>CM073446.1:3542500-13542500 GCA_037074515.1 Mimosa bimucronata
TCAGTCTCGAAGAAACCAAATAAAGAGATAATAATCGACCTACTAGGGAGTAAGAAAGAGATTGGTAGGAGAATAGGGCGAGTGTGAAGTTGGCCATGCAGAGTAGGGAAGCCAATTGGGTTGAAGAAATGAGAATGAATGAAGATGAGCAATCAGAGAAGAGAGCACAATCCGAGAGAGGAAATTGAAATTATGCTTAATAAGTACTATTTTTTTTTAAAAGAAATCATTATTTCTTTAAATTAAATATTTTTAAAAGTAGATTTTATTTTTATTTAGAAAATATGCTTCAATAAGAATTCAGGGATGAAATTTTTGAGTGAACATTTATTATTCATTTAATAACAACTAAATAAATTATAGTATCAGACGAGATGTAAATCTCATGTAATTGTAATAATAAGGCATGAATTAGTATCAGAGTCCTCTTCATTTCCCAAAAAAACGTGTGTATATAACGATTAAAACTGTAAACTTGACGTTTGTAACAGTTGCCAAATTGCCCGTGTCAAACCGTTTTGTGAGTACAATTTTTTTTGTGTGGTTAAACATATGAATTCATTGATTCTAAACATGGTACTCCAAAGTTTTGCAGACTCTTCCAATCATCACACCATTTACATTCAAGTGTGATAAAATTGTGATTACAGATATACAAGTGAATTTCATCTCAAAGTATTCACAAAGCATCTATCGATAAGTTTCTGACTTCGATATTAAGATTTAAATTCAAGCAATGGCCTTTTTTCTTTTTTTACTTCAGTATTAAGATTTAAATTCAAGTGAGGACTTTGATATATCATAGTACGTACACGTAAACGTAATGGTCATTAGAAGCTAGCTAATGGTCATTAAAAAAATACAAAATGCAATGAAATAGGAAATCATCTCAAAGTATATCATTAGAAGCTAGCTACTAATCATTAGAAAATACAGGATGCAATCAAACAGGAAATCATCAAAATACAATTGAAACAAAAGAGGATGATCCATTTGACCAAAAGGGGGATGATTCAATCCGATCCTCACTACGTACTATGCTGGTTGTGCTAAGGTCCAAGCACACTAATAGCTGGTGCTGGTCCGGCTCCAGGGCACTGAGGGCACACCACCTACTTCTCGTATTGGTGGTCGTTAGTAGCCCAACGATGGACATGTGTCCTAGGGCAGACTCACGACGATACTGTTTCTTAAAGCTCAGTATGTCATCCACCTTGATGTCAAGATTAATTGCCATCTCCTCCCATCCTAACGAGAAATGAACAGTTCTCTTATTTGGGGCATTGAGATCCTCCGTGGAGCTGAGAGTCCAGGTGTCCTCGGCCCCTTATCATTTCTAGTTTTCAAATGTGTTTCACGAGTATTTTTAGTACTCTCTCAAATCATCATTCGGCGGAGAGTGGGGATTGGAAGAATCTACAAGAAGCTGGACGAATTAATTCATATTGTTTAGCCAAGCACATAGAAAAAAATAGAAAACAAAACATTATACTACTCACGAATCGGTTGTAGTTTCTCATATTTGTTGTAACAATCTCTCTTGAAGAGAGGCCGGACTCAACCCTCCCACCCGCTACTTGGGCAGCTGCTTCTGGTTGTCAAAAAAGGAAAAAAATGTATATATATATTTATAGATATAACAGGTCAGATGGTGGCATTGCAAATTGTTTGGCAAACAAGGCACAGTGGGATGTCCAGGTTCCTTTTATTATTAGGGATGAGAATGGCATTGCGGATTGTTTGGTATTATGTGATTAAATTAAAAAATTTTAAAGTACATTTTATTTTTATTTAGAAAATATGCTTCAATAAGAATTTAGAGGATGAAATTTTTGAGCGAACATTTATTAGTCATTTAATAACAACTAAATATATTATAGTATAGATGAGATAAAAATCTAATCTAATTGTAATAATAAGGCATGAATTGGTATATCAGAGTTCTCTTCATTCTCTAAAAAAATGCATGTTTGTAACGATTAAAACTATAAATTTGTACATTTGTGACCGTTGCCAAATAGCCCCTGTCAAACCATTTTGTGAGTACAATTTTTTATTTTATTTTTTTGTGGTTAAACATATGAATTCATTGATCCTAAACATAGTACTCCAACTTTTTGCAGACTCTTCCAACCACCACACCCCAGAGAATGATGATATGGAAGAGTATTAAGAATAGTTGTCAGTTGCATTTGATAACAAGGAATGTTGAGAGGGCAATGGTAAACTGAACCGAACTCTCATGTCCACCAAAGTTCTTACCCCGCCAACAAGAGAACTGTTCATTTTAGTGTCAGATGGGAGGAAATGGCAATTGATATGGACATAAGAGGAAATGGCAATTGATCTGGACATAAAGGTGGATGATATACTCACTTTCAAAAAAAAGAATACCATCGTGAGTTTACCTTAGGACTGCATGTCCATCGTTGGGTCTCCAACACCCACTGGTACAAGAAGAAGGTGACGTGCCCTCAATGCCCGCACCAACATAGTAGTGAGCTTACTTCATATGGACCTTAACATAGCAGGAGCTAGAGACTAACAAAGTGGTGAGGATCGGATCATTCCTTGTTAATTCATTGTATTTTGAGGAGTTCCTTTTTCATTATATTTTCAGGATGTATAGCACAATGTATTTTCTGTGATATCAAGCCAGCTTCTAATGATGATTACGTGTACGTACTTGTGAACCCTCTTTTTTTATACATTGTGAAGCCTTCCTTTATCATAATAATAAAAATCCAATTTGCTGGTCCAAGCAATTTACATGCATATCCATCTCCCCAAGAACTGTATTTTATTTTATATCAGTTAAAAAACTATATTATATATATACATATATCTGATTAAAGACTTACATTGTTGTTTTAAACTTGTGTAATGTTGTCAACTATTGGAGAATTTCCCTATTTTTGGTTAAATTATTTGAATAAGGTCTAATTAATGCACAATGGACTAAGCGGAAGATAATGAAATTAAAGATATTGGGGGATAAGATATACTTTTAAATCATTCAGGGTATATATGATCCTATGATAGGATATTTAATTATTTAAAATGATCTATTTAATTTTGAAGTTAGTTGGCAAATAAGATTTAAGAAAATATTTAAAGAATAAATCAAACTACGGAAGATAATTTCATTTCACAGAATTAAATACTACGTATGTTGGATTTTATACAAAATATTTATCACCTAATAATGATCAATAAAATCGTACTGTGCCATTATGCTCCATTTCATAAAAAAGAAAAAAAAACAACCTACCAATAGTTTTCTATGCCTAAAAGACACTAGGGTGGCAATGCCGAATTTCATTTTAGTTAAATAGAACTAGCCCTCCAATAAATATATAAAACTTAAGTTTAGGCATGCGCCTCTTGTAACATCCCAAAAATTTAATTAAGGATCAATGGTAATTTAAATAATTAATTTGAGATTAATTAAGGAATTTTGAGGAGGTTTATAAATAAATTTATGAAAATAGAAGTATTTTGAAAATTTTAAAGGCCTAGTTTCTCCCTTAATTTGAGAAACTTCGAGGTAGAGAAATTCTGTTTAGACCCAAAGGAGATCCTGATAGGAGAAAATATTAGTGGGTGTGTGTGTGTGTGTTTTGCGGAGTGAAAGAGAAGAGAGGAGTGTGATGTTGGTCAGCGGTTTTAGGCGGAGCTGCGGCGGATTTCCGATGGCTTGGAGGTAAAGGAAAGCTTCTTCAACTTGGAAATCGGTGGATCGAGCTGAGCTCGAGGTATGTGCTATCTTAGTATTTTCTTTAGATTTTTGGGCAATTTCAGGTGATCATGCACAGACGATGATTTAATGGAAGGGGTAGACTAGTTCGCTTTGAGCCGTGAGTCGAACGGTTTTATTTTTGGATATGTATATTGCCAAAACAGTAGTAGGCTTGCATTCGTTTCCGCATACTTTTGCTTTTAGTATTTATGTTATTGGAGAACTGTATGAATTTCAATGAGTTTGATTTTTGGATGAGTTTTGTTAATTGAATAGGCTCTTGGTTAATAACCATGTTAGGTCAATCATTTCTAACATGGTTATACTAAATGAGTATATGAATTTAATATGGATATATGTGGTTCTTTATTAACCATGTTAGGAGGTTATTATTATTTAACCATGTTAGGAGATGCATTTTCTGACATGGTTAACTCACGATATATATATTAGGATGTTTTACCAAAGATGTTAGGGAAATCTTTTCTAACATGGTTAGTTGTTTATTTATCCATGATAGTGTGTATGTTATGTGCTATGGTTTTGCCCTTTCTATCATGGATAACATTTTGAATAATTAGAAAGATATTCTTCTAACTATGATAGGTCTTCCTGAATTGTATGAAAAATCATTTCCTATCATAGTTAGCATTAGTAATCCTGATTTAAATTGGTTATTCGAATTATTCAATTATTTATCCATGATAGCCTGTATTGTAATAAGGTCTTGCCTTTCTATCATGGATAATTCTTTGACTGATTAGAAAGATATTTTTCTAACTATGATAGGGTTGCTTGATTTGTATGAAAAGTCCTTTCCTATCATAGTTAGCGTCAACTTTTGGTTGGATTTTACTATTTGATAATCTTTTGAATATTAGGTAAATCTTTTTCTAACTATGATAGAACTATTTTTGTAAATGTTTGAAAAACCCTTTTTCCTATCATAGTTAGTATGGTTAAATGCGATTATGGTTGAAGTTGATCGGTTATTAGGGATTAATTATCGATTAGTTGGTAGGATTTTACACCTCTATGTAGGCTTTCTTTTCCATTTGAGCCTTCAACAGGCCTGACAAGTCTTAAAACCTCTTTTGAAAGCCTACTTAAAATATAAACCTTTTAATAAGATTAAAAGTGTACACGTCTAATTCCATATATTGCCATTTATATCATATCTACGTCTAAAAAAAACTAGATCTTTTTCCCTCTTGCTTTAATAAACTAATTCATATTGAAATTATAATATTTCATTTAAGCACAATAAGAATAAACTTGCAAGTTACAACAATTAATTGCTTCCATAAAATATACAAATTACATAAGAGTAAACGAGATAACCTTACATCTTAAGTGACTGAAAGGATGTTGGAAGAGGTAAACAACCAATGATAAAAGGGTTCAACTTTGTGTATGGAAGATGAGGTGTGAAACTTAGAGTTGAAGCTAATTAAGTTGGTAATATTATAAATAACTTATATAATTCATTTATTTTATAGGCTAAATTTGTAATGACCGTGAAAATTAAATAAAATAGTTATTTCTTCATGACTATTGTTTAAATTTTAATTAGTTGTTATAGATATATGTAATAGTCTTAAGTATATTTATATATGTGTGTGTATTGAAGAGTAAATAAAAGAAAAATAATCTGATTATTCTATATGTTCATATGTATGTTGGGGTATATAAGTGTGTGTGTGTGTGAGGAGGTAGTCTTAATATTAATGGTTTTTTTTTTCAAGGAAAACATTCAAATAACTTCCTAATGGTAATCCCTAATTTATGGAAACTTGATTGATTAGAAATATATTTCCCAATATATATATATATATATATATATGTATGTATGTATATTGAAAGATAATTAATATTTTAGTTTGATAACATGGTTAAATTAGTATATTAGTGGAATGGGCTGGTTGATGAGAGGTGATTAGAGGTGATGGGCTTTTTGAATCTTCTCTTGACCAAGAAAAATAATTTCATTTTTGTTTTAGCATTTGGATTTACTAAAGAGCCCTTTTGTTTTAAAACAAAGAGTAGGGAAAAAGAAATTTATTATCTCCTCATCATTCTGATTTAAGCACCGCCATTGAGAGAAAAGGGTTTTTTTTTTAAAAAAAAAAAAACGGCTCTTCATTTTTCCTGGGGGATGACCATAGTCGAGGCTGGATAAAAGAATGAGGGAGTAGTAAGCTATGTTTCTCTTCATTGCTTCTGTGTGCTCGATTGAGGCCTACTTATTGAATACTCCCTCCGGTCCTAATTATAAGACCCCTTTGACTTTTTTGGAGAAATTAATGATTGAAAATTAATCACTTTAAATTGTATAAATTAATATTTTTCCCTCAAAACTAATTTATTTTACTTATAAACTAACCTATAATCTAATTACATGTGCCATATGTTATAATTTAGTGGTCTAATTTGCTTCCTTAACTTCCACAAAAAAAGTCAAAGGGATCTTATATTTAGGACCGGAGGGAGTATGTTTCTGTCTTCTTCTTCATCGTTTTTATGGTGGCTATGGGTGCATCCGGGTACAATTTTTGTTCCCCTGTTTTTACTGGTCCGTGTGATTTTTAAGTGTTTGCTTCATCTAATTCTTCTCCTCTGTTTAATATATTGTGGGTGGTGTGGCGGTTTTTATGCAAGCTTCTTTCTTCTCCTAAGTTGGTGTGGCTGTCATGGGGTATCTAGATTGTGCTAAGATTTTATATATATTTTTTTTTCTGTGCAAGGAGGTGAGGGATATTCAATTAAACTTGACATTTTAGTTCATTAAGCTTGGTGCAATTGTTTGTATGTGGATGTTGGAAATTTATGATTCTAGTTTATAAATTGAGGTGCTTGCTTATTGAACTGTTTTGAATGCCTATAGGTGTTTGTGTTAAAGAAGAATGAGACTTAAGGGTTTTGTTTGGATAAGCCACGGGGGAAAAAATTATTTGTATGTGAACTTTAATGATTGGTGCAAGAGAAGAGGTCTGTCATCGATTTATTTATAATTCATGTAATATTAAGAATTTAATCTATATGACTAGATTGATTGCACATAAAGTGTCTGATAAAATGCTTGAAAGACAATAGAGTTATAAGTGAGTTGAGAATAGTTGTGATGAAGGCCGTATTTGTAAGACTTAGAACCATGTAAGTGTTTTCATGTAATAAAGTGGTTGGAATGAGTTGTTTTCCCTTGCTTAGTTCACGAGAAAATAATCAAGTTTGAACAATGCAGAAATAGATAACTTCAACGTTTCTATAGCAATTTAACTTCATCAAGATGTGCGTTGATTTAGGCCAAAATTAATAAGATATTAGTTACAAAAGTTCTTGTATAAATGTTTTTTCTTTTTGATGTTTTACATCGGAACTCTAGGAAACTTTATGCAAATTTTCAAGGCTACATCACTTCATATTAGCAATTTTGGTTAATTTTGCGTCTTCTAAAGTTTGTTTTTAATGTCATTTACTTGGTGGGGCTGATATGGGTAGAAGTCAGAATAAATATTTCTACCACCTGACCATAACATGCTATTATCTTTCCTTTGACTGTAGTAAACTCTTGATAGAAGCTATAAGCTGCTTATTGTTTTGGCTTCCGAATGACAGTTATAGTGTATGGGCTAAGCGACTTGTATGTGAGATATATATATATATATATATATATATATAATTATGATATAAAAAGTTGTTCACTGGATGCTCTAATTGAAACCTTGATTTGAGCATTGCTTTACCTGCTATTGAACAATATATATATATATATATATGTATGTGTGTGTGTGCTTGAAATGATGTTGAAAATTTTGGACTATGAATATTTTATAAATCTCACTAAGAGCAAACTTTTATGATTTCAAAAAAAAAACAACAACAAATTTTAAGAGATTATGATAGTATTTTTTTTTCATCATAGGAATAGGCACAAAGCGCAAGTGTTCGTAGTTTTCGGGTTACGCCAGTTATTCGTGATCTTCGGGTTACGCCAGTTAATCGTGGCCTTCGGGTTGCACCAGTTATTCGTGGCCTTCGGGTTGCGCCAGTTATTCGTTTTTGTGTTGGTTCCTCTGATAATACAAGTTTTTAGTAAAATATATTTATGTATTACGAGAAGAAGTTTGATATGTTTTTTTTAAAACAAAAATTTGTTTATTGATTGTCAAAAATAGTTTTGAGAAGTCTAATGTAAAAAAAGAATTATGTTTAATAACTTTACAAAGGTTTATGAATAAATATTAACGTCACTTTATGCTATTTATATTAATGAAATGGATGTTAGCTAATGGTAAATAGAAGAAAGTAAATAAAAAGGGCTTACGAAGTGAAGTCACTCTTTACTTCGTGCCGGTCACGGTTTAACATTTTGGGGGAGTGACAAAATTATAGAAAACTCTCCTGAACTTTGGGACAGTTACACAGAACCTCCCCGACATTTGAAAATTTAAATTAAGAATCCCTGACGTTTCATGTTTTAATTCAGGGGTGTTTAATTTAAACTATGAAATGTAGGGGAGGTTATGTGCAACTAACCTAAAGTTCATGAGGATTTTCTATAATTTAGCCTATTTTATATGGAAAAAACTTATATCCAGTTCATTATACCCCGTCCGTCCAATTCATCAATCAACAACTGCCACATAGTTTATTAAAACACATCATTATTTAGCATCTCTTGACGGCGTTTCTGTTCCTCTTCACTGTATCCCTTCATGATTCCCAAATCGAAAATTGCTTAATGGCGGGCAACGAGAAGCGGCAATGGGTCTAGGAATTGCAGGAGATCAAGGAACCAAAGAAGATTGCCAAATAGAGGGGTGATCTATGCCAGTGATTTTTCTTGAATCCCTCGCATTTTGGAGTTTCATTCTTGTTAAAATTATATAACCCACCAGGTGCTTTTGATTGAGATCCAGCATGGTTAGAAGTTTTATGTTGAAAACCTTTCAAACTCCTCTTCGGGTCATATTCTAGTTTTTGGTTTTTATCTCACAACAAACTTCGTACCTCTGAAACCAATTTAGATGCACCATCTGCAACTAAAAACTTGTTTCTATCTGGGTGAAGAGTGAGAACAAACTTTCAGAATTAGTTTCTAACCTTATACAATTAATCGAAAATTTCAATGGATCGTCATATAAAACGCTAATCCTTGGTCGGGCTCATGAAGGGAGATGGAGAAGAGAGCTCAAGCAGCAAATTGGGAATGGAGGTAATCATAAGGGGCTATTGTGAAGATCGAGGAACAAAACGCCGTCAAAAGATGGTGGTTAAATGGATGATGTGTTTTAATAAACCATGTGGCAACTGTTGATTGGCGAACTGGATGGACTGGATATAATGAACTGGATGTAAGTATATTCCATTCTATATTATATAATATTACAAACTAAAAAAGCTAAATTAAATAGGCCAGTAGGCTACGCTTTAAGATAAAAAAGTATATCATGTTTAGTTAAATAGCTCAAGCAATAAGCTTATGATAGAGGGCTGGCCTATCCCTTTTTTCAGTCCAAAAATGAAAAGGATAGTGGTGGACTTTTCTTCTTCTCAACTAAAATAGTACATTTTGTCATTGCTATTCCAATAATCATAAATAGGTCACCAAGTGCAAAAAAAGTCTTCAAGACAATTAACATCAGTACCTTAACGAGTGTTAAAAAAAATTAGCCAACAAAAATTATTCTTGCTAATAAGAATATTAGTCATTACTGAAGTCAAAAAAAAAAAAAAAGCCATCGCTTAAATTAAATCATAATATTAAAATCAAAAACCTATTGATAGATGCTTTGTAAATACTTTGAAAGCTCTATTCCAATCTTGATATTTTGCTTTCAAGCTGGGGATCAAACTACAAATAGCACATTCAAGAAACACAAATAAAACTTAAAAACAAATAATTGAACGTTGAGCAGAATAAACAAATTGCCACAACTGAATGACCTCTCAAGAGTACAAGAAATAATACCAACCACAATATTAATTTAATCTTAATCTTGAAGCACCAGGATCCTTCAATTTAAGCGTAAAAAGACAAAACGTTGGGCTCATTGTTTTAAAAAAACCAAACTCTCCACATAAGATCCAACATATATAAGCTTCAAAATATCATTGATGTCCCATACATATACTTCACCAATTACTTGATTGGATCAACTAAAACTACAGCTCCACCTTCAAGTTTCAAGATCTCTTTTCCGCGGCTAGTTACGATACGATCAGTAATATGTCTAATGTGCCTCCATAACGGTGGTGTTGTCTACTGGGAAATATTTCAGCCCATGACTCGTTCATACAATACTCTTTCATCACCCATATATATTGTACACCC
Organism: Mimosa bimucronata; assembly: GCA_037074515.1. NCBI lineage: Eukaryota > Viridiplantae > Streptophyta > Magnoliopsida > Fabales > Fabaceae > Mimosa > Mimosa bimucronata. Next base: position 3,552,574 of record CM073446.1, read on the forward strand.
ATTGGCGGTAATTTTTTTACATTACGATTCACCACAACAAGTGAATGGCTTCCTTCTCGAATGAGTAATATTAATATACGAGTTTCTCTCTTATTTGACTCTTTTGGTAAAGATAACTCTCCAATAGTGTTTTTCTTCAATCAAATCAAATGATAAAATAAATTTTTGCAGGGAATTAACCATCTATCACTTGTATAGTGGCCAACCACTCAATGTCTTGCATCATTCACAAACACTTAGGGTGACCGAATTGTTTTTGTAAAATAAAAGGGAAAATGGAGGGACTCTACCCTTAATAATTCTCCAAGAACGAGAAGCAAGAGAGTAATTAAACCTCCAAGAGAGGAGGAGAAGGAGTATCTTGTTTAGTGCGAAGAACCATAAATCTAACGACCTTGTAATAATAGAAACCAAACCCAGAATGCATTTTGTCATTATTATAAGCTAGGGTTTCGTTTTTTGTAGGGATACATTTCCGCAAATTAAAATGCCACAAACCCTAAAATTTTCCAACTCTTTGATTCATACAGGTGGGCGGAATACACATGTTTCCGAATAAATGAACTAATTTTGGTAATCCATGTGTAAAAAATAAATGTTGATGTGGCAATGCGTTAGCAGAAATGCCTCACTCTGTTTTTGAAAGGGCATAGTTTCTCCAAGTAAATTACTTTTAAATCTTCTCAGTGGCAATTTGGTCAACTTGGATGTTGACACGTGTAAGGCATTAGATTTTCTTTTTCACCTTGGGGAAAAAAGTCTAGGAAAAGACCTCATGAAGCGAGGGTGGTTTAGGGTTTTTCACAAACACATGTCAACATCCATTTCCACACATCATGAGTTCCAAATAAATTACTTTATGGGTACTATTTGCGCTTCCAAAATTGTTTGGGGACTACTGGTTGCACCTTTACTGTAAAAACTAAGATAATTAATAATGATAAACAAATTTTATCATGAGATTTTGAGATCACAATATATATATAATTTATAGATGTTAATATATTATTCAATCGATTTTATATGATATCTTTTAAAATATGATTACATGACTGGAATGGTAAATTTTGAGATGAATTGTTTTATAAGATTTTGAGATGAAATTCACTTATATATCTGTAACCACAATTTTACCACAATAATGGAAAAAGGGACCCACATAATTAGACAATGGAGGTTTTCTCTAAATATTTTCCAATTTACCCATAAGAAAATTAGTATTAATATGTCAACATTTGAGTAAATATCCTTCACTTAAATAGGTCTGTTGGTGATATTAATGACTAAATAAAAAGTACTCCCTCCATATATATGTTGAAATTTTATAAACTTTAGAGACGAAAGTAAAATCTTCATTAAAAGTATATTTTAACCCTTAAATTTTTTTCTAGTAGCATCCCTTAGTCAATAGGGAGAAACAAATATTTCAAAAGTACCCAAATATGATGACAAACTCAAGTTTGCTAAGCAAATGTCATTTTGGCTAGAGCTGGGGCCAAGGTAGAAAGGGCCGGCCATTTAGGTCCATGTAGTGCAAATATCCATTTTCTTAAAGTCTGGTTCTCAAATAGTTGGATTCAAAGTCGGCCCAATCAGATTAGCGCTTATAAACTATTTTTTAATCTTTTCTCATAACAAAAATTAAAACAATAAAATCCTTATCAACAATACAAATATCAATTTTAAGTTACAATACAAATATCAATTTTAAGTTACAATACAAACACCAACAAGCAACAAACACTAATAAATTATCAAACAATGATAAACATTGTCCATATTTTTAAATAAGTCACACAAAATAAACTCAGTAACCATAAAATCTAAGCAACAACATTGTGATCATCATCTTCTTCTTCTTCTCCATTATCATCAACATCAACCGCATTTGATTGTACTTCAATTCACTCTGAGTAGGCTCTCTTGGAGCGGTAAAAATATAAGGAATTTCTTCTCTAACATCGTGAACATATCTATTATATTTATCTATAACAAACAATAAACCAAAATTATGAGTAGGCTATGTTTATTATTTATGAAGGTGATTTTTTTTAACAAGGCCAGGTAGTCAAATTTGTTAAATATATAAATTTGTCACATGTTGGGAATTAATTATTAGGGATTCTTTTTTTTTTATCTTTGTTTAATTTTTTTATTTTTTTAGTTTTTATTTAAAAAAAATATGTTATGGGACTAACAAGCTGGCCCATTGAGTCTGATTCTCTTTTGAAGCAGCTTCCAAAATCAAAGTTCAGCCCTCCACTGAAAAGGGCCAGGCCCGTCTGAATTACCAGCTCTAATTTTGGCCAACTTCCAATTATTCATTTTATCTATCAAATCCGAGTTTATTGTAAAAAATTTGAATTTACCGTTGAAATAAGAGCCAGTTAAATGTTGGATCTTAAATTTAAGATATATATCGACTTATTTTATCTCATATATTTATCGTTCTTTTTTAAACCAATCTTCCTTACTTGTAAATTGGTACATATATATCCCAATGCCACGCATGGATACTTTAAAGCAATCATGTCAAATCTATATAAATTAACCTGTTTATTTTATTTTCATAATCTACTTGACTTAATTAAATAACTCTTATATTTGGAATTGGATGGAGTATTTGGGAAATGATAAGAGGTGAAGAAGAAAACGCAAGTGAAGTGCAGAATAATGTCATGAAATGGAAGACTTTTGGCTGCAAAAGCAGTTAAATAGGGTGGAAATTCTTGAAACAACTTTCAAGAATTTATGGATAGCTTGTAATTCAATTTCAATGTTTTAAGGTGTAGTGCCAAAAAATTAATTCTCCTAGAGAGGGAGAAAAAATATGGAATCGTTACCAAAATTTTAAAATATAATAGTTTTAGAAATCTTTTATTTTTCTATGGTTTATTAAAATAAAATAGAATTCAGAAGTCAGTTATGTGTAAGGAAGGTGTGCGCACCCCACAACAAAGGTTCATTAGAATGGTTACTGGAAATTGATTGTCTAAAATAATATGTCTTTCAAAAAATTTTAAGTACCCAAAAATTAATTAAATAAGAGAGGAATATTGTTTATTTAAGAAAGGATAAAACATGATCAATAATAAAACCAAGTGAAAGAGGGGGAAGCAAAATAAGGTACAAGAGAAATAGATCACTCAAAATCATATTAGATTCCACCCTCTAAGAGTCTAGCCGTAGGATTTACAATCACATGCAAGGTTCAAAAAATCGGACCGGACATCGAACCGGACGAGGCACTGGTTCAAGGGTCATTGGTCGGATTGGGTCAGACCGTTATATTAAAATAATAAAATTTTATTGATATTAACATTAATAATCACTAATATATCAAAATGTAAATGTAAATAAGTATGCATGATTCATCAAACATGAATATTTAATGTTTCTATAGAGAGAAAAAAAGAAAATATTAGTTGATTACACATGAAAATAAATATTATTCTACAATCTACACACTAAAATACAATTACTAAGAGCAACAACAGTTAAATATTAAACATATGCAAGTGTAAAATAGCATTTAAAATATTATAGTTTCCTGGTTTCTAAAATTGAGTGAAGTGAAAGTTGGTAATTAGGTGAATTGTAACGAAATAAAAAAAACATTTTTTTATTTTTTTTAAAAAATCAAAACCGGTTCAACCACCCGGGTTGCACCTGTTCGACTGGGCTTCATCGGTCCAACCGGGTTGACCCGTCCATTGACCGGGCCAACCGCACCCCCGGTCTGAAGGCTGAATCGGACCAGAACAGGGAGCGGTTCAGGGTTAAACCAGTCGAACCGGCCGGTCCGGTTTTTTTACCCTGATCACATGTGACACCTACCATAAACATACGCTATCCGTAGGTGAATTGAAATGAGATAGGAGAAGAAAAGATAAAAGTTAAAAAAGATTTCTATCAATCTCACTTGCCACTTATCTCTCCAATATTTTTCTCTCAAAAATTCTTTTCTTTGCTTTTCATATTTCATTTTTTATTTTTTTAATTAAAGAAACATCATCAGTTGATACTCAATCAACATAAATGAGAGATTTTTTTTTCATCATTATTAGTGACATGGCCTAATTCAGAGTCAAATTAATTAATGAAGATATTTTCATTTTTTATTTTTGTTTTTTTTATTTTGTTAAACTCAAGAATTATATTTCATATGTATATTAAAAAAAGAATTATATTTCCTAATTCTACCCAACCATCATCAAATGAGATATTTTCATTTATTTATTTTTTCTTGATCACATTTCTTCAATTTGTACCAATCATCAGCAATGGTGTGGATGACATTTCTTAATTTGGGAGGCCAATCATCATAATTAAGATTTTTTGAATTTGTAATTTATTATAGGTAGATTCTCCCACATTTAATTGCGAGCCAGTCACCCGTAAATGAGATTTCCTCAAATTGCAAGAAAGAGTGGTTACGTACGTAAGGTGAGTAAGGGCACTCTAAAGTTATTGGTTAATTATTCCTAATAAAATGAATAAAAACTATGACGATAATGAATAATGATAAAGAAATTTTATTATGTGATTTTGAGATCATAATGGATATAATTTATAGATATAATTATTCAATTGGTTTTATATGGTATCTTTTAAATTTTTTATTACATGATTGGAAAGGTAAATTTTGAGATGAAATTTACTTATATGTCTAACCACAATTTTACAAAAAAAAAAAAAAAAAACGGACTCACTTAATAAAATAAAGAATAGAGATAGAGATATGGAAGGCGTGGGTCACGAAGGAATGAAGAGAATGATGTATAGAAAGTGTGTTTTGTTTTTTTATTAAATATAGAAAGTGAGTACATAGTAAGACCCCTTATTCAATTCAAGCAGATAAGGAGACTCATTTTGAAACATAAGTGGAAAACATAAAAACATGAATTAAAGCCACACCCATAGCACCTATCGAAGAAGTTGAAGTCCAGAATAGAAGTAGGCCACTTGTGTTAAACATGCAATATCAAGGTCAGAAAGACAACAAATCAGGTTCTTTGTTTATGAAAAACAAACTCTCAACATAAGTTCCAGCGTAGGCTTCACAATACTGCTCCCGTCTCAAATGCTCTACCAATTCCTTGCTTGTATCAACTAGCACGATAAACCCACAAATAAGATTGATTACCAATTTTCCACTACTAGTTAGAGCTAATATTCTTGATATGCCCCCGTAAAGACTTTGATTACATTGGAATATTTGAGTCCATGACTCAGCAATACCATATTCTTTCATAACCCATACATTGCACACCCATTCACCGGACTTTATGCACCGAACATTCATCACAGCAAGTGAATGGCCTCCTTCCACAGCAATCAAATTTGTCATATCAGATTCCTTCTTGGTCGCCTGTTTTGGTAATGGTATTTTTCGAAATGTTTCTTCAGTCACGTCAAATGATAAAATAAATGAGCCCTTAAAATTACTTCTATGGCGTAACACAAACCAATGTACTGCACCATTTACAAACACTTGGCGTATCCGCTCATGACTTTTTGGATACAAATAAAACCGAGGAACATTAACATCAATACTTCTCCAAGAGTGAGAAACAAGAGAGTACACCTCAGCGTGAGGGGAGAAATTTTTCATCACGAGTCTGACGACTTTGTAATCGTTGTTACTCGAATCGAAGCCAAACCCATAACATATATCATACCTGTCATAAAAGAAACCAAACCCATAAAATATATCATAATTGCCATAACGGTGACTGTCGCGTTTGTTGGAGGTTATGATATTTGGTTTGGGAAGCACCACGTACTTTCGAAGCAAGGGATTCCATATAAAGATATTTGCGGAATCTGATGGATAATAGTCAGCACAACATATGAGGCCATTGCATGTGCTAGCAAATAGTGAACAAGACGGTTGAAATAGATGAGAGAGTGGGAATCTCTTCTCAACAGACAAGTGATGATCACTACTTTGTTGTTGATTAGAGGAGTATATTAAGTAAGAATCCTCATAATGATGAAAAGGATTACGTTTGAGATGAAAAAAGAGGGATCTACTGTTGTTGCCACCATTCAAAGCTTGAATTGAACGGTTGAGATGATGAGATATGAAAGTTTGGGATGTGATGAGGGAATTCCAAGCTTTGCAAACAGAGGTGAATCTCACGAGAGACTTAACGGGTAGTCTCTCAAGAATGTCCTCCACAATTTCTGGGGGGAAATAATGACCAGACATATTGCTTTAGTCTATAAGAAACAAACAGAATAGTTTTCGGGTGGGTTATTTATAGCAAAGGAACCACCTATTCTACCATCCTAATTTAATCTAACAGCCCAAACGGAATTAATAGAAAAATTATATATATGGAAATTCCTAAAGGTATGTCTAAAAGACTATTAGAAGATGTTTTCAATCAGATGTACGTGAAAGCTAAGGTATTGGGAAATGTGATATTTAAAAACATATGTTTACAGTATATAAATCAGATTTTGGGAGACAGTTTGATTAATCAAGATTAAATAATAATAATTTGGGTTTTAAATTAAAAGATTGATCACCTAATAATAATAAAAAACCACCGCTCGACAAAACAACATTTCATTCTATATGTAGTATCATTTTCTTCGTCGTTCCTTCTAACTATTTGACCACAAAAACAAAAACAAAAATAAATAAATCTTCCAACTTTATATCCCTTTACATTAAATTGGTCATAAATTTATATAACAGAATTCTAATTGATTTAGGCTTGTACTTTTAGTAATTACCTAATTAAGTCAATAGAGCTTATTAGATATTTCTTAATGATGTCTAAAGATTTGCTCTAATTTATGGAATAAAATTCTCCGATCCCTTCTAAAAATCAAATCAAATTAGATTCGGGGTTTAAGATTTTTTTTTTTTTTTGGTGTCAGATAATCGGGGTTTAAGATTGAAGAAATCAAAGTAAATCAAATTAGACTGGTATGCAATACTTTATGAACAGTGCTGTAAAAAAGATGAGGCCGTGATTTCTGTAATGGGGGCAAATTGGGCCATTTCACATGTACAATTGAGGGTTAAATTCACATTCCATAAGGGATTGTACAACTGCAATTAGTGTTCAAAGGGTCCCTATATCTATATAAATGGTTATCATAAAAAAAAAGTCCAATCCTTATTATTTACCATTGCACTCCTTTCTCAACCAAACATCACATCCAGGGCAATGTTAATATGATTGCCATTGCAAACTTAAATAATGGGGTTTAATTAAAGGGGCCCTGGGCTTTTGAGCAACATAACAACAAAGATAACAAAATACTCTCCCAGATCCTAAATATAAAACATATTTATCTAATTTAATTAGATTATTGATATTAGTTAAGTTAGTTAAAATCACATGATATCACTAAAATACCCTAACACCTTACTTTTATTTCCCACCTTCCTTCTTTTGCTTGTCTATTATTAAGCATCAAAAGTGATAATTTAAAAAAAAAGTTGGGAAAAAAAAAGAAGAAAGAGATCTTATATTTAATACTCCCTCTATTCCTAAATATAAGACATATTTACCTTCTTTTATTATATTAAGGATGTTAATTAATATAGTTAGAACTACATGATATATATATATATATTACCAAACCACTCTAACCTTATATCCTTATTCTCACCCTCCCTCCCTTGCTTGTTTCTTATTGAGAAGCACTGATAGGGATATGTTAGGGAAAAATTTGAGAAAAAATAGAAAGAGATTTTATATTTAAGAATAAGCTCACATCCACAAATATGTCTTATATTTAGGAACATAGGGAGTAACAAACTCAGCTCCCAAAATAGTTCTTATATTTAGGAACGGAAGGGTATTTAGTATCATTTCCTCCTGCAATAAAATCTAAAGGATTAATCACCTAATAAATTAATAATACATAAACCACCAATGTTCAACAAATAATATTTCCTTTATGTAGTATCATTTTCTTCTCCTATCAAATCTTCTAATTTCATATCTCTTTTCCTTTAAAGCGGTCATACATTTATATGCCAGAATCCTACTTAAAATTTTTTACTCTATATAACTTTCTTAAGGTGTTCGTTTAAATTAAAATATATATGTTAAATCTTATGTGTTTGTTTATAATTAGATAAACTACAAATGACGTGATGAATTGGATTCAACTAAAAATTTCTCATTGGTTGATGGTTGTGGCTCATCTGAAACAATTCAATTTTCACATCGTAATTTAAAAAAAACAAGAAATTAGCTATTTTTTCTTAAGAAAAAAATTTGAGTTTTTTAAAATGATCATCAACTATGTCGTTGAGTTGTAGTGTTTTTATTATACTGAAATCAGATAACATGACACTCATCATGTAAGCATTTCTATTCAGTTCAAAAAACAAATTAAAAATCATGCAAGTATTTCTCAAACTTTTTGACTGTGATAATTAAGATTTAAATCCAAATTGTGGTAATATGACCCATTATTTTGGCCATGACCAAATATGACTCTACCTATAATTTTATTAGCTAAATTATTTGTTTAGTTAATATCATTTTAAGGCAGTTGTTTTTATTCTTTTTAATTGGACAATTAACTAGATGTTCAAGACTTTTCTTTTTTCTTTCCTTCTTTTCTTTGGGATAAAGGCCTAAAATGGCCCGGGAGTATCTACCAGGGAGCACATGATTGCTGTAAGTTTTTTTATGGGCAAATATACCATGGAAGTCAAAAAAAGAGGGCAATTATGCCAAACCTAGGGTATATTTGCCCCTAAAACAACTTTCAGGGTATATAGGATTTTGCTTAGGTTGGACGTAATTGGCCTCTTTTGTTGACTTTTAGGGTATAGTTACTTCTAAAAAAATTCCAGACACCAGGCCTCCTGATGGATACTTTCAGGGTATTTTAAGCCTTATCCCTTTTTCTTTTTTGCCTGCAGTCCATACCTCTCTTCCATGGTAATTAAACCCGGACCGGCAACTAGCCCGGTCGAGACAGAGGGTCAGAGGGTTAGAGGGTCAGTTCATAACCAACCTGTAAGCTAGCCCGGTGAAGCATAAAAAATTAACTGAAAAATAATCCAAGTAACAATAATTTCCAAAAATCCAAATAATAACTTCACTTACCATCTTGAATCATTAACAAAAAAATCACCGAAGTATCAACATTGTTTACAAATTCTTTGACAAAATGACATCATCATATCATATCATACTACCATTCAATGACACAAAATGGTTAGCAACAAATTAGTACTCAGTACTAACTATTTATTATATCAAAATAAGTATAGATAACAAAATATTTTCACCTTTAACCCTATCATCACTACACTAACGAAGAACATGGCGAAGGCGAGGGAACCAACGACCACGCCGGTGATGAACACGGTGACCACGAATATCAGTGACAGACACAAAGAACACAGAGGGTTTCATTTTTCTAGCGAGATTCTGAATGGAGTGAGAGAGAATAGTCGACAAGAATGAGGAAAGGGAATATAATAATGAAATTAAAATTAAAAAAAAAAGTAAACGACTGCGTTCAGACTTTTTTTGGGGAGGGAGAATCGGACCGGTCAGCCCACTGACCCGCCGGGTCGCCCGAGTTTTGACCGGGTCGGAACGGGTTTCTTGGGCTTTGACCGGGTCTTCCCTCCCCCGGGTTAGTTGTCAACCCGGCCCGGTCTGGCACCCGGGTTGGCGAGTTCCGGTCCGGGCCGGGTTTGATAACAATGCTCTCTTCTACACTTACTAGCAGTATGTTTGGTATGGCTTCTAGAAGCCTAGAAGCACTTCTCAGCTACAGAAGTCAGTTTTATCCAATTGATCATGTTTGGGTTGACTGAATTTTCGAATTACTTTTGGCCCAAAAGTACTTATGAAGGGCCAAAAGTTAGAAGCTCCTTTTTGGAGCTTTTGGCTTATAGCTTTTGCTTGTTGAGATGAATGAGGAGAGAGAAAGGGGAAGAATGATGGGTCCCATGCTGTTGTGTACCACTCTGTTCCTTATTATAAGTCCATCTTAACTACTTCTCACATACCAAGGAGTGGAAGTTATAGCATTAAATATATCCTATTTTTAAAGCTTTTTCCAACTTTACCCTTATTTAAAAATAGGTATTGAAATAATATTTTATGTATTATACATCTTCTCTCTCATCTTCCCTATTTCCAACATATGGCTAAAATAGTCACAATAGCATTAATTGATCCCAAAATGGACTTATATTTTGAAACAAAAAATTTTTGGTAGTTGGACTTATAATAAAGAACAAAGTGGTATTATTTAATAAAGTGGGTAAGAAAATTAAACTATTAAACCCCTAAAATTCTCAAATAAGATATTTTCTTTTAATCTAAAATTTCTTTTTTATCTCTAAAAAATTACCATAATAATTTTTAATTATTTTCTCCTACAATATCCTCCTTTGAACTAAAAATATAATTTTTCTAAATTATTTTTCTTAAAATAAGGGAGAAATTAAACCTTTAAAATCCTAAGAAAAAACCAAATGTCACTTTTTCTTTCTAAACTATAAGAATATATGCATATTACATATGTATTATTTAATGACAATAATGTCCTTTTTAGTAATTTTCATTTAAACTTGCTTTTGAAAATAATCATTCAAACATGTTTTTAAAAGTCAGATTGAAAAAAAGTCACTTCTATCATCACAAATCCAAACATAAATCATTTCACACAATCTGACTTTTATCCAATATTACTTCTAAAAAAGTCAATTTGAAAATAAGTTACTTCCCAGAAACCAATCTAAACAGATAAATATTAATGAAAGACAAATTTGGTGGTGGCATGAATGAATTAGTGAGGAATATGAATCCTCAAGCTCGCCATTCAAACTTGCCTATACAATTGTTATATTAATGTTAGAAGAAAATACTAAAAGTAAAGTTCATGTTTTGCGGAAATTTAGCCTTTTTTAAACTACATGATTGTTGTATTTTCAAAATTCAAACTTGCCTATATAACTGTTTTCTAACATTTATTTCCAATTTAAAGCATTGTTGTATTATCTATATTATTGTTTTATGGCCAAAATACCCATAACCCCCCTTAACTTTAGGCGAGTTGCATATAACCCCCCTCAACTACAAAAGTTTAAATCCTACACCCTTATCTTTCAGCTTTTAACCTTCAGCCCCCTACTGTTAAAATTGCCATTAGATTTAACAGAATCTGTGCCATGTCAGACAATTAAAATTTATGTGGCAGATGACATGTTATTTCCATTTATTTTATATATTTATAATGGCTTATAACAACACGCTGCGGATAATTATGAAGACAGTGGAGAAAATTGCTATACCAGGAGCTCTGCTATCACGCTTAATTGGCATCATCCATAAAACAGACCACTCGATCAAAATCTACGCAATCCCGAGATTGTAGCAAAAATGCATTATCTTCACAGATTTTCTGCAAAGATGAATATCTTCCCATCAAACTTGTGCAAAAAATCCCAGCATCATATGCTTTACAACACTTTCGAAAAGAAAATCACCTTCAGGGGAATTCATTGTACAAAAGTCTTGGTAAACATTCCCTAATACCTAAATCTTATTTAGGATGCGTTTTTTAGGTAAATCATGTAATGGCTAAGCATTATAGTATTTTCCTTCATCCATTACTGATTTCTTTGCTCTCATTGCTGTTATGTGCTCTTTTTCTATTCAACAAAGCTATGAAAATGTGGCAGTGATCTGTGTCTTTCTTTATTACTTTCTATGCTCAATTCTTGAATTTGAGGTGATGAATTGTGTGCAATCTTACTTTACTATGAAATTCTGTCTTAGAAAATAATGGATTGTATCTTATCTATTTTACAATTATATAAATCTTATTAAATCTGTTCCAGTACCCCTTGACTGACTAAAAGGTCATGCCATTCATGTTGTCTATAAATAATTATGTTAAAAAAATTTCAGTTTATATGTTTTATTTATTTTAGGTTATTATGATGTTGAGAACCACCATGGAAAAGAATGTCGCCAATAGACAAGAGGATCCAATATATGAGAAGGAACAAAGAGTTGAAAAAGGGGAGCTAAACACCCAAATGGATTTGAATGGGTGTGAATTCTTAGATAGCGATAATGAGCAGCTAGATTTATTTTCTGAAAATCTTCATGAAGAAATAGAGGTAGAAATTAGTACATGGTTCCATAGTAACGAATTAAGGGGGTCTAGTAGTAGAGATACGGAGAATGAAAATGTACAATGCAGAGAAAGTGTTGATAATGGCACCTTAATACCTATGGAAGTCAATGAATATGGACATAATTGGGATGGACAAGTGCAGTCTGATTATGGACATAGTGATGATGATTTGACAAGTCCTATTGGATCAGATGATGAAGGTCAACAAATACAAAGACAATCATACAATGAGTTTAATGAGAAGACAGATTTTCAAAGACCTATCAATCTTGAAGTTGGAATGAGAGAATAAATGGGTGAGCGCTTATTGGTTGTCAAATAGGTATATTGATCACATTAGAGACCAACCAAATTGGAGTGCAACAACATTTTCAAATCAAGTACGAAGGGATCATAACGTTGAAATTTCGAAATTTCAAGCATATAGAGCAAAAAGAAAGGCATTAGAAGTGCTTGAGGGTCGTGATGCAGAGCAATTTGCCAAAATATATGCATATTGTGGAGCAATAATGAAATTTAACCCTGGAAGTACAATGATGGTCAAGGCACAAGAGTCTTTATTTAAACGATTATATATGTGTCATGGTGCATGTAAACAAGGGTTTATAGCAGCATGTAGGCCAATTATATGCATAGATGGGTGTTTTTTGAAAGGTAGTTTTGGAGGGCATCTTCTATCTGCAGTTGGAAAAGATGCAAATGAGAACATGTATCCTATAGCATATGCCATTGTAGAATCTGAATGCAAGGACAGTTGGAATTGGTTCATGACATTACTATTTGAGGACATTGGTTCATGCAAAGACAAAGGGTGGGTCGTGATGTCAAATATGCAAAAGGTATAATTTCTCAAGATATATTTAATGCATTCATATACTTTTATTGATAACAATTGATTATTCGATGTTTATATACATGTTCAATTATTTTGTAGGGATTGCAAGAGGTGCTCAAGGCAATGGAATGCGAGCATAGATTTTGTGTTAGGCATTTATATGCTAATTTCAAGCTCAAATATAAGGGAAAGAATTTGAAAGATGAGTTGTGGAATGCATGCAGGGCAACGACTAAACAAGAATTTAACTATCATATGAAACGTCTAAAGGAGCTTGATTCTAATGCTTATAATTGGTTAGATAAGTATGACCCTAAGCTTTAGAGTAAGCATGCATTTTCTACAAATGCTAAGTGTGATATTGTACAAAACAACATTGCAGAGACATTCAACTCTTTTATATTGGCCGCAAGGGACAAGCCAATCATCACAATGTGTGAGATAATTAGAAGGATGCTAATGAGAAGAATGGTTGCAAAGAGAGAGGGCATGGAGAGATCTCATAATGCAATATGTCCTAGAATCATGGTTAAACTTCAAAGAGCAAAGAATGACTCGAAGAATTATATATGTTATATGACTGGTGATGGGAGATTCGAGATCGAGAGTCCTTGGAAGAGAGAGGTGGTAGATCTTAAGATGATGACTTGTACATGCAAGGCTTGGGATTTAACTGGTATCCCTTGTGGACATGTTGTGGCTGCAATTTATCGAATGAGGGGTACCTGAAGATTATGTTTCGGCATATTATAGTAAAGACTCATTCATGCAAGCTTATGCTTCATCAATTGGTGTGGTGCCAAGTGAAGAACATTGGCCACAATCTACAATGGTTCCCCTACAACCACCAAAGTATAATAGGGCACCTGGGAGGCCTAAAAAAGCAAGAAAGAAAGCTCCAGATGAGCAGCAAAATCTATCAAAGATAAGCAAAAAGGGGTCAACCACAAAGTGTGGTAATTGCGGGAAAATAGGTCACAATGCACGAGGTTGTAAGGCTCCTCTTAATCCTAACAAGAAGGTGTACAAAAAGAAGAATGTAGCATCAAGCAAAACTAAACAGGCATTAATATTTTCTTTAATTATAATATTTTATTTATTTTACAATTATATTGCAAAGAATAACAACTCTTTTTTTGTTATTTATGCAGGATAGACAGTCTCATAATACTCAAGCCTCTAGTTCATCCTTACCATACACCCCTACAGTTTGTTTCAATGCTTGTTTTGTGATTTGTTCTATTTACTTTGTGCTGCAATGTTATATTTAGAGTAATGAATATTTCCTTCTCATCCATGTAGGGTAGCCAGCCCCCACCTTCGCAATGCTCAGCAGATTAATGAATGAAGACAAGTATATTGTTTTAGAATTGATATGAATTAAATTTTTTCGTTCATATTCTGCTTATGAATTGATATGATTTTGGTTTGAAATTCGCAGGATAGGAGTTACAGCTATGGTTCCAGCTATTGTTTAAAATTTCATCAGTACTGTTATATAATTTTTGTTTTTTAAGGGACAAAAGAAGTTGCAGAATTTGAAAAATATTTGAAGATCCATGTACTTTGTTTAGTTTTTGTTAAACTAAAGGTTATTCTTGTTTAATATCTGGAGTGGTTTTAATTGGTTAATATAATTTATTTCTTTTCTTTCATCTGATTGTTTTGAGAAATTAAATATCAGACTTTGAACCTAATTGTATGCCTCCATTACATGGAGCAACAGTAACTACATCATGCCATGTGTTAAAGCATCTTCTTTATTAGGACTGATGATTTCGCTTCCATCCTTGATAAGAATGGAGTCTTCATTGTAAATCCCATCAAGCAATATAGTATTTTGACTATTGTTTCCACTGTGACAGAACATAAGTCAAAGTTCCTTATTGAGTCTGATATATTCATAAGAATCTAATATACCAAACAAGTGCTAACAACATATCTAAGTATCTTTCAAGTGGATTTTTTTCGGCAAATAAACATACCAAGCAATTGATAGTAAAACACATTATACACCCGCATTTATACAATCACTAAATGTGAAAGTAACAACAAGGCATAGGAATGGTTTAATTAGTCAAAACTAAATTTTTATAACAACATATTGTTAATCAGCGGCACAACAGTCATTGTTCTTCAATCCTAGTATCTCATCTATCTCCACCAGTCTCCAAGCATTTCCCTGCATGAAAAAGGTTTTTGACGGGCCCTTGATTAGAACTTTTCAATATCTGCAACAACAAGAACACACAGAAAAAAAAAACCCAATAAACACACACATAAATTAAGAGGAAAAAAAAGAACTATAGGGAAAAATTAATGAACCTTTAGTGAGGGCCTCAATCAATCCAGCTCTTCTTCCCTTAAAATTGCTGAAAACTTCCTCCACTATTCTGGGTATTGGGTGCGGTATGCTTTCCATTGTCTCAGAGAGTAGAGTAGCGAACAATTTTCCGAATTTGCAATATATATAACCTATCCAACAAAACCCAGTTCGAATTCAAGACAACAACTACAAAATGCTGCTTCTGACACAGAATTCTAAAGATAGTCAAAAAAATAAGAGAAAAGAAACGATTTAAGGCAAAAAAAGAAAAAAGAAACCCTATTTAGTATGTTACGAACAGTTAGAGTTTCTTCTTCTTCTTGGCTGAATAATCCTGCAGCCAATGTTGTAAAAACCGGACCGGAAGGTGAGCCGGAGAGGGCATCGGGTCACGGTTCGCACGGTCGGATAGGTCGGACCGAAGGTCGGACGGATGACGTAATAATTAAGGAAAAATATATGATTTTTAAATGTAAATTAAATATAAACAAATTATTGTCCATTCACCTCTTAATTTTTAATGAAAGACCATTAACCAAGAAATAAATAGCTATTAGAAACTTAGAAAACAATCATTCTTGTCTTTAGGTAAGCAAAACAAAGAAGGCATATAGGACCATTTGAGGATCACAGTTGCAGAAATTTTTGTCGAGATAGAAGAACTAGGAAGTTAAGAACACAAGCAATTTCTGTTATGCAAAAGGTAAGAGATAGAATATGCAACTGATAAAAATTTCAAAAGAAATGTAAAATGTAGAAAAACAACAAGTGCTAAATATAGAATAAAAGTTTGGAAGAGACGTTAAACATCAACAATAGAGGAATGGTGATGAGAGAGATGATGTTCACCAATTGGTTGGAGTTTTGGAGATCAAATTTCACAGCCTTAAGATTTTCAAATGGTTGTTGGGGTTTTTAATTTGGGAGAAAGATATGAAGCTAATGAATTTGGGTTTCTTTTTTAAGAACTTGGGTTTTTTTTGGGCTTGATTTTATTTTTTTTCATCTTTTTTTTTGTTTCAGATTGGACCGCCCGGTTTTTATAAAACCGCTCCGGTTCCCGGTCCAATGTCCGGCTGGAAACGGCCCGATCCGGCTTAACACAATAAACGGTCAGACCATAAAATCCGAACCAACCTGTGGAGCGGTCGACGGTCCAACCGGTCGGACCGCCCAGTCCGGTCCGATTCTTACAACACTGCCTGCAGCAATCTGCGAGTTGAATGAGAGGAAGATAAAAACCTTGGACTGATGAAGATCATTAGAATATTAAGAAATGGTTGTAAATAGAGCAACCTCGCGAGTTGGAGAGACAGCGAGCAAGGGGAACATTAGGGGTCATTTTCATATTAAATCACCAAATTGCCCCTATGTAATTTTATGTTTCAAGCCATAATAAATAAATAAGATAAATGGAAATAACATATCATCTGCCACATAAATTTTAATTGTCTGACATGGCATAGATTCTGTTAAATCTAACGGCAATTTTAACGGTAGGGGGCTAAAGGTTGAAAGCTAAAAGACAAGGGTGTATGATTTAAACTTTTGTAGTTGAGGGGGGTTATATGCAACTCGCCTAAAGTTAAGGGGGGTTATGAGTATTTTGGCCTTGTTTTATTTTCAAAATTTATGTTTGTCTATCCAATTGACTAGTCACAAATATTTTCTGTTTAAAATTAAATGAATATCTAAATTTGCATTTTTTTCATACATATCTAAATTAGCATTTTGATAAGTCACACAAATTTAAAATCAATCCTTATAAAAATAATTCATATTTTTTGTTTTATCTGAATAAGTGCAATTGATGATTCATATCATGTATATAGATATGAAATTAACTCTTATTGTCTTCAAGTATTCTCTCTGTTCTTAAATATAAGAATTAGTTGTCTAATTTAATTAGATTAAGGATGTTGGTTAAGTTAGTTAAAATCACATGATATTCCTAAAACACCCCAACCACTTACATTTATTCCCACCATCCCTCTCTTGCTTCTTTATTATTATTATTATTATTATTATTATTGAGGAGTATCAATAGGGATAATATAGGTGAATGTTGAGAGAAATTTGAAAAAGATCTTATATTTAAGAACAAGCTTATCTCTTCAAATAGGTTCTATATTTAGGAATGGGGAGAGTAACATTTTTTAATCATAAAAGAGTTACTTAAAAAAATATTAATTTTTTTATTTTCATTTTATTATTAAATTCCATGCATCGCATGGGGTGAAAAATCTAGTTTTATACTAATTTTTATTTGAATAATCATATTGTATAATATGTTCCTAGGGCATGTTTGGATTGGCATATGAGAAGTAACTTTTTTCAATCAGACTTTTTCAGAAGTAAGATTAGATAAAAGTCAGATTGTATGAAGTAATTTATGTTTGGATTTATGATGATAGAAGTGACTTTTTTCAATGTGACTTTTAGAAACATGTTTGGATGATTATTTTGAAAAGTAAGTTTAGATGAAAAATTATTAAAAAGGACATAATTGTTATTAAATAATACATATATAATATGCATGTGTTCTTATAGTTTAGAAAGAAAAAGTGAAATTTTGGGCTTTTTGAGGATTTTAAAGGTTTAGTTTTTCCTAACTCAAAGGAGAATATTGTGGGAGAAAGTAGTTAGGGATTATTATGATAAGTTTTTGGAGACAAAAATGAAATTTTAGATTAAAAGAAAATATCTTCTTTGAGAATTTTAGGGGTCTAATAGTCTAATTTTCCTACATACTTTATTAAATAATACATAACAAAAGGTGTGGAACCCATCATTCCAAGAAGCCAGAAGCAACAAATTTTTTTTTCTTTTCCAATCTTAAATCTAGCTCATAAATCAGATTACCACCTTCTGGCCCGCACACCCTTCAAAAACCATTCCATAGTCTTTTGTCCAAACCGCCAGCTACAACCATAACTTACGTAGCACTAACAATGTTCAAGTCTCTAGAATGTATTCGATGATAGAGAACAAAACTTCAGTATACAATTTTTCAAAAGTATCTGCCACAAAAATTCTTGAGAAACGGCCACTACGCAGACTACTAAATTTTGGAATGCCACAGCTGCGGGAGTTACCAGGGACCGTCCCAAACTGAATTCGGTAGGCTTTAAACTGAATTCGGACGCGTCAACAAAACTTCAGAATAAGTAACATTTTGGGAAAATTAATTGTAAGCCTTGAGAAAGCAAAATCATTAATGTAAGATCTCACAAAATCTCTAAATCAAGGTAATTGTAGGTCTTAGGAACCTCACTTTAATTTAGAGATTTTGTGAGACCTTATCTTGATTATTTTGCTTCCTCAGGACCTACAATTAATTTTCCCTAACATTTTTATTAGATGGGTAGTATTACTATCATAATAGTAATTTGGTTATTTGATTTGTTGAAAAAAAAATTGATAATTTGATTTCAAGAGAATAGAAAAATTAAATTAATCTTTTTTATAATAAATGAATTACTTAATTATAACACTTATATGATTTCTCTTAAATGAGAGTTTTATTAGATTATATATTCATTCATAGAAATTAGTTTTGACAAAAATAATAAGTATAAACATTTTTAACTAATTTATTTACTTTGTTTTAACCTCTTCATATTAGTCAATTGAGTTTTACAACGAAAATGGAATGGGATAAGTTTTATATAACAACATGGATATATTAGTTTTGAAAATTAATTAGATACAATAATACTATTTTTTTTCTCCAACTATATAGTTATTTTATTCAAATTCTAACTTGACTCATTCTCCATAATCATCCATTTAATTCTAACATATTAACCACCAAAAAAAGGAAAAACATGGGACATTCAGGTCTAAGGAATACAATTAATATAAAATAGTAATTTTTATAATTTATCCATGACAAATGAAAGAACCACAATTAACAACTGAAAAAGCAAGGTTAGTTAGTCATGTTTGATAGTAAATTTTTTTTTTTTAAAAAAAAAACATTGATACCTCAACCTCCATATAGGGCTTGGCGAAGAAAATGTGAAAGGAGATGCACAATAATGCATTTGTTCTATCAAAAGTATTGTAATCTAATGGTGTCTAAAGAATCAAAGTCCTGGTTCCAACAAGTTGGAACCGAAAATTTCTCGTCCCAAAAATTTTGGAAGTGAAAATCCTAGAACAAGGACAAGGAAATATGTGGTATTGGGTTGGGATCTTGGCAAGGCCCAAAAATCTTGATCCTAGTTAGATATGTACTGTTTTAAAAAAAAATTATGAGCTTCAATCCAATAAATCTTCACACAAGAGTCTAAAAACACACCCTCAGCCCAATAGACCCAGTCCCCTCAGTCCTCAACTCCTCTTCCCATCGCCTTCTCCCACCCTCCGCCGTCAAACTTTTCTTTCACCTCACTGCGCACCATTCGCAAGATTCGGCCCAAATCTCTCCTCTCAAATGCCAGACAAAATAATCACTGATTATCCTTTAACCCTGAAAAGCAACCCCAAATCTCTCTTTCACTTCGTTCCGGTCACCTGTGCATCTGCGTATCATGCGTGCTCAAGTTCTCCTCTTGCTTGTTTCGCTTCCATCCATTAACATCTCTATTTATTGTCCCCTCTTTTGTATTTTAAGGTAAGATTACAGTTCTTGACATTGTTATTCGTGTTCAACCAGAATCCACTCAATTCTTTCTTTTGACGCTCATGTTATCTGCACAAGTTTTTCTTCTTGCTTTCGTAGGAGTTCTATGTTTGAGTGAGATTAGTTGTCAATTACTTCTACACATGTTTGTCCCAATTAGCTGCCATGCCCATATGTAACTTGATTGCTTCACCTTAAGATGGTTGAAGTAATTATAAATCAAAAAACCAAAATTGACTTCTTGTTTGTGAATTCCAGGACATTAAGTTGTGAATAGGATTCATTTGCTGGCCCTCTTTCTTCAGTTTTATTGAGGGTTAGTAGAAAACATCAGTAAACTCTGATGGCAAGTCGTGCCATTTCGAGATGGAGAATCCCTTACTTGTCTGCCATATTTGTTCGTGACATTATGAGAACTCCGATGAAAGAGTCTATTTTGCCCAGTAGATTGGTGATTCCTGGAATGGAATGTAGATCAGATAAAACAATGTGGATTTCAAAGCAATATTATCATGATGGAAGGCCAAGAGGGCCCCTTTGGAGAGGGAAGAAGCTGATAGGCAAAGAAGCACTTTTTGTAGTATTGGGTCTGAAGAGGTTTAAGGATGATGATGAGAAGCTTCAAAAGTTCATTAAGTCTCATGTGTTGAGACTTTTGAAGATGGACATGATTGCCGTTCTCACTGAGTTGGAGCGCCAGGAAGAAGTTTCTTTGGCTGCCATGGTTTGTTTTCATTCTGGTTTTTATGTGGCTTCACCATTTTCTTTCTAGTTAATAAGCTTCCTTATTTTTAGATTATTTGTTAGTTCTTATCTGGTTTCCTTGTCTGGTCCCTTCTTGTCATTGGGTTATGATCTAGCTTATGCTGCATCTGGAAGTAAATTTATCTTACAGTGTTGAAATCATATCTCAGTTGTTGACATGTTACACAGCTTTGGTCATACAAATGCATAATTGGGTTGATCGTTAACTTGTCTCTGATGAAATGCCCATAGATTTATCCGTGAAATCTTTACTTTCTTTCTTTCGTTTTTCTTTTTTTTGATGGATTTCTTTTTTTTATGGATAAATCTTTACTTTCTTTGATGAACATCTTTAGATATAGTTTCTTGGTGTCATAATCTTCACTTTCTTTGATGAACATGTCATATGAAAGCCTCTACTTTTTTTTTTGATGGATTCCTTTTTTTATGGATAAATCTTTACTTTCTTTGATGAACATCTTTAGATATAGTTTCTTGGTGTCATAATCTTCACTTTCTTTGATGAACATGTCATATGAAAGCCTCTACTTTTTTTTTTTTTGATAGATTCCTTTTTTTATGGATAAATCTTTACTTTCTTTGATGAACATCTTTAGATATAGTTTCTTGGTGTCATAATCTTCACTTTCTTTGATGAACATGTCATATAAAAACCTCTAGCTTGCACAACGACATCTTCTAGATATAGTTTCTTTGATGAACAGTTTTATGTTTGTTGGTGGTATATATGCTTAATATTCTTATATCCCTGAGCTTATAATTACTTAAATGAATGTTCAGATGTTTAAGGTGATGCAAAAACAAGATTGGTACAAGCCTGATGTATTCTTGTACAAGGACTTGATTATTGCATTAGCGAAGTCACAGAAGATGGATGAGGTAATGCAATTGTGGGAAAGCATGAAAAAGGAGAACCTGTTCCCTGATTCCCAGACATATACTGAAATTATTAGGGGTTTCTTGAAGTATGGAGCTCCTGCAGATGCAATGAACGTATACGAGCACATGAAGAATTCTCCAGACCCGCCGGAGGAGTTGCCATTCAGGATTTTGTTGAAAGGACTGCTGCCATTTCCTCTTTTGAGAAATAAAGTGAAACAAGATTTTGAGGAGATCTTTCCTGATCAGAACATCTATGATCCACCTGAAGAGATATTTGGTGTGCATTGAGGTGTGTACTCTTTTCCTCCCTTCCCTTCCCCTCCATTATAATGTGTTGAAACAAAAGATTAAATTGATTTTGAACTGAGAATAGAGTTCCTCTGGCAGATACTCGCATCACATAAGTTATGGAAAGTGCATTTTTGGAACCGGATTGGAACGTCAAGTGGCTTTGGATTTTGGGGTTTTTGCTAGAGGGAGAGTTCATTTATACTGACAAGATAATTTTATGGGGAAATTGGGATACTTCAAGAATTCCAGTTGTTATATGCCAATGTCTCAACAAAAATACTTGTATGCATTATAAACCTCAGGTTCAGTGAGGTAAGTGCATTAAAGAGGGACAATTTTAGTGGATGGTGCTAATACACTTGGTGGTGAAATAGCTTATATGACATGTCAAGGATACAATATTGAAGATGTTATAGTCATTAGTGGGCGTTAATTCTTGTGCTACTTAGATATGTTATCCTTGTACTTTCTGATATAGTCATATTTTAGCAAAATCCTTTTATATACAACAAAATTCTGAAAGAGAGATGCTGACCTAAATCTTGGCTTGAGACTCAAAAACCAACATCTTTTAATTTGAGGATATCATTGTCATGCTTGTTTTCGTAAGCATCATGGTGTTGAGTTCAGGTATGGTGACAGTGACACACATTGTTCGATCATAAAATTTATGTTGGGGACTCGTAAAGATTTACTTTTTAACGTGATTACAATTTACTTTTGAGTTGTGGATTAATTAGACACAGATTGTTCCAATATAAGATTTATGTTGGAGACTCGTAAATATTTCCTATCTACTTTTAAATTAGAGTACACTTTACTTTAAGTTGCTACATTAATTAGGCTTTGCGTTGGGACTCGATAGTTCGATAATCAAATTTAATTTTAAGTAGCTTGTCGAATTCCCACCAAAGCTAATTTTGTTGCTAATTAATTTCAGGAATAAATTACTCCATCCGGTCCTAAATATAAGACCACTTTGACTTTTTTTGTGGAAGTTAAGGAAACAAATTAGACCACTAAATTATAACATATGTCATATGAAATTAGATTATAGGTTAGTTTATAAATAGAATAAATTAGTTTTGAGGAAAAAAGATTATTTTTGGGACTGAAACTACTTTTTTTTTTATTGGAAAAAAAAGTCAAAATAGTCAAAGTGGTCTTATAATTAGGACCGGAGAGAGTAATAAACATGTCCTTATGGTTTATCTCAATTTAAAGTCAGATTCCTATAGTTTTATTTAATTGGGTCATAATTGTTTGATCCAATGATTTTAATCAATAGCCTTTAGGAAATTTCATTCATAAAAATACATGGGGTACTAAAATGGGAGTATTAAATGAATTGAATAAAAATATCATAAAAATAAATAAAATTAAAATAAATGGTTTTTAGTTTTTACACTTCTAGATGAATGTCTAGGATTAAAAAGGGTTCAATTTAAATAAAATAAACTATAGAAAGCTGATACAACTCTGCTACCATTTGTATAATATCTCAACATACATTTGTAAGTTTTAAAAATTTAAATTGTACATATATCTTAATTGAATCCATAATTTCCTCATCTTAGTCTTCCAATTTCCACGATATTTATAGTTTAGTTAACTGAAGGTCTTACAATATTTCATATGCAATTGCATAATAGAAATAGGCAAGACTTTAGTTACATAGGCCTAAACCTGCAATAGAAATGTAAAGTTTGAGTATGAGCCTGGGCCTATATATAGCTTTCTTTTCTGTCACCTTCAAAAAGCTTGACATGGCTTGAAAGCCTTTTTAAAAGCTTACTTAAAATATAAACATTTAAATAAATTTAAAATTCTATACAAATTCTTAACTTTTTATGGCCATAAAACTAGATTGTCTCTCTTTTCATTTTATTGTAGACATTGTGATAAACTATTTCCTATTGAGACCATAATATTTCATGTAGGTATGATCGAAATAAAATTGTAAGTTGCAATAATTATTTTGCTTAAACAAATCATATAAATTAGAGTGTGACTAAGCTAGCATTGCATCTTATATAATTGAAAGGGAAGGTATCAAAAATAGTGAACATCTAATAAATGAAAGGCCTGAATTTTGTATGTTAATAGTATAGTGTAAAGTTTAGAATTAAACATAAGCTGATAACATTATTATAAAGAATCTATATAGTTTATATTATACATCATAATATAAATTTTTAAAAAAATAAACAAGTCAGGCATGTAGGTTAGGCGTTAAAAAAAGGCCCAGTCTATTTAATCAAATAGGCCTGAATATGAGTCTAGTCTATTTACTAAATAGGCTAGGTTATACTTAAAGTAAGTTAGGTTATAGGCCCCTATTAGAGGTCTGACCTATTCCCACCCCTAATTGCATGTGTAATAAATTGTCTTGTGGCAAATTGTTGTGATATTACTATTGTTGTTTACTGGATATTTCTTATCTGTCTTGTTTTTCTTTGCCTTTTATCAGTTTTACAGAATGCAAAAGGCATTTCAGAAAATGTGAAGGTTTCTATATTATGAGTCATGCAACATTGGATTCATTGTTGTACATTTCATGGCTCTAAGGGATTTTTTTTTTGTCATCTTTGGGCTTTATGGAGAATTTTATCATAAGCACATCGACCCAATCCAGGACAATGTTTTTTCATATATTTATGTTGTACATCATAAATTGAATATGCAGTTGAAAACATGCTTTTGAAAACTCCAATCATGATTTCAAGAAAGTTCTAACTTCAAATCTTCACAAAATTACTTCCCATAAGTTTCATAATGTCGTCAAATCTATAATTAATTTTGTTAAATTTATAGATAACTCAAATTATTATTAATTTTTTCCCTTATTTTGTTAGGCTTGTTTGAAGTTGCTTATCATAAGTATGTTTATATAAATGGAGACAGACGTGCTTTTTTAAAAAACTCAAACGGCCATTTGAAATAAGCCTAACTTTAAAAGGGTAAAAAAATATCAATATATTTTTCCCAAATGTGCATCTAACACAATAAAGTTTTTTTGGGATATGAACTTCTTTAAATTTCTTTATCTAAGAAGAATTTCATAGGAACCTATATGGACTTGAGAGGCGTAAATGTGATGGGTTTTCAATTCAGTAATTTTGTTGTTGTTATATTGATCAAACATTCTAATTCCAATTATATGAACTTTTATAATATAGAAATAGTTAATTTTTTAAATCCAAGTAATCTATGATATCCCCATCTTCTTCCATCACATTTTTCTTCTCCCTCCTCTATTGTGACTCATCTTTTGATCTAGTTCAAAGCAAGCATGGATTCAATCAAAGAAATATTATTAATTTACAAACAATAAAAGAACGACGTCATATCAAAAGGTCAAGGGTAAAATGTGAATTTGGGAGTCAGAAAGACTTAGACAATAATAGGCCATGTGCATAGTTGGGGAAAGCCCAATTTCAAAATGAAACAAAATTGTATACGAGAAAATGTAACTAACCGCCTTGATGGTGATGTGAGGTAATGAGTGGAAGAACGAGAAGGGGCGTAAAAAAATAAAATTTGAATGAGAGCCAAAGAGAAAAGAAAAATTCTTCTTCGACAAGCCAAGTGAAGTGTGAATTTCGTTCAGATCAAATAAAAAAAAGAGTGCCCAATTTTGAAAACGAAACAAAGAAAGGTAGGGGCAATCTAATGATGTCATTACATATTTGTAATCATTGTTTGAATTTGTTTTCAATACCCCACCCTCGCTGTCACTCCCCCCCCTCATCGTTCCACACGACCATTTCGATCTCTCTCAAAATTTCAATGGTCTTCTCAATAGATTCCCTCTCACTCTCTCTTCTTTTTAACTCAAGTAATTTATGGCTTTGATTTTTCACACCTTCTGCTTTGATTGATGTTATTTCTTCTGCTGAAATTTTATATGTCTTCTTCTACTGACAACTTCTACATTGCATACACACACATATTTGTTGTGATTTTTATTTATCATTCTTATTCAAAACCATTTTTTCAACATGTTATTTGTTTTCTCCACGTCCAAAAATGTACATATGGATCATTTTATTTTTCATGTTTATACTTGATTTTTGTCAACAAGAAGCATATGTTAGAAGGAAATGTAGGTCAATTCCAATTTTTGAAACCAAAACGTTTCCTCACTTTCTAAACCTCTTCTATCACTTTAGTACTTCATTCTCCCTCATAACAGACCTCTAATTTCCCCCCTTAGTCGTAGAATGAAGAGGAGTTTGATACCATTTTTTTCCCCAGGAAGAGGAGTCTGATAACAATTCATGCCTTATTAGTACGATTATCTCTAGTCTTTTACTATAATATATATTTAGATATTTAGATGTTACTAATTGACTAATGACTAATAAATGTTCAGGTCAAAAGTTTCCTCCCTTCTAACTTCTTATTCAGACATATTTTCCAAATAGAAATAAAATCTACTTTAAAAATATTTAATTTAAATAAACAATGAGTTTTTTTCCAAAAAAAAAAAAAAAAATACGAGCACTGAATATCCAACAAGCATAATTTCAATTTCCCTTCTCCGCGACTGTGTCTCTTCTCTTCTCTTCTCTGATCGTCTCTTCTCATCTTCATCCAGTCCCAAGCTCATTTCTTCAGCACAATGGCTTCCACACTCTGTATGACCTCCATTTCACCCCACAAATTCTTGACCGCCATGACGCGTCCAGCGCCAATCTCTTACTTACTCCCTAGTAGGTCGATTATTATCTCTCTATTTGATTTCTTCGAGACCGAAGTAGTAAACTATGGAATGCTTAAAGCACTCTTTTTTTTTTTGGTCTCTGTAATATTCTGTTACCCAATGCGGGAATTAATTTTAGTTTATCATCACTTAAACGCTGCCACAATTTGACTATTTTAATGATGCAGGGCGGAGATTAAGGATTAGTGTTGCAGAGTTCGATGCAAAAGAAGGTGATTTGAGCTTTTGTATTATGCATTTATTTAATGCTTTTGGTTTATAGTGATTTTGAGAAGAGGAATTTTTTTGGTGGCTCTGAGCAGTTAAATTTCAGCTACGAGAAAAAGCTTCAGCTAAAAGTGGTTCAAGTTCCGATCCACTGCTTGGTACCGATGGAGCTCCCCAGGAAACTGTAAGTCAAGAGGTTTTCTTTTTCTTTCTGTTTTCCCCTTTCATTTCTTTCAAATTAGTCACGATTAGAAAATGTGGTTTGAAATTGAATAGTAAGTGTGTGGACATTGGACTGGCCATTCTCGTTATTAAATTAGATGGTAATGCTAAAATGCATTGTTTGGTTACATGATGAGTTTTATTGGCCAATAGTAGTACTTGTTATTTTACAGGACATGCAATATGACTTATTTATGTTGTTATATGGCCCATAATGACAATGACACTCTCATTTATTTCTTTACCTGACACGTATTACTAAAAGCCACTGGATTCCATTATGATTTGATGAAAAATGATGCAATTTTGTTAGAATATGATTAAGTCTAATAATTAATAGTACATACAACTGATTAAATGTTAATTGAGTATGTTTATAATTTGATCTATAATGTATTGTGCAGGATAAATGGAAGATTCATCTTCAGCTTACAAAACCTGTCAGCTGGCTAATATTGTCTTGGGGTGTAGTTTGTGGTGCTGCCGCTTCTGGTACTCTATTTTAGCACTTCATCAAAACAGAATATGCCTGGTCGAAAAAATTATGGTTCCATTTTTTTATTATGATGACAGTTTAATCTTATGTAGTACTGAAATTAATCAAAAGGTAATCTGGTTGAGTGATGTTTCATACTTAACTTACTCATAATTGACTTTGTTGGCCCTCACTATATACTCCGTTTGTTACTAAGATCAGAAGAATCAGAAATTCTTGCTTATCATACTTCCTAAGTAACTGATAAGAGCCAACATTTAGTTAACGAAGAACACTTTAAATTCTTGGCTTTACATATTGGATATTCATCGTATGTGCCACTGGTAATATAAATTGAGTCACCCGTTTAGTGTTATGAGGTTTACCATTGAGCAAAAGAAAGGGGCATCATACTGCACGCAGGCAGCACTCTTTCAGCCACTGTTTAAAACTTCCACGCAAAATATATTCTTTTTGCACTTTTTGCCATAGAAACTGTTTGTACATGTCGCATATTTTCTTGCCCTTCGTGTTACATTTATCTTGTCATTTTAATGTGTTTCATAATTATACTTTATGACACTACTTCTTTACAAACATTTTACAAACTTCTTATATCTCCTCCTTTATAAATACATTCATGCATCTGATACAACTTTTCAAAGTTCTGAGGCAGTATTGTTCACTTGGCAGGACATTTCCACTGGAATCTCGAAGATGTTGCCAAATCATTCATGTGCATGATGATGTCTGGTCCTTTCCTTACTGGTTTTACACAGGTAATATTCTTCTTTCACATATTATTTCATCATCTGCTGTTGGATGAGGTTTTCAAAGTGTCTAACATATGAAATTTTAATGTCTTAGACTCTGAATGATTGGTATGATCGGGAAATTGATGCAATCAGTGAACCATATCGACCTATTCCTTCAGGGGCTATACATGGTAACGAGGTATGTCGTAAATCTGAGACTGATTACTGATTATTATTATTATTATTATTATTATTATTATTATTATTATTATTATTATTATTTATAATGATGTCTCTTTAAATAATTGTTTGTCAACATTCTGCAGGTTATTACTCAAATATGGGTGCTGCTAACAGGAGGTCTTGCATTGGCTGGTATATTGGACATATGGGTGGGTATTATACATGATAGTCCTATGCTCAATTTCTTCTTCTGCAATCTAAAATTTTATCCTTTATAGGCAGGGCATAGTTCCCCTATAGTTTTCTACCTTGCTGTTGGTGGATCCTTGCTGTCATTTATATATTCTGCTCCTCCTTTAAAGGTATTTTGTTTTAAAAAAATCCTCCCCTTTTTTATCTATGTTTTTTAACTTCTCCTTTATCTGATCATTGACCAAGTTCTTTGTGTTTTTCAGCTAAAACAAAATGGATGGATCGGAAACTTTGCCCTTGGAGCCAGATATATCAGTCTACCATGGTATCATACCTTCTGCCATGATATTTGATAGCTATAGAATTTTTTACTGGTTGTCGAATCGATTACTAGTTATTCCACTGTTTTATCTCTCTAGATGAATGAGTTGCCAAATACTATTCATGTTTAGCTTTTATTCACTAGGTTCAAATTATAGGTCAAAATAGGGGGATTTTATTAAGATAAATCTTAGATACCATATTTTTTTTCGTGTTGAACAATATTATAAATTTATTATTTCTGGATATAATTTGCATTAAGAATGAGATTATGGCAATTGTAAGTTTACTGGATAATCAAATCTATATTTCTCTCATTTAACAAAATTAGCTTTATACCCTGACTTATACCCTGACCTTTTATTGATATACTTTTGAGGTCTTTTTTTCTTTTTTTCTTTTTATTTTGCATTTGTGCCATGTTCTGTTAGCTTTTTGATCAAAAGCCCTTGTGGACAGGTGGACTGGTCAGGCTTTATTTGGGACTCTTACACTAAATGCAGTCATTCTCACCCTCTTGTACAGCATATCAGGAGTATGCAGTATATGTAACATGGCATTTTGTTAAATATGATATTTGTCTTCTAATGTAATCAATCTGGTCAATAATATTGTTGCTACGTTACATTGCAGTTTGGCTTTGCCATCATTGAGGACATCAAAAGGATTGAAAGGGATACAGCTGTAGGGCTTCAGGTCTCTCCTTTTTATCCTTCGCCTTTCATTTACTTAAATATGAACTTTTGATGCTTACACATTGAAGTAGTTACTGTTGACCTTTCTGTTTGTTTGAACAGTCTCTTCCAGTTGCTTTTGGTCTTGAAGTTGCCAAATGGATATGTGTCAGTGCAATGGACATTGCACAATTATCTGTTACTGGTATATATACATCCCTTGAATCTCACTCTACCTTCTACAAGGGACTGCAATGAAAGATGTTAAAATTTTCGCAATATAGGTTTCACCTCTTTGACAGGTTTTTTATTGAATGGCTTGCATTCACCTCTCCTAATGTTTTTGATACTTTCAACCATGCCCTTTACATCTTCAATTTATTTAAGAACATTCCTCATGGCATCGTTCGTAGAATTGCTGACAAGTAGGAAAATTTTTGTGAATATGAGAATTGTTAGGAGGTAACATATAGTCAAAATTTATGTACTAGGATAAATGGTTCTAGAATATAATTAGGAAAAGCTTGTAATATTTTATCATTAGAAAAGATTATCACTGTATTTGTTCATTCTGGGGCAAACAATTTCTTGGAAAAGAATAACCATGTTGCAGATAACTTTTATATTAATTTGCTGACACTTATGGTTGCAGGATATCTTTTTTGGATGGGCAAACCATCTTATGCTTTGGCTTTACTTGCCTTGATAATTCCACAGATCTATTTTCAGGTACTGCACAATTAACATTATATTTCACAGGTTGATAATAGTAAAGTGTTTGTAAATTGTAAATATGTGGCACCTACTAATATACGCTAAGCTGTTCTTCGATTACTCCTAAATTTTGTTGCATTTTTGTAGTTTCTTATCATCTTATTCTTATGCCTTTTCAGTTTCAATATTTCCTCAAAGACCCTGTGAAGTACGATGTTGACTATCAGGTACCACTCGGTTCTTTATTATAAGCCCACCCTAACTACTTCTCATATACCAAGGAGTGGAAGTTATAACATTAAATATGTCATATTTTAAAATGAATTTCCAACTTTGCCCTTATTTAAGAATATGTGTTAAAATAATGTTTTGTGTATTATAAACCTTCTCTCTCACCTTCTTTATTTTCAACATAGGGGTAAAATAGTCATATTAACATTGATTGATCCCAAATTAGACTTATATTTAGGAACAAAAATTTGTGGTAGTTGGGTTTATGATAAGGAACAGAGTGATATGCTTTATTGGAACTTCAGCTTTTAAGCTTCTATGTTTGAGCATGATAAACATGGCCCAAGGCTGTGATAGCCAAGAGGATAAGTCCATATGAGTGCTCTATTCCGTCTCTTAGCTTAGCATGTGGTGTATATATTAAAATAGATTCTCTATACTCATGTACTCACATGTCTTAAAAGGCAGTCCAATGCACAAGGCTCCTACTCCCAGTGTTAAGTGGGGTCAGGGGAGGTCAAATGAACCTTACCCGGCAAGTGAAATGGTTGTATTCATATGCCTCAGTGGAGAGAAAAGCACATAGGAGTAAGATTGTGTGTGGTGTTACTTTACATCTACATCAAATAAGTTCAGCAGTATGATGTGCATATGATATTCAAGTGGATGCTATGATATTAGTCTGATCTCATAGTCATTACTAAATACTACTATTTTCATTTTCATTTTGAGTTTCCTATTGTCTTTTCCCACTCTTTTATCCCCTAATTTTTTGTTTCTAAGCACGATATTAATGGTTTCATTAATTGTTTCCAGACAAGTGCGGTGCCATTTTTTGTGCTTGGCTTGTTGGTGACTGCTTTTGCAACTAGCCATTGATCTTCTTCTGCAAAAGCTATCATGTGGCACGGATGCATTTGAGCAAGGTGAAGAAGGGCATTCGAGCAAGATGAAGAAGGTTAAGTGAGTTGTGCTGTTTCTTCGTCTACCATTCATAAACCAACGTCCCGTTTGACTATAAGGAGGGGGCATTTTTTCTCTCTCTCCACATGTACATTATCCATTATGTTTAATTATAATTTACCTTGCCACTGATTGTAGTTAACAAAGCACGTCTACTATATTTGAGCCTCATTTCTATTTCCCGATTGAATGGCCTTGTAACCCAATAACATATTTTTTCTTTTTTCTTTCTTTCCGGTTTTTTTTTTTGTGTGAATGAGAAATGGTGGTTTCAGCCCAGTTCATTTCCCTTCTACCAAACAGATCAAACTTTGGGTTATTGCTCACTCCACAACTCTACCCTCATCTATCTTATTGTCATTTATTTATTTATTTTGGCCGGTGATACTAATATTTATTTTGTATTGACATAATTCAAACTCAGAGTACTAAAATTTATATATTTATTTTATTTTTTTTATTTTGGCCGGTGATACTAATATTTATTTTGTATTGACATAATTCAAACTCAGAGTTGGGATTAATTTATTATTAACATTAGAAAATAAAAGTTGAAAATTTGTTATTTTAAAATGCAGTTTTTCACCCTTCATCCTATTAATGTAGCCACAAATATGTCCCCCCAAGTCAACAACTTAGCATATTGTGTATTTTAATATATTTTAGATAAACTATGAGAGATATGAGATAGCATCCAATCTCTTCGGCTCAAGGGACAACCGTGGTTGCCAACAGAATGAATGGGCTTTGGCTCCATTCGTTTTAAGCCTGCTAGCGAAAGATCATCATGTTGTATCCTCTAGTTATCTTAGGTTTGGTCTAGATAAAAATCTAATAGGCTTGGGCTTGCGAATTTTTGTTGGTGGACCCAAAACTATGCACTAACCTTAGTTAAACGAAGTTGCGTTCACATTAACAACCACTTGTTTGTTGGGGAGATAAGAGATATGGGGTGTGTTTGGATGAGCTTATAAAAAAGTGATTTATATATAAGTTAGATTGAAAATAAGTCAAATTGTGTAATGAGATTTATATTTGGTTGAGTTGTGAAAAAAATTAACTTATAAGTGACTTATTTTCTATAAGTCAGATTGTGTATGTTTGGGTAAGTTGTGATTAAATGTGAAAAATAAGTCAAAATTTGTGGGTCCCACCTTATAAGTGACTTATAAGTTAGAAATAAGCTGTTTTAAACATCTTATGCTTATTTTGACTTATAAGTTATAAGTTACTTATAAGTCAGGTTAAGAATAAGCCAAGACAAACATGCAAAATAAGCTACCAACAAAATAAGTTACTTTTATCTCAAAATAAGCACTTATTTTTTTGTTTTAAGTTGAGCCAAACATGCTTATCATCTCCTAAAGAGGTCAACACAAATTTAGGTCTCGAAAACGTTTTTCATTAGGAGATGCAACATTTTTTATGACAAAAATAATTGTCATTTTTGTTTAAAAAAAACGAAAAAGCATTGCCCAATGAGATCATTTAGTAAAATAAAAAATATATAATATTGTTTAAATTTTGAAAAGAAAACAGACCAAATGGTGACTTTTATAAATCTGGATGATAAACAGAAAATATATTCAACTCAAGTGATAGGAACTTTTTTATTTAAATTCAAAATTTATTAGCTCCATCAACTTCATCTCAAGGTAAATTTTATGATTGAACCAGGTTCACCTCGTCATTTGTTATTTGACCAATCACATGCATACACTTTAAGTCTGACTTGGAGATTATAATTTAACCGGGGACCCTAAAAAAAATTAGCTAGTAAATAACTTTTCCAACTTACAAAACAAAAAAATGTAGAAAACATGATAATAATATTTTTTATCTGTTAGCTTATTTTTTTAAGGTGTCCAATCAAATTAAAATCTCCATGTTAACATTAACATGTTTGGTTGTGACTGATGAAATCTCAAATGAGATTCACATATTAATTTCTCCTTTTAAGCACTCCACTCACCCAAATAGTAGAGACAATAAGCAAAAAAAAAAAAAAAAAAAAGGAAGAAGAAGAAAAAAAGAAAGAAAGAAAGAAAAAAGGAAAAGAAAAAGAAAAAGAAAAATTCAACCATTAAACAATCAAATAAATACTTTCCTTAATATAAAATTAAGTTAACTTAAGTTAAAGAAATCAATCAAATAGACTACTTAAATTTAATATTCATTATATGTTGCTAGATTGTATATTAGTTTATAAGCAAGATAAATTAATTTCAAGAGAAAATGATAAATATAAATACTTTCAAGTGGTGGTTTATTTTGTAATATTAATCTGCAAAAAATATTAAATATTAATCTGAAAAAAAAATTAACTTAATCTTATCATAAGCATAATGTACTAGTTAATTACTAATTTTTTTAAAAAAAAAAAAAAATAGGAAGGGAAAGGTGGCAGCAAAACCCTACGCCAAGTTTGCAGTGAGCAAAAATCCTATATAAACCCACCTCTTCCTCACTGTTTTGTAACCCTAAGGTCGTAGTGAGCCACCTCTCTCTACTTCACTCTCGACCTTCTTCAACATTCTCTCTCTGCTTCCCCAAAACCCTTTTTCTCTCTTTCGTTCTTTTCACCAAAATCGCCGTCAAGCAATCTTCTTTGGGTGAGTATCCCATCAATTTCATAAATATCTTTCATTCAGTTTCAGGTTTCAATTGCTTAATATAAAGTTCATTTTGTTCTTCTGTTTTTGCTTATTTCTGGGTTTTCAGAAGGTATAGGAATTCAACATCTTTGTTACCATGTCGGACGATGAGAGAGAGGAGAAGGAGTTGGATATCTCTTCTCCTGAAGTCGTTACCAAATACAAGAGTGCAGCTGAGATTGCTAACAGTATGTTCAATTTCCCTTATTGTCTCTGTATGTTTTTTTTACACAAAAAGTATATTCAGTGGTGATATTAGACAATCTGGATTCAATATTTTTTTTATTTCTCTGCGCTTTCATTGCTTGTGTCTATGTCTTTGGATATTTATACTGCTGATTAATGGGAATCTCCTGCAGAGGCTTTGCAATTAGTTGTTTCAGAATGTAAACCGAAGGCAAAGATTGTGGATATTTGTGAGAAGGGAGATGCATTTATAAGAGAGTAAGTTTATCTTTGGCCTATTGTTGTATTTCAGTCTCATGTGATAAGTAATTTGTCTGTTATTGTTTTTTTAATGACTTAGCTTATGGGCTGTGATGTTTTTTTATATTAAGGCAAACAGGTAACATGTACAAGAATGTAAAAAGGAAGATTGAGAGAGGCGTTGCTTTCCCAACATGCATATCTGTAAACAATACAGTTTGTCATTTCTCTCCACTCGCTAGTGATGAGACTGTCTTGGAAGAAGGTGATATGTTGAAAATGTAAGCTTTTTGAAGCATTGTTTCTGTGAACTATACTGGAAGAACGGGTGCTTCTTTTGGCTAATAGTGGAAAAGAGATGGTGATTGTTTCTCTGGTTAATTGCAGTGATTTGGGTTGTCACATAGATGGGTTTATTGCGGTTGTGGCCCACACTCATGTTCTTCAGGAGGGGCCAGTTACAGGAAAGGCAGCTGATGTACTTGCAGCAGCTAACACTGCTGCTGAAGTAGCCTTGAGACTTGTCAGGCCAGGAAAGAAGGTAATCTTATGTACGCGATTGATCTTGCATCTGCATCTGTATATGAACTTGTTTATATCATATCAAGTAATTCTATTTGTTGTTAAAAGTAATTATTGAAAGTTAATGTTGTATTTGTAACTCGGTATCCAACCTATGTTTTGTGATTAAATACGGTTGCTTGAAATTTTTTGCCGTTGCAGAAATTTTTTAGTGTTATCTTTCTCAAAGTCACCAAGTGCCTTGATTTATTGTTTCTTTATTATGTTGAATAAACAGTTTTAAGTTTTAACTACTCAGATCTTGATCTGTAGAGTCATGTTTAATTATGTGGCATGTCACTGCATCGATTCACTTTTCTGGTGCTGCATTTATTTCAATTTCCAATCGTGGGTGCTGTCTGGAGAGATCACCCTTCCCCTCTCCTGTAATTCTGATCTCTAAATGATGAAACCCTTTATGAGCCATGGTTAAATGCCGATGAAGCTTCTTATTGTCATAGTTACACTGATAGAGATCATTGTAAAATATCGTTCATGTCCAGTTAGCTGCTAGATCAAAGTGCTGTCATGAGTGATGCTTGTGTCCAATATTGTTCTGAAGGTCTATGTAGTTTGTGCACATATTTGATTATTCATGCTATTTATTTTGAACTTTGTTTTGTCTAGTTTCATTGCCAATGGCACAATGATTGATAATATGTGCAGGTTGAATTAGAAATTTTCTCACATTATCATATGACCCTAGATGATGAACTCTTCGCTAAAAGCTATGGACTATTGTCCAAGTGAAGCTTATGTCATAGTTACTCTGATAGGGCTTTCATTCTGCAACGTGCAATCTACTACCCCAGAAAGTTTGGTCGAAAGGTTGTCATAACATGGCAATTTATACAGGCTTCTTTTGATTTCCAGCTTGCCTGCTTCCCAAAGATTGTATCTCTGAAGTTATTGTTTCTCCCCATAGTGCGCTTTCATTCATTTATTTTTTTTATCTGAACACTTTCATTTTTTAGATGCACAATAATTTGGAAGACTTTCTTTTCTACTGGTGCACATGTAGAATCTTAAGTATCTGCTGAAGCTGTCATAGTGGCAACTTTGCCGAGGTAACCAATACATTATTGGTTTCCTCCTTTCCCTGTTGCCTAAATGAGAATTGGCTGAAGAGTATTCATGGGTGTGCTGATTATCATATTGTCAGTGAACCTGTCTATTTCAGCCAATATAGTACAATTTTAAAATAATTTCATTTCTCTTTGGGTGATTTGAATTTCAATCTTTGTGCTATGCTGGTGAATTGCTGACTTGAAATGGTGATAACAGACTCTTCAATTTTTCCCTTGACAGAACAAGGACGTGACTGAAGCGATTCAAAAGGTTGCTGCTTCCTATGATTGTAAAATTGTTGAGGGGGTTCTTAGTCACCAAATGAAGCAGTTTGTGATAGATGGGAACAAGGTTGTCCTGAGCGTGTCCAATCCAGAAACAAGGGTTGATGATGCAGAGTTTGAGGAGAATGAAGTTTATGCGATTGATATAGTAGCAAGCACAGGAGAAGGCAAGGTAGGCTAATTTTCTTATTTTTATTTTCCAGTATGAACTATGGAGTGGTTTCTTTTGAATCATGAAGTGATTTTTTTTTTTTCCATTTACAGCCTAAGCTGCTGGACGAGAAGCAGACAACCATTTATAAGAGAGCTGTGGACAAGAATTATCACTTGAAGATGAAAACGTCTAGGTTCATTTTCAGTGAAATAAGTCAAAAATTTCCTATCATGCCATTTACTGCTAGGTAATTTGGCCACTTCCAAGATATTTTTGAATTGATGGGTCCTTATATGAATATTCTCAAACTCATTTAAAACTATTTTCCCTCACCTTTTTTATTACAGGGCTTTGGAAGAGAAAAGAGCTCGTCTTGGTCTGGTGGAGTGTATGAATCATGAACTCTTGCAGCCATATCCAGTACTTCATGAAAAGCCTGGTAAAATTTTTTGCATTGGTAATGGTAGAATTTATATGGTTTAACTTGTCTGCGACTTGCTTATGTGCACTGTTATTTGTTGTATTACAGGTGATTATGTTGCTCATATCAAATTCACAGTCTTGCTAATGCCAAATGGTTCAGATCGGATCACATCCCATTCTCTTCAGGAATTGCAGCCTACAAAGACCATAGATGATCCTGAAATCAAGGCATGGCTGTCCTTGGGCACAAAGACAAAGAAGAAGGGTGGTGGAAAGAAGAAGAAAGGTAGACTGATAATCCGAATCTAAATGTCTTTATGTTGCCTCATGCTTGTACACATTGCGTTGTGTCCCTTCAAGTCTACACTTGTTTCCAATGCTATATATCTTACTGCTTGGCCCTTTTCAGGCAAAAAGGGTGACAAGGCAGACGAGTCAGCTGAGGCTGAGCCGATGGAGACGACTAATGGTGCTGAAGCCCAGGAATGAGTCAACTTGAAACCCATATTCAGTTCTTTCTCGACCTTTTTCAATTTTGTTACATTATTTATCAGAATATACCTGTTTAGATAATGATTTTAATATAGTAGTCAGACAGATTCTTGATAGAAATTTCCAGATGCGCATTCCAATTGCACTTCATGCTTTCTGCTTGAAGAGCATAAAAATCTCAACTTGTTTGATTGCTGCTTTAGAAATGTCTCAATTTTTTTTTATATCATGTTTAGAAATTAGTTTGTGTTAAAATAATCCAACTGGTTGTAAATGCAGTAATTTATTGCTTGCTTGTGCTTTTTCTATTTTTCAATTTGGCAGCACTTCCATAGTTCCTTTACGTTGCCAGGTAAATTTGTAAATTTGATTCAATAGTGAATTTAAAAGTTGGCTAATTGTACTGAGGCGTGATTTTTATGCTGGTATAACTAAACAATATACTACACTGTTCCTTATAAGTCCAACTATCACAAATTTTTTGTTCCAAAATATAAGTTCATTTTGGGATCAATGTTATTGTGACTAATTTACCTTTGTGTTGAAAATAGGGAAGATGAAAGAGGAGTTATAATATATAAAATATTATTTTAACACATTCTTAAATAAAGGTAAAGTTGGAAAAATATGATATATTTAATGATATAACTTCCATTACTTGGTATTTGAGAAGTAGTTAGGGTGGACTTATAATAAGGAACATAATAATACTTTTATAAATGCATCTTCTATTTGGGACATTTAACCTACTTTGGCCGATGATGATAATATTGTGGCAAGAGCTGCGACAACAATCTGCGCACCATGTTTATAGACATGGGTTGTTGGTGCTATGACGAATGTGCCAAAATGCTAATCTGAGGCCCCTCTTAAAAATGTTTTTTATCCTTCCAAACTTTCACAAGAACATGAATGTCTACTTTAATCACCTTAAATTCCGATGGATATGGGTCTGTTTGTAATGAGCGGTGGATCGGTCTGTTAAATGAATGCGCAATACTTTTTCCATTTGAATTTTGAATCAATTCAGCAATGTCTAGTATGAAAGAGGAGCATCCATATTCGTGTGTATATTTCAATTGGGGGAAAGTTAATGAATGATAATTGCAGTTCCAATTGATGGCTCGTTGGATGGCAATCCGCAACACTTCCCAAAGGGATGGTTCGTAATATATTCGTGTGTATATTACGAACCTTTGCACAATACAACTTTAGTGCACAATTAATATTTTAACGGAGAAATAAATAGGTTTTTGTTATAAAATATTTACTATTAGTGGATGTCCATATTACCATCTCTTAGGATTCTTCTTAGGATTCTTTTCTTCCTAAATGCCTAAACCTTGTAACCTCCCAATGAATGATTTGTAGGGAGTTTTCTTATGGTTAATGTCATAATGCTTACCATTACTTATTTGTAACCATAGGTAGAAATTTCAATGTGGAGAGGCCTATAAATAGATGTTATGTACAAGGTATTCTTATACCATTTGAATCACAAGTGAAAATGATATTTTCATACTCTCATATTTTCTTGTTCCTCTCATATTTTTTTTTTGTTATTATATTCTCTCTTCTTCTCTCCATCTCTCTTCTTTTCTTTATTTTTATAACACGTTATCAGCACGAGTTTGTTCTAAAGATTTGAGCATTTTACATTTCCTTACTTTTACATTATTTGCTGCTTTTATATATTATGCTATTTTACTCTCACTATTACTATTTCTATTGTTGCTATATATTCCTTTATTTTGACATTTTGTTTGTTCACAAGTACTAGATATGTTATTAGTTTTGTTTATGTTGTCACTGTTGTGCGTGTGTGTTTATATCTATGTGTTCTTATATATATATATATATTAACTGTTGTGTGTTTGGTATATATTAATTTTTCTTATTTATTTTGGGTTGTTATTTTATTTTTGTTATTCTAATTTTATATCATTGTCTCGTGTTTTTCTATTTTATATATTGTAATTTAATTAAGATATACTCCTTATATATTTTAGTATTGCTGTTATATATATACATACACATATATTACATCATATCCTTACCTCTTTTGGAGAATTAGAGATGCTGTCATAATGAACTAGATTGGCAGGTTCTACCGCCTTTAGTTCATACGCCCTTTAGTTCTTACGAAACACCCCATCTACATATTTATTTTGATGCATATGAAATAATACATATTATATATAAATTTGATGATTTAGTGATAACAAATGTCAAAGCCTGAAGGCTAATGATCCATACATTCAAGCCCCGAAGGCTAATGATCCAGATATGCAATGACAAAAGAATTTTATAGATTTGAAAGATTTTTACTATGGTCCTGAAGACTAATATTTGAAGAAAAAAAAGAATATTGATGGTGTGCTATTGAAAGAAGGAATACATGAATTGGGGAAGTTTATCGGTAACTCACACTTGAGGGGGAGATTGTTGGCATATAAGTGTGGACCAATGTTGAATGTTAAATGAAATTATACTCATATTCTTCCTTCAAAAAAAATGGAAATTGAATGTTAGATAAGAAAGATGATACAGTAAACCATAAGTTTACTGATCTAAGTAAATTTATTGTTAGCATGACTTGTTTGATCATCCAAGTCATATATATGAATTTTCAAATTATTTATTGACATCCATTGAAAAACCAGAAGATTCTTCTTATATAGTTAACATCATGTTGTGCTGCTTGTTCTCAAAGAAAATTTATAATAAAAAGATCACTAGTTAGTGATTTGGAATGGATCTATATTTCTGGAAATATATCAAACTCATGGGCCCAATCAAATAGCATGTAAACCATATAAATATTCAATAAATTT
This sequence comes from Mimosa bimucronata, assembly GCA_037074515.1. Classification (NCBI taxonomy): domain Eukaryota; kingdom Viridiplantae; phylum Streptophyta; class Magnoliopsida; order Fabales; family Fabaceae; genus Mimosa; species Mimosa bimucronata. The sequence continues at coordinate 3,593,009 of CM073446.1, forward strand.
GATAAATGCATCTATAAAATGGTTACGCGTGCGATTATTTAGCTTGCAACCTGGAGTTTGCAAGATTGTTTGAATAAATCATTCTGTTGAGTGCACAATTTTCAAATTATATGATCCAGAAATTATTCATTAAAGCCTCCATGAAATATTTATGAGAACAAAGTTTCTTTTTCAATGTTGATATATCTAATATTACATATTGCAGCACTTTACATCAAGCCAATAAAATTGGCTTTTGGTCAGGAGCTAGATAATTTCCATCTCAAAAAATTTTGAATGTGCAATACATTGCCTATTAATCCACCACAAAGTATATAAATGGATATTTAGAAAAAGTTGAGATAAATGTTGGATAAGGAACTCCTTCTTCTTGTTTTCAAATGAAACAAAATAATGTTTCAAAATGAAACAAATGGATTTTGGAGACTTATACCACATGATTATTTGATTGTCATTCGACAAAGTTATCTAAACATGAGGGGGAGAAATCAAGTAGCTGGAAAACAAATATATTGAATGCACTATCATTATCAAATGTAGATCCTCAAGTATAGTAGTATGAACCAAAAGTTCATAAGATTTTGCATTCATAAAGTATTACAAAATATCTACCAGATATAATTACTGACCTAAATGAGAATTATCGAATCTCATATTCCAGCTGAAAATGCTCTAACAAATGTGACATGCCTGAAGCATGAGAAATCAATCGATTATAAATGTAAATATTACAATAAATAGGAGCCTATAATTTAGATGATCATATTAAGGAGGCAGATACTCCAGAAGAGTTCCAGAACATAACTAATTGAAAAACCTCAAAGGAGGTATAGGTACCTGAAAATTAACAAAGATATCTCAATAAGTTATGTTACAACAAGGAAAATGGAATCAAATATAATAAACTTGTCGACAACGATAATGATATCACGTGATTTAAATGAGGATCTTATATTGAGACATGCCATAAGAAGTAGACATAAAGATGATTGGCAGGAACATTATGGACCAGCAGTCCAAATACTTGAAATATAAAATTATTAATATTTATGTGAAATATATATTTTCACAAAGGTAGTGAAGATTATGATAAGGCGTATTATTTTTGTGGTGGATGCAATTGTTTTGCATATAAGTCTGGAAGTATATGAAAAGAAAGTATACGCCAATAATTAAATATTGTGAAATTTAAATGAAAATCCTTGAAGGGATCTTAAATGCCAGAAGCATATATAAGAAAATCATTCAAAATTTATTGCCACTTAGAAAATATATAAGTTTGTACATTACTTGACCAGTAGATCAAGTTATTAAATTCCACAATGATTTTCAAAATCACGAATAAAGGTCTCCCATATAAATATTTACTAATTTTGATGGTATTACATGTCACCATTTTGTGGAAGAATTAAGCTTTTGCAGGTGCACAATGGATAATGTATTTAAATAAATACGTAGATGCGAGATATATCATAGAGATATGTTAGAGGAATACATTTTAGCAGAACATGTGATGATAGTGTAATTCGACCAAATGAAGATACGCTCAAAAAGCTTTTGATGGAATGTACTTGAAAAATCAGTGTACTTGAAAAATCAGTATACTCAATCGAGACAAAAGAACAAAAGTGATGCAGTCACCAGGGGGAGTAAAATGATTCTGTTCAGGGGGAGAAAATATCATGCTGTACTCTTTTTCCCTTAACCAAGGTTTTGTCCCACTGGGTTTTCCTGGTAAGGTTTTTAACGAGGCAGCTTTGATAAGTATTGTGTACTCTTTTCCTTCACTGGGTTTTTGTCCCATTGGGTTTTTCCTAGTAAGGTTTTTAATGAGGCACAATAATATTTGTTTATAGACATCCAAGGGGGAGTGTTATAAAATATTTACTATTAGTGGATGTCCATATTACCATCTCTTAGGATTCTTCTTAGGATTCTTTTCTTCCTAAATGCCTAAACCTTGTAACCTCCCAATGAATGATTTGTAGGGAGTTTTCTTATGGTTAATGCCATAATGCTTACCATTACTTATTTGTAACCATAGGTAGAAATTTCAATGTGAAGAGGCCTATAAATAGAGGTCATGTATAAGGTATTCTTACACCATTTGAATCACAAGTGAAAATGATATTTTCATACTCTCATATTTTCTTGTTCCTCTCATATTTCTTTCTTGTTATTATATTCTCTCTTCTTCTCTCCATCTCTCTTCTTTTCTTTATTTTTATAACAGTTTTTTTTTAAAAAAACTTGGGGCCTTTTAACAATTTCACGAATCTAGATCTTATCGTGTGTCTAAATCATCAAATGTGCTTACAAATAAAATTGCTATTCTAGTGGGAAATAGATTACAAGTGTAATGGTGGTTTGTTTTATCGGGTGATTTCTCTGATGTAGTGTTTTTGACATAATCCGTTCATATGTAACAATCTTAGAAGACCCAAGTCCTAGAACAATATGAATCTTGTTTCTTGTAACAATCAGATACAGAACAATCTCAGCCCGCATGTAACAAACCCTACATACACCCTTTTGTGAAGCATGGGTTCTTGATTTATCAAAGCCTTGATTCCTTACCGTCATTTGAAATATAATTTATAATCATTAAAGAGGGTATATTGTGGATTCATAAGCTTCAGGATGGTTAAAGTTGGGTGATTAAGTATATAATTTTACTTGTATAATAATTTGGCCATTAGATATAAACAAAGTATCAAACAATGAAGGCCTATATCTCTAGGTGTCGTCGACCATAATTAAAATAAATTTGTTTCATTGCATTTATTTGACAAGAAATTCTTGTGGGAACTTGATACAAAACGTCATTTGTGGTTTGAATAATCACTAGTAAACACAAACAGTGTGGAATATTAAATCTGACTTGGCACCATGAAAAAAACTAATTGATAAAAATATATTTTTTTCAACTTGTAAAATAAAAAAAATGAAAACATGAGATTTAAATTTTTTTAAGTGGTAATTAACTTTTTTAGGTGCCAAGTCAAATTGAAAATTTTACATCACACCTTTTGCGTTTATTTATGATTGGTTAGACCACAAATGACGTGATGGTCTGGGTTCATGCAAGAATTCCTAAAGTATTTTCGTACTATTAGAAACAGAAATTTTATAATAAAGCAAAAATTGAAGGAAGGGTAAAGAAGAGTTCCTCAAGAATCAATTTGCAACCAAACTTTCAAGGATTCCATTTTTTAAAATGGGTAAAAATCCATTTGGATTCTAATATAATGTTAGCCAAAGTAATTGCATAAAAATTGATTTAGAATGTTTATTGAACAAATAATATGACAAGTAACAAATTTACTCTATTCCTTGGAAAAACTAAATAGTTTATGACCACATAAATGTATCTTTAAAAAAGGTTACATGATTGAATTTTCGTACTATTAGAAACGGAAATTTTATAATAAAGCAAAAATTGAAGGAAGGGTAAAGAAAGAGTACCTCAAGAATCAATTTGCAACCAAACTTTCAAGGATTCCATTTTTTAAAATGGGTAAAAATCCATTTGGATTCTAATATAATGTTAGCCAAAGTAATTGCATAAAAATTGATTTAGAATGTTTATTGAACAAATAATATGACAAGTAACAAATTTACTCTATTCCTTGGAAAAACTAAATAGTTTATGACCACATAAATGTATCTTTAAAAAAGGTTACATGATTGAAGTTATTAAAAAAATTTTAAGATTCTAATTTTAATGCTTGTCAATTAAAAGGATGTAAAAACTTAAACCTTTGCTCACACCATACAAGACTACAAATAAAAATTTAAAGAAAATGATAAGAGATTGTTTGACGCATGACATAACATTTTTAATTTTGAACAGACATATTCTAGAATATGCTTATATAATAGTGGTGATTACAACTAGGTCCCATGGAAGGTAATTAATTACAATCAGATCTTAAAAAGTCATTAAGTTATATTGAAATCCCTAGAGACTTCAATGATATTAAATAGCATGTGTTGGGAGTTGTCAATGCGACTCTTTGAATTATCAATAATAAATAAGTTTTTAAAAGATTTTTCAATAACAACTCGTGGAGGTGCATCTACAACTTCCAACATAGGTCATTTAATATAGCCCAAATCTTTAGGGATTTCAATGTAATTTAATGATTTTTTAGGATTTGATTGTGATTAATTACTTTACTTGGGACCTCATTGTAATTCTCCCTATATGATATGTGTAAACATATATATACTCCCTCTGATCTAAAATGTAAGAGTTAACATGGAAAATTTTTTTGTCCAAAATATAAGAGATAACATGCAAAAATCATAGTAATAAATATTTGTTTTCCATTTATGCCCTTCTATATTAAATGATGAAAGGAGGGAACAGAAAATGTGTATAATAAATGAGTGATGGTAAAAATAGAAAATTTTATTAAATCTACCCATAATAAATGATTCCAACATGTTTTCATTGTTATGTATAAAAAAAATTGACTATGTAATAGGGGAATATGCTAGCATGATTGGAGGGAGTACATTGATATAATCATTCCTGTGAATTTCTAAACATCTGGATCTACGTCTCGAGATTGATTTTAAATACTTGTGTTCATTGGGGCTGGAAAACCATCGTTTTTAAAGCCTAAATTATATTTTGCTGAAAGTGGTTACCAAACAACGAGTGAACAGACTCCAAAACCACAGCTGAAAACTAAAAGCACAACTTTTTTTGGTTAAAAAAAAAAAAAAAAACAGCACAACTTCCTCCAAATCAGGATTAGGAAACAAAAAGTGACGTAACCGCGTTTTGACCCAGCAAAGAATCTCTCCTTTTCCTTATGATCCTTTTCCCCTCATCTTCCGCAATGCTAACCATCCATTAAATCTAATGGTTTAAAAGTGCAAAATATGGTAACACAAATATCTTATATTCTCTTTCACTTCCCAGATTCTCGATTATTTTATCTCTCCATATTTTTTTCCTTTTTTATTCTCATTTTTCAGCCATTAGATTTTATAAATGGTTAAGATTAGAGAAGCGGAGGGGAAAATGACCATAAAAAATAGGAGGGATTCCTTGTCCGTTTTGACTTGCCTCAATTTTGGCTAATATTAGTTTGCCTCGATTCAATTTTGGCCTGTCTTAACTTTATATAAAGGTACATTTGTAGAATTAATTCTACTCATACACAAGTTTTAATGCATATAAAAACAAACGCTTGTATGCAACTTGTGTTTGATCTTTTTCTAACATCTTGTTTGAATGAGACCAAGAATAAAAAATAAACTAACCGCATTGTATTGCAGCCAAAAAGAATGGAGCTTGCACTGCATAATTTCCCCATCAAACCCATCACTCATATTGGCAAATGTTCAAAACAAGAGACTGGGCATTTGACCTCTCCCTATTTAAACTGTAAAAAGAGGGATAAAAACACAGGACTCAAAGCTGCTCCCTTTTGCTAAAGGAACAGCATGCTATTTACAAAATGTCACGCAGCCAGCTGGCATAAACAAATCAATATAAAATATTATCAAGGGAAAAAAAGGCTTGCAAGCCGTTCTGAACACAATAAGCCTGAAAGTCACCACAGCCACGTATCAAAAGCTTCAATATCACCCTGAAATAACCCATATTAATGCGTTACATTGCTAGTTTCCAGCCACTCGCAATATATCTGGAAAAATAACTCATTGCAAACATGATAATCAGTGATTTGATTCCAAACTTTCAGCTTGATCAGTTATTGAACTTTAGGCATAATTTTGTTATAGCTCCCCCATTGCTTGGAAGTTATTACATCATAATTGCTAGAATGGGTCAGATTTGTAAAGTTATTCAGTGTTATTCTCTCTGGTCCTTGATGTATGACTTATTTAGGGAGTTGATCTTGACCCTAAATATAATATATGTTTCCCATATTAGTCAATATTTTCTTAATTTACCCCTATTGAGGCTCCCTTCACAATAATTAAGAGGGGTGGGGAATTCAGGAAGATGATTTGAGTGTTTAAAAAAAAAGGTCATATTAACCAACACCCTTGATCTAATCAGATTAGATAAATAAGTCCAACATTTAGGACCAGAGGCAGTACCATTTATGCTTTTTCCAAAAAAAAAAAAAAAAAAAGGAGCAAGGCTGGAGCCTGCATGCTTCTCATTCGCTTTAGACTAAAGGAGGGAAAGAAAAGAAAGAAAGAAATAGAAACCTGGGTGTTATAACAAGGAGTACCTGCAAAAGTGCCAATCTAATGAGCTAGCAGAGATTGAGAACCTCAACATGCAACTGCTAGACAGAAATTAATAAGTGTCGCATCCAGCTATGACATCTTTAATGCCTGCTTCAACTGTGCAAAGGCGGATGGATGTATGCTATTCATACAAGCATTAAAAGACTCTCCATGAATAGTAGCGCATGTTTGCAGATTTTCTCTGACAGAGTTCTCCAATGAAATGTGATTTACAGGGTCCGATAATTTGATCTAGAAATCCCCAAAATACACGCACACATAACTATTTATTCACTCCAAATAGAAATTTTTAAACGGTTCTTAAAAACCTCATACCTGTCTCTTTCTGATTTCTTTACTAGGTATACCGCCCTCATGAGGAGATGTGTTAGAGCTCATGTCACCACTGTTAATAAACGACAGAAGAAACAACCATGATTTAAATAGGTGATCTAATGTATCTGCCTGCAATCATTTCCCTTAAACTAGTTTCTGAAGGGGTTAGTAGCATTCCGACTTTAGGTCAAAAAAGGATTGCGATAAATTCAACCGAGACTGAATATAATAATACATAATATCAAACCAGCAGCTAAGCCCTCAACCAATAGCCATCAATATATAGTACTCTCTTTGTTCCTACATAAAAGACTAATTTGGTGAGATGAGCTTGTTTTTAAATATAAAATCTCTTCCTATTTTTTCTCACATTTTCTCTAAATTATCTATATTGATACTCCTTAATAATAAATAAGCAACAGAAAGAGGGTAGGAATAAGGGTAGGTGGTTAGGGTGTTTTGGTAATATCATGTGATTTTAACTAACTTAACATCATTAATCTAATCAAATTAGGTAAATAAGTCTTATATTTAAGAACGGATGGAGCATAAAATTCATAAAAATAAAAAATACACTGCTTATAAATCATGAAAAGTATAGCTCATTTTAGATTCTATGCAAAGCATAAATCGACAATCTAAGCAGACATAAAATTTAATAAATTAGATTTGAACTGCACAGATCTAACCTTGACTCTTCCTCAGACAAGTCATCGTTCCCACCCACAATTACACTGGTGCAAACACTGCATGAGCCAACATATAAGGGCGTCATTTGATACTTACAAAATAGCTAAAGGATATTCAAAGGAGAGGTAGTAATTGAAAGACCCAGAAAAATTAGTTAGTGTAGGCAAGATTTATACTTAAGCAGAATATTTATATTTTTTCCAAAGAAATTTATTAAAGCTAAAACTTGTTAAAATATAATATTAAACACATTAGGCCAATGAGAATGATTAAAGACCAAATATTGCCTAACGAATCTTGGCCAAAGTGTAATGATGCCTGTAACCATTATACCATAAGAAGCAAAGGGTGGAATACCTCAAAATTTGATCAAGTTTGTCAAGGACTTGAGGTAATCTCAATGTCAGTATTATTGAAAGGGCTAAGCCAAATGTCTTCCTCTGAATGGATGACACATTATCTACCTGCAAATAATATACATAAGCGGGACATTAAATAAAGCATGCAACATCACGAGATTTAAGTCATGATATAATCTTCCTGATGTAACAAAATAAAATATGCAAGTTAAAAGATGAAAACATAAGACTGATAGAAAAAAGTATAATCAGGTATTGGTATGAACAAAACTTGCAGCAGCCTTAATATATGAACAAAAGCATCTTATTTATAACATCCACCAGTCAAGAGCAGCTGTTTTGCTTAGGCTTTTCATGGTGGTTATAGAATGATGTCAAAATGGACAAGTAATAAAATCAAGGCAAAATGAACCCAAAGTGCACCGTGAGCTAATTATAATATCAAAAAGTGATGCTTTTAGAGTAAGCTTCCCACATTAAATATACTTCAAGGAAACTGATACATTTCAAAAGTCACATGTGAATACAGACCATTTTACAACAGCAGTGTATTGAACGCAATTCTGAGTCAAGCACGCACTAAACATTATGAAAAGATAACAAGCAGACAAGCATATCCTTAATATGCAGAATTTACCAACCTTGTCAATCCATATGTCAACAAGGCAAAGAAGTATATTTTCCTGGACTGGGACACCTGCTGATTGGAGGAGCGATAAGGTTGATGGATCTGAAGTTAACTGGGCAAGCGAACTTGTATTCATTATCAAAATCCTTGCCAGGATGGCAGCTGAAGATGCTTTAACAGATGCTTTAGAAGGATCACGATCATCTCCACCACTCAAACATATGATGATCAATTTCTAGAAACAAGGACATGCAAAGTTTTAAGTAAAATCTCCTCATAACAAATACAACAAATTATTGAGCACAGGCTTCGTATTTGACATATTACATAAGCTTAAAGTTGGGCATGGAACTACACTTACTTGCAAAGTGCTGCTGATAAGTGACGGTACTTCCATGGGGAAACACTATATATAGCAAAAGCAAATTAGCATATGATTTTTTAGCTTGCAAATAACATAAAGACACGGTTTGAAATAACTAGGGAAAACACATTTATTGGTAGCTATACTTTTATTCAATTTTGGTTTTGGTATCTAAGTGTCTTTCTCTCCTAATTAAATCATTAATTTTGTTCAATTACCACTATTAGCTCCCCTATTTTTTCCCCTATTACCATTGTATAGGAGCTACTGGTGCTAACAAAATAAAATAAAAGCATTTACTTAGGATAAAAAATACACATGTATCAAAACTAAAGCTAGATAAATGTATAGGAATCAACAAATGTATTTTCCCTAATTACCTATCATTCAACTTATAAGACCGAGAATATTATTAAAGGGCAATCCAATATATATAATTTTGACACAAGATAAAATTATCTAACTCTGAACAAACACAATGTGTTAATGACCATGTATTAAGTTTCAATTTTAAGTCAAAACTTCACATACATATTGGTATAGTCCAAATAAACGAATTTTACATCTCACTTGGAAGTATAAGACATGATCAATCCCAAGTAATTTAAGAGTTTCAATTTCAGAAATTGGACCACTATAAAAAGAACAGATTCTGCAATCAAACTGAAAGATGCTAAAAGGCCAAACTAGCAGAAAATGCTACAGTCTATCCATTTTGGTCAATCATGGGTTGCAAAGTCTTTTCCTTCCTTTTATACTCCAACTAAGAGTTGAACTCGCAGAAACTTATTTTTTTGGGGACCACTCTGCATTTTAAGTTCAATGTTTCATTTTCTGCTTCAAGCCAGTATCAACCAAAACAAACATATCTGACAGTTCCACTATATAGCAGTCATGGCATATATTCAATATCTCATAGTTCCCTGTCTTTGCAACATGTGAATCCATAAGATATCAAGATCTATCAGGTTTTGGGACTTTTTCCACATATATCTTTAATAAAAGGTTAAACATGCATTCATCATTATCATACAGACAACCACTTAGGAGGCATTTTCTCCAAATTCCAAATATTCAAAAAAAAAAAAAAAAAAAAAAAAAACCACCTGTCTAAGGTATTGTTAACATCTATAATGGTTTGAAAACAAATTACCTGTATTAAGAGGTCAATTACAGGAAGGACTGCAAGTAGACCTCTGTCATTGACATTGCCAACAACTAGATCAAGAATTTTAGCAACGCTTGAAGCATTGACACTCAGAAATTCACTTCCACCCAAAATAATGTAATCTTCAATTATGTTCACAGAAACCTGCAATTAAAAAAATAAAAATAACAACTGGCACAGATCTTATGCAATGTGTGGATTCTAAGAAACGAGACACATTATACAAGGCCATTAAGGGTAACTTAAAGCGGCATTCTAAATAATAAAAATAAAATCACCAAGGGAACATAAAAATTAAAAGGTCAAAAATCAAGTCCAAAGCAAATCAGCAGATTATCACAAAGAACCAGCTGAGAAGTCAATAGCTTAAGCTATGATACTTCTCCACAGATTAATGCACTAAATGGTTATATATGCATCCACATAGTCTATAACCATCTCAATAACAGTCAAATTGCAGGCCAAAAAAAAAAAGTCAATTTTCTGGGAACTGGAAGATGGCACCATCAATTTCCATTAGGATCTAACAATGAGTTATTTTACTTTCTGATGAGTGCTCAAAAATAAATATTTCACATGATAATGTCCTTGATCACACAGACCAGTTCCAAATATTTCTGTATCAAACAGTGACTATGCGATAGATCAATATAAAGACAGAGCCAAGTCTAACCTGCAAATGGTCAAAGCTTCTTTCCATGATGTCTACAAGGCGTGAAAAATATGATAACAGTTGAGGAACCATTGAAGAAGCGTGAGAAAGTGTGGCCTCCCACAACTGAAAGATTATTAGGATATAGTTTCATCAAATAAGCTACCACAAAACAGTAACCATTACATAAATAAAAAGGGACTGCAGGATTACCAGCATACTATCCTCTAGAAGATTGAGTTCATCTGGACTATTGATATCAATTCCATGATCAAGAATGGGGAGTAATATGTTATAGCAAATGGGTGACCGATAGCCAAGTGCAACCACAAAGTTACGCAGAGCAATAAGAAGCTGAATCTGCAGTAAGCTTTCACCAGAAGATTCCTCCCATACCTTCTTAGAACAAAAGCAGCAGGGCAATGGGTTAAATGCACTTCAATTGTGAATGAAGCTTAATTATATTTATTCTGTTGTCATTAGCACACTAACAGTGTGAAAACTAAACTTTAATGAGCTGAACTTCTTGTGAATCATAATTATTCTAACGTCCACTATATTATTTCAGTCCACCCTGAATGAGTCAAAGTGACCAGAATAAATTTTCAGAAAGCCTGTTGTTAACAAAGACACTTGCAAAGGGTGAAAGCCAAATTCAAACTCAAACTACATCCTCAGTGGTTGACTTTTGATACCCAGAATCAGATAAAGCACAAATTTCCAAATAACCTCTAAACTTTCTTGCACTTCTATGCAACATTTGCCTGTGCAGTTATTGTATATATAATGTTCATATCAACGCCAAATATTTTAACAAATCACTTAGCTGTATCATATATGACCTACCATCACAAGACTATCATCTTCAGCTAAAGAAACCATTATAAGAAAATCCGCAGATTATTATCTCAACAATTAAGAGCACAACACTCCTGAGCTTAATAATGGATATCATCCATGGCAAAAGTTTAAACTTATAAAGAACAACTAATGATCAGCTCTATTTTGGTTGTTTCAACATGTTACTGTTTTTGCTTCTGTCTAACCCCTTCAATGACCAGATATAGGGATGGGTGAGTGGGTGGTTGTGTGTGTGATGGAAAGCAGCAAATCTTGCAAATAAAAAGAATTTTTCATTCAAAGAAGATTGATTATTGATGCGCTAACCTTCTGAAAAAATTGCACCAAGTTGTTGGCAAATGGAATAACTTCACCAACATGACCAATGAGGATAGAGATCAAATTCAAAATTTGAACCTGGAAAACCGATAAAAGAATGATGAGAGCTACCACTACAGATGTGCAAAGCATAAAAGAGGCATAACATAAAGCCAGGAAGAGTTCCCATCACCCTTCCAGCATGTGTTTTACTTTGCTTAAGGAAGGTTTTACCTTGGAGTCAAATTCCTGAACTTCATCAAATAACTTGAAACATGAATCCCAACATACTGGAAGTAGATCAACAAACTCCCTTTCCGAAAAGTTTGCATCTTCTATATGTAAGCACAGGGAGCGACATGCTGCAAGCTAAAACAAATTATGCATGTGATTAGTAAGAAACATAGCAAGGAGATGCAAAGATGCTAATACTCAAGGTTAATTTATATTTTTCATAGGAATGCAAAACTATGCAACATGCCAACATACTCTGACAGATAAATCTTTGGCCTGCAATAATCTGATTAGAGCACAATAGACAGGCCTTTTCGTATCATCTTTGACCTGAGAAGAAAATAATAGTCACAATATAGTTAGTACAAAAAGTTTATCTAAAATCAAAATATACACAGTTGTATAGGCACAATACAGGTATAACTCTTTGGTCATTGAGAGATTTAACAGGATAAATAATATGGCATTGTAGTAATTACTACGCAATTATAGAAAATATAATATTTACATTAAATATCTCTATCTTTTAAACATGAAATTGTGAATCTTATCAAAGCTGCTGTAGAAAAGATCCATGAAAACAAAAAAGCTTATTCACTATGCAACCCAAGTACTCAATATAGGATTTACCTCAGAAACCCACTGTCCTAAAATTAGAGCAACCTTACGATGGATGATCCGCATGTTTGGATGGTCATTTGACAGTTCAAGAGATAATGCACCATTAAACCTGCAAATATTACATTTACGCATATAAAAACACACCAGTAAAAGCATCATAAAGGGGAAATGCAATATCAGTAACAAATTATGATGCTGGATTATGTGTTCACCAGAGATAAATCCAAACATAAAGTTAACAACAACCAGCAAAAGAAGCTCCTGAACCTAAACATAACTCTTACATACAAAGTTACAATTAACAGATTAACAGAGTATTACTATATTCTGAAATTGAATAATAACGGAAGTGCCTGAGCAAGCTTCTTTTTCCCGCATACCTATGTGTGAAAATTGGTTAAAAACACCAATAGTGCTCCCATTGAGTAGAAATTCCTACTAATAAACCCCAAAGATCCTACAGTAAAGGATGACACATGCTAGAAAACTGCCATCATTTTAAACAGTGCCCATGCTTTTGCACAGGAGGCATTGCCACTTTGGTGTACTAGCCTGTGTTAATACAATATCGCCACCTTCTTCTAAATAATGAACTAACTAAAACAAGGGCATATCAACATTGGAAGTACCAGTCTTTGAAGCTCAGGTAGTTTGAAAGCTCATAATAAACATAAGCGGCAGCACCATAAGCAGCATCTTTAAGAAGCATCCCTGGAGTAATTTCTGTGCCTGAAGTTGAGCAACTATTCATAGCCTCTTGAAGAAGAGAAACTACAACAGGACCTAGCAGCTAAAAGTAACAGTCACATTCATGCATCCACACATTAATAAGCTAGTACATGGAATCATCGGAACAAATGATATAATACAAGATAACCGGTGATGTTGAATGCCACCTACTTGGCTATTATTTTCAAATAATACGATGTACAAAGCTTCAGCACATGGTCTCAATTTTTCTGTCCACTGAATCATATCCTGCTCATGATGAAAAGACTCAGGGTTGCGATACCATTCCTCCAAATCGCTTGCTGTTAGAACAAAATACCTGTTGGATTACAAAAGCACTGTTCAGTCCAGAATCAAGCAGTATGAGAGGCCAAATATCACCAGCAATGTCTAACCAAAATTCCATTTTAAAACTAAATCTTAGCTATCAACAAGTTCACAAACAGTATGCAATTGGTGAATTACAGGGTCCCAAAGCCTCCACTTATGAACTTCTCATAACTTTACTTTCGGTGCTTTTGTCGGCAACGTAAATTGGCAAGATCACTTTCATCGCAACAGTATCTTGGGAGCAAAAGATAAGGTGTACAATTTTATTACACTTTCAAACATCTTATTTTCTATCAAATATTTAGGTAGGAAAGTAACTGCATTTACTACACTGTCTCAATCCACAGCCTTCAGTACCCCAATTTATCTTAATCTCATCAGGAGTGGAATAAGAATCAAACTTTACCTAAACCAAAAACTCTTCACATACACACTCCCAGAAGACAAATGCTTTTTCAGTGTTTAGCTCCATCATAGAACAATTACTACACACTTCAGCAGACATAAAACTCTAAAATGTAAGTTGAAAAAGTCGATCCGGGTCCCAGATTAAAACAAAATTAGTTCTAATTGCAATGAGCTACCATTTATTATTAGGTCAAGCATGCTACAACATCACACCTTGCTCAGAGAAAATCAGGCATATACAGGTAAAATACAACCCAAGAAGGAGCTAAGAAGTGAATGCTACCTCCTTATCAATACATTACAGAGGAAGACAATCCGCTCGTTGGGTAGAAGGGAAGTCAAAACACCACCAACCATACTGGAAACATTTTTCTTCATCTGCTCTAGGGTAATTCCATTTTCATCCATAACCCGACCAGTAAGGGTTGGCTTGTATTCTTTGCATTCCAGCATATTCTTCACCATTACCATACATTGAATAAGAAATTGTTCAAATGATAATAGATATGGCTCTGGATCTGTTATCTTATTTAAACAGAAATCCACAACAGAAGAAAGCACAGATTTATCGCCAAATGAGTAAGGATGTCTGCCCTGAAAAGCAACTAAGATTTTCATCAATTTGGTACAAGCTCTTCTCGTAAATTCCCAAAATTTTGGATACTCATTTTGAAAAGATGAATCTGCAAACAAAAGGTCCAATGAGTATGAGGGAAGAAGTCATACTTTTCAAAACAAAAGTACAGAAAGCAAGTACAAGTCGACTTTTCCTTTCACTAAAAGACAAAAAAAAAAAAAGAGGGGAGGGGGAGCCAATACGCTGCATTCCTGGTCACTGAACTAGAAATCTAAGGTTCACACGTGTATAAACATCAAGATATATGCAGGGCACTATAAGTTTTCACAACCAAGAAGAGGGAGGGAGGGAGATGGAAGCACACCAAATAATGCTCATTGTCCTCTATAACTAAAATGTCGTTTTAATGATTTACAAAGTATGTTCACATTTTTTATTAAAAAAAAGTATATATCCATAATTCTCTGCTCTCCCTGCAATTCTAATTATCAACTCCAAAAATGTACCAACAATAATGACAAAGCCTTCTCCCACTAGGTTGGGTCTGCTACATGAAATTCCAAAAATGTACCAATCTTGCAAAATTAAACCACAATATTATATAACAAGAATGAAAACTTTAATTAGAAATGATGATTCCACGATAACTGAAGCATCAGATGCAAGATATTCATGTGGTTTTAAATGATGGAACAAGTAGAAGAAATTCTTATCAGTTTATGTTCATTTACGTTTTCTTTTCATAGAATTGGGTATTCTTTTCATAAAACATAAAACAACCTGATACGTTCCGCAGCAAGATGAATTAATTATTTTGTTTATTAGTGTTATTTAGTTAATTATTTAAATTAGTTTAATTTAATTATTTGACTTATTCAAATTATTTGATTTAGTCAAATAAAGATATTTTATTTAGGATAGTTTGTCAGGATATTTTCTTATTATAATTTGAATATTTAAATTAGGATATTTCCCTTTATTTAGAGAGTCTGTTTAGATATTTTCTTAATTGTTTTAGGAGATATCTTCCTAATTGTTCTAGACGAGTCTGTAATTTTTCTATATATACTAGTCTTGTCAAATAGCATTTTCATCCAGTAAAATTATTGATTAATTTATTGGACTCTTTCTATTGGCTTCTAGTTTACTTTTCTAGTGAGATTCTTGCTAGAGAATAAATTAGAAGAGCTTGTTATTTGGCTTCTGATTTGTCTTCCTAGTGAGATTCTTGCTAGGAAAATAAATTACAAGAGATCACTCTTATTCTAATTCAAGTAAAACAAATCATATTTATCACAACCAGTCACACATGCATAAGAAACAGAGGTCTCACAGTATGGAAGGAATGATTGAATGGCGCTTAAGAGCACAGGAGAAACTTCCTTGACTGGCCGAACCTCCTACAAAGTAGAAAATTCAGGCATAAAGTACCCTAACATTTCAAGGGATTAATTTTGTTTATTAAACTACAAAGGAAAATACGCCAACTTTGAGTCAAAATAAACAACGTAGACAGATAGATGGTTGCCTGAAAACACTTTGAATCACTTTGAAATCCTGAAATTATTAATTGACGTATTATCTTTGAACATAACAACCATCTCTCGCAAGTAAGGTAAAGTTCATCACGATGCTGCTCCCCAGAATTTGAATTATAGCTTTGAGAAAGAGTAGAGAAGCCGTGTAGTATTGTCTGCACATCACTTTGCCAAAGGCGCCAGCAATAATCAAAGAAATGGGATGATATCTGCCAAAGGAAATCAGCAGTCATATTTATTGTTTTGAGAAGTAATAAGTTACTAAGCAGTAATCTCAGTAAATTAATGTCTTGCTAACGGAAAGCATTTTGATGCAGAATGGAACAGTGCAAAAACAAGTGAACAAACATTCAAAGAATCCAATATGTGCAAAAATTAACACCACCTGAGCCTAGCTGCGACATTATATAAGGTTCAAAAGAAAGAGCAGACTACATAAGCAGTTTTTGCTTTTACATGCGCTCACACACACAAAATCATCCACCCTCTCTCGGCCACCAGATTTACAAAAAATTGCAGCATAGCATCAGTATAAAACTTCATTCAGTACCATACTTTGGGTAAAGGGCCCCTCTACAATTTGAGTTTTCATCTTCTTGACTGAATTTTACTACAGTAAAAATATGTTGAATGTTATTCTCTCATGATCAACATAAAACTTCCCATTCAGTACTTGAAATTCACTTAATAACCAGAGGAAGAAGTGGGTTACACTCCGGTACATAAATCCCTGGAATATAATTATTAAAAAAACAAAAAAAAAGGCAAAATAAGTTCAATAGAATGAGGCATAAGCATCCTTTTTCATAGCAAATTATAAAGTCTGCACACCCAAAAAACTATCTAAACAACACTAGGGAACCACCAGTTAAGGAGGATAATGGATAAAAAGTAGAGCATAGCACATTGTCATGAGCCATATAGCCTTCAAAAGAAGTAAACTTGTGCTAAATATACAGTGTCATGTGATGCGAAAGCCCAAACAATTGTATTTAAGCATCTAAACATTTGCCAATGGCACCACTTCCCTCCCTTCGACACAACATAATATTCAAATCAGACCACTATAGCCATTAGACATGCATTTTTGAGTGAATTTGGATCTTCATCGGTAGCCAAGGTCTACAGTCAATTATTGTTAAAAATTGGCTCCTTGAAATCTATGAATTCAAAATTTTACATGAATGCATGTGGCTCATTTTAATCATTCTCAATCTCAAAATTGAGGTTTATAACAATATCCAATTGCTCAAATTGGGTTTAGTTCACCCAAAATTCCTATGAGATTTTTCTATTCAGAACGCAAAAGTTTTTCCAGCCATTTCATTCTCAATATTTGGTATACCTGACCACAATGAAGAGTAGATATACCAAGTGCATAATTTCAAGAAACAAAGAGCACAAACAACCTTTTTTTCTCCCAAAAATTAGACTGGCTACAGAAATATTGACAATAATCAATAGAAATGGTTGGCATGCGTAAATTGGATATTATCTACCTAAATGTTATCACAAAAGAGAAGTTTAGTACAAATACAACACAGAATTACTCTGGTTTGCAATGTGATAAAGTTGAGGCAACATATACCAAATGTTGTAAAAGAGAGGAGGGAAGAGGAAATACAATAAAAATTAAAAAATAAACCATACCTCTGCAAAGTTTCTTTGGTCTGAAGTTAGGCGCTTGGTGGACAATTCCTTTAATGTCCTAAATAAAATCATGAAGATTCGGTGGGATGCAAGAACATCTGCAGATTGAAGCTGATGTGCTAAAGCAGAAAAAATGTCTGGCCTGATAAGTCATGAAATCAGCCTATCAATATGTGTGGCTTGCTTCACAAGTAAAACATTCAAATCCATCTTACAGAGTAGTCTGTGAAATTTTCAGCATAAGTCAACCTTTGAGCCAGCTACTGGAATAATTATATTTACAGTTTTAAATTTTTAATTTCTACTTCCTTATTCCTTATTAAGCTTCAAACCATTCCAGCCCATTTTCTCCATTGAGGATAACTTCGAGAGACCCTCATACACATTGATGCATAACAATAAGAGAATCTACAACCATTTTTATGTTAGTTTCATACTTAGCCTTGCAAGATGCAGATTGGGGATTCCTTCCTTCTTAGCCGTGACAAATAAAAACCTCATTTCCATGTTCATAACTGCCTAGAGGTTCCAAATTACAACAGCCATATGCCACTAGTCTAAGAGAATATTCACTCAGTAATTTCTATATTTCACTCCTCAAACAAACCTTACAAAATAAATTTTTTTAATTCTAGATGATTAATGATTAATAAAAGTTAGCAGAACCAGCTCACATGTATATACAATCCTGGACATAGAGAAGGTGAGATTTGTGGAAGTCATTAATTTAAATATTTTAAATTCTTATATTGTTGTTTAAAAACAAAAAATAAAATTGTAATGGTAGCATCATAGATTCAGTTAACAATCTTGGAATTCAAAAGTCTAACAAATACTAAATGTACCATTCTTTGGGGTAATCAATCCGAGCAATTTTAGAAATGAGCACAGCCAACATTTGAGCTATCTGCAGTAAGAAAACTAAAGTAGAATAAATAAACATTTAAAGCTCAAGGCATACAAATCACTATCCAATGATCATACCATGGAAACTATTTTCTATCAAACAAAAAAGGGCTACAAACAGGATACAGGAAGACTACAACCTTCAATCTGACATAAACTGTGACATGATATTAAAATGCATCTAAAATCACACCTTGGTAAGGTTATTCATGATAGAATAATCAAAGAAAAACTCATTCAATAACAATGCTTTTACTAAATAAAGGAGATATTAAATAATTATTAATTAATCATTTAATAAGACCATTTCTAGGACTGTAACAACTAGTGAACTTCCCATTTAGGCAGTGATGGGGAAACACAATAGAAATTTACACACAGGGTCCATAGCCTGGAAACCACTCCCACAAGTGTGAGAGATATAACTGATAACACTCCCCCTTCCGGAGCATATGTGCATGTTCATTTATTCGCAGTCTCACCATCAAAGGGAAAAGCAATACTTTAAAAGAGCAACAAAATGTTGAGGGAAGCACCTGATCATTCTCTTCACTCAAGTGCAGCAACAACTTTTGCCTGAGATGTATTTTCTCCTCATTGGAGATACCCCTGCAATGTAGAGAATGCCACATTACCATCCACAGCTTACAACAAAAGTACTGCATTTCCCACTCACAGACTAAGAAAACCACTAAAAGCAAAAGCTTTTAAGTAACCCAAAAAGAAGAAGAAGAAAGAAAGAAAGCTTACGAGGAATCACGCCGATGCCTCCAGTAGCGATTAATACTATTTTTAAAATACACCGAAGCCATCAACCTCACATCCACTTGAGAAGCCAAATCCTTTGCAGTAATAACTTCCTACAATTCCATTCACAAACTCAGATTCCAACCACATTAAGAAAAATTCACACTTAAGCAAAACAATGAATAATGCAAAATTTGAAAAACCCTAGAAATAAAGGAATCGAAGAAGAAGGGTACCATGAGACAAGAACAAAAGCCAGGCCTACTCTCGGATTGAGAGAGAGCGTCTTCGGCAGGTTTACGGATTGAATGATCGCTGCTCATAGAATTGGTAAGCAACGAGTAGATGGCGGGAAGGTCGGAGGCTGAAAGCTCCATTGCTAAACGAAGCTTTATCTCTCTGCCTCAGATTTGATTCCCACCAAAGCTCTCTAAGATTGCGTGAGCTACAAAAGTAGTAAAATTTCAACAACAAAAAAATGAAGTTCGTAGAAAAGAATGATGGTGGTTTCGATTGAAGAAGACGAAGGTTGAGGTTGGGAAGAAGGGAGTGGTTTTTTTGGGCTACCGGAGGCTGCGTGTGTTTGTTGTTGAAGGCTTCTTTTTAACACAGGCGAGTGGGGAAGAAATAAAAATGGGAGATTGATGTTGCTTTTGATTTTGTTGTCGTCCTGGTTGTTGTTCTTGAGGGTTTAAGGCTAATTCGAGTGTTTAAATAATTAAGCTAAGCTTATATGTACTAGGTCAATCAGAGCCCCAATAAATCATGAATTAGGAACATTAACCTTAAAATATGAAAGAGCCCAACACTTTCTTAAAATTTTTATATGAAAAAAGAAAACTGCAATGTAAATCATGTTTGATGGGGGTTTGGTTACTTATTATAGTATAATCTCAGTTTTTATGCTTTCGGTGGTCAATTTATGAGGATTAGAAAGTAGAAACCTTTGTGACTTGCAAAATTACTTAAATAGTATTTTATAAGTTAGTCACTAACAATAATGAAAACATATATTCTTTGATTGGGTTAAAGATACTTTTGGTCATTATAGTTTACTCAAATTTTGGTTTTGGTTCCTGTAATTTGAATCTGGTGGCTTTGATCCTTCAAGTTTACTCCGTCTATAACAGTTAGTCCCTATGATTTAAAAGGGACATTTTCACTTCATTTTGACTCATTTTCAAAAAAAAAAAAAAAAGGGACATTTTCACCCAAGAAAAAGGGACTTGAGTTCGATTTTAAAAGAGTTAATTGTGCTGACGTGTCACTAACTTTGTTAACTTTGCTTATATGGCTTGATGGCGGTGAGTTCTTAGTTTTTAATATATCCATGACATTAGTCCATACGTATTAGTATTATTATTTTCAGCTTATCTTGTCCAGTCGTCAAGCCATGTAAGCAAAATTAACAGATTTAATAACACATCAGCACATTTAACTCTATTAAAATCAAATTTATGTCATTTTTAAACTATAAGGACTAATTGTTATAGACGTAGTGTCGGAGTAAACTAGAGAAACCAAAACCACCAGTTTCAAACTACAGGGATCAAATCCCGAATTGGAGTAAACTATAAGACCAAAGGTATGTTAAACCCCACTTAATGTAATTGAATTAAAGACATTACTAAAGTTAATTGATGAGATTTCTTTGGAACACCCTAACCATCTTCTGTAATCCATCACTTCTCTCTTACTTTATCATATCATTTTTGAGGGAATATCAAGGGAGTAATTTAAAAAACATTGATAAAAATTAGAAATATGTCTTATATTTAGGAGTAAGATCAACTTTCAAATAAGTCTTATATTAAATATTGATGGAGTATCATCATATGATCAAATAAAACATTATACTCGTAAGCTTAATTTGGGATAATTCAAAAAATTAAATAAATTACTTAAGTTTAAGTATAACATATGTTACATTATCTCTCTCTCTCTTGCCATCGAGTTATATCATCTCTCTTAACTATTTATTTTGCACACACACATATATCATTAGATTATACTCCTCTAATTTTATTTATAATTCATTATTTTCTTTATCTAAAGAGTTAATGCATTTTATAAGAGAATGCTTATAAATGTGATTACAGATCGTTCATCAACAAAATTCTCGTGAAACTAAAACCTAAATCTCAAAAACGTTTTTTCTGAACACAAGTATCCTCTTATTGGAGTAATCTTATTCGAAATAATGTCAACTTCATCTCCCAACATGGGATTTGAAACTTAGTTCTCATTGTAACGAGTAGCTCCTTCCAATAAAATCAACCCCATTACTGAAAAAGAAGTTGATTTATTCAACTTTAAAACCATTGCTCAACCAAGCCATTTGCTTCAAAAACTGTTCAAAACATGAAACAAAGATGAGATAGCGGTCTTTTCTTATTTTCAACGAAAGATCAAAATGTATTAATAAAATGACTAATGACTAATGTAGTAATACTATATTACAGAATGAAAGAAGTCACTTATAGATTTAAAACATTGAAGGGTTAACATAATGCTTCATCCTGTAGCAGATTGCTTTCATTTTGATTTTGGTTTTATAATTTCAAACAAAAGGTTTTGACCTCTCAAATTTCTTTCCGTCTATAATGTTAATCCTTATAAATTAATAAGGATCTTAAGGGTGTTAGATATCATCACGTGGCACTAACACACTAACACCATTGGTTATTGGATATGCTGGGGTAGCTTAGAGATTAATTTTTTTTTTTTTTAAAAAAAGAAAGATAGAATTTTCCCCATCTCTTCTTCTTCCATCGCCGGCGTCTTCTTCCCTTTGCCGGAGACATCGATAATAACCAGCAAAAATGGGTGGTGTGGTTTGGATTTGGATCCAGTTGAGAGCTTTTGAAAAACAAAACATCATCAATCACACACAGACTCAACCCTCCACATCCTAATCTAACGCCACAGCCATAAAACAAGCAAATTACAAACAACGCCTCTTTCAAATTCGCATCGCAAACAGATCAAAAGTCACAAAAACAATAAACAGAGAAACATAAACAAACCCGCACCCTTTGAGAGAGATTACAGAAACGAGACGATAAGAATAAAAAAAATCATGGTAGCTTCAAACCCACTGAAACAGGGCAGCGAAAATGAAACTAATGGATCAGATCCAACCTCAGAAGAAACTTAATACAATATAGCATGAACCGGATCGGATGGGCCTGCACAGGAATCAAAAGGGATAAATAGAAAAAACCTTTAGGGCTGGAAGAAGGGAAGGAATCGGATATTCAACAGAGTGATTTTGGAGAAACGGAGAAGCGAAGATGGGAATGGTAGAAAGAGTAAGAGGACACGATGTTGCTGCAAGTCTTTTCAGTTTCTGATATTTGTTGGCTGATGGGTGTGTGTGAGAGGAAGAGATCAGAGAGGATTAAGTTGGCTCCCTCCCTTGTTATTTTTCAGTTTTGATGGTTGAGAAAGGGGGAAATAGTGAATCAGAAGTCGGGAAGAGGAAGAGATGGGGAAATTCTTTCATTCTTTCTTTTTTTTTTTTAAAAAAAAATTTATCTCTAAGCCATGTAACCTACATGAGTCCCTGTCTATCAGCTACAGCAGGGAATTTGGGTCCACCTGTTTAGGCTCTAACCTAAAGAAGGCCGGATTTTGATTTTGGAATTAAAAAAGGAAGGGTCGAGGGCTTTGACGGGCCGGCCCCATTAAAGCCCATTTATTGCCCCTCTTTTTTTTTTAATTTTTTTATTTTCATTTGCTCAATGAGTTAGTGCATATTATTAGTGCATATGCACCCCAAGTAGGGGCAGAAGCACATCTTAAAGAGAAGTTTTGGGCAGATATTGAAGGGTTGATTCAAGGTATACCGGCAACCGAGAAAATTTTTATTGGAGGGGATCTTAATGGACATGTTGGGAAAGAGGCGGGATCATATGCAAGGGCGCATGGTGGTTTTGGTTATGGGGAGTTGAATAATGAAGGGCAAACAATTATCAATTTTTCCTTAGCATACAATCTTAAGATTGTTAACACATGCTTTAAGAAGCGGGAAGAACATTTAATTACATACAAAAGTGGAACTCACAAGTCACAAATTGACTTCTTTTTGGTAAGAAACCCTGATAGAAGGTTATGTACTAATTGCAAAGTGATTCCTGGGCATGGGGAGACCGCTCAGCATAGACTTCTAGTTCTTGATGTGAGAATTAAATGTATAAGACAAAGGCGCCGGGTAGTTTTGAACCGAAAGATCAAGTGGTGGCAGTTAAAGGGGGAGAAGCGAGAGATTTTTAAGAGAAATCTATTGGATGAAGGGGTATGGGAGCCACAAGGAAATGCTAACAGCATGTGGAAGAATATGGCTACGAAGATTGAAATGGTTGCTAAAGCTACTTTAGGAGAATCAAAAGGTTTTGGACCGCGAGATAAGGAGACTTGGTGGTGGGACAAGGATGTCCAAGAAAAGGTGCGGAATAAAAAGAATTGTTTTAAGGCTATACACTTGTGTAATACTACTGAAAATTGGGAAAAGTACCGCTTAGCTAAAAAGGAGACTAAGAAGGCAGTGAGTGAAGCTCGTGCTAAAGCATACGAGGGGTTTTATAAGGAGTTAGGGACAAAAGCTGGGGAACAAAAGATTTACAAGATCGCAAAGAGTAGGGAGAGAAACTCGAGAGATTTGGATCAAGTAAGATGTGTAAAGGATGAAGAAGGTAAAGTTTTGATTACTGACGAAGATATTAAGGATAGATGGGAGGCCTACTTTTCTAAGTTATTCAATGATGGAGGTGAAGGTCTATCTTGTGAGTTGGGAGATTTGACAATTAGTGAAGATGGACTTAATAGGTCGTTTTATCGTAGAATTAGAGTTTGGGAGGTTAGAGAAGCTCTTAAGAAAATGGAAAATGGTAAAGCAGTTGGACCTGATGGTATACCGATTGAAGTTTGGAAATGTTTAGGGGAGGAGGGTGTGTTATGGTTATCTGAATTGTTCAACGAGATTTTACGGTCCAAGAAGATGCCTGATGACTGGAGAAAAAGTACTTTAGTTCCGATGTATAAAAACAAAGGCGATATACAAAATTGTGCAAATTATAGGGGAATTAAGCTTATGAGTCATACAATGAAACTATGGGAAAAGGTGATTGAGCATAGGTTAAGACTAGAAACTAGTATTTCTGAGAGACAGTTTGGGTTCATGCCAGGGAGATCCACAACTGAGGCGATATATCTACTAAGGGGGATAATGGAAAAGTATCGAAGTAGAAAAAGAGACTTACATATGGTTTTTATTGACTTAGAAAAGGCGTATGATCGCGTGCCGAGAGATTTACTTTGGAAAGCTTTGGAAAAGAAAGGAGTATGTGTTGCTTATATTAAAGTTATACAGGATATGTATGATGGAGTATTGACTAAGGTTAGAACGCCGGGAGGTGAGACAAAAGACTTCCCTATAAGAATTGGCTTACATCAGGGATCAGCTTTGAGCCCATATTTGTTTAACTTAGTGGTAGATGCTCTAACTGAGCCTATAGAAGAAGAGGTCCCTAAGTGCATGCTTTTTGCTGATGATATAGTCCTTTTGGCCGAATCAAGAGAGGAGATTAATGATAAATTAGAGATATGGAGAAACACGTTGGAGTCGAAGGGTTTCCGTTTAAGTAGGAGTAAGACAGAATATATGCATTGCAATTTTGCAAATAGACAACTTAGAGGTGATTTGGAGGTTAAACTGGGAGAGCAAACAATCCCTCAAGTGACAAAGTTTAGGTATTTGGGATCAATTATAAGACAAGATGGTGAGATTGATGACGATGTCAATCATAGAATTCAAGCTGGGTGGTGTAAGTGGAGGAAAGCTACTGGAGTTCTCTGCGATAGAAAAGTACCCAATAAGGTAAAAGGGAAGTTTTATTGCACTGCTATAAGACCAGCAGTATTATATGGTAGTGAATGTTGGGCTTTGAAGGGTCAACATGAACATAAAATGGGGGTAGCTGAAATGAGGATGTTGAGATGGATGTGTGGTCACACAAGAAAGGATAAGATTCGGAATGATCATATACGCGAACGAGTTGGAGTGGCACCTATCAGTGAGAAAATGGTAGAAAATCGTTTGAGGTGGTTTGGACATGTACAAAGAAGACCATTAGATGCGCCAGTGAGGAGGGTAGATCAAACAGTCTGGAGTCCGATTAAGAGAGGAAGGGGGAGACCGAGGCTTACACTTAATGAAGTTGTAGAGCGAGATCTTTTAATAAATAATATATCTAAAGATTTGGTTTCCGATAGAGCACAATGGCGTCGTGCGATCCATGTAGCCGACCCCACTTAGTGGGATAAGGCTTTGTTGTTGTTGTTGTTCAATGAGTTAAATATGTGTGCTATTTTTGTATATATGCATATGAACGAAAATAATTTAAATGCTTATTAGGTTAGATTTAAGTCCCGTACGTCCCACTTTTATATTTTAATTCCTTATTACTAAGAACATTCTATATAATTGCGATGTGACTTCTAGTTTTAGACTTAGTACTTAATTTATGAGTTGTTGAGTTGGTATATAACAATGCACTATTGCTTAGTAAGTTGGTATTTAAATATAATTTGGATCATATATATTTATATTTTTTTATTATAGATCCATTATATTCGTTAGCAATACACGCTCAAAATTAGGAAAAATGGAGTTTTCTTGTTAGCGACTTAGCGGGTCTAAATTGGCTGGGCCAGGCTGGCTCAATTTCCCACCTCTACTATAAGCATGTCCAATAACCAAGCCACATAAGCATAACACACGGTGTTAATGCCACATCATTATATTTAACACCATTAAGGTCCTTATTAATTTATAAGGACTACTATTATAGACAGAAGGAAACTTGAGGGACTAAAACCTCTTGTTAGAAACTATAGGGACCAACACCAAAATGAAAGCAAACTATAGGAACCAAACATTATTTGTTTGGAATGACTTTTTCAAGCCTAAAAGTGCATTGCAGAAGGCAGATTTTCATTTTTTTTAATGTTAACCTAACATTGAATGACCTAAAATATATAGTTGGTATTACTTAGATCTGAGAGAGAAAAAATTCTTGTAAAATCTAAAATGTGTCCTGGTGAAGAGTGACAAATCCTTGAATTTGTATGTTTTTATATGCCTAATTTGAGACATTTAACATAATCGAGATGCAATATTGGTCCAAAAAGTGTTTAAATGATCATATAGATCCTTAGATTAAAGTAGCATAAAAATAGGATTAATATGTCATAATTGAAGATCAATTAGCATTAGTTGCTTTTTAGGGCATTTTGATTATTGTATTTTGCATATTTTATTTGTAGGGTCATCCGAGGATTAAATATGAAGGATTCAATATGAAGAAGAATACTTGAAAGGGGAGAAATTGGGGCCAAAATCTGAAATTTAAAGAAAAAAAAAAAGGGAAAATACAAGTTTCTGGGTGAATTGTAAAAATTACAGAAAAGGACCTCGAAATTCTCAAATTACAGAAAAGAACCCGAAATTTGAAAATTACAGAGAAGTCCCAAGGCAGAGAACATGTTAGTTTGCCGTGGGTTTAGCCGTGGCGAAACCCATGGCGAACTTTCCCTGAAAATTCTAGAAGCAAACTTAGTTCGCCGTGGCGACTACGGCGAATTCTGCGAATTCTGCAGATATCAGCTTGCGTTTTCGGACTCTAAATGGATCCAACCCAATACCCACTCACTTGACCCGACTTAGAGACATAAAACTCGAAAGTTACAACACTTTAGGGCAGATTTAGTCCACATTTACACCCTCTAAGCCCTTACTCTCTCTTCTTCATCTTCATCTTCATCTCCTTCTTCTCCTTCCTTCCATCCATGGCTTCCACACCTTCCTTTCTTCTTGTTGGTTCTTCCATGGAGAGTAGCAGTTAGACTCCACCATTCTTGGTGGTGAGAGTCAAGGGATGAGCTTGAAGCTTGAATAGGGGAGTTTTTCTAGTTCTAATCCTTCTTTCATTTGTTGTATTTATACTTTTCTAGGGTTCTAGGAGTGCATTTATGTCATTTGGTTGAATGCATTTACGTAATTTGGTTAAGTGTATTTATGGAACTTGGTTGAGTGCATTTATGTCATTGGGGTTAGAAACTATGTTTATGTTGTTTCCTTCTTGTACAAATGCTTGACATTGCTATTTATTAACTTGAGTTTAATGAAATTTATGGGTTCATAGTTTTATTATTCTCTTGGTGAAAATTATGTGCTAATGCAATGTTGCTTGGTTAGTGGATTAAGAGTGTTGAGTTATTTGCTTGAGGGAGATGGTATAAAAATTAATCGATTGTGTTGGGACATTGGGCAAACACTCTTTATACCTTAATTTATTGTATGAGTGGCTATCAATGGATTGAGGTTTAGAGAGAAATCTAGAGCAATTATGGGGTGGCCAAATTGTGGATTATAAAAAGTCTTGCATAATTAATTATTTCTTGATTTTGAACTTAATCAACTTGGGTTAAATTAAGTAATGTACGGGGTTTCGACATTAATTAAGTTGACCTAAGCCTAGCCTAGAGGGTTTCCTCTAGGGTTCTTTTGAAAATCAATTAAACTCCCTAAAAACCTTTAGAAGCAATGATTCCCGAAACTTTCATTCATCAAGAATGATCTTTATCCCATTTTCATCCAAATCTCACTTTTTAAATCCAATATTTTACTTTAACTTTTCCACACTACACTTTCATACCAAACTTCATACAAAAGCCAAACAAAAATGTTTTTTACCCGCACTTTCAAGTTTGCATATTAGCTATTAGGAATCAAATTACACTAGGCTCCTTGAGATCGACATCCAATGTTAGCTTCAACTATCCCCTCGGGTTTTAATTTTTTGGAGAGCGGATTCGAGGCGGCACTGCTCCGACATAACCCCAACGGTTAGGTGCTCTTCAGAGAGCATTTGTTGAATTTTTGTTTGCTCCTTTTCATGGAAAAACTGTTTTTTGTAACTTACTCAAACCATGAATATATATATATATAACACAAAGCATATATCAGTAATATTATGCGTTTTCTGGGTGGTAACGGCAAAGTCCAAACTGCAGCATCACTCAGTATTGGTAACTCCTTTGTATAATACTTTTCCCCTACTTCCTATAAATAATTTAGAAAGATATATTAATTGATATTTTTTAATTTTATCCTTATTTATTGGTAGTACATGTTAGATTTTGAAAAGGAATAAAGGGCTGAGACAGTTGAATAAAGATGAAGTTGGATTTTTTTTAATTTAATTCAGATTTAATGAGTTATCAGTTGGAAGTTACTTATATCCTTCACCGAAGTATTTTGAAGTACAAATTCAACAATAGAATTGATTTCTCATTCAGCTATTGGGCTAAAAACCTGCTTTTGCTTGGCCCATCAAAGGCGAGCCCTATAAGGTCCAACAATGGGCCTATATATACTCCCTCCTGTCCTTATTATAAGAGCCCGAAATTTGAATTTTTTTTGTTCCAAAATACAGGATCCCATCTTGGATTCTGTCATCATTTAATGTCATCTTTTCTATTTTACCTCTACTTATTAACACTGTTTTTCATAGTACTCATTCATACTCTTATTTATATTTCTCTCTCTAGTCTCATCATAAATAAGGGTAATATTGAAAAAAAGTTATTTTTCAAACATATTTATTGCTTTTAACTAACTTTTAAATGTTTTCTTAAAAAGCACACAATTTGACGGCTGGGCTCTTATAATAAGGTCCAGAGAATACTTTTCTAATGAGCTTTTTTTTTCTTGAACAAAGGAAACCAGAGCCTTTTTTCAAACAAATTTTTATTTAAGAAAGATTATAAAGCTGACGTAGGCTCATTATTTTAAAATCCTTAACAAAATCATCCCAAGTACGGGCGATAATAATTGACAAGAAAGTAAGTTCTAGTGAATTTGAAGGAAAATTAATGTACTTTATTATTAATACCAATACTCCTAGCTACCTTCCTAGATGTAAGATCCATTTTCTAGTATATATCTTTTCTCATATGATCATGTGAGAAATGATAACTATATAAATATACACCTATACAATGTTTAAACATGTGAAGACCCTCCGATCCTAAGTATAAGATATATTTATCTAATTTGATTAGATTAAGAATATTAATTAAGTTAGTTGAAATAACATGATATCACCAATGCACCATAACCATCTACCTTTATCTCTACCATCCATTTCTTTCCTGTTTAATATTGAGTAGCATTCATAAATCATAGGGTTGATTTGGAAAAAAACTTGAGAATAATTATACAAAGAGGTTTTATATAAAAAAAGTATATCAAACTCATAAAAGTTATAATACTTTTCATGATTTGCAATTTGGGCGTATTTATAACTTTTACTTTAAGAACGTATGCATAATCCTGTGTCACAGATTCTTACAAACAATGAAATTTTAGGTGCAAACTTTGAAAGAAATTGGGGAGAAGGAGGAAACCGGATTCAGCAGGAACATGCTAGCTCTTGCACAAATCAATGATCAATGAATGAATTAATATTTCACGCCGCAAAAGAAAAGAAGAGCGCGCATATTTGCGTCGCCGATCTTGCGAATATTCAAAATCCTCCATTAATATTACATTTTTAATATAAAATCAGCAAATATACTAATAAAACCATTAGCACAACATTCCCCATCAACATTATAACGATCATTTTACACATACTAAAGAAATATAGTGTAGTCATTTATTGTGGATAAATATGTTTAAAAGTTTCAAGTAGTCAACAAAATAAAGAATATTTGTATTAATATATATATTTGAAAAGAATATGTTACAACTTCCAAAATATAATAAAATCACTAGAAAGAATATGTTGCAACTTCCAAAATATAATAAAATCACTAGAAAATAAGTCAAAATGTGGTAAAGTTAAAAAAACAAATTGGCAGGGTCACGTTTTAACCAACTGCCTCATAGAGGTTTTTTTTTTTTTTTTTTTTTTTTTTTACAAAAATGCTATAAACAATAAAACAAATCACCCATATACTACACATAAAAAATTATTTTCCCATATATTACATCTAAAGTCGTTCTTTAGGTGAATGACTTCAGAATAACAGCCAAATCTTTCATGCGTAGAACTGCTTCTAAAATCATTATTCTCGTTAACAATTTTAGAAGTCGTTCGTTCAAGTGAAGAACATCTTCTAAAATCGTTTTTCACGTGAACGACTTTTATTTCTTGGTAACCGTTAGGGGTGGGAATGGGTCAGGCCAGGCCTGGCCTTAACCTTAATAGGTCAGGCCTGTGTTGTCAAAAGGAGACTTGAGCCTGGCCTATGGCCTATCACATGCCATTTTTTAGGCCTGAGCCTAACTTGTAAATAGGTTTGGCAAGTTAAAGAGGCCTGTTAATTTATACAGGCTAATAGACCATTATATCAAACAAGCCACTGGCTAGAAGCCATAGGTCATAGTACTGTAATTAGGGCTGAGTAAGCCGGCCCAAACCCGCGTAACCCGCCCGCACCCGCCCGTAATTTCCCCGTTTAGGGCTCGCCCGATAAGGGCCCGTCACGGGTATGGGCATGCCCATACCCGTTTATTTTAAACGGGTACGGGCACGGGCAAACACACGGGCCGCCCGTGCCCGCCCGTTTAAACATCTATTTGTTAAAAAAAAATTGCCCATAAGCCCACAATCACAGTCTCACAGATACACCCACTCTGCACTCGCCTCACTCTCACTGTCACACTCACACACTCGGCCTCACTGTCACACACTCACCCTGCTCCCTCAAACTTCAAAGGAACCCTAACATTCGCGGCGCAAGCAGTCAAGCAGATTCCTCCCAGACGGCAGGCGGCAGGCGGCACTGATGCGGCGGACACTCACACACTGATGAGGTGAGCTTTCTGATTGAATCTGCTTGCCTTTCTATTCCAGTGTTTGAATTATTTTTTCTGCTTGGCTTGGCTTGGTTCCGAGTTTGCCTTGACTTCTTATGATCCGAGTTTGCTTGCCTCTTTCCTAGCTGAAAGATTCTTCATCTTCACCTACATTTCGCCCTTTAGCTTCATGTTCGTGCTGTGCCTCTGGTTTTTTTAATTTCTGTGTTTTTGTTCTGAGAGATTCGGTCTGTGATTTCGGCGAGGCTGCGAGATTTCTTCTTCGTTTCGTTTTTGTTCTTCACTTCCCTGTGATTTTTGTATGCGAAGCTCATTCTATTTTCGTAAATGAAGCCATTCAAATCCCTCTTGAAGATAATGCTTGAAGACAATAATGTAGTCCCATAAGAATCTGAATCAGATTTTGTTTGTGTTTTTTCTAAATTTTTGTATGCGAAGCTTACTCTTCCTTGTGAATTGTGATTATCTGTTCGTGTGAGATTGCTGGCATTTGAATAATGGTTGCTGTCTGCACTTCCCTGTGATTATCAGTTCTTGTGACTGTGTGAGTTTGTTAAACTCCAAGTCTCCAAGTCTATGGCTCAAGATTAACAATCTCCAAAAACTTACCATTTTATAGCAGTGTTTAAGCTTCCAGAAAAAATCCATGCTCGTTAATCTGACTTGGGATGTGTCCAAAAGGCATTGTAATTTGTAAGTACAAAAAGATGAAGTTATAACAGCAAAAGAGAGGGAGGGCAGGAATATGAACTTAAAAATACCATTTTACTATCAAAGATTTGGACTATTGATAATGATGTAAGGAATGATCAACCGTCCTGAACTCAAGAAACTTCTGTCCCTATCAGCTTGAGTGATCTTCTGTCCCTATCAGCTTTGGCCTTTCACTTCAAGTCCAAGTCTCCAACAATATGAAGAAGAAATCTACTCTAGTCACTGATCCCTCAAAGGTATGCTAATCAATCTGAAATTTATGATCCTGCTCCTGCATTTATGAAATTTATGATCATGCATTTATCTCTGCATCAATGATTATGAATGACTGCTCATTCGGCAATTATGAATATGATCCTGCATTGTGTTGTGTAATCTGCAATTTACTAATTTAGTTATTGTCTTATTAACTTCTTGTCTTTAATTTGATAGAAAAAGAACGTTAAATTTGCTGAGGATGTCAATGTCGATGAAGTTAAAGACCTTGTAACATTACCAACACCAACACCAACGAACACAACAAATCAAGAACAAGAAGAGGGTACCAAAAATCAGGAAACAGTGCCCACAAAAAGAAAGAGGAGGCAAACATCTGAAGCCTGGAACCATTTTACTAGGATGCCTCTCTCTGAAACGAAAGGGGAACACCGTGCCCAATGCAACTATTGCAAGCGGAGTTACAAAAGTCACCCAAGTGGTACTGGGACCAAGTCTTTGTTGTGACATCTTGCAACTTGTCCAAGAAATCCAAATAATGCAAACAAGCAACAACCATTATTGTTTGGTGATTCCAGCAAAACATTGGCTCATGGTGTGTACAATGAAGAGCGACGCAGAAAGTCTATTGCAAAGTTCATTATAAAGGATGAAATGCCTTTTCGAGTTGTTGAGGGGGAAGGCTTTAGAGAGATGATTCATGAGTTTGAACCAAGGTTTAAAGTTCCCTCAAGGTGGACAATTGGTAGAGATTGCTGGAAATTATATATAGAAGAAGCAGGCCGCTTGAAAGATTATTTCAAGAAATCTAAAGTCCGTGTGTCCCTTACTACAGATTGTTGGACTTCAATACAGAATGCCAATTATATGTGTTTGACTGCACATTGGATTGATGATGATTGGACTCTACAAAAGTGAATTTTGAACTTCTGTGTCATTGAAAACCATCAAGGGGATACAATTGGAGATCAAATTCAAACATGCTTAATGAATTGGGGCATTGATAAAGTCTTTACAATCACCGTTGACAATGCTTCTGCCAATAATTCCGCAGTTGCATACTTGAAAAAACGGTTGAGGAGTTGGGATGGTTTAGTGCTTGACGGCGAGTTCATGCATATGCGTTGTGCTGCTCACATCCTAAATCTAATTGTTTCTGAAGGATTGAAAGAAATGAATAGGTCGATTGAGCTCATTCGTCATGCCGTTAAGTTTGTTAAATCTTCTCCAGGGAGGCTAAAGAAGTTCAAGGTGCTTGCAGTAAAAGAGAGAGTTGAATCAAAGAGTCTTTTGTGCTTTGATTGTCCTACTAGGTAATGTAAATGGATGTTCCAATATATTTGTTTTATTTGTCACTTGAGCATGATATAATATTAGGAGTCTTGATATTTACTTTCCTTATAGTTCCTACTAATATTATTTCGTATTTGTCATTAGATGGAATTCAACATATCTTATGTTGGAGAGTGCTGTAAAGTTTATCAAAGTCTTTAACAGAATGGAGGAAGAAGATATTGATTACAAGAACTACTTTAAAAGGAAAGTTAGTCTTGATTCAACCCAAAGCTCACTTTATGACATTGATGACGATGTTGATGATGAGACCATTAATAATGGAGTTCAACCCCCTAGTGCATATGATTGGAGTGTTGCAAAAGAGTTTCTTGTATTTTTGAAGTTGTTCTACTCAATGACTTTAAAGTTTTCTGGCTCTAACTATGTGACAACAAATACATGCTTTCAACACATAGTTGCAATCCAAACAAGTCTTCAAAGTAGTGTAAGTAGCTCATACACTCTATTGCATGACATGGCCATAAGGATGCAATCAAAATATGATAAGTACTGGGGGGATATGGAGAAGATGAATCTACTTTTGGTCATAGCTGTGATATTAGACCCGAGGTACAAAGTTACTTATGTTGAAATTGCCTTTGAAAAGCTTTTTTCTGATTTTACAAAGCGTGATGCCACATTAAAGATGGTTATCAATGTTTTGCGCCGCTTATATGATGAGTATGCAATAAAAAATAGATCTAATGGTGCATATGAATCTCAATCACCAATAGATAAAGTAGACATCGGTGGAAATAGTGTAGTTGCTCCTGATGATACACATGACATGGTCTCTTTGTCTGCCATGGATCCTACATTCATGAAGTTTTTAGCCACTGCAAGCACGGTGTGTAAGAATGTAGAGCAACTTTCTGAGGTTGATGAATACCTTCAAGAAGGTTTAGTTGGTTTTAATGACCCAAAATTTGACCTTCTGGCATGGTGGAAGGGGAATGCTTCAAAATATAAAGTTCTACATCTCATTGCTCGTGACTTGTTGGCTGCACCGGTTTCTACAGTGTCTTCAGAGTCTGCTTTTAGTACTGGTGGAAGAGTATTAGATGCATTTAGAAGTTCGTTATCTTCTAAGATGGCTGAGGCAATCATATGTTCTAAAAATTGGCTACGTACGGGTGAACCTGTATTGAATGATCTTGATGTTGATAATGTTGATGAGAGTACAAGTGTTATCGGTAATTTCTATATCACTTTTAATTTATATTGTTCTATTTTATATTATTACATGTTGATAAGCATAACTTATCTTTGTAGAGCAAGAGTTGGCAACTCCAAATTCAAACATTCCAAGTGAAACTGAAGGAGGTGATGAGGAGGGGGATGATGATGATGATGATGATGACGACGACGACGACGATGAAGGCAACGATGATGACATCGAAACAGATGGATGATTGAATGCTTTACAATGTTTTTGAATTTTGAAAGTTAGAAGTTGAAACTTACAAATAGTTTGACTTGGAGCTTTGAAGTTTGATTAATGTTGGATTATGAATGTTTATGAATGTTGAATGTTTGATGTAGGAATTAAGTTGAAGATGGTAAATTATGTATGTTGTTTATTGTTTATGATGTAGGTCTTTTTTTTAAAGGAAAAGATTAAACGGGCCGCCCAAATGCCCATTTAACCCGCCCGCTTACAATGAGCCCGTTTAGGGCCCGCCCATTTAGGGCCCGTCACGGGTATGGGCATGCCCATACCCGTTTATGTTAAACGGGTACGGGTACGGGCAGACCAACGGGCCGCCCGTACCCGCCCGTTGCTCAGCCCTAATTGTAATAGGCCAATATGTCAAACAGACCAATATTTCAACAAGCTCAAAATAGGCCACAAAAACATGCATATTAATTATAATGTTATATGTAAAAAATGTTATATAATATATGAATGAAAAAATATATTTTAAAAATTTTATTTAATTGCATAACAGGCCAGCCTGACAAGTCTCACAAGCTTTTTTTAGCCTTAGCATGGCCTATTAAGCATAACAGGCCAAAAAAGCCTAAGCTTAAGCCTAGCCTAAAAATAAACAGGCCAGGCCAGACTTTAGCAGGCCAAGCCGCAAGCCCTTGGCAGCCTATTTCCTCATAATTGAAGCCTAATTTCCTCTAAAAATAAGATTTTCTACTATAATTAATTTAATTAAATTAATAAGATAAATTAACTAATATGTGAGATAATTTCTTTTAAACCACCCAAATCATATTCCTTAATTTACTCCATTTTTGTTACTTGATCATTGTCAAGGGAGTACAAACCATTTTTGTTACTTGATCATTGTCAAGGGAGTACAATGGAAGCAACTTGGGTAAACATTAAAAAAATTAATGTCATATAATTTTAAGATCAAGATTAATTTTCTTAAAAAGTCTTGTATTAAGGACAAGGGAATAATAATTATATAAAATACAAATAACGACACATAATTTTGATAAAGTGCATATTAGTTTAAATTTAAAATAACATATAAATAAAAACTAATAACCAAGAAATGAATGGCTTAACATATATAATTCACAAGAAAATGATCCATGTTACTCATTCTTATTATCTCAAGGCATTACATGTTGAAGGATAACTACTGCTCTAATGCTGTGATTATGGTTGTTTCATGTGTAGTATTGTTTTTGAATACATAAAAGAGATGATTCTCAAAATAATTTGTAGTATCATAAGTAGTTAGCAATCACAAACACTTGAGCATCCATGTGTAAATGGTATTTACTTATGTAAAGGCTATTATAAGATTATGATCAGACTATCATATCTCTAATATGATCTTCATACAAAGAAGAAGATGATTATTCATTTTAATTTCATTACTGTGACATGTTCTTGCTTAAATGTATGCGCAAATGGGCAATGCCATTGCTAAGGGATATTAGAAGAACTCTCAGGTAAATTCTTGCTTAAATAAATGAATAAGGTTGTGAGTAATAAAATATGATGCTAAAAGTACAATAATGGCTATCCTTCAATATGTAATGCCTTCCATTTCTTGGTTATTACTAGTTCTTATTTATATGTTATTATAAATTCAAACTAATATATATGCACTTTATCAAAATAATATATGTGTTATTATTTGTATTTTATGTAACTATTAATCGCTTACCCCTAATACAACATTTTTTTAAGAAAGTTAATCTTGTTCTTAAAATTATATGACATTAATTTTCTTCAATGTTTACCCAAGTTGCTTCCATTGTATTCCCTTGACAATGATCAAGTAACAAAAATGGAGGAAATTAAAGAATATGGTTTGGGTGGTTTAAAAGAAATTCCATCTTATATTAGTTAATTTATCTTCTTAATTTAATTAAATTAATTGTAGTAGAAAGTCTTATATTTGGGGGAAATTAGTGTATGGTTACCAAGAAATGAAAGCCATTCACACGAAGAACAACTTTTAAAATTTTTCTTCATATAAACGACTTCTAAGATTATTTATGTGAAGAAAGATTTTAGAAGTTGTTCTTTGCATTAACTACTTCATTGTTATTCTGAAATAATTCACCTCAAGTGTAATATATGAGAAAATAATTTTTTTTGCCTGCAAAATATGAAAAAATAATTTTTGATGTATGATATATGGGTAATTAGTTTTACTGTTCATAACATTTTTGTAAAAAGCCTGACTTATTGGGCTGACATTTTTAGCCCTGAAAACATAAGCATGCATCGACTTTTTAACGGGATTGAATGATAGCTAATGAAATGTTATTAACACCTTGGCAATACTTAAAACGGAGTTCGTTAACACCTTGAGCAATGGAAAGGACAGCTTCTTCAGAGCATGTGCAGACAAGGACTTGTTGGAGAGCTTCTCCCTCTATTAAGGTATACCAGATACACAAAGGGCCGAAACTGATAGAGGGGGAGATTGGTACACACTCGAAGTGGACGGCTCAGTTCTATAGGATAGTCAAAGCGAATGTGGAGGGATCCTTAAAGACGTGAACAAAGAATGGGTATGTGGCTCCAGTTGTAAATTGGTAGGAGTACCTCCTACTATTGCAGAATTGTTAGCAATTATCCAAGGCTTAAACCTTTGTCAAAGGAGAGGGATTGGAAAGATTGAAATTTACACTGATTCAGTTGAAGCCATAAACTTCATTCAACGTTGTTGCACTTCTAATCACCCTTTCAGGGATGTTATTGAAGATGCACGGGGATGGATTCAAAAAGAATGGCAAACTACACTATTTCACTGCGGCAGAGAACATCTTCAAATGGCGGACTACCTAGCTAAGAGATCTCATGAACAAGACGAAATTGTACAATTATTTGAGCAACCTCCGTTCACTGTAGGGGGCATGACTTCTTTGGATGTAACTTAGACTTACTGTTTGTTTTCTAGATGTAATATAGTTAGTGCCCAGTTTACATTAAAAAAATGAATTAGAGAATCTAGCTCGGACCATGTGAGCCAGTGCATGTTTGAACTTCACCAAAAGTCAAAACTGAGGACGTGTCAGTGTCAGCTTTTGTTTCTCTCGTGACATCATCTGAATTTATGTCTTCAAGACTGATATGATATGATACCACATGCAACACGACCATATAGCTAGGCTTTAGCATTATAAACCCAGGGTCATCCTATATTTGATTAGAAACAGGAATCCCTACTCGTACAGTCGCACTACTTTCATTCTTACTACTCTTACTATATAAAAGTTGAATAAATAAATGGGAACATTTCATTTACCACTTTTTAACAAACTACCGCAGATTCCCCCATGATATTATGAAATTTTACTGAGCCTCAGGAGGTAAAATGAAGTTAAATCTGTAAGTTAAAAAAGACTATTCTACCTCCTACAAATACTGAATTTTATATTGAAAATACGCACAAAAATCTTTGAAATTCTTCTTATATATTTTGGAAATTCATAAGTGAAAGGTATCATATATTAATATGTGTATTTCCAACATGAATGTGAGTATTTTTAATTCTCCGAAGTTGTTCAATCTAACACTTAAGTATGCTACATTTTATATATGCATTTTCAAGACATATATAAATAATTTTCAAGACTTTTGTGCTTATTTCCAACATGAATGTGAGCATTTATAAGTCTCCAAAATTGTTGAATCCTACACTAATATATGATATCGAAGGTTCAAAAAACTGGACCGGACATAGAATCGGACGATGCACTGGTTCAAGGATCAATGATCTGACCGGAGTCCATCCGGTTATGTTAAAATAATAAAATTTGATTGATATTAACACTGTTGTATACTTCCTCTCAGTCCTATGCCCATTCGAACTCACGAAATTCCTAGATGGGAGGGTAGCACCACTAGTCCACCAGCAAGCCACAAGTCCCTAAGGCTATTGATATTAACATTAATAATCACTAATATCAAAATGTAAATACAGATAGGTATGCATGATTCATCAAATATGAATATTTTAATGTTTCTATAGAGGGAAAAAGAGAAAATATTAGTTAATTACATGCGGAAATAAATATATTCTACAATCCACAGACTAAAATACAAATACTAAGAGCAACATCAATTAAATATTAAACATATGCAAGTTAAATAGCATTTAAATATTATAGTTTTCTGGTTTCTAAAATTGAGTGAAGTGAAAGTTAGTAATTAGGTGCATTATAACAAAATAAAAAAAAATCACATTTTGGAAAAATAAATAAATAAATAAAACCGGTTCAATCTCTCAGTTTTGACCGGATCGCTCGGTTTTGGGCTAGTTGACGGCTCCTCCGTCGGTTAAACTTGGCCCTGGGTTTAAAGGGCCACTCGGATCGGCCTGCAGGTTAGGTGGACAATTTTCTGGTCGGAGCGCCCGGTCCGATCCAATTTTTTATCACCGATGGTACCTTTCACTTATGCATTTTCAATATATATATGAAGAATTTTCAAAACTGTTGTGCGTATTTCCAACATGAATGTGATCATGTTTTAGTCTTCAAAATTGTCGAATCTAACATTAATACATGTTACTTTTCACTTATGTATTTTCAAGATATATATAAAGAATTTCCAAGACTTTTGTCATTTTGTGCATATTTTCAACACGAATATGGGCATGTGTGTGTGTGTGTGTGTGAGAATAGATAGAGCAAGTAAAGAGACTTGAGTTATTTTAATTGTTTTATAAATCACTTTATTTTATAAAAAGCTTTAAGTTGTACCAATTTATCAGAAAAGTTTATTTGGAAAGAAAAGAAGGTAGTGTTTGGGAAAAATTTTAATTTATTCGTACTTTTGGGCTTCTGATATTTGAAAAAGTGGTTCTAGATCAATTAACATCTTATATAATAGTGTTATAGAGTTAGGTGTTATTACACTCCACACATCTCATTTGGAACAACAACCAAGTTGAGAGCATTTATAAGCTCTTTGAGAGAGGTCTATAAAAGTTCATTTCTTTACGAGTCCGAGTTCCTTCATGAATTCTTAGTGCTTACACTACTTAGCTTCCGTCGAACATTAAGAGTAAGGCTGATTAGCATTCTAAAGTTAGAAGTTTGTTAATACCGTAAGGTTCGTCAGAATCGTGACCAAGTCCGTGACAATGGGCGCGAGAGAAGGTGAAGATTTTTCATTTAATGTTAAGACTGGTTAACCATGATCAATTCTCAACAACTTTGAGAGTAGAGTATTGGTTTATTGCATAAATTAATTTTTTTTTTGAGTTAAATACTATCACACCTAAAATTTTCTACTATACTATAGCATTTTTAATCGAATTACAACAACTCTTCAGTGTTAGAAGCCCAAAAACATGAAAAATTTAAAACTTTTTTTTCTTTTAAATATCAATATACTTCATTCATGTTGGAATGGCCTTTTTTGACAAATTTGACAATTTAAAACTTTTACTAAAACAAAGTGGTTCATAGAACAATTAAAAGTATCTTAACCCTCTTAGAATATCTATCCCTTATTTATAGTACTTGGGAAATTTAAATCATTTTATACATATACATATTTTTATTTTCTATACTTTCTGCTAATAACTCAATAATTTAATTTTATATCATCTAAAGATAAATCTACTAAAATATTTAACTACCATAAGAAAGCGCTCCCGCAACTCTTCTTGCTTTCTAAAATATCATCTTATTTTCTTCGTCTTATCTTCCTTAGCACTTCTGCCTTATCTCAACCATCTTACCATCTACCAACTTCTCTGAAACAACAGTACAACGCAGTTTATGTCATTAACTGTAAATTTCATGCATGCATTGCCATGTATACATTTTGTAAACCTTTACAAATAATGATAGCATTTATCATACTAATTTGGGTGCGATCTACACCTACCAACCACTAATAAAGATATATTCGTTAACTAGTGGAGGTTCTACCTGCAAGACTTCTCGTTATAACATTTAAAGTCATAAAGTAACTGATCTGGCAAAGGGGTAGCGAACCACTTAAGCCTGGAGTACTCCAACATGAAAGGAATAAAAGACATACCATTTAAATGCAATAGATATTACAAAATCATACATGCAATTAAGTGTAATGAGATAAACTGCTACCTGGATACCAACACTTAACCTTGTAATGGCTCCTTTCCTTCCCGATGCTTTGAGAAACCACTCCCAATATCCTTTCCTAGAATTACATATAACGTATAAATGGTAAATTAATACCAATACTTATTTGTAATGACTCGGCATCTCTCACACTCCTATAATATCATTCATATTTCTACCCTTTTTATTCTGATATCTTCTTTAATCATAGTTCTTAATTTTACTCACAAATTTCCAAAATCATTTAATGACCCTTACACACATAACCACACATATCCAAGGCTATATTTTTATCTTGAAACAAATACTAAATTCCCACCATAAGACATTCAACATTACATCCATAACATTATTGAAACAATTTTATTAATCATTCAAATTCAACAATAACTTTAATCTTAATCAAGCAAAATCAGTCTCCTACTTCTTAATAACAAATTAAACCATATATGATCAACTTCTTCTACCACACTTAAGTCCTTAGAACTTGCCATAAAATTAACTAAAATTCCCAGGATCCACCACGTTAATTCAATACTTTATACTATTACCCTTTCCAACTCCAATCTTTGTTCTCCTTCTTATACCCAATTATAAACCTTTCCTCTTCCATTCAACTTGCTTCATATACCATTTCTTCCTACTACTATCCCATCTTACACCAACCTCTTAAATTTATCTCCATACTTCATATGGAAATCCCTTGCAATCATCAACCCAATTAACAAATTTCATTTCCCACATCTCTTATATCATTTTCAAAGCCCAATCCATCCTTGATTCAACCAACAAAGTCATGATTTCAATGCTATCATACTTATCAATATCACCATTTTTTAAATCATAAGTGAACTCAATTTAATTAAACCTCAATCATTGCATTTCCCAAAATCTTCTACTGTATCCTCGATATCATCAAATCAGCCAAACAAGGAATCAATACCATGAATCCATAATTTATTAGAAATTATAGAACTTCAGCATACATATTATGATTCCAACTTAATCCTCACAATATCAAAACCAGAACAGGAACTTCTAATCTATACACCTCAATCCACTTGTGCATCCAGATTCCTAGACTTTAATAAATTGAATTTGCAAAACTGATTCTCCTTTAATCAATCCAAATCAGAATCCACAATCTATAAACTTAAACTTTAATTCATTATAAATGTTAATAATATTATATATGTAATTTTTCCATCTCTTTCTCAGTTAACTACATAATTACCTATACTTCAACTTCCTCTAAACATCAAATCTTATTCGGGATTTAGGACCTTAAATTAGTTCAACTTCACAACACTTGTATCACCACGAAACAAAAATAAACAAAATTCAAACCATGCCCTTAATCATTTAGCACCATTCTCAAACAATTAAGAACATTTAGAACCGGACCTAATTAGCTCAATGATTCAAACAAATTTTTAATCCCAATCAACCTCTAAATAAACTGTTAAAAATCCTATCCTAACCATTATTAATACTGAAGTTGATGCCTTCAAATTAACAATCATATCACTGAAAGATCTTTAAACAACTTACATAATTTAAATTGCAACTTTATAAAATCAATTCCCTTTCCATGGTCCTAGAATCAATACTTCTTATAGCCAAACCCTCAAGCCCTTTTTATCAATTTGATCTCTTTTACCGTTATACTCAACCTCTATATTTCCTTCACAAACTTTCATTCTTGCCTAAAATATTTCAAGGTGTTTATCTGTCATTATAATATAATCTCTAGCATCCTTAAATAATCTAAATAACTCAACGATGATCCCATTCAAACATTAAAACCTTTATGCTAATTTTGGACAGCATTTGTTTTTAAATTGCAAAACAATTTCTAACCTATGTAACAACACTTAATTCATCCTTATAAAATCTGTACCCATGTTAAGCCCACAATATCATCCTTTAAAACCTTGAATCATTAGTTAATACTTCAGGACCTCCAATCGTAAAATGGAATCAGGTCTTAACCTCTTTTTTTTTAAACTTACATTCAAAAAATAACACAGAGCACCCCAAGTCTAATTTGTTCCTCTAATGACATGGAACCAATAAGAAAATTAGGGAAATACCCACTTATGTATATATCCCCAAACAAAACACCCTAACCCATCTTCAAAATAACTTTACTTGTTCAAACTAAATTCTGAATTAATACCTCACAGAACATATACCCAAAATTTCTAATATCCCAC
This sequence comes from Mimosa bimucronata, assembly GCA_037074515.1. NCBI lineage: Eukaryota > Viridiplantae > Streptophyta > Magnoliopsida > Fabales > Fabaceae > Mimosa > Mimosa bimucronata. Next base: position 3,636,227 of record CM073446.1, read on the forward strand.
TTTGCACCACCAGAATTTACCAAATATCCAAACTATTTTATCTCTAGTAATTAGAGTAGGTTCAACCCTCTACACCAATCACCCTCCTCACGGCAGCACATGCACCATCCAGACAAAACCATCATAACAGGTTGAACACGCAATCAAACTCAACTAATAAAATTTATTCCTATCCAGACTCAAAACAACACCCCAATTAAATCAAAATTATCATTAATTCCTCTTTCTCATCACCGAACAACCAAAACAGGGAAAAAGAAGGAAAATTAATTCCATATTCAATCATGAATTAAACATGTAACCATATATATATATATAAACTTTCACATCTTCATTATGCACCCAGTAAAAGAAGACCTAGAAAAATCGAACAGGAACGAAGGAAACAGAGAAGAACAAAAATCTCTAACACCTGCACCTCCATATTCCTGTTCTAACCCAGATTCATTATCATTAACTCATTCTCAAAGTCCCTTTAAATTCTCCAGAATTCGGACCAAGCAAGACAAGGAATCGAATCAATTAGAGAGGAAGAGGAAAACAGAAATTTCACCTTTAATTAAAAACAAATCAACTATACAACATCAAGCATCAACTCCGTCCGTCCTTAATCATATTCATAAGCAAAATCATAGAGGGATAGAAATTCAATGAGTAGAGTCATCGGACGAAATAAAGAGAAGAGGAATAGAAATAACGAGCCAGAAATTTCAACATACAAAGCACTCTATGACCTTAAACTAACTCCTAATCATGTTTAATTAATTTTTCAACTGGATTCCACCCGAATTTATCCTCAATTAACGCCTATGAACAGAAACAGTGTATGGTGTTCTTGGAACAAATCAACCAAACCCAATTTCTTTCTCAAAATACCCCACAGAACATTGAAAACAAAGGTCAAACATTATTTATATGAATTTAGAAAGCTCAAAAACCCCTAAAACCGGATTGATTCTTCCCCCCCAAACTCGCACTAACCAGCCAGAAAATAGAGGAAATCAAAGGGAAGAACTTACTCAAAGTTATCCCAAACTTCCCTTGAACATTCGCCACGTTTCGCCGCCATTCTCCGCCGGATTATGCTGTTAGAATCTTAAGTTTTGATGAGGACTGGCCCCATAAATAACATAAGTAAATAGAGTGTAAGTTACCTTTGATTTAAACAAGTAAAATCTGATAGGTAACAGATTACTATCGCTAGAGCTAAAGTCTATCGCAAATGAAAAGTCCAACGATAGCTAATGGAAACTTAGCTGAAATCTAAAGTAAACATTTATATAGCTAAGTATATCCCTATCGCTAATAGACAGAGAACCATAGCAAATGAAGACTTAGAAATAACAAAGTTAATATCTATCGCTAAGTCATTCACTATCGCTAAGAAATATCCTATCGCTAGAAGTTCACTGATAATATGGATAAATGAAAGGAAGAATAACTAGTTGAATAATGAACTAAGTCTTTGTACTAATGGAATCAGCTAGCGATAAGAGATGGTGCTATCGATAACAGGATTAGCTATCGATATCTAAATACTTTAGGAAATAACAAGTTACTCAGATAGCTAAACAAACTTGCGCTAACAAAGGTCTCTAGCGATAAGGCATGTAGCTATCGATAGGAGAATGCTCATTGTGATAACTTGGACAAACTAATAAGCTGATACCTTGAGCTAATGGACTAAGCTTGCGATAACATCTGCTGTGCATTACATGATTACTTGTTTAGCTAACAGTTCAAGTGCAGGAATTATACTATGCAGTTAGCGATAGCAAAGCGTGCTTGCGCTACTGAAAAAGCTGCTATGCAAGTACAGTTGTTGTAGACGTTCAGAACGCGCAGTCTATCTCTCTCCTAGCTCACTCTATGCATGAACAGTTGAATCTAGGTCAGAAGTTCGAATTAGATGAAGAATAGTATTTATTGCCAACGGCTATGAACCTTCAACGTCTATATTCAAACGGCCACATGAAGCTGAAAGAAAAGGCAAACTGTGAAGGTATAAATAGATCAAGACTTGCCTCTATAAGGACAACGATGGAACAGGGCTTTATGTAGAATAGTAGATTACACTAATTGAGAGCAAAACCTAGTGAACCCAGAAATGAGAAAAGAATGTTGAGTCAAGTAAAATAGAAAAAGAGAGCTAGAGCACTTATTGTTCTATCTGTTAAGCTCTAGAATTGTAATTTCATTATACATTCCTCTGTATTTAAGTGATTGTCATAATCTGTTCATTGAGTGAACCTATTATCTGAAATCCTCTATTGTTTGAGGTTGTTCTAAAGCTAGGTGCTTTAAGAACACGGTTGTAACCTTACGGGTTGTAAGGGGGAGTGTTTAGAGAGAATTCTAAAACTCTGTGAAAAGGTTGTCAGGTGATCCCGTGTTGTAAAACCTGTGGTAAAGGCTTCACAAGTGCCCGACTAAACTTGTGGGTTGTAAAGGCTTCTCTTGTGCCCGGTTTAAACAAGAGGGTAGTGGAAATCTCATGTGGAGCCTGAGGACTGGATGTAGGTCAGGGTAGACCGAACCAGGATAAATACTGTTTGCATTATCTCTTCCCTTAACTCTCTTAGTTTCCAGCATATCTACATTATATATCTCTTAGTGCACTTAACAGTTTTGAAATACTCTCAATGATAAACTGAAAAGGATTTTGAAGATTGCCTTCATTGTGTTTTTAAGAAAAGAGAAGATTGGTAAAGAGCTTAAGTTTTTATCCTATCACCCAATTCACCCCCCCTCTTGGGTGACAACCAGCACTAACATTTGGTATCAGAGCCGGTCACTTGTTTAAAGGATCCAACGATCTCAAGTGAAAAGATCATGGCTGATTTTGGGTGTAACATGTTTTCTGAAGGTTTTGATTATACAATTCCACCTCTTCTCAGAGATATTGATTTTTGATTTTGGAAAGCTAGGATGAAGAGTTTTATAAAGTCTTTTGATTATCATATGTGGAATATTTTTACAAATGATTTTGATTTCAAACCAAGAAAGGATTGGACTGAAAAAGACAAGAAAATGTTTTCCTTGAACATTAGAGCAATGCAAATTCTGCATAAAGGCTTAACTGAAAATGATTTTCAGAAAATCAGACCTTGCTCTAGTGCTAAGGATATTTGGGATACACTTGAATCTATGTATATCACTGATCATCTTGTTGAAACTGAAAGTGTTGACAGCTCATCTGAATTTCAAAGTTGCATATCTATGGTTGATGAGCAATTGGAAGCTGAAATTGAAGAAGGAGAGATCATAGAACCCTTCCAAGATTCAGTCAACACAGAAGGACAAGAGAAAGATGACTGCCAAGAGCTCTATCTAAACGAGTCTGATCAATCATCCTCTGGAACTCAAGATGCAGCTATGGTATACAGTTCCAATTCCTGTGTTTTTGAGAAAAACAATTTTGATTTGCATAAAGCTGATTTACTGCCTATCACAGATCATATTTCAAAGAGTAAAAATGCTTTAAAATATGCTGGAAAATATTTTAGGAAGAAGGAACATGCAAATTTGTTTTTATACTCATCTGGCCATCACAATAATTGCATAAAATCTCATGTTGCACATCATTCTATTATTTGCTATTATTGTGGTAAATCTGGTCATATTTCTCACACATGTAATATTAGAAGAAATTCAAATGTGAGAAATAAATTGATTTGGGTTCCAAAAGGATATGTAAGGTCCAAAGCTAACAATGAAGGACCCAACTATAAATGGGTACTAAAATGTCCATCTAGCGCTTTATGTGTGCAGATTAATTCTAGAAGAAATGGATATCATGGTACAAAGACAATAGAGAAGAATCCGAGAGTTTCTCATGCATCAATAAAGGGATCCACAGAATCCACATATAGAAGGAGAACTCTAGGAAAAGCCTCTGCTGCAACCTCTTGGTCAAATCATAAGAAGCAGTGGACAGTAACAAGAAGAACAAATTCTACCTCAAGAATGAGCTACCACAAAGTACCATTCAATTACCTTGAGGAGAACAAGAGAAACATAATTCCTTAGACATCAAGAAGAGGACTCTTGAATTCTGTTTCATGTGAGAGATCTCTGCAACCCGGTGCTAAGCATGTCAGAACCACTTGGGTGAGCAAGAGCAATTCTCCAAATATGTAAGGTAGAGGTATGCAAGGGTAAAATCTCCTATCCTATTATCAGTAATATCTATTGAGATTTTACACTTTACAATCCTAGAAATGAGCATTGAATTCTGTTTACAATGCTCATAATCTAGCTCTTATACACATGCATATTGATTTGAAAAAGAATATATTTATATACATCTTTATGCATGTAGTCATGATTAATTCACTATGCTCAACTATCTTAAATTGATTACATCTTTTGAAGCATCTGAATTATGTTGTTAATACCTACGAACTAACCATGAGCAGATCCATATGAATTTGGATACTGAAGAAAAGAAAAGAATTATAGTTCTATAGGTTACAAGGAGAGAAAACTTCAAGACTATGATCTACATGGAAATTTACTCAAGTCTTGATGAGCTAAACTTCATGCTTGGATTTTGGTGCTAAATCTGCAAAAGAGAATTAAAATTATTCTGCCAAAATCAAGCTACTGCCTGGACAAATGCAATTATGGTGATATCATTCTTATCCTATCTTATACTTGAATGAATATAATTCTGTTTGGATAATGAATGATTGTTCCTTTTCATTAGCAATCAATCCTTGAAATATCTGTCAGATTGCTATATGACTGAAAAGTTGGAATTGTGCATAGATTATATTTTGTGGAGTTTATGAAATGTACAATTTAAATTTGTTTAGATTTCAACTCAGCATGTTTATAAAATTGCATTCATATATTTTGAAAAATATGTTCACTCCAGTTGCATTTAAATAGAAGATAAAGTTGAAATTGTTTCAATTCATCCTCATAAGATGTTTTTCAAAATGCATGAATTATCAAATTGTGCTTATCAATATCACATATCTATGCAATCAATTGGATATGTTCTGTCTGTGTTCGCTGTGCCAAATCTCAAAATTATGCAGGACTGACCAATAGATAGTGAAATTCACTATCGCTAGCTTATGATGAACAAAGTTATGGTTGAGCAAAGATTTCCATCACTGGCCTAAAGTATTATCAATATCAAATGGCACAATTGATAGCTAGAAGGAGTAAGTGGAGCCTGAGCAACTGTCTCAGCGTGAAATGTTGCCTGATAGCGATAGTCATTGTCATTAGCAATAGCAAGTCTCACTCTGACAACAACTTGACTAGTAATTTGAATTAATGAGTATGAGCCTTATTATTCAAAAATCCTTACTTTCATTCTGTTACTCAAATAATTTAACGGTCACTATCATCTCTATGTTAGAGTAACTAGAGTCTTGTGTTTATATTCTGATCCTGAATATTCTTATCAGTTTAAACACAACTCTTAATGGTCAAGAAAATTGCTATGATATAGTAGAGTCAATATCTGAAGCACAAAGCATTCTCTCTCATGCTGTTATTTGTATGAATTTGCATATCTCATCTGATCTTTAAAAATGTTGCATTCTGACATATTTCCTTTATTATTGATTTCCATCATTCTTATCATGAGCATTGATTGTCAAAGCATTTGAAACATGATTTTAAAGTTTTTAAATCTACATCTCATTTATGATTCATGATGTCATAAACCTATGCTGAGAAAAATTATTTATCAAATATTCCTTATGCTTTATGAAATATATTCTGTTTGAATTCAAACTCAAAAGCATAAGAAATCTGCTTCAAGCGTTATTTAAAGATTCTATATTTTTACTAAAAATAAATCATACTAATAATTTCAAAACAAGCTTCTGTTATGAGTATGATTTCATAGATAAGGAGAAAACTTGAAAGCTATCATTGACTGAGCAAATAAAAGATGGTGAAGTAAAGGGACTTGAAAGATTCAAGAATGAGTTTATGCAAATCAAGGCACTTGAAAGAATGAATGCCAAAGCCATCACTCATTATACAGAGAATAAGCTCTAGCTGACATATGTAGAGATGAAACTGGCTACTTCAAGTATCCATTGAAGAAAATCCCTCCAATCCTGAATGAGCAATTCTATCCCTACTCTTTATTATTGATTAACATTATTCTGGATAGATTCTCTACTAGATCTTGACTGGATTCACTTGCATAAAATTCATATCAATGACATGGCGCAAATATTAAAACCACTTTTACAAATTATCATTGATCATGAAAAACCATCGAATTATGCTTCATCTGATGCTCACAAAAATCCCATTTTTTTTAACAGTTCAAGTAAGAACTTTGCTCAACAATCATACTGGATAATTTCATTTTGAGCGCAAAAGAACTTATGACACTTATGAATTCTGTGCTACTCTGTCACATAATCTGTTCTTCAGAATTGACTTGCCTTCAGAATCTAGGAACTGATCTCATATGCATCAAAAATTTTGATTTCTTATTGAATAAATATTGGTGTCTAACTATATTGTTACCACCACTTTGCATGATTAATATAAAACTTGCTCAAAAGAATCTGTTCAGAATGTTAAATCTTAAGTTTTGCAGAACTGACCCATCGATAGTGAGTTTCACTATCGCTAGCTGTATGCAGGATAAAAGCTGTTTGAGCAAAGGTTGCCATCGCTAGTCAAAAGCATTATCGATAGTAAAGTCAGCTATCGATAGATGGAAGGAGTAAGTGAACTGAAGTCTAAGTCACTTGCTCAGCGTGGGATCATGCATGCTAGCGATAACAGTTCGTATTAACGATAGCAAGTCACTTAATTGTCAGAATATGAAACTTTTAGCGAGTATTCTTCATTGATGGTAAACTCTGAACTTATAAAAGTAGATCTTTTGCATTCTACATTCATTATTCATCTGCATTTTCTCTTTTACTCCAAACCTCTCTGAGCATTCAAGCCTACTCTCTCACTCAAAACCCTAAACCCTCAAAAATGGCCAGAACCAAAGTTCCAAATGTGAGTGATGTTAAGGCAACCTCTAGCGCTAAACCCTTGTCTCAATCCACTAGCAAGAGATCCAGAACCCAGAAAACTGTATCATTCTCCAAAGAAGTGGTTGAAACAGGTTCAAAACGTCAAAAGCGAACCTCCACTGATTTGCCCTACTCAGAAGAACCCCTTGAAGCTCCAAGCGCCCTCTTCGCAAAACGAAAAACCCTAGATAGGGCTACAGTCTGGGTGGATTTGGAATATTTCAAGCAGAATGATTTTGACTTGGATGCCTGGCTTTTACCCTACAAGAGATGGATCAATATTCAGAATGACTATAATGAGGAAGTGCTGAGGTCATTTTACTCAAGCATGAAAGCCAAGCCAGAATACAAGAAATCAAAGCTGATCAATATAGTATTTGAAGCTTCTGTAAGAGGAAGGGGCATCTCCTTTAACTGGTTAGCCATCAACAAAATTCTGGGGATATTTGAAGCAGAATACAACAAGTGGTATACCACTATTCCTTACTCAAAAGAGGAACTTGAGGAGATTTATGAGACTGACTCTAACAAGCCAGCCAACATGCCTGTGGTCAACAGAATCTTACACTACGTGTATACTAGAATAATGACTCACAAGGCAGGAAATTTCAGCAGCTTTCCCAAGATAGACAATCCTTGGCTGCCTAATTTGATCTCAAGGATCCCTCTCAATCCCGGCCAACTGGTGTCTATGGAGCTCCACAGATTCCTATATGAAAAATCAACCAAGGGCCCTCTTCCCTATCCTCAGCTCATGTCTTACATCTTGGAATTTTCAAAGATCAAATCTTTAGGGGAAAGGGATAACAAAAAATGCAAACAGCTTACCATCACCACACTCAGAAAAATGGGAATTCCTGTTAAAGCAAATGGTGTTGGTTCTGCTTCTGAAGCTTCTCATGCTCCTTCCACATCAGCTTAGTCTCAGCCTATTGAAGAAGAAACTCAATCTCAAAGGACTCCTCTTTCTACTCCTTCTGCTGTCAAGACTTCCATTCCTTCAAAGGATGCAATTGAAGAAATTATCTTCAGGGTCTCTGCTGAATTCAATCTTGCCTTAGAAGCTCAGAAAGCAGAGTTGATGAAGCCTATTCTGGAGCTACAAAATCAAGTGAAGAATTTAGAAGATAATCTATGTCTCGTCCCTGAGTATGTCAAACAAAGGGGAACAACTCCTCCCTCTAAAGGTACTTCATCACATCATCATTCCCTTCTCAGTTTTCAATCATCTCTCCCCAACACTCACCTTCAATCCCTTCTAGTTCTTCTCTTCATCTCTCTCATTATCCATCTCCTCCCACCTTCAAACATCCTAGCCCTTCTCCTAGCAATAGCCACCACTCCCACACCAAAACACTTACACCTCCACCTTCACCTCAAACCAAACAGCCAACACCTCCAGACACTCCTGCCGCTAACCCTTCCCCTAGCGCTAGCCCACAAACACAAGCCTCACCCTTCTCACAAACCAAAGTCCCCACACCACAAGCCACCCCTATCGCTAGCCCCTTCCCTAGCGATAGCACCTATACTTCGCCACCAATACAGTCAACCTCTATCGCTACCACCACCACAAGCCCTCCTTCTCCTCCCATCTCTTTCCACACTCCTGACCAACCCTCTTCACCTACCCCTGCCAATGATGATGACAAAAAGGGGGAGAAACAAAGGGAGAAAAATATGGAGACTTCCATGAGCATGGCAGAAGAAGGCTTAGTGGAGGATGCATCTGATAAGGAAGATAGTGCCACAATCATTCCTCCTGATGATAATGAAGTGCAAGAGGAAGACTTGAGTATGGCCATGGTTCTATATGAGGAGGAGTTTCAACCAGTTTCTGTAAATCTACTTCCTCACTATATTCAACGAGCACAAGAGCTACATGAGCAAGTTGAAGAATTTTTAGAAAGAACTGCTCAGACTCAAAAAGAAAGAGAGGACAGAGATGCAGCAAGGACAGAAACTGAAAAAGAGAAAGAAGTGGATCCTATTCAGACTACCTCCCAGAACCTGGAATCTAGTGGAAAAGAAAAAGCATCAAAGGTCCAGTCTGCTCCTAAGGGATCAAGGATCAAGAAAACTGCTCCTAAACCCCTAGAAAAGAAAATCAGGGCAACCAAAGGGATTGTGATTGAAGAACCTAAGACAGCCCCCAAGTTAAAGAGGAAAGCAGTGTCAAAGGGGAAAGGAAAGTCAGTTAAGCCTCATCCTAAGAAGAAATAGAAACAGCAGACATATCTTGATAAGTTATTGAAAGAGCTTAAGCCTCCCTTTCCTCTAAAGAAGAAGAAAGCTTCTGCTAAGAAGAAGAAGAAGACTGAGGTTGAGATTGAGTCTGAATTCTTGGAAGAGCCTTCAACTGATTCTGGGAGAATAAGCAGTGAGTCTGGAGATTATGAGTTAGACACATCAAATTGGAAGGATGATTCTGAGTCTGACTGAATCAAAAAGCCTAAATCATTTCCTGAAGCCATTCTCTTATGCATCATACATAAACTGCATGTTACCAACTTTATAGCTTATGTTTGGTATTTCCTTCTGCAATACATAAACTATAATTTCAACATATATGTACACTGTCTTATCTCTATCAGCTCTATTATTCTCTTTACCTCTTACTTATGTTTTGTCATCATCAAAAAGGGGGAGAATGTTAGAATCTTAAGTTTTGATGAGGACCGGCCCCATAAATAACATAAGTAAATAGAGTGTAAGTTACCTTTGATTTAAACAAGTAAAATCTGATAGGTAACAGATTACTATCGCTAGAGCTAAAGTCTATCGCAAATGAAAAGCCCAACAATAGCTAATGGAAACTTAGCTGAAATCTAAAGTAAACATTTATATAGCTAAGTATATCCCTATCGCTAATAGACAGAGAACCATAGCAAATGAAGACTTAGAAATAACAAAGTTAATATCTATCGCTAAGTCATTCACTATCGCTAAGAAATATCCTATCGCTAGAAGTTCACTGATAATATGGATAAATGAAAGGAAGAACAACTAGCTGAATAATGAACTAAGTCTTTGTACTAATGGAATCAGCTAGCGATAAGAGATGGTGCTATCGATAACAGGATTAGCTATCGATATCTAAATACTTTAGGAAATAACAAGTTACTCAGATAGCTAAACAAACTTGCGCTAACAAAGGTCTCTAGCGATAAGGCATGTAGCTATCGATAGGAGAATGCTCATTGTGATAACTTGGACAAACTAATAAGCTGATACATTGAGCTAATGGACTAAGCTTACGATAACATCTGCTGTGCATTACATGATTACTTGTTTAGCTAACAGCTCAAGTGCAGGAATTATACTATGCAGTTAGTGATAGCAAAGCGTGCTTGCGCTATTGAAAAAGATGCTATGCAAGTACAATTGTTGTAGACGTTCAGAACGCACAATCTATCTCTCTCCTAGCTCACTCTATGCATGAACAGTTGAATCTAGGTCAGAAGTTTGAATTAGATGAAGAATAGTATTTATTGCCAACGGCTATGAACCTTCAACGTCTATATTCAAACGGCCACATGAAGTTGAAAGAAAAGGCAAACTGTGAAGGTATAAATAGATCAAGACTTGCCTCTATAAGGACAACGATGGAACAGGGCTTTATGCAGAATAGTATATTACACTAATTAAGAGCAAAACCTAGTGAGCCCAGAAATGAGAAAAGAATGTTGAGTCAAGTAAAATAGAAAAAGAGAGCTAGAGCACTTATTGTTCTATCTATTTAGCTCTATGTTCGCCCGCAAGAGTATGGGTCGCACGTAGTATAAAAATATCGATCCCACGAGGACTATGGTTTAATCTAATGAAGTTAACTAATTTAATTCTATGTTTACTTAAGTTGAATAAAAATATTGCTTTGAACAAAAACGATAAGAAACAAACAAATAAACTTTGAAAACTGCTTTTAAGACGATGAGAATGAAACCCAGGATTCCTTATCCCCTCTATATGTCATGATTTCTACCAAATTACCCTTTCTAATGGCTACCTAATACATTCAGTCTTCGTCTGAAATTCGAATGTGATCAGAAACGCTCTCTCGAGTCAAAAATCTGATCTTTATCTTTCAAAACCCTCACACTCTCATGCTATTGGGTTTATGAAAAATCGTGTTCAAAAGACTCTCACACTCTCATGCTATTGAATCAACAAAAACACGTTTAAACATCAATTTCACTCTAACGATATTAGGTTGACAGATGAATCTCTTCTCTGTCAACAAAGAGTTTTCTCTCTAATATGCTTTTACCTAAGTTCTACAACAAAACACCCTCTCTCAAGCGATGAATCATTGAACAAGTAAAGTGTTGATCAGGCACTTTTTGAAATATAAGCAAGGTAAAAACAAAACTGAATTGTATTAAACAACCAACAGAAAGGAAATTAATAAAATCAATCCATATAGAGGTTCAAAGAAACCCTAGTCTAATGTTTAGCTACGCATAATTGAAAGGAATTCAAATATATGAAGTCTATTCATGATTATAACTACTAAACAAGATGAATGAATAAGAAGAACGAAGAAGAACCCTGTAGAAGCCTCCCGGATTCGCGCCGTAAGACTTCTCTAAAGCCCTAATTTGATCTTTCTCTCTGCACCGTTCGTTTCTCTCTCTCAATTTCGTCCCAAATGCAGTCCTCTCCTCAATTATGCATCTTCTTGGTCTTAAAAAGCCCTAATTTTCGAATCTGATATCCAAAATCTAAAATCTGATTTTTCTCTGGTCGCCTCGGCACCCTGTTCAGGTGGCCGAGGCGTCCTGGGTCGCTTAGGTCGCCTCAGCACCCTGTTCTGGTGGCCGAGGCGTCCTGTCCAGCATGCTTCTTTTCACTCTGATTTCTGCTCCGTTTGTTCCTCCTTCTTTATGCTACAAAAGAGGGAGAAAATTTGTAAATTTATCTATGCTTTGCACCAAACGGAGTAGCACAATTTATCATAATAATTATACAAATAAATATATTAATTTCAAACAAAACATGGATAATTGTATGATAAATATGCTTAGAAAACAATAAATTCCTATCTATTAACACCCCCAAACTTAAACTTTTGCTTGTCCTCAAGCAAAGCTCAAACAACAACTCTTCTACCTATCTCATGTGTTTAGTAACTCCTCAGAGATTTTCATTCCTTTTAGAACCTCAAATAACCATATCTACATACAAACCAGTATGCATTGTATAGTTGAACAATCCTCTTCCAAATTCCAGAGTGTGCATGTGTGTGATAGAATCAAAAATAGTTTCTCCAATTCTCATCTTAGTCATCAATGGCAATCTAAGCTACATACAAATCTCTAACCAAGTACACTGACAACCGTTTTCTAAATACATTCCTCTTGAAAAGCATGTTCATAAAACTTCAAAAACTCATTAGATTTCACATGGTAGTAAATTACACTTTATTTTATTGCCTTTTAAATCTCCCCCAAACTTGATTTTTACTTTCTTGCTTTTTACTTTTCTTTCTATTTTTGTACTTCTTTCTTTCGTTCTTTCTTCTTCTTCTTTTTTTATTTATATCTTGAATTGTTGTAGGTCCCCTTTTTACGCGACCCTGCACATGGGTGATGCAGCACCGGTTACTCAGTTACTCCAACAAGATCAAGAGGCTTTTCTGCCCAACTCTTAGCTCTCTTTGACTGACCTTTTGACGCGAGTGCCAACATTGGTGATGAAGTGCCCCCGGTTACTAAGTCGAGTCTTTAGATGCTAGCGGAGTTGTATATACTTTTTTTTTCAAATTTGGGATTGACCAAAAGACTATATATATTTTTCTTACTACCCATGTTAGTCTAATTTATTTTCAAAATTTTAATGAGAATCAAATAAGCACTATAAATACCGAAATTGGTTGTAAGAGTATAAGATTAAAAATCAGTACATAACCTTGATTACTATCAATTTCCTTGATTAAAATTTTCAAAACTATTTCTAATTCTAATGGTGGATATTATTACTCAAAAGAATTTAGTAAAGTGATATGTAACCATACAATTCAACTGACAAGCATATAAAGTATGTTTTTTTGCTGTTCTAAATGTTAGTCAACATTTATCACATCATCGGACTTATTAACACATTTGATAAGTATAGGAGTTATCAATAAAATTATCAAACAAAAGTTAAAGTTTATGAGATGAAATTGTCAAAAAAATTTAATACAATGAATTTTTGTTTATCCCCCCCAACCTAAATCTAACAATGTCCTCATTGTGAAATTCAACATAGCAGAGAAGAAACAAAAATTAAGAGTAAACTAGGGTATATCAATGAGACGCATATCATCAGTAAGCCTATAAGTGCTAGAGAATTCAGTGATAAGTAAGAAATACTCCCCTTCGTAGTTCCTCAAGCTTAATCCTCTTCCTTGGGTTTGAGCGGCTGGTGGTGGAAGAGCGGATTTCACAACTCATAGTATTAGTTATGCACGTTCCACGATGAGCTATTGCATTCTAATTTCTATCTCCACATATGACAAGACTTAGATCTGCAGGAGAAAGACCAAATATAACTCTACTAACAAAAATAAAATAAAACAAACAAACAAAATTATAAAAACAAGTTTCAGAACTTGGGTTGCCTCCCAAGAAGCGCTTGATTTATAGTTTTCAGCCTGACTCTTCAGGACTTATGGTGGGTTCTTGAGGTATATAGTGGATATCGGGCAATCCACGTTTCCTCCCCAATACTGCTTTAAGCATTGTCCGTTAGCATGAAATCTTTCACCTTTCTTGTTCTCAAGTTCAACATTCCCCAACTCTGACACTTGCACCACAGTGAACGGTCCACACCATCTTGATTTAAGCTTGCCTGGGAACAACTTCAGTTTAGATTTGTAGAGAAGCACTTGTTGTTCAGGCTCAAAATATTCAGGAACAGTTTTTCTATCAGGTGGCCTCTTAACCATCTCTTTGTCAAATCTAGCATGCTCATGATTAATAAATTGATATTCCTCAATCTCATTGAGTTGCAGAATTCTATTCTCAAGCATTGGTGATGCTTCCCTAGACAGCTTCATATAAGAACTCAGTGCCGTAGAGGCATCAAGTGGCTCAAAAAGTTTGAACTTAGTATGAGGGAATGCTCCAATACCTAATGTCTCTTCACATTTGCCCTGCTTGGCATGGTTAAGTTCCTTTTCTCCAGTCAAGAGTGCTTCTGAAGGATTTTTGATAATTGGCTCATGATGTTCTTCTTGAATCACATCTCCTAACATATCAGTAAAGTAACACTGACTATGTTCATCCTCATGAAATTTTAGTGCTTGAGACATGTTGAAGACAACTTGCTCATCATTTACTCGCAAAGTAATTTCACCCTTTTCTACATCAATGAGCGTTCTTGCTGTGGCTAGGAAGGGTCGTCCCAATATGATTGGAATTTTCCAATCTACTTCACAATCTATGACAATGAAATCTGCAGGGAATATAAACCTGTCAACCTTTACCAACACATCTTCTATAATGCTACGCGGTTTAGCTATGCTACGGTCAGCAAATTGAAGGGTGACTGTGGTAGGTCGTGGCTCACCAAGCCCCAATTGATTAAATACAGCTAGTGGCATGAGATTAACGCTAGCTCCTAAGTCACATAGAGCTTTTCCAGTGAAGTTGGTTCCGATATTGCATGGAAAATAGAAACTTCCTGGATCCTTAAGTTTGGTTGGTAATTTTCTCTGGATCACTGCACTACACCAATCTGTCAAAGCTACAGTTTCAAACTCGTTGAACCGTCTTTTCTTGGATAGCACATCTTTGAGGAACTTGGCATATTTAGGCATACTCTCAAGTGCTTCAGCAAAAGGAATATTGATATGAAGCTGCTTGAACATGTCAACAAACTTTTTAAATTGGGTGTCTTCATCCTTCTTCTTGAACCTTTGAGGATAAGGAAGTGGAGGCACGAAAGGAGTAAAGATCTTTTGCCTCTTATCTTCCCTGTTAGGTTTGGGATTCGTAGAGCCTTTAACTACATCATGAAGGTTCTTTGTAACTTGTTTGCTCTCTTTAGAGGTCTCCTCTTCTATTGCAATATCTGTATCAACCTTTTTTACATCAACACTAGATGGATCTTGTACTGGTTGAATTTTCATGTTTGAAGCAACTGCCTGTTTATAATTCTTTCCACTTCTCAACATGATAGCATTGCACTCTTCTTTGCCATCTCTCTTCGGATTAGGGATTGTGTCACTAGGCAATCCATTCCGTGTTAAGATGTTCAGTTGGGAAGCAACCTGTCCCATTTGCGCTTCAAGGTTCTTGATGGCAGTGTCGTGTAGGGCAATCTTGGCATTGGCTGCATTAGTCGCTTCTAAGAGCCGAGAAAACATCTTTTCAATCCTGGATTCCTCTTGAGGCTTAGGTGGTTGAGCAGTAAATCCCGGGGGTGCTTGGGATTTATATGAAGAGGAAGCTGTAGGTGGATTGAGACTGATACTATTTCTCCATGACAGATTTGGATGATCTCTCCACCCTTTATCATAGGTGTTGGAATAGGGATTGCTTTGAGGATTCTGATTGGAATTATTCATGTAATTAAGGGTCTCAACTGCATAGGGGCAATCCACTGCATTATGCCCTTCACCACAAGTCTCACATGATGGGGTGGAGCCTTGAAGCATATGAACACCTCTTGGGAGATGATTTTCAAATTTCATCTCTAATTTGTCAAATCTCCGAGTAATGGCTTCTAACTGAGCACTGATGTCTTTAGAGCCATCTGATGAGGATCCTAATTCAGAAGAATCCATATGTGACTTATAGAAAGCTCTGTCTCTGCGTGAGGTCTGAACGTTATTAGAGGCAACATCCTCATATAGCTGCTGTAATTCAGAACTCTTTATTTTTCTAATGTTCCCTTGAGCTGCTGTATTCAACATAACCTGTGTAGGCTCAGTCAACCCATGATAGAACGCCTCCAAGAGGATGTTAGATCTTTGCCCATGGCTTGGGCATTTCCGGCACATGTCTTTAAACCTCTCCCAGGCTTCATAGAATGTTTCACCTAGTACTTGCTGAAAGTTAAGTAATTCACCCCTTTGAGTTGCTCTTTTTCCTGTAGGAAGAAATCTGGCCTTAAATTTGGAAGCCAATTCATCCCAACTAGTGATGGAATGTTCGGGGAGTGAATTGAGCCAGGCCTTTGCCTTAGTCCCCAATGATATAGGAAAAAGGCGTAGTCGTAGAGCGTCGTTGGAAACTCCGACTTGTTTGAAGTTTTCACAGACTTCCACGAACTTAGTCAGATGTTCAGTGGGATCTTCCAATTGGGTTGCGTTAAAAGTTCCCATCATCTGGATCATCTGGATCATGACAGGCTTAACTTCAAATGTCCTCGCAGTGATGTTCGGGTACTGAATACTGGATGAGTATGTGAAGCCTTCTCGCTCCAAGAACTCATCCATAGAGAGATCCTCCTCATCCCGAATTGCAGCCATAGTGCAAGGTTGACGTTCAGGTTCAGGTGGAACAACTGGTTCTTGCAGAATAGGAATTTCTTCAATGTCAAAAAGAACCACCTCCAAATCACCTAGCATACAGCCGACAGACTTACCTGCAAAGACAAATCGAACTGACGAGTATCAACCTTATCAAGATAGATGATTAAAGAAACAAAGAAAGAAAAGAAATCAACTATAACTAAAGACACAATTAAATTAATTAACGCCTGAAAGACTAAAGCCGTAGTCCCCGGCAACGGCGCCAAAAACTTGTTCGCCCGCAAGAGTACGGGTCGCACGTAGTATAAAAATATCGATCCCACGAGGACTATGGTTTAATCTAATGAAGTTAACTAATTTAATTCTATGTTTACTTAAGTTGAATAAAAATATTGCTTTGAACAAAAACGATAAGAAACAAACAAATAAACTTTGAAAACTGCTTTTAAGACGATGAGAATGAAACCCAGGATTCCTTATCCCCTCTATATGTCATGATTTCTACCAAATTACCCTTTCTAATGGCTACCTAATACATTCAGTCTTCGTCTGAAATTCGAATGTGATCAGAAACGCTCTCTCGAGTCAAAAATCTGATCTTTATCTTTCAAAACCCTCACACTCTCATGCTATTGGATTTATGAAAAATCGTGTTCAAAAGACTCTCACACTCTCATGCTATTGAATCAACAAAAACACGTTTAAGCATCAATTTCACTCTAACGATATTAGGTTGACAGATGAATCTCTTCTCTGTCAACAAAGAGTTTTCTCTCTAATATGCTTTTACCTAAGTTCTACAACAAAACACCCTCTCTCAAGCGATGAATCATTGAACAAGTAAAGTGTTGATCAGGCACTTTTTGAAATATAAGCAAGGTAAAAACAAAACTGAATTGTATTAAACAACCAACAGAAAGGAAATTAACAAAATCAATCCATATAGAGGTTCAAAGAAACCCTAGTCTAATGTTTAGCTACGCATAATTGAAAGGAATTCAAATATATGAAGTCTATTCATGATTATAACTACTAAACAAGATGAATGAATATGAAGAACGAAGAAGAACCCTGTAGAAGCCTCCCGGATTCGCGCCGTAAGACTTCTCTAAAGCCCTAATTTGATCTTTCTCTCTGCACCGTTCGTTTCTCTCTCTCAATTTCGTCCCAAATGCAGTCCTCTCCTCAATTATGCATCTTCTTGGTCTTAAAAAGCCCTAATTTTCGAATCTGATATCCAAAATCTAAAATCTGATTTTTCTCTGGTCGCCTCGGCACCCTGTTCAGGTGGCCGAGGCGTCCTGGGTCGCTTAGGTCGCCTCAGCACCCTGTTCTGGTGGCCGAGGCGTCCTGTCCAGCATGCTTCTTTTCACTCTGATTTCTGCTCCGTTTGTTCCTCCTTCTTTATGCTACAAAAGAGGGAGAAAATTTGTAAATTTATCTATGCTTTGCACCAAACGGAGTAGCACAATTTATCATAATAATTATACAAATAAATATATTAATTTCAAACAAAACATGGATAATTGTATGATAAATGTGCTTAGAAAACAATAAATTCCTATCGGTTAACACTCTAGAATTGTAATTTCATCATACATTCCTCTGTATTTAAGTGATTGTCATAATCCGTTCATTGAGTGAACCTATTATCTGAAATCCTCTATTGTTTGAGGTTGTTCTAAAGCTAGGTGCTTTAAGAACACGGTTGTAACCTTACGGGTTGTAAGGGGGAGTGTTTAGAGAGAATTCTAAAACTCTGTGAAAAGGTTGTCAGGTGATCCCGTGTTGTAAAACCTGTGGTAAAGGCTTCACAAGTGCTCGGCTAAACTTGTGGGTTGTAAAGGCTTCTCTTGTGCCCGGTTTAAACAAGACGGTAGTGGAAATCTCAGGTGGAGCCTGAGGACTGGATGTAGGTCAGGGTAGACTGAACCAGGATAAATACTGTTTGCATTATGTCTTCCCTTAACTCTCTTAGTTTCCAGCATATCTACATTATATATCTCTTAGTGCACTTAACAGTTTTGAAATACTCTCAATGATAAACTGAAAAGGATTTTGAAGATTGCCTTCATTGTGTTTTTAAGAAAAGAGAAGATTGGTAAAGAGCTTAAGTTTTTATCCTATCACCCAATTCACCCCCCCTCTTGGGTGACAGCCAGCACTAACATATGCTGTCGATGGCCGCTGGAACTCGAAGAAAACAGAGAGGGAGAGAGGGTGAGGAACAGAGGAATGATCGGGTAAGGGAGAGGGAAATGAGGCGAAACCCGTGGGCAATATATATATAAAGACAAGGATGTGGATATTTTAATTAGATGAATTACTATTTTACTCCTCCTGTTATAACTAAAGATATTTTTAACTAGGGGCAGGTATTGTCATTTTTGTTTTCTCTTTCCTACTACACCCTTATTTGAAAATATTATCTACCATTTCCCTTTCAATTTAATCTAAAAATAATTTACCTAGATATGCTTTAATTTCTGAATTTATTTATAAAGCTTTTTAAATACTAAACAATACCCTAAGGTTCTAAATATTCCCTTATTTAAATTCATCTTCTAACTATTTTTCCTCAATTAATGAAGAAAATAAACCTTAAAAATTATTAAAAATCATCTGGCCTTATAAATTTATTTATATGTCTTTTTAATTTCTCAATGCCACCCCAATATCTTAAATAAATCTTTATTATCTCTTTTTGAAAATTTGGGGTGTTACAAATACTCTGGCATATTCTATATTTTATCTTAATTACATATATAAAACTCTCATATATATATATATATATATATCATTAAAGCTTATGCGAAGTTTTACCTTAAATTAAGAAAAATTGCTTAATAGCCAATGGTTAGTGGCATAATGACCTCTTTTTTTTCTTTTTTCTTTTTGATAGCAAGTGGCGTAATAGCCTCTGGATATGCATGTAAAACGTTGCATGTACGATGCAACCACAATCTCAAGTTGTTATTATGCCTGCCCTTTGTTAAAGAAGTTGTATAAATAATCCTCCCTTAGTTTTAAAGTTATATTATCATTCATCCTACCAGATTTCTTTTATTTAACTCTACTTTAAACTTCATGCAACTTTAATTTTACATAATGTTGTTATCTCACACATGCTTTTTATCCATGTGATTAAGAACGACTTTACCTGATGATGAGATAATATTATACTACTATAATTTTGAATTTTATGCAAATGAAGTCGTGTTATGGTTGAAGTTATTACAAGAACACATGCCAATCTATACAGCATATGCTTTAAGCTAAGATAACGCACATAAGCTGGACTTGGTAACATTATACTCCTCCCTCTATATATAAATATATTTTAGGATGTTTCTTAGCATTATTGGTCCTTCATAATTGAACCGAGAAAACTTTTCGTAATCACTAAAAACAAGTGTAAAAATCAGTCCAAACTTAATGGTGTTACGTACATGTTTCTGTTTTTCTTTGAAGTTTTTTTTTTTTTTATTAATTCTCGTCGATCGTTATTAGTAAGTGTTTTTAAATGCTTCTACATATGATATCTAATTGTTCTTATGGTCGTAAATTTCAGATGAAATCATTATGGGCAGCTTGATCAATAAGGGACAGACAGATGAAGATCATATAATATAAATTCTATGTCATTCTCATTTGAATTCAATACAACTGACGTGTTTAATTTGATGCTTCTGGTGGAATGTATGAATCTATTTTTCTATGAACTAATCTGTTTTAATTAAGCTATTAAATTGGTGTTATGTTGTCAGTTTTTCTGATATTTTAGGGTATGAATATCTTGATCATATACTTTCTTCAACATATATATTTTCTGAAATGAACTGATTATATATCCGCATTCAATTAAATTGTACCCAGGAATTTTAGTTTTATTCATGTCATTTTCACTTATTATTATTCTTCTTTTTCTCTTGATCATCTCCACTTAATTTCATTTCATTTCAATTGATAACGGGAACTAGTCTCGTCAACAATATAGTATAGATATAACGAGTTGAACCTCCCGTGCGTTGCACGGAGAGCTGATCATAATCTAAATTTCGTGTATTTGAGCTGATTTAGTCCAATAATTCCTATTTCCTTTTTTTAATCTCTCAAGAGTAAGCCATAAGTTTTACATTAGATGTCAATTATTAACAATAGATTTTTTTTTTGCAAAATTTGAACGATATTTTAGGGATTAAGAGATTAGAGCCACAAATCTTGTGTTATAAATTTGTCTTTTGAAAACGACATTTTCAATTTCTCCTCATCTTAAAATTAAGTTAAAGACCTTTTTGTTAATTACTATAACTATAATATTGAATAACATTATAAATTGTCTTCTGAAAGTGACATTTTCAATTTCTCCTCATCTTAAAATTAAGTTAAAGACCTTTGCTTTTTATAACTATGTTTTTAAATTGAATCTTTTAATTATACTCTCTAAAGTTTCAACATCATTATTTATGACTCGCCTATTTAGTGCCTCATACATAGCTAATCTTTTAAAACTTCAGCGTTAAACAAACAGGTCAAAATGATGCCTAAATTGTCACATAAAAATCAAGAGATAGTCATTTTCCAACTATGAAACTTGAAGGTGAACGAAAGCTAATTAACCAACAATAAATTGAAAAGCATAATTACATCTGTTTTTTTTTTTTTGTGCTTAACCTCCACCCCCAAGATTTTTTATTTTGGATTTTATTCCCATTAAGATATTTTTATAAAAAATATTATTAAAAAAAACCGAATCTGTTCTCTTCAAATTAGATATGGAAAAAAATGTTTTTTTAATAAGCAATGTATGTCGTGCAATCCTTATACTGTGTAAATGATATTTAGATAATTCACATTGGTCGATTTTTATAAATTTGATCTCATTAAATTGAATTTTTTAAAACCTAATATTTTTTCCAAAATAATAAGAGCATTGAAATGAGATTTAGACAATATAAATGTATCTCTACTAAATTGATTGATCTGGCTAGTGACATAATAATTAGGGAAAAAGACAAATAAATACCCTCCAATTTGTAAAATCCCATTAACAACTTCATGATAGGTATTAACAACACAACAACCTATCATGAAGTTGTTAATACCTATCATGAAGTTGTTAATGGGATTTTGCAAATTGGAGGGTATTTATTTGTCTTTTTCCCTAATAATTAGTTTAAAAATTAATATATAACTTTTTTTAAAAACTATTTGCGCTGTTATATAATAAAAATTTTTAAATTTGTTATAATATAGTGAATCTTTTACATTTTTTTCCGGAATATGAAACGTTTAACATTTATAATATAAATTTATATACTCTCCTTATAAAAAAAAGATAACAGTGTTTTATATTTTAACTAATTTAATTTTTTTCTAACAACATTCATATTTAAAAAATCTTTTTGTGAACAAAAAAATTGGATCTTGATGTATTCTAAAACAGACTACGCATATCCATCCAAAACAATAAACAGAATACGCATGTGTTCAGATTGCGATCAACGAATTTTGAATTAAAAAGATTTCAAAACAAAAATAAATAATAGAATACTATTATCACATTTATTATGAGGTCTGTAAGGCTGTAAGTCTGCAACACCACTGAAACACGTTTTCCACTCCCGAGAAAGGCCTCTCCTTCTCTCTATCCACCTTTTCTCTTCGAACCAGTTGATGATCACCGTCACTGCATGGACAGAAACTGGAAAAAAGTATAGGAGATGCACTTCTTCACTTCTTTTATTATATCTTGCCTTGATTATTAGGCCACACATACGGTCATTCTCCTTGGTCGTTGTCTTCCTTCTTTGCTTTTCTCTTTCCTTTTACTGGATCTACTGAGGTTCCTTCTTTACTCTTCTCTTTCCTTTTTCCTGATCTGTTGAGGTTCCTTCTTTGAATTTTGAATGATGAAATTTCTTTGTGTCCGTCTTGGTTTGAAAATAATGGAGAAGAAAAACATGGGCTCCACCATCGATGAGTTATGCAATGATTCATTCCGTTGCAACCTCTACAAGAACATTGCCTGAATATGCGCATATCAGCAATGAAAAACTCTCTCGTGAGGATCGAAGGAGTAGAAGGCGAGTGGGACAAACAAGCATGAAAGAAGGAAGTGAGACACAAAGATTTTTCAAACAAAATTAATTTGTATAACTGAAGAGAGAAGAAAAATGCAGATATTGTTGTCGATGGTCGCCTGCCGGCAGTTCTCAACAATTTCTTCTTCATCTTCCTTGGAAGCTTCACCGACACCTCGTCGGACACCGGATTTGTGTTCGATTTGGTCCTGGTCACATGAACACCTTGTAACTGGCTGTAATAATCAAAGCAAAATAAGTATATATAGAGAAGATGTGCTTGTTGGAGAAGATAGGCAACATTTTCATCTTGTAACACTTACAGCGCCGGTGAGCATAGGCTGAACCTCACGCATAATGCAATGCGCTCCGCTCTTCTCCGTGTCCGATCTGAAGCATCATCCTCATCCGCTCTCATCACCACCACCCGCGGCAAATTCTTCTCCAATAGCTACAATCTCCCATGGCCCAAGATTAGTCCTTCAAAGATCGTCTAATCCTCATGGACTCCTTGCTCTGATTAGTAGAAAAACGCTCATCGTATACAACAATGTCGATAAAATATTTAGAGGATGGTGTCTTATTGAAGATGCATTCAAACGATCACCTTCACTGGACGGGAGTTCGCGCCAATCAACTCGATCACCTTCTTGGAATATGAGCTATTTGTTTTCACAGTCACTTTGAAATTGGGGAATGCTTGGTGGATTTCTGATAGGGAGGCATCTTCCAAATGATCCATGGCAAATGTGAGAAGAAAAAAGGAGGAAAAACTGTAAACAAAATCTTTGTTATGCAAGGTGAAAACAGAGGAGCGATAATATGAATGGCAGGGAAACCACTTTTCAGTTGAATTCGAATATGGAAAGCACACTGATAGAGATGTCTCTTTATATATGACTATCTCCTGTCTTGATGTTAGGAGGGAAAATTGCAATTCGAATTCAAATTTGAATTTTGAATTGCTTGTAATGCTCAGCAACAATCCACCGTGTAAAAAGTTTCTGCATGCACGGAGCCACATACGGAATGAAATGGCTTATGAACAGTGATCTGAGTGAGGAGCCACCCAATTAAAGTGTTAACAGTGGAACAGAATAGAGGAATAGATGTGGCGAGAAGGTTTTGTATTTAATGTATAATTGATTGATTGATTGGGCTTCGCTGAAAAAAGAAAAGAAGGAAATATCGAGCCCGCTTTTTGATGAAGTGAGAGATTCTTTTTGGGGTTATAACTTTCACATCCTTAAGTTTTAAAAAGTTTCAATGAATATATTTTATATGTCAATTGAACTGTGAAACTTCAACAAAATATTGATATTTGATTTATTAGCATAAACTATCTAAATGCATAAAGATATTAAGTCGTGGTATGGAGGACTGAAAAATCTTACTAACTAGTATTGAGTTGGATTTCTTTTTCTGTCTCTTTTTAACCGGTGCTTTGGGTCTTTAATTTTATCTGCAGAATTGTCATGAGAAATAACTGAAAATGTTAGATCAACTTTTTTAGTTTTTTTAGCCTTCCAGTTTTCCAATTTCTTTCCTCATTCTTATGGAGAGATTTGGGAAGAAAATAATATTCCCTTCCTTAATCAGTTCTATGTTAGATATTTTACATAGATATTTTATATATTATTTATTATATATTGATATATTAGAATATTATGAAATTTACTATATCCTATGTGGTTGTTTTGAATATAGTGAATATTCTAATTATTAAAATATCTCCTTGTATGGCATGTACATTGGATGCATTATGATTGGTTTAGCGTAATTATCTGGCCAAAATATTATTATTAGTTTTGATAGGAGATTAATAATAGCAAGCTCACATTTTAAACAGTACAAATATGTCTCATAAATTTAGAGGTATATCTATTCACGTATTTGTTAATAAAAACGAGGTTCTCTGACTGGAGACGGCAACCCAACAGGCTATCACTGTGCCTATCTTCCTATCAGAAGATATCCTCTGCTATTTTCTGTTCTCTTTGTTCGTTGGGCTTCATGGTTCCTGAATTCTGTATTTTAGATCAAATAGTATGGCGAGAGGTATTTATAATTTTAAGTCTTCCACTGTTTACTCTGAGCTTGGTAGAAATTCGACATACCCGTATGATTTATAATTAGGATTTATATAACATTCTACGCCTGGGGAGCAATGGAGTTACGGTTTATAAAGTACTATTAATAATAGTGCTTAGAGTTCATTCTTGCAAGGAAGTTTCCATTTATTTTGTACAAGAAAGTTTGATATATATACTCCTCAAATTGCACTCGTGATGCAGCCGAGTGTATTACTGGTAGTCTAAAATTGCCATTACATACTTTTTTGTGTGCCAAAACAGTTACTGTTAAATGATAAAATTATGAGAATAATTTTAAAATAATAAAATTATGCTACAATTGTAAAAGGCGTACAAGAATTGGATGCGGATGAAAGGAGATATTTATATTTCTATTGTTGTCAAACTTGTTAGGGTGTGTTTGGATTGAGCTTCTGAGAAGTGACTTTTTTTTTTTTTTTCAGAATGACTTTTTCAGAAGTAAGATTGGATAAAAGTCATTTGTGTAAAGTGATTTATGTTTGGATTTATGATGATAGAAGTGACTTTTTTTCAATCTGACTTTTAGAAACATGTTTGGATGATTATATTGAAAAGCAAATTTAGATGAAAAATTACTAAAAATGGCATTATTGTCATTAAATAATACATATATAATATACATATATTCTTATTAAAGGCTTAGTTTCTCCCTTATTTTCAGGAAAATAATTTTTAAAAATAATATTTTTAGCTCAAAGGAGTATATTGTGGGAGAAAGTAGTCAGAAATTATTATAGTAAATTTTTGGAGATAAAAAGAAAATTTTAGATTAAAAGAAATGATCTTATTTGAGAATTTTAGGGGTCTAACAGTCTAATTTTCCTACCCACTTTATTAAATAATACACAACAAAAGGCGTGGGACCCACCAGAAGTCAGAAATCAGAAGCCAAAAGCCATTTTTTTTGCTTATGACTTTTGGCGTTACAGAAGTCATTTTGGACCAAAAGTTATTTTCAAAATAAGTCCACCCAAACATAATGTTTTTTTTTCAAAAGTCATTCTCATTCTTGGATCCACATTTGGCCCTCCAAACGTGGTATCCAAACACACACTTAGTTGACTCTTTAATTTACCGTTTGTATGGCTCTATATAACCAAAACGTGTCACGAGTAATTTAAATTTTTATTAGCTGTAAATCTGATTAAACTCACGAATTTACAAATCAAATTCAACATTTTCACCTTTTTACCTCACGAAATAGCTGTGTAAACTTGCTCTAAATCTCATTTTAGTTAATTTTATTTAACCATATTCAATGAATTTATATATAAATTTTATAGAAATTTCTTTATTGAGTTTGATAAAGTATGAATGCTGATATATTTAATATCAACTATTCTTATTTGAAATATATTTAAGTTAAATTATTGTTATTTTTTATATTTTTATTTAATTATACACTTTAAACATGTACTCCCTCCGTCCCTTATTATAAGAGCCAAAGAGGTAAAATCACACAGATTAAGGAAGTAGTTGAGAGAAACAAATATGTCTAAAATAATTTTATTTTCTCAAGTTTGCCCTTATTTATGTAAGAGAGAGAAATGCGATAATAATGTTATAAATGAGTATGAAAGAGAATGTGAATAAAGAGAATAATGATGGGTAAAATGAGAAAAAACTCATTAAATGCTTTTGACAAATTGTGCCAGGCACTTATAAAAAGGGATAAAACCATTCAAATTTTTAACTCTTATATATAAGGACAGAGGGAGTACTTATTAATAAAAATAAACTCTTACGAGTATACGGTTAGGATTATTATCATCTTGACTTCCTCTACAGAAATCGTTCACTGTCACTATATGCATGCATTAATCGTTTGAATTATCAAGGTGTGGCTGTCATTGTGAACGCGTTGGATGTTTGTGCAGACTAGTAAGAAACCATTGGTATTTTCTCAGCAGTAAAAACGAAATTTATTAATTCTTTGTCTAAAAAGAAAAAAAAAACGAGATTTATTAGCTTTCATTAACAATGACTCTAAAAGCATTGGTCTTGAACCCCCAGAGAAGCTCCCACTTGTTTCTTCGTTGCTTCACTCTTCACTTGTATGAGTCTTATTCCAAATTCCAATGGAAACATCATTTGTTTTATGGCCTCCCTTCTTTTTCTGTTATTATTGGGCATGACTTAGTTTGTGGTTATTCTATGATTCTAACCCCTGTCTTGAACACCAGAAATTTGTGCCACTTCAATTGAAAAAAGACGTCAAATTCAACTCGATCTGCTGATTCCAGCAAACGTGTTTTTTGGAATGAAAGCATTCCTTGTAGTGAGTGGAGTGGCATAACTTGGGATGAGGAGGGACATGCTTCTGGTCTTGACCTTAGTGAGGCTCTTAGGAATGCATCTCCTGCCTATATATAAGATTCTTTTAACCGAATTGTTGTACCTTAAAAAATAAGTTAAAACTAATTAAAGCAATAAATGTGTAAGAAATATACTATTTTTTCCAATAATATTATTATTTATGAATGAGTAAGAGAGAGTAATTATTAAAAATATTGGATTTTATAAGTACTATTAATAATAGTGCTTAGAGTTCATTCTTACAAGGAAGTTTGATACTCCTCAAATTGCACTCGTGATGCAGCAGAGTGTATTATTGGTAGTCTAACATTGCCATTACATTTTTTTTTTGGCCAAAAACAGTTACTGTTAAATGATAAAATTATGAGAACAATTTTAAAATGACAAAATTGTTCTAAAATTATAAAAGGCGTACAAGAACTGGATGGGGATGAAAGGAGACATTTATACCATTCTTTTCCTTATTATAAATCTAACTACCACAAATTTTTTGTTCCTAAATATAAGTCTAGTTTGGGATCAATTAATGCTATTGTGACTAATTTACCCCTGTGTTGGAAATAAGGAAGATGAGAGAGAAGGGTTATAATATATAAAATATTATTTTAACACCTATTCTTAAATAAGGGTAAAGTGGGAAACATATGATATATTTAATACTATAAATTCCACTTCTTGGTATGTGAGAAATATTTAGGGTGGACTTATAATAAGGAACAAAGTGGTATTTGCTTTCTCTATAGAAATCGTTCTTTGTCACTATATGAATGCATTTATTTTTTGAATTATCAAGGTGTGGTTGTCATTGTGAGAACGCGTTGAATGCTTGTGCAGACTAGTAAGAAACCATTATTTTCTCATCATTAAATACGAAATTTATTAGCTTTCATTAACAATGACTCTAAGGGCCTGCTTGGATTGGGGGAAAGTGGGAGAGGAAAGAAAATGGGGGAAGAGAAAATAGGGAGGAGAGAAAAGTGAGAAGAAAATATTATCTCTCATCTTGTTTGGATGAAGGAGAGAAAACTGAGAGGAAAGAAAATGAGTAAGTATTTGAGAACTAAAATACCCCTACTTCTATATTTAAAAAAATATATTTAAATTAGATGTTACATTGACAAAAATGTTATAAAGGTTGTTTTATAAGATAAAAAATAATTTAAACTGAAATTATATATTAATTGTTATTTTTAAATATATAATATAAAAGTGATTTTATTTTACAAAATGAAATGTATTATATAAATAAATAAAGGGTTAAAGGTCATATTTGCCCATGAAGTATGCACGATGTATCATATATGCCCCTGAAGTATTTTTGAGCCCAAATGTGCCCTCGAAATATGAAAATGGATCATATTCACCCTTCAGCCGTTAAAATATTAACGGTCAACGTCCATTGTTTAACGGTCAACGTGAGCTTTTTAACGGCTGAAGGGCGAATATGATCCATTTTCATACTTCAAGGGCACATTTGGGCCCAAAAATACTTCAGGGGCAGATATGATACATCGTGAATACTTCAAGGGCAAATATGACCTTTAACCCATAAATAAATTATAATTATCCAACTGTAGGGAAATACCTAATACCCTTGGTGGGTTAGGGCTCAAGTCCAATGAGAATTAGGGTTAATATGTGATGCCCAATGTGAATTGGGCTGTTGTATAAATATGTAAAAGACATGGGTTTAAATGGGTGATTTTCCCTTAATATTTTGAATTTGAAAAGATGTGTCTTTTCAAACGGTATATATGGAATAAGCAGTGGGAGATATTATCTCACGGGACAGAAAACAAAAACTTCTGTGAAAAATATTCTTCTAGTCTCTTCTCTTCCTCTTCTATGGTGCATCTGTTGTATACGTATTTGGAGTCCAAATCGGTGCTTCGATTTTGTGTGGGTACCAAACGAGTCAATCGGATTCCAGGTACGCCCGAAAAACCTTCACCAGCATTGTAACTAATAAAAATTGGAAGAATTACAATATTATACCGAATTAAATTTAGCATCCCTATAAAATATAACAACCCTTTTTCTTGCCAGAAAAATATAACAACCCTTTTTTGACCATATTGGTTATTTGCTTTTTTTTTAAAAAAAATAGGGTTAAGGATCACCGTTGCCCCGGAAGTATGCACGATGGATCACATCTGCCCCGGAAGTTTTTTTTGGTCCAATTTTGCCCCGGAAGTGTGTAAAGTGGATCATATTCGCCCTTTACCTTTTTGTTTTGGTCCAATTTTGCCCCGGAAGTGTGTAAAGTGGATCATATTCGCCCTTTACCGGTAAAAATTTTTTAATGGTAAAGGGCAAATATGATCCACTTTACACACTTCCGGGGCAACGGTGAACCCAAAAAGACTTCCGGGGCAGATATGATCCACCTTGCATACTTCCGGGGCAACGGTGACCTTTAACCCAAAAAAATAAACAGAACATAAGTGCGTGTAGTTCCCGGAAATTGGTTTTTAATGGGGGAAAAAACAGCACATAGGCGCGTGCAGTTTCCTAGCATAAAAAAAATCGGTGCTTCCATTTTGAAAAGAAACGGGGATGTATAGTCAGTTTAGAAGGGAAAACAATTAAAGTGTGGAAAAAGAAAAAGAAAACAAGAGTGGGGAAGGGGGGTAAGAGTGGACAATAGATTTTCTCCCCCAAATTTCTCCACTTGTGAAGAGAAAAGTTGGGAAGAAAATGGGTGTGGGACCCACCCCCATTTTCCTTCCTCTCCCATCTTCCCTCAATCCAAGTAGGGGAAAATGTTCTTCCTCTCCCATTTTCCTCCGTACGTTTCTTTCCTCTCCCATTTTCCTTCAATCTGAGCAGACCCTAAAAGCCTAGGTCTTGAACCCCTAGAGAAGCTACCACTTGTTTCTTCGTTGCTTCACTCTTCACTTGTCTTATTCCAAATATCAATGGAAATATTATTAATTTGTTTTATGGCTTCCCTTCTTTTTCTGTTACTCCTTTGGTCCTTATTATAATGCACAAACTACCAGTTCTAATAAACCAATAAATGATAGTTTGGTCATTAAAATTAGGATAAATTGACATTTTTTCTAATTTCACCCGTCATTAAATGATATGACTTAAGCTTTTCAACTATGAACTCCTATTAATGACAATGACAGGGGTAGGAAAAAGGCAATTAATATGGTGATTGATGCCTTATATTTGGGACAAAAAATTTTTAGTCGGTGCCTTATAATAAGGACCAGAGGGAGTATTATTGGACATGCCTTAGTTTTTGGGTATTCTAAAAAAAAAACAAGAAGAAGACCAGAAATTAGTGCCACTTCAATTGAAAAAGGACCACAAATTCAACTCTGCAGATTCCAACAAACTTGTGTTTCAGAATGAAAGCATTACTTGTAGTGAGTTGAGTGGAATAACTTGGGATGAGGAGGGACATGTTTCTGGTCTTGACCTTAGCTTAGTGAGGCTCTTTAGAAATGCATGTTTAATACTCCCTCCGTATCTATATATAAGGTCCTTTTAACTGAATTGTGGTATCCTAAAAAATAAGTTAAATACAATAAATGTGTGTGAAATATACTCTTTTTTCTAATAGTGTCCTTATTTATGAATGAGTAAGGGAGAACAATTATAAAAAAGAATGTGAGGGAGAAATTAACGCATCAGTAAAATGGGAAAAACACATTTATTACCTAAATAAAGTCAATAAAAACCTTATAAGGGGGAGAAACCATTAAAAAACAAGGACATTATATATAAGTATGCAGGGAGTAATTACTATCCTTCCAACTTGTGCTGTTAATAACAGTCCCCTTATCTCGAATAACTTTAACCCATTGTTGCCTTCTTCCTAACGTGCTATTTCATTTTATACATGGGTGATGTAAACTCCTTGGGATGTTTTTTTTTTTTTTTGGATAAACAACTCCTTGTGATGTTTAACATAACTATAATTAATGAAATTTGGTATTGTGTAATCTTTAACAAAAGATTCAACTTAAAAGCTTTTTATTAGACGAAATGATCTATGCTTAAGAAAATGACCTCTAAAAAATATATGCAATTTTTTCTTTTGGGCCGGGTGAGTAAATTAGAAGAACCAAACTTATTACAAACACTATGTACTAAATAATTAATTTGTAAAAATCACACAAAGTAATTATGAAAAAAACCATCCATCCAAAAAAAAAAAAGCAAGTTGCCTTTTTTATCAAAGTGTTAAAGATGTACCACTCTGTTCCTTATTATAAGTCCACCCTAACTACTTATCACATACCAAGAAGTGGAAATTATATATTTAAATATGGCCTATTTGCAAAGAAATTTCCAACTATGCCCTCATTTAAGAATATGTATTAAAATAATATTTTATACATTATAAGCATTCTTTCTCATCTTTCCTATTTATAACATAGTGATAAAATAGTCACAATAGCATTAATTTATTCTAAAGTGGACTTATATTTTGGAACAAAAAAATTTTGGTAGTTAAACTTATAATAAGAAACAGAGTGATATCACTAATGATATTTGGTTCAGCATGAGTAGATAGAAGGCAAAGCATAAATGCCCCTTTTCCTTTACATATCAAGGTGGGGTTGGAATTTTTGCAAGACGCAAAACTGAAAAAGGATAGAGATTTACTAAATAATTCAAAGAAAATGACATTCTTGACGGAAAATTTAACAAACGGTATGAATATTCACTGCAATAAGAATAAAAGAAAAATTAAAAAAAGCACAAAATTCAAGGACATAATTATTTTTCTTGCCAACAGGCGTAGTTATTTAGCGGGTATCATCATTAAGTATGAAATCCTGTGTTCAAATACACAAAAATGTATAAAGCATGTTTAAAAGAATAATCTTTCGTTAAACTTGACCTGTTAGCACTCCCTTAAGTCCTAATATATGAGCAGTTATTAAGGGGTTAAATGAACCACATAATTTTAACATATATTATATATAATTAGATTATACGTTAATTTATAAATAAGTTAAATTAATTTAAGAAAAATGATAAATATAAATACTTTAAAGTGATTTATCTAACATTCTTACTCTCTCTACAAAAAAAAAAAAAGTCAATTCAATATTATATTTAACACAAGAGAGTATTATTACTTCCTCTCCAAAACCGTGGAGCACTGCATATACCAATTCTATCTTTTAAGTTTTAAACCCTTCAACCTAATAAAACTGCAATTTGTCTTAGAGTCTCATAATCTTAAGCTCATTGTGCAACCAAGTATATTAATTACTAGCACTAGTATTATAAAATTGCCATTACTTACTTTTTGCCCGAAACAGATACTATTGAATAATAAACTTGTAACTTTTCTTGGCCTTTTGGCTAAGATCAAGAATAATAAACCTGCCTTATGCAGTATCATGCAAAAAAACTCTCATAGTTATGATTGAACTTATAAACGCTTGGAATATTCGTGCAGCAGTCACTAGTCATCAACAAGGACACTATTGTTTTCTCTGTATTTTCTGCTAACGCAGATAGCTGTATCTTTAAATCGAACAATGACTTGGACTTTTTGAGTATACTTTGACGCTGACTCACTATTGGACAGAATATGTGCCATTTTTTTTTCTCTCTGTGACCCAGCTCGTTTTTGAGACAAGTAAAAGCTAAAGGCATTGGTCTTGAACCCCAAGAGAAGCCATAACTAGTTTCTTCATTGCTTCAGTATTCATTTGTATGAGTCTTAAGAGAAAAAAACCATCCATCCAAAAGAAAAGCAAGTTGCAATTTTTACCAAAGTGATAAAGATGTATCACTAATGATATTTGGTTTAGTATGAACAAAAGGCAAAATATAAATGCCATTTTCCTGTATCAAGGTGGGGTTGGAATTTCTGCAAGTGACAAAATTAAAAATGGACAGAGATTTATTCAAAGAAAATGACATACTGACAAAAAAATGTTACTGACAAAAAACCTTTAACAACCCGTGTGAATATTCACTACAATAAGAATAAGAGAAAAATAAAAAAATGACAAATCTCAAGGACATAATTATTTTTCTTACTAACCGGCGTGGTTGGTAAGCGGATATCATCGTCAAGTCTGAATTTATGTTTAAATACACAAAAATATATAAAGCATGTTTAAAAGAATTACCTCTAATTAAACTTGATTTTTTAATAATCCCTTCTTCTAAATTGAGTTGATTTTTGTGTGATTAAGGGAGTCAAATACACCATTTAATTATAATATATATTACATATAATTAGATTATATGTTACTTTACAAGTAAGATAAAATAGTTTTGAAAAAAAAATGATAAATATAAATATGGTTAAAGTATACTTTTGGTCCTTTATGTTTGCGTCAAGTTTGATTTTAGTTCTTTATGTTTGAAAAGTATATTTTTGGTCCTTTATGTTTGCGTTAAGTTTCATTTTAATCTTTTATGTTTGAAAAGTACAATTTTAGTCCTTTTTGTCTAACACCATTAATTTTATTTAATGGAAAATACTGACTTATCAAATCTAAAAGGTAATTTTATAATTAATTGTGGACAAAAAATGCTTAAATTTAAATTTTTTAGTATAATCATTCTTATATTTAAAAAATTAGTCATTTTTATCTACATTTAGTTATAGAATTACCTTTTAGATTTGATGAATCAGTATTTTCCGTTAAATGGAACTAACGTTGTTAGCAAAAAAATGATTTAAAGTGTACTCTTCAAATATAAAGGACTAAAATGAAACTTGGTGTAAACATAAAGGACTAAAAGTGTACTTTTCAAATATAAAGGATTAAAATGAAACTTGGTGTAAATATAAAGGGCTAAAAGCATACTTTAGCCTATAAATATTTTAAAATAATTTATTTAGATTCTGTAATATCTAAAAAAATCAACTTGATTTTTTAGCATTATTACTTCCTCTCCTCTCCAAAACCTTGGAGTGCATATACCAATTCTGTCTTTTAAACCATTCATCCTAATAAAACTGCAATTTGTCTCAGAATCTTAAGCTCATTGTGCAACCAAGTGTACTACTAGGACTAGTATTATGAAACTACCATTACTTACTTTTTGCCAGAAACAGTTACTGTTGAACAATAAAATTATGAAGAACATATATACAATAACTCAATGAGAAGGATAAGAGGCAATTATATTTTTGCCTTCTGCTCACAACTGCCTTGTGCAGTATCATGCATAATTTTTCACAGTTATGATTGAACTTTCAAAACCGCTTGGAATGTTTGTGCAGCAGTCACTAAGTCTTCAACAAGGACACCATTGTTTTCTCTGTATTTTCTGCCAACTTGATTAGCTGCACCTTCAAATGGAACAATGACTTAGACTTTTTGAGTCTACTCTGACGCTGACTCACTACTGGACAGAATATGTGCCATTTCTTTCTCTGGGACCTAACTCTTTTTTGAGACAAGTAAAAGCTGAAACCGTTGGTCTTGAATCCCAGAGAAGGCACCACTTGTTTCTTCATTGCTTCAGTATTCATTTGTACGAGTCTTAAGCACACTATGCTCCAAAGTACAATGAAAATATCATCACTTCTATGGCTTTCCTTCCTTTTCTATTACTATTGTGCATGCCTTTGTTTCAGCATTCCTCTGATTTCTGGCCATTCTGTCCCCTGTGTTGAAGACCAGAAACTTTTGCTTCTTCAATTGAAGGAAGATCTCAAATTCGACTCTATAGATTCTAACAAACTTGTGTTTTGGAATGATAGTGTTCCTTGCGGTGAGTGGAGTGGCGTAACTTTGGATAAGGAGGGACATGTTGCTGGTCTTGACCTCAGTGAGGAATCAATATATGGTGGACTAAACAATTCTAGTACTATGTTTAGTCTCCAATATCTCAAGCACTTGAATTTGGCTTTCAATAAATTCAATTCTGTGATTCCATCCGGAATTAAGAACTTGAAAAACTTAACTTGTTTGAATTTGTCAAACGCCGGCTTTGTGGGGCAGGTGCCGATGGGGATTGCTCAGCTCACCAGGTTAGATATACTTGATTTGTCTTATTCTCATTTATTTGGATCACTTTTGACACTTGAGAATCCAAATATGGTGAAGCTTCTTCAAAACCTCAGTGAAGTTAGAGAACTATATCTAGACAGCATTGATATATCGCTTAAAGGAAATGAATGGGGTCCTGCTTTGTCGTCTTTTCTACCTCATTTACAGGTACTAAGCATGTCATATTGCGGCCTATCAGGGCCTATCGATTCCTCTCTCGCAACTCTTCAAAACCTCTCTATAATTCATCTCAGTTTCAACAATTTGTTGTCAGCTCCAGTTCCAGATTTTTTCGCCAAATTCTCAAATTTGACACAACTGAATCTCAGTGATTGTGATTTGAGAGGTAAGTTTCCAAATGAGATCTTCTATGTACGGTCACTAACTTCTCTTGATCTATCAGGCAATTATGGTCTTCAAGGTTCTCTACCAGACTTCCCACATAACGCATCTCTCCAAACATTGATTCTAAGAGATACAAATTTTTCAGGAGCATTACCAGACTCCATAAGCAGCTTACAGAAGCTATCTATGTTAGATTTATCTTGGTGCCAATTTAGTGGAGCACTGCCAGAATCAATGTCAAATCTTGCAGAGCTTGCTATCCTGGACTTGTCATCTAACTTCTTCACAGGTCCGATTCCAACATTTGATAAGGCCAAGAACCTTACTCGTATATTCCTACCTAACAATAAATTAAGTGGTGGAATATCATCGGCACATTTCAGAGGCCTTGCGAAGCTAGTAACTATTGATTTGAGCAGCAATTCCCTTAATGGGAGCGTTCCCATGTCTCTGTTTTCGCTCCCATTGATACAATACATATATCTTTCTAGCAACCGTTTTCAAGGTCAGTTGGAAGCACTCTCAAACGTCTCTTCCTCCTCCATGTTACGGCATCTTGATTTGAGCAACAACTATTTAGAAGGGCCTATTCCTCAATTTATATTTCAGCTCGGAGGGCTTGAGCATCTTGAGTTGTCTTTGAACAAGTTCAATGGAACAATAAGGCTAGATATGTTTGAGAGACTTCAAAATCTAACTTCACTAGATCTTTCAAATAACAAGTTGTCAATTGATGCTAATGTTAAGAATGCTAACCATTTATCTTTTCCCAACATGAATATTTTGAGGTTGCCATCCTGCAATTTGAGACAATTCCCGGGTTTCTTAAGAAGTCTGTCCAATTTAAAAGATCTAGATCTATCGAACAATGAAATCAAAGGTAAAATCCCCAACTGGATTTGGGAGTTTAAAGATTTAAATCAATTAAATCTTTCTCACAATTTACTTCAACAAAGAGAAAAAATCCCATATAATTTTAGCTACTTTTATTTGGATGTGCTTGACCTACATGACAACGACCTCCAAGGCACGCTTCCAATATTTCCTCAATTCGCCATCTATTTGGATTTTTCATATAATAAATTTAGCTCTATTATTCCCCTTGACATTGGTAACTTTCTGACTGGCACATCTTTTCTTTCCCTATCACACAATGATCTTCATGAAAGAATCCCTGTTTCCATATGCAATACTTCATATCTTCAAGTGCTTGATCTTTCCTACAACAACTTAGGTGGGGGGATTCCACATTGTCTAACAAAAGGTAAGACTCTTGTGGTATTGAATTTAGGAAAGAACAATCTCAACGGCAATATTCCTGACACGTTCCAAGCTTCATGTACTCTAAGGACTCTGGATCTTAGTAGTAATAATTTACAAGGGCCAATCCCTAAGTCTCTGTCCCATTGCACCAAGTTGGAGGTGTTAGACATTGGAAATAACAAGATAGAGGATGGGTTTCCATGCTTGTTGAAGACAATACCTACCCTCAAAGTCATGGTTTTGCGAAGAAACAATTTCAGCGGACCTATTGGTTGTCTGAATATGACGAAGATGATTTGGAAGATGCTTCAAATTGTTGATCTATCTCTCAACAATTTCAATGGATCGCTGCCAGGAGAATTGTTTCGGACTTGGAAGGAGATGATGTTTGATAAAAATCAGACATCATCAAAGGCAATTCAAAATGTCTGGTTCATCAGTTATTTTGAGATATTGAATTATCAGGATCAAGTGATAGTTACTATGAAAGGCCAAAATTTCCATTTGACTAAAATTCTCACTGTGTTCACGTCCATTGACTTTTCATCCAATTGTTTTGAAGGGTCAATACCAGAAGAGATGATGGATTTTACAGCACTCCATGGGCTCAATCTATCAAATAACAATCTCTCAGGCCATATTCCATCATCCATATGGAAAATGAAGCAGCTTGAGTCCTTGGACCTGTCAAAAAACTCTTTCACTGGAGAGATTCCACAAGAGCTTGCAAGTTTGTCTTTCCTGGCATTTGTGAACTTTTCCTATAATCATTTGGAGGGAAAGATTCCTACAGGCACACAACTTCAATCATTTGATGCATCTTCCTTCCAAGGCAATGATGGTCTTTATGGACCTCCTTTGACCCCAATTTCATGCAAATGCCCAAAGCCACCACCAGCATTATCTGGAAATAACCAAACAAATGATTTAGGGTTTATCATGGGTTTGGAATCTGGCGTGGTATTTGGCTTAGGACTTATTATTGGGCCACTTTTCTTCTGGAAGCGATGGAGGATAAGGCACTGGAAATGTGTGGACGTCATTCTCTGTAGCATCTTTCCTCAAATTTATGTTGAGTATCAAAGACATGAAGGCCAATGGATCACTGTTCTATGTTGGCGACATTAAGGAATGAGCTTTGTTCAACTAACTAAGCCATGTATACTGTCTATCAATGAGGTAAACCTTTATCACCAAGGATGAATAGCCTATATTTGAGTAAAATACACTGACTTGCATGTTCAATGTTTTATCTTCATTACAAAATCCTCCATCTTTAAAACCTATGCAAATCTTTTATGGAATCAAAACTACTTGTATTGTATACATAAATCTCTCTCTTGTTTTAAGATTGGGGGAATTACTATTATTAGATCTCAAAGAATTAACAAGATTTAATTATGAAGAAGACCTAATAATTAGTGAGAGGTTGTCACTTAATTTCTTACACATATCCCTCATTTGTAATTTTGACTTTTTGGTAATTAAATCGTTTTGATTCCTTTGTTTTTTTTAACTGAATTGCTTTGATTCGTTAGGATCTTGTAGTAATTCCCTAGTTTAAGATTTCATTTATTTGCCCACACCCTGATATTGTTAAGTTAAATATTTTCTGTTAAAATAACTCTATTTTCAAGTTTAAACAAAGATATTGTTTAAATGTTTAGGTTAAAAAATTTAATGAAAATATTTTCAACTTTTTAAACACATTTTAAATTTTTCGACTATGTAAATTTGTTTATTTAATAATTTAAAGTTTAATACATAAGTTGGTAAAAAATAATATTTCACACACATCTTAATTTCATAATTTAATGAAATAGGGAGTTAAATAATGCTTATTTTTCTTTAAATGTATTAGTCTAATACAATAATTATTTAAAATTATTCATTTATGCACAATCATAATAGAAAATGAAATTATGATATCATATCAAAAAACAAGAAATCAGAACGTCGAGCGAGAAAAATAATAAAAAATTGAGGAGAGAAATCTTTATGGTCAATGACGAGGTCAAAGAAAGACATGAAAACATATCTGAGTTGAGATTGTGAAATCTAGGTGGGATTGAACAAATCTAGGCAGGCGCCATAAGATCTATATAACTTATATTACGTGTAATGATGGTGTTAGTTTTAGGATTTCCGTGGTATTTCTGTTATGTTTTTGGTCTTATTGTGTATAACGGCATTAGTTTTTGTTCTATATATAGGTTATTCAGTGTGTTATGTTGCTGATTGATTGATGTTTTGTAGTTTTCTTCCAAGATGTGAGTCACCGGTCTCACTTTTGCTAGTTGTGGAGAGTTTTTGTTGCGTAGGTTTGATAGTGTTTTTCCTACCATTCGTCTTCCTGGGGTTTTTTACATCTTTCTCTTGTATGTCCTCTGGAGCCAGAGCTAGTGGCTGGGTGTAGCCTTCTTGGTGGATGGTTTAGCGTCAGTGATGGTGATTATTATGGGGGCTGATCATTGTTCTTGTAGTTGTTTGATCTTCATTGGGTCTTCGGTCAACTGATGCTTTCTATGGATCTGCAGATTGTCTTACTTTCTTCTGTTTATTCCTTTTTTCCTTTTGGTTGTAATTCCTTTCCCTTTTCCCCTTTCTCCTAGAATTTCGATTTGCTATTGTGATGTTAGTGTATGTTATTGTGTATTTGTATTGTGAACTTTTGAAAAATACTCTGTTCGATTTTGACGAGCATCATTCAACCCTTCTTCTCGCTTTATCTATATTTAATTCTTTTTTTAGTCTTTATCTTTTGGTTGTAATTCCTTTTCCTTTTCCCCATTCTCCTATAATTTTGATTTTCTATTGTGATGTTAGTGTATGTTATTGTGTATTTGTATCGTGTACTTTTGAAGAATACTCAATGTTCGATTTTGACGAGCATCATTCAACCCTTCTTCTTGCTTTACCTATATTTAATTCTTTTTTAGTCTATATCTTTGGTTGTAATTCCTATTCCTTTTCCCTTTTCTCCTATAATTTCGATTTTCTATTGTGATGTTAGTATATGTTATTGTGTATTTGTATCGTGTACTTTTGAAGAATACTCTGTGTTCAATTTTGATGAGCATCATTCAACCCTTATTCTTTATTTACCTATATTTAATTCCTTTTTCAGTCTTTCATTGTCTTTTTTTTCTGTGTTTATTTTGTTGTGTCATTTGTGCCTGTTTGTCTTCGGACCTGTTAGGGACAGCTTTAGAACCTAGGTTTTGAAAAAAAAAGCTGGAAAAGTGTTTTTTAAACTTTTCTGAAAAAAGCTGGAAAAATGTGAAAAAATGGCTTTTGATGAAATGAGAATATTTGGATGATTGTTGTGAGAATGATTTTTTCTATGTATAAATTATTAAAAAGGACATAAGTTTAATGTGTTGGAAAAGAGAGATGATAAGGGCATTTTCGGTAGATCAATATGACATGTGTAATGATGGTATATTTCTACCTCGTATTTTGTGAAAAAGTTGAAAAAATAAATTTTTTCCAAGCCTAGGTTTTAAGCCCAAAACCATGGTTTAGCTCAAAAAATCACTTCTACCGAAAATTCATCTGTTTGGCTATCATTTTTTAAATATGTTTGTCCCAAACCATGGTTTTAAAAGCTTCCCAAACAGGTAGGGGTGTTCACAAGACGGGATGGGAATCACGTCCCATGTCCCGTCCCGAATTATTTATTTATTTTTTTTAATTTTTTATACAAATTGAGAACTGTAGAGTTGTTACTGTAAAGGAACGAGCAAGAAGGAGAGGGAGAAGAAGAAAGAGACAAAGGGAAAATTAAAATAGAGAATAACACAATTCTCCAACAGCTTCACTTACAGATTCTTCTTAATTTCTGTAAAATCGGTGAACCACAATCAGAATCACAACCTCTTTTCTCACTTTATTCATTCCCTATTCCCTACCCTATTCGCTTTCCTATTATTCCCATCAAGACCATGTCTCAACAATTAGATTTTTCTATATATTTTGTGAAAAAAAATATATATTATAAACATATATATATTCGGAACGGGATGCGATCGGGACGACTGTTGAGTCCAGCATTGGCAGCTACTGAACCCACCATGTTGGGCACCCCAGGGGCCCATCTCTGGGTCACCCCGGTATTAGCAAGCCCAACTCAGGTATTGTAGCTCGGTTGGGGGCCGCTCTCGCAGACCCGACCCAATGCTGCAGCATTTGTGGGAGGAGGCCGTGTCATTGGCGCACCCACGGGTTCAGCTCAAGTGGTGATAAGCGAGGCATCTAGAATGCCTA
Organism: Mimosa bimucronata; assembly: GCA_037074515.1. Taxonomy (NCBI): domain Eukaryota; kingdom Viridiplantae; phylum Streptophyta; class Magnoliopsida; order Fabales; family Fabaceae; genus Mimosa; species Mimosa bimucronata. The sequence goes on from CM073446.1 coordinate 3,677,075, forward strand.
TAAAGTGCTTGGTTGGGAGATCGAACCCGTGGGTGCGCCAATGACACGGCCTCCTCCCACAAATGCTGCAGCATTGGGTCGGGTCCGCGAGAGCGGCCCCCAACCGAGCTACAATACCTGAGTTGGGCTTGCCAATACCGAGGTGACCCAGAGATGGGCTCCTGGGGTGCCCAACATGGTGGGTTCAGTAGCTGCCAATGCTGGACTCAACAACGACCCCGTCCCGAACCCCTATTTTGTCTCGTCCCGACAAATTTCAGGACGGACCGGGACGGGACAAGTTTGAACAGCCCTACAAACAGGCACTTCGTGTCTCTGTCTTCATTTTGACCATGGTTAGAAAACCTGGACCGAACGGCAGGTTCGAACTGTAAACCGCCGAACTAGATCCATGTCCAGTCTGGGTCGTACTTTAGCCCGGGAGGAGAAACAACCCGGAGAAAGGCTGGTTTGACTCCCTCGACTCAGTCTTAAACTGGTAACCTACTAAGTTGCACGAGTTGTCCGGTTTGTTTCTTTTTTTTTAAGAAAAAAACACCTTTTATGAAAAGAAGACGATGAGACCGGAGAAGACTGATGCCCAAAGAAGAATGGAAGAATGGTATTAAAAGAAAAAAAGTGGAGAGACTTATCAAAATAGTGAAGATATGAAGAATAGGACAGAAGACGGATGAAGATTGAAGATTGAAGATTGAAGATTGAAGATATGAAGCATGAAAGGTTGAAGCTTGAAGATGTGAATAATGAAGATGCGGCACTAATGAAGGATGAAGCAAGAAGATGCGGCTGTGCTCACCGCTCAATTGGATGGGACATAGGAGTATTTATTAGGGTTAGTTTCATTTTTTTGGGTTGGGCTTGGGCCTCTTTTTCCATTCAATAAATAAACAAAGATTTTAGAAATATAAAAAGTAAATCAGAAAATGTCTTATTTTTATTTCGACAACATATTATTATAAGACTATGATTAAAAAAAGTTGTTCAGTAAAAAAAACCTTCTTCAACTTGTATTTCTAATTTTTCTAGCTGAAAAACCATTTATTTCTAATTTTCGAAACTCATAAATAATACTCCTCATGTCCTAATCATAAAATCAAATTGACTTTTTTGTGGAGGTTAAGGGAGTAAATTAGACCACTAAATTGTAACCTATGTTATATATAATCTGATTATAGGTTAAATTATAAGTAAAATAAATTAGTTTAGAGAAAAAAAGATAAATATAAACAATCTCTTATACTATTTAAAAAGTGATTTATTTTCTATCCTTAATTTCTCCAAAAATACTCAACTTGATCTTATAATTAGGACATGAGATATTATAATTTAAATATAAATAATTTTGGAAACTCAAATAATTATTGAAACCCCCTTGAATAAGTAAATACAAATATTTTTATTTAAATTATATTATTTAATTAAATCTGACAACTAATCCTTGAACCAGTGTCTCACCCGGTTCAATGTCCAGTCCGGTTTTTTGATCCTTGGTTTTGACTATGTTTGTGTTGGATCTCTTCTTTATTGGTACTTTCTTTTTTTTCCCTGTGATTATGTTTTGTTACTATTAGGCTGACTTCGTGTTTTCGGATATTAGGTCCTTTTCCACTTGGTTTATGATTTTTAGTTTTGTTTCGCTCTCTAGTCTGTGTTTTGTGTGGTTCTTTTTTTCCTTTGTCGACATTCTGATCTTTTTAGGTTTGTTTTTCCCTTTTCTTTCTTCATGTTTTCGGAGATTCTGTCCTTTTCCACTGGGTTTATGATTTTGAGTTTTGTTTTGTGTGTCAATTTGTCTTTTGTGGTGTTCTTTGTTTTTGTCTCTTCTTTTGGTTTTTCATGTGTCAATGTTGTGATCTTTTTTAGTTTGTTTTCCTATCCTTTTCCTCCTTCATGTTTCCTTTTTTTTTTTTTTTTTTCGTGTGTTTATGTTTTGTTCCTTTTATGTTTGATTTTTCCCTCATTCTGTCTTCATGTTTTTGGAGATTCGGTCCTTTACCACTGGGTTCATGATTTTCAGTTTTGTTTTGTTTAATCAGTCTCTGTTTTGTGTGGTTCTTTGTGTTCATTTCTTCTTTTTGTTATTCTTTCATTGATGTTGTGGTTCTTTTAGGTTTTTTCTGCCTTTTGTTCATCATTTTTTCTTTTCTTTTTTTTTTAAAAAAAATTTAGATGTCCTTTTTTATTATTTTGGTTTTCAGTTGTATAGTCTTTGGTTTACTTTTGATTTTGACCATTTGGTCCTTTTTCATCGGAGTAGTCTCTCAATCGAGTTATTCGGGTTAGGTTTGATACATCAATCAATATGCTAATATAATGGGTTTATCTTGCTATTACCATATAAACAGAAAATATAAATCACAAAGCAATAACTAATTATTGTATATCTAACTGCAAATTGTAAATTCTAGAGTAATTGTGTTGTATAACTATTATCCATTCTATTTTCTTGTCGATTCACGTTCTCTCATTATTATGCTAGTATAATCAATTAACCTTGATAATGTTCAAGCAGGAAATATTAATGATTAACTAATTGTTATAGATATTGATTAATTGTGTTACTTAACTATTATATATTCTATTTTACTGACTGTTTACGTTTCCTTATGGTGCTCGACTCTAGTGGTTTCCCTTATCTTTGATGTCTAGTTTAGAGAATAACTCCTTTTATTGATTAAAAGGCCATTTTCCATTGAGTAATCAATGATGAAATAGGGAGTGAAATGATCCAAAAGAAACATTGTATTATACAGGACATTATGAGAATCAATGATGAGTCATAGTATTAAATTAAGTGATTTTAATATTTCGATGGGCAATCAGGTTTAGTGCATAAGTTGATTTCTTTATCATGGAGGATTATCGATTACTATTTCTCATCGATAAGTCAGGGTGTTAGAGATAGTGGATTGACTATTACGATCGCTATTTAGGGTCATTGTATACATTGACTTCTTTATGATGGAAGATTAAGGATTGTTTAGTAGGTGGATTGAGTATTATGATGGCAAGTGGGGTTCAATGGATATAGTTACATATTTGTGATGGAAGATTAAAGATTATTTTTAATAAGAAAAATATAATGGATATTGATAAAGGTTTATTTATGTTTTGAAGTAATTGTAATGATTTGTTTATGTTCTTCGATGACACATGCATTGTATTAACTCCTTTTATTGACAAAAAGGCCCTCTTCCATAGAACAATTAATGATGGATTAGGGAATAAAATAATTCAGAAGAAACACTATATATATAGGACATTATAAGAATCAACGATGAGCCAGGGTACTAAATTTAGTGATTTTAATATTATGATCGGCAATCATGTTTAAGTTGATTTGTTTATGATGGAGGACTATCGATTACTATTTCTCAACAATGAGTCAGGTTGTTAGTGACAGAGGATTAACCATTATGATCTGTATTCAGGTTCAATTGATACAATGACTTCTTTGTGATGGAAGATTATGATTGTTTAGTAGGTGGATTGAGTATTATGATGCAAGTGGGGTTCAATGGATGCAGTGACGTATTTGTGATGGAAGATTAAAGTTTTTTTTAATAAGAAAAATATAATGGATAATGATCTATATATGCTTTAAGGTGATTGTAATGATTTTCTTTGATGACACTCTGCATTGTATTAAACTACTACATTATTATTTTATTGTATATCGTCCCTATCAAATTCTTTTAAATCAAAGTTGAAAATGTTACTATGTTCCGTGTACAATTGTATAGGTATGCAAACATACATACACATATAAAAATGTCACAACTATATCATAACAATTTTGTGAGACTATGTGAAGTGAATCAAGCTCTTTATTTGATATTATTTAATTTAAATTGGTTTTGTTTGTTGGTGTCGATCATATTTGTGTTTTGATTTTTGCTTATTTGTGTCAACTAAACTTATTTGTTCTAAATTAGTGTGCTCATCTTTAAATGAGATGGTTGTTCATTAATGGTTTTTGCTTAATTATTATCCTTTTATTTGATACTCCCTCCGTCCAATAATATAAGGCATTTTTAACCGAATTGCCGATTCCTAAAAAATTAGTTGGAGTTAGTTAAAAATAATAAATGTGTGGGAAATATATCATATTGCCCTTATTTATGAATTAGTAAGAGAGAGGGTAATTATGAAAAGAAGATGAAAGATAATATGTGAGAAAATTAATGCATGGGTGAAATGGGGAAAAATGCATTTATACTCAAATAAAGTCAAATAGGACCTTATATTTTGGAACAAGATCACTCAAAAAATTAGACCTTATATTATGAGACAGAGGGAGTATCATTTAATTTATATTGGTTTTGTTTGATAGTGTTGGTCATATTTGTGTTTTGATTTTTTCCTACTTATATAAACTAAACTTATTCTTTTAGAAATAGTGTAATCGTCTTAAATGAGTTGGTTTTTCATTAATGGTTTTTGGTAAATTATTATCGATTGAGTGTGTTATAATTATGTCTTAATGATAGTGGATTGAGTAATTGTGATCGGGAATTAGGTACTGGGACTTCTTTATGATGAAAGATTGTTGGATTATTTAATAATTTGATTGAGTATTATATACCGCTTTGTTCCTTGTTATAAGTTCAACTATCACAAATTTTTTGTTCCCAAATATAAGTCCGGTTTGGGATCAATTAATGCTATTATGACTAATTTACCCTTGTGTTGGAAATATGGAAGATGAGAAAGAAGGGTTATAATGTGTAAAATATTATTTTAACTCCTATTCTTAAATAAGGGTAAAGTTGGAAAAAACATGATATATTTAACAGACTGTGATAGAATTTGGAAGTTAAATATTCCTTAGCGTGTGAAAACACAGTTATGGGTGTTTATGCATGATCGGCTCCTCACTAATGAACGACTTGAACGTTTTAGTCTTCATCCAAATGGCCAGTGTGGGGACTGTGTATCTATAACTAGAGCCGGGACTTTTGACCCGGCCTGCCGGGTTGAGCCCGAAAAGCATGAAAAAAATGGGGTCGGGCCGCAGCATATGTAGCCCGAAACAAAACAGGCTAAACCAACCCACATGCACAACGAAGTGGGATTTATCGGGCTCACGGGTTAGCCCGATTATCATTTTTTCTTTAAAAAAAGCATACTCCCTCCTTCAGTTGCCCACGTCCAACAGCCCAGTACCCCAGCCCTTCACTTTAAACAAAAAAAATCTCTCTTCTCAATTCTCTCGAAGGTTCCCCTCCCAGCTCCCACGCCTAGTGAAGAGCTCCACTTTCGAGAGTGTGTGCGTGTAGCGCGCCCTAGGGTCCGCTCTCCAAGAAATTAAACCCAAGGGGTAGTGGAAGCTATCCCTAGGTGTCGGTCTCAAGGAGCCTTAGTGTAAATGACTACCTAATAGCTAGATGCAAAACTTGACAAAGCAGGTAAAACATTTTTGGTTGATCTTGGGTATAAAATTTTGTGTTGAAAAGTGTTGTATGTTCAAGAAAGAATTGAGATTGAATTTAACGAGAGATTTGGATTAAATGGGGTGGAGTAACCCTTGGTGAATAGAGACTTAAGACAATCATTGCTTTAATTTGTTTTTAGAGAGCTCTTTGGTTCATTAAAAAGACGCATAGAGGGATCCCTCTAGGCTAGGCTCGAATTGGGTGGATTAGTACCAGAATCCCGCTTACTAATCCCTCCAACACCGAGTTGATTAAGCTTAAAAACCAAAGTGAATTTGTTAATTGTAAGGGGCTATTAATCCGACAACTGGGATCCCGAATTGCCACTTAATTAATCCTAGGGTTCAATTAATTACTGGAATGCCACATAATAAATTAAACACAAGGATAGAAGGTCAATGCCACTCATGCAACTTAACAAACTCAATAGCCAATTCACAAATGCAAATACTTGACAAAGTGGTCTACTAAGTGAGAATCCTTAAATAGCACAAATATTAACTAAAACATTCATTCAAAATGATGAATCCATACATTCAAACAAAGTTTAAGTAAATGAAGAACAAATGTCAAGCATACACAAATGGAAACAAGCTACAAGTATTTCAACCACTCTCTAACAAAAGATAATTCGTAGAAATCACATCCAAATGAAGAAACAAGCCCTAGAATCCTAAAAACATGCTTAAACATAAGGAAGAGAGAGTGGGAGAACAAGAACTCCCCTAATGAAGCTCCAAGCTCATGCTTCTAGTCTCCATTACAAAGGATTTATGCCCTCTAGTTGCTGTCTTCCATGGGGAAGCTACCAACAAGAGAGGAAGAAGAAGTTGCCATGGGTGGAAGGAAAGGAAAATGGAATATGGGATGAGAGATTTGAGAGAAAATGGGGTAGGAGATGAAATGGAGGTGGATGGAATGAGAGGATTGAGGCCTTAGGTCGAAATTTAGGTTAGGAAACCGGGTATAGGTCATTTTGGGTCGGGTTGTATGAGTGGGTACCCTAAAAACCCAAAAAATCAGCAAATTCGCGAATTTAATCTGATAGGAGTGCATAGGTGCTACTCGGAGCGCTTGGGCGCTAGTAGTCTCTGTTTGCCCCATCGCCTAGGCGCTATTCTGAGCGCCTGGACGCTCGCAGCCTCTGTCCACCTAGCGCTTGGGCGCAATTCTGAGCACCTGGGCGCTTTACTCTGTTTTCTTCTATCCTTTTCTTCTTTTGTTTGTTCTCCTATGGTTCTTCAATGATTCTACAAGTAAAAACACCATAGGAAAATGATCAAATTCCCTAGAAATTAATTATTTCTAATTAACTACCAATTATGGCAAATTAATCCTATTTTCATGCTAATTTCACCTAAGGATATAAGAAACTAAATTAGCACATTTTGAACCATAATTGCATCTTAGATATGTTAATTGGCTCATTTTATCATACAAAACCAATGCAAATCCAAGGATTTATCACCTAGACATGCACCATCACTATCAGCCCTAATTCTAGCACTAGGCAACCCTTAATGAAGATCAGAATTCAGAAAGCATGAACCAAAAGGATGAAGATCAGAATTTAGAAAGGGGCGATTGAAACATATATCAGTAGCAAGCAAGTATGAACCAAAAGGATGCTCTAGTATAGAGAAAGAAAGGCAAAATGATAAAAATCAAGGTAGGGGAGTACTATGCAGCGAATCCTTCAAATCTTCCTGTGACCTCAACCAATCTTCCAATCTGAAAGACCACCACCCTCCCAGCCTCGGATTGTAGCGATCGTACGGCCTCCATGACGGAGGATTTGGCATCTCGTCTTCCGTCGCTTTGTTCTCTGTGTTTCTGCCTTCACCGTTGTTTACTCGCCAACATGGATCCAATGACGGCATCGACGTTATTGGTGAGGAGGGAGCGAGGAGCGAAGTCGTAGGAGTAGGAGGACTAGAGGAGGAAGATGAGGAATGAGAAAGAACGGTACATGTGGAGAGAGAAAGAGAGAGTTGGGGGAACTGATTGGGACTTGGGGAGAGAAGACACGACAGATGAGGAAGGAAAGCAAAATATTGCTTTCATCTATTTATTTTTTAAAAGAATGGGTAATATCAGGCTGTCGGGCCAGCCCGATGACCCCTTATTTTGGGCTAGGGTTGGAGAGTTCCCAGCCCAAATCATTTCAGGTTGAAAGTGGGCTGACTCGTTCAGCCCGCGGGTTGAATCAGGCTGGCCCGAAATCCCGGCTCTATCTATAACTGAGACTTCTCTCCATGTTTTAAGGGATTGTCCTCAGGCAAAGTTGTTATGGGAAGTTTTTAAAGTCCCAAGAAAGATTCAGAATTTTTGGCATATGGATTTTCAGAGCTGGTTGTCATCAAACATTAAGTTTCGGTCTACTGTTGATAATTTTAGTTGGAAGGAGATGTTTGCAGTTACGTGTTGGCTTTTATGGCATAGAAGAAATGAGAGAGTTCATTCTACATCTCGTTCTAGTATTCATGAAGGGGTAGCTGAAGTTAAAGGTATTTTGAATTGTATGAACAAGCATGAGTTTTTAGCAGAAGAATCACGAATGCTCCTGTTTCTGTTAACAACTCCCTGAATTTAGATGATGCTTCTCGTTCAAAAACCTATTTGGTCTGGGTTAATGGAGCCTTTTCAATGACAACGAGGTTGGGAGGCTGTGGTGGTTTCATTCGTTATCCTAATGGCAATATACATGAAGCTTTTTATGGAGGTGTTGTATGTGAGGAATCATTCGGAGCTGAAGTGTGGGGCTGTTTTTGGGGTCTCCATCGAGCTTGGGAAGGAGGTTTTAGAAGGATTCTTTTATATTGTGATGCACAGGAGCTGATTGATACGTTGAATGAAGAAATTCCAGTGCTTATGCATACAGGGATGTGTTGATAAATATCAAACAATTGTTAAGCAGAGATTGGGTAGTCCAGCTTTAGCATATAGGCAGGGATGATAATGTCATAGCAGATTGTCTTGCAAAGGAAGCTCTTGTGCATAATAATGGCCTTCAGATTCTTTCTGCAGAAGCCTTTACGGCTTTCCTCAGTTCACGAGGACTCACTTAATTTTCTTGCTAATTAGTTTGATGTAGTTTTATTTCCCTGTTATAAAAAAAGGGGTGGACTTATAATAAGGAACAAAGTGGTATTTATAGGACATTATGACGGTCAATGATGAGTCAGAATATTAAATTTTGGTGGATTTTGTATGGGACATTATGAAAATCAACTATAAGTTAGAGTAGTAAATTTAGTGGATTATAGATTATTTGTTTATGATGGAAGATTGTCCATTACTATTTCTCAACGATAAGTCAGGTTGTTTGAGATAGTAGATTGACCATTATAATTGGTAATTTGTTTCAATGGATACAGTGACTTCTTTATGATGGAAGATTAAGGATTATTCAATAAGTGGCTTTATTATTAAGATTCCTAGTGGGTTTTAAAAATGGAAATATAATAAATAATGATAATGATCTATTTATGTTATTAGTAATTAGTAATTGGTAATTAGTAATGATAATGATTTGTTTTTGTTTTTCGATGACATTGTGCATTGTATTAAAGAACTACATTTTTATTTTACTGTATCTCCTCTCTATTGAATTCTTTTAAATTAAAAATTAAAATTAAAAATATTACTACATTCCTTGTACAGCTTTATACACATACAAATATACATACACGTATAAAACTATAACAGGTATATCATAACATGTTTATAAGAATATATCGAATGAATTATGCTCTTTATTTTAAGCAGTTACAGCCGTTCGTGATATTTGAAGTTTCAATATATAAATTATTTTGGTTATTTTTCCTCATTTAGTTCTGTTAATTATGGATTTTGTATTTATTTTACTACTACATAAATTGCTTATAGCAGCACTTATTTTGGCCCTATAACGGTGCTTATAAGCGCCACAATAACCAGTGCTGCGATAGGCTATTAAGCTTAACGTGGCACTTGCTAAGCCCCGCAATTGGTAACCTAAAGTGACGCTTATTTATTTAAAAACGTCGCTATAGGTATCCTAAATCGGCGCTTATTAAATTATAAGCGCCGCTATAGGTCAGCCAAATTTTTTTTAAAAAAAATTATGTGACCTAAAGCTACGCTTATAATTTAATAAGCGCCGCTTAAGCTTTAGGTAATTCATTTGTTTAAAAAATACCTATAATTGCGCTTATAATGTTATAAGCGCCGCTATTGGTTTTTTTTTTAAATATTTGATTTAATTTTATATATACCCTACCTGCATCAGTGCTAAATACCAGCAATTCTATCCACAGTTCCTGGCAACAAATATACACCAATAACTCATCCAGAGAGCAATGTACAATTAAACCAACTATTCTAATAGGGAAACAAAAAGCACTAGCTATACTACTATCTACATTTGTACTTATTGAAAAAGAGGTAGTACATAAGCGCACCATTCTTCAATTAGCGCATTCATTTTTTCCCTTGACAACATCGGGCAACGTGCGTCTGGGTCATACTGCACAAACAAAGATATTTGAATAGCAATCAAATCTACTTGAAATCTAATAAGAAGTTCAAATACAATTAGAGTTGGCAAAATATAAAATTTACTGTCAATGGAATGCTACATCGATAATGTGTAACGACATCCCTCATAAACTGCATCACATAATATCCACAGTCGTTGTTATTGGGTTGGAAGGGGCACTGTAACAAAAAACACTAAATATCATATAAGAAACATTTACGTTATGTTTGACTAGATTGTTTAAAAAATTGAATAACTTGTAAAACCTGGACTATGATCCATGGATAAGCATCTTTCTGGTTAAGGGCTCTACAATAACTCAAGTTAATTGAGGACCAAAAACTGGTCAATGCGCTGGAAACGAAACAAATTAAATTAATTTTATTAGCTAGGGTCATAAAATGACAAATAATACAACGCATTCAAAGAATGTTGACATTCATGTACCTATTAACGACGCGCATCAAAGCTGGGCGTTTGTCTGGTTCAGCACCTAGCACAGGATCCAAATAGTAAATCAAGGGTTCCGGTTGTGCTTGCGGATAGATGACAAGCAAAAGCTAATGGTTCCTAAAATTTTTTAGAATGTTATGTCAATATATATAAATGATGCTTGGAGCTAATTAAGAATACAATGAAACCTATAATGCGTATCGACTTACCCTATATTAATTGGAGTTAAAAATAAAATCCTGCCTGTTGCCTTTAAAGAAAAGCGCCTTCTAAGCGTCGAAGACTGCTTGTCATATCTTGCGCCCGTAATATGTGCTATGTCATAAGGGCTTATGAATTCGAACGAGACATGCTCCCCGGCGATCATGGCATCTTCATGCAGGTGCCTTCAAAGAAACCATACCAACTCCCAATTAGTGTAAAACTTATGACATTAAACGAAACCCCAATGGAAACATATATATACCTGATCCATAAATTGATAAACGTAGCACTGAGCCATCATTCATCAAGCACCTCTATGAGCTGATCCCTAGAAACAAGCTCACTCATATTTGACACGCCAAATATATGCCTGTTGAATGGCATATAAACACGACATACAAGGGCATACAATTATGTTAGCATTCTCTGCATACTCAACAGCAAATTCAATGAACTCTTTTGCTCCATCTATATATTCTCTTGAAAGCTGATCACAAGACATCCATTTCAGATCCAACATGGTAACCTACTAAAGGAAGGTAGCGGTAAGATGTACATCATGAATTATCATTAGGTAGCCACCCTATATATTTCCACAGCCCACCACAACAGAATTCATAGAGCATATATTAACGGGCAGGAAAACATAGTTACAGCTCACATATCCAGTTTCTCAAGGCCATAATCTCATAAATGTAAATTAACATACCACACATTCTTAGCATCTACCATAAAAATGTACCTTAATAGATTCTTTGGATTGACTTTCGGTGGAGATCAAAATGTTGACCAGACAAATGCTTGTTGAAATTCCTACAAGATATAAAACAATCACTTGTTGCCAAATCCAAGCCGCTACCAGATAAACTCCTACAAAGCATTTTATACCTCTTTAAAATTCATTCTATTGTTTCTAAATTGTTATCCAAGTATTTCCAAACCTACTTTTAATTGATAAAGTTACTAGGTTTATGATATTAACAATCTCAAGACAAACATAAAAATTCATCTCAACTCAACTTTAACTTTTCATATTCAAAACACTTTGATATTTTAATGTCCTTATTGCACTTCTAAGAACTCCAAACCATTCAACTATTAATGACTTTATAAGCTAAACTATTTCTGTTACTTGTGATATTTTAATGTCCTTATTGCACTTATAAGAACAATCATATATATATATATATATATATATATCTACCAATGATTCATTAAACATCTCCAATAATAATTCATCACTAAAATAAATAAATAAATCAGTCAACACGTTCCTAGCTTCAAATTTAAAATGATTATTTTCTCAAAGTCCACTAATTCTCATGCTCTTAAACACTGATTCAACATCAGTTCCTCTTTACTAATTGACCTTAAAATTCTGTCTCCATATCTGCAACAATCAAATATATATCTCTAAAATCTTGTTCATATTACCTTAGTCAGAATCTAAAAATAAATTCCAGATTTCGGACAGCAACAATTCCATATTAATTAAAGAAAAACATCACAAAATACACTGACAGAAACATAGTAGAAACCTGAAAAAACGACTACAAATAAGCAAAGGAAATTACCTGAACAAAGTGAATGGAAGGGAAAACGAAGAAGAACAACGCGAGCTTGGGGAAAATGAGAGTGGGTGGCTGGGTTCGATCGAGCTTGGGGAAAACGAAAGGACGAGCTTGGGGAAAATGAGAGTGAATGGCTGGGTTCGGGCGAGCTTGGGGAAAACGAAGAAGAAGCTAAGGGATTCGGGGAAGCTTGGGGCGGAACTGAGGAGTTAGGGCCGGCGGCTTTGAGCTCTGGGGAGTGGGGAACGAAGAAGACGAGGGAAAACCAAATTAAGGCTCTGAGCTTTGGGGAAATTTGGGGAAGGAGCTGCCAAATTTTAAAAAAATAAATAAAAAAAGCATATCCCAGCGCTTGTGATGTCACAAGCGCCAGGATAGGTTCCCCTTAATAAAAAAATAGGTTTAGTAAAATTGGAAAAACAACTTAAAAAATATGGATAATAAAAAAATTTAAAAAAATATGGCAACCTATCCCGGCTCTTGTGACGTCACAAACGCCGGTGTAGGTGCATTAAACAAATAAAAAAAATATGCCAGCAATTAAAAAAAGGGGGAAATATTTAATAGAATAAAAACAACTATCCCGGCGCTTGTGATGTCACAAGCGCCGGGATAGGTGCCCATTAATAAAAAAAAATAGGTTTAGTAAAATTGAAAAAACAATTTAAAAATATATGGATAATAAAAAAAGGCAAAAAATTTTTAAAAAAAATATGGCAACCTATTGTCACAAGCGCCGGGATAGGTGCTCATTAATAAAAAAATATGTTTAGTAAAATTGGAAAAACAATTTAAAAATATAAGGATAGTAAAAAAAGGTAAAAAAAATTTTTAAAAATATGGCAACCTATCCTGACACTTGTGATGTCACAAGCGCCGGAATAGGTGCCCATTAATAAAAAAAAATAAGTTTAGTAAAATTGGAAAAACAATTTAAAAATATATGGATACCTAAAAGAAAATAAAAAAAGATTTTAAAACAACATGGCAGCCTATCCCATCATTTATTTCAAAATATGCGACGGGATAAGCCCCCTTCATTTAAATAATATTTAAAACAAATTAAAAAAAAAGAGGCATTTAAACAAAGGGAAAGTTATTTCTAAATAATTAAATAAGTCTATCCTGGTGCTTATGACGTTACAAGCACCGGGATAGGCTTATTTAATTATTTAAAAATAGCTTTCCCTTTCTTTAAATGCCTCTGTTTTTTATATATTTGTTGTTTAAATCAAATGGTCCTATCCTGCCGTTTATGAAGTCATAAGCGCTGGGATAGGTTTATACCTATACCGGCATTTTTATTTCTAAAGCGCCGTTATATGTCATCTTATACCTATCCCAGCACTTGTGTTTTGTAAGCGCCGCTATTGTTGTGCCGCAATAGAGTATTTCTGTAATAGTGTTTGTACTTTATCCTCTCGTGTTTAGCAGTCTTATCCTTTATATTTATTGTATTAGTTTTCTGATTGATCTGTTGTTGATTAATATTCATAGGTTAATTGGTTAGTATGCCTTTATTTGTCTTATATATAGGATAATATGTAGCATATTTTGCAGTTACAACTTTTATTTCTTTTGCAGTCGTTGTATTGTCATCATGATGGACATTCCTCCTGAAGTTAATTCTTTTTCTCATACATAGTTTTGTTTCTGAGATTGATGATGCGAAGGACACTTGGACTTCTGAGATTGATGATGCGAAGGACACTTGGACTATTGTCGCTTGTGTTATTCGGAGATGGCTAGTACGTAGGAAGGTCTCACCTGATAATATCTGGAAAATTGGGATGATATTGGTGGATGAAAATGTATGTTATGTGTTGACATGTGTTATGTTTTTCTTTTTCGTTGGTCTTGTGATATTCCGTCATTTGTTCTTTTTTTATTCTTTGTTTGTTGTTGTTTGTCTAATCATTTTCTCAGGATTGAGGCATCTGTTTCTATGAGGAATATGGTTGACCGTTTCTTGCATAATCCTTCGGAATGTTTTGTCTATCGGTTTGAGAACTTCGAATTGGTCCCTAATTCAGATCAGTATAGAACTATAGATTGACCTCTCATTTGATGAGACTCAATTTTCATGGATCAACTTTTTTTTGAGAAGTCTTCGTTGAGTATACCAGAGCATGGGTTCAATTTTGTCTCTATTAAGAACATGATTTCCCAGATGAATTCAACCACTAATCTTATTGGTTTGATTCATATTTTTTCTGTTATAATTTATAGTTGGTTTTTGGTAGAGTTGTTCTTGTAATTTATTCATTTGTTTCTTTATGCTGTAATTAGATGTGGTTGTGTTCCTTCATGCTTGTGGTGACTTAATGATCAAAAAAGAGAATCCGATGTTGTCAAGAGGGTTAATTTGTCTATTACCGAGAATGAGTAATATCCACTTTTGTTCTTTATTTTCTGCTTATCTAAAAGTATATGTTGTTTAAAAGTGTTTTTCACATTATTATTTAAATTATTTTCAGTGGTGATGATCCCTTTGAATATATCTGTTTTTGGTGATTGTGTTTTTGAGACCTATAAAAAGAAGCCTCAAGTTATCTACTCTTGTACTATTGTTTTGCTAAGGTTTGCATGGGTAAATCTAAATAATGGTATTTTTCTCTCTGACTTAACTCCTCTTTTCTTTCTTTTTTTAAATCTCTAAACTAATTCTTCTTTCTTCGTTTTCTCATTGATGCATGTATTCTTTTAATATTTTATTAATTGTTTTTCATTGTCATTTTGAGGATATGGTCATGTGAGTAATTTTTTCAATGCTACTTGCGTATCTTTCAATCCTAAGATTGCTGAGGTTGACGAGATCATAAAAGGGTGAGTCTTCTTTTTTTGTGTGCGTGTATGAACTTTGTAGTCGATTTATGTAATTAGTGATATATAATTTTTTTATTTATCGTCCTTCATCTTTTTTTTTCCTTAACTTTCCTTGGCCATACTTATGTTGATTGTATAGTAAGAAAAGGCCTGAGTCTAAGATAATTCACTTGATTCCAAATGATGATCGATTCTGGCCACCTAGTGTTTTGTTGTTGAGCTTCCCAGTAAGGTTATCAATTTCCAATATGAGAAAGCGTAAGAAGGTCTATTATTTTTACGTGGTTTTGCTTAAATTTTTGTTCCATGTGGTTTTTTCAATTGTTTTTTGTTGTTTAATTGCTTTATTTTTTAGGGACGTGTTGTAGCTACGAAAGTAAGTATTCAGAAATTGGAAACAATTAATGGTTGGTGTTATGATGGCTATAAATGTGATGCAAAGCTTCAAGAGGAGAATGGTAAATTAGTTCATAAGAAATGTTCTGCTAGAGTCTCGTCGCCCATTCCAAAGTATTTTGAATTTAGCTCTCTTTGCCTTTTCTATTAGTTTGCTCTATGAAATTGGATGTTTCCTCGTTAAATTTTCCCCCCTATTATAGCTTTATGCTTAAGTATAAGGTCTCCAGCTTTTTTGGGCAGTGTTTTGTCTTATTCTTCAATCGCTTATGTGAGTATCTCTTAGGAACAAAAGCTAGCATCATGTGAGTATATCTTAAAAAGACCATTCTACCTCCTGAAAATACTCACTTTATATTGAAAATACTCACAAAAGTTTTGGAAATTCTTTATATATATCTTGAAAAAACGTAAGTGATAGGTATCATGTATTAATGTGCTTATTTAATTTTTAACATGAATGTGGATATTTTCAAGTCTCCGAAATTGTTCAATCTAACACTAATGTATGCTCCATTTCACATATGTATTTCCAAGACATATATAAATAATCTTCAAGACTTTTGTATTTCCAATATGCATGTGAGTATTTACAAGTCTTTAAAATTGTCTAATCTAACACTAATACATGATACCTTTCACTTATGCTTTTCAAGATATATATGAAGAATTTTCAAGACTTTTATGCGTATTTTCAATATGAATGTGAGCATTTCCGAGTCTTCAAAATTGTCAAATCTAATATTAATACATGTTAGCTTTCACTTATGCATTTTATACGAAGAATCTTCAAGACTTTTGTGCATATTTCTGATATGAATGTAAGCATTTTTGGGGTAGAATGGTCTTTTTGGCTGACAGAATCAACTTCACTTTGCTCCCTTGGGAGTTAGTAAAGTTTCAGAATGTTATGGGGGGAATCTGACATTAATTTGTTAAAAGGGGTATATTGAAATTTTCCCTAAATAAATTATACGGTTTAAAAAATTAGTTAAAAAAATAAATCTTTCAAATATGCTTTATTTATGAGGGGTTAAGTAAGAAAAAAATAAATTAATAATAATAAAAATAATACTCCCTCTGGTCCTTATTATAAAAGTTTGGCTATTAAATTGCGCTTCTTAAGAAAATAGTGAAAATTTAGCTAAAAGCTATAAATATGTTTGAAATATAACTTTTTTCTATACTACCTTTATCTATGATGAGACTAGAGAGAGAAATATAGGTGGAGTATTAAGGAGTACTATAAAAGATAGTGTTAATAAATATGGGTAAAATAGGAAAAAAAAAATACATTAAATGATAATAGAATCCAAGGCATGTTCTTATATTTTGGATCAAAATAATTTAAATTTCAGGATATTATGTAAGGATCGGAGGGAGTATGTAACACCCCAAATTTTAGAAAATAGAAAATAAGAATTTATTTAAGGTTTTAAGAAGATTACCAAAATATTAAAAAGCATTGAAAATAAATTTATGATGTTTTAGGCATTTTAATAATTTTAAGGTTTATTTTAACAAGTAAAGAGAAATAATTAGAAGATAAAACTTAATTTGGAGAAAAGGAATAATAAGGATTTAGTTGAGGTCTGAAAAAGGCATTTAGAAATTAAAAAGCCTTATAAATAAATTTATGAGGCCAGGTGTATTCTTAATAATTTTTAAAGCTTATTTTCTTTATTATTTGAGTAAAAATAGTTAGAAGATAAATTTAAATAAGGGAATATTTAGAACATTGAGGTATTATTTGACATTTAAAAAGTCTTATAAATAAATTTAGAAATTAAATCATATCTAGAGAAATTATGTTAGGGACAAATTCAGATTTATTCATAAATGTGAATGGTAAATAAAATTACCATTTAATGGAAAAAAATATATAAAAAGGGAAATGAAAAAGACAATACCTGCCCCTAGCTAAAAATATCTTAAGTTATAAAAAGAAGGACAAGATAGTAAAATACTTAGTAAAAATATCACACTTCTCTTTTAATATATGTATACCACGTGTTCTTCTCAAATATTCCATCATCTTCTTATTCATTTCATTCCTTCTTTCCTTCTGCCTTCCCCTTCACACGAAATCTCTCTCTCATTTTCCTCTCCCTCTGTTCTTCGAAACACCACACTCCCTCCGGCTTACATCGACGGCGATCGACGGCCTTCACAGTGGAAGACGCTCAGGAGGGTGTGGGTCATCTCAGATGAGTCCCTCTTTCTTGTTCGAGTGAGTTGGGGGGGAAAGTGATTTGGATTCTTGAGATTTCTGAAGCTCCCGAGCCTATGAAACTGACGCTTAGGCTCGATTCCTGGTAGATTAAGAGTGATTTTGGAACGGAAGTGAGTTAGATTCAAATTCTTCAAAAAGTTAACCTCCGGTCACTGTTCATTCGTCGGGAAATTTGGGGATTTGTGGGTGTTTCTTGTTTTGAAGCTTAATTACTCGTGATTATTAGCAATTTTAAGGCGGTAGAATGGATTGCATGAGTGATTTTGAGGGTCTAGAAAATTTTGAAGCATTTTTCTTCCTCTCCCCTGTTCAGCGGTGCTGTCGGTAGAGGAAGGGAAAAATTGATGATGCTTAATGTTGTATAGTGGAAGTTAGTGGAATGGTGTAGTTGTAATGATTTTTCCCTTCTCGTACTTGCTCTGCCCGTCAAGCTCTTGTTCTTGTTTTTCTCCTGTTCCTTCGAATTTTTGTTTTCTTCATGCCACTAATTTCTGGGCTATAAAAGAAGTATGTTCTTATGATTTTGGCTACATATTAAATTTAGGTGCTGAATATGGAATTGGATTTTTATTTTCTTCTTGCTTTGTTGAGGATTCGGTGATGAAGGAAGAGGGAAGAATAGGATTTTGAATTATAATTGTGATGAGTCATCCCTGTGAAGTTTTATTTGATTGAGTTAATTTTATTATCTAGAGATTTTGGTGTTGATTATTGTATTTTCAGGTATAAGGTTGTGTACGTTGCATATGGGGAGGTTCTGGAATTTTTAGAATTTCTGATCTCTCTTTGTTTGGCCGAATTCTTGTTCCTGCTTCTGTGATTTTGTACTTATGTGATTATGGAACTTTGTTTTGATTGTGAGGAAATGGAGATGGAGTGATGTCTGATGGTGTATGATTAGTGTTTAATTGAAGGTGAAATTGTTCTAATTTCTTCTCTTGTTCCTATCGGCTCTGTTTGGTGGGATCCTTGGAAGTGGGAGGTTGGGTAGTGAAGTTTAGGAAGGTAATTGTATCTTAGTGGCATTTGGAGATTTATTAGAGTTGTTGAAAATATGTTTAAAGGAAGGGTGAGCAATTGTGTTAAGTTTTAGTTGATTAATAGGAAGTATTAAAGAATTAAAGAATTTATTGTTGTCCTGAGAGAATGTAAGGTCAGATTTTGGAGGTTAAAGTTGAATCTAGTTAAGATGATGTTATTGGTGATTAGGCAATTCAGCTTTAGGTTTAGATAAAAGGATACAATGGTTTTAACTAGATGTTAGATTTTATTTTTGATTATGTATGTGTAGATAGTTACTTAAAATGATAAGTTTAGATTAGAAGTGTTTAGAGAAGTTAAGTTCTGGTATAAAGAATAAGGTTTATTTAGTAGGATGTGTATTTTAATGAAATAGTAAATCTTGAGAACAAGGTTGGATTTTTCGAGCTGCAGAAAAAGAAAAAAGAAAAAAATAAATGTGAAGACATTATCTAAACATGGAAGGAGGAAAAGTAGTGTATACATATTGTGATTGTTAATAGTCTGGGAATTATAAAAAGGGGAAGTTATGAAAGGTAGGGAGTTAATATTCAAGGAACTTTGATGATAGGGAATAGAGATTTGATGAGTTGAGTAGTCTCTAAGTTGGGACTAGTTGGAGCTTTATAGGAGGTTTAGGAAGGACTTTTCAATGAATGAGTGGGTATTTTGAAAGGTTGAAGTCTTTAATTATGTTTTAAACATAAGTTATGATGTGGCTGAATGCGTATAGGAATTGATAGGAGTAAGAATTTGTTTATGCTTCGTAGGAATGGAATTTGGTGACTAAGTTGATTATGGAAGCGGACTTCATATGAAGTATAAAAATTTATGTGATAGTTAGGTGGGGATTGATTGCTAGAAACAGTTTGAAGATTAGGATACGTGGAGTATTAATTCTGGTTGAAGATGATACTTGATTTCAATGGAATGGCGAATAAGCCTAAGGGAAATGGCTTTCCTTAATTTTAATTGGGTTGTACTTGTAACACCTGGAATTTTACTACTATAATATAACATTTTAATTGAATTATAACCACTTTTTAATGTCAAAAGCCCAACAATACGTAAAAATTTAAAATTTTTCCTTTAAAACATTTAACCAACTTCCTTTCAGTTGGAATGGGCTTTTCAGACAAATTGGAACCACTTAAAACTTTTTGTAAAATAAAGTGGTTAATAAAACAATTAAAAGTATGCTAACCATTTTTCGGTGTCTATTAATAATTCATAACCCTTAGGGAATTTAAATCCCTTAATAAATTGATGCAATTCTATTTTTCTATGCTTTCTATTATTAATTCAATAATTTAATTCTTACAACATATACAAATAATATTACTAAATTATTTAACTACCTTTTTCTTACTCAACTATAATCCTAATTTCTTCTTCTACTCTTCCTTCCCAGCTAGCTTCCCACATCCTGCGTACTGAAAATGTTTGGGGAAAGAGTGAGATTGGAAATCCCAATAGCAGTTTCTTTCATTAACATATATGATCATACCAATATTGTCATGTATATATTTCATAAAACTGCTCAAATGGTGATATGATAGTCTTACTCCTATTAATCTGTGTGCGATCCGCACCTACCAACCACAGATAACGATATTTTCGTTAACTAGTGGAGGCCCTACCTGCAGGATTTCTCGTTATAACAATCCCGTTATAACTAAACTGGTTTGGCAAAGGGGTAGCGAACCACCTAAGCCTGGAGTACTCCAACTGAGGAATAACAACTTACCAACTATATGCAACAGTTATTACAAAATAATACATGCAATTTAATTGTTACTGAAATAAACTGCTACCTGGAATACCGAAACTTAATCATAAACTTGCTCCTTTCTTTTCCACTGATCTCCTCAACTTACGCCATTTTTAAGACCTATTTACATATGAATAATAAATTAACACCTATACTTATACATAATTATTTAGCGTCTCTCACGATCCTATATTACTACCCTTCCCTTATTAACTTCTAGTACTAACTATTTTCAATTCCAAATAAGCATACACTTTAATATCAACATTTAAAATTACTTCCCTTTACTTAATTTATATTTAATTCTCCTGTTACTAATAGAGACAATCAAGGATTCAATTGATATAAGCACTTACAGATGTTAAGAGTCAATTAACAACAAGCACACACATAGAAATTGAAGCAATTCAGAACATATTTAAGTATCCAACAATACAAGCATATACAAGCACAAACATCAATGCATCTTAAATTACTTAAAATCAAATTTATTTTATAATATATAACAACTTACTTTACCTAATTAAATTCAATGGATTTAAAATAAATTTCCAATGGTCATATTTTTCTTTCACATTAGTAATATTTACTGACAACTTAATTTATTTTGATTAACCTGACCGTTTGATGTTAAAATGTCACTTTTAGTTATTCTATTCTAATTAATATTTCCTATTTTCAATGCTTGTCTAATAATTAACTCAAGAATAGTTCTTTTTAAGAAGCTGTACCTTGCTTTAATCCTTGGTACTTGTCTACATATTATTTTGAATAGAGACTAATATTTTACCACAAAATTCATCCACCAACATTATCCATATCACTATTCTCAGATTACGAACTTAATGTAACAAAACTTCAATAGTTAAATCCCTCAAAATCTTCTACTTTATCCTTGCCTCCAACATTCTTTTAATCAACCCAACTTTCAAATTCTTTGAATCTAGATTAATTCTTATGAAAGCCTAGGAACTTGCAAATTATTTGGAACTGGTTCTCTCTTGTCCCAATTCCTAAAACTCAATAACTTAATCATTAAACAAATCATATTAATATATATCAGAACATACATATCTCAATCAATATCAACTCAACCTTAGACATACTATATTACTAAATTCAAAATACTAATCTATTACTTAAATCTGCATAAACCTTCCTTTCTATAACTCCCAATCATACCATAACCTTAACACTCTTATTTACTTTATAATTTCTTGAATCTCCAAAATACAATGAAAAATGATAACTTGCGATCAACATATTTAGTCTTCTTTTTCTTACTACTGGGAAAATTAAATTCATTAGCACCCCCTTCTTAATTCCCATAATATTGCCACTAACTATTACCCCAAGATAAGCTTTGGAATAAAATTCCAAATGATAAACTTCAGAATTCAACAATCAATAACTTAGAAATCAAATTTTAACTCTTCTTAACATCCCCACTAACAATTATGTACCTCAACATCTAAGAATTTCAAAACCAACTTTCAAAGCTAATTTCTAATTTCCAATTCATTCACAATATTCCTAATCCTTTGGTCAACTCAAAATAATAAAATTCTAGATTTGACTCACACTAACAACTTCAAGCATCAAATCATAATCACTTATCTACAAAATCTCAAGAATCAGAGAAAACTCCACATGCAGTATCATCTCAAGCATAAGCCTTTTAATCAATCTACATGTGTTCCTAAAATGTTCTAATAATTAACTTATCTTAATGAGGGCTACCCTTTAATAATTTCCAACCTCAGGTCCTATTTATTATGCAGTCTTAAGATTCTAATTCCAAAGTTATCAAGCTTCATCCATCTAATTATTTAAATCACTTTTTATAATACTAACTCTTCCCTATTTCCTAAAGAGAAATATTCAACAACGATTCTCAAAATTTCTAAAGCTTCGGATTACATTTCAATACTTCATTAATCACTTATCCAATTACTTCCAAACTGAAGTCCCATCTCCAAATAAAAAGATTCCCACAACTAGTTTAAGAACCACTATAACCACACAATTGTTTAATTCCTATACCTTAAACAAACCTATCTTTCCCGTTCTTCAAGCTCAAAATCGAATCCCAAAGACATTTTAAAACTAATCCTCAAAAGACTCTTTTAAGTTGTGAAACATAATCACCTTTAACTTCAATTACTAATTTAAAACTAGATTTACACACTTACACACTCAAAGCTCAGACCTCAATCCATTGCTCCTTATTTCAGCTAAGGAGAACAATTCTAATCACACCATAAATGACCAAAATTACCCTATCACCTTCAAATTTCTCCAACACAAGTTCCAGAAATTTCATAACTTCGAATCATAGAATTATCTCATAGCCATCCTACATATTTCAACAAATCTCCCTTTCCAATTCCTAGTTTCCATTTCAAACTCAATATTAACAAATTTCCTTCCTCTTATCATAGTGGCCAACCGAACAGAACAAACAGAAAGGAGAAAACAAAACAACTTCTCATTCAAATCATCAATAATTTCCTAATCCCAAAAACCCCATTGACCACACGGCCAAAACAGAGGAGCAGAGGAAAATCAGACCAAACATAACAACTTCAAATATCCAATTAAACATCACAAAACACACTCCATAATGACCCAAAAATCAGTGATGCAGAGAGAGTAAAAATTCGGATGAACACAGGGGAACAAGGAGAAGAACAGAAATTTCACACCATCAAATTCATCAATACTATCATCCTTTTATTATGCTTATAACGTTAATACGACAGAGGGAAGAACAAAAATTAAACAGCACAGAGAGAACAAAACTCGGATGACTAGGAGAGGAGCAAAACTCAATGGAACAGGGAAAGAACAAAATTCCAAACTTCAAAAATCAACATACAAGACTCACTATGGGCTTAATCTTACTCCTAATCGTAATTATTAAAGAGTATCATTCAATTTCCGCCCAGAATCCATGAGCGCCAAATCGGGTGAACAGTGAACCCAACAAGAAACTAGAAAAATCCGAAACAAATCAACCTCCGATCATAAAATCACTTCTGAAAAACTTGAATTTGAAGCTTAATCTTCCATTTCCTCGGTTTAGAATCTTCAAAAACCCCCAACCCCAAATCGGACCTCACTTAAACCACTCAAATCAGACCAGGAGAAGAAGAAATCGGAGAGAAAAGGTTTACCCAAGATTTTCCCCAAGCTTCTGGGTTGCTCGCCGTCATCAGCCGTCCATCGTCGCCGTCGTCAGCTGCCGTTCTCACCGTCGGCGCCCGTTGAAAGCACAAAGGAACAGAGGAAGGTGGGAGGGAGAGAGACTCAGGAATGGAGGGAGATATACGTGTGTGTGTGTGTGTGTGTGTGTGTGTGTGTGTGTGTGTGTGTGTGTGTGTTTTCGGAAGAGAGGGAGTATATATTTATTATTATTTTTTTTTTGTTTTAATTGTGTGTGTGTATACGTGGAGAGACAGGGGGATAAAAGAAATAAGAGTGAATGGAAACATGGCCAAGTGTGTGGTGTAGGTTTAAAGAGAAATGTGATATTTTGTTTTTATGGGTGTTTTACTATCTTGCCCTCTCCTTTATACTTGAAGATATTTTCAACTAGGGGCAGATATTGTCTTTTACATTTTCTATTTTCTATTTTCCTCTTAAATCATAACTTTATTTATCATTATCATTTAGAAATAGACCTAAATCTGTCCCCAAAATAATTTTTTTAGATATGTTTTTATTTCTAAATTTATTTATAAGACTTTTTAATTAATAACCAATACCCCACGATTCTAAATATTCCCTTATTTAAATTTATCTCCTAACTATTTTTCCTTAACTAATAAGGAAAATAAACCTTAAAAATTATTAAAAATACCTAAAACATCCTAAATTTATTTCCAATATTTCTTAATATTTTAGTTACATTATTAAAATTTTAAATAATTCCCTATTTTCTATTATCTAAAATTTGAGGTGTTACAATACTCAATTCTGTACAAAATATAAAGTAGGGGATTTTAGGGATTTTAATGTTGGGACTCTATTAAGTTAAATCAGCTAATTAATTTAGATAGTGATGTTGTGAATGGTAGTAGCGTTGAATTAGTTCTATCGTTTAACTGGACGGGAAGATAGAGGGTGAACATTAATTTGGTATATGATTGGTTGGTAGAAGAAGAAATGGTATATGAAGCAAGTTGATTGATAGTAGTACGGATTTGTGTAGTCGGCTTGAGGATTCGAATCAAAGAAAGGGAATTGATTTATAAAGTTATGATTTAATTTAATTCATGGTAACTGTTAAGGACATTCGGGAAAATGCTTTATGATTAATGATGATTTTGCGTGGATCTTTAATTTGTTTGTTGGTGTTTTGTTTTGGGACTTTGGAATTTAGAATTTAGCATTTTCTTGTGTTGTGTTGGTCCTGGGTATCTGTGTGTAAATGATTGTATAATGTTTGCTGATAATTTTATAATTAACAATTAAGGTAGAGATTAGGATTTAATCATATAATAGAAATAGGAAGTAATGATAGAATTATAAATTAAATTTAACTATGGTTTAGTTGTTGGACTGGATTTAATAAATTAAAACCTCTATTCTATTTCCATTCTCTTAAATAACATTTTCAGTGACAACAGTAAATCAATAGTAAGCTACGATTCTGATAATATTAGAGTTATACTATACAAGAATACGAAATTAGTATATGGTACAAAAGGATAATGAGAATCAGAATTATTAATTAAAACAAATTATTTGTAATTGACCCTTTTAATTTTAAAAGGGGTTAAGATAATTATAATAGACCGTAATCTTTCACTAATACCAAGAATGGGGTAGTATTAATTAAATTAGGATTTGTGAGAGACGCAGGATAGTTATCCAGAAATATTGATACTAATTCATTATTCACATATTACATGTAAATAGGTTTAGATAGTGACGTAAGCTGAGGAGGTCAGTGGAAAGGAAAAGAGACAGTAGTGGATTAAACTTGGAGTTCAGGTAGCAGTTTATTTCAGTAACAATTAAATTGCATGTATAATTTTGTAATATCTGTTTCAAGTTTACATTATGCATGAAGGTGATAAACCTTGTTAATTCCTGCATAGAAGTTTATGGAGTACTCCAGGTTTAGGTGGTTCGCTACCCCTTTGCTAGTTCAGTTATGTTATAACGGGATAGTTATAACGAGAAATCCTGCAGGTGAGGCCTCCACTAGTTAACGAATATATTGTTAATAGTGGCTGGTAGAGCATTGAGCGTAGGAAGTATGTATAATTGTTTTATTTGTTCAGGTTTATGAAATTAATACATGTCAATGCCAGCATGATAATATAAGTTAATGAAAGAAACTGTTATTGGGATTTCCAATCTCACCCCCTTCCCCAAACATTTTTCAGTGTAGCAGGTTAAAAGAAGCTAGCTGGGGAAGAAGAGTAGACGAAGAAATTAGAACTATAATTTGGAAAGCAAGAGGCAGTAAATATTTTAATAAAGTTATTTGTATATGTTGTAAAATTAAATTATTAAATTAATAGTAGAAAGTATAGAAAATAGAATTGTATAAGTTTATTAAGAGATTTAAATTTCCTAAGCATTATGAACTATGAATAGACTCCCTTAAGAGAGTTAGTGTACTTTTAATTGTTTTATTAACCACTTTATTTTATAAAGAATTTTGAATTATTCAATTTGTCTGAAAAGCATATTCCAACCAACAGAAGGTTGGTCTAATGTATAAAAAGAAAAGTTTTAAATTTTTACGTATTTTTGGGCTTCTGACATTAAAAAGTGGTTATAATTCAATTAAAATGTTATAGTATAATAGGAAAATTCCAGGCGTTACATAGTATGAAAGAGAATGTATTATTTTAAAAAATTAAAAAATTAATTAATTAGAGGAAAATATGATATAAAATAATTAAATATGACAACCTTTAATGGGTTTTTATAAAAAAGGATTAGGACAATTCATATTTTTTATTCTTAGAAGCCGGGCTTAGGGTAGGTAGGTAACACAGTGGCTTTTGCTGGGGAAAAAAAACACAGTGGCTTTTGCTGGGGGAAAAAAACACAGTGGCTCTTGCTGTTATTGAACTTTCTTTCTCTTTCCTTAATGATTTTTAATGTACATTTTTTATAAAATACATTAATGTTTTTATAAATATCCTTTATCTTTATATTTCATAAACAAAATTAGAGTTTCTAATTTCTATACCTTGACTCACATACTCATTATACCATCCATACAGAAAAAAATTGAGTTCACAACTACAATTATAAGTTAAAGGCTTTTAAAAAAGTTTTTTTGGTGTAATCCAGTAATAAGACCCCAACAATTGGAATGATTTCTGACTATAAATAAATAAACAGTTTTCTTTAATTAGGAGTAAATTTTATTAAGAAGCATTAAGTAACAGTATATTTTTAAATTCAGTGTTTCATAATAAAATATGAGGGATTGTGTTTAATTTGGGCATACTATAGCATGCGTATCCATTTTGAGTCCATTGAATTTGACCGATTATGGAAGACCATTAACAAAGTTAACAACATGGTAGGAGAGATACCTACTGGGATCGCACCGACATGAATCACACAACGCATGGCAAAGCATGCGAGTAATGGGCGTCTCACCATCACTACAAAAAAAAAAAAGCAATTTTCCGACGGAATTTTCCGGCGGAATTCCGTCGGAAAATCGACTTTTCCGACCGAATTCCGTCGGAAAATTTTTTCCGGCGGAATTTCCGACTGAATTTTTTCCGTCGGAAATTCCACCGTCGCAAATCTATTTACCGACGGAATTTTTTTTCCGTCGGTAATTTTAATAATATTATTTTATTTATAAATTATTATTTTTATTTAAATTAAATATTAAAATATTATTAAAATTACCGACGAAAATTTCCGACGGAATTTCCGTCGGTAATTTTTTTAATTTTTTAAAAAATTTAAGTTGCCACGTGTCGCACTCTAGAGCTGCCACGTGTCGCTCCCACAAATTGCCTTCAGAGAGATTCAAACCCCCAACCTGTTGGGGCATATCTGATGCCTTAACCAGTTGAGCTACGAACACCTTGTGAAATTATTTGCAAACTATTATATTTATAATATTTAAACACCCATTATTATAATTATATTTAATCTTAATATATTATGAAATATTTTATAATTATTAATATATAATTTACATATTAATAATTCTATTATTTTTTATAAATAATTTTTATATTCATATACAATCCATTATATTTAGTATTTTCATTTTATATTATTATATTATAATTATTTTTCATTTTATTTTATGACATTTTTAAATAATTATTTTATTATATATATTATTAAATTATAATTATTTTCGTTTTTATTACTAATATTTAATTATTTATTAAAAATAAAATATTATTTAATAAAAAATTAAAATTAAATTTGTAATAAATTTATATATTAATTTTTATTAAAAAAGTTTTATTTATTTATAAAATATTTTTTAAAATAAATTAATATAATATTTTATTTTTATATATTATTTATAAATTAAAATAATAATTTATTTATAAAATAATAAATAATTAATATTACCGACGGAAAATATTCCGTCGGTAATAATATTTTAATATTTAATTATTATTAAAATAATAATTTATAAATAAAATAAAAATAATTAATTAAATTACCGACGGAAATTTCCGTCGGTAATAATATTTTAATATTTAATTATTATTAAAATAATAATTTATAAATAAAATAATATAATTAATTAAATTACCGACGGAATTTCCGTCGGTATTTTACCGACGGAATTTCCGTCGGTAATTACCGACGGAAAAATTTCCGTCGGTAATTTCGCCGGTAAAATTTCCGACGGAATTTCCGCCGGAAATTTGTTGTTTTTTTGTAGTGCATTAAGGTTCTTTTTCATTTAACTTTCTTTTAAACTCATATGTTTAACCTAAACTTAAAATCAAACGGTGTTATCTGATTTATTAAAAACTTAAAATACAATTATATAGCGTATAAATTGATTATATACAGTCAAATGAATTAATCACACAGATACCAACTAATTTGGGGACAAATTTTATAATACAGTCCCTTGTATTAGTTCAAATATATTAATTTATTTTATAAAAATGTTCATGGGTTGTTTTTAAAAATGTCGCTCATCAGACTTTTTTGTAAAGTCATTAAAATTTAAATGTAGGCTAAACAGAGACTATTGGATCTTAAATACTCCCTCGTCCCTTAGTATAAGAACCCAAAATTTGAATGGTTTTTTCCTTTATTATAAGAACATGCATATGGATGTCAGAATATTTAATGATTTTTTTCCATTTAACCTCGTAATTTCTAAATATTTCATACTAATTCTTTTTATTATTACTTTATCTCTTTCTTATGC
Organism: Mimosa bimucronata; assembly: GCA_037074515.1. Lineage (NCBI taxonomy): Eukaryota > Viridiplantae > Streptophyta > Magnoliopsida > Fabales > Fabaceae > Mimosa > Mimosa bimucronata. The sequence continues at coordinate 3,705,904 of CM073446.1, forward strand.
ACCCCATCATAAATAAAGGTAAATTTATGAAATAAATTTATTTTAAATATATTTACATCTATCAATTATTTATTTAATATGTATGATTGTGTATACTCCCTCTGGTCCTTATTATAAGGCACCAACTAACAAAATTTTTGGTCCTTATTATAAGGCACCAACCGCCACATTAATTACATTTTTCCTACTTTACCCTTGTCATTAATGAATATTCATAGTTTAAAATGTTAAGTTGTATCATTTAATGAAAGGTGAAGTTGAAAAACATGGTCAATTAAGCCTAGATTTAAGGACCCAACTACCATTTCTTGGTTTGTGAGAATTGGTAGTTGGTGCCTTATAATAAGGACCAGAGGGAGTACTACGGAGGGAGTAGAAGCTATCAATGGAGAGGCCCACCCCCAGAAGGCGTGTCACTTGTTTGTTGAGATTTATTCATCGGAATCAGTGACTTTACATCTTGAAAAGCGAAACCTGTGGATCCGTCATTTTCTGTATTAAGTTTTTAATTTACTTAACCCCTCATAGCTCACCGTTTTAGGTTTAGACACCCATATATATTGTCATGAAATTATTGCATAATACTCCCCTTTATTCTTATTATAAAAACTCAAAATTTAAATTGATTTGATCTAAAATATAAGAGTTCACATTATATTATCTCATCATTTAATATATTTTTCCTATTTTACCCCTAATTCTCTTTCATATTTATTAATACTCATATATTTCTTTTTCTTGATAGGCTCATCATAAATAAAGGTAATACTGAAAAAAAAGATGTACTCCCTCTGGTCCTTATTATAAGGCACAAACTAACCAAATTTTTGATCCCAAATATAAGGCACTAACAGCCGCATTAATTGTTTTCTTCCTACTTTATCCATGTCATTAATTGAGGTTAAGTTAAAAATATGAAGTCACATCATTTAATGATGAATGAAGTTAGAAAAAGTTACAAATTTAGCATAAATTTGATGACCTAACTACCATTTCTTGGTTTGTGAGAAATAGTAGTTGGTGCCTTATATAATAAGGACCAGAGGGAGTATATTCTAGACACATTTAATTAAATTCACATATTTTCTTAAGAAACGTGTTTTGGCGGTTAGACTCTAATAAATAAGACCGAAGGGAGTAGGGAGTATGCGCCAATCTCACTATATATAATTGGGAAGGAGATACTCTCCATTTCCCTTTTCTCCTTTTTCTTCTTAACATCCCATTTTCACTTTTATATAAAAAATGGACTAATAAGATTTAGTATTTTATAAAATCTATGTATGCTTTGTTATCCTTAAATTTGGCAAGTCAACATTTTTTTGTTAATGAGATTAACAATGTTGATATTAGGGAATGAAAATACACCTTATAAACTTAAATGATTAAATTGAAGCTAATGATATTTAAAAGACCAAATGTAGATTTTATCTTTTTTATTTTTATTTTCAAAACATATTTTTAAATACTTCTTCCATTTCATTCTTAAATATAAGACATAATTAATCTTTTTTTGAAAATAATTAAGAAAGTTAAATGAGTCATTTAAATACAATATATTTTGCATATTACTTATTTATATTATATGTTAGTTTTTAAGTCAAATAAATTAGTTTAAAAGAAAAATTTAGGAAAATCAATTTATAAATAATTTATTTAGATTTCTATTAGGATTTTTAAAAAAGTTAATTAGACCTTATATTAAGTAAAAATAGGAGTATGATTTTGCTCTTCAGAACAAATTTAAACTTGAATTCTCGCCTGATGGAGAAACACATTTGGATCCTAATTTATGATTGTGTGCTTTGAAAATAAAATCCTAGTGGCAAAAGTTGGTTTTGTATTAATGGGAAAATGCCAGTGGTTTTTGAATACTCAAAGGGCGAAAGCCCAATTTAGTGGGGGACAAAGCGACCACAGAATTTTAGGCACTTGTAATAAATAAACGGGAAAAATTCTTTTTGACCAATAGATTTACTCTATTTTGCCCAAACGATTGACTAATAAATTGACTCACTTTCACCTTTCTAGTTTTCTTTCCTCGAATGCCACTCATGACCCACACTGTGCCACCTGCTTTCGGTTCCTTACACCTCGGAACAGGTTGGTGACACGTTGCCCCTCACACACTTCCCATTATTCCACATGGTCTCATATAGAGGTGAGAAATCGGGTCAGGCTTACGAACAATAAACCCCCATTTTGTGAAGCCTAGCTTTTGAGTCATCGGGTCTCGGGTCGGTCTGCGGATTTCAACTTTTTTAAAATGTTTTTTCTTAATTTTAAGCGTGTATTGCTAACGAAAATAATAGACCTAGCTATAATAAAAAAACATAAATATGATCGAAATTATATTTTAATATCAACTTATCAAGTATTAGTGTATTACCATATATCAACTCAACAACTCAAATTAAGTACTAAATATAGAATTAGAAGTCACACCACTATTACATAGATGTTCCATAAGGTCCACATGACACAACAGATTTAAATAAATTGGTTCACACCACAAACTAAACCACTACATAATAACATAAACATAGAGTCATAAACTAGAAAACTACGAACATTATAGACACAGTAATTGCACTAATTGGTTTCAAAATTAACAAGTCAAACTGGATAATTTTGTCATTTTCCTCCTGCAATGCACGTGATAGAATTCTAATAAATCTTCTCAGTAATAAAGAATTAAAGTATAAAAGTGGAACGTACGGGACTTGAATCTAACCTAATGAGCATTTAGATTATTTTTGTCCATATACATATCTACAAAAATAGCACACTCATTTAACTTTTTGAGTAAATGAAATAAAAAAAAAAGAGACGGCAATAAATAGGGCTGGCCAGTGCCAGCGGGTCGATGGGCTAGCCTGTTTAGACCCGCTTCCTTTTTTTAGCTTCAAAATCAAATCCCGGCCCTCCTTGGGTTAGGGTCTAAATGGGCTCAACTCGAATTCCCAGCTCTAATCACAGAAAATGACCATTACAAAATACTCCTCAGTCGCCTATTAGCTTTAAATTTGTGAATGTGGTTTTCTTAAAGTTTAAGCTTTATTTTAAGCTTATCTTAACACTTATTGCATTTTCTTTTAATTTTACCTTTTGTTTATCATTCCCCGGTATATTCTCTTTCATCTTTATTACTCCATCTGGTCCTAATTATAAGATCACTTTGACTTTTTTGAAGAAATTAAGGATGCAAAATTAATCATTTTAAAATATCTGTAGTTATTTTTTTCCTCAAAACTAATTTACATTACTTATAAACTATCGTATAATACAATTACATATAAGATACATTAAAATTAAGGGGTTTATTTAGCTTCCTTAATCTCCATAAAAAAAGTCAAAATGATCAAAATGATCTTTTATTTAGGACCGGAGGGAGTATCTCTTATTTGTCGCACTCTTCATTATTTCTTCCCCATACAGTCTCTTTTATATTTAATAATAAGGGTAATGTAGGAAAACACATTACCACCATATTCCTGTTTATAAGTCCAACTATTCCAAAAATTTTGTTCCTTATTATAAGTTCGGTTTGTGATTAATAAATGCTAGTGTGACTATTTTACCCCTATTAAATGTAAAAAAAGAAAGAAAGAAACAATTAATATTATTTTAATACTCATTCTTAAATGAGAGTAAGATTGGAAAGATTCATGAAAAGAGGGCATATTTAATGCTATAACTTCCACTCTTTGGCATGTGATAATTAGTTAAAGTGGACTTCTAAAGAGGAATAGAGTTGTACATTTTTTTTACATAATGATTGTTTTTAACTACTTTTATTAGTTTTTTAAATAAACACAAAGTAATTATTTGAAACTTATAATAAGGGACGGAGGGAGTAACTCAGTAAAAAATTATGTTAATAAGATCAAAATTTTTTGACCTCATGATTTCGTACAAAATTTATATTTATGCTTTTACAATTAATTTATTGTTGCTTACTATTATCATTGGGGTAGAGTCTCTCTCTATAGCATTTTCTTTGGTATCCATTTGAAGCATTCATCTTATTCATTCAATCAATCTAAATGGTAAGAAACATTTCACATAACTTTTTAAATTTGTATGTCTCCATAAAATCCTGAAGATATCCACTTTCACATAGACAAAAACTTCTTTATTGCTATCATCAGTTAATATTTGCTTACGAGGGTATCAAAGAAAAATGACGCTAAGGAAATCCATTTCCCTATTTTGTCACTCTTTTTTTTTTTTAAATAAAAGTTTAAATGAGTTGGTCCTATAACTATGTAAGCTTATTGAGCCAAGTTTGCCTCCGAATATAAGAACATTTAAAAAGGTACTAAAAATCACCTACTAATAAGATGCTTACATAGAGAGAATGGGATCTGAAATCATAACTTTGTAAGTTAAATTGTTACCAATTGAATCAACATTTGTTCAGATACATCGTGTTTTTTTAAGGTATGAAGCCAAATATTTTTAATTCATGGCCATATTCTTTTGCAAAAGTTTTTAGTTCTATAATAGTTTCAGTTGTTATTTGATCAATCAAATGGATGGCTAAAGAGTAACTTTTTCCTTTCGTTGGGAATAGTAAAGCATTACTAGCTAAGATAGATTTTGTTAGTACATATTTCTCACTCGCAATAGCTTGTTTAGCTACTAATACTATTGGGTTCATCCAATAGTTGGTAAGCTATTAAATTATATATATGTATTTAAAAGTCAACTTTTATTCTAATTTCTATTCAAGCTTTATTGGATACGTGAATATTTTTAGCACATTTTTCTCATTCAAATATTTTGTCTAGAAAGTGTTGAGTTCATCCAATTGTTGGTAAGCAATAAAATAACGAAAAATGCATTTAAAATAGGTGCAATGGCACTTAAGTCTGAAAATTTGATTTAAAAATAAATGGTTTGCAAATATTGACTCTGATAATTATAAATATTGGGAGCGCCAGTTAAAAATTATTCATTTACCTTTTATAAGTTTATTTCCACTGATTCGTAACTGACCATTTCATCTATGTTTAAGTCTGAGTTAATATTCACAATTTATTTTTACCATAAATATTTATGACACCTAATTTCTGATACGTAAAATTCTTTAATACCTAAGTATCATTCCGGCAAAATAATGAGTAAAATTAAAGTTAAATATATTATTTTCATGGTGCTTTGCTGCTCTACCAATTAAAATTTCTACAAGCTTTAGTTTACGAGAAGTAAAATGATTCTTTCAATACAAATAAAACACTGAATATAATTTCAATGGGTACAACTTATGATTTTCTATTCAATGAATTGATCATGCAATTACACTTTCTAGTCCACTCTACAACTGTAATGCAATATTTTCCTTGTTTGTTCTTTTCTTTTTGTCCAAGTGTCGTGCTCAACAAATATATCCTTCTATAACTTCATTTATGTGACATTTCCTTTCCAGAAAGCAACCGAAAATCCAAGCCAAAAGATTGTTATAATTCTGACATTGGATTCTATGTCATGCATATATATATATTTATATATATATATATATATATATGTATCTGATTTCGTGCTCAACAAATATTACCATCTATGAATTCCTTTATTTTCATGGGGCTTTGCTGCTCTAACAATTTAAATTTCTACAAGTTTTAGTTTATGAGAAGTAACATGATTCTTTTAAGGGTTAAAGATCATATTTACCTGTGAAGTGTGCAAGGTGTATCATACTTATCTCTGCCTCTGAAGTATTTTTGGATCTAAATGTGCCTTTAAAGTATGAAAATGGCTCAATCTTGCCCTTCAACCATTAGAAAACTCAACGGTCGAAGGGCGAAATTGATCCATTTTCATAGTTCGATGATACATTTGTTCCCAAAAATATTTCAGGGGCAGATTATGATATACCTTACACACTTCAGGGGCAAATATGACCTTAAACCCTTTTTTAATACAAATAAAACACTGAGTACAATTTCACTGAGTACAAAGTAACTTATTAATTTCCCATTCAATGAATTTCTAGTGCAATCACATTTTCTAGTCAATTATGCAACTGCGCCGTACAATTTTCTATGCTTGTTTGTGTCTTTATAATTTTCCCCCATCATTCTTGCTCAACAAATATTTCCTAATTTCGTGGTCAACAAATATATATTTATAGAGAAATACTTATATACTCTAAGAGTACGACATCATTTGCACTCTAGTCAATAAAAATGTAATATTTATCATAATTTTAATAGTAATTGTCATCCTTTACCTGTTTGGTATTAAGGGAAGGGAAGGAAAAATGGGTGAAGAGAAAATATTGTTAACTTCAATTTACAAAAATTAGAGAAGTGGGGTTAAAAGTTTATAATTAATATTTCTTACTCTTTCATCTTACATCTTATATTTCTTGAAATATCATAACCACACTTTTTTAATTTTTAAAAATTTAACTCACAAAATTTTTTCCTCCCATCCCCTTCCCTCCAAATCCCTTGTACCAAACACACACTTAGTTCATGAGACGGAAAATGGCTTTTTCATACAAATTAGGCAAAACATTGAATGCAATTTCATTGAGTGCAAAATAATTTAATTATCCATTCAATGAATTGCTCATGCAATTACATTTCAATTCTACAACTGTACTGTAACATTTTCTGTGTTTGTTTCTTTTCTATTCTTTTTTTTTTCTACCCAAGTTTCGTGCTCAACAAATATTTCCTTCGATATATTCACTTATTTGAAACATCTAGCTAGAATTTAGCAAAAACTCCAAGCCCAAAAGTTGATATCCTTCTGAGTGCTGACATTGTATTTTGTTTTTTTTAATATTGTATTCTTTGTCATACAATTAAGTTAACTAATTAAAAAAATAGGGTAAATGTGAAATTTTACCCATGGAATGTTTATGTAATAGCATATGGCGTAATATATCTTCAATGGTGATAATATACTAATAAATGTTTTGAAAGGTGCCGAAATACTAATAAACATTTAAAACAGTACGAAAAACCAACCCTGTTTATTTTTCCCGAAGGTCTATCAGAGTAAACACACGGTGTATGGGTCAAAAAATTAATGGGCATTTGGGGAAAAGAGAAGCATTAGTTGTTTTGCTCTATTTTAAAAGTTTAATGGAATATTAGTACAATTCAAAATACATTTGTGACGGATGCTCTTGCCACAACATATTAGAAAAATTAAACTTTACCCAGTAAAAAAATATGAAAATACCTTCCAATTCAATATTAAAAACAAAAAAAAATAGATTTAATAATTTAATTATAAAATAATGTTATAATCATTACTTAAAAAGTAAAAAGGATCAAGAAATTCCTATAAAATCATAATAAAAATTAAAGAATACATTTTTCACAATGAAATGCGTCAATTTTCCCTTCAATTTTATTCTTCCCCAATGAAAGCCAAGCAGAGATGACAGAAAGGCCTAATCATACGAACCTAACCGCCAAAAAGCTGAATTTCAATTCCAACAAACAAAAACCCATCAAAGCACATTTTTCTTGAGCTCTCTCACACTTTTCACCCTCCTCCCTCCCCTCGCCACCTTCACACATCACCTAATAAATTCCCTCCCCTTCCCTCCCTTTCTCTCCCTCTCTCTCTCTCACACACACACACAACTCTTCGATCTCCAAAACTAAAGTCCATCGTCTCCCATTTAATTTCTATCATTCATATAGAGTCGCACCCCAATTCCTTTAACCCATATATATGGACACCAACATCGGGTCCCTTGAGGCATGCAACGACGTCGGCTGCCTGCCGAACGGCACCGTCTCCGTAATCCAGGACTCCGACCCGAAGCTTGCCACCTGTGAGGGCGCCACCTGGCACGCCGGCTAGTTCAGGTTGGCGTAACTGACGTCTTCTCCGTCCCCGGTGATTTCAACCTCACGCTTCTCGACCACCTCATCGCCGAATCGGTCTCGTGGTGTCGGCGCCTGCGTTGTTACATTTTCTGTTGGTGGGCTTAGTGTTCTTAATGCCATTGCTGGTGCTTATAGTGAGAACTTGCCGCTTATTTGTATTCTCGAATTACTATCCTTTTTACTTGTGCTGCTAATAACAATCCTTCTATAATTTCCAATAACTTCAAACCATTGCTGCCTTCTTCCTGGCATGCTATTTCATACTTTACATGGATGAGATTTTTTTCTTTTGATTTTTTGACAGAATTTTAATTAATAAAATTTGGTATTTTAAAATCTTTAATAAAATAACAAAATATTCAACTTAAAATCTTTTTTTTAGACTAAATGATATAAGCTTAACCAAAAAAAAAAAATCTCTACGAATCAAGTGTGTGCAATGTTTCTCTTTTGGGGATCGGAACGAGTAAATAAGAAGAACCAAATCAAGTATTTAGTCTGATTATTCTTTATATATATATAGATACTCTGATTCTAAATATGAACTAAACAATTACTTTGTAAATATTAAGAAAAAGTAGTCATGACAAAAACCGTCCATCCAAAAGAAAAGCAAGCTGCCATTATTTACTAGCCAAAAGTGATAAAGATGTATCATTAATTATATAAATGCCTCTTTTCCTCTTCATATCAAGGTGGGGTTGGAATTTGCAAGAGACAAAATTTTTTAAAAAAAAGGGATAGAGATTCACTAAATAATTCAAAGAAAATGGCATTCCTAACAAAAAAAAAAATTTAACAACCAGTATGAACATTCACTGCAATAAGAATTAAAGAAAATAAAAAAAATCACAAAATTCAAGGACATATTTTCTTACTAGCAGGCTTGCATGGTAAGCGGGTATTATATATTATGAATGAAATCTTGTGTTTAAATCCCACAAAAATATATAAAAACATGTTTAAAAGAACTAGTTAGTAAAACTTAATCTCTTATTATTATATACAATACACGGTAGTAGATAGTTATAGTAATATAATCTCCTCTCCAACACCTTGGTGTGAAATGAATATATCAACTATGTATGAAATCGTCGTTACTTATTTGGTAAGTGTTCTTCATCATTGAAATGGAATTTAGATTGTCTAACATTTGATTTGGATGGTCCAAATTTTAAATTTTTAATTGACACATTTTTCAATGATAAATTTAGTGTTTAAATAAATTTCAGATTATCTTTATTTTAAATTTTACATTTATTAAAATAAAAAATAATTAAAAATATTAAAAAAAATTAGATGGGATCTAAACTTTTAAAATCAATTTGAATGATGCAGATTAAGATATGAGAAGGCCACAATTCATCTTCATAATTAGCAAGGAATGTGATCTATGGAGGCTTCCCAAAACACGTAGAATGTTAATGCAGCAGTTAGTAGTCTTCAATTCCAAATTTATTACCGTCACCTCCAATTTTATTAAACATTCTTGGGTGTGTTTTGATCCTACTTTTGGATCCTAGAAGCACATCCAAAAAGGCAAAAGTCATTTTGAAAAAAAAAATATGTTTGGTTGTATTTATTTTCTGAATGATTTTTGGTCCAAAATGACTTCTGTAACGGCAAAAGTCAGAAGCAAAAAAAAGTTACTTTTGGCTTCTGACTTCTGACTTCTGGTGGGTCCCACGCCTTTTGTTATGTATTATTTAATAAAGTGAGTAGGAAAATTAGACTGTTAGACCCCTAAAATTCTCAAATAAGATAATTTCTTTTAATCTAAAATTTTCTTTTTCTCTCCAAAAATTTACCACAACAATTTCTAACTACTTTCTCCCACAATATACTCTTTTGAGCAAAAAATATTATTTTTAAAAATTATTTTCCTGAAAATAAGGGGAAAACTAAGCCTTTAATAAGAATATATGCATATTATATATGTATTATTTAATGAAAATAATGCCCTTTTTTAGTAATTTTTCATCTAAACGTGCTTTTCAATATAATCATCCAAACATGTTTCTAAAAGTCAGATTGAAAAAAAGTCACTTCTATCATCACAAATCCAAACATAAATCACTTCACATAAATGACTTTTATCCAAAAATCACTTCTAAAAAAAGTCATTCTAAAAAAAGTCACTTCTCCAACGGAAATCCAAACACACCCCTTGACTTTTACTTTTGACCGACCAGACTGACTGGGAAAAAGCTGAAATCATAGGCCCTCTGAGAGTTCATGATCATTGTATTGAACCTTCTAAAGCTACCACCAGTTTCTTCGTTGCTCAAGTCTTTACCTGTAATGAGCCTTAAGCACATTATACTCCTAAGTCCAAAAATGAAAATATCATTAGTTCTATGCTTTGTCGTCTTCTTTGCCTCATATACAGGTATTAGGCATGTCTAGTTGCAACCTATCCGGCACTATTGATTTCTCCCTAAAAATTCTTCAAAATCTCTCCATAATTCATCTGTATGACAATCTTTTGTCAGCTTCGGTGCCAGATTTCTTCGCTAACATGTCAAATCTGACACAACTGGATCTCAGTCATTGTAATTTGAGTGGTATGTTTGCAAATAAGATCTTTCTGGTACGACTCACTCATTTATCTTGACATATTAGTCGGTTTTGGTCTTCTAGGTTTTTTGCCAGACTTCTCATTGAACGGATCTCTCCAGACATTGATTGTAGGCTTTACAAATTTCTCTGGACAATTACAAGTTCCATAAGCAACTTATGGCAGCTGTCTATATTAGATATACATAGATGCCATTTTAATGGAACACTGCCGGATTCAATTTCAGATCTGAAATAAATCATGACATGATCAGATGAGTCTAAAATCACATCTTGGCAAGGTTATTCATGATAGACTGATCAATGAAACACTTAAAAACCAATAACACTGCTTTTACTGAATAAAAGGGGATATTAATTAATTTATCATTTAATGAGACCATTTCAATGACTGTAACAACTAATGAACTTCCCCAGCAAAAAGAAAAAAAAGAAAAAATCGCAACCAGTGAACTTCCCATTTAGGCAGTGATGGGGAAACACGCTAAAAAATATACACGCTGGACCCATAGCCTGGAAATCACTCCCACAAGTGTGAGAGATATAACTGATCCCAAACACTCTCCCTTCTGGAGCATACGTGCATGTTCAGTTATTCACAGTCTCACCATCAAAGTTGAAAGCAATACTTACTTTCTCTGGAACACCCTAACCATCTTCCTTAATCCATCATTTCTCTCTTACTTGATCATTTATGAGGGAATATCAAGGGAGTAATTTGATAAAACATTGACAAAAATTAGACATATATTTTATATTTAGGAGTAAGATCAACTCTTAAATAAGTCTAATATTAAAGATCGACGGGGTATTATCATATGTTCAAATTGGAAATTATACTCGTACACTTAATTTGGGATGATTTAAAAAATTAAATAAATTACTCAAGTTTAAGTATAGCACATGTTATATTATCTCTCTTTAACTATTTATATACACACACATATCATTACACTATACTCTTATGATTTTATTTATAATTCATTATCATTCTTTATTAAAAATTTAATGCACTTTTTGAGAGAATGTTTACAAATGTTCTTACTCGTCAGCAAAATTCCCATGAAACTAAAAAATAAATCTAGAAAAAGTTTTTTCTGAGCACTAGTATCCTCTAATTGGGAGCAATCTTATTCGAAATAATGTCGACTTCATCTCCCAACGTCCGATTTAAAACTTAGTTCACATTGTAGCAACCAATGCCTTCCAATAAAATCAGCCCCATTACTGAAAAAGAAGTTGATTGATTCAACTTTAAAACCATTGCTCACCCAAGCCATTTGCTTCAAAAACTATTCAAAACATGAAACAAAGATGAGATACGGGTCTTTTCTTATTTTCTATGAAAGATCAAAACGTGTTAATAAAATGACTAATGCAGTCATAATATATTACAGAATGAAAGAATACATTACAGATTTAAAACATTGAATGATCTAAAATATATGGTTGGTATCACTTAGATCTGAGAGAAAATAAATTCTTGTAAAATATGAAATATGTCCTGGTGGAGAGCATTTGTTGAATTTATGTTTGCTCCTTTTCATGGAAAAACTGTTTTTTGTAACGTACTCAAAGCATGACTATTTTTATATAAATATATATATATATATATATATATATATATATATCTCGCAAAGCATATGAATATTATTATGCGTGTTCTGGGCTTGGTAACGGCAATCTAAAAGTCCGAATAGCCGCATCACTCAGTATTGGTAACTCCTTTGTATAATACTTTTTCCCTGCTTCTTATAAATCATTTATAAAGATATATTAGTTGACATTTTTAAATTTTATCCTTATTTATTGGTAGTACATGTTAGATTTTGGAAAAGAATAAAAGGGTGAGACAGTTGAATAAAGATGAAATTGGATTTTTTTTTTTTTTCAATTTAATTCAGATTTAATGAGTTACCAGTTTCTCTCGTCTCAGTGATGCATTTGGAAGTTACTTGTATCCCTCACTCAAAGAAGTATTTTGAAGTTCAAATTGGGCTCATAAACCTGGATTTGATTGGTCTATCAAAGGCAAGCCCTATAAGGTCCAACAGTGGGCCTATATATATGTGCGAAAGATTATACTCCTCCGGTTCTTATTTTAAGAACACAAAATTTGAATTATTTTGATCTAAAATATAAGAGTCTATCTTAGATTCTATCATAATTTAATGCTATTTTTTCTATTTTACCCCTACTTATTAACATTCTCTTTCATAATACTATTAATATTCTTATTTATATTTCTCTATCTATAGCCTCATCATAAATAAGGGTAATATAAAAAAAAATATTTTTCAAACATATTTACAGTTTTTAACTAAGTTTTAAATGTTTTCATAAGAAGTTTGACTGCCAGGCTCTTGTAGTAAGGACCGAAAGGAGTAATTTTCTGATGTGCTCTTCTTGAACAAAAGAAACAGAACCTTTTTTCCAAACAAATTTTTATTTAAGAAAAATTACAAAGCTAACGTAGGCTCATTATTTTAAAATCCTTAATAGAATCATCTTAAGTAAGGGTGTTAATAATTGACAAGAAAGTAGGTTCTAGTAAATTTGAAGGAAAATCAATGTACTTTATTCTTAACACCAATAGTCCTACATTCCTAGACGTTTAACCTATTTCTATGGCACTGCAAACTGTGTTACATTTAAGACCTACGTAGTATCAAGTATATATCTTTTCTCACATGATCATGTGAGAAATGATAAATGTATAAATATACACCTACATAATGTTTTAAACATGTGAAGAAGACTTGAAATTTGCTTAGGAAAATGAGCCCTAATAAAATTGTATGAAAAATAGTACTCCGGTTCTAAATATAAGATATATTTATCAAACAATGAAATTTTAGGTGCAAACTTTGAAAAAAGTTGGGGAGAAGGAAGAAACCGGATTCAGCAGGAACATGCTCTTGCACAAATCAATGATCAATGAATTAATAAATATTTTATGCAGCATAAGAAAAGAAGAGCGGGCATATTTACGCCGATCTTGAGAGTATTCAAAATCCTCCATTAAGATTACATTTTTTATATAAATTCATCAAATATACTACCTCCGTCCTATACTACAAGAAATAAGGTTAATTTTTTTGAATGGCTTTGTCCCAAAATATATGATCCTGTTTAACTTTATTTTAGTGATAAATCGTTTATCTCCATTTTACTCATACATTAACTTCTCCCACATATTATATTTAATCTTCTTTTCATAATTATCATCTTTCTTATTTATTCATAAATAATAACACTTTTAAAAAAAATGTATATTTTCTAAATATTTATTGTTTTTAAATAATTTTAACTAATTTTTTAGGAAACCACAATTCAGTTAAAAAAAACTTTTATATTGTAACGGAGGGAGTACTAATAAATCCATTAACACAATATTCCCGTTCAACATTATAACAATCATTTACATATACTAAGAAAACATAATGTAACCATTTATTTTGGATAAATATGTTTGAAATTTACATGAAGTTAACAAAAATAAAGAATCCTTATATTAATATACTCTCTCCGGTCCTAATTATAAGACCGCTTTGACTTTTTTGACTTTTTTTTCCAGTCCAAAGAAAAAGTAGTTTCAGTCACAAAAAAAATATTTTTTCCTCAATACTAATTTATTCTACTTATAAACTAACCTATAATCTAATTTCATGTGACATATGTTATAATTTAGTGGTCTAATTTGCTTCCTTAACTTCTACAAAAAAAAGTCAAAGTGATTTTATATTTAGGACCGAAGGGAGTGCTATATTTGGAAAGAGTAGTATGTTACAACTTTCAAAATATAATAAAATCACTTGAAAATAAGTCAAAATGTTGTAAAATTAAATAAAAAAACAAATTGGCAGCGTTACATTTTAACCCACAGCCTATTGGGCTGACTTTTTAGCCCTGAAAACATAAGTATGCCTCGACTTTTTAACGGTGTTGAATGATAGCTAATGAAATGTTATTAATTCCTTGACAATACTTAAAAAAGAGCTCGTTAATTTATGAAAACATAAAAAGAAGTAAGAAAAGACGGAATTAGAGAATCTAGCTAGAAGCATGTGAGCCAGTGCATGTTCGACCTTTTAGCAAAAGTCAAAACTGAGGATGTGTCAGTGTCAGCTTTTGTTTCTCTCGTGACATCATCTGAATTTATGTCTTCAAGACTGATATGATATGATACCACATGCAAGACGACCATATAGCTAGGCTTTAGCATTACAAACCCAGGGTCGTCCTATATTATATTTGATCAGAAACAGGATATCCCTACTCGAACTACTCTCAATCTTACTACTTTATTTTTTTTTGACGAACCTCATTCTTACTACTCTTACTATATAAAATATGAAAGTTTAATAAATTCGGTTTAAAAAATTGGTTTAAAAAATAATTCTTTCAAACATGCCTTAATTTATAGGATTAAAGGTCATATTTACCCCAGGATTATGCAAGGCGGATCACATCTATCCTGGAAACATTTTTTGGTCCAATTTTGCCTCGAAAGTGTGTAAAATGTATCATATTAGCCCTTTACCATGAAAAATCTCACGTTGATTGTTAAATGATTAACATTAATTAATGGTAAAGGGCAAATATAATACATTTTGCATACTTTCGGGGCAAAATTGGACCAAAAAATACTTCTAAGGCAGATGTATGTGATTCACCGTGCACACTTTCAGGTAAATATGACCCTTAACCCTAATTTATAAGAGGTTAAGTAAGAGAAAAAAAATAAAATAATGATAAAAATAGTACTCCCTCCGGTTCTTATTATGAGAGCTTGGCCATTAAATTGTGCTTCTTAAGAAAATAGTGAAAAATTAGTTAAAACTATGAATATGTCTAAAATATACTTTTTTCCTATATTACCTTTATTTATGATGGGATTAGAGAGAGAAATATAAATAGGAGTATTAATAAGTAATATGAAAGAGAGTGTTAATAAATAAGGGTAAAATAGAGATAATTGCATTAAATGATACAAAATCCAAGGCCGGCTCTTATATTTTGAACCAAAATAATTCAAATTTCGGGCACTTATAATAAGGTTAGGAGGGAGTACGAAAGAAAATGTAGTATTTTAAAAAAATTAAAAAATAGAGGAAAATATATGATATTGTTATGAAAAATTAGGGGAAAGAAGAAAGATGAAAGATGGAGAGATGAAGATAATATAACAAGACAAGAAATTGGAGAGAAAGAGGGAGAAACTCTTATTCACTTGGATACCAAATGTGTAGTACATTGTCCTCTATTTATAGGCACCCAACTTTAACCAAGAATTACACAAAGTAAATAGCAAGTTTAATCCTCATAAGTGTATAAGTTGTAACCTTTGAGTTATGACAATAATAACCCCTAATTCGCTAGAGAGGTTATGGAGTGTAGGATGAGAAAGATCAAGGGTTGGGAGAGGTTATGGACATTCACATATTTAATATTTGTAACACTCCCCTTTGGATGCCCATAAACAAATATTGTGCCTCATTAAAACCTTACTAGGAAAAATCCAATGGGATAAAAACCCAATGAAGGAAAAGGAATACACAATACTTATCAAAGCTACCTCGTTAAAAACCTTACAATGAAAACCCAATGAGGCAAAACCTTGGGTAAAGGAAAAAGAGTAGCATAATATTTTCTCCCTCTGAACAGAATCATTTTACTCCCCCTCGGACTACATCACTTTTGTCCTTTTATCTCGAGTGAGTATACTGATTTTTCAAGCATATTCCATCCAAAGCTTTTTGAGCATATCTTCATTCGATCGAATTGCATTATCATCACATATTCTGCTAAAATGTATTCATCTAACATATCTCCATGATATATCTCACATCTACGTATTTATTCAAATACATCATTCATTGTGCACCTGCAAAAGCTTAATTCTTCTACAAAATTGTAACATGTATAATACCAACAAAATTAGCAAATATTTATATGGGAGACCTCTATTCATGATTTTGAAAATCACTGTAGAATTTAATAACTTGATCTACTGGTCAAGTAATGTACAAACTTATATATTTTCTAAGTAACAATATATTTTGTAAGATAATTCTTATATATGCTTGTGAAATTTTTTATCATTCAATGATTCTCAGGTAAATTTCATCATCAAGTGGGATATATATAATTATTAACGCATATTTTCTTTTCATACAGTGCCAGACTACTAATATTTGTAGATTACTTGTATCCACCTCAAAATAGTTTGCACACTACAAAAAAAGCATGTATTAGTAGCGGTTATTTAGGTTGATTAGTAGCAGTTTCAACTGCAACTAACACTTTACTAGCGGTTTCTATTTCAGCTACTAAATCTCCCGTGACAAACATTTAGTAGCGGTTATACATAACCGCTGCTAATTCGGTCAACTCCGCTATTAATTCAGTAACGGTTAAAGAAACCGCTAGAGAACAACAAATGAAAATTTCGTTTTTGGTATTTAATTAGCGGCAGTTCATCAAACTGCTACTAATGTCAAGAAAAAAAAACGTAATTTTATTTATTAGCGGCGGTTTCAAATCGCAACTAAATACACGTATATTTAGTGGCGTTAAGAAACCGCGACTAAGGATACGATGGATTTAGCGGCGGTTCAGAACCGCTACTGATATGTCATAAGTTTAGTAGGAGTTATAAACCGCCGCTAAAGTCATCAATCATGAGTAGCTGTTTCAGAACCGCTACTAAGTGGGAAAAAATTAAAAAAAAATAAGCACGTCAAATTAAATTGTCTACTAATTTTATCAACTAAATTGCTTTTAAGCAACAACTTACAATTTATAATTAAGAAGGTTTTTAGCGCATAACTTATAAAAGAATATATCGAATTAATAATTAGTAACGCAAAAACATTTTATTAGAATAAAAGAACCAATCTAACTATAAACAAAATCAAATTTAATATTATAGTGAAAATCTGAATCAAAAATTAGAAGACATATTTGTATACTGAACAATTCAATATTACATAAAATAATTATATCTATAAAAAAAATTATAACAACATTGTTAGCTGAAGGAATACAAGGAAAGTAAGAAAGGAGCAAAGAAGGAAATGAGCAGAGGGTAGAGAAATAATGGGAGAGTGGTGGGTATTTATAGGTGCTGGAGGCGCTAATTAATAGCGGTTTGTGTCTTAGTAGCGGTTAAAAACCGCTACTAAACGTAGCGTAATTTAGTGTCGCTTTTAATTGCTACAAATTGTAGCGTATATTTAGTAGCGGTTCTAATTGTTCGAAAATGAAAAAAAAAATTGATAAAAGAAATATATGAATATTTTTTTAAAAAAAACATATATTAATGTTTGATACACACCGTTATGTAAAATGGTACAAATTAAAAAACAATTGTCTCTTCAATCATCTTCTTGCTCCCGCCTAAGAAGAAAATAATAAACACCTATATCAATTTTTGATAATAAAATATGCGAAAAATTGTACAATAACTTTGTAGTGAGCAAACTCACCTAACTACTGGTAAATACCCGTCTTCTTCTAAAATGAGGTTATCGAAGTTTTCAGGTTCAAAATGCTGGCTGTCTAGTTTCATATCATCTTCCTCACCCATTTCGTAGAGGCTCGGGGCTTCATATGAATCACCATATGCCAATCTTTGTGTTTCTGATCTTGCACATAGTAAACTTGCTGTGCTTGTGAGGCAAGAATATACGGCTCGTCATCTGGTACTTCTCCCGTGTGAATGAGTCTTGAGAAATTGACAGATGTGATGCCTAAGCTATCTACTGTAATGCCTCGAGAAGTTCTGGTGTCCACCCACATGCAGTTGAAGAGAGGCACGGTGCAATGGCCTTGATAGTTTAGCTCGATGATATCAACGAGCTTCCCATAATATGAGACGCCTCCAAATTGCATGTCAGTATCACGTGAGCTGGCATAACTCCTTGTACCAAATGTGCCGAATACTCCGGAATTTTGGGTGAGGGAACCTTCATCCCGTGCAACGGTGCAGAACTTAAAACAGTTGACGTTGTATGTCGTATATCTCCTGACATGGTCGAGCGGACCAGTTGCTAGATTTATCATATCAGGCGAATAGGGATTGTCGTCGTTGAGTATTCTGCGTGCAAACCAATCTGGAAACTCACGATGGACCTTTTTATCCACTTCAGCAGACGACCTTATGCGGCTACGAAGCTGGCATTTAACATAACGCCGGAAATCCCTTAAATTCAAAACAACAAATCAGAAGATTTCGTGGTTTGTATATAAAATAATACGATGCGCGTGCATAGTGTTATGATTCTTACTGAATGTAGGTCTCTACTTGAGGGCAATTTGTCAAGACATGTCTGTGTGCTTGCAACCTCTCAGTAGAGTGAGCTTGTAATACTGACTTCCTTCAATTGGCTTTCCGACGGGTGGGAAGAATGTGTTAGAAGGTGAGTGGACATTGGTGGGGCTGTCATCGACGCGAGGAGGACGGTTGAATGAGGTCTCCATGTCATCAAAATACCGCGAACAATATGTTAACACCTCTTCACTAATGTAACCCTCTGCTATTGAACCCTCTGGAGATGCTTTATTCCTGACGTACGACTTCAATTTCCCTAGGTATCTGTAATTGCATTTACAATCAGATTACTGAAACAAAAATCATGAAATTACTGTATGGAGTAATTAATCAAATTACCTCTCTATGGGATACATCCAACGATATTGAACAGGGCCACCCATCTTTGCATCTTGAACGAGGTGGACAGTGAGATGGACCATCACAGTGAAAAAAGATGGAGGAAATATCATTTCCATATGACAGAGCGTTAGAATTATTTTCTCTTACAATTGATCTAACTCTGTTGCGTCCAAAACCTTTGCACACAATCGTCGGTAGAAAGAACTAAGTTGAACCAAAACATTTGACACCTCCGGGGACAGTGTGCTTTTAATTGCCAGAGGTAGGAATTGCTGGAGCAAAACGTGGCAGTCGTAACTTTTCAACCCGGCAATCTTCTTGGCATGCATGTCGACACATCTTGAGATGTTGCTTGAATAACCATCAGGAACCTTAATGTCCTTAAGTGTGGAGAGGAAGACTTCTTTGTTGCCTCTTGTGAATGTGAATGAGGCTGGGGCAAACTTATCATTCTCATCTGGCCAGGCGTCATGACGTATTCCCTTAGCCATGAGATCTTTCTTAGCTTGCAGATGGTTCTTGGACTTTCCGAACTCGTTCAGCAACTAAAAACATTTATTTAGTAGCAGTTTTGAACCGCTACTAAAAGTATTGACAATTAGTGGCATATTTAAACCGCTACTAAAACCAATAAGGATTTGTAGCAGTTTTGAACCGCTATTAAATAAGTATATTCTTTTTTTTAATAAATATCGCTATACTAGAGTAGCGGTCCCACTCAGTCGCATTTATATATATTTATAAAAATCGCATTTACATATAAAATAAATGATATCATAACGAAAAATTTAGAAATTTCTGCAATCGTAGCCAAAATAAAACACAAGTTTCACAATTAAAAAAAAGATGTAACAGTCCTGAAATTACAAACGTTCAACTAATAAAAAAACCCTATGACTACGCATCTGGTTGAGTGGTGTCCGGCTAACCACCTTCTGGCTGATTGACCTCTGGCTGGGATCCTGAAGAACGGTTACAGGTATGTCTCGGTGGACGTGGTGGTAGTCCTGGTACACGTATAGGAGGTCCGCCTGGGTCCACCCTCTAAATGATCCGGTCGAGTGCACTGTTGGTACTTTCGACCCAGGACTCCAATCGATCGTACACCTGATCTGTAATATCCTGAGTCAACCGTTCCTTCATCCGAGCCTCATACTCCGGATCGTGCATCATAGAGCCGCTGGAAGACGCTTGGCCGGCTGCTACAGACTAGGCAGTGCTTGCCGACCCAGTCCGGCCATACACCATTGATGGTAGGGCTCCGTAACCCATCCCGCGCACACGGCCAGGGTGCTCACGGGTCCCAAGGGCGGCCCTGAGTGAGGCAGTGGGGTCTATATTATCTCCCTGTGACTCCTGAAGCTCTCTCTCTACTTCTTCAATTCTACCCTGAACACAGAACATATATTAGACTTTTCTACAAATATAATTGTTAAAAAAATATGATAAATCCAAATAAAAGTACTAGAATTCTTACAATATGCTCCTAAGCTTCTGTGGATGTTGCACTCCCGTCATGGTTCCTGTGTTTCTGACGGTAGAAAAGGCCGTATGTAGCCTTCTTCCCTTGTTGCAAAGCTTCGTCCTCCTGAAATTATTGAATAATTTATTATTATATACAGTTAAATAAATATAAATTAAAAATAAATATCAATTAAACAAGAAAGGTTTATTGTTTCATACCATCTCAATTTATTATTATATACAGTTAAATAAATATAAATTAAAAATAAATATCAATTAAACAAGAAAGGTTTATTGTTTCATACCATCTCTCCGTAGCTGACCGAAAATGGCTTCGTGCCAGCCGTATGATGAACCTTCTGCTGCGATCGGCTGTAAACGCCTTGCTGTGATCTCTTCTGTTAACATAAAATAAAATTTAATCATGATTATAAATAAAAAATATTTCTTATTAATGATGAATACCTTAATAATTAAATCATTAAATATACCTTTCCTAAGTCTCCCTCTTCCAACGGACATATCTCTCCCAGGCATCCGGAGGGACTCCACCAGGGACATCATCTATCAACTCCTGCATCGGCCTGCTCCCACCGGCATCCTTTTGGTTGAACAAATCCAACCTCTTGTTCTTTCAACCGTCACCCATCTTCCCTACTGCCCAACGTTTGAACATATCTCGCACATCAAACTTCTTCTGCAAAATATGAAAAAGATCATTGAACAAATAATGTACTTACAATTGCAATAATATTTCAATAATAATAAATAATAAATAGAATTCATATCATTTAAGAAAATCATATTCCTAAAATAATAAATAATAAATAAACTATAACTCAATTAAATTGACCTTCACGATTTCCCTCCACTCAAAATCCTTCGTCTCTGCATTAATCTTCCTCCAGTCTAAAGCGTCAATCGGAAAGCGCTGGTAATTCTGGCCAACATTCCCGCAGAACCTGCCAAACAGTTGACCCCCCTTCCCTTTAGGTTGAAGGGTGAACAAGTTCCAGTCAACCTTCACCCTATGGTCGGTCGGGAGGTTGTGCGCATCTTGCACACTCAGCGTCCTCCTCGTGGTACTACCAGAAGGGTCTACACAATTTAAAAATATTGTTAAACCCAAGTAAAAATTTAAATTATCTCATAAAAACGACAAAAAATTTAATTCCCTTACCCTGTACTTGTACATTGAATCCAGTTGTCTTTCGACTGGACCGTCTGCTAGCACCCTCGCCGGCTTCCTCAGTGTCCTCACTATTCAACCATTGTTCGAAGGCATCCAAATCCGGAATATGAGGAGAGTTCTCATTGTAGAACTCGTTGATGATATCCTCGAAAATTGCCTCTCGCTATATACGTTCCCGCTCCGCTTGTATACTTGAATGTAACCGCTACTAATGTATGCCACTATATTCATTTTGGTAAAACTGACCATTTTAGTTGCGGTTTTTCTCATTAACCGCTACTAATGTGTATTTAGTAGCGGTTTCTTTTTTACGCTACTATAGTAACCGCTAGTAAATTCCGCTTTTTTGTAGTGGCATTATCACAATCTTCATTGTCTTTCTAAAAAAAGTATATTTCTCATAAATATTGATATCCCATAATAACTTTTATTTCTGGATTTTGCACTTCATGTCCCTTATTTTCACATATTTTGAACCATAATCATATTTTCACTTCCTTTCTTTTTTTTCTTTTTGGCCAATCATCTATTTGTCACTCATCATGATATACCTTTGTATATGATCCTCATTTAATCACGTGATATCATTATCGAAATTGTTGTCGACAACTTTATTTTTTTCGATTCCATTTTCCTTGTTGTGACATAACTTATTGAGATCTCTTTGTTCATTTTCACGTATATAAACTTCCTTTGAGGTTTTTTTTGTTTAATTAGTTATGTCTCTGCACTCTTCTAGAATGTCTGCCTCCTTAATATGATCATCTTAATTATAAGCTCCTCTTTATCTGAAGTGTTTACATTTAGAATCGATTGATTTCTCATGCTTCAGGTATGTCACATTTATTGGAGCATCTTCAGCTGGAAATATGAAATTCGATAATTCTCATTTAGGTCAATAATTTTATCTGTCAGATATTTTGTAATACTTTATGAATGCAAAATCTGATGAACTTCTGGTTCATACTACTATACTTAATGATCTACATTTGGTAATGATAGTGCATTCAATATATTTTCTTTTCCAACTACTTGATTTCTCCCCCTCATGTTTGGATAACTTTGTCGAATGACAATTAAATAATCATGCGGTATAAGTCTCTAAAATCCATTTGTTTCCTTTTGAAACATCATTTTGTTTCATTTAGAAACAAGAAAAAGGAGTTCCTTATCCAACATTTATCTCAACTTTGTCTAAATATCCATCTATATACGTTGTGGTGGATTAACAGGCAATGCATTGTACATTCAAAATTTTTGAGATGGAAATTATCTGGCTCCTGTCTAAAAGCTAATTTTATTGGGAGAGAATATTGTTGGCTTGATGTAAAGTCCTGCAATATGGGATATTAGATATGTCAACATTGAAAAAGAAACTTTGTTCTCATAAATATTTCATGGAGGCTTTAATGAATAATTTCTGGATCATATAATATGGAAATTGTGCACTCAACAGAATGATTTATTCAAACAATCTTGCAAACTCCAGGTTGTAAATTAAATAATCGCACATGTAACCATTTTATAGATGCATCTATCAAATTTATTGAATACATATATAGTTTACATGCTATTTGATTGGGCCCATGAGTTTGATATATTTCCAAAATGTAGATCCATTTCAAATCTCAACTAGTGATTTTTTTAATTATAAATTTTCTTTGAGAACAAACAGCACAACATGATGTTAACTATTCGAGAAAAATCT
Organism: Mimosa bimucronata; assembly: GCA_037074515.1. Lineage (NCBI taxonomy): Eukaryota > Viridiplantae > Streptophyta > Magnoliopsida > Fabales > Fabaceae > Mimosa > Mimosa bimucronata. The sequence goes on from CM073446.1 coordinate 3,729,381, forward strand.
TCTGGTTCTTCAATGGATGTCAATAAATAATTTGATAATCCATATATATGACTTGGATGATCAAACAAGTTATGCCAAAAATAAATTTATTTAGATCAGTAAACTTCTGGTTTGTCGTATTATCTTTCTTATCTAACATTCAATTTTCATATTTAAAATCATTACATGACATTCATTTTGGGGAGATCTCAAAAGATTTTGTGAAGGAAGAATATGAGTATAATTTCATTTAACATTCAACATTGATCCACACTTGTATTCCAACAATCTCCCCCTCAAGTGTGATTTACCGATAAACTTCCCCAATTCATGCATTTCAAAGACAGTTATAATAGGCTAATAACCTTCGTACATTTCATTTGGAAGCTCAAATACTTAATTACTCACATAAAAATATGGATTTCAATCCAATTGGATAATCTTTTCTTTCCCTTCAATGAACGGAAATTCCAATATCATTCTATGAAGCATGATTTTCATCATCAATTATTCTACCACAAAAAAAAAATTGTATTGGTTCTTCAGGAACTATATTTATTTTGTAATATATAAGTTCTTCAAGAACTAACATATAACGTGATATTTCAATAGTAATATACTTCCATTTGCTTTTTTCTTACATATATATATATATATATATATTCTCATAATTTTATTGGATAACTAATATATCACAGTAGGTAAAATTCATCTTACATCCCAATAATGAAAATTACTCTATAACTAATACATCACAGTAGGTAAAATTCATCTCACATCCCAACAATGAAAATTACTCTAACAAAAATTAATTAACAATCATTTATCAAATCAATCAAGTTCTCATCAAAATTCGTGTCAATCTCACTTGCAAAATAAAACTAATAATCATATTCTCTTATGTATGTGTGACAATTAAATTAGAATTTCACATGATAATGTTTCATTTCAATGTAGTTGTCATTAAGTTCATGAATATATCGAATTTCTCCCACAAAATAGATAAAATGTACCATTAATATATAAAATGTATTATTACCCTTGTGAAATAATCACATGGCTTAACTAACTCTTATCAACTCATGGTTCTTATTTCTTCTTCTTCTTCTTCTTCTTCGTTTTTTTTTCAAATACTATTTTTCACAAAATTAATTTCACGGCAAAATATTTAGTATTTACAACAAATTATATATATTTAGCCATATGCGAAATTATAAATGATAAGGGCATATTATACTAGATTAAACAAATAATGGAAACAATCAAATAATAATTAACTGTCTTTATCAATATAATTTTTATAAAGTTATCATCATAAATCTCATGGTAAAATAATGAAGATGTCAACTCAAAGAGCAGTTGAGATATCATAACAAAAGCATACATCAACAACTATAATTCAAATCATATTTTACGCAGAAGAATATATGGGTATGTTCAAGAGTAATAGCCTTTTATTTTCAATAAAAATAATAATTTATAATAAAAAGATAAATGACATATAATATTTTGCAACTTTTTAGAATCTAATTACTATTTTTTTATTTGTTTTAATTTCCTCTTTTTAAACATAAAATTCATCTTTCATAAGATAAACATAAGACTACCTTTTAAAGAATAAAATAAATTCATACATTTGAACAATTTTGTAAAAATAAAAGTAAAAATAGAGGCATACCTGTTTATTATCAACATTTGATTAAAATAAGTCCAATGGCAGAAAAATTCAGCTCTTCTTAATCATAAAATTAAACCTCTATAATTATTTTTCCCACACAGTTCAATCATAATAAACTTAAACAATAATAAAAATGAACATAAGGTAGCCTTCTGGGCTTATGATAATAAATTTGGCAATTTTCTTTATAACTCGTTGCCCTTTTTTTAATATTTGTCATCTCATAGCCTTTTCAATGTGACAACCATTTTGACAATTCACGGGATAGTTACATATTTCTTTATGGCTTTTGGCCATATTAAAATACTTGCTCATAATTTATATTAAAATATAATTATTTTCATATTTCCAAACATTGTTGCCTCAATTATCAATTTGGGCGTTGATCTTATGTGATTGTAGCAAAATATAATAATTAGTCTTCAAGACTGTTACATCTGGAAAAGTGATTCTCTATAAGTTATTTGTCTTCTAGACAATATATTTTTAAAAAATATTTTTAAAGCTATAAAGATAAAAGATCATTTTTGTCATTTGATACATGATCATAAGCCTTCGAGGCTTTAATTTTTATAACAATTCAATAATCAAAGTATTATATTTTCTTTTTCTTGAGCAATTTTGTAGAACTCACAATGTTCTTTCCACAAAAGAACTATTAAAAAGGTGACGTGACTTCCGGTCATCAAATCACAACTAAAAAAATATTATATAAAGTAATATGAATTCTGGTCATTTTAATCACAATATATAAAGTATAATAGCTTCTGACCATTCTATAAAATTAAAAGAATACAATATTAAGATAAATTAAGTAAATTAAAATTCTTAATCAAATATAAAGAATTAGATGAGTCCTTAATCATATAGATAACATTATAAATAAATAGGAAATAATACAATCAATTCCACCAATACAATATGATCATGTTCATCATCATTTCTCATAGTAATATTCCTTCTTTCAATAGCATACCATCAATATTCTTTTTTTTTTTTTTCAAATATTAGTCTTCAGGACCATAGTAAAAATCTTTCAAATCTATAAAATTCTTTTGTCATTGCATGTCTAAGTCATTAGCCTTCGGGGCTTGAATGTGTGGATCATTAGCCTTCAGGACTTTGACATTTGTTATCACTAAATCATCAAATTATAAATATATAGTATGTATTTCATATGCATCAAATTAAATATGCAGAGTGGATATTCCGTAAGAACTAAAAGGCGTATGAACTAAAGGCGGTAGAACTTGCCAACTAATTCATTGTGACAGCCTGTCTAATTCTCCAAAAGAGATAAGGATATGATGCAATATTATATATATACGTATAAATATATAATATTATGTTGTGTGTGCGTGTGGTGTATATATATTATATGTATATGTATGTATAATATATATTGTGTGTGTGCGCCTTGTGCAGTGTGCATAATAACTAAAAGTGGGTGATACAAAATAAATTTCATGAAAGTAAAATAATACAATGTATAAAGCAATAAAAATAAAGAAAGAAAAAAATACCCAGATCTTCAGAGCAAATTCGTGCTGATAACGTGTTATAAAAAATTAGGGGAAAGAAGAATGATGAAAGATGGAGAGATGAAATTAGTATAACAAGACAAGAAATTATAGAGAAAGATGGAGAAACTCTTATTCACTTGGATGCCAAATGTGTAGTACGTTGTCCTCTATTTATAGGCATCAAACTTCAACCAAGAGTTACACAAAGTAAATAGCAAGTTTAATCCTCATAAGTGTACAAGTTGTAACTTTTGAGTTATGTATGACAATAACAACCCCTAATTCACTAGAGATGTTATGGAGTGTAGGATGAAAAAGATCAAGAGTTGGAAGAGGTTATGGACATCCACATATAATATTTATAACAGATACAAAATAAGTAAATATGACAACCTTTAATGAGTTATTATATATATATATATAAAAAAAAAAAGATTAGGACAATTCAAAATTTTCACTCTTAGAAGCTTGGGATACGTGACACAGCAGCTCTTGCCGTTATTGGACTTTCTTTCTCTTTCCTTAATGATTTTTAATATACATTGTTTATAGGCTAAATTATAGAAAACCCCCCTGAACTTTTGATCAATTGCACATAACCTCCCCAACCTTTGAAAGTTTAAATTAAAGACCCCTGACGTTTCATGTTTTGACTTTTAACTCCCCTGCCGTTAAAGTTAACGGTTTTTGCCATTTACAATTTTAACCTTCTTTTATTATATACCATGTCATTCTAAAAATAAGCCTTCACAACTGATATATAATTTTAAATATTTTTAAATATTTATAAAAATATAAATATTAAAAAAAATATTTAAAATATTTTTTTGACCATACACTTTATAAATAGAATACCTCAAAAATAAAAATACTTAAAATGCATGTAAAATATCTATTTCATCATGTCTTTTTTTAAATTAAAAATTATAATATACTTACTATTATTTATTTTAAATGAAAAGAATTATTTTTTAATGACATATTATACAAAACAAGATATAAAAAAATTAGATATTATAAAAACCGTTAACTTTAACGGAAATTTTAACGGTAAGGGAGTTGAGAGTCAAAATATGAAACGTCAGGGGTCTTTAATTTAAATTTTCAAAGGTCAGGGAGGTTATGCGCAAATGACCCAAAGTTCAGGGGGGTTTTCTAGAATTTAGCCTTGTTTATAAAATACTTTAATGTTTTTATGAATATCCTTTATCTTTATATTTTATAAATACAAATAGAATTTTTCTATACCTTGACTCAGATACTCATTATACCATCCATACATAAAAGATTTGAGTTCAAAACTACAGTTATAAAAAAGGCTTTTTAAAAAAGAAAAAGTTTTGTGCAATCCAGTAATAAGACCCCAACAATTGAAAAGACTTCTGACTAAATAAATAAACATTTTTATTTAATTAGAAGTAAATTCTATTAAGAAGCATTAAATAATATATTTTTAAATTCAGTGTTTTATAATAAAATATGAGGGATTGTATTTGGGCATCTTATAGCATGTGTATCCATTTTGAGTTCATTGAATTTGACCGATGATGGAATTAAGACCATTAACAAAAAAAGTTAACATGGCAGGAGATACTTACTGGGATCACACCGACATGAATCACACAAAGCATCACAAAGCATGCGAGGAGGAATGGGCGTCTCACCATTAAGTTCCATTTAAATCAATCTGTATGTGTTCACCTCAATTTAAATTTGATTTATAAAAATCCAAATTACCGCCTTTATATATTTTATATCTTTAGTGTATAAAATACAATTATATAGCGTATAAATTGATTATATACAATCAAATGAATTAATTACACAAATACCAACTAATTTGGGGGGAATATCATAATACAGTCCCTTGTATTAGTTTGTATTTATTAATTTAATTTGTAAAAATGTTCATGGGTTGGTTTTAAAATTGTCGCTCACCATATTGTAAGACCATTGGATTTAAATGTAGGATAAACAAATGATTAGTGTGTAAATTTGCGTCGTTGTTGCACAAGATTTGATTTGCCCTATTAGTATTTTTTTTATTTTAAAATTGTTCTGAAAATTTTAAAATGTAACAATTTTGCCATTTTACTGTTAAAATGCCAACGGTGACCGTCACAAATTTGACATAGACCATAAATATTTTAACGATAAAGGGTAAAATTGATAAGCTTTGAAAATTCAGGAACAATTTTGAATCTAAAAAAATTACAAGGCAAAAATAGCTACTCTCTAAGGTTATAATTATAAGATTAAGTTTATATTTTTATGTAGGTTAATGAAGTAAAATACCGCTTTTCCTTATTATAAGTCCACCTTAACTACTTCTCACATACCAAGGAGTGAAAGTTATAGCATTAAATATGTCCTATTTTTTAATTTTTTTTCCAACTTTACCCTCATTTAATAATAGGTGTTACAATAATATTTTATGTATTATAAACCTTCTCTCTCATATTCCCTATTTTCAATGTAAGGGTAAAATAGTCACAACAACATTAATTGATCCCAAAGTGGACTTATATTTAGAAACAAAAAATTTGTGGTAGTTGGGCTTATAATAAAGAACGGAGTGGTATACCACTAAATCTTAACATATGTTACATATAATTAGATTATATATTAGTTTATACGAGTAAATAAAATAGTTTAGTTTTATGTATAAAAATATAGTTTAGTTTTGAGGAAAAAAGATAAATATAAACAATTTATAGTGCTTTATTTTATATCATTAATTTTTTTAATCTTATAATTAGGATCAGATAAAATATTTAACAAAAACTTTTAAAACAAATTTGTAGAAAAAAACTTTGAATAAACAATGTTTGATCTCGATCTAAAATGGAAGCCTCAATGGAAGGGCCCACCCGCACCGGGCGTGTCATTCGTTTGTTGAGATTCGTTAATTGGAATCAGCAACGGGATTACGGCGCTCACTTTGCATCTTGAAAATCAAAACCTGTGGACCCTTCATTTTCTCATTTCCTGTACGATTTTAATTTACTTATGGCCCCTTCCAGCTCACCTTTTTAGGTTTGGCCACCCACCCATATATTGTCTTGAAATGATTGCAATATACGGCTGTATCTCATTATACGAGTAATTTTAACTATCATATTTTTTTTTTAAATATAAGTTTAATTTAAGGTTAATTAATGCTATTGTGACTATTTTATTTCTATATTAGAAATAAAAAGATGAGAGAAAAGTTTATAATATATAAAATATTATTTTAACATATATTCTTTTATAAAGGCAAAGTTGAAATTTTTTTTAAAAAAATAAAACATATTTAATGTTATAACTTCCACTTCTTGATATGTGAGAAGTAGTTAGAGTGGATTTATAATAAGGAATAGAGTAGTACTGCAATTGTACTGTATATAATTGGGAAGGAGATACTCTCCTTTTTCTTCTTAACATCCCATATTCACTTTTATATAAAAAAAATGCATAAAGTTTATGTATGCTTTGCTACCATTTAAATTCAATAAGTGAACATTTCTTGTCAATGAGACTCACAATATTGATATTAACTGAAAATAGACTTCATAATTCTGAACGACTAAATTGAAGCTATTGATAATTAAAAGATCTAACATAGATTTTCTAGTTTTCATTTTTATCCTTTAAAACATATTTTTAAATACTCCCTACATTAGTTCACTTTTTTAAGACCTTAAGAAAGTTAAATAAGTTAATTAATCATAACATATTTTGTATATTATTAGATTATATGTTAATTTACAAGTCAAATAAATGAGTTTTAAAAAAGAATTAGGCAAATCATTCTGTAAATAACTTATTTAGATTTTTTAGGATTTTATAAGAAAAATCAATTAAACCTTAGAACAAATTAAAACTTGAATTCTCTCCAGATGGAGAATCACATTTGGATCCTAATTTATGAATGTGTGCTTTGAAAATAAAATCCCAGTGGCAAAAGTTGGCTTTTTTTGGTTTGGTAGTAATGGAAAAACGCCAGTGGTTTTTGAATACTCAAAGGGCTAAAGCCCAAGTTATTAGGGGGACAAAGCGACCATAGAATTTTAGGCACTTGCAATAAATCAATGAGCAAAAATCTTTTTGACCAATTGATTTTGTTGCCCAAATTATTGACTAATAAATTGACTACTTTTCTTTTCCTCGTATGCCACTCATGTCCCACACCATGCCACCTGCTTTCGGTTCCTTACACCTCGGAACAGGTTGGTGACACGTTGCCCCTCACACACTTCTCAATTATTCCACAAGGTGACAAAGAAAATGACCATTACAAAATAACCGAGTAAAGTATCTTTCTTAAAGATCAAAGTTTGTTGACCCCATGATTTCATATAAAAGCAATGTTTCTACTTTTACAATTAATTTACTGCTTTATTACTTAGGATCGGGTTGAGTTTCTATTCATAACATTTTTTTCAGTATCTATTAAAAATATTTATCTTATTCATCTAATCAATTTGAATAGTTAAAAAAATATGAGATATTTTTATATTTGCATACCTAGATAGAATCTTGTGGAGACTCATTTTCATACAAGACAAAAGATTTTTTATTGGAATAAGCTGTTTAGCCTTGCTTATGAAGGTACTCTGAGGAGATCCATTTCCCTATTTTATCAACCTTTTTTTTTTTTAAATCAAAACTTAAATGTGTTAGTCTTGTAAGCTTATTGGTCAACTTCGCCTCCAAATATAAACAACGTTTTAAAAGGTACTCACAAAACATCTACTACTAATTCAATCATAATTTTGTAAGTTGTAGGTGAAATTCAAGAATCAACCATTATTTACATCGATCATGTTTTTTAAGATATGTGGGCAAATATTTTCAATTCATGGCTATGAATCACTTTTGCAAAAGTTTTTAGTTGGATAATAGTTCTTTAATCAATGAAATGGATCCTTAAAGTGTCACTTTTCCGTTTCGTTGGGAATAGTCAAGCTTTACCCACTAAAATAAATTTTGCTAGCACAAATTTCTCACTCGCAAGATTTTGTTTAACTATTAATAGTATTGGGTTCATCCAATAGCTGGTACGCTATTGAATTATATGTATTTAAATGTAAACTTTTATTTTAATTTTTTATTCAAGCTTTACTGGATACGTAAATATTTTTTGCACATTTTTATCTTTCAAAAGATTTTGTCTAGAAAGTGTTGAGTTCACCCAATTGTTGGTAAGCAATACAATAATGAAAAAAATGCATTTAAAAATAGGTGAAATGACACTGAAGTCTGAACACTTGATTTAAAAATAAATAGTCTGCAAATATTAACTCAGATAATTATAAATTTTGGAGCGCTAGTTAAAAATGATTCATTTAAGTTTAATAAGTTTACTTTCACTGATTCTTAACTGACCATTTCATATACATTTATGTCTGAATTAATATTCACAATTCATTTTGCCATAACTATTTATGAGACCTAATTGCTGCTAAGTAAATTTTCTTTATACTCAAGCATCATTCCTGCTAAATAATGAGTAAAATTAAAGTTAAATAATATTATTTTCATGGGGCTTTGTTGCTCAACCAATTAAAGTATCTACAAGTTTTATGTTTACGGGAAGTAAAATCATTTTTAAAATACAATTAAAACATTTAATATAATATCCCATTCAACGAATTGATCAATGATCTGACCAATGATCAGGCAAAATTACACTTTCTAGTCCATTCTACAGCTGTACTGTAATATTTTCCTTGTTTGTTCTTTTCTTTTTGTTCAAGTTTCGTGATCAGCAAATATTTCCATCTATAAATTCATAAATTTATGAGAAAATTAATTACAAATCCTTTGTAAGAAACTGAATTATCATGAGGTCCCACGATATCGTATAATTAATATCAGATCCTACGTAAAATCGTATAATTAATCTCAGATTCCATAAAGTTGTTATCACATACTCATTCAGTTGTTATCGGCAGCTCAAAAGTTGTTACTGAACAAGAGTTGTTACACATGCTCATTTAGCTACTACCGTTAGCCACAAGTTGTTATACATACTCATTAAATTATTATCATAGGCCAAAAAGTTGTTATCGCCTGGTCAAAAGTTGCTAGTGACTGAGAATTCAGTAACAACTTTTGACCAGATGATAACAACTGTTTGGTCTACGATAAGAGCTTAATGAGCATACGATAACAACTTTGTATTAGGGACCTGAAATTAATTACGCCATTTCGTGGGACTCCATCTTAATTAAGTTCCTTACACTGGACCTGTAATTAATTACCCATAAATTCATTTATTCGACATTTCTTTTATAGAAAGCAACCAAAAACTCAAGCCAAAAAATTGTTATAATTCTGACATTGGATTCTATAAATCCAAGCCAATTTTCATGCAATTATGTAAATGATTTCGTGCTCAACAAATATTTCCTTCTATAAATTCATTTATTTTTCATGGGCAACCTATCAAAACTTCTACAAGTTTTAGTTTATGAGACGTAAGATGATTTTTTTAATACAAATAACACATTGAATACAATTTCACGGAGTATACAATATAAATTAATTCCCCATTCAATGAGTTTCTCATGCAATCACATTTTCTAGTCAATTTTACAACTGCATTGCACTATTTTCTATGTTAGTTTCTTTCTATTTTTTTCATTAAGTTCGTGCTCAATAAATATTCCCTTCTATAATTTATTTATTTTCATGGAACTTTGCTGCCCTACCAATTTAAATTTCTACAAGTTTTAGTTTATGAGAACTAAAATGATTTCTTTATACAAATAAAACAATGAATAGAATTTCACTGAGTACAAATATAGCTTAATTTCACATTCAATGAATTGCTCGTGCAACTACATATTTTATTGAACTCTACAACTGTACTGTACTAGTACTATTTTCTGTGTTTATTTCTTTCTTTTTGTCCAAGTTTCGTGCTCAAAAAATATTTCCTTCCACAAATCCATTTATTTGAAATTTCTAGAAAGCAACCAAAAGTCCTGGCCAAAAAACTGATATATCTTTTAACCTTTATTTTTTTATACTGTAAGTGACACTTTTTTTTTAAAAAAATATTATTACCAGATCATACCAACAATCAAATACTCTAATTTTAATGTTTGTGGTTTCTGTCACTGTATAAGTGATTTTTTTTTTTTTGATCAAACTGTATAAGTGATTTGTCTGACATTGGATTCTACACCATACAATGAGGTTAACCAATAAAAAAAGTAATAAGAAAAGCTTTTACAATTTAACATAGCAAATGAAAATAAATTAAGAAATTAACATATACAATAAATTATAATCATTATTGGAAAAATAAAAAATTAATAAATAACTATAAAGGATAATAAAAATAAATAATAAAGAATAAAAAAATTACTTTCATGTATTATTGTTAAAAATAAAAACCTAAAATACATAATGACATTAATCAATTTCCACCTCAATTTTACTTTTCCCCCAGTGGAAGCCAAGCAGGGAAGACAGGCCTAAGCATGAAGCCGAACCCGCCAAAAAAAAAAAAGCTGAATTTCAATTCCAACAAACCAAAACCCAAAACCGCACCTTGTATTTGCTTTGTTCACTTCTAACACCTTTCACGCTCCTTCCTCTCTTCATCACCACCTTCACACTGCCTTATAAATTCCCTCCCTCCATCCTCGTCATCACAACCACACACACATACACACATACAAAATTCTTCTATCCCATTTCTATCATTTATTCAGAGTCGCATCCCAATTCCTTTAACCCATATAGATACATACATGGACACCAAGATAGGGTCCCTCGACGCATGCAAGCCGGCGTGCAACGACGTCGGCTGCCTGCCGAACGGCACCGTCTCCGTGATCCAGGACTCCGCCCCGCCGCTTGCCACCTGTGAGGCCACCCTAGGCCGCCACCTGGCACGCCGGCTGGTCCAGGTCGGCGTCACCGACGTCTTCTCCGTCCCCGGCGACTTCAACCTCACGCTCCTCGACCACCTCATCGCCGAATCGGAGCTCAACGTCGTTGGATGCTGTAACGAGCTCAACGCTGGCTACGCCGCCGATGGTTACGCCCGGTCTCGTGGTGTCGGAGCTTGTGTTGTTACGTTCACTGTCGGTGGGCTTAGTGTTCTTAATGCCATTGCTGGTGCTTACAGTGAGAATCTGCCGCTTATTTGTATTGTCGGTGGTCCTAATTCCAATGATTATGGAACCAGTCGGATCCTCCATCATACTATTGGCTTACCTGATTTCAGTCAAGAACTTAGATGCTTCCAGAATCTTACTTGCTACCAGGTATAACAATCATCCTCACTTCTTCTTCTTCTTCTTTTAATGATTTTTGGCAACATGTTCGTAATTAATCCTCTTCCATGTGGCCGTGATGTAATTTTACCTTTCCCTATTGCTCTGTTTTTGTGAATTTCTGAACAATTTGTTTGATATTTGATGATTACAGGCCGTGGTGAATAACTTAGAAGATGCACATGAGCAGATTGATACTGCGATTTCTACATGTTTGAAGGAAAGTAAACCTGTGTATATAAGCATAAGTTGTAACTTAAGTGCAATTCCTCATCCTACTTTCAGTCGTGAGCCTGTTCCATTTTCTCTTTCACCAAGGTAGTTTTTCTGTAATTCTTTATCATTCTCTCTGCTTTTTTTTCTTTTTTTGGTTACTAAGAAATAGCCTGGCTTGATCGACCAGATATTCCCTCCACCTTTAATGTATAATCTATTCAATGAGTTTGATCTTAGTACTAAATATATGCTGCTCTATTTCCAATTTTTGTTAATTATTGCCCAAACTGCAACTATTAAAATATTTTCTTAACAATAATTACGTAAAAAAGATGGAAAACTCAAGGAAGATGATTGGTGATTGATGTGTTTTAAGAAAATTATATCTTATAAACTAAATTAATTGATATTCTCAATATAATCAAAGTAGATAATGGTTTTTATATTTTGGAAATGAGGGAGTAACATATTAGCTCAGATATTTTGAAGCTTATTGAATTGTTCAGTAACTTTAATGTTTTCTACTGTGATTTAGCATTGTGTTTTTCTGTAATTAATTCCAGTCCCCTGGTACATACCTCATTGTAAATATCTTTAGTATTTAATATCATTTGGCTTCATTATCAAATAAAAAAATGAGGGAGTAACGTATTTGTATCACAGAATGTGCATTAATGAAATCTTCCCCATGGGTTTTGTGACAGATTGAGTAATAAGATGGGTTTGGAGGCAGCAGTTGAAGCAGCTGCAGAATTCTTGAACAAGGCAGTGAAACCAGTATTAGTAGGAGGGCCAAAATTGAGGGTGGCTAATGCGAGCCAAGCCTTTGTTGAACTAGCCAATGCGTGTGGTTATGCATTTGCTGTAATGCCATCAGCAAAAGGATTAGTTCCTGAACACCATCCACATTTCATTGGTACATATTGGGGTGCTGTGAGCACATCTTTTTGTGCTGAGATTGTTGAATCTGCTGATGCATACTTGTTTGCTGGTCCTATTTTCAATGATTATAGTTCAGTTGGGTACTCACTTCTTCTCAAGAAGGAGAAGGCTATAATTCTTCAGCCGGATCGGGTTATTATCGGGAACGGGCCTGCTTTCGGGTGTGTGTTAATGAAGGATTTCCTTGGGGAACTTGCCAAGAGGATTAAGCACAATAACTCCTCATTTGAGAACTATGATAGGATATTTGTTCCCGAGGGAAAACCTTTGAGGGGAGAACCTAAAGAACCCTTGAGAGTGAATATTCTGTTCCAACATATTCAAAATATGTTGTCTAGTGAAACTGCTGTTATTGCTGAGACAGGGGACTCATGGTTTAACTGCCAAAAACTGAAACTGCCAAAGGGCTGTGGGTAAGCTTCCATTGAATTAGGAATCTTTTGAGCTTTTTTATTTTTGAACATTGATATATAATGATGATGTGAATCTTTTGAAATGAACAAACAGGTATGAGTTCCAAATGCAGTATGGTTCAATAGGATGGTCTGTTGGTGCCACTCTTGGCTATGCACAAGCTGTTCCTGAGAAACGAGTCATAGCTTGCATTGGTGATGGGAGCTTTCAGGTTGGTCTTATTCATCTATATTCTCTATTAGGATAGAAGAGTCCCACAACAACTAATTAGAAAAAGAATTCAAGGCATATAATATTAAGAGAAATTTTGATTAGCTTAATCTAATAAAAACGATTTCAAACTTTATAACTATCTTGCAACTGATTCAGGTGTTTGTTTTTGTGTTTTTGCAATGTTTTTGCAAAATGCTTTTTGCAGATGACTGCACAAGAGGTATCTACAATGCTGAGACAAGGGCAGAGGACCATAATCTTCTTGATTAACAATGGCGGATACACAATCGAAGTCGAAATCCATGATGGACCATACAATGTGATTAAGAACTGGAATTACACTGCCTTTGTTGATGCCATTCAGAATGGTGAAGGCAAATGCTGGACCACCAAGGTGAATAAATCTCTCAACATATATAATTCAGCATTATTACTAACATGGGAAACAACTAATATTTATATGAATGTTAGTTAATTACAACATATTTAATTTGTAGGTATTTTGTGAGGAGGAGCTGATTGAAGCAATTGAGACAGCAACAGGTCCAAAGAAGGAGAGCTTATGCTTTATTGAGGTTGTAGTACACAAAGATGATACCAGCAAAGAGTTACTTGAATGGGGCTCAAGGGTGTGTGCTGCTAATAGCCGTCCTCCTAATCCTCAGTAAATTTAAGTTAAAACCATTGCTGCATTATTAGAATGCTGTTTAATTATTTACATAAAGAGATTACGAGATTTATTCCTTGGGATTTTTATGTTATGAATTTTGCTTGCAATTGTAAGGCTTGTGATTCCCAATTCAATGAAATATTCCCGTGTTATGCATTGTAGAAGATTCAATTCTATATCTCTTTAGCAAAAGATAACAGAATGGTAATGCATGTTTAGTGTTTGCCATAATTCCTTGAATTACCACCCAATTAATGAAATATTCCAGTACATTTTTTTTTTAATTCTCAAGTAAATCTCTATTCTTTTGAAATTTTTTCTCTTACAAAAATCCAACCCCACCTTGATATGACTTAACCAATAATATTTGCCGTGTATCTTTATCCTAACTTTAAATTATACTCACTACGTTGATAAAGTATATGAATTATTTTGAGAGGAAATTTGTTCTTAAATATAAGATATTTTCCCATTTTTTTTAAGTTTTCCTAAAATTATATCTATTGATCTTCAATAATAAACAAATAATAGAGAGATGGTGAGAGTAAAGGTGGATGATTAAGTGTTTTGGTCATGTGATTTTAATTAACTTAACTAACATCTTTAATTTAATCAAATGATATAGAATAAGTCTTATATTTAGAAAGAAATGAAGTATTTGAGTATTTTTTGATACAATAGGGTACTTGAGTATTAATTAATACGTTTGGTTCTCCGGACAAGATTTTAATTTAATTTCTTAATTATACAAAGTATTATTTTAATCACAAAAAATGTTGATATTACAATTTTAAAAGCTGATACTTCCTCTGGTCCTTATTATAAGGCACCAACTACCATTTCTCACAAATCAAGAAATGGTAGTTGGGTCATCAAATTTATGCTAAATTTACAACTTTTCTCAACTTCACCTTTCATTAAATGATGTGACTTCACATTTTCAACTTTAAGCCGCCATTAATGACAATGATACAGCGAAAAAAAAATCTTAATGTGGCGGTTAATTCCTTATATTTAGAGCAAAAAATTTGGTTAATTGAGACTTAATAAGGACCAGATGGAGTATATTAAGTTTAATTTTTAAAATAAAAATGGTATGACATCTTTTTCGGAAGAGGGAGTTTGCGGGTTCGGTACTGTTTATAAACTTAGACCACTCACACGTAGGCATAAACAAAATTAAAAAAAAAGATACATTTACTAAATAATACAAAGAAAATGACAAAAGATAGAAAAATACTTTCGAAATATATAAAAGATAATTGGATACAACGAATTTTCAAAAGGACCATAACATATAACTAACCTAATTGTCCTTTGCAAATTTAAAAGAAATGTCACAAATGCCCTTGAATTATACATACATATATATATATATATATTTTTAATAAAAAGGCTGCCGCCACCTGCCACCTGCCACCACTGGCAATGGTATTCGCTTTAACTTCCTTGGATTTAGCCAAATGAATTATCAAGATCGAGTGATAGTTAACATGAAAGATCAAGGAGTAACCTTAACGAAAATTCTAAATGTGCTTCCAACCATTGACTTCTCATCCAATCATGTTGAAGGGTCAGATATGATGGATTTTACAGCACTCCAAATACTCAATCTGTCAAATAATAATCTCTTAGACCACATTCCATCATCCATATGGAAATTACAAGGACTTGATTCATTGGACCTTTCAAAAAACCATTTGACAGGAGAGATTGCACCAGGGCTTGCAAATTTTTCTTTCCTTTCATTTTTGGACCTCTCCTATAATCATTTAGTGGGAGAGATCACTTTAGATTCACAGCTTCAATCATTTGATTCATCTTGCTTCCAGGGCAATGATGGTCTTTATGGACCTCCTTTGACCCAAAGTCCAAACAATATAGGGACAGAAGGGTTAATAATGCCACCTCCACCAACAACAACAACATCAGGAAATAACCATACAATTGATCTTGAGTTTATTGTAGGTATGGAAATTGGGGTGACATTTGGGCTTGAAATTATTGTCGGTCCCCTTTTTCTTTGGAAGAAGTGGAGGATAAGATACTGGAAATGTGTGGACTTCATTCAATGTAACATCTTTCCTCAAATTTATGTTGATTATCGAAGACCTGAAGGACGACGGTTCAGAGTTCTACGTTGGACCCATTAAGAAATGAGCATTGTTCAAAGTACTAATCACGTTCACGGTACACTAATTACCCTTGAGGTAAACCAGATGTGTAATCAAGAGTTATATTTGATAACCTTGATTTTATCCTTTGTGTTATTTCTGTTTTTTGTTGTTGTTAGAAATGTCTTAGCTATGCGTTGTTTTTAATATATTTACATTATATGTGTGTGAGATTTTTCATGTTAATATTATTCATGCCTTATGGTTCACAATGATCGTCTCATCCACAACTTAACTTGAGGATGTATGCAATTTGGCCTAAATTTTGTCGTTTGGTAAAATATACATGCATATCTTGTATTTATCATATATACATCATATTAATTTCCCCCTATTTATAAAATATGAATGAATCTTTTCTGAAATCAAATTATTAGCATATTTGTTTATAATTCAAGGGCATGCACTAATGGCATGAGATTTCAAATGATATCAAACTTATAATCACCCACTTATATATTGGGACGAAAGGAGTAGTATTAATTGGCAAAAAAGTAGTATCAAATCAATACAACATCCTAAGTATTTTTTCATGTGTATCTAGTATTTTAAAGTAACTTTTAGTGCACCCAACACAATAAAGTATTTTTCATGGGCCTCCAATACATTAAAATAGTTTTTGTCTTGAAGCTGGATGCTTCAACAAAATTTTAGGGCCTGTTTGGTTTGAAGGAAGGGAATGGAAAGGGAAGGAGGGGAGGGAATGGAAGGGGAAGGAGGGTTTTAATGTTCCTTTGTTTGGTTTAGTAAGAGGGGAAAGGATGTGAGGGGTTTTTAATGATTCTTTGTTTGGTTTAGGAGGGGAGGGAATGTATAATAATAACTAATTTACCTTTTTACCCTTTGTATTAAGTTATATTTTTAATTTGTATGTTATATAAGTTACTTTGCACATTCATGGCAAATTATATACTTTTATGAAAATTCAGTTTCATCATGTTAATGTGTATAGAAGAGAAAAATGTTTAAATAAATTTCCTTATATTCATTTTGTCAAATTCCATATTTCCTCTTATATGGTCATGTATCATTTTTTGAGATTTTATATTTTAACTATAAATTCACATGAAATAAATAGAACACATAATTTTTATAATAAAAAATTGATGTAATTAATAATTATAGTCCATTTAAAAACCAGTATAGTTAATTTTTATATCTAACTATCATAATAATATATTTTAAAATGTCAAATTAATAAATTTCATTCCATTCTTTTTTTGAAAAAAAAAATATGTGTTCTGTACGCTTCCCCTCCATCAATAGTTAATATGTATTTTAATTTAACTAATAAAATAATATATGAGTAATAAGTGGCAAAGAGCTACAGATACTCAGCAAGTTGGAAGAAGTAATGGTTGTCAACGGCATGTACTCCTCCTCCATCAAATGCCCACTGTGCAAAAGTGCAGATAGGCTTCCCGTCGGCATGTAATCATACATAGACAAGAAGTTTCTCATCCCTGCTGAAAACGTTCCTTTACCCAAAACCTCCGCCGAAGCTCTAAGCAAATCTTCCAGATAAAACACCCTCAATGCAATACCAAAGAATGACAAACTTCTTCGCACACTTGTTCAATTCTGATCTGCCATTTCTACTTGACGGTGATTGGTGAAATTGTTTCCCTTTCACCTCTTGAACCCAGAGTTCGAGCACCCAACAACAAAAAATCAACACAATTATAGGCTCAGGTTCTCACCGACCGATGCTATCACCGAAGAGAGAAGAAAAATTACCAGTTGAGACTCACATATCATATTAGGAATAATACAAAAGTGTATAAGAGCAAATTAGTCAAAAAAATTTGGTCCCCTCCAAAACCCCCCAATTTGGAAGGGACCAAAATAAGGTGTTTGAAGGGGAGGGAATGGCTGATTTTGGCTCCCCTCCCCTCCAATTTTTCAAACCAAACAAGGGGAGGTGGTCATTTACCCTTCCCTTCCATTCCCTTCCCTCCAACCAAACAGACCCTTAAGGTGCTGGGCGATCATTAAAAATATTCTAAGGTATTGGATGCACTTGAAAAAACATCTCATAGTGTTGAATACACAAAAAATTACTTTATAACACCGGATGTATGTGCAAAAATACTTTAAGATACTGAATGTATCTTAACCCTTAATTTTAATAACATTAGTGGGGACATTTTTGATATACCGATTTCTCATGTTAAAGTAGTTTCTCAATCAATTTGATTTTTATCATTAACGTATATTTTATTTTTTTTCTTTATTTAGTTTAAAAAAATCCACTTTTTTGTTTTTCTACTTAGAAAAATAATATTATTGTTAAATTATGGGTTTTTTTTTTGGATAAATTGATTATAGTAAGGGTATTTTCATTACAACATTTACTCATTTTCCCATCTTTCTGTTGTCTAATCTCTCTCTTGCCAACTTGTTCTCTTTCGCTCTCAGCTCGCGGAACCTATTCCTTACTAAGTATAAAGCTTAGTAAGTAAAACTAATAGGAATTGAACTCTCCAAATCTTATATGTATAGTTCAAATTTGATTTTTTTAATAATGGATTTTGAAAAAAAAAATTGTTTGAAAAAAGAATAAGCAAAAGATTATGTTTATTTTAGATTTTATGCTCATTATAGTATTTTTTTAGAAAAATATAGATTTTTTAATAAACATTTCAAACTTTATAAGAATCATTGCTTGGAATTGATTCAGGTGTTTGTTTGTATTTTTTCAAAATTCTTTTTTGCGGATGACTGCACAAGAGGTATCCACAATGCTGAGACAAGGGCAAAAGACTATGATCTTCCAGATGAACAATGGCGGATACACAATCGAAGTCGAAATCCATGATGGGCCATACAATGTGATTAAGAACTGGAACTACATTCAGAATGGTGAAGGCAAGTGCTGGACCACCAAGATGTATGAATATCTCAACATAGCACATCCAATAACACTGTTCCTAAAACTTCACCATTACTATTTTTTTCTTCACCATTACTATTGGTAACATGGGAAACAGCTAATTATGCTTACATTAATACTAATTAATTATAACATGTTTAATTTGTAAGTATTTTGTGAAGAAGAGCTGATAGAAGCAATTGAGACAGCAAAAGATCCAAAGACGGATGGCTTATGCTTTATTGAGGTTATAGTACATAAAGATGATACCAGCAAAGAGTTGCTTGAATGGGCTCAAGGGTGTGTATTGGTGCTGCTGATAGCCGTCCTCGTATTTCCCAGTAATCTTAAGTTAAGACTTAAGATCGTTGCTGCATTATTAGGCTATTTAATCATTTATGTGAAGAAATTATTATGAGATTTATTCCTTGGGTTTTTATGTTATGGATTTTGCTTTCAATTGTCTTTTGATTCCCAATTTAATGATATATGCCAATAGTATGGCTCCTTAATAATGCATGTTTAATGCTTGCTTAACTTCCTTGAATCACTATCCTTCCTACTTGTGTGCTAATAACAGGGAAATCCTCCTTATCTCCTATAACTTTAAACCATTATCGATGCCTTCTTCCTAGCATGCCATTTCGTATTTTACGTGGATGAGATTTATTCCTTGTGATTTCCTAACAGAATTTTAATTAATAAAATTTAGTATTTTAGAATCTTTAAAAAAATAATAAAATATTCATCTTAAAAGCTTTTTGTTAGACAAAATGATATAAGCTTAACAAAAAAATCTCTACAAATTAAGTGTATGCAATGTTTTCTTTTGGGGAACGAGAAAATAAGAGCCAAAATCAAGTATTTAGTCTGATTCTTTTTTTTATATAGATACTCTGATTCTACATATGAACTAAACAATTACTTTGCAAATACTAAGAAAAAGTAGTCATGACCCAAAAAAAGGTTCATCCAAAAGAAAAACAAGCTGCCCTTATTTATCAAAGTGATAAAGTTGTATCACTAATTATATAAATGCCTCTTTTCCTCTTCATATCAAGGTGGGGTTGGAATTTCTGCAAGAGACAA
The DNA here is from genome assembly GCA_037074515.1 of Mimosa bimucronata. Classification (NCBI taxonomy): domain Eukaryota; kingdom Viridiplantae; phylum Streptophyta; class Magnoliopsida; order Fabales; family Fabaceae; genus Mimosa; species Mimosa bimucronata. The sequence continues at coordinate 3,749,427 of CM073446.1, forward strand.
AATTTATAAAAAAGGGAAAGAGATTCACTAAATAATTCAAAGAAAATGACATTCCTGACCAGAAAATAAAAATTTAACAACCAATATGAATATTCACTGCAATAAGAATTAAAGAAATTTAAAAAAAAATTCACAAAATTCAAGGACATATTTTCTTACTAACAGGCGTGGATGGTTAAAGAATGTATAAAAACATTATTAGAAGAACTACTTTTAGTAAAACTTAATCTGTTATTATTATATACAGTAGACAGTGGTAGATAGTTATAGTATTATTACTTCTTCTCAAGAACCTTGGTGTGAAGTGAATATACCAATTCTGTATGAAATTGCCATTACTTATTTGGTAAGTGTTCCTCATCACTGAAATGGAGTCTGTATCATCTAAAATTTGATTTGAATGATCCATATGTCAAGTTTTTAATTGATAGCTTTTTTAATGATAAATTTAGTTTTTTAAGAAATGTCAGATATAAGATTATCTTTATTTTAAACTTTGTACAAAAAGTCCACAACTCATCTTCATGATTAGCAAGGAATGTGATCCATGGAGGCTGCCCAAAACTCGTAGAATGTTAATGCACCAGTCAGAAGTCTTCAATTCGAAATTTATTATCGTCAACTCCAATTTTATTAACTATTCTTGACTTTTACTTTTGACCTGCCATACCGATAGGGTAAAAACTGAAATCATAGGCCTTCTATGATCATTGTTTTGAACCCACTAAATCATACCACCGGTTTCTTCCTTGCTTAAGTCTTTACTTTTAATAAGCCTTAAGCACATTATACTCTAAAGTCCAATAATTAAAATATCATTACTTCTATCGCTTCCCCTCTTTTTCTGTTATTATTGACCATATCTTGGTCTTAACGTCGCTCTAGTTTCTGGGCATTCTGTCCATTGTCTTGACCAACAGAAAAATTTGCTGCTTCAATTGAAGAAAGACCGCAAATTCAACACTACTGATTCCAACGAACTTGTGTTTTGGAATGAAAGCATTCCTTGCAGTTAGTGAGTGGGGGAGGTGTAAGTTGGAATGAGGAGGGACATGTTTCTGGTCTTGACCTCAGTGAGGAATCAATATATGGTGCACTTGGTCTTTCCTTTCATTTGTGAACTTTTCCTACAATCATTTGAAGGGATCCAAGGCAATGATGGTCTTTATGGACCTCCTTAGACCCAAATTTCAAACAGTGGCCAAACTCTATCACCAGCATTATCTGGAGATAACCAAGCAAATGATTTTGGGTTTATCATAGACCGGCCTGTTAGTCTTAATAGGCTTTTTAAAAGGCCTGGGCTTGGCCTGTTAAGTAAAATAGCCTTTAAAAAAAGCCTGAGCCTGGGCCTGTTAAGCTTAGGCCTGGAGAAGCTTGTAATAGACCAAGCCTAAGGGTAAGGGTGAGCAAAAACCGAACCGAACCGAATGCATTTCGGTTTCATTTTTTTTTAATTTTCGATTTTTTCGGTTTCAGTTTGAAACTGAAAAACCGAAAAAAATAATTCTATTTGAAAAAGTCTAGAATTTTTATTTAAAAATAGGATAACAAGTAAGTCTAAACAAATATCTCAAAATCCAAACAAATAAAATATGCTTTCTAAGAAAAATAAACACTTTTTAAACATGTGAAATTAGGGGGGAAAAAAGCACAGAATGTTTATTAATTACAGAATATGCTTTGAAAGTTAAAGAACTAATTCAATATTATTATGTTTTAAGCATAAATTTTTTTTTTGGTTTTAGACATACTGAATTAATAGTTTAGTTGATTTAGACAAGATATTGAATTTGTATAACTATTTATTTATATTGAATCAATTAACGGCTTTAATTCCTTTCAACTAAATATGGCTTTTGTTGCTATAATTTCTTAGTAACTTAGGAATTTTATCAAAATTTTATTTGTTGATCGACTTTAGAATCGTTTGTCCTCTACAGTTTCCTTTTTCTATTCTGTTTTGTTGACTTTTATTATATGGTCTGCATGAATCGGTGTTTAAATTACAGGAAAAAAATGAGAATGTTTTAAGCTTTTCTTTATTTTGGACATGTTGAATTAATAATTTAGTTGCTTTGGACAAGATGTATAATTTTAAGCATTTCTTTGTCTTCGGACATGTTGAATTAATAGTTTAGTTATTTGGGCAAGATGTAGAATTTGTATAACTATTTAGATAAATTAAATCTATTTTTTTAAAATTTTTTTGTTGAATTTTTCGTATGGGCCAAATCTGAAAAAAAAAATCACAAAAAACAGAAAAAACCAAAAAACTGAACTGAAAACAATTCGGTTTTTCTGTTTTGGTTTCGTTTGTTTTCCCATTTTCGGTTTTCGGTTCCAAAACCGAACCGAAAAACTGATACTCACCCTTACCTAAGGCCTCTGTTAAAGGTCTGACCTGTTTTCACCCCTATTCCTAGCATGCTATTTCATTTTATACATGGGTGATGTTTACTCCTTGGGATGTTTAACAAAATTATAATTAATAAAGTTTAGTATTGTGTAATCATTAACAAAATATTCAACTTAAAAGCTTTTTATTAAACAAAATTATCTAAGCTTAAGAAAATGATCTCTACAAAATATATGCAACTTTTTCTTTTGGGCCCGGGTGAGTAAATTAGAAGAATCAAATTGAAGCATTTCCTCTTATTCCAAATATTATGAACTAAATAATAAATTTTTAAAGATTAAAAAAATTAGTTATAAAAAAAAAACCATCCATCCAAAAGAAAGGCAAGTTGCCCTTTTTTTTTTACCAAAGTGATTAAGATGTATCCTAATGATATTTGGTTTAGTATATGAATGGATAGAAGGCAAAATATAAATGCCTCTTTTCATGTACATATCAAGGTGGGGTTGGAATTTTTGAAAGAGACAAAATTAAAAAAGGATAGAGTTTTGCTAAATAATTCAAATAAAGAAAATGACATTACTGACAAATATTTTTTTGTGTGATTGACAAAAATGTTAACAACCGGTATGATTATTTACTACAATAAAGATAAAAAAAATTACAAAATTCAAGGACATGATTATTTTTCTTAGTAACAAGCGTGGTTGGTAAGCGGGGTAATACACAAAAATGTATACAACATGTTTGAAAGAATAACCTTTAGTTAAACTTATATGTTTATTTGGTCTTAAATATAAGATCAATTTGATTTTTTTAAAGAAAATTAAGAAATTCAAATTAACTACTTAATTATAGCATATATTACATGCAAATATATAATTAGATTATGCATTAGTTTATATGTAAGATAAATTAGTTTTGAGATAAAAATAATAAGTATAAATACTTTAAAGTAATTTATTCAATATCCTTAATCTCTCAAAAAATCAATTTGATATTATGTTTAAAGAGAGGAACTATTATTACTTCCTCTCCATAACCTTGTAGTGCATATACCGATTCTGTCTTTTGAACCCTTCAACTTGCAATTTGTATCAGAATCTCACGCTCATGGCGTAACCAAATGGATTACTTGCACCACCAGTATTAGAAAATTGCCATTACTCACTTTTTGCCCGAAACAGTTACTGTTGGATAATGAAATTATAAAACTGCCTTATGCAGTATCATGCAAAAATTCTCACAGTTATGATTGGACTTAAAAAACGCATGGAATGTTTGTGCAGCAGTCCATAGTCTTCAACAAGAACACCATTATTTTCTCTGTAATTTCTGCTAACTTTATTAGCTTTATCTTCAAATCGAACAATGGCTTAAACTTTTTGAGTCAACTCTGCTGCAGACTCACTACTGATAGAATATGTGCCATTGTTTTCTCACTGTGACCCAACTCGTTTTTGAGACAAGTAAAAGCTGAAACCATTGGTCTTAAAAAATCAGTTATTTTTATCAGCATTTAATTATAAAATACTTCTTTAAATTTGATGAATTATCGTTTTCTATTAGGTGAAACTATCTGTGTTAATAAAAAAAAGGATTAAAAGTATAATTTCCAAACATAAATAATTAAAATAAAATTTGATATAAACAGGGCCAAAAATATATTTTATCCCTTCTCCAATTTATTTAAATTCACCAACGCAAAATTTTCCCAGCCTCGTACCTAACAACACCTTGGAGTGCATATACAAATTTTGTCTTTTAAACCTTTCAACCTAAAAAAACTGCAATTTGTCTCCGAATCTTACGGTTTTGGTACAACCAAGTGGATGACTAGTGTTGGCCCAAAAAAAAAAAATGGATGACTAGTGACTAGCACTAGTATTATAAAACTGCCATCACTTACTTTTTCCCGAATCGTGCAAAAATTCACACAGTTATGATTGACCTTCATAAATGCGTGGAATGCTTTTGCAGCATTCACTAGTCTTCAACAGGGACATCATTATTTTCTCTGTAATTTCTGCTAACTTTATTAGCTTTATCTTCAAATCCAACAATGACTACAAATTGTTTGAGTCTTCTCTGACGTTGACTCACTACCGGCCAGAATATGTGCCATTTTTTCTCTATATGGCCCAACTCGGTTTTGAGACAAGTAAAAGCTGAAAGCTTTTTTTTTCTTAAGACTCGTACAAATGAATACTGAAGCAATGAAGAAACTAGTGGCGGCTTCTCTGGTTTTTTTTTTCTTTCCCGCCACCACTCAGTGTTCATTTGTATGAGTCTTAAAAAAAAAGGATCCATCCAAAAGAAAAGCAAGTTGCCTTTTTACCGAAAGTGATAAAGATGTATCACTAATGATATTTTGTTTAGTCTGAATAAAATGCAAATGCCTTTTTCCTGTTCATATCAAGGTGGGGTTGAATTTTTTGCAAGCAACTAAAATTGAAAAGGGATAGAGATTTATTCAAAGAAAATGACATTACTGACAAATTTTTTTTTTAACAACAGGTATGAATATTCACCGCAATAATAATAAGAGAAAAATAAAAAAAATCACAAAACCTAAGGAAAAAATAATTTTCTTTTTTACTAACAGGCGTGGTTGGTAAGCGAGTATCATCATTAAATCTGAAATCTTATGTTTAAATGCACAAAAATGCGTAAAGCATGTTTAGAAGAATTACCTCCAATTAAACTTGATTTGTTAAATACTCCCTTCTCCTAGGTCAAGTTGATTTTTTTTGTTATTAAGGAATTCAAATGCACCAATTAATTATAACATATATTACATATAATTAGATTATAAGTTAGAATTTTGAGAAAAATGATAAATATAAATACTTTAAAGTAATTTATTTACATTCTTTAATCTCTTAAAAAAATATAAAACTTGATTTTATAGTATTATCACTTCCTCTCCAAGACCTTGGAGTGGATATACCAATCCTGTCTTTTAAACCATTCAGCCTAATAAAACTGCAATTTGTCTCAGAATCTTAAGCTCATTGTGCAACCAAGTGTACCACTAGGACTAGTATTATGAAACTGCTAATACTTACTTTTTGCCACAAACCGTTATTGTTGAATAATAAAGTTATGAAGAACATATATACAATAACTCAATGAGAAGTAAAAGAGGCAATTATATTTTTGCCTTCTGTTCAAAACTGCGTTATGCAGTATTGTGCATAAATTCTCAAAGTTATGATTATGATTGAACTTCATAAACGCGTGGAGTGTTTGTGCAGCAGTCACGTGTGGAATATTTGTGCAGCAGTCACGCGTCTTCAAAAATGGAACATCAACTTGGACTTTTTGAGTCTACTCTGACGCTGACTCACTATTGCACACATATGTGCCATTTTTCCTCTATGGGACCCAACTCGTTTTGGAGACAAGTAAAGGCTGAAAGCATTGGTATTAAAGCCCCAGTCTTCATTGCTTCAGTCTTCAATTGTATGAGTCTTAAGCAAAGTATACTCCAAAGTCAAATGAACATATCACTACTTCTATGGCTTTCCTTCCTTTTCTATTATGATTGGGCATGCCTTTGTTTCAAAGTTCCTCTAGTTTCTAGGCATTCTGTACCCTGTCTTCAAGACCAGAAACTTTTGCTTCTTCAATTGAAGGAAGACCTCATATTCTACTCTGCAGGTCTAAACAAACTTGAGTTCTGGAATGATAGTGTTCCTTGCAGTGAGTGGAGTGGCGTAACTTGGGATGAGGAGGGACGTGTTGCTGGTCTTGACCTCAGTGAATCAATTTATGGTGGAATACTTGACAATTCTAGTACTCTCTTCAGCCTCCAATATCTCAAGCATTTGAATTTGGCATTCAATTACTTCGATTCCGTGATTCCATCCACAATCAAAGATTTGAAGAGCTTAACTTCTCTTAACTTGTCATATGCTGGTTTTATGGGGCAGATACCGATGGGGATTGCTCAGCTCACGAGGTTAGCCATTCTTGATTTGTCTAATAATTACTTTGGAGAATCACCTTTGAAACTCGAGAATCCAAATATGGTGAAGCTTGTTCAGAACCTGAGTGAAGTTAGAGAACTATATCTAGATCGCATTAATATAACGCTCAATGGAAATGAATGGGGTCCTGCTTTGTCGTCTTCTCTACCTCATCTACAGGTACTCAGCATGTCATATTGCGCCCTATCCGGTCCCATCGATTCCTCTCTAGAAATTCTTCAAAATCTCTCCATAATTCGTTTGGATAACAACGACCTTTTGTCAGGTCCAGTGCCGGATTTCTTCGCTAAATTCTCAAATCTGACAACTGGATCTTAGTTCTTGCCATTTGAGCGGTAGGTTTCCAAATGAGATCTTACAGGTACAGTCACTCACTTCTCTTGATCTATCACACAATGATGGTCTTCAAGGTTCTCTCCCAGACTTCCCACAGAATGGATCTCTCCAGACATTGATTTTAAGTGATACAAATTTCTCAGGAGCATTACCAGACTCCATAGGCAGCTTACAGAAGCTATCTATATTAGATTTATATAAGTGCCAATTCAGTGGAACATTGCCAGAATCAATGTCAAATCTTACTGAACTTGCTATCCTGGACTTGTCATCTAACTCCTTCACAGGTCCGATTCCAGCGTTTGATAAGGCCAAGAACCTTACTTATATAGACCTATCTAACAATAATTTAAATGGTGGAATATCATCGGCACACTTCAAAGGCCTTGGAAAGCTAGTCAGCATCCATTTGTGGAGAAATTCCCTCAATGGGAGCGTTCCCATGTCTCTGTTTTCGCTCCCATTGCTACAAGACATAGATCTTTCCTACAACCTTTTTCAAGGTCAGTTGGATGCAATCTCAAATGTCTCTTCCTCCTCCATGTTACACTCTCTTGATTTGACGAGTAACTATTTAGAAGGGCCTATTCCTCAATTTATATTTCATCTCAGAGGCCTTCAGAATCTTTGGTTGTCTTCGAACAAGTTCAATGGAACAGTGGGGCTAGATATGTTAGAGAGACTTCAAAATCTAACTTCACTATATCTTTCAAATAACAACTTGTCAATTGATGTTAATGTTAAGAACGCTAACCATTTACCCTTTCCCAAGGTGACTGTTTTGGGGTTGGGATCCTGCAATTTGAGACAATTCCCGGGTTTCTTGAGAAATCTGTCTAATTTAACACATCTAGACCTCTCAAACAATGAAATCAAAAGTAAAATCCCCAACTGGATTTGGGAGCTCAAAGATTTATATCGATTAAATCTTTCTCACAATTTACTTCAGGAGAGAGAAAGAATCCCATATAATTTTAGCCTTTTCTTTGAGTTGAACATGCTTGACCTACATGAAAACCACCTCCAAGGCACACTTCCAGCATTTCCTCAAACCGCTTCTTATTTGGATTTTTCATACAATAAATTTAGCTTTGTTATTCCCCCTAACATTGGCAACTTTTTGTCTAACACAATTTTTCTTTCTCTGTCACACAATGCTCTTCATGAAAGAATTCCTATTTCCATATGCAATTCTCCAAATCTTCAAGTGCTTGATCTTTCCTACAACAACTTTAGTGGGGAGATTCCACATTGTCTAGTGAAAAGTAAGACTCTTAGGGTGTTGAATTTAGGAAAAAACAATCTCAGTGGCAAATTTGCTAATACTTTCCAAGCTTCATGTACTCTGAAGACTCTGGATATTAGTAGCAATAATTTACACGGGCCAATTCCAAAGTCTCTGTCCAATTGCACCATGTTAGAAGTGTTAGACATTGGAAATAACAAGATAAATGATGGGTTTCCATGCTTGTTGAAGGCAATACCTACCCTCAGAGTCATGGTTTTGCGAGGAAACAATTTCCATGGACCTATTGGTTGTCCGAATATGAAGATGATTATTTGGGAGATGCTTCAAATTGTTGATCTGTCTCTCAACAATTTCAATGGAACACTTCCAGGAGAATTGTTTCGGACTTGGAAGGCAATGATTCTTGATAAAAATCAAACATCATCAGTGGCAAATCATAAAGATTTTATCTTCAATGAATTTAGTGGTGGTATGAATTATCAGGACAGAGTGATAGTTACGATGAAAGGTCAAGAAATGCAGTTGACTAAAATTCTAATTGTGTTCACGTCTGTTGACTTATCATCCAATTGTTTCGAAGGGTCAATACCAGAAGAGATTATGGATTTTACAGCACTCCATGGGCTCAATCTATCAAATAATAATCTCTCTGGCCACATTTCATCATCCATAGGAAAACTGAAACAACTTGAGTCCTTAGACCTATCAGAAAACTCTTTCATTGGAGAGATTCCACAAGAGCTTGCAAGTTTGTCTTTCCTTTCATTTTTGAACTTTTCCTATAATCATTTCAAGGGAAGAATTCCTACAGGGACACAACTTCAATCATTTGAGGCATCTTCTTTCCAAGGCAATGATGGTCTTTATGGACCTCCTTTGACCCAAAGTTCAAACAATGGCTCAAAGCCACCACCAGCATTATCTGGAAATAACCAAGCAAATGATTTTGGGTTTATCATGGGTTTGGAATTCGGTGTGGTCTTCGGCTTAGGAATCATTATTGGGCCACTTTTCTTCTGGAAGCGGTGGAGGATAAGATACTGGAAATGTGTGGACTTCATTCTCTATAGCATCTTTCCTCAAGTTTATGTTGATTATCAAAGACATGAAGGACAATGGATTCCAGTTCTACGTTGGAGCCATTAAGCAATGGGCTTTATTCAACATACTAAATCACGCAGACTGTCTACCAATGAGCTAAATCTTTAGTTTTGTTCAAAATGTCAGCCTATGTTTCTGAGTAAAATGCAATAACTTGCATGTCCTATATTCTATGTTTTGAGTAACATACTTAATCTTTTATGGAATAAAAAATTACTTGTATTGTAAACCTCTCTCTTATTGAGTTAAGTTTGCCTCCGAATATAAAGAACATTTAAAAAGACACTCAAATCCTACTAATGAGATGCTTACATAGAGAATGGGATCTGAGCTCATAACTTTGTAAGTTGAGTTCTTACCGATTGAATTGACATTTATTCACATACATCGTGTATGTTTTTTTAAGATATGAAGCCAAATATTTTTAATCCATGGCTGTAGTCTTTTGCAAAAGTTTTTAGTTGTATAATAGTTCTCAGTTGTTATTTAATCGATCAAATGGATCCGTAAAGTGTCACTTTTCCCTTTCGTTGGGAATAGTCAAGCTTTCCCAGCTGGTAAAAAAAGGGAATAGTCAAGCTTTACCAACTAAGATTTTGTTAGTACCAATACTCACCAGCAAGAGTTTATTTAGCTTTTAATAGTATTGGGTTCATCCATATCCAATAGTTGGTAAGCTATTAAATTATATGTATTTAAATGTCAACTTTTATTTTAATTTTTATTCAAGCTTTACTGGATACGTGAATATTTTTAGCGCATTTTTCTCATTCAAAAGATTTTCTCTGGTTGAGTTCATCCAATTGTAGGTAAGCAATAAAATAATGAAAAAAATGAATTTAAAAAAGGTGAAATGACACTTGAGTCTGAAAATTTCATTTAAAAATAAATAGTTTGCAAATATTGACTCAAATAATTATAAAAATGGGGAGCGTCAATTAAAAATTATTCTTTTAACTTTTAAAAGTTTACTTTGACCGACTTTTAACTGACCATTTCATCTATGCACCTCTGAATTAATATTCACAATTCATTTTTGCCACAAATATTTACGACACCGCTGCTAAGCAAATTTTTTTAGGGAGAATTGCATATAGGTCCCAAGTAAGAGAATTAATTTCAGACAGGTCCATTAACAACTTTTTCACTTGTTAACCAAGGCAATTGCAATTGTTAATAGTAGTCATTAACAACTCCTTGGTACCAAAACCCCTTAAATTTCTGGTAGTTGCATATAGCATCCTTGACCTTTAAAAGTTTAAATTTAACCTCCCTTATCTTTTATATTTTTATTATGAAGCCTTTACCGTTAACTAACGGTTATTTTTTTTTACGGAAAATTGCCACATCATATGAATTAGAAGACAACATTGCATCCTATGGGGCATCTTACTTGATTATATATTAAACTAACATTTTTATCTTTCTATCGTTAAAAAACCCTAAAAAACTTCTCTGTCTCATTGATGCCTGGCGGCAGCAATGTACCCTTTTAATTCTCAGAAAACCTTGTGCCTAAATGGTCAAAACTCTTCCATGATATTGGTAGAATCATATATAATCTTCGATTATGAACATAAAGTATATATGCTACTTATTCCTCACAAATACAGATAAATGATTGACCATGAGTTGAAACTGAGCTGTTTCTATTGCATCTTTTTTTTTTTTTTGCTAGGGTTTTGATTTGTATTGTATGATGACAAAAACATTATATATTTTGAGAGTTACTGTTAACTCCTATCGCAGGTCAAAAATGAAAGAGTTAAATCAAAAGCTTAAGGCACACGTACAATATATTACAATGAGCAATTGGAAGACTTAAGATGCTTCAAGCACTAGAGTTTTCCAAGAATTGAAAGGGTGTATTGCATATGCAAACTGCAGGGCAATGAGAAGGAGGTTAACTATAAAAATTAAAATATTAGCTTAATAGAATGTCAAGTAGGATGTCACATAGGATTTAAGGTGTCTTTCAATTTACATGGCATGGCAATTTCAATTAAAATAACAGCTAGTTAATGGTAAGGATTCCATAATAAAAATATAAAAGATTAGGGAGGTTGAATTTAAATTTTTAAACAGCAGGAAGGCTACGTACAATTGTCCTAAAGTTCAGGGAGTTTTATATGATTTAGCCAACTTTTTAATGCCTAAGTATCATTCAGGCAAAATAATGAGTGAAATTAAAGTTAAATATATTATTTTCATGGGGATTTTCTGCTCTACCAATTACAGTTTCTACAAGTTTTACTTTACAAGTAAGATAATTCTTTTAATACAAATAAAACATTAATATAATTTCACTCAGTACAAAATAACTTATGCTTTTTGGTTCAATGAACTGATCATGCAATCACACTTTCTTGTCCATTCTACATCTGTAATGTAAATTTTTCTTGTTTGTTCTTTTCTTTTTGCCCAAGTTTCGTGCTCAACAAATATATATCCTTCTATAACTTCATTTATTTGACGTTTCTTTTCTATAAAGCAACCAAAAATCCAAGCCAAAAGATTGTTAGTGCCTGTTCGGGTGGGCTTTTAGAACCTAGGATTGGGACCCAAACCTAGGTTCTGAAAAATGTTTGCCAAACAAGTGATTGTTTGAAAAAAGCACTTTTTGAAGTGAAACCATGGTTTGAGCTTTCAAACCATGGTTTGAATATAAGCCAACTTTTTTCACTTTTTTCTGCTTTTCTAGTGGACTGTTGGGAGATAATAATGAATACAATAAATTCCCACCCAGAAATGCCCCCCATCTCTCCTTCCTTTTCTTACCGTCCCCATTTCACATAGGTAATGTTATTTGCACAACATTTGAACTTAAGTGAACAAATAGTGTCACTCGTTTGCACATACACTGAAGGTCATCTGCACCCGATACTAATCAGTTGCACAACATTGAAAACCATATGTATAGACTCTAGAGATAATTTGCATGATTAGTAAAGCTTCATTGCACATGAAATAAAAGTCATCTGCACAAGATTAGAAAGCAATTGAATTCCAGTTCCAATATTGCAAAGCAAAGGAAATCACACTAGAGACATTGAACAACATGACATGAGCAATTTAATTAACTTTCACAGAAGGAATATAATTTGCACAACTTTGGAAACGAACTGCACAATCAGAGTAAGTAATTTGCAGAAACACAAAAGGTCATTAGTACACCCGGTTCAAATCATTTGCACAACCTTGAAACTCATACAAAGTTGTATTCTAACATTTTTGTAATATTAGTTTGGCTATAAATAATAAAATTAGTTCATTTTTATTCATTTTAAGTGTTGCATTCCTATTATTCTGATAAAATATTATTATTTTTTATTGGGGTTAATCTTCCTAATTAAAAAAACCTTTTTCTTTTTTTTTTTTTAAAAAAAGACTTTTCACGTCTCATTTTACATATGAGACGTAAAAAGTCTCCATTTTCCACATCTCTTATTTGAAAAAGAGATATGGAAAGTGGCACTTTCCACATCTCCCCAATCCACGTCCCAACAAAAAGAGATGTGAAAAGTCCAAAAAAGAGACGTGAAAAATGTTTTTTCTAGTAGTGACTCTTTTATTAAATGACATGAATGCAAGTGATTGATGTTATTATGTTTGGAAAAAAAAGCATGCCCCTGAATTTAATTGGTTTAATTTTTTGATTTAATCATATCACAAAATTGATTAATGTTAATCATTTAATTTTGTAGAGAAATTTAATTAAATTTTGTTATTCATTATGAAAAGTGGTGTTAAAATCTTTGTAATAGAACTTTATCCTTTATATGTAAATATCACATTAGCTAATGTCCTTTTTTGTAATTTACACATGAAAAAGTGTTTGTGATAACTATTATCTAAACACTATCATTTTATCAAAAAGCCATTTTTCAGCTTTTTCCAATTTTTTTCAGAAAAAGCTGAAAAAAACATTTTTCCAACTTTTTTCTCCAAACCATGGTTTTAAAAGTTGCCTCAAACCAGACATTGGATTCTGTGTCATGCAAGTATATAGATGATTTCGTGCTCAACAAATATTTCCTTCTATGAATTCATTTATTTTCATGGGGCTTTGCGGCTCTACCAGTTAAAACTTCTACAAATTTTAGTTTATGAGAATTAATATGATTTTTTTCATACAAATAAAACATTGAATACAATTTCTCAGAATAAAAAAATACCTTAATTTCCCATTCAATGAATTTCTCATGCAATTACATTTTCTAGTCAATTCTTCAACTACACTGTACTATTTTTAGTGTTCGTTTCTTTCTATTTGTTTCCCAAGTTTCGTGCTCAACAAATATTTCCTTCTAAAAATTCATTTATTTTCATGGGACTTTGCAGCTCTACCAATTTAAATTTCTACAAATTTTAGTTTAATTTACAAGAAGTATAATGATTTTTTTTTTTTGGATAGAGATAAAACATTGATACAATTTCACCGAGTGCAAAATAACGTAATTTCCTATTCTTGAAATAAAACAAATATTTTCTGTATTTGTTTGTTTGATTCTTTTTTTTTTCAAGTTTCGTGCTCAGCAAATATTTCCTTCGATAAACTCATTTATTGAAATTTTCAGAAAGTAACGAAAAATCCAAGCCGAAAAATTCATAACTTCGTCTGACATTAGATTCTTTGTCATACAGATACAATTAGGTTTAACCAACGGAAAAAATTAAATAAAAAATCAAGAAATTGCTATTAAATCAAAACAAACATCACAGAATAAGAAATAAAAAATGTTATTTCATGTATTATAATTTTTTTATCCGGTCTAAATAAAGAACACATTTAATATAATTTGATTGGATTAATGATGTTAAATAAATTAGTTAATATAATATGATTTTCTTAAAACACCGTAATCATCTTCTTAAATTCCTCCACTTTTTCTGTTGCTTGATTATTGTTGATAGAGTATTAATATATATAGATAATTTTAAAAAATTTTACAAAATTTAGAATATATCATATATTTAGAACCAAAATCAAATTCTCATATAGGTCTTTTATTAAAGACATATGACTATCAATATCAAATATATGTAACATAAAAGCAAAAATATCACAAAGAGATGCTCAAAACACATACAGCAAAGAGCACTTAGGTGCACTAAATATCTGAAAGGATAGCTAGGTGGTATGGATTGTTCTATCATTTGTGAAGTTTAAAGGAAAATACCAAAATGCCCTCCAACAAATAGGAAGTTGATAAGTGTTCATCATGTGGAGTTGGTAAAAACAAATAGAAAATTGATAAACCCATAAAGAGGATTGGTAAATGTAAATACAAAGTTAGTACAATCAAGTAAATAGAGAATTTATAGGTGCCTATGTGGAGTTTGTAAACACAAATAGAAAATTGATAAACCTATGTAGAGTGTTGGTAAATCCAAATACGAATTTGATTAAGTCCAGTAAATATAGTGTTGATAAATGTTTAGGTAAAGCTGGCAAAATCTTATAAAAAGTTGGTTAATTTTTGAAAATCACATGATATTAAAATTCAGAAACTTAGTGTACCTAATGGTCTTTTATATATTTTAAGCTCTTTTTCTGATATCTTCCCAACTTAAAAATACATAATCTTCATATTTAAATTAATCAATTTTATCTTCACTTTTATTTTTCCCTCCAATGAAAACCAAGCAGAGATGACAGGCCTAAGCTTATGAACCCAACCGCCAATAGCTGAATTTAATTTAAATACATGATATTAATCAACGTTGTCGGATGCTGCAACGAGCTCAAGGTCGTGTACGCCGCCGACGGCTACGCCCGGTCTCGCGGTGTCGGAGCATGTGTTGTTATGTTCTCCGTCGGTGGGCTTAGTGTCGTTAACGCCATTCCTGGTGCTTACAGTGAGAACTTGCCGCTTATTTGTATTGTCGGTGGTCCTAATTCCAATGATTATGGAACCGGTCGGATCCTCCATCATACTATTGGGTTGCCTGATTTCAGTCAAGAACTTCGATGCTTCCAGAATCTTACTTGCTACCAGGTATAACAATCATCCTCACTTTTTTTTTAAAAAAAAAAACATGATCTGTAGTGTCCGTGGTTTCCATTATAAAAAAGTTGACCACGAGATTAATTTAAATCATCAGATTACATTAGAGTTTCTAATAGTATGAGTGATATTAAATCGAATGTGTCATACTAAATGAGCTGTTCTTGACAACTCTTTAAGTACCTATTATTATTGACAACTCTCTCGATACATTTGATTTAATATTACTCTTAGAGACTTCAATATAATGTAATGATTTTTTTGGGACATGTTAGTTATTAATTTCTGAATAATTTTTTCTGATACTTGATGATAGCAGGAAGTGGTGAATAACTTAGAAGATGCTCATGAGCAGATTGATACAGCGATGTCAACATGTTTGAAAGAAAGTAAACCTGTGTATATAAGCATAAGTTGTAACTTAAGTACAATTCCTCATCCTACTTTCAGTCGTGAGCCTGTTCCATTTTTTCTATCTCCAAGGTAATTTTTCTGTAATTCTTTATCTCTCTCTCTGCTTTTTTTTTTTTTTGGTTACTAAGAAATAGCCTGGCTTGATCAACCAAATATTCCCTCCACCTTTAATGTAGAATCTATTGAATGAGTTTGATCTTGGTTCTAAATATATGCTGATCTATTTCCAATTTTTGTTAATTATTGCCCAAATTGCAACTATTAAAAATATTTCTTTAACAATAATTACGTAAAAAAGATGGAAAACTCAAGGAAGATGTTGGTGATTGATGTGTTTTAAGAAAATTATATATCATATAAACTAAATTAATTGATATTCTCAATATAATTAAAGTAGATAATGGTTTTTATATTTTGGAAATGAGGGAGTAACATATTAGCTGAGATATTTTGAAGCTTATTGAATTGTTCAGTAACTTAATGTTTTCTACTGTGATTTAGCATTGTGTTTTTCTGTAATTAATTCCAGTCCCCTGTTATATACCTCATCGTAAATATCTTTAGTATTTAATATCATTTGGCTTCATTATCAAATAAAAAAAATGAGGGAGTAACGTATTTGTATCACAGAGTATGCATTAATGAAATTTTCCCCATGGGTTTTGTGAAAGATTGAGTAATAAGATGGGTTTGGAGGCAGCAGTATGAAGCAGCTGCAGAATTCCTGAACAAGGCAGTGAAACCAGTACTAGTAGGAGAGCCAAAATTGAGGGTGGCTAATGCAATGCAAGCATAATTGTTTGCTGGTCCTATTTTCAATGATTATAGCTCAGTTGGGTACTCACTTCTTCTCAAGAAGGAGAAGGCTATAATTCTTCAGCCGGATCGGGTCATTATCAGGAACAGGCTTGCTTTCGGGTGTGTGTTAATGAAGGATTCCCTTGGGGAACTTGCCAAGAGGATTAAGCACAACAACTCCTCATTTGAGAACTTTGAGGGGAGATCCTAAAGAACCTTTGAGATTGAATATTCTGTTCCAACATATTCAAAATATGTTGTCTAGTGAAACTGCTGTTATTGCAAAGACAGGGGACTCATGGTTTAACCGCCAAAAACTGAAACTGCCAAAGGGCTATGAGTAAGCTTCCATTGAATTAGAAATCTTTTGAGCTTTTTTATTTTTGAACATTGATATATAATGATGATGTGAATCTTTTGAAATGAACAAACAGGTATGAGTTCCAAATGCAGTATGGTTCAATAGGATGGTCCGTTGGTGCCACTCTTGGCTATGCACAAGCTGTTCCTGAGAAACGAGTTATAGCTTGCATTGGTGATGGGAGCTTTCAGGTTGGTCTTATTCATCTATATTCTGTATTAGGATAGAAGAGTCCCACAACAACTAATAAGAAAAAGGATTCAAGGCATATAATATTAAGAGAAATCTTAATTAGCTTAATCTAATAAAAACAATTTCAAACTTTATAAGTATCTTGCAACTGATTCAGGTGTTTGTTTTTGTGTTTTTGCAAAATACTTTTTGCAGATGACTGCACAAGAGGTATCTACAATGCTGAGACAAGGGCAGAGGGCCATTTCTTGATAAACAATGGCGGATACACAATCGAAGTCGAAATCCATGATGGACCATACAATGTGATTAAGAACTGGAACTACACTGCCTTTGTTGATGCCATTCAGAATGGTGAAGGCAAATGCTGGACCACCAAGGTGAATAAATCTCTCAACATATATAGCACATTCAATAATACTGTTCCCAAAATTCAGCATTATTACTAACATGGGAAACAACTAATATTTATATGAATGATAAGTTAATTATAACATATTTAATTTGTAGGTATTTTGTGAGGAGGAGCTGATTGAAGCAATTGAGACAGCAACAGGTCCAAAGAAGGAGAGCTTATGCTTTATTGGGGTTATAGTACACAAAGATGATACCAGCAAAGAGTTACTTGAATGGGGCTCAAGGGTGTGTGCTGCTAATAGCCGTCCTCCTAATCCCCAGTAAATTTAAGTTAAAACCATTGCTGCATTATTAGAATGCTGTTTAATTATTTACATCAAGAGATTATGAGATTTATTCCTTGGGATTTTTATGTTATGAATTTTGCTTGCAATTGTAAGGCTTGTGATTCCCAATTCAATGAAATATTCCCGTGTTATACATTGTAGAAGATTCAATTCTCAATCTCTTTAGCAAGATAACAGAATGGTAATGCATGTTTAGTGTTTGCCGTAATTCCTTGAATTACCACGCAATTAATGAAATATTCCAGTATTCCAGTACATTTTTTCAATTCTCAAGTAAATCTCTATTCTTTTGAAATTTTTTCTCTTACAAAAATCCAAACCCACCTTGATATGACTTAACCAATAATATTTGCGGTGTATCTTTATCCTAACTTTAAATTATACTCGCTACGTTGATAAAGTATATGAATTATTTTGGGAGGGAGTTTGTTTATAAATATAAGATATTCTCCCATTTTTTCTCAAGTTTTCCTAAAATTATATCTATTGATCTTCTTCAATAATAAACAGATAATAGAGAGATGGTGAGAATAAATTTGGATGATTAGGTGTTTTGGTCATGTGATTTTAATTAACTTAAGTAACATCTTTAATCTAATCAAATGATGTAGAATAAGTCTTATATTTAGGAAGAAATGAAGTATTTGAATATTTTTTGATACAGTAGGGTACTTGAGTATTAATTAATACTTTTGGTTCTCCGGATAATACAAAGAAAATGACAACAGGCAGAGTGAAATATATAAAAGACAATTGGATGCAACGAATTTTCAAAAGGACCATAACATATAACTGACCTAATTATCCTTTACAAATTTAAAAGAAATGTCATAAATACCTTTGAATTATAAATATATATTAATTTTTTTAATAAAGGGCCGCCGCCACCTGCCACCACTGGCGATGGTATTCACTTTAATTTCCTTGGATTTAGCCAAATGAATTATCAAGATCGAGTGATAGTTAACATGAAAGATCAAGGAATAACCTTAACGAAAATTCTTAATGTGCTTCCAACCATTGACTTCTCGTCCAATCATATTGAAGGGTCAATACCAAAAGAGATGATGGATTTTACAGCACTTCAAATACTCAATCTGTCAAATAATAATCTCTTAGACCACATTCCATCATCCATATGGAAATTACAAGGACTTGAATCATTGGACCTCTCAAAAAACCATTTGACAGGAGAGATTGCACCAGGGCTTGCAAATTTTTCTTTCCTTTCATTTTTGGACCTCTCCTATAATTATTTGGTGTGAGAGATCACTATAGATTCACAGCTTCAATCATTTGATTCATCTTGCTTCCAGGGCAATGATGGTCTTTATGGACCTCCTTTGACCCAAAGTCCAAACAATATAGGGACAGAAGGGTTAATAATGCTACCTCCACCAACAACAACAACATCAGGAAATAACCATACAATTGATCTTGAGTTTATTGTAGGTATGGAAATTGGGTGGCATTTGGGCTTGAAATTATTGTCGGTCCCCTTTTTCTTTGGAAGAAGTGGAGGATAAGATACTGGAAATGTGTGGACTTCATTCTGTTTAACATCTTTCCTCAAATTTATGTTGATTATCGAAATGGTTCAGAGTTCTACATTGGAGCCATTAAGAAATGAGCATTGTTCAAAGTACTGATCACGTTCACGGTACACTAATTACCCTTGAGGTAAACCAGATGTGTAATCAAGAGTTATATTTGAAAACCTTGATTTTATCCTTTGTGTTATTTCTGTTTTTTTGTTGTTGTTAGAAATGTCTTACCTATGCGTTGTTTTTAATATATTTACATTACATGTGTGTGAGATTTTTCATGTTAATATTATTCATGACCTTATGGTTCACAATGATCGTCTCATCCACAACTTAACTTGAGGATGTATGCAATTTGGCCTAAATTTTGTTCGTTTGGTAAAATATACATGCATATCTTGTATTTATCATATCTACATATTAATTTCCCCCTATTTATAAAATATGAATGAATCTTTTCTGAAATCAAATTATTAGCATATTTGTTTATAATTCAAGGGCATGCACTAATGGCATGAGATTTCAAATGATATCGAACTTATAATCACTCACTTATATATTGGGACCAAAGGAGTAGTATTAATTGGCAAAAAAGTAGTATCAAATCGATACAACATCATCAGAACTATTTTTTTCATGTGTATCTAATATTCTAAAGTAACTTTTAATGCACCCAACATAGTAAAGTATTTTTTTTGGGCCTCCAATACCTTAAAATATTTTTTTGTCTTGAAGCTGGATGCTTCAACAAAATTTTAAGGTGCTGGGCGCTCATAACAAATATTCTAAGGTATTGGATGCACTTGAAAAAACACCTCATAGTTTTGAGTACACAAAAAATTACTTTATAACACCGGATGTATGTGCAAAAATACTTTAAAGTACTGAATGTATCTTAACCCTTAGATTTAATAATATTAGTGGGGACATTTTCAATATACCGATTTCTCATGTTAAAGTAGTTTCTTAATGTATTTGATTTTTATCATTAACGTATATTTTATTTTTTTCTTTATTTATTTTAAAAAAAATCCACTTTTTTGTTTTTCTACTTAGAAAAATAACTATCACTGCTAAATTATGGGTTTTTTTTTTGGATAAATTGATTATAGTAAGGGTATTTTCATTACAACATTTACTCATTTTCCTATCTTTCTTGTCTAATCTCTCTCTTGCCAACTTGTTCTCTTTCTTTCTCTCTCATCCAGCGGAACCTATTCCTTACTAAGTATAAAGCTTAGTAAGTAAAACTAATCGGAATTGAACTCTCCAAATTTTATATGTATAGTTCAGATTTGATTTTTTTAATAATGGATTTTTTTAAAAAAATTGTTTGAAAAAAGTACAAGCAAAAAACTATCTTTATTTTAGATTTTATGCTCATTATAGTAATTTTTTTTAGAAAAATATAGATTTTTTTAATAAACATTTCAAACTTTACAAGCATCATTGCTTGGAACTGATTCAGGTGATTGTTTGTGTTTTTTCAAAATTCTTTTTTGCAGATGACTGCACAAGAGGTATCCATAATGCTGAGACAAGGGCAGAAGACCATGATCTTCCCGATAAACAATGGCGGATACACAATCGAAGTCGAAATCCATGATGGGCCATACAATGTGATTAAGAACTGGAACTACATTCAGAATGGTGAAGCCAAGTGCTGGACCACCAAGCTGTATGAATATCTCAACATAGCACATCCAATAACACTGTTCCTAAGACTTCACCATTACTATTGGTAACATGGGAAACAGCTAATTATGCTTACATTAATACTAATTAATTACAACATGTTTAATTGTAGGTATTTTGTGAAGAAGAGCTGATAGAAGCAATTGAGACAGCAAAAGATCCAAAGACGGATAGCTTATTGAGGTTATAGTACATAAAGATGATACCAGCAAAGAGTTGCTTGAATGGGCTCAAGGGTGTGTATTGGTGCTGCTAACAGCCGTCCTCCTAGTTCCCAGCACTACTACAGAAATACCCTATTGAAAAATATGCTATAAGCCTCTTGAATTTAATTTTTATATTGAAAAATATGTAAAGCAACTTAAAAAAAACATTGGTAAATTAAGAAAGGGCAAATATATTAAAAAATACTTATTTAGCCCCTGGGATTTAGAAATTAGTTAGATAAAAATATTTTGATAAAATTTTAAAAATATGAAACAATTAAAAAAAATAATGCATTTAATTTTTTTTTTAAATTGGGTTACATATAAAAATAAAATCCAGGGGGCTTATAGCAGCGCTTAAGCACTGCTATAGGCCCCCTGGATTTAATTTTTATATTGAAAAATATGTAAAGCAATTTAAAAAAAACATTGGCAAATTAAGAAAGGGCAAATATATTAAAAAAATACTTATTTATCCCTGGGATTTAGAAATTAGTTAGATAAAAATATTTTGTTAAATTTTAAAAATATGAAACAATTAAAAACAATAATGCATTTAAATTGTTTTTTTTTAAATGGGGTTACATATAAAAATTAAATCCAGGGGGCCTATACCAGCGCTTATAGGCCCCCTGGATTTAATTTTTATATTGAAAAATATGTAAAGCAACTTAAAAAAATATTGGCAAATTAAGAAAGGGCAAATATATTAAAAAATACTTATTTACCCCCCTGGGATTTAGAAATTAGTTAGATAAAAATATTTTGATAAAATTTTAAAAATATGAAACAATTAAAAAAAAATGCATTTAAATTGTTTTTTTTAAATAGGATTACATATAAAAATTAAATCCAGGGGGCCTATAATGCCCCTGGATTTAATTTTTATATTGAAAAATATGTAAAGCAATTTAAAAAAAATTGGCAAATTAAGAAAGGGCAAATATATTAAAAAATACTTATTTACTCCGGGATTTAGAAATTAGTTAGATAAAAATATTTTGTTAAATTTTAAAAATATGAAACAATTAAAAAAATAATGCATTTAAATTGTTTTTTTTAAATGGGGTTACATATAAAAATTAAATCCAGGGGCCTATAGCAGCGCTTAAGCGCTGGTATAGGCCCCTGGATTTAATTTTTATATTGAAGAATATGTAAAGCAATTTAAAAAAAAAGTGAAAAATTAAGAAAAGGCAAATATATTAAAAAATACTTATTTAGCCCCCTGGGATTTAGAAATTAGTTAGATAAAAATATTTTGATAAAATTTTAAAAATATGAAACAATTAAAAAAAATAATGCATTTAAATTGTTTTTATTAAATGGGGTTACATATAAAAATTAAATCCAGTGGGCCTATAGCAGCGTTTAAACGCTGCTATAGGCCCACTGGATTTAATTTTTATATTAAAAAATATGTAAAGCAATTTAAAAAAAACATTGACAAATTAAGAAAGGGCAAATATATTAAAAAATACTTATTTACCCCCATGGGATTTAGAAATTAGTTAGATAAAAATATTTTGATATAATTTAAAAAATATGAAACAATTAAAAAAAATAATGCATTTAAATTGTTTTTATTAAATGGGGTTACATATAAAAATTAAATCTAGGGGGCCTATTGCAGCGCTTATAGGCAGCGCTTAAGCGCTGCTATAAGCTTCATGGATTTAATTTTTATATTGAAAAATATATAAAACAATTTTAAAAAAACATTGGCAAATTAAGAAAGGGAAAATATATTAAAAAAATACTTATTTAACCCCCTGGGATTTAGAAATTAGTTAGATAAAAATATTTTGATAAAATTTTAAAAATATTAAACAATTAAAAAAATAATGCATTTAAATTGTTTTTATTAAATGGGGTTACATATAAAAATTAAATCCAGGGGGCCTATACCAGCGCTTAAGCGCTGGTATAGGCCCCCTGGATTTAATTTTTATATTGAAAAATATGTAAAGCAATTTAAAAAAACATTGTCAAATTAAGAAAGGGCAAATATATTAAAAAAAACTTATTTAGCCCACTGGGATTTAGAAATTAGTTAGATAAAAATATTTTGATAAAATTTTAAAAATATGAAACAATTAAAAAAATAATGCATTTAAATTGTTTTTATTAAATGGGGTTACATATAAAAATTAAATCCTAGGGGATTTAATTTTTATATTGAAAAATATGTAAAACAATTTAAATTGTTGTACATATTTTTCAAAATAAATATTAAATCCCAGTTGCTTATACCAACGCTTAAGCGCTGCAATAGGCTTCTTTTTTTTTTTAATATTTGGCGCGTTTTCCTCCCCAAATTTCCCCAGACATTTAATTTTCCCTCTTCTTCCCAAAGCTCAGACGAAGCTGCCGGCCCTAACTCGAAGTTAAAGTCTCCAAGTCTCCAAATTTCGTCAGCTTCTTCTTCGTCTTCTTCGTCTTCTCCAAATTTCCCCAGACATTTTTCCTTCCATTCACTTTGTCACCTAAGTCGATCACCAAGCTCGACGCTGCCACCCACTCGAAGTTAAAGCTCTTCGCCCAAGTCTCCAAGTAGGGGTGTTCATATATTTCCCGTCCCACCCATCCCGTCCCGATCCCGATCATTTTGGGACGGGATTTCCCGTCCCGAAAATGACCGGGACGGGACAAAAACGGGACGGGACAGAAAAGGGGGCGGGACTGGACACGGGACGGGACGGGGGTGTCCCATTCCCGTCCCGTCCCTTTATATTATATATATTTTATTTATTAATATTTTTATTAAATTTACTAATTATATGGGTATAATTTTTCTATTTCACTATATTTCTTCTACTTCATTATTATTTGCTTTACTTAAAACATTTGATCTATCACTTATCTTTCTTTTTGCATTGTATTTTTATTTGAAATTTCCCTCTTATTCATCTTTTTCTTGAGAAGCCTTCATATAAATTATTCAATAAAATCCATTAATACACTATTTGTTTAAAGTGCTGTAGACAAAATATTCTACTAAACATGCAATTTCTTACAGTCTCATCCCATTAACAGGATAGAGATGAGAACGAAAATATTGCACTGTATCCCAAAATAATTTAATTAGCCTTTTGGAGATTTCATTTTCGTCTCTACTCTAAAAACAACCATTTCATTTCATTAAAATAACATGAACAAGAGAGATTTATCAGTAACAGACAAAGCAAACATTGTTATGTACAGCGACTTGCCAATTGTATACCATTTTTTTGTCCAAACAATGACTTCCACTAAATCCAACACCTTAACATTATAACCTTATTAATTAAGACTAAAGGAAGGGGCAAAAGGAAAAAACATCACAACGTGTATTTGTCTACGAGTTTTCTTCCAGATTAATTCCTGTAGAGGTAGATTATATAAATAGATGAAACAATTAACATAAATTCTAGTAGGCTTTTTCCATTTCTGAATAATGATTTTCCAATGAGCTTGATACAATTACTTCTATTAATTTATTATTTTTTTCAACAATAGCAAAAAAAATCATGAAAAAAGTAAAAAAAAAAAAAAGACTTCGGGAATGTCCCGTCCTGTCCCAATCCCGTCCCGTCCCGAACGGGACGGGACAAGTCCGGGACGGGACGGGACACGGGACAGGAATCTTGTCCCGCCACCCTTTCTTCGGGACGGGACGGGACGGGGTCGTCCCATTCCCGTCCCGTCCCATGAACACCCCTATCTCCAAGTCCATCTTCTTCACTTCTCCACAAAATCACTAAACTCGACGCTGCCACCCACGCAAATCTCAACGCCGCTATCTCTTTATTTGAGCATCTCTGTAAAACCTTCAGAGTAAGCCACCTAAACTCCCTCTGCTCCTTCGCATTGTCTCCGATGACCTTGTTCTTCTCCAACCACCTAGCTCCAGACCGTCATTTTTCTCATCCAGTTCATCGTCTTAATTTTGGTTCGATTGGTTCTTCTTTCCTGATCCAGCGTACCTCTTAATTTTGGTGAGATTTCCTTGCCCGTTTGATATGCTTTGTTCCGTTTTGGTTAGAGTGGATGGAGGGTTGTTGTAGCACCTAGGATGTTGATAGGATGTTGACTGCCCTTAATTGTGAACTAGCAAATGTTTGAATTGTTAACCTGAATTATGACCATTGATTGCTTTGGTTTTAACGGTGGTGGTGAAATACTCCTGTGGAAATTATATGCATGATGTGGGAAATGTCAGGGTGCTATTTGATTTAATTGTTGAAATTGACAATGTTGATTTGGAATTTTCTGCCTTAACTGCACCTAAGTTTGATGGTAAATAGTTTCATGATCTGGTTTGAAAGGGTGATTGTATTTGAGCCTTTTGGTGCTTTATTTTGCAAAGAGAAAGAGAGGGTGGCAGTGAAGTGTTGTACATAGTCAGTTTGGGGATTTAATTACCTTATTAAATTTATTTGTTGGAAGGATCTAAGCTGGTTTCCTTGTTTTGTCATTGGGTATGCAATTAAAGTTGGGCATTTCACTAGTTTACAGTTAAGGGATTAATTACTTGATTTTTTTATAGGAGCCTACAGTTGCCTCATAGTTTGTTGACAAAAAGGGGGACTAAAAGTGAGATACTTTTGAACAGTTTGAGAGCTTATATTAATCAACTTTGCCACATATAAGGTATGTTCTTAATTTTTCTTTCTCCATTGAATTATGAGTAATCTGATTGTGGTTTCATTAGAGTCTCATGTCTAATTTTGATGTGGTAGTAATTGTGTATTTGTGCCCATTAATGCTATATATGTATATATGCTCTGTGAGATCTGTTGTTAAAGACTGGAAAATTATTGAGTTGATGATTGGTATTTTGTGGGCTATCCATTTCTATGTTAAAAATAGGGGCCTTGAGCCTGGGAATGTTCATTTTGTAGCTGTTATGCTGTCGATTTTTTGTTAAGAAAATAAGGTAACATCTTGGGGTGACTACCTAATGAGTAATTCATTATGTACATCTTACCGCCACTTTCCTTTAGTAGGTTACCATGTTGGATCGGAAATGGATGTCTTGTGATCGGCGTTCAAGGGAATATATAGATGGAGCAAAAGAGTTCATTGAATTTGCTGCAGAGCATGCAGAGAATGCTAACAGAATTGTATGCCCCTGTTTGTCGTGTTTGTATGGGAAGCATCTTCGTCCTCTTGACTTGTAAAGTCATTTAATTTGTCATGGAATCGATCAGTCTTATACATGATGGACAAAGCACGGTGAGACCTATGAAGATGAATGCGGAGACCGGGTACCTGATGTTTGTAGTGCTTCGAATGTGCTTGATAGAGACATGTGTGATGAGAGCGATGATCTTGAAGAAATGTTGAACGTGGTGGGTGAGGAGAATCCTGAAATGTTTGAGACACTGAAGAGCGATGCAGAGACGCCTTTGTATGTGGGATGCAGCAAATACACAAGATTGAGTGCGGTGCTTAAATTGTATAACCTGAAGGTATGATACGGTTGGAGTGATGCAAGTTTCACCACGCTGCTGTTCGCTCTGCGAGATATACTCCCAGAAGCAAATGTACTCCCCTCGAAAACATACGAGGCGAAGCAAATTCTCTAGTCGACCGGTATGAAATATGAGAAAATACATGCATGCCCCAACGACTGTATTCTATTTTGGAACCAGTATTCGTCATTGGAGAAGTGTCCTAAATGCAGCACATCTCGGTATGGAAAGAAAGGTAAGAGTCCTTCTAAAGTGTTATGGTACTTTCCGATCATTCCAAGATTTAGGCGCATGTACAGTAATGCGGATGTTGCAAGACTTTTGACATGGCACGCTGATGAGAGAATTAAAGACATCAAGCTTAGGTACCCTGAAGACGCCCCCCAATGGAAAAAAATTGATCACGAGTACCCTGATTTCGGTGAAGAACCGAGAAACCTATGCTTGCTTTGGCAACCGATGGAATCAATCGGCATGGAGTTCAGAGTAGTACTCACAGTACATGGCTGGTGATTCTGATGATATACAACCTCCCCCAAATTTGATCATGAAACACAAGTTTATGATGCTTTCCATGCTTATTTCCGGGCCTAGACAGCCCGGCAACGATATAGAAGTGTACTTGGATCCTTTGATTGAAGACCTGAAGCATATGTGGGATTCGGGTGAGACGGTTTTTGATGGATGTAAGGAAGAAGTTTCAAATTGAGGGCCATGTTGTTTGGCACGATAAATGATTTCCCAGCGTGAGAGTACTGGCTGTCACCCAAGAGGGGGGGTGAATTGGGTGATAGGATAAAATATAAACATTTTTGAATTCTTATCTTTTCTTTAATCACAGAGAAGAAAAACCTTCTTAAAACTTTTCTCAGATTATAACATAGTAATTCAAAATTTGGTAAATGCACGAATATATGTATAATGTAGATATAATGAAAAACTGTAAGAGTTAAGAGAAGAAATAATGCACACAAAATTTATCCTGGTTCGGTCAACCCAGACCTACATCCAGTCCTCAGGCTCAACCTGAGATTTTTACTACCCTCTTGTTTAATCCTGGCACAAGAGAAGCCTACCACAGGTTTTATGAACACAGGTTCACCTGCCAACCTTTACAGAGTTTTAGAATCTTCTAAACACTCCCCCTTACTACCCGTAAGGTTACCACCCAGTTCACAAAGCACCAAGCTAAGGAACTACCTCAAACAGAAGAGGATTTTAATAAGAAAGTTCAATCAATGAACAGATTGTGTTAAACACTTAAGAACAAGGTTATGTATAATGAGATACAAGATAGAGCTTAATAATCTGAACAAAGAATAACTCTAGCTCTTCTTTTCTAATGCTCTCAGTCTGAGAAATTTGCAATTCTGTATAGAGCCCTGTTCATCTCTCGTTGTTTTTCGTGTATGCGTTGTGTGTGCGTCCCTCTGTTCCAGAAGTCTTCAAGTCTTTATATAGAGTATTATATTTTTCTATCCGTTGGAGACTTGGAGAACTAGCCGTTGGAAATTTGCTTCAACTACTTCTTGCATAGGGTGAGCTAAGAGAGAGACAGACTTAGCGCTCTGAGCATCAGTACAAATAGTACTTTCTGGCAGCTTTTTATTAGCGCTAGCTTGATCTGTTATCGCTAATCTCATAGAGTGTGATCTGCACTTAAATTGTTAGCTAACCAAATAGTCATATATTGCACAGAAGTTACTATCGCAAGCTTAATCCATTAGCTCAATGAGATAAAGACAATATAAGGAACTTCAGAGCTTTTCATATTATCGATAGCATTTTCTCTTGGATTAGAAAGCATTACATCAGCATAGATTATCTCTATCGATTGCAAATTTATTATCGCTTTTATCCTTCAGGATACTATTATCTAAGCATTCAGAGGTATTTCCAGGTATCCTATTATCGATAGCTCAATCTATTATCGTTAGCAACTAGTTTAGCTCATTTGAATCTTGCTCTCAGGCACTGGCTATCTGAATGATCAATATCTGAAGCACTTATGGTTATCGATAGCTTAACCTGTTATCGCTAGCTGATTTCATTAGATCAAGGACTTGGTTTATATTTCTGCTAGCTGAGATATCAAAGAACTTCTAGCAATGGATTCTTTCTTTAGCGATAGAGAATGACTTAGCGATAGATAATGACTTTGATATTTCTAAGACTTCACTTGCTATTCCTTTCTATTAATTTGCTATGGAGATTCACTTAGCGATAGAGATTTTCATTCTTATTGATCTGCTAAGTTATCATTTCTTATTAGCGATATTTTTCATAGATCAGTCTTCATCAAAACTTAAGATTCTAACACAGCGTATGGTAATTTGTCCGGATACAGCATCAAAG
Source organism: Mimosa bimucronata (assembly GCA_037074515.1). Taxonomy (NCBI): domain Eukaryota; kingdom Viridiplantae; phylum Streptophyta; class Magnoliopsida; order Fabales; family Fabaceae; genus Mimosa; species Mimosa bimucronata. The sequence continues at coordinate 3,778,197 of CM073446.1, forward strand.
GATATGGTGCGTGCCTTATATGTGAAGATGATACCCATTCGATGCGGCTGGAGCATTGTAGGAAAAATGTTTACATGGGACATCGGAGGTTCTTGCCGTTAAAACATCATTGGCGGAGGTGGAAGAAGGCATTTAACGGGAGCTTAGAAGAAGGTAGGCCACCGAGTATATTGACCGGGGATGATGTTTTTGAAAAGGTGAACGAGTTGGAGAATGATTTTGGCAAGCCTTTTGCTTAAAATGTGTTGACAAGTGGCTAGAAGAAGAGGTCCATATTCTTCGAACTCCCGTATTAGAAGTCCTTATATGTTAGGCACTTTCTGGATGTGATGCACATTGAAAAGAACATCTGTGATAACCTAATTGGCACGTTGCTAAATATGCAAGGAAAAAATAAGGATGGTGTCAATTCAAGGTTAGATCTGCTCAAGTTGGGAATAAGACAAGAGTTGGCACCTGTCGAGAGAGGATACCACACTTATTTACCTCCAGCAGCATACACCCTTTCGAAGAAAGAGAAAAGATCATTCTATGAGTTCCTGAATGGGATCAAAGTTCTAGAAGGCTACTCCTCAAATGTAAAGAACCTTGTATCTGTGAAAGAGTTGAAGTTGAAGAACTTGAAATCTCATGATTGTCACGTCCTGATGCAAAATTTCTTACCGGTCGGCATACGCAACATTTTACCCAAGAAACTGCGTAGGACGATCACTAGACTGTGTATTTTCTTCAGGCTCATTTGTAGTAAAGTGGTTGATATAGGACGGTTGCAGGATTTGCAGAGGCAGATCATTCGTATCCTGTGCGAACTTGAAATGTATTTCCCCCCATCCTTCTTTGACATCATGGTTCACCTTACTGTACACTTGGTTAAAGAGGTTCAACTGTGCGGCCCAGTTTATTTGAGATGGATGTACCCGATTGAGCGGTTCATGAAAGTTTTAAATGGGTATGTCAAAAATAGATATCGACCAGAGTGGTGTATTGCTGAACGATACATCGTTGAAGAAGCGAGTGATTTGTGTGCCGATTACTTATCAAGTGTTGCACATGTTGGTTTGCCAAAGCCTCGTCACGATGGGCGATTATCAGGGAAAGGAATAAGTGGGTTCAACTTAATACACATTTCGAATGCTGAAAGGGAGGTTGCTCACTTGTATATTCTTCACAACACTCCTGAGGTTGAACCATTCGTTGAAGAACACAAAAAACTCCTGCGGGAAATACACGGTGATAGAAATGAGAGTTTGATTACAAGGGAGCACAACAAAACATTCATTAGATGGTTCAATGCTCGCATTTGTCAGCAGTTTGATCTTAATGCTAGATCAGTTTCTGAAAGATTGTTTTGGCTGTCGAAAGGACCGGGTTTGCACGCATTTTCCTACACCGCCTATGCAATCAACGGTTACACATTCTATATAAAAGACCAGGATGAAAAAAGCACAATGCAGAATAGTGGAGTCACACTTGTTGCCGAGGCATTACATATATCCAGTGCGAGAGATACAAATCCTATATATGCGAAGATGGCATACTTTGGTGTGATTGATTGCATTTGGGAGTTAGATTACACCATGTTCAGAGTTCCTGTGTTCTGATGTCAGTGGGTTAACAACCATAGTGGTAACGGTTAGATGAATTTGGGTTTATATCGGTCGACCTTTCTAAAGTTGCATATAAGGATGATCCTTACATTCTATCGTCCCAAACATCACAAGTGTTTTACATTGCCGATCCTTCTAAGAAGAATTGGTCAGTTGTCATGCAGTCGAACAAAAATTATGCCGAACAAGTTGATGATGAAAGTAGTGATGATGATATGAATATGATAGAAGAGGATCCTTCATTTGAGACGTTACTGGTAGAAGAGATTGATGCAGACGGATATGACGATGAAGATGAGCCTGTTTATGTAAGGAGTGATCATGAAGATTGCCATTCAAATTTATCTCTCTGTGCAGAATTACCCAGACGCACGTTGCCACTCATTGTCGAGGGAACGAATGAATGCGCTCATTGAGGAATGGTGCACTTATGTTCTACCTCTTTTTCAATAAGTACAAATGTAGATATATAGTAGTATAGCTAGTAGTGTGCTGTTTCCCAAATTAGAATGGTTGGTTCATTTGTACATTGCTCTCTGGATAAGTTATTGGTGTATTTTCGTTGCCTAGAACTGTATAGAATTGCTGGTATTTTAGCACTGATGCAGGTGGGGTATATAAAATAAAATCAAATATTTAAAAAAAATTCAATACTAGCTCTTATTTCGCTAAGCGTTGCTATAGGTAAATTTTAGGTGCCCTATAGCAGCGCTTAAGAAATGGTATAGGCCTAATAGCCTATAGCATCACTGGCTATTGCAGCGCTTATAAGCGCTGCTATAGGGCCAAAATAAGTTATGCTATAGGTATTTTCTGTAGTAGTGCAGTAATCATAAGTTAAGACGTAAGATCATTGCTGCATTATTAGAATGCTATTTAATCATTTATGTGAATAAATTATTATGAGATTTATTCCTTGGTTTTTATGTTATGGATTTTGCTTTCGATTGTAAGGCTTTTGATTCCCAATTTAATGATATATGCCAATAATATGGCTCCTTAATAATGCATGTTTAATGCTTGCTTAACTTCCTTGAATTACTATCCTTCCTACTTGTGTGCTAATAACAGGGAAATCCTCCTTATCTCCTATTACTTTAAACCATTATCGATGCCTTCTTCCTAGCATGCTATTTCGTATTTTACGTGGATGAGATTTATTCCTTGTGATTTCCTAACAGAATTTTAATTAATAAAATTTAGTATTTTAGAATCTTTAAAAAAATAATAAAATATTCATCTTAAAAGCTTTTTGTTAGACAAAATGATATAAGCTTAACAAAAGAAAAAAAAAACTCTACAAAGTAAGTGTATGCAATGTTTTCTTTTGGGGAACGAGCAAATAAGAACCAATCAAAGTGATAAAGTTGTATCACTAATTATATAAATGCCTCTTTTCCTCTTCATATCAAGGTGGGGTTAGAATTTCTGCAAGAGACAAAATTTATAAAAAAAAGGGATAGAGATTCACTAAATAATTCAAAGAAAATGACATTCCTGACCAGAAAAAAAAAATTAACAACCAATATGAATATTCACTGCAATAAGAATTAAAGAAATTTAAAAAAAAAATTCACAAAATTCAAGGACATATTTTCTTACTAACAGGCGTGGATGGTTAAAGAATGTATAAAAATATTATTAGAAGAACTACTTTTAGTAAAACTTAATCTGTTATTATTATATATAGTAGACAGTGGTAGATAGTTATAGTATTATTACTTCTTCTCTAGAACCTTGGTGTGAAGTGAATATACCAATTCTGTATGAAATTGCCATTACTTATTTGGTAAGTGTTCCTCATCACTGAAATGGGGTCTGTATCATCTAAAATTTGATTTGCATGATCCATATTTCAAGTTTTTAATTGATAACTTTTTCAATGATAAATTTAGTTTTTTAAGAAATGTCAGATATAAGATTACTTTTTTTTTAAACTTTGTATGAGAGTCCACAACTCATCGTCATGATTAGCAAGGAATGTGATCCATGGAGGCTGCCCAAAACACGTAGAATGTTAATGCAGCAGTCAGAAGTCTTCAATTCGAAATTTATTATCGTCAACTCCAATTTTATTAACCATTCTTGACTTTTACTTTTGACCTGCCATACCGACAGGGTAAAAGCTGAAATCATAGGCCTTCTATGATCATTGTTTTGAACCCTCGAAATCATACCACCAGTTTCTTCCTTGCTTAAGTCTTTACTTCTATGGCTTCCCTTCTTTTTCTGTTATTATTGACCATATCTTGGTCTCAACGTCTCTCTAGTTTCTGGGCATTCTGTCCATTGTCTTGACCAACAGAAAAATTTGCCGCTTCAATTGAAGAAAGGCCGCAAATTCACCACTACTGATTTCAACGAACTTGTGTCTTGGAATGAAAGCATTCCTTGCAGTGAGTGAGTGGGGAGGTGTAAGTTGGAATGAGGAGGGACATGTTGTTGGTCTTGACCTCAGTGAGGAATCAATATATGGTGCACTTGGTCTTTCCTTCCATTTGTGAACTTTTCCTATAATCATTTGAAGGGATCCAAGGCAATGATGGTCTTTATGGACCTCCTTTGACCCAAATTTCAAATAGTGGCCAAACTCTATCACCAGCATTATCTGGAAATAACCAAGCAAATGATTTTGGGTCATGGGATTGGAATTCGGTGTGGTATATGGCTTAGGAATCATTATTGGGCCAATTTTCTTCTGGAAGCGGTGGAGGATAAGATACTGGAAATGTGTGGACTTCATTCTCTGTAGCATTTTTCCTCAAGTTTATGTTGATTATCAAAGACATGAAGGATAATGGATTCCAGTTCTACGTACGTTGGAGCCATTAAGGAATGGGCTTTATTCAACATAGTAAACCATGCACACTGTCTACCAATGAGGTAAATCTTTAGTTTTGTTCAAAATGTCAGCCTATGTTTTCGAGTAAAATACTCTAACTTACATGTCCCATGTTCTATGTTTTGAGTAACATAATCTTTTTCAGATAAAAAAAAAAGTAACATAATCTTTTATGGAAAAAAAAAATACTTGTATTGTAAACCTCTCTCTTGTTATAGAACTGAGGGAATTACTATTAGATCCCCAAAAATTAAAGATAATTAATGACCAAAAAGTCCCAATGACTAGTGAGATATTGTGGGCTTTTACATCACAACTACTTCAATTGTCATTGAAATTTTTTGGTAATTATGTGTCACGCCCTAAGTTTCTTTAGCGTGACCGGCACGAGGCATAGGGTGACCTCGCCTCGTAAGCCTATCTAGTTAATTTTTTTTTATACTTACAAACAGCAAATTACTAGTTCAATATAATATGAGGTAATAATAATGATATTGACTCATGAAGATTATTTATAAATAAAAATATTATTTAAACATCGGACTTCGTAAACAAACTTACAACAGTCATTAATCAATTGTTCAATCATCTTCGTTAGAGGAGCTGTCACAAAACGATTAGCTAACATAGTACCAGCCCATATATAGCAAGCGCGGCACAATTGCCACGAACAAGCGCAACCCGAAGGCTACGAATAACTAGCGCAACCCGAAGGCTACGAACAACAAGCGTCTTGTGACTAGCTCCTCCGTTAAAGGCATTCACATTCTTAGTAAAAAAAAAACATTTCTCAAAAATAAGGCAAGAAACTTCAACTAAATTTAACTTCTCATTCATTTCCATACAAACACATAAAACTCAGAATACCAGCTTAAATAATTAATTCCCTTTATTCTCACTTCGATTGGCACAAGTTCGCAACCACTTCATGAAATCTGATTTAATTATTTCATTCCACACGCGTCTAGCTAAATTTTCAAACGATCAGTATATTCCTAGAAGCATCAAACAGAGGGGTTCTTTGTTAGTTTCAGCCTTTACAGTTTCAAATCTAAAATCGTTTCTTTAATGTGAAGCTTCATATAGAAGCCTATATCTCACATTAATCATCTAATGTTCTTCTATAGTATCAACACATAATGAAATTCCATTTTTTACTGTACATAATCATAAATATAAATGATACTGTTAAAAGATCATTAATAGATAAAATCAAGCACATTCTAAACAATTTGCATAACAAGATCGGTTTAAAACATTGAATCTCTTATACTCTCTTTTCATAGGACCTCAACAGAACGAATAACAAGCGTGAACACAAAGTCCACAAGGGAAACTAACCAAGCGTAGCTCGAAGCCACGAAGACAAGCGCAGCACGAGGCCACGAAACAAGCGCAGGTACAAAACCCACGAATAACAAGTGTGAGAATGAATCCCACGATTATCAAGCGTGAGTACTGTGCCCACGAATTTCAAGCGAGCTCGAAGTTAACCATGGTGCACCAAGGACTAACAGTACTGCTGTTAGTAACCAGCGTTCTGTATTTAGTCCTCTAAAAACAAAACAGTTTTAAGCGTGCTTGGGTCAAACTACCTTTAACGAATAGAAACTTCTTTTAGGTATAAACTCTAGATATCAAATAATCCCAGCATGAAAATTCACGTCATCTTGTTTTCTTTCAATTACAAAGAGTAAATGTTTCATAAATGGAAATGGAAAATAACAAATAACAATAAGTCATTATCATTTGCCCATTTCTGGCTAAATATCAATGCAAACAAGAGATTGTAATAATCTAAATAACTATCCATGGTAACATTATATCTAGGAATTAGAACAATTAAATTTAATCTTAAATATAACCAACAATAGAAATATCATCTATATAAAACGTTATTCACTCACGACAACAACAATAGTATTATATTCAAAATTACAGCCCAACTTTAACTAAACACAAGCAATCACAACTTCCCAATTTTAAGCTTTAATCCACACATGCCTATATTCACCTCGCCACATCGTTAACTTTTCCCTTGTTTATACCAAGTTTAATGTTATTCCATGCTATCAAACAGCCTCCAAATAATGGCATTGCAAGGGAAGAAAAAGATGGAAAGGGATTCATGACACTCACAATAAACTCAAATTACCAACTTCTTATATACAGTTGAATCATAATTCAAGAACCTCAAAGTATTATTTTGCCACGATCATTTAAAAATCTCAAAGTACCAACTTTTGAAATAAAACTAGCTTTAACACATTTCACCACATTTACACAATAAAACGAAAGCTTAAAATATAAACCACCACACCCACCCACAAATTATAATTGCAGCAATGAAAGAATGAAGAAATGAAACATTAGAACATACCCATAATCAACAAATAGGAGAAAAGATTTGAAGGCCAAAAAGAGGGAAAAGGAAACAATCAAGGATATTGAGTAAATGAGGAAAAATTATGGTTGAACCTTGCTCTATCCCCTTCTCCTTTCTCTGTTCTTCCCTTGCTCTTCTCCTCCCTCACCAAAAAACTTAAATCCCATATTTTTACACAAATCATCTCCAATCCTTAGTTTAAAATATTAAAATAGCACAAACCTTCTGAACACTTGTACCCCACATTAATATGCATTTATAATATAATCATTCTTTTAATTATTCGTCATTTAGGAGCACGCACCTGTAGGCTTGGGACCATATTTGAGTTTCCAAAGTTACTATCTTTCAAAATCAAAACAATATAACATATAATAGCAATATTTATATACCTTTTCATTCTTTCAACAAATATAACCTATCAAACATTCACCATTTATTTTAATATCTCCATCAAGATCAAACTTTCAGAATCACAGTACAACCCTTCAAAGTTCTCAAAACATCTATAAAGCTGTTTAAAACACAAAATTTTTCTATTCATTCTAGTCATAGAAAAAAAATCGGATCAACATCTCTTGACCACGGCTATAGGAAAAAAAAATTGAACAACTCTTTAATTACTTGTGAAAATGTTCTTCCCAAAATTCACTTCATAGAAATACTTAAATGTCCAACTTCTTATTGAAACTTGAAAATTTCTTGCTTTTATCTATCATTAGCTACTGCAACTTATAAACTAGAATAATATTTCAATTGCTTCAAATGACCATAATAGCAGAACATGTAACCATTAGGGAGACACTAATTCACCCTTGAACGCAAACCCCATTAATTAGTGATGGGAACATGAGAATCCAATCAGTGCAGCAATAACACCAATCATCAAGACCTCCGGAACACAATTTATCACCATTATAAAAATGAAACTCCAATTTTCAATTAGCTACGCAGACGGTGAGGGACCAAAGACAAACCACCCAAACTTTTCGTTTGAACCTCAGCCCAAAATCGACCGAACAGAAAAGTCAAGGAAGGAGAAACAAGAGGAAGCTTACATAATCTACGTAGTCGCCGGAGCACCGCTGGATTTCGCCCATGAATCGCATTAGACCGCCGCTCAGCGCTTCACTCACCCCCTCGATTTCTTCCTCCCGGGCATACACACATCCATGGGAGAGGGATAATAAAATCGGACAAGAAATTAGGATAGCTCGATGGCTTCCCTCGCCGATAACGGCGCCGACGACGGCGACCGACCTCCCTCTCCCCCTCTCTCGCTCGCCGCTCGAAAGTGAAGGGAAGGAGAAGAAAGAAATAGAATGACGGTGATGAACAGGAGGGGGTACGGGAATAATAAGGAAAGGGAGAGAATATAAGATAAAAATAAAAATAAACAAATGAAATTTTAAATGGGTAGGTTGGAAATTACCATTAGATCCTTAAATCCCCAAAACAAGATATATTTCATTAAGGTAAAGTCCACTTTTAATTTTCTAAAAATTTTCCTATATCAAGCTAATACTTTCCTCCCACCATAATCCCTTATAAGTCTAAAAATAATTTCTCTAATTCAAAATTTCTCAAATTAAGGGAGAAATTGGACCTTTGAAAATTTCCAAAATACTTCCATTTTTCTTAAACTTATTAGCAAGACTTTCTAACTCCTAGTTTAATCCCAAAATTAGATCTTAAATTTTTTGCTAATTCTTAATATAATATTTGGGGTGTTACATTATGTCACTTTAATTTATTAAGATCTTGCAGTAATTCCCACTCTAAGATTTCATTTGCATCTACCCCGTCATTACTAATTGATTGTTAAGTTATATATTTTCCGTCTACATACATCTCTAGCTACTATGTTTTAAAGCAGCCTGCTGGGGTGTCAGCTGTTCTGTCAATTTGGGGCACTTCCTAAATAATTTTTGTTTTTGTTTTTGTTTTTTTATACCATTAGATTCTAATTAAAAGAGTGATAGTTTGATATGTTTTCAATTTTTTATAATTTTTCAAAGATAAGGTGCTATAAAATTGTGATGTGTTTTTTTCATTTGGAATAGCGAATCTTTGAAAAAACCATAAAAATTGAAAAAACAACCATTTTTTACCCTTAATATATTAAAATATCACCCTTTTAATGTAGAATCTTATAGTATAAAAACATTAAAAAATTTTGAAAAATGCCCCAAATTAATGGGAAAGCTGAGGGGGTAGCTGACACCCCACCCCAGGCCATTTTAACGGAAAAATCTGAAGTTAAAAAATTTCATGATTATATTTTTTTTAACTTTTGGAGCATATTTAAAATTTGTAAATAATGTAACGTTGTTTATAAAATAATTTAAAGCCTTAATATAGAAGTTGGAAAAAAATAATATTTCAAATACAAGTAAAAAGTTAATAAAACAGCTAGGGAGTTTAATAATCCTTATTTATCTTTAAATTTATTAGTTTTACAATATTATACGATCATGATTAATTATTCAACATTCTTTAAATTGGCGGAGAGGGAAAAAGAATAAATTATGAGGGTGAATTAATAATTTCAAAATTTCAACAAATTTGCTAATAATAAAGTTAAGTATTTTAAAACCTGTAACGAAATATTCTTCATAACATGAGGGATTTAATTAAATTGTAAATTTTGAAGACACGAGGGAAGTTTTTATAATTTTAACAAAATAAGATGGAAGTTATTGTATTTAATTTCATAAAAATTCCCAACTAACTGATTTAAACAAGTCTTTTGAATTTTTGAACAAAAAAAAAAAAGTCTTTGAATTTGTTCTTTATTCTTATGTTATTCAACCTTAAACTTTTCTCTCACTCTCACGGGCACACACACATTAATGTATTTTAGGAATATTTTTTGGCATTATTGGCCCTCATAAGCTAACCATTTTTGTGATTATGCTAACAACAAAGTGCGCAATAGTATGGTAGTCCAGAGTCTCCATACTAATAAATAGTGGTACAAGTCTCTGATTTTCTTTGAATTTTTTATTATTAATTCTCCTCTTTGTTACTAAGTATTTTTCAATGGTATTAATTATCTAATTGTTTTTATGGCTGTAAATTTTATATGAAGTTAATCATCTGGAGTGCGTGGCATATCCAAATATGATCAGCTTGATCAATAAGGGAGACATACAGGAATGAAGATCATGAAATGTGAATTTATATATGTTGTAATCATTTGAATTTAATACAGTTGACATGCTTTTTGGTGAGATGTATGAATTGTATTTTTCTACGGATCTGTATTATACGCAACATATTTTCTGGAATGAACTAATCATATATCGATGTGCATCAACACTACAAATTTATAAAGATTTTGATGAGTGAAAAATCTTATTATGAAGTATTGAATTGAACTCTTTTTAGTAGTGCTTCGGTTCTTTAATTGTAGAAGGATACTTACATCAAATACCTTAAATTCATTTTATCAAGTTTTCTAATCACACATGATTATATGTTCTATTTTTATAATTTAGATTTATAATTTAATTATAATATTTCAAAAATAAGATACATGGTTATTGAAGAACCTGACACAATATATGTAAGGAAGTTCATCTAAATAGTTTCTTTAATTTTATAGATAGATAGATGGATAGGTATTATTCTCAAGAGAAACAGTTAAAAAGATTATATCCACTTTTTTTTTTATCAATCTTCCACCTTCTCTCCACTTTCATACGCAACGGGGAGCACATTAGAGCTGGTAATACGGGCGAGCCTGATGGATACAGGCTGAGCCCAAAAAAGCCCGTGAAAAAAGGGTTGAGCCCACAAAAAAACCCGTTTTGAATATGGGCTTCCCTTTTTTCGAATGACCCCCCGGTTTTATAATATAATTATAATACAAATATACAACACAAGATTATAAATTCAAGTTCAAGTTTTTAACACATCACAAATAACAAAAATAATAGAAAAACATAAAATACAATGTTCAAGTTCAAATATTCCAAAATACAATAAATCCCTGAACTAAATATAAAATCATTGAAAAAACCAAAAGATCCATTTTGAGCAAACCCAATTATCATAGTGCTCCAAGAAACATCTTTCAGAGGCATTTCAGAAAATACCCGTCTAGCTGACTCAAGCTCATCTGCTTTGGTTCACCCATGACTTGAGCTCGCACCCTGAGAACTGTCTTCGATGTTCGGCGATCGGTGACGGCGTTTAGCGATTCCTCTCTCTGGTTCGTCAATGCTACTGTATGCCCAGAAGAAGACGATGAACAGTGATGATGAATGGGATGTGTGTGCAATGGTGGCTGCTGACTAAGGAGAGTCAATGGTGATGATTGGCAATGGTGTGCTTGTGGTAAGGAAGAAAAGAGTGCGAATAGTGAAGGATGATATTTGGTGGTTCCTTCGTGTCCTCTAGCTGAAACTCGTAATTGGCTTTAGGTTAGAAAATTCCCAAGTCTCACGCCCCATCAAAACGGCATCACTTCACTTCCTCCCTTGGGTCAATTATATCTCATTCTTCTAATATTGCTTCCCCTGCCTTCACAGTTCAAACCTGTCAGGTATGATAAAAGAAATTATATTAAAAAAAATAAAATAAAACTAATAAAAAGAAAAGAAAATATTATATTTTCATCATTTAAATATTACTCCCTCCATCCCAATATATAAGGTCCTTTTAACCGATTGCAAGTTCCTAAAAAGTAAGTTAAAGTTAGTTAAAAACAATTAATTGGTAGGACATATACTCTTCTTTTTTCTTTCTAAAAGTGCCCTTATTTATGATAAGTGAGATTTTGAGAGTAAATAATAAAGAAGATGAAAGAGAATATGTGGGAGAAATTATTGCATGGTTAAAATGGGAAAAAAGGCATTTAATTTTCAAATAATGTCAAATATGACATTATAAAATGGGACAAACCATTTCAAAAAAAAGGGACCTTATATATTGAAACGGAGGGATATTATATTTTTACTTTTTTAACCACCTCTGTTATATTTATTATATTGTTTTCTTTTTTAAAAAAAGGAAAACGGGTTCGGTTGACCTGTCACAGGCTCGGGCTTGACGGGTTCGGACCCAAAAGACCCATTTTAATATGGACCATATATTTTCGAATCCATAACCATATTTTCTTACGGGGTCTCGGATTGGTCCACGGGCTCCGGCCCATATTACCAGCTCTATAGCACATTCAGATAGGGCTCATTGTACACCACAACATCGAAGTGTATTATTGAATTGCCATTCATGGTTTTTAATTTTAAAAAGTTAGTGGTAAATACTAAAATCATAAAACAGTTGGAAAAAAGATATGCAGAATACAAGTACAAGTTTCAACAAAATTACAAGTGAAAGCTGAAAGCATAAGTCCTCTGAGAGTTCATGTTCATGGTTTTGAACTCCCTAAAAACATCACTAGTTTCTTTACTGCTTCAGTCTTTGATTGTATGAGTCTTTCTCTCACAGTTCACTACTCCAAATCCAATGAGAATATCATTACTTTTATGGCTTCCCTTCTTTCTCTGTTATTATTGTATCATGTCTCTTAGTTTCAATGTCTCTCTAGCTTCTGGGAATTTTGCCCACTATCTTTGTTTCACCTCATCGCCGAATCGGAACTCAACGTCATCCGCGCTTGCATCGTCACGTTCACCGTGGGTGGGCTTAGTGCTCTAAATGCCATTGCTGGGGCTTACAATGAGAATCTGCCGCTCGTATGTATTGTCGGTGGTCCCAATTCCAATGATTATGGAACCAGTCGGATCCTTCATCATACTATGGGCTTACCTGTTTTCAATCAAGAACTTAGATGCTTCCAGAATCTTACTTGCTACTAGGTATAGCAATCATCCTCACTTTTTTTGTTTTTCAAAACATGATTTTTATTGTCCATGGTTTCCATTATCAATTGACAATATCACTTGAAGTCATTAAATTACATTGGACTTTTTAATGGCGTGAGTGATATTAAATCGAATGTGTTTTGTTGGTAATCCCTTATAAAAATCTAGGAATATCTTGAACGATTCTGGTAACAAACATGAAGATTCTGTAAAGTAGTTAGGAAGTTGGTAATTGATTATATGCATATTGGTAATCCTTTAGGATGGGTTTGCTTATGAGAAGTTGGGAATATCTTGAATGATTCTGGTAATAGGCACATATATTTGGTAAAAAAGTTAAGAAGTTGGTAATTGGTTCTAGGCATGTTGGTAATCGCTTATGGCCATTTCGTAATCCCTTATGAAAAGTTTGTAATCCCTTATACAATTATGGTAAAATACCAAGATGCATGGTGGCTTGTTGGTAAGGCTTGGTGCATGGTGGCTTGGTGATAAGGTTGGGGGTGGGTTCGAATCCCACCCCCTCAGTGTGTCCTTATTTTCTAAAAGGCCACTCGCTACGTGGCAGCCCCACACAACGCCACGTGGCCACCGCCGGCAGCCGGTGGTGGCTAGCCCTTTTACTAAAAAAATAATTTAAACCAAGGGCATTTTGGACTTTTTTTTAATTTAGGGTTGGACAATTCAGTCATTGTACTGAACTGTCCTTTCCGAAATTCGTTGTAGCAAAGAATCCTTTTAGTAATTTGAGGGTCTTTTTTTGGAATTTTCCCTTTTTATTTTTTAAAAAATAATGTAAATGAAATAAATTGTTAATGCTTATTTTTGTCGTTTCCCGTAGTGAGAGAAAAAGATGATGATAATGAAGGTATAGTTTGTGTGGAGATGGGTGATGGGGCAGGGTGGGTGATACTTTTTCTTTCTTTTATTATGATTTTAACTTTTTAGGAGTAACGAGCATTTACTCCCCGCATGTTGTGCGGAAGCGTCAAATTCAAGAAAAAACTAATTTCATTAGTAACTACCAATTAAGCATAGTTACCCAAAGAAAAAATACTATTAAACTTTGAAATAAAAAAAAGTTTTAAAACACGGGTTAACAAAGAAATATACGCCGAAATTGGATAGAGAGATGTGGACCCCTCCTTACATTCCATTCAGTCCTTATTATAAGATCACTTTGACTTTTTTTGGAGAAATTAAGGAAAATTAAACACTTTAAAATGTCTATAGTAATCTTTTTTTCCTCAATACTAATTTATCTTACTTATAAATTATTATATAATACAATACAAATAACATACGTTAAAATTATATTTGGCTTCCTTAATTTCTAAAAAAAGTAAAAGTTATTTTATATTTAGGACTGGAGGAGTATTACACAATTTCCAACAACTGTTACAGCATACATTACAATAGACGTGACTTATGAAAAAAATATTAAGATCATGTTAAAAATGAAGAAACCATTAAGACACGACGAGACCTTTCCCTAGCAGAGAATTAACTCCTCCCTTTGGCCAAAAAAAAACTCCTCCCATACCATCCTGACCAAAGACTTAAATATTTGGCAAACGTTGCATTGCACAAAATGATGTGGTAATCCTGTGCAGATTAGCCAAACAATGCAAAACACTAAACCATATTTTATCACTCGTCGTTGCATAATTAAGAATCCAGCAAGGGCCACCTTTAGGGGAAAAAGGCTGGGATAAAATTAAAAGTCTAATAGCTTCCAGGCAATTATAAATGGGATCTAAATAATTTAAATGTATTTAGATTTATCCACTCACTTATTGATGAGTAGTAAAATATATATCCTTTGAGATAATTTGTTTTATATAATACTTTTTTGAAAAAAATGAAAAAGAAGAGATTATTTTTATTTCAGCTTTAGCATCCATTTAAGAAATTTAAGAATCATTATTTTTTTCCGAAAATGACATATAGCCTTTACTACATGCTATTAATGAAAAACCACTTTGATTAGAAGATTTTAATGAACTTTATTTTAAAAAATAAATATAGATCGTCTAAATGAAATCTGAATGTTCTTTATATGTTTAGCTTTGTACAATAGGTTAATGTGTAAATTTGTCCTAAAAATTTTCAGTCATGAGCTATTTTACCCCGAAAGTTTTTTTGGGTTCAAAATTGCTATATTTTGAAACTTCCTAAGCAGTTGTGAAACAAAAAAAAACTTATGGGACAAATGTGCACATTAACCCTTTGTACAATTATCTTTTATATGAGCAGAAAAACCGGCACCTTCAAAATAGTTTGCTTCCTATATTGATTTTTTTTATTATTGATTTTGTAACTATTACAATAATCACTTGAAGGCACCATACCATTCAAAACACGTTTTCTTAACTCTTATGGGAAAAAATTTATGTTTTTTCAAACCCCGCATTTTGGATTTAAATAAATTTCTAAACACATTATTAATTATTATTATTGGGAAAATTCCAAATAAATACCCCTCCAATATCAAAAGGACACAAAGGGGTCTCCAATTCTCAAAAGGACACAATGGGTATTATTCCCAATTTGGGATAAGCAAGTTTGAGGCTAAAAGACCAAACAACCCCTCACTCTCTTCCTTCACATTTCCCATTTGAAACAAAAACAAAGGAACAACTGCACACTAGAAATCATGCTTCAATGGAAATCATCGATCATCACAAGCTCCTTGAGTGTCCTCCTTCAACGAAAATCGTTGTTCATTGCGAGCCCCCTGAGTTTCCATCGTGATTGAAGTTTGAGGTGCCTCCAATCGAAGTCAAAATTGTGCGGGATTGCTACTCGAAATCATTAGGGCTGTGGCTTGAAATCGGTAGTGTCAGCCTGAAAGTTGCTTGAAGTCGGCGGCGGTGGACACAGAGTTGCTCGAAATCGTGGGCATCATTGGTTCTCTCTGTGGTTAGTTCTTTTTCGTTCTCTCCTTTATCGATCCTTGTTTCTTAGCTGTTAGCATCTTTCATGAGTAATTGTAATAGTATGCAATAGTTATATGCAATGTACTGCACCATGAAATAAGATTAAGAAGCTCAATTTTCTCAAACGTTGTTGTACACCGTATGGTCAGGAAGTTTAATAATGTGATGTCAATTAAGGAAAACATTCCCCTGCTATTTTTCATTAGTAATTTAACTGACTGTTTTCTTAGCTCCCAGTCAAAATAAACATGAATTATCTTACAATATCTTTTGCTTTGATTTTTCAATCTCAAGAATCTATGATGTTAAATTCTGAAGAAACAAAGTACTAGTACATAAATAAACACTCTTAAATATTTTTCAGCAACACTCATTCTGATGATATGTTGATTCACATTTTGACAATAGGTTTACATCCCTTACAAAGCCAAACTTGTATTGTCTTATTTTAAATTGTGTTCATAAATTGTCTTATTTTAAATCAATTTTGTGAAATATAGTTTTAGCTTTTTAATCAATTTAAGTTTATCAATGAATGTAGTGAATTGGTTTATTTTTATCGTTGAAGGCAGCCAAAATGGTTTGTTTTTTCATGTGTGCCTTAACATGCCAGTAGAAAGAAGCGTTCAAAGTCAAATTTCCTTCAAATTCAAATTCAACCAAGCTTGCTCAACAATATTCTTTCACATACAACAACTTCTCGGATCTTCTAAAATATGTGTATCATTGTTCATCATGTTGTAGTAATTTTAGTTAATTACGTGGTCGTTATGGTATGTTTGAAATTTACATGTATAATTCCCCTTCTCTTTTAGTTATTTTTCTCTTAATCTGTACCTATCAGCTTTAAGTAATTACATGACTGAAAGTTCATTTTAGGTAGATTGATGCTTTTGCTGCTGACTTTTTTCACTCATGCACTCCGCATTAATATCAATTATATTGTTGCATTTTCATGTGCTTTTGTGCTGTCTGACAGACTAGCTGCACGTATAAAGTATAAGATTGTCTTTTTTTTTCAGAGAAAAGCATTTTATGGCATAATAGACCTTCTAAAGCCAAATTCTATTGTTAAAAAGAACTTAGAGGAGGTTATTTTTCCACGTGTCCCTCAACAGTCCAATCTGTGAGTGCATACCCCATTGATGTGGTTTAATATGCATGATGATGAAAGTCGTTATCATTTACATTTACATTGTCTGGTATCCTGTGTTTTAGGCATGATTGTGGCGTTCATGTCTTGATGTGGCTAAACCTGTGGGCGCTAGGGGAGTCCCTTACATATGATGATGCTAAAGTATGTGAAAATCGTATTCAGCTCATGTGGTGGCTGGTTAACCATGAGCTAAATTTACAAAAAGATGTTGCACTGGCCTTACTTCCTCCAGAAGGTGCCTCAAAAGAAAAGAAATATAAGAGGCAAAAAACAACAAAACAATTAAACATGTGACAAGATTTTTGTTGTTTCACTTTTGTTGTTAACTCTTTTAAATTGTATTACTTAATGTAAATTAATACTTATGTAAATTGTTGTTGGCAAAATATTATGGAATGTGCCATTACTATTCAATTGTCCAGAGTAACATGGTTACTTTTAGTTTATATGTGGCTGAACTTCGCACAGACATATTAATAGGTTGAGTATGTGGATTAACCATACTGAAGTGGTTGATTGCCATACTAGAGTAGTTAATTCCCCCAGTGGCGTGGTTAATGATTTTCATGAGAAAGACCGTTTTTTAGCCCAATGAATCAGGGAAGTGGTTAACCAGTGAAGTATGGGCATTAGTTAATGCCCATACTTCACTGGTTAACCACTTCCCTGATTCATTGGGCTAAAAAACACTTCTTCTCTTAAAAATCCTTAACCACGCCACTGGGAGAATTAACAACTCCAGTATGGCAATTAACTACTTTAGTGTGGTGATTAACCACTTCAGTATGGCCATTAACCACTTCGTTGCTTCATTAATCAGACCTTACCAACAATTTTTGCACCAATTCTCGTTCAGATTTGCTCCTAAAATTAAAAACAAAGAGTTCTATATGTAAAACAATCTAAACAACAAACACACATTAAATAGTAATTATCTTCATTAACTATTTTAGTAATGATATTCACCATTTCCCTATAATGGTTAACGTAAAACCTGAATCCCACATGACAACACCATAATTACATATTAATATGACAAGTGAACATTAGGCTTCTTCAACCACCTAATGTTTTCTTGTCATCACTGCTAGAAAACATAATCCTTTCACTTTACATTGCTCACAAAAAGGATAAGAACTATATATACTACATCCCTTGTCCCAAAAAACATATAGGGGTGAGTTTTTATCCAATATCTACAAAATAGTGCCCTCCAAAAAGTAGCCACTTAGGTCATCATGCCCAGCTTCACCTTGGGTTTGGATTTTTGCATGTCCTTCTAGTGTGTTCAGCTGCATGGCAAAAGCTACAGTTATAGATCTTCTTGCTCTGGAACTGTGACTCAATCCTTTTGACTCTTGGCCTTCCAGATGGTCGACTAGTCTTAGTGATGCCAACAAAGGTGGACTTAGTATGTTTTGAAGCCGATAGTCATTAGGATTTGGCATGTCAATTGTCACAACTGGAATCATGCATCTTCTATATATTTTTTCTTGGGTTGTAATCTTGAAGCATTCATCCACATAATCATACACGTTGAGATGACAAGCCTTGATGGCTGCACAAGCGTGTGGACATGGAATGCCTGGTATTTTCCATGCTTCACATCTGCATTCACGTCCGCCGACATCAACCATTAGGCTTCCATCCTTTGTATGGATAGCCACTATACCTCCTCCATAAGGTTCAACATTACATTCTTCGCTTCTACCAACATTTTTGATGACTTCACGTTCTATGTTTGGGCCCACGCGAAGTTCAGCCTATCATATTACACAATATCTTTTAGACACATATAAAGTAAAAAAATGAACCTGTTACTTTGGACAATTGAATAGTAATGGTACATTCCACAATATTTTGCCAACATTGGTTTACATAAGACAAAATTTCGAATGCTTAACAAAATTGAAATAACAAAATCCTATTATAACTTTAATCATTTTCTTGTTTTTTGCCTCTTGTATGTCTTCTCTTTTGACGCAGAGGAATCAAGGCCTTGTATTCTTCACCCTATACTATAGCCCTTCCTCTCCTCAGCACTTAACTCCCTCCATGCATTGACTACCTCTCTATGGTGGTCAACCATACTATTGATTGCTTACTCCCTGTGAATTTTGTGATCACCAAGCCTAAGAGAGTAAGCAGCTTACTTGTATTCAAGCCAGGTGAAAGGTTTGTAACGTGATGGCCTCTGGGTTGTAATCATCTTTAGGAGAGTAGCTATGCCTGCGTTTGGAGGTGGAGCCCCAAAAAATGCCATTGACATTCTGGACTTGTGTGAGTTTGTCATAGCCCCATGCTTTACACTTACAAATATTCCGTTTATCATCACCTTAACATGAACAAAACCACACATCAGTTTCATTAATAAATAAAGTCCATCTCACAAAGCCATATATATATATATCTATATCTATATATTGTCACTAACACAATGTCTTTTACTACACTGTTTACAAGCAAACTTCAATCCTAGTGTACTTAAGTAAAACATTATTATATTCAGTTTGGTGATTGATATGCATGAATTGATTATCTGACTGGTTCTGGAATCCACATAATCACTGATTTAGCTATATTAATATTCTTTAACATTTTATGAATAACACCACATCATACTTGTATACCTACTGGAAAAAAAATTTTATCATGAAAACACCTGAAAGTTATCCCTCAAAACCATATGTGGTTGTTCCCAAGCCATAAACAAAATAATATCTGGGACTGGAATGCCACATGGGATTGTTTGGGAATATATCTTTTGATCCACAACCAAGTCCTCATATTTCATGATGTTGCCAGACCTTGACTTGCAAAAAGGACACATTGAGATGTTCCCCATTGAAGTTTACAAATATTGACAACCATTCATGATAATGAAACAAAAATTCAAATGTCATTAAACTACTATGGAAAGTAGACAACAAAAGACGGTAGAACACTTGAAATTTAGAAGACAAGAGTCCAAATATCTACAAATATAAATATTAAAATATTCCTTATCTTTGAACTATTTTAGTACGCACCCATCAATTCATTATTTCTATATACTCTTTGTTAGAATAATTGCTTCTTGTTGAACAAAATACTTTTAGCAAAATTAGCATATTGAATGGCGTTGGGAAAAATATTGTAGTTACTCAATGCTAAATTAGCTTAGAATGAGTGTTGCTGAAAAATATTTAAGAGTGTTTATTTATGTACTGGTACTCTGTTTCTTCAGAATTTAACATCATAGATTCTTGAGATTGAAAAATCAAAACAAAAGATATTGTAAGATAATTCATGTTTATTTTGACAGGGAGCTAAGAAAACAGTCAGTTAAATTACTGATGAAAAATAGCAGGGGAATGTTTTCCTTAATTGACATCACATTATTAAACTTCCTGTCCATACGGTGTACAACAACGTTTTAGAAAATTGAGCTTCTTATTCTTATTTCATGGTGTAGTACATTGCAGATAACTATTGCATACTATGACAATTACTCATGAAAGATGCTAACAGCTAATAAGAAACAAGGACCGGTAAAGGAGAGAGCGAAAAAGAACTAACCACAGAGAGAACCAACGATGCCCACGATTTCGAGCAACTCTAAGGCCGCCGCCGTCGATTTCAAGCAACTTTCAGGCTGACATCGCCGATTTCAAGCCACAGCGCTAACGATTTCGAGTAGCAATCCTGCACAATTTCAACTTCAATTAGAGGCACCTCAGACTTTAACCACGATGGAAACTCAGGTGGCTCGCAATGAACAACAATTTCCGTTGAAGGAGAACACTCAAGGAGCTTGTGATGATCGACTATTTCCATTGAAGCATGATTTCTAGTGAGCAGTTGTTCCTTTGTTTTTGTTTCAAATGGGAAATGTGAAGGAGGAGAGTGAGGGTTTGTTTGGTCTTTTAGCCTCAAACTTGCTTATCCCAAATTGGGAACAATACCCATTGTGTCCTTTTGAGAATTGGAGACCCCTTTGTGTCCTTCTGATATTGGTGGGGTATTTATTTGGAATTTTCCCTTATTTAACTTAAATTGTTGTTTCATATTTCTCCATCCATACGTATGAAGCGCGCTTCACTACTTTCTAGGTTTACTTTCTCTGCTGCATCCATCTCTTAGTAACTGCCACATGCCTACACACTTAATCTTCTTTCTTTGCACAAGGCCCTCTTTTTTAATTTTTTGGACTAAAACACAAGGCCCTCTCATATCTTTGCTTTTCTTCTTTCCTTTCACTCCGCTCTCCGACCTGACCACTTCTTTCTTTCTGTCTTATCATCCAGTTTCCTTCTCCATCCAATAATACATGTGCTTATGTTCTCTCTTCATCCTTGTTTACTCAACACTCCATTAATTTCATTCCGCTAATTTCATTATAATGATCTCACAATATGCATTTATGAGATATTAGTTTATTAATCCTTTGCTAATATTTTTCCTTTTTATGAGTATAGAAAAATGTTCCTTTGAAACAACACACTTTTGTTATACATTTTTAAGAAAAAGATAATAAAAATAATATGTTTATTATAAATTTTATATTTTATAATTATTAAAATAATTTTTTAAAAATAAAGGGTTAAAGGTCATATTTAGATCATTTAGATTTTTTAATATTTTTTTTTGTAAAATGTGAGTTATATCAATGGAAATGATTTTTCTATATATAAAAAAAATCAATTGCGGGGTCTAGACATATCTAGATCATCTAGATTTTATTTTTGGGTTAAAAGTTATATTTGCCCCTGGAGCGTGCAAGATGTATCATATCTGCCCCTGAAGTATTTTTGGGTTCAAATGTGCCCTCGAAATATGAAAATAAATTAATTTCACTCTTTACCGTTTAAAAACTCACATTAACTGTTAAATTGTGGACGTAAAGGGAGAAATTGATCCATTTCCATACTTCAAAGGCACATTTGGACCCAAAAATACTTTAAGGGAATATATGATACACCTTGCACACTCTAGGGGGTAAATATGACATTTAACTCAAAAATAAAATCTAGATGATCTAGATATGTCTAGACCACAATTGATTTTTTTTTATAGAAAAATCATTTCCCTTTGACATAACTCACTTTTGATAAAAAAAATTTTATTAGAAAACAATGATAGTTAGCATGATATGTTTTTGAATTTGGAAAATGCCTTGTTAAAAGAAATGGGAGTACTTTTTCTTTATCAAAATCAAATCTAGATAGATTTAGTAAGATATCGAGCTTTCTCTACTTATCTTTGAAAGAGTAAAGAAACCAACTTCTTTTGACATGACTCACTCTTCAAATTATTTTTTTTAAAAAAAGTAGAGTACTCCTTCTGATCTTAATTATAAGATTAAGTTGACTTCTTTTTTGTGGAGATTAAGGAAAAATTATACCACTAAATTGTAACATGTTACATGTAATTAGATAATAGGTTAGTTAATAGCAAAACTAATTAGTTTTGAGCAAAAAAAGATATATATAAACAATTTCAAATGATTTATTTTGTATCCTTGATTTTTTCAAAAAATAAATTTGATCTTATAATTATGATTGGATGGTGTAATAGCTACGGGATGATCATGATGTAGATCATTAAACACAGTTTTTTCATTTAAAAAAAATGATGGAAGATCTCACTTTAAAGGTAACATTAGAATTTAATTAAGTAAAACAACACAAAAGAACAGGCATCTTAAAAAATAATAGTTGTCCCACTCAAATTTTAAAAAACTCACGGGAAACATTCGTTATTAATACCATAAGACATAAATCAACAATAGGATATGAAAACACACAAAAAAATCCTATAAGCATAATAAAGGAGAAAAAATATGCACCATATGTGGCAGTGTCTTTAAAGTGAGGCTGTGTGTGGTGGTTTAAAAATTAAAAATAAAGAAAAAGAAGCAAGAGTGCAGAGTATGGTGGGCAGAGGAAAGAGAACATTTTCATCTCTACCCCCCCCTCTCTCACATACTTTTGTTCTAGGCTTCCTGCTACTTTCTTTTTTTTTTTGAAAATGAGCCAAAATGACATTAATCATAAAAAAAATATTACATGCTAGTACAAACGCTAGGACAATAAGATAGTTCAGTCCTCATGTGTTGAGGGATAAAAGGAGAGAAAGATACAGATAAACTTCGAAAAGCTTTAACAAGGCTAGCAATATCTCTGCTAACCACATCACCTAGGTCCTGCAACGGGGCTTGTGGAAGATGTAACGGGTGTTTAAAGGAGGTTATATGCAGATCCTGGGTCCCATTGGAAAAGAAAGGGCAACGGACTATCCATAACAAAGAGGCCCGAATACATTTGAGCTGAAAAAGAGCATCTCCATGAAGCTTCCTGGTGAAGGTCAAGCTGGTTGTTGACTGCTTCTGGAAACATATCCCTATGTGAAGGCCTCTCTGCGTGCTAACTTGATTCCTTTCCACAAGTATCATCCATCCGTCGTGAAGCTTGAAACCATCATTACTTTGCATATGGACCTGTGGAGAAACACTATTCGGAGCATCCTGGGAAGCCATGGTACAAAAAGAGACTGTTGCTAGGATCTCACGAGAGAGACTCTGGATTGTAGGAATGGAATTGCCATGCAAAATGGAGTTTCGCCGCATCCATATTACATTTAAGAAAACAACAAATTGATGAAGAACTTCCTGGTGATTATCCTTATGCAGGTTGATAAAGATAGTTTTAATCCAGCTCAAAAAATCATCAAAGGAGGTAGCATGGATTCGAATGTTGAGGCAGTGGAACCACAACCCTCGTGTAAATGGGCAGCAACAAAATAGATGGAATAAAGTTTCATCACATTGACATCCAAAGAGACAAGACCCTTGCACTGGTAAGTGGTGATGACGGAGCACATCATAAGATGGTATGGCTTGGTGAAATAGTTTCCACAGAAAGAGAAGATATTTCCCCGGAAGAGGAATTGACCATAGGAAAGACCAGAAATCATCCCGAGCACCAGTAAGTTGTTGAGAGCACATAATCCGATAGCCCTGTTTAGCAGAGTACTTACCGGAACGGTGAAGTTTCCATATGAGTCTATCAGGGTTCCCGTATGCAGAAATTGGCATCCTCAAAATCATACCTGAGGTTCTCTGATCATATAGGGAGGTAACTAGATTGGAGTTCCATTGAGTACCATTCCAACCGGAAGAAGTATGCTCTAACAGATCTGCTACCCTTGGGTTATCAACCAAAGTAGCAGAACTATGCTGCATAGGCCACCACAAAGGGTGGTTGAGAGGGATAGAGGTACCATCACCTACAGACCATTGAAGATTAGGAATTATCATATCAGAAATTTGAAGAAGATTTTTCCAGAGCCAAGAAGAGTTGTAAGGCTTCCGAAGGAACTCTTCTTTCGACCAATCCACATATTTGGCTTGGATGGACTGACCCAAGAAAGATGACTGGTGGGAGGATATAATTTGCCAAAGCTGTTTTGATGCCAGAGACTTGTTAGTCATAAACATCGATCGAATACCTAGGCCTCCCTCTTCAATAGGTAGAAAAAGAGTGTCCTTCTTTGTGAGATGCATTTTCTTCGAGTCGCCTGTTTGACCCCAGAAAAAATTGATACATCTGGAATCAATTGCATCACAAATTTTTTTTGGGAGAATGACAGAGGACATGACATGAACATTAGCCGACGATAGGACAGATTTGAGAAGCTGTAGTCTTGATGCCTGAGATAGTAATTTGGCTTGCCATGCGGACGTTCTTCTTTCAATCATATCAAGAACATGATTATATATATTTGCTTTGCTCCTACCAGGATCAATCCATGTACCTAAATACTTCCCCAAACGTGGTTCAAATTTGATTCCTAGCTTCTGTGAAAATTGCATCTTAGCTCTATTAGCCACATTAGGACTAAAAATAAGAGAAGATTTCCTGAAATTAATCTCCTGTCCAGACCATTCACAAAATCTATCTAATGCAGCCTTAACCACATCAACAGTATCTTGAGAAGCCTCAAAAAAGAAAAGAGAGTCATCTGCATACAAGAGATGAGAGATCGGCGTTGCTGTTCTACAAATTTGGATCCCTTTCCACTTATTTTGCATTTCAAGGTCGGAAATGAGACAGGAAAGGATATTGGCAGACAATATGAAGAGGTAAGGGGAAAGAGGATCACCCTGTCTGACTCCTCTAGAAGGAGAAAAAGAACTTGATAAGCTGCCATTAAATAGAACCTGGTACTGAACAGATGATATACATTGATGAATTAAGTTTATCCACTTCCTTGGAAAATTCATTCTCTCTAACACTGCATCTAAAAATTCCCAGGATATTTTGTCGAAGGCTTTGGAGAAGTCAATCTTGAGGGCAGCTAATTTCTTTCTACCCTGACGAGAAGAATGTATTTGGTTCATTAAGTCACCAGCAATAAGAATATTATCAGAGATCAGCCTACCTTTGAGGAAAGCACTTTGGTTTGGAGCTATGTATTTCTGCAATAGAGGCTTCATTCTGTTGGCCAAAGCTTTTGATATGATCTTGTATATGACATTACACAAGCTGATTGGTCTGATGTCTTTCAGAGAAGTAGGCTTATCAACTTTTGGTACAAGGGTAATGATGGACTTGTTGAAATCTTTAAGTAGAAACTCTGAATTCCAGAAAGCACTGACCATTGAGAAAATGTCATTTTGAACAAGAAACCAGTTCGTTTGGAAAAAAACTAGCATGATATCCATCAGAGCCTGGAGCACTATCTTTTGGCAGAGAAAAAGTCGCTTCTTGAATCTCCATAATGTTTAAAGGTCGTAGAAGAGACATGTGCTCTTCTTCAGAGATTACAGGGACAGGGAGGTGCCATAACTCTTGTAAGTTCCCATGCTGTATGGATGATCGGCTATAAAGGTTCCTGAAATAGGAGAAAGCCATCTGCTGAAGTTCTACCTGATTGTCAATCCATGAGTCATCTTCTTCCCTTTTAAGGCATCGAATTAGGTTTGAGTTATGCCTTCTGTTAACAACGAAGTGAAAATACTTAGTGTTTCTTTCTCCTTGTGTTTGCCATTTTAGTTTCGCTCTTTGTTCCCAAAAACTATTCTCACAGTCGTATAGGAATTCCAATTCATTTCTTGCTTCACTTATGGCTTGTCTGATATTCTGTGGGGCATGGTGAGATGACAAGGCGAAGGCAGACGAAAGTTGAAGGAGCTTGTCTTCTCCCATTCGGATTCTATTAGAGAGGTTGCCAACTTGCTGCTTACTCCACGACGATAATGAAGATAGGGTGGATGAGAGCTTACATCTCAGGAGGAAACCTGGTGAGCCTCTCCTAAACTGGTTCCAAGAAGTGTGAATGATCTCGTGGCATTCTGGGAATTTGTACCAGAGATTCTCAAACTTTTTTATTCTGGATTTCTTAAAGATTGGGTCTGTCGAAAGGATGAGGCTGCAATCCCCGAAGCCTGAACATATGTACCTGGAAATGTAGTTTGCCACGATAGATTAGAGAAGGACATGTCAATTTTTTCAAGGCATTCTTCATCTCCCTCTCTTTTATTTGTCCATGTAAAGGATGATCCTTGTTGATGGACCATAATCAGATTTGAACTGTCAATACATTCCTTGAAAACCTGTAAGCCTGAACTTGACCCAGTCTTGCTCAATTTGTCCTTCTCCGAGAAAATCTGATTAAAATCACCAATGAGAAGCCAAGGTCTAGTTATGGATTGAGCAGTTGTTTTAATCCAATTCCACAGGATAGAACGATTTGCTGAAACAGGGGGACCATAAACAAAAGTAATATAGAAGGGAGACTGAGTCATTTGAGCATTGATTTCCATATGACAATAGTACGAAGATAGATCTCTGGCAGAAACGTCAAAGTCATTCTTCCAAGCTACAATTGTACCCCCTCCCCTATTAACTGCATCTGTACCAACATAATTCCCGAACCCCATAGATGAGAGAGACTTAGCAGCATCAGAAACACTTAGTTTGGTTTCAGATAGATGAATGAAATCGGGGTTATGAGACCCTATGAGTCTCCTACATCTTTGAACTGCAGTGGTCTTTCTAAAACCACGACAGTTCCAGCTAATTACCTTCATAGCTCTTGGGAAGACTTTTGAATCTTGCGACTATCCATTACCTTGCTAAGAGCAAGATGACCCTTAAAGGCTGCGAATCAATCATGCCCAGCAAAAGATGGCATATTGTCCGTATTTACCATACAACATTCTTCAATACATTTCAAGCAGAATCCAGATTACTTGACAGGAAGAACCAGGGAGGATGATCATAGAAGAAACAGCATAGAATCTGACCGTATAAGAATACCAGATAGCAGGGAAACAAGAAGATCACACAATAGATATAAGAGAGAGAGATGCTAAAGAACCATAACTTTTTATAATGAAGTGGAGGCTAGATGCGCAGAGGAGACATTGACGGTGACGGAAAGACGGACAAACGCAACAGCTGCGACTAAAAAAGGATAGAGGAGCGGAACTATAATTCTGAACGATGCAATCTTCGATTCTGATCCATCAAGAGTAGAATCCTAGTCAAAAACAATCCAAACAAAAAACCGATCTGTAGCATGCCCGATTCAGAACACAAGATGATCAATCCTGTCAGCCAAATCGAAGGTCAGCGAACTCGTGATCTGAGTGGCGGTGAGAGGCTTGAATGACAGCAATTTTGACAGCGGACTGGTGGTGGAAGAAAACGCCAGCGAGTGAAGAAGTACAGGGAGAAGCTCGAACTATGTGGTGGCGCCGGAGCAGAGTAGAGATTGCAGAAACTTGAGGAACGGAGACGGAGGAGTGGTGAAGAGATGGGGGGACGGCAACGGTGGAGGAGTGGTGGCCGTGATCTGTGCTCAACGTTGTCGGGATCTGCGCTTGGAGGAGATGAAGAGCTGCGGCGCCATCTTCTTCTTCTTGCTGCCTTGCTTCACACTAGAGGCGAAAAACAGAGAGCAAAAAACACACACGAAAACCAGAGAGCGATCTGGAGACCGGAGAGACGGCGGAGGAAAGGGGTGCGGCGGTGACGGCAGCGGAGGCGGAGCTCTGGTTCAGTCTCTTCACGCCACCTGAACTCAATAGCAAGCACGGCTGAAGATGATGGTTCCAGCGTCCAGAGAACAGCAACTCGCGATCTGAAAGCAGAGGTTCCAACGTGTAGGCCACAACAACAACTACGGCGGACAAGAATGGCAGCTCGAACGACGGCGAGTTTAGTGCAGGTGGCCGGAAAAACATTAGCCCAGATTGGTGAAAGGTGCGATCTTTATGACGAGAAGAGGCGAATCGAAGAGAACAAGAGGGAGAGCGAACTGGGGGTTTGTGGAAGAAGCGTTGCTTGGTTGGGGAAGGGTGAATGTCATGGTGGCCGGCGTTGGGGGCCGAAGGAGAGGAGGGCGGCGGCTCCTTTCATTTAGGTTTCAGTCCAAAGTTTTAAATACTTAACCCATGTACTTTCAACTTTTGGTCAAGGAAGAAAACTTCTAGGATAAAAGGAAGAGAACCAAGAACAAAAATCTTCCTATTTACCATCTTTTCTTTCAAATCCCTCTTACTCTCTTGTTTGATTTGCTCCCTCACATGGCTTCGTACTCCAACCCTTTCTCTCCATACGCACCAGATCACTCCTCCCTTCACATAGTTAAACCACTACCATACCTTATGAGAAACAATATATCGTTTCTGATGTCTCAAGCACTCCTATTCCTTTCCTCCTTCTCTATTTCACAGTCGCATTTTTTGTTTTCCCTGTTTGATGCTTCTCTCATATTCCCACTTTAATGCATGGGATCCCGATTATTGTCACATGCCTCTGTTTCTCGGATATGTGAACACTAATTGATTCTAGCTCAATGAAGTTTCCTCTATTTTTTCTACCTTCTTATATGCTTAAGGTTTTTTTTGAGTGAGATCCCCGTTTAAAGTTTTGTGAAGAAAATGAAAGACAAATATTTTTAGGCTTGCCTTCTCTCGTTATTGATAAGAGGTGAACACCCAACACAACAGAAAATGATGAAAAAATGAAAAAACGGTGGATGGGAAGAGCGACAAAGTTAAAGTTTGTAGATACTAACTTATATTCTTCACTGTTGCTTCATTTCTCTTCCTCACCTACGTCAAAGGTGACTCCTTTCTACACTCTTGTTTTTCTTCTCACTTGTTTTGATTCTGTTATTGTAAAAATGGTGAATAGATGTATGATTTAATAATGTATTGTGTTTTTTCGTTTCATTTTTTCTCATGGGTTTGATCTTTTCGGCCCTGTTGTGTTTCAACTTGAGACGTCATTACTTGTTAGATCCAGAAGCAAATAAATTACTCCTTCAAAGAAAATATCTGATTAGAATTCTCTCATGCCTTCTTCTCCTCTTTAACCAACTCCTTTCACTTGCATTGCTTTCATTCTCATTTGGGGTTGTGCAATTGCACACTAATTTGTTCAAAAATGATTTCTTATATGGGCATTATATTATATTCTTTAAAAATTGTATCTTTGAAAAAGGAAATCAGAAATAGGGGCATCTTGAAATATTTTGGTCTCTCCTAAACCAAATCCCTTTTTTCTTGGCATCCCAACTGAAATTGGAAGCATTTTCCCATTTTCTCCCAAATTTTTGAATTAGGTTTTTCTTTCCTTTTCTTTCTCTCTTTTGCAGGAGTTAAGGAATCTGTTTCCCTGTGGAAACTACTTGCCGGCCCCAGAAAAGATCTCAACTGCATTGAACAAACAGAAAAGGTGATGAAGAAAAATGAAAATAGGGTCGGAAAAGGGTCAAGAACATACCCAATGCACATACCTTGGCATGCAGAGAGAATGGGAAGCTAGATAACGCTGTCTGATGCAACATATGAAATTATTTAGAGCAACACTGAGAAGCCAGTTCCTACATCAGTGAAACAACTTGTTATCCATGAACAATAACAACTAGATTTTGCAAATGACCGAGCGGAACTATATGTGTCTACACAAAGAAGCACTTACCATATAAGCAGCGACCGCTTATGAGGTTGGACAAATGAAA
The DNA here is from genome assembly GCA_037074515.1 of Mimosa bimucronata. Lineage (NCBI taxonomy): Eukaryota > Viridiplantae > Streptophyta > Magnoliopsida > Fabales > Fabaceae > Mimosa > Mimosa bimucronata. The sequence goes on from CM073446.1 coordinate 3,807,975, forward strand.
GAGTTTTTTTTGGGACAAATGAAAGAGTTGAAGACATCTTATATAGTTGCCTGTTGGCAGGCTAGTTGAATTTGAATAGCATTTTGGCATAAGTTTGGAGGGAAAACCCCATCAGGCAGACTGCCCATGTTGAAAGACGGAGGTGACAGGTTTTCAGTGAAGAACTGGGGCAGCTTTTCATTAGGGTTTGTTAAACTACCCAATAATAATGGGAAAGATATGGAGTGTCTGAGAAACACATGTTTCATATTGTGTTGTGAGATAAAATAAGGAATAATATAACAATATATTATATTCAAATAATTTGGAAACTGAGCACTTTTGTCCAAAAAAAAAAAGAAACTGAGCACCAAGCCCAACGCAAAAAGTAAAACACATCAATTGAGCCATCACTGTTCATCCGACTCTGTGAACAGTGACTTTCTGAGAGGAGCCAAACTCGGCTCGGCTTTAGCTACAGTAAAAAGCAATACATTTTAAAGATATATAGATTTAAACGACTTGTGTTGATGAGGTGTGTGATGAGATGAATTATGAGGTGCAATATAAAAACAAGTGTGAATATCAGTCCAAACTTAATGGTGTTACAGACATGTTTCTGATCTTCTTTGAAGGTTTTTTTTTATTGATTCTCCTCAATCGTTTTTAGTAAGTGTTAATGCTGTATGATATCTAATTGTTCGTATGATCGCAAATTTCAGATGAAGTCATTATGGGCAGCTTGATCAATAAGGGAGAGACAGATGAAGATCATATAATATAAATTCTGTGTCATTCTCATTTGAATTCAATACAATTGACATGTTTAATTTGATGCTTCTGGTGGGATGTATGAATCGTATTTTTCTATGAACTAATCTGTTTTAATTAAGCTATTAAATTGGTGTTATGTTGTCAGTTTTTCTGATATTTTAGGGTATGGTGATCTTGATCTTATACTTTCTTCAACATATATATTTTCTGAAATGAACTGATTAAATATTTGCATTCAATTAAATTGTACCCAGGAATTTTAGCTTTATTCATGTCATTTTCACTTATTATTCTTCTTTTTCTCTTGATCATCTCTACTTAATTTCATTTCGTTTCAATTGATAATGGGAACTAGTCTCGTCAACAATATAGTATAGATATTATTGGGCTTCAATGAAAATAGAAAAGAAGGAAATATCGAGCCTCTCTTTTTGATGAAGTGAGGGATCTTTTTTTGAGTCATAACTAGCTCACATCCTTAAGTTTTAAAAAGTTTCAATGAATATATTTTACATGTCAATTGAACTATAAAACTTCAACAAAATATTGAAAATATCGATATTTGATTTATTAGCATAAACTATATAAATTTATAAAGATATTTCGTGGTATTATTGAGGACTGAAAAATCTTATGAACTAGTATTGATGAGTTGGATTTCTTTTTTGTCTCTTTTTAACTGCTGCTTTGGGTCTTTAATTTTATCGATAGAATTGTCGTGAGAAATAACTGAAAATGTTAGATCCACTTTTTTAGTTTATTTAGCCTTCCAATTTTTCAATTTCTCTCCTCATTCTTAATATGGAGAGATTTGGAAAGAAAATAATATTCCCTTCCTTCATCATTTATCCATAAAGCTGAACTTTTTTAATAATTAGTAGTTGTTCACGTCTTTTTGATTTTTTTCCTTTATAATAATTAAAATACAGTGCTAGCTCTGTTACTCTTTTTTAATCTATATGATTTTCTAAAACATAATAATTTTTACAACTTACTAATTTATTTCAGTTGTGTCTAAATTAAATATTATAATCTTAATAGAAACAATTTATCATAGTTTTCGCGGTAAAAGTAAGAGAAAAATATCTATTTGTTTTGGCAAAAATACTTTCTGAAAAATACATAGTCCTTTCAAATATGTTTAAAGGGTAATATATAGAATTATATGTATAAGTTTTTAAATGTACTTAAAGATTTACATCTTAAATAGGCTTTTAAATAATGTTCAAGTTTTATCAAGCCTTTTGAAGGCTCAGGCCCAGGCCCAAAAAATGGCATATATACAGGCCTAAGCCTAGGCTTAATCTTTACATTTTTGTTGTAAGCCTAGGCCTATTTAAATAAAGCATATCTAGGTCTAACCTATTTCCACCCCTACAACTATCTATTCTTACAAACCAATAAATGGTAGTTGGGTCATTAAAATTAGGATAAATTGACATTTTTTTAACTTCACCCTTTATTAAATGATACCACTCTGTTTCTTATTATAAGTTCAACCACCACAAATTTTTTGTTCCTAAATATAAGTCCCATTTGGGATCAATTAATGCTACTGTGACTATTTTACCACTATGTTGGAAACAGGGAAGATGAGAGAAAAATATTATAACGTATAAAATATCATTTTAACACCTATTATTAAATAAGCGCAAAGTTGGAAAAATATGATATATTTAATGCTATAACTTCCACTCCTTGGTATGTGAGAAGTAGTTAGGGTGGACTTATAATAAGTAACAGAGTGGTATCACCTAATAAACCATTATTTTCTCAGCATTAAATGCGAAATTTTCTCAGCATTAAATACGAAATTTATTAGCTTTCATTAACAATGACTCTAAAAGCATAGGTCTTGAACCCCCAGAGAAGCTGCCACTTGTGTTTTCGTTGCTTCACTCTTCACTTGTATGAGTCTTATCCCAAATTCCTACGGAGATATCATTTGTTCCATGGCTTCCCTTCTTTTTCTGTTATTATTGGGCATGCCTTAGTTTCTAGGTATTCTATGATTCTAACCCCTGTCTTGAAAACCAGAAATTTGTGCCACTTCAATTGAAAAAAGGCGTCAAATTCAACTCTGTAGATTCCAACAAACTTGTTTTTGGAATGAAAGCATTCCTTGTAGTGAGTGGAGTGGCATAACTTGGGATGAGGAGGGACATGCTTCTGGTTTGACCTTAAAGAGGCTCTTTAGTAATGCATCTCTTTCCTATATATTGTAACATCCCAGAAATTTAATTAAGGATTAGTAGTGATTTAATAATTAATTTGGGGATTAATTAAGGAGTTGAGAGTTTTATAAATAAAGTTACTATAAAAATGAAGTATTTTGGTGATTTTTAAAAGCCTAGTTTCTTCCCCAAATCGAGGAAGTTAGAGTTAGAGAAATTATTTTTTTTTTTTGATCCAAAAGAGATCATTATGGGAGGAAATTTTTAGTTTGTTGTGAAGAAAATTTTAGAGATCAAAAGGATAATTTTTGGCCAAAAGAAAATATCTTATTTTGATTATTGAAGGACCTAGTAGTAATTTTCTACCTTAGATAATTATTTATTTTTATTTTAATTCCTCTATTCCTTTTTATTCTTTCCTTCCCGTGTTTTTCCCTTCCTCTGCGCCATCTTCATTACATCTTCACTTCTCCCTCTTCTTCTTCGTTCACGTCTGCGAGGGCGGAGACACGGCGGTGGGCTTGGCCGCCGGTGCCGGCGAGGGAACCCGCTGGGCTACCCTCCATCCTCTTCCATTCTCCGTTCAATTTTCTTCTGCCTTCCGGTGTGTGTGTGCGTGCTCGACGAGAGAAAGAAAGAGAGATAGATTGAGTATGGTGGTGTCAATTCAGCCTGCGATCTTTGAGCAGGGTTTGTCCTCTCTTTGTTCTTGAATTTCAATAGAAAATCCTAGGGTTTGTTTGATTCTCCGAATTTCTGGCTTGATTGGGGCAATTGCCTTGTGCTACATGTTTATTTAGACTAATTGATTATTGTGATGTGGTTAATTTGGTTTAAGTTGGTCCTATGTGAGATTTAACTTGCTTAAAATTGAATTAAGCTAAGTTTACGACAAGAAATCCTTTGAATTTGGGCTTTTGGGCTTGATTTATGGATTCTAAAGGGTTATTGGAGTTCAACGATACTATTGGTTGGGTTATTGAGTTTGATTTAGAATTTTGTTGAAAATTGGGAATTTTAGGTGTTTTAGGGAAGTAGAATGTTGTAATTGATTTTTATTGAGTTTGGAATGATAGTTTAGGTGAGTTAAATGAGGATGTTGGAGTATGTGAAGGTTGTTAAAGGGGGATTTTGATTTATAAGGACTATGGAAGAAATGGAGAAATTATAGGAAGTGTAAGGCAATAAAGAAAGGAAATTGTGCTTTTTAGGAGTCATGTTGATTATGGATGAATTGGAGATTCTAATATGTATTTTTGTTAGTAAAAGATTATGGATTGATGAAATTGGAATAGATTTGAATAGAGTCGAACCTTGGGGGTTGTAAGACATATTTTATGAAATTGAGTGATTGGGGTTGATTCTAGATTAATTGGGATTTATAAGATTGAACGATGTTATATATCTTTGTGGCTTGATGAAATGGTGGTTTTAAAGGCTTTGGCCATTTAAATCGTTAATTGTGTGTCTCAAGGGATGTATGGATTTGGAGGTGATCCTTGAATGATAATTATTTTACGTAAATTGATGTTGGTGATTGATTATTAATGACTTAGATTGATTGGGGAAAATTGGTTAATGGTAACCAAATTTGCTATCCCCGAAATTATGATTTCTACTTGTGTGCACATGCTGGAATGATTGGAACCACGAGGCTTCCACATTACCATGTTCTATTAGATGAGATTGGTTGCTCTGCAGATGAGCTTCAGGAATTGATATATTCTCTGTCATATGTGTATCAGCGGAGCACAACTACTATATCGATAGGCGTCGGTTGGTTGAACTAAACTGGAAGACCGCATACTATGGTATATTTGTTGTTTTTGGCCAGTTCAGGTAACCACTCTCACCTCACTATCTGGTTGTGTGTGATGTTAGTCGGGATTTTTCTTAAAAATCCCTTTATATATATGTATACGCCTATTATCATACTCGTTGGATTTCAAATGGTACGTTTATATAAAAGAGCCTATTGGGTACCTTTAAAATCTCACCTATTTTCATATGAAGATATACCCAGTTTTATTATAATATTTAATCACCTGACTGGCAGTATTGATGGATGACTGTTAGCTAAGGTGTTACATATTGAGATGGAGGTATTAAGAAATTTATGGGTTAATTGTTGTGGCTGGCTGTATGTGATGATAGCAGTGGTGAATTATATATATTTTATATTGAAGGGTGTATATATTATAGCATTTGAGAATGATTGGTGTTGAGGTTGTTCCTATTGCATGACACTGCATTGTACCATCGCGCGATGTAACCCTCGGTAGGCCAACCGAGCGGTTATTTGTACTGGTCATTCTGATTATAGACAGAGACCGCCTCCTTGATTATAGACAAGGAGATCCCCATTCTGATTATAGACAGAGGGGAGGATGCCATCCTGATTATAGACAAGGGCATAATATCACTTCATGTTTACTTTTGTCGTATGTTATTAAAATTGTTGCATCTGTAGTAGCAAGAATGATGGTGCAGAAGGGTATACTTGCGATGATATGGTTATATATATACAGATTACTTTGTTGTGGTTTAAATATTTTTATGGGGTACCCTTTAGGCGCTCTGCTAACCCACTCACACTCTTGTATTGAGTTGAGTTGTGGTTACTGAGATATGTTGTCTCACCCCGTGGTTATTTATATTTTTGCAGGTGATCATGTACAGACCAGGGCAAAGGTAAGGGAATGGGGCCTATCGGTTCACCTGGAGTCGGTGAGTTGGCCGATAAAGTTATTTTGGAACTGTATATTGCCACATATAGGCTTGCATTCGCTTCCGCATGTTTATGTATTGGAATGATATTAAATTAGGGATCACTGTATTAATAATTTCTCGGATTCAATTTAGTGTACGGGTTTTGTTCAATAACCATGTTAGGGGAATCTTTTCTAACATGGTTATGGTGAAGGCTTGATTGTTTCTAAATGTGGATTTTCATTAACCATGTTAGGAGGCTCCTTATCTAACATGGTTAAATCAACTGGTATTTGTTAATTAGGCGAATTTTTACTAACTATGTTAGGGGAATCCTTTTCTAACATAGTTAGGGAGAAATATCCATGATAGTATGATTGTTGGAATATGTGTTCGCTTTTTCTATCATGGATAATCATTTGAACCTTTAGGTAAACCTTTTTCTAACTATGACAGGGGTATTGTTGTAATCGTAAGAAAACCCTCTTTCCTATCATAGTTAGCAGTGTAATATGATTAATTTTTAATTGTTGGTGGTTTAATTATAATTAATAAGTAGGATTTTATATACAGATAACACTCTGAATGATTAGTACAATCTTTTCTAACTATGATAGGGTTGAATTGTATGAAAATCTTTTTCTATCATAGTTAGTATTGTTAATTATGATTATGATTGATTGTGATCGGTTATTAGAGATTAATTATGGATTAGTAGGAAGGATTTAACATATATCACTCTGTTCCTTATTATAAGTCCAACTACTACAAATTTTTTGTTCTTAAATATAAGTCCACTTTGGGATCAATTAATGCTATTGTGACTATTTTACCCCTATATTGGAAATAGGAAAGATGAGAGAGAATGTTTATGATGAATAAAATATTATTTTAGCACCCATATTAAATATGGGCAAAGTTGGGAATTTTTTTTTAAAATGGGATATATTTAATACTATAACTTCCACTTCTTAGTATGTGAGAAGTAGTTAGAGTGGACTTATAATAAGGAATATAGTGGTATAAGGCTCTTTTAATCGAATTGTTGTACCCTAAAAAATAAGTTAAAATTAGTTTAAATAATAAATATATAGGAAATATACTCTCTCTTTTTTCAATAATGTTCTTATTTATGACAAATAAGAGAGAGTAATTATAAAACAAGAAAAGAAAAAGAGAATGTGAGGAGAAATTAATGTATAAGTAAAATTGGAAAAATACATTTATTACCCAAATAAAATCAATTAAAACCTTATGAAAAGGGACAAACTGTTTAAAGAAGAAGAAGAAGAAGACATTATATACAAGGATGGAGGGAATAATCAGTATCCTTCCTACTCGTGCTGTTAACAACAGTCCTCCTTATCTCCAATAACTTTAAACCATTGTTGCCTTCTTCCTAGCATGCTATTTCATTTTATACATGGGTGATGTATACTCCTTCTGATGTTCTTTTTTTTTTTTTTTTGATCAAACTACTTCTGATGTTTAACAGAACTATAATTAATGAAATTTGGTATTGTGTAATCTTTAACAAAAGATTCAACTTAAAAGATTTTTCTTAGAAAAAATGATCTAAGCTTAAGAAAATGATCTCTACAAAATATGTGCAATTTTTTTCTTTTGGGCTGGGTGAGTAAATTAGAAGAACCAAACCTATTACTAATATTATGAACTAAATAATTAATTTGTAAAGATAAAAAAATTAATTATGAAAAAACAACTATCCATCCAAAAGAAAAGCAAGTTGCCTATTCTACCAAGGTAATAAAGATGTATCACTAATGATATTTTGCTCAGTATGAGTAGATAGAAGGCAAAATATAAATGCCCCTTTTCCTGTACATATCAAGAAGGGGTTGGAATTTTTGCAAGACACAAAACTAAAAAAGGATAGATATATATTAAATCATTCAAAGAAAATGACATTCCTGACAGAAAATTTAACAAACGGTATGAATATTCACTGCAATAAGAATAAAAGAAAAATTGAAAAAAAATCACAAAATTCAAGGACATAATTGTTTTTCTTGCCAACAGGCCTAGTTATTTTGCGGGTATCATCATCAAGTATGAAATCTTATGTTTAAATACACAAAAAAATGTATAAAGCATGTTTAAAAGAATCATTTTTAGTTAAACTTGACTTGTTAATACTCCCTTAAGTTCTAATATAAGAGTAGGTTCATTTTTGTGCGATTAAGGAAGTCAAATGGACCACTTAATTATAATATATATTACATATAATTAGATTATATGTTAGTTTATAGGGAAAAAGACAAATAAATACCCTCCAATTTACAAAATCCCATTAACAACTTCATGATAGGTATTAACAACACAACAACCTATCATGAAGTTGTTAATACCTATCATGAAGTTGTTAATGGGATTTTACAAATTGGAGGGTATTTATTTGTCTTTTTCCCTAGTTTATAAGTAAGCTAAATTAATTTTGAGATAAAAAATGATAAATATAAATACTTTAAAGTAATTTATTCAACATTCTTAATCTTTTTTAAAAAAGTCAATTCAATCTTATATTTATGATATGGGAGTATTATCCAAAACCTTAGAGTACTGCATATACCAATTCTGTCCTTTGAACCCTTCAACCTAATAAAACTGCAATTTATCTCAGAATCTTAAGCTCATTGTGCAACCAAGTGTGTTACTAGCAGTAGCATTATAAAACTGCCATTACTTACTTTTTGCCCGTAACAGTACTGTTGAATAATAAAATTATGAAGAACATATATACAGCAATAACTCAATGAGAAGGAAAAGAAGCAATTATATTTTTGCTTTCTGTTCGCAACTGCCTTATGCTGTAGCATGCATAATTTTTCAGAGTTATGATTGACTTCAAAACCGCGTGGGGAATGTTTGTGTAGCAGTCACTAGTCTTCAACAATGACACCATTATTTTCTCTTTATTTTCTGCCAACCTGATTAGCTGTACCTTCAAATGAAACAATGACTTAGACTTTTTGAGTCCACTCTGACGCTGACTCACTACTCGACAGAATATGTGCCATTTTTTCTCTGACATTGGTCGTTTTTCAGACGAGTAAAAGCTGAAGGCATTGGTCTTGAACCCACATCTATTTTCTCTTGAACCCCAGAGAAGCCACATCTATTTTCTTCATTGCTTCAGTTTTATTCATTATGTCCTTGCGTTTTGTGATTTTTTTTCTCTTATTCTTATTGTTTGAATTTTCACACCGTTTGTTATTAAAGATTTTGATCAGTAAATTTTTTTTGTCAGTAATGTCATTTTCTTTGAATCTGCCCCAAAAGTCCAGCCAAACCGTAAAAGCCACATTTTCTTACTAACATGCATGGTTGGTAAGCGGATATCATCATTAAGTCTGAAATCTTATGCTTAAATACACAAAAATGTATAAAGCATGTTTAGAAGAATTACCTCTAGTTAAACTTGATTTGTTAATACTCCCTTCTCCTGCATCAAGTTGATTTTCTTGTGATTAAAGAAGTCAAATGCACCATTTGATTATGACATTTATTACATATTAGTTTATAAGTAAGATAAAGTAATTTTAAGAAAAGAATGACAAATATAAATACTTTAAAGTAATTTATTTAGATTCTTTAATCTCTAAAAAATAAACTTGATCTTATATCATTATTACTTCCTCTCCAAAACCTTGGAGTGCATATACCAATTCTGTCGTTTAAACCATTCAACCTAATAAAACTGCAATTTAATTTGTCTCAGAATCTTAAGCTCATTGTGCAACCAAGTGTACTACTAGGACCAGTATTATGTAACCGCCATTACTTACTTTTTGCCAGAAACAGTTACTGTTGAATAATAAAATTATGAATAAACTCATTCCATATACAATAACTCAGTGAGAAGGAAAAGAGGCAATTATATTTTTGCCTTCTGTTCACAACTGCCTTATGCAGTAGGATGCATAATTTTTCCCAGTTATGATTGAACTTTCAAAACCACGTGGAACGTTTTTGCCTTCTCCGTAATTTCTGCTAACTTTATTAGCTTTAACTTCAAATGGAACAACGACTTAGACTTTTTGAGTCTACTCTGACGCTGACTCACTAGTAGACAGAACATGTGCCATTTTTTTTCTCTGTGACCCAACTCCTTTTTGAGACAAGTAAAAGCTGAAACCATTGGTCTTGAACCCTAGAGAAGGCACCACTAGTTTATTCATTGCTTCAGTATTCGTTTGTACGAGTCTGAAGCACACTATACTCCAAAGTCCAATGAAAATGTCATCACTTCTTTGGCTTTCCTTACTTTTCTGTCACTATTGGGCATGCCTTTGTTTCAACGTTTCTCTAGTTTCCGGGCATTCTGTCCCCTGTCTTCAAGACCAGAAACTTTTGCTTCTTCAATTGAAAAAGGACCTCAAACTCGACCCTTCTTATTCCACCAAATTGCTGTTCTGGAATGAAAGCAGCCCTTGCAGTGAGTGGGGAGGCGTAAGTTGGGATGAGGATGGACATGTGCTGGTCTTGACCTCAGTGAGGAATCAATAAATGGTGGACTTGACAATTCTAGTACTCTCTTCAATCTCCAATATCTCGAGCAGCTGAATTTGGCTTTCAATAACTTCGGTACTGTGATTCCATCCGGAGTAAAAAAGTTGAAGAGCCTGACTTCTTTGAATTTGTCAGAAGTCGGATTTGTGGGGCAGATACCTATGGGGATTGCTCAGCTCACAAGTTTAGCCATTCTTGATCTGTCTTATGCTGCTGGTTTTTTAAAAACACTAGCTCTGAAAAATATGGTGAAGCTTGTTCAGAACTTGAGTGAAGTAAGAGAAATATATCTAGATGGCATTGATATATCGCTCAATGGAAATGAATGGGGTCCTGCTTTGTCCTCTTTTCTACCTCATCTACAGGTACTCAGCATGTCCAATTGCAGCCTATCAGGCCCCATCGATCCCTCCTTAGAAAAACTTCAAAATCTCTCCATAATTAGTTTGGATTTCAACTACCTTTTGTCAGGTCCGGTACCAGATTTCTTCGCTAAATTCTCAAATCTGACACAACTGCATCTTAGGAATTGCAATTTGAGCGGTAGGTTTCCAAATGAGATCTTACAGGTACAGTCACTCACTTCTCTTGATCTAACGCACAATGATGGTCTTCAAGGTTCTCTCCCAGACTTCCCACATAATGGATCTCTCCAGACATTGATTCTAAGTGATACAAATTTCTCAGGAGCATTACCAGACTCCATAGGCAGCTTACAGAAGCTATCTATATTAGCTTTATATAAGTGCCAATTCAGTGGAACATTGCCAGAATCAATGTCAAATCTTACTGAGCTTGCTTTCCTGGACTTGTCATATAACTCCTTCACAGGTCCGATTCCAACATTTGATAAGGCCAAGAACCTTACTCATATATACCTACATGACAATAAATTAACTGGTGGAATATCATCGGCACACTTCGAAGGCCTTGTAAAGCTAGACACCATCATTTTGCGGAACAATTCCCTCAATGGAGCGTTCCCGTGTCTCTGTTTTCGCTCCCATTGCTACAGCGCATAGATCTTTCCAACAACTGTTTTCAAGGTCAGCTGGATGCACTCTCAAACGTCTCTTCCTCCTCCATGTTATGGGTTCTTGATTTGAGCAATAACTATTTGGAAGGGCCTATTCCTCAATTTATTTTTCATCTCGAAGGGCTTGAGCTTCTTCGGTTGTCTTCGAACAAGTTCAATGGAACAATTCGGATGGATATGTTTGAGAGACTTGAAAATCTAACTTATCTATATCTTTCAAACAACAACTTGTCAATTGATGCTAATGTTAAGAGTGCTCACCGTTCACCCTTTCCCGAGGTGATTGATTTGGGGTTGGGATCCTGCAATTTGAGACAGTTCCCTAGTTTCTTGAGAAGTATGTCCAATTTACAAGTTCTAGACCTCTCAAACAATGAAATCAAAGGTAAAATCCCCAACTGGATTTGGAAGCTCAAATATTTACGACAATTAAATCTTTCTCACAATTTAATTCAGCAGAGAGAAAGAATCCCATATAATTTTAGCTCTCACTTTGATTTGGACTTTCTTGACCTACATGACAACGACCTCCAAGGTACTCTTCCAGCATTTCCTCGATCCGCCTCTTATTTGGATTTTTCAAACAATAAATTTAGCTCTGTTATTCCCCCTAGCATTGGTAAATTTCTGTCTCTCACAAGATTTCTTTCTCTGTCACACAATGCTCTTCATGAAAAAATCCCTGTTTCCATATGCAATTCTCCAAATCTTCAAGTGCTTGATATTTCCTACAACAACTTTAGTGGGGTGATTCCACATTGTCTAGCAAAAAGTGAGACTCTTGGGGTATTGAATTTAGGAAAGAACAACCTCAGTGGCAATATTCCTTATACTTTTCAAGCTAAATGTGCTCTAAAGACTCTCAATCTTAGTAGCAATAATCTACATGGGCAGATTCCAAAGTCTCTGTCTAATTGTACCATGTTAGAGGTGTTAGATATTGGGAATAACAAGATAGATGATGGATTTCCATGCTTGTTGAAGATAATACCAACCCTCAGAGTCATGGTTTTGCGAGGAAACAATTTCCATGGACCTATTGGTTGTCCGAATCTGAAGATGATGACTTGGGAGATTCTTCAAATTGTTGATCTATCTCTCAACAAGTTCAATGGATCACTGCCGGGAGAATTGTTTCGGACTTGGAAGGCGATGATTCTTGATAAAAATCAGACATCATCAGAGGCAAATCATAAAGATTTTATCTTCAATAATTTTGAGGTTGGGAATTATCAGGATCGAGTTATAGTTACCATTAAAGGTTAGGACATGACCTTAACCAAAATTCTAACTATCTTCACATCCATAGACTTCTCATCCAACCAAATTGAAGGGTCAATACCAAAAGAGATGATGGATTTTACAGCACTCCTTGGGCTAAATCTGTCAAAAAATAGACTATGTGACCCCATTCCATCATCCATAGGGAAACTGAAACAACTTGAGTCCTTAGACCTGTCAGAAAATTCTTTCACTGGAAGGATTCCACAAGAACTTGCAAGTTTGTCTTTCCTTTCATTTATGGACTTTTCCTATAATCATTTGAAGGGAAAAATTCCTACTGGGACACAACTTCTATCACTTGAGGCATCTTCTTTCCACGGCAATGATGGTCTTTATGGACCTCCTTTGACCCCAATTTCATGCAAATGCCCAAAGCCAACACCAGCATTATCTGGAAATAACCAAGCAAATGATTTTGGGTTTATCATGGGTTTGGAATCTGGTGTGGTATTTGGCTTAGAAATTATTATTGGGCCACTTTTCTTCTGGAAGCAATGGAGGATAAGGCACTGGAAATGTGTGGACTTCATTCTCTGTAGCATCTTCCCTCAAATCTATGTTGATTACCAAAGGCGTGAAGGCCAATGGATCACTGTTCTACGTTGGCGACATTAAGGAATGAGCTTTGTTCAACTTACTAATCCACGAATACTATCTATCAATGAGGTAAACCTTTATTACCAAGAATGTATGGCCTATATTTGAGTAAAATACACTGACTTGCATGTTCAATGTTTTATCTTAATTACAAAATCCTCCATCTTTAAAAACTATGCAAATCTTTTATGGAATCGAAAAGTACTTGTATTGTATACATAAATCTCTCTCTTGTTTTAAGATTAGGGGAATTACCATTATCAGATCTCAAAGAATTAACGAGACTTAATTATGAGGAAGACCTAATAATTAGTGAGAGTTTGTCACTTAATTTCTTACACATATCCCTCATTTGTCATTTTGACTTTTTGGTTATTAAATTGCTTTAATTCCTTAGGATCTTATAGTAATTCCTATTCCTTAGGATCTTATAGTAATTCCTAGTTTAAGATTTCATTTATTTGCACCCACCCTATTGTTAAGTTATATACTTTCCATTTTTTTAACTGAAATATACTTTCTATTTAAATAGCTCTATCTTTAAGTTTAAATAAAGATGTTGTTTAAAAGTTTAGGTTAAAATTTTTTAATGAAAATATTTTTCAACTATATGTAAGTTCGTTTATTTAATAATTTAAAGTTTAATACATAGGTTGGTAAAAAATAACTTTTCACACACACATATTAATTTCATAAGTTAATGAAATAGGGAGTCAAATAATGCTTATTTGTCTTTAAATGTATTAGTTTAATACAATAATTGTTTAAAATTATTCATTTATGCACAACCATAATAAATTATTTTAATTGGGGAGGGGTAGAAGGTGAAACTATGATATCATATTAAAAAAAACAAGAAATCAGAACATCGAGGGAGAAGAATAGTAAAAATTGAGGAGAGAAATGTTTATGGTCAATGACAAGGACAAAGAAAGACAAGAAAACATATCTAAGTTGAGATGGTGAAATCCAGGTGGGATTGAATAAATCCAGGCAGGCACCACCGAATTAGATTTGATATAAAAAATTGTAATAAACTTGGTATATGTGAAAGACTAAAATAAATCCAAACAGGCATGAACAACCCGTGGGTGTGCGTCTAGTATGTCCTATTTGATTCTTAAAAGAGCGGGTTGGAGCCCGTCCGTCACAGGCCCTTTTTGAGAAGCCCAATATGTGCGGGCCCACCGAGCTATGGGCTTCTTGCTTAGCCATATTCATTTAGAGTATTTTCTTAAACAAGTCTATGAATTTGTTCTTTAGTCTTTATATAATTGTCGCGTCAAAATTTATCTTATTCGCATACATTAATGTATCTTAGGGATATATCTTAGCATATTGGCCCTCATAAGTTTACCATCTTTGTGATTACTAAAACCAAAGTGCGCAATGGTATGTTAGTTCAAACTAAATAGCAGTATAAATCTCTGAATTTTTTCTTATTATTAATCTCCTTTTTGTTACAAGTAATTTTCAATGGTATTATTATCTAATTGTTTTTACGGTCGTATATTTTATATGAAGTTCATCATCTGGAGTGCGTGGCATATCCAAATATGAAAAGCTTGATCAACAAGGGAGACATACAAATGAAGATTATGAAATGTGAATTTAAATATGTTGTAATCATTTGAATATTATACGGCTGAAATGTTTGATGCCTTTGGGGAGTTGTATGAATCGTACTTTTGTTATGAATCAGTATTGTACCTTTGCTAGTAAGAAGTTCGTGTGTTTGGATCAACTTTTTGGAATTTATTTTACAATATGGAAGATAAATGTATCAATAGAGTTTTGTCTTACTTGTATCGAAACACTTTAAATTTTTTTTTTTTGGGTGTTTACCAGACAACCTTAACATACTTCAACATTTTTTTCTCAAATGAACTAATCATATAAAAATGTGCATCAACTTTAATTTAAAATTTGGAAAAATACTTTTTTATATATATAAACAGGAAAAATACTTTTGTTTGTACCTATATTTTCATTCATTTTTTATTTTGGTACTTGTGCATATTTTTATCCTTATTAAATTCTTTAATTTTATTTTGTTAGTACCATTAGCTTATATAGAAAGGCTAACGTGCTAATTTCACAAAGTTAGAGGAGTTTATAATGGTAATTGAACAAAATCAATGATTCAGTTGGGAGATAAAAACACATACTCCCTTCAATCCTAAATATAGGACCTATTTAGGGAGGTGAATTTGGTTTTAAATATAAGATTTCTTTCTAATTTGCTCAACGTTTTCCTAAATTATCCCTCTAAATATCCCTCAATAATAAACAAGTAAGAGAAGGAGGGTGAAGATAAATGTAAATGGTCATGATGCATTGGTAATATCATGTGATTTTAACTTACTTAACTAACATCCTTAGAGCCTGTTTGGCAAACCCAAGAAAAGTGCTTTTTTGGGCTAAACCTAGATTTCAAAATCTGGGTAGATAAACACTCTCAGCTTTTCCATAATAGCTTTTAACTGTTAAAACATATGTTTCAATTAAGCTAGACAAACACTCACAACTTTTTCAGAATAGCTTTTTTGCCTGAAAACCTAGGTTCGGGGCAGAAAACCTAGGTTTTGTCAGAAGCTATTTTTTCTATAATCTCAGAAGCTATTTTCCAAAATCTATTCTCTAAAAGCACTTTTTCAGTTTTTTCTCAAAAGCTATTCTCTAAAAGCTAATCCAAACAGGCCCTTAATCTTATCAAATTAGGAAATATGTCTTATATTTAGGATTGGAGAGAGTAGTTACCAAATCAAAATTGAATGAAAGTATATGTACCAGTAGATAGATTTCCTTAAAATTCTATAAAGATATGATCATGGTAAAAAAAACCAGATCGAACCGAGCTGTCGGACCTCTAAACAGTGGACCACCCAATAATCTGGTCCGGTTGAATTTTTAGACGGGGGACAAGTTGAACCGAGATGGGGTTGGTCAACTCACCCACTCGGGCCAAAACTAGGGAGGTTAAACCATTTTTTTCCTCCTCTAAAATGTGGTTTTTTTATATTGTTATAATTAACCTAATTACTAACTTTTACTTCACCCAATTTTAGAAACCAGGAAACTATAATATTCTAAATGCTATTTTATTTGCATATATTTAATATTTAACTATTGTTACCCTTAGTATTTGTATTTTAGTCTATAGATTGTAGAATAATATTTATTTTCATGTGTAATCAATTAATATTTTATACTTTTTCCTCTATAGAAACATTAAAATATTTATATTTGATGAATCATGCATACCTTTCTATATTTACATTTTGACATTAGTGATTATTAATGTTAATATCACTAAAATTTTATTATTTTAATATAACCGGTTGGATCTTTAAGTTGACCCCGATTCGTCCATTGATTCTTGAACCACTGTTTTGTCCAGTTCTATATTCGGTCCGGTTTTTTAAACATTGGATATGATATTGTGGAGTGAAGAATGAAAACTCATCAATTAGTACTTTTTTGTTTTGACCAATATTAATTAGTATTGAATTGGATTAAATATGCATATATCTAAATATTTGTGTTTTGTATTGTGTTTACAATGTTCTTATGCTGAATTTTCAATGTTTATCAAAGGGAGAATTTCAATAAAGGACCCCTATAGCAAATTAATATCATATTGCAACCAAATCTTTCTAAAATATCACTACAGGATTTGGGTCCTCAACTGAAATTAAATTGTTGTGGAAAAAGACGAAAAAACCATCCCCTATAACACACTCTCTCATTTGACACGCACTCTTGCTCTCTCACACCCATCTCTCTCTCTCTCTCTCTCAACAGTTATATGAACAAAGGAAAAACTCATATGAACAATGCTCAATAAAACATAAAATACCCCTCTGACACTCTCTCTCATTTGTCACACACACACTCTCTCACACACTCATCTTTCTCTCTATCACATACACATTCCACTGGTGGACATATGAACAAGTGAAACGGTCATATGGATAAGGGAAAATCTCATATGAACAAGTAGAAAGTTCCATAAAATACAAAATACCCCTCTAACACTCTCTCTCATCTGATACACACACACTCTCTCACTCTCTTATACACACACTCCACTAATGGCCATATGAACAAGTGAAACGGTCATATGAACATAGGGAAAGCTCATATGAACGTTTGTGAGCTTTCCGCTTATTCATATAACCGTTTCACTTGTTCATATGACCAGCTGTGGAGTATTTTGTGTTTAGTGAGCGTTATTCATATGAGCTTTTGTAAAATCCTACTTACTAATACGAAATAGACCACAATTATTCCGTCTAATCAAATTTATATTGCTAACTATGATAGGAAAAGGATTTTTGCATACAAATCAATCAATCTTATCATAGTTAGAAAATATCTTTCTAATCATTTAAGGGATTATCCATGATAAAAGTAAGACCTTAATACAGTACAGATTATCATGGATAATAAAATCACTAATCATGTTAGAAAAATAATTTCCCTAATATGGTTAATAAAAATCATCATGATTAACAGTTTAGTTAACCATGTTAGAAAAAGGGCCACCTAATATAGTTATTTAAAAAGCAACCTGTTACATCAATTAAACATTCAGCATAATCATGTTAAACATGGTTATTAAACAAAACATAAACAATTAATCAATAATTAATCACACCAAGCTGTTTAAGACCTAGAATCCATGTATGAAACAGCTCATTCCACATTCTAGAGTAACACCGAGCTCAATAACCATAACTAGTACAAATATCTAAAATACATGATCAGCTCAAAACAAAGGATGTGGAAGTGAATGCAAGCCTATATATGGAAATATATTGTTTCAAAATAAATCCATCGGTCGATTCACTGGTTCCATGCGAACCGGATGGCCCCATCCCCTTACCCTTCGCCATGGTCTATACATGATCACCTGCAAAAATGTAAACAACGATAGGGTGAGACAAATTTGTCTCAGTAGCCACAACTCAACTCAATACAAGAGTGTGAGTGGATTAGCAGAGCGCTTAAAGGGATACCACATTTCACAAAATATTCATACATCATTGAGTATATATATTTCTAAACCATAGACAAGTAATCAAGTAAATGCACATTTAAAGTTTAGAATTCCTTTTTAACATTATTTGATATTCAATATAATGTATCCCGAAATCAATTTCATAAATATTTACAAGCACCCTAGCGATTGTTGTACGAGTCATCGAAAACAAGCGGAACCAGACGGGACTCTCTACCTGTCATGGTATGTGGAGCCAAATGGGACTCTGTACTTGTCCTGGGACCACGGTGGAACTAGTCGTGACTCTCTACTCACTCATGGAACCACGGTAAGGGTCAAGAAGGACTCTCTATACTCCCTGAAGTTGTAGTACAAATCAAAAGAGACTTTCTACCCTTCTTAAAATCATAAGGGGCTATCTCCCTAAAGTATACTCAATTAGTCCCTGTGGCATAACATGATACCTTATCACGTGATGGCATATAAGCCACCGGTGTCACAAACACACAAGCAAATCATCACCACAACTACATAGATATGCAACATTATCCATCGGGCACTTGGACTTCTAGTATTTCCAAGATATATATATACATACATGCCATGATTTCAAAATCAACATGTATCTCAGTTCTAAATCTGCCAAATCATAAATTTATGCCAGTTTAAAATAATACTCCACAGGGCGTTGTATAGGGAAAATAATAATTTCAACACTACTTTCACATCTCATGTAGTATCAAATCATAATAATTTTTAAATCACTCACACATAAACAAGCAGAAAGCGGTTACACTAGATCTCACCAGCAGCCATCAATATATCACTAAAATCATCGCCACAACACGGCCAGAAGGATACTACTTATATTTTGACTAATCTCTTTGATATTATTATATTAAAATAACTATGATATTAAAGGTACCCCATAGATTGCTTTAATAGAGAAGTAATATCAGAAATCTATTACTCATGTTTAGCATGTACACATATATAAAAGGGAAAATCCCCAACTAACATAACACACACCAATGTAAATGGTTACATGAACTTGCCAAAAGCAAAATAAAATACCAGAATAGCGTGGTCCTCAAGTTCGGTTCGATCCAACGTCTACAATCATATAAACAAACGACAATTGGTCATGACACATTGTAAATGGCTTTGACCTTGAATTTGGACCTAGCCCACAAGATTTGCAATGATGTAATTAAGTACAACAAGCTCAATTGAACTGAGTTAAGGACCCATAACTACCATACAACCATCTCATCATTCCCACAATTTCCCACTTGAACCAAACACCCAAATTCTACCAAAATCCCAATTCAAGCCTAAAGGAAACATCCTCCGCTAGTAACCACAATCCTTTACCATACAGCTACACCATTACATACTCTAATCAACATTTTCTTTTCCAATACTCTTGTAGCTTTACAACTCAAGCCTAGAAAAAACATTCTTAATTACTACCAATAATTCTTTACAATTCCACTATATCCTCATATCATCAATTCAATGTTCATCACATTAATTCCTCAAGGATAATCCTTATGCCTCATACGGTCGACTTACATATATCACTAACTTTTCAACATGACCCTTTAGGAATCAATTTGCTCTAAAGTTGAAAATATCATATATATATATATATATAAAGATCTCCTAATTATATAATAAAACTAATTTACCAAGAATAATCATCACATCATTTAAAATCAACTTCCAACTCAAATTATCCACCCTACCACAAGAAACTTTTAACTCTAAAACCTTCAAAGTGCAACCCCACATATACCTCAACCAACCGAACTATCTAGAATCACTATTAAACAAAAATAGGCTTATTAAAACCATTTAACCATAATCAGTCCATCATTATACACATTAATCAAAAAATCCATCCTAGGCCAAAATTCATCAAAATATAATCAAAATCTTGAAATTAAGCTGAGCTACAAATTTAACTCACTTTCCTACATGTCCCTTGATACAAAAATACATCCCAAATCCTTATTATCTTTAACTTCATCAAATAGTTCTAGTTTATGCCCAAAATTAGTCCATAAATCCACACAAATATCACCAAAATTCAAATTACTCCAATCATTTCAAATTTCATCGGTACATAACCATCTACTAACTTCATCTAACTAATTAGAATCATCAATTTGCTTATACTCAATGTCGAACCCCATTACCCTACTCAAATCCTAACTTCTTCAAGCCTTTCTAATTCATAAGGCATATAGGCTTAAACCCAACCATATTACCCCAATCAACACCATCATATAATCTCAATGAATGCATAGGAACAATCAATTAGCTCCATTCAGTCCAAAATCTCAAAAATCAACAAAGCCCTAAAATCCTCTCTTTGAAAAACTATGAAATCAAGAACAAGAGATTGAAGGGAAGAGTAGAGGCTTACCAACTCCTCAAGACCGCCTGAGAATCACCGGAAAACACCCTAGATTGCCATCAAAATCGCTGGCCACCCTCCCCTTCATTCCCTCTCTCTCACGACATACACACATACCTAGCACGAATGGGGAGAAGGGAGGTTAAGGGACTTCCAGTGACTTCCCTCACCATCGTCGACGTAAATAGTGGTGGGCTGCTCCGCCACCCTTTGTTACTGCTGGCTGAAAAACGAAGGAGGAGCGGAATGGAGGGCTCAGCATCGGGTTCTTTTGGTAGAGAAGGGAGGGAAACAAGATGAGAGGGAATTAATAAATTGTAAATGAAATTAATAGTATTAGGAAATTACTACTAAGTCTTTAGATACTCAAAATAAGATATATTTCTTTAAGATAAAATCTCTTTTTTAATTCCTAAAATTTATTTTAAATATAATCTCCATCAAGATGTTCTCCCACTAAGATCTCTTTTGGGTCTAAAAATAATTTTTTAACTCTAATTTCCTCTAATTATGGGAGAAACTAAACCTTTAAAAATCCTCTAAATACTTTTATTCTCCTGAACTTATTTATAAAACTCTCAAAACTCCTTAATTAATCCCAAAATCAATTCTTAAATTACTACTAATCCTTGATTAAATTTTTTGGGATGTCACAGCTTTCCCTATATTCATATGAACTTTTCCTTTGTTTATATGACCATTTCACTTGTTCAAATGACCATCAGGGGAGTGTGTGAGCGAGAAAGAGTGTGTCAGAGGAGAAAGAATGCCATAGGAGTATTTTGTGTTTTATTGAGTGTCGTTCATATGAGTTTTCCCCTTGTTTATATGAGCTTTTCTCTTGTTCACATGATCATTTCACTTGTTCATATGTCTATCAATGGAGTGTGTGTGTGTGTGTGTGAGAAAGAGAAAGACGAGTGAGAGTGTATGTGTGTGTGTGTCGGAGAGAGAGTGTCAGAAGGGATAGTCTTTTCGTCTTTTCCCACGACAATTTAATTTCAATTGAGGACCCAAATCCTGCAGTGATGTTTCATAATCTTTTGGTCCTTCTTTTAAATTAATTTGCTACAGAGGTCCTTATATGAAATTCTCCCTATCTATACTGTGCACGTCACTCTATAATTGTATTTATGAAGGAATATGTTTCAATACTCGTAAAAAAGATGAGTAGGGGACGCTCATACATTCTGGACAGTCCAGATTATATTTGAATGATCTAGATTTAATATTTTTTAAGAATTCAATTTTTAAAAATATAGTTACTTTAATGCGTACAAAATATAAAATAAAGATAATATTCTAATTATCATTTTGTCAGAAAACATATTTTCATTTAGAAATCATAAACTTAAAGATATTAAATCTTGACCATCAGAGTGGAGGAGCGCCCTCTTCTCATTTTTTCTACGAGCACTGAAACTGACTCCATTTCGAAAATTGCAGCAACACATTCAGAAGCTGCAAAAAATGTCAACACAGAAATGCGCGTTAACAATGCTTATCTTCTTATCTTCTTCAAAAATCATTATTCAATTCAATTCTAAATATAAGAGAAAGTTGAATTTTTTAATTAAAGAAGTAAAATAAAACACTTAATTTTAACTTATGGTATACTTCATTCGTAAATATAAGATCTATTTAACTTTTTTGGAGAGATTAATGGAGTTAAACGAGCCATTTAATTATAATGTATCTTATGTATTATATTGTTAGATTATATAATAACTTATAAATCAAATAAACTAGTTTATGAACTGAGAGAGTATGTTATTTTACAAGAAAGGTAATTTAGTTTTGAAAAATATAATAAATACAAATTCTGTGAAGTGATTTCTTTTGCATTCTCAATCTCTAAAAAAAAGTCAATTAGATCTTACATTTAAAATGTATCAGGAGTATTTTTATTTTCCAACAAATGACTTTGACTTTGTTTTTTAGTTTACTCTGAATGCATAGGCCCACTCGATTAATATTGAGTTCATCACAGGTTAGGCATCAGGAGTGGTATTTGGGCTAGGAATTATTATTTGGCCACTTTTCTTTTGGAAGAAGTGGAGGATAAGATACTGGAAGTGCATGGACTTCATTCTCTCTACCGTAGTTCCTCAATTATATGTTGACTATCAAAGACATGAAGGGCAATGGTTCACAGTTCTATGATGGAGCCATTAAGAAACGAACTTTTGTTCAACATACTGTAACCATGTACACTACTTATTTATGACGTGCACCATATATGAACATATTTATGACGTGCACCATATATGAACATGATTTGTTTTTATCTTTTTTTATTGGCTTTTCTTTTTCTCAGTTGTTCGAAATGTCATCGTATGTTTTGTTTATTGTATATTTATTTACACGCGTGTGAATGAGAAAGACCGTGAAGATTTTTCATTTTATAATATACTGTAATTTCAAAGTTAATTCTTAATCGTGATCGATCCTCAGCAACTTTAGTCATATATATACCTTGTATAGTCTTGGTTAATCGCATGAATTGATTTTTTTTTTTTTTTTTAGCAAAATACATTGTATGAGAGATTTGAAAAAAATTGTGCTTTTTAATTACATGAGCATGAGGTGGAAAAAAGTTGAAGTGGATGTCACATGGAGGTTGTTAAGATTTATTGGAAATTAATGGATTTGATTAAGCGATCTTGAATTCGAGGCAAATATTACGTTAAAGCAGTCAAATTCTAAATTGAAGTTGAGAATATGTCACAGAAGATTGTGAACCATGAGCTTTACAATATTTATTGGAAATTGAGAGATTTGATTAGACAATTTCAAATATAAATTAAGCAAATGCTATGTTAAAGTAGTCTAAGTGTCCAACACTAAATCGAAGATGTGAATCTTAGTTACAAGGGAATGTTAGCATGGGTTTATCAAATATTATTAGAAAATGAGATATTTGATTAGGCAAATTCAAATATGAATTAGGCAAATGTTATGTTCAATTAGTCAGATGTCAAACCAAAATTGTGAATCTCTGTCATAGGAGACCGATCAGTAGTGTTGGAACTCCAGCGGCCGACTACTAGCAAGGTCATCGAAGCTCCATTGACAAGCAATGACCTGCTAGGGTCATTAGTGGCTTGTGAGGGGGAACGGCTTTTTTTTAAAAATTATAAAAGAAAAAGGTGAGGCAAATTGAAATGTTTGACAAGATTTCAAAAAAATCCGAAATTGGTATGGGGATTGATTTGTGATTTTGTTTATTCGGCGCACTTATTTATCCTTTCTATAATTTAAGGTGTTTTCTCTCTCTTTTCCTTATAAATTTCTACTAAATTTTTTTATTTTAAAAAATTACGGTAAAATACTAAAATCGTTAAAGAGTTGAAAAAATAGAGACATATTACAAGTACAAGTTTCAATCACTCGGTGAAGAGAAAAGAATATGGGCTGTTTGGTAATGAGAGGCCAGGAAAAGTGAGTGAGGAAATTTGATTTGGATTTTAAAAAGTTAGATGAGTGAATTATTAACAATTTTAATAACTTTTTTCTTTTTTATTTTACAGGTTAAATTTAGAGAAATGCATACATGAACGTTATATTGTTTGAACTCTATCCCTTTTTCTTGCAAAATATATAATAATCATTAAATAACATAAACAACTTACAATATTCCAACTCTATCCAATCAAAACATAACAATTTAAATTCAACTCACAAAAATTTTATCTCTCCTCCCCTCCAAATTGCAAGCACGAAACAGCCCCTAAAGAAACATATATCTCACCGAGGGACCAATGACTTGATGGTTTGAAAAGATGAGGTAAGGCACCTCTCCACTTTCAGGTCGTGGATTCGATCTCTGGCACGCCTCATTTACCACAGACAACCCCAGATTAGTCGTCACCCAAAGGTGGCGAATATCGGGTGCTTTTAAGGAGAAAAAAAAACATATATCTCCTCGCGGTTACAACGGTCTTATTATGCGACAACAGGACATAAATTTTCAACGTTAGGCACACTCTTCATAGTTCCATCCAAATCTTTCACGTCACTCCTTAATTGCATTTTGAAAACCTTATGTATGCTTTTAAATTGTAGCAACACATTCACAAGCTTCCAAAAAGGTCAACACGGAGAAGCGTGGAAAATGCTCATGATGCAGAAGCCATCACTAGTCTTCTACAGAGACAGACACCCTTATTTTCTTTAATTTGTAATTTCTTTCAACTTTACTAGCTTTATTTCCCAACAAACGATGATCTGGACTTTTTTGTGAGTTTACTCTGACTCTGCCTTACTAGTCTCCTCAATGGAATTAGCCTCTCTCTGGCCTTCTCTTCTCTGTATTTTTTTGTGCTCTCGTTTATCTTTACTAGTGAGAGCTGAAAGCATACGTCCTCTGTGAGTTCATGTTTATGGTTTTGAACTCCCTGAAGACATCACTAGTTTCATTACTGCTTCAGTCTTTGGTTGTATGAGTCTTGCTCTCACGGTCCACTACTCCAAATCCAATGAGAATATCATTAGTTTTATGGCTTCCCTTCTTTCTCTGTTATCATTGGGCATGTCTTAGTTTCAATGTATCTCTAGCTTCTGGTTATTCTGCCCACTGTCTTGCAAATCAGAAAATTTTGCTACTTCAATTGAAGCAAACCCTCAAATTCAACCCTACAGAATCCATTAAACTTGCGTTTTGGAATGAAAGCATTCCTTGTAGGGGGTGGAGAAGCATAACTTGGGATGAGGAGGGAAACGTTGCTGGTCTTGACTTGAGTGAGGAATCAATATATGGTGGACTTGACAATTCTAGTACTCTTCAGACTCCAACATCTCAAGCATTTGAATTTGGCATTCAATAACATCAGTTCTGTGATTCCATCCAGGATTAAATATTTGAAGAGATTGACTTCTCTTAATTTGTCAAGTGCTGGTTTTGTGGGGCAGATACCTATGGAGATTGCTCAGCTCACAAGGTTAACCATTTTTTACCTGTCTTGTCTTTATTCTCTTAACTTATAGGGGGATCAGCTCTGACACTTGAAAATCCAAATATGGTGAAGCTTCTTCAGAATCTGAGTGAAGTTAGAGAATTGTATCTGGATGGCATTAGTCTATCGCTCAGTGGAAATGAATGGGGTCCTGCTTTGTCGTCTTTTCTACCTCATCTACAGGTACTAAGTATGTCAACTTGCAACCTATCAGGCCCCATCCATTTCTCCCTAGAAATTCTTCAAAATCTCTCCATAGTTCGTCTAGATCAAAAGTATTTGTCAACCCCACTGCCAGATTTCTTTGCTAAATTTTCAAATCTCACATAACTGGATCTCAGTTTTTGTAATTTGAGTGGTACGCTTCCAGATAACATCTTCAAGGTAAAGTCACTCTATTTGCTTGATCTATCATATAATGATGGTCTTCAAGGTTCCCTACCAGACTTTCCATGGAACGGATCTCTCCGGACATTGATACTAAGCTTGACAAATTTTTCAGGAGCATTACCAGATTCCATAAGCAACTTACAACACCTATCTATATTAGGTTTATATAGATGCCGATTTAATGGAACACTGCCAGATTCAATGTCAAATCTTACTGGGCTGGCTTACTTGGACTTGTCATCTAACTCCTTCATAGGTCCAATTCCTCCATTTGGTATGGCCAAGAAGCTTACTCTTATAGACCTATCTAACAAGAAATTAAATGGTGGAATATCATCAACTCATTTCAAAGGCCTTGTAAAGTTGGTCAGCATTGATTTACAGAACAATACCTTAAATAGGAGCATTCCCATGTCCTTGTTTTCACATCCATTGTTACAGAGCTTAGATCTTTCCAACAATCGTTTGCAAGGTCAGTTGGATGCAATTTCAAATGTTTCTTCCTCCTCCAAGTTACAAGTTCTTGATTTGAGTAGTAACTGTTTAGAAGGGTCTATTACTCAATTTAGTTTTCATCTCAAAGGGCTTAAGGTCCTCCAACTATCTTCGAACAAGTTCAATGGCACAATACAAATGGATATGCTTGAGAGACTTCAAAACTTAACTACATTAGATCTTTCAAACAACAACTTGTAGATTGATACAAATGCTAAGAATGCAAATCAATCATCCTTTTCTAACATGACTAGTGTAAAGTTGGCATCCCGCAATTTGAGACAATTCCCAAGCTTCCTGAGAAACTTGTCCAAATTAACCAATCTAGACCTCTCGAACAAGAAAATTGCAGATAAAATCCCCTATTGGATTTGGCAGCTTGGCTTTCTTGGTCAGTTAAATCTTTCTCACAATTTTCTTTAGGGGAGAGAAGGAATCCTATATAATCTTAGCTCTTATAGAAATATGGCTGTGCTTGACCTCCATGATAACTACCTCCAAGGCAAACTTCCAACATTTCTTGCATTGGCTTCTTATTTGGATTATTCATACAATGAATTCAGCTCCGTCATCCCCCCTGACATTGGTAAGCATATATCTTCCACAATTTTCCTTTCTCTATCACACAATGCTCTTCATGAAAGAATCCCTGTTTCTATCTGTAATGCTTCATATCTTCAAGTGCTTGATATTTCCTACAACAACTTTAGTGGGGAGATTCCATGTTGTCTAGCAACAAGTGAAATTCTCGGGGTATTGAATTTAGGAAAAAATAATCTCAGTGGCAATATTCTTGACACATTTCAACTCATGTATTTTGAAGACTCTCGATCGTAGTAGTAATGATTTTTATGGACCAATCCCAAAGTCTCTGGCCAATTGCAACACATTAGAGGTGTTAGACATTGGAAATAACAAGATAGATGATGTGTTTCCATGCTTTTTGAAGCCAATACCCATGCTCCAGGTCATGGTTTTGCGAAGAAACAGTTTTCATGGTTCTATCGGGTGTCCAAATATGAAGGGAAAGATTTGGAAGATGCTTGAAATTTTTGATCTAGCTTTCTACAATTTCAATGGAACCCTACCAGGAGAAGTTTTTCCGACTTGGAAGGCGATGATGTTTGATAGAAAACAAATGACATCAATGACAAATCAAATCAACTTTAACTTCTTTGGATTTAGCCCAGTGAATTATCAAGATCAAGTGATAGTTACCATGAAAGGCAGGGAAATGAGATTAAAATTCTAACTGTCTTAACATCTATTGACTTCTCATTCAATCGTATTGAAGGGTCATTACCAGAACAAATGATGGATTTTACCGCACTCCTTGGGCTCAACCTATCAAACAATAATCTCTCAGGCCATATCCCACCATCCATAGGGAAATTGAAACAGCTTGAATCATTGGACATGTCAAACAACTCCTTTAGAGAGATTCCATCACAACTTGCAAGTTTGTCTTTCCTTTCAGTTTTGAATATCTCCTATAATTATTTGGTGGGAAAGATCCCAATACGTACACAGCTGCAATCATTTGATACAGGTTCTTTCCTTAGAAATCAAGGATTCTGTGGGCCTCCTTTATCTAAAAAATGTAACAAAGATGAGAGCATTTCAACAAATCCCTCCACAAGTGTTGTATTTGCAGATTCAGGAGTCGAATTTGATTGGCAACTTGAATTCACAAGAGTAGGTTTTGGGGTTGGATCAGGATTGGTCGTTTCTCTCTTGATGTTTTGGGACAAAGGGAGAAGATGGAGTAGCAACAAGATTGATAAGATTCTTCTACTGGTTCTTACTAAGATTGACTTGATTTTTACACCCATGAGGGTTTATGAAGCAGAGGATTGTAATGAAGAACAGAAATCAGACATAGCAGATAAGAATGATCATCACAACGAAAAAGATTGCAACTTTGATTATCTAAACTTTCCAGGG
This sequence comes from Mimosa bimucronata, assembly GCA_037074515.1. NCBI lineage: Eukaryota > Viridiplantae > Streptophyta > Magnoliopsida > Fabales > Fabaceae > Mimosa > Mimosa bimucronata. Next base: position 3,836,269 of record CM073446.1, read on the forward strand.
AAGAAGTTCTGTGTTTTCTGTTCCAATGTTGACATGGGTATGAAGAAGGCAATTCATGATCCAAGGTGTAAATGCCATTACTTACCATCCATTTCACCATCTACTTGTTCTTCAGATTCAGATACAGAGTCCTCTTAGTTGCATCACCATGAAAGCTAGCTTGATATTTTTTTGTCTGTCTTGTTCTTTCCCTCCCTGTTTTGTTCTGCATACATTACATGTAACTGATGAAGTGAAGAATAAAAGAGAAAAACAACAATGAGAATAAACAATAAAGTTGCCTTCTTCTTTGGTGGGATCGTGTGATCAACAAGTTACTAATATAATGCTGTTGTTCAATGAGGATTTTCATCGCACATCTGGAGAATAGACTATTAGTCTATTAGCAAATTGATGAAATATTATCGGTATAGTTTGGTTTAAAAAATGTTCAATCTCATTATTGTTGTTTTTTTTCAATACCAGGATGAGATGATATTGCCCAATCTCATATATAGTTAGTGCCTCCTACTAAACATATTAGAGCGAGTCACTCAATGACAATATCAGTCCCGGCCCCTAATGCTTCATAATTAAGGGTTTAAATTTTCAAAATTAATTTTAAGAACAATTGTTACCTTCCAATAAAGTTTTTATGTTTATTTTGTTAGATTTTTTTATATATTATTTATTATGGATATTATAGACATTAGAATTTTTTTGTCCAAATTATTTTTTTTGGCCGAATTTTGTCCAAATTATTGACTAATAAATTGACTCACTTTCGCTTTTCTATAGTTTTCTTTCCTCTATGCCACTCATGCCCCACACTATGCCACCTGCTTTCGGCTCCTTACACCTCGGAACAGGTTGGTGACACGTTGCCCCTCACGCACTTCTCATTATTCCTATAGGTGACAGAAAATGGCCGTTACAAAATAACCTAGTAAAGTGTCTTTCTTAAAGATCAAAGTTTTTTGACCTCATGATTTCATATAAAAGTTATGTTTCTACTTTTACAATTAATTTATTGCTTTCTTACTAGCATCAGGGTTGAGTTTCTCTCCATAGCATTTTCTTCAGTACCCATTAGAAATATTCATCTAATCTATCTAATCATCGCACATCTGTTTACATTTGCATATCTAGAGAAAAATATTGAGGAGACTCATTTTCATATAAGACAAAATATTCTTTATTGCAATCAACTATTCAGATTTACTTATGGGGGTATTAAAGGAAAATGTCCCTTAGGAAATCCGTATCCCTATTTTATCACCCTTTTTAAAATAAAAGCTTAAATGAGTTGGTCTTGTAAGTTTATTAGTCAAATTTCACTACAAAAAAACACGGAATTATCGACGGAAAAATTTCCGTCGGTAATTTAAATTTTCTAACGGATTTCCGACGGAATTTTGTAGGAAAAAAAATTACATTAGCGACGGAAATTTTATTCTGTCGGTAAAAATTACCGGCGGAATTCTGGCGGTAATTTTAGCGACCGAAATTAACGGCAGAATTCCGTCTCGGTAAATTTTTAAAAATATTTTTTTATTTATGCCACGTGGCTCCTGCCACACTCAGCCACGTGTCGCTCTCGCAAGCCGCTACGTGTCACGCTCTCAAATTCTCTGAAATGTGGCGAGTTGCTACTTGAACTCGTGACCTCTTGCGCGCGTGCTGATGGATTAACCAGTTGAGTTATGAAGACCTTGTGATATTATTTGCAAACAATTATATTTATTATATTTATACTCCCACAAATATAATTATGTTTAATCTAATATATACTTTACATTATATTTAAATTAATACATTATGAAATATATTTAATTATTAATATATAATTTACATATTAATAATTATTATTTTATTATATATATTATTAAAAAAGATTAAATTAAATTTGTAATAAATAACATATTACTTAATAAAAAATTCAAAATTAAATTGTAATAAATATATGTGTACGAATTAATATTTATAAAATATATTTATTAACTATTATATATATAAAATAGTTAATAAATTAAAATACATAATATTATATTTTTTAATATTTTTTAAAAAATTACCGACGGAATTCCGCTGGTAATTATTAAAAAATATTAAATAAATTACCGACGGAATTCCATTGGTAATGTTTTAATAAATAAATAAATTTTTAATTTTTTTTATAAATTACCCACGGAATTCCGTCGGTAATTTTTTATTAAATAATTAATTTTTTACAAGGTTCAAAAAACCGGACCGGGCATCGAACCGGATGAGGCACTGGTTCAAGGGTTAATGGTCGGATCGGGGTCGGACCGGGTCAAACCGGATTATATTAAAATAATAAAATTTTATTGATATTAACATTAATAATCACTAATATCAAAATGTAAATGTAGATAGGTATGCATGATTCATCAAATATGAATATTTTAATGTTTCTATAAAGGAAAAAAGAGAAAATATTAGTTGATTACACGTGAAAATAAATATTATTCTACAATCCACAGACTAAAATACAAATATTAAGAGTAACAATAATAAAATATTAAGTATATGCAAGTAAAATAGTATTTAAAATATTATAGTTTCCTAATTTCTAAAATTGAGTAAAATGAAAGTTAGTAATTGGGTGAATTATAATAAAATAAAATAATTATTTTTTTTAAAAAAAAGGGTCAAACGGGTTGAACCCCCCGGGTTCACCGGGTAAACCCGCCCCTTGACCGGTTCAATGCTCCCTCCGGGTTTTCATCTCGCCTGGACCGGACCAGTGGCCGGTTCACGGTTGAACCGGCCGGTCCGGGTTTTACTTCCTTGATTTTTTAATTTTTTTTTATAAATAACGGAATTCCGTCCGTAATTTATAAAAAAATATTAATTTTTTAATTTTTTAAAAAAATTATCGACGAAATTTCGTCGGTAATTATTATTAACGGAATTCCGTCGGTAAATTTACCCATGGAAATCCGTCGGTAAATTCCGTCTGAAATTACCCGTTTTTTTGTAGTGAGTTTGCCTCTGAATATAGAGAACCTTTGAAAAGGTACTCACAAATCATCTATTAATAAGATGCATAATTAGAGAAAGATATATGAACTCATAATTTTGTTAGTTGTAAGTGAAATTCTTACCAATTGAATCAGCCTCATCAATCATGTTTTTCTAATATAAGAAGCCAAATATTTTTAATTCATGGCTATAGTCTTTTGCAAAAGTTTTTAGCTCTATAATAGTTCTCAATTCTTATTTAATCAATCAAATGGATCGCATATCCTTAAAGTGTCTTTTTTTCCCCTTTCATTGGGAATAGTCAAGCTTTACCAAGATAAATTTCGTTAGTACATATTTCTCAGTCGGGAGATTTTGTTAAACTACTGATACTGATAGTATTGGGTTCATCCAATAGTTGGTAAGCTATGGAATTATATGTATTTAAATGTCAACTTTTATTTTAATTTTATTCAAGCTTTACTGGATACGTGAATATTTTTAGCACATTTTTATCATTCAAAAGATTTTGTCTAGAAAGTGTTAAGATCAACCAATTGTTAATAAGCAATACAATAATGAAAAAAATGCATTTAAAATAGGTGAAATGACACTTAAGTCTGGAAATTTAAATAAAAATAAATAGTCTACAAATATTAACTCAGATGAAATAAGTTTACTTTCAATTACTTTTTTTTTTATCTGAAAAGTTTACTTTCAATTATTCGTAACTGACCATTTGATCTATGTTTATGTCTGAATTAACATTCACCATTCAGTTTACCACAAGTATTTATGACTCCTAATTGCTGCTAAGTAAAGTTTTTTAATACCTAAGTACGCGTATCATTCCTGGAAAAGAGTAACGAGTAACACTAAAGTTAAATATACTATTTTCATGATGCTTTGCTGCTCTACCAATTAAAGTTTCTACAAGTTTTAGTTTATTAGAAGTAAAATGATTCTTTTAATACAAATAAAACATTGAATATAATTTCACGCAGTACAAATTAAAATAACTTATGATTTTCCGTTCAATGAACGGATCATGCAATCACACTTTCTAGTCCATTCTACAACTGCAATGTAAATTTTCCTTGTTTGTTCTTTTCTTTTTGCCCAAGTGTCGTGGTCAACAAATATATCCTTCTATAACTTCATTTATTTGTCATTTCTTTTCTATAGAGCAACCAAAAATCCAACCCAAAAAATTGTTATAATTCTGACAAGGGATTCCATGTCATGCAATTATATAAACGATTTCGTGCTCAACAAATATTTCCTTATTCTTTCATGGGGCTTTGCTGCTCTACTAATTAAAATTTCTACAAGTTTTAGCTTATGAAAAGTAACATGATTTTTTTTTATTACAAATAAAACATTGAGTACAATTTCACTGAGTACAAAGTAATTTAGGGGTTGTTTGTTGGGACGATTGCACTTAGATCATAAATAAGAGATTTAGTTTCAAGAAGGTTCTAAGGAGTTGTCAATGACAACTGAAATAACCTTGGTTAACAAGTGAAAAAATTGTTAATAGACTTATCTGTTATTAAATCTTTTATGTGAGGCCTCAGTGCAATTGTCCCTTGTTTGTTGCTACCTTTAAAAACAGTTTTTTTGCTTTTAAAAACAAAAGAACAAAAACATTTGTTTCTAATTAATTGTTTTCAATCACAAACACAAAAAGTTGTTTTCTAAAAACAAGAAAACAAAAACAACTTTTATGTGTTTTTTAGTTTCTTTTTTGTTTCCAAATATGAAAATATTTTTTTTCCGAAAGAAAAGTTGAGCCTGTCACGCATGTTACATCCAAAAAGTCATGACATGACTGACCACGACATCATTGACGACAACGGAAAACACAATGTCACTAACAATGGTCATGAAGTCATCGACGATGATGGATACCACAACGTCATAGACGACGGTCGCGATGTCACCAAATGCGGCAGTAACCGCAATGTGCCCGATGGCAGTCGCGATGTTACTGACGAAGATAGAAACCACAACGTCAACGAAGGTGATCGCGAAATCACTGACTACGACAGAAACAGGAATGTCACCTACGGCGGCCGTGACATCACCGACAGTGATAGAAACCGCAAGGTCACCAACAGCGGTCGCAACATCACCGATATCAATTGAAACCATAACTGTACCAATGCCGGAAACTGTATCCTTAAAGATGGAAACGAAAACTGCAATAGCACCGACGATGAAGGAAACCGCAAAGGCACTGATGACGACGGAAATCACATCAGCACCAATGACGGTCGTGACGAAAAATACAAAGTCACCGACGATAATAGAAATTGTAGGGTCACTGATTGCACTTGATTATTACATGTTTTTATCCACTAATTATAGGAAATTAGCATTTATTCTAAGCTATTAAATGGGGATTTAGGCACTTTTATACTTAGGGTCCAAGATTAGAGAGTTAATTGCATTTTCATTATAATTTGAGCATATTAGGCATTTAACTCATGTATTTATTTTTTTATGGACTTGAAATACTTCACATGTGCTTAAAATTTCCATTGTAGGTGCAAAGAATTAAGGTCAAAGCAAGAAGAAAACAAAATAGGAAACTTCTACAAGAAAAAGGAAATTCTGCACAACAAGAAATTACTAATTAGGAAATTGGATTGATTGATTGAACCTAATGGATTGGCCTATAATCCTTCCTAATTGGTAAAATCAACAAGAATAGGAAACTTCCTATTTCAACTAGGATTGGTTGATTGATTGATTGGGCTTGCTTAAAATATTTCCTATTTGTTATTTCTACAAGAATAGGCAACCCTATGCTTGATTGAGGTTAGGAAGTTTCCTAATTAATTATCCTACTCATTATTTCCTATCTTGACTAGGTTTCTTGAAGTTTGAGTGATTGGGTCTTCCCCAATCCTTTCCTAATTGATAATCCTAGTCAGAAAAGAGATCTTAGGCCAATTTGGATTATATATATGTTGCCTAGTGTGCCTAGGAGGGGGGAGCACGAAAATACACATAACAAGACACAAATTCTTTCATCTCTTCCACCAATTCCTTCCTACATTCCACAATCCTTCACCGGTTCACCATGGAGTTCGAGTTGCAAATCCTCTCAGGTGATTTCTCCTCCTCTATGAAGAACTAATCCGGCTCGGTGCTCTCTTGGACGACGGGATGACGTGAAGCAAGCTATTCTTCCACTCTAGGGGAGTTTCTCATTAGTTCCAATTATGTAGCCATGGATTTCCATCTATTTCCTTGAGCATTTGTTCTTCTTATGTTTGGATTTCAATTATGTTGAGACTATAGGCTATGTAATTGTTGAATTTCACCTTTGTGTTGTATTGGATCTAGTTTGGTTCCATCTATCTTTCAATCGACATTATCTTCATGAATACTTGTTGATTTTATTACCTATCGTTGTGTGTGGTGATTTAGTCCATTTATTTTATCTTGATTATGTCCTTTGGTTGATTTATTGGGTTTGAGCACGTTGATGTTGAGTTTCTTCTTTGCATGATTTAGTAATTCCATCAATTAATCTCACCTAAGAAACAATACTATTGATTCAATACAATCGCATGACATAATTGGATAAAGTTCTACATGTATGATGATTTAATTATAAGCTAATTTTGATTAGTTATTGGATCCAAAGGATATTGAGTAATTTGGATGGGACCCAAGTTATTCTATCTATTGGAACCTATTTCTAGTTAATGTTAGACTATAATTAACCCAGTTGGTCTATTGAGGTTGAGTGGGTTGTCACCGACCTATTCCTTCAATTAAGACTAATTGTTTATTATTTGCATGAGTTTGGTCCAATTATCCCTTAATTCCCCAAGAGTGTGAAGTATATGCTTGCCACATGTCTACCCTAGCCAAGAGAGCATCCCATCATTCGCATTCCATTAACCATTCATATTCATCCTAAAAATACCAAAAACAAGTCTTTAATTCCCTTTATGAAAAATACCAAAAATTCCTACTCTTATTCCCCAAGTTTTTATAGCTTTCATTGCATTTAGTTTCCCTAGGATAGTTCATTAGGCTCCTTGAGAGACGATCCGGGATCGCACCACTATAGTGCAATCCTTGGTAAAAATAATATTTTACATTTGAACCCCAAGGCGTATTAAGAACGGTTCAGATCAGTCACATGCAATAGTTGTGGCGTCATCAACAACGATAGAAGCATCAACATCAACAACAAAGAAAACCGTAGCATCATTGACTACAGTCATAACTTCATCGACGGGGACGGAAACAACACCACGATAGAAGCTACAACATTATTGACGGCTGTTATTACCTTAAGATTACGAGCAACTCCTTTAAGTAAATTTTTATAGTTTTATTTTTGTTTTCAGTACTAGTTTAAAAACAATTACCCAAACGGATATTTTTTTGTTCCCAAAACATGTTTCAAAAAACTTTTAGCCAAACATAATTTTTTTGTTATCTTGTTTTCAAAACTTGTTTTTAAAATATATTTTCAAGAACTGTTTTTAAAAACAAAAAGCAAAAAGCAAAAACCAAGCAGCCCTAATTTCCCATTCAATGAATTTCTCATGCAATCACATTTTCTAGTCCATTCTGCAACTGCACCGTACAATTTTCTGTGTTTGTTTGTTTCTTTATAATCCCCCCCCCCCCCCCCCCAAAGTTTCGTGCTTAACAAATATGGCCTTCCATAAATTGATTCATTTATTTTCATGAGGCATTGCGGCTCAACCAATTATCATTTCTACAAGTTTTAGTTTACGAGAAGCAAAATGATTTTTCATACAAATTAAGTAAAACATTGGATGCAATTTCATTGAATACAAAATAGTTTAATTTCTCATTCAATTTGCTCATGCAGTTACATTTTCTATTCAATTCTACAACTGTACTGTACTATTTTCTGTGTTTGTTTCTTTTCTTTTTTTTAACCCAAGTTTCGTGCTCAACAAATATTTCCTTCTATAAATTCACTTATTTGAAACATCTAGCTAGAATGCTGCAAAAAATCCAAGTCCGAACAGTTGATATGCTTTTGGCATGGTATTCTTTTTTCATATATAGTATTATTTGTCAGACAATTAGGTTAACTGATAAAAAAAGTTGGTTAAAAGTGCAATTTTATTAATGAAGTATTGCGACAAGAGCTTTTGGTATAAATATGTTTTGAATATGTTAAAATACTAATAAACTTTTTAAAAGGTGGTAAAATACCAAAAAATCTTTAAAATAATGCAAAACAACCAATGCCATTTATTTTCCCCCAAACTTCTGTCAAAGTCAACGCATAGTGGACGGGTAAAAAATTTAATGGGCATTTGGAAAAATGGCGTTAGTTGTTTTGCTTTATTTTCAAAGTTTAATGGTATATAAGCACCATTCAAAATACATTTATGTAAGATATTCTTGTCGCAGTACTTTATTGTTAAAATTGTATCTTTACAGAAAAATAAATGAAACTCCTTCCAATTTAATATAAAAAATAAAAATAAATTTAGAAATTAAATTATAATATAATGTTATGATCATTACTTAAAAAGCAAAAGAAATCAAGAAATTCCTATAAAATTACAATAGAAGTTATAAAATAAAGAAAAAAATAATATTGCCCTGTTTTATTAAATAAATAAAAACCATACATTACATAATTTTCATATTTAAATCAATCAATTTTCTCTCCAATTTTACTTTTCCCCCAGTGGAAGCCAAGCAGAGAGGACAGGCCCAAGCATGAACCTAACCGCCTAAAGCTAAATTTCAATTCCAAGTATTCCAACAAACAAAAACCCAAAACCTCACCTTGTACTTGCTTCCCTGAGCGCTCACACTTCTCACCCTCCTTCCTCTCTTCACCACCTTCACACATCACCTTATAAATTCCCTCCCTTACTCACACAGTCACACACAAATTCTCCAATCTCCAAAACTGATATCCATCATCTCCCATTTCTATTTAACCCATATATAAGGACACCAAGATAGGGTCCTTGACGTATGCAAGCCGGCGTGCAACGACTCCGCTCCTCCTCTCACCACCACCTGGCACGCCGGCTGGTCCTGGTCGGCGTCGTCGACGTCTTCTCCGTTCCCGGCGACCACCTTATCGCAGAATCGGAGCTCAACGTCGTCGGCTGCTGCGACGAGCTCAACGCTGGCTACGCCCGGTCTTGCGACGTCGGAGCTTGCTTTGTTACGTTCACTTTCGGTGGGCTTAGTGTTCTTAATGCCATTGCTGGTGCTTGCAGTGAGAACTTGCCGCTTATTTGTGTTGTTGGTGGTCCTAATTCCAATGAATATGGAACCAGTCGGATCCTTCATCATACTATTGGCTTACCTGATGTCAGTCAAGAACTTAGATGCTTCTAGAATCTTACTTGCTACCAGGTATAATATTCAACCTCACTCTTTTTTTTTTTCAAAAGTATGATTCTCAAGTATCCATGGTTTCCATGCAGCATGTATTATCAAAAAGTTGATGCGTTAGGATGAGATCATTTGAAATCATTAAATTACATTGGAGTCTCTAATGATCAGAGTGATATTTAATTGAATTTGTTGAATGAGTTGTTATTGATAACTCTTTAAGAACTTAGTTATTATTGACAATTTAATGAGTAGTATTGATAAATTCCGACACATTCAATTTAATATCACCCAAGTCTCTAGGGATTTTAATGTAATTTAATGATTTTCGGGACATGTTCGTAATTAATTCTCTCCCATATGGCCGTGATGTAATTTTCCCTTTCCCTATTGCACTGTTTTTGTGGATTTCTGAATAATTCTTTTGATGCTTGATGATTACAGGCCGTGGTGAATAACTTAGAAGATGCTCACGAGCAGATTGATACAGCGATTTCAACATGTTTTAAAGAAAGTAAACCTGTGTATATAAGCATAAGTTGTAACTTAAGTGCAATTCCTCATCCTACTTTTAGCCGTGAGCTTGTTCCATTTTCTTTGTCTCCCAGGTAATTGTGTTTCTTAATCATTCTCTCTGTTTTTGTTATTATAAAATCATAATACTCTATTTTTAATTTTTGTCAATTGTTTTTCAAATTGTAACTATTTTTACATTCTCAACTATTATCACATAAAAAAGATGGAGGGAATCAAGGAAGATAATTGGTGATTAAGGTGTTTTTTTTTAAAAAAAAGTATGTCATACTAACTAATTTAATTAGTATTCTCAGTCTAATAATTAGATAAATAATTTTAATATTGTAGGACATGAGGGAGTAACTTATTAGCAGAGATGTACCGAAGCTTATTGAATTGTTCAATGAATTTAATGTTTTCTACTGTGATTTAGCATTGTGTTTTTCTGCAATTAATTTCAGTCCTATGTTTTTTTTTTATACATCTGAATAAAAAAAAACAAGCTAGCTACTCTACTGTGTAAACAAATTAATCCTATCCAATGCCTTCCTCAGCGAGCTTCGAAACCGCTAACTCCTTTGCAAATATATGAGTCCCTGGGGTACAACTCAGAGCGTGCTTAGCGAAGAAATCAGCCCTCAAATTCTCTTCTCTGCTCGTCCACTTCACGTGTATTTCCCAATCTCGCTTTAACAACAGCTGATATTCCTCAATCAGGACATGGCTTTCATGAGCTTCATAATTTCCCAATAGATCCACACTAACAACTTCCATGGAATCAGTATATAGCCTACAGAATCTATAACCAAGATCCCAAATCCTCCTTAATCCCACAACGGCTCCTAACAGTTCAGCTTCAAAACTAGATTTACATTGACCATTGTAACTAAATGCCTCCACCACAGAACCGTCGCTACTAGACAGCATTCCCCCACAACCCGAGGTTCCTGACAATATAGAGCAGGCACCATCTACATGGAGCATACTCCAACTTGTATCCACATTAGGGGTATAATTCACACACACATTCCTTGGGACTGGTAACTCATGCGGTGTTTTATGAATATGCTTTGACAATCTTATGCACCGTACCTGGCTATACCATGGACCTCTGCTAAACCTTCATGGATGGATGGAGTTGCGCCTTGGTGAACTTTCTCATTTCTCCTTCTCCATAAAACCCAACAAGCAATACAAAATACAGTGTTCCATTGGGCTCCTTCATACACATCCACCCTTTTAATATTCAAGCGAATCCAATCTTCCAAACTACTTTGCCAAAAACTACCACTTGAGCTAGGAACACCTAACGCAAGCCAAAACCTTTGTGCATGAGCACAATCCCGCGAGACATGGAGCGTGGACTCCATCTCTCCTGAACATTCACCACAATATCCTGTTTCATGCAAACCCATATGGTATTTGTATTCATTTGTAAGAAGCTTGTCCTGCATCATAAGCCACATATGAACTTTGCAACGTTCCGGAGCTTTCACCTTCCAAACTTTCCTCCATAAGGAACTATCTTGAGGACCCTCCTGTGAAAGTGAAGCATAAGCTGACCTCGTAGTAAACAATCCAGACTTATCATGCTTCCAACGAGCAAACTCAACTCCATGACTCTGTGCCACCTCAATCCCATTCGCAAAAGAATCCCATATTGTTTTTAATCCATTCCACAGTCTCGAACCAGGACGTTTCTTGTCAATAAGAGGTAAAAGATCACCTCCACATCTATATTTGCCTCTCAAGACATTTGTCCACAAAGCATCTCAGTTAGTAACTAAGCCCCACCCGACCTTCATTAGGAGAGCTTTATTCTGATTTCTAGCATACCTGAAACCAAGGCCCCCATCATCTTTTTTCCTACAAACATTCTTCCATGAAACGAGATGGGCCTTTTTCTTCTCAGACGATGATCCCCATAGAAAATTCCTATTCAATCTATCTATCTCCTCACAACAGCTGGCAGGAATGAGAGCAGTTTGCATTACATGATTAGGAATAGGATTAACAGTGGCTTTCAACAAAGTACTACGTCCCGCAAGAGACAAAGAGTGAATCTTCCACCCCAACAATCTAGACCGAACTTTATCAACCACGAACTTATAGGTATCCTTAGTTACCCTCTTATGATGAAGAGGGACACCAAGATACTTACCCAAATCCGCTGCTCGACTATACCCAAGAACATTACTGAGTTCATCACGAACATTGTGATTTACATTTTTTGAGAAGAAGACTCTAGTTTTTGCACAACTCACACTTTGACCCGATGCCATACAAAACCTATCCATACACTGCTTGACAACACAAACTTGAGCAAGACTAGCTTCTGCAAATAACACAAGGTCATCAGCAAAAAATAAGTGAGAGATTGGTGGGCCATTACGATTAAGCTTTATAGGCTTCCAAGCTCCTGCTTGAATCTGCTCCTGAATTAAGTGGGCCATCTTTTCCATACATATCACAAATAAATAGGGGGATATTGGGTCACCCTGACGGATACCACGAGATGGCTTAAATTGCACAGACTTACTTCCATTCCATAATATTTGCATCACAGGAGAACACATACACCACTCAATAAGATTAATAATACCACTGGGGATATGCAACTCCTTCAAACATTCAAGCACAAAACTCCATCTTAGCTTGTCATAAGCCTTTTCCAAGTCAACTTTTATAGCCATAAACCCCTTCTTACCCTTCATACTTCTCATAGAATGAATAACTTCCTTAGCTACAATAATATTATCTGAACTTAATCTTCCAGGCACAAAACTACACTGATTAGGAGAAATAATCCCAGATAAAACTGGTTTAATCCTATTCACTACAATTTTGGTAACAACTTTATATATAACATTACATAAGCTAATTGGTCTGAAATCACGAATCTTTTCAGGATTGTCAATTTTAGGAATAAGCACCAGATATGTTTGGTTCACATGCTGAATAAGAGATGGATTCGAAAATACCTTCTTGACAAAGCTATACACTGACAGATTCACCCGGTCCCATTGACTTTGGAAAAAGAGAGCATTTAAACCATCCGGTCCTGGAGCCTTTAAAGGACCCATATGCTTAATCACATTCTCAACTTCACCTTCCGTCACTTGTCTCTGCATGAAATGAAGGGCATCCTGATCTATCTTAGGAAAGCTTACTCCACAATTAACACGAGGATTTGTCCACTCCGACTCCTGGAACAAACTCATGTAAAAGGATAAAGCCTCTTGCTTGATACTCTCATTATCATAAAGCCACTCTCCATTGTCAGACAACAGCACATCAATTCTGTTCCGCTTCTTACGGGCATTAGCTTTTCTATGGAAGTACTTCGTATTTCTATCCCCAAGAGAGAAATAATCACACCTCGCTTTTTGAGCCCACATTAAATCTTCATGCAGAAAAATCTCCTCCAGTTCCATCCACAACTTTTTTTGCAAACATGTAAGGGAGTGGTCAATACCCCCAACACATTTATTTATCCCCTCAATTCTGCTCATTAAGTGCCTTTTCCTTCTAGATAAATCTCCATACACCTCCCTGCTCCATTTACTTAAATTATTAGTGAACCCCACAATATTCTCGGACCATTCCACATCATTCGACCACTCCATATCAACAAAGTCACGAAAATTATCATGTAAAATCCATGAAGCTTCAAACCGAAAAGGCTTCTCCATTTGAGCTCTACGTTCTTGGTTAGTCATCTGGCGAAGTATTGGTCTATGATCAGACTTGAAGTTATAAAGAACAGTGGCTTTATCTTCAGGGAAGGACTCTATGCAAGAATTGTTCACCAAAATCCTATCCAATCGGCTTTCACATCCATTTCTACTCCATGTAAACTTGGGACCAACTGTATGAACTTCTGATAAATCCATATCCTCCACCCATTCAATAAAATCACAATCAGCTGGGGTAGTATTTTTTGCTAACGATCTCCTTTCATGATCATACAAAACACAATTAAAATCACCCCCTACTATCCAGGCTTCATTAATCGTCCCTTGTAACTCCCTGCACCTATTCCAAAGGTCTCTCCTTTGGCGATGATTAGTACTTGCATAAACACTTGTTATCACAAATGATAAATCACCATTAACTACTCTTACATGAATACATTGTTGTGAATGATCAAGCACAGAAATATTCCAGCTATCCTCATTCCAACACACCCACAACCCACCACTAAGACCATTAGCATCCACAACAAATTGTTGTTTAAATCCAAGTTTATGTGCAATTTTATTGGCTTTTTGTCCACTAGTTCTAGTTTCCAATAAAGCAAGAAAATCGATTCTATATTTTTGACATAATTCCCGAATGAGTCCTGGGAATGTCTTCGCACCCGTACCTCTACAGTTCCAAAATAAGCAATTCATTGAGAAACATTCACAGCAATTGGAGCTTTAGGGCCCCCTTCATAACCGTCTCGACTTGCTTCAACATGCACGTCATCTAGCATCTCTATATTATTTACCACTTCGGTTTCAAGCTGGGTCGTGGATAGCACTTCCTCCGAGCCTTCCAAATCCATTAAAGCATTAAAAGGATTTTGTGAGGTCATAAAACTCCCTTCCGGTGCATTATTTAAGCCCGCTGATGAATTGGGCCCAGTTGGTAAAGGCCCATTAACTCTTGCTTCCCTTCCTCTCAATCCCCCCACGTTAACTCTCTTTCTTTGCGGTGCCACTGGGACCCATCGCTTTACATTTGAAACTTCCTTTCCAGAAATACAATCCTCCTCACGTTGACCTGGTGCGAATTTATTTTTTAATTCTTCTCCATTAATACCTATTTTGATATGCCCACGTGTGATTCTGTCAGTCATATCCCCCTTATTCGGCCTTCCTGATCTGTTTCCATGATTCTCGGCTAATCCCACCAATTTTGGAAATGTCAACTGTTTCCTAAATGGACTCTTCACAAGGTTCCATGCTCCTAGGGTTTCCTTCTCCGGCGGCTTCTCAACCTCCGACACCTCCTCCGATGAAACACCACGGTTCCTCTTATTAGAGTCATCTCTTCGATGAATAATACCAGCTTCGGTCTCCTTCTCTGTGTTATCCGCCCCTACTGGTTGCACAGTATCTTTGAAACCTTCTTTCTTTTCTCTGACTACTTTCTCCAAACATGCATCTCTATGATGACCGTACTTGCCACAATTGAAGCAAACAAGGTGGAGACCCTCATATTCCACACGTCGTTCTTTACCAAAGATACGAACAGCCGGGTGAAGTTTTTTCCTCAAGTCAATCTCAATACAGATTCTTGCATACCTACCCCTCTCCGTCAAATAAGTGATAGCATCCACTTTTAGAGTTTTTCCCAAAAGCCCTCCTATCTTGTTCAAACTCTCTGCATTAAAAAATTCTAATGGAAGAATAGGAATTCTCACCCATACTGCAATATTTTTTTGACACTCAGCCGTCCACGGATCAAAATTAGGTCTCCATCTTTGCACTACAAGATAATGATCTGCCACCATCCATGGTCCTTCAAAATACACATAATTCATATCCACTTCACTCTGGAAGGAAACCACAAAGAATCCATTGTCAAGGTCTCGGATCATGTATGATTCTTTAGTTTGCCATTGCCTCTTCAAACTATTCTTCAATCCCCATAAAGAAATATTCTTGCCAAGCACCTTGACAATAAGCGACTTTTTCCATGGAGCACACCAACATTCATACTCCTCCCTTGTAACTTCCAAGGTTGGAATATCATCCTCATTTGCCACAAGATTCTATTCCTCAGCACACAGCGCACTTGCCTTTTGCCCAGGGTTCGAGAAAAATCTTTTCATACTCTCTATATATTCTTTCCATGCATTCTCAAAAACTCCACTCCCCCTAGTATCCATAGAGCATCCTTTTGGAATAGCATCCATCAAGGTATCTTTGTATGACGATGAGTGATTGTTCTCACTCGTAGAATTCATCTCATAATGAGTATCATCTACAGATGAAGCTTTAGCCTTCTTCTTACCCCTATCCACCGATCCTCCATCCTCCAAATCTCCCCCGTGAAGTTCTCCACCGCCACTTGCACTCGCCATCTCTTTGCTTCCCACCAGTCCTATGTTACTGACCTCATTGTAAATATATTTAGTAATTACTATCATTTTACCTCATTATCACATAAAAAAAATGAGGGAATAACGTATTTGTATAAGAGAATGAGCATTAATGAAAATTTTCCTATGGGTTTTGTGACAGATTGAGTAATAAGCTGGGTTTTGAGGCAGCAATTGAAGCAGCTGCAGAATTCCTGAACAAGGCAGTGAAACCAGTACTAGTAGGAGGGCCAAAATTGAGGGTCGCTAATGCGAGCCAAGCCTTTGTTGAACTAACCAATGCGTGTGGTTATGCATTTGCTGTAATGCCATCAGCAAAAGGATTAGTTCCCAAACACCATCGACATTTCATTGGTACTTATTGGGGTGCTGTGAGCACATCTTTTTGTACTGAGATTGTCGAATCTGCTAATGCATACTTGTTTGCTGGTCCTATTTTCAATGATTATAGCTCAGTTGGGTACTCACTTCTTCTTAAGAAGGAGAAGGCTATAATTCTTCAGCTGGATCGGGTTATTATCGGGAACGGGCCTGCTTTCGGGTGTGTGTTAATGAAGGATTTCCTTAGGGAACTTGCCAAGAGGATTAAGCATAATAACACCTCATTTGAGAACTATGATAGGATATTTGTTCTCGAGGGAAAACCTTTGAGGGGAGATCCTAAAGAACTTTTGAGAGTGAATATTCTGTTCCAATATATTCAAAATATGTTGTCTAGTGAAACTGTTGTTATCGCTGACACAGGGGACTCATGGTTTAACTGCCAAAAACTGAAACTGCCAAAGGGCTGTGGGTAAGCTTCCATTGAATTAAGAATCTTTTGAGCTTTTTTCGTTATGTTTGAACATTGATATATTATGATGATGTGAATCTTTTGAAATGAACAAACAGTTTTGAGTTCCAAATGCAGTATGGTTCAATAGGATGGTCTGTTAGTGCCACACTTGGCTATGCACAAGCTGTCCCTGAGAAACGAGTCATAGCTTGCATTGGTGATGGGAGCTTTCAGGTTGGTCTTATTCATGTATATTATGTATTAGAATATGAGGGTTCCACAACAACTAATTAGAAAAAGGATCTAAGGCATATATATTAAGATAAATCTTAATTAGCTTAATGTAATAAAAACCATTTCAAACTTTATAAATATCTTGCAACTAATTCAGGTGTTTGTTTTTGTGTTTTTGCAAAATGCTTTTTGCAGATGACTGCACAAGAGGTATCCACAATGCTGAGACAAGGGCAGAAGACCATAATCTTCTTGATAAACAATGGCGGATACACAATCGAAGTCGAAATCCATGATGGACCATACAATATGATTAACTGGAACTACACTGCCTTTGTTGATGCCATTCAGAATGGTGAAGGCAAGTGCTGGACCACCAAGGTGAATGAATCTCTCAACATAGCAAGCATGTTTGGATCTCACTTCTGGGGCCAGAAGTGGATCCCAAAATCAGAAGTCATTCTGAGAAAAAAAATTATGTTTGGCCTCACTTATTTTGAAAATGACTTTTGGTCCAAAATGACTTCTGCAACGTGAAAAGTCAGAAGTAAAAAAAGTGATTTTTGGCTTCTGACTTTTGACTTCTAGTGGGACCCACGCCTTTTGTTATGTATTATTTAATAAAGTGGGTAGGAAAATTAGACTATTACACCCCTAAAATTCTGAAATAAGATGATTTCTTTTAATTTAAAATTTTCTTTTTATCTCCAAAAATTTACCATAACAATTTCTAACTATTTTCTCCCACAAAATGCTCCTTTGAATTAAAAATATTATTTTTTAAAATTATTTTCCTGAAAATAAGGGAGAAACTAAGCCTTTAATAAGAATATATGCATATTAGATATGTATTATTTAATTACAATAATGCATTTTTTAGTAACTTTTCATCTAAACGTGCTTTTCAATATAATCATCCAAACATGTTTCTAAAAGTCAGATTGAAAAAAAGTCACTTCTATCATCACAAATCCAAACATAAATCACTTCACGCAAATGGCTTTTATCCAAAAGTCACTTCTGAAAAAGTCATTCTGAAAAAAAGTCACTTCTCCAACGACAATCCAAACACACCATACTGTTCCTAAAAATTCATCATTATTATTGTACGGCTAATTGTATTTATATGACTACTTATTGATTACAACATATTTAATTTGTAGGTATTTTGTGAAGAGGAGTTGATAGAAGCAATTGAGACAGCAACAGGTACAAAGAAGGACAGCTTATGCTTTATTGAGGTTATAGTACACAAAGACGATACCAGCAAAGAGTTACTTGAATGGGGCTCAAGGGTGTGTGCTGCTAATAGCCGTCCTCCTTATCCCCAGTAAATTTAAGTTAAAACCATTGCTGCATTATTAGAATGCCGTTTAATTATTTACATCAAGAGATTATGAGATTTATTCCTTGGGATTTTTATGTTATGAATTTTGCTTTCAATTGTAAGGCTTGTGATTCCCAATTCAACGAAATATTCTTCTATTATGCATTGTAGAAGATTCAGTTCTCAAGCCCTTTAGCACAAGATAACAGAATTCTAATGCATGTTTAGTGTTTGCCATACTTGAATCACCACCCAATTAATGAAATATTCCAGTATTCCAGCACATTTTTTTAATTCTTAAGTAAATCTCTATCCTCTTTGAAGTTTTTTCTCTTACAAAAATCCAACCCCACCTTGATATGACTTAACCAATATTATTTGCGGTCTGTCTTTATCCTAACTTTAAATTATACTCAATACGTTGATAAATATAGGAATTATATTGGGAGGGTGTTTGTTTTTAAATATAAGATATTTTTCTATTTTTTCTCAAGCCTTTCTTAAATTATGTCTATTAATCTTTTTCATAAATAAACAAGTAAGAGAGGGATAGTGAGAGTAAAGGTGGGTGGTTAGGTGTTTTGGTAATGTGATTTTAACTAATTTAACTAACATCCTTAATCAAATTAAACAATGTAGAATAAGTCTTATATTTATGAACAAATGAAGTATTTGAGTTTTTTTAGACAATAGTGTACTTGAGTATTAATTAATACTTTTGGTCCTCCGGACAAGATTTTAATTTAGTTCCTTAATTTTTAATTATACGAAGTATTATTTCAATAAAAAAAAAATGCTGATATTACAATTTTAGAAGTTGATATATTAAGTTTAATTTTTAAAAATAAGGGTAAATGTCCATTTTTGCCTCGGAAGTAACCGCAAAGGAACATTGAGTATTTGGAAGTAACTTGAGGAGTATATGCTGAATGAGCAGGGGGAAAAGTGAGATGAAAGAGAATATATGAGAATATAAGAGATAGGGGAAGGGAGGATTTAGAAGAAGAGAATAGGGAAAGAGATAAAGCAAGAAGAAATGAGAGAGATAGAGACAAAGGAAATTAATATTATTATTCAAATTCATAAGACATACAAAGCAAATAGTTGAGATGCTATTTATAAGCATCAACCAAACCCTAAGAATTGATGACAGAACATTCTAGAGATGCAAATCACATGTATAAAAAAAAGAGAGATGTAAATCACAATTAATGCTGATTGATCAAATCAAAATAAAACTAGAACATTTTAGAAATTAAAACTAAATGCAAATTATATTTAATACTAATTGATAACAATCAAATACTAATATGGTAATCTTCAAATCTCCGTGGAATCTTCCTTATCCTTTTGTGATTCCCATCAGGAAGGGTCCAAATATTAGCAAATTTACCCCCACCGTTTAAAATGCTAACTATGACCGTTATCTTTGATCCACCAATGCTAACATGGCTTTGTCAATATGTATTTAAGGTCCATTTTCACCCCCGAAAATAACTACCAAGGAGCTTTTTTGTCCCGGAAGTAATTATCACTCTGAATAACAGTTCGGACAAATTTTCTATGATTTGGATACTTTTAAGGAAAAACCACTCCTTGGGGTTACTTCTGGGGCAAAAATGGACCATAAAATGATGACATGTACATGGTGACAAAGCCACGTCAGCATCGATGGATCAAAAAATAGGATTTAACGGTCAAAGTTAGCATTTTAAACAGTGGAGGTAAATTTGCTATTATTTGGACTCTTCCAGGGCAAATATGCTCCTGAAGTTACTTTCGAATATTCAAAGGTCATTTGCAATTACTTCCGGCATAAAAATGAACCTTATCCCTCAAAATAAGAATGGTATGACACCTTTTTGGAAGAGGAAGTTTGCAGCTTCAGTACCATTTATAAACTTAGACCACTCACACTCAGGCATAAAAAAATTAAAAAAAATGATACATTTACTAAATAATTCAAAGAAAATGACAAAAGACAGAAAAAGACTTTCAAAATATAAAAAAGACAGTTGGATGCAGCGAATTTAAAAAAGGATCATACTTTATAATTGACCTAACTGTCCTTTGCAAATTTAAAGGAAATGTCACAAATGCCTTTGAATTAAAATTTTTTATTTTTTTTAATAAAGGGGCCGCCACCACTTGCCACCACTGCCGGTCGCTAGAACTCCGGCTCGCGGCTGGGTTCACCTGCCATGTGGCAGCTGGGGGCGATTTTAAAACATAAGAGACAAAGTGAAGGGTGGGGATTTGAACCCGCTCCCCCACTCTAGGCTTGGTGGTAAGCCACTACCATGTCTTTTTGTTATATATATTGCAATATATATACACACACACTATCTTTCATTATTTCTTAATATTTTCTTAAATTCGTATAATGGATCACCAAATTCTTATAAAGAGAAACACCCGATGTTCAAGCATCACTACTTGGAACTATTCAGGTGTTTGTTTATGTTTTTTCAAAATTCTTTTTGGCAGATGACTGCACAAGAGGTATCCACAATGCTGAGACAAGGGCAGAAGACCATGATCTTCCTAATAAACAATGGCGAATGCACAATCGAAGTCGAAATCCATGATGGGCCATACAATGTGATTAAGAACTTGAACTACAGTACACTAGCTTTGTTAATGCCATTCAGAATGGTGAAGGCACATGCTGAAGTATAGTACACTAGCTTTCTTAATGCCATTCAATGTTAATGCCATACAGAACGGATCTCTCCAGACATTGATTGTAGGCTTTACAAATTTTCTGGACAATTACTAGATTCCATAAGCAACTTATGGCAGCTGTCTATATTAGATATAAGTAGATGCTATTTTAATGGAACACTACCGGATTCAATTTCAAATCTTCCTGAGCTTACTTACCTGGACCTATCATTTAACTTCTTCAGATGTCCAATTCACCCATTTGGTATAGCCAAGAACCTTACTCATATATTCCTATCTAACAATAAATTAAGTGGTGGAATATCATCAGCACATTTTGAAGGCATTGTAAAACTAGTCGTGCTCTATTTGTTGAACATTTCTCTAAATGGGAGCATTCCTATATCTCTGTTTTCACTCCCATTGCTACAGTACCTATTCCTTTCCAATAACCTCTTTCATGGTGAATTAGAAGCAATTTCAAATGTCTCTTCCTCCATGTTAATATTTCTTTATTTGAACTGTGAGAATATGATAGCCTTAGATATAACATATAACAATCATATACGCTATCTTTAATCAGAATAAGAAATACAGCGGAAGTCGAAATACCTCTCGCCATTGCTATTGTTTGATCAGAGAAGAATCTTCGCTGAACTGCAAAACAGAACACTGTCAGAAATAACTTAAAGGCTCTTCTAACTGGAGTCCGGCACAGTGATGGTATTTGTTGTGGTAGCCTTAACCGGTTAGGGAACCCGGAAGTTAGAGAGAAGAAAAGCTCTATATATTTAGGTTATTTGCCGTATCAAAAAGATTATAGGTGTTGGTATGTTTTCTCCATCAGAAAACCCCCTTTATATAGATAACCTATGATATCAAAAACCCTAACTTTGACTATTAGGCCTAATGTTGACTATGGGCCACCTAAACTATATTTTTAATTATTAATCCTAAATATAACTAATATAATATAATAATAATAATATTAATAATAATATCTAACAATCTCCCACTTGGCCCGTACTCTGTATGTCAACTGCTCCCTTTAGTCAAATCAACTAAGGTCACACTGCAAGAATCATGGCGATAAGTCCTTTATCATAAAGTATTACCTTCCATGTATTACAAACAGTATTCCTTACCTAATGGGTATCGCTCCATGAATAAACCTTCAAACATATATGTTTATTCGGTTCCAAAATAAAAACTTTAAATGTTCATTAATCTCATCAACATCAAAAGTGTACACAATAACCATAGAGATAATAAACAAAATCCCAAAATACTCATTGCACACCTCAATTACACGAAAAGACTTACAATCCCCATATGAGGTACATGTATAGCAAACTCATTCGGTTTCATCCTTTTAGTTAAAGGATCAGCTAGCATTTCCCTTGTTCCAATGAGATCAACAATGACCTGACTATCAGCAATTTTCTCTTTCAAGCTAAGGAATTTCAGCTCAATAAACCTTTTGCTTCCACTCATTCTTTTATTTGCTATGACCACTGCTGCCTTATTATCGCAATACATCTTGATTGGCCTGGAGATTGATTCTACAATCTTCAGTCCAGGAATGAAGTGCCTAATCTAGATAGCCTGTGAACTTGCCTCAAAACACGCGATATACTCAGTATCACAAGTAGAAGGAGTGTGAGTGTCTGTTTAGCACTTTTCCAGGAAATAGCTCCCTCCGCTAATAAGAAGATGTAACCTGTCATAGGCTTGTTGGTGTCCACACATCCTCCAAGATCAGAATCTGAGTAACCCGTCACTTCAAGATTCTCTGTCCTTTTGTAAGTCAACATAAGGTGCTTGGTGCCTTTGAGATACCTAAACACCTTCTTTGCAGCTTCCCAATGCATTTTACCAGGATTGCATTGGTATCTTCCCAGCATGCCCACTGCAAAAGCTATGTCAGGTCTTGTGCAGACCTGTGAATACATCAAGCTTCCTACAACAGAGGCATAGGGAACATTTTCCATGTCTTTTTTCTTTAGTTCTGTGTCAAGACATTGACTTAGACTGAAGAAATTTCCCTTTTCAATAGGAGCAACGTTATATGAACAATTTCTCATCTTGAAACGCTCAAGAACTTTATTGATATAGGTTTCTTGAGAAATGCCTAAAAGACCCTTTGCTCTATCCCTATGGATCTTAATGCTAATGACATAAGATGCCTCAACCATGTCCTTCATATCAAAGTTCTTAAACAGAAACTGTTTCACCTCATGTAACAGTCCTAAGTCATTGGTTGCAAGCAATATGTCATCGACATACAAAATCAAAAATATGGATTTGCTCCCACTATTCTTGTGGTATATACACTGATCCACGATATTCTCAACGAAACCAAATGAAGAGATTACCTCATAAAACCTCAAATACCACTACCTGGAAGCTTGCTTTAAGCCATACATTGATTTTCCTAATTTGCATACCAAACGTTCCTTATCCTTTGCAACAAAACCCTCAGGCTGCTTCATGTAGACTTCTTCCTCAAGAACACCATTGAGAAAAGCAGTCTTAACATCCATTTTGTGTAACTCTAAGCCAAAATATGCAACCAATGCCATGATAATACGGAAAGAATCCTTAGTTAAAACAGGAGAGAATGTCTCCTTGTAATCAACTCCTTCCACCTGAGTGAAGCCCTTAGCAACCAACCTTGTCTTGTGGCGCTCAATGTTACCCTATGAGTCCCTTTTGGTTTTTGTAAACCCATTTACAGCCAATGGCCTTGGACCCACTAGGAAACTCTACAAGTTCCCATACATGGTTGTTTGCCATGGAGTTCATTTCTTCATTCATAACATTATACCATAATTTGGAGTTTTCACCTTTCGTAGCCTGAGGAAATGTTAATGGATCATTATCAATGCCAATATCATAGTTATTTTCAGTATTATGCACTATGTAGTCATCTGGAATTGCCGGTTTTCTTGCCCTTGTTGATCTCCTTAACTCAACCTCTTGGGTTGATTCAAGTTGCTTGTTTGGAACATTCTCTGTCACAACTGATGGTAAGTCTGTATTTGTGAAAGGTGGACCTTCAGGTATATGTTCCACACGTCCTGCATGATCAACTATGGGTATTGGGACAGTCTCAATTGGCATGACATATCTAGCAGTAGAAATGTCGCCAACAGCCGATGTCTCTTCCTCAATTGTGCTAGGGGATCCCTCAATGTGATCGTCTACAATCTGATCACTCCCACACCATTCTCAAGAAACTTGGCATTCCTAGATTCTACAAAACGCACTGAAGGTGGAGGACAATAAAACTTGTAACCCTTTGACCTGTCCGCATAGCCTATAAAGTAAGCTTTAATGGTCTTAGGATCCAATTTCTTTTCTTGTGGGTTATACACTCTTACTTCCGCAGGACAGCCCTGTTAGAATCTTAAGTTTTGATGAAGACTGATCTCATAAATAGCATAAGTAAATAAGCTCAAGTTACCCTTGGACTTATAGATAAAAATGTTAGGTAACAAATCTCTATCGCTATAGCTAGAACCTATCGCTAACATATAAAAAGGTATAGTTAGTGAAGACTTAGAAATAACAAGGCTAATATCTATCGCTAAGTCATTTACTATCGCTAAGAAAGATCCTATCGCTAGAAGTTCATTGAAGAGCATAATTAAATAACTAGCAGAAAGATGAACCAAGGAAATCAGCCAGCGATAAGAAACTAAGCTATCGATAACGAAGTACTTCAGTTGATAAACATTCAGATAGCTAGTACCTGAGAACCAGAGTTATGGAAAACCTAGTTGCTAGCGATAACTGTTTCATCTATCGATAATAGGATACTCAGCCTTGAATATTCAGATAATTGTATCCTTAAAGCTAATGAGCAAACAAGTAACCAGCGATAATGAAATTAGCTATCGATAGAGTTTGCTTTGGAAATAATTTAGCTAGTATATTATCTCTATCTCCTTGAGCTAATGAAGTAATCTTTCGATAATATCCATTACATGAATACTTGTTCAGCTAACAGTTTAAGTGCAGGATTTACTATGTTAAGATAGCGATAGCAGATCATGCTGGCGGAAATGAAAAAGTTGACACAAGTACAGTGGCAGGTAGCAGCAGGATAACGTTACTCACAGTCTCTGTCTATCCTACCTTATCCTCTGCAAAATTAGTTAAAGCATAAAAAGAAAGAAAAGGTGCTAACGGCTAGTTCTCCAAGTCCTCAACGGATAGAAAAATATATCACCATATATAAAGACTTGCAGATTTCTGAAAAAGTAACCACGCATATACGAAGCTCTGTAATAACGAGGTGATCCCAGATGAACAAGAGGCTCTGCTCAGAGTATTAGATATATTTTAGTGAGCCCAGAAATGGTGAATTAATTGTGTTAGAAAAATAGAGCTAGAGCTCACATTATTTAGAATATCAAGCTCTATCTTGAAGTTTCATCATACATTACTCTGTACTTAAGTGTTTATCACAATCTGTTCATTGAGTGAACCTTATTGTTAAAATCCTCTTCTGTTTGAGGTAGTTCCCTAGCTTGGTGCTTTGTGAACTGGGTGGTAACCTTACGGGTAGTAAGGGGGAGATTTTAGAAGGATTCTAAAACTCTGTAAAGGTTGGCAGGTGAACCTCTGTTCGTAAAACCTGTGGTAGGCTTCTCTTGTGCCAGGATTAAACAAGAGGATAGTGGAAATCTCAGGTGAAGCCTGAGGACTGGATGTAGGTCTGGATTGACCGAACCAGGATAAACTCTGTGTGCATTATCTCTTCCCTTAACTCTCTCTCTTAGTCTTGAACATATCTTAATCATATATCACGTAGTTCATTTAACAGGTTTGAAATACTCTGTGATAATCTAGAAGAAGATTTTTTAGAAGAGTACATTCATTATGTGTTAGAAAAGAAAAGCATTTTGGATTCATCCCTATCACCCAATTCACCCCCCTCTTGGGTGACAGCCAGTACTATCAATTGGTATCAGAGCAGGTCACTTGTTTAAAGGATCCAACGATCTCAAGTGAAAAGATCATGGCTGATTTTGGGTATAATTCTTTTTCTGAAGGTTTTGATCATACCATTCCACCCATTCTAGAAAACATAGATTTTTCGTTTTGGAAAGCTAGAATGAAGAGTTTTATAAAATCATTTGATTATTATATGTGGAATGTTTTTACAAATGATTTTGATTTCAAACCAAGAAAGGATTGGACTGAGAAAGAAAAGAAAATGTTTTCTTTAAATATTAGAGCAATGCAAATTTTACATAGAGGCTTAACTGAAAATGATTTTCAGAAAATCAGACCTTGTTCCAGTGCCAAAGATATTTGGGATACACTTGAATCTATGTATATCACTAATCATCTTGTTGAAACTGAAAGTGTTGACAGCTCATCTGAATTCCAAAGTTGCATATCTATGGTTGATGAGCAATTGGAGGCTAAAATTAAAGAAGGAGAGATCATAGAACCCCTCCAAGATTCAATCAACACAGGAGGACAAGAGAAAGATGTCTACCAAGAGCTCTACCTAAACGAGTCTGATCAATCACTCCCTGGAGCTCAAGATGCAGCTATGGTATACAATTCCAATTCCTGTGTTTTTAAGAAAAATAATTTTGATCTGCATAAAACTGATTCACTACCCATTGTGAATCATATTTCAAGGATTGAAGATGTTTTAACTCATGCTGGAAAATGCCTTAGGATGAAAGATCATTTGAATAAAAACAACTTGTGTTCGCACTTCTCTAATCATCACAATAATTGCATAAAATTTCATGTTGTACATCATTATACTATTTGCTATTATTGTGGTAAAACTGGTCATACTTCTCACACATGCAGCATTAGAAGAAATTCAAATGTGAGAAATAAATTTGTTTGGGTTCCAAAAGGACATGAAAGGTCCAATACTAACTCTATAGGACCCAAGTTCAAATGGGTACCAAAATGTCCATTTAGTGCTTCATGTATGCAGATAAATCTTAGAAGAAATGGACATCACGATACAAAGACATCAGAGAAGAATCCAAGAGTTACTCATTCTTCATGGGAAAGATTCACAGAATCTATATATAGAAGGAAAACTCAGGGAAAAGCCACTGTTGCTACATCTGGCTTAGATCATAGAAAGCAGTGCACAATCACAAGAAGAGCATGTTCCACCTCAAGAATGAGCTACAACAAAGTGCCATTCAATTATCTTGAGGAAAACAGGAGAAGCAGAATTCCTCACTCGTCAAGAAAAAGATTTATGAATTCTGTTTCACACAAGAGATCTCTGCATCCCAGAACTAAGCATGTCAGAACAGCTTGGTAAAACTCTCTATCTCCAGCTTATGCAGAACAGAGCCAAGATTGAATTAACAATCAAGAAGTTCTATCGATAGCTCCTCTAATTACCGATAGCAATATTATGCCTAGACAACTGGAGTTATGGTGATCTCATTCTTACTCTATCTTGAATGAATATAACATTGTCTGGATAATGAATGATTGTTCCGTTTTATTGACAATCAATCTTTGAACTATCTGACAGATTGCTATATGATTAATTGAAAATTGTGTAGTATTATCTTTTAAGGAATCTCTGAAATGAAAATCAAATTTCTTCAAATTTTAAATCAGCATGTTTATAAGAAGTGCACTCATATGTTTTGAAAAACATGTTGGATTTGGATAAATTATGAAAAATGAAAGATAAAGCTGACAGATGATACAATTTGATCTCATAAGATGACTTCAAAATACATGTATTTATCATTATGGGAAGAATTGTCACAAATTATGTTAATTTACATAAAATTTCAAATATTAGTATCTAAATTTATTTTTGTCACCTCCCTGCAATTAACAACTATCTTGCTCTGAAGAATTTGTTCAAATGTTAAATTTTAACTTTTTGCAACTCTAATCAATCGATAGTGAGCACCACTATCACTAGCTATGTGCAGAGAAAAAGCATGTCAAGATTGCAATCGCTAGCCAAAAGCGTTATCGATAGCAAAGTCAGCTATCGATAGATGGAAGGAGTAAGTGGACTGAAATCTAAGTCACTTGCTCAGCGTGGGATCATGCCTACTAGCGATAGCTAATCATATTAGCGATGACAAGTCACTTACACAGGTCAGAATTAGAAACGATAGTCGATGTACGACACACATGGTAAAACCCTAAACCCTAAAACTTATAAAGGTGGATCATCTTTGCATCTGCATTCATTTTGCGATCTCTCTCTTCTACTCCAAATTCTGTCTGATTTCTCTCTGAGCATTTTCGAAAATACCTTTGCATCCCTAAAAACCCTAATCCAGCAATGGCCAGAACCAAATTTCCAAATGTGAATGATCTAGAGATTACCTCTAGCGCTAAACCCTCTTCCCAATCCGCTAGCAAGAGGTCCAGAACCCAGAAAAGTGTGTCATTCTCAAAAGAGGTAATCGAATCAGGCCAGAAGCATCAGAAGCGAACTTCTGCAAATTTGTCCTATGCGTCAAAACCTCTAGAAGCTCCCAGCTCTTTCTTTGCAGAAAAAGGAACCCTAGATAGGGCAGCAGTCTGGGTAGATTTGAAGTATTTCAAGGAGCAGGGCTTTGACTTAGACGCTTGGCTACTGCCATACCAGAACTGGGTGAGTGTGAAGAATGATTACAATGAAGACGTTCTGAGATCCTTCTACTCAAACCTGAAAGTTATCCTAGTTTACAAGAAGGGGCTTCTAAGAGACGTATCTTTTGAAGCCACTATCAGAGGGAGAAGTTTTAGCTTTGGATGGTCTGCTATCAACAAAATATTGGGAATTTCTGGGGCAGATTACAACAAGTGGTTCATAACTGAGCAATATACAGATGAAGAACTTGCTGAAATATATGAGACTTCATCCAAGAAGCCTGCAGATATGCCCGTGCTCAATCTAATTCTCCACTTCGTATATACCAGGCTCATGACTCACAAGTCTGGGAACTTCAGCAGTTTTGCCAAAATTGACAATCCTTGGTTGGCCAATCTTATTCAGAAGTTTCCCTTAAATCCAGGTCAAATAGTGTGTATGGAATTGCTGCGATTCATGTCTGAGAAATCTGCCAAGGCTCCCTTTCCATACCCTCAATTGATCTCTTTACTTCTGGAACATTCCAAAATCAAGTCTATCGGGGATGGAGGGAATAAGAAATGCAAGCAAGTCACAACCTCCACCCTGAAGAGGATGGGGATCTCAATCGGTCCAACCAGAGGGATTTCTGGCTCTAAGTCTAAAGCTTCTCATGTCTCTGCCTCGTCTGCTCAGCCTGACTTCCCTGAGGAAGAAGCTCAATCCAGAAGAACTCCTCATTCTCCTCCTGCTGTAAATCAACCTAAAAGTTTCTCAAATGAAGCTGTGGAGGAAATTGTCTTCAGGATCACTGCCGAGTTTGCCTTTGCTCTGAATGCACAAAAGGAGGAATTGCTAAAGCACATCCAAGAGCTTCAGGCTCAAGTAAGGAATCTAGAAGCCAGTCTCTGCATTGCCCCTGTTAATGATCATCAAGGTACATCATCAACACCCCCTCTCTTGCCTATTCTACACTCTCCCATCAACCTTCCAAATCCCTTTTCTAATCCTTCTCACTCACCCCTTCATTCACCAAATCACTCTTCTACTCCTTCTTCCTCTCCTAGTCCACCACATTCCCCTCTCCATCTTCACTCACCCTCTCATTCCTCTTACAAACACTCACCTTCAACCCCTTCTCTTTCCTCTCTTCACCTATCACATTACCCATCTCCTTCTACCTTCAAACATGCTAGCGATAGCCGCTATTCACAAGCCAAAAACCAAAGTCCTCCAGACACTCCTATCGCTAACCCCTCCTCTAGCGCTAATCAACAATCTCAAGCCTCACCCTCTTAAACCAAAGCCCCAACACCATCAGCAACCACTATCTCTAGCCCCTCTCCTAGAGATAGCACCCGTACCTTACCACCCTCTAGCGCTACCATAAAACCTCCCTCTCCTTCCATCCTTTCCCAAATTCCTACCCAACTCTCTTCTCTTACCCTTGCCTATGATGATGACAAAAAGGGGGAGAAACTCATGGAGACAAATATGGAGCATCCCATGATAGCAGAAGATCTTGAGCAAGTTATCAGACAAATTGCACGCTGCTACATGGCATCAGAAGAACATAGAACTCCTCCTCCTCCTCAAGAAAAAGCTCAAGCTTCTCCAGAAAAGAGAGAAAGTCAAGGTTCATCTGAAAGTCTGAAAGGGAAAAGAACCAAGAGAAAAGCAAGGAAAGAAATGTCCTTCAAGGTCACTCCCAAGACCCCAGAAGTTTCTACAGCCAAAGCCCCGAGAATAAAGATGACAGCCCCAAAGCCAAAAGCCAAAGCATCTGAAGAACTGTCTCTCCCTCCAGATTTGTCAAAAGAAGACAAGAAAGTAATAGCTGAAATCTTAAGGCAAGATAAGAAAGAAGCAGCTAAGGCCAAGAGGGAAGCTGATAAGGCAGACAAGAAAGCCATAGCTGAGATCCTAAGGCAAGATAAGATAGAAGCAGCTAAGGCCAAGAAGGAAGCTGCTGAGGCAGATAAGAAAGCAATATCAGCTCTCTTAAGGCAGGACAAGGAGGAAGCCAAAAAGATGGCTGAATGGAAGGCTGCCTGTGAAGCAAGAAGGATTGAGCATGCTGCATGGAAGAAGAAACTCGAAGAACAGAAAAAGGCTATAAAGGTTCCAGAAAAGGAAATAGCCATCTCTCGTCCTCGCAGAATGTCAAAAGAGGAAAAGAAAAGGGCTGAAAAGGAGGCTGCTAACAAGAAAGCCCTTGTAGAGGCTGAAAGGAAGCATAAAGAAGCCCTTGAGAAGAAAGCTATATTTGAGGCAAGAAAAAGGGCAAGAATAGAGAGAGAAGCAGAGGTAGCTGCTCAAAGGGCAGAAGAAAGGAGAAAAGAAGAATTCTTTAAAGGAAAACGGGTGTGGGAATATCAGAGAAGATTTCACAAATCAAAGGGTGGCTCTTCAGGCATTTCCATCAGAGAACATGTTCAGAAAATTGAAGAAGAAAGAGCTAAGGGTGGCCCCAAGGACATTGACCAAGACAAATTCTTCTACTCAGACTCTGAGCTATCTAACAGTCCTGATAAGGAGTACATTGCCTCAGCCTCTGGAAAGGATTTTGAAAATAACTACACCTTAACCTTTAGAAACTCCTCTGAATACAAATCATACGTAGCCTCCTCTGATGACCCACCTCTTTTAGATTACATGCTAAATATTCCTCCTATACCATTCATGCATGATTTTAATGAATCTAAAAAGGAATATTCTGAGGGTATTATTATTCAGACTGATCCTAACTGTTTACCCTGATGTATTGCAATAATAGTACTTATTGTTAATTTGAATGTGTTTTATTTTACCTACTTTTACTTATGTTTTGTCATCATCAAAAAGGGGGAGAATGTTAGAATCTTAAGTTTTGATGAAGACTGATCTCATAAATAGCATAAGTAAATAAGCTCAAGTTACCCTTAGACTTATAGATAAAAATGTTAGGTAACAAATCTCTATCGCTAGAGCTAGAACCTATCGCTAACATATAAAAATGTATAGTTAGTGAAGACTTAGAAATAACAATGCTAATATCTATCGCTAAGTCATTTACTATCGCTAAGAAAGATCCTATCGCTAGAAGTTCATTGAAGAGCATAATTAAATAACTAGCAGAAAGATGAACCAAGGAAATCAGCCAGCGATAAGAAACTAAGCTATCGATAACGAAGTACTTCAGTTGATAAACATTCAGATAGCTAGTACCTGAGAACCAGAGTTATGGAAAACCTAGTTGCTAGCGATAACTGTTTCATCTATCGATAATAGGATACTCAGCCTTGAATATTCAGATAATTGTATCCTTAAAGCTAATGAGCAAACAAGTAACCAGCGATAATGAAATTAGCTATCGATAGAGTTTGCTTTGGAAATAATTTAGCTAGTATATTATCTCTATCTCCTTGAGCTAATAAAGTACCCTATCAATAATATCCATTACATGAATACTTGTTCAGCTAACAGTTTAAGTGTAGGATTTACTCTGTTAAGATAGCGATAGCAGATCATGCTGGCGTAAATGAAAAAGCTGACACAAGTACAGTGGCAGGTAGCAGCAGGATAACGTTACTCACAGCCTCTGTCTATCCTACCTTATCCTCTGCAAAATCAGTTAAAGCATAAAAAGAAAGAAAAGGTGCTAACGGCTAGTTCTCCAAGTCCTCAAAGGTTAGAAAAATATATCACCATATATAAAGGCTTGAAGATTTCTGAAAAAGTAAGCATGCATATACGAAGCTCTGTAATAACGAGGTGATCTGAGATGAACAAGAGGCTCTGCTCAGAGTATTAGATATATTTTAGTGAGCCCAGAAATGGTGAATTAATTGTGTTAGAAAAATAGAGCTAGAGCTCACATTGTTTAGAATATCAAGCTCTATCTTGAAGTTTCATCATACATTACTCTGTACTTAAGTGTTTATCACAATCTGTTCATTGAGTGAACCTTATTGTTAAAATCCTCTTCTGTTTAAGGTAGTTCCCTAGCTTGGTGCTTTGTGAATTGGGTGGTAACCTTACGGGTAGTAAGGGGGAGTGTTTAGAAGGATTCTAAAACTCTGTAAAGGTTGGCAGGTGAACCTGTGTTCGTAAAACCTGTGGTAGGCTTCTCTTATGCCAGGATTAAACAAGAGGATAGTGGAAATCTCAGGTGAAGCCTGAGGACTGAATGTAGGTCTGGATTGACCGAACCAGGATAAACTCTGTGTGCATTATCTATTCCCTTAACTCTCTCTCTTAGTCTCGTACATATCTTAATCATATATCACGTAGTTCATTTAACAGGTTTGAAATACTCTGTGATAATCTAGAAGAAGATTTTTGAGAAGAGTACATTCATTATGTGTTAGAAAAGAAAAGCATTTTGAATTCATCCCTATCACCCAATTCACCCCCCCTCTTGGGTGACAGCCACTACTATCAAGCCCCACACCTTAAAGTGATTTAAACTGGGTTTCCAACCTTTCCAGATTACAAATGGTGTCTTAGACACTGCCTTTGTTGGAACCCTGTTCAAAATGTGTACGGCTGTCTTGAGTGCTTCCTTCCACAAGGAAGTTGGCAGTTTGGAGCTACCTATCATGCTCCTAACCATGTCAAGTAAGGTCCTATTTCTTTTTTCAGCTACATCATTCATTTGAGGTGAGCCAGGCATGGTATATTGTGCAACTATACCTTGCTCTCGAAGAAAATCCGCAAAAGGACCTGGCGCTTGTCCTTCACTAGTGTATCTACCAAAATACTCACCACCTCTATCAGACCTCACGATCTTGATTGTTTTCCCAATCTGTTTTTCTACTTCAGCCTTATATGCCTTAAAAGCATCTAGTGCTTCACTTTTATTATAAAGCATGTAGATATACGTGTATCGCGAAAAGTCGTCAATAAAGGTAATAAACTACTTTTGACCGTGAGCGGTCAAATCTAAGCAACATATGTCAGTGTGTATAATTTCGAGCAATTCAGAACTTCTTTTAACTCCCTTATGTGACTTATTGGTCTGCTTTCCCCTTATGCAGTCCACACAGGTACCAAGTCTAAAGATGGAAGGATTCCTTCTTTAGTTAACCTCTTGATACTATCAATAGAGATATGTCCTAATCTCTTATGCCACAAGCTAATAGAGTTCTCATTCATCATATTTCTCTTAACACCATGTATAGCAGAAAAAACATTTGAATATCCAGAAACAATTTTAAATAAACAATCAATCATAACAACCTTAGCAATTGGAGTAGAGTTCAAACTTAAATATTTCAAATCTTTTTCTAACAAAATACCATAATTAAACAAAATAAGTTTAGATAATGAAATTAAATTCCTCTTGTAATAGGGTACATAAAATGTCTCTGGTAAGTCCAAAACAAAATTATTTGAAAAAACAATTCGAAAAGTTCCAACTGCTTTCACCAGATCTCCTTTCCCACTTCCTGATAAGACTTTAGCCTCATTGGGACGAGGAGGCCTGGTTGTTAGAAAGCCCTACATGGTAGTAGAAATATGTATTTGAGCATCGGTATCAATCCACCATGTATCCTTTTGGATACTAACATTATGTGCTTCAAAAGTAACAAAGGACATTGGCATACCTTTAAGCTCGGACCAAGCCTTTCTATTATGGCAATCTTTTTTCATATGCCCTTTCTTCTTGCAAAAGAAACACCTGACATCCTTCTTCGTGTCGGCCTTAGCAGGAGGAATCTTTTTCTTTTTCTTTTTGTCATCCCTCTTTTCCTGCTTCTTGCCGCCACCCTTATTGGAGTTTTCCACCATATGAGCTTCCTTAGGTACACCATTTCCCTTTAATAACTGTCTAGTCTCCTCTTGCACACACATGGACATGAGCTCATCAATTGTCCATATATCCTTATGTGTGTTGTAGGAGATTTTGAAAGTTTCATATTTTTTTGGAAGGGACTTCAGAATTAATTGCACCAAGAATTGCTCAGTTGACTCCATATCGAAGGATTTCAGACGAGAGGATAAATCTCTCATCTTCATGATATGTTCCCGCACCCCGCCAAGACCTTGGAGCTCCATAGAGCACAACTCCAACATGATGGAACCACCCATCTGTTTGTCAGTTGGCTTATATTGTTTCTCAATAGCTTCCAAGTATTCCTTAGCGGTCTCACATTTCGGGATCGCTTCCTGAAGGCATTTTTGGATCCTAGTCCTTATGAGTAACATAGCACGATGATTAATCTTTTCCCAATAGCTATGATACTCCTTAGTTTCCTCATCTGCTGAATCAGCAGACATACAGGGCCTTGAAGTCTCGAAGACAAAATCCATTTCCATGCACCCCAGTTGCAGAAGGACATCATCCCTCCATTTAGAAAATTTGTTGTTATCCAAAAACACATTCCTACCAGCTTGAGCCAATATGCTAGTGGGAAACATGTTAGTGGTTAACTGAGATGGAATATTAGTTGCGTTATTCAGAGAATCAAAAAACAGAAATTAGACATATAATTTTGAGGCAATCACAATTCAATATGCCATGCATGCTTTAGAAAAACCAATAAAAAGCATACAAATATAAATACGTATCACTAAAATCTACCTGTGGGCAAAGAAATTAGCATAGCATGTATTTATCTCAAAATGATGGGACTAAAACACGTTTATATCTCCTAATACCTGTGGGCAACTTAGAAAATAATAAGGTCATTTTATCCTACCCTAATTAAATATACTCTTATAATTATCTACATGTGGGCTAAGATTAATTATAATTGCATATTTAATTACAATAGATATTTTCTAACCATATGTGATGTATGCAACTTAGGAAAAGGATGATGTGGCTACTCCTTTAAGGCAAAAGCATGTCACAAAATATCATAATGTGCAATCATTAAATTCAATTATATACACATACTTTATTGGGAATTATTAAATTAATTTGACCTTTATTTAATTTAATAAAACTCCCACTAATTATAGCATCCACAAAAATATCGTTTAATAATTAATCTATAGCATATATCACTTAATAATTCCAACATGTGAAATAGCCAAGATTAATTTTCCTAAATTTAAACAATTAAAAAAATGATGCTAAAATAACTACACATGCTAAAAATATGACATATATAATTAAAACAATCATAAAAGTCAATATATTTAGCCATATATAATTTCTGGAATTTAAAAACATAAATAGCTTAACAATTTAAAATATTAGAAAAGCCTAACATATAATTCCAGAAGTAAAATAAAACAAAAAACTGAATTTTTCGCAGCCCAAATATACAAAAATAAAAATATACCTAAAATTGCAAGCCCAGAATGCATTTAGGATTTTTTTATAAGCCCAGAAAACACAAGCCCAAACGGGTGAATTTTTCTTCTTTTTTTTATAAAGCCCAGAAACGTGCAAAGCCCAACATAAAAAAATGGCCGAAAAAATAAAAAAAAAATCTGCCCGGCCCATAAAGCTTTAAAATTTTTTTCATATAGGCCTCATGGATCCAAGCCCAAAATTGCGTCGGCCCAACTTGCCAGCATAAGTGAAACGGTGCGTTTCACTTATGCCCTAAACGGCGCCGTTTTGGCGCATCTTCTTCCCCACCCGGATCCCTGCTGCCCTAACTCGACCCAGAGCTCATGACCCAGTTTCTGAAACCCCTTTGGCCGCAGTTCAAGTTCGAAGTTCCAGATGCCGTTTCCGGCGAATTCGAGCTCGATTCCGGCGTCATTTATGCTGGAAAAATGGTGGGTTCTCTGCACAACTTAATGGAGATAAAATCTCCTTGATTCTTTAATGTTTTCAAAGTGAAAAAATTTGAAAAAACAACAGTATCCAAAAACCGAAAAACCGTTTCCTTTGCTTCATGATTTTCAAAAATTCCAAAGCTTGTTCAGCAAAAAAATAGCTTACTGGAACTGAAATAAATGTTGGAACAAAATAGATTGATTTTCTCCAAAATATTTGGCATCGACGGATTGAAAATCAAACAAACCAGAATGAAATTCAACAAAACAGGAAAACTTAATGCTCATACACTAGCAGATCCTTAAAACAAAATTATCATACAAAATTAATTTCATGTGATAAAGAAATAGTAAGGTAGAGGAAAATAATGGCTCTGATGCCACATGTGAGAATATGATAGCCTTAGATATAACATATAACAATCATATACGCTATCTTTAATCAGAATAAGAAATACAGCGGAAGTCGAAATACCTCTCGCCATTGCTATTGTTTGATCAGAGAAGAATCTTCGCGGAACTGCAAAACAGAACACTGTCAGAAATAACTCAAAGGCTCTTCTAACTGGAGTCCGGCACAGTGATGGTATTTGTTGTGGTAGCCTTAACCGGTTAGGGAACCCGGAAGTTAGAGAGAAGAAAAGCTCTCTATATTTAGCTTATCTGCCGTATCAAAAAGATGATAGGTGTTGGTATGTTTTCCCCATCAGAAAACCCATTTATATAGATAACCTATGACATCAAAAACCCTAACTTTGATTATTGGGCCTAATGTTGACTAAGGGCCACCTAAACTATATTATTAATTATTAATCCTAAATATAACTAATATAATATAATAATAATATTAATAATAATAATATCTAACATGAACAACCACCATTTAGAAGGATTCCTCAATTTATTTTCTATCTCAGAGGGCTTAAAATCCTCGCATTGCCTTCAAACAAGTTCAATGGCACAATATGGCTAGATATGGTTTGGAGGCTTGGCAATTTAATTGAATTGTATCTTTCAAATAATAACTTATCAATTGAAGTGAATACTAAAACCGCTCATATGTTATCCTTTGTTGAGATGGCTATGCTGACGTTGGAATCTTGCAACCACATTGAAGGGCTAATACTAGAAAGGATAATGGATTTTAGAGCATCCGTGTTCTCAACTTGTCAAATAAAAATCTCTCAGGCCACATTCCATCATCCATATGGAAATTGCAACAACTTAAGTTCTTGGACCTGTCAAAAAACTTTTTGTCAGGAGAGATTCCAACAGAGCTTGCAAATTTGCCTTCCCTTTCATTTGTGAATTTGTCATATAATCATATGGAGGGAAGGATCCCTGTAGCAACCCAATGGCCAATGCCACCACCAACAACATCTAGAAATTACCACTCCATTGATTTTGAGTTCATCACAGGTTTGGTATTTGGATTGTTATTTGGCGTAGGAATTATTTGGCCACTTTTCTTTTAGAAGCAATGGAGGATAAGATACTGGAATTGTGTGGTCTTCATTCTCTGTAACATCTTTTCTCAAATTTATTTTGATTATCAAAGACATGAAGGACAATGGTTTACAGTTCTACTTTGGAGCCGTTAAGAAACTGATGGCTTTCGTTCAACATTCTATAACCACGCACACTATACTATTTATCCGTGAGGTACACCATATATAAACATTGTTATATTTTTCTGCTGTTATTTAGTAACCTTGATTTTATATTTTTTTTCTGGCTCTTTTTCATTACGGGATAAGGGTCATATTTGCCCCCCAAAAGTTTTCACTAAGGATAGCTGAGTGTCCGGAAGTTTTTTCTAGGTCAATTTTGCCCTAGAAGTAATAAAAATGGATCATTTTCACCCCAATTTAACACCCATAACAGTCAAAGGTGAGAATGGCAATCGCACAAGAGGGGGGCGAATTGTGCTTCCGAAAATTAATAACTAATTAATGCAACACAATCTTTATACTGGTTCGGCCAACATTGCCTATGTCCAGTTCTCCAACTCCTCGTTGGGTTCCACTAACCACAGGTTTTACAACACAGGGTCACCTGCCAACCTTTACAGAGTTTTAGAATCCCTCTAAACACTTCCCCTTACTACCTGTAAGGTTACTACCCTGTTCTCAAAGCACCAAGCTTTAGAACAACCTCAAACAATAGAGGATTTCAATAACAAAGTTCACTTAATGAACAGATTATGATAATCACTTAAGTACAAATCAAATCACTAAGAACAATAAATATAAAGATCAGAGAGCAATGAATGTATTCGTGAATATTCTTTGTTTTTCGTCAGTCCTTCATAAATGCGCAAGTTCTGTATTTATATCTTGTTCTCAGATTGCCTTTGCGTTCAAATTAATGAGGCCGTTTGAATATGGTCGTTAAGAGCTCATAGCCGTTAGCAATAAATGCAATTTCTTCATCGAGGTTAACTTTCTGCTCTAGCTTCAACTACTCTTGCGTAGGGTGAGCCAAGAGAGATGTAGACTGAGCGTTCTGAGCATCTGTACGAACTGTACTTCCATAGCATCTTTTTTCAGTAGCGCTAGCATGCTTTGCTATCGCTAACTGCATAGTATAATTCCTGCACTTGAGCTGTTAGCTATAACAAGTATTCACAAGGTAATTAAACCCGGACCGGCTACTAGACCGGTCGAGTCAGTGGGTCAAGGGTTAGTGGGTCAGACCGTAGTCAACTCGGAGTCTGACCCAGTAATAATAAAAATAACATAAATTAAGGAAAAATATTTTTGATAACTACCCATATTTTATAAAATAGTTAACTATATATATAAATTATGTGTCATTTTTATTTGATTTTATTTTCTTTTTATCTTTATATTTCTCCAAAATCTATTTTATTTCAAATTTTTTTCCATTCCCTCTTTTCTTCACTTGTCACGTGAAGCTTTCTCTTTTGATAGCCTATTTGCACGCATCACGACACAACACAAGGCTGACACCACCACCATCTTTTATTTATTTATTTTTTTGTTTACTTGTTTACTCTTCTCTAAATCAACACGCCATCAGATTTCAGAATGTACAAGACAAGGCACCTTCTTTCTTCTTTCTTCTTTCTTCTTTCTTCTCTCATGGTTCAACGGAAACACAGATTGGGGCTTCTTCGTCCTTCTTCTCCCATGGTTCAACAAAAACACTCTAATATTCATGGCTTCTCCGACGAGTGACGAAGGCGAGAAGGAAGTAGCAAGTCGGATCCCGGATCTGAGCGACTTTGTGTTTCATCCATCAAGATTTGGTTGTTCCTCTCCTCCCTCTCTTGTTCATCTTTGCTTCCATTCTTCTTAATCTCTCCTCTGTCTCTTCTTTACCTGCTGATCTGGAATTGTGAGAGGAAAAACTCAACTCGGTTGACTCGCCCCACTCGGCGAGTCAACCGAGTTAGTCCGGGTCACCCCCGAGTCCGCCGGGTTAAGACCGAGTCAGGGAACCCCGAGTTAGGGACTCAACCGGACCGGCCAGGCGACCGAGTCGCCGGGTTCCGAGTCAACTCGGCCGGTCCGGGCCGAGTTTAATAACCTTGAGTATTCATGTAATGCACAATGGATGTTATCGTAAGCTTAGTCTATTAGTTCAATGTATCAGCCTATCAGATTGTCTAAGTTATCACAATGGGCATTCTTCTATCGATAGCTAATCCCATTATCGCTAGTTACTTGTTTGCTCATTAGCTAAAGGATACTGAGCTTGCTGAATATTCTAAGTTATTTCAGGTCTCCTATTATTAATAACTAATTATGTTATCGCTAACAACTATGTTATCGCTAGTTAACTCATTTGCTCTCAGGCACTAGCTATCTGAATGTCTATTATTTGAAGTACTCTGTTATCGATAGCTTAACCTGTTATCGCTAGCTGATTCCATTAGTTCAAGGACTTGGTTCATTTTTCTGCTAGTTATTTATTCATGTTCTCAATGAACTTCTAGCGATAGGTTATTTCTTAGCGATAGTGAATACATTAGCGATAGATATTAATTTTGTTATTTCTAAGTCTTCATTTGCTATGGCTCTTTGACTATTAGCGATAGGCTCTACCTCTAGCTATAGTGATCTGTTACCTATTAGATTTTACTTGTTTAAATTCAAAGGTAACTTACACTTATTTTACTTATGTTATCTATGGGCCAGTCCTCATCAAAACTTAAGATTCTAACATTCTCCCC
Source organism: Mimosa bimucronata (assembly GCA_037074515.1). Lineage (NCBI taxonomy): Eukaryota > Viridiplantae > Streptophyta > Magnoliopsida > Fabales > Fabaceae > Mimosa > Mimosa bimucronata. The sequence goes on from CM073446.1 coordinate 3,876,711, forward strand.
CTTTTTGATGATGACAAAACATAAGTAAACCATATACATTAAATCACGTTCAGAGCATAAACATATATAAGCATAAGCATATATCAGAACATAAAACAATAGCAGTGCATGTATAGAGTATGTAATATAATTATGTTCAGAGCAATAATTAAGATGAAAAACTGTACATTTTATTCTGACTTATCAGAGTCAGAGCCTTCAAGTTCATATTCATAAGTTGGCCTTTCAAAAGAAATTTCAAAATCAAAATTAAAATCAGAAATGTCATGGCTTGCTAGGTATGATTGGTATTTAGAGAAATTTCTAAAGGTGAGGGTGTAATCATTTTCAAAATTCGCTCCAGAGGCTGTGGCAAAGTACTCCTCATCAGGATAGTCAGATAACTTAGAGTCTGGGTAGAAGAATTTGTCTTGGTCAATGCTCTTGGGGCTACCCCTAGCTCTTTCTTCTTCAGTTTTCTGAACAAGTTCTCTGATGGAGATACCTGAAGAGCCACCCTTGGATTTGCGAAATCTTCTCTTGTATTACCACACCCGTTTTCCTTGAGCAATTTCTTTTCTTCTCCTCTCTTCTTCTCTTTGAGCAGCTACCTCTGCATCTCTCTCTATTCTTGCCCTCCTCCTTGCCTCAAAGGCAGCTTTCTTCTCAAGGGCTTCTTTGTGCTTTCTCATAGCCTCTTCAAGGGTTTTCTTGTTAGCAGCCTCTCTTTTAGCCCTTTCCTTTTCTTCTTTTGTCACTCTGTGAGGGCGAGAAGGGGCTTCTTTCTTTTCTTTGAGAGCAGGCACCTTTTTAGCCTTTTTCTGTTCCTCATATTTCTCCTTCCATACAGCCAGCTTAGCCTTTCTTGCTTCATAAGCAGCCTTCCATTCAGCCATCTCATCCTTAACAGATTTTTTATCTTCTAATTTTTTTCTTTTTGGCTTCCTCCTTGTCTTGCCTTAAGAGCGCTGCAATTGCTTTCTTATCTGCCCTAGCAGCTGCCCTCTTGGCCTTAGCTACTTCTTTCTTGTCTTGCCTTAAGATCTCAGCTATGACTTTCTTGTCTTCTTTTGACAATTCTGTAGGCAGAGTTAGCTTTTCAGATGCTTTGGCCTTTGGCTTTGGAGCTGACATTTTTATTCTTGGAGCTCTGGCTGAAGAGGCTTCTGAGGGAGCCTTGGGGGTGACCTTGAAGGATATATCTTTCCTTGCTTTTCTCTTGGTCCTTTTCCCTTTTAGATTTGCAACTGAAGCTTTCCTCTTTTTCTTTTCTGGAGGAGGAGGGGTTCTGTGCTCCTCTGATTCCATGTAGCAGCGAGCAATTTTTCTGATAACTTCCTCAGCTTCTTCTGCTATCATGGGATCCTTCAGTAGTTGCTCCAGATTTTTCTCTACATGTTTCTCCCCCTTTTTGTCATCATCATAGGCAAGGGTAAGAGAAGAGGGTTGGACATGAGTGTGGGAAGATAGGGGAGGAGAAGGAAGACTTGTGGTAGCGATAGAGGTTGGCTGGATTGATGGTGAAGTATGGGTGCTATCGCTAGGAGAGGGGTTAGCGATAGGGGATACTGGTGGTGTTGGGACTTTGGTTTGTGCGGAGGGTGAGGCTTATGTTTGTGGGCTAGCGCTAGGGGAAGGGTTAGCGATAGGAGTGTCTGGAGGTATTGGTTGTTTGACATAGGAATGGTGGCTAGCGCTAGGAGAAAGGCTAGGATGTTTGAAGGTGGGAGGAGATGGGTAATTTGAGAGATGAAGAGAAGAACAGGTAGGAGCGGAAAGTGAATGTTGGGGAGAGGAATGGGAGGGTGATTGAAAATGGATAGGGGAATTTGGTGGACTAGGAGAAGAAGAGGGAGTAGAAGAATGATTTGGGGAATGAAGGGGTGAGTGAGAACGATGAAGAGGAGAGTGAGGAAGAGATAATGATTTACCCTGATGGATTATGGGGCTGGAGAGACTCAAGGATTCTTCCAAATTCTTCACTTGAGCCTGAAGCTCCTGGATATGCTTTAGCAATTCCTGTTTCTGTGCCTCTAGAGCAAAAACAAACTCGGCAGAGAGCCTGAAGACTATTTCCTCCAAGGCTTCCTTGGAGAAACTTGAAGTTTGAGTTGCAGCAGGAGGAGGAGGAGCTCTTCTGGATTGAGCTTCTTCTTCTGTGGATTCAGGCGGAGCAGACGAGGCAGAGGCATGAGAAGCCTGAGACTGTGAGCCAAAAATCCCTCTGACTGAGCCAACTGAGATCCACATCTTCTTCAGGGTGGAGGTTGTGACTTGCTTGCATCTCTTATTCTCTCCATCCCCTATAGACTTGATGTTGGTATATTCCAGAATGAAGGATACCAACTGAGGATATGGAAGTGGAGCCTTGGCAGATTTTTTAGACATGAACCTCAGCAACTCCATACTCACTATTTGTCCTGGATTTAAGGGAATCTTCTGAATGAGATTGGCCAACCAAGGGTTGTCAATCTTGGCAAAACTGCTGAAGTTCCCAGACTTGTGAGTCATGAGCCTGGTATACATGTAGTGAAGGATTCGATTTAGCACAGGCATATCTGCAGGCTTTTTGGAATGAGTTTCATAGATTCCAACTAGCTCTTCCTCAGAATACTTCTCAGCTATGTACCAGTTATTGTACTCTTCCCCTGAAATCCCCAGCATTCTGTTGATTGCTTTCCAACCAAAGATAATTCTCCTTCCTCTGATGACTGCTTCAAAAGAAACATTTACCAATTCCTTGTTCTTATATGTCGGAGTAGCTTTTAGACTCGAGTAGAAAGACCTTAGAACTTCTTCGTTGTAGTCATTCCTTATACTGATCCAGTTTTTGTAAAGGAGCAACCAGGCGTCCAAGTCGAAACCATTCTGCTTGAAGTACTCAAGGTCCACCCAAACTGCAACCCTATATAGGGTTTCTTTCTTTGCAAAGAAAGCGCTGGGAGCTGATATTGGACTTGTCAGATAGAGAGTATCATGCTTTGGATGATTCTCAGTAACTTCTTTTGAAAATGAGACACTCTTCTGGGTACGAGATCTCTTGCTAGCTGATTGGGAAGAGGGTTTAGCGCTAGATGTAGCCTCAACATCACTCACATTGGGAAATTTGGTTCTGGGCATTTCTAGGGTTTAGGGTTTTTGAGAGAGAGAGAGTAGGCTTGAATGCTCAGAGAAGTTTGGAGTAGAAGAGAAAATGTAGATGAATAATGAATGCAGAATGTAAATGACCTAATTTTATAAGTTTCAGGGTTTAGGGTTTTACCATTTGTGAAGTACATCAGCTAATGTTTCGTATTCTGATCTGTTAAGTGACTTGCTATCGCTAGATGAACTGTTATCGCTAGCAGGCATGATCCCACGCTGAGCAAGTGACTTAGGCTTATCACTCACTCCTTCCAAGTGTCATCTATCGATAGCTGACTTTGCTATCGATAATGCATTGAGCTAGCGATGGCAATCTTGACTCAGACTTAGGCTTTTGTTCTGCATACAAGTAGCGATAGTGGAACTCACTATCGATGGGTCAGTCCTACAAAAACTTAAGATTTGGCACTCCGATGCCTAAGTTAGCGATAATTCATATGAATAACATGAAAATAAATCAAGAATTAAGTCAAAAATAGTCACAACTCATTAGGATTTACCATTCCTAGCTCTCTTCTGATATAGATGAATTGATCTGGCTCAAGAGGCTTGGTAAATATATCAGCAAGTTGCAGATGAGTTGATATAAACTCCACCTTGACATCCTTCTTCTGAATATGATCTCTCAAGAAGTGATGTCTCACATCAATATGCTTGGTTCTGGAATGTTGAACTGGATTTTTGGCCAAACTTATTGTGCTGGTGTTGTCACAGAGAATGGGTGCTTCCGGGAATTCCAAACCCAGATCTCTTAGTTGATGTTTAAGCCATAAGACTTGAGTACAACAACTTGCTGCTGCAATGTATTCAGCCTCTGTGGATGAAAGAGAGACACAATTTTTCTTCTTGCTTGCCCAAGAGACTAAACAGCCACCATGGAATTGACATTGACCACTTGTACTTTTTCTATCTGTCTTATAACCTGCATGGTCAGAATCAGTATAAGTAAGAAGGTACTCTTGAGTTCCCTTGAGATACCACAGCCCAAGCTCTTGAGTCCCTTGTAAATAACGCAAAATCCTTTTTACATTTGATAAATGAGATTCTTTAGGATTTACTTGATATCTTGCACATATGCCTACACTAAATTGAATGTCAGGCCTACTAGCAGTTAAGTAAAGCAAAGAACCAATAATTCCTCTATAATATGATTGATTTACTACTTTGCCCTGTGCATCAGCATCTAACTTGGCAGAGGCACTCATGGGAGTGTCGTCTTCTTTGGATAGATCCATCCAAAATTTGTTGAGAATTTCTTTACAATATTTGGTTTCGGAGATGAAGATACCATCCTTCTTTTGCTTTATCTGCAGGCCTAAGAAGAATGTTAATTCTCCCATCATAGACATTTCAAACTCTCCCTGCATTGTCTTAGCAAAATCTTCACAAAGCTTTTCATTAGTTGCACCAAAAATAATATCATCCACATAAACTTGAACTATGAGCATGTGATTATTTTTATGCATGATAAACAAGGTAGTATCTGATTTTCCTCTAGAAAATCCTTTATCAAGTAGAAAAGTGCTAAGTCTCTCATACCAGGCTCTTGGTGCTTGTTTGAGACCATAAAGAGCCTTTTTAAGTTTGAAAACATGGTCAGGCTTAGACTTTTCTTCAAAACCAGGAGGTTGCTCTACATATACCTCTTCTTTAATATATCCATTAAGAAAAGCACTCTTAACATCCATTTGATAAAGCCTAATATTTTTTATGGATGCAAAAGCTAGAAGAATTCTTATTGCTTCAAGTCTTGCAACTGGAGCAAAAGTTTCTTCATAATCAATGCCTTCTTCTTGGTTATATCCTTTGGCAACTAATCTGGCTTTATTTTTGACAATTTGTCCAACTTCATCAAGTTTGTTTTTGAAAACCCATTTAGTACCAATAATAGGATGATCTCTAGGTCTAGGTACTAAATCCCAAACTTGATTTCTTTTGAATTGATTAAGTTCTTCCTGCATTGCAACTATCCAGTCACATTCAGCAAGAGCTTCATCAACGCAAGTTGGTTCAATTTGAGAAAGAAAGCAAGAAAATTCTACTTCATTTTGTAGTTGCCTTTTGGTTCTAACTCCTTTTGAAATTTCTCCAATAATCTGTTTAGGAGGATGATTCTTTAGATGTCTTATGGAAGATTGAGGCTCATTAGCTTTATCAAGATCATCTTTAGTTTCATCCTGGTCATTTCCAGTATCATTTCCAGGATTTGCTACCGATGGCTGAGGTGCTATCGATAGAGATTGTTTTAAAAGCTTTGAAAAATCTTCATCCTCATCAACAGATTGTTGTTTTTCTCGAGGAGTTTCATCAAATACTACATGCATAGACTCTTCAATAGTTTGATTTCTTTTATTAAAGACTCTGTATGCTTTACTTCTATTTGAATAGCCTATGAATATGCCAATATTAGATTTAGGATCGAATTTACCTAAGTTTACCTTTCCATTGTTGTGAATGTAGCATTTTGATCCGAAAATTCTCAGGTGACTGATATTGGGCTTCCTTCCCTTGTAGAGCTCATATGGAGTCTTCTTCACCCCCTCTCTGATATAGGCTCTGTTTGAGATGTAGCAAGCTGTGCTCATTGCGTCTGCCCAAAATATTTGAGGCACTTGTTTCTCATTCAGCATGCTTCTAGCCATTTCTGTGAGCACTCTGTTCTTTCTCTCTACAACACCGTTTTGTTGAGGAGTACGAGGGGCAGAGAAGTTAAGTTCAATCCCATTTTCATCACACAGCTCCATGAACTCTTTGTTTTTAAATTCTCCTCCATGATCAGTCCTGATTGCTACAATCTTTATGCCTTTTTCATTCTGCAATTTCTTTGCAAGCACACAGAAGGCATCAAAAGTTTCATGTTTAGTGGAAAGAAACATAGTCCAAGTAAATCTTGAATAGTCATCCACAACTACAAGAGTGTATAGACTTTCACCTAGACTTTTCACTCTTGCTGGCCCAACTAAATCCATGTGGATTAGTTCCAATGGCCTGCTTGTGGAGACTGCCTTCTTAATTTTAAAAGAGGACTTTGTTTGTTTACCTCTTTGGCAAGATTCACAGATTAAATCATGTTTAGTCCTAAAGCTAGGAATGCCTACAACTAGCTCTCTTTTGACTAGCTTATCAAGTTGAGTGAAGTTTACATGAGCTAGTCTTTTATGCCATAGCCAACAAGTTTTATCATTTGAAATAAAACATTTTTCTTCAAGTTGTTGGCATAAATCTAAAGTGTATAAATTTCCATTTCTGTTTGCTTTTATCTTACACTTGAGATTAGACTTATTTATATCTAAATCATTTTTATCAACAATAAGACATTCATTAGAATCAAAAATTACCCAGTTACCATGATATGTGCTTTAGCTAACACTCAGCAAGTTGTGGCAGAGACCATCTACTAGGTAAACATCCTTGACTGGACCAACTTCACCAACTCCAGTGATCTTTCCACTTTGGTTTCCACCAAAACTAACTTTGGCTCCATCCTTCATCACTAGATTGTTGATTTTGTCCTTTTCACTAGTCATATGCCGCATCCACTATCAATATACCATTTTCCTTTGTTGGATGCTTTAAGACACACCTGCACAAACTATACAGATTTAGATACCCAAACTTTCTTGGGTCCTTTAAGGTTAGTCTTGTGCTCTAAGTTTGTAGAAACCTTAGGCACATGAGTTCCTTTAGGAACCCACTTATAAGAGCTACTAACTCCATATTTTCTGTGATTGCAAGTAGACTGTGTATGGCCCTTCTTGTTACAATAATTGCAAAAACTATATGGTGAAGAATTTTCAGAGGATTTTCTAAAATATTTCATATATGACTTCACCTTGGGTTCAACCCATTTCTTTGAAAAATTTTTCTTAGGCTCATAACCAATACCAGTTCTGTCTCTAAAAACCTTTTGGTTATTTAAAATCACATTTAACGTCTCTGAGCCTTTCATAAATTTTTCTAAAACATTTGAAAGCTTTTCTTTTTCCTTCAACAATTTTTCACAGTTAGAACAATTTTCAGAATTTGAAGGAGTTACTATCAATAGAGGCCCAGCTATCGATGGCTCATTTCTAAGAACTTGTGATAGCTCATCTTCTATCGATAATGAAGAAGAAACTTTTTGTGAAGAAGAATTTTTCTGAAGTTCCTTGTTTTCTTTTCTTAACCTGACAACTTCTTTAGCAAGTTTCATTAATTCAATGTGCATTTCATCATACAAGCTCTGAAGTTCAGAATCAGATACCTCAGAGTCACTTTGCTCTTCTCGAGCAACTAGGCAGAGGTTGGCACATTCTTCGCTATCGCTACCTTCTTCATCAGAACTATCATCCCAGATGGATGACACAAAGGCTTTTCTCTTTCCAAAAGTCTTCTACTTTTTCTCCTTTTCCTTTAATCTCTGAAGACTTGGACACTCAGCTTTGAAGTGACCTGGCTTCTTGCATTCAAAGCACACAGGAGCTTTGTCCTTCTGAGAGTCCTTGAAGCTAGAACCACTTCTCTGGAATCTTCCTCTTCTTCTGAAGAACTTTTTAAACTTTCTGGCCATGAGAGCTATGTCCTCATCATCAAGATCTTCATCTTCATCATCATCATCAATTTCGTCTTTCTCAGATACAGCAAGAGCAAGAGACTTCTTTTGGAATTTCCTTGAGTTTCCCTTTGGGCTATCAAGGTTGGCTCATATTCTGCAAGGCTGCCAATAGGGCTGTGATAGACTTAGTTGATTCTCCTTGCATTTCTTGTATGGCAGTGACTTTCATGAGCCAATCTCCTTTTAAAACTTTCAGAATCTTATTGACTTGCTCTTTCTCTGTAATTTTCCTTCCTAGAGAAGCAAGATTATTGATGAGATGAGTGAATCTGATTTCCAGGTCTCTTATCTTTTCTCCTTCAGTCATTTCGAACTTGTGGAACTCTTCAACTAGCATTTCAACGCGTCTATCCTTTACTCCAGTGGTTTCCTCATGAGCAATCTGCAGAGCTTCCCACATTTCTTTAGCAGTGTCCAAATGACTCACTCTCAAGAACTCAGTTTGACTGAGAGCACTTTGGATCATGAGGATTGCTTTGCTGTTCAACTCTAGATTAGCAATATCCTCATCTGTAAACTCATCCTCAGCCTTTGGAATGCCCAAGGTGTCTTTAGGCACGATATCTCCTTCTTCAATGATCTTCCATAGTTTGTACCCATTTGCTTTGATGTAGATCTTCATCTTAAGTTTCCAGAAGGTGTAGTGCTTCCCATCAAAGCCAGGAGGTTTATTAATGGAGCTTCCCTTAAGTAGAATATTTTCCAGCGATGCCATTATGATCTTTACTTCTCAGATTCGTTGGAATCAAACAAAGAAAACCTGGCTCTGACACCAAATGAGAATGACAATTGCACAAGGGGGTGAATTGTGCTTCCGAAAATTTTGATAACTAATTAATGCAATACAATCTTTATACTGGTTTGGCCAACACTGCCTATGTCCAGTTCTCCAACTCCTCGTTGGGTTCCACTAACCACAGGTTTTACAACACAGGGTCACCTGCCAACCTTTACAGAGTTTTAGAATCCCTCTAAATACTCTCCCTTACTACCTGTAAGGTTACTACCCTGTTCTCAAAGCACCAAGCTTTAGAACAACCTCAAACAATAGAGGATTTCAATAATAAAGTTCACTTAATGAACAGATATGATAATCACTTAAGTACAAATCAAATCACTAAGAACAATAAATACAAAGATCAAAGAGCAATGAATGTGTTCGTGAATATTCTTTGTTTTTCGTCAGTCCTTCATAAATGCTCAAGTTCTGTATTTATATCTTGTTCTCAGATTGCCTTTGCGTTCAAATTAATGAGGCCGTTTGAATATGGTCGTTGAGAGCTCATAGCCGTTAGCAATAAATGCAGTTTCTTCATCGAGGTTAACTTTCTGCTCTAGCTTCAACTACTCTTGCGTAGGGTGAGCTAAGAGAGATGTAGACTGAGTGTTCTGAGCATCTGTACGAACTGTACTTCCATAGCAACTTTCTGCACTTGAGCTGTTAGCTATAACAAGTATTCATGTAATGCACAACGGATGTTATCGCAAGCTTAGTCTATTAGCTCAATGTATCAGCCTATCAGATTGTCTAAGTTATCACAATGGGCATTCTTCTATCGATAGCTAATCCCATTTTCGCTAGTTACTTGTTTGCTCATTAGCTAAAGGATACTGAGCTTGCTGAATATTCTAAGTTATTTCAGGTCTCCTGTTATCGATAGCTAATTCTGTTATCGCTAACAACTATGTTATCGCTAGTTAACTCATTTGCTCTCAGGCACTAGCTATCTGAATGTCTATTATTTGAAGTACTCTGTTATCGATAGCTTAACCTGTTATCGCTAGCTGATTCCATTAGTTCAAGGACTTGGTTCATTTTTCTGCTAGTTATTTATTCATGTTCTCAATGAACTTCTAGCGATAGGTTATTTCTTAGCGATAGTGAATGCCTTAGCGATAGATATTAATTTTGTTATTTCTAAGTCTTCATTTGCTATGGCTCTTTGACTATTAGCGATAGGCTCTACCTCTAGCGATAGTGATCTTTTACCTATTAGATTTTACTTGTTTAAATTCAAAGGTAACTTACACTTATTTTACTTATGTTATCTATGGGCCAGTCCTCATCAAAACTTAAGATTCTAACAAAAACTTCATGAGGCCGTTTGAATATGGTCGTTGAGAGCTCATAGCTGTTGGCAATTAATGCAGTTTCTTCATCGAGATTAACTTTCTGCTCTAGCTTCAACTGCTCTTGCGTAGGGTGACCTAATAGAGATGTAGACTAAGCGTTCTGAGCACCTGTACAAACTGTACTTGCATAGCAGCTTTTTCAGTAGCGCTAGCATGCTTTGCTATCGCTAACTGCATAGTATAATTACTGCACTTGAGCTGTTAGCTAAACAAGTATTCATGCAGTGGATGTTATCGATAGTGCATTTCATTAGCTCAAGGAGATAGAGACAATATCTAAGGACTTTCAAAGCATTCTCTATCGATAGACATGAGCATTATCGCTAGCATATTCTATTAGTTCAATGTTCAGCGTACTAGCTATGCCATCTTAATAAACATTCTTCTATCGATAGCTAATCTCATTATCGCTAGTTACTTGTTTGCTCATTGGCTTAAGGATACTGAGCTAGCTGAATATTCTAAGTTATTTCAGGTATATCCTATTATCGATAGCTAAATCTGTTATCGCTAGCTAACTATGTTAACTGATCTAACATTCTTCCCCTTAAGTACTTATTCATGTTATCTGAGGGCCTTAGCGATAGAGACAGAGTCTAGCGATAGGAAATTTCTTAGTGATAGTGAAGGACTTAGTGATAGATATTAACTTTGTTATTTATAAGTCTTCATTTTCTATTCCTTTCTATCTATTAGCGATAGGAATACACTTAGCGATAGGGATATTAATTTAGTGTTATGCTAAGTTTCCATCAGCTATTGTTGGGCTTTTCATTTGCGATAGTCTTTAGCTCTAGCGATAGTGATTTGTTACCTATCAGATTTTACTTGTTTAATTCAAAGGTAACTTACACTTTATTTACTTATGTTATCTATAGGGCCAGTCCTCATCAAAACTTAAGATTCTAACAAAAGGTACGGTTAGTTGATTTAGTAATGGTGATGTGGCATGTCCAAGTGATGATCCATGTCATCTTTTTTTTGTTTTTTTGGAGTTAAGCTAACATCATCATCTTCTTCTTCTTCCCTCCCTCCCCAACCCCCCTTCAACAGGTCAGCGGGTCATGTGAGCACGCACAACGAAAAGCTTAGAGTAAAATGGAAAGTTACGCAAGAAAGGTTCAATTTGTTCACAAACAGGTTCCTCTTCTCCGCATTGGGTGCATCTTTGAACGGAACTAAGGGTTCGATCCTCACAAATTGATGAACCTGTTCAAAGATCCTCACAAATTAAGCTCATCACAGACACGATACTTGCTAGAAAAACTGTCTACAGCAAAATTGATCCAGAATAAACTTCCATACACCCAGCTATCCTTAGTGAAACTTTCGGGACAAATATGACTGTTAACCGTTTCTTTTTATTGTTTAAAATGTCAAAGTATGTTTTGTTTAGGGATAAATAGTAGGCTTTATAGTTTCAACCAATTTTTAATTAGGTCCTTAGGATCTGCTTGGATTGAGGGAAAATGGGGGATGAAAGAAAAGTAGGGAGCAAAATGGAAGAAGGAAAACATTTTCCCCTGCTTGTATTGAGGGAAAATGGGAGTGGGTCCCACACCTATTTTTCTCCCAACTTTTCTCTTCACAAGTTGAGAGATTTGGGGAAGAAAAGGTAATATCCACTCTTACCCCTTGCCCTACCCTTTCACTTTAATTGTTTTCTCTTATATACAGCACTGTTCTTTTTAAACTGGAAGCACCTTTTATTTTTCCTAAAACTACAAACATGCTCGTATGTTCTGTTTTTTTTTTCAAAAAAAAATAATATTTAAAAGGGTTGTTATATTTAATTCGTTATAATACTGTATTTCTAGATAATTAAAATTTATTTATTTATTTATTACATTTAATTTTTTTTAAATGAAATCACTTTATATTATATATTTAAAAATAAAAATTAATATATAATTTCAGAGTAAATTAATTTTTTATCTTATAAAACAACATTTATAACATTTTTGTCAGGGTAACATCTAGATTAAATATACTTTTTGAAATATAAAAGTGGGGGTATTTTAGTCTTCAAATATTTATTCATTTTCTTTTTTTCTCAGCTTTCTCTTCCTTATTTAAGTAAGATGAAAGATAATACTTTCTTCTCACTTTTCTCTCCTCCTTATTTTCTCTCCCCTCATTTTCTTTCCTCTCCCATTTTCCCTCAATCAAAGCAGGCCTTTATAGTTTTTTTTCTTTTTATAAAGTCTTTGTAATTTTACTTGTTTTTAATAAGTCCTTGTAGTTTTTTTCTCCTTTTATTAGGTCCTTATTATAGTTTCACATGCTTTCTAATTGGGTCCTTATAATTTTTAATTTATCAAATTATTTTAAAATCAGATAAATAAATTAGATGAAACTATAAGGACCTGATAAAAAGGGAAAAAACTAGCTACAAGGACCTGATTTAAAACAATTGAAACTATAAGGACTTGATAAAAAGAAAAAAAACTGTTGGGATCAATAAAAGATTATTTGAAACTATAAGAACTTGCTCAGATTAATTATCCCTTATGTTTATAATATGTTTAATTTACAACTGTGTACGTATGTGTGGGAGAGAAGGTGAAGATTTTTCATTTTAATATTCATGATTGCATGATTATCCATGATCAATTCTCAATAACTTTGTAGAAATCTGCAATGTAATAGCATTACAAAAGAAAATAATACACATATGTATACATGTATTATTAATTATAATATACAAATATAATAACTAGTACAAATAGTCATAATGGGATTAAATAATATAAAGTGTAATAGAATTAGAATAAGATAATTGCAACAATATATAAGAATAGGAAAAACATAAACTTGAATAGCAAATGTAAAATGTATGTAATTAATGTATAACATGCAGCATATATATAATTAATAGTTTATAATAGAAACTGTAAAATATGAATCAAATTAAATATGCAAAGGGGGTGTTCCGTAAGAACTAAAGGGCGTATGAACTAAAGGCGGTAGAACCTGCCAATCTAGTTTATTGTAACAGCCTCTCTAATTCTCCAGAAGAGGTAAGGATATGATGCAATATATTATATATACTTATATTATATATACATATATATTTAATATGTTGTGTGTTCGTGTGGTGTGTGTTTGTATTATATATAATATATCATATGTGTGTTCGTGTTGTGCATGCAGTGTATAGAAACAAGTAAAAGTGAGTGTTATAAAAATAATATAATATGTAGGGCAGTAAAAATAAAGAAAGAGAAAAAAAAAATAACCAGATCTTCAGAGCAAATTCGTGCTGATAACTTGTTATAAAAATAAGAAGAAAGAAGAGAAGAAAGATGTAGAGAAGAAGATATGATAGAAAGACAAGAAATTGGAGAGGAAACAAGAGAGTATTATCATTCATTTGTGTGTTCAAATGCTTTGTACATAGCCTCTATTTATAGACCTCCAAACAATGAAGACTAACCTAAAGAGTTACAAGTACATAAAGAAGAAAATTAAACTACATAATGTTACAATTGAAGGTTATAGGAAATATGCACTTAACACCTTTCAATGTGGGAGTTATAGGATGTGATGTAGTTAACCAAGAAATGGAATCCTATGATAGCATAGGTTATGAACATCCATATTCCATATATTATTTATAACAGTAGAGTATTAGTTAATTGCATGAATAATTGATTTTTTTTAAGTTAAACAACTGACATATTCTATATTTTATCTTAATTACATAAAACTCTCATATCTTTAAAGCTTATACGTACCTTAAGTAAAAAAATTGCCCAATATTTGTAGAGTATTAGTTAATTGCATGAATTGATTTTTTTTAAGCTAAACAAACTGATGACATACTATATATTTTATCTTAATTACATAAAACTCTCATCTTTTTAAAGCTTATACATACCTTAAGTAAAAACATTGCCTAATACCCAATGAATGGTGGCGGAATAGCCTCTGTATATGTAAAATGCTGCATGTACGATGTCACTACAATCTCAAGTTGTTATTGTGTCGGCCCTTTGTAATAGAAGTTGTATAAATAAACTGTTAGAATCTTAAGTTTTGATGAGGACTGGACCCATAGATAACATAAGTAAAATGAACAATTGGCATATAATTTAGTTTGGAATAAATTAAGATAAGAATCATGTTAAATGACTAAGTGAAAGAGTGTAGGTTACCTTAACATTGAACAAGTAAAATCTTATAGATAACAGATACACTATCGCTAAGCTAGAACCTATCGCTAACAAATGGAAAGCTTAGGATAACAATTGTAACATCCCAAAAATCCAAGAAGCTTTAAAGTAGCTAATAAATTAAGTAAATTATATGTTCCAAAAGTTTATATGTAGCAAGTTTCAGTTGGAAGTTTATTATTGGGATCATAAAAGAGCTTAATTTACATGTCTAGGACATGTCAAATAATCCCAAAATAATTAGACATCTTGTCTTAAATAAAGACAATTTTATTTAGCAAGTGTCCAACTAATTTTCATTTATAAGGGTATTTTAGATACATGGCTTTTTCTTGCTACAAGAGATAATATTGAGCTTCAAGAAGAAGCCATTTGATCATCTAAGCCTTCATTGGACATGGCTCCTAGCATGATTTAGGATGCCATACATTAGCTAGTATGGACACTTGGCACTTGAATGCAAGGAAGTCTTTGCCTTAAAGTTGATGCATGCGTGGCCTTATACATGGTTTATGCATATTATATATTGTCCACCAAGTTGTGTCTTTAAGTTGATGCATGATTCAAGATGCTAAATACGTGGCCTCTCATGATTTATGCATATTATTTAATGCTACACATGGAAAATGAATGCAAGAAGGCTTTGTCTTCAAGTTGCCATGGAAGTCAAGATGAAAGAAAGCATTATTGTCTTCAAGTTGGACATGCATGGCCTACTAAATGCATTATGCAATATCATTGAAATCTTCCCTCTCATACAGCCACAACGTGGCCTAGGAATGAAAAAGAAATCAGCCACCTAATCCACATAAAACATATATCAAATAAGAGAGCTTTTCTTGAAGTGTCATAAAGTCTTCAAATTTGGTGTGTATCCGTGGAAATTTTGCATGGCTTGTGATGCCATCTTTCTTTCCTTAATGACACATGTCCTATCCAATAATTATGTTATATTATTTTCCATTGCAAGCAGCCACAACATGGTCTTCTAGTGAATAAAAAGGAAAAAGAAAAGTAGCCACCAATGACACAATTTCAAGCAAGGACAAATGGCTTTTATAAAAACATTTCCTCTCCAAGTTGATTTATGCGTAGTCACCAAGCACTTTTGGTCTATTAATAGGCTTGGTTGCAATGAAATTGAGTGTTAGAAGGCTGAGTGTGTGGCGTGAGAAAGAGAAGAAAGAAAGAAAGGAAGAGAAAAAGAGGAAGAAAAATAGAGAGACAAGGAGGCCTAATTAGAATGAGTTCTAGAAGGAAGTTATTTTAAGCTCTTGGTAAGTATATTTTTATCTCCCTATTTTAAGTTTATACAATTCTATAGTTGGATTAAGAGTTGAATTGTATAGAAGTAATTCTAAATGGGAGAAGAAAGTGTTCATATGCTTACTAAAAATAAAGGCCTCAAGTTATAGCATGAAATAAATAGAAGAAGTTTTGATTGAAAATTTAGAAATAGAATATTTGGGGTATAAACGAAAATTCAAGAGGAAGAGTAGTAAAAGGTTTATCCCATGCACCAAAATTAATCTCTTGTTGTACCTATTAATATTAGGGATTGATCTGCAATCGGTTTTACCAGAAGGAAATCAGAGAGGAAGTGCTATAGAAAGAAACTCTACAAGAAGTGGCTTTAATTTGCAATTTTGTATATTTTGTTTTGGTTACATGTATGCTTTTGCCATTTATGCTGTAGTTAGGCATGAGAATATTTAATATCCTTACTCAGTTCGTTTTGCCATGATCATGTGTGAAATAGCTTCAGTTACAGTTTACAGTTACAGTTTTGTAAGGTATTATTCTCATTGGCTTATTTTACATGCACAGTTTTTACCATGCATTATATACTAATTGTGATTATTGCTACTGAGATTTCCCCAAATCTCACCCCCTCTCTCTATGTTCCACCCATAATACCAAGCACTTCTAGAGGAAAGGAAAAGCAAGCAGATCTCTTTTTTTTTTTTTGATGAATGCTTAGACCATTTTTGGCCTTCGATTGCACCACCGTCCAGGTATCCGGCGTTAACCTGAAGGCCAACGCCGAATTTACCAGCATGGGCCCTCGACAACCGACTAGTCCTGGCGCCCCCAATCGAATAGGCCCGAAAGGTTCACCCACCTTTGGTGGTGCCCCAGGGGAGAGAGCTCCCAACAGAAATTCTTTACAATCTCCTTACTTGGGATCGAACCCAGGTAAGGAGGATTGTGGCGCAGTTGCCTACCCAACTGCGCCAACCCCCGTTGGTAAAGCAAGCAGATCTCTAGCTAAGGCAAGGAGGGCCTAGAATATTGTGGAGTTTATAGTTAATTATCATATTTTGGTCTGTATGTATAAACTCCATAAGGAGCCTAATTAGCCTAAAGACCTGCAATAAAACCAAGAACATGAATTCTACTTCAAGTAGAAATTAATATCTACACTTAGAATAATTTGAGTGCATGCGAATATGTTTTGTTATGGTGGATATTTCGTCAAGTTATACTCTGATTAAGGACGTGAAACTTTCCATATAGAAAGTACATATCCTAAGCTTTAAATCAAGTACCCATGCATAATTGTTGGACGTGTAGATTAGGAGATATGAATTTTACAAGTTAGGCCTAAAAACAGAAATTCCGGCGAAATTCCAATAAGTCTGGAAAATATAAGAAGGTTTTTCTGTGATAATGGGACCAAATTGAGCCAAGATTATATTATGATTATAAAGAATGTTTAAAGAGATAAAGTTTGAGCTTTGAACCACAATTTTTGAGCTCGTATGCAGTTAATTATGAATTTTCAAAGATAGAAGCCCAAGTAAGATATTTAAGAAAAGTTTTAAGTTTTTTTGGTATTCTTGGGTCTTCTAAATAGTTCTGGTGGTTCAAACTTAATAAAAGGGCTCTAACGATTGTCCCTAGAGTAAGGTGTTACAACAATAGCTAATGAAGACTTAGCAATAATCTGAAGAAAAGTCAATATCTCTGTTGCTAAGACCTTCATTATCGCTAATATAATGAGTTCAGTTAGCCTAAGCAAGCAAAGAACAATAGATCACTATCGCTAAGCTCTGTACAAGTATATCACTATCACTAAGTCCCCATAGATAACATGGATAATACAAATGGGGAGAATGTTAGAACAGCTAGCAATAATAAACTAAGTTAGCTAGCGACAACATAGTCACTAGCGATAATATGATTCGCTATCGATAACAGAATACTTGAAATAACTTGGACATTCAGATAGCTAATACAGTGTCTTTGAGCAAATGAGCTAATAAGATATCTAGCGATAACATAGTTAGCTAGCGATAACATGATTAGCTATCGATAACAAAATACTTGAAATAACTTGGACATTCAGATAGCTAATACAGTGTCTTTGAGCAAATGAGCTAATAAGATAACTAGTGATAACATAGTTACTAGCGATAACATGATTAGCTATCGATAGAAAAATACTTGTTGAAATAACTTAGATAATCAGATAGCTAATACATTGTCTTTGAACATTGAGCTAATAAAATACACTAGCGATAATACCTACTGTGCTTCACATGAATACTTGTTTAGCTAACAGCTAAGTGCAGGACTTACATTATTAAGCTAGCGATAGCCAAGGGTGCTAGCGCTACTGAAAAAGCTGCTATGCAAGTACAATGGTTGCAGGTGACCGTTACTCACAGTCTCTATCTCTCTTAGCTCATCCTCTGCAAGATTAATTGAAGCAAGAGAAGAAAGTTGATTAAGATGAAGAACATCACTAATTGACAACGGCTAAGAGCTCCCAACGACTAATTTCAAACGGCCTCTTGAAGCTGAAAGAAAAGGTAAGCTATGAAGAGTTATAAATATAAAGACTTGAGCATTTATGAAGAGTTACTCACTGAGTCACTCACACACACACAGAGACGAACCAGCATTCAATATTCCCATATACTCTCTGCTCACAAAAGCTCAAAGTATTTATTACTCTTAGTGAGATTATTTGTACTTAAGTGTTTATCAAAATCTGTTCATTGAGCAAACTCATTAATTAAAATCCTCTACTGTTTGAGGTTGTTCTAAAGCTTAGGGCTTTAGGACAGGGTTGTGTCATTACAAGTTGTAAGGGGGAGCGTTTAGAGGGAAGTCTAAAGTTCTGTTGTAAAGGTTGGCAGGTGAACCCGTTTTTTGTAAAAACCTGTGGTATAGTGGAACCCAACGAGGAGTTGGAGAACTGGACGTAGGCATTGTGTTGGCCGAACCAATATAAAAGATTGTTTTGTGTTTATAAGTTTTATTTAATTTCTTTACTTTACACAATTCACCCCCTCTCTTGTGCGAATTTGCCATTCTCATAAACCTCCTTTTTATTTTTAAAATTATATTTTCATTCATCTATCCTACCAGAAAATTGACTATTATATATTTTTTTAATTTAAATGCCCCGCCTTCTAATTTTACTATTTAGTCTTAATGCAACTTTCACATAATGTTGTTATCTCACACATGCTTTTTATCCATGTGATCAAGAACGACTTTACCTAATGATGAGATTATATTATACTATAATTTTGAATTTTAGGCAAATGAAGTCGTGTTAGGGTTGAAGACATCATAAGAACACATGCCAATACACACACACACACAGCATACGCTTTAAGCTAAGATATAAACGCACAAATCGTAGCTTGACTTGGTAAAATTATGCTCCTCCCTCTATATATAAACGTATTTTAGGATGTTTCTTAGCATTATTTGTCCTTCATAATTGAACCGAGAAAACTTTTCTTAATCACTACAAACAAGTGTGAATATCAGTCCAAACTTAATAGTGTTACGGGCATGTTTCTGATTTTCTTTGAAGGTTTTTGTTTTTTTATTTATTAACGAGATAGACCTCCCCAATGCGTTGCACGGGTGCTTTGTTTCAATAGAACAAATTGCTAGGTAAACTTTCAACATTCAAGAAGACCTTTTTATAGAGTTTCTTCTTTGTCATGTTGCCTTGCTGTTGATCATCTTTACTCAAAACAATTTTTAATCTTTCCATTCTTCTAACTCTTAAAAGTTCAGTATAAAGTTATCCGTATATAAAAAAAGGTTTTGGAATGTGTTTTAAAAATCTTGAGAAAACAATTATAGTTAAAAGATTTTTTCTTTTACATTTAGTAGTTATTAAAATTATTTTATGGAACCATTACTTTAAAAAATATATAATATATACTATCTTAATAAAATTTAGAAAATCCATATATGAGTCATTATCTTAATAATAATAGATAACTTAATATAAACAATATTACAATAATCAGTATAATCTATTTCCAAAAAAACAAATTATGATATGATATCTAGGACAGAGATAGGTAAAAAAAGATTGATTTGAAATAGCTGACTTTTCATTGATAGTTTTTTTTTAAAAATAATAATTAAGATTTTTTTTATTTTAGATTACATATCTCTTTATTAATAGTTTGATGAGAAGAAATACCAATTCCATACAAAATAGCTCACTTTTTATATAACTTTTTTAAAAAAAAAATCGCATTTTTTATAGTGATTTCATTGAATTAATTTTTTTTGAAAACTTTATATTTTTAAAAATAATAAATTTAGACCATTTAAGTGAGATTTAGCTAATATAGATATATTTAACTCTCTCTTTGAAAAGTCTTTCTTTTCTCCTCTCTCCACATGACTTTCCTCAGAAGTCAGCCTAAAGCTCTCCCGCCATAGCATCCCTTTCTTCATTTATGTTGTATAACTATTTATCTCACTTAGATCTATGAACCACGTTGCTATAAAGTAAGGAGGCAAACTATGAAGTTACAGTTTATATCAAGGTTCAAAAAATCGGACCGGACGTCGAACCGGTCGAGATACTGGGTCAAGGGTCATTAGTATAACCGAGGTCAACTCGAGGTCGAACCGGCCACTTTAAAATAATATAAATTTAATTGATAACAACAAAATACATCAACATTGATTTTCACTAGTAACAAAATATAAAAAAATTTAACAACAATCTACATATAACAGTACTAAAAATTAAAATACATCAACATTGTTTTTTAACTTGTTATCTCAATTCCAATCTTTTAAGTACCTTAAAACTATTTATTCAACTGTTAATTTATTTTTTAAAATTTTCGTTCCAAAAAATAATTTTAATCAAGTATATAATTATATATTTATATGTTAAAATTAAAAGATTAACACTGATACGATAACATATATGGTTAAATAAAGGAGAACGTTATATATTTAATTGAAAGGGTGATTCTTGGAAAACAAAAATTGTATGGTTGATTGTAGGGGTGTCCAAAACCGGGACCGGGAACACCTATTCCCGGTTCCCGTTCCCGGAATGGGACCGGGATTGGATTTCAATCCCGGTCCCGGCGGGACCGGGAACGGGACCGGGAATTCCCGGTCCATTTTTTTTAAAAAGAAAAAAAGAAAAAAATGGGCTTTAATATTGGTATTTAGGATCTCCTCAATTTCTTAGGTGGTTTCCATCTTTGTAACATTTTCAAACTATAAAAGAAAACAAGTCACAAATTAATTATTATGAAGTTATAAACAAATGCACAAGGAAAAAGAATGAACAAAAATGATATCACTAGTTTAGTCACTTAATTTATGCCACATTTAAGAAAAACAACAAAACAAAACAAGGATTAAACTTTCTCAAAATTCTGAACGCTTTTTTCTATAATAATGCCATGACATGAAGCAAATAAATCTCATTAAATATAAGAGATAATAATGCCATGACATAAAGGATAAATAAGTAAAAAGGACAAGTTTAATATAACAAAAACAAGAGATAAAATAGGGGCAAAAGGCTAAAAACACCATAGTTTTTATATAGGAATTTACTTTATATGTAATTGCAATAGAATTAATCCAATAGAATTAGCTCTCTAAAGTTTTGTGCCTAAATTTTTTTTTTTTTTATAAATAAAATGGGGGCCGGGACCGGGACCGGGATCCCGGGGCCTATCCCGGATCCCGGTCCCAGTCCCGGCCATTTCCCGGTCCCGGTCCCGGGATTTTTTTCCCGGACTTCCCGGGACGGGAAATTCCCGGTCCCGATTTGCCGGGACCGGGACGGGATCACCGGGACCGGGAGGGGTTGGACACCCCTAGTTGATTGTTGAGATTTGCCAACATCAGTTCCTAGAAAATAGGAAAAATAAAAGCAGAGAAGTCAGTGACCAAAAAAAAAAGCAGAGAAGTCAGAAAGTCAGGTTCCTTATCTAAAGCAGTAAAGCACGTGATGATATTCAAAACTTTTTCTTTGTTTTCTCTGTCCTCTCAGCGCCTTCTTCATTGATCTTTCAACGTTTCAACTTTCACCACCGGCAGCACCATCTCTTTTTTCCAGCATCTGGTAATCTGCGGTCTTCATTCTTCGGCTTGTGGCAAAAAAGCGAACAACATTCTTCATTTTTCTTATATTCCCAGGTTCCCGTTTTATTTGAGTGAAAACGATTTCTATTTCTTTTTTCCGACTTAAAACTGTTCCATCTTGCTTCTCTGATTCTGGCTCTTCTCTAGCCCGTGCCACCCGCCTACATGCCGGGTTTTCCGGTTCGAAGCCGAAAAGGGAGAGTCAACCCCGGATCGCACTAAGCTGATACTTCCCTCGGTTTAATGCCTGAACCAGATCGGACAGATGGCCAGTTGACCGGGTTTCCGGTCGGACCGGCCAGTCCGATCCGAGTTTTTTAACGCTGGTTTATATACAATACCTCATGTTTACTAACAGTAATTCTATGGATTTGGAGTCTTGCACAGATGAGTCAAAAGTTTTTTATTTTTTTAAAGTAAGGCTTCTTTGGCATTAATAACATTTCGCTAAACCCAATGTAAAAGAAATACGTCTAAACAAAGTTTTGGAGGAAGAATTAAATTGAAAATTTAAAATTCAACATTTCATGTATTCCATTGTGGCACGAAGCCATTTGTGTAAACATGAAAAACAATTTATTATCTTTTATCTAATTTTTATATTCCAATGTTTTTACGTAAATTAATAATAATAGTATTAAAATCTGCAACCATAATCAGGCGGCAGATTTTTTAGCAAGGCAAGGCCTTTCAACAGTGCAAAGGAATGGTAATAGTATTAAACACCACTCTCACTCATATTAAGTTTGCTTCACGTTTTGTTATTTCTTCAAGACACTTCAAGGGATGGTAATATCTCTGATACAGGTATGCTTTTACAGCCTATATAAACGGTACACCACCTAACAGCTTTCTTTGCACGCTAACATCAATTGTCCCTCTTTCCGAGGAAAATATAGACCTTTATGATTTGTTCTTTTCACACTTGATATCTTTGTTTGCTTGCTAGCGATATTGCAACTAAGTTTTCTAACTATTTCTTGTACGAACACCCTTCATCAGATAAGCTTTTATGTTTTTTGAACTAGAGAAGCATTTTGTAACATCCCAAATTTTAGAAAATAGAAAATAAGGAATTATTTAATATTTTGATAATATTATTAAAATATTAAAAAGGCATTAAAAATAAATTTATAATATTTATGCATTTTTTTTATATAATTTCAAGGCTTATTTTCTTAAAGAAATAAAGGGAAATAATTAAGAGATAAAACTAAATTTGGAGAAAAGAGATAATAAAGGCTTATTAAAAGTCTTGGAATGGTATATAGAAATTAAACAGCCTTATTAATAAATTTATGAGGCCAGAGTATTTTTAATAATTTTTAAAGTTTATTTTCTTTATTAGTTAAGGAAAAATAGTTGGGAGATAAATTTAAATAAAGAAGTATTTAGATTCTAGAGGTATTGTTTGTTATTTAAAAAGTCTTATAAATAAATTTAGAAGTTAAAACATATCTAGAGAAATTAATTTGGGGACAGATTTAGGTATATTTCCAAGTGATAATGGTAAACAAAATTATGATTTAAGAGAAAAATAGGAAATAGAAAATAGAAAAGACAATATATGCCCCTAGTTGAAAATATCTTTAATTATAAAAGGAAGGGCAATATAGTAAAACACCCATAAAAACAAAATATCATACTTCTCTTTTAATACACACCACACACGTGCCCTTAATGTCAATTAAACCCCTCTCTTCCTCAGTTTTTTTTATTTCTTCCTCAGCCCTCAAAACCGACACATACATACATCCATTCCTTCCCTCATTCTCGTCCCTCTGTTCCGAAATTTCCCCTTCCTCACTCCCTTCTCCGTTCCTTCGAAGCAGCAGCGGCGGACGGCCCAAATCAAAGGCGGTCGACGGCGAACAGCGACGGAAAGCAAGCATAGAGCTTGTGTGAGTTTTTCTTCTCCGTTTTTCCTTTCTTGATTTGATTTGAGCGAGTTTGAGGGGGAAGTGGATTCGAATTTCCGGGGGGGGGATTTAAGGTTTCAAAATCCATAGAAATGATGCTTAAACTTTGATTTGGATGATTTTGGTTGTGATTTTGAGTGGGAATCGAGTTTGGCCGTGTAGCTCAAAAAGCCCCAAATTTGTGGTACTGTTCATCGCCTCTGTTCCGATTCCATTCTTCAATTCTTCCTCTAATTCAAAGCTGATTAGTGTTTAAATGATGTTATGTGTTGATTTAAAGTGTTGATCGAGGTTGAATGTTTGATTTCGAATCTCCCTCTTATTCCTCTGTCTTGTTCGGTTCTCTGCGCCATTTGGTCCGAGATTGTGCTCCTTTTTCTCTGTATTTTGGCTTTATGATGATGTAGAGGAGATGGTGGAATAGATAATGAATATGTATAGTGAAGTTATGTTTGAATGTGAAATTTCTTCTCTTCTCTGCTTGGTTGCGTTGGCCGACGTGTTTCAATGTAGGAAGAGGGAAGTTTTGTTGATATTAGAAGTGAATTAGAATTCATTATGTGTAGTTGAAGCTTTTTGATGATGGTAGAAATTGTGATTCCCTGTGTGTGGCTTCCGGGTGGCAGAAGAAAGGAAAAAATGGGGGTTTATAATAAGGGAAGTGATTGGGATTATGCTATATAATTGAAGCTTTGTTATCTCTTGTGTCTTCCCCTGTGATTTAATTCTTCTAAGCATAATGAAGGGATGATGGAATGGGTGTTGGTTGTGAATGATTAATTCTTAAGTATAGGTGGAATTTGGTTATTCTCTTCTTTCCTTTCCCCTTGCTCTGTTTGGCTGAGAAGGAGGAATAAGATTGGGGAAATTCTTGTTTTCTCCCTTTGGTTGGTTTTCTAGGCTTAGTGGAAAGAGGATAAATGGATATGTAATGATGTGGAATTGATTTTAAGTGAGGATGTTGTTGTTTCACGTGTTTTCCTATTCTCTGCCTGGCTGTTCGGTGAATTGCAGTGTTGATACTTAATTGATTATAGGCAATGTTATTTTGAATACCTAAAATGGTATATCAAATCTGGAACTATAGGTCAGGCTTTTTGTTCTGAAGTTCCTTAGGGCTGTGAAGGTGATGTTTTAACTATTAAGCTTATGCTATTGCTGTCTTGAGTTTCTGAATACTATAAAGTGTTTTTTTATGTTAAATTATCAAATTTTAATAATTAAAGAACGTTTTGTAATACCTGTATAACCAATAGACATGTTTAAAACAGTATAATGAATTTTAACAGAACAGTTTGTTGTTGTCTCAAGCAATCTCTATTTTGTGTGGGATTTATTCTTCTCAAAATCTAGAAGTTTTAGTATTTGTTGTCTCCTTATACTGTGACAACATAATTCTATGTTTGAAGTCTCTTGTCATGTAAAAGTTTGGAAATTCGATGTTTAGAGAGCATCTTAATGGAGCAGGAAAGCCTTTTGGTATAAAATTTAATTACTCTTTTGATTCATAATAATTTCGAAGAATCTGGTAATTGATAGGGTTAAGTTTGTTTAACAAGCTTGAAGTTTATGGATTTAATAAAGAAGGTTGTTTAAAGGATATAAATTGTTTTTAAAGCACTAAAGCATGCATTAGAATGATGAGACATTTGTGTTATGTTATTTGTGTAAAGGACTTAACTCTTAACAGTTATTTCTGGAAGGATTTTCCTTGATTAACTATTGTTTGAAGTTCCCAAATATGAAATGAGTTATAATTTTAAAGACCTTTCCTTTTTACTGTTATGTTACAGGGAATAAGTTAACACATTAACAATTGCTAGTCAAAATTAATATGTTTAAAAATGAAGCTGGGATCTGGGTTGTTATTCTTTTTATTAGAAGTTTGGTTTAACATGAATGTTGTAGAAAATTTGGGTGAATAGTGATATGAATAATGGTTCAGTATGGGATTACTTCCTCTGTTTAATTTGTTTCTAAGAATGAAGGGGTTTTGAAAATAATGAAAGAAGAATGTTGATAACTGATTTATTATGTTAGAAATTTGAAGTGGGAGACTCAATGGTTTATTAGTGCTGTATGAGATTTAATTTAGGGCAGTTATTTTAAAAGACTTCTGGAAGAATTGATTCTGTAGTATTTGTAGGAACTAATTGTTCATATTTGAGTAGGAAAAGTAAAGGAGGAAAGAGGATTTATGTACTTTAGCTTTTCATTTGATTAATTCCAGTTTAGATTCTAACTGGGGTTATTATATCTAAAGGATATTATAATTTGGATGGAAACTATAGATTTCAAAAAGTTTGAATTTATTTATGTGCCTGTGTTGTGTATATTAATTAGTACTTGTGCAATGTTGATTGCTAATGGTTTGATTAATCGTTTAGCTATAAATTTAGATTTAATAGTATTGAAAACGGAAAGGGGTAGAATTATAGGAACGTGAGAGCCGTTTAATTATTATGCTTAAGTTTAGACATTGATATATTGTTCCGGTATTATAAATATTTATAGGACAAGATAGTGAGATCAAATTCCCAGAGTACATAGAAGAAAAGGAATACAGTAAAGAGTAAACTCAGGATACAGGTAGCAGTTTATTTCATTACATTAAAATAATTGCATGTATTATTTTGTAATATCTGCTTCAAATTTACATTATGCATGAAGGTGATAAGCCTTGTTAATTCCTGCATAGTTATTTATGGAGTACTCCAGGCTTAGGTGGGTCGCTCCCCCTTTGCCAGATCAGTTAGTTATAACTTTAAATGTTATAACGAGAAATCCTGCAGGTGAGGCCTCCACTAGTTAACGAATATATTGTTAATAGTGGTTGGCAGAGCATTGAGCGCAGGAAGTATGTATAATTGTTTTATTTGTTCAGGTTTATGAAATATATACATGTCAATGCTAGCATGATAATATAAGTTAATGAAAGAAACTGCTATTGGGATTTCCAATCTCACCCCCTTCCCCAAACATTTTTCAGTTTAGCAGGTTGAAAGAAGCTAGCTGGGGAAGAAGAGTAGATGAAGAAATTAGGATTTTAATTTGGGAAGCAAGAGGCAGTAAATCTTTTAATAAGGTTATTTGTATATATTGTAAAATTAAATTATTAAATTAATAGTAGAAAGTATAGAAAATAGAATTGTATAAATTTATTAAGAGATTTAAATTTCATAAGTATTATGAATTATGAATAGACTCCTTTAAGAGGGTTAGTGTATTTTTAATTGTTTTATTAACCACTTTATGTTATAAAGAGTTTTAAATTATTTCAATTTGTCTGAAAAGCCCATTCCAACCAACAGAAGGTTGGTCTAATGTTTTAAAAGAAAAGTTTTAAATTTTTCTGTATTTTTGGGCTTCTGACATTGAAAAGTGGTTATAATTCAATTAAAAATTGTTATAATATAGTAGAAAATTCAAGGCGTTACACATTTCACTTACTATGACCTTAGCTTTTATGTTTTTATCCTTATTAAATTCTTTAATTTTATTTTATTAGCACCATTAGCTTCTATAGAAAAGCTAACATGCTAATTTCGCAAAGTCAGAGGAGTTTATAATTGTAATTGAAAAACATCAATGATTCAATTCGGAGATGAAAACACATACTTCATCGATCATAAATATAGGACCTATTTATCAAGGTTATCAAACCCAGACTACACCGGCTGGGTCAACCTGGAACTCGCCGACCCGGCCACTAGTCTCGTCTGATCAAGCCCCTAACTCGGGGTGATGGTAACCCACAAAGACTCGGACAACTCGGTGAAACCCAGTAGTGACTTGGTTGACTTGCCGCGTTGAGCGAGCCAACCGGTTTACTTTTTTTCATCAAATTAGATTCAAGCAAACAAAATTTCCAATTCAGAAAAGAGAGGTGAACAAGAGAGCGAGGATTTACTTAAGACTAACCATTCAAACCATGAACAAGATTTACTTAAGACTAACCATTCAAACCATGAACAAGATTTACTTAAGACTAACCATGTTAGTAAAAGCATTTCACTTACTAAAAAAACGCTAACATCGTTAGAAAAAGGTTTTCCTTAAAATTTCTTTGGATCATAAACCAAAATAGCTAACTATGATAGAAAAGAAAACTTGTAAAACATTTTAAGGATCTATCATAGTTAGGAAAATGTTTGCCTTAATTGAACAGAAATGAATCCATGTTAGAAAAGAGGCCTTTTAAATCAGGACTAACATGGATATTAAAACATTGCCTACATTAAAGCCAATTTATTCATGTTGGATAAAATCTACCTAACATGGATATTAAAACGCGCCTATAGTATATTTATCAAGCCTTTCAAAATACTTTCACTTCGAGCCTCAGCCCAGCCCCGATTTACCAAACCTTTCGCCGGGCGAACGTTTTGGATGATTGTGAAAAATGTATTTGGAAACCATTTTTGTAAATGCCGATATACATGTTGTGAAAATGTTTTCAGGTATTGATGATTACATGACTATCTGGTATGTGCTCATATTTCAAACTGAATATATAATATTTAGTTTCCCACATTGACACCTTACTAGCACACACCGCACGTGGAGAAGTAATTAGTGGTTACGTTTTGGGGCTACCCCCATTTATCTCACTTTTTGCAGGTCCTAGTAGCGGAATAGACGGATACCCTGGGAAAGGAGCCCTCCTCTTCTCACAGAAATATAGTGAGCTTTTATTTTGGGTTTTATGCGAGAAGTATTGTATATTGCCATACTTCTTTAGGCTTTCATATTTCGCTTCCGCATTCTTATATTTGGATCATTGTATGCATTATTCTTTTGGTTGGGACCGGTCTAATTCTGGCATATATATGCCTTAGGCATACCGGCACTGCCTTACTATATTCGAATTAATCGTGAACCATGGATCGGAAAATATTTCATATCCACTAGGGATATTTTGGGATTTCTCCAGGATATTTTATAATTTTTGAACATGATGATATTACGTTAAGTACATGATAAAAAAATATTAATGTTTTAATTGGGAGTTTCAAATGTAAAATGATCTTTTTCTAACATGGATCAAGTTATAAAATGGCTAATTATTAATATCCATGTTAGTTGTGATTTAATAAAAAAAATTGTTTTCTACTCTTGTCTATTGGGAATTTCCTTTTAATTAAATAAGAATTTTTTTTATCTAACTATGATAGCCTTTTTTCGGTATTTTAGTAATATTCTTTTCTATCATGTTAGACATTTAAAAATTGATTTTTAAATAAATTATTATCTTGAAATTTTTCTAACTATGTTTGTATTTTATTTAGTAAACCTTTTTTCTAACATAGTTAGTATTGATAAAATCTTATTACATTCAGTTTTATGGTTAGTAAAATGTATTAAATTCGGCTTTATAGTTAATAAAATGGTTTTACAAAGCGTATGTTACAATCACCATTTAAATTTATTAAGTCAACATTATCCGTTAAGTAAAACTAACACTTAGTAAAAAAAAAAACAGACCAAGACCAAAAGTGCACTATTAAAATTTAAGGGAACAAAATGATACCTAATCACCCAATACAAACATAAAGCACCAAAAGAATATTTTATCCTCATGAGAAGATAACAATCTTTTTTTTTTGTTAATTTAATTTATAAATCATATTAGTGAATAATTTAATTTATACTCCTACATTGCACAAAGTCTATTTAATTATCTCACTGTTTATATATCTGTACATTATTATTGGTCAATTGATGTAAAATCAAACACAATTTATAAATAAGCGTACAATGCCCCGCGCATCCCGCGGTTCCATACTAGTTATTTGTAAAAGGAAGTTTGATACTCCTCAAATTGCGCTCGTGATGCAGCCGAGTGTATATTACTGGTAGTCTGAAACTGCCATTACATACTTTTTTTTTTTTTTTTGCCAAAAACAGTTACTGTTAAATGATAAAATTATTCTAAAATTAAAAAAGGCGTACAAGAACTGGATGGGGATGAAAGGAGACATTTATATTTGCTTCCTCTATAGAAATCGTTCACTGTAACTATATGAATGCATTTATTTTTTGAATTATCAAGGTGTGGTTGTCATTGTGAACGCGTTGAATGGTTTGTGCAGACTAGTAAGAAACCATTATTTTCTCAGCATTAAGTACGAAATTTATTAGCTTTCATTAACAACGACTCTAGAAGCATTGTTGGTCTTGAACCCCTTCAGCCTTTGGTCTAAAATTAAAAAAAAAAAAAAAACAACAGAGAAGCTACCACTTGTTTCTTCGTTGCCTCACTCTTCACTTATATGAGTCTTATTCCAAATTCCAGTGGAAATATCATTTGTTTTATGGCTTCCCTTCTTTTTCTATTACTCTCTTGTCCTTAATATAAGGCACCAACTATCAATTCTAACAAACCAATTAAAGGCAGTTGGGTCATTAAAATTAGGATAAATTGACTTTTTTTCTAACTTCATTACTCATTAAATGATATGACCAAATATTTTCAACTATGAACTCGAATTAATGACAGGGGTAAAGTAGGAAAAAGGTAATTAATGTGGCGATTGGTGCCTTATATTTGGAACAAAAAATTTTTCTAGTTGATGTCTTATATAGGGGTGTTCACGGGACGGGACGGGACCGGGACAAGCCCGTCCCGTCCCGTCCCGAAAAATTGTATTCGGGACGAGAATTCCGTCCCGTGTCCCGTCCCGTCCCGAACTTGTCCCGGTCCCGATCGGGACGGGACGGGACCGGGACGGGACCGGGACGGGACGGGACTGTCCCGAATTATTTTTTTTATTTTTTTAATGTTTTTTATTTTATTTTATTTTTTACAAATTGAGAATTGTAGAGTTGCTACTGTAGAGGAACGAGTAAGAAGGAGAGGGAGAAGAAGGAAGAGACAAAGGGAAAAATAAAATAGAGAATAGCACAATTTTCCAACTTATCTCTACAGCTTCACTTACAGATTCTTCTTAATTTCTACAAAACTAGTGAACCACAATCAAAATCACAGCCTCTTTTCTCACTTTATTCATTCTCTATTCCCTACCCTATTCGCTTTCCTATTATTCCCATCAAGACCATGTCTCAACAATTAGATTTTTCTATATATTTTGTGAAAAAAAATATATATTATAAAAATATATATTCGGGACGGGACGGGATCGGGACGACCCCGTCCCGAGTCCCGTCCCGAACCCCTATTTTGTCCCGTCCCGAAAAATTTCGGGACGGGACGGGACGGACCGGGACGGGACAAGCCTGAACAGCCCTAGTCTTATAATAAGAATCAGAAAGAGTATTATTGGGCATGCCTTAGTTTCTAGGTATTCTCTTTTTTTTTTTTTGGCCAACGTTTCTAGGTATTCTCAAAATAATAAAAAAAAAGGACCAGAAATTTGTGCCACTTCAATTGAAAAAGACCTCAAATTCAACTCTGCAGATTCCAACAAACTTGTGTTTTGGAATGAAAGCATTCCTTGTAGTGAGTGGAGTGGCATAACTTGGGATGAGGAGGGACATGTTTCTAGTGTTGACCTTAGTGAGGCTCTTTATCTTTAGAAATACATGTATAATATTCCTCCGTCCATATATATAAGGTCATTTTAATCGAATTGTGGTATCCTAAAAAATAAGTTAAAATTAGTTAACAACAATAAATACATAGGAAATTTACTCTTTTTTTTTCAATAATACTCTTATTTATGAATGAGTAAGAGAGAGTAATTATATTATGAAGAAAAAAAGATCAAAAAGAATGTGAGAGAGAAATTAACGCATGAGAAAAATAGGAAAAACTCATTTATTACCTAAATAAAGTTAATTAGAACCTTATAAAAGGGAACAAACCATTTAAAAAAAAAAAAAAAAAGAAGCACATTGTATATAGAAGGATGGAGGGAGTAATCACTATCCTTCCTGCTTGTGCTGTTAATAACAGTCTTCCTTATCTCCAATAACTTTAAACTATTGTTGCCTTCTTCCTAACATGCTATTTCATTTTATATATGGGTGATGTTTACTCCTTGTGATGTTTAACAGAACTATACTTAATGAAATTTAGTATTGTGTAATCCTTAACAAAAGATTCAACTTAAAAGCTTTTTGTTAGACAAAACGATCTAAGCTTAAGAAAATGATCTCTACAAAATATATGCAATTTTATATTTTTAACTAAATAATTAGAAGAAAAGCAAGTTGCCTTTTTTACCAAAGTGATAAAGTTATACCACTAATGGTACTTGGTTCAGTATGAGCGGAAAGAAGGAAAAATATAAATGCACCTTTTCCTGTACATATCAAGATGGAGTTGGACTTTTTGCAAGACGCAAAACTAAAAAATAGAGATTTACTAAAGAATTCAAAGAAAATTACATTCCTGACAGAAAATCTAACAAACGGTATGAAATTTTATGTTTAAATACACAAAAATGTATAAATTAAAGCATGTTTAAAAGAATCATCTCGAGTTAAACTTGCCTTGTTAGTATGGTCCTAAATATAAGAGTAGGCTCATTTTTTGAGATTAAGGAAGTCAAATAAACCACTTAATTATAACATACAGTATATCACATATAATTAGATTATACAAAGTTTTTAAGTAAGCTAAATTAATTTTTAGATAAAACTAATAAATATAAATACTTTAAAATGATTTATTCAACATTCCTACTCTGTCCAAAATAAGTCAACTTGATATTATATTTAGGACACATGATTATTGTTACTTCCTTCCTAAAACCAGCATATGCCATTTCTGTCTTTTAAACCCTTCAACCTATAGTAAAACTGCAATTTGTCTCAGAATCTTAAGCTCATTGTGCAACCAAGTGTATTACTAGCACTAGTATTATAAAACTGCCATTACTTTTTACCCGAAACAGTTAATGTTGAATAATCAAGGGAAAATCATATTGATGACCCACAGAAGGCATTTAATCACAACAAGTTCCCGAACAATCATCTAATTACATTGAAATCCCAAGGGACTTGGGTGAAATAAAATGACTTGTCATTGTGAGTTGTCAATACCAGCTCATTGAATTGTCACTGCACCTAAATACGCTGGTATTGACAACTCAATACGCTGATATTGACAACTCTTGAATTGACAACCCATTGAGTTGTCAATACCAGCTCATTTGCGTGCAGTGACAATTCAATGTGCTGGTATTGACAACTCACAATGACAAGCCATTTTATTACACTCAGGTACCTTGGACTTCAATATAATTTGATGATTGTTTGGGACCTTGTTGTGATTAAATACCTTATGTAGGCCCTCCATGTGATTTTCCCCATAATCAACTTATAAAACTGCCTTATCATGCAAAAATTCTCAAAGTTATAATTGAACTTCAAAAACGCGTGGAATGTTTGTGCAGCAGTCACTAGTCTTGAACAAGGACACCACTGTTTTCTCTGCAATTTCTGCTAACGTTATTAGCTGTATCTTCAAATGGGACAATGACTTAGGATTTTTGAGTCTACTCTGACGCTGACTCACTAATGGACAGAATATGTGCCATTTTTTCTCAGTGTCTCTCTTCTGCGCTCTAATGCATCTTTACCAGCCAGACCCAACTCATTTTTAAGACAGGTAAATAGAAGGTAAAATATAAATGCCATTTTCTTGTTCATATCAAGGTCGGGTTGGAATTTTTGCAAGTGATAAATTTTAAAAGGGATAGAGATTATTCAAAGAAAATGACATTACTGACGACAAAAAAATTTAACAATCCGTATGAATATTCACTGCAATAAGAATAAGAGAAAAATATAAAAAAAATCAAGGACACAATTATTTTTCTCACTAACAGGCGTGGTTGGTAAGCGGATATCATTATTAAGTCTGAAATCTTATGTTTAAGTACACAAAAACGTAAAAAGCATGTTTAGAAGAATTACCAATTATGTCTTTTAAACCATTCAGCCTAATAAAACTGCAATTTGTCTCAGAATCTTAAGCTCATTGTGCAACCAAGTGTACTACTAGGACTAGTATTAAGAAACTGCCATTTTGCCAGAAACAGTTACTGTTGAATAATAAAATTATGAAGAACATATATACAATAACTCAATGAGAAGGAAAAGAGGCAATTGTATTTTTGCCTTCTGTTCACAACTGCCTTATGCAGTATCATGCATAATTTTTCACAGTTATGATTGAATTTTCAAAACCATGTGGAATGTTTGTGCAGCAGTCACTAAGTCTTCAACAAGGACACCATTGTTTTCTCTGTAATTTCTGCTAACTTTATCAGCTTTAACTTCAAATGGAAAAACGACTTGAACTTTTTGAGTCTATTGTGACGCTGACTCTCTACTGGACAAATATGTGCCATTTTTTCTCCATGAGACCCAACTCGTTTTTGAGACAAGTAAAAGCTGAAACCATTGGTTTTAACCTCCAGAGAAGCCACCACTGGTTTCTTCATTGCTTTAGTATTCATTTGTATGAGTCTTAAGCAAAGTATACTCCGAAGTCCAATGAAAATATCATTACTTCTATGGCTTTCCTTCCTTTTCTATTATTATTGGGCTTGCCTTGGTTTCAACGTTCCTCTAGTTTCTGGGCATTCTGTACCCTGTCTTGAAGACCAGAAACTTTTGCTTCTTGAATTGAAGAAAGACCTCATATTCTACTCTGCAGGTTCCACCAGACTTGTGTTCTGGAATGATAGCGTTCCTTGCAGTCAGTGGAGTGGCGTAAGTTGGGATAAGGATGGACATGTTACTGGTCTTGACCTCAGTGGTGAATTAATAAATGGTGGACTTCACAATTCTAGTTCTCTCTTCAGCCTCCAATATCTCGAGCATTTGAATTTGGCTGGCAATCGCTTCGAATCTGTGATTCCATCCAGAATCAAAGAGTTGAAGAACTTGACTTCTCTTGATTTGTCATATGGTAGTTTTCGGGGGCAGATACCTATAGAGATTGCTCAGCTCACGAGGTTAGTCATTCTTGATCTGTCTAATGCTCTTTATTCAGATTCATATCTGGAACTAGAGAATCCAAATCTGGTGAAGCTTGTTCAGAACCTGAGTGAAGTTAGAGAACTATATCTAGATCGCATTGATATATCGCTCAATGCAAATGAATGGGGTCATGCATTGTCCTCTTCTCTACCTCATCTGCAGGTACTAAGCATGACAAATTGCAACCTATCAGGTCCCATCGATTCCTCCCTAGAAATTCTTCAAAATCTCTCCATAATTTATTTGTATCAGAACGATTATTTGTCAGGTCCAGTACCGGATTTCTTCGCTAAACTCTCAAATCTGACAAAACTGGATCTTAATCATTGCGATTTGAGCGGGTTTCCAAATGAGATCTTACAGGTAAAGTCACTCACTTATCTTGATCTATCATCCAATTATGGTCTTCAAGGTTCTCTGCCAGACTTCCCACAAAACGGATCTCTCCAGATGTTGATTCTAAAAGATACAAATTTCTCAGGAGCATTACCAGACTCCATAGGCAGCTTACAGAAGCTATCTGAATTAGATTTAAATTCGTGCCAATTCAGTGGAACATTGCCGGAATCAATGTCAAATCTTACTGAGCTTGCTTTCCTGGACTTGTCATCTAACTCCTTCACAGGTCCGATTCCAACATTTGATAAGGCCAAGAACCTTTATCATATAGACCTATCTAACAATAAATTAACAGGTCCGATTCCAACATTTGATAAGGCCAAGAACCTTGATCATATAGACCTATCTAAAAATAAATTAAGTGGTGGAATATCATCGGCACACTTCAAAGGCCTTGAAAACCTAGACACCATCAAGTTGCAGAACAATTCCCTCAATGGGAGAGTTCCCATGTCTCTGTTTTCGATCCCACGGCTAAGTGAATTAGATCTTTCCTACAATGATTTTCAAGGTCAGTCGGCTGCACTACCAAACGTCTCTTCCTCCTCCATGTTACGAGCTCTCGATTTGAGTAGTAACAATTTAGAAGGGCCTATTCCTCAATATATATTTCATCTTGGAGGGCTTGAGTATCTCAAATTGTCTTCGAACAAGTTAAATGGAACGGTACGGCTGGATGTGTTTGAGAGACTTCAAAATCTAGGTTCACTTGATCTTTCAAATAACAACCTGTCAATTGATGTTAATGTTAAGAATGCTAACCATTTACCCTTTCCCATGTTGAGTGATTTGAGGCTGGCATCCTGTAGTTTGAGACAATTCCCCGGTTTCTTGAGAAATCAGTCCAATTTAATGTCTCTAGACCTCTCGAACAATGAAATCAAAGGTAAAATCCCCTACAGGATTTGGGAGCACAAAGATTTATATGAATTGAATCTTTCTCATAATTTACTTCAACAGAGAGAAAGAATCCCATATAATTTTAGCTCTGAATTTCATTTGAACGTGCTTGACCTACATGACAACGACCTCCAAGGCACACTTTCGGCATTTCCTCAATCTGCCTCTTATTTGGATTTTTCATACAATAAATTTAGCTCTGTTATTCCCCCTAACATTGGTAACTTTCTGTCTTACACATATTTCCTTTCTCTGTCACACAATGCTCTTCATGAAAGAATCCCTGTCTCCATATGCAATTCTCCAAACCTTCAAGTGCTTGATCTTTCCTACAACAACTTTACTGGGGGGATTCCACATTGTCTAGCAAAAAGTGAGACTCTTAGGGTATTGAATTTAGGAAACAACAATCTCAATGGCAATATTCCTCATACTTTCCAAGCATCATGTACTCTGAAGACTTTGGATCTTAGTAGCAATGATCTACAAGGGCCAATTCCAAAGTCTCTATCCCATTGCACCACGTTAGAGGTGTTAAACATTGGAAATAACAAGATAGATGACGGGTTTCCATGCTTGTTGAAGGCAATACCTACCCTCAGAGTCATGGTTTTGTGAGGAAACAATTTGCATGGACCTATTGGTTGTCCGAATATGAAGATGATTATTTGGGAGATGCTTCAAATTGTTGATCTGTCTGTCAACAGTTTCAATGGAACACTTCCAGGAGAATTGTTTCGGACTTGGAAGGCGATGATTCTTAATAAAAATCAGACATCATCAAAGGCAAATGATAAAGGTTTTATCTTCTATGACGTTGGTGAGAATGTGAATTATCAGGATCGAGTGCTTGTTACCATGAAAGGTCAAAACATGACCTTAACCAAAATTCTAACTATCTTCACATCTATAGACTTCTCATCCAATCAAATTGAAGGGTCGATACCAGAAGAGATGATGGATTTTACAGCACTCCTTGGACTCAATCTGTCAAATAATAATCTCTCAGGCTACATTCCATCATCCATATGGAAACTGAAACAACTTGAATCCTTGGACATGTCAAAAAACTCTTTGACAGGAGAGATTCCACAAGGGCTTGCAAGTTTGTCTTTCCTTTCATTTGTGAACTTTTCCTATAATCATTTGAAGGGAAGGATCCCTACAGGCACACAACTTCAATCATTCGAGGCATCTTCTTTCCAAGGCAATGATGGCCTTTATGGACCTCCTTTGACCCAAATTTCAAACAATGCCCCAAAGCCACCACCAGCATTATCTGCAAATAACCAAGCAAATGATTATGGGTTTATCATGGGTTTGGAATTCGGTGTGGTATTCGGCTTAGGAATCATTATTGGGCCACTTTTCTTCTGGAAGCGGTGGAGGATAAGATACTGGAAATGTGTGGACTTCATTATCTGTAACATTTTTCCTCAAGTTTATGTTGATTATCAAAGACATGAAGGACAATGGATTCCAGTTCTACGTTGGAACCATTAAGGAATGGGCTTTATTCAACATAATAAACCACGCACACTGTCTACCAATGAGGTAAACTTTTTTTACCAAGAATGTATGGCCTATATTTGAGCAAAATACACTGACTTGCCTCTTCAATGTTTTATCTTAATTACAAAATCCTCCATCTTTAAAGCCTATGCAAATCTTTTATTGAATCAAAAAGTACTTGTATTGTATACATAAATCTCTCTCTTTTAAGATTGGGGGAATTACTATTATTAGATCTCAAAGAATTAAGGAGACTTAATTATGAAGAAGACCTAATAATTAGTGAGAGTTTGTCACTTAATTTCTTATACATATCCCTCATTTTTTTTGGTTATTAAATTGCTTTGATTCCTTAGGATCTTATAGTAATTCCTAGTTTAAGATTTCATTTATTTGCACCCACCCTAATTGTTAAGTTATATATTTTCTATTTAAATAGATTTATCTTTAAGTTTAAACAAAGATGTTGTTTTTAAAAGTTTAGGCTAAAAAAATTTAATGAAAATATTTTTTAAACACATTTTAAATTTTTTCAACTATGTAAATTTGTTTATTTAATAATTTAAAGTTAAATACATAAGTTGGTAAAAAAAAATATTTCACACGCATATTAACTTCGAAAAGAACTTACTCGAGCTAAAGTGTCTTTAAATATATTAATTTAATACAATAATTGTCTAAAATTATTCATTTATGCACAAACATAGTAAATTATTTTAATTGGGGAGGGGTAGAAGATGAAACTATGATATCATGTTAAAAAAAAAAAATCAAAACATCGAGGGAGAAGAATAATAAAAATTGAGGAGAGAAATCTTTATGGTCAATGACGAGGTCAAAGAAAAACAAAAAACATATCTGAGTTGAGATGGTGAAATCTAGGCGGAATTGAACAAATCCAGGCGGGCACCATCAGATCAGAATATATCTAAAAAATTGTAATAAACTTGTTATATGTAAAAGACAAAAATAAATCCAGGTAGGCTTAAAAAACCCATGGGTGTGCTTGTAGACTGTCCCATTTAATTCTTTAAAGAGCGGGTTTGAGCCCATCCGTCACAAGCCCTTTTTGAGGAGCCCAAAATGGACAAATTTTTAGTGGGCACTTGTGGGCCCACCGAGTTATGGGCTTCTTCTTAGCCATATTCATTTAAAGTATTTTCTTAAACAAGTCTATTAATTTCTTCTTTAGTCTTTATATAATTGTGGCTTCAAAATTTATCTTATGCACATACATTAATGTATCTTAGGGATATATCTTAGCATATTGGCCCTCATAAGTTTAGCATCTTTGTGATTACTAAAACCAAAGTGCGCAATAGTATGTTAGTTCAAACTAAATAGCAGTATAAGTCTTTGATTTTCTTTGAATTTTCTTATTATTAATCTCCTCTTCGTTACTAGTAATTTTCAATGGCATTATTATCTAATTGTTTTTATGGTCGTATATTTTATATGAAGTTAATCATCTGGAGTGCGTGGCATATCCAAATATGGGAAGCGTGATCAACAAAGGAGACATACAAATGAAGATTACGAAATGTGAATTTAAATATGTCTGTTCATTTGAAAATAATACGGTTGAAATGTTTGATACTTTTGGGGAGATGCATGAATCGTACTTTTGTTATGAATCAGTATTGTACCTGTACTATTAAGAAGTTGATGATATTAATTAAGTTTGTGTTTGGATTGACATTTTGAAATTGATTTTACAATGTCGAAGATAAGTGTAAGAACTGAGTTTTGTTTGTCTTGCTTGTAAAAAACAACAACAACAACAAAGCCTTATCCCATTAAGTAGGGTCGGCTACATGGATCGCACGACGCCATTGTGCTCTATCGGTAACCAAATCTTTAGGTATATTATTTATTAAAAGATCTCGCTCTACAACGTCATTGAGTGTAAGCCTTGGTCTCCCTCTTCCTCTCTTAATCGGACTCCAGACTGTTTGATCTACCCTCCTCACTGGTGCATCTAATGGCCTCCTTTGTACATGTCCAAACCACCTCAAACGATTTTCTACCATTTTCTCACTGATAGGTGCCACTCCAACTCGTTCTCGTATATGATCATTTCGAATCTTATCCTTTCTTGTGTGACCACACATCCATCTCAACATCCTCATTTCAGCTACCCCCATTTTATGTTCATGTTGACCCTTCAGAGCCCAACATTCACTACCATATAATACTGCTGGTCTTATAGCAGTGCGATAAAACTTTCCTTTTACCTTATGAGGTACTTTTTTATCACAGAGAACTCCAGTAGCTTTCCTCCACTTACACCACCCAGCTTGAATTCTATGATTAACATCGTCATCAATCTCACCATCTTGTCTTATAATTGATCCCAAATACCTAAACTTCGTCACTTGAGGGATTGTTTGCTCTCCCAGTTTAACCACCAAATCACCTCTAAGTTGCCTATTTGCAAAATTGCAATGCATATATTCTGTCTTACTTCTACTTAAACGGAAACCCTTCGACTCCAGTGTGTTTCTCCATATCTCTAATTTATCATTAATCTCCTCTCTTGATTCGGCCAGAAGGACTATATCATCAGCAAAAAGCATGCACTTAGGGACCTCTTCTTCTATAGGATCAGTTAGAGCATCTACTACTAAGTTAAACAAATATGGGCTCAAAGCTGATCCCTGATGTAGGCCAATTCTTATAGGGAAGTCTTTTGTCTCACCTCCCGGCGTTCTAACCTTAGTCAACACCCCATCATACATATCCTGTATAACTTTAATATAAGCAACACATACTCCTTTCTTTTCCAAGGCTTTCCAAAGTAAATCTCTCGGCACGCGATCATACGCCTTTTCTAAGTCAATAAAAACCATATGTAAGTCTCTTTTTCTACTTCAATACTTTTCCATTATCCCCCTTAGTAGATATATCGCCTCTGTTGTGGATCTCCCTTGCATGAACCCAAACTGTCTCTCAGAAATACTAGTTTCTAGTCTTAACCTATGCTCAATCACATTTTCCCATAGTTTCATTGTATGACTCATAAGTTTAATTCCCCTATAATTTGCACAATTTTGTATATCACCTTTGTTTTTATAAATCGGAACTAAAGTACTTTTTCTCCAATCATCAGGCATCTTCTTGGACCGTAAAATCTCGTTAAACAATTTAGATAACCATAACACACCTTCTTCCCCTAAACATTTCCAAACTTCAATCGGTATACCATCAGGTCCAACCGCTTTACCATTTTCCATTTTCTTAAGAGCTTCTCTAACCTCCCAAACT
Organism: Mimosa bimucronata; assembly: GCA_037074515.1. NCBI lineage: Eukaryota > Viridiplantae > Streptophyta > Magnoliopsida > Fabales > Fabaceae > Mimosa > Mimosa bimucronata. Next base: position 3,917,069 of record CM073446.1, read on the forward strand.
CTAATTCTACGATAAAATGACCTATTAAGTTCATCTTCACTAATTGTCAAATCCCCTAACTCACAAGATAGACCTTCACCTCCATCATTGAATAACTTAGAAAAGTAGACCTCCCATCTATTCTTAATATCTTCGTCAGTAATCAAAACTTTACCTTCTTCATCCCTTATACATCTTACTTGATCCAAATCTCTCGAATTTCTCTCCCTACTCTTTGCGATCTTGTAAATCTTTTGTTCCCCAGCCTTTGTCCCTAACTCCTTATAAAACCCCTCGTATGCTTTAGCACGAGCTTCACTCACTGCCTTCTTAGTCTCCTTTTTAGCTAAGCGGTACTTTTCCCAATTTTCAGTATTATTACACAAGTGTATAGCCTTAAAACAATTCTTTTTATTCCGCACCTTTTCTTGGACATCCTTGTCCCACCACCAAGTCTCCTTATCTCGTGGTCCAAAACCTTTTGATTCTCCTAAAGTAGCTTTAGCAACCATTTCAATCTTTGTGGTCATATTCTTCCACATGCTGTTAGCATTTCCTTGTGTCTCCCATACCCCTTCATCCAATAGATTTCTTTTAAAAATCTCTCGCTTCTCCCCCTTTAACTGCCACCACTTGATCTTTCGGTTCAAAACTGCCCGACGCCTCTGTCTTATACATTTAATTCTCACATCAAGAACTAGAAGTCTATGTTGAGCGGTCTCCCCATGCCCAGGAATCACTTTGCAATTAGTACATAACCTTCTATCATGGTTTCTTACCAAAAAGAAATCAATTTGTGACTTGTGAGTTCCACTTTTATATGTAATTAAATGTTCTTCCCGCTTCTTAAAGCATGTGTTAACAATCTTAAGATTGTATGCTAAGGAAAAATCGATAATTGTTTGTCCTTCATTATTCAACTCCCCATAACCAAAACCACCATGCGCCCTTGCATATGATCCCGCCTCTTTCCCAACATGTCCATTAAGATCTCCTCCAATAAAAATTTTTTCGGTTGCCGGTATACCTTGAATCAACCCTTCAATATCTGGCCAAAACTTCTCCTTAAGATGTGCTTCTGCCCCTACTTGGGGTGCATATGCACTAATAACATTTATTGTATCCTTTCCTACAATTACTCTCACAGATATGATTCGGTCCTCAATCCGCTTAACTTCCACTACATTCTTCCGCCATTCTTTATCTACAATGATACCAACACCATTCCTCCCATTTACCTTTCCTGTGTACCAGAGTTTAGAATCATTAACTCCGATTTCTTTAGATCTCTCTCCAACCCATCTGGTTTCTTGTAAGCATAATATATTAATCTTACGATCCTTCATAACTTGTGCAACCTCAAAAAGCTTCCCATTCAGCGTCCCAATATTCCAAGAACCAAATCTAATCTTACTCTCATGAACTAGCTTCTTTAGCCGCCTCCGTCCATTAGAGTGCGGTAGCCCTTGCTCATTTAACACTGCATTCAGGCGAGGATGCAGTGGCTCTTGCTCTCTTATCACTGTACTCGAGCCATACAGCGCGTTACAACCAGGCAACGACCTATCCTTTAGCCCTTGCTCTCTTAACACTGCATTCAGGCTAGGATGCAGCGGCTCTCGCTCTCTTCTCACTGTACTCGAGCCATACAGCGGGTTGCTTACGGGCAACGACCTAACATTTACACAATTTCTTCGTTGATCCATGTTCATGAGATTCGACGGGGTTTTTACGCTGGCTGTCGGGGCCTAACACAACCCTCCTCCTTTACCCGGGCTTGGGACCGGCTATAAACATAGGCAGAGTTTCTTGCTTGTAAAAAAACACTTTAAAAATATGTTTTTTTGGGTATTTACCAAACAACCACTATAGTACTATACTTCAACATTTTTTCTTAAATGAACTAATCATATAAAGATGTGTATAAACTTTAATTTAAAATTTGGAAAAATACTTTTGTTGGTACCTATATTTTCATTCATTTTTTAATTTGGTATTTTTACGTATTTTTATCCTCATTAAATGCTTTAATTTTGTTTTTTTAGCACCATTAACTTATATAGAAAGGCTATAACATGCTAATTTCACAAAGTTAGAAGAGTTTATAATGGTACTTGAACAAAATCAATGATTCAATTAGGAGACAAAAACACATGCTCCCTCCCTCCGATCCTAAATATAGGATCTATTTAGGGAAATGAGTTTGGTCTTAAATATAAGATCTCTTTCTAAATGTGCTCAACTTTTCCCTAAATTATCTGTATCAATATCCTTCAATAATAAATAAGTAAGGAAGGGAGTGTAAGGATAAATGTAGATTGTTAGGATGCATTGGTAATATTATGTGATTTTAACTTACCTAATTAACATATTTAATCTTATCAAACTAGATAAATATATCTTATATTTAATATTAGAGGGAGTAGTTACCAAATCAAAATTAAATGAAAGTATATGTAACAAATAGATAGGTTACTTAATATTTTATAAAGATATGATATTGAGGCGTGTGACGAATGAAAACTCATCAATTAGTACTTTTTTGTTTTGACTAATATCAGTTAGTATTGAATTGGATTAAAGATGCATATATCTATATACTTGTATTTTGTGTTGTGTTTCCAATGGTCTTATGCTGAATTTTCAACGTTCATCTAAATCGTACACGTCGCTCTCTAATTGGATTTCTGAAATTGCAGCAGCACATTCAGGCCCGTTTGTTAGGCTGAAATATGGTTCATATAAAAAGAAAATCAATATTTTCTTTACTCCTCCCACGTTTGTTTCGTTAAACCTTAGTGGCTTCCATTCCCGCCTCCCTTCATTTTTTTTAAAGGCTGGAAAATGGAATCCCACAAACAATGATGGAAACCTATAACACCCCAAAATTTTGGAATGAAATAATAAAGGAATATTTAGAATTTTGGGATATTATTTTAATATTAGAAAGCCTTATAAATAAATTTGAGAATTAAAACATACCTACTTTGGAATAAACTCAGATCAAGTTGCAAGGGAAATAGTAATTAAAATTTTCAAAGAAGGGTATAGTAGGAAGGAGGGAAAATAGGAAAGAAGGAAAATGTCAATATGTGTCCCTAGTTAAAAATATCTTAAGCTACAATCAAATGGGCAAAACGGTAAATTGCTATTTTTAAATATCTCTCCTTCCTTATTCCTTTGCCTTTCCACGTGCCCTTATCCCTTTTCCTCACTAATTCCCTCTCTCTTCCTCGATAACCCTCTCTTCCTCACCCTCTTTGTTTCCCTTCGAGCAGCAGCGGCGGTTGACGGCGAGAATGGCGAAGCACGACTGAGAAAACAACAGAAATGCATAGGAAGCTTGAGTCATTCATTGGTAAGCTTCTCTTCCTCCGTTTTCTTCTCCTTTTGGTCCAATTTGAGTGAAATACGATTTGGTCTTAGGGGTGTTTGGGAGTTTCTAAATCAATTAAAGTGAAGATTAATGTTAGATTTTGAGTTTTTCTAAAGAAATTCTGGCATTCTTGAAGTTGTCTGGTCAGATTAGAATTTCACATTCTGAGAATACTATTCACCGATGCTCTTCTTTAGTTCTTCACCTAAAACGAAATTATTTAGTGTTTAAATGATGTTAGAAGTTGATTGGAGTTGATTTATGAAGATTTCATGTTTGGTTCTGTGGTCCGATCCCCCTTCCCCTGTGATTTAGAATTTATTTTCTTTCCTCTACGTTAATTTAATTTTTGTTGATGAAGAAAGAAAGATGGAGTTGAGGTTGATTGTGTCTAGCTGATGGTATGTGAATTTGAAATTGTTCAATTTTTCCCTTTTCTGGTTGTTTTGGCCGAAGGGTTGCAGTGACAGGGGAGGAGAGAATTTGTTAATGTTAGACTCTAATTAGATCTTTAATACATGTAATAGAGCACTCTGATGAGGATTGAAAGTTTTGGTTCCTCTCTGTGTGTGTCAGATTTTCTCTCTATTTTATGTGATTTCTTTGTGCCTTTGTAATATTAGTGAGTAGAAAGTTTAAAGCTGAAGTGTAATTAAATGGCAACCATTTGCTACTTTCAAAGGATGATTGTGTAAGTAAAGAAACTAGGAAACATGTGAGGATATAGATATTTTTATGAAGTGAAGGAATTGAAGTTGAGTTTCATTTCAAATTTATTATAGGATAATTAATGCTAACTTGGTATGGAAGTTACTGAATTAAGGGCTGTTGTTTATTTTTGAAGCTGAAAATGTGTTGTAATCCATGGAGGAAGTTGTTAAGAAAGCCTGCAAGGATTATGGACATATAAGGTCTTTATAACCTAGAAAGTTAAATCTGGTTCTGTTATGATCTTAAGGCATTACCATTTGATTGAGAGGTTAAATGAATTTGGTTGCTTAGGAATTAGTTTCTAAAGTTAGCTATAAAGGATTGTTTTGTAACTGTATCATAATGACCTCATCATCGATATTAAAGTCAAATAGATGTTGCAAGTATGGTTCTTAAATTCAAAGGTTATCTGCGGTAAGTAAATGATATAGAGATTTACAAATTGATGTAATCATAGGTTTGAATTTCAAGGGGTTGGAATTTTGGAAGCTTGATGGGGTGGTACGTTAATTATTCTCTGGTTTAAGAGTTTTAAGAGCATGGAAGTATGTTTACTATTTCATTTTTGGAAGGGTTACTGGGATGAACTTATTTTGAGTCAGAAAAGAGGAATAATGATTGTGACGTTTGACGCCAAAGGTTGATTTTGTATAAGTTAGGAATGGGTTTATGAAATGGAATTTTATATTGGTAAAATTTTATGAAAGCGGGATGTTTGAGGTTGTTCAAGGAAGACTTTTGCTTGGAATGAGATTAGAAACTAAATTGTATTACTTTTCTTGATTCTAGATGTTAAGGGGTTATGTAGATTAAGCATTATGTCAAGAGCTTTTGATTTTATCTCTAAATGCTAAATAATTGTTAGGCTAATTAATTTGAGGTCTTAGACACTAGTAGTTATTTTGAGTTCCCTAGTAAATAATTGAATGGAGTATCATGAGTTTACTTGCTATAAATGGTTTTATTGATTTCATATAAGAAGTTTGGGTTGACCATTATGCTTAAAGAATTTGGAGTGAAATACTATTTTGGAATGTATCCAATGTTGTTTATGCACGAAGAAAAGTTAGATGATAGCTTGTTATAGGTTTAAAGTTTAGATTATTAGTAAAAGGGTAAGAAAGGATTTTAATTGATTGACGAAGAAGTACTTTATGGTGTTTGTTATATATGATGTTTATAAGCAGAACTTTAAGATGTTATAAACATATGAATTTGGTTAAAGTAAAGAGTAAAGGTGTTTCTTGCTCAAGGACTTTTGATTATCATTGAATTGGGAAAAAAAGAATGTTCTTAAATGGTCAACCATTCAAGTTATTAAGATTTAAATTTTGATTGCTATTACCAATTGGAAATCCCAAGTATTAACCAATAACGCAAGGTTATTGTAACACCTCAAAAATTGGGAAAGAGTTAATAAAGGTATATTTAGAATCTTAGGGTATTACTTTATTATTAAAAGGTCTTATCCAAAATGTATCCGGGTAAATTATTTTAGGAGTTAAACTTGTACCAATAGTCAAGGAGGTAGTAATTAAATTTAGGGTAAAGGGACAATTTTGACAATAAAATTTCATGTAAGGAGCTTCTGGCGCCATTAAGTTTATAAAGGTGCAAGAACAACAATAAATTTTATAAAACTGGGCAATTTTAACAACTCCATCAATTTTGATAAACGTCCGTCACTTTTTTTTGTGGGTCCCACGTCAATCAATTCAAGATGATTCTTAATAAAAATTATTAAAAAAATTTCACTCCCCCAACCTGCTTACTGTCCTTGTTCTCCTACCCTCTGGTCTTCAACAATAAAGAAGGCAATGAAGATACTCTCTAGCCACCATCATTCTGGGGTCAACATCTCAGATTGCTTGCCACCAATTTTTAAATTCATGCCATAATACTCCTCCTTGCTCTCTTTTTCGTTCCTTATCCTTATCACCAAACCTTTGATTTTTTCCTTCCCACCCACTCTTCTGCATTCACTTCATTCCTGATTTCATCTTTCTCTTGACGGTTTTCATTCTCTCATATGTTGTGCCTTCAATACAATGGAGGAATCGAAGTAGCATGTGTGCAAGTTCTGCAGGAAAAGCTTCCCCTGCGGCAGATCTTTGTGGGGTCACCTGAGGTCCCACGTCTCCTCCGTTAACACTAATTCTTCTTCTCCGATGACGGCGTCTGCAAGTGGCTACGATCTGAGAGAGAAGAGGAACAAGACTCGGAGACTCGTCAAGGCCGATTCCGCTGACGACATCATCACTACTGAAGATGCTTCCAACAAGTTCTACAAGCATTGTGGTAAAGGCTTCCATTCTCGGAAGGCTCTCTTTGGTCACATGAAATGTCACTCTGACAAAGAAGGACAAAGACCTTCCTCTTCTTCTACTCTAATTGGTAACCATAATCACAATTGTAATAGTAATGTTGTTCATCATAGTTGCTCGAAGGATCACCATCTCAACGGCACGTCAATTGCCGCACACATCGATCACCGTTTCACCAAACTGTGGAATAAAAGCTTGGTTCTAATACAATTGGGGAACCAGGATACTGCCACGCCAACTCTGCCACTTTTGCTCACCGAAAACCTTTCTATTTCAACACGGGAGTGATGGTCAGAGATCTAGACAAATGGAGGAAAGTCCACTACACAAACCACATCGAAAGATGGATGGAAACTAAGAAAATTCATCGAATCTATGAGCTTGGTTCTCTTCGGCTGTTCATTCTGGTTTTCGCCGGACAAGTGGTGCCAATTAAGCACTGGTGGAACTAGAGCACGAGCACGAGCTTGGGTGGTCTGGAGGGGAGGGGTTGAAATTTTCTAATAATATTTTTTGACAAAAATAATCATTTTAAATTCATTACGTGGGACCCACCTAAAAAAAGTGACAGACGTTTATCAAAGTTGACGGAGTTGTTGAAATTGCCCTATTTTATAAAGTTTATTGTCATTCTTGCACCTTTGTAAACTTAATGGTGCCAGAAGCTCCTCACAAAAAACTTTATTGTCAAAATTGCATCTTTAACTTTAAATTTATAAGAAAATGGTAGAATTGTAATTATGAAGTCTAATTAAGGGTAAAATGGGAAGAAAGTGAATGGTAGGGAGGTAATATTGGTGTAAGTCAAAGGCAAAAGGGTTAATACAGAATTAACATATAAATATTTTCTACCTCCTTCTTCAACCGTCCACCATCACTCTCCCTTCTCTCTTCATTTTCGATTTCTCCCACCCTCTCCCTTTCTCTCTCAGCCTCCAGCAGCTACCGGCCACGAAGCCGGTGTTTCACGGTGGAGGAAGGCTCAGGTGGCGCATGCAAGGTCAGATTTAAGCTCAGGTGACCCTTCTCTTCTCGTTCCTACCCTTTACTTCTCCGATTTGAGTGAATTTCAAGTGAGGTCCAATTTTGGGGTTGTGATTTTAAGAGTTTAAACCAGTGAAATCAAAGCTTAGGCTTCGATTAATCACTCTTATGAATGATTTTGAGCAATGGAGTAGCATTAATCAAGTTTTCCAAATTCCTTCTTTCTGGCACTGTTCACTGACGCTGTTCTTGGTGAATTTCTGGGCAAGGATTTAATGAAACTTCAATTAAATGTGTTTAAGAGTAAGCTAAGTGCATACGGTGTCTTGCATGTGAGATTTTGGAAGTTTGTAAATTTTTGGGAAAAATTTCTTCCTCCCCTATTTTCATGACCAACGGCAAAGCAAGGAAAAACTTTAGTGAATTGTGAATTAGGAGTAGGAAGCCATAATGTGTGTCTTGTATGTTGAATTTTCTGAGTTTTGGTATTATTTTGATTGCTCTGTATCTTTGTTCTTTTCTTATTTTTCTCTGGTCCGTGGGCTCTTGTTCTTGTTCTTGACCTTGTTATTGATCTTGTTCTTGTTCTTTTTCATTGTTCCTTGCCTTGTATCTGTTCAACCGTGTGGTAATTGGACCATAAAGGAATTGTTTCATTTTCTTAATTTCCCCTGTCTTGTTCTGCTATGTTTTTTTTTTCGGTCTGATGATTCAATGGGTCTAATGAAACATACAATTGTAGTTGCATGTTGAATTTTGAGTTTTAAATGTTAATGCTCGATGTCTCTTTTGTCTGCTCTGCTCGGGTGGTGTATAGGGACAAGAAATAATTGTTATGATGTTGTTCTTCTTGTGGTTGTGAGATTGAATACCATGTTGATGTTTGAAAATTTTGGCTTCTTCATCTGCGTGTGTGCAGATTTGTGTGGCTGTAGTTGTGTGTTCGGTTTTGCTCTGGACTTTGAATTTAGTTCTCTTTACTCTATTTACTCTCCAATGGTTAATGTTGATTATTGTACGTAGATGAATTGAACAAAAGGTATATTTGAATTATGGTGTTATTTTGGATAGTAAATCAGTTAAAGTTTCAAGTTTGGGTTAAAGATGATGTTAAGATTTGTGATGCTAGGCAAATAATTCAAGTTGCAAAAGAATAGTGCTTTGAAACTAAAATATGATTTAAAATCTGAAGCATTAGTCTGAGCTTGCTACTTTAAGGATATTTGGGATCAATAAATGGTAATAGTGAAATTGATTTGTTTCTTTCCTGTTACTCTGTGTTGGTGAATATGATTTTGTTTGATTAATATATGTGTGTTTCGCTCATGTTTGCTTTGCCTGATATGATTGATGTTTTGTCTTTGGGTTGGGAATTTCATGAACTAATGTTCATTGGAGTTTAATTGGCAAATCCCGAATATTTCAAGACATAGGGAATGTGGTAGTTTTAAGCATTCGGGATCCGAGAAAGACGCGTAGAATATTTATAAATGGGATTTTAATAAGCCTATATATGTTTATAAGTTCTGTATAGTGATTGGAGTTCATCAAGATAGCATAAAGGAAAGGAGGTGGTTCAGGATAGAGTACTGGTATCTAGGTAGCAATTTACTTCATAAATAATTTTTTTTATAAAGAGTACTGAATTTTACAATAACTGTAGCATATAATTGATGAATGGTAATCCTTAGAGTTCTATGATGAGATATATTATGATGATGATTAGAGCTGGTAATTCAGGCCAAGTCCGATTTTTAGGCCCTGGCCTTTGGAAGATCGGGCTTTGATTTTGGAGGCTTTAAAAGGGAATCGGGTTTAATGGGCTTACCTTGTAAGGCCAAGGGCTTCAAAAGGCCGGCCCTGCAGGGCTGAGGGCCGCCCTTTAAGCTAGTAACATATATATATATATTTAAAAATAACAACTACAAGATAAAACAATTAATTAAAGTTAAAAAACCATAATACATAATATTTATCATTTTTAATAATTTATTAGTGAGTGACTTATTTAAAAATATGGACAATATTTATTAAAATAATTAATTAAAGATAAACATATATTTTGTGTGACTTATTTAAAAATATGGACAATATTTATCATTGCTTGATAATTTCTTAGTGTTTGTTGCTTGTTGGTGTTTGTATTGTAACTTAAAATTGATATTTGTATTGATGATAAGGATTTTATTGGTTTAATTTTTTCTAGGAAAAAAGATTAAAAAATAGTGTATGAGTACTAATCGGGCCGGGCTTTGAAAAACAGGGATATTTTCACTACTCGGGCTTTTCGGATCGGCCCTTTTAAAGCCCTGACCCTTGAAGGGCTGGCCTTGATGCCCAGCTCTAATGATAATGAGATATGTTATGATGGGAGTACTCTAGGACTTAAGTGGATCGCTCCCCCGTTGCCAAAGACTTATCTTGGTATAACTTAACTGTTATTACCAAAGAAAAATCCTGCAGGTATAGATGCCCCCACTATTTAACAAATATATTGTTATTAGTAGTGGGTAGAGTTCTATGAAATTTACTTATAAGGATATACATTATCATTATTGCTCAAGTTATTATTTATGATACATTACTAATTATGAAATAAACTGCATTTAAACTGCTACTTTACAGAGAAACTTAAAAAGGGTGAGATGGTGGTGATAAGGTGGGAGTGTTGAAAGCAGGTGAGACTGTTGAGATAAGGTAATATTTTGAAGGGCAGGGACGCCTAGATATGATGTACCACCGTAGAGAGAACTTTTGATGGTAGTGTCTGTATAAAATATAAAGTGGTATATAAATATGTATAGTAAAAGCAAGCAAGGACCTCGTATAGAAGTTATATAAACAGGTATGTAGGCTTTAGATATATATTTATATGAGGGGGTTTTCACCCTCAAGCACTATCAATAGGATTGGGTATGATAAGAGGATTCGGGTTATTTTAATTTTTTTCATAACGACTCTGTTTTATAAAAGATTTAAGTTATATCAAATTGTCAGAAAAACCCATACAAACAGAAAAGAAAGCTGATTTGGTATTTCGAAAGAGAAAGTTTTAAATTATTGATATTTTTGGGTTTCTAATATTTAGAAAAGTGGCTAATAATCAATTAAAAAGGCTATATAATAGTGTTAAAAAGTTAGGTGTTACAGAACCCATTTTTTGGCTTGTAATGGAAGAGGATAGGGACCACATTGCCCCTCACATTTGTTCTCCATCTTCTCCTTCTCTCTCTTCCCCCCTTCTCCCTCCCTCTCTCTCTCTTACTCATACCCACCCAAATCCGCCATCTCGTTCACAACTCTTGCGAAGGTGAAGGAACAACGATGTTTCCATAAGATCTTGTAGCCACGATGCTGAAGTGTTAAAGAAGAGGAGGAAGAAAAATTTGTGTCACTCTTGTGCTTGAAGCATATGAATAATTTTTTCCTTTTGTTCAAAACACTACGCTTTCTCAAGTTTTTCTGTGTTTTCTTTCTTCCTTTTCGTTTATATGTGTGTGGCTGTCTAAGATTTTGGATTTGAAACTGTGTATATAATCTAGGCTATTGATTATTATGGAAATTTTCCAGAAGTTTCAATATGTTTAAATTCGAATTTGGGCTATTAAATTCGAATTGACATGCTCATTTACTATGAAAATAAGTTTCAAAATCAATATTGAAACTTCAAAATGGATTTTCATTAGCAAAATTCGAAATTGACTACGTGAATATTTATTTATGTATATTATAATTTTTTATTGAATTATAATTAGTAAAAATAATTTATTCATTTATTTTTTATTATTTAATTTTAAAATATTATATTAGTGAGGTTAATTAATAAATACTCATTAAAAGCAATATAGTCATTTGCATATATTTTTGAGTTTCCTTACCACTATTTTCAACCAATCAAACATAAAATTTTTCATTCCATTCATTTTCTTTCTTGTGCATACCAAACGTGTCTACTTCATTTCTGTTCCATTCCTTTCTTTTCTTTTCCTTTCCATTCCGTTAGAATATTTTCTGTCAAACCAAATGGGCCCTCAAAAGCTGCCAAAAATGTCAACACAGAAACGCGCGTTAACAATGCTTACCTTCTTCAGAAATCATTATTCAATTCTAAAATATAAGAGAATGTTATTTTTTTTAATTAAAGAAGTCAAATAAAACACTTAATTTTAATATATGTTACATATAATTATATTATACTTCATTCGTAAGTATAAAAAATAGTTGACTTTTTTGGAGAGATTAATAAAATTAAATAAGTCATTTAATTATAACGTGTTTTATGTATTGTTAGATTATATAATAATTTATAAGTCAAATAAACTAGTTTATAAACGGAGAGAGTATGTTAGTTTACAAGTAATGTAACTTAGTTTTAAAAAATATAATAAATATAAATACTGTGAAGTGATTTCTTTTACATACCTACTGACTAAAAAAAGACAATTAAATCTTATATTTAGGATGGGAGATAGTATTAAACAACGACTTTGACTTTGTTTTTTAGTTTGCTCTAAAAGCATGGGCCCTCTGAAAGTTCATGTTCGTGTTTTTGAACTCCCTAAAGACATCACTAGTTTCTTCATTGCTTCAGCCTTCAGTTGTATGGGTCTTTCTCTCACGGTACGCTCCAAATCCTATGAGGCTATCATTACTTTTATGGCTTTCCTTCTTTCTCTGTTATTATTGGTCATGTCTTAGTTTCAACGTCTCTATGCTTTCTGGGCATTCTGTCCACTGTCTTGAAGACCAGAAACTTTTATTAATTCAATTGAAGAAAAGCCTCAAATTCAACCCTTCTGTTTACAAAAAATTGTTGTTCTGGAATGAAAGCCTTCCTTGCGATGAGTGGAGTGGCGTTACTTGGGATGAGGAGGGATATGTTACTGGTCTTGACCTCAGTGGGGAATCAATCTCAGGAGGACTTGACAGTTCTAGTTCTCTGTTCAGTCTAAAATATCTCAACCATTTGATTTTGGCTTTCAATACCTTTCATTCTGTGACTCCATCCAGTATTAAGCATTTGAAGAACTTCTCTGAATTTGTCAAGTGCTGGCTTTGTAGGGCAGATACCAAAGGAGATTTCTCACCTCACAAGGTTAGTCGTTCTTGATCTGTCTACTCTTAATTATTTCAGACGATCAGCTCTGAAACTTGAGAATCCAAATATGGTGAGGCTTGTTCAGAACTTGAGTGAAATTAGAAAACTATATCTAGTTGGTATTGATTTAGCGCTCAATGGAAATGAATGGGGTTTTGCTTTGTCATCTTTTCTACCTCATCTACAGGTATTGAGCATGTCAAATTGCAACCTATCAGGCCCCATTGATTGCTCCCTTGAAACTCTTCAAAATCTCTCCATAATTCATTTGGATTTCAACTTTTTGTCAGCTTCAATACCAGGTTTCATTGCTAAATTCTCAAATTTGACACAACTGAATCTCAATCCTTGTAATTTAAGTGGTACATTTCCACATAAGATTTTCAAGATTGAGTCACTTACTTCTCTTGGCTTATCATATAACTATCTTCTTCAAGGTTCTCTGCCAGACTTCCCACAAAATGGATCTCTCCAGACATTGATTTTAAGCTATACAAATTTCTCAGGAGCATTACCAGATTCCATAGGCAACTTACAACAGCTGTCTAGATTACAAATATATAGATGCTAGTTTAATGGAACATTGCCAAATTCAATGTCAAATCTTGCCGAGCTTACTCACCTGGACTTGTCAACTAACTTCTTCATATGTCCAATTCCACCATTTCTTATGGCCAAGAAGCTTACCCATATAGGCCTACCTAACAATAAAATAAGTGGTGGAATATCATCTGCAAATTTCAGAGGCCTTGCAAAGCTAGTGACCATCGATTTGAGGAGCAATTCCCTCAATGGGAGCATTCCTATGTCTCTATTTTCTCTCCCATTGCTGCAGAAAATAGAACTTTCTAACAATTACTTTCGAGTTCAGCTAGATGCAATTTCAAATGTATCTTCCTCCATGTTACAATTTCTTGATTTAAGCAGGAACTATTTAGAAGGGCCTATTCCTCAATTTATTGTTAATCTCAAAGAGCTTGAGACTCTCTCTTTGTCTTCGAACAAGTTCAATGGCACAATACAGCTAGATATGTTTCAGAGACTTGACAATTTATTTGAATTGAATCTTTCAAACAATAACTAGTCAGTTGATGGGAATGCTAAAAACGCTCCCCCGTTATCCTTTCCCAGGATGAGTGGTTTGAGGTTGGCATCTTACAACCACATTGAAGGGCCAATACTAGAAGAGATCATAATGGTTTTAGTAAACTCTTCTATCCCAACCTGTCTAGTAATAATATGTCAAGCCACATTCCATCATCCCTAGGGAAATTGAAACAGCTTGATCCCTTGGACCTGTCAAAAAAACTGTGACAGGAGAGATTCCAACAGAGCTTGCCAATTTTCCTTTACTTTCACTTGTAAACTTGTCCTATAATCATTTGGTAGGAAGGTTCCCTGTAGGTCATCAACTTCAACTTCAAGCATTTGATGCATCTTGCTTTCAAGGCAATTAAGGTCTTTATAGGGCACCTTTGACTCAAGGTCCAAACAGTGGAACACAAAGGCTAATACCAACACCAACATCTGAAGATAAACACTCAATTGAGTTCATCACAGATTTGGCATCAGGAGTGGTATTTGGGCTAGGAATTATTATTTGGCCACTTTTCTTCTGGAAGAAGTGGAGGATAATATACTAGAATTGCGTGGACTTTATTCTCCTTACCATCTTTCCTCAATTATATGTTGACTATCAAAGACATGAAGAGCAATGGTTCACAGTTCTACGTTGGAGCAATTAAGAAACGGGCTTTCGTTCAACATACTCTAACCATGTACGCTACTTATTTATGAGGTGCACCATAATATGAACATGTTATGTTTTTAGCTTTTTTGTTTTTTAATGAGGTACACGACTTTTTTCAGCGTATGTTTTGTTTATTGTACATTTATTTACACGCGTGTGAATGAGACAGACCGTGAAGATTTTTAATTTTTTAATATGCTATAATTTCAAAATTAATTCTTAATTGTGATCAATCCTCAGCAACTTTAGTCATATATATACCTTGTATAGTCTAGGTTAATTGCATGAATTGATTTTTTTTTTTCAGCAAAATATATTGTATGAGAGATTGGAAAAAAATGTGGTTTTTAATTACATGAGCATGAGGTGGAAAAAAGCTGAAGTGGATGTCACATGAGGTTGTTAATATTTATTAGAAATTAAGGGATTTGATTAAGGGAAAATTCCAGAAAAAGACTCTTGAATTAGTAAAAGGATACTTTGATACTGCGAATTTCGAAAATGACAGTTCAGTACAATGTTTGAATTGTCCTTTAACAAATTTAAAGGAAAAGTTGAAAATGCCCCTGGTTCAATTATTTTTTTTAAAATAATGGCCCACCACCACTAACCATCGCCGGCAGGCCCACCCTGCCACGCATGGCATATGGGGGGCAAAATAAATGGAAAGTGGAGGGGGTGGGAATCGAACACATCCCCTCCACATAAAACCACCAAGCCAACATGTGTGTATGTTATATATATATATATATATTACAAACAATATATATTCCATGTTTTATTCGTTTTCAGAAACGTTCAAGGGATTCCCAACTTCTCATAAGGGATTCCCAACTTTTGTTAAGGGATTACCAACATGTACATTACCATTTACCAACTTCCAAAATACTTTACCAAATCTTCCTCCTTGTTACCAGAATCGTTCAAGAGATTCCTAACTTCTGTCAAGAGATTGCCAATATGTACATTACTATTTACCAACTTCCAAAATACTTTACCAAATCTTCCTCCTTATTACCAGAATCATTCAAGGGATTCCCAACTTCTGTTAAGGGATTACCAACAAGTACATTACCATTTACCAATTTCCAAAATACTTTACCAAATCTTCTTCCTTGTTACCAGAATCGTTCAATGGATTCCCAACTTCTGTTAAGGGATTACCAACATGTACATTACCATTTACCAACTTCTAAAATACTTTACCAAATCTTCCTCCTTGTTACCAAAATTGTTCAAAGGATTCCCAACTCTCATAAGGGATTCCCAACTTTTGTTAAGGGATTACCAATATGTACATTACCATCTACCAACTTCCAAAATACTTTACCAAATCTTATTCCTTGTCACCAGAATCGTTCAAAGGATTCCCAACTTCTCATAAGGGATTTCCAACTTTTGTTAAGGGATTACCAACATGTACATTACCATTTACCAACTTCCAAAATACTTTACCAACTTCAAAAGTTACAAAAACTTCTGTTGGTAATGCCCTAAGGGAAGTTGGGAATCCCTTGAACGATTCTGGTAATAAGGAGGAAGATTTGGGAATCCCTTGAATGATTCTGGTAACAAGGAGGAAGATTTGGTAAAGTATTTTGGAAGTTGATAAATGGTAATGTATATGTTGGTAATCCCTTAACAAAAGTTGGGAATCCCTTATGAGAAGTTGGGAATCCCTTGAACGATTCTGGTAACAAGGAGGAAGATTTGGTAAAGTATTTTGAAAGTTGGTAAATGATAATGTACATGTTGGTAATCCCCTAATATGATTTGGGAATCCCTTGAACGATTCTGGTAACAAGGAGGAAGATTTGGTAAAATATTTTGGAAGTTGGTAAATGGTAATGTACATGTTGGTAATCTTTTAACAAAAGTTGGGAATCCCTTATGAGAAGTTGGGAATCCCTTGAACGATTCTGGTAATAAGGAGGAAGATTTGGTAAAGTATTTTGGAAGTTGGTAAATGGTAATGTACATGTTGGTAATCCCTTATAAGAAGTTGAGAATCCCTTGAACGTTTCTGAGAACGAAATAAAACATGGAATATATATAATATACACACAACCACCAAGCCAACATGTGGATAGGGTGGGTTGGATTCCACCCCCTCCACTTTCCATTTATTTTGCCCTCCCCCACATGCCACCTGGCAGTTTGGCACGCTGCCACTTGACATGGTGTGGGGCTGCCACATGGCAAGGGTGGCCCCTGCCGGCGGCCGGCGGTGGCTGGTGGTAGTGGTGGGCCATTATTTTAAAAAATTGAACTAGGGGTATTTTTTACTTTTCCTTTAAATTTGTTAAAGGACAATTCAGACATTGTACTGAACTGTCCTTTCCGAAATTCGTTGTATCAAATTGTCCTTTTACTAATTTGAGAGTCTTTTTATGGAATTTTCCCTTTGATTAAACAATTTTGAATACAAGGCAAATATTATGTTAAAGGATTAAAGCAGTCAAATTCTAAATTGAAGTTGAGAATATGTCACAGAAGATTGTGAACCATGAGCTTTACAAGATTTATTGGAAGTTGAGTAATGTGATTAGACAATTTCAAATATGAATTAAGCAAATATGTTAAAGTAGTATAAGCGTCCAACGCTAAATCGAAGCTGTGAATCTTAGTTACAAGGGATTGTGAACCACGGGTTTGTCAAATTTTGTCAGAAAATGATATATTTGATTAGGAAATTCAAATATGAATTAGAAAAATGTTATGTTCAATTAATCAGAAGTCAAACCAAAATTGTGAATCTTTGTCACAGACGAATGATCACCAGTGTCAGAGCTCCGGCGGCCGACTACTGGCAAGGTTATCGAAGCTCTAGTGACAAAGACCTGCAGGTTTCATTGGTGGCTTCTGAGGGGGAAGGCTTTTTAAAAAAAATAGAAAAGAGAAAGGTGAGGGAGATTGAAATGTTTGACAAGATTTCAAAATCCGAAATTGGTATGGGGATTGATCTGTGATTTTGTTTATTTGAGGCACTGATTTATCCTTTATATATATATTTCAAGGTGTTTTTTTTTCTCTTTTCCTCATAAATTTCTACTAAATGTTTTTCATTATTTTAAAAAATTACGGTAAAATACTAAAATCACAAAAGAGTTGGGAAAAAAAAAAGAGACATACAGGTTACAAGTACAAATTTCAATCACTCGGTGAAGAGAAAAGAATATGGGCTGTTTCGTATGAATGAGAGGCCAGGAAAAGTGAGTTGAGGAAATTTGATTTGGATTTTAAAAAGTTAGATAAGTGAATGGTTAAAAATTGTAATAGCTTTTTTCTTTTTCATTTTACACGTTAAATTTAGAGAAATGCATGCATAAACCTTATATTGTTTGAACTCTATCCCTTTTTTGCCAAAAATATAATATTTATTAAACATCATAAACAACTTAGAATGTTCAAACTTTATCCAATAAAAACATAACAACTTAAATTCAACTCACAAAAATTCTATCTCTCCTCCCCCTCCAAATTGCAAGCACCAAACAGCCCCTAAAGAAGCATATATCTCCTTGCGGTTACAACGGTCTCATTATGCGACAACAGGACATAAATTTTCAACATTAGGTACACTCTTCATAGTTCCATCCAAATCTTTCACGTCACTCCTTAATCGCATTTTGAAAACCTTATCAATGCTCTTATATTGTAGCACCACATTCACAAGCTTCCAAAGAGGTCAACACGGAGACGCGTGGAAAAATGCTTATGATGCAGAAGCCATCACTAGTCTTCCACTGAGACAGACACCCTATTTTCTTTGTATTTTCTTCCAACTTTACTAGCTTTATTTGACAACAAACAATGACTTAAGACTTTTTTGTGAGTTTACTCTGACTCTGCCTTACTAATCTCCTCAATGGAATTAGCCTCTCTGTGCCTTTTCTTCTCAGTTTCTTTCCTTTGTGCTCTCATTTATCTTTACGAAATTACAAGTGAAAGCCGAAAGCATAAGCCTCTGTGAGTTAATGTTCATGGTTTTGAACTCTCTGAAGACATCACTAATTTCTTTACTGCTTTAGTCTTTGGTTGTATGAGTCTTTCTCTCACAGTGCACTACTCCAAATCCAATGAGAATATCATTAGTTTTATGGCTTCCCTTCTTTCTCTGTTATCATTGGGCATGTCTTAGTTTCAATGTATCTCTAGCTTCCGGGTATTCTGCCCACTGTCTTGAAGATCAGAAAGTTCTGCTACTTCAATTGAAGAAAACCCTCAAATTCAACCCTACAGGATCCATCAAACTTGTGTTTTGGAATGAAAGCAGTCCTTGCAGTGAGTGGAGAGGCATAACTTGGGATGAGGAGGGATACGTTGCTGGTCTTGACTTGAGTGAGGAATCAATATATGGTGGACCTGACAATTCTAGTACTCTCTTCAGACTCCAACATCTCAAGCATTTGAATTTGGCATTCAATAATATCAGTTCTGTGATTCCATCCAAGATTAAATATTTGAAGAGCTTGACTTCTCTTAATTTGTCAAGTGCTGGTTTTGTGGGGCAGATACCAATGGAGATTGCTCAGCTCACAAGGTTAATCATTCTTGATCTATCTTGTCTTTATTCTCTTAACTTATTAGGGGGATCAGCTCTGACACTTGAGAATCCAAATATGGTGAAGCTTCTTCAGAACCTGAGTGAAGTTAGAGAATTGTATTTGGATGGCATTAGTCTATCACTCAGTGGAAATGAATGGGGTCCTGCTTTGTCGTCTTATCTACCTCATCTACAGGTACTAAGCATGTCAACTTGCAACCTATCAGGCCCCATCCATTCCTCCCTAGAAATTCTTCAAAATCTCTCCATAATTCGTCTAGATCAAAACTATTTGTCAACCCCACTGCCAGATTTCTTTGCTAAATTTTCAAATCTCACACAACTGGATCTCAGTTTTTGTAATTTGAGGGGTACGTTTCCAAATAACATCTTCAAGGTACAGTCACTCTATTTGCTTGATCTATCATATAATGATGGTCTTCAAGGTTCTCTACCAGACTTCCCATGGAACGGATCTCTCCAGACATTGATACTAAGCGTGACAAATTTCTCAGGAGCATTACCAGAATCCATAAGCAACTTACAACACCTGACTAGATTAGATTTATATAGATGCCGATTTAATGGAACGCTGCCAGATTCAATGTCAAATCTTACCGGGCTTGCTTACTTGGACTTGTCATCTAACTCCTTCACAGGTTCAATTCCACCATTTGGTATGGCCAAGAAGCTTACTCTTATAGACCTATCTAGCAATAAATTAAGTGGTGGAATATCATCAACTCATTTCAAAGGCCTTGTAAAGTTGGTCAGCATTGATTTACAGAACAATACCTTAAATGGGAGCATTCCCATGTCCTTGTTTTCACATCCATTGTTACAGAGGTTAGAGCTTTCCAACAATCGTTTTCAAGGTCAGTTGGATGCAATTTCAAATATTTCTTCCTCCTCCAAGTTACAAGTTCTTGATTTGAGCAGTAACTGTTTAGAAGGGTCTATTACTCAATTTAGTTTTCATCTCATAGGGCTTAAGGTCCTCCAACTGTCTTCGAACAAGTTCAATGGCACAATACAAGTCGATATGTTTGAGAGACTTCAAAATTTAACTACATTAGATCTTTCAAACAACAACTTATCGATTGATACAAATGTTAAGAATGCAAATCAGTCATCCTTTCCTAACATGACTGGTGTAAAGTTGGCATCCTGCAATTTGAGACAATTCCCAAGCTTCCTGAGAAACTTGTCCAAATTAACCGATCTAGACCTCTCGAACAATAAAATTGCAGATAAAATCCCCTATTGGATTTGGGAGCTTGGCTTTCTTCGTCAATTAAATCTTTCTCACAATTTTCTTGAGGGGAGAGGAGGAATCCCATATAATCTTAGCTCTAATAGAAATATGGCTGTGCTTGACCTACATGATAACCGCCTCCAAGGCACACTTCCAACATTTCCTACATTGGCGTCTTATTTGGATTATTCATACAATGAATTCAGCTCTGTCATTACCCCTGACATTGGTAAGTATATATCTTTCACAATTTTCCTTTCTCTATCACACAATGCTCTTCATGAAAGAATCCCTGTTTCTATCTGTAATGCTTCATATCTTCAAGTGCTTGATCTTTCCTACAACAACTTTAGTGGGGAGATTCCACGTTGTCTAACAACAAGTGAAACTCTTGGGGTATTGAATTTAGGAAAAAATGATCTCAGTGGCAATATTCCTGAAACATTTCAACCCTCCTGTATTTTGAAGACTCTCGATCTTAGTAGTAATGATTTATATGGACCAATCCCAAAGTCTCTGGCCAATTGCAACACATTAGAAGTGTTAGACATTGGAAATAACAAGATAGATGATGTGTTTCCATGCTTTTTGAAGCCAATACCCACACTCCGAGTTATGGTTTTGCGAAGAAATAGTTTTCATGGTCCTATCGGGTGCCCAAATATGAAGGGAAAGATTTGGAAGATGCTTCAAATTTTTGATCTAGCTTTCAACAATTTCAATGGAACCCTACCAGGAGAAGTTTTCCCAACTTGGAAGGCGATGATTTTTGATAGAAAACATACGACATCAATGGCAAATCAGATCAACTTTAACTTCTTTGGATTTAGCCCAGTGAATTATCAAGATCAAGTGATAGTTACCATGAAAGGTAGGGAAATGAGCTTGATTAAAATTCTAACTGTCTTCACATCTATTGACTTCTCATTCAATCGTATTGAAGGGTTGATACCAGAACAAATGATGGATTTTACAGCACTCCTTGGGCTCAACCTATCAAATAATAATCTCTCAGGCCACATTCCACCATCCATAGGGAAATTGAAACAGCTTGAATCATTGGACCTGTCAAACAACTCCTTTAAAGGAGAGATTCCATCACAACTTGCAAGTTTGTCTTTCCTTTCATTTTTGAACCTCTCCTATAATCTTTTGGTGGGAAAGATCCCAATAGGTACACAGCTTCAATCATTTGACACAAGTTCTTTCCTTAGAAATCAAGGATTATGTGGGCCTCCTTTATCTAAAAAATGTAACAAAGGTGAGAGCATTTCAACAAATCCTTCCACCTGTGTTGTATATGCAGATTCAGGAGTCCAATTTGATTGGCAATTTGAATTCACAGGAGTGGGTTTTGGGATTGGATCAGGATTGGTGGTTGCTCTCTTGATGTTTTGGGACAAAGGGAGAAGTTGGAGCAACAACCAGATTGATAAAATTCTTCTACTGGTTCTTACTAAGATTGACTTGATTTTTACACCCATAAGGATTTATGAAGCAGAGGATGATAATGAAGAACAGAAATCAGACATGGCAGATAAGAATGATCATCACAGTGAAAGTGATTGCAACTTTAATTATCTAAACTTTCCAGGGAAGAAGTTCTGTGTTTTCTGCTCTAATCTTGACATGGGTATGAAGAAGGCAACTCATGATCCAAGGTGTAAATGCCATTTCTTACCATCCATTTCACCATCTACTTGTTCTTTAGAATCAGATGCAGAGTCCTCTTAGTTATATTCACCATGAAAGCTTGATCTTTTGCTATCTGTCTTGTTCTGTTCCTCCCTGTTTTCTTCTGCACTCATTACATGTAACTGATGAAGTGAAGAATAAAAGAGAAAAACAACAATGAGAATAAACAATAAAGAATAAAGCAGCTTTTATGTTTTTTTTTTTTTTCTTTTGTGGGATCGTGTGATCAACAAGTTAATAATATAATGCTGATGTTCAATGAGGATTTTCATCAAACACCTAGAGGGCGTATCAATACGCTCATTTAGACGCCGTAGTTTTGAGAATGGATTATGACTTGTGAGAGGTTGAGATTTTCTCGTCCACCGGATATCTCATTAGAGAGGGGGGAAAAAAGGTGCGATCTCAGAGCAAATAGATGAAAGGGAACTTCGCTAGATTTCACAGGATGCAGTGACCCCAGCTGGTTTTCTTGAACTTTTTTTTTTTTACCTTTAAGGTTTTCTTGAACTTTGGACCTTTTTAACCGATGTATTTAACCCACCTAATCTTATTTAATTATATTAAAAAATGAGATAATAAATTAATTCTATATCTTCATCTACTTATACATAAATGGGAAAATTCCAAATAAATACCCCTCGAATGTCAAAAGGATAAAAAAGTACCTCCAATATACAGAATAGCATAAAAGGGATCTTTCCCAATTTGGAATAAACAATTTTAAGGCAAAAAGATCAAAATGCCCCTGTCTCCATTCACTTTCAAAGTGAAGTGGTTAATGGTTATACTAGAGTGGTCAATCGCTATACTGAAGTGGTTAATTGCTATATTAAAGTGGTTAACGACTTTCACAAATATAAGAGTATTTGAGCCCAGCTAATGAATCAGAAAAGTAAGTAATGGCTATACTAGAGTGGTCAATCGTTATACCGAAGTGGTTAATTGCTATACTAGAGTAGTTAACAACTTTCACAAAAGACAATCGTAACTAATGAATCAGCGAAGTTGTTAATGGCTATACTAGAGTGGTTAATCGCTATACGGTAGTGGTTAATGGCCATACCTAAGTGGTTAATGGAGACAGGGGCATTTTGGTCTTTTTGCCTTAAAATTGTTTATTCCAAATTGGGAACGATCCTTTTTTTGTCATTTTGTGCATTGGAGATACCTTTTTGTCCTTTTGATATACGAGAGGTATTTACTTGGAATTTTTCCTACATAAATTAAATAAAAATATACTCAATAATGATTAACGAATATTACATTTTTTTCTGCTAGAATAAATATAACATACATTGTAGTCTAGAAATGTTTGTATTTAAGATAAAAAATAATTCACTGAATATTATATTTTAAAATTGTCAATTTAGATCCTTTACAAAGTTATTATCAGGGAAAGACATGGATATTAGTTTTTCAAATTATCTGGTTTAATCATTTATTATTATTTGATAAAATTAATTACAGGTCAAATGGAATGAGCTTAATTAAGGCCAAATCCCACAAAAACTCCAAATTAAACAGAGTTCTCTAGAGATTTGGATTGATTATGTGTGAAAGTCAACTTACCATTTTACTCATTTAAATTCCCTCCCTCTTCGACATGTGACTTTCTTCTCCCCTTCCATATACTACCTCACTCAACTCTCCTCCTAATCCATCCCTAACTGAAAATTCATCATAAGCATTCGTAATTAATTTTCCCTTATTCTTTTTATGGCATGCTTTGTCTATTAATTATAATATTTGTTTTCTTAAATCTTTAATTAACCACAAAGTCTTCCATAAATCACTCCTATCTAAAACTAACTATGTTAAGAGAAGAAATTTACTTATTAAAGTCACTATCATAGTTAAAAAAGCTTTTCACTTAAAATTTGAATTATACCGAAACGAAAAGTGGCCTAACTATAATATAAAAGAGGATTTCTAGTTACATGTGAAGGTATATCATAGTCATAAAAGAAATAAACTTACACAAGTCACTTTAGTGTCTATAATAGTTGCTTAACTATGATAGCAAAAGAAACTACATAACTGAAGCAATAAGGGCTATCATAGTTAGAAAACTTTCCAACAAGTATGTAAAAAATATCCATGATAGAAATGAAACTTACTAAATATTGGAATACCATATGAACATAAAAAGTCATTGTAAATCTCGAAAATACTAATCATGTTAAAAAAAGGAAATTGCTTACATGGTTATTAAAAATTCCCTTATAAAAGTTAATTAACCTAACAATGTTAGAAAAAGGAATCGATTACTAACATAGTTAGAAGAGAAATTTTCTTAATTGCTTTTTTAAAAAGATTTACCATGTTAGAATAGGCATAACCTAATATGAAAATTAAAAATACACTCCACCCAAATACAGTTAGCATTTCTCTATCTATAACATCCTTGAAATTAATTGAGGTATAGTGGGATTAATTAGGAATTGATTAATGAGAAATGATGGATTATGAGAATATTTGAAGGATTTTGAGGCATTTTTGAGGATTTTAACGGCCTAATTTCTCTCTTATATTAAGGACAATAATTTTGGGGAAATTATTTTTATGCCCAAAAGAGGCTATTATGGGAGAAAATAAGTAAAGGATATTATAGAAAAATTTTGAAAGTGAAAAGAAAATTTTTGATTCAAAAAAAATCTTATTTAGAGATTTTGAGGCCTAATAGTGTACTTTTCCCTACCTTTTTCTTTTTCTTCTATCATTCCTCTCTTACCATTCCCTATTTCTTCCTGCCACACTCAACCCCTCCCCCTCACATCACTCTTCCTCTCCTCTCACACTCAACCATCACCATCATTCTTTTCCATTTCTCTCTCTCTTTTTATTTTATATTATATTTTCCCCTTATCTTTTTCCTTACTTCTCCCGTGCTCTCTCCCTTCCTCTTCCTTCTCACGTTCTTTTTCTCTGTTCCTTTCTTTGTCTCTTCTTTTCTCTTCCTTTCTCATCGTCACTCATCTCTCTCTTCTCCCTCCGCCTTGCAAGCGTCAGTGCAGGCCACATCTTCGCCCTAGCTCCATCTTCCTTCTTTCCTCCTCCATTCTCCCTCTCATTTTCCTTTCTTTTCCCTCCTATTTCGGTCACGCCTGTCAACTTTGGGAGGGAGTTTTTCTGGCGAGCTTCGCCGGAAAACCACCATTCCTCTCCTCCTCTCATTTCCTCTAACAATGTACTTCATTCCTCCACACATTTTCGGTCTAATTTGTGCTTAGAAGGTAGATTAAAATAATTGTTCCTGGAGCTCACCGGTGTCGGACTAGTGGTTTTTCCGGCCACCTAAGACCATATTTGGACTCCCGTTAGTATTCTCTAAGCACCTATGTCATTAGTTTTCTGATATGTAATATTTCAAAAATAGGCCTTATCTGAGTTGGGGTTTTTAGGATATTGAATCTACTATATTGAGGTCTAATATTTGAGTTAGGATTTTTCTTAAGGAGCTTATAATTTATTTGGGGTTTTTCAATTTATTTGGAATTTTTGGAATTTCTAATATTAGGGAAAATTTAGGGATATTGAGATCTGACTTGTTTAAGATTATATTGATGATTTTTGGGAGTTTATTTAAGATTATATTATGATATTAATTTGGCTATTTTGGTGAAATTTTTAGACTGATAAAGTTTGAAGTGGGCTAATGATTAAGGAGGAATTTTTGAAAGATGGACATTTGAGGTTAATTGGTGATTTTAGTAAATTTATGGATATTAAACTAAGACTGTTGGTGGGATAAATAAGATTGAATTGAGATGTTATGGGAGTTGAAAAGATTTACTTGGGTATGTGTGGATTGAAATTTGGGATCTTATGATGGATATGGATGGAGGATTTTAATGGTTTAGTTGAGAGAGAATTAAGGAGGGATTTGGAATAAATTTCTTGAGGATGAATGTTTTTCTTTTGGTTAGGGAATTAAATTCCCTAACTTTGCATTTAAACACTTAATTTAAGTGTTAATTTTTATATGACTGTTATGTAGACGGTTTCTTGTCTGGAGTCAGTATGGGGGAGCTGCACTATTGTGAGATTGGTACCAGCTATCAGGTAACCGCTTCTACTTGTCTACATGTGCATGTGTTGTTAGTAAGGGATTTCAAATTCTCTTCCAACTGTGAAATTCCTAGATGATGTGGTATATATAGCGTGATTTTACTGATTATTTTAGTAGTAAAATGTCAAGTGGGATTCTTATGGTGAACTTTGCATAAATATATGTATTGCATCATGATTTGGAAAATGAATATATACTGTTTTGGAAATTGTATTGCAAGAGTTTTTGAACCACTGGAAAGGCCAAGTGTCTAGTTTTGATTAAGTTGCAATTGTGACTTATGATGCATATATTGTTGTGGTAGTTAGCATCGATGCCTCAGATGAAAGTGGCAATCGCACAAGATGGGGGTGAATTGTGCTATTTAAAAATCTAGGTGAATTTAACACAACACAAAATTTATACTGGTTCGGCCAACATTGCCTACGTCCAGTTCTCCAACACTCTGTTGGGTTCCACTAAACCACAGGTTTTACAATCACAGGTTCACCTGTCAACCTTTACAGAGTTTTAGAATCTCTAAACACTCCCCCTTACTACCTGTAAGGCAATATCCCTGTTCTAAAGCACCAAGCTTTCAGAACAACCTTAAACAGAAGAGGATTTTAATAAATACGTTCACTCAATGAACTGATTTTGATAAACACTTAAGTACAGATGCAATTACTAAGATAATAAATACAGGGTATTGAATGGGCTTGTGAATATTCTCGTTTTTCGTCTCTTACACAATAAATGCTTGAGTTCTGTATTTATATCTTCTTCTCAGATTTTGCCCTAACATTGAATCTTCAAGAAGCCGTTTGAATTTAGTCGTTGGGAGCTCATAGCCGTTGGCATTTAATGCAGCTTCTTTATCGGGCTTAACTCTCTGCTTCAGCTTCAACTACTTCTAGCATAGGATGAGCTACGAGAGAGACAGACTCAGCGCTCTGAGCATCCGTACGAGTAGTTCTTTCTGGCAGCTTTTTATTAGCGCTAGTTTGATCTGCTATCGCTAATCTCATAGAATGTGATCTGCACTTAAACTGTTAGCTAACCAAATAGTCATATATTGCACAGAGGTTACTATCGTAAGCTTAATCCATTAGCTTAATGAGATGAAGACAATATAAGGAATATCAGAGCATATTCTCTTGGATTAGAAGGCATTACATCAGCATAGATTATCTCTATCGATTGCAAATTCATTATCGCTATTATCCTTCAGGTTACCATTATCTAAACATTGAGATATTTTCAGGTATCCTATTATCGATAGCTCAATCCATTATCGCTAGCAACTACTTTAGTTCATTTGACTCTTGCTCTCAGGCACTAGCTATCTGAAAGATTATTATCTGAAGCACTTCTGTTATCGATAGCTAATCTGTTATCGCTAGCTGGTTTCATTAGTTCAAAGACTTGGTTTTATCTTTCTGCTAACTGAGTTAGCGATAGAGAAAGACTTAGCGATAGATATTGACTTTGACATTTCTAAGTCTTCACTTGCTATGGCTCTTGTCTATTAGCTATCTAGATTCATTTAGCGATAGAGACACTCATTCATCATTGTTCTGTTAAGATGTCATTATTCATTAGATATGAATCTTTATTCTCGCAATAGAGATCTGTTACCTGGCAGATTTTATAAGATTAATTCAGAGGTAACTTTTACTTATGTTTTCTCAGGGTCAGTCCTCATCAAAACTTAAGATTCTAACATCAGATACTTTTGTCATCACGTGATGAGGTACCCTGTTGGCCCACAGGGACTAATTATATTATCGTTATACTGGGTATGGGTAGCCCCCATCGAGTATTACTGTTCGGCGTGCTGGGTATGGGTAGTCCCCATCGAGCATTACCCATGTTGTGGTTCTAGGTATGTGTTGAAATCCCCATCGAGTTCCACTTCTCCATAGTTCTGGGTACGAGTTGAGATCCCCGTCGAGTTCCACTCTGGTCCACCTAGTGGTAGGGGCAACTTAACATTTCGCATGGTGAACATTTTGGATGATTGGGGAAAAATGTATTTGGAAACCATTTTTGTAAATGACGATATACATGTTGCGAAAATATTTTCGGGTATTGATGATTACATGACTATGTGGTATGTGCTCATATTTCAAACTGAATATATATTATTTAGTTTCCTACATTGACACCTTGCTAGCACACACCGCACGTAGAGAAGTAGTTAGTGGTTACGTTTTGTGGCTACCCCCATTTATCTCACTTTTTGCAGATCCTAGGAGTATAATAGCTAGATGTATTTTTAATAATTTTAAGACTTATTTTCTTTATTAATTGAGGAAAATAGTTAAAAGATGAATTTAACTAAGGGAATATTTAGAACCTTAGGGTATTGTTTAGTATTTAAAAAGTCTTATAGAATGTAAACATATCTAGAGAAATTACTTTTGGAGTAAATTTATATTAAATTGAAAGAGAAATGGTAAATAAAATTTTTAAAGAAGGGTATAAAGGTAAGAAGGAAATAAGAATTACAATATCTGCCCCTAGTTGAAAATATCTTCAGTTATAATCAGAAGGGCAAAATGGTAACCTACTGTTATATCTGCGACTGGTGACGGCGGACAAGGCGAAACTGTAGCGCCCGACTTCCCATAGGTGAGCCTCCTTATTCCATTCTTCCTTTTGTTCCTCTGATTGGAGCCGTTTTGAGAGGATGACGATTTTGGGGTTTGAGTTTTAAGTGGTTTTGCACTGATTAAATAAAAGCTTAAGGTTAGATTTTTAGTTATCTTAAAGAAAATAGAGCATGCAGAAAAGATTTTGGTCACAATCCTAATTTTTTTACTACTGCTCATCCGTGTCTGACTAAGTTAGACTTGTAAGTGCAGGCATGTATAAGAAGATTTGAAGCACTATAGTTGATTCCAAACTCGCTATCTGGTGTTCTATTCGAGATTTCGAATTTAGCTTCAGCTTGCTCTGTTTTTAAGATTCTCTCCATTGTGTTGAGTTTCGATTTCTGAAATTGAAACCTTACATGTCCAAGAACCTTATTTGTTTTTCACTATAAATTTTAAGGACTTGGAAAGTTGGGTAATTTGTATTCATTTGATTTCCTTTGATCTCTAATGAACGTTGAAACAGAGGAACTGTATTTTATGATTATGTTCAAATTGAACTGAACTGTTGGTTTAGGTTGCTTTAATTATGGAAAGAGGGCTATTCTAAGAGTATGAAATGTTTCAGGTTTGAAAAGTGTTGATTGTGGGGGATAAAGATCTAAGTTGGAGTTTGACATAGAGAAGATTTAGAGTTTGTTTGATGTGGGTAGTAATGGAATTAGTATGTTTGAATCTTTTATGTTGATCATAAAACTTTCTTGGAAATTTTCTGTTAATTAACCTTATGGGAATATTTCATTGTTGATATAGGATGAGTTCTTGCTTATTATATGAACATATGGTTGCTTACATGTTGAGTTGGTGTGAGGGGAATGCTTGAAATCTGAAACTACTTTCTGATTCATGTGATACTACTTTCTGGGTATTTCGATAAGTTTTTTTTTTAGAAAAAGGTTAAGTTTTATGCAAGCTTGTATTTCGTTAATATCTCCAATCAAGATCAGATCTAAATCTGACAATAATAATATGGTTACAAGGTTTTCCAGTGTTTCAAATAAATGGGTATGCTTTCTTTTAGAGATAAATTTTACGGAAATAGTGTTGATCAGATTTTCAGAATTTAAATCATTGGAGTGTGTAAATGTTGAATCAATGTTTTATGTTATATGAAAGAATTTAAAGGTGTAAAAGATTTGTTGGAATTGGAAGATGATAAATGTTTGAGTTGTGTTTTATTTCAAATTTGGGCAAAGGCTCTTAAATACCCAGGAAGTTATATCTAAGGAGCTGCCAGCACCAGGAAGTTTTTTGGGGACCTTAAATATCATGGAAGTTAATTTTGGTAGCTATTTTAACCATTTTTAACGGTGTCAACTTAATTGGTGTTAAGTGAACACTTTGGTTTGACACATAATGGACACTTGTATTGGGTGAAGATCCTTAAATGCCCTGGAAGTTTTTTTAAAGGAGCATATAGCACCCGGAAGTTTTTCTTTGGTTCTTAAATGCCCCGGAAGTTTTCTCAAAGGTGTTTCTTAACCTAAGCCATGTCATCATCCATTCAGTCTGACGTGGCGTTCAGTCTGACGTGGCAAACGTCCGTTTTCCTCTCCGTTCACTTTGAGCATTAATGTTACGAAAATAATATTTCATGGGTATTTAAAGTCCCCAAAAAACTTCTTGGTGTTGGCAGCTCCTTGGGTATAACTTCCTGGGTATTTAAGAACCTTTGCCCTTTCAAATTTTATATATGATGATTAATATTCAACAAGTTGCTGTTTCACAGTAAGGTGCTGCTGCTGTGAATTTGAGGATAGTTTAGTCTATATTTAGGTTATACTCAAAACTGAAAAAATGTGTTTTAACCTAAGGAAGAGATTGTTAAGAAAGTCTACAAGAATTATAGACATATATAAGGTCTGGGTCACTTAGAAAGTTAAATTTTGATTTTTTTTAAGATCTTGAGGCATTTAATTAAAAGGTTGAATGAATTTTGTTGCTTAGGAATAGTTTTTAAAGTTAGCTATAATGGATTGTTTTGAAACTATAACATAATCACCTCATTATTGATATCAAAGTCAGACAACTATGGCAAGTATGGTTCTTAAGTTTAAAAGTTTTCTTTGGTGAGTACATGGTGTAATGATTTACAGAGTGAAGTGATCATAGGTGTGAATTTCATGGAGCTGGAATTTTGAAAGCTTGATGGGGGATTTATGTTAAGCATTCTCTAGGTTAATAGTTTTAAGGGCAAGGCATGTGTAACACTCCAAATTTTAGAAAAATAAGAAATAAGAAAATATTTGGAATCTTGGGGTATTATTTGATATTTAAAGAGTCTTATAAATAAATCTGGAAATTAAAGTATATCCGGAGAAATTATTTTGGGACAAATTTCAGATTTATTTGTAAGTGATAATAATAAATAAAATTATCATTTAAGAGAAAAATATAAATTGGGAAATGAACCTTTTGAGGATTATCTATCTCGATTTAGTCAATTATCTCAGTATTACACACATCTTAATGAAAGTGTCGATGGTTGATGGCTAGCTGGCAGATTGGTGAGAGGATTGATTCCTTACATGAAGGAAAAGATAACTCCTATGCAGATTGAGGATTTTGATAAGGCTATCGAAGTTTGTCGATTAACAGAAAGCAGTAGGCAGAAGCCAGTAAGAGCACCTGGTTTTGAAAGATCTAAAAATTCCTCGAATTTCTCTGTAGCACCAGCACCGAAAAGAAAGAATCATTTTCCGGCCCAACAAGGAAGTCCTTCAAAGAAACTGCAGCAACAGTCTTTCCGTCAATAACAGAAATTTCAGCCACAACAGTTTCAACATCAGCCGTTCCAACAGAAATCAAAAGGTCCACAAACTTCTGAAGGGGAAAGTTGCAAGATTTGTGGCAAGCATCATGGTAAGAAACCATGTTTGACGGGGCAAGGAGTATGTTATTCCTGTCAAAAGCCAGGACATTATGCTGACAAGTGTCCTCAGAAGCAGTATTCATTCCGATCAGTTCAGCCTGGCAGAGTATTTGCTTTAACGCATGAAGAAGCACAGAAGTCTCCAGAAAAAGTTGAAGGTATGATTCTTGTTAATGGAAATTCCATTTGTGCTACGTTTGATACTGGAGCTAGGCATTCGTTTATATCGAATTCGTGTGCTGAAAGGTTACATCTCAAAGTAGATAGATTGCCGTATGATATTTGTGTCTCTGCACCTATGAATGCAAAGGTCATAACTAGTAATGCATGTTTGAATTGTGTGATTCAATATGAGCATATTAATAGTACGGCAGACTTAGTTTGTTTACCTTTTCAAGGTATTGATGTGATTATGGGTCTTAATTGGTTGTCTGCTAACAATGTTCTGATTGATTGTTCTAATAAAACCCTAATAATACCTAAGGATAGGAGATCAATCAAAGTAGAAGCTAGTATGAATCTTATTTCAGCAGCTCGAGCAGAAAGAAGTTTGAGTAAAGGTTGTCAAGGATTTGTTGTGTTTTTCTCAATCCAAGCGGAAACTGATGTTAAAGTGGAAGATATCCCTGTAGTTCAGGAATTTCCTAAAGTATCCCTGAAAGATGTCAGTGGATTACCCCTGGAGCGAGAGGTAGAATTTTCAATTGATCTTGTTCCAGGGACTGGAGCAATTTCTAAGGCTCCGTACCGTATGGCTCCAAATGAAATGACGGAGTTAAAGAAGCAGATAGAAGAATTACTGGGAAAAGGCTTTATTCGCCCTAGTGTTTCTCCTTGGGGAGCACAGGTGTTATTTGTGAAAAAGAAAGATGGAAGCTTGAGATTGTGTATTGATTATCAAGAGTTGAACAAAGTAACTGTAAAGAATAAGTATCATTTGCCGCGAATTGATGATTTGCTAGATCAATTAGTTGGGGCAAGTGTATTCTCCAAGACTGATTTATGATCAGGTTATCATCAACTTCGAGTTAAAGCAGAAGACATTCCGAAGACTGCTTTTAGAACTCGTTATGGGCATTATGAATTTCTGGTGATGCCTTTCGGGTTGACTAATGCACCAGCTGTATTTATGGACTATATGAATAGAATCTTTCGACCGTACTTGGACAAGTTTGTGGTTGTCTTTATAGATGACATCCTAATATATTCAAAAAGCTGAGAAGAACATGAAGAGCATTTAAGGATAGTTCTATCTATTCTTCGAGCAAAGTAGCTGTATGCGAAACTCAGTAAATGTGAGTTTTGGCTTTCTGAGGTTAGATTCCTTGGTCATGTTATTTCTTAAGAAGGAGTTGCTGTAGATCCTAGTAAAGTAGAAGCAGTTTTGGGATAGAAACGACCTGAATTAATCACTGAAGTCCGAAGTTTTCTTAGTTTGGCAGGTTATTATCGGCGATTCATTCAAAATTTCTCGAAGATCGCTTTGCTGTTAACTAAGCTTACTATGAAAAACCAGGCATTTAATTGGGATGATAATTGCGAAGCTAGTTTCCAAGATCTGAAGCAGAAGCTTACTTCTGCACCAATTTTAATCATTCCAGATCCTAAAGAACCTTATAGGGTTTATAGCGATGCTAGTAAGCAAGGTTTGGGATGTGTTCTGATGCAACAAGGACGAGCAGTGGTGTATGCTTCCAGGAAATTAAAACCTCATGAGCAAAACTATCCTACTTATGATTTGGAGTTAGCAGCCATTGTATTTGCTATGAAAATATGGAGACATTATCTTTTTAGAGCTGAAGTTAAATTGTTCTTTGACCATAAAAGTCTCAAATATTTGCAGGATCAAAAAGAATTGAATATGAAACAAAGAAGGTGGATGGAGCTATTAAAAGATTATAACTATGAGATACAATACCATCTTAGAAAAGCAAATGTAGTAGCAGATGCATTAAGTCGGAAGTCTATGTGTGTAGCTACTTTGATGATTGAAGAACAAGAGCTAATAGAAAAATTCTGAGATTTTAATTTGACAAATGAAATCCTCTTATCATAATGTCATATTCGCAAGGCTGAAAGTGATCTACGAGATGATATTGAAGATGCTCAGAAGCAAGATAGCTTGGCTGGAATAATCAGAAGGAAAATCGAAGCGAATGAGAACCCTAATTATGATTTGTCGCCTACTGGATTAGTTCGCTACAAGAAAAGAATCTATATTCCACTAAAAATTAATATTAGGATGAGGATTCTGGAAGAAGCACATAAGAGTCAATATGCCTTACATCCAAGAATGGTTAAAATGTATCATGATTTGAAAACATTGTGTTGGTGGCCAGGAATGAAAAGTGATGTCACTAAGTTCGTAGCTCGATGTCTTACCTGTCAGAGAGTAAAGGCAGAACATAAGAAACCACCTGGTCCTTTGCAAGCAATTGATCTTCCTGAATGGAAATAGGATAGCATTACTATGGATTTTATTGGTGGATTGCCAAGAACTCCTTCAGGATTCGACACCATCTGGGTAATTATCGATCGACTAACTAAGTCTTCTCATTTCTTAGCTATCAAGGCTAATTATACTTTGGATAAACTGGTGAAAGTTTATATTAAAGAGATTGTGAGGCTGCATGGAGTACCAAATGATATTATTTCAGACAGAGATCCAAGATTTACATCGCGATTTTGGCGATCTCTTCATGAAGCCTTGGGAACACAGTTGAAATTTAGTACTGCTTATCATCCTCAGACTGATGGACAGACTGAGAAAACTATTCAAACACTAGAAGATATGTTGAGATCTTGTGCTTTGGATTTCAAAAAGAGTTGGGATGAAATTTTGCCATATGCGAAATTTGCATACAATAATAGTTATCATGCTAGTATCCAAATGGCTCCGTATGAAGCTTTGTATGGGAGAAGATGTAGATCTCCATTGTGTTGGACAGAACTAAAACAAAGGAAACTTTATGGTCCAAGCTACGAAGGTTAATGACAGATGAAGTTGATAGATGAAACTACAGAACAAATCAAGTTGATCAGGAAAAGGTTAATGACAGCTCAGAGTAGGCAAAAAAGCTATGCTGACAGAAGACGAAGACCTTTAGAGTTTGAAGTAGGAGACCATGTGTTCTTGAAAGTTTCACCTTCCACAGGGATAGGACGATCTGTCAAACAGACGAAGTTGAACCCTCGATTTATTGGACCGTTCGAGATTCTTGAGAAGATAAAAAAAGTAGCCTATCGGATTGCTTTACCTTCGCATTTGAGTCGCCTTCATGATGTATTTCATGTATCTCAACTAAAGAAATACCAACCGGACCCGAGACATGTGATCGAGCATAAAGATCTAGAAGTACAAGAAGATTTAACTTATAAGATTGAACTAGAGCGAATCATTGGTCGACAAGAGAAGAATCTTCATAGCAAGACAATTCCTTTTGTAAAGGTGGTCTGGAAAGGATTCACACCTCGTGAAGCTACTTGGGAGTTAGAAGAACAACTGAAGAAGAGATTTCCTGAGTTCATGTCACAAGGTAATCCCCCTTAATTTTGAGGACGAAATTATTTTTAGGGGGAGGGAATTGTAACACCCCAAATTTTAGAAAATAAGAAATAAGGAAATATTTGGAATCTTAGAGTATTATTTGATAATTAAAGAGTCTTATAAATAAATCTGGAAATTAAAGTATATCTAGAGAAATTATTTTGGGACAAATTTCAGATTTATTTGTAAGTGATAATGATAAATAAAATTATCATTTAAGAGAAAAATATAAATTGGGAAATGAAAAAGACAATATCTGCCCCTAGTTGAAAATATCTCAATTAAAAAGGGAAGAGCAAGATAGTAAAATACTCATAAAAAACAAATATCAGTCTTCTCTTTTAATTTAAGCCACACACGTGTCCTTCCATTCCCTTCCAATTTATTCTACTTCTTTCTCATTTCAATTTCTCTGAAATACTCCCTCAAAACCGACACACACATATACATTTACTCTCTCTCATTTCCTTCCATCTGTTCCCGAAATCTCTCTCACTCTTACTCTCTTCTCTGTGCTTCGAATCCAGTGGCGATTTCAGCCCAGATCAGCGATGGCGGCCGGCAACGGAGCAAGGAAGAAGACACACGAAGCTTGGGTCACTCTTAGGTGAGTATTTCTCTCCATTTCCTCTCTTCTCGGGCGTGATTTCGAGCGAAATGAGGGGATTGATTCAGAAATTGTGAGGTTTTGAAGCCTCAAAATGCATGAAATTGAAGCCTAAGACTTGAACAAGGATAATCTTGAAGTGGATTGAAGGTAGGAAGCTTGATTTGATCCAATTTTTCAAGGAAATGCAGTCGGGTACTGTTCACCCGAGATGAAATTTGGGGATTTCAGGTGTTTTCTTGTTTTAAGGCTTGATTTCTAGCAATTGATAGTCATTCTAAGGTTATGGAATAGGGTATTGGGGTTGATTGAAGGAATTTTGGAATTTTGATTGTTGTTTGTTCTTCCCGGTTCCCTGCGCAGTCGACGGGTTCATGAGGGAAAAATTCTTGAGCGTGAAGTACTTGTAATTGGGAAGTTCTGATAAGCATTTTATATGGGTGAATTGATGAATTCTTAACTGGTTTGATTTGTTGCTCAATTTCCCTGTCCTTATTCTGTTCTGACCGAATTCCCATTCCTCGGTGATGCTTGATCTTTGTTCTTTCCTTTGATATATGAATGTCTTAAGCATATAGAAAAGATAATGGAACTGATAAATCTGATTATATGTAAATTCTTGTTCTTTCCCTTGCTTCTCTGTTGCTGTGCGGCCAGGGAAGATAGAGAGGGATATTGATGTTTTGTTTTGCCTGGGAGATGGATTGAAACTTGTCTACTGATGGTTGATTAATATAGGGTTGTCAAATGTGCAATTCTTGTTTCTTGCTGCTTTGGCCATGAGTTTGTGCAGGGAAAGAAGGAAAAAATACAATACTATGGGGTTTAATGGCACAAGAAATAGGATTGTTGTAGATGTGGTATAAGCTTTAGGTTCTAGAATTTGGACTGTTGTTGGGACTGAATTTCTGGAACTGTTGGTTGTGATGGTTAATTGGATGAGGAAATAGGAAGTTAATATTGTTGTTTGATTGAAGGTTTTAGGTTCTAAAATCCTAATCATTGGTTGACTGAATCAAAGTAAGTGAAGTAGTGATTTTTTTATTTTGTTAATGCTAGTGGTTGCTGGTTTAGTTGCAAAGAAAGGAGAAATGGTGATATTAATTCAATAGGAATGAATTGTAAGGGAATGTGCAGTGAATTAGTTAGTCTTAGGTAATATTGGATTTTAGATTGAAAAATACCTTGAATGGAAATGCTGAAATTGTAGGATTGTTGGGTTAGGAATGGTGATATTGGTTTGGTAGAAATTAAATTAAGAAAAGTAGAATTTGAAGTGGCGGTTCTTAGATTTGTTGGATTTTGAATTAAGATAGGATGAAGTAGATAAAAGGAAATTTATTGGTGATTTATTACCTAAAATGCCAAGTCAATATTCTTAAATGTTTATGGTTGGTGGAGTTAAGCTAAGGATTTGGAAGTTTAGCTTGGAAATTTAATCTATTGCTTAAGGATTCTCAAAGATTAGGACAAAGCTTTAAGCTAGAGTATAAATAGGTGTTATTGCATTGGTAGGTAACTTAGGAGTTAATTATTGCTAAGTAAATTTAAAGATTTAGAAGTTGTAATGAATGTAAGGTTATTTAATTATTAATTGATGATATTCCTGTGTTCATGTGGTGTGAATGCTAACTTGTGTTTGTGCAATGCTTATTAATGATGGTATAATTAACTGTCAAATTAAGAATTGAGATTTAATGATGTTAGAAGTAAGAAGGTTAGTCCAATAGAAAAAAGGGTAGTACAATAGGAACGTGAGAGACGTTTACTTATTATGTCTAAGTTAGATATTAATATATTATTTTTATTATAAATATTTATAGGACAAGTTGAATCCCCAAAATACGAAGCAGAGAAAGAATACAACGAAGAGTAATCAAGAGAATCAGGTAGCAGTTTATTTCAATAACTATTAAATTGCATGTATCGTTTTACAATATCTGTTGC
This sequence comes from Mimosa bimucronata, assembly GCA_037074515.1. NCBI lineage: Eukaryota > Viridiplantae > Streptophyta > Magnoliopsida > Fabales > Fabaceae > Mimosa > Mimosa bimucronata. The sequence goes on from CM073446.1 coordinate 3,954,468, forward strand.
ATTTAAAGCTGGAAATTCGGGCAGGTCGGTTGCCCGCCACGGGCCGGGCTTCCTGTTTAAGCCCGCAAACAAAAATACACCCTTTTACAATATCTGTTGAATCCCCAGAATACGAAGCAGAGAAAGAATACAGCGAAGAGTAATCAAGAGAATCACGTAACAGTTTATTTCAATAACTATTAAATTGCATGTATCATTTTACAATATCTGTTGCATTTAGAGTTGGAAATTCAGGCAGGCCAGGCTTAAACAAGCTGGCCTGCCACAGGCCGGGCTTCCCGTTTAAGCCCGCGAACAAAAATACACCCTTCTATTAAAGCCCGGCCCTTAAAAGGTCGGGCTCGGGCCGGCCCGACGGGCTTTTACTCTTTTTTTAAAAAAAAGTGAAGGGCTTTAACTTTCTTTGATCAATAAAATTGCACTGCGAAAAAATTAAAGAAACAAAGATGGGTAATTGAATATAAATTGTGCAGCAAAGTCAAGTGACATAATTTGTCAAAAATGGTATATATAAAACTTAAAAGGGAAGAACATACTAAATTTATGTGGTTTTTTAATTAACAATAGCAAATTGGCAATGTTACACAAATAATTAATTAATGACTAGATAAAAACTACAAAAGCAAAGATACATCACAATTCAAAAAATGAGATTAAATAGAACAAAAAAAAGTAGTGACATGAAATAGTCGTTCATTACTCTAAATATTAGAAAATCAAAAAACAAGGCACCAAGTATAAATAAAAAACATAAATACGATCCATAAGTAGCAAGTCTAGAATTAGAAGTCATACATCACAACTACATAGAATATGAGAATGTTCCATAAGGACACAATGTCCACATGACACAACACATTTAAAAAAACTAGTTCACAAACCACAAAATAAACCAATACATAATAACATAATACAATTTGCCTTTTTTATTTTTATTTCCTGAAAAAGAAATCTTAGACGGGCTTAAACAGCCGGCCGGTCAAAGCCCGCGGCCTGACGGGCTAGCCCGTTTAAGCCCGTTCCCTTTTTGTGCCCCAAAAATCAAAGCCCAGCCTCCTCGGGCTCAAGCTTAAAAGGGCCGGCCCGAATTCCCGACTCTAGTTGCATTTAGTTGATAAATTATTATTCCTCAGTGGAGTACTCCGGGGTTTAGGGGTTTGGCCACCTCTTTTCCCAACCAATTAGTTATAACTTTAAATGTGATAACGAGAAATCCTGCAGGTAGAACCTCCATTAGATAATGAATATATCGTTACTAGTGGAGGGTAAGTGCGGATAGCACACAGAATAATAAGAATAAGATTATCATTATTTGCACTGATTTATAAAATGTATGCATGTCAATAGATGAATTCATGAGAATAAAAGTTAATGAGATAAACGGCTTTGAACTATTGCTTTTCAGAGAAGCTAGCAGGAGTTAAGCCTTTTGGGAAGTAAGGTAAAATAGAAAAAAGCAGGAATGCCTGCTTTAGTGTATTATGATAGTTATTTTGGGGACTTTTTTGTATATATTGTAAAGCTAAAAGATAAGCAAAAAGACAAGTATAAGTATATAACTGAGAAGCAGTGAGATGATAGGTAAAGTTAAAGAGGATCGTCGATCGAGATTGTTCCTCTAATTTATTTTTAAGCCACGCTAGGCAATATTAGAGACTAGATCGATATTAAGATGATTTTAATTGCGTTATAACCATCTAACTTACAAATAGTTTATGGTATTTTAATTAGTCCGAAAAGCCCATTCCAACTATAATAAGGTTGGAATAGTATTTACAAGGAAAAGTCTCAAAATTTTCCATATTTTAGGGCTCTCGGTATTAAAAAGTGGTTATAATTCAATTAAAATACTATAATATAATAGTAAAAGTTAAGGTGTTACAGCATGCTTATTATGTCAGTTTTGAGAGGGGTCTGAAAAAGGGGATGATGGCTTAAGTGGGCAATTAATTAGAGAGGTGTGAGAAGTATTTAAGATTATATGAATGGATACTAACAAGTGTTATAAGCATGGTTTTAAGAACTGAGCCGGACCGGAAGGTCAGGCCGGTCAGACCGTTGGCCCGACATGGCAACGGCTTGGTTCAGCCATAAATCCGTTTTCTTGGTTAGGCCGGATTTAGCCGGAGATTGACCGCCTTTGAGCCGGAACCCATTGATGAACCGGAACCCAGGATGGTTTTTGGAAAGCTGGACTGGTCTAGATTAAAAAAAACTGACTGAAAACATTCTTGTTTTCCTTGCTGAACTAAAACTTGCAGGAAGAAGAAGAAGAAGAAAATTGAAGAAGATGGTTCAGTCAAGACTGAGAAGGAGTTACTTTTCATGTTTCTGTCATATTTGTCATGTCAAAGCTGTCCTATTTTGTCTTCAAGTGGAATTGATTATTTACCCATGGTTCACCACATTTTCTTCTAGTTACCATTAGTATCCTTTGGTTCTCCACTTCAACCCAATGCTTTTCATTGTACCTACTGATTCCCTTCTAATTATTTTTTGTTTTTGTCGGAAGAGTGTAAAATAATTTAAAAGATTTATTTAAAAATAATTTAAAATTATAATTGATCACACACAAATATCAATGCTTATTTAAATAATTTTTTGTTACATGCGAGATAAATCTCCAATTTATCACTAGCAAATTTTTGTAGAATTAATTAGCCTTTTTATATGTTCTTTGTTTTGACTTTACAATATTATTGTCCTTTAGTAAAAAAAATTGTAAAGAAAATATTATTTTTCATTTAATTATTAAGTCACCGGCCTGACCAAACGGACCGACCGTTTCAACCGTTTGGACCATGGCCAGCTCATCTTTTCGGCCCGACTTTTAAAACATTGGTTATAAGGTATTGATAGGGTGTATAAAGAGTGGTTTCTTGTAACATTCTATTGAAGAAGCTTGAGAATCAAATATTGATTGACGTTTGAAAGGTTTAAGCGTGTGAAGTTATTAGAAACTATTCAACAACATCAAAGAAGGATATTGTTCACTGTTTTTGGGAATGTTATTGTGAGTTGAGTGTTCTAAAGCATAGAAATACACTTAGAACATTAGTATGGCTCTTTTAAATATTGAAATGTCTAAATTAAAAGTAATAGTGATTAGTTTAATATGGGTAATGTGTAAATCTAATTATTATTTAAAGTATTCAAATCAAATATAAGTATTGTATGTGTTAAAGGAATATAAGATCAAAGTCTCTGTTTGCTTTGGAATCATGCACTTAATTAGTAAAAGAAATGGAATTTATTGTTTGTTGATTATTGGAAGGATTAAATGGTTATCTTAAGGTGCTCTTCAGGATTTAAGTCTTGTAAGTTCAAATTGATGTTGATCATAATAAGGTTTGAGTTTGAAAAGCCTTGCTCTATTCCTATTTTCAAAGTTCCTGAGGATTAAATCTAAGTAGTAAAAGTAAATAGGATTATTGTATGACTGGTTTAGAAACATTAAAATAAAAATTAAAGTTTGAACTTGAGATTGAATCTATGTATTAAACAAATGACTAAGGCCTTTAAAGAATTGTTCTTATAAAACTATTGGTCAAACATTGAGAATAAGAAAGTTTAATATAAGTAAGTTATGAAAGTGATCTTGAATGGTCAAGATCCTAAATAAATATAAGTAAATCATAATTTGTCTAGATGGAAAAACTTGGGTAGTATTAAGTATTTAGGAATGTAAGGGACGTTAAATATAAATATATAAGTATAAATATTAATTTATTTTTATTTTTATTATATAGATATGTTATAGGTTTTAATAGTAGTTTAAGATTCCATCAAGGCAATGGAAAGGAAAGGAACTAGTTCAGGACGATGATTTGGTATATAGGTAGCAGTTTATCTCATTACACTAAATTGCATGTATAATTTTGTAATACATGTTGCATATAAATGGTAAATCTTTTATTCCTTTCATGTTTGAGTATTCTAGGGCATAGGTGGGTTGCTCCCCCCTTTTCCAAACCAGTTACGTTATAGCTTTAAATATTATAACGAGAAATCCTGCAGGTAAAGCCTCCACTAGTTAACGAAGATATCGTTATCAGTGGCTGGTAGGTGCAGATCGCACACAAATTAGTAGGATAAATGTTATCATTATTTGTAAAGGTTTATAAAATTTATACATGACAATGCATGCATAAATTTTGCAATGAATGACATAAACTGTTTTAAATTGCTGTTTCAGAGAAACCAGGAGATAGAGAGATGTTTGAGTTAAGACAGGAATGCTAGAAGAAGATTAGACGGAAGAAATAAGATAATATTGTAAAAAGCAAGAGTATCTGTTGCATTATGGTAGTTGAATGTTTTAGTATTATTATTCATTTATGATATGACGTTAAATTATTAAATTATTAGCTGAAAGTATAGAAAATAGAAATGTATAAACTTATAAAGGGACTTAAATTTCTCAAGTACCATAAATAAGAGATAGATACCCTAATATGATTAACGTACTTTTAACTGTTTTATGAACCTCCCACTTAAATTTCTCAAGTACCATAAATAAGAGATAGATACCCTAATAGGATTAACGTACTTTTAACTGTTTTATGAACCTCCCTGTTTTAGAAAAGTTTTAAATTATTCAATTTGTCAGAAAAGCCCATTCCAACAGGAATGAAGTGAATTGATATTCAGAAAGAAAAGTTTTAAATTTTTCGTAATTTTGGGCTTCTGGCACTAAAACAGTGGTTATAATTCAATTAAAATGCTATAGTATAATAGAAAATTTTAGGTGTTACAAGACCTACTGGTATTGCTTATATAGCTGTGTTTTGGTTATGAATTGTTGGTCGAAAACTTCTTTCTACCTGCCATGGTTGTTTGAGATTTCACCGAATATTTTATTATACTTGAACATGGCAGGAGTATGTTAAGTAATTGGTCAAAAAGTTTGATGTTTTATGTAATGATGTACTCGTGTGATTAATTATATTTTTTTTAAAAAAAAAAGATTTACAAAGATATTTAGATACATTGTTCATATATTTTATATCCATGTTATGTGAATTCTTTCTTGCATGGATAAACTGATTTAAAAAGGTGGAATGTTTCTTTTCTAACATGGATTGGTATATGGAATGGTTGAATATTAAAATATCCATGTTAGTTGTGTTGGCAAAAGAAAAAATTGTTTTCTACTTTTGCCCTATCAGAGATTTCTTCTTAATTGAATAAGATAAATTCTTATCTAACTATGATAGTCTTTTTTGGTATTTTTAGTAATATTCTTTTCTATCATAGTTATACATTTAAACTTTATTTTTTTAAAAAAAAAATTGGAACCTTGAACTCTTTTTTTACGATGTTAGTATTTTATTTCGTAAACCCTTTTTTCCTAACATAATTAGTATTGATAAAATCTTGTTTACAATCGTTTTATGGTCAACAAAATTGATTACATTCGGTTTTATGGCTCATAAAAATGGTTTTATAAAGCGAGCGTTACACTATCAAAACTCTTAATCACATGCCAATCAAATAAGATCATCCGTAATATACTTTGAAATCTTTCGCACTAACAAACTTAATGCACATTCGCACACAATAATATCAAAATCATCCTAAGGTCCATAAAATATACTTAGAGAGACTCCTGATATCTCAAGGCTACATGCATGTGAAAACAATTTAAACAACTATTCACAAATACCATACAGGCCTCAGGTCATATGTTGGAAAAGGACCGGTTTCAGATAAACCACATGTCTAACTAGAAATCATGCAAATATAATTTATAACAGTTATCCCCAAGTAATTATGCAAATTCAAATTAAGTAGAAGCAAATAGTGATACTGTCTAAGGATTAGTGGCAATATACATAACCCTCGCACTAGGCCAAACTATAAGCTCATTATAAACTCAGTCAATAGAAGCTCACTCCTTCCCCAAGACTCCACAGCCAGACTAGGGCCTGCAAGGATTGAGCAACCGGGGGTGAGACAATGTCTCAGTTAACACTCTTCATACTTGCCTACCTATGAGTATGTGCTAGTAAGGTGTCAATGTGGGAAACTATACAATATAATATGCTTGAAACATGTACAAGTAATACATATGCCAACAACATACTTAATACCAGAAACCATTTGAAATTCCATATATAAATATACAATAGCTTTATCAAATTAAAACATTTCAAAACACATGCTTCGCACATTTTTGAAATGATCACTTTGTGAATCACTAAGATTTGTCCCCTACCACTTGGTAGACAAAGTGAAGCTCAACGTAGTCCTAATTCATACCCAGAACCATGAAGAGGTGGAAATCGATGGGGTTCCATCGCATACCCAAAACCATTAAGGGGTGAAACTCGATAGGGTTCTATCCACGTAGCCAGAACCTTGATCCATTATCATTACTCTCTATAGGCTAATACGGTATCTCATTACGTGATGGTAAGAGTAACCAATACACCGGTGCTAAATACAAACAACATATTCATCACACCCATAATGTAGCTTTCACCAAAACCAGGCACTTGACATTTCCATTCTTTTTAAAAGCCCATGCAGTATGATATTTCTAAAACCATAGATATATAATTTTCCAAAAATCCTGATACAACATATAATACGCCATGGTGACAATAAGAATCCCACATAACCATATGTATCAAAATAATTAGTTCAAAATCATACGATTTATATATACAATAATTCAGAAGTTGTAAGAGTTTCAGAATGCTCTTACCAACAATGAACACACCCATAAAGACAAGTAGTAGGTAATTTACCTTTGAAGTCAAATTCAAAATTATTGCAAATTGTGAAGCTTTCTCCCTATGCTCGACTCAAAACCGGACCGTGCACAAAATTAATAACATATACACATGATTAAATAACTTAATCAAGTGCCCTACACAAATAGGAATTGAAATCCCTTTCAATGTCCCTTTAGAAAAACTTAGGTAATTTTGCAAAAACTTAAACATCCACTCATTCTAAACCATTTCCAATACTCCCAACATCATCCCTAAGCCTCAATCCCATTTTTAATCCATTCACTTTTCCATAATCACAATGTAGACACTTCCTCTACCAAATTGGCCAAATTCTTCAATTCAAGCTTAAATACAAATTCCAATCAATTACCTGTAGTTTCCTTATCATCAAAAACCATTCCAAATCATAATTACCCTCAATGACACCTCAATGCATTAACTTAACCAAAATGGCCACAATTTATGCAAAACTTCTACAAAATTGGCCAAACTCTTCAATTTAAGCCTAAATACAAATTTCAATCAATTATTCATATATTCCTTATCATCAAAACCCAAATAAATCATTTCACTTGAATTTAATGGTGTAATTATCATATCTAAATTTCCTTAATCTTCAACAATTTTTCCAATTAATAGATAACCTTTCCTCATTTCAATCAATTCCAAAATCCCAATATTTTTAAACTTTAAGTTTCACTGAAAATTCCCAAATTTTGCTCACTTTAAAATTTTTAAGAAAATCCAATCAACCAACCTTTTCTCAAACTATCATCATTATCATATTTATTGCTTCCCTTAGTCATTTATCACTTATTCAAATTCATTTATCACTTATTATTAAAATGTAATCATATCCTTTATTTCTTCAAAAGCATCAAATTTCCTACACACAATGTAACATCCTAAAATTTTGAAAAGAGATAATAAGGAAATCTGTAGAATCTTAAGGATATTATTTTAATATTAAGACGCCTTATAAATAAATTTGGGGATTAAAACATATTTTAAGAATTTATTTTAGAGATTAAATTCATATTAAGATTTAATAGGAAAGTTATTAAAACTTTTGAGCAAAAGCATAATGGGAACGAAAAAAGAAAAATGGGAGGAAATGAAAAACGTCAATATCTATCTTTAATTGAAAATATCTTCTTTTATAAAAAAGAAGGGCAAATTGGTAATTTGACCCTTACACAAATCTAAATCTAATTCCCCTCCCCTGCCTCCATCCAAACCATCTACATCGTCTTCTTTCTTCTCCATCACTTAGCTCCACCGTTCTTCTTCTGCTTCAGCCCGATTCGCCTCTGGAAAAGAGAGAGGCTGGAGCTCATCACTATCTCCGGTCCCTCCTTCAAACGCAGAGTCACAGAGAGAGAGAGAGAGAGAGGCCATCGGAGGTTTCTCTCATTCTTTCGCTCTCTCCGTCTTCTCTGCGACCACCGCGAACTCCGACGGTGCTGAAAGCGATTCCGGCGACAGCGAGTCCTAGAAACGCATGTAACACCTGATTCAAGATCAGGTGAGCTTCCTCTACTTGATCTTACCCTCTGTTTCTTCGATTATGGTACTTTGAGTGAGGATTCGATTAAAACTAAGGTTAGGTCTAGAACAAAGTTTTTTTTTCCTCAAAGGAATCAAGATTGCATGTGAACTGTTGGCTCTGATTTGGGAAGTTTCTGTGAGGCGCTACTGTTCACCAAAGAAACCCTTCGAGTTTTACCTAAATCAATGGGAAATAGTAATTGAAGATAGCTAATAGGGTATTATATGTTTGATTCTTTTGGATTATGATAATTGTAGACTTCCGCAAGTTCCTGCTCTGTTTCCTGTCTATGCATTTAGTATGTTGGGAGTTTTTATTCTCTGAGATTGGAAGCTTTGAATGTATTTAAAGAGTTTTATTTTATTATGATGTTTAATTGTGTTCTGGAAGTCTTGATGATCTGGGTTATGGCTGCACTGTGTGGATTCTCATGATTCGATCATAAATAAATGGGGTTTGCGTGTAAGGGTGAATTAGTGACTCCCTAATGGTTACATGTTCTGCTATTGTGGGAATTTGAAGCAATTGAAATGTGATTTTAGTTTATAAGATGCGTTAGGTGATGATAGATAGAAGCAAGAATATAGGCATTTTAGAGAAATACTAAAGGAAATGTATGATGGATGTTGATTGGTAATGTTGGAGAAAAAAAATATTTGTTAGATAGACTATGAGAATTTGGTAATTAATATTTCTGTTTTGTTGTTATATGATGTTTCTATTAGGAGTTGAATCTGTTCCTAATGAGGAGGCATGATCTAAATATGAAAGAATGAAAAGTAGTAATTATATATTGTTACTGTTAATAGTCTTGGGGTTTTAAAAGGTGAAGTTATGAAATATGAGAAATTAATATTCAAGGGAGTCTGATTATAGGAATTAAAGATTTGATGAGTTGAGTGGTCTTAAAGTTGGAGTTGTCTGAAATTAGGGAATATAACTAGTTAAATTTGATGATTTGGTAATTGGTTAGTTGATGCTAAAGCCTTAGAGAAGCCAAGTGAATGTATATAATTGATTATTACACAGGATGATTGGAGAATTGATGCTAAATGCTGTTGTTTAAGAGTTATATTGCTGACTAACTGATTTAATGTTAGAAATTTTAGAAAAGAGTAGGTTTTGAAGTGTTAAATCTGTAATATGGTTTTAGAGGTTGCTGTGCAGATGTATATTGTTTGGGTTTTAGTGAAAGTAAACCAGAACATTAATAATAATGATGGATTAATAATTGATGGTCAAATGTCATCTTAAACTTATACTGCTAGGAACTTTATTTTAATCATTGCTTTGAGTTTTCTAAATTCATTAAACAACTGTCTAAAATTCTAAAGAGGGACTAAAGCATGATTAAAGATATCGAAAAGTGGCTTTAAGAAATTTAAAGTAATGTTTTAGTATATTTAAAGATTCTTAATTAAGTTTTGATTTCATTGTGTTAAGCTAATGAGATTTCTTTTATTTCTTTGATTGGATCTACTTGTTGAGAATGTTACAGTTAAGCTTAAATCAATCTGGTAGTCCCAATGGTTTAAAAAAAAAAAATTAGTAGATTATGATTTAACGAGGTTTGAATTAGAAAAACCTTGCTCTGTTCTTGTTCTCAAAGTTCCTGAGGATTTAATCAAAGAAGTAAATAAAAATAATAGATAGGATGATTGTAGAATTGGTTTAGAAACTCTGAAATAAAAGTTCAAGTTTGAACTTGATGCTGAACTTGTGTATCGAATAAATGACTAAGGCTTATAGAAACTATTGGTTAAACATTGAGAATAAGAAAGTCTAATGTGAGTAAATTATCCAAGTGATCTTGGAAGGTCAAGATCTTAAATAAGTGTGAGTAAGTTATAATTTGTCTACATATAAAGACTTGGGTAGCATCAATTATTTGGGCTCTGTGAGAGACGCTGAATAACTTATTATTTATATATTATGTGTAAATATAAGAAAAGATGATAGTGTAGTAGGATCTTTAGGACATCAAAAAGGAAAGGAACCAGTTCAAGATTAAGGTTGGAGTACAGGTAGCAGTTTATTTTACTATAAATTTCACAAGAGTACTATTACATTCATAAATTTCATAATATATGTAGAAAATATATGCTAAGTTTTCAATCCTTAGAGTTACATTTATGATGGGAATACTCCAAGATTTAGGTGGCTCTCTACCGTTTTGCCAGATATCTATTTTGTTATAATCTAATTGTTATAATCAGAAATCCTGCAGGTAGAGGTGCCTCCACTATTTAACAAACATATTGTTATTAGTGGTTGGTAGAGTTACAAGCACGCACATTATAAGGATAAATGTTATCATTATTGTATAGGTTTATGATTTATTATGCATGAACATATAAGAAATAAATTGCGTTTAAACTGCTGTTTTACGGAGGTGTTGGAAGAAGGTGGGACAGAGGAAGGTATGCCTACGATATTGATGTAGATTAATATTTTGTTAGTATTACCTAAATACGAGATAATGTTATACTCCCTCTGGTCCTAATTACATGATTATTTTGACTTTTTTAGATAAATTAATGTTGTAAAATTAATCATTTTAAATTGTCTATAGTTATATTTAATCCTCAAAACTAATTTATTCATCTTATAAACTAATTTAATTACATGTGACATATTTCATAATTTAGTGGTCTAATTTGCTTCCTTAACTTAAAAAAAGTCAAAGTAATTTTATATTTAGGACCAGATGGAGTATTTGTATAGGTATATATATAGGTAAAACAAGTAATGAGTTTATATATACTTGTATGTATATGTATATATGTATATTGGTGAGAAGCACGACAGTGACCTATACGGGTAAAGGGGTTATTAGCTAGGATGACTCCAATATTTTTGTTGTTGAATCAGCAGAAAGATATATGTATCTAAGCAGTAGCAAAGCAGGTATGAACATTATCAATAGGGTTAGATACCTAAGAAGATCTTAGTCATTTTAATTGTTTTATAAACCACTTGGTTTATATAAAGTTTTAAAACTAAACCAATTTGTCAAAAAAGCCCATTTCAACAAGAAATGAAGTTGATTTAAGGGCCTGTTTAGGGCAGCTCTTAGAACCATGGTTTGGAGAAAAAAGTTGGAAAAGTGCTTTTTTCAGCTTTTCTGAAAAAAGATGGAAAAAGCTGAAAAATGGCTTTTGGTGAAATGAGAGTGTTTGAATGATTGTTGTGAGAATGACTTTTTCTATGTATAAATTACTAAAAAGGACATAAGTTTAATATGTTGGGAAAGAGAGAGGATAAGGGCATTTTTGGTAGATCAATATGACATGTGTAATGATGGTATATTTCTACCTCGTACTTCTCATAAAAGCTAAAAAAAAATAGCTTTTTCCCAAACCATGGTTTTGCTAAAAAAAAGCCCTTCTATCAAAAAGCTGCTATGTTTGGATAATTTAAAACTTGTTTTTCAAAATACTAAGTGTGTTTGGGTAAGCTTTTTCGGTAGATCAATATGACATGTGTAATGATGGTATATTTCTACCTCGTACTTCGCATAAAAGCTAAAAAAAATAGATTTTTCCCAAACCATGGTTTAGAAGCCCAAACCATGGTTTTGCTGAAAAAAGCACTTCTATCAAAAAGCTGCTCTGTTTGGGTAATTTTTAAAAGCTTACCCAAACATACTTAGTATTTTGAAAAACAAGTTTTAAATTATTTGTATTCTTGGGCTTCTGATATTTAGAGAAGTGGTTATAAATAAATTAAAATGCTATAATATACTCCTTCTGTCCCTTATTATAAGAGCTAAATATGTAAAATCACACAGATTAATTAAGTAGTTGAGAGATATAAATATATCTAAAATAATTTTGTTTTCTCAAGTTTGCCCTTATTTATGTAAGTGAGAGAAATGTGATAATAGTGTTATAAATGAGTATGAAAGAGAATGTGAATAGAGAGAATAATGATGGCTAAAATGGGAAAAAGTTTATTAAATGCTTTGATAAATTGTGACAGGCTCTTATAAAAAGGGATAAAACTATTCAAATTTTTTGCTCTTATATATAGGGGCGGAGGGAGTAGTTATATAAAGTTAGGTGTTACACATAGTTTCACCTAGAGTTTTCAATATTCATATTCATATTCATATTCCATTACAAAACTCAACCAATTCATTCAATCGTCAATATAGACAAACTCTAATAAATTAAAAAAGAAATCACTTAGATTTAACATACCCAATATAATGAAGCCTAATTTCCTAATAAAACCCTAACTTTAGCTTCCTCAAATAAACCATTCAAGAAAAATATGAACCATACAAGTTCATATCTAACATCAGCCTAATAAATAACAAGAAAATCATCCAGAACTAGAAGCCTCAAAATTTCAAAATATAACAAACCTTAAATTTTCTAGTATCAAAAACTGAGAATAAAAGGGTAAGAGATAAAAATAACAAGGAATGGATGACTCCCAGACTTCTACAAGATAACCCAGCTAAAGTCTCTTTATATACTCATTCCGGGCGAGGTTCAAACGAGGAAAGACTTATGGTGGATACCTAGGTACTCAGAGACGAGGAAGGGCGTAGTAAGCGACGAAATGCTTCGGGGAGTTGAAAATAAGCGTAGATCCGGAGATTCCCGAATAATAATTGATGTTTGTGGGGGTGGGGAGTTGATTAATGCCGTGAATTCCATATTGCTGTAAGGGAAAATTGATGTTTGATTATAGGATAGAAAATGATAACAGAGATTGTAGTTAATGAAGAGTTTTTGAACATATGAAGTATGGACTCTAGAGCTAAGAAAAGGGAGATGATTTATATAAAGTTGTAACATAATCTATGGAAGTTGTTTAAGGACCTTTGGATGATAGATTAAATTGTTAGAGGGGGGCTTAATTTAATATGGAAAGTTAGGAGATTTAATCTGATCGATTAGGTGTGATATCATGGTTGAAGTTGGAATCAGTTGGTTAAGTTAGTGATGAATAGGAAGTGATGGATTGGGAATGAGTTGTTATGTATGTGAGGATTAAACTGGAACCATAACTTGTATTGTTGGGGTTTAATAATTTCTGAGGAATTCTGGATTCATAGGAGTATTGGTTCTTTGTTTAGTTGTTCTGATGAAATTGAGGATAAAGCAGAAAATTTTGGGAAATTGAATAATTGAGATTTAATTAAGCTAAGCTAGTTTATAATTTGGAAATGATGATTATTCTTTTAAGGATTTTTCCTTTGTCTTTCTTTAATTTTTAGCTTGTGGTTGTTCGAGTGTTAAAAGTTAAGGTTTGGAGATGATTGGAAGTTTTAGTTTATTTAAAGAAATAGTGATCTGTTGATGTTTTGTTTGTGTATGTGTGTGTGTAAATGACTATGGTCTTTACAGAAAATTTTTATAGAAACTATTTGGCAAACATTGAGAATAAGAAGGTTTAATGTAAATAAACTATTAAGGTAAACACCCTATTTTGTCCGGGCACCGCAAAATAATAAGAAATAAAAAAAAAGAAAAATTATCCTTATAGAATCTCCACTAATTTTGATTGAAAAATGGCACATTCATTATTATTACAAAAAATTAAAAGTTGATTGATTTATTATGATTATGTGTCATTAATGCTGATTGTTGGGTCATAATTGAACAAGTAAATTTTGAAATTTAAAATTGATTGTGATTATGAGCCATTAATGATGATTGGTGGTTGATTGATGTTTAAAAATTAATAAAAAAATAAAAAACGAAAATTATAAAAAATATTGTCATTTAGGTGCAAGAATAGGAAATGTTATTAAAAGAAAAATAAAAAAAAATTAAAAAACGAAAATTAAAAAATTATTAGTGCATTTATGATAAAAACCCTAATGGTGCCTATATAAAGAAGATAAGAGCTCACAAAGGGGGAGGTTTTGGAGAGGCTAGGGTTTTTATGAGGAGACAGAAAAAGAATTTGGAGAGGGAAGAGACAAATGGGAAAAGAAGAGAGCCGTTATTGCATTGATCATTTGGATGTCTAAACGCTTATCATGCCGATGAACTTATCTATAAGATTGAGGCACATCTGTAAAAGCTCTAGACACATCTATTTCTTTCATGATCTTATTTGAATTATCAAGTCCAGTCATGTTCATCCACTAAATGTTTTCCTTAACTCCATTTTCTTTTCTTTCTTTCTTTTTGGTTGACAATTGTTTCCTCTTGTGATTGTTTAACCATCTGAATGATCACATGCTTCCTTAAGTCTCTAGAATTTATTGATGATCCGTGCATCATTTCTACCTGAGCATCAAATCACATTCACGTCACCTCCTTTTATATTTGATTCTTAATCCATTTTCTGTAAACATGGCTATGTGTGGATTAGAGGATGGACATATGCAGGTTTAGAGATACTTCTTGTCGTCACAATCATCCAATGGATCACCGAGTTTAAATGGTAATCTCTTTTGCTTCAATATGTGTCATGATCTAATTCGTTCGTATGAGAACATGATTTTGATACATTTTTTTAAATAAGATTGAAATAAAATGACTCTCCTTTTGTATAAAAACTAATAACAAGATTTCAAAATGATTATGTCGTGCGAGGTTTTTTAGAACCTCCTCAGGCAAAATCGATTATTCTTCTGTGCGAGATTATGGAATCTCCTCAAGAAGTCTGATCCAAAATTCTTTTGAAATTCTTTTCCTAAATAAAAAATGAAGACATAATTTTCCTAAATAAAAAAAATACAAACCAACAACAAATATTTTTCTTTAAAAAATAAAATAAACATTTTTACTAAAAAACACAAACTCAGTGACATACATTTCTACCCCGAACTACGTGGGCTTTGATCCCTTAAGGGTACGTAAGCCCTAGGTTAAATCATAGGTCAAGTCCAACTATGTAAATACTTTTTTTTGTGAATATATTTTTATATTACTTTTTGGGTGATTAAAATGAATTTCAAGGCCATTTTTATTTTTAAATAATTAACTTAGGGTTACCATTCTCATGAACGGGTGCTGTGGGGTGCCTAACACCTTCCCCACGCACAATCGACTCTCGAACCTTACTTGGTTTTAAAAGACCATTTATAATTTTCAACAGGTTTTCCAAAATTATCCTAATTTAAAAATTTTGGCGGCGACTCTATTTGACATGATTTTAGGGCTCTACAGGTATCTTGGATGGTTATAATTCTAAATAAATATGGGTAAAACTTAATTTACCTAGAAAATAAGCTTTGGGTAGTATTAATTAAATTAGGATTTGAGAGAGACACATCGATTAAGTTATAATTCAGACTCTAAACCAAATTTATATATATGTACATAGGCTTTGACTGATTAATTGAGTTCATCAAGATGGTAGAAAGGAAAGGAGCTAGTACAGGAGTAAGATCTAAAGAAGTCAGGCAGCAGTTTATTTCATTACATTAAAAGAATTGCATGTATTATTTTATAATATCTGTTTTAAATTTACATTATGCTTGAAGGTGATAAGCCTTGTTAATTCCTGCATAGATATTTATGGAATATTCCAGGTTTAGGTGGTTCGCTACCCCTTTGCTAAACCAGTTAGTTATAGCTTTAAATGCTATAACAAGAAGTCCTGTAGGTAGAACATCCACTGGTTAACGAATATATTATTATCAGTGGCTAGTAGAAAATGTAGCGCAGAAAGTATGTATAAGTGTATTATTTGTAAAGGTTTATAAAATGTATACATGGCAATGCATGCATAAAAGTTACAGTTAATGACATAAATTGCGTTGAACTGCTGTTTTCAGAGAAGCTAGGAGATAGTAAGATGATTGAGATAAGGCAGGAGTGCTGGAAGAAGATTTAATAAAGGACTAAAAGTGTACTTTTCAGATATAAAGGACTAAAATAAAATTTGATACAAATATAAAGGACCAAAAGTATACCTTTCAAATAAATAGGACTAAAATAAAACTTGATACAAATATAAAGAATCAAAAGTATACTTTAAAGAATATATATTGTATTTTAAAAGAATGCGGGGGAGGTTATCATAACGAACCCACAAGGGCTATTAATCCCTCCCCTGATCAGATGGTGGCTATAGTTCTACACACACACACCTATTTGTTTTTCATTATTATTTTTTCACTCTAAATGCTTCTATTTATTCCCATATAATTCTATAATTTGCTCTTTAGAAAATTTAAATTCACTATGATTACATTCGCTCTTCGCTAACAAATACATGGTAAATCTCAATCATTATAAACTGAACTCATTTGACTCAAATTATTTACTCCCTTAAGTTCTTTATTTTCAGTTCTTTATTATTATTATTATTATTATTATTATTATTATTATTTATATATAAACCGGCAATTGACGCTTTTTCTGGATCCTACTACTAAGCATCCGAGCAATCAACAATTCAAATTTCGGGGTTTATGACTTCCCCTTTAGACATAAGTGTAGGTTCGAACTCAATACTTCAAGGGATTTAATGAGGCCTTATACTGTTAGACCAACTATGTGTTGGTATTTACTCTATTAAGTTCTTGTGGTTCTTTTCATGACAAATAATTTGATAGCTTGAAATATAAGTGGGTTACATTTATCTTGAATTATTTTCTTTTCAAATTTTCAATCATATTTTACTCTTTTCTCAATTATATGCTTTCGTACTTCAAATACTACTGAATAATTCACTTCTCAAACTAACTAATAAATACAATCCTAAATTACTTAAATCCCAATAATGAAATTTGGGATGTTATATTAATCATGTCAATTAGAGGTGAATATAAACCATACCACCTGTAAGGAACTTGTGTCTAACCTTTATTAACCTGACATATTTAGAATTAGATAGGCTTGTACCTTTTAACATGTTCATTTCACTTAATATGTCAGGAATTGTCTTACAAAGATCTCTATTAAGCCAATGGCTGACTGAAACCATTAAAAAATTGAAATAGTGTGTGAAGTTGTGGACCAAATAAGTGGGTGGAAAGAGTACATATCTTAAAACAAGCATTTACATCAAGAAGTTATAGATTATTTAAGTTGATCTTATGTTTGAGTCTGGGTATGTAGTAAAGACAATTATTTTGAGATTGTAAAATTCCTGAGCCATTTTTGTGAACTATTAAATATATATGATATAACTATATAAATAAAAATTTAACCATTACATGGTTGTTACTATTTCATACATCCTTTAACTCTTATGAAGCATGAACACACTCAAAATAACTGCACTACATTAAATATGCATGACACACGGTTGCAGCCCATGGCTCACCATTTCTCAAATAACGATTGTCAACTTAATCAAAGAAATAGAAATCGTCTAATTCAATTCGCAATTCACCAGTTAACTGCCCCTTTTCCTGTTAAAATTTGATAATATTATGGTTCCAAATCCATTGACATTGTGTTTCACAATTATGAAATAGAGATTGTTAATTCTCCCATGGACATTGACCAGCTCAATATAACGTTAGCTACTTTTTGATGTCTGAATGCCCGGAGACAATAGCAATAAACATGCGCGGCAAGGATCTGAGCCAATGTTCCCAAATGTCCCCCGAATGTATTCTTCTTCTATTAAAAAAAAAAAGCAAAAAAAGAAAGAAAGATAGCAAATGAGGCAGCCACACTCTTCTCGATCCTTCAATTTCATCTACAACATTCATCCATCCTCCACGTGTCCAACCTCGTACTCTCTAGACGCCACGAGACTCCCCTACCCTCCACGTGTCACCGACACCCCAGAAAACCCCATCCTACATATATAAACATAATAATGACATAAAGCAACCCAACAATTGAAACACATCAACGAGAAAATAGCCAAAGCGCGCACACACACACACATAATGGCTAGCGACGGAAGTGAAGAATTCCGACTGGTATCTCCGACGATAAGCGATGGAGGGAAGCTACCAAGGCATTACACAGACGAAGGACAAGGGGCAAAGAAGAATGTGTCACCACCATTAGAGTGGTATAACCTACCTGAGGGGACAAAATCTCTGGCACTTGTGGTGGAGGACATTGATGCTCCTGATCCAGAGGGGCCCATCGTGCCATGGGTGCATTGGGTGGTGGTGAATATTCCTCCCACCGTGAAGGGGTTGCCGGAGGGATTCTCCGGCAAGGAGGAGGAGGCTGGCGGGGAGTATGGTGGGATTAAGGAAGGTAATAATGATTGGAAAATTCCTGGTTGGCGTGGGCCCAGGTTACCTAATCATGGTCATAGGTTTGAGTTTAGGCTTTATGCTTTGGATGATGAGCTCCATCTCGGTAACAAGGTATCCTAATCAACCCACCTTCTGTACATTTATATACATACACACAGATTAAATACTTCCTCTACTCTGCTTGATACAAAGCTAATACTCCCTCTGAATCGAGGATTTATTAGTTATTTGTCTAATTTAATTAGATTACGAATTTGAATTTAAATGGTTAATAAGACATGTTTTTATCTAAAATACTCTATCAATTTTCCTTAATTCTCATACTCTTCCTTTAATATTTGGTTATTGTTATTTGATTATTGTTGGCAGGACATTATATTATTAGGGTAAATTTGTAAAAAAAGTTATAAAAGTATAATTAGATACTATATTAAGAACAAAAATCTTTATATGTTCTAGGATGGGAGGGAGTGATTCATTTGAGTAAATGAAGAAAATTAGTTAAATTAGATTTATGTAACAAATATGTGTAGTTTTTCTTAAAATATCATTTTCCACAATGATCACTGTAGAACTGGTTTTCCTATTCACAGAAAGGTGAGTAGCTAGGTTTGAATATATCTTACCATCGAAGACAATATCTGAGTCATTTATATTTTATTTTTTAAAAGTAATTTAAAAATAAGTTAATGGATAGCTAATTTAAAATTGAATATCGACTATTCAAATGAGTTTTCTAGAGTTCTAAATGGTCTAGTTATGTTTATTCCAATCTACTCGTGTTTGACCACATGAAGAGGGAAACCGGATCTAAATTTACCTTACCCTTTGATTGAAACACTTAATCGTGTACAATTAATAGGAATATTGCTTAGGAGATAACATTACAAATATAAATATGGTAGAAAAATGAATTAGGATATTGTAATTAGGATCAAATTTAATTTTTCAAGTTACTCTTATAGTAGCAATATCTTATTTGTTCTTGAGTTGTGAGATTTGATTTTTTTTTTTTTCCCTCTTTCTAATGTGGTTTTTTTTTTTTTTTTTTTTTTTTGGTGGATGGGTGGAATAGGTGACGAGGGACAAGCTTATGGAGGCGAAGGAAGGGCATGTGCTAGGGGAAGCGACTTTGGTGGCTATATACTGACGTCCCTCATTGTAAACATTCAGATAACTGTGTTGGATGCTGTGTGTGTGTCCTTGATTAGTTTCTTTCTTCTTCTTTTTTTACTGATTTTGAAATGTGACGTAATAGTTAAATCAGAACCTTCCCCTGTTCTCTCTTAATGAGTTAAAAGTATTTTAGTATTGACGCCCAACGGGTAATTGCCATGCAGCAATGCTTGATTGATGAATAATATGCAGAAAAATAAATTTGGTCATGTTTAAAGAGTATTTATGTAAGAAAGCAACTAATTTTTTAGCAGGTAAGCTTCTTTTAAATCTGATGTCAAGATAATAATCTCGCAAAATGTTTATGTGGGCGCGTTGAAGAATGCATTTCATGAATGATTAGCTTTTCGAGTAAAATTAGATTCAACTGGTCATTATACATAGAAGCCACTAAAAACATGTAATGGGTCCCTGTAATGTTCCTTGTTGTAAAATCCTATTTTTCAATCAATACTTAAATCTAATAACACATCTCAATCATACTTATTCACACTAACTATGATAGAAAAAGGGCTTTACATACCATTAAAACGGTTATATCATAGTTAGAAAAAGATTCTTCTCAAGATTTAACAAATTATCCATGATAAAAAAATGAATCCTTTCACCCAAAATAATCACTATCATGGATAATAAAATAGTTAACCATGTTAGAAAATGTTTTCCCTAACATGGTTAATAAAATTCATCTGAATACCAAAAATTTAACCATGTTAGATAAAAATCAACCTAACATGGTTATTAAAAATCACTTATATCTATGAGTATTTATCAATCAGTCCATTTTTTTCGAGAAAATGGAGAATATATTAACAATTGTACAAATTACAAAAACAACCAACTAAACTGAGAAGCCTAAACCTGAGAAGGCATTCACAGTAGTGGTATATATGATGAACATAAGCCCTGACTTGCCTGAGAACAGTTACAACAGATAAGGGTTCATTTAAGAAAATTGTCCTATTTCTATTATCCCATAATTTCCAGACTAAAGTGCCAAAAAATAGTCTCCAGTTGACATCCATTTCCTTTGGGTTGAGATTCCATAGCAGCCAATCCTTGAAGGGTATTTCGAAGAAGGTAGGGTGCTCTTGAGGTGGGATAATCTCTGACCAGCAATTAAAAGCAATGGGGCATCTTCGTAGCACATGATCAAGATCCTCTGTGTTCGCATGACAGATTTCGTAGCCTTCTATGTCCGTCATTTTTCTCTTACACCTTTCAGCATTTGTTAGGAGTTTGTTTTTTGTTGCAAGCCATAGGAAAGTTCTGATCCTTTGCAGCCCAGGCCATTTCCATATCCAGCTCCATTGTTTGTCTCTCTCATTCCATTCATCAACTTGGTTTCCAATATAGGCCGATTTCACGCTGAAAGATCCATTTGATGTAGCATTCCATGAGCTTGAGTCTGCACCTCTTATGGATGAGGGCGGGGTGATCTGGGTAATTTGCATGACAATATCCGGGGGAAGGAGGTGTTGGAAAAGAGGCAAGCACCACTGTCCTGTTGCATCAATGTAGTCTCTTAACGGCTTATTCAGCTCCTCCAAGGGAATTTCCGCATATGCGAGCAGCTTCAAGGGACATAAGTCAGTGGCCCAGGTGTCTGACCAAAATCTTATGGTATTGCCGTCACTTGGATGCCATGTAATGTTAAGGGATACATCTGGCCATATTTTTGAGATGCTTCTCCAGATATGGGAAGCTGTCTTAGTTTTGAACTCATAATTGGATGAAGGGGACCATTTGTATTTTGCATGGAGGACTTTAACCCATAGCTGGTTTGGTGCATTGATGAGTTGGAAAGCGAGCTTAGCCAGGAAGGCAAAGTTTTGACCTTCAAGGCTTTTGAGACCTCCTCCCCCATGTTCAGTGGGCTGACAAACCTTTTTCCACTTGATCAAACTAGTCTTGGATTGGCCTTCATTTGAACCCCACACAAATTTTCTTATGATCCTCTCCATTTCCCTAGTACATGCGGCAGGGAGATGTGATGTATGCATGGTGTAGAAAGGTATAGTAGTGAGGACTGACTTTGCAAGAGTGAGTCGGCCTGCGAGAGACAGGGATTTGGACTTCCATCCAGCTAATTTATTTTGCACTCGCTCAAGAAGGTAGTTGTATGTGTCTCTGGTCACCTTGGAATGAAGAATAGGAACTCCAAGATACTTCCCTAACTGGTTCGTTTTCTGAAAATTTCGGAAGTTACATATCTGATTAGCCTCCATTCGTCCTACATTTCGAGAGAAATGTATTCTTGTTTTGCTTTGGCTTACCACTTGTCCTGATGCATCACAAAATTGTTTCAGTATGTTCTGTATTAGTTGGAGTTGTTTAGGTGATGTGCCGCTAAAAAGGATGAGATCATCAGCGAAAAAGAGGTGGGACAGGGGTGGTCCCCCTCTCCCTAGCTGAATAGTCTCCCAATTCTGATTTTGGACTTCTTTGTAGATGACCTGAGACAGACGTTCCATGCATAGTACAAATAGATAAGGGGAGATGGGGTCTCCTTGTCTAATGCCTCTTGAAGGCTTGAATTGATCACTTGTTCTCCCATTCCACACAATTTGCATTGTAGGGGGCGAAATGCAATGCATAATTAGACGAATGACTCTTGTTAGGAACCCCACATCCTCTAGAGTGTCTTGAATGAAGTTCCAACTTAGCTTATCAAAAGCCTTTTCTAGATCAACTTTAATTGCTAACTAGCCTTTTTCCCAGCCTTTTTTTTCATTGAAGGAAGACTTCTTGTGTGATTATAATATTGTCAGTGATACTCCTTCCCTTTATGAAGCTGGATTGGTATGGTAATATTAAATGTGGCATGAGGCATTTTATCCTGTTAGCAAGGATCTTGGTCAACAATTTGTAAGCAGTGGAGCAGAGACTGATAGGCCTAAATTCTTTAACCATAGTAGGATGGGGAACTTTGGGTATCAAGGAAATGAGTGTATTATTCATTCCTTCTTGCCAATCAGAGCCATTAAAGAGGTCTTTGACCATGCGTAACAGTGAATTGCCCACTACCTCCCATTGACTTTGGTAAAAAAGTGCATGCAAGCCATCGCATCCTAGAGCCTTCAATGGTTTCATTTCGAAGAGGGCCCGTCTCACTTCTTCTAAAGTTATTTCAGCATCCAAGGAAGCAAATGAAGATGATGGGATAGATGGGAACATACCTCGATGTGGATAAATTGGTGAGCTAGTGGAGGGAGCTGTATACAGTTGTTCAAAGAAATTTCTAACCAGAAGGTCTAGAGAGCATTCATCAGAGACCCAGTCATCTTCGCTGTTCTTTAGAGAGCGAACAGTGCGATGGGCCTTGCGGATTTTAGCACATGTGTGGTAATAGGCTGTATTTCTGTTACCCATATTGATCCAGTCAGCCCTTGATTTCTGAATCCAGAGCAGTTCTTCTTGAAATCATACATTTTCGAATTCAATTCTGAGATCATGATCAAGCTTCGAGAGGAAGGAGGAGAGTGGACATTCCTCTAAAGCTTTTTGTATTCCAATTAACCTGGCTTCAATTCGTCGTTTCCTAGCTCCAATATTTCCAAAGACTTCCTTGTCCCATTTACTGGCTGCGACTGTAAATTGTTGTATGTTTGCTGCTAAAGTTTTCTCATTGTCCCAGTTATCTTTCACGAGCTGGGCAAATTGAGGGTGGGTTAGCCAAGGGGCCATCAATCAGTCCATTTAATATAACCATGTTAGAAAGAATTGGTCTAACATGGTTATTAATCAAAGCTACTCAATTAATCAATAAAAATACCATTCCGGGCCTCGAGTGTACAATCCCGAAATAAAACAATATAGCCAACAACTCAGAATAGCACATCTACATATGCATATGTATATGACATAATTTGTTTCAAATTATGACCATGTGCCATAATACCATCAGTAACATACCATTCCAACCAACAGCAGGTAAACAATAAGAAATCAAACCAAGCAAATATCAATACAGTCATCCAGAATTCATAATCAATTACAAACGTAAAGATGCAAAAGCGTATGCAACCTAAGGAATGGCAATATACGATATTTCAAATTAAATATACCATTTCCGAACCACCGACCAATGTGGTTCAAGTAGTTTCCCTTCCCTTTCGCCCCATACAGTGCATGATCACCTACAAAAATGTCAACAATAATAGAGTGAGACATATTGTCTCAGTAACCACAACTCAACTCATTATAAGAGTGGGAGTGGGTTAGCAGAGTGCCTACAGAGTACCACATTTAAAATATTTAATCAATACGGAGTGGATTTATATTTGTTTATAGATATAACTGTATCATTGTTTGCATTTCAATCTGCAACAAGATCGTAACACTAAAGAGATCAACAGTTTACAAATGCATAAGACAAAAGTAAATGTGATGCGAAACTGTGCCCCTGTCTACAATCAGGATGGCAATGTCCCCTCTGTCTACAATCAGGATGGCAATTTCCCCTCTGTCTACAATCAAAATGGGGAATGGTCCCTGTCTACAATCAGGATGACCACTGGTCCCTGTCTACAATCAGGATGATCGGGTACAAATAACTGCTCGGTTGGCCTACCGAGGGTTACATCGCGCGATGATACATTTCAGTGTCATGCAACAAGGCTCATCAACCACAATAAATCATGATTGTCACCACCACAACTAGCCAAGATATTACGTGTAACATATCAAAACTCAATAAATTGCAATCATCACCACCACAACCAGCTAGGATACTACGATATTATATCAAACTTCTTTATATGAAAATAATTGCAGTTCAAAGGCACCCAGTAGACTATTTGATATGAAAATTACTTTGAATATTGTAATACGGGTTCATACATAGGTAAGAAGGGATTTAAAAAAATCCCAACTAACATCACCTACAATAATATAGCAAGGCGAGAGTGATTACCTGCATCAATCCAAACAATAAATATACTCACTAAGGTAGTCATTGAGCTCCGCTCGATTCACCGACATCTACATTCATACAAACAAACAATAATTGATCAAGACACATTTTATGTGGCATTGACCCTACACTTTGGGATTTAGCCAAAAGAAGTCCCAATTGCATAAAGAAATTCAATCACATTTATTTGACTTGGTTAAATTAAATTAAACCCGTTCCAAGCTTAAAACAACATTTACCCCCAATAATCTATTCTTGAATTAAGAACTTTTCTCTCTTTAATAAAAGCTACTTAGCCCTAATTAACCTCAATTCACAATTCAGGATAAATCCTCCAATTCATCAACCATAACTCTTTCACTTATCATATCCTATGAAACCTCTAAACCCATCCTTACACATTTATCATACCAATTTCACTATCCCTCACATAATCATCTATTCAATTAAAACCCCTCAATTCATATGGCATCTTAATTCCATCCTATTCATCCCACCAGCAGTCTTAATTTAATATCCATAAATTCGTAGAATCCACCATTTCACCTTACTGCCCATATTTCAAGAATTCCTCCTCAATCACTAATATATTCCAAACTTTATCAGTCCAAAAATTCCACCAAATGAAATTTCACCAATTCAACCATATTGACATCATCACATAAATCTTAAATAAACTCTAATAACCATCAATTAATATCATATAAGCCAGATTACATAATCTCTAAATTTTTCCTAAGCTTAGAAAATTCAAAAATTCCAAATAAATTAGAAAACTTCAATTAACTCAAAAATCTCTTAAGGGGATTTTTAAAGCACATTTTTAACTTCAATATAATTAGCTTATAACTCCTAAAAATCCCAACTTAGACAAGACCAAATTTTCAAACGGAGCCAATCGAAGAAACTAATGACATGGGTAGGTAGATGAGACTTACGGGAGTCTGAAAATGTGCTTAGTTGGCCAGAAAAACTTCGTCATCGGCGCCGACGAGCTCGTCCTTCAATCTCCTCCTACGCTCCCCGATCGAACTAGAAACAAGTAGAGGAATGATGTAGGAGGTGACAGAGGAAGAATGTAGGTGGTGGGTGGTGGTTTTCCGGCGAGTTTCGCCGGAAAACTCGCCCCCTTCTTGTTGTTCAGCGGCGGCCTGGGAGAGAGAGGAAGGGAGGCGAAGGGAGAAGGAGGAAGGAGAGGGAGGAGGGGCAGGGGACTCAGCCAGCGGTGGCTCGGCGGCGTGGCGCCGCCACTTGAAGCGAAGGAGGGAGAGATGAGAGACGAGAGAGAGAGCTGAGAGACGAGAGAGACACGGGAGAAAGAGGAAGAAGAAAGGGAAAAAGAAGAAAGAAAGAAAAAGGAAAAAGAAATAAAAATAGAGTGGTGAAGGAAAATTAGACTACTAAGCCTTAAAATTCTCAAATAAGATATTCTCTTCCACTCTAAAATTCCCTTTTTCTTTCCAAAAATTTTTCATAATAATCTTTGACTAATTTTCTCCCACAATATTCTCCTTTGAGTCAAAAATACAACTTCCTAAATTATTTTTTTTAAAATAAGGGAGAAACTAAACATCTAAAATCCTGATAAACACTTTAAATTCTTCAAATATTCTCATAATCAATCAATTTCTCTCAATTAATCCCTTATCATATCCACTAATCCTCAATAATTTTCCTAGCATGTTACACTTGAGACTTCTATTGAAATGTATTTAACAGTTGCAGGATATATCGAAGCTAAACTTATCGAGGCTTCTAAGAAATGTATAAAATATTTATACATTATAATTAAATATAAGATCCAATTGATTTTTCTTTAAGAATTTGAGGAAGCTTAATAAATAACTTAATCCTAACATATTTTGTGAATTATTATACTATATGTTAGCTTATAAATCAAATAAATTAGTTTTGAGAAAAAGTTAATGCAAATCAATTTATAAGTTGCTTATTTAGTTTTCTTAGAATTCTCTAAAAAGTCAACTAGTTCATATAATCTTCTATACTTATTGTAAGAGTTAGCTAATTAATAATTGATTATGTACTTGTGCACATAAATTAACCATAGATGAAACCATAAATGAAAACTTCGTGTGTCTATATTTATATATGCAATTAATATGGGTATTTTAAAAAAACAAATAGGGTTAATATAACTTTTGGTCCCTGAACTTTCACTCAATTTTGGTTTTCATCCCTGAACTTTAAGATCGGTGGTTTTGATCCTTGAACTTTTGATCATTTTTTGTTTTGGTCCCTGAACTTTAGCATTGATGCTTTTGGTCATTGAACTTTCAGTCAATTTTGGTCTTAGTCCCTAAACTTTCAGATAATTTTGGTCATTGGTCCTTGAACTTTAAAAAAAACTTAAAAAAATTAAGGACCAATGGTTATAAATGGCACAAAGTTCAGGGACTAAAACCAAAATTGAGTGAAAGTTTAGGGATTGAAAGTTGTATTAACCCAAACAAATATGGGCATGTTTGGATGCCACTTCTGGCACCCAGAAGTGGATCCTAGAAGTAAAAGCAAAATTTCAAGAATTAAACATGTTTGGTTTGCCTTATTTTCAGAATGACTTTTGGTCCAAAATGACTTCTGCAACGTGAAAAGTCAGAAGTAAAAAAAAGTTACTTCTGGCTTCTGACTTCTGACTTCTGGTGGGTCCCACACCTTTTGTTATGTATTATTTAATAAAGTGGGTAGGAAAATTAGACTGTTAGACCCCTAAAATTCTCAAATAAGATAATTTCTTTTAATATAAAATTTTCTTTTTATCTCCAAAAATTTACCATAACAATTTCTAACTACTTTCTCCCACAATATACTCCATTGAGCGAAAAATATTATTTTTTAAAATTATTTTCCTGAAGATAAGGGAGAAACTAAGCCTTTAATAAGAATATATGCATATTATATATGTATTATTTAATGAAAATAATGCCCTTTTTAGTAATTTTTCATCTAAACGTGCTTTTCAATATTATCATCCAAACATGTTTCAAAAAGTCATATTGAAAAAAAGTCACTTCTATCATCACAAATCCAAACATAAATCACTTCACACAAATGACTTTTATCCAAAAGTCACTTCTAAAAAAAGTCATTCTAAAAAAAGTCACTTCTCCAACGGTAATCCAAACACACCCTATAAGTTCTAAACATAGAGTGATTGAGCGGGAAAAAGACAAATAAATACCATTTGAATTTCAAAAGCTCAGAATGGTACCTCCAATATGAAAAAGGACATAAGAAGGTTGTTTCCAATTTGTGATAAGTAAATTTGGGGTTTTAAGCATTTCAGTAACGATATTAACTACTTGAGTAAATGCATTAACTATTTTATACAATCAAAACACAACATCAATTTGGCTCACAAATGGTAAAAGTTATTGGGAAAATTGTACCCTCGTCCCAAGTAAGGCAAATTATTACTCTAAGGTCCCTTGAAATCTCAAAAATTATTACCAAGTCCTTAGGGACTTGAATGCAATAAAATGGAATTACTCACCAAATTCAGTTGTTAACGAAGGCTTATGCAATTGTCAACGAAGGCTTGTTGAGTTGTTACTGGCGTTTATGACATTTCGTATCAGACCCCATTAACAACTCAACAAGACTTCGTTAACAACTGAATATGTCTTCGTTAACAACTGAATAAGCCTTCGTTAACAACTGAATTTGGTGAGTAATTACATTTTATTGCATTCAAATCCCTAGGAACTTGTAAATAATTTTGAGATTTCAAAGGACCTTAGAGTAATAATTTGCCTCACTGGGACCCTCTTGCTATATTCCCAAAGTTATTCACCACTTGAATAACAGTATTAACCATTCCAATAAATATGAATCACTCCAATAGGGGTATTAACTTTACTTATCTCAAGTTAGGAACAATTTGAGGTACCTTTCTGGGCTTTTAAAATTTGAGAGGTATTTAATAGTCTTTTTCCCTTGAGCTTTTATATTTCGAATAAACTTAAACCCTGGATAAGAGGTTAAATATACTGATGTATATGGATGAGGCAAGATTCCAAAGCTACCGGCAAAGCTAAGTCATGAAAATCCGGTTGGCCCATGATATGCAAACCTTGGCCCGTTAGATTATAAATATATTAAGCAAAGAAAATTAAAATAAACCTGATAATCATGCATATTTTGTTTGTATAGCAGAATCACTACTTAAATTTTTTGAGTTAACATAAATGGAATAATGAGCCTCCGCATGAACAAAACTTTCTTCATTCTCTAACGAAAACAACCTATCTTCAAGAGAGTGAAGATTGCTCCGTTAGGTCTTAGTTCACTTTTTGGCATATCCTTTTAATTTAGCTGGATTTTTTTTTTTTTTTTGGACCGGAAGCTGGATTTGAAATATAAGCCAGGTCCAAACCACATTCACAACCGAGCATTCTTCCGTAATGAAATAAAGAAAAGTGATGGTATTTAAAGACCCGATTGAAAGATGGGAGCGTGGATCCCATATTTAGATAGGAGTTTTTAGCCATTCAACCTCTAAAAAGTGAAGCCAACAACCTTAGCTTGTTAAGATGAATGAACTAAAAATACATTTTCTAAATTTCAATACCTTAGCTTGTTAAGATGAATGAACTAAAAATACACTTTCTAAATTTCAATAATTAAACTTCAAGTCAAGGTTCAAAAAACCGGACCGGGCATCGAACCGGTTGAGGCACTAGTTCAAGGGTTAATGGTCGGATCGGGGTCGAACCGGGTCAAACCGGATTATATTAAAATAATAAAATTTTATTGATATTAACATTAATAATCACTAATATCAAAATATAAATGTAGATAGGTATGCATAATTCATCAAATATGAATATTTTAATGTTTCTATAAAGGAAAAAAGAGAAAATATTAGTTGATTACACGTGAAAATAAATATTATTCTACAATCCACAGACTAAAATACAAATATTAAGAGTAACAATAATAAAATATTAAGTATATGCAAGTAAAATAGTATTTAAAGTATTATAGTTTCCTAATTTGTAAAATTGAGTGAAATGAAAGTTAGTAATTAGGTGAATTATAATAAAATAAAATTATTTTTTTTTTTAAAAAAAAAGGGCCAACCTGGTTGAACCCCCGGGTCGACCTGTTCCTTGGTCGGTTCAATGGCGCCTCCGGTTTTCCAGCTCGCCCGGACCGGACCAGCGGTCGGTTCACGGTCGAACCGGTCGAACCGGCCGGTCCGGGTTTTCTTTCATTGCTTCAAGTTGATGTGGATTCAAATAATTAAACCTATATTTTACTTTATTTATTTTTTAGGGTTAAGAGTCTATTTTGTCTTAGAAGTTTTCACTCATGAATTAATTTACCCTGAAAGTTTTTTGGATTTAAAATAACCTTAGAAATTTTAATACATAACCATAGTACCCAATCTACATAGGCAGTTAAAAAATTGGCATTATTTTAATATTGTAACAGTAAAAAGTAAAATCGTTCAATTATACTCCCTCCGTCCCTTATTATAAGAGTCAAATAGGTAAAATCACACAGATTAAGAAAATAGTTGAGAGAAATAAATATGTCTGAAATAATTTTGTTTTCTCAAGTTTGTCCTTATTTATGTAAGAGAGAGAAATGTGATAATAGTGTTATAAATGAGTATGAAAGAGAATGTGAATAAAGAGAATACTGATGGGTAAAATGGGAAAAAGTTCATTAAATACTTTGACAATTTGTGACAGGCTCTTATAAAAAGGGACAAAACCATTCAAATTTTTGGCTCTTATATATAAGAACGGAGGGAGTAATACTTTTATGACAAAATTACACCAAAGTATACTGTTGGGCAACCTGACTATTCAGTGACAGATTCCAGGATAAAATACACCCTTAACCATATTTTGTTGGATCCATAAAGTAAGGCCACTAGTTTGTTTTTGGTACAAAGGGCACTAATTTTTGTTGGCAATGTTTGTCTTTAGAAGGGCCCAAGCTAGGTGTAAAGCCCGGAATAATCAAACCTTAGATTTCACAAAAAAAAAAAAAAAAAAAAAAAAAAAAAAGAGATCTCCTGCTTTCTTTCTTCCCACGACACTTAACCAGTAGACACCTTCAAGTTTTGAGTTGATAGGATCGTCTTCTTCATTTTCCGCTCCCCACAATCCCCTTTTCCTTCCATCTTCTCATCTCCAACTTCTCTCACTTCTAAATCTCTCCATACCCAGATCTTTCACGGTAAAATTATCGTTTCTAGTCTCCTTAATTTTTTATCATTCTGCAATTCCTTTCAGCGTTTATAGATCAATTTTAGGTGGTGAATGTAGAACAAGATTACATTTTTAACATTCCATAATAATTCTTGTTTTTTGGGTAATGCGTATTTTTTTTTAAAAAAATAATGCAATGCTTTGGTTGAAGTTCTAGCTATGCAATTAGGGCTTTTCTGATCTTTCGGCGGATAGGCTTGATGAGCTTTCCTTTGTCGATTCGTTTGCAGGTCAATCTGAATTTTAAATCATGACTAATTCTGTGGTAGATCTTCCTCCTAAGGGTGGATTTAGTTTTGACCTATGCCGAAGAAATGATATGCTTGAAAAGAAGGGTCTTAAACCCCAATCTTTTCTGAAGACTGGAACTACTATTGTTGGTTTAATTTTCCAGGTACAATGCTTTATAGTACTCGTTATTATTTTATCTGCCGTTTTTGGTCCATTTGGTACTTACTCCTACATTGGATATTTAGTAGTATAGACCATAGAGTTTTCTGTTGCTTTTGTGTGTAGTTGGGTAGAGTCGTCTATTACATAATTCTGTAAATTATGTTACTGAAACCAAGGCTTTTCATAATACTATTTATGTCACTATCTGATACATTGTCAGGTTCTAGAACCTGGTCCTGATTTTAGGGCAGAGCAAAAGGCATGAAGATTGGAATCTAGGAGGCCTTTTATCTGTGCATCTGAAAATTTAGAAATTGATTGTGTTAACGTGTTAATTCTTAAATGCAATGTGCACCTTCTGATTGCAGATTTGAATTTTAGTTTTTCATTTTCCTTCTTTATATTGGTACTTTGTATGCCTGAGGGAATAAAGTGGCTGTATGTATATAACATGTGTATCACAATTCATAAATTTGAAAGAAATTGAAATCTAACAATTTTCCATCAACTGACTAATTCACTGAATAGCCGATAAAATAAACAAATAGATCATTTATCTTCCATGTTCTTACTTCTTAATGGTCATATCTTTGTATAATATTTCATCTTTTTTCTTTTTGGATTGAACACTACTTCATCTTTGGTTAAATGTCAGGATGGAGTCATTCTTGGAGCAGATACTAGGGCCACTGAAGGGCCCATAGTTGCTGATAAAAACTGTGAGAAGATCCATTATATGGCACCAAACATATATTGCTGTGGAGCAGGTACTGCTGCTGACACGGAGGCAGTAACAGGTATCTGTTTGGATCCCTTTATGTAATCTGTCATCTATCTACTATTTCTGTTTTTTTACTTTTGATTTCCTATTATTTTTTAAGTCTATGGTCTCTGCCATAGCCTTAATATTGTATAACCACCTAATATGAGAGGTGTTTTCTCCTTAGACATGGTTAGCTCACAGCTGCAACTACATCGGTACCATACTGGTCGAGAATCAAGAGTTGTTACAGCACTGACCCTTCTTAAGAAACATCTTTTCAAGTTGAGTTACAGAACTTTCCTCTCCAAGTGAAACTACACTGTCAATCTAGCTGTCAATCTTACTTTTTATAATTTTGTCCAGTTACCAAGGTCATGTCTCGGCTGCTTTAGTCCTTGGCGGGGTGGATGTTACCGGATCTCATTTGCATACTGTGAGCTTGTTGCTTAAAGCCTTTTACTTGTTGTTTTCCAACACATGTGATTTGATTTTTTTCTAACTTTTGGTGATTTGTTTTTCCAGATTTATCCACATGGATCAACCGATTCACTCCCCTTTGCAACAATGGGATCGGGTTCACTTGCTGCAATGTCTGTATTTGAGTCTAAATTCAAGGAAGGCTTGACGGTATGCATATTATGGTTCAAAAGTCATGTCCTGTTCAATAGAGTTCTTTGTTATGTCACCCTTAAAACCTGTTATGCTTTATCTTTGCTGGACCTTGCAAGCGGTATATATAATTCCACATCATTTTAGATGGTTATTGGTAAGACCATTATGTCCCAAAAAAGTGGAAAAAGTTATCAAAGATTTACATTGACACTTATCAATTTTAGGTGTAGTACATGAGTTCTAATTCTGTTTGAACATTTTGATTTGATGTAGAGGGATGAAGGGGTACAGCTAGTGGTAGAGGCAATATGTGCTGGTATATTTAATGACTTGGGAAGTGGAAGTAATGTTGATGTTTGTGTGATAACGAAGGTTAGATCTTTGATCCCAGAACCTACATGTTGCTCTTCGAGGTGGTTTAAACTAACTTCCATTTATCTTTACACTCTTTTTTTATACTGTACAGGGACATAAAGAGTACCTCAGGAACCATCTCCTGCCAAATCCTCGTACATATGTGAACCCAAATGGCTTCACCTTCTCGAAAAAGATAGGTTAGTGTCTCGCTTTGTTCATTTATTAAGCGTACTCGAGACTTAGATAAATTATTCTCTAATACCTTTCCGGGATGTGTTTCTTGACTAGTCAAGCTAGTGGGGAATGGGGCAGTAGGCTAAATTGTTATCTTAATATTTGGATTTGGCTTAAGGTCAAGGTTTTGTGAAGTGCTGCTTGTGTTTTTACTCCATGCCATAAGCAAGATAGATGTTATACATGTGCCAAATTACTTGAAGTTATTTTTCTATCTTGGGGTTTTGAGGTTCGAGAAGTTATTCCAATTGTCTTGTGCGTGTGCTGTGGTTTATCCCATTTGGATTAAGGAATTATGTTCTCTTGAAAATACTCTGATCTTATTCTCTGGTACAGAGGTTCTCTCAACAAAGATCACGCCCTTGAAGGAGGTGGTGGAAGTGATTGAAGGAGGAGATGCCATGGAAGAGTAGCTGAAACTCAATTTTATTTGTACACTGGCATAACCCTGAGTTCGTTGCTTTTATTAACCTCATGATTTTCATGATAAGGGTTAAGTGCAAAAAATTTCATGATCTGAAACAGGTGTCACTTTTTTTCCTCGGAACATTGCCCACAAAATGCTTGACTGAACAAAATACAAATCGCTATCTAGTAAGGGCGAATATGAATTATCTTACGTGGGTACTGTTTAGACTGTAGAATAAGCGAACGTCCGAGATTATTAGCTACATATCAGACCTAATCTATCTTAAACCCTCCTTCCTTTCTGTTCCCGCGTGATGATCGTATATGCATGTTTCTTGATCATGACGCTAAAATTTAGTTGCCTCGTTTTTCTGTTCTACCTTGATTGATTTATTTTGTAGCTTAAAATTGCCTTGATTCTAATCCTACTTCTAACCTTTAACCTCAATGAAATTCTTTCACTCCCAATTGACATTAGTAATAATTACTAAATCCATATATGAAGCTAATAGCCTAATACTCCATTCCTAATACAGACTCAAGTAGTTAAACATGATATTTTTGAAAATTTTATTTGGAACATTAGATTGCGTATTAATGATTAAATTATACAAGATACCTCTGAATTTTGGACAATTACATATAACGTTTTGACATTTTAAGTTTAAATTAAGCCTATTTGACCTTTTATGTTTTTATCTTGTTGCATCAGACTAACATTAAACACCCAAAATCTTATATAACATCATATTAAGATTATAATTGTATAAAACCCCCTAAACTTTAGCTTATTTGTATATATCACCTTTGACATTTAAAACTATAGGGGTGTTATATGCAATTAAACTAAATGTCATGGGAGTTTTATACAATTATAGACTTCATAGAACACCATGTAAGATGTGATAAGGTGTTTAATGTTAGTTTGATGTGGCAGTTTCAGTCAAAAGATAAAGATAAGATAAATTAACAGCAAAGGGTTTACAATAAAAAAGTAAAAGGTTATGGGGTTTAATTTAAATTTTGAAATATTATGGGATTGTATGTAATTGCTTCAAAGTTCAAGGGTATTTTATAGAATATAACATATATTAATTTATAGGTTAGATAAACTAGTTTAGAGAAAAATTATAAATAATCTAACTATATATACAAGTTTTTCAGAATTATCTTGGAACATGTTATAATTAAGTTTTTAATTTAACTCCCATAATCTCTCTAAATTAGTGAACGAGAAGTTTTATTAAGGATCGAATGTAGTATAATACTGTATCTGATGTCCTCAATTTTACGGTCTAGTTGGAAGTCGACTTTTAATTCTTAATATAATGTCATTTTCATTTTAGTTCTTATATTTATTATGTTTGTAAACTCCGCCTATGCTTATAGCCGGTCCCAAGCCCGGGTAAAGGAGGAGGGTTGTGTTAGGCCCCGACAGCCAGCGTAAAAACCCCGTCGAATCTCATGAACATGGATCAACGAAGAAATTGTGTAAATGTTAGGTCGTTGCCCGTAAGCAACGCGCTGTATGGCTCGAGTACAGTGAGAAGAGAGCGAGAGCCGCTGCATCCTGGCCTGAATGCAGTGTTAAGAGAGCAAGGGCTAAAGGATAGGTCGTTACCTGGTTGTAACGCGCTGTATGGCTCGAGTACAGTGATAAGAGAGCAAGAGCCGCTGCATCCTCGCCCGAATGCAGTGTTAAATGAGCAAGGGCTACCGCACTCTAATGGACGGAGGCGGCTAAAGAAGCTAGTTCATGAGAGTAAGATCAGATTTGGTTCTTGGAATATTGGGACGCTGAATGGGAAGCTTTTTGAGGTTGCACAAGTTATGAAGGATCGTAAGATTAATATATTGTGCTTACAAGAAACCAGATGGGCTGGAGAGAGATCTAAAGAAATCGGAGTTAATGATTCTAAACTCTGGTACACAGGAAAGGTAAATGGGAGGAATGGTGTTGGTATTATTGCAGATAAAGAGTGGCGGAAGAATGTAGTGGAAGTTAAGCGGATAGAGGACCGAATCATATCTGTGAGAGTAATTGTGGGAAATGATACAATAAATGTTATTAGTGCATATGCACCCCAAGTAGGTGCAGAAGCACATCTTAAGGAGAAGTTTTGAGCAGACATTGAAGGGTTGATTCAAGGTATACCGGCAACCGAGAAAATTTTTATTGGAGGGGATCTTAATGGACATGTTGGGAAAGATGCGGGATCATATGCAAGGGCGCATGGTGGTTTTGGTTATGGGGAGTTGAATAATGAAGGACAAACAATTATCGATTTTTCCTTAGCATACAATCTTAAGATTGTTAACACATGCTTTAAGAAGCGGGAAGAACATTTAATTACATATAAAAGTGGAACTCACAAGTCACAAATTGATTTCTTTTTGGTAAGAAACCCTGATAGAAGGTTATGTACTAATTGCAAAGTGATTCCTGGGCATGGGGAGACCGCTCAACATAGACTTCTAGTTCTTGATGTGAGAATTAAATGTATAAGACAAAGGCGCCGGGCAGTTTTAAACCGAAAAATCAAGTGGTGGCAGTTAAAGGGGGAGAAGCAAGAGATTTTTAAGAGAAACCTATTGGATGAAGGGGTATGGGAGCCAAAAGGAAATGCTAACAGCATGTGGAAGAATATGGCTACGAAGATTGAAATGGTTGCTAAAGCTACTTTAGGAGAATCAAAAGGTTGTGGACCACGAGATAAGGAGACTTGGTGGTGGGACAAGGATGTCCAAGAAAAGGTGCAGAATAAAAAGAATTGTTTTAAGGCTATACACTTGTGTAATAATACTGAAAATTGGGAAAAGTACCGCTTAGCTAAAAAGGAGACTAAGAAGGCAGTGAGTGAAGCTCGTGCTAAAGCATACGAGGGGTTCTATAAGGAGTTAGGGACAAAGGCTGGGGAACAAAAGATTTACAAGATCGCAAAGAGTAGGGAGAGGAATTCAAGAGATTTGGATCAAGTAAGATGTATAAAAGATGAAGAAGGTAAAGTTTTGATTACTGATGAAGATATTAAAAATAGATGGGAGGCCTACTTTTCTAAGTTATACAATGATGGAGGTGAAGGTCTATCTTGTGAGTTGGGGGATTTGACAATTAGTGAAGATGGACTTAATAGGTCATTTTATCGTAGAGTTAGAGTGTGGGAGGTTAGAGAAGCTCTTAAGAAAATGGAAAATGGTAAAGCAGTTGGACCTGATGGTATACCGATTGAAGTTTGGAAAAGTTTAGGAGAAGAGGGTGTGTTATGGTTATCTGAATTGTTTAACGAGATTTTACGGTCTAAGAAGATGCCTGATGATTGGAGAAAAAGTACTTTAGTTCCGATTTATAAAAACAAAGGCGATATACAAAATTGTGCAAATTATAGGGGAATTAAACTTATGAGTCATACAATGAAACTATGGGAAAAGGTGATTGAGCATAGGTTAAGACTAGAAACTAGTATTTCTGAGAGACAGTTTGGGTTCATGCCAGGGAGATCCACAACGGAGGCGATATATCTATTAAGGGGGATAATGGAAAAGTATCGAAGTAGAAAAAGAGACTTACATATGGTTTTTATTGACTTAGAAAAGGCGTATGATCGCGTGCCGAGAGATTTACTTTGGAAAGCCTTGGAAAAGAAAGGAGTATGTGTTGCTTATATTAAAGTTATACAGGATATGTATGATGGGGTGTTGACTAAGGTTAGAACGCCGGGAGGTGAGACAAAAGACTTCCCTATAAGAATTGGCCTACATCAAGGATCAGCTTTGAGCCCATATTTGTTTAACCTAGTAGTAGATGCTCTAACTGAGCCTGTAGAAGAAGAGGTTCCTAAGTGCATGCTTTTTGCTGATGATATAGTCCTTCTGGCCGAATCAAGAGAGGAGATTAATGATAAATTAGAAATATGGAGAAACACGCTGGAGTCGAAGGGTTTCCGTTTAAGTAGGAGTAAGACAGAATATATGCATTGCAATTTTGCAAATAGACAACTTAGCGGTGATTTGGAGGTTAAACTGGGAGAGCAAACAATCCCTCAAGTAACGAAGTTTAGGTATTTGGGATCAATTATAAGACAAGATGGTGAGATTGATGACGATGTCAATCATAGAATTCAAGCTGGGTGGTGTAAATGGAGGAAAGCTACTGGAGTTCTCTGCGATAGAAAAGTACCCCATAAGGTAAAAGGGAAGTTTTATCGCACTGCTATAAGACCAGCAGTATTATATGGTAGTGAATGTTGGGCTTTGAAGGGTCAACATGAACATAAGATGGGGGTAGCTGAAATGAGGATGTTGAGATGGATGTGTGGTCACACAAGAAAGGATAAGATTCGGAATGATCATATACGCGAACGAGTTGGAGTGGCACCTATCAGTGAGAAAATGGTAGAAAATCGTTTGAGGTGGTTTGGACATGTACAAAGGAGGCCATTAGATGCACCAGTGAGGAGGGTAGATCAAATAGCCTGGAGTCCGATTAAGAGAGGAAGAGGGAGACCGAGGCTTACACTTAATGAAGTTGTAGAGCGCGATCTTTTAATAAATAATATATCTAAAGATTTGGTTACCGATAGAGCACAATGGCGTCGTGCGATCCATGTAGCCGACCCCACTTAGTGGGATAAGGCTTTGTTGTTGTTGTATTTATTATGTTTGTAATATTACACACAAGTTTTTTTAAAACTATTATATATCACAATCATTAAGTTATTGAACTACTTAATTTTCTCAAATTAATGGCCCTATGAATTAATGACTGTAGCCAGTAATAAGTTAGTTAATCACTTTTGGATTCATATATAGAGGTAATAACATGTGATTTAAGTGAGATACAATCCTCTTTGGGAGTTATATTACTTACACTTTACTATTTTTTTTCTTCGTTGATTGTTGCAGTGTAATTATTGTGCATATAACTTTTTTTATTTATAAGTTAATTGGACTTTGGAATTTATTTTTGACTAAGAAGGCTCAATCGGAAAGCATGATAATTCATGAAACCCTTTCTTGCTTGCTTGATCTCCTTTAGAACCCTTAAAAAAAAAAAGAAAACTTAAGGGTTAAGGGTTTGTTTGTGGGTCCCAACCCCACTACTTCCTTTTTCATGAATGAATTGCGTCCTTT
Source organism: Mimosa bimucronata (assembly GCA_037074515.1). Taxonomy (NCBI): domain Eukaryota; kingdom Viridiplantae; phylum Streptophyta; class Magnoliopsida; order Fabales; family Fabaceae; genus Mimosa; species Mimosa bimucronata. The sequence goes on from CM073446.1 coordinate 3,993,131, forward strand.
TTTCTTTTATAATTGCCCACCCTGTCCCATGTTTTTTCCCTTGTAATAGGTATATTTATTTTTTTAAAGACCAAAGAAATTCTATTCAAAAGGATTATTTTAATAATTTTGTTATAGGACTTAAATCCTTTCATTTTTTAATTACTAGTAATCTTTGGTAATTATAGTTTATTTAATATATTTCGTTTTAAAAATTATTCACTTTTTATTTTATATATTATTTATTTAATCCTTTAATTTTTAAATATAACTATTTTTTTAGAGATAAGGGTATTTTAGTCCTCAAATATTTGTTCATTTTCTTTCCTATCAGTTTTCTCTTAGAGCGTGTTTGGATTAGCTTTTAAATAATAGCATCTCGCAAAAAAGTTGAAAAAGTGCTTTTAGAAAATATATTTTAAGGATAATAGATTTTTGTGGAAAAAAAACTTTTGATAAAATGAAAGTGTTTGAATAGTTGTTGGATAATGATTTTCTTATGTGTAAATTACTAAAAAAAACATAAGGTTAATGTGTTAAGAAATAGGAAAGATAAATTTCATTTTTTGTATATTATTATGACATATGTGATAATGACACATTTCTACCTCGAATTTCGTGTAAAACATTAAATTTCAACCTTTTCTTTGACCCTAGAAATTAAAGTTTAGTTTGGAAAAATGCTTTTCTAAATTTTTGGAATGATTGGTTAACTTTTAATTTGGAAACGTGTTTTTTTTTTTTTAATGGTTTGCCAGATAGGCTCCTAGGTCCTAGCGAATCCTATGTTCTTGCCGCTTTTCTCTCCTCGTCGTTTTCTTTCCTCACGTCTTCTTTACTCCCAACTTTTCCTCATTCACCAGGACCTAACTTTGATGTTTTAACAGTTGAATCGATTCCAATCGGCACGTTACCGGCGGCGGAGAACGACGAAAGCCAGAAGGGTATGAGAAATAGTGGGCGTGTTATCAAGATCATTGTCGTCTCTCATCATTCCTCAAAGCATGAGATTTCTCTTCCTGCTGAATCCACTTTTGGTGAGGCTTTTCTTTTCCCCCTCCCAATCTCTGGTTGTTCGTGAATTTTGACCTCATTATGTTATGGCCAATGATTATCAAACTTGTTTTTTTTTTTTTTTTTAAAAAAGGAGCGATGGGATTGGCCCAAAAAACACAGTGGGGCAAGTTCTGAGCTTGTAGGTTTACTCAAAACTAACATTCGCCATCTTTTTGAGTGCCTTTGATGGAGTTGAGCCCGAAAGCTATGCTGACAATCATGAATGTAATTTATACTAGTACGAAAATTAATATATAAGCATAGAAAGTTTTGACTACAAAAGAAGACTTTACAAAGTGTTTTGAACTTATTAAGCTAGAGTATAGGCTTAATTGAATAAACTTAATCACTAAATATATGCGATGAGCCAAATTCAGGAAATTAACACGGAGAAGCTAAATCTTGAGTAATACACTGACATTTTGGTTATTTTGCACCTTTAGTTTAGGTGAATCCTGATGCAAGGTAGCATCTGAGGCTCTGCTATTGTGTGATATCTAAAGTTGGACAGTTATGATTTTCTTTTCATTTGATAAAGGTCGAAACTTCTGGGAGTTGGCGTTGAATTTGTTGTTTGGTGAATACGTGTTTTCTGAGCAGATATACTTGCTGGGTAGTGTATTTATAATGAGTGTTATTATGGCACCAGGCAGTTTGGTAGTAAATGTTTGTTGAATTATATTTCAATGTGAAATTTCTGTAAAATAGGTTTCAGGTTGCTAATTTTGGATATTGAGCTGGAGAATATTTCATATTTTGAGAAAATGCTAGGACAAAGTTAATGAGTCATATGCGAAATACATGGAATAAATCTTGAAAGTTCATGAACAAAGTAGTTGTAGAGATTTTTTTTTCCCATGATATTTCCCCCTATTAAGAGCATATTAAAGTTACACCCTCGAAAATGATGTTGACGATTTCTGTATCTAGAGTCTATCTAGAAAGTTAGGAACATGTGGTAGAAGAAGCTTGAGATATTGAGTATATTATTGCCTTTTTTTATCCATGTTGGCGTTAATCAGATCTTCAATAACAGGGGATGTAAAGAGACTGCTTGCTCATAAAACGGGTTTAGAGCCTGAAGAGCAAACACTCATTTTCCGCGGAAAAGAAAAACATGATGAAGAGCATTTGCACTTGGAAGGTGTAAAGGAAAATTCGGAAATATTTCTTTTTAAGGAAGCTTCCAGCAGAGGGAGGAAACTTGAGGAAACCAGGGAAAATTTTGGCATGTCGGAAGCAGCCTTTGAAGCTGTTGCTAGAGTTAGAGCAGAGGTGGACCAGTTCTCTGAGAGTGTGAGTCCTTGTTTCCTTTTTAACTTCTTGCTGAAGAAAAGCACATTAGGTTAGAATAAGTTACAACATGTTAGATGGAGAATGATCATTGGTCTCATTTCAACTTTGCAGTTAGATGCCTTAGAGGTGGCTGTAAAATGTGGAACCAAGGTTGCTGAGAATGGATTTCTTACCCTGTCTGAGTTGCTTATGAGGCAGTTGCTGAAACTGGATGCTATTCAGGCTGAAGGTGAAGCAAGGCTGCAGAGAAAAGCTGAGGTTGTATTTATGGTGTCAAGACTAATCTGAAGTTCTAATGTTTGTTTTGTCTCTTGTTCATGACATTTTCATGCAATACTTAATTTGACAAATTGTTAGTCATGGACCATGATTGGTGACATCTGTCAAATATTATGTCTTCTACAAATAACTTCCATGATGATGCATTGTCCTTTAGTCTTCTTTCAGGTCAATTCTTATGATGGTGCAAAGCAAATATCAGAGTTGTTTGTAGTTCTATTAATGGACAATCATTACTTATTTTCCTTCTAGGAAACTTTTGAATGCTACACCAAAGTTTTCTTCTTCTTTCTGATAGAACTGATAATGTGGGTGTTTAAGGAATAAATTGGAGACATTTATTCTCACTTATGCAGTTTGGAAGATTCGTTTGAACCAGGATTTTTGAACTAATTAAAATTGTATTTCCCCTATCTCTTTTCCTTGTTCTAGTTTTTGTTTGCTTCTATTGTGAATTAATTTCACCTGACTTAGAGGGTTAAGGCTTGTTGTTGTTGTTGACTTGTTGTTATATTGCTAATTGATTTCAATGTTTTGCTTGGTGGATGTTGTAGGATTTTTTTTATTAGCTTAGATGCTTAATGAAGATTCACTATTATGAAAATGCTATCGCTTGAATCACTTTGAAGTTTGAAATACTTTTTGTCTACCACGTTTCTCTCAGATTGAGCTTTATGAACTTCTACACATTTACAAGATTAATTTCCTAAGCAGCCTTATTATTTGAGTTATTCACCAAAGAACCACATGCAGGAAGAGTATACAGAAATGACTGATTTATTTCTATTATATTTGTGTTATCTGGGTTTGGCATAGTGACAAAATTCATGTAAAGGCCCTGAAAAATTGTTATTCTTTCAGGTTGAAGTTTTATGAATTAATTGAACATTCACGTCTTGCTTTCGTTTTTCAATTGTGGCACTACAGGTATTATATCTTTATAATAGATGCCATTAAATGGATACAAGTGTTCATCCTACTAGATGGGGTCTGCTAGTATGATGCCATTGTGCTCTATGCCAATAATTGGATGTCAATTTGCCATAGATTCACTGTTTAGAAGCTATGACTATGATCTGTTGAGTGTTGAAATGCAGGGACAGCCAGTAGCCTTCTTTGTTGGATAATTTATCATCTTTTTATTTATTTTATCCCATGTGCTTGGAATATCAGGATGCATTTTTTCTCAGAATATTGTGAATATATGTGAAATTGATATTATTTTAAATTTTAATCAGGAAAACGCATTGGTTGGTACCTATACTTTTATTCAATTTTGATTTTGGTACTTGTGGCTTTTAATCTCCTAATTAAACCATTATTTTTGCTCAATTACCACTGCCTCTATCTTTGTTATATTTGTATGGTTAGCCTTTGTATAGAAGCTAATGGTGTTTAAAAATTAAAATTAAAGCATTTAATTATGATAAAAATATACATAAGTACCGAAATCAAAACTAAATATAAGTATAGGTAGCAAGAAATGTATTTTCTCAATTTTAATCTCCACTACCTGTGGTACCTTTCTCTTACAGCTTCATAGAAGTGTGTTAGATTTCTTCTTGAGGCTTTCATTTACCATCAGGGCTACACTTATTGACTGCAAAAGCCTGAACATACGCTTTTCTGCCTTTCTTCAGGTATGTCGAGTGCAGAGCTTTGTTGATAGATTAGATTCTCTAAAGGTGCTAAACTCCATGTCTTCCAGCAGCAGCAGCAGCAGTGATGCATTCCCATATAGAAATGGAGACGCCTCTAACTCTGAAACGGGAAGCACGAATGCCCCGCCCCCAATGTCATCTGCAGTAGAATCTGTTCAGGATTTGGGGAAGCGTACTTGTTATGGGACAAGGGAGTCTGAACTTCAAGGTACAGATGAGGCTGAGGATCTGAGCACTAGTGAGGCTTTGTTTAGGAGAAGAGGGAGGCGCTTAGGTAAGTAAAGTAAAGCAGCCTATTCATGAACCCAAATTTTAACTTTTTTAATCACATGGAAAGAGCTTATTCTTAATATGGAAGCATGTATTTACTGGGCAACTCACAAAGTCGCATGTGGATTATGGTACTCGAAATAGCATGAAACTGTTCACGCAATGAATTTTAATTGCTATAATTCAATTTTTTGGCATTTAAAATACTTTACTTGGTTTATTATGGTGTTTACTAAACTCCTTGTTTGTGATTCTTCCTCTCCCTCTCCCTCTCTCTCCACACACACACACACACACACACACACCTCAAGATTTGAAGAAGAAGCAAGCTCTACTCTCGTTTCCATGATTTCATTCTTATGCTAAGTCATTTTTTCACTTTGCTCGGATTCAGGTGCTCAAGTTCAAGAAGGGACTGAAAGAAGGACTCCCTCAGGGTTTAGTGAACTGGGAGATCCCTCCGCTCCTTCTGAACCTGACTTTTACACTAGCTTCTCTACCCCCACTGGAGGTATGCATGCTCCTATTTAAAGTTCCATGCTGAATTTTGCCTCTGCTAACAACGTACTTTTCTTATGCTTGTGCAGATTTCCAAGCTCATATTGTGGACTATCCACAGATAGAAGTGACCCCTGAGATATCTCAATTCCCTGAGCAGATGGAAACATCGCCTTTCCGGATCCTAGTCAACGGTGTGGAAGTCACCCCTGGATTATCCCATTTCCCTGCAGAGACTGAAACATTGACTTTCCAGACCCCATCTGACACTCATTTTTTCTTTCCACGGACTCAATCGATTCCTTCCCGGGCTTCAACCTCCGAAGACTACTTAGAGTCAGACACCTACGTCAATGTTGGGGAGATCCTACACCGCATCTCACCTTCCCCTGTTATTACAGAAGCTTCTGCAAGTGTTTCAGCAAATGTGGCTAAAAATTTATCTGTGTTGTGTGAACTAGATGATAAAGCCACTGAACGACTGGAGATAGCCTTTAACAAATATCCGAACCTCATGAACATTAGGTCTGATAGAAGGGCAACTTTCATCCGTTGGATGTTTTCCTCTTTGTCCAATCTCCTTCAACTACTTTCAATCGCATCTGCCACAGGCAACTTGGATGAGCAGAAGAAGAGTGATATTGAAGTTGTGCTTAAAGAGCTTAAGACCTTTGGCTTTGATGCCAGCTTCATCGATGAGATGCGCTTACAGGTGAGTGAGGCTTGGGAGGCTCAGATAGCATTAAACGAAGCCCCTTTTGAAATGAAGACATTGTGTGAAAAGGCAGAAGATCTTAACCAAGAAATTGCTAGCTTGGAGAGTAGTTTAGCTGCAGCCAAAGCTGAGGTTGCGCAGGTTGAAAACAGAATAAGCACTTTGTGTGAATTGGTTGAGATACAGGGGAATCGTTCTTCAATGTTTAAATGGATTGAATAAAGACTAAGAAATTGGTTGGAAGGTAGATAGATAATTAGTTTCATGTGTATATGATGAGCCCTTACTTATTTTTCAGCCTTATTTATATGAACATATTTCGGAGGTGTGTGTTAAGCTAAAGCATTTTGTGATTTTTTGTTCATGAAATTCTATATATTAATTTGCAATCGTTACTCAAGTATTCTGGTTCTTGGTGTTCCATTTTTCCCTCTCCCGTTTTTACCTTAATTATTAAGGATATATAATTGAGGTGGTAAAAAAATTTGATTTAGGCTTTAATTAAAATGGATAACCATTTTTCACTTGCATTTAGTTTTCCTTAAATTTTTAAATTTGTGTTTGTGCTTTTCTTTTCATCATTGAATCTTTTAATTTTATTCTTTTAGTATAATTGATTCCTATAACTTGACTTTGTTAATATTATTAGCTTATGCATAGAAGCTAATTGTACTAATAGAGTACTCCCTCTTGTTTTAATTATAAGATCACTTTGATTTTTTTTTAAAATTTAGGATACAAAATTAATCACTTTAAATTGTCTATAGTTATCTTTTTTCCTCAAAACTATTCTATTCTACTTATAAACTAACATATAATCTAATTGCACATGACATATGTTATGATTTGGTGGTCTAATTTGCTTCCTTAACTTCCACAAAAAAAAAAAAAAAAAAAGTCAAAGTGGTCTTATATTTAGGACCAGAGGGAGTAAAATACTGAGATACCAAGTTAAACATTGAAAGAAACTGCATACACCTTAACAATGGTTTTTCAAGCTCAAAATAAAATAATTTGACACGTGTGTATGTGCATGGTTATAATTTAATTATATAATTAACATATGAGGATTTGCATCTAACGATTAATAATTTAACTAAAATTTAACACGTTTTATTATAAAAGAAAAAGACGACAGCACAGTTTGCTACCTTATAAAATTAATGTATTTTTTAAAGTTGTATTTAAATTATAAAGTAGATTGAATTAGGAAAAAGACAAATAAATACCCTCCAATTTGCAAAATCCCATTAACAACTTCATGATAGGTATTAACAACTTCATGATAGGTTGTTGTGTTGTTAATACCTATCATAAAGTTGTTAATGGGATTTTACAAATTGGAAGGTATTTATTTATCTTTTTCCCTTGAATTTTTTTATCTAAAAATGTTGGGCTAACCGATGCTCACAATGTTCTTTCTTTCTTTTTATCTTTTTGATGTTGTTGTTGTGCATGGTCTAGAAATTACTTTGTGCCACACGGAACTAATTGCTGTATGGATGTCATAACTGTTGGTCTGGATTTTATGAGAAGTCAGTACGAAGAATTAAGTAAGATCTACTTTCTTAAAATAAAAAGTTATTCTTAATGCACAGAAAATAAAATTATAATGCTAATTATCATTCAATAAAATTGTTTTTGTTATTTTTGAGTCTTAAAAAAGTTTATTTGCATAATTAGGAACTTTAAAATGGAATGTACTACTCAAGGTAAAAGGAAAAAGAATAAATAGCCAATCCTTTTATATAAACTTGATTGAAACCTCGTGCGACGTAGGTTATCATATTTTTATAATTAGTTTTTGCATAATATTTTAGGCACAGAATATTTATACTAAACTACTTGTTAAAATTTATGTAGTTGTTAATACCGTTAAGAAAGAATTTTTAAATTGTTAGACAATTTACTTATTTAAAGTTATATGTGATTTATTGTCTTGTTGATACTGCCATACACGGGTGTTAAAGAATTTATATACTGTCAAGCTCTTATATCTCAATGATAAATTGATAACAAGTTGCTCCTTAAAAATTTTATGATAATAATAATATGAATGGATCTTAATATAACATCACATTGAATTATTTAGGGAAATTAGAGAACTAAAATAAATTATTTTAAAGTAATTATATTTATCCTTTTTACTTCGAATTAATTTAAATGACGAAAACTAATATGTAATATAATGAAATGTAATATATATATATATTTTCAGAAATAAATCAACTTAATTTTATATTATGGATAAGATAAAATAATTCTTATTAATCATACATCCTTTTAGCAATATCCAATATCTCAAAATATTTATGATGCGATTTTATTTTTAATGTATTTAAAAGCCGTGCATCATAAACTAAAGAGAACTTTTTATTGTATAAATTGAAGATATTGATTACCACTAAAAATATTTTCAGATATCGTATGTGTAAAAAATTGTTGAAAATGTAATTTACAATTTCTGAGTGTTTATTGAAAACATATTTTTAAACCAAACACTAGTTTAGATTATTAAGTTTTAATTAAAAGGCACTAACTCATAGGGTATTCCACTTAACCCCAAAAGATATAAATGTATATGTTAATATAAAGGTCAATCGACTTTATTTGTGGAGATTAACTAAGGAAACAAAATAAATTATTTAACTATATATGAATATTAAATAGTTTGAATTATACATAACAAGTTAGACAAATTATTCTAAAAATGATCAATGATCAATTTAAATATTTTCCATAATCGATTTAGTTTCTTTAAATCTCCCCAAATAAAACTAATTGAACTTGTACTAAAGATAAGAAGTAGTAATACTTAATAAATAGCGTAAACAATACACTAATCGAAAGCTATTTTTGTTCTTTTACATTTTACCCTCCAATTAATGTCAAACTATTTTTAAACCTCTTTCTAATAAATATACTGAATAGATCTAAATGCATAGATAAATTATTTTCGACAACATAATTGCGTATAGATAAATTAAAGCATTTAAAATCATTTAATTTACTCTACTATTTTGAAGCATTTAAAATCATTTAATTGACTCTACATATTTTTGACTCATCTAATTACTACTATTAATTAAAGAGATTAATATATAAAAAATGACGGCGACGAACCGTTCTTTATGAAAATAGATTTTGCGTTCTCTTCGATCTGTCTCCACCTCCCAACCCTTTCTTCGTCTTCTCCTATTTCTTCCCATCCCTTTTCAAAGTAACGATTTTTATTTCGTGGGGTTTTCTAAAAACCCATTTTTAAGCGTTTAATTTTGTCGCTTTCTTCAAGCGAAACCAAATTTTTGTTTTTTTGTTTTGATGATGAATAGCTCGATTTTCTGTGGCGCCCCGCCGCCGAAGCAAAACGATGAGATCGAGTGGGAGATGAGGCCTAGTGGAATGTTCGTTCAGAGACGTGGTAATGTTGGTGTTGATGATCATCATAGTGGAACTGGTTCTTCTTCTTCTTCTTCTTCTCGTTCTGGGCCAATGATCAAGATCAATGTTTCCTATGGTTCTTCTCAGCTCGAGGTTTATCTCCCAGCTGAATCTTCTTTCTGTAAGTATCTTCTCTTTTTTTGATGATGCCTCCTGGATTGTGAGTGAATTTGAAGCATGGGTTTTAATTGATTTTTCTTATAGGACTTGATTGTAATGATCAGTTTGGAGACTGGTATTTAATGTGAAGCTTTTCTATGAAGTAGTGTGTTACATTGGTTGCGTATTTTGTGTCTGAAGGGTTTGTTGTGCTTTGAACGCCGATTTTACTTGATTGAAGATCGACATAGCCTTTTGATAGTTGAGCTTGTACTTAACTGAAATATTATATTTGCTTGAAAATGATGAAATTTGTTGCAAACTGAAATAGGTGAATGGGTAAGTGTTGCTTATCATGGTAGATCACGAAGCTTCAGTTCATTCATTCAATATGTTTTAGATTCTTAAGCTCTCAACCGGAGTTTCTGACACTGATACCCTTCATATGGTTGTCCAAGCTATGCCATTTTTATCTCCCAATTGTTCATCGAACAAATGTTATTTTCATTTTCCTCCTTTTCATTTGCATCATTTTCTCTTACATGCTACATCATAGATAAAATAAATATTTATTAAAAATAAGGTTAAAGTTCTCACCTAAAATGTATTAGAATTGTATTGCTACATCAAGCAAGTTCTACAAACTATAGGAGGGAAAAAGGTGATTGTCATATTTCATGTCCAATGGAGTGACTGATTTATAACAATGTTAAAATTGTAGAAGGGAAGAAAGGAAAGATTATGCCTTTAACATTATATAATATGAACATATGCACATACTGGTGGATCTTTTCTGGGTCTTTTCTGGTAAACCCAATTGATAGAGTCAAATACTCGTATTCACTATCCAAAGTCTTTGGGGTAAAGGAATGAATCAAGAAGAAAATATATGTAGGGGTCTCTATAACATAAGCTTCTTTGGAGTCTTAGTACCATGTTGTTTCTAAGATCCACATAATTCTGTCTCTGTGAATCTTAGAAAGCCACCAACTACAATCCTTATTGCATACCTAAAGTGTTAGGACCATAATGGTCTAACTGCACCAATATTCTACTCATTCTTAAAATATGATCAGGGCCAAAATGACTATATTTTCAATAATTTACACCTAACATTAATATCAATAGTTTTTGGATAAGTAAGATACTTAACAATATAATTTTGTGTTTCTAGAAATTCACTGATGAAATCACCCTCAGATGCTGCATGGATTGTATTTTCCAAAACTGTGGATGTTGTGTATGTGCTTTTTAAACATGCTCAAAATCTGTGATGTTTATAATAAAATAGAAATATAAGAGCTTTTAAATAGACTTATGCCTTTATATGGAATATTTGATGCTCCTATAGACTTATGCTAAAAAATCTATGGAATTTTTTATGCTCTTATAGACTTAAGCTATACCTATTTACCTTGATTGGATCTTCAATGACAGTGGATGTCAAGAATCTACTCGCACACAAAACAGGTTTAGAGCCTAATGAGCAACGACTGTTCTTCAAAGGAAAAGAAAAACAAAATGAAGAGCACTTGCACTTGGGAGGTGTAAAGGACAAGTCGAAGATGTTGCTTTTGGAGGATGCTGCTAGCAAAGAGAGGAAACTTGAGGAAATGAGAAAACAAAATGAGATGGTAAAAGCTTCTCAAGAAGTTGCTGGTGTCAGGCAAGAGGTGGACAAGCTTTCAGAAAGGGTGAGCCATTGTTTTTCGGTATAGCTAGTTATTAAAAAATCACATTCCATATAGAATGATTATAAGTTTTATGCTAAAATTTGCAGGTTGCTGCCTTGGAAATAGCTGTGAATGGGGGAACCAAGATCTTGGAGAAAGACTTTCTTATATCAACTGAGTTGCTCATGAGGCAATTGCTGAAATTGGATTCTATTAAAGCTGAAGGTGTAGCAAAGCTGCAGAGGAAAGCTGAGGTAGTATTTCCTAATCTGAGGTGTTGACTATTTGTTTGTTATTGATGTCTTTTTCTTATTCATGCAATGCCTTATTTCTTACATGGTAATTTGAGTTATAAAGTTGAGCGGAATTCTGTGCTATGATTTATGTGAAGCGATCTGTGCTAAGATGCATCTAAGCGTTAATTTCTGTGAAGTGATTTGCACTATTGACGCATGTTTAGACTGATGCTGTATGGTTCAATAGTCTAACAGCATGTATCTGAAGAAAAATGTTATTTTTGATCTTCATAGTATTTGTGTTTTGGCAATAATGAAAGTTGGGGGCATGGTTTCTTAAAAACCAAGAGAATGTAGAAATTGAATTGCATAGGTATTTTCGATATAGCTGCATAAATTGATGAATTGAAGCAAACAGGAAATCAATTAAAAAAAAACAATTGAACAATATGGGCATATAGTTTATGATTGATAAGATTGGGTTTAATATCGGCAAGACTAAGAGAATGCAAAATGGTACATTTAAGCCTCTGCGGTGTAGTAGTTTGAGGTAGAATTGGAGAATTTTGAACTATTTGTTGGTTGTGGAGGTTTACTTGAACATTGGCATCCACAAGCTGCTTAGATACACAAGGACTAGTGACTCGTTTTGGGTGGACCAGAAAGATCTCATATAATATGGCAAGATATCTTTGAGTATGCAGGTCTGATGTAGCAAGAGTAGCTATTTATCCTGTTTGCATATAGGATTGTGTTTATTTACTGTAGGAATATTGTAAATGGATGTGGACATCGTATTCTTCTACTTGACTGTGCTGATTACTTGATTACATTACCTTTAACACATTGGATTCTGGGAAGTGTATTTGCTTCCCAATGGATGTGACAAATTCTATGTCTCTCCTTCATATATAGATTTTCATTTTCATTTTGGTCCATGATGATTTAAAATCTATCCAAACTAGTCTACTGGTTGTGAACAGTGCCCTTGCTTACTAACCAAATTGAGTAGGTCCCAATGACATTTAACTGTCATAAATTCACAAAAAAATGTCATCAATCCATTCAAAAATGGATTTATTAATCTGTAGAGGACCCAAAATAGGTTTGACTAGCATAATGATTACACTTGTTGCCTTTGGAGGTCTGAATATCTGCTTTACAACCTTTATTTAGGTACGTAGGGTGCAGAACTTCGTTGATACACTTGATTCTCTGAAGGAGAGAAACTCCAAGTCTTTTAGCAAGAATGGCAATGCAGTCTCAGTAACAACCAAATGGGAGAATTATGGTTCTGGAATGGGAAGCTTGAACGCCCCACCTCCAATGTCGTCCTCTGGACAAGTATCCCAAAATTTTGAGCCATTGGATTAGCTCAGAAATCGCTGTGTCTTGAAAAATTATGTGGAGAATTTAATTTTTTGGCATGTACAAAACCCCTTGGTTCTTTATTCAACTTATAAGTTATAAATGTAATAGTTTACTATGGACGAAATATTTTAAACAAATCCTGTCTTTAAGCGACACCGATTGCATTTTTGGTTTCCTCTGCTTTGCCTTTCTCAATCCTATCATGTCTATTATTTTATTTGTGTCATACCACCAAGTTGTCTGTTTTTTTTTTTTCCAATAACTTTATTGGGCTTCGTCGCCACTAGCAATCAAATAGTTTGATTCACTGGTACATCGACTTTTGACGAGTTTGCTCCAATCTTTTCCTTGGGGGCATACATTGCTTGTAAACTTGTTGCATTTGCACTCAAATTTTTCTAGCCCAAACTGTGAAGTTTCGCTTTTAATTATATCCTCTATTATAATAAACACAATTAAATTGTTATTTAAAGGATAAGAAAGCATAGTCTGAAGTTCAGATTGTAAAGAATTTTATATTTGACCATGACTCGGTCGATTCTTGTGTAAGATTTTGATTATAATTAAGGGTTAAAATAATTAATCTGTAAAATAATGTAACAGTATAATCTAATATTAGCTCTTGAGCACTTAATAGGTAGTCATTACAGTTATGGTATAATAGGGTAAAACTAACCCTTGCTTAATTGATCGATGGTATCTGAATCTCATATATGATACTTCAAATATTATGGTATAATGTATTACAATGTTAGGGTGAAAATATTCATTACATGTGAGGCTCTTTAATTTGATATGATTACTTTAAGTGCCAATAGAGCATAACCTCTGTTTTATAGAAGTTAACATAATCATGTCGGCAAAAAAAAAAAAAAAAAAAAAAGAAGAAGTTGACAACATCAATTATAATGTGATATCAACTTTAAGTACAAATAAAATTCTAAAAATTGAATAAAAATGAAAATAAGTATAAATCAAGTGATTTTTTAGGGTGTTTGACATTTTGTATGGGTCAAGAAATTTTAGGCCAGTTGAAGCATTGGTTTAGAACATATTGGGTTGAACAAGATCAATTGATGGTCAAGCCGATACTAATAACATTAATGTTAATTTTATATATTAAAATGTAAGTACTTTTTTTTTTTTCTCTAAACAACGAAAGCATCGAAAAAGCAAATTAACAACTTGAAGACACTCCTATTCAACACATCTTGTAAATGTTCGGGCAAGTTCACAAATACAAATAACTCCGTGCCTATAGTATTCGCATTGCCAGCATATACACAGTGATATCGGAATCTCTGTTAACTATCACACTCCAAACGCATAATATAGTTTAAATCTCCTTAACAATTGTCAAATCAGAATGAATATCCTCTACTACAACAAAATTGTTTAGAAAACTATTACTATCAAACTTAACTAAATTATTAAATATAAATAATTTAATAATCATCGACCATTACACGTTAAACTCTAGAAAGTAAGCTAATAATTTATCATCATAATATTTATTAAAGAAATATATAATTTGAAATAGTTATGTATAAGAATAATGCTTATATATTGTATAAAAAAAGGATAATGCTTATGTGATGATCTCAAAATTTAACAACATTGAGGGATAGAAGCATCCATGGCAATTTTTTTGGGGGGGGGGGGGGGGGGGGTTCGAATGATTCATACGAAGTGTCTGTCTAGCCATCGTTATTATCTCCTGTGATTGGAGTTTTTGTTCTGCAACTTTTTGTCTCTTCTGTACTTGTGGGCTGCCCTATCTTATTAATTATTAATTAAGTTATTGTGCTCCAAATCCCATTCTCACTGTTACTCTTAAGCCCAATAATCTCACTCAGTATATCTCTTTCAGCCATTATTTTAGTCCATCTTTGAACAATATTATTCATAATCCATATTAGTATAAGGCCCAATCATTACACTTATGTAAAGTACGAATATAGAAAGAAAAAAAATGGCTCAACTAGTTCTTTAATTTTTGAAAGTGAAATTGGATTTTGACTTATTCGATCGAAGTAATTGAATCATTATTCATCAAGCAAGTTGAAATCCTTCCAATAGCATAGTATTTTTTCTGTTATTATTGACATAGCTGGTGTTTATTATTTTAATTGGGGAAACCGAATCCTGTTGCTCAAAGCCTCAAACCAATGGGCGTTGGTCAAGATAATTGACTTTGGTAGATATGAAGAATATTATTTCTCTATCTAAATCATTAGAAATAATTCATTAAATTGCTTCTAAATCTAAACATAAATAAACGTGATTTATGACTGTATCTTAAAAATCTCGTTCATCTAACATAATTCATTAAATTGCTTCTAAATCTAAACATAAATAAACGTGATTTATCACTGTACCTTAAAAATCTCGTTCATCTACCATTGAACTTTGAAAGATATGGAAGTTAGAATCGGGCAGCCAGGTCCTGTTTTTGTAATCTTTTAGCTAGCCTATGCGTATATATTTTAATTCATTAATGAATTATTTATTCATTCCAAAAAGAAAAAGAAGTCTCTTGTCCATGCATGCCAGGATAATAGGAAAAAATAAAGGGTTAAGGCGTATTTTATCCAATGATTTGTTACAAAAAGTGCGTCTGGTATAATTATTTTTAAAATGTCCATATAAGCCAACCATCTTTTAAAATGGGGCAAGTTGGCCAACAATTTATTTCAAAAAGGAGCGCCTGACACAACAGAATTTTGTACAGTATTAGTCAAATTGCCCCATTTTAAAATATAGTTGGCTTATATGGACATTTTAAAAATAATTGTGTTGGGCACACTTTTTGTAACAAATCATTAGTCAAAATACACCTTAACCCAAAAATAAATATTGAGCGAATAGCTAAATATTATACCGCATGAGGTAGTTATTTGCTGAATTGGGCTATATAGATATTGTATGCATGAGATTATTGTGTTATATCAACCAAGTACTTAGGATAAATTGTTGACTAAGATTCCAATAAATAATTTTTATGATGTTCACTTTGATCTTCCTCTTACCAATTTAGAGAAGACCACATCGAATGGTCCACACTCTCTATCGACACGTCCCACCATCATTGTTGTTAAATTCATGAGTTGACTTTTTGATTTTACTGTTTTTACGGTTTTACCTACCAAAAACGTGCCACGAACCACTGAAATTCGTTCTAAGTGTAAACTCGGTTAAACTCATGAGTTTAGGCTCTGAGTTTCCTTTTCTACGTTTCCACTTTATCAAATAATCTTGTTAACTTATTCTAAATCGCATGTTAATTATTTTTATTTGACCATATTTAATTAATTTATTTATGAATTTTATAAATTTCTTTATTGAGGTTGGTAAAGTATGAATGTTAATATATCCAATATCAACTATTCATATTTAAAATATATTTAAGTTAAATTATTGTTATTTTTTGTATTTATTACTTAATTATATAATTTAAGATTGTATTTATTAATAAAAGTAAACTCTTACGACTGTATGATCTAATTTTACATTATTATCATGAGTTTACTTAAATTCACATGTTTGATAACCTTACCCACCATTGCTTTCTTTATAGCTATCCAAAACTACTTTAGATGATTTTATGTACTATTTTCTCTTTAATGAATGTTTTCCTGTCCAAACCACTTTAGGTGATTTTATATACCATTTCTCTTTAATGAATGTTTTCCCAACATTTCTCATATATTTGTTATATATCATATCTTTTTTTATATGAACACATGTGCTCTTAATATATGTTCATGTAAATTATTCAATTCACAATTGAATATTTCTGTCACATATCATTGCAGAATTTAAGATGAATTATATTGTACTCCAACCATTCTCATCTAGTGTAACTAATTTGATTACATAAGATATGTTAGTGATGCTAATTAATATGACATATTTTTTTTATAAAACATCCCAACCATCTTCTTGAATTCCCTCCATTTCTCTTAATTGATCATTGTTGAGGGGTATCAATGGAGCAATTTTGGGAACCTTTGACAAAAATCTGAAATATGTGTTGTATTTTTGTCCAATATCAACTCTTCAAATAAGTTTTGTATTAAGGGAGGGAGGGAGTTTTATCTATATTTTATAAATAGTGGACCTTGTAATAATTTTTACATTTTATCCCAATAATTTCTATACATTAAAGCATAGTAATTGTATATAATTTTAGGCTTTGGGTCAAGAGTAACTTCAACCAAAAATTAATACATCTCTGAAAGATTAATAAATTAAAGTCTCAGTAAATGTATTAACCTTGGATGCCATGTATTTGAAGAAATGTGCATGACACATGAATGCTTTGGGTTTGCAGCACAATTCTTTTTTTAGAATCAGATGCTAGATTTTAAAGCAATTGGATTTTCCCTCTAATAATAAAACTCTATTACGCGCGCGCGCGCACACACATTAAGGTGCACTACCTAGCACTTGAACTGTTTGTTGAGGGCAGTAAACACTAAAAAAAAATTTTATTGTATAATTTAGTCCCTAATATATCAAAAGTAGAATGCAGAAGTCTTAACTTTGGAATGCAGAAGCCAGAAGTTTGGAGAGTAGGCCTTTTCTTTTGGTGAAACCCTGAGTAGTAGTTCTTCAAATAATTACTATAGGGCGGAGAGATTGCTCCATTTTTAAATATCAAGAACAAAATTGCATCACTAAATATTTTTAATGTGTTAGATACTTAGATGTATCTCAAAAAATAGTTTAGAGTATCGGGTATACCTGCTTAACCCTATAAGCTATTTAGAAAATATAATTAAAAAAGTTTTAACATGTAAAGAAAATGCTATATATAAACATTCTTTTGCATCACACTCTCTTTATACATGTGTGTGTTTGTATGGGTGTAAATAATTCAATTTATTTTCATTCGTTAATGCGCATGTTACCTATAGCTAATTATAGTAACATATCTGCCTTTTCGTACTACATGTTGTGTCATGTTTATAGGTTACTACAACCATACCAATATTATATATTAATTATTCTTTAGTATATTATTTATTTGTAACTCCAAATTTAGCCTTTTGTTATGGTTGTCATTTAGCATAAAACCAACAAACAACAGTGCAACAGACAGATCACACATTAATTTACACACACAAATAAAAATAGTTCTGATCATATGATCAGTACCTTGCTATCTGTTCCCCCCACTACCTTCCTATCTACTTCCCTCCATTTGATATTAAAAATTCCAATTGAAGAATATTCAATTTAATTACAGTATTAATCTAATCAAGCTTGCATGCCCACCATGTGAACTTCATCAAATATTCCAAATACTCAAAAACTATTTATTTTATAACTATCTAGTTTCTGTGGGATGACTGGTCTAGGTTCATAGGTTTATAGAGTGAATAGTTTATAAGAACTATATTTATTAAATTCTTCCATTGCCATTTACATACTTGGGTGTTGTTTATTTTCCCCCAGTATTTACAAACTCAAAAATTAGTGGATGCGATGAAAGGGAAAATGGAAGTAACACAAGGACATTAAATCCTTTTATTGGAACTTTTCCTTGATGTATAATAAGTGAAAAAAATGTGTAAAGAAATGGAAACAGAAAAGTGATTATATATTGTTGAAAATTATATTTTGGGAGCAAATGCTCATGCGGTATATAAATATAAAATTTAATTAGTTGCAATTAGTAAAATTTGTTTCTCCCTAATTTCACTTTCACTTTCACATTCATTTACTTTTACATTACATTTATTCAATCAAAAATGTCAGATTATTGTTTACATTATTTTTCAAATGAAATAATAGTTAGCTAGGATTACATCTTTAACACAGAAAGAGATGAACACAAGCTAGCTAATCACGATTCGATACTAATTGTTGGCTCTTAAAACAAAAGGTTGCTTTTATTTATCATGATTCTAAATAATATATAAACTGATCATGACTATATAATAAAGACAGTAATTCCATATACAGAAGACAATGAAAGAAAAAGAAAAATATATATAGGTTGTAAAAATTAGTAATATTGCATCATTTTGAACAAGAACCTCAAGATCTCACTTAAGAATTATATTTGTCCTATTCATATAGTCAGATCCAGTGTACTAGCCTTTTTCCTCCTTGATTTCTCCTTATAATCATTGTGTACTCCTTCCTTGAAGCTGTTTCTAGCATTATTATTAGTATTAGAAAAGGAGCTGGAAATTTGAGAATACAAAGACAGTGAGAGATTTTTATCATCTTCATCATTCTCCTCCAAATGATTACTTGCTTCATGATGATTCTTCTGTGCACTATCATCAATATCAACCCTGGAACTTAACTTGAGTGATAGATCCAAATCAAGTTGATCTACAAGATCAAAAGCCTTTCTTTTAAGCGTCTTCTTTGTTTGATCATGATCCTTCATAAAAGAAAGACGCCTTTCTTCTGCTCTTATTGACCCTATATGGGTCAATGATGAGTAGTTAAGATCGGTGCTATTATTATTCTGGCTTAATCTGGTTCCAATATTGTAGATAGGTTCGTGATGATGGCCACCAAATGAGAGTATTTGGTTTTCTCTTAATGATGATGATGATTGCTTCAGAAAATTTGAAGGATCCACCTGGAAAATGCTGTGCAACCCACCAGATGACCCGGATTCTTGATCCATCCGACCCATGAAAGGGCTATGAACCATTTTGTCATACACACCCAAAGAAGCATCCCCATATCCATATCTGTAATCGAAAAATAAATACTTGAGTTTGAAAGTCTCATGAAAAAAATTGTTAATAAATTTGAGATGATTAAAATTGTATGTGTACCTGAAGGTTGAAGTTTGGCGGGGATTATAACCTTGAAGCATGGGAATTTGGCTGAGACTGTACATATTTCTGTCTCCACTTTCTACAAGGTGCCTATGATCAGCCAATACTGTCAAATAAAATCAAGTTATGTTTTTGTCAGAGACTTTGTATTAATGAATAAAAAACTAACCCTAATAAAGTTATCAATAATAGCTGCAATCACAATTAACGAGAAATCTTCTTGTACCTTGGCTTGGATCATCTACTTTCTTGCTCCTGTACATCTACCAAAAGAAAATATATAGAATGATGAGAAAAATTACATGAAAAATTAATAATAATCTAAAAGGTTCAAATAAAGTTTGAGGTCCTGTAACCTCAATTTTAGAGTATTAATAGTTAATGCTTCAAAGAAAGTTGCCATCTTCAAGAAAAGAAACCATTTACAATGTATGATTTACCTGTAGATGACTCTTAACATGAGCAATACTCAATCCTTTGATGTTCATTAATTGGAGAACCAACTTTGGTGTTGCTCCTACGCACACCAATAAATATATAGAAATTAGCATATATGTATATATCAATTAAAATAAAGAAATTACTAAAGAAAATATGATTTTGGAACTTACTCTCTTCTCCTCCAAGCCTTTGAACGGCATGAACAAAGCGAAGATGAAGATCAGGAGTCCATCTTAGCCTTGGCATCTTGGATCTTACATAAGGCCTCACCGTCGGCTTCTTCTCTGTCGTCTCTTCCACTGTGCTATTGCTCGAACTTCCTCCATTAATATTATTCATAATTTCCTTCTGACCTTCTTCTTCTTCTTCCACTTCATCACCTCCTTCTTCTTCATTGCTCTTGCTCTGACATACTTCTTTTAATTGGTTGCAATTATCATAGCTAGAAGGGCTTGTTTTGGAGCATTCCGAGCCTTCCTTTCTTCCTTCCATGATCTCTATCTTCAAAATCTGAAATTTAGTTTCTCCTATATACTTTTCTCACAGTTCTTTCTAAGTAGAAGAATAAGTAGCTAGGGATTGAAGATCTTGATAAGATGACCACTCTATTTTCACTGATTTTGTTCTTCCTCCTCCGTCATCACTGCAAAAATATTATTAGGATTCAGGAGAAAGAAAGACAAAATTAAACCTTGATCGATGAACAGTGATTGAATAGCCAATAAAAACCCTAGATATCTAGATAGCTATCTAGCTGATGGATCTTGACTTAGAAGTTATAAGAACTTGGAGGACCTTTTCTCTATTGTGTTGCGTGTGAAATATTCTTGAGAAATTGTGGGGAAGATGATGATATGGTAAGCATATCTGTTGATGATGGAAATATGTTTTAAATATGCATGGGGTCATGGAATGCAAGGAATATACTTATATAAATTATATCATGTGACACCAAAACTTTTTTGTTTCCAACTTGAATAAGAAAACTATTTTAGGCTTATCAGTTGGACCTTGCATTTTTTTTAATATATGTAGTACAACATAAATTAGTATTAATTTGAAGAAAGAATAACACACACATAAATTAATAAATTTGATTCTTTCTTGATAAGAATTATATTCAAACAGTGAGTCATCATATTTAATTATAGAATAAAAATTGAACAAACGTTTAGATCTCACTCCCTAAGAATTCGGGCCTGTCTCAAGTTAAACTCTAAGCTCCCCCCTCTCTCCCCTTTGAAATCCATTTTAATTAACTGTACTTGCATTCATAGATTCTCACTTGTTCAATGTTATTTAATGCACTTACCCGTAATAACCTCTGTCGATCACTCCTCACATATTAGACTTATTCTTACGTGACTAACAATTGAATCCTGTTAAAGGTTATCAAACTTATGAGTTTAAGTAAACTCATGATGGGAATGCAAAATCAGATCGTAAATTTATAAAAGTTTACTTTTATTAATAAATAAGTGTTTAAAGTGTATAATTAAATAAAAAATACAAATAATAATAATTTGACTTAAATGTTTTTTAAATTAGAATAATTGATATTAAATAGATCAACATCCATACTTTATCAAACTCAATAAAAAATTTTTTATAAAATTTATATAAATTTATTGAATATAATCAAACAAAAATAAATAACATGAGATTAGAGCAAATTGACATGATTATTTTGTAAGGTAGAAACATAAAAACGGTAAGCTCAGTGTGTAACTCATGAGTTTAACAGAGTTTACACCTACTACAAATTTAAATGACTCATAACACATTTTGGTTAGGTAGAACCATGAAAACGGTAAGATTAGATAGTCAACTTGTGAGTTTGACAACAATACTAATATATATCTAAAATTATAACACTATATCTAAGAAATATTAATTCTAAAATGTAGTATATCATGGTTATTTTAAAAGTTGAATATTGATTCAATCCATAGCACTCAGACGATAAAAATTGATCAAATCTTTTTTATGTTCTCGTTTAATAACCGGCAGGTTAAAAGTATTGTTTCAAATTGTTATAATCGAAATATTATTAAACACATGCCTTATAATAATGAAGCCAAATAATATCATTTATTAAATAATTATCTCATCTCAAACAATCCATCGATTGTAGTATATATAAATGCAAAATACTTTTTTGTATATACAAACGAAGTAAGTTAATGGACAAAATGATTGATTCCATAGCACATTAAGAATTTTTTTTTTAAATATTACTCACTGACTAATAAATAAATCTTACTTCAATTGAAACTGACCTCTTCTGGCAATAAAGAACTGACCTCTTTCAATTTTCGATCTGATTTTTTTATTTAGAAAAATTGAAATACTGAAAGAATATTGAGTAGTGATAGTCAGATGATTTTTATATCATATAAATGTAAATAAAAAAAAAGTTGCATTAAACTTTAAGAATGGCTTCATCCGTGGAGGTATAAATGTATGAAAAGAAAGGAGTGGCTAGTAATGAAATGATCATCCATATGTGTAAGTGTATGAGGGTGAAGTGTGATGCTTTGCTGTCTGTGATTCATACCCCAAACCCAAAAAGATAACATTTCATTTTATCTCTTTATGCTTCGAGAATCACGGGCTTTGTTCCCCCTTCCACCTCCCTCCTTTCTTTTCTATGTTTCTTCCCAAATTTCTTATTTTGATTATTTCATTGAGGTTTAGGAATTTTTAATATCTCAAGTATTTCATTTAATAGATTGTTTGGTTTTAAAATTTTTTTATTTTAAATTTTTCTTTAATACTGTTAATTCTAATGGTCTTAAACAATTGAAAATAATTAGGTTTATATTTTGAATAAATAATTTAAGATGTTTTTTATTATTATAAAATAAAGCATGAACATTTTTTGTCATAAATACATTTTTGAAGAATTAATTTCCTTATGGTGTTTCAATTCAAGTATCAATACTTTCTGTGTGTAAAATATACTCCTTTCACTTTTAATATAAAACCTAGTTAATTTTTTTTGGAAACATGAAGAAAGTTAAACGAGGTACTTAATAATAACATATGTTGTATATGATTAGATTTTATATCAGCATATAAGTTAAACAAACTAATTAAAAAAATTCATGTAAATCAATTTATAAGTAATTTATTTAATTTTATAAAGATTTTTCAAAAAGTAAACTAGGTGTTATATATACTAAAAAATGGAAGGAGTATCAAATATCATTGGATAATCGATTCTTCAAACATGCATTTATGTATGCCCAAAATATATTTTTTTTTAAGTGCGATTAATTAATATTTTCTTTACAATGAGAAAAAGAATTAAATGATCGATGAGTAGTTGGTGGGGAGAAAGGAAAGCATTATGGTTTAGTTTAGAGTTTGGTGGGAGGATGAGAGGCTTTTTGATTCCTCGCACGTGCATGGGTGTGTTGTGGGCATGCATGTGTATGCAAATGCATGCATGCACCGTGAAACCAAAAGCAAACTGTAAATTAAAGATAAATATTCACGAGTTTCTTGACTATGTACTACTTCCCTTTTTATAATTGTTTGCCAAATATAATTCCACTTTCTTCAAATCCAACATTTCTAATCTCTTTTGATTGGTTTCGGCACATAAAAAGTTCTTTGAAAAATGAAATAAGTTAAAAAAATATATTTTTATTGTGTTTGGTATATATGTTAATGCGACTTTCTTATAAAGAGAAGTTTCCATGTTTGTTGGAGAAACCCTACTTTTCATTCCCGTCCCTCGAGTCCTTCTTATGACCACCCTCAATTGATTATTCCATCGGCTTTTCAAGTCTAAGGTTTTTGAAGTCTTGTAAGAAAAATAATGGTAATTGAGCACATTGATTAGAGCACAAAAAGTTCAATTGGAAGCAAATCTTAGCTATAGTTATTAGTCTTCTTGTAATGTCTCAACAATATATCATGTAGCAAACTTCATCACACGGCAGAGAAGGACTATGAAGAGCTTATGTGAATTATAGTCTATTAAGTAATATTGTAAACAGTTTGAATTTAGATTTAAAATTCTTGGGCTTCACCCTTCAAAAATATTTTTCAACCCAAGAAATGAAGTAAGTATGATCTCGGATATCGTTTTCTCAAAGAACCTATGCGTAAACTGATTTCTTAATAGCTATAGTTGTAATGTAATGCAAAAAATAATTCAAAAGAAGTTTTTGAGAAAAAGAAAATATTAAACTAAGGTTTCGAAATTCAAAGAAATCATTCTTAGTAGAAAGAAACTCTGGAAATCATTGCTTCTCAAATCTTGTAGGGTAATTATTTTCTGGCTAAGGTAAAATTAACATTAGAGGAAACCTTCTAAGTTAGGCTTGAATTAGAACAATTAATGTCAGACTCCCATACATTAATTTTCTTACTTCAGGTTGATGAAGCGCGTTAGCAATTAATGAATTTGTTGATTGCACGGATCGGAGCTCGTAATCCCACAACCGGAATCCCTAGTTGCTCCTCAATTAACCCTAGAGTTCTAACCCTTTGATAGCATCCCATTCTAGTTAAAACTAAAAGGTTGACAACCAATGCTACATGTGCAATCAACATAATCAACTATTTCCCTCTAACTGTTAATAAGTTCGAATTCTAATCTACCAATAAGAATCCTCAACAAGCAATAATTAAATCTAAAATCTTCCTTTTAAAAATATGTGTCCATGCAATCAAAGTAAGTTCAGTCTAATATGATTTGAAATCAAACACAAACAATTAGAATGATAATAATTACAAGCACAAAAATCTTCATCCAACTACTCTAATGATGCTCTTAGAATCCTAAAAGAACGACATCCAATAATTAGTAAAGAGGTGGAAGAACAAAATACTCTCCTTGTTGACGTCCCAAAGCTTATTCCATTGCTTCTACCACTGAGAACAAAAGGATTTAGCTGCTGCTACTCATCGGAGAACTAGCAACAAGATTTGGAGAAAAGGAAGGCATGGGAATAAAAGAGGGACATAAATAGTGGAATTGAGAGAGAATGTGAGAATCAGGGTTTGGTGGCCTCCAAATCTGTCAATCTTTGGCTTAGGTCTCAAAATATAGAGGTTTAGGTTAGTTTAAATAGGAGAAATCAGATATGGGTTGCAGGTTGAACTTAAAACAATGTATATTTCTGATAGCGTGCCTTTGCCGTGGGTTCATTGGTGGTCTCATACCAACAAAGCCACGATGAGCAAACGAAGAAACAGTCCACCGTGGACTTGCTACTCTTTCTTCGTTTGCTCATCATGACTTCGCTAGTGCGAGGCCATGGAAATCATCATTGTCTTTTGCGCCAAGCGAACCCACTACGAGTCTCGCTCTTCTTCTCTATGGCGAGGCTGTAGGCAATGAGTTCTTGTTATGTTGTGTAGCCTTCCCTACTTGCTTCTCTTCACCTTATTGACTCCTTTCTTGGTCTTCTAGGTGTCCCCTGCAAATCAAAATATAACAAAATAAGTATCAAATGTCTTATAAATTATTTGTTCCCAAGAAATTATCAATTATGGCACTTCTACCCTGATTTTGTACTATTTTCACTCAAGAACATAACTTGTGAGATTATTTCAGCTCATATTAGATCAAAATGCATTATGAACATAATAAGAACTTTAAATAAGCATATTAAACTCATACAAATCTAGTGATTTATCAGACTATAAAAATCACATAACATTATTATATTGTGAATTCCATACTACTTAATCAACTTTCTTATGAGGACTTTACGCAATTTTCTTTGTACACGTCTAAATAACCTTAATCAAACAATTCCCCACTATTTTATCTTCGTTACTTCAACTTTTCCTCAAATATATTTGGAAAGAATATGATTTTTTTTTTGTGACTATATATTTATATCGAAATACTCATCTAAGCTGCCACCCACTTTTATTTTTTTCCCTTTTGAGTCCAATATTCTTATAAGGAGGCCTCAAAAAGTGTCAAAATTCAAAAGGCATGTATAGATATTTAGCAATGACATACTAATAAAATTTGAATTCACATTGTACACGACTTGTATTTTTCACCCCAGTTAAATGGGTTGTTACTCATTCGTTTTATTATTATTATTATTATTATTATTATTATTATTATTATTATTTGATCGTAGTGTACCTAATTTTATATGTTAATTAATGAATTAACAATTTGTGAGGGAAGAAAGATTCACTGCAAGTGTGGACAGTGGACAACTAAGGTCAACGCTAAACAGTGAGAATGAGTCGATTTTCTTGAGATTTATATTATTAAATTCTTTACAATACAATCACACTTGTACAACTTGCGTTACAGTATGGCCCTGTTAATGCGGATCAAACATCCTTATTCTTATTTAAAATACTGAGCATGTCTGTCTTTATATGTGTGTGTATTATCATAAATCAGAGCATATTACAATTAAAAATTATCATCATTTACATAATACGAGATCCATATAATATGCTTTATAGATCTATATATTCCAATCCAGCAATGCGATCAACATATGCGTGGGCCATTGATTTTTTAATATAGCTGCCATGCATTGCAAATGAGAACTCAAATGTATTCCTATTTTTTTTTAAAAAAAAACATTACTATAATTTATAATTTGCATACAATAAGCAGGGATATTACAAATAATCTTCTCATTGTTTATTGACATAATTGTTTTGAACAAGACATTTTTGCAACTCAGATATTACTTGATGTTTGTGTGCTTATAGTTTCAATTATTTTGGGAAAAAAAAATAGAGGGCAGGGGATTTAAATATATTCATTTAATTTCTTTTGCTCATTCCTGATGGTACACTAAATATATACAAACTTGTTGTGGGGATCGATGTTTTGTTTCATTTCAATTTTATTGCATTACATTATATTCTTATATTAAAAAACCCAAATGTATCGCATACTTGGGATTTAGGAGACGTTTTATCTTAAAGATTCTCTTTTTTGGATTAAAAATAATTAAAATTTCGAAATGACATGTTTTGAACGATCTCCACACGAAACTGGCTGTTTTTTGTTAGGCTACTCCCAATCAATTAAATTGTACTTTTCTCTATGTCCATTATTTCCCCATTATTGAATCTCTCTCTTATATATAATTTTCTTCAAAAGGTTATTCTCTTCTATCAATTCAAATTATTGATTATTTTATTTCCAAACACACGTTTCTTAAAATAAAATAAAATAGAAATAAAAATATATAATCATTCTTAAGAAAAACAATCTCTCATGCAAAATTAAATTATTTGCTAGGTTGGATCAACCCCACATCTAGGTGGCCACATATTAAAATTAATATGAAAAGAAAAACAATCTTTCATGCAGTTTTCAACACCTATATTATATATAATTCTTTTTTTTGGCTAGAATATGTTATATATAATTATGTATGTGTGCCCACATAATAACTTGCTATTTTCTTAACGCATAAGAGACAATAACATGTAATCATACTTACGTATATATCAGTTCAAAAAAAAAAAAAAAATACTTACGTATATATAAAATTAAAGAAAAATGCAGTCACATCATTTAATCTATTAATATTTATTTTGCGTTGAATTGTAAAAATTGGCAACTGATATCCCGTTTGGTATGAAGAGAAGTCACTGTACCTCATAAAAAATTGGGGTTCCTATCATTCTTTTTTTAATTTTCTACCAAACATCATTCAGTAAAATATCTTACATATCATACACACACATGTGTGTATATATATGCACACATACATATTTGGTAACACCATGGTATCCTTCATCCAAACGGTAAGAGATCAATCTCTCATGATAGCGTTAGGTGTCAGAGGGAGGGAGCCTCTTTGAATCGTGTTTTTTTCAAAACACACCGCTCCAAAGATCGTACAGGACAAAATACTTTAGGGCCTAAATCCTTTCCATTTATACCAACATTTTAATGTTATCAAATATATATTATAACAACAAAAATAACTCTTCTCAACTTATTAAATTGAAACATGTATAAGTGGTGTATCTAATAATTAGGAAACTTCCAAGTCCAATCAAGATCGATAATGATAGACAATAACACAAGTCATTTATTAATTTTTTCGATAAAGAGAAAATATATCATGCTAAAATTAAATGATACAGACCATTAAATGATAAATCTGCATATACTTATTATTTAAGATAATTAATTCATTCTTGTGTATGAATATTTCTCGTATATTTTTTTTACTCAATATAGGAAACCAAACAAAACGGTAAACCGGAAAATCAATGTTCTAAAAACAGGACTGGATATTGAACCAATCGAGACACTGGTTCAATGGTTAGGAGTCAGATTGTATGTCAATTCGAGGTCAAACCAGTTATATTAAATTAATATAATTTAATTGAAATGTACAAATATAGTAATATATAAATAAAGAAGACATTAATTAAATTATCATTTATATAAGCAAAATCTCAACATAAACATTGTACTAGATAAGCAAGTAATGAAGATTGCAATTAAGAAAGCAAGTAAAGTAGTAACTTTTTTTCATGAAACTAAGTAAATATTATCAATTCTTAATTTTATATGCATGTTGATATGAAAATTAAATTACGTGCTATTAATATTATTTATAAGTATCTCGAACAACATTATTGATTCAAATTGTATGGGTGAACAATAAATATTAATGAAATGAATAATTGTTGCTTCCTTATTTGCATTTTTATAAATAAAAATTAAAGAAGATAATAGTGACAGAGAGAAAGAGGTGCCGGTAAAAAAGAGATAAAGAAAGAGGCAATCTCTCCTAATTGCCAATTCAAATTTCAAGCTTCGTGGGACATGTGTGAGTTGACAGGAGAGAGGAGATAAAAACTAGAAACCCTAGAATACACAAAAAAATATTAAAATGGAAGCTTCAGGAGAGGAAGTGCGGCGCATCCATCTTTCTTTCTCTATGTTGTGCTCTTACTCCGACCGCTTTTGTCTTCCAATATCTCCAACGACCTCACCTCTGTTTTCCAACGCAGGGCGAGTCAAATGGGACACTCCCAGTTTGACTTCCCCCTGGACGCGAACCAGACTGCATTGGTATTCGTTTCGGCAGCTTTTAGGTTGGACCGCCCAGTCTGGCTCAGTTTTCCGCTCCTTGTTGAAAATTCTCTCATCATAACAGTGTCGTTATATATTTTAAAATAAGATTTTTTAATATAAAAAGATTCATATGATTTGAGCCTCAAAGACCCATCACCCATCAGAGCTAGGGTATGTCTCAAAATTTTAAAGAGTGCTTACAAAAATATGTATTTATAGATAGTTCGTCAATAATGTTATCATATCAGTAAAGTGATTCAAACTTAAACCTTGTAGATTATGAGTAGTTAAACTCCAAAACAACGGGATCAATTTTTATTGGCTAAATAAGAAGTTTTCTCTTAAGCATCACTAAGGAATTTAGGTCTATATATCTAAAAAGGGAAAGCAATTGCTATTTAATTTACTTTTGAAAGTATATGAAAAAGGAGACATATATATTTATATATATATTATGTTTTTTTTGTGGAGAGTATATGATGAAAAACGAGACATTTTTTAAAATATATGTATTGTGACTAATAGATATTTTTTAAAATATATAGACCATTGTTATCAAACCCGGACCGGAACCCGACGACTCGGGTGTTAGACCGGGCCGGGTTGGCAACCAACCCGGGGGTGAGGCGACCTGGGAAACCCGTTTTGACCCGGTTAAAACCCGGGTGACCCGGCGGGTCAGTGGGTTAACCCGGTCTGATTCTCCCTCCCCAAAAAAGCCTGAACACAGTCGTTTACTTTTTTTTAATGTTAATTTCATTATTCTATTCCCTTTCCTCATTCTTATCGATTCTTCTCCCTCACTCCATTCAGAATCTCTCTAGAAAAATGAAACCCTCTGTGTTCTTCGTGTCTGTCATCGATGTTTGTGGCCTCCATGTTCGTCCCCGGCGTGCTCGTCGGTTCCTTTGCCTTCGCCATATTCTTCGTTAGTGTAGTGATGATAGGGTTAAAGGTGAAAAATTTTGTTATCCTATACCTATTTTGATATAATAAATAGTTAGTACTGGATACTAATTTGGTCCTAACCATTTTGTGTCATTGGATAGTAGTATGATAAGACATGATGATGTCATTTTGTCAAAGAATTTGTAAACAATGTTGATACTTGGATTATTTTTTTGTTAATGATTCAAGATGGTAAGTGAAGTTATTGTTTGAATTTTTGGAAATTATTGTTACTTGGATTATTTTTCAGTTAATTTTTTATGCTTCACCTGGCTGACTCAATGGTTGATTATGAACTGACCCTCTGACCCTTTACCTCGACCAGGCTAGTTGCCGGTCCTGGTTTAATTACCATGATATAGACACATATACTAATTTTGATAATATCTCGTCAACTTATTTTGGTCGGGGATCAAGCATAATTAAGTAAAAAAAAATATAAAATTTTAAATATTTTCAAAAT
The DNA here is from genome assembly GCA_037074515.1 of Mimosa bimucronata. NCBI lineage: Eukaryota > Viridiplantae > Streptophyta > Magnoliopsida > Fabales > Fabaceae > Mimosa > Mimosa bimucronata. The sequence goes on from CM073446.1 coordinate 4,023,415, forward strand.
ATAGCTGTTGATAATAAAGCATAACAATGTCATGGCAGTTAATTCAGGCAACTGCGGAAAAATAATTAACGATGATCAAATTAAATATTCCTCTGTTACTAAATATAATACTTAGTTGACTTTTTTCAGAGAGATTAATGAAAAAGAGAGCCACTTAATCATAACATATTTTGTGTATTATTAGATTATATGTTAGGTTATAAACCAAATAAACTAGTTTAAAGAAAAAATTTAAGAAAATCAATTTATAAATAACATATTTAGCATTCTTATTAAAATTTTAAAAAAATCAACTAAACCATATATATATTTAGGAATATTTAGATACAGAAGGACTAAGATATGATATATTAGAATTGTGCAAACAGTATCAGGGCATAAAATTAAGAGACTTGACCCTTGGTTGAATTCGACTCACATCAATCCGAAGCCAACCTATGCACCTAAATTCTTATGATATTAAATTCCTGGAGGATGGGTATATGATAATTACATAAAAGTATAAAATAGTTATGGCTTATTACCAAAGTGTATGGATTTACGTGGACGTGTACGTTGACTCCACGCTATGCAGTGTACCAACTAGCTAATATCCTTATCAATAACACCCATTTTATATATATATATATATATATATATATATTCATTATTAATCAGTTAACAATATTGTATTGTTGAATTATTATATCCTTTTCCAGTCTTATGACTAATTATCTTACAAACGGATCGAACTTAGTTTATTTTTGTTCTTGTTTGGTCAAGTTTATATTTTTTCCAAACTTGAAAGGATAAGAAAATAAAACTGCGCTGTGATCACGAAATAATAAGCACGAAATAATCTAGAGCAAATTCACCGCTTAAGAGTTCATAATTAAACTTCACGATTCACCACAATCATTTTTACCACTCCATCATTGATTGTCAAAGCCGTTTTCGGATTAAGCTTGAATGTAAATTATCTACCTTTCTTTATCTAGACACATGTATATCTATCCTCCAATCAAAGACAATTTTATTCAAGGTACTATTGTGTTTTAAATGTATGTGGACATATTTTTCAGCGGTTCCCGTTGTGAAATTTCCCAACCATGGTATTTTAAATTATCTACCTTGAATTGTGACTCGTGATCAATTAAGGGAAAATCATATTGAAATCCCACATAAGGCATTTAATCACAACCAGGTCCCAAACAATCATTAAATTACATTGAAGTCCCAAGGGACTTGGGCATAATTAAATTGAGTTTTCAATACTAGCTCTTTGAGTTGTCAATGCACAATGTAATAGTTGTTAATACCATTAACAACTCAGTAGTTGTCAATACCAATTCTTTGAGTTGTCAAAGAGCTTGGGACCTGGTTGTGATTAAATGCCTTATGTGGGACCTCAATATGATTTTCCCTATAATTATTAAATTCACAACCAAGCGTGATTGGTCGAGTAGTCAGCTCACTCGTCCGCTTAAGCAAGTGTCGGGGGTTCGAATCCTGCTTTGTGTATGCAACAACCCATTGGCCAGCGACAAACCCTTAAATGAAGCTCAGATCAGTGGATGATTAATCTTTGGCCTGTCGAATTGAAAGATACTTTGAGCAAATAAATAAATAAATAAATAAATAAGTTCTCTTTCATTCATATAGGAAAAAATGATTGGGCTTAGCCCATTTGTTTTTAATGAATGCCTATTATTAGGTATTGTACTGTGTGCATTTGTAGGCTTATAGCTGCTTTTTTTTTTCCTCATCAAGATAAGACATTGACCAACAAGTTTTCATACTAAGCAAAGGGCTAATTAGATAGATCTAGATTTTATTATTTAAAAGTTTATATTTGAAAAAAAAGATCATCTCAAAGGATACAGAATACTCGTATAAAGTAAAGATAATATCTCAATTATCATTTTTTTAAAAAACCAATTTTTTTTCAAAAGAAAATTCTTTTCAAAATAATCAAATCTAGACTGTTCATATATATTAGATATGGATGGTTTAGATTTAATTATTGGTTTTAACTTAACACATGTCCTTTGAAAAACCAGAACATACCAACAAATCGAACCCCATCCAAGAACAGATAGTAAGGACTGAATGGAATAAAGTAGAGGTTAAGAGTGAAAACCTCCTTAATCCTTATGCATATAATAAGAATATATCAACAAGTAGATTATATAATGTCCTTTGAAAAACCAGAACATACCAACAAATCGAACCCCATCCAAGAACAGATAGTAAGGACTGAATGGAATAAAGTAGAGGTTAAGAGTGAAACCCTCCTTAATCCTTATGCATATAATAAGAATATATCAACAAGTAGATTATATAATGTGTGTTGATAATTGATTATATAATTATCCAGTTTTACACTATTTATACCCTATTTATCAATAGTGCCAATCACCAACGAAGCCAGGATTAACTAGAGTGGCAAAGAGGCCTAAAATATGGCCAAACTCACCATAGTTTTACTTGTACGAAACCGTAGAGAGGATCTGGGAACTGCACTTACAAAAACGCACGTTTTTGCATCAGTTTCGGTCCCTAACCCCTATTTCTCACAATCAACAACACCAATTTTCATCTTTATGTGTTGAGTGTTCCATGCTCTTTTTTTCGGTTCCTTGAGCCTTTTCTCTTTATTTCTTCATCTTTCAAGGTTCCTACAATGAGAAACAAGTCCCAACAAGATCAATTAAATCTAAGAAAAATAAATTCAAGAGTAATTACAAAAATATGCTAAAAACAACTTTTTTTAACATTATGTGCTGTAATGACTCTAGAATCTAATTTCTTCATAAAAATGCAATAATCCTTAAATAACATGATAAAACACATTCAAAATGATATGAAACATATGCAAATTTTGGGATTTATTAGCTATATAGTTGTTTGACCGTCGTCATATCACTTTTGGGGTCAAATACAAAATAAACAAGGATTTGTACAATAGGGTAACTCGGGGTTATTTTCTCTCTTGAGGAGCCTTTTATTGGTTCATAGGTGATGTAAATGTCATAAAATGGAATATGAATAAAATCTTAAATTACTTATTTTTGGTATTTTCATAAAGACAGGATATTTGATGGAAAATGGATGAAACGAATCTCTTAAAAATGGATTAGGTGCAATCGTTATTCTCTTAGAATAATGGGAATTACCAAATTACCCTTAGAGGAACCGTCTAAACTAGACTTGGATTGGAATAATCAATACCGAAATCCCAAATACTGATTCTTCCAAGCCATGTTGATTAAGCACTTAACCATAATGGACTTGTTAATTGTAAGGAGCTTTAGATCCAACAACCAATATCTTGCATCGTGACTTGATTAATCCTAGAGTCCTAACTTATTGGTGGCATCCCATTCAATTAATTAAGACTAAAGATTGAAGTCCAATGCCTCTCATACAACTAACAAGTTCATTTGCTATCACTTTCTGTTAATTTCCTAAATATACCAAACCTTAAAGCCATCCATCCCATTAGACGTCGTTAATCACCACTTAGTAGCTAATTTCACCAAGTTGTCTAATATATAAACCTCAAGGAAATCCTTAAGTCAAATGCCTTAATTCATAACAATCCATCTAATTAAAGCATTATTAAGTCCACTTAGTGTGCGATTGGAATAAATCAATGCAACCCAAACAAACTCAAATTTTATACAAGTAGGTATGACAATAGAGAATCAATAGAATTACAATGAAACATATATATAATCACATATATTAATGAGCAAAATTTTCAACATTGATTAATCTAAAATAAATTAATATTCAATATTGATAACAAATATAATCAAATGAGTAAAACTACAAATTACAAATCCTAGACCTAAGAATTGAAAAACTTATAGTTAGAACAAATGATGAAACATAGAAACTCACATTTGAAGCTTGGAACTATAAATGCCTTTTCAACCATCTTCAAGAGTTGCAAACCCTAACCCTTTCATGGCATCAATAACAGCCCTAAATGTATGGAAGGAAGTGGTAGAAATGTAATAAATATAGATGGAAGAAGCAGAAGAAAATGGAAGAAATGGAGGTTGGGATGGAGAAAATGAAGGAGGAAGAGGTTGGAGATAGAAATGGAGTGAATGAATTAGATCTAGGAATTCGGGCTGACCCTTCACAGGTCAAGGCCTAAACGGATCAGTCCATTAGGCCTGACTAGTGCAAATATGCCTCTTTTTCAAAGCTCGATCCTCGAATTGTCTGACTCAGGGTCAGCCTGCAGGCTGTTGGCCCAATTATCGATTATATACGGTTTTTTAATATCTTTCCATTAAAAAATTAAAGTGATAAAACCCTTAATTCAACACATAAATATCATCAATTTTAAATTACAATACAAACAGAAACAAACATCGATAAATTATCAAGTAATGATAAATATTGTCCATATTTAAATAAGTCACACAAGATAAATTAGGAAACGATAAAAACTAAGCAATAACGTTCTAACCATCATCATCATCTTCACCACTATCATTAACATCAATAGCATTTTATTTTGCTTCACTATGAGTAGGCTCTCTTTAAGTGGTAAAAATATTAGGAATTTCCTCTGCAACATCATGAATACATCCATTATATTTATCTACAACAAACATTAAACCAAAATCATGAGTAGGCTCTATTTGAGACTTTGAGTGGTACAAATTAAATTATATATGATGGTGATTTCACTTTCAAAAGTTTTGCGAAGAACATAACTTAACACCCATTTTAATCTGTTTATTTATATGTTAACAACCAAATCGCATGATCAAATAAATTCATTGAATTATGAAGCTTTTCTTTATCATTTTCGAAGAGTTTTCATCCTTTCACAATTATTTAATCAATAAAGCAATCATTTCAAGTGTGCAAATAAGGAAGATTAAATAAATAATTTTCAATAAAATAAAAGGGCATAACGGAGGGTTGGCTCGCTAAGCCTAACTTCCTTCTAGATGCTCCAAAATCAAAGCCAGACCCTCCACTTAAACACATTTAAATGGCTGGCCGACGAGCTCGACTTGAATTATCAGCTGTGGAAGGAATTGAGTAAAAATAAGGGTTTAGGTCGAATATATGCTCAAAAAGTCAGGTCATCAAGTGAGAAAAATAGGTAGGGTCCAAAAATAGTGCAACAACGCATAGTTTCGGAGGTTCTAGATCACGGGTCTTCATCGTGGCTTCGCTGGTGCTAGAGCCACGATAAGGCTCGCCTTGGGTTTGCTAGTGCAAACCGGGGGCTAGTTGGAGCTTTTATGCAACTTTTATAAAGTTTTGGGTAATTTTATGTAATTTTAACCAATTTTCCAACAACATTTATTTTGATTTTCCTTAAATTTTCAACTTCTTGCTTCACTTTCTTCCCCTTTTAAGGTTTCTATAATACGAAATAACCTCAAGATTAATAACTCCCAATGATTAATTAAATCAAGAGTAATCACAAAAACATTCAAAAAATGCCTTTTTTACTATTAAGTGCATGTAATTACTTTAAAATCTAATTTCTTCCCAAGATATGCAATAATATCCAAATAACATGATTAAAGACCTCTAAAATAATTGTAAATATTGGGATTTGTCAATAGTTTACACTTGAATGATTGAGCTTAGCCCATTTATTTTCGTTTGATGGATGCCAACCAAGGAAGGAAAAACCGGACCAGACCAGGTGGTCCAACCGGTTTAACAGTGAACCGCCCCTTGGTCTGGTCCGACCTAGCCTTCAGACCGGGAGGGAAGTTGACCCGGGGAAGGGGCAGGTCAACTCGCCCCGACTCGACCAAATAAGCGAGTCGGCTAGTTTGTTTTATCCCGAAAATTCTGCCGTTTTAGGACAATATTTTTTTAAAAAAATCTGATTGCACACAGATTCGAACAATAAACCCAGTAATTTGAGACGATGATAAGAAAGAAAGGAAAAATAATGATAAGATCAAGGCAACAACCTAGAATCGAAAGAAAGGAAAAATAGTGATAAGATCAAGGCAACAACCTAAAATCACCTTAAAAAGATCTGGTGAACCCTTCAACCAGATATACAACAAGAAACCCAGTAATGATGATTATTGTGTAAGAGATGGAAGGCCCGATTGAGAAGCTCAGGCGATGAAAGCAGGGCGCAGAGGTTTGCTAGCCATCCCCTCTAAATCAATAGCAAACCTCTTAATTTACGGCGCCAGCAAATGTGGAGATGAAAGTAGGGCGCAGATGAAAGCAGGTCGCAGATGTGTTTAAGGCTTTAGGCTAATAGACGATTGATATGCTTTTACTTACACAGAGGCTTACGGCGCCAGATGTGGAGGGAGATGCCTTTAGTTGTTGTGGGGGGTGGGTTGAGTGATATTAGCCTATTAGGGTTTTGATGTGTTTGGGCTTGGCTTCACTAACTTTTTACAAGAAAACATATCAACGTTGCCTCCTTTTAATTTCCTTAATTCCCATTTACATAAGCTTATTTATTCAGACTTATTAATGCATTTAAGCCTAATTGTTTTCCATTAAGAAATAAGCTTAAAAAATAACATTTATATTAAATAAAAAATTAATCATAAAACGTATATGGTTTCACTAATTAATTTTTATAAAATATAAAATGGATAATAAAATAATATAATACATTAAATTATATTATTATCAATTAAATTATAATATTTTAATATATCCGGTCTGACCGTCCCTTGAACCAGTGACTTGTCCAGTTCAATATCTGGTCCAGTTTTTTGAACCTTGATGCCAACAGAAAGATATTGTGTAAATCGTTCTATAGAGTAGGGGGAGAGATTGTATTATATAGAGATGTGAAGATCGATCAAAAGTAAGTATCGGTATGTGAGTGCACTTATATATATAACAAAATTTAGAGAAAATTATATTATTACTGAGTTATGAAATATCCTTCATAGTTTTGGTTTTTACAATACCGGATTCACATGTAAAGATATTTTAGGATATTGGAAAAACTACAACATACTTTGGGGTGTTCGGTGATTCTTAACCATATTTTTTTAATAATAAACACTTCATTTATCGTTTTTGATAGCCCTCTCATGTGATGTTGGGTTTGGGCTCTCTTTTTTTTCCTTCTTGGTTTTAGGGAGAAGGAAAATGAGGAAGTATACCAAGTCTCAAACCCGTGTCCTCTGGAAGTATCCATAAGGATGTGTCCATGAAGCTACGAGGAAGACTGGTGGGTTTGGGCTCTCTTCCTATGAAAAAAAGGCCTAATATTTGAACTCATTTGTGTCTCATTCATTAAAGTGGAGAGGCCGACAGACTAGGTCAAGAGTAAGAGGTCTTATTTAGAGTGAAAGAGCAGTCATCTGAGATGGAAGGAAAACTATTTTTATATTTTCACATGGATGTCTTGATAAATTGACATTTGCACACCCTTTTCACCAGAAATTATGTCTCTAGGTTTGAAACATTCATTTTTTTCGTTTTTGAGTTAGTCATCCATATAATCCATAGTTTGGGTATTTTTTTAGTTTTTTTTATCCATTATCTATTGTAAACGTGTTGCATTGTTTATTTTGTTGATTGTTTGATTTGATCTTGTTTCTACATACTCATACCCTATTTTGATCCTATGGATCTTATTTTTATTGGCATGAATGACCAAAAATTTTTACCCTTCTATTGAGAGGTTTTTCACATTAATAATTTTTTTCACATTAATAATTTTGATGTATCTCATATGCCTATCAATTTCCATCATTGTTTTCTTAGAGATTTTTGCTGGTAATAATGAGAATTTATTTCCGCTACTTATGATATAGTGACCTGAGTTGTGTTTTTCTCATCACTCATCAGTTAGGTCTTCGACAGCTTCAAAAAGATATTTAGAAATTGGACACGAAAATCCAAAGCAATCACATGAAGTGAAAAAAAAAAAAAAACAAGATGAATGAATAGCTCCATTATTGCTTATCACAAGAATATTACAACGGTTATATAGCATCAATACAAAAATAACTATGCTTGAAATAACTTTACATACAGCTCAACAGATATAACACGACTAACTATTAATATTATCAACCAAAACTTCCAACGGATCGCCCAACCTTCCAATAGTTCCTTGAATAGTTTGTGAAGAAGGTTCATCAACTTGGGGTAGTTTGAGTATCTTGAACTTGACACATATACATAAACCCCAAAGAACACGAAGCTTAATGATGCCAACATGAGAAAATACCAATCCAGGTGACTATGGTTTATGGAATCCTTAATCCATCTATGAAAAATCAATACAAACAGTGCGCTGGAGAGATTCCCTACCGCCAACATCATTCGAATACCTGGTTCTACAAATTTTATCATTGACACAGGCACCCCCACACACAGAAAAGCTCTAGTCCATTTACAGCAAATCCTTGCATTAGCCCTAGCAGAAAATACTGTGGAGTCAATACTATGATGCTTAAGGGAATGATACGTTCCGGGTCTTCTATATAAGGCGCGATCAGGTGCAGCCTACGATGTTCCACTAGAAAAGCCGTAATACAACAAAGTACTGAACAAAAAATCCCAACAGCTATACTCCAAGTTGGATTCACTAGTTTTTTGATTGGCTGGATTGTTCTCACCAATAAAGCAAACAAAGATTGGATTACAAAGAAAACCATAACAGGTACATTGAATTTACCAACATAAGGGTCCATGTTTTGTGCTTGCATCACAAAATAAGTGTTACCAGAAGCAAAAGTCAAGCTGTAGGCCAAAGAAGTGAAGGCTAAGGGTATTAGAGGATAGAGGCTCTTCACATCCCTCACTTGCTCCGCCGTACAAACTTCTTCATATCTCTCTTTACTATTATTACCTTCAACATCTGATTTGCGGTTCCTAATTATAGCAGCCTTGTCCAAGAACAACAAGAAATAGAATGATGCACCACGTGGCAACAAGTGAACCTCACCATTTTTTGTCATATAAAAGGGATCTTCCAAATCATTATTGGCTGAACTATTATTGGAGGAACCACTACTACAGAAATACCCTATTGCAGCGTAACAATAGCAGCGCTTATAAAATGTAAGTGATGGGATAGGTATAATATGACCTATACCAGCGCTTATAAATAAAAGTGATAGTATAGGTACAAGCATATAGCAGCGCTTAAGCGCTGCTATATGCACCCTGTGATTTAATTTTATTTTGAAAAATAAGTAAAACAATTTAATAAAATCATTGGAAAATTAAGAAATGGAAAATATATTAAAAAAAATACTTATTTAGCCCCCAGAAATTTATAAATTAGATAAAAACAATTTGATACAATTTTAAATATCTTAAACAATTAAAAAAAGCATTTAAATTATTTTTATATAAAAATTAAATCCCAGGGGGCCTATAGCAGCGCTTAAGCGCTGCTATAGGCCCCCTGGGATTTAATTTTATTTTGAAAAATAAGTAAAACAATTTAATAAAATCATTGGAAAATTAAGAAATGGAAAATATATTAAAAAAATACTTATTTAGCCCCCAGGAATTTATAAATTAGATAAAAACAATTTGATACAATTTTAAATATCTTAAACAATTAAAAAAAGTATTTAAATTGTTTTTATATAAAAATTAAATCCCAAGCGCTGCTATAGGCCTCCTGGGATTTAATTTTATTTTGAAAAATAAGTAAAAAAATTTAATAAAATCATTGGAAAATTAAGAAATGGAAAATATATTAAAAAAATACTTATTTAGCCCCCAGGAATTTATAATTTATAAATTAGATAAAAATAATTTGATACAATTTTAAATATCTTAAACAATTAAAAAAAAAGTATTTAAATTATTTTTATATAAAAATTAAATCCCAGGGGGCCTATAGCATCGCTTAAGAGCTGCTATAGGCCCCCTGGGATTTAATTTAATTTATAAAAATAAGTAAAACAATTTAATAAAATCATTGGAAAATTAAGAAATGGCAAATATATTTAAAAAACACTTATTTAGCCCCCAGGAATTTAGAAATTAGATAAAAAAATTTGATACAATTTTAAATATCTTAAACAATTAAAAAAAGCATTTAAATTGTTTTTATATAAAAATTAAATCCCAGGGGGCCTATAAGAGCTGCTATAGGCCCCCTGAGATTTAATTTTATTTATAAAAATAAGTAAAACAATTTAATAAAATCATTGGAAAATTAAGAAATGGCAAATATATTTAAAAAACACTTATTTAGCCCCCAAGAATTTAGAAATTTGATAAAAACAATTTGATACAATTTTAAATATCTTAAACAATTAAAAAAAGCATTTAAATTGTTTTTATATAAAAATTAAATCCCAGGGGGCCTATAGCAGCTCTTAAGTGCTGCTATAGGCCCCCTGGGATTTAATTTTATTTATAAAAATAAGTAAAACAATTTAATAAAATCATTAGAAAATTAAGAAATGGCAAATATATTTAAAAAACACTTATTTAGCCCCCAAGAATTTAGAAATTTGATAAAAACAATTTGATACAATTTTAAATATCTTAAACAATTAAAAAAAAGCATTTAAATTGTTTTTATATAAAAATTAAATCCCAGGGGGCCTATAGCAGCGCTTAAAGCGCTGCTATAGGCCCCCTGGGATTTAATTTTTGTTTTCAAAAATATTTAAAATAATTTAAAAAAAACATTGGCAATTTAAAAAGGGCAAAATATTATTGACTGGTATGACCTATTGCATCGCTTATCTAGTAAGCGCTGGAATAGGCCATTTTTTTTAGTCTTTCGCGCGTTTTTCCCAAATTTCTCCCCACACATTTAATTTTCCCTCTTCTTCCCAAAGCTCAGACGAAAGCAGCCGGCCCTAACTCTTCTTCGTCTCCAAGTTGAAGCTCTCACTCAAGTTGAAGCTCTTCCCTTCCATTCACTTCGTCACCCAAGTTGAAGCTCTTCCCTTCCATTCACTGCGTCACCCACTCGAAGTTGAAGCTCGACGCTGCCACCCACTCGAAGTTGAAGCTCTTCGCCCAAGTCTCCAAGTCCATCTTCACTTCTCCACAAAATCACCAAGCTCGACGGTGCCACCCATTGAAAGCTCGACGCTGCCATTCACTTCTTCACTTCAGAGTAAGCCACCACTTTTCACTCTTCTCTTTGTCACTCTTCTCTTCGTTTCACTGCGTAAAGATCTGAAATACATTTCGGTGGTTTGGTTCTTCGCTTTGTGAGAAGTTTGCGTTGTGAGAAATTAAATCTGGAATTAATTGAAGCTTTGTTGCGTTGCTGTCCGAAATTAATTGAATTAATTGAAGCTTTGTTGCGTTGCTGTCCGAAATTAATTTTGGGCACTTCTGTGATTTAACAAGGACTTGTGAAAAGTTGATTACCTAGCAATATGAAATTAATTTTGTTGCGTTGTGTTTATGAAGTTGTTTATAAAAAATTGTGAGAACATTTTTGTCTAATAATTTAAGGTTATCTTGACTGTTATGGTGCTCTATCATTATTATAAACACTTGCAAGCACCTATTATATATTAATAATGACAGATTTGTAGGAGTTATAATTTTAAATTTCTGGTTGTCTGAGAATTTTAACTAATGTTATAAGTTCCAAGCATTTGAAAGTTTTTATGGAATTTATTTGTTTTAGAATCTTGATTCTTTGGGCTTTGAGCTTTAATTGCTTGTTTGAGTACTTTTATGGGCAAATAGCCTTCAAAGGAGTTAGGGGATTAATTACTTGATTTTTTTATAGGAGCCTACAGTTGCCTCATAGTTTGTTGGCAAAAAGGGGGACTAAAAGTGAGATATTTTTGAACAGTTTGAGAGCTTATATTAATCAACTTTGCCACATATAAGGTATGTTATTAATTTTCCTTTCTCCATTGAATTATGAGTAATCTAATTGTGGTTTCATTAGAGTCTCATGTCTAATTTTGATGTGGTAGTAATTGTGTATTTGTGCCCATTAATGCTATATATGTATATATGCTTTGTGAAATCTGTTGTTAAAGATTGGAAAATTATTGAGTTGATGATTGGTATTTTGTGGGCTATCCATTTCTATGTTAAAAAGAGAGGGCCTTGAGCCTGGGAACGTTCATTTTGTAGCTGTTATACTGCCGAATTTTTGTTAAAAAATAAGGTAACATCATAAGGTGGCTACCTAATGAGTAAGTCAAATAGATCGATCTTACCGCCACTTTCCTTTAGTAGGTTACCATGTTGGATCGGAAATGGATGTCTTGTGATCGGCGTTCAAGGGAATATATAGATGGAGCAAAAGAGTTCATTGAATTTGCTGCAGAGCATGCAGAGAATGCTAACAGAATTGTATGCCCCTGTTTGTCGTGTTTGTATGGGAAGCGTCTTCGTCCTCTTGACTTGTTAAGTCATTTAATTTGTCATGGAATCGATCAGTCTTATACACGATGGACAAAGCACGGTGAGACCTATGAAGATGAATGCGGAGACCGGGTACCTGATGTTAGTAGCGCTTCGAATGTGCTTGATACAGACATGTGTGATGAGAGCGATGATCTTGAAGAAATGTTGAGCGTGGTGGGTGAGGAGAATCCTGAAATGTTTGAGATACTGAAGAGCGATGCAGAGACGCCTTTGTATGTGGGATGCAGCAAATACACAAGATTGAGTGCGGTGCTTAAATTGTATAACCTGAAGGCACGATACGGTTGGAGTGATGCAAGTTTCACCGCGCTGCTGTCCGCTCTGCGAGATATACTCCCAGAAGCGAATGTACTCCCTTCGAAAACATACGAGGCGAAGCAAATTCTCCGGTCGACCGGTATGAAATATGAGAAAATACATGCATGTCCCAACGACTGTATTTTATTTCGGAACCAGTATTCGTCGTTGGAGAAGTGTCCTAAATGCAGCACATCTCGGTATGGAAAGAAAGGTAAGAGTCCTTCTAAAGTGTTGTGGTACTTCCCGATCATTCCAAGATTCAGGCGCATGTACAGTAATGCGGATGTTGCAACACTTTTGACATGGAACGCTGATGAGAGGATTAAAGACATCAAGCTTAGGCACCCCGCAGACGCCCTCCAATGGAAAAAAATTGATTACGAGTACCTTGATTTCGGTGAAGAACCGAGAAACCTACGGCTTGCTTTGGCAACCGATGGAATCAATTCGCATGGAGTTCAGAGTAGTACTCACAGTACATGGCCGGTGATTCTGATGATATACAACCTCCCCCCAAATTTGATCATGAAAAGCAAGTTTATGATGCTTTCCATGCTTATTTCCGGGCCTAGATAGCCCGGCAACGATATAGACGTGTACTTGGATCCTTTGATTGAAGACCTGAAGCATATGTGGGATTCGGGTGAGACGGTTTTTGATAGATGTAAGGAAGAAAGCTTCAAATTGAGGGCCATGTTGTTTGGCACGATAAATGATTTCCCAGCGTATGGTAATTTGTCCGGATACAACATCAAAGGATATGGTGCGTGCCCTATATGTAAAGATGATACCCATTCGATGCGGCTAGATCATTGTAGGAAAAATGTTTACATGGGACATCGGAGGTTCTTGCCGTTAAAACATCATTGGCGGAGGTGGAAGAAGGCATTTAACGGGAGCTTAGAAGAAGGTAGGCCACCGAGGATATTGACCGGGGATGACGTTTTTGAAAAGGTGAATGCGTTGGAGAATGATTTTGGCAAGCCTTTTGCTAAAAATGTGTTGACAAGTGGTTGGAAGAAGAGGTCCAGATTCTTCGAACTCCCGTATTGGAAGTCCTTATATGTTAGGCACTTTCTGGATGTGATGCACATTGAAAAGAACATATGTGATAACCTAATTGGCACGTTGCTAAATATGCAAGGAAAAACTAAGGATGGTGTCAATTCAAGGTTAGATCTGCTCAAGTTGGGAATAAGACAAGAGTTGGCACCTGTCGAGAGAGGATACCGCACTTATTTACCTCCAGCAGCATACACCCTTTCGAAGAAAGAGAAAAGATCATTCTGTGAGTTCCTGAATGGGATCAAAGTTCCAGAAGGCTACTCCTCAAATGTAAAGAACCTTGTATCCGTGAAAGAGTTGAAGTTGAAGAACTTGAAATCTCATGATTGTCACGTCCTGATGCAAAATTTCTTACCGGTCGGCATACGCAACATTTTACCCAAGAAACTGCGTAGGACGATCACTAGACTGTGTATTTTCTTCAGGCTCATTTGTAGTAAAGTGGTTGATATAGGACAGTTGCAGGATTTGCAGAGGCAGATCATTCGTATCCTGTGCGAACTTGAAATGTATTTCCCCCATCCTTCTTTGACATCATGGTTCACTTTACTGTACACTTGGTCAAAGAGGTTCAACTGTGCGGCCCAGTCTATTTGAGATGGATGTACTCGATTGAGCGGTTCATGAAAGTTTTAAAGGGGTATGTCAAAAACAGATATCGACCAGAGGGGTGTATTGCTGAATGATACATCGTTGAAGAAGCGAGTGATTTGTGTACCGATTACTTATCAAGTGTTGCACATGTTGGTTTGCCGAAGTCTCGTCACGATGGGCGATTATTGGGGAAAGAAATAAGTGGGTTCAACTTAATACGCATTTCGAATGCTGAAAGGGAGCTTGCTCACTTGTATATTCTTCACAACACTCCTGAGGTTGAACCATTCGTTGAAGAACACAAAAAACTCCTGCGGGAAATACACGGTGATAGAAATGAGAGTTTGATTACAAGGGAGCACAACAAAACATTCATTAGATGGTTCAATGCTCGCATTTGTCAGCAGTTTGATCTTAATGCTGGATCAGTTTCTGAAAGATTGTTTTGGCTGTCGAAAGGACCGGGTTTGCACGCATTTTCCTACACCGCCTATGCAATCAACGGTTACACATTCTATACAAAAGACCAGGATGAAAAAAGCACAATGCAGAATAGTGGAGTCACACTTGTTGCCGAGGCATTACATATATCCAGTGCGAGAGATACAAATCCTATATATGCGAAGATGGCATACTTTGGTGAGATTGATTGCATTTGGGAGTTAGATTACACCATGTTCAGAGTTCCTGTGTTCCGATGTCAGTGGGTTAACAACCATAGTGGACGGCGGTTAGATGAATTTGGGTTTATATCGGTCGACCTTTCTAAAGTTGCATATAAGGATGATCCTTACATTTTACCGTCCCAAGCATCACAAGTGTTTTACATTGCCGATCCTTCTAAGAAGAATTGGTCAGTTGTCATGCATTCGAACAAAAATTATGCCGAACAAGTTGATGATGAAAGTAGTGATGATGATATGAATATGATAGAAGAGGATCCTTCATTTGAGACGTTACTGGCAGAAGAGATTGATGCAGACGGATATGACGATGAAGATGAGCCTGTTTATGTAAGGAGTGATCATGAAGAAGGCATTTGGCTCAACACAACCCTAAATCCAACAAAAAAGAGGAAGCAAACAATTTTAGATAATATAACACAGAGGAAAAAGAGACGAAAGCCCTCATATTGATTTAAGTTTGTATGTATTTTTGTTTTACATTGTGAACTACTTCATTTAATTATTTTGCACTAAAATCATGTCTTGTTTCATTATTTTAATTTGTAGGAAAATGGATCCCCCCCTGAACGATGAGGAAGAAGAACAACCGATTGTGGAGCCAGATATCGATGCGGGTAGCGAGGCTGTCGAGGTGGATGCTACCTGTGGCATCACCCTTATGCGTAAACTACTCAGGCGCAGATCTCTGGGAAAAAAGACCAGACTTAAATGGAACGAAAATAACCAACCAATCGGGGAGACTGCGAAAGACCTCTCTGGTTTTATTGGGTGCACTGTTCGGCAGAAAGTGCCTATTACTATCACAGATTGGAGAACCGCAGGTAGCTGCAAGAACGCGGTTTGGTCAGAGATTCAGGTTATGTGCCTTTTTACAATTTAGTTTTATTATGACAACATTGTAACTAACAAATCTAATATGATTTCTATTGTTATAGTCCATGTTTCATATTGATGATTCTTATAGGGAGTATGTTATGCTGAAAGCTTCCAGAATGCATCGCGGTTTCCGCACAAATTTGACCAAGTACTTCCTGAGAGATGCAGACGGGGAGATCGTTCCAACACCCCCAGAGGCATTCGCAGGGTCAATTACCCAGGAACATTGGAATGAATTTGTGCAATCACGTTTGACACCGGAGTTTGACGAAGTAAGTCAAAGAAATAGACAGGCGGCTAAAAGCTGCGAATATCCGTATATGGGCGGACGAAAGACCTTTCCTGAATTGGAGCAAGATATGGTATGTTAGTAACGCTTCTAAATACAAAATTATGAATAAATGTTTACATGATTAATTATGTGTTCACCTGGCTTGCTTGACAGATTAAGGAACAGGGCTTAGAAGGGAAGCCACCACGACATGGCCTCTGGTTTCGGGGACACTCTCAAAAGGACGGTACCATCATTCATGACGAGGTCAGAAGAGTCCGTGAACGATGTGTAAGTCATTCTCTTGGACTTTGTAATATCTTTTTAACTGGTGACTTTGCTAAGTTAATATCTAACAACCATTTCTTCTTGTTATAGGATATGTTGTCACAAGAATACCCTGACGAGGTCAACAAATTTGGCCCCGATGATTTCCTGAGCAAAGCGCTCGATTGCCCTGAGTATTCGGGCCGTGTTCGGGGCACAGGTCTAGGGGTCACGCCCTCTTCTTACTTTGGCCGCCAACATAGGGCATCAAAAGGCGAAGTAAGAGCGTTACAAGAAGAAGTTCAAACTCTGAGGGAGGAGATGCAACGACGGGACGAAGAGATGCAACGACAGAACGAGGAACTGCATCGGAAGTACGAGCAGATGTTCGAATTTTACCAGCGATATAATGTTGCATCACAAACTTCGAACTTCGTGCAACAAGGTAACGTTCCTCCCGTCGAAAGTCCAAGCATAAGGGAGAGCTGTACGATGCCGCGGGCCCAAATTCCTCAGGTAGTTCATACATTCTCTGCTTACAAACTTGCAGCGACATTGTTATATTATGCGTTGTGAGCTAATGTTGTCAACTCTTTCGTAGGGCGAGTCAGACTGCAGGCTGTATATCGATTACTCTTTCAGTGAAGTAGTTGCCAGAGGGAAGGTCTACAACACTTCCAACACGACCCTGCACAACTCGCCGTTGCCTAAAAATGCACTGAGAGTAATGATTGAATCCTCCTACAACAACGCGGCACCAATACCGTTCCCTACTGATGAGATGAGTAGGGTCCAAGATGCTATCGGTGCTTTCATTGCTTGGCCCGTTGGTTTGATTGAGCCAACACCACAGGTGGTTATTTACTAATAGCATTTACACTAGCATTCATTGTGTTGGAAGAATGTTCTTTTATTTACATGTTTTTTCAGGGTACACGTTCTACCGGAAAGAAAGCACAAAGGCCTAATGTCCAAGGTACCGGTGGTCAAGTGATGAAGAAAAAGAGTTCACATACTGATCCATCGTCACAGGTGATTATTTACTAATCAATTAAACTAGCATTCTTTTTTATTGGAATAAAATTTCAGACTTTCTATTTACATGGTTTGTAGGCAACAAAAGCCAAGGGCAAGAAGAAAGTACAAGCGCCTCCTGTTATTGAACGTACAAGAGCCGAGACGCCAAATCGTGCTCGATTGCAAGCACTTGCAGCCACCCTATCTCCCGGATCTATTGTCGAGATTCAATTCAATAGCCATGTATTTGGTGTGTCAAATATGAGTGAGCATGTTTCTAGGGATCAGCTCATGGAGGTGCTTGATGAAGGATGGCTCAGTGCTACGGTTATTACTTTATGGATCAGGTATATTTGCGTTTCCATTGGGGTTTCGTTTAATGTCATAAGTTTTACACTAATTGGGAGTTTGTATGGTTTCTTTGAAGGCACCTGCACGAACATGTCATGATTGCCGGGGATTATGTCTCATTCGAATTCATAAGCCCCTATGACATAGCACATATTGCGGGCGTGAGCTATGACGAGCAGTCCGCGAAACTTAAAAAGCGCTTTTCTTTAAAGGCAACAGGCATGACTTTATTCTTAGCTCCAATTAATACAGGGTAAGTCGATATGCATTATAGGTTTCATCGTATTCTTAGCTCCAAGCATCATTTATATATACTGACATAACGTTCTAAAAAATTTTAGGCAGCACTGGCTTTTGCTTGTCATCTATCCGCAAGCACAAGCGAATCCCTTGATTTACTACTTGGATCCTGTGTATGGTGCTGAACCAGAAATTCACCCAGCTTTGATGCGCCTCGTCAATAGGTACGTGAATGTCAGCATTCTTTGAATCCGTTGCATCATTTATCATTTTATGACCCTAGCTAATAAAATTAATTTACTTTGTTTCGTTTCCAGCGCATTGACCAGTTTTCGGTCCTCCGTTAACTTGAGTTATTCCAGAGCCCTTGACCAGAAAGATGCTTATAAGTGGCTCACAATCCAGGTTCTACAAGTTATTCAATTTTTTAAACAATCTACTCAAACATAAAGTAAATGTTTCTCATATGATATCTGGTATTTTTTGTTACAGTGCCCCTTCCAACCCAATAACAACGACTGTGGATACTATGTGATGCAATTTATGAGGGATGTCGTTACACATGATCGATGTAGCATTCCATTGACAGTAAGTTTTATATTTTGCCAACTCTAATTGTATTTGAACTTGTTATTAGATTTCAAGTAGATTTGATTGCCATTCAAATTTATCTCTCTGTGCAGTATTACCCAGACGCACGTTGCCCCTCATTGTCAAGGGAAAAAATGAATGCGCTAATTGAGGAATGGTGCACTTATGTTCTACCTCTTTTTCAATAAGTACAAATGTAGATATATAATAGTATAGCTAGTAGCGTGCTGTTTCCCAATTAGAATGGTTGGTTCATTTGTACATTGCTCTCTGGATGAGTTATTGGTGTATTTTCGTTGCCTGGAACTGTATAGAATTGCTGGTATTTTAGCACTGATGTAGGTGGGGTATATAAAATAAAATGAAATATTTAAAAAAAAATTCAATACCAGCGCTTACTTCATTAAGCGCTGCTATAGGTAAATTTTAGGTGACCTATAGCAGCGCTTAAGCGCTGCAATAGGTAAATTTTATGTCCCTATAGCAGCGCTTAAGCGCTGCAATAGGTCACTATTGCAGCGCTTAACAACTGCTAAAGGTGACCTTTAGCAGCGCTTAAGCGCTGCTTTATGCCACCTATTGCAGCGCTTAACAAGCGCTGCTATAGGCCTAATAGCCTATAGCATCACTGGCTATTGCAGCGCTTATAAGCGCTGCTATAGGGCCAAAATAAGTGATGTTATAGGCATTTTCTGTAGTAGTGAACAAGTCTCTTTTAAAGAAGACGGGTATGACAATATTCTACTTTTCCCAATAGCTGCAGCCTTAAACACCCTAGAAATGGTTGTAATAATTAGAGAGCTTAATGATTCATTTTTTGAACCCTGATGATGGTGAGCATAATAACCCTCTTTGGAAGATGGATATGGCAATCTACGATTCCGAATATCTGCCATAAAAACCCTATAAATGGTAGTAAGAGGGCTTCCTATGGATCTAATTTCAGGGTAGAAGCAGAAAATCCCACAGAAAAATAACAAATACGCACTTCCCATAAGAAGAGATGAAACATGGAACTTTTCATGCCATCCAATTTTGCTGTTGCCAAACCAAAAGATAGCTATACAAGCACCAGTGAAGGAAGCAGTAGTACTCCAAAGATTATAATATATAACTAGTTGTTCCACCGTGATTATTTTTTTCTGAGTGTTTTCTTCTTGCCTTTTCACTCAGTTGATAGTAAAAAAAATCACTTAATGATGGCTCTTCCCCAGCTTTGCCCAACGCAATAAGTACTGTTGCTAAAATCAACGAGCTGTCATTGCCAAGCCACAGTAACGTCAAACCCTGTAGTTAATAACAATACCCCTTTTATTTATTTATTTTTTCAAAGAATGGATCCCAACTTGAGACATGTAGCTTGCCTTTCAGCCTACGCTTTTTCTATCATCAATATATTCGCCAACGGGAGTATCCATGACTAAGGAGAGAATGAAAAAATCAATCTTTCAAGAATCACAGTTGCTTTCCAGTTTCCATTTACTTTTTTTTAACAAATTGATCAATTATATTAAAAGCATAAGCTCAACTATAACAATAAAGTTTTGATTTAGGATTGTTAGCACCATAAAGTTAGTTAAGGTATGAAAATGCACATAAACATACATTATAAAATTGGGCAAATTTAACATAAGTGTTAACACTGGTCTGTTGCTTTTTGAGTTGTAGGATCCACATTAATTAATTTTAAATAGTTTTTTAAATGCTTTTTTAAGTTGTTTTCTCTCCACACCCTCCCAAAAAAAATGGCCTTACCCTTCTCTCTCTCCTCTCAAATTTCCCCATCTGAAAGCTAAAGCTCTATTTGGTTCAACCGTTCGCTATATATGCAATTGGACATTGGAACCCTCTCCCCCATGGCCCCATTTGGAAGAAGAGGGAGGGAGGACAGATAGAGAAAACAATTTGAAAAGCATTTTTTTTAAAAAAACATTAATTAAAATTAATTAATGTGAGTTACACAACTCAAAGAGCAACTAAGACTCTAATGATGTTAGCACTTGTGTTAAATTTGCCCAGTTTTATATGGTGCTAAATGCTTCTAACTCAACTTTATTGTTACAGTTTCACCTTCAATTCACCCTATATTAAATATTAAGAAAGGTTACGTTAAAAAACTTACATAATAACTAACAACACACTCATAATACCTAACTTCAAACATAAGTGTTACCACTAACGTAGGGAAACTATTATTGTTGATAAACACATGGAAATACGAGCATATAAAGTAAGAATTCCAATATCAGGACATGAACGAGTAGCACACCCCATAATAAAGCCATCAACATGGAGTTGATGAAGATTATGCCACTAATTTCACTCTCAAAAGAGGAAAAATGGTTAAGATATATGTATTTTTAGAAAGTTGAACCGTTAAGATATATGTATAGGCGGCGGTGCAGAAGATAATGACACTAAAAGGACCTGTGCAAGCTTCAGATATGTGAGTAACACCAACTTTGAGCACAGTTGATATGAAAGCTAGCATGTTTGCAAGCACAATAGCTTTCCTTAGGCTTAGAAGATTATTATCTTCTGTCAGACTCTATCAAAAAGTCTACCACTGCCTTTTGCACCAAGGCATGGCTTAGAACTAAACCTGCATCAGATTCATAAAATATATATTATCAGAGGAAGAAGTTATAGCTAGTTACTTGTTGAATCACTTCAAATGAATTGAATAGGAATGGAAATATAAATACCAAAGATGAAGAGGACAGTGTTGGAAAGGAGAAAGCCATTGCGGAGGCAGTGGAATAAGCGTACGTCTCCTGAAACTAGAAATGTGCTTCATTGATATCTTTTGATTTCTTCCAAAATGTGATTGTTGAGTTGAGAGAAAGAAAGTGTCATAACGTGTATTGATAATAATTCAATTTAGCGTGTGGACCTCTCTTCTTACCGCCCAATTGCGAGTCGCTTCATTGTATTAATTATACATGGATGTATCGTCCTCCTTCCTTTGAATTTTCTCAACACTTCACCAATTTTTTCTATTTATTTTAAATTTTAGGCTAAATTCTATGCAAACCCCTTGAACTTTGTGGTAATTGTATATAACAAACCCACTTGAAGTTTCAAAGTTTAAATTTATCCCTTAAACTTTTATTTTTTGTATTATGGATCCCTTCTTCCATTAACATGTTGTTATCTTTTGACCAAAATCCTCATGTCAAATTAACGTAAGACACATCAGCATATCTTATTTGGCATCCTATTAAGGTTATTATGAGGATTGGAAGATGTTTGCATGGCATAGAGATAAAATCAATGAGCTTTAGGGTTTTTAATGTAAAATTACAGTTTAACCCTTATATAAAATTATGTATATAGTTATTATAAAATTACTATTAGTCTATGTAGGATGTTAGATACATTGCCACATATGAATTGAGGTGTTTTATATTGGTCTAACATAGTAATTTCCTTCAAAAGATAAATGTAAGTTAATGACAGGGGTCCATAATAAAAAAAATTTAAAATTCCAAGGTTAAATTTATACTTTAAGACGGCAAGAGGTTATATGCAAATTCCCCCTAAGTTCAAGGGTTTATAAAATTTGGCCTAAATTTAATAATTCTCAACACAAATTATACTTGTTAGTTCCATCTCTTTATTTTGTTGAATATAGCCGGGAACTGTTGTTATGGACCAAATTACCCCTAAAATCTGTGGCATTTTCTCCTGTAAATTAAACCCATCTTAAATCAACCAACAGCAACAACTAAAGAAGGAAATGATGTACAAATGAGATAGAACAGCAAAGAACGAGCGTTGTATGGATATCATGGGTAGATTAGTAATTATAATACTATTTTAATAAACATTGTCCGGCAAAATTATTCTGAAAAATATTTTTTAAGAAAACTTATTAATAAAATATTAAAAAATATAAATTTAAGAAAATTGTGCAATTATGACAAAAAAAACTATCAACAGTGTTTTTCTTAAAAATTATTTGCTTAAGACCAAGTCATCAGCCAACGTGCTCCTGAAATGATGAAGATGAGTCAGAATCAGAGACACTTAGAAGGAAAGTGAATTGGCGAATTTGTTTTTTTTTTTGGACAGAAGAATTGGCGAAAATAGAAAGGCGTGGACGACGACGAAGCTTCCCAGTCAACCCTAAATACCTCCCATAAATAGTTGTGACCACCACACGTTACCATAAATTCTGTAAATTATTCAAAATTGTGTGGGCCAAATTAAGAATGCTGTAAATGAAAACAAAGTTTTGGAAGGTCGTATAATCCTTCATTGTTTGTTCTTCTTTCTTTAACTTTTTTTTTTAATAAATGTTTCTTTAACTTTTAATAAAAGAACTTATATGAGACTATAAATGAAATGAATTAGGCACGACCAAGTGTGGGGACAATATTGTCCCAATCACATGAGTACAGAATGGAGGAGAAACAAGCTAGCTGGTGACAAAATTTCCCAATTAATCATACTTCCATAGCTTACCCACCTTCATAATTATGGTGTCTGTGGACAAAAGCTACGTCACACAAGTTTGCCTCATATTTCACTTTCTTAGTCTATATTAAGCTTCACTGATTGGGCTTGATACATTTTATTTTAACAAATCTACTAAAGAAAATGGTCACTTGACCACAAGAAGACACGATCAGAGAGATATGAGAGAGATGATTTTAGGATAAATACGATTATTGGTCCCTACAGTTTCTGATCCCTTAATTTTGGTTTTAATATCTAGAGTTTGAAATTGGTGATTTTAGTCCTTCAAATTTACTCCATCCATGATCGTTAATCCCTTCAACATTAACGGTGTTAAGCTCGCCTTTGTGACGTTAAATTTACATATACACAGGTGAGAGAGCGAGAGAGAAATCGGGGATTCACCGGAGCTTGTGGGCGTCGTCTACGCAGGAGGTGGTGGGGTTAAACGGACATGCAAAACCCGATTCTGACTATGGTGAGTATCCTCTTCCTACTCCTACCCTTTTGTTCCTCGGTTTAGGGTCGTTTTTGGAGAGAGAGGGCTGAATGGGTTTTGGGGTTGTTTGGAGTTTTAAACCGATTAAAAGCAAGCCTAAGCTCCGATTTAAAGCTTTTATGAAGAGATTTTGTGAATGGAGTTGAGTTGGTCGGATTTCTTTCAATTTCATTTCAGATTCTGTTCTCTTAGGCTTTGGAGGTGGTTTTCAACTTAAAACTGCCTAAAAGCTTTATTAGAATTGTATTAGAAGTAAGATAAAACGAAATGGATTTAGGTGCACGTGAATTTTCATTGAGTTAGGGATTTTTGAAATTTCCGGGATTATACATGGTTTGGTTCAATGTTTGGCTTGCTCTGTTCTTTTAATGATGAATAAATGGTGATAGGAATAGAAGAGAGATAGTTTATGATCTGGCATGGTTTAACTAAATCAGTAAAAACGGAAATTTCTGTGACAATTTACAGCAATGCTATATCCCAGCATGGGAACAAAAGAAAGATACGCTAAAGATAGGACGGCTTAGACGAGATTGGATATCATATTGTTTTGTCCCTCTCCCATTGAAGAGATATTAATGGAGTCAATGTAATGGTAATTGACTGTTGAATGTGAAATGGACTTGTTCTTGTCGAGAACTAAAGGCGATGCATGGAATAAATTATTGGACTCTTTTTTTTTTTTTAAGAATATCATTTACTTGGAAGCAAGAATTACTAAAGCATTTAATGACAAAAATGCTGCAGAAAGAAAGCAAAAGATAGAAAAAGTAGGCCTCATAGGTTGTTAGTACCAAATTAGATATAATGAAAACTGAGTTTGAGTTGTTATTTTGGGGTTTATAGATGTTAAATCAATGATTTAAGTGCCAAGACAGATTTAAGAAATTCAAAGGAACAAGTAAATATTTAAGGATATTTGAAGAGAATTCGTTAGGCCTTGCTGGTTTGTACTTTTGAGTGCTCAATCATTGATATGAAGGTTATGCAATCTTTATTTAGTTTATTACTAATTAAGTCCAAAACAGAAGAGTATATTTTGGGTTTGATGCTTTTAGTCTGTGTGTTATTGGTTACAGGTCCAGGTATAGAAAGAGTGAGGGAAGAACTTGGAACTTGTTATTTTTAAAAGGCATAACATCAATTCTGAAATTAGAATGTTAAAGAAAGTGTATATGTTATGGTTGCTTGAAAAGGCTGAGCTTTTGGAAGTTCGAAATAAACCAAAGATAGGAGTTATGAAATTTGGATGATTAATTGAATCAGGGGTTTGATTTGAACTTGTTGCTTGAGGCCTTATTTTGGGTTCAAAGCGTGCAAACTTCAGTACTTGGTCTACCTGACCTAATTGATGGCCTTTTTATAGGACTACTTTTAGGCTTATTAAGTGAAGATTAAATGTTATAATCTCCATCTAGATACCTGAAGCTTATTTTCTATTTTAAAGTTGTTGCAAATGTTGTTCTTCTTGTCCTTCACTTTATAAAAGAACTTACGTGCATGATATGAAATGTATTTGAAACCTTTAACTAGTTGAATATGTTACTGTTGGTTTTAGAAAAAAAAATATTCTGGTGCATTGTTTATTTTTGAATTAATTGGAAAACATTGCCATAAGATTCTTTTGTAAGGTGGTTGATAGTTTTCAAGACTATTCCTTAGGCTTGCTCATAGGACACGTTCATTTCAGTTCACTTGCATGCTTTAGGGTGTTGCTGAAGCTGCTACCCAGTACTCAAGCAATTAAAATGAGTTAAAAGTTGACTGAAATACTCAATTGTGGGAATAAAGCTGACTGAAATACTCAATAACTCTTCCTATGTTTCGGGTTTCGTTTTCTATGGTGATTACAGTTGATTGTTTGGGATTAAAGTCTAATGAGTTGTTTAAATAGGTATTAGAGTTAGAACCTGAAGTGGTGAAGGAAAAGTGGAAACATTGGGCCATGTTGTATGAGTTTTCCTCTGGACTATAGATAAGTAAATGAGGGATTTGGTGATTGAATATGAATAAAGCTTGGTTCATTGCTTTAGAGAATATACTGCTTACATTTTTCATGAGAACTCGCAAGACTTGGCTCAAATACAAACAATAACTTGTATAAATGTTTAGTGTGATAATGAAGGCTTATTGGGACATATATTAGGAAAGGGGGAAGGGCAGAAATATATGTAATACTAGGAATGTGAGAGACGCCGAATAATTTTAAATAAGTATAGGTATTAATTTGTTATTTATTTATTATTTGTAATTATAGGAAAAGATAGTGAAGTAGGCTCTTCAATACATCTGGAAGGAAAGGAACCAGCTCAAGTTTGGGTTTGGAGTATAGATAGCAGTTTTAGTTTATAACATTAATCTTACATGAATAATCTCATAATATCTGTTGCATGTATATGGTAAGTTTCTATTCCTTTCAGTTTTATTTATGCAGTACTCTAAGGTTTGGGTGGCTATTTACCCCTTTTCCAGACAGTTTTGTTATAACCTAATAGTTTAACTAGAAATCCTGCAGGTATAGTTGCCTCCACTACTCAACAAATATATTGTTATTAGTGGTTGATAAGTGCATATAGCACACAGTTTATAAGGATAAATGCTATCATTATTTGTACAGGTTTATGAATTCATTATTCATGATAATGAATGAAATAATCTGCGTTTTGAAATTTTTCTAGAGAAGCAGGAAGGAGTTGGGACTTTATGTGGATTAAGGTAATATATAAAGAAGCTAGAATGCCTGTTATATTTTGTATTGATGGTAGATAATTATTTTTGAATATAGTTTACCTGTATATGTTACAAGACTAAGTAGGTAAACAAGCAATGAGCTTGTGTCGTACAATGTAAACTTATATGTACATATATCTTCAGTACGGCATTACAACATATACAGGTAAAGGGATTACTGACAGAAGTAACCCCAATACTCTATTATTATTGACAGTAGAGTTATAAATATGTAACAATACATAGATAATATATATAATTATAGATTTTGTTTTCCCAAGCATAACCATATAGGATTAGATACTATAAAATGATCTTAGCTATTTTATTTGTCTTATAAAACACTTGATTTCATATAAAATTTTAAATCAAGTCATTTTGTTAGAAAAGTCCATTTCAAAGAAAGAAAATAATAGTTAAATGTTTTGAAAGAAAAATTTTAAAATACTCGTATCTTTGGGCTTTTGACATCTAAAAAAGTGGTTATAAATCAATGAATATGTTATAGTATAGTAATATAAAATTAGGTGTTACATCCCTTCACTTCCTTTCGGTTGGAAATCAAAAACGCAAACCCCAAAATTTTAATAACAATTAAGTAAAGGAAGTTGATAAATCCAAAGGCTTCTTCACATATAAGAATTTCAGCAATAGAGACTTGATGATTTAGTTTGAGCTCCCTAAATTGAGTTGAACTTTTCTGCAAATTCCTTCAATTTTTAACTAACAAATACACAAATGGTATCACAAATAAAGACTCAAGCTCAATCAAAATCCTTGTGGTAACCATTGCCAAATCCAAATTCTTCGTGTTTTGAAATTTGTACCCTAATTTTCTTTGAGAAATCTAACTTTCTCACTAGCAAATATGAAGATTCGGGGTTCAAACACCTGATTGTTGGCGAGAAAAATTAAGAAGAGAACAATTGAAAGATTTGTATGAGCTAGAGAGAGGAAAGGAATTAACGGAAAAAAAAAAGAGTCAAACCATAAAAGATGCATCAAACAGACCTTGTTGCATATCACTATTATTTTTTTGCCGGTGTTCGGCTATTTGAAGGCGCGTGGGACGAATGCTTACAAACACTGAGCTTCCGATCTCCATCACATGTGCTTCCTTCAGGCAATTGACGTTGGAGACAGTCGCAACAACATCTCCGCAGTTATGTGAGGCGATTTCTGAGACAACAGTAATGAGTGCTAGAAGGAACTCAAGAGGGTACAAGTCCATGGAGGTGTGTTAGCCTCACGAATTTCATGTTATTTTAGCACATTTTTCTATATTTTTTTACACTTTTTGGGTGGATATATATATTGATGTACACATAATAGGAAAATATGTGAAGTTGATATTTGGTTAAAGTCTTTGAATGCTTGATTTAAATGTGAATATTTTACCATCTTTTTATTAACTTTGACTTAGTAGATTTCATTGCTTGTTAGGTATTGAAGCCAATCAAGTAAGCCACATTTAAGTTGCATTTGAAGCTAGAGTCAATGAGCAAGAAGTGGAAAAGAAGATTTAGAGCAACTAAGAAAACTGAAAAGAGGAGTTTGCAGAGAGTTACTGGCCGCAGCCAAAATTGTAGGCAAAATAACTGGCCTAGCCAACCCCAAAACCTTTCAGGCTAAAAGTTATTGGTTGCAGCCAAAAGTACAGGCAAAAATTTAGCCACAGCCAAAGTGCTGACAGAGTGTAAACATTAAACACCTCAGCTCGAACATAGGGTTTTAAAACACCCTCAACTCACACAGAAACACATATATTCGACTTGGGACTTCTTTGGGGGCTACTTGGGAGCATTTCTAAGCTAAGGTTTGAAGATTTTCAAGGAGATTCAAGTGAAGTTTGAAGATTTGAAGAGATTCAACCTCATTTCTCTTGGTTTTTCTTGTTCCTCTCTTTATCTTCTCTGAAATTTCTACCATGAATGTATATATTTTCCATATTTGCGTTTTTCTCTCCATGATAGGCTAAACTTCCATTCTAGGATTATTTTGAACTTTTGTATAGATTAAGACTGATTCTTCTCTTTTGGTACTAAATGATATATATGTGTACTGTGGATTTATCCTTCTCTTCATGCTTCTAATTGTTTGGCCACCATTTAGTTTGATTTGTTCATGTGAATTTGACTTGAGAGAGCTAATTCATGTGTAGAACTTTGTTAAAATCATGTGTTACACACCGAAAATTTAGAGGTGACCAGCCTGGAATATGAGATAAGCTAGATCACTTGGCCTTAAATATGAAGTTTTCTACACTTATTTGTAAATATATTTACAACATATATAACATAAAGTCTATGATTAAATTTCATATAACATAAGGTATAAACTTTCTTAAGAAATTTCAATAGAATCTCTACTATAAATGGGACGTCCCGAAAACTATAGAACCACATATTCATCAATAATAATTCAAGAAAAGTAACTCTACTCCATACTAATAGATATACAACATATATCAAAGGCAATGATTGCAACTATAGGTTATGTGGAGCTTATAGGGGAAAATATCAAAATATAATACATAACTTTGAATTTTTTAAATTAATTAGGAATTTTTCACTTGACACTTCGACTTCAAATCAATAGTTCAAACCTTCTGTGATTAGAACAAGGAGCAAGATCAATGATGCTATCTGAGATCAAAAATATTTTTCAGTGAACACTACAAAAAAAGCGTGTATTAGTAGCAGTTATTTAGTAGCGGTTTCAACCACAACTAACACTTTACTAGCGGTTTCTATTTCCGCTACTAAATCTCCCGTGACAAACATTTAGTAGCGGTTATACATAACCGCTGCTAAGTCGGTCAACTCCGCTACTAATTCAGTAGCGGTTAAAGAAACCGCTAGAGAACAACAAATGAAAATTTCGTTTTTTGTATTTAATTAGTGGCGGTTCATAAAACCGCTACTAATGTCAAGAAAAAAAAACGTAATTTTATTTATTAGCGGCGGTTTCAAACCGCAACTAAATACACGTACATTTAGTGGCGCTAATAAACCGCGACTAAGGATATGATGGATTTAGCGGCGGTTCAGAACCGCTACTGATGTGACATAAGTTTAGTAGCGGTTCTAAACCGCCGCTAAAGTCATCAACCATGAGTAGCGGTTTCAGAACCGCTACTAAGTGGGAAAAAATTAAAAAAAAATCAGCATGTCAAATTAAAATTGTCTACTAATTTTATCAACTAAACTGCTTTTAAGCAACAACTTACAATTTATAATTAAGAAGGTTTTTTAGCTCATAACTTATAAAAGAATATATGGAATTAATAATTAGCAACGTAAAAACATTTTATTAGAATAAAAGAACCAATTTACTATAAACAAAATCAAATTTAATATTATAGTGCAAATCTGAATCAAAAATTAGAATACATATTTGTATTCAGAACAGTTAAATATTACATAAAATACTTATATCTATAAAAACAATTATAACAACATTGTTAGCTGAAGGAATACAAGGAAAGAAAGAAAAGAGCAAAGAAGGAAATGAGCAGAGGGTAGAGAAATAATGGGAGAGTGGTGGGTATTTATAGGTGCTGGAGGCGCTAATTAGTAGCGGTTTATGTGTTTTAGTAGCGGTTAGAAACCGCTACTAAAAGTAGCTTAATTTAGTGCCGCTTTTAATTGCTACAAATTGTAGCGTATATTTAGCAGCGGTTGTAACCGCTACTAAATGTTCGAAATTGAAAAAAAAATTGATAAAAGAAATGTATGAATATTTTTTTAAAAAAAAACATATATTAATGTTTGATACACACCATTATGTAAAATGGTACAAATTAAAAAAAATTGTCTCTTCAATCATCTTCTTGCTCCCGCCTAAGAAGAAAATAATAAACACCTATATCAATTTTTGATAATAAAATATGTGAAAAATTGTATAATAACTTTGTAGTGAGCAAACTCACCTAACTACTGGTAAATGCCCGTCTTCTTCCGGAATGAGGTTATCGAAGTTTTCAGGTTCAAAATGCTGGCTGTCTAGTTCCACATCATCTTCCTCACCCATTTCGTAGAGGTATCGGGGCTTCATATGAATCACCATGTGCCAATCTTTGTGTTTCTGATCTTGCACATAGTAAACTTGCTACGCTTGTGAGGCAAGAATATACGGCTCGTCATCTGGTACTTCCCTTGTGTGAATGAGTCTTGAGAAATTGACAGATGTGATGCCCAAGCTATCGACCGTAATGCCTCGAGAAGTTCTGGTGTCCACCCACATGCAGTTGAAGAGAGGCACGGTGAAATGGCCTTGATAGTTTAGCTCGATGATATCAACGAGCTTCCCATAATATGATACGCCTCCAAATTGCATGTCAGTATCACGTGAGTTGGCATAACTCCTTGTACCAAATGTGCCGAACACTCCGGAATTTTGGGTGAGGGAACCTTCATCCCGTGCAACGGTGCAGAACTTAAAACCGTTGATGTTGTATGCCGTATATCCCCTGACATGGTCGAGCGGACCAGTTGCTAGATTTATCATATCAGGCGGATGGGGACTGTGGGGGAGGCGAACAGAGTCTTGATCAAAGTTACAGTTAGGACAAGCTAAACCCGTATGCACGTTCCAACCAGAAAATGTGCCAAGTCCAGGGAAATCGCTAACGGTCCACATCAAAGACGCACGGAGTGTGAATAGCGTCTTACTGTAAGCGTTAAACGTCTCAACTCCGTTGCTCCACAGTTCCTTCAACTCTTGTATCAACGGTTGAAGGTAGACATCTTTATCATTTCCAGGAGCTCTCTTCCCCGGAATAATCATCAAAAGAATGAATGAGCTTTGTTTCATACACATCCAAGGGGGCAAGTTGTACGGTATCAACACAACAGGCCATATACTGTACGTAGTGCTAAGATTCCCGAACGGATTGAAACCATCTGATGCGAGAGCTAGGCGGACATTTCTTGGGTCCGCAGAAAATTCCGAAAATTCAGCATCAAATGCTTTCCAAGCCTCAGCATCCCTAGGATGTCTCAACTTCCCATCCACGTTGGCCTCTAATGAATGCCACTGCATGTGCTCAGCCATTTTAGACGAAGTATACAACCTTTGAAGTCTTGGAGTCAATGGAAAATATCTAAGAATCTTCGCAGGCTTCTTGGTTGCCCATCGACCCCTCTTTGCCTGTTTGTATCGAGACGCGTTACACCGCTTACATCTGTCTAACTCAACGTCGTCTCCCCAATACAGCATACAATCATTCGGGCATGCATGAATTTTGGTGTAGTTCTGTTCGCACCGCAAGTGCACGGGTCGTGCCAAGTAATAAAGTAGTGAGTAAAGTATCGTTCCCACGAGGATTTGTCCAAAACTCGGTCAAACAATGATTATTACACTCTCGCCCAATTTGAGTGACACAAATGTTGAGATTAAAAATTAACTAAGAAAATAAAATGAAAATAAAACTATAAACAAGTGATTCTCCAACTTCAGGGATAAAATGGGTCCTAAGATTATCTATCCCCCTTGTACTTCTTAAAACTCAATTAACCTCCCCTCAAAGAAGCTCTCAACGAAACCACATGCTAATCTAGGGTTCATAGAGTACTCGTAAAAGCTTTCTCAAGTCAAGAACAAGTGTTTAGTTTTATTAATTGCACAATCTCTTGCTACAATTTAATAAAACCCAATTATCAAGCTCCAACCCTAATGTGACTATGCAAGGCTAGCAAGTATATCTCTATCTTACCAACAAAACCATCCATTCGTCATGCAAACTTCCGGTTCTTGCACTACTTTACCCAAGTTCTACACTCAACCTAGCTCTCTCGAGTCATAAATCAAGGGAACCCAACATCTAAATGGTGATCAAGCACTTAGAAGCATTAAGAACGGAGTAAAATAAGCACATAGATATCATTAATCACAAATTAAGAGGAGGAAACAAGAATCAATACATACAAGGGTTCAAAATAATCCAAGAATAAAAGTATTTAGCTACTCATGTTCTACAACTCCAAGGGAGCATATATATACAACATTACAAACAGAACAAGAGAAGAGAATGAAGATGGAAGAGATAAACCAAGAGAGGAAGCCCAAATCTCTTCGAAGCTCCAAGCCCAAGCTCAATCCCCACCAAGCTCCAAGCCCTAACAGAGCAAAACACTCCCAAAATGTCCCAAAAGTCGAAGAATGAGGGCTCACCACGAAGCCCTAGCTTTTATATCAGTTAAAATGCGCCCCTGTTCTGTCCAAAACACGCAGAAACACGCAATTTGCCGTGGGTTTCGCCGCGGCGAGCCCATGGCAAAGTCCCAAAAATTACAGAACTTATTCTTGCTCGCCGCGGCGAATGACGGCGAGGTCACCAAAAATGGGTAGAGGCAGCTGATGTTCGCCGTGACTTCGCTGCGGCGAAGTCTTGTCTATTCTGGTGCTTTGCTCTGTTTTCCTTATTCCTTGGGCTGATCTTTGGCTTCTTCTTATTTTTGTTCAATTGGGAGTGAAGAGCTCACCGAATGGGATAAAGTCGGAGCAGTGCCGCCTCGGGCCCTCTCTTCAAGAAACTTATGGACCAAGGGGATAGTGGGAGCTACCCCCGAGTGTCGTTCTCTTGAGGAGCCTAAAATGCAAATGATAAGAGCTACCCCCGAGTGTCGTTCTCTTGAGGAGCCTAAAATGCAAATGATAACCTAATAGCTAGATGCAAACTTGACAAAGCGGGTAAAACATTTTTTTTGTTGATTTTAAGTATAAAAGTTGTGTGAAAAGTGTTGTATGTTCAAGAAAGAATTGAAATTGGATTTAACGGGAGATTTGGATTAAAAGGGATTGTTATTCTTGGTAATGGAACCTTCGGGAATCATTGCTTCTTAAAATTAATTGGGAGTTAAAAACTGGCCAATTTCCTAAAGAACCCTAGAGGAACCCCTCTAGGCTAGGCTTAGATTAATTTAACTAACGCCGGAAACCCGCACGTTAATTAACTTAACCTAAGTTGATTAAGCATTTGACCCAATTAAATCTACTAATCGCAAGGGACTATTAATCCTACAACCGGGACCCCGAATTGCAACCAAATTAGCCTATTAATTCCAATTTATTGGTGGAACCCCATCCAATAACTTGAACCCAATAGGTTGAAGTCCAATGTCACTCAAGCAATTAGTAGATTTACTTGCCAATTTCTAAACATAAATACTTGACACCATGATCCACTAAACAAGAACCCTCATTTAGCACAAGATTTTAACAAGAAAACATATATTAAATGATGAACCCATACAAATAAAATATGCTCAAGTCAATAAGTTCAATGTCAAGCATCCATACAAAGAAAATAAACAAGATATGTTGTTTTTACCACTCTCATACAAAGATAAAGGATGAAATTACAACCAAATGCATATAACAAATCCTAGAACCCTAGATAATTTGAAATATACAAGAGGAAGAGAGAGTAGAGAACAACACTCCCCTTTGAAGCTTCAAGCTCCTCCCTTGAGCTCCATCACCAAGAACAAATGGGCTTAGCTGCTGCCTTTCATAGGAGAAGCATCAACCAAGGTGAAGGAAATGGTGGAAGCCATGGATTTGGGGTGAGAAAATGAAGAAGATGAAGATGGAGATAAGAGAGTTGAGAGGATTAGGGTTTTGGTGTGTTGTGGGTGACCAAATCTGCCTTCTAGGGTTTAGATTTAAGTATTTATAGGTCCAGGAATCGGGTTAAGTGAGTGGGTATGAGTTATGGATCCAAATAAAGCCCAAAAACGCGACTGATATCTGCAGAATTCGCGTTCGTTCGCCGTCACCTCGCCGAGGCGAAGCTGCGGCGAGCTCCATTGCTCTCTGGACTTTTGGTCTCCTCTCGCCGTGGGCTCGCCGCGGCGAGCTCACTCTTTCTCTGCCTCTTTGGGGTGCTCCTCACCGTCTGACTCGCCGCGGCGAAGCCGCGGCTAGCTTCAGATGATTCTGTCCTATTTGTTTGGTCTTGAACGACCCTACAAGTGGAAACAAGACTAAACAAGGATCAAATAGCCCTATAAACCAATTCATACAAATTAATCTACAATTATGGCTAATTAACCCTAATCTAAAACTAATTTCACCTAAGAGTCTAAGTTCTACATTAAGAATTATTGGACCAATATCGCATCTCAATTATGTTAATTGCCTCAAATTAGGCATATAAAAACCATACAAATCAGAGATTTGTCAGGGAGCTTGGTGGAGGGCTGAAATCTCTTGTTTATTCTATCAAAATGCTCCTACAAGAATTATATACAATAACATGAGAAATTAACTATAAAAACAATCAAAATCTACATAAATACAATAATGTGCAACCGAAAATCAAATGAGCATTTTTCCCTCTTGAGTATCCAAAATGTATAAATAATAGACAAAAACTCAAGACAAATATACTCAAATAATCATGAATTTCTAGGAGTTATCAAGTTCAATCCCAACTTATTGATTGTCTTCTTCGCTTCGTAGAATGAAGGTGGGATTTCTGCCTGAGAAAATGCATCTCCCAATAATTCTAACACCATTGACATTCCCTTATCACTAAAGCCACACAAGCACTTGATGTGATAGAGTTTGACTAGAAATGAAAGTTTAGAGTATTTATTGCACCCTGGATAAACAATAATTTAGTGTAAAAAAGATGATTTAACTAACTATAAATGAAAGTTCGAAATTTTTAGTAGAACCTGGAAACAATGGCTTGTCAGCTTCCGTCATAAGGTCAAAAAAATTCCTAGCGGCATCGTTTCGGAAAAAATCTGGCAGTGGTCCATCAACGCCTTCTTCAGTAACGATGTTGTCACGTTGCGCACCGAAAGCATCACGCACAACATCGTCGATTGGATCTACATGATCTTCGTGATCATCGATCTGCATTAATCCAACCTGAGACATTGCAGCAGCTTGTTCACCGTCGTCATCATCATCGTTCTCCCCATGAATCCCCCAGAAAGTATAATTGGATGGGAATTGTTTCACTATAAGATGCTCAGACACAACATCTCTTGGACGCCACTTCTTGAATTTACATTTCGGACAGGGACAAAGAATATTATTGTTGACACTTGAGCGACCGAAAGCAAAATCTAAAAAATGGTTCAAACCGACCAAATAGCGGGAGGACGTATGTGGCAAATTGATCCAAGATCTATCCATTATATGAGAGAAGATATCAAAGATTGGAAGGATTGAAGTTTGATGGAAATGTGAAATGAAATGAATAAGCTGGAGTTTATATAAGTTAATTGAGTGCAGTGCTTTTAGTAGCGGATCAGAACAGCTGCAAATTAAGTCCATTGATTTTAGTGGCGGTTCTAAACCGCTACTAATGTTAGTAGCGGTTGTTAACCGCTACTAAAAACATTTATTTAGTAGCAGTTTGAACCGCTACTAAAAGTACTGACAATTAGTGGCGGATTTAAACCGCTACTAAAACCAATAAGGATTTGTAGCGGTTTTAAACCGCTACTAAATAAGTATATTCTTTTTTTAAAAATCGCATTTACATATAAAATAAATGATATCATAACGAAAAATTTAGAAATTTCTGCAATCGTAGCCAAAATAAAGCACAAGTTTCACAACTAAAAAAAAGATGTAACAGTCCTGAAATTACAAACGTTCAACTAATAAAAAAACCCTATCACTACGCATCTGTTTGAGTGGTGTCCGGCTGACCACCTTCTGGCTGATTGACCTCTGGCTGGGATCCTGAAGAACGGTTGCGGGTTTGTCTCGGTGGACGTGGTGGTAGTCCTGGTACACGTATAGGAGGTCTGCCTGGGTCCACCCTCTAAATGATCCGGTCGAGTGCACTGTTGGTACTTTCGACCCAGGATTCCAATCGATCGTACACCTGATCTGTAATCTCCTGAGTCAACCGTTCCCTCATCCGAGCCTCATACTCCGGATCGTGCATGATAGAGCCACTGGAATATGCTTGGCCGGCTGCTGTAGACTGGGCCGTGCTTGCCGACCCAGTCCGGCCATACACCACTGACGGTAGGGCTCCGTAATCCATCCCGTGCACACGGCCAGGGTGCTCACGGGTCCCAAGGACAGCCCTGAGTGAGGCAGTGGGGTCTATATTATCCCCCTGCAACTCCTGAAGCTCTCTCTCTACTTCTTCAATTCTAGCCTGAACACAGAACATATATTAGACTTTTCTACAAATATAATTGTTAAAAAAAAATGATAAATCCAAATAAAAGTAATAGAATTCTTACAATATGCTCCTCAGCCTCTGTGGATGTTGCACTCCCGTCATGGTGCCTGTGTTTCTGACGGTAGAAAAGGCCGTACGTAGCCTTCTTCCCTTGCTGCAAAGCTTCGTCCTCCTGAAATTATTGAATAATTTATTATTATATACGGTTAAATAAATATAAATTAAAAATAAATATCAATTAAACAAGAAAGGTTTATTGTTTCATACCATCTCTCCGTAGCCGACCGAAAATGGCTTCGTGCCAGCCGTATGATGAACCTTCTGCTGCCTTCAGCTATAAACGCCTTGCTGCGATCTCTTCTGTTAACATAAAATAAAATTTAATCATGATTATAAATAAAAAATATTTCTTAATAATGATGAATACCTTAATAATTAAATTATTAAATATACCTTTCCTAAGTCTCCCCTCCTCCAACGGACATATCTCTCCCAGGCATCCGGAGGGACTCCACCAGGGACATCATCTATCAACTCCTGTATCGGCATGCTCCCACCGGCATCCTTTTGGTTGAACAAATCCAACCTCTTGTTCTTCCAACCGTCACCCATCTTCCATACTGCCCAACGTTTGAACATATCTCGCACATCAAACTTCTTCTGCAAAATATGAAAAAGATCATTGAATAAATAATGTACTTACAATTGCAATAATAATAAATAATAAATAGAATTCATATCATTTAAGAAAATCATATTCCTAAAATAATAAATAATAGATAAACTATAACTCAATTAAATTGACCTTCACGATTTCCCTCTACGCAAAATCCTTCGTCTCTGCATTAACCTTCCTCCAGTCTAAAGCGTCAATCGGGAAGCGCTGGTAATTCTGGCCAACATTCCCGCAGAACCTGCCAAACAGTTGACCCCCTTCCCTTTAGGTTGAAGGGTGAACAGGTTCCAGTCAACCTTCACCCTGTGGCCGGTCGGGAGGTTGTGCGCATCTTGCACACTCAGCGTCTTCCTCGTGGTACTACCAGAAGGGTCTGCACAATTTAAAAATACTGTTAAACCCAAGTAAAAATTTAAATTATCTCATAAAAACGACAAAAAATTTTATTCCCTTACCCTGCACTTGTATATTGAATCCAGTTGTCTTTCGACTGGACCGTCTGCTAGCACCCCCGCCGGCTTCCTCAGTGTCCTCACTATTCAACCATTGTTCGAAGACGTCCAAATCCGGAATATGATAAGAGTTCTCACTGTAGAACTCGTTGATGATATCCTCGGGAATTGCCTCTCGCTGTATAAGTTCCCGCTCCGCTTGTATACGCTGTTCGCCCTGCGCCGCAAGTGCACGGGTCGCGCCAAGTAATAAAATGATGAGTAGAGTATCGTTCCCACGAGGATTTGTCCAAAACCCGGTCAAACAATGATTATCACACTCTCGCCCAATTTGAGTGACACAAATGATGAGTAGAGTATCGTTCCCACGAGGATTTGTCCAAAACCCGGTCAAACAATGATTATCACACTCTCGCCCAATTTGAGTGACACAAATGTTGAGGTTGAAAATTAAATAAGAAAATAAAATATAAACAAGTGATTCCCCAACTTCAAGGATAAAAAGGTCCTAGGATTATCTATCCCCCTTTGTACTTCTCAAAACTCAATTAACCTCCCCTCAAGAAGCTCTCAACGAAACCACGTGCTAATCTAGGGCTCAAAGAGTACTTGTAATGCTCTCTCGAGTCAAGAACAAGTGTTTAGTCCTATTCTTTGCACAATCTCTTGCCACAATTTGATAGAACCCAATTATCACACTCCAACCCTAATGTGACTATGCAAGGCTAGCAAGTATATCTCTATCTTACCAACAAAACCATCCATTCGTCATGCAAACTTCCGGTTCTTGCACTACTTTACCCAAGTTCTACACTCAACCTAGCTCTCTCGAGTCATAAATCAAGCGAACACAACATCTAAATGGTGATCAAGCACTTAGAAGCATTAAGAACGGGGTAAAATAAGCACATAGATATCATTAATCACAAATCAAGAGGATGAATCAAGAATCAATACATACAAGGGTTCAAAATAATCCTAGAATCAAAGTATTTAGCTACTCATGTTCTACAACTCCAAGGGAGCATATATATACAACATTACAAACAGAACAAGAGAAGAGAATGAAGAAGGAAGAGATAAACCAAGAGAGGAAGCCCAAATCTCTTTGAAGCTCCGAGCCCAATCCAAATCCCACCAATCTCCAAGCCCTAGCAGAGCCAAACACGCCCAAAATATGCCCAGAAGTCGAAGAATGAGGGCTCATAACGAAGCCCTAGCTTTTATATCAGTGAAAACGCGCCTGATCTGTCCAAAAAGCGCAAAACGCGAAGTTCGCCGTGAGTCTCGTCGCGGCGAGCCCACGGCGAAGTCCCAAAAATTACAGAATCAAGTGTCGCTCGCCGTGGCTTTCGCCGCGGCGAGCTGACGGCGAGTTATCAAAAAGGGGCAGAGGCAAATGCACTTCGCCGCGGCGAAGTCCCTGCTTCTCTGGTGCTTTGCTCTGCTTTCTTATTTCTTTGGCTGCTTTGGCTTCTTCTTATTTTTGTTCAATTGAGGGCTTGGAGGAGGGCTAACATCTCTTGCTTATTGCTTCAATTTATTCCTACAAAAATTATATTCAACAACATAAGAAACTAACTACAAAAACAATCAAAATCTATATAAATATACAATAAGGTGCAACCGAAAATCAAATGAGCATTTTCCCTCTTGAGTATCCAAAATGTATCAATAATAGACAAAAACTCAAGTAAATATACTCAAATAATCATGACTTTCTAGGAGTCATCATACGCCCCTCCTCTCTCAGTTGATTTTGGCGTTGTGGCTCTTGCTCCTCCTCCTCATCAGTCATATGAGCCTTTCCTTTACCGCGGTTGTTCTTCTCTGCCATAATTGGTGCAGCTCAAGTGGTGATAAGCGAGGCATCTAGAATGCCTATAAAGTGCTTGGTTGGGAGATCGAACCCGTGGGTGCGCCAATGACACGGCCTCCTCCCACAAATGCTGCAGCATTGGGTCGGGTATGCGAGAGCTACCCCCAACTGGGCTACAATACCTGAGTTGGGCTTGCCAATACCTGGGTGACCTCGAGAGGGGCCCTGGGGGTGCCCAACATGGTGGGTTCAGTAGCTGCCAATGTTGGACTCAACACTTAGTAGCGGTGATGAACTGCTAAAAGTAGCGTACCTTTAGTAGCGGTTTTGAACCGCTACTAAATATTCGAATTTGACAAAAATTGATAAAAGAAATGTATGAATATTCATTTAAAAAAGACATATATTAATGTTTGATACACACCGTTATGTAAAATGCTACAAAATAAAAATAAATTGTCGCTTCAATCATCTTCTTGCTCCCCCCCTAAGAAGAAAATAAACACCTATATCAATTTCTGATAATAAAATATGTGAAAAATTGTATAATAACTTTGTAGTGAGGAAACACACCTAGCTACTGGTAAATGCCCGTCTTCTTTCAGAATGAGGTTATCGAAGTTTTCATGTTCAAAATGCTGGCTGTATAGTTCCATATCATCTTCCTCACCCATTTCGTAGAGATCCTGGGGCTTCATATGAATCACCATGTGCCAATCTTTGTGTTTCTAATCTTGCACATAGTAAACTCGCTGCGCTTGTGAGGCAAGAATATACGGCTCGTCATCTGGTACTTCCCCTGTGTGAATGAGTCCTGAGAAATTGACAGATGTGATGCCCATGTTAGAATGATAAGTTTTGATGATAACTAAACATAGCTTAGGCATAGGGAAGGGCTATGATAAGATCAGAAATATCTTAGGCTTAATCTGATAGAGAATTCTAAATCTTAACCAATCGATCAGGGATAGATTGCAAGTCAAATAACTTAAGCCCAATCGATTAGTGAAGAATCAGATAGCGCCCAATCGATTAGAGGCCCCTGTGATCGATGAGGGAAATTAGCCTAATCGATTAGAAATGAAACAAGTTCAAATTATA
Source organism: Mimosa bimucronata (assembly GCA_037074515.1). Classification (NCBI taxonomy): domain Eukaryota; kingdom Viridiplantae; phylum Streptophyta; class Magnoliopsida; order Fabales; family Fabaceae; genus Mimosa; species Mimosa bimucronata. Next base: position 4,063,918 of record CM073446.1, read on the forward strand.
TAGCGCCCAATCGATTAGAGGTTCTTGTAATCGATGAGAAAATTTTAGCCTAATCGATTAGAGATGTGTCATCGATTAAGAGATCCCAGTCTAATCGATAAGAGTCCAGTAATCGATTAAGAGTCAATTGCCTAATCGATTAGAGCCATGTAATCGATTAGGAGAAGATTAAGTAATCTGAATGTAATCTATTTGCATTCGATTAGAGGAATATGTGTAATCGATCAAATCTGCCTAATCGATCAGGCCTCCCCTGTAATCGATGAGGCGCATGAATTACTAATCTGATGTTCAGTGATGCAGGCTATAATCTATAGGTAATCGATGTGTAATCGATTAGACAACAGATCCTGTGATCGATCAGAGGCATGTAATCGAAGTGGCAATAGAAAATATTCAAAATCAATGTCAAGCCTATTTTTAGCTTTCAAAGTACAGAGTTGTTCAGACCTACTTATGGAAATTAACGTTAACACACAAGTTGATCAAAAGAGCCGTTGGAGCTCACCTACTCTGTCAGCGATAGAAGAAGAAAGATGAGCTAAAGCAAAAGCAAGTACAATGGAGTAAATGCATAGCAGATTTCATCACCATTACTCCACCAGACTTCTCAATCTTCCTTGAGGACTTCAACTGCCATATTCTCAACGGATATATTTCTAAGAGAAACTATAATTGCTATTGGGAAGAAGTTAGTTGTAGAAATTGATTGCCACATTGATTATCTGTATCTACTGCATTCAATACTCTCAACATTCATTGATTTCATATTCTTAAGTGTGTAACACAATCTGTTCAATTGAGTGAACAATTATATTGTATTCATTATCAAAGTGAGATTTACTCTTAAGATAGTGGGATCTTAAGAGTAGGGTGTAATCTTACAAAGTGTAAGGGGGAGTGATCAGTAAAGAGGGTAGTTCTTGCTGTCACTTGTAAAGGCTGTCAAGAGCCTGATTGAATCTTGAGGAACTAGTGGAACCCAACTGCAAGTTGGAGAACTGGACATAGGCCAAGTTTGGGCTGAACCAGTATAATCTGTGTTGTCATTTCAGAATTAGTTTTTGAAAGCACAATTCACCCCCCTCTTGTGCATTCCTGTCTGTTACATTTGGTATCAGAGCCTGGTCTTCTCAGCTTACACTGATCCCACGATCAGGAGAAGAAAAGATCTATCATGGCAGGATATGACAACGTTCTCCCAAAAGGCAGTTCAATCAACAAACCCCCTGGATTCAATGGTGAACATTATACCTTTTGGAAGATGAAAATGAAAGTGTTCATCAAATCATCTGGGTATGATCTTTGGAGGATAGTTGAAGAAGGGAACCTTGTTCCTATGAAAACTGAAAATGGAGTTCAAGTGCCAAAACTTCCTCATGAGCTAACAGATGATGACAAAGGAGACCTGGAACTCAACAGCAGAGCAGTCTTGATTCTCCAAAATGCCTTAAGCCAGAAAGAATACTTTAGAGTATGTCATCTGGAGACTGCCAAAGAAATGTGGGACGCTCTAGCAGTTGCTCATGAAGGAACCAGTGGTGTAAAGACTAGAAGAGTTGAGCAACTAATTACTGACTTCCACTTATTCAAAATGGAAGAAGGAGAACCAATTAGGGAGCTAGAAATTAGATTCACTCACTTGATCAATAATCTTACAGCTCTCGGAAGAATAATTTCAGAGGCAGAACAAGTTTCCAAAATCTTAAAGATTCTGACTCCAGAATGGCAGATGAAAGCTACTGCAATCCAAGAAATGAGAGGAGAATCCATGAGCTCCATCACGTCACTGTTTGGAAGTCTAGCTGAGTATAAAACAACTATTAAAGTGCAAAGAGAACTCCATGGAGATAAAAAGAAAAAGAATCTTGCGCTAACAGCCTCTACAAAAGATGATGAGGATGAGGAAGATGAGGAGGAACTGGATGATGATGAGATGGCTTTTATGGTCAGAAAAATTAGAAAGTTCTTCAGAAATAGAGGAAGATACCAGAGAGGTGGCTCAAGCAATATCAGAAAGGACCCCCAGAAAAATGCTCCTGTGTGCTATGAATGTAAGAAGCCTGGACACTTCAAGGCTGAATGTCCAAGTCTTCAAAGATTTAAAGAAAAAGAGAAAAAGAAGGAGAAATTCCAAGGCAAAAAGATAGCATACGTTTCATCTATATGGGGAGACAGTTCAGATGAGGAGACTAGTGATGTTGAGGAAGCAGCCAACCTCTGCCTAGTGGCTCAAGAGGAATCATCTGATAGTGAGGTATATCCTACTAACCCATCTTTTCAAGAGCTTCAAGATGCTTATGATGATATACATATTGAATTTGAAAAACTTGCAAAAGAAGTATCTATTCTGAGAAAGAAAAACAAAGAACTTGAAAAGAAAGCTGAAAAATCTGATTGTGAGAAATGTAAACAGATTTCAGAAGAGATTCCTCAAGAAGATTCTGATTGCAAAAACTGTGAAATTCTTCGAAAAGAAAATGGAAAAATTTCTGAAATTCTAAAGAAGTTCACCAAGAGTACAGAAACTCTTGATATCATGCTAATGAATCAAAAGGCATATAGAGATAAAACTGGAATAGGGTATGATTCAATTCCCAAAAATTTGAAAGAAAACAGATTTGTACCAAAAGAGAAATCATACATGAAATTTTTCAGAAAAGCTTCAGAATATTCATCACCCTTCTCTTTCTGCAATTACTGTAATAGAAAAGGTCATTCTGAATCCACTTATTATCCTAAGAAATATGGATTATCAAAATCATACAAGTGGGTTCCCAAAGGGACACATCAGCCTAGAGTCCACTTGGACCAGAGGCAGCAAACTAATCCCAAAGGACCCAAGAAAATTTGGGTACCTAAAACTGTTTAGTATGTGCAAGTATGTCTCAAAGCATCTAACAACGCAAAATGGTATATTGACAGTGGGTGCTCAAGACACATGACAGGAGATAAAGAAAAATTGGACAACCTGATTTTAAAGGATGGTGCCAAAGTGAGTTTTGGAGGAAATCAATCTGGTAAAATCACTGGAAAAGGAGACATTGGTCCAGTTAAAGATATCTATCTTGTGGAAGGTCTCAGTCACAATTTGCTGAGTGTCAGTCAAAGTACTGACAGAGGTAACTGGGTAATTTTTGACTCAGATGAATGCTTCATAGTAGATAAGAATGAATTAGCTATAGAAAAATCAAATATAAATTACAGATTGAAAGCCAACAGGAATGGAAACCTGTATGTAGTAGATTTAAATCAGCATCTCTCTGAAAAATGTTTTATTAGCAATTATGATAATTGTTGGCTATGGCATAAAAGATTAGCTCATGTTAATATGTCTCAATTAGAGAAATTAATCAAAAAGGATTTGGTTATTGGGATACCAAATATGAAAGTAAAATCTGATTCGGTGTGTGAAGCATGTCAAAAGGGTAAACAAACAAAGTCCTCTTTTAAACCTAAGAAGGAAGTTACCACTACTAGACCTCTGGAACTAATTCATATGGATTTGGTTGGTCCAGCAAGAGTGAAGAGTCTAGGAGGAAGTCTGTACACTCTTGTGATTGTGGATGACTATTCTAGGTTCACTTGGACTATGTTTCTTACCTCCAAACATGAAACTTTTGATGCTTTTTATGTGTTTGCTAAGAAAATGCAGAATGAGAAAGACAAGAAAATCAGCTCAATCAGAACAGACCATGGAGGAGAATTTGAGAACCAAGATTTTCTAGATCTCTGCAAAGAAAATGGCATCAATCACAATTTCTCAGCCCCTAGAACTCCTCAACAAAATGGAGTGGTTGAAAGGAAGAACAGAGTACTCACTGAGATGGCCAGAACAATGCTAAATGAAAAAGGAGTATCTCAAGTATTCTGGGCAGATGCAATGAATACTGCATGCTACATCTCAAACAGAGCTTACATTCGAAAGGGAATGGACAAAACTCCATATGAGTTGTATAAAGGAAGAAAGCCAGCTGTAAGCCATCTTAAGGTGTTTGGTTCCAAATGCTTCATCCACAATAATGGGAAGGTAAATCTAGGTAAATTCGATCCTAAATCTGATTCTGGAATTTTCATTGGCTATTCTAGTAGAAGTAAGGCTTATAGAGTTTTCAATAAAAGGACTTCCACTATTGAAGAGTCAGTTCATGTAGTCTTTGATGAAACTGACTCTGAGCATAATATTACACTAGAAGATGAATCAGTTTTTCAAAAGAGAGCTAAAAATTCTACTCAATCATTAATTCCACTAGATGAATCTCATGAGGAGAGACAAGAGGATGATTCACATGATGCACCAGCTGGACCATCAGCATGGAAACATCACAGGGATCATCCACCTGAGCAAATCATTGGTGAGGTTAATGAAGGGGTTAGAACCAGACATCAAACTCAAAATGCAATACATTTCTCTGCATTTATTTCTGAAATTGAACCCACTTGCATTGAAGAAGCTTTAGAAGATTGTGATTGGATAACTGCAATGCAAGAAGAACTTAATCAATTCGAAAGAAGTCAAGTTTGGGATTTAGTTCCAAGGCCTTCAAATTATCCTATTATTGGAACTAAATGGGTTTTCAAAAACAAACTTGATGAACATGGGACTGTTGTCAGAAATAAGGCAAGACTTGTGGCTAAAGGATATAACCAAGAAGAAGGTATTGATTATGAAGAGACTTTTGCTCCAGTTGTAAGATTGGAAGCAATAAGACTGTTATTAGCTTATGCATCCCTCAAAAATTTCAAACTTTATCAAATGGATGTAAAGAGTGCCTTTCTTAATGGTTATATTATGGAAGAAGTATATGTTGAACAACCTCCTGGTTTTGAAATTGCCACTAAACCAGATCATGTCTTTAAGCTTAAAAAGGCCTTATATGGACTCAAACAGGCACCAAGAGCCTGGTATGAAAGGTTAAGTAATTTTCTATTAGAAAAAGGTTTTTCAAGAGGAAAATTAGACACCACTCTATTTATTTTGCATAAAAAGAAAAACATGCTTGTTGTACAAATTTATATAGATGACATTATTTTTGGTGCTACTGATGAATCTCTCTGTGAGGAATTTTCAAAGATTATGCAGGGAGAATACGAGACGTCCATGATGGGAGAACTCAACTTCTTCCTTGGGCTTCAGATTAAACAAAAAAGGATGGGACTTTCATCTCTCAAACAAAGTATGTGAAGGAAATTCTGAAGAAATTTGGAATGGATCTGTCCAAGGAAGAAGATACTCCTATGAGCTCCACAGCAGTAATGGATGCTGATGTAGAAGGAAAGGACTTCAATAAAACAACATATAGAGGTCTAATTGGTTCTCTCTTATATCTAACTGCCAGCAGACCAGATATTCAATTCAGTGTGGGAGTATGTGCCAGATATCAAGCTAATCCTAAAGAAATGCATCACACATGTGTTAAAAGAATCTTAAGATATCTGGTAGGAACTCAGGAGCTGGGGCTATGGTATCCAAAAGGAACTCAGGAGTATCTCATGGCTTACTCAGATTCAGATCATGCTGGGTACAAAACTGATAGAAAGAGTACCAGTGGTCAATGTGCATATCTTGGAGGATCCTTAGTCTCTTGGGCAAGCAAGAAACAAACATGTGTTTCTCTATCTTCTCCTGAAGCTGAATATATAGCTGTTGCAACTTGTTGTGCTCAAGTTCTATGGCTCAAGCATCAATTGAGGGATCTAGGGATGGAGTTTCCAGAAGCTCCAATCCTCTGTGACAATACAAGCACTATCAGTCTAGCCAAAAATCATGTACATCACACAAGAACAAAGCACATTGATGTAAGGCATCATTTCATCAGAGATCATGTGCAAAAGAAGGATGTCAGAGTGAAATTTATTTCAACACACTTGCAGCTGGCTGACATTTTCACTAAACCCTTAGAAACTGGACAATTCATGTTCATCAGAAGAGAATTGGGAATGGTAAATCCCAATGAGTTGTAAGTTTGTATTAAAATTATCAATTTATCTGAATTATTTCATGTTTTTGATGATCTAATACTAACTTAGGCATCAGAGTGTCAAAATAGAGTTTTTGCAGGCTCTGCGTCCAATCGATCAGGCAACCTTAATCGATTACAGAGCATGCCCTGTAATCGATTAGGCATCGATTAGAGAAGAAAGAAGGATCGATTAGGGAGAAAGACATAATCGATCAGAACTGTCTGATCGATCACAAGGAAGGAGTAATCGATTGGGCATCGATTACTCAGCTTGGAACTATCGATCACAGCAACCCTAATCTATCAGACGCATCTCATCGATCAGAGACTACTCCCTGTAATCGATTACTCAGTACGTGTAATCGATTAGGCGTCAACGGTAACTTTTGTAACGTACACTTTCTCTGACAGTTACATGCTTTTCTGTGATTTCTCTCTCATATAAACTTGACATGTGCATCTGAAGCATCATTTCGCACCATATTGCATTTGTTCTAAAGCATTCTCTCTCCATCTTCTCTTAAACCCTAACGTTCGAACCATCAAATCCCTTCGTGATTATCATAACTGTTGCCATCATTCGAATCATTACCAGACATAACTCCTCCAAAACCAGTTACAACCCTTCGACTTAACAGGCATAACCCTCAATCCTCTATATAACCTCTACCCATGGCACCCAAGATGCGTATCCCAAAGAACTATAGAGCCCAGATTGTCCCTGATACAGTTCCATTACCCCAAGGAGACCCAGCATTAACCTACAGACATCCTTCTCCACCCTCAAATCCTATTCCCTCAACCTCTCAACCATCACCACAAATGGCCAAAACCCGTGGCTCTGCATCCAAACCTCAACCCAAAAGTCCTACATCAGTCAGAGTCAGAGAACTTATTTCTGGGGATACAGAAGTTCCCATTGATTCATCATTTGCCCAGGGTCCTATTGAGGAAGCCTCAGAAGATATTCAGAGGAGAGCCTTGCAACCAAGGTGTGGTTTTGTTGATGTTGATTATCTGGAGAAGAATGGCTTCCCTGTGACTGAGTGGTTGGCACCCTACAAGCATTGGATAGGAATCAAGAACTACTACAATGAGAAGGTTATCAAGGCCTTCTATTCCAACATGAAGATTCATGTCATTGAAACAGAAGGAAAAGTCACCGAAATTACAATATCTTCCAAAGTCAGAGGCAAGGCCTTCTCTTTTGATTGGAAGAATTTAAACCAATGGCTTCATATGGATGGGCCTAATATGGAAGAGTACAACTCCTTCCAGATAAGAAATAAACTTTCAGATGAAGAACTCAAGCAGATCTATCAGCCAATGAGTCCTATCAAAGGAAATCTAACACCTGCTCAATTGCCTCTTGCCTATAGGATTCTTCATTATGCCTATTCCAGATGCATGGTCAACAAGGCAGGAAACTTTTCTTTGATTCTGGACATTGATAATCCTATTCTGCCCATGCTGATCAACAAGATTCCTATTAACCCTGGACAAGTTATCTGTGAAGAATTTTTTGAGGTTTCACAAGACTAAGACAGTGAAAACCACTCTTCCCTTTGCTCAACTGGTGTCTTTCATCCTCTGCAACAACAAAGTCTTCTGGCTTGAAGGAGAACAGAATAAAGAACCACCCAAGTTTGATCTGACTAATCTGAAGAAGATGGGGGTGCCTCCCTTTGGACAGATTCCCTCTCAGCCTGATCCTACCATTCATATTGAAGAGGAACTACTTGAAGCAGAAATTGGATCAGAAGGCATTCCAGACCAGGGCCATGTTCCTAATCCCATGGATCAAGAAGAAATTCCTCATACTTCTCCTGTGAGCCCTGCACCACAGGCTCATCCTCACCCTTCTACATCTTTTCCAGATCAAGGGGTTTCCCTTCCTACAAATATTATTGATGATCTGGTTGAGAGAGTTTCAGCCAGGGTGGTGGAAGAAGTGGCTCTGGAGCATCAAGCCATGGAGAATCGATTGCTCAAAAGATTAGTGGCTGCCTTGAATGATTCTGTGGTGAAATCTGTCAAGGAAAGCACCATGACCATTTTTAATGGATATGATGCTGTGGTGAACATGCACAAGTTTTTACACAACAGACTTGCGGGATTGGAGGCCATTCTGAGGGACTCTCACCAAGTCAAGCTTCCAGACCCTACCTTATCTCCCTTTGCTGGGTATGAGGCTCATCAGGTATCCCCCATTCATTATTCACCCTCTCACTCTCATCCCTCTCCTCCGATTCCCTAAACACAAACTTCACCTAAACACACACCTTCACCAACCAAATCTTCCTCTCCTTCCAAGCAACTTTCCTCTAGTTCCTCTGATCATCCAGACCTTCCACCCTCTCCTGACCACATCCTTACCCCTGCCTCTCATCCTGCACCTCCCCAACAACCTCCCCCTCTCCCTAGAAGCCTCACCTCCCATTATTGATGATGCCAAAAAGGGGGAGAAGTTATTCAGTGTTCCAACACCTGGGGAAAGCAGTCAGATTCAAGAAAAGGCTGTGGAAGCTGCCACCATTCTCTCATCCATTGTCTCAGAAATCCCTCAGATGTCCCAAATTCCTGAGGAAGCCACTTTGAGCCAGACACTTGAGGAAATTCATGAGCTTGCTGAAGCCATCAAGATAAGTATGGCTGAAGAAGAGGTTGTAATAGAAGAAGCCTCAGATTCTGAAATTGAGGCCACTATCAATATTCCCCCAGAAAATGCTGAAAATGTTCTGGAAGAAAACTTGGGGATGGTTATGGTTCTGTATGAAGGGGAGCCCAAACCTGTTGCTATTGACTTGTTGCCCCATTACCTTCATCAGGCAGAAGAATTACATCAGCAAGTGGAAGAATTCTGCCAAACCCTGGCACAGAGCCAAAAAGAAATGGAAGATAGAGATGCAGCAAAGGCTAAGTTAGCTGATCCAGAAAAGAAACATCATGAGCCTCAGCCTACATTTCCTAAATGGGGTGTCCAGAAGCAAGTTAAGTTTAAGAAGTCTGATCAAAAGAAAGTGGTGGATCCTATTCAGACTACATCAGAATTTCTAAAATCTGATGAGGAAAAAGAGGGGCAAGAAGTTCAGTCTGTTGATAAAGGGAAAAGAATTAAGAAAGTTGCCCCTAAGCCAGCTGTCAAAGCAATGCCAAGGAGGAGTACCAGGGCAACAAAAGGCATTGTAATTGAAGAACCAAAGCCTGCCCAACAGCAATCTTCTAAGAGGAAAGTTGCACCTAAGGGGAAAGGAAAATCTGTCAAACCTCCTCCTAAGAAGAAACAGAAACGTCCATCTAAATTGGATGAGCTTTTGTCATTGCTTCCTCCTCCATCTCCTCCCAAGAAGAAAGCTGCCCCCAAGAAGAAGAAAGCCCCTGCTAAGAAAAAGGAGGTAGAGATAGAACTTGGGTCTGAGATACTTGAAGATCCATCAACTGACTCTGGAGGAATTAGCAGTGAGCCTGGGGACTATGATCTGGACACATCAAATTGGAAGGATGACACTGATTCTGACTGATCCAGAAATCTTCCATCACCCTTGACCATCCCCATATGCATCACTCATACATTGCATATTTACTTGCTTTCCAGTTTTTCTTTTGTGAGTTGTTTTTATTACCTGATCAATTATATGTCTATTGTATCATCTGACTTATGGTTTATAATATGATTACTATCAGTTTCCTATTTCTGTCTCTTCCGGTCTGGTTATTTGTTTATCTACATCTGTTGTTTTGTCATCATCAAAAAGGCGGAGAATGTTAGAATGATAAGTTTTGATGATAACTAAACATAGCTTAGGCATAGGGAAGGGCTATGATAAGATCAGAAATATCTTAGGCTTAATCTGATAGAGAATTCTAAATCTTAACCAATCGATCAGGGATAGATTGCAAGTCAAATAACTTAAGCCCAATCGATTAGTGAAGAATCAGATAGCGCCCAATCGATTAGATGCCCCTGTGATCGATGAGTGAAATTAGCCTAATCGATTAGAAATGAAACAAGTTCAAATTATATAGCGCCCAATCGATTAGAGGTTCTTGTAATCGATGAGAAAATTTTAGCCTAATCGATTAGAGATGTGTAATCGATTAAGAGATCCCAGTCTAATCGATAAGAGTCCAGTAATCGATTAAGAGTTAATTGCCTAATCGATTAGAGCCATGTAATCGATTAGGAGAAGATTAAGTAATCTGAATGTAATCTATTTGTATTCGATTAGAGGAATATGTGTAATCGATCAAATCTGCCTAATCGATCAGGCCTCCCCTGTAATCGATGAGGCGCATGAATTACTAATCTGATGTTCAGTGATGTAGGCTATAATCTATAGGTAATCGATGTGTAATTGATTAGACAACAGATCCTGTGATCCATCAGAGGCATGTAATCGAAGTGGCGATAGAAAATATTCAAAATCAATGTCAAGCCTATTTTTAGCTTTCAAAGTACAGAGTTGTTCAGACCTACTTATGGAAATTAACGTTAACACACAAGTTGATCAAAAGAGCCGTTGGAGCTCACCTACTCTGTCAGTGATAGAAGAAGAAAGATGAGCTATAGCAAAACAAGTGCAATGGAGTAAATGCATAGCAGATTTCATCACCATTACTCCACCAGACTTCTCAATCTTCCTTGAGGACTTCAACGGCCATATTCTCAACGGATATATTTCTAAGAGAAACTATAAATGCTATTGGGAAGAAGTTAGTTGTAGAAATTGATTGCCACATTGATTATCTGTATCTACTGCATTCAATACTCTCAACATTCATTGATTTCATATTCTTAAGTGTGTAACATAATCTGTTCAATTGAGTGAACAATTATATTGTATTCATTGTCAAAGTGAGATTTACTCTTAAGATAGTGGGATCTTAAGAGTAGGGTGTAATCTTACAAAGTGTAAGGGGGAGTGATCAGTAAAGAGGGTAGTTCTTGCTGTCACTTGTAAAGGCTGTCAAGAGCCTGATTGAATCTTGAGGAACTAGTGGAACCCAATTGCAAGTTGGAGAACTGGACGTAGGCCAAGTTTGGGCTGAACCAGTATAATCTGTGTTGTCATTTCAGAATTAGTTTTTGAAAGCACAATTCACCCCCCTCTTGTGCATTCCTGTCTGTTACAGCCCAAGATGTCGACCATAATGCCTCGAGAAGTTCTGGTGTCCACCCACATGCAATTGAAGAGAGGCACGGTGAAATGGCCTTGATAGTTTAGCTCGATGATATCAACGATCTTCTCATAATATGATACGCCTCCAAATTGCATGTCAGTATCACGTGAGCTGGCATAACTCCTTGTACCAAATGTGCCAAACACTCCAGAAATTTGGGTGAGGGAACCTTCATCCCATGCAACGGTGCAGAACTTAAAACTGTTGACGTTGTACGCCATATATCTCCTGACATGGTTGAGCGGACCAGTTACTAGATTTATCATATCAGGCAGATGGGAATTTTTGTCGTTGAGTATTGTGCGTACAAACCAATCTGGAAACTCACGATGGACCTATTTATCCACTTTAACAGACGACCTTATGCGGCTACAAAGCTGACATTTAACATAACGCCAGAAATCCCTTAAATTCAAAACAATAAATCAGAACATTTCAGGTTTGTATATAAAATAATATGATGCGTGTGCATAGTGTTATGATTCTTACTGAATGTAGGGCTCTACTTGAGGGCAATTTGTCAAGACATGTATGTGTGCTTGCAACCTCTCAGTAGGAGTGAGCTTGTAATACTGACTTCCTCCAATTGGCTTTCTAATGGGTGGGAATAATGTGTTAGAAGGTGAGTGGACATTAGTGGGACTATCATTGACGCGAGGAGGGCGGTTGAACGAGGTCTCCATGTCATCAAAATACCGCGAGTAATATGTTAACACCTCTTCACCAATATAACCCTTTGCTATTGAACCCTCTGGAAATGCTTTATTCCTGACGTACCTGAAGAGCTCGGAAATTGATTGGGATTTAGGTTCGGAGCAGAGCCGCCTCGAGTCCGCTCTCCAAGAAATTAGAACCCGAGGGGATAGTGAAAGCTAACCCTGGGTGTCGATCTCAAGGAGCCTAGTGTAATATGGTACCTAATAGCTAAAATGTAAACTTGAAAAGGCGGGTAAAAAGCATTTTTGTTTGGTTTTGATAAGAAGTTTAGTATGTGCAAAGGTAAAGTAAAAGATTAGAGTTAAAAGTGAGATTTGGATGAAAATGGGATAAAGGTCATTCTTGATGAATGAAAGCTTTGGGAATCATTGCTTCAAAAGGTTTTCGAGGAGTTTGTTTGATTTCTAAAGAACCCTAGAGGAACCCCTCTAGGCTAGGCTTAGGTTAACTTAATTAATGCCGGAACCTCGCACATTACTTAATTTAACCCAAGTTGATTAAGTTCCAAATCAAGAAATAATAGATTATGCAAGACATTAAATCCACAATTTGGGACACCCCATAATTGCTCTAAATTTCTCTCTAAACCCTAATCTATTGATGGCCACCCATACAATAAATTAGGACCTAGAGAGTGTTTGCCCAATGTCTTAACATAACCAATTAATTCTTATGCCATCTCCCTCAAGCAAATAGCTTAACACTCTTAATCCACTAACCAAGCCACCTTGCATTAGCACATAATTTTCACCAAGAGAATAACAAAACTATGAACCCATAAATTTCATTAAACTCAAAGCTAATAAGTAGCAATGTCAAGCATTATACAAGCTCATAAATGCAACCCTAGAAACCTAGAAAATGTCATAAATGCAACCCTAGAAACCTAGAAAAGCATAAATACAACAAATGGGAAAGGATTAGAACTAGGAAAAACTCCCCTATTGAAGCTTCAAGCTCATCCCTTGGCTCTCACCACCAAGAATGGTGGAGTTTAGCTGCTACTCTCCATGGAGGAACCAACAAGAAGGAAGGAAGGAAAGGAACCCATGGAAGGATGGAAGAAAAATGAAGAAGATGAAGATGGAGAAGAGAGAAGAGAGAGCTAGGGCTTGGGTGTGTAAAATGTGAGCCAAAACTGCCCTAAGGAAGTGTGTATTTCGTGTTTTATCTTTCCCAAGTTGGGTCAAGTGAGTGGGTTTCAAGTTGGATCCAGATTGGGCCTGAAATTCGCAAACTGATAAGCTGCAGAACGCTTCGCTCGCCGTCACCTCGCCGCGGCGAGGAGCTGTTGCTTCTGGACCCTTTTGGTTTTCTCGCCGTGGGCTCACCACGGCGAGCTCATGTCTTCTCTGCCAAAATTGGGACGTTCTTGCCGTCTGTCTCGCCGCGGCGAGGTGCCTTCAGTTCTACCTCTTTGTTTGGCCTTTTTCTTCATCCCGGGTCCGATCTTTTGGTCCTGAACGACCCTACAAGTGGAAACAAGACTAAACAAGAATCAAATAGCCCTATAAATTAATCAATGTAATTAATCTACAATTATGGCTAATTAATCCTAATTTTATACTCATTTTGCTTGAGAGTTTAAGATATTCAATTAAGCATTATTGGACCAAACTTGCATCTTAATCATGTTAATTGCCTCAAATTAGGCATGTGAAAGCATTACAAATCAGAGATTTGTCAACTCCCCCACACTTAAACCTTTGTACTCCTAGACAAAGACAATTTTCAAAACTTAAGCACAATGGTAAGTAAGGCATAAATGAGAATTTCAACATGCTAGATGAATATGAGCTAATACAAATTGACAACCCCCTAACCAACAAGCAATGAGGAACGGAGTGATGCTAAAGAGCTAACCATGAGTGTAGTGAATGTAATGAGGATGAGCAAAGGAGAAGGTCACTTAAGGATAAGTGTTTCACTCTTCTCACCATATCGGGTTCATTTTCTACTCTCAAGATCCACTTTGAAGCACACTCTACCATAGGCTTGTAGGAATTCTAAGATCTCCACTTAAACACAGAAAATGTAATGCATCAAAAGGGCTTTTGGGGTTGTAATGATGGAATGGCTACATTGTGTGATGAAATGAATGAAACATGATGTTGTGCATGCTTAAATGCCTAATTCAACTCAAAGCACCAATTGCAACTTGCTAGTAACCACACATGCCTTATTTTGCACTTTTTGTAATTTTTCAATTTTTTTTTCACATTTTCTTTTTCTTTTTCACTCTTTTCTTATTTTTGTATTTTTGTTTTTCTCTATACATGGCATGCTTATACACAAACAAAACAGTGAGGCAATGATGCAACTTACACATATTGGCAATTTATGCAAAACATCAAGCGAATGGCTCAAATGGGGTGACAAATGGAAGATGTGTTTGTGGTTTGTGTTTGGGATGATATGGCATGAAATGAATGCCTTTATCATGCTTCATTACACTAGATGCAATAAGTTTCAACCAAGAATGCAAACAAGTTCTAGAGAATGGCAACAAGTGGATATCACACAAGAATAAACATTTGGGATCCAATAAACCTCACAACATGGCTAATTCTCCAAGACTCATAAACAATGATCAACTACAACCAAGATTTAACCATAAAGCATCAATTTCAATCTACAAAGTTGTCAATCAAGAAGATTAATCAAAAGCATCAACACATATCCGACAGCATGAAGGAATTCCCATAATTGCCAAAACAAGTCCAAAAATTTCATATCAAGTCCACGGAGAAACAAAAGTAAAAGTGAGGAAAAGTTAAAAATTTTCAAATTTTTCAACTTTTTGAAGCTAAAAACATAACCAAGATGCAATGATTTTCTACCCACTTCACTCATTACAACACACATCCCTCCCCCACACTTAATTTCTACATTGTCCTCAATGTAGCAAAAATATGGAAATATCAATTCAACTCAACTCTTGGGGTGAAGTGGAAAGTTGTGAAGTCCGATTCAAGATCGAAGCACAACACGTCATCAACACCAAAAGAAAAATAGGGAGAGGCAAGAGTGAGTCAAAATGTTAAACCAATGAAATTTTCAAAGCATGTTGAAATCAAGTGTGGTGAGCAAGAAGCTTTTATTACTAAGCCTAAGAATTTAAAAGCAACTACAACTACTTTTTCCTATTGGTAAGTTCCCTCCCCCACACTTAGCTCAAAAACATATGTCAATTACAAAGCAAAGAAGCAAGTAAAGAGGAAAGGAACAACCTCATGATTAAGGTGGTTGAGATGGCTCGTGGTAGTGCTTGAGCAAATGGCCATTGACTTTGAATTTTGATCCAGTAGCGCCATCTAGGAGCTCAAATGCACCATAGGGGTAGGCTTGAATAACTTGATATGGACCCCCCACCTGGACTTGAATTTTCCCGGTAGGATCTTGAGTCTAGCTTTAAACATCATCACCTTATCCCCTTCTTTGAAGTTCTTCTTCATGATATGCTTATCATGCATCATCTTCAACCGATCCTTGTAGATTAGCCCATTCTCATAGGCATGCAACCTTAGTTCCTCAAGCTCTTGGAGTTGCATCATCCGATTAGTCAAGGAAGACTCCAAATCGGCATTGCAAGCTTTAATGGCCCAGTATGATTTGTGCTCCAACTCCATAGGTAGGTGGCAAGACTTCCCATAGACAACTCTAAAGGGTGATGTCCCAATAGGTGTCTTGTAGGCCGTCCTATATGCCCAAAGAGCTTCTTCCAATCGATCACTCCAGTCTTTGCGAGATGGCTTCACTATCTTCTCAAGAATACGCTTCACCTCCCTGTTCGAAACTTCAGCTAGCCCATTGGTCTGGGGATGGTAAGGTGTAGCAACTTTGTGAGTGACTCCATACTTGGCAAAAAGGGACTGGATGATTCAGTTGCAGAAATGAGTGCCCTGATCGCTGATGATAGCCCTAGGAATGCCGTACCTGCAAAAGATATGAGAACGTAAAAATCTTGAAATAGTAGCGGCATCATCTTTCCTAGTTGGGATTGCCTCAACCCATCTAGACACATAATCTACTGCAAGCAATATGTAAGTAAATCCACAGGAAGGGGGAAAGGGTCCCATAAAATCAATGCCCCACACATCAAAAACTTCACAAAAGTGCATAGGCCTCATAGGCATTTCATGCCTCTTACCCCAACTCCCAAACTGTTGACATTTCTCACAAGACTTACAATAATTAAATGCGTCTCTAAACAAAGTAGGCCAGAAAAATCCACACTCTAACACTCTCCTAGCAGTCTTTTTAGCACTAAAATGACCACCACAAGATAAGAAATGAGCATGAGTAAGGATAGAGTGAATCTCATCGTTTGGCACACAACGGCGGATGATCTGGTCACTACAAATGCGCCACAGAGTGGGTGGATCCCAGATGTAGTATTTAGCTTCCCTCTTCAATTTGTTAACCTGGAAATGAGACAAGGAAGAGGGAACCACATCAGCAGTCAGGTAGTTTACAATATGAGAATACCAAGGCTCAACAGTGGCCAAGGTAAATAAAGCAGAGTCAGGAAAAGAATCAATGCAAAGATCAGAAGAATCAACTCCCCTTGTGTCGGGAGGCAAGCGGCTCAAATGATCGGCCACATGATTTTCAGCTCCAGCCCGATCCTTGATCCTTACATCAAATTCTTGCATAAGAAGAGCCCATCTCAGCAGTCTAGTCTTAGACTGGGGCTTTTGAAACAAGTACCGCACAGCTGCATGGTCAGTGTATACTACCACAGAAGAGTTAATAAGATATTGTCTAAACTTGTCAAGTGCAAAAATCACAGCAAACAACTCTTTCTCAGTAGTGGTGTAATTAAGTTGTGCAGAATCAAGTGTCCTAGATGCATATGCAATGACCCTAGGGACCTTGTCAACTTTCTGACCAAGCATGGCTCCTACTGCAGAATTAGATGCATCACATGAAAGTTCAAAGGGCAAATGCCAATTAGGTGCACTAATAATGGGAGGAGAAATCAAGGACGACTTCAATGTGTCAAAGGCATGCTTACATTGATCATCAAAGACAAAATCAGAATCCTTTTTAAGCAAAGACGAAAGGGGTAAGGCAATTTTGGAAAAATTAGCAATGAAACGCCTATAGAACCCCGCATGCCCTAGAAATGATCTAACTTCTTTCAAATTGGTGGGATAGGGCAAAGATGCAATTACTTCAATTTTAGCTTTGTCAACCTCAATCCCCTTTTGGGAGATCAAGTGACCTAAAACAATGCCACTATCTACCATGAAATGACACTTCTCATAGTTCAAAACCAAATTCTTTTCCAAACATCTTTTCAAAACAAGTTCTAAACTAGAGAGGCATTCATCAAAGCTAGAACCATAAACAGTGAAATCATCCATAAACACCTCCATGTTATGCTCCAACAAATCACTAAAAATGGACATCATGCATCTTTGAAAAGTACCGGGAGCATTACAAAGTCCAAAAGGCATCCTACGGTAAGCAAAGGTACCAAAAGGACATGTGAAGGTGGTTTTTTCTTGGTCCTCCGGTGCAATTGGTACTTGGAAGTACCCGGAGAAACCATCAAGAAAGCAGTAGTGAGACTTACCAGAGATCCTCTCAAGCATTTGGTCAATAAAAGGCAAGGGAAAGTGGTCCTTTCTAGTCCAGGAATTAAGCTTCCTATAATCTATACACACTCTCCACGAATTCTGGACTCTGGTAGGAATTAGCTCATCGTTGTCACTCCGAACAACGGTAATTCCACTCTTCTTCGGTACTACTTGTACCGGTGACACCCACTCGCTATCAGAAATGGGATAAATGATCCCAGCACTCAAGAGCTTAGCTATTTCTTTCCTCACAACATCAAGAATGAGAGGATTCAATCTCCTCTGTAGTTGCCGAATAGGCTTAGACCCCTCCTCCAAGAGGATTCTATGAGTACAAACCGAGGGATTGATCCCTGGAATGTCAGCAAGAGACCACCCAATTGCACCCCTATAAGACCTAAGAAGAGAAACAAGTCTACCCTCCTCAATATCAGACAAAGCACTTGAAATAATCACAGGCAATTTATCAGAATCAGCAAGAAATGCATATTTCAAGTTAGGAGGTAAGGGTTTGAGATCCATAATTGGGGGTTTTACCACAGAAGGTACCAACTCCTGAAGCTCAAGTGTAGCAAGTGGCAAAGTTGTGTCATCACAAAGTGGGGAAGGAGATATGGGTGCATCTACTAATGCTGTAATTTCTCCACTTCCTAAGGGTGAGCAAGTATCCATCATAGATAAAGCTACTGATGTAGCTTGCATAACAGTGTCTATGGGGTCAGCAGAACCTGCATCACAATCAGAAGAAACTTTCCCAAGACCATTGGGTGTGGGGTGAGTAGATAAAGTATCAACTAAACATGTAAACTCATCCAAATCATGTGAGGTGGAAAGATAATCATCAATCTCAATGCAATCAACACATTTCACATCACCAACACATGCACAACATAAAGATGTATGGGAGGAGGAAATTGTAACAGTCCAAAAAAAAATTTGTCGTTTAAAATAACAATAATAAGATAGTAATAATACATTTATTAATTGTTTATTGAGTCAGATGCAATAAAATGTAGTAATTCTAGAAATCCTTAAATTGGAGGAAATAGGGATAGAAGAATATAGGAAATAATGTAAAAATAGAATATATTTAAATTTCAAATTTTATTCTTATTGTATCTCATATATTTCGATCTCTCCATTAATTCCACCGAGATCACAACAATTTTCTCCAAGTCAAAGGGCCAATTTTATTTTGTTTTAACACCATGAAACTACAAGAATGCCAGATTTCTCATCTTGCTTTAAAAAAAAGGGTCTCATGGATTTTTAGCCTTTTCCCAAAAAAGAAGAAGAAGAAGAAGAAGAAGAAGTAAAAAAAATTACCCTTTCCTTTTCTGCCGACATTCACAATAGGAAGGGTAGGAAAAAGAGAATTCTTGGGTTTCTCTGGATGATTCTAGACCTCCTTCTAATCTGTTCAATATCATTATTGTGGTGTGAATGTGATTAAGACCCGAACCATGTCATCCTCCTTGTTAGTTGATTGTATCCCTGAACCAAGCTTCTCGTTCCTCCTCTGTTTTTGGGAGTCATTAGGCGCTGAAATTTGGCTTCTTTTCTCCATCTTCCTTTGTGTCATGCGGTCACTATGTACGTGTGAATAAAGCACCATCTCCAGTCCCTGCTTGTGCTAGTTTTGAGGGTATGTATATTAGCTTTTCTTCCATTTTCTCTAATCTCCACAATGCTTCCAATTCCTATTTGCGTACAGTATGGCTTTCCGTTCTTTCTTGTGTTGTATGTGGATTGGAAAGGGCGACTATTTCTTAAATTATTTGATTTGGTTCAGTTTCATTAATTAATTAAGATATGTTTTAGATTGTACATGTAGCAGATGAAATATGAGATTTTGATTTTAAGTGTGCTTGCGGTGAATGTGAATGCATATTGGGTGTTTGATAAAATGCTTGAGAAGGGACTTTATAACTATAGAATGGCTAAGTATGATTAAAGTATCACAAGCCAAGATTGAAATTAAAGAAAACTTTGAGAAATCTTTTCTTGAGATCAATGATCGGGAATTTGAAAATATGGTGTTGTTATGACTAGTTTGACTAACCATAGGATTGTTGAAGAAGATAAGAAATATTTGCTCTTCTATATTAAATTATGTTTGTTCTACTGTTTGAGGATATTGTTGGGAAGGTATTGCTTATAATCTAAACACTAAGCTTGTATATTCTCATGTTAATATTTGGATATACCGGTGAAAGGTTTGCTTGTGTTTGTTGAGTTGTTGGAAAATAGTCATAGATTATTTAGAGCACATAAGCTTAAGCTATAGAAATAAGATACTGACTGGACGATTGTGTATATAAATTAAATGAATGCCATTTTACAAGGAACAATTTGGTTTATTCTTGAATAAAAAGAAATGTAGATGGAGTATAAAATGTAAGGACAAAGAATGTAAACAAATAGGATATTATGAAAATTATGTTCAAAGCTATTATTAGAGTAATAAAGTTTCTTCTTTGTTATCCCATTAGGGAAGTGAGGAGTGAATATATCAAAAGTGGACGAATGGAGATAGTCATACATTTTGGAACTTAGCAGGTGAGTGAATAACGTCCCATATATTTGTTATAAGCGATATTTTTACTACACTATAGTTTAGTTTTACTATCGCATTTCTTGATAATAATGATTTCTTCAATGAAATTTTGTTTGAATGATCATAGCATATCATCGATATTGAATAGAGTAGATAATAAGGATTTATACTAAACATATGTCAAAATTTGCTATTAAGGTATGATACATATATGATATGGAATTTGCGCATGTTCGAACGTAGTTTCTAGAGATATTACTTATAGACATTCATGCTGGGATCCTTGATTATGAATTGAACCTATTATTTCATTATTTGTAGCTATTTCTATTTAATTGTAAACAGATCCCATGCATGCTTGAAATTGTTTTGAAAGGACTGAATACAGAACGCTGGTTACTAACAGCAGTGCTGTTAGTCCTTGGTGCACCATGGTTAATCTCGAGCTCGTTTGACATCGTGGGCATAGTACTCACGCTTGATATTCGTGGGATTCGTTCTCACGCTTGTCCATCGTGGGTCTTGTACCTGCGCTTGTTTCGTGGCCTCGTGCTGTGCTTGCTTGGTTACTTACCCTCGTGGACTGTGTGTCCACGCTTGTGTTCGTAGCCTTGAGCTACGTTTGGTTAGTTTACCCTCGTGGACTTTGTGTCCACGCTTGTTATCCGTTCTGTTGAGGTCCTATGAAAAGAGGGTATAAGGGATTCAATGTTTTAAACCGATCTTGTTATACAAATTGTTTATCATGTGCTTGGTTTTGTCTACCTAATTATCTTTCTACAGTATCAATTATGCTTATGATTGTTTACTATAGAAATGGAATTTTATTATTATGTTGCTGCTATTCAAGATTAAATGTGTAAGTAATTGTCTTCAATATTTCACTAATCTATAAATGGGACGTTATTCACCAGAAAATAATTTTTGACCTCAGATATTGCAGCTGATCATGTCCCACTCACTAAGTACTGAAGTTCTTCATGGCTATATTGAAGTTGGAGCGTCATTTGTATGGTCTCTATTTCAATGTAAAGCCGTAAACTTTTGTATGTGTTGATGAATTTGTTTAGGTGCTCCACATTGACTATAGGCAGGATTCCCACCTTCTGTTATAGTTTGGACTGTGCTTAACTATATTTGTTGTTATTGAGCAGTGCTTTACGTACTACACTAAACTAGTCGATTGTGGTACAAATTTTGGAAAGCTAGATTTTCAAAGGAGACTCTATTCAAACTTCTACAAATTGTATAGTATTCTAGTATTACGAAATACGCTATCTATGAACTAGAAGTAATGTATTTATACTTAATATTATTGTAATTATTAGCCAAGACATGCTTTTATGTGTTTTCAGGCTTTTGGGAATGTGAGCCCTCTCACATCCCATGCCGGTCACCCCAAATTATTCAGGGCGTGACAGAAATAATGGGGGATGGCTCAACATGCTCAATCGAATCAAACCATGTAGAATCACAAAGCTCATCAATCTCATCATCCACACAAGATATCGCACTAATGCCTAGATAAGTACAGTCATCACCAGCATTGCGCATGGTCTCAGAAAATAGAAATTTGACCTCCTGGTCACCAGTTCCCATAGTGATTGTACCTTGTTTCATATCAATGATAGTTTCAGCTGTCCTAAGGAAAGGTCGGCCAAGAATCAAAGTACTATCACTAGGGTTGTCACTAGTCATGTCTAGGACATAGAAATCGGCTGGGAAAACAAGCCCTTTTACTTGCACCAAAATGTCTTCCAAAATGCCCTTTGGATACCTAATGGTTCGGTCCGCAAGTTGGAGAACCACACTTGTGTCCCGAATGGATTGGGTACCCAATGACTCAAAAATAGAGGATGGCATGACATTTATCGCAGCACCAAGATCTAGTAAAGCATTTGAAATGGTGGTCTTGCCTATGATACAAGGAATAGTGTAAGAACCCGGGTCTTTGCATTTCAAAGGTAGTTGTGGTTTAAACAAAGCACTTACATTAGACCCCAGTTGGATTCTTTCACTATGCTTATATTTCCTCTTGTTGGTGCACAAATCTTTTAAAAATTTTGCCGACTTGGGTATTTTCTTAATCAAATCAAGAAGAGGTAAGTTCACTTCAACTTTACTAAACATATCAAACATCTCTTTATCACACTTATCATCCACAACCTTTTTACTAGCCAAGTATGAATGAGGAAAAGGAAGGTCAGAAACTTTTACCTCTTTACCTTTTTGGTGGGGCTCTTGGTTGGGTGAATCTTGTATTTCAAAGCGAACTCCTCTCTTTCTTCTTGTGGAAGGCGTGGTAGCTAGGAGATTTTTCTCTTCTTTACTTTCACTTTGGACCGGAGGGGTCGGCATTGGCAAGGAGCTCTCCTCAATGGTCTTGGAGTTGGAATACTCTCCCATACCCAAAGGTGGTCTATCACAAACAATCTCCTCATCAACATCGGACTCATCACCCTCAAGGCCTTGGAATTTAACTTTCTTGCCACTTCTCAAGGTGATGGCATTAAGGGACTTTGGGTTAATCACAGTGTTAGAGGGAGAAGTTCCACTTGTCCTTGCTTGCTTGTCGCTTAAACCATCCGACAATTGGGTCACAAAGGATTGAAGGTTTGTAGTTCTGGTTTCCCATTGCTCCATCTTAGACTCAAGAGATGCAAACCTCGCATCGTTGCGAGCATTCATACCCTCATGCATCCTTTGTATGCTCTTGATAATTCTATCACATGAATCATCCCCTCTTGGTGGATCTTGGGGAACTAAGGACCTTGGGGAAGAAGAAGATTGGCCCTTGTAACTGGTCATGGAATTATTGTTGTCTCTCCACCGGAAATTTGGGTGTGACCTCCACCCTTCATTGTAAGTGTTGCTGTGGGGATCCCATTTTTGGTTGGGATTAGAGCTGGACCTCCCCTGGTACATAGCATTGACATCCGCTGGCTCATTAGGACAAAGGCTACGAATGCCTTTGAGGTAGAGGAAGTGGGAGCACACTGTTGCATGCTAAGGTTCCTCAACTCAGAAGTAATGAAGGCAAGTTGAGAAGTGAGTTGAGAACTCAAAGTGTCCACCTTAGCCTTTAGAGAATCCATTCTCCTTGTTTGTTGTGGGTTGGAGCTCAACTCAAACACCCCTTTGGAACCTCTTCTGTTGTATTGTTGGGTGTTTTTGGCTCTCAGTTTAATCATAGCCCAAGCTTCTGCGGCGGGTAAATCTTCCAAAGAACCACCGGCACTAGCATCCATAATGCCTCTCTCATTAGGCAAGAGCCCCTTGTGGAAGTATTGAATCAACTGTTCATCTATAATCTGATGGTGGGGACACTTGGCTAACAACTCTTGAAACCGGCACCAATACTCATAGAAACTTTCAGAAGGATCTTGTCTGATGGAATAAATGTCCTTCTTCAGATCCTCAGTCTTACCATCTGGAAAGTAATGCTCCAGAAATGCCCTCCTTAAATTGGCCCAAGAAGTAAGGGCATTCTCATCATGCCTTGGTAGGAGTCTAAACCACTCTTTGGCCTTTCCATCCAGCGACAAATGAAAGATTTTCAACTGTACATCATCAACATTTGCCCCAGCTGGTTTCATGCTTGTGCAAGCAAGGTAGACCCCATAAAGATGGCCATATGCATCCTCTCCCTCCAATCCTGCAAAATGAGGCAATGCTGCAATCAGTGAACCTTTAATTTCAAAATCAGCATTTAATGCATGATATGCAGTTTGGAATGGGTCGTCTGTGACACCACTCGAGGTAACTTCCCTAATGCTACGCCTCCTAGGGATGTCATTATTTCCTACTCCTTCACCCTCACCATTATTTCCATTATTGCCATTTGGTGGTGGTCTATGAGCCATAGGGATATCTAGAGGGATTTCTATGTGGATGGCGTTTTCAGTGTCTGAATGAGAGGGACTACTAGACTCTCCAAAAGAAATCTCTTCTAAAATAGGGCTAGAGGGATGAAGAGCTCGGGAAATTGATTAAGGGTTCAGGTTCAGAGCAGTGCCGCCTCGAGTCCTCTCTCCAAGAAATTAAACCCGAGGAGTTAGTGGAAGCTAACCCGGGGTGTCGATCTCAAGGAGCCTAGTGTAATATGGTACCTAATAGCTAAAATGTAAACTTGAAAAGGCGGGTATAAAGCATATTTGTTTGGTTTTGATAAGAAGTTTAGTATATGCAAAGGTAAAGTAAAAGATTAGAGTTAAAAGTGAGATTTGGATGAAAATGGGATAAAGGTCATTCTCGATGAATGAAAGCTTTGGGAATCATTGCTTCAATAGGTTTTCGAGGAGTTTGTTTGATTTCTAAAGAACCCTAGAGGAACCCCTCTAGGCTAGGCTTGGGTTAACTTAATTAATGTAGGAACCCCGCACATTACTTAATTTAACCCAAGTTGATTAAGTTCCAAATCAAGAAATAATTGATTATGCAAGACTTTAAATCCACAATTTGGGCCACCCCATAATTGCTCTAAATTTCTCTCTAAACCCTAATCCATTGATGGCCACCCATACAATAAATTAGGACCTAGAGAGTGTTTACCCAATGTCTCAACACAACCAATTAATTCTTATGCCATCTCCCTCAATCAAACAACTTAACATTCTCAATCCACTAACCAAGCCACCTTGTATTAGCACATAATTTTCACCAAGAGAATAACAAAACTATGAACCCATAAATTTCATTAAACTCAAAGCTAATAAGTAGCAATGTCAAGCATTATACAAGAAGGAAACAACATAAATACAAACATAAGTTCTAACCCTAATGTCATAAATGCATCCAACTAAGTGCCATAAATGCACCTCAACCAAATGCAATAGCAATTAATACAACCCACCAAAATGTCATAAATGCAACCCTAGAAACCTAGAAAAGCATAAATACAACAAATGGGAAAGGATTAGAACTAGGAAAACTCCCCTATTGAAGCTTTAAGCTCATCCCTTGGCTCTCACCACCAAGAATGGTGGAGCCTAGCTGCTACTCTTCATGGAGGAACCAACAAGAAAGAAGGAAGGTGTGGAAGCCATGGAAGAAGGAAGAAAGATGAAGAAGATGAAGATGGAGAAGAGAGAAGAGAGAGCTAGGGCTTCGGTGTGTAAAATGTGAGCCAAATCTGCCCAAAATGAGGTGTATCCTTCGTGTTTTAAGTCTCCAAGTCGGGTCAAGTGAGTGGGTCTTCAATTCGGATCCAAATCAGGCTCAAAACGCGAGTTGATCTGCAGAATTCACGCAGTTCGCAGTGGCTTCGCTGCGGCGAAAGCCACGGCGAGCTCAGGTTGTTTCTGGAAGTTGTGTCCTGTTCGCCGTGGGTTCGCCGCGGCGAAACCCACGGCGAACTATATTCCTCTCTGGTTCTGGGAGATGCTTTCGCCGTCTGACTCGCCGCGGCGAAGCCGTGGCAAAGTCACTTTGTTTCTGCTCTTTTGTTTTGCCTTCTTCTTCATCCCGGGTCCGATCTTTTGGTCCTAAACGACCCTACAAGTGAAAACAAGAGTAAACAAGGATCAAATAGCCCTATAAACCAATTCATACAAATTAATCTACAATTATGGCTAATTAACCCTAATCTAACACTAATTTCACCTAAGAGTTTAAGTTCTACATTAAGCATTATTGGACCAATATGGCATCTCAATCATGTTAATTTCCTTAATTTAGGCATATAAAAACCATAAAAATCAGAGATTTGTCAAGGGACCTCCTTGGTTGGCTCTCCTAAGGTGTGGCTCAATCCCAAGGTTTAAGGATGGAAGATTTGATCCTCTTCTCCTTCTACCTCTCCCTCTAGGCATGCACAATGAGATATAAACAAGTAGAAGAAATCAAAAGCAAGTCAAAGTTGAGTCACACAAGGCACAGACAACAAGTGGACTATCAGCAGCAACTAAGACTTAGAATGTACAAAAGTCAAGTAAGAGTGAATGGTATGTGATGTATGGAGTGCGTATGTATGAATATGGTGCGTGGAGTGTATATGTAGCAGGAATGATCAAAGAATAGCAAAAGTCAGCGAAAACAGGGGCTGACTTAGGTGGAGCTCGCCGTCTCTTCGCCGCAGCGAGGTGACGGTGAGGAATCAAAAGCAAGGGGTGGCTGATTCTGCCACTGAACAAGAGGGCAACCTGCAGAATCTTTCAGAAACTCTCACAAGTTGAATGAAAATGTGATAGACTACTTCAAGCAAGTGCAAATCAGTTAAAGCAAGTGTGTTATGCACAAGTAAGCGTCAAGCAACTAGAATGTGACTTGGGGGATAGATTCAAGCACTTAATATCCAACAAAGGACAGCATTCACAATTAGTGCAATAAAACTACCACTAAAGCAACCAAGCACAAGAGTAAGTCAGTGAGCCAAGAAAATGCAAAGAGTAAGCATCTATCCCAATTGTCAGTGGTATTTCAAAATATGATATGCAAAGATGAAAAATAAACTAAGATGCAATCTAAGCTAATATGCAACTAGAAGCGAGACCCGGCCAAAGCAAGTTTGACAACCGGCTACTAGGGAACCAATTACTTGGCTCCCCGGCAACGGCGCCACTTGAAGAGCTCGGAAATTGATTGGGATTTAGGTTCGGAGCAGAGCCGCCTCGAGTCCGCTCTCCAAGAAATTAGAACCCGAGGGGATAGTGGAAGCTAACCCTGGGTGTCGATCTCAAGGAGCCTAGTGTAATATGGTACCTAATAGCTAAAATGTAAACTTGAAAAGGCGGGTAAAAAGCATTTTTGTTTGGTTTTGATAAGAAGTTTAGTATGTGCAAAGGTAAAGTAAAAGATTAGAGTTAAAAGTGAGATTTGTATGAAAATGGGATAAAGGTCATTCTTGATGAATGAAAGCTTTGGGAATCATTGCTTCAAAAGGTTTTCGAGGAGTTTGTTTGATTTCTAAAGAACCCTAGAGGAACCCCTCTAGGCTAGGCTTAGGTTAACTTAATTAATGCCGGAACCCCGCACATTACTTAATTTAACCCAAGTTGATTAAGTTCCAAATCAAGAAATAATTGATTATGCAAGACATTAAATCCACAATTTGGGCCACCCCATAATTGCTCTAAATTTCTCTCTAAACCCTAATCCATTGATGGCCACCCATACAATAAATTAGGACCTAGAGAGTGTTTACCCAATGTCTCAACACAACCAATTAATTCTTATGCCATCTCCCTCAAGCAAATAGCTTAACACTCTTAATCCACTAACCAAGCCACCTTGCATTAGCACATAATTTTCACCAAGAGAATAACAAAACTATGAACCCATAAATTTCATTAAACTCAAAGCTAATAAGTAGCAATGTCAAGCATTATATAAGAAGGAAACAACATAAATACAAACATAAGTTATAACCCTAATGTCATAAATGCATCCAACTAAGTGCCATAAATGCACCTCAACCAAATGCAATAGCAATTAATACAACCCACCAAAATGTCATAAATGCAACCCTAGAAACCTAGAAAAGCATAAATACAACAAATGGGAAATGATTAGAACTAGGAAAACTCCCCTATTGAAGCTTTAAGCTCATCCCTTGGCTCTCACCACCAAGAATGGTGGAGCCTAGCTGCTACTCTCCATGGAGGAACCAACAAGAAGGAAGGAAGGAAAGGAACCCATGGAAGGATGGAAGAAGAATGAAGAAGATGAAGATGGAGAAGAGAGAAGAGAGAGCTAGGGCTTGGGTGTGTAAAATGTGAGCCAAAACTGCCCTAAGGGAGTGTGTATTTCGTGTTTTATCTTTCCCAAGTCGGGTCAAGTGAGTGGGTTTCAAGTTGGATCCAGATTGGGCTTGAAATTCGCAAACTGATAAGCTGCAGAACGCTTCGCTCGCCGTCACCTCGCCGCGGCGAGGAGCTGTTGCTTCTGGACCCTTTTGGTTTTCTCGCCGTGGGCTCGCCACGGCGAGTTCATGTCTTCTTTGCCAAAATTGGGACGTTCTCGCCGTCTGTCTCGCTGCGGCGAGGTGCCTTCAGTTCTGCCTCTTTGTTTGGCCTTTTTTTTTCATCCCGGGTCCGATCTTTTGGTCCTGAACGACCTTACAAGTGGAAACAAGACTAAACAAGAATCAAATAGCCCTATAAATTAATCAATGTAATTAATCTACAATTATGGCTAATTAATCCTAATTTTATACTCATTTCGCTTGAGAGTTTAAGATATTCAATTAAGCATTATTGGACCAAACTTGCATCTTAATCATGTTAATTGCCTCAAATTAGGCATGTAAAAGCATTACAAATCAGAGATTTGTCAGTACGACTTCAATTTCCCTAGGTATCTGTAATTGCAATTACAATCAGATTACTGAAACAAAAATCATGAAATTACTGGACGGAGTAATTAATCAACTTACCTCTCTATGGGATACATCCAACGGTATTGAACAAGGCTACCCATCTTTGCGTTTTGAACGAGGTGGACAGTGAGATGGGCCATCACAGTGAAGAAAGACGAAGGAAATATCATCTCCATATGACAGAGCGTTAGAATTATTTTTTCCTGCAATTGATCAAACTTTGTTGTGTACAAAACCTTTGCACACAATCGTCGGTAGAAAGAACCGAGTTGAACCAAAACATTTGACACCTCCGGGGGCAGTATGCTTTTAATTGCCAGAGCTAGGAATTGCTGGAGCGAAACGTGGCAGTCATGACTTTTCAACCCGGCAATCTTCTTAGCATGCATGTTGACACCGCTTACATCTATCTAACTCAGCGTCGTCTCCTCAATACAGCATACAATCATTCGGACATGCATGAATTTTGGTGTAGTTCAATCCCAACTTATTGATTGTCTTCTTCGCTTCGTAGAATGAAGGTGGGATTTCTACCTAAGAAAATTCATCTCCCAATAATTCTAACACCATTGACATTCCCTTATCACTAAAGCCACACAAACACTTGATGTGATAGAGTTTGACTAGAAATGAAAGCTTAGAGTATTTATTGCACCCTGAATAAACATATTTTAGTGTAAAAAATATGATTTAACTAACTATAAATGAAAGTTCAAAGTTTTTAGTAGAACCTGGAAACAATGGCTTATCAGCTTCCGTCGTAAGGTCGAAAAAATTCCTAGCGGCATCGTTTCGGAAAAAATCTGGCAGTGGTCCATCAACGCCTTCTTCAGTAACGATGTTGCCACGTTGCGCACCGAAAGCATCACGCATGACATCGTCGATTGGATCTACATGATCTTTGTGATCGTTGATCTGCATTAATCCAACCTGAGATGTTGCAGCAGCTCGTTCACCGTCGTCATCATCATCATTCTCCCCATGAATCCCCCAAAAAGTGTAATTGGATGGGAATTTTTTCACTATAAGATGCTCAAACACAACATCTCTTGGATGCCACTTCTTGAATTTACATTTTGGACAAGGACAAAGAATATTATTGTTGACACTTGAGCGGTCAAAAGAAAAATCTAAAAAATGGTTCAAATTGACCAAATAGCGGGAGGACGTACGTGGCAAATTGATCCAAGATCTATCCATTATATGGGAAAAGATATCAAATAATGGAAGGATTGAAGTTTGATGGAAATGTGAAATGAAATGAATAAGATGGAGCATATATAAACTGGTAAATTTGATGCAATTAGCAGCGGTTTTGAACCGCCACTAAAAGCACTGCACTTAATTAGCGGCGGTTTTGAACCGCCACTAAAAGCACTGCACTTAATTAGCGGCGGTTTTGAACCGCCACTAAAAGCACCCACCATTTAGTAGCGGTTATGAACAGCCACTAAAAGCACTGACCATTAGTGGTAGATTATAACTGTGACTAAAATCAATAAGACTTAGTAGCGGTTTGAAACTGCTACTAAATAAGTCTATTCGTTTTTTTTCACTCAATCGCATTTATATATGTACAATAACCGCCACTAACTTCGCACTGCAATAAATGCGTCTCTTCGTTCGAAAGAAACTGCCACTAGATTCATAAAAACTACCACTAAATGTACAATAACTGCCACAGAATTCACAGTGCAATGAATGCGTCCTTTCATTCAGTAGCGGTTTGTACCAAACCGCTACTAAATTTAGGACCTTCCATTTACCCACGGTTTTCCCTGTGAAAGCCGCCACTATTGTAAGGCAACTAATTTCCCGCCAAACAGCGCGTCATTAGTGGCGGTTATATTAAGGTAACCGCTACTAATGTACGCTACTATTTACATAATGGTCAAACTGACCGATTTACTCGCGGTTTACTCTTTAAACTGCCACTAATTTGTGTTTAGTTGCGATTATATGTATCCGCTACTAAATGAACCACCAGTAAACCCCACTTTTTTTTAGTGAAGGAAAATCTCATATGCACAAGCTTCAATAAAAAACAAAATATTCCTCTCACCCTCTCTCTCCTCTGACACCCCCTCTCTCTGACACGCTTTTCTCTTTCACACACACACGGACCCCACTCATTTTCACACGAACAAGGAAAAGCTCATATGAACAAGGAAAAACTCATATGCACAAGCCTCAATCAAAAACAAAATATTCCTCTTACTCTCTCTATCTCTCTCCTCTGACACCCTCTCTCTCTGACACGCTTTTCTCTCTCTCTCTCTCTCTCTCTCTCTCTCTCTCTCACCCCACTCATTTTCACACGCACAAGGAAAATCTCATATGCACAAACGTCAATAAAAAACAAAATATTCCTCTCACCCTCTTTCTCCTCTGACACGCTTTTCTCTCTCACGCACACAGACCCCACTCATTTTTATACGAACAAGGAAAAGCTCATATGAACAAGGAAAAACTCATGCACAAGGAAAATATCATATGCACAAGTCTCAATAAAAACAAAACATTCCTCTCACCCTCTCTCTCCTCTGACACCCTCTCTCTCTGACACGCTTTTCGCTTTCTCTCTCACACACACACCCCACTCATTTTCAGATGAACAAGGAAAAGCTCATATGAACAAGGAAAATCTCATATGCACAAGGAAAATCTCATATGCACAAGCCTCAATAAAAAAAACAAAATATTCCTCTCACCTTCTTTCTCCTCTGACACTTTATCTTTCTGACACGTGGGGTCAATGTTGTCTTTTCTCCTCTAAATTTAATTTCAATTTGCCCCCACAAGACTCAAGTGATATTTCAGAATCTTTTGGTGCTGCATACTGATGTGTTCTAATTTATGTCATTGTGTATGTGACACCGGTGAATTACATAAAATGCCATCACGTGATGAGGTTCCTTGTTGGCCCACAGGGACTAACAAAAAAGAAAGATTTAAATGGGGAGAACACCCCCCGTTTCAAGTGAGGTTTGTGAGTTCTTACTGAACCGTAATGTGATATCGGTGCTTTTGTGATTGCTGTGATATATGATCTTGGAATTATGTATATGTCTATTACATGAAAAGCTGTTGTACACATATTGATTATTTGAGAAAGTTCAGAAAGAGATGTCTATTTATGTTATGCATCTATCTATTTATTTGTCATATGTTTCAAACTGCTATATCTATTAATACTTCACTAGACACCTTACTAGCATACACTATACGTAGATGAGTATTTAGTGGTTATGTGGGTCTACCCCCCTTTTCCTCAATTTTTGCAGGTGTTAGTTCCGGTCAGTAGTAGTCACTGGGAAAGAAGTCGGCGGCTATTCACTAGGAAGAGTGATAGTTTTTGGTCATCAGTGATTATATAGTGCCACATATATATTAGGCATTTTTAATTTCACTTCCACACATTTAATTTGAATTCATGGGTAATGTATGAGTTAATTGTACTTACGGAGGCCTCTGGACGTGATGGAATATGTGTTGGAAGTTTGGAGTTTCTCAGGTAATTCCGGTAGTGGTACTTTACTATTAGTAGAATTATTTATGTTTTGAAATGGTGGATTATCTAGAATTGTGATGCAAAATGTTACAAATACAGGCTATTATTTTAGGACATATGTTGTTTTCAATTACGATGATAGGGCATCCTTTTCTATCATGGTATTAGTTGTTTTATCTGAACATATTTCAAGGTGTGTTCAGGTTGTTTTAAATATTCATGTTAAGTGAATCCTTACCTAACATGGATATCTACGTCATGAATATTGGTGATTTTAAATATCCATGTTAGCTTTATAATCCCCGAAAATTCCTTTTTCTAACATGGATATTTCCTTTGATCATGGTAAATATTTTTCTAATCATGATAGATTATAACTGTATTTGAAAGCTCTTTTTCCTATCATGGTTAAACCGTCAAATTTGTATTTTATGGAAATTAGGAAAAATCATTTTCTAACTATGTTAGCTATTTTGTTAAGTTCTTTCCTAACATAGTTAGCTACTATACCGATTTGTTTACGTGTATTAGTTATAGGTGATGTAATATGTATAATTAAAATAGTAATTAAAGGTAGTAAATATTACATTAATTGCATGGGAAGTTCCATAGGCTTTTCAATGAAGATGTAAACAAGCACTTGATGTACTTCTTGGAAGTATGTGGTTCTTTCAAGCAAAATGGAGTTCTTGATTATGTTCTTAGACTTCGATTGTTCCCTTTTTCTCTACAAGGAAAAGCTAGGGAATGGTTAAACAATTTACCAGAGGGTTCTATCAATTCTTGGAATGATCTTGAAAGCAAATTTAGAGCTCGCTTTTTCTCTAATGACAAGTCTATGGAAGTTAGAGATGAATTTCTAAGCTTTAGGCAACATCTTGATGAGCACCTCTATACAGCATGGGAGAGGTACAAAATGTTGATGAAATAATGCCCCAATCATAGGGTAGACAAATGGGTGATAGTCCAAATTTTTTGCAGTCGCCATAATCCTCAATCTAAAGCAATGGTTGATTCTATGACAAATAGAGGGTATAGAAATGTCCCGGTTAATGGAGTTTTCAAACTCCTAGATCAACTATCTGTTAACAACTCTCAATATCACTCAAAATATCAACTTCATTAACAACCAAGGTGGTGGTAGGAGGAGAGTCTACTTCTATAAGGATGGGATCATTACCAAATGGAAGAAGGGACTCCTCACTTTTGTCTGGTAGTGGCCCTACTTCATGTGCTTGAACAGATACACTTGATTGAGGCATTAGAGGTTGAGAACTCTCCATTTATGAAGTAGGATTTGGCTCTTGAGCTTGTGTTCCTTGTTCCTCTTCATGTAGGTCTTGATGCCAAGGAGTTCCATATTCACCACTTGTCTCAACCCATGATATATGATCATAATATGCTTTGAATAAATCCTCAATCTCTTCAATATCTTTAAAGCTTCCATTGTTCATAATTAATTGTAGGTATGGCTCTTGGATTTTTTCATACTTTCGGGTTGAGGCACTTGTCAGGGTTTTCAAGTTAGGGGGTGAGAGAAGGTTGGCCAATCCACAAGGTTGATGGTCATGATGTTGGGGTGGAAGTTCATGAAGGATGAAGGGGATGGTTAGAATGATGATTAAATTAGGGATGAATATGGTGGATATGGTGAATAAGAAGGTTGATGATAGTGTGAATGTAACGGTTGAATGGGTTGGAAGGGTGGACAATATGGTGGAGGAGAAGGCTCATGATATGGTCTATAAAGTGGAAATGGGGGGTGATGTAATTTGAAATGAAGGTTGGTGGTAAGGGTCATGGTATGAGTTGTGGAAAGACACATTAAGCTCTTGAGTAGCACCTACAAAAGAATGAGAATGAAAAGATAAATCTTGATTACCATTAAACTAAGCCGTAAGAATACAATATAATCAATTCCTAATATGCAAAGATGCAATGATATGCTATAAAATCTTTCTAAATACACAAAACCTAAACTATATGCAACCTAAAAGCTAGACTCAGCCAAAACATGTTTGACAACCAGCTACAGGGAACCAATTACTTGGCTCCCCGACAATGGCGCCACTTGAAGAGCACCAAAATGGGAAGAAATTGGTGTAGTGCTGCCTTGGATCTGCTCTCCAAGAATTTGAACCAAGGGGTAGTGAAGCTATCCCCTAGTGTCGATCTCAAGGAGCCTTAATGCAATTTAATTCCTAGTAGCTATATGCAAAAGTTGTTAAAGACGGGTAAAAGCATTTTTGTTTGGTTTTAAGTATGAAAGTTGTTTGAAAAGTGTGATATGTTCAAGAATAAATTGAGATTGGACAAAAGGGATATTTGGATCAAACAGGATAAAAAATCATTCTTGATGAGTGAAAGCCGTGGGAATCATTTCTTCAAAAGATTTTTAGGGAGTTTTTATTGATTTTTCAAAAGACCCCTAGAGGAACCCTTCTAGGCTAGACTTAGGTTAATTTAATTAATGCCGGAATCCCGCACATTATTTAATTTAACCTAAGTTGATTAATTTCAAAATCAAGAAGTAATTGATTATAAGGACTCTTAATCCACAATTTAGGCCACCCCACAATTGCTCTAAATTTCTCTCCAAACCCTAATTCATTGATGGCCACATACAATTAAGGCCTCAAGAGTGTTTGCCTAACGTTTCAACACAATAAATTAGTTCTCATACTATCTCACTCAAGCAAATGACTTAAAACTTTTAATCCACTAATCAAGCCACCTTGTATTAGCACATAATTTTCACAAAGCGAATAACAAAATCATGAACCCATAAATTTCATTAAACTCAGAGTTAATACAAAATAATGTCAAGCATTTGAACAAGAAAGAAATAACATAATCATAGTTTATAATTCTATTAAAACATATGGAAATCAAGCACACAACCAAATGTCATAAATATATTCCTAGAACCCAAGAAAATTAATATAACAAATGGAAGAAGGATTAGAACTAATAAAACTCCCCTAATATGTTTCAATGCTCATCCCTTGGCTCTCACCACCAAGAATGGTGGAGCCTAGCTACTATTCTCCATGAAAGAACCATCAATAAGGAAGGAAGGTGTGGAAGCCAAGGATTTGGGGTGGAATGGATGAAGAAGATGAGAGATGTAGATGAGAGAATGAGAGAGCTAGGGTTAGAGAGGGTTTGTGGTGAACCAAATCTGACCTAATGAGTCTTGAAATCATGTGTTTTAAGTCCAGAATCAGGTCAATAAGTGGGTGTTTTAATTGGGACCAGGTTAAGCCCAAAAATTTTGAATATGATATGCTGATATCGGGGCCTCGCCATGGGGCTCGCTGTGGCTAACCCACGGCGAGGTATAGAGGCCTCTAGTCTTTTCAGGGACCCTCGCCGTGGGGTGCCAGGTGAGGTACAGGAAGTATGCCTCCCCAGGTTGAGCTCGCCATGGCGAGGCCGCGACGAGGTGCAGAAATTTGCCCCTTCAAGAATTCTTCAGCTTTTCCTTTTCCTTCTTCACCCGGATCAAATTCTTGGTTCTCGAATGACCCTACAAGTTGAAATAGAATAGAGCGAGGATCAAATAGCCTTATAAATTAATTAACACAAATTAATCTACAATTATGGCTAATTAACCTCATTTTCATGTCAGTCCAACTTAAAGATCTATGATATTGAATAAGTACAATTGGACCAAGTTTTACATCTTATTTATGTTGAAAACCTCAACTTTAGCATAATAAAAACATACAAATAAGAGATTTGTCAGGTACATAGCGGGTTCCAAAAAGGTTCTTAAATAATAACTAAAATAAGTCTAGCAAATAAGTCACTCTAGAATATGACGTGACATTTTTTTTATCAAAATTCCCTCCTCCAAAAATTTGAAGAGCAACAGTTAGGCACAGATAGCAAATATCAATATGTGTGATAAAATTTAGGGGAAACTACCCTAACATTTTAAAATATTTTGAGACACTTAAAATCATTAAATTATTGTGGAGTTCTATAGGTCTTAATTAAAATTAAGTTTTGATGTATATTTACCAAACTATCTGTTATTATAAAAAAAAAATATCCTCCCTCAAAGTTCGTTGGACAAAATTTTTTTTTTCCTATAACTCTACTAAAAACTGTTTTTTTTTTAATAAAATATCGTCCCTCAAAGTGCATTGGACAAATTAGTTGTTAGGACATATAATTAACAACTCCATTAGTTAAGTATATCGCTTAGTGGTACCGTAATATGCTTAGCAACACCAACTTTAAATACATTTTCGCTCAATTTGAATGACACAAATGTCAATATGGAAGGAAAACTAATTTTAAAATTAAAAAATTAAAACAACTTATTCTTGGAGGATTAAATAGGATCTGAGATTATTTATGCCCCTATATTTTAAGAGCACTCAATTAATTCCCTATTATATTTTCTTCTTAATGATTTATTATGCTAGCTAAGGATACTAAATTACGCATAAATACTCTCTCAAATATCTAAATAGGTGTTTGGTTTAATTAAGTCATTGATCTCTCAATTAATTAATTAAACCCCAATTCTCATAGTTATGGACTTTGAGAATTAGTTCCCACACGATAAAACCCAATTTCTACACTAAG
Organism: Mimosa bimucronata; assembly: GCA_037074515.1. Lineage (NCBI taxonomy): Eukaryota > Viridiplantae > Streptophyta > Magnoliopsida > Fabales > Fabaceae > Mimosa > Mimosa bimucronata. Next base: position 4,100,345 of record CM073446.1, read on the forward strand.
CTTAGCATTCTCATCAAGTATTAATTAAGTGAACTCAACAGTCTCATTAGTAGCCAATCAACAAGAAACATTAAGCATAGAGTAAAATGCACAAATATTAGTACAAACATTGACAAGAGTAAGTAAAGGAGAATGAAGAAGAACAATGATGTAAAGCCAAAATATCTTCCAAACTTCAAACCTCAACTGAATCTCCACCAAACTCCTTGCCCTAACACATCAAAGAGCTTCCAAGAAAGCTTGAAAGTCAAGAATGTTGGCAAGAGGAAGTTGAGGTATATATATAGTCAAAACTCTAAAATTATCGAATGGGTTAAGGGTCAAAAATATACATATGATTTTGTCAAAAGTTCATCCAGCATCAAATGTTTTTTTTTACCAAAAATACACATGAGTTTTCAAATTGGATCAAAAGTTACATTTACAGTTATATTTGGGAAAAAAAAAAGCGTGTGGTGCTGGATAAACATTTTTACAAAATCACATGTGTATTTTTTACCCTAATTTAATTGTAGAAGTGTATTTTTGATCCAATTTGAAAGGTTATGTGTACTTTTTGTCCAAAAAATAACATTTGGTGCTAGATGAACTTTTGACAAAATCACATGCGTATTTTTTACCCTTAAACCTTATCGAATTTAAGTTCAATTGTGCATATCTATTAGCGGCAGAGGGCCTAGATCTCGTTTTAGCATCTTGGCGCTATCCCTCTTTGTTTTTGTTTTTTAGCGTCAAAGGCATTTTGCACTCGCTTTAGCGTGTAGACGTTGCTACTGTCTGGCTTGATCCTTTGTTTCTCCCCGTGGTTAAGGCCTAGGAACTTAAATCAAAGATCGGCCGGTGATGGTCTCTCCCTCTTCTTCTCAGAAGTCAAATAAGCCTAGGCGCTAAAATTAGGGCTTAGGTGCTCTCTATTTCTATTTTCCTTCTTCTTCTTCGATGTATTCTCTTATGATCACTCCGTGTCTTTCCAAGCTTTAAAAAGTGGTTGTAGTCACATGGTCATGGTATCAAAATATATAGTCTTACAAAGGAGTCACATAAAAAAAAAAAAGAAAGAAAGAAAGAAAAGAAACTAATGAAAAATATTATCAAAATTTGTACAGTTTACCAATAGACGTGCAACCAAAATTCAAAGGAACATTTTTTTATCTTGAATATCCAAATCCGAAGTATGCATAAATACATTGAAGAGTATATAAAACTAAAAAAAAAAATGTGTTGAAATGACATGAAATCCTAGATGTTAAACAACCATGTTCCACAGCACAATAGCTTTCCTTAGGCTTTGGGGATAATATTCGGTACGAAAATCTATATTGAAAAGTACGTCCACCACAGCCTTTTGAACTAAGGCATGGCTTAAAACTAAACCTGGATAATAAATATCACAAAAGAAGAAGTTATAGCTATAGTTCTTGTTGAATCACGTCAAAATAATTTAATAGAAGTATAGAAATCAATTTATACAGAAATAAAAAGGGAAATTTCATTGTAGGACCACTGTAGTAATTTAATGTCAGATGAGGATCAAAAAAATCTGAAATTTCACTGCAGGACCTAGGTCCTTAAATGAAAAAAAATTGTTGTGTGAAAAAACCTAAAAGCCCTTGTGCAAAAGTCTTCATTTGCTGACACGCTGACACTACGTACTTTTGATTCTGACAACGTACTTCCTTGTACATATGGCGATTCCCTTGTGCATATGGTCATTTCCTTGTGCGAGGTCTGGACATAGCAAGTTATAAGGCCAATTTATTACTCCTTGTGCATATGGCGATTTCTTTGTGTATATGGCCATTTCCTTGTGCGAGGCCTGGACATAGCACGTTATAAGGCCAATTTATTACTCCTTGTGCATATGGCCATGTCCTTGTGCATATGGTCATTTCCTTGTGCGAGGCCTGAACATAGCACGTTATAAGGCCAATTTCTTACTCCTTGTGCATATGACCATTTCCTTGTGCATATGGTCATTTCCTTGTGTGAGGCCTGAACATACCATATGCACAAGGAAATGACCATATGCACAAGGAAATTGCCATCTGCACAATGAGTAATAAATTGGCCTTATAACGTGCTATGTCCAGGCCTCGCACAAGGAAATGACCTATGCACAAGGAAATCGCCATATGCACAAGGAAATGGCCATATGCACAAGGAAGTACGTTGTTAGAATTAAAAGCACGTAGTGTCAGCTCATGAAGTATGTTGTCAGTGTCAGCACGATGTCAGCAAATGAAGACTTTTGCACAGTGGTCCCTATCTAAAATTAATTCCTCTTTTTCACAAGGGCTTTTAGGTCTTTTCACACAATAATTTTTTTTTCAATTAAGGACCTAGGTCCTGCAGTGAAATTTTAGAAAATTTTGGTCCTTCTTTTACATTAATTATCTACGGTGGTCCTTTAAGAAAATTTTCCCAAATAAAAAAGCTAGCTCGTCGTATAATTAAGAATATGTTGGTATATGTTAATAACTTGGCTCCATAATCTATTACCTATTTGGAGTCATAAATATAATATTTATTTCCCATATCTATTAATTAAGTTTATTTCAAATTATCTCTATTAATGCTACTTTAACAATAATCAATTGTGAAAGAAATGGGAAATTAAGGAAGATGAGTAGAGTATTTTAGAATAAATATATAGTATTAACTTATATATTTTATCTAATTAAATTAGGTAAATAGGTGATATAAAAAAAAAAAGGTATATGGATACCAAAGCAAAGAATACAATGATTGGGAAAATATCCTGAGTCATAATGACGACATCAGACCTCTGCATATTTATAAATGTGTCCACTTGAATATGGTTACAACAATTTGTGGGGAAAAAAAAAGAATATGGTTACAACAATTTGCGGCAAAAAAAAAAAAAAACAAGAAGAATATGGTTACAACAATTTGTGGCAAAAAAATAAAAAAGAATACGGTTACAACAATAAGAGTATTCTAATATAAACTATACGTGGGACGCTAATTCCAAAAAAATAGCATCAAAACCAGTTTTTCTAACTGACAACACAACTAACTAATGTTTAATATCCACTTGGACTTGTAATGATTCACCCACCATCTCAACAGTAGTCTCTTGGGTTGTAGTTTCTGGATATACCGACTGGGGATTCTGGAACTTGAAATTGACACATAATACACAAATCACAGGGACCAGGAAGCTGAGTAATGCCAACATGAGAAAATACCGATCCAGGTGACTATCGTTTATCTTATCCTTGATCCACTCATGAAATACTAATGCAAATAGAATGTTCCAGAATTTCCCAATTCCTAACAACAATTCAATGCACGGACCCGCAAATTTCTTCATTGACTCAGAGTACAACCGATCACTCAAGAAAGTCTCTAGTCCACCTTCTGCAAATCCTTCCATTAGCCCTAGCAATAAGTACTGTGGAGCTAAAATCATGACACTTAAGCTAATAAAGTCTTTCTCTGGGTTTTCCAGAATCAGACTCAGCCTATGACGTTCCACTTGCCAAGCTGCAATACAACAGATTACTGAACAAAACAACCCAACAGCCATACTCCAATGTGGTTTCACCAATTCATATCTTGATTGGATTGCTCGGACCACAGATGCAACCAGAGATGATATTGCAAATAAAACCATGATTGGCACATCAAAACCAAAAACAGAAAAGGAACTCAAATTGCTTGTTGAAGAACAAAGTAAGTGTTGCCAGAAGCAGAAACCAAGCTGTATGCCAAGAAGGTGATCCCCAAGGGAATAATAAGATGAAGGGTCTTGACATCTCTCACTTGTTCGACTGTAACATCCTCTCGATTTGCTACTTTCACTTCACCTTCATAGTTGGTCATAGCAGCCCTATCCAAGAACGGCAAATAAAGTGGCAACAAACGAAACTCACCATTTTCTGTCACATGAAAGAGAGGTTTTACTGATATATCATCTGAACCTTCGTTGTTGTACCCCTGCTCTGAAGATGGGTATGGCAATTTGTGGTTCTTAATAGCTGCCTTATAGACCCTATAAATGGTAGTGAGAGGACTTTGTGAGGGTTTTTCTTCAGGATAATACCAGTAAATGCCGATGATAAACAATAAACACGTGGATCCCATAGTAGCAGCCGTTATTTGGAATTTTCCGGCCCAACCTACAAGGCCTAAGCACAAGGTAGCTGCAACGGAACCGATCATGGAAGCAGTAGGCCACCATAGATTACCAGTTTCGCTACTGGCATTTTCATATGTTCTTTCTTTCTCTTCTTCCGACGATTCCTTACCATCTTCTCCTTCGATCTTTTGATCGGTACCTTTTTTCTTGACTTCTTCACTCAGTTGATAATCGAAAAATTCTCTTAAAGTTGGCTTTTTTCCAGCCATGCCTAATGCAATGTGTAGTATTGAGGCTAAGGTGAACGCATCGAAATCTGAAACTGAGCGAATGAATAGTACCACCAAACCCTGCAATTTATAAATAACGCCCTCTTTTGTTTGAGCTTTCAACGTACGATGAAAATGAGTGATTGAATACTAATTTTAAATAATGCTTTGGGTGCAGAAACAAACACGAAACTTCTAACAAAAAGAGCAAAGATAACAATTAATATCAACTATCAACTATCAACTAATAGAAAACTTCAGTTACAGTACAGTACAGGGTTAAGTTCCATTTTTCTCAGAAATAATTGTAAAAGAGTATTGAGTATTCGAAAATAATAAAAGAAGTATTTTTGCCTCAAAAGTGTCCAAATCATAGAAAATTTACCTTATGGTTGAAAGCGTTAAGTTTGACCATGAAATCCTCAGTTTTTTACCCACCTATAATGACATAGCTTTGTCACTATATGCATGTCATAATTTAAAAGCCCATTTTTATACCGGAAATAACCATCACAGAGCTTTTTTGCATTAGAAGTATCCAAATCATAACAAATTTGTCCAACTTTTCAAAGTTAACTTTAACCGTTAAAAAACACTTGACACTCTATATTACATCCAATAATCTATTTCACCATATACAACAAAAATGATCTGGATACATGGTGATGAGGTGTGTGATAAGATAGATGGTGCAATATGGAGTGCCACGCGTTATTTAACAATTAAACTTAACTTTGAATAACGGTCTAGACAAATTTGTTATGATTTGAATATCCAAGATGCTTTCTTCCGGGGAGAAATGGACCTTTAAATGAATATATTTATATGGTGACAGGGTCATATTGGTGGGTGAAAAAAGTGGATTTAATAGTCAAAATACATTTTCAATGTTGGGGGTAAATTCGCTACGATTTGAATATTTCCGAGACAAAAATTGCTTCTCTTCTTAACTTGTTACTCCCGAATACTCAGCATTTTTTTGTGATTATTTTTGGGGCAAAAATGGATTTTAACACTACATTATATCTATGGAGCACACAGATTGTCTTTACTTTACATTATATAAAGTAACAGAAATTGTCTTAGAGAATTAGTTTTTATTTTAGCTCTTTTTTATAAGTTTGTTTTTATTTTTGCATTCAGGAAAAAAAAATTATGTTGGGTTTATATAGTGAAAAGTTTTATTGCTAAATCTACACAATTATCCTTTATTAGATAAGAACAATATCTGTTTAAATAATGAGTTAAACAAAATATATGAGATTTTAAAAAATTTAGAGAAATGGGATTACAAGGTTTTAATTAATATTTCTTAATTAATTTTTATCTTATATCTTTTATTTTTTAAAATTTTTATATCCTAACTTCTTTAATTTTTATAAAATTTAAAGTAACTCACCAAAAATTTTCATAACCTCTCCCTCCAGTTCTACTAAATAGCCCCTAAAACACCAAATCTGCACACTAAATGTTACTTTTATATTTTTTTTAATATTTAAATTGGTTCTCTTCTCAGCATGCTTTCTCATCTGAGATCCCAAACTCAATTTTAACTTTAGACCGCACAACTGATAATTCTGTTAATTAATTTTGGATCTATTAGAGATAATAGTTAGTGTAACTAATTATATTTAGTTAATAGTTTGTTATGACAGCTGGATAGTTTCTGTTACTGTCAGTGCCAGCTGTCCACATTATGTAAGTGTATATATATGTCCATATGTCATCAGTAAAAGTTGAGAATTCCATCATTCATTTCGTCACATTCTCCAATCTACTCTTTTCTCTCTAGAATCTTTCATGGTATCAGAGCCTCAACAACCAGAAACAGTGAATTCATCTTCCGCTTCCGCCCTATCTTCATCCTCTGCTTTGTCTCTTCAATCTCAGCGTAAGGATGTAGTCACATTCTCGCATCACATCTCCATCAAACTCGATGAGACGAATTATTTGTTGTGGAAACATCAGGTTTACACAGCTATCCGTGGTCACGATCTATAAGATTTCATCAATAAAGATTTCAGAGTACCTCCGCTCTATGTTGCAGACAGCACTGCTGTTGAAGGTTTCAAAATCAATCAAGAATTTCTTGATTGGCAACGCCAAGACCATCTTCTTATGTCTTGGTTGTCATGCTCGATGAGTGAGGGTATGCTTACCAGAATTGTAGGTTGTCAAACCTCACTTCAAATTTGGGAGAAGATTGAGCGTCATTTTGCCTCTCAGACCAAGGCAAAGGTTCGACAATTGAAAGCTCAGCTTAAATCTACCAAGAAATGTAATTTTTCCGCTAATGAGTATCTACTCAAGATCAAAGCAACGATTGATGCACTTGCTGGCATAGTTCATCTGATTTCTGAATCGGATCACATAGACTATATTTTTTATGGACTTACAGAGGCGTATGATCCATTCGTTACTGCCCTAAACTCTCGAGTAGAACCTTATTTTGTCGATTAGGTAGAATCTCTTCTGATTGCTCAAGAAGCACATTTGGAGAAAAATTCCAAGCCGAGTGAAGCTATGGCTAATCTTGTTCAGCAAAGATCTTTTTCTGACTCTTCTTATGGCCGATCTGGTCGTGGAAATGATGGTCGATCTCGAGGAAATGGCCGATCTGGTGGTGGTAATAGTGGTCATGGCGGCCGTGGAGATGAAGGTCGTTACACTTTTGACTCGTCTTATGGTAGTAATTCTTGCGGAGGTTCTTGTGATGTTCCAGAATACCAGCTTTGTGAAAAACGAGGCCATCGAGCGTTTGATTGTTGGTATCATTTCGATGAAGAGTTCCAGAGATTTAAATCTCAATGATAAGCAATCAAAGAATACAAAGGATGCTCTTATTGCAACTTCAGATGTTGTAGCTGATCCTGACTGGTTCTTGGATTCAGGTACTTCTAGCCACATTACTCATTCAGAGAAAGAGATAACGGATAAATCCGGTGATTACTCTGCTTTTAAAAAATCTTATGTTGGCAATGGTACTGGATTGGCTGTTTGTGGTGCTGGTAATACTAATTCACGCATTTCTTCTTCCAAATATACTCTTAAATTGCATGATATATTACATGTTCCTGGCATAACCAAGAATCTTCTTAGCATTCCCAAACTTTGTCTTGATAATGATGTTCTAATTGCGTTTTAGTATATGGCATAACAGTTTGGGTCATCCAGCCTCTCATGTTGTTTCTCAAGTCATGTCATCTTGTAATATTCCTATCAAGTCCAAGTCTCATCATATGGTGTTTGAAAATTGTAGTTCTTGTTGTTTGGGGAAGTCACTTAAACTTCCTTTCTCTCTGTCTTATACAGTGTATTCACAGCCACTTGAACTATTACATACTGATATTTGGGGACCATCTCCTCATACTTCTCTTGATGGCCAACGATATTACATTCACTTTACTGATGCCTTTTCTCGCTTTACCTGGTTTTATCCTTTCAATACTAAATCTTAAGCCTATCAAGTGTTTGTTGATTTTCACAAGATGATTGAGTTACAATTGAACTGTAAGCTTAAAGCTGTACAATCTGATAGGGAGCTGAATTTCTTAAAATTGGAAAGTATTTCAAAGAACATGGTATTATTCATCGCATGAGTTTTCCTTACACTCATGAGCAAAATGGTCTTGCTGGGAGGAAACATCGAACTGTTGTTGAAATTGGTCTTACTTTGTTGGCTAATGCATCTTTACCACTGTCTCTCTAGCCTGAAGCATTTGATACTGCTACTTATCTAAGCAATCGATTACCTACTAAGGTGCTTAAAGGAATTTCTCCTTTTCAAAAATTGTTTAATCAAGTTCCAACCTATCATCATTTGAAAGTTTTTGGTTGCTCTTGTTTTCCTCATACACGGCCATATAATAAACACAAGTTGGAGTTTAGATCTGTTAAGTGTGTTTTTATTGGATATTCATTGACTCATAAAGGATATAAATGCTGGGATCCTAATGGCAAAGTCTATATCTCACGAGATGTTATTTTTCATGAATCTGTGTTTCCTTATTCTAGACTTAAGGGTTTTACACAGGATTTATTATTCATTCTTCTACATCTCCAGTGTCCTCTATTCCTCATAAGATTTCTTCATCTGCTAAGGTTCCTGGGAATGTTTCTGGTTCATGTGAATCTGAGACTTTTCTCCACAGGTGTCTTCACAAGTTTCTATACCATCACATGCATCTTCTGTTACTCCAGGAGATAATACTATTAGTTTCTCAGCTCCTTCTAATTCTTTTGTTTCAGTAGCTCCTTCCTCAGCTCCCTCTGATTTGTCTGTTCTAGTAGCTCCTTCCAGGATGGTTACAAGGTCTATGAATGGGATTTTTAAACTAAAAGTTTTTATTGCAGAGATAGAACATGTCAGTGTACATGCTGCTCTTCAATCACCGATATGGAAAAGTGCCATGGATGATGAGTATGCTGCTTTAATGAAGAATAATACTTGGAGGTTAATTTCTCTTCCACCAAATAGACGTGCTATTGGTTGCAAATGGGTTTTTAAGATTAAGACCAATCCTGATGGGAGTGTTGCTAGATATAAAGCTAGATTAGTAGCTAAAGGGTTTCATCAACGTGAAGGCTTTGATTTTACTTAGACTTTTAGTCCTGTGATTAAACCTGTTACCATTCGACTAATTTTGACTATTGCAGTAGCTCAGAGGTGGTGTATCCGCCAAATTGATGTCAATAATGCCTTTTTGAATGGCATTCTACATGAGGAAATCTATATGGTTCAGCCACCTAGGTATGAACACTCAAATAGAAGTCTGGTATGCATATTAGATAAGGCATTGTATGGTCTTAAAAGACTTGGCATGACTCTTAATCGTTTTGGTTTTAAAAGCAGCAAGTGTGATCAATCTTTGTTTACAAGAACTCATGGAGCTAAAATATTGTATGTGTTAGTTTATGTTGATGACATAATTGTTACTGGTAACTCTGTCTCACAAATCACTAATCTTATTGTCACATTGAATAAGGAATTTGCTCTTAAAGATCTTGGCAATTTGAGTTATTTTCAGGGTATTCAGGTTCAGTTTAGATCTGATGGTGGTCTGTTTCTTTCTCAACATAAATATATATATGTGAGCTTCTTAAGCATGCTAGTATGTTGAATGCTAAGGGCACCAAGACCCTATGATTTCCAATTTAAAATTGTACAAGGAAGGTGATCATTACTTCTCTGATTCACAAAAATATAGATCCATTATTGGAGTATTACAATATGCTACTATCACACGGCCTGAGATCACTTTTGCTATTAATAAAGTCTGTTAGTTCATGCAAGCTCCTCTGGAGGAGCATTGGAGGGCAGTCAAAAGAATTCTGCGTTACTTAACTAGCTCTTTATCCATAGGTCTTACTCTTTGTCCATCCAAGAGCAGAACTCTTGTGGCTTACTGTGGTGCAGATTGGGCTTCTGACTGCAATGACCGAAGAAGTACCATTGGCTTCTGTATTTTCTTTGGGCCTAATCTTGTATCTTGGTCTTCTAAGAAGCAACTTACTGCCTCTTTAACCAGCACAGAATCTAAATATTGGAGCATGACTTCTATTGTTACGTACTGATATTTTGTGGGTTAAATCTCTGCTCAGTGAATTACATATTAAACTTGTATATGTCCCTCATATCTTATGTGATAATTAGGGGGCAGTGTTTTTGACAGCTAATCCCATTCTTCATGCTCGTACAAAGCACTTGGAGTTAGATCTTCATTTTGTCCAGGAAAAAGCAATCAGATGAGATATCAAAGTTCAACATATTCCTGCTTCTGCTCAAATTGCAGATGGTTTTACCAAACCTTTGTCTAGTGTTCCTTTTGATGTTTTTTGTCATAATCTAGGCATTAGAGAGTACATTGAATTGAAGGGGAATATTAGAGATAATAGTTAGTGTAATTAATTATATTTAGTTAAGAATTTGTTATGACAGCTGGATAGTTTCTGTTACTGTCAATGCCAGCTGTCCACATTATGTAAGTGTATATATATGTCCATATGTCATTAGTAAAGGTTGAGAATTACATCATTCATTTCATCACATTCTCCAATCTACTCTCTTCTCTCTGGAATCTTTTAGGATCTACAATATATCTAAACGGAGGTGAAAAGAAAAAGAAAAGAAGATAGATGGGTTTTGAGTGAGGCTGGGCATATAAGGGTGCTGTATTTACAAAAGACTCTGATATACAGACCCAATGGCCTTTATGACCATATGAAAAGTCATAGCCTATATGTTATGTAATTGTAATAAGAGGGATTAGTTATTAAAGGTGTCTGGAGATGTTTACTAGCCGCTAATGACTTTAATACATTGGCTACATACTAATAATGGCTTGGTTAATTTTAATTAGGGTCGAATAATTGGATGATGGATTGAGTTTTGTTTTCTCTTCCTTCTATCGTCTATCTATGTTGTCTTCCCTCTCTTCCCTAACTCATATGTACAACACCGTATTAGAGGAACAATGATAGAACTGAAGGGATATAATCTGATATATAGTCACACGTTCATATGTAATTAGTTAAAAATGAGTGTTTTCTGGGACATATTCATTCAGAGTGACTATACTTGCATGTGAAAGAATAGGTTACATTTATTGTCATGAATAATAAAGAAAATTAAAGTGAAGAGACATGACCCTTTGAATGGCTCTTGGTCCCTCTTTTGAACCGTACAAGTTTTTTAATTCTTACAAAAGTTGGTGCTACACGAGGTACGAATGGCAGGAGAGAAAACTTAAAACTCTCAAAGCTCCATGCCAGCGAATTGGCACTTTAGTTCTCATGAACTGATGAAAGTTCTCTAACTGAAAATTCTTACAAAATATTGGAATGCAAATAGTTTTCAACTTTTCCAATAAATGCACTTATCGGCACTCTAACTTGTGTTATGCTTTTTATAAGATAAAATCTACCACCCCCAATCAACATTTTATTGGTCCAATTAGGTTTTCCTTCTAACACTATTGGTTTCAAATAAGTTATAGCAATCAAAATATACTATATATGGCTCAAGTTATATCATTTATTCATTTCTTCTTTCCTTGTCATGAATATATCTTGTTTAAAGCATTATTAGGGTTATAACGTAACTTAACCGTGCAATAATGTACGTGTATAAAACATCAAGATAAACTATACATTACCGGAGCTAATAGGTTAAGATTCCCTAATTAAATGTATAAAATCTTTCATGAACTGGAAGCTTTTAACAAAACAACCTTAACATGAGTATCTTTAAATTGAAGTTGCTAGTAGTTAGCAACGTTATAAAGCTATGGTAACTGACCATAATATAGGCTGCGGTGCAGAAGATAATGGCTTTGAAGCGACCTGTGTAAGCCTCTGATACGTGTATCACAGCAAGTGTAAGCACAGATGACATGACATCAAGAAAATTCACAAGTATAGTCGATTTCCGTAGATCATAGTTTTTATCTCCAAGGAAGTCCGCCAAAACATCCACCACTCCTTTCTTCCCAAATGCATAGCTGAAAGCTAAACCTGGATTATCAATATCATAAAAGGAGCAAGTTTGTTAGTTAGTCATTAATAATGTTGGATCACTCCAAAATATCTTCATTGAAAGTTAGTTTCTTTATAGATTTAATTAAGGAAAAGAAAAAACAACTTGGCCGCAAGGGAGCTTATATAATATAATCTCCCAACACACACACACATATATATAGAATGATCTATATATATAGCTAAAGCAAACAAAGAACATGGTATATATATGTGATATGACATTTACCGAACATGAAAATCACGGTCTTGGAGTGGACGAAACCTCTGAGAATCCAGGCGAGATTCATTGTTTTAAAGAGAAAAGACGGGTTGAGATTTTTTTTTTTTTTTTTTTTTGATAACAGACGGGTTGAGATTTTTCCCCATCTTCTATATATCGTTAAACTAGGAAAGACGATGTTGATCATGTTATATATAATGAAGTAAATGAAGTGACCTTCTGGCAAGGTGCGTGAGACGACGTTGCGAGGAAAGAATGTGGAGATGAACGCGCTGTGTCCACGGCTCCACGCTTTGTGAACACAACGCGTTGTGTTTGGCATAGCTTTTGAGCCGACGGGTTGAGATTTTTCCCCATCTTCTATATATGGTTAAACTAGGAAAGACGATGTCGATCATGTTATATATAATGAAGTAAATGAAGTAACCTTCTGGCAAGGTGCGTGAGACGACGTTGCGAGGAAAGAATGTGGAGATGAACGCGCTGTGTCCACGGCTCCACGCGTTGTGTTTGGCATAGCTTTTGAGCCCAGCCCAACCCAGCGGTAGAAGCAAGATGTGGCTCATTGTTGATGTGTGGGTTGGCTTAATTTTTGAAGTACTTTTGTGGATGATCCAAACATGTTTCTAAAAGTTAGATTGAAAAAAAAAATCACTTATATTATCACAAATTCAAACATAAATCACTTCACACAATCTATCTTTTATTCAATTTTACTTTTAAAAAAAAGTTACTTCTACAAAACCAATCTAAATACACCCAGTAGAGCTTCCAAAACGTTGGGATCAACGCGTTCTGCAGCTTCATCATGTGGAAACATCAAAACGTTGGAGACATTTTATTAATATAATGTCTTAAAAAATTTACTTAAAATGCACGTAAGATATTTGTTTGATCATATCTTTTTTAAATGAAAAATTATAACATATTTACAATTATATATTAAATGAAGAGGGTTATTTTTTAAATGACATATTATACAATACAAAATATAAAAAAAATTGGATAAGATAAAAGCTGTTAATTTTAACCGAAATTTTAACAGTAGGGGGTTGAGAGTTAAAACATGAAATGTTAGGGGTGCTCGATTTAAACTTTCAAAGGTTTGAGAGTTTTTCTGTAAGTGACCCAAAGTTCAGGGGTTTTTCTATAATTTAGCCTTTTTTATATATCAACTCGCAATTAGCTCTTTTTTTGGATCATTTTACCAAATATCCGAGCAACCGACTACTCATATTTTGGGGTTCGTAGCTTCCATTCCCATTACAAGTGTCTTATATAGGATTCGAATTCGGGATCTTAAAAGATCTAATGAGACCTTACACCATTGGCCAACTATGTGTTGGTTTTCTCACACTATGTGTTGGTTTTCTCACTTTTTTTATATGAAGACAATATATATTAAGATAAAATGACATAATGGGCTCATGTGCAAGATCAAAATATTGGATCAGAAACACACAATGGGCCAGGTATATAATGAAGCTAAAACAGGAAAATAAACTAAGGGGGCAGAAGAGGTAATCGAACAAGGTAAATAACAGGGATTGAAGAGTTTTTTGCTTTATTATTGTTGTCCATGGAAACTTGAATGATTCAAAATCAGCAAAATCATGAAACAAAATCATAACTCTTAACAGATCCAAATTCAATCAATAAAAAAGATCAATGATTTTGGACAAATTTTTTTTCCCTTTTCTTCTTACTGAGATTTTAGACAAATGAGTGAGGGATTCGAAATAATTTTTTTTTAAAAAAAAATAAGTCATTTGGGTGGCCATGAGTTATTGTGTAAACGTGTGTACTAAGTTTTTATTTTTAATGAAATAAAAGTTTCAAATAATAAATAATTCGAGACGGGACGTTTCAAATAAAAAAGTTTTTATTTTTAATGAAACTTTCATCCCCAAATTCTCAAGAACGGGGCAGGAAAGGCCGGGTCAGAAAAGTTTTGAACGGCTTATGTGAGCATGCATGCGCCCTCTTTTTTATTGTAAAAAGCCTTGGATACTCTAAGAGTGGCAAGTAAAGAAGATAGATCTAGAAAAGGGAAAATAACCAGAGAAAGTAATAATGAAATCTAGAGGTAGAAAGAGAGGTAAAGGTGCTTCCCATGTAACCACTTTCCCTATTCATAAAAATGATGAATAGAGAAAGCTTAGCATATGTAAGGGTGAAAAAAAATTTGATGGCTAAAGAATTTAAGTTCTTATAAAAATCTGGCTGATAAAAAATATTTTAAGGTGTTAAATGCACAAAAATTAATTTAGGATATTATATAATGTTGAAAAAATTATTTATGGTCCTGCTGGATGATCTAAAAATTAATTTGAGACATTAAATGTTATTAAAAAAATACTAAGATAATCGATATTAGTGAAAATATTTTAGAACAAATACACTAAATGAAAGGAAAAAAAAAACGAAAAGGAAAAATACTTGAAGTAATGAATGTTATTTCCCAGCCTTCAGCCTTACCATTTTACACCCAAGCTTGGAATTGGTAATCGCAGAGGAATTGGTATACGGAAAGTAATATTACCCGCCGGCCCAGATGACGAACAAGCTAGTACACAGTCTAGGAGATGGAAAATGATGCATATGTGAAGAGATCAACGAGACATGAAACATAGGAATTGCTTAAAACTAAACCTGCAATCATAAGATATATATCCTGAGAGGAAGAAGTGATGAGTCTGTTTGTTGATTACGTTGTTAGTGACTCACATGAAAATTATTCAACGTACGTAACTGAAACACAAATCATTTCATTCATACAGATTCAAAAGATTTACCCAAGAACAATGGAGAAAATCCAGTCTCGAGCCATTGTGGAGGCAGAGAAATGAGCTTCGTTGAGAAAATGGCATGACAGTGAGGAAGTGCTTTAAATTTACATATAAAATTATGACCATGACCCGTCAATGAATGAATGGGGTATAGTAATAGTACTACATGGTATCCTGTCAGCCATTCATCTTTGTGTCGGCAATTTGCATGGACTTGTCAAATACTCCATTCCATATTTTTTTTTATATAAATAAGAATCATATTTACCCAAAAAAAGTATTCGCCAAGAATTATTGGGTGTTCAGAAGTTTTTTGAGGATCAATGTTACCCCGAAAGTTACCAAAATATATAGCAATGTTTTCCCCACCATTAATTATTGTTAAACTTGACCGTTTGTTTGACCTAGTTAAGACATATGGCAATCGCTTAAAGCCAACTCATCATCTCCCTCCCTCTCACTACTACAGAAAATGTCTATAGCAGCACTTATTTTGGCCCTATAGCAGCGCTTATAAGCGCTGCAATATCAAGTGATGCAATAGGCCATTAGGCCTAAAGCAACGCTTGCTAAGCGCTGCAATAGGTGTCCTATTGCAGCGCTTAAGCACTGCTATATATAGGTCACCTGAAATTTACCTATAGTAGCGCTTATAAAGATAAGCGCTGGTATTAATATTTTTTTTAAATATTTAATTTTATTTTATATACCCCACCTGCATCAGTGCTAAAATACCAGCCTAATAATAACGACTGTGGATACTAGCTCCGGTAATGTATATACTATACTATATATCTACATTTGTATTTATTGAAAAAGAGGTAGTACATAAGTGCACCATTCCTCAATTAGTGCATTCATTTGTTCCCTAGACAATGAGGGGCAACGTGCGTCTAGGTAATACTGCACAGAGAGATAAATTTGAATAGCAATCAAATCTACTTGAAATCTAATAACAAGTTCAAATACAATTAGAGTTGGCAAAATATAAAACTTACTGTCAATGGAATGCTACATCGATCATGTGTAACGACATCCCTCATAAATTGCATCACATAGTATCCACAGTCGTAATTATTAGGTTGGAAGGGGCACTGTAACAAAAAATACCAAATATCATATGAGAAACATTTACTTTATGTTTGAGTAGATTGTTTAAAAAATTGAATAACTTGTAGAACCTGGACTGTGAGACACGGATAAGCATATTTCTGGTCAAGGGCTCTGGAATAACTCAAGTTAACGGAGGACCGAAAACTGGTCAATGCGCTGGAAACGAAACAAAGTAAATTAATTTTATTGGCTAGGGTCATAAAATGACAAATGATGCAACGGATTCAAAGAATGCTGACATTCACGTACCTATTGACGAGGCGCATCAAAGCTGGGTGACTTTCTGGTTCAGCACCATACACAGGATCCAAATAGTAAATCAAGGGATCCGGTTGTGCTTGCGGATAGATGACAAGCAAAAGGCAGTGCTGCCTAAAATTTTTTAGAACGTTATGTCAGTATATATAAATGATACTTGGAGCTAAGAATACGATGAAACCTACAATGCATATCGACTTACCCTGTATTAATTGGAGCTAAGAATAAAGTCATGCCTGTTGCCTTTAAAGAAAAGCACCTTCTAAGCTTCGCGGACAGCTCGCCATAGCTCACGCCCGTAATATGTGCTATATCATAGGGGCTTATGAATTCAAACGAGACATAATCCCAGGCGAACATGACATGTTCGTGCAGGTGCCTTCAAAGAAACCATACAAACTCCCAATTAGTGTAAAACTTATGACATTAAATGAAACCCCAATGGAAACGCTATATACCTGATCCATAAATTGATAACCGTAGCACTGAGTCATCCTTGATCAAGCACCTCCATGATCTAATCCCTAGAAACAAGCTCACAGATATTTGACACCCCAAATATACGCTTGTGGAATGGAATCTCGGCAATAAATTCGGGAGATAGGGTGGCTGAAAATGCTCGCAATCGAGCACGATTTGGCGTCTTGGTGCTTATACGTTCAATAACAGGAGGCGCTTGTACTTTCTTCTTGCCCTTGGCTTTTGTTGCCTACAAACCATGTGAATAGAAAGTCTGAAATTTTATTCCAATAAAAAAGAATGCTAGTTTAATTGATTAGTAAATAATCACTTGTGACGATGGATCAGTATGTGAACTCTTTTTCTTTATCACTTGAGCGGCTGAACCACCGGTACCTTGGACATTAGGCCTTTGTGCTTTCTTTCCGGTAGAACGTGTACCCTAAAAAAACATGTAAATAAAAGAACATTCTTCCAACACAATGAATGCTAGTGTAAATGTTATTAGTAAATAACCACCTGTGGTGTTGGCTCAATCAAACCAATGGGCCAAGCAACGCAAGCACCGATAGCATCTCCGACCCTAGTCATCTCATCAGTAGGGAACGGTATTGGTGCCCTGTTGTTGTAGGAAGATTCAATCATTACTCTCAGTTCATTTTTAGGCAACGGCGAGTTATGCAGGGTCATGTTGGAAGTGTTGTAGACCTTCCCTTTGGCAACTACTTCACTGAAAGAGTGATCGATATACAGCCTGCAATATGACTCGCCCTACGAAAGAGTTGACAACATTAGCTCACAATCAATAATATAACAATGTCGCTGTAAGTTTGTAAGTAGAGAATGTATGAACTACCTGAGGAATTTGGGCCTGCGGCATCGTACAGCTCTCCCTTATGCTTGGACTTTCGACAGGAGGAACGTTACCTTGTTGCACGAAGTTTGACGTTTGTGATGCAACATTATATCGCTGGTAAAATTCGAACATCTGCCCGTACTTCCGATGCAGCTCCTCATTCTGTCGTTGCATCTCCTCCCTCAGAGTTTGAACTTCTTCTTGTAACGCTCTTACTTCGCTTTTTGATGCCCTATGTTGGCAGCCAAAGTAAGATGAAGGTGTGATCCCTAGACCTGTGCCCCGAACACAGCCCGAATACTCAGGACGATCGAGCGCTCTGCTCAGGAAATCACCAGGGCCAAATTTGTTGACCTCGTCAGGTATTCTTGTGACAACATATCCTATAACAAGAAGAAATGGTTGTTAGATATTAACTTAGCAAAGTCAAGAGAATGACTTACACATTGTTCACAGACTCTTTTGACCTCCTCATGAATGATGGTACCGTCCTTTTGAAAGTGTCCCCAGACCCAGAGGTCATGCCGTGGTGGCTTCCCTTTTAGGCCCTGTTCCTTAATCTGTCAAGCAAGCGATGTGAACGCATAATTAATCACGTAAACATTTATTCATAATTTTGTATTTAGAAGTGTTACTAACATACCATATCTTGCTCCAATTTAGGAAATGTCTTTCGTCCGCCTATATACGGATACTCACAGCTTTTAGCCGCCTGTCTATTTCTTTGACTTACTTTCTCAAAATTCGCTGTCAGACGTGATTGCACAAATTCATCCCTATGTTCCTGGGTAATTGACCCTGCGAATGCCTCTGGGGGTGTTGGAACGATCTCCCCGTCTGCATCTCTCAGGTAGTACTTGGTCAAATTTATGCGGAAACCCCGATGCATTCTGGAAGCTTTCTTCAGGACATACTCCCTATGAGAATCATCAATATGAAACATGGTCTGTAAAAATAGAAATCATATTAGATTTGTTAGTTACAATATTATCATAATAAAACTAAATTGTAAAAAGGCACCTAACCTGAATCTCTGACCAAACAGCGTCCTTGCTGCTCCCGCGGTTCTCCAATCTGTAATAGTAATAGGCACTTTCTGCCGAACAGTGCTCCCAATAGAACCAGAGAGGTCTTTTGCAGTCTCCCCGATTGGTTGGTCATTTTCGTTCCATTTAAGTCTAGTCTTTTTTCCCAGAGATCTGCGCTTGAGGAGTTTACACATAAGGGTGATGCCATCATAATGTAAAACAGAAATACATACAAACTTAAATCGATATAAGGGCTTTTGTCTTTTTTTCCTCTCTGTTATATTATATAAAATTGTTTGCTTCCTCTTTTTCGTTGGATTTAGGGTTGTGTTGAGCCAAATGCCTTCTTCATAATCACTCCTTACATAAACAGGCTCATCTTCATCATCATATCTGTCTGCATCAATCTCTTCTGCCAGTAGCGTCTCAAATGAAGGATCCTCTTCTATCATATTCATATCATCATCACTTCTTTCATCATCAACTTGTTCGGCATAATTTTTGTTCGACTGCATGACAACTGACCAATTCTTCTTAAAAGGATCGACAATGTAAAACGCTTGTGATGCTTGGGACGGTAGAATGTAAGGATCATCCTTATATGCAACTTTAAAAAAGTCGACCGATATAAACCCAAATTCATCTAATCGCCATCTACTATGGTTGTTAACCCACTGACATTGGAACACAGGAACTCTGAACATGGTGTAATCTAACTCCCAAATGCAATCAATCACACCAAAGTATGCCATCTTCGCATATATAGGATTTGTATCTCTCGCACTGGATATATGCAATGTCTCGGCAACAAGTGTGACTCCACTATTCTGCATTGTGCTTTTTTCATCCTGGTCTTTTGTATAGAATGTGTAGTTGATTGCATAGGCAGTGTAGGAAAATGCGTGCAAACCCGGTCCTTTCGACAGCCAAAACAATCTTTCAGAAATTGATCCAGCATTAAGATCAAACTGCTAACAAATACGCACATTGAACCATCTAATGAATTTTTTGTTGTGCTCCCTTGTAATCAAACTCTCATTTCTATCACTGTGTATTTCCCGTAAGAGTTTTTTGTGTTCTTCAACGAATGGTTCAACCTCAGGAGTGTTGTGAAGAATATACAAGTGAGCAAGCTCCCTTTCAGCATTCGAAATGCGTATTAAGTTGAACCCACTTATTCCTTTCCCCAATAATCGCCCATCGTGACGAGACTTCGACAAACCAACATGTGCAATACTTGATAAGTAATTACACAAATCACTTGCTTCTTCAACGATGTATCTTTCAGCTATACCCCCTTTGGTCGATATCTGTTTTTGACATACCCCTTTAAAACTTTTATGAACCGCTCAATCGGGTACATCCATCTCAAATAGACTGGGCCGCACAGTTGAACCTCTTTGGCCAAGTGTACAGTAAGGTAAACCATGATGTCAAAGAAGGATGGGGGGAAATACATTTCAAGTTCGCACAGGGTACGAATGATCTGCCTCTGCAAATCTTGCAACCGTGCTATATCAACCACTTTACTACAAATGAGCCTGAAGAAAATACACATTCTAGTGATCGTCCTACGCAGTTTCTTGGGTAAAATGTTGCGTATGCCGACCAGTAAGGAATTTTGCATCAGGACGTGACAATCATGAGATTTCAGGTTCTTCAACTTCAACTCTTTCACGGATACAAGGTTCTTTACATTTGAGGAGTAGCCTTCTGGAACTTTGATCACATTCAGGATCTCACAGAATGATCTTTTCTCTTTCTTCGAAAGGGTGTATGCTGCTGGAGGTAAATAAGTGCGGTATCCTCTCTTGACAGGTGCCAACTCTTGTCTTATTCCCAACTTGAGCAAATCTAACCTGGAATTGACACCACCCTTAGTTTTTCCTTATATATTTAGCAACGTGCTAATTAGGTTATCACAGATGTTCTTTTCAATGTGCATCACATCCAGAAAGTGCCTAACATATAAGGACTTCCAATACGGGAGTTCGAAGAATATGAACCTCTTCTTCCAGCCACTTGTCAACATATTTTTAGCAAAAGGCTTACCAAAATCATTCTCCAACGCGTTCACCTTTTCAAAAACGTCATCCTCGATCAATATCCTCGGCGGCCTACCTTCTTCTAAGCTCCCGTTTAATGCCTTCTTCCACCTCCACCAATGATGTTTTAATGGCAAAAACCTCCGATGTCCCATGTAAACATTTTTCCTATAATGCTCCAGCCGCATCAAATGGGTATCGTCTTCACATATAGGGCACGCACCATATCCTTTGATGTTCTATCCGGACAAATTACCATACGCTGGGAAATCATTTATTGTGCCAAACAACATGGCTCTCAATTTAAAACTTTCTTCATTACAGCCATCAAAAACCGTCTCACCGGAATCCCACATATGCTTCAGGTCTTCAATCAAAGGATCCAAGCACACATCTATATCGTTGCCGGGCTGTCTAGGCCCAGAAATAAGCATGGAAAGCATCATAAACTTGTGTTTCATGATCAAATTTAGGGGGAGGTTGTATATCATCAGAATCACCGGCCATGTACTGTAAGTACTACTCTGAACTCCATGCGGATTGATTCTATCAGTTGCCAATGCAAGCCGTAGGATTCTCGGTTCTTCACCGAAATCAGGGTACTCATCATCAATTTTTTTTCCATTGGAGGGCGTCTGCGGGGTGCCTAAGTTTGATGTCTTTAATCCTCTCATCAGCGTGCCATGTCAAAAGTCTTGTAACATCCGCATTACTGTACATGTGCCTGAATCTTGGAATGATCGGAAAGTACCACAACACTTTAGAAGGACTCTTACCTTTCTTTCCATATCGAGATGTGCTGCATTTAGGACACTTCTCCAATGACGAATACTGGTTCCGAAATAAAATACAGTCGTTGGGGCATGCATGTATTTTCTCATAATTCATACCGGTCGACCGGAGAATTTGCTTCGCCTCGTATGTTTTCGAGGGGAGTACATTCGCTTCTGGGAGTATATCTCGCAAAGCGGACAGCAGTGCGGTGAAACTTGCATCACTCCAACCGTATCGTGCCTTCAGATTATACAATTTAAGCACCGCACTCAATCTTGTGTATTTGCTGCATCCCACATACAAAGGCGTCTCTGCATCGCTGATTCTCCTCACCCACCATGTTCAACATTTCTTCAAGATCATCGCTCTCATCACACATGTCTGTATCAAGCACATTCGAAGCGCTACTAACATCAGGTACCCGGTCTCCGCATTCATTGTCATAGGTCTCACCGTGCTTTGTCCATCGTGTATAAGACGGATCAATTCTATGACAAATTAAATGACTTAACAAGTCAAGAGGACGAAGACGCTTCCCATACCAACACGATAAACAGGGGCATACAATTCTGTTAGCATTCTCTGCATGCTCTGCAGCAAATTCAATGAACTCTTTTGCTCCATCTATATATTCCCTTGAACGCCGATCACAAGACATCCATTTCCGATCCAACATGGTAACCTACTAAAGGAAAGTGGCGGTAAGATCGATCTATATATGACTTACTCATTAGGTAGCCACCTTATGATGTTACCTTATTTTTTAACAAAAATTCGACTGTATAACAGCTACAAAATGAACGTTCACAGGCTCAAAGCCCTATATTTTTAACATAGAAATTGATACTCCACAAAATACATATCATTAACTCAATAGATTTACATAGCCCAGCCACCACAATAGAATTCACAGATCATATATATAGCATTAATTGGAACACAAGTAGGAACATACTAATTCAAGTTCACTACCTCTTGAATTTAAACCTAACTTAGGATAATGTAACAACTAATCTACAAAATCAACAAGTAGGAACATACTAATTCAAGTTTACTACCTTTTGAGAGTATTCAATCTGCGTTAGAGTATAGGATCTCTGGATATAAAAGCAAGTTCACAGACTTTTATTGCTATATGTAAATCCTTCAAATGGCCCCACTTTGATTGCCTAAACAGTCCTGCATATAGGAAGAAATTATATAACTTAAATTCAACAAAATATAACTTATATGCACTTGAAAAACTACAAACTGAAAGATTAGCATAACCCTGCATTGTTATCAGCTCATCAGAGTCAAACAAAGATAATAACAAGGAGAACAAAATCACATTTTTCACTGATTTTCTAAAATGTAATGCTACCTCTGAGAAATTATTAAGTGCAGTATCTAAATCTTCTGTTTTGCTTATAGAAATCGCAGAATGCATTGACGTACGCACAATACATGATAGATCATCAGCTATGGGTATAATTAGTACTTATGGGAGTTCCCTATTAGACTGGTATAATCACACACTACTACAAGTGTTCATCTTGAAAAGTTTTATATCAAGTATGCAACATACATGATATCAGGAACTGATTCATAAGGACTAGTGCATAAGTTATGACTAGGTGACTAACATCCACATTTAAAGTGGCAACTCAACACAGTAAAAGCAAAGCATCTATCATAAATTAAGCATCAAACAACAGAGCTTAAAGGCATTCAATTCAAATCCATATCCCAAAAAAAGACCAATACTGCACTATTCTTAAAAACCCTTAATTTAAACAAAAAGGCATTAAAAGTTTCCAAAAAAAAACTTAAAAAGACGATTAATCTCTGAACCTCTGAACCTTACCGGAATCATCAACCTTATAAAACTGAAGCACAGCGAGCTTTATCTTCTTCTTCTTGTGCTTAATCTTCTTAGGCACAAGAATGAATCACTACCGGACGTGAAGCCAAGTTGTAGTTGCCACTGAGACAGTATTCATTTGTAATAACGATTCCTCGGAATTAAAAGTCAGAGCGAAATAAATTAACGTGGATCCAGAGCAGCCAGAAAAGGGGTGAAAAATAAAATGATAACAGGGAAAAAAGAAAAGAAAGGGAACCTGGATCTGAAAGAAGACAGCGAGTGGAGTGCAGAAGGCCCGGCTGAGAGAGAAGAGGAACAAATCGAGTGAAGCGTAGATTCCTTCTGGATGTTGTAATCAGTTAGGGTTCGTCCAACTTCCAACTGTTTCCCTGTGAAGATGAGACGTGGGATTCCTTCCTTGTCTTGAATCTTGGCTTTGAAGACGCGAAGAAGACGATTTCTAATTTTGAGCTTTGGGTTTTTCATCGGCTTTAGGTTTTTCTACGAACAAGGACCACAATATTTGAGCTTTGGGTTCAGATTAATTAGGTTCTGAGCTTTAAGGGAATAAGGAGGGAAAAACAAATAATATTTGAGGAATTTTGGGAAAAGTGGCGCCAAGAGAGATCATCAGCTGTGGGTGGGATTTAATTTTTATTTTGAAAAATATGTAAAAAAATTTAATCAAGAAAATTTAAATGCTTTTGTTTTTTTAATTGTTTCAGATTTTTAAAATTGTATCAAATTGTTTTTATCTAATTTCTAAATCCCAGAGGGCTAAATAAGTATTTTTTAATATATTTGCCCTTTCTTAATTTGCCAATGTGTTTTTTAAATTGTTTTACTTATTTTTAGAAATAAAAATTAAATCCCAGGGGGCCTATTAGGCCCCCTGGGATTTAATTTTTATTTTGAAAAATATGTAAAACAATTTAATCAAGAAAATTTAAATGCTTTTGTTTTTTTTAATTGTTTCAGATTTTTAAAATTGTAACAAATTGTTTTTATCTAATTTCTAAATCCCAGGGGGCTAAATAAGTATTTTTTAATATATTTTCCCTTCCTTAATTCGCCAATGTGTTTTTTAAATTGTTTTACTTATTTTTTAAAATAAAAAATTAAATCCCATAAGCTTTGCTATAGGCCCCCTGGTATTTAATTTTTATATCTAAAATAATTTAATAAAAACAATTTAAATGCTTTTGTTTCTTTTTAATTGTTTCAGATTTTTAAAATTGTATCAAATTGTTTTTATCTAATTTCTAAATCTCGGGGGGCTAAATAAGTATTTTTTAATATATTTGCCCTTTCTTAATTTGCCAATGATTTTTTTAAATTGTTTTACTTAATTTTCAAAATAAATATTAAATCCCAGTGGGCCTATAGCAGCGCTTACTGGGATTTAAAAATCTGAAACAATTAAAAAAAAACAAAAGCATTTAAATTGTTTTACATATTTTTCAAAATAAAAATTAAATCTCAGGGGGCCTATTCCATCGTTTATGATTATTAAGTGTTGGAATATGCTTATACATATACCATCACTTTATTTCTAGAGTGCTGGTATTGGTCATATTATACCTATCGCATCACTTACGTTTTACGAGCGCTGCTATTATTGCATTGTAATAGGGTATTTCTATAGTAGTATGTCTCCCTCCCCTCTATGTCACAAACTCACTCTTCTTCTCCTCTTCCCTCCCACCTACAACCTCCCTTCTCCTGTGGCGTCTCAGATCTATATTCTCGTATCTCATCCTCGTCCCGCAACGCATGCTACCGGCACCACCTGCACCGACCCCGGGTTAAACGTCGCCTATTTCATGTACATCCCATAAACATCTCGTTTTTCTCCCAATCCCAACCAAGATGGGACTGAAGAGAAATGTCCCCATTTTATTTTCACCAATTTTTACGGCAAAATGCCCATTATTGCACCAAAAACCTGAATATGATGTTTTAAAAATTGCTAATGTTTGCGATTAAAATTTTTGTTTGACAACATAAATATAAACCATTAAAAAAGCCAACAAAAAGAAACACATATCTAAATTGACTTTGAAAAAACTTTTATATTAATACATAAATTTTAAATTATAGACATGTGTATAAGTTTTAATATTTTAGGAAATAAAAATTGAACAAAGTCATCTGGGGTTGGGGTTACTGAGTTTAAGTGTGTTAAGTTTTTACTTTTAATGAAATAAATATTTTAAAAAAATAAATAATTGTACTGGGATGAGACAAACCGTCCTAACAATAAATGTCTCGACCAAAATTTGTCAACACGAGACGTTGCATCCCGAAATTCTAGGAAATGGGATGGGGCCAATCGTGTCAGGAAAGTTTTGAGCAACTCTAATGTGATTGTTTTGATTGGCTTTTTTTTAAAATGATTTTTTTTAGAATGATTCTTTCAGAAGTAAGATTGGATAAAAGTCAGAAGTGATTTATGTTTAGATTTGTTGGTAATCAAGAAATCCAAACATAACATTATTGTTATTAAATAATACATATATAATATACATATATTATTATTAAAGGCTTAGTTTCTCCCTTATTTTAAGGAAAATAATTTAAAAAATAATATTTTTAGCTTGAAGGAGGATATTGTGGGAGAAAATAGTTAGAGATTATTATGGTAATTTTTTGGAGATAAAAAGGAAATTTTAGATTAAAATAAAATATCTTATTTGAAAATTTCAGGGGTCTAATAGTCTAATTTTCTGACCCACTTTATTAAATAATATATAACAAAAGGCGTGGAACCCATCACAAGCAAGAAGCCAAAAGCCACAAAAATTTACTTCTAGCTTTTGGCTGTTCAGAAGTCCTTTTGGCCCAAAAATCCTTCTCTTACCTGATGAACAAAAAAAAAAAGAAAGATTTCACTTCTACGGGCCTGCCAAGCTTCTGCACTCGCAGAAGCTATTCCAAACAAGCACTATGTATGCACGCGCTCTTTTATTGTAAAAAGTCTTCCATACTCATAGAGTGGCAAGCCAAGAAGATAGATCTAGAAAAGGGAAAATAAACAGAGAAAGGAATGAAATCTAGAGGTAGAAAGAGATTTAACCTAAGTTTTCGTGCAAAAACACATTCAGACCTCCTTAGAGGCAGTTACCTTGATTCTAGAGCTGTTCTTAAGACTTGGGAGACATTGGAGGCTTGGAGCTTTGAATTGAAGGAGTTTTGAAGAGATTTGAGCTTCACTCTTCTTGATTACCTTCCTTCTTCTTTTCTTTTCTGCTGTAATGAACTATTATCTACATTTAGTTGTTGTTTTAAATCCCCTTATGTGTAGCTAAAATCCTTTCCTAAGGTTGCTTTGAACCATTCTTATGGATTGAACATTATATTTCTCTATCTTTTTATGCAATGAATGAAATATATGTGTGGATTTTCATCTTACTCTCTTTTTATACAAGTGCTTGATCACCACTTGATTTGTTAAATGAAATATGGCTTGAGAAAGTGTGTTTTGTTTTAGAACTTAGATAAAATCATTTTAGGCTTGAAGTTTATGGTTTTAAATGGATGGTTAGTTGGTAACGTAGAGATATAGTTACTAACCTAACACTATCTAATTGAGATTGGTTGAGAATTGACACTTGCATTGATTGTGACAAGAGATTGTAGAATTAATGCTAGTACAAATTTGAATTTGTCTTGAGAAAACCTTTTCAAATATAATAGAATCTTGGACTCACACATATATTCATTAGATTGTTAAAAAGAAGGGGAGAAAACTTGTTCATGAAGTAAAATGGGGATAAGTGACCCTAAGCTTTTATTCCATTAGTTAAGAATTTTTGCAATCATCGTTTTGTTCTTCTAAATTCCATTCGCAATTTGAATTCTATCTTGAACTTGATTTCCAACAAATTTTCATACTCATTTCCAATTAAGTAACAATTAGTATTGATTAGTTGACTCAAAGCACAATCCTTGCGGAACGACACTCTTTTCACTACACTACAGTTTGACGACTTGTACGCTTATGGTGAAGACCACAAATGTCCATTAGGTCAGTGGTCTTCTCTCTCTCTCTTCTTCTTCTTCATTCATGGCTGCCATGTGCTTTCTCATGTGACCCAGAGAGAATCTCTGACCACAACTAGAATACTCGTGCAATGATTTCTCTAATGAATTGGGTTTTTGTGTCTCTATTTGGGAATCAATTCTAAGTTCCTGGTGGCTCGCCGTCTGACCTCTTAGTGCCTGAAAAGATGAGAACTAGCGATTGCAGGTCTTGCATTCAAACTCATGAGGCAATGAAAAAGATGCGATTTTGTATTGTTGTGTTGGTGGTTGAGAGAGAAGCATTAGAGAGATTGCCATATCTAAGCTCTCTGTTTTCAGGCTCTGTATCTGTCTTTTCACAAAAGAAAGTGAGAACGTACTGAGGAAGAATGATACGAAATCAAGTTGTTGAAGAAGAGGATGGTGAAGATTGTTATGAGCTTGTGAAGGTATAGAGCGTAGGGATTGGGTATTTATTTGTAATGGTTGAAGAAGAAAAAGACCCACTGCAGTTGTAGATTCTGGGTTTTGTACCTTTGTTTTATTTGAAATTAATTCCAATGCATTTGTGGATCCTCTGGCGAGAAGAGGCGGAAGCAAAACGACTTGTGTTGGTATGATTTGTAAGGGTTTCAGATTTAAGATTCATCAGATGAACATTTGAGGGGGAGAAGGGTTGAAGGGAAGGGATGATGTACACATGGCGTAAGAGGTGTGGAATTCCGTGGCATTATATCCTATATGTCACAGTTAACACACTCCTGAAATGATGAAGATGAGTCAGAATCAGAGACACTCAGAAGGAAAGTGATCAATTGGCGAAAATAGAAAGGCGTGGACGATGACGAAGCTTCCCAGTCAACCCTAAATACCTCCCATAAATAGTTGTGACCACCACACGTTACAATAAATTCTGTAAATTATTCAAAATTGTGTGAGCCAAATTAAGAATGCTGTAAATGAAAACAAAGTTTTGGAAGGTCGTATAATCCTTCACTATTTGTTCTTGTTTCTTTTAACTTTGGTTAAGGGTAAAAAATACACATATGATTGTCAAAAGTCCATCCAGTACCAAATGTTTTTTTAGACAAAAAATACACATGAGTTTTTAAATTGGATCAAAAGACACATTTACAGCTATATTCCGAAAAAAAAAGCTTGATGCTGGATGAACCTTTTTACAAAATCATATGTGTATTTTTTTACCCTAATTTAACTGTAGATGTGTATTTTTGATCCAATTTGAAAGGTCATGTGTATTTTTGGTCCAAAAAATAACATTTGGTGCTAATAAACTTTTGACAAAATCACATGTGTATTTTTTACCCTTAATCCAACTTTTATTAAAGAACTTATATGAGACTATAAATGAAATGAATTAGGCACGACCAAGTCTGGGGACAATGTTGTCCCTATCACGAGTACAGAATTGAGGAGAAACAAGCTAACTGGTGCAGAATTTCCAAATTAATCATACCTCCATAGCTTACCCACCTTCATAATTATGGTGTCTGTGGACAAAAGCCAGACACGTCACACAAGTGTGCCTCACATTTCACTTTCTTAGTCTATGGAGTATTAAGCTTCACTGATTAGGCTTGATACATTTTATTTTAACAAATCTACTTAAGAAAATAGTCACTTGACCACATGGAGACAAGATCACAGAGAGAGAGACAGAGAAATATATTTTAGGGTTAATATTATTATTGGTACGTAGAGTTTCCCTCAATCTTCGATTTAATCCCTGGAGTTTGAAATTGATGTTTTTAGTCCCTCAAATTTACTCCATCCATAATCGTTAGTCCCTTTAACATTAAAGGTGTTAAGTTCGCCTATGTATCGTTAAGTTTTTGCTGACTAGACGAGTTGAGATGGTAACAACGTTGATTGGGAGATATAGAAAAAATTAGGGGTGTTCATGGGATGGGACGGGAACGGGACAACCCCGTCCCGTCCCGTCCCGAAGAAAGGGTGGCGGGACAGGATTCCTGTCCCGTGTCCCGTCCCGTCCCGGACTTGTCTCGTCCTGTTCGGGACGGGACGGGACGGGACATTCCCGAAGTTTTTTTTTTACTTTTTTCATGATTTTTTTTGTTATTGTTGAAAAAACTAATAAATTAATAGCAAGTAATTGTATCAAGCTTATTGGAAAATCATTATTTAGAAATGGAAAAAGTCTACTAGAATTTATGTTAATTGTTTCATCTATTTATATAATCTACCTCTACAGGAATTAATTTGGAAGAAAACTCGTAGACAAATACACGTTGTGATGTTTTTTCCTTTTGCCCCTTCCTTTAGTCTTAATTAATAAGGTTATAATATTAAGGTGTTGGATTAAGTGGAAGTCGTTGTTTGAACAAAAAAATGGTATACAGTTGGCAAGTCGTTGTACATAACAATGTTTGCTTTGTCTGTTACTGATAAGTCTCTCTTGTTCATGTTATTTCAATGAAATGAAGTTGTTGTTTTTAGACTGTAAGAAGTTGCATGTTTAGTAGAATATTTTGTCTACGGCACTTTAAACAAATAGTGTATTAATGGATTTTATAGAATAATTTATATGAAGGCTTCTCAAGAAAAAGATGAATAAGAGGGAAATTTCAAATAAAAATATGATGCAAAAAGAAAGATAAGTGATAGATCAAATGTTTTAAGTAAAGCAAATAATAATGAAGTAGAAGAAATATAGTGAAATAGAAAAACTAAACCCATATAATCAATAAATTTAATAAAAATATTAATAAATAAAATATATAATATAACGGGACCGGAATGGGACACCCCCGTCCCGTCCCGTGTCCCGTCCCGCCCCCTTTTCTGTCCCGTCCCGTTTTTGTCCCGTCCCGGTCATTTTCGGGACGGGAAATCCCGTCCCAAAATGACCGGGATCGGGACGGGATGGGCGGGACGAGAAATATATGAACACCCCTAGAAAAAACAATGATTTCCAAAAAAAAAAAACGAGTCTTTGCTCCTCGAAACCTATTGACTCCGGTGACAATGTGAAAAACAATGGCATGATAACATGGTGAACACCAATTTTCTCAAGAAAAACCCTTGTAACACCCTAAAATTTATAAAAACAAGAAAAAAATAGTTATATAAAGTTTTGAGATATTATTAAGGAATTGAAAAACCTTATAAATAAATTTATGAAGTCAAAGTAACTTTAAGGATTTTTAAAGGCATATTTCCTTCATAAATTAAAGGATAATGATTAGGTATTTATTTGCAATTTGAGAATTTTACAAATTATATTTAGGCTTGAAGATTTATTTATTTATTTATTTTTGGAAGAAGATCTCTAGCTTAATATTTAGAATTTGAAAGACCATGTTGCCCATAAGAGAAAAATACCTAATGTTGTTGGACGAAGGGTAAAACGGCTATTTCCTCCCCCTCATCCATCTCTCCCTCCCGTCACATTCATTCATTCTCCATCAACAGTTCCTTCATCTTCCTCGACGGTGAGAGAGCGAGACAGAAGTCGGGGATTCACCGGAGCATGTGGGCGTTGTCTACGCAGGGGGTGGTGAGGGCTAAACGGACATGCAAGATCCAATTCTGACAATGGTGAGCATCCTCTTGCTACTCGTACCCTTTTGTTCCTCGGTTTAGGGTCGTTTTTGAGAGAGAGGGCTGAATGGGTTTTGGGGTTGTTTGGAGTTTTAAACCGATTAAAAGCAAGCCTAAGCTCCGATTTAAAGCTTTTATGAAGAGATTTTGTGAATGGAGTTGAGCTGGTCGGGTTTCTTTCGATTTCATTTAAGATTATGTTCTCTTAGGTTTTTGAGGTGGTTTTCAACTTAAAACTGCCTAAAAGCTTTATTAGAATCGGATTAGAAGTAACATAAAACTAAATAGATTTAGGTGTATGTGAATTTTCATTGCGTTAGAAATTTTTGAAATTTCCGGAATTATATATGGTTTGGTTCAATGTTCGGCTTGCTCTGTTCTTTTAATGATGAATAAATGGTGATAGGAGTAGAAGAGTGATAGTTTATGATCTGGCATGGTTCAACTAAATCAGTAAAAAAGAAAATTTCTGTGACAATTTACAGCAATGCTATCTCCCAGCATGAGAGCAAAAGAAAGATATTCTAAAGATAGGAATTAGGACGGCTTAAATGAGATTGGATATCATATTGTTTTGCCCCTCTCCCATTGAAGAGATATTAATGGAGTCAGTGTAATGGTAATTGATTGACTTGTCCTTGTCGAGAACTAAAGGCGATGCATGGAATAAATGATTGGACTTTTTTTTTTTTTTTTTTTAGAATATCATTTACTTGGAAGCAAGATTTACTAAAGCATTTAATGACAAAAATGCTGCAGAAAGAAAGCAAAAGATAGAAAAAGTAGGCCTCATAGGTTGTTAGTACCAAATTACATATAGTGAAAACTGAGTTTGAGTTGTTGTTTTGGGGTTTTTAGATAATAAATCAATGATTTAACTGCCAAGACAGATTTAAGAATTTCAAAGGAACATGTAAATATTTAAGGATATTTGAAGAGAATTCGTTAGGGCTTGCTGGTTTGTACTGTTGAGTGCTCAATCATTGATATGACGGTTATGCAATCTTTAATTAGTTTATTACTAATTAAGTCCAAAACAGAAAAGTATATTTTAGGTTTGATGCTTTAAGTCTGTGTGTTATTGATTACAGGTCTAGGTATAGAACGAGTGAGGGAAGAACTTGGAACTTGTTATTTTTAGAAGGCATAGTATCAATTCTGAAATTAGAATGTTAAAGAGAGTGTATATGTTACGGGTGCTTGATAAAGCTGAGCTTTTGGAAGTTTGAAATAAACCAAAGATAGGGGTTATGAAATTTGTTAATTGGTATTATTATTGTAATTTGGATGATTAATTGAATCAGTGGTTTGATTTGAACTTGTTGCTTGAGGCCTTTCTTTGGGTTCAAAGCTTTCAAACTTCAGTACTTCATCTACCTGACCTAATTGATGGCCTTTTTATAGGACTACTTTCAGGCTCATTAAGTGAAGATTAAATGTTATAATCTCCGTCTAGATTGCTGAAGCGTATTTTTCTATTTTAAAGTTGTTGCAAATGTTGTTCTTCTTGTCCTCCATTATATAAAAGAACTCACGTCCCTGGTATGAAATGTATTTGATACCTTTAACTAGTTGAATCTGTTACTGTTGGTTTTATTAGAAAAAAATATTCTGGTGCATTGTTTATATTTGAATTAATTGGAAAACGTTGACATATGATTCTTTTGTTAGGTGGTTGATAGTTTTCAAGACTATTCCTTAGGCTTGCTCATAGGACACCTTCATTTCAGTTCAATTGGATGCTTTAGGGTGTTGCTGGAGCTGCTATCCTGTATCCAGTACTCGGGCAATTAAAATGAGTTAAAAGTTGACTGAAATACACAGTTGTGGGAATAAAGCTGACTGAAATGCTCAATATGATAACTCTTCCTATGTTTCTGGTTTTATTTTCTATGGTGATTACAGTTGATTGTTTGGGATTAAAGTCTAATGGAGTTGTTTAAAACTTTAAATAGGTATTAGAGTGAAGGCAAAGTGGAAGCATTGGGCCATGTTGTACGAGTGATGCTACCAAAATTTAAATAAAGCTCTGGTACGTAGAAATAGTAAAATGGCAAATCAAGGTCGATCCCACGGAGACTCAAAACAACTAATAATTAGGCATTAAATCTCCTACTTTTGTTTAAGTTGAGCAAGACAGAATTGGATTTAAATGAGTAAAAGAAAATTGACCAAAATCTAATAAAAAAAACAAGAACTTTGAAACGGATTAAATTCAAGCGTTAAACATAACCTAGAGTCACTAATCCCCTGTTTCTGTTTGCTTCTTAGATTTTATTCCCATTAAATTAATTATACCTTAATTTAATCATCTAATCTAGAATCTAAGTGTCTATAAATGTCTGTCGGTCCACTTATATCCTTACCTAGATTAATTGTGAAATGTCTCACACGTATTAACTAGGTACAATTTATATCGGTAACACTCTAATGTGATTATGCGGAACTTCTAGGTATATATCTATCCTAGAGCAAATTAGATTAAACCTAATTCCTTAAATTAAAATTTAGTTCCACATTATTTAATCTCATGGTCTATTTAAAATTTCCTTCGTCGAGTTCAATCCTAAATTCCCTGAACATTTTCAATGGGGATCAATCACTAAACAATAATCAATAATACCAAGATTAAATAAACTAAATTAAAATTAAACATAATTAATAAGTGGGAAAAACCTCTAAGTCATAAACAAGTTCATAGTGCTATAAGTTGTAAAAGGAAATTAGCCACACATAGGTTCCATCAAAATCATCTCAAGAAATAAGAGTTTAGGATACCAGATCATAAAAAAAAAAAAAAGAGAAAGAAAGATCACAATTAATTCTTCAAAAAGATGATTGAACAATTGCAGCTCTCCTTCTCTTTCTCTCCCGTTGGATGATGATGATTTCTCCACAAAACCGATTTCACCGTATCAAGCTACAGAGGCGGCACCTCCTTTATTTTATTTTATTTTTTTTTTCTATTTTGCGTGCGGGCGTGCCCCCCTTTGTGCGTGAATGAATCCGGTGTATATATAATATATGTGATTCAGCCTGCGGCATGGGGGAGGAGGCCTCAAGAAACTCAAGGAACACAACCATGCTTTCTTGGCCAAACTTGCTTTTAATCTCATCAGTCAGCCTCAGCAATTGTGGGTGCAAGTCTTGAGAGCAAAGTATTATTGGAATCACACCAAAGATTACCAATTCAAAACAAAGAGAGCCTCACACACATGGCGAAGCATCGCTACTGTCTGGCCGGAAGCACAACTGAACATATCGTGGACACTAGGGGATGGGGCAACCATCAGATTTTGGAGTGATCACTGGGTTGGAGAGTTAGGTCCCCTAAAACATTTGTCATTTGCGGATGTTCCAAAAACTGACGTCAACAGACCACTCAGAGATTACATAGCTGAAAATGGTACTTGGGAATGGGAACTTTTTCGACACCTCCTCCCACCTGATTTATGCCTGCAAATAGCTGCTATTTGCCCACCCCAGACAGTAGGTGATGCTGATCGATGCTACTGGAACTTGACTTCCAATGGGATGTTCTCAGTAGCATCAGCTTACCATGCAA
Source organism: Mimosa bimucronata (assembly GCA_037074515.1). NCBI lineage: Eukaryota > Viridiplantae > Streptophyta > Magnoliopsida > Fabales > Fabaceae > Mimosa > Mimosa bimucronata. The sequence continues at coordinate 4,134,810 of CM073446.1, forward strand.
AACAGCTCCTTGAATGGGATGACCCAACCCCATATTGGGCTTGGGTGTGGAAAAACCCAAGCCTGCCAAGAGTTCGCTCCTTCCTCTGGCTTACCCTGAAAAACAAGCTTCTAACAAATGCTGAAAGATTGCGAAGAGGAATGGCACAAGAAGACCTTTGTGCAATCTGTCACACAGAAGTGGAAGACCTCAATCATGTTCTTAGATGCTGCCCGACAGCCCAGAGCTGCTGGTCAAAAGTCATTCCGCGCAATAGAGCTCTTGAATTCTTCACACGGCCCTTCAAGGAATGGCTTCTTGTTAACCTCAAGCCTAGTTCCACAACTTCTAATTGGAGACTCTTCTTCAGTACGCTCTGCTGGAAACTATGGAACAATAGGAATTCATTTATTTTTGCTTCTGAACACATGTCTTCAGTTGATATCTTGAATTCAGTTTGTAACATTGCTCATCACTCCTCCACCATGGGGGCTGTGTTGCAAATTTTGGAACCCACTCCCTAAGTGGTTGTATCCCCTCTGTACACAATTTTAGTTAATATATTCTCTTTTCACTCAAAAAAAAAAAAAATATATATATATGTGATTCAGCTTGAGTGTGAAGCTTCAATTAGGTCTCCTATTGCCTCTCTCAAAACGTACAGCTTCATATTTCCTTTCTTTTTTTTTTATTGCACAATCATGGTTATTGATTGATGAGCGGCTACCAAAAAAGAAACAAAGAAATCTAAATCAACTCTAATGATGATGATGATAATAATCACAATACAACTTAAACGTATTGTTTTTTTTATTGTACCTTCCTATTTTAATTCAAAACAAGGTATTTTAAAAGAAATCCTTAAATAATGTATTAATTTGGTATCTTTTCAAATCACAATAAAATATCTCAATTTTTGAATTGATGACTCCTTAAATACAATAAAATATTTCTAAAAATCTATTAAATATGGGGAGTCATCAATGAGTTTTCCTCAGGACTGTAGATAAGTAAATGAGGGGTTTGGTGATTGAATATGAATAAAGCTTGGTTCATTGTTTTAGAGTATATGCTGCTTAAATTTTTTATGTGGAAGACTTGGCTCAAATACAAACAAAGTTAACTTGTATTAATGTTATTTAGTGTGATAATGAAGGCTTATTGAGACATATATTAGGAAAGGAAGAAGGTTAGTAATATATGTAATATTATAGGAATGTGAGAGACACCGAATAATTATAAATAAGTATAGGTATTAATTTATTATTTATATATTATTTGTAATTATAGGAAAAGATAGTGGAGTAGACTCTTCAATATATCGGAAAGGAAAGGAACCATTTTAGGTTTTTAGTTTGGAGTACAGGTAGCAGTTTTACTTCATAACATTAATCTTACATGATAATCTCATAATATGTACTGTTGCAAGTATATGGTAATTTTTTTATTCCTTTCATTTTATTTATGGAGTACTTTAAGGCTTAGGTTGTTAGCTACTCTTTTGCCAGATAGTTTTGTTATAACATAATAGTTATGATTAGAAACCCTATAGGTATAGTTGCATCCACTACTTAACAAATATATTGTTATTAGTGGTTGGTAGGTGCATATTGCAAATAGTTTATAAGGATAAATGCTATCATTATTTGTACATATTTATGAATTGTTATTCATGATAACGAATGAAATAAACTGTGTTTTGAAATTTTTCCAAAGAAGCGGGAAGGAGTTGGGACTTTTTGGGGATTAAGGTAGTATATGAAGAAGTAGGAGTGCCTGCTATATATTGTATTGATGGTAGACAATTATTTTTGAATATAGTTTACTTGTATATGTTATAAGACTAAGTAGGTAAATAAGCAATGAGCTTACGTAGTACAATGTAAACTTATATGTACGTATATCCTCAGTACAGCACTACAACATATACAGGTAAAGGGATTATTGAGGGAAGTAACCTGATATTCTATCATTATTGACAATAAAGTTATAAATGGGTACCACTACATAGATAATAGAAATATATATATATATATATTTGTATTTATAATTATAGATTTTTGTGTTCCCAAGTATAACCATATACGATTAGATACCATGAGATAATCTTAGTTGTTTTAGTTGTTTTATAAACCACTTGATTTTATATAAAGTTTTAAATCAATTCATTTTGTTAGAAAAGCCCATTTTAAAGAAAGTATTAGTTAAATGCTTTAAAAGAACAATTTTAAATTACTTGCTATTTTTGGGCTTCTGACATTTAGAAAAGTGATTATAAATCAATTAAAATACTATAATATAGTAATATAAAATTATTTGTTACATCCCTTCACTTCCTTTCGGTCTGGAAAGCAAAAACTCAAACCCGAAAATTTTAAGAACAATAAACAAAAGGAAGTTGATAAATCAAAAGGCTTCTTCACATATATGAATTTCTCCAACTGATTCGGGGTTCAAACACCTGAATGTTGGTGAGAAAAATTAAGAAGAGAACAGTTGAAAGATTTCGTTGAGATGGAGAGAGGAAAGGAATAAATGTAAAAAAAGAGTCAAACCAAAAAAGATGCATCAAGCAGATCTTGTTGCATATCACTAGTATTATTTTTAAGCTGGAGCCGTGCGGGTTTGACTACTTGAAGGCCCGTGCAACGAATGCTTACAACCATTGAGCTTCTGATCTCCATCACATGTGCTTCCTTCAGGCACTTGACATTGGAGACAGTCGCAACAGCATCTCCACCGTTATGTGAGGCGATTTCGGAGAAAACAGTAATGAGTGCGAGAAGGAACTCAAGAGGGTACAAGTCCACGGAGGCGGGGGAGTAGGGCGGTTATTACGGCGGAGGAGAAATCATTGCTTTCATCATAAGTCAACATGGTTGCCACCTAAACTCCTCCAATCAGCAAAAGCTTAACAGTGTTAGTGACACAGTCGAATTTAAACATCCTTAATATTGAAGGGACTAATGGCCATGGACATGAGGGATTAAAAATTACCTATTTTTTACATCAAAAAAAAAAATTACCTATTTCGAACTCTATGGATTAAAATCAAAATTGAGTGAAATTCTAGGGATCAATAATTATATTAGCCCTAGATTTTATTATACACACCAATACCATATAACGTCACTGAATTGTAAATACAGGAGTAAAATAAGATATAAAATGATAATTATATGATAAAATCACATACCAACTACAAGTGTTGGAACCTAAATTTTTTAACGAAAGTTCTAAAAATTTGGTCTTTTTGGGTACGTAGCGGGTTCCAAAAGGTTCATAAATAATGACTAAAATAAGTCTAGCTAATAAGTAACTCTAGAATAAAACGTGACACTTTTTATCAAAATTCCCTCTCCAAAAATTTGAAGAGCAACAATTAGGCACAAATAGAAAATATCAATATGTGTGATAAAATTTAGGGGAAGACACTTAAAATCATTAAATTATTGTGGGGTACTATAGGTCTTTATTAAAAATAAGTTTTGATGTATATTTACTAAACTATCTGTAATTAGGAAAAAAAATCCTCTCTCAAAGTTCGTTGGACAAATATTTTTTTTCCTATATCTCTACTAACAACTGTTTTTTTTTTTTTTTAAATAAAATATCCTCCCTCAAAGTTCGTTGGACAAATTAGTTGTTAGGACACAGAATTAACAACTCCATTAGTTAAATATATCGCTTAGTGGTACCATAATATGCTTAGCAACACCAATTTTAAATACATTTTCACCTAATTTGAATGACACAAATATCAAGATGGAAGGAAAACTAATTTTAAAATTAAAAAATAAAAACAACTTATTCATGGAGGATTAAATAGGATCTGAGATTATTTATCCCCTATATTTTAAGAGCACTAAAATAATTCCCTACTATATTTGCTTCTTAATGATTGATTATGCTAGCTAAGGATACTAAATTACCCATAAATACCCTCTCAAATCTCTAAATAGGTGTTTGGCTCAATTAATTCCTTGATCTCTCAATTAATTAATTAAATCCCAATTCTCATAGTTATGGATTTTGAGGGTTAGTTCCCACACTATAAAAACCAATTTCTATGCTCAACTTAGCCTTCTCAAGTATTAATTAAGTTAACTCAATATCATTAGTAGCCAATCAACAAGAAACATTAAGCATAAGGTAAAATACACAAATATCAGTATAAACATTGACAAGAGTAAGGAAAGGAGAATGAAGAAGAACCATGATGTGAAGCCAAAATATCTTCCAAACTTCAAACCTCAACTCAATTTTCACCAAAATCCTTGCCCTTGCACATCATAGAGCTTCCAAGAAAGTCCAAAAGTCAAGAATATTGGCAAGAGGAAGTTGAGGTAAATATATAGTCAAACTCTAAGATTATCGAGTTTAAGTTCATTAATTGTGCATATTTGTTAGTGACAGAGAGCCTAGACCTCGTTTTAGCATCTTCACGTTATCCCTCTTTGTTTCTGTTTTTTAGCATTGAGGGCATTTGGCACTCGCTTTAGCATACGTTGCTAATGTTTGCCTTGATCCGTTGTTTCTCTAAGTGGTTAAGGCCTAGGCTCTTACATCAAAGTTGCCCGGTGGAAATGGGTTAGTGAGAGAACCTCTGCCTTCTCTCTAACCTTGCGAACCACAATGCTTCAACTGATTCCATTGATAATTGCCCCCCACCCCGGAGAAAATAACTCAGCAAAGAAAGTCAAGCTAAGACCAGAAGCAGGATCCCCCTTTGAAATGGAAACTAAAAACCCCTCTCAATCACAGTCCACGGAAACGCTAACCCCCAACTCCCTCAACTTTGTTCCAGAAACCCCACTAACCCAGAATGACCAGCTAGCAGACATGCCAGCTGAAACAACAATCCCAATCGCACACAGATACCAATATGCAGCCCCAATCCACACCCTCCCACATTTAAAGACAAGCTACTAAATGCCGATACCCAAAGCAGTGAAGAAGAGGAGGAGTTAACTCTACACCAAGGCCACTAAAAAAAAACAACTATTTACCGACGGAACAAATTCCGTCGGAAAATTTACCGACGGAAATTCCGTCAGTAATTTAATTAATTATTTTATTTTATTTATAAATTATTATTTTAATCTATAAATAATATAATAAAATATTATTACCGACGGAAAATTTTCCACCGGTAACTTTAATTATTTATTATTTTATAAATAAAATTTTATTTTAATTTTATAAATAAATAAAAAATAATATATTAATTTATTTTATAAATAAATAAAACATGTTTAATAAAAATTAATATATATACAGGTATATAGATATAAATTTATTACCGAATTTAATTTTAATTTGTTATTAAATAATGTTTTATTTTTTAAGAAATAATTAAATATTAGTGATAAAAACGAAAAAATAATTATAATTTAATAATATATATAATAAAATAATTATTAAAAAATGTCATAAAATAAAATGAAAAATAATTATAATTTAATAATATAAAATGAAAATACTAAATAAAATGGATTGTATATGAATATAAAAATTATTTATAAAAAATAATAGAATTATTAATATGTAAATTATATATTAATAATTATAAAATATTTCATAATATATTAAGATTAAATATAATTATAATAATGGGAGTTTAAATATTATAAATGTAATAATTTACAAATAATTTCACAAGGTGTTCGTAGCTCAACTGGTTAAGGCATCAGACACGCCCCAACAGGTTGCGAGTTCGAATATCTCCAAGGATGAGAATGAAGGCAATTTGTGGAAGCGACACGTGGTGGGTTGTAGGGCAGGGACACGTGGCGGCACGAAAGAGCGACACGTGGCTGCTTAAATTTTTAAAAAAATTTAAAAAATTACCGACGGAAATTCCGTCGGTAATAATATTTTAATATATTATTTATAAATTAAAAAATAATTTATTAATAAATTAATATTATTAAATTACTGATGGAATTCCGTCGGTAAAATTTCCATCGGTAACTCCATCAATAATTACCAACGGAAAAAAAATTCCGTCGGTAAATGGATTTCCAACGGAGGAATTTTTGACGGAAAAAATTCCATCCGAAATTCCACCGGAAAATTTTTTTTTTCTGATGGAATTCCACCGGAAATCCGTCAAAAAAATTGATTTTCCGACAGAATTCCGTTGGTAAATTCCGTCGGAAATTTGTTGTTTTTTTATAGTGGGCGACGTAATCCTTGAAATGAATGGAAATATCCCAACAATTAGTTTTGTACCCCACATCTTAGAGCACTTGAACAAGAGAATGGGCTTTGTAGTAGTCATTAAACTACTTGGGAGAAACATAGGATATTGACACCTTCACCTCCAACTTCAAAACATATGAAAACCCTCAGGAGCCTTCCAGCTGATTGATCTCGATGACAACTGCTACCTTGTGAAATTTAAGGATGACTTATATTACCAAAACACACTGATAAATGGCCCTTAGGTCATTTTCGGACACTACCTATCAGTCCAACCTTGGACCCCAAATTTCAACCCCTAACTGCATGCTATCAACCAAGTAATGAGCTGGGTACACCTTCCTCGCCTCCCAGCTCACCACTATCGCAAGAGCGTCATTAGATCTATTGGTATTATCTTTGGAGAGATGATGAGAGTGGACTACAACATAGAAACAGGAGAGCACGGCAAATTCGCATGGTTAGCGGTCATTCTTAACCTCACAAACATCTATGTTGAATATGAGGGGCTCCCAACAATTTGTTTCCATTATGGGAGATACAGACATCTCAAAGAATCTTGCTCAGAAAATCTGGCCGCCACAAACGTAGCTCCGAACACCACACAAATCGAGGCGGAGCGTGCAAAAACACCCTTCGAAGAACACCAGCAAGCACGTGAGGAAGCCCAGTTTGGCGAGTGGATGCAAGTACAACGTAAGAGGTGAATTCCTAAAAAAGGTGGGAAGAAAACAGTGGTGCAGGGAAACAGAACTGTGCCTATAGGGTCAAGGTTCGAAGTTCTAGGTCAACCCACATAGGGGGAAATGACAAACTACGAACCTATCAGATATCTCCAAAAGGGTGAAACCTTATCAGCATGGAGGAAAGTGTAAGAACAAAAGGAACCTAAGGAGCTAAAAAAAATGGATCATAAGGTCAAACAAAAGGTTATCCCCCCAACAACCCTTGGGAAGGAAAGCGTCTTTGCCTCCCCTTACTACGTCACTGAGCAGATGACAATAACCCTTGACGCATCACATCACTCGGCGGTGAGGGTAGAAGATGCCAGGCAGTCACTCCAAAAACCCCTAAAGCAAGTGGATCAACCTCCATTGGGCCGAACTGAACATAGTCAAGCCTACTTATCTCAGAGTCCGTTCAAAACAAAGCCCCGAGACCCGGGCCTTCCCACTAAAGGAATCAAGTTGCATAATGGGCCAGTCCTTCAAAAAACTGGGAAAAAGAAATCAGAAAGCCATCCAAACCTATCGGATCAAGCACTAAAAGAGATGGCAAAGAGCTTGCACCAGAAAATGGACGATGCATACATTGCCATGCTTGTGGAGGGAGTTGACTTCTCTTCCTCCCCCTCTTTATGATTTTATATGTGTCAACAATAACCTGGAACTATCAAGGAGCCTCTAGTAAAAGGTTCCCAGCCACTTTCAAGTCCCTTGTAGCTAACTATAAAGCTGAAATTTTTGTTATAGTTCTCTGGCCCAAAAGCTGATGCTGTAATCAATAAACTTGGCTTCCATCATTCACACCGAGTCAAAGCCAATGGATTTTTGGAAGGCAATTGGGTGCTTTGGATATCTAACATAGATATCCACATACTATCAGATCATTCACAGTTTATTCATATGGATAAACAGGATGGAAGGCCGAGTTTTCTCTTGTATGTACAAGTTCATTGTTGAAAAGCTTTAGGAAAGATTAACAAGATGGAAGGCACAATCCCTCTCCCTGGCTGGAAGAATACCCTAGCGAATTCCGTCCTAAACTCGATCCCACTGTACACCATGCAAAGTACCCTTCTTCCATTAGGCTCGTGCAACGAGATTGAGAAGATCATAAGGAAATTTATTTGGGGTCACTCTAAAACCAGAAAAAGTGTTAATCTCCTTAAATGGAGTGATATTTGTCAACCAAAGAAGAATGAAGGAGCTGGAGTTCTCGATCTTGGGGCACAAAACAAGGCATTCATGTCCAAATTAATCTACAAACTTCACTCTGATTAACAATCACTCTGGGTCCAAGTATTACTTAGGAAATATGGTGTTAAACTAACTGAAGAAAACCTGTCCAGGGCCCAATCATCTCACTTCTGGCGATGCATCTCAAACTGTTGGCAAGATGCCCAAATGAATATTAAATGGAACCTTGGCAATAGAGATGGTCTGCGATTTTGGTCTGATTTTTGGATTGGTGACTTAGGCCCTCTCAAACATCTTGCCTTCGCAGAAATTCTGAAACCAGACCATCAAAAACCGGTCAAGGAATTCGCTAATGGAAGCATCTGGAAATGGGACCTATTCGAACACCTTCTCCCACCAGATTTGCTAAGGTAAATAGCTTCGACAACCATTGATGCAAATGTAGAGAAGCCAACCTGTCAATGGAACTTAACTCGGTCCGGGGAGTTTTCAACAAAGTCAGCTACGTGGCATCCCAAGAACTAAAGTGGAATGATGAAAACCCACTATGGGGAAAACTTTGGAAACTCCTAATGGCCCAGAGAACAAAGACATGTGTCTGGCTCATGTTACGTGGTAAGCTACTGACAAATGATGAAAGATGCAGGAGAGGAATCGGTCAAGACCCTTGGTGCTCCTTATGCCAAGGGGGAATTGAAAACACTCATCATGTCTTCAAGGAATGTGATTCGGCAAACTCAGTATGGAAAAAGATTCTCCCAGTAGACGGCAAGCAGATTTCTTCATAATGGACATCTCAACTTGGCTCGAATCCAGTCTCAAAAAATCTAATTTACATATCTCTTGGAAGATTGGTATATGTATTACCTTCTGGAAACTCTGGCAGACCTGTAACCTTAGAATTTTTTAGTAGGAGCAGTTCTCCACAGAAACTATAGTATCACAGATTAGATCTACTATACAAAGCACAGAAAAAAAGTTTTGCACTTTTTAGGTATAGATTTTGTAAAGATCAATTCTTGGCAATGTTGTAAGAACCATGCCGGAAGGTGAGTCGGAGAGGGCATCGGGTCACGGTTCGCACGGTCGGACCGAAGGTCGGACCGATGACGTAATAATTAAGGAAAAATATATACTTTTTAAATGTAAATTAAATATAAACAAATTATGGTCCCTTCACCTCTTAATTTTTAATGAAAGACCATTGACCAAGAAAGATATAGCCATTAGAAACTTAGAAAACAATCATTCTTTTCTTTAGGTAAGCAAAAGAAAGAAGGCGTATAGAACCATCTGAGGATCACAGTTGCAGAAATTTTTGTTGAGATAGAAAAACTAGGAAGTTAAGAACACAAGCAATTTCTGTTATACAAAAGGTAAGAGATAGAATATGCAACTGATAAAAATTTCAAAAGAAATGTAAAATGTAGAAAGACAATAAGTGCTAAATATAGAATAAAAGCGTAGAAGAGACGTTAAAAATCAACAATAGAGGAATGGTGAGAGAGATGATGTTCACCAATTGGTTGGAGTTTTGGAGATCAAATTTCACAGCCCTAAGATTTTCAAATGGTTGTTGGGGTTTTTAATTTGGGAGAAAGATATGAAGCTAATGAATTTGGGGATGTAATTTGGGTTTCTTTTTTAAGAACTTGGGTTTTTTTTTGCTTGATTTTATTTTTTTTTTAGATTGGACCGCCCGGTTTTTATAAAACCGATCTGGTTCCCGATCCAGTGTCCGGTTGGAAACGGCCCAATCTGGTTTAACGTGATAAACGGTCAGACCATAAAATCCGAACCGACCTATGGAGCGGTCGACGGTCCAACCGGTCGGACCGTCCGGTCCAATCCGATTCTTACAGCATTTATTCACCGGGACCGGGAGGGGTTGGACACCCCTATTTGAATTTGTGCTTGCCACCCATTCATATTCTGTCTCATTAGTATGAGGATCTGGGACCACGAAACCTAGACCAAAGATTAAGGCACTGTTCCTTTTTTTTTGTACTTTTTTTTATGCAGTGTACTGTATTTGTTTTATATAAGATATTTCCTTTTATAAGAGTATGACACAATTTGTTAAAGTATTTAATAAGTTTTTTTTATTTTATTCATCATTATTCTCTTTATTCACATGATCTTTTATACTCATTTATAACACTATTATCATATTTTTCTCTCTTATATAAATAAAAGCAAACTTAAGAAAATAAAATTTTTTCAGACACAATTCTTTCAACCACTTCCTTAATCTGTATGATTTTACCTCTTAACTCTTATAATAAGGGACGAAGGGAGTAATATGTTTTAAAGTTGGTTTAATTGTTTAATTTCCTTTTCCCTTTTTTATAAGTATTTAATTTTTTTAAATGACTAAAAAAATACCTTATAAATTTTAAAATCTCTTTATAAAGTATTTATACATTATTCTCCCTTTCTTTCTTTACTTCAACTTTGATGGATATTCTTCTTCAGTGCAAAAAAAAAAAAAAAAAAAACTTTGATGGATCCTCTTCTAAGGAAGTCAAGTGGGTGGGGCCTAGCAACTATGATTTATAAAGAAATAAAAAAAAAATAGGGTGAAAATGAAATTTCAGTCCAGAAAAAGAAAACGAAACTGACAAGAATGAGGTGACCAGTAAACAGTGGAGTGCGGGACCCATGGTCATCTTCAGATCTGATACAGCACATGATTTCAAATGCCGGTGATGTTTTGTGTGGATCGGCTTTTCTCCTCTACTCCTCATCTGTCGTTTTCATCATTTTGGAGCTAATTTTCATGGTACGAATTTCACATTTGACAAAATATTATAATTTTATATGAAAAACAAATAAACACAAGGTGTTAAGATGCATAATCAATCCAGAAGTATTAAAAAAATCTTAATGTTATTTGAAAAGTATTTTTGGTCTCAATACTATCTTGTAAGTATAAAAACGTAGCAAAATCGGCCCTCCCGTTAACAAAAGTCAGTTTTGACGTCTAATTCCTTAATTTGACTAAAATGATACACATATCACTCGCAATCAAAACACCAAGTCATCATCGCCACCTCATTTTTTCCTGTTCACTTCCTCCCTCTCTCCCCTGATGCCTCCCCTTCTCGCATGGAAAAACAAAAATCAACAAAATAATTGAGGGCATGAATTGGTAGAATAATGAAAAATAGAAGGTGGAGAGCGATCAATAAGACCAATCTTCGATTGCCGAACCCCAAAAGTCAATCTCATCGAGGAGGAGATTTTTCGGCTTGAGCTCACGGGGCTAGATGTTGCGGGTATTGTAGAAACCGACAGCGAAAATTGATTTATGGGAATAGACTCTGGCAACATCTTCTCTCAACCAGCAAATATAAAGAAATATCATGTCCAATGAAGAAAAGAAGAAGAATATATTATCGTAAGGTAAGATACTCTTCCAATTTTGCTTCTCAATTTCCAATTTTGCAAACCCTAACTCTGTAGTTGTATGCAACGGTGAGTCTAATCGTTCCTATAGGTTCTAGAGTGAAAAGGGGGTTGATTGTGTGTAAATTTTCATGCCATAGGTGTTTAAAAAGGGTAAAAAAAAATAATGTTGTTCGTTTTTAGGATTTTTGCGTAATGCCATGGCACCATAAGTAATTTTCTTCTATTTTCTGTAATTGAGTTTCAGCTTTCTCCACCATTTTCCTTTGATCTTCTTCTACTTCCTAGCTTAGAATATCCATATATACCTATCAAAATCATGCATACATGTGAGGGAAACATGCCAATCAAATCTTTTAATAAATTGTCACATTTATCTCAAAAATAATTAAATTAAGCTTGTATGACATATTTGTATAATTTTCTTTCAAAAGCTCTTAAAATGCCTTTAATTAGTACTAATGACTCCCCTAATATATTCTAAATATGCCCTAAATCAATGTTAAATGGGGAGTCATCAGTGAGTCATTTAAAGATTTAGAAAGTAGTTATAAGAGATAATGAGATTTTTTTTGTCGATATTATAAGAGGTAACGTGTAAAAGTCTATATAATAAATATTTGATTTTCATTTAGAATGTAGTATTAGAAAAAGATGAAGAAAGATAATAGAATTAATTAGAAGATAAAATGGTAAAAGCGTATTAAATGCTTAGACAACTCTTAATGGGATCTTATAAAGAGAATCAAGATACTTTAAATTTTAGACTCTTATCATAAGAACAGGAGGGAGTACTACCTTACTTTGTAGAAGACTAACTTAATTTACGGGATACTAGTAAACTATCTAATTATAACATATGTTACATGCTATTATATTATATATTAGTTTATTAGTCAGGTAAATTAATTTTAGGAAAAATAAATACTTTAAAATGATTTATTAACTTATCTAATCTTCCCAAAAAATCAATCTTATACATTCATCGTGAGAGGAATAGTTGCTCTTGATAGGTGTTCACCTCAATATTCTCATCTGATTTATGATGACTCCTCATATATAGCAGATTTTCGATAGATGTTGTTATATATTGGGGAGCCATCGATTCAAAATTAAAAGATGTTCTTAAGATTTTATAAGATCTCAATTTAATACCTTATCTGAGAATTTTATTTTAAATATCATATATTTAATTAAAAGGGGATACTTAAATCTGGACTAAAAAATGAATATTCAGAAATATAATTTTTTTTGAGTTTAACGGTTTTTTTTAATTGGTTTATCTCCTTTATAAGGTGATATTTGAGTTTATTTAATTAATAAATGCATTTTTTAGCCATTGTACCCATTCATTAATTTTTTCTATCCATTTTTTTCATATTTTTTCTTCCATTATGAGACCTTTTTAAAAAAATGGTATATTTCTTATATATTTATTGTTTTAAATTAATTTAGACATTTTTTTAGAAAACATCAGTTTGTTTTAAATGACCTTATATATAAGGACATATGGAGTACTCACTCTCATGATAAGAATCTAGCCCGAAATCAATACTTAATTATCCCTAAATACCACCAAAAATCTTCCCTTTCCCAGATATTTTGTGTTTTTTTTTATTATTATATTGTATGTAAAATGATTGATATTTTGATATCTTATGAGGAAAAAAAATTGGTTTTTGGATTGATCTTCATCAACATTTGAACCCTTTAATCAAAACGATTTACTTCTATTTTTTACTCTATCTCCCGGTAGTATTGTTTGGTAGTATACGTATAAAACAATGTCGAATCCTTTCGGAAACATGACCACCTAGAATCTAGAATCTTTTTCTTTTAATTATGGGAACGAACCTGGAACATACCATTGGCAAGTGATTCAGTAATTAAACACTCATGATTTTATTTCTATTGCTGTTAAAACCCCCGCGGAGACAGAAGCAACTGCAAGCATCACTGTTTTTCTTCTTCACCTTTCTTATTTGAATCATCATATTAGAGCTTATTCATACTTGTTAGTTATGCTAAATTTTAACTCAATTTTATTTTAATTTGTGCTTATTGTTTATTGCTTGATGATTAGCCCCCACTAAGTATGTTAGAGGATTTAGGATTCAACTTAACAATGAGAATCTTAAATTGATCATAAGATTAAGTAATGTGGAATAAAATTTTTATCTAATTTGCATTTAGAATAGTCTAATATTTAGAAACTCCACATTTCCACATAATCAAATTAAAATGTTTCTGATATAAAATTGAGTCTTGTTTAATCATGTGAGACATTACATGATTAATCGAGCTAATGATATAAATAAACCCACATGCATTTATAGATATTAAGACTATAAGTTAGCTAATTAAGTTAAAGTACAATTAATTTAGCGGGATAAAATTTAAGAAGCAAATATGGGAATAGTAACTCTAGCTAGGTTATTCTTTTTGTAACTTGAATTTGTTCTTTGTGTAAATTTTTTTATATTAAATTTTAGTTTGATTTTTCTTTCTTTGTTTGAGATCAATTTTGCCTTGTTCAACTTTTAGGAAAACTAAGGTTATGCATCAAGTCTGGATTGAATAGGGCTGTTCATGGAACGAGACATGACCGAGATGACCCCATCCAGTCTCAAAAAAAGGGGCTCGGGACGAGAATTGTGTCTCTTGTCCTGCCTCATCCTGAGATTGTTTCGGCTTCAATCTAGACTGAACCAGGACAGGACGGGATTACCCAGCCTTATTGCAGAAATCTTGAACAGTTCTTCATTTCCTTTATGAACTCTCCAACCCAATTTTGGCTTACAACTATAAAGATGAAGGAGGCCGAGAGGTTTCAGGAAAGACCAAGGGAAGAAGAGATTAGACGGAGGCTGCGATGCCAAAGAGAATGAGAGATATGATCATTTTCTCTTTACTTAACACTTCACAGTTCTCTAATGCAGTTCTTTCGGGAAAAAAATATATACACATATATTCGGGATGGAACGAGACTGAACTAAGTGGAACGAGATAATTTTGAACACCTCTAAAATTGAATTCCTTGACAAAGTTGTAGTTAGGTTAAAAATATAAGACAATTCATTATAATTACTTCTTCTGAAATCATCAATTTTTATGGAAGTCCCAAGAGACCTTAAAGTAAGACATTCCAATTATAGAAAAAGCACATTTGTCCTTGACCTCATTCAATTGTCATTACAAGTTCTTACTATTCTTAATAGCGCTTCCTCACTTGTCAATACTTGCCTAGATCCTAAATATAAGATTAAATTGACTTTGTTTTAGAGATTAATGATACAAAGTATTTTGCTTAAAAGTATTTTGTGTTTATAATTTTTTAAAACTAATGTACTTTACTTATAAACTAACTTATAATCTTTTTATATGTACAAATTAACTTAGAATCTAATTCCACATAACATTTGTTAAAATTAAAAAGTCTATTTAACTTTCTTAATATATACAAAAAAATTAATTTAATCTTATATTTACGACTTGAGGGTACATAATCTTTCAGTTGTCAACCAAAACAAAATTACCCACACTTGTTAATTGATAAGTGCAAAAGTATGTATTTACAGGGGGAGGTGTTATTGGCAATGGTATAACCGTATAAGAACGCTTAATAACAACTGGCAAGGTAACAACGATCTTTTTTCACAAATGTTGTTTCTTATCCTCAAAACTCGAATTCCTTAGAATCTCTTAATAGTCTGGTGATTTTAAAAGGACCTAATTGTATTAAATTGTCCACGTTGACAAATCTCATTCACTTGGGTCCCATTTTCCCACTAAGTTGCGTTGAGGTTGGCCCAAAAATAAAAAAAGTCCCCAACCGTTGGAGGGAAAAGGAGAACGACAATCTTCTCCGAATAGCGCGGGAATTAAGGGTCTGCAAAATGTTGAGAGAGAAGGTTTATAACTCTCTCCCATATCCCCCTCAGTAAATTCCATTTCCAGAGATAGAAGCTAGAGACAACCCTTATAGAAATAGCAAAACCCATCAAAACCAAATGGGAAATTTCATATATTTAGATACCAAAGCTGCAAGATCATACAGATTGTCACAGACAACAACAATGGCCGTTGAAACAGCCATACCCATCTTTCATTTCTACACCTCAACATCTAATTCGGTCAAATTTCATTACTTTCACCTTTTTCCCCTCTCTCCCCAATTTCTTAGCGGGAGAAGAAAAATAGGCAAAAACCTGTCTTTACCACTGTAACCAAACCTGGCATCACCATAGAGTTTTCACCATCTCTTCTAGTGTTTGCACGGCCAAGTTTAAATCTTTAGGTAAATTTGCTTCTCCACATTTTTTCCGAATGTGTCAATTGAAGATTTTTTGTGTATTTGAAAAAAGAAATTATTTTGTGTTCAACCCTTGACTTATCGTCGAACACGAGAATACAAAAGATGCAGCATAATATATTGGCCACAATGCGTAGTTTGAAAATCATGGATGGGTGTAGGAGTCATCAAATGTGTCCTTTCAACCCATCCCAAGATCAAATCAGAACCCAATCTGTACGGATCAAATCCATTAGGAAATCACAAGTTCCTGAAGCGAATGTGATTGAATTTGTGGCTGATAGTCTTCTTCCATATGGCCTTCCAAAGGCTGATCAGGTAGAACCCCACATTGAACCTTCTCTCAAACCTGTTGATTTTGTTGAAATGCTCGCTGATATTTATAGAAGAATTGAGAATTGCCCTGATTTGGAGAAATCCAATTTGTATTTGGAGCAATGTGCCTTGTTTCGTGGGTTTTTGGATCCCAAGTTGATCCGGCAAAGCCTATGGTCGGCTAGACAACATGCGATTGATGTGCATTCCAAGGTTGTACTTGCTTCCTGGTTAAGATATGAGAGGAGGGAGGACGAGCTTACTGGATCCTCATCAATGTATTGTTGTGAACGAAATTTTGAATGTCCTGTGGCCAATTTGATAGCTGGTTATGACCCAGAATCGGTATATGAACCTTGTATGTGTTATCGTACTCCACAAGAGGATGATGATGATGATGATGACATAACCATGATGGACAATGAGGGATGCTCAACTGCTGAGGAAGGTGATGAAGATGGTGATATGTCATTTGTCATTGGGGACTCTGAAATTAGGTGCAGAAGACACGATATCGCTTCCCTCTCAGGGCCATTCAAAACAATGTTGTATGGTGGTTTCATGGAGTCAAGAAGAGAGAAGATAAATTTCTCTCAGAATGAGATTTCTGCTGAGGCAATGACGGCTGTTGAGATATATAGCAGAACAAAAAGATTGAGTCAATTTCCTCCGCATATTGTTCTGGAGCTTCTTTCGTTCGCGGACAAGTTTTGTTGTGAGGAGATGAAGTCTGCTTGTGATGTTCATTTGGCATCTCTGGTTCGTGACATGGAGGAAGCAATGTTGTTGATTGAATATGGATTCGAGGAGACTGCGCATATTCTTGTGGCGGCTTGCTTGCAGGTGTTGTTGAGAGAGCTTCCGTGTTCAATGCGAAATCCGATCGTTATGGGACTATTTTGTAGCCCTGAGGGTAGGGATAGACTAGCTATGACAGGTCATGCATCCTTTTTGTTATATTATCTTTTAAGTGAGGTTGCTATGGAGGAAGAGATGAATTCTAAGACAACTGTGATGCTCTTGGAGAGATTAGGAGAGTGTGCAGCAGAAGGATGGCAAAAACAACTTGCATTTCATCAATTAGGTGTAGTTATGCTTGAGAGAGAAGAGTATAAAGATGCACAGTATTGGTTTGAGGCAGCAGCTGGGGCAGGGCATATTTATTCTTTGGTGGGCGCTGCGAGGGGGAAGTATAAGCGTGGTCACAAATATACTGCGTTTAAGATGATAAATTCCCTTATCTCTGATTGTAAACCTGTTGGCTGGATGTATCAGGAAAGGTCTTTGTATTGTATTGGGGGGGAGAAATTTATGGACTTGCTCTCTGCGACTGAGTTGGATCCAACTCTTTCTTTTCCATACAAGTACCGAGCTCTTTCTTTGCTGGAGGAGAACAAGATTGAAGCTTCCATTTCGGAAATTAACAAGATAATCAGTTTTAAGGTTTCTCCTGATTGCCTTGAACTGCGAGCTTGGTTTTTGATTGCTATGAAGGACTATGAAGGAGCCTTAAGAGATGTGCAGGCACTTGTGACGCTGGATCCTAATTACATGATGTTCTTTGGAAGGATGCCTGCTGATGACTTGATACAACTCCTCCTCCCTTTGGTTTATCAGTGGAATCAGGCTGAATGCTGGATACAATTATATGACAGATGGTGCTCTGTTGATGATATTGGTTCTCTTGCTGTTGTGCACCATATGTTAGAAAATGACCCCGGAAAAAGTCTTTTACGGTTTCGGCAATCTCTCCTTCTGTTAAGGTAATTGAAAGCCTTAAACTAATTCACTCATAGCTTAACTGAGAAGTGTTCTTTATAGGGCCTTTTTTTTTAGTGACTTGTTGAATTTCTTCCATGCAAATATCCTCTGTTAATTGCTTTTAGCTTTCTCTTTATCAGTTGGAAAGTGTGATATAAATTTGGCTTGATATGTTTGAATATTATGACAGTTTTCGTTTTTAACTGATCATATTTGTATTGTATTCATGGATTTATTTTCTGCTCAATGGAATCATCTTACTGTCACATTGTTCTTTAGTCGAAATGTTCATCTATCACAGCTGTCAAGAAATAATTTATGGAAAAGACTCAGAAGTCAGATCCACTATACCTTGTATCATATAGGAGTTTTGGTTATCAACAATTTGATTTGCTTTTGTTTCTCAATTAAAGTGCTTGCTTACCAAATGGGATATAGTACTCTTTTGGTAATATGATGTTTGTAATGAATGATCTTGTTAGTTGTGGATGTTGATCTTTATAAACCTTGCAGGCTAAACTGCCCAAAGGCGGCTATGCGTAGTCTGCGGCTGGCTAGAAATTATTCTAATTCTGAGCATGAAAGGCTCATCTTTGAAGGGTGGATATTATATGACACTGGTATGCGGGAAGAAGCTTTGGCAAAGGCTGAGGAGTCTATTTCTATCCAAAGATCATTTGAGGCTTTCTTTCTCAAAGCATATATCTTGGCAGACTCAACTCTTAATGTTGAGACTGCAAAGTATGTTATTCGTCTCTTAGAGGAAGCGCTTAGTTGCCCTTCAGATGGTCTTCGGAAAGGACAAGTAAGTGTTCGTATTGTTTCTACGTTATAAAATTAGTTTGTTCACAATGCTGAACCATTGTGTATGTTTTCTGGAAACTTCTTTATCTTATAGGCACTAAATAATCTAGGAGCTATCTACGTAGATTTTGATAGGCTGGATAATGCTGCTAACTGCTATATGAATGCACTAAACATCAAACATACACGAGCACATCAGGGGCTAGCACGCGTGTATCATCTAAAAAATCAATGCAAAGCTGCATATGATGAGATGACAAAATTTATAGAAAAGGCTCAGAATAATGCATCAGCTTATGAGAAACGTGCAGAATATTGTGATCGTGACATGGCTGAGAGCGATCTTAGTATGGCAACAGAGTTGGATCCTCTAAGGACATACCCATACAGATACAGGGCTGCAGGTAAATTCCCAACAACGGGTTCTGTTCTTCTTCACGTCCTCATTTGATCATTTCACCCATTGTTGTGGCAAGGTTGCCTCTTGTTTGACCACATTTAATTATAGCGATATAACTTATTTTGTCGTTTAATTTTATCCGAGGGTGTTTGGTGGCGCCCTCAAAACTCATTTTTGCGAATTATGAACTCCTCTAATATATTTACCGAGTATAGAGAAAAATCACTTAAAATAAACTAAACCAAACACCCTCAGATGTATGTTGACATTACTATGAGAGGTGATTTTTGCTTTAATGCTTTCAGTCTTTCCATATACATAGTTAGGGTTGGTTCATTTTGAAACACTACTTGTTTGTGACAATAATTAGAGCTCCAAACTTCTCAAGTCATGACATGGAAATCATGTATACCAGTACTAGTTTTAAATGATAATCACAAGGAAGCTGAAGTTTTTATGTAAAACAGCTCTGTCAGGGTAAATTTAATTTAGGTTGTCTTACTAATAGAGATTAATTTTTGTAAAGCGAGAGAGTAAGAGTCTTGAGTTTCGGTATATACATGCATGATAACTTGCTTATTAGTGGTCCTGCATTGTATGCCTTTGGTCTTTCCACAGTTAGTTTTGGTGTCAGTTCATGATGAATTTTCCCCTTGACAAGCATCATGATACAGCAGAATATAACCTTCGAAAACTTTCAGTTACTCAAATTTTGACATGGAATTTGATCTTCCAGCTTTGATGGATGATCGGAAAGAAGCTGAAGCAATAGCTGAGCTTACAAGGGCCCTTAGATTCAAGCCAGATGTCCAGCTGTTACATCTTCGAGCCGCATTTTATGAATCAATGAATGATTTTCTTTCAACCATCAGAGACTGTGAGGCTGCCCTTTGTCTTGAACCCAGCAATGACGAATTGATTGAATTTCGTTACAAAGCAAAAGTACAAATTAATGATAAACGGTTTAGGTATTATCAGTGATTTTTCGCCTTGTGCTACCTGTGGGAGACATGCAGCCTGTTCCTGCCTTCTAGTACTTACAGGAAGACCCTGTGATGATTGGTCTGTTTATCTACATGACAAGACTTAGGTAAAAAAAATTTAGGTGTTTGCTATGAAAAGGTCAATCATTTGATGTTGAGTTTTAATAGCAAGCACTTATTGTACCGAAGCTTTATCCTCAATCATCTATGGGTTCTGTCTCTTGAAACATTATGGTCTATATCTTTTTGGCCAGATTTTGAAAGCTGAAATTGCAGAAGAGAATCGAAGTATTGAAAGGTGATTTGGATTCAGATGGAAGAGGAAGTAGAAGAGAAGCAGGATGTAGCTTGTAAATATGCGGTATGTTTTGTCAGCTAATGGTTCAAGTTGTACAGATTGCTACTTCTGTGTTCCACTATGCAGAGCTAGGAAGAATGATAATCCAATATTCAGTTATGTGATGTACAGAAGATCAAGCTTTTTTATTATGAATTTGGGATTTTTATAGCTTGCCATTATATTTGTGGCTGAGAAATTCACATTATGCTGTAACCATTTCATGTACTGTTCACTGTATAAACGAACAATTTTCCCTCTCTTGGACGTGTTCATTTATGATTAGTTATCTTTAGAGACTTCGTTCAATTCATTTTTGGTGATGTAAACAGATAGTTTGGTTCTTTTTAACAAATTCTGTAGGGGGTAATAATATTATGATCTTGTATTAGTTATTCAAAAATATGGAATTTAAATGAAGAAACATTATCAGAGTTATTTGCGATAAAAAAATTTCCAATAAAATAAAAGAAAAGTTTTATAAGATCATTAATGCTATATATATGGAAGTGAATGTTTGAGATTTATAGGGATAATTAATATGAGCATAAAGTAGTAGTCAAGATGAACATGTTGATATGAATTTGTGATCATATAAGAAAAGATAATATTCATAATAAACATATACGCAAAAGAGAAAAAGAGATGGGGAAACATTTATTGAAGAAAATATGATAAGAAAATCATTTGATGTTGGCCATTAGATGTATCGATGAGGAAGGTAGATTAGACAGCATGAAGTCTTATAAAGATGTTGAGGAAGATCGAAGAGAACATTCAATAAAATTCTTAAATAAAACCTTTTAGTCAACAATTAATCCACCCAAGGATTTAGTTACTAATATAAAACATTATTATTGTACCACCATATAGTTGAGTACACCTAATAACACAATACTTGTTCTTGTGTATAAGGTAATTACATGAGAGAAACCAGAGTGTGTGTATTTACATGTTATTCCTTTTTGGGCCATTTTAAATGTTGTTTTGCCTTGATAATGGGAAAAATTACAATTTGTGGGTGTCTCCAGACAAGCTATTAACTATTTAGTTAGCCCTTCTTGGCCCAATCTATATAAGGTTTGATTGAAATACAGTCCTCAGAAATTGTCATGCAACTTAGATATCTTAGAACTAAAACTTATCTTAACGTGAACATTAATTTTTTTTAATGATTGATGCTTCTTTGGCTGTTTGGTTTGAAATTCATGCTTATCTCATTGATAGGCGCTGAAAGATCTGTATATAATAGACAAAGTTCTCATAAGTCATAATATTCCTCTTTTATTTTATATCTACGTACGTACGACCACTAATGCATGAGATCTTCCTAAATCCATATATACAATATTAAATTAATTAAATTAACATATATAACTTGTTTTGACATAAGGGGACGAACGAAGAAGTTTCAAAGACTGGAGAAACGCAATTTGCTGGTTGTATTTGGAAAGAATCTAATATGAAATTCACAGTTTTGATTGTAATGGAATGTTGGTTATAAGTTATGACTGGCAAATAAATAAATAAATAAATAAAAAAGAATGTTGGTTATGGGTTATTTATTAAAGAACTCATTAGAAAGAAAACAATATATAGCATTACAGATTCTATTTTGGTGATATAGGTCTCTCAATTAATATTTGTAAATAGACTTTGTTCTCTTTAGCTGACCCATATATAAAGCAGAATTTTAATCAAATATAGGTTGGTAAAAAATGATAAATTACACGGTTTCACTTTTATGCATGTGGGAGATATAATTTGGTTTTTCTACACAGATACAGTTTTTGTTAGGCATCCCAAGTACCAAGCTGTTAATTAAATATGCTAACCAATATCCAAAAATTACATTTACTCTCAATTAATATCATTCGGATTGGACTGGGTTAGATCAGCACATGAAAGCATAACTATATTCTTTCAATTTTACAGAACCCAATCCTTATTTTAGAATAATAAATGCTGAATAGCATCAATTATTTATCATTATATGAGTTCCAATTCAAAACCAACTTATGAGTGTAAATTATCCCATTGACTCTTTGGTTTGTTTTTCTTATCTACTATGAAATGGGACAAATATAAGAACATGATGCGTAGGCGTGTAAATCTCTTAAAATTAAAAATTAATAAGTAATTCGTTTATATTCTCTCAAATTCATAGCACATTTTAATTATGTAGTAATACCGTACCTCTCCTCCTTAATATATCTTAATTCGTAGTTGAATTTAAACTTTAAACTACAATCTAGTTACTCCTATTATATTATTAAGGACCGATGATAATATATACTCGTATATATTGGATTAATGATTTGCGAAGTAAATATAGTTTGGTTTAATAAGCATCCTTTGATTCAACTTCTTCAGAAGAGGAGATTTTTTCTATTTAAATGAACAAACACAAATGACTTGATATTATTTCTTTTAGATCAAACCACAATTTCTCACTTATGGGCATTGATAATTGGAAAGGTTTTCATACCTCTGGATTATAATACGCATTGATAATTGGAAAAGGAATTTAATTTGATTAAATGATTGGCCATCCATCAAAATTCCTAAGATATAGGATAGTTTTCGTTGCATATATTTGAATTACTGTAAGACTTAACATTCTCTACTTAAGATTTGTTTAGTGATACTTGGCCTGATTCTACCGGTTTCTTAATTTCATGGGGAATGATTTTTTTCCTTTTTTTTTCTTTTTGGCCAGACATGAGGAATGATATTTGTTTGGATTAATGATATGATGCTTGTCTATTTCTACCTGTTTGCTTTCTTATGGGGGCAAGTTCTGGTAATCCTAGCAGGCCTTTCTCCCAAAACTGATTAATTTGCTTCATGTCAAACAAAATTTTTAATTGATAAATCCTAATACCCATGCACCACTTTGTTCCTTATTATAAGTCCAACTATCACAAATTTTTTGTTCCAAAATATAAGTCCACTTTAGGATCAATTAATACTACTGTGACTATTTTACCCCTATATTAGAAATAGGAAATATAAGAGAGAATGTTTATGATGAATAAAATATTATTTTAATACCTATCTTAAATAAAGGTAAAATCAGAAATTTTTTTAAAATGAGATATATTTAATGCTATAACTTCCACTTCTTGGTATGTGAGAAGTAGTTAGGGTGGACTTATAATAAGGACAGTGGTACACATCAAATACTGCAGCAGCAATTATATAATGAAACTCCAAAATCTCGTTAAAAATAATGCATACGATTATAAAGAACAAGTTCCGAGGGCAGTGGATTTTTTTTTTTTTTTGCCCACACCGAGGGCAGTGGATTAACACAACTTTATTGGTTTGATTTCTGGAATTTATGAAAAATGTCTCTAAATAATATAAATTTGACTTGCCTTGTATGCTTGCGTCTGGATCACTACATCAATTTTATGGACTTATACCCAAAGATACTGCTGGATAATTTTCCCATTTTATATGAATTTATTCCGATTCTTATCATACCTTATAATTAACTAATTACGAAGTTTATTCTACAAGCTGCGTTACAGACCTTACTGACTCCAAATAATAATCCTGGTTGCATAATCATAGTTTGAATATGATGCCACTCATTAAGGTTGAACACTTTAATTAAACATGCATAAGATCCTTAGAACTAAAGAGAATATATTGTAAAGAATAACAGGTCAACCTATTCACTTTTTTAATTAGAAATGTAAGCATTGATAACTTGATATTACAAGCAAGTCAGACTCCCACTTATAAAGAAACTTTAGTAATATACTAAGCTGTAAAGATACTGATGTGAGTCAAACTACTCATGATTTAGGAATAAAATGATTTGTTATAAAAAATTATAAAGACACATCGACAAACCAGAACCAAAAAGTAATCAAATGACACAAGTACAACAGATAATTCAAAAATGTCACAGTGCATCACCCAGCACGGTCTCTTCTCACTTCCAGGGATCTCCATCTTTCAAGAAATCAGGACAATCTGTTCTAAGACACATTCTTATAAACAGAACATTGGTGTTTTATTAATTTTCCAATATACATATAAACAAATTTTCTGTACAAGAAGAATATGACGAGTTTGTAGCTCTATACTTTTGTTTACATGCATACAAATTTGAATTATAAATCTTTACAAACACTATCAGACTTACAAACATAAGACTAAAAAGGAAAATAGTATCTGCTTCAGTATTGAGCTCTAATTTGTCCAAGTTGAAATTCTCATAAGCTGTGTTCCTTTCCATTCCAAAACCATTTCACTGCCATTATTGCCTTCAATCTTTAGCCCATAAGACCCTTCCATAGCTCTAAGCATTTCTCCAACTTCCATTAAAGTCTCCTCCCTCAAGCTTCTACCCGCTAACTCTGTTTCTGATTGAAGATTCTGATATTGTCTCATGTCCTCCCACTTCTGTAACCAATCCTCGCATGATATATATGGTGCCACAAATAGATTCTCCATTGCTGTTCTAGCCTCTGAGAATTGGAATGGGAAATTTGATTCCATTGATTCTAATAAAGCATTGTAATGTAACAAATGGCCATGAAAGAATGACATGAAGTTGGTCTTGTTTCTCAGTTTCTCACATGCTTCTCCATCACCAAAGGCTAAAATTCCCTTGTTGAAAGGTGAGCTTTTGATGAAATCCTTTGAAGTTTGTAGAAATTCTGAGACATGTCTCCTACTTCTAGTTCTACCCATATGTGGAAGACCCACCATGCAGTTGAAGGCCACAAAATTTCTCTTTCCCCTTTTGTTCAATTTCTTGAGTTCTGTCACCAATTCCTCTATACTATGTTCCTCCACCGTCAACTTTAAACCACATGATTTGGCATGCTCATGGAGGTTCCTTCTGATTTCCTTAAATTTCCACTGGGTTGAATCACAATCAAGATCTGTACCTTCCTCTTCGTCCAATCTGATTGATGTCAATTTCAAAGTTTTGTGCTTTTGAGAGATAGCCTCCAATAGTGGAGGCCATTGAATCCCTTCTCCCATATCAAAGTCAATTATATGTATCACTTCGGAATCCTCTGGAATAGATTCTAAAATTGCAGAATTGGCTGCAAAATGAGCAATTCTTCCATGTGGGAGGCCTTGGTAGATGCCCTTGAAAGCTTTATGGAAGCTCTTGCAAGCCTCCTGTTTGATGGAAGTCCCTTGTTCAGTAGGATCATAATTTTGGGACAAATTGAAAGCCAGGCGTTCAAGGGGATCACTTACAGGGTTTACTTTGTCTCTGATGCATCTCAGAATAACTTGAGAAAGTGTATTATGTTTTTTCTCCAAGGATTCTCCAAGTGCTTCCAGAAGATGAGGAAGAGTGAATTGATTCTCCATCTCCATGTCTTCTTCTGGTATGATCAGTGAGCGTTGTGCTTGTAATACTGTAGACATGTCTGATTGGTTGGATGGGGTTGGACTCCAAACACCACCTTTCTCACAACACAAGTTCTGTGAGGGAAAGCTAATTCCTTCACCTTCTTCTTGGATACCCATTAGACTTTCGGAACTCAGAACCTGATCTAAGTCAAGATCCATGGAGAAATCATCCATTAATGGTGGGAATTCAAAGTTTTCCTCAATAATTGGACAGACAAGATCATTAGAGAAGAAGGTAGGAGATGGAAAGGGGAGGATAATGGAGGTAATATCTGAAGAAGAAGAATCCTCGGAAGTAGTGAACAAAGGAGTGTCCATGTTGAAGTCAAAAGAGTCAATTTGATCATCAAAAGTTGAGCTTATGCCATCATAGAATGACCAAGAGGGATCATGTATCAAAGGCTCCATTTTCTTTCTATTCTGGTTTCTACACCGTAAAGAGAAAGAAAGAGACTCCTGTTTGTGAATTGATATGGTGTATACTTGGTCTCTCTTGAATATTTATAGGCAAAATTAATGAAGACCAATGTGTAAACAAATAAATCCAACATAGAAGCTAGCTAGAGAAGAAGAAAGTGCAATAATATATTAGAAATTCGTTTGATAAGTGTACCCTGCGTACAAAATTTGCATAATACCAATACTATGTGTATAATACAAAATTTATCATGTTCTTCCCATGGATTAAATTGTTAATGGAAGATTCCCCCCCCCCCCCCCAATTTTTTTCTATATTATTGTTCATTTAGCCTCCTTTAATATTATCTTTTTAGAGGGTCTCCTATGAATTATATGGAATAATTTTTCATGTGTAATAAATCAAATTTACAAAAAAAATTAGATTAAATTCTAGAATGGATGATATAAAAATGAATCAAATTGTCAATCGTTATCTGTTGATAATAGATAAATATACCTACTTGCATTTGAATTGCATAGTTATATTCCTTGAAAGTAGCCATCGCAAGACATCTTCTTGTGTTGGAAGCATCTTTAGACTGTCTTCTTGTATGATCCTATGATGTTAACTAATAACTTGCATAAATTGTGTAACCAAGAGATTTAGTTTAATAATAATTAATGTCATTTTCCATCACAATTACGTTTCACATCAATGGGAACATGTGGTAGAAGCTTCCCCGAAATGGCTGTGTGCGCTTTTGAAAAGGCCACGTTGCGCGATGAAACTCAATATTAAGAGATATTGGAGAATTCTAGCATAATGATACGTGTTAGTTTCTAATAAGAACATTGTTTTTAATTGCACTTTTTGCGTCTGAGTAATGAATTCGGCTTGAGTAATGGATGAAGAGTGAATGAAATCTATTATAGTGTGTGTGTGTGTGTGTGTTATATGGCAGGATAAGAATATCCATAAAGTTTACTCAATGTTTATTAATTTTCTCAAACCAACGGCCTATTTAATAATATATTGGACTGGACATGGTAGTATGCCTGTGGATTGGGATTCATACTTTGTTGTTTCTTTATGCGTGTATATTTGCCATCGGTGTATCCGTTTTTATTATAAGAGTTAGATAAGTAGTTTGAGAATAATAAGAAAATTAGTTAAATTAAAGTTATGAGTCACACAATAAAAATCCTAGAAGTAATGTTTATAAGTTTAACGAAACCTCACTCCTATACTAATCTTTTATATTAAATTCTTCCTTTGAAGTTATAATTATCACATTGGTGCTTTCATTGAACGACAAATGTTCACAATAATGGCTACCCAATCTGGGTTTTGACCAACGGGAGAATGAGTGGAGTAACATGTGTGGAGCTGATGTGGATGTCGACTCTTGAGAGGCTGACATTGTGATAAGTCCTATATCAGAAAATTTAAATATAGTGAAGGTTTAATTTATAAGTTTAATGGGCTTTCCCTCCTAATATGTCAATTAGTCTTATAGCTAGAATTGGGCTCTTCTTTTGGACTTATCATCATCACATTGGCTCTTTCATGAGAGTTGATGTTCATGGAAAATACTACTACAGAGGGTTGATACCCCTGTCAATTAAGTAAATGGAAACTACTCCATTAATGGAGCCCTTTAATATGTGCAATCAATAATGATATATATATATATAGTTTAAGAAAATTATAGAATTGGTAGAGCAAGTGGATTGATTTTTATATTTAAGACTAAAGTAAAATCATTTTCTAAATTATAACAGAAACCTGAGTTAATATAAAATATAAATGATGATTGTCCACTTCATCAAAATAGTATATATCACACTTGTTTTAGCATATCTCAAATATATTTATGTAAGGGTTAATATATAATATTTAGTCCATCAAGTTTACCCTATTTTTTGTTTTGAACTTTCAAGTTTCATGCTATAGGATATGGTCTTTTTTTTTTATACAATACTATAGGATATGGTCTCTTAAGGGGAAAAATGATCTGGACTTTTATCACCTTGATCCATAATGTAAAAAAATCACAAATACAAAAACAGGCAAGTTAACGAAGCTTACAATAATCTCAAAAATCTTCGCATGAGTTTCATGACTACTTATTTGTCTTAAAAAATTTACTTTTTATACATACAATATAGAATTATATAATACGATACATGATATCTTCAGAAGTTGCTAATTAGTAGTTTCTTCCCGTTGGCCAAACAAAAAAAGGTAGTTTTTTCCCTTCAATTATAAGTAAAATAACTATAATATCAAACGTCAGCTTAAAAAGCCTTGATCAAACTATGTGAAAAGTCTCTTTTGCCCTTCCTGCATAAGATATTTGATTTGAAATTAGAGGGATAATTAATGAAAATGCATACATTCGACTCGCGCGTGTGCGCATGTGTGTAGATAATGAAGGTAGTAGGAATATTTACTGGAATAGGTCTAATAAATTAGAGATTGATTAGTGGAGATAATATCGTTGATATCTTTTGGTGTTTTGCTTTTTGGTCTAAAAGAAAAAAAAAATATTGGTGAATAAGTTCGGATATACACAAAGCAAGGGTCAAATAACAGAAGTAATTAAACATGGACCATATAACAGACTTGATCAACATTCAAATTTCTTTTGTTAATATAAAATATAAACGTTGCAGTATATTAGTAGTGTATGTTACAATAAGTAGCATCATGTTTGCTTTCCTTTTAGCAATTATTTAGAATCCTTTGATGAGGCCATATATGTAGACTGGGTCAACCAATAACACAAACTACAACGTTGCTTTTTTCTGCAAAATGTCCCATACTCGCAGGTACGTGTAAAATTGTGATTTCCTCGTTATATTTTAGTCATTTCAATTTTGCATTTATAAATTTATGTTTATCGGTCTCCTTAACATGGACAAGAAAACAAATTTTAATTAAAATATTCTTGTATTTTTGGAAGCTAAGGTGCATGCAATGTTATGCATGCAGTGCATACTTAAACTTGCAATTGTACGGGAGCTAAAGAGATTCTTGATCTTGTCTAGCATACAAGCCAACTGAAAGAATTGCTTAATTAATACATGACTTGTTGATGGGATATGGAAATTATGAAATTTTGTTTGCTGGGATTTTCAAGAGATTATCTATAATTATCATTATTAGAGAAATAGTTTGTTTTTATTTTGATTTGATTGTTATCAATTATCATTAATTGTAATTTGCATTTAATTTTTAATTTGCAGAATGTTCTTCATTAAGTCTTAATCAATTGGTATTAATTGTAATTTGCATTTAATTTTTAATTTCTAAAATGTTCTTCATCAAGTCTTAAGATTTGATTGATGCCTATAAATAGTACATCAACTA
This sequence comes from Mimosa bimucronata, assembly GCA_037074515.1. Lineage (NCBI taxonomy): Eukaryota > Viridiplantae > Streptophyta > Magnoliopsida > Fabales > Fabaceae > Mimosa > Mimosa bimucronata. Next base: position 4,164,395 of record CM073446.1, read on the forward strand.
TTTGCTTTATACATTTGATGAATTTGAATAATAATACCGAATTTCCTTTGTCTCTATCTCTTTTCTTCTATCTCTCTTATCCTTCCTTTCCCTTTCTTTTCTATTATCATATATTCTTTTCATCCCCCTCTTCCCCTTCTCATTCTGGATCAATTGGCATCAGAGCTAAATTCTGACTTCCCTTTTACTAGCATAATTCTCCCAAATTAGCCCTCTCAAAATTTTCAAAGCCTTCTAAAACTTCAAGTTGTCGTGCTATTTTTCATTGTTCTGGCATGGTTCTTTCCATTAAGATATCTTGGAAGCAAAGGTTATCATTTGAAAGAACTTCTACGGTTAAAATTTCTAACTTTAGTCTACTAAAGCATCATTTGGTAATTTTTCTCTTCCTATTAGTTTATTTTCTTTTAGTGAAAAAGAAAAAAAGGGAAAAAATAGTAGAAAGAAAAGGTGATGAAAAAGAAAAAAAATGAAAGAAAAAAGTGAAAAAAGGAAGAAAAAAGATTAAAAAAAAAGAAAGAAGAAGATTGAAAAAAAAAAGAAAAAAAGGTGTGAAAAAAAATCCTTTATTGTTTGAATAACTTTGTCATCCTTTGCCTCCCCATAATTCGGCCCTATACTCGGGTTATATTTTACCCTAAGTTAGTAGAGATTTCGAACGTTTTCCTTGACGGGGTTTGAGAACCCTCTAAGACTATTGTGAAGATCTCACTCATGTTGTTACTTATTTAGCAAGAATAATCCCTGAGCTGTAGAGTTTTTTTAGGGTTAGGCTTGTTAAGTAGGGTCTTCACCTTGTTAGTGAAGGCAACTTGGGAGAATTTTCTAAGTCTTTAGTAAAGTAATTAAACTCGGACCGGAGTTCAGACCAGGCGAGGCAGTAGGTCAAGGGTTAGTGGGTATGAATCGACTCGGGGAGCCAGACCGATAGTAATTTAAATAATATAATTTGATTATAATTGATCATAATATTTATATTTTAATTGTAAAAAATAATTATTGAATACATATCCTATTTTCTGAGTATTCAACTATTTATATAAACGAAATTCTCTCATATTTTTATTTTATTTCCTTATCTTCTTTTTACCTTTTTTAATTGATACTTGACACAGAGTCTTAACCAAAGTATTAACTTTAATTTTTTTTTAATATTTTCTTCCCTATTCTTTTTTACTTCTCTCCCCACATGAACCCTCCCTATTTTTACTCAACATTAGGCATTAGCTGGCCATCACACTTCACGAAGTCTTGGGACAAGACACCTTTTTTTCCCGCATACAGTAAGCAAGCTTTCGCTTGAAATTAGCAAACTAGTGACTTCTAGTTAACAACATTGACTATAGCATCAACACAAGATCTGTCCCTATCAATTATCTGCTGCACCTGAGCCAAACTGTTAGGAAAAAGCACTAATTGACTTCCTTCCTGGTCGGCTTCCTTAGCTAGGATGTCTGTACACTCTATGCTTTCTCTTTTTGCATGATAGATCTCCACATCCATATGCCCATAAATTAAGCTCCTGGTCTCCGCTATCTCTTCACGAAATGGATGATTAATCCCACTATCCCGTAGCAGCACCGTGATTGCCTCCAATGAGTCTGAGAATAATTGAACACTCTGCAAGTTCATCTGTTCACATAATCTCAACCCCACCTGGATGGCCATTATCTCAGCTGCCAAAACAGGAAGTGTACCTAATTTTTGTTGAAACCCCATTATCCATTCTCCCTTACTATTGCATATGACTCCTCCACATGTTGCTTGATTGTCTCCTCTGACTGATGCATCCACATCTACTCATAATTTGTTCACAGGCGGTGGTCTCCATGCTCTTTCTTGTCCCTCAATGGTTTGAAAAACTAGGTGTTTTAGTTTGCCATTCTTTGCTACTTTCATAAGATGATATAGACACTGATGTATTACTTCTCTTGTTGTGGCTTCAGCTTCGATGAATATTCTTCTGCACCTGTTTTTCCAAAGTTGCCAACATACATAACTAAAAATCGTTGACCATGGCCAACGTGAGTGTCGTTCTTTTGAACTTTTATTAGTGGAATTCCATTTCAACCAACCCTGCAAATCAGAAGAAAAGAACAAAGGAATTTGGTTAGGCAAAATAAACTCACACCATACTTGTTTTGCACTCTCACAGTCTCTAAGAATATGTAACACTCTCTCCTCACTTTGACAGCCCCTTGGGCATAAAGCTAAACCCGTTAACCCTCTTTTTTCTCTCAAGGAATTGGTCATTAACCTCTCATGGGAAATTTGCCACAAGAAGAACTTAATGCGTTCAGGAATTTGCCAACGCCAAAACTTTCGCTAAAACCAGTTCCCTCTCACCTCTTCATGGTCTAGCAAGAAGTTATAGGCTGCTTTAATTGAAAATCTACCATCTGTAGCTTTCCTCCACGTGAAGATATCCTCTCGGCCTGGTCTTAGAGGATTTATTCCTGCAATTACCTTCACTACCTCTCTGGTAGGAACATCTGACATTTCTGCTGATCCCACCCTCCACTTGGACTAGTAAACTCGATCACATTGTCCTCCGGGTTAACCTGAGACTAGTTTCTCTCCACATATTCGATCAAAGGTTTCTCTAATGGGGTCTACTTATCCCACCAAAATTTAGTAGACCGTCCATCATTTGTCTTCTTGCCTAATCCTTGAAGAAATTTCTCCCACAACTGTATAATTGCCGACCATACCCTTAACATGTGCTTTCTTTTAGTCACTGTTGGCAACATACTCTCCCCACAATCATATTTTTCCCTAATCACCTTAACCCAGAGTGCATCCGGTCTATTAACCATCTCCCAACAAAGTTTTAAAATGAATGCTTGGTTCTGCTTATGAAGATCTTTAATCCCCAGTCCTCCCAAATTTTTCGCCTTCAGAATCCTTTCCCATGCTATCAAGTGCATCTTCCTAGCACTCTCATCTTGACACCACAGAAAATTACAACTTACTTTCTCAATTTCTTTAATGACCCCTTTTAGCATTAATGTTGATTGCATTCGATATGATGGAATTGCATAAATGACACTTTTAATAAGCACTGTTCTGCCCGCCATACTCAAAAACTTGCCTTTCCATGATAATAATCGAAACTTTACCTTTTTAATGATATATCCAAATGTGGAGGAATTGACTTTTGAATTAAAAAGCGGCACTCCCAGATATTTACCCAAATATGAAGTTATACCTACTCCCAATTCCTCACCCATCTTCAAGGCTCTATTAAAATTAACATTCCTCGAGAAAAAGGCTTTCGATTTTGCAGTACTTATCCTATGCCTAGATTGTTCACAAAATTTCCTCATGACTTGCTTCATAATGCCCATCTATCTCATATTTGCCTCAACAAACAATAGTAAATCATCTACAAAAAACAAATGAGATACATGAGGGCCCCCTCCTTTATTTTAATTGGTCTCCATCGGCCCTTACTACATTCCTCATTTATAAGATGGCTTAGTCTTTTCATACAAAGTACAAAGAGATATGGACTGAGCGGGTCTCCTTGTCTAACTCCCCGTGATGGCGAGAAGATAGGCCCCTCTTCTCCATTCCATACTATCTTCATTGAGGTCGAGGTAACACATGCCATTATGACTTGAATCAAAGGTTCCTTTATACCTATGCTTTTTATTGTTTCATGTAGAAAATTCCAATCCAGTCTATCATACGCCTTCTCCATATCCACCTTAACTGCTACAAAACCCTTCCTGCCAGGTTTAGTACACATAAAATGAATAATTTCTTAGGCTACAATGATATTATCACAACTTGATCCGCCTTGAATAAAACTACATTGATGCAATCCCACCAAATAATTCATGATAGGCTGCAATATGTTTGCTGTTAATTTAGTGATCACCTTGAAACTCACATTACAGAGCGAAATGGGCCTCATTTCCTGAATTGTAGATGGAGATTTGAATTTTGGAATCAATATTAAGTTGGTCTGGTTAACCTCTTTGATGGATTCTGGATTAAGAAAGGCCTCTTTGACTAACTTGCAAACCTTCTCCCCAACCTTTTCCCACTGTGTGTGGAAAAAGTGAGGTTGTAAGCCATCCGGGGCTGGTGCTTTAAATGCTCCCATAGAGAATGTTGCATTCTTTATCTCCGTGTCATTTGGAAGGACATGAATACTCTCTAATTGATGATTATCTAACGCTAGAAATGAATTCGGCCAATCTGACATGCCTTCTATGGTTCTATCCTTTGTGTATAACTCCTCATAATAATCTCTCGCCACGCTACAAAGGAGTTTAGGATCAGTAACCTAATTCCCACTTACATCCTTTATGCGTGAAACTCTTCCATTAGTTTTCTTCATCATTGCAGCTGCATGAAAATATTTAGTATTTTTGTCCCCACCTTATAACCACTGACATCTGGCCTTTTGGAACCAAATAAGCTCCTCTTGTAATGCTAGCTTATGATAGTCCTTCCACAACTTTTGCTCCAGTCTGAATAGACCATTCCGATTCTGTAACATTCTTTTCCTTTTGATTCCTTCGAGGTGTTTAAGGATTTCCTTCTTCCTTTTAGGTATGCTTCCTACTTTGCTGTCATTCCATGTAGTAACTATCCTTCTAAACTTCTCTACCCCTTCGCTCCATTCTTTGTCTTTCCAAGCATCAGCTACTATATTATGAAAGTCATCCTCCAGCAACCACGCTGATTGGAATTGAAACCTCCTCCTCTTATAAAAAGTTCTATTATCATCTGAGTATTGTATCACAATCATTTTATGATCAGAATTATACTTGAGGTCATTTCTCACTCTTGTTTGGGGGAATGATGAGATCCATGCAGTGTTACATAGGACCCAGTCAAGCTTCTCCCTTAGTCCCTCCTTTTCCCATGTAAAGGCATCACAAGGGTCTCCTATTTCAATTAGTCCTATATCTTCAATGCATTCATTGAAATGTTGCATTGATATCAAAGACAGCTCAGATCTCCCCTCTTTATCCTTTGGGTATCTGTACGCATTAAAATCCTCCATTATGATCAGTTCCTCATTTACATGTTCAATCACCACTTGAATTGATTTCCATAGAATTGTTCTCTTTCTATATGTAGTTTCACCATATACAAACATTGCAGAAAAATATTTATGCTCAGGTATTACATGAATTTTACACTACAAGAATTGATCATTTGATGCTACATATTCTATGGTATGAGTATGTGAGTTCCACAACACCCAAATACTCCCTGCATAACCTGTGGCTTCCACTCTAATCCAATTACTAAATCCTAATTTACGAACTATTTTATCTGCTTTATTTCCACTTGTTCGTGGTTCTATTAACCACATAATCCCCACATTATTTTTAGTCTTTAGTCTTTAGTCTTTACTCCTCTACCATGCTTGCTTCAACACAGCATCGTCAGAAGCTTAATCTTTTTACTTCCTTTTTCTTCTTACCCAGTTCTTCTTGCAGAATAGGTCCAACACTCCAACATCCATGGTTCCCGATGAGTGATGGGGGTGAGAAAAAAGTAGCAGTAGCATCCATGGTTTTAGCAACTTCATTTTTATTTTCTTCTTTTACGTTGTTCATCTCCTCTTCATCTCTTGTTTATTAATGCTTCTTATCCTTTTTATCTTTCATCCCTCTCTTCCTCACCATTTTTCTAGAAAGATGGCTTCATCTCACGAGCTATAAGTGAAAACCTTTTAAAACCTTATTGGCTCACACAACCCGGCGAGTCAGTTAGGTTACGATCGAGTCTGGCCGAGTTTATCGAGTCATATCTGGGTTGCAGAAGTGCCGGTTTGTGTGCTCACTTGGATCGCTCTGAACACCGATTCATCGAGTTCCAAGCTGGACCGGCCGATCCAGTCCGAGTATGATTACATTGGTCTTTAGAACCACCCTAAACCCTAAGAAACATGCCATCCTATTGTAAATATGAGCTTTAAAGGGTGCCCATGTCGATAATGTCAATATAAATACGGTCCTCCATCTTGGTACATTCAACATCAACATGAGTATAACGATATCGATGATATGAAGTGATGAATACCAATATGACTACCTAAACTATCAACAACAACATGGCTACACTAGTTGTCATCAATACCAGTATGTTGACAATTACCATTACGCAAAAGAAGAGTGTTATGAAGATTACCACCCTAAATTATGTGTAGTTGAATAAGATTATAGGTAGGCTGAAAGATGTCACAAAGCTAAAGAAGACTATGAAGCTGTTTACAAGTATGCTAAAGCTGCTGAGAAACGACGCTGAGATAAAGAAGAATACAAGGCCAGCATGGAACGTTGAAAAGCTAAAACTGAAAAACAACGATTGTTGGATGACATAATGATTAAGGTTAAAGAGATACTATATTCATTACATGAGTTGAGAGTGGAAAGGAAAGAGACCTCATCCTAAAAGAGAAAATTTACTGAGGTTGAAAATCCTTCCTCAAACATAAAAGATGCAATTTTAGCTTTAATAGAAATGTACCCCTCGACTGTGGAACCCAATAATAAAATTAAAGTGACCCCTCTAGCACCTGTCCCATAACAGACACTATTAGACAATCTTGTGATTAGTGAAGACTTTAACCTCATTTTAATTAAAATCAAGATTATTCTAACAAGAATCGAGATGTTCAAGCTACACAAGTGCAAGTAACCCCTGCTCAAATTGTGGCCATCAAGGATTAGCTTGACCATATGATTGTTATTAGAGGTACTAATCATGTTGACATCAAAAGTGAGGAGTTTATACTTTGTGAGTATGTCTCCTACTCCGCACCAATGAAGGTAACTTCTTCCTTAATTAAGATTAAGGACATTTAAGATTATCAAACTACAAACTCATCTTATCAACATTATAAATCTACCAAATTCAGTATTCATTTGCTCAACAAGTCACTCCAATAGTACCTTGCTTGTTGGAAAGGCTTTTCAGATGTTTTCAATGATCAAGTTAGATACTCTATTAAAGGGTTCTCTCTTCTGGTACCTTACTTGTTGGAAGGGATTGCCAAATCAATACATTGCTTTGATGATTGAGACTGCCCTTCCCTCCCAAGACTTACACATTTCAATCAACTCATCGAGAGCCGAGTTTTTTCAAGTAGGGGAGAAATGATGGGATATGGAAAGTAGGATATTATTATTTGTTAGGATTTTCAAGAGATTATCTATAATTATCATTATTAGAGAAATAGTTTGTTTTGATTTTGATTTGATTATTATCAATTAACATTAATTGTAATTTGTATTTAGTTTTTAATTTCTAAAATGTTCTTCATTAAGTTTTAATAAATTACCATTAATTGTAATTTGCATTTAATTTTTAATTTCTAGAATGTTCGCCATTAAGTCTTAAGGTTTGGTTGAGGCGTATAAATATCACATTAACTATTTGCTTTGTACGTTTAATGAATTTGAATAATAATATATCAAATTTGCATTAATTGTAATTTGCATTTAATTTTTAATTTCTAGAATGTTCTTCATTAAGTCTTAGGGTTTGGTTGAGGCCCATAAATATCGCATTAACTATTTGCTTTGTACGTTTAATGAATGTGAATGATAATATATCAAATTTCCTTTACCTCTATCTCTCTTCTTCTATTTCTCTCATTTCTTCTTGCTCTTTCTCTCCTCTTCTAAATCCTCCCTTTCCTTATTTCTTCTATTCTCATATATTCTCTTTCATCTCTCCCTTCCCCTTCCCCTTCCCCTTCCCATTTTACATCACTTGTTATGTGAAAGTATGCTTATTTATATATGTGGAATCCTTTTGGAGGCTAAGCCCGGTATATCCACAGTATATCCACCGCTAGAAGCAGTGATTAATCCCACGGATTTCTTAAAGCAACTTTAGTACTGGAAAGATCTATCCTCTCCATCCAGTCGCAGGAAATCAAATTAAACTCCAGACTAGATGCTTTTAAAACCCAACCAAAGTGTTTACGCTAGGCCTTGTGGTTAAGCATGTGATGATATGACTTGTGACCGATACTTTTTGGATAGTTTGATTTGGTTGTCTATAATGATACTATCTTGTACAATGTAGGAGCCAGCAATATTTCGAATCAGAATATTTAATAGCTTTGGGATATTATTTTAATTGTAAGTTCAAATGAAAGAGTACTCATAAATGTATTTCAGATTATATTACTTAACTCATCACCAATTCCTCTCATAAAAAAGAGATTCTAATTAATACACATCATTGTAAGGCGAGAGATGTATAAGCATGATTATAGCTAATTTGATGTGTGTCCAATGCTTGGATAAAATTAATTGACCAACATAATTATCTAAAATTAGATTTCATAACTTTTACAAAACAGAAAAAGGCATAAAATGGACTCATAGCGCAAGTAAGGCCGAAACAGCATTCAGTAAATATATATGGTCAAATATAATTGTTAATTTGAGAGACTTTTGAAGCTAACAGTATAGCTAACACTATGTCAATGTAATGGCAGGATCATCTATCAGTTGAACCGATCTTTAATGAATAAATTTCTATATATTCCATGCTTAGAATTTTCCCGGAAGCTTCTAATTTATGGTCAAAATGTACATTAAATTCACAAATTTGCAGGAACGTGGTAGCTTAAAGATATACAAAGTTTATATAATATTGGACCTGAAATTTGGACCATTGAGCTCCGATAGAAACAATAGTGTAAGATTCCATTTCTGGCAACAAACAATTTTTTAATATTTTAACATTGACTTTGTTTTATCTGTTGACCCATCATTAACTATTGATTGGTGCTAAAGGATAGCACACTACATCCATATGAACAGTTCCAATAATTGTAATGCCACTTCAAAATTCAAATGTAAACATAAACTACCCGGTATTTAATATAAAAGTCGGTTAAATAATTTAGATCCATTAGAGAAGCTATTACATGTTTTATGATCTCTTTAAAATAATTATAGGTGTCAAATATATCAATTTATAAGTTCGGTAAATAGGTTTGGAGAAAAATAATAAGTATAAGAGATAAAGTGAAAAATATCTTATTTAAGACCGAAATTGATTCTAATCTAACTCTTATATTTTGGATCTTATTAACCAGAGTTTCTTATAGTGAGCTCAAAAAGTTTGAATCGTAGGCTCCTGATCTTTTAATTGTACATGCATGTGTAAAAGTAATCTTGTTTTGTGTAAATTTAAACTCTGCTTCAGAAAGATATCCACAAGGTAAGTAATAAAATAATGTCTGGATTTAATTTATACTTGAAGATATTTGTATAGCTCCATTCTGCGAATATGTCGTCTTTCATTTTCAATCCTTTTAATTAAAGGAAACTTGAGAAGAAAGAAAAGGGAAAGAATCTCTAACGAAAGTACAAGGAACAAAACATGTAATTAACATATATATATATATATATATATATTTATGATAATCGTTTAACATATTTTTTTTTGAAAAATGATCAAATATATAAAATATTAAAGAAGTCTACAGTAAGTTAACTACATAAGAACAAACAACACACTCATGGTACTTAACAGCTATCCCAGAAACTATACTTAGTAACAGAGACGCCCAAACGCAAGCATGAAGTAAAAATTCCAAAAGCAGAACATGACCAAACATTACACCATATAGAAATTTCTCGTACTGTAATGTCGCATATAGATAAAGTCATCAACATGAAGTCGATGAAGATTATGCCACTAACTTCACTCTCAAGAGAGGAATAACGGGCATTTACCCAAATAGGGTTTGAAAGAAAGGGACTTAGATCCAACACTAAGTCGGAGGCCCCGGAAAGACTATAACGACATTTGCAGTACTCAAAAATTCCATCAATGTAAAACGTGATCATGATGCTATGTTGGAATTCATTTTTTAAAATAAACAGAATAAAAAAAGAAAACACATAATTAGAACCCAAATAACGTAGAGCTGCAAATAGGGATAGTTGAAGCTGCAAGAGCACTAAATCCCACCAAACTGCTAAACCTGTACATAACTGAAAACACCGCAGCACTATAAGATAGACCTCTAAGTGGCTGCTGGATAACTTAGAGGTCCCTTCTAGTATCATATGCTTGTACGGAGCTTTTTGGAAGAAGCTCCGTCAGAACCCAGTTCATCAAAATGAAAATCGTTCCATGGACGCATCCTTTTCCTTCTTGTCAAAAGAATAGCACCTTGACAATGCTCAAGCGAGATAGTAACATGATTACTAGATTTTAAACTCCTCAGAAGAAAACGATGATGACTAAAAACAAAACACATAGGCAGAGCTTGATCACTAAACATAATTGGAATGCTTTTTGCAAGTGTGAGAAAAGATTCACAAAAGATGCTAACTTTGCAATCCTTCAAACAAGTGAGACCCTGCTCAGATGGGTTAGCAAGACGAGAAACTAATGGTAATGGAGCACAATGAGAGGAAACTGAATCATTACAAGATTTACTATGAGATGAAGAATCCTCAGTTAAAGAATATTTGCACCTTTTGAGAAATAAAGCCTCTTCAAATTGTTGAGAATGAAGTTTACGCTTTTTGGATACAGATTGAAGAGACTGTTCTTTGAAACTATCACCATTAAGATCTTGAATTCTAATCCTTTTATTAGCACGACCATCTTCTGGAATAAATGTAGCTTTTCTTTTGTAGATGTGACTATTCTTCATATTCTTCATTCCCAAAGCCTCGATAGAACACCTTGCAATAATCCGAACTCCATTCACCGTAGCAGTAGAAGCATAATTACCCAAGTAAACATCATAGTTTACATCTACTGACCGAGAACCCACCATAGAAACATCTAACTGAAGGTTCTGATTGGACTTAGATTTACATGCCTTGCTAACATGTCCAATTTTCAAACATAAAGGGCACACTCTACCCACTTGCTCCAAAACCATGGAAACTTTCAATGACCAGCCACTAAGTAATTGCAATTTGTTGAACTGAACAAAGTTTAGCCCATATTCAGATAAACGAACAAGAATCCGCAGTCCATATCCATTCCAATGACTCCATTGAATTGCTGGACAACTGATACAAATCCTTGCAGCTTCCAGTGAATTGAAATTAAAGATTGAAGCTTTGAAGAGTGAAGCTTTCTTCCATCAATCACTTTGGCAAAGACAAAGTGATCTTTGTTGAAAGATAAGCTACTGAATCACTAAGAGGTGGACTTAGAGAAGGACATAAGCACCCCTTTTCAACAAGAATGAATTGGCTGTGGTGGACAGGGAAGGAGGCGGCGATCAATTTAATTAGGGTTCGCGGGAGAGAGACAAGAGCTCTCCAGAATCGGCTTCATCGAGGTGAGGGAATTGCAATCTATCCAGAGAATCAGCCTCCAACAAAGCAAATCAGAAAAACAAACTACTACTAGCTATGATCAAAAGCTACGAAGAACAGAGCAAATTAAAAAGAAAGAAAGATGTCTTCCCTGAAACCGAAGAAGGCAGCGATCAGCGATTGAAGCAGCAATAGGTGAGCAACGGCGTTGAGGTTGCAAGCGGCGGTGGGATTTTGGACTGCACAAAGTTAGGGTTTAGACCATTTGCAAGCTGCTTAACCTTGGTGAAAACTCATTTACAGGGGAAATGCGCCGAAGGTTGACACCACAAAACAGAGTTCAGCGGTGGCTATTTCCAGATGATTGAAGCAGTGATGGAAGCCAAGAGGAAACAAAGCCCTCCGAGGAATTGCGAGAAATAATCTTCTTCTTCTACTTCTTAGAAAACGCATGAAACAAGAAGAGTGTAAAAGAGAGCTGATTTAGCAAAACTGCTACTGCGTCGGCAAGATGATGGGCAGTGACGACAAGAACCACGATGGAGGTTAGGGCTTGGTTGAGAGAGACGAGTGCTCTCCGTCCCGTTTAACATATTTTAACACAAAATCATCCTGTTAAGTTGTTGAACCCTTGGTATTCAAAAATTTTTCTAATTATACAATACATACATACATATATATATACACACACATATACTCCATATCGTTCTCTTGTGGGATCCAAAAAGTTGTAGGCATTAAGGTATAAAATTTAAGAACAACGCGTTTAGTGTTGACCACTTTTGGCCTCATGCATGCAAATATCTTATCATATTGGGTTAAATGTGAACCATAAATCTAATTTAGTTTTATAAATGCAGGACTTTATTTCAGATTATTATATGTACCTATCGTCTCTCTTGTTTGTTTATGTGTGTCTTCCATGACGGAAGTTACATGAAAAATGGAAATAATTTCAACAAGACGAATTTAGTAACAAATCGGCTGATAACATATTCTACGCGTTCTTTTAAGGAGGATATTTAATTTGTTAAGATTATTTATATGATATGCGCGTTTTTTTTAGAATCACATTTCATTCTCATCACATAAAGATGAGTAGTGAGTTTCTCATCTTAACTAGATTTTTCTCCCTGGTATAGATATAAATAATCTATATCATTGATTGCAATTCTTTTGATAAAAGAGAAAATATGAATTATTTTTAAAAGAGTTATTGCAAAATTGTGAGTTATCAAAATACATATTTATATGTTCATTATATATTTGAAGACAACAAAAGTTGATTTCATGTGAATATAAATGATTTAAATAATTGATTGCACCTATTTGAATCAAAGAGAAAATATGAATTAATTTTATATGGCTTAATTTCAAAGTTGTGTGAGTTATTAAAACGTAGATTTAGGTGTTCATTTAATTTTAATCATAAATAAATGAGGTGGATAACTGTTTGAGTAAGTTTGACAATTGAAAATAAACTAATACTATTAATAATGTAATAATGATTTAAATCAGAAATAAATATAATTCGACAATTGATCGAGCATATATTACATTGTAAAAGGGGAAAAGGTGATTTTTTTGCTTAAAAAAAGTAATAGTTGACATATTTTTTTATATTTTCACATTTTAGAATTTTATTTTACGAGTGTATTTTTAATAAAAAATCTAATTTATAAAAGTCCCCTAAGATTGCACCTATGATAAAAATGTGATATATATATATATATATATATATTTATATATGTATGTATGTATGCATGTATGTATGTATGTATAGTCTTATGTGTGTGTGTATTTTAAAATTCGAATTTTAAAGATGTTGAGATTTGATAGTGGTAATTAGATAATTTGACTTTAAAATTGGAAGTAATATAATGAAAGCGGGATTTGAATAGGTGCTATTAATTTAGAATTTTCAATATGATATATTTTTCCTTCAAATTGGATTCTTTCCTTAGGTAATATTACATATTGTAAATAAAAAATATATGTATTGATTCTTGCATAAAATATAGCGATATATTTGAACACAATAATTAATTCCTAAACCTCAAAACCGAATATTGGAGATTAAAAATAAATATATATGATTTGAAATTTTCATAAACAATGATAAATTAATAAGTATATAAATGATCAAATATTCAAATAAGGGCAGTTTTTTTCTAGAGTTATGGCATATTATAAATGAAATATATATATATATTTGGATTGTTTCCTAAACTAATGACTTATTTGAAAACAGTTATCAATTCGTAAATTTCAAAAGCAAAATATTGTAGATTAAAAAAAATTATATGGTGTATTTTTTTTTAAACGTTAGTAAATTAAGATATATGTACATGAGAACTGATTTTCATTAGTGTAGCTTTTTAGCAACCAATTTATTTTTAAGAATGAAAATGAAAATTCAAAAGAAAAACTTTTCAAATAGAAAAATAATTAATACCCTATCGTCTAATTTACTGACATATTTAAACACATTAATTATTTTGTAAATTTCATATTTATATCTATCTATATGTGTGTGTGTTTTAATTGTTGCCTAAAATAGTGACTTATTTGAAGATAATAATTAATTTGTATATTTGAAAAGTCAAATATTGTAGATTAAAAAAAATACATATAGATAGATTTTTCTATAATCAATATAAGACTAAGAGATATGTACGTGATAAAAAAGAGAATTAATGTAGAATATCTTCTTAAAAGTATATATATGTATTTAATCATCGCTCAATATTAAGTAACTTCCATACATTTATGTATTTAATCATTGCTTTACTCAATTTTAAATAACTTTCAAAATTAAAAAATATCTTCCCATAAGTAGAAATATATGATTAATAATGATTAATTATTGGCAATGAAATTTGAAATTAAGAATAAAACCTTCAATTATGATTTTGATTATGTGAGCATGTGGACCAATAATTGAATTAAGTGAAGATGATGTCATTGGACATGTGGACCAATGGAAGGGTTGCTAGAAGCTTTCAAGAAATATATAGATTTTTACCGTTCAGATTTATTTTAACAGTCCAGATTCATTTTAATTCATTTTAATATTTTAAATAAATTTTTATTTTAATCGATAAAAAAATAAAGTTAATTTTATAACTGTCAATTGTTAAAAAACTTAATATATCTTTTAAAAAATGGTCATTTAAAAGTTTTAAATTTAAACAATCCATATCAAATTTTGGAATATTCAAATTTCGTTTCAACGGTGAGAAGTGCATTCTCATCGTTATGATGAAAATGGGAACTCTTCTTTTTCTACTTGTTTCTTTTCTCATGAGTGCAAGTTCTTGGCATCTGAGCATGCGGAAGTTCTCTAAACTGATCATTAGGTTCAGCTTCAAATCCAACGAATTAAATTTTAATTAATAAATATCTTATAATGTCCCTACATATACATATTCTCTTTAATTTTAAATATAAGATAAAGCTGACTTGTTACATAAATTGATGATTCTAAATAAATCATGTCAAAGTATTTATATTTATCATTTTTCTTAAAACTAATTAACATTACCGATAGACAAACGTATAATCTAATTGTATATAATATATAACATATATTATAATTAAATAGTTTATTTGGATTTCTTAATTAAAAAAGGGTTAAGATGTATTTTGGTACGTTGACAAAAGAGTATATGGTGCAATTAAGTTTTAAAGGATTCTTTTATGCCAATAAACTTTTAAAATTGGGCATTTTGGCCACTCCTATTAGGAAGCATTTAATGGCCTCTGTTTGTACTGACGTGATAAGACACTTGTTAGCTGATGTGTTGACGTGGTGAGTCACGTGTCAGCTGGTGTCAACTTCCACGTGAACACACCAGCTGACACGTGTCTTGTCAAGTTAGCACAAAAGCAAGCCATTAAGTGTTTCTTAATGGCGGTGGCTAAAATGCCCAATTTTACAACTTTATTAGTATACAAAAATCCTTTAAAACCCAATTGTGCTAGACATTCTTTTGTCAACATCTCATTGGCCAAAATGCATTTTAACTCTTAAAAAAATAAACTTGATTTCATATTATAAGAGATTTAATATGTATGTATGTAGATGTATTACAAAATATTTTATAGTGAAATTAAACATAATTAATCCAGAGTTGATCTTTGTCATTTTAAAACTATAATAGTTATTTGACATATTTTGGTGTTTTATTAATTTTCCAATATATACACATATATAATCAATTTTCATCTACATGAAGAATATAATGAGCATATGTATTAATACTGTTGATTTATTTAATACATACAAATTTGAACAATAAACATTTTCAAATTAATTAAATCAGATTTATGAACATGAGAAGGAAAAAAAGGAAAAAGAAGAAAGAAAAAATCGTTTCTCCTTAGATATTCAGTTTCAATTTCCCCACGTTGAAATTTTTAGAAGCTGTGTTCCTCTCCATTGCAGAACCATTTCATTGCCATTGTAACCTTCAATCTTTACCTCATAACACCCTTCAATTCCTCTCACCATTTCTCCAACTTCCATTAATGTCTCTTCCCTCAATCTTCTACCCTCCAACTCTGTTTCTTGTTGAAGATTCCAATCATCTTGTCTCATGTCCTCCCACTTCTGAAACCAATCCTCACATGATATATGTGGTGCCACAAATAGATTCTCCATTGCAGTTCTTGCCTCTGAGAATTGGAATGGGAAATTTGATTCCATGGATTCTAACAAAGCACGGTAATGCACACAATGGCCATTAAAGAATGTCATGAAGTTGGTGCTATTTCTCAGTTTCTCACATATTTCTCCATCACCAAAAGTTAAAATTCCCCTGTTATTGGAAGGTGAGCTTTTGATGAAAGCCTTCGCTATTTGTAGAAATTCCAAAACATGTCTTCTGCTTCTAATCCTACCCATATGTGGGAGACCCACCATGCAATTGAAGGCCACAAAATTTCCATTTCCACCCCTCTTGTTCAATTTCTTGAGCTCTGGCACCATTTCCTCTATACTTAGTTCCTCTACCTTCAACTTCAAAGCACATGATTTGGCATGTTCATGGAGGTTCCTTCGGATTTCTTCAAATTTCCATCGGGTTGAAACAAAATTGGCACCAACGCTATCATCTTCTTCCCATTTGATTGGGATTAGTTTCAAAGTTCTTTGTTGATGAGCAATGGCATCCATGAGTGGAGGCCATTGAACCCCTTCTCCCATGTCAAAGTCTATTATATGTATTACTTCTGAATCCTCTGGAATAGATTCCAAAATTTCTGAATTGGCTGCAAAATGAGCAATTTTTCCATGTGGAAGACCTTGGTAGATAGCCTTGAAAATGTGGTGGAAGCTCTTGCAAGCCTCCTGTTTGATGAAATTCCCTTGCTCTGTAAGATCATAATTTTGGGACAAATTGAATGCCAGACGTTCAAGTGGATCGCCAAGAGGGCTTACTTTATGGCTGATGCATCTCAGAATTACTTGTAAAAGTGTATTCTGACCTTGCTCCAAGGCTTCTCCAATGGCTTCTAGAAGATGAGAAAGACTGAACTGGTTCTCCATCTCAATGTTTTGTTCTGGTATGATCAGTGAAGGTTGTGGTAGAAAGCTACTTTCACTTTCATGTGGGTATCCATGGATAATACCCTGATTTTGAGAACTCAAAATGGGATCAAGAAAAGCATCAAGATCCATGGAGAAATCATCAATCAATGATGGTAGTTGAAGGCTGTCTTCAGTATCAATTGGGCAATAGACATGATCTGTGTCAGAGATTGGAGAAGAAAAAGGGGCTATGGAGGTAAAATCATCAAAAGAAATATCCTCAAAAGACTCAACTTGATGATTAAAAGTTGAGCTTATGCCTTCTGAAAAAGACCAAGAGGGGTTAAGCATCTCAGACTCCATCTTCTTTCTATTATAGTTTCTCTATACACTAATAAGAGAGAAAGAAAGAGACTCCAGTTTATGAGTTGATATGGCGAGTAGTACTATCTTCTCTGAATATTTATAGGCAAAGGGAAGGACCATGTGAAAATAAATCAGTATTCCTTTTTTTTCCTATGATGAATAAATCAGTATTCCAATATGGCAGCTAGCTAGCTAAAGAAGAAGAAAGTGCAGTATTATACAAACATTTGTTTAATAAGTAGATTAAATTAATGCAAATTAAACATGTTTTACCTCTTAAATAGTAGATTTTATATTAAACTCGATATGATCCTAAATATAACAGATAAGTATTTATCTAATTTGTGGATATTAATGAAGTTAAATAAGTTACCCTCTCTAGTCATTAATATTAGACATATTTAGAGAGTTGATCTTAATTATAAATATATGATTTATTTTTAATTTTTTTCAATGTTTTTTCATATTACCCTTATTGGTACTTATTTAACAACAATCAAATATAGGAGAGACGAAGAGAATTAAGAAAAATGATTCGGGTGTTTTAGAGAGAGAAAAACATACATATCATAGTATTTAACATAATTAGCTTACTTAATCTAATTAAATTAGGTAGACAAATCTTATAAGGATGGGAGGTAATACTTCATAATAGCATGCACTGAAGATACAATCTCTTTAATACTTGCACTCACATCATTAGCTCATATATCAATTTATAAATCAGGTAAATTAATGGTAAAAAAAATCAGGTAAATAAGTTTTGAAAATGACAAATTTAAAAGATAAAATAAAAACATATTATACTTACGGTTAAATCTTACTTCCAAGCTAGGTGTTATATTTAGGAGTACAAGCACTAATATATATTATGTATATGTATAATACTTAGGTATTATACTATATATAGGAGTAGAAGCAGTATTATATATTTAGGTGTTATATTATATATTATGCAATAGTCAAATTAGATGTCAGCCTTAGTATATGATTAACCTTGTCGTTAGGCTATCAAAGATTCTAGAATAACTCCTATAGTGTAGTGGAGCTAACCTAGGTCATTTTTCCTCATTACCTTGGCTAATGAGCAATTAAAATGTAATGCAAGAATAGATTAAATCCAGAATTTCAGTGAAGAGAACAAGCTAAATCTCATCCTAATTTTTTTTAATAATTTTCTGTGAAAGAAGCAAGTGAGAACCGAAAATGTAAGTGATGAAATATGGAGAAAATGTGACAATGAAGACAATTTCCCTTGAGATTCATCCCTGTCCTTCCTAGCCGATTAGAACTTGAGCTATGTGCATTAATTTGCAAATCAACAATCTGAACAATTAGTTACTCAACTAGAGAAACTTTAATCTAATTCATTCAACTAATGAAATCCATAAAACTAGATGGAAAATCACAAATCAAATTACAAAGTAATCAGTTCAGAACCAACTCGGTTGAAACACAAATCAATTACACAATCATCTTCTACAACATGTAAAATCCTTAAGCAACTAGATCAAGAATCTTGCAAGCTATAAAAGAAGATGAGATAAACTCCCTGAATTGGAAGAATCGGCTCTTGACAGGTCTTCATCTCAAAAGGAAACCACAGAAATTAGCCTTGCATTTCTGGAAATGCAGCTCCAAAGCAAAAGACAACGATCTAACTCATGGCTGAATCCTCAAGTGAAATCGCAGAATCGCGAAGAACAGAGAAGGTGAAGGTTGTGGAAACGATGAGGGAAATTGAAGAGAGGAAGAAGAAGATGCAACTGAAATTATGCCCCCCCCCCCCCCCCCCGAAAATTCCCAACAAAATGAATATATATCAACCATAAACTCCCCTCTTCGATGAACCTGGACGCCTTCCTTCTTCCCTTCAATTTCTCTCTCAATTCACTTGCCACGCTGGCACAACCCATAACTGACTTCCCTCGTGGCTTCGTTCTCTCCGTCAGCCAAAAATGCCTCAGTTCACCGAGCTTTGAATCACGCTAGCATCGATCCCTCAACCTAGCTTTCTTTCGAGTCTATTTTGTTCTCTGCTTCCCGAAACCAGGCTTCAAAAATGAAGCTTAATGTCACTTTGCGCAAATTGCATTTCTTGCCCTTCATTTGCCAATATTGCGATTTTGCCCCTGTGACAAAGAAATAATAACAAGTGAAAGGACTAAACTGTAACTTTCAAAATATACCTATAAGAACCATATTTAATTCCAACTTTTATTAATCAAGTGCACATCTAAATTAATTGACTATAATGAAACTATCAACCAATTAATTCACTAGTTTGAGTCCAAAAATGCACACTTTGATAAGACAAATTTGTGAATTATCAGTATAATTGCATGAAGCCTGAAAAAGAGATATTGTTTCAAATAAATTACATATCTAGATTAATTTTTAATTAAATAGCTAAACACATTTTCTAATATGCATATTACACGAAATTTAAATGTAGCAAACTATCTATAACTTATAATATGATTTGCAATAGATTCTTTATAATTTATATATTTCCCATGGTTACCCCAAAATCCCACGGGCAGGTAAATGTTGTCTTTATTATATTGATTATATTTTATAAGAAAATAACCAATATATTGATTAAAATTAATTTAGACGAGGTCTTCATATTTGTAACCCTTTTCGCTTTTATCGCATTTTTTCAACCTCTTTTCTTCTTGGCAAACGTTTTACACATAGAAAAGAAGTGAAGTTGATATATAACAGACAATTCCAAGATTTAAATTTCTTATGTTAATTATGATATATAAATAATGTGATCCCTTTACAATTTACAATAACTAGCATCCATATATGTGTGTATGCTTTCCCTTATATTTACTCCTCTGGTCCTACATTTATAGAATAGAGAGAAAAGATTTTATTCGGTCCTATTTATAAGTCACTTCATTAAATTATTCATATGAATGTACAATTTTTATCCCTCATTCATTATATGTTGACTTTGTTTTTATGTGGTGTAGTGAATATTAAATATAGGTAAAATTAAAAAGCTGTTGAATTTGAAGGCAAAATTAATGAGATTTACGGCTTTCCTTGGTTTGTGTAAAATATGTTGTAAGTGCTTTATAAATAACACTAGAGGAGTACCATCCAATAAATTGAATATTATGATTTGGTCAACCAATTAAAACAAGTTGCAATATTTATTTCTTTCATAATTCTTTGGTTTTGATGCAATTAGCATCAATATTATTCCCTTTGATTGTAAATATAAAAGGTAACATGTCAAATTTTTTTGTCTAAATTAAAATATAAGAAATAACATGCAAAATTCAAAGTAATAAATGTATATTTTCCATTTCTTCTCCCGTATAATAGTAAATGGAGGGAGATGAGAGAAAGTGTATATAACAAATGAGTAAGGGAAAAAAATGAAAAATTCTATTAATTCTACCCATAATA
This sequence comes from Mimosa bimucronata, assembly GCA_037074515.1. Taxonomy (NCBI): domain Eukaryota; kingdom Viridiplantae; phylum Streptophyta; class Magnoliopsida; order Fabales; family Fabaceae; genus Mimosa; species Mimosa bimucronata. Next base: position 4,184,996 of record CM073446.1, read on the forward strand.
AATGATTCTAACATGTTTTTATTGGTATCTGTGAAAATGTTGATTACCTCTTATAATAGGGATAAGAGGGAGTACTCCAAATAATGCCATACCTACCTGCTAATTAATTGTGAATATATATACACGCACAATACGTATATACACAAAGAGACGGAACGTTGAAAACCGTTGAAGCATCTTTCTACGTACGAGGCATCAAAACATTAACAACCTAAAAAAAAAGAGAGAAAAAGATATTATTAATTAATGTATGCTTATACATCGGAAGATACATATAATGTTAATATGCTGCCCATATTAATTGAACTTTATGCTATAGAAGCTATGGTTAAGATTCTTAGTCTTGTCTAGCAAACAGCCAACCGGAAGTATTACTCAATAACTTGATACGTAAAAAAATGATTATATACGACATATATAAGTTATTTGCATGGGGATAGAATAGCGTATAGCTAGTCATCTAATATTCTGTTTCATTATAATTTGACAGATAAAATATACTCCATCTGTCCCTATATATAAGAGCCAAAAAATTTGAATGGTTTTGTCCCTTTTTATAAGAGCATGTTCAAATTTGTCAAAGTATTTAATAAGTTTTTTTCCACTTTACCCATCATCATTCTCTCTATTTACATTTTCTTTCATACTCATTTATTACACTATTATCACATTTTTCTCTATTATATACTCAATCATAAATAAAGGCAAACTTGAGAAAATAAAATTATTTCAGACACATTTATTTCTCTCAACCACTTCCTTAATATATGCGATTTCACCTATTTAACTCTTATAATAAGGAGGTGGGTTATAATTTTTCCTTCATACCACGTCCCAAGCACCAATAATCATCATCTAGAAGTTGTCGTCTCATTTATTTTCGATAATAGGCAATTTGATTATGATTGAAATTGACTAGTATAATATCTTAATTACATAAACAAAGCCTTATCATATTAGATTGGATAATATCTTGATTACAAATAGTTTTTAAAAAATGTTATCAATAATATTTTCGTTGATGTATGGTGAAAAGTTTATTGGTAATAATTAATCTCATGAATAGTTTGATGAGCAAACAATTTTTGGGTAGACAATATTAAGGATATTGCCAACTTAATTATATGACTTCAATTAGATTAGATGACACTTGCATAACATAAAACACCTACAACGGTCTCATATGATTGGCTATTTATATGGTTTAACTTTATACTCTTTTGTTTCTAAATATATGACCTATTTGGGGAGGTGTGTTTGTTCCTAAATATTGTATTCTTTTCTAATTTTTCTCAACATTTTTCTCAAAGTATCCCTATTGATGCTCTATAATAATAAATAAGTAAGAGAGGGATGATAAGAATAAATATGGGCTTTTAGGATGTTTTAATAATATAATGTGATTCTAACTAATTTAACTAACATCCTTAATCTAGTTAAATTAGGTAAATATGTCTTATATTTAGGAACAGAGGGTGTAGTAGAAAATGTAATGCCAAAAATTATTTTGTTAGTATAGTAGCCTAATTCTTAATTATATTTCAGTGCACTAGAAGCCGACCAACATCATTATATTGGTGAATTTTGAAAAATTCAGAAGGTATTTTATTTAAAGTTGATGGTAGAATCTATCTATTTGCTTGTTGTTTGCCCTAACATGCTTAGAGATTTTGCGGAAATTTCCTGTAATATTCTCTCCAAAGAGAAGAATACATATATATATATATATATATATATATGGATGTTTAATTAAATACTGATATATTGATTATTATAGCTCAAGGATGGTGTAGTACAGTGTGTGAGGATGGTGATGACTGATGGCTAAGAATTGCGTTGGAAAACTTCTTCTTCTTCTTGTTCCTTTTTTCTTTCTTTCTTTCTTTTTTTTGTGAAGCCAAAAGAATTCCAGAAAATCACATTAACCTAGAACTAATTTGAATTAAATCAGAACTTTGCACACAAGCACCAAATTACTTGAATTGATTGCTGTTGATAAATTGTAATATAACTTATTGGAACCACAGCACACGCATCTCCAAAAATACGGATAAGATTAAGGAAATTTAAAATCAAGATAAAAAAAAATACTACTCCATTCATTTCTAAGATCAATTATAAAATTTTAGGCGTAGTTAATTATCTTTTTCCAAAAATATACCCCTAGCTAATCAATGAATAAAATCACTCGGTCCAACTTAAAGTATAGCTTAAAAAATAATGTGCTTTAATTAAGGGATGTAGTGGAAAGATGAAAGAAATTTAGACAAATTAATTTTAATTTTATTTTGTCAGATCCTGAGAATAATTCTTTAACTTTTTGTAATTAAACTCTGATCCCAATTTATTGAAACTAGTAAGAATCATTTCACTTCGGCTCCATCTTGGATATGGGTCAGATCACATGGGCCCAAGATCTCAGAACTTTTTCCCTTCGTTACAAGAGAGCTTAAGACTTTAGCTTCGCAAATCACAATCTGGATCATGAACCAAAAAACAGTCATAATCTGGATCTGGACTCTGGAGTAAGGAAATCAAATAGTCATGATATAATAAACTCAATATTATAAATAGTATTTAAATAAATGCTTTGGTTTTATTGATTTTATTATTATAGTTATATCTTGATCAAGGAAATTAAGGAAGCGTTTTGTTTGTTAGCAAAGTTAAGTTATAAATATTATTCATAATTATAATAATACTCTTCATTTTTTATCAATAAAACTAACTATTTTACTGAAAAATTCAATATTATTAGAATTTATGAAGTTAACCCGCTCCATCCTAGGTTCTTTAACTTTTGAACTAATTTTAATTTTAGTTCATGTACTTTGTTTTTTTGTTGTTTTCAAAATTTTGTATCTTACTTTTTTGCTAACATTGAATCAATTCGTACTTATTCAATGTCATTATTTTTGTTTGGGCGATGCTTCCACATTATTCCTCCACTTAATGAATAATTCTTTTAAAGCGTACATAAAGACGATTGAGAAATGAAATTCTAAAGAATGTGTGAACTCTAACAGTAAAATATAATACCAGTCCTAAATATAAGATCATTTTGACTTTTTTTTTTGAAGTTAAGGAAGTAAATTAGACCACTAAATTATAATATATGTCACATGTAATTAGATTATATGTTAGTTTATAAGTATAATAGAGTAGTTTTGAGGGAAAAAAATATTACTATAGACAATTTAAATTGATTAATTTTGTATCCTTAATTTTTTTTCAAAAAAGTCAAAGTGATCTTATAATTAGGATCAGAGGGAGTTTTTACAAGTTGCCATACCATTCTTTTGGCCGACAAAAGTGTTTTTGTATGTATAAATTAAAGAAAGGGTGAAGGGTAAAAAAATATGACTATGTACTTATGTCTAAGGTGTATCTGATACCTTGTACTTTTTTTGGCTCAAAATTGTCTATCAACTTACAAATTCGAGCCAATAATAGCTCTTCCATTAAACTGACCCAACAGAAGTTTCAAATTATGGCTAATAATGACTCATTCGTCAAACTGGCCCAACGGATGTTTCAAATTGGGGTCAATAATGACTCCTCCGTCAAACTAGTCCAATAAAAATTAGATTCTTGTGAAATTCCAGTGTGAGACCTACTCATAAAAAAATAACAAAAATTGGACCAGTTTGACGAAAGAGTAATTATTGGCCTTAATTTGAAATGTCCTTTAGGCTAGTTTAACGGATAGGTCATTATTAACCCGAGTTTGAAACGTTCGTTGGGACAGTTTGACGAAAAAGTTATTATTAACCCCAAATTTAAAAGTTTATGGATAATTTTAAACAAAAAAGGTACAAAATATTATATACACCTTAGACATAATTACAATGCCCCTTTACTCTCAATCTCAAGAAGCCATGAAAAGAGCTCTATCATCAATTCCCTTGCTTTATAGCATTAATTTTTATTTTAAATTCCCCACTACCTTTAATTTATTACTAAAGGCAATGAACAGAAGACGTCAATGAATGGACCCCAATAACAAGCTTTTCCTGTTTTCCGATGGTGCTAAATTAATAAAGTTTATTAAAGAAAAATGTTACAAGTATTTTTATAAACTTTTTTTGAATATAAAAGCCTGTATTTTTATAAAAGAAAATTAAATATAAAAGCCTTTCTTAATCACGATGTGACCCCAAAATTGACTCAAGGCAACTTTTTACCGGTCCCAGCCCAAGTACCCCCCCCCCCCCCCCCCCCAAAAAAAAAACACCAACGGGACAAAATATACCCTACTCTTCGCGCTTTTTTTTTTTTATGCCAGAACTCTTCGCGCTTTTTTTTTTTTTTTTTTATGCCAGAACTCTTCGCGCTTGTTTGTCTGCTTTTTGGGAATCAATGCATCCTTTTTTGCTTTAAACATCTAGAAAATGGGAAAAAATTTACATAAGAATTTACATGAGTCGATGAATGATTATATCTATAATTATAATATATTGACTAATTGACTACTGTATCTTCACAAAAATCAAATCTTTCCCCAAAATCAAATAAACCAAAAAATAACTTCTGCTTTTCTAATTGCGCTCAGTCATCTCATTACGCTCCACTTTACCCAATAATGTTTTAACAATCTCTACTTTAGGTCTCAAATTTTATTTAATGATGAAGCGAACACCGTCAAGGTGAGCGAGAACGTCTTCTGCCTACTTTGGCTTCTTCGTTCCTTGTCATTGATCGCAAATTCTATAATAATAATAATAATAATAATAATAATAATAAATTAATTTAATATCTTTTAAAAAATTTTGTCGAGACATGCTTTGAATGTTGATGCAGAAATTATTGAGGGAGAATTAATATAAAGTTCTAAAGAAGGCATTTACTCATACATAAGTCAGAAAGAGCATGCAATAATAAATTACTGTATAAAAAAATATAATATCTAGTTGTTTTTTTTTTTTGGAAGATCCTAAGAAAATTAAATAAGTTATTTATAAATTAATTTATCTTAATTTTTCTCTAAATTAGTTTATTTCACTTATAAATTATAACATATAGTCTAATAATGCATAAAATATATTATGATTAAGTGACTCATTTAGTGTCCTTAACTTCTCTTGAAAAAAAGGTATTTGGATCTTATATTTATGAACAGATGATTAACATATTTATATAATTCACTTGTTATTAGGATTTTCCGTTAATTAAATCATTTATTTTCCTAGTAATTATCTTTATTTTTGAGCATGAAAGTCTATGCTATAAAATTCTTTTAAACATAATATTGAGTCACTTTGTTCCCACAAGATTCATTTGCTGCGTCTCTCTCCCACGTCACTCTATCCTATGTCATTATGTTCCTTTTATATTATGTTTTGATCAACCAATATTGAGCATTCCTAAAATTCCACTTCAATTATTTTTCCCCATCCAAGGGTAGGCACGTCCCAGTTTTCTATGGGGCTTCACTTTTTTATTTTTCAAAGTATTAATTAAATAAATTCAGTACAAAAAAAAGTATTAATTAAATAAAGATAGTTTGTTAGAAGTTACTAGATGACAACAATGCAGTACAAATTTGAGGCTCGTAAAGTATTCGCTTCTAAAAAAAAAATTAAAAACATACAACGATACGCAGATGAGATATCACAATTTTTTTCGCATAACAAGTATTTGTAGAAGTATTTATAAAACATCCACTAATAAGCTTCTAACATTTTAAATGGGAAATTATTTTCTCTAGACATTATCATATAGTTTGTATGATAAAATTTAGGGGAAATTAATCACACATCCCATGGAAAGAATTGATTTAAAATAATTTTTCACAAAATTCCTTAATTAAACTGAGGTTCCTAAACACGTTAACTATATTAAGTTTTAATCCAAAAAATTGTTAACGTCTTGTTAAAAGTTGTTATTGACTAAAAATTTAAATAGTTATGACTTATACATAATTCTATTACAAAAGCCCAAAAAATCATCATAGTGTAGCAAAACATGCATTAGTGACTAATAGTTTAAACAGTTGTGAATAATTAGAACTTAAAATAATTAATGTAATTAGGACTCCATTTTAATTAAGAAATTTTATGGACCTCATCTTAATCAAGTCATTTCCATATGACTATTAATTAATTCCCTAAATTTTATAGTTGTTATTCTAAAAAAATTGTACTTTTGCTGTTTATTTGCAATAATCATGAATCACAACAGCCTAAAAACTTAGACACACCAGGATCATAAATATTGCATAAGAAAGAAAAATCAGCAACTTTAATTTTGAAAATTTTTATTTTATATTGATAAATGTATGTATTGAACGAATTATATATGGATTATAACATATTATATGGGAAAAACAAGTTTTATTATACTACTCCTAGAGTTGGAAATTCGGGCGGGCTGGGCTTAAACGGGCCGGCCCGCCACGGGTCCTGCGAACAAAAAATACACCAATTTATTGAAGCTCGGCCCTTAAGAGGTCGGGCTCGGGCAGGCCCGACGGGCTTCGACTTTTTTAAATATTTTTTTTCCTAATTTTGAATGTGTATTGCTGACAAAAATAATGGACCTATAATGAAAAATATAAATATATATGATCCAAATTATATTTAAATACAAACTTACTAAGCATTAGTGCATTGCCATATACCAACTTAACAACTCATAAATTATGTACTAAGTCTAGAACTAGAAGTCGCACCACAATTATATAGAATGTTCTTATTAATAAGGAATTAAAGTATAAAAGTGGGACATACGGGACTTAAATCTAACCTAATAAGCATTTAAATTATTATTGTCTATATGCATGTATACAAAAATAGCACACCCATTTAACTCTTTGAGTAAATAAAAATAAAAAATGTAAAAAAAAAGGAGGGGCAATAAACGGGCTTAAACGGGCCGACCTGCGGGCTAGCCCGTTTAAGCCCGCGGCCCGACGGGCCAGCCCGTTTAAGCCCGCTCCCCTTTTCTAGTCCAAAATCAAAGCCCCGCCCTCCTTGAGCTAGGGCCTAAACGGGCCGGCCCGAATTCCCGGCTCTAAGTACTCCCTCATTCATTCTTAAATATAAGATATATTTACGTCAAAGTAAATATGTTAAAGTTAGTTAAAATCATATGATATTACCAAAACACAATAACCTCATAAATTTATTCCTACCTTCCATCTATTACTTGTTTATAATTGAGGAACATTAATAAGGATAATTTAGAAAAAAATATAAGATAAAATAGAAAGAGATCTTAATATATTTAGAAACAAACTCACATTCTTGAATATGTCTTATATTTAAAAATAATGGAGTATTATAATATGTATACAAATTAATAATAGAAATAGACGAATAAAGATATATAGGTAAAGAGCCACGTATTATAAGTCTGCTTGATTTTACCATGTTCCATGTACAACTGTACAAGTGTTTGGTGAGGAAGAAACAGTGCGCAGAAAAATGGATAAGCATGGATAACGATGAAAATGAGAATATTCGTTCATAATAGCGTCTATGCCATATACTACCTACCGTACAGGACATAGTTTCTAGACTGATCAGATGAAAATCATCATGCATTGTTGTCAAACTCGCGAGTTGACTCTCCGATTTTATCGTTTTTACGGTTCTACCTAACCAAAACGTGTCACGAGTCACTTAAATTTATACTGGCTATAAACTCGGTAAAAACTCAAGAGTTTACATGTCGAATTTACCGTTTTTACGTTTATACATTATAGAAAATCACGTTAACTTGTTATAAATATCATGTTTATTATTTTTATTTGTCCATATTCAATGAATTTATATATAAATTTCATAAAAATTTGTTTATTGAGTTAGATAAAATATGAATGTTGATATATTTAATATCAACTATCTATATTTAAAATATATTCAAGTCAAATTATTAATTATTTTTATATTTCTTGTTTAATTATATACTGGAAACACGTATTTATTAATAAAGGTAAACTCTTACGAGTTTAACGATTCGAGTTTACGATCCGATTTTACATTCTTCTGACGAGTTTACTTAAACTCACGAGTTTGATAACCTTATCATCATGTGTGTTTTTTGACTTTTTTCCGTTACTCAATGACATTTATACTGTTTAGATAATTTTAATAAGGAAAAATTAATTTGAGGTCATGTAGAAGACAGATAATAATGTTTAGGTCCCACAAGATTAACAAATTAAATTGAGGTCTATTGGGACTTAGATTATATTAAATAGAAATGTTAAATTACATTCTTACCCTTAATCATTTCACCCACCCATCTTTCTTCTCCCCCTTTCTCCGACTCTGAAGTTCCAGAAATTCATCGTTTGCTTCAAATGTAAGTTTGGTTGGAGGTTTATGCTATCCTCCTTCGCTTCCATTCCTTAACTTCCTCCTCCCACCCCCTTCTTCTTCAAAAGTTTAATCAAGATATTTATAATTAGAATTATGGAATAAAACCCGTAAAGCCCAGTTTTTTTGGACAGCTAAAACCCAGAGTTGAGAGGGTTTTTTTTCTCCCTCAATATTTATAAGTTTTGCATGGGGGTTGGTCTGATTATAATTTTCAGGAAATGCAATGTTTTTTTTAACATAAATTATAAATAACGATATTCTTTCCTCTAGGTTTCGCTTATCATAAGGATCAGCCCTTGAAGATTATAACCTTCAATGGACACGATCGATGAAATTAGCAAGTTCAAGTGGACTCAGAGATAAATTAATTGTACAGAAGAAATCACTAACAAAAATTCAAGTAGAGTAATTAATTGAACAGAAATCTGAGGAAAAAAACCCCAAATTAGTACATGAGAAACAACCAAAAACAAGTTCTCATGGGGAAGAAGAAGAAATTGCTTCAGATCTATAGATGTAACATCAACGAGGGAGGTGAGAAGATAGACGAGCACGAGAGAGGATAGAAACCACAGAATTTGCCAAACCCAGAACTATAGCGAGCTTCACCTGATGAGAGGAATCGGATGGCCAGAATCCCTGCAACCAAAGTTGTTTATGCCGTTGATCAAGCTTCTTCTTCTCCATTGATTCCTTCTTCTCTTCTTCTTTCTTGATCGAATCTGGAAAGGAAATTAAGAAAACGAGCTTGCTTGTTGCTTCTTCGCTTTGGAATTTTTTCATATCTGTATTTGGGACATTTGGGATTGATGAAGAAGAAGGAAGCTTAGAAGTGGAAGGGAAAGACGAGAGCACAGCTCTGGAGCTCAATCTCAAATGTCCCCTCCGACGGCACTTTCGTCAAACGATGAATTTTTGAAACTCCAGAGGCAGAGAAAGGGAGAAGAAGAAAGATGGGTGAAATTATCAAGGGCAGGAATGTAATTTAACTTTTCTACTTAATATTCTCTCAATTCCTAAATATAAGAGTTATTTATCTACATTGATTAGATTAAGGATATTAGTTAAATTAGTTAAAATCACATGCTCTTACCAAAACACCCTAATACCTTGCATGTTTACAATTGAGGAGTATTATTAGGAATAATATAGGGAAATTTTGATAAAAATTAGAAAGGTGTCATATATTTAGAAGTAAATTCATCTCTCGAAATATGTCTTATATTTAAGAACGTAGTATAATCTAAGTCCTAAGAGGCCTCACTTTAATTTGCTGATTTTGTAGGATTTGATCTTTATTATTTGTTTTCTTAGGGATCTCATGTTAATTTTCCCTTTTAACAATCAATATTTAAAATTTTAAGTTTAACTAATAATTTTTAAATATTTTTCGTAGATTTAAAAAAAAAATAGCGGAGGGACAACTGACAAATTATTTAAAATAGAATTTAAATATTTATCCCAAAAGAAAATGGTATAAAACGAACATAGTGAAAAGGGAACAATAATAGTAATGAAGGCGCGCGCGTGCAGATATAGAGAGGGAGAGGGAGAGGGAGGCCAGATAATTGAGAGTGCTGCATGAGTTCAAATGGCAGAATTGCAGAGAAACTTCAAGTTGGCTTCTTCTCTTCTAATTAGTGTGAGTCTTGTGTTACTGTTATGGCTGAGCGTCACAGAAAGACCTTCCATGGCGAGCAAAGAAATAGAAGTAGGAGTCATTCTTGATCTGAATTCAACACTTGGCTTCATGGTTAACAACAGCCTTGCCCTCGCCATTGAAGATTACTATTTCTATCATGCAGATACAGCCTCCAAGATTCACCTTATAGTCCGGAATATTTCTCAAGACGACGTAGTGGCTGCGGCAGAAGCCGGTAACATTACTACTCCAATCTCCATTCTTTAAAATTTATTTATCACTGTAATCTTCATTATTATTCACACGCTAATCTTTAATACTCCCACCACCACTTCTAATTATAATACCACTTTGATTTTTCTGACCTTTTTTTTTCAGTAAAAAAGAAGCAGTTTCAATAAAAAAAAATCTTTTTTCCTCAAAACTAATTTATTCTACTTATAAACTAACCTATAATCTAATTTCATGTGACATATGTTATAATTTAGTGGTCTAATTTGCATCCTTAACTTCCCAAAAAAATGTCAAAGTGATCTTATATTTAAGACCAGAGGGAGTATAAAACTTAGTTGGCTACTTTGAGGAGATTAGGATAATTATATAAATTATTTTAAAATATTTGTATTTATCATTTTTTTTGTCGTCCTAATTGGGCCACCTTATAGGTGCATGTTTGGATCTCACTTTTGGGGCCCAGAAGTGGATCCCAAAATCAGAAGTTATTATGAGAAAAAAATTATGTTTGGCCTCACTTATTTTGAAAATGACTTTTGATCCAAAGTGACTTCTGCAACGTGAAAAGTCAGGAGTAAAATAGAGTGACTTTTGGCTTCTGACTTCTAGTGGGTTCCACGCCTTTTGTTATGTATTATTTAATAAAGTAGGTAGGAAAAATTAGACTGTTAGACTCCTAAAATTCTCAAATAAGATAATTTTTTTAATTTAAAATTTTCTTTTTATCTCCAAAAATTTACCATAACAATTCCTAACTATTTTCTCCCACAATATACTCCTTTGAACTAAAAATATTATTTTTTAAAATTATTTTCCTGAAAATAAGGGAGAAACTAAGCCTTTAATAAGAATATATGTATATTAAATATGTATTATTTAATGACAATAATGCCTTTTTTAGTAATTTTTCATCTAAATGTGCTTTTCAATACAATCATCCAAACATGTTTTTAAAAGTCAGATTAAAAAAAAGTCACTTCTGTCATCACAAATTCAAACATAAATCACTTCACACAAATGACTTTTATCCAATCTTACTTTTAAAAAAGTCATTCTAAAAAAAAAAGTCACTTCTCACAAGTTCAATCCAAAAACACCCTAGATTGATGTTCATGTAACATTTATTTCCAAAATACACTTTTAAATACACTTAATCAACTTAACCTCATAATGTAAATGCTAACTATGTTAGAAAAGAAGCTTGCTTAGTAAAATAGCTAACATAGTTAGAAAAAGAATTTCTATAAAGGTTACCATTACAAAAATTACTACAGCCTAACTACGATAGAAAAGAACCTCCCAAAATAATAATAAAACCTATCGTAGTTAGGAAAGAGTTTAGTCTTATAAACATGTAATCCATGTTAGAAAAGAATTACAGTAAAACAAGAGCCTAACATGGATAATAACATTTTTCATATAACATTTATTATCTAAAAATATCCTTTAAATCCTTCAGATATCAAATCAATAATTTGTTGAATATTAATTATGTTAGGAAAAGAAATAACATATAAAAATGACTAACATAGTTAGAAAATGATTTCCATAATATATATATATATGTATGTATGTATTATAGAATCAAAAGTCTAACCATGACAGGAAAAAGAAGGTTCAAATCGCAATTAAAATCTATCATGGTTAAAAAATGAATTGACTTAATCCGGAGAATATCCATGTTAGAAAAGAGATTTTCTAAAATTATGAAACTAACATGGATATTTAAAATAGCTTAGATACAACATAATTAGAGCAATTCAGGCAAATTCGCTTATACCATGATAGAAAAGAAACACCCTATCATGGTAATTAAGAGAGACCTTACACAAGATATTCAACCTCCCTATAAAACTACGACATTCATGGATTCATGTCCCAATTTTAAATTCTCATCAATTTACCAATATAAAATCCCTTTCATCACCAAGATACCAATTTATTCATATTCATTATAAAATAACGCTCCCGAGATAATTATATCATTCCAAAATAAGTCAACCATAAGAGTTGCCGAAATTTGATCGATTCCAGAAGAAATAATCAACCAATAAAAACATAAGTTTAATCATGCGGAAGTGTAAAATTTATGTATGAATCCTAAGTGGCAATACGATTCTGTCCTGCTGGCCCAGAATCACTCACTGACTCAATGAAAAGTTCTCAAATCCTTTCCTTGAATTTCTACTCCACTCCTAAGACCTGCAAAAAGTGAGATAAACGGGGGTAGCCCCAAACGCAACTACTAGCTACTCGTCTACGTGCGGTGTGTGCTAGCAAGGTGTCAATGTGGGAAGCTATATATAAATATATTTGAACAATTTGAAACATGAGCACATATCCAGACAATCATGCAGAAATTCGTAACTAAAGATCTTTTTCAAACTCAGGTATATCATTTTCTAAAAGCAGTTTAAAATATATTTTACACAATCATCCATAACGTTCGCCCTGCGAAACGTTAGGTTGTCCCCTACAATTAGGTGGACCAGAGTGGAACTCGACGGGATCTCAACCCGTACCCAGAATCACGGAGAAGTGGAACTCGATGGGGGCTACCCATACCCAGCACCACAACGGGGGTAATGCTCGATGGGGGCTACCCATACCCAGCACACCGAAAGGTAGTACTCGATGGGGGCTACCCATACCCAGTACACCAATAATATAATTAGTCCCTGTGGGCCAACAGGGTACCTCATCACATGATGGAAGCAATAACCAATGCATCGATGCCACAACACAATCACATATATATGCATCACAAGCAACAATATCAATTTCATCAAAATCAGGCACATGGCCTTTCCCAATCTTCCCAAAACTCATGCAATACGATTTTCAAAATCATTTATATACCATTTTCAAATTTGTGATGCAATACACAGATAATTATGCCAGTTTCACCATACGAATCCCACATGACATTTGATATCAAAATAACTAATTGAAATAATACAATAAATATACCACAAAAATCCAGAATTCCATAATTGAAAGAGAATTTGAAATCTCTTACCAACAACGCACCCACACATAGAACAAGTAGAAGCGGCTACCTGATAGCTGGCACCAATCTCACAATAGTGCAGCCAGCTCCCCCTTGTTGAGTTCAGACAATTCAACACTACACCCAAACCTACAAAATTATAATTAATCAACTATCACACAATTCACACATAGAAAATTAAATCACTAACTACCCTTCACTTTCTCTTTCTAAATTTCAATTATAATATTAACCTTTCTTTCTCCTCCTTATATCCATCTTCACCTCTAATTGCCCTCATTTAATTTAAATCATACTCTTACCCTTAAATCTTTCTCCTTACATAAAAATTCATCTTTAATCCAACTTATACAATTTCAAGCCTAAGCAAAATTTTCCAAACATCCTCCAATTATTTCTCAGCCTCAAAAATCTATTCCTCAATCCCAATTTATTTCCTCAATTTTCATATTTCAATTAAATCAAGTTCACACCTAATTAATACCCCATTTCCCAAATCAATGTCTACACTCAATCAAACCTAATTAACCTCATTAATATTTTTATTGGGCCTAAACTAATTCCTTAAATTCATAATTCAACATCCAACATTCATAATCACCAAAATTACCTTCACAACATCCCACTTATTCCAAACTTTATCCACAAATATTTCCTTGGGTCCAAATTCCAATCTAACCAATCAATTATACCTCCTTATATGACCTTAATAAACATCTAAAAATTATCAATTTAACCATAAGCACCTCAAATCATCAAAAGCCCCAATTCCCAAATATCTAAAAATCTAAAAATTCCCAATAATTAGGAAAACTTCCAACAATAAAAAATCTATTCAGAGGAACTCAAATTCAAGGTCCAAGCTTCAATTTATTAAGCTTAAGACTCCCAGAAATATCAACTTAGATAAGGCCTAATTTTTCAAATATAACCAAACGAAAAACTAAAGACATAGAGATGTAGAGGAGACTTACGGGGTTTCAAAAATGTGCTTAGTTGGCCGGAAAACCTAATATTCCGGCGCCGACGAGCTCTAAAAGATCCGGCCAAAAGGTATTTTAATCTCCTTATTTATGCACGGATCGGAAAAAAACAAGTAGAGCAGGGAAGTAGGAGGTGAGGGAAGAAGAATGGTGGTGATAAGTGGCGTTTTTCGGCGAGTTTTTCGCCGGAAAATCGCCCTTCCTTAAGCGGCGTCGGTGACGCCGAATGGAGAGGGAAGAGGGAGAGGGAAAGAAGAGCAAGGAAGGAGGGAGGAGAAGAGGAGAGGGGAGACGTTCGGCGGTCTAGTGGTGGCGGGTGGCGGCCGGTGACTGGCTGGTCGGAGAGAGAGAGACGAGAGAGGTGAGAGTGAAAGAGAGAGCTGTCGCCGGGGGAGGGGGGGTTTCAGCGCATAAGGGGGAAGAAATAAAAAGAAAGAAAGAAAAAGAAAAAAAAAGGAAAAAAGAAATAAAAGGAAAAGGGGAAAAATTACATTACTAGGCCTTAAAATTTTTCATATAAGATATTTATCTTGAGTTACAAAATTTCTTTCATTTCCAAAAATTTACCTACGAAACCCCTCAATTATTTTCTCCTATAATAACCTCTTTTAAATCTAAAAATAATTTTCCCAAATTTACTGTCCTTAAAATAAGGGAGAACTAAGCTTTTAAAATCCTCCAAAAATACCTCAAAAATTCCTTAAATATTCTCATAATTCATAATCTCTCATAAATCAATTCTTAATTAGTTCATCAATCCTCAATTAAATTTCTAGGATGTTACAGTTCACATATTGAGCTAATGAGTTTGAGGAGCGATGATGAGCACCCACACACGTCAGATAGGGACCATCAATATTTGATTTTTGACTGTCCAAATTTATTATATTTTAAAAAAAAAGTAATTAATTTTATGGGTAGAAAGCCTAAAATAAAGATAATATTTTAAGTATCATTTTTTAAAGAATAATCTTTTATTTAAAAATTATAATTTTAAGATTTTGTATCATCGCACCTAAACCGGGGCCCATGATAATGCTGTTACTGTTACAGTAAAGAATTATGCTCCAGGTTAGGCTGTAAAAAAAGTGAGGACTTTTTTCTTTGAAAAATCTAATATGGAATTTCTTGTTATTTCACTTAATTAATTTTTAATCATGTTTTTTTTAGCATGTTCTTGTAATTTCTTCTGAGTTTCACTTGACTTTTAACAAGTCCCTACAGTTTTTTTTCTTTTTTCTTTTTTTTTAAATCAGATCCTTATAGTTTCCCAGAATGGTATTTATGACCCTTCCTTTACATAATTTTTTTATTTTGTTTCTCCCAGGGTGAAAATTAAATTAATGTAAGGGTCTATAAGTAGTAATTAAAGACACCACTTTATTTATTAATATGGCACTTTTATTATACATACGCAAGCAGCTTATGATTTAATACATAAAGACAAAGTGCATGCCATATTGGGGCCTCAAAATTCAGAGCAAGCAAGGTACATAGTGGAACTTGGTATAGAATCCAAAGTACCTGTGATTTGGTTTCCCATAACTGGTCCATCTCTTTTGCCACCTCCATCACCATACTCCGATCAAGGCCTTAATTGCTTTCAATTCCAAGCAATAGCTGCCACTATTGAAGCTCTTGGATGGCAGTCAATAGTCCCTATTTATGAGGAGACTGAATATGGAAGTCACCTTATCCCATGCCTCACCAATGTCTTGAAAGATATGGGCATTCAAATGGTCAACGTAACAGCCATTGCTTCAAATTCAACAAAAGATGACATTTACTCCACTGTTCACGAGTTAAACAACATGAGAACACATATATTTCTTGTCCATTTGAGCATGGATATAGGAACAATATTTATTCAGCATGCAGAAGGTCACGATATGATGGGCGAAGGATATGCTTGGATACTTACCCAAGAGCTATCTTCTTTGACTGATCCACAAGTTACCACTGGGAAACCTTTGAAAGGATACATGCAAGGTGCTTTGGGAGTGAGGCCAATTGATAATAACAAGACAAGTTTTCGCAGGTATAGAGAGAGTTATTTTGATTATAAGTTCAATAGTAGCTTTACTATATATGGATGGTGGGCTTATCACACAATTGAAGCATTGGCTATGGCATTAGAGAAACGAGGCACAGAAAATGATGGCCAAACACTTCGCAGTCAAATTGTGGCCACCAATTTTACAGGAGGTTCAGGGGTACATTTTAATTTGAATAAAGAACAACTAGAACAATCGGTGCTTGAGGTGTACAATGTGATAGGACCAAGAGAAAGGATCATTGGATATTGGAACCCTGAAAATGGACTTGTTCAAAATTATAGTAAAGGTGCTAAGACATCTGGTAAATACCTACTAAAGGATCCATTATGGCCGGGTGATACATTGGATAAGCCACCAAAAATGAGGATTGGAGTCCCAACAACAAATTCTTTTCCTGAATTTGTGAGTGTGGATAATTCTACTACACCGCCCATGATTGATGGTTTTGCTTTTAATGTGTTCTTGAAAGTTGTCGATGTTTTGCCATTTCCGTTAAATAATTATGAGTTTGTTCCCTTGCCGAACAAAAGTAGAAGCGGCACTCCCATGTATGATGATGTTCTCTGCACCCAAATGGAATTCGAGGCAAGTTTTCACTCTTTTCTTTTTAAGTTGTTTACTTCTATCAATTTTGTGAAATTACACTTCAACAGGGGAGGGAAATAATGAGAAGCAAGTATCTAAATGTTTTTTACTCTCGATGTGTTTTAAAACTGTGAGAGGGTAATGGACCCCAAACGGACAATTTGAGTGAGACTTGGTAAGATGTGGATACCTCCTCTCATTCTTATATGAATGCATGATATCTGGGCAAATATCACTTTAAGTTGTTTGCTTCTACAAATTTTGTGAAATCCAACTACTTCAACTGGAGAGAGGGAAACGAATGATGCTTTATAAGGGTCTAAATGCTTTTTACTCCCAAATGTGTTTTATAAGATGTCTTATAAAGATCTGGAAACCTCCCTCATTCTTATACGAATGCATGATATATATTGTTTTTTACTGCACACTTGAAAATACTTGCTCTGTATTTAATTTGACTATATTGCAGGATCTTGATGCTATCATTGGAGACATCACAGTTGTGGCACATCGGACAAACTGTGTTGATTTCACACTACCATACTTAGATTCAAGTGTAACAATGGTAGTAAAAGTGAAGAATGCCACAACAAGTAAGGGGCTCCTCTTGAAACCTTTCAAATGGTCCCTATGGTTAATTCTTGTTGGGATTTTTGCTGGTGCAACTATTATCATAATTTTATTAGAAAGAAACAAAACCAATGAGTTTGGCTTAAATCCCTTCCTTGTTTACAAGATTGGGGAGTTCTCTTATGTAGCATATATGTTTCAATCTGTACCCTCATACATACTCTATCACATACTTGTATATCAATTTGAGTCAATGTTGTATATATGTACGTTGGTATATGATGTACAGATGTTATGGAGAATTTTGCAAGCAGTGCTGCAGGATGGATGGTGATACTGACATCATTCCTATTCATATTGGTACTGCAAGTTTTTTTAATAACATCAAGATGCAATTTTTAGTCCATAATAATATTTTTTAAATGTGAGTTTTGTTGTAGAAATTTAAATTAGTTACAAGATAAGATTATATTAGTTTAAATGATAAACATTTCTGATTCCAAAAAAATGTTAAAATAAATCCTTAAATAATATCTCAAATTGATTTCTTTTTAAATTTTAAGAAGAATCCCTTAAATATTTTAATTGATATGTATTAAATATGAATATATTTAAAAATCTCCTAAATATAAGGATTCACCACAAAAAGGCCAGATGAATCAATGTATGTCCTATTTAGTTTAGTTTTACCATAAGCGAATGTTGAGTATAGATATAAGTGATTATTTGTTTTTCTTAGAAGTAATTGTCATTATAGGGAGTATTATTAACCATATTAAAATTATTTAGATTTGATTTTTAAAAGGTAATGATCATTGATTAAAAAAATTATTTTGATCAATACCAAAAGGTTATCTCTTAACTATCCTCATATTAAAAAAATTTAAGAAAAAGTACCCTGAATTTAATTAAAAAAACATGAAAAAGTGAGATAAGCTATTTTGATGGAAAAAAATATAAAATTGTAAATTCCAATTTTCAATTTTCAATTTTCAATTGGTTTTCTCACCAAAGAATCCCATCTCTACCTACTCTACCGTTTAGACTTTTTTAAAATAAATGATTTTTCAAAAACAAAAACATTTTCCAAATAAAAAATAGCTACTTTTAAATAGGAGACGTAAGCACATTTAGATTATTTAGATTTGATTTTTAAAAAATTATTTATTATTAACAAAATTATTTTAATAGAGACAAATAGATTTGACACTTATAACCATGGCCGGAATATATATAATGGCTAAATGCAGTCGGTTTCGGCATTTCTTAGCTTCTCAGCCTCTGCTATAAGAAAGACCTTATATGGTTGTACATGGGTCATGCGCAAAAAAAAAAAAAATAAGGGATAAGGGTCATATTTATCCGGAAGTATTCACTAAGAATCATTGAGTGTTCTGACGTTTTTTGAGGATCAATATAACTCCAAAAGTTACCAAAATGTAGCAAATTGTCCCACCATTATTTGATGTTGAGATTATATACCACAAAAAAAAAAAATTCAAGGTTGTATATGTTGGTGAAACTATGTATATTCATTTTTGTATATTAAATCACAATCCTCCTGCCGCATTGCACGGGGAAGTTATGGCTAGTGAAATAGAAAATCTGAAAACATAAAATCAAGAAAAACACCTGAAAAACTTCACTACTTCCAATCTCAAGCTCAAACATACAGATTCCTTTTCTTTTCATATAAAAGAACCTATTTAAAGATGAAATAATAACTACAGTTGCAGTGGGAACTCAATGCAAGAAACAGATAGTATATTTGAGACATATTTTGAACAAACATTTAATATACTGGACATGGAACAATGGGAATAGGAAAATAAATAAATAAAATACTATAGATGAGCATGGTTTCAAAACAATGTCATAAACAATCTCCGTACGCATTTCCTGCAAAGAAGGGAAATCAGTAATAAACAATTTATTCATATTAAGATAAAGGACCAAAAAAAAGCACGAATAGAATGTACATTGTGAAGACAATTCTCCGGGCAGAGACTGCTGAAAAAAGCTTTGCGGGCCAAAAATCCCTTGAACTCTAGTATAACAAGAAATAAGCATACTTACATCCTCACCAAGTACACATTGAAAAGATTGTGATTTTTATGTTTTTATAATGTCATGTGTCTTGATTTTCGGTTTAGTGTGACAAGGGTAGGATGGCAATTACAATATCAAAGAAACAAACACTTGGACTGATATTGGTCTTGGCATATGCACTTGCTTTGGTCCAACTGTGGGATCAGATTGGAAAAAATAGAAAGAATGTTCTGGCCTTTGAGCCTTACACACTTATTGACAATGCAAGTTTTCTTCAGAAAATAAATCGTGTTTCCTAAAACCGATTTCAAGAATCCCTGCAATTAGGGCAGCAGGAAACAGTGGGAACTCAATGCAAGAAACATCAGTTAGGAAGATTAATATAATCATGAATTCAAAAAAAATGCAATAACAACAAAGAGCATGTCGATTATGAGCTTGTTTGGCTGGGCTACTTTTGTAAAAAAAAAAAGACTTATTTTTTGCCAAAAGAACTTCTATACAAAAAGGACTTATGAATGGTGTTTGGCTTGGCTATCAAAAAATAAGAATTTATGGGCAAAAAAGGACTTATTTTTATAAGTTGATCAGATCAACTTATTTAGGTGTAAAAGAACTTATAGGTGGGACCCACGAAAAAAAGAGGAACACGCTTCACGCCCACGAATTATTTTTTTTTTTGGATAGAGCACGAATTAATATTTTTGTCTCCGCATGAATTTTTTTTTTTTTTTGGTCAATTGTGCATGAAAATGAAAGCAATCTGAATTAATTTTTGTCATTGCTCATTTAAATTATCTTTTCATTTTTTTAACCTATTCATTTCATTTTTGTTTGCAAATAATTATATAAATAAATTTCCATTTTAAGTTTTTCAAATAATTTTAATTTTTAAGGTAAAAAAAAGATAATTTTAATTTTTCACTCAAAATCGTCATAACTCAAAAATTTAATGGATAATCTTAATTTAGTTCTATTATTCTGGTCATTTTTTTTCCTTAACCTTACTTTTCAAGAAATCCATCCAAACATATTTAAAAGTTCAACTGACTTATAAGTAATTTTTTTAACTGCACATCCAAACATAAAAGTCACTTTCAGTTTGACTTATTTTCAGTCTGACTTATATATAAGCCATTTTTCCAAAAGTCGATCCAAACACACCCTATGCAATAGTTAACAAATAAATCAAACTAGCCAGAACAAACACAAAATCCAAGCTCCAAACCTGCTCAGCAAAATTTTGTGGAAGAACTTCCATAATGCTGTTGCTCAACTCCATTGCAAGATGATAGCAGCACATGACAAAAAATAACATTACCTGCATGTCAGAGGTTCAGAGGGTGAGGTTATCACGAAAAAGTTGCATGATCAAAGTGCTATCCTTGTATAATTTTCCCCCAAAGTATCCAATTCAGCAATTGCTTCATCAAAGGCCCAGAAAATATCAAAAATATAAAAATTCCTTGTGATTGAATGATTCATAACAAAAGCTTAGCTATTCAAGAAAGAACTAGTCAACAAGTAAAAAGAATATAGTATTTAGCAGTAACATAGCAGCAAGGTTCCATTAACAAGAAGAAAAAGACAATAAAATAAAGCAGCACACAGACGATAAGCAGATCCTACAGCACTAACCTGTTTTGCAAGATTACAAGCACGGTCGGGAGAGTTAAGAATCTCATAGTAGAGCACAGAAAAGTTCAAGGCAAGACCGAGTCTAATTGGATGAGTAGGAGGCAGTTCGGCATTTGCAATATCCTGCAGGTATAAATAGACATAAAGATTACAGAAGTACATAATTCCTAATGAAAGATCAAAAGGAAAGTGAGAAAAAGATCATAATCAGCATCTTTCAAATCTTAAAAGGGCCAGACCAATGAACAAACGGCAGGATCAAACAATCCAATGTATGATGAACAAACGCTGATATAAACCAGGAAACATTGAAATGATACGGTAAAAACAGGGCAATTTAATTGAATTGGCCGAAGAAAATCTTAACAACCATCACATATAACAACAGAACAGCAAATTAGATGCGGCAGGGTCATAAATAATGCAAATTAAAACGTAATGCTTTCACAGTTCCGAGGAAAGCTAAGACGCAAATCATTTCCTTTCTATTTTCTTTTTTCCACCGAGGGGGACTTGGAGCAGCCGAACTAATCATAAACATGATAAATGCAGCACAATGAGATGCATAACAATAAATATATAATGCTAATCATGAAAAAATCTGCAACGCAAAATCATAGAACTGAATGGACCAAAAAAAAAAAAGACAGAAAAAGTTAGGAAAAACGCAAGAAAATCAAGTAATTACAATTTACAATATTGCCACCGCCTTTCCCCCCTTGATGTAAAACTGGAAACTACATGTCACTATTAACAGCCCACTGTGCTGTCAAAAAACTAAGGAGATACAGTGTCAATCTCCTCCTAACTCATATCAGTTGGAGGGTAGTCGAATATTCTAAAGCTATTATTTTGGCGATGTGACAGCTTGGCTAGGGAGTCCGCCATATGCAGCTGCTCCCTCTCTGTGTGCATCAGTGTGACTTCCCAATCTATATGAACCCAATCTCTTGCATCGTTCACCACGTCCTTAAAAGGATGATCAGAATCAGAAGCACACCCACGTTGGATTACATTAATTGCCTCTACTAAGTCCGCGTACTTCAATTTTCCCAATATTCCTGGCATTGCATATCAAGAGTCCTTGTATGATCCCTATTAGTTCAGCAATAGTGAATGGGACATTAGTTAGTTTGCAGCAGTATCCACATAACCATTATTGGTCTGCCTTTCTGATGACGCCACCACACCCGCTTCTTCCATGTTGCAACACTGAGCCGTCCGTTTCAAGGATATGGTAGTCAACTTCCCTTCCTGTGTTTCTGCGGCGTACTACTGGTCTTCTTGAGTATGTAAGATATCTGTCTAATAAATCCCTATCAGCGCATGCCCTATAAAAGCTATCCTTTGCACTGCTAACGTCACAATCCTCTACTGGGTCAAAGGTTTGGTTGCTGCACCTGGAGCACTAAATATCCCAGCATATTTATCCAAGGAGGTTCGTCCGTGGCACTTTCTTTGTAAAGGGTCTTCCTGCTTCTCATTTGTCACCGCCTTAACGTCATCATTATAACTAACGCACATTGATTGGCCACATTTATAGAGTTTTTTAAGTAGTGAGAGTTCGAAACCCTAGCCATTAATGGCATTAAAATAGTCTGTGGAAATTTCGGTCATATAGATTTGCTATAGAAGAAAGTGAATGAAATGAAAGATAGGTAAAAGAAGTGGAAGAAAATGGAAGAGATAGAGATAGAGAAAATGAAAGAGGGAGATAGTGGGGATGGAAATGGAGTGAAAGAATTTGTTAGAAATAGTTCGGGTTCGACTATTTTAAGTTTAGAAAAAGTGAGAGTCGGATTAGAGTTAATTTAGGTTAGATCCGGTTTAATAATTAGCAAAAAAAATCATGTTTCAGAAAGTTCTAGTATTTTTCTATAATTTTTACAAATTCTCCCTGAATTTTGATTTTTTTTCATGAATTTTCAACTTCTTACCTCAATTTCTCCAAAATTCCTACAATATAAAATAAGATTAATATAAATGAATAGCTGCATATAAAATAAGCTCAATCTAAATATGCAATAATGCCCTAATTAAATAACATGATAAAATACCTCCAAAATAATATGAAATATGTGTAAATCTTGGAATTTGTCGGCATTTCCCTTTGCTTGCCATCGATAAAGCCACTGCAAATGCAGATCCGGCTGAAGAGGTGACTGACTGTGAATTTTAGTTTGATAAGGGAGAAAGGATTCGACGGCCGCTTGCTTCTGCCTAGAATTGTTGAGTCACCTGAAACTGTAAGATTGCGCAAGACGATGTCTTTTTCCAGGTGCATCTCATTTGGATTTAACGAAGGGTAACATTGGGGGCATATGAAATATAAGCATGTGATGAGTTCGTCAAGTTTAATTAAGATACCATTTACTTGTTTGATTTGCCCATAGACAGTTAGACGCCAACATATGATGATTGATGAATACGTTAGGTTTTTCTTTTTAGTTCTTGAGAATAATTATTAATATTTCCATCGTTCATAAATATAAGACCTATTTATCTAATCTGATTAGATTAAGGATGTAAGTTAAATTAGTTAAAATCACATTATATTACCAAAACACCCTAACCACATTCATTTATTCCTATCTTCACTATTGAGGAACATTAATTTAGGGAAAAGATGAAAAAAAAAATATAAAGAGGTCTTACATTTAGGGACAAGTTCACCTCCTCAAATAGGTCATATATTTAGGAACAAAAGGAGTATAATAATAATTGGAAGCTGAAACAAAAAAGTTGTTTTGTGTTTGAATAAGTATATTAATATTAAATTTTTATCCTAGCCACTATTTAATTTATGTATAGATCTTTTCATTCCGTTAAAAAAAAATATTAATTTAAAATATGGGATTTATTCTAGGATATCAAATTAGTTAGTTAATCTGAATCTTAGAAATCATTGAATCACAAAAAATTCTTGAAAATCATATTTTTAATTGGTGGAATATGCTACAGACATGTTCATAAATTTTTTATCTAGTTCAAATATGATAAGTATTAAAAAAAATATTTGTGGCGTTAATTTATATATATATATATATGTTAAGATTTTTTTAAAAAAAAACTGATATATATATATATATGTGTATATATATATATAAAAATTATCATTGATTATTGATATCTAAAATGTTTATAAAGTATCTGAAATTTGTGTGGAGACATCTGTGGTGACAATATTAGGTGAAAAATTATGTGGAGATTCTAAATTTATTAGAATGGAAAGGGATTATGTGGCGTGAATTGTAATCAAATTAGAAATATTGTTCATAACATGTGATTATATAATTGAAATATTTGAAATTGTGGGGTGCCTAATATGAGTGGTACTTTATAAAAGTCTAAGTCGAAAATTATGTATTTGCTTGCCTCATATTATAATTATAAATTTGTGTTTTGTGATTAAAAAATAATCAAGTGGAGGCTTTTTTGTTTGCTATTGAGAGCAAATTTTGTGAACTAATTAAATCTTTATGTGGCTTGAGAATACGCATTAATATAATTACATGAAAATTTAATCATTTACCAATTTAATCATTTACCTTAGGTAGGATAATCGTGTTTTAATTTTCATGATTTTTGGGTGAATGTTTATTTTAGTATAAATATGCATGATTATTGTGAATATTGAATTCTAACATAGATGTGAAACCAGTGTTGTAAGAACCGGACCGGACGATCCGACCGGTTGGACCGTCGACCGCTCCACAGGTCGGTTCGGATTTTATGGTCTGACCGTTTATCGTGTTAAGCCGGATCGGGCTGTTTCCAGCCGGACATTGGACCGGGAACCGGAACGGTTTTATAAAAACCGGACAGTCCAATATGAAAACCAAAAAAAGTTGAAAAAAATAAAATCAAGCAAAAAAAAACCCAAGTTCTTAAAAAAGAAACCGAAATTACATCCCTAAATTCATTAGCTTCATATCTTTCTCCCAAATTAAAAACCCCAACAACCATGTGAAAATCTTAGGGTTGTGAAATTTGATCTCCAAAACTCCAACTAATTGGTGAACATCATCTCTCTCACCATTCCTCTATTGTTGATGTTTAACGTCTCTTCCAAGCTTTTATTCTATATTTAGTACTTGTTGTCTTTCTACATTTTACATTTCTTTTGAAATTTTTATCAGTTGCATATTCTATCTCTTACCTTTCGTATAACAGAAATTGCTTGTGTTCCTAACTTCCTAATTTTTTATCTCGAAAAAAATTTCTGCAACTGTAATCCTCAAATGGTCCTATACGCCTTTTTTGTTTTGCTTACTTAAAGACAAGAATGATTGTTTTCTAAGTTTATAATGGCTATATATTTCTTGGTCAATGGTCTTTCATTAAAAATTAAGAGGTGAAGGAACCATAATTTGTTTATATTTAATTTATATTAAAAAATCATATATTTTTCCTTAATTATTACGTCATCAGTCCGACCGATCCGACCATACGAACCGTGACCCGATGCCTTCTCCGGCTCACCTTCCGGTCCGGTTTTTACAACATTGTGTGAAACATTATTTATAATGTTTTGCTGCTTCAAATTTAAGTTGAAAGCATGGGCAAATTAAATGTGATGTTGAGTGTTTAGATCATAAAGGAATAGTGATAATATGCTTGAGGAAATGTTTAAGTTAGGTTTTGAGAACCATTGTAAGTTTGTAACACATAACCTTATATTACTATCGCATTTTAATTTATTTATAACCACTTTTTCAAATATCAGAATCCAAAAAATACAAGTAATTTAGAACTTTTCTTTCTAACGCATTTAAATAATACTTTCTTTTTTTGCAATGGGCTTTCTTGACTAATTGGTTTGATTTCCAACTATATATAAAATCAAGTGATTTATAAAACAACTAAACTAACTTAGATCATCTCATGATAGCTAACCTTATTGGTAATGCTTGGAAAGTTAAAACCACTTATATACACACACTTCTTTTTTTTTTTTTTTTTTTTTGCCAGCACACACTTCTATTACCTATGTACCCCTCCGCTGTTTTAATTACAAAGTGTTAGGGGTTTACTTGTATATGTCACTATTCTGCTTCTCATGAATATACATGTATGCATATACAAACAAGTCTATATAATTACTATGCGAGTTCCTTGCTTGCTTTACCTATATATACGTATACATATATAGCTTTATATCATATACATGTATTACTACTAAAAAAAATATTTATCTACAGTGGTACAAAATATCACAGGCATTCCTGCCCTTCAAATACTATCTTATTTCAACAGTCTCACCTTCCAACTCCTTTGTAAAACAACAGTTCAAAATGCAGTTTATTTCATATACTATCATGTATGATAAATCATAAACATGTACAATAATGATAACATTTATCCTTATAACTATGTGCTATATGCACCTACCACCCACTAACAACAACATATTTGTTAAATAGTTGAGGCACCTCTACCTATAAATGCAGGACTTCTGCTTATAACGATTAGGTTATAACAAATCTGTCTATGGCAAAAGAGTAGCAAACCACCTAAGCTTTGGAGGACTTCCCTCCTAAATGTACCTTGAAGGAGTAAAACTTACCATATACTTGCTACATATATTACGAAATTTATGTATGTAAGATTACTGTTATGAAATAAACTACTATCTGGTTATCAGAACCTTAACCCTAAACCGGCCCTCTCCTCTCTGTTATCTTGAGGAGCTCAAATCAGAACCTATATACATGTATAGGCTTAGATTAAAATCTAATCTATAACTTAATATTTGCACCTCTCTCGGATTCTAATATGCTTGATACTACCCAACTCTTTTTATTTTAGACAAATTATAATTTGTCTAAAACTCTACTAAATCTTTACAATAAAAGGGTCAACTTTAAATAATCTAATTAAATTTTCTGATCGTCAATGTTTGGCTAATAATTACCTTAGGAGCATTTCTATAAAGATCATTTGTTCTTTTAGACTTGGAAGTATCAAACAATCAATTTGTTCTTAATATTAACATTTCGACCCCAAGTTGACCCACGGTCCAACCATTAACCCTTGAGTTAATGCACCTACCGGTTCTATGTCCGGTCCGATTTTTAAACCTTGTTCAAAACAGAAACTTCAATATGTTCAACACCTTTTACCATATTATATTGTATAGATTAAAACCATCTTGGATTCATTCAACATAACTAATTATTCAATATCTTTACTCAAAATACTTAAGCTCTTTCTATATAGTTTCTCTGCAAGAGTTCAGCCAAAAATTACTTTCCTTATTTAATTGGTCCTGTCCAAATAGCAATCTAATCCATCTCAAAACCGAAAGTCTAAACCAGTTTTCTGGGTTTATCTAACATCAATTAAACTTTCAATCTTCAAGCACTATCTCTAAAACAAACCGATATCTTAAACAACAATTTATCTTTGAATAACCAAACAAATAATTCCACTCTTCAATTAATTAATGAACAACTTTTCAACTCTTACAATTGAAATATAACTAATATCACATAACAAGAGAAAAATCAGACATATATTTTAAATTGTTGGCTACATCAACAACCTTAGTCTTTTCAATCACATCCCCAAATAAACTCAAGACTCAAAGTTCACCCAATGATCAAGCAAGCACAAAACAGAACCAAACACACATATGTAACAATACATTTCGCTTTCCTTGTCTTAATACAAGAGAACCAAAATATACAAATAGAAATAAAAAGCCCCTGACTCGGTCACCACAATTCAAATACACACTACACATGCTATTATAATAGTGAGCTCCCTATATTCATGTACACTTCAGATTCCTAACTTCTTTGCTTAGATTCAAAATCCAAAAGTCCCCAATCACAAAACTGAATGTAGAGCCATACATCAAACATGCAATAGCAACAATCGATTCTAATGTACCCTTAGCTTCATTTACAGTCTAAATTTGCATCCAATTCTTGCTTCTTTATTTCAGTTAATCTCCAAAATCAAAGCATCAACACCATGAAGGATCTTAACCCACAACAAGCTTATATCGGCTATTCTTTTCGAAAGAAAAATCAGAATTTTAACCTTCATGCATCACAACAAGCTTCCCATTATGTTTTCAATTCCATTACTTAATGTATCAGCATCTACGGAGCTTCTACTTTAAGGACATTGACTTGAACTTAGGGATACTTGCTTCACGATATGACACTCTAAAACAATGGGCATTTCCTTCAACTCCAGCCTCTAATAGTTAACCCAACAAGTATTTGCTTATAACTTATACCAGCTAAGCCAACCACAATTTAAATTAAACTCACACCAAAACATCAAACATCCTCTCACTAACTCTTTCATACTAATTGCTCTTTTATTCTTGAAATATAACACCCTAAGCAATAAAATAAGAGATCCCTTATTATTTAAGGAGTTCCCAAAAAAACCAGACTCCTTTTTCCCTTTTGTCACTAATCACAACAATATATAATCAATAAAACAGCACTTATAACTAGTATTTAAGCTTTATCCATTCACTTTACGTTTAACTTAAAATTTGGTAGATGTCCTCCTCTTGTCAAAGCAACTCAAATAATACCAGATGGGTCAAGACTTTGGACAGCTTCTTTCTATTTAATTTCCATTATCAACGAGAATCCTTTTAAGAACCTTTAAACACTTGTAAATCATTGAGAAATATTTATGTTCCACTTCATTTCTCTATTATAGAACCAATCACTATCTGATTCCCCAATAATGGTTTGGGTTCATTGCACTGAATCTGGAAAAAAAGAATTACAAGTGTAAACAGAACACTACAAGCATTCAAAGCTCACTGCTTCCTTCCCAGTCAATCCGTTACCTAACAGTAGTCATCCATTCCATCTCCTAACACAAGTTTTCATGGTTTTCTAAGCAAATATTCTTCCTTTAACTCTTTCGTTCATATCATACGGCATTTCACTCACAGCAACAGTGGACAACCCATTCAAAAATCACAGGCAAAATAAACAATACATGCAGCACCTAGAACCATGTTTAATATACTCTTTAGACACTAATCAAATTTTTAATCGGTGGTTCATCCTTCTAAAACCAAGGATCCGAAATTCCTAAATTATGAACAGCAATCCATAAGCTTAAAATCACAAATCGAAGCTACATAGTTACTTTAAGACTCGAATTCCTTAAGAAAACTCAATATCTAACCTCAGGCTTCGATTTAATCCGATAATAATTCCCCAAAGAACTCAAACCCTTTCGAATCCTCACTCAAAAACGGCACTAAACGAAGAAACACAGGGTAAGAGTAGAGAGAGGAGGATCCCCGGAGTCGGAGTCCATGATTGCATGGCCCATAGGCCGGCGTTTCCGCCGCCGGCGTCGCTTGGAGTTTCCGACGATCAAAATAAAATGAAATGTGAAATGAACGGTGAAATGAATTGAGAGGGTCGGTGGAATAAGGAAGGAAGAAGGGAATAAAAATAATAATATACGGTGAACCACCATTTTGTTCCGCTAATTATACCTGGAAGAGTTTCTATTTTAAGGGCAATTTTTTGTCTTTTTAATTTCTCCCAAATTTTCTTCTTCCCATTTTGCCCTTCCTCAAAAATATTTATTACAATTTCTATTAAATTTGATCTGTGAATAATTCCTAATTCCTAAGATAAACCTTTAAGATATCTTTAATTCCCTAATTTATTTACAAGGCTTTTTAATATTAAAATAACACCCAAGATTCTAAACATTTCGTTATTATCTCTCTTAAAAATTTTGAGGTGTTACAATCATCATGTGAATATTTCTTATGATCATAACATGCCATTTAAAGTTGTTTTGTGACTCAATTTGGGTGTGCACAAATTGTTGAGAATTTGTTGCAATAATGGATATTAATCCTTTTACAAGGCTTTTGCTATATGGTGACTGAGTAAATATATTTGGGATACACCATAAATTTGGTATGTAATGGTACTTTCTTTGACACATGTGTGAGGTTGTTGGAAAAATTATGAATGAGTGTGTCAAAGAAAGAGTCTTTATAGTAAGATTTAAATGTCTTGAAATAAAGAAATATATTTGAGAAGTTATGTTCTTATAAATTAAGAAATTTAATTATGTTTATTCATGCATTAAAGTTGAGGTTCATGAATAAACATATGGTTATGACTATTGAATTGAATAAACATAGTGGTTCAAGAGGCATCATTTCAATATATCTCTCCATTGTTTATAAATATCCCAATCATAACATCGTTAAACATATAATGGACTTTCGATAGAAGAGGGAACATAAATCCTCAGTTTTTTCTCTTATTGAGTTACTAATCTTCTGTCAGTTGTGGAATCCTATTTCCTTACAAGATGGGTTCGTTTAATCCTGGAAAGTACTGTAAGAGGTCAGGATTGCGTAATATCTCTTAAGAATAGTGTTCTTATTTGGGCAAGATTAGAACTAGATTGTTTCCTTAATTTTTGCAGATCAACTATCGTAATTTGTAATATATTTGCTATTACAAGTAATGTTCTAATATTTGTAACTAAATCTCTGCCACATGGATATGTTAGTGATTGTATAAGAACATTTTCATTTCATTTATTTTTATTTTGTATCTTAGTGCCCGTTTAGTTCGATGGCATTGCATTAAGAATGTTCCCTACAATCAATGCTCTCTTCCAAGCACATTTAGTTGGCACATTTAGGTAAAAAAATCATCACCAAATACATCAGGATTACATCATGTGCGTGTGAGAGAGGTAACATGTATTACTACACTTCAAAAGGTAAGGAATAAGGATTATAACATGTGAAAATATGAAAAGGACAAACAGAGAGTGAATGCATGGTGATTTTTAAGAGACGTAAAATCATGTTAAATTTTCTTAGTTTTTTTCTTCTTCCATCTAAATTCTCTTAGCTTTTTAGTCAGTGTGAGTGTGTGACCATCCCATTTTAGTTTCATATCTATCACTTTATTTGTTTGGAGGGAATGAACAAATTAATTAATGCAACTTTTGTAACACCTGGACTTTTACTACTATATTATAGCAATTTTAATTGAATTATAACCACTTCCCAATGTTAGAAGCCTAAAAATACGGAAAATTTAAAACTTTTCTTTTCAAACAGCGTTCCAACTTTATTTCTGTTGGAATGAGCTTTTCGGACAAATTGGAACAATTTAAAACTCTTTACAAAATAAAGCGGTTAATAAAACAATTAAAAGTACGCTAACCCTCTTAGGGTAACTATTTTTAATTCATAATTCTTGGGAAATTTAAATCTCTTAATAAATTTATACAATTCTATTTTCTATACTTTCTACTGATAACTTAATAATTTAATTTTACATCATATACAAATAGTCTTACTTTTCAAATTATAAAGCTTAATTTCTTTATCTAATCTTCTTCCAGCACTCATGCCTCATCTTAATCATCTCACTATCTCCCGGCTAAATTCTTCCAAACCTGCGTTACTGAAAAATGTTTGGGGAAGGGGGTGAGATTGGTAATCCCAATAGCAGTTTCTTCCATATGAGTTCATGCATAATAAATCATAAATCTGAACAGTTTGATAATATTTATCCTTAAACCTCTACCAACCACTACTAACGATATATTCATTAAATAGTGGAGGTACCTCTACCTGCAACAGGTTTCATAACCTCTGGCAAAGGGGAGTGACCCGCCTAAGCCTTGGAGTACTCCCCTCATAACCTCTAAGGAATAAAATTACTATTGCTACAGATATTATGAAATTTATGCATGTAATGTGCTGTAATTAAATATTATATGAAACAAACTGCTACCTGTATCTTGAGTTTACTCTTTACCGTACTTCTGCTTTTCACCGTATTATGGGGATTCAACCCCACTATTCAGTCCTATAAATATTTATAATATAAAATAATACATTAATATCTATACTTATGCATAATAATTAAACGTCTCTCATCTTCCTATCGTACTACCCTTTCTATTTTTAATACAATGAAATCTAAATTTCTAACTTAATGGTTAATTATACCATCATCAACAACAGTGCACAAATACAAATTAGTATTTACACACATAAACATCAAAGTATCTTTATTATTTTAAATTAACTTACCTTTCTTATAAATCAATTATCCGTTTTGTTCAACTTACTTCCCAAACTTCTTAGTAAATCATACACCCACTTACTTGATCTTAAAAATCTAATTCACCATTCAGATAATCAAATACAACACTTCAAACATATTAAAGCAGGAACTTCATTGTTAGAAAATATCATTAATTAATAATTATATGAACTTACATTTACTACAACTTATTAGTTTTTAAATTTGACTTGGTTGTAATTAACTTTCAAGTTACCTACTCAATGCAATAACACATATTTATAATCCAACTTAACAACTTTGTCTTAATCTTTGAAAATCCTTGAGCTATGAATTAAGTTTCCAAACTAAACTTGTAACTTTTTAATCTGACTTTACCAATCATAAACATCTGGAAATATTAACTTGGAAACCTTAATCCTAGCCCTGATTTAATTCCATAAATACCATTTCCAACCAATAATCCAGAAGCACAATTCAATTTACATTTCAAATCACAATATAACAAGATCAAAGAACAACCAATCCATTACCAACAATTTCAGCATTTCCATTCAAAGTATATTCCAAATCAAAATCCAATAAAACCCAAGAATAACTAATTCACTTCTAAATAATTAGTTCTATCTTAATTTAAATGCCTGAAACAATATTTTAAAAGACCTTAGCTCTTGACCATATATTTGATTCATCCAATTCCCATTCATCTCTTCTTTAATTATAACATTAATCCAACTTACTACATTGCTTAAACTTAATTCCTATTGACCAAGATCACCATTTCTCCTTTCCTTCTCAATAAACTAGCAGCCAAAATAATCAAGAATCAGAATATCAATACCTAGAACCTTTAATCCAATAACAATAACAACTTCCTATTTTCTTGTTCAATTAAACTTTATTGTATTTCTCTTCTTCCCTTAAACATTCCAGTCAGTCAAAGTATCCAGAATTTCAAGAATTACACACTTAATAACCTAACATTAATCAATCATACATACACAAATTTAAATCCATCTTCCAGAGCAATACCAAACATCAATAGCTCCTTTTCTTCTTTTTTTTTCCTTCCCTACACAAAATCCACAATCAGAGCAGCAAGGAAACAAGAATGACATTTTCTAGTAACTTCATATCATTCAACCTCAAGCAAACAACTCCAATTCATCTCCCAAATCAAGATAAAACATCAAGAGCTATTTCATGCTCTCTGATCGAACAGAACAGGAAACTGAGGAACAAAATTAAGCAACTACAACTTAAACCAATCACACATATAACAGAAAGAAAATCAACAATCAACTTCACAAAACACTCTCCCTTAGTGCATCAAAATTAACCATACAGAGGGAGTAGGAATCGAATGAGCAATGGGAAAACATGAAATTCCCAAATCCAAATTAATTAATACTTCACAAAGATGGAACTTCAAGAATTAAAATTTCAAAATCACATCCTTGTTCCTTTCTCCATTTTCGGTTAGACAGGGCAAGAACAAGGAAAATAAAAATCAACCATTCAAAAATTCATCAAATCACACCTCCAAAGCACCCATTCTAGCTTCCAATCCATGTATGTATCATTTCAGAATTTATTTTTCCTTCTTGGCCGAACAAATTCGCAAGAACAGGGGAAGCAAGGAAGCATTCAAAAATTCCTTAACCTTCAATAATCCACTTACAACCTATTCCATAACCTTAGAACTGCAAGAAATCATGAGTAATTAAGCTCCAAAACAACAAACACTCAAGAATCACAAATCTGCCATTGCATGAACAGTAGCAGGGGAAGAGGAAAATTTGAAAATTTTGAGCCTACTTAACTTCAATCCCAAAATCAACACTCAAACAACCAAGAGAAAGGTTCAAGGACCATTTCTATAATTTCAGAAGCTCCAAAAAGTCCAAAGAATTCGAATCACCCTTCCCTATTTCGCTCAAAATCACGGCGGAAAAGAGAGGAAACAAGAAGGAGAGGCTCACCTGAACTTGCTCTAAGCCTATTGAGTGTCTTCCGCCGTGTGTGGCTGCTGAACGACGCTGCTGGAGGTCGAGATCGCCGCTGCAAGACGAAGCACCGAGGGAGGAGAATGAGAGAATGAGAGAAGAGTGTGTATCGGTGAGAGAGGGAGTATAACGTTTTTTTTTAAGTGTGTGTGGGTATTTAGGCAGAAAGAGAGAAGAGTGAATAAGGAGAGAGACATGTGTGTGGTGTAAATTTTAGAAGTAAAATGGTGATATTTTGAGTTGGTATTTTACTATCTTACCCCTCCTTTTTAACTGAAGATATTTTCAACTAGGGGCAGATATTGTCTTTTTCATTTCCTAATTTATATTTTCTCTTAAATGATAATTTCTTTTACCATTCCCATTCATAAATAAATCTGAAATTGGTCCCAAAATAATTTCTCTAGTTATGCTTTAATTTCCAGATTTATTTATAAGGCTTTTTAAATATCAAGTAATACCCCAAGATTCCAAATATTTCCTTATTTCTTTTATTCTAAAATTTGGGGTGTTACAACTTTGTTTTTTTATTGTTAAATCTCAAAACATTTCAAAATTACTTTGGACCTGATAAGATTAATATCTATCAGGTGGGGAGCAGTAACGTTAAAGCCCTCTCAACAAATGTTCTTCCTATTATTCAAACTCATGTTCTCCTTTTTAATAGGTGAGACCCCTTATCATTTCAACCAACAACTTATTGTTAAATTTTTATTATTGTGTTTAAATTAAATTATAAATTTAATGTACAAAAGCTAATGAAAGAATTATTTTGGATCTAAAATTTCTTAGCTTATAGTAAATCAGTGTGATAACCCTATTTTAGCTTCATATCTAGTGCTTTATCCGTGTGTTTTGGGGAGGGTTTTTCTTTTTCTTTTTTTTTGGGGGGGGGGGTTTGAAAATTTTCATTATAATTTAATGTATAAAATCTAGTGAAAGAAAATAATTAATAAAGTAGCAAAATTGTAAAGTAATATATTTACTAATACCATTTATTCCCTAATAAATTATTCAAAACATCATCATTAATGCTAACTATTATAAAAAAAAGGATTTTCATACACAATTCAACAACCCTATCATAGTTAAAAAAAAGAAAAAGATCTTTCTAATTATTCAAAACGTTTTACGAGCAAAATCATACCACACAACATACACACTATTATGGATAAATTAAAAACTAATTTAGAAAAGATTTCTCCTAAAATGGTTAATAAAACAACTTAATATATATCACGACTTAACCATGTTAGAAAATGCAAAACCTAGCATGGTTCAGCAAGAATAACCTGATTATAAGCAATTAACCATGCTAGATAGATGACCTCCTAACATGGTTATTAAAGAACCATAAATATCCAAAAAAGTCCAACATCTACTCATTCAGTATATGTTAGAAAGGATTGGCCTAACATGGTTAATAAACAAAAACCTGTTCAAACAAGCAATATCATATCAATCGGGCCTTGGGATTATAAACCTAGACTAAAACACCTAGCCTACATCTCAACAAGATTCCATAACTAACAAAATAATAATCATCGTCCTAACTATTATACGTCAACACCTGCACGTGAGTACATATTACTGTTCAATCACATAGTACACCATCGCATAACCAGCAACAAAAAAGATAACCAACCATATTCAGAAATCAAACTCAACAAAGTTCATACAATCATCCAATAACAAAAAACTAAAGACGAAAGTATGCAGAAACGAATGCAAGCCTACAACTGTTTGGCAATGTACATCATAAATACCACTATTAGGTGATTCACCGGTTCAGTATGAACCGGGAGGCCCCTTCCCCTTCCTCAGCGCCCACATCTGTTCACGATCACCTGCAAAAACATATATAACCACAGAATGAAACAAACATGTCTCAGTAACCACAACGCAACACAATGCAAGAGTGTGAGAGGGTTAGCAGTTGCCTGAAGTGTACGGCATAAAAAAATAGTTAATCACCAACAGAGTATATCTACATATACATATAACCATATCATCATTAGAATATCAATATGCACCAATAATCATACCATCACCGAAATAATCGTTATCAAGTGCATATGACAAATGTAAATATGATGTGACAATGTGCCCCTATCTATAATCAGGATGGGGATCTCCTTGTCTGTAATCAAGGAGTGGTCTCTGTCTATAATCAGAATAACCGGTGGTCCTTGTATATAATCAGGATGACCAGTACAAATAACCACTAGATTGGCCGACCGAGGGTTACATCGTACGGTGGTGCAGTTCAGTGTCATGTAAAAACAATGACAATTACAATTATGCTTAAATGCTATAGCATATGTAACTTTCAACCTTAAATATATCAATCATCACCACTATCATACAGCTTGCCAAAACAATTAACTAATTATTTCTTGGTACCTCAATCACAATATTCTACACCTCAGATAAACAATAATCCATCGCTACCACTAGTCAGGATATTAAATATATTATAATAAAACTTATGATATCTTTATAAAAAAAAATGGGATTTCAAAAGTACCCAATAGGCTCTTTAATATAAACATATCGTTCGAAAGTCAACTTTCATTCTAATAGACATATGCATATATAAAGAGCGATTTTGAGAAAAATTCCGATTAAAATCACACATAACCAGGTAGTCAGGCGAGAATGGTTGCCTGAACTTGCCAGAGACAAGAAAAATACCAAAATAGTGCGGTATTCGACCTCAACCTAATCCAACGGTGTTTACAATCATTAGAGAATACAATAGCACAAAGTCAACACTCATTCACGTCTATTTGGTTAGATTAAGTTAAATTAAACTACTATCAAACCTAAGACACTATCTATTCTCAATTATTTTCATTAAACCAAAACTCCCAATTTGTGCAACATAAAGACTTTTGTTCAATTGGTCCTACTTCATACTCAACCTAAAATGATCCTCACAAACAACTCGTTAATCACAAATCTTTAATCCATCACATTTTATTAAATTCCTCAAGCCATTATCCCTTGATCATTCTTCTCATTGTAACCACCATGCTAGGCCAACCATAGATTACTAACAAGATTCACCCACTTCTCAACATCCAACCTTTTAGAAGTCAATCCATACTTCAATTAACCCGAATAATTTTCACATTAACTAAAATAATCATTAAACCCAACCTTCCCAAACTTATATTAAGGATTTCTAAGCCTCAAATACCTAAGAATGAACTCCAATGCATTTTCCCAACGACCTAAGCCATTAATAATCATCAATAAATATAAAAAGGAAAAAAAAGCCTCTTAAAAGCATATAAACTATTGAATTTCAACATAATTTCGGAAGCCTTCACAAACTCTAGCTTATTTAAACTTTGAACCAAGAAAATTTCCCCTAGGATCAATCCTAACAAAACTACACAATTAGGAACCTTCATTAAGCTCAATTAGCTCAAACATACACTATAGACCATCAATTAATCCACCAACTTACACATAAATCCCTAACTTCACCCCTAGGCCACATATAGCATATCAACACCAATTATTAAATTTTCAAACATATATAATCCTCAAGGAATCCATCAATAACATAAGTGAACCTAACACAATCACCTTATCACTCAAAGTCATCACCCAACTCAATTTATCTTACGAATTTCTAGCTTTGAACACCCAAATTCTTCCATAACCTTTCCCAACTAAAACTTCTCCACCAACCAACTCAAGCATAGCACAATTTCCTCACATCATTCATTTAAATCATTATCCCATATTCAACATAACCCATTACAACACCCTACTTCTACAAAACACCTAAAAATCCCAAATTTTCATCCAACTCTAAATTGAACCAAATAAACCCAACCAACATTAATGTTGAACTCCAATAACCCTCTAAAAACCATAAATGAAGTTCAAAAACTCATATTCAAAGGACGTCTAAATCTAAACTTATTTTATTCCCATTTTAAGCAAACCACATCTCATATAGACCAAAATTCAACCAAACTAACCCCACTAGCCTAAATAAACATGTAAAATCAAGCAATTGCTCCAATCAAAGCAGAAACTTGAAAATCAACAAGCCCTAGAGCTTACTTTTTCAAAATCAAAGGAAAAGTTATCCAAACTCAAAAACCTTTCTATTGCCCTCTAAAGCCACCAAAAACCTGCAGGAAAAAGCCACTGAACTGCCCAAATCGTTGGCCAGAAACCACCCTTCTCTCCCTATTTCACTCACGATGTGCACGGATTTGGGGAAGGAGAGAAGAGGAAATGGGAGAGGGATGAAGACGAAGGGTGGGAACCCATCGACGACTCCCAACGGCGGCGGCCCCTCCTCCCTCACGCGGCGACACTGAACGTAGAGGAGGAGGAAGGACGAGGTGATGGTGTGTGCGTGTGTCGGGTTTGCCAAGGAGAAGAGAGGGAAAAGAATGGAGGAAGATGCGGGAGGAGACGCCGCCAGGGCCGGTAGAGCTCCGTTTCCGGCGATCTCCACCGTCTCTCTCTCATGCTTCGATCGACGCTGCACAAGGGGAGAAGAAGGAATGGGTAGGGAAAGAAAACAAATGGAACGGGGAAGAAACATGGGAAAATTTCAGAAAAAGACCCTCGAATTATACAAAGGACAGTTCAGTACAACGAATTTCGAAAAGAACAGTTTAGTACAATAACTGAACTGTCCAAACCCAAATTTAAAGGAAATGTCCAAAATACCCTTAGTTCAAATTATTATTTTTTTTAGAAAAGGCCCACCACCGCTGGCCGTCGGAGGTCCGGCCGGCCACCCCCCATGTGGCAGCAGCCCCACCTCACCACGTGGCGGCCCCACACCACGCCACATGGCTCGCTGTGGGGCCGCCACTTGGTAGGGTCCCTTGCAAAAACAGGGACACAAATGTGGGGGGTGGGAATCAAACCCACCCCCAAAGGCTTGATGCCAAAAAGCCTTACCACCAAGCCACCATGCACACTTGTTATTTATATTGCAAAACATATTTATATTTTATTTTTCATTCCTTCTTAATACATTCCCAGAATTGTATAAAGGGTTCCCAAATCCAGAAAAGGAATTACCAACTTGGGATAAATGATTCCCAACATGAATATAATCAATTACCAACTTCCTAAATACAAATACCAAATATAAGTGCCTGCTACCAGAATCATTCAAGGGAATCCCAAATTCTTATAAGGTATTACTAACGTTTATCAAGGGATTACCAACATGAATATAACCAATTCCCAACTTCCAAAATTCTTTGACAAATGTTGGTAATACCTTATGAGAATTTGGGATTCCCTTGAGCGATTCTGGTATTAGGCACATATATTTGGTATTTGTATTTTGGAAGTTGGGAATTGGTTATATTCATGTTAGTAATCCCTTGACAAACGTTGGTAATACCTTATGAGAATTTGTGATTCCCTTGAGCGATACTGGTAGCAGGCACATATATTTGGTATTTGTATTTTGAAAGTTGGGAATTTGTTATATTTGTGTTGGTAATCCCTTGACATGGTAATACCTTATGAGAATTTGGGATTCCCTTGAGCGATTCTGGTAGCAGGCACATATATTTGGTATTTATATTTTGGAAGTTGGGAATTTGTTATATTCATGTTAGAAATCCCTTATCCCAAGTTGATAATTTTTTTTCCAGATTTGGGAACCCCTTATACAATTGTGGGAACGTATTTTTTTTTCCTGTTTTTTAGGATATAAATATCATCATTGCTTCACAGTTTTTGTTTTCTTTTTCGTTTTTTTTTTTTAAAGAAAACAAGAGTAGTAGTGATAGTTAGTTACCTGCAGAAGCTGCAGTAAGGAGATTGTTTCCAGAATGCCTAAAATGAAGTGTGAGGTTGGTTGTGTAGTAATCTTCTGATGTGGAATAGAAATCTTGAAGTCCTATGCTGGTGCAGTTAAGAGCCATGGAACCGAGTGACGAATCAGAATCCAAAATCACTCCTACTGGTATAGATACATGGGAGTGTCTTCTTCTTCCACTTTCTCTAACAGTTGCAAACTGAATCAGCGTAATTAGGCATAATAAGCTTACGAATAAAAGATAATCTCTTGGCATTCTCTTCATTTCTGCAATCCTTTAGTGTTAATTTCCTTTACTCCGATCTCTTCTCTCTAGCTACTCAGCTCTTACTCTCATTTTATATTATTTCCTTTCCTTCCTAACAACCATCAATAGTATGGGAGAGGATCCTCTCCTCTACCTCTTCCCATCCTCTTCCCTCTTTTACCACAAATTTTTTTTAATTTTGGGGTCAAAATTTTTTTATTTGTTTTCATCATTAGATTCTACATAAAATTAGTGACATTTTGATATCTCATGGAAAAAAAATGGTTCAGTTTTCAATTTTATATGATTTTTTTAAAGATTTAATACTTTAACTTAAAAAATACAGATTTTTAAGTATTAATCTTTAAAAAATCATATAAAATTGAAAATTGAACTATTTTTTATTCATGAGATATCAAAATGTCACTAATCTTATGTAAAATCTAATGATGGAAATAAATAAAAAAAATTGACCCCAAAATTAAACAAATTTGGGGTAGAGAAGGGAAGAGGATGAGAAGGGTAGAGGAGGGAAGCCACTCCCCAATAGTATATGCTTGTTAGTGATAATTATTCTAACCATTAAATGACATTCTTGTCCTTGAATTATTGTTGTTAGAGCACGCTTGATTTTTTGGTATCTCCGCTTCCAAATTCTAAAAGATTCCAAGGTATTGGCCCACCCTTTTCTTTATTTCCATACCCCATGCCACGACATTTTCCCTAACACGAATAATTCCAAAGTGAGAATGATACTAATTTGGTTGGATATCCAACAAGGGGAAAACAAACGTTTGAGAAAAAGTAAAAGATGATCAATTCAGATCTTTTTTTGGTGCAGACAGAGGTATGTCATACTATTTTGATGTTGAGATTACACATTTTTAGATTTAAAATATAAAGGGTTTTTACCTCATCCAATGAATAAGTTTTTTGGATTCAAATCTGTGTTTTCCATCTTAAAAGTGATTCTTACCACTTAAACCAACAATCTGTTGGTTAAAGTTGAGACTTTAATGGATAGGGAACATGTGAGAGGGTTTTTTAACCATGGAAAAGAGAAAGTTGAAACTAAATTATTAGTTAATTTAATGAGTTAAAGGTCATGTTTACCTTTGAAATATGTAAGATGTATCATATCTGTTCTTAAAGTATTTTTAGGTTTAAATATGCCCTCAAAGCATGAAAATGGATCAAATTTGCCTTCGAAGTATGAAAATGGATCAATTTTGCCCTTGTGCCGTTAAAAAACCCACGTTGACCGTTAAACAATTGACATTGACTGTTAATATTTTAACAGTTAAAAGGCGAATTTGATCCATTTTCATACTTTGAAAGCATATTTGGGTCTAAAAATATTTCAGGGACAGATATAATACATTTTGTATATTTCAGGGATAAATATGACCTTTAACCCTAATTTAATTAACGTATTTATAAAGTATCCAATATTACCATTGATAACAAAAAGTTACATTTTTCATTTGAAAAAAATCCAACTGAATCTTTGCTTAAGACACGCGTCAATGAGGGAATGGGTGAGATAAGAAGATGGCAGAGTAATAAAAAAAAAGCGTGAAAGCATATATAAAAGAAATGGAAAAGAAGAGAATAGACCCTACGGCCATCAATCGATGTTTGGGTTTCCCCCAGTCAGATCTGTACCATTTTGTCTCTTAACCCTTGCTTTCCAACTCACGGCCACCCCACTTCACTTTTTTTTTTTCATATAATTCAGAATGACCGTACTTTCTAGTTACAAAGTAACTTCCACTACACTACAAAACTTGCTAGTTTTCCCTCAGTGAGATCTGTGCCATTTTGTCTCTTAACCCTTGCTTTCCAACTCACGGCCACCCCACTTCACTTTTTTTTTTTTTTCATATAATTCAGAATGACCCTACTTTCTATTTACAAATACAAGATTTGATAGTTTTCCAATCTGGTGTATTGATGATTCAGATCCCACCCTGTGTGGAATTCGTAGGAAAGGATAGTATGTGCCCCCTCCCTAAAGATTACGATATTTGTTTATGTTGGTGGTAATGGTTTTCTTAAGAGTATAAGGAGGAGATGAAGAAGATAAAGTTGTGCATGGTGTTTGATAACACATTATGCGAAAAAGCTTTAGAAATATACAAAATACCTCAATTTCCATAGATTTATTAATAAACTCCTCAATTTCATTAATCAACTTCAAAATCGAATTTTAAATCATCACAAATCCCAAATTAAATTTTTGAAATGTTACAGAACAAACAATAAGATTGTAGGGATGTAAAAGCTAAACCACTAGCTACACAAAGTGTGTTTGGATTGGCTTTTTTTTCAGAAAAACTTTTTCAGAAGTAAGATTGGATAAAAGTCAGATTGTATAAAGTGATTTATGTTTTGATTTGTGATAATATATAAGTGACTTTTTTTCAATCTGACTTTTAGAAACATATTTGGATGATAATTTTGAAAAGGAAATTTAGATGAAAAATTACTAATAAAGACATTATTGTTATTAAATAGCATATATATAATATGCATATATTTTTATTAAAGACTTTGTTTTTCCCTTATTTTAAAGAAAATAATTTGAAAAAAAAATAATATTTTTGGCTCAAAAGAGAATATTGTGGAGAAAATAGTTAGAGATTATTAAGTAAATTTTTGGAGATAAAAAGGAAATTTTAGATTAAAAGAAAATATATTATTTGAGAATTTTAGAAGTTTTATAGTTTAATTTTCCTACCCACTTTATTAAATAATATATAACAAAAGACGCGGAACCCATCAGAAGCC
The DNA here is from genome assembly GCA_037074515.1 of Mimosa bimucronata. Lineage (NCBI taxonomy): Eukaryota > Viridiplantae > Streptophyta > Magnoliopsida > Fabales > Fabaceae > Mimosa > Mimosa bimucronata. The sequence goes on from CM073446.1 coordinate 4,228,018, forward strand.
AGAAGCCAAAACTTCCAGCTTCTGGCTTCTGACTACCCACAATACTTCTAACCCACAAGTCATTCTCTTCTCCAATCATTCCAAACATAAAATAAAAAAAAAAATTAATGAATGACTTCTGCGGTGCCGCTAAGCACCCACAAGCCATTCCAAACAAGCCCATTTGTGTGTATATCCGTGCAAAAGTATAATCTAGACGAATGTAATTTTGTCTTTTGATTCATTATTTTTATATATTTCCGTGTGCTTTATAATCCAACCAAACATTTATATCTGTGTATGTATATATACATACATACGCGGGCATAATCTTTTTAAATGGCATACCGAACAAAATTATGTAACATCATTTCACTCCATTACATATGATTTAGTAAATCAAATGAGCAATTAATCTCTTCTAACGTCTCATAAACTCATAATCCATCAATGTCTCTCTTTTTTTCGATCGGTGGTTCGCATTAAGAAGAAAGTTATTAATATTAATAAAAATGTAATGAATATATTATACTCCAACGGTAAAATATTTACAAGTCTTTATAACATTCTTTTGGTCAACCGAAGTTTTGTTTGTGCATATACACAACTTAAAGATACTTTAAAATCAATTACATTGCTTGATAAATTAATTATTTAACGTCCCATTATCTTGCGTTATCTCTTTTTTTTTTAATCTTGCATTATCTATTTGTTTGATACCTCACCACCTTGGCCGAAAAAAAAAAAAAAACAGAGAAGAAGATACCTCACGACCTTTATTACGTACTACAGGCATTGAACAGATGATGGCAATGGATGGACCCCAGAAGGAAAAACTTTCCCGGTTTTCCAAATATGGTGCAAATGTTTGTTCCAGGATATGAGTATCTTTATGAACATTTTTAAACTATGAAAAGCCTGTGATGGGACCCCGGAATTTAACTCTTTCAACTTTTTGTCAGCCATTTTTGACAAAAAGGCCTCCACATGAAAGCTCCCAGTCACAACTTCCAAACCCCCACCAAAGGTAAAGGGCAAAGTATATAGGGCTCTTTTTGTTACAGTAGAATTGATTTTAATGAAAATAAATATGGATATGAAGATAGAGATGGAGATGGATATGGAGTTTAAAAGTATGTTTGATATGATAATAGAATCTCACATAATTTTTATTTAAAAAGACTAATATACCCTTCAACATCCTAAAAAATAAAAACCCTCCCCTAACTATCACAAATCTCACGTCCCAAATCATCAAGCCACTGTAATCCAAGAATTGAATAACATCCACCAATATGCATTCAAGAATTAAATCAAAAACCAAGAAATAAGAAATAGTCCACCCAGATAACCAAAAACATCATGAAGCAAAGGAAAAAAAAATCTACAATGGGCCGGAGCAAAATTTAATGACACACTTCAAAATTTAGGCGAAGGACAACATGATCGACACAGCAAGGGGTGGAATCAAGTGAGAGAAGATGGTAAGATCTAACTATGGGAGCAAGTTCAAAACCAGATCGGATTTTGCATTCACGATGGCCAGATCTAACTATGGGTGCAGAGATCTGTGAAGAGGTGGGCCTCCATCGTGGTGGCTAGAGATCGCCACCTTCGATTGTTGGTTGCTGGAGGTGGTTGTCGCCCACTGTTGTCGAGATCGATTGGTGGTGCTAGGTTGATGGTGGCGTGAAAATTGGAAGGGAAGGGGTAAGCGACCATCACCCGCCGTCTTCTTTGTCAAGCTCGGTTGCCAGTAGCTCAAGGTGGCCGCCGCGCCGTACGAGTTCACCACCGGTCGCCGTTGTCAGGTAGTGATGGCTAAGGTAGGCAGAGGATGAAGAATGAATGGAAAAAAAGAGGGGTAATATTAGAATTCCATGGACTTTTTCATGATTTCATGGGCTATGGGATGGAAGCAGAATTGTGGAATTGAGATAGGTTGGATTCCATATGGAAGACAATTCTAAGGGTTTGGATTTGTACCAAACAATCCAAATATATGGAATCCAACTCCATTTCCAAATCTAAGGGCCCGATTCCATCATACCAAACAGGCTCATAGTATATACCCGTAAGGGAATCAATGCATCCTAATCCTTATGTGCTTTAAAATTTTAACACAATGAGAAAAAGTTTAAATCTCATTATTCCTATTTAATTTATATTATGTCATATGAGAATAAAGTTTACACAATTACAGATGAAAATTACTTTATTTTTAATTTTTGATGAAGATGCATTATTGAAAAACATGAAACCACATGTAAAATTACATGCTTATGTCAACAATTAATGATATATCTTATAAATATGACAAAGCTAAGAAAGCTTTCCCTCTCAAAAATGGGTCAGAGGAGTGCTTTATGAAAGAAATTGATTATATTAAGTTGAAATCACATTATATTACCAATGCACCCTAACCATCTACCTATATCCCCACTCTCCCTCTCTTAGTTGTTTATTATTGAGGAGCATTAATAGGGATAATTTGGGAAAAAATTGGAACAATCTGAAAGAGTTCTTATATTTGGGACCAAATACATTTCCCTAAATAGGTCAAATATTTAGGTATGGAAGCAGTAATTTTTTATTTACTAATGTTACTAATCATTTTCCACATACACTCCCATCATTTTCCCAATTCTCTCATCTATCCTCTTATAAATAATAGTATATCTGGGAAAACAAATGCATCTCGTATATATTTCTTACGTTTCACTAATTTTAATTGTGTTATTGAACATTATAATTTGGTTAATAAGACCGTATAAAATAGGGACAGAGGGAGTATAGTTTTCTTATAGTCAATAAACATATAAGATAAAGGCTTTTTTACCATGATACATTAAACAATAAAAGAATTTTCTCAAATTCTCCGAGTTAAAAATATTTACTGATATGCAATAGTTTTTGGATGTGGTCCACCCTGCTTTTAATGATTTGACTGTTTTATTTTTTAATTAACAATGTGAAGGACTTCCATTTTGTTAACTGGTGTAGTGCCCTCTTCTATAATTACCTTTTATGTCCCTATATTTCTAACAATAATGAGCTTTATTTTAGGGCTGAAGTGGAAAGATGATGAAATTAGGAAAAAATAATTTTAAATTTTCTTTTGTCTTATGAAAAAGAACGGAACCTGAGAATAATACCTTAATTTTTTATAATTAAACTCTGATCCCAATTTATTGAAACTGTTTTTTTTTTTTTTGGATCAATTTAGTGAAACTTTTAGGAACTATTTCACTTTGGCCTCCGTCTTGGACATGGGCCAGACCACATTAGCCCAAGATCTCAAAACCTTTTCCCTTCGTTGCAGGAGAGCTAAGGATTTTAGCTTCATACATCACAATCTTGATCTCGTACCAACAAACAATGACAGCCTGGACTAAGGAAATAAAATAGTCATATATCAAAAAATAAATAGTATTTAATTAAATGCTTTTGTTTTATTGATTTTATTATAGTTATATCTTAATTAAGGAAATTAAGGAAGATTCACGTTTTGTTAGCAAAGTTAAGTTATTAATGTTATTTATAACTATAATTATACTCTTCATTTTTTTTATAGTCAACAAAGCTAATGCTTTTCCTGAAAAAATCAATATTATTAAAATTTATGAAGTTAACCTACTCCACCCTAGGTTCTTTAACTTTGAACTAATTTTAGTTTTAGTTCATTTACTTTGTTTTTTTTTTGTCCATATACTTTTAAGTTAAGCTATTCAAAATTTTGTATCTTAATTTTTTTTCCTAACATTTCATAAATTCGTGCTCATCCAGCGTCATAATTTTTGTTTGGGTGGAGCTTCCACATTATTCTTCCACTTTAAGAATATATAATTCTTTTAAGCCTACATAAGGATGATTGAGAAATAAAATTCTAAAGAATGTGTGAATTCTCTATCGGTAAAATACTTAAAAATTGTTTCAGTGCCAAAAAAAAAAAAATACTTAAATTTGTTATACCATTATTTTGGCCGACAAAAGTGTTTTTGAAAATATATAACTTAACGTTTCTTTAAAAAGAGCTCTATAATCAATTACCTTACTTTAATTTATATTAATTTTTTAATTGACCCAAAATTGACTCAAGGCAGCTTTTATCAGTCACAACTTCCCTCACCAACGGGACAAAGTATACCCTGCTCTTCCTGGTGCGTGATTGTTTGCTTTCTGGGGATCAATGTGGCCTTTTTTGCTTTAAACATTTTTGGAAATGGGAAAATTTTACTTAAGAATTTACATGAGTCAATATTAATGATGAATAACTATATATATATATACATATAATATTGACTGATAGACTATTGTATCTTCATAAAAATAAAGTAAACAAAAAAAAAACATTGTGAAAAAGTTTAAATCTCATTATTTCTATTTTAGGATTTTAACAATTTTTAATTTTATTCCTATTCAATTTATATTGTGTCCTGTGAGAATAAAGTTTACACAATGATAGATGAAAATTGCATATTTTTAATTTGAGATGAAAATACATTATCTAAAAACATGAGATCACATGTAAAATTACATGTTTATGTGAACAATTTCATGATATATCTTATAAATATAACAAAGAAAGCTTTCTCTCTCAAAAATGGGTGAGAGGAATATTTTATGAAGGAAATTAATCTTTGTTGTTATTAGTCGATCACTTGAAAAATGATTGGAGGCATTATGTTTATGAGTATAAATATGTGTATATATATGAGTGTAAAGGGTAAATAAATATTACTTCATATAAATTTTATAATATTTTTTAGTTAGAAAGGTACTCGAGCTCTGTCTATTTATAAGCTCACATTGATTGAGTTGTTCAATAAAACCGTTTAAATTAGTTCAAAGTAATAAAGGTGGTGGATATATGTATTTATACATTCAAAATATTTCATTATTTATGAGTGGATAAATTGAATAAACTAATGATATAAAATGATAATAAAGAATGTGTGTGTGGAGGAAATATGATGTGAGATAATAGAAGCAAGGATGGAGAATAAGGGTAACATTGGATTAAAAAGCATTTATTATTTTAGACATTGTTTAAGAGGATTTTATAAAAGAGACAAACTATTTCAGGAAAGAGAAGCTTACAAATAGAGAAGGATGGAGTAATTAAAACAACTAACGTGGAGATCACATACATGTTTGCTAAGAAAATTAAAAATATTCCATTTGAAAAAGTGAACATATTATGAAATTATATGTAGTGAATGTCCATGACCCATTCCTCTTAGAATTCCTCATAGGATTCTTTTACCTCTAAATGCCCTTAACTTTGTAACCTCTCAATGAATGACTTGTAAATGCCATAAACTCTACCATTATACTCTTGTAACTTCATGCATAGTCTTCAATGACTTATGGCCTATAAATAGAGGTTATGTACAAGGCATTTGTACCATTGAATCACAAGTGAAAGTGATTTCTTCTTTCTCTCCATCTTCTTCTCATATTCTCTTGTCTCCTTCTTATATTTTGTTGTCTTGTTATTCTCTTTTCATATCTTCATCTCTCTTCTTTCTCTTTATTTTATAACACATTATCAGCACGAGTTTGCTCTGAAAAGTTTTAGGTATACCCCTAAAACTTTAGTAGTATTTTCATGTGCAATTCTTTTATTAGTATTTTATTTTATTTTATTTATTTTATTATTATTTTTATATATTGCATGATATATATAATATTGCATCATATCCTTACCTCTTCTGGAGAATTAGAGAGGCTGTTACAATGAACTAGATTGGCAGGTTCTACCGCCTTTAGCTCATACGCCCTTTAGTTCTTACGGAACACCCCGTCTGCATATTTAATTTGATGCTCTAATAATATATATAAATATATATCATATTATACTACATACTATATTTATATAATTATATAAACACACACACACACATATTATATAAACGTGTATATATATATGTTATTTTATTATCTTTATTTTGTCATTTTAATTTCATTATATTATGCCTTTTATTTTGTTATTTATGCCTTTTATTATCTTATATTATGCATTTTATTATTTAAGTTGTAATTTATATTGTTCTAATTTTATGTTTGTTATACTATCTTATTTATCTTTCCATTATTACATTTAATGTTAATATTAAATTACTATCATGCAATTTTATTTATGAATTTATGATTCTATTTCAGTTTTTTTTTATGATTTTATTTATATCTTCATCATGATACTATTTCATATTATTGTCTTTTATTATTATCATGCTTACATTCTTATACATATACATACGCACATATATTACTATCTTATTGTTATTTTAATTATTGTTTTATTAGTATTATGTTAATCCTACTTTTGTTATTTATATTTTGTTGCTCATTTAGATTGATTTAAATTTATTTATAAGTTTGTTTAATGATATGATATATTGTGAATTCTAATGTTTTGATTCATGCTGCTTTGTTTATTTATCATAATTTTAATTTCATTTTGTTATTGTTTTAGTTCGTATCATGGCAAATCTTACCAAACTCGAGTTTACTGCTCTTGACATTACCGGAAAAAATTATCTGTCTTGGGTGTTAGATGCTGAAATCCACCTGAATGCTAATGGTCTAGGAAATGCCATTTTGACTGGCGAAGAAGTGAGTGGCCAAGATAAGGCCAAGGCCATGATTTTCCTTCGCCACCATCTCCATGAAGGGCTGAAAGTTGAGTACCTAACGGTAAAAGATCCGTTAGAATTGTGGACTAATTTGAAAGAAAGATATGATCATCAAAAAACGGTGATTTTACGAAAAGCCCGTTATGATTGGATCCACCTACGGCTACAAGATTTTAAAACTGTAAGTGAATACAATTCAGCAGTTTTTAAAATAAGTTTTCAGTTGAAGTTATGTGGTGAAAAAATAACTGATGAGGACTTATTAGAGAAAACCTTCTCCACATTTCATGCTTCAAATGTGCTCCTGCAGCAGCAATATCTGAGAGAGGTTTTAAAAAATATTCAGAATTAATCTCATGTCTTCTGGTAGCCGAACAAAATAATGAGCTGTTGATGAAAAATCATGAGATTCGTCCCACTAGGTCTGCCCCATTCCCTGAAGTGAATGTAAGGTCGTGGACGTGGTCGTGCCAGGGGACGTGGAAATTATCACAATCATGGTGGTGGAAGTAACAATTTTAATCCTAATGCCCATCAGAAGAAGAAATATAATGAATGGCAGAAAAAGGACAATAGTGGTCCTTCAAAAGCTGTTGAAAATAAATGTTTTCGGTGTGGCATGAAGGGGCACTGGTCACGTACTTGTCGTACACCTGAACATCTAGCAAAACTTTATCAAGCCTTCATGAAAAGGAATGCAAATAATGTGGAAACAAATTTGATTTTCCAAGATGATGATGTTGAGGCACACAAAAATGACCATGCCAATGAGCTAAATGATATTAATGGCCTTGATGCGATGGCACATTTGGAGGTGGCTGATTTCTTTGATAATCATGATTAGACAAGCTTTATTGGAAAAAGAATAAGAATATTTTAGTTATGTTTTTCTAATTCAGTTATGTTTTACTTTAATTTTCTCTTTTTACTTCCTTATTTTCATATGTAATAAGAGCATTATTGCTTGCTATGCTTATAATGTATTGAATTTGCTTTAATGAATTTTTTTTTCTTCTCTCTCTTCTCTTTCTTTTCATGAAGAATATGGATGTTCACCATGCTTTCATTGGACACAAGGATGAAGATATATGTCTCATAGATAGTGCTACAACACACACCATACTTAAGGATAGAAAATATTTTTCTTGTATAAGTAAAGGAAGGGCAAGCATTAGTACTATAGCCGGTAATACAAGAATAATTGAAGGCTCCGGAAGAGCAATTATAATATTACCAAGAGGAACAAAATTTGTCATCAATGATGCTCTATATTCCCTCAAGTCTCAAAGAAATTTATTAAGTTTTAAAGATATCCGTCAAAATGGATATCATATTGAGACTATCAGTGAGAAAAATATTGAATATCTACATATTACAAATGTCAAACATGGGGGGAAATTTGTCCTAGAAAAATTACCTACACTGTTTTCTGGTTTGTACTATACAAGTATTAAAACAATTGAGACAAATGCCATAGTAAGCCAGAAGCTTACTGATAAAAATACATTTATTGTTTGGCATGACCGGTTAGGCCATCCCGGATCAACTATGATGCAAAGAATTATTGAAAATTCACATGGACATCCATTGAAGAACCAGAAGATTCTTCAATTTAAAGACCTTTCCTGTGCTGCTTGCTCTCAAGGTAAATTAATAACAAGGCCTTCTTTGGCAAAAGTTGGAGTTGAATCCCCTACATTTCTAGAACGTATTCAAGGGGACATATGTGGACCTATTCATCCACCATGTGGACCATTCAGATATTTTATGGTTTTAATAGATGCATCTACAAGATGGTCACATGTGTGTTTGTTATCAACACGTAATTTAGCATTTGCTAGATTACTTGCTCAGATAATTCGGTTAAGAGCATAGTTTCCAGATCATGCAATTAAGACAATTCGTCTTGATAATGCTAGTGAATTTTCATCTCAAAAGTTTAATGATTATTGCATGGCAACTGGAATAACTATAGAAAAATCTGTTGCTCATGTCCACACTCAAAATGGTCTAGCAGAATCATTTATTAAACGCCTTCAATTGATAGCTAGACCAATGCTTTTGAGAACAAGACTTCCCATCTCAGCTTGGGGACATGCAATATTATATGCAGCAGCAATTATACGCATCAGGCCAACAAGTTATCATAAATTCTCCCCACTACAATTGGCTTTTGGTCAGGAGCCAAATATTTCCCATCTTAGAATTTTTGGATGTGCTGTATTTGTGCCTATTGCTCCACCACAACGAACAAAGATGGGACCTCAAAGAAGGTTGGGAATATATGTTGGTTATGAATCTCCTTCTATAATAAAGTATTTAGAACCATTAACTGGAGATTTGTTCACAGCACGTTTTAATGATTGCCATTTTGATGAATCAATTTTTCCAACATTAGGGGGAGATGATAAACAGCTGGAAAAAGAGATCACATGAAAAACATTATCTCTATCTCATCTAGATCCTCGTACACAGCAATGTGAACATGAAGTTCAGAAAATAATTCATTTGAAAAATATTGCTAATCAATTGCCAGATGCATTTATTGACCTCAAGAGAATTACTAAATCTCACATTCCAGCTGAAAATGCTCCAATTAGAATTGATGTCCCTGAAGGACAACCAAAAGTTGCAAATGAAACTAAGCCTCGCCTGAAGCGTGGTAGACCAATCGGTTCCAAAGATAAGAATCCTAGAAAGAAAAAGGGAGCAAACAATCAAGATAATCAAGTTGAAGAGGTTGATCTTATAGATGAAACCCAAGACATAATTAATCAAAAGACCCCAGAAGAGGTTCAGGTACCTGAAAATTATGAAGAGATCTCGATAAATTATATCACAACGGGAAAAAGATGGAACCGAGAAAATATAGTTGTTGACAATGCATTTTCATATAATGTTGCTCTTGAGATAATTAATCAAAGTGAGGATCTTGAACCTAGATCTGTTGAAGAATGTAGACATAGAAGTGATTGGTCAAAGTGGAAAGACGCAATTCAAGTAGAGTTAAATTCACTCTCAAAACGAGAGGTTTTTGGACCTGTCGTCCAAATACCAAATGGTGTAGAACCAGTTGGATATAGATGGGTATTTGTGCGAAAACGAAATGAGAAAAATGAAATTGTTAGATACAAGGCACGACTTATAGCACAAGGATTTTTACAAAAGCCTGGCATTGATTATGAACAGACATATTCTCCTGTGGTGGATGCAATCACTTTAAGATATTTAATTAGTCTTGCAGTAAGCAATAAACTTGACATGCGTCTAATGGATGTTGTCACAGCCTATTTATATGGCTCTTTAGACACTGAAGTTTACATGAAAATCCCTGAAGGATTTAAGTTGCCAGAAGCATATAAAAATTCTCGAGAAAATTATGCGATTCGCTTGCATAAATCCTTATATGGATTGAAACAATTTGGAAGAATGTGGTATAACCGTCTTAGCGAATATTTGTTGAAAGAAGGTTATAAAAATGATCCAATTTCCCCATGTGTTTTTATAAAAAGGAATGGATCAGAATTTGTCATAATTGCTGTATATGTGGATGATCTAAATATAATTGGAACTCCTGAAGAGCTTCTAAAAGCAGTTGACTGTTTAAAAAAAGAATTTGAAATGAAGGATCTTGGAAGAACAAAGTTTTGTCTTGGATTACAAATTGAGTATCTCACAAATGGAATCCTTCTTCATCAATCAACTTATATTGAGAAAATATTAAAGCGATTTTATATGGATAAAGCTCATCCATTGACTACTCCAATGGTCGTAAGATCACTTGATAAGGAAAAAGATCCTTTTCGTCCTCAAGGGAAAAGGAAAATCTTCTTGGTCCAGAAGTACCATATCTTAGTGCTATAGGTGCACTAATGTATCTTGCTAATTCAACACGTCCCGATATTGCATTTGCTGTAAATTTATTGGCAAGATTTAGTTCTTGTCTAACAAGAAGGCATTGGAATGGAATCAAACATATATTTCAATATCTTCAAGGGACAGGTGATATGGGATTATTTTATTCTAATGAATCTGGATCACAATTGGTTGGTTATGCAGATGCAAGATTTTTATCAGATCCACACAATGGTAGATCACAAACAGGATATTTATTTACTTGTGGAGGTACCGCTGTTTCATGGCGTTCAACGAAGCAAACTTTGTCAGCTACGTCATCAAATCATGCAGAAATAATTGCAGTTCACGAGGCAAGTCGAGAGTGTGTGTGATTAAGATCAATGACTCAACATATTGAATCGATGTGTGGTATGATTATTGCACAAAAGGTTTCGACAATATTATATGAAGATAACACAGCATGCATAGCTCAACTGAAAGGAGGATATATCAAAGGAGATAGAACAAAACATATTTCTCCAAAATTCTTTTTCACTCATGATCTTGTAAAGAATGGTGATATAGATGTTCAACAAATTCGCTCATGTGACAATCTTGCAGATATGTTTACTAAGACACTTCCAACAAGAACATTTGAGAAATTAGTGTATAATATATTGGAATGCGCAGACTCAAAGAGATAAAGTGATGTTGTCATCAGGGGGAGATATTGTCATGCTGCACTCTTTTTTCCTTAACCTAGGTTTTGTCCCACTGGGTTTTCCTGGTAAGGTTTTTAACGAGGCAGCTTCAATAAATATTGTGTACTCTTTTTCCTTCACTAGGTTTTTTGTCCCAATGGGTTTTTCCTAGTAAGGTTTTAATGAGGCACAATAATATGGACATTCAAGGGGGAGTATTATGAAATTATATGTAGTGAATGTCCATGACCCATTCCTCTTAGAATTCCTCATAGGATTCTTTTACCTCTAAATGCCCTTAACTTTGTAACATCTCAATGAATGACTTGTAAATGCCATAAACTCTACCATTATACTCTTGTAACTTCATGCATAGTCTTCAATGACTTATGGCCTATAAATAGAGGTCATGTACAAGGCATTTGTACCATTGAATCACAAGTGAAAGTGATTTCTTCTTTCTCTCCATCTTCTTCTCATATTATCTTGTCTCCTTCTTATATTTTGTTGTCTTGTTATTCTCTTTTCATATCTTCATCTCTCTTCTTTCTCTTTATTTTATAACAGAACAAAAATATTGATTGGGTTGGGCCCTCATATTTTAACAACAACAAAAAAACTTCAAATTATTGAAAAATAAAGCATAAGATTATAAACACGTTGCACACATCCATTGATTTAAAGCTACATCACTTTGTTAATGAAACCACATGATTCATGTGAGGCGTCCCTCTCACACGTCACTCCAGGCAATGTCATTGTGACATTGTGTTTATTTTTTCCGGAATGCAAACTGAAATCAATTGATTCCGGAAAAAATAAACACAATTCCGGAGTGAAAACTGAAATCAGTTAAGTGTTAATCGAAAAAAAAAAAACTTAAGATTATGCTATGTTTGTGTCCTCTCACACGTGGCTCACATGTCAACCTTCATTTATTAAACCTTCATTTATTAAGAAATATTGACTTTACTTTCATGGTGGATATTAAATATAGGTAAAATAGGAAAATTATTAAATTTCAATTCATAATCAATGAGGTTTAAGGTTTTCTTTAATTTTTATGAAACATGTTGGAAATGCCTTATAGATAGATAAGATCAGAGGAGTATATCTTATCTTAAATATAAATCCTAATTGTTGTGAAGTTTTTGTCTTAAATATAAGCTCCTTTCCTGATTTTTATTTTTATTTTTTATCTTTCTCAACTGTAATTTGCATGCCTTGTAAAATGATATATACTCCTCTAGTCTTAAATATAAGGCACAGAGGAAATATTTTATTCGGTCATATTTATTATTCATGTCATTTAATTTTTTTATATGAACGTATAATTTTACGCTTTATTTTATATTGACTTTGTTCTTTGGTGATTAGTTGATATTAATTGAGGGTAAAATTGGACATTTATTGAAATGCAAAGTTGGCGAGATTTAGAGTTTTCATTAGCCTGTATGAAATATGTTAAAAAAGCATTATAAATAGGACCATATGGGTATAATCTAAAGAAAAGTATAAATTTTTTTTTTCCAAAAATATCATGTAACAGTTATGATTACATAATTTATTTAGCTTCCTCCCTTAAAGTAATTAATTGGATCTTACAAAGGAAAGACAATAATATGGTTTGTTAGTTAGATGACAACAATGTAGCAAGCACTAACACATAATCTGAACCTAATAAGGTACCTAGCTTTACAAAAAATGGAAGCGGGACAGATGAGGGACGGATGAATAGGAAAACACTGCAAAAAATCCTGAAAATTGAAAAATTGTTATGAAATTATATATCAGTAAGTGTCTATAACCCCTTCTTTTTGGAATTCCTTTTAGGATTTTTTTCCTCTCTAAATACCTTTAACTTTGTAAACTCTCAATGAATGGATTGTGGGGAGTTTCTAATGGTAAATGCCATAAATTTCACCATTATTCTCTTGTAACCACATGTATAATCTTCAATGATTTGGGCCTATAAATAGAGGTTATTTATAAGGCATTTACATCATTTAGTCACAAGTGAAAGTGATAGCTTCTTCTCATATTTTCTTGTCTTATTATTCTCTCTCATTCTCTCCTTCTTACTTTTATCTTTATTTTTTTATAACACGTTATCAGCACAAATTCACTCTGACATATTAAGATATACTCCTTATATATTTAAGTAATGCTGTTACTGTGCTACATAGTATAATACACACACTCTAATTACACACACACACTAATTCACACGCACCTTACATAATGTGGTACATATTTATTTAGTGTGCATGTTATATTTATAACACCCCAAATTTTTGAAAATAGAAAATAAGAAGTTATTTAAGGTTTTAGGAATGTTACTAAAATATTAAAAAGAATTGAAAATAAATTTATGATGTTTAGGCATTTTTAAATAATTTTTAAGGCTTATTTTCTTTAATAATTAAGGAAAAATAGTTATAAGATGAATTTAAATAAGGGAATATTTAGAACCTTGGGGTATTGTTTAGTATTTAAAAAATTTTATAAATAAATTTTGAAATTAAAGTATATCTAGAAAAAATTATTTTTAGAATAAATTCAGATCAATTTGTAAATGAAATGGTAATTAAAATTTTAAAGAAGGGCATAAAGGGAAAGAGGAAAAATAAAAGAAAAGGAAAATGACAATATCTGCTCCTAGTTGAAAATATCTTTAGTTATTACTGGAGGGGCACAATGGTAAATCAATTTATTAAAATATCTCTTCCTTCCTATTTCTTCTTTTCCCACGTGTTCCTTCTCATTTTCCTCCTTCTCCACCTGATAGTCCCTCTATTCCTCACTCTCTCTCCTTCTCTGTTTTCTCTTCAAGACTAGTAGTAGCGACGATGATGGGAACGGTGACGAGAAGGGGTGGAAAACACTCAAAAAGTTTGGGATGCTCTAGGGTAAGGTCCTTTCCTTCATTTCCCTCTCTTCTCCAGTCCGATTTGAGTGAGTTTTTGCAAGGGATTAATTTGAGTTTAGGGGTTTTTGAAGCTTCTAAACCTACCAAAATGAAGCCTAGTTTTCAATTTATGTGATTTGAGAAGAGATTTCGAGTAGAGAATTGAGTTTGGTTGATTTTATCTCAGACCCCAAATCGGGTTACTGTTCACCTCCATCCTCTGGTTGATTTCGGGTCATCATCCCTGGAATCATTCATAAAAAATGAATAATAGCAAGATTGAATTAAGAAATGAGAATTATATGTAGAATTTCGGGTGGTTCTTTGTCTGTCCGATTTCTCCCTGTTTGAGTTGAAATTCTTGTTCTTCTTTCTTTGTTCTTCACTGATATTCTGTTATGATTGATTTGAAGAGTAGAAAATATAGTTGTTGTTAATTGTTTTGGCTGATGGTTGAATGTTATTTGAATGTGAAGTTGTATAATTTTCTTTTCTCTCTTGCTTGTTCTATTCGGCTGATCACAGTAAACAGGGGGAATTTTGAGATGTTAAATTGTAATCTATCTCTTCCTTATTTGGTTCGGCCGGCGAATTTTATGACATAAGGAGGAGGAAAATTGGGATGTTTAATTTGAATTGAAGTTGTTGTAATTTTGCTTTATTTGTTTGTGTTTTCTGTTTTCTTATAATTGTCCTGTTGATGATGGAATTAGATAGGTAGGTGTTGATTAATTGGGAATACAATGATTAAAGTGTTAGGAACTGGTTATGTGATATAGGAGTTGAAAGGGATTGAACTAAACTAGAAATTGAGATGAACTATGCTATTTTAATCCTAGTTGAATATTAGAGAAGATTTATTTTTCCTCTCTTCTCTGGTTGGTCCATGATGAAGATGGATTAATGGTGTTTTCCCCTAGAATTTCTATGTTTTAGCAACCTATAATGAGGTTTGGTAATGAGTATACGATGAATGTGTGTATTGGTAATTTAGAGAGAAAGCTATATATTTAATGGGAATAGTTGCATGTAATTTCAAGTTGAATCCTTTCTTGTTCTGTTTTATTTCTGGTTTAGAATGAAATTAAGTAAGGGGATTAAACTATAAGAGGTGATGTAGTTGGCTGCATTGTTTGTTAAAAATGGGGTTGAATTTATAATTGTTGTTTTAAGTTCTTTGGTGGTAAAATGAATGACTAAGTACTGTTAGGATTGTTGATCGAATCTGAAATTTATTCTAGTGATAATGTTGACTAAGTAATTAAGGTATGCAGAATGATTAATTGAAATGAACTATTTTAAGTGACCTTTTAATTTTAGAAGGGTCAAAATAGTCAAAGTAAAACCCATTTATATAAGATATAAAGAATGGGGTAGTATTAAGTATATTAGGCTGAGAGAGGCGCTGAATAATTATATATAAGTATAGGTGTTAATTTATTATTTATATATTACATGTAAATAGGTCTCGATAGTGGCATAAGTTGAGGAGGTCAGTGGAAAGGAAAGGAGCAGGTTCAGTATTAAGCTCTGGTATCCAGGTAGCAGTTTATTTCATTACACTAGAATTGTATGTATAATTTTGTAATACCTGTTGCATATAGTGGTATGCCTTTTATTCCTTTCATGTTGGAATACACCAGACTTAGGTGGTTCGCTACCCCTTTGCCAGTTTAGTTACATTATAATGAGAAGTCCTACAGGTAGAACCTCCACTAGTTAACGAGGATATCGTTATCAGTGGTTGGTAGGTGCTTAAGTCACCCAGATTAGGAGGATAAATGCTATCATTATTTTTGAAGGTTTATAAAATGTATACATGACAATGCATGCATGAAATTTACAGTTAATGACATAAACTGCGTTGAATTGTTGTTTTTTAGAGAAGCTGGGATAGAGTGAGATGGTTGAGATAAGGCAGGAGTGCTGAAAGATGATTAGATGAAGACATTAAGATTATGTTTTGAAAAGTAAGGTTATCTGTATATGATGTAAATTTAAATTATTAAATTAATAGTAGAATGCATAGAAAATAGAATTGTATAAATTTATGAAGAGATTTAAATTTCTCAAGTACTATGAATTAAGAATAGATACCCTAAGAGGGTTAGTGTACTTTTAATTGTTTTATTAACCACTTTATTTTATAAAGAGTTTTAAGTTGTTCCAATTTGTTTGAAAAGCCCATTCCAACCGACAAAAGGTTGGTTTAATGTTTTAAAAGAAAAAGTTTTAAATTTTCCGTATTTTTGGGCTTCTGACACTGAAAAGTGGTTATAATTCAATTAAAATGCTATAATATAGTAGAAAATTTTAGGTGATACATAGTTCGCTGTAAGCTCGCTGTGGCAAAGCCACGACGAGCATTCAATGTTTCTGCCTCCTTGAAAAGCCTTTCTTCTTCACCCAGGATCCGATCTTTGGTCTTTACACGACCCTACAAGTAGAAATAAGACTAAACAAGGATCAAATAGCCTTATAAATTAATCAATACAATTACTCTACAATTATGGCTAATTAATCCTAATTTTATACTAATTTCACTTGAAAGTTTAAGACATTCAATTAAGCACTATTGGACCATACTTGCATTTCAATCATGTTAGAAACCTCAATTAAAGCATATAAAAACATCACAAATTAGGGATTTGTCAATGGCATGAAGGGGCACTGATTGCATACTTGTCATACACTTGACCATCTTGCAAAACTTTATTAAGCCTCCATAAAAAAGAATGAGAATAATGTGGAAGCAAATTTTGATTTTCCAAGATTATGATGTTGAGACAAACAAAAATGACCATGTCAATAAGCTAGATGATATTAATGGCCTTGATGTCATGGTACACTTAAAGGTGGCTAACTTCTTTAAGAATCATGATTAAACAAGCTTTGTTGGAAAAATAATAAGAATGTTTTAGTTATATTTTCATAATTTAGTTTATGTTTTACCTCCATTTTCTTTTTTTTACCTCCTCATTTTCATTATGTAATAAGAGCATTATTGCTTACTATGCTTATCATTCATTTTGAATTTGCTTTCATGAATTTCTTTTGTTTTGTTTTTCCTTTGATGAAGAATATGGATGTTCCCCATACTTTAATTGGACATGAGGATGAAGAAATATGTCTCATAGACAGTGCTACAACACATATCATACTTAAAGATAGAAAACATTTTTCTTATATAAGTAAAGGAAGAGCAAGCATCAATACTATAGCGGTAATACAATAATAATTGAATACTCTATAAGAGCAATTATAATATTACCCAAAGGGACAAAGCTTGTTATCAATGATATTTATTAAGTTTTAAAGATATCCATCTAAATGGATATCACATTTAGACTATTAATGAGAAAATTATTGAATATCTACACATTACAAATGTTAGATATGGAGAAAAATGTATCCTAGGAAAACTACCTACATTATCTTCTAGTAAAGGAAAGGGCATTAGAAGGTCACTCTTTTTTTGGTCTAAAAAATGGATAACTATACAAGTATTTGGACGATTGCTATACAAGATATTTTATGGTTTTAATAAATGCATCTACAAGATATTCACATGTGTATTTGTTATCAACACGTAATTTAACATTTGCTATCTTACTTGCTCAAATAATTCGGTTAAGGGCATAATTTCTAGTTCATGCAATTAAGACAATTGGTCTTGATAATGCTAGTGAATTTTCATCTCAAAATTTCAATGATTATTGCATGGCAACTGGAATAACTATAGAAAATTTTATTGCTTATGTCCACACTAAAAATGGTGTAACAAAATCATTTATCGGACGCCTTCAATTGATAGTTAGACCAATTCTTTTTGAGAAAAAGACTTCCTATCTCAGATTAAGGACATGTAATATTACATGTAGCAGCAATTATACGCATCAAGTCAACAAGTTATCATAAATTCTCCCTACCACAATTGTCTTTTGGTCAGGAGTCAAATATTTCTCATCTTAGAATTTTTTGGATGTGCAGTTTTGTTCTTTTTGGTCGACCACAATGAACAAATATGGTACCTCAAAGAAGGTTGGAAATATGTGTTGGTTATGAATCTCATTTTATAATAAAGTATTAGAACCATTAACTGGAGACTTGTTCACAACAAGTTTTAATGATTGCCATTTTAATAAATCAATTTTCCCAATATTAAGGGGAGATAAAAAACAAATGGAAAAAAGATATTACATGGAAAACATTATCACTATTTCATCAATATCCTCATACACAGCAATGTGAACTTGAAGTTCAGAAAATAATCCATTTACAAAATATTGCTAATCAACTGCCAGATGCATTTACTAACCTCAAGAAAATTACCAAATTTCACATTCTAACTGAAAATGTTTCAATTAGAATTTGTGTCCTTGAAGGACAACTAAAATTTGCAATCGAAACTAAGCCTCGCATGAATTGATGTAGCATTAACGTTCGTTTTTTGAACAGACATTAAAAGGTTCACTTTTTAACGTCATCAAGATTGACATGTGATTTGACATTCATCGTATTGCTCTTGGGTCAAACGCAAAGATATTTATAAATCAGAATGCAAGGGTGTAGCAATAATGATGCAATCTAAGTTGTTCTCAATGAGCCGATGTTAAATTAAACTACCTGGTGAACTAAATATCCAAAAGCAAGAGGAAATGGTAAAGAAGTATTGTGTTTGGTTTTCAATGGTTGAATGCAATTAAAATATATATTTTTGTGGGTTTTGGTTAAAAGAGTGGAATGAAAGTAATTTTTATAAAATGAATATGCTCTTTGAAATTGATTTTCAATAGCTATCCTAATTCAATTAAGATATTTGGAAAGTCAAAGGCACTAAGTCACTAAAATACCAAAGCTTATTGACTAATGGTCCAATGCCTAATTAATGGAATCTCATATAATTAGACATTGTTAAACCCTTTAGCACCTTGAGTTTTCTCTAAGTTTTCTAGAATACCAAACCTCACAAACCGGTAAGTCTAACACCTAATCTCATTAATCCATTCAATTAAGCATTATTAAGTTCCTTAAAGTGTGTTAATAGTTAACAACAAATTATGTTCATTTACAATCCATCTCATCCAAACAACCTACCATAACTATGCATAAATAAAGATAAATTATTGGAATCATAAATAACATATATATAACCTTATATATATATTGATGAGTTCAAATGCTCATTACAAACTCAAATCAAAACATACAATCCAAGTCTCAAATGCATCAATGAAGAACCTAGACCTAGGAAATCATAAATACAAAGAAGGGAAAAGAAACAAGACTCCCCTATGAAGACCATGAGCTCAAGCCATCTCCAATCATTTCCAAGAGCTTTGAGGTGTTTAGCTACTCATGGAAGAGAGCCCATCATTTCCAAGCTCCAATACATGTGTAGCTATGGTGAAAGGATGAAAGAAATAGGTGAAGAATGGAAGAAATAAGAGAAGAGAAGAGAGAATGGAACTAAGGTTCCAAAATCTACCAAAATGAACTCCCAATTTTATTCCTTAAGTGATTTGAGTCGAGTCCTATGAGTGGGTATTGGATAAAACCCGGTTTAAGCCCAAAAATGCATCTGATATAGCTGGCTTCACATTCTCATTGTGGGCTCCCATGACGAGAAATTCTTCCTCCTCGTGGCCCTCACCATGAAGGGCCACAGCCAAAAGGGGCTTTTTACAATTTTCATAAAGTTCTAGGTACCTCTTTGGTCATTTTCATAATTTATTCCAGACACTTGTATTTTGACCTTTTTCTTGAATTTTCATTTTCTTGCCCCAATTTTCTTTCTTCTTCTCATCCAGATTCCTCTACTTTTGGTCTTTAAGGGACCCTACAAGTAAAACATGCAACAAACAAGAATCAAAGATCCTTAAAAATCAACAAATGCCAATTGATCTTCAATTATGGCAATTTAATTCTATTTTCATGTTAATTTCACTTAAGGGTCTAGATTATTATTTAAGCACTTATGGACCAATATTGCTTCTCAATTATGTTAGTTACGTCAAATTAGCATATGAAAATAATACAAATCCAAGGATTTGTCAACATCATCTTCGGAACTATAATATTGATTCCCTTAAACCCACTTTAAACTACCCATAATCAAACTTAAAATTGTTTTATAACAGAAGAACTAACTATGTTAGGAAAAGGAATTAACTTAACAAAATTAGCAACATAATTAGAAAAAGAATTTCCATGAAGATCCATTTGGTGCAAAATTCTATAAACTAACCATGATAGGAAAAAGAGGCTGCCAAATGCAAATACACCCTATCATGGTTAGAATAGAGCTCAACTTAGTAAATTAGAGTTCCATGTTAGCAAAAAAGAATGAAAGTAAATTATTTAACGCTAACTTAACGCTAACATTGATCACGAAAGCAGTAAGTTATACATTTCATCTATCCATGTTAGAAAATAAGTAAGATAATTTAAAGAGGCTGAACATAGTTAAGTCTACCTCATCCATCTTAGATAAAAAAGCCTAACATGAATATTAAACGCACTGGAATATAACACAGTCAAACCATTCAACATAAAATCGTCACTTACCATGATAGAAAAGAAATACCCCTATTATGGTAATTGAAAATTCAACATACAAACAAGATATATTTCCCGTACATAAGAAACCACCTCCAAATGCCCAAAAATCCATCTAACCATCAAAAACTCCACATTTTCCTCAACACAATCAGTGAATACTTGATTCATTCCTGTTCTAGATAATAAATCATAACAAAAGTAATGGAACAACCCATATAATTAGACACTTTAGAATTCCAGTGCTATTCCAATAATCCAAGTTGCTAGAATTGGATTGGTCCTAAAAGAAATAACACCACCAGCAAATTATCCCAAGATAAGTATCATAAAGAAATTACAGCTCAAATCCAAAAGACAAAGTTTAATCAAGCGGAAGCATAAAATGGTGCATGAGCCTAAAGTGGCAATAGAATCCTATCCTATCACCTAGAATTACTTATTGTCTCAGTGAGAAGTTCCTAGATCCCCTCCCTTGACCGCTACTTCGCTACTAGGACCTGCAAGAGTCAGATAAACGGGGGTAGCCCAACGTAACCACTAACTACTCATCTACGTGTGGTGTGTACTTGTAAGGTGTCCAGTGGAATAATACAATCAGATATATACATATCAGGTCAGAAACATGCTTAGATATTCAAATAAGATGCACACCATAACTCCATAAATAGTTCTCACAATTTCTTGAGGTATAGAATAATATATTCAAATCATTTCCAAGAATAATACATATATATATGTCAATAATGATAACAATCATCCCAAGCGAATCGTACACAAATTGCTGGGAAAGTAGATAGAACTAGTCCAGATTCTCTACCCGCCCTTAGAATCTACTATACAGATCAAGAGGGATTCTATACCCTTCTTGAACCCATGTTACAGATAAGAAGGAACTCTCTACTGTTCCTAAGGTCGTGACGGTGTTCTCCCCTAGAGTATCCAATTAGTCCCTGTGGTGCAATAGGGTACCTCATCACGTGATGACAATATTCAGATTCGCCGATGTCTTACACAATCAATCACCATATCAATAGACAGATATGCAACATATCAATTCATAAGTCAAGAGCACCACTTTCGAGTTTGTGTGCGTGTAGCACGCCCTTGGGTCCGCCTTTCAAGAAAATAAGAACCAATGGGATAGTGGAAGCTAACCCCCAGATATCGTTCACTTGAGAAGCCTAACACAAAAGATGACCTAGTAGATAATATGCAAACTAACAAAAGTGGGTAAAAAGTATTGTAATTTGGTTTTTGGTATAGAATAGATGCCAAAGGTGTTATATGTTTAAAAGTAAAACAAAAATAAGATAAAAGTGAGATTTGGAGGGTACTGGAGATGGAATCATTCTTGATGAATGAAAACCTTAAGATTCATTGCTTCGAAAGATTTTCAGGGAGTTAATTGTTGATTTTCAAAAGAACCCTAGAGGAACCCCTCTAGGCTAGGCTTAGATTAACTTAATTAATGCCGGAACCCCGCACATTACTTAATTTAACCTAAGTTTATTAAGCTCAAAATCAAATTGAATTTGTTGATTGCAAGGGGCTCCTAATCCAACAATCGGAACCCCGAATTGCCACTTAATTAATCCTACAGTTTAATTAATTACTGGAACCCCACATAACAAATTAAGACTCTAGGATTGAAGTTTAACGCCACTCATGAAACTTGACAAATTCAAGAACCAATTAATTATACAAGACTTAAGATCCACAATTTGGGCCACCCCACTATTGCACTTAATTTCTCAATTAACCCTAACTTATTGATGGCCACCCAAACAAAGCTTAAGGTTGAAAAGAGTGATTACCCAATGTCTAACCAAAATTAATTAATTCCTATGCCATTTCATTCATGCAAACCACTTAACATTTTTAATCCACTAACCAAGCCACCTTGAATTAGCACAAGATATTCACAAAGAGAATAAACAAAATCATGAACCCATAAATTTCATTAAATTCAAAATTTAAATAGCACAATAGCAAGCATTCAACAAGAAAGAAACAACATAAAATAGTTTCTAACCCTTATACAATGTATAGAAATTAAGAACACAACCAAATGCTATAAATGTACTCCTAGAATCCTAGAAAAGCATAAATACAACAAGAGGAAGAAGGTTTAGAACTAAAACTCCCCTAACATTGCTCCAAGCTCTTCCCAAGGTGGGAAGGAAAGAGGCCATGGATTTGGGTGGAAGGAAGTGAGAAAGATGAAGATGGAGATGAGAAAATGAGAGAACTAGGGTTAGAAAGTGTGTGGTGGCTCCAAAATCTGAGGTTTAGGGCTTCAAAAATCGTATATATATATGTCCAGGAATGGACCCAAGTGAGTGGGTATTAAGTTTGAACCAAGTAAAGTCCGAAATTCGCATATGCTGTGTTGTTGTCTCAGTGCTACTTGCCGTGGCTCACTGCGGCGAGCAACGTTGCTATCTGGATTGGGACTTTTCTGTAATTTGAAAATTCTGGGGTCATTTTCAGTAATTTGTAAATTTCAGGGTCCTTTTCTGTAATTTTCATAATTTACCCAAAAACTTGTATTTTCCCTTTTTTTCTTGAAATTTCAGCTTATAACTCCAACTTCTCCCCTTTTTAAGTGTCCTTCTTCATCCGGGATCCATTCCTTTGGTCCTCGAGCGACCCTACAAGTAAATATAAGATGGAAAATGATCAAATAGCCCTATAAATTAATTAAAACAAATTAATCTACAATTATAGCCAATTATTCCTAATCTTACACTAATTTCACTCAAGAATCTAAGATATTAAATAAGCATAATTGGACCAAATTTGCATCTTATTCATGTTAGAAGCGTCAATTTAAACATATAAAAGCATACAAATACAAGGATTTGTCAACTCCCCCACACTTAAACCTTTATACTTCCGGACAAAGACAACTTTAACAAGTTAAGTAGAAATGGTAAGTAAGGCATAAATGAGAACTTTAATATGCTAGATGAACATGAGCTAATGCAAATTGACAACCCCCTAACCAACAAGCAATGAGGAATGAAATGATACTAAAGAGCTAACAATGGGTGTAGTGAATGCAATGACGATGAATAAAGGAGAAAGTCACTCAAGGATAAATGTTTCGCTCTTCTCACCATATTAGGTTTATTTTCTATTCTCAAGTCCACTTAGAAGCACACTCTACCATAAGCTTGTAGGAATTCTAAGATCTCCACTTAAATACAAGAAGTGCAATGCATCAAAAGGGCTTTTGGGGTTGTAATAATGGAGTAGGCTACATGATATGAAGAAATGAATGAAACATGATGTTGTGCATACTTGAATGCCTAATTTAACTCAAAACACTAATTGCAACTTGCCAACAACCACACATGTCTTATTTCGTACTTTTGCAACTTTTCAATTTTCACATTTTCTTTTTCTTTTTCTTTTTCTTCTTTTTGTATTTTTGTTTTTCTCTATATATGACATGCTTATATACAACCAAGCAGTGGCATTTTACAAACTGTAACATTGGCTTCGTAAAACCGTGTTATTTACTATAAAACCGAATTTAATAAGATTTTATCAGTACTAACTATGTTAGGAAAAAGGGTTTACGAGATAAAATACTGACATAGTAAGAAAAGAGTTCAAGGTACCACTTTCTTGAAATAAAGTTTAAGTGTCTAACTATGATAGAAAATAAAATTTCTACGAATACCAAAACGGACTATCATAGTTAGAAAAGAAACCTTCTACCCTTTTAAACCGGTTTATCCATGTTAGAAAGAATTCACCTAACATGGATATAAAGATTAGATGTATCTAAATACTTTTGTAAATCTTTCTTTAAATATTTAATTAATCACCCGAGTAAATCATTTAAATAAAGCATCAAACTCTTTGATCAATTACTTAACGAACTTCTGCCATGTTCAAGTATAATAAATCATCCAGTAAAATCCCAAACAACCATGGCAGGTAGAAAGAAGTTCCCGTCCAACAGTATATAACCAAAATGCAGTTAGATAAACCGTACTAGTAGGTCTCAGGCCTATATGCCGGAGATAGACCGGTCCCAACCAAAAGAATAATGCATACAGTTATCCAAAAGTAAGAATGCGGAAGCGAAATATGAAAGCCTAAAGAAGTATGGCAATATACAACACTTCTCGCATAAAACCCAAAATAAAAGCTCACTAGGTTTCAGTGAGAAGCTGATGGCTCCTTTCCCCGAGTATCCGCTACTGAACCTGAACCTACAAGCAGCAAAGTTAAAGCAGACATGGTTATGTCCACCAACCACTTAACTACCAGTCTATATGTTTCGGTGTGTGACTGAAATGTGTCAATGTGGGAAGTTATAATATTTGAATAATTTGAAATATGAGCACATACCAGGTAATCATGCAGTAATCTGTACCAGAAAAACATTTAACAATTTTATGTATACCAATTTTTATAAAATAATTTAAAAATACATTTTTCACAATCACCCATAACGTTCGCTCTGCGAAGCGTTAGGTTGTCCCCTACCACTAGGTGGACCAGAGTGGAACTCGACGGGGTTTCAACTCGTACCCAGAACCACGGAGAAGTGAAACTCGATGGGGATTTCAACCCATACCCAGCACCACAACGGGGGTAATGCTCGATGGGGGCTACCCATACCCAGCACACCGAAAGGTAGTACTCGATGGGGGCTACCCATACCCAATACACCTATAAAATAATTAGTCCCTGTGGGCCAACAGGGACCTCATCACTTGATGGCAAGAGTTTCCGAGGCATCGATGCGAACTACCACAACATATGCATCACAAGCAGTAATGGCAATGCAACCACAAATCAGGCACTTGGCCTTACCAGTGTTCCAAAAATCTTGCGATAATATCTCAAAACCATATATATATTCTTTTCAAATTTATGATGCAATACACAAATACATATGCCAGGTTTAATATAAAAATCCCACATGACATTTTCATATAAAATAAACAATATAAATCATAATTTATGTATATCACCAGAATCCCAAAATTTCATAATAATAATAATAATAATAATAATAATATAATTTCAAAAACCTTAACAACAACACACACACACACATAGACTAAGTAGCCAGTGGTTACCTTCAAGCAGTATTTCAAGGTACCTCAGTAAAACCACGCTCCGCTTGCTCGACTCAAGACAAGTCACCGTCTACATAATAGTCATATAAAATTAACACTTAAATTAAGTGTTCAAATACAAAGTTAGGGAATTTAATTCCCTAACCAAAAGAAAACATTCATCCTCAAGAAATTTATTTTGAACCCCTCCTAAATTTTCTCTCAGCTAAACCATTAAAAATCCTCCATCCATATCCATCCTAAGACCCCAAAAATCCATTCCTCACATACCCAAGTAAATCTTTTCAACTCCCATAATATCTCAAAGTTGACAAATTCGCCCAAAATAGGAGGGAAAGGAGATGAAAATGAGAGGGAAAATGGAGGAGGAGGGATAAAGAAGAGGAGCTTGGTTAATGGTGGTGGTGATGGTTAATCTTGAAGAAATGAAGAAACAAGAGTGGTGGTGATGGAGTGTGTGTAGATGAATAAAAGAGAAAGGAAAAGGAGAAAAAGAAAAGAAAGATGAAGAAGATAACGTGGGGGTGGTGTTGGGTGTGTGTGTGAATGTGTCTGACGCATGGTGAGGGGGAGGAATTTGTATTTAATATATAAGGGAAAAGGAAGAGATATTAATATAAGGAAGAGAAAATGTGATATGATTATTGAGTGTGAAAGGAGAGAAAGAGAAAGAAAGAGTGAGACGTGTGGGGAGAGGGGATGTGTCTGACGCCGCAGGAAGAGAGACAAAGAAGAATGATGATGATGATGTTGAGTGTAAGAGTAGGAAAGAAAGAGATTTGATAGGATAATTGAATATAATTAGAGAGAAAAGAAAGATGACATGAAGGAGAAAGGTAACGTGTGAGATGAGGAAAGGAAAGAGGAAGCACGTGGGAAAAATGGGGTGGGAGAGAAAAAGAAAAAGGGGTAGGAAAAATACACTATTACTAGGTTTTAAAAGTCTTAAATAAGATATTTCTTTGAACCAAAAATTTTTCTTTTCACTTTCAAAATTTTCCTATAATATCCCTTATTTATTTTCTCCCATAATAACCTCTTTTGAGCATAAAAATAATTTCTCCGAAATTATTGTCCTTAATATAAGGGAGAAATTAGGCCTTTAAAATCCTTAAAAATACCTCAAAATCCCTCAAATATTCTTATAATCCCTCATTTCTCACTAAACAATTCCCAATTACCCCTACTAAACCTTAATTAATTATTAGGATGTTACACAAACAACACAAGCAATAATGCAACTTTTCATATATTGGCATGTTAAATGCAAAACATCAAGTGAATGGCTCAAATGAGGTGACAAATGGAAGAAGTATTTACGGTTTGTGTTTAGGATGTAGGGGTATGAATTAAATGCCTTTATCATACTTCATTACACTAAATGCAACAATTTTTTTTATCAAGAATGCAAACAAGTTCTAGAGAATGGCAACAAGTGGATATCACACAAGAATAAGCAATTAGACTCAAATAAACCTCACAATATGGCTAATTCTCCAAAACTCATAAACAAAGATCAACTACAACCAAGATTCAACCATAAAGCATCAATTCCAATCAACAAAGTTGCCAAGAAGATTAATCAAAAGTGTCAACAACATATCTAAAAGCATGAAACAATTCCCATAGTTGCCAAAACATTTCCAAGAACATCATGTCAAGTCTAAAGAGAAACAAAAGTGGAAGTGAGGAAAAGTTAAAATTTTTCAAATTTTTCCAACTTTTTGGAGTTAGAAACATAACCAAGATGCAATAATTTTTAACCCACTTTTCCCCCTACATAACACATCCCTCCCCCACACTTAATTCCTACATCGTCCTCAAGGTAGTAAAAACATGGAAATATCAATTCAAAGCATGTTGAAATCAAGTGTGGTCTTAGTGTGTGAGCAAGGGCATTTATAAATCCTAGGAATTGAAAGAAAAACAACTACACTTTTTACTACTAACTTGTGTCTCTCCTCCACACTTATCTTCCTCATATAATAAATAAGCCAAAATATACATGAAGATTATGAAGAAAATAAATGAGGAACGAGACAACCTTTGTTACGACCTCCTTAGAACCTTGAAGTAGAAGTTCTCATCCAAACCCACCACCGACGACCTCCATACATGCCACTGGAATCCAACTTCCATATATGGTTTCGGGGTCACCAACGACAACCCATCTTAGATCCAGTAGCTTGGCATCGGCAAATGGTGGTGTTGGCCACAACGACTCCCTCATTTAGCTTCCACGGCGACTTCTGAAGGAGGAAACTCTATAGTTTTGGCAACCACCCATGTCCCTTATGATGGAGACTTATTTAGACTCTTTTTCTTTACTTCTCCATTTTTGGGTTGTAGATCTAGGAGGTCTGTTTGCTTTTGATGATGTTGTTTGCATGAACACAAGATCTGGGCTTTCGATCTTCCTCCTTAACCTCATCTTCCTTGATGAAGATAATGATTTTTGGAGACTCCCACCCAAAAGCCCACTGATTGTTGATAATTTTTGGAGACTACGAGGTTTCCTTCCTCAAAATTATAAGGGCATTTTGGTTTTCTTAGGTAAAAATTAGGTCAGATTCCACAGACATACTAAACACATTTTTCAACTCCATCTCCATATCTTTATTCATCAAAATCAGTTCCAACGTTCCAAATGGGCCCATAATGAAGCCATAGTGTTCGCACATATCCCCAAAAATATGGATAAGATTAAGGATAGTTAAAATCAAGATTAGTTAATTATAGAATTTTAGGACTAGTTAATTGTTTTTTTTTTTCAAATAATATACCCCTAGGTAATCAATGAATAAAATCACTTTGTCTAACTTTTTTTTAAAGTAAGGGCTGAAGTGGAAAGATGAAAAAAAGTAAGACAAATTAGTTTAACTTTTATTTTGTCTTATGAAAAAGGACAGACCCTGAGAATAATTCTTTAATTTCTTATAATTAAACTTGGAACCCAATTTATTGAAACTTGGAAGAATCATTTCACTTCGGGCTCCATCTTGGACATGGGCCAGACCACACGGGCCCAAGATCTCAAAACTTTTCCCATTCATTACAAGAGAGCTCAAGATTTTAGATTTTTAGCTTCACAAATCATAATCTAGATCTTGTACACCAAAAAACAATCACAATCTGGAGCAAGGAAATCAATCAAATAGTAATAATATCATAAACTCAACAGTATAAATAATACTCCAAGTTTTGAGATAAACAATCTGGCCAAGACGTGAACTTAAGTTTCTTTGTCTTCACAAAGAAGTTTTTCTTTTCAATGTACTAATTAAAAACTAAATCACATTCCCTCCAATAAAACATCAAATTATAATCTTTTATTTTGGGTAACAGCTGAAATTGTTGCGCTAGAAATTCTGAGTTTTCATGTCCAACGTGGGAGAGGAACCTCTCCTTTTCCTCTCCCTCATCTTCTCTCTTATTCCTCTTTATAATCATTAGATCAATAATTGATGAATGGTCCAGATTTGATATTTTATTAATTTGGGATCAAAATGTTAAATTATAGAAAGAAAAATAATTAATTATATGCAAGTTTATGAATTTTGACATAAATAACTTAATACCATAATAAAGAACATACAATGAAGTATTTAATAAAGAGATAAATCTGAACCATTCAATTGTTGATTTAACAATTATAATTAGGGAATAGAAGAAAAGAAGAGGGAAAGGAAAAGTAGGGATTCATCTCTTCTCCAAAGGTGTGCTATAGTGCTAGTATGAATATGTGATCTTTTTACGAGATTGAATGGAAAATAAATAGTTAGTTGGAACTCCATATTTAATTCAACAATTACATAGTGTTCTCGTTGTCTCTATTTATGAGATTTGGTTTGTTTCCCTTGATGAGATTTTTGGGATTATGTCAATATTAAATACTCCCTCCAGTATGGTGTATTGTTAGTTCAAGGAAACGTTTATCGTCATCTTCAAGGAAACGTTTGTGGGAAGATCTTTATGCTCATCTTCTGGGTTTCTGCGGAGCTTGTGCCAAAAAGCTCCGTACAATTGGATGATCTTGATGGGGGCCTCTAAGTTAAATTGCAGTCACTTAGAGGTCCATCCTGTTGTGCTGCTTTATTTTGCATTACTACTTAAGTTATGTGCAGGTTTATCAGCTTGGGGGGACTCAATGCTCTTGACGTCTTCTGTCTTTGTTTTTCTTCTTTTAAAATATGAATTCTAACATAGAATCATGACCACGTTTTACATTGATGGAATTTTTGAGTTCTGCAAACGTCGTTATAGTCTTTATGGGACTTCTGACTTTGTGTTGGATTTAAGTCATTTTCTTTCAAACCCTCGTAGGGTAGATGCCCGTTATTCCTCTCTTGAGAGTGAAGTTAGTGGCATAATCTTCATTGACTTCATGTTGATGACCTTATCTATATACGGCATTACAGTACAAGGATTTTCCATATGGTGTATTGCTTGGTCATGTTCTAATATTGGAATTTTAGCTTCATGTTTATGTTTGGGTGTGCTTGTTATTAATTGTAGTTTCTCTAGGTTAGTTGTTAGTTCCTATGCAGGTATAATGTTTTTCTATTTTCTAATTGTTTTATTTATGTTTAAGTCTGTCTTTTTATTTTCCTGTACGTGTCATAATATTGGGCTCTATTATTAGACTATATAATTGGGCCTTAGCTTGTAATCGTTTTACTTATAATTAAATTTCCTTTTAGTAAAAAAAAAAATACTCCCTTCAGTTATAATTATAAAACATATTTATTTAATTTGATTAAATTAAATTAAAATAACATAATATTATCAATACACTCTAACCATCTACTATATCTCTACTCTCCCTCTTTTAGTTATTTATTATTGAGGAGAATTAATAGGAATAATTTGAGAAAAAAGTTGGAACAATCTGGAAAAGTTCTTATATTTACGACAAAACACATCTGCCTAAATATGTCATATATTTAGGTTTGGAAGGAGTACATTTTTTTCATTAATGTTACTAATTATTTTTCACATACAATCTCATCATTTTCCCACTGGTCTCTCATCTATCCTCTTATAAATAAGAGTATATCTGTTACGTTCCACTAATTTTAATTGTGTTATTGAACATTAAAAATTGGTTAATAAAACCTTATAAAATAGGGACAGAGGGAGTATAGTTTCCTTATAGTCAATAAAATATAAGAGAAAGGCTTTTTTACCACGATACGTTAAACAATAAAAGAATTTTCTCAAATGCTCCAAGTTAAAAAATATTTACTGATATGCTGTAGTTTTGGATGTTGTTCACCCCCTAGATGAACTTCTGCTTTTAATGATTTGACTTTTTTATTTTTTAATTAAAAATGTGAACGACTTTCATTTTGTTAACTAGTGCCCTTTTCTATAATACCTTTTATGTTTCTTATTAGGGAAAAATTAAGTATATGTCCCTTGTAAGAGACTTATTTAAGATGAGGTCCTACGAAATCACGTAATCAATCTGAGATCCTACGAAGTTGTTATTGTAGTTCAAAAAGTTGTTATCGTCACACTACTACAGCAAAAGCCTATAGCAGCGCTTTTTTTGGCCATATACCAGCGCTTTTTAAGCGCGGGTATAACCAGTGCTGCAATAGGTCATGGACCTATTGCAGCGCTTATTTTATTTTATAAGCGCTGCTATAGGTCACCTAAAGCGGCGCTTATCATATCAAAAGCGCCGCTTTAGGTCATTCCTATATGAATTATTTTTTAAAAAAGTAAAAAAATGATATATATAGCAGCGCTTATTATGTAATAGCAGTGCTTTATTTGAAAAAAGCGCTGGGATACCTATCCCAGCACTTTTTTCAAATAAAGCGCTGGGATAAGTACACCTATACCAGCGCTTATTACGTAATAAGCGCTGGTATAGGTTTTATTTTTTTAAAAAATATTTCATTTAATTTTTATTTACACCATCCTGCATTAGTGCAAAAAACATGCAGCTATATACACCATTCCAGCCAGTCCATATATATACACACCAGAAAGTCATCAAAAGGACAATGTACAATTAAACCAATTACCATCCTAATATGACAAAAGCATGCTAAATACATATGTATCATCCAATTTGGGAGAAAAGAGGATATACATAACTGCACCACTCTTCAATTAGTGCATTTATTTTTTCCCTTGACAGCATGTAGCAACGAGCATATGGGTAATACTGCACAAACATATTTAAATGACAAGTAAATTTACTTGAAGTCTAACAAGTACAAACACAATTAGAGTTGGAAAAATGTAAAACTTACTGTCAGTGGGATGCCAAGTCGATCATGTGTGACAATATCCAGCATGTACTGCATCACATAGTACCCACAGTCGTTGTTATTCGGCTGCTAGGGGCACTGTAACGAAAAACACCAAATATATCATGTGTTAAATAAACATTTACGTTCTGGTTTAACTAGACATATTGTTTTAACAATTGAATAACTTTATAAAACCTGGACTTGTTGCCACTTATAAGCATCTTTCGGGTAGGGGCTCTGGAATACTTCAACTGAACGGAGGACCGGAAACTAGTCAATACTCTGAAAAATAAACAACTTAAATTAATTTTGTTAGCCAGGATCGGTCATAAATGACAAATAATACATCGCATTTGAATAATGTGACATTCACTTACTCATTGAAGAGACGCATCAAATCTGGGCGATTTTCTAGGAGAGCAGATTCCACAGGATCCAAATAGTAAATTATGGGCTCCTCTTGTGTCATCGGATTGATGACAAGCAAAACCCAATGTAGCATAAAATGTTTTATAATGTTATGTCAGGGATATATATCTCTGATGCTCGGAACTAAAAATACAATGAAAGCTATAATACGTATAGACATACCCTGTATTAACCGGAGCTAAGAATAAAGTTTTGCCTGTTGCCCTTAAAGAGAAACGCCTTTGAATCGCTTTGAACTGGTCCTCTCGTTTCAAGCCTACACCTTGTGCTATCGAATAAGTGCTTATGAATTCGAACGAAACGTTCCGCCTGTTGATCATGACATGTTTATGTAAATGCCTTCATAAAAACCATACCAACTCCCAATTAGTGTAAAACTTATGACATTGAACGAAACCACAATGGAAAAGCATATATACCTGATCCATATATTGATAGCCGTAGCACCGGTCCATCTTTGGTTAACCACCTCCATTACCTGATCCTTATAAAGAAGGTCAGTGAAATTTGCCTCGTCAAATACGTATCTGTTGAAAGGAATCGTGGCAATGGCATCAAGAGATACAGTAGCTGCAAATGCTCGTAACCGAGCACGATCTGGCGTTTCGGCGCTTGTATCTTCAACCACAGGATCAGGCACTTGAACTTTTTTCTTACCCTTAGCTTTCGGTGCCTGTAAATAGTGTAAATAAAAAGTTTGAACCATTCCTTCCAATAATTAAGAAGTATTAGTTTAGATTAATTAGCAAATAACCACCTAGGACAACGGATCGGTACGTGTACTCTTTTTCTTGATTTGAGCAGCTGAACCATGGGTACCTTTGACATTAGGCGCTTGTGCTTTCTTTCCCATAAATTGGGTACCATGTAAAAACATGTAAATAAAAGAGCGTTATTTAAAACCAATGAATGCTATTGTAAATGTTATTAGTAAATAATTACCTGTGGTATTGGCGCAATCAAACCAATGGGCCAAGCAACGAATACACCGACAACCTCTCCTACTATAGTCATCAAATCAGGAGTAGGGAATGGTAACGGTGCTCAATCATTGTAAGAGCATTCAATCATTACCTTTAGTACATTCTCAGGCAATGGCGAGTTGTGCAGTGTCTTGCTCGAAGTGTTGTAGACCTTGCTAGCCACAACTACCTCACTGAAAGATTGATCCGTATACAGCCTGCACTTTGTCTCGCCCTATGAAAGAGTTGTCAACATTAGGTCACAATCGATAATATAACAGAATCACTGATAGTTTGTTAGTAGAAAATGTATGAAGTACCTGAGGAACGTCGGCCATGGGTATCGTGCAGCTCTCCCTGATGCTTGGACTTTCGACGGAAGGAATGTGACTTTGTTGCATGAAGTTAGACTTTTGTGATGTAACATTGCTTTGCTGGAAGAATTGGAACATCTGCCCGTATCGTTGTTGCATTTCTTCATTCCGTCGTTCCATTTTCTCGTTGCGCCTTTCCATTTCCTTGTTGCGTCGTTGCATCTCGAGCATCTCCTCCCTCATAGTAAGAACTTCATCTGTCAATGCTCTAACATCGCCTTTTGAAGCCCTCTTTTTGCGGCCAAAGTAAGATGAGGGCGTGACGCCTACTCCCATACCCCGAACACGGCCCGAATACTCAGGGCGATCGAGTGCTCTGCTGAGGAAATCGTCCCTACCAAATGTGTTGACCTCGTCAGGGCATTCTTGCGTCAGCAAAACCTATAACAAGGAGAAAAGATTATTAGTTATTAACTTAGCAAAATCACCATTTAGAAAAAAATTAGAAATTCCAAGAGAATTAATGACTTACACATCGTTCATGGACTCTTCTGACCTCCTCATGAACGATGGTATCGTCCTTCTTCGAGTGTCCCACGACCTAGAGGTCATGTCGTGGTGGCCTACCGTTTAGGCCCTGTTCCTCAATCTGTCATGGTAAACCAGGTGAACGTATAAATTAATCACGCAAACATTTATTCATAATTTTGGAACAAAAAACGTTACTAACATACCATATCGTCCTCCAACTCAGGAAATGTCTTTCTTCCACCCATATAGGGATACTCACAGCTCTTAGCCGCTTGGCTATTTTTTTTACTTCTTTCTTGGAACTCCTCAGTCAAACGTTGTCGCACAAACTCATCCCAATCATCTTGAGTAATTACACCAGCATATATAGATGGTAGCGTTGGAACGATCTCCCCGTCGTCATCTCTCAGGTAATACGTGGTCAAGTTGGAACGATATCCCCGGTGCATTCTCGAAACTTTCTTCAGCACATAATCCCTATGAGTATCGATCTCAAAGACCGTCTGTAACAACAAAGATCATATTAAATTCTTTAGTTACAATGTTATGATGACATATATGCCATTAATTGAATAAGTGTAGCTTACCTTAATCTCTAACCAAACGTCCTCATGTTTGTTGGATGCCCTTCTCCAGTCAGTAATAGTAATAGGGATTTTGTCCCGAACAGTGTACCCAATGTAACCCGAGAGGAGCTTCGCCGACTTTCCGGTAGCCTGGTTATTTGGATTCCATTTAAGTCTTGTCCTTACTCCCTGAGCTCTGCGTGTCAGGAGTTTGCGCATAAGGGTCCTGCCACGAACAACATTCGCCTCATGTCTTTCTCTACCTGCAGCGATATCTACATGCTCACTAGGTTGTTCTCCTTCCTCCTGGTCACTAGGTTGTTCTTCCTTATGGTCACTAGGGGGATCCATTCTCCTGCAAAAAAAATTAGATGGAATAGTGTTAGTTCATATACATATAATCATGCTA
Organism: Mimosa bimucronata; assembly: GCA_037074515.1. Lineage (NCBI taxonomy): Eukaryota > Viridiplantae > Streptophyta > Magnoliopsida > Fabales > Fabaceae > Mimosa > Mimosa bimucronata. The sequence continues at coordinate 4,263,221 of CM073446.1, forward strand.
AGTGTATGCGAATTAAATGAAATAATTCCATCGTGTATGACATAAATACATACAAATAGAAATCAATATGAGGGTTTTCGCCTCTTTTTCCTCTTTGTTATATTGTCTACAACGGCCTGCTTCCTCTTTTTTGTTGGGTTTAGGGTTGTGTTTACCCAAATGCCTTCTTCATGATCACGTCTTACATAAACGGGCTCGTCTTCGTCATCATACCCGTCTGCATCGAAGTCTTCTGACAGTAATGTATCAAAGGAAGGAACATCTTCTATCACATTCATATCATCATCACTACTTTCATCATCAACTTGCTCAGAATAATTTTTGTTTGACTGCATGACAACTGACCAATTCTTCTTAGAAAGATCTGGAACGTAAAACACTTATGCTGCTTGAGACGGTAGAATGTAAGGATCATCCTTATATCCATCTTTAGAAAGGTCGACCGATATAAACCCAAATTAATCTAACCGCCGTCCACTGTGGTTGTTAACCCACTGACACCGAAACACGGGAACTCTGAACATGGTGTAATCTAACTCCCAAATGCAATCAATCACACCAAAGTATAACATCTACGCATATACGGGATTTGTATCTCTTGCACTGGATATATGCCACCCCTCAGCAACAAGTATGACTCCACTATTCTGCATGGTGCTTTTTTCATCCTGGCCTTTTGTATAGAATGTGTAACCATTGATTGCATAACCGGTATAAGAAAACGCGTGCAAACTCGGTCCTTTCGATAGCCAGAGCAATCTTTCACCAACCGATCCGGCATTAAACTCAACCTGCTGACAAATGCGTGCATTGAACCATCTAATGAAATGTTTGTTGTGCTCCTTTGTGATCAAACTCTCATTCCTATTACCGTGTATTTCACGAAGGAGATTTTTGTGTTCTTCAACGAATGGTTCAACTTCAGGAGTGTTGTGAAGAATGTACAAATGCGCTAACTCCCTTTCAGCATTCGAAATGCGTAATAACTTGAACCTACTTATTCCTTTCCCCGTTAGTCGCCTATCGTGACGAGACTTCGGCAAACCAACAGGTTCAACATTTGATAAGTAATCGGCACACAAATCACTCGCCTCTTCAATGATGTATCGTTCAGCAATACAACCCTCCGGGCGATATTTGTTTTTGACATACCCCTTTAAAACTTTCATGAACCGCTCAATCGGGTACATCCATCTCAAATAGACTGGGCCGCACAGCTGAACCTCTTTGACCAAGTGTACAGTAAGGTGAACCATGATGTCAAAGAATGAAGGGGGGAAATACATTTCAAGTTTGCACAGGGTACAAACGATCTGCCTCTGCAAATCCTGCAACTTCGTTGTATCAACCACTTTACTACAAATGAGCTTGAAGAACATACAAAGTCTGGTGATCGTACTCCGCAGTTTCTTGGGTAAAATGCTGCGTATGCCAACCGGTAAGAAATTTTGCATCAGGACGTGGCAATCATGAGATTTCATGTTCTTCAACTTCAACTCTTTTACGGATACAAGGTTCTTTACATTTGAGGAGTAGCCCTCTGGAACTTTGATTCCACTCAGAAACTCACAGAATGATCTTTTCTCTTTCCTCGAAAGGGTGTAAGCAGCTGGAGGTAAATAAGTGCGGTATCCCTTCTCGACAGGCGCCAACTCTTGTCTTATTCCCAGTTTGAGCATATCTAACCTTGAATTGACACCATCCTTACTTTTTCCTTACATATTTAGTAACGTGCCAATTAGGTTATCACAGATGTTTTTTTCAATATGCATCACATCAAGAAAGTGCCTGACATATAAGCACTTCCAATACGGGAGTTTGAAGAATATGGACCTCTTCTTCCAGCCACTTGTCGATACACTTTTAGCAAAAGGCTTGCCAAAACCATTCTCCACCGCATTCACCTTTTCAAGAACGTCTTCCCCGGTCAATAATCTTGGTGGCCAACCTTCTTCTGAGCTCCCGTTAAATGCCTTCTTCCACCTCCGCCAACGATGCCTTAACGGCAAGAACCTCCGATGTCCCATGTAAACATTTTTCCTGCAGTGATCCAGTCGCATCGAATGGGTATCATCTTCACATATAGGGCACGCACTATATCCTTTGATGCTGTAACCAGACAAATTATCATACGCTGGGAAGTCATTTATCTTGCCAAACAACATGGCCCTCAATTTGAAACTTTCTTCCTTACAGCCATAAAAAACCATCTCACCCGAATCCCAGATATGCTTCAAGTCTTCAATCAAAGGATCCAAGTATACGTCTATGTCATTGCCGGGCTGTCTAGGCCCGGAAATAAGCATGGAAAGCATCATAAACTTGTGTTTCATGATTAAATTTGGGGGGAGGTTATATATCATCAGAATCACCGGCCATGTGCTGTGAGTACTACTCTGAACTCCATGCGGATTGATTCCATCGGTTGCCAATGTAAGCCGTAGGTTTCTTGGTTCTTCACCGAACTCAGGGTACTCGTAATTAATTTTTTTCCATTGGGGGGCGTCTGCAGGGTGCCTAAGCTTGATGTCTTGAATCCTCTCATCAGCGTGCCATGTCAAAAGTCTTGCAACATCCGCATTACTGTATATTCACTTGATTCTTAGAATGATGGGAAAGTACCACAAGACTTTAGAAGGACTCTTACCTTTCTTTCCATACCGAGATGTGCTGCATTTAGGACACTTCTCCAATGACGCATACTGGTTCTGGAATAAAATACAGTCGTTGGGACATGCATGTATTTTCTCATATTTCATACTGGTCGACCGGAGAATTTGCTTTGCCTCGTATGTTTTTTAGGGGAGTACGTTCCCTTCTGGGAGTATATCTCACAGAGCGGATAGCAGAGCAGTGAAACTTGCATCATTCCAACCGTATCGCGCCTTCAGGTTATACAATTTAAGCACCACACGCAATCTAGTGTATTTACTGCATCCCACATATAGAGGCATCTTTGCATCGCTCTTCAGTGTCTCAAACATTTCAGGATCCTCCTCACCCACCACATTCAACATTTCTTCAAGATCATCGCTCTCATCACACATGTTTGTGTCAACCACATTTGAAGCGCTACTAACATCAGGTACCCGGTCTCCGCCAGAACACTCATACGTCTCACTATGCTTTGTCCAACGTGTATAAGACGGATCGATTCCATGACAGAATAAATGGGCCAACATGTCAAGCGGACAAAGAAGCTTTCCATACAAACACGACATACAGGGGCAAACAATTCTGTTAGAATTCTCTGCATGCTCAGCGGCAAATTCAATGAATTCTTTTGCTCCATCTATATATTCCTTTGAACGTCGATCACAAGACATCCATTTCTGATCCAACATTATAACCTACTAAAGGAAAGTGGAAGTAAGATCGATGTGCATGACTTAATTATTAGGTAGCCACCTTACGATGTTACCTTATTTTTTTAACAAAAATTCGGCAGCATAACGGCTAAAAATGTTTAATATAAAAATGGATAGCCCACCACAACAAAATTCATCCCAGAGCATATATTCACAGGCAGAAAAACTCAATTACAGCTCACAAATCCAGTTCCACAAGGCAATCATTTCATAAAAGTACGTTAAACGACCACACTATAATCTTAGCACCTAACATAACATATAATGTACCTGATTCAATTCTCTAACTTGTCTTTAGGTGTAGGATGAAAATGTGGACCAAGAAAATGCTTGTTCAAATTCCTACAACATATAAAAAACATAATTAGATCAACCTTGAATTAATGCGACCTTCCAAACTTAAGGGAAGCATAATTTCTAGCATCAACCTTGAATTTCTAGCATCTACTTATACATTATACCTGGGAACAATAGCTAAATATACATGTAAAAAAAAGTAGCTTTTTTGGTCCAAAATCAATAAAATTAGTTAAAGTTATAAAATTTCTAGTAAAGTATAATTTACTATTATATCTACTTTTATATTTCTCTCATACTATGATTAATAATGACATTTTAAGGGGGGAAAAGGACATTTGATGACTCAAAAATTGACTTAAAATTTTTCAGCTATTGATAAACTTGTTGCATGTATTTTCAAACAAAATAATATATTTTTCTAGGGGACATATTGTATCATTTATTATTCATTATATTACTTTGATGTTCATTTATAACCAGGCATATGCAAATTAAATAAGGAGCTAACATGCAAAATATTTCCAGATATCTGTCGAGCAATTTGAAATTTGATTGGAGGAAATGAAAAGCAATGGATCAAACGTAAATAACCAGCTTTTAGAAAAAAAAAAGAAAAAAGAAAAATGGGGTTCAAAACAGTTACCTGCGAAGAAGAAGAATAGCGGAGCAAGAAGAAAAAGAACGGCGGAGCTTGAGCTGGGTTGGCAAAGCAAGAACGGATATGAGAGAAAAATGGGAGGAATGGGAGTAAAATGGTGGCTGGGGTTCACGAAGCAAGAGGAGGAAGAACAAGACGGAAAAAGAAGCAGGTTGAAGAAGAGGGAGATCCACGACGGCGCTGGCTTGAGCTGGGTTGAAGACGGAAAGAGAGGGAGCTTCAAGACGGAGCTATGGGTTGATGAGCTTTGGGGGAACAAGACGGAATGAACGAGAGGGAAGGCTATGGGTTGATGAGCTTTGAGGTTTTAATTTTGGAGGGAACAAGACGGACTGAACGAGGGAAATGAATTTATTGGGGGCAAAACCTATCCCAGCGCTTTATACATATAAAGTGCTGGGATAGGTATTAAAATTTAAAAAAAATTGGGGGACTCAGAAATTATTAAATAATAAATCCTAGGTTAAATAAATCAGGGAATTAAATATATCTCAGGAAATGACCTATTCCAGCGCTTTTTATGTAAAAAGCGCTGGAATAGGTATTAAAATTTTTTTAAAAAAAATTGGGGGACTCAGAAATTATTAAATAATAAGGCCTAGGTTAAATAAATCAGGGAATTAAATATATCTCAGGAAATGACCTATTCCAGCGCTTTTTACGTAAAAAGCGCTGGAATAGGTATTAAAAATTTAAAAAAAAAAGTTGGGGGACTCAGAAATTATTAAATAATAAGGCATAGGTTAAATAAATCAGGAAATTAAATATATCTCAGGAAATGACCTATTCCAGCGCTTTTTAGGTAAAAAGCGCTGGAATAGGTATTAAAAATTAAAAAAAAACTGGGGGGAAGTTAGAAATTATTAAATAATAAGGACAAGGTTAAGAGAATTAAATATAGTTCAGATAAGATTCAGAGAATTAATTTCAAAGGAAATCACCTATATAAATTAAAGACAAACCTGGGAGGTAATTTAGACATTATTAAATAAAAGAGATTATTTTAAATTAATATTCAGGGGGAGACCTATCCCAACGCTTATAATTATTTATAAAGCGCTGGGATAGGTGTTGTAAACCTATCCCAGCGCTTATGTTTAATAAGCGCTGCTATTGTTGTGCTGCAATAGGGCATTTCTGTAGTAGTGTCAGGTCATAAGTTGTTACAGACCAAGAGTGATTTTTAAGCAATAAGTTGTTATGGCAAGCCAAAAAGTTGTTATTGAAGACCACTAATAACTTTTGAGCGCACCACAACAACTTTTTGGCCTGTCATAACAATTTTCTAGTAGGGACCTCATATTAATTAAATGATTTTGTGGTACCTCATCTTAATTAAGTCTCTTACAAGGGACCTGAATTTAATTTTCCCTTTTTATTACTCCCTATATTTCTAACAATAATGAGCTTTAATTAAGGGCTGAAGTGGAAAGATGATAAAATTAAGAAGAATTAATTTTAAATTTTCTTTTGTCTTATGAAAAAGAATGGACCTTGAGAATAATTCCTTAATTTTTTATAATTAAACTCTGATCCCAATTTATTGAAACTTGTAGAAACCATTTCACTTCGGGCTCCATCTTGGACATGAGCCAGACCACAAGAGCCCAAGATCTCAAACCTTTTCCCGTAGTTGCAAGAGAGCAAAAGATTTTAGCTTCATAGATCACAATCTTGATCTTGTACCAAGAAGCAATGACAATCTTGAGTAAGGAAATCATATAGTCATGGTATCATAAAATCAATAGGATAAATACCAGGGTAAGGGCAAAGGTGTAAAAATACCCATGTAGTTTGGTCTAAGGTGTATCCAACACTGCAAAGATTTTTTTATCTCAAAAGTGCCCACGTAGTTACCAAAATAAGTCGAAAGTGCCCATGCCATCAGTTACATTAATACCGTAATTTTTTTCAAAGTTAGAGAAAATAAAAGGTACAAAAATACCCATGAAGTTTTGTCCAAAATGCACCCAACACTGCGATTTTTTTTTTTGCCTAAAAGTACCCATGCAGTTACCAAAATGGTTCCTTCACTGTCTTTTCGTTACTTTACACATGTTAGGTATGAGAAATACATAAGAGAGGGTGTACATTTTGTATTTTAATAAAATATTCTTAAAAAATGTAAGTTCAAAAACAATTTTAAAAAACATATATGCAAGAAACATAGTATTGGAATCTTGGGCAAATTCTACATAACGTTCGTTTGCATTCTCAAAGGCCTATATATATCTATTGATGAAGGAAGATTGAAGCATGAAATCACAGAGAAAAATTTGAGTTACATGTATTTGTCTAAGATTTCGAACCTTCATACTCTGTTTCTCTAAATTTATGTGAGCTTAAGTGTTTATCACATACTTTGTTTAATCTGCAAGCATTTGTCTAATATTTAAATACTCTTTTTTTTATTATATGTTTTTGAAAATTGATTTTGAAATTTAAGTTTTGAAAAATATTTCATTGAAATGCCAAATTCACCCCCTTTTGTGTATTTTTTCTACCAAACATGTCTAAAGTAATGGCATAAGCACTGAAGGAACCATTTTGATAACTACTTGGGCACTTTTGGGCCAAAGAAAGTTTACGGTGTTGGGTGCACTTTAGACCAAACTTTATAGGTATTTTTGCACTTTTTATTTTCCGTAGCGTTAAAAAACTTAACATTTTTAGTGTATATTAATGGCATGGGCACTTTTGACCCATTTTGGAAACTACATGGGCACTTTTGAGTTGAAAAAAACTTCACAGTGTTGGGTGTACTTTGACCAAACTATTTGGACATTTTTACACCTTCACCTGCTTTTGTGTTATTGATTTCATTATAGTTATATCTTCATTAAGGAAATCAAGGAAGATTCATGTGTTTTAGCAAAGTTAAGTTATTATTGTTATTTATAACTATAATTATACTCTTCGTTTTTTTATAATCAATAAATCTTATGCTTTTACTGAAAATCAATATTATTAAAATTTAGAATAAAATACCTTGACCAACCTTCTATTTAATCAAAATTATATACACCCCTCTATTTTGAAAACCTATATGAATCTCCCTTCAAATTAAAATGTATATTACATAAGCCTTCCTTCTAGTTTTGAAATTCAACTTCCATTCACTCAACCGTTAGTTAGATGATCGTTAAATCACAACGTTGACCCGTGTTTTTGACTAAAATGCCCTTGATTATTGTAAAATAATAATTAATAATCATTTAAGCACATTTGTTGCAACATTTAAAATTAATTTCAATTTATACTTTCGTATTTTTATATTATTTAATTTATTAATTTTCATCATGTGACAATGTTAATTACTTTTATAATTATAAATTTTATTTTTATATAATTTCATATGTTTAAAATCGTTAATTTTAATAATTTTTTTATGTAATTTGTAATTTTTTAAATAAATGTTGGATATGTTTCAAAATTATATATATTTGAATTTAAATTATTGAATTTTAAAAAAATACTATTTCTAATATATGTATATATTAAAATGTATGTTGATAAATCAATGTTCATAAAAAATTACTATATTTTATCAATTTTTTAATATTTTGCGTAAAATATACTAAATTTCAGTTTAAATTAAGTAACAAATATTAAATAGATCATTAGCAATTATTAAATGAGTAATTTAAAGATAAATGAGATATTTAGTACTGTAAGGATACATTAGTAAATAAAATTTATCCAAATATAATTTGGATTAAAAAATATACTTATAGAATCGTTTTGAAATATTCTTTAATGGTATTAACTATTGGATTATATTGTTTGTTTTCAAAATAGAAGAGATGTCTGTGTAATTAAGTTAAAACAGAAGGGGGATCAATATGTTTTACTCTAAAATTTATGAAGTTGAACCACTCCACCCTAGGTTCTTTTAACTTTGAACTAATTTTAATTTTAGTTCATGTATTTGTTGTTGTTTTTGTCCATATACTTTTAAGTTAAGCTATTCAAAAATTTTGTATCTTTTTTTTCTAACATTTCATAAATTCGTGCTCATCCAATGTCATTATTTTTGTTTGGGTGGTGCTTCCACATTATTCTTCGACTTTAAGAATATATAATTCTTTTAAGCCCACATAAGGATGATTGAGAATAAAATTCTGAAGAATGTGTGAACTCTCTAACGGTAAAACAGTTAAAAGTTGTTGTACCATTATTTTGGCCGACAAAAGTGTTTTTGAATATATAACTTAAGGTTTCTTTAAAACGAGCTCCATAATCAATTACCTTACTTTAATTTATATTAATTTTTTAATTGACCCCAAAATTGATTCAAGGCGGCTTTTATCAGTCACAACTTCCCTCACCAACGGGACAAAATATACCCTACTCTTCTTCGTGCTTAATTGTTTGCTTTCTGGGAATCAATATGTCCTTTTTTTGCTGCAAACATTTGGAAATGGGAAAATTTTACATAAGAATTTACATGAGTCAATATTAATGATGAATAACTATATATATATATATATATAATATTGACTAATAGACTATTGTATCTTCATAAAAATAAAATAAACAAACAAAAAAAAAAAGCTTCTCCTTATCTAATTGCGCTCAGTTCTCTCATTACGCTCCACTTTACCCAATAAAGTTTTAACAATCTCTACTCTAGGTCTCAAATTTAATTTAATAATATTTATGTTTTAAAAAATTTTGTTAAGATACATGCAGTAAATGTTTATACATAAATTATGGAGGGAGGGTTAGTATAAAGTTCTAAAGAAGAGATTTAGCCATACATAAGTCAGATAACAATTTTTTTTTACCGATAAGTCAGATAATAATTGAAGAACATGCAATAATAAATTTTTTGGTCAACCGAAGTTTTGCTTGTGCATATACACAACTTAAAGATACTTTGAGATTAAAAGAGGTTTATAATCAATTACCTTGCTTGATATTAATTTTTTAATAGCCCACTATCTTGCATTATTATTATTATTATTATTATTATTATTTTGCCAACTATCTTGCATTATCTATTTGTTTAATACCTGCACTACCTTTATTACGTACTAAAGGCATTGAACAGATAATGGCAATGGATGGACCCCAGAAGGAAAAACTTTCCCGGTTTTCCAAATATGGTGCAAATGTTTGTTACAAGATATGAGTATCTTTATAAACATTTTTTAAATATGAAAAACCAATCTTAATTATGATGAGACCCCAGAATTTAACCCATTCAATTTTTTGTCAGCCAAAACTTGACAAGAAGGCCTCCACGTGAAAGCTCCCCCAATCACAACTTCGATTCCCTCGCCAAAGGCAAAGGGACAAAGTATATATACCCGTCAGGGAATAATGCATCCTAATCCTTCTCTGCTTTAAACTTTTAACGCATTGTGAAAATATTTAAATCTCATTATTTCTATTTTAAGATTTTAAAGATATTTAATTTTATTCCTATTCAATTTATATTGTGTACTGTGAGAATTAAGTCTACACAATAATAGATGAAAATTACATTATTTTTAATTTAAGATGAAAGATACATTATCTTAAAACATGAAACCACATATATAATTACATGTTTGTGTGAACAATTCAATGATATATCTTATAAATATAACAAAGAAAGCTTTCTCTCTCAAAAATGGGTTAGAGGAGTACTTTATGAAAGAAATTGATCTTTATTGTTATTATTTGGTCACTTGAAAAATGATTGGAGGCATTATGTTTATGTGCATAAATATGTGTATATATGAGTGTAAAGGGTACACAAATATTACTTCATATAAATTTTATTATACTTTTTTAGTGACAAAGGTACTCGCTCGGTCTATTTATAAGCTCTCATTGATTAAGTTGTTCAATAAAACTGTTAAAATTAGTTAAAAGTAATAAATGTGTTGAATATATGTATGTAACATTCAAAATATTTCATTATTTATGAGTCAATAAACAAAAGAAACTAATGATGAAAAAGAATGTGTGTGTGTGTGGAGGAAATATGATGTGAGATAATAGAAACAAGGATGGAGAATGAGGGTAAAAGTGGATTAAAAAGCATTTATTATTCTAGACATTAAATTGTCCAAGAAGATTTTAATTTATAAAAGAGACAAAATATTTCAGGAAAGAGAAGCTTACAAATAGAGAAGGATGGAGTAATTAAAACAACTAATGTGGAGATCACATACATGTTTGCTAAGAAAATTAAAAGTATTCCATTTGAAAAAGTGAACAAAAATATTGATTGGGTTGGGCCCTCATATTTTAACAAAAGAAAAACTTCAAATTATCGAAAAATAAAGCATAAGATTATAAACACGTTGCACACATCCATTGATTTAAAGCTACTCCCTCTGGTCTTAAATATAAGAGGTAACATTACAAATTTTTTGGTTCAAAATATAAGAGGTAATATGCAAAAGTCAAAGTAATAAATGCATGTTTTTCATTTATGCCCCTATATATTAATAAATGCAAGGAGGGGAGGGAAATTGTGTATAATAAATGAGTAAGGGTGAAAATGTAAAATCAACCCATAATAAATTATCCCAACATGTTTTTATTGGTATGTATAAAAAGGTTGACTACCTCTTATAATAAAGACAGGAGTCACTTTGTTAATGAAACCACATGATTCATGTGTGGCGTCCCTCTCACACGTCACTCCAGGCAATGTCATTGTGACGTTGTGTTTATTTTTTACGGAATGAAAACTGAAATCAATTCCGGACTGAAAACTGAATTATGTGTGTTGGTTTTACTTTCATGTGGAGTAGTGGATATTAAATATGGATGAAGTAAGAAAATTATTAAATTTCAAGGCATAAGAAATGAGGTTAAATGTTTTCTTTGGTTTATGTAAAACATGTTAAAAATACCTTATTGCTCGATAGAACTAGAGGAGTATTAATTAAATACTATTATATATTTTGTCTTCAATATAAAACCTAATTGGTGTGACGTTTTTTCTTCTTAAATATAAAAACTAACTGGTGTGAAGTTATTGTCTTAAATATAAGGCCCTTTTCCTTATTTTTATATTTTTAATCTTTCTCAACCTTAATTTGCATACCTTATAAAATGATATATACTCTTCTGGTCTTATATATAAGGCAGAGAGGGAATGTTATATTCGGTCATATTTATTAGTCATATCATTGAATTTTTTGGGATAATTGCAAATAGGTCCCAAGCAAGAGAATTAATGTCAGATAGGTCCATTAACAACTCCTTCACTTGTTAACCAAGGCTATTGCAGTTGTTAAGAGCTGTCATTAACAACTCCTTGGGATCTTTCTGAAATTAATTCTTTTGCTTGGGATCTATATGCAATTGTCCCAATTTTTTTATATGGACGTTGTAATTTTACCCTTCATTTATTATGTGTTGACTTTGTTCTTATATGATGTAGTGGATATAAATAAGAGTAAAGTTAAAAAATTATTGGATTTTAATGCAAAATTAATAAGATTTAATGTTTTTCTTAGTCTGTGTGAAATATGTTAAAAACACATTATAAATAGGACCATCTAGGTATAATCTAAAGAAAAGTATAAGTTTTTTTTTTTAAAAAACTATCATGTAATATGTGTTATATTTAATAATTTATTTAGCTTCTTACCTCAAATTAATTAATTGTCTCTTACATTAAAAAGCAAAGACAATAATATAGTTTGTTAGAAGTTAGATGACAACAATGTACTCATCTGATTCTATTTATAAAATAGAGAGAAATTTATTTGGTCTTATTTAGAGGGCATCTCATTAAATTTTTCATGTAAATATACAGTTTTACCCTTCATTTATTATGTGTTGATTTTATTTTAAATAGTATAGTGGATAAAATATGGGTAAAATTAAAAATTGTCAAATTCTATGGTATAGTTAATGATATTTAATTTTTTTCTTGATTTATGTGAAACATGTTGGAAGTAACCCATAAATATGACCAGATGAATAGCTAGAACTAGCACATAATGCCAAGCTAATAATATACTTAGCTTTACAAAGATGGAAGAGGGATGGATGAATAGGAAAACACTGCAAAAAAAAAAAAACCCTGAAAATTGTAAAATAATAAATTAGGGCAAGTATAAATTTATAAAATACCAAACTTCTTTACCTGAACATATTTGGAATTTTGAAAAAAAAAAAAATACATCACAGCCTCTTAATCAATATCATCAATGTTAATGTCAATGTCAATGTCAATCAATATATATATCTCTAGATCTTGTGATCCCAGTAACCTCCCCTGACTCCTCCCCTAACTCTGTTAAAAAAAGAGGGATCCCTACATTTTTTGTGAACGAGGCATAACCTCTCCCCCTAATTCCGTTAAAAAAGAATGCTACTGTTAATGTGGGCAAAAAAAAAAAAAAGAATGTCACTGTTAATATTAAAAGAGAAAATTAACCATTGGTCCTTATAGTTTTAACAAAATTATAACCCACTCCTTAAACTTTGACTCGATATAACTCAATCCTTTTAATTTTGAGTTAATTACAACTCAGTTGCTATACTTTAACTCATACAATTTAGTCACTATATTTTAAATATAAAATAAAAAAATTAATTTTCAAATCCCTTTACTTTTAAGGTGTTGTTAATTAGTTCTCTATAACCTTATTTTTTGAAATGTCTCCTTGTTCTTTGAATAACTTCATCAACAATTCACCCTGCAGCAAATCCATTTCAAAAATACGCTTTTGGGTTAATGAACTACTTGCCATTCCCACGGCCACAGGTCCCCCTACTATCATTATCTTCTTCATTCCCTCTCTAAGATTCATACTTGCAAACAGAAAACCCCACAAAAGCCTCACTTTTGGTCATTTGGATCCATAGGCTGTGTTTCTTCCAATCTCCTGAACCCCGACAACGAGTTCTGTCAACGGGGAAGCCCAGTACTTTGTGCCATATTGTCTCCCTCACCTCAACCACCATTAGCCTCCTCGACCCCGACCCATCTCTTTCCATTTCACCTCCTTGCTTCACCTTCGATTCTATTTTTCCCAGCCCACTCTCCGGACTCCGTCGTCTCCGTTCTGAACCAAAGGATTTCACGGATGAAGTTCTTCAAAGAACAAGAAGACATATAGAAACCTAATTTATATTACTCAAAAATACAGGATTTAAAAATTATTTTCCTTATTTTATTTTCTAAAATATAAGGACTAAATTGCATGAGTCAAAGTATAAGGACTGAGTTGCAACCACTCAAAACTATAAGGATTGAATTACACTAAGTCAAAGTTTAAAGAGTGAGTTATAATTATGTCTAAACTATAAGAATCAATAGATTAATTTTCTAAAAAAAAACTCATCGACTCCTATAATTTTGTTGCATGTTAATGAAGAATTAATGTTGCAATCAAGCCATAATGTTGCCATTTCAGCCTCTTCCAATTCCTCTTGCCACTTCCATTCCCCTTCCGATGTTGCAGTCAGTCTCTCCCAATTCTTCTTGCCATAAATGCTTCCCCTTCCCAACGTTGCAATATACATTCCCTTTGGCTTCTTCCTGATGTACATGAGATGGTGATAAATCCTTAGATTTGCATGTGTTTTGTATGACAAAATGAGGCTATTAACATGTTTTATATGCAATTTTGGTCCAACTAGTGCTTAATTGTCACTACAAAAAAAAGCCCATTAGTCACGGTTCCTATGTCACGGCTTTAAAAACCGTGACAAACGAATGACATTTGTCACGGTTTCCTCTGGAAACCGTGACAACGGGTAGTTTTTTTTTTTTTTAAAAAAAATTGATCAGAACCGTGACAGTTGTCACGGTTTTCAAGTGGAAACCGTGACATTTGTCACGGTTTTTAAGTGCGAACCGTGACAAGTGTCACGGTTCCCTATGTGGAGCCGTGACTTATGTCACGGTTCCTATCTCGGAACCGTGACACTTTGTCACGGTTTCCGATATGTAACCGTGACTCACGTCACAGTTCCCCATGGGGAACCGTGACATAAGTCACGGTTCCACATGGGAACCGTGACCTGTTGTCACGGTCCCTTAGTGGAAACCGTGACAACATGTCACGGTTTCGCAGGGGGACCGTGACACATGTATTGTGTCACGGTTTTCCCTGTGAAACCGTGACAAAGTGTCACGGTTTCCCTTTAAAAACCGTGACATCTCAGCCTCCATGAACGACGGTTCCCACCTCCGTGGCAATTACTCCTTCTATAAATTCATTAGAACCGTGACAATAAACTGCAGTAGAAAACGGTTTCAAATCTACATTTCGCTTTGTCGTTTTCTATATATACAAATGTCGTCCAGCAGAGATAAGGGTACGGGTAAAAGTAACGAGCAATCTAGACGATTGGTAAGAGGGAGAGGGAATTTCACTGGAGGCTATTTGCAAAGAGGAGGAGGGAGAATACCGGTTTATATACCATCTCAAAATTATCAAACCGGACAGAGTGACACACAATTTCCTGATATTCCGCCAAATATAGGAAATTTTAATATTGAAGATTTCGATTTGGACGAATCGTTGTTCGAAGATTTTCCTATTTCAGGAGAAGTACCAGAAGGTGCAGGTCCAATGAATAATGAGGTGGTGAACAACCAGCCAAATCAGCCCCCCCAAACTTCTTCACGAGGAAAAAGATATCCGGTTGATGTTATAGGTAAATAAAATAATATGTTATTATTTGCTGAAATTTTGTTAAGTTATTAAATTAATGTTAATTTAATTATTATTTAATTTGTGACATTTTGTAGATTATGAAGGTAATGTTACCAGGAGGACGCTGGATGTGACCGCGGTATATCAGCTGCAACGGGGCCTACGAGTTGTAGTGCCCTTCAATGATGTAAATAGACAACCCCAACATCAGGGAGGCGATTTATTCAACAAATTTTGTTCCGATTTAGGCGGGAAGTGGCTGCGTTTTCCATTAGACAAACAGACTTGGAAGCAGGTGCCTGATGGAAATAAGGAGGCAGCTTGGAATGAGATTGTGAAGGTAAAAATTTAAATTAGCTACAAATTCATCATAGTCTTATGTAAAGCATCTGATAAATTGAAATTTACAGGAAAAGTTTTTAATAGAAGAAAATGAACAAGCAATGAAGGATTATGCTTTTATGAAGATGAATGAAGCATGGAAGAGCAAGAGGCATCGCCTCTATGACAACATGAAAGGAGATGGCACAAAAACCGACGAAGAGCTTATAGCCAATGTGCCAGACGGGGTTCCTCCCGATATGTGGGAGCGTTTTATCCGCTTTAAGAGAAGTGCCCCATCTAGGGTCAGTAAACAATTTATTAAATTGTGTTTAAAATTTTTTTACACGATGTGATAATTAAATAAAGTTAATTGAAAATGATTTGTGTTTCAGGTGTTGTCTTTGCAGAATGCAGAGAGGCGTGGCCGCAAAGTCGTCAATCACACTCTCGGAACAAAATCCATGGCAGTTAGATACAGCGAGTTGGTGGGTGAATTGTTGAATTGATTGATTTGTTGTATATGTAACTTTACAGACCTACAATTTAAAATTTGTGCAGGAAGAAGAGGCGGAAACGGAGGGAAGAGAGACTGACTATGCGGAGCTATACACAATAACTCATAGACATAGGGACGGCAGTGTTGTCTCCGAACAGGCTGAGCAGTAAATTGTAAGTCATTAAACGTGATATGAGAACATATATTTATTAGGTATATATATTTAACTACAAATTTATTTCTTATTTGTAAAGGAACGCATTCGGCAAACACAGGAGCGCATGAGCCAAGAGGAGGCGTTAGGAGAGTCACAGGGGTCACAGAATTCCATAGCCGCCCTAAAAGCAGCATTTGACACTCCGGAGCACCCCGGTCGGGTCTGGGGTATGGGGTTAGGTGCACGGCCCAGTAAGATCTTTGGGAAGTCCAGTACGTCTAAGGCTGGACCTTCCTCTTGTAAGTAGAAGTCGTGCGTCAATGCAGCTCGAGAATATCGAGAGTGGAGTAATCATGTTTCTAGTTACATGGAACATTGGCGTGACCAAATGAATGCATTCGTATGAGATACGTATGCAGACCTCCGCCCTGGAGTTGAAGCACCCACTCTCCCTCCTAATCCTCCAATAGCTGGATTCCGTCCCCCTCCGCCTTCTGAAAGTGATGATGATGCTATCAGTTCAAGGCCGCGAGATGATGTAGCGGATGAAGATGAACATAATGATCAGTAGTTTTTTTTATTGTTTTATGTTTGTTTGTTTAAATTTGAACCTTTGTTTATTTAAATTTGGACCTTTATTTAATTTTCAATGTAAATTCTAATTATTTTCCTTAGTGTTTTAATTATTCCAAGATTAGTGTTTTAAATATGTTAGCTTGTATATATAAATTTGACACTTTCCTTTATTTTAATTATTACATTTTGAAAAGTATAGATTAAAATATGTGCATATAATAACGTTTATATATATAACATCGAATGATTACATCAAATTATTATATCAAATTAAATTATTCCAATACACTCTAACCCTCAGTCGTTCTCCGCTTCCCTGAGAAAAGGAACACAAATTAATTAGCAACAATGAAATTGAAGCAGATTAAATAAATTTTAAGGTTTTATGCTGTAAATATAAGACTTTAACGTACCGAACTAAAGGAAGATCGTCGTCTCCTTCAGGAAGGAAATTCTCAAAATTTGCCGGTTCGAAAGGCTCATTCTCATATGTGATGTTATCACTATCGCCCATGTCATAGAGATCTCGAGGTTTCAGGTGAACTACCATATGCTAATCCTTATGCTTTTCATCTGCAACATAGTAAACCTGTTGTGCCTCTGATGCTAGAATGTATGGCTCATCATCCTCAGACTGACCGGTGTGAACTAGCCTGGAGAAATTGACCGATGTGATTCCTAGTCCATCTGTATTCAATCCTCTTGAAGTTGTTGTGTTTGCCCATGAACACTTGAACAGTGGAACCATGAAACGACCTTGATAATTGAGTTCTATTATATCAACTAGTCTTCCATAATAAGATACTCCTCCATACTGCATGGTACCATCTTTGCTGCTCGCATAACTTCTTGTGCCGAATGTGCCAAAAACGCCCGAGTTTTGAGTCAATAGGCCTTCATCCCGAAAAATTGTGCAAAATTTGAAACCGTTGACGTTATATGCTGTAAATCTTCTTGCATGATCTAAAGGCCCCATTGCAAGAGCTTTCAAATCAGGAGAGTGTGCAATGTGATCATTCATTACTCGACGAGCGAACCATGATGGGAATTCTCTGTGGACTCTCTTATCAACCTAGGCTGATGTGTTCTCCGGATCCTCAGTTGACGTTTGACATAGCTTCTGAATTCCCTAGAGAAATTATTTAAATGAGTGAAAGATTGTATTGCATTACCCGAAAACAAAAGGTATGTTTGCTTTAAGGAACAGGTAATTCATACCGTAAGAATGGATCAACTTGACTGCAATTTATCAACACATGGCAGTGTGCTTGTAGCTTCTCCATCTCAGTTAGTTTGAAATTGTCACTTCCTCCCACTGCCTTGCCAACAGGAGGGATTAAAGGTTCATAAGGTGAAATGCTTGATTCAGGACGATCGTCCACCCGAGGTGGACGGTTAAAAGATGTCTCTATGTCATCGAAATATCTTGAACAAAAGTATAGAACCTCATCCCCTAAATAGCCTTCAGCTATAGAACCTTCTGGCCTTGCTTTATTTCTCACATAAGATTTCAACTTGCCAAGAAACCTGTAGAAATAATAATACATGTTTAAAAATTTGGTAATAGTTCAGTTGGGAAGTCTGTATGGTAATTAGAAGTAAAATAATTACGTACCTCTCCATAGGATACATCCATCGATATTGCACTGGCCCAGCTAACTTTGTTTCATGAACAAGGTGTATTGTTAGGTGAACCATGACGGTGAAAAAGGATGGAGGGAATATCATCTCCAAATGACAGAGTGTCAGAATAATTTTTTGTTGCAGTTGATCAAGTTCATCTATCACCAAAACCTTTGAACACAACTGTCGGAAGAAAGTGCATAGGCCAACCAAGACGATGGATACATCTGGAGGAAGTGTATTTTTAATTGCCATTGGAAGTAGTTGCTGCATTAGAACATGAGAGTCATGACTCTTAAGACCAGCAACCTTGCGAGCATGCGTATCAATGCAACGTGATATATTGCTTGAATATCCATCAGGAACTTTAATATTTTTTAAGGTCGCCAAAAAGATTTCCTTGTTTTGTTTCGTGAGAGTGAATTTAGCCGGTCGGAATTTATCATTGTCATCTGGCCAAGCATCTTGACGCACTCCCATAACACGTAGATCTTTCCTTGCTTGAAGATGGTCTTTAGACTTCCCCGGTTCATTGAGCAATGTATATAACACGTTATCACACACATTTTTCTCAATATGCATTACATCAAGACTGTGTCGTAACAAATTGGAATGCCAATATGGAAGAGTGAAGAGAACACTTATCTTACGCCATTGTTGAGGTTCAGAAGATGACGGCCTCTTGACCTTCCTACCCACATTAGCAGAATCAACAGCCTTTCCAAATTCGAATTCAACATCGGCAAGCTGCTCTAAAATCTCTAAACTAGATAATATTTTCGGGGCTGCTCTTTTCTCCTGTTTCCCATTAAAACGCTTCCGTTGTAATCTGAACTTGTGTCCTCCATCTAGAAAACGTCGATGACCCATGAAACACCACTTCCGGCTGTGTGGGAGACGGACTGAGTCATAGTCAAAATTGCAAGTCGAGCAAGCAAGGCCAGTATGAACATTCCATCTAGATAATGTCCCTAAGCCCGGAAAGTCACTGATCGTCCAAATCAAAGCTGCACGTAAGTTGAAAAGAGTCTTGTCGAATGCGTCATATGTTTCTATACCATCATTCCACAAGTCTATCAGCTCATGCATAAGCGGTTGGAGATAAATATCAATGTCATTACCCGGTGCTTTTTTCCCCGGAATGATCATGGACAAAATAAAGGAGCTCTGCTTCATGCACATCCATGGTGGCAAGTTGTACGGCACAAGGACAACTGGCCAAATACTATAACTCGTGCTTAAGTTCCCAAAAGGATTGAACCCATCAGTTGCTAGAGCCATGCGCACATTTCTTGGATCAGCAGAAAATGAGGGAAACTCACGGTCGAATGCTTTCCATGCTTCTGCGTCACGTGGATGTCTTAACTTGCCATCTGGATTCTTGTCAACGCTATGCCACCTCATTTGCTCAGCCGTCTTAGAAGACATGAACAACCTTTGCAATCGAGGTTTCAAAGGAAAATATCTGAGAATCTTTGCCGGCTTCTTCTTTTGCCTTTTCCCTTTTCTTACTGGTCGGTATCTGGAAGCGTTACACCGCTTACATGTCTCCCTTTCAGCATCGTCTCCCCAATACAACATACAATCATTCGGACATGCATCAATTTTTTCATATTTTAACCCAAGCTTATTTATAATTTTTTTTGCCTCATAAAACGACGGAGAGATCTCCGCTTCGGGGAATGCATCATGCAATAATTCAAGTATCATAGATATGCCCTTGTCAGATATTCCGCATATACACTTTATATGATATAATTTAACAAGAAAGGATAATTTAGAGTACTTCTTACAATTAGGATATAAAGACTTATCTGTGTCGTCCATTAATTGGTAAAACTCACGAGCTACGTCGTTCCTATAAAACACTGGATCAGATCCTTCTGCTTCATCGCCCATGTTGTCATGAGGAACGCCAAAGGCATCACGAACAACATCATTAATCGGGTCGTGCTCATCACCTAATTGAACTGCTGCTTGCGAACTTTCAGCAAACGGATCATATATCATGTCGGGTTTTTCCCCATGTAGACACCAAAATGTATATCCTACTGGGAAGGGCTTCACAATTAAATGTTCCCTAACAATTTGCGGTGGATGCCACTTCTTACACTTGCATTTGGGACATGGACATAGGATCTTCCCGTTACAACAAGCATGAGTTGTCGCAAAATCTAAGAAACCACTCAATCCATCGAGATAGGTTGAACTCGTTAGAGGAAACTTTACCCATGACTTATCCATGACTAACAATAGAGAAAAGAAGGAATTTTCGTTTTTGCACTGCCCTCATCACCAGTTGTTTTATATATATATAGCACATTAAACCTTCACAAAAATATGGCCGTTGGGTTAGCCGTTGAAAATTTGTCACGGTTTTAAACAAGTAAACCGTGACAAAAAGTAAAATATGACCGTTGGAAGAGTGACAAAATCGTATTTGTCACGGTTCAAAGATTTTAAACCGTGACAAATACGATTTTGTCACGGTTCAACCGACATAACCGTGACAATTTGTCACGGTTCTTCAAAAAGAACCGTGACAAATTGTCACGGTTCTTACCTAGAACCGTGACAATTTGACAATTTGTCACGGTTTTAGTTACTAAAACCGTGACAAAACACAATCCGACTTCACTATATAACTCCCCCTCTTTCATTTCTTGGCGCAGTTCTCTTCTTACTCTTCTCTACTCCGCAATATTTTCTGCCTTCTTTCTTCATTCTTTGCATTTTTGTTCAGTTATTTGTTATTTTTATTGTATATATGTATTGCAGTGTAACTTTAATATTGAGTATTGCAATTTCAAATAGTTTGAATTAGTGTTTGCAGATAGTTTTCTATTTTTCGGAAGTTAATTATTTAAGTAAAAATTTGTATTTGTTATAATTGATTAATTAAAATTGTAGTTAGAAAAATAATGTTTGATTAAATAAAAGTTGATTTGTTGTATGTAACTTTTTTTTTAAATTAATTGAGAAGAAAAAAATATGAAATGTATTTTTTTTTAAATATAATTAACACTTGTCACGGTTCCTACACTGGAACCGTGGCAATATTTCTAAGAACCGTGACAAGTTGTCACGGTTCCAAAATTTGAACCGTGACAAATTGTCACGGTTCCAATTTTGGAACCGTGACAAATTGTCACGGTTCTTAAATGAAACCGTGACAAAATGTCACGGTTCCATAGTCCGAACCGTGACAATATGTCACGGTTCTGACATTGAAACCGTGACAACTTGTCACGGTTCCGATGTCCAAACCGTGACATATTGTCACGGTTCTGACATTAAAACCGTGACAAGATGTCACGGTTTGGAAGTCCGAACCGTGACATCTTGTCACGGTTTCTATGTAGGAACCGTGACAACTTGTCACGGTTCTGATATTATTTGTCACGGTTCTATGAAACCGTGACAAAACCCGTTGTCTCGGGTGTTTTTGTCACGGTTTCTAAAACCGTGACAAAGTGCATCTGTCACGGTTAAAACCGTGACAATGTGCATTTTTAAACCGTGACTAATAGGCTTTTTTTTTGTAGTGTGTTATCTTAGGTCCTTAGGTGAAAATAATAAGAAAATAGGTTTACTTTGTTATAATTGGTAGTTAATTAGAAATAATTAATTTCTATGGCATTTGATACTTTTTCTATTGTATTTTTACTTATAGGACTATGGGTGCACAAATCAAAGAAGAAGAAAATCCAGCAATAGAAAGGGTCTAGGGCCTAATTTTCGAGCCTAGGCCCTAACCCCAAGTGAAGAAAGTAGAAGGCATGAGGGCCCCAATGTTCTTGATGCCATGGGAGGCTATGGTGATTAATAATGTCTAATGGTATGGGTGTCCATTAAGTAGACTTTGGACTTATAGGTTGCTTTGATGTTTGGTATATTAAGGGACTTAATAGAAATTGTTTATTAATGAACTTTTTAGTTGCATGAGAAGCATTTGACATCTACTTTCTAGTCTCAATTTATTTAATGGGGTGCCACAAATAAATTTTGACTCTAAAGTTAATCAAGTAGCAATGTGGGGTACCAGTTGTGGGATCAAAGCTCCTTGCAATTGATAAGTTCATTCATTGGCTAAAGTGCTTAATCAACATGAATTGGAATGATTAATATGCAGGGTTCCGGTATTAATCATTCGAATATACTTACAATGATTGCACCTAATCAATTTTTAAGATATTCACTTCATCCATTTTCTATTCACTATCTTATCTTTATAAAACCACAAAAAATAAGTAGTTTAGGACTTTTTTTCCCATTCTTGCACTCATACTCATTTATAAGAAAATCAAAATTACTTCCCCTTGTTTTTATTGTATTTCATGACATTTAGATCACTTAGGAACCAATGAAAGGCTCCTCGAGAAAGAGCATGACCTTAGATTGTGCGTTATAGTACAATTTTTGGTTTATTAAGTATTTGACCCTAATGGTGATAAGACAACTGATTTGACCATCGCCTTATCACCTTGAGTCAAATGCAAAATAAATCAAGGATTGTATTATATGGTACAACCTAGGGTTCTCCTCTCTCTCGAGGAGCTTTTTATATGTTTTTAAGTGATCTAAATGCATGAAATGCAATATAAACGAGGGAAAACAAAGTTGTTTTTCTTATAAATGAGTTTGAATGCATGAATGAGAATAAAATTCCTAAACTACTTATTTTTGCTATTTTTATAAAGATAGGATAGTGAATAGAAACTAGATAAGTGAACTTCTTGAGAATGGATTAGATGCAATCATTGTTTTCTCAGGATAGAGGGAGTTAAACTATGGCTAATTATCAAATTGACCCTGGAGGAATCCTCTAGGCTAGGTTTGAATTCAAGTGATTAATACTGGAACTATGCATATTAATTCTTCAAATTCAAGTTGATTAAACATTTTAGCTAATCAATGGACGTATTAATGGTATAAAGCTCTTAGTTCCACAACCGGGCCACCCCGCATTGCTACTTAATTTTCTCTAGAGTTCTAACACATTGTTCGCTACTCAAGCAATGAATTATGACTAAAGAGATGGCGTCCAATGCTTTTATACAACTAATCGGTTCATTTGCAACCAATTACAACCAAGTCCCTTGATATGCAAAACCTTAAGGATACCCTTAAGTCCAATGTCTAATTAATGGACACCTATATCACTAGACATTGTTAATCATCACTTAGTAAAATTGAGTTTTCTCTAAGTTCTATATATAATATACTAAACCTCACCAACCGGCAAGTCTAATGCCTAAATTCATGAACCTATTCATTTAAGCATTATTAAAACATCTTAAAGTGTGATTATGGATTAACAATGTTTTAGGTTCAATTGCAATCCCACTTCAATCAAACTACCTAGCAAACATGCTTAATAAAGAGAAATCAATGAAACCATGATTAAACATATATAATATCATATATATTGAGGAGCACAAATCCTCATCACAAATTCAAACCACAAATTAGCATCCAACATTGATTACAAACATAATCATATGAGTCTAACTACAAATTACAAAACCTAAACCTAGGAATTGAAAAACCTATAGATAGAACAAAGGATAAAACATAGAAAACTCCCATTTGAACCTTGGAACTCATGCCTCTTCACCCATATTCAAGAGTTGAAAACCTTATCCTATCATGGCATCAATAACAGCCCTATATAGGGTGGAAATTTCAGCCATATAGGTTGGGTATGGAAGGAAGTGGAGGAAATGAAAGATAGATGGAAGAAATGGAGGTTAGAATGAAGAAAATGGAAGAAATGGAGGTTGGAATGAAGAAAATGGAAGAGAAATAGAGTGAGGATGCAAATAGAGTGAAGGAAATTATTAGATATGGCTACGGTTTTTCGACCATTTTAAGTCTAGAACAAGTGAGAGTCGGGTTAGGGTCAATTTGAGTCATATTTAAGTCAAAATCAGAAAAATCACATTTTAGCATTTATGTCAGCGATCGTTTGTTGTGGGACCCCACGACGAAAATTCTTGCCTCTCCATGGATAGCCACGGCTAACGAGGGGCTTTTCTATAATTTTTAGAAAATTTTGAGTCATTTCTGTAATTTTCACAATTTATCCATAAATTTGTATTTTGACTTTTTCTTTGAATTTTTAGCTTCTTATCCTAATTTCTCCCCTTTTCAAGTTTTCTACATTATAAAATAACATCAAACAAGATGAGTATCTCCTAATAATCAATTAAATTAAGAGTAATCACAAAAACATTTCAAAAATACCTTTTTACCATTAAGTGCGTGTAATTACTGTGGAATCTAATTTTTTCACAAGATATTAATTATTGCGCAAATAACATAATAAAATACCTTCAAAATGATGTTAAATATATGTAAATCTTGGGATTTGTCAATGACACTCAAATTAGTTGTTTATATATATATATATATGTGGCCGCACGCAAAAGCTAGTAAATCCTCCCACAGCATATTTTTTCTTTTCTCTTCTTGATTCCTAAATCTTGACTTGATGCTAACATTTCTAGCATATATTATAATATGATTGTCAATGTCAGTGATGACAAAGATATACTTGGGCGATTGTTGCCCATCTCATTAGAAAGTAGGTTCTTCGAAGAAAGGTTCTTGTGCCCATTTTGAAAAATCTGTGTGATTTAATTTTGATTGATGGAAAGGTGATTAGTTGATTGTAATTCATTTATCATTATAAGTTCTATTTCATTTGTCAAAATATAATTACTAATAAAAGTTATATTTCCCCTTTCATTGTTTAAAGATTGAGTCTTTTGTAACTTAAAAGATTTGGCTAAAGTATACTTTTGGTCCTTTATGTTCGCATCAAGTTCCATTTTAGTCCTTTATGTTTGAAAAGTATACTTTTGGTCCTTTATATTTGTGTCAAGTTTCATTTTAGCCCTTTATGTTTAAAAAGTATACTTTTTCCTTTTTGTCTAATACCGTTAGTTTTATTTAACAGAAAATGCAAATCTAAGAGGCAATTTTATAATTAATTGTGGACATAAAATGCTTAAATTTAAATTTTTTAGTATAATCATTCCTATATTTTAAAAATTAGTCATTTTTAATCTACATTTAGTTATAGAATCACCTTTTAGATTTGGTGAGTCAGCATTTTTCGTTAAATGGAACTAAATGTGTTAGCAAAAAAGGACTAAAAGTGTACTTTTCAAACATAAAGAACTAAAATAAAACTGGTGTAAATATTAAGGACTAAAAGTTTACTTTTCAAATATAAAGAACTAAAATGAAACTTGGTATAAACATAAAGGACTAAAACATACTTTAGCCAAAAGATTTTGATTGATCGTGTTTTGCACATTTTGAGATGTTGTCAAATATGGGAATTATAAAGTCACTATTAATTTGCAAAAGACAGTGTTTCGGTCTTCTTCCGTTTGAGAAGAAATTCATGAACCCCTATATTTTTATTGATGTTGTATCACTTTAGCTTGAATTCTTCAGTGAGATTCCCTTCGCACGCAATTTTTCGACGCCCAAAAGTAGTGCTATTTTAGCAAATCCAAGCTTTCTTTTTCCATTTCGGAATTGGCAAACTCTTAAAAGGTCATATGGAAATATTGGGTTGGGTTTCCCTCATCATCATTTTCTCTCATCATCCCTCATTATCACATCACCACCATTAGATTGACTAATGAATTGTTAAGATTTCATAATTTTGAACACTATCATTTTTATTATTTTATTAGATCATTCTGTAGTAAACTATTCAGATTAAATCTTAGTAGTTGAAATTTATTTATTTATTTATTTTTATATAGTATGCAAGGTTGTCAAACTTGTGAGTTTAGGTAAACTTATGAGACGACTGTAAAATCGGATTGTAAACTCGAATCGTAAACTCGTAAGAGTTTACCTTTATTAATAAATATATATTTCTAGTATATAATTAGATAAGAAATACAAATAATAATAATAATTTGACTTAAATATATTTTAAATATAAATAGTTAGTATTAAATATATCAACATTCATATTTTACCTAACTCAACAAAGAAATTTCTATGAAATTTATATAGAAATTCATTTAATAATTCAAATAAAAATAATAAAAATAAGATTTATAGCAAGTTAACACGTTTTTTATAAGGTAAAAACGTAAAAACGGTAAATTCGGCATGTAAACTCGTGAGTTTTTACCTAGTTTATAGCCGATACGAATTTTAGTGACTCATGACATGTTTTGGTTAGGTAAAACCGTAAAAACGGTAAAATCGGAGAGTCAACTCGCGAGTTTGACAACAATGATAGTATGTGTCTTAATTTACTTATTATTAAATCTGAACCGTTAATTATGTCCATCAAATATTGGTGATGTGATGATGAGGGATGATGAGAGAAAATGATGATGAGGGAAACCCAACCCAAAAAATATTCCTTAATTTAAGGTTTCCAAGAATGAATATTTATCTTCTTTCGCTAGTATGGATGAGAATGTGTGACAACAATTTTCTAAATATTGGATGAAGAGCAAATAAAATCATAACTGTCACAAATAATAAATTGGTAGGTGAAAAAAAATTAAAAATAGATCCCTCATTTCTTGGAATATCCACATGCCAATCAAGTGAATGATATTTTAAAAATATTCTTTTTTTGTAATAATTGTCCTTAATTTCACATATCAAGGAATAATCTTTATTTTCTTTGGCTAGTAGGAATTAGACTGTCTAGTAGCAATTTTCTAAATATTAGAATCATCACAATCAACAATAATAAATAAGTAAATGAAAAAAATAAAAATATTATCCCTAATAATAAATAGGTTTTTTTAAAAAAAAAACTAAAAATAGGTTACTTAATTCTTGGAATTACATATTCTTTTTCATAACTGTCCTTAATTTCATGTATCCAAGAACGTTATTTATTTTCCTTGGCTAGTACGGATTAGTAGCAATAATTTTCTAAATATTAGAATCATCACTATCAATAATAATCAATAAGTAAATGAAAAAATTAAAACAAGACCACCAATAATAAATTGATTTTCTTAAAAAAAAAATAGAACATATTACTTAATAATTGGAATTATATATCCACCCACTACAAGTCAATTACCTATGGAATTTCTGATGAAATAATTTCCATTGGTAATTTCTGACAGCAATTATATCGGTATAATTTCCGATTGTTGTTTGATTGAAATTTGAATCATTGGAATGGAAAAAACAGGTAAGTATACTAATATTTTTTTTTTTTCATTTTAGGATAATCAACACTTGCTTGATATTCATTTTACCTTAAAATATAATGTGAAAAATCCATGAGACTAGTTGACCATCATCAAAATTCCATATAGTATCGATTAGGGGAATCACAACAATATTATTAAACTACAATCTTGCACGATTCTATAAAATATTTTCCTTATCTTATATCTATCGTCAAGCATCCATTTCATCAAACAAGATGCCATGTATTACTCCAATTCATCACTCATAAACCAAATTATGAATTAAGCACATATCCCTTAGAAAAAAATCATACATCAATAAAAATAAAACGCCAGATTCAACCCAAAAAAAAAAAAAAAAAATCAAGAGCGGGGTGAATAACACGATAACAAACAACACAATTGAATGTAGAACAAAAGCACTTCACATAATCAATAACCAATCATGCAATGCACAAATATATACGTCTATTTTTTTTCTTCAAAAAAGGGTTCCTTAGTATACCCTCAATGTTGGCTGCTGAAGCTTGGCACTGACCACGGGTCATCAGCTATTTACATATGACAACACATATAAGCAGATGTCACAGTTTGATGCTTCTAAAATATTTACAACACTTACTAAACTATATACTGAATTTAATTGGTTATTCATATTATTTCAAGTGTGGAAATTTTTTCAATTTCTTGAACCATTGGACTGTAAATTTTGTTCAAGTGTGTTGTCATTTGCCATCCAAATGTAGTAAGTAAACACTTCAAATGAAGTTGTAATAAATATCCATTTTACTCCTCTTCGTTATCATTTTACTACGCTTAATTTGTTATTTATTACATTTGATTAGCAGATGGCAACACTTTCTCAAATATAGTGACCGACTTTGGCCGCGGCTAATAAGGGATCGATGGAACTCTGATGACCCGGCAACTGGTGATAAGTGTTGATGTGACTTTTTCAAGTGAAGAAGCAAATAGCAATACTATAGAAACACAAACATTTCAAAATTCAATTTTGGTACAATTGATTGGCCGGTTTGGAATTATTGAAATTGGAGGCCATATTGGGGATTTTAATGCTTATTTTAGAATATTTTTCTAGAATTTTCCTAAACAAATTTTCACAATATGTTGCGGGTTTCAAAAAAAAAAAAAATAGTAAAGATGGATTTCAAGGGCTCATCCGATTGGTATATGTCTTTAGACTAAGAAGTACTCACGTAGTGCTAACATAACACTCATTAATATCTCATCATATTGATCTTATATAAAAAAAAAAAATCTCATCATATTGATAAACGGGACTTTTCTCTCTCAAAAAGTTGTATATAATTTGTATGATAAAACATATAGAGTATAATTATCCAAAAAAGTTATATACTTGCTTGTGCTATTTAATTTATTTGCAAATATTAATCACAATTAAGTAAAAATGTCTAGACATGCATGACTATATATATATATACACACATATTGCATAGATTGTGAGAAACTGAGAAATCACAATCACAATTAAAGACTTTGGAATGGTTGTTATGATGAATTGATTGATAAATTATATAGTTTACAAGTATATAAATAAACGAATAAAGATTGATGTCTTTTCAAAAGCTTCCATTTGCAAGTGTATGGAGGAAGAAACATAGAGAAAAAACAGAGGATAAGCATGATGAGAAAAAACAGAGGATAGTCGTTCATAACCTTTATATAGGAATGTGTACAAATATCAGAATACCAAAATGGTAGTTAAAAATTAGGATAAATGTGAAATTTTATTAATGAAGTTTTGTGGTAGGAATATTTGTCACAAATATATTTTGAATGGTGTTAAAATACCAATAAACTTTTTGAAATGTACTAAAATACCAATAAACCTATAAAATAAAGTAAAACAACTAACACCGTTTATTTTTCCTAAATATCCGTTAGAGTAAACAAACATTGGATGGGTTAAACAATTAACGGATGTTTGGGGGAAAAAATAAACGATGTTGGTTGTGTTGCTCCGTTTTAAAATTTTATTGGTATATTAGAAATATTCAAAACATATCTACGTCGATTGCCTAGATGCTACTGTTGCAACACATTATTGGTAAAACTGTACCTTGAAAATTGATCCCAAAAGCATATGACATAATTAGGACAAAGGAATAATGGTGAAAAGGGTATAATATAATACGGGAGAGAGGTTGTGGCATATATAAAAAGAGGAAGAGTGAAGAGAGAGAAGGTAGAGATAATTGAGATCAATAATTAATGGCTGAGTTGAAGAAAAGCTTCAAAGCTTCTTCTCTGTTAAGTCGGAGTCATCTTCTCTTACTATTGTCATGGCTTACCATCACAGCAAGAACTTCCATGGCAGCCACAAAACATATTGTAAAAGTAGGAGCCATTCTTGATCTGAATTCAACCCTTGGAAAAATGATTAACAACAGCCTAGCCATGGCCCTGAGCGAAGATTATTATTATTACAGTATTTATGGTGAGGATATTAAAAGCACCAGGATCAACCTTATAGTCCGGAATGTTCCTCATAACGACGTCGTTGGTGCGGCAAACGCAGGTAACACTACTATACTAATCAATACAATCTCCATGATCTTCTCAAATTTAATTTCTTCCCTAAGATGGAAAACAATGTTATTTCTTATGCATTTTCCCCACTGATCATTATTTATAAAAAAAAAAAAAAAATAGTCAGTATATATGAGTTTTCATCATGGACTTGTCATTTTTCTTGTGGTTTGTTAAATTTTTATGGACAATTGGATAACTTTTTTAATTTTATGATTAGTTTATAGGTGAAATGGCGGAGATATCATTAAAAAAATTGAGAAAAAACCGAGGTATTTATGTTGTTATTGCAATGAGTTTTTAATTAAGGTTAGAATTCTGGGGAATAAATTTGGAAAAATCTTATGAAAAGTAATTTGAAATACCCAAATTCTAATTTAGGTTGCTAAACGATGAACAATTAATAATCAGGTTGCGTAAACTAAAATTGGATTTAGGAAATAGGTGAAATTACCTCTATGCCCCTGCAATTTTTAAAAGAAAGAGAGGTTGAGTTGCTAGAAATTGTTGCCGTCACTGGTTAAATTTCGAAATCATATTTCCTGGCCCCATTAACTTTATCGGAGCACAAGCACAACCAAAACGATTCCCGCTCACATATTTTTCTTTTTCTTTTTTTGCTTTGGAGCTATTATATTCATTTCGCTCCTATTATAAAAAATAGTCATTATATAAACCAAAAAATATATTGGAGCCATTTACTATGAGTAAAATTAATATTAATATGCTTTTCCTTATTTTACCCTCTATAATTTATTATACACATATGCTCCCCCTCTTTCCATTTAATATAAAGGGCAAAATTGAAAATCAATCATTCATTATCTTGACTTTCATATATTATCTCTTATATTGGAACAAAAAAAAATCAAATTACTTCTTATAATATAGATCAGATGTGGTATATGTTAGAAAGATGGATAAAGAAGGAGAAACTCCAACCAGTTTTGAATTGTAATCAATACCTTAAAGCATTTTAGAGTACCAATAGCACCCATACTTTACACTAGAGTGCACTAGAGAGAACATATGAAAACAGAAACATCATTTTCTCATCACAAACTTAAAAATTTTGCTCACAATAGCAAGTTGGAAAAACAGATGGCCATTTATTTTTATTGAAGTTGATGAGGCTTGGTTATGACGTAGCCAATGTAGTACATAACTTCGTTAATTATCCAGTTATAGTTGGTATAATTATAAAATGGTCAATTTTTCGAGTGATTCGTTAGTGTTTTTATATTTATATTCTGGTGTATTATCTTTTTGTTGTGGCAATTTCTCTCCAGGCTTCTGTTCATTTTGTGATTTTTGTCCTTCAATATTCTTACATGAAATTAAACATTCGACTAATCCAAATTATTTGAATAATAGTTGGGCTCCAATTAGGATGACATTACGTTCTTGTGATTTTTTTCATCTATATTTAAACAAAAGCGTAATTAAAGTTACATTTACTTTCAATTTTACTTTTGAACTGCATTTTGGTCTTCTGATAACATCCAATAATTCCTAATTAGTTATCTTGATCTCGTTAGAAATTTATTGAAAGTGTAGGTTTGAATTTATATTTGATATTTCAACTAATTTGGTCTTTCTCAATTATATATATATATATATATATATTTATATCAGGGTTGAATTTTGAAAAGTCATTATAACTTTATTGGACTTATATATATCTATAATTTTATAGCATTTTTGGTCCAAAGTTAAAATTTAACTGACATGTAGTGGTCTAAAATGACATACCCCGTAATATGTAGTGGTCTAAAATGTATCTTTAATATACTCTACTAATGTAGTATTATTTTCCTTTGCCTCCATTCCTATCTCCATGCATTCTCTCCAAGTTCACGTAAAGTAAACCTATTTTGTTACTCCTATAGGCAATATAAGGCACATTCTAAAAATATTTTTTTGTTCTTAAGAGGAGTCAATTGACAAGTCAATAATACTTATTTGTCAATTTTATCTATATAATTAATACTTATTTTTCTCTTTTCTTCAAAACCTAATGAAATTAAAAAAAAAATCAATTTAAGAAAAATTTAGAAATGAGTTAACTATTATTCCTCAATTCTATTTATGTGAATTAACTGAAAGTGCCTTATAATACGGATAGGAGGAAGTACATATAATACTGGCTTACTTATGTTAACATGGAGAGGTGCAAGGCGATAGAGCTTGGAGACAAATTTTAATTTATCCAAGCAGCTTCTGATCTTATAGATAGACAAAAAGTGCGTGCAATATTGGGGCCCCAAAATTCAGAGCAAGCAAGGTATATAGTTACACTTGGTAAAAAAGCACCAGTACCAGTTATTTGGCTTCCCATAACTGGTCCATCTCTTTTGTCACCTCCTTCCCCATCTTCCTTCTACTCCGATCAAGGCCTCAATTGCCTTGAGTTCCGAGCAATAGCTGCAGTCATTAATGCTCTTGGGTGGCAATCAATAGTCCCCATTTATGAAGAGACCGAATATGGAAGTCACCTTATACCATGCCTCGCCAATGTCTTCAAAGAAATGGGCATACAAATGGCTAACCTAACAGCCATTGCTTCAGAGTCAACATATAATGACATTCACTTAATTATTCATAAGTTAAACGACATGCGAACACATGCGTTTCTTGTCCATTTGAGCATGGATCTCGGAACAAGTTTTATTAAGCAAGCAGAAGACCATGATATGATGGGTGAAGGGTATGCTTGGATTCTCACTCAAGAGCTATCCTCTTTGACCGATCCTCGAGATGATAATGGAAAATCTTTGACAGGATTCATGCAAGGTGCTTTGGGAGTGAGGCCAATTGATAATAACAAAACAAGTTTTCGTAGATTTGCAGAGAGTCATTTTAAGGATATGTTCAATAGTAGCCTAACTATTTATGGATGGTGGGCTTACCACACAATCCAAGCATTGACTATGGCACTAGAGAAGCTAGGCAAGGAAAATAGTGGCACACTTGGAGAGGAAGAAATTCGGGGTATTCATTTCCCAGCAAAGTCAGGGCTAAATTTTAGTTTGGAAAATGGACAACTAAATCAATCGGTGTTTGAAGTGTACAATGTGATAGGTCCTAGAGAAAGGATCATTGGATCTTGGAGCCTTGAAAAGGGACTTGTTCAAAATTATACCAAACCGGTCGAGAAACCTGGTGAATACCCACTAAAGGATCCATTATGGCCTGGTGACACATTGGATAAACCACCCAAGTTGAGAATTGGAGTGCCAAGAACAAATTCTTCTCCTGAATTTGTGAATGTGGATGTGTATAATTCTAGTAAGCCACAGATATATGGTTTTGCTATCACTGTGTTCTTAAAAGCTGTAGATGCTTTGCCATTTCCGTTAAATAATTATGACTTTGTTCCCTTGCCAAATGAAAGTAGAAGTGATCCCCTCACCTATGATCGACTCCTCTGCCGACTAATGAAAGACGAGGTAAGTTTGGAATCTTCTCTTTCTAATTTGTTTTACTTCCATCAATTCATCTTTTAGTATCTAATGGAAAAACAAGTATGATAACAGATACTCACGAACGAATGCATGATATATATATATATATATATATATATTGTTTTTTACTTTCACACTTCATGCGACTGATATTTCTCTAATTATATTTTTTAAATTACTTCCAGCAATTCCACTATAATCAAGAAAACCTTAAATTTCATTAAAATTTGATGATTTTCAAACTTACATCCATTCAATACATACATTACTCCAAAATTATAAAGTCTACATAACAATAAAAATGACGAATACATTCATATAAAATTGTAGTGATGTGACTTATATAAAGACAAAAAAAAAATTGTATCTCAAACTCAAAAATAAGATTTGAAGAGTGCATATAACAAGAATGTGTTGTTGTGTATGAAAATATTGCAGGACCTTGATGCTATAATTGGAGACATCACAATTGTGGGAAGTCGCACAAATTGTGTTGATTTCACATTGCCGTATTTAGATTCAAGTGTAGCAATGTTAGTAAGGGTGAAAACCTCCACAAGTAAACGAATACTCTTCAAACCTTTCAAATGGACACTATGGTTAATTCTTGGTGGGGTTTTTGTGGCTGCAACTATTATCATAATCATATTAGAAAGTTACCACCAGAATCGTAAAATCACTAAAGAATTTCGCCTCAACCCCTTCCTTGTTTACAAGATCGGTAAGTTCTCTTATGCGGCATGAATACTTTATTATTATATGTTTCTCCATCAGGTCCTAAATAAAAGACTTATTTATATAATTTGAGTAGATTAAAAATGTTAGTTAAGTTTTATTTAATTGTATCCCTTCCATTTATCTCTTATTTAACTGTTGTTGATGTAATACCATCAGGTGTAATTTGGAAAAATAATAAAAATTAGAAATAGATCCAACATTTAGATTAAGATCAACTTTCTAAAGATGTTTAGGATATGAGAAAGTATTATGTTTCAACTTGTACCTTAAAAAGTCCTAATCTATCTCACACTTGATAATATGACAGATGTTATGAGCTGTTTTGATAGCAAAGCTGCAGGATGGTTGGTGATACTGACATCATTCCTATTCATCTTAGTGCTGCAAGTTTACACAGCAAATTTGACTTCAATTTTAACACAAGGAAAACTGAAAGAGCCATTGTATAAGGATGAAAACGAGACCAGAGATGGCAATCTTACCGTAGGATATCGAAGTGGATCATGGGTGAAAAGCCTTCTGATTGACCAAATAGGATTCAACTCTTCTCGGTTAATACCTTTAGGAAGTCGTGAGGAGTACAATTCAGCATTGTTAAATGAAACAGTGCATGCCATTTTTGATGAAACCCCTTATCTCACACTCTTCCTCTCCAAATATAGGTCTCACTTTATGATGACAGGACCAATCTACAAAACTGGTGGATTTGCCTTTGTAAGTAGTCTATTCCATTTTACTCTTCCTCACTAATCCTAATTATAAGGCAAGATTGGTTAATTCATATTTTTAAGAAGTTCTCATTATAAATTATCTTTAAATTACATAAAACGCGTGACTTTTAATGTTGTCCCTAATTAAAATTAATGACCATAATAAAATACTGTTCAAGACCAAGTAAGGCTTTAACTTAAAATTATGTCCTATGATTAGGACAAGATGAAGTAAATTATTTACTCTATCCATATATATATATATACATATACATATATATATATATATATATCCCTTAGTTATATGGTTGATTGTAATTTCTCTTGTGGCTAATAAGATTGATTTGCTCATCTTCATATTGAATTTTGTGGTCATAACTCTTTCAATATATATATATATATATATATATATATATATATATAATGCACAAGGCTTGTTCACTGACTTTACTTAATGGCTATCAAATCATTTGCTAATCAATATAATCCAACCATCATCATGGTTGGTCTATACAACTGTAATGACATGCAGTGTGTGAGTGTCTATACATATGTATGTATATGTATATTCATTGTGTATATTTTCAGGCATTCCCAAAGAAATCTAGCCTCGCCTCACATTTCTCGACAGCAATATTAAAAGTGACTCAAGATGCGGAGCCATATCATGTGTTGATGGCCAAGAGCTCCTTACCAACCTCTGTTGAAGATTTGGAATTTGAAGACCAAAGTGATTTAAACACGTCGAGTTTGAGTGTAGCTAACTTTGGAGGCCTTTACCCTGTCCTAATATCTGTGGTGGCTATTTTTGTAGTTATTTCCATTCCATCAGTGATTAAATGGTTGGGTGAGAAGATGCGTTTCAAGTTTGATAAGATTTGTTAGTTAATTAGTAGTCGTCTAATAATAATAAACTTGAGATACATATGAATATGTAAAGCTCCTTGCTAGTTGCTATCCTTTCTAATAGTTTGTGAAATGAATGATTAGGTCTTCCTTTTTTTCATGGCTGTCAGTCCCTACTATTATGTGAAATGAAAAATCAGTCCTTTTGTTTTGTTTTGTTTTTTTTTTTATGTATGTTAAAAAAAAAAGCACTTTTCTGGCCTTCTTTATAGGGTATAGATAAAATTCTTTTTGTCATGTCTAAAAGTTAGTATATCACTAAATTTTCATATGAACATACCATTTACTATTTATTTGTTCTGAATGGATTTTGTTCTTATAGGTTATATTATTCATTAAATAGGAATAAAATTGTAATGCTGTTTGATTAATTTTAAAGCAACATGTTTAAGATTTCTCTCAGTTCCAATGAAACATATATATTGTAAGTGACTTATTAGTAGCACCAATGAGATGTATATCCCATTCCTTGAATTACAAATTATAGGATCAGAATGAATAATGGCACACTGGAAATTATCAATCTATATTTAGACCGATCAGGAATTGAAACAGCCAAGAATCGACTTTTTTTTTTTATGAGAAGAGAATCGAATGTGATAAAAGATGTATCGTCCATATTGAAGGCAAAATCCACACTGGACTTGCCCAAAATCACGAACAAGATTTAGATACCGTCGTTTAGAAGAGAACATTTTGGTGGAAGAAAAAACAGTTTGTTAGGCCGAAGTTTTAACAAGTCAAAACAGCATCCCAAAACACATGCGACCAACTGGGAATCCTATTCCGCTCCGTTAACAATTTTTGTTCTTTTATTTTTATTTTAAACGGAATGAGCATTATTGCAACATTATTTTTAAAAACACAAGTTTCATCTAAATGATTGAATTGCTTTTGAAGTATTGTCGGGCATTATATATGAGCACATCATCTTGTGACGAGGATTGTTACCATAGTTCACCCCTAAACTGCACTACTTAATAAGTGAGTCTATAAAGTATCTTTTTTCAAAGAATAATTTAATAGCAAAACCGGGCCCCTCTCTGTTAAGAAAAGAGAGGAATATCTGAGAAAAACAGTACGATGGAGAGGTGGAAAGCACGAATAAAAAACAAAATGGCACAAATTTCGAATGCTAAATAATGATAATGTTATGGAGTGAATAATAGTGGACTGGTCCCTGTATTAGATGTCTCCTTTTCCATTTCTTATCTGCTTATATTGTTCTGCTTTTGCATATACAAAAAAAAAAAAAAAAAAATTGTGCTGCTTATGCTTTATTCTCCCATTTCTTCTCTCTTCCTCTCCTTCATCGACACCCGTCTCCTGCAAAGACCACACTATTTCATAACAACCATGCCATTAAATTGAAGGAAATTTACTTATTACTTCCTCTTTTCTATAATAAACAAATATCTTAATCACATAGATCAAATAAAAAGTTGATTAAAATTAAAGATAAAAATATGTAAAAAAGTAACTTTTTTTCAAAACAATTATTTAATAATGATAGCTTTAATTATTTTTCTCCCCTGTCCCACTCCACCCGGTGTACTCCAAAGTCAAAAGCCGCCATCTTCTTTTACATTTCCTGATTTTTATTTTTATTTTTTTATTTTTGCATACAAATCATCGTTATCATTAACTGTAGTATTTTATCCAAGGGAGGGCATCATGTGCGATAAAAGAAAAAAAGGGTAGGGCCAATACCCTGTAAATAATGAAGGAGCCAACTTCTTGCGTTCCTCTCTCTTTCTTCGCTACGGATGCCACTACCATCATGCATCAACGCACCATTCCTGTTAATATGAAGCTTAATTAATATATGGAAATAATTACAAATAAGTATCCTCCTTTTTTACCTTCATAAGTATCCTCTAAAACATATATATATATATATATCAATTAATTTATAAGGGACCAGTGAATTTTTTCACCATGCATTGTTAAAAGGTCCAAGACATTCCTCTGATCATATTTATAAATACTTCTAATATGTTCACACGGACAAAAAAAAAAAAGAATTAAATCTTATTAACTTCACCTTAAAATTTAACAACTTTTCAGTTTTACCCCTATTTAATATTTACTACACAAAATAAAAACAAAGTCAATATAATTAATGAAGGGTAAAATTGTACATTCATGTGAAAAAGTTAATGACATGATATATAAATAGGACCAAATAAAACATTGTTCTCTACTTGATTTGACCGTCATCGTATCGCCCTTGGGTCCAACGTAAAGTTATTTATAAATCAGAATGCAAATGTGTAGCAATAGTGGTGCAGTCCGAGTTGTTCTCAATGAACTAATGTTTAACTAAACTACTTAGTGAACCAAATGTCTAAATGCAAGATGAAATGGGTGAAGACATGTTGTAGTTGGTTTTCAATTATTGAATACAATTGATATAGGTACTTTTGGGGTTTTGGTTAAAAGAGTGCAATGCAATTGGATTTTGGTAAATGATGAAAATGCTTTTGGAAATTGATTTTTCAATGGATATCCTAGCTCAATTAAGATATGTGGGAAGTCAAAGGCACTAAGACACTAAAATACCAAATCCCATTAACCGATGGGTCCAATGCTTAATTAATGGAACCTTGTATAATTAGTCATTGTTAAGCCCTTTAGAACATTTAATTTTCTCTAAATTTCCTAAATATCAAACCTTACCAACCGACAAGTCTAACACATAATCATATGAACCCATTCAATTAGGCATTATTAAGTACCTTAGAGTATTTTTAATGGTTAGTAATGCATTAGGTTCATTTACAATCTATCTCATCCAAACTATATATCGTAACCATGCATAAATAGAGAGAAATCAATGGAATCTAAAGAACATATATATAACCAGATATATTGATGAGTTCAAATCCTCAATACAAACCAAAATTAGAACAAACTCAAATCAAAACATACAATCCAAGTCTTAAATGCATAAATGAAGAATCTAAGCCTAGGAATTCATAAATACAAAGAGAAGGGAAAAGAAATAGGACTCCGCCATGAAGACCATTATTAGCTCAAGCCATCTCGAAAAATTCCCAAGAGCTGTGAAAGGACAAGGAGTGAGAGGTACTTCATACCCTTGCTTGTTTCCTAGGACCAGAGGAGTACCACTTTAACTGACCCTTTTCTACCAACTTTGACTCACTAACAACTAATTATGGCTAATGGAAATAACAGTAACTAACTAAAAAGATATTATTTTTATGAATAAGTATTTGTTCTAATGAAAGGTGTTTTGATTATTTAAGCACAAGGCTTCAACTCGAGTCCATATAAATAGAAAAAATGCAATCTAGAGAACTACACAACCACTATTCGCACTGCAAGTGCATGGGTCGCACCAAGTAATAAAGTGATAAGTAAAGTATTGTTTCCACGAGGATTTGGTTCTTAAACCCGGTCAAGTAGAGATTATCACCCTTTTGCCCAATTTGAGTGAGACAAATATCATGATTGAAGAGTAACTATGAAATAAACCTATGCTAAATGAAAATAATATTATAAATAAGTGATTCTTCAACTTCAAAGATAAAATGGGTCCTAAGATTCTGTATCCCCCTTCTACTTCTTAAAATTCAATTAATAACCTCTCTCAAAGATGTTCTCAATGGAACCATATGCTAATCTAGGATTCACAAAATACTTGTAAAAGCTCTCTCAAGTCAAGAACAAGTGTTTAATCTCTCATCAATTGCTCAATCTCTTGTTACAATTAATAAAACCCAATTTTGAAGCTTCAATCCTAATGTGACTATGCAAGGTCAGCAAGTATATATCTATCTTACCAACAAAACCATCCATCATGTAAACTTCAAGTTCTTACACTATTTTACCCAAGTTCTACACTCAATCTAGCCCTCTCAAGAATCAATCAAGTGAACTCAACATCTAACTGGTGATCAATAACTTTGAAGCATTAGAAAAAGAGTAAAATAGACACATACATCTCATTAAACACAAAATAAGAGGAGGAATCAAGAGTTAATCCATACAAGGGTTCAAAATAATCTTAGAATCAAAGTATTTAGCCGCTCATATTTAACAAATCCATGAGTACATACATATACATTAACACAAACATGGAACAAGAGTAGAGAAAGAAGATGGAGGAGATAAACCAAGAGAAGAAATCCAAATCTCACTACAAAAAATGGGTTTTAGTAGCGGTTACATTAGTAACGGAACAACAAAACTGCCAGTAATTATGTTTAGTAACGGTTACCAGCACAAATCGCAAGTAAATACGACGGTTTGACCATTGAAGTAGTTAGTAACGGAACTTAGTCGCGGTTTTGGGGAAAGAACTACAACAAAATTGGCACCCTTTGGCGGGATTATTAGTTGCGTAAATTTAGTCGCGGTTCTAGAAGAAAAAACCGTGAGAAAATGAATGGCCGTTTATAGACTTTAGTAGCAGTTATGGCCAAAACCGCCACTAATTATTAGCGCAATAAGTGCAACTGCATTTAATGCAGGTGAATTAGTCGCGGTTTGAGAACCGCTGCTCAAACCGCGACTAGTCGCGGTTCTTGAATAACCGCCACTAAATTGAACGGTTTAAAAAGGCCTGTGCCTTTTCTCTGAAAAGGCACGAGCCTTTTTTAGGAGAAGGCGACGTGACGTGACTTCAACGAGAAACAAGAGGCTTGTTTTGTCCTATATTCAGTCAAAATCATGGTCAGAAACAACGATTGCAGTAGAGAGAAGAGGCCAATGACCGCTGAACAGGAGGAGGCTGAGGAGCGGCTTCGTAAGGAACACACTGATGAGCAGGCCAAGAAGGATCGTATAGAACAACATCACATCCATATACAGAACCAGCCGATCCTAGAAGATGTAATCAACGCATTCTAGAGTGATGAGCAGGAGGAGGCTGAGGAGCGGCTTCGTAAGGAACACACTGATGAGCAGGCCAAGAAGGATCGTATAGAACAACAACACATCCATATACAGAACCAGCCGATCCTAGAAGATGTAATCAACGCATTCTAGAGTGGGGAAGAAAACTTAGACGGGACTGGAGGAGCGGATTTGGAAGACATGGCACGTTGGTTGGACGAGGAGGAAGATGAAGATGCGGGGCCCCCTCAACGATCCTTCGGAAGGTCCACTAGTTACGAAGTACAAGTTCAGGGTAAGGAAATTCAATTTTTACTGTTTTTATCAAATAATTATAATTTTTTATCGCTCATAAAATTGTTGCCTAAATTTTACAGACCCTTCTGGTAGCATAAGCGACAGGAGGCTGACAGTGCAAGATGCGGTGAACCTTCTAAGCGGGCACAGAGTTAAAGTTGAGTGGGACGAGTTGACCAAGCTACCGGTAGGACAAAGGAGGCAATTGTATGGGAGGTTCATCGGGAGTGTTGGCTAGAATTACTAGCGATTCCCGATTGACGCTTTGGACTGGAGGAAGATTGATAAGGATTTTAAAAAGTTCGCGTGGAACGAAATTGTTAAGGTTGGTTGAACTAACTTTAAGGTTATTTATTGTTTATTATTATTAGAATGTGATTTCAATTAATACTATAAGAAATATTCTTATTATGTGTTATTTCATATTTATTGTTATTGGAATTTGATTTTAATAAATATTATAGGAAATTTATTTATTATTGCTTATTTCTTTTTTGTTATTATTGGAATTTGATTTTAATAAATATTATAGGAAATGTATTTATTATTTATTATTTCTTTTTTGTTATTATTGGAATTTGATTTTAATAAATATTATAGGAAATGTATTTATTATTTATTATTTCTTTTTTGTTATTATTGGAATTTGATTTTGATACATATTGTAGGAAATGTATTTATGATTTGTTATGTTTGGAATATGATTTTAATAGATATTGTAGGAAATGTATTTGTTATTTGTGATGTTTGGGATATGATTTTAATTATTATTATCATAATACTAATTAAACATAGTTAAATTTAATATTTTACAGAGGAAGTTTGATGTGAGGGACAGCCGCAAGAATTGGACAGAATCAAAGATGGGGGATGGTTGGAAGAACAAGCGTTTGGATATGTTCAAAGCAAGAGATCGGATGGGGAGTAGGCCGTTTCAAGAGTTAGTCGATGATGTCCCTGGTGGTGTCCCTATGGATGCGTAGCAGAGATATGTGGGTTGAAGGAGGGGAGAGATAGGGAAGGTATAATGAATAATATTATTGAATTGATATTGAAATATCATAGTGAAGAAATATTTTTGAATTACTGATGATTATTTAATTTTATTTTACGTTAACAGAAGAGATCGCAACAAGGTCTTGCCGCGAAGTCGTATCAGAAGGTTCATCATACGGCGGGGACGAAGCCGTTTTCGGTTGGCTACAAAGAGATGGTATGAAAGATTGAAGCTTTGTTGTTTAATTTAAAAATAATTTATTTTTATATTATAATATTTAGTTGTATCTTAATTTTCAAGCAGAAGAAGCTGCGAAGAAAGGGCAGAAGGCTACCCATGGTCGTTTCTACCAAATAAAGCACAGACACGGCGACGGGAGCCCAACATCCAAGGAGGCTGAGGAGCAAATTGTAAAATATTTATTATTATATTTTTAATAACAACAACATTAAACTAAAATTGTAAATATGTTTGTGTGTGCAGGCTAGGATTGAAGAAGCGGAGAGAGAGATCGCCGAGTCGCAGGGGGACAATGTACACCCCACTGCCTCTCTCAGGGCTGCCTTAGGGCCTCATGAGCACCCTGGCCGGGTTTGCGAGATGGGGTTCGGAACCCTGCCTACGGTGGTGTACGGCAGGTCAAGCGACCCAAGCAATACCCAGTCTGCAGTTTCGTGCCAACCATCAACTAGTGGCCCGATTAGGAGCGACGCAGAGTTTGAGTCTCAAATGAGGGAGAGGCTCACTCATGAGATTACGGAACAGGTGACTGATCAGGTATACGAACGATTGAAATCCTAGGTGCAAACCACCAATAGCACGCTCGAACGGATACAGCGGAGGTTTAACCCAGATGGATCTTTTTTGCGAGTACCACTACCTCCACGTCCACCGAAGCAGCCTCGCAACCGTTCTCCGGAGCATCAAGATGACGATCAGCCTCCTACCTAGCTCTAGGGTCTTCTTTTTATTAGAATGTTTTTTAATTTCAGGATTTCAGTTGAATATTTTTATATCTAAATGTTTGTTAATTTGAATATTTGTTGTTCAAACATTTCATATTTTCAATATTGCACTTCGTTGGCACAAAATGCACAATACGAATCTTGACAAGTAGAAGTCTCTTTGAATGATTTTTGGGGGTTATTCTGTAATGGGGTCCTCTGTTTTTTAAAATAACATTTAAAAAAAAGAGGAAATTTAGTGGCAGTTTCAAACCCCCACTAAATTAATAAATATTTAAAAAAATAAATTTAGTGGCGGTTCTGAACCACCACTAAATTAATAAATATTTTAAAAATAAATTTAGTGGCGGTTCATAACCTCCACTAAATGTAATACTCAGACAGCTGTCACCTGTTCCTATTCCAACGGTCTGATTTTGTTAGTTACGGTTTTAGTAGCCGTTTTGTAACCGCCACTAAATGCTAGATTTCATTTTATAAGCTGTTGATCCTTTCCAATTCATTTTCACATTTCATTCAACCTTTTAAGCTCTTTCCTTCTTTGATAATATCTTCAGTCATATGATAGATAAATCTTGGATAAATTTGCCACGGACGTCCCCCCGCTATATGGTTGGTGTTGACCACTTCTTAGATTTTGCTTTCAACCGCACCGGTGTTAACAATCAGATACTGTGTCCTTATCCAAAATGTAAATTTAAGAAGTGGCATCCCAGAAATGTTGTGCGTGAGCATCTTATAGTGAAACAATTCCCATCAAATTACACATTTTGGGGTATTCATGGCGAGAACGATGATGATGGTGATGAAGCAGTTACTGGAACATCTCAGGTTAGAATGCAGATCGACAATAACGATGATGATTGATTTAACACCTTTAGTCGCCTTGGGTTAAATTCAAAAATTTCAAATTATGCAATATAGTACAACACAGGTCGATTCTCTCGCGGAGCCTCTTTAATTGAAATCCTAGGCTAAACTAAGTATCAAAAACATCATTAAAATGAGTTTTGAGATTAATTATATCTATCAAACTACTTGTAAATGCAATTAAAATAAATCCTAAGCTAGTATTTTTTTCGTCTTTTCAATAAATGGAGAATGACTTGATGAAATTGGATTTGAGAAAAATTAATAAAGATATGCTCCTTGGAGATGGAATATTAACTATCCTTGCTTGAGAAAAGATATGGGAGTAAAGTTATCACTAAGTCAAATTGCAAAACCCCAAACACGGTTTGGGTCAAATGAATTTAATCAACAATTATTCCTAAACGCTAGGCTATAATCACCAACTAAACCATTTTTCATAATCCACTTAGTGTGTAATCGAAATTGGTCAAAGCAACTTGTTCCTCTAAATTCAAATGCTCATGGAGACAAATGATAAGCTCAACTAAATCATACGATCGATCAAACGATGATAGATAATATAATTATATTGAACTCAAAAATAGGAAATAGAAATTTAAGCACCAAGTTACAGATCCCAATAACTATTACAAGTTTAATCAATCCACACAGAGAAATTGAACGACAAATCTCAGTTCCACAATCATATAACAAAACCTAACATATGAAATTGAAATATAATTAGGGAAGTAGATGAAAAATAAATAACTCCCTTATAAGAAGCTCCATAGCTCAAGCTAGTTCATCATCTCCAAGAAGCACAAGAAAATTAGCACTTATGTTGCAAATCACCACAATAAATTGTTTGCTACACCAAGAAGCCATGGATGAGTGGTTGGAAGGTTTGTTATGGAAGATGAGATGAAGAAAGAGGAAAGATAGAGGAAGAAGATGGTGAATAATGGTAGAAAAGAGGTGAAATTGGTGGTGGATGATGAGAAAAGATGATTTTCCTTTGAAATATTGAAGTTGGGTGAGTATAAACTTCTTCTGCGGCACTGGTTCCTCTCTTTCTGCCGAAAAAACTGATTTAAAACCCTTGGAGGCGCTGATTTTCGGAAATTGGGCCTTCTGTGCAATTTCTGGAAGTTCTGAGCTAGTTTCTGTAATTTTCGCCTAACTGTTCTACAGCTTTTCAGAATTCTGGGTTATTTTTTGTAATTTTTGCTAAATATCA
Source organism: Mimosa bimucronata (assembly GCA_037074515.1). Classification (NCBI taxonomy): domain Eukaryota; kingdom Viridiplantae; phylum Streptophyta; class Magnoliopsida; order Fabales; family Fabaceae; genus Mimosa; species Mimosa bimucronata. The sequence goes on from CM073446.1 coordinate 4,308,139, forward strand.
GAAACAGCAATTTCAGCCCCTTTTCTTCATTTTCTACAAGGAAAAATTAACCACAATGTAATACCTTGCATTCCAAGAATTAATCACACAAAATAATCAATTAAATGTGATAATTATTTCCTTATTTGGCTCCTTCTTACACACAATCATCTTTAATTCAACTTGCAATTTAGCTCAATATAAATGCCAAAAAACCCTAAATAAAATATAAAATATCATGATAAAATAGGGATATATCAATGATGACGATCATGTGGATCCGTTTAACGATGTTGTGCGTGATTCTTTCGGGTGCAAGGTGACGGCATCGGGAGTCAGGAAGGGGTTGAAGGACCACTCCCGGAGTTTTTCGAAATGAAGCTGCAAAGAATTTTTTTGACCTTATGACAGATTCAGATAAGCCATTGTTTCTAGGTTCTACTAAAAACTGCCTCATTTCGTTTCTAGTTTTGTCGCATAAACGTTCGTTTTAGACTAAGAATAATGTTTATTCAGGGTGCAGTAAATATTCGAAACTATCATTTCTTGTCAAGCTCTATCATATCAAGTGCTTGTGTGGCTTCAGCGATAAGGGGATGTCGATGGTGTTAGAATTATTGGGAGATGCTTTCTCTCAGGCAGAAATCGCACCTTCATTCTACGAAGCAAAGAAGACTATTAACAAGTTGGGATTGAACTACACTAAAATCCATGCCTGCCCGAATGATTGTATGTTGTATTGAGGAGACGACGCCGTGTTGGACAGATGTAAGTGGTGTAATACGTCTCGGTACAAATAGGCAAAGAGGGGTTGAATAGCAACCAAGAAGCCTGCAAAGATTCTCAGATATTTTCCCCTGACTCCACGACTTTAGAGGTTGTATATATAATCCAAAACGGCTGAGGACATGCGGTGGCATTCATCAGAGCCCAACGTCAATGGAAAGTTGAGACATCCTAGGGATGCTGAGGCTTGGAAAGCGTTTGATGCTCAATTCCCGGAATTCGCCAGTGACCCGAGAAATGTCCGCCTTACTCTCGTATCAGATGTGTTCAATCCGTTCGGGAATCTTAGCATTACGTACAGTATATGGCCTATGGTATTGATACTGTACAACTTACCCCCTTGGATGTGTATGAAACAGAGCTCATTCATTATTTCGATGATTATTCCGGGGAAGAAAGCTCCTAGAAATGATATAGATGTCTACCTTCAACTGTTGATACAGGAGTTGGAGGAACTTTGGAGCAACGAAGTTGAGACGTATGACGCTTACAGTAAGACGCTCTTCACACTCCGTGCGTCGTTGATGTGGACAGTGAACAATTTTCCCGGACTTGGCACATTGTATGGTTGAAACGTGCTTACAGGCAGAGCTTGCCCCAACTGCAACTTTGACCAAGACTCGGTCTGCCTTCCTCACAGTCGCAGGAAGTGCTTCATGGGTCATCGGCGGTTCCTTCCTGGAGGTCATAGGTTCCGGCTGCAGAAGATTAGATTTAACGGATCACAGGAAATGAGGGATCCTCCTGTGGTTTTGTCCAGCGCAGATGTTCTTCAACAGCTTGAAGATGTTCACTTAGAGTTCGGGAAGACAGACGGCGTTCAGTCTAGGGGCAAAAGGGAACGCGGCCAGTCCCAGGGGGAAAACGTGCAGCAATGGCGAAAGAAGAGCATTTTCTTTGAGCTCCCTTACTGGAAATCTAATCTACTTCGCCACTGTCTTGATGTCATGCACATCGAAAAAAATGTGTGTGACAATATTTTGTACACTTTACTGAACGAGTCCGGAAAGTCCAAGGACCATCTCCAAGCAAGAAAAGATCTGATGGCGATGGGAATACGTGAAGACGCATGGCTGAATGAGAATGACAAGTTTGCCCCAGCCTCATTCACACTAACAAGAGCCAACAAGGAAGTCTTCCTCTCCACACTTAAGGACATTAAGGTCCCTGATGGTTATTCAAGCAACATCTCAAGATGTGTGGACATGAACTCTAAGAAGATTACCGGGTTAAAATGCCATGACTTCCACATTTTGCTCCAGCAATTCCTACCTCTAGCAATTAAAAGCACACTGCCCTCGGAGGTGTCTAATGATTTGGTTCAACTCAGTTCTTTCTGCCGACGGTTATGTGCAAAGGTTTTGGACAAAGCAGAGCTGGATCAATTGCAGGAAAAAATCGTTCTAATGCTCTGTCATATGGAGATGATATTTCCCCCGTCTTTCTTCACAGTCATGGTCCATCTTACTGTACACCTCGTTCAAGATGCAAAGATGGGCGGCTCGGTTCAATACCGTTGGATGTATCCCGTAGAGAGGTCAGCTGATTCATTTTTCTAGTGGTTTCTTGATTTTGTTTTAGTTACCTGATTAAACTTGTACTTATAGATACTTAGGGAAATTAAAGTTATACGTGAGGAACAAAGCATCTCTAGAGGGTTCTATAGCAGAGGGTTACTCTGATGACGAGGTGTTAACATATTGTTCACGCTATTTTGATGATGACATCAAGACTTCATTCAACCGCCCTCCTCGTGTTGATGATAGCCCCACCAATGTCCAGTCACCTTCCAACACATTATTCCCGCCAGTCGAAAAGCCAGTTAGAGGAAGTCGGTATTACAGGCTCACACCCACTGAGAGGTTGCAAGCGCACATACATGTCTTGACAAATTGCCCTCAAGTGGAGCCCTACATTCAGTAAGAATTCTAACACTATATACAGGTATCATGTTATTTTTTTTATTTCCAAACCACAGAACTCTCTGATATGTTCCATTGAATTTTAGGGATTTCCGCCGTTATGTTAAACGCCAACTACGAAGCCGCACAAGGTCCTCTGCCGAGGTGGATAAAAAGGTCCATCGACAGTTTCTGGATTGGTTTGCACAGAGAATACTCAATGACAACATTCCCCATTCGCCTGATATGATAAATCTAGCAACCGGTCCACTCGACCATGTCAGGAGATATACGGCATACAACATCAACGGTTTCAAGTTCTGTACCATTGCAAGGGATGAAGGTTCTCTCACTCAGAATTCCGGAGTCTTTGGCACATTGGGGATAAGGAGTTATGCCAGCTCACGGGATACAGACATGCAATTTGGAGGCGTATCATACTATGGGAAGCTCATGGACATCATCGAGCTTAACTATCAAGGTCATTTCACCGTACCTCTCTTCAACTGCATGTGGGCAGACACCAGAACTTCTCGAGGCATTACCGTGGACAGCTTGGGCATCACGTCCGTCAATTTCTCGAGGCCCATTCACACAGGGGAAGTGGCAGATGATTAGCCGTATATTCTTGCCTCACAGGCGCAGCAGGTATACTATGTGGAAGACCGGACACACAAAGATTGGCACATGGTGATTCATATGAAGCCGCGTGACCTGTACGACATGGGTGATGAAGATGATCCGGAACTAGGTGGCCAGCATTTTGAACCTGAAAACTTTGACAACCTCATTTCTGAAGAAGACGGTCATTTATCAGTAGTTAGGTGAGGTTTTTCACTACAAATAATTTAAACAAATTTCAACACCATTAGCAATAAAAATTTATATATTTGTTTATTTTCTTTTTTGGTGGGAGCAAGAAGAAGATGATTGAAGCAGTCAACCACAATTATTTTTTATTTTGTAAAATTTTCATAACAATGTGTATCAGACAATCATATATCATTTTTTTTAATGTAGCTTGAGTATTTTTTTTAATGAATAACAATTAGTAGCGGTTACAGAACCGCCACTAAATATGCGGACAATTTTTAGTGGCGGTTACAGAACCGCCACTAAATGTGCAGTTTATAACCGCTGCCCAAACCGCAAGTAAGTCCCGCACAGAGCACTATACATATCCACCCCCTCCCCTCATTTTCCTTCACACATTCATTCAATTCCTTCTCCCTCTCCTTCCAATTTGTCCCCAGACTGACCGCCAATGTCTTATTTTTTCTTTTATAAAAAATTTATCTTATATTTCTTTTTATTCTGAGTGTTTAATTTACTATTTTGAATTTATTTGTTTGCTAATCTACTTTTTTTTTTTCAGGTTACAATATTGAATTATTTCTCATTTTTAGTGATAAAAAATTTTAATTTATTATTCATAATATTGTTACAACAAACTTAATTAGTTGTTTATTTTTAACTAATTCTTATTTTATTGTTTGATATATGATTTTATTATACATATGATGATTGTTAATATAGTTGAGAAAATTTTTTTATTTTAACAATAAAAATCTTTTGAAATAGTCTAATTTATTATCAGTACTTTTTCATTACATTTGATAATATATAATTAATTTTTGAATATCTGGACATTTTTTTCCATCCTTAACAACTAGTAGCGGTTTGGTAAACCGCTACTAATAAATTGGGCCAACTTTTTTTTAAATATTTTAATTAGTGGCGGTTTTGAACTACTGGTCAAACCGCCACTAACCTGACGAGGGAAATTTTTAAACTTGGCCGAAATTTCTTTTTAATTTTTTTTCTTTTTTATTAGTGGCGGTTTGAACCGCTGGTCAAACCGCCACTAAGTTGGTGAGGGAGCTGTAATCACTTGGTTAATGCATCAAAATATTCCTACAAGAGTTACATAAAACAACACAAGAAACTAACTAAAAATATGATCAAAATATATACAAATGAACAATGATGTGCAACTAAAAGTCAATTGAACATTTTCCTATCTTAAATGTCCAAAATATATCAATGATTGAATAAAACAAAAGGAAAATCTGCTAACATTACATAATTCCCAGAAGTTATCAACCACTAACCCTGAAACTAGTACAAAAACACATAGTTAAAAATGATGATATCTATATTATTAGACATTAAAGTTTTTTTTTCAAAAAAAAAATTGATATTCTTAACTTACTAGGCCAGTGATGGATTGAGGTCAAAATAGTATTTTGATCATTTACATGGGTAACCAAACCAATTCATCATCGGGACTTATGATTGATATTAATTGTTATGAAGGAGACTCTTACGCAATTTTGAGGACACATATTTATAATTTCCCCATCTACTAATTAATATTTCTTCGTGACTGAACAATGTTACAATTTTAAACTTCAAAAAGTAATAGGGTTAAAGATCATTTTGGCCAATGAACTATGAGCCAAGTATCACCCATCACATATATTTATAAAAAGCATCTTATATGCCAATAAACTTTTAAAACTGGACAAATTGGCCAATACCGTCATATTTAACCAAACGGTGTCATGTGTCAACATGTCATTCGTCCACTTGGATTCAAAAAAATGACGTGGATCAATAATGTGTTGACATGTGGCAGGGACTTAACAACAGTTAGGGTAAATCTGACGGCATTGGCCAATTTGTCCAGTTTTAAAAGTTCATTGGCATATAAGATGCTTTTTATAAATATGGCTCATAGTTCATTGGTCAAAATGATCTTTAACCCAAAGTAATATTGCAGCATTTAAAGTTTAGAATAATCCGTATCAGTGGAAAGATATTTCAAGGGCAAAAACGTCCATTCAAATCTTTATAAAAATTATTATTAAGAAGCATATGCTTTAGACATGATGATGGTTGTTAAGAAGGAAGAAAAAAGGTTGTATAAAATGATATCAAGAGGTGAGAAGAGAGTGAGAGCAGAGAAGTGAAGTTAATATAGCAGAAATTAAATTGGAGAAATGGAGAGAAGGAGAAGAGACTGTGTCATACTATTTGTGGGTATATTATTATGCCTAATTACCCAAACTTACCCTTCACCTGGAAGCAGAAGAAGAGATATAGCAATAGGAGTGATTCTGGATTTGAATACATCACTTGGTGACATGGCTCGCACCTGCATCAACATCGGACTTAGTGATTTCAATTCCACGCATGATTTCTATACAACCAACCTCACACTTCATTTCAGGGATTCTAAAAACGATGTCCTTACTGCAGCTGATGAAGGTAAATAACTAATACATCCATACACACACACACACACACTTCCATGGGGAAAAAACTGTGAAGCAATAAGTGTTTATGTTTATCAAATGATTGTAAAAATGTTAGAAGTTCAAGCTCTGCTCTTCTACATGTTTCTCTTTGTTTTGATTACATGGAAATAGATACCCAACTCAGCGGTGGCCGTTTCTCCCCAGCTCCTCCCCACTAACTTAGAATATCTCATTGGTTATTTCTTTTTTTATAAGGGAAATGACAAAAAAAAAATCTTCTAAATTTCAACATCTTATATAGGAGATTTTAACTAGTTGAGTAGTAGTATTAACTAATTGAATATAGACATCAACAATTACAAATAATTTTTGGGGATATTGAAATTCAAATGATATTTTTCTGTCAGTTTCCTTTTTTAAATGAGTTGTTACCAGCATCGTAGAGTGTTTTTTATACAGCACTCAAATATTTAAGAGTAATTTTAAGTTCATTCAACACTCTAAATCTCAAAGTATTTTTCTAGTGTCACTAAATATTTTGTAGGATTTTCTCAATTGCAATGAGCACCTTTAAAAAAGAAAAAATCACACCCAAATACTATGCAAGGAAAATAATATCTCAAAAGTCTTATAGCTTAGTTGATAATGTCATTTTCACCTGTCATCAGCAAGTTGTATGTTTTCTTAAGTAGTATTTTCCTTAACTGAGACTGTAGTGTGATTTTCCCATAGTTATTGGCAAAAAAGAAATATTCAATTTTAATTTTTTTTGTCCAACAAATATACTAGCTATCTAGGTGGATTGTTTTTTTGTTTTAGGGAAAATCACATTAAAGTCTTAGTTAAGAAAAATAATATTAAAAAATCCTATTAATTGATAATAATGACAAGTGAAAATCACACTATTGACGAGCCAATAGGACTTTTTGAGATATTATTTTTCCTGGATATAAAGTACTTTGATGTGATTTTTTCCTTTGTTTAAAAATGAATGTTTTTCCTTAACAGAGACTTGTTATTAGTGTGACATTAGAGCGCATATAATTTTAATTTTGTAAATCTGGCATTAAACAGCTCGGGATCTAATAGAAAAAGAGAAGGTGCATGCAATCTTGGGACCTCAAAACTCAGAGCAAGCAAGGTTTATTGTAGAACTTGGTAACAAGTCAAATGTACCTGTGATTTGGTTTTCTCCCTCTGGTCCTTCTCTTTTGCCACCTCGTTCTCGATTCTTCATCAACTCCAACTCCACTAGAAGTCTTTGCCTTCAGTTCAAAGCAATAGCAGCCATTATAGAAGCTTATAGTTGGCAATGTGTAATCCCCATTTATGAAGAGCCCGAATTTGGCAATGACCTCATTCCATGTCTCACTTATGCATTGCAAGAAATGGACACTCGAATTCCTTACACAAGTCCCATTCGTCAAGATTCCTCGAATGATGACATCAAGAAAGAGCTTGACAAGATGAAAAACAAGAGAACATGTGTGTTTCTTGCCCATATGACCGTGGAACTTTGGTCAAAATTTGTAGAACATGCACAAGAAGAAGGAATGATGAGCGAAGGATATGCTTGGATACTTACACAAGGCCTATCTTCCGCGGTAGATCCCGAAGCTAAAGATGTAAAAATAAATGGCTACATGGAAGGTTTTTTAGGTGTGAGGCCATCATTGGTTGCAAACTCTAGCATAACCAGGCGTAAGCGTGTTTCTTTTGCTAGCAAATTAAGGAAAGATTATGGTAAAATTATGTCTCTATATGGCCTATGGGCTTATGACACTATCACAGCATTGGCCCATGCGGTAGAGAAGACTAGCTTAGTCAATTTTAATGGAAGCAAATTTGATGAAACAGGACTAGAACTTCGTAATGCGATTCAAGATACTTATTTCACAGGCTTGTCAGGGAATTTCAGTTTGGGTGAAGGACAACTAAAACCATCACAATTTGTAGTATACAATGTGGAAGATAAAAAAGACAAGATCATTGGATATTGGAGACCCGTAAATGGACTATTTCAATATGGTGAAGTAGATGGTAAACACAAATTAAAGGACCCGATATGGCCAGGTAACACAACGGAGAGACCACCAAAGTTGAGAATTGGGGTCCCAGAAGCACATTTTACTGAATTTGTCAATTTTAGTGAAGGGAATGCTGCTGGATTTGCCGTTGATGTATTTCATAAAGCTTTTCACGTTTTGCCATTCAATTTAACTTATGACTTTAAGCAAGTGGACAACATTTTTGGACACCCGAATCTCTCAAGCTATGAACATCTTCTCTGCAATATCACAAACAAGGCAAGTTTTCCTTTCATGGATATTGATTTCATTTGTTTTTTTTTTCACTTTTATCAATTGCTTTAAATATAGTGATAAATACGGTTTTGATTGAAAATATTGCAGGATAATTTTGATATTATAATTGGAGATATTACAATTGTAGTGAATCGGACAAATTGTGCTGATTTCACAATGCCGTATTTAGATTCGAGCGTGTCAATGGTGGTGAAGGTGATGTCTGACTCCAAAAATGGGTGGATCCTCCTCGAACCTTTTGATTGGGTACTTTGGTTAATTTTTTGTGTGATATTTGTGGCTGCAACTGTTATTGTACTCATATTGGAAAAACCAAAAGAAAAGAAATCTGAGGAAGCAAATTCGGGAATAAAAACAGAGAATGATCGTGGACGAAGCAAATTCAAAGAATTTGTACGCAATCCCTTCCTTATTTATTTGAGTGGTAAGTTCTCTTTTTTAGCATGTTATTGATTTTGTGTGTGTATACTACCTGGGTCCTAAATATAAGATTTTATGTCAATTTTATTTTTTGAAATATTAAGAATATAAAATAAATCACTTTAAAGTATTTATATTTATATTTTTTCAAAACATTTAAAATATGTTAAAATTAAGTGGTCTGTTTGTATTTCTTAATCTCCATAAAAAAGTCAATTTTATATTATATTTAGTACACAGAAAGTACATATATTATTTATCAACGTATATTTGTCACTCACTCAATTTGGGGTGTGTATATTGTGAATGTTTTGCAGATGTTTTGTCTTTGCAGAGGGGCACGTCTAAATGGGTGGTGATAGTGGTCATGTTTCTGTTGACAATAGCAGTGCAAGTTTACACATCAAATTTAACACCAATTTTATCAGAAAGGATAACGGCAAAACCTTCTCCATGGAAGGATGTGCAAGAGATTAAAAGGAACAATGTCACAGTGGGATACCAAAGTGATTCTTGGGTGAAAGAACTTCTAATTTACCAAATAGGATTGAGGAAAGATCAGTTAAAGCCTTTAATAAGTCTTGAAGAGTACAAAGAAGAATTATCAAAAGGAGCCAAAAAAGGAGGCGTTGATGCTATTTTTGATGAAACTCCTTATCTCATGCTCTTGCTTTCTCAATGCTCTTCTTGCAAGATGACAGGACCAATCTACAAAACTGGTGGATTTGCCTTTGTGAGTACTCTTCTTCTTATCTCTCCAATTTTGATGGACCTATAAAACTTTTATGATGTTGGTAAAATATTGTACTTTCAGGCATTCCCAAAGAATTCTACCTTGGTCTCGAGTTTTTCAGATGCAATATTAAAAGTAACTCAAAATGTGATGATGTTCCGTGACATGAAGAAGAACATATCTTTACCTATCACCATTGACAGATCCGAATACAAAAGTGAAATCGAGATGCGAGGTTTGACGAAAGATGACTTTGGAGGCCTTTTCCCAATAGTGTACTCTATTTTAGCTCTCTTCTTAGCCATTTCAATTCTTAAAGCTAAATGGTTTCAAGATAAATGGATTCCATTTTGCTGAATTCATGGATTTATATAGAGTAGCTAGCTAGCTATAAACATATGTTAAATTTGTATGTTACGTATGTTTGTAGTTACTGTGAAGAGTCCAAGACTCCAAGTGATGAGAATAAGGACTCCAAGTGGTGAGAATAAGGTGATTAAAAACTATAAGTTGAAGCCTTTTAATTATAACAAGGGGGAAAAAGAAAAGAAACCCTGCCGCCTATCCTATTTGTGATTTTGTAATGAATATTCTTCATGTTCTCTCATTCCTATCTTCTCTTGGATTAGCTTATTATTTTTTTCAACTCAATATATATCCAACGTGAGCGTGTGATGAGGCATTAGTACATATATCTTAGAATTTGCCTGCAATAACACTATTGTATTAAATTATTACATAGTGAGAGGTGACAAAGAACATCAATTGTGGTGTATATTACAGCTAAATTTAGTTTTACAACATAAATAAGTTCAAAAAATGTGAAAACTCTTGCAAATATGTTATTGATTGTATATATAAGAACATATTTATTCATTTACTTTTAGGGTAAAGTAGCAATTCTAACAATGGAATTTCTTGAGAAGAACATGTAGCACCATTAAGTTTGTAAAGGTGCAAAAATAGCAATAAGTTTGATCAAACTGGGCAATTTTGACATATTTTTGTCATTAAAATAAGGGAGAAATTAAACCTTTAAAGTCCTCAAGATATACCTCAAAAGAGGTTATTGTGGGAAAAATTAATTAAAGAATATTATAGGTAATTTTTTAAAGTGAGAAGAAAATTTTTAGCCTTAAAAGAAATATCTTATTTGAGAAATTTAGAGCCTAATAGTTTTCACATTAACGGATGTTTAGCCAAAATTAACGTTATTGTCGAAATTACCCCGTTTGATTAAGTTTATTCCTATTTTTCACCTTTACAAACTTAATGGTGCCACAAATTCTTGTTTAAAAACTTCATTATTAGAATTGCTACTTTACCCTTACTTTTATTTTGTATCAGAGTGCCTATTTGGTTTGATGCAAAGCATCATGATTCCCTCTAATCTTGATGCAATGTCTTCTTCAGAGCTTTTGGTCGCACATTTAGGTAGTAGAGAGAATTATTAGATACATCAAGATTACAGAACATATAGGAGGTGGTTACTCTTCTTTTCTTTAGAATTACAATGGCGATTTAAAGAAGTCGAATATAATCTATCACCTCATATAGGGATTACACTTCTAAGTCACAAGGAATTGGTGGGAGGGGATTGGAAGGAAATTTTTATACGTCGAATTTTTAAAAATTGAAGTTGGATTATGATATTTAAAGAAATATAAGATATAACATAAAAGAATAAGAAATATTAATTAAAAAATTTTAATCTCATTTCTCTAATTTTTGTAAATTTAAAAAAAAAATCCCCCCCCCCCTCTCCCTAATTCTAAACAGGCCAAAGTAAAGAATAATGGGGTAAATTATATAGTACACAAGGAAAAGCAAAAAAAAAAAAAAAAAAAAATACATACACTAATTTGAAAAGAGCTATCATGAGGATAAATTATATAAACAGAAGTTTTTTTATATATAAACTTAAAGATATTATTTTTAAAAAAAAGGCTTTATACCCAATTACGTACCTCGCTTTATAATAATTTTTTAATACCCCACTATACCTTCCATTATCTATTATTTTAATTCCGCACTACCTCCGTTAGTAAAGGCAATGAACATAATTGGCAATGGATGGACTAGAGCCGGTAATACGGGTCGGAGCCCGAGGGTAAACTCGAAACCTGTAAAAAAATATGGTTATGGGTTCAAAAAAATAGGGCCTATATTAAAATGAGTATTTTGGGCCCGAACCGGTAAAGTCCGAGCCCGTGACGGGCTAACCCGTAAAACCTGTGGGCCAACCCGGACCCATTTTCCTTTTGAAAAAACAATATAATAAATATAACAGAGGTAGTTAAAAAAGTAAAAATATAATAATATTTAAATGATAAAAATATAATAGTTTCTTTTCTTTTTATTAGTATTATTTTATTTGTTTTAAACTCATTTCTTTTTTTAGTGTTATTTTATTTGGTTTAGAGTCCTCACTTTGGTGAACGCCAAGGACAGGGTGAACGCCGAAGACGGTCTTCACTTTGCTAATTACTCCATCTAGTTCTAAATATAAGATCACTTTGACTTTTTTTGTGGAAGCTAAGGAAGTAAATTATACCATTAAATTATAACATTGTCACATTTAATTATATTATAGGTTAGCTTATAAGTAGAATAAATTAGTTTTGAGGAAAAAAAATTGTTAACCGATAGGAATTTATTGTTTTCTAAGCACATTTATTATACAATTATTCGTGTTTTGTTTGAAATTAATATATTTATTTATATAATTGTTATGATAAATTGTGCTACTCCGTTTGATGCAATGAGTAGATAAATTTACAAATTTTCTCCCTCTTCTATAGGATAAAGAAGGAGGAACAAATGGAGCAGAAATCATAGTAAAAGGAAGCATGATGGGCAGGATGCCTCAACCACCAAAACAGGGTGCCGAGGCGACCAGAGAAAAATCAAATGATAGATTTTGGATATCATATTCGAAAATTAGGGCTTTTTAAAGGGGAAGAGACGGCCAAATGAAGGGAGGACTGCATTTAGGACGAAATTGAGCGAGAGAAACAAACGGTGCAGAGAGAATGATCAAATTAGGGCTTTAGAAGAGTCTTACGGCACTAATCCAGGAGGCTTCTATAGGGTTCATCTCCAGTCTTCTCATTCATTCTTCTTGTTTAGTAGTTGTAATCATTAATCGACTTCATAGATTTGGATTCCTTTCAATTATGCGTAACTAAACGTTAGACTAGGGTTTCTTTGAACCTCTAGATGGATTGATTTTGTTAACTTCCTTTCTGTTGGTTGTTTAATACAATTTAGTTTTGTTTTTACCTTGCTTATATTTCAAAAAGTGCATGATCAACACTTTACTTGTTCAATGATTCATCGCTTCAGAGAGGGTGTTTTGTTGTAGAACTTAGGTAAAAACATATTAGAGAGAAAACTCTTTGTTGACAGAGAAGGGATTCATTTGTCAACCTAATATCGTTAGAGTGAAATTGATGCTTAAACGTGTTTTTGTTGATTCAATAGCATGAGAGTGTGAGAGTCTTTGAACACGATTTTTCATAAATCCAATAGCATGAGAGTGTGAGGGTTTTGAAAGATAAAGATCAGATTTTTGACTTGAGAGAGCGTTTCTGATCACATTAGAATTTCAGACGAAGACTGAATGCATTAGATAGTTATTAGAAAGGGTAATTTGATAGAAATCATGACATATAGAGGGGATAAGAAATCCTATGTTTCATCCTTATCATCTTAAAAGCAATTTTTGAAAGTATGTTTTGTTTTTTTCTTATCCTTTTTGTTCACAACACAATTTTTAATCAACTGAAGTATAAACAGAATTAAATTAATCAACCTGCATTAGATTAAACCATAGTCCTCGTGGGAACGATATTTTTATGCTACGTGCGACCCGTACTCTTGCAGGCGAACAAGTTTTTGGTGCCGTTGCTGGGGACTACGACTTTAGTCTTTTATTCGTTAATTGATTTAATTGTGTCTTTATTTATAGTTGATTTCTTTTCTTTCTTTAGATCTTTGATTATCCATCTTGATAAGGTTGATACTTGTTAGTTTAATTTGTCTTCACAGGTGATTCAGTTGACTGTATGCTAGATGAATTGGAGGTGGTTCTTTTTGACATTGAAGAAGATCCTATTCTGCAAGAACCAATTGTTCCACTTGAACTTGAACGTCGACCTTTCACTATGGCTGCAATTCGAGATGAGGAGGATCTCTCTATGGATGAGTTCTTGGAGCGAGAAGGCTTCACATATTCATCCAGTATTCAGTACCTGAACATCACTGGAAGGACATTTGAAGTTAAACCTGTCATGATCCAGATGATGGGAACTTTCAATGCAACCCAATTGGAAGACCCCACCGAGCATCTAACTAAGTTCGTGGAAGTCTGTGAAAACTTCAAGCAAGTCGGAGTTTCCAATGACGCCCTACGACTACGCTTTTTTCCCATGTCACTAGGGACTAAGGCAAAGGCTTGGCTCAATTCACTCCCCGAACATTCCATCACGAGTTGGGATGAACTGGCTTCCAAATTTAAGGCCAGATTTCTACCTACAGGAAAAAGAGCAACTCAAAGGGGTGAACTACTTAACTTTCAGCTAGAGCCAGGTGAAACATTCTATGAAGCTGGGAGAGGTTTAAAGACATGTGCCGGAATTGCCCAAGCCATGGGCAGAGATCTAACATCTTCTTTGAGACGTTCTATCATGGGTTGAATGAGCCAACACAAGTTATGTTGAATACAGCAGTAAAAGGGAACATTAGAAAAATAAAGAGTTCTGAATTACAGCAGCTATATGAGGATGTTGCATCTAATAATGTTCAGACCTTGCGCAGAGACAGAGTTTTCTATAAGTCACATACGAATTCTTCTGCATTTGGATCCTCATCAGATGGCTCTAAAGACATCAGTACTCAATTAGAAGCTATTACTCGAAGATTTGACAAATTAGAGATGAAATTTGAAAATCATCTCCCAAGAGGTGTTCATATGCTTCAAGGCTCTACCCCATCATGTGAGACTTGTAGTGAAGGGCATAATGTAGTGGATTGCCCCTATACAGTTGAGACCCTGAATTACATGAAAAATTCCAATCGGAATCCTCAAAGCAGTCCCTATTCCAACACCTATAATAAAGGGTAGAGAGATCATCCAAATCTATCATGGAGAAATAGTACCGATCTCAATCCACCTACAGCTTCCTCTTCATATAGATCCCAAGCACCACCGGGATTTACCGCTCAACCACCTAAGCCTCAAGAGGAATCCAGGATTGAAAAGATGTTTTCTTAGCTCTTAGAAGCAACTAATGCAACCAATGCCAAGATTGCTCTACACAACACCGCCATCAAGAACCTTGAAGTGCAAATGGGGCAGGTTGCTTCCCAACTGAACATCTTAACACAGAATGGACTGCCTAATGACACTATCCTTAATCCAAAGCGTAATGGCAAAGAAGAGTACAATGCTATCATGTTAAGGAGTGGAAAGAATTATGAACATGGGGTTTCTTCAAACATGAAATCCCAACCCGTGCAAGATCCATCTAGTGATGATGTAGAAGAGGTTGATACAAACATTGCAATAGAAGAAGAAGCCTCTAAAAAAAGGAAACAAGTTATTGAGAACTGCGATGATGTGCTTAAAGGTTCTACAAATCCCAAGCCTAACGTGGAAGATAAGAAGCAAAGAACTTTTACCCCTTTTGTGCCTCCACTTCCTTATCCTCAAAGGTTTAAGAAGAAGGAAGAAGATGCTCAGTTTAAAAAGTTTGTTGATATGTTTAAACAGCTCCATGTTAACATTCCCTTAGTGGAGGCACTAGAAAATATGCCCAAATATGTCAAGTTCCTTAAAGATGTGCTATCCAAGAAGAGAAGATTCAGTGAATTTGAAACAGTAGCTCTGACAGAAGAGTGTATTGCAGTGGTCCAGAGAAAATTACCAGCTGAACGTAAGGATCCAGGAAGTTTCTATTTTCCATGCAATATCAAAAGCAACTTCACTGAAAAAGCTCTATATGACTTAGGAGCTAGCGTTAATCTCATGCCACTAGCTATATTCAATCAACTGGGGCTTGGTGAGCCACGACCTACTACGGTTACCCTGCAATTTGCCGACTGCAGCATAGCTAAGCCATGTGGCATTATAGAAGATGTGTTGGTAAAGGTTGACAAGTTTATATTCCTTGTAGATTTCATTGTCATAGATTGTGAAGTAGATTGGAAAATTCTAATCATATTGGGAAGACCATTCTTGGCAACAGCAAGAACTCTCATTGATGTGGAAAAGGGCGAAATTACCTTGCGAGTAACTGATGAGCAAGTTGTCTTCAACATGTCTGAAGCACTAAAATTTCATGACGATGAGCATAGTCAGTATCACTTTACTGATATGTTAAGAGATGTTATTCAAGAAGAACATCGTGAGCCAGTTATCAAAGATCCTTCAGAAGCACTCTTGATTAGACAAAAGGATTCTAAAGATGCCAAGCAGGGTGAATATGAAAAGATATTTGGTATTGGAGCATTCCCTCGTATCAAGTTTAAACCTATTGAGCCACTTGATGTCTCTAAGGCATTGAGTTATTCTTTGAACTCATCCAGTGAAGCACCGCCAATGTTAGAGGAGAGACTTATGCAACTCAATGAGAAGGAGAAATATCCACTCAGTACATATGAGCATGCTAGATTTTATTAAGAGAAGCCGAAGAGGCCACCTGACAGAAATATTGTGCTTGAATATTTTGAGCCGGGACAACAAGTACTTCTCTACAAATCTAAACCAAAGTTATTCTCAAGCAAGCTTAAATCAAGATGGTATGGACCGTTCGCTGTGGTGCAAGCGTTAGAGTTGGGGAATGTTGAATTTGAGAACAAGAAAAGTGAAAGATTTCATGCTAACGAACAACGCTTAAAGCAGTATTGGGGAGGAAACATGGATTTCCTAATATCCATTATCTACCTCAAGAACCCACCATAGGTCCTGAAGAGTCAGGCTGAAGACTATAAATCAAGCGCTTCTTGGGAGGCAACCCAAGTTCTAAAACTTGTTTTTATATATTTTTTTCTTATTTTATTTTTGTTAGTAGAGTTATATTTGGTTTTTCTCCTGCAAATCTAAGTCGTTTCGTGTGTGGAGATGGAAACGAGAATGCAATAGCTTATCGTGGCACATGCAGAACTAATATTATGAGTTGTGGAATCCGCTCTTCCACCACCAGCCGCTCAAACCCAAGGAAGAGAATTAAACTTGAGGAACTATGAAGGGAAGTATTTCTTACTTATCACTGAATTCTCTAGCACTTATAGGCTTACTGATGATACGCGTCTCATTGATATACCCTAGTTTACTCATAAATTTTGTTTCTTCTCTGCTATGTTGGATTTCACAATGATGACATTGTTAGATTTAGGTTGGGGAGATAAACAAAAATTAATTGTATTAAATTCTTTGATAGTCTCATCGCATAAACTTGAACTTTTGTTTGATAATTTTAGTGGTAACTCCTATGCTTATCAAATGTGTTATAAGTCCGATGATGTGATACATATTGACTAACATTTAGAACACCAAAAGCCACATTTTACATGCTTGTTGGTGTTGAATTGTATGGTCAACATATCACTTTGCTAAATTCTTTGAGTAATAATATCCACCATTAGAATTGGAAATAGTTTTGAAAATTTTAAGCAAGGAAATTGATAGTAATCAAGGTTATGTACTGATTTTTAATCTTATACTATTACAACAAATTTCAGTATTTATAGTGCTTATTTGATTTTCATTAAAATTTTGAAAATAAGTTAGACTAACATGGGTAGTAAGAAAAATATATAAAGTCTTTTGGTCAATCCCAAATTTGAAAAAAAAAAGTATATACAACTCTGCTAGCATCTCAAGACTCAACTTAGTAACCGGAGGCACTTCATCACCAATGTTGACACTCGCGTCAAATGGTCGAGTCAAAGAGAGCTATGAGTTAGGCAAAAAAAGCCTATTGATCTTGTTGGAGTAACTGAGTAACCGGTGCTGCATCACCCATGTGCAGGGTCGCGTAAAAAGGGAACCTACAACAATTCAAGATATAATAAGAAAAAGAGAAAGAAAGAAAGAAGTACAAAAATAGAAAGAAAAGTAAAAAGCAAGAAAGTAAAAATCAAGTTTGAGGGAGATCTAAAAGGCAATAAAATAAAATGTAATTTACTACCATGTGAAATCTAGTAAGTTTTTGAAATTTTATGAAAAAGCTTTTCAAGAGGAAATGTATTTAGAAAGAGGTTGTCAGAGTACTTGGTTAGAGGTTTGTATGTAGCTTAGATTGCCGTTGATGACTAAGATGAGAATTGGAGAAACTATTTTTGATTCTATCACACACATGCATACTCTAGAATTTGGAAAAGGATTGTTCAACTATACAACGCACACTGATTTGTTTGTAGATATGGTTATTTGAGGTTTTAAAAGGAATGAACATCTCTGAGGACTTGTTAAACACATGAGATAGGCAGAAGAGTTGTTGTTTGAGCTTTACTTGAAGACAAGCAAAAGTTTAAGTTTAGGGGTGTTAACCGATAGGAATTTATTGTTTTCTAAGCACATTTATTATACAATTATTCATTTTTTGTTTGAAATTAATATATATATTTATATAATTTTTATGATAAATTGTGCTACTCCGTTTGATGTAATGAGTAGATAAATTTACAAATTTTCTCCTTCTTTTGTAGGATAAAGAAGGAGGAACAAACGGAGCGAAAATTAGAGTAAAAGGAAGCATGCTGGACAGGACGCCTCGGCCACCAGAACAGGGTGCCGAGGTGACAAGGACGCCTCAGCCACTAGAACAGGGTGCTGAGGTGACCAGAGAAAAATCAAATGATAGATTTTAGATATCAGATTCGAAAATTAGGGCTTTTTAAAAGGGAAGAGAAGGCCAAATGAAGGGAGGACTGCATTTGGGACGAAATTGAGAGAGAGAAACGAACGGTACAGAGAGAAAGATCAAATTAGGGCTTTAGAGGAGTCTTAAGGCGCTAATCCGGTAGGCTTCTATAGGGTTCTTCTCCAGTCTTCTCATTCGTTCTTCTTGTTTAGTAGTTGTAATCATGAATCGACTTCATAGATTTGAATTCCTTTCAATTATGCGTAACTAAACGTTAGAATAGGGTTTCTTTAAACCTCTATATGGATTGACTTTGTTAAATTCCTTTCTGTTGGTTGTTTAATGCAATTTAATTTTGTTTTTACCTTGCTTATTTTCAAAAAGTGCATGATCAACACTTTATTTGTTCAATGATTCATCGCTTCAGAGAGGGTGTTTTGTTGTAGAACTTAGGTAAAAGCATATTAGAGAGAAAACTCTTTGTTGACAGAGAAGGGATTCATTTGTCAACCTAATATCGTTAGAGTGAAATTGATGCTTAAACGTGTTTTTGTTGATTCAATAGCATGAGAGTGTGAGAGTCTTTGAACACGATTTTTCATAAATCCAATAGCATGAGAGTGTGAGGGTTTTGAAAGATAAAGATCAGATTTTTGACTTGAGAGAGCGTTTCTGATCACATTAGAATTTCAGACGAAGACTGAATGCATTAGATAGTTATTAGAAAGGGTAATTTGATAGAAATCATGACATATAGAGGGGATAAGAAATCCTATGTTTCATCCTTATCATCTTAAAAGCAATTTTTGAAAGTATGTTTTGTTTTTTTTCTTATCCTTTTTGTTCACAACACAATTTTTAATCAACTTAAGTATAAACAGAATTAAATTAATCAACCTGCATTAGATTAAACCATAGTCCTCGTGGGAACGATATTTTTATACTACATGCGACCCATACTCTTGCGGGCGAACAAAAATAAATATAGACAATTTTAAGTGATTAATTTTGCATCCTTAATTTCTCCAAAAAAACCAAAATATCTTATAATTAGGACCGGAGGGAATATATTGTAAAACAAGGGCTCATTCGAAGAAAGGGAAAAAATTATAAAAAAAGACTTAAAACGGGTTTTTTGGGCCTAGTTCGAAACCCAAACAATATAATCCGGGCTGAAAAATCAAGCCCATATTCAAAACAGGCTTTTTTGGGCCCGACCCAAATCCGTTAGGCCTGCCCGTATTACCAGCTCTAAATGGACCCAAAGGCAAACTTTTCTGGTTTTGCAAAGATGGTACAAATGATTGCTAAAAGATAATAAACAATATCGTTAGCAGGCCTATCTTAATTATTTATGATGAGGCCTCAAAATTTGACTCGTTCAGCCTTTTAATTTGTCAGTCAAAATGGATAAGAGGCCTCCATGTGAATGCTTCCCATGAGTCACAACTTGCCTCACTAACGCGGAGGGACCAAGCATATACTCTCTGATCCTTATTATAAAAATTGAAATTTGAATTGATTTGATCTAAAATATAAGAGCTCACATTGTATTTACTAATCATTTAATGTATTTCCTCCTATTTTAGCCCTAATTCTCTTTCATATTTATTAATGCTTATATATTTCTCTCTTAATAAACTTATCATAAATAATGGTAATATTAAAAAATGTATATTTCAGACACATTTAATTATTTGTACATGTTTTCTTAAAATGCGTATTTTAAAAGCCGGGCTCTTATAAATAGAAACAGAAGGAGTACACTACTGCTCCCCGCGCTTCCTTGTTTGCTTTCAGGCCTGATGGAATCAATGCGTCCTTTTGAGCTTTAAACGTATTAACATATGGATACTTATAAAAGGTTAAGGTGGATTCCACATACATTATGAACCATTTTTTTATGCAATTCGTACCCTAAAATTATTTTGAGATATAAATAGTATCTTGATTTATTTTTTTGTGCGCAATCAACAATCTAAAGTTTGCACATCGAACTATTCATTGGTATGATATTAGCACCATATACAAAATGTTAAGTATAAGACACTCATCTTATATATTGTTGGGAAAATCTTCCGAAAATTTAAGTAAACAATTAATCTGGTTCGAGTGATGCCTAATAATCGACAATGCCTTTAAGAGATATTATGCAATCCACTCAATTGATTAGATTGCGACACTCTTCAGAATTAAATAAACCCATATGTAATGATACAGTGTTCCATAAATGGCAGAAGATTGTAACTTAGTAAGAGACAACCGAGGATTCACGTTCTCTCTTCTCTCAAAAGTCTGTTTTTTCAAGTTATATTTAATGGTGTCATTGTGGAGATATTTATAGATATTGAAAAGATTGCTTGAAATGGTGCCTCTTGAACTACTATGTATTTTCAATCAAACATTCACAATCATATGTCTTATCCATGAATCTAAAATTAAATTCATAAATAAACATAAATTTCTTAATTTATAAGGACATGATTTATCCACTGAATCTCTCCATTTAAAAACATTTCAATAATATTGAAGAGACATTTTCTTTGACACACCGATACATAATTTTTCTTATATATATATATATATTATCAGAACCACAAATTTCTATTTGTTTTGCCTCCGTCTTTGTCTTCTTCTTTTGGGCTTAGGTGAAGAAACCGATAGGGGCGAAAGTAGAGGTGTCAACGAATGATGGGTTTGAGGGTAGTGCCGATGAATTTAGAATTAAGGTAATGTTTGGCACACAGCAATGGGGTGTGGGAAAGGGAAAGGGAAAGGGACAGGGAATAAGTCAATTTATGGCCTTCGGTATGTGGTTTAGAGGATGCCTAGGATTTGCACATTACCACATATGTAGGAATAGAGAAACCCACATCTCCCCATGGTATTGGGATTCTAATTCCAGGAATGAAAATTTACTAATCAAAATACCCACATAAAAAACTTGCTTAATGCCACACTTCACCTTCATCGTCCTTCACCTCATTCAATGACCGTGTTCATCGCCCTTCGCCTCCACAATGATTGTGCCCTCCACATTCGTCATTGGCCATTGTCGGCAACATCCTCCCTTGTCATCTGCATCCTTACTTTTAGTTTCACCCGAAAAAAACTAGATCTAGATGAAAAAACTCTCTTCTTCTTATCGTAGATATGTTTGAACCTCGCTTTGAAGACTTTGTTCGAATTTGGATTTGCATTAAACCTAGATTAAATTTGTGTTTAAATCTAAATCTGTGTCAAACCTAGAACAAAACTAGACTAAATTTGCGTGGAACCTTATTTTATTTGTGTTTGAATTTGGATATTTGCTTCATCAATCTTGATTGCTTCTTTATAGTTAAGTTGGATTTTACTGTAATATTTTGATTTGTGTTTGATTTTGGATAATTTTTCTTCAATCTTGATTGCTTCTTTATATCAAAGTTGGATTTTACTGTAATATTTTGTTTCCGTTTGAATCTGGTATTTTCCTTCCCAGCTTCCATTAGGGTTCGATAAAGGTAGCAAAGAAGGAAGAAGATAAGGTTGATTGTGTCTTTTGCTCAATTTTTTTGTTAGATCTTGGCCTTCGTTTTTTTAAATCCCAAGCCATACCAAACATAATTTTAAAGTTTCAATCTTACTCCCAATCCTAATCCATTCCTATTACCAATCCCTTAAAATTCAATGCTAAATACCAAACATGGCCTAAAAGTGGAAGACGGAGAAGGAGAAGAACTGAAGCATTGGGCATAACTAAACGCGAAGAATATATTGGGTAAAGGAGGTGGAGCAACTACCTAGCTACGACTTGCTTATGGAGTAACGATATTCATATTCGCTTTGCCTCTACTCACGCTTCTTTATGCTCAGTCATACTTAGTGCTTTATTTCTTAGAAATGATACAGCAGAAAAAAGAATGTTGTACTGGAAAAAGGATAAAAAAAATAATAAAAAGAATTGGAAGCAAAAATGATAAAGATATACTTCCCTAATTTTTAAATATATATATATAAGATATAGTTAACTTTTTTAGAAAGGTTAAAAAAACTAAATAAGCCACTTAGTCATAATATATTTTATGACTTATTATGCTTGTTACAAATCATATAAATTGATTTAGAGAAAATATTCACCAAAATCAGTTCATTAATAACTTATTTATCTTTTTTTGTAGATTTTTTTTTTTTGAAAAATCAACTATATATTTAGTGACGGTGGGAGTATTAAATATTCGGACAACCTTAAATAAATTCTTATATATAAAGAAGTTAGGCGGTTCAAATTTTCAGTTCTTATGAAAGACCTGAAAAAGTATTTTGATATTTACCCTTATAAATAATTACAAATTTTAACATCTTCTATAATAAATATTTTTTCCTAGCTCATTCATATTGTCCCTTTAATAAAAGCCTGGGATTGAAGACACGTGTGGCACGTTCATTGATCCAAGACTCATCACTTTGTTTATGTTACCACATGATTAATGTGTTACGTCTTTTCTCACCTCACTCCAGCCAATGTCATTATTGTGTTCATATTTTTTCATGGAGTACTCCCAGAATTCCACTTCAGACCTTTTTCCCCTCCGATTTTCTATCTTTAGATACGACCCATGGGGCCTCCCTTTTACTTTTTATCAAAGTAATACCTCCGTCCGTAATATAAGATTTTTTTAATTGAATTATGGGTTTTTAAAAAATTAGTTAAAATTAGTTAAAAATAATAAATATATAGGAAATATACCATATTACCTTTATTTATGAATGAGTAATAGAGGGGGTAATTATGAAAAGAAGATGAAAGAAAATGTGTGTGAAAATTAATGCATGGGTAAAATGGGAAAAAAAACATTTATTACTCAAATAAAGTCAAATAGGACCTTATATTATGGAATAAGATCATTAAAAAAAAAGGACCTTATATTATGGGACGGAAGGAATATTTATTAAATTTTATAGTTTGTTAGGAGTGTGAAGGTGCAATTACAACAATAATATTTTACTCTAAAAGTAAAAGTATGTGGCATCATTAAGTTTTATGAGGTTTAAAATTACACATAAATAATTCAAAAGTGACCAAAAGTACCACTTCCATGCATAGGAACATACATGAATGATGGTTGCACAAGGTTATATAGCACATATTTCTTTTGGGTTAATAATTTTTTTTTCACTTTCAAAAATTTATCTATAATATTCTCTAATTATTTTTTCCCATGATAACCTCTTGAGTCTAAAAGTAATTTCCCCCATATTATTGTTTTTAAAATAAGGAAAAAACTAAACCGTTAAAATCCTTAGAATATACCTCAAATTCCTCAATTATCCCTATAATTCATCATTTTTCATTAATTAATTCCTATTACACCCTCTAATCCATAATAAATTATGAGGATAATTGAAGAATTGGATGTATATTTTGAGGACTTTAAAGGCTTAGTTTATTCCTTATTTTAAGGACAATAATCTGGAGAAAATTACTTTTAGACTTAAAAGAGTTTATTGTGGGAAAAATAATTATGGAATATTAGAGGTAAATTTTTGAAAATTTTTATCTTAAAATATATATCTCATTTGAGGAATTTACTAATGCCATATAACCCTTTGCAACTACCACACGGATGTTATTGTGCATATGACGATGGAAGTGATACTTTTGCTGATTTTTGATTTTTGAATTGTTTATGTGTAATTTTAGATATTATAAAACTTAATTATGTCACATACACCTAAAGCAAAACATTATTACTATAATTACATATTCCTAAAGCAAAAATTATTGCTATAATTGCACATTTATCTTGTTCGAAGTGAGATGACAACAGCTTCGCCTAGCACATAATTTGAGTCTGGTAAAGTATAAATGAGAAAAGGACTGAAAATACTCTTAAAAAATAGGACATCATAAGTTAGGGTCTCAAATTTATAAAATACCCAATCACTCCAGGAGTGCAAATTTGGAATTTTCAAATTTTCTGAAATGACATCACAGCCCTCGTTTGAAATAAGTTCCCAACGAGTTAAATGTGTAAAACTCCGGTAATGTATCATATAACTGCAATTAGTGTTCTAAGATTCGCTACAAAACCTCTATCACAATGGAACCCTGCATGTTATTGATTGTATAAGAACATTTCCATTTCATTAATTTTATTTTTTTTATCTTAGTCACCATTTGGTTCGAAGAACATTCCATGTATATATAAATATATAATAAACATATAAAAAATCCTCATGCAACGCCCCCTTCCAAGTTTTTGGCTGGCATATTAGATAATGGGTGTGTTTAGATGAATTTATGGAAAAGTGACTTATATATAAGTCAAATTGAAAATAAGTCAAACTGGAAAAAAAAAAAGTCAGATTGTGTAATGAGATTTATATTTGGATGGGCTGTTAAAAATATGACTTATAAGTCATAAGTCATATTGTATAATGAGATGTATGTTTGGATGGACTTTTGGAAAAGTGATTTATTTTTGGATTAGTTTTGATTGGATATGTAAAATAAGTTAGAATTGTGGGGTCTACCTCCATAAGTGACTTATAAGTCATAAATCATAAGTCATAAGTTGAAAAAAAATAACTTATACTTATTTTGACTTATAAGTCATAAATCCTTATTTTTTTAAAAGCCTAACCAAACATAAGAATCTGGATTTTTTTTTTACAATAAATCATTTTTATTAAAAAAAGACTTATTTATTTGGTGGTTAAAATGCGAGCCAAACGCACTGAATAAAGGCTGAAGGCACCACCAGATGCATTAATTATTGGATGACAACAGAAAAATACCTTTTTAATTTTAAAATCATAAATAATTTATTTGCGGTGGTTAATATTTATACCTAATTAGTTAAGATTTTTTGTATAGGGTTTTAAAATTTATAAGGTGTTTATTTTGGTCATTTTGTTCGATATTATTTATGATGAGACCTCAAAATTCAACACATTCAGCCTTTTGTCAGTCAGAATTGATAAGATGTGAAAGCTTCACACTCACAACTACCCTCACAAAAGCAAAGGGACAAAGGATACCCTACTCCTCGTGCTTTCCTTGTTTGCGTTGAGGCCTAAGGGAATCAATGCGTCCTTTACCGTTGTAAAGTACTCCTAGCTCCTAATCCTAAGTCCTAGCATCCTTATTTTCAAGTTTAACATATTTCCAATGAAAAAATATCTCAAATTTTATTAATTCTATTTTAACATTCATCATTTTTTTTCACTTTAACACCTCATGAAAATTAAGGCTATATTATAATAAATAAAGTGTACCTGATTAAAAAAATCAAGGGTAAAATTACATGTTCATGTGAACAATTTAATAATAAGACTCTCTCCCAAAATGAGACCAGATGATCGCTTAATTGGAGTAATTATGTACGTGTTGATGCTATTTTTGATGAAACTTCTTATCTCATGCAAATTTAGTATTTTGGCCTATAAAAATTTTAAGGTAATTGTACAAATTTAATAAAAAATGTTTCATTATATGTACAGACCATAATAATGTTTTGAGATGTATAAAAGTAAACATGAATTTTGTAAAGCAGTGAAAAAATATTAAAGCCGTTAATTGTGATTAAACATGTTAGTTAAATAAAATTTTATGCATATAATTCAAAAAGTAACTACCATTTCGCTCCATTTAATGGATTTATAATATTTGTCCTATTTTAATTTAAAAGGTTTATGTCTACTTCTAGGTTTCCAAAATAAATTGTTATGATTAACGCATATAACAAAACATTTTGATATTAAATTTATACTTTTACCCAAACATTTATGATGTTGCTAAAAAAAATTGTATTTCCGAGCATTCCCAAAGAACTCAACATTGGTATCGAGTTTTTTTTATCTACAATATTAAATGTAACTCAAAATAGGACGATGTTCCGTGACATGAAGAAGAACAAATCCTTACCCATCACCATTGACAGATCTAAGAACAAAATTGAAGTCAAGATGCAAGGTTTGACGGAAGATGATTTTGGAGGCCTTTTCCCAATAGTATACTCCATTTTAGCTCTCTTCTTCGCCACTTCAATTCTTAAATGTGAATGGTTTCAAAATAAATGGCTACCATTTTGGAGGATTTATGGATTTGTCTAGAGTAGCTAGCTAAACATATGTGAAGTTTGTATGTTTCAAATGCGTGCAGCTACTGTGAACAGTCAAGTGACGAGAGCAAGGTTTTTAAGAACCAAGAGTTTAGGGCCTTTTATTGATTGTAACAAGGGGAAAACGAATTTTATCAAAAAAAAACAAAAAAACAAAACAAAACAAGGGGAAAACGAAAAGAAATCCTTGCCTGTCCTCTGTTATTTTGTAATGAAAATTCTTCGAGTTCTCTCTTTTCTCTCTTCTCTTGGGTTAGCTTATTGTTTTTTCAACTCCATACCCATCATGTGTGTGCGTGGGGGGTGTTATTGCATATATATTTGAAATTGCCTAAAATAACATTATTGTATTCAATTATATTATTACACAGTGGAAGGTAAAATATACAAAGAACAACAATAGTAACGTATATGACAACTAAATTTTGTTTGACAGCTAAGTTCACAAAAAGTGCAAAACTCTTGTAATTTATTATTTTCTTTGGTCTTAAATATAGGATATATCTAATTACTTTGATTAAATTTAAAATATTAGTTATGTTATTTAGTAAATTGTGTTTTTTCTAAAACACTTAAATCATTTTCGCTTATTCGTTCCCACATCTGTTATTTAATTATTATTGAATGAGTATCAATAAGAATAAATTGAGAAAAAGTTAACAAAAATTAGGATTAGGTTGCTCATATATTTAAAACCAAGACATACTCACATAATAGATCTTATATTTAGGATAGGCGAGTAATATATTTGCAACTAAACCTCTATTATTACAATGGAACTATGCTATTGAGGGTATATAAGAACATACTTATTCATTTAATTTTATTTAGGTAGTAGAGAGAATTATTTGATACATTAATATTACATCTATAGGAGGCTATAGATTCTATTACACTTCTTTATTTTGTTTAGAATTACAATGGCGACTTTTTCGCGGAAGCCGAAGTCCTCTGCTACTGTAACTACGCTAAAAATTGCAATGGCGATTTAAAGAATTCGAATATAATCCAGAGAAAATTTTAAATAAATACCTTTCGAATATTAAAAAGATAAAAAGGTACCTCTAATATACAAAAAGATATAAAAGGGATTATTCCCAATTTGGGATAAAATATTTTAAGACAAAAGGATCGAAATACCCTTATCTCCATTAACCACTCAAATATGGCCATTAACCACTCTCGTATATCGATTAACCACTCTAGTATATCTATTTACCACTTCATTGATTTATTAGTTAGATTTGTTTTTGTGAAAGTTGTTAACTACTCTAGTATAACAATTAACCACTTCAGTATAGTGATTAACCACTCCAGTATAGCCATTAACTTCTTCACTTATTCATTAGTTTGGTTCAAATATTCTTATATTTGTGAAAGTCGTTAACCACTCTAGTATAGCCATTAACCACTTCACTTTGAAAGTGAATAGAGACATGGGCATTTTGGTCTTTTTGCCTTAAAATTGTTCATCCCAAATTTGGCAACGATCCCTTTTATGTCATTTTGTATATTGAAGGTACCTTTTTGTTCTGTTGATATTCGATGAGTATTTATTTAGAATTTTCCCTATAATCTATCACCTAGATAGGTAATAAAATTCCTGTTTTTTTTTTATGGCTTGGGATTCCACTTCTAAAAGTAAAGAATAATGCTGATAAATTATACAGCATGAGAAAATGTAAGGAAAAGAAAAAGATATACATTGCCATCCTCATAGGATAATTTGAAAACAGCTTAACATGAGGACAAATAATATAAACATAATTTTTTTATATATAAACTTTAAAGATAATTTGAAAAGAGTTTTATAATCAATTACGTACAGATATTAATTTTTTTTTATACCCCACTACCTTGCATTATCTAATTTGTTTATACCAATGTTCAAAAAACCGGATCGGACGGTTCGACCGGTCCAACCACCAACCGCCCTGCAATCCGGTTCGGGTATCCCTTTAAACCGGGCCCTTGACTCGGCCAAGGACCGGGGTCAACCCCGGTTGAACCGGTCTTAACCAGGTGGAACCGATGGAACCCGGGAGTCGAACCGGTTTTGCTTTAAAAAATGTTTTTTTATTTTGTTATAATTCACCTAATTATCAACTTTCGCTTCACTCAATTTTAGAAACCAGGAAACTATAATATTTTAAATGCTATTTTACACTTGCATATGTTTAATATTTAACTGTTGTTGCTCTTAGTAATTGTATTTTAGTTTGTGGATTTTTGAATAATATTTATTTTCACGTGTAATCAACTAATATTTTCTATTTTTTCCTCTATAGAAACATTAAATATTCATGTTTGATGAATCATGTATACTTATTTACATTTACATTTTGATATATTAGTGACTGTTAATGTTAATATCAATAAAAATTTATTATTTTAATATAACCGGTCTGACCCGGTCCGACCCCAGTCAGACAAATGACCCTTGAACCAGTGCCTCATCCGGTTCAATGTCCGGTCCGGTTTTTTGAACCTTGATAAATTGGATTTTGACTTGAGAAAGCTTCTTCAAATGAAATTGAACCTTGAACTCACACATTAATTCATTATAATGCTAAAAGGAAAGGAATTTATTAGTTCATGAATCCTAGGTCTTTTTATTTGTCTTGACAAGTGTTTTCTAAATTACCTCTTGGTTTTATAATCTCTGTGATTAAAACCTTTACTAGAAGTACAACTTTAAATAACAATCTTTTACATTTTAAATCTTCAAACCAAAAATGGATTTCGCTCAACTTAATTTAATTTACTAAGCCTTCTGTTTGATCGCATTTGTATTCAAATCCCTGTGGGAACGATATTTTCTCATTACTTTATTACTTGTTGCGACCCATGCACTTACGGACCGAACAAGTTTTTGGCGTCCTTGCCGAGGTTGGTGATTAAGGCACTTGAGGCACCTGCAGGCCCGACCCCCGATGAAGAGATGCTAGAGGCTCCATCTGATGATGCTTCAGCCACGCGTGGAGATATTCATAGGCTCTCAGAGAAATTGGACATATTAGAACATCGCATGGAAAAGGAATTGAAGGGGCAGCGGTATGAGAACTACCTCTTGAGAAATATGGTTAGAAAGATGTCACTGACAATGGGGGTGGAATTCTTTGATACTGAAGAGTTTGAGAACCGGAGAAAGGGTTCAGAAGAGGTCAGGCAGAGGACTGAGCGCGGTAAAGCCCCAATGGTTGTCGACACTGATGAGGAGGAGGATTCAGAGGAAGAGGGAGATGGTTCAGAGGAGCATTCAGGGGATGGTGACTCTTGGGAGGATACTGATGATTGACACTTGACCTATGTTTTTCTTGTTTTCTTTTTATTGTTCACTTCTTTATTTCTGGACATTGACTTTTTAGTTTGTTTCAGTGATTTAGACTTCTTTCTTTTGCATGCTTGTAACTGTGTACTGTTGGCAAGTCTTTCTTTTGGGTACCTGTGATCTGAACTAGTGCTTACATTGTAGATATCTACAGGTGACTGATTGCATTTTGGCTATCTTATATCTTGGGTTGATTTTCTTGCACATACCAATTTGCTCTGACCTTCTTCCACTTTGTGAACTGTTATTCTAGTTAGCTCTTGATGCACATGAATTAGCTAACTTTCACATTGTGTTTTTGATTATGCCTGGTACATATTACATTTCATACAAATATTTTTGACCCTTTCTTGCAACCATTTGCAAGAAAGAAGACCCTTATTTTTCCCTCTTGACAGGTGAGGACACTGCCAATTTTTTTTTATTACAAATGACAAGATTCTATCTTGAGTACCAACTTTCAGTTGCCCCTATTTCTTACATCTTCCTAACAATCCCTATTGCAAAAGGACAATCCTCACATTCTAATCCTATCCACCGCTAATTGCCACATGCAGCAACCAGGTGGATGCCGAACAAATCTCCACATAGACTCCATCTCCTGGGCCTTCCTTGCTAAGATGCCAGCGCATATCATAGCTTCCCTGTACGCATGATTGATCTCTAACTCTGGGCAGCTGAAGATTAAACTCCTCCCATCATCCACTAATGATTTTAGTGGATGATCTTCTCCACAACCAGTAAATAATAATTGGATTGCCTCCCTTGAATCAGAGAAGAGTTTAATCTTCTTCAACCCGATCTCTTTGCACACTTTTAAACCAGTGACAATGGCCTGAACCTCCGCTTCCATTAATGTCGCAAACCCAATCTTGCTTTGGAACCCCAAGATCCAATTCCCTTGATGATCTCGCATAACCCCTCCACATGCTGCAAACCCTTCTTTTGATCTTGATCCATCAACATCCAAATGAATAAACCCCATAGGTGGAGTGCTCCATTTTGGATCTGCTCTTTCTGGTAGGTTGAATATTTTATGTTTATACTTGCCATTTTTAGTCTCCTCCATTAAATGATGAAGACACTTGTTAATAATGGCCTTGGGTTGTTCTCCACTACCTTCCAACGCTCTGCAACACCTATTCTTCCATAATTGCCAGCACACATGCCCAAAGACTTCGAGCCACCGCCACTTTGTTGTTTTTCTCGCACCTGCCTCATGAGTTTCATTCCATCTTAACCATCCAACACTGTCAATTTTAAGTTTGGGGGTAAGGGTATACTTTTGATTTGAAATTATATTTTGAATTTTTGAGATTATAATTTTGATTTTGAAGGATATAATTTTGGAAATTACTTCTTGGCTATTCCTTTCGGGCTGAAAAATTTTGGGAAAGTTAAATTTTTCTGGCTGAAGGTTGGTGAGATTAATTAATTATTCCATATAATGAATGCATGATCCAACGATAGAAAAGTCGCTTTGGTGATATGCTTGATAGGAAAAAATGGTTAATATATGTGGATGATTAATTTGCATTTTAAAGCTTAATTCCTAGCAATTTTTGGAAACAAAATTCATGCACAAGAGATTATGGGATGATTTGAATGTTTTTGTTGGGAACTGTGTAGCAAGTTGGCATGTATTTTCCCCCAACGAGAATTCATTTCCATCTCAATAATCTTCGATTAATTCTCATACTTCCGAACAATATCTTACTTCTAAGGCCCAAGGCCACAAAACCAATTATCCAAATTCACCATTTGAGGCAAATCACGCTCTACATTTTGACAACATCATAACATTTGTTGTACAAAACATCGATCATACACAAAAGATAATGACTCACCCTTTTTTTTTTACAGTTGTAATATTTCACAAGAACATCAATGTATTTTAAATTACTAAACTTTGCATCCCATCGGTTTCCTTTGTGGAAAAATTATAAACAATGAAAATTAAAATCTAAAACTAGCGAATCCCATTGTGAAAACCATTACACAACACCATCAAGTCCATAAGGGTGGGATTGCTGGCACAGACGAAATTTCTAAAAATTATCATGGGTGCTCAAATGCATTAGGTGCAGAAATTTGCATTTAAAATGAGAAGCGGATAACCATTTGATGCAAAAAGCTTTAAAAACAAAAATCCATCTCCAGTATCAATTCTAAATAAGTTCCATTGTAAAATTCGTCCCATCTGCACAAAATTTGTGTAAAATAGTTTCACAATTGAGTTTCCAAAATATCCTCACAAGAAAGCATGACCTTATAATTTGTTCAAAACAACTTTGAAAATCTAGTAAATCCTAGCAATTCTTAGTGTCCAAATCAAGAGTCTAACTAGTACCTATGACAACATCAACTCCTTAAAATGCTCTCATATTTCCGTACGGCATCCCAGAAACATTCACACCTACCTTCATGCATTTACTTCATCTCTATAACGCTTAAAATCTCTCCCATTGTCGTTCCTTTAATCTTATTTCATGACTGAATTGATCATGCCTAACACAATGATGATAATTCATAAAGTCCACCCAAACTAACGACCTCCAGATCCTTCGCCTCCTTTTCAATTTCACTAATCCGTAATCATCTATCAATATCATCTAGCACATTGAAATCATCAATCTACTCATTGTTAGCTTATACCCCAAGAATCTCACTGATCATAATTCAACTTCCTTAAACATTTAAAATTTCTGAATTTTACTCCTACATTTCTTCAAAGAACCCATCAATAAGGAAGTTTAAAAGAATTTAGAAATTAAATTTAGTACTTGCGTAAACGAGAGATCATTGCTTGTTATAAGACATAATTATCGCTTATCAACTAGACTTTTAGCCCACAATTCATGATTTTCATATCTAAGGACAGTCCCCAAACGATTCACTTTAAGAATCTCCTCATAATACATATTAATCTCTACACAGGTCCTCCTCTACTTCAATTCATCACTTTATCCTGAAACTGCTCTCAAATCAAGGAAATCATCATTCCAACACTTAAATTATTAATTCTAATAATTACCATAATTGCAAACACAAGATTAGCAAATAGGCGATACTCCCTATACTCCTAGTCCCTTGATTAAGTTACCGAACCACGAATTCCATAATTGAATTCTACTATCAAATCCCAATCTTTATTTGCTTCTTCCCTCTTTTTTTTTAAATACTTCCTTAAAACAAAATTTCAATATCTCCAAAAACTTCAATGATGTATACTAGGTCTATTTAAGCAACTTTATTCCCCAACTCTTTTGCACTGTTCTACCAAGCTACTTAAATCCCTACTAGTGAGCCAAAGTAACCATTCACGTAATCCTCAATCCATAATCATATAGCAAATCTGTATTAAAACCACAATAAAACCTCGATTTTCAACAAGTTATCTCTAAGACTTTAAATCACAAGCTACTGCTGAGTAATCACTCTAAACCAAATTCAACCTAAAACATAATTTTTTTTAAACAAGATTTGCAACTCATCAACCATCAATTCATAATCTGTACAGTATATTCTAACCCTCAAAGTCACAACCACATCTCAAATCAACAACCTTAATCAGTTTAATCTAAATGATCATACCTTACTTCTATAATTTTATCCACATCATTCCTCAAGTATTTCATAGAAACTTCTCATCAATACCACTATGTCTAATGAACCAAGAAACCTCAACAATCTTTCAAATTTTCGATCTCCATACCAAACCTTAACATTCACAACCTTTAATTGTTATTAATACCCTCTCTAATCCAACATCGATAATTCACACTAAATAAAAATCCTTTTTAAGCACTATTGAAACTACGAAGTCATTCAATTATAGAAAGTCCTCAAAATTTCGAAATCCATAACCAACATTAGCTTTCCGTTAGCACCGATATGATTAAAGATACCGAGTAACCTCAAATTTCCTTTAATTCTCACAATCCATATCAAATCCTTACATTCGCAACTTGAATCTATCAAAATCGCTTCTATCCCAACATCAATAAATCAACTGAATCAAATCATTCCTAAGCACCGTTTAAACTAAGAGAGTTATTAAGTCACATAAAATCCTCAAGATTCTGAAACCCCAACAGACATTAGCCCTCAATATTCAAAATTTAATTACATCCTCTATATAGACATATTTGAAACCATCATACTAAAGGCATCTTATTTCATCTAGTTTTCCATCAAAACTATCAAGAATCCAACAATCCTCAAGAATAAGATTTAGCGACCTCTCAGTCCTTGGTCTCATAAAACATTAAATCGCTGATCCTACTTCATCATTTCATATAATCTTTTGTATTCCTATACAATTCCCACTTCAAAATTTTATAAACTGCTTAAATCATTCAAATACCAATCGTAGACTTAATTTACTTCCAACGCTTGTCTTTCAATTTCAACAATAAACTTTACCACTTCTCAAGACTC
The DNA here is from genome assembly GCA_037074515.1 of Mimosa bimucronata. Lineage (NCBI taxonomy): Eukaryota > Viridiplantae > Streptophyta > Magnoliopsida > Fabales > Fabaceae > Mimosa > Mimosa bimucronata. The sequence continues at coordinate 4,342,285 of CM073446.1, forward strand.
TACCACCTTAACATTTTACACTATAGTAGAACTCGCAATCAAATCTTAACCTAACACTTAAATTTAACGAATTCCCCCAGTTTGTTCTTAACATCACAATTATATTAAACTATTCAAAGATTGAATCTTAAACTTAACCCTCCAAAATATCAAATTCGAACCCTAATATGCTTAAATTCCTTGTCTTGTTTGAAAACTCATACGTGTAACTTCTCACATATTCATCCTCAACAACCTTATTTCTAAATTTTACATCAGCAACATTCTCATTTTTTTTACCTTAACATCACATAATTTGAAACTTAAGGAATTACATTAGAGAGTTCCGATTCGATTATCCTAAAACAGAGAAAGAAAGTCATAATTCTCACAATTACAATAAGAACTACAATAAACAAAAGAATGTAAGTTCAAAAATTTCAACTCTGCACATAGGATTTACGCATACAAACTTGAATCTAACCCAAATTCCAATTTTCTCACTTTTTCTCTTACCGTTAACACATTTTTGGAGAACGAAATAGAACAAGTGTCCAAATGATTCCCACTTCAAAACACCAATTGTACACATAATTATACGAATATAGACAAAGCACTTCCAAAAAGACTTACTATTCGTTAGCTCTCGCTGTTCTATCTTCTAAATATATCTTTATCAACCTTACTATCCTCCCCACCAAGGGACAGAAGGTATATCATATAGCAGTATAACCAATCATTAATTACTCAATAGACCTAACTTAGGCACAAGACTGCCTAGTACGAGCCATACTCTCCACCCACCTACGGAGGGAAGTTACACTAATAAGAATTACCATATGACATAAAATAATTAAAGGGAAAGGATCGGAAAATTATTGCCACAAAATTTCTAGTGCAAATGCAATGCATGACACATAACAAGAAACACATGCAAGGCACCTCCAAGTCTTAGACCTTGAAACTGATACCAATTGTAATAATTACTACCTTATTATACTTTTTAGTACATTTTACGTTACCATTTAACAATTACAAAACTATTTATTAACTAACTATGTTAGAAAATGAATTCCACTTAGTAAAACCACTAACATAGTTAGAAAATGATTTTTCATAATTTTAAATAAAATTTCAATTTATAGTCTAACCATGATAGGAAAGAATTTCACTACTAAAGAATGTTTATCATGGTTAGAAAATATTTAACATACTTTAAGTAAATTATCCATGTTAGAAAAGAATTCTTCTAAACATGGTAAAAATGCTAATATGGATAATTAAATCCCAGCCCATCATTTAAATAAATCAACTCATAAATTTTCAATAACAAAAATTCTAAAATAATAATTAAAACAGCATCCATAAGCATTAATCATTATAAGATCTCAACAACTAATATAATGTTCATATTTAAACTCGGAATTTCATTATTCAATGATAATTATCAAATGATAAAGTTCATTGAACAAGGACTGGTCTAAAAGGAATAATTAACAGTCAATTAAACCAACACTTGCTAACTTAAAATTTTTGGTTCAAAATAAACAACAAAACTTAAAAGTGAGCGGAAGCAAAGTCAAATGCAACATGTCCCTAAATGTGGCAATAATCTCTGACCCACCGGTCCAAAGGCTCACAAGTTTAGTGAGGCGTTTCTGAATCCTTCCCTTGGTTTCCCTTATGTTGCTATGACCTGTAAAAATAGATAAAATGGGGGTAGACCCAAGTAACCACTAAATGTTCGCCTACGTGCGGTGTGTGTTAGCAAGGTGTTCAGTGGAGTATTACTAAGTACAACTGAATTATATACATGAGGCAGTTACCATTTAAATGTAAGACAATATCATAATATATATTTCCACATAAATTATCATCACGTGACAGTTCCTCAAAATCACACATAAAATCACATATTCACATTCATATAAATCACACATAAAATCACATATTCGCATTCATATAAATCACACATAAAATCACATACTCACATTCATATATTGCAATCCAATATACTAATAAATAAAATCAAACAATCAATAACACCGTTATTATACGGTCCAGTAGGGACTCACAACCCTCGCCTGAGACCGGGGGCGTTCTCCCCAATTCGTCTTTCCATGTTGTGTTATTTAGTCCTTGTGGGCCAACAAGGAACCTCATCGCGCGATGACATTTTTATTTATTTATTTATCCGGTGTTCACACAATCAGTATAACACATCATAAATGTAGGCATCCAACATATGGCATAAGGTCTAGTCCAAAAAATTCTCAGATTCAATCATGCAAATATATTTAATAAATACTATAAATTTCCAAGACATACAAGTTCACACCTTCATGCCATTTAAAATACATACTCCATCAAACGTTTATATTACAAAATAAATCTTCAAAATTCCTGTTCATCCATTCCATAGAAAATTCACAAACCTCAAGTTCCAAAAACTTACTAACCCACACACACACAAACAAACAGAAGTAGTTACCTCCGTGAAGTTAAACCACTAGTTACCGTAGACGCGCCCCCGTGCTCAAATCAAGCAAGATCAGAGTCTACAAATAATGTCATAGACACGAACCTAATTAGTAGCCAGTCAAGTGCTACCATTCATAACTTAGGGAATTAATCCTACAATACTCCTAATGCTACTTGGTGTAACAAATTATAATTACACAGCTAAATTAAGTTAATTTTAACCCACATCAAGCCTATTAAATCACAAGTATCCTCAAACTTGCCTATTCGATCTTAAACTCCATATGTCCATACTTAATTCTTAATAATAATAACTTTCAACTTTCTTTTGCATTTTTAATTGAACCCAAAAAAAAAAACAATAACCACATATTAGTCATAATTCAAGATTCCTAATACATCCTCCCTTTAAGCCTTTGCCCTTCCTTCCTTAAACAATTAATTTAACTACATTAAAATATCGCGCTCCATCTTCAAAATATGATCATCAACTTTACTTACAACATCACTCCCAAAATTGTTAAATTTCTCTCTTAAAACATAGAGTATTTATGACTAATAGGATTATGAACTATTTCTGACTATTTCCACATTCCCTCTTCATTTAGATAATTAAAACCCAACTTTATGAGCCTGAATTTAGTTTCATAAGAAATCATGTCACCACCGAACAAAACAAAGTACATCACCGTGAATTCCACCAATCAGGAACTCAAACAAAGAACTCCCAGAACAAACTCTAATGCACCACCGAACCACCACAAAGAAAGAGGAAAACTGCTCACCACAATGAAGACGGAAACAACAACAACAAATGGCAAGGGAGGTTGGGAGATTTGGACCGCAGCTTCAGAAAACAAGTAAGAAGAATGAAAGAACCGGCACCACGACGGAAACGACGGACGGCGGTGGACTGACGGCGGCGCTCAACCTCGCCGGTGGCCCTCTCGCCCTCCCACATTCTTATGCTTGGAGATCGAAGGTGAGGAAGATGAAAGCCAAGCTCTCTCTCTCGGCGGCCTCTCTCTCTTTCTTCTCTCTCCCTCTCGGCAGTGTTGATGAGGTGTAGATGGTGAAGGTGGTTGAGGGAGAAGGGCGACGGGTTGAGGACTAGAAGGCCGAGTGTGTGTGTGCTGTGAGAGAGAAGACGGAAGAGGTGTGGTGGTGTGTGTGAATGTGCGGCGCTGGGTGAAGAGGCAAAGTACAGAGTGTGTGCAGCGGCGCTCATGCATGAAGAAGGAAATGAAATATATATAAGGGAATATTAGGGTTGTTGGGTAGGGAAAAATTACTACAGTGCCCTAAAATTTGAAATAGTTTACAATTAAGGCCTAACAGATTATATTATTTCTTGAAATTCACCCTTATGTTAGATTAGGAAATTTTATTTCCCTTGAAGTTCCTTCAAGCTTTAAAAATAATTATTTTCCTAATTTTGTAATTTAGAAATGAATACCCAATCATTCCTTAATTTATATTGGGAATCAGTTTGAAAATCCTCCAAAAATACCTTAAACTTGTGAATTTGTTTCATAAAGCTAATGTATTTTTTTAGAGACACCTGAGAACTTTATATGACTCTTTATTATCTTTATCCTAAATTTGGGAATTATACACATTTATTGGTAAATTAAAATTTAGGATATTACAGCTAATTTCCACTAATTAGTCAAGATTCAACCCAGGTTCTTGACAACCTTTACAAGAATTAGAGACCTCTATAACTCCTTACTCCCCCTTACAACTTGTAAGCAGAGATCCAGTTCTTAAGAACCTACTTTCTGAAGACTTTACAATACAATGAAAGATTAATCAGAAAACTCACTCTATGAGTAGATAAGATCAGATTATAGCTCATTGATGTTGAACAATAGACTCAAGATAGAAAACACTCAGCTACCAACAATTGCTCAATGTATTAAAAGTCGGATCGGACATCGAGCCGGAAAGATCAGCAGGTCATTATTCAAATGGTCAGATTGGTTGATCCGTTTAGTAGGACTGGTGATGTAATAATTATTTGAAAATAAATAAAAACTAATTATACATATAAATTAAATATAGGAAAAGTCTAATTGTCAATATAATAACACCATAAAACATGAAATTTTCAATTAAATAACACCATATACTACAATTTACTCAAAAATATGTATTCTTTTTTAAATGGTCAATTTTTTTAAAAAAAAAATTTTGCATGTTTTTTAAATTTTTTTAGTTTTTATATAGGTTTAAAAAACCATCCGGCTTTTAGAAAACTGTTAAGGTTTTCGGTTTCCGGTTTAACTTCTGTTCCTGGCTTAATAACGGCTCAACTCCAGTCCAATCTGGCTCAACTATCAAATGACTATTTGGATTAAACCAAATCATTGACGAGCCCGGGTGACGGTCTAACCGGTCTAACCGTCCACCTCAATCCGATTCTAACAACATTGCTATTGCTCACTCAAGAAATGTATGACATAGATGTATAGTATGAAGACTTAGAAAATTCTCAGTGTGTGTTCAATGTCATGTCTTCAACTTCAAATTATAGTCTTTATATATAAAATGAGATAGCAGTCGTTGGTGATTGTCTTAAATATCTCAATCTACCCGTTGGAAGCATAATCATCATTTTGGCCCATGCCCTGTTCTTCGTCCCTGAAGCCAGGGGATTTGCAGCCATGTTGAGACATTAAGGTTCAAAGGTTCAGATGCTTCTGCTTCATCAATCCAACGCTTTAGGCTTAATCTTAGATGTTTAACTTAGTTGACTTGACTTTCTAAGGATTTTCTGAAGCGCAGAGGTTGGTAGGATCTTTTTGCTTGTGCACACTTTTAATCTCTGACACTTGCTTTTTGCTTTTTGTCTTTTTGCTAACTTTCAAGTAAATAGAGTCTGCACATAATCAACTCAGGAAAAAGTAATAAGCAATAAGAATGTTTACAATGCTCAGAGTGTCTAATTCAAATTGTTTTGATAAATCCCTTTCAGCCTATGTCAAGGTTCAGGTTTCCAGTCTGAGTGTACCTGCAATGCTCGATGAAAGAGTTAGGAATCGATTGAACTTAGGTTGATGCTCAATGGCCAGACCAACAATTGATGGCCATGAGTGCATGACAATGAACAATGGTGGCATGCAGCACAAGAAATTCAATCAGAGTGAATCAGTTATCGATGGACACTTCAACCATCGATGGCCATTCAATGCTCTGAGCATGCTTGATGCATGCTCGAAGCGTGCTTTGAAGGTTTGACACTAAAGACTTAGCCAATGCTTTATCACAAAGCCTTAGTGATCGAAGGTCACACTCAGAGCATATGTTGCTCGATGGTCACTTCCAGTGATCAAGCACTAAGATGCAATTTTGACTTTTCAAAGCAATGTTACTCTGACACTTTTTACACATATACAACTTTTGAACCAACACTCTATGAGACTTGCCTTGACACTCGATGGCTAGCCACAGAGTGATCAATGCTTGATGGCCAAGAATGGTGATCGAGCACTGACTTGGTTTTTGACTTTTCAACGTAAGGTTGCCAAGACTTATGAACCAATCAGATGCATGCTGACTTGGACTATGCTTGATGATTTGGACACGTTCTGGAAAATGATATCACTGCTCGATGGCCACTTCAGTGATCGATAACCAACTGAAGCAATACTTGTAGCATTGAGTGGTGCTTGAAACATTCTTACTCAAGAGTATTTACTGCTCGATGGCCAAATCAACTATCGATGGCCACCAGGCTCAATGCTTAGAGTATTGATCAATGCTTGGAGCATTTCTTCATTCAGAGTGTTCAGTAATCGATGGCCAGACCGGCCATCAAGCACTCCCTGGGAGAATGCTTGAAGCATTGAGGAATGCTTTAAGCATTCTTGGCTCAGAGCAATCAATGCTCAATTGCCAAGGTCAATGATCAAGCATTGACACAAAATCTTCAATGCTTGATGCATGCTCAATGTATGCTCGATGCAAAAACACTTTAGACTGAGTTTTTCAAAACTTGTTTCTTTTGAAGTTCCAACTTCTGTTTTTGTTTAAAACAGGTTTAGTTATCATCAAAATTATGGGATTCAACATTTTTTTTTTGCTAGTTGAGGTTTTTAACATGTTTTATATATAATTATGGTCTAATTGGTACTTGATTGATCTCTTAGGTTTTAAGTGGAAATAACAATAAAAGAGGGTTAGTTTGCCATAATTGGTAGTTAATTACAAATAATTAATTTCTAGGGCATTTGATCCTTTTCCTATTGTATTTTAACTTGTAGGATACTGAAGACCATAGGAAGAAAAAATCAAAGAAGAAGAAAAAACAGCAACAAAAAGTGCCTAGGCCCCAACTTTGGAGTGTAGGCCCTAACCTCTAGTAAAGAAAGCAGAGACCCTGAGTGCTTGGGCCTTCAGATCAGAGCCTAGGCCTTGAGGCTAGAAATTTCAAACAGAGAAGACCAACACCTAGGCCCTCAAAATAGCGCCTAGGCCTTGATACCGAAAATTTAAGACAGAGGCCATGAGTGCGCAGGCCCTTAAAATGACGCCTAGGCCTTGATGTCGAAAATTCGAGACAGAGTTCATGAGCGCCCAAGCCTTCAAAATGGCACCTAGGCCTTGATGTCAAAAATTCTAGATAGAGGCCACGAGCACCCAGGCCTTCAAAACAAAGCCTAGGCCATCATATTAGTAACAGCAAAACTCTGTTTTACTGAAGACGAAAATGAAGGGGTAAAAAGGGTATATCCTTAGAATCTTGAATTGGGGCATATATAGAATCTTGAATTGGGGCATATATATTTGACTTTTGGGGCTTCATTTAAGCAATTGGCTGCTAGGGTTTGGTTCTCCATCTTATTTTCTCTCAACCCTAACCATTTTCACTCTACTTTCCACCTAAATCTTCCATAGATTTCACTTCTCCTTCCCTTGTTGGTGCTTCTTCCATGGTGTTCAGCAGCTAGGCTTCCCCATTCTTAGTGGCAGCTAAGGGATAGGCTAGGAGCTTCATTAGGGGAGTTTTATCCTCTACTCTCTTACATGTGCTTAATGAATTTTTCTAGGGTTATAGGAGTATTTTTATGCAATTGGTTGTAATTCTTCATATCCATATGCTTATGAGAGTGGCTGAAACATGTTTTTACTTTTTTATCATGTATGGATGCTTAATATCGCACTAAATTGACCTGAACATTTTTTGATTGTATGGGTTCATCTATTGAATGCATGTTTTAGTTAAAATATTATGCTAATTGAGGGTTCTTAGTTAGTGAACCAATGTGTTGAGTGTTTGTGTGTGATAAATGGCAAACATAAACTAGTTAATTACATGAGAAGCATTGTGCTTCAACTTTCTAATCCTAATTTGTTAGATAGGGTACCGACAATGAATTAGGGCTTTTAAGTGAACTAAGTAACAATGTGGGGTTCTGGTTGTTGGACTAAAGCTCCTTAAAATTAACTAGTTTATTATGGTTAAGTGATGCAACTTGGATTAGAAGGATTAATATGCAGGGTTCCGGTATTAATCATTCTAATCCAAGCCTATCCTAGAGGGGTTCCCTTGGGTTCTTTCAAAATTTAACCAATAAACTCCCAAAAATATCCTTTGAAGCAATGATTTCCAAAGCTCCCTTCCACCAAGAATGATTTCATCCCATTAATCCAAATCCCTTTTTAGTTCAAATCTCACTTGTTTCCTTATACAAACTTTTGTGAAAATCCTAATTTTTGATAAAACACAATACAAAATGTTTTACCTGTTTTGCATATTTGACATACTAGTTACTAGGTAATTAATTGCATATGGCTCCTTGAAAACAATAATCTGGGGATAGTACTCACATATATCCCTTGGTTTGAAGAGCGGACCCAAGGGTGCTACACCGAGCAAACCGGGGCTCTTCAGTAATGTGGAGTTCAAATATCATAATTGGTAGTTAATTGTCTGTAATTAATTTTTAGGGTAGTCTAATTCATATTTGCATGAATTTTCTATTGTTGGATAATTTGGAACAAAAGAAGAAAAACCAGAAGAAGAGGAGATGGTGCCAAATCCTCTACTTCTTGTTGTAGGCTCGCCCAATGACCTAATAGCAAGCAACCTAACAAGAAGGCAAACTCACAAGTTCTTGTCATGGGCTTGCCTAATTAGCCAACAACGAGTGGAGAAGAAGAATCAGCCTTATCTGATAGACAAATCCTTGGAATCGTATATATTTTTTATATTATTTGGAAACTTTATCATGATAAAGTAGCAATTCAAATCTAAATTAAGCTTAATTATGTCCTAAGTGCTTTCTTTGGAATAGTGTAAATTAAGAGTGAAAATGTCATTATTGGTGATTATTTGTCTATAATTGATTGCTAAGGCAATTTGATTCTTGTTTGCATCAATTTCCCATTACAGGTACCATAGACTACAAGAAAGGTTAGCAAAAAGGAGCTAGGACTTTTGAGTATTCGATGTACGCTCGCACAACGAGCCAACAATGAGCAGAAAATTAGAAGCCAAACTCATGGAGTTCTCGTTGTGGGCTCGCTCAATGAGCAACGACGAGCAAAAAGGTAGAAGCCAAGATCTCTAATTTTGGCCATGGGCTCGCCAAATGATTGCACCATATTTTTATACACTTTTCATTGATAAAATCATTGGATTATTACATGTTCTTGGGGTAATTGCACCTAATTAGGTTAATTTTTGACTTTTACACACTTTGTTAGAATTTGTTCTAGTCAAGGGCAATTTGGGCATAATTAGCATGATTTATTGTTTAACCCATTTTAAGAACATTTTGATGCTACCTTAGCTCCATTTTATGTATAGATCATGGAAGGAACACACCCAATGGAAGGGCCAAGTTGCAGAGAAGAATGCTGGATGGAAACAGAGCAGAAGACGGAGCTAAACAGATGGCGGAATTGATCTTTGCTCGCTATGAGCTCGCCACGGTGAGCTCATGGCAAGCTCACAGGCCAAAAATTTCTAGAATCAATGTTAGCTCGCTATAAGCTCGCCACGACGAGCCCACAGTGAGCGGGACGCATCAGCAACACACTGTTTCAAATTCTAGGGTTCTTAGGAGGTTATAAATAGTTCCTAACCCCCGAAAATCACCTCTCCAAGCCTCTAAACACGAAAATACTTCAGTTTCTCTAGGGTTCCATCATCTACCATCATTCTCCACTCAAATCCTCTCATCCCCACTCATCTCCACCTAAAATTCCACTGGTTTTCTTGTTCTTTCCCTTTCCATCTTCCATTTCCACCTCATTTCTTCTTCATTCTCTTCCATTCATGGAGGCTTTCATCATAGGTCATCTTGTGCATGAATTTGAGGATATGAGAGGCTAGAATCTTGGTGCTTTGGTGGTGTGAAGGTGGCTTAAGCTTCAATGGGCGAAATAGGGGAGTTGTTTATTTTCTCATACTCTTTTCCTTATGTATTGAGTCTTGTAGTTGCATTTCTCTTTGTATATTTGGATTTGAGATATGATTTCCTTTTCTAGTTGTTTATGAATTGGAACACCTGTGTTGGATATTGAGTTATATTAATTTAATGATATGTATGTTTAAATTTCCTATTGGATTTATGAATGTTATATGATTTTTAGTGGTTGCTAGATTATGTAGCTTAATTTGTCCAATTGAATGCTGTGGTTGCACATTCTCGAGAGGAATCGATTTTCAAAACCCAAGTTCCAACACACACCAAGTGAAGCTTAACACTAACCCTAAGTAATAGCTATGAAAGTGGTTGCTTGATTAGTTATTAATTAGGGCTAGTGGACCCCTAGTAGTTGCTTAGGGATTTTTTCAATTAGACTTGGTGAATCTTTAACTCCCAATATCAATTTAATGAAGCGTGAGAGCCACCGTAACACTACCAAAGCCCATTTTATAAATTTCACTTAATCCAAACTCTTTTCACTCATTAACCTAAAATATAAAAAACAAGTAATTACATTTGTCAATAGTTTTATTAAATGAATTTTCAAACCAAAACCCCCATACCTTTTATTGTTTTGATTGCATTTAGCTAGTTTAGGTAGGTTAAAAGACTCCTTAAGTGAAATGACCTGGGGTTGCAACCTATATTGCAATCGTTGGATTAATTTTGATTTTAACCCCCAATGCGCATTAGGAAAAGGTTAAATCACCAAGCAAACCAGCAATGAGTGTACGAAAATTGTAAATCTTATAAAGTGGAATTGTTGCGTTTTGAGCATGACCCATGACCCGGATCCATTTCCTTCCTTTTGACCCAGTTCAGACTGACTGAGCACAAAACTCTAGGCTAAACAACGCAAATTGGAGGTTCCTACTCGCACATCTCTCATCTTCTCCCATCTCCATCATCATCTACCTTCAACCTTACTCAAATTCCACCATAAAATCCATTTCCACACCTTTTCTTACTTCTTTCTTCATGAGTAGTAGCTAGAGATATCGTCATCCTTGGTAGCAAAGGATGTGGGAAGAGCTTGGAGCTTCATTTAGGGGAGTTTTATTCTCCAACACTCTACCCTTATGTTATGTTTATGTATTCTAGTTTTCTAGGGCATTCATACAGCATTTGGGTGTATTCTTTCTGGTTGTAATCCTTTAAGAGGGTTTGGATGTGACTTTATGATTGTTAAATTTATGTGGATGCTCAACATTGATTTGTATTAGCTCAAAAATCAATTTTAAGTATGGATTCATCTTTTGATGTTTTGTTTATGTGAAAATTTAGTTCCAATGTTAGGAATCTCGGTTGGTGGATTGTGGTGCTAAGATAATTGCATTGAGTTGGAAATTAGTGAGTTTAAGTATTGAGTAAGGCATTAGACTGAACCTATCTAACATTGATTCATTGCTTGGATAGCCAACAATGAATTAGGATTTCATAGGAAATTTAGAACCAATGCCAGGGATTCTGATTTTAGGATCAAAAGCCTTATTCAATATTTAACCCCATTTAGGTGGTTAAGAGCTTAAGCAACCTACCTTGAGATGATTAATGTGACAAGGATTTCAGTATTAATCATCTCAACCTAGGCCTAGCCTAGAGAGATCTCTCCAAGGTTATTTAAGTAAAGAAGCCAATTAACTCCCATTTCATATCAAATGAATCAATGATTCCCTATATTTTTGTCTACCAAGGATAATTTCTCGCATATAGTCCATATTTTCCATTTAGAAAATCTAAAAATATTTTCAATCTTATACTTTCGATTTCAAATGCATCAACCAAAAACCCAAATCAATTTTACATTAATCACTTTTTTTTCTAAGTAGTTGAATTAAACACAGCTCCTTGTAAACGATTGGGGTTGTGCCACGGGCTCCATCACTTGTACTCTAACCACAACAATTTTTTATTTTTGACCCTAGGGTGCTAAACATTGTTCTTAATCATTGTTCTTCACCGTGGGCTGGCTATGCGAGCCAACGACGAGTGTTTGAAATCTTGAAGCCTCTGATGCCAACGACAAGCGTGCGATATCCACAAATGAAATGATGTGTTTTGAGCATAACCCATGACCTAGATCCATTTCCCCATTCTTGACCTAGTTCAATGGTACACTACTAGAAAAAACACTTTTCACGTCTCTTTTTCTGGACTTTTCACATCTCTTCTTGTTGGGACGTAGATTGGGGAGACGTGAAAATTCCGAACTTTCCACGTCTCTTTTTTAATATGAGACGTGGTCCACGTGGAGCCACTTTCCACATCTCTTATTTAAATAAGAGACGTGGAAAGTCTTTTTTTTTTAAAAAAAGATTTTTTTAATGAGAATGACTAACCCCAATCCAAATTAACCCCAATATTTTATCGGAATAATAGAAATATAACACTTAGAATGAAAAAAATGAACTAATTTTATTATTTATATTCAAACTAATATTACAAAAAAGTTATAAAACAACTTTGATCCTAAAATATGGGATGGTTAGCAATAAAAATTAAACTGACCATAAGCAATCCCACATTCATCCCACCACTCTTGCGAGCGGCAGGGATGTCATAAATAATATTGAGCAGAAGGCTTCCAACATATAACAAAATGAAGAAATATAAAATCATCTCCTCATGTCAAATAGCTATATAAAAAGGGATCTCTTCAACAATAAATGGAACCTTTCATTTCTACTATTCCTATAAATGACGGAAAGCAGTGTTTGATCTAACAAAACAATAAAACTTCCATAGTATGTTTCTCAAAAAAGAAAATAAAAGAAAAGACGGAAGCAAGGAACAATGAAAAGCATAAAGAACCCCACTTTATCTATTGAAGTTGACAAGTAGTGAAATTGGACTACCGGCCTGCATCAAACATACAAAGAAAGAGTCCACTTAATCCTCTATTTCCACGAAGATACGACAAACATACTTGTGACCAGACCATGACACCAGCTAAAAAGGCAAGGGTATGTAGTATCTCATTTTCAGCATTGAGACCAGCTAATGCCACAGAATCTCCTGATTTCTGCAATAATGAAAAGAAAATTAAATGGTGATATTAAAATTGAAAATGAAGCATTCATATTCACAGAGCTAAATTCTTACCTTCCAAAACCAGGGCAATATGCCATATAACAAAATTGCGCAATCCATCAATATGGTCACGAACTCGTAAACAAAACGAAAGTGGCTGAAAGTAAAGGAAAATCCGCAAAGAAGACCACTCACAAGAATCTTAGTATAAATAAGTGGAACAGAACATAGATATGAAATAGAATAAACAAACCTTTTATCAAGACTATAGGCTCTAGATTTCTCAAATTTCTCTTGGTTGATTACTCCTTTCAAAGTATTTGGAAGAGTAGGCAGTTTGAGAGCAGCATGTTGTCGCACATCCAAATATGTTTCAAATATGTACATTAATATCATAAACCCTAATTATTATAATTGTTATGTTGTATTAGGCTCTCATGTGACAGCTCTTGAGCTCTCATTTCCAGCATCTTGCTTGGAAAGTGTCAATCTCTCATTTCCAGCAGAAAAAAAAGCAAAAAGCATACAAAATACAAAGCCGATTAACAAATTCCAGAAGAGAACACAGAGAAAGGTAACACTTACAATTTCTCTTGCGAGCGGCAGGGAAAGCACAGGCTGAAGTTTGAAGGTACTATGTTGTAAAGCAGAAGCAACATAAGAAAAGTTGAAGTTACCACAATTTGCGCCATAAAAGCCCAATTGCTCCAGATATCATCGGCAGTAATATCAGATCCCAACGTCAAAATCCAACTACTCCAAACCAAAATCCCAGCAAAGAACCCAAAGAACAAAATCGAAGACAAAGCCACCCCTTTCATCCCCTTGATCAAACCAGTACTTCTTCTCAAAGTCTCAAAACCCCAACTTGATTCCACAACCACAACCACAGACACCAAGGTCCAGTTCACTTGCAAATACACCAACACAAGCAATAGAACAAGCAAAACAACCCCAGAGAAACCAAATAAGGCAAAGAGTATTCAATCTAAACTCCCAACAGCTCAATACCTCGAATCACCAAAAACAAAAGAACCCCAAAAATTAGTGTAATCAAAGATACAATAATTTGAGAAACAATAATAGTGACCAAAAGGGGTAAGAAGGAAGCGAAGATAGATTTAATAGTTGAAAGCTGCGACGGCCGCACCTGACACAGAGAGTGTGGGTGTTGTTCCTCCTCTTACTGAGGCTTCCAGTACCCTTCCCTTGAAATTCACAGAAATTACATCAACATATGGAAATCAAACACAGAACAAATCGTAATATAATCACTGAAGGTATATATAGCAGATTCATGTACAAGCAAATTGGGCAAAACAAAGAGAATCATGTATAAGCGAAATCCTAATAAGTAGCAAAGACCAAAACTCCAACGTTTACTTTACCTACCTCAAATTCGCCAAATGCCTGTAACCCGTCCAGAATCTGTCCCATAGGCGCCGAGAAAACCTGTAATCTAAAACAGGACGATCAACGAGGACCACAACCAGGCCATAAAATCTCTGCAACTAAAATAAGAAGTAGCGAATTCACTTCCATGACTTTAATTTAAAAAAGGGGAAAATGTTCTAGAAGCAGGAATCCATAGCTTGAAAAAAAACATCTAAGCACTGGTTTAATCTCTTTTCCCCTTAGAAATTAGCAACTAAACAAGCAAGAGGTTCAGAAATTGCTTACCCAAACTAAACAATCAAAACACGATCTAAAAGAAGAGACGGAATAGCAAGCAGAGGTCAAGGGCGAGAATGCGAACCACAATCTAAAGGAAGAAGAGAAGAGACGAATGAACTCTAAAAGAAGTCAAGAAAGAGCAAACCACGATCTAAAAGAAGAAAAGAAAAGGGAGAGGCGAATGACGAACAGCAATCAGAGCCGAAGTGAGGGATTTTTGACTACTTCCTTCCTCCGTACATTCGCATCCTCACCTCTCTTCGCTCGAAGAAGGATGGGAAACTTCGCTCGAAGCCAGCGACTCCACCGTTCCTCCATTTCTCTCATTGATATGACTAGTTTTAGGCTTCGGGGGTATTTTTGTAATTTTCTCTTTTTAGTTGGTTATATAAACTGTGACGTATCCACCTGCAGATTTATGCCAACAGAGAAATGTCTTTCCCTGACCTCCCTATCTCTTCCTCTTCTTCATTTCTTTTTAGTTGGTTATATAAACTGTGATGTGATGTATCCACCTGCAGATTTATGCCAACAGAGAAATGTCTTTCCCTGACCTCCCTATCTCTTCCTCTTCTTCATTTCTTTTTAGTTGGTTATATAAACTGTGATGTGATGTATCCACCTGCAGATTTATGCCAACAAAGAAATGTCTTTCCCTGACCTCCCTATCTCTTCCTCTTCTTCCGGTATTCCTCTTCTTCTTCTCTCTTTCTGAATTTTAATCCTATCACTCATTCTCTCTCGACGGCGCCCAACGAAGGGGAGAGGAAGTAATCTGAGGTAGCAGAAGGAGTGGAAGCAATTAGGGCTCGGGTGCACGTCTCAAAAGGGAGGTGGGGGAGGGGGTTTTCCTTCTTTTTTTTTAATAGTTTTCACATCTTATTTCATAAAGTTAGACGTGGAAACCTATTTTTTTTAAAAAAAAATAATAGTATGTAGTTATTTTAACGCCACTCCTCGAGAAACGATTCAGGTTGCACTACTTTATTGCATCCCTTGCACTCCAAGAGGAGTGATTTTGATATTGACCCAAGAGCAATGATAACAGCGGTCGAAATTAGTCATATTCGTGCAGTGGATAGTTATTCTTCATCCGTAGATTCTGAAATTCACAGTGCAAGGTCTGCAACTTGACCTGAGCCATTATTGATGAGCCATGGAAGAATGTTCTCAGAATTGTCCCAGCCTCCTTTGTTGTTGAGGTTGAAGCAGTTTTGGAGAAAATTGAGTCATCTATTGCTTGCTGAATGAAAAACAATGCCTTGCTGTCTTTTTTCTTATTTTCTCTTTATTTAGCCTCTTCATCGATTTCATTGCACCCATTATTCATTAAGTCCCATAACTCTTGAGACTTAAAAAGAGTTTTCATTTTGGTCCTCCAGAATTGTTAGAGAATAATGTAAATTGTGTAATATATCCAGCTGTATAGTTTGTTAGATGATGTATATACGTGTCATATTTATTGTACAATTAGTTATAGCACAAAGAATCTACAGCTATACCATTCCTCTGTTATAAATACATAAGCTAAGACCCAATCATTTTAGGGTTCTCAATCATTTGAGTTGAAAGAAATGAAAGAATGGGAAATGAGCTCTCAGAGTTCCCTTATCTGAGGCTTATATTATTATATTTATAATAAAATGAATACATAAAGTAGTTATAGAGAGGTGGTTACAGAGAAGCCAATAAGGCTTTGACACATCAGCACTAGACACGTGATCTCTCCATATTACAGTTGTGCAGTGGGGCCTGGGTCTGTCTTATGCTCTACACCAATACCCCCCTCAAACGAGAGGGTGGAGAACTCATCCCGAGTTTGTCACGAAGAGAAACAAAACGGGTGGTCCCCAAAGGCTTGGTCAAGCAATCTGCAAGCTGATCCTCAGTAAGAACATAACAAATATCTAATTTCTTAGCAAGAACCTGATCACGTACAAAATGAACATCAAGTTCAATATGCTTCGTACGAGCATGAAAAACAGGATTCGAAGCAAAAGCAGCTGCACTAATGCTATCACACCAGATAACAGATGGAGATTTTAAAGAATATTGAATTTCTTGAAGCATAGATTGAACCCACATGAGTTCAGATGCAATGTTGGCAAGTCCTCGATACTCAGACTCCGCAGATGAACGCGAGGCAACATATTGTTTCTTGGAAGACCAAGAAAAAAGAGAATCACCCAAAAATACAAAGTAGCCACTAGTTGATCTCCGATCATCAGGGCAGGAAGCCCAATCAGCATCAGAATAAGCAGTCAAACCACGATATGAGGAAGAACGAAGATAAACACCATGATTAATTGTTCCTTTAAGATAACGCAACAACCTTTTAACAGCTTGCCAATGAAGAACTGTAGGAGCACTCAAAAACTGACTTAGCTTGGTCACACTAAAACAAATATCAGGCCTTGTGTTCACCAAGTATTGAAGAGCACCAACTGTGCTCCGATATAAATGAGGATCATGAAAAAGATCACTATCATGAAGAGAAAGTGTTCGACCAGTCACCATTGGAGTAGGACAAGGGGCACATTGAAGCATGCCACACTTTGCAAGTAAATCTTTAACATACTTCTGCTGCGACAAAACAAATCCATGAGAATCACGATAAACCTCAAAACCCAGAAAGTAATGAACTGGGCCGAGATCCTTCAAAGCAAAAAGAGCATTAAGCTTGATGGTAAACTGGGAAATGCTGAATGGATTACTACCAGTCACCAAAATATCATCTACATATATGAGTAAAAAGAGAACTTGAGTCTCATCCTTATAGAAAAATAAGGAGGAGTCAGTCTTACAGTTATAAAACTTCCAAGACAAAAGAGTAAGACGAAGTCGATCATACCACGCCCGTGGTGCCTGCTTCAGACCATAAAGAGCTTTAGTAAGCTTGCAAACATGATGAGGACGTCGAGGATCAACAAACCCTTCTGGCTATTTCATAAACACAGTCTTAGTGAGAAAACCATTAAGAAATGCATTATTAATATCAACTTGACGAATTTGCCATCGATAACACGATGCTAGAGTAAGAAGAATACGAACAGTAGTCATCTTAGCAACTGGACTAAAAATATCACCAAAATCAACTCCAGGTTCTTGAAGGTAGCCCTTGGCAACAAGGCGGGCTTTAAGTTTATCGACAATACCATCAGCTTTAAATTTGGTCTTGAAGACCCATTTACACCCAACAACATGTTGAGACACAGCCGGAGGAACAAGGATCCATGTCTTATTCCGAATAAGAGCATCATACTCTGTTTTCATAGCCATACGCCAACCAGAATCAAGGAGAGCATGTTTAACAGAAATGGGTTCACGTGATCTCGAACATGTCACTATACCAACGAAAGGTGCCTTAGGCTTAAAAATCCCATTCTTAGACTGAGTAGTCATTAGATGAGATAAAGCAGCAGGTGCAGAAGCTAATGGAGCTATAGAATCTAGAAAATCATCAGAAGAAGGCACAGAAGAATTCATAGAAGAATTCACAAAAGCAGACGCTGAAACAGAACCTGACAAAACAGGGGTCAATGGAGCTGAAACAGAGGATGTGGTTGACATAGTTAAGAGTGATGAGCCAATGACTCAACACCATCTAAAACACATTGAGGAGAACTCGAAACAGACATAGCACAAGCTGAAACATGAAAAGGAAATTCATCCTCATTAAAAATAACATGACGAGAAATGTAAATCCTGCCATTAGAACTCAAACATCTATAGCCTTTATGAGAACCACTAGGACCAAGGTAAGTACATTTCTCAGAACGAAATTGCATTTTGTTATTATTATAGGGACGTAAACAAGGAAAACAAGCACATCCAAAAATATGTAAAGCAAGATAATCAGGTTTCTTGCGGAACAGAGCCTCAAATGGAGTAGTACCAATCACAGTAGTAGGCAAACGATTGATAATATGGACAGCCATAGAGAAAGCATCCCACCAAAATTTAAGAGGCATATGAGCTTGAGCCAATAAGCTCAAACCTGTCTCAACAATATGCCTATGTTTTCGTTCAACACGTCCATTTTGAGCTGAAGTATAAGGACAGGAATGACGAAAAGTAATACCAGCATCTTCAAGTGTTTTAGTGAAAACACGAAATTCTCCTCCCCAATCACTTTGTAAAATTTTAATTTTCCTATCAAATTGATTTTCAACCATATTTTTAAACCGAACAAAAGCATTATGAGCCTCTGCCTTAGTCCGTAAGGGATAAACCCAACTAAATCTGCTAAAATCATCAACAAAAGAGATATAATACCGATAACCATCAACTGATAATACTGGAGAAGGACCCCAAAGATCCGTATGAACAAGATTCAAAGGTTCACAAGCTCTGGAATCAGATGTACGAAAAGGAAGAGCATGAGACTTGCCAAATTGACAAGCATCACAAAAATGAGAAGTATTGTAAGTAAAGCAGTATATTCCACAGCTTTATCAGGAGCAAACTGTGGTCCATGTGGCAACTTGTACAAGCCATTATGCTTTTTCCCTGTGATTAGCAATCTGTGAGTTTGCTTGTCCTTCACAAAGCAAGAAGAGGAATCAAACCAACAATAATATCATTATCATTTGTTAACTCAGCCACACTAACAAGATTCTTCTTAATTTTTGGCACAACCAGAACACGACGTAAAGACAAATTAGAGGAGGAACCACCATTAAAGGAAGCACATGTAGAGCAATGAACTTGTAACTTATGGCCATTTCCAACAGAGAGTGTACCTGATTCAGAAGTTCCTGGTACATCATGATGTGTAATGTGATTTGTTGCACCACTGTCTACATACCAATCTGGATCTTCCAGAGTTGCAGGTGTAGCGATATAAGCAGATGAATCTTGATGAGAAGAAGAGCGTGGTTCATCTTGTCCTGTGTAGGAACGATCAAACCTGTAGAAACACTGAATTGCAATATGACCTTGACGAAAGCACACCTGACAAGTTAGCTTAGATCGATGAGATCTACCACCACGACCACGGCCAAAAAAATTCTGTTGCTGAAAACCAGAGGTATTAGAACTAATAGCTATATTAGCAAAAGAACCACTCACCGAGTTAACAGAATTCAGATGCTCCAGATGCTTTTCAAAGGTAAGCAATCTTGTGTGCATATCAAACCATGTAAGATTTTCCTTGTCTGAAAGACAAACAACTAAAGGAGTATACTCAGAATCAAGACCAGCCAACGTCTGCGTGATGAGATCTGACTCCGGTACATGACTTTCGGCCATTGCAAGATTGTCAGCAATCATCTTCATCTTTGAAAGATACTCTGTAATAGAGTTCGAGCCTTTTCGAGTCCTTTGCAATTCACAACGATACATTGTGATTCGTGAACGTGAGGTTGCACTCATTAAATCGTTCACTGCCTTCCAGAGTTGGGAGGATGTTTGACAATGAAGAAAATCAGACGCTACTTCTAACGTCATAGTGCTCAAGAGCCAGCTGAAAACACTTTGGTCAGCGGCGAGCCATTCTTCAAAATCTGGATTTATCGTCACTCCAGCTTCGGTTGTAACAAATTCCGGTGGAGTGCGTCTTGTGCCTAAAACCAAGCCATCCATACGATGACCTCGAAGTGCTGTAAGAACGAGTGAATGCCACAGCAGGAAATTTGAACGATCGAGCTTTATGGATACACTTTGATTCAGACTATTAAGAAGAGGAACCATCTTCATTTGAACGATTGAAGATGCAGCAGTGAAAGAAGTCATCAATGGCGATAGAGAAGGAGAGCTAGAAGCGGAAGCCATGAAAAAAAAAATTGAGATCGAGTCACTGCTCTGGTACCAAGTTGAAAGAAATAAAAGAATGGGAAAGGAGCTCTCAGAGTTCCCTTATCTGAGGCTTCTATTATTATATTTATAATAAAATGAATACATAAAGTAGTTACAGAGAGGTGGTTACAGAGAAGCCAATAAGGCTTTGACACATCAGCACTAGACACGTGATCTCTCCATATTACAGTTGTGCAGTGGGGCCCGGGTCTGTCTTATGCTCTACACTAATAATTTGCAATCATTTCCTTTCTTATTTCTTTCTTGGTATCAGAGAATCACTAACAACAATGTCGTCATCTTCCACTACTTCCACGGCTGACTTGAGCTCCGTCACAGCTTGAACCTACTCCCTGTTTTGCTCATCAAGCCAAATGACTACGATCAAGCTGGGTCATACAAACTTTGGGAATCAATCGTACTCTCTCTGGTTGAAGGGAATCGTCTCGAAGGCTATCTCAATGAAACCATTGCTACTCATCTCATTCTTGATGCCACAGGAAGGAATGTCCCAAATCCAGCTTATCTTGGGTGGTACTCTGTTGATAGGATGTTGTTTGGCTGGTTAAGAAACACAATGACGCAGGAAACTGGAGCTCAACTACTCTATTGCAAAATTGCAGAGGATCTCTAGTCAAGTACTCGGGAGCTTACATGTGCTGTGACCACAGCAAGGGTGATGGTTGTTTAGAATGAGCTACACAACATGCAAAAGAACACACGGTGAATAAAGATGGCAGACTCATCCAGCTCACTCAAAGGCTCGTGGCATGGTTCCAGGCTAAACCTTAGAGGTGACAGATTTCGTGGCAGGCGAGGAGGTTTTGGAGGTCGTCCCTTCTGCAATTACTGTTAGAAACCTGGTCATACAGTGGCAACTTGCTACTCTCATCCTTAAAATGGGTATAGTAGAACTAATGACTATCGATTTACTGATAATATCTCCTCATACTCTCCACAGGCTTATTATGCGAATCCCAGCACTGTGATGGACCCAGCTTGGTTTATGGATAGTTTGGCCAATTATCACATAACACCACAATCAGATTATCTTGATCATGTCAATACTGGGGTAAGTCCTATCATACTACTCACACTGGACAATCTAGCTCGATTATTGGCATTGGCTCTACTACAATCCCTGTAAACAATCTCAGTTATTGCTCAAAGATGTTTTGGTTGTGCCTGCTATGAATAAAAATTTGTTGAGCATTAACAAGCTGACACGAGATAATCAAGTTGATGTTAAATTTTCTAATAGATGTTGTGTTGTGAAGGATGTGAGAACAGGGAAGCCTCTACTGTAGGGAGTTCAAAAGGAGGGCCTGTACCCCGTGGTAATAGAAAGGAAAGTCAAACCTCAAGCAAATGCAGCTGCAATGTTTCCCTAGTCGAATTATTCAGAGTTTATTAAGTTGCCTTATGGATTAGGACATCCTAGCAATAGATTACATAAGTAAGTTCTAACTAAGTGTTATCACAATGTTGTCATTGATGAAAAATTTATGTGAGGCATGCCAATTTGGAAAATCAAAACATTCACCGTTTGCCAAGTCTCTGTGTCAAGCTAATTCTCCACTTGAATTGATTCATACCGATGTGTGGAGACCCTCACCTGTTCAATCTATGGTGGGTATTCGATTTTATATCCATTTTCTTGATGATTATAGTAGATTTACTTGGTTGTACCCACTAAAGCATAAAAGTGATGTGATTCTGGCTTTCAAGAATTTCAAAAATCTGTTTTAAAATCATTTCAATACAAAGATAAAATCACTGCAATGTGACAATGGCACTGAGTTCAAGCCTTTCTTATCTTTAGCACAAGAAGCAGGAATTCAATTACGTCTTACCTGCCCATATACGTCTGTTCAGAATGGTAGAGCTGAGAGGAAGCATAGGCACATCGCTGAAACCGGGTTAACTTTGTTAGCTCAATCACGTATGCCTTTGTCACTTTGGGTTAATGTATTTCAGATGGCTGTATACTTAATGCTTAATGATTAAACTCCTCTGTTCTGTTTGTATAAAACAGAGCCGAGTACAAAGATCTTCAACCATTTGGATGCACTTGCTATCCGTGTCTTAAACCTTACGACGCTCACAAATTTCAATACCACAACCAGCGCTGTGTTTATCTTGGTCGAGCGTCGAATCAAAAAGGCTTTAAATGCCTGAGCTCAACAGGACGGGTATATGTATCTCGACATGTAGTTTTTGACTCATCTAAATTTCCCTTTGCTACAGGTTTCTTGAATCGTCAAAGCTCAATATCTTCGAATGACTATTCCATGCCATTAATCATCTCTAGTCCTGTCAATTCATGGAACACCTCTAATGCAGGTTCGAGCTTGTCAATGGCAATTCCAGGAGAGTTAAATATTCTTGCACCTGCAAATGAACAAGTTAATGGAGAAGTTGAAAAATTAAGTCTAATGACCTCTATAAGGCCCATTCCTCCTGTAGACCAGTCCAATTCACAGCAATCAGAATCACAACAGTCCAATTCATCCAATTCACTTAGGCCACAGTGCAAGAACACCCATCTATGGTAAATTGGGCCAAGGTTGGTACTCCAAGCCCAATCATCATTATATTGGGCTTCTAAAAGCTGAAGATCCAAGGTCCATTCAATGAAACTCAGAACCCAATTCAATTGGTGAAGCCCTCATTGGCATCGTGTGATGGAAGCTGAGTTTGATTCGTTACAGAGAAATCAAACCTAGCAACTTTTTCCTTACACGAATCAATGAGTTATTGATTGTAAATGGGTGGTCACATCGAAGTTCAAGGCTGATGGATCGTTGCTCAAGCACAAGGTGCGTCTGGTTGCTAAAGGGTTTCAGCAATCTCCAGGTGTAAATTATAGAGAAACATTCAGTCCAGTTATAAAATCAACAACAATCAGAGTTGTGCTAGTCATCACAGTAACTTTCAAGTGGGAAATCAAGCAGATTGATGTAAATAACGTGTTTTTTCAATGGATGTTTGCAAGAAACAGTGTTCATGAGGCAACCCGAAGGATTTGTAGATCATCGAAGACCTCGGCATGTATGAAAGTTAATAAAAGCTTTATATGGATTGAAACAAGCACCAAAAGAGCTTGGTTTGATAGATTGACGGTAACATTACTACAATGGGGTTTTGAGAATGCAAGAAGTGATATTTCCTTATTCATGCTTCGAACTGCAAGTTTGACTGTTTATTCTGGTGTATGTTGATGGTATATTAGTCAATGGAAATAAATCTAGATTTATTAATGATCTGGTTAGAAACATGAACATGCATTTCTCTCGTAAGGATTTGGGTCCTTTATATTATTTTCTGGGTCTGGAAGTATATAGAGACAAGTCTGGGATTCATTTGAGTCAAGCAAAATATACACTTGATCTTTGAAGAAATTTGGCATGTATGATTGTGCTTTTGTGACAACTCCCATGGTGACTGGGAGAAAATATTCTATCAATGACGGTGAACTATTACTTGATCCTACTAAGTATAGATAGGCGATTGGGTTATTGCAATATCTCACAAATACTAGACCAGATATAGCCTACTCTGTCAATAAGCTAAGCCAGTTTCTTTGTCAACCTCGAACAGAACATTATTAAGCTGTTAAGAGAATTTTTTGCTATTTGAAAGGCAATTATAGTTTTGATTTGCACATTAAACCTTTTTCATCTCTTTAGCTCAATGCCTAGACAGATGCAGATTGGACCACTGACGATATAGATGATCCATGGCTGGTCAATGTGTTTATTTGTATAATACACTTGTGTCTTGGTCTTCCCCGTAAGCAACATGTTGTGTCAACGTCAAGTACAGCATCAAAATACAGGTCCCTTGCTGATGGTGGTGCAGAAATCGGATGGTTAACCTCACTTTTGTTTGAACTTGGTCTGTTCTTAAGGAAGCCATCAATAATATGGTGTGACAATTTAAGTGCTAAAGCACTAGCTGCTAATCCAGTTCAACACACTAGAAGCAAGCACATTGAGATTGAAGTTCATTTCATTAGAGACTTAGTTCTCTCTGGTCAAGTTGCTATCCGATATGTACCCTCAGCTCACCAAATTTCAGATTGCCTCAGCAAAAGCTTTAGCTTAGCCTTAATTTTAATATTTCATGAGCAAACTCGGGTTAGCTATCACACCCTCTCGTTTGAGGGGGAATGTTAGAGAATAATGTAAATTGTGTAATATATCCAGCTATATAGTTTGTTAGAGAACGTATATACGTGTCATATTTGTTGTACAGTTAGTTATAGCACAGAAGTTAGTTATAGCACAGAGAATCTACAACTGTACCATTCCTCTGTTATAAATACATAAGCTGAGACCCAATCATTTTAGGGTTCTCAATCATTTGCAATCATTTCCTTTCTCATTTCTTTCTAGAATTCATGGTTTCACCTTTGAAGGTTGGCCTGGTATGGAGGGTTGATAAACATTCAGAGAATTGTTGTTAACGCCCTACTCTGATCGAAGATACTCTGATACGAATTTGAAGTTTAAAGGGTGAAGACTGAAAGGAAAAACAGAATAAGAAAGAACACAAAGATAAATTGCTCTAACTGAAGTTGATGTTTTTACTGAACGAAATTGCCGTAAGAAAAAGTCTGATTACTATAAACATGAGAAAATAACCGACTCTGATTAAATAAATTGACAGAAATAATAATTAAAAACTAACAGCAACTATTTCTCCTATTTTTCAGCTACCCAACAATCCAGGATCGGCTAATGGTAAGCTCCTTGATTTGCTTTGCGGTTCCTATATTTCAGCAACCCACGATCTGGCCGTTGGAGTTGTTGTCAGTGATTTGATTCCTTAATTTGCTTCATCACTTTTTGAATCACATCTCTAACAAATTGGCCTTCATCTTCAAGATTTTGCATAATGAGCTCTTGATGATTCTGATCATTCACTGAATGTAATTCAAGGGAACGCTAGCATTCATGCGCCCCAACGTTGTCTTGTGATAGATGGTCAATGCATACATGTTTCTAGTTGGCGGTGAAAAAACGAAAGGACAAATTATTCATTAATTAGGACAGAGTAGTAGATAGGATATTTACATCACATGTTTAATGTGCGGCTACTACTAACTAGCTACCAACTTCAAGCTAGTATAATTAAGCCTTATTAAGCTGACTTAAAACACGGCTTCTTATCACACAACTGTTGAATCATTGATGGATTAAGAATGACAAGCCCTAAAAAGAGAGCCACCACGGATAATAGGACAGGGTAAAAGCCTCCAAAGTCAGTTATACTCAAACCTTCCGTCTCTTCATCATTTCGGTCTTCAAATTCCCAATCTTCAATGGAGGTTGGTAAGGAGCACTTAGCCATCACTACACGATATGACTCCAAATCTTGAGTCACGTTTAAGATTGCTTTCGAAAAATGTGAGGCTAAACCAGACTTCTTAGGGAATGCCTGAAAATACAATTAAATATATGACATCACATAAAGTGAGTGTACAACCCTGATGCATTGAAAAATATAACATATTATAGAGGGATATCAATAGATGGAGTGCAGAATCTACCCTCACATCCTAGTTATATGGCAAAGTTATCATTAGTATTGGAGTGTATAAGCAGATTTGTAATGATGATGATGATGGAGTAGACTTACAAAGGCAAATCCACCAGTTTTGTTGATTGGTCCTGTCAACATAAAGTGAGATTTATATTTGGAGAGGAAGAGTGTGAGATAAGGAGTTTCATCAAAAATAGCATCCACTCCTCCATTTTTGGTTCCATTTGTCAATGCTTCAATGTATTCTTCACGACTTCCTAAAGCCTTTAACTGAGACGACTTGAATCCTTTTTGTTCAATCAGAAACCATCTCACCCATGACCCATTTTGATATCCCACACACAAATTTTTATTCCTAATATCATTTTCGTCCTTGAATGAAGGCTCTCTCATTTTTCCCTGTTGTGTTAAAATTGAAGTTAAATTGGCGGTATACACTTGCAGTACTAAGATGAACAGGAATGACGTCAGTATCACCATCCATCCTGCAGCTTTGTTTGCTAAATTGATCTTCATAACATCTGCAATACATCATCGTACATACAACATTGATATAAATTGTGTGATAAAGTACTTATGAGGCACAAATTGAAACAGAATAACATATAGTCAAATTTGTATGCTACAAGAGAACTCACCGATCTTGTAAACTAGGAAGGGGTTGAAGAGAAATTTGTCGGTTTCATTGGATTTGTCGATTTCGTTGATTTTATTGGTTTCGTTGGATTTGTCGGTTTCGTTGGTTTTAAATCTTTCCAATATAATTATGATAATAGTTGCTGCCACAAAAATCCCACCAAGAATTAACCATAGTGACCATTTGAAAGGTTTCAAGAGGATCCCCTTACTTGTGGTGGCATTTTTCACCCTCACCATCATTGCTACACTTGAATCTAAATACGGCACCGTGAAATCAACACACTTTGTGCGATCCGCCACAATTGTAATGTCTCCAATTATAGCATCAAGAGGCTGCAACAGTTTCATATAACCAATATATATCATGCATTCATATAAGTATATACTAAGATCATACCAGACTTCCCATAAGAAACGAAAGATATATTAATATTCCTCTCATCCTTAATGTATATCCTATTTTGGAGATGATCTTTATTTTAAATGTAAAACTTGTTTCTTATATTTGTCAATATTTTATTAATCTAGAGACATCAACAATAATCAAGTAGAAGAAATATGGAGAGAATTCAAAAAGATTACTATAGAATTTTTTTTAAAAAAATATGTCATAATTGCTAAGTTAACTAAATCCTTTAATATGATTAAATTAGATATATGTATTAGGTTAAAGACAAAGGGCGGTATACAAGTAAAGCAACTTAAAAAGAAAAGAATGAGCACTTGCCTCGTCTTTCATCGTTTGGTTGCAGAGAATATCATCATACATGGTAGTACCACTACCTTTGTTCGACAAGGGAACAAACTCATAGTAATTTAACGGAAATGGCAAAACATCGAGAGCTTTTAAGAACACGTTAATAGCTAAGCCAGTCGGTGGCGTACTATCTGCATTCACAAATTCCGGAAATGAATTTGTTTTTGTCACTCCAATTCTCAACCTCGGTGGTTTCTTCATTGTGTCACCTGGCCACAGTGGATCCTCTAGTGAGTATTCACCAGATGTATTACCACCGTCACCACCATGATTCTGAAGCTTAGTTACAGGGTTCCAAGATCCTATTATCCTTTCTCTTTTTCCTATCACATTGTATACTTCATACTTCACCGGTTGGTCTAGTTGGCCATTTCTTAAATCAAAATTTACCCCTGAATTATTTTTGAAATTAGTGGCCAGAATTTCACTGCCAAGTATTGTTCCATTGATTGTATCATTTTTCTCTACTGCCATCTCTACTGCCATAGCTAAAGCTTCGATTGTGTGATAAGCCCACCATCCATAGATAGCTAGGCTACTTCCGAACCTGAGCCTGAAATCTTTCTCTTTCTTCCTACGCATTTCTGTTTTTTTAGCAATCAAATCTATCGGTCTCACTCCCAATGCACCTTGCATGTATCCTTTCAAAGGATCCCCAATCCTCACTTGAGGATCCGTCAAAGAAGATAGCGCTTGGGTAAGTATCCAAGCATATCCTTTATCCATCATGTCTTTTGCTTCCGCAGACAAAATAAATCTTGTTCCGAAATCCATGCTCATATGAACAACAAATACATGTGGTTGCATCTCTTTTAACTTGTCAATAGTTCCGTTAATTTCAGTTGGTGTCGAATCTGAATCAATGGCGATTACGTTAGCCATTCGTATTCCCATATCTTTCAACACACTCGGGAGGCATGAAATAAGGTGAGTGCCATATTCAGTATCTTCATAAATAGGGATGACTGAATGCCACCCAAGAGCTTTAATAACATCAGCTATAGCTTGGAACTGAAAGCAATTAAGGCCTTCATGGGAGTATGGTGATAAAGGTGGCAAAAGAGATGGACCGGTTATGGGAAACCAAATAACAGGTTTTTGGAGACTCTCACCAAGTTTCACTATATACCTTGCTTGCTCTGGATATTGGGGCCCCAGGATGGCATGCACTTTGTCTTTCTCTATTAAATTAGAAGCTGCTTGCATATCAAAGGTTGTCTCCATTACTTCTATCACCTTGCTTGATCTCTCCAATGTTAACATAAAGTAAAGCCTATTTTATACTCCCTCGAGTCATTCTTAATAAGCAACAACTACTAATTAAATTAGGCAAAATGAACTATCGATTAAAACTAGTAAAAAATGTGTAAAAAGATTTATTTATTTTTAACATATCTTTATTCATGAAGATGCTGATTTGGAGAAATTGGAGGGAAAAAAGATGACGGACAATGAGTGAAAAATAGAGATAAGAGAGATACATGTAATAGATTGGGGGATAAAAATGAAAAAAAAAAATGTCTTCAACTTTTAGACAAAATCAAATTGTTACTTATACATAGGACCAACTATATGAGAGAAAATGTTGCTTATCAATATGACTGAAGGGAGACAATATAGGCCTACTCTATGTTAACTTGGAGAGGGTTCAGGGAGACAGGAATGGAGACAAAAAAAACATGTTATTAAATAAAATGATATCCCCTATTTATTATTTATTTTTTTTTACTAACCTAAAACTTTAACGAGGAAATGAGTTAATGACTTTTCAAAATTCCATACTGATATACGAACAATTAATTTTTCAACGTTTAACATGAAATATTGGAAAGACTTGGCTTGCTGTAAATATTTCACACACTATAATTTACGATTGAATACTTACTGTATAATAATTAGCAACTAAATTTCTAAAGTTTGATGACATAAAATATTTTAGGGAAAAGAGTAATTATAGTAATTATTAATGACCAAAGGTTCTTTATTAAAATTTATCCCAACTGAAATTAAATTTAAATTCTGGTCCCAAAGTTATTCTTCCGAATTTGTAATCTTAATTATAAATTATTCATGAAAATAATATAAAAATACCTCCATTTGTTCTCAATTTTTATATCGCTATCATCCTCTCATTCCAAACTATGCAAGCAAACAGCAAGGGGTATCCCACTACTATGGGGTCTATTACAGGAATTGCACAATAATTTATTGTTCTATTAATAACCATATATTTTAGCGTGTTATTAAAAAAGAGATTTCGCTCTATAACCTCATCAAATTTTCATTTCAACCTCTCTCTACTTATTTTAATAGAGTTCCATTTTACTTGATCTATCATCTGCACATGTGCGTTCATATTCTTTGATATACTCTAAACTATGCAAAACTTTAGAAAAAGTATCCCGTGTATAAAAAGTCAAGTCCTTTGGGCAATTAAATTTTTCTTTTAATTTCTTGAACAGAAAAGGGAATACTAACTAACAGTTTGATTGATGTTATAAGTAGGATTGAACTTAAGATCTCCCACCGGAAAACTTCCATACGACCAAACTCTTAAGTTAATGGGGTGGTCAACAAAGTTTGAAACAATGACTTTTTATAGATTTTTCCATTTTTTTTTCTAGTTATATATGACATAATCATTTTAACAAATCAACTGCGTCATGAATAATAGGGCGACCATGCAAAATCATCAGACTAAGACTAATTTTAAGTTATGATTTTCTTGTTAATGATCATTGCGCGGAGAAAGTTGTTTGATTTTACGGAGAAAATAAATTTTTAAAGATGGAGATTAGAGTGGTGCTTTTACCTTCTTCTTTCAGGGTGCGGGCAGCTTTCTGAGAAACGTTCTTCACTATAAGGTAGATCTTGGTCACTGTATGGCTGTGAGCGGAATAATAATCTTCGATGGCGAGAGCAAGGGTGTTGTTAATTATGCAACCAAGTGTTGAATTCAGATCAAGAATGACTCCTACAGGTATTTGTCTTCTATTCCCCTCATCTGTGGCCACCATTGAAGCTCTTGCTGTAATGTGAAGGCATAATAATACCAAGAGAAGAAGACTCACCCCTAAGAGAGAAGAATCTTTGAAGGTTTTCTGCCGCTTTGCCATTATTGATCTCGATTATCTCCCTTCTCCTTCTTCACTCTTCCTCTTTCTATATATATTACATGCCCAAACCTCCAATATTATTAAATCATTTTCTCTATTCTCCCGTCTTCAATAAGAGACACTTATAAATTAATTTTTTTTATTGATTTTCTATTTTATCCCCATTTAATTTCTCATAATATTTATTTAATTCTCATACATTCTTTTTCCACCATAGATTCTTTATATTTCATATATAAATAAAGGTAAATTTTTATTTAAAAAGTTACATTTTTTATATTTTTTTGTTTATAACTAATTTTAACTAACTTTTTTAACAATATAATCAGGTGAGTTAATTCTTATAATACAGACGAGAAGGAGTAATTCTTAAATTTTTTGCATTCATGCATTTGTGTGTGTATTCCTATTGAGGTTATGTAAACGAATACTCTCTTTTATACCCTTATCCAGCAAACTATATGTTGCTACAAATCTCAATAATTTCTTAAGAAAATTATGGCAGTTTTGCCGATATATGTCAAACAGTAAACAAAATTATGAGAATGTTGCATGATTGATTAAATAAATTAACGCAATGACGTTGCACAGAGTGACGTATGAGAGAAACGCAACACATGAATCATGCGCTCACAAAGCCATGTGATGGCTTGGATCAATGGATGCGTGAAACGTGTCCTTAATCCTATCCTTTTAATCAGTAAATAAACTAATCATTTAATTTTTAGGGTTAATATAACTTTTGGTCCCTGAACTTTTACTCAATTTTGGTTTTGGTCCCTGAACTTTAAAATTTTTTGTTTTGGTCCCTGAACTTTCGGTCAATTTTGGTTTTGGTTCCTGAACTTTGAAATTGTCGGTTTTAGTCCCTGAACTTTGGGTCAATTTTGGTCTTGGTCCCTGAACTTTCAGTAATTTTGGTTTTGGTCCCTCAGTTTAAAAAAAACTTCAAAAAAATAAATTAAAGTTGAGGGACCAAAACCAAAATTACGGAAAGTTCAGGGACCAAAACCAAAAATTTTAAAGTTCAGGGACCAAAACCAAAATTGAGTAAAAGTTCAGGGACCAAAAGTTATATTAACCCTAAAAATTAAATGATTACTTTATTTACTGATTAAAAGGATAGGATTAAGGACACGTTTCACGCATCCATTGATCCAAGCCATCACATGGCTTTGTGAGTGCATGATTCATGTGTTGCGTTTCTCTCATACGTCACTCTGTGCAACATCATTGCGTTAATTTGGGCATAATTAGCATGATTTATTGTTTAACCCATTTCCAAGAACATTTTGATGCTACCTTAGGTCCATTTTATGTATAGATCATAGAAGAAATACGCCCAATCGAAGAGCCTGGATGCAAAGAAGGTAGCTGAACAAAGGGGCAGAAAAGTTCCTTTGTTGCCGTGGTGAGCCCATGGCAAGCTCACGGCGAGCCCATGGCGAACCCAAGGCGAGCAATAACAAGAGAGGCAGAAAGCATGTTTGCTCATCGTGACGAGCTCGAGACGAGCTCACAGCGACCCCATGGCAAGCAGCACCCAGAAATTCCAGAAAGCTTGTCTGCTCGCTGTGACCTTGCTACAACGAGCTCACAGCTCTAGAACTCCAGAATTGGTGTTTGCTCACTGTAGACTCGCCACGGCGAGCTGGACACATAAGCAAAGTGCTATCACGAGTTTTAGGGTTCCTAGGAGGTTATAAATAGTTCCTAACCCCCGAAAACCATCTCTCTAAGCGTCCAAATATGAAAATACAAGGTGTTCCTAGGATTTCTCTTATTCTTCCTCATTCTCCACTCAAATCCTCTCATCCCCACTCATCTCTACCTCAAATTCCACTGGTTTTCTTGTTCTTTCTCTTTTCCATCTTCCATTTCCACTCCACTTTTTCTCCTATCCTCTTCATTCATGGAGGCTATCATCATGGGTCCTCTGGGGCAAGAAATTGAAGACATGAGAGGCTAGAATCTTGGTGCTTTGGTGGTGTAAAGGTGGCTTGAGCTTCAATGGACGAAATAGGGAAGATATTTGTTTTTTCATGCTCTTTTCCTTATGTATTGAGTATTGTGGTTGCATTTCTCTTGTATATTTAGATTGGATGCATGATTTTCCTTCTTCATTGTCTATGATTTGGAATATTTGTGTTGGACATTGAGTTATGTTAATTGAATGATATGTATGTTCAAATTTCCTATGGGATTTGTGATGCTAAATGATTTTTAGTGGTTGCTAGATTGTGTAGCTTAATTTATCCAATTGAATGTTGTGGTTGCACATTCTGAAGAGGAATCGGTTTTCAAAACTCAAGTTTCAACACACACCAAGTAGAGCTTAACACTAACCCTAAGTAATGGCTAAGAAAGTAGTTGCTTTAGTAGTCATTAATTAGGGCTAGTGGACCCCTAGTGGTTGCTTGGGGATTTTTCAATTATACTTGGTGCATCTTTTAACTCCCAATATCAATTTTAATGAAGCTTGAGAGCCACCGAAACACTACCAAAGCCCATTTTATAAAATTACCCTTAATCCAAACTCTTTTCACTCATTAATCTAAAATACCAAAAACAAGTAATTGCATTTGTCAATAGTTTTAAGTAAATGAATTTTTAAACCAAAACCCCCATACCTTTTATTGCTTTAATTGCATTTAGCTAATTTAGGTAGGTTAAAAAAGACTCCTCAAGTGAAACGACCCGGGGTTGCAACCTATATTGTAATCCTTGGATTAAATCTTGATTTTAACCCCCAAGGCGCATTAGGCAAAGGTTAAATCACATTGTCAAGACAAAGTCTAGGAATACTGAGAAGATTTTTTGTAATTCCAGGAACATGTAAGATATCACGAAGTTTGAGTTTATACTGAGAAGATGGAATACTGGAAACAGAATTACCAGTGCAATGAACAGACATTCCAGAACCATTACCAACAAAAATCTTATCAATAGAGGAATCACCTGATTTATCAGCAATCTCCTTATCGAAGTGAGTAATATGGCTAGAAGCACCGAATTCGAGATATCAATCCGGATCTGCAACTACATCAGAGGTAGCTATCAGTGCAGCTTTATCATTATTGGAAGACTCAGCGGTCACATTAAGTTTCTAAAACTCTTCATCGAAGCGATGCCAACAGTCAAAAGTCGTATGACCTTGCTTTTCACAGAGTTGATACTCTGGAATATCATGAGAGGAACCACAAGAACGGCAACCATACGAATCAGGTGAGTAGCGTCCTCTAGGGGTGAGCAAAATCAAACCGAAACCCGAAAACTGAACCGAATTAAGTTCGGTTTTTTCAATTCGATCATTTCGGTTTTCGATGGTTGTTCGGTTTTTTTAATTCGGTTTTTTAGTTTTCGGTTTTCAGTTCAGTGCCTTAAAAAATAATTTGGTTAAAACCGAAATATTAAAAAAAATTAAAAAAATAATTTTTCCCCTATTTTTCTTTTTATACACTAAAGTTTTAAAATTCAAAACTTAAAAATGTACCTTTTTTTTCTTATTTTAATTTAAAAAATGATATGTCATATATCATTCATCAATATTTAGTTTTTAAAATTTTTATTTTGCTTTTTTTTTAGATGAAGTAATGTTAAATACATCTTTTTCTTTGTATTTTGCATTTTTCCTAGAAATCTAATATTATGTTTCTAGTTTATATATTGTATTATGTTATTTGGGATCTTATTGAGGTTGTTAGGTTTATAATTTGTATTAAGTTTTACTTATTGAAAATTCAAAAAGTCTAATTTAATTAAAAAAAATTCAGTTATTAACTGAACCGAAATAATTCGGTTAATTCGGTTTCGGTTATTCGGTAAATCAGTTTCGGTTCGGTTTTGAAAATTTTTCCTATTCGGTTATTTTAATTTTTACCGAAAACCGAACCGAATAACCGAATGCTCACCCCTTGCGTCGTCTACCTCTACGACCAGTATGGCCACCATTACCACGAGAGCGGCCACCACCGTGAGAACGGCCGCCACCACGGCCACGAGAGAAAGACTTTTGCTTAACAAAATTAGTCGTAACATCAACAGGCTTCAAATTCTTTTCCATCCTTGCTTCTTGGGCAATGAGAAGATACTCAATTTGATTGACGGTGTAAGTCTCAGTTCTGGTGGTTAGTGTAACACCCCAAATTTTAGAAAATAGAAAACAAGAAATTATCTAAAATTTTAGAAATGTAACTAAAATATTAAAAAGCATCGAAATTGAATTTATGATGTTTTAGGCATTTTTACTAAATTTTAAGGCTTATTTTCTTTAAGAAACAAAGAGGAACAATTAGAAGATAACACTTAATTTGGAGAAAAGAGATAATAATGATTCTTAGGGCGTCATTTAGAAATTAAAAAGCCTTATAAATAAATTTATGAGGCGAGGTGTATTTTTAATAATTTTTAAAAATTATTTTATTTATTAATTGAGGAAAAATAGTTGGAAGATGGATTTAAATAAGGTATTATTTAGAACATTGGGGTATTGTTTGATATTTAAAAAGTCTTATAAATAAATTTAGAAATTAAAGCATATCTAGAGAAATTATGTGGGGGACAAATTCAGATTTATTTGTAAATGTGAATGGTAAATAAAATTATCATTTAAGAGAAAAATATAAATTAGAAAATGAAAATGAGAATATCTGCCCCTAGTTAGAAAATATCTTCAGTGAAAAGAAGGGGTAAAATGGTAAAACACCTACTTAAAAATATCAACTCCTCCTCCTTAATATACATACCCACGTGTTCCATTTTCTCTTTCACCCTCATATCCGATTTCCCTCTGTTCCTTGTCTTCCTTATTTTCTCTTCTTCCTCTCTCGATCCCTCCGTCCTTCGAAGCTTGCAACGGCAATCGACGGCTAAGCCGATGGCGACGGAATAAGGTGGAAAAACGCCCAAGAAGCTCAGGCCAACACTGGGTAAGTTCCTTTCCTCGTTCTCCCTTTATTTCTTGGCTGATTTGAGAGGATTTGGGGAGGGATCAACTCGAATTTTTGGAAGTTTTAGAATCTACGAATCAGTGAAATTGAAGCTTATGGTTCGATTAACAAACCCCAAGAACGAATCTGAGCAATAGAGTCAGATTAATCAAGTTTCCCTAAATTTCTCCTTCTTATCACTGTTCATCTGAAGCCCTTTCTATTGATTCATCAGTGTTCATTGCTTTAAGGCTTAATTAATCATGATTAGGAGTAAGTTTAAACTCCTAGGATGCAACGTTGATTTTCTGAAGTTTGGAATTTCTAGGATTTTGTTCTTCATTTTCCTCTGTTCATTCGAGCCTTGCTCCTCTCTGTGCTGTTCGATTTTTGTTCTTCCTTCTATTGTATTAACATTTTAAGCTTAAGGAAAGGATGATGGAATTGGTGAATTTGATTGAGTGTGAACTTTTCATTTATCTTCTTGTTCCTCTGCTTTCTGTTCGGCCAAGGAGTATTAAATTGTTATAGATGTTTTGTTTTGCTTTAGCATGTGGTTTGAAATTGCTTGTTATGGTCGATTGATGTTAGGATGTTAAGTGTTCAGTTTTCTTCCCTTTTACTTGCTCTGGCCGGTGGATTTTATGACAGAAGGAGGAAGATTTTGATGTTTAATTTAAATTAAACTTGTTGTAATATTGATGTTAAGGGCTGACTATTATTAGGATGCCAATTGTTCATTTCCTTTCTTTCCCTGCTTATTTGGCCGACCAGTTTACTGTAAACAAGGTGGTTTTTGCTAATATTAGAGTTGAATTAGAATTTAATGATGTGGGTTTAAAAGACTACTTGTGAAGGAATTTAATTATTATTGGGAGTTAAGTTAAATCTGCTTGTGAGTTCATTAAGGAATTAGAAAAGATTTCTAAGTTTAATTTATTGATAATGTGTTCAAAGACCATAAATGGAATGGATTAGTAAGAGTAAGTAAAATTACTTAAAGTTGACTAAGGTTGTAAATAATGAATGATGTTGCTGGGATTAGTAATAAGAAATTGAAGCAATTATGGGATGTTTAGTACTAATTGGTGAGCTTATAAGTCCTAGTTGAAGCTTGATTCGATTATTGCAGATCCAAACTCTTGTGCTGTGTCCTTGATCTGAAGTTTAGAAAGCATGCTAGTTAAATTCTTATAATGCTCATTGGTTGCTAAACTGGTATGAATATGTAAGTTTACTTCAAGCTTAGCAGTAAATAATGGATTATGAATGATTATTTCAAGTTTATCATTTGATACAAATTAAAATGTACTAAAGTTTAAGTTACAAAGTAGCGAGGAATATAGTTTAACAATTTTGAATGAATATGAAACTATGTTGCCGTAAGAAAGATAGATGTTGTGTTTCTCAAAAATGATCGGTGATTATATGTGATAACGTTTGGTTCTTCCATTTACACTTCATTATAAATGTAAACTATTTGAAATATTATAAGATAGGAACCAAAGTTTGGAATATTGGTTAGTTTTGTTAATTGAGGGTAAATCATATTTGAATCAATGTTTTAGGATCCCTAAAGGCTAAATAATTACTCTAAGATGTTAAGGAATGATTAGATGTTCCAAATATTGATATATGAATTAGTGGAGAAACTTGAAAGGATTGTTTCAGTTTTGGATATCTAAAATATTAAACAAAGAGATAGTACAACTGATTAAGTCATTAGTAATAAACAATCAAGTTTTAAAAGTCAAGAAACTGGTTTAAGCTTACTATGATATGCTTTAAAGAAAGTTAGCAATCTATTTATCATCTTGATGTCTTGAAGGTAATAATGTTTAGTTTAATATATGTGATATGTAGGTTAGTTTATAATGTAAAGTCTTTAAGATCAATATAAGTATTGTATCTGTTAAGAGTATATAGGATCAAGATTTCTGTTTGTTTTAGAATAATGCAGTTAAT
Source organism: Mimosa bimucronata (assembly GCA_037074515.1). Classification (NCBI taxonomy): domain Eukaryota; kingdom Viridiplantae; phylum Streptophyta; class Magnoliopsida; order Fabales; family Fabaceae; genus Mimosa; species Mimosa bimucronata. The sequence goes on from CM073446.1 coordinate 4,379,636, forward strand.
TAGTAACGGAAGTGGAATTGTTGGGGATGTTTACTGGAATGATTAAATAGTAGTTAAACTCCGTAAAGGATTAAAGTGAGTGAAATTATTATTGATATAGTATTGTAATTGCAAATTATTAAATGTGTGATGGCTGAATTATGATGATGAAATTTGTAATTAAGATAACTTTGATGTTCTAAAGTAAAGGGATCCAAAATACTGGAATAAAGAATGAGAATTTAAAAATATACCTAATTAACTTGAGAATGGGTTAATATTACAATTGTTACTGATTAATCCTTGTACATTTTTCTCTTGGCTAAGAAAATTTATTATTAGTTATATTATGCATAGAGGTTAATTATAGTATTTATATTAGTAAGTTAAATGGATTTGAAAACTTTATGATTTAACTTGTATGTTAAAATTAGTAGGAAAATCTGAAAGTTTTAAACTTCAAATAAATAGGATTGTGGAGGTAAAGAATTAAGTTAGAAGCTTAGAAGTTTGTTTAAGATACGTTATGCATTAATTTACTTTTATCATACATATCCTGTGAATATAAGTATTCTTTTGGATTGAAGGTCATATGATGTAGTCATCTAAAGGATTAAATAGAATCATTGATTTCCTTTGTGGTGATAGGAGATTTAAATATGAATTCATTCAAAGAAAGTTAATGTAATATAACCAATTTAGATATTTAAAGTGTATGACTATTTGGAAATAAAAATAGCTAGCATTTAAAGTTAAACAGAGAAGGCGTAAAGATAAAGGTAGCAGCACTATAGGAACGTGAGAGACGATAAATAATTATGTATAAGTATAGGTGTTAATTTATTATTTATATATTATATGGAAATAGATCCTGATAGTAGCATAAGTCGAGGAGGTCAATGAAAAGGAAAGGAACAAGCTCATGATTAAGTTATGGTATTCCAGGTAGCAGTTTATCTCATTATACTTAAATTGCATGTATAATTTGTAATACCTGTTGCATTTAAAATGGTATGTCATTTATTCCTCAGTTGAAGTACTCCAGGCTTAGGTGGTTCGCTACCCCTTTACCAAACCATTTAGTTATAGTTTTAAATGTTATAACGAGAAGTCCTGCAGGTAGAACCTCCACTAGTTAACGAAGATATCGTTATTAGTAGTTGGTAGGTGCTTATGTCACCCAGATTAATAGGTTAAATACTATCATTAAGTTGTAAAGGTTTATAAAATATATACATAGCAATGCATGCATTGAAATTTACAGTTAATGATATAAACTGCGTTAAACTGCTGTTTTCAGAGAAGCTGGGAGATAGTAAGATGATTGAGATAAGGCAGGAGTGCTGGAAGAAGATTAGATGAATGAATTAAATTTATAATTGAAAAGTAAGGTTATCTGTATATTATGTAATTTTAAATTATTAAATTAATAGTAGAAAGCATAGAAAATAGAATTGTATAAATTTATAAAGGAATTTTAAATTCCTAAGTATTATGAATAGAGAATAGATACTCTAAGATAATTAATGTATTTTTAATTGTTTTATGAACCACTTTATTTTAGACAAAGTTTTTAAATTATCCCATTTGTCTGAAAAGCACATTTCAACTACAGGTAGTTGGTTTAATGTTTTAAAAGAAAATTTTTTAAATTTTCCGTATTTTTGGGTTTCTAACATTGAAAAGTGGTTATAATTCAATTAAAAATTACTATAATATAATAGAAAATTTTAGGTATTACAGTTAGGGCAGTAATGAACAAATCATAAGCCTTTGAAAGACCTTCAAAAATATAATCGATGTGATCCGATTCAGAAATCGAATGTCTAATTCCTGCAAGAGCGTCAATAATCACCTTAATTTTGAGCAAATACTCATTGGCAGACAGAGTACCTTTCTTGGTACTTTTGAGCTGAGTTTTCAGCTGGCGAACCATTACCTTTGTCTGAGATGCAAAGTGCAACTCGATCTTCTCCCAAATTTGAGGAGAACTCTGGCATGTAACGATTCGAGTGAGCATATTCTCACTCATCGAACAAGACATCCATGACATAAGAAGATGATCTTGTCTTTGCCAGTCTAGAAGATCAAGATTTACCTTCAATCCTTCAGTAGTCGTACTATTTGAGATGTACATCGCCGGAGGTTTCAGCATCTTGTCAACGAAGTTCTGAAGGTCATGACCTCGAATCGCCGTGTACATTTGATGCTTCCACAGCAAATAATTTGTTTCATCTAGTTTGATGGAGATGAGATGAGAAAAAGTAACCACATCCTTCCGTTGTGGTAGAAGAGAAAGTGCAGATGATGGTGATGTCAAAGATGAACTCATGGTCTCAAGTTCGCTGCGCTCTGATACCATAAAGGAATTTAGAAATGGAGAAAGACACGAGAGGAAATAATGGAAAGGAGATGTATCATTTCTCAAATCATCCTGAACAGGTGTGTACAAATATATACAGAAATCAAGAGATGGCCAGCTGTCACTAAGTGTAACTGTATGGTACAACTGGTACTAACAAACTCTAACTTAATTACAATTAGTTACATTACTTAATATCTCTAATAATGACTTATATATAAGTCGCTTTTCAATAAATCAATCCAAACACACATTCTATCATTTCTGTCATTCTCTTTCTTCTTCTCTCCCTTCCAACCTTCTTTCTCTCTTCATTACCGTCATCTCTTTTATATACCCTTGTCCTTTCTTTTGGTTATTCTCTTTCTTCTTTTCTCCCTTCCAACCTTCTTTCTCGGTCATCTCTTTTATCCTTCTTTCTCTCTAATAATCACCAAGAACTGAGAATGTGGTGATTCAATTTGAATGGAACACAGAATAGCAAATCCCTATTTCGAGCCCAACACCCCCTTCACTTTCTAATTTAATTTGCTCCCCCTTACCCACACAAAAAAACCCTAGCAAATAAAAAAATCCTAACGGCCGCCGAAGTTACTAAGATGGTGGCTACCAGAGTTTCTCATCGGGGCTGCTCGAAGCTCTAGCAGCCGATGGTGGGAATTTAAAAAAAATGTATATTTGATTAAAGAACATTTTGATTATTTTCATTAAATTTAAAAGGACAGTTTAATCAACATCATCTAATTATTTAAAAAAAAATTGGTGTATCTATTGATCTTTCCCTATAAAAGGTCCTTTTCCATCTTTTTCCATAATAATAAATTGAAACCATCTTTTTTTTTAAAAATTATTCTTATTCTTTTATCTAGATTTAATCATTCCTATTTCAATTATAGAGATGATATTTAAAATGAAATCGCCAAATAATATATTAAATTGATATTCTATCAAGTCGATCTAGAAAATCTTTTGGTTTTTTTCTTGAATTGATGACTTTTCAAACATATATATATATATAACAAAATGTAACTAAAAGTCCACTAAATATGGGGAGTCATCAATTACATATGATGGAAGTTAATTATATGAGAGTAGTCAGAGTACCACTTAAGTAGGCCGATGGAAGTTAGTTATATATGGGTTCTTCTTGCATATGACAGAAACTAATTCTATCGTTGTAATAAGCTTATACAATAAGCAATCACCTTTCATTACATGCAATATGAACTCATATACAATTACCTTCCATCAATATGGAACAAGTTTAATTTCTTTCGTTTCATGCAGCTAGCTTCTATCATATGGAATAAGAACCCATATGCAAATTATCATCAGTTACAAGCAATTACTTTCTATATATAATATCCAATTCGCTTCCTTCTTTCTCATTTATTAATTTATTAACCTTTAATAGTATTTTGGTCTTTTCTCATCAAACGTATTTACATTGAAATACTACATACATTTTCATTGTGTCGTGTCCCATTCCTCATATCCACTCTCAAATGGGAATTTATCTCAATTTTCCTTTTCTTATTTCATCAATGAATGGGTATGTGGGATTTTTTCACCATTCCTATCATCTTTAAGTTGTTCTTCATAATCTACAACTCCATTTCACATGTTTTACAAGTTATGCCTTGATGCATGATGGTGTATCTAGTTGCAAGGCAGCGGTAGTGTTAGCAATGAAGGGAATGATCAGAGTGAAGAAAAGAGGGGAGAACATACATGATGATAAATTGATGATAAAAAGGTACTTCCTTCATTATTTTCTCAAGAATTCCAACGTATTTGCTCTGCCATTTCCTTTTCTTCACAGCATATGCCATTATGACATGCTTCCGTACATAAATACTGTATAAATGATAATGATTATTCGGTTGGATCCAACTAAGCTAAAGGGGAAAACAAAAGATTGATAAAAGTAAAAGAAGATGACGACTTTTCGGAATTCATCGGGCAGAGTGAAGTTGTAGGGGCATGGACAGAAAGAGTTAAAACTATAATTATTAATTAGCTTAATTGATATTTGTACCTGGGGTCTGGGGACCAAATAAATCTGAACAGTTAGAGAATACTACTCAAGTTCTTATTATAATTGTGATTTCCGGATAATTTGATGAAGAATTGAGAGGAAGTATGAGCAAGAATACAAGGGTGGGTGTTAGTGATTTGGAGCAAGGCACAAGGAAAGGGTCAAAGGGTTTCCAACTTTTAAACAAAAAAAAAAAAAAGGAAGAGCAGAGAAAGAAAGTGATGGATAAAGAAATTGATTACATAATTTTTTCAAATTAAATTTTTATTTAAATATAAAATGATTTAAATTAAGTAAATGTCATACAGGATAATAATTAAGGTGCTGTGCTCTCAGTTCTCACTAATAACCCACATTTGCGTGCCTTAAATGAATGAGAATTAAAAATATCATATGATATTTTTAATGGAAAAAGTCTGGCTTTGCGAGAGACGTGTGAATGAATGAGAGGAGAGAGAGGAGAGAATGGGAGAATAAGTGAAGAGGCAAAAGAAATAGTAAAAGCAGAGTACAGACATACGGGCCCCGACGCTTTTCCATCCATCTCTATCATGTTTTATTTGATATTTGTGCCACTTTGTCACTTTAAATCCCAGCCATGCTTTCCCCCTCACCACCTCATCGGTTTTGCCTTTTCTTCTTGACATGCCTCCCCTCAATTATTGGAGTTTTTGTGCAAATATCACTCTAACTCTTGTAATATGCCTGTTTTTAGGGAAGAAGACAAATAAAAACTCTTGAATAATTAAAAAGACATAAAGATACATTGAATATTTATAAAGACACAACATATTATGGACTCATCTGTAATTTAACAAAATTAAAGAAAAAGACCAGTTTATCCAATGTTTTCAGAGCTGGATCGGACCGATTCGACCGTCAATCGGAGGGCGAAGTGGCTCGGATTTCGTCTTTAAGCCGTTCAAGGAGTCTAGCCATGTTAAACCGTTCAGAACTGGCTTTTGAGCCGGGAACCGGAATTAAGCAGGGACCCGGAACGGGTTTCATAAAACCGGATGGCTTAAAGTTACTTACATCTCACCATGAAGAAAAAACAGGGGGAAGGAGAAGCATAGGAAAAAGACTGAAATAATCAAAACGAAAAGGCTTACTTTATTTTTTGATATACCTGATAGGGTGAAAATGAATGAAAACAGAAGTAAGGTTGAGATGTTTCGTCCCATTTTTTCTTTCCTCCTGTCGGTATGTGTTTGGATTGAGCTTCTGAGAAGTGACTTTTTTTCAGAATGACTTTTTCAGAAGTAAGATTGAATAAAAGTCAGATTGTGTGAAGTGATTTATGTTTGAATTTGTGATGATAGAAGTGATTTTTATAATCATGTTTGGATGATTATTTTGAAAAGTAAGTTTAGATGAAAAATTATTAAAAATGACATTATTGTTATTAAATAATACATATATAATATGCATATATTCTTATTAAAGGTTTAGTTTCTCCCTTATTTTCAGGAAAATAATTTTAAAAAATAATATTTTTAGCTCAAAGGAATATATTGTGGGAGAAAGTAGTTAGAAATTATTATGATAAATTTTCGGAGATAAAAAGAAAATTTTAGATTAAAAGAAATTATTTTATTTGAGAATTTTAGGGGTCTAACAGTCTAATTTTCCTACCCACTTTATTAAATAATAAATAACAAAAGACGTGGGACACACCAGAAGCCAAAAGTCACTTTTTTTTACTTCTGACTTTTGGCGTTGCAGAAGTCATTTTAAACTAAAAATCATTCTCAAATCTTGCCAAACCAAACATAATTTTTTTTTTCAGAATGACTTCTACTTCTTTGATCCACTTCTGACCCTCCTAACGTGGTATCCAAACATGCACGAAGAAGGTGAACAGATCTCCGGCACCGTTCAGCACATGGTTAAGAGGGATCTTGCTCCAGGAACAATGGCCCACACGTCTTCACGGGAAAAAAATTTCGATGTTGCTGAGCTCCTCAGTTAAATCAGATCTTTAGTATTACACCCTAAAACTCGTTTGGTACATTAGAATTGATTTTGATGAAAATAGAAATATAGATTAAAAGTTTGTTTGGTATGTCATGAAAATGAGACCTGAATTTTATGTAAAAATACCAAATTATCCTTCAAAATTAAAAAAAAACAAAAAAACAAAAAAAAAATTCTTCCCCAGGTCTCCAATTCATCATTCGAGTTTATCCCAACCCAACCCCCCCCCCCCAAAGCAGCCGACCTCCACCACCGCACATCCTCCGACCAAAATCTCCTCCATCCTTCATTGCAAACCTCCAACCTCCACCACATATCAACAAGAAACTTCATGTTCCAGGGGAAAATCAAAATCAATATCAGCAAAAAAAAAAAAAAATCCCAGATCTGAAAGTTGAGAGATTGTCGGCGGCGGCGGAGAGACAAGAAATAGATCTGGAGTGGGGAAGACAAAGAAACAAGTACCACAGGGCGAAGTCCACCGTTGAAATCCGTTCACCGTGGTCGCCGATCCGTCAAGCACCCACAATCCACCATCGACTACCACAGGGGTGGCGGTTCATGGGTGGAGGGGGAAGACAACGACGGCGGTGGCTAAGAAAGACGATTGCCAGTGGTGGGTGGTGGCCTTAAGTCTCTGGAGATTGTCGATGGTAGAGGGGTAGTGGGGTTGAAAAAGATGAAATAAGGCTAAAGAGAGAATTCCATGGAATTTTTTTTTTATTTTCATAGGTTATGTGATGGAAGTCAAGTGATGGAATTGAGTTGAACATGGAGTTCGTATAACCATATCCATGCCCGTTTTTTTGTACCAAACAGATGTGGTGATCCATCTCCCCCAATTCAATGGTACCAAACAGACCCTATGAATAGCCTCCTTGTTTTCTCACAGATGTGTAAAGCATAGGAACCCTAGATTTACATAGGAACCCATAGATTTTACTTTTCTCTGCCGCTATCCCAGTCTGTACAGAGCCTAGCGCTCAGTCATAGTACAGTGTAACTCAAAGTTTTGAATTAATATACTCCTTTCATTCGAAAAGAGAAGCAATTTGAATTTGAAATAATAAAAAAAAGTTACTTTGCCCAATGTAAAAAAGGTGAGAGTAGGGACCATATCAAACAAGATATTTTCAAACAAATTTTCCAAGTTTTCTTTGACTACAACATACTGCACGCACGAGCCACAGTGTCACAGCATTTCTTTTCTTTTCTTTTTTCGTTTTCTTCAATATTATTATATTTCTCAATTCAAAAAAATGTTATCTTCTTTTTTATTTTGTTTACAATTATTACTTCCTAAACTCCATTCTTAATGTATAGTAAAAGTTAATTAGAGAGTATATTTTAATTTGAGAATAGATTTTCATCCTAAATATATACAGATAGAGGGAATTATAAAGTTGAAATTGAACTAGTATATTTAATATATTATTATATACACCTATAATTATTTTTAAAAATTTTAATTTGATTATTACGTCACTGGCCCAACCGGACGGCCGAACCGTTTTAACCATTTGAATCACAACCCAATAACATTTCCGTTTGACATCCGGTCCACCTTTTAAAACATTAAGTTTATCCCTGTAGTTATGGAATTGGTAAACATAAAGACAATTGGTAAACTGAAATTATAACTTGTAGTTGCATCAGAGTTGGTAACTCCAAAAACTAATGTTGGTAAAAACAAAGAAGAATTTGGTAAACACTGTTATGCAATTGGTAAATTGAAATTGTAACTTGCATCCCCAAAAAGTCGTGTTGATAAAAGAGAAGACGAACTTGGTAAACGCTAATATGAAGTTGGTAAATACTAAAACGAAGTAGGTAAACTAAAATTGTAACTTGCATCGTAGAGTTGGTAACCCCAAAAACTTGTGTTAGTAAAAACAAAGATGAACTTGGTAAACTCTAATATAGAGTTGGTAAACATGGAGACGAAGGGTAAAACCAGATAGTAACATGCAGCTTAGAGTTGGTAACCCAAAAACTTGTGTTGGTAAAAGTAAAGATGAAATTGGTCAACATTAATATGAAGTTGGTAAACACAAAAACAAAGTTGGTAAATTGCAATTGTAACTTGCAACATAATTGGTAATGTAACACTAACTCTCTAATCCCACTATTAACCACTCACAATTAAACATTAAAACGTTTATGTAGCTAACTATGTTAAAAAAAGGATTTAACTTAATAAAATAACTAACATAGTTAGAAAAAGATCTTTCCATAATATTCAGATATTGCCTTTTTAATTCAAACCTCAATTCCAATCTCCGTCATCACAACATAATTTTCTTCTCAGTACCATAATAGAAATTTACATTATCCATGATTAAACTCCACACATCATCCTTAAAATACCATACCATAATAGGTATTATACAATAATTTTCTCCAGAATAATAACAAGGTTCAGCGGAAGCATCATACAAATATGATCCTAAATGTGGCAATACCTCCTGTCCTTCTGGTCCAGAATATCTCACGATATCAGTGAGAAGTTCCCGAATCCTTCCCTTGACCTCCTACTTCGCTCCTAGGACCTGCAAAAGTGAGATCAACGGGGGTAGCCCCAAACGCAACCACTGACTACTTATCTAAGTGCGGTGTGTGCTAGCAAGGTGTCCAGTGGAATACATATATGTATATATACCAGTTCAAACAGCATGCTCAGGTATTCACATATAATGCATATCTTGGTCCCAAATATCTTTCACAGTTTATAAGTACAAAATAATCCATCCCAAATCATCTTCAAAAATAATATATATCATTGATAATCACAACAACCCAAACGAATCCTAATAGAAGCGTTGGGAAAACATGTGGAACCAGTCGGGACCTTCCACCCGCCCCTGATCACCACGGTACAATTCACGAGGGACTTTCTACCCTCCCTGAACCGTACCATGTAACATCCTGAAAATTAATTGAGGATTTGTGAGGGTAAATAGGTATTGATTAATGATAAATAATAGATTATGAGAATATTTGAAGGATTTTGAGGTATTTTACAGGATTTTAAAGGCCTAGTTTCTTCCTTATATGGACCATAATAATTTTGGGAGAGATTATTTTTAGGCTCAAAAGAGGTTAATATAGGAGGAAATAAATAAAGGATATTATTGGAAAATTTTGAGAGTGAAAAGAAAATTTTTTATTCAAAAGAAATATCTTATTTAAGAATTTTAGGGCCCAGTAGTATAGTGTCCACTCTGCCGACACTCCTTTCCTCGCCAGAAACTTTTACTGTGCATCAATTATTATTTCCTCAACCAATCACATTCAACTACTATTTATATATATTATATTATATTATTATATTATATTATTATTTTATTATTTCACAATTATATATAAACACACGCACACTGCTTCCTTCTTCATTCTTTCATTTTCTTTCCTTCTTTCTTTCTCTCGTCTCTCTCTCTTGCTCTCTCTTTCCACCATATATATTCCTATCACTGGACTTATCAGAGCTCGTTGATATAGGAATAGTAAGTTTTTCGGCCAACCAAGCACATTTTTGGATTCTCGTAAGTCTCCTCTACATTTCTATGTCATTAGTTTTTCGATTTGTTATACTTGAAAAATTAGACCTTGTCTAAGTTGGTATTTTTGGGAGTCCTAAAATTAATAAATTGAGGCTTAGGCCTTGATTATGAGTTTTTCTGAGTAGATTTTTCATTGTTGGAAGTTTTCCTAATTATTAGGAATTTTTGGATTTATGGAAGTTTTAGAAATTGGGGCTTTTAAATTATTCGAGGTGCTTATGGGTAAATTGATGATTTTTAGTTGTTTATTAAGTCATATGAGGGGATTTAATTAATTTATTTGATTTGGGGTTGCACCTAAAGAATTATAGAGGGATTATTGGATGTTAAGGAATTTTATAAATAGTTATTGGAAAGATTAATAATTTTGGATATATGTATAAATGGAGTAGAGATAAATTTTAGAGATAGAAAGGGAGAATAAATATTAAATAGAAATTTAAAATAAGTAAGGGCAAAGAAAGGGTAGTAAGTAATTTATTTTCCAACATGTGAAATTGTTGGATAAATAATTAATTTTGGTTGTATGTATGGTTGTGTAGTGCTTGAATTGCACTAAGTTAGCACGGGGGAGCTGCACTATTGTGAGATTGGTGCCAGCTATCAGGTAACCGCTTTCTGCTTGTTTATGTGTGTGTGTAGTGTTAGTAAGTAATTTGAAATATTATTATTTGACAATTATGATGTTATATGGAGATGAGATTTTGAATCACAGTTGAGATACGATTATCAATTGATGATTGATGAGATATGGAAATGAGATCTTGGAATATTAATATTTTTATAATAAATGTCCTGTGGAGTATTATTTTGGAATGGCATAAATTTGTGATTTGAAATATTTTGAACCGAAATATATATGATTTGGGAAACTATTTCATATATATGTATATTCTGAAAATACTGGAAGGCCTGGTGCCTGATTGCGGTGTTGCATATCTATGTGTTGTTTGTGAGAAATTATTTGTGTATGTGACACCGGTGAATTGGAAATTGTGCCATCACGTGATGAGGTACCCTGTTGCGCCCCAGGGACTAATTGATATATTATGGGAAATAACGGAGATAAAGACGTAAGAGGGGAGATCGCCCCTCACGGATTCAGAAAGGACGGAGATCCTTCTAATCCGTGGTACGATTTAGGGAGGGTTGAAAGTCCCTCATAAATTGTACCGTGGTGATCAGGGGCGGGTGGAAGGTCCCGACTGGTCCCACATGTTTTCCCAACGCTTCTATTAGGATTCGTTTGGGTTGTTGTGATTATTAATGATATATATTATTTTTGGAGATGATTTGGGATTTGTTACTTTGTACTTATAAACTGTGAAAGATATTTGGGACCAAGATATGCATTATATGTGAATACCTGAGCATGCTGTTGGAACTGGTATATATACATATATGTATTCCACTGGACACCTTGCTAGCACACACCGCACTTAGATGAGTAGTCAGTGGTTGCGTTTGGGGCTACCCCCGTTGATCTCACTTTTGCAGGTCCTAGGAGCGAAGTAGGAGGTCAAGGGAAGGATCTGGGAACTTCTCACTGATATCGTGAGATACTCTGGACCAGAAGGACAGGAGGTATTGCCACATTTAGGATCATATTTGTATGATGCTTCCGCTGAACCTTGTTATTATTCTGGGAGAAAATTATTGTATAATACCTATTATGGTATGGTATTTTAAGGATGATGTGTGGAGTTTAATTATACATAATGTAATTTTCTGTTATTGTACTGAGAAGAAAATTATATTGTGATGACGGAGATTGGAGTTGAGGTTTGAAATATATATAAATATTATGGAAAGATCTTTTTCTAACTATGTTAGTTATTTTATTAAGTTAAATCATTTTCCTAACATAGTTAGCACTATGAACGATTTAATGTTTAATTGTAAGTGGTTAATAGTGGGTTTAGAGAGTTAGTGTTACAGTTGGTATCAGTTTCATGGTATAAGACCTGGAAAGGTGTTTTGCATGTTTCTTGTTGTGTCAGTCATGCCTTACACTTGCATTAGTGATATTGTGGCAATACTTTTCCGATCCTTTCCCTTTGTATGTTTCCTATTATATGATTGTTTTTAATAGGTGTAACTTCCATCCGTAGGTGGGTGGAAAGTATGGCTCGTACTAGGAGATCAGGTGCAGGAAATAGTACAGGGAATGAAAGTGTGGTTCGTACTAGGGGATCAGGTGCAGGAAATGGTACAGGAAATGAGCAGCCTGCAAACCAAGAGCATGACGAGCTAATAGCCAAAATAAGAAAAGAATTTGAAGCGGAGATGAAACAAAAGGTCGCAGCAATAAATAAAGAAAATGAGGAAAAGTTAGCAAAATTGAAAGCAGATTTTCAGGCTCAGACTAATAAAGGTGATGAATCAGAAAGGCAGGGGGAGTTCTCTAAAGTTAATGATAAAGAGGAATTAGTTTATCCTCGCCCGGAGGACTTGAGTACTGAAAAGGTATGGAAGAAAATTGATCGTCATCATCCCAAGCATTTTAGTGAAAGTCAGGATCCTTTTGAGGCAGAGGCTTGGATTAAAAGATTGGAGGCCATATTTGCAGCTGTGGTCTGTAACCCTTATCAGAAAGCGAGGGTTTCTATTCTCCTCTTGGAAGGAAAAGCTTTGATTTGGTGGCAGAGTGTATGTGGAGATGATTCCTTGATGACCTGGGATAAGTTTAAGAACAAGTTCTTGGGATATCATTTCCCTCCTTCTCTTAGGAAGGAGAAGGAGAATGCTTTTTATTATTTCAAGCAAGGTGGGATGTCAGTGGATCAGTATATTGCTACTTTTTTAGAGTTATCTCGCTATATTTCGTTCCTGCAGCGTCAGGACGACCCTCAGTGGCGTATAGATCAGTTATTTGAGAAGGCCAGACCTGATTTGAGATTGCATGTGCATGATAAGAAATGTAAGAATGTTGAAGAAGCATGTGAGAAGCTGAGGATTGCGGATCGCATGATGAGGGAGGCAGCTGCGGTGACAGTTAAGTATACTGGAGGTCCAGGTCTCGGCCATCAGAGTTATGGTAGACCTTTTCAGCCCTTCCTGAGTAGGCCTTCTCATTCCTTTGGGCCGACGGGAGGTATTAGTAAGAAATTTGGAGCAAGTGGTAGTAGCAGTTCTAGTGGCTCTGGAAGGAAGAGTCACTCAGGGAGCCATGGCCGTGGTCAGTCAGGTAGCTATGGTCGTGGTCAGTATGGTAGCCATAGCAGAGGACAGTCTGGTGGTTTTGGGCGTGGCCAGTCAGGTAGGGGTCGTCAGGATTCAGCCCCGTGGAGATTTGATTCAGAAGGTCAGTCGAGAGGAGGCAACCAGGTGACTTATGGAGAGTCAGTTCAGTCAAATCCTAGTGTAGCTGGTCCTTGTAGCAAGTGTGGTAAGTATCACCAGGGAGCCTGCTATAGATGTTTTGGATGCGGTCGTATTGGGCATACGATCAGGTACTGCCCAGATGGGGGCCAAAATATGCAACAGCCAATCGCTCAGCCCAGTCGCCCTTTAGTTCAGGGTAGAGTTTATGCTACATCAGCTGAGGAGGCAGGGATGTCTCCTAATATGATTCGAGGTACGGTCTCTATTCATGGTCATGATATTAATGTGATGTTTGATTCTGGTGCGTCGCATTCTTTTATCTCTTTTGATTGTACTCGGAGGCTTAGTTTCGAGTTATCTGTTATGCCATATAATATGCGTGTGTCTACCCCTGCGGGTGCTAAATTTGACACTGCTTTAGCATGCAAAAATCTGGATTTATGGTTTAAAGGCCGTAAATCAAAAATTGATCTAGTTTGTTTGCCCTTGAGGGGAATTGATGTGATTATTGGTATGGATTGGTTAGAGGAAAATAATGTAGTCTTGCATTGTAAGGATAAGATTGTGTCTTATGCTGAGTCATCTAGTGCGCCGATGTTACTATCTGCGGCTCGTGTAGAGAGGTGTGTGAGAAAAGGCTGTGAGGCCTTTATGGTTTTCTTCTCCATTAAGGAGGAGGGCGAGATCTCTATTGATCAGGTGGATGTAGTTAGAGATTTCCCAGAGGTATTTTCCGATGATATGCGTGGACTCCCTCCCGAAAGAGAGGTAGAGTTTACCATCGAGTTAGAGCCGGGCAAGGGTCCAATCTCTAAGGCTCCATATCGGATGTCTCCGTCGGAGTTAGTAGAGCTTAAGAAGCAGCTTGAAGAACTTCTGGATAAAGGTTTTATCAGGCCTAGCGGATCGCCTTGGGGTTCCCCAGTCTTGTTCGTAAAGAAGAAAGATGGTAGCATGCGGCTCTGTATCGATTATCGGCAATTGAATAAAGTGACCATCAAGAATAAATATCCGTTGCCTAGGATAGATGATTTGTTGGATCAATTGGCAGGAGCTTCGGTTTTCTCCAAGATTGATCTTAGGTCTGGGTATCATCAGTTGAGAGTTAGAGCGGAGGATGTCCCTAAGACTGCATTCAGGACGAGATATGGCCATTATGAGTTTCTGGTGATGCCATTTGGGCTCACCAATGCCCCTGCTGTGTTTATGGATTATATGAATAGAATTTTTCGGCCATATTTGGATAAGTTTGTGGTGGTGTTTATTGATGACATTTTAATCTATTCCAAGAGTGAAGAAGAGCATCGGGAGCATTTGTATTCCATCTTACGAGTTCTGAGAGATCATAAGCTTTATGCCAAACTTTCGAAATGTGAGTTTTGGCTCAAGGAGGTAAAGTTTCTAGGGCATGTAGTATCTGCTGAGGGAGTTGCGGTTGATCCAAGTAAAGTTGAGGCAGTTTTGCGGTGGGAGTCTCCTAAGTCAGTGACAGAGGTTAGGAGTTTTGTTGGACTGGCCGGGTATTATCGTCGATTTATTCAGGGATTTTCGCAGATTGCGAGACCTTTGACTAATTTGACCAAGAAGGATAGGCCTTTCATCTGGACTGATCGGTGTGAGTCAGCATTTCAGGAGCTTAAGACCCGGTTGACGACTGCACCTGTGTTGACATTGCCGGATCCAAGTCAGCCATATGAGTTGTATACAGATGCATCCTTCATGGGTTTGGGCTGTGTCTTGATGCAGAATGGTAAGGTTATTGCGTATGCATCTAGGCAATTGAGACCGCATGAGGAAAATTACCCGACTCATGACCTGGAGCTGGGAGCAGTTGTTTTTGCTTTGAAGATTTGGCGACATTATTTGATGGGGGCACAGTTTGAGGTGTTCAGTGATCATAAGAGTCTGAAATATCTTATGGATCAAAAGGAATTGAATAATAGGCAGCGTCGTTGGATGGAGCTAATTAAGGATTATAAGTTTGAAATTAAGTATCATCCGGGAAAGGCAAATGTGGTTGCTGATGCCCTTAGCCGGAAATCAGTACATATGTCTTCCTTAAGTGTGGGAGAGCAGTTTTCTTTTAGTGATTGTCGTGTCATTCATGTTGGGGCAGAAAGGTCAATTGCATTTTTGGGAGCAATTGTTGGCCAGTTTGGGTTCTTCGAGGATTTAAGAGTGGCTCAGGATCAGGATAGTCATTTGAAGGAGATCCGGGAAAAGCTTGATAGTGGTGTCTATCCAGATTATGATCTGGGTGATTCAGGTATTCTGAGATTTAGGAAAAGAGTATGTGTTCCGGATAATGAAGATATCAAGAAGGCTATTCTTGAGGAGGCTCATAGGAGCAGTTATGTGATGCATCCTGGCGTTTCCAAGATGTTACATACCACGGATTAGAAGGATCTCCGTCCTTTCTGAATCCGTGAGGGGCGATCTCCCCTCTTACGTCTTTTTCTCCCTTATTTCCCATAATATATCAATTAGTCCCTGTGGCGCAACAGGGTACCTCATCACGTGATGGCACAATTTCCAATTCACCGGTGTCACATACACAAATAATTTCTCACATACAACACATAGATATGCAACACCACAATCAGGCACCAGGCCTTCCAGTATTTTCATGATATACATATATTAAATAATTTCCAAAACCACATATATTTCAGTTTCAAATATTTCACTCCACAAATTTATGCCATTTCAAAATAATACTCCACAGGACATTTATTATAAAAATATTAATATTCCAAGATCTCATTTCCATATTTCATCAATCATCAATTGATAATCGTATCTCAACTGTGATTCAAAATCTCATCTCCATATAACATCATAATTGTCAAATAATAATATTTCAAATTACTTACTAACACTACACACACACATAAATAAGCAGAAAGCGGTTACCTGATAGCTGGCACCAATCTCACAATAGTGCAGCTCCCCCGTGCTAACTTAGTGCAATTCAAGCACTACACAACCATACATACAACCAAGATTAATTATTTATCCAACAATTTCACATGTTGGAAAATAAATTACTTACTACCCTTTCTTTGCCCTTATTTGTTTTAAATTTCTATTTAACATTTATTCTCCCTTTCTATCTCTAAAATTTATCTCTACTCCATTTATACATATATCCAAAATTATTAATCTTTCCAATAACTATTTATAAAATTCCTTAACATCCAATAATCCCTCAATAATTCTTTAGGTGCAAACCCCAATCAAATCAATTAATTAAATCCCCTCATATGACCTTAATAAACATCTAAAAATCATCAATTTACCCATAAGCACCTCGAATAATTTAAAAGCCTCAATTTCTAAAACTTCCATAAATCCAAAAATTCCTAATAATTAAGGAAACTTCCAACAATGAAAAATCTACTCAGAAAAACTCATAATCGAGGCCTAAGCTTCAATTTATTAATTTTAGGACTCCCAAAAATTACCAACTTAAACAAGGTCTAATTTTCAAGTATAACAAATCGAAAAACTAATGACATAGAAATGTAGAGGAGACTTACGAGGTTCCAAAAATGTGCTTAGTTGGGCGAAAAGCTTACTATTCCTATATCAACGAGCTCTGATAAGTCTAATAATAGGAATATTGGTGGTGGAAAGAGAGAGCAAGAGAGAGAGACGTGAGAGAGAGAGAGAGAGAGAGAGAATGAATGAAGAAGGAATGCAGATGGCGTCTGTGCATGTGTGTTTATATAATTGTGAAATAATAATATAATATAATAATAATATAATAATAATATATTATATTAATAATATAATATAATATATATAAATAGTAGTTGAATGTGATTGGTTGAGAAAATAATCATTGAAACAGTAAAAGTTACTGGCGAGAGGAAATGAGTGTCGGCAGAGTGGACACTATACTACTGGGCCCTAAAATTCTTAAATAAGATATTTCTTTTGAATAAAAAATTTTCTTTTCACTCTCAAAATTTTCCAATAATATCCTATATTTATTTCCTCCTATATTAACCTCTTTTGAGCCTAAAAATAATCTCTCCCAAAATTATTATTGTCCAAATAAGGAAGAAATTAGGCCTTTAAAATCCTCAAAAATACCTCAAAATCCTTCAAATATTCTCATAATCCATCATTTCTCACTAATTAATTCCTATTTACCCCCACATATCCTCAATTAATTTTTAGGATGTTACAACTCTCCCCACCTTTTTAAGAATTTTGTCCCCAAAATTCTGCTAACATGACCCCAAAACAAGCAAACACAACACATACAACGTATAAAATCACTCAATAAACGGAACTTACCCAGGGAATAGATAAGGGTACTCTCGTCGCATGCGCTCCTCGGTCTCCCAAGTAGCATCCCCTGGAGTCATACCTCTCCAAAAGACCTTAACTAGTCTAATCGTTTTATTCCTCAATTGCTTATCCTTAACGTCTAAAATCTTTTCCGGCTCAGCTTTATATGTCAAGTTTTCTCTCAACTCGACCTCCTCAGGCTCAATCACATGCGAAGGGTCTGGATGATATTTCTTCAACTGAGAAATATGAAAAACATCATGAAGATTTGATAACTGCGGAGGCAATGCCACCCTATATGCCACTGATCCGACCCGATCAATAATATCGAACGGACCCATAAACCGGGGAGTGAGCTTCTTAGCTCTTATGGACCTCCCAATACCCGTCGTCGGAGATACCCTAAGAAAAACATGATCCCCAACACTGAACTCTAACGATCTACGTCGTTTATCTGCATAGCTCTTCTGCCGACTATGGGCAGTCAATAGCCGCTGGCGAATCAACTTAATCTTCTCTATCGTCTGATCCACAATATCTGGGCCAATAATAGCCCTCTTGCTAAGCTCTGTCCAACAAATTGGCGACCGGCACTTCCGACCATATAAAGCCTCATAAGGCGCCATCTGAATACTCGAATGATAACTGTTGTTATAGGCAAATTCCGCCAATGGAAGATGTCTATCCCAACTGCCTGGTAGCTCCAAAGCACATGGCCTGAGCATATCCTCCAAAGTCTGAATCGTCCTCTCTGTTTGACCATCGGTCTGAGGATGATACGCGGTACTGAACTTGAGCTTCGTACCCAAAGCCGTCTGTAACGACCTCCAGAACTCAGAGGTGAACCGCGGGTCTCGATCTGAAATAATACTCTCAGGAATCCCATGAAGCCTGACGATCTCGTCCACATACATCTGAGCTAATTTCATCAAAGGATAATTAATCCTGATCGAAAGAAAATGAGCGGACTTAGTCAAACGGTCCACGATAACCCAAATCGAATCGTGACCAGACTGAGTCAAAGGCAAGCCAACCACAAAATCCATCGAAATACTGTCCCACTTCCACTGAGGAACCTCAATACTCTGCAATAGGCCACCTGGCCGCTGATGTTCGATTTTCACCTTCTGATAAGTCAGACACTTTAAGACAAATTGAGTCACGTTGGACTTCATCTTAGGCCACCAATAAACTCTTTTTAAATCATTATACATCTTAGAAACGCCAGGATGCATCACATAACTACTCCTATGAGCCTCCTCAAGAATAGCCTTCTTGATATCTTCATTATCCGGAACACATACTCTTTTCCTAAATCTCAAAATACCTAAATCACCCAGATCATAATCCGGATAGACACCACTATCAAGCTTTTCCCGGATTTCCTTAAGTTGACTATCCCGATCCTGAGCCACTCTTAAATCCTCGAAGAACCCAAACTGGCCAACAATTGCTCCCAAAAATGTCACTAACTTCTCTGTCCTAACATGAATAACACGACAATCTTTGAAAGAAGACTGCTCCCCCATACTTAAAGCAGATACATGCACTGATTTCCGGCTAAGGGCATCAGCAACCACATTTGCCTTTCCTGGATGATACTTAATTTCAAACTTATAATCCTTAATCAGTTCCATCCAACGACGTTGCCTATTATTCAATTCCTTTTGATCCATAAGATATTTCAGACTCTTATGATCACTGAACACCTCAAACTGTGCCCCCATCAAATAATGTCGTCAAATCTTCAAAGCAAAAACAACTGCTCCCAGCTCCAGGTCATGAGTCGGGTAATTTTCCTCATGCGGTCTCAATTGTCTAGATGCATACGCAATAACCTTACCATTCTGCATCAAGACACAGCCCAAACCCATGAAGGATGCATCTGTATACAACTCATATGGCTGACTTGGATCCGGCAATGTCAACACAGGTGCAGTCGTCAACCGGATCTTAAGCTCCTGAAATGCTGACTCACACCGATCAGTCCAGATGAAAGGCCTATCCTTCTTGGTCAAATTAGTCAAAGGCCTCGTAATCTGCGAAAATCCCTGAATAAATCGACGATAATACCCGGCTAGTCCAACAAAACTCCTAACCTCTGTCACTGACTTAGGAGACTCCCACCGCAAAACTGCCTCAACTTTACTTGGATCAACCGCAACTCCCTCAGCAGATACTACATGCCCTAGAAACTTTACCTCCTTGAGCCAAAACTCACATTTAGAAAGCTTGGCATAAAGCTTATGATCTCTCAGAACTCGCAAGATGGAATATAAATGTTCCCGATGCTCTTCTTCACTCTTGGAATAGATTAAAATGTCATCAATAAACACCACCACAAACTTATCCAAATATGGCCGAAAAATTCTATTCATATAATCCATAAACACGGCAGGGGCATTGGTGAGCCCAAATGGCATCACCAGAAACTCATAATGGCCATATCTCGTCCTGAATGCAGTCTTAGGGACATCCTCCGCTCTAACTCTCAACTGATGATACCCAGACCTAAGATCAATCTTGGAGAAAACTGAAGCTCCTGCCAATTGATCCAACAAATCATCTATCCTAGGCAACGGATACTTATTCTTGATGGTCACTTTATTCAATTGCCGGTAATCGATACAAAGCCGCATGCTTCCATCTTTCTTCTTTACGAACAAGACTGGGGAACCCCAAGGCGATCCGCTAGGCCTGATAAAACCTTTATCCAGAAGTTCTTCAAGCTGCTTCTTAAGCTCTACTAACTCCGACGGAGCCATCCGATATGGAGCCTTAGAGATTGGGCCCGTGCCCGGCTCTAATTCAATGGTAAACTCTACCTCCCTTTCTGGAGGGAGTCCACGCATATCATCGGAAAATACCTCTGGGAAATCTCTAACTACATCCACCTGATCGATAGAGATCTCACCCTCCTTCTTAATGGAGAAGAAAACCATAAAGGCCTCACAGCCTTTTCTCACACACCTCTCTACACGAGTCGCAGATAGTAACATCGGCGCACTAGATGACTCAGCATAAGACACAATCTTATCCTTACAATGCAAGACTACATTATTTTCCTCTAACCAATCCATACCAATAATCACATCAATTCCCCTCAAGGGCAAACAAACTAGATCAATTTTTGATTTATGGCCTTCAAACCATAAATCCAGATTTTTGCATGCTAAAGCAGTCTCAAATTTAGCACCCGCAGGCGTAGACACACGCATATTATATGGCATAACAGATAACTCGAAACTAAGCCTCCGAGTACAATCAAAAGAGATAAAAGAATGCGACGCACCAGAATCAAACATCACATTAATATCATGACCATGAATAGAGACCGTACCTCGAATCATATTAGGAGACATCCCTGCCTCCTCAGCTGATGTAGCATAAACTCTACCCTGAACTAAAAGGCGACTGGGCTGAGCGATTGGCTGTTGCATATTTTGGCCCCCATCTGGGCAGTACCTGATCGTATGCCCAATACGACCGCATCCAAAACATCTATAGCAGGCTCCCTGGTGATACTTACCACACTTGCTACAAGGACCAGCTACACTAGGATTTGACTGAACTGACTCTCCATAAGTCACCTGGTTGCCTCCTCTCGACTGACCTTCTGAATCAAATCTCCACGGGGCTGAATCCTGACGACCCCTACCTGACTGGCCACGCCCAAAACCACCAGACTGTCCTCTGCTATGGCTACCATACTGACCACGACCATAGCTACCTGACTGACCACGGCCATGGCTCCCTGAGTGACTCTTCCTTCCAGAGCCACTAGAACTGCTACTACCACTTGCTCCAAATTTCTTACTAATACCTCCCGTCGGCCCAAAGGAATGAGAAGGCCTACTCAGGAAGGGCTGAAAAGGTCTACCATAACTCTGATGGCCGAGACCTGGACCTCCAGTATACTTAACTGTCACCGCAGCTGCCTCCCTCATCATGCGATCCGCAATCCTCAGCTTCTCACATGCTTCTTCAACATTCTTACATTTCTTATCATGCACATGCAATCTCAAATCAGGTCTGGCCTTCTCAAATAACTGATCTATACGCCACTGAGGGTCGTCCTGACGCTGCAGGAACGAAATATAGCGAGATAACTCTAAAAAAGTAGCAATATACTGATCCACTGACATCCCACCTTGCTTGAGATAATAAAAAGCATTCTCCTTCTCCTTCCTAAGAGAAGGAGGGAAATGATATCCCAAGAACTTGTCCTTAAACTTATCCCAGGTCATCAAGGAATCATCTACACATACACTCTGCCACCAAATCAATGCTTTTCCTTCCAAGAGGAGAATAGCAACCCTCGCTTTCTGATAAGGGTTACAGACCACAGCTGCAAATGTGGCCTCCAATCTTTTAATCCAAGCCTCTGCCTCGAAAGGATCCTGACTTTCACTAAAATGCTTGGGATGATGACGGTCAATTTCTTCCATACCTTTTCAGTACTCAAGTCCTCCGGGCGAGGATAAACTAATTCCTCCTTATCATTAACTTTAGAGAACTCCCCCTGCCTTTCTGATTCGTCACCCCTATTAGCCTGAGCCTGTAAATCTGCTTTCAATTTAGCTAACTTTTCCTCATTTTCTTTATTCATTGCTGCGACTTTTTGTTCCATCTCCAATCTCAATTCTTCTTTTATTTTGGCTACTAGCTCGTCATACTCTTGGTTTACAGGCTGATCATTTCCTGTAACATTTCCTGCACCTGATCCCCTATTACGAGCCATACTCTCATTCCCTGTACTATTTCCTGCACCTGATCTCCTAGTACGAGCCATACTCTCCACCCACCTACGGATGGAAGTTATACCTATTAAAAACAATCATACAATATGAAACATAAAAAGGGAAAGGATCGGAAAAGCATTGCCACAATATCACTAATGCAAGTGTAATGCATGACTGACACAACAAGAGACATGCAAAACACCTTTTCAGGTCTTATACCATGAAACTGATACCATCTGTAACACTAACTCTCTAATCCCACTATTAACCACTCACAATTAAACATTAAAACGTTTATGTAGCTAACTATGTTAGAAAAAGGATTTAACTTAATAAAATAACTAACATAGTTAGAAAAAGATCTTTCCATAATATTCAGATATTACCTTTTTAATTCAAACCTCAATTCCAATCTCCGTCATCACAACATAATTTTCTTCTCAGTACCATAATAGAAATTTACATTATCCATGATTAAACTCCACACATCATCCTTAAAATACCATACCATAATAGGTATTATACAATAATTTTCTCCAGAATAATAACAAGGTTCAGCGGAAGCATCATACAAATATGATCCTAAATGTGGCAATACCTCCTGTCCTTCTGGTCCAGAATATCTCACGATATCAGTGAGAAGTTCCCGAATCCTTCCCTTGACCTCCTACTTCGCTCCTAGGACCTGCAAAAGTGAGATCAACGGGGGTAGCCCCAAACGCAACCACTGACTACTTATCTAAGTGCGGTGTGTGCTAGCAAGGTGTCCAGTGGAATACATATATGTATATATACCAGTTCAAACAGCATGCTCAGGTATTCACATATAATGCATATCTTGGTCCCAAATATCTTTCACAGTTTATAAGTACAAAATAATCCATCCCAAATCATCTTCAAAAATAATATATATCATTGATAATCACAACAACCCAAACGAATCCTAATAGAAGCGTTGGGAAAACATGTGGAACCAGTCGGGACCTTCCACCCGCCCCTGATCACCACGGTACAATTCACGAGGGACTTTCTACCCTCCCTGAACCGTACCACGGATTAGAAGGATCTCCGTCCTTTCTGAATCCGTGAGGGGCGATCTCCCCTCTTACGTCTTTTTCTCCCTTATTTCCCATAATATATCAATTAGTCCCTGTGGCGCAACAGGGTACCTCATCACGTGATGGCACAATTTCCAATTCACCGGTGTCACATACACAAATAATTTCTCACATACAACACATAGATATGCAACACCACAATCAGGCACCAGGCCTTCCAGTATTTTCATGATATACATATATTAAATAATTTCCAAAACCACATATATTTCAGTTTCAAATATTTCACTCCACAAATTTATGCCATTTCAAAATAATACTCCACAGGACATTTATTATAAAAATATTAATATTCCAAGATCTCATTTCCATATCTCATCAATCATCAATTGATAATCGTATCTCAACTGTGATTCAAAATCTCATCTCCATATAACATCATAATTGTCAAATAATAATATTTCAAATTACTTACTAACACTACACACACATAAATAAGCAGAAAGCGGTTACCTGATAGCTGGCACCAATCTCACAATAGTGCAGCTCCCCCGTGCTAACTTAGTGCAATTCAAGCACTACACAACCATACATACAACCAAGATTAATTATTTATCCAACAATTTCACATGTTGGAAAATAAATTACTTACTACCCTTTCTTTGCCCTTATTTGTTTTAAATTTCTATTTAACATTTATTCTCCCTTTCTATCTCTAAAATTTATCTCTACTCCATTTATACATATATCCAAAATTATTAATCTTTCCAATAACTATTTATAAAATTCCTTAACATCCAATAATCCCTCAATAATTCTTTAGGTGCAAACCCCAATCAAATCAATTAATTAAATCCCCTCATATGACCTTAATAAACATCTAAAAATCATCAATTTACCCATAAGCACCTCGAATAATTTAAAAGCCTCAATTTCTAAAACTTCCATAAATCCAAAAATTCCTAATAATTAGGGAAACTTCCAACAATGAAAAATCTACTCAAAAAAACTCATAATCGAGGCCTAAGCTTCAATTTATTAATTTTAGGACTCCCAAAAATTACCAACTTAAACAAGGTCTAATTTTCAAGTATAACAAATCGAAAAACTAATGACATAGAAATGTAGAGGAGACTTACGAGGTTCCAAAAATGTGCTTAGTTGGGCGAAAAGCTTACTATTCCTATATCAACGAGCTCTTATAAGTCTAATAATAGGAATATTGGTGGTGGAAAGAGAGAGCAAGAGAGAGAGACGTGAGAGAGAGAGAGAGAGAATGAAGAAGGAATGCAGATGGCGTCTGTGCATGTGTGTTTATATAATTGTGAAATAATAATATAATATAATAATAATATAATAATATATTATATTAATAATATAATATAATATATATAAATAGTAGTTGAATGTGATTGGTTGAGAAAATAATCATTGAAACAGTAAAAGTTACTGGCGAGAGGAAATGAGTGTCGGCAGAGTGGACACTATACTACTGGGCCCTAAAATTCTTAAATAAGATATTTCTTTTGAATAAAAAATTTTCTTTTCACTCTCAAAATTTTCCAATAATATCCTTTATTTATTTCCTCCTATATTAACCTCTTTTGAGCCTAAAAATAATCTCTCCCAAAATTATTATTGTCCAAATAAGGAAGAAATTAGGCCTTTAAAATCCTCAAAAATACCTCAAAATCCTTCAAATATTCTCATAATCCATCATTTCTCACTAATTAATTCCTATTTACCCCCACAAATCCTCAATTAATTTTTAGGATGTTACAGGTAACTCCAAAAAATTGTGTTTGTAAAAACAAAGACGAATTTGGTAAACTCTAATATAAAATTGGTAAACTTGTCTTTTATGACTACTAGGGTAAACTAATCTTTTTCTTTAAATTTGTTAAAGTATAGATGAGTCCATATTTGTGTCCTTATCAATATTCATGGCACCTTTATATCATGTCCCTAATTCGAAGGTTTTTATTTGTCTTTTTCCCATGATTTTATGTTATATCAATAAGATATAGTTATAGAGATAAAATTTACCTTATATCATATTATTAAACTTTTTATTAATGTACATTTATGTCATCATTTGATTTCCATTGGGTGTTGGTGGGATATAAGATAATGAATAATTAAGATTTAATTAGGATATATACGATTATCCATTAGGGATATTAAATAATTAAGGATATTTAGTTATTGGTATTTTATTTATTTGTTTTTTTAATATCTACGGTGTCTCAATAAAATAAGAAATGTAGTATCCTATAATTAACTTTGTCTGTTTAAATTACTATTTGAGTTAGGATTTATATTTAAAAATAATTTATTGTTCTTAAAGCTCTATCTTTTTTTTTTTTTTTTTTTGCCAACCTTAAAGCTCTATCGATAGAGCCAGAGTCTTCAGTTGTATTCATTTTGATTTATTATTGAAGAAGCATTAATATTTTCCTAGCCTTCTTTCTTTGTCTTCTCCATCCTTTTATATTTTTCCCCTCCGTTTTTGTTGTAAACCCTTTTCCCTTTTCCTTCACATATTACATCAAGGATACTCTTGAATCTATAAAAAACTATTATTAATATTAAAAAATATTTTATGGCAACAGAAAACAATTTTTATTATTACATACTAGGACTACTGTTGTTAATGATGGTAATCTGACGATCAGCATTCAGCAGGTAGTTGATCAAAATAGTATTTTGGTCATTTACGTGGATAATGAACTATAAAATAATGGTCCCGAGGGATTCAAACGATATTAATTTTTTCAAAGGGAACTTTTTTGTAATTTTCAGGTCATTTATTTGTAATTCTTTTCTATCCACGAAATTCCAAATTAATGGGTCCCAGATTGAGACGCAACTATTGCTAAAAAAATTTCAGATTTCAAAGGTAATATGGCACCCTTCGAAAATGCCTGTAAGGGCAAAAATGCCCTTTAACTTATAATAAAATATCATTCTATATGATGGTTGTTGGAAGGGAAGGGAAGGATGTATAAAATGACAGCAAGAGTTGCGAAGAGGAGTAAAGTTAACACCAGAAGCTTTCGGAAATGCAGAAAAGGAGAGGAGATTGTGTTTTATATGTGGGCTTATTATGCCTAATTACCCTAATAACTCACTCCAAAACAGCAAGAGGAGAAGAAGGAGGAGGAAGCTCACCGGTAGATATAGCAGTGGGAGTGATTCTGGATTTGGACTCATCACTTGGTTCCGTGGCTCTCAACTGCACCAACATCGCACTCCAAGATTTCTATTCCACACATCATTACTATTCAACCAGGCTCAAAATCCATTTCAGGGACTCTGGAAAGGACCTCCCCACTGCAGATTCTGCAGGTAACCCCCGAAAAAGGAAAAAATTAATTATGTTTAGGTAATTTAGGTACTCTCTCTAACCATTTTTTTTTTAATGAACAACTATCTAAATCACTTGGTTCAAAATGTTAGGTAGAAATATATTGTAGAGACAGAATAAATGGGCATAGAGGCATATATTTAATAGGGGTGAAAACTGGAAATGAAAATACCAAATTAAAATTCTGGAAAAAAGAGACGTGTTCCAATTCCCATATATTTAATTTTGGCAAAAAAAAAAAAAAAAAAAAAGTCCCATATATTTAAGACCACCTTTATGGTAGATACTTTTGTAGTTTATAGGAAGGAGAGGAGGGTGTAAGAAAAATGATAAGGTTTGCTTCTTTAGTTAAATGGTTGGATATTCGAGCTTTGTTCTTCTGCATTGTTTCTCTGGATCATCGATTAAATGGTCCATATTATTTAATATTATAAAAATATATATTATTATAATTATATTTAAAAAACACATAAATAAATTAAAACTGCCAAAATTTGATCTGAATAAGTGAATAGTTCATAACTGTAGTTAAATATTACTATAAAAACATATATTATTATAAATAAATTTATACAGTTATGAACTATTTTGATAGTTTGAATTTATTCATGTATTTTTTAAATATAATTGGAATAATATATATTTTTAAAATAATATTTAATATGAACTATTAAGATCTTTGATTGTAGAGAGAAAAGAAAGGTCTAGGATGGATGAGAGAAGCTGGTGGTTCCGTAATAGACTCATTTACAGCCCATACTTGAGATTCACATATTTTAAAGGATTTTTTATATTTTCCTTTAAAACATCCCCCTCATAATTTTTTGCTTAATTATATATAACCTCCTAAATTTTAAACTGTATCTGGATATACTTCATAATTTTAAAAATTTTGCAATGAGATCCAACAAAAGTTGATACGGTTCAGAAGTAGTGGGCTCATAACCCTAGAAAATTGTTAGTTCAAATTATGCTGCCAATTTATTTAAATATTTTTGTTGGTAAACGATGTATAAATATATTGGATTTTGGCTTTTAGAGATGTAATTTATAATTTTGATATAGGTTATCAAATTTGGAATTTTTTATTTTCAAATAAATTTAATGACTTAATCAACTTTATTTGGTTCATGTGATAGGGATGGAAGGGAGTGTGACATATTATGTTAAAATAACACAGTAATTATCGGCTAGTTATTACTTATATGTTAAAATAAATTAGCTTTTATAGGTTCTCTTATTATGTAGCTCAACTGTTACTAGCAGTATCCTAGACTCTTAAAATATATTTTCTTCATATCAGTTTGGCTTTCATATAAACCTTACAAAGTATTTGCAAATTAAAGTAAAAACTTTATTTTTTAAAAAATCAAACACTAAAGTATCAGCTTATCTCTTGATTATATAAGGTATATTACACAAACAAATACAGATCAGAACTATTTTCTAGAGCTCTATAAAAAAAAAAAAAAAAGAACTATTTTCTAGAGAACTCAGATTCCGATATAATGGTCCCTATAGCCCAAATTTTAGCCAACTCAATACCCTCCCTCCATCTTTTGTGTATGTATCTATGGATAAAAAAATTGCAAGTAATCGAATTTCTTACAAATTGTAATATACGCATACATTAACAAATATTGAGTTATATATTCATAAAAATTGATTTTTAGAACCATAATTATATTAGACAAATTAGTTTTAAGAAAGTGATAAATATAATACTATATAAAATGAAAAATCAAAATGTCTTATATTTAAGACACAAATGTTTCCAACTAACTGTTATATTTATGAAATGAGTTATCATATGCCAACAAATATTCTTTTTCCTAATTTCGTAATGTTGGCAATAAGCAGCATGGGATCTAATAAATAAGGAAAAGGTGCATGCCATTTTGGGGCCTATAAACTCACAGCAAGCAAGGTATGTTGTAGAACTTGGTAACGAGTCAAATGTATCTGTGATTTGGTTTTCTCCATCTGGTCCTTCTCTTTTGCCACCCCGCTCCCCATACTCCATCAATTACAACTCCGCAAGAAACCATTGCCTTCAGTTCGAAGCTATAGTAGCCATTATCAAAGCATATGGTTGGCAGTGTGTGATTCCCATTTTTGAAGACCCTGAATTCGGAAATGACCTAATTCCATGTCTCACTTATGCCTTGCAAAACATGGATTCTCGAGTTCCTTACACAAGTCCCATTCATCAATATTTCTCTGGTGGTAACATCACTAAAGAGCTTAACAACATAAAAGAAGCCAATCGAAAATGTGTGTTTCTTGCCCATATGACTGAAGAGCTTTGGTCAAGAATTGTGAAACATGCACAAGATGAAGGAATGATGAGTGAAGGATATGCTTGGATACTTACTCAAGGATTATCTTCTGTGATAGATCCAGAAGCTAAAGGTATCAAAGCAAAAGGATACGTGGATGGTGCTTTGGTTGTGAGGCCAACATTGTTTGTTTCCAACATAAGGAGGAGAATTTCCTTAGCGGAAACATTAATGTCTAAGTACGATAAAACTCTGTCTTTATATGGCTTGTGGGCTTATGACACTGTCACGGCATTGGCCAATGCTGTAGAGAACGCCGGCTTAGCCGATTTCAATGAAAGCACGGTGGATCTTCGCGATAAAACTGGCCCAAGACTTCGCAGAGAAATTTTGAATAATACTGATTTTGAAGGCGTGTCAGGGAATTTCAGTTTGAGGAAAGGACGACTTGAACCAACACAAGTTGAAGTATACAATGTGAAACGCCAAACACAAAGCATAATTGGCCATTGGAGCCCCAAAACAGGACTTGAGCTTTTTCAAAAACACAGTGAAGTTGATGAGCTGATATGGCCGGGTAACACAAGAGAGAGACCAGTAAAGTTGAAAGTCGGCCTCCCAAGAACACATTTTACTGAATTTGTTAATACTAATAAGAGTGGCTTGGCTTTTGATGTGTTCGAAAGAGTGGTTGATGTTTTGCCATTTAATTTATCTTATGAGTTTGTGCCCGTGAACATTAGCGGAGAGCCGACTCCATCAAACTATGATGATCTTCTCTGCAATATCACAAACAAGGCAAGTTTTCTTTCATATCTGTTGTTTTCAATTGTTTTGTTTTGATCAGCTTTTCATTTTCTCAGGTTCTCAATGAAAATCAGGCATGACATATACCCCCCCGGGGGGGGGGGGGGGGTGGTTTACTTTTACCAAAAGTGTGTCTTGCTTTTCAGACATGTAAAAATAGCCATGAGCATTTAAAATAGTAGAAAAAATGCCAGAAATATTAAATATAACCTGATACAGTTATTTTGTGATAGGGCTCATGCTATTTTTATATATGCATGTGTAATGGTGTTGGGTTATATTAAATGGTCCTATCATTTTAACTTCCATTTTGAATATCCATGAGTAGTTTTTCATTTCCTTAATGCATATGATGCTAAAGCACTTTTTAAAAAATCTCATACATATTCAATGTCTTGATCTTTACACATACTTTTATATATAGGGATTCATTTCCAACACTTAATCCGTGAATATATGAACATATTGCAGACTGTTGATGTTGATGTTATAATTGGAGACATTACAGCTCTAGTGAGTCGCACAGATTGTGTTGACTTCACATTGCCTTATTTAGACTCAAGCGTGTCTATGGTGGTAAAGGTGGGGTCCGATTCCAAAAGTGTGTGGGTCCTCTTCAAACCTTTTGATAAGTGTCTTTGGTCAATTCTTGGTACGGCGTTTGTGGTTGTAACTGTTGTTGTACTTCTTTTGGAAAAACGAGCAAAACGAAGAAAAGATGCACAAGCGAAAGTAAATTCGAACTCCAAAACAGAGGATGGTGATGGAAAAAGCAAATTCGAAGACTTCGTCCACAATCCCTTCCTTATTTACACAAGCGGTTAGTTGTCTTTTCTGGTACGCTGTTGATTATATATTAATTACTCATTCATTATGAGTTACTTCATAGAAATTCTTTATATTCCTATTTTTTTTAATTATTTTGTAAAATTTAAAAATAGTTAATACATTAATGGTGCTTTTGGTACGGAATTATGGCAAAGAGAGGGATTGGTAGAGAACGATCAAGATTTTTCTTTATTTATTTGAATTAATTAAAAGTAATAACTGATTATTAAATAAATAGGTTAGTCAGGGGTGGTATTTATATTAACTTGTTCCTCATATATACTTTATCTGACAGTGTGTATTATCAATGTGTGTAATTATATTCCAGATATTGAGTATTTGAACAGTGGGACGTCTAAATGGATGGTGATAGTGACGACGTTTTTGTTGGGCTTAATAGTGCAAGTTTACACAGCAAAATTAACATCAATTTTAACAGAGAGGACAACGCCAAATCCTCCTCCATGGAAGGTTGTGCAGGAGATTAAAAGGATGCCTGAGGGGAAAGTGGGATATCAAAAAGATTCCTGGGTAAGAGGGCTTCTGATTGATAAAATAGGATTCGATCAGAATCAGTTAATGGCTTATGTAAGTCATAGAGAGTACAAGGATGCATTGTCAAATGGTAGCAAAAAAGGAGGTGTTGATGCTATTTTTGATGAAACTCCTTATCTTAGGCTCCTGCTTTCCAACTGCTCTTTTTGCAAGATAACAGGGCCGAGCTACAAAGTTGGTGGATTTGCATTTGTGAGTACTATTCTTCTCTCCCCCAGTATATACCCTACAATCCATGTGGCTTATAATTATAAAACTTTGATGATGTTACAAGTCGTATTTAATTTTCAGGCATTCCGGAAAAATTCTACCTTGGTCTCGAGTTTTTCAGAGGCAATATTAAATGTGACTCAAAATGTGACGATGTCTTATGACATGATGAAGAGGGCATCCTTACCCGTCACAGTTGACAAATCTGAATTTAGTAGTGATGTTGAGATGCGAACATTAACGAAAGATGACTTTGGAGGGCTTTTTTCATTGGCATTGTTTGTTTTGATTCTCTTCTTCAGCCTTACAATCCTTAAAGTTCCATCTGTTGCTCTTTGGTTGAGTCCGTCGCTCTCTAATCCCATTCGATCTCCCTTCCTCTGGTTGCATAACAAATTAATTTCATATTTTGGAGCAACTCCGGCGTAGGAGTTATATTCACTAGTAGTTAGCTTAACATCTGTAAAATCAGTATGTTATATGTAATGTGTAGCTCTCTGTGAATAGTCATAGTGATGAGAATGATGTATTGAAACACTAAAGAGTTTAAGACCTTTGATTGTGACTAAGACAAAAAAAAAAAAAAAATCTACCTATCCTATTTATGTAATTATAATTAAAATAAAAGCATGTTGAAAACTATTATGATTATATAGATAACTAGATTTTTCTCCCCGTGCGATGCACGGAAGTTAAAAATAAAAATGAAAAAAACTAAATTTTTTTTTTTGAGTAACTATTTCATGATTAAAAATGTTACTTGAAAACAATAAAAGCTGAATACATATGAATATAAATAATCTAAATCATTAATTGTGATTTTTTTAATAAAAAGGAAAATATGAATTATTTTTAAAAGGTTTATTGCAAAATTATGAGTTATCAACATACATATTTATATATTCATTAGATATTCGAAGGTAACAAAAATTGATTTCAATTATCTAAATCATTGATTGCACTCATTTTAATCAAACAGAAAATATAAATTAATTTTATATGGCTTGATTGCAAAACTGTGTGAGTTAAAACAATGTAGGTTTAGATGTTCATTTAATTTTAATCATATATAAATAAGATGGGCAACTGTTTGAGCAAGTTTGACTATTGAAAATAAACCAATAATATTGAAAATGCAATAATGATTTAAATCAGAAATAAATATAGTTCAATAACTAATTGAGCATGGTTTAAATTGTAATGGGAAAAAAGTGATTTTTTTTTTTTGCTTGAATGGGTGCAATTTATTTGCAATTTTCAATATGATATACTTTCCCATAAATTGGATTCTTTACTTAGGTAATATTACATATTGTAAATCAAATACATATTTATTGATTGTTGCCTAAAATATAGAGATATATTTGAACAAAATAATTAATTCCTATACTTCAAAACCAAAATATTGGAGATTAAAAAAAATATATATGATTTGAATTTTTTATAAACAATAATAAATTGATAAGTATGTACGTAATCAAATATTCAAATAAGTACATTTTTTTTAGAGTTATGGCATATTATAAATGAAATATATATATATATTTGGATTGTTGCCTAAACTAATGACCTATTTTAAAACAGTTATCAATTTGTAAATTTTAAAAGCCAAATATTGTAGATTAAAAAACAAAATTTATGTGGTTTTTTTTAAAACAATAGTAGTAAATTAAGATATATGTATATGAGAATTGATTTCCATCGGTGTAGCTTTCTAGCTACCAATTTATTTTTGATAATGGAAATGAAAATTCAAAAGGAAAAATTTCCAAATTAGAAAAATAATTAATACCCTTTTGTCTAATTTAGTGACTTATTTAAACACATTAATTATTTTATAAATTTCAGAAGCAAAATTAATAATGTTGATTGTAAATCATATATATATGTTTTAATTGTTGCTTAAAATAGTGACTTATTTGAAGACAATAATTAATTTTTACATTTGAAATGTCAAATATTGCAAATTAAAAACAAATATATATGGATTGATTTTTCTATAAACAATATTACATTAAGAGGTATGTACGAGATAAAAAAGAGAATTAATATAGAATACCTTCTTAAAAATATATATATATTTATTTAATCATTGCTCAATATTAAATAACTTTCATAAATTTATGTATTTAATCATTGCTTTGCTCAATTTTAAATAGCTTTCAAAATTCAAAAAAATATCTTCCCAAAAGTAGAAATATATGATGAGTAATAATTAATTATTGGCAATGAAATTTGAAATTAAGAATAAAAATTTCCATTATGACTTTGTTTTTTTTAACATGTAGACCAATAATTGAGTTAAGTGAAGATGATGTCATTGGACATGTGGACCAATAGGATTGTTGCTAGGAGCTTTCAAGAAATATATAGATAGATGGTATTTAATTGTCCATGATCTAATATAGTTCTGGATTATGGTGATGCAAGGGAATTCTTTTAACAACAATTATCTGTATGCCCATTTTTTCATATAGGGGAATCGTTTATACTGTATTAAATGAATTAAAACAAGTAATCTATAATATTTAATAGGAAAAATTGTGTTCAAGTCTCCAAAAGACAAATTAATACAACAAATGTCCGTTCAAATCTCAAAATTATTAATAGGTCAAAAGGGACTTGAGAATAATATAATTTAATTATGAAATTATCTCATTGTCCTTACTGATAGATAAAGAAAAATATTGACAATGATAAGTAGGAATATGTACTAACAAGTTAATGTGCCTTGATTGACAACTATAAGCGTTGTTAACAAGTAGAATCAACATACTCAACACATTTGTTATTAATAACTAAGCAAAACTACATTAACTTGGTAATTTCTCAATTATATTATATTACATACAAATCCCATGAGACCTATTAGTAATTTTGATATTTTAAGGGAATTTACAGTATTAATTTGTTTTCTTTGGGAACTGTATGCAATTTTCCCTATTATATAAAAGTAACGGTAAAGGTGCATTCAACATTCCGAACTATTTTTCGGGATGCAATCAGCATTCTAAAGTATTTTAGGATGCAATCAATACCCTGAAGGATTTTTTTGGCATTCAATCAACACCCTAAAGTAGTAAAAAATGGGCACTTTTAACCTCACAAATCTAATAAAAAAATGTTCATTTTTCATCTTTTTAATATTCTTCATCTTCTTCTTTTTACTATATTAGAAAAACTATGAAACCAATAGAATTGATTGCACCTAAAAATATTTTAGGGTGTGGTGCTCCCAAATTTTCCTCTCTCATTTCCAAGACAATCATGAAGCCTCTTGGGCCGAAGAGACAAGTCCACAAGAAGGTCCATGAAGCCACAAGACACACCTGTCCCGAGCCCAGCCGAGAAGACATCATCCCATAAAACGAGACACACTGCTACGAGAAGACCCACATCACCAACAGACATTTACGAGATGAATGTAACGAATTCAATAGATATAATTCAATTAAATATAACCTGGTAGCAGAAAAAAGGAGTGACGTATAAGCAATCCAGCTAATAATTGATCATTAAAGGCACAGCGAGAGACAAGGAGGGAGCAGCGAGAGGAAAATAATTCAGTAACGGCAACCTGGAACAGAGGGAATAAAGGAGAGTAGAGACGGACAAGAGAGATCATCTGAATTACTGAAAGAAAATACGCAACCTGACAAAGAAAGAGCTCAAGCGAATCCCACATTTTTTACATTTCCATTTCTATATTTCTATTGGTTCTAAGTTCAAATTGTCCAATTGTTATACTTTATTTTCCCATATTGAAACTCAGTTCAGGCATTATTCATTTTCATTGTGCAATTGTGAAATCTATAGAAAAGATTGTTAGTGACTCAATTTTCATTCTTGTTTTCAGTTAATTCTTCAAATTAGTAGTGAGAAAATTTCAGCAGCTTTGCTTCCCCTTTTTTGACCACTACATTTTGGCGCCGACTGTGGGGACCTAGCAATCGCATTCTGCTACAGATTTACCGCAACTGGTATAATGGCTGATATTTGGGAATACTCCAACTCACAGGAAATTCCCATAATTTCACGTGATCCAATCCTGGAGATGTTGGAGCAATTGCGAGAACAGCAATAGCAATTCAAGATGCTAGAAACGTTAACAAATGAAAATAAAGGAATGCAGCTGCAGATTACTGAACTTGCAATGGCAAAGTCATCCCTTCATGAACAACATCCAACACAAGTTATACCTGTAAATGCGCCACTTGGCATGCCAGAGGAGGTTCCTCTACATGCTTATAAGGAAATACCAAGGAGAATCTCACAGAGACAGCATACAGGTAACGAAATTCATAATGCTAACCACATGGTTGTAGCTGATGCTTACGCATATAACGAAAGCCAAGATGAGGATTTTCAACCAAATCCTGACGAATTTGATAGTAGCGAAAGCTCATTTGATTCTGAAAAGCAGAACAAGACTCCTTCTCATCAAGAGGAAAATCCAATGTAGCATGCTTGGAATAGGAACTACAAGAGATTAAATCAGTCATGTTCCATTTTCTTGGAGTAGCTCTTCCAATGAAGAGGAATGCTCTGATGAGTTATGTTGATTTACCCTTTGTAGACAGGATCGCAGTAGCAAAGCTCCCTAAGATGTTTACTTACCCGGTGATGAATTTATACGACGGGAGCACATACCTAGATGAACATATGGCTCATTATAAGTAGAAGATGAT
Organism: Mimosa bimucronata; assembly: GCA_037074515.1. Lineage (NCBI taxonomy): Eukaryota > Viridiplantae > Streptophyta > Magnoliopsida > Fabales > Fabaceae > Mimosa > Mimosa bimucronata. The sequence continues at coordinate 4,415,709 of CM073446.1, forward strand.
TGCGTTGTCAATTCCCTCAGACGTACGAGAAGCATGTATGTGCCGAGGCTTGGGGATGAGTCTCGCTGGACCAGCTCTGAAATGGTTTACAAACCTTCTTGTAAATTCCATTTCCTCCTTCGCGCAACTTCATGGTCAATTTGCCCACCAGTTCTCCAGTAGCAGAAGGTTGGAGAAGACATCTGATGACCTTTACCACTTGTGCATGAGACCAGACGAGTCAACAAGGAGTTTTGTAACCAGATTCAACAAGGAGAGACTCTGTATCACTAACCCTGGTGAGAGGACATCCATAAATGCCTTTCGTGAGAGGCTGTTTCCAAGTTCTGATCTTTACAAAGAGCTCACCAAATATTTCTGTCAAACTTATTTGGAGGTGATGCAAGGAGCCTGGATCCAGATTCGATGGGAAGAAGACGATGCCAGTTATTATGGACGACTTGAGCAGGTCCTGTTCCATGCTTCTGAAAGGAAGAGTCGCAGTTCCGATAAGGGAAGTCACTCTGGAGGGCGGAGCCATATCCAACCGCACAACGAGAACAGGCTAAGGGAGCAGACAAGTCGTCTAGATCCAAGAAGCCACTCTCCAAAAATCGAGGAGCATAATTAGGGTGTTTCAAAAAAGAATTGGTGTAAACCTTGTACAAGATGGGAGATACTGTTAGATGGCCACCTAAGATCAAATCTCCTCCTGATAGGCGAGATTCGAGCAAGTGGTGCGGCTTTCATGGAGATCATAGGCACAAGACCGAAGATTGCATAGCTCTATGACTGCAAGTTGCTCAGTTGCTGAAACGAGGACACTTAGCTCACCTGTTGGGCAAGCAGTGTAAAAATAATCCTCCTACAGATCCTTCCAATCCTGCTAGAGTATTGCTAGTCCCCCCCAGTGCAGACTAAGACCATTAACTTTATCACTGGAGGATCCGAGATCAGTGGAACTACTACTCAGCTGCCAAGAGACACACTCGTGCTTTACCTGTCGTGTCGGAAACTCGCTCATTCAGAGGAGCTGAGGAAGTCCTAGTACAGGGTCCTATTACTTTCACCGATGACGAGACCGCTGATACCCTCGATAGCTCCCATCACGAGAGCAAGAGAGAAACATCGTTTACAACATTTTTTCTTCTTGGGCTATTTGTTTTATATTTTACTTTTTTTCCCTTTATTTTCCATCATGTTAGTGAATCTAGATTTTGAGGTTGCTGAGATGATTTTGACGAAGTTACGAGTGGCTAGTTAGTTTGCACTAGGATTATTTCAAACCACTACATGGATTGAGACATATTATTATCCTCTTTTAGTTGTTAATGAGAATTATGTATTGGTTTTACTTTGTGCCTATTGCTTCCATATGATTGGCGGCCATATGGATTATTTAGTTCATTTAAATTATACTTGAGAGAAATAATTTAAGTGTAGAGCGCAAGTAAATCATGCTACACTTGTGACTTATCCGCTGTTTTTTGGCTTTACTGTAAGTGCATGGGTCATCAAGAGTAGTATAGAAAAGCATGTCGCCCTGCAAGTATTAAACAAATCAATTAGACAATGTGATGTTAGTAACTATATCTCAATGTTACTAGCAAACCAACCATTTAAACCCTAAACTTCAAGTTTAGCTTGATTTTTATCTAAATTCTATAATAAAATACATTTTCTCAAGTCATATTTTATTTAACAAGTTAAGTGGTAATCAAGCACTTATAGAAAGAAAAGCAAGACAAAAATCCAAACATAACTTCATTGGTAGCTAGAAAGAAAGATACAAAGTTCAATCAATGAAAATGTTTTAAAGTAATCCTATAGTAGGTTCTTAGTTACACATAATGTTTAAAGAAAACTAAATGCAAATACATAGAAAACCCATAGCATTAAAATAAAAAAAAATAAAAAGAATGAAGAAAAAGATGGAAACCCAAGTTCCTCAACAGCCTCTGCAAGTGTATAATCTCTCTTTGGCCCAAAAATCTAGGCCTTTATCTTTGAAGTTGTATAAATTTATCAAAACGGGTCGTAAGTTCGCTATGGCTTTGTTGTGAAGAAGCCACAACGAAGAACCCAGATGTTTCCAAATTTTGTAACTTCGCAGTGGCTTCGATGTGACGAAGACACGACAAAGATGACCAACAGAAACGGGTGAATTTGAGGCATTTTTGTGTGGCTTCACCACGACAAAGATGATAAGAAGAAAGGCCATACTTTTGCCTATTTTCGTAGTGGCTTTGCGAAGATCTACTTGTAGACTTCCTCCTTTAGTTAATGTTGTTCCTTACCTCCTATTCTTATTCTTTTGCCTATTGGAGTCTTTACTAGCTTCCTTTATACTTCCTCATGTCCTAAATATAAGACCACTTTAACTTTTTTTATGGAAATTAAGGAAGCAAATTAGGCATCTAAATTATAACATATGTCACATAAAATTAGATTATATGTTAGTTTATAAGTAGAATAAATTAGTTTTGAGGAAAAAAGATTTTTTTTTGGATTGAAACTACTTTTTTTGTACTAGAAAAAAAAGTTAAAAAAGTCAAAGTGATATTATATTTAGGACCGGAGGGAGTACTTGTTTTCCTCTTCTTACAAGATAAAGAGTTTGAGTCCTTAAACAACCCAAATGTATATAAATTAAAGTCAATCTTGCCAACATGTATGCAATTTGTTAAATCACATTTTTCTTTGAATTTTCTATCTATGCACAATTTTCTCCTAAAATCCATGTACAGGTATTCAAAAGAATGTGATGAAAAGTGTGAAATTATAAAGTTTATCAACTTGAATTTTTTAGATTAAATGGATGATTTGTTAATAACACAGGGATATAGTTAATAGTCATTGTTATCAAATTAAGGTTGATGACTAATCTTAATTTTCATTAATTATGACAAGCGATTGTGTATGTTATTAACTAGATATAGTTATCAGCCTAGTATTATCAATGATTACTCTTTAGTGCCACATCATGTCCTGTTAAGCTAAACTAATGGCTGATCCAATTTCATTGGCAGAAGGACTCACATTATTAACTAAAATAAAAATAAGGATTGTATAAAAGGAAACTACAAGGGCCTGATTTACAATGGAGTGAAACTACAATAACTGGCATATTAATTTTCCCTTATAGTTAAAATCAAGATTAAAAAAAATATGCAAGGATAAATTATAAAATTTTAGGAGCAATTGTTACTCTCTTCGTTTCTAATATAAAAACTAGCTGGTGGTTGGATTTTGTCTTAAATATAACACATAATCTATTTTATTTCTTGTATTTATCATTTTTCTTAAACTAATTTAACTTATTAACTTATAAAATGATATATTATAACTACATAGGATTATTTTAAAGAGAACATATCACATTTGTTCAAATTAACTAATTTATTTAAATTCAATTATATATACACTCAAATTAATTAAGTAGATTTTATATTTTTTAAAATTAACATTAATTGTGGACAGAAGTGAAAAAAAAAATGACGTCAATTAGTTAAAATTTTCTTATTGCATGCCACTCATTTTTTTATCAACACATTTTTGTTATGAACAATTCATATAGAAGAATGAAACAAGAAAAATACTACGAATTCGTAAAACCCCCCCCCCCCCCCCCCAACCAAAAAAAAAAAAGCAAGGACCTCATGACAGTTTATATGGGTCATCACTATCCATCAATGCATGGTGGGTGGGTTTTTGACTCATTATTAGTTTAATGGTATGATGATATAATTTTGTGGTTGGAATAACTTTTGATAAGTAAACCCGGATCCCAATTTTTATTGTAATTTTTTTTTATAATAACCCGGATCCAAATTTGATTGAAACTAAAGAAAATGAATTAAAATTTGATTTGTGAATTAGACCCAATGTATGTAAATATTTTTGTAAATAACAATTTTATAGAGTATTACTCCCTCCGGTCCTAATTATAAGACCACTTTGACTTTTTTGACTTTTTTTTTCAGTCCAAAACAAAAGTAGTTTCAATAAAAAAAAATCTTTTTTTCCTCAAAACTAATTTATTCTACTTATAAACTAACCTATAATCTAATTTCATATGACGTATGTTATAATTTAGTGGTCTAATTTGCTTCCTTAACTTCCACAAAAATAGTCAAAGTGGTCTTATATTTAGGACCAGAGGGAGTATTATTTTTTATGTATAATAAAAATCGCACTTGCTAAAATTTGATTTGTGAATTGGACCCAATGCATATATGTAAATAAAGATCATTTTGTCCTTTATAAATTTTGAATAAACTCTCACGATTAATTATATATTTACAATTTATTCTGTAATATTTGATGAACTATTTTTTTAAACGCATGAGAACATTTTATCCATCTATATTTTCATCTTTTTATCTTAATCTCTGCTTCCAACTTTTTATGAATTTATGTCCTTCAATAATATCATTTTTTTTTCATTTGGCCAAAAATATAATGTCATTTTTTGTTTGGGCGGTCCTTCTACAACATTCCTCCACATTAAAAATAATTTTGCATGTTAATAATTGAGACATAAAATTCTAACGGCTCATTTTCCTTTTGTGTAGATTTGAGCTGCAGCCTAGTTGTATTCTGTGCAGATTTGAGCTGCGGCCCAGTTTTTGAGCTGTAGCTCAATTTGCTTTAGGCAAATTTGATTTCTTCTTTTGCAATGAATTGTTCTATCCATGATTTGCTATCATTTTTATCATTGAGTTCCCAAATGCGTTGACTCTAATTCTCTTTCCAAAACACACCTTACACAATAATAAATTTATTAAGCTCACATTAAACAAAGAGGACATCAATTGAACACAAATTGTAACAAAAAACATCATGCATATTTTTCTATCTTTGAGTATCCAAAGCATGTACAAATGCTCCAAAAAATGTATAAAATTCAATTGAAAATGTGCCTAAAGACATGAATTCCAAGAGGTTAACACATATACTTAAAATTGAATCTAAACAATGATAGCAAAAGGAATATGAACATCTTTACCTTTTAAAGATCTCATCTCTTATAAAATATTAAAGAAATGAAATAGTAGGTTCTGTGTTTAGTGATGCTACTTGGTTCTGCATCAATTTTCTTAGTTTTAATCAATTTTACTTGGTTCTGCATCAATTTTACCAATATTATTAGTCATTTAGTTTCTGACAGCCTTTTATGTGTTTAGTGATGCTTTTCTTAGTTTTAATCAATGTCAATATCATGCTTTTCTGCAGCTAGATGAGATCCTTGCTCCCAATCCATTCGATAGGCCCTGCTGCTGCTAGTTGTTTTGTGAAGAATTGATGTTTGCAGATCATAAACAAATTGTCCAACATAATGAAATGTCCAGCAATGCATTGATAAGTATTGTCCTTTTAATTTTCACATCAAGTCCTGTTTCTGACTTCTGAATAAGGAAATTGCTTACACAATCTCTTTCTAGTTCTAGCTAGCTGAGATTTCTGTTCTATCCAGAGATTATTATGATATCATATTCATTGGCCTGTAGAAATAGTTACCATAAATTTAGAGCTCACTAGTTTTGACGACTTAATGCTTCTGACAATGTGAGCCACAATATGTTCTTGTCAATTTTTGGTAAAGCAAAATTCAGTTTTGATCACACACTCACACTAAGGGTACCATAAAAAGAAACGAAAAGGAGAATAAATTAATTCAGTTTTGATTGTTATTCCTAATACTGCCATTGGATTTATGTTGGTATTACACTCTTTAGTTTACAATAAACAAGAATCCTTGATTAGTGTTTTTCTTTTTTCTCTAACATTCCTCTAATAAATTATTTGCTATAGCGAGTAGTCATGTATGCCTAAGATGAATGGCTTTAATTGAGGTATACAAGGAAAGTAAGGGCATATTTCAGGAGCTTGTTGATAGGAAATTGAAATTGAAATTGGAGGCAGGTATTTTTGCATGCTTTTCTTGATCATTTGCTTTTGAAACTCAGGCTTATGCTTTTGTACTGCTTGCTTGGCATATTCTATATAGCATGAACCAAGCCACAATTTATGGGCAACTTTAATGTCTTTATTTAAGTTTAGAGAAATAACATAAATGTGGTTTATTTTTTGTTTTTGATAAAAATTTAAAAATGTGGTATACTTCTATTGATTCTAGATTTCTACCAAAGATGTATAGTATTAAAAATTAAAATATTTTTTTAAAAAATAACCTATCGCGGTGCTTTCTCAACAAATGTGCCGCGATAGGTAATTTTTTTTAAAAAGAAAAGCCTAACTCGACGCTTTTGAAAATAAGCGCCGCAATAGGCTCCAATTTATTTATTTTTATTAAACTTAAATGGCCTGCCGGGATAGGCTACTTATAGCAGTGCTTATACATCAAAAGCGCCGTTTTAGGCCTTTGTTTTAATTTTTTTTAAAAAAATTAAATAACCTATAGCGGCACTTTGTGATTATAAACGCCGCTTTAGGTGGTCTATAATGACGCTTATGAGTACCGCTATAGGCATTTTCTGTGGTAGTGAAGACACACTTGTCCATTTCTTACATCCCAACTTTATCAATCAGTAAGAACACTTTTTCTTCTTAAGCAAAATGTTGCTACCTTAGCTCTCCAACCCAAATTGTGTTAGAGTATCCTCTTTAGTGTAAGTCATTGCTTGATGATATGACTTATACTCCATGGTTCTTCTAAGGTATCTTATCATCCGTTTTACAACATCTTAGTACCTCCTAACTAGGTTGAACCGAAAAGATTTACAAGTCCGACCACATACCATGTATTTGGTCTTATACATTATGATGTATACAATAATCTACCAAGTATGCTTGAGTATGGGACTCTTTCTCATATTCTATATTAGATTCCTTTGTAGGATGACGCTTTCACATAGATCACGTACTTTGATTAACAGGGCATTTTTAGGTTTATAGACTTTTGTGTTGAGATGCTGAAAGAGTATACTTGTGTGTGTCCTCTATGACAAACACATCATTCTCTTTGTTCAATCTGTGTTCATCTTGTCTCTCAAAATAAATTTTGTCTTGCCCATGTTCTCTCAAGATTAACTGATCCCTAAGTGTTTTAATTTCTTTAACACTTATTTAGGTTAATGATGTGTTATAGACATAGGATAACATCACAAATCATCCTAAGATCCTTAAACATGCAAGTAGTGGTCTTCTTCGATCATTTCAAAGTTGACAAAGTTATCACTGTGTGAACGTCTAGATGATTAATTCTCTGTCACCCACAAGTTGCCTCAGGTTGAATTTCTCATCTAGTCTCTCAACAAAAAAATGTTCATTACACCCGATTGATGTAATTTCAAACCTGAGCTTGCCATCATGGCCGAAATTAGCTTTTAGGAGTTAAAACACACAAAGACACTTGTTGTATACCCCTTAACCACCAAGCATACTTTAGGTTTATCAATTGATCGGTTCACCAATTTCATTGAGAATCTCACTCATTCCTAACTGCCTTTCCGTTAGGTGGTAGACCAACCATTTGCAACTAACATCTATTTTTAAAGGAATCCATATCCTCTTGCTTGGCCTTTTGCCATTTTCTTAGCATATCCTATTTGTGTCTCATACACCTTTTAGGGTCACCATTGTTTTCTTTTAAACAATGACTAGACCATCTGGCCCATCAGGGGTATTAGCCCTTACACCTCTCCGAGATAGATTTCACAGGATTCTCTTCCTGTGTTGGGGTGGATGAGCGCTTCTTCTGGTATCGACTTGTGAATATTTATTACCTATTGTTTGTCACGTCTTCTTTTGTGAAAATGGCTTAACCCTCCCACTTGGTTCAATTTGTTGGGGAATACACGCTTATTCCTCATTATTGTCATTCTCACAAAGAGATATAGTGTGGTCCATGCTTGTACTGTTAGGAAGTTTGGTTTCTATGAAAGTTGTGTCCTTTGATTCTTTCTGAGTCACTGAGCCGCCATTATTTTCATTTAACGAAGACATGCTTCTTAGGATATCTCACGAAGATGTACCATTTATATATTATCCCTAATATTTCTTACTTAAAGGAAGAGTTATAGATAAAAGCTACCGACCCTCATGCCCATGGGATATTTATATCCAATGTGTACCTTATCTATTACTCATAGGGTATTGTTGTGACTTCCTTGGAGGGCATTCGGTTAGCTATGGAGACAATTAATGTGATCTCATCTTCCAACACGAGGTTGGTAGTTTCACTTGTACTTACTTAACCATGTCAAAGAGAGTTCTATCTCTCCTTGTTGACAACTCCATTGAGAGTGTTAGGCATTTTTAGTCTTTTAACAATTCCTTTTCTCACTTACACAGCGCTTTGAACTGATTATGCCTGTATTTTCAGCCTTTATTAGATTTAGACCTTAACTATGACTGATTCTTACCTAGTTAAAGGTGTTGTATAAAGTATTTCAAAGACTTTGACTGGTATGAGATTTCACTTAGTCATTACACATGAAATGATAGATAAAGATTATACCTAGCTCTGTGTTTTGCCCTCTTGCTCATTTGGTTCACAAATTCATAGTATACCAACTGCAAAGGATATTTGTCATAATTGTCTGAAGGTTACTTTATTGTCTTGCCATTTGATTGTGCTTACTTAGGAAATTTTCCTTTTGAGCTTATCACTTGGCAAAAACTCTTTTGCTCATTTTTTATCATCTCTCTTGATCAATATGTGTATATGGCAAAGTTCAGTCATTATCTCCAAGATAAATGAACTATTTTAGGCAATATTAGATTTAAGAGATTCTGTCCCATTGATGTTTAACTGAAGGGTTGATTGACACAACGTGTTATCGATTTTGTAGAGCATAGAGTATATCTTTTGGTACTGCTATACAGAGTTAACATGTATGCTTCAATCCCCTTGACTTGTACTCTTGTGCTTCTTCTTTCTTGAAGCCGTATGCTTCTAGATGGAAACTAGTAAAATCAGTGATGTTATGTGACCTCTCACATGGTTTTGTTGTACCCAAGTCTATCATCCATATAGGATATATTACATCCATAAAAGTAGTGGTTAATGCACATGTGAAAGAACTTTGAAGCCTCTCACTTGATATGACATTTCTCAAAACGACCTTCATCAGGTCTAGTTTTTCTTCAAGGTTTCTCACCTTATTAGACGTAGGTTTTAGGAACAAATCCTTTGACTCTTTAGTTAAGCGTGTTAAGCTAACGGATCTCGTATCCTTAAGCTTTTAACTCTCAAGCTTAATGTGGCGATCCACATTACCGAAGGTTATAAATGCACTCCTTGTGAATTCTACTTGCTTTCATGTGCTCCCACTCAATAAGAAATTCCTTGATGTAACATGTACTTACTATTGACTAGAAAGAACATTTCTTGTCTGCCTTGGTTCCTTCATCTTGTTTGACATTACTTTTAAGTGTTGCCTAATTCATGCACCAGGTCTTAGTACTTGCGTGACCAAGCATGACTGAGTTCGATCAGCTTAATGGCATGAGGGCCTCCATATTTGTTTCTCAAGGCTATCCTCATAGCCTAAGATGCATCGCACTACTCGAACTGACACTTTTGTCAACAGTCATGACACAAAGCATGACGATCCAAGCTACATTGTTCTTTTTTCATTCAACAAGCATCAGCTTCTTATTACCTTCTAGCATTTCAACATCTAAATGTTGAAGGTTAGTTGGTGGGACATACACAATGCCTCATCCCTCAATGATGTAAAAGATCTTATGAAATTCAGTTCCGTAGTCATCTATATTGAGCTTGTCTCATAAGCTCGATGAAGATGGACTTGTTTATCATAACTCGAACACATAGATGATTATGCATTTCATTAGATATACTATTCATATTTGTTCAAGATAGACAAAGGTTAATTGGATAATAAATTCACTAGTTTCATGTTCAAGAGACAACTAGGTTGGCTCTCATCCAACTCATGCTAGTTAGGTTATCACTTCTTTAGCTATAATTTTACTTGAACATGTCCCCTTTTAGGGCCTCCAGTTTATCACCTTTTTAACCATAACCAATCAAATAAAGAACATTTGCATGTCAAATTATACTTTATCTTATTTGTTTCATGTTTAGGGCTTAGACTCTCTCAGGGCCCTTAGCCATATGAACCCACCAAGCACATTCTCATGTGCTTAAAGCTTTCGTAGCAATTTTACTACCTTGTTGGTGTCCACACACTTGGAGCTAGGTTGCAACATTCCTCATAATAGTTGAGATGATTCACATATCTCTTCTAATCACATCACTTGCTGCAGTGATAATGAAGAAGTCTAACTTATAAGTCATAAATTCAACCTCAATTTCTTTAATGTGGTTAAAGGCTTGTGTGAGCTTATTATCATATAATAAGATCATGTTGTTATAACAGCTAATAGAGTTATGGAGTGTGTGTTCAAACACAAATGAACAAAGAATGCTTCAGTATAAATATTATCTCTTATTTTCTTACTGAAATATTCTTAATAACTACATTAAGCTCCCCTATAACCAAAAGGTATATTTAGGTTCAATCTTGAGGAATTTAAGGAATTTCTATATGCATAATAACATTTTTATTCTTCAAAACAAATCCAAAATTGCTTCAATTATAGGAAAATTGCATATCAAATTGAAGCTCTTGAATTTAGGAATTTTTAGGAACAAACCGCATCTCAATCGGAGGTCCCACACACCTACATGAGCCCCTAGAAGGTATTTGGATTGAAAATTTTGAAAAATCAAAAAATTCCAGTGACGACCACTCTTGGCTACGGCGCGTGAACTACACGCGCCACCTTCGAGGCTTCTGCCGGTAACATGCGTTGGCTGGCTATTCTCCACGCACTGTCACATGTCGAACTACATGTGCCACATGGCGGCCATGAGCTCCCACTGGCCCCACGCGCCACATGGCGCTTCTGTGAATTTCCTTTTTTTTAATGGTGTCAACAATCTATGTTGATCGTTGACTTGATGAAGGTAAATGGGTCAGATTGGTCCGACCTGGTGCATTGTGTTTTACTTAAAAATGCAGCGCTATTGGCATGCCAAAAACGACACCGTTTTGGCCAGAGGGCTAAAATAGTGCATAGCGGTCATCCCTGGCCTCTGCTGATAGGGTCTGACCCGGTTTAGACCCGATTGCTGACCTGCCGCCACCTAATAATTTTGAATCGCCATATCTTTCTCATCTGAGCTTCGTTTAATGCGTTCTTGGTGTCGTTGGAATCGTCTCTTCAAGCACCACATTAGTGCCCTTTATTTGAGTTGAAAATATCTTTTTCAACAGCCCAATTTCGACCAACATTGACGACGGCCGTAAGCCTCAAGAACGCAATTCAAACGAATTTTGTTTTCAATTTTCAAACATTTTGCATTTTAGCATATTCTTATTTCCACGTTTAATATAGCTCAAAAAAAATTTTCAAACTGAACTCACAAAAAAATTGTTTCTGGCATATTGAACAAAGCACTTAGCATATATTTTTATGCCATTGGATAAATTCCAGAAATAGAATCACATTAATTTTTAGATTAAGAAAATTGAAAACAGAAATTTAATTCATGCTTTCTATCATATATACCACATATGAAAAGAAAACAAATGCAATACAGGATTATTTGTAGCGGAAGAAAATATCTATGCATACTCGTTACGCATATAAACAGCCTCAGGATCAACATAGACACCGATGCCAATGATGGAAAATTATAATAAATCAATTGGAAATTACTCATATTACCCAATTAATTAATTCAACCCATCAAGAGCGGATCTAGACCTAAAATTCTAACATAATGGAAAAATAATGGGAGTGTATGTGGAAAATAATTAGGTGTGACACTAGTTAAAATCTCATAAAGGGTGAAAAACCAAATCTCATAAACAGAGACGAAGAGAGCACTATGTAATTGTTGAATTAAATATGCGAGCTTCAAGTAACTTTATTTTCCATTCAATCTCGTAAAAAGATCACATATTCACACTAGCACGCCTTTGGACATGGGTACTCAGAATTTCTAGCGCAACAATTTCAGCTGTCACCCAAAATAAAAGATTATAATTTGATATTTTATTGGAGGGAATGTGATTTAGTTTTTAGTACATCTGAAAGATAAACATCTTTTTCTGGACAAAGAAACGTAAATTCACGTCTAGGCCCTTCATAAGTTTTTCCTGGAACCGCATCCTCAAATAAACACTCCAAACCTATACATACCCTCGACCTGAAACAAGTAGCCTTTGGGGTTCCATAAAATGAAGCAACAAATGCAGAATTATTCCTCACCTCCCCACAGCCTTCAAAAAGCTTCCAATCTAGGAAAACATACTGACATGAACAACCACCATCATTCATGGACATGCTCAACCACAATCTGTTATCACTGGTGATATTGTGGAGGGTGATATCACACTCCAATGAAAAGAAGGGGATGTTCAGGGTCATTATTCACAATACTTAGCTCTGCTCTTACATGTCTGATTGTTCCACTACATATGAACTGCTTCAGGGATAAGACACTTCCAAAACTCCAATGGACTCTGCGAAGCTTCATTTATGGTGATGACACCTTCAGGTAACAATTTCCTGAGTTCAAATATGAATATGGATGGCGTGACAGAGCTTTCTTTAAGGAGAAGTTCTACATGTGAAAATATTGGAGTCAACCCCTTTAATGTAAGAATGCGACAGCATATGTCAACTTTACATAGCCTAAGGACACAAGTCATTAACATTAGCTCCAAGACATTCAATTCTTCTTGTAGCGAAAACCATATGAACCGATTCTTGAATTATTTAACCTTCCTGTCAAGCTTTGCCAGCTCAAAATCTAATGGTCCCATTGCACGAGAACATGTCAGTTTCACTTGAGGGAAAATATCCCAAATTTTTGCAAGGCATTTCATTATTCGAAGATATTGCAAAGTAAATGCCAAAGCATCAGCAGATCCCCCAAAATCAGATCTAATATTTGCCAGATCTTCCTTCCAACACCTACATTGTCAACACAAAAGAGAGCCAAGAAAACAATTTCACACGCATGCATGTGTTTCATGATCAAAACATATAAAAATTCATGAAGCAATAGTAAAAATATGCTTGCCAGACAAACATCCTAAATTCAGGCACTCAAACAGATGGTGTTCACCATGAACTAGCCACATTATGAGCGTGAGTCTAAATACACAGAAATTCTATGTACGAACACGAAAATAACTGTAACATCAAATCTCTACATAAATCAGCAATAGTTTACAGCTACTATGTACATACACATATATGATGGAAGCTAAATAGAATTAGAGCCAAAAGAAAAAAAAAAAAAAATTTCAATGAACTTCATTACCTCAGCATCTTGAGAACTTCACTTGTAAAGCCAGATTGTATCAGGGACCAGATATCTGGGACCTTCAAAAGAATAAGATCTGTAACCTTTATAACTTCATTGTGCACTGACTCCCTCACAAAATGGGACTGACTTTCAGATTCCACATCTCTTGTCTGTGATGTCCCCACAACACCTATAACTGTAATCACATTGAACTAAGGGTAACTGTTGCTCCCCTTCACCATGGTTACTATTTGAGGCAGCACAACCAATAGATCTACTTTTATCAGATAGGTAGGCCAAAAGGGCATCCCTATCCATAACATCGACAAAAGCAGAATAAATCCTCCCAAGGAGAGTAACAGCATAGGAAAACAAAACTGGAGGTATGGTGCCTACATTTACATGCGAGAGTGAGGCAGAGACGCAAAGGATTAATAGTGCAGCCACTCTCGCACTATTGAATTCTGAGTTGCCTTCAAAAGCTGCTTCTACCTGAAAGAATGGTGTAATAAAATATCAACTTAATTATCTCTGCCGAAAATTAGATTTTCGGATGATAATATCATTTCCCCTTTATTATTCAAATAGAATCAATCTTAAGGAAACTACAGGCATAATGAATTAGTGTTCCTCCTTCTATGAGGTTGTATTCTTCTGATACTATAAATATTACATATTGACTTCATGAAAAGAATGAAAACCATCCTCCAATTTGTTGGCACTAAAACATGGCAGTAAATTTATCAAGTAATATCATTTCTATTATGGGGCTAAAATACAAAAGCAGGTGACAGCTTTTAACATCATATAATGCCAAAATCACACCCCTAAAAACTAATAGATAATTAAGCCTATCTTATAAGCTTTGAGATATACAAAACCAGTACTGAGAGTAGATTTTAAGCAGTTGGTACAGCTGGCCTGCTAGTTTATGTTACCCAAGTTTCTACGGATGCCACTCTATGGACTGGCAACTAAGTTTACTAAGTTCACCTCTTCAAAAACATCCTTGGAGACAATGACTACAAACTTCTTGTGATATCAGCCAATATTGGAAACAGCTGAAAATACATCAGCTTCATCCTGCCATGAGAATATGCAGATGTTACAATGAAGAAGAGGTAATGCCAAAAATGAGTCATTATATATATGTTCGCCTCTTTCTTGTACAACTAGAAAATTAAGCAGCATGTAATCCATATGGTACAGACAAGATGGATAAAATGAGAAAGTAATGTGCAACAATCATAGGGTACTGAAGTGAGCGTTTGGGATATGGTAAATAGTTGCACTGCAGATTACATCTTAAATTAAAGACCGGAGGTAGCACTAATATGATGGGCTGTGAAGGCATGAGGAAAATGTGGATGCAGCTAAGATGAGGCCATCACTGAACAAGAAAATGGATAGCAAAATAAAACGCTAAATTATTCCATCTAGATTTGCTTGACCACATGATAACTTGCCTAAGATGTTCAAATTGTACATAGCAGAGCAGCATAAGCAGTCCATGTTAGGGTTTGTCATGTTTCTTAGGCCTTTTAGGTTCAATGGTTCTCGAAGCCAAATGTGAGTGAGAGCCTATAGTGGCATCAAGGATCAAAATTAGTCAAATACTTCAAAAGGGGGGAGCTTGCTTTGAACAAAACAATGAAAGGATCCAAAATCAAGGATGAAAATAAATTTTTGTAAGCATTGCATTCAATTGCATCTCCAAAACTCAATATTGTTGTAAAATCTCATAAGCCCATCTTAAGAATAAAAAAGAAAAAAAAGTGCAGAATAATTAAAAGAAGAAAAAACCTGTGTATAAGTACTCAAACTATGTCAAAGACCATCCATGGCTGATTTAAACAACAATAGACTATTCAGCTTCACTTGTTTAATCATTTTCGTTGCACCATATCTCACCTCCCTGCTGTTGTCAGCTAGAGCACCAAGAAACTGGAAAAGCATAAATTAATCATGATCAGAATATTAACTTGCCAAGCAGATAGAAGATAATGCCAACAATATGCCAGAAACAATAAATTTCAATTTACTAACAAGAGCCATGGTCTTTGAAAATTTCATTGGAGAAGGAAAACCCTATCAGTTCTGACCAGTAAAATCTCCACAATCAAATCATGCAAATCACCATCTTTCTCTTTAAAAAAGCTTTGTATAAAACTTAAACCTATGGGCCATCCAAGATATAAGACTCTGTCAAAGAAAAAATGCACATGTCTCTAATAATTTAACACGTTATTGCAAAAATGATACAGCTTCTGAATAATCGATTTGATCAATCATGACCATGTAAATTGGTTGTTCGATCTATTCTACAAAATGAAGCGAAAGGGGAGGGGTTGAGGGAGAGAAAAGAAAAAACCTTTTTACTTACAAACTTTCAATTTGGCTCCCAACAATCATAAAACATACTTATATATCGGATATTCATACTATGTATTTATGAGGGATGAAATACGTACCATGTGCAAATGTTTTTCCTGAACCTTCAGACAGCCACTAATTGCCATATAATACATAGTTTTTAAAGCTTGTAATTTAACAACCACCGAATCATCATTCACTACATCCATTAAGATGTTCAAAGCTTCATGAGCAAGATCAGTGGAGAGGACTGCAAGTCTTTGTAAGGACTGGCATGCAGACTTTCACACCTTCACGTTAAACAGAAATTCTTTCAACATCAGATCAAATATGGGGGAAAAGCCTTAAACTACGGCCACATGATTGCAGCCAATTGCCAGAACAAGTTCTCAAAACAAGGAGCATTACAATGACTAAGTTTTCTGCATAATTAAACAAGAGACCTCTCCCCAAAGATACACCATACATCTTATCAATATAGTAAAATGCATATGAAGCACTAATGTTTCAAGAAAACTTACCTAAAGAACTCATTTTCAAGTGCATGCACAAGTGCACCAGCAACACTAGCTGCCATCATTTTAAATTGTTCACTTCTGTTCTGGCCAAAGGCTTCCTTTTTCTTTCCAACCTCCGCGACTCACTTTGACAAAGTTTGCAAAAGAAAATCCTCAGCTACCATTTCAATCTTTCCAAGGGCACTAAAAGCTATAACCCTGACCTCCATGCTCATATCTCTTGCCATAGAACAGAGCTACATAAATATGAAGCATGTGTAATACCAAAGTGATCAGCAGCTCAGTGTCAAGAATACATGAAAACACAAACAGAATAACACTCAGAACAAAGACAATGACCGGAGGGGAAAGTTCTCCACTCATTTGTGCATGACAAGGTTGATGGGTTCCAATTAAATTTCCTACACAACATTTGAATCCACCATATTAGTTCAATTGACTTCAAAGTGTACTGATACAATGACGTAAGATAAGAATCTAATTTCTGAATGCAACAGAAAGAAAATGACATTGTGCAATAATACCAAAACATATTATATTACATGCATCAGGAAACTATCTATCTATAATATAAAATATATAAAAAGCAAAATTTACAAGACATGAACAATATGACTTGCCGAAAATTCCATCTAAAACATGGGCCCAAAATCTAATTTAATAGAATAACTCATTGTTTCATGCAAGAGACATCATAGTTTAACTTTTTTATTCATCCAACAAGGAGAGAAAATCAGATTTGTTAAAACTTACTTCAATTCCATGAGTCATTTTTAGAGTCCCACAAATCAAGGAAGGGGTTATTATGGATTTGAAATTCATAAAAGACATGGTATAAATCATTAAGGTCAAAAGGCAATGTTCAGAATCCAGAGTATGACAAGAAGGGGGAAAAAAATCATAAATAAGGATTCATCAGAAAATTTAAATTGTAGCTTTAATATCAAACAGTAATGAAATTAAGATCCAACAACCGTTGACAATGCATAGCCCATAGAATAAGAAAATACCTTGGCAAATACTTCATTTGACCAGTAGCTTTCCATGTCAGCATTAGAAGCTGCTAACATCAGCCCCCATGAAGCAACCTGAAATTTAAAAATAGATGACATGACAGATAAGACCTCAAGTTATGTTAAAATTAACTACAAAATCTGTTAATGAATCGCTGGAAGACTAAATATTATTCATTTAGGATAAATAACTTATGAGGATACAACACCCTGTAACTTCAAAATACTGGCTTTTTAATTATTATTCCACAAACATTCCAAACCCATAGCCTCCATGAAGCACACAAAAGAAAGGAGAACATTAAGTGACGGTATCTTACAACATCAATTGCAGATGATCTCACACAATCTTCCGTGTCATCCAGAAGTTGAACAGCACGACGATAACACCCATCCAGCAAACTAGAGTCTTCAAAGACACCATGATTAATCAAATCAACAAGTCCATCAAGAGAAGCCTTTCTCACATATGGATAAGGATCCTTTGTGAACCCCAGAAACACAGTAAACAGAAAAGAAGGTCTAGTTCAAAAATGCCCTGCATTGTTCAGCAACCATAAACGTGCAGACACAGAGGGGCCAAAACAGAGAGAAACAAAAAACCCATCATCAAGCTTGTCCATATTCAAGCCCAGTGCTGGAACACATTCTGTGATTGAAGCCACTACTTGAGATGAGTCAACAGCAAGGCAGGTGGAATGAGCAGAGAGAAGAGAGCGAGAACAGACAGATTGAAGATGATATGTGAGAAGGGTGGTGTAAGGCAAGATGGATAAGGAGATTGAGAGAGTAATGAAGAAGGACTTTGTCATGACTAAATTCGAGTGAGTGAATCAGCTTTTGAAGAATGGAAGATATCGTGGATCGTGGAGTTGAAGGGTCGATTATAAGGGATCTGATGGAAGCCAAAGTGGAGCGAGAAAGGGATTCCTCTTCATTTTGGAGAGTGTTGTGGAACAGGTCCATTAATTGAAGCAGCAACTACGTCTATAAATTCCAAACAAAGATGAAGCTTGCAATCACAGCAAACTCAAATTCCATTTTTATCCTGCTAAAGGTTCAAATTCACAATCATTTGCTATCTATGAGCATTTTCGGTTTAACATTTACCATATGGTAAGTCTAGACCAAAAAAAAAAGAAAAGGCAGTCTCTTTCACAGAAGTTCAAAACACAAACCATCTTAAAAGTCAACAATCACTTTACCCAAAAAAAGTTGATAACCAAAGTTCTCATCATAAAAATAATAATACCATGTCATATCCTAATCAATGTGACAAGCCGGCATGTCCGGCTCCTGTCCTATCTGATCCCGAAGATGTGCTGGTCTCAGATGGGACAGGGATGGGTCCAAGACTGCCCCTCCATCACCAATGTATTAACAACTGAATAAATGCTTCAACAAAGCATATGGACAATAAGAATTGATCGTTTCTGCTCTGTTGATTTATTTCATCTTAATGACCATGACTTCTCAAGAAACTTCAGTATTATCCTACAAAGAAAATTCAGACACAACGTTGTTGCCTGGCTCTGCTGTTATATCCACAAAGCAACTGAATAGCCATTACTAGTCAACTTTGTGATTTATACATATAACTATTCACCTAGCCATGCGAAGACAAGACATTAATGGTGAAACTTCAGCAGCTATCAAGGAAAATTCATATAAGACAGAAGCTGTACAGAGAGATGGGAAATACATAGATAACACGGCTTATACATAACTAGGGGAATAATGGGAGTAACAGAACTGTCATATAAAAAACAAGGTCGAAGAGTTGTAACATGTAACATATAAAAAAAAAATTAATAATAAAAAAAGACATTTCTGTATCTTCTTTATAAGGACAGACATCATGCATTTTATAGTTTATAACAATAACAACAACAACCAAGCCTTACCCCACTAGGTGGGGTCGGCTACATGGATTGCACGACACCATTGTGCTCTATCAGTAACCAAATTTTTAGATATGTTATTCACTAAAAGATCTCGCTCTACAACTTCACCGAGTATACGCCTGGGTCTCCCTCTTCTTTTCTTAATAGGACTCCAAATTATTTGATCTACCCTCCTCACTGGCTCATCTAATGGCCTTCTTTGTACATGTCCAAACCATCTCAAACAATTTTCTACCATTTTCTCACTAATAGTGTCACTCCAACTCGTTCGCGTATATGGTCATTCCGAATCTTATCCTTTCTTGTATGACCACACATCCATCTCAACATCCTCATTCAACTACTCCCATTTTATGTTCATGTTGTACTGCTGGTTTTATAGCAGAGTGATAAAATTTCCCTTTTACCTTATGAGGTACTTTCCAGTCACAAAAAACTCTAGTAGCTTTCCTCCACTTATACCACCCAGCTAGAATTCTATGGTTGACATCGTCATCAATCTCACCACCTTGTCGTATAATTGATCCCAAGTACTTAAACCTTGTCATTTGAGGGATTGTTTGATCTCCCATTTTATAGTTTATAAAGGCCACTAAAATATTCTGTTGACATCACCTAACATGTCAATTTCCATATCAACTGAAAATACAAGAAGTTAATTTCTCTTTTCTGTTAATTTAAAAACCAAACCAAGAATGCACATAGGGAAGCTTCCCAGAAGAAAAGCCTATATGGGTCAAGTAAAAAACAATAAATTTCACTAACACTAGGAAACTTGAGTCTCTTTCCCAAGTAATTGCACTTAAAACTAACTTTGCTAATCTAGGGTATTGATAGATACAAGTATCTCGCAATCACTTACAACCCTCTCTCAAGTTAACCTTGCTATTCCTAACAAAACTACTCGAGAGGCAATAAACAAAGTTCACTCCAATATGATTATAAGGGTCCAATAAGCATATTCATATCCTATTGGCAAATTTTAGTGAGTTCTAATCCCACATTACTCAATCATATGGCCCAATTAAAGGCTGATTTCAACTCACCTAATTCTAACATAATGGTGATCAAGCACTAAGTAGACAAATAACACAAGAAGAAGTGAACAAAGATAAAGTTAAGCATAAATAAGAGGCTCAAATACAAAAATCAGTTCATAGCTACTCGAGTTTCAAAGAAAATTAGCTACACATACCCCTAATCAATTCCATTACAGCAAAGATTAATCCAGCATCAGAATTCATAAAAGAAACGAACAAGAAGACAAAAAATGAGAATAGGTCTCACCCTCTTCAATGTCCAACGGTGGTGACGAATTCGAGCAATATAACACAAGAGATGGGCAGAATCAGAAGCAATAAAGAAAGTTCCTCTTCTCGTCAAACTTGTGACGTTAATGGTTCCCTCGCTCTCCGGTTCATCAGCATCAGAGAGTTTTCTCCTTCTTCCTTCTCTCGCACAGCACCTCCGGTTCCGGCGGCGGCGGCGTGTTTCCTCGTCTCCGTCGAACTCGGAGCGCCGATTCCTCCGACGCGCCCCGCTGGTCCCCTAATTTAGGTATCCCTTCTCACTTCTCTGCTCCAAGAACGGCACCGTATTGTGGGAATCAAGAAGAAAAAAAATAGGGAGAATTTCATATAAGGACCCATGCAGTAAATTAATTTAAAAGAAGAATCGAAAGATTCTGAAATATCACTGTAAGATTTGGCTACTCAACTGAAATTAAATTATTGTGAGAAAAGACGCCCCTCTAACACTCTCTCTCCTCTGACACTCTTTCTTTTCTGACACTAATCTTTCTCTTTCTCACACACACTCCACTGATGATAATACGAACAAGTGAAACAATCATATGAACAAAGGAAAAGCTCATATGAACAACGCTCAATAAAACACAAAATACCCCTATGACTCTCTCTTATCTAACACTCTTTCTCCTCTAACACACACACACACACTCTCTCTCTTTCATATCTTTCTCTCTTACACACAAACTCCACCGATGGTCATATGAATAAGTGAAAAACTCATATGAACAAGGGGAAAACTCATATTGAGCATTGTTCATATGGGCTTTTCCCTTGTTAATATAACTCTTTCACCTATTTGTGTGACCATCAGTGGAGTGTGTGTGTGTGTGTGTGATTGTCAGATGAGAGAGAGTGTCAGAGGGGTGTCAGTGGGGTATTTTGTGTTTTATTAAACGTTGTTATTGTTCATATGAGCTTTTTCCTTGTTCATATGACCGTTTCAGTTGTACGTATGACCATTAGTGGAGTGTGTGTGTGAGAGAGAGAGAGAGAGATGAGTGTGAGAGGGAGTGTGTGTGTCAGAGAAGAGAGTGTTAAAGGAAAGAGAATGTCAAATGGGTATTTTGTGTTTTATTGGGCATTATTCATATGGGTTTTTCTCTTATTCATATGACTGTTTCCCTTAATCATATGACCATCAGTGGAGTATGTGTGTGTGTGAGAGAGAGAGAGAGAGAGAGAGTGTGTGTGTGTGTGTGTCAAAGGAGATAGTGTATCAGAGGGGATGGTTTTTTCGTCTTTTCTCACAATAATTTAATTTCAAGTGAGGACCCAAATACTGCAGTGATATTTCATAAAGATTTGGGAGCAATATGATATTATTACTCTACTACAGGGGTCTTTTATTGAAATTCTCCCAAAAAAATACCCCCTTTTAATGAGGAAGTATACTAATATAAAAGTGTGAATATGTACAACATGGGATAAACTGGGATAAAGAACGTCAAAATCCTCGTCATGCTATATATATGTCGTGGAGCCTCAAGTTGGCTTTTATAAAATGATCTCCATAAACAAGTGTAGCATTAATCAATCCATGGGCTTCAGTGGTTTCTTGTGAAAAAAGTTTACAATTCTGGGCAGACCAGAAGTACCAACATAATGTTGCAAATCGGATTGCCCATGTAGAGTCACCGCGCTTGGGTCGAAGATTCCAATATAACCATTCAGTGAAAGGCATCTGGAAAAAGGAGGTTATTTGCGCAATGGGAACAATCAACCCCCAGCTAGATGACACTTTCTTAGAACATGGTCTATGTCTTCAACTTTCCTCTTGCATATCTCGCAGGATATAACATCTGTCATGTGCCGCCAAGCCCTTTCCATGTTGGTAAGAAGTCGGTTCTTGAGCACTAACCATAGAAAGGTTCGGATACACTGGCCTTGGCCACCTCCATGCTAAGTCGCAAGACTTATCTGGCTCGTCCCAGAGATCCTCATTTAAAGATTGGTATGCAGAGCTTACTGAGAATCCACTTACGCCATTTACATTCCATTCTGCTTGATCCATTGGCACATTTTCTATAAGAGGATTAATAGCAGCAATTTGCTAGAGTATTTCTTCTTGGAGGAGGCGATCAAATTCTCTCCACTACCATCTGCCCTGATCACCATGTATTGACACATTGGGAGGTTCAGCTTTGTCTCTTGAATTGGTGCAAAGGACAAGTTTTTTCGGGGGGCCAGCTCGCCAACCCAATTGTCAAACAAAAATCTAATGCTTTGACCGTGTCCTAGCTTTCATTTCACATTTAAGTCAAGGTCATTCCATAATGGCACTAGGCTCCTCCATAGGTGTGACGCCGTTTTCCATTAGTCGAATTTTTCCCTTCAATCCACCGGTATTTTGCTCTTAGGACATGGACCCAAAATAAGTTTGGATTGGTCTTGATTGAATAAGCAAGTTTCATCAGGAAGGCAGCATAGCGAGTCTCTAGGTTTTTTATGCCATACCCTCCCCTTTCTCTTGGTTGACATAAAGTGTCCCATTTCATGAGATGGACACTCTTATGATCAGCCGTGGTCCCCCATATGAATTTCCTTAACAGCGATTGAAGTTTTACATAAGTGGAAGCGGGCAATCTCGTAGATTGCATTGCATAACTAGGGATGGCTTATGATACTAATTGGACTAGAGTTATTTATGAATAGGAAGTTTGACCTATTCCTAAATATAAAATCTCTTTATAATTTTTCTCACAATTTTGTTCAATTATCACTACTGTTGATGCACTTCAATTATAAACAAACAAGAAAAGAGGGTAAAGGAATAAAGGTAAGTGGTTAGAGTGCTGTGGTGATATCATGTGATTTTAATTAATTTAACCAACATCTTTAATGTAATCAAATTAAGTAAATAGATTTTATATTTAAGAACAGAGGGAGTAAAATTTTATTCTTATTAATTATTTTTGCCCTTAATTAAACTTTAACTATTTTGGTTTTAAATATAAAATAGGTTCAATTAATACTTTTGGTCTTTTATGTTTGAATTAGGTTGGTTTTTCTAATAGATCATTCACTAATTGCAACATTTTGTCATTGTCTAAGCTGCCTAATTAAACTCACCTGCCATCTCTACTTCCAACATTTTAAAAATGAATGGTACAGAAAAACAAAACAAATAGACGCATGCATTGTTCACACTAAGTATAGGGACTTGGGGTCTTCTTCAGCCTTGCGATTCTTAAAATTCCATATATTGCTTGCTGGTTTCATAAGAAATTGGTTTCAGTTTGGGTTGTCTCTGGGAGTTATATTAATTAGTGGCTAGCAAAACATTTGTAAAATCAGCGGAGGAAGGTGATGAAACATTCAAAGTTCAAGGCCTTCTGATTGTGCACGTGGCTTACCGTTATTTTGTAATGAATAAATCTTCAAATTTTCTCATTTTTCTCGTTTCGATTAGCTTACTATTTTTTCAATACATAAGTCTTTTGTAATTGCGTGCAGTACCATTGTTCCATCAAAATGTTACTGGAGGGAATGTGATTTAGTCTTTAGTACATTGGAACGATAAACAGTTGTTTCATGACAAAGAAACGAAGTTCATGTCTGGCTTCATAACTTTGCCCTGGAACTGCATCCTCAAATAAATATTCCAATATACATAGCCTCAGTCCGGGACAGTTTGGTACTAGAGATTTAAAGGTGAGGGGCAGGGAGGGGAAATTTCTGTGAGTTGAATTTTTAAAATTTGGAGAGATGGGGTTATGATATTTTAAAAAATATAATATGTACGACAAAAGAGTAAAGAAAAGATTAATTAAGAACTTTCAACCCAAATTTTTGTAAATTCAAATCAAAAAATTTTCTTTCCGCCCATTTTTCCTCCCTTCCCCTTGTACCAAACAAGCCATAGTAGCATTCAGGGTCCTATAAATATAAAATCAAATTGATTTATTAAGGGAGACTAAGTAAAAAAAATTTAAATTACTTTCAATTATTTATATTTATATTTTTCTTCAAACAAATTTGCATGACTTATAAATTGATAATGTAACATATGTTATAATTAAATAATTTATTTAATCTTCTTACCTCTTCCTTACAAAGTCAATTTGATCTTGTATCAAAATATAGGGAGTAATAAAAAAAAGGTCATTCACATTTTTAATTTAAAAATAAAAAAAGTCAAATCAGTAAAAGCAAATTTTCATCTAGGAGTGAACAACTTCCAATTACTATAGCATATCCATTGTAATTAAACCCGGCCCGGTCAAAACCCGGGAAAACCGTCCTAACCCAGTCAAAACCCGGTCGACCCGGCGGGTTAGGAGGGTCGACCCGGTCCTTCTTTTTTTTTTAAAAAAAAAATGATATTTTGTTTTTGTTTAATATTATTATAATGATGAAAGGTTGAAGGTGAAAATATTTTGTTATCATATATCTATTTTGATATGATAAATAGTTAATACTAGGTACTAATTGGTTGCTAACCATTTTGTGTCATTGGATAGTAGTATAATATGATATGATGATGTCATTTTGTCAAAGAATTTTGTAAACAATATTGATACTTGGATTATTTTTTGGTTAATGATTCAAAATGGTAAGTGAAGTTATTGTTTGGATTTTTGGAAATTATTGTTAGTTGGATAATTTTTTGGTTAATTTTTAATTCTTCATCGGGCTGACTCACGGGTTAGTTACGTACTGACCCTCTGACCCTTTGCCTCGACCGGGCTAGTTGCCGGTCCGGGTTTAATTACCTTGAGCATATCAGTAAATATTTTTTAACCTGGAGCATTTGAGAAAATTCTATTTACTGTTCAACATATCATGGTAAAAAAGCCTTTATCTTATGTATTTATTGATTATAAGAAAATTATGCACCCTCTGTCCCTATTTTATAAGGTGTTATTAACCAAATTGTAATGTTAAATAACACGACTAAAATTAGTGAAACATAATAAATAAATAAGATATGTATGCACCCTCTGTCCCTATTTTATAAGGTGTTATTATGTAATGTTAAATAACACAACTAAAATTAGTGAAACATAATGAATATATAATAGATGTACTTGTTTTTCCAGATATATTCATAGGAAAATGATGGGAGTGCGTGTTGAAAATAATTAGGTGTAACATGAGTAAAAAAAAATGACATAATCCCAAAAGTCTCATAAAGGGAAACAAACCAAATCTCATAAACAGAGTCTACAGAGAGTCAGAGACGAAGAGAGCACTATGTAATTGTTGGATTAAATATGCGAGCTTCAACTAACTATTTATTTTCCATTCAATCTCGTAAAAATATCACATATTCACACTACCACGCCTTTGGACCTGGGAACTCTGAATTTCTAACGCAACAATTTCAGCTGTCACCAAAAAGTAAAAAAAAACTATAATTTGATGCTTTATTGGAGGGAATGTGATTTAGATTTTAGTACATTTGAAAAGAAAAACTTCTTTATCAGGACAAAGAAACGTAAGTTCATGTCTTGGCCCTTCACATGTTTGCCCCAAAACAGCATCCTCAAATAAACATTCCAAACCTATACGTACCCTCAACCTGAAAGAAGTAGCCTTTGGGGTTCCATAGAATGGAGCAATAAATGCAGAACTCCTCCCCTTTTCAGAGCCTTCAAAAAGCTTCCAATCAAGAAAAACATACTGAGATGAGCCATCATTCATGGTCATCATCAGCCATAATCTGTGATCACTGGTGATATTGTAGAGAGTGATATCACACTCAATGCCTACTGGTAGTCCCGAAATGAAAGGAAGAGGATATTCAGGGTCATTATTCACAATATTTAGCTCTGCTCTTACATGTCTGATTGTTCCACTACATATGAACTGCTTCAGGGAGAATAACTTAAGACACTTCCAGAACTCCAGTGGGCTCTGGGAAGCTTCATTTATGGAGGTGACACCTTGAGGTAACAATTTCCTGAGTTCACCGATGAATGTGGATGGCACGACAGAGCTTTCATTAAGGAGAAGGTCTACATGTGAAAATATTGCGGTCAACCTCTTCAATGTAAGACTCCGACAGCATATATCAATTTTACATAGCCTAAGGACACAAGTCACTAACATTAGCTCCAGGACATTCAATTCTTCTTGTGGAGAAAACCCTATGAAGCGATTCCTGAATTCTTTAACCTTCATATCTAGCTTTGCCAGTCCGAAATCTACTGATCCCATTGCACGAGAACATGTTAGTTTCTCTTGAGGAAAAATTTCCCAAATTTTTGCAAGGCATTTTATTATTCGAAGATATTGCAAAGTAAATGCCAAAACATCAGCAGATTCCGCAAAATCATATCTAATAGTTGCCAGATCTTCCTTCCAACTCCTACATTGTCAACACAACTATTAAAGAGGGCCCAGATAACAATTTCACATGCATGCATGTGTTTAATGATCAAAACATATAAAAATTCATGTAGCAATAGTAAAAAAATTCTCGCAAGACACATCTAAAATTCAGGCCCTCAAACAGATGGTGAGCACCAAGAAGTAGCCACATTCTCTAAATACACAAATTCTGTGTGTGAACACGAAAAGAACTGTAACATCGAATATCTACATAAATCAACAATAGTTTACAGCCACTATGTACATACAGATATATGATGGGAGCTAAATTGAATTAGAGCCAAAAAAGGCACAAATTTCAATAAACTACATTACCTCAGCATCTTGAGAACTTCATTTGAAAAGCCAGATTGTATCAGGGACCAGATATCTGGGACCTTCAAAAGAATAAGATCTGTAACCTTTATAACTTCATTGTGCACTGGCTCCCTCACAAAATGGGACTGACTTTCAGATTCCACATCTCTTGTCTGTGATGTCTCAACAACACTTATCACATCATTGCTGGCGCAATAACTGTAATCACATTGAACTAAGGGTAACTGTTGCTCCCCTTCACCATGGTTACTATTTGAGGCAGCACAACCAATAGATCTACTTTTATCAGATAGGTAGGCCAAAAGGTCATCCCTATCCATAACATCGACAAAAGCAGAATAAATCCTCCCTAGGAGAGTAACAGCATAGGAAAACAAAACTGGAGGTATGGTGCCTACATTTACATGCGAGAGTGAGGCAGAGACGCAAAGGATTAATAGTGCAGCCACTCTCGCACTATTGAACTCTGTGTTGCCTTCAAAAGCTGCTTCTACCTGAAAGAATGGTGTAACAGAATATTAACTAATTTATCTCTGCCAAAAAATAGATTTTTGGATGTGATATCAATTCCCCTTTATTAGTCGAATGGAATCAATCTTACGGAAACTACAGGCATGATAAATCATTATTCCTCCTTATATGAGGTTGCATTCTTCTGATACTATAAAAAATAAAAAACCATCCTCCTATTTGTTGGCAATAAAACATCACAGTAAATTCATAAAGTAACGTCATTTCTATTATGGGGCTAAATTACAAAAGCAGGTAACAGCTTTTAACATCATGTAATGCCAAAATCACACCCCTGAAAAAGTATAGATAATGAAGCCTGTCTTATAAGCTTTGCGATATACAAAACCAGTACTGTAAGAGTAGATTTTAAGCAATAGGTACAGCTGGCCTGCTACTTTCTGTTACCCAAGTTTCAACAGATGCCGCTCTATGGACTGTCAACTAAGTTTAGTAAGTTCACCTCTTCAAAAACATCCTTGGAGACAATGCCTACAAACTTCTTGTGATTTCGGCCAATATGGGAAACAGCTAAAAATACATCAGCTTCATCCTGGCATGAGAATATGCAGATGTTACAATGAAGATGAGTTAATGCCAAAAATTGGTCATTATAAATATATGTTCACCTTTTTCTGAACTAATAGAAAATTAAGCAGCATGTAATACATATAGCAGAGACAGGATGGATAAAATGAGGAAGTAAGGTGCAACAATCATAGTGTATTGAAGTGAGCATTTAGGATATAGTAAATAGTTGCACTGCAGACTAGATCTTATATTAAAGACCGGAGGTAGTACTAATATGATGAGCTGTGAAGGGATGAGGAAAAAGTGGATGCAGTTAAGACAAGGCCATCACCAATCAAGAAAATAAATAGCAAAATAAAAAGCTAAATTATCCCATCTAGATTTGCTTGACCACATGATAACTTGCCTAAGATGTCCAGATTGTACATAGCATAGCAGCATAAACAGTCCATGTTAGGGTTTTGCCATGTTTCTTAGGCCTTTTAGGTTCAACGGTTCTAGAAGCCAAATGTGAGTGAGAGCCTATACTGGTTTCAAGGATCAAAATGAATCAAATACTTCAAAAGGGGAGAGCTTGCTTTGAACAAAACAATGAAAGGATCCAACATCAAGGATGAAAATAAATTTTTGTACGCATTGCAATCAATTACATCTTCAAAACTTAATATTATTGTAAAACCTCATAAGCGCATCTTAAGAGTAAAAAAGAAAAAATTGCAGAATAATTAGAAGAAAAAAACCTGTGTATAAGTACTCAAACTATGTAGAAGACCATCCATAGCTGATTTAAACAACAATAGATTATTCAGCTTCACTTGTTTAATTATTTTCCTTGCACCATATCGCACTTCCCTGCTGTTGTCAGCTAGAGCACCAAGAAACTGGAAGAGCATAAATTAATCATGCTCAGAATATTAACTTGCCAAGCAGATAAAAGATAGTGCCAACAATATGCCAGAAACAATAAATTTCAGTTTACTGACAAGGGCTATAGATCTTTGAAATTTTCATTGGAGAAGGAAAACCCTATCAGTTCTGCCAGTAAAATCCCCCCAAACAAAATCATGCAAATCACTATCTTTCTCTTCAAAAAAGCTTTATCATAAAACTTAAACCTATGGGCCATCCAAGATATAAGACTTAGTCAAAGAAAAACATGCACATGACTCTTATAATTTAACATGTTATTGCAAAGGTGACACAGCTTCCGAATAATTGAATTGATCAATAACATGACCGTGTAAATTGGATATTCGAGTCATTCTACAAAATGAAGTGAAAGGGGAGGGGTATAGAGAGAGAGAGAAGAAGAAAAAAAACCTGTTTATTTAAAATCTTTCCAATTTGACTCCCAATGATCGTAAAACATATTCATATATTGGATATTCAGCCTACGTATTTATCAAGGATGAAAAACATACCATGTGCAAATGTTTTTCCTGAACCTTCAGACAGCCACTAATTGCCATATAATACATAGTTTTTAAAGCTTGTAATCGAACAACTACTGCATCATCATTCAACACATCCACTAAGATGTTCAAAGCTTCATGAGCAAACTCAGTGGAGAGGACAGCAAGTCTTTGTAAGGACTGGCATGCAGACTTTCGTACCTTCAGGTTAAACAGAAATTCTTTCAACGTCAGATTAACTATGGGGGAAAACCTTTAACTATAGCCACATAATTTCAGCCAATTGCCGGAACAAGTTCTCAAAACAAGGAGCATTACATTTACTAAATTCTCCACATAATTAAACAAGAGACCTCTTTCACCAAAGATACACCGTACATCTTATCAATATAGTAAAATGCATATGAAGCACTAATGTTTCAAGAAAACTTACCTCAAAGAACTCATCTTCAAGTCCATGCACAAGTGCACCAGCAACACTAGCTGCCAGCATTTTAAATTGTTCAGTTGTTGTCTGGCCAAAGGCTTCCTTTTTCTTTCCAACCTCCAGGACTCGCTTTGATAAAGTTTGCAAAAGAAAATCCTCAGATACCATTTCAATCTTTCCAAGGGCACGAAAAGCTTCAACCCGGACCAACATGCTCATATCTCTTGCCATAGAACAGAGCTACATAAATATGAAGCATGCGTAATACCAAAGTGATCAGCAGCCCACTGTCAAGAATACTTGAAAACACAAACAGAATAACACTTGGAAATAAGACAATGATCGGAGGGGAAAGTTCTCCACTCATTTGTGCATGACAAGGTTGATGGGTTCCAATTATATTTCCTACACAACATTTGACTCCACCATATTAGTTCAATTGACTTCAAAGTGTACAGATACAATGATGTAAGACATAAATCTAATTTCTGAATGCAACAGAAAGAAAATGACATTGTGCAATAATACTAAAAGTCTAAAACATATTATATTACATGCATTAGGGAACTATATCTCTACATATCTATCTATAATATAAAATATATAAAAAGCAATATTTACAAGACATGAACAATATGACTTGACCAAAATTCCAACTAAAACATGGGCCCAAAATCTAATTTAATAGAATAACTCATTGTTTCATGTAAGAGACATCATACTTTTTTATTTCTTCAACAAGGAGAGAAAATCATATCTGCTAAACTTACATCAACTCCATGTGTCATTTTTAGAGTCCCACAAATAAAGGAAGGGTTATTATGGTTTTCAAATTCATAAAAGACATAGAATAAATCATTAAGATGAAAAGGCAATGTTCAAAATCCAGAGTATGACAAAAGGGGAAAAAATCATATATAGGGAATCATCATAATATTGAAATAGTAGCTTTAATATCAATCAAATAGTAATAAAATTAAGATCCAACAGTGTAGACAATGCATAGACCATAGAATAAGAAAATACCTTGGCAAATACTTCATTTGACCAGTAGCTTTTCATGTCAGCGCTAGAAGCTGCTAACATCAGCCCCCATGAAGCAACCTGAAATTTAAAAATGGATAACATAACAGATAAGAGCTAAGTTACGTTAAAATTAAGTGCAAAATCTGTTAATGAGTTTCTGGAAGACTAAATATTATTCATTTAGGATAAATAACTTGTTGAGGACACAACACCCTGTAGCTTCAAAATACTAGCTTTTAATTATTATTCAACAAACATTGTAACTCAGTCTCCATGAAGCACACAAAGGAAATGAGAATATTAAGCAACGGTATCTTACAACATGAATTGCGGACGATCTCACACAAACTTCCATGTCACCCAGAAGTTGAACAGCACGACGATAACACCCATCCACCAAACTAGAATCTTCAAAGACACCATGATTAATCAAATCAACAAGTCCATCTAGAGAAGCCTTTCTTACATAAGGATAAGGATCCTTTGTGAACCCTAGAAACACAGTAAACAGAAAAGATGGTCGAATTTGAAAGCGCCCTGCATTGTTCAGCAACCATAAACGTGCAGACACAGAGGGGCCAAAACAGAGAGAAACAAAAAACCCATCATCAAGCTTGTCCATATTCAAGCCCAGTGCTGGAACACATTCTGTGATTGAAGCCACTAATTGAAGTGAGTCAACAGCAAGGTGGGTGGAATGGGCAGAGAGAAGAGAGTGAGAACAGACAGATTGAAAGATGATATCAGAGAAGGCAGGGTGGTGGAAGGCAAGATGGGTGAGGAGATTGAGAGTGCAATGAAGAAGGACTTTGTCATGACAAAGTTTGAGTGAGTGAATCAGCTTTTGAAGAATGGAAGATACAGTGGATTGTGGACTTGAAGGGTCGATTATGAGGGATCTCATGGAAGCCAAGGTGGAGAGAGAAATGGATTCTTCTTCATTTTGGAGAGTGTTGTGGGACAGGTCCATTGATTGAAGCAGCTTCTACGTCTATAAATTCCAAACAAAGATGAAGCTTGCAATCACAGCAAACTCAAATTCCATTTTTATCCTGCCAAAGGTTCAAAATCACAATCACATGCTATCGTTTGACCATTTTCTGTTTAATATTTACCATATGGTAAGTCTTGGCAAAAAAAAAAAAGTCTCTTTCACAGAAGTTCAATGCACAAACCATCATAAAAGTGAACAATCACTTTACCAGAAAAAAGTCGATAACCAAAGTTTTCATCATAAAAATAATAACATGTCATATCTTGATCAAGGTGACAAGCCGGCTTGTCCGGCTCCTGTCCTGCCCCATCCCAAAGACGTCCTAGTCTCCAATGGGACTGGGATGGGTCCAAGACCACCCCTCCATCACCATCACCAATTTATCAACAATAGAATAAATGTTTCAACAACGCATATGAACTAAAAGAATTGATCGTTTCTGCTCTACTAATTTATTTCATCTTAATAACCTTGACTTCTCAAGAAACTGCAGTATTATGCTACAAAGAAAATTCAAACACAACGGTGTTGCCTGGCTGTGCAGGTATATCCACAAAGCAACTGAATAGCCATTACTAGTCAACTTTGTGATTTTATTCATATAACTATTCACCTAGCCATGCAAAGGCAAGCCATTAGTGGTGAAACTTCGGCAGCTATCCAGCAAAATTCATATAAGACAGAAGCTGTACAGAGAGATGGGAAGTACATTGATAACACGGCTTATACATAACCAGGGGTACAATGAGAGTAACAGAATTGTCATATAAAAAACAAGATCGAAGAGTTGTAACATGTAACATATGGGAAAATTTTGTTGACACCACCTAAGATGTCAATTTCCACATCTACTGAAAATACAAGAAGTTAATTTCTCTTTTCTGTTAATTTAAACTCTAAACCCAGAATGCACATAGGGAAGCTTCCCAGAAGAAAAGCCTATATGGGTCAAGTAAAAAACAAGAAATTTTGCCAACACTGGGAAACTTGAGTCTCTTTCCCAAGTAATTTCACTTAAAACTAACTTCGCTAATCTAGGGTAATGATAGTTACAAGTACAACCCTCAAAATTACTCACGAGGCAGTAAACAAAGTTCACTCAAATATGATTATAAGGGTCTAATAGGTATATTCATATCCTATTGGCCAAATTTAGTAAGTTCTTATCACACATTACTCAATCATATGGCCCAATTAAAGGCTGATCTCAACTCCCCTAATTCTAACATAATGGTGATCAAGCACTAAGTAAACAAATAACACATGATGAAGTAAACCAAGATAAAGTTAAGCATAAATAAGAGGCTCAAATGCAAAAATCAGTTCATAGCTACTCGAGTTTCAAAGAAAATTAGCTACACATACTCCTCATTAATTCCATTACAGCAAAGACTAATCCAGCATCAGAATTCATAAAAGAAAAGAACAAGAAGAAGAGAAAAAATGAGAATAGGTCTCACCCTCTTCAATGTCCAACGGGGGTGATGAATTCGAGCAATATAACACAAGAGATGAGCAGAATCAGAAGCAATAGAGAAAGTTCCTCTTCTCGTCAAACTTGTGACGTTAATGATTCCCTCGCTCTCTGGTTCATCAGCATCAGAGAGTTTTCTCCTCTTTTCTTCTCTCGCACAACACCTCCGATTGCGGCGGCGGCGGCGGCGGTGTTTCCTCGTCTCCGTCGAATTCCGAGCGCCGATTCCTCCAACGCGTCCCTCTGATCTCCTTAGGTCTCCCTTCTCAGCTCCAAGAACGGCACCGTATTGAAGGATTAATTAAAAGGGGAAAAAAATTACACCCAGTTGCGGTGACCTATTTATTAATTTAGTACAGTGAAGTTATTCTTAAATATAAAATTTATTTATATTTTATTATTTTTTCGTACATTTTTCTCAGTTATCCTATTGATACTCTTCAATTATAAATAAACAAGAGATTGGTGTTAAAAAATAAAGATAAGTTATTAGAGTATTGTGATAATATTATATGATTTTAATTAATTTAATCGACATTCTTAATCTTATTAAATTATGTAAATAGGTTTTAGTTTAGGAATAGAGGGAGTAAATCTTATTCTTATTAATTATTTTTTGCCATTAATTAAACTATAACTATTTTGGTTTTAAATATAAAATAAGTAGGTTAAATTAATATTTTTGGTTCTTTATATCTATGTCACCTTTTCGTCACACTTTAATAGGTATATGACTTAACAAATTTAAACAGTGATTTTATAATTAAAAGCTGAAAAATACAATTAAATCTTAATTTTTTAATAAAATCATTTTATATTTTAAAATTTATCCATTTTTATCAAGATTAAAATATAGAATTATCATTTAAATTTATTGAATCATCACTTTTCTAAAAGTGTACTTTTGAAATTTAAGAAGCCAAAACTCAATTTAATACAAATATCAATTATAAAGGACCAAAAGTATACTTTAACTTATAAAATATTTACAATAAAATCTCTAAAATAATGCACCAATAGTCTTTTATGTTTGCATTAAATTTTATTTAAATCATTTAAGTTTAAAAAGTGCATTTTTAATTCTTTTTCCAACGCCGTCAATTGACGGAAAATGATTATTCTACAAATTTAAACTATGATTTTGTAGTTAAATGCTTACAAGATAAGCTAAAATTTTAATTCTTTGATTAATCATTTTTTTTTCAAAACTTAACATTTTGTATCAACGTTTATTTATAAAATCTCCCTTTTAAATTTGATGAGTCATCATTTTCAATTAAATGAAACTAATAATATTAACAAGAAAAGATTAAAAGTGTGATTTTCAAAATTAAAAAATTAAAATAAAACTTAATAGGAATCAAACATTTACTTTAATTTAAATTAAAATGTAACTCAAACCAAAATAAAAGTGGGAGTCATCACCAATTTATTACCGTAAAAGCATTTAAGAATCTAGCAAAATCTTTATCTACGTTCATATGGAGTGATTTATATTAGCTCCAAAAACTATTTATGCGATGCAAAAGTATGAAAGATAAGAATGCAAAAGAGCACTTTCTTTCTTTTTTTTTAATTAAACTCAAGGTATCTAATAGTAGTGATTAATCCATTCATAGCCGGTCCTCCATTTAAAAGTAAGCGACTGGCAACAAAATACTCTCCATGCACAAGCATTTTTTTACATAGGCTTGTTTGGCATATTAAATGAAGCCCCTCATAGCTTAATAATCCCTGGATAAAGCAAGATTGCACAATGTGAGTATGTCTAGTGTCATCAATTTTCAAAGAGAGAATTGCAAATAGGTCCCAAGTAAGAGAATTAATTTTAAATGGGTCTATTGACAACTCCTTCACTTGTTAACCAAGATTATTGCAGTTGTTAATAGTTATCATTAACAACTCCTTAAGACCTTTCTGAAATTAATTCTCTTGATTGGGACCTATGTGCATTTGTCCCATTTTCAAATGACGACATTCAAATACACTAGTGGCACAACATGCGAAAGGGTGAAACAAAAACCACACAAGTCAAAAAGAATTAGTTCATTATGATTTTCTAATAAATCGTTTATTAATTGCAGCGATATATCATTGTCTCAGTTGCCTAATAAAACTCACCTGCCATCTCTGCTTCCGACATTTTAAAAACGAGTGGCACAAAAAACACGCATGCATTCTTCACATCAAGCAAAGGGGCTTGGAGGCAATTGGAAGGATACATTAGTGGTCCGTTCGGTAGCACGGAAGTGAAGCCCAAGAAATGGAACTAGCAATGGAAGTGAAAAATGGACTGTTTGGTATGGTACAATCCAGTTTCTTAAGCTTAAGCAAGCAACTTAAATTAACCGTGGTGATTTCCCTAAAAATAGAGTTTGGTGGCTTAACTCTATGATTTGTGTTTGGTCGCCCCCTTTTGGTCGCTAGGCCTTTGATTTGTGTTTTGTCTTTTTTTTTTTTTTTTTTTTTTTGGTTTTTATGCATGTTGTTGTTTCTACATTTGTCATTTATTCTTGGTGGATTACATTTGCTTGTGGTTTGGGTTGGCTCAACTCTACTATGATCATTGTTGTTTTGGAAGTTTTCCTTGACTTTCAGTTTGTTTCCTCCCTTCCATATTATTAGGAGGGTTTCTTGAATCTTCCATAGATTGTGCATTTTTAGCGCCAATGGTGTTGGATTTAGTGGAGTATGTTCTTGGACAACCACCCTCTATGCCACTTCATTTGATCATGGTGGACAAGAGTTTAGTCATTACTCTTCTTCTAGTCCATTGGGTTTTGACCTCTATTCGTGTGTTCTTTATTCTTGGTGTTTTTTTTTTTAAAAAAATGTGTTTGTTTGATGAAAATATATTTCACGTCAAAATATCTAGTTCTTTGTGGAACTCATTTCCATAAGATAATTATGAAACCGAATTCATTACCCACCTGAGGGAAGTGAACAAGTTCCTTGAATGTCTGAGCCACAATTTTTATGATTAATCTATTGACAATTATGATATCCTCAATTTTAAACCCAAATTCCATCGTTCCTCTCTAGGCGTGTTTAGTTTAATGAAGGGGAAGGAGATTTATTAAGGGGAGGGAAGGGGAGACTTGGTGGAGGAAGTGAGTTTTGTTTGGTTATTTGGGAGGGAAGGAAATGAATGGTTTTTTGATTGGTTCAAGAAAGAAATGGAGGGAAACTAATTATGAGTTGGCAGATTTAACCTTACCATTTTATTTGGATTGCTCCCTCCTTTTATTTAAGTTTTTTTTTAAAAAAAAAAACTTCATAACTTCAACTAATTTATTTAATATATCAAATTAAAAATTCATAACTATAATGATTAAATAAATAGAGTTATATTATATATTTAATAGTTTTTATATATATGCACAATATATATATAATTATATTTAGAATTACAAATGACATCGTGTTTTATCAAGAATATTGATTCGGGATTTTCAAATTATAAACGTATTTAATTGAAAATGTCCTAAATAATTTTGCCACTGAATTTTGATATGCACACACATAGAAGTATCATCCAATTGAAAACAATATCATTTAAGATATTGTGAAATGCTAAATATATATTAGTATCCTTCTCAAAAGAAATTAAAACTTTAATTCTCCCCCGGTCCTTATTATAAGAGCCCAAAATTTGAATTGATTTGATCCAAAATGTAAGTGCTCACCCTGAAGTCTCTCATAATCATTTAATGCGTTTTTTCATATTTTACCCTTAAATCTCTTTCATATTTATTAATGTTCATGTATTTCTCTCTCTTAATAAACTCATCATAATTAAGAATAATATTGAAAAAAGATATATATACCAAAAACATTTAATTACTTTCATATGTTTTCTTAAGAATTATAATTTGGCGGCCGGGCTCCTATAAATATTGCCGGAGGGAGTATGCAATATTGAAAGGAACTTGGTCATCCTTCCTCCAGAGATTATTACACACATTAATAGACACACATCTCTCTATTCTGGATCTTATAGAAGTCGGTGGTCAATTACAATTTCAAAGCATATGCAAATTAATGAGGTGGGAACAAGTTAAATTCGGGCCGCAGTGGGAGCAACAAACCAGCATGAGAAATTAAATGTAACAAAAACAGATGCACGAATCAGTTCAATATCAATATAAACGTGCACGAACTTAACCAACCAACGTATGGAAACGTACAATGTCGTCTAAATAAAAGGCTTCAATTTCAAACGCTAACTGAGCAATAGTGAGATTCGAAATGTTAATGCATGCAAGGTTTTCTCCATCACCACCCAAAAAAAAAATGTTTAAAAATATAAGCAGATGCGTGTTAAAACTGAATTGGTGGGTTTCATGACACCGATCTTAACTCCCACATGTAAATTCATGTATGCATTTGCTTTGTCAAACCCATCACCAGATTATCGATCACATCTAGAACACTAGAGGCCATTAGAAAAATCCTAATCTATCCATGTATGTTTTAGTTAATGAAGATTAGTTTAGTTAATAATTTGTGGTAGAAGGGACAAAAGAAGGACTGCAATACTAATGCCATGTTGTTGGTTGGGAAGAAAAATTTGGAGAGGAGAAAAATAGGGGAAAATGGGAGAGAAAATGAATTTTTATTTATTTAGATTAAGGGAAAAAAGGGGAGAAGAAAAGTGGTAGTTAAAAAATCATACGGACCCATTTTCTTATCAAACAAGGATAAAATGAATTCTCTCCTCCCTTTTCTCTTCCCCCATTTTCTCCTTCACCAAGTATTCTACCCAACTCATAAAGCTGCCATACATTGTCTTCTTCTTTTTTAAATATATTCACAAACAAACATGTTAATGCCAGATTTGAGTCTAAAATCTGATCCAAAAATGACAAATAACACTGTTATTACAACACATTGTCCTTGACTTAATGATCCTTATTGTTGAATATGATTTATGCAAATTTTTCTTATGATTAAGAGATGATTATTATATAGACTTAATCTACAAAATTTGATTCGATAAAATGTGATCCTAGAAATCAAAGAAACGATTAGATCATATAGGAGGGGAGAACTAGGCTTTTCAATGTTTGTTTATATTGATTAATTTCTGTTGTTAGATAATAGCTTGATGCTATATTCATAAGGGGACTTATTACTCAGGATATAACACCATTGAGAATTACGTGGTCTTCTTTCACATCCATATTTAATACTTACATTATTATGATCTATATATATGATTATACACCAATTTTTTTTTTTTTTTTGCCAATATTCACCAAGTTATTTAAACAACTTATGATGGTTTTTTTTAAAAGATATACAATTAATTATACAACATGGTATGACAGAAATAGTTGCATAAGAACTTTTTATTAAAATAAATTTAAAGAAGTAAAGAGTTTAAGTAAAATACTAACTAAAATGTAATGATAATTAAAATTGAAATTAGTGAACTTTTTTTACAAGCAAACTATGTGAAGTCATATTGCACATTGATGATCCATGTAAACATGTTCAAGTCAGATTATATCCCAATCGATAACTCTCAAAACTATTTCATATGTTCACACAAGTTCAACTTTAAGGCCCCATATTCAAACACAGTCTTTTCGATAGGACTAAGATATATTGGTTGTATTATGCCAAATATGTATACCCTTAAAGTTGTACACGCTAGCAATAAATAACGATGTAGCGGCCTGAAAATGGTGAGACAACCAAATTAACAATTACATTTGAAGCACAACAAACATGATTTTATGTTTTCTGGGTCCCCCTCCCTTTGTTGCAGCCTCCCTTCAAAGTTCAGACACACGCTAATTGGCTTGTCAACATCCTCGCAAGTTTCATCTATAAATTATGAAAATCATTTTGCTCCAACAAGACAACTCAAGTGAAGTTGCGTACATCTTATTTGACTTTGCATCGTCAATTCGTTGTACCAGTACCACAAACACACATACACTTATCATATTCCTACTTAGGCTTCGTTAATTAAAAAGTTCCAATTTTATCAAAAAAAGATTAAAAAGTTCCAATTTGTCCCCAAACCTTCAAAGGAAGTATTTCATCTGATCCCAAATATAGGATCTGTTTAACTATATTTTGACCAAATTAAGTATGTTAGTTATATTAGATGGTATGTTGTATTTTTCTAAAGCACCTCAATCATCTTCCTTTATTTCATCCCCCATATTTTATTTGATTATTGTTGGCAGAACGTCAATAGAAATAATTTGGAAAGATCAAATGTTGACAAAAATTAGAATTATGTCATATATTTAGGATTAAGACAAATTCCCCAAATAGATCCTATATTTAGGATTAGAGGGAGTAGTTCAATTTAAGCCTATGTTACTTAAGTAATTATAAAATTAATATTGTTTGAGAAACTTGTTGGAAAAATCCATTACAAAATGTTTTGCCCAAAAAAACTAATGAACCAGATCCTTAAGTTTAAGCAAACTTGTCTTCAATAAATGATATTTTTTTAGCTTTGTGCAAATCATCTTTCGTTTTACACATATTATAAAGATATGTTTCACACGTCAATAGTTAGTTGTCCTAGCGGCAACATCATCCGCCATGCATGGATGGAGTCTCAATATAAACCCCATCTTGACATGTTTTTGTATGAGCTTGTGTTTAAATTGTATAGATTCAAAAAAAAAAAAAAGGAAAGAAAGAAAGAAAGGAAGGAGGAGAAGATAAGTTTCTTATATAATTGAAAAGGAGCTGCA
Source organism: Mimosa bimucronata (assembly GCA_037074515.1). NCBI lineage: Eukaryota > Viridiplantae > Streptophyta > Magnoliopsida > Fabales > Fabaceae > Mimosa > Mimosa bimucronata. Next base: position 4,455,868 of record CM073446.1, read on the forward strand.
TAAATTATGTTAAGCCTAAATCTTTAAACAAATTTAAGCTTATTTTTGGAAAATAAATTCCTTACAATTCTTTTATATTATTTTGCATTCTCTTTTATTTGACTACTGCTTTCCCGTTATTTTGCACTCTGTTTCATTCGTTTAACATGAATAAATTGTATGTTTTTAATCCCACAAAACTAGAATATGAATCAACAATAACAAAGCATTATCCTATTAGGCGAAGTCGGCTATATAGATCATACAACCCCATTGTACTCTATCGGTAATTAAATATTTAGACATATTCTTAACCAAATGATCTCAATCTACAATTTCATCAAGTGTTTGATTCAATCTCCATCTACCTCTTGTAACAGGACTTCATATTGCTTGATCTATCCTCCTTACTGGCACATCAAATGACCTTCTTTGGATGTGCTCAAACCACTCCAAACGATTTTCTACCATTTCTCACTAATAAGTGCCACTATAACTCATTCTCGTATATGATCATTGGGAATCTTATTTTTTTCTTGTATGACCACACATCTATCTCAATATTCTCATCTCAGCTACCCCTATTTTATGTTTATGTTGTCCCTTGAAAGCATAACACCACCATATAGTATTGCTGGTCTTACAATAGTGCGATTAAACTTTCCTTGATCACCTTATGAAATACTTTCCTGTTACAAAAAATCCAGTAGCTCTTTTGACTTCTCCACTTATACCACTCATTTTGAATTATACGATTGACATCGCCATCAATCTCACCATCTTGTATAATTGATCCCAATTATTTAAACTTTCTCACCTGAATAGAATCTGAATCGTTGAATTTTTTTTTAATTTATTGGATTATCAATCTCAAGATTGTTTTTATGAAATCCTTATCATCGTCACTATATGCTTCATGTGCTTCAATTCCATAAAAGGCAGAATTTCAGTATTCTCATCTTTTATATGAATCATTAGACGTTGCCTGAATTTAAATTCATATGATAAATGCGTGTAATATTATAACATTTTTAAAAAGCTTATACTTTTTTTTTCAATATCACCCGGTAATTTGACGCTTATTGGCAAGTGACTAATTCTGACTCGATGGGTAGGAGTGGTGCTCACATAGGCAGGGTTGTCCCTTCTCTTAATTAGAGCATTTTCCAATATTTTTCATTCTTATGGGGAAAAACTCACTTACTAGCATGATCAACTGCTCGTTGGTAAAAAAAAAAAACAAACAAACAAACAAAAATTATTTGGTGAAATTATTTGAAGATTATACATTATATTTATATCATAGTTAAAAATTATGCATTTTGCGTTTATAAATTATGAGTGATAAACATTGAATTTAAGGCAGCATTTTCCTTGTTTCTCTCGTTTTCACAAAATATAAAAATTAAATTATTTTGCAATCAACATTACGATGTTGGGCCTTACCACGTGGATAACATTATTTTGGAAAAGTCTAAAAGCTTGTGTGGCGTCCATAATTTTTCGTTATTTTGGTTTTTATATATGTATTGGAGTACAATTTTACATGACAATCAAAGTCAAATTAAAGATCGATCTTTTCGACCATACAAAACTGTAAAATATTATAAGTCATGACAACGTCATTTTATTTTTTGATTTGTCTTCTTATCAATCCTTCTTTTTTCAAGGGCTCACCTGTCGTTCCTTTCATGTTGACAAATTGACCGGCTCTAATATGAATGTCAACGTCTCGACGAGACCTTAAAATAAGAAGATAAAATAAACTAAAGTTGAAACGGTGAAAGATAACATTAACGTGACCAAGATTTTATCATGTGATCAGGTCATTACTTTTGATTTATGTTTTCGAAGAAACAAATAAACTCATAGACTGAGCATGACTGAGATCTTTTGATTGAAAAAAATATGAATGAGTTCTTTAATACTTTATTTTATCTTAAATATAAGAGTTTGTTTAAAAATCAGTTTGAATCGATGTAAAATCCAGTGATACACAAAAACATTGTAAGGAGATAAAGTAACAAATACTGTAGTTAATTCATTTTTTTAATTAACTTCGTCAATTTTTTAAATTTCAGTCCAAAATATTTAATCTTTTTAAAATAGTCAACACTACTACTTCTCCCTTAATATGCCAAGATATTTTGCTCAAAGATATGGCTTAATTTTTTTAGAAATTTGTGTATAAACCTAGTATGTCATGTCACTTGTAGTCTGATTAATCTTGAGTAAACATCCTAAAAATATTTTCATATGATATAACACCTGTGTAACAAAAAAAATCAAGGCCTTATGTAGTTTTTATTGTCCACACTTGAACGAAAAAAGTTAAGGCTATATATATTGTCACATCAAATTAAAATTATTTTGAGATATCTGCTTATGATATTCAAATTAACTACGTGTGATGTGGCGATCATGTTTGATGCAAAAGTTTCTCAGAGTTTTCCTTTTACCTGGCTATTCGTGATAGCTTTGAAATTGGGGAAAAAAAATCAAATTTGATTTAAAAAATATGTATTTTTTTTTTAAAAAAAATAACTAATGAAGTGAACATGTGCGTGGCTTCAAGTGCGGCACCTAAGCAGTTTCTTTATTCTTCGGCTCGGCAGTTTTTTTTTTTTTTTTTGTTTTTTGTCAATCTCCCATTTTATAACAAAATTATTATTATCTTACTCCTTCCATTCTTAAATATAAGATTTATTTAAAGATATGATCATATTTCTAAATATAAGAGATATTTCTATTTTTCTCAACTTTTCCTTAGATTATATCTAATAATGCTACCCGATAATAAACAAGCAAGAGATGGAATGTAAAAATAAAGGTAAGTGGTTTGGTGTTTTGGTAATATTATATAATTTTAACTAATTTAATTAACAAACTTAATATGATTAAATTAGGTAAATATATCTTATATTTAGAAACGGAGAAGTATAATATATTGATAACAAAAAATCTCATTGAGCTTGAGATGCGTGCATTTATGAAGATCATATTTAGAAGATAACAAAAAATCTCATTGAGTATAATGTATCATAACGTTTAAATTTAATTTATTATGTTGTATGTAATAATAAAAGCATCATGATTTTTTGATCGAAATAAAAGCATCGTATTCAATGTGACAAGAATAGTAATAAACTGAAAGGATCATCCCCATGAATATAGTAAGAGTCCTTGTTATATTTTCGAAGAAAAAAAGATAAGCAAAAACAAGAGAAATTAATCAAGCAAATGTGTTACACGGAGTAAGGTCCCTAACAATAATTATTGAGCTACGTACTGGGTAGAGTATAATAGAACAAAAAAAGTAGTGTGAACTTATATGGAGTGAAATCAACTTTTTCTGTTAAAAAAACAACTTTTTAAATTTTATTTTATAAAGTACTAATTAAGGAGACCCTAATGCATTATTAATATATATACATTATAAGTGGTTTGATAAGACATTATTATCACTTTATCAGACTTTTGAAAGCCGTAGTGACTTTTATAGTTTTTGAAGTTTTGTAATGTGAATAAGATTTCTTTACACTAGTCCAATAGTACAGTCTTTTTTTGTTTTGTTTTTTTGGATACAACGAATTGTACAGTTTTTAAAATAGCATTATCACTAGCATAGAAGTAAGATAAGAGTGTGATTACCCAACCCAAAAAAATAGAAATAAGAGTGTGATTGTGAATGAGGTTTGATGGAATGAAATAAATATGTTGAATATGTCATAAAAAATATCTGTATTTGATTGGACAATATTACTCCTAAATAAAAGAAGGAATAAAAATATATCGAAAAGCTTAATATACATTTTTAATTGTTTAAAAAATTAATAATTTGGGGATGAAATATGTATGTTATCAAAATGATGGAATTGAATTAGTCGGATTACTTAGTTACTAGTAGCACCAAATACATTCATTAATGATCCAACTAAACAATGAAAAAAAGTTGTCTCATCCCATCCCTATATCTACAGGAATAATTACATGACACACGAGTTGCAACACATATTAACATCTATCTTGAAAAGAGTCAATTCACAGCTTCACACTTAAAAACATTTAGAAGAGGTGATTATTGTTATTAGGTTAGAAAATCCTAACTATTTTCATTTTTTATATTTAATAATAACTAATCTGAACATTTCATAAACTTTTATTATTGTTATTTAAACAATAAGTTATATTCGTGTAGCTTTTTTTGTTTGCCAACCGGGTGGAATATTATTTACGTATTACACAAATGAATTATATATATTTTAATTCATATAAAAAATTAGATTAAAGTCCATGAAGTTGCTTCAAAAGTTTTGTTAGATTTAATGGTACATTAAAAGTTTCAAATAGAAGCAATGTCATTTAGATCATTATCCATCTTAGATTTGAACGATTGTTGACTAAATCTATTTTAGTTAGCAAGTCCACATGGTATCATGTTATTTTTTGTTTTGTTTTAATGTTAAGGTACATATTTACCATGAAATTTTTTGCTTTAGAACTTTGGATATTTGAAAGTATTTTTCGAGTTCAATGTCGGAACAGGAGTTTTCAAATTGTAGCATGTCACATCAAACGGTTTCTAAATTAAGTTTAATTATTAATTGATTAAATATGTAAGTTGAGATGTTAGGTCTACATGTTATCCACTTTATTTTATTGGGGTTAGATTAGATTTATAAATAACAATTCTTTTTTTAAGAAAATAAATATGTCAGTTTGACTTATTTGGTCAGTTAACTATCAAAATTAACTTAGATGCCAACTGGGAGAGCCGTGATATTGCTACTATTTTAAAACTTTTAAGATGATATAAACTAAAATAAAAAACTCTAAGATTACCTAACAGGCTAACACTTTTAGGTAAAATCTTTTTGGTAAATATGCGCATTAACAAAAAAAAAATGTCCTTGTGGATATACTAGTTCAATATATTTGGTCAACTAATAATCAAACCTAATGTAGATAAGGATTGGGATGATATTGTTATGATTTAAAGGTTTTGGGGTAAAATTTGACCAAAAAAAAAGCCTTCTAGGCAATATTTCTCATCAACAAAAATTTATGGGACAAAAATAGACTTAAACCCTAAAAAAAATAATTCCCGAATGAGTTATATTTTAATTTAATTTATAAACAAAATAATCCATTCGTGACTATAAACACCTTTTGCTTTGAAAAGATGACATTGTGTGATCAAAAAACCTGCTGTACATAAGAGGAATTTGATATAAATATGATCTACTCGTTCCGGTTCTTATTATAAGAGGTAGTCAACATTTTTACACATACCAATAAAAACATATTGGAATCATTTATTATGGGTAGATTTAATAAAATTTTCCATTTTTACCTTCACTCATTTATTATACACATTTCCTCTCCCCTCCTTTCATCATTAATATACAAGGGTATAAATGGAAAATAAGCATTTATTACTATGACTTTTGTATGTTACCTCTTATATTTTGGGCCAAAAAATTTAACATGTCACCTCTTATATTTTAGATTGTAGGGAATATATATGTGTGTACTAAAGTCATTGTAGAAAAAGAAAATGTGATTAACCCTACAATATGCTACTTATCGAAAAGATATCATACCATTATATTACAAGTTCTTTAGTGATTTTGTAACATAATCACATGAAAACTCGCCTATAAATATTATAAACATATTACTATTGTGTTTTGATATTGTTTATAATCTCAAATTGTTAGGGTGTTGGGGAAGCCGATTCTCCTACTCATAAAAAAGATGCGTAGAAAGAGTTAGACATATTTAGACTATCTAGATTTCAACTAAATGGTCTCCCTACTCAAAAAATGAGTAGAAAGAGTTATTATCATTTAGATATATAGATGAGATTTAAACGACCTACATACATACCTTTAGCTCTTCCTATAATATTTTGACGAGTAAAGAAACATCTAGAGGGAGGGGGAGGGATTTTACCGAATAAAAGGAGAAAAAGAAACAAGAAAGAGCAAGAGAGAAAGTGGGGAAGGGGGAAATGCAAGTGTTCACCAACCAATCATGGAATGGGAAGGAGGGGATGGTCAAAACAGTAAAAATCCGATGATTGGCTTTATATACACCACAAGAGATTGCCCTCATCTCAAATCAAACTCTCACTTTCTGTTTCCCCACTACTGTATACCTTCTTTCATTAATTAATCACCACCATCATCTTTTTCTTCTTCTTCACCTTCATCATCATCATCAGAAGAATCATGCCTTGCCTTTATGTCTCCACCAACGTTAACTTAGACGGAATCGACACCGATCCCATCTTCTCCGACGCCACTTCCGCCGTCTCCTCCATTATCGGCAAGCCCCCAAAAGTAAATTCTCTCTCTGTTTCTCTAATTCTGTGATTCTCATCTTCAACTTTATTCCTGATTTGAACTCCATTAATTCAATTTTCAGATATTGAAAACCTTCTTTATTTGGATATTATTGTATAGAATTGCTTGTTGCTTTCTTGTCTGTTCTCTCACATATTCATTTTATCCTGTTGGATATGATGTTTCTGGGATTTGTTTTGCATTTAGATTATTGGGATTTGAGCTTATTACTCCGTTTTCCAACTTACAATATTCTTATCAAAAGTCAAACTTAAAAGGATGGATGCTGTGAAATTACTAGAATACGCTCATTTTGATTATAATCTCTATTTGTGGCATGTTTATGTGTTTAATGTTCTACTTTATTCGTATATCCATTTTCATATAATTAAAATGGGAATTTACAAAAGTAGAAGAACCACATGGGAATAAAAATCAATAGCTTATTTTTACATTTATTGTTTTCCTTTTTTTATTTCTGTCTTATTCTTTTTCCCATGTTATTTCTGTCTTAAATATCTCAATAACATGTTTATTTTAATGGGTTTATAAAAAATAATTGCGTGTGCGAGGTTAAAACTTGAAGCCCCATAAGGTTCTGTCTGTGTATGTTTAAGACTTATGAGAGAGATATTAAAATAAGTAAAAGAGAATACACACACACACATATTATTTTAAATAAAAAACTATGATAAGAATTCTAATCAACCCTAACTTATTTTGTCACTGTTTGATTATGCATAATTCTAATGTATATGAAGATTTCATGTATATAGTTATGCACTGTATTATAAATATCCTTAAATAATTACTTTCGTGTTTCTAAATATAAAGTCTATTTATCTAATTTGATTTTGTTAAGTTAGAGAAAAATCACTTGATATTACTATACACCCTAACTACCTATTTTTATTCACACCCCCACTCTCTTATTTATTTATTATTTATTATTGAAAAGCATTAATCAGAATAATTCATAGAAAATATGAGAAACAATAAAACAAGATATTATATTTAAAAATAAAATTACCTCCTTAAATAAGTGTTATATTAAACAACAAATTGATTGTTTTGTGTTTTTAAGTGAAACTGCTAGACTGTTAATTTAATGATCGGATGGAATCATGGAAACTTCATCTGACAAGAATATTTGATTAAGTATTTAAAAACTAAAAGTGTCCTGGCAAAAAAATGATAATTAGGTCTACAAACTTTAATTTAATGATAATTTGCTCTCCAAAATTTTTTATTGAAAGTTAAGTTGCAAATATTATTTTAAAGTATTTTAAATATGAAAATCTAAGTTGTAGATTGTGAACTAAAACAGTTAAGTATCATAATATTTTTTTTTTGGCCAGTAAGTATCATAATTTACTTTGAAACTTGAAACTCTCCTATATTTGTAACTATTTGAAGTTTGGACTGTTATTTGCAACTGATTTCTTAACAAACCATTTTAAATTCATGATTGTCATGAAGTTTTGTGACTTGATTGTCATCCCAAAAAAATCCTGAATAGTTTAAATTAGGAAATAATAAAGATAAACATAAAAATCATTAAATAAAAAGTTATAGGAATATTTTATTAAAATAATATTAAAGTTTTGTTTTAATATGGAATATTTAACAATTTCTTGACTGTGTGTATAATATTAAACCACTTAAATATATATATTTTTTCTATCCTAACCTAGAGTCCTAGACCCTCCCCAAATGAGGGATTTACTCACCCACCCACTCACACACACACACAAATTCTAAACTTAGGGAATTGATCCCACAACCCCTCATATATAGAGGGGGGGGGGGGGTTGATGCCAATTGAGCTAAAGGCTCATTGGCCACTTAAATATAATTTGATATATGGATGGTAAGAAATATGTCAGTAGTGCGACAGTGACCTAATAATTGAGGCCTAGTGAAGGAAAAAAATTGGGTGAATAGTACAAGTTGATAAATAGTGGCATGGATGCTTCTCTTTGCCATTTTATATGAAACATGAAAAGGCGGACGAAAGTGAAAACTTAAAAGGATCAATTTTTATGGATTACTGTATTTGGTGAGTGAAAAACCATAGGTAAACACTCAGCAAAGTTATTAAATAGCATCTCTTAATCAATAGTTTATTAAAAAAAAAACTAGTTTTCGATATAGCTTAATAATATCGTATAATTTATATAACTGATCCCCTATCTAGTAAGATAAAACTATGTTGATGTATGTTGTGTAAAATGGGAGTTAAAATGAATAATATAAATAGAATAATGAGTTATTATATTTGGTGCAGTATGTGATGGTGATATTGAAGGGATCGGTGGCAATATCATTTGAAGGGAACAAGGAACCAGCAGCATATGCAGAGATAGTGTCAATGGGAGGCATAGACTCACAAGTGAAGAAGAAACTCATTGCCTCCATTGGCTCCATTCTTCAATCAAGGCTCTCCGTTCCTCCTTCTAGATTCTTCCTCAAGGTCTTTGACACCACTGCTTTTCGTAATATTCCCTCCCCCAAATTATGATCCCCCCTCCTCCTCCTCCTCCTCCTCCTCCTCCACCTCCACTGCTCCACACTTTCATTTTTTTTTTATTTTCTTTTGGAGATCCACCTCATCACAAGCTTTAATTATTAGTATTGTACCCCTATTTCTAATTAAATAATAGTTATTATCTTCATGTTCTGGAAAAAAAAAACAGAAAGAAAAGAAAAACTCACAATCTAGGCAACAACACATGCAAGTTTCAAGTTTCAATTCATTATTGAATCACAATCAAAAGCTTAAGATGATTATTAAAATATATCCACGGGAAGGGGTATATTGGGAGAATTGGTTGAAATTTCTACTACTTTGCACTTAATATAGGATTCAATTGGAAAAATTAAAGAGGGTAAATAAATTATTAAAATAATATATATTTATCATTTTTCTTTGAACTAATTTTTTTTACCTATAAACTATATATAATCTAATGATTCACATAAATATTTTAGAGAGATCATGTAACATATGTTATCATTAAAAACTTTATTTAATTTCAGTAATATCCCTAAATTAAACAACTTTCTCTTATAGTAATAATAATGGTAGTAGTTTTTTGGACTTTTTATTGGCATTAGAAACTTGATATCATTTTTTACATGAAAATATCTCTGAAAAATTAATATTGAAAATTGCTAAAATCCGTGAAAAATCTATGTTTAAAAGTTTATTGGCCAAAAAGATCTAAATTTGAGTATCAGTAACTGTTGTATGTGAAATCTTGGGAAATAACTGTCACTTTTTGTGTGTGAAGACGTATAAGGTCCTTACCACAGACAAAATTTTTAAACTAAGGCTTTTCATTGATTTTCTCTAAAATTCTGAAAGCCAGTCATTTTGTGATGATTGGGCCAAATAATGGAATAAGAATGAGGGAAAGTGTTAGGGTGGTTGATTTTTATAGGGTTAAGGGTCAAAAATAGCCAGAAACTTTTACCAAATGTGCACCCAACACCATAAACTTTTTTTGGGTGCAAAAATACCTATGAACATTTAAAATGAGGGCAAAACTGACCTCCCCGTTAAAACAAATAAACGTCCGTCTAATACCATATGAAAGTACTAGTATAACCTTTAACCAAGAAAATCACTCTCCCTGCAACCTCTTGGTCCTCCTCTCAAACCTCGCCATCGGCCCATCGCATCCCATTCAATACTCTCTGCTCCATCTCATCCATTATCATTCTCCCTTTCTGCAAATAGACTTGCAAAACCCTTTTCACAACCATCTTTTGCTTGCCTACATTACTTCCAGATCTAGCCTAATCTCAAAAATTAATATCGATTTTGAAGCTTTATTCTCTGAAATATTTTCCAGATCTAGCCACTTCAATTCAAACTTCAAGTTCTATTCCCAAAATTGTTGTTCAAGGCATATCTTTTATGACAGATTTGTTTATTAGTGTCTCGTGGCTATTTGATTTCTATGAAGTCTAGGAAATGAAAATGATCAAAACTTCAGATCTTGTTATTATCTTGGGTTAAATGTCATATTTGCTCCGGAAGTATGCATGGTAGATCACATCTACAGCGGAAGTTTTTTTTTTTGGTTCAATTTTACCTTGAAAGTGTGCAAAGTGGATCATATTCGCCATTTCCCGTTAAAACATTAACGGTCAACGTCAACTATTTAATGGTCAACGTGAGTTTTTTAACATTAAAGGGCGAATATGATACACTTTACACACTTCTGGGGCAAAATTGGACCCAAAAAAACTTCCGGGGCAGATGTGATCCACCATGCAGACTTTCGGGGTAAATCTGATCTTTAAGCCTATTATCTTTTACCATATTGTTTGGATGCCTACAAGTCCCTACCCTTTTCATTTTTGATTTGCTTTCATCGAAATTTTCACCCAAGCTTCAATCTGATTAATTTTTAGAAGGAAATATAAATTTTATACCTTCTCCTATGTGTTCTACAGAAATGAAAACAAATGCATTGATCAGATCATGTAAAGATGTCCCTGGTGTTGTACTCGTACTGGTGGATGACAGTTGCCACCGTAGTTGGTGGCGGACCATGTCTTCGTCGCTAACTCTAGGGAAGAAAATGGGGAGGACAAAAGATATGAGGGGAGGGCATTAAATGAAATTAATAGATTTAGACAATTTTATTTTTTTAAATAGTGTGGGTCCTACAATAAAAAATAACAGAAGTTATCTAACTTTAACGGATCTGTCAATTTTGCTCCCCTTTTGAATGTTCGGAGGTATTTTTGCACCCAAATAAAGTTTATGATGTTAAGTGTACATTTAGTAAAACTTCATGGATATTTTTGACCTTTCACACATTTTTATATCGCAAGTTAGGTAAATGCCTCCCTGTTTGTCTTTCGGTCTTTCCCAACCAGGAACTTCATCTCCTGTAATCAATTGTGTTTGCCTCCAAAGTCAAGTGAATAACACCACTGTCCCCACATTTTATTCAAAATCCAAGCAATTGTGCCTGTTTGACATTATTCTAAAATTTTATATTCTACATTTTTCTTTGAATTAATTTATCTGACTTATTGAATATTATATAATCTAATTACATATAACATATGTTAAAAATTAAGTAGTTTATTTGGTTTTGTTAATTTTCCCAAAAAAAATAATAATAAGTGCTACATTAAAACTTAATTGGATGGAGTATATATATATATATTATATAGAGGCGTAAAACCATACAGAATTGGGCATTTTGATGCATCTTTTAAGATCATTTATTTTATTCCTTTTAAATATACTAATCAATCTTTTGAAATTTCAAGCAAATAAAGTGTTTGTAAGCGGAAAAATAATATATGTGTTGTTCATTTGATCCCTATAAAAAAAAAGTAAAGGGAAAAAATAAAGGACTTTGTTCGCATACCCCTAATTCAATAGGGGTAAGACTTCACAACTCATGTATACATTATACTCATAATACTCACAAAGGTTTGAAAACACCACCTCACCCTTAAGAATAACTTAAGGGAGGAGTTTGGTATCATTGGTTAACAATATCTAACATGTTTGTGTGCATATATACATTAGAAAAGGAGCATTTGAATATACCAACTCATGTCATTAGTATAAAATCTAGTTGACCAATTTGAGATGGACTAGACGATTACATATATTACTCAAATATAATATATATTAGATCATCTCTGCGAAATACTTATATTGTTATGTATATAGATATATTCATTTATCAACTACACAACTTAAATTGAAGAAAAATGGTAAATATAAGTATTTTAAAATAATTTATTTATATTCCTCAATATCCCTAAATTAAACTAGTTAGGTGAATCTTGTATTTAACTTTTAAGTGGGTGACTACCAAATTTTTTCCCCTTTTTTTTGCCACCAGGATGACTTCTAAGTTGTATGCCTGGATTCACAAATTATACAAATATAGGTGGGACCATTGACTAATGATGGAGCAGCCAGAATGCATCTGAAAGTGGGTATATTTCATGTTCCTCATTTACTAATACTTTTCCCATGGATGCTCAATTGCTCATTGCCAATTTAATTATACTTCTCACATTATTGATAAAATGAGATGTCCCGACTTTTATTATTTTAATAAGGGAAAATATAATATCTTTCTTAGAAAATGACATCTTAATTGAAAGGCCAAAAAAAAAAAAAAAAGCAACCGTACCCCAATTCTCTCCTCATTTATCACCAAGAGTCTTTGGATAATCAAGATTAAATATAATATCTCATTTTAAATTTGGACCATTTTGTAATTATTTTTCTACTTATTGAATTTAATCCGTCCAACCAGTTTTTTTTTTAAAAAAAAAATAAAAGAAGAAAACATGTGCCTTGTTTACGAAAAAATAATGACATTTATGGTTGACATGTACTTGGACCAACTTGACTGAAGAGGAGCATATTTTAGTGAACGTGACAAGGATGAATGGAATGCTTTCGGTTTCTATGGAGATTCTCAATTAGGACTTGACTTTTGTTTTTGCCACCCAATTATGACTTGACTTTGGGTGTTCTAATTGGGGGCTAAATATAATTATCAGCCTTCATTCAACATTGACAAAAATAGTGCGAGTATTTAGTTATTTACTGATTTGGATTAAGAAATATCAGTGAAAGGTTAGGTATAAGTCTATTCCAACAGATAATTAGTATACTACAATAATTAATTAATGAAACAGTGAGCTTTGATATGGGCAACATATGTAAGTGATTTGTGGAATTGCAACTGGATAGTTGAGAATCAGAGTAAACTCTTGCCGTTTTTTTTCAAATTCCTGAATTCAAATTCGTATTGAATCAAATAAGCAAGTCTGGTAATGAAACAGCTAATGTTTGAACTAACATGTTCATATGTCAATCAAATGAAAAATAGGGCCTATAAAAACAATTATTTCAAATAAATTTTATGTTTTTTGTTTTTAAATGTCAACTATCTAAATAGTTTTTTTTACAACTTATTTTTAAAAACAATTTTATGGACACAATTTTTTTTTTTGATAAAGTAAGAAAGCACTAAATGCCACTCTAAATTAAGAGAAATAAATAAATAAATAATCCTATAAAGAAATTAAATGAAATCTACAAGTAAGTAATCGTTAGAGCGTGCTTGGCTAACATATTGCCTTCAACACTCTGTTAGCTGCAACCATGTTTGAGTTTAATCAACCAATCACGCTTAAGCATGTTATAGCTTTCCCAGATTAAATTACAGTCTTTATAAAGATCATTATGTCCATATTTGATAAGTTTAATTGCATTTGATGAGTCATTTATCAAGCAAACTTTTCTATAGTTATCATTTCATGCCCTTATAAGATCAATAAGACACGCTTAAAATTCTGCTTTTAATGGATCACTATTTTGAATATTAAATATGAAAATTTCAATAAGATTACCTTTATGATCTTTAATAATACCTTCACAATTTACAACCCACGGTGCCATTTTTATGACTGTAAGCTCCACCAACATTCACGAACACCCCATCCGACCATCTGTAATTGATTGTTGGCATTGCTCATCGTTCCAATCCCTAGGAATTTGGCTTGATAGAAAAAGCAATTATATATAACTGTTCTGAGGAGAAAAAAAGAAACAAAAAGCCCACAATTCATGTATTTGGAGTCTTTTAATTTGGTTTCATAAGTACTAATATCCAATGCAAACTTGAAAAGCAGTGTGCTATGCTTTTTACCTTTTTTTTTTAGACATAGATTCCAAAAATCAAGTATTATCGTGAAACCTTTGGTTTTGAAATTGGGATCTCCAAAAATCAAATAATTTATGTATGGTATTCATGGACTTGAAGCGCAGGAAGGGAGCCCGTGGAGACTTATCCTTCTATGTCATTGGAAACTCGAAAACAAAGGCTATTTAGGGGGTAAATGGATTTATTCATATATATATATAATGGTTGTAAGTTTGAATCAATAAGACATAAGGATTTTGTTGGTAAACGATTTATAAATATCTCTATATGTATTCTATAAACTCAAAAGCCTACCCTGACCCAGATGAGCTCTATATCCAATTCATCTAAATTTTTTGAAAAAAAGAAGAAACAATTGCATTGCAGTCCCATCCCAAGTAAGAGAATCATTATCAGTCAAGTCTCAAGAAATTGTCAGTAGTATTTTTTACTTATTAACAATGATAATTTTATTTTCAAAATGGCAAAAAAGAAATCAAAACTAGAAAGGGAAACACAGAATATTGAATATTGCCAATGGTGTTGCCAAAGGCTAATTTGGTATGAGGGGAGGGGAGGGGAAATGGGGGGAGGGAAAAATTTTTTAAGTTGAATTTAAGAAAATTAGCGATGTGGAGTTAAAATTTTATAATCATTTTCTTTTATTCTTTTATTTTACATCTAATATTTATTTAATAATTATAACCCTATTTCTTCAATTTTTTAAAATTGAGCTCACAAAAATTTTCTCTCCCCTCCCCTCTAAATCCCCAAACAAGGCCTTACGAAGCTGAGTTGCGTTTTGTCTCGTTCCTTTTCTTTCACAAATTGGCACTCAGTCAATCAAATTTATTTCCCATTCTCTCCTCCATAGCTCTTAACAGAAGGGTTTCAGAATCGAGTGATCAAGAAGAAGAGAAGCCAGAAGATGCCTTGCCTCAACGTCTCCACCAACGTCAACCTTGAGGGTGTTGACACTTCTTCCATTCTCTCTGAAGCCACCTCCGCTGTCGCCAAGCTCATCGGCAAACCCGAGTCTGTAAGCAACTTCATCCTCTATTTCTCTCTTTCCTCTATTTTTATCTTGTTTCTAGTTCTCTTGAAACTTCTGGTACTGTGGTTTATATACTTGTTTTGTATTCTTTTTTTTTTTTACTGTTTTAATTTGGGGTTTTTAAAGTTTGCCTTTTTATAGCATATCATGTTAGATTTTAACCTTAAACCCTTAAAGCGATTGGTATTGTGCTATAACTATTGAGGCACGCAATGTGGGGTTACTTGCGGAATCAGGAAATGTTTAGTCTGGTTGATGTGATGGCAATTTTATACTGTCATTTAAGTTAATCTTGGGCATCAAGGCCTGCTGGCTCTAAATGAGGTGGAAATGATTTACTCAGATATTTATTTGGAAGTATGTTGTGATATCTGGGGTTGTCCGTTGTTTTGTTATGTTATTGCTGGCATTGATAAAATTGTTCTCAGTTTTTCATTGTTTTAAACTTCTAATGCAGTTGTCCCTTAATGTATGGGACAATTGTATTGAGATCCTAAGCAATATAATTAATATCAGACAAGTCCTATGAGTTGTTAATGACTATACTGACAAGTGAAAACGCCAGTGTCACCACTCACTCATTGGGACTTGTATGGTATTAATTCTCTTGCATGGGATCTCAATGCAATTGTCCCTTAATGTATTTCCTTTCTAATGAATTTAGTGATGTGGCGGTGTCCAGCTGCCATCCTCTAAGAAGGGGAACCAATGCCTGAATCAGATTAGTCTGAGCAAAATCAACATTTCTAAGAATTAATTGATGAACAAGATTCATGAGTTACTCTCCTGGATTTCCTTAACGACCCGCTGGTCATGTGACCTATTTTGTAATAAGTAATGCACCTAGTGATTACTTCTCTATATCTCCTAAGTAATCCGTGCTCATCTTAACAAGTTGAGACTTCTTGGTGTGGCCTTAAACTATCACATTCCACACTGTCGGAGTCAAAGATTTGCCTAACCTTCTGAAAAATGGGACCACCTGTCTCATTTCCTTTAAATGTGTATTTCCTCTTGGTAAAGTTGTACACGTGATTGGTTTGTGTGGTTTTTGTTGGCACCATAGCTGTTTTGTAATCTTGCTTGAGTAATGAAATTCCCCTTTTACTTGAAAGAATGCTTCTTGAAACCAAGGATAAGTAGCATGACATTGATGATTTGATGTGGCTCTTGAAATATAAAACAAGTATGATATTTCTGCTGAGCTATGATATATTTCTTTGACTTGATTAAAGCCTTTAATCCTGTTTCCTCAATTTGCAGTATGTAATGATTGTACTGAAAGGATCAATTCCCATGTCTTTTGGTGGGAGTGAGCAGCCTGCAGCCTATGGTGAATTGGTGTCCATTGGTGGTCTTAACCCTGATGTGAACAAGAAACTTAGCGCTGCAATTGCATCAATTCTCGAAACCAAATTATCTGTGCCCAAATCGCGATTCTTCCTGAAATTCTATGATACCAAGGCAAGTGTTTAAAGTTCCAAGTTATCTTGAAGGGTCACCGACCTGCGCTGCACGCTTTTTCTTATTGCATTCTTCCTTTTTGTTTAGGGCCATCAAAGTCAAGAATATGCACAGTGTTTGCATGCTTTACACCAGCACTAGATCATGTAAATAAGTCCTTACTGTCCAACACTATTATCGTAGCTCTTGTTAGCTGTACTTAAAAATCCAATCATTTTCCTTTAGAAGCTAAACCCCTAGCCCTTTTCTTAAGGGTATGTTTGGATGAAGAATAACAGAAGAGAAGGGAAGGTTTTGTTAAATTTTCTCTTGTTTGGGGTTATTAATGGAGGTGAGGCTAGTTAGTGCTTTTCAACTAACCTTACGAAGTGCTCTTCCTTTTCAATTTTAAGTCTCCCTAATTTGGCAGATTCTAAAGGAGAGAATATCCCCAAACAAGGGGGAGGAAAATTATCTCTTAATTTCAGTATGCTTACCGTTCCATTTTGTTAGATTTTCTTCAATTTCCTTCTCTTCCTAAATTCCAAACATACCTAATTCTCCACTTTTATGGCCATGAATTGCTGCAGCCTGATGGTAACTCTGCTTTTCTTGTTCTGCAGGGTTCCAACTTTGGATGGAATGGGTCTACGTTCTAAGTTCCATTCTAATGGTTGTGGTGACTTGATACTGAATGCAATGTTTGTTATGTTTCCAACCATTGTTATGACTGTGAATGATGCTACATTACGAGTATATTTTCAGATGGTTGGTTAATACTTGATTAGTTGTTTGGAACAAATGTAAATCCTTTCCTTTAGAGACTTCTGTTGATTGGACCTTGATCGTTTTGTCATTATCGTATGGTCGTTCTGTTTATGGTCAGCGTTGATTTATTGTTCTGTCCTATTGTTAAAATTATTGTCTCTTGATTGAATTTGATACAAAAGTAGTGGCTGGTAATCTGTGGTATGTTTTTCTATCCGCTTACCAAATGATAATTTTTCAGTCCTTCAGTCGATGGTTAAAAACTCTGGCTAAGTTATCAAAAGATGGGCATGAGGATTTTTTAGAAGTACTGTATCATTATTCTTGTGAATACAATTTGGCTCAAGAGGAATGTTGTGTTGTATAAAATTATGATTCAGGCACCTCAGATTGTCGTTAAAGAAATTCTTGATGCTTGGTCCTTCAATTCTCTCATTTATCTTAATTACACTGAGGGCATGAGGTTTACTCCAAACCAAGCTTGCGTTTGAATTTGCCCGTTGCTCATTGCTCATCTCCAAATGGTTGGAACATACATTTGCATAAAACGATGCAAAATGGAAAGTCACTACATATATTTACTTGTAGGTCTGGCTCTCCCCTTTGGCATTTTTATGGGAGTAAAAGAGCCGTTCGGAAATGAATTCCTTTAATGTTTTAGAGAAGCTTTAAACTGCTTGGTAACTATAATGAGTTACTTTTACTTTTCTTTAGTAGAAGAGTCTTTGGAGATTATTTGCATGAAAAAGCAATTCATCAATCATCACCTTCTAATCTCAACCATCAATCCTTACTGACAAATTTCTCTAATATTAGGACATATATTATTTCCTCTTCCTCTCTGTTTTATCTTCTTAGCAGTAATTAACAAATGTGTAATGGAAATATTATGTAATTTTCATTTAAATTAACATAAATTATTTGTCTTTCCTTCAAAAGAAACTAATATGTAGCATGTGGCTTCATGCATAAGGAAAAAATTTCACAGAACAATTGGTTGTCCGTGCCCCTAATTTGGTTATGTTTATGCTTGGAATAGAAAGAGAGATGTCTGTTGATAGATATCGGAAATATTGAAAGAAACAATCAAGAGTGTGAAGGTGAAATTTCCGGTGAAATTTCCCCAAACATTGAAGAGGGCCTAATGTACATCAATAATAAGAAGAGTATTCATTTGATTAGATTGGGTCGGTTGTATGGATCATAAGGCGCAGTTGAACTCTGTCTAATTTTTGTTATTTAACTTAACTTTCTATCAAGGATGAACCGTTGGGCTCTTTGTAGGCAAAGTCTCTGTCAACAACTCATTTCCTGATGCAAAATCTAAAATATTTCTTCCGGTCCCTAGCATAAAAGTTACTCCCTCTTTTCCTAAATATATGATCAAATTAGGGATGTGAATTTGTTCCTAAATATAAGTTCTTTTTCTATTTGTTTTCAAATTTCCCCTAAACTAAATTATCCATATTAATACTCTTCAGTAATAAACAAATAAGACAGTGTGGTAGGAATAAATGAATGTGGTTAGAGTGTTTTATAAATATAATGTGATTTTAACTAATTTATCTAACATCCTTAATATAATTAAACTAGGTAAATATGTCTTATATGTAGAAACGAAGGGAGTATTTGAAATTTTTGGTTAATAAGCAGTAATAAGCTGAAAAGTTTTAACATAGCTTCCTTCTTTTTTCTTTTTCAATTAAAGGGGCAACTAAAGGCTTGAAATTACAAACGGATCGAATCCACAACCTTCCACTTATCAGGAAGATTTCATTCCACTAGGCTACAAAGCCTTTAGTTTTTAACATATGTTCCTAATACAACATAACTAAAATTACCTTGAAGTAATGATTAAACTTAGTGTCTTATTGATTTTTTTTTTTTTTGCCAGATACTTAGTGTCTTATTGATGAAGTTTGGATATCGTCAAAACAATAATAGAAAATGAATATTTGAATTAGTGTCTTATTGATGAAGTTTGGATATCGTCAAAACAATAATAGAAAATGAATATTTGAAAGGTACCAGTTTATCTTGAAAACTAAGGAAACAACAATTATAAAATGGAACAAAATCTCCAATACGTGTAGAATAGAATAGTAAACGATGGTAACGAAGCACTAAATCGGGCAAGGAAATACGCGTGCCATTGTAAACGACGAGTGGCATTGACTCCAATCCTCATAGCCCAGAAAAAAGAACAAAATAGGTTTAGCGATGATTTTTTTTTTTTTAATAATAAAACAGTTTTGTTGAGCTAAGTATGCGGACTCACCAAAACAAGGGCAAGTCTCAGGGTTAGAGCGTTTACAGGAAACTTACAACTACCTATGAACAAAATCTTCACATAAGTGAGAATTACCCCCACAACCAGGCTGTGAGTCAGCCAAAGCCTTCACTAAAGATGAAATTTTGATATTGTAAAAAAAAAAAAAAAAAGAACGCATGAAAGTATCATATTTATTTTGAAAATTAAGAAAACTATAATTACAAAATAAAACAAATCGTGGAGAAGATACTCCCCAGTCCCCATTTCCTCATTCCCCTTCCCTTTTCATAATCTTATATCCCACTCAAACCAAGATGAATTGCTCAGTTTTAATGTTATATAAAAATATTATTGTACATATTATAAATTAAATTTATTTATTTATTGCAATTATTAACTATATATATGATTTTTAGTGCTTAAATCTATTATGTTTACCTGAATAATTTTTTCTAAACATAAAATCTACACCATTCATTTTTTTAAACAAACGGTAGATAAAGTTTCTGAAAAATAATGAAAAAGAAGAAAAAGAGAGAAACTCATCCCGTAAAATAGTAAACTAGTGATACGCGATAACAAACCCCTAATCAACTAAGATTGTGAATCTATATTGGGTGTGTTTGGATGGATTTCTGAAAAAGTGACTTATAGATAAGTCAAACTAAAAATAAGACAAACTGAAAATAAGTCAGATTGTGTAATGAGATTTATGTTTGGATGAGCTGTTAAAAAAAGTGACTTATAAGTCATAAGTCATATTGTGTAATGAGGTGTATGTTTGGATGGACTTTTGAAAAAGTGATTTATATTTGGGTTAGTTGTGATTTGATGTGTAAAATAAGTTAGAATTGTGGGGTCCACCAAAAAAGTGACTTATAAGTCATAAGTCATAAGTTGAAAAAAAGAACTTATACTTATTTTGACTTATAAGTTATAAGTTACTTATTTTTATAAGTCGAGACAAACATACTTAAAAATTTTTTTTTTAAAAATAAGTACTTATCCTTTAAAATAAGGACTTATTTAACTGGAATAAATCCAGCCAAACAAGCCCATTCTCTCCAATTGAATTGGATTGGTCGATCTCTAATATCTCTGTATAAGTAAACAAAGAAAAAGAAAAAGAAAAAGAAAAAAAGCCAATGCATTTGTTGTCGGTGGTGGAATCTTAACGACGAAGCTGAATTTCGCAAGACGTCTTCTTCTATCAACCTTCCTATCTCTTTCCCTTCAATTTCACTGAAAAACCAAAACCCTCCCCACATTTCCCCCCACAAATTCCCATTCACCCCTCAATTCCTCATTCCCAGATCCCTCTCTACAATCCCTAAAATCCCATCTTTCTCCATCCCCATAAACCAAATCTCTCCTGATTTCTCTCCTCAATTCCCAAAAATCCAATCTTTCTCCATACCCACAAATCAAAATCTCTCCTTCCTTCTTCTCTAGCCCCCAAAAATGTCTTCTTCAGTCCCTCCCGTTCTCCCCATCTCCAATTCCCAACCACCCACCGCCGCAACCGCCGCCGCAGAATCCGGTGGGCCCATTGCCACGCCAGCATTCCGTGCCTTCATCGGAAACCTCTCTGACACCGTACGTAACGGCCTCTCTCAGCGTCGTCCATGGGGTGAACTCGTTGACCGTACAGCCTTCGCAAAACCTGAGAGTTTCTCTGAAGCCACACTTCGGATCCGAAAGAATTACTCTTATTTCCGTGTTAATTACTATGCTATCATTGCTTTGATCCTTGGTGTTTCCCTCCTTACAAACCCTTTCTCCCTTATTGTCCTTGTTGGCTTGCTTGCTTCTTGGATTTTCCTTTATCTATTTCGTCCTTCTGATCAGCCTTTGGTGATTCTTGGAAGGACTTTCTCTGATTTTGAGACTTTGGCTCTTCTGGGTGGACTTACTTTGTTTGTGGTTTTCCTTACCAATGTTGGATCTGTTCTTGTTTCTGCTTTAATGGTGGGTGTGGCCATTGTTTGTGCTCATGGTGCCTTTAGGGTCCCTGAAGATCTCTTCTTGGATGATCAGGAGAATTCTCAAACCACTGGGTTCCTTTCATTCCTCCGTGGTGCTGCAACCAATGCTGCTGTTACTTCCTCTCTGCCCACGGTCACTGCAAGGGTTTGAGCAGATCTGTGAATCAATCCAGATCTTGGAGGATTATAGGGTAATGGGGTCTTGATTTGATTTGTGAAATTCATTGTTAGGACCTTGGAAGTGAAATAATTGCAGATGATATGTTCCTGCTTTCTTTGAAAATGTAATGACAGATTTTTCTATACATAGAGTGAATCTCATGACATTTGTAGGGTTATCTGTTATTTTGTGCCGCTTTACATAGGATTTGCAACTCTTATCGGTGGATCTAGCAGTTCTTTTACTTGAATTGCTGTTTTCATCTCTATACTTCAATTGTTTTATTCATTTTTGTAATTTGGCTTTCTTAAAGGAAATGTTTTTAATTGTGTTAGATATCTATGCCTGTAGCTTCGTTTCATAGTTGTATGGGAACATAGATTACCTGTTTGCTTTGGTGATCACGTTTTAGATTCCTTTTCTATTGTTCGTTCTCTGCTTATATCAAACATTAGACAGATCTTTTGGATTTTTATTGTGGTTGGCTCGGCATTATCAAGGAATTGTTAGGTTGTTTTTGACCGTTGGAACTTGGAATCCATCACGAACTGTGCTGTCTATGCATTGTTTGCCTGTGTTACTTAGATCTCATAATTGAGATTGCTTATTCCTAATGTGTGTATTGGTGTGACCTGGGAAGTAATCAAATAGAAAGGGCTTCCGTTGTTTATTCTTTTGAATCTGTGACTGTGAAGCTGCATGAGCAATTTTGGCCTCCCATTCTCCTTTTCCTTCTTTGTAATGGAAAAGTTGATAACATCTAACATCTTGTTGGTCTTGACAGCAATTTTAAATTCAGCATACCAGTATGGAATTATAAAATACCGTTGTGTGATTGCTTTGATAACCTTTAGACTTTGTGAATACAATAAATATATGAATATTATAAAGATCACGGTAATCCTATGATAGTTTGGTATTGTTTTCTGTGGTATCTGGGACACTCTGGAGTAGAAGATATATTATACCGGACTAAGTTTAAATTAGTTGGAAGATTATTTTGATGGTTCTGTCATTGATTTTGAGTCCTGTGAGTTGTGACAGAGCGTGTAGTTAACTTGACATTATTAAATGTCCTTGCAGGGCCGTTCACATGCATTTCATATGTTTTGTAGAACATACAAGTTGCAGTCTGACAATTAAATACTTCCTCCCTTACAAAATATAAGAGTTAGTTAGACTTTTTTTAGAGAGATTAAGAAAGCTCAATGAGTCATTTGATCATAATGTAGTTTGTATATTATTAGATTATTTGCTAGATTATAAGTCAAATAAACAAGTTTAGAGAAAAAATCCAGACAATTCTATATATAAGTAACTTATTTAATTTTTTTAGGATTTTTCAAAACAGTCAACTAAGTCTTATATTTAAGAATGTATGTGGTAATCATTTTGGGATTCTCATGTTTTGGTGGCATCGAATATATGATTCTGAGCTACAAGACGTCTTATCTTCTGACTGATGTATGAAGTATATAGGTATCTAAGATTCTAGCTTCCATTGTCACCCTTCTAATTGCTTCCATTCATTGTATAAATTGCCTTGCCCCTCCTATTCCATGTAGTAAACAGGGTATGGGAATTGTTTTTGGTTATGGATCAAGATTCATGAAATAATTATGTGGGGCTGCCATTTGCCTCATGGATGGAACTTAATTGAAGCGATTGTATTTTGATTTGTTACCATATAATGGTGTTTATAAGTTTGTAACTATTCTTTGATTTACTCCCATCAGACCTCAGCTAGCTGTGTGATTGTTTTTGTGCCTTAGTATTCTGGTTATGAAATAATCAGTTGCGTGGTCTTGCCGGGCAATTATTTATTTGTTTGTATGTTTGTTAAGATGAATTAAGTTCTGCGGAGTTGAAGAAGTCTTGTAAATTGTAGAAACCGTGTTGGGTCTTTGGGTTCTCACGGTTTGCCTGAGTCTTCACGGTTTCGTTTGTGAAGTGGTCAGGGTCGAACTTATCACCGGCTATAACGTCTACAACAGGTTGATACTTGGGAAAGTTAGTGGATACAGTTTCGTTGTTTTTAGCGGATGAGAAAATTTGACAGTTTATAAGGTTGGCAAGCAAAAATTTTTGTGTATTAAATATATTATTAATCAAATTGAACTGAGTGTTAAATCAAAAAATAAATTATGTTAGTTCATAGTGAAAGTTAAAAACAATAAATATCGTACAAAAAATTCATTTGTTCTCTCATTCATGAAGTTACTTTGAATTTAATGCAAAATATTACACATTTTGTTTTTCTTTCCCAGAGACTAAGACTTTACGATGTCTTATAGGAAATATTCTGTTTTTGACGAAATATTTTGTTTATGTATTAAGTATTTATTTTATTTATTTTTCAACTTGTTGGCATAAAGGTATATAACTATATATAGAAGGAATGAAAATGAGAGTGGTTATTTTACATAACTCGCGTATCCAAATGTTAGTCTCCCCACTATAGGAGAGAAAGCGAAAGATTAATATTGCTGGCCATCATCATGGTCATAGAAAAATATTGATAGCCAAAAAACAAATATTTTGACAGGTTATTAGTAATTGAAAATGCCATTTCAGCAAGAGGCCACACATGTTCATCTCATCTCTTTTATCTCGACAAGGATTACTTGAAAATGATATTTAAAAATCTAATATGCTAATTTTATGAGAAAAACTAGACTATATAAATTTGAAACTAGCGTTTCTTGTGGCTTACAAACTTCTTGTCATAGATTATTCCATATACAATGAATTTTATCTAAGGTAAATTGAATTATTAAAGGATATATAGATTGAAAAAAGGATAAATGCATGTTGTTAAAATAACTACATTTGCAAGCACTTTCGATAGTATATATTATCCATATATTCAGTCATATTTTATTCAGTTATTTTAAACTTGCTCTGTACAACAGAGTTTCTTTAACTTAGTTTGTTGGATATGGCTTAATACGTTTCATCAAAGCTCAATACGTGGATGATAATTGGGTTGAATGAAAGAAATCCATAAGTAGTATTCTTTAATAGGAAAAAGTTACCTTCATGTGAACCTAATACTTTTTGGGCAAGATATCCTCCGTTTGATGAGGTAAGATTGTTCCTATATATAATATATCTTTTTAATTTTTTTTAACATTTTTTAAATCAGGGAAATTATTATTTAACCCCCTTTCAAGCAAAAAAAATTTCAGACTCCCCCACAAAAATCTGAAACTTCACTTTACTTCCTAGGGGACAAAGTGAAAATAGATGTGTCACCTAAAAAACCAAAATGTTTTTATTGATTCCATTATTTTTGAAACCTGGAATTACATTGATGTTGAAAATAAACACAAACCTTAGAAATTTCCAATATGAATCTTGAAAATCCAATTGTGAAAAGTTGGATCTTTAGTATTGGGTTTCATGATTATTTAGACATAAAGATACTCACCTTGATGTTGGAAAGAAACACAAACGTCTTAGAAATTCCCTATATATGTCTTGAAAATCCAATTGTGAAATTTTGGACACTTTAATGCGGGATTTCATGTTTTTTGAGACCTAGAAATACTCATGTTGATGTCACATAAAAGCACAAACGTCTTGAAAATTTCCCATATATGTCTTGTATATTCTAGTTACAAAATTTAATAAGGACATATTGATCTTTTAGGTGATACATTTGATTTCACTTTGCCCCCTAAGGGACAAAGAGAAGTTTCAGATTTTTGTGGGGAATATGAATTTTCTTTTTTGGAGGGGGTTAAATGATATATTCCCCCAAATTATCCATACACCTCAATAATAAACAAGTAAGAGAGGGAGGGTGGAATAAAAGTAGGTGGTTATGTCTTTTATATTATGGTTACCAATATTGGTCTTTTAGGTGAGACATATAATTTCACTTTGTCCCCTAAAGGACACAATGAAGATTCAAATTTTTGTGGGGGGAGGGGGAGAATCTGAATTTTTTTTTCTTGGAGGGGGTAAATGATATTTTCCTTCCAAATTATCCCTATTGATATTCCTCAATAATAAACAAGCAAGAGAGGA
Organism: Mimosa bimucronata; assembly: GCA_037074515.1. Taxonomy (NCBI): domain Eukaryota; kingdom Viridiplantae; phylum Streptophyta; class Magnoliopsida; order Fabales; family Fabaceae; genus Mimosa; species Mimosa bimucronata. The sequence continues at coordinate 4,481,611 of CM073446.1, forward strand.
GGTGGAAATAAAGGTAGGAGATTGTGTCTTATATATACTAGTTACCAAATTCAATAAGGACATAATGGTCTTTTAAGTGATACATTTAATTTCACTTTGCCCTCTAAAGGATAAAGTGAAGTTTCAAATTTGTCGGGGGATTTAAATTTTTTTTTCTTGGAGGGGTTAAATGATATTTCCCCCATAAATTATCTCTATTGATACTCCTTAATAATAAATAAGTAAGAGGGGGTGGGAATAAAGGTAGGTGGTTATGTCTTGTATATTCTAGTTACCAAATTCAATAAGAGCATATTGGTATTTTAGGTCAGACAATTAATTAGGGGGCAAAGTAAAAATTCAGATTTTTGTGTGGGGAATCTGAATTTTTTACATGATATCAAAAAAAAAATTATTCATATTGATACTCCTCGATAATATACAAGCAAGAGAAAGATGTGGGAATAAAGGTATGTTGTTATGTCTTGTATATTCTGGTTACCAAATTCAATAAGAACATATTGGTATTTAAGGTAAGACATTTAATTTTACTTTCCCCATAAGAGACAAAGTGAAGTTTTAGACTTTTGTGGGGGAATCTGAATTTTTTTTTCTTCGAGGTGGGTAAATGATATTTTCCCCCATATTATCCCTACTGATACTCCTCAATAATAAACAAGCATGAGAGGGAAAGATAGGTAGTTGTGGTATTTTAATAATATCATGTGATTTTAACTAACTTAGTAAACATATTTAATCTAATCAAATTAGATAAATAGATCTTATATTTAAGGAGAAGGGAATACTAAATAGATTTTAGGGGTGGGAGTGTAGCCTTTTGTTGCTCTTGTTATATATTTGATTACTATTATTTTCCTTTAATAGTTTAATTGTTATTTCTTTCATTTACACTTTTGTGGTCATTCCTAATATAAACCTAGGTGGTTGGAAAAGGGGTCTTATTAGTTCTTATAGAGAAATTTTTGCGTAAATTCGGTGTACTACGTCATTTATGGTCTGACTAATTATAAGTAAATAAATTAGGTATAATGTGTAATTTTTAATCTGATTTGCCACCTTAAGAAATGAATTAACTTATAAAAATATTTTTTCTAACTTTTAAAATAAAAAAAAACATTGAAAATATTATATTTAAATTTTCTTGTGTGGTAGTTAATTTTTTTAAAGTACCAATTTAGATTAAAAATTCCACATCAGACCTTATATGTTTACTTATGATTGGTTAGACCATAATTGATGTAGTGCACCGGGTACACACAATAATTTCTCCCACAACAACAACAAAGCCTTATCCCACTAAGTGGGGTCGGCTACATGGATCGCACGACGCCATTGTGCTCTATCGGTAACCAAATCTTTAGATATATTATTTATTAAAAGATCGCGCTCTACAACTTCATTAAGTGTAAGCCTCGGTCTCCCTCTTCCTCTCTTAATCGGACTCCAGACTATTTGATCTACCCTCCTCACTGGCGCATCTAATGGCCTCCTTTGTACATGTCCAAACCACCTCAAACGATTTTCTACCATTTTCTCACTGATAGGTGCCACTCCAACTCGTTCGCTTATATGATCATTCCGAATCTTATCCTTTCTTGTGTGACCACACATCCATCTCAACATCCTCATTTCAGCTACCCCCATCTTATGTTCATGCTGACCCTTCAAAGCCCAACATTCACTACCATATAATACTGCTGGTCTTATAGCAGTGCGATAAAACTTCCCTTTTACCTTATAGGGTGCTTTTCTATCGCAGAGAACTCCAGTAGCTTTCCTCCATTTACACCACCCAGCTTGAATTCTATGATTGACATCGTCATCAATCTCACCATCTTGTCTTATAATTGATCCCAAATACCTAAATTTCGTTACTTGAGGGATTGTTTGCTCTCCTAATTTAATCTCCAAATCACCTCTAAGTTGTCTATTTGCAAAATTGCAATGCATATATTCTGTCTTACTCCTACTTAAACGGAAACCCTTCGACTCCAGCGTGTTTCTCCATATTTCTAATTTATCATTAATCTCCTCTCTTGATTCGGCCAGAAGGACTATATCATCAGCAAAAAGCATGCACTTAGGGACCGCTTCTTCTATAGGCTCAGTTAGAGCATCTACTACTAAATTAAACAAATATGGGCTCAAAGCTGATCCCTGATGTAGGCCAATTCTTATAGGGAAGTCTTTTGTCTCACTGATTTAACCTTTGCCTAATGCGCCTTGGGGTTAAAATCACAATAATTACCAAGGATTGTGTAAAGTGGCACAATCCCGGATCGTTTCACTTGAGGAGTCCTTCTAAACAACCTAAGCTAACTAAATGCAATTAAAATGATAAAAAGGGTATGGGGGTTTTGGTTTGGAGATTCATTTACTAAAGCTATTAAGGAAAGCAGTTACTTGTTTTTGATGTTTTAGATTAATAAGTGAAAGGTGAAAAGAGTTTGGATTAGGGGTGATTTGATAAAACGGGCTTTGGTAGTGCTTCGGTGACTCAAATGCTTCTTTCAAAATGATTAGAGGGAGTTTAATTTACCAAGTCTAATTGAAAGATCCCCAAGCAACCACTAGGGGTCCACTAGCCCTAATTAATGACTAATCTAGCAACCACTTTCATAGCCATTACGTAGGGTTAGTGTTAAGATCCACTTGGTTTGTGAAATGCCTTGAACCAAATACAATTTAACTCTCATGAAGTGCAACCACAACATTCATGCATGGAAGAAGTTGACTATAATCACTAGCAACCACTAAAATGGCTACAACCAAGAATACAACCACAAGTAGATAGGAAATTATATCTCAATCACATTAAATTCAAAGCATACACAATATAGTTCACAAACATGGATAGCAATCACATATCCCAAGTCTTAAATCCATATACAAGACCAATACAAAAGAGTAAAAGCCAAATACAAAGGAAATAAGAAATTGTAGACTAGAAACTCCCCTATGTTGGTCCATGAAGCTAGAGCCACCTTCACACCACCAAAGCACCAAGAACTTAGCCTCTCATGTCTTCAAATTCGTGCCCTAGATGACCCATGATGATAGCCTCCATGAATGAAGAAGATGGAAGGAAATATGGAGTGGAAATGGAAGGTGGAAGGAGAAAGAACAAGAAAATCAACAAGAGAAGAGGTGAAATTGAGTGGGAGGATGAAGATTTGGATGAAGAATGGAGATGGAGAGCAAAACCCTAGCAGAGAGGATGATTTTCGGACTGAGGGAGCTTAGAACAATGAAGAAGGGTCTGAAATTTATCTTATATACTCCCCCAAAAATTTCTGAAACGCACAGCAGAATCCCAGTTTTCGGGGCCTCGCCGTGGGCCTCTCACGGCGAGGGGCAGAGAGGGTGCAAGAGAAGTGGCCTCGCCGTGGGCCTCGCCGTGGAAGGCTCACGGCGAGGGGCAGAGAAGGCTGCATAACAGGGGTCCTCGCCGTGGAAGGCTCACGGCGAGGGGCAGAAAAGGCTCAGGAGAAGGGGGGCCTCGCCGTGGAAGGCCCACAGCGAGGGACAGAAACCTGCACATTTTGGGGTACCCTCGCTGTGGCCCTCGCTGTGGGGGAGCCACGGCGAGGGACAGAAACTCAGAATCCTTCCCTTGCGCGCCGTCAGCATTCTTGTCCGTAACTTGGCTCTTCCATTGGGTATATTCCTTCATAATCTGTAGATAAAATGGACCTAAGGTAGAATCATAATGTTCTTAAAAATGGGATAAACAACAAATCATATTAGTTATACCCAAATTTCCCTTGATCAGTACAAATTCCAACAGGGTATGCAAAAGTCGGAAGTTACTCTAATTAGGCAAAATTACCCCAAGAACATGCAATAATCCAATGATTTTATCAATGAAAAGTGTATAAAAATATGGTACAATCATTTCCCTCACACTTAAACCTTTGTACTCCTGGACAAAGGGTACAATGCAAAGAAGAATGGTTTTAACCAATCAATAATCTCAAGCTAGCATGAATCATGATCAAGAATATGCAAAGGGAGAATTGGCAATGCAATCGGATGAAGCAATGGCAAAGAGGACTCTCAAGATAATGGTATTTCACTCTACTCACCTCATGTGGGATTTTTTTTTTCACACTTAACTTGCTCAAACAACAATTTGCCATAAGCTTGTAACTACCCTAACATCTCCGCACATGCATACAATCACGTATGAATCAAAAGGGCTTGCAGGGTTGAAATGATGGGAAATGCAAGATGGATTGCATGTTATGGAAAAGGAGAGGTTGCAATGCAATTCAAAGTCACAATGAGAGCATAGTTTCAACACTAATGATGCCACACCTAGAAATGCCTTATTCTTCAAACTTTCTTTCTTTTTCTTTTTCTTTCTTTATTTTTATGCACACTTTTCTATTTTCTCTCTCTTTTTTTTTCAACACATACATGGCATTAACAACAAACAAAAGTGGCTCAGATTCAATGCTTCATCACAAAATTCATATTAATGCGTTACAACCAAGGAATAGCTCACAATGGGTGAACAATGGAAAGTGAAATGTTGTGGGTTTTTGTGTTTGGGAAGATAGGGTGTTGAAATGAATGCCTAAATCATCTTCATGCATGAATTGTAATTATAGCCTTGACAAAGAGTAGAGACAAGTTCTAGAAATTGAATGATCAAGCAAGTATACACTCTTGAAATGAAAGTAGGCCCAAAGATCTCACAACAAGGTTAACCTCAATTGCTAATTGAAACATCCAATTGCTAGGCCAATTAACACAATGCATATGCTTGAAAATAACTCATCACTAGCTCTTGAAAATTGAAAGGTTAAAATGCATAATTCTTTGGATTCTTCCCATTGCTCCTGAAGTTCATTGGTCCAAGGGTAAGGTCCAGTCCTGATCCATGGTTTTCCAAAATTTTGCCACACTAGGTTCTTAAGAAATGAAAGTTGTAAAAAGAGGTAGAGAATGCAACTAGATCCTATATTGTATTGAATGCGACCCTTCATCACAATACAAGACTAAGAAGCAAAATTAACCTTAGTTTTTGAAAAACATTTGACAAAAATTTGAAAAATTTTCTCTAGTGTGACATAGCATGATAAAATCAATGGATCAAGCAAGAAGACTACCTAGTCCCCTCCCCCACACTTGAAATTGACATTGTCCTCAATGGCATAGGGTATTTTATTGAATGAAAAAGACCTAATTTTCTACTTCTACTAGGATGCTTCCTCCCCCACACTTGTTCAATGCAATAACAGTAAAATATCAACCAGCCAGTCCAGAATGCATGAAAGTAAACAAGATAAGGAGAAGAAGCAACCTGGCCTCAAGGAGGCTTGGCAACCGGTTCATGGTAGAGCTTGAGGAGATGCCCATTTGAAACGAATTCCTTCCCAGTCTCCTCTTCAATAAGCTCCACCATCCCATATTTGTTGACCTTGGTGACTTTGTACGGCCCGAACCAATTTGATGTGAGCTTTCCATGACCATGGCGGAAGCGGGCTTAGTACATAAGGACTTGGTCACCAACTTTGAAGCTGCGGTTGAAGATCTTGCTATCATGGATCAACTTGGTTTTTTCTTTGTAGAGCCTTGAACTCTCATATGCCTGAGGGCGCAGTTCATCAAGCTCTTGCAATTGAAGGCATCTTTCATTTCCGGCGGCATCCAACTCCATACTGCATAGTTTCACGGCCCAATAGGACTTGTGCTCCAACTCAACCGGCAAATGACAAGCTTTACCAAAAACCAACCGGTATGGAGACATGCCTATGGGTGTCTTGAATGCGGTCCGATATGCCCACAATGCATCCTTAAGTCGATCACTCCAATCTTTTCTTGATGGCTTAACAATTTTCTCAAGAATATGCTTTATATCCCTGTTGGACACCTCTGCTTGGCCATTTGTTTGGGGATGGTATGGGCTAGACACTCTGTGGGATACTCCATACTTAGCAAGCAAGTTATCAAGAAGCTTGTTCCAAAAGTGGGTTCCTCGATCACTTATAAGACCCTTTGGTACTCCAAATCTACTAAAGATGTTAGACTTGAGAAACTTAGAGACCGTGGGTGCATCATCCTTTCGGGTTGGGATAGCCTCTACCCACCTAGAGACATAGTCTACTGCAAGTAGGATATAAGTGAAGCCAGAGGAAGGTGGGAAAGGTCCCATAAAGTCTATTCCCCAAATGTCAAAAATCTCACAAACTAGGATGGGCCGTTGGGGCATCTCATGTCTTTTTGTCACACTTCCCCCAAATTTTTGGCACTTACCACATGATTTACAAAAGGCATAGGCATCTTTGAAAAGTGTAGGCTAATAAAAACCAGCGTCTAAGACCCTCCTAGCAGTTTTCCTAGAACTATAGTGGCCAGCACAAACCATCGAGTGGCAAGCAGAGAGGATGTCTAGGGACTCGGATTCTGGTATGCATCGCCGGATTACTTGATCACTGCACAGTCTCCATAGGTGTGGTTCATCCCAAACATAGTATTGGGCTTCTCTCTTTAACTTTTGCACCTGAAAGGGAGACATGTCATCCGGGGTGAGGGCACAAACAAGATAATTGACTAAACAAGCATACCAAGGCACCTCAATATCAATTGCATACAAAGAGGAATCCGGAAAATTATCACAGGTTAAGTCAGAAAGATCTACTCCCCTGGTGTTGTCTGGGAGTCTACTCAAGTGGTCGGCTACCAAATTGGCATTGCCGATGCGATCCTTGATCTGCAAATTAAACTCTTGTAGCAAGAGTGTCCACCGAAGAAGTCTCGGCTTTGAGTGTGGCTTTGTGAATAAAAACTTTATAGCTGCATGGTCAGTATAAATGACAACCACAGAATGAAGCAGGTATTGTCTAAATTTGTCTAATGCAAAGACTATGGCAAAGAGTTCCTTTTCAGTAGTGGTATAATTCCTTTGAGCACAGTCCAAAGTCTTAGATGCATAGGCTATGACATGTGGTGCCTTGTTGCTCCTTTGACCTAGCATGGCACCAACTGCGTAGTTGGAGGCATCACATGCCAATTCAAAGGGCAATGACCAATCGGGAGCAAGAAGAATAGGAGGCTCCAAAAGAGTTTTCTTCAATGTTTCAAAAGCCGTTTTACACTCATCATCAAAAACAAATTCAACATCTTTTTGCAGCAAATGAGAAAGAGGCAATGCAATTTGGGAAAAACCCTTGATGAAACGTCGGTAAAAGCTTACATGTCCCAGGAAAGAGCGGAGCTCTTTGATACAAGTGGGATAAGGCAAGGACGAAATCACCTCGGTTTTGGCTTTATCAACCTCAATGCCTCGGCTAGAGACTAGGTGGCCAAGAACTATGCCATGTGTGACCATAAAATGACATTTTTCATAATTAAGTACCAGATTCTTCTCGACACACCTAGCTAGTACTCGCTCCAAACTATGCAAGCAAAAATCAAACGAATCACCAAAAACAGTAAAGTCATCCATGAAAACTTCCAGGCAATCATCAAGCATATCAGAGAAGATGCTCATCATGCAACGTTGGAAAGTTCCCGGCGCATTGCATAAGCCAAAGGGCATGCGCCTGTAGGCAAAAGTACCGAATGGGCAAGTGAAAGTGGTCTTTTCCTGGTCCTCGGGTGCTATAGGAATTTGAAAATACCCCGAATAACCATCTAGAAAATAGTAATGGCTTTTTCCCGCAAGCCTTTCTAACATTTGATCAATAAATGGAAGCGGGAAGTGGTCCTTTCGGGTGGCATCATTCAACTTCCTATAGTCAATACACATACGCCAACTATTTTGCACCCTTGTTGGAATAAGTTCATTGTTTTCATTTTTCAAAACAGTGATTCCGGACTTCTTAGGCACCACTTGGACCGGGGAAACCCACTCACTATCCGAGATCGGATATATGATGCCGGCACTTAGGAGTTTTGTGACCTCCTTTTTGACCACATCCAAAATGAGGGGGTTAAGCCGCCTTTGAGGTTGCCTAAGAGGCCTAGAATCCTCTTTAAGTAAAAGCCGATGGGTGCAAATAGCGGGGTTCATGCCCGGAATATCAGCCAATGTCCAACCCAAAGCCTTGCTATACTTTTTCAAAACATCAAGCAATTTTACCTCCTCAATTGCACTCAAGGTATTAGAAATAATAACCGGCAATTTGTCATTGGGGGCAAGAAAAGCATATTTTAAATTGCTTGGCAAAGGCTTTAATTCCAAAATGGGTGGTTCCAAAACCGAGGGAACAAGAGTAGGAAGAGTTAAAGTGTAAGAAGAACTCCCCTTTGTAGACCCAATTGGAAAAGGTGGAATGGGCTCAAAAGACCTCATCTCTTGTTCATTGGTCTTCCCAAGAGCCGAATCAACACATGGTTGATCTACCGCAGCGACTTGCCTTGGGGAAATGTCATCCACAACACCTACATCACAACTTGTAACAAGATCATTCAAATATCTAAGTGTGTGGGAAGAAATCCTGGGTCTAAAGTTAGAATCGATGGAAGAGGGTTTAGAAGGTGGCCCTTTTACCACATGGTGATCCGGTCCAAAGAAGGTCAAGTGTGAAGTAGCTTTTGTTGGGGTGAGGGCTATACCCTTTGAGCTCAAATCGGCCAACTCTTGGCTTCCAACCTCAAATTCACATTCTTCAACCAACTTATGACCTGAAACATTAAGAAAACTACCATCTCCCAAAGAAATATCATCACTCATCAAGGAAAGGTTAGTGGAGCTCATATCCAAAATAGCAGTATCATCATCAATCAAAGAAAAATCCAAAGGGACAGAAAGTAGACAATCAACTACATGTGAGTCAAGGTCATACACGTCATCACCTAAGGAAGAAAAAGAATGAACAGAAGGCAGGGTAGAAAAATAAGAGTCATAAGCTTCAAGATCAGATGTGTAATCATATGAATGCAAGCTTAATTCATGCTCCTCAATGGCATCTTCCACAGCAATATCAATGACATTCAAATCTAGAAGAGAATAGTCCTCATGGGGGTGTCGCATTGCTTCATACATGTTAAAGCTAATCTTATGTTCTCCCACCTCCATTGTTATCAAACCATTTTTCATATCAATTACCGATCCGGCGGTCCGCATGAAAGGCCTACCAAGAATGATAGTCGATTCACATGGCTCGCTAGCGGTGTCAAGAACATAGAAATCGGTAGGAAAAACCAAGTCTTTAACCTTAACCAGTATATCCTCAAGAATACCTTGTGGATATCGGAGTGTGCGATCGGCCAATTGCAAAATGACACTTGTCTTTTTCAAACCAGTGATGCCTAAAGAGGTGAAAATCGCACTAGGCATCACGTTAATGGCCGCTCCTAAATCCAACAATGCATTTGTCACCGTCAAGTTCCCTATGATGCAAGGGATCATGAATGATCCAGGGTCTTTGCACTTGACCGGCAACTGAGGCTTGAACAAAGCCGACACACTAGGATTCAATTGAATTCTTTCATTTGGCCTAAACTTCCTTTTATTGGTGCACAATTCCTTCAAGAATTTGCAGTAACTAGGCATAGATTTCACAAGTTGAAAGAAAGGCACATTCACATGCAATTTGCTAAAAAGTTCAAGCATTTCATTTTCAACAACCTCATCATGTTTCTTTTTGCTTTTAAAGTAAGCTTGAGGAAAAGGGAGTTGAGAGATAGTTACCTCCTTGGCCGGAGGTTTGGCCAAGGTATCTTGTGTGCTACACTCTCCTGTCTCATTGATACTCGATTGCTTGTCGTGCTTCTGCTCCTCTTGAGGTTGTACTGTAGGATCCTCCACCACTTTCTCTTTTCTAGTCAATGTCCTTCTTTCTTGAAGTTCCTTTTCCTTAGCACTCTCAGATTGCGCAAACTTCATTGGGCTCAATGGTGGGCTCCAAGTAAGGCTTTCCATTTCAATCTCCTCATCCACTGGTTCATCATCATCATCCCCTTCACTACTTGAAAAGTGAACCTTCTTCTTGGTTGCCATGGGATTTAGTAATTTCCCACTTCTCAAAGTAACAGCATTCAGAGACTTTGGGTTGATGACCGTATTGGATGGAGTTGGACCACTTGCCTTGGCTTGAAGCTCATTGAAAGAGTTTGAAAGCTTCATGACATAGTCCTCTAAGTTAGCACTTTTGGTCTCCCATTGGCTCATACGGTTATCCACCTTCTCAAACCTTGACTCCATACATTGCTTCATTTCATTCGCCCTAGAGTCAATGAGACCTTCCACATGGCGGAATCCCATAGTGATGGACTTGTTCAACTCTTCAAAGTCATTAGCGGGTCTGTCCCTTTTGACAGGAGCTAGTGCTTGGGAGGACTCCCCTTGGAATTGCCTTGGGGGGTTGCCATCTTGGCGCCAACTAAATTTTGGATTTTGTCTCCACCCTTCATTGTATGTATTGGAATAGGGGTCCCATCTCGGATTGTTGCCTTGCCTTGGTTGGAACATTGCATTACATTCTTCCGGCTTAGAAGGGCAATCGCTTGAGAGATGCATAGGTGATGCACAATAATCACAAGACGGACCCACCAACTCATTACCAACTGGACCCGGTGGGGAAGATGGACCTGAGATCTTGTCCAATCTAGAGTGGATTGCTTTGAATTCGGCCTCAAACCTATCCAATTGAGGAATGTGAAGAGAAGTGGAATCAACTCTTTGAAGACTACGAGTTGATCTTCTGGAACCATGTTTCTCTTTGGCCAAAGCGAGCTTACGAACTAGAGGCCATGCCTCTTCGGGTGTATAATCAATGAATGAGCCTCCAGCGGCTGCATCCAGCTTGTCTTGGTCTCTTTCCCTCAACCCATCATAGAAGGTATGGGCTAATTGTTCATCGGGAATTTGGTGATGAGGGCATTTCTTCAAAAGGTCCTGGAATCTCGACCAATAATCAAAAAGAGATTCATCGGGCTCTTGAGTGATGGAATTGATCTCTTTCCTTCTTGCAGATGTTCTAGTGGCTGGGTAGAACTTTTCTAGAAAGGCTTGCTTCAAGTTGCCCCAGGAGGCGAGGGCATCTGGATTGAAAGTAGGTAGACTCATGTACCATTGCTTAGCCTTGCCTTCTAGAGTAAGGTGGAACACTCTCCACATGACATCCTCCACTTGTGCTCTGACTGGTTTCATGGTGTTGCAATGTATGAAGATCTCATCCAAGTGATCATGTGGCTCATCTTCCTGCAAACCATAAAACTTAGGTAAGGATTGTATCAATAAGCCTTTAATTTCATAATCAGTGTTCATAGTGGGGAATGCAGTCATGAATGGGTTATGGTTAAGGCTGGTTGTGGTGGCTTCCCTAATGGTTCTTCTTCTAGGTCGCTCACCATCATTAACCACTTGTCCTCCCCCATTACCACCTAGATTTGGCTCTACTTGAACTTCAGGAATATGGTGATCCCCCTCCATGTCTCTAGTATCACTCTCAGTTTCTGGGGAACTCTCAATGCTTGGCTCACAAGAGGGTGGGTGTTCAACTATCAAGGATGTAACCGAAGTTCCCCCTCTCTTTGTCTTTCTCAACCTAGTAAGGTGTCTCTCAATTTCTGGGTATTCAAGGTAAAGTTCTTGGTTTCTAGGGTTCCCTCGAGTCATACACAAGGCACAGACAACAAGTGTAGACTGAAGGCTCAACAAAGATGCACTTGCACAAATTCAAGGAAAAATGGATGAATGAAGATGCAAGTGAGTATGGTGTGAAAGTGTGTATGATATGTGTGAAGTGTGTTGAAAAGTATGAGTATGAAATGTGTATGAGAGGTATATGAGTGTGGAAGTATGGCAAGTCAAGTATTCACAAGTAGGTGCAAGAAAGTCCAGCAATACACCTAAGCAGGTATCACAATTCAAGCAAGAGCAAAGGGCAAGCAATATTTTTGGTATTTTCTTTTCAGACTTTATACAATGCAGAACAAGTAATTGTAAACTAACTTAAGAATGCAAATGACCTAAATCTAATCCTAATGACTCCTACCCCTAGTCAATAGCTTCAATTGACACTTAGCTAACCTAGAGAGTCAAAACTGACTCCCCGGCAACGGCGCCATTGATTTAACCTTTGCCTAATGCGCCTTGGGGTTAAAATCACAATAATTACCAAGGATTGTGTAAAGTGGCACAATCCCGGATCGTTTCACTTGAGGAGTCCTTCTAAACAACCTAAGCTAACTAAATGCAATTAAAATGATAAAAAGGGTATGGGGGTTTTGGTTTGGAGATTCATTTACTAAAGCTATTAAGGAAAGCAGTTACTTGTTTTTGATGTTTTAGATTAATAAGTGAAAGGTGAAAAGAGTTTGGATTAGGGGTGATTTGATAAAACGGGCTTTGGTAGTGCTTCGGTGACTCAAATGCTTCTTTCAAAATGATTAGAGGGAGTTTAATTTACCAAGTCTAATTGAAAGATCCCCAAGCAACCACTAGGGGTCCACTAGCCCTAATTAATGACTAATCTAGCAACCACTTTCATAGCCATTACTTAGGGTTAGTGTTAAGATCCACTTGGTTTGTGAAATGCCTTGAACCAAATACAATTTAACTCTCATGAAGTGCAACCACAACATTCATGCATGGAAGAAGTTGACTATAACCACTAGCAACCACTAAAATGGCTACAACCAAGAATACAACCACAAGTAGATAGGAAATTATATCTCAATCACATTAAATTCAAAGCATACACAATATAGTTCACAAACATGGATAGCAATCACATATCCCAAGTCTTAAATCCATATACAAGACCAATACAAAAGAGTAAAAGCCAAATACAAAGGAAATAAGAAATTGTAGACTAGAAACTCCCCTATGTTGGTCCATGAAGCTAGAGCCACCTTCACACCACCAAAGCACCAAGAACTTAGCCTCTCATGTCTTCAAATTCGTGCCCTAGATGACCCATGATGATAGCCTCCATGAATGAAGAAGATGGAAGGAAATATGGAGTGGAAATGGAAGGTGGAAGGAGAAAGAACAAGAAAATCAACAAGAGAAGAGGTGAAATTGAGTGGGAGGATGAAGATTTGGATGAAGAATGGAGATGGAGAGCAAAACCCTAGCAGAGAGGATGATTTTCGGACTGAGGGAGCTTAGAACAATGAAGAAGGGTCTGAAATTTATCTTATATACTCCCCCAAAAATTTCTGAAACGCACAGCAGAATCCCAGTTTTCGGGGCCTCGCCGTGGGCCTCTCACGGCGAGGGGCAGAGAGGGTGCAAGAGAAGTGGCCTCGCCGTGGGCCTCGCCGTGGAAGGCTCACGGCGAGGGGCAGAGAAGGCTGCATAACAGGGGTCCTCGCCGTGGGCCTCGCCGTGGAAGGCTCACGGCGAGGGGCAGAAAAGGCTCAGGAGAAGGGGGGCCTCGCCGTGGAAGGCCCACGGCGAGGGACAGAAACCTGCACATTTTGGGGTACCCTCGCTGTGGCCCTCGCTGTGGGGGAGCCACGGCGAGGGACAGAAACTCAGAATCCTTCCCTTGCGCGCCGTCAGCATTCTTGTCCGCAACTTGGCTCTTCCATTGGGTATATTCCTTCATAATCTGCAGATAAAATGGACCTAAGGTAGAATCATAATGTTCTTAAAAATGGGATAAACAACAAATCATATTAGTTATGCCCAAATTTCCCTTGATCAGTACAAATTCCAACAGGGTATGCAAAAGTCGGAAGTTACTCTAATTAGGTAAAATTACCCCAAGAACATGCAATAATCCAATGATTTTATCAATGAAAAGTGTATAAAAATATGGTACAATCACTCACCTCCCGGCGTTCTAACCTTAGTCAACACCCCATCATACATATCCTGTATAACTTTAATATAAGCAACACATACTCCTTTCTTTTCCAAGGCTTTCCAAAGTAAATCTCTCGGCACGCGATCATACGCCTTTTCTAAGTCAATAAAAACCATATGTAAGTCTCTTTTTCTACTTCGATACTTTTCCATTATCCCTCTTAATAGATATATCGCCTCCGTTGTGGATCTCCCTGGCATGAACCCAAACTGTCTCTCAGAAATACTAGTTTCTAGTCTTAACCTATGCTCAATCACCTTTTCCCATAGTTTCATTGTATGACTCATAAGTTTAATTCCCCTATAATTTGCACAATTTTGTATATCGCCTTTGTTTTTATAAATCGGGACTAAAGTACTTTTTCTCCAATCATCAGGCATCTTCTTAGACCTTAAAATCTCCTTAAACAATTCAGATAACCATAACACACCCTCTTCCCCTAAACATTTCCAAACTTCAATCGGTATACCATCAGGTCCAACTGCTTTACCATTTTCCATTTTCTTAAGAGCTTATCTAACCTCCCACACTCTAATTCTACGATAAAATGACCTATTAAGTCCATCTTCACTAATTGTCAAATCCCCCAACTCACAAGATAGACCTTCACCTCCATCATTGAATAACTTAGAAAAGTAGGCCTCCCATCTATTCTTAATATCTTCATCAGTAATCAAAACTTTACCTTCTTCATCCTTTATACACCTTACTTGATCCAAATCTCTTGAATTCCTCTCCCTACTCTTTGCGATCTTGTAAATCTTTTGTTCCCCAGCCTTTGTCCCTAACTCCTTATAAAACCCCTCGTATGCTTTAGCACGAGCTTCACTCACTGCCTTCTTAGTCTCCTTTTTAGCTAAGCGGTACTTTTCCCAATTTTCAGTATTATTACACAAGTGTATAGCCTTAAAACAATTCTTTTTATTCCGCACATTTTCTTGGACATCCTTGTCCCACCACCAAGTCTCCTTATCTCGTGGTCCAAAACCTTTTGATTCTCCTAAAGTAGCTTTAGCAACCATTTCAATCTTCGTAGCCATATTCTTCCACATGCTGTTAGCATTTCCTTGTGGCTCCCATACCCCTTCATCCAATAGGTTTCTTTTAAAAATCTCTCGCTTCTCTCCCTTTAACTGCCACCACTTGATCTTTCGGTTCAAAACTGCCCGGCGCCTTTGTCTTATACATTTAATTCTCACATCAAGAACTAGAAGTCTATGTTGAGCGGTCTCCCCATGCCCAGGAATCACTTTGCAATTAGTACATAACCTTCTATCAGGGTTTCTTACCAAAAAGAAATCAATTTGTGACTTGTGAGTTCCACTTTTATATGTAATTAAATGTTCTTCCCGCTTCTTAAAGCATGTGTTAACAATCTTAAGATTGTATGCTAAGGAAAAATCGATAATTGTTTGTCCTTCATTATTCAACTCCCCATAACCAAAACCACCATGCGCCCTTGCATATGATTCCGCCTCTTTCCCAACATGTCCATTAAGATCCCCTCCAATAAAAATTTTCTCGGTTGCCGGTATACCTTGAATCAACCCTTCAATATCTGCCCAAAACTTCTCCTTAAGATGTGCTTCTGCGCCTACTTGGGGTGCATATGCACTAATAATATTTATTGTATCATTTCCCACAATTACTTTCACAGATATGATTCGGTCCTCAATCCGCTTAACTTCCACTACATTCTTCCGCCACTCTTTATCTGCAATAATACCAACACCATTCCTCCCATTTACCTTTCCTGTGTACCAGAG
Source organism: Mimosa bimucronata (assembly GCA_037074515.1). Lineage (NCBI taxonomy): Eukaryota > Viridiplantae > Streptophyta > Magnoliopsida > Fabales > Fabaceae > Mimosa > Mimosa bimucronata. Next base: position 4,497,149 of record CM073446.1, read on the forward strand.
TTTAGAATCATTAACTCCGATTTCTTTAGATCTCTCTCCAGCCCATCTGGTTTCTTGTAAGCATAATATATTAATCTTACGATCCTTCATAACTTGTGCAACCTCAAAAAGCTTCCCATTCAACGTCCCAATATTCCAAGAACCAAATCTGATCTTACTCTCATGAACTAGCTTCTTTAGCCGCCTCCGTCCATTAGAGTGCGGTAGCCCTTGCTCATTTAACACTGCATTCGGGCGAGGATGCAGCGACTCTTGCTCTCTTATCACTGTACTCGAGCCATACAGCGCGTTACAACCAGGCAACGACCTATCCTTTAGCCCTTGCTCTCTTAACACTGCATTCAGGCTAGGATGCAGCGGCTCTCGCTCTCTTCTCACTGTACTCGAGCCATACAGCGCGTTGCTTACGGGCAACGACCTAACATTTACACAATTTCTTCGTTGATCCATATTCATGAGATTCGACGGGGTTTTTACGCTGGCTGTCGGGGCCTAACACAACCCTCCTCCTTTACCCGGGCTTGGGACCGGCTATAAGCATAGGCGGAGTTACACACAATAATTTCTCCCAATTAAATTAAATAGTTGTGAGGATTTCGTTACGGGAGACACATCAGAATGATTTCTCAAAATTAATTGGTTGATTGATTTTTATTGTTGTTTTTAATAAATGTATAATAAAGTAAATCCAAGGACTAAAGCCTTATGAAAGGTGGGGATGGAAGCTTCCTTACAGTAAGCACGTCACATGCCCCTTTAAGAGACATAACCATAAAGACACTTTTCACAATTTTCAGACCTTTTTATGTCCCTTAAACACCCTCCACCCCATTAATAATTAAACTGGAAAAATGAAAATTGATTTAAATTATAAGATGCTTAGTTAAAATACTGGATTAATACAATTTGCTTTCCAATTTTAAGTTTGTACTTATTTTAGTTTTAATCATCAAATTTTAAACCAAGTTTTGGAGGACAAAATGACTTAAATTTTTATTAAATTACATGGCTTAAATTTTGAGTGGTCAAAACTAAAATAATGATATACTTTAAGGACCAAAATATATGTTTTAAAACTTTAGAGATCAAAATTAAATTAAGGGTAAACTTTAGGAACCAAAAGATAGTATTAACCCAAAAATATTAAATAACATTCTAATTTTTCCCTAATAATTTTAATAGTAATTATTTAAGACTAAAGTATCCTTCAACTTAACAGTAAAAGATTTATCTCTTCGGATATTGTCAGACAGACAAAAAAAAGCCCCCCTAATTGTGTTTTTGATAGTGTTTTTTATACAAGTTGAGAAAGCATTTTGAGGTCTCCGTTTAATTAATAGGGATATATCATATAATTGAATGATTAACATATTTTTGAACAAAAACTTTTTTAAACAATTTTCTTAATTTACTCTAAAAATATCGAAAGCATTTCATATAAAAAAAATCGGCGCGTGTAATAAATATACATGTGTGCTGGCGGTCAAGGCATCTTCAAACATCATCCGAACTCTGCTTATTACTTTCCCATACATGAAATATAAAATTTCGAGCTTGAAAGATATAACACTATATTTTTTACCGGTACCATATGATTAGGTCTCCTGACAAAGTTTCTCTCTTTTGGACAAAATCTGATTAAATTTAATATCTACTTTCCCAGTTTTGCCCCCAAAAAGCATCCCATAAATTGGCCTGATTCAAGGCTATTCTGGTAATTGCATAATTGGGTCCCCTTGAGAATACCAATATATGCATTATGCAATGTAGCCGTTAGAAAACCGAGACCCATATGCTCAGAGAGAGACCAAGCCGTTATACTCAGAAATAATGTATCCAACCCCAAAACTAGCCGTTACCATTTAAGAAAAACTCGAGCTTTGACCATTTCCTTCTTCCTTCTCTCTCAAAAACCAATAACCCCACCCCTCACAATCACTCACCTCAATCATTCCCTTCTCTTTTTCTCTTACATCTTCTTCTTCATCTTCTTCATTCTCCACCATTGCTCTTTCTGAAACACAGCTTTACAGCAAAGAAGCAAATAAAAATAGCATTTTTTTTTTGTTCTCACCAATTGTTCAATCGAAAAAACACTATCTTCCTCCTTTATGGGAAACAATAATCGGTTTTCCGACAAGTTTCCCACAAATGAAGGAAACCCCATGTCTCGTTTCTTTGTCTGCTTCTCTCTGGTTCTCCTTCAAGTTCTGGCTTTTACATTTCAACCAGTCTCAGGAGGAGGCCATTCTTGGGATGGTGTGATTGTTAGGCAAGCTGATTATCAAGCTCTAAGAGCTATAAAGCATGAATTTATTGATTCCAGAGGTGTTTTGAGAAGCTGGAATGACAGTGGAATTGGAGCTTGTTCTGGTGGATGGGCAGGTATCAAGTGTGTGAAGGGACAGGTTATTGCAATCCAGCTTCCATGGAGGGGATTGGGTGGTCGAATTTCTGAGAAAATTGGATCACTTCAGTCTCTTAGGAAGCTGAGTTTACATGACAATGTACTAGGTGGTCCTGTCCCTTGGTCTCTTGGCTTCCTTCCTAATATAAGAGGAATCTATCTCTTCAACAATAGGCTTTCAGGTTCTGTACCTCCTTCCATTGGCAGGAATAGCCCAATGCTTCAGTCTATTGATTTTAGCAATAATTCTCTCTCAGGTACTATCCCTCCTAGCTTAGCAAACTCTACTAGATTATATAGACTCAATTTGAGCTTTAACTCTTTTTCTGGGTCTATTCCGAGGACTTTCACTATGTCTCCTTCTTTAACTATTCTTGCTCTTCAACACAACAATCTTTCTGGTTCTATCCCAGATTCCTGGGGCAGTGGAATAATGGGAAATAACCAAACTTACAATCTTCAAATCTTGACACTTGATCACAATCTCATTTCTGGACCCATTCCTGTTTCTTTGGGTAAGATGGGTTATCTCCAAGAGATTTCTCTGAGCCATAACCAGATTAAAGGGCCTATTCCAATTGAGTTAGGTGGTCTTTCTAGGCTTCAAACTTTTGATCTATCAAATAATGGCATTAATGGTAGCTTTCCAGGTAATTTTGACCGGTTGAAAAACCTTGCTGTGCTTAACCTGAAGAATAATAAACTTGAGGGTGAGATCCCATCGACAATTGGGAACATAACAGGAATCAATCAGATTGATTTCTCTGATAATAAACTTGTCGGAGAGATTCCAGATTCATTTAACAAACTTGCAAATTTGACCTCTTTTAATGTTTCTTACAACAATCTGTCTGGCCTTGTCCCATCCCTCCTCTCCAAAAGATTCAATTCTAGCTCTTTTGCGGGGAATCTCCAACTCTGTGGGTTTATCCCATCAAAACCATGCCCTTCTTCTTCTTCACCCCCACCTCAGAATCCTCCATCTCCATCCCCAAAACCTTCACACCATCGAAAACTGAGCACCAAGGACATAATCCTTATAGTAGCAGGTGCTCTTCTTGTGATTCTTCTTCTACTTTGCTGCTTTTTGCTTTGTTGTTTGATCAGGAAAAAAGCAGCCTCTAAAGAAAAGAATGGGAATAATGCCAAAGCGTCATCCACTGCTGCTAGTACTGCAAGAGCAGGAAAAGGAGGTGAAGTTGAATCAGGAGGTGAAGCAGGAGGGAAGTTAGTTCACTTTGATGGGCCGTTTGTTTTCACAGCTGATGATCTCTTGTGTGCAACTGCTGAGATTATGGGGAAAAGTGCTTATGGAACAGCTTACAAGGCAACACTTGAGGATGGGAACCAGGTTGCTGTGAAGAGGCTGAGGGAGAAGACAACCAAAGGCCAGAAGGAGTTTGAAACTGAGGTTGCTGCACTTGGAAAAATTAGACACCCAAATCTGTTGGCACTTAGAGCATACTACTTGGGACCAAAGGGAGAGAAGCTTCTTGTCTTTGATTACATGAGCAAAGGAAGTCTAGCATCATTCCTCCACGGTAAGTACTATGTGGTAATCATTAGCTTATCTTGAAAAGTTTTAGGACTGTTATGTTTCCTGATTTTATTGAATGGTCCAGGATGGTTAATGTTAATCACTACATGAAAGATATGTGAAATATTAATCATTACATGAAAGAAGTGTTGGGTATTTAAACACAAGTTATAAGGTCTTATAATTTCTGTGTAGGCCTTACGAATTTTTAATAGAATATTGCATCCATGTATCTTAGATATTACATTTATTATAGGACAGGACAAGTATTTTATCTTGTAGGAGGTGGGATACAGATTGGTATCATTCTATTCCTGTGTACGAAAATATTTTTAATGAGTCCTAATGTCTAAAATACTAGGACGATTACAACAATACATCGAGCATGATTTGTGAACTCTGATACTGATATGTTTATTACATATCCAGCTAGGGGCCCGGAAATTGTCATAGATTGGCCAACAAGGATGAAAATAGCCATTGGAGTGACACGTGGACTATGCTACCTGCATACACAAGAGAACATCGTACATGGAAATCTAACTTCAAGCAACATACTCTTGGATGAGCAGACAAATGCCCATATCACAGACTTCGGTCTGTCAAGGCTAATGACCACTTCAGCAAACAGCAACATCATAGCCACAGCAGGAAACCTTGGTTATAATGCACCAGAGCTCACAAAGACCAAGAAACCTAACACAAAAACTGATGTCTATAGCCTTGGTGTCATCATTTTGGAGCTCTTAACTGGGAAACCACCTGGTGAACCTACCAATGGCTTGGACTTGCCACAATGGGTTGCATCTATAGTGAAGGAAGAATGGACTAATGAAGTGTTTGATTTGGAGCTCATGAGGGATGCACCAACTATAGGTGATGAACTGCTTAATACTCTGAAATTAGCTCTTCATTGTGTGGATCCATCCCCAGCTGCTAGGCCTGAAGTTCAGCAGATTCTTCAGCAACTGGAAGAGATCAAGCCAGATTCTTCAGTGGATGATGGAGCAAAAGTCCCTGAAGCTGAATAAGCTTCTGATTGGTTCTTATTTGATACTATTAGCAGAATTTTCAGTTGATTTATTATAGGGGAAAAGGATAGAGATCAAGCCACATTTTCATTCAGCAGATTCTGCAGCAAATGAAGAGCAAGCTATGGGGAGGATGATTTCATTACTATATTTTAGTTACTTGATTATTATAGGGGAAAAAGATATATGGATGTTCTTGGTTTCTTTTATTCTTTTATTGATTTATTTATTTTTGTTAAATGCTATGTATATAGAAGCCATAAATGGTTGATCTTTTTGTTTGCACTCAATTTTTTTGAATAAATCCTCAGGATTATATATGTGAAGGGTCTGGTCCACTAATCCTCAAATTTTTCGATTAAAATATGACGTTGAGCTTACTTATAGACGATGAATTATACAGAAATTAGCTCTCCAATTGATTCTTTAGCAACTAGAAGAGGAGATAAAGCCACATTCTTCAGTTTGATGGAGCAAAAAGTCCCAGAAACTGAGTAAATTTCATATTGGTTCTTATTTTATATTAATAGCAAAATCTTCAGTTACTTTTTCAGTTTGATGGAGCAAAAAGTCCCAGAAACTGAGTAAACTTCATATTGGTTCTTATTTTATATTAATAGCAGAATCTTCAGTTACTTTATTGTAGCTTGTAGGGGAAAAAGATAGAGATCAAGCCCGATTTCCGTTCCGCAGAATTCAGCAAATGGAGAGCAAGCTGGACTTAGCTTTTGGCTGCTTCAGAGGATGATGAAGCTAATTTCCCTGAAACAATAGACTTCAGAATTACTTGATTATTATAGGGCTAAAAGAAAAATATGTTCTCGGTGTCTTTTATTCTTTCATGTTTTATTTATTTTTGTTAAATGTTATGCCAATAATGGTTGACTTTTTTTTATTTGTATAAAATGTTTGAATAATTTATACGGATTTACTTTTTTTTTTTTTGGCTTTCTATTCATCATGAAAGTAAGATGTAGAGCGGATAATTCAGGCTGAGTCTATTTAAATCTGTTTAAGTGGAGGGACATGTTTTGATTTTGGGGTCTCTAAAAGGGAGTCGGACCTATGGGGTTAGCCTTATAGGGCTGAGGGCTTAAAAGAGCTGGCCCATTATACTTGTCATATTTTTTTTAATAAAGCAATTAAAATTAAAAAAAAAAGTTAAAAAAATAGGAAACCCTAAACCTATCACCCATACAAATAATCTTTTACATAATATCACTATGAAACACATGTAAACGTAGGACCAATTAAAACAAATACAAATCTTACAATTTATGCCAAAGGATAAAATCTAATTCCAAAAAAATACGCATGGTAATAGTTGCATATTTTAATTTAGAACTTGGTTTACTTCTTTGCTATTATTAGGATTACATATTGATAACAATTTTAAATATTTGGAAATTCATGTAAACTTCATTTTAATTATTATGGGAATTCATTTTTGATATATAAGTTGTTTAAAATTTTTTACTTATGTCCCTAATTTCCGAAATTTATCTGTCATCAACAATGCAGTTGATATTGATGATAGTGGTGAACATGATGATTATGGTTACAATGTTGTTGCTTAATTTTTATTATTGAGTAGCTTCTTTTGTGTGACTTAATTAATTATGGGCAATATTTAGTATTGCTTGATGATTTATTAGTGTTTGTTTGTTGGTTTTAAATTGTAACTTAATTGATGGTATTTATGTGTTAAATTCATAATTTTGTTGTTTTAATTTTTTCTATAGCAAAAGATTCAAAACAGTGAAAAAGTGTTAAACGGGGCCTAAAGCCCACGGGCTAATAGACTTCGTAAATCAGTCATACTTTCATGCCTCAGGCCTAACGGACCAGCACGTTTAGGCCCAAACCCATGAATGGAATTACCAACTCTAGTAAGATGTGATCATTCCACTTGATATGGAAGGTCATATGGCAAAAAGAAAAGATATGGAAGGTTTGCTTTTGAGATTTTGGGTTAAATGTGATGTCAAGCTTGCTTATGTGTATCACTTGTTTTGATAGGGAAGGTCCACTCTGACCTTTAAAATTTGAGTTAAGATGTAATGTAAAACTTGTTTATATGTATGACTTAACTTAATACAGACGTCGACTTGATTTTGGTTAAAATTTTTGAATAAATCGTACAGCTTTATTTGATTTTCTTATATAATATATGCAACTTTCTTTGACTTGATGTAAAGGTCTACACATCGTGAGATTAAGATGCGATGTGGAACTCACTTTTATATACACATATATATATATATACTACTTGAGTTGATATAAGGGTAAATGAGCAAAATGCCCACCATTCTTTTCCAATAGAGCTATCAACATCATAAACAAATTTTGGATGCAAAAATACCCACCAATATTAAAAAAGGGTCCTAAAATGCTACCACCATTAAATTGAGATACGTTGACCGTGTGTTTGATGATTTTGACCAAATGTGATGACATGGACATTGAGTTGGTGGATTTAATATCCCACCTGGCAATGAATTTAGAACACGTGATATCTTTTTTTTTTTGTTACAAGTAGGGGCCAGGCCCAAGACTATTTCCTAATTCTACGAGGGATTTCCATTCCCTCACAATCTTCTTTCAGCACTTGTTCCACTGTTTGTGGTGGGGTCATCCATGTTTTCTTGCTTTCAGACTGCCTGAGGCTAATAGATGCCATTAGATCAGCACACCTGTTAGCTTCTCTATACACGTGATCTATTTTGACTTGCCACTCTCTTCTCCTGAGTTCTTCTATTTCTTTCAACTCCTCTTGCCACCTGGGTAGATTTCGCTTCCCGTTTATTGCCTCTGTCACCATTAGCGCATCCGATTCCACTATTACTTGATTCAGGCCTAGTTCCCAGCACAAAGTAAGACCAGCCTCAATTGCTTTAATTTCCGCTGTAATTGCTTGCCTTTCGCTCAATTTAATGGAGAATCCTCTAATCCATTCCCCACAATCTCCTCTTATGTTGCCTCCACATCCCGTTCTTCCTCGATTTGAACATCGCCCATCCACATTAAGTTTACACCATCCTCTTGGTGGCGGGCTCCACGCTATCTTGATTATTTCTTCTTGTGGGGGTTGTAGTTTGTCTCCTCCCCATTTTTGTCTATAGTTCTGTAGGTAGTTCCTTATCAACTCCACTGCGTTTGTTGGGGTGTTAAAGTCAGCATCATGAGTCTGTAGGTTTCTCCAATTCCATAGGAACCAGCAGCCTATTGTGAATATCTCTGGCCAGTCGGTCTCGTCTGAGACTTTTCTATATTCAACAGATTTTTGTTTATCCATTATGGGCCTTTGTCCTTGAAAAATATTGTCCAGTAATTCCTGGGTACCATTTTCTTCCACACGGATGAGGCAAAGGGACAGTCTCTCAGTGCGTGGACTTGATCTTCTTCCTCTAATCTGCATATCCCACATGTTCCTTCTTCATTGTTCCATCTACTTGTGACCTGTTTAGTTGCCAATCTGTTATGTGATGCCATCCAAATGAATACTCTTGCTCTTTCTGGAATTTGAAGTTGCCAGATTCTCTTCCATGGTCTTTGTTGTGGCCTTGCTCTTGTTTTGCTTAGCCATTTGTATGTGCTTGCTACTGTGAATTCTCCGCTTGATGATGGCCGCCATGTTAGTTGCTCTGTTCCATCGTTTCGGCCTACTCTTTGTGTATTTGCATCAAACTGGTCTTTCATCTTTGTTAGTTCCTTCCATAGCTTTGAGTCTCCTTCTTTTGCTGTTAGTTCTTCTTCTTTACCCTCTCTTCCATATTTCCCCAACAGGACCTGAACCCATAGGCTATCTTTTTCTGTCTTCATTCTCCAGAGTAATTTGAGCAGGAAAGCATCATTCATGAGTTGCATGCTCTTAATTCCTACTCCTCCTTCCTCTTTGGATCTACACAGTTGTCCCCAAGCTATTGCATGTCTTTTCTTTTCTCCCTCCTTCTCACCCCATATGAATTTTCTTTGCTCACGCTCCAGTTCTTCACTGACTCCTTTAGGAATTCGGTCATGTTGCATGGGGTAAATTGCCATTGCGCTTGTCACCGATTTCACCAAGGTTATCCTTCCTGCTAATGACATATTTGTTGCTTGCCATCCGTTTAGCCTGCTCTTAACTCGCTCCACCACAGTTGCATATTTGTCTTTTCGTCTCTTCGGTTGTGATATGTTGGCTCCAAGGTATCTTCCTATTTCTGTTACTTGATGGAATTTACTTCTCATACAGATCTCCTTCCTATCCCGTTGTCTCACATTGGGAGAGAAGTAAATGTACGTTTTGTCCTGACTAATCTTGTGGCCCGACATTTTTCCAAATTCCTGCAAACAATTTAAAATCACATCAATTTGGTTAGTGTTAGCTTCTGCAAAAAGGACTAAGTCATCGGCAAACATCATATGGGATATCCATGGGCCTTTTTGCCCTGCTTTCATGCCTCTCCATTTTCTCTCTTTCACTCTATCTAGGATCATATGGGTGAGTTTTTCCATTCCAAGCATAAACAAGTACGGTGAGATGGGGTCCCCTTGTCGGAGTCCCCTTGAGGTGCAAAAATCTTCCATTTTTCCTCCATTCCAGACAATGTTGGTGTTTGCTGTTTTGATACAGCTCATTAGCCTTTCTATCATTTCATGAGGGCACTTAATTTCCTCCAAGATTCGTTCCATATAGTTCCAGCTGATTCTGTCATAGGCTTTTTCTAAATCTACCTTGATTGCCATGTAGCCTTTTTGCCCCTTCTTTTTCCTCATCGAGTGGATCATTTCATTCACAATGATTATGTTATCGTGAATATTCCTTCCAGGGACAAAACTTGCTTGGTAGGGGGAGACTAGCTTCACAATGATACTTTTAATTCTTGCAACTATAATCTTGGGGATACATTTGTAGATCACGTTACACAATGAGATGGGTCTCAATTGTGTTACCTTTTCAGGGCAGTCCACCTTCGGTATTACTGTGATAGTTGCAAGAAACCCCTCTCTTCAACCATCACCACTTTTTCATCCTGTTCTTCTACGGATTTAACAAACTAAACCCACCAACTTCATCGTGAGTGATCAAATTCCTCCATGGTGCCATCTTGTTGTTCCCCTCTGAGTAAAATTCCTCTTCTTACCCAAAAATAAAAAAGTACTAGTAGTCAAAGATTTTTTTAAATAAGGAGAAGTGGAAGAAAATAAGAAACTGAGACAATTTCTAAGAGGAAAAATCACATATGACGTAGAAAATCAACATTAAAATTTAGTTTCTAGAAACAAAGGAAAAGCAAGAGCAATTCCCATGATTTTTTAAGGGACAACGGATTTGAGGTATGTAACATTCACCTCAAATCCCATTTATAACTCATAATATAAACACTAACTATGTTAGGAAAATGAATTAACTTAATAAAATAACTGACATAGTTAGAAAAAGATCTTTCCATAATATTTAGATATTATCTTTTTAACTCAAACCTCAACTCCAATCTCCGTCATCACAATATAATTTTCTCCCCAGTATAATCACAGAAAATTTCATTATCCATGATTAATTTCCACACATCATCCACAAAATACCATACCATAATAAGTATTATTCAATAATTTTTCCCCATAATAATAGCAAGGTTCAGCGGAAGCATTATACAAAATATGATCCTAAGTGTGGCAATACCTCCTGTCCTTCTGGTCCAGAATATCTCACGATATCAGTGAGAATTTCCCGGATCCTTCCCTTGACCGTCTATACCGTACCGCTCCTAGGACCTGCAAAAGTGAGATCAACGGGGGGTAGCCCCAAAACGCAACCACTGACTACTCATCTATGTGTGGTGTGTGCTAGCAAGGTGTCCAGTGGAATACATACATATATATATCAATTCAGAAGCATGCTCAGGTATTCACATATAATGCACATCCTATTCCCAAAATCTCTTTTCATCATTTATAATTGTGGAATAACCCATCACAATTCATCCTCAAGAATAATATATATATCATTGATAATTACAATCAACCCAAACGAATCTTACTAGAAACGTTGGGAAAACATGTGGGACCAGTCGGGACCTTCCACCCGCCCCTGATCACCACGGTACAATTCACGAGGGACTCTCTACCCTCCCTGAATAGTACCACAGATTAGAAGGATCTCTGTCCTTTCTGAATCCGTAAGGGGCGATATCCCCTCTTTCGTCTTTCTCTCCTTTATTTCTCATAATATATCAATTAGTCCCTGTGGCGCAACAAGGTACCTCATCACGTGATGGCACAATTTCCAATTCACCGGTGTCACATACCCAAATAATTTCTCACACACAACACATAGATATGCAACACCACAATCAGGCACCGGGCCTTCCAATATTTTCATGATATACATATATTAAATAGTTTCCAAAACCACATATATTTCCGTTTCAAATATTTCACATCACAAATTTATGCCATTTCAAAATAATACTCCACAGGACATTTATTATAAAAATATTAATATTCCAAGATCTCATTTCCATATCTCATCAATCATCAATTGATAATCATATCTCAATTGTGATTCAAAATCTCATCTCCATATAACATCATAATTTTCAAATAATAATATTTCAAATTTCTTACTAACACTACACACACACATAAACAAGCAGAAAGCGGTTACCTGATAGCTGGCACCAATCTCACAATAGTGCAGCTCCCCCGTACAGACTCAAGACAGCTCAAACACTACATAGAATATTATAATTAATCGCCTACCAAAACAAATTCATACATAGGAATTAAATTACTAATTACCCTTTCCATGCCCTCACTTAATTTAATTTCTACTCAACATTTATTCTCCCTCCTTATCCCCAAAATTCATCTCTAATCCACTTGTATATATATCCCAGCTTAAATATTAATCTTTCCAATATCCATTTATTTTAAACCTTAACATCCAATAATCCCCAAAATTCATCACCAATACCAATTTATAAAATTCAAGCCTAAATGAAATTTTCTAAACATCCTCCAATTATTTCTTAACCTCAAAAATTCATTCCTTAATCCACAATTTATTTTCAAAACCTTAATAGCTCAACAAAGTCAAATTCAAGCCTAAAAATATTCCCTTTTCCAAATCAAGGCCTACACCAAATCTAATTTAATTAACCTCATTAATATTTTTGTTGGGCATAAACTATCCCCTTAAATTCATAATTACACAATTACCTACACAATATCCCACTTATCCAAAACTTTAATCCACCAATATTTTCTTGGGTCCAAATTCTAGTCAAACCAATCAATTAAATCTCCTCATATGACATCAATAAACATCTAAAAATAATCAATTTAATTATTAGCACCTCAGATAATCAAAAGCTCCAATTTCTAAAATATCTACAAATCCAAAAATTCCCAATAATTAAGAAAAACCTCCCTCAATGAAAAATCTATTTAGAGAAACTCATAATCGAGGCCTAAGCTTCAATTTATTAATTTTAGGACTCCCAGAAATACCAATTTAGACAAAGTCTAATTTTTCAAGTATAGCAAAACGAAAAACTAATGACATAGAAAGGTAGAGGAGACTTACGGGATTCCAAAAATGTGCTTAGTTGGCCGAAAAACTTACTATTCCTATGCTGACGGACTCTGATAAGTCCAGTGATAGGAATATATATAGTGGAAAGAGAGAGCAAGAGAGAGAGAGTCGAGAGAGAGAGAGACGAGGACGGTGAGTGATTGTGAAGGTGTGCGTGTGTTTATATAATTGATGAATAGTAACTCAATAGTAATAATAATAATATAATAATAATATAATATATTAATAATATAATATAATATATATATAAATAGTAGTTAAATGTGATTGGTTGAGGAATATATAATTGATGAACAGTGGAAGACAGAAGACAGTGGGAAAGTCACGGGAAAGGAGAGGCTCACGGGTGGAATAGGAAAAAGACTAGGAATAATGCACTACTCGGTCCTAAAATCCTCAAATAAGATATTTCTTTTGAACCAAAAATTTTCTTTTTACTCTCAAAATTTTCCCGATAATATCTTTTATTTATTTACTCCCACAATAATCTCTTTTGAGCCTAAAAATAATTTTCTCAAAAATTATTATTCGCCAAATAAGGGAAAAACTAGGCCTTTAAAATCCTCAAAAATACCTCAAAATCCTTCAAATATTCCAATAATCGATCATTTCTCATTAATCAATTCCTATTTAGCCTACTAATCCCCTATTAAATTTTTAGGATGTTACAAGGTAGAGGAAGTATAAGGAAACGGCTTTTCAGGGGGAGTGACGGTTGTGGAGAAGTGAAGGCAAAGGCAAAATCTTCCACAGTGGCTTCACATCCGTCGTCGCCGTTAGGCCCTCAACCACAACCAAAGTTCGAGCAAGTCCAAACCCATCGGCAGCAGTGTCTGAAATGTCCTTGTCGATGGTTGGCCATTGGGGCTCGAGTTCAAACCGTGAGAGGGTAGGTAGATGAGTGAGAGATTTGAAAGGTAGTGTTTGGATTTCACAAGTAGCTGAAGGATGAGTAAAGAAGATGAAGAGGCAGGGGAAGAAGAAGGATTTGTGAGTCCGGGGAAAGAAGAATTGAGGGTTGTGTGTGTTTTTTCTTAAATGTGTTGTGTTTTTCTAGCCGATAATTCGGGCTGAGCCCATTTAAGCTCACGAGCTCGGGATTTTATTTTTCTAGAGCCAAGAATTTGCGTCGAGCCCATTTGAAAATTCATCAGATTGAAAATAAGTTTCTTTTTCAATCATTTTTCCAAACACACCTTAATGTAGTGTGTAGACAATAGGCAACTAGACTTATTATTAAACTATTTATGACTTGGTGTTTGTTTAATTGTCTTTGTATGTGTGTTAAATATTGAATTGTTGAGTTGATTATATTTGGTATTTAAACATAATTTAGATCATATTTATGTTTTTTTATCCGGTATTTCATTGTTTTAGTTAAAAACAAAGGTTTGGAAGTGAAAAAATATTTTGAAAAAAAGAGGCCAGCAGGCCAACCCAAGGCCCATCCCCTAAAGGGCTGAGCTTTGTAAAATACCCTATTTTTTTGAAGCAGGCTTATACGGGCTTGGCTTGTTTAGGCTCAACCCGTCCCACCTCTATGTCTTTCCCATTGGTCAGACCGTGATGAAGGTTAAGGTGGATGACAGCTAGATTGTGAAGTTGGGTGGCTCATGGACACATGGGCATAATGTGTGGGGCCCACAAAGAAAAAGTAACAGACGTTTGGAATATTTAACCGAGATGACATTTTTGCCCAATTTGAAAAAGTTTACGTCTATTTTTGAACCCTAAATTTGTTTATGGTGCTAATAGCTCTTTTTGAAAAAGATGAAGGGTATTTTTACTCCTTTACCCTTGATATAAAAGGTCCACTTACCCCAAGATTTTGGGTTAAAATGTGACATCAAGTGCTTGCTTATCTCTATCACTTGATTTAATGAGGAAGTCTGAATATCCTTATGCCCTGTTTGGTTGGATGGAATTGAAGCTGGAGAAGTGGAAGTGGAAGTGGAATCAATATGTTAGAGTGTTTGGTACATGAGAACCGGGTTCCTCATGGAACTCAATTCCATCAAAATCATTGGAACTCAGTTCCATGCCTCCCCCAATGGAACTCACTTCCACTTCCCTGGGAATCGGACTCTGACCATTTTAACCCTTACTCCATACTGAGGAAGATGAAAAGGACCACAACAAGGAGGAGGCGAGGACAAAATTCACTCCAGCAAGGATGATGGAGATGCAGGCAAGGACGGCGGAGGATGGCGACGACTCCGTCCAGTGTACGCAACTCCGTTGTCGTCTCCTTCCGGTGCGACTCTGGCGTCATCTCCCTTCAACAACAAGCACCAGTCAGCCATGTGTGACAATGTAGATTTTCCTCTTATTATTATTTGCCTCCAAAGTCTGGGTTCCCAATTTCTATTTGCCTCCAACATAGGATTTGTAATTTACATTTTCCTCCAACATCTAAGTTTACAATTTTGATTTGCCTCCAAAATCTGGGTTTGAGATTTTCGATTTGCTTCCAACATATGGGTTTGCAATTTTGATCTTCCTCTAGCCTATGGGTTCAAGCTTATTGTTGATTTTTGTCTGCCATTTCATTGCTCTTATCTTGTTCTTGTTTGAACTATTATTTTATTTCTATTCAAAGATTATAGTTTTCAGTTTTTCCATTTGTACCCACTTCTTGTTTCTTGTTAAGGACATCAAGTGCTGTGTGTTTCTGGCGACAATGAGTTATTTGGGTTTGAGATTTTGGATTTGTACCCACTTCCTGTTTCTGACTAATGTTCGAGCGTGGTGTGTTCCTCATAAAAAGGTGAGGTTCAGATGAGGGTGGAGGAAGACATGAATATCGGTCTGAGGTCAAAGATTTTATTGGGTCCAAGGGCAATTTGGTATTTTCATATTTTTAATCAATATTTTAATTGAAAAATATATCTCAGTTCTATCGATCTACCAAATATGTCTTAAAATTCATTTCCACTTCCAGTTCCATTGCTTCTTCTTTTTGCCCAAAAACAGTTACAGTTCCACTTCTATTTCCACATCCAGTTCCACTTTCACTTCCATGAAAAACTCTTCCAGTATCAAACGAGCCATTAGATTTTTGGGTTAACATATGATGTCAAGCTTTTTTATATGCAACATTGGGTTTGATATGAAAGGTCCACTAACCCTTGAGATTTTGGGTTACGATGTGATGTAAATTGCTTTTACACACACACACACACACATAACTTAATTAGATATGAAGATACACTCATCCTCAAGATTTTGGAAAGTCCATTTACTCTAGAGTTTGGGTTAAGACGTGATCAAAAGCCTATTTTTATGTATTACCTGGCTTGATATGGAAGGTCCACCCATTCTTATGGTTTTGAGTAAAGATGTGATATTTGTAAAGCCGCACATTGGTTGAAGGAACAAAAGACATATTTTAAGAGTCTAGATACATTTCTTCTGAAAGCATTGTAGTGGTAATACATCCTAAAGTGAACAATTTTGAAAGCAATGAGTTGAGATATTAAAAGTGCTATTAGAATCAGTCTTAAGTTGATGGGCTAGTAAGGTTTGGCCCCTATTCCTCACAACGTCTTTTGAAAGCTGAGGTATAATAGGCTATAAAACAGACAATTTTGATGACAATAACGCACTAAAATACTATAATGTGGACTTTACTTACGTGCATCCTTTCATTTTATAAGGATTTTTAGAAGGAGAAATACAGAGGAAGTTTATAATGTTGAACCAGTATCATATATATGACACTTTTTTCCATAAAAATATGGTATGATGAAAATAAAAATCCAAAATAAAAAGGTGTTGATGTGATGCATGATGAAACTTATTCGGATTGTTCTTCTTGAGATATTACAGGAAGTATGTATTGGAGTCAGACTTGGAGTCTATGTAGTAAGGACGCCTACCCTTCTCAACGTCTTTTAGAACTAAGGTATGATAGGTCATAAAAGAGACAACTTTTTATGACAACAACAGACTAAAATGTTATGTTGTAGAGTTCACCTATTGCATCCTTTCGTTTTTATAAGGATTTTAAAAAGGAGAAGATAGAGGAAGATTATAATGCGGAATTATCATATATGAAAATTTCTCCCTAAAGATCTGGTTTGATAATGAAAATCCAAAATCAAAAATCAAAATAAAAAGGTGCTGATGTGATGCATGATGAAACTTATCCGGATTGTTCTCCCCTCTCCTCAGACGAAAATAATGACTTGTGTTTCTTTTGTATGTAGACTGCAACCATATCCTTTGAGGAGATTGAAGCTCAAATCTAATGTTCCTAAATACACCCAAGGATTCTTGCCGAAATGAGCGATTTTAACTTAACAAGTTGAAACTTCAGTGCCTCAAAAACAAAAAATTTAGGCAATAGCCTTGCATGTGGCTAGTAAGAGATCAATAACTCAACCAAAATTATTTTTAATAAAAAAATTGCAAACTTATCTCCTTCGCGATGATATAATCATATAATACCTCAGTGATCTCTTGTAATATCTATTATAATAATAGTCCTATGGTTAGTTAATTGTTAATGCCTATATAATTAATAAATGAGTTTATTCATAGATCCTCACGCCCCCTCCTCGTTTTCTATCTATAGACGTGGAACTTTATAGATCTTTCAATCCTTGAGCCTTAATTAAAAAACCAACTAATTAAGCCAATATTTCTCAAAATAATTTTTATTATTATTTTTTATACAAAAATAATTTTTATTATTTAACAATACTTAATCTATAAAAAAGATTAAATTTGAAAAATTTTCTAGCGCAAGTCAACTCACACATAGCTAATTGTTGGATTATTAGTTTTAAACAACACAAGTGGCAATTTTGAACTATCAAATCATATTGCAAGTGTATATATTTTACCTCAATTTTTAATTTGATACATATACATTTTTCGCTTTTAATTAAATTCTTAACTTGTCTCTAACAAAATTAGTCTTTGTACATGGGTTGAGGACGCTAACAAAGAAAATTTATGGGATTAACTATGCCAACAAATCAAAACTAAAGCATTTATTAAGTGAGAAAAATGTATACCTATCAAATTAGAAAAATCTGCATTTTCCCTTTTATATTTAATGGATACTTCATTTTTTTAATGAGGAAAATGAGAAGACATACGTATATGGATTAAAAGGGAGCTCTTCATGGCGAAGGAAGCTGAGAGGATGAGTGTAAAGTTTACATAGTGAAATTCTGCCACGTGGCCCAGCCCATTATACTCGCAGTTCTAAAACTGCCACGTCATCCCCTGATGCATTGTGGATATTACGATTTCACCCACTTGAACAGTTTCTTGGTTCCCACGTCAAAGATGACGTTTGTAATGACATCTCTGAGAACACAGTAATACAAAACCCTCACAAAAACCCTCAAATACTCATTTCACAAACACAAAACTCTTTTCTTCCAACTAAACTGCAGAATTTGAAGGCGCATGACGACTGATACCTTTTGTGGGTAAGTACTTTTGTTTTTCTACGATCATCTTTAGTTATTCATTTCTTCATACTAATATGAAATCTTAACTTCTCTTTTCATTTGGTCTGAATTGGCGTCTGAGTTTTTCTTTCATACCCTTTTCTTCTTCTAACTTGCTGGTGTTAAATTTGTGCTTTATATGAAAACTGAAAACTGGTATTTGGTCCATTTCTTCAATGTTTCTGGATGAAAACTTATCTTTATATGATTTCTGAGAGGAACAGAGTATTTTCTCTGCTGATGGTTGAAATGAAACTATGAATTTGGACTATTGATCTTAGAGTACATATATATGACTTGATCTGTTTTGTTTGTCATTTGATCTAATAGCGTTCTGTTAAGAACAGATTTGATAAATACTGATAACTCTCAGATATAACTCTCAGATAGATAGAGTATTAGAACGGAAAGATTTGGTTTATGAAAAATGGTAAATAAGTTTCCTTGAATGTGATAACTTTGTTGCTATTTGAGAACCATAACTCCTTAAAAAGAGAGTCTTTGTCCCATTGATAAACTGTCTGTTTTCTGGTTGATGACTTACTCCTTAAAAAGAGAGTCTCTGTCCCATTGATAAACTGTCTGTTTTCTGGTTGATGACTTGCTGCTCCATAAGCTTTTTTTTCCCCACATTGAAAAAAGAAGTATGTTATGAAAATTTTGTCAATGATTTATGAAAGAAATTTGATTCTGGTTTTCTTGAGTTTGTAATTTGCTAGTATCTATGAATCGCCAGTACTTTCAGAAAAGGAGAGACATCTTCACTTCAAATTGTACCCAAAAGCTAGAAATTTTTATTACTCTATTATTGTCTCGTCCTGTATAGTAACATTGTTTTCTTCTTGTCCAAGTATATCTGAATATTAATTTTGAGAATTCTAAACAGACTTGTTGTATGGTTGGTGATTGTAGGAACAAGACATCGCGTAAGAGACGAAGAAGCGGGAGTGGCTCTGTCATAGACACCCTTGAGAAGTGGAAGAAGTACAACAGTGAGCTTGAGTTTTTAAAAAATGGAGCAAAGAAATCGAGTCCCAGAATCCCAGCGAAAGGATCGAGAAAAGGATGCATGAGAGGCAAAGGTGGGCCTGAAAACTCAGATTGCAACTACAGAGGAGTGAGGCAGAGGATTTGGGGCAAATGGGTGGCAGAAATTCGTGAACCCATTACTGGAAATCATAGTAACGTGGGAAACAAGAAACCAAATCGTTTATGGCTTGGCACTTTCTCTACTGCACTTGAAGCTGCTCTTGCTTATGACGAGGCAGCCAGAGCCATGTATGGTCCTTGCGCTCGCTTGAACTTTCCTGATTATAATATGGAAGGAGAAGAAGGAGAAGAAGAACACACGTGCTCTAATGAGGAAATAGAGAAGAAGAATGAGGTTGTTCTAGTGAAGACTGAAGAAGAAACAGAGGATTCTGGTGTCATTGAAAGTGAAGATTCCTTTGGGAAGAAGCAGATGGAGGAAATGGATTCTGAGATTCTGAGATTTTGTACATCTGATGAGGAATATAAAGCTTCTGCAGAGAGAAAATTTGAAGATGAGGAGGGTTTGAATAATTCTGGTGATGGAAACTCCATGTTTGAAGAAAGAGAAACTGATGAGTGGCAGAGTGGTCATTTGCCTGTGTATGTGAACAACATGAAGGAGGCAGACCTGGAAGTGGGTTATTATGACTACAGTTTCTTGAGCCCTGATTATGATTTTGGCTTATTGGAAGAGAAAAATTTACTCGGTATATGGTTTCCACATATGGCTTCTTAAATTTAATCCTAATGCTTGTTCTTTTGCTTTTGTTTCTGTTGGTTTTTCCATTTTAATGGGGTTGTTGCAAGATGCTTTTTCCCCCCTTAGAATGAGTCAATAAGATGCTGATTCTACTTTCTCCTGATCAGTTTACGCAAAAATGTACACTCTTATAGACATATTCTCTGTATAACTAAGTTCATATTATAAGTTATTTATGGGTTGTTTCATATATGGCAATTTCTTTCAGTGTAAGACAGGTTCAGTCTTTCCAACTTATTGGCCATGGTTTTTCAACTTATTAAAGTTGTAAAACATTTTAAAAGTGGTACCTTTTTTTTTGGGACTGAAGTGGTATTGTTATTGAGGAACATGATTAGTAACATTTTAAAGATGTATTAACCAAAATTTCCAATCCTTGAGGGTAGGGGTGGAAATAGGCCCATAAATAAGCCTGACATGTTGTGTGGTCGAATGGTTTAAACCTGATTTATAACCTATAATATGCATTTTTTTAAGCATGAGTCTGGGCCTGTTCACGAGTCAGGTCTGGTCTGAAACATATTAAAAGGCTTGTTATGATAAACAGACCAATAAACCTGCAAATAGGCCAAGGCCACCTAACAGGCCAAAAAACAAACCACACATAAATAGGCCTAAACCATGCCTATGAATTCCAAAGTCTAAAGGTGATTTTTACTTGGCAATAGTTTAATTAATAGCAACAATGCAAGAACACAAATATGATACAAAGTAACAATAGTTCAAAAGACAAAGCATGTACACTGAGATGCGAATTGAGGAGTGAGTAAAAACCTAGATACATGTTATTTTAAGTTGAGGGTACATATATAATATTACTGAGTTATTATTTCTTTAATATATAATAGGCATAGGCTCGTCTTTTAGGCGTAATAGGCTATTTATGAGGCCTAAAATAATCTTTAGAAAAAAATCATGGGCTTGGGCTTGTTAGGCTTGGCCTAGGTAGGCCCAAAAAATAGGTCAAGCCTAAGGCCTAGGCGACTTGGCCTGTTTCCACAACTACTTGCAGGGAGAGGTCTGCACTGGGAGAAGTATCTATATTTAATGCTTGATAATGTCTCAATTGCCTATGCTAAAAGGATTCCTAAATAACTTATATATTACTATGTTTTTATTTATAAGTCCACTTTAACTTATTCTCGAGTGGAAGTTATAGCATTAAATATGTCATTTCTTTTTATAAATATTTCCAATCTCATCCTCATTATTTAAGAATGGGTATCAGTATAATATAATTGTTTCTTTCTTTCTTTTATATATTTAATAGGGGTAAAATAATCACACTAGTATTAATTTATCCTAAACTGAATTTATATTAAATTTATATTAAAGAACAAAATTTTTGGAAAGTTATACTTATAAATAGAAACAGTGGTATGAATTCGGCCTTTTTAAGTTGCTTTGAAAGAGTTAAAAGTGTCACTGTTGAGAGAAGATGAGAGTGTAGTGTGAATAGTGACAATGTTTCATGAACGACCTCCTGTATTTGACTTTAAATCCCAGAGATGCCGGTAAGGTCGTGAATATAATTTTACTAGAAGACACGATAATTTTAAAATAAAAATCAGCATGAGAAACTATCATTATCAGTTTAACAATGGAAGATAGGAAGAGATTAGGTACACATTATTGCATTTGAATCTGCGACATAATAATGAATTTTATTATAAAGTTATTGTAATCAGATAATCACAACAAAATTTAAATTACGATCTAACAACTTGGTTGATCATCGCAAAAGAAACAAGGGATTGGGTGAGCATGAGAGTGACAGTTCTCCAAAAAAAATTGCACAATTTCCGAACAAAAAGTTAAGATTTAGATGATGATGATGATGACGACGACGACGACCTGTGATCCAAGAAAGAAAGAATGAATTTTGAGTAGACACCATCTTCATGATGCCCCACTAAGAAACCTTCTGTATTCCCACCACAACAAAATGCATCATGGCACAGTATTGCAGTGCAGTGTCTCGTAAGGAAGATTTTCAAGTATGACTGTTGAGAGAGAGAGAAAATAAGTAGACTAAAATAATCTTGAAGCTATACATAAGCATATCACAAGCACTTTGTAACGAGATCTCAACATGCTTATGTATATTTTCTTGGTTTACTCTCTCTACTTTTCATAAACAAGTCTACCTAACAATCGTTGCAAGGGGGTATTTGGAATGGCAGGTTTTGAAATCATGTTCCAACCCTTTCAAGACTTTCAGAGACAGATTTCATTCTAGGCCGAACCTCAGGATCTCCCTCAGTGCAAGCTAGTGCTACATGAAACACAGCTAGAACCTCTTTCTTGGCATGAACTTCTTGGAGCAGAGATGGATCAACCATTTCTGATAATGGACTTTCTTCTTCAAACCCTTTCTTCACCCACCTCACCAAGTCAGGAACTTCCACAGAAGTTGATGTTGTGGGAGATGACTCTGGAGATTTCCCTGTGAGAAGTTCAAGCAATACGACTCCGAATGAATAGACGTCCCATTTCTGGGTTGGTCTACAGCCAGGGACTCTAGCTTCAGGGGCCTTGTAATTGTTGGTTTTCTCTGTTTGAGATGGTTTCATGTATGGAATAGCTCCACCCATGAAGCCGCCAGATGAAGGGTTGTTTCCGGTAATGGTAATGAGGCGATTGAGGCCAAAATCAGATATGTAAGGGTGAAAGTCATTGTCAAGTAGAATGTTAGAGGGTTTTAAATCGCCATGAACGAACTTTCTTGGACTGCATTCATGGAGATAGGCCAAGCCCCTGGCTGTTCCTTTGGCAATTCTTAGCCTGGTTGACCATGAAAGGTTCGGAGATGGTTGACCATTTCTGCCTGCATTAACAATCAGTAATAATCACTATCTGCACTGAACTATATGTGGCAGAAAATGTTAAAGGGAAGATTTGAACATCTAACACAAAATGCAAATGTGGCTTGTGTGGCAATTCAAATATGAAAGTTATTTAAAGGGGTAGGGGACATAAGACTAACTTGAGGAACATGTCCTTGAAACCTTTAAAAAGGAAACTTGGTCTTTACGATTGGGCAATGCCCAAAAAAGGCAAAATCACTAAAACCTTGGAATTTTATATAGGAAAGACGGGGTACATGGGAAGCAAGGAAAGTGAAGGGTCCCGGTTCAAAAAGACGCAAGTTGAGCGTGAAAAGTTAAAACAAAGAAAAGCATCCAATTTGGAATAAGAGGTACTTCAACTTTTGCTTGAGATGATAGAAAGTCACAATAGTGGCACAAACGTGTGCATGTTTTGTTCTGTCTACAAACAAAAGACAGACACTCAGACTTTATACAAAGCTGCCTTCCAAGATACCAATGAAGCTGCAGCTTCCACGAATGTGCAATTTCCTCACACATACAAAACACTCCCTCCCCCTCCCCAGTCCCCATCAATAAATGTTGGTGGGTCAAGATTTGACCCTAATCCATAAGATAGTGAATTTAAATCTCGCTCCTTTAATGTGAAAACTTGTTGATTATAATTTGTAAGAACTTTTCAGGCCCTGTCCTATAGGAATCTCCAAATCTAACTCATTTTTTTTAAACTAAAAAAGACCTTTCTTAGAATCAAAAAAGGACAAAAATACCCCACCCCTCTTGTAGAGTAATAACAAGCATATAAGATAGGAAAAATTTTAATTCAACATTTTTTAAAAAAAATAAAATCTAATTCTAAATGCTCCCTCCCATCTAAATTATAAGATCCATTTGAATTTTCTAGAAAAATTAAGGATACAAAACAAATTACTTTAAATTGTTTATATTCGTCTTTTCTTTCCTCAAAATTGATTTATTTTATTTATAAACTAATATATAATCTTAGTACATGTATTATATGTTAAAATTTAGTAGTTTATTTTTTTTTTAATCTTTAAAAAAATTAATTTAATCTTATAATTTAGATTGGATGGAGTATTAAACACGAAATAACTACCCTTCCCATTTTCCTACTTTTACAATAATCTACCTCCTAAACAAGATTCGCTGTGTTGAGTGGCTCAAGGTGGTGTGTAACTGAGTAAATACTATAGAAAATGTTTGGTGCCCCCACATGAATGCCACTTAATTCCCACACACATGGTGAATGTCACTAGTGATGTCCATCTTCCTGCCCCATGACATGACCTTAGGAGGGCGTCATTACGACATGGTCTCACCAAACATTTCCTCGGATCTAACGCCCTCCACCCCATTCTCAATAATTGCTACTATTCATCAAATCAAAGGCTGACCTAAACTCATAATTCTAATTTCTACAGTCCGATTATTTTATTTAGGTCAATCTGAGATTCCATTGTCCAACAAATAAAACACGAAGCAGTTGGCCAAAACAGACACGAAGCTTGTAACAAAAAAAAAAAAAAAAGACACGAAGCAAACAGATTCAATTGTAACTTACAACTTCTCTATTTCTAGCCTCTCTCTTTAAAATTAGAAAACTACATGCTCAGTAAGTCCAAGAAATGCAACCTTTACTAAAATGACAAGCAATCCTAGCTAAGAGTGAAATTAAAATTGATCAAGAAAACGGTAGGCATGACAATTATACTAAAATTCAGACGGAACTCGAAGTGGGCAATTTAAAGACCTTATATTATTTTTTTCTGTCTCATGAAAAGCCAACAATTTCTTGACCCAAAAAAATCCCACAATTTTAGGGGATTCAAACAGAGAAGGTGCCATGAGAAAGAACAAGCCAACTCAGCCATATTCCAAATCATTAAATTAAAGTAATACACTCAGACAGATAGCCATAAATATTCCGTTCAGATTCTTCCACATGGGTAATAAATTATAATTAACCAACACGAACAATTTTATTTGGGTTTCATTTAAATTTGCTACCATTACTCTGCCCTGCTAACCACAGAGTAAGTAGAAAGTCAACACCCCCATCAAAATGATAGCAGCAAGTGAGAGAAAACATGAGAAACAGAAGAAAAATGACATGAATGAATAAAACCATTTTTAAAAAAAATAATAATAACTCACCTCGAAGAGCAGTGGCCAGATTGCCATTGGAGATGAAATCACTTATCAGAAGCTTCTCATCAGGAGCCCAATAATAAGCTTTCAACTTCACAATATTAGGATGCTTCACTTTCCCAATGGCCTGAACCTCAGCAGCAAACTCCTTATACCTCTGTTCACCACCTTCTCCAAGTCTTCTAACAGCCACAGGAATCCCATTTCCAAGAACCACTTTATACACAATCCCCAACCCACTCTTTCCCAACACATAAGCTGAAGCACGTAGAAGCTCATCAAGCTCAAAGTTGAAACCCTTATCAATTGCCACCAAATCCCCTTCCCCTCTACTCTCCTCTCCCTTCTCAGGCTCCTCAATCTCAGAATCATCACTTTTCAAACCATTGATACAAGGGAATGAAGAACAAACATTCCCTTTCTCATTCCCACCAAACTTCCTCTTCCCTGTACAGCTACACCCATTGGAATCATCCTTCTTCTTCCAATAAACATACACAACCACAAGTCCAATCAAAGCAACAGCAGCAGCATCAGCAGCTGAAATCAGTATAATCAAACCAGGACTTAAACCATTCGAAGAATGGCTATCATTATCTCTCGATGACGAACCCGAATTACTCCCCGACGAGCCCTGATTCGAATTCCCGCAAGATTTCTGTAGTGGAAACCCACATAACAGTGGATTCCCCAGAAATGCAGTGGGACCTTGATTAGCAAACGACCCAGTTTGAGGAATCTCACCACTTAGATTATTACCCCTCAGATCAAAACTCACAGCAACCGGCAAACTCCCAAGCGATTTCGGAATCTTACCAGACAAATGATTAAACGAGAGATTAAGCGTACCAGAGAGAGACTTCAATTCTCCAACATCCTCCGGAATCGGACCTTCAAGCTCGTTAGCTGAAAGGTCCAATTGAACCAAATTCTCCAAATCCGACCACACACCCTTAGGAATCTCACCATTAAACCTATTCCTCGCGAGGTTCAACCTCTGTAACTGCTTACAATTCCTAATCTCGACAGGAATCTCACCAGAAATGGAGTTATTAGACAAATCAACGTTTTGTAACCGAGGGATGTTACAGATCGAAGGAGGTAAAGGGCCAGAGAGATTGTTACCATAGAGGAAGAGACTATGTAGTGACGTGGCATTGAAGAGTTGAACAGGAATGAAGCCATAGAAATTGTTGCTGTGGAGATTGAGCCTACGGAGGTATTCTAGGGTTCCGAGTTCGGAGGGGATGTAGCCTTTGAGATTTCTACCGGAGAGTGTGATTCCGACGACGCGAGGGTCTGATGATGACGTGGAGACGTTGGCGCAGGAGATTCCTGACCAGTGACATGGGTTTGGGTCGCCGTCGTTCCAGTCGGGGAATGCGGCGGCGCCTGGTGGTTGGTCTATGGCGGATTTTAGGGAGAGGAGGGCGAGGCCGTCGGGGGAGAGAGAGGAAGAAAAAAGAGGAAGAAGAAGAAGGAACAGTAACAAGAAGAAAAGGGAAATAGTGTTCATGGAGTGAAGATGAAAGAAATGATTTTTGGGAGTGAAGGAAGAAAACACAGTAGTGAAGAAGAAGAAGGAGAAGAAGTTGGGGAGATGGGAGGGAGGGAGAGTATTTAAGAGAAAGAGACGTGGGAACGGGGAGGTTTTAAGCGGTGGGGCCCACATAACAGCACCCGCCAAAAAGCTCAGTGAGAGAGAGAGAGAGAGAGAGAGAGGATCGGAACTTGGCAACGTTAGATGGAGTGAAGTAGAAGAGAAGCGAAGTTAGTGTATGTTTTTGGAAGCTTTCTTCTTTTTTCTTACTTCTTTGTTTTCCATTTTCTGAGTTTGGATTTACATGATGGAGATGGAGATGCTTTTTTCCAAACTACTCTTCGTTTTTAACTTATTATATGATGATGTTTCCTTATCCAATTTGTTTGAATCAGCGTTTGTAATGAAGTGGTTTTTGTAACTTTCTACGTATTGATACAGGTTGAAAAATGTTTTTGCCAAAAATATTGAAAATATAGTTGATAATATATATATTTATATATTGAAAATATAATGAAAATGTCAAACTCAGAAATATGAAAATATGAATTGACTCAATTTGACTTGCACAAGTCAAAGTTGAAAAAAAAAAGGACTGACATAGAAAATTTAAGGTAAGAAAAAAAAAGTTGTTGATGCTTGATAGAGTAGTATTTTCTTAAATAAGCGCTATATCCTTTTTTTTATTTTTGAATAATATTTTTAGAGACAAATATCTAGCTTTTGTCCAATCAACGTTGGTATAAGAAAAATCAGTGAATGGAAGGCTAATTCATATACATATACATATACATATACACACACACATTAGCTTAATTAATAACAATGACCATTAATTGATAATAATACGAAAATCACACACGGTATGATTTGATTGGACACTTGAACCTAGTGGATATAACAAAATTGACATACTTTCTGTCTAAAAATAGTTATGAAAAGTTCATATTTTATTTTTTTTATTATTAAGAAAGATCTCATATGTTTTTTATACACAAAAATACGTATGCTTTGCATGATTTTTTACACAAAAAATACCAATACTTGAATTGAGGTTTTCGTGACTAATAAATTTCCAAAGAAATACTTTTAACCAATGCTATATCCTACCTCCTCTGTTTAGATCTAACAGCACTCAAATATGTTCATATCCTAGATGAAATGTATAGCATATGAATGATGAGTGGGGTTAGATCTACTAAAAAGTGCTAGTTGTTCACAACTAATAAACTAATGTTTGAATTATCATTGAAAAATATATCCATGTTTAGTATCCGGACAATGTGTTGAATAGGATTACTTCCACTAAGAGAACAATGTACCTATAAAAAACATATGAATGAGTAATTAAAATATCAATTTCTAGTTCTATTCTGTGATTTTTACAAAATCAATGTTGGGTTAATTTCAATAAATAAATAGATTTATAGGCTACGAATACTACAGACTTCATTTCTATATTTTGTATCACCTAAATCCATAGAATAATAGTATAATTATATGTGAATGATTATAAATCAAGCTTTGTGAGCTGGAGGACAGATCAAATTCTATGAAAACTAAAAAAACAAAAATTATCATGGACTGTTATTGGCATGACCTATTCATTAGTGACACTACTACAAATTCCCTTTCCGCAACCAAACGCCACTTTCTTCTCAAACTATTAATAATTAATGGCACAACACTTCACAAACACTTTGAATTTATGTCTCTCATTATTCATGGCAAATTCCAACTCGCTGGTGTATCTATTGATTCACTTTCTTGCATATAGCCTATGATGTAATTATTTAATGGTTGAGTAGTATAACTCTTTGGTGATAATTGCATCTACTTTTTAATCATTCTAAACAAACTTAGAAGCTAACAAATATATATGTCTCACACGAATTTCTATCTTTCTTCTCCTCCATCGTACTCTATTACCCATCATTTCTTTGGCCAAAAAACAATATAATAACAATAAGCCATGCTCAATCGTTACAAGGTGATTTATTTTCCCCTCTACGAAAACTAATGACTACACGTGATATTTGGAAAATGATATATCCATCTCTCTTTAATTTGTGTGTGTTTTTAAGTCAGATGGGGGAATTAAAAAATGACTCGTACATTTATTATACCTTAGTAACTGAAATTAAACTTTCTTGATAATTGATTATATATATATATAAAAACCTAATTGTCATTCTTTTTAATAACAAAAAAAGTGTTTAGATGAGTTGAAAAAAAAAACATATTGTTAAGGATTCAAGGATGAACCACTCACTCATAAATTTAGAATTAAACCCTTGAGCCTATTCCAAGTCACATTAAAAAAAATTTTGGATTGATGCAATACAATTTTGAATCAAGCAAAGTATTCGTTGAACTATTCATTACACATTCAGATTTCCTATACGTACCGTTAACACCTTGATGGGTAGGATTTAGAATCATTTCTTTCCTATTAGTCCCGTTAAAAAAAAAAAGTTGAAATTTTAACATAATTTCGTTTCATACTTCATTGGTTAAATTATGAATTTATTCGAAACATAAAATAATTTTTTTCCTCTCAGTTTCGCTAAAGATTGGATAACTTTAACTATGATAGATTCATATGCTCCGAAAAAAGGCATTATAAATATTTCCAACGAATAGTGTATTTATTTCTTAGGGACCAACTTTCCAACCGATAGATATGTAGACAATTTTGAGAGAGTAAATAAGGCTTTGCTTTGGTTTAAAGCTTGTGAAGATAGGTAGGTGCACATTAAATGCCAACAATAAAATATTTACCCCATGGGTTCTCTTTAATTTTAATTTATATATTTTAAAAAGATATGACACACAAATTTAATAAGAAATTTGCGTTAAATAATCTTAAATTTATTAAAATTTTGTTAACGATTTCTATTATGTTTGTTAATATTAAATGTTGAATGACTTTTTTTAAATGTGATAATTTGTTGCAATTTGATTATGGCTTTTAGTGTATAGGGATGATTATAATTTTGAAAATTATTTAAGATAATTTTCGTTAAGTTAAGGGTCTCTTGAGTCTTGAATGTATTTTTTTTTTTAGATATTCTATTTCTAATGATTTCAGACCTCAATTCTACAGCTAAGTTTTTGGACCTTCTTCAAGTTTAAGCCACCCCTATTTCCATATACTTCTTATTCCAAGTTCCTTATAAATATATCTTCTCATTGCTATCTTAAGAAGCATAAACTCAAACTTAAAATATGATATATGTGATACAGATTTTGGGAACAAAATTGTGTCCGATGTGTGTATTATATTGTACGGACATATCTTTTGCTTTAAGTATTCATACTTAGTTTGTACTGGTTCCATATTTTTAAATCTTTATTATCTCAAGTTTTAGCTTGTCGACTTAGAAATTTAAGAAAGTACATCGATTATTTCTTATATCATTGTACCCCCTCAATAGAGGAAAGAACTTTTCCAATTTATACTTTAACATATTGTGCTAGATTAAAAATATTAGTTAATACTACACCCAATCCTTAATATAATAGCTACTCAATTAATTTTGATAGATTATAAATATTAATTAAATTAGTTATTTGTAACAAACATGAGTATTGTTTATAATTATATGCTCTAGAGCTTATAAGGACAGACCTCCAGCGAACCCTGAGTTAGGAGCCCTGATTTTGAATTGTGGGTGAGTCAACCCCTTTACTAAATTTATGTATAAAAAAAGAGTCAAAAGGGATGTTTTGGAGAAAGAATTATAAACTTAAAAGTTTAAATGGATTAAAGTCTTCTATTTATGAACAAATTGAATCCTCTAACTAACTCTTATATTAACCAGGGCAGTAGCTTTTTTTAAATGATGCTTGGCATGTTGACGCAGAACTTTACAAAAAGAAAATAAATTTGCTTTTAATAAGAAAATTATAACTTAGAGGAGCTAGAAGTTCAACTCTTTTAAAAAAAATTGAAAACTAACTCTATATCTCACCTATGTATAAGACCAAATTCATTCGATTTTCATTTTAAAAAATTACTAATCCTTAAAAAAAACTTGTTAAATTTTATAAATATGAGTTAGATTTAACAGAAAAGGCTACTTCATGTGACAAATCATTATTTGAATTCCCATTAGAAGAGGTATCTATTTAGTGCCAACTGTCTTGAACATAATTACCTCTAATTGCAGGATATGTGTACTTATAAAAAATTTTATCTTAATATAAAATTTAATTTCTATTGTAAATTGTACTACGAAATAAATCTTATATTAATGACCAAAAATAGTACTTGTTAATATAATGTTATGTTGTAATTAATGCTCCAAAAATGCCTTTTATAATTAAATCCAGACAATTGAAATTGTAATTCAAAATTCTATGTATAGGAATGACTCACACAGAGATTTAGTGCTACTTTATATATCCATTAAACTCTAGAGGATGTGATAATGTAATAGATGGATTCAAACATAGATCAGAGCAAAGGCAAGCAAACCCATGTTGGAATCCCATTTTTTCTTTTTTTATTAAAAGACAAAATGATATTAATAATAGTAAATGATTACAGAAGTTTAATAACATCCAAAGAAGCAAAAGTAGAAACAAAAGCATTATACTGGCAATAATCTTATAGTAATTAAACAGAAAAGCTTGAGAAGTTCAGCAATATCTTTGGTTATGACGTGATGTATTGTTGGAGCCCATCCTGAGAAATCAATCAGTTGCTTGTGAACATTATAGATTGCAAGGTGTTTCATCGGATAGGAACTCCTCATTTTCTTTTCCCTCATCTTCTCTCCTTTTTCCCTCTTTATAACCATTAAATCAATAATTTAATGGTCTAGATTTTATTTCATAGTAAATACTTGATTGTATGTTTTGTATTATAGTATTAAGTTATTCATATCAAAATTCATCAACTCACACATAATTACTTATTTTTCTTTTTATAATTTAACATGCATTTTGATCACAAATTAATAAATTGTTAAATCTGAACCATTCAAATGTTGATCTAATGATTATAAAAAGGGAAAATGAGAGAATATCAAGGAAAAGAAAATGTTCCTCTCCAGTGTTTCATGATGGAGTATACAAAATGATGATTCCAGTTTAGAGTTAGCCTAAATAAACAAGATTAAAGAGAGAACTTGCTATATAATGGGGTTGCCAAGTGAAAGTTTAAGTGAACTCCCACCAAAACATATCAAGATGCGGCAGTACGGGGAACGATTGATTTTCCATTTCCCAATAAGCAAATTCCATTAAACACCGAAGAAGGCAATTTGTCCCTGACTGATTGTTGGGGTTTTGGGATGGAAAAGAAAGCCATTGAAAAAAAAAAAAAAAAAAGACTCTCAATGTTGGAATCCCATATGTGTGTGTATAAAGATTTTGGCCTTATCGTGAATCGTGATATTGATGGGTCTATAAATCAAAGAAGTGAGGCTAAGAGTCATTACTAGTTTTATGGCAAAGTTGGGATTCTCTTCTATATTTTGTCCCAAGATATCTATTAAGAGTAGGACATAGTAAAATGCGCAATTCATGGTGATCTATATCATCATGTTTCTTAGTATAAGTTCAATTATCATAAATTTTTTGTTCTTAAATATAAGTCTAGTTTGGGATCAATTAATGCTATTGTGACTATATTACCCCTACGTTTGAAATAGAGAAGATGAGAGAGAATATCTGTAATACATAAAATATTATTTTAACATATATTCTTAAATAAGGGCAAAGTTGGAATTTTTTTTTTAAATAAGGGCATATTTAATGCTATAACTTTCACTCCTTGATATGTAAGAAAAAGTTAGGGTGGACTTATAATAAGGAACAGAGTGGTAGTTGAAGCATTAAATTGTGTCAATTAAAAGTCATTTAAATCTTACTTATATAGAAACTACATTGTGAGATTGGCTTGTTAATGGACACGTGTTTTCAAAAGCTAATGAATGCATTGATAAACTAAGAATGCTCATTTAATTTGTTGTTTCGGCGAAAAGTCAATATTATTTGAATTCTATGGTACAAAGCTAATGGTTCACAAAACAACATCAAAAAAATCCAAACAACCTAATCACCCCAAAAATCTAGCTGTGAGATTTAGAAAAAAGTAAGACTTTATAAAGCATCTCTTTAAAATAGATGTTCTCAATATGAAATTTGTGACAATGCACCCCTTGACACCCCAAAGGCTCGACATTATACATAGCACATAAATTGGTGTTTCACTCGACCTTTTGCTAGTTAGCCCAATAAGCAGAATCCTTCCGGGCAGTCTTCTGTAGTTGGTTGGCCAAAATGACATCCTAGTGGCTCCACTCTTCAACATTTCCTCTAGCGTCTTGTTAGTCAACCTCCTAAAAAAAAATTCAGGACCTATCATACGTAGCTCTAGATTGATTGTCCTACAACGAAAGCATCATCGTAACAAATACAAATCATTGGGAGAATCATATTCCTAAAACTAGCTGTCGAGATTGAGAAACTCAAATCTTTATAAAGCCAATTGTTTAAATAAACCCTCCCAATGTGAGGTTTGTGGAAGTTGCCCAAAAGTTTCGAGGTTACAAACAAATCCAATCTACCATCTCCCAATTATAAAAAGGTTTACATGCCATTAAATTATAAGGCTAGTTAACTATGTTGAATTTCTTTGTTTTGATAATGATAATGAGAAACATGCTCGTGGGCATCTATTAAAAAGCCCTCAATAAAAAAAAAAAGACATTTTTTTTACCATAACTCAATCAAAAAATTGAAGACAACTGATTTAAGAGAACTTCTGTCTCTGAGTGGAAAGAGAGCAAGAGAGGGGTTTCGTCGCAGAACAATATAGGCTGCTTTTTGAATGATTAAAACCTTTCCTGTAAATTTTTTTGAGCATGAGATACAAAGGAAGGAAGAAATCATGGCCAAGCAAAACTCTTCTAATATTTTTAAACATTCTATGTCCAATAATCTCTCGAGTTTCTAATTTTTGTACACATGCCTAGTGATCAAAACTCTTCAAGTTGTTCTTGTACTTCATGAATCGTATCATCTATGGATATGCACGAATATAATAAATACATAAATAAATATGGTGCTCATCTTCTGAAAGAATCTCAAGCAAACATCCTCAAATATCAATATATGCAAATGTGGAAAGAAGAGACAAGACATTAGACGACGCAAAAATAAAAAAGAAAGAGAAATCAATTTTTAAAATGAACACTAATTTAAAATCTCAAATTAAATTCTACAGAAAAGACAAATGTCAGTGCTTTCTCTTTCACTGCAAACGGCGGATGGACCATCAAACATAAGAAAAGAATAAGCATTTTTACCCCCGAAATGATCTAAAAATGAACAATGGCTCTCACTGATTATTAAATGCTCACAAAAGGACAGAAGACAATCCATTTTTTCCTACACCCAAAGAGAGGATGTACACTTCACCAACCAGCTTGATCGTATCCCAACCTAATCCTGTGCACACAAATCATTCGTTTCCAAACACAACACAACAATTTGGTTGGTAGTTACGATCTCTTCCTAGTAATTACTCTTCTTGTCGTAAATATAAAATTCAATAACTAATTTATATAGATAAAGAATATTGGTTAAGTTTGTATTTGTGAAAAGTATATTTTGCATATTTTAAGGACCGTACCCATATTAATCACTGGCATTGGATATTAACATATTATTCTTTGTTAGTAAACTCTTTTAACATGTGAAATTAACATGCATGGAGACTTCAAAAAAAAGTTTGTAAATTTAGGAGATAACATGTATTTTGAGTCTTACATTTTGTATCAAAATTACTACTGTCATAATTATTACTTCCTCTATTCTTAAACATAAGACCTGTTTACCTAATTTAATTTGATTAAGGATGTTAGTTAATTTAGTTAAAATGACATGATATTACCAAAATTATCTAACCACATACCTTTATTTCCTACTCCATCTCTTACTTGTTTATTACTGAGGAGTATCAATGGGATCATTTAAGGAAAATGTGAGAGAAAATAGGCAGATGTCTTATATTTATGAACAAGCTTATCTCCCTTAACGGATTAATGGAGTATTGCATTTGATAGTATCAATTTGTCCGACCTACAAATTTAAAGTAATGCCTTAATAGTTAATACCAACACATAGTTGGTTCAGCGGTATAAAGCCGTGTTAGATCATTTGAGGTTTTGAGTTCGAATCTTAAAGAATACACTTATATTGAGAGGAGAAAATACGAACCCTGAAACTTGAATAATTGGTTGGTTGGATATCTGATAATATAATAAAAAAATGACGCTGAGGTTGATTTATAAAAAAAAAAAAACGGTAATGCCTTAGTATTCACGTAAGATTTTACTAAAATCAAGTAAATATACAGGATACCCCAGTTGAGAGCCTAATCGACGCGTGCCTGAAGCTATTTACGTCATAAAAACAATTTTTACGTATTTATTTGATGAGAAAAGGAAATCAGAAAAACAAATCAAGTACTCATCTCCACTCTCCAGCAGGGGTGGAAATAGGTCAGGCCTGACCATAAATAGGCCTGGCCTATTGTGTAGATGATTGGCCTGAGGCCTGTAATAGGCCGTTATTTCAGGCCTGAGCCTGGCCAGTTCAAAGACCAAGCATGGCCTGAAGCCTGTTAAAAAGCCTGTTGCCTAACAAGCCTAAAACAAGCTTATGACTCAAAAAGTCTAAAAGTACATTTTTTTACTTAGCAATAGTATGATACTTACTCAGCAAAGTAAGAATACAAATCTGATACAAAACAACAAGAGTCTAATAGACAAAGCAAGTAAACATCAACAAAACTAATAGTCTGATACAATCAACTAAAATAAAGTGAAAAGTGATGGTAGAGACGGAAAAGGAAGAGGAGAAGATGGATGTATTGGGTTCCAAGGTAATGGATTTGAGTCCTTAGTAGGAAAGAGAAAAGGGAAACGGTGAGATAGAGTGAAAAGTGAGGGTGAGTGAAAAAAAAACCTTAGATACATACATGTGTAACTTTATTTCAAATTAAGGGTACAAATGTAATGTTACTAAATTTTTTTAAAAAAATAAATAACAGGCCTAGGCCAGCCTGTTAGTCCTAATAGGCTTTTGTAAGAGGCTTGGGCCTGGCCTATTTAAGAAAATAGGCTTTATAAAAAGCCTAAGCCTGGGCCTGTAGCCTGTTAGGCCTATGCCTGGATAGGCCTGGAATAGGCCAAGCCTAAGGCCCCTGTTAAGGGCCTGGCCTGTTTCCACCCCTACTCTCCAGGATGATGGTTATTACTCGTTAAAACATTTAAGCAATGCTTACTGCTCCATTCGTATTTAATATATAACTTATTTGGAGGAGTGATTTTAATTTTAAATATACAATAAGTAATCAAGTAAGAGAGGGAGTGAAGGAAATAAGAAAGAATGAAAGATGATTAAGATGTTTTAGAGAAATAATAGCATATTAGCTAACTTTACAAACATATTTAATATAATCTAATTAAGAAAATAAAAATACTTGCATAAATTTTTTTGTATCCATTTCGCCAAGTTTTCCAATCACATGAAGTCATGTATTATATTTTTTGAATATTGTGATTTAACCATAAATCCAAATGAAATAAATACGACACATGGTCTTAGTGCCTGTTTGACAACCCCTATAAAATCACTTTTTTTTTTGGGTCAAACCTAAGTTTCAAAATTAAGGTAGATAAACACCATCAGCTTTTCTATAATAGCTTTTAACTGTCAAAACCCAGGTTTCAGTTAAGGCAAGCAAACAGTCACAGCTTTTTCTAGAATATTTTTTTTCCCTTAAAACCTAAGTTTAGGGCAGAAAACCTAGGTTTTTCCAAAAACTATTTTTTTTCTATAATCTCAGACGTCATTCTCCAAAATCTATTTTCTAAAAGTATTTTTTCAGTTTTTTTCCTCAAAAGTTATTATCTAAAAACTAATTTAAACAGGCTCTTATAAGATTGGAGAACTTGATGTGCTGGATACAAGGAAATTGATGTAAGTATGATCCATGCAACACACTTTATCATTTATCCCAAAAAAAGAGTTTTTTTTATATATATTAATCGGCAAAAAACAACGCCTTTTTTGGATCCTATTACCAGCCTACCAGGTATCTGAGCAACCGACTAGTCAAGTTTCGAGGTTCATAGTTTTCCAATACAAGTGTCTTCTCTTGAACTCGAACTCTAAACTTTAAGGGATCTAATGGGACCTTACACCTCTAGACTAACCATATGTTAAGACTTGAGAGAGAGAGAGAGAGAGAGAGAGAGAGAGAGAGAGAGAGAGAGAGAGAGAGAGAGAGAGAGAGAGAGAGAGAGAGAGAGATATATATATATATATATATATATATATACAGCATACAAGGCTGAATGGATCCATTCTAAATGAGTAAATGATATAGGAGTACATGGCTATAAGGGCCAGTTAAATATAGCCCAATATTAAGCCCACTTGCAGTCTCTCTTTCTCTTCTCTCTCACTCTGCACATTTCAGTGTCAACCCCTTACGCCTCCGCCTTCCGTGGAGCCCAATTCATTGGAAGCCCAATACAGCCCAACACTGACAAACCAACCCTAGGTCCTAATATCAAGCATTCAACTCTCAAGTCTCAACCTGTCATCCTCCCCTCATGGAGTTGTTTGGTATCAGGTTTCATTAATAGAAGCTTCGGCCTCTCAGTCTCATCCCACACACAATAGCAGATTTTGCTCTTAATTTACAGGACAAATCTAGTGCTAACTGCTACCACTAATTTCGTCATCGACCGGAGACACAACGCAGGTACCAGATTTTTTTCTTTTCTTTAGGTAGTTTTGATATCTTGCTTCCTATTGTTTCACAGAATCTGTAATTATGATCATGATGTTGAGACTTCATGTATTTCTTGGTCTTTTTGGCTTCAGATGGAATGCTTTATTGCTTTTAATTTTCTCTATTAACATTGGTGTCTCCATCTGTGGAGGAGGAAGGGTCATAAGAATATAAGTTCTTATTTGAGCACACCCATTTCACAAAAGCCCCATTTTAGAAAATTCCCTATCCAAAGATCAATTTATCCAATGTGACAATGTCGTTTGCTTTGGTGAATCTTGTGATTTTTGTCTCATGCGTGGTTTATAAGAATGAAAACTATTCTGAAACTTCACTGGCAAATTCAGTTTTGATTTATAGTCCAAAAAACTGCAAAGAGTTTTGATTTTTTTTCGACCTGCTATAGTGCTATGTAACTTGACTTTGATTTATTTCGATTTGCTCTGTAACTTTGCTATATTGCGGAGCCCATGTAAATTTTCTCCCAGATTAATATACTCCTTTTATTTCGACCTGCTATAGTGCTATGTAATGTAACTTGACTTTGTTTTGGTTCAGCCTTGCAGCTTTGTGTTGCTGTTGCTTACTAGATGTGGGTGTGATTCTGATTCTCTCAAACTTCCTTCAAGTAATTACGTTATTTTAAGCATTATTGTTGTTGGTTCCCTTGTTTTAGTTTCCCTTCTGTATCTGTGTGTATCTAGATGTTACTGTCTATGGTTGTAATTTGGTGTATGTCCTATTATTTGTATTATTAATAGTCCCCAGTTCTGGAAATAAAAGAAGTAATAGTTCCCAGTTTGACCCAAAAAAAAAAAAAAGCATTGCAGTGGTGAATGGTGAATCACTGAATTGGACAATTGGTTCGAACAAAAAAAATTGGACAATTGGTGATGATTTTATTTTATTTTATTTTTGTTCAATTCTGCAAAAAAGGCCCAAATCGGCAAAAAGGTCCAGAACATGTAATGAGGTTTTTTTAAAAAATTTTTGTTCAATTTTTGTAGCCCAAATCCGCAACAAAAAAGGCCCAAAAAAAACCGAAAAACCGTTAAACCGAACCGAAATAATTCGGTTTTTTCGTTTTCGGTTTCATTTTTTGCCAGTTTTTGGTTCAGTTTTGAATCGAAAAACCGTTTGCTCACCCCTAGTCAATTTGACATGATGATTTTAGGTTTTGAGGCTTTATTGCAATCTGGATGAATAGTATAGATCAAATGAAAGCTGCAGTTTTGTTACTTTGGTAAAATAAACTTTTATCGGCTAATGAGACACCTTTGTATGAACTTGTAAATTCTGAGGCAGGTAACACCCAAATTGTGCAAATTGAAGAGAGAATTGCTAATTGTCAGTGTGTTTGTAGAAAAAAAGATTTTGAATATATGGTTTACATCCATTTGCAAGTTGTATTTCATTAGATCAAGAAGAGATACTTTCTATACCATGAATGTGGATTTAAATAGTGCCATGGGCAGAAAGATATCTGGCCATCCAGGAACATGTACGGGTTAGTAGGACCTTGTGTGACCCAAAAGTTAGGTGCATCTGTGATTGCAGGAAATGATGTGAATTGAGGGAGCTAGATTTTGATAGTGTTTGCCATTGGATTTCAACATTGCAATTGTTAAGTAAAATTGATTTTGTTTATACTTATGTTGTTGTAAAATGAGCAATGCAGGTTGGGCAGAGACAATGAAGAAGGTGGTAGGAACGGTGGTGTCTAACAAGATGCAGAAATCAGTGGTGGTGGCAGTGGATAGGTTATTCCACCATAAAGTATACAACCGTTATGTCAAACGCACCTCTAAATTTATGGCACATGATGAAAACAATGTTTGTAACATCGGTGATCGAGTAAGTAACATGAACTCATCCATCCCATGTACAGTTTTTTCAAGAAAAAAATTTTGTTCTCAACTTGAATTTTTTTAAAATCTGGTTTTCCCCTTGATTGATTATACTACTCATTTTCCACATAAAATTCAGACACTTCTGCCTTTGTTCTTTCAGGTTCGACTTGATCATTCTAGGCCTTTGAGCAAACATAAGCATTGGATTGTTGCAGAAATTCTTAAGAAAGCAAGAATTTATGTTCCACCATCTGCACCTGTGACTAAAGAGCCAGGCTCCAGCTCTGAAGCACCTGCTTCCTAGGATAATTTAGTTCTGAATGTATGAGTTAGTCCTATAGGCACCAACATGCATTTTTGCTTTTATATTTTATTTTTGTGAAAATTTCACACTATATTGAATATGCTTTTGTGACTGTGTGGGTGTGTTACAACATTTCTCCCTCATGTCATCTATATGTATATTTTTCATTACTCTTCTTTGTTTCTCTTGTTATTCTGTCCTAAGGTAATCACGGTTAGTTATGGGTTTCTTGTGAAATCCATGAGTCTTCCCAAATACATGAGATATACATGCTGGAGGATCATCAATGTGCCACAAAATTCTGGAATAGTTTTATTAGTTTTTGGGATTGGGAGAAATAAAATGGTGGGAGAATAAATGAGCATCATTATATCTGATTTATTAAAGCGGACGAAAGTTTAGATAAGTTATCAGCAATTTATGGGTCCTCTGGCATTATCAATTTCTCTTGTAACAAAAGAGTATGAAGGGGAAGAGCCGTTTCCTTGTTTAGTTTTTAGCTTTTTCCTCTTGCCAAGATGGTCAATATCCTTGTTATCTGATATTACAGAAACCCCTTATTGCTTCATCTTTTTGTTTTCAATGTGATTGATGGAAAAAGGTGGAGTTTAATTGTTTCAATTCAATTTGTGGCTAATTATCCATACGCTTAATTGTAAAATGGAAACCTCTCTTAGTAATTTGTCCTTGAAAGTAGCTTGCTTGTGACTGGAAAGTTTACTGTATGCACGTAATGTTTGCGGCTTGGCTTGGACTTTCACTGTGCTGTACTTGTGTTTGTAAGATAGGAATGTATTAGAAACTTGAACCCTATATTTAACATTATTCTGACTTCATTTCTCAATTTTCCTGGCAGGGGAAAGTTTAGTGCAGCACATGTACGGTTAAATAACTTCTATTCCATGGCATTAAATCGATTGGTTGCGATTTTTTTACTTTAAGCTCTTCCTCAGATGTCGAGGTTGCTGTTGTTTGATTTTATTGACACCAGTGAAATACTGAAATGTATGTGTATTAATTAATAGCGGATTCTTTCTATAATTAGAATGCAAATTTAGTCAGTAGATTTCCTTTGGATCATCTGTATGATGCTTTTGTGCTTCTGAATTTTCCGCAAATTATGAAATTATGAATATCCCCCCATTTTCATGTAGTGAACACAATGCCTGATAAACTTTTTCGCCCAAAATTTCACTAAAAACTGAGGATAAGGATAAGAGAATAAAATTTTGTGGAGAAAAAGGGTTTACAGTGGTGTTGTATATATTTCATATAGTCAGCTTTGTGAAACAAAATTTGTTGATACTGTTGTGTTCTGCTCTGTATGTTACTAATTGTTATTCATTGAAACACTGGAAAGTGAAATCATCAACAGATCAAAACTCCGGAATTACAAGTTTTCTGTCCTCTGGGTTATTGGATAATTATTATCATTCAGAGTCCAAACTGTAGAAGTAATTCAAAAATTATTTATAAGAAATATTCAAAATAAAAAAAAACATAAATGATAATTATTTTATGCATAAATTTTTACTTTATATGTGTGTGTGTGTGTGTTTTGAATGATTTTTATAATTCTGTTTAAACTAACAAGGTTGGATCTAATGGAAGGGGTTAGTCTCTGACAACTCGATAAATCAATGTTTGAATACTCGTGGTAAGAAGGGTTCACATTTAATAATCAGTGGTAAGAAATGTTCACATTTAGTAATCAGTGGTAAGAAGCGTTCACATTTAGTAATTAGTACTGTCAAGAATATGATTCCCTCCAATAGGTCTATACCTAACAAAAAAAAATCATTTAAGATTTCATTTCGATCCTTAATTTCATAAAATGGTTTATTGATCCTTTGACTATAATGTCATCAACAAATGTATGCCAATATTGAAATTTCAATGGGGACAAAATATTATACCC
The DNA here is from genome assembly GCA_037074515.1 of Mimosa bimucronata. NCBI lineage: Eukaryota > Viridiplantae > Streptophyta > Magnoliopsida > Fabales > Fabaceae > Mimosa > Mimosa bimucronata. The sequence goes on from CM073446.1 coordinate 4,538,388, forward strand.
TGCGGTTTGACTGTTGGTGTCATTTAGACAAAGGAGATTTGCTTGAAGGCATCTTCAATTTCTAAATGGGAAAATTTTGCTTCTGCTTCCATTTGGGATTGTATTCGTTTATAAATCTACAATGAAATGTGTTTTAAATAGTGAAATATTTTGTTTTTTTATTTTTTATATTAATATTCATAATTTCAAAATTAATATGGATATATTAAAAAAAATGTTGTATCAACACATTATATATATACATATTTTATGATGTTATAGATTAATTTGTTTCAATGAGACTAACCCTTTACAACAAGCCTACTCAACTGAGCTGATGTATATTTTCAGAGTAAAAGAAATGACTGTGCTATTTAGATTATTTCCCAAAATTAAAAGAGAAAGAAATTAAATTTACCTGTGATCTTCATATTCACCCATGATTCTGATATTGATCCATACACCTCAAATCAAGGTTCAAAAAACCGGACCGGGCATCGAACCGGATGAGACACTGGTTCAAGGGTTAATGGTCCGACCGGGGGTCGGACCGGGTCAAACCGGTTATATTAAAATAATAAAATTTTATTGATATTAGCATTAATAATCACTAATATCAAAATGTAAATGTAGATAGGTATACATGATTCATCAAATATGAATATTTTAATGTTTCTATATAGGGAAAAAGAGAAAATACTAGTTGATTATACGTGAAAATAAATATTATTCTACAATCCATAGACTAAAATATAAATACTAAGAGTAACAATAATTAAATATTAAGTATATGCAAGTAAAATAGCATTTAAAGTATTAAAGTTTTCTAATTTCTAAAATTGAGTGAAGTGAAAGTTAGTTATTAGGTGAATTATAATAAAATGATTTTATTTTTTATTTTTTTTAAAAAAAATGGCCAACCCGGGTCAACCCCCGGGTTGGCCGGTTTTCCGGTCCAACCCGGGCATTTGACCCGCCCGGGTTGCCCGGGTCAACCTGATCCCCGGTTTTTTGGCCAAGCCGGACCGGACCAGTGGCCGGTTCCTGGTTCAACCGGTTGAACCGGCCGGTCCGGTCCGGTTCTTTTATCCTTGCCTCAAATATTGAAACCACTGACTGCCTACTCTTTGATTACAAAACTTCACAAGCAAATATATGTTAAAGTTTAATTTACTAAAGTTATTAAAAATGTTCTCTTACCCTTGCCAAAAATCATTTAATTCTCCTTTAAAAATCAACTTGATGAAACTAACTTCTTCAGAATTGGCTATCAGTAACGTTGTAATTGTGTCTGCAGATTCCTTTGGTTCATGCATGTCTTGTCGGAAACACTTGTCACAAATATAAAATATTTCAAAATAAACTCCACGAAGGAAATGTTTTCCTTTTTAAAAAATAGTAATTATTAAACAAAGGAATTGCTTTATGCCCAGTTGCCCACAATAAAATAGCTTCAATCCGTGTCATAATTGTGACTGCAGATTCCTTTGGTTCATGCATGGTTATACAGACCGACGCAGGTAAAAATGACTTGCAATTATACTTATTTTACTCAAAATATCTTTATAATTTATTACTTATTGTATTTGGTTAATATAAAAAATCCTCTCTTTAAAATTTGCAATAACTAATTATATATTTTTATATAACAGCGTAACAATAATAACATCGAAATAAAAATAATGGATTATAGTTTCAGTACTGAAAAAATCTTACTTCATAATTATCCATCTTTTGATTTCAGGAGAATTTGTCCATATATAGAGTATAAACATAAATTTTCTTTAGAAGAGATATAATTCAGACCATATCTTTCAGCATGGCATGACCGTACTAGATATAAAGATGCTTCAACAAAACGAATAAACATCTTTTGCATGTCTTGTTGAGTGCCATAATAACTAAAAAAAGAATCAAATTTGTTCCCTTTATAAAGAAGACTCATAGGAGAGTGAGGATTAAGAAGAGAAGAAGAAGAAAGAAATGGCTGAAAAATGGAAGAAAGGATGTATTAAGATTACTAAGGGGCCTTGGATAGTGAAGAAAGTTACTAAGGATGGTTTTGTTAAACAGACTCATCGGTTTCCAAGTGAGCGAGAGAGACAAAAGAATAAGATTAGAGAGAGGAACCGAAGAGCGATGACCCGGAAAATATTTTCTGGTTTGAGAGCTCATGGGAACTATATTCTTCCCAAACATTCAGACACTAATGATTTACTCATGGCACTGTGTGAAGAAGCTGGTTGGCATGTTGAAGAAGATGGAACCATCTATAGAAAGGTATAATCTTTAAATTTCCCTCTAATCTTCAAGCCATAATTATCAGTTAAACAATATATACTAACTAACATACTTATGGATAATGGTATCTTTGAAAGAAATGAGCAACTTTTAAAGGTGTAAAGAAAGAAGAACAATAAATTAAAGTCTGGTTATAAATACTTAAAAATTTAACTATTTAAGCTTAGCTTAAAGCAATGCTTTTGTTTCGATAAAGTTTAACTTAATGTGTTCAACAAAAATAGTATTTGAAGGAGAGTGTACCATGTTAGTCAGTATTACTCTCTTGATTAATAACATATTTCAGATTTTTAATTAATATTTGTCAATTCTTGCAGAAAAAGGATTTAAATTCAGCTGACAAGAAGACTCAAACAAATGTTACTAATGCTGGGGTGAAAAATGAATACGTCCAATGCAGTAAAGGTTGGCAACAAAATTGGTTGGTTGGGGGGTCTGAAACCAATCTTAACCTTACACTTTCACTTTAGGAAACAATGATAATATCATTATTATCGTTATTTAGTTTTTGATAAATTAAAAAAATTGTGTTTAATATCTTATTATACTTATAGGTGTGGCAAAGAAAAATGTGGTACGTGGGAGAACAAAAAATATTATGTTATTCATGTTATGTTTAAATATTAACATTTGCTAAAGTTAATACCTATTAATATTAAAGCTTTATCAATTATTTTAGTCTCCCTTCATTTATACTATTTAATGAAATTATAAATTAAAAATAAAAGTAATAAAACCTAGCAAGCCAGCCACCCATCTCAAATTTCATTAAAAAAATGTGGCAATTTAGCAAAAAATATTGCCGCTGTGAAATTTTATAGCATTTTATGCTGGCTTATTATTAATTTTTTTTTTTGACCAAATTTATGCTAGCTTATTTACTCTTGTTTATTTGCACCCTAAAAACGACGTTTTTAGGGTGCAATTCAAAAATGGTTCTGATGAAAATTGAACTTAAATGCATTAGGTTAATTACATCTATGATAAGTATTAGTTAAATTAAAATTTTAAACAAGCAATTTAGTCATCATAATCTGAAATTCAATTCGATGAAAATGGTTTTAATGAATTCGGTTTGTCACATCACGTCAATTGAATATGGATATTTTAATATAATAGGCTGTTAGGCACCCTAATAAATTAGATGGTAGGTAAAATAATTTTAATCTCCTATTTAATATGCGTTTTTTTATAAATTGAAAAAAAATTTATTCGTGAGTCCTTTTTTAAGGGTGTCTTATCGGATTAAAATTTTCATATCAGAGTTAAAGTATTTGTATATAATCAGTCAGACCATAAATGACGTGATAAACCAATTTATCTAATATAATAATTTCTCATATTTTCTTATACTATTGACCAATAATTTTTTAGAATAAAAACAAAATAGGAGAAGTTTCTAATCCATTTAACAACTTGAATTTATATGTAAATGTAATAAAAAAACTAAAACTTTTTGGATTTATCCAGACCAAGCATTAAGGAAGAACAATCCACAGCTAATCGATCTAAACATTTGATGGTGTAAAAGAAATAAATTTGAGATGAAATATGAATTAAATAATAAAAAATATAATTCATAGTATGTTATCATCGTATAATAGCCGGTTGATCTAAACGTTTTTGAAATTTTAAAGACATTAAAACAACAATCACTTTCACAAAAAATATCATTTGAGGATGACCATGTTAGGGTTTAGGGGTGTGCATAGGCAGGGTTGGGCAGGACAGGACCCCTGCCCGATACCCTGCCCAAAACATGAGTGGGTTGGATTTTACAATCCACCGCCCGTCCTGCCCATTAGAAAGCCCATATTATTTTGAGCTGGGAAAGGCCAGGGCGGGCATCACGCCCATGTGATCACACCCTCACCAAAATTATACATGATAAACACTTTATAAAATTCAAATACATTTCAGATTACATAATTCTACACCTTAAAATATTCCAAAATAAGTCTAACACTTGAGTGCTGAAATTATAAACTATCACATGTCTCAGCAAATATCCAATACTAATTCAAAAATTAAACAACATCCATAATCCTTTATAAACAAGGCAACAAAAAGATTATATATTTTGTGGGCAGGGCCAAATGAGCAGGGCAGCACCCCCTGCCCGATGCCTGACCTTGCCCGTGAACATGCCTAGCCTAAACATGCCCATTTTTTGTTGGGCTTCTTTTTTTGGGGTCAGGCCAGGCAATTTTTGTGCGGGCAGGGACGGGCGCCCTTGGTAGCCAGGTCGCATGCACACCCCTATTAGGGTTAGCACCTTCACGGGTTGAAAAAATATTTTATGAAATTAAAGAGATTAAATAAAAAATTGCATGAACTTTTTTTGGAAAATAAATTGTACAAAACTTAAGCCGATGAAATATGCACCTTACATAACAAGGAGTATCTCCATCTTGTACAATATTTTTTTTCTTTTACCAAAAGATCTCCTATAAAAAGAGAAAGCGTACATTTTTCTTTTATTCACAAGCACAAAATTTCCTTTAGAACACAAGAAATCATATCGCATATGGAATCGCTTCTCATTCATTCTCTTGAACAACTCCTCCAAGAATGTCATGAGTTGAAAGTGCAGGCTATATTTAATCTTTTCCTCACTTGTAAGTGTCGACGATAAAATAATTAAACAAATATATGGTAGAAATTAAAAATCATAAGTAAGTCAAACTAAAGAAAATCATATACATAAATCAAAATAGGGTAAAAGAGAGTGTCTATGTAAAGGAATTATGTGCAAATTAAAGAGGACGCCTTTCTTGCTTCTTATGACCTCTTTTTTAAGAACTTTTGCATACCCGAACGCTGCTTGAAAATGAGAACTAAAAAAGGCTTTTGAGATCAAATTCTTGCAGTATTGCTACTTCCCACGCTCTTCTTGAGCAACAAAATCAAGTAGTTGTTCCATGTAAACTTCCTTATGAAGATCACCACCCGAAAAAACATTTTTAACATCCAACTGAAGATGCCAACCTAATTTAGCTACCATATAAATGAAGAGGCAAGCAAAGGACGGTTTTGCCACGGGAGATAAGATGTTAGAATAGCCAATACCATAGGTCCAAGCATAAACAATAATTATATATAGAAGTTTGGTCAAATGTCACACCAAGGACAATTGACTAAAGAACACACAAACCAAAATAAATTTACGATATAAAATGGAAGCCGCATTATCAAGTCAACAAGCGATTACCGATGGTAATGGCTATCGGGAGATATGGGTAAGAATAACTATCATTATCTTTGAAACTTGACCAGGCCACCAAATCTTCGTTGTTAAAGTTCCCGATGGACATTGTTTGATGCTTGAATCCATCGAACCTCCGCCTTAACAGTAGCCTTTTCTTCAAGAAGGTCAAGGTCCTCTGCCACCTATAACATTGTAGCAACTAATTCTTAAAATTGTCTGCTTTAGGCCCATCTCCCCTTCACAGGTTTAAAATGTGTTGCGTCAAGAGGATGAGGTATATGGACCTTCGATAGAGAAGTTACAATACATAGACCTAAAAGGCTAAAGCTATTAATGAATTCAGCCAACAAAGGTTGCTCCAGTCAGTAAAGGGATTGGCTCATAACTATGAGGTTATGGTTCGAATATCGTCAATGTGATGTTAGAACTTTGTTGGTAGGCGATCTATAAATAACTCTGTAAGAGCTCTAAACTTTGTGTAATAAAAAAAAGACCATTAATTAATTCACTAATAAAGAAATAATTTCATACTTTAATCAATACTAAGCACACCTATATTTCAAAATTAACATATATATATATATATATATATATTTCCATTCCTATAATGACGAATTTTATTATAAGAGACATAAAAAAGATTCATAACTCTTCTACCGAATAATTTTTCCTTGATTTTAGAAGTTCAATTTTTTTTTTTTAAAAAAAAAAGTGAATTAATTTTTTAAGTTAAACAACTTATAAAAATCAAGTATTTCAAATTTAAACATCTCACTATGGTCATCGAACACGTAAAAGTAGAACTAACCTGTAGCTGGAAATCTACAGTCTACCAATGGCGATTGACCTTTTAGACTTTTTTGCATTTATAAAATGAGAAAATTGACAAATCACTGAGTCCAAAATTCGTGAGGAAGGAAGAACCGAGCAAAAAGCAAGGACCTTTATGTATTCCTCGCTTTATTGAAATTTGCTCTCTTCTCTTCTTCGCGGTGTGAGAAACATCCATCAAACTGATTTTATTCAGTGTGGTGGATTTGGGTATTACAGTAAAATGGATCAGATATTGAACAAGGTGGGATCGTACTGGTTCAGCCGAAGAGCCAACAAGGAGATCGATTCTGTCGGCGATGATATCAATGTTCGTTCACCTTCTAACTTTGTTATTCTTTTCCTTGAAAAAATCAAGATCTCGTGATTCTTTGCTATTATGATTACTTTCTTGGTGATGGGTTTTTAGTTTTAGTTTGGGGGAGGCTATAAATCTTTAGAATTGCTCTATGGGTTGGAATTGGGGTTTAATTCTCTGGATCTGAAACAACAACGAGAGGATTTTTTTTTATGGTGGGGGTGGAAGTGGGGTTTAGACAAGAATTGGTTCATATTTCAGCAAGGGTTTTAGGAAGAACAGAGAGACTACTAGATTTAGGATATGGGATTGGAGGAGGAAGAAGAAGCCAGGAGAAGCTTTGTTATTTCCGGTCTGAGTTGGGTTATGAATCAGAATACACTGTTTCATTCATTTATTAATTTGTTTTATGGAACCACCTGATGATGGTTTTGCTTTTTATCACGAGAGAGAGAGAGAGAGAGAGAGAGAGAGAGAGAGAGAGAGAGAGAGAGATCATTATTCCTGTGAAACCAAGCTGCTATTACGAATTTAACAGTTAGTTGGAATTCAATTATTCTTTGTTTTTGTTCATATCCCTTATTAGTGAGGTGGGCTGTTTCAGTAAAATGAGTAAAATGAAAGTTAGAGGTTATAGCCTGCTATTGTAGATCTGGTTCTCTAAAGTTATAGATAGATCATAGATATATTTCGTATATGAATCTTGGGGTAAATGCGGGCGTCTTATAGATATTTCCCTCTTTTGATTAGGCAGAAATCAATAAGATAATCCAGAAGTAGTTCATTGGAAAGCCTATTATCAGTATAGTGCCAAGCAATGGTTCTGTCTTTGCTTTGATTCTGAAGCAGTAGTACTGTACTATAAATCGACTAGTTACATTGAAATTGCAGAGAAACATGACATCACGTAAACATGTAGTAGATGTTTCACAAATAACCGAACATTATAAATCATCTGGATTATAATTTTTCAGTCACTACACTTTTGAGCAGATAGGGTTTGTAATCATGATAAATGTGTCACCAGAATGGTTAATGACTTCTAATGTTTTCTTATCCTATTCTTCCTATTTTGTGTATAAAGAATATCTTTGACTTTGTGATGCGATTTTTGATATCGTTGTTCTTCCCATGCTGACCAGTTGAAATCAATAGCAGGGCCTTTTTCTAGAAACTATCTCTCTCTCTCTCTCTCTCTTTTTTTTTTATTGCCTGAAAATTGTCTTTCTGCCAGAACCATGCTATTTAATGGCTGTCCACTGTTAATTAGCTGCACTAATCTAGGAAATTCGTCATTTCGTGGGGTTGCAATGAAATATGACTGCCAAATCATCGCTGACAAAAAAAAAATAAAAAATGACTGCCAAATCATCAAGTAAGAATTGTTAGTTCTACTAGCCACCAAAAGATCTTGCTGTAGTTCTCTTTGTGAAACAAACCCATAATTATGCTATTGAGCTGATACAGCAGAGCTAATATGAAAGAGCGTCATCAATTTATGGCTATTACAGAAAATTTGCAAGGCAGTGAGATTATTGAGTAGAATGTACAAAATGTTGATTAGAGAGAAATGGATTTTTCTTTTCTTGGCGAATGGAGGAATTTTTATGTCTAATTGTGACTCTCAATGCTGCACACTTGAATTTGTGTTGTCTGTACGAGTTATTTGAACATGTTTATAATTGACACCTTTCTCTTTGGTGTTTACTTTTTAGTCTCTGTCAAACAGTATTGGAGAAGGAACAAAATGGTTGGTCAACAAATTAAAAGGTGTTGCATCTCTTTCTCATTTCTTATTTGCTTAGACCTTCACTCTAGAAGTATAGGCTGTGAACTCTGTGCACTATTGAGGACTTTATTTATTTTCATGATTCTCAAAATGTTAACTTAAATTGAAAGGCTCGATAATAGATAATGAGATTCAAAGAAACATTTTGGAAATGGTCTGCAATAAATAAATGTTTATTTGGCTGTGTTTTTTTTTTTTTTAAAAAAAATGTTTTTGTAAAAGGGTATTTCAAGGATAGGTTCCATCTTATCTTCCAAATCCTCCGAGGCCCTCCCTCTGTTATGCTTTTTTATTATTCCATTTTAGAGGAGAATGTTTTCTTAAACAAAGGAATAGAGATTATGATTTAATGTTCCCTTTTCCTTTCAACTCCTGGACATACCCTAAAGAACTACTAGAAACTCAGTAAATGAAGTTGATTCTGTCTCTATTTCTAGTATAGTGTTGGTAAACATTCTGAAAAAAGCTTTTACGTGTTCATCTGCTCTCTTCAAATTTACATCATAATACTGGTTTTATGGCAATTGTGTTTCTTTGTAGTAGAATTGCTGCCTGGGAGGAATTTTCCACTTGCTTTAACCATTCTCCTTTAACTTTTTCTTGAGTTAAATTCCATACACCAAAAACAATTTCTGAAGCATCAGTAGTTTAATTCAACAGAATTTTTCAAGTCTCAGAAACATCTAACTTTAGCAGCGTTGACATTTTCATTCATGCGTTGTCTTATTCATTTGTATTACAAAGTCTACCAAAGCCTTTTGAGTTTTGATGGCTAAAAGATAAACTGTTCTGATGTTTGATCTACCCTCATGTGACTTGTGAAATTAATGTTCCTTTTATGTATATTAAATCTTTAATGCTTCTTTTGCAAAGAACAATCTAGAACTTCAGTGTTATACACCATTTTGTATGAGGCCCATCACTTATTGTTTGAATATATTAGTTGGTAACTCTGTCAAAAAATTGACTTTACAGGAAAAATGCAAAAGGCATTGACAGAGTTGCTTAAGGAGTATGATCTTCCAATAGGAATTTTCCCTCGTGACGCAACAAACTATGAATTTAATGAGGAGACAGGGAAGCTCATTGTGTACATTCCTCAAGTGTGTGAGGTAGGCTACAGGGATTCATCCGTGTTGCGCTTCTTCACCACCGTGACCGGTTATCTGGAGAAAGGGAAGCTTGCAGATATCGAAGGAATCAAGACAAAGGTATTGATCTGGGCAAAAGTGACCGCCATAACTTCCGAGGGATCGAAGGTGCATTTCACAGCTGGGATGAAGAAAACAAGGAGCAGGGAAGCATACGAGGTTTCCAGGGATGGTGTAATTGTTGATAAATTTTAAACTTTAGATCCTTTTGTTGTTATTGGAGTGATACCCTACAAAACCCTTGTGTTATTGTTAGCTGTCTTGCTCTTCTTTTGCATATTGGTAATTGTAAGTATTATGTTCGTTCTGTATTTCAAATACCGCTAGTATTACCTGAGTGTTCTGATCAAGCAAACACATCTATTTTGACCCTTCTTGATGAACTTGCATATGATTTTCACTTTCTGCTGTTTCTGATATCCGAAACACGAGGAACACACCATGGGGATGGAAATAACAAGAAAAAGAGCAGCGTATTGGTAGTTTCATCTTTCATGTTAGAGAAACTTGATCAAGGAGAATATAGCAAGTTTCATTTTTTTTGGTACGCCATTATGGAAACCCTGGGACAATAGGAACAGATGTATTTTTGTTAATGAACCTATGCCACCAGACACCATTTTCACATCTGTTTGCTCTTTAATTTTTCTTTTGCCAAATCTTGTTTGCTCTTTAATTACTCTCACCGTTTGTGCCAGTACCTTACTAAACTTAGTGCCTGATTGGGGAATACTTTTGAAACCTAGTTTTAAGTCCAAATTTAGGATTAAAAATCATAGCATACAAACATCCTAAGTTTTTCTAGAATATTTTTTTTAATTCTCAAAATTTAAATTTTGGTTAAGTCAGATAAAAACTCTTTACTTTAACCTAGGGTGTGTGGTTGAGTGAAAGGGACTCATTCACCCTTAACCAACTGTCGATGGTTCGATCCTTAGCGTTGGGTATAGAGAAGCATTAAATCTCCGAGGCCAGCTGTCTCACCCTTTGAGGTGCCTACAATTCAGCGGATGATTAGTCTCCACCAGTCGGGTGGGGGATACCTTGATGTTTCATAAAAACTCTTTACTTTTTAGACTAGTTTTTTTGCCTTAAAATCTAGGTTTGGGCAGAAAATTTGCCAAAAGCTATTTTTTAATGCAATTTCAGAAGGTATTCTTCAAAATCAATTCTTTAAAATGTCTTTTTCAACTTTTTCTTCACAATCTTTTCATCAGAAGTTAATCCAAATATACTGTTAGGATCTGTTTGATATGAGAGATTTGGAGGTGAGGGGTGGGGAGGGGATGAAAAAATTTTGTAAGTTGTGATGTTTTAAGAAATATAATATGTAATATAAGAGATTAAGAAATATTAATTGAAAGCATCTCAACCCACTTCTCTAATTTTTATAAATTCAAATCCCTCGCATCCCTTCATACCCTCCCTCCGTACCAAACACATCTCGTAGTTTATTTTTCAAACAAAAAAGGATGCACCAGCCGGGAATCGAACCCGGGTCTGTACCGTGGCAGGGTACTATTCTACCACTAGACCACTGGTGCTTGTTGATGACATGTTTGCAACATTAAAAGTACTTAATAAAGATAATCTCCAGCAATCTTTTTTTTTTTGCGAAGAAGAAAAGGAAGAGTTTGAAAAGCCAATTTTTTTTTACAGATACCAATAAACATGTTAGAATCATTTATTTAGGTTTAATAAAGTTTTTTATTTTATTTTTTTTCATTTATTATACACATTTTCTCCTCTCCTTATATTTATTAATATACAATGACAGAAATAAAAAAACATACATTTATGACTTCAAATTTTGTATTTTACCTCTTATATTTCAGAGAAAAAATTTACATATTACCTTTTATTAATTAGGATACGAGGAGTATTAAATAGTGTCCGTAAAAAAGGAACTAAAATAACTAAATAAGAAAATGAAGAAAAGTTTTTTAAAATAACGAGTAGAAAAAGAAAAGGCGGTCACAGGCCACAAAGAAGAAGAGACAGTAAAGATGGGCCCCACGTGCGGCTTTAATGCTAGCCTGTCATCAATGTTTGGCCTTTCCTTTTGTACCCACCCTCACGCGCCTTCCTCAACACTCACTCTCACTCCACTTCTCCCTCTCACACTCTCTCACCCCTTATGCAGATTGATTTCTTGTGGTTCTTATTTTATTCTTCAATTACTCCAACACAAATATCTCCACCCTCTTCCCACATTTTCATTTTTCATTTCCAAATTTTTCAACCTTTTCCCAAAATTTTTATAGGAGTACCCCATAATTTCATTCCCACATCTAAGATAGTTTGCACACACATTTATCCACTCTCATGTTATTGATCAATAACATACTAAAATTTCAAATATTTGTCAGGTATATTTATAAAGTAAAGAGAAGATTTGTTATTCTTATTTATAAATCACTTTGTTAATTTTTTTTATAAATATACAATTTTACCCATCACTTTTTTAATAAAAATTTTAAGTGAATTGGATTTCATGAGCTTATTGCAGTCAAGTTATGCCTCCAAGATAAAAAAAACTAACAAAAGTACCTTTTTACAAGCTCAAAGATCTCTCACCAACAAAATAGTTACAATGGTGAGCTTCGAATCTACAGCTTTATAGTTAAGAGTTAACCCTTTTATTTAACTTGATCAAGCTTTGCTTGAAGGTGTAATCAAGATTTTGCCTTTTATTTATTGCTCCCTCTTTTTCCTTTTTTATAAAATTTTTTTGGCTTAGTTCCTTTTTTATAAGATATGATTAACCAAACTGCATTGTTCGAATATGTAATTAAAATTAGTTAAGCGCAATATATATATTTAACAAATAAATTTTATTTCCCGAAAATTCTTTTAAGAGAAAGAATATATAGTGGACAGAGCAATAAATATAATGTTGTAATAGCGTCAATCAATTGATATTTAAGAATTAAATGCCATTTACCAAAATTTAACTGATTAGACAAAGGGATTATTTTAGGTAAAGTCAATTATATATTCTCACACAATGACTGCAATCAACAAACATAAAAAAATTTTCTAAATATATGTGAAATTGATATAGTCAGTTATATATTCTCACATAATGATTGCAATGAACAAACATTAACAAACTTTTCGGCGGATCCAATATTCAGAATAAAAGAGTATTTTTTTGGGGGGGGGGGGGTTTGGGATAAGAGTGAGTATAATTATTTTATTTCACCATATGCATATATAAGGCCTCTCATAAATGGTAACATATATTACCCAAAAACATTACTCCCAGCTATTCTTAATATGAAACCTATTTTTAGTTCAAAAAAAAAAAAATGAAACCTATTTAGACAGTTTATTTTAATTTTGAATATATGATATATCTTTAATTTTTAAGAATTTTTTCCACATTTCTTAGATTAAATACTCTTTCAACAACATTAAATAAGGGATGGAGAAAAAGAATTAAATAATATGATAAGAATGTTTGGAAAAATCAACGTTAGTAATTGGGTTCAATCTCCATTCCTTGATTTGGTTCAATCTGAGAGCGAGTAAGTCGGCATAACACACTCGCGCAAGTATGCAAAAGTAGAAATGAACTTTCCTGAAATCTGAAAGATGTAAAGATTGCTATGTGGACCGAATATTCTACTTTCACACTGGATTAGGCCACGAGCTCGCCACACGCCCCTACCCAACTCTCAATCCTCACCGTCCACCTGTTTTCTCATCCAACGGCCCTCCTTAGAGACCAGTCCACCTGGAATTACGAAAATGCCCCTCCCCGCTCCTACATATACCACCCTTGTCCTTCCACCTTCCTCACAGTCACAGAGCCGCCTCTGAAATTTCTTCTTCTTCTTCTTCTTCTTCTTCTTTGTTAGATTTCTCAGTTTTCGAAATGGCTCTCGCTTCTTCTAGATTCTCCTCTTCTTTTCTCTCCACCATTGTTGGTGAATCTCTGAAAAAACCTTCTTCTTCTTCTTCTTCTTGTAACATGAGTGTTGCTTTTCCTAAGGGATCGGGAAGTAGAAACCTTAGGGTTGTTGCTGCTGCTGATACTGATAATCCTACTGCTCTTACCGGCGTCATATTCGAGCCTTTTGAGGAGGTCAAGAAAGATTTCCTTGCTGTTCCTATGTCTCCTCAGGTTTCCATGGCTCGTCAACGTTATGCTGATGAGTGTGAATCTGCTATTAACGAGCAGATCAAGTACGTACTTCTTCTCTAAACTCTCTTTTTTAGCCTTTTGCTATCTTGTTTCAGCTTGATTTTGATTTCCTTTCTTTGTACAGTGTTTCTAGGTTTTCGTTTTATTAGATCTTCGTGTTTATTATGTTCTCTTTTTGTTACTTATTCATGCTTATTCCTGACGGATTTTGTGTTTTTTTTTTGTGTTTTTTTTTTTTGTTTTTGGCTTTAATTACAGCGTGGAATACAACGTTTCCTATGTGTACCACTCCTTGTTTGCGTACTTTGACAGGGACAACATAGCTCTTAAAGGCTTTGCTAAGTAATGAAACCGGAATCTCGTAAACTTTTCTCATGTTAACTTCTTCATTTCTGAAAATAGGCTTGCTCATGTTTGTTTTTCTGCCAACAGGTTCTTTAAGGAAGCAAGTGAGGAAGAAAGAGAGCACGCTGAGAAGTTAATGAAGTATCAGGTCCTTAACAACTTCTTCTCCCCTGTTGTTTGCTTTGTCTTTTAGCTAGAGATCTATTATGTTATATGGTTGCATGTATTTACTCATATATATGTTGTTTGTTTAGAATATTCGTGGTGGAAGAGTGGTGCTTCACCCCATCAAGCCTCCTCCCTCTGAATATGAGCACCCGGAAAAGGGTGATGCTTTGTATGGTGAGTTTGTTTCCTGATTGTTTATGCCCTCTTGTTTGAGCAACGATATGTTTTTGACCATTCCTTTTGGTTCCCTTCTTTTATTGATGCAGCTATGGAGTTAGCTCTTGCCTTGGAGAAGTTAACTAACGAGAAACTCCTGCGTGTGCACAGTGTAAGGCCTTAGCTTTTTAAACTGATTATGTTTGTTGGAGGAATCTTTATTTTCTTGTTTGTCAATTAAGCAATTTAATTTACTATATTCTTTGATACCTATTTAAAATAAAAAAAAATATCGTGAGATATATGAAAGGGCGTAGTTTGTTTGTCATGGTACTAAAATTTACCTTTTTCATATCTTTTTACTAAATATTTTATTAATGGCTTTTTTTGACTGTATGAGAAGTTTGACTGTCGATGCCTTTGTTGGTTATATTTTGTCAGTTGACATCTACCAATTCCAGTGCATGGAGCTTTGAACTTCAGAACGATCAAATTGAATTTTTATTTTCAATTGTCTGTAGAAAATATTTTCATCTGTCAAACATCACCTGACTTAGGTGTATGAAGCTAATAAACACAATAGTTCTACATATGGCTTTGCCAGTGCCTGAAGATAATCTTCTTCCTTCACTCTTGATGATTAACAGGTGGCTGATAGCAACAATGATCCTCAAATGGCTGACTTCATTGAGAGCGAATTTTTAGCTGAGCAGGTATGAACCCTTCTGCCTCATGCCCACTTTAGCCCTTTGTAAAGTTGACGTTGCTGAGACTTGTGGACATAAGATGGGTATAAGATAAGTTACAAATTTCCTGGACTCCAATTATTAACGGTTACATTCCAATTGCAAGGAGAATGGACTTAAAATTGTTGACCAAAAATAGAGTATGGACTTAAAATCCCACGTTAGAAGTTTCTATTGTCACATGCTACGTCTTGCAGTATGATATATTCAAAAGTTTATATTATTAAACTTGTTTCCTAAAGTCTAAAAGTGGCACTCTGAAAAGCGAGAATTACGTATTAAGCTAACTGTAAAGATGACAATTATGTATGTATCTATGTTGATAAAAAGGTCAAGGGAAAGCAGTGAAAAGGAGATAGGCGGTAAAAGCTAAAATGATGACTATATTTTAAATATCAATTAAGTGAAATTGACCCATCTAAAATTATGTGACTAATGACTGGCTAAATTCCTGTGTACAGGTTGAAGCTATTAAGAAGATAGCAGAGTACGTGGCGCAGCTGAGAATGGTTGGAAAGGGTCATGGTATGTATACAGCCTATTCAGCTCGCTTCCTTCTCGTTGAAACTCAGCCTATCACATTATTTGTAAAACCCCTTCCCAATTGGATGAGATTTGCCTACACTAAATTCCAATTTTAACATGATAGAGGTTGTTGAATCATTTGTAGCAAAACATGAGTTGATGAGTTGATGTAAATTAAAAGAACTTCCCAATTGTTGTCCTAAAAAGTATCGAAAAGAACCTCATTAATACCTTCATGGGTTCTGAGAAAATTACTGTTTGGTGACTTGCAGGTGTTTGGCACTTTGACCAGAGGCTTCTTCATGAGGAAAATGGGCATGCATGATTGCCCTGTATTTGTGTGCACTATGGTTGTTTCTGGAGATGTGGTTTGTTTGGACTTGTAGAATAGTGTAATTGGTGTTCCTTTTTAGGTTAAGTAGAATGAAGGAACTAAGTGAATTCCTAGTTTGTCGTCTCTTGTAGGTAGCCAGTATCATGTAATGTCATCTCTTGGCACTTCTGGATTTTAATGTTAGAAATAAAGGCCATTTATGTTTGGTTATAAAGCTTACCCTCCCTTTCTACTTTATTCGTTCAACTTGCCTCAGAATTTCCCAACTTCCATCTCTGTACTAAAGAAGAATGGAGGAGATGCTTAATACTCTGATGATTCATATTTTCGGGAATCTTGGGTGTTATCACATGCAGCGTATAGTATGATAATTCAGAATAGGCTACCTTATGGATAAATACTAAGTTAATAAAAAAGTTAAAATAACGAGATTGCCAGCTGGGATGTTTAACGAAAATTTCTTTGAAATTAACTATGTCCAGTTTTTAATCCCAACCGAACTTTTGCAAGTATGAAGATTACGGAGTGAAAGTGCCAGGTGGTAGGTGGTGACACTGTGAATTGGTAATTGATGGAAAATTTGTAACCGAATCCAGACTAACAGTTGCAGGAAAAACACAAATAATAGTTTCGTGATGGGATTGTTACCTTTGAAAAAACAATTCTGATATTTTTTCCTTTATGTTCTTTAGTTCCCTACGCCCTATGGCAACAAAACTGAAGATGAGAGTTTGGTTTCACATATGACAAGTGATTTTTATACTGAATGATATAAATATGTAAAAGTAGTTCTGTACAAAAACAAGTAAAACATTCTTTATAAGTTGGGGCAAACTAACATGATGTAATAAACAGGAAAATTGACTATGTATCGAGACGATATAGAAATCTTGATACATTGCCAATTTTCAATTTGTTTCCCCTTTCCCTCTTCCACTCTATTTCCCTTCCTACTATCAAGCTATCAATCAAGCTTTAAACCTCGGCCAAATTCTACAGAGAACTAGCATTTATTATAGGGCTGCACAAAAACCCCGTGGCCCGCCCGGACCAGGCCCGGCCCGAAGCCAATTTAGTCCTGGGACATATTGGCCCGGAACCATAACAAATAGGACGGGACCAAACCCGACAGCCGGGAGGGACGGGACAAGGGTATAGGCATTAGGACCAAAGGCCCGACCCGTCCCGGAGATATTATTATTTTTTATAAAAAATAATTTATTTTTCCCAATTTAAAAATAAACCATATAATATTTAATACTTAATACACCATGTAAAAATATTTAATTAATTCTTTTTCCCAATTTCTCTTATTTTTTAATTTATTTCATAATATTTTCATTATTTTTTATTAGAATTAAAAGGAGTTCAGGACCAACGGGACATGTCCTATGGCCCGGAGGACATGTCCCACCCGGTCTTAGTCCCAGGCCAAACAGGACTCGGCCGGGCATCGGGCTAGAAAAGCTAGCCTAAAAAATTTTAGGACGGGACTTGGGGTATACGCTTAACCTGGCCCGGCTCGGTCTGGTCTTTGTGCAGCCCTAATTTATTTGGTTAGAGTTGTAAGATAGTTTGTCTATTACTTTGTTGCAACGAATACAAGAGAACCTCAACTCAGAAGCTAATTGTTGGAGTTGGGAATCCCAAGGCTTTATAAGGCCTCTCTTTGTGACATAGTTGGCCTGAAACATAGGAGCCAATATGAAGAAGACCTATTATTCCTCTTCGTGGTGTGAGCATATTGAGAAGAAGAAGATTGAATCATTCTCCACATCACTCTTATATCTTCATATTCCCCACAAGATTCCATGTCTTTATAAAGATCAAGAAGCTCATTCCTGTATCCTATAGTCAACAGCATAACAAACACAATATCAGAGACAGAAACCAATTCAACTTATTTGCTTTCTGTAGTTCAATAATATGAATAAACACACATCAAACACAAATATCAAGAAAAAGAATACTCCTAAATGTGATCTTACTCAAAAGTTAAACACTTTAAATATTGAAGCAGTCATTTACTTACTCTTGGGTTTAAACCTGAAGTGTGCAGTGACTTTGAGAAGTAAACTCTTTGTTGAGCAGAGAGACCAGTGCTTGAAGTACTTCCATCCCTTTAACTTGGCCATCTTCAGCCTCACATAGCTCTTCTCTCGCAGCACAATTTTATATATCCATCTTTCTATCCCAAAACTATTATTATAAATGGCCCTCCAAGCAACAACAAGACATATCCTGCCGTAGCAGAAAGCAACAAAGATGAAGACACAGTCTCTGGGTATGATTTTTATCCCTTTATATAATGACAGGAAAATTGGCTCCTAACCAAAAGATTCTGCAGAAAAACATCGATGTAATTTTATCTTAAATTCTAAGTTCCTAACCCAAATATCCGGTTGACCCTAGTAGGTTGAAAAATAAATGTTAGGCGTAAACACTTGATATCTTATCTTAAAATCCATCCTACTTAACCTTAACTACTTAAATGTGGAACCTTGGTATTCTGACAAGCACTCCAAGGTCAAACCAACTCATTAGGTAGTAATAGGATTTTAATAAGTTCAAGACATAATTAAATACAGAATTACAATGATTTTTTTTTTTTAAAAAAAAAAAGTGAGTAGAAGAATTCATTTGGATTTTGCTTTTCCCACTTATATTCTCACCAAATATTCTCAACGGAATTATAGTAGTTCAATAGAGTGGAGATGGGGCCCTAATCAAGCGGTTGGTTGGTTTTTCTTTTAGTACCTTTGTGTTTGTATCTATTACTCTCTTCAGTATTCAGCAATGTAATAATAAGGGTTCTTTTATGGCATCCAAGGAACCATATGATAATATTCAGAAGCATAATATTAGAGCCCAAGGTGCTTATTTGGTGCTCTTTGATAGGATGACTAGGGAAGTGATTAAAAAATCATAATAGAAAATAGCATTTGGATTTTATTGCAATGCCATCATTGTCCGTAATAGAGCACAATAGTTTGGGGTCAATGCAATTTTAAAAATTAAGGAGCTGTCTTGACATTTCGCCTACTATACTATTGGCTCTGCACAGTGCTTAGCTCGTTAGCTTGGCACATTCATTGATCCAATATTGCTGAAAATTCAAGTTCGCTATTGTATAGACATATATAAAAGGTTACCCAAAAGCCAATAGTTTGAATGGTTGTTCTTGCTTCTTAGGCTAATACACAAGGAAATTCATTCACTTTCAAGGTAACTATAATTAGGGGTGTTCATTTTGTCCCGTTCCGACCGTACCATTCCGATCCCGATCATTTTGGGAGCAGGATTTTCCCGTACCGAAAATATATGGGACGGGACAAAAGCGGGACGGGACAAAATTATTAACGAGACGGGACGGGACGCGGGACGAGCACTATTCCGTACCGTCTTTTTGTCCCGTCCCGAATGTTTATTTTTTAAAGACATAATTATTATTTTTTTTGTATAGATTCCGCCCACCTACCGATAAAAAATATTAATTATTTTCTAATTAGCATTTATTTAATAAATTCACACTCATATGTAATTTAATATTTAACCAATAAAGTAGGTCAAATAGTTGAGATACATAAAATTTATAATACATTTAAAAAATAATAATTATTCAATGTTCTTATTTGAAATATAATCTTATTTAAATCCAGATTTGAACTATTATGTTTTTTCATCTTATTTTAGTGTAATTTGTTATTATGAGATATTATTAGTTTGAGTATTAATAGGTCAACAGACAATATTTCAAATTTTCAAAATACAATTAATCATTATAAACTGTTATTAATTAGAATATTAATATATTTCTTATGCATCAATGCATCGCACATGGGTAGAAAATTATAGTTATTTGTATAATAAAATATTCCCATATTAAATATAGTTTTATGTTTAATAAAAAATAATAGAAATATTTAAGACCCTAGAATATCTCATATATCTTAACAAAATTTTATCAAAATATCTAACTTTTTTTATTAAAGATACAGCTAATGTATTTTAATATAGATATAATTTATATGAAAAGATATTATATCTTAAATACAAAATAAATATCTAAATAACCCATTAAACAAGTTTATTTTTTTTAAAAAAATAAGCGGGACGTCCCGTTTCCGTCCCGATCCCGATGGGACGGGACAAAACTGGTAATGGGACGAGACATGGGACAACTTTGCTGTTCCGAGGCCTTTTACGGGACGAGACACGGAACAAGCCCGTCCCGTCCCGTACCGACCCATGAACACCCCTAACTATAATTTCCTTCCATTTTCAATTTGGCTCTTACCTGTTTTTCCCCTTAGCAAGTCTTCAAATTTTATAACTATAATACAATTAGATTTAGGACAAATGTTAACAATACTAATAGAACAAAATTAAAGGACTTACAATGTTAAGAAAGTAAAGTTAAAATAACACAGTACCGCATTAAAAAATGGAAACAAATACAGTTACCTTGATATTAGTTTTCCCTACACATAATACATAAAATAAATCAATAATCACGACAATAATTCATCTTGGGACTTTTTCGCTCAAAATAACGAGCATTATCAGTCCCACTGTCCAATATTTTCCCAAGCCGGCTTCTAATCTAATACACAACAAAAGTTAATCACGGCTTATTCTTAAGGGTCTAACACGAGAGCAAGTAAGCAGTTTCAACTTTCAGAGGCGAATGAAACTCTAAAATCAGCAAAGCCATCCTGATAAAAGCCTAGTTTACTTGCCATCACAAAAGACCGTCCGTATAGCCAAAACCTTGCAACGCAATATAAAACATAGCTTAAATTAAAAAACATCTCACTCTGCAGATCACATAAACGCTAGTTCAAAATCGTTTTGTTGGCTTATAAAAATAAACTATTCTGAAAAAAAAACAGCATACAGCTGTGAGCTGTCCTCAGAGACAATCTAATAGCTAAATTGTCCAACAAGATAACATGGTCAAATTTATGCAGTAGCCTCATTTTGAGCAGCCTGCCTCTTTCTAGCCTCCTCAATGATAGATAACTTGATACCACGGCCTTTGGGGAGAGAGACCCATGGCTTTGAACCTTTGCCAATGGTGAACACATTTCCCATACGGGTAGCAAACTCATGGCCAGTTGCATCCTGGACGTGGATGGTCTCGAAACTTCCCTTATGCTTCTCCCTGTTCTTGATAACACCGACACGGCCTCTGTTCCTTCCTCCGGTAACCATGACCACATTACCCACATCAAACTTGATGAAGTCAGTAATCTTGTTAGTTTCCAAGTCCAGCTTGATGGTGTCATTTGCTCTGATCAATGGATCAGGATAGCGGATAGTACGACCATCGTAGGTGTTGAGGTAGGGAATGCCCTTCTGCCCAAATTGCACAGATCTAACCTTGCAAAGCTTGAACTGCATTAAGCAAAATCTCATTATCATAACACTTCCAAAGGGGAAAAGTCTGCAGAACAAGAGTGCAAAATCGAGTGAAAAATAAACAAAACTAAATTTAACAATCACAGAGTACAGAGAAGCCACAGTAGATTTATGGGTAAAAGCAATCACTTCCTGCTAGCAATACCCGTTTATTTCTGAATGTTGGCAAAGAAATATCCAAACAAATGCATAAAAACCCCAGGGAATAGTCACACTCTCCGGCAGGGTCCAAAGCATTAAGCATCAGTAGTTTTATTAGTAAGTATAGCAAAAATCAAGTGTTCATGAAACAAAATAACGATACAATATCATATTCTTTAATTGACTATATAGGGAATAATCAAAAATTCAAAACAAACCTTTGCTTCTTCATCCCTAACAGACTGGAGTCGGAAACGACCTTTGGTATCATAAAGAAGGCGGAAGTTTTCATTGGTCTTGGGGATGGAGACAACATCTGGTAACAGTGAAAATTACAATTGAATCACTTCTAAAAATGGAACATTTTGCAAAGCCAAAGATTAATTTAAATCAGTGCAACACAGATCAATGATAAGAACATGTGACAATAGTATAGAGACAAATGCAATTTGACCAACATAGAAATGTGAAAACTACAATCAGTTTCTTAAAAAAATTATCTGGCAACAGGAAAGAATTGTAAAATGGACAACATTATCCAACACGCAGAGCAAAAATAATTTCAACATCAAAATATAGAAATGTTGAGCGGCCATCAAGTTTGAAGGCACATACCCATGAAACCAGCAGGATATGTCTTATCGGTCCTAACCTTGCCATCAACCAGCACATGGCGCTGCATCAAGATGGCAATAACTTCTCTATAAGTGAGAGCATACTTCAACCTGTTTCGCAGGATGAGGATAAGTGGCAAGCACTCCCTTGACTTGTGGGGTCCAGAAGATGGCTTTGGGGCCTGCACAACCATGATAGTGATTAAATGAACTTGACAGCATGTCCAAGATGAAAACTAAGTCAAATAGGATTGCTTAAACAAGAACTACTAATCATGTACATACAAAAGCACCGCCTAGTTTGTCAAGCATCCAGTGCTTCGGGGCATTGAGCCTCTTCAAGTGTTTCTTCAAACCTCTGGCCTGGAATACACAATAAAATATACAAATTAGAACATAAGGAACATAGAGGAAGATACTATCCGCATCTCATGGCAACTACATGGACTCAATACAATTAATCATAATAAATAGAACAAGCAAATAAATAAAAGAAAATCAGAATTCATAATTCATCAATTTAAATTACGAAAAAAAAAATGAGCAAAGCCCAGAAAAAAGAGTACCAATGTGAAACATCACCAACATCAAGGGCATACAGCTTTTCAATACAGAACTTGAACCCACACTTTCAAAATTAATTTTTTTGGAAGAAAAACTTCAATTTAAGAAAACAAAGAAAATTTTTTGGTGAACCAAGAACATTATTACCTGTGCTTCTACAGGTCTAAACGGTTGTAGGCATGGTTTTGAGATTCAAAATCATCATCCATCGCCCTCATTGTCACATATCGAACAATTATCTTTTCTCAAAATTTTACATTGAACATTGACAATTTGTAATGAGCATATAAAGCAAGGAGAGAAAAGTGTAAACAAAAAATTTACCACAAAAAGAACTCGGTGAGCCTGAAAAATCTCAACATTTTAATCATAACATAAAAAGAGAAGGCCTTTCAACGAGATAAATCGTCTGCAGATAACATAAACCGCGTACATGGGAGCCCAAAAAAAAAAACCCAATAATGATCGATACACTAAAACCCAGACTTCATCATGATCTAATTCACAGCCAAATCCATTCAAATAAACACCAATACACTAGCAAATAGGATCTCAAACCGAATTAGAAAAAAAAAAAAACTTGGGCACAATCAACAACATCAATGCAAGCAAGCATTCACAATGAAGAAAGCCGAAACGAATCGAGAATGCAATACCCATAATTCCAGAAATAAAATACAATGAAAAGATGAATACAAAACTGAAAGTAGAAAACAAAGAAGGAGATTTGAGAAGAGAGAGGTATGAGTGCTAACCATTGTTGTAGTGTGGTGCTCTCAGAAATTCAGAGCTTGAGATGCGGCTAGCAAGATGGCCAGTGTTCAACCTAAAGGAATGGGATGAACGTTTAAACCTAAATTTAATCGGATCCGAAAGCCTTCACTTTATGGGCCAAAGCTTGGGCTTATTTTGATCCAGTAACTTTTTATTTTTCTGAATACATAACTGGAGTAAAAGCTCATTGGACCATACAACAAATATTCGTCTATTAGTCATCTAGTACATCGATCCAGAAACTTTCAATTAAAAACAGTACTCGCAGAAAAAAAAAAACCCCAATAAAGGAATTAAACTTATAAAAAAGTTATTTACAATTTATCCTTGATACTTTTATTAGTGAAATTTGAAAATGGGCTGATAATATAATATAACATATATTTCCTCATATATTGAACCGGTCGGGTCAATTCAAAACCTAATGACTTTACTACGTAACCCATTTGGATAGGTCCCTGACTCTAGATCCTTGTAACCTAAAGTAAATCGGGCTCAAATCGGCTAGTTGTTGGGATGTCTAAGTTGTTTTATATATAATATAAGGATTTGACTTTCTTCCTCTGCATACCATACCATCCACTTCCCCTCCTCTCCAAGAGAAATTCTTAGGTGAACTCGATTTGCCATGTCGTTTGTGGTCTCCCCAGTGACAAGCAAATGCATTAGGTCTGATGTGAATATTTTCATCTAACTGGACGCCCTAAAACAATTACTTGTCAAATAAAAAATTTATTCTGTGCTTTCTTACCTTTACAAGTTGAAAAAAAGAATTATCTAACAACTAATTATTTTAGGGCGTCTAGTTATATTAAAATATCCACAGCAGACGTTAGTGTTTGCTTGTGATTGGGGACCACAAATGACGTGACAAACATAGTTAACTTAAGAATTTCTCCTTCTGTACATTTACACCCTTTGGTTGTAATTTGAATAGTCTGAATCACATGTTTAGTAAAATTACCAATAAATTACTAATTTTTGAATAAATATATTCAAAGTACAAATTTTAGTTAGGTTAAAGTATACTTTTGGTCCTTTATATTTGCATCAAGTGTCATTTTGATCCCTTAACTTTTAGAAGAGTACTTTTAGTCATTTTTTATTCAAACTGTTAGTTTTTCTTAATGGAAAAGGTTGATTCTGAAAATTTAAAGGGCAATTCTCAAATTAAATATGGGTAAAAATAAAAGTCTTTTTAAATATAAAAATGATTACGTTAAAATTTTAAAATTAAGCATATTTTACCAAAATTTACCCAAAAAATCATCATTTACATTTGTTAAGTTAAATCAACATTTTTTGTCAAGTGAAACTAATGGTATTAACAAAAAAAGGACTAAAAGTAATGAATGTTGGAAACTATGTGATTATTTTGTTAATGATTCAAGATATTGAATTAATATTTCGTATTTGAATGGTATGATGGGAGTTTATATTTTAAAAAAAAAAATTATCATCATTGATGTGGCACACAACTTGACTATGAACTGACACATTAAACCTTGACTCATCATACCGGCCAATTCAGAAACCATTTTTATTAAATTTTCTTGTTATAAGATTTTTTAATTGTTAGTTATATTGCAAAATTTTATATTTTGATTTTTTCATTACATTTATTAAAACCTTTTTATTTGGATTTCCTTTGAATTTCTAAAATCTTATTTCAAATGAAAATTTTTAAATTTTATGAAATAATATTATGTGACATAAGTTTGTGAGGTAATATAAATTATTTGAATTCATATTATAAAATTCAATTAATATAATGTTTGGCCTTTGTACTTTGTCCTTATTCTAGATTTAATTCCAATAGTTTCAAAAACTAAGTTTTGTCCCTTGAGCGATCAAAATATATCGTCTAAAATTATATAAACTATAATGAGAATGAGGGTAAATTATAAGTAACAAACATTATATTAACCTTTAAAATTTTAAACACAAATTTTCCACAAAAATTCAGGAACACATTTAGTTAAGGACTTGACTTATATCAGGTTTCTTAGGTGCTGGTTCTCCTGTTCCTAATAGAAAAATGACACATGGCACTTTTATCCACAACCCAAAAAACACCGTTTGCTCCCTATGACCTTCTCTGTTTCCGATTTTCCCATCGCCATCTTAGTTCGGCAGGAGCTGTTTATTGCCTCTGGTTGAACTCGAACCATCTGGTGCAAGCATCTGTGGAAGAAAAAATAGTTGGTCAGTTACTGTGCCTCTGCATCATCATTTTTCCTGATACAATAACTTCCTGTCTTGCTTTTGTCTTGTTGCTTTTTTGAAATCAGCAGCTTTTGTCTTATCTACTTGTTTGAATTTCTTTTTTTCATTTTGTTTTTACTAACTTTCTACTCTATTTTTCTTTTTAGATAGCAAATTCTTTTTAATAGCTTTTTACTTATGTTACTTTTTTGAACCAGAGGCAATAAACTGCTCATGTTGAACGAAGATGGCGATGTATTTTTTTCGATCTGCGTTGATGTTTGTAGTTGAGAAAAATTAGAACACTTTGTTTTGTTGTTTGGATGTTGAGATTCCTTCTACTGCAGATAACCGTTCACGGATACAGGAAGGAGAGGTAACGTCTGTTAAAAAAAAGATCCAGGTGTCATTTTTCTATTGGGAACAGGATAACCAACACCTAAAGAACTCATATAAGTTTTTACCTTTAATTAAATATTTATATATATTTATCAATTGAATTAATAAAATTTTGAATCAAAATTTTTATTTCTATGTTTATAAAAAAAAAATAACCACGTCACATTTTATAAATGTGTGACATGGTTTCTCCATTTATAAAATGTGAGAAACCACGTCACATATTTGTAAAATGTGACGTGGTTTTTCTGTTATATCTTTATCAATATAATCTAATTTTGGACAAACAACGTCACAATTTTTGTAATTTGTGACGTGAAAAAGATGACTTTTCACGTCACTTTTTGGTGTGACATTAAAAGTCCAGTTTTCACGTCACTTGAATTTATGTCACGCCAAAAAGTGATGGAAAAAGTCCAAAATTTGTGACGTGAAAACCCTGTTTTGAAGTAGTGATCGTACACATATCGTGTTATAATTCTTCATTCAACATTAACAGTTCAAATCATTTCAAAAGCAGCAGACAGAAAATAATTGCAGGAATATAAGAACACTAAAATCAAGAATCCATAATATCAAATTTGCTCCGGACAATTCATATCAAGTCAACAAAATACGAGGAGGAAAGAATGACCACAAAAATATGGCAATCAAAACCTCACAATAGTATAAATTTATAATCTTAGTCTAGATCAGGAAGAAGAAACAACTTGCCACCAGATAAATTACCAGCACCCAATAATTCGTGAAATACTAAAAGCCAAGGCTCATCATAATATACAACAGATTCCAACAAAAAAAATACCAATGTATACATTAGCGGATAGTAACCCAAATCCAAAGAAGAAAATTTCAGCACGACCAACCGTCCAAGTGCACGCAATAAAACTTAATCAATTATGATTGATAAAAAGGGAAACTATCTTTTTTTTTTATAATCAAATACAACTTTATAATAAAATTATACATCCAGTTCTTATAATATATTACAACTAGAGAAATTATTGAACATAGTTAGACAATCCCATGACTCTGTACGAGCTTCTAGCGGTAATGATATTTCTCCTTTCAGTACTCTTTTAAGACCCTGTTTTTCAGTATGGAAGGAAATATTGTAACTCCATGGATTGATTATCCATTGCTGTTGACAAATGAACAATAAAACCTGTCTTAGGTAATATAGAACAAAAACCCATTTATTGTGGCGTGGCTTTTCAGAGAAATAAAACCTGCGAAGCAATTCTTCCTTAAAATACACCAAGAATTTGATTGACTGACTATTATGGTGTCTTGCTCTCTTGATTTTCGAAACATAAATATTCCATTTTTGGTGTAACTGGGGTTGATCATCAGGTTGTATTAAATTATTGTCATTCGAAGTAGGGACATTGATTATATGATCTGAACTGAGCATACCCTGAAAATAAATCTGTGAAATGACTGCATGTATAACTTGTTGAGGATTAATAAAAACATTCTCTGCTAATCTCTTATTTCTGTAGAACCAAATGAAATATAATGTCCAGGTGACTAGATGAATTTGATGATCTGAACCTTCCTCTAAGGTATCCATCAGCCAATTTAATATTTGTGACTGATTGATATGATCAGAATGAAAACTAATAGGTAATCCAAACCAAATCGCCCGTGACCAAGGGCACTGAAAGAAAATATGATAAGTAGTCTCATTATCACAAGAACAAAATAAGCATGATGGATCTACCTGCAATTGATGTTTAAGTAGATTTGATTTAACAGGTAAAGAGTCCCAGATGAATCTCCATAAAAATAAACCCAATCGAGGTATTAGCTTTAATTGCCTGACATGCTTCCAGAAAGATTGGAAATTAAAATGGTGAAACCTATTAGCCTGAGTTAATAACTCGTATCCATCTGTCACTGTATAATGCCCGCTTGAATTACCTTTCCAACAAAGAGTGTCTTTGTGATTAGTAATCGAGAAGGGTAGAGCAATGATATTGGCTGCCACTTGAGAAGAATATAATGATCTAATCAATGAAATATTCCAGCATCCTCTATGGTGCAGTAACAAATCCGCCACTGTTGCAATTGACAATGGTTGATTACACTGCAATGGCCACCATAAGCGGCTAAAGAGGTTTATTTGAAATCCATTTCCAAGTAGCCAGCCAAGATGATCAATAATTAAACCCTGAACTTTGACACTGTCTTTCCACAATGAAGACTGTATTGATCTTGTAATAATGAGACCATCTTCTTGGGATGAAATGTATTTGGGTTTTAACACTTTAGAAAGTAGTGAGTCCTCTCTAGCAGAGAAAACTCTCTAGATGTTCTTTGCCAATAAAGCATCATTAAAAGCATTTGTTTTTCTAATTCCTAAACCACCATATTTCCATTTTTTTAGGATTTAGGGGTGAATCCAGACGAATGCATATGTTAGCTTGGCAGAAAATATGTTGAAACAGACACAGATTGCAGCATAAAACAGACATAATTGCAGAAAACAAATACTCCCTCATGTCCTACTTATAAGACTATTTTGACTTTTTTCAGTAAAAAAAAGTAGTTTTAGTTCCCAAAAAAATTTTTTTTCCTCAAAACTAATTTATTCTACTTATAAACTAACCTATAATCTAATTTCATGTGACATATGTTATAATTTAGTGGTCTAATTTGCTTCCTTAACTCAAAGTGGTCTTATATTTAGGACCGGAGGGAGAGAGTACTAAACATAAAACCTGAGGTGGGTTTGTTCCTATAAGATCTCTTCATATTTTTTTCTCAATATTTCCTTAAATCATCCTTATTAATACTCCTCAATAATAAGAGGATGTGAATAAAGGATCGCTATTAGGGTATTTTAGAAATATCGTATTATTTTAACTAACTTAATTAACATTGTTAACTAATCAAATTAAGTATATAATTAAATTAAGTAAATAGGTGTTATAGGAGTAACAGTGAATCTGAAGGTAGAAAGAAAGAAGTTGCAGCAAAACAAGGTCGAAGCATGGTTGAGATCCAAGCTGAGTCTGAGAGATGCGGCTAGCGGGTGAATTTGTACAGCGTTTAGTTCCTAAAATCGGGTTCTTATTCTGAGACGAATTATCGAAATTTATGGGCTTTATGGGCCGAAGCTTGACTTCTTTCCATCCAATAACTTTAAAACTATGCCCATATAACTAATTGAATTTTTTTTGAAAGAAAAATAAGTCGTTATAAATGGATTTGTGAGAATATTTTCTAATTAATGTACAAATTGGAGTTACTTTTCCTTTATTTGCTTCTTACATTTATTACCTCTACTAAATTAAGTCTTAGTGCTTATAAATACATGTCACTTCATTTACTATCCTTATCTAAATTAATTATGTAATGTCTCACACAATTAAACCAGATCTAATTTATAACAAAAACACTATCTTTGATTATGTAGAGCTTCTAAGTATATTGACTTTGTTAAGAAAGTTAAATAAGTTAGCTATTCATAACATATGTGGTATGTTATTTGATAATATATTATCTTATGAGTTAAACAAAGGGAAAATTTCATATAAGGACCTCTGTAGCTAATTAATGTAAAAGAAGGACCATAAGAGTCTGAAACATCACTTAAGGACCGTGGGGGCATATTGAAATTAATTCATATTGAGAAAAGACATTCTTGACCCCCTAATTTTCTTCAATATCCCTCACCACTCCTCCCCGTCTCTACCTCCTTTTTTCTCTTGATGGCTCTCGTTCTTGTTTTTCTCCATCGCCTTCTTGCTCTCTTAATTTAGACTTGATCAGTGGTCGTAGAAAATGTAATCGAGAAGAAGGAAATCTGAAGCCCGTCACAGTTTCAGAAAAACAAGAATGAATCTTGTCACATTTTTCTCCATCGCCTTCTTGCTCATCACAGTTCTTCATCCCTTACTCTATCATGCACGAAGCTCGGCGTTTCAGAAAAATCTAACACTTGGCACACCACCCATTGCAGCTTTTGCAACTAGATTAGATTTAGATTTCGAGTAATTGTTTGAATTTCAGAGTCAATATTATGTCCAGGACACGCACAAGAAAATGACCATATGCACAAAGAAATGTCAATATGCACAAGGAAATCGCCATATGAACAAGCAGTAATAAAGTCCCTTATAACCTGCTATGTCCAGGCCACGCACAAGGAAATGGCCATATGCACAAGGAGTAATAAATTGGCCTTATAACGTGCTATGTCCAGGCCACGCACAAGGAAATGGCTATATGCACAAGAAGTAATAAATTGGCTTTATAACGTGCTATGTCTAGGCCACGCACAAGGAAATTGCCATATGCACATGGAAATGGCCATATGCACAAGGAGTAATAAATTGGCCTTATAACGTGCTATGTTCAGGCCACGCACAAGGAAAGGAAATGACCATATGCATAAGGAAATGGCCATATGCACATGGAAATGGCCATATGCACATGGAGTAATAAATTGGCCTTATAACGTGCTATGTCTAGGCCACGCACAAGGAAATGACCATATGCATAAGGAGTAATAAATTGGCTTTATAACGTGCTATGTCCAGGCCACACACAAGGAAATGGCCATAGACACATGGATATGGCCATTTCCTTGTGCATATGGTCATTTCCTTGTGCGTGGCCTGGACATAGCACGTTATAAAGCCAATTTATTGCCCCTTGTGCATATGGCCATTTCCATGTGCATATGGCCACTTCCTTGTGCATATGACCATTTCCTTATGCGTGGCCTGGATATAGCACATTATAAAGCCAATTTATTACTCCTGTGCATATGGCCATTTCCTTGTGCGTGGCCTGGACATAGCACGTTATAAGGCCAATTAATTACTCCTTGTGCATATGGCCATTTCCTTGTGCATATGGCCATTTCCTTGTGCGTGGCCTGGACATAGCAGGTTATAAGGGACTTTATTACTGCTTGTTCATATGGCGATTTCCTTGTGCATATTGACATTTCTTTGTGCATATGGTCATTTTCTTGTGCGTGTCCTGGACATAATATTGACTCTGAAATTCAAACAATTACTCGAAATCTAAATCTAATCTAGTTGCAAAAGCTGCAATGGGTGGTGTGCCAAGTGTTAGATTTTTCTGAAACGCCGAGCTTCGTGCATGATAGAGTAAGGGATGAAGAACTGTGATGAGCAAGAAGGCGATGGAGAAAAATGTGACAAGATTCATTCTTGTTTTTCTGAAACTGTGACGGGCTTCAGATTTCCTTCTTCTCGATTACATTTTCTACGACCACTGATCAAGTCTAAATTAAGAGAGCAAGAAGGCGATGGAGAAAAACAAGAACGAGAGCCATCAAGAGAAAAAAGGAGGTAGAGACGGGGAGGAGTGGTGAGGGATATTGAAGAAAATTAGGGGGTCAAGAATGTCTTTTCTCAATATGAATTAATTTCAATATGCCCCCACGGTCCTTAAGTGATGTTTCAGACTCTTATGGTCCTTCTTTTACATTAATTAGCTACAGAGGTCCTTATATGAAATTTTCCCTTTGTTTAACTCATAAGATAATATATTATCAAATAACATACCACATATGTTATGAATAGCTAACTTATTTAACTTTCTTAACAAAGTCAATATACTTAGAAGCTCTACATAATCAAAGATAGTGTTTTTGTTATAAATTAGATCTGGTTTAATTGTGTGAGACATTACATAATTAATTTAGATAAGGATAGTAAATGAAGTGACATGTATTTATAAGCACTAAGACTTAATTTAGTAGAGGTAATAAATGTAAGAAGCAAATAAAGGAAAAGTAACTCCAATTTGTAGTTGAATTTGTGTTGTTTTTATCAAGGTTTAAAAAACGGACCGGACATCGAACCGGACGAGGAACTGGTTTAAGAGTTAATGGTCGGACCAGGTCAGGCCGGTTATATTAAAATAATAAAATTTTATTGATATTAACATTAATAATCACTAATATCAAAATGTAAACATAGATAAGTATGCATGATTCATCAAACATGAATATTTTGATGTTTCTATAGAGGGAAAAATATAAAATATTAGTTGAGTACACGTGAAAATAAATATTATTCTACAATCCATAGACTAAAATACAAATACTAAGAGCAATAACAATTAAATACTAAACATATGCAAGTATAATAGCATTTAAAATATTATAATTTCCTTGTTTCTAAAATTAAGTGAAGTGAAAGTTGGTGATTAGGTGAATTATAACAAAATAAAAAAAATCAAATTTTGAAAAAAAAAAGGAAAAAGAAAAGGAGAAAACCGGTTCAACCCCGGTTCTGGCCGGGTTAAACCGGTTCTCCGCCGGTTCAACTGCCCTCCCGGGTTGAAGGCTCGCCCAGACCGGTTTGTATGCGGTTCACGGTTCAACTAATCCGGTCTTTGAACAATGGTTTTTATATCTTAATTAATTTTTCTTCACTCATTTTAAGTCGATTTTGTCTTTAAGAAAAATAAGATATTTTATACATATATCAATTATTTTGAGTCCATGTAACGTGGACCTTTATTTGCTAATTTACAGTTTTTACTACCCTCACAATAATGGAGCTTGTTTAAATTTTAGTAACCTCATATTTTCTATCAAAGTTTTAAAAGTTAAACCCTTAACCGATTTAATTTAAATAATAAAACCTTTTTTAAAAACCTTTTCAAAAATGGTTGGACAATTATGGATAGCTTAGTCATAGACTCAAAGGCATCACATGATGAAGTTCAACTTAAGCGCATCGCTTGCGCTTAGCACACTTAATCCTCTTAGATAATTATAAGAGGATTACGCTTTAACGCCACATTATTTATTAGATATAGACAATCTATATGTACACATTCTATAGCTGTTGTATGAGCAGAGAAATTGGTTCTAGATTGAAGAATAATTAATTACATTTACAAGTCCATCGCCAAAAGGGAGGAAAATTACAGTTGAGCCCTATAAAAACAATAACAAGAACAATAGTTATTACATTATGATAATAAATGAAGGTGGGGGTGCCTGCGAAGTTGAATAAAAGGCTTCCAGTAACCTTATTAATCACGAACAAGAGAGTTTATTAGAATGGCGGCCTCATCAGCTGTGGGAACTGCATCATCTGATACACACACATACTCAAGTTCTTATCATACGCCATTCATACACATCAGTCTAATTCATTTCTTTATATATATATATATATATATATATTAGCATAAATAATAAATAAAATATTGAATGAAATAACCTGGGATTGAAGTAGGCAAGTGTGAGACGATGTTTTCAATAACGCCGCCATTACTCTCCTCCTCTGTTTTCTCTTGCTTCTTCTTCTTCTTCTTTTCATCTTCATCTTTATCATCAACTTCCATTTTCTTATCTGATTCACCATCATCTTGATGAAACAAATTGGAAATTATGTTATGAAAGATCCCTCCTCCTTCACCTTCTTCATCTTCCTTCTTAGGAATCTCATTTCTGGTGTCATCCTCTGCTTCAGCTTCCTCTGTTTTCATTCCCAGAGGTGTGACCATGGTGGACATCAAGTTCCTAATAAAGCCACCACCGCTTTTATCTTCTTCTTGTTCTTCTTCTCTCTTCTCTTGGGGTTTTTTATCAGAGTGAAACCCAGATTTCTTTTCTTTGTCTTCTTCCTCTGACATGAGATTCAATGGAGGAATCATAGCTTCACTTTCTGGTACAGCGTCTTCCATATTGATGGAGCTTTCTAGAATTTTTTTTTTTTTTTTTTTTTTTTGTGAATCCAAAGCGAGAAGAGAAAACCAATATGTGGGCTGGCTTAAGATATATAGGTTGAATGGGCATGAGCAAAGAAGTATACAAAAGTGATTCAATTTACTTGTTTAGAATGAATCCAGGTTTACATAAATCATAAATGATTTATTATATAAAGATGATAAATGGTTTGAGAATATTTATTATGTTTTGTGGGGATACGTGGGGGATGAGTACAAGTCCCAACACAGTGTCGGTCCCTTGGATTCCGTAGCCACCCTCCTCTCTTTTTCTTATTGGGAAAATTGCACAGTAATCCCAATGAAGGCATTATACTACTGTAAGGTCCCAAAAAATGCCCTTATTATCATCAAGTCCCACAAAAAATGCCCTTATTATCATCAAGTCCCAAGGGACTTTGGTGCAATATCTTCCATTTGTCCAAAGACCCTTTTGCCCCTTAAGTAAAAACACATAGGATGGACTGAGATGTTGAAGAAATGAAGCCCTAAACATGACTCAAATTCCTGAAAGCAAAGAACAGAGAGCGGAGAAAGAGAAAGGCAAAGATCGGTGGAGCGGTGGCCGTCGAAGAGCGGTAGCTGGCGAAGATCAATGGTCGGCCAACGGAGGAAAGCGAAGCTAGGAATCTTCGATTTTGATCGGTATGTGTTCTTCACTCTATGGCTCCTCACTTTAACGCCCTTACACGCTACACACACTGTTACTCTCACCAGCCTTCATCCTTCCTATTTCTTTACACACTTCTTCCTTAACTACATGGAGAGTCACTGTCCCTGAAAGTCACACCCCCATTGATAAAAAAACTCACTTTCTCAGTGAGTTTTCAGGATTTTCTCAAATACTTGTTCATATAGCGATAAAAGGGGTATTCTACACTCTGATTAACAAGGTTTGTCCCATTAATCTATCTTTAATTATTTTCCCCCTCTATGTGATTAGTTATCACACATACATGTGCGAGTGGCATTTTAATTATGTGTGATGATGATTGATGATGACAATGAAATGGGTCTGAGAATTTTGTAGCTGTATTGTATTGTGTCATGGAGAATTTTAATTCTGTATTGTGTTGTATTTTGTCATGTAGGGATTGGATCTGAATCTGGAGGAAAACAACATACAAAAAGGATTATATGATGTAATATTTAGATAATTATGAGCAGTTGTGAACAGTAAACTGAAACAACTAGTGCAACATTTGCTGTTATTGTTTATCAAATTGTTTGACCTTCAACTTCATTATCTAGTTTAGCAGTTTATTGCGGTAATTGATTGGAACATCATTTGTAGTTGATATCTTTCTTAGAATGCAATGGACAGAGCAGACATTAGGTAATTCCTGAACATAATCACATGGTGAGGCTAGTTGATAGTTTTCAATACAAGACCATTTGAGTGGCTGTTATGCTGCAGCAAAACAGATGGCCAATGGCTAATAATATTTCAAATAGAGTGCAAGCCATGTTAAATTGTAGGGCATTTTAAATGCTTGCTCCTATGAGTATCGTCTAGTTATAGTTATATGTTTTGTAAAGTATTTGATCAAAGATTTGTTATGAATAGGACGAGAATATTATGAACATTTTATCAATTAGTTATGTTTCATTAGCACATAACTTTTAGTTTTAAATTACAATTTTTAATAGTTCATTTTGGTTTTACAAAGCTACCACCACCATGAATGTCTCTAATTCATTTATTCACCGAGTCACCATACTTCAAATATAGTAAAGACTATTTCCTATTATCCCTCTCTTTTTCTTTTTGTTCTATGGTGTTAGAGGTGGAAGGTACTAGGGACCCATTTGGTTGTTAGAAATAGATGGAATGGAAATAATAGAAAGAGAAAGGGAATGGATGGGAATAGTGAATATGATCCATGAAATAAACCAAAGGTGTCAAAGAAGAAGACAAAGAATGTCAACAGATTAAAACCTAAGCAATCCCTAGTCAGATGCATTGTACGTGTTTACTGCCATTTAATGTTGTTTTGTTGTTATCTATTATGCACAAATTTTAATTCACAATCTGTCATTCTATACCAGCATGGTGGCTTCTATCAAATTCTTTGTAGAGTTAGCTGCCTCTGTTCGAGGGAAAACACAAAATTGATAATCAAGTGACATAGGCTAAAGTTCATGTTTACTGTGATACGTGAGTATACTTGTTGGTTGTAGTTAATATTTGTCTAAATTGTGTGTGTAATTGACCTGTATACATAATTCAACTTTGTTTGCAAGGACTCATATGGAGTGCATGTATTGTCTTGACTGTAGATGTGGGATGGAAAAGAGCAAGATGATGAGGGTTACACCATGCTCAAGTATTATAGGGAGGAACTTTAGGAATTGAAGAAGGGTTGTTTGTGGTGGCTTGTTACTCATCCCAACAATGTACGTCGTGATCAGGTCCATCATTATTGCGAGGGAACCATCAGAAGAGGAAGAAAGCATAGACAAAATAGTATATTAGCTTTTGAAGTGGCAAGAGTGGGGAGTTATGAAAATTATATCATATATTTTGATTTCGAATTGATAGTGAACTATCTAATGACATCTATGTATTTTTATAAGATTCCAGTAGTTAATGAAGCTTTTGTTGTCATTATTAATTATTTAGTGGAATGAGTATATGGTGCCTATGATCAGGTATGTCACGAAGTGTTGGTCAATGTTATAATTAACAAGGTTGGAAGCCCAAAATATACAAAATTAAGGTAAATGTGTCAAGTGAGTGTTACCCGAGTGACAATTGGGAAGACATGTAATAACAACTCACAAAGCATGCATTAACAAGTTCCTATGTTGTTAATGGGAGCTGGGTATGCCTCACATCTCAAAAGAGTTTTATAAGAGTGACAAGTGGGAAGGCCTGTAATGACAACTCCCAAAGGCTACATTAACAAGTTATGGAGTTGTTAATAGAAACAGAGTATACCTCACACCACAAGAGAGTTTTACATGAGTGGCACGTTAGAAGGCCTGTAATGACAACTCCTAAAGCGTGCATTAACAAGTTCCTGAGTTGTTAATAGGAAATGGGTATGCCTCACATCTTAATTGAGTTTTACACGAGTGACAAGTTAGAAGGCCTGTAATGACAACTCCCAAAGCGTGCATTAACAAGTTTCAGAGTTGTTAATAGGAAATGGGTATGCCTCACATCTCAATTGAATTTTACACGATTGACAAGTTAGAAGGCCTGTAATGACAACTCCCAAAGCCTGTATTAACAACTTCTGGAGTTGTTAATAGAAACAGAGTATGCTTCACATCTCAAGAGAGTTTTACACAAGTCACAAGTTTACATAAAGTAATCACTGATCGAAATTTCATTTACATCCTTGTATGTATCATATAGTCAACTATACATACCCCAAAAGCTATCCAAAACATCATACACCTTCCACTTTCAATGACCACCTAACTTTTAACATGTCTAATGACATTTACAAAAGCTATCCAAAAGAGGATGCATTTACAAAAAGTCACAAAAGAGGATGCATTTACAAAAAACCACAAATGTGGTTGCATCACATGAAACTGTGAACCTCATAATAATTTCATTGCTCCCTTTTCCTACAATTGAACATATCATTGTCTTGAATTCTTCATAACTTGTCATTTCCTTGACTATTTTTGATCTCGTCGTCCCCCCAACATATGTCAAATAACCTTCTCCATTAGTTATAAATTGCCCGCCTATGTGAAGAAAACATAGCATATGCTTCCCAGATGTACTAACCATTATCAATATCACCCTACAAAATTACTTTGTATTAACAACTAAATCACAAATAACATATTTATCACCACATTTTCTTCTCTGCACAAGTATTCAAATAACATATTTATCAAAGACCTGTGTTCATTCGTTGCCACTCATATTGTAGACAAAGATGATAATATATCCCAAAACATATCATCACATTAACAAGTGAACAACACATATTAACAACTACCTATGCCACTATTAACAACACATTTTTCTTTTTTCGCACAAGTATAATAACATATTTATTAACCAGGCTCACATTAACAACAACACTTATTAACAACTACCTATACACTATTAACAACACCTTTTTCTCTTTTCGCACAACAAGTATAATAACATATTTGTTAACCCAGGTTCACATTAACAAGTTAACAACACATATTAACAACTACATATAACACTATTAACAACACATTTTTCTCTTTCGCACATTTAGTATAATAACATATTTATTAACCCAAGTTGATTCATTCCACTTACAATGGACAAACAGAACATCAAATAGAAAAAAAACAGAGCACCATCTATCCACCTGGATACAATAAAGCATCAGACTCCATTAAACCCTACCCAACTAAAATGATGAGAACATGAACTTATTAACACAATCTTTTTCATTAACTATCTCAGCATTATTACTTCGTACATCAAATGGGTTATCTTGGTTACCCAAAACCCCTAAAACCCATCAATGGTCACACCAAAACATCCTTTCTTTGTCATTTTTTTTCAGGTAAATAGAGTATGAAAGAAGAGTACCTTTGTATCTTCAAGCCTGATCAAGACAACATTTGAGTAAAATCAAATAATGGCCATAGTGACTACAACTTGAGCTCTTCACGTCTTTCTTGTTCTCTCTTCACGTGTTTCTTGTTCTTCAGTGAAACAGAGCATGTTTTGATTGTTCCTCCCCTCATTCACATGTTTTTTTTTATAATTAATGAGGGCAAAAGGGTCTTTGAACAATTGTAAAATTTTGCACCAAAGTCCTTTGGGACTTGTTGGTAATAAGGAGACTTTTTGGGACCTTGTAGTAGTATAATGCTTTCCTTGGGACTACTGTGCAATTTTCCCCTTCTTATTCCTCCCCTCCGTATATTTATTACTCTGTAATATACTCCTATTAAACTCTGTGTAAAGTGTAAACAAATCCTACTGGCAAAAAAAAAAAAAAAAAAAAAAAATCCTAATCCAATTTCTAAGGCACTGGTCGGTTTCTAATGCACATTAACTATTTGTTTTTGTTTTGTTTCGTACATCATCTATCCTTATTATAAGGCACAAACTAATAAACTTTTATGATCCATTTTATAAGGCACTAGTCGGTTTCTAATGCACATTAATTATTTTTCTCCTTGCATACCCATATTAAACAGGGGTAGTGGGAGAAGGTAATAGTTACTCCTTCCGTCTATATATATAAGAGTAAAAAATTTAAATGATTTTTTCCCTTTTTATA
Organism: Mimosa bimucronata; assembly: GCA_037074515.1. Lineage (NCBI taxonomy): Eukaryota > Viridiplantae > Streptophyta > Magnoliopsida > Fabales > Fabaceae > Mimosa > Mimosa bimucronata. Next base: position 4,577,455 of record CM073446.1, read on the forward strand.
AGAGCCTGGTTAAATTTATCAAAGCATTTAATGAGCATTTTCACACTCTACCCATCATTATTCTCTTTATTTACATTCTTTTTCATACTCATTTATAACACTATTATCACATTTCTCTCTCTTATATACTTAATCATAACTAAGGGCAAACTTGAAAAAAGAAAATTATTTCAGACATATTTATCTCTTTCAACTACCTCCTTAATCTGTGTGATTTTACCTCTTTAGCTCTTATAATAAGGGACGGAGGGAGTATTATAACATAGAGTTTAGTGTAATTAATGGGGTACTATTGGAGATTTTTAGGACAAATTTAATGCTTTTAACCAATTTTATTGATATAAGAGAATTGTTAGTTGGTTCCTTATAATTAGGACCAGAGGGAGTATCTCTTAATAAATTACATATTTAGATTCAAATTTGTTTGGAATATTTTTTGCTAATTCATTACAAGTTATTGTCCAAAATATCTCATACCTTAAAACTCTGGGCTTTGGTTTTTAGAGAGTGTAATTTATTTGTAGTATCTGCATTTTTTCTTATAGATATGTTACACATGGTTGTAGGTTACACCGTACGTCTCTTTAAATGAATAATACTCCCTCCTTTCTAATATCCATCTAACTAATTTGATCACAATAAGGATGTTAGTTAAGTAATTAAAATCATATTATATTACCAAAACGTTTTAACCACTTACTTTTATTCTCACATTTCCTTTCTTGTTATGTATCATTAGAGATAGTTTAGAAAAATATTGAGAAAAAATGAGAAAAATCTTATATTTAAGAACAAACTCACTATCCTAAATAAATATTATATTTAGAAATTGTGGGAGGATATTATATGAAGGTTGGTGGAAAGGAGGTGAAGATGACAAGCACGGCCGAGGGAGACAAAATTTCTTCCCATTTTTCTCTATAGAGTGAGTCCTACACCGTATTTTCTTTCTTTTCACTTTTTCTCCACCATGTAATAGGGGAAAATCATGCTTCCTTCTTACTTTCTCTTCTAGTTTTCTTTCCTCTCATGTTTTCTCTTCATCTAAGCAATGCTTAAAATTATATTCCCTGTGGTCCTAAATATAAAATGGAATTGGCTTTTTTAGAAAGATTAAGAATGCAAAATTCATTACTCTAAAGTATTTATATTTATAATTTTTTCTTAAAACTAACTTACCTTACTTATAAACCAACATATACTCCCTCTGATGCTTATTATAAGGCACCAACTAACAAATCTCACATACCAATAAAATCTGTCAAAACATTAAATTTGTCTGAAATTGAAATATTTCCAATATTGCATATATACCAACTACACTAAAGTCAAATACCATAATAATTATTACTCTCTCCTACTACTCTTATTAGATATGGACATTGATCGAAAAACATATTTAATGCTTTTCGAAAACTAACAAGTGCCATATAAAAAGGATCAAACGAACTTGTTAGTTGGTACCTTATAATAATGATTAAAAGGAATAACTTAAATACATTTAATATACTCCACAAAAAAGTCCACTTGATATTATATTAAAGAGATAAACTTACTTTTTTTCAGCAGGCTCACCAATATAACTTAATGTCTCCTCATTGTAGTATGTCCTTGTAACATCTATGAACGATATAAAAACATAAAATTTAAATCCTCCATGGACAAAAAGTAAAATTAAAAGGAATTATTATGGAACTGTTGAATTACCGATATCGGCTCCTACAACTTTAAGTGAATCCTAATAAAGGATTGCAAACTCACCACCATCCATCACCTCAGCAAAAACGAAGTAATTAACACTCGAGTTGGGTAAGAAAGGAGCAACTCACTTGAAGGTAAATCATGAACACAACACTTATACATATACACTAATAACTTGTTCAAGGCTTTACTGATTTTAAGGTTTCAAGTGTATCCATAGTTGGCTGTTATATTTCAATCCAGATTTTAAGACAGAATACACATAAACATAGGCTTATAAAGATGTTGCTTATATTGATACGATTTTCTGGTATTGTGTGATGCAATAACAATTAGTTGCTAATTAAACAAGGTGGCATGCTGGAGGTACCAAGGGGCCTTTATAAGCCTTGCAAATATAGGTCACGAAATTCTCGTAGTCCTGCATCCTCATTCACCATAAGAAAAAAGAATCTTGATGAGAATTTCTGCTGGACTTTAGGAACTTCATATCTGATTATATATAAACAAGTTTCTTAAACGAACCTTTTCAAGAGGTTTATCGTTGACCATCACCCATGGTAGAAATTTAAAGGGTGGAGAAAGTCTAGAAACTTGACTTACATAATCTCTTCCAAGCTGCACACACAAAAATATAAAGAAAGTCAAATGCAAACCCAAGTCAGCTTAAGACATACTCCCTACAGACCATTACTAAGTATAGAAGTTAGACAATGAGCTTATTTTGGTCTTAAATATAAAACATGAGTCCGCTTTTTTATATAGACGCAAGTCTATTTAAGTCATCGTTAGCTACTAAATATAGTCACTTCTCTCAACAGAAATCAGAACTTTAGTTCATGTTGTGAGATGTTAACTCATTTAACTATAGACCCAATCAACTACCATTGGTAGATCTTACTCCACTTTGTAATTTTTTCTTTAAAATAATCTAACCCCTCCTGTTGGTAGTTCTAAACTTCTAACGCATATAATTACAAAAGGTATTTTGGGAAAACCAACATACATTTATAACATATGCTTAAATTAATTGATTTTCATAATTAATACCCAATACTTAGTTACCTAATTTTTTATATTATAAGAACTTGGTTTGTCCAAAAAAAAATATTATAAGAACTTGGAGGGAGTAGCATAATTGAGAGAGAGTGGGAGGGAGAGAGGACCAGAGTTCCATTGCCAGCAAGAAAGCAGTCAAGAAAAGGCTGCTTAGGCAAACCCAATTGGTTGAAACAGCTCTGCCACTTTTTGTGTCTGCCTTCCAGTGCCAAAAACTCAAAGCAGAATATCAATGCATAGTGTTTGTTCTGCAAATTCATTATCACATTCAATCTTTATTCATTAACTAGATGCCATAATTAAGCATGCATCTCATGTATAGAGAAGCAAAGAGATTGTGTTCTCACTCTCACACACTTACCACATCATGTGTAACGTTCATGACACAGGCTTCCAGAGAATTAAGCTGACATTCTTCTGGTCCATTCTGCAAATAAGTTAATCATCATGGAGGCCAAATCAGTAATAATTACAACAGTCACTCATTGCAAGTTAGTAACCATGGTTCGTGGTGTGAAAATCTAAGTATTGTGTGAGTGCTTTCTTGGAGCCTTTTATTATGAGCACGTTCACATAATCCAAGGTAAAACTATTCTTATATGCTTATTTTGTATATCGTAAGTCACGATTATAAAATGACTTTGAAAAGTTCCAATCATCATTTCAAGTCATAAGTATATTAGAAGTTAGAGACTAGAAGTTTTCATTCTCAAAATTTCACTTGAGAATTTTCTTTTATCACATTCACACATGCCTCTCAATCATACTATAGGCAAACTCCATTATTGTCATACTTAGGCTATTTAGAGAAGCATTATCTATCATTCATCATGATTCACTTTATATCTATCATCTAAAATAGATCATACCTACTCTTCACCTTACATGTTTCTGATTCAATATTTTTGACAATCTAGACCCCATTAGTCCTTCAAAAAAAGTTGCTACTTTGCTGGTATAGGATAGTGTCTTGCCTTGCTAAACAAACCATCTTCCTTTCTTTGTAGGCTCAAAATCATTCTGTTCATCATCTTTGGGGACTATATTTTACAATATGGATATTCTTAGAAATACTCCCTCCGTCCCATAATATAAGATCCATTTTTTTGAATGATCTTGTCCACAATATAAGGTCCTATTTGACTTTATTTGAGTAATAAATGCTTTTTTTCCCATTTTACCCATGCATTAATTTTCCCACACATTCTCTTTCATCTTCTTTTCATAATTACCCCCTCTCTTACTCATTCATAAATAAGGGCAAAATGGTATATTCCCTACACATTTATTGTTTTTAACTAACTCTAACTAATTTTTTAGGAACCCGCAATTCGGTCAAAACGACCTTATATTATAGGACGGAGGGAGTATTTAGCAAGGATGAAATATTGATCAAAGATTATATTCTTATAGGAATGGGATATTGATTATCTAGTTTAGAAATCTAAGAATTTATTAAATTGTAATACGAAATTATTTTTGAGATTAATGTTTTTGTGGCGCTTAAATTAGGTTGGGATTGACCTTTTTAAATATTTATAAAGGTATATAAATATGCGATATGGTGGCATTAGTGCATATATTTGTATATTAGATCTTTACGGGAGAGGAACCCCTCATTTTCTTTTACATCATTTTCTCTCATTTTCTCCTTTAATAGCCGCTAGATTCACTTTAAATGGTCCAGATTTGGTGTAATTTTTCTTTATATAACATAAAATTTTAATAATGATATTATAAACATCGAATCTGGACCATTTAAAATTAATCTAATGACTATTAAAGAAGAAAATGAGGGAGAATGATGTAAGGGAAAAGAAGGGATTCCTCTCCCTTTACGGTTACATTCAATAATACAAAAATAGAAGTTTTTTTTATATGACAACGAATCAATATATTGGTAGCATTCATCAATATAAAATGACATTTGTATCTAAATTGTAAAATTGACAAGCAAGATTAATTGTAGATGATGAATCCCAAACAAGGAAAATTGAAACTTTAAAATTTAAAAGTTATGAAATTGATATCTATTTAGTTTAAAAAAAAATTCCCAAAGATGATAGAAATGAACCAGCAGGAATGCTGCTTAAAATTTCTATTTATATTTTCTAAATTTATGACTCGATTTTTTCAAAATTATAAACTTATTTGTATCCAAAAACAGCAATAAATACAAAACACTCTCACATTATTATGCAGTAATTTTGGGGAGCATGAATGTTAATTCAGAAACAAATTAAAGCAGATTCAATATCAACAGAAAGCTATAAACTTTTACCTCCTTCGCCCATACCCATATGCCTTCAAAACTATACAAACTTATATGTATTAAGAAGCAATTCTTTGAAGTGATGTATACAGAGAGAGAGAAATGGGTTCAAAACAGAGCAAGGTTTTATAGCAGAGATCACACACACACAGAGTGGGAGGGAGGGAGGGAGAAGAACCTGACATAAGATGGTATTGTTAATGTTGCTGATGGAAGCATTGGCCCAAGGAATAAGTTGGAGATTTACGATGTTGATGAGATCTTTGTTGAAGATCTCCACAAGGTTTTTGATTATAAAAGTTGCACAAGGCTCACTTAAGCTTTCAAAGTACACTGATAGATTCACTCTCTGATCAGGAGAAGCAAACTCTGTAATCTCAACTCCTTTATCATGTAAAGAAGAAGAGCCTGCAGATGCAAACATGAAGAAAAAGATGAAGAGAGGAAAAATTTCCATCATAATGATGAAGGCTGGTTTAGGAGAAAACATCTTTCAGTTTCCAGAAGACTTCTCAGTTTTCTGACAAAAGAAATTGATACAAGAGATGTACAATGAATATATAGTAAGGGAAACAAATCCTCCCAAGTAATCACCACAACAATCTCATTATGATCGAGTATCATGACAATATTTGGTGTTGGAAATAACAACATATATACTCCTAACTTATTGCAAGACTTTTTTAATGATTAGATTTTTTTTTTTTTTTTACACTTTATAGTAATTTTACTCCTATAGATAGGAATTTTTTCAAGACAAATTATTGCATAAATCTAGAGCGTTACATCATTTATGATTTGTTCAATTAGAAATTTTGAACACACCAAATTGCATCATTTAATACAGGAGAGAAGATTAATTGAAGAGAGAAGTGATTAATTTCATTAAGAAAAGATGGTGGAATTAATTTGTCAAATACCATGTAAGTGTTCAAATGTGTCACTCCTTGGAAAATAAGAAATTGTTGCATGAATTTAAAATACACGTCTTTTATGGTTTGCCCAATTAAAATATATCAAATCACATCTTTTAATCTAGCATGAAAACTTATATGACATTTAATAAATTAATCTCACAATTTTCTCTTCTTGAAAATACTGTTTCCTCTATTTGATCAAAAAGAAATATTGTTTCCTCTCTCCAATCAAATTTTTCTTCTGTATTAAATAATGTCATTAGATTAGATGTATTCTAATAAGAGATAGCATATATAATATAACGCTACTAATTTATGGAAGTGAAAAATATGGGAGTATTCAGTTCAAAAAAAGAAAAAAGAAAAATATGGAAGTATTTAATACTAACAGATAGAGAAAACTTTAGGTATACATTAATGAATGCAACTAGATTGCTATAAAAGTGTATTCAAATTTTATTTTTACGTTAATAATGCTTCTTTCTAACAATTCCCTTATGCAATGTGACACCTCATGCTTATTTTCATTTGTATATTTTACTATACCCTGAGTTACATGTGACAAATAATTATGAATGAACAGATACCTGACTTTTTAGACAAAAAAAAAAAACCAAAATTAGTTATGCTAAAATTGATTTCACCTAATTTTAGTTTTAGCTAATCAGTTCATATGTAAACCAATAATTATTTGGAATGTATCCATAAAAGTCAGATGGTCATTGAATTATAGGACCTACACAAGTTGGTGTGTACGTCAGAAAGCTTGTCGTTTTAGCTTTTAGTAAACATCAACATTCTCCATCATTTGCCATTTTCATAGTAATATCAATTTCCATATTTATTACAGCTAATTAACTTCTTTTTCCTCCTCCATGTTTTTTTTTTTATTATGATCATTTTTCCACTTTGGTAGTATGATCAACGTTTCAATACAAACTTATTCATCCTTTCATATATTGATGAGACGTCTTATCTTCAATGTAAAATTTTGCTTTGTTTGATCTTTTTAGCACATAATGCATCAAACGTTTTTTTTTTCACGAATTAATCTTAAAGTTGTCTTAAAGTCATGCATGAAACTATGAAATGAATAAGCAGATTTAAAACAAGGCGTGCCATATTTTCCAATAATATTTCTTTTTTGTGGAGTTTGATGTAATTGTCTTAATTATAGAATCATTAGAATGACTAGCGTCAGTTTTAAAAACTTGTTATTGATATACTATAAACTTAAAATATATATATATATATATATATATATATATATAATTTATTACACAACAAAACTTATGTCAGGCTATTTGTATTCAATAGATCAAGTTTTCCAATTGCACTGTTATTTTACTTTTATTAATTGTTAAAATACGTATATGCACTTATAAATTAGGAATTATAAATTTTCACATAGACATTTGTTATTTTGAGATTGTTAGTTGTTAAACTTTGCTCATACACTTGTAAACTCACTTGTGAAATATGAGCACTTGCTATTTTATCATTGCTAATTGTAAAAATGCGTATGCACATTTGTAATTTGTAATTCACCTATTGTTGGACTTGTGTCTATGTGATTAAGAAAAAAGAAAAATTGATTATCCAAAGGGATCAATTAGTAATCATCAGTGTGAGTTGACTTAATCAGCTTGCTAATTAATGATTAATCGGTCAACTCATTCCTTAATGGTTGTCATTCTTAATACTTTACATAAGGGACACCTCATTCTCTTTGAACCCATCATAGCCACTGAGATTTCTGACTCTTCCTTCATCTCTTGTGTGGTGATCTAGTGTGCCACTCAAATTTACACTCTAATAGTGTAAACATTTCGTCAGCATAGCTCGTTCAAGTTAGGAGCATTGGAACTTTGATCTGGTCTTTTTATCCCTCTCCTTTCTATTTTTCCTTCACCTATGAATTTAACCTAATTGATATGAACAATTTGACTTAAGTTTGTCCATTATTATATTAAATATTAATGGTTGGATTAAGTAATGGCCAATTAACCGATTCAGTCACGTTTTTTAAGTAATAATTTGAATTTGAATGAAAAAAAAATCATGGTAATAGAGTTCCTTATTAAAGTTCACTTGAATTTGAATTAATCGGTAAGTTAAATTTAGAATGGGAGGAAAAAAACGAAAAATAAACTAAGCTTAAAACCATGTTTCAATGCGTAAACTTCTCATTTTTTAGGTACTAAAACAAATCGAAAAAAAAACAAAGATTTGGATAAATATGAACAACAGCCAAGGGGACTTTTTCTCTCTCATTTTAGATTTTTCAAGGACTAAATATGTTTGGGTTTTAAACTAATTTTAAACATTTTTCATTTTTACCGCTACATTACTTTATATTAAAAAAATCGTTTGAAATAGATAACGATCTTTACAGCATATTTAAAATAAAATCATTCCATTTCCATAACTTACTCCCTCCGTCCTAAATATAGGATTTATTTATCTAATTTAATTAGATTGAATATGTTAGTTAAGTTAGTTTACATGACTTGCTTTTCCCAAAATACCTCAATTATATTCTCTAACCCCCTCCTCTCTCTTATTTGATTATAGTTGAAGGGCATTAATAATGGTAATTTTGAGAACAATGGATAAAAATTAGAACTAGTTCCTATATTTTGAACCAAAACTATATCTCTAAATAGGTCTTATATATGATAGGAGTAATTGTTAAGCAAGTGACATAATTGGTACTTATGTTAAATCTCTTTTAATTCAAATAGAAACAAATATTGAAAAAAGAAAGGATAATCATGAGGATCCTTAAAGTCAACATATTACCGTTTGTCTAATCTGGTTAGATGTCAAGGAACTTCATTAGATTACATGAAAAATATTGTCCACCAACTCTATTCAAGCCTTCTATATTAGCACAAGCCTCCCAAGTTTTAATCTACATTGTAGCAACAAGTCTATAAATTAATAGGAAGAAACAATATAACTGACTAATTATAGATTTTTAAGAAACTAAAACAATACTGGAATTTCTTATAATTAATTCATGATGTTGATGCATACTAAAGTTTTATACAATTATTATTGTTTTCTACAATTTCTTTTTTAATATTTAATAAATAGTTACGTCTCTTATACACGAATCTCTTCCACATTTATCTTAATACCACTATGTTTCTTAACATAAATCTACTTAAACTAATTCTCACGTAGTGAGAATATGTAGTTATATCATTAAATATGTTTTATATTTATAAAATTTTCTAAAACTGCCCTTATTCAAAATTTCCCTCTTTTTAAATTTACAAATTATCTTCACATCTCTCTCCTCATTCTCTCTTCTCAACAAAAATTAAATAAGATTAAAGTTAAAAAATAATCGTTAATAAACTTTAAGTGGACTTACACTGAACAAAAATTTTTAGGTGGTTAAAGACTTAGAATTATAATAAAGAACAGAGTATAGTACTATCTAAATACGGGGAAAATTGAATGAGCCTCGAATTAACAGTAAAATTAATACCAAGTAACTTAACATTCATGGTTTTAAATGTTAGAAACGACATCTTCTTTTATAGGTAGTAAGACTGAATACATCTATTCCTCCTCATATTCAAGTTGGGGCATTGGGCTGTTGTTTTAAATCTAAATACCGAAAAAAAAAACTGACTGACTAACGTAATCTGCAAATTTGAAAGGCCAATCAATCATTACTCAACATTCACTTATATCATCAGCACATCCATTTTTACAAGCAAAAGCAGCCAATCAGCACGCCATTACAAGATTGTCGTTCCTTCATAATAAATCAACACGTCTAAAACTCAACATTAAATAAATGCAATTGCAAGATTCTTAGAGACACTAGCTGATATACTGTTACAAAATATCATCCAAAAGCGGCATCACAGACATTTACTAAGAACCTACCATTTTCCAGATTTCATTACATACACCAAGGGCAGTCATCTTTGAGGGGTCAAATTCAAACTTCTCTACTGCATTTTTATCCTTTTCCACAATATCTGCATGCAAGATTCAGGAAATTCACAGTTTTTCTTTTATTTTTGATAGAGATAAAATCATCCATAAATAAAAGCCTGAAAAGGAAGGCGGAAAAAATGGATAAAAATGAAAGTAATAGAACCAACGGAAGGATACAGCCTGAAATTTTGGACTGGTCATCCAAATTTGGGATAATATTTGTGACAGAGGCATACATTGAAAGCATCATCCTGCAACAGAAAAGAACAGATTAACTTCTAATGTGCACAGAATCCATCCAAGACTTTACTCGAGCTGACATGCATGCAGATAATTATGCCAAAACAAAAAGGATCACCCCGCAACAGTTGAGCCAGGACAAGATCCAATTTCTTCCACCAATTTGGCAAAATAACATAGCTCACACACAAACAATGACTTGATTCCCCAAAAAGGAAATAAAAGGTGCTTAAATGCATTTAACTTGGTAATACGAAAGATATATTGTCTGATTCCAGGCTCAAAAATATCTGAATTTGCTCTAATTTCTATGTTTATCTTCTGCAATCTATGTAAAGAAAGAACGGTGTTTTTTAATGAGGATGAGTCCAATCTGACGTGACTCACCAACATTTCCAGGCTAGGCATCTTCTGATTCTCTGGAATTACACAAATCATGAACATTGGTAATCCTAAGTCCGTCTCAATATTTAACTTTACTACAAAACTTCAAACATGGCCAAATTTTGGAATAAGCATAATATTCAAGGAATGCTTTTCTAAATAATTTTTTTATAATACCCTAAAATAATGTAATGATGCAATCAAGTATTTATATTGAGAGATCCAATTGTAATAAGCTCCGACTTTATATAAATCAATTAACTTAACAAAGATAACGAGAGCCACAAGTTTGGAAAAGGCAAAGCCAAAGAAAATTGTCACCACCTTCTCCTTAAAACTAACTGACATCGCTATTCTAACTCAGGATGCATATTTGCAAGATTCACTCTCAGATGGGTTGAGGTTTTGTAATGCACTTACTGTGTCCTTAGCTCATCCCGCTCAAGTTTCTGTAAATTTTTCTTTCGCTCTAGGATTGAACTCCTTTGCTGTTCAAGATCATTAAATTCAATGCTGCAAGCTGTGCTGACATAAAAGAGCAGGTTAGAAATACCATGCCAGGAAATTGATAGGAAAAAGAGAGCATGACACTGAAAAGTTGTAAACGAACTAAAGACTTATCTAAGCTCCTCCCCAAGCAAGCGTTCTTTTTCAAGTTCTTCCTCCAATTCTCTCTGTAGAAGGTCCAGTTCTGCATCCGCAACAACCTCAGATCTAGCTTCCTCTGCTTTCTGTCTGCATTCATCTATTTTCTTCTGGTAATCTGATTCATGTATAATATAAGAACTAGTCAGATGCAAGACATTTAATAAAGAAGACATACTCGTAGTAAATAACATAGAAAGTGAACCAGTGAAGTTGGAATCCTCCCAAACAAGTAGAATTTGAAATGCAGCGGTTTTAGAAGATGATCCGCAGAATGCCATGCCCAATTCCAATAGAATCACAAGGATAAGCACCTCCCCTCCAAAAAAGAAGCATGCGTTCTTTTTCAAGTACTTCTCATGAGATGAATGTATCCCTACTGTCACTGGGATACAGGCAAAGGAAATTCAAGATCCATTTTACCACTTTGAAGCAATTGGTCTGCTTGTCATTTCTATGAGAAATGCACTTTGTTTTAACTGGTTTCATTCTTAATACAGAGGGTTTAGGAAATGAAGGATAAAAAATCAGATCTCATCAAGCAGCAACTAAGATTGTCTATTTGGACACTTTGAAATACTTTACGATGTGAAGTCAAGAGAGATAGGAAGAAAGTAGTGGGTTCCGCATTTGTTGGGTTCACATGCGCAAAGGTTAAACTTATCCTCTCGTTAATTCTTCTAGTTCACCATTACTTCTTCTAGTTCACCAAGGGCAGATGCTTTAAAGAATAATGGATGAAAGTTATTCAATATTTTGGCGATCATCCTCCTGACACTCACCAGAATTAGTAATGAGATCCAAACGGATTGATCAAAAGAGAAATGGAAAGGCCCGCAAATAGCCCATACACAGACATCCCTATGACAACCTCACCCTTAACATTAACGAATCTCTTACATTCCTCATTATAAACAAATCTCGTACAAGTTTGGCAAATGTTGACAAGGAGTTTGAGCTGATGTTGGAGAACAAAACCTTCACCACAGCTTTAAGCATCTCAAAAATTGAAAAGAACTGTAGGCCCCGTTGTCATATACATAAATAACTAGATACCAACCCCAAGCCCCAAATCCATTGATGTCTCAACATTCCCCTCTGATAATAAATTTTAACAACCTTACATGACTAACGCATCAGCCAGAAGAATAGAAACTCAAATGGTTCGGATTATTGAAAAAAGACATCCTTCTTTAACATAAAATTTACAAGCAAAATCGATGACGAAATGGGTTGAAGCATACATCCACCTGATTTAAATCAAAACAAGGAAGCCTCAAATTTTGCAATATACATACGATTGCTAGTCCGTTCAACATGGCCGTCAACTTACATACATGCCAACAACAATATAGCTTTAAAAGATGGGGAAACTGGTTTTTCAGTAATACAAAAAGAAAAACCTAAAAAACTTCGAACTTTTAACATCATATGTTTTACTTCAACATTCGGATTATTTCTGTTTGGGAAAATCAATAGCTTCCTGGTAGAGAAGATTCAGGCATTATAAAAATTTATAAAATAGAGACCCAAAACTCCAATCGTTTAATTCAGCTACAAGAGACGGAGTTAGAAAGCAGAGAAAGGGCAAGAAACAACCTTCAAGCAAAGATCGAACCTCGTTGAAATCAGCATTGCAAGATGAAGAAAGGGAATTAGACTGTTCTAAACACTGCGTGAAGCAATCGATGTCGCGTTTGTCCTTCAATACCTGAACGAGGTCATCGCTGTAGGAAATAAGCTTGTCTAAATCAATTTTCCCAGAAGAATCATCCATTTCCCGCAGAAAATTTGTAGGGTTTTGCGTTTCAAGCCCTAGGTTTTGGAGATAGAACCCTTCGAAGAGAAAAGACCGCCGGAGTATAAGAACCCAACCGCAGATTCGAATAAGAGAAAATTCGTCTTCTTCTTCAAGCACGGAGGAGATGAAGAAATTAATGGCGGGAACGTGAAGGGAAATTTTTGAGTTTGAAGTCGAAACTCGAAAACACTGTGAGATCTGGAAGTGGGAAATTTAAAAATCCACTTAAACGATGTCGTATTGGCAGTCCTTGGTAATGGTAAGGAATAAGGAGAATTGCGCATAGATCCAAATTAAGATTAAGAGAATTAATTTTAAACAAATCCATTGATAACTTATTCACTTGTTAACTAATGCTATTTAAAAATTTAATAATAATATTTTTTGGAAGTATAACACTCTGGGATAGATATTGGGACCTATATGCAATTATCCCGCTAAGGAATATCATGGCACTGTTTAAAATTTTGTTGGTATAAATACAAATTGTGCACGTAAGTTTTTTTTGACAAATGTCACCAAAAAATATAAAAAGTGTAGCAACACCACATTGAATTAACAGAGGTGTTATTAGGATCATAGTTAAATAGCTTAGATCTTGTAAATGTTAGATAGTGACTCTAGTCTATATAAAGGGTCTATCCTAATGATGAAAAATGCGAGATTAAGAAATCTACACAAAAGAGAGAGAAAGTAACTTGGGTCTCTCACCTCAAGTCCCTAAAGTTAGGGTTGTAATCTCATTACCTCACGTGAAGGGATGATAAATCTAAACCCAAATGGGTTAGATAGATTGTTGTATAATCTTCATCAATGTTAATGTTCTTCATTATTCATCTTATTTTTTCCCACATCAATATTCTTAAGTTCTCAACATTGTCGCTTATTAAGGAAAAACTTACTGGACAAAAATTGTTTATCTTTATCGTGACGTAGTTCATGAATGGCATATGCTAATATCCTAATTTTATTTAAGGCGACGTTGCTACATTTTTATTCTTTCAGAGCAATATTTGTAACATCTTGAAATTTTAAAGATTTAAATGATTAATATATAAAAATTTAACGTATAGGTTCTAGTATATAGATAATTATTATTTAGGTATTTAAAATTTAATAATAATATTTCAAATATTTAAAGAGAATATCTATCTAAGAGTGTTATACTTCAAAAAATATAATCTGAATGCATGATTGTAGAAGAGATATAATGTGACTTAACAGGTACAATAAATATATATAGGCTCTCATCTCATTTAAAATATTTTAATTATCTAATTATAATAAAAAGATATTAAATAATTCATAAGATCATTATATTAGATTTTAAATTTGGATAGCAGATGAAAAATTATATATAATAAACTAATAGATAAAATAAATATAACTATAAATAAATATATAATAATAATCTAAAGATATATATGTATATATAGGCATATATACATATACACTTTCACCATGTATATATATTATGTGCACACACTACAAAAAAGCTGGCGATTTGCGACGAAATTTTGCTACGGAATACATTCCGTAGGAAATTACCGACGAATTATCTACGAAAAATCCGTCACAAAAATTAGCGACGGATTACCGATGAACATGCGTCAGAAATTTGCGACGGAATACGTTCCGTCGCAAAATGCTTCGGAATGTAGCATCACCGACGGAAATTCCGTCGGTAATATTAGCAATGGTTACCGATGGAATTTCCGTCGGAAATTCCGTCAGTGATGCTTTTGTTTTTTTTAATCAATAAAACAAACCCCCCAACAAAATAGAACACGCTCAGCCCCCCCCAAAAAGCAGAGCACGCTCGCCCTAAATCGCCGTCACTCACCATTTTCGTCCTACGCTGCCTCTCAGCCCCCCCCCCGGTCACCATTTTCTGTTTCCCCAAACCCGTCCCCCTCCCTTGCAATTCCAAGCGGCGGAAGAAATCACCACCATTGTCACCGTTCTTCTCTCTCTCTCTCTCGTACTTCAAGTCACCATCACCGTCTTCTTCTTCCCCAAACCCAGAATCCGTCGAGCTTCACGTTCGCCGGCGCACGAAGGCGTGAGAGATAGCGGACGGGGGAGACTTCACCATTCTCTTCTTCTTCATCCCTCAGTTCCAAGCTCCGGTCAGTATTTCAATCCTACCAATTTTAATCCATATATGAAACTTGATGCTGTTGGAAACGAGGATTTCTTCTACTGCTTTGAATATAATTCCGCTACTGGTGCTTTCAATCCTGACAGAGTAGATGTGTCTAATTTTTCATTCTTGTTTTTGTTTTCGTTTCTGCTTGGAATTGTTGGTTGAAAATGTGCTTTTACTCCTGTCTGATTATGCTCCTGTTTATTTGGATCTTTTACGTGTTTTTACATGCCATCTTCCAAATGAATTTTGTTTTTAATTTTCAGGTTGTAGTTCATGTTTTACCTCTTTTCTTCTAGTTTCATTTGAGGAAATAAGGTATTTTAAGTTAGTTTGAACCATACAGACATCTGTGTTCTTTGTGTAAGACTCTAGTTCTTAAAACTCTCTCTGTCTCTCTGTATATATGCGTACTCCAACACTAAGCTGCCGTTGTTTTTCTCGACCACTAGCCTCACCGTCAAGTCTAATTTCACAACCACCTACGTCTTCATCACTCCCCTGCATCACCAGCTGCGTCTTGGGCCACCTAGAAGGTAATTTCTTGATGTTTCTTCCGCCATTGAATTTTTAATAAGCTTATGACTTGGATGGCTTCTATTCTTTGGACTTAATCTGATGCACACCAGCTGCTCTAGCTTATAATTGATCTAGTGATGAATGTGGTTACTTCCTAATCATTTTGGCATTCCTATTCTGGTTTCACTTTTAATCTGGTTGTCTTCAATTTTAGCAAGTATTCTAGTGATTGCTGTGGGGCACTCTTGGTGAAATGTAACATAAAAAACGCAATTGTGACTTTGTTTTTTTTTTGGAAATTTAAAGTTGATTGATCATTGAAAAAGGTTATAACTCTTGTATAATAGAGGCCTAAATCTTGATAAAAGGAGTTGCACATATGATCATTCAAGATATATATCTTCAAGTGGTTTGCAACTGCATTCTTTATAGATTTATTATATTTTCTTGTTATTTGGGGTTCTCAATTCTTCATTTTCTTCTTTGTTTCAAGGGTATTTATAATACTGGAAGTAGCTTGACCGGTGCTGCAATTAGGGCAATCTTATAAGATAATTAGGCTCAGTATGACTTATATTTTTTTATCCTTTTATTGAATTGTTGTTTTAAGTTGTTTGGTGTATGTTTTTATTACTTGAATTATATTATGCTTTTGTTGAAATGTTGTTGTAACAGCAATAAGTAAACTAGTTGACATAATCATATCACCATTAGGGTCTCACACACACACACACACACACACACACACACACACACACATCATCATCATCATCCTTCTACCACCTAATTGTGTGTATATGCTGAAAGATCTACCATCCCTATTGCTAGCTTAACCCACCTATTCTTACATTCTCTAAGAGTCAAAATGATTTATAATTAATTTGATGTTTAACTTGCACTACAAAAAAACTGTCGATTCCGACGGAATTTTCCTATTCTTTACTTACATTCTCTAAGAGTCAAAATGATTGATGATTAATATAATGTCTAATTTGGCTCTCTATTTGATGCATATCAATCAAATACGCATTATCTCTTACTTAGAATGGAAATTCCGGAAAATCGAAGATGGATGTATAATAATAGAATCGATCCGAAGACCAGATGGGCTACATTAGAGTTTCAAAGGGGTGTTGAAGAATTTTTCGCTCATGCACGTAGATCCATTCACTCTCAAAGAATCAACAAGTTTAGGTGTCCATGTGTGAAATGTAAATGTCAACCATATCTAATATTTGATAAGGTGAAGATACACCTTTATAGTTGGGGATTCATGGAAGACTATTATATATGGACTAATCATGGGGAAAACATAACAGAGGATGACTCACTTGTGTCTGAGATACCAGTTGCCCTACATGCCTCACCTGGGGTGCTTGATAATCAACGAAGTCAATATGAAACAATGGTGACTGTAACCAACATATGGATTTTTGTGCACTGGAACCAATATATGGATTTGGTATTATTAATTTGTACTTTTCTTTAAAATTAGCTTGATATATTGTTGCTAATAGGTATGTCTTATATATACTGTAAAAATTGCTGGCAAAAAAAAGTATACTGTAAAAATAATTTTTTTTAAAAAAAAATCTGCCATTTAGCGAGGGAAAAATAAAAATTAGCGACGGAATTTCCTCCGTCGCAGATCAACGATGGAACGACGGAGGAAAATTCCGTCACTAATATTAGCGACGAAATTTTCCGTCTCTAATCCGCGTCTGAAAATATTTTCCAACGGAATTCCGAGGAAATTTCCGTCGCAAAGGTGTATTAGCGACGTAAATCCGTCGCAAAATGTCTGTTTTTTTGTAGTGGTATAGCCACAAGTCGAGAGGATTAGGGTTACTTTTACTTATTTTGTTAATAGTTTAAACTTCTGAGTTCTATTTCGTACTCATAATTTCTTCTGATTACAAAATATCCTTCAAAAACTTTGTTTTGTATGACAAGATCTTTCAAACGAAATAACTTTTCTAAGGAGTAGAGCGTGATATTAAGGTAACCAATGTTACTTTACTTTATATACCTGTTTTGGAATATAAGAATTTTTAACTATATTTTAATCGTATAAGTTTGATTTATAAAATTCTATTTTAATTGTATAAATCTTCAATGAAGCGGGAAGTATGTTAGCATGTATTCCATTATAAAAAATTATCTTTCAAACTCACTTATCATATGCGTGTACAAAGATTTATGTGATGATGTGTTATATATATAGTGTTGTGATGATACATGTTACGGATGATATCTGTTATCTTACTTCTGTGATAGAGACTTGGGGCAGGGCTGTGGAGATTTTTGTTTGGAAGCCCGCGCAGCAGCGTCTACTAATGATTGTAGTGGTTGGCATTTTGTTAGGCCCATGTCTCTATTCCTTATCCTTTAGCCGAGGTTTGAAAAGAGGCTCTTGGGTAAGACACCTTTTGAGCCTAGGCCAAGGTGGGAGGCAAGAGAGAGGGGACCGATGACCGGTAGTGAGTGGTGTAACCTTTAGCCGGATTATACAGCACGAAAGGTTTGGGTTCATGTTGAGGAGTTATACGGAGAAGATCGGTTGGGGGTAACGATTGTATTTGAACTTGTGATTTTGTTTTGGAAAACTATTATCTTTATCTTTATATGTATATAAGCACTGCTTCGTTGGCTTATTGGTCCTTCCTTGTATATTCAGTAAATTGTTATTGGTTACTGGGACTTTGTCTGACCCTCCTATAATAACTTTTTTTAGGTGATAACCCTTATAGAGGTGGTTGCGAAGGGAATGAGCCTGAAGAGTATACCCTACCTCCATTTGACATTATGTCGCTAGATTATTTATATTGCCACATTAGTTGTATAATTTATCAATTTTGATAACTCATTTAAATTATCTTGGATTTCTTTTATTTTAATTCATAAAAACTTTTGTGGTATTTTATTTTTGTTGTTTTGGTTATGTATAATATAGTATAAATATTGGAACGTTACAATATTGGTCTAAAAAAACTTCTAGTACAAAAGCACTATCCAACTAATACTTTTAGGGAAAAATTTTTATCTAACCCAATTTTTTTGAACGTTTTATACAAGAAATTGAAAAAAAAAAAAAGTACGCAATTTTCCAGCATTTAAGTTTATCAAAATTAAATAATAAAATATAATTTTTTCCATAAGGTGTTTTACTCCCCTTTTTCCTACACTTTTTCAGTCAAGGTTAAGTTAAATTTGAACGAGGCAATTTTCACACGTACTTCTCCAGTTTTCTTGAACGGTAACATTTAAAAAACATAATTAAATGGGCTTTATAAGAATTGCTGTTTAAATACATTTTATTTAACCAATAATCAAGTCCCAACTCAAAATACTTATGAGTAACTATGTTAAGAAAAAGAGTTTACTTTTAAAAAAATACTAACATAGTTAGAGTAGTTTCCATCATAAAGATTTCTTTCAAAAACCAAAACTAATAACCTAACTATGATAGAAAAAGATATTTTTTTTTCAAAAAAAAAAAAAGAACTTCCAAACACCATAACACCTATCATGGTTAGAAATAGTTTATCATAAAAAAGGGGTCATCCATGTTATATAAGAATTTGTCAGGATTCGAGTGACACATTGGTGTTGAGGCAAGTGTTGCCAACCATGTGGTCACGGTCTCGAATCGACATGTTATATAAGAATTTCAGCAAATTAAAAGAGGCTAACATGGACAACAAAACAAATCATATAAATTTAATTAACCCATGTCAGAAAAGAGACTTTCTAAATCTAAGCTAACATGGATATTAAAATTGCTAACGTTAAAGTCCATTCATCCATGTTAGATAAAATTCACTCAACATAAATATTAAAAATATGCTTATAATATATATATATATATATATATATATATATAAAGCTTTTAAAAATACTCTCATCATATGCCATGATAAAAAAGAACAACTGGTAATTAAAATCAACCATAATTAAATAAATAATTTCTATAAAGAATGTAGTGTCAAGGCCATTAAAACATAACAGTCTCAATCATAAATATAACCCTAATAGTTTAAACAGTATCCTGAGCAATAAGAATTCAAGAATTGGACGAGTCCCAAAAGGAAATAATAAACACACAACTATCCAATAACCTAAACAGTGGGCTAGATGCATAGAAAATAAAACTAAGATTATACGAGAGTTTTGTTGATATATATCAGAGTTTTGTCATAAAATACAATGTCAAGTGAAGAGCATACTAACTAATCTCTTAGAATAAATTTTTAGCTCCATCTTTTTTCCCCTTCTTGGGCTCTGATTATTTAATTGTTCAGGAGCCCAAAAAAAAAGTGTCAAGCTTATTTTGTGATGAGGGTACAAGAGTTATTACTATCATGTTGTTGTATCGCTCAGTGACATGATCATTATGGATATAAGTTTTATTGTACCTTAAACAAGAAGTTTAAGTGTATAATTATATGAGTTTATATAGGGTTAAATAAGCTTGAAAAGCATTGTTAGAGTAATAAATATATGTGATGAAAGAGAGACTTGTTATTTTGGTTGAAGAACAAATGTGGTGTAATTCCTTGAATTGTTTCGTATTATTGTAAGATTGTTTTTTGGTTGGGGATTACTGTATTGTTGACAGTCTTGTGGAATTGTTGTTTGAATTTATGTTGAGATCATGTTTTGTGTTATGGATTGGTTTCTTCTCACATCTTTAGGAATTTTGAGGACAAAACTCAATTTAGGTGGGGGAGATTATAACATCCCAATTAATATTAATATTTAAATAATAAAAATAATAGAAAAAGAAATATTTCATAGTAAATGGGAATATGCATTATAACTATTTAAGTAAAGTGAATTTTAAAAAATATTATACAAATAAAAAAATTAAAATCAATAAATGCAAGGTAATTGGAGAACATGGGATCCTTCCCTGTAATTTATTTACCCTTATGGTAAAAAAAGGGGATAAGGGCATAAAATGCCCCAAAAGTTTCCACGAAGGAGCACTGGTTGTCTAAAAGATTTTTAGGGGGCAAAATTGCCTTGGAAGTTACAAAAATGGGGCAAAACCACCCATCCGTTAACAGACTATAACGGTCAACGCCTTTAACCGTTATATGCAGACGTTGTATGCATATGTAGCGTCTATGTCACCCTATGTGGCATGCCAACGTGGCATTCACGTCATCCTCATTTTTTTCATGTCATATATTAATTAAAAAAAATAAAAAAAAATAGTTTTTTAAAACAGATTTAAAAAAGAAGAAAAGAAATTTAGTTGCCAAATATATTTTTTTATTTTTTATTGTATTTTTAAAAAAATCTGACATGAAAAAATGAGGATGACGTGGATGCAACGTAGGCATGCCACATTTGCAACTTTTTGTCAACGTCATTGATCATTAAGAGGTGTTAACGGAAGGGCTAAATTGCCTCATTTTTACTACTTCAGGGGTAGAATTGTCCCTAAAAATACTTCCAGACACTCTATGCTCTTTGGTGGAAACTTTCAGAGCATTTTAGGCCCTTATCCCAAAATTAAAATAACATCACCTTTTCATACCCATTTGCGAGCTATAGAGCCGTGTCCTCCTTCCCCCTTGTGTGCCCAGTAACCATTGATATAACTTAGAGCAAGCTTTACAGATCAAATAGGTAATCAAATATACTTCTTTTTACAAAACTTCCTTCATGAAAGTTTTTCTATGTAATTTTATTTCTCTAACTATGCAAGTTTTGTACTGATTTGGACAAATTTTAAGGTTAGGGTTTTGGGTAAGTTTTGAGTTTTGACAATAGAAAACCACAGGAATATAGAGCTAAGTTGGAAAATGATTTTAAACAGTTCAGATTTATTATTTGGTGACTAGACAAATTTAAATCAATTTTCGTATTAAAAAGTTTATGTTTTATGTTCTAAGAGTTTTGAACCAATGGAACCTTAGATTAAAGAGTTTATTTGAGGTATGTACAGTATTATTAAAGTTTTAATCGGTTTATAATGTTGAACGAATTGAATATTTGTGATTTAACACTTTTTATTATTGAAAGCCAAACTTTAATTTCGCAATTTCGTATAACAGAATTAATTTGATGTTAATTTATTTTGCAAATTAATTGGTTAAGATAATGAAAATATTTTAATTGAGTTAGACTAAATAATGGATATGTTAGTGTAATATTGGGATTTTCGGCAAATAGTTCAAAACTTTAAGTTAATATAATTAAGTTTATTGTTCAATATGATATTTGTATCTACATTATTATGTAGCTTATTTGTAATTGGATTGTGATTGTGGTGTTTTGATTTCTCGAAGTTTGTAAAGATAAGTTTGGAGTTAGGGTAATTGGGGTTAAATTACAGTATATACATTATATACTCCTCAAATGTTATTTTCTTGATCTGACCCATTGAATATAACTACCTATTTGATATGATTCCTCTATCTAAATTTCATCCTCATCCAAAAATTAATGAATATTCGGACATCGATTTACTACTCAGGGTTCTTTCTCGTACTTTCCATAAACTGATTTAGATTTAGGCTACATTACTCCTAAACTAATGCACCAAATATTGATGTGACCATTGGAAAATACGTGTTGGGTATTTTAAACCCTCCTTTAAAGGTTCAAGACAATCCAACGGTAGAAAATTTTGCAACTTCTGATTTAATGATTAGGGTTTTGTTTCCAACAAACTAGAACTTGCTTGTACTCTATGCCTAGTTAATCCCATATTGAAAGTCTGATTCACAATCAAATCGTTCATAATTATGAATAGGATGTTTTCAGCTAACTGACCGAATTTGAAGATGATCCAACGATGCACCAATTGGTAAACATCAATTTAATGCAGCTATTATGAGTTTGTGTGAAAAATAGTTCTCCCCCTCCCTCCCCTTCCCCCTTGCTCGGCTGAATTGAATAGAGGAAGAAGAAATGAAGATGATGCTTTAGTCAGGTTTAAGAGAGAAGAGGAAGAAGAACCTGAGATGGTGATGAGTGTGGTGAAGCACGATGATGAAGAAAAGGAAAAAGGGTATGGGGCAATGGTGAAGATGCGATGAAGATCATAAAGAGATTATGGGCTGCGAGTTTGAGGAAGAAAGGGAGGAAAATTAGGGTTTAGATAGGGAAAGACAATTTTGCCCTTTACATGAACTCAGATATTTTTCTATTGAGGGCAATGAGGTCATCTTGCTTGTTCCATTTTTTCTGATTTCCATTTAAATTCCCAAACATAAATCTTTTAATTATGTATAGCTTACCTATTCTTCTGAAATAAATTTGTAAAAAATTAAATCCTCAAGTTGATGTAGAGATTTTCTTTCATTGTAAATCTCTCTACTAAGGGGGATAATGGAAAAGTATCGAAGTAGAAAAAGAGACTTACATATGGTTTTTATTGACTTAGAAAAGGCGTATGATCGCGTGCCGAGAGATTTACTTTGGAAAGCTTTGGAAAAGAAAGGAGTATGTGTTGCTTATATTAAAGTTATACAGGATATGTATGATGGGGTATTGACTAAGGTTAGAACGCCGGGAGGTGAGACAAAAGACTTCCCTATAAGAATTGGCTTACATCAGGGATCAGCTTTGAGCCCATATTTGTTTAACTTAGTGGTAGATGCTCTAACTGAGCCTATAGAAGAAGAGGTCCCTAAGTGCATGCTTTTTGCTGATGATATAGTCCTTTTGGCCGAATTAAGAGAGGAGATTAATGATAAATTAGAGATATGGAGAAACACGTTGGAGTCGAAGGGTTTCCGTTTAAGTAGGAGTAAGACAGAATATATGCATTGCAATTTTGCAAATAAACAAGTTAGAGGTGATTTGGAGGTTAAACTGGGAGAGCAAACAATCCCTCAAGTGACAAAGTTTAGGTATTTGGGATCAATTATAAGACAAGATGGTGAGATTGATGACGATGTCAATCATAGAATTCAAGCTGGGTGGTGTAAGTGGAGGAAAGCTACTGGAGTTCTCTGCGATAGAAAAGTACCCAATAAGGTAAAAGGGAAGTTTTATCGCACTGCTATAAGACCAGCAGTATTATATGGTAGTGAATGTTGGGCTTTGAAGGGTCAACATAAACATAAAATGGGGGTAGCTGAAATGAGGATGTTGAGATGGATGTGTGGTCACACAAGAAAGGATAAGATTCGGAATGATCATATACGCGAACGAGTTGGAGTGGCACCTATCAGTGAGAAAATGGTAGAAAATCGTTTGAGGTGGTTTGGACATGTACAAAGAAAGCCATTAGATGCGCCAGTGAGGAGGGTAGATCAAACAGTCTGGAGTCCGATTAAGAGAGGAAGGGGGAGACCGAGGCTTACACTTAATGAAGTTGTAGAGCGAGATCTTTTAATAAATAATATATCTAAAGATTTGGTTTCCGATAGAGCACAATGGCGTCGTGCGATCCATGTAGCCGACCCCACTTAGTGGGATAAGGCTTTGTTGTTGTTGTTGTTGTTGTTGTAAATCTCTTTAAGCACCAAACTAATTTCCATAAAATCCTCAAATTCAAAATAAATACTTAATTATTTTTCTGTAAAATAAGGAAGATATCAAGCCCCTAAAAATCCTCAACAACACATTAAATTCCTTAAATATCTTCATAATTTCCCAATTTCCATTAATTAAATCCTAATTACATCCATAAATTCCCAATTAATTTTTCTGGGATCTTACAGGCTTAACACTAACTATAAATTTATTTTATAAATTTTAAAAGCATATTTCATAACTACATATATAAAATAAAATAGTATTCTACTAATTTTCTGTTTAATCATTAAAAATTTTCCATGATACAGGAAGGCTAAACCTGTCTTTATCTAGGTATACAAATTTGAAAATAAATCTTCACAAATTAGTTCAGCATTAGTTATTATACGCAAAATCCAAAAAAAAAAAAAATGAAGGAAAAAACTTGCTCTGTAATGCATTGGCCATAGGCTTCAATTACAGAGTTGAAATTCTTAGTAGCTTGTGTTGCTTTCCATTCCAAAACCATCTCATTAACATTGTTGCCTTCAATCTTAGCCTCACAGTCGACATGTCTCTTTGATTCACTATATATTGTAGGAGACTAGCTCTTTTTTTCTCTGTCATGCACACATATCCTCTAATTGGAGATAATCACGTTCCAAGCATCATTAGACACTAAATGTGGATACTTATATTAGTAGAGATTCGAACCTTAATTCAGCACGCTGTAAGGGATTACCCCTATCTTTAGACTCAATCCCCTTGGCAAGGGACTAGTTCATTTTGCTAAAATATATAGATGGTTGTACTGTTTGGGCCCAAATTCCTCATGGTAGCCTCTTATCGTTTTGGGACTCATGAAAACTTTTCAGGTTCCGACACCCCACCACTTGTAAGATCTTTCCTCATTTCTAGTTACCAAAATACCCTCTCTTCAAAACATCATCCCACCGAAACAAATAAGCAAACACGATCCAATTAATTGTTCAGACATTCGCATTCTTCACAGCTTCAGCCAACTAACCCCACAAGTTTAAGAAATGGCATTCACTCCTCTATCACAGTGACAGTTAACTAGAAGCAATCACCACTATCCTCTCGCATGCTACGATTCAGCTATCAAGCATGCAGAGCTGCCACTACCAGAGTTTGAATGAGAATGGATGAAATGAAAGAAAGGGGTTCTGAGTTGAGAGAGAGAGAGAGAGAGAGAGAGGAGCGACGTGAGAGCCATAAAGTTGAGCAGAGACGGGGTGAGAGAGGGGTCCGCATTCTTTGCTCATCACATGATAGTGATGAGAAAACAGTTTTCTCATCACTGTAATGAGATTTAGACAGTTCAAATTTAATTTTCACGGCTCAAAATTTAAAATTTTTAATTTGTTAATTTTAAAATGATTAATTTATTTTTATTAGAAGTGATAATTATGAGATTATCTTCATTTCACATTTTATATAGATTAAATTAAAAATTATTTAAAATATAAAAATTAAATCAAATCAAATATGACCGTTCAAACTCGATCTAACAGTGTAGATTGATGATGAGATCAAATTTCTCACCAATGAGCATGGAATGTGGATCCGATGAGAGAGAGAGGGAAAAAGAGAGAAGTGAAAAAAAAAAAGCCTGTGGGACCCACGCTATTAAACATAACAGAGTTTGATAAAACTCACAGAGTTAACATTTTTGAGTCTATTGAAAGTTTGTGTGTAATTTTGAATCAAAAAAAAGTATAAGATGCCAGTTACACATTTGAGAAAAGTACATGATCATTTTGACCCTTTACCCTATTTATTTTAATCCTAATATAAAACTATAAAAGTAAGATAAAAATTTATTTGAATCCTAATATAAAACCCCAATCTATTTTGAATGCTAAATTTATATTTTTCTCCCAACAAATTAAAGGATCTCTAATCATTAGATATAATAAAAAAAGTTTTTGTTAAGGGATAGTTGTAATGCATATGTATCATATAAATGATATTATATAAAAAAAAACCTAATGCACATTTATTGCCACTACCTAAACGAACTTTTTTACCATATACTCCCTCCGTCCCTAAATACTCCCTCCGTCCCATAATATAAAGTCCATTTTTTTGAATGACCTTGTCCCATAATATAAGGTCCTGTTTGACTTTTTTTGAATAATAAATGCTTTTTTTCCCATTTTACCCATGCATTAATTTTCACACACATTCTCTTTCATCTTCTTTTCATAATTACCCCCTTTCTTACTCATTCATAAATAAGGGCAATATGGTATATTTCCTACACATTTATTGTTTTTAATTAACTCTAACTAATTTTTTAGGAACCCGCATTTCGGTTAAAAGGACCTTATATTGTGGGACGGAGGGAGTATAAGCTTCAAATAACCACTTTGTTTTATTAAAAAAAACTACTTAAGTTAGTTAAAAGCATTAATTATGTGAGGAATCTAATTTATTTTCCAACTTTACCTTTACTATTAAAGATGAAAGAGAATGACAAATAAGAGATAATAAAGATGAAAGATAGTGTATGGGGAAAAGATAAACAATGGGTAAAATTGGAAAAAAATGCAATAAATGCTTAGACAACCATAAAATGAAGCTTATATTTTGGGACAAGCCCATTCACAAATATGAAGCTTATAATTAGGGACGGAGGGAGTATTATTTAGTTTTATAACTCTTATTTAAGCATAAAACTGATTATGCTATTTTTCTTAGATAGCTTATTTTAGTAAAACTTTGTGGGTGGCACAGACATGGTAGTGTATCCCTTTTGAAGTTTCTTGGTAGACCACTTGGGAAAGGGGAAGACTGAAGAGAAAGAGAATGAATGAAGAGAGATCTAGGGAAGCCGGAAGAGAATGCAGAGAGAAAACAAGAGGAATACAAATGAAATGGTTTTTTCTTTGATAATTTGGACGTTCAAAGTAGTTAAGATATATTGTGATTTGACATATTTAATTAATTGAACGGAGCATGAATTACGCAGACACTCTTAATTCATGCAATAATTTCTCCCAACTTTAACCCTACAAAATAAAGAGAGAACAATCTAGAATCTTAAAATTAAATACGTATAACATTAATGATAGAAGATAACAATAAAATAAAATAAAAACCATAGTATCATGAAATCTTTTAATTAATCCTCAAATATCTTTAATAATCTTCAGATATTCTAAAATATTCAATTATTCATTTCTTCAACATTTCTTTATACATATATATATATATGTACACATATATATTTTCTTCTTCTTCTTCAACATTTCTATCTTCATCACCACTTTTATTTTTGGACAGAGTATACAGACCTGAAAGATAGGGATCCTTTCATTCATTTCTTCTTCCATTTATATCTTCATCAATCATCGCCACTATTATATTTGGACAGAGCATATAGACATGGAAGATAGGGATCTTTTTATTCATTTCTTCTTCCATTTAATTTCTATCTGCAATTCATAAAAAAAAAAAAAAAAATTCTATCTTCGTCACCACTATTATATATATTTGGACAGAACATATAGACCTGCAAGATAGGGATCCTTTTATTTTTCTTAATGCTCTTGCTTCTCACGATTTTATTGACTAAATTTAAAATTGTTTTTTATTTATAATATCTGTTGTTACACATCGTCGTGGAGGAGGGTTATCTTTCTTTATTTCCCTCTTTTCTGGTATTGCCAGCTTATTGGAAGATCCTGAAGAGGCTAATTAATCATTTCATGAGATTTAAGTTATCAATTTTATAGTTTTGTTGTCTATATATAGTTAGTGGTGCCATTGACTTTATCTACTTCTACTCTTCCTATCAATTGTAAATGACTAAATCACACAATTAAAATTGAAGGTTAAATTCTACAAAAGTAAAAGATAATTGGTTGTGGATTATTTTGACTTAATTAGTCGTCTTGTATTTAAGTCTTGAATATATAGCCGTGATAATTACTTAAAGATAATTAAGTTTTCCATTTTAAACTTACATTTCTCCTAAGTAATATGCTAGCTAGTTGCTCCAGATATCAATGAATAAATAAACGAATAAAAGTTAGAATTTGTTACACACAATGAATATGTAAAAGAATTCAACTTGAACTCAATTTATATCGTGATATGAGGGACTATATTATTTTAGGCTAGCTAATCATTCAAGTTCCGTTTCCCTTCTCGTTCAAATTTTTTTTTTATCTCAATAAAACTATAAAGAGTAGATCAGTTAATGTGATTTGTTACAGATAGTTGAAAGGAGTTGGATGGTCAAAATAGAGGAAATTTAATTTATGTAGGAAGGTAAAATTACTTGTATGACCCTTGTGAGCGAACAAGTGAGTATAATGATGTGATCTAGCTACGTCTTCAAGTCAAATGCAAACGCATGTACATATAAGTGGTGCCTTCTAAGTTACGTTCAGCGAGCTTTAAGATTCTTAGTATATATTATCGTTTCTTTCGAATTTTACTCATAACTATATCTTTAACTTCAATTTCTAGTTAATATATTCACACTGATCTATTTATAAGTTTCAATTTTTGAATAGAGTTCATCCTTTTCATAAACTTCATTTTGGAATTGTCTGAAAATTTGTTACATTTTTATACCTAATTTATTGCATTATATGTTTATTTTATCTCTTATAAGATTTGACGGGTCTTTATATTGGCTATCTGAGTCTAACATAACCCTTCTTTACTTGAGCTTGGGACCGACTATAAACATAGACAGAGTTTTATCGCACAACTATAAAACCGGCAGTACTATATGATAATGAATGTTGGACCCTAAAGGGATAACATGAGTATAAGGTAGGGGTGGCATAGATGAGGATATTGAGATGAATGGATGTGCGTGCGCTCATATAAGAAAAGAAAAGATTTGCAATGATATTATACAAAAAAGAGTTGGTGTAGCATATATTAAAGAGAAAATAGTATTAAATCGTTGAGGTGGTTTAAACATATTCAAATAATGTCATTATATTCAGCAGTGAGAAAGGTTAATCAAGCAGTATAAAGTCCATTAAAAAGAAAAAGAGGGAGACCAAAGAGAATTAATGCTTAGAGAAATTATTGAGCCGGACATTTTAATTAATAATTCACCCAAAAATATGGTTACTGATGAAGTACAATAACATTGTGCAATCTATGTAGCCGACCTTACCTAACGAGTAAGATAAGACTTTGTTATTATTGTATATGTCTATCTTATCTCTATTTCTAATCATTCATCTCTTCCACTCGCTCTTAGTGTTTTGAAAAAATAAGTTGTATATTTAATCAATTTCTTAAATCATGTAATTCAAATATCTGAATCTTATGAATAAGACCGGAAAGAGTATTTAGGCGTGGAGTGTGGACTACACAACGTGCCTTTTCCTTTTTCGCTTATATCTTTTCACTGCTGCCATGTAGCTTTATAATTAGGTAATTTCATATTCCGATATATTTGATAATGTAATACTTACATGAATTCTCTTTAAGTTTTTTTTTCCTGACCTTTAAACCTCTTTACTTGAGGTCAGAGACTGATACATTAAAAACATATAAATCTTATCATCCTTAACATTTTTATATTTTTAAAATTATACATTGTTGTCTAATGAGTTATGTGGTATTGCGAATAATAAAAAATAGGACCTGAAATAATGATAATTTGATTATAAGAAGCATATTTTATCATAGATTATATTATTATATCGATAATTTTAATTCTTCGATGTAATTATTTTAATATTTTAAATTTAAGCATGTATAAATACTATTTAAATTCGTTGAATCAACATTTTTCAATAAATAATACTAACTACGGTGATATCATTGGACATAATACACTCTATAAATTTAAAAGACTACATTAAAAATCGGTATAACTTTATAAGATCAAACATATAATCATCTCTTTTTTTAAAAAATAAGTGTTGAATGATCAACTATGATTATAGTGGGTGGGAGGTAGAATACACGTCACATGTGATTATTATATTAATAGAAGCAATAAAAAACATGCATCATTCAACCCATGATTGGTTATAAAATCACTCAACCCATACTTCCTTCTCACATACTCCTAAGTTGCAAGGTTCAAACAATGGCTTTTCAATCCCTCATATTCTTCTTCCTTCTCCTTTCTTTCTCCCCACTTCTCACCTCCATCACCGCAGAACATGACTTCGTTCGCCGGATCGATCGGAAGGCCCTCGGTCTAAAAAAAGAAAAGCTAAGTCACTTTCGATTCTATTGGCATGACATCCTTAGTGGCCACAATCCCACGTCGGTCCGTGTCGTTTTGCCGCCGACCAACTCAACCACTGCCTTTGGATTGGTGGACATGTTTGATAATCCGATGACATTAGGGCCGGAATTGAGTTCCAAGTTGGTGGGAAGAGCTCAAGGGTTTTATGCCTCTGCGTCACAAGGTGAACTAGGCCTATTGATGGTGATGAATTTGGTGTTCATGGAAGGGAAGTACAACGGAAGCACGATCACGGTGTTGGGCCGGAATCAGGCATTACATAAGGTGAGGGAGATGCCGGTGATCGGAGGAACTGGGCTTTTCCGATTTGCTAGAGGATATGTGGAAGCTCAAACCCACTGGTTGTCTCTTAAGACATTGGACGCCATCGTGGAGTATAATGTTTATGTCATGCATTATTGATATATTTGATATGTTGGGATTTTGAATTGATTTTAGTTTTTTTGATTGAATTATAATGTGGGGATTAGTGTGTCCTTGTAATTAGAAGGATGATTAACCATCATTATAATTTATACCCCACTCCAAACACACACATTTGATTATATGTTATATGATCTCTATGAAATATTGATATGTATTATATATATATACACATATCAATTTATAAGTCCAACAAATTATTTTTGGTTAAATAATAAATTTAGATATTTAAAACTAATTTATTTAAATTTATTTAATCACACCAAATTATGCACCCTGTCTTATATTAATGATCGAATGGGTGATGTATAACTGTATATTGGTTACATTAAAAAAACTAAACTGGGGAGAAAAATCATAACATTCATAATATTTAGCCAGGAAGTCATGTTGATGAAACCGCCAGTGGAAAATATATATTCATTAAGCCGTTTGTCTTGTATTTTGAAGTGTATTGAAAAATAATCAATGCTCTATAATATGAATAATTAGAAGGGATATATAATCCATAGAAAAGCGAATTGTATTAGCCATTCACTCTGATTTTTCAAACTTTTGATAGTAACCATCTTGTCTTTTCATTAGTTTACTTGACCTTCTCCATTCAAAAGTAAATGGACCTTATTATTGAGGAGGCAGTGTGTCAACTTCTCTGAATCATCCTTTGCAATTATTCTTATAATTTCAAGGCTGATATTTGATTTCTTTTGTTTTAATTAAAGAAAAATTGATTCACTGTGTTTTCAGTTTGAATTTGATTTTAGTCCTTTTTATAATTATCCTTTTTGGTCCTCTCTTTTTCGGGGATTCTGGATTTGTGAAGATCCGGTGATTTTTCTAAAAAAACCTTGCCATGTGATTCTAAGCTTGTATATATATATATATATATATATATATATATATATATATATATATATATATTTTACAAGTTTGAAACATAATTTTTTTTCTAGGCACAAATATTCTTCTAATTGTGACAAATTCGAAATATTGCCACACAAGTTAGCCTCGATTCCCGCAGGTTTATATAATATAATTTAAACAGACAATAAGTGTTTGAGGAATTTAAGCCCAAATTTTTGAACCCCCAATTGAAAACGCGCTGGGTCTAAGCCCAAAAATTAGACCATTTATTACTCCCTCCTTACCTAAATATAGGACATTTTTGAAGAGGTGAATTTAATTTTAAATATAATACCTCTTTCTAATTTTTCTCAATTTTTCTTTAAATTATTCCTATTGATGCTCCTCAATAGCAAACAAAAGATGAAAGGTGTAAATAAAAATATATGTTTATGGTGCTTTGATAATATCATATGATTTTAATTAACTTGATTAATATCCTTAATCTAATCAGATTTAGGTAAATAAGTCTACTATTTAGAACCAGAGGGAGTAATATTTTCGGTGTCATCATTCAAGAATAATTGTATTTTATTCGGAAAAACGTAACCTTGCTTACCTTTAATTTTTCTTCCGCTTGACATAACAAACAAAGGGGATTTTTACCAGGATGCTACGGATAAAAAAAGAATTTACCAAAATACTACAGAAAAAAAAATATTTCCCCATATACTACACCTGAAGTCGTTCTTCTGGTGAACGACTTCTGAATAACAAAGAAGTCGTTCACGCGAAGAACGACTTCTATTGATTTGACTTTTTTTTTTAAATATATACGTACAGATGGGTCCTCTCCTCTTCTCCTCTCCGTCTCCTCCTTCCCAAATATTCCCTTCTCTTGTCACAACAATATTCTCTGCATTATTATTCCCTTCCCTCCACAATCAACACACGCAACACACCTACAATATTCCTTACATTATTCCCTTCCCTCCACAATCAACACATGCAAGAAAAAAAAAGCCCCCCCTCCCTCCCCCACCCGTGAATGCACAGTTGCATTGCAAATGGCTTTTAAAAGAGAAGCTTCACTCTCATTTACTTGTTCAATCCCTCACTCTCATTTCCTTGTTCATTCATTTCTTCTTACACCACCAGATACACTCTCGTCTCTGCATTTCTAACATTCCTCATTCTTGCTTTATTTTTCTACTTCGATTGCTGGTGTAAGGTAATTTTTGTGTGTAGTTTAATTTGTTATTTTGCTTGTTTATGATATATAATTTGATTTGTTCCAGTTCAATAACTCTTATGTTTACTATTTTGATTTTTACGCAGTGAGTAGTGGGTTTACTAATTTGGAAAATCAGCAGAAGTGCCTTTTATTTTAGGTGTAAGTATTCTCATTATTTCATACAATTGTGTTCACTTAAAACTCTATGTGTATGTGGAATTCACTTTCTTGACTGATACATATGGAATATGCATTTATTATATTCTTATTGAAAGTTGTACTCTTTCTCTCTCTCTAAGTATTTTAGATACTCATATTATTAAGAGGAGAATGTTGAATATGAAGATGAGTATGTTATACAAATATTGTATTGAGTTTTGATTCCTGTTGTGTTTAATCATTTTGTGAATCATGTTTATATATATGTTAATAATTATATGATAGCATTTATAGTTTTAATTTTTTCTAACATTTATTCAAACCTATTTAATATTTGTGTTTTTAAAATAGCAAACAATATTTTTATTATATATAATTTTGAAATAAACGAATTTTTTTTTCAAAATTATACAATTCATTTAAATTTATAGGTTGCAAATTGATTTTGAAAAATTTTATAAATCATGCGGTGTTATATATTTATAGTAAAATTTAATCATTTTGTGAATCATGTTTATATATATGTTAATAATTATATGATAGCATTTATAGTTTTAATTTTTTCTAACATTTATTCGAACCTATTTAATATTTGTGTTTTTAAAATAGCAAACAATATTTTTATTATATATTATTTAAAATAAACAATTTTTTTTTTCAAAATTATACAATTCATTTAAATTTATAGGTTGCAAATTGATTTTGAAAAATTTTATAAATCATGCGGTGTTATATATTTATAGTAAAATTTAATCATTTTGTGAATCATGTTTATATATATGTTAATAATTATATGATAGCATTTATAGTTTTAAGTTTTTCTAACATTTATTCAAACCTATTTAATATTTGTGTTTTTAAAATAGCAAACAATATTTTTATTATATATCATATAAAATGAACGAAATTTTTTTTAATATTATACAAATCATTTAAATTTGTAGGTTGCAAATTGATTTTGAAAAACTTTATAAATCAAGCGGTGTTATATATTTATAACAAAATTTAATAATTTTTTGAATTACGTTTATATATGTAAATAATTTATTAGAAAAAGTTGTCAATATATTAATAAAAGAAAATAAAAATAGAATAAAAAATGTCTGCTTGTGTTTTCAACAAAATATTGTTTAAAATGTTTAAAATCTTCATAAGAGTGTTAATAGTTTATATCAGAGTATGTTTTTCCAAATAAATGAGAGGCTTATGCAATTAAAGCAACATATAAGGGGGGCTACATTATTTTTCTTATTTTTTATTTTGCATGTAAATTATTTTTACAAGATACTTTGCTTGATTAATAATCATAATGCAATATTTAGGCAGTAGAATGGATCATAGAAAGGAGTCCATATGTGTATTTGCAAATGGACGCATTTGTAACGGTCCATCCGGCGCAACATTTGAGTCTGATAGAGTGAAAATAATCAAAGTTCACTCAAATATTTCATTGGGTAAATTGAAGGAAGTTATTGGACAAAAGCTGCGACTTCCTCCCAATCAAATTGTTACTAATCTAGTGTATAGATATCCCACTTGCATGAATCCACCACAATATCAAGCATGTAATTTAGAAGATGATTCAGATATAAAACAAATGTGGCAAGTGAATAGAAGATTTTCAACACAATTGACATGTGCGGAGTTGTATGCCAACATATGTGATGTAGCATATGATGTCCATATTGAGCCACAATCAATTGAAGATAATGTTGAAAACATACTCCCATCAAGTAGTAATACGGTAAACATTGTGCAAGAACAACCCATGTTTACCAATTACATGGAAAATGTCCAACCATTTGAACCTCCATTGGATGATGGCAACAATGAATCTCCTCATATAGATGACATCTTGGATGAAACTGAGGACGAGGAAGAATATGATTATTTTATAAATGTTGTCAGTGGGAATGATAATGATGACAACGGCAACGAGCAAGAAGAGATGGATGACCAGAATGAGCTTGGAATTGCTTTCTTATGTCAACCTCATGTTGATTCGAATATAACTCATGAGTTGAATGATTTAGAAGATGTCCACAATTTTAATGACAATGAAGAGCTATATATTGGAAAGGTGTTCGACAATGTCCGAGCTCTAAGACGTGCAATCAAGTTATACTCCGTTCGAGTTCATCACACATTCAGGGTTTATTATGCATGTAAAAAGTATGAAGAATATCGATGTATTAACTATGGAGATACTTGCAATTGGAGAGTACGGGCTTGCAAGAGGGAAAATAGAAACTTTTGGGAGATAACAAAGTATAAAGGTCCCCATACTTGCTTGAATGCTTCATTAACTCAAGACCATCCAAAGTTGAATGCTGATGTGATATCATCTTGTATTGTGGCAATGGTGGCCGATAAACCAAATGTGAAAGTATCACAGATAATTGAGAGAATGCAATATAAGTTTGGTTATACTGTGTCTTATAAGAAAGCATGGAAGGCAAAACAATTAGTTATTGCCATTGCTTTTGGCAATTGGGAGACCTCCTATTCCTTACTTCCAAGGTGGTTAGCTGCAGTTCAACACTTCATGCCTGGTTCATGCATTCAATTTTCAAATAAACAATGCTCTCAAGTTTATTTGAATGGTGGACCAGTTGAAATGTTTAACCGTGTTTTTTGGGCATTCAAGCCTTGCATAGACTCATTTCCATACTTAAAGCCAATTGTACAAGTTGATGGAACATTCTTATATGGAAAATATAAGGGTACATTGCTTATGGCCATATCACAAGATGGTGATCGAAATGTTGTACCACTTGCATTCGCTATAGTTGAAGGGGAGACAAGATCTGCTTGGGCATGGTTCTTATACCTTATACGTCATTGTGTCATAAAAGATAGAATGGACGTTTGCTTGATTTCAGATAGACATGCTTCAATTTTAGCTGCTGTTGCTCAACCCCAGGTGGGATGGCACCCACCACTAGCACATCATGTTTTTTGCTTACGACACGTGGCTTCAAATCTTCACAAAGCACATGGAACAAATTGGTTGAAAAAGAAGTTTATAAATATAGGTATTTTTTCTTGTGCTTTTTATGATCTTATAATATTGTAAGTATTTCTTCTGACAAGCTAGTAATTATTTGTAGGGTATGCTTATGAACGTCGTGTTGTTAACCGTCAATTAGCAGAGATAGCACTACATCATGCACCTGCAGCTCAATGGATTGGATCCATTCCAAGAGAAAAATGGTCACGTGCATATGACGTTGAGGGTCGACGATTTGGACACATGACAACAAACCTTGCAGAGTGTATGAAACTATGAATAGTGTTTTTAAAGGTGTTCGAAGTCTACCAATCACTGGTTTAGTCAAGGCAACCATGTATAGAGTAAATAACTATTTTGTGAAGCGTGCTCAGCAAATTCATGCACAAATTGCTGCTGGTCAAGTGTTTTCAGAGACATTAACAAAGAAGATGGATAGAGTAACACAAAATGCCTCTGCTTGTGTTGTTCGAGAGTTTAATAGAAGATCAACATCATTTGAGGTTGTTGAGCCATACAATGTTCGATGTCGGCAATTTGGTCGATGTTGCAAGGTTAACTTGGTTGAAAAAAAATGTGATTGTGGAGAGTTTCAAGCAGAAAAATATCCATGTATGCATGTAATTGCTGCATGTGCAAAAGTAGGCATAGACCATTTACAATATGTTGATCCTGTTTTTAGGTTGGAAACCATGAAAATGGCATATAGTAATGAGTTCCAACCTATAGGAGATGAGATTTATTGGCCACAAATTGATTGTCCTACTTTGATACCAGATCCATCAATGATTAGAGAAAAAGGTCGCCCTCGCTCAAGTCGTATACATAATGAGATGGATTGGCCCACACATAATCAACCAAACAAGTGTGGATTATGTAGACAAACTGGTCATAATCGTTCTACATGTCCACAAACTTTGGCTTCTAGGCAATAAATTATGTATTTTGCTTGTAAAATGTTATTATTCATGAAAATAAAACCATATCTTTTTTTATCATTTTGGCCATTGTTTTCACTGTGCTTTTTTTACCTGAACAGTTTTGTCTTTAACTTATACAGAGACGATTTATAATGGCACAATCTCAAGAAGAAGTTATTAATCTAGGTCCAGAGGATAATTCCCTCTTGTATTTGCAGTCCCAACATATTTCAGAACAAGTATGGAATAACAATGTAAGTATGCTTTAATAATTAAATTACCAAACTATATGATTCGTTGCTAATTTATTTACTTTTTCACTGTAGGTTAATAGGATCCTACACACAAGACGGGTCATGCACAGTAATAGGATGATTAACCCACCCAATGAAATACTTGAATATCTTAGAGTAGCAGGATTTTATGGCGTTGCATCAATACCATGTTATTGTCTTCATATAAAAAGTGTTATAACCAAATCTCTTTTTATTTATTGTAGGCTGACATAGCAGAGGAGTTATACAGGCTATCGATTAATTCTCGTACCACATGCTCTAATTGCACTGATTATCGGGACAGAGTTGCTCGAGACCAACGAAATATCTTACTTGCACTTAGAGAGCAACGATTTAATATGAACTCTCAACCTGCCCCACCAACAACTGAGTTGCCGCGGCCAGAAATTCCCCGCGATAGACCAAGCAAGCGACATGGCGGTTATTTGTCTACCCAGCCACATGTTGAAAGTCAAGATATACGTGAACAAGAGCCGCCAAATTTTAGTCAGCCTCATTACATGGCATCATCATCATCATCGCCCTTCACATCTTCCGACCATGTTCACCATGAACCTCGATTCACATGACCGTCCTTCTCATCCCATTCCAATCCATCCAATCCTAATCAATTTTCATCATTTACAACTTTACTAGATGATGATGCGGTATTTTAGACTGAATATAATGCTTCCACTTCTGAGTACGGTGGACCATCAAATGAAGCATTTATCACACCTCGACCCTCCATTCATTTACGTGATTCTCGTTGGTTTGATTTAAATATGTCAAGTTCTCACCCAAATGATACTTTTCAATCTCAACAAAATGACATGCAACAACAACGGCCACAACGTAGGAGGAGGGGAACTAGATGTGGTACAGGCAGTCACTATTTATAGGGTAATATATTTTTTATTTTTCATAAACTGTTATTAGTTTTAATTTGTGTGTTATTTTAAATTTCAATTAATATGCACTTTATCAAAATGACGTGCTATTATTTATGTTTTATGTGACTATTATTATCTTATCTTTTTAATACAAGACTTTATAAGAAAGTTAATCTTAGTCTTGAAATATGTGACGTAAATTTTTTTCAATGTTTACCTAAATTACTTCCATAATATTCCCTTGACAATACTCAAGTAAAAAAAAGGAGAAAATTATAAAAGATGATTAACATGGTTTAAAAGAAATTCTCTTTTATATTAGTTAATTTATGTTCTTCATTTTAAATAAACTACTTGCAGTAGAAAGTCTTTTATTTTGGAGGTCAATAATTAGGAGGTATGGTTGTATGCGGTAGGGTGTGGTGAATGGTAAACAAAGAAGTCGTTCACCTGAAGAACGACTT
Organism: Mimosa bimucronata; assembly: GCA_037074515.1. Taxonomy (NCBI): domain Eukaryota; kingdom Viridiplantae; phylum Streptophyta; class Magnoliopsida; order Fabales; family Fabaceae; genus Mimosa; species Mimosa bimucronata. Next base: position 4,616,057 of record CM073446.1, read on the forward strand.
CAGGTGTAGTATATGGGGAAATATTTTTTTTTCTGTAGTATTTTGGTAAATTCTTTTTTTATCCGTAGCATCCTGGTAAAAATCCCACAAACAAAGATATGATTGAAGGAAAAAAAAATCCCTTTCTGGAGAAAAGGAATAACAACAGTGAGATGCTGAAAGTCTAAGTAATATCATGTTCTACAGCATATAGAACATTCCAAACTCGTCTATAAAAATCACGTTACCATAGTAATATAATTAGAACGATTATATGTGATGTGGCAATACATAACACTGGATGGCATGAATTCTATATGAAATTAAAAGTCAAGTAAAAAAGAGTGAACAAATACTTAATTAGTTACAATCAATCCCAACAAACACACCCATTTAGACCCCAAACATTTAAACTGTTTTCACTGGCATATACTAAGAACCTACAATTTTCCAGATTTCATTACATATATCAAGGGCGGTCACCTTTGAGGGGTCAAATTCAAACTTCTCTACTGCATTTTTATCCTTTTCCACAATATCTGCATGCAAGATTCAGGAAATTCACAGTTTTTCTTTTATTTTTGATGGAGATAAAATCATCTATAAGTAAAAGCCTGAAAGCAAGGGGGAAAAGATGGATAAAAAGGAAAGTAATAGAACCAACGGAAGGATACAGCCTGAAATTTTGGACTGGTCATCCAAATTAGGGATAATATTTGTGACAGAGGCATACATTGAAAGCATCATCCTGCAACAGAACAACAGAACAGATTAAATTCTAATGTGTACAGAATCCATCCAAGACTTTACTTGTGCTGACATGCATGCAGATAATTATGCCAAAACAAAAAGATCACCCTGCAACGGTTGATCAGGGACAAGATCCAGTTTCTTCCACCAATTTGGCAAAATAACATAGCTCACACACAAACAATGACTTGATTCCCCAAAAAGGAAATAAAAGGTGCTTAAGTGAGTTTAACTTGGTAATATGAACGATATATCGTCTGATTCTAGGCTCAAAAATTTCTGAATTTGCTCTAATTTCTACGTTTATCTTCTGCAATCTTCGTAAAGAAAGAACGGTGTTTTTTAATGAGGATGAGTCCAATCTGCCATGACTCGCCAACATCTCCAGGACTAGGCATCCTCTGATTCTCTGGAATTAAGCAAATCATGACCATTGGTAATCCTAACTCCATATCAATATTTAGCTTTACTACAAAACTTCAAACATGGCTAAATTTTGGAATAAGCAAAATATTCAAGGAGCAGTTTTCTAAATATTTTTTTTATAACAATACCCTAAGATAATGTAATGAAGCAATCAAATATTTACATTGAGAGATCCAAATGTAATCAGCTCTCCAACTTTATATAAATCAATTAACTTAACCAAGATAAGAGAGCCACATGTTTGGAAAAGGCAAACCCAAAGAAAATTGTCACCACCTTCCCCTAAAAATCAATTAACTTAACAAAGATAAGATGTTTGGAAAAGGCAAACCCAAAGAAAATTGTCACCACCTTCCCCTAAAAATTAACTGACATCACTATTCTAACTCAGGATGCATATTTGCAAGATTCACTCTCAGATGGGTTGAGGTTTTGTAATGCACTTACTGTGTCCTTAGCTCGTCCTGCTCAAGTTTCTGTAAATTTTTCTTTCGCTCTAAGATTGAACTCCTTCTCTGTTCAAGATCATTAAATTCAATGCTGCAAGCTGTGGTGACACAAAAGAGCAGGTTAGAATACCATGCCAGGAAATTGAGAGGAAAAGGAGAGCATGACACTGAAAAGTTGTAAACGAACTAGAGACTTATCTAAGCTCCTCCCCAAGCAAGCGTTCTTTTTCAAGTTCTTCCTCCAATTCTCTCTGCAGAAGGTCCAGTTCTGCATCCGCAACAACCTCAGATCTAGCTTGCTCTGTTTTCTGTCTGCATTCATCTATTTTCTTCTGGTAATCTGATTCACGTATGATGTAAGAACTAGTCAGATGCAAGACATTTAATAAAGAAGATATACAAGTAGGAAATAACATAGAAAGTGAACCAGCGGAGTTCAAATCCTTCCAAACAAGTAGAATTGGAAATGCAGCGGTTTTAGAAGATGATCGGCAGAATGCCATGCCCAATTCCAATGGAATCACAAGGATAAACCCCCCCCCCCCCCAAAAAAAAAAACACCAACCAAAAAATAAAAAAAACAAGAAGCATGCGTTCTTTTTCAAGTACTTCTCATGATATGAATGCAGCCCTACCGTCACTGGGATACAGGTAAAGGAAATTCAAGATCCATCTTACCACTTTGAAGCAATTGGTCTGCTTGTCATTTCTATGAGAAACGCACATTGTTTTTTCTGGTTTCATTCTTAATACAGAGGGTTTAGGAAATGAAGGATATAAAACCAGATCTCATCAAGCAGCAACTAAGATTGTCTATTTGAACCCTCTGAAATACTTTATGGTGTGAAGTCAAGAGAGATAGGAAGAAAGTAGTGCGTTCCACATTTGTTGGGTTCACATGCGCAAAGGTGAAACCCATCCTCTTGTTATTTCTTCTACTTCACCAAGGGCAGATACTTTAAAGAATAATGGTTGAAAGTTATTCAATATTTTGGCAATCACCCTCCTGACACCCACCAGAATTAGTAATGAGGTCGAAACGGATTGCTAAAAAGAGAAATGGGAAGGCCCGCAACTAGCCCATACACAGACATCCCTATGACAACCTCCCCCTTAACATTAAGGAATCTCTTACATTCCTCATTATTAACCAATTTTGTACAAGTTTGTCAAATGTTGACAAGGAGTTTAAGCTGATATTGGAGAACAAAACCTTCATCACAGCTTTATGCATCTCAAAAAATGAAAAGTACCATAGGCCTAGGTGTCATATACATGAATAACTAGATACCAAACCCAAGCCCCAAATCCATTGATGTATCAACATCCCCCTCTGATAATAAATTTTAACAATCTCACATGTATAACGCATTAGCCACAAGAATAGAAACTCAAATGGTTCTGATTATTGAAAAAGACATCCTTCCACAACATAACATTTACAAGCGAAATCAGTGACAAAATGGGTTGAAGCATACATCCACCTGATTTAAATCAAAACAAGGAAGCCTCAAAATTTGCAATGTGCGTATGATTGCTACTCCGTTCAACATGATCGTCAAGTTACATCCATGCCAATAACAATATGGCTTATAAAGATGGGAAAAACTGTTTTTTCTAGTAATACAAGAATAAAAACCCAAAACATTCGAACCTCCGATATCATATGTTTTACTTTAACATTCTGATTATTTCGGTTTGGGAAAATCAATAGCTATCCGGAAGAGAAGTTTCAGGCATTATAAAAATCATAAAATAGAGATCCAGAATTCAGCAACAAGAGACGGAGTTAAAAAGCACAGAAAGGGCAAGAAAAAACCTTCAAGCAACGATCGAACCTCGTTGAAGTCAGCATTGCAAGACGAAGAAAGGGAATTAGACTGTTCCAAACACTGAGTCAAGCAATCGATGTCCCGTTTGTCCTTCAAAACCTGAACGAGGTCATCGCTGTAGGAAATAAGTTTGTCTAAGTCAATTTTCCTAGAAGAATCATCCATTTCCTCGGAAAATTGCTGGGTTTTGCGTGTTTCAAGCCTAGGTTTTGAAAACAGAACTGTTCTTCGAAAAGGAAAGACAGTCGAATTCCTCGCAACCGAAGTATATAAGCAACCTTCCGCCGATTCGTATGTGAGAAGGTAGAAGAAGAAAGGATTAGTCTCCTTCTTCAAGCACGGAGGAGATGAAGAAATTAATGGCGGGAACACTGTGAAGAGCGATTTTTTGAGTTTAAAGTCGAAACTCGAAAACACTGTCTGGAAGTGGGAAATTGATAAATCCATTTAAACGACGTCGTATTGGCAGCCTTTAGCGGTAGAGATTAGAGATAGCACAGCAAATTAATGGAGAGAGAGGCGATTAATGTAAAATATAAAAAAATCAAAAGTATATTTTAATCTTTTTATTTATGTGTTCTCCTCCATTTTTCAAAGTAAATTTAATTTAACACGTCATTTGTAGTTTGACTAGTTACAATGTAAAGCTTCAAGGATATTAAATTTTTAATATATTGTAGCACTTGCGTTAAAAAGATAATCAAATATTTTTCCCCAAAACTAAAAAAATCAAATCTCTATTTACTTTTTATTTTCTTATGTGAGGGGAAAGAACTAAGGCTTTATAGTACGAAATTTTTTTAAATGAATATGATAAACTGCGTCATTTGTATAATGAACAATTACAAATAGTCACATAAAATCTGAGGTAAAGATTTAAAAAAAAATGGTAGTTGATAAACAATTTTAAAAAACAGGAATAATAAAACTGTCTTTATTAGGATCCTTGTGTAGAAATTTGAATAATATATCTTCGCAAATTAACTCACTTAGTCTTCAGTCTTCACTCGATTTTGGACTCGAGAACCCTATTTCTAATTGAAGATTAATCCATTCTTCTCTGTTTGTAATTCATACTTCATAATCCTCACACCTTTGAAACCATGCCTCAATCTAACTATGATATATGATAATGGAGGAAATAAAGATAAAAAAATCCAGAAGATGAAATTAAGAGAGTGGTTCATAACTGACCTAGAAGGTACTGTGAACCCTTATCTATGCCCTGTTTGAAATAATACTGGTAGGGGAGGTGATATTGTCATAGGATAAGGAATAACAATTGATTATGATTTTAAGAGATTGAGCATAATTATCATTTTTAGAATACATTACCCCTTAGGGAGAATGAATCATCCATTAGTTGAGAATGCCCAAGCCAATACACAACTAATGGTTTTAAAAATATTTATTGTGTCCAAGGCCCATATCAAATAAGGTTAAATCTTGATGAATGATAATGATTAGAGAGAGAGAGAGAGAGAGAGAAAAATATGCCCTCTAGTGTCCTATTTTAGGAATAATTAATCTTATGCTAGGCTATCTACTATATAATAGGGAATTACTAACTAATTAGGTAGGTCACTAAACTTCCTCTAACATGCGTGACAGTTTTAAGGTTGTTCTAATTCTCACAAGGTCTCCCATTTGCCTTCATCGTAATGATGAAGACCCCACTAAGCAAACTTGACCTTCAGGGAGTTATAAAAACTCCGCAGGGATCAACTTTGCCACATGAGTAACAACTAGGATGAAATCTTCCCAGTAACCTTAGGGAATTTTAAAAACGCCACAGGGAAGCCGCTAAAAACTTCCTCTCACCTAAGATATTCTTGAACCCGGGTGTAGGGCCCAATAAGTGCGTGAGGTAAATAGTGTAAGTGCTCAGTGAGGGCATACAAACATGTGAGCCTAGATTCTATCCAACCCTCATCTGCTAAGCAGATTACAAGAGATAATATATATAAATAAACAATTAAACGAATAAATAAATAAATAAAGACAAAAAATAATAATGACAATAAAAAGTAATTAAAACAAAAGTAAGGCCATATTTATTTTTAAATAATTAACTTAAATGGGCTTGACTCTCAATAATGGTATCCCCAGTGGAGTCGCCAAACTGTAGCGCCCTAAAATTACGTCAAATGGAGTCGCCATCAAAATTTTTAAAATAGGATAATTTTGGAAAACCTTTTGAAAATTATATAAATGGTCTTTTAAAACCAAATTGAGTTCGGGAGTCGATTGTGCATGGGGAAGTTGTTAGACACCCCACAGCACTCGTTCATAAGAATGGTAACCCTAAGTTAATTGTCTAAAAATAAATATGGTATTGAAATTTACTTTAATCGCCCAAAAAGTAATATAAAAATATATTCACACGAAAAAAAGTATTTACATAGTTGGACTTTACCTAGGATTTAACCTAGGGCCTACGTACCCTTAATGGAATAAAGCCCACGTAGTTTGGGGTAGAAATGAGTGTCATTGGGTTTGTGTTTTTTAAGGAAAATGTTTATTCATTATTTTAAAAAAATATTTATTGTTAGTTTGTATTTTTTATTTAGGAAAATATGTCTTTATTTTTTATTTAGGAAAAAAACTTTCAAATGAATTTTGGATTAGATTTCCTGAGGAGATTCCCATAATCTCGCACAGAAAAATAATCAATTTCTACCTGAGGAGGTTCTAAAAACCTCGCACGGTATAAAAAAACTACTTTAAAAAAGGATTAATTTATTTTGATAAAATATGCTCTCTTTTTTTAGTCTACTTTATAAGAATAAGTTATTTACAATCATCTGCAATGATAAGTTAAGAAACACAAGCATTAGTAGCAATGTCAATATCTTATTCATGGTTGAAGATATAAAACATGATGAGGATACATACCTTTTAATCCATGTAGAATTTTTGTAGCATGCGCAAGCCACATGCATGAAGAAGGTGAGAAATTTGAATCCTAAGGAAAGAAGGATAAGTGTAAGCAATAAGAATAAGAACTTGAAACAATGAATACATATAAAAACATGGGGTATGATGAGATAAGAATTTTGAATAAGAATGCATCTTTCATTCCACAAATATGGATTATGAGCATATATAGGATCATAACCAAACGGTTAGAACGCTCCACCCATGAGTCATAAGAATGATAAAGAAGAGAAAAGAATGTGCATTTAGTAAGAATATGCTTGAACCTCCATCCCGTTAGAGATGTTTCACTGGCACGAGAAATTACGAATCCCTCCTTAGAAAGAATTTTAATGATAAGAATGAATTTGTCTCTCCATGCTTCTCACTTGCCTCCTTTTCCTCTCTCCAAATTATTTATGCTTCCTCCTAAAAACCCTAGCCTCTCCGAATCCTACTCAAATGATCCTCCCCTTTGTGCTCTCTTACTCTCCTTTATATAGACACCACTAGGGGTTTTTCCTCATAAATGCACTAATATTTTTTAAACTTTCATTTTTCATTTTTTTATTTTTCTTTTCATAACATTTCCTATTCTTGCCCCTAAATGACAATATTTTTTCTAATTTTTTTATTTTTTATTAATTTTTAAGCATTAAATCATCAATCAACCACCAATCATCATTAATGGCTCATAATCACAATTAATTTTCAATTTCAAAATTTACTTATGCAATTATGACCCAACAATCAGCATTAATGATACATAATAATAATAAATCAATAAATTTTTAAATTTTTTGTAATAATAATTAAAGTGCCATTTTTCAATCAGAATTAGTGGAAATTATACAAGGATTCTTTTTATTATTTTATTTTTATTAATTTTTTATTATTTTATGGGGCCGAGACAAAATAGGGTGTTTACAACCATCTTTTTATTCCCCTACCATTTTGGACCTAATTTTATTATAATCATTGTTCCTTTTAGGACGATCGTATAATATATAAGTACATATTAAGTTTTATGTGCAACAATATTCCTTATATTATATGTTATAATCATTCATATTTACACAATATTACTTATTACTTTCAATCATAAGTTCCCCGTGCAACTCACGGGTGAGCACAGGTTTCTTGTCAATATATCATCATAAAGACATAAACAGAAGGCAAGGATATTCCGTGACTTTAAAAAGGAATTTCTCTTTCTGACCTTTTTAGTGCATAAATGATGAAAAGGGAAATTGTGGGCGAATCACGTTTGGAGCACTAAAATATTAAATCTATTTAATATTAAGATTTTTTTTTGTTTAATATTAAGATTCAATCTTTTCAGCTCTCATATATGTCATCTCAAACTTGTAAAACAAGAAGACAAAATGAATAACACGAAAAGGTCGGAAAATATTTTTAATTTTACCCACAAATAATAAATATAGTTATCAATCATTGTCCAAGTTGTTTTTAAGGGTGTGTTAACTTTAATAAAACAGTTATAACACTCTATATAATAACTTATAACAATAACAACAAATTAAATCAATGTGGCTATCATATTTATAATAGAAGAAAAGGTTCAACAATGGTGCAGATTTATGAAATCAAACGTAATCGTATTTTTTTAAAATTTATTAATTAAATGTTTAATTATAATTATATTTGGGAGAAAACATGTGGCTAGTTATTATATTAATTTTTTTAATCAATGTGGTTATCATAGTAATAGAAGTCACAGAAAATAAAACATGTATAATACCTTATATAAACACGACATAACAACATGTTTTTCAAGTTCCATGGTTCAACAATGGCTTCCTCATTCCTCATCTTCCTCTTCCTTTCCTTCTCTCCTCTTCTCATATCTGTCACCTCCAATGAACACGACTTCAATCGCCCGATTGATCGGAAGGTGCTCAATCTGAAGGAAGAAAAGCTGAGCCACTTCCGATTATATTGGCATGACATTGTTAGTGGACACAATCCCACGTCAATCCGTGTCATTTCGCCGCCGAAGAACTCAACTACCTCCTTTGGATTGGTGAATATGATGGATAACCCACTAACTTTGGGGCCGGAATTGAGCTCCAAGTTAGTGGGAAGAGCTCAAGGGTTTTACGCCTCGGCTTCACAAGGTGAACTAGGGTTCTTGATGGCTATGAATTTTGCTTTTGTCGAAGGGAAGTATAACGGAAGCACGATCACAGTGTTGGGCCGGAATCCGATATTCGAGAAGGTGAGGGAGATGCCGGTGGTCGGAGGAAGTGGGGTTTTCCGATTTGCTAGAGGTTATGTGGAAGCTAGAACACATTGGTTGTCTTTCACTACAAGGGATGCCATTGTGGAGTATAATGTTTATGTTATGCATTATTGATATATTATATTTGATATGTTGGCCTTTTGCTAATTGATTACAGTTAGTTTTATGATTGTGTCATAACCTTGGGATTATAGCGTGTCCATGTAATTCATTAGAAGCGTGATTAATCATGATTATAATTATAGTGGGTCCTTGTAATGGATCATATCTTCTGGATGCTTCATTGGCCAATACATATTACTACCTCGGACACATGGGGTGATTAAGAAAGTTATATAAATGATTTAATTATGACATATGCTATAACATATCCGTTGATAGCAAGAAAAATCAGTTTGGAAAAAAATGATAAGCATAAGTACCTTAGAGACTCATACTTACCATAGAATATGTGGGAGCTAGAATCCATTGGTTGTCTTCCACCGTAGGGATATAACGTTTATGCCATGCATTATTGATATATACTATTCGATATAAAGGGTTTGGGCTTTGATTGTTGTTAGTTTTCTGTTCTGATCGTGTCATAACGTGCGGATTATAATGAGCTCTTGTAGTTACTTAGAAGGATGATTAATCATGATTATAATTAATTTACACCCATCTCTCTCACTCCCACATTACAAGCTACTTTCATATCTTAAGACACATTTGATGGGAAGATTACGAAACTAAATAAATGATATATGTGATTTCTTTAAAATATTTATATGAATTGTTAGGTTATATGTGTGTGTGTGTGTCAGTTTATAATTAAATAAATTAATTTGTAGAAAAATGATAACCATAAATACTTTAAACCAATTTAGTTAGTTTGATAAATCTTTACAAATTAGTTAACTATGAATAGGATGGGTGGAGTATATTGGTGACATAAAAAACCTAAACTGATGTGGGGAGACAAATCATATTAATATAATACTCCCTCCGGTCTTAAATATAAGACCGCTTTGATTTTTTTTGTGGAAGTTAAGGAAGAAAAAATTAGACCACTAAATTATAACAAATGTGACATATAATTAGATTATAGGTTAGTTTACGTAGAATAAATTAGTTTTGAGGAAAAAAAGATAATTGTAGACAATTTATCCTTAATTTTTTTTAAGAAAATCAAAATAATCTTATAATTAAAACATGAGGGAGTAATACTTAGCAAGGACGCCATGTTGATGAAGGTGGTGCCAGCTGGTTGCACAGTGAAATTAAGGAACAAAATTACTTTTGACCGTCCTTTTGCAAATGATGTTAAATAGTGATGAGTTGGAAATATATTCATTTTTAAGCCGTTTATCTTGCATTTTTAATTAAGTGTACATATTGCAGAATATTCAATCCTCTATAATAAGTGTGATCAGAAAGTGAATTGCATTGGCCATTTAGTTTGATTTTTTAAACTTTTGATAGTAGTCAGCTTGTGTTTCAATTCGTTAGTTTCCTTGACCTTGTCCATTCAAAAATAAATGGACCTTATTGAGGCAGTGTTACCTTCTCTGAATTATCTTTTGTTTTAATTGAAGAAAAATTGACTCACTGTGTTTTTAGTTCGTTTGAATTTGATTTTCATATTTATTATAATTATCTATTATATTGGTCTTCTCGTTTTCGGGGATTCTGGATTTGTAAAGATATGGTGATTCTTTCAAAATAATCTCTTGCCATGTGATTCTAAGCATGCATATTATATATATTGCAGTAGAAAAGTTTTTATTCACATATATCCTTCCATTTGAGGCAATTCTGTTGGAAGGATTGTCAGACACCAATATATAGTAAATGTGAGTATTTAGATTCAAATCTTAATTCCTCATATTACAAGGAACTAGCCACATATGCTAGATTCAACCCCCGTAAAAATTTATGTAATATACTCCATCCGATCTTAAATATAAGATTAATTTGATTTTTTTGTAGAAATTAAGAAATCTAAATAGATTACCTAATTTTAACATATATTACATGCAATTAAATAATATATTTATTAGTTAACATGTAAGGTAACTTAATTGTGAAAGAAAAAGATAAATATAACTACTTCTAAGTGTTTTATTTTATATCCTTAATTTTTTTAAAAAAAAAAATTCAACACAATCTTATACTTTATATTGGATGGAGTAATTTATATGGAAAATATGGGTTTGAGGAATTTGGGCCCGAATTCTTGAACCCAGTTGAAAGTGCACTTAACTCATAATGGGTCTAAGCCTAAAAGTGAGACAATATTTATTAATATTTTCGGTGTAATCACCCCAGGATAATTGTATTTGATTTGGCAAAAAAAAAAAAAAAAAAACCCTTGTTTATTTTTAATCTTATTTCGCTTGACATAACATACAAAGATATGATTGGCGCAAAAAAAAAAAAAAAATTGTTTTCTGTAACGAAGGAGGAACAGTAGTGAGATACCGAAAATCTAAGAAATATCATGTTCTACATATGCATTAGATAGAACATTCCAAACTAGGATTAGTGTGTTTGGCTGGCCTACTTGGGGGAAAAAAAGAACTCATTTTTGTCTAAAAAGACTTATTTTAAAAAAGGACTTATTTTGTATGTTTGGGTGGACTACTTGATAAAAGGATTTATTGGGCTAGAAGGACTTATTTTAATAAGTCACCCAGATCAACTTCTCACCACTCCAAAAGGACTTAAAACAACTTATTGGTGGGACCCACTAAAAAAGAAAACAAACATTCACGTGCTCAGGTAATGAAACTGTGGGGCCCATGATTTATTTATTATTATTATTTTTTTGGATAGAGCACGTTTCTCTGTTTGCTCATGAATTTTTTTTTTTTATTTTTTTTCCTTCCAGTTACGCATGAATGAAAACAATATTACACTAAAAAAAAGAAACCTATAACCTGACTTAATTTTTGTCATTGCTCATTTAAATTATCTTTTCATTTTTTTAACCTATTCATTTCATTTTTGTTTGCAAATAATTATATAATTAAATTTCCATTTTAATTTTCTCAGATAATTTTAATTTTTAATTTAAAAAAAGATAATTTTAATTTAGTTATATTATTCTGGTCATTTTTATCTTAACCTTACTTTTCAAGAAATCCATCCAAACATGTTTAAAAGTTCAACTGACTTATAAGTCATTTTTTTAACAGCCCATCCAAACATAAAAGTCACTTTCAGTTTGACTTATGTTTAGTTTGACTTATATATAAGTCACTTTTTCAGAAGTCGAGCCAAGCACACCCTATATAAATTACATTACCATGATTATATATAACTATAATATGTGATCTGGCAATACATAACACAATCTCTTGCTTCTAGAATATTCTACAACATCATTGAATGTTCTCCTTGGTCTCCCTTTACCTCTTTTGACATGACTCCATACTGTTTGATCTATCATCTGATCATAGGTGTATCCGGTGGCCTTTCTCTTTGGATGTGCCCAAACTCTTCAAATGATTTTCCATCATTTTCTCACTAATAAGTGTTATCCAACTCGTTCGCGTATATAATTATTTCGAATCTTATCATTTTTAATATGACCATAGATTCATTTCAACATACTCATATCAGCTATTCAATCCCATTACATGTTCATGTTCTACCATATGGCACTGCCGCTCTTATAGCAGTGTGATAAAACTTTAATTTTACCTTATGAGGTATTTTCGGCCTCATTTTTTAATGAGGTTAATTAGTAATGAGCTGGAAATATATTCATTTCTAAGCCTTTTGTTTATAAGTGTATTGCAAAATATTCAATCCTCTATAATTAATGTGATCAGAATCCTCTGTTTTTTTGCCAGGAAATGTGATCAGAATCCAGAGAAAAGCGAATTGCATTGGCCTTTTAGTTTGATTATTCAAACTTTGATAGCAACCAGCTTGTCTTTTATTAGTTTACTTGACCTTGCCCATTTAAAAGTAAATGGACCTATTGAGGCAGTGTGTCACCTTCACTGAATCATCTTTGCAATTATCCTGATAATTGCAAGGTTGTTAGTAGATTTCTTTTGCTTTAATTAAAGAAAATTGACGCACACCATGTTTTCAGTTTGAATTTGATTTTTCATCCTTTTATAATTATCGTTATTAGTATAATCTTTTTCGTGGATTTTGGATTCGTGAAGGTCCGGTGATTTCTTCAAAAAATATCTCTTGCCATGTGATTCTATGCATGCATATTTATAAATATTGCAACCTAATTTTTTTTTCTAGCCACATAGATGCTTCTATTTGTGTCAATCTTGTTCAATGCATTTTCGGGTACCAACTAACTAAATGTGAGCATTTCTTCAGGCGGATATTCAAGTTTTTAATTCCTCTTATTACGAGAGACTAGCCACGTATGCTAAGCTCAATCTCATGGGTTTATAAAATATAATTTGAACAGAAAATAAGCTATTGAAGAATTTGGGCTTAAACTCTTGAACCCAGTTGAAAACGCACTTAACTCATAATGTGCCTAAGCCTAAAAATGAGACGATATTTATTAATATTTTTGCGTCATCACTCAAGAATAATTGTATGCTATTTGTTAAAAAAAAAAAAAAACTGTTGAAATCTGGATTAATTGTGTATATACATTGGGTGTTGCCTTTCTATCACAAAAGATTAAGCCAATGTGTTGGAACCCAACCCAACATTATATACTCTTAATCCACATCTCAATCTTTCGATGTGGGACTAATTATCTAATATTTTCCCTATTACTTTTTTTTTCTCTTTTTGCCTGAGCTTGTACTTCTTTTGAGTCTCAGAGGCTTCAAGTCTCATTTTTTTTCTTTACCTGGACTTGTACTTTTTTTAAAAAAAAAAAAAATCTTAGAGGCCTCAGGTCTACAAAATATTATTTTCTTTTCTCTTTTCTTTTTCTTTTTTTTTTTTCATCTCATTGATCGAATGGTTCTGATACTATATTGAAATCTAGATTAATTGTATATATATATTGGGTGTTACCTTTCCATCACAAAAGTTTAAGCCAATATATTGGAATCTAACCCAACATCATATACCAATCCACATGTTAATCTTTCGATGTGGGACTAATTATCTAATAAAAACGTTGTTTATTTTTAATCTTATTTCGCTTGACATAAATACAAAGATATGATAATTGACGCACAAAATATAATAAAAAAAAATCATTTTCTGGAACAAAGGAATAACAACAGTGAGATGCTGAAAATATAAGTAATAAAATGTTCTACAGCATATAGAACATTCCAAACTTATATATGAATCATGTTACCACATAATAATATAGAACTTTTATATGCCATATGGCAATACATAACATAATCTCTTGCTTCTAGAATAGTCAATTAATGTCAGTTTGTTAGACTAAAACTTCTTCTTTAGTTTCTCGGAAACAAAGATATAGTGCAAAACTGGTGGAAAAAAAAGTGAAAGAAGCTAATCCAAAAGAAAGAAATTAAAAGTTATATTTGAAATTAATCTACAACAGGTTGGCATAAGTTATATATAAAATTAAAAGTCAACAAAAGTAAGAAAAGTGAACAAATAATAAGTTACAGTCAATCCAAACAAACACACCCATTTAGACCCCAAACATTCAAACACGCGCAAACCATAATAAATGTCATCAACGACTCCTCCATGCGTGTATTATATACATATTCTCAATCCAGTCCAAATATAAATCATCTTTTAGAGAAAATTAAAGTATTTGGTCCAAATTATTTGTTCAAATTATTTATGTTTCGATCTCAACAAAACTTAGAAGAAATATATTAACTAATGTAATTTGATATAGATAGTTGAAAGGAGTTGAGGAAAATGGAGGAAATTTAATTTACGTAGGAAGGTAAAATTATACTCATGTGTGTGAGGTTCATAGCATATAAATTAATTAAAAAATATGTATGAGCCTTTGTGGAGAGAACAAGTGAGTATAATGATGGGATCTACGTCTCTGCTTCACGTCAAATGCAAACGCATGTCCGTAGGTGGTTCCTTCTAAGTTAAGTTCAGTTTAAAGGTGATTATTGATATTATAATTTCTCTTGTTTTTACTCATAACTATCTCTTTAACTTCAATTTCAAATTAATATACTCTCTCCTATATTATTTTTAAACAATTTTTAAATATGCTCAGTCCGTTTACTAAGAATTTTAAAAAGGTCTGAACACTAATTACTTCTTTTTTTTTTTTTTTCAATTTTTATCTATCCATAATGTTTTCCAGATGAAGCCCATAGACTCAATTAAAATACGCGCATTCCAACTTTACAGTTCAACTTAGTTGAGCTAAAAGAAAGTAAAGATATTTAAATTTAAAGTTTGTACTCTCCCCCTTTTTATATAAAATCCACTTAAATTTTTTTTAGATATTAAGAAATCAAATAAATCATTCTAATGACAAAAGTTTATGTTCACTTTTCAATTGTTGTTAATATAAAACCCATTTGATTTTTTAGATATTAAGAAAGCCAAATAAATTATTTCAATAACAAAAGTTTGTGCATGCTCACTCTAAAATTGATATTATAGCAACAAAAGTCTTGTGTGTGTGTATCTCCAGTTTTCGACCCCTTTAGGTAAAGTTAAAGACTATGCTCACACTCTTTAATTATAACTTTAAAAGATGAAACGTAAAATCATCTTTCTTTATTAAAAATAAGTATTAAATGATTAATTATGATCATATCGGGTGGGGAGAACACATGTCACATGTGGTTATTATATTAATTGAAATAAGAAATTAAAGAAAAAGCACATGCATCATACCGTTAAAGTTTCTGCTTATAAAATCACTCACTACCATATTTCCTTCTCACATAACAAGCATACATACATTTTCCAAGTTCCAAGGTCCAACAATGGCTTCCCAATCCCTCATCTGCATCTTCCTTCTCCTTTCCTTCTCTCCTCTTCTCATCTCCAGCACTGCTGAACAAGAATTTGGTCGCCCAATTGACCGGAAAGCCCTCGGTCTAAAGAAACAAAAGTTGAGCCACCTCCGATTCTATTGGCAAGACGTCCTTAGTGGAAAAAATCCCACATCAATCCGCATCATTTCACCGCCTAAAAACTCAACCAACACCTTCGGATTGGTGAATATGATGGATAATGCATTGACAATGGGGCCAGAATTAAGCTCCAAATTGGTGGGAAGAGCTCAAGGGTTTTACGCTTCGGCTTCACAAGGTGAATTAGGCTTTTTGATGGCCATGAATTTTGTTTTTGTGGAAGGGAAATATAATGGAAGCACGATCACGGTGTTGGGGCGGAATCCGGCGTTCCATAAGGTGAGGGAGATGCCGGTGATAGGAGGAAGTGGGCTTTTCCGATTTGCTAGAGGATATGTGGAGGCAAGAACTCATTGGGCTTCTTTTGTTACTGGGGATGCCACTGTGGAGTATAATGCTTATGTTATGCATTATTGATATATTTAATATGTTGGATTTTTAATTTGCTTTGCTTATTGTTTTATGATCGATTCATAATGTGGGGAATTATAATGTGACCTTGTAATTAGAAGGATAATTAATCATTATTGTAATTTATACCCCTCTCTCTTTCTAATTGAGGATTATTGTAATTTATAGTGTGTGCTAAGCCTTTCTGGATCATTCGGGAGATGAACACCTCATTTTCCCTTGTATCCTTTTTCGTCATTTTCTTTCTTAATAACTACTAGATATTCTTTCAATGGTTTAAATTTAGATTTATACAAAATATATTTTAATTTATTTTCAATATTGATATTATAAACACCAAATGTGAACCATTGAAAGTAGATCTAGTGGTTATTAAAAAAGAAAAAGAGGGAAAATGATACAAGGGGAAAGAAGGCATTCCTCTCCCAGATCATTTGGACCTAATATCTATATTTGATTTTTTAAAAGTGACAATTTATAAATAAAATATTGAATTTTCCAAAAATCAAATCTAGATCGTTCAAATTAGATCTTAATGATTTATAGATGTTTAGTTCTCCATAATCATCTCTTTTAATGATTTATAAACATAAGTACTTCAAACTATTTTTTTTAGTTTCATTAATCTCATCAAATTAGTCAAACATATTTTATATTAAAGACGGGATGGATGGAGTATGTTGGTGAAAAAAAACTAAATTAGGGAGAAATATCATACTAATTATAATATTTAGCGAGGGCGTCACGTTGATGAAGGTGGCAAGCCAAGCGGTTGCACTGTGAAATTAGGGATCAAATTACTTTAAGTTTTAACCCACTTTTTATAAAATATGTTAAATAGTATCAACTTGAAAATATATTTATTTTTAAGCCCCTGCTCATATTATATTTTTAAGTGTAGTGCAAAATATTCATTCCTCTATAATCAATGTGATCAGAAGGGATATATAATCCAGAGAAAAGTGAAGCGCATTGGGAATTTAGTTTGATTTTTCAAATTTTTTATAGTAACCAGCTAATTGTCTTTCATTAGTTTACTTGACCTTGTCCATTCAAAAATAATGGACCTTATTGAGGCAGTGTTACCTTCTCTGAAATATCTGTGCAAGTACTCTTTTCAACAATGGTCAATGTCGGATGTTACACTAAAACTTCTTGTTTGGTTTCTCGGAAAGTAAGATATAGAGACTAAGAGAGTGTAAAATGGGTGGGAATTAACACTTAATAATAATAAAGTGAAGGACACGAAATTATATTTATATATATATATATATATATATATATATATTTATATGTATGTGTGTGTGTACGTACAGGATTATATTGCAATTATTTCTATATGAAATTAAAAGTCAACAAAAGTAAGAAGACAAATACTACTTTGTTACAGTCAATCCCTACAAACACGCAAGCGGTACGCCCACTTAGACCACAAACCTTTAAACAAGCGCAAGCCATAATAAATGTCATCAAACAACTCCTACATGTATGCATATAGTATAGTAGTACATACATGTCGTCCCTCCACTCCAAATATATAAATTATCTTCTAGAAAAATTACTTGGTCCATAATATTAGCTCTTATTTTTAAATTAAGTCAGATGGCTAATTTGAAGAGGTGAAAAATAAATAAAAAGGCTTTTATGTTTATGTTTTGGGACCAAAATTCAACTATAACTAATTCATATGTTTAGAGCCATGTCCCTTAGAGATTAAGCAAAGGGGTAGATTTGAAAAGATTTTTTATCTAATAAGTCAACCGTTTTTCCTTAATTTCGGTTGTTGAAATATGAATTAATTAATTATATATATATGTTAGGTTTTTCTTTCTATCATATAAAAACTTAAGTATATGTGAGAGGATCCACCTTAATATTATATACTCCTTAAATCCTATTTATATGGCAGAAAGAAAAGGTTTTATGTCACTACAAAAAAAGCGTGCATTAGTAGCGGTTATAAATGACGATTAGTAGCGGTTCTAACCGCTACTAACATGTTTCCAGCGGTTCTTGTTTCCGCCACTAAATCGTCCGTGACAAACATGTACTAGCGGTTAAAGAAACCGCGTGTAACAAAGTCAAAGACGCTACTAATTAGTAGCGGTTATTAAAACCGCTACTAAATAAAAAAAACCGCCCCTAATGTAAAAATTAGAATAATCGTGGAAAAATTCAATTCTCAATTTAGTGGCGGTTTGAACCGCCACTAATTAAAAAAAAAACTGGCCCATTTATTAGTGGCGGTTTGAGCAGCGGTTTGAGCAGCGGTTCGCAAACCGCTACTAGTTAAAAAGAATAAAAAAATGTCCAATTTATTAGTGGCGGTTCAAAACCGCTACTAATTAAAAAGAAAAAAAATGTCGAATTTATTAGTGGCGGTTCAAAACCGCTACTAAAGTTTAAGGATTTGATATTAAATAATCAAAGTCATATGATCAAATGTAATAAAAAAATAATGATAATAAATTAGTGTATTACAAAATGTTCTTATTGTTAAAATAAAAAAAATTTCTCAACTATATTAACAACTATATATAGAAAAAAACCATATATCAAACACATAAAAAAGAAATAGTTAAAAATAAACAAGTAATTATATTTGTTATAAAAATAATATGAATAATAAATTAAAACATTTTTATCACTAAAAATGGGAAATAATTCGATATTGTTACCTGAAAAAAAAAAGTAGCAAACAAATTAGCAAATTAATTCAGAATAGAAAATAAAACACATTAAATAATAAGAAATATAAGATAAATTGTTTTCAGAACAAAAAAAAAGGCATTAACGGTCAGACTGAGGATAAATTGAATGGAAAGGAAGAAGGAATTGAATGAATGTGTGAAGAAAAATGAGGGGAGGGGGTGGATATTTATAGTGATTTGTGCGCGATTTAGTAGCGGTTTGGGCAGCGGTTCTAGAACCGCCACTAATATTTTGCCGCAGAATTAGTAGCGGTTCTGAAACCGCTACTAAATGTCTTTAATTAAAAAAAAACCTCAACCTACATTAAAAAAAATATGATATATGAACGTTTGATACACATTTTTATGAAAATTTTATAAAATGAAAAAATAATTATGGTTGGCTGCTTCAATCATCTTCTTCTTGCTCCTGCCTAAAAAGAACATAAACAAATATATAAATTTCTATTGCTAAAGGTGTTGAAATTTGTTTAAATTATTTGTAGTGAAAATGCTCACCTAACTACTTGTAAATGACCGTCTTCTTCAGAAATGAGGTTGTCGAAGTTTTCAGGTTCGAAATGTTGGCTGCCTAGTTCCAGATCATCTTCGTCACCCATGTCGTAGAGGTCACGCGGCTTCATATGAATCACCATGTGCCAATCTTTATGTGTCCGATCTTCCACATAGTAAACTTGCTGCGCCTGTGAGGCAAGAATATACGGCTCATCATCTGCCATTTCCCCTGTGTGAATGAGCCTCGAGAAATTTACGGACGTGATGCCCAAGATGTCCAATGTAATGCCTCGAGAAGTTCTGGTGTCTGCCCACATGCAGTTGAAGAGAGGCACGGTGAAATGACCTTGATAGTTAAGCTCGATGATGTCCACGAGCTTTCCATAGTATGATACGCCTCCAAATCGCATGTCTGTATCCCGTGAGCTGGCATAACTCCTTGTTCCGAATGTGCCAAAGACTCCGGAATTCTGGGTGAGAGAACCTTCATCCCTTGCAATGGTGCAGAACTTGAAGCCGTTGACGTTGTATGCCGTATATCTCCTGACATGGTCGAGTGGACCGGTTGCTAGATTTATCATATCAGGCGCATGGGGGTTGTTGTCATTGAGTATCCTCTGTGCAAACCAATCCGGAAACTCTCGATGGACCTTTTTGTCCACCTCGGCAGATGACCTTGTGCGGCTTCGTAGTTGGCGTTTAACATAGCGGCGGAAATCCCTAAATTCCAATGGAACATATCAGAGGGTTATGTGGTTTGGAAATAAAAAAAATAACATGATACGTGTATATAGTGTTAAAATTCTTACTGAATGTAGGGCTCCACTTGAGGGCAATTTGTCAAGACATGTCTGTGTGCTTGCAACCTCTCAGTGGGAGTGAGCCTGTAATACTGACTTCCTCCAACTGGCTTTCCGACTGGCGGGAATAATGTGTTGGAAGGTGACTGGACATTGGATGGGCTGTCATCGACACGAGGAGGGCGGTTGAATGAAGTCTCGATGTCATCATCAAAATAGCGCGAACAATATGTTAACACCTCGTTACCAGAATAACCCTCTGCTATAGAACCCTCTGGAGATGCTTTGTTCCTCACATACGACTTCAATTTCCCCAAGTATCTGTAATTACAAGTACAATCAGGTAACTGAAACAAAATCATGAAACCACTGGAAAAATGAATCAACGGACCTCTCTATGGGATACATCCAGCGGTATTGAACCGGGCCGCCCATCTTTGCGTCTTGAACGAGGTGTACAGTGAGATGCACCATGACCGTGAAGAAAGACGGGGGAAATATCATCTCCATATGACAGAGCGTTAGAACAATTTTTTCCTGCAATTGATCCAGCTCTGCTTTGTCCAAAACTTTTGCACACAACCGTCGGTAGAAAGAACTGAGTTGAACCAAAACATTAGACACCTCCGGGGGCAATGTGCTTTTAATTGCCAGAGGTAGGAATTGCTGGAGCAAAACGTGGCAGTCATGGGTTTTCAACCCGGCAATCTTCTTAGAGTGCATGTCCACACATCTTGAGATGTTGCTTGAATAACCATCAGGGACCTTGATGTCCTTAAGTGTGGAGAGGAAGACTTCCTTGTTGGCTCTTGTCAGTGTGAATGAGGCTGGGGCAAACTTGTCATTCTTATCCGGCCATGCGTCTTCACGTATTCCCATCGCCATCAGATCTTTCCTTGCTTGGAGATGGTCCTTGGACTTTCCAGACTCGTTGAGTAAAGTGTACAAAATATTGTCACACACATTTTTTTCGATGTGCATGACATCAAGACAGTGGCGAAGTAGATTAGATTTCCAGTAGGGGAGCTTGAAGAAAATGCTCTTCTTTCGCCATTGCTGCACGTTTTCCCCCTGGGACTGGCCGCGTCCCCTTCTACCCCCAGGCTGAACGCCGTCTGTCTTCCCGAACTCTACATGAACATCTTCAAGCTGTTGAAGAATATCTGTGCCAGACAAAAACGTAGGAGGATCCCTCATTTCCTGCGATCCGTTAAATCTAATCTTCTGCAGCCGGAACCTATGACCGCCAGGAAGGAACCGCCGATGACCCATGAAGCACCACTTGCGACTGTGAGGAAGGCGGACCGAGTCTTGGTCAAAGTTGCAGTTGGGGCAAGCTCTGCCTGTATGCACGTTCCAACCAGACAATGTGCAAAGTCCGGGAAAATCACTCACTGTCCACATCAACGATGCACGGAGTGTGAAGAGCGTCTTACTGTAAGCGTCATACGTCTCAACTCCGTTGGTCCAAAGTTCCTTCAACTCCTGTATCAACAGTTGAAGGTAGACATCTATATCGTTTCCAGGAGCTTTCTTCCCTGGAATAATCATCGAAAGAATGAATGAGCTCTGTTTCATACACATCCAAGGGGGTAAGTTGTACGGTATCAATACCACAGGCCATATACTGTACGTAGTGCTAAGATTCCCGAAGGGATTGAACCCATCTGATGCGAGAGCGAGGCGTACATTTCTCGGGTCACTGGCGAATTCCGGGAATCGAGCATCAAACGCTTTCCAAGCCTCAGCATCCCTAGGATGTCTCAACTTCCCATCGACGTTGGGCTCTGATGAATGCCACCGCATGTGCTCTGCCATTTTGGATGACACATACAACCTCTGAAGTCGTGGAGTCAGGGGGAAATATCTTAGAATCTTTGCAGGCTTCTTGGTTGCTATTCGACCCCTCTTCGCCTGTTTGTATCGAGACGCATTACACCGCTTACATCTGTCCAACTCGGCGTCGTCTCCCTAGTACAACATACAATCATTCGGGCAGGCATGGATTTTAGTGTAGTTCAATCCCAACTTATTAATAGTCTTCTTTGCTTCGTAGAATGATGGTGCGATTTCTGCCTGAGAGAATGCATCTCCCAATAATTCTAACACCATCGACATCCCCTTATCACTGAAGCCACACAAGCACTTGATATGATAGAGCTTGACAAGAAATGATAGTTTTGAATATTTACTGCACCCTGAATAAACATTATTCTTATTCTAAAATGAACGTTTATGTGACAAAACTAGAAACGAAATGAGAGGCAGTTTTTAGTAGAACCTGGAAACAATGGCTTATCTGAATTCGTCATAAGGTCGAAAAAATTCTTTGCAGCTTCATTTCGAAAAAACTCTGGGAGTGGTCCTTCAACCCCTTCCTGACTCCCGATGCCGTCACCTTGCACCCCGAAAGCATCAGGCACAACATCGTTAAATGGATCCACATGATTGTCGTCATCATCGTCATCGTCGATCTGCATTCCAACCTGAGATGTTCGAGCAACTACCTCACCACCATCATCATCGTTCTCGCCATGAATACCCCAGAATGTGTAATTTGATGGGAATTGTTTCAGTATAAGATGCTCACGCACAACATTTCTGGGATGCCACTTCTTAAATTTACATTTCGGACAAGGACACAATATCTGATTCTTAACACCGGTGCGGTTGAAAGCAAAATCTAAAAATTGGTCAACACCAACCAAATAGCGGGGAGACGTCCGTGGCAAACTTATCCAAGATTTATCCATCATATGACTGAAGATATTATCAAAGAAGGAAAGAGCTTAATAGTTTGAATGAAATGTGAAAATGAATTGGAAAGAATCAAGGGCTTATAAAATGAAATTTAGACATTAGTAGCGGTTCTATAACCGCTACTAAAACCGCAACTAACTCAATCAGACCGTTGGAAAGTTAACAGGTGGCAGATGTGTCTGAGTATACATTAGTAGCGGTTCTAGAACCGCTACTAATATTAAATTATTTTATAATTAGTAACTTAGTGGTGGTTTAAAACCGCTACTAAGTTTAATTTTTTTAGTATTTCTTAAGTTAGTAGCGGTTCTGAAACCGCTACTAAATGTGCTATTTTGTATTTTTAATGTTATTTATATCTTGTTTTTTTTCAAATACTATATAAGAAAATAAACAAATAACAACGGTTTATTTAGTAAGTCAGGGAGAAACTTTTTTGTTGAACTGTTAAAACAAATTATCGCCATTTGTAAAGTAAAAAATAAAATCAGATATTAACAACTAACAAAATTATGCAACATTAAAGATATGAAATGTTTAAACAACTAATATTCAAATTAGCAAACATTTAAATATAAAAATGTTCAACTTAAATCCTAAAATAAACATTCTAATAAAAAAAAGACCCTAGAGCTACGCCGCAGGAGGCTGATCGTCGTCTTGATGCTCCGGAGAACGGTTGCGAGGATGCTTCGGTGGACGAGGAGGTAGTGGTACTCGCAAAGGAGATCTATCCGGTTCGAACATCCGCTGTATCCGTTCCAACGTGCTATTGGCGTCGTGCACCCAGGAGTCCAGTCGGTCATACACCTGATCAGTCACCCGTTCCGTAATCTCATGAGTGAGTCTCTCCCTCATTTGAGCCTCAAACTCTGCGCCTCCCCTAATCGGGCCACTTGTTGATGGTTGGCTCGAAGCTGTAGACTGGGCGCTGCCTGGGTCGCCTGACCTGCCGTACACCACCGTAGGTCGGGCTCCGAATCCCATCCCGTGAACCCGGCCAGGGTGCTCTTGAGGCCCTAGGGCAGCCCTTAGCGAGGCAGTGGGGTCTACATTGTCCCCCTGCGACTCGGCGATCTCTCTCTCCGCAGCCTCAATCCTAGCCTGCACACACAAACATATTAACAATTTTATTTTGATGTCGTTGTTATTAAAAATATAATAATATAAAAATAAATAAATAAATAAAAATTTTACAATTTGCTCCTCAGCCTCCCTGGATGTTGGGCTCCCGTCGGTGTGTCTGTGCTTTATTTGGTAGAAACGACCGTAGGTAGCCTTCTGCCCTTTCTTCGCAGCCTCTTCCTCCTGAAAATTAAGATACAAACAGTTATTAATATATAAAGATAAATTATTTTTAAATCAAACAATGAAACTTCATTCCTTCATACCATCTCTTTGTACCCAACCGAAAACGGCTTCGTCCCAGCCGTATGATGAACCTTCTGATGGGCCTTCGCGGCAAGACCTTGTTGCGACCTCTTCTGTTAACATAAAATAAAATTAAATAATAATCAGTAATTCAAAAATAATTTTTCAATATGATATTTCAATATCAATTCAATAATATTATTCATTATACCTTCCCAATGTCTCCCCTCCTCCAACCCACATATCTCTCCCACGCATCCGCAGGGACGCCACCAGGGACATCATCGACCAACTCCTGAATCGGCCTACTCCCACCCCGATTTCTTTCTTTGAACATATCCAACCGCTTGTTCTTCCAACCGTCCCCCATCTTTGATTCTGTCCAAGTCTTGCGGCTGTCCCTCACATCAAACTTCCTCTGTAAAATATTAAATTTAAGTATGTTTAATTAGAAATTAATAAATAATAACAAATTCCAATAATAACATAAAACAAATAAGAAATAATAAATACATTTCCTATAATATTTATTAAAATCAAATTCAAATAATAACAGAAAAGAAATAAAAAATAATAAATAATAAACAATAAATAAGGTCAAAGTTAATTCAACAAACCTTAACAATTTCGTCAAACGCGAACTTTTTAGAGTTCGCGTCAATCTTCCTCCAGTCCAAAGCGTCAATCGGAAATCGCTGATAATTCTGGCCTACACCCCCGACGAACCTCGAGTACAGTTGCCCCCCTTGTCCAACCGGTAATTTGGTCAAGTCGTCCCACTCAACTATAACTCTGTGCCCGCTCGGAAGGTTCATCGCATCTTGCACCGTCAACCTCTTCTCACTTATGCTACCAGAAGGGTCTGTAAAAATTAGGGAACAATTTCAATTTAATAAGCGATAAAAAATTATAATTATCTCATAAAAACAATAAAAATTGAATTTCCTTACCCTGAACTTGCACTTCGTAACCGGTGGACCTTCCGGAGGATCGTTTAGGGTGCCCCGCCTCGTCAAATTCCTCACCGTCCAACCAACGTTCCATATCCTCAAAATCCGCTCCTCCTCCAGTCTCGTCGAACGCCTCTCCCCCGCTCCAGAATGCGTTGATTACATCTTCTGGAATCGGATCGTTCTGTACACGGATGCGCTCTTGTTCTATACGATCCCTCTCGGCCTGCTCAGCCAGTTCCTTACGTAGCCGCTCCTCAGCTTCCATTTGTTCATCGGTCATATGCCTCTTATTGCGATCGCCCTTTTTCACCATGATTTTGATCTCTTTTTTCTAGTCGAAGTCACGTCAGGTCACTTTCTTTCTCAAAAAGCTCGTGCCGTTTCTCTGAAAAGGCACGAGCCTTTTTAAATTGTTCACTTTTAGTAGCGGTTCTGCAAGAACCGCTACTATTAGTCGCGGTTTCAGCTAAAACCGCCGCTGAAACCGCGACTAAATCAACCAGTAATAAATGCAGTTGCATTTATTTCGCTGAATTAGTGGCGGTTTTGGGGGAAACCGCTACTAATGTACTAAAACCGCCACTAATTCAGTGGCCATTCATTTTCTAGCGGTTTTTCCCTCCAGAACCGCGACTAAATGTACGCCACTACTTTTCCCGCCAAAACGCGCCAAATTTGTTGCGGTTATAACCCCTAAACCGCTAGTAATATCCGCTACTAAGTACTTCTGTGGTCAAACCGTCGGATTTACTTGCGGTTTGTGCTTATAACCGCTACTAATGTAAAATTACTAGCGGTTTTAGTGTTCCGCGACTAAGGTAACCGCTACTAAAAACCCTTTTTTTTGTAGTGTGTGGTCCTATTTATAGAGTATGTCATTAAATTTTATATGTGAATATACTATTTAACCATTCATTTATTTTGTGCTGACTTTGTTTTTATGTGATATAGTGGATACTCCCTCCGTTCCATAATATAAGGTCCATTTTTTTAAATGATCTTGTCCCACAATATAAAGTCCTATTTGACTTTATTTGAGTAATAAATGATTTTTTTCCCATTTTACCCATCCATTAATTTTCCCACACATTCTCTTTCATCTTCTTTTCATAATTACTCCCTCTCTTACTCATTCATAAATAAAGGCAAAATGGTATATTTCCTACATATTTATTGTTTTTAACTAACTCTAACTAATTTTTTAGGAACCAGCAATTCGGTTAAAAGGACCTTATATTATGGGACGGAGGGAGTATTAAATAAGTGTGAAGTTGGAAAGTTATCAACTTTCAAAGTAGAATTAATAGGTTTTAAGGTTTTTCTTAATCTATATGAAATATGTCGGAAGTGTCTTATAAATGAGACCAAAAGAGTACCATTCATCCATCTCTCAATTTTTTGACGTGGGACTTTATGATTATGTTTAGTGGGGTGATGTGATTTACAATGACTTATATTCAAAAGGAGGAGGGACATATTGGATTCATTACGGTCGATCGGCAGGTCCTCGAGCATATGTGTGAATTAATGTTTCAACTTTAACAATTAATTAATTAATTAATTAATTAATTAATTGACAAGCCACAAACACAAAAAGGAAAAGAGTGTATTAGCGCACTAACAGAAACGTGCATATCGCTATTATTCTACTATATAATATGCCATATATGTATGGTTTTAGGCTAGCAAATCATTCAAGTTCCGTTTCCCTTCTCGTTCAAATTCCTTTTTTTTTTTCATCTCAACAAAACTAAAAAGAATAGATCAATTAATGTGATTTGTTATAGTTGAAAGGAGTTGGATGGTGAAAATAGAGGAAATTTAATTTATGTAGGAAGGTAAAATTATATGTATGATCATTGTTGTCAAACTTGCGAGTTAACTCTCCGATTTTACCGTTTTTACGGTTCTACCAAATAAAAATGTGTCACGAGTCACTTAAATTCGTACTGGCTATAAACTCAATAAAAACTCACAAGTTTACAAGCTAAATTTACCATTTTTACATTTCTACCTTACGGAAAATAATATTAACTTGCTCTAAATCTTATATTAATTATTTTTATTTGACCATTTTTAATGAATTTATAAATAAATTTCATGAAAATTTCTTTTTAAGTTAGATAAAGTATTAATGTTGATATATTTAATATCCACTATATATATTTAAAATATATTCAAGTCAAATTATTGTCATTTTTTGTATTTTTTATCTAATTATATATTGAAAACACATATTTATTAATAAAGGGAAACTCTTACAAGTTTATTATTCGAGTTTACAATCTGATTTTACATTCTTTTTAAAAGGTTACTTAAACTCTCGAGTTTGACAAGCTTATGTATGACCCTTTGTGAGCGAACAAGTGAGTATAATGATCTGATCTAGCTTCGTCTTCACGTCAAATGCAAACGCATGTACATATAAGTGGTGCCTTCTAAGTTAAGTTCAGTTTAGATTCTTAATATATATTATCGTTTCTATCGAATTTTACTCATAACTATATCTTCAACTTCAATTTCTAATTAATATATTCACACTGATCTATTTATAAGTTTCAATTTTTGAGTAGACTTCATCCTTTTCATAAACTTCATTTTGGAATTGTCTAAAAATTTGTTACATTTTTATACCTGATTTATTACATTATATGTTTATCTTATCTCTTCATTGATCCATGTTCATAAGATTCGACAGGATTTTATGTTAGCTGTCGGGGCCTAATATAACTCCCATCCTGTACCTGGGTAAGCGGGGTTTTATTTATCGCATAGCTATAAAACCGGCAATACTACAAGGTAATGAATGTTGGACTTTAAAGGGATAACATGACTATAAGGTGGGGGAAGCATAGATGAGGATGTTGAGATGAATGCATGTGTGGTCATACAAGAAAAGATAAGATTTATAAGGATCTTATACAAGAAAGAGTTGGTGTAGCATTTATTGAAGATAAAATGATATAAAATCATTTGAGGTGGTTTCAACACATTCAAATAATGCCATTAGAAGTTACAAAAAAAATGCCATTGGATGTATCAGTGAAAAGATTGATAAAGCAATATGGAGTCTGTTAAAAGAAGGGAGAAGGAGAGCAAAGAGGACACTTAAAGAAATTATTAAGCCGGACTTTTTGATTAATAATTTATCCAAAAATATAGTTTTTGATAGAGCACAATAACGTCGTGCGATTCATATAACCGACCCTACCTAACTAGTAGGATAAGACATTGTTGTTGTTGTATATGTCTATCTTATCTCTATTTCTAGTCATTTATCTCTTCCACTGCTCTAAGTGTTTTGAAAAAGTAAGTTGTATATTTAATCAATTTTTTAAATCGTGTAATTTAAATATCTGAATCTTATAAATAAGACAGGAAAGAGTGTTTAGGTGCGGAGTTTGTGGACTATACAACTTGCCTTTCCCTTTTTCGCTTATATGTTTCCACTGCTGCCATGTAGCTTTATAATTAGGTAATATCATATTCCAATATACTACGTATTTGATAATGTAATACTTACATGAATTCTCTGAACTGATGAAGCTAAGAGACAGCAGGCTCAATCAAAACTATAGGCTTATTAGTTATTCCAACTTTTTACAGTTCAACTAATTTAGCTCAAAAGCAGATATATTTTAAAGTTTGTATTTGATATCTCCAATATTCTTTTTTTTTTCTTTTTTGCCAGAATATCTCCAATATTCATACAATAACAATAAAAGTCTTACATATCTCCAGTCTTCCACCTCTTTATGTTAAGTTTTTTTTTTCTTGACCTTTAAACCTGTTTACGTGAGGTCAGAGACTAATGAATTTAAAATATATATATATATATATATATATCTCTCTCTCTCTTATTACTGTCCTTAACATTTAAATTATTTAATTTATACATTGTTGTCTAATGAGTTATGTATTGCGAATAATATCAAAAATAGGACCTGAAATAATGATAATTTGATTATAAGAAGTATATTTTATTATAGATTATATGTATTATATCTATAATTTTAATTCTTCAATGTAGTTATTTTAATTTTTTAAATTTAAGCATGTATAAATACTATTTAAATTCGTTGAATCAGCATTGTCCAATAAATATAATAATACTAACTGCGTTGATATTACTGGACATAATAAACTATATAAATATAAAAGACTACATTAAAAATTGGTTTAACTTCATATAATCACATTTTTTTTAAAAAAAGTATTAAATGATTAATTATGATTATATTGGCTGGGTGGGAATAAAAAACAAAGGCTTTGAGTATTTGGTTATAAAATCACTCATCCCCATACTTCCTCCTCACATACTCCTAAGTTCCAAGGTTCAAACAATGGCTCCCCAATCCCTCATATTCTTCTTCCTTCTCCTTTCTTTCTCCCCACTTCTCACCTCCATCACTGCGGGACATGATTTCATTGGCCGGATCCATCGGAAATCCCTCGGTCTAAAAAACAAAAAGTTAGGTCCCTTTCGATTCTATTGGCATGACATCCTTATTAGTGGCCCCAATCCCACATGGCCCGTGTCGTTTTGCCACCGACCAGCTCAACCACCGCCTTCGGATTGGTGGACATGTTTGATAACCCGATGACGTTAGGGCCGGAATTGAGTTCCAACACTACAAAAAAACTGTTAATTTCCGATGGAATCTATTTCGTCGGAAAATTCACCAACGGAATTCCATCGAAAATTGCCGATAGAATTTAATCTGTCGGAAAATATGTGGGAAAATAAATTCACCGACGGAATTTCTGACGGAATTGCCGACAGAAATGCTGTCGGTAATGTTTACCTTTTATAAAACAAAATCATTTCTGCCTCACTTCCCCTTTCTATCGGCACTTCACTACCACAGTCGAAGGAACTTTCACCATCTCCGCTCTCGAAGGAACCTTCACCACCATCATTGTCATCTCCTCTTCACTACCATCGCTGCCGCTCCCTTCCCCTCATTCCCTTCTTTCCATCTGCCCTCAGATTCAAACAAGAAAGAGTTTGAAAAAGGCCCACATTCCCCTCATTTCCAGCTGCCGTTTAGGAATCAGGTGTAGGGAGCGGCGAAGTCTCACGGCACCGACTCGGGCGGTGGAGGTCCAATTTGGAATTGGGTGAGTCTCCTCTCTCTATTTCTACTCTTTGTTTCTCCGATTAGGGCCGTTTTGGGTGAGGTCCGATTTGGAGGTTTGGGGTATTTCAACTACATTCTCTCCTTTTTTTAAGCTGTCATGAATGGGTTTATGATTTGGGGGTTTATGTTCGCTTTTCTTTTAAACGAGACGATCTAATTCGCGTTTTACACCGTTCTGGTTTGCCCTGTGTTTGTCATTTTTTGGTACAAGAGTAATTTTTTCCATATGAGCAAGAATTTACTTGATTCTCTGGTTTGGCATAATTCATTGGCCTTAGGGGTTTCATTGTTTCAATGCTTAAACTAAAGGTTTGTTGGAGTTAGTCAGGCTTCTTGTGCTGCTTTCATGTGCTTAGAGTTTGGAATATACTCTCACATATCGTTTGTCATGCTGTGCACATTTCCATTTGCCTTCTCTCACCTCCCCTCCTTTCCCTCCTCTAATGATAGGGAAAATATTCCTTCTTTCGGAATGTTTAATAAAATTATACTGCAAATTATGTGTGAGACTTCCCAGAAACCTCGGTATATCAATTTGGGAGGAAATCTGAATTTTGCTTTGTTTTTCTATGGCCAGAGAACTTGAGTAAGGTGTGCTAAGTTTGTTGGAATTTTGGTTTGAAGTGTTGATGCGGAATTTAGAGCTCTGGAAAGTCATCGGTACTTGAAAGCATTATTGGTCGAGATTTTCTGCCCAGGGGATCAGGTTAGCTGTTTAATTCATTAGTTCTGGTTCTGCTGCGTTTTTGTTTCACTAGTTGAGTTTGTTATGAATCTAGTGCAATGGGAATCTGATTTAAGTTTCTACTTGTCTTTTTGGTTAGCATTTGAATTTCCTAGTTCTGCCTTGCTAGAATTTTTCTTGAACTCTTCATATTTGCATTGGAAACTGAATTTCTTGGGAGAAATGTGCAGTATTGTGCTATGAGTTGCTTACAATCTAAGTTGAATTTCACGACTGATAGGAAACAAGGTTAACACATTAAAAATCTTGATTGGGCTCTTGAATAATTTGCTGTCATCAATTTGCTTTTTGGTTGATATTGAGATGTTGTTAGATGCTTCCTCATTCATTTTTATATGTCATTATCTTTTTGCTTTTGGAAATTCCCAATCTATTGAAGCCAAAGTGTATTTTGGTGAAAGTTGAAGTGAATTAATCTTATGTTGAATTTTCAATTCTTTTATGCATTTGTTATGTTTACAGGAGGATTACATTAGGCAGAAAGAGACTTTAAGTGCTGAGGGTGCTTCTCCGAGTGTGCAATCTAATGGGGATGAATTAAACTTATGGTTGGAGGTTACAAGAGGAAGAAACAAGAAGGGATGCATATATAGGTTTGGCTCTGAAAATGAAAATGTTGTTGATAGTTCACCTCCTTCCATCAACAATACAACAATCATCAATGATAGGATTGAAGAAGAATTGCGTAACAAGATCTCAGAGCTTTTCCAAGAGAATGAAAAGCTAAAAGAAAGTATCCAACAAACAACCCAGCACCTTCAACAAGAGAATGAAAGCCTGAAACAAAACTATACCACGATGCAACAAAACTATAGTATGATTGTGACTGCATTGCATGGACTGGGGATTCAGTTACCAAATCCAGCTAATCCAAATCCTACTAATCCAAATGCAGGTAGTCAAAGTTGAAATCATTTGTGGTGTTGGTTTCTGCTTATTGTAGGACTTTTGCTTGTATGACATTACAAGTTTTGAACTTTTTATGACACATTTATCAATCAGTGTATGGATTTGGTATTATTAATTTGTACTTTTATTTAAAATTAGGTAGCAATATTATAAACAGTCACGTGTCTACTATACTTATTGTTCAGGTCACCATGGTGTTTTTTAAAAAAAATTAAAAAAAATTAAAAAAACATGTTTAAGCGATGGAAAATCCGTCGTTGATGGTCTATATATCAGCGACGGAATATTCCGTCACTAATTGGATTTCCAACGGCACTTTTTCTGATGGAACTATTTCCGTCGGAAAATTTTTTCCGACGGAATTCCAAGGAAATTTCCGTCGGAAATCTTTGATTTTTTTGTAGTGAAAATTGGTGGGAAGAGCTCAAGGGTTTTACACCTCTGCATCACAAGACGAACTAGGCCTATTGATGGTGATGAATTTGGTGTTCATGGGTGGTGTATATTGGTTACATTCAAAAAACTAAACTGGGGAGAAAAATCGTAACATTCATAATATTTAGCCAGGAAGTCATGTTGATGAAACCGCCAGTGGAAAATGTATATTCATTTTTAAGCCGTTTATCTTGTGTTTTGAAGTGTATTGAAAAATATTCAATGCTCTATAATATGAATAAATTAGAAGGGATATATGAGAAAAGTGAATTGTATCAGCCATTTACTCTGATTTTTCATTTTTCAAACTTTTGATAGTAACCATCTTGTCTTTTCATTAGTTTACTTGACCTTCTCCATACAAAGTAAGTGGACCTTATTATTGAGAAAGCAGTGTGTCACCTTCTCTTAATCATCCTCTGCAATTATTCTTATAATTCCAAGGCTGATATTTGATTTCTTTTACTTTGATTAAAGAAAAATTGACTCATACTGTGTTTACAGTTTGAATTTGATTTTAGTTCTTTTTATAATTATCATTTTTGGTCTTCTCTTTTTCGGGGATTCTGGATTTGTGAAGATGCGGTGATTTTTCAAAAAAAAAAAAAAAAAATCTTGCCATGTGATTCTTTTTTTGATACAGTTGCCATGTGATTCTAAACGTGCATATTTATATACTCCCTCCGGTCTTAATTATAGGATTAAGTTGACTGTTTTTGTGGAAATTTAGGAAACGTGATATACCACTAAATTTTAACATATATATATAATTATATTATACATTAGTTTAAAAAAAATATTGCAAGTTTGAAACATAATTTTTTTCTAGGCACAAATATTCTTCTAATTATGACAATCTTGTTCCAAATATTGCCAGGCACCATCTAAATGTGACTTTTCCTTCGAGCAATCTTAAGGAACTAGCCACACAAGTTAGGCTCAATTCCCTTCGGTTTATATAAATATAATTTGAACAGAAAATAAGTGTTTGAGGAATTTAGGCCCAAATTCTTGAACCCAATTGAAAACGCATTTAACTCGTACCGGGTCTAAGCCTAAAATTGAGACAATATTTATTAATATTTTCGGTGTCATCATTCAAGAATGATTGTATTTTATTCGGAAAAACGTAACATTGCCTATGTTTAATCTTATTCCGCTTGACATAACATACAAAGATATGATTGACGGATAGAAAAATCCCTTTATGGAGTGAAGGAATAACAACAGTGAGATGCTGAAAGTCTAAGTAATATCATGTTCTACAGCATATAGAACTGATGTAAAACAGGTTGGGAAACAGTCACACACTAATATAGCTTCCGTACAGATTAGAATTTATGTGAAAAGAGGTAGAAAACAGAGAAAACTAGAGGGAAAGGGGCTGAAACAGAGGTGGATGAGGGAGAGCTGAACAGAAACAGAGAGGTGGGTTGCAGAAACAGTGAGGGAGTAACTGAACAGAAAGTGAGAAAGTTCTGACAAAACACAGAGAGGCAGGGGGAAGAACAGACTTGAAACACAGAGAAACGGAGGGGGAAGTGAGAACCTAAGGGGAGAGAAGAAGAGAAATCACATAAATCACATTTTCACTTCTTTCATCAAGTCTATCAGTACATTGGCTATATTTATAGAGTAAAGGAAAGCAACTTTAAGAACAAAATACTAAGAGATACTCTTGTAACTTACAAGGATAACTTGCAAAGACACAAAATATCACTTGACAATAAGAAGCAAAAATAATATAAAACTCTTGCAAGAACAACTTGCAAGAGACAACTTGCAGAGTTGACAAAAAAAAAAAAAAAAGAGAGACAACTTACAGAAATAATACTTCCTCCGTTCTTAAATATAAGATCCAGTTGACTTTGTCTTTGAGAAATTAATGAAGCGAAATGAAACACTTAATCATAACGTATTTTATATATTATTAGATCATATATTAGCTTATAAATTAAATAAACTATTTTAGAGAAAATTTTTAGGAAAATCAATTTTTAAATAACCTATTTAACTTCTTAGAATTCTCCAAAAAAATCAACCAGGTCCTATATTTAGAAATTGAGGGAGATATCTAATTGGAGAGTTGATCTAGGTTCAATATGTGGGGCTCATTCTACTTTTCATCAATTTAAAACACAAAAGCAACATAATAATTCATTTCTTCCTACTTTATATTAATCTCAAAATATACTACTCATATCCCATCAAGAACATTCCAAACATGTATATAAATCATGTTATCATAATAATATAGAACTATTATATGTGATCTGGCAATACATAACACTAGAATGGTCTATTAATGTCGGTTTATTAGACTAAAAATTCTTGTTTGGTTTATCGAAAAGTAAGATATAGGAGGTGTAAAACGGGTGGGAAAAAAAATAAAGTGAAAGAAACTATAATATATATGTATATGTCTATATACACGTACCGGATGGCATGAGTTCTATATGAAATTAAAAGTCAACAAAAGTAAGAAAAGTGAACAAATACTTAGCGTCTACTTGGATTGAGGGAAAATGGGAGAAAAGTAGGGTGGAAAATAAGGGAGGGAGAACATTTTTTGACATATTAAGGGGAGTAGATCGGCTAGAAAACAAGTGAAAAGACAAGATAAGGCAACACGGATGATCAATTGGAGAGAAAATGGAAGATGGAGGAAGAGTGGGAATGAAAATTGGGTGGGCCACACAACCCATTTTCCTCCCAAGTTTTCTCTCCACAAATGGAGAGAATTGAGGAGAAAAATTGGGAAAATTCCAGAAAAATACCCTCAAATTACATAAAGGACAGTTCAGTATAACGAATTTCGAAAAGGACAGTTCAGTACAATGACTGAACTGTCCAAACCCAAATTTAAAGGAAATGTTCAAAATACCCTTTGCACAACTAACTTGGGAATCCCTTAAAAGAAGTTGGGAATTCCTAAGGAAGTTGGGAATCCCTTTAGGGAAGTTGGGAAGCCTTATTGGAAGTTGGGAATCCCTTGAGGGAAGTTGGGAATTCCTTAAGGGAAGTTGGGAATCCTATAATTGAACCAAGGGCATTTTGGACTTTTCCTTTAAATTTGTCAAAGGACAATTCAGTCACTGTACGGATTTGTACTCACTAGTCATTCATGAAATTCGCTGTATCAAAGTATCCTTTTGGTAATTCGAGGGTCTTTTTCTTGAATTTTCCCAAAAAAATTGTTGTCCATATTTACCCCCACTGGCCCCACCTATACATCAGTTGTTTTTTCCTGACAAGCTAACTTTTTTTTTAACGCCTCTTGTGCTGCTATTTTTGTTTTACCATGCCAATGGTTCAATTCACATCCTAGGTTGTTTTATTAATTTTGAAAAAGAATTTAATTATTACATTTTTATTAATTATTGATAATGTTGCATAATTATATCTTATTTATCTATTTAATATATTCAGTTTTTAAAATTTATTCACTCTTTTATTTTATATATTAATAAGGATTTGGTTGCATTAAATGTTAATAAAGCATTTTTCTTGAAAATAACATCCTTTCACTCTAACATCTAATTTAATTTTAAATATAATTATTTTAGTATGGGATAGAGGCATTTTGGTCTTAAGATATTTACTCATTTTCTTTCCTCTCACTCATCCCAGCAACAAGGGGATAATATTTTCTTCCCCATTTTCTCTCTCCTCTAGTGTCTCCATTTTCTCTCCTCTCATTATCTCTCCTCCCAACTTTTCCTTTCATCCAAACAGGCCCTTAATTAGCTACAGTCAATCACAACAAAAACGCCATTTTAGACCCCAAACATTTAAACTGTTTTCACTGACATTTAATAAGAACCTACAATTTTCCAGATTTCATTAGGTACATCAAGGGCTCTTTGAGCCTTTGAGGGGTCAAATTCAAACTTCTCTACTACATTTTTATCCTTTTCCACAATTTCTGCATGCAAGATTCAGGAAATTCACAATTTTTCTTTTATTTTTGATGGAAATTCAGGCAAACCGTAACATGATCTCTTGCTTATAGAATGGTCACTGCGATTTGTTAGACTATAAAACTTGTTTGGTTTCTCGGAATGTGAGATATAGAAATGGTAGCGTGTCCCTTATAAAATTTCCTGGCAGACAACTGTTATATTTAATTCGGATAAAATATATATACCTGGAAAATAGGGATTTTTTGCTTCTCTTATTGTTCATGCTTCTCACGATTTTATTGACTCCACTTAAAAATTATTTTTTTATTTATTATATATGTGGTTACGCATGGTCGTTGAGGAGTACTCCCTCCGGTTCTAATTATAAAATCACTTTGATTTTTTTTTGAGAAATTAATGATACAAAATTAATAACTTTAAAATGTCTTTAGTTATCTTTTTTTCCTTAAAACTAATTTACCTTACTTATAGACTATCGTATAATACAATTACATGTAAGAGACGTTAAAATTAAGTGGTCTATTTAGCTTCTTTAATCTCCACAAAAAAAGTCATAATAATTTTATATTTAGGATTGGAGGGAGTATAATCTTCCTTTATTTCCTTCCATTCCCTATTTTCTGGGTTTTACTCATGGAACATCACCAAAGAGGCTACTTAATCATCTTGTCGGATTTAATTTATCAATTTTAGAGTTTCGTTGTGTATAGTGCTCGAGGAGTATCTCTATTGAGGTTTTTCTTTGTGCAACCTCCATTTTAGATCAAATGATGCCTCTTTAAACTCCATTTTACGATGTTTTATAAAATATCCAGAGAATATTTTCATTTTTTTGGAAAGTTGTTAGATCAAAATGGTGTCTAAGACACCATTTGATCTGAATGGAGGCCTAATGGGAAGAGATCTCAATATCACCGGTTTCTAGTTGGTAGTGCGATCTATTGGTTTAGTTTTTTGATAGACTTGTCATCATTTTTAAATTTAATGTAAATTGATCTTGGGTTTGATACCAGTTTGCAAGTATCAGACCTTTCTCTGACTTTATCTTCATATACACATCCTTAAATATATCTGTCATAAACATAAACAATAACACTGCAATTTTGGAAACATTTGGGGTATGAAGATAATGTTTCGAGCAGTTCAAGGCTCCCAACCTCTATCTTTCCAATGTAAAAAGTACAAATGATGACATACCTCAAAATTGTAGCATTTTTCATTACAAATCTCACAATTTCAAACCCACTTTCCGTGTAGTTGAAGTCAAAAAGAGAAAGCGTCTTCAAGCGAAGGCAAATTAACAGCAAAAAGATTACCCACATTAACCCCAAACAACTTTAAGACTCTGATGCTATTGCAATTGAAAATTCTCGATGGCAAAGAAACCTTAAGCAATAAAAATCAATTTAGAACAATAGATTCAGGTATCCAATTTTGTTCTTGAGCAATGTGTTAAGCCAACCTTCAACCTTACCAAGAGACAATTCATAATACAATCACACTTGAGAGCCAACATTTTCACATGTCTATAAATTGAAGGAATGATTCATAATGACAAAACCTTAGATCGTGGAAAACAAGCTTGGTGCCTAAAAAGAGTGGGATTACGGTTGTAAAGAATGAGAGAGATGAGATAGTGCCGACTATAATTCAAAATTCTTGGCGAGTTTGCATTGATTATAGGAGATTAAATGATGCAACAAGAAAAGATCACTTTCCCTTACCTTTCATTGACCAAATGCTAGAAAAATTGGCTTGCAAGTCTCATTAGTGTTTTCTCGATGGCTTTTCTGGGTATTTTCAGGTTCCTATTGCACCGAAGGATCAAGAGAAAACCACTTTCACTTGTCCTTTTGGAACATTTGCATATCAAAGGATGCCTTTTAGTCTTTGCAATGCTCCGGGGACTTTTCAAAGATGTATGCTCTTCATCTTTAGTGATTTGCTTAAGAATGGTATAGAGGTTTTCATGGATGATTTTACTTTATATGGAGACTCTTTTGATGCATGCTTGAATAACTTGGAAAAGGCACTGGTTAGGTGTGTGGAGAGAAACCTTGTGTTAAATTTTGAAAAATGTCACTTTATGATTGATAAGGGGATTGATTGGGACACTTGGTGTCACAGAAAGGGATTGTGTTGGGACACTTGGTGTCACAGAAAAGGATTGAGGTTGATAAGGCTAAGATTGAGGTAATTGCCTATCTTCCTTATCCAACCAACATTAAAGAGTTGTGATCTTTCTTGGGATATGTGGGATTCTATAGGAGGTTATTGAAGACTTCAGTCATATTGCTTCACCTCTTTCCCATTTGTTACAAAAAGATGTTTCATTCTCATTTGATGATTTATGCAGAAGCGCATTTAATGAGCTTAAAGGTAAATTGTGATGCTTCTAATGTTGCTGTAGGGGTGATGTTAGGTCAAAAAGAGGGAAAGCTGTCTAGAGTGATTGTCTATGCCTCTAAGATGTTAGATAAGGCCCAAGTCAATTATACAACCACTGAAAAGGAGTTGTTTGCTGTTGTGTTTGGTTTAGAAAAGTTTAGGCAATACCTTTTGCATTCTAAAGTTATCATATACAACGATCATGCGGTTGTCTGATACTTGCTAACCAAACCACAAACAAAGCCTAGGTTGTTGAGATGGGTACTTTTGTTGCAAGAGTTTCAAGTAGAGATCAAGGATAGGGCAGTGGCCGATCACTTGAGTAGATTGCCCTTAGATGTGAGAGGAGTAGATGAGCCAAATCTGATGTGTGATGATTTTCGTGATTCTGCACTTTTTGCTTTGCATGCGAAAGACCCATGGTACTCTCATATGGTGAATTATCTTTGTGCTAATGTTGTCTCACCATCTATGAGTCATTTTCAGGTGCAGAAACTTAAGTGAGAAGCTCAATACTACATGTGGGATGAGCCACACTTATGGCGATTGTGTAATGATAACATCATTAGGAAGTGCATACATGAAAATGATATTGAATCTATTTTGAAATTCTATCATGCATTGCCTTGTGGTGGACATTTTAGTGCAAGAAAGACATCTAGGAAGGTGCTTGAGGCTAGTTTTTATTGGCCCACATTGTTTAGAGATGCATATAATTTTTGCAAAGCATGTGATAGGTGTCAAATGTTTGGTAGCCTGGGGAGGAAACATGAAATGCCCCAAAAGCCAATGTTGTTTTGTGAAATTTTTGATGTATGGCGGATTGATTTCATGGGTCCTTTTCCTACTTCTTGTGGCTATTCATATATCTTGCTTGCTGTGGATTACTTGTCTAGGTGGATTGAGGCCATTCCAACTAGAAATAATTATGCTCAAATTGTTATAAAGTTTCTCAAGCATTATATCCTTTATAGGTATGGAGTTTCCAAGGCTTTGGTGAGTGATCAAGGGACTCATTTTTGCAACAAGCTCATGGACAACTTGCTGTCCAAATTTGGAGTTACACATAAAGTATCAACCGCCTATCACCCACAAACAAATGGAGAGGCTGAGGTATCCAATAGACAAATCAAGTCCATTTTGGAGAGAATTGTGAAGCCAAGCCGGAAAGATTGGAGCTTAAGGCTAGATGAAGCTTTGTGGGCATATAGGACAGCATATAAGACTCCAATTGACATGTCCCCATTCCGTATCATTTATGGGAAAGCTTTCCACTTGCCGGTGGAACTTGAACACAAGTCATATTGGGCTGTCAAGACTTGTAACATGGATTTAAATGATGCTGCAAAAGAGAGACAACTGCAACTTCAAGAGCTTGAGGAGCTTAGATTGGAAGCTGTTAACCTTTAGAAATTTTACACATTTCGCACATTTTTCACATGTTTTGAGCTCATATATGCCTGATAATATGCTTGTAAGGAAGAACATTATGATGTGTGAACTCCTATCAACTTAAGATTGAGAAGAATTGATGATTTCCCTCTCTATTTTGTAGGAAAAAGAAGAAGAAATTAAGGGTGAAGAAAAAGAGAAGCAAGGATACAAAACAAAGTTGGCATGACTGAGCTTCTGGCTGCAGCAACAACACTTGCTAGCTGCAGCGAAAACGTGGCAAACATTGGGTCCCCTTCTCTGCCTACCTGGCTGCAGCGAGAACATCTTCTCGCTGCAGCGAGAAATCTCTTCAAATTCCCCCTCCTCTCTGTTTGCTTGGCTGCAGCGAGAACATCTTCTCGCTGCAGCGAAAACGCGTCAGTTCTGCTGCGCGTTTTGGGTCTGAAACACACAAAAACAATGAGATAAAAGCTAGGGTTGGCCGAATTGGAAAGGGAGAACACTTTGGGCACGAGTTGGGAGCTGAGAAACACCAAGAAGGAGCTAGAGAAAGCTTGGAGAAAGATTTGGGAGCTTGGGAGAAGTGGATTCTTTGAGCTTGAAGAAGAAATTTCTTGTGTTTGCTTCTCTTCTTCTCTTTTCTCTTCTTCATTTCTCTTGCTTATTTCTGAGCATTGTGATGTATTTGAAGATGATTGTTGATACTTCTTGTGTTATGAGTAGCTAAACTCATATTCTAGGTCTATTTTGAAGCTTGTATGGATTGACATCTATGATTTTCTTTCCTATTGCTAAATTAATGAATGTTATGTTATGGTTTTAGCTTGAGCCTATGGTTTTCTAAATGGTGGCCAACATTTGGATTGTTGCTTAATTAGTGGCTTGAGAGAGCATTAATTGGGGAAAGAACTAGGCTAAAACCAAGCTTGTCTTGCAATTTTAACTAATTGGAAGTGTGTTAGTGAGATAGAGATATTCACTAACCAAGTTTTGTGAAAATTGAGGTTGGGTGATTAAAGAGACTAATTGGTAATAGCATGTAGTAAGAGATTATGCAAGTTAATACCAATTAAGGTTTGAATAGGCTTGAGAGAGCTATTTGAACACAAGAGACTTCAAGCAATAACATAATAGGCATAAATTGGCATTAGGGAAGGGGAAATTAGGTGTCATGAAATGCAAGTGGATAAATAGGCCTAGGCTTTTCTCATTGTGTTAAATTTCACTTCAAGTGTTCTATTTTACAATTACCTTTTATTTAGTCATTTTAACTTTATTTAATCATTTGCCTATTGCCCATTGCTAATTTTGAATATAATGAATTTAATGAACTCGCTTTTAACGTGGTCCTAGTGGAACGACAACCCTTTCTTGAACTATACTACTAAAACTTGACCCGTGCACTTGCGGTAGCAATTTATGGCGAACAGAAGCCTATGATAATTCAAGGATTTACAAATAAAGAACCAAGAGAATTCATGACCAAGGCATCTTGAGGAAAGAATTTAAAGAAGGGGATCAAGTGCTACAATACAAGGCAAGATTCATCTTTGGAAATGGAAAGTTGAGTGAAAAGTGGCATGGACCCTATGTGATTGTGAAACCTCATGACTTTGGCATGATGGAGGTAAAAGATATGAAGAGTGGCAAAATTTTCAAGACCAATGGCCACTTGTTGAAGCACTACCATGACATCAATAAGCCTCCTCAAAAATCAGGTTGTTTCTCTTCCTTTCCTCATTTATCTTGTGTTTCAACTTGCTGTTTGGTTTGTCTAATTGTTGAAATGCATGCTAAAATGTAAGTGTGGGGGAAGAGAAACAAATTTCAGTAGGGCTGTAGTTAGTTTGTTTGCTTTTCTTGTTTTGAATAAGTGGTTTGATGAACACCTTGCATTTGATTATCGTTTTACCTAACTGGCTGGACACTTTGCACACGATTTCAGCACTTAGAAACTATCTGCACTTACTGTAAAACATGTGTTTTTCCTTTGTGCATGCTATTTCTTAATGGCATTGAGGTCAATGCAATGTTCAAGTGTGGGGGAGGTTTTATTGGTGCATTTCTGGAATTTTTCTGCTTGATTTCGCTGGTTGAATCTCTTGCTTCTTTGCTGTAATTGGCTGAATTGTGGGATTAGTTGCTGGAATTTGCTGAATAGTGGTGAAAATTGAGCATTGAACTTCATAGTTTTGCATGATTCTCAAATTACCTTGCTCTTGCTTGTGCATAACTACTAATCTGTTATTGGAGTGACAATTGCGAAATTGAATTTGATTGGTAAGACTGAATCAAGACCTTATTCAGAGTTCATGCTAGCCAAATGGTCTAATATCTGGAAAATTAGTGTCACATATAGAATTATCTCTTGCATCGATATGATCATGTACCTTGCTTAGCTTATGAGAGTTAGCTAGAAGGCACAAAGCCCTCTCGTGAGAATTTGAGTTTCAACCTCATTCAAATTGATGTGAGCATTCTCCACTAGTTTCATTTTCCTCTAGAACTTGTCTTGCTACTTAGTTGAGGCCACATAATTACATGAGGAATGATGGAAATGATATAGGTATGCGATTTCTAAACCCTTTTATCCCATACACAAGTCACTAAAATAATCCTTTGCTAAACCCTTTGAGCCCATCATTCTCATTTTTCTTGGCATAAGCACATAGTCTAGACTTATGTATGAGAATTGATTGTGGAAAATTACAAAGCATGGCTTTTTGTATGTGGATATATCTTTCCATTTCAGTTAATTCAAGGAAGTCCAAATGTAATGTGATGGATGTTTATTGTATACCAATGAGTGATTAGCATGTGTGCAGAATTTGTAAGATCTGTTTGTATGTGGGAAATACTGGACAGTTGAAAAAAAAAGTGTGAAAAGCCAAATGATGAAAAGGAAAAAAATAATAAAATAAAAAAAAGAAAGAAAGAAAGAAGAAGAAGAAAAATAAATATATCTGTCCAGTATATCTCTCGTTTGAATTGAGGAATTCATGCTTGTTTTGTTTGTCAAACGACCTAGAGGAAGCCATGGCCATTGACTTGATAAAGGACAATAACTAATTTCATACATTGAGTTTGGTTTATGTGCTACACATTCCTTCCATTATCATCTAGACCTCTCCAACATTACAACCCAAAATAAAGTCCTCTTGATTTGCTAAACCTATGTATGAAAAGTGGTGAAGATTCTAGTAGAACTACAAGCTTATGGTAGGGATTGAATTAGTGGAGAGGAGTGACATAACCCTTAAGAATGAAGGAAAAAAGAGTGAAACAGTTTCCTAACAGTTGCTTTCTATGCATTACTCAACTTTGCTAAGCTTGGTACATTGGTTATTGATTTGCAATAGTGCATTTTATTTGTGACATGGGTTGAAGGATAAAAACACTAAGCTTGCATACTTTGAATCAAGAACTTGTATCATTCTTACTTCCTCTATTCGATTTTGTATTTGGAACTCTATAATGGATACTTTGCCCTGGAGTGCAAAGAGCAGTGTGGGGGAATTTGATAATTCACTAATTCAATTAATTAAAATGTGCAATTTGGGTTAAAGTTAGCGGATTAATTGGACAAAAATTCATTATTGTTTAATTAATTTTGGTGTGCACATGAGCAGTGAAATTTGGGATTAAATGTGATTTTTAATATTTTAATAGTAGATTTTTAGATTTGCCCTACTGTTATTGTGTGATTTTATTTTATGAATAGGGGCAATTTTGTGATTTCATCAATTAAGAGAGAGAGCTCCAGGTCTGAAGCCAAATTCACGACATTAAAGCATTTGAAGAGTGCATTGGCGGCACAGTGAAAGAGGAAGAAGCGAGCAAAATTTTTGGTTAAGCTTTCCTAATTCAGATCAGGTTATGAATCATCATCTAAGCCATGTGGTGTCAGTTAGAGAATCAGAGAAGGAGATTTTCGAAGAGGCAAGGAGAGGCGCCAGCGTGGCCATGTGGGGCTGAACAGGAATTAGTTAGAGAGTTGGAGGAGCTGAAATCGGAGGGGAACAAAGCTGAACGAAATGGAGTTTTATGTCCAAATTCAAAGTGGAGATAGAATGAGGTCCAGGTGCATTGAGAAGAATTTTTCTGATTCTGATGGAGAGACGGAACATGATATATTGGGAATTCATTCAAGAATGAGACATTCCTTCACTTCCATTCACTTTCACTTCTTCTCTCCCATTCCCATCAGTATCATCCGCCATTTCTCTGTTTTCACCGTTCTCACCATCTCACGACATTTCATCATCACGATTTCTGGGCTGCATTTCACCATCCTTCATCGCTGAGATTTGGCTATGTTCGATTCAATTTCGTATTGCTTTGTTGCTGCAATTTCAACGATGGAAGGCTTATCGTTGTGTTTTCCTTTGAGTTTGAAGCTAAGCCAGAGCCAAACAAGTTAACCAAGGAGTTTTTCATAATGTCATCTATGATTTGAATTCATATAGATTCTAGTTGTGTCTTGATGCAAGTAGAGTGTGAGCGAGATGTTTCCATTTCATACT
Organism: Mimosa bimucronata; assembly: GCA_037074515.1. Lineage (NCBI taxonomy): Eukaryota > Viridiplantae > Streptophyta > Magnoliopsida > Fabales > Fabaceae > Mimosa > Mimosa bimucronata. The sequence continues at coordinate 4,660,654 of CM073446.1, forward strand.
AACTTGTATATTTTGTGAAGCATGATTTTGATCAATTGAGTTATACTTCAACTGACTTGTTCCTGGACTGATTCTTTGTAATTTGATCTCTGATTTTCATCTAGTTTTTTGGAACTCATTGATTGAATGAATGATATAGAAGCATTTCTAGTTGAAGTGTTGTTTGTTCAGGTTGTTGAATTGCAATTCTAAGCTCACTTATCTGTGATTGTTTCATTTACTGGTTTAGTTGATTACCTTAGTTAGGAACTCAATTAAGTTAGAGATTGAGATTTGCATGATTCCTGTGATAATCACCTCCTTAGTTAGGAATGTGATTAGAGTAGAGATTGTGACTAGAATCAAGATAGACTCCAATTTTATCAAGGCAATGAGGGTAAGGCTAAAGCTCAAAGGAAAATCATAATCACTGTCATATTTTCTTCATATCTCATCACTCTACATTTTTGGTTTTCATTCACAATCACTCATTTTATTTCACACAGAAAATATAAAAATTAGGATTAGATTTAGATAGTTTTCACACTGGAATTTGGAATTAATTTGTTCTTGCTTCGCATTTTAATTACACATTGTGCCAATGAGATGAGGAAAATGACCTAGGGTTAACTCACTACACTATAGAAGTTAATTTTAGAATTTTTGAGGCCTATACGACTAGGTTAATCAATTGGCGATACATAACACAATCTCTTTGCTTCTATAATGGTCAATTAATGTCGGTTTGTCAGACTAAAACTTGTATGGTTTCTCAGAAAATAAGATGTAGAGGGTGTAAAACGGGTGGAAATAGAGTGAAAGAAACTAATATACATACACATATATATAACGGATGGCATGAGTTATATATGAAAATTAAAAGTCAACAAAAGTAAGAAAAGTGAACAAATAATTACTTACGGACAATCCAAACAAATACATCCGTTTAGACCCCAAACATTTAAACACTCGCAAACCATAATAAATGTCATCAACATACAACTCCTCCATGTGCGTATCAGTATATACATATTCGCCACCCAGTCCACCCTCCATTTCTAGATAAATAGGATTCAATTAATTTTTTTAAAATCATAAAAAAACTAAATAAGTTATTTATAATTTGATATTCCTGAATTTTTTTAAACTATTTTTTTTTACCCATAAACTAACATGTAATCTAATAATACACAAAATATGTTATGATTAAATGGCTTATTTCTCTTCCTTAATTTCTATAAAAAAAAAGGTCAACCGGATCTTATATAGGAATGGAGAAAGTATAGACAACCTTTTAGATGAAAAAGTATTTGGTCCAAATTATTTGTTCGAATTATTTATGTTTCGATCTTCAACAAAACTTAGAAGAATATATTAACTAATGTAATTTGATATAGATAGTTGAAAGGTGTTGTGGAAAATGGAGGAAATTTAATTTACGTTGAAGGTAAAATTATACTCATGTGTGTGCGGTTCATAGCATATAAACTAATTATAAAGAATATTGCATGAGCCTTTGTGGAGAGAACAAGTGAGCACAAACCTATCAAAAAAAAAAAAAAAAAGAACAAGTGAGCACAGTAATGGGATCTACGTCTCTGCTTCACGTCAAATGTAAACGCATGCTCATACAGGTGGTTCCTTCTAATTTAAGTTCAGTTTTTAGATGATTATTATTATCATTTCATGCTATTTTTACTCATAACTATATCTTTAACTTCAATTTCAAATTAATATACTCTCTCCTATCTTATTTTTAAACAATTTTTAAAGGGGCTTATTCCTTTTAATTAATTATATTAATATCCATAATGTTTTCCGGATGAAGCCAATAGACTCAATTAAAGTACGCGTACTCCAACTTTACATTTCAACATAGTTTAGCTAAAAGAAAGTAGAGATATTTTAATTTAAAGTTCTTACTCTCCCCCGTTTTTTTATATAAAATCTATTTGATTTTTTTAGATATTAAGAAGTCAAATAAATCATTCTAATGGCAAAAGTTTGTGTTCACTTTCCAATTGTTGTTAATATAAAACCCATTTGATTTTTTTAGAAATTAAGAAAGCCAAATAAATTATTTGTATGCTCACTCTCTAAAATTGATATAATAACAACAAAAGTCTTGTGTATATATCTCCAGTTCTCGACCTCTTCAGGTAAAGTGAAAGACTATGCTCACACTCTTCAACTATAACTTTAAAAGATCAAATGTAAAATCATCTTTCTTTATTATAAATAAGTGTTTAACGATTGATTATGATTATATATATGGGGTGGGGAGAATACATGTCACATGTGGTTATTATATTAATAGAAGCAAGAAATTAAAGAAAAAAAGCATGCATGATACCGCGTTAGAGTTTCTGCTTATGAAATCACTCACCACCATACTTCCTTCTCACATAACAAGCATACATACATCCCAAGTTCCAAGGTCCAAAAATGGCTTCCCAATCCCTCATCTTCTTCTTCCTTCTCCTTTCCTTCTCTCCTCTTCTCATCTCCACCATCGCTGAACAAGAATTTGGTTGCCTGATCGACCGGAAAGCCTTCAGTCTAAAGAAACAAAAGTTCAGCCATCTCCGATTCTATTGGCAAGACATCCTTAGTGGACAAAATCCCACATCAATCCGCGTCATTTCACCGCCTAAAAACTCAACCAACGCCTTTGGATTGGTGAATATGATGGATAATGCATTAACAATGGGGCCAGAATTAAGCTCCAAATTGGTGGGAAGAGCTCAAGGGTTTTACGCTTCGGCGTCACAAGGTGAATTAGGCTTTTTGATGGCCATGAATTTTGTTTTTGTGGAAGGTAAATATAACGGAAGCTCGATCACGGTGTTGGGCCGGAATCCGGCGTTCCATAAGGTGAGGGATATGCCGGTGATTGGAGGAAGTGGGCTTATTTTCCGATTTGCTAGAGGATATGTGGAGGCAAGAACTCATTGGGCGTCTTTTGTTACTGGGGATGCCACTGTGGAGTATAATGCTTATGTCATGCATTATTGATATATTTGATTTGATATGTTGGGCTTTTAATTTTCTTTGATTAATGTTAATTTTCTGATCGAATCATATTGTAGGGGATTATAGTGTGTCCATATCATTAGAAGGATAATTAATCATTACTGTAATTTATACCCCTCGATCTCTCTTCATAATTGAGGATTTTCATCTTTATGTAGTCATGGTGGACATGCTTTTTCTATTAAAGTTAGGGGAGATATAAGCTTCTTTTTTTTTATCATTTATACATGATATGAGTTATCTATTTGATTTTCTTAAAAGTGATAATTTTTTAATAAAAAATCATGCATGAATTATCTTTATTTTAGATGTAAATAATTTAGAGATGTTTAATTCTCATACTCATCCCTTTTATGAGTAGGTGTCAGTTTTGTCCAGGGGGTTTTGAAAGCCACTGCATGAAACTGAGAGGCAATGAAAATTGATTGGGCGCGTCAACATTAAAAAAACAACAAAGTTGATAGTGAATCTCGGAAACAACGACACAATGCAACAAATATAAATTAAAAGGACACTAAAATATAGCATGTATAGCATAACTGCAGTGGCGACTAATAAACATAAACCATTGAAAGAAGATCTAATAATTATTAAGAAAAAAAAAGATAGAAAATGATATAAAAGAAAATGAGGGATTCCTCTCTCAACGCATAGAGACACTTATTATGAGTGACATGCGCATTTGAAGCTTTTGTTACAACTCAGATCAAAAGGTATGGAACACAAATAGCTAGCGGATGCTTCCTTCCCAATACGTATTACTAAATCTGCTTCTTAAAATAAGACACTTGATCAATTTGGAAATATTAAGAAAGCTGTATAAACAACTTGACTATATAGCATATATTATATGATAGATGTCTCTGAAATATTAATTATGTGTTATTAGATTATATAACAATTTATGAACAAATTAGTTTACAAAAAAAATAAATATAAATAGTTTTAAATATCAAAGACAGGATGGATGGAGTATTTTGGTGCACACAAAAACTAAATTGGTGAGAAAATCCCTCTAATTCATAATATTTAGGGAGGGCGTCATGTTGATGAAGGTGGCCAGCCAGCAGGTTGCATAGTGAAATTAAGGATCCAAATTACTTAGAACTCACAATTTGTAAATGATGTTAAATAGAAATGATGAGTTGGAAATACATTCCTTCATTTTTAAGCCGTTTAGTTAGCTTATTTTTTTTTTTATAAGTGTATTGCAAAAGACTCCCTGCGTTGTTGAATATAAGATCTAGTTTACATTTTTTGGAAAAATTAAGGAAGTTAAACGAACCACTTAATTATAACTTATTTTGAGTATTATTTAAATTATATGTTAACTTATAAGTCAAATAAACTTGTTTAAAGAAAAAATTCAGGTCAATCAATTTATAAATGACTTATTTAATTTTTTATTTTAGGATTCTCCAAAAAAAAATCAACTAAATCCTACATTGAGGAATGTTATAGTATGCAATCCTCTATAATTAATGTGATCAAAATGGGATACATATATATATATATATTTATCATAAGCCAGAGAATAGTGAATTGCATTGGCCATTTAGTTTGATTTTTCAGCCTTTTGATAGTAACCAGCCTGTCTTTCATTGGTTTACTGACCTTGTCCGTTAAAAAAATAAATGGACCTTATTGAGACAATGTCACATTATCGGAATCATCTTTGCAATTATTGTTATAATTTCAAGGCTGTAAAGTACTTTTTTTAATTAAAGAAAAAAAAGACTCACTGTGTTTTTTAGTTTGAATTTGATATTCGTCCATTATTGGTCTTCTCATTTTGGGGGATTCTAGATTTGTGAATATCTAGTGATTTTTTACAAAAAGGAAAAATACAAAATATATATATATATATATATATATATATATATTCATAGTTTGAAATCATTGCATTGGCGACAATCATATATTCCTATTCGAGGCAGTGTCGAAACTGGCTTAGTAAATGTGAGCCCAAATTCTCTAACCCAATTGAAGATGCGCTCAACTCATAATGGGCCTTAGCCTTAAACGAGACAATATTTACTGACTATAAAAAAAGGCAAACCATTTTCTGGAACAAAGGAATAACAGTAGTGAGATACTGAAAATCTAATAATAACATGTTCTAATTCATATAATAGAACGTTCCAAACTTATATATAAATCACGTTACCATAATAATATAGAACTGTTATATGCGATCTGGCAATACATAACACGATCTGTTGCTTCTAGAATAGTCAATGTCTGTTTGTTACATTAGAACTTCTTGTTTGGTTTCCCGAAAAGCAAGATATAGAGACTAGAGAGTGTAAAATGGGTGGGAACACTAATAATAATAAAGTGAAGGAAACGAATATATTAGTGTATGTACAGGATTGAATTGCAAGAGTACTTCTAGATGAAATTAAAAGTCAACAAAAGTAAGAGAAGTGAACAAATACATAGTTACAGTCAATCCCAACAAACACACCCACTTATACCACCAACATTTAAACACGCGCAAACCATAATAAATTAAATGTCAGCAACAACTCCAACATGTGTGGGTATATAGTATACTGGTATATGCGTATCTTCCCTCCATTCCAAATATATAAATCATCTTCTAGAAAAAATATTTGGTCCATAATATTTGTTTTTAATAGAAGTCACAATTGACTAATTTAAAAATATTAAAAAAGCTAAATAATATATTTCATTATTGCATATTTTACATGATATTTTTGACAAAAATTATGTGTATCATTATATTATGACATACATAATTTATGAGTCAAAACAAATTAATTTGAAGACAAATTATAAATTTAAGAGATAAAATGAAAAAAAAACGTTTATAAAATTATTACCAATATTCAATTCTAATTAGTTCCTATATTTAGAACAAAGTCATTTAGAGAGTAGGTGATAAGAGTAGAGTTGAAAAAGTTTTTTTTTTTGTCTAATAAGTTAACTTTTTCTTCTTAATTTTGGTAAAGTTTCAAAAGAGGAGGAATATATTGGAATTATCATGTTCGGCCAGCCGCCCTAGAGCATATGTGTGAATTAATGTTTAAATGACACCACAATTAATTAATCAATGACAAGACAAACACTAAGAACTAAGAAGGAAAATAGTGTATTAGAGCACTACCAGGAAAGTGCATATCGCTATTATTTTCTTTTCCCACGCTACAATTATTATACTATATAGTATACAATGTATGGTTTAGGTATAAATTTTTTCTGATGGGTTTGAAAGGTTTTGATATTTGACTTCACTGTACATAATGATCGTTTACTTGAGACCTCAAAAAAAAAAAAAATGTTCAAACTTGGTTGGTGCAACAAAAATGGTAGTGTGTTCCTTTTGAAATTTCCTCAGAGACCACTACTATATTGGACAAAACATATAGACCTGGAAAAAAGGAAGGTCCTTTTACTTTTCTTAATGTGCTTGCTCCTCACGATTTTATTGACTTGATTAATTAACTTAAATATCATTTTTGTGGTTATGCATGGTCATGGAGGAGAATTACCTTTCCTTTTTGCCTTCCTTTCCCTCTTTTCTGGTTTTGCCAGCGAAATTCCTGGAAGATTCCCGAAGCGACTAATTAAATAATCAATCATTTCTTGAGATTTAATTAATTAATCAATTTTAAGAGCTTCATTGTTTATTGTTGGTTGTGCCATCACGTGGTGTCGTTTTCTGATCGATTTCTATCATTTTAATTTGGTTGGTATAACTTGTTACATTTGAGATTGATTTTAATATACATTATCTAATTAGCTAATCATTCTAGTCATCTTTCCATTTCTTGTTCAAATAATTCATTTTAAATCTCAACAAAACCAAAAAAGAATAGATAAATTAATGTATTAATTTATTAATTATAGTTAAAGAGTTAAAGGAGGCAGAGGAGTTGGTGAGAATGGGAGGAATTTTTTTTTTTTCATAAGAATAAAGGAGGGAACTTAATTTACGTAGGAAGGTAAAAATATATATTATGAGTGAGATTTTTAGCTTAGAAACTAAGAATATATGGATGACACTTTCAGAAAGACAAGTGAGAGTGTAATGATGTGATTTAGCTCTTCACGTCAAATGCAAACACATGTGTCCACACAGGTGGTGACTTCCAAGTTAAGTTCAATGTTTAGATGATTAATGTGTTATCGTTCCTTATAATTTTTACTCATAATTATATCATTATTTTCAATTTCTGATTAATATATTTTTCTTAAAGTCGGGGACCAAACGCAGACCATCAGAAAAAAGAAAGTCGAGGACCAAGTTTTTCTTTTTTTCTTTTTCCACTTTTAACTTTTAGTTCCCACATTCCTCTAGCATGTTTGGAAAGTGGCCACATAGCTTTAGAATTAGGTAATTTCATATTCCAATAAAAAATGTGATAATCAAATTATATGTTTAAGAAATTGGTTAAAATTTGTTAAAAATAATAAATAAGTAAAAACTAATTTTTAAAAGTATACACTTATAAATAAGAGAGCAAGCAAGACAGAGTATAGAGCAATAATGAAAGACAATATGAATATTTCAATAAAAAAATAAGAGAAACCATGAAAGATAATATAATATAAAAACCTGATGATAAGGGAGAATAGAGATTAATTAAGGATAATAACTTTAAATAACATATTAAATATTTAAAAAAAACTCCGAACAAACTTTTATGAAAAAGATTGAGATAATTCAAATTTTAGACCCTTACAAAAAAATAGAAAGAAATCTTACATGAATTATTAGAGGTGAAGACAAATTTACAATAGACTCAATTAAAATGTTAGGTTTAATTCCAGATATAGTGTTAACCTAGTTTAGCTCAAAAGTGTGGATATTTTAAAGAAGTTGTATTTGACATCTTTAAGATTCATAGAATAACAAAAGGTCACTAAAGCGAGAATGATGATATAAACCCCACAATATTATTTTTTTAATGAAAAGACAAAATCCCACAATACATTTTGTGTTACGTATGATACTAGTAATTTATTTTGAGCAAAGGTTCAATTTCATCCGAAAGTAACCAATAGAAGTATTCAGTGTCCGGAAATAACAAAAGGAGCATATTTACCCGTGAAGTAGCAAAAACATCACATTTTAGGTCACAAATGGATCTTATTTACCCTAAAAGTATGTCTGTTGTAGGCTTAAACGTGCCGCTTTTGCTACTTCTGGGGTAAATACGCTCCCTTTGTTACTTTTGGATACTAAATGCTCCTATTGGGTTACTTCCGGGAATTAGACCTTTGCCCAATTTATTTTCTTGGTAAGTCAACCAATTAGAGATCTCCATTAGTGAGTTCTTCAAATGTTATTCTCTCTCTCTGACTCTCTCTCTATACCTTTCTTCATAAATAAAGTTTAGACAACATAATGCTCACCCTTCTTATTGAAGATGTATGTCTCTAATTGTTTTAACTAGATCAATATGATATCTTAAACGATGTTATAATATTTTATCATTAATAAATGTTATAGTAGATGTAATCTTGTATGATTATTACTCCACCACAATACACCTTGTATTTCAGTCTCAATTCCGGAGGAAGTAGGTTATGTGCTTCTCTTCTTTTTTTTATACATTATATATGTGCTTATGTTATGTGCTCTCAACAATCAAGACAAAACTTTGTTTTATTTCTTTTGGCTTTTATTTTCATTAAGATTTATTATCAATATAAAATTCATTTTGAAAACTATTCTTCCACTAACTTAACTAAATTTTACTTTTCAAACCATGGCAAAAAAATTTGATTTTATTTATCTTCCTGCTTTTAATTATTTAAAAGAAGATGCCCATTTTAGATTTTGAGTTATTTAACGTTCCCATGTATTTTAGAGAGAAGTGTCTTCTACGTTTATATTAAAAAAAGTGCCTCAATATTATATGAATAGAAGGCTAACCATGATTGGACTTACTATGTGTAAAAAAAAAAAAGGGTTTGTTTGTCATGTTTTAGAGCCGACTAAAATAGGTCCTAATAAATCATGAGTTAGGAGCCATATCATTGAATTATATGTGAGATCAACTCCTTTTCTAAATTTTTTGTGTAAAAAAAAAAAAAAAAAGCTTGCCTGGATTTGAAAGTGAATTTCTCTTTCTAATCATTCGATCGCATATAGATGATAAAAAGGGAAAGCGAGGGCAATCACACGTCCGAGCACCAAAACATTAAATTTATTTAATATTAGTATTTTTTGCCAACATTTAATATTATTATTTAAAATTTGTAGAGAAAAGAGAAATGTGAAAAATTTATTTAATAGCTGCTAGTATAGTTTGATAATTATGTTTACTTAGGGTGTGTTTGGATTGACTTATGAAAAAGTGACTTATAGATAATTAATTTGTAATATTGTAATCATTGATTTAACAATTTGGACTCCAAAATTTGATTTATTAAAAAAATTGTTTAAGTAAAGCTATTGCGTCAAGTTTCCTAACCTCTTGGGGTCATATATCACATTTTTAAATATTATATCATTTGATTATAAATTCACCTAAAAAAAAGACAATCGACTATTATTATTAACTTGGTGTAAGTATAATGTTATAAAAAATGGTATGTTTTTTCAGTGATTTAATATCCTTATTTCTCAATTCGCAAATTCATAATAATCATCATTAATTTATAAGTGTGGTTGTTGTTCTTCAATATAAGGACATAGACATATTATTAAATTTATTATTAAGTAGGGAAGATTTAACCTTTCTGCAGCCCTTAGACATCACCATCCCAGAAGTGTAAAACAATAGAAAACGGCAACATGAAAAAAACAATAGAAAACACCCAAGAGTAAATTTAAAGAGAACAGCAAATAACTGTGGTAAGAAATATAAGTCATAATTTGCACAAAACCAATGGGTTTGTTTTCGTTTTTTTAGGGTTAATGTAACTTTTGGTCCTTGAACTTTCACTCAATTTTGGTTTTAGTCCATGAAATTTAAAATCGGTTTTTTTGGTCCTTGAATTTTGAATCAATTTTGGTCTTAATCCCTAAACTTTGAAAAAAAAATTGGAAAACTAGGGGCTAATGTTTATAAATGACACAAAAGTTGAGGGACCAAAACCACCAATCTAAAGTTCAGGAACCAAAATCAAAATTAACTAAAAGTTCAAGGATTAAAACCACTTATTTTAAAGTTCAGGGACCAAAACCAAAATTGACTAAAAGTTCAACGACCAAAACTACTGATTTTAAAGTTCAAGGATCAAGACCAAAATCAAGTGAAAATTCATAGACCAAAAGTTGTATTAACTCATTTTTTACGAAGAGGATCCATCATGCAATCCTTTTACTACTTAATACAGTTGGCTTTTCATATAAAGAACCAATAGAAGTTAGGTATAATAGAATGGGTTAGTCAACCACAACGTCGCCAACCAATAATCGAATCTCCTTAGAAAGAAGTACTCACATTTAGTGTCATACGGTTAAAACCAAAAAAATATTTTACAACAACAAAATAAATATAAGTGAACAAATTAATAGACAGAAATCAATCAATATAGTTTAAAAGCAAGTGATGTTTTTTTACAAAATATATTTACAAGTGATTTGAATTTTTTTAATGTATTTATTACTCTCTTCGTCTCTATATATAACATTCTAATAAATGAATTGCAATTTCTTATTAAAAACGGATAGAATTAGTTATAAGTAATACATGTGATAAAAACATACTTTTTTTAAAGAGTGCGCTTATTTATGAGTGGATAAATGAAAGAGTTGTAATGATAAGAGTGATGAAAAATAATGTAATATATGAAACAAATTGAAGGTGAAATACGGAAACGACAAAAAATGTCTTTATTATTGAGAAAATTTCAAATAAAACCTTATAAAAAGGAACAAGCTAATTAAAATTTTAGAATATAATGTATAGGGATGGGGGAAGTATTGCTTTTACCAACTTTCCTTTTTGGGAAAAAATATATGATCAATTTCATTGGTTTGTAAAAAGCATATTATATTTAAAAAGTATTAAAAAAATTATACTACCTCACACGCTTAACATACAATGAGGTTGAATTTGATCTTAAATATAAGACTTTGATTTGGATTAATTGTGATTTTTTCTTATAGTGCATTTGATTACAAATGATTTGGGGGTGCTTGACTAATTTTATTTTATAACAAATTTCAGGAAATGGATATGGCTCACTCAAAATTGAAAAACAAAACCCATAGTTCATATTTCATTTGGCATGTACCTCTGGATTCCTAGGTATGACAGACAAACCATTTCATTCTATTCACACAAATATGTTTCATCAAAATTCATTTAGCTGTAGAAAAATCTCCCCAAACACTACAACAAAAATCACAACTAATTAAGTGATAATCCAGTGCTAAAAGTATCCCATCTCCTACCAAACCCTTCAATAATTATTATATTAAGAATGATAGTATATATATCTTTTTGAACGAGGCAATACAATAGTGTTTATATTTTCTAACAAACCATGCATCATCAATTCATCATCATCTTCCCACCCCCACATCATACCGTTGGAGTTTCCCCATTATAAAAACCTTGTTACCTGCATTTCTTTTTTCCACATAGCACCATCTTCTTCCAAGCTTCATCAATGGCTTCCACATCCCTCTCCTTCTTCCTTCTCCTCCTCTCATTCTCTCCTCTCCTCAATTCCATCACCGGAGAACCCGAATACCAATTCGGCCGCCGAATTGACCGGAAAACCCTCGGCCTTTACAAAGAAAAGCTGAGCCACTTCCGATTCTATTGGCACGACATCCTCAGTGGCCACAATCCCACATCTGTCCCCATCGTCCGACCACCTATGAACACCACCACCTACTTTGGCGGCGTCAATATCATCGATAACCCACTTACCTTAGGCCCCAATTTGACCTCCAAATTGGTTGGAAGATCTCAAGGCTTTTATGCTTCAGCTTCTCAATCCGAAGTTGGGCTTTTGATGGCCATGAATTTCGCTTTCATTGATGGGAAGTATAATGGAAGTACCATTACTGTATTGGGGAGGAATCCTGTGTTTGATAAGGTTAGGGAAATGCCTGTGATTGGAGGAAGTGGGGTTTTCAGATTTGCTAGAGGTTATGTTGAAGTAAGGACTCATTGGTTCTCTCCTACTTCTGGGGATGCTACTGTGGAGTATAATGTTTATGTTATGCATTATTAATTCTACTTCTTTCTTATTCTGATTCAATTTCAGACTTTTCTTTTTGGTTGATGTTATATGGTTATAGTTATAGGAGTTATATGTAGCTATTCACTGAGGTGGAGAGGTCGATGTGATTTGATGCGTTTGGTTTGGGGCTTTTTCTTTGATTGTTGTTTTTCTGGGTCATATCATAGTGTGGGGATTAGTTTGTCCTTGTAATTAGGAGGATAATTAATCATTTTTATGATAACAATTTATACCATATTCTCTTTCCCTCTTGTTCTATTCTGATTGATGATTTTTCATCTTACTGATGAACTTGTGTGTTTCATATTTTCATTCTTTGCCTATATTTTTGTGAGAATTGTGAAGTGTTTTAGCAGATGAGCTATCAAGGTCAAACAAAAAAGACAGAGAGTTATCAAAAACCCGGAAGTAAAAAAGAGGGGAAAATACAAATAAAAACTCTTCAACCATCAAAAGTACAATTTGATACACCTAATTTCAGAAAGGAAATATCAGTAAAATTAATTGAAGTGTCTAATATTAAAAGGAAAAGTCCAAAAAACCCTTAAAAATTACCAAAATCTTTCTCTTCGTTATTAGAATGGTACAAGATAATACCAGAATGGTAATCATTTAGCTAAAATTGGTAATTATTTATAAGAATTTGGTATTCTCTTATATCATTTTGATAACAAAGAAAACCATTCTGGTTATCTTTGAGAGCTTTTTGAACTTTTTTTTTTAATTTTGTATTGAATACTTCAATCAATTATACTAATATGTCATTTCTGAAATTAAGTATATCAAATTGTCCTTTTGATAATTGAAGAATATTTATTTGTCTTTTTTTTGAAGAAAAAAAAACCCCTCAAAGTGTGCGTAAACACAAATAAATTGTACAAATCGCGGGGATTAGCGAATCCCATGCAAATGGTAAATATGGAATATTAATTGTGTTGGCAAAAAAAAAAATGTAATTCTCAATTATAAAATCGTAACTACCCCTACCGACTATATAATTCAAATTGTTTTTTATTAAAATGAGTTTTATATTAAGAACTAGAAGTACTTTAATTATAAGTAAACATTGTATGGATCTGTAAATGATATTTTTGTAATTAACTATTGTTATTTGACTATTCACGTCTAATATCTCTAGAATTTATAATTAAACGTATTAAAATATAAGTACTTGTTTGAATACGTTTATTTTAAATAATTCCTTTTTTATTATGTTATTTTAAATAATTCTAACTATAAGGAGTTAGTACATGGGAGAAGTATTCTAAGATGTCTCCTAAAACTCAAAAGCACCCAAATACTCGCCAATAAGCAAGTTCTTGAATAATTTAGCTCGAGGCCCACCTAGAAAGAATTATTGCATTCTTAAAACTAGATTAAAAAAATATAATGTTGATATACCTTTTATTTATACTATTTTAAAATTGCATTATTATTACCCAGTGACGTGCATTTTCTCCCCCTAAATATTTTTTTATACCCATTCCCTCTCATTCACTCACTATCCCTCCATCAAAAAATGGATATACTGTTAAAAAGCAGATTACATTTCTTCTATAACTATATATATATATATATATATATATATAAAAATCATTTTCACACAGTTATTGATTTTAATAATTTTTACATCCACGCCTGATCTATGTAATTCAATAAATTATTTAAATAATTTGATATTTTTAATTTGTACATTTTAAGAATCCCTCCCCCAATAGTGAGCCGTATTTTATTCTGTCGTAAAGATAAAATAAAATACATAACAAAGAGCATGTGTTTACCAAAATATGCATGGTCAGATTCAAAATATCTTAGCCAAATATTAGATCCTCTAAGAGGTATCCCTATGATCCTATCTATAAGGCACTTCTAACATGTTTCATATAGGTCAAGGAAAACTGTAAACCTTATTAATTATGACTTGAAATTCGACAACTTTCAAACTTTACCCTATTTAATTTCCATTACATCACGTGAAAATAAGGTTAACACATAATAAATGAAGCGTAAAATTGTATATTCTCATGAAAAGTTAAATGTGCGCCTTATAATTAGGACAAAATGAAGTATTCTCTCAATCCGGTAAATATGACTAGAATAGTATGGAAAAAACGAAAGGAAAACAAAATAAACTAGTAGAATTAGTAAGAGCCTTTCCCTATACTATCTAACTCGCGGAAAGGCATACTCTTTATTTCTTCAATGGTTCAGGTAATCTCTCTTTACCCTATGCAAACATGTGATCTTCTGGTTGCCATTTCTGATGAAATTGAAAAAAGTGGTACACAATTCCTTTGGGGATCAAGTAATAAGCATAAGAAGATTCATTTTGTGGCGTGGAATGAGGTGGGAAAAAGAAGAGGGGGTTTAGGAGTCCATCATGCTAGATTACAAAATAAAGCTTTTATGATGAAGGCAAAATAGGGGTTCGATCAATAAGAAAGAGGCTCGTGGACTCAAGTTGTGTGGATTATAAATACCGATGTGGTAATGACTTAATTCCTAACATTGATAGGTCATGTCTAGGGCTGTTCAAAAAGTTCCTGTCCCGGTCTTGTCCCGAACCTGTTAGGACCGAAATTTCTCAGGACCAACGGGATCTTGTACTGGGATCAACGGTATTGGGACCAAATTGAAACCGGGACAGCACCAGGATATGGTCACATCTTCGGAATTCCCGGTCCTAGTCCTGGTACCATAAATATAGTTACTTCTTTAATTTTTTTCCTAATTCAACTATGCATTTATTTATTTTTCAATTGATTAATTAGTCCCCTACCTAAATATTATTTTTTTCTCTTTCTTCACAAAATCATTTAATTATATTAATGAGTGATTGATTCAATTATTTAATGTTTAGGGTTTAACTTTTTAAGAGGCACACCTCTTTTTTCTCTTCCACCATTCCACAATCCTTAATAAAGAGGAAGGATCGAAAAAGTAGGGAATGACTGTTGTATTGAATTTGAGTGTTTAAATTTTCATTATTGACTTATGGTTGTTGTCTTGTTTCGTTACAATATTTTAGAGACTTTATAAGTAGTTAAAAAGCATTTGTTAGACTAAATGGTTGTTGAATGATTAATCCTTCATTACGCATAACTATATATGTGATATTAAAAAATTAATTATATCATATTATTAGTAACTAAAGTATAAATATACAAAGGTGTTTTGTTTTTTTTATTTCTTGATAAGGCATATTGTGTCAACGAGAATTGGGACGTCCCGGTTTTGGTCCATGTCCCGGCCCCGTCCCGACGGGTCCAGGACCCCTTCAGTACCTGTACCGAGACTCAGACAAGGGGTGTTCCGGTTTCGCCCCGGTACTTGAACAGCCCTAGTCACATCCTGGCTCATTGTTATGGAAAGGGATTAAATCCACGTGGGAATTGAACATGTGGTACAAGGAACAGAATGTGGTTGGGGGACAATGAAGAAGTGAGGCTAGAAACATGAAAAGCATTAAAATGTTTCCATCAAATCGGCGTACAACCTCCTGTAGGGTAAAGATTCCAGAGCAGACCCTTTATGGAATAAAATTTGGAAGATGTGGATGCCTTAGAGGTGCAAATCCTTTCTATGGCTTACTTTGCACAACAAGCTACTTACTAATGAATCAAGAATGAAAAGAGGAATTAGTGACAATGCTTCATGCATATGGTGCACTCATGCGGTTGAAGACTCAATTCACATTTTAAGAGATTAAGCAGAGGTAAAATCCTTATGGCTTTATGTTGTTAAGCCCAATATCAGGTTGAGAAGTTTTAGTTGTGAACTATGGTTTTGGTGCTGTATGAATCTTAATGGAAATGTGGGACAATGGGATGGCTCTTGAAAGGAATTTTTTGTTATTATATGTTGGCTCATTTGGAAACAATGTAATGAAAGTGTATTTCATAACACCAACTAGAATGTTTCTGGACTGATTTCAAATGAAAAAGCCATCTTGTCTAGTTTTAACACTACAAAAAAGCAGGTAATTTTCGGCGGATTTCTGTCGGTAAATTTAGCGACGGAATTCCGTAGGTAATAATTACCAACGGAATTCAGTCGGTAATTTTAAAAAAAAATAAAAAATTAATTATTTAATAAAAAATTATCGACGGATTTCCGTCGGTAATTTATTTATAATTTTTTTAATAAATTACCGACGGAATTCCGTCGGTAATTTATAAAAAAATATTAAAAATTAATTATTTAATAAAAAATTATCGACATAATTCTATTGGTAATTTATAAAACAATATTAAAAAATTAATTATTTATTAAAAAATTATCGAAGGAATTCAGTCGGTAATTTATTTATTATTTTTTTAATAAATTATCTACGGAATTCGGTCGGTAATTTATAAAAAGATATTAAAAATTAATTATTTAATAAAAAATTACAGACAGAATTCCGTCGTTAATTTATTTATTATTTTTAATAAATTACCATTTATAAAAAAATATTAAAAAAATAATATTATTTATTTTAATTTATTAACTATTATATATATAATATTTAATAAATATATTTTATAAATATTAATTCGTACATATATATTTATTATAATTTAATTTTGAATTTTTTATTAAGTAATATGTTATTTATTACAAATTTAATGTAATTTTTTAATAATATATAATAAAATAATAATTATTAATATGTAAATTATATATTAATAATTAAATATATTTCATAATGTATTAATTTAAATATAATGTAAAGTATATATAAATATAATTATTTACAAATAATATCACAAAGTCTTCATAGCTCAACTGGTTAAGGCATAAGCATAAACACAAGAGGTCATGGGTTCGAATCGCAACAACGCCACATTTCAGACAATTTGTGAGAGCGACAAGTGGCGGCGTACGGAAGCGACACGTGGCAGGAAGGACACGTGGCATAAATTAAAAAAAGTTTTTAAAAAATTACCAACGGAATTCCGCTGGTAATTTCCGTCACTAAATTTAGCGACGGAATTCTACCGGGAATTTCCGCCCATAATTTAGCGACGGAATTCCGTCAGTAATTACTAATGGGATAAAATTTCCGTCACTAATTTAATTAGCAACGGAGAAATTACAGATGGAAAAATTTCTGTCGGTAATTTTTTCCGACGGAATTCTTTCGGTAATTTCGTGTTTTTTTGTAGTGTAGTGCAGCCAATTTTCATATGAATCAAGCTACAATTCAGGTATTAAAGGGGCTAATGAGGATCCAATAAGAACAGATATGGAGGGATGGGTGACTGTCAATGTTGATTATGCCTATTCTCATAGGGATGGCAAAGCAGGATGTGGAAGTATTATCAAAGATCATACAGGTAACCTAATTGAAGCTTTCATGCTTAATATACAAAATGGAGTTCCATTATCAACAGAGCTTTGGACATACTCCCTCTGGTCCTTATTATAAGGCACCAACTAACAAAATTTTTGGTCCTTATTATAAGGCACCAACCGCCACATTAATTACATTTTTCCTACTTTACCCTTGTCATTAATGAATGTTCATAGTTTAAAATGTAAAGTTGTATCATTTAATGAAGGGTGAAGTTGGAAAACATGGTCAATTAAGCCTAGATTTAAGGACCCAACTACCATTCCTTGGTTTGTGAGAATTGGTAGTTGGTGCCTTATAATAAGGACCAGAGGGAGTACCTTATTGGTCTTAAAAGGGCATGGGATAGAAACAACAGACGAGTCTTCTTGAAAAATGATTCTTTAGAAAAAGTTGAACTTATAAGGGAAAGCAATAATGATCTCCATGAAAATTGGAATATAATTTTTGAAAGTTACCAGATGCTCAAAAGAGATTGGTTGAATGATCTTCAACATGTCAATAGAGAGAACAATTTTAAATCCGATATACTTGTTGAGCGTGCTTTGGGGATGCCCTTTAGATTCTCTAGTTCTTCTAGATAATGTTTGTTTTTTTACTTCCTATTCAGTAGTGTAAAAATAATGCTTACCCACAACGTTTGGCCCTGTTGGGTGATGCCTTGGTCACTTAAGCATCTAGTCCTGGGTTCGATCCCAGGGCGGTGTGTATGTAGAAAAATGTTGTGGGGAGAGGTGAATCCCACCATTTGGTGATCATCAAACCTCGGGAGGAATAGTCTCTGGCTTTCAGTTGGGAGATACCGCCTGGTTTCTAACCAAAAAAAAAATAATGCTTTCTTCCTTATAGAAAGAAAGAAAGATCCTTTCTCAATAAATAATGCCACCACGAGACATAAATAAAGTTCTACATCCGTCTTCAAGATATTGAAATAAACATTAATTTGGTATTATAGATAAGAGATAAAATATCATGAGGCAAAAGCATATGACAAAAACTAACCAGTTGTTGCAAACCAAAACCCAAAACATCCACAAACAAACATTAAAAAAAATAGCTTAAGATTGTTATACAGAAAAAGGATGCAACAGCCACCCTTACTTGACAACATGAAATATAAAACTCAAAATAACTCAAACTAGCTATAGGCTTATAAACTTTTGACAAACTATTCGATATTTAATTACAACGTGAAAGAAAGCATACATTAATTATGTTGTACTCTGGTAAAAAAATTTATACTATGATATTTCTTTTATGCATATATAGAGATATATATATATATATATATCAATTGACAATTAACACTATTTCTACATTTTATTATCAGGTATTCAAACAACTGACTACTCTAGTTTTGAGATTCATGGCTTCCCCTCCCAACATAAGTATCTCCTATAAGACTCAAACTCAAGATCCTAATTAATCTAGTGGGCCTTACACATGCTAGACAAACCATGTGTTGGTTACAATGTTGTAAAAACCGGACCAAAAGGGAGCATCATTTGGCTCATTCTAAATAGTTGAATCGCTTTAAAGGTTGAGTTGTGTTTAACAGCATCAGACAACCTACTGAACCAGAGCGGTTTTTAAAAAATATTAAACGACCCAAATAACTCACCTAAAAAATGCTGAAAAAATACAAAGACACTTATCTACCCGTAAAAACTAACTCTTGTCGAAAAATACCCCTTATCCCCCTTAATGTGTTGATCAAATCATGTTCTTTAATATTTTTTTTCTTTAAAATGTTCTTTAATGATTTTAACATATTATAACTTGATATTTGAGAAAAATTTTGCTTTAAAATTGTTGAATATGTTAATTTTTAAGTTATTATTATTAAAATTTCATATTTATTTCATACAATTTTGTTCCTTACATAAACATATAATAGTATTATTTTTGATCAATTATTACGTCATAGTCAATCAAACCTGTCCGATTATACGACCAGCTAACTTTTACAACTCACCTTCTGCTTCGACTTTTAAAACATTAGTTAATTATACTATTATTTCTTTTGGGGGACCATACATAATGAAAGTAAGATTTTCTTGCCTAGTGTCCCACTTACGCTTAGTGCTTCTGGCTATAAATCATTCAACTCACTCCTCCCTTTTTCCTCACAACACCATTCCTCTTTCTTCCAACCTCCAACAACAATGGCTTCCCAATCCCTCATATTCTTCGTCTTCTTCCTTCTCATCTCCGTCGCCGCGGCCGCCGACAACGGCGATGACTTCGTACGCCCCTTGGATCGGAAACTCCTAGGCCTAAAGAAACAAAAGCTGAGCCACTTCAAATTCTACTGGCACGACATCGTAAGCGGCAAAAATCCCACATCGGTCGCGGTCGTTCCGCCGCCAATTAACTCAACCACCGCCTTTGGGCTTCTCAACATGATCGATAACCCACTAACGATGGGCCCAAATTTGACCTCCAAATTGGTCGGAAGAGCCCAAGGCTTTTACGCTTCAGCTTCCCAATCCGAAGTTGGGCTTTTGATGGCCATGAATTTTGCCTTCATTGAAGGGAAATATAATGGAAGCACAATTACTGTGTTGGGGAGGAATTGTGTGTTCAATAAGGTTAGGGAAATGCCTGTGATTGGAGGAAGTGGGCTTTTCAGATTTGCTAATGGTTATGCTGAAGCAAGAACTAACTGGTTTGCTCCTAATTCTGGGGATGCTATTGTTGAGTATAATGTTTATGTTATGCATTATTGATCCTTCTACTTCTTCTTCAGATTCAGTTTTAGACTGTTCTTTGTTTTTTTTTTTTTTTGGAAGTGTTTGATGTTATAGTGCTAGATATTCTCACTCAGCTGTATGGTAAAGTGATGATCTGTGTTTTTTCAGGTTTTGGTTTAATTATTTCTTTCCTGAGACACAATTTGGGAGGATTAATTAGTCAGTCTTCTACTGTTTGTTTAGATCACAATAATTTAATACTTCTCTCTGTATTATTGTTTCTGATCATCCTCCTTTTCTGATTGTTGATCTTCTTTTATATAGACAATCTTCCGTGTGGTAGATTATGTTTGTGTGTGTGTGTGTTTTGTTTTTGTTTTTGCTTTTTTTTTTTTTTTTTTTGAGCCCCGGGGGGGGGGGGATACAGGGGAAGTTTTCAGAGTTATGATCTGCTGGAGAAGAGGCTGCTCATAGATAATATTAAATTTGCAGATAAATAATTTGCATGGTTAAAAACAAAATCCAGACTTTTGAGACATGGATCTTAATTAATGATTTAAGGATAAAGAAATTAATAAACATGTTTATGGATCTTGCATGAAGAAGAAATATATGTGAATAATCTCAAACTTAGTGTAAATTTATAAGATTTTTTGAGGATTAGGAGTAAATAAATACCCTTCCTAATTATAGATAATTTTATGAAATTTATTACGTCTCGAACTTACTGGGGACCTACAATTCCTTATCGCACTCGGCCGAATTTCACTGTCTCTATGATGATTGGTTTCCTTAGGAGATCTTCATGTCATTTTAATTTCTTGAGTAAAAAATAATCCCTTTCATTTTAATAAATGATCTAATTATGAAGTTGGTATAGATTGTAAATGTACGACTTAATTCCAATCTTTGTAGTTTTTTTAAAATTACCCCTATTAATATTTTTTTAATAATATACAAGTAATAAAGACATGAAAGAAGTTAAAGAAGATAATGAAGTTATTTTTTAAAATAGCTTATCAAATTAACAAGTTTAATCTGATGTACATTCAAAGTGAGATGGAGCCGTTTATAACTTTATACATAAAGCAGGAGTTCTTCATTAATCTTTATGTTTTTGTGGTTGTAGTTATTGTGAGAAGTTAGTATTATCTCTTCTTATAATGTGTGTGTGAGTAAAAATTCTGCAATCTTTTATAGGTTTTTTGTAAAAGCACTTGTAATATAGTGATACAACATCTTTATGATAAACAGGAGATTATATGTTTGATCCTAGATATAATTTCAAGTTGTTAGTACATACTCTTTTATTTATAAAATACCCTTATTTGATGATTCGTTTTCTCAATAACAACACCAACTTAGGGTAGTAAAATAATCTTTTGTCATCATAATAATATTTTCGCCTGAACTTAAACTGGAATTCCAATATTTTGGTGTTCTTTTTTTTTTATATATATACATGACAATATTTTGGTGTTCTATCATATATAATAAGAGTTCTCTAATTAATTCACGAGATCAAGAAATGATGGGTCCCTCCTTAGATTTTGTAATAAATTATAAAAGTGGAAAATAAGTAGTAATTAGTAATTACCTTATAAACCTCTTTTATCATGAAGTAAACTACTCCGCGCGTCCCTTATTATAAGAGTCAAGAAAGTAAATTCATACAGATTAAAAAAATAGTTGAGAGAGATAAATATGTTTGAAATAATTTTGTTCTCTCAAGTTTGCCCTTATTTATAATTGAGTATATAAGAAAGAGAAATGTGATAATAGTGTTATAAATGAGTATGAAAGAGAATGTGAATAAAGAAAATAATGATAGGTAAAGTGGGAAAAAAGATCATGAAATGTTTTGACAAATTTAGTCAGGATCTTATAAAAAAGGACAAAACTATTCAAATTTTTTACTCTTATAAATAGGAATGGAAGTATCCCACTATAAGAATAAGAAGTATTGTAATATGGAGAGGAGGGAGGGAATAGCAGTTTACCTCAAAAATAATGTTTCACCAATTGCATACCATAAGATAATTAATTATGCCCAAAAAGAAAATGTGACCAAAATCTGAGCCTAAAAATTCATGCAAATAATTAGAGTGCCGTTGTTTTCTAGAAGCTAGTGCGGTGTGCGAGAGTGCCAATTTCAACGTCATGAGTCACAATGTCTTTTTCCTTTGTCGTGTTTAGTTATTTTCAATCCTCCACCAGGATCCAATGACATGCGTGTTTGAATAAATATAATACAGCGTCCATATTGACTATGCAAAAATTCTACTACTGTCCTTTTTAATAGTATAACTATATTAAAAAAAATCATACTTACTGATACTCAATTAACTTCAAATAATTATACCAAAACACAAATCATGGTGACTAAATATGATAGGAAAAAAATCTTCTTACAAATATAGTCATTCGTAGTTAGAAACGAGTCTTATTAATATTACAAAAAATAATCTATGATAGAAAAAAAACAAAATCCTAATACAATATAATCATTAATTATTATGGATAGTAAAACACCGAACCATGCTAAAGAAAAGATTCATCTAACCTAGTTATTAAAGACAACCTGATACAAATATAAGATAACTATGTTATAAAAAAAAAAAGACCTAACATGGTTATTAAACAACTTGATTCATCACAATTTTAGCCATCGGAGAATTAGCATAACCAATGTAAGAAAGAACTGGTTTAACATGGTTATTTAAACAAAATTTGCCAATATCACAGATAGAGTCATACATCGGGGCCTTGGGTTTATAATCATGGATTTTCTATATATAGCTCATCTCATAACATAACCACACTATTCGCATAACTTCCCTAAGCATCAAATAACCATATAACCAGTCATATGCATGTGAATTCAGATAAAGTCAAACGGTCGGAATATTCTCGACACCAGAACTAACGGTCAGACGACATCATGTATCATAAGTAAAATAACTAAATAGATCAGGCATCCAAAACATAGAAAGACTAAATGTATATAAATGCGGAAGCTGAATGCAACCTAATATTGTTTGGTAATATACAGTCCAAAATATAAAACTCGGCCGACCCACGAGCTCAATGTGGTTTGGTCAACCCCTTCCCCTACGCTCCCGATGGTGCATGATCACCTGCAAAAATATAAATAACCATGAGTTGAGACAACTCGTCTCAGTTACTATAACTCAACTTATTACACAAGTAAATGTAGGGTTAATCATAGGTCTTTCTTGTCTATAATCAAGGAAGTGTCTCCGTCTATAATCAGATACCGTACAAATAACCATTTGATTGGCCAATCGAGGGTTACAGCACTTGATGGTTCAAATATGCATGCATTCACTAATAATCAGATGTCAATATATATATATGCCAGTTACCATACAGTTTCCACAATACAATATTCAACAGTAACTCCAACCATACAGCATATTCATGGTTTGCTCCACCAAGTACACAATATCCTTAATCTCAAAATCATACTTCTTAATATTAGTTTACATCATAATCATAGTTATAAGAAAGGCATCTAGCAGACATTTTAATACAAAAATATTAGTTGAAAACCCCTTTTATACTGTAGGCGATATAAGGGATTTAGAAAGTTCCAACTAACATCATACGCAATGATGTAGTAAGGAGTGGTTACCTGGAATTGCTAACAACAAAAGAAATATCAATATATAGCAATCCCTGAGCTCAGCTCAACAATCACCACAAGCATGCACACACATGGTCAAGGCACATATTAAGTGGCACTGACCTTAAACTTCCCCCCAAAGAGTTCCAATTACATAAAGAATTCAAACTATATTTATTTAGCTTGACTAAATTAAACTAACTTACATCAGGCTCACACAACATACATCCTTAATAATCTCTTCCAAATCAAGAACCCATCCAACCTCAATTCACAATCCAAATCTAGGATGAACATCCAAATTTATTAACGATAATTCCTTGAGTCCATGCCATTCCATTAAACTTCCAAAACCATTAACTACGTATCATTCCTCACATCCCAAACTCAATTCATACCTAGACCAAATTGGTCCACCAAGACAAATAATCCAATCTCAATCATCCAATGCTTTAATCATCAATTATCAACCTCCAATATCATAAAACAATTACTACATCACCCCAAAATCATCATCCAATTCAACTTCTTTAGCCTACAAGAAGAATTTCCACTTTTTGAAAATCCAAATTTCAAATCAATCTATATCTCCACAAACTAATCCATTCAGAATCATTAATAAGCATAAACAAGCCTCTAGAAATCATCAAAGCCGCAAGATCAATCATAAATTTTGAAATTATTATAAGCCCTAGCTTATTCAAACTTTAGAGTAAGAAATGTCTCACATATGATCAAATCCAATGAAACTAAACCATTAGAACCTCTAAACAAGCTCCAAAGATTCAAACGATAATCTAGAAACCACTAAACAACTCCCAATTTTTTTCGAATGAAAAGAGATTGTATTATCTGATAAACTAGTTACATCTGCTGGATGCAATCAAAATAGAAATGATCTAGAATCAGCGTAATTACTCAAAAAGTTGAAGAGTTAGCCTAGCTTTAAGTGTGTGTTTTGTGAGTACATTAACATCGTGCTATATTCTCAGTGTTAGGGGAGTGGTCTTGGAAAAGTCTTCTATTTCTATTGTCCCATAATTTCCAACATAGAAGACCAAATTTTACTCTCCAGATCTGACCGTTGTTCATTGGGTTTAAGTTGTGGAAAACCCAGTCAACAAAGGAGCTCTAGGGTCTTCCAAAATTTGCTCTGCCTGCGCCTAGTAAGTAGCAGCAATATTTTGCAATGGGGCAATACCTTAAGATGTGCTCCATGTCCTCAATCTACGCTCCACAAGCTGTATAGCTCATTTCCTCACACATGTCTCTGGTGTCTTACATTGTTGGTTAGCAATTTTTCTTTTGCTACCAACCATAAACAACTCCCAAATTTTCGGATTCAACCAAACCCTAAAATTCCCAAAGATGAAAATATGGACAATAGAGAAGAGGAATGGTAGAAATCAAGGCAAAATCACTTACCCAGTAAGTTTAAAAGCTACTAGACATCTTTTCTTTCTTCTTCAAAATGACGTTGATGCGTCTTTTTAAAAACCAGCTTTCTGGAAGCCATGGTGAATGAACCCTGCGCATTCTCACCACGGCGAACGCACAGTGAATAGCCCAAAAATTCTCCTACAATTGCTCAAACATCCTAATCCTCAATCCAATCTAATTCACCTCAATGCATTGGATAATCATCATAATTCAACACTAATCATCTTGTAATCCGTAATTAAAATTTTGGGATATTACAATAACAGATGCTACTCTATTTAGAAAAATTGTCTCCATCCAACTATTTATAAGAAACTTTAATTTCTTATACTAGTATGAAATAGTATTTGTTAATATTTTCTAATTAGTTCCTCATGAATTATGTATAATGAGTTAATGACATTAATTATTATAAGCTGCTATCATGCATAATTTTTTAAAAAAATATTTCACTTTTTCAATATATTTATTTCATTTAATTAATTTTAATTATGTTTTTTGTTCTCTCTATTCGTGACCTATAAAATGGATGGGAATGAAAAAGTACATGTTCCATTATGGTAATCTTAGATTTAGAGCCGGGAATTCGGGCCGGCCCTTTTAAGCCCGAGCCCGAGGAGGGCCGAGCTTTGATTTTTGGGGCAAAAAAGGGGAACGGGCTTAAATGGTCTAGCCCGTCGGGCCGCGGACTTTGGCGGGCCGGCCCGTTTAAGCTTTTTTTTTTTCAGGTAAAAAAAATTAAAAGGAAAATTGTACTATGTTATTATGTATTGGTTTATTTTATGGTGTGTGAACTAGTTTTTTTAAATGTGTTGTGTCATGAGAACATTATGTCCTATTGAAACATTTTAATATTCTATGTAGTTGTATGTGATGTATGACTTCTAATTCTAGACTTGCTACTTATGGATCATATTTATATTTTTTATTTATACTTGGTCCATTGTTTTTTGATTGTCTAATATTTGGAGTAATGAATGATTGTTTCATGTCACATGCTCTTCTTTTCCTTTTCCATTTTCTTGACTACTTTTTTCTGTTCTATTTAATCTCATTTTTTGAATTGTGATGTATCTTTGCTTTTGTTGTCTTTATCTATTAATTAATTAATTATTTGTGTAATATTGTCAATTTGCTATTGTTAATTGGGAAACCACATAAATTTATCATGTTCTTCCCGTTTAAGTTTTACATATACCATTTTTGACAAATTATGTCACTTGACTTTGTTGCACAATTTATTTTCAATTACCCATATTTGTTTCTTTAATACTTTCGCTGTGCAATTTCATTTATTAAAAAAGCCAAAGCCTTTCACTAAAATATAAAAAAAAAAAAAAAAAAAAAAAGAGTGAAAGCCCGTCGGGCCGGCCCGAGCCCGACCTCTTAAGGGCCGGGTTTCAATAAAAGGGTGCATTTTTGCTCGCGGGCTTAAACGGGCTTGCCCGTTTAAGCCCGGCTCGCCCGAATTCCCAGCTCTGCTTAGACTATCCTGTCATATACTGTATTGACATTATTTTGTTGAATATGTTAGGGTTAGACATATATATATATGTGTATATATATATATCTCATCATTAAAATCACTGTACATATATAATAAATGAAATGCTTTTACATGATTGCAAATATTCATAATATAATAACATCATTAACATACACAATAATGATATGATACGATACAAATGGCACCACCTTAACTGCTGCTTCTTCTTCAAATAAAGACGACAAATGTTTGTCAAAAAAAAAATAATAAAGACGACAAATGAACATAGGATTCCGATGAAATGGCGCCTAACCTTGTGAGTTTAGCTTAAGATTAACGTTTCCTATGGCATATGATCAAATCATTATGTCTGAACACGAAAATTATCATTTTACAAATAAACAAGATGAGAAACCGGGCTCTTTTAGATTAGAAAATTGTTAATTAATATATTGATAATGTAAATTAATACGAATTATTTGTTATAATAGAGGACAAATGATAGTGCCAGTGTATTAAAAGCCGGGCCGGACAGGCCGGGTTGACCCGTGAACCGGCGACCCTGGTATGATGTCCGGTTCGAGTTAGTAGGAGAAGTAGTGTAGACCGTGAACCAGCCAACCTGTAGTGAACCGGGCTAACCCGGCGTGAACTGGTACAACCCGTAGTGAACCGGCTCAACCCGGGTCACTTGTAAAAAAAACATTTTTCTTATAAATTGATGCCATTTTGCTTCCTTTTTTGCTGTTTTGAACTTTATTTATAGCGTCTCACAATCACAAACTCACCATATTGTAATTATGACGGGATCTAGAAATTTTAATTATGATAGCTTAATATCTGCATCATATTGTATTGATTTATTTATAAAGATATACTGTACATATAACATATTACAACTATTCAGCACTAACACACATACAAAAATGATCCGCAATTATAGAATCAGTTACATAGACCCATTCAAAATGCTTGCAGCATAGAATATATATTTCTATTAACCCCGATCTGACTTACGGGTTAACTCTCGGTCTGACTTACTAACTCTTGAACCTTCACCTCAACCTGTTTATTATCCGATCCGATTTTTTATTCCTTGGATAGTGCACTGTGTGTGTGACTGTGTGTGACCAATTTAACGTCACCAGTTGTCCAGTCATAATGTCACAATCCTTTAATGACTGATATTTCAACAATAATTCATTACTCAGCTTTGAAAGTAGGTCACATTCACGTATAGCAATAGCATAGGGTACGAACTAAAAGGAACCTCATTTATAATGTGGCCCTGAACATTTTTAAAAGGGGCCTAATTACATGACTTGGTCAAGATAACCTTCATAACTGGACATGGATAGTATTGTAGGCTAGGCCCAATGAAAAACCCAGCTTGTTGAAGTTCATAAAGCAGGTTTTTTAGGGCCCAATATCCAGCTGGGTTAATCAATGTTCAGTATTCTGTTTTTAATTAATTCAAGGGGCCACCAAATGTTAGCACCACTTGACTTATAATCTAGAAGATCATTAGTCTAAATCTCACTGCTGATGCGAAGACCTTATTGACAAGTGATCTTCACACATTTTTTGAGCTTAAAAGTGTGCCTTGGCCCAAATGAGTCTGAGACCCAACTCACCTAATTTTTTTTAAAAAAAGGAGAATGGTGAATAAATTCCAAAAGAGTGAATTAACAACTGTGATGAATTTTCGTGAGAAAGTGAGCTCCAAATATCAATTCAAATATCACAAAACATAGGAGTTTGAATTGAAAACAAGGGATTCGAGTTTCCAATGTAACCCCTTGTTAACTGTTATATCGGTATTTACAACTCCAGAATATTTTTTTTTCTTAGGAACCTAACTGCAATTAGTTTAATCTCTTGGAGCCTAAACGTTATTGTTCCTTAGTTGAATGCTTTTGTTTTGAGAGAGGGAAAACAGTTTCGTCATGAGTTGATAAGTCTCATGTTAACTTGAAACAAAAAGTGGCAAGGAGCATTAAAGGGATTGTACAGGCAGTGTGGGGTTTGGGCAGTTTCAAGTAGCAGAGTTTTTATGTGATTTTGTTTGCCAAAAGGAGGGGTTGGAAGTGAATGAGCCCTTTATAAACAATAAACAAATAAATAAATAAATGAGTAAGATGCTCTTGTAATGCTTCACAACTCAAAAAAACACTTAAAATCAGACAGCTTTTTTATTAGCATTGTTAGTGTTCATATATGTGAATGCAGAATCTGAACTTCTTGTGTCCTTGTTTTGGATCTTTCTGTTTTTTCTTTCTTTCTTTTTCTTTGTAATCTTATTGGTGGGACATCAACATAAATACTCTTCCCCCAAATGTTCTACACAGTGTCCCCAAAACTGCTCTCTCATTAAGGTTGTCCTCTTTCCACACTACTATTACTCTCATCTTATTGCCATCCATCTCATTCCAAACCTTTTCTTTCTCTTTTTTTGTTTAACTTAAAATATAGTTTGAATTATTGCTTATCCTAAGAACGAGCATTTCTGAATCTCTCTTCCTTTGTCCATCTTTATTTGAACTTACACTCCTAGCATTTCACAGGTCTCAGTTGTTCGCAGATGAGAAGCATGACACGTGAGGTGAGAGTACTTTACGACCTCACTAAAATCAGTGCAATTTTCAAAGTTTAAATAATTTACCAAGCACTTGGTCTAACTTATAAGGGGTTGTACCAGTTTATCTATAGGTTTTGAGTTCAAACTCTAGGAATGCAGCCGTATTAAATACTTGATGGTAGAGTTTTACCGCCGTTATAGTCCTACCCGGCTCGATCCAGATTAATCTTGACCCTCAATAAATCCTCCCAGTTTAAAGGAAGTAGGTTTAGAATACCGAATACTTTACGCAAAGAAGTTTAAATAATTTTATAAAAATATATTAGTTGAGGTAGCTATCTTAAATTAGATTCGGTAATACTCAAATATATTTTTTTATAAATCAGAAATATATAAATTAGTAGTATTGAATATCGGTGAATTTTATGGAAGAACTATTTTTGATGTGCATATACTTTTCTTCAATTTTTAATTTGATACTTGTGTTTTTATCTCCGTATTGAATCATTTAATCTTACTATGTCAGCACAATTAACTAGACACAAGGGCTAATTATGGTAATACCAATAAAGCAAAGTTATAAAGGTTAATGGTGCTAAAATAGTAAAACCAAAAGATTTAATTGAAAAAAAAAGCACAAGTGCCAAATTAAAAAGTCAAAAAAAGAGTTATCCCTAGTTTCCCTTAGTTATATCAGATCAAGAACATTTTTTTTAAGGTGGTTACAAATTACTCACCTCAGAATCTTTACGTCATGTGAGCCTCCAAATTGTTCCATTCTGGCGATATTAGTCCGTACCAATTTGGACTAATATTTGTCATTTAGTTCTTAGTGTTTGGATAATACAAATCAATCAATATCTTCTTACGCAAATCTCTCCCTCTCTCTAAAAATAAAGTTAAAAGTTTAAAATTAAAGCTGATTTTGGTAACAAGTTTGTAAAAGCAGAGAATGCTGATGATATTTTACAATTTGGCATGAGAGGTTTAAGTGTCCTGAAAGTTAAAGGACTATCCTAAAGAATGATACATCACAATTGCTTCACCCTTCCATGTGACTTCTGCAGTTTTTTCTGCTCCCCCATTTCCTACCCTTTTTTCCTTTTCATTTTTCGTCTATTTACTTTTATTTTAAAATGCATAATTTTAATCAAAGCATACTCTTTAGAATACCCAATAACATTAATTTCCTGATCATTTCCCCCTAAATAATCAAAGTTATCCAATGGTGTATTCTACCACATCAGTTATTTGCATCGGAAACTTTATACGCATTCACTTCATGGGCATGTATATGAGGTTAACGAAATTTAAATTTAGATAAATTGGTTGAATATTTGGTTATATACTCCCCAAATCTTAAAAAAAGAGTTAGATAACTAAATAAATATATACAGTTAGTTAACTTTCTATAATAAATATGTGTTGATATCACTAAAATACCTTATTACCACCATTAATAGAAACCACATTTAATACATGTAATCTTCAGTAATAGATCCAGAAAACAAAACTTACAAATTTGGGAGGCTGCGTGAAATGAAACTTTACATTTAAGATTGTAATAAACTTCTCAAAACAGTAGCTTTTACATTTAGGGCCTAAAGAGTATATAAAATTTTTATATTTGAGACGTGTTAGGAATGAAAGTTAAGCACAGGATTGAAAGAGAAAAGCATGAAAAGATGAATCATCAAAGAGATAAATAGAAGAGGGAAGGCCTTTTAAAATGCTATTTAATCAAATGAAATGATGCATTTATATGATGGCAAGTCAAAAAGGTAAATTTGGGATTCAACTAAACAAGCTTTTTTATTTTGAAATAATTTTATGGAAAATGAAAACAAAGGCAGTACTTATTTTGTTTGTTTTTTTAATCTAAAGAATTTGCTTTTCACAAATCCCAAGCATGTACTTTGAATATATGAATCCATATGGTGTTTTTAACTGGATCCAATTCCAAGCTTTCCCTTCATCATGCTTATCTTACCTTTCCATTTAATTAATATTTTTTGCATTACAAAAATCATACTTTGAAGCTTATGTGAATATATCAAGTACTATGTTCAAACTTAAACAGCCCTTTCTTTTTCATTTTACAAATAATCAGATCCCCAAATATTCCCTAATCCAATTTTTTTTCCTTTTAAGAATCCGATGCAAAAATTGAAACTTTCCTTTAAATGTGGGGTCCAATGCTCCTCCTTGATTTGCCCCTAGGATCTTATTTTTCAAACCTATAGGAGACACTTTTCTTCTATTCACATGAAGATGTAGGACAAAATTTATTCTTTGTTAGGAAAATAAAATTTCAAATCAAAGAGAACAACAAAATGGGTGATTCCTAGAGGGGGAAACTTATTCGAGAGAATAAATCAAAGTTCGAAAAATTAGATCGGGCATCGAACCGGATGAGACATTGGTTCAAGGGTTAATGATCGGATCAGGGTCGGACCGGGTCAAACCGGATTATATTAAAATAATAAAATTTTATTGATATTAACATTAATAATTACTAATATCAAAATGTAAATGTAGATAGGTATGCATGATTCATCAAATATAAATATTTCCTTGGAATAAATAGACGGCGGTTTTGAATTCTGATACGGGTTAAGGGTATATTTTATCCGAAAATTTTTGTTTATGAGTAATTCTTATCTGAAAAAATTTTTTGATCTAATTTTGTCATAGAAATATTAAAATGTAACAATTTTACCATTTACTATTAAAATATTAATAATCAATGTTAATTTTTTTTAACAGTTTATATTAGTTTTTTAACAGAATAAACTAATATTGTTATGTTTTGAAACTTACAAGACAATTTTAAACCATAAAAAATTTTTGGGGCAAAATTATTACTGAACAAAAACTTTTGGGGTAAAATATAGACCATTAGCCCTTTGATATATGCCATTGATTAACACAAAAAAATCACCGGTGAAATAGTGAAATGATGTAAACACTTGAGGAACATCTAGTTTATTCCGAAAATCATAGATGTGTTAGCATGGGACTGGAAACTTGAAATAAGTGTTTTTTTTTTACTAAATGTATTTATCTGAAAGATAGCCCGAAAGATGGCCAACCTTAGGATACCGGAGGAGAAATAAAAAATGTATTTATCTCATATATTTATTATATATAATGTAAAATCATTTTTTGAACAAAAAATCATTTAAATAAATTAACTGAAAGAGATTTAATTCAAATATTAAAGTTGCCTGATGACATATTTTATTAAATATTTATAAGTGATATCATATTATTGAATATTTATATATAAATTGTGATGCTATATAGTCCATTGGACATTAGTACTCCTTCCAACTCTAATGATAAGAGACATGTTTTCACATAAGGTCAGTGTTATATATGTAATAATTTGATTTTGTCTTGAAATTTTAATATATATAATTTTTTTGCCAATAATTGATCATGTGTCACTCACTCACTCTCATCTCTTTTTTTCACTCATTATCTCACACACTAATAGTCTTTATGAATAATTTTAACTGTTTTGTATAATGAGTCGTTGTTACTTATAAAAATGAGTTATATATGTCCTATAAAATATTTTACCATAATAATTGGAGTAAAATGTGGCAAATTAAAGATGAGGTTGACAAAACAAAGCCATGCAGCAAGGGTCAATCATTTTCATTTTTCAGCCTATTGAGTGACGAAATGAAATCTCTTCATCAATAAATTTAATTGAAAGTGATGTATCATTATGCATACGGAGGCTGGACTTTGCCATATAGCTAAGATGAGAGACGACATATAATCAAAATTTTGGAAGATAAAATGCATAATATTTATATCATAGTAAGATATTAATAAAATAACTTTAGAGTCATGATTTTTTGGTTTCACCCATGACACATCCACATGATAATGTGTACTTTGTCCTCTTAATCAGTCACCTAAATTGATACTAATTTGATCATATGATCCAAATTACAAGGATAACGACCAAAAGAATATCCCACAACTTTGTTTCCTACTTGCTTCCTTTGCATATATAGTTAACTAATATCACCGTCATTATGAATGTATTTATAAAAATCTTATGAAGAATCACATGTTGTGATCAATGTAGTTTATCTTGAATATGTGGATTATGGGGTAGGCATATAAAAATCGACAAATACTATACTACTTTATTTCATCAGTTCGTAATATGAAGTCCATTATATAGGGTTTTGGTTTGATTTTCTATATATTATATAATGTCACAAGACACATTCCATCTCTCCCGTATTATTTTCTCCCGTAATATCCCTATAATTGAGGTAATTTTATCCATGTGCATTGAATTCTAATCATTAAATGATAAGGGTAATTTAAAAAAAACACTGTAAATTTTCTGCATATTAATGACAAGTGATAAAATTACTGCTTTTCTTTAACATTCTACGAATTAGCTAAGAGAATCTTATATATAATTAGAGTGATGAAATTAAAGTATGAATATTTTAGCGCCATACTTAGTTCCATCTATCCACACAGAAATAACCCCAGACTCTATTCCTCAAGTGATGAATCACTGTACAATATGGTTGGAGTGGGAGAAATATATTTAAAAAGGGTACTTTTGAAAGAGAATAATATTAAGAATGTTCAAATTTCACTTTAAACAGTATTAAGTGGGTATTGTTGATTAGGGCATTTACCCATGTGGGACGCGTGAGCCTTCAAAGCATCATAGTGTGCATGTATAATTGTATATATTATTTTTCGTTTCATGGCCCTTTACTATTGTTTAATACTAATAATATCAATTATTTGTACAGGTGGAGTATTACTATTTTAACCCTCATTACCTTAATTGTATACTCTTATGTGCATTCTAGATCGGCACTATTTCTGCTATATATTTGATCAGTTATTTTACTGAGTTAACCTACTAATTAATTATTTTGTATCATCTCATGACATACACATGTAATCTATAAATTGTTTTTACCTCTACCTCCTTCCTTTCTACCAAAATGCCCATGTTATTCATTCGAAGTCGAATGTTGATGCTTAATTTGTTGATTTTTAAGCTTAGTTTGTTTAATACCTCTTATAGGGTGATGTGTTGAAGATCAATGTCTGTACAGTGAAATGTTATCGGAATTTAGTAGAAAGAAACCAAACATCATTTTTAAGTGTAGGATTGTGAATTCGGGCTTTTATAAGTATATTGGGTGGGTAAGTTATAACAAAATTGTTTTTAAAAATTTTATTCATGGTAGTTGTTTTTTTTTTCCCAGTGTTGTTAAAAAATCTCAAGTTAAATCTGATTATGTGTGGTAGAGTTTTATTTAAAAGAATTCATATAATGTATGGTAAAATACTAAATTTAAATAAAAAAAGCATATATTCTCAAATCTTTTAATACAGATGGAGTTGGACAAGAGAAAGGGGAAGTGGTCCTAAAGAAGTGAGAAAACAGAAAACCAACAAAGCGTCTCACTGTCATCGTATGCCAACAAATGTCATATCCATACTTCGGCTTCAATTATTGTAACCCATACCTCACTCCATTTCCGCCTACCTCCCACAACTTTTACTTCCATTTATTCGCTCGAAATAAATACTTCCTCCCTTTATAGAACCTATTTTGAGATTTAGTTTTGGTGTTAAAGATATATTTCTTGTTGTTGTCAATTTTATTTTAAATCATTTTTGTTTATATTTTATCAACAATAATTAAGTGAAAGATAGGAAAGGAATTGAAGATGATTATAGTATTTAGAAAATACTTGTCATGTTAATTAATATAGCCAATATATTTGATTTTATCAAAATAGGTAAAGTTCTATGAGAAATAAGTATAACTATTACTTTCTTATATTATTAATTCTCTAGTACTCCGATCCAATCATACTTAAGAATGAATCATGTAATGACAAAACAATAATTTTGTAGATAATTAATATAAAATAAGGTCCTATTTATAACTGAAAATTTTAAATTTACAACTCAAACTTCTATATTTACACTCTAAAAGTCTTTATACCGTATTAATTTTTGTAACATTTACTTTAAATTACCTTGTAAATTCTAATATTCATAGATAATAATCAATAACTACGATTTAAATTAAATATAGAATCTATAAATATTTTTTTTTTCAATTTGTTCACCGGTATTAGATATTATTAGTAACTAACTAATCTCATTAATGGGAATGTACGTTAACTACAATTTGAAAACCTTACTACATCTAAAGGGTTATCACAACTACCACCAAACGTGTGGTTATTCAATTGATAAGGAGTTATATAAACTTAACCAGTGATCTCGAATTTGAGTTCTGGTAATGCAGCAGTGTTAAGTATTTGGTGGCAGACCTTTACTACCCTTGTGGATACAAGATGCTTTACCCAAAAACAAAAACAAAAGAAGTTATCACAATTGCATGTTCAAAACTCAAACACAGCATCATAATTAAGTAGGAGCAATCCACAACCAGACTACAAAGCCTTAAAGTCATGTAATCTATAAAATCTAATGACCAACCAAATTATTCACACCATACTAAAAGTCTATAAAAATAAAACAGATATTTTCCACTTTTTTTTTAAAGATTACTCCCCCAATTCCTAAATATAAGACCTCCTTATAGAGGTGAGTTTGTTTCTAAATATAAAATATCTTTTAAATTTATCTCAAATTCTCCCAAATTATCCCTATCAATACTCCTCAATAAAAAAAAACAAGTGAGAGAGCGTGGGAAGAAATGAACGGGCTTAAGGTATTTTAGTGATATAATATAATTTTAATTAATTTAACTAAAATCCTTAATCTAATCAAATAAGATAAATAATAGTAAGTGTTATACTTGTATACATATGTATCCATTATTATAAAACTAAGAAAAGAAAAAGGCATAGATATTAAGATATGGACAAAACTGGGCTCATAAGTTGGCTGAGGTTATACTAGTATTATCTGTGTCAATTGGTTCCAACTAGGCGCGTGCTTTCCCTCACTGACAGACAGTGTTCGAGTGTCCCTACCCCTTCAAATTCAAATTCATTCACAGACAGTCACAGACCCCCTTCTCCTTTCACCAACTTCAAACCATCATCCCAAAATCTCATTTTTCCCCCTTGTCTTCTTCCTCCTCTTTCCCTTTTTAGTTTTTTCCCCCTCTCTATTTCTTCCTTCTCTTCCCATTGTCACTCCCAAAATCTCTCTCTCTCTCTCTCTGTGCTTTCCCCCAATCATATATCCCACCTTCCAAACTCCCCATTTTCCGGTTTTCCCCGTCAATCCCGTCTTCTTCTACTCCAA
Organism: Mimosa bimucronata; assembly: GCA_037074515.1. Taxonomy (NCBI): domain Eukaryota; kingdom Viridiplantae; phylum Streptophyta; class Magnoliopsida; order Fabales; family Fabaceae; genus Mimosa; species Mimosa bimucronata. Next base: position 4,697,314 of record CM073446.1, read on the forward strand.
ATCCATCCCCATTTTGGATTCCCCCCATTAATCTCATCTGGGTTGTCTTCAAAATCCTACATTTGTACCTTCTTCTCTCACAATGTCCCTCCAAAACCCACCATTCAAAGACCTCCCTGACGCATCCCCAAAGCCAGACAACAACAAGAAAAGCTTCGTCACTTCTCTTATGGAAGCAGCCACACTCCGTACACCTTCCTTCAAAGAAGACACCTACTTTATCTCCCACCTCAAATCCTCCGAGAAGAAAGCCCTCCAAGACCTCAAGAACAAGCTAGCTTCTTCCTCCGAGGTTTCGGATTCTTCCATGTGGGGTATCCCCCTCCTTGGAGGTGACGACAGAGCTGACGTCATACTCTTGAAATTCCTCCGAGCTAGAGACTTTAGGGTCACGGATTCCCTCAACATGCTTCTCAAATGCTTGGCTTGGAGGAAGGAGTTTAAAGCTGATGACATTGTTGATGAGGATTTGGGGTTCAAAGAGCTTGAAGGTGTTATTGCATACATGCAAGGGTATGATAAAGAAGGACACCCTGTTTGTTATAATGCCTATGGGATCTTCAGAGATAAGGAAATGTATGAGAGGATTTTTGGTGATGAAGAGAAGCTGAAGAAGTTTTTGAGGTGGAGGGTTCAAGTTCTTGAAAGAGGGATCAAGCTTCTTCATTTCAAGCCAGGTGGTGTTAATTCTCTGATTCAGGTCACAGATTTGAAAGATATGCCTAAGAGGGAGCTAAGGGCAGCTTCCAATCATATCCTCTCTTTGTTCCAAGACAATTACCCAGAAATGGTGGCCCGTAAGGTAAAATCTTAGAAATTAGTGCTAATTGTTGTTTCCTGTAAACCATGAGAGATTGGTTGATGGATATTGGTTATGTTTTGGGGTGTTGTGTTTCAGATTTTCATTAATGTGCCCTGGTACTTCAGCATGTTGTATTCAATGTTCAGTCCATTTTTGACCCAAAGAACGAAGAGCAAGTTTGTGATCTCCAAGGAGGGAAATGCTGCAGAGACACTCTATAAGTGAGATCAGAGATTCCATTTTGTTTCCTTTTTCAGTGAATGGCTTATCTTTTTATGTTTCTGGATGATGGCCTGTTCTGTTCAGATCAACTTGTTCGGAAATCAGAATGATTTCATCTTGAATGTTTTTTTATTTTTTGGAAGAAGCATTGAATGAATTGTCTGGTTTTGATTCTTGTCCTTTTGTGTAATATGTGTGATTCGAAAATAAGATTCTTACACGTCTACACTTAACCTTATTCTGGTTTTGGGTGTTAGATTGATTCGTTGGATTGTGTAATTTACAGATTCATTAGGCCTGAGGATATTCCAGTTCAGTATGGAGGACTGAATCGGCCTAGTGATTTGCAGAATGGTCCCCCTAAACCTGCTTCTGAGTTCACTGTTAAAGGAGGAGAGAAGGTGAACATTCAAATTGAAGGAATTGAGGTAATAACTATTAATTAAGATGATACATTATTATTAGAATTAGAATTAGAATATATTAAGTCACACATCCACTAAATGGTGGAAGATCAATTGAAATCTTGGAGACAGGTCCTATCAAAATGGACCCTAATTCTCTGAATTCTATTATGGTATCAGCCTTGTTTGTTTCGAACGTTGCTAATGATGAATTTGGTGAAATGAATGTTGACTAGGGTGGAGCAACAATAACATGGGACATAGTGGTGGGAGGGTGGGATTTAGAGTACAGTGCAGAGTTTGTGCCAAGTGCACAAGGGAGCTACAGCATAGCAGTAGAGAAGGCAAGGAAGATTGGAGCCTCAGAGGAAGCTATTCACAACTCTTTCACTGCAAAAGAAGCTGGAAATCTGGTCCTCTCTGTTGATAACTTTGCTTCCAGAAAGAAAAAAGTCGCTGCTTATCGCTACTTTGTCCGCAAAAACAACAGCAGCAGCAGCAACAATAATGTCTGATCTGAGATTGACTCAACTGATGACAATGAAATCCCCCTGCTTAATACCACTTAGTCGTTATAATTCAGTGAGGTTTAACTTGTAATGCTATGTTTTTGTTGTTTTAGTCACTTGTGCTTCATTTTCTGAACTGGGTTTTTATTTTTTGGTGTAATTGGTACTAGGTAGGTAGTGTGATGGTATGATATAATACTTCTATGATGTAAAAGAGGAACATGAGTGGGATTAATGTGTATTATGACTTGGTATAGAAGAAGGATAGCAATTAGTTTTGCTCACATCAATCTGATGCAAACTATTTGCCTATGTGTTTCCCTGTCTTTGTCATCAAGTGACACACTCACACCAAACATTCTTGTCAAAAAACTGATTTCCTGAATGTAAAGGCATCATGGAGACAAGTTTATTCAAGAATTTTGCAGGTTGAACTTATTCCTTTCATAAGTAAGTTGATTTGGAATTGTAAAATAATTTAGATTTGATCACCAATGGACATGATTGTAATTTTGGATTGAAAATTTTTAGCTGAAGATAACGACACCAAGTGATGTGAAGAATTTGATCCCCTAGCCATATCTTTATGTTGTGCATTTTACTATTTTTGTCTTTTCAATGTCAAGATGACCAGCCCTCTTAAAGTAGTCCAGCATTTAAATTCAGTTTTTTTTGGACAAAATTAGGTAAAATTTTAAAGACTAGAGACATTATTTCGCACATAGTTAATATACGAAGAAAAAATGTGTCTGACAGACTGACACAAGTCAATATACATAGATAGAGTCTAACGTTACATGGAAATTGTTCAATTTTGATGGGGTTTAATTAAATACTAAATAATTATATGCTCCCTCAATTCATTATTTCTCAGAGTGTATTTTGTTTATTTTGATGATACATGTTTCCATCATATTATACAATCATTTTCTTGTGCATAATTTGTTACCCCGTTATATTATAAATTAATTTAATAGAAAATTACTAAATAGACAAATGTGTATATGCCAAACCAAGCATTTTATTAACAGCATTATTCATTCAATACTAATATTAATATCAATATACCACGCGGCCTTGTACCGCAGTGATACCAGCCTCATTTGGGGCTCGATTGTATTTAAGTTTCAGTTTGTATAAAAAAAAATAATATTAATATCAATATTATACTAGTTGTGAATGTCCTATTTTATGTTAATGACTCGGTTTTTGAATTCTGCAGGGTAGAAAATTATGTCTATCTTTTTTTTTGTCAGAAAATTATGGCCATCAAATTACTATAAGATGTAGTAAATGAGCTTTATTGATATTTTTTTTTTTTGGTCTGAATGAGCTTTATTGATATTAATACAACTCATTTAGTAAATTTTATGATTAGTGTGTGAGGTACATAATATAATTAAATGAAATATCAGAGTGAGGTGGGGTTAAAAGTGAAGTTTGTTGGAGAGGAAAGGTGAGGTGGGTAAGAAAAGGGAAAGTGGATGATAGTGTGATTGATAGATAAGATGGATGGATAGACATTTGAAGAGAGAAGGTTGCCTTTTGGTATATATTTCATGTTATTATTATGAACTTCTTCACTGGTCCTCCTTCCCTCTCTGGTAACGTGTTCCTTCAGTCATATGCTTTGCCTTCTCCTTAATTCACTTCATGTTTGGACTTTGGACACTGAAAATGACTCACATATATATGAATTGTCACATTTACTCATCACAATTCACCATCTGTTAGATTGGGAGTTCCGCTTTTTATTTGTTGGAAATTATTAGAGTGTAATTAGTTGGTTAACTGGTTATAGACTTTGACACTTTGTGTCTCTATGTAAGAACCGGTACGTTCTCTTGCTAGGCAAAATACTCAGCAATGAGAAATTATCATAACTGGATACTCCAGAACTGAAAATTTATTTTTAAGGGAAAATAGCTCCAATACATATAGGAGTTTTATCATGTGGTTTAAGTGTATGAGATAGTTGAACCTCACCAAGAAGGGAATTAGCATAAGTTTACAGGTCCTTACTCCTCAATTCACATGTTGCTCCCAAAAGTTTGAGGGTTTGCTATTTTTATTGTCATTATGAGTTGATTAATGAAAGACTCTCTCTCTCTCTCTCTCTCTCTCTCTCTCTCTCTCTCTCTCTCTCTCTCTCTCTCTCTCTCTCTCTCTCTCTCTCTGTGTGTGTGTGTGTAATACATTTAAATTATTTTGGTCTTTTTTAATGAGATTGCATTTGAAATTGTTTGAGCATTTAACATGTTTTCACCATTTTTACCCTTAAATAATTGTTATTCTCCCTCCTATTTTTTTCTTCTTACGTTACATTCTCTTTCATTTTGTCTTTTATTATTATTTGTCTTTTATTACTATCTTATTTGTCTCCCTTGTCAGCTTATACCCTTTATAAACAAGGATACACTTAAAAAAAACTTAATTTCCTTCTAATGATTACATTTAACCATTTCTAATTGATTTATTAATCTGGGTAATCGGTTATTATAGAAGAACCAGGGAGTATACAGTCCCTCAACAATATTTACGTTGTTTAAAGGATAATATGAACACAACAGTGGTATTAATTACAAACAGAACAGGGTTCAAGTTCCAAAGTGGTGTTGAGCTTAGAGGAACATATTGAATGATAGGTGAAGAAGCAGTGATTACTTGTGGAACAGGGTCAAATAGAAAAATAATACTCTCTCACATCTCACATGATATAAGGTCTTTTAAACCGATCTACGAGTTCCTAAAATATTAGTTAGAGTTAATTGAAGACAATAAATATGTAGGAAATATACTCCCTCCGGTCTTAAATATAAAACCACTTTGAATTTTTTTTATGGAAGTTAAGGAAGCAAATTAGACCACTAAATTATAACATATGTCACATGAAATTAGATTATAGGTTAGTTTATAAGTAGGATAAATTAGTTTTGAGGAAAAAATATTTTTTTTAGACTGAAAATACTTTTTTTTATTAAAAAAAAGTCTAAAAACTCAAAGTAGTCTTATAATTAGGACAGGAGGGAGTACCATTTTTTCAAAAGTTACCTTTATTTATGAATGAGTAAGAGAGATGATAATTATGAAAAGAAGATGAAAGAGAATGTGTAAGATTATTAATGTATGGGTAAAATGGGAAAAGCGCATTTATTACTCAAATAAAATCAAATAAAACCTTATATTTTAGGATAAGATCATTCAAAAAATTAGACCTTATATTATATTACTGGACGGAGTGAGTAACAGTTACCACGTGTTTTTTCATTATGATTTATGACTGAGAGGACGCAGAAGAGGAAGGAGGAGCAGTAGTACTATTTGTTGACCACGTGAAATATCATTATAAAACTTAATTAAATAATTGAAATGCAGGCCCCTGCTTCTGCAATCTGCATTGATCCTAGTGAGGACCTTCAGAAATTTGCGTGTACCTAAAGCAACTTTAATCCCACTCCATTTTCACATTTTCTTCACTCCGGTAGGAAAAAGTCCATGTTTTCACACCAACATATATCTGATTCATCACTTGAAAACAAATGTTTCGTGTTCAGTTTAAAAAAAAAAAAACTAATGTTTCTTGGAGGTTTATAGTTACACAAACAATGTATAGGGACCAATACTACAAAGTACAAAGATAAATAATATTTTTTATATATTAACCGATAATTATCGCATTTTTTGGATCTTATTATTAGGTATTCAAACAACTGAGTACTCTAATTTCGAGTTTCGTGATTTTATAACAAAATATTTGAAAATATGGGAAATAAAACCAAAATTCATAACAAAATAGGGACTACCAATATTAATAACCTTTAAATTCAAATTAATTGCAAAAATGTAGAGCATAGTAACCTGAGATCCAGCTGATAAAAAAATTAGAGGGACATGCATATTTATGGTATTAGATGTTCAGGTGTACCATATTTGTTATAAAATGCAAGCGGTGTTTCTATATTAGTCCTTGTTCACAAAATGAAAGACAAAGATGTGAATATGGAAACGTGTAAAAGATCGAGACCAGGAGAGTGTACACATACACAAATCAACAAGCTAAGTACGTGCCTTGCATGCAAATTGGCCACTTGTCTCAAAGATTTCTTTATTGTTACTATTAAGCTAAGCTAAGGAACACAAATCAATGAAACACCATCTTAATTAACAGATCATATAGAGAAAGAGAGAGAGAGAGAAATGGCTCAAGCAATTAAGCCACATGAAGAACTAATTACACAATCTTTTCAGCTTCTTAGTGGACACTCCATACCTTCTGTTGGATTGGGCACTTGGAAATCTGGTTCCCAAGCTGTTAATTCTGTTTTCTCTGCCATTGTAGAGGTCTGGTCTCTCTCTGTATTTTTTTACTCTTAAGATATTCAATTTGATCTTCTGTCTAAGAACGTATAACCAATCTGATCATGGAAATGTGATGGGTCGCTTTAATTTGCAGGCTGGTTATAGGCACATTGATACTGCTTGGGAATATGGTGTCCAAGAAGATGTATCATTATATTATGTTGACCTTTCTTCAACTGTTCTGAGATGGATTCTGAATTTTAATCCACAAAAACTTGCTATTCATCACGCAATGAATTAATTTCTTAAAAGAAATATTGGTTCTATGTCTCTTTTTAATATCTCTCTGTGCTACAGGTTGGACACGCACTTCAGTCTGCCATGCAAGCAGGTGTGGAAAGGAAAGATCTGTTCGTCACCTCTAAACTATGGTAATGTAATGCTCTCTTATCGCATGCTTAATATAACAACTAAATGACTAATTTGTGAACATTAAATAAATTAGCTGTAACATGTGTGTTGTATTTTATTATCCATTTCTAATGATATGTGTTGAAATTACCCTTGACAGACGCCCATTATAATATGCAATTTATAAGGATATTTGTGGGAATAGTAAATTTAGGAGATAAAGTTGATTAAGATTTTATGCTTGTGACCAAAGTTAATTTATTGTCTAGCTCTTTTAGAACGTAGTATACTAATGGCATGTCCAATCGTATCTTGCATAAATTCGGTTAAAATAACACCCCCGGACTAAATTTGATCATTCTTTGACCTAGTCATAAGCCTAAATTTAGCTGGTGGGGTGTCTGTTACCCTTCCGGATTTTGTTTTTGTTTTTAATCATTATATAAATTAGTGATATTTTAATATTTTATTGATAAAAATGTTTAATTTTTAGTTTGTTATGATTTTTCAATAATTTAATTAAATACTGAAAAGGAAAAAGAAACTACTTATTTTAAAAATTATAAAAAGTTGAAAATTCAACAATTCCTTATCTATAAAATATCAAAATATCACTCACTTCATATAAAGTGTAATAATAAAAAAACATTAAAATATATCATCTTTATAACAACAATAAAGCCTTATTCCATTAGGTGAGTCAGTTATATGTAATAAAAATATTATATGTATATATATATATATTATATAGCCCAAATACAGACTCATGAATTTAGAGTTATAGGTCATGAATTTCAAGCTATTATATGCAGGTGCGCTGACTTGACCCCTGAAAGAGTTCGACCTGCAATCACCAACACACTTCAAGAACTACAGCTTGACTACCTTGATCTTTACTTGGTACTATCAATATTCTCTTGTTATTATGCTAATTTTCAACTTTTTTTTCCCTATTATAAGATCAGAAACAAAGACATATTAATCAAGTTTATGTACAAAAATTGCAGATTCATTGGCCATTTCGTCTGAAAGATGGAGCCAAAAGACCTGCCAGAGAGGGAGATGTATTGGAGTTTGACATGGAAGGGGTATGGAGAGAAATGGAGAAACTTGTAACTCATAAACTTGTTAGAGATATTGGAATCTGCAATTTCACTCTCAAAAAGCTTGATAAACTTCTGGGATTTGCTCAAATTATGCCTTCAGTTTGCCAGGTAATGATAATTCATAAATACATTTAAGTCATAGTTGTTAATTCTACCATGTGACCATGTACCATGGTTCAAATTCTAAAAACAACCAATATGCTTGCGGGGTAAGGCTACGTACATTTCCTCTCTAATACCCGATTTGATGGGAGTCTTGACTCTTGTGTACTAAACTTGGGAGCAATAATGCTACGTTAGTTTCTTTAACCATGGAGATTGATGGTTTAATGGTGTATGATTTAGATGGAGATGCATCCAGGATGGAGAAATGACAAGATGCTTGAAGCATGCAAGAGGAATGGAATCCATGTCACTGTAAATTACTCAATCTTCCAGTGTTTAATTGTTGTATTAGCACTTCATGCTACCGTAAAACACAACAATGTCAATACATTTGGTGCTCTAAAAAATTTTTGTTCAGGCTTACTCACCACTGGGGTCACAAGAAGGTGGGAGAGATCTGATCCATGATCCAACGGTGGATAGGGTAGCCCAAAAGCTGAAAAAGACTCCAGCTCAAGTGTTGGTGAGGTGGGCCCTTCAGAGAGGGACAAGTGTCATCCCCAAATCAGCTCATCCTGAAAGAATCAAAGAAAATATTACTGTTTTTAATTGGGAAATTCCACAGCAAGACTTCAATGTTCTTAGCAGCATTTCACATCAGGTATTAACATGATTATTCTTATGAGATAGTCTTAAATAATTAATTTTCCCCCCAAAAATTATAATTTTTTCCCAAAATGCCCTATTAGTAAGCAGATTTCACTAAAGGGTAGAACCAATGCACTTTGTTAAGGAGGGTATTTTAGAAAAACCAACAGACTTACATTGCAAGTGACTAATTTAACTAATTTATTTAATAGTCGCAAATTAATTAATTAGCTCTTATATCAAACACTTGTTAAAATAGTTGTTGAGAATTAGATGACATATATGTATTAGTGGGTTACTGATGATGGATATATTTGAATTTACATGGGGCTATTTGGTGGATGCAGAAACGAGTTCTAGATGGTGAAGAGCTGTTTGTGAACGAGAGTGAGGGGCCATACTGGAGTGTTGCAGAAATCTGGGACCATGAAGACTATTAGAATCTAGTGACCGCTTTTTCTTTTTCCCTTTTTCCCTGGTTGTTCTATATTTTGTTGCTTTCAAGGGACTAAAATGACTTTAGTTCAAAGTTGTAATTTTATTGCAATCCCTGTGTGTAGAGTGTAGTAGACAGTGAAAATCTGTCGAGTCCTATTACACTTTTTGGTATTAAGTTCAAGGATCCCGTAATGTTTTATTATTGTATAATTGTAAGTGTTTCTCAAAAGCATCATTATCTTTATGCATCATTTTTCCGCCCAGCTAAAATATCCGGATTTATCTGTAAATTAAAGATATAAATGTTTAGTTGCCAGTAAAATAAGAAAACTTTTATTTTTTGTGATGTCCATCATATGCTTTTTGCTGAAAGATAGACCCAAATTCTAGAAAAATAGATAATATAATAGGCCCTCCTGTCTTAAATACTAAGAAGACAAGTTTGCCCTAAGGATATTATCTAAGCTAGTTAATATGATATATTCTATTTAAAACACACTAATCATCTTCCATAATTCTCTCCCTCTGTCCCTTAGTTATTGTTGGTGGGCATTAATAAGAGTAATATGGGAAAAATTGAAAAAAAATTGAAATAGATTACGATTAACTCCAATTTTTGGAGGAGTATGAAGAAAACATTTCTAATGATACTACTTATTATTCATACATAATATGCAAACATAAAAGTGAGACCAGAGGGAAAATCTGGAGCTGAAAAAAGAATAACAGTTGTTTATATTTTTATTGTATTCCTTCTGTCAGAATAGGCATTACAAACTATAGAGCTATATGTATATATATAAATATATATTTGACACAGGTCTTACAATTGATGACAAGAACTATAGGTGTAACATTATTGCGCTCATTTCTCTCTAGTTGTAAGTGCAAGCATTGTCCGCTATTATGATCAAGTGTATATCTCTCTGTTTAAACTCTCTTCATTCTTCAACCTCTCTAATTTCGACTATACAAATACAACTAGAGGTGATACACCTTTGGCTATTAATAACTCTAGTTGTAAATGCATGCATTGTCCACTGTTATGATCATGTATACCTCTGTTTAAACTCACTCTTCATTCTTCAACCTCTCTAATTTCGACTTTACAAATACAACTAGAGGTCATACACCTTTGGCTATTAATAAATTGCCAAAAGGACTCTCCAGATTCACTGAAACTTCAATGAATTCTTTGGTCTTGATGGGCCTATTATTTATGGCTGAACACTAGTGAAGTTGAACACCCTCAAGAAACTGAGATGGATGCCTCCTGCTCACATCTCTGAAGAGACCAGTAATTTTGGATAAAGTGTTGGCTCTGAATAACCCTTTTTGAGCTGCTACCCACTCATCTTTTGACACTGGGCTATCTAAGCCTCTGGTGTCTTCATTTCTAGCAGATTCATAGTAATAGTTCATCTTTTTGAGCCTATGTTCCCCAGATTTGGTTATGTCTTGTTGGTCGTCTCTCTTTAGAAACAAACATATGGCTGCACAATCATCAACCTTGGCACCAGGAAATTTATAGCCCCATGCCTGCACAGCTCTCTTTACCAACAATCTTGCTGCTCTGGACCTCCTTGATGCTGAAGCAACTATTTCTATAACTTCCTCATTTGTCAGTACATCCCAAACCTGCCAAACAAACAAATTAATAAAGTTCAATCCTGCTTGTAATTTGTGGAAAGAAGTTTCTTCTTGAGCTGGAAGGTGTTACTAAATTATGACTACTAAACTATGACTGTTGGACTCCATAGGGATCAAACTGATGCTAACCTATACGGTTATTCTGTCACTTTGCATGAGATTGGTAAGTGGAGGAATCAAAAAGAAAAAAGTTTCAGATTCAAGATTCAAGATACATTAGAATATGCATTTGGGCCTAAATATGCAAGACTGTGGCCCAATTTGCCCCCTCAAAATGTATATTTGTGGTTTTGGTCTTCAACATGCTGCAATAGGCTACAAATTATTTGACCAATCTCATACAAAGTAACAGAATTGGCCTCCAAGTTTACATTACAAACCCTTCACATCAAGCTCATTTTTATAATAGTTACTGAGGCTTATGCCATGTAAGCAATCAACTCATTATTTGTTTACCATATGGGAAATAGTGGAAGTTCAAGTTTGCATCATCAAGCTCATGAAGTGTAGAGATTCTTGGTCATTGCTTACCCCGTCAGTAGCCAGAACCACAAATTGATCCTGCTTGGTTAATCTTCGATAGAATACATCAGGAGCTGAGATGAGACCATAATCTTTTAAGCAGAAATCTCCAAAGGCTCTTGACATAGCCAATCCAGGGCAGTCTTCATCAGGCATCCACATTCTGTACACATCAGGCTCTTCTTCTTCAGCAAAAACTCTGCCTTCACAGCTATGGATTCTTTCGGCTTCACCTGATGAGTAGTGACATTCAAGCAGAAAAGGAAAAAGTTTGTCAGACATATCCAAGTGCTTATCAGTATCAAGGGGATTTAAAGGACACAATGTAGAAGGCTCACTTGGAATATCTGGCTTCAGGTCAACAGTAAGTTGAACAGGAATGAGTTGATCTCTAGCTTTTGTGCAAAGAACCGCACGAGAATCACCCACATTGCCAATTATCAAATGGTCACCCTGAAATCTCAAAGGAGGAAAAAGAAATTATGTAATGAAAAAATATCATACAAAGCAGATGATAATTATAAGAGCACTAAAAAGAACGGGTCAAGAGTGTGTCATCAGACCACACAGATTGTCACGGGATCAAATTTTGGAAACAGCCTATTCCCTTTACAAGGTAAGGCCTGGACATCTATCCATCCCCGGACTCCATCTGGTGGGAGTCTGATGCACTGAGTCGCCCTTTTTCTATACCTGTTTGATTAGAGTTACAGCAGTGCTGCCGCTGTAAAAACTGTCGGTGTTGACGTCCCGAGCAATGGAGTGATCCATGTCGCTGAAGGATTTCAAGAAGATGTTCTCCCATGAAGCAAGGGACAAAGCTTGGTGGTATTCACCTTCTGATGCAGCATTATACATGAAGGTCTTTTGCTGTGACATTTTGATTGCTGCAGAGAGCTTTGAGGGTAAACTTTTGCTTACATATCGAGCAACCACGTGCCCAAAAGGACCATGACCATCGAACACACCACAAAACATCATGTCTTTTTCTCCATTGAAGTCCTAATAACAACATATCATATCAGGCTTTGATCAGTATAAAACCTTAACAAATAAGATTAAGCCATGTTTCTCTCGAGAATTGTCCATACCAGTAAAATTTAATCATAAAATGCCATGTTTCTCCTGAGAATTGTCCATATCAGTAAAATTTAGTTATAACAAGCCATGTTAATAAGAATGAAAAACTCAAGCTGAGGGCCTCACGCTTGATTAAGGGGCCCTACTTTTGTGTCATTAAATTAAATATCAGTTTGTCATCATAATATGTTTAAGGGGTCAATACAGCTTATGATATAACATGAAAAACATGTTTAAGAAACCATCAAAATTAAAGAAATCACAAAGACATGCTAAAAGAATGAATTGTGTAAGAATAATTAACTGACCAAAGAAATAGAGGAAATTGTAACAAAATCATCAGAAGAATTTATATATATATATATATATACACACACACACACACACACACGCACGCACACACCTCACAAACTGTTAATGCATCCTGATTGACTCCTTTTCTTCCCTGCTGTTTGTACATAGAAACAAGCCTAGAGCGTCGTCTGAGCCTGACACGCTCTTCACCTTCACTATAAGGGGAAATGGAATTAATGTCCTCACCATGCTCAAATTCTGTCTCATTCATTTCATTTTCCATTGAATATGGACGAGGAACATTACTACTACAACAATTCCCCATATCTAAAACCCAAACAATGAAATTTCCCAGAAATAAGAATCACAAAGAAAAGAGGGGGACCCCTCAGAATTCTAAGGAATACCCAGAAAAATTTCCGAGAAAAAAAGAGAGAAAGTAAAGGAAAGAATAAAACTTTCAGAGAATCAAGTAAGGATAAGATTGATTATAGAAAAGCAGGGAAGAAAATGGGAAATGGGTAACAGAAACTAAAGAAAAGGGGGAGAAGGCCAGCTAATATGCATGCAAAAACAGAAAATAAAGGAAGATTGAAGAGAAGGAAGAAGCAATCATAATGAAAATAAAAAAGGAAAGATTTTAAAATCGAAACTGCGAATTGATAACAAGAAGAAGAAGATCGATCGTTAAGGCATTTTCAGAAAAGGAGAGCAAAAAGGGAAGAGAAGAAGAAGGAAGTTAGGAGATTCTCAAAAAAGAGGGTTCGTTGAGCTGAAAATCATGAGGGGAGAAAAAGACAGCTAGGCATTACTACTTTTCTGTGGGAGAAAGACCACTGCGACCATTGTTGAATTTTTCGGTCATTAATTAGTAATCATACGGAGTATGCCAGATAAAGATAACTCCATGTAGAAAATAAAATGACACTCCAGGACCACAAATTTGTGATACAAAAAAATGGAGAGAGAGAGAGAAAAAAAGTCATGCAGCCAACTTTATATAATTTAATTGTATATTTTGATATTTTATTTGCATATCTCTCAAAACTTTAAACTTATTTTCTAGTATCTAGCGCCGTTAGCAATCAACTAGTCCGTTTCGTAAGAATGTAAACCTATATAGAGGAATTTCGCTACCTCCAAATGATTGGTTAAATTAGAACAATTCACAACTATTTGATCTAAACATTTAATAATATATCTTCTCAAAACTTTTGCAAATATCATAAATTTAAGGTAGAATTTATCAAAATTGCGCATCATAAGATTTATCATCTAAAAAGTATTTGAAATGTGTACAATATAAACATCATAAATACCCAATCGCAACTTATTCTGATGGGTGCACTTTTTCAACTATGTACAATATATATTTTTGTGTGTATGTATATATTCAGTTATGAGCAAAATGAAAGACATTTGCATAGTTAAAGATTATACAACTGAAAAGAGTTATGCATGCTAAAGATAAGTTGAATCTGCTCAATGACCTTGGTTCTTAGGTATCTTTGGACTAATAGAATTCAGCAAGGAGAAATTTTTCAGCAATTGTTATTTAAATCTAATCATAATATAAATTTGTATTTTTTTATTATACATAAATGGTAAAATATCAATGTCGTGTAATTATCAAAAACTCAATTATATATTTCGAGTGCTCAATTGCGAGCCTTCAAAGTTCATTTATCAAGTTATTTCACAATTTATATTGTATTTGTATAGCTTGTCTTTAACTTTCATGAATGAGCTTAGAGAATTTATAACTAAGTTTTTAGAATATATACAGCCTTCCCTATTTAGTGTTTCTAAAGTATTTGTAACCTAGTTTTTTATTTGAAGATGCTTCTCATAACCACATTCATCTACATGGAGAACACCATCCGAACAACTCTAATACTTAGAAATTACAACTAAACTTATGAGATTTGAAACTGAGTTTCTAAAGTTTACAACATAAATATTTTTTTTTTTTGGTAAATTACAACATAAATATATTATCAGTCGTGTAAAGATATTTTTATCCATTTAATTTACTTGTGATGATATCTCACATATTATTGGTCAGCTGGTACCAATTTTTTGTTTTAATGTGTTCCATTTATGTCATTCTCCCTTAATCATATTAATCCAAAGTTAATAATGGTACCATCCATCGTTTGTGTGTGTTTTTCTTAATCAGAATCTCCGTGTTTATATTTTAGGAAAGCTTTCTTAAATAATGAGCAATTAAATTCGATTCGTTAACAAAAAATTAAATTTTTTAATTATATGCAAACTTTGTAGTGGTTTACATAATCTTTATTTATTTACGAACTTACTCAAAGTCACACCTACAATTCTTTTTTTTATTAGGATAATTATTTTGCAGGGCATGATTTTTTTTCGTTCACTATAAATTTCATATTTTCATTACTTCTAAGGTTAAAGGTAAAAAATACACATGAATTTTTTTATCAAAAGTTCGTCCAACGTCATATGTTTTTTTAGGGACAAAAGTGACTATAAGCTTATAAAATAGGATCAAAAATGCCATCACCGTCAAGTTTGACTGTTAGTTTGACTAAAACGCTGACATGAACCATGGATGCCATGTCAATCAGACTCTAACCAATGAACACATCCCCAGTGGACCCTTTTTTACCTGACATGGAATTTGCATGAAGCAAAAAAAAAAAAAATAGATTGTGGGTCCCACAGTTTTGTTGTTATGAAATTACCCTCTTCTCTCTCCTCTCACTCTTGCCGTTCACATATACCAGACCACCACCATCCATTGCCGGAAATCACAATCCAATGAATCCATCATCTGCCTTTTCAATGTCATCTATTACCACCAGATTCAGGCTCAACCAAGAAGAAAAAGCATTAAACAGAATAAAGAAGCAAAACTCAACCCTGAAATAGAAGAAAAAAGCATAATCAATTGCATCACTTCGAGAATCAAACACATGAATCAGTAGAGCACATCTACAAAGAATCAATTGCAGAACTTGGAGAATTAAACAACATCTTCAAATTAAAATCCCCTATAAATTAAATCAAAAGTGGCTATCGTGGTTAGGAGAAGATTGAACCAGAGATCTCCGCCATCAAATATCTCTTCCATCAAAGCACTTAGACCAAATCTATATAGAGAGAGCCGTCACCGGGCATTGGAGGCTACCGTTCATATTATGGGTTCCATGATTTCCGGTGATGTACAGTTGATGGCTGCTGAAGGGACGATGAGTGAAGTTGGAGGAGAGAAACCATGGTTTGAGGAGAAGAGAGTAATTTCACGTGGTTTGGGAAAAAAAATAAGAACAACAAAATAGTGGGACCCACAATCTTTTTTTTTCGTACAAATTCCATGTCAGATAAAAATCATTCCACTTGGGATGTATTTTTTGGTCAGCGTCTGACTCTAACAGTCAAACTAGTCAAACTTGACGGTGATGGCATTTTTGATCCTATTTTATAAGCTTATAGTCACTTTTGTCCCTAAAAAAAGGGTTAAAGATCATATTTGTCTTGGAAGTCTGCACGGCGGATCACATCTACTCCGGAAATTTTTTTTGGTCCAATTTTGCCCCGGAAGTGTGCAAAATGTATCATATTTGCCCATTACCGTTAAAAAACTCACGTTGACCGTTAAATAGTTGACGTTGACCATTAATATTTTAACGGTAAATGGCTAATATGATCCACTTTGCACACTTTCGAGGCAAACTTGGACCAAAAATACTTCCGGGACAGATGTGATCCACTGTGCATACTTTCAGGGCAAATATGACATTTAACCCTCTAAAAAAAGCATATGATGCTGGAGGAACTTTTGATAAAAACTCATGTGTATTTTTGACCCTCAACCTTTACTCCTATATCGGAAAGTGATTTGTAATGTCCTGTTTGAAGTTGAACGTTGATTGTATTGCCTGTATAAGATTAAATTTGATTTTTGACTTCAAATGTGTGTAATATATGAATGCGTGCATGTGTTTTGTTTTATTGAATGGAATTAGGATTAATATAACAAGAATTTACACATTTGACTTCAATTCACGGGGACGTGGCCACGATTTGAGCGAGGTCCCCGAATAGATTTTTTATGAAAAAAACATGTGGTGTCAAGGTTTCAAGTTTTTTAATTAATTAACTACTCTGACTATATTTTATTATTATTATTATTTTATTTTTGTTCAATGCTATTTTAGTATTCTTATTAACCAAGAGACTGACACTCATATTCATGAGTTTTATTATCAACTACATATTTAATATGTGTATATATATATTTATACATCTATGTGTACAAAAGGCCTTTGATACGTAAGAACATGCATTATGATATTTCATTTGTAATGAGATATAAAATAATAGGAAAAGAAGAGCCCCCCCCCCCCCCCCCCAAAAAAAAATAAATTTATATTCTCCATACTTCCATTGCTTTTTATTTGTGCCAATTTATTGCTTTTTACATTAGTTCATGCTATAATGGAAACCCTTAGAATGTATTTTTTTCATTTATAAGTTTTAAATCCATGATCTTATACAAGAGATCTCAAATCCATTCTATTCAATTCAAACTGTTAAAGGTGAAATTTAAATATTATTGTATGTTTGCTTTCCCATTAAAAATTTATGATTACATTCGAATAAGTAATTTCAAGTATTTTAACAATTCTTGCAAAAAGAAAAGTATTTTAACAAGTACTTCCTCTTGTTCTTATTATAAGATCCAAAATTTTGAATTGTTTTTGTCTAAAATATAATAGTCCACATTGAGTTATCACATCATTTAATGCATTTTTTCTTATTTTACTCAAACTCTCTTTCATACTATTAATGATTATATATATATATATTTCTAAAGTCTCATCATAAATAAAGGTATTATTGAAAAAAAAATTTATATCAAATATATTTATGAGTTTTAACTAATTTTTACTTTTTTTTAAAAAAAAACATAATTTGATGATCAGACTCTTTCGATAAGAACCGGAGGGAGTTCAATTTTTCTAGGTAAAAAGATAGGGCAAGGTTCTTGGGAAAAGGTTGTTGGCAAATGTACATTTGGCTAAGGATAGAACCAATTAAATATATACGACTTTTCACAAATTTATTATAAATGCAAAGGACACAAACACAGAGCTGACAAATGACTAGAGGGAGAAGATAGATGCAAAGGACACAAACACAGATCTGACAAGTGACTAGAGGGAGAAGATAGATGGCCCCCTTCTGGGCTTCGAAATTTGACCAACTTGCTATCTATGTATTTCAGGATCCAGATCTGATTAAAGAAATTAATCAGACAAATATTATCCATATACCAAAAGTAGATCATCCTAAATCATTAAAGGAGATGAGGCCTATATCTTTGTGCAGTGTGAGCTTTAAAATATTAACTAAACAGATTGCATCAAGGTTACAACCATTTATGAATGAATGGGTGGGATCACAACACTGAAGTTTTATATCAACAAGATCAAGTTGTGATAATATAATCATAACCCAAGAAGCAATTCATCTAATGAGAACAAAGCTGGGTAAGAAAGGGTATGTAGCCATGAAGGTGGATATGGAAAAAGCCTATGATAAACTTGATTGGGATTTTATTGAGGATACACTAAAACTTTTAGGGCTTAGAGAACCCCTTAAGACTTATTATATTCTTGCATGCCTCAGTACAGCCTTACTGAAAGAGCTGTGGAATGGAGAAAAAGGACAAGAGTTTACTCTCACGAGAGGAGTTCGACAAGGTGATTCTCTTAGTCCATACTTGTTTATACTTTGCATGGAACGCTTAGGTCACCTTATTCAATCAGAAATTGTGGCAAATAGATGGATACCCTTACAAATGACAAGGGAGGGCCCAAATGTATCTCATCTCTTTTTTGCAGATGATTTATTGTTATTTGTTGAAGCTTCATCTACACAGATTTCAGTCATTAAAAGAACTATGAAAAGGTTTTGTGAAGTTTCGGGTCATAGAATTAATCTATCTAAGTCAAATGCTTTTTTTTCCCCAAAAATGTTCATTTTAATAGAGCAATGAGTTTAAGTAATCAGCTAGGGGTTGCAATCACATCAGACCTCAGAAAGTATCTTGGTGTGCCTCTCATATACTAAAGAGTTACCAAATCCAATTTTGGTTATATAGTTCAAAAAGTGAGATCACGTTTATCGGCTTGGAAAGGCAAATTTCTAAACATGACAAGAAGAATAGTGTTGATAAAATCAGTCATTTTTGCAATGCCCTAATATCATATGCAATCAACTCTTTTACCTAAAGGTGTGGTTCAGGAGATAGAGAAAATTAGTAGGAATTTCCTGTGGTGTCAGGATGAAAAAGGTAAGAAAATGCATACAATTGCCTAGAGTAGGATAATTCAAAGCAAGGAAAAGGGTGGTTTGGGAATTAAGGATTTGGTAAGTCAAAACAAAGCTTTTGTTATGAAGTTGCGTTGGGGGCTCATTACCATGCCGGATGCATTGTGGGTTAAATGCCTTAGACGAAAATATGAATGTGGGAATAATGTCATACCTGTAGTGGGAAAAAAGAGACATAATTCATTGACATGGAAATCAATCACAGAGGTATGGGATGAGTTTCTCAAGGGAGCGGGAAAGAAAGTTAATAATAGTCTAACAACAAACTTCTAGTATGATCTTTAGACTCCGTTGGAAGCCCCCCTGATTCATTATGTCTCAAAGAATTGGGATTGGATTAATCCCAATGATCATGTAGCGACATATATTACACAGAGTGGACAGTAGGATATAGAGAGCTGGTTGATGTTTTTTCCTTCAAAAATAATTTCACTACTGAGGAAAATGAATAAGCCAATCACAAACAGAGATGATATGTTTATATGGCGGCCTGCTATGGATGGTAAGTTCATTGTTAGAACAGCCTACAAATTTCTATCCATCTCTATGGAATCCATCGGTAATCCAATTTGGTTAAAGATTTGGCGTTGTCAAGTGCCTGAAAAAATAAAATATTTTTTTTGGTCTACATCAGGGATCAGCTTTGAGCCCATATTTGTTTAACTTAGTAGTAGATGTTTTAACTGAGCCTATAGAAGAAGAGGTCCCTAAGTGCATGCTTTTTGCGGATGATATAGTCCTTCTGGCTGAATCAAGAGAGGAGATTAATGATAAATTAGAGATATGGAGAAACACGCTGGAGTCTAAGGGTTTCCGTTTAAGTAGGAGTAAGACAGAATATATGCATTGCAATTTTGCAAATAGACAACTTAGAGGTGATTTGGAGGTTAAATTGGGAGAGCAAACAATCCCTCAAGTGACAAAGTTTAAGTATTTGGGATCAATTATAAAACAAGATGGTGAGATTAATGACGATGTCAATCATAGAATTCAAGCTGGGTGGTATAAGTGGAGGAAAGCTACTGGAGTTCTCTGCGATAGAAAAGTACCCCATAAGGTAAAAGGGAAGTTTTATCGCACTGCTATAAGACCAGCAGTATTATATGGTAGTGAATGTTGGGCTTCGAAGGGTCAACATGAACATAAAATTTGGGTAGCTGAAATGAGGATGTTGAGATGGATGTGTGGTCACACAAGAAATGATAAGATTCAGAATGATTATATACGAGAGCAAGTTGGAGTGGCACCTATCAGTGAGAAAATGGTAGAAAATCGTTTGAGGTGGTTTGGACATGTACAAAGAAGGCCATTGGATGCGCCAGTGAGGAGGGTAGATCAAACAGTCTGGAGTCCGATTAAGAGAGGAAGAGGGAGACCCACGCTTACACTCAGTGAAGTTGTAGAGCGAGATCTTTTAATAAATAATATATCTAAAGATTTGGTTACCGATAGAGCACAATGGCGTCGTGCGATCCATGTAGCCGACCCCACTTAGTGGGATAAGACTTGGTTGTTGTTATTGCAAACATCTCATGAGAGATTGATGACTAACACCCTTAGAGCCCAAAGAGAGTTATCAAACACTGCTCTGTGTCATCTAGGATGTGGGAGAGGAGAGTGTATTACACACACTAAGAGATTGTAAGCGAGCTAGAGAGGTGTTGGATTTATTTATTGAAACTAACAATAAACATGCTTTTTTTTCTTGTGATTTTCAGGTGTGGCTTAAGAAGAACATGATGCAAAATCCAGGAAAAGTTAGATTCCAACGCTGGCCATGGTCAAAGGTTTTTGGACATGTGTGCTGGTTAATTTGGAAGCACAGATGTAAACAAACCTTTGATCATGGTGATATTTCAGCACAAAACATTTTCCAGCAATGCTTATTTCTATTAATGGAAGATACTTCAAGTGGAAGATTAAAGCATCAGATTTTTCAGAACAAAGAACCAGATAAGCAATGGAAACCTCCACCAAATGGAGTAGTTAGACTGGATGTAGATCCTTCAGTATGGGAGTAGCAACAAGCAACATGTCGAGGGGTGATCCGAGATGAAAGTGGCAGGTGGATCATGGGATTTCAAAAATATATGGGCAATTATCCAATTACTATTGCAGAAATTTGCCAATTAAAACAGGGTTAGAGGTTTTCAAAGCTATCAAGGTAAATGACACCAAAGTGTTCTCAGACTCTCTTGAAGCAATCCAATCACTATTATGGGATAATGGAATACAGCATCCATTTTATGCAGAAATTGAAGCAACAAGAAGGCTTATCTATGAAGACTGGAACATTAGCATAAATCATGCTAAAAGGGAAGTACTTGAATGTGCTGATTTATTGGCCAAGGCAGCTCATTTTGAAGGGTCACAGATCGTCTTCCTTCCAGTAGTACACAAATGTTGTAGAGATAGGTTTTTGAGGGATCTTCAATATGCTGAACAGGTGCTACTATCTAATGTAGTAGGGTGTTAGATATTACCAATCTCAAGCCCAGGCTTGCCATATGTAAACAAAAAGAAAAAAAAATTATCCTTCTTCATCTTTATTCAAAATTAATAAAAGATATGCAGGTCAATAGTTTTGTCTACATACAAATGAAATTTTTAAATTTATTCATATTTAATATTATGAATTACACATGAGAAACAGTGCAAAAAAAATTACACATGAGAAATAATAGGATTTACAATTAATGAAATTTAAATAGGAAAAATTTAAAAATATAATTAATATGTTAATGATTTTTAGTACTCTTCTAGTTTTATTTATAAGATAGAGAGAATGAATATTTTGATTTTATTTTTCTTATACATAAGTTTATTAATTTACTTGCTATTAAGTGTCGGTGTATGTTATTACAATAGTGGCCATATGTATTTTTGGCTTAATAGGGGCAGATTAAAAAGTTGTTAAATTTTAAGAATGAATTAATGAGTTTTAATATTTTCTTTGTTTTGATAAACCATGTTAAAAGTAACTTATAATTATAACCAAATGAGTAAAACTATATATTTATTCTTGAATGTGTTTTATAATTAGAACTAAAGGGAGTAATTTGTAAACCCAACTGGTTCCAACTTTCAACTGATTTTAATGTAAAATTTTTATTTCTAACCTTGTACTCACAATTTCACCTAATTTTCACCCAAATCCATGTAGTTTTTTTCTTTTTGTCCATCACTTGAAATTGAAACTACATGAAATCTAATAAAATATTGTAATGACTTTATTAAATTACGTAAGATAATAAGGAGTTACTATATATATTATTAATTATTTTTTAAAATTTAGAATGCACTCTCCTCTCTCAGAAATGAACTATAGCAATAAATGCAAATGGACATGGACGCGCTAATATTAGTGCAAGGCATTGATTTGGTTTTGATGTGAAGATAAGTATTCATGTTCGGACACTATTTATTGCATAACCATACCGGAGCTGCTATAAGCCAACCTTCGTTGGTGTGTTTTTTTTTAATAATTGATGATGATCTATAAATTTATATCTTTATAAGTAATATTTGAACTAAAATATCCATCTTAAGTCTTAACTATATCAAACCCTTAAAATCAATTTTAGTAAACTTCTAAATACAAAAATAAAAAAGAACATATTGATATATAGAACATATGAAAATGGACTCCATCTTAAAATTTAATATTTTCAAACTTAACCTCTATTTAAGATACATGAATGAGCGAGACGTGAAATAAAGGTTTAAAACAATTAATTAAAAATAAAATTATTTATTCATATAACAAATTTAATAAAATAACATGTACTACTGCTTTATAAGAAGAATCATGTCGTCAGCTAATATTTTAGCTTAAAGAAATTTATCTCATGCAAACAAGAAACAGCTCGGTTAATGTAAAGTATCCCGCAGTTATTTTTTTTAATTATTATTATCAAGTATGTAGACATTGATATAGCTGATATTGTAAAGTTGTGAATATATTACATGTAATTGACACCCCTCAAATAGAATAGTGAATAGGTATTATTCTCACTTACTCTCTTATTCTTTCTTTATCTTATAATTTTTCTATTTATAACACTTAGAATGATCAAGCATATTTAAGGGGTCCTCATTGCCTTTGGGTAGAGGAAACAACCTTTATGCCGAGACTTGGGAAGTTTATCGGGGCCTAAAGAGAGCCTAAGATTTGAACTAAAAGAATGTGGTGATATAAACTGATTGATTGTTGGGAAATAGTATATTCCACTTAGAAGGATTGGAGGTGGATTATCTGGAAGTGAAGCTGTTTGAAGAGGTTCAAGAACTATTAAAGCAAGAGTGGGAAACTAACTTGAGATGGTGCAGTAGAGATTTGAACGAAGTAACTAACAAGTTTGCCAAAGAAGTTATAGCCAAAAAAAAAAAAAAAATTGCATGCCTTAATTTACTGCGGTTGATATATATATATGGGTTAAAGGTCATATTTGCCCCGGAAGTATGCACGGTGGATCATATCTACCCTGAAAGTTTCTTTTGGTCCAATTTTGCTCCGGAAGTGTGCAAAGTGGATCATATTCACCCTTTACCGTTAAAAAATTTTTACCGGTAAAGGGTAAATATAATCCACTTTTACACACTTCCGGGGCAAAATGGGACAAAAAAAACCGGTAAAGGGCAAATATGATCCACTTTACATACTTCCGGGGCAAAATTGGACCAAAAAAAACTTTCGGGGCAGATGTGATCCACCGTACATACTTCCGGGGTAAATTTGATCTTTAACCCTATAAAAATTACTGCGGTTACTCTTGTAAGATATGCTGAAGGATAATGGTTTCGGCTAATTTTGCCACGGTGATCCCCACGAATATGAAATAGGGTGTTTGTGGCATGGTAAATGAGTGTGGACTTTAAATTGAAAGTGATTGGGCTTTGATCTATTAAATTGGAATACTTTAGGGCCCAGAATCTCATTATCACCTAGATATCGACTATAGGAGTTTAGCGTTGTCAAAAGGGGTAATCAAAGAGCAACATAGCTGAAATAATATCAGAATAATATATGGGAAATAAGTTGCATTGTTCATGTATTTTGAATAGTTAGTTTTTTTTTTTTTAGATTTTATTATATACTACTAATAGATTAATGCGAAATTATAGTTGGAAATATGAAGTGCTCATTAAATCGTTTGCTACCATTAAATAATGAAATAAATAAATCAAAGTTATATAGAAGATTAAATGCAATAAACGACTGAGTCATATATTTTAAAATGAACCTATTATATAATCCCTCCTCATGTAGTTAAGATAAGACACATGGAGATTAATAAAATTAAATAAATTATTTTAAAGTTTATATATGGAAAAAAATTAAATTAACATCCTTATATCCATTTTATCAAGTTCTCCAACTATTTGTGGCCGCGTATCTTATTCTTGAAACATTGTCACATAACAATGGATCCACATAAAATAAAAAGGATACCAGACCTTATACGAATGAATAACTGGAAGAGGTGGATATAAAAAACTTGATGTAAGTATAATCTTATATATATTTTTGACTAATTTACTTCACTTATAAACTAATATATTATAATGATATTTCAGAGAAATTATGCACCATATAATAAGGACCGGACAGACTGTAATGAATCCAATTAAGTAATGTATAGTAAATCAAAGCCGTCTAGAACATGGGTTGTCCCATACAGGAATGAAACGAGAAGAATAATTACAAATACAGCAAAAAGAGGTTGGAAACCAATGGTATGGTACAGACAGAAAAGGACCCAACCTGTACGCATATCTCCCCACAACCCCACAATCTTGCTTTCACCATTCCCCACCATAATTCTTGCCCTTTACCTTTCTCTCCTAATTTGGTTTACAAATTCAGATACGTATTTGTTTATCTTAACAGCACAGGTTTAATCACACAAAACAACCTTCCTTGTATATTCAACCATGCCTCCTAGTTTTTTAAAACCTGACAGGAAATCTCTTGACATTTAAATATTTGCACGAGGCACTGATACTGACTTGTCCATTTTTCATCAACCAAGCATAATAATAAGGGAAATATCTATATAACTTCAAACTACAAGGCTTTTGGGAAAATCACAGAAACCTCAACTAACAAATTTAACTATTAATAAGTCCTACATATATGTGAATCTCCACAGCATAAGATTTAAGAGTTTAAGTAAAAATTTGGCCATCAGTAAAAACAGAGTTTTACTTTATATTTTACCCATGTTAATTCAGCATTTTCCCACCTACCTGGGCCCCACATGATAGTTGGAAATATCTTGGCTATGTTGCAATGTTGGCATATGAATTGGTGAATATGATTGATATGAATGTGGAGGTAGAATCTTGAATACAAAACCAGCTAAGATGCAACCAATAATGGTCAACTTTGCTCACTGTTTTCGCTGTCCCTCATAAATGGCCACACAAAACCTTCTTTTCTATCTTTTCCGTGCTTCAACAACCCTTTGCCTTTTCCTCTCTATTCCTACCCCACAGGCCTCAAATAGCCTTCCTTGATTGACTCTCTTGCTACAATCCACAAACTTTTATTAAAATATTCTTCTATACCAATGCAACACCCCTTTCCCAATTAGTCCTAAACTCGTCCTATCAGAAGCAGCTATGTTGCATTTATACAAGTTCTGTTTTTTTATCATTTGAATCAGTTCTGTTATAGCTTGCCATAAGCTGTCATATCATTCTATGCAGTGCCCCTCGTGGCAAATACAAGTTAATGCATTTCTCTCATTTCAGCAAACTCTGTTGCTCCAAGTTAGGTTCATGATAACTCTAACAAAAGAACCACATCCAAAAGTTAGCTGGAGGGGTTGGGAAACCCACATAAATGGGATTCATGACACAACATGCACAATTTATGAACTGAAACAGAACTCAATCTTTAAGACTATCCACAAATTCAAGAAATAAGATGGCTTAAAAGTGAGGATTATTCCCTCTGGTTTCTTCTGCGCACAAGATCCAGCTACAGAATCAGATACCGGATGTTGTCATAAGTTTACAGACAAAGATTCTTCTGTACCTATCAGTACTGAGAAGCCAAAACTCTTACCAACCAAAATTTATAAATTTACTCCTACTTTAACACCAAAAAGCAACAGGACTGGTTGTATAATATGTGAATCACAGCTGTCAGGAAAAAATTTGACCTCCATATCCGTGTGTTCAAAGGGCATAATTGCATGAGCATTTAGATGCTCGTGAAGATAAGGATAAACTCTAATAATGAACGTTGAGATTCTCATCAAAGACTATAAAACAAAGAGATCAATAAGACCCTGTAATGAATTCCAATAAAAGGCTACAATTTCCCGAATAAATGAGAGATCTATGAAACAAATATATCTGATGTAAGGAGATGATTTCATTTTCAGTTGTACATGTTACAAGGGAATAAATTTGAGACGCAAACGAATCCTGTCTATTGGTAAAACATGGAAGTAGTAAAAGAAAATGAAGAATGTTACAGAGGATGGGATCACCTATCAGGAAGTTACCACCATTGATGAACAAGAACTCCACTTTGCCTCAGAGAAGTGAAGAGCTCCAAGCATTGATCATACGTTTTCTCATACTTTGGACTTCTCTGCCCAGGGCAACATCTTTGCCATCTATTGTAGTGGCATTCAAGAAAAATCTCGTCCACCAAACAAATAGCTCCTGTTTCGAACAACCTCGGGATCAGATCGAATTCCGTACCTTCCACGTCCATCTTCATCACAACAAAATCATTCTTCGAGACAGTGTTCTTCAACCAGTTCGCGAAATCAAACCCTTGGATTTTCTCAACCTCACCATCAAAATCACCAGGTGATGATGATGCTGATGACTGCAACGGCTGAATCCTACCCATGCCCCTGCCCTTGACTTCAACATGCTCACCAGGGTCCCGGTGAATCTCAAAGGTCAATGTTTCATTCTTCACCCAAGCTGCATAAGGTAGCAGAGTGATTCCCTTCTTCACACTATACTCTTGATGAAAATGTTTGTCAGCCTCAATTGCATACACATGAAAGGTCTTGTTCTGTTTTGGATACTGCTTCCTAAACCAACTTCCTATACTAGAGCCATAACTTCTAGCTCCAACATCAACATAAACATACCTATTCTTAAAGCTTATATCAGCCATCGATGGAAGGTACTTTATGTTCTTTATATTCCTCTTCAAAGTAATCCACGGTTTCAGTGGCTCCTCAGTGATCAAAGGCTCAGCATTTCTAACCAATTCTTGTTTATACCCATGGGAAGAACATTTCCCACTAGAGTCATCATCGAATTTCTCAAACTCATGAACAATCCCATCAAACTCTTTCCTCAAAACAATCTCTCTTATATGCGGCATTGAAGAATCAAACCCATCTATATCATGCACTTTCACTACTTTAAAATTAGTAAACAAATCAAGGAATGAATTGAAACTATACGTATCTTTAGCCTTTACATGGAACACCGCAAACCCTTCGGGTTTCAGAGTCCTCGCAACCTCAGCCGCAAAATCCGAAGCTCTCGCCGATCTCTCCAGCCCACCATCCCCAGAAAACACAAAATCAAACGTATTATCCTTAAACGGCATACGATGAGCCTGTCCTGATTTCACCAATGGCTTCAGACCCTTCTTCGCAATCCCAATCGCATCCAAAACACCAATCTCCTTCAATGCGAAAACATCACGACCGGTCGGCGTATCAACACAGAGAGATTTCGATTCAGGCGAGAGATAGCCGAAAGACACGAGATCCTTGAAAACCGATGAGTAGAAATTAACGGCTTCGTTCCACTCTTTGGTTGAATAAACCTCAGGCCTCCCAGGAGATCGGGTGACAATGGCGGCGTCGTTTGACTCGACGGCTAATACGCCGCCGGCGGCGGGGCCGGCGACGACGAAGCTGAGGGACTCAGGGAGGGAGAAGAAGCAGAAATCGCCGACGTTGCAGGATTCACCGGCGATGGTGATGACGTAAGCGAAACGAACGAGGATGATGAAGACCCCAAAGAGAAGAAGGCGTACGAGGATGTTCCTGAGGAAGCCGGGTTTTACGGCGGCAGTCTCCATGGGACCAGATTTAACACCTAAGGGTATGGATTTTTTTGATTTTCACAGGAAAAAGAATGGATAAATGAATGAAAGGTGAGAGCTTTGTATGTTGGGGAAAGGGTAAATGGGGAAAAAATGAAAAGGGGTTGTTTATTATCGAGAGGAGAAGCGAGCGGAGGTGTGGTTAGCGCCGATGAGGAAGGGTCTACGGGAAGAGAGAGAGGGGAAAGTAGAGGAAGACATGATAATGGGTTTTTTGAGAGAGGAATCTCAGAGTGAGAGCATCATAGTGAGAAGAGAGTGATTGCAGAGAGATTGTAAGGTGAGATTTGGGGAACGAGGGATTGTGAGGGTTGAGAGAGAGAGAGATAGAGAGAGAGTGATTTGCAGAAGATAACGGAAAAGGGAAAGAAGAAGAAGAGAGAAGAAGGAAAGAAAGGAACGCGGCGTGGAAGGGTGACTGGGAGAAAAGGTTGCACGCGGTGACAATGCGGATAGTGCTGCGAGGAAGAAGGAAGTGTCTCTATTTATAATTACTTTATTGCCCTTTCTTTTCTTCTTATTTACGTAACTGCTATCTATTCTCATCACTCATCTCCTCATTCCTCATCTTGTAGAGGGGAAAATCTTAGCTCAAACGATATTTCCACGTCATTTCTTGTGTGACTCATCAGAAACAAATGCATATAGTATATCACGTGAGAAATAATTGCTGGGAGAGAAAAAAAAAGTTTAGTCTCCTGTTTTCTATATTTTCTTAATTTTGTAAGTGAAAAAAAAATGAAGTTATGTGTTAGATATTTTTTAGAGGGCGTAATCAGATAAAAATATTTATACCATACTTTGTTTTTTTGTATTTGGTCAGATCATAAAAGACATGACAAACTAGATTCATCTGAGAATTTCTCTAAATGAATATGATATTTCTCTGTGATGGAATATGGAGTATATAAAATAATTTTAGTTGGAATTTTATAATTAATATATTTTGAATTTATTTATACTTACCAATACTTCGTGTTTTCGTATAATCTTTGGTCTCTAAAGTTCCTCTTTATTTTGGTTTTATTCCCTGAGTTTCATACAAAAGGTTTTGGTCCTTATTGGGGCAAACAAAATGAAACTTGAGGGACCAAATCCAAAATTAGAACAAAGATTGTACTTCATATTATTTTAGAAATTTATGTATCAAACAAAATGAAACTTGAGGGACCAAATCCAAAATTGGAGGAAAGATTGTACTTCATAATATTTTAGAAATTTAATTAGGGTTCGTTCATTGATGTTATTATTTTGTTTAATTGATTTTTAAATAGATTATTATTATTATTATTATTATTATTATTATTATTATAGGTAGTATTAGGGTTTCAATTAGATAAGACTTTTGAATTAATTTGATACTACAGTTATTCTCTCCATCTCCTTTCCTCCTCCTATATATATATATATACATATATATAAATATATATCTATTAATTGTATATGTGTTGGTCTCTCCCTCCTTCCTAGTTCCAATCTTACCCCTCTCCTGCGCCTTCTCTCTTGTTTCCCATTAATATAGACGGTGCTTTTATTTTTATCGCAATATAGAGGTGCTAATTTATCCGAAGCAATCAGGAAAAACATGTTTATTTTGATTAGACAAATGAAAAAAATCCCGCATTACAAGGTTCGATTAGAAAATTAGACCCGATAAATATAATCATGTTGACCTAAGCTATGGCAAATTGGCAATACATCTGACAGAATATAAAAACTCTTTCGCATTACAACCAAAAAATAATGAATTAGTCACTGAATTGATTACAAAATCCGTTTTGAAATAGACCGTTGTTAAATAATTAACCATGAAATTCCTTATTTAGCTACAGAATTTTTTATATTGTCGGAATTGTGGCTAATTTACTATTTCTTTTATAGTGAATTGATATTTGATAAAACAGACGTGTTTATTTTATATATCAATTTAATGTAGAAGAAGCGAATTGAATAAGATTGAAGGTAAAGAAATTAAATTGAAAAAGATTGTGTGAATGTGACCTAATACTACATATATTTGGGTAATTCTAGAAAGGCGAAGGGTTCGTCTCATGTTACGTTCCAGCTCTACCCTAGGAGACACGCCTTTGGATTTCCATTTTTACATAATGGAGAATGATGAGACTTGATGCATTATGAGATGAAGTGATGAGTGGGGGTCTATTTTAATTAGAAACTTCAAATTAATAAGTCTTCATTTACGATTCAAAGAACCGTATGGATCATTCTACCTCAAGATGTGACAGTTAATTCACTGGCATTATCTAATTGGCTTCATCGAAAAATAAATATACTTTAAAAAAAAAAAGAGGAAAGATGAGTGGAGCAAGTAAATGTGCAATTTCAGGTTGCTAACCTAATCTGAATAGTTGTCGCCACAAATTTCATTTGAACAAATTCGTGGATATGATGGTGCAATTAAGCTTCAGTGTTTTTGTTTGTGAATTAAATGATTATAATTATAATGGAATAATAATCAAGCACTAGTTGCTGAATTTAAACTAAATCATAAATATTTGAGGGGGGAAAAAACTAAAGCATACATATAACAACAAATCCTCGTCCGTTGATCTCAACGCACATAAGTGAAATGATGCATAAGTACAATGTATGATCATAAATTTTTAGTTTAATGAAACTTAAAGGTGCAAGACGCAAGCTAATGAAAATCTTATTTTTCAATTAAAATAAGATGAGACAGCGTCCTTCGGCCAGTTATTTTTCAGCAATATCCAACATCATAATCTTATTTGAGTGCATACAACAATTCATGATTTTATTGTTGAGTTATATATAACACCTTAATCGTATGTATGGTTTAGGGTGTGCTGGAGCCTGGATGTACTACACATAAAAATTATATTGCTGGAAGCACCACAAAATAATAAAGTGTTACATGTACTATACATAAGAGATTAGATTGTTAGATTAGATACTACTTGAAAATAACAAGGTGTTGGATGATGTCACTTTACCTATTGAAATATCCTCATTAATATACTCTTTCCGGTCCACAATATGAGAAGTTTCCTATGAGGGTATATTAATATTAATGCAAGATATAAGAGGTTAGTACGGTAAATAACGGTTTTTTTTTCACTTTAATGCCTTGCGCCGGGGGGGGGGGGGGGGTATATTATGATAGTATTTGGTATATTCAAAAATCATATTATCCAATAAGAATATAATATATAAAATATATCAATTTAAGATACTCCCTCCGGTCCTAATTATAAGATTATTTTGACTTTTTTTCAGTAAAAAAAAACTTTTTTCCTCAAAACTAATTTATTATACTTATAAACTAACATATCATTTAATTTCATATGACATAAGTTATAATTTAGTGATCTAATTTGCTTCCTTAACTTCTTTAAAAAAAAGTCAAAGCGATCTTATATTTACGACCAGAGGGAGTACAATAGTTGACCTATTTTCTTTAGTTGACATAAACTAATTAAGTATAAAGGTACAATTTTATCAATAAAAAAACACATTGCGATAGGAGCATATGGTATAAATATGCTTTGAAATGTGCTAAAATACTTATCTATGTTTAAAAACATAGCAAAACAAACAACATCGTTTATTTCCCATGTGTCCCTTAAATTATGCAAACAATGGATCAGGAAATAAATAGACTTTTTGGATGAAAATAATGACATTAATTGTTTGTTTATATTTTCAAACATTTGTATGTATTTTGTCACTATTCAAAACATATTTGCAACATATGCTCCTATCACAAAATTTTATTAATATAATCGCACATTTGCTTATTAATTAACAATGTCTAATGTCATGGATAGAGTAGGAACATAAAGTGTCTGTGACTTTGGGGTGTAGCATGGTTGAGCTTTGAGTAGGAGCATTGTATTGTAGGGATTACGCAAATATGCACAAGCCTTGTTATCAGGGCAATCATCACATCCATTTATATACTCCTTCACTTTTCTTTTTTAATACTATACCCTTCACTTTATTTCTTTCTTTTTGGGAGAAGATGCTAGCCATATCAAATTTTCCAACTGAATCATTGCTGCAGAGAGCGTAAGTGATTATCAATCCAACGCACATTCTCTTTAATTCAAAAGTCTAATTTCCTGTTTAATTTTATAAAATAAAATGATTTACAAAAAGTCCATGTTTGGGAAAAGAAACAACGCTGAATGCTGATAATTGAAGCCTTTTATAAAAGAGTGAAGTCCGCAATCCCGCCTACAGAATTCCAGATAATTGAATGCCTACACCGAACATACACGAAAATCTCGTTGTAATTTATTTTTCTTTTCTACTTTTAAGAAAGTGAATGCAATTAAAATAAATGTTGATATATTTGATATGGACATTAGATCCTAAGATTGTACTTTTATTCGCAGGGTAAAATCAAAGGGAATAACAATTATATTATTAATGTGTTTAATAATCGAGAGCATAAATGAGATGGGATAAAAGTCTAACCCTACAAATTTAAAATATAATCTAATTAAATTTCATCCAATAGATAAATTTTGATATGAAAATTATATTAATATCTCGACCATAAATAACTAAATAAATCAAATAAGGGAAGGAAGAAATGGAGAAAATAGATAAGAAAAGTAATATGCCAAAATTAGAAATAGAAGAAAGTGCACGAAAGGAAAACGAAAAAAGAAGAAGAAGAAGATAGGAGTAAAATAGAAAGTCAACTATGGTTGAGGATGGGTGACATAAAAAACTGACACAAGGAATAAAAAAAAGAAGTTGACATGTTACAGTTTGATTGGTTAGTGTAGAATGCACAAATGAGGTGTCATTCATAGGAGTGTAGTTAGTTGTTACCGGTGACTGGCTGAAGCGGTGGGCGTCGTTTAGTGGGCACAGAGCAATCCAGTGGGCGTGCACAAAACAAGTCTGCGATAGCCGTTACTTACTTTTTTCCCTCTAGCCGCGTGGAGTTTGTCCTCATCATATCCCTAACGGGGATAAGGTCCAACTAATTTAATAGGAGCGGATTTACCCCGGAAGTAACAAATAGAGTTTATTTACCCCGGAAGTAGTAAAAGTGGCGCAAAATTGGATTTTAACCCAATAACAAAGGGAACTTATTTACCCCGAAAGTAGTCCTCTGGGGGCCAATACACGCCGCTTTTACTACTTCCGGGGTAAATAAGCTCCATTTGTTACTTTCGGGGTAAATCAGTTCCTACTGGGTTACTTCCGGAGTAAAATTGGACATTTACCCTATCCCTAACCCATTTAATACCCATCTGAGTCTTTTCTCAAAACTATTAAATAGGTGAACAGTTTTTTTTTGAACTGAAAATAGGTGAACAGTTAAAGAAAAAGAATATGGAGATATAGAAATCCAAATTAAGTTTGTTGCCAATTATAAACAAACGCTTAGCAAAGTTTTTTCTTAAATAACATATATTATTTCATTAAATTAAGGAAAAGTGAGATATAACACAAAATAAAATTTCTGTAAAATGAAAGTTTAAATATTAGAAAATTTAAAAATAACATAATTCTAACGTAGGAAGGAGGGAGACATGGCCGCAAAAAACCCTACCATCTTCATCATTCCTTCATCAGAATTTGTGGGTAGAAAAAAGTCGTCACCGGCAACAAAACCATTATAAGGAGTAGTTGTTAGAAAAACCATCTCAAAACATCCACACTTCTTATCGACAATAAACCAACCAAATTGGTTTTTGAAGAATATCATGAGCAAATCTCACAAAACAAAAGAACCTACAAATATCAATACGAATGATGAAGATTGGGTAGAAGAAATTGTCATTGTTGATTGCACAACAAATGACATGGTCTTGATCCCAAAATACTTTTCAAATCCGTCATTGTTAACAGTCCATAATACTCTTACAAAAGATAGAGTCAACAATATGTAGCACTATAGTCACAATATAATAGTTTTACAATTACGAATCAAAAGCTACTAAATGAGGTTTGTTGTCAGTTAAACCCCCAAACTGATTTATTTCCACAGAGACAAGCAACACCACCATAAGAGATAGAAAGAAACATGAAAGGTAGTTGGTATACAAATCACAACTCATTTTATACAAGTGTAGTTGGCACTTAGTTGAGATCCTTGAACATCTAATCAAAGATTCCATCCTTGCATGTGTATGGAAAAAGTCTTGTGCCCAACTCTAAAGTCCTTTTAGGAAGTCTATGATGCAAAGGGATAAGTCAATGCTTCCGACGGTGAATGCATGAGCTTACCTAAAAAAAGGGTTAAGATACAAATTTGCCCCGAAAGTTATTTCTTATGAGCTATTTTGTCCTGATTTTTTTTTTTTTTTTAGTTTGAAGTTACCCTAAAAGTTTCAAAATATATCAATATTGTCTTACCCTGTTATAAAATTAATGTTGCAAGTTAGAAAATTGACATTGACCTTTTTCAACGCAATGTTATTCCTGAACGAAAACTTTTGAAGCATATTTACACCTTAACTCAAAGAAGAAATATCTTATTTGGATTTTATAATTTCTCTTTTTTTTTTGTCATTTTACCAAAGTTTATATAATGTGGCTAGCATTAGAGATCTAATCGTTAGCCACAATATATAAACTTCTAAATTCAAAATAATAATTATTTATAATTAATGTGTAGAGAATTTATTGTAGTTTTTTTTTAAAAAAACCTCTCATTGCTGAATAATTACAATTTAATACACAGACATAAAATTAATACTTTTAGTTGGATAGATAATGTTGAATTTAACCAAAACAGACAGCGATATAAAAGAAAAAATCATTCACACATTATGCCAAGAGGATCATAAACTGCACACTGTTTAGTGAGTGTGACAAGTGAAACCTATTGATGTAGCATTTTTTTTTTAGGTTGATGTTCTAATGTTTCATGATGCATTGAGTTAGGAATAAAAGAAAGTGCATATCTCCATTCCAACTTCGAATGGTACATCGTGAGAAACACATTACTATAGCTTATACTCTAGTTTTGAGTTGAATTTCATCCTCAATATATATTTTTTTTATCTCTTAGATTTATTATTTTATTCAAAATAATCTGTCTAACTTATAAATAGATATGTAATCCAATGATATACATAAGTTATTTTATACAGATCATGTAACGTATGATATAATTAAACATTTTATTCAACTTTTTTAATCTCCTCAAATTAGTCAACTAACACTTATATAAACAATATAAGGTAGCACTCCTGTTCTTGAATATAAGACTTAATTGACTTTTTTAGAGATTACGGAAACTAAGTAAGGCACTTAATCATAATATATTTTGTGCATCATCAGATCATATGTTAGGTTATAAGCCAAATAAATTAGTTTAGAGAAAAAATGTAGGCAAATCAATTTATAAATAATTTATTTAATTTTCTTAGGATTTTCCAGAAAAGTCAACTAGATCTTATATTTAGATATGGATGAGGAAATAAGGTATTATTTAATTTCAATCATATTAGATTTTATCCTCTTAGATTCGTGCGTTTGTGTGGTTCAGTTTGTGTGTTAGCAAAGATGGAAAGGGATCAAGAAAAATAAAAGAGTATAAATCATGTATATGCTAGATGTGGACAGTTAATTATGACACTTATAAGTATTTTGACCATAAGTTTCTTATAACTGAGGTGATGATTCAACTACAATTAAAACTCTACGACAATACGACAATAAGCTACATCTGTATTAGGATGGCTCTACTCTTATGAAAGTTATATCTTAATACGTTGTTTTTAGGCACGTGTGTGGCTAAATCTTCTCTTCTAAGATTAATTTTAACAGCTCTATGCATTTGTTGTGATTATTTCTTCTCTTCCAAAATTAATGTGTAGTATAGGTGTTCAAGTGGCACCTAGAAATTAAGGAACATAGATCATGTATACATAGCGGATGTGGATGTTATACATAACAGTTATCAATATTATGACCAAAACTTTTTAGGTGAATTACAACTAAGTCTTATGGAAGGTAATTAATTACAATTAGATTCTAAAAAGTAATTAAATTATTTTGAAGTCTTTAGTGACCTGTGTGGTGTTAAATCGAATGTGCCCAGAGTTGTAAATGCGTTGTCAATAATAACTAGGTTTTTAAAGAGTTGTCAATAACAACTTATTGAACTGTATCGATAACTCCCAACACATGTGATTTAATATCACCTGGGACCTTAAGAACTTCATCAATGTAATTTAATAACTTTTTGGGACCTAAATTGTGATTCATTACCTTCCTTGGAATCTAGTTGTAATTCTCCCAACTTTTTTACTACTTCCTTCATTCCTAAATATAAGACTGAATTTATTTTTTAAAAGAAATTAATGAAGCAAAATGAGCCACATTAATCATAACATAATTTGTGTATTATAATATAATATGTTAGCTTATGAGTCAAATAAATTAATTTAAAGAAAAAATCAGTCAAATCAATTTATAAGTAAATCATTTAGCTATCTTAGGATTTGTTTTTAAAAAAAGTCAACTATATTTAGGGGTGGAAACAGGCCAGGCCCTTAACAGGGGCCTTAGGCTTGGCCTATTCCAGGCCTATCCAGGCCCAGGCCTAACAGGCCACAAGCCCAGGCCTAGGCTTTTTATAAAACCTATTTTCTTAAACAGGCCAGGCCCAGGTCTCTTACAAAAGCCTATTAGGACTAACAGGCCGGCCTAGGCCTGTTATTTATTTTTTTAAAAAAAATAGTAACATTACATATGTACCCTTAATTTGAAATAAAATTATATATGTATGTATCTAATTTTTTTTTCACTCACCCTCACTTTTCACTCTATCTCACAGTTTCCCTTTTCTCCTTCCTACCAAGGATGCAAATCCATCACCTTGGAACCCAATACATCCATCTTCTCTCTTCCTTTTCCGTTTCTACCA
Organism: Mimosa bimucronata; assembly: GCA_037074515.1. Lineage (NCBI taxonomy): Eukaryota > Viridiplantae > Streptophyta > Magnoliopsida > Fabales > Fabaceae > Mimosa > Mimosa bimucronata. The sequence goes on from CM073446.1 coordinate 4,734,154, forward strand.
TCACTTTTAACTTTATTTTTGTTGATTGTATCAGACTATTAGTTTTGTTGATGTTTACTTGCTTTGTCTTTTAAACTCTTGTTGTTTTGTATCAGATTTGTGTTCTTACGTTGATGAGTATGTATCATACTATTGTTAAGTAAAAAAATGTACTTTTATACTTTTTGAGTCATAGGCTTGTTTTAGGCTTGTTAGGTGGCTTGTTGATAACAGGCCTTTTAACAGGCTTCAGGCCAGTCTCAGGCATGAAAAAACGGCCTATCACAGGCCACAGGTCAGGCTCAGGCCAATCATCTACACAACAGGTCAGGCCTGACCTATTTCCACCCCTAACTATATTTTATAGTTAGAAACGGAGGGAACATGACTGAGGTGATGATTCAACGTAACTAGTATTAAAACTCTATATATGTGACAACAAAATACAGCTTTTATGTTTGGATGGCTTTGCGTTATGAAAATTACACCTTCATATTGTTTTTAACCACTTGTGTGGCTAAATCTTTTATTCCGAGTTTAATTTAATCAGCTTGTATACATGCAGTTATTGTGATGCAAAATTACAAACACACACGTATAAGAATTTCAAAAATAAATTCAGCAACTAGTTAACAATAATGAGATTGCATGTTGTGTTAATAGAAAAGCAATTCTTAATTAATTCGGATAGAAATCTCGTCGAGTTAAGTCTCACAAATTCAAGGGAAAATTCTAAATAAATACCTCTTGAATATCAAAAAGACAAAAAGGTACCCCCAATATATAAAAGGACATAAAAGAGATCGTTCCCAATTTGGAATAAATAATTTTAAGGCAAAAATACCAAAATGCCCCTGTCTCCATTAACCACTCAAGTATGTCCATTAACCACTCCCGTATAACGATTAACCACTCTAGTATAGCCATTAACTACTTCGCTGATTCATTAGTTATGCTTGTTTTTGGGAAAGTTGTTAACTACTCTAGTATAGCAATTAACCACTTCAGTATACAGATTAACCACTCCAGTATAGCAATTAACTACTTCACTGATTCATTAGTTGGGCTCAAATACTCTTATATTTGTGAAAGTCGTTAACCACTCTAGTATAGCAATTAACCACTTTAATATAGCCATTAACCACTCTAGTATAGCCATTAACTACTTTACTTTGAAAGTGAATTGAGACAGGGGTATTTTGGTCTTTTTGCCTTAAAATTGCTTATTCCAAATTGGGAACGATCCCTTTTATGTCATTTTGTATATTAGAGGTACATTTTTGTCCTTTTGATATTCGAGAGGTATTTATTTGGAATTTTCCCCAAATTCAAACATTTTTATAATTTGATCTGAATTAAATTATTAAAAAGGTTTTGTTGAAAAAGGCAAAACCCATTTTGGTAATCTCCACGTCTAAAGAGAATTAGTGTCTGGTTCTAAATGAGATTCTTCAAAAAAAAAAAAAAAACTAGACTAGAGCATCGATCATCTAAGATATTCCGACTATATGCGTAATATAATGATTTAATTTGAGAAAAAAAGTAAATTTAAATCATAATAATTATGGAACATGACATTAAATAGTCTGAAAAATAAAAAAAATTGCATAATTGCTATGAAGTAGAGAATAGGGATGGGAATATATCAGGCCTTAATTAGGGACCTACGGCCTGGCCTTCAATAAGCCTAACCTAGTTAGCAAATAAGCCAGGTTCATAATCAAACCTATTGTTAGACATATTTAGGTAAACAGACCAGGCCTTTTTTCGTAATGTAATTTCTATTATGATATATATTATAAAATAAATTATATAAATTAATTATAACATTACCAACTTATCTAGTTTTATAACCATAAAACCTTTTGAGACATACATATGCGCTTTAATACATTTAAAAAGTAATATATGAAATTATAAATATAAAATGTTATGCCTATTTAAAACTCTACATTTTAAGTAGGCTTATAAATAGGCTTTCAGACCTTGTCAAGCCTTTTGAAGGTTCAGGTTTAAGTTTTACATTTTTAATCAACCCCAAACCTATTTAATTGAAGCCTACAAAAGCCAAACATATTTTCATCCCTGAGAATGACAAGTTCTAAATCCTATGCCACCCCTAATTCTTGAAGGTTAATAGTTGCTATGTGAAGCAAGGCTTTTAAAAGCTCTCATTTTGTAAAATAAATTGTACAAATTAAATACGACTAATCAAATTTTTATAAGAAAATATGAAATTACATTTACCATTTTTCATTAAAGTGAAAATATAAGAAAATATAAATATTTTTATGTAAATATTATGAAACTAACCAAAATTAAGGATTGTAATACATATAGCGGTGAAAAGGAAAATAATAAAAAATAGTCCGTAATTTTTCCACGAGCAAAAAAATAAGAAAATATTTCCAAGAGAAGAATGTTAAAATTTTAAAATTCATCTAACTTGGCATACAATCCAAGCTGGCATAGCCTAAAAAGCCAATATTCTTTGTATGTGCTTCTCAATCGTACTAGACACCAAAAAAAGGAAGGCATATTCAGAATAACCAATCATTTTTTGAAGATAAGGATCATAATAATTGGCATCTAATATTAGCTCGTTCTTAACTTGCTTTCCATGTCATGTGAAATCATTTTTTTTGGGAGTGGCCCACGTTTGGTGCATACATGTGCTCATAATTATTTATTTTTTCTCTTTCAAAACAAGTATTTATTTATTTTGATTTATAAATATATTTTTTATGAGAAATATCATTGCACTTTATTTGTTTGTTTGCCCTTTTCAATTGTCAATATCGGAATAACCATCAAATTAAAGAACTATTCGTGACAAATGTCCCGCATTACCTATTCCCTTATGCTTTCCTTCTTCTAAACAAAAAGCCTTTTGGGGTCCAATAAAAACGTAGCCTCGAAGATTTGTGTCTGAAAACGACGACTCCACATTGCACTTTAACAAGTCACTTAAAAATCCATAGGATAGAACAACAATTCAAAATAATCCTAAGAATTACTAGTATTTCTTAGGAAACTAATATTCTCTTACCTTGTAAAAAAACAAAGATTGCTACTTATGCCTTTTATAAAATTAAGAGTAATTAATTTTTTGGTCCCATCCCCGCTATTTTGACTATCAAGTTATAAGTTATGACTTCTTTTTATGATACATTTTGAATAATAAACTTTTCAAAAATAATAACTTTTACATTTTTTACCTTCTTAACAATCATGGTAATTTCGAAATAGATAAAACCATTTTGTAGGTAGCTACATTTTCCCTCAATTTTAATTTGATAATTGATAGTATATTTCTAATTAAATGTTTTAATTTTGTTATGCTTGCACAATTAGCTCTTAATTTTGTGAAAGATTGCTGTAAAATGTTTCATTAACTACATGGGCTAACAATGCTAACATAGTGAAGTTATAAGGATCAGTGCTGTTAACAAAACAAAACTAAATGATTTAAGAAAGGAAAAATCAAATAGGCGTCAAATTGAAAATTGAAGGTAAGTATATGTACATGTGATATTTTTTCCTTTTGAAAAAGTATAAATAATGGAATAATCAATCGGTTTTTTCAATTTATGTGAAGTGGATAATATATCCTTTTGAAATGTATTGAAGGGAGCAAGATGTTTACAATTTTATAATAGGGTTAAATGTCATATTTGCCTTAGAAGTATATACGGTAGATTACATCTGCCCCAGAAGTGTGCAAAGTGGATCAAATTCGCCATGTATCGTTAAAATATTAACGGTCAACGTCAACTATTTAACGGTCAACGTGGGTTTTTTAATGGTAAAGGGCGAATGTGATACACTTTACATACTTTCGGGGGCAAAACTGGACTAAAAAAAACTTTCAGGGCAAATGTGATACACCGGGCATATTTCTAGAGCAATAAATATGATCTTTAACCATTTGTAATACAGTAAAGATTTAATTTGTATATTGTATACTCAGTTTGTCCCTATATATAAGAGCTAAAAATTTGAATGGTTTTGTCCTTTTTTATAAGAGCATGTCACAATTTGTCAAAGCATTTAATGAACTTTTTCCCATTTTACCCATAATTATTCTCTCTATTTACATTCTCTTTTATAATCATTTATAACACTATTATCATATTTATCTCTCTTACATAAATAAGGGTAAACTTAAGAAAATAAAATTATCTCAAACATATTTATTCCTCTTAATTACTTCCTTAATTTACGTGATTTTATCTATTTCACTCTCTTAGCAATTCATCACAATTAATGAAGATGCGGTAACCATGACTCCTGAGGCATCTGCTTTCCGAATGCTGAGTAAACCCAATTGGGTGTGAGTTGGAAGCAATAAGAATAAGAGACAGATCCGGAAGCTTCTGTCTCTCAGAACTCATAAGCATAAATAACAACAAAATATTTCGATGGCAAAAAAAGAAAAAACTATTTTCCCTTAAATAGTGGTATCAACCGTTATGTTAATAAAGTTAATGTTGTTTGAGACACGATCAACATTAAACATGACCACACAATATTAACAACTCTTTCTACATGAGTCTCATCTCAATTCTTCTCCATTGGGCCCATCCCATAAGCGGGTCATGCAGGCCAGTCAACTCTAAATTTGGATATCATCCAATCTCTCTCTGGCCCACTCACATACACGCACAAAACTCACACCCTATAATATAAATGTTTTTCCAACAAGCTATTGGTTGAGGTGCAAGTGATATTGATCACTTAAAGAGCACAAATTTGAATCTCGAGGAGAAGCGCACTTATTAGTAGATGTGTACATCCTTTTTGTATTCAGCTTTGAAAGGAATTATTCTCAAATTTAAAGTGGCTTTAAGATACTCTTAATTCTAAAATAAGATAGATTTAACACTTTAAATTATTTATTAAAGTTGAACTCAATATCATAAATTAAAGGGAAAAAGACAAAAAAATCCCTTCCAATTTGTAAAATCCCAATAACAACTTCATGATAGGTATTAACAATCATTAACAACTCAAAATTCCTTATTTGGGATTTTGTAAATTGAAAGGGATTTTTTTGTCTTTTTCCCTAAAATAAATTGTAGTTTTTAAAATATTTTTTCCCTGGCATTCGGTACCCTGACATAAATTTTTTATGGAAATTTATCCTTATAATACTAAGATGTTGAATACACCGACTGAATGAACAACAAATTAATTTAGTATACTGAATGTTACTAGTAAATTATTTCATGGACTTAACCCAAACTTTTTGTTAGCCAAAGAAAACCTTGATAATACACTTCCTGCGATTATTTGCGTGGCTCATTTCCTCTCATCTCACATTTTTAACCATTGTCTCAGCAGCATCGTGCAACTCAGATCATTAGTTAAATCTACTACACGCTCATTTTACCATGTCTCCGTATTTTTTTTTTTATATAAATCCTTTCCCTTTTTCTCCTTTGTATAATGATAACTACTTTCCTATTTCTCTTAGAGTTTAGAAATTTTTTTATAAAAAGATAAATTTATTAAAACATGATACAGTGTTGCTTAATAGTAAAAGTTCGTTTGACATTTTGGCTTGATGGCGAGAACAATTTAAGGTCATCAAATAAGTCAGTGTTTGAAACTGGCACTCTCCTTTGTTGAACCAATAAAAAAAAATTGGGCTACTTTAGTGGATCATGAACATTAATGGAACAGCAAAAGCCCAATACATTTGAGAAAAGTACAAAATAAAAATTGAAACATAAATAAGCTCAAGTTGGATCATAAAAGCAAGATAAACATGACTTTCTTAACTTTAATATAAATCTTAAAATTTTTTGAACATATTTCTGATCTACATACCATTTTAAAGTTTAAATAAATAAGTTAAAAGGTATACACATTTCAAGTAAATAGTAGCATTAGTGAAAAAATGTTATAACGTCCAAACATGCAGTCTGGATTGAAAAGTTTTAATCAAATACAAATGCTTATTATTTATGTTTAAGATGAGCAAAGAAATAAGTTGACGTTTTGTTTTCATACACTCTATTTTTAGTCTTCTTTTTCCAATTTCAAGCATATATTTTACAATTACAAATCTCTAACCAAATGACCCCAAGTTCCAAATACTTTGTCCGTTTTATTATATTTGTCTTTTTAGGAAAACAATTTGTTTCATACTATTATTTAATATTTTTTCTTCTAATTTTTAAATTTTTAATTTTTTTAGACACATTAAAATGCTGTTAATAACAAAGGAGGGACAAATTTAGTACAACATAACCTAGTTTTACATATTTATTGTGTTTTTAATTTGTGTGTAATAATTTTTAAAGGATAAATGTAATACTATCTCTGGCAATTGATATGACTTATGAGGCCCTATTGACTAATTTGAAGATGTTAATAAATCTAAATACACTATTTAATTATAAAATATGTTTATAAAATTTTTGAAAAAGTCATGGGTATATACGTCAATTTATAAGTAAAACTAGTTTAGGAAAAAATAATAAGTTTAAAAAAATAAAAAACTTTATGTTTATGATTGATTTTTTTTTTTTTTTTTTGTCATAAGACATCCTTACAGGAGAACTTTGGGGATGTTTTGTGTGTTGTTATACAGAAGTCTTTTGCGACTTCGAATCAGTGATAAATTTGATTGTAAGTGTTGGGCCGTGTCTTGCTCTTTGGGCCTGCCAGCGAGGTAACCAGCCTAATGCCTCCAAAGCACATTAACCCAAAGTCCACGGCAGACCGCGCAGATTCAAAATTCAAGATAGCTGACACTGCACGACGCCACATCCCGGACAAGTCGGAGGAAGTTGCTAACTGACCTAGATTGTCGCCCTCCAACGTCCACCAACCCACAAAAGTCGCCGACATTTTCGGGGGCGACCAAGCCTCCTGGAACGTACATAGCAAGCTGGGGTAACGTCAGAAGGAAAAAAAGTTCAAGGAATGCACACTGATCACTGAAGGCATTAACTGAGCTCACATTATTGCTACCTCAAGCTAATTGTATTCGATTTGTTAGAAAGACTTTTTGTATCCACCATTGCCGGTGACCCGTATTATCAATACAATCCTTTATTTTACACTAGAATATTCTTATTCCGGTTTTTAGCATCAACATTTTGGCGCCGACCGTGGGGACCCGGCAATAACTTTCTGAAAAGCCACCAAGTTCATTATCTTTGGCAGTCATGTCATCCTCCGCTGACCACCCAAATCCTGCTGATCAATTTGCCCAAATCCTGGAAGTCCTGACCGAACAATCCGAAAGGATGTCTCGTCAGGAAAAGCTTGTGGAAGAACAATCGCGGATGCTGAAAAGCCAGGAAGAGGTTGTTAAAACCCAGGCCACAACGTTGAAGCGGCTGGAGTTGGAGAATCAAGGGCTTCAGTCCCAACTCACCGAATTCTCGGTCAATCGCCCAAACCAGCCGCGGTCATTCGAGACATCGGGCATCCCAGCCATGCCCTCCTTTGACGACCTCAACGAACCGGTTCCTCCTAGGAACACAGGTAAGCAAGTCTCTGATACTGGCCCTGACGTCGAGGTTGCTAATGCAGGTAACGTTGGTGATGTCAATAGAGCACCTATCACCGCGCCGATGCCGTTGCAGAACGGAGGTCCTCTCTCTGACAAAGACACAGGGCATCCCCGGAGCATAGAGCTGACAGAAACGGCCCAATTGCGCAAAGAGTTGAAAGAACTCCAAAAGGCCATGCTCCAGGTCCCCGGGATCGCCCAGCCTATTGTCCCTACCCGCCTTGGTAGCTTCTCCGATTCTCCGTTTATCAGGTCGATCGCTGAAGTCAACATGCCAGAACGGTTCACCTACCCTACGCTACCCAAGTATGACGGGACCACCGATCCCGACGAGCATATGGCACAATACCGCCAGATCATGATGGCAGCAGTCGTCCCGTCGGACAAAAGGGAAGCGTGCATGTGTCGAGGTTTTGGGATCAGCCTGGTCGGGCCCGCCCTGACCTGGTGGACCAACATAACCCCAGGTAGTATCAACTCGTTTTTTCATCTAACAGAGTTGTTTGTGCAGCAATTTGCCAGTAGCAGAAATCTGCGTAAAACGTCGGACGACCTCTACAGAATCTTGCAACGGCCCGATGAGAACACCCGGCAGATCATGACCAGATTCACTAAGGAGATGGTGAGCATCCCGGAGTGCGACCCGACAGTCGCCGTCCAAGCATTCAGGAGATGTTTGTTACCTGATTCCGACCTGTATAAGGAGCTGACGAAGCATCAGGTATCAACATGGTCCGAGGTACAGTCAAGAGGTTGGGCCCAAATACGTTGGGAGGAAGACGACGGCAACTATCGGCGTCAATTCATCAACCAACAGCAGCAACAAAAGGCTGACAACAACTCTACTGACAGGCGTAGCCAGAGACCAAAGGGTAGGAATTGGCGCGCTGAGCCATATCCCACAGGTAACCAAAACAAGCCCAAAGGCCAAAACCCCCAGGAAGACACCAACAAGCGACCGCCGCCCCCAAAATTGGAGGAGCACAACTTTTCGGTCAGCCCGATCGAACTCGTTAACGCCCTGCACCGGATGGGCGACACCGTCAAGTGGCCATCCAAGATAAAGAAGCCCGCTGACAAGCGTGACCCTGACAAATGGTGCGATTTCCATGGCGATCACGGACATTTCACATCTGAGTGCATTTCCCTAAGGAGAGAGGTAGCAGAGCTGTTAAAGCAGGGGCACCTGAAGTCTCTCCTAAAAGGTAAGAATAATCAGAACGCAGGTGGTGAGCAACGACAAACCACGCCAGCCCAGCCCCCTCAGAATGCCAGAACCATCAACAGCATCACAGGAGGATCCGAGATAAGTGGATCTACCTACTCTGCCGCAAAGAGACATGCAAGATCGATCCCTAAGGACGACCCGGCAGCCAAGTCTCCGACAGAAGTAACCAAGCAAGTTGAAGGACCAATCACCTTCGACGACACCGAAATCGAACGGACAACCTGCCCACACGACGACGCCCTGGTAATATCGCTCCACCTTGGAAACTTTAACATCAAGCGTGTGTTAGTGGATGCAGGTAGCTCAGTGAACATTGTCTACATGCAGACAATTAAGGAAATGGGGCTGGAGTCTCAAATAGTAAAAGCCCCGACAGTCTTGGTATTTGGCAATGGAGCGCCAGACAGGACGATCGGTGAAATTTCTTTATTAACATATGCAGTTGGAATTAATAAATTATTTAAGTTTCAGGTGATGGACTGTCCTTCGGCATTTAACGCCCTCCTGGGCAGACCCTGGATCCACCAAATGCGAGGCGTCCCATCTACGTTGCACCAAACTGTCAAGTTCTCGACCCCATGGGGTGTGAGAGAAATCAAAGGCGAGCAGCGAGTGGCACGCGAATGTTACCAGGCCACAATGAAAGGCCAGGACAAGACTTATACGTCGGCATAGCAATCACAGGGGCCGCCTCCTATGGATAAGAAGGAGCAAGGGGAAAGCGATCTAGACAAAGTTGCCTTGGACCCCGACAAACCGGATCAGACGTTATCCATAGGAGCGGACCTGGACTATAAGGTAAGAGAAAAACTGATCTCCTTTCTATCTGACAATCTAGACTGTTTTGCTTGGTCCCATGCAGACATGACCGGGATCAGCCCTGAAATCATAATGCACAAGCTCAACGTGGACCCATCGCACAAACCGGTCAGACAAAAAAGGCGAAAATTTGCCCCCGAACGAAACAGAATCATCAATGAGGAAGTCCAGAAGCTGCTGGACATCGGATCCGTCAGAGAAGTGCAGTACCCCGACTGGCTGGCCAACGTAGTCGTGGTACCCAAAAAGAATGGGAAGCATAGGGTTTGCATAGACTTCACCGACCTGAACAAAGCTTGTCCAAAGGATTCATTCCCTCTGCCTCACATTGACACCTTAGTGGACGCAACATCGGGGCACGAGCTGCTCAGTTTCATGGACGCCTTTTCCGGATACAACCAGATCCTGATGCACCCCGACGATCAAGAAAAAACATCATTCACAACAGACAGGGGGACTTACTGCTATAAAGTAATGCCCTTCGGACTTAAAAATGCAGGTGCAACATACCAAAGATTGGTGAACCGGATGTTTGCTCAACATTTAGGCAAGACCATGGAAGTATATATTGATGATATGCTGGTGAAGTCCCTAAAAGCGGAGGATCACCCCAACCATTTGCAACAAACATTCGATTTGCTCAGAAAGTTTAACATGAAACTTAACCCGGACAAATGTTCCTTTGGTGTCCAGTCTGGAAAGTTCCTTGGATATTTGGTCTCCAGCAGAGGAATTGAAGCAAATCCAGCCCAAATCAAGGCAATAGTTGACATACCATCTCCACGTTGCGTCAAGGACGTCCAGCGTCTGACAGGGAGAGTGGCAGCCCTGACAAGGTTCATCTCCCGGTCGTCTGAGAAGTGCCAACCCTTCTTCGACGCCCTCCGCAAAAATAAGGAGTTCAAGTGGGACGACCATGCAGAACGAGCCCTGCAGCAGCTAAAACAATATCTCAGTAGCTCACCACTGCTTTCTAAACCTAAACCAGGTGAAACATTATATTTGTACTTAGCTGTTGCCTCTAACGCTGTTAGTGCAGTCTTGGTCCGGGATGAGAAAGGGAAACAGTACCCTGTCTACTACGTGAGCAAAGCATTAGCGAACGCTGAGACCAGGTACTCAACCATGGAACGGCTTGCATTATCTTTGGTGTCGGCGTCAAAGAAGCTAAGACCATACTTTCAATGCCACCCGATCGTGGTCGTCACTACCTACCCTCTCAGGAACGTGCTTCACAAGCCCGACCTGTCGGGAAGGTTAGTCAAATGGGCCGTGGGGCTTAGCGAGTTCGACATCACTTATCTGCCGAGGACAGCCATCAAATCGCAAGCCCTGGCCGACTTCGTGGCAGACTTCAGCCCCAACCTACAGGTAAGCGCTGACAAAGAAGCCTTATGTTTCAGTCATCAGGTTCCTCCTTCTATGTGGATCCTGCATGTCGATGGGTCTACCCATTCGAAAGGAACAGGCCTCGGCCTCAGGTTACAAACCCCCGAGGGCGACCTGATCGAGCAGGCCATCCGCTGCGGATTCAAGGCGACTAACAACGAGGCAGAATACGAGGCACTCATAGCGGGACTGAAATTGGCCCTCGACATGGGCGTTCGAAGCATTGACGTGCGCAGCGACTCCCAGCTGGTGTCAAAGCAAACGGAGGGCATTTACCAGACCAAAGACCAACGGATGAAATTGTACCACGACAGTGTGGCTGAGTTGTCGGGGAAATTCGAACATTTCAAAATCACGCAAATAAGCAGAGATGACAACCAGCAAGCCGACGCACTGGCAAACTTGGGATCGTCGCTTGAAGCCTCTGGACCAAGGCAGATCCCTCTTTATTACCTGTCCACCCCGACGGTTGAGGTATGTTACGATTCCATCCTAAGTCATTGTCTAACCTGGGACTGGCGGTCCCCTATTATGACATACTTGCAGGAGGGTACTTTGCCGCCTGATAAGAACGAGGCGCGACGGATCGTCGTACGGTCGGCCCGATTTTGCCTCATGGGAGACGACTTGTACAAGAGGTCATACGCAGGTCCGTTGCTACGTTGCTTAGGGCCGACTGAAGCAAACTACGCCCTGAGGGAGGTACACGAGGGCGACTGCGGCGACCACTGTGGCAGCAGGAACCTGATCAGAAAGGTCAGCCGGGCAGGATACTACTGGCCTACCCTTCAAAAGGACGCCATCGACCTGGTCTCAAAGTGCGACAGATGCCAAAGGTTTTCCACCACAACTCGGCAGCCGCCGGAACAATTGCATGCGATCGCCCCTGCCTGGCCGTTCATGAAATGGGGGATGGACATCGTCGGGAAGCTCCCTCAGGCCCCAGGGCGCCTTGTCTTCCTCCTCGTCGTCACCGATTACTTCACCAAGTGGGTGGAAGCAGGCGCCTTTGCCCAAGTGCAAGAGCCCGAGGTAATAAATTTTGTCTGGAAAAGCATAATATGCAGGTTCGGTCTCCCTAAGGAGATTGTCAGCGACAATGGGTCGCAATTTATTGGAAGGAAGTTCCGAAGGTTTAGTGAGCAGTGGCACATCAGTTTGAAATTTTCCACACCACGGAACCCCCAGTCCAACGGGCAAGCAGAGTCCAGTAATAAAACCATAGTGAACTCCCTAAAGAAAAGGTTGGATAAAGCAAAAAGCAAGTGGGCAGAAGAGCTCCCCGCAGTATTATGGGCGTACCGGACCACGTCCAGGACAGCGACAGGGGAAACCCCGTTCTCACTTGTCTATGGTTCAGAGGCTATGATCCCTGTGGAGGTCGGGGTACCCTCGTTGCGCTACCAATGGACTAGGGAGGAGACAAACGGCCAAGAGCTAGCCCGACAATTGGATCTGCTTGACGAACGACGAGAACAAGCCCTCATCAGAATTGCCGCTTATCAGAATAGAGCGACCAAGTTCTGGAGCAAGAACGTCAAAGAGCGACATTTCCAAGTGGGGGACTGGGTGCTGCGCAAGGTGTTTCCAAATACCCCTGAAAGCAAGGATGGAAAGTTGAGCCCGACCTACGAGGGTCCATACAAAGTCACCAATATCACGGGGCCAGGCGCCTATCAGCTGGTTGACACACGTGGAAAACCCCTCAAAAGGAGCTGGAACGCTATCCACTTGAAAAGGTACATTATCTAGTCCCAATTTCGAATACATTTTCCCTCATTGAACGGATACTGACTGCGGGGGTGGCGAAGGATGAGCCAAGCCCAATACCATATTCGGTTAGTCGCCCCCAAAAGGCACTATACCAGGTGTGGCAGACGGCTACTGACGCCACACATCCCCTTTGATAAGGACACATGTCTAGCTCTATATATATAGTTGTGGTGCTTCTAACCATGCAACAGGACACCCGAGTCATTACACGACCTGTGGCAACCCCGAGACACGGTCGGGCAACGCTGCTTTGGTGCGGTCCCCTGCCAAGCTACTACGCTAGGGGGACCAAAACAAGCCTGGAAAAAGGTAATCACCACCAATACTTTTAATACATACGCCCCAACCAGAGCAACACTCGGTTTAACGGCATGTTAATTCATTAACAAGAACGATCGATGCTAAAGTCTACCACGACGAACAGCTACAATGATCCCGGATATTAACAAAGTGCAACTGACACGAGCACAGGTACAAACACACATCGTGTAGGAAGATTAACGTGTGAATAAAAACAAAGTAGTCAATAAACACACATTGACCGCATGGTCATCAAGTTACATTTCAACAGTCTTAAAAAGTTCAGATCGAAAGGACAAGAAATTTAAAACTAAGTCCCTAAGGCTGAGGGGCGACATCAACGGGCCCAGTAGGCTGATCCTGGTCCTGGACGCTGGGGCCAACAGCCTGCTCTTGACCTTGGGCGCTGGGGCCAACAGGTTGTTCCTGATCACGGACGCTCGGATCGACAGGTCGCCCCATGGCCTCACCATGGTCCTGTACCAGGCCGTGCTCATGCTCCTTATCCTGACTCGGCCCAGCCACATCTTGGGAGGCAAGTATCACGGCTCCCTCCACCATCTGAGCAATTGTATGTTGGTCCTCCTCATCGCCCATGAGCCCGTCAGCCATCGGAGTCGTGGCTGCAGCGCCGGTCGGTGTGGTACTAGGGTCAACCTCGCCAAACAGCTCCTCATATTGGGCAATGATCTCTTGAGGTTTCCACAGCACATGCTGCCCGTCCAAATATTCTCTCATTAGATCGTGACGGGCCTTCAGGTGCACCTCGGCGATGCCCAGATCAAGCTTGTCTTGAAGCTCGGCGATCCTGTCTTCTTTGTCTGCCACATTGGCCTGGAGCCCCTCGATCGTCCCCGACTTGGCATCCACCTCTTCCTGAAGAGCGACGATCTCCCTCTCCTTTCCCTTCAACTCGGCCTGCAAAGTCTGGTACATCATCTTCCGCTCCTCATTGCTCTTTCGAAGAGCCTCCTTGACTCGGCCTCTCTCCTTCTCGGAGGCCTCCTGCTCAGACTTTGCCTTCTCCAGGGCAACCTTATATGACTCCCTCAACAGTGCTTGGTGCCGAACAGACTCCAGCACCTAGTGAACGGAAGAATAAGGTTAGAGGTGCCAAAAACAAGATACTAAGTATTAAGTAGAAAAGACGTACCCAAAAGGCGTAGCGGACGGTCTTCTCTGTTTCTCCGTCCGGTCCCAGAGATTCAAAATAAGCCTTGTCGATTGGCAGGGGCAGCTGTGACAGGACAGGGTTAGCCAGTTTGAAATCTTCTGAGTTGGATGCCGAGGCACCTGCGGGAAATGACAGTACGACCCCGTCGCCCTCGGACGGTAGGAACAACTCTGTCTTCCTCTTCTTGCTTAAGGGGTCATCCAGAGCAACGCCTTTGCCCTTGCCAGATGCCGGCCTCTTGACACCCTTGGAGGCGACAGTGGGAGCGGACGGGCTCCTGAAAACTACCCCGACAGCGGGACCGCTCTGGGGAGTTCGACTCACGGCGCCGGGAGAATTGCGGGCAGAAGTTGCCCGATGTTGGGCATCAAAGGCAGCTCTGGATAAATGTCGTTTGGCAGCAACGCGTTTCAGAGCCTCTGCCACTTCGTCAGTACTCATCTTCGAGGCACTGGTCGCATCCGACTTTCCTGGAAACGGGCTCAACGTAAGAATGGTGCAGAGGATTTGACAAGGACAAACGTCACAAGAAAACTTACTCGACATGACGTTGGCAAAGACGCGAGCGTCGTCCGGAAGTGCAAAGATCTTCTTAAGCCTTTCCGGGGTGGTGCGGTTGACAAGTGGGGGGATCAAAAGTTCGTCTTCACCTACAAAAAACAAAACGGAAATCAGGTCAGCCATTCACAAATCTCTGGTCAAAAGCACAGGGACGGGCGTCTTACTGAGTTCTCGCCATTCCCTACGAAGGGAGACACCCGGATATTCCAAACGGGCAATTGGGACCATGATGAACCTGACGTCCCACTGGCGGTCGTTGGGTAGCTTCTCTGCCAGCCAAGCAGAACTACCCGTACGACGATGGGCCAATGTATAACATCCGGGCCTACTCCTCACCAATTTATATGTTTCACAAAGATCAAACATGTCTAAAGTGGTATTAAACTCACAATTGAACACCCCGACAGCAGCAGCCAACCTCCAGACATGAGGCATAAGCTGGGAAGGGGACAGGTCATAATAAAGACATATCTCTAAAATTACCCTGGGTAATGGGAAAGGCGAAATAAAACGGAAAGCCTCTACACTAAGGGCAATAGTGCTATCAGAATAGGAGTCAAGACGCTCGGACTCGTTAGGTAGCCTATATTCCACTGACGGGTCAAAACAGTGAAGCTCGGGCAATAGTTCTATTTCTTTGGGCTTAAGGGAAGGAGGTTGACCTGCGCCTAAAATCCCCGACCTTCTGGTCAGGGAATAAATTCCAGTGTCCTCAACAGGGCTTCCAGCCTCGTTCACCTGGACGACGGCCATCCCGAGGCCCACATCATCGCCCACAGATCCGGCCTCCCGACCGCCCTCATCGTCGTCGGAGACGACAACTAGGGCTTTAGAAGCGAAGGGTTTAACGGAAGGCCGACGATACATTAATCGGGTAGAAAGCCTCCTCCTGGGCTGAGGGGCTCTCTTTCTCTCCTTCTTCCTTAACACAGGGTCAACAGAAGGGGCAGTATCTTCTTCCACCATCGTCTCATCATCGGGGGATTGAGACGAGTGGGAAATAGGGGAATCCTCCTTGTCTGAAGGATACCCGACATACGAAGGGTTCGAACTCGAATCAGACATTGGGAACAGCCAGGAAAAAGCGATAAAGCAGACGAAAAACTAAAAGGACGATTGAAAGCAAAAGTCCAAGATGTACCTGGAAAGAAAAGGAAGCCCTAACCGCGGGAAGAAGAGAAGGAGATGGTGAAACTCGCAAGAGGAGTGGAAAGTGGAAGCAATTCAGTTTGTGTCCAGTTAAATCCAGCCTGACGACGCCGTTGGATGACCCCATACTCTCAAAGAAGAATCACGACCGTTCGACGTGAGGGAAAACAGGCAGGCGAACCGTCAGGCGCGATTTCAGCCGTTAGATCTCTGTAACCGCTACTTCCCAATGCAAACGGACGTTGACATCGTGAAGTGGGGGACTTAATGTTGGGCCGTGTCTTGCTCTTTGGGCCTGCCAGCGAGGTAACCAGCCTAATGCCTCCAAAGCACATTAACCCAAAGTCCACGGCAGACCGCGCAGATTCAAAATTCAAGATAGCTGACACTGCACGACGCCACATCCCGGACAAGTCGGAGGAAGTTGCTAACTGACCTAGATTGTCGCCCTCCAACGTCCACCAACCCACAAAAGTCGCCGACATTTTCGGGGGCGACCAAGCCTCCTGGAACGTACATAGCAAGCTGGGGTAACGTCAGAAGGAAAAAAAGTTCAAGGAATGCACACTGATCACTGAAGGCATTAACTGAGCTCACATTATTGCTACCTCAAGCTAATTGTATTCGATTTGTTAGAAAGACTTTTTGTATCCACCATTGCCGGTGACCCGTATTATCAATAAAATCCTTTATTTTACACTAGAATATTCTTATTCCGGTTTTTAGCATCAACAGTAAGTATGAGCTTACCTTTGCATAATGGATCTGGACATGGTTTTGGATAAAAAAAACGCAGAATATGCTGAGGCGCTAGTGGCAAGCGAGGTTAAAGATTATCAATATGGATGATAATGAAGGTGATGATTTTATTTTTTGAATCAAAGACAAAATGATATTAATAATAATAGAAATATTACATAGGTTTAAAGATGCAATAATTGGCAATAAACTAGCTAGTATATTTGTAACATATGGTTGTTGCAAAACATACTCTAAAGAAGAGATTAAGTTGATGATTAATTGTTTAGTAAAGAAGGTATTAAGTGTTGGGATGAGTTTGTAAATTCTGTGGCCAGAATGGACGAGAAGTTTCTTTCAAGAAAGAGGCGTTAGTGTGAAACTTAATACCTAATGAGTGTATGTTATTTTTAGTTTTATGCTCTCTTCTATTCCAATATATAAAATGTTTTTGCTAAAAAGACAAACTTTTATATTTAAGGCAAGACTCGAGACAGTAAAATGGACAGGACAGGCGGTTCTTCGAAAAATCCAGACAAGTTTTGAAAGTTTGTTATTTTATTGACAAAAACAATAACCAAACGGAATGTAAAAATGCTTGCCTGGGTGGAACAAATAAGGGTTAATAATATAATTTTTTCCCTAAAATTTACCTTTATTTTAATATTGGTCCTCTCAAGTTTTAAACAAGAGGTTTCAATCCTTCTAAAAGTAAAATGATCCAGATTTGTATTAACTTTTAGGAATCAATATTTTAATCAAAATAAAAATTGAATAACCAAAAACTCTTTTTAAAATTTCATAGATCAAAACCACTTGGAGTAAACTTGAGTACTAAAAATTGTATTAATCCAATAAATAAAATGAGGAATCTTTGGTGAACCCTGGTTTCACCCATTATTTGTGGTCTCACTAATTACAATCAAACATATAATGTTTGGCAAGCTAGTTGACAGGTAAAAAAATTTATTTCATACTCCCTCTGTTTATAAATAAACGAACTATTTATCTAATTTGATTAGATTAAGAATGTTGGTTATATTAGTTAAAATGACACGATTTTATCAAAATACCCTAATCACCTATACATGTATTCCCACCCACCCCTCTTACTTATTTATTATTGAAGGGTATTAATTGGATTTAAGAAAAAAAATAGAAAGATGTGTTATATTCAGAAACAAACTCTCTTCCTCAAATAATTCCTATATTTAGGAATGGATGGGGTATTTTTCATGCTTTCTTAGTTTTGGAAGTTGGAAATGTATCTTTGAAATAATTTTTTTTTAAGAATCTTCACATCAGACATTACATTATATTATGTATTTAAGGCAAAGTAACAATCAAATCGGGTTAAGTAAAGAACTTGTCTAAATAATTTAAAATTTAAAATTTAAAAAAAAAAAACAAGGAAGAAGTAAAGCGCATTGGTTTCGCGGTCTTAGCAGTTTCGTTGGTGGGGTCCACTTGGTACAGCTGGCATGATTATCACTGCTGAATTCCTTGCCGTGATCCGCCAAATCCGACCATTCATTACACGCCACGTCATCCCTCCGCTCACTCCCTTCCTTCTCCTTTTAAGCTTTTAACTACCTTAACGATTTTCCTCACAGCTCATACTTTCTGTTCCTTAACCCAACCAAAAAAAAAAAAAAAAAAACTTTCCCATTCATCATTCATTCTCATTTTCTTTCTCTCTCTCTATCTCTCTGAATATCTGCGAGCTCTGATTCATATGGCGAGGTTTTCCGACGCGAAGACGGGTTTGGAATCTCCTCCGCCGGCGGGCGACGCGCCGCCGTCGCCGTTGCCGGACGTGGAGAACCAGGCCCAGGCGCCGCCGCAGAGTGGCGGAGGAGGGGTCACCGGAATATTGAGGCGGTGGAAGAGGGAGGATCTGATGAAGAGAGGGTCGTTAGGATTGAGAGGCATTGCGTTGCTTTTCTCCATCATCAGTTTCCTCGTCATGGCCACTAATAACCATGGTGACCGGAAAAACTTCGATCGATACGAAGAATACAGGCAATTCCTTTCAATTCTAATTCTAATTCCGTGTCTTCTTCTCGTTCGATTGGAATTTTGATTCTAGAATTGCAGATTGGGTTGAATTTTTTAGGATTAATTAGGGGGATTTTTTAGTTTTTTTTTAAAAGGTTTGGCCAAGAAGTGTGTAAAGCGTATTATATCTGTCCTAAAAGTATTTTTTGGTCTAATTTTACCGAGATGTATCAGATTTGCTCTTTACCGTTAAAATATTAATGGTCAACATCAACTATTTAATTTTTTAAAAGTAAAGGCGAATATAATAATACATTTTCCACATTTTTAAGGCAAAATTGAATCAAAAAATAATTTTAGAGCAAATATAATATACCTTACACACTTTCAGACAAATATAACCTTAAGCCTTTTTGTTTTGTGGGTTTGTGAAATTAATTGTGATTTTGGTGTTTCAGGTATGTTCTGGCGATATCGATTCTGTCAATGCTGTACACGGGAGGGCAAGTGTTCAGGCAATTTCAGGAGATTTATAAGGGGAAGATTTATCTTCAGCCCAAAACAGCTCTCTTGTTCGACTTTGTGGGAGATCAGGTTCCTTTTCCTTTTCCTTCTTCAATTTCTTTTAATTAATTAATTAATTAATTAATCGATTCACTAGTTGCTAAAATGTATTGTTGTTATTCTATTTTCGCATCAAGTTTGCTTTTGGTTCTTTAAATTTGAAATACGCATTATTTATACTTTTTTTGCTAATACGGTTAGTTTCATATATCTGAAAACACTGACTTAGCAAATTTAAAGGGTGATACTATTATTAAATATGATAAAAAATGGCTAAATTTTAAAATATAAAAATGAACGATTATATTGAAAAATTAGAATGTAAACATATTTTGATGGTATTTAAATGCAAAGTCACCATTTAAATTTGTTGAGTTAGTATTTTCCGTTAAATAAAATTAACCGCATTTAAAAAAAAGAGTATAAGTATAATTTTTAAACTTAAGGGATTGAGAAGAAATTAGATGTGGACAAAGACCAAATGTATTCTTTACTCTTGAGTAATTGCTTATTTGTTTTTTAAATGTTATCTTATATGTCATCTTTAGTTTCTTTAAAGTTGGCAGATAACCATCATTATTTTAACAGTGCATAGATTACACTCTTTTATCTTTATGATTTGTTTAATGAGAATTGAGTTATATCATAATTGGATTGAACTTGTGTCCATAAAGAACTCACAAAAGCAACATTAAGTATTTAATTCATTAAATAAATTAATTTAATTATGTAATGAAATACCTCCTTAAAGCATGATAGAGGTTTTTTTTTCATGACTGATTCTTGTACAATTATATTAATAACAAGTCACACCATTTAATTAAAGATGAAGCTACTCGCAATTCTGAGAAGGTTGGATAGGTAGTTTAAAAATGATACTTGGCTTCTAAGTTACCTCTACGAAGGGATATACTGAAAATGAAAATCTATCTGTCAGGTAATAGAAAAGTGTGTTCATACTTCATATCATATGACATATGTCACCAAGAAAACAAAACGGTGCGTTCAATTTCCAACTGGATAAATAATTCTTTTTTGAATAATGTTGAAGTTATTATATTGGACCCTACACGAGGCCCCACCGTATAACTAAGTTGACCTGTATTTTTGGAGAAAGACCACACGCTTCATTTGAATGGTTCAAACTTGGAAGCTTCGTTGGCTAATTTTTTTTTTAAAAAAAAGTTATATGATGAAGGGTCAGTTAATGACTTAATGCATATAAATAAATTTAATTACAAAGATAAACTTAATGAAATCTGAAGAATATTTGATTGAAATGCAGGTAATGGCGTATTTAACGATATCAGCGGCATCAGCGGCAGTTCCATTGACAAACAGAATGAGGGAAGGATCAGACAATATGTTCACAGATGCTTCTGCTGCATCCATTTCCTTCTTGTTCTTTACCTTTTTTGCTGCTGCTGCTTCATCCCTTCTTTCTGGCTACAAATTGTCAATTCAATCCTACATCTGAATTTCACTCTGTCTCATTTCATAAATTTACACACACACACACACACCCCATAGTGACATACCCTTGTTTAATTTATCTGTACATTGCTTTTGTGTGAAGAATGTAAGGGATAGTAAGAGGGGTTTGGAGAGAGTGAGAGTATTATATATATTTTGTGTTCAAAGCTCAAATGCTTATTATGATCTCATTTCATTAGATTTCACTTTTTTTTCTTTTTTCTTTTTGTATTTCTGATAAAGAGAACCCACAATTTAATAATAGAAAGAAGGAAACTTTTGACTTTGTTCATATGTTTTGATCCCACCATACATCCTTTGACTAATTCTTAACACGGCCTTGTTTACTCCTTCTCGCACCATATCACAAGTTAATTCCAATTTTTCACTTAACTGCTCATCATTTCATCATATTTAATTAGACAACAATTTAGGACTTATTAACACATGAGTAATACTCCTTATGCCTTTAATATATGACTTATTTGACTAATTTGATTACATAAAGTTATTTAATTATAGTAAGTTATAGTATTTATGATAGGAGGGAGCGTGTTGTTCTTAAACTACTTTTATTTATGATGGTATTTAACTTTATCTATTATTGCTAAAGAAGAGCACATACTTATTTACTATTTAAGAAGTATTGTTAGGGGTTAGTTTGAGGGAAATTATAAAATATAAGAGATGTCGTACTTTTAGGATAGATATTAATATCCAATTAGATGCTACATTTAAAACCAATATTAATATCCAACTAGGTCTTGCATTTACCACCAGAAGAGGAATAAAAGGGAAATGGTCTTGTTGTGTGTGCGTGTTCATTTTTCTGGCTGAGGCCTGAGGGAATAAATGAAATAAAATATTGATGCAGATATAATCTTTATTGAAGAGAGGAAGTGCAAAGAGAGTGATACATTTTATAACACAAATAAATTAAATCTACATGAAAATCTTTTTCCCCTTCAACTAAACAAATACAACAAAAGAATAACATAAATTAGCAGCTATATGTTTTCTGTATAACCTCCTAAGTCCTACATTTCTGTTGAATGTTAAAATCCTTCTCGTTCCTTCTTATTTCCATAATTCTGTTTCTATTCGTCTATAAATCGTATGTGTATACAAAGGCATGTCTTATGTTTATATGCTGGCTCCTAATCCAGAAGTTTTAGTTAGACATAAATGACTGAAGGAATGAATCTTCCTTCTCCTCATCCGTGGCTTTAGAGCATGCAGCATCTGGCTATGGTATTATGCATTAGGGTTATATGATCCCATTGATCTAACAAAATCTGAGTATGCAAAACTTGCTGGACTCTGCAACATGTCAAATGGGAATGGTTCTTGACTTGCAGATGTTAGTTGTTGGCTTGAGTTCTGAAGCGAATTCGTGAAGCCTTGTTTGCTGGGATAGCCGGTCAATGCCGAAGAAGCCGACGGCCTTATAGGAGCGGTTACATTGTTTCCGGCGGAGGGGTTGCTGCTGTTCAGAGAAGCCGCATTCATATTATAACCCCCGCTCCCTCGTGCTGCAGGAACATCATGGTTGTGTTTCCCTTCGTATGTTGTGATCACAGCTTTCATGTCATGGGCGGCTCGCTCAATATGTTTCCTCACTGAACATCCTGGAGCCGTACACTTGTAGTAACTCCTGCAGATACACAAGAGTTTGATCAATTTCAGTCATATGGTAACAAAAAAAGGAATTGCAATACATGTTACTTAAAAAGGGGGCTTTATCATATCAGAATCAGTTAAAATACCTTGGGTTTGGATTCCCTTTAACTACTTTTTGACCATATTTCCTCCATCTATAGCCATCATCAAGAATATCAATTTCACTTGTAGTTTGAACCACAACTCTTGGTTCCCTCACAGTTCTATTCCCAGAGTTGGCATAGCCATCAATTTCATTATCCCCTTTCCTGAAAATAAATAAATAAATAAATAATCAGAATCAGAATCAGATGTTGTTTTGCATAAATCAAAACCGGCCATTGACACTGTAATACTATATAATCCATGAACTTACCATCTTTTGGCATCAGGGCCATAGTCATTGTCATCAGCCCCAGAGTAACAAGTTTGTGATGTGTGCTCAAAGTCATCTTCTCCAACAGATACAGAAGAATCTTCCTGCAAAGAGGATGGCTCCATTTGCAGATTCCCCAGGGTCACAGCGGATTGGTCAGAAATCCCGGAATTGGTACAAGAGGAAGAAGGTTGAATTGATTGAGAGCTAGATCTCCTGGTGGACTGAGGCTTGGGATGGTTATGTGTTCCCTTGTATACTATCTCAGTGATTTGTCCATCCAGAGACTTCTCAACCTTCTTCTTCATGTTGCAACTCGGATGAGTGCACTTGTAATAACTGCGAGGATTTTCGCTCGCCTTCACTTGTTTCTGCCCATATTTTCTCCAGTTATACCCATCATCTGTCCTCTTTTGCTCTCTTACAGATTGGGACGAATTTGAGTAATTAGTATAACCAGAAGATGCAGGAGCAATATGATTATTGCTTTGTATCTGTGGTTCTGAGGAGAAGCTCTGAGTTGATGGATACTCAGATTTTGTAGCAGCCTTCTCATTCCACGGCTCTTGTTTCAGTGGTTCCTGATGCACAAGATAAGCTCAAAATAAGTGACACGAATCACAGGTTTAAAGTAAGTAGCAACAAATTACTACTTTGACAGTTCTGATTTTTGTAGTTTGAGAATTATATAACATAGTCTACTGTCTGTGAGGACAAACAAAGAAACATCGATTTATGTTGTTGATGATTAAATTATTTCAACTTCAGCAATAAGACCAAACATTGAATATACCACTGACCAAAAAAAGGCAAAGGAAAGAAGACACTTCAAAGGAGCGTTCATACAGAAGAAGTAAATACAGGAAACTTGTCTCTAAGAGGAGACAAAGAACAATGAAACAGTCACCATGAGCTCTTAATGAGTCAACAAATAAACAAAGAAAAGAAAAAAAACAGAGCCATCCTAATTAGAGTGTAGTCAAAGGTCATCCATATTTCTACATAAGAATAGAACGGAACAGAACTCACCGATTGAAACATGGTTGAAGAATATTCTAAGAAAGACGACGGCTTGGATTGGGTTTGGAAGGAGAAGTCGAAGAAAGGTTTCTGCTCCTCCTCCTTGTTATTAAACGTCTCAATAGAAGTAAAAACCTAAACACAAAAACCCCAAAATCAGAAATGAGCCAAAGGAGAAAAAACATGAAATCAAAAGCAAAAGAAAAAAAAAAAAAAACAGAGAGAATGAACACTAAAACTCACATTTGGGGAAGAATGGAACAAGGGAGAGGCCAAAAACTGAGTGGGGCTAAACCCAGAAGAGAAAGCCAAGTAAGAAGAAGGAGAAAGAGGGCAAGGAGAAAGGGGCAAAGAAGGAGGTGGGGTGGACTTGAATTTAGGGATTTCAGAGGAAGGAGAAGAAGAAGGCCAGGAACGATCGTCCATGGAAAGGAGTTCTGTGAAGGAGGTAGTCATGAAACGAGAGAGAGAGAGAGAGAGGAGGAAGTATAAAGATTTGATTTTTGGGTTATGGGGTTTGAATTCAAAAGAGGGAGGTTGTTTGTGAATATAAAGGGAGAAGGTGGAAGGAGAAGAAACTTGGAAGAAGCTACAAAAGGAGCAAGTTTGACTGTGGAAAAAATATTAAGATGGGTCAAGCCTTGTGGGTTTGACTGGCAAGAAGGAAGAAGAAAGAGAGCGAGGGAGGCGGCTCTGTTAGAGAGAGGGTGAGAGAGAGAGCCACGTGTCTTCTTACGTGGCATTTCTGTCCCAAATTTCATGCCTCTTTGCCATTTTAGAGGACCGTTTTTTGTGCACAAATTTATTACAATTGCACGATTTTTCATGTATCACACACTTCACACCATGCTCCCATATCTTATAAACATGGTGAATTACTACCACAATTTATTCTTACTTTATTTCACTCCAAAAAGATTTATTCTTATTTTATACAGTATGGGCTATTGTTGTAAAAACAGGGCTGGAAAATGAAGTGGAGGTAATGGCTTTCATGCCGTGATCACGGCTTTCATGTCGTTGTACAGTTTATATTTACATGTGTGTTTGGATGGATTTATGGAAAAGTGACTTATATATAAGTCAGATTGAAAATAAGTTAAATTGTGTAATGACTTTTATTTTTGGATGGGCTGTGTGAAGAGTGACTTATAAGTGACTTATTTTCCATAAGTCAGATTATGTATGTTTGGATAAGTTGTGATTAGATGTGAAAAATAAGTCAGAATTTGTGGGACCCACCTTATAAGTGACTTATAAGTCATAAATAAGCTGTTTTAAACAGCTTATGCTTATTTTGACTTATAAGCTGTAAGTCACTTATAAGTCACATTGAAAATAAGCCGAGACAAACATGCAAAATAAGCTACCAACAAAATAAGTTACTTTTACCCCAAAATAAGCACTTATTTCTCGGAAATAAGCCGAGCCAAACACACTAATCGGTCGGAACAATGGCGAAATAATTAGGTAAAAATAATGTTACAAGTATTTATGATAAAATAACTAGATCAAATAAATATGAAATTTTAATACAACTTAACAATAAATATATTCAAGAGCTCTAAGGCACATTTTTCTAAAACACCAGGTTATAACAAGTTTTCTTTTTACTTGAAGTTATAACATGATGAAATCATTAATTTGATTATCACATTTACATATTAAGGGTATTTTTGGACAATAGTTTTATTTTATATATATGTCTTTGTTTTTTTCTCAGCATTTTTTATGTGGGGGGGGGGGGGTTTTGGCTTGTCCAATTTTTTAAAAATTGTCTGATTCATATGGTTGAACCCCGACTTCTCAGTGTGATGTGAATCGGTCCAATATGGCTCAACCTTTAAAGTGGATCAACTATTCATAACGAACCGAAGATGGCTGCGTGACCATCAGACTATTTGGTCCGAGTTATACAACATTGGTGTAGGGTGTAGTTTTTTTCCTTTCAATTATGATTTAGATTTGTCATACTTCATCTTAGAATTTGTAATAAAATCTCATTGATTTTTAATATTACCTCTATTAATTATGTTGAGCAAATTAAATATCTTTATTAAATATGGATGCATATTAGAAGTAAATATTCTTTTTTTTCACGACCCTTTTGATTTGACAGTAAAACTAAAACTTTATGAAACTAACAGTTGCCTAATAAAAAAGATTAGAAACATTTTCTAACAGGCACCATGAAATTGGGACCAAAGGAAGTATGTAATATGATTTATCATAAATTTTTATGATTGATATTTTTTGACCTTGCGTTTTGTTTAATATACAAAATTTAACAAAATATAATGTAAATATTTATACACACACACACATAACAATTTATTAATTTTTCTTATATCATTTTGGATCAATTTTGTTTTTCTTGCATTTGTTTACAATGATGTGAATTGAAAGATATCCAAAGTTTATATTGTTATTCATATTCAGTAGAATTCGAATACAGTTTCTTTTGCCAGAAGTAGAATTTGGATACAGTTTAATTATATTGAAGCAGAAATATTGTATTTTGATTATAAAATTAAATATAGTGTTGATAAAAAATATTTAAGAGATCTTAGGTTAGTTCAAATACCAAGGGCATGGCTCTAAGACCTATAGTGTAACAAAAAGATTACAATAATTTATTATTAAAAATGTAAATTTCTAAAATATCGAATCTTGGAAGGTAGAATATTTCAGGTCAAAAAACAAAACCTAGCAATAGCAATTATAATTCTGATTCTAAATATATAATAGTTTTGGGAATGCTTTCATAACTTGAATTATAATTCTTTTTTTTAATATAGCATTTATAATTATGATTATAAAGACAGAATACTTTTGGGAATATTCATATAATTTGAATGTACTACTTTTTTTATAACTTGAATTATAAATATTTCTTATGATGGACATTTATAAATGCTAAATTAATGATGAGAATTTATGAATTTTCCATCACAACATTTCAAAACCAATAATTATAATATAAGTTGGAAAAAGACATACAAGGGGCTGAGTGGGAGGAGTATAAACGCTCAGACGATAATAATAATAATAATAACAATAACAATAACGAGAACAATAACAACAACAACAACAACCCCAAAACAATTAAATTTATATTATTTGTGGTTTTGCATTGCATCAAAGGTTCCATGGTGTAGTGGTTAGCACTCTGGACTTTGAATCCAGCGACCTGGGTTCGACTCCCGGTGGGACCTTTTTCTTTTTCCACCTTATGTTTTATTAAATATCTTGGCCAAAATGTTTTATTAACTTTGAGAAACATTTTCTATAATTTGAATTGTCATTTTTTATTACAAAATTTTTAAATCATCGAGCCACAGAATAATATGAGAAAGAGGAAAACAATATTTTTTAAATTATAAAGTTTGTGGATATTTTATAGAACACATTAACGTTGTACCATCTATGTAACTGACCCCACTAATGTGATATAACTCTGCATTGTTGTTGTATAGAGTTTGCAGGTCTTATATTTCAAATGATCCCCTAATTATGCTTACAATTGATCCAAATATAATTTTGATCAAAGCTTAGCAAACCAACGCTAAAAGACAATTAAATGTTAAGTGCATGTTTGGATACCACGTTGGGGGGCCAGAAGTCATTTTGAGAAGGAGAAGCCATTTTAAAGAAAAAATACATGTTTGGATCATCTAAAAAAACTGCTTCTGGTCCAAAATGACTTCTGCACAACCAAAAGTCAAAAGCAAAAAAAAGTGGCTTTTGGCTTCCGGTGAGTCTCACGCCTTTTGTTATGTATTATTTAATAAAGTGGGTAGGAAAATTAGACTATTAGACCCATAAAATTCTCAAATAAAATATTTTTTTTAATATAAAATTTTCTTTTTCTCTCCAAAAATTTATCATAATAATTTATAACTACTTTCTCCCATAATATACTCCTTTGAGGTAAAAATATTATTTTTTAAAATTATTTTCCTGAAAATAAGGGAGAAACTAAGCCTTTAATAAGAATATATGCATATTATATATGTATTATTTAATAACAATAATGCCCTTTTTAGTAATTTTTCATCTAAACTTGCTTTTCAAAATAATAATCCAAACATGTTTCTAAAAGTCAAATTGAAAAAAAAGTCACTTCTATCATCACAAATTCAAACATAAATCATTTCACACAATCTGATTTTTATCCAATCTTACTTCTGAAAAAAGGTCACTTCTCAGAAGTTTAATCCAAACACACCCTAAAAGATTATCATACAAAACCCATACTCTGCTGAGCCATGAGCCATTTAGGATTTAGCTATTAGCTATGGCTATTCTCACATAAACATGATTTTTAAATGCCAAATTATAAGGTTTGTTTGGGTCTAGTTTGGTTCCGCTTGGTATGATAATTCAATGTTATTAGGTCTCAAAAAGGATGAAATAGAAAAAAGGACACAAACCAAGAATGTGTGTCTCATTTTGGGATTCTATGCAAAACACTCTAAATTGAAGTTAATTGGCATTGCACAAATAAAATAAAGCATGTTGGTGATGATTGACTACAAATTCAACTTGGGCTACTATTCAATCCTGGTACAATTGGTGACAAATGACTCTGTTCCACAACAACCAAAGTCAACGAGGCAGGTTGTATAAACAAATAAATTACTCCCCATCTGAATTAGACAACTAATTTAAATATATTAAAAAAATTAGTTATTTATTACAAATATATGTTAGTTTTCTTAAAATGACATATAATTCTGTGCATTAAAACTTCCCGTTAATTGAAAATCTCTTGATATGTACAACCAATAGGGACATTTCAAGAGAAAAAAATATAAATTTGGGAGATGGTGAATCGAGGCCTTAGGATTAGAACCAACATAAATCTCATGTCTAGGTGCTATATTTCAGAATATAATAACATTATATTATATTGAATATGGCATTTCCTGTAATGCCAAAGGCTGCAATTGATCTTAGAATAATTCTGGCAAAGCTGTTAAATAAGACTATACTGTTGAAGATAAACTCAGTTGAACTTGTTCCAAAGACATTTTCTACAATCTCTCCCAAAATAGCAAGGATCATTCAAGCTAATTTAGTTGCAATGTTCATCAAAGACATCTAGTTACACTGCTTCAACCATTTACAAAAGGGTTAACACCATTATATGTAACCAAGAGTAGTTGCACAAATGGTTTCCTATTTCTTTTAATTATTCTTCTTCTCTTCAATCAAAGACCCTTCTCACCTCAGCAACTCATTTTGCATTCGAAGATCAGATAAGTCTCTAATGCGTTGGATCTTCCAACTGCAGCTTCCAACACTTGGGATCCACTTCGGCCTGCAAATAGGACAAAAGTAATCTAAGTAACAACCAGATTTAGCAGTAAATGCACAGTAATGACATCAAAATAACCCTTCCCCCTATCTCCGTTGAAAAAATTTGCTTCAAAATTCAATAGATTGGCGGCTTGATACGAGCACTTTGAGGTATGAGGTACTGGGTACCAGATAAGTAATTTCCAAGCTAACAATTCGATGAGTTTGGCATTGATTTTTAAACGAGATAGAATGGAAGGGTATAGCATTAACAAAATAGGTTTTTTCTAGCAATGGAAGGGGTTAGTCTCTTATAACATGGTAAAATAAAATTCCAATCCCCATTGGGAGGGGTATCGAAATTTACTAACAATGCCTCGAATATGATTGATTCTAATATGAGGATACTTGTGCCCATAGAAAAGGGTTTTTTCTCTAAAGTCTGAAGGTTAGTACTAAAACTTGGGGCTACAAGTCAGCCTCATCACTTCTATGTGATTACACGTTCTAAGCTATGGAGATTTAAAGAAATCTAAGAAACAGCAATGGCCCACATATTTAGTCCTAGAGGAAAGGAAGTGTTGCTACCACAGGTTCAATTTTACAGAGTTAGTAAGGGTAGTTAGCAACATACCTGGAAAACCTTATTTCTCCATTCAAATACACATCCACGTGCCTCCATGTGTTTGATAAAAGGATCAGGCAACGACGATCTTAATGAAAGATGGAGCTTTACTTTTTTTAGCCCTCCACATGACCATAAAGCAGCAGCCAGTCCTCTTGGAGTCAAGCCCTCCACATGGATAACCGTAAAGGTTTGTAAGCTACTAAGGCTAGCGAGGGATAGTAGGCCCAAATCAGTAATTGAGCTGTATGAAAAATTTATCTGCAAAGAAAAGGCACTACTTTAGTGTTCTGGTAAAGCTTTCTCGCATTTGTTATACTTCTAAAGAGAGTGAAGAATGAGGAGAAAACCTGTCTCAGGTTTTGGGAGAAGCAAGCTATTGAAAGCATCCCTCTATCGTCGATGTTGTAACACTTCTTTATGTCTAGACGTGTAAGTTGCTTACACTTGTTCGCGATAGCTGCTAGACCAACAGATGTCACAAGAGTACACCCACGAATTTCAAGTGTTTTCAACTTGGGACATTGCGACAAGGATATTAAGGAGCTATCCGTGATGGCAGTGCAATAAGCTGCATTAAATATCTCAAGTTCAGGGCAACCGCAAGCAATTGCTGAAATACCCAAATCTGTTATTCCTGTAGACCTGAACAAAGAATATAATACCCGGTGACTATGGATAACAACAATTCTTGTATGTATGTGCGTATTTATACATGCATATGTGTTTGTTAGGTATCCATAGTGTTGGGGTGTGTGTGTGTGTATAAACACACTATGGATGACAACAATTCTCAGAATATACATCTAAAACAGCAAGGATAGCTTCATTGCCTTGTCTATTTATTCGTTCATAGAATCCTGGTAAGTTATCAAACTTTGAAGAGATAGAATGAGCTTCATTATGAGATTTTTGAAAGCTAAATCAGCAGAAGGCACAAGTACTTGTACATGAACAACCTATTAATGAGCAAATCATGAGCTTTTTAGGCTCAAGCATGAACCATCACATGGTTGTTAATTCAAGATCATTATTGAAGTCTACAAAGAAAGAATTATAGATTATTTACTGACAGGACTGAAGTGCAAAAGTTCATAAATTTTGAGGACAAACCTGTAGAGATCTAGCTCTTTTAACTTCGAGCAGCACTTGCCAACATAGGAAAGCCCCCTGTCAGTTATGTTCAGGCAGATTCCTATCTTTAGGCTGGAAAGTCCGGCACAAGAAGAAATGGATTTAAGACCTACAGAAAGAGAATGGTAAGAATAACAGTTGACATGGGGGTTTCATTACAAGGGAGATGAGTGAGACGGCAGAAAACCTTCGTCGTCAATTTCGTTATCAGTTAGGTCAACATCCTCAAGAGAATGGCATCGCTGTCCAATCAAGACAAATGCTCCACTTGAAACTAGGCTACATGACTCCATCTTGAGAGAAGTAAGGCTAGTGCATGAATTTGTGATGCTTGCAATGGAAATGTCAGTTATCATGCGGCAGCACGTGATGTCAAGCTTTCTCAAATCTCTCTGTTTTGAAACTACAAATGAGAGAGCTTCATCTGTTACTCCCAAACATTTGCTTAAACTCAGCACCTTTAGTGACGTGGATGAAAATCCAATGGCCATTAATCCGGAAGAGGTAACCAGGCAATTGTCTAATATAATTGATTGCAACATGGAAAGTTTGTTCAACCCATCAGCCAGAGCAGGAGTCACCTGGATCATCAAATTTGAAGAATTAGCTACAGCTGAAATCCTCAGAACCAAAGATAAAAAAGAAAACGAAATCTCAAAACCTGAAGTGTTGAAAATTATAAGGGAGGCAGAAGATTACAGGAGAACCATCTGCTAAAGCAAGTTGTTCAATACATCCAGAACTGCTTATTAGTGCAGAGAGACCAACGTGAGTTATGTTTTGACAGCCAGAGATATTGAGTTTCTGTGTAAGGTAACATTAGTTAGTATGTTAGGTAACTACATCAGGGATATTTTAAAAAAGCCACATAGAGAAAAAGAATGAACAATAAGATTAGTGCAATCATTTACATCAATTTGTTTTTTTTTTAATAAAAACAGAAAAAGAAAAAAATAAATTAGCTTCTTTCAACTTTGACACTCCTAATAGCACAGAAATTGGTTAACTATTGGTAGGTCAAAGCTGAAATTCTGCAGTTCTTGTCCAATGTCAAAACCGAGCAACAAGAGCTTCGTACTATATTTATTGTTTAGACAATGTAACAAACTAAAACTGACAAGCTAACCTTTCACATATACCTTTAATGTTCTGCAACCTTGTTTGAAGACATCAATGTTGTCGTCATCAATGCCAAAGCATCCTTCAAGAACCAAATCTTCAAGATGTTGCAATTTAAAAATTGATGGCAGACATTTATCAGTGATCTGTCCATCACAAGAAACGTACAGAATCGGTTATCTCAACCAGATCACGAGGAAAATATGTTTAAACAAATAAGATACAATCAAGCATTCGTTTAACTTAAATTTGAATGAAAAGTTCAAAATTGAAATATTAATTCCTAATTTCTTCATAACCAGGGGACCCGATGAACATCAATTCATTTGTTCTGGATGAGAAACAGAAATGAACTAAACAATTTTTCACCAGACCTTTTATTTCTCAATTTCTTTTTTCAGCAGAGCTGGTTCAAAAATCTGACCACCACTAGTAATCACCCAAACAACCTAGGTGTTTAATTCAGAATCACCAACCATTAAACACTTCCGTTAACTCTTGACTTCTTGAGGTCCCATGCGCTCACAGCTCACTAATGATGCCAATAATTTCAATGGACAAAATTAACACCCCCCAAAAAATTGAACACACCCGTCCTCTCAGCATTTTTAAATCACCTCGATTCCACACATAATTTAAGCTGAGAAACTAAAATCTCAAAATCCCTAATTGCGCTTAGCATTGACCAAAGCACAATCTTCCTCAACAAAATCCATAGCTCCGGACTGCTTTTCATGAGTTACAGCAAACACATGGAAGAGTATTCCGTTAATTAGAGATAATCATATAACATTTTTAAGGCAGCACTTAAAATCAACTAAACTTTAAGTTCCATCCAAAAAGATTGAAAAAAGCATCCAAGCAGAGATAAGGAAAAAAAAAATAAAGCATAAATAGAGAAAGCTTACAGGTAAATAAGAGAGATCTAAACAACGAAGTTCCTGACACTTGATAGCAATCAACTCAACCCCCAAATCTCCAACACCAACACACCACTTCAAGCAAATCAACCTCAACTTCTTACACCCAACTGCAATACACCCAATTCCCATATCCGTAATCAGCTTACACCTCCCCATCCACAACTTCTCTAAGTTCGAAAACTGAGCCACCGCAGACGCCGCCGCATCTCTTAGCTCCGTCGCATTCGATAAATCCAACTCCACCAGATTCTTACAGTTCATAGCTAAATTGAGCAACCCATAACCAGAAAAGAACTTAGACTGTGAAAGATCAATCCTTTTTAGCGTGGCCTTGTAAGATTCAGCAACAAAAGCCAAGGAACTATCAGTAACTCGCCGGCAAAGGGAAAGATTCAGATGGGAAACAAAAGGGTATCGTTTTAAAACAGATGGGAGTTGTTCTGAGCGAAGGGGTTTCAGGATTCGGCGGTGTTTTGCTTCTATGGAATGGAAAGATTTACAGACTAAGGAAAATGATTTTTTGTCAAGTGGGTTTGAATCAAGGAGGTCGATTATGGTGAAAACGAGCTCCTCAGAGAGAATATCAAATGGGTTTTGCGTTGCAGGGGATTTTTGCTTCTTCATAATGGAGGAGAGAACAAGGGAGATTTATATCTAACTGCAAATGAATGTATTCTTCTTCTTCTTCTTCTTCTTCAGCGAAGATCTGAGAGAGATTACAGAACAAAGATTTTATAAAAAGAGATATTGTTCCCAAATGAGTGATGATGAATCTGGTCGTTCATTAGAGTAGGGGAGAGGGATAAAATTATTTAAGATGACTTCTGTTTTTAGCGAGCGATTGAGGGGATTTTGATGACTGAAATGCCCCCTCATCGTCGTCTGCTGAATAATTCAGACGTTGAACTTCTGTTCTTATTTAATTGAAAAGACATAAATACCCCTCACTAACTTTTATGAGAAATTCAGTTTTCCCTAATTTTAAATCTAGAATAGA
Source organism: Mimosa bimucronata (assembly GCA_037074515.1). Lineage (NCBI taxonomy): Eukaryota > Viridiplantae > Streptophyta > Magnoliopsida > Fabales > Fabaceae > Mimosa > Mimosa bimucronata. The sequence goes on from CM073446.1 coordinate 4,767,981, forward strand.
TCTGAACCAAAAATTGAAATCTCCTTACTTTTTTTTTTTGCAATCAGAATATAAACGTGTAATTAATGTAATTAGAAATTATTAAGTGAATATAATTCATCACGTTATCTGTGGCCTTACCAATTACAGGTAAGTATGTAGTGTTTAATGTTGACTGTTGAGATCTTAATATGAGTGCACGCACTAAAATAATTAGCAATAAATTTATTCTTTTTAACTTGCAAAATTAAGAAAATGTAGAAAAAGGAGATAAATTTTTTTATAATAATTTTGTAATGCGTCCAATCAGATTAAAATTTCGACTTCAGAGATTACATATTTGTTTATGATTAGTGAAACCATAAATGAAATGGTGACTTGGACTCACCTAAAAACTTCTCTTAATATAACTTTAAATTTGGTCCTTAAGATTGTCTTGAATGTAGATTGTATTGAATGGGAATTCATGATAATTTAAGGAATTAGGAAATGAAGAGAGAGGGACTAGGGAGGGTAAATAGGTAAATGGGGATAGGATTGACTTCCGTACGGAGAAGGACGGGTAAGGACGGAAAAGGATGAGGGGCATTTTGGGGGAAAGGAAAAAGGAGTGACAGTTACGTTAGGGAGGAAAGGGAGATGCTATGTGGGGAAGGGTTATGTGAGGAAGGACAAATTCCAGTGCGGCCTGTACGACAGCCAATTTTGACAATGACCCATACTACTACATCATTCATCATTATTTAATGCATTTTGCTACCATTGTGAATCATAATAATACTTCCCTCAGCTTATTACTAGTATAAGGATATAGTATGAAATTTCTAACCTAATTTTTAAATTTTCAACTTATACTTGAATAGGATACTTTGCTATTTGACCAAAAAAATAGGATATTTTGCTTAAATAACTTATTTATTGCATACTCATAAGTGATATTTATTAGGAAAATTAATTTAAAGTCTCATGTAAAACTAAAAATAACATATAGGTTCCACAAAATGATTAAATTAAAGTAAGGTCCTAAGGGACTTTCTTTATATTATTTACCAAAACCAAATGATCATTTTATCCTTCTCCTATTTAACAAAAGAAAATAAGCAAGTTAAAAGCACTTGAGAGTGCCATTCTTTCTCTGGGAAGACTCACGAAGAGCATGAAGGCACAAACATCATCCATCATCCAACATCTATCTTCCATCATATGAAGACCACACTTGGATTTATCTCCTAAATTAGTGGTATGTCCAGAAAGTCAGTTTCCCATGTTTAGTGGGAATGTGATTTAGGATGAATGTTTTAAAACAAAAGTCAATGTTTCAGCATAAAAGACATATTTATATGTAAACGTTAGTATTTTTTGTTGTACTTATGATGTAAGTTGGTTTCTCATTTGTTGTTGATGAGGGTTTGGGTTGCTGCTATATTCCGGGGTATATATACTATGTTTTTCGTACAAAAACAAGGGAAATCCAAAAAGGTTGAAGCTTTTTCAGTTTCCACCTCTGCTTAAAAATGTATTGTCGTTTGATACTCAAAAGTTATCATTGCAGGTCATTCAGTTGTAAATAACAACTTTCTGAAAAACAGTTAAAAATTTTGAATGAATTGTATTAGGGATAGGTTTTTGTGCTCTATTATTTCATTCTAAAACAGGGGTAAACTAAAAGGTTGAAGTTTTGTTGGGTTATTACCAATGTTTTGGTATTTAATAAGGTGTTTTCATTAAGATGATAGAAAGTTGTATCGATGCTCATTTACTTGTTATATTAATATATGGTCATTTACTTGTGAATAACAATATTCCTATACAGGGTGAATAAGAAGATAGCAGGTACATCAGAAAAAGCATGTAATATGTTTATTGCATACAGGCAGACGATTTTTGAATGACGAAGAAGGTGACACGCAATACGTGGGGGCAATACCGTATCAAGAAACATAAATGAATGCACTACATATGAAGAATTGAGAACAATTGTAGCATCAATTGTTAGAGAGGAGACTAGGGGAATAACCATGAAATTCAACAAATTTTGACATGAAACTTATTATAATTGCCCATACACTTGTTACAATTATCCTAAAGGTTGTTACTCCCAAGCCAACGTTGTTATGACAGGAGGGTCATTTTCTTGTACTCATTTGCTAAAATACCACGTATAAATAACCTAAAACACTTGTGTATGATGGTAGCAAAGCTTTATAGAACTTCTGCCTGATGCTTCCAATGATAGTGTCACAGCAGTTTGTAATACTTGTGAATGATGGCTATCCAATTGTTACCTATTGCTCAAAACATTGTAACTATTCGGCCTACAGTTGTTGTAGAGATTGTGTCATTTTATTTTACCTTTGGTCTCAATTACCTCATTTTAATATTTTGTAACACCTATGATCTTGGTCAATTAGTTGTTACTCAAGGTCAAAAACTTGTTACCACCGGGTCATAAGTTGTTACTAGCCAACAATTAACACGTGTAACTGATACTCATAGAATTAATACCTGTTGCTCCCAACGCTGTAACTGTCTGGCTTAAAGTTGTTATAAAGATTGTGTCATTTTCTTTTACATTTGTTCCCAATTACCTCGCTTTGACATTTTGTAACACTTGTAAAAATCTTGATCAATCAATTGTTACACAAGGCCAAAAACTTGTTACCGCCGGGTCATAAGTTGTTATTGGCCAACAATTTATAACACATGTGAATTATGCTCATAGAGTTGTTACACTTAGCTCAAAATGTTGTAACTGTCTGGACTAAAGTTGTATAAAATATATAGAATAAACAGTGATGATAAAGTTTTACTGACCAAAACAAAAATGTCAATTAACATAACTCTAATAGCTATATATATATAACATCTTTGAAACTCAACAAATCTTTTTTTTTTCTCTTCTTCATTGGGACCTTGCAATCTAGCCTAGAAAGGACTTCATTGCTATGTAGGTCGTCCTTGTGTGTGATAAGCCACCATAAGTATTCAACCTTCACGTCATGGATGTCATCATTTGAGTGCTTTGGCATTGTATGCCTTTCATCGTACTCAGATGCATCCCACATTTATAACCATGATAGTACATGAATACTACAAGAGCCCCTGCAAGGAAAGTATCATGCTTAATCATCAAACACATTCTATTTAAACCATCCACGACAATAGTCCATTATATTGACAATCCTCAATTTCTTATTTGAACAATTCGAGACAATAGTCCATTATATTGACAGCACAAGAGAGAAGGGATAACTGAGGATAATGATAAGGGGTGATCCTATCCACATGACTAAAAGATTTACTACCTTTAGGCTATTCCTATACAAATTTAGTTTTCTTATTTCCTTGTGCCAAGAGAGGGGAAAAATGATCCCTCTCTTGTTCCCACAACATAAGAGCAATGGCAGCATATACGAAAAAATTCTAGAATATCACAAATATCAATAATGACCCCACTTTAATATCATATATCTCAAAAGAAAGGAAAAAGAGAAACAAGTTCATCCTTCTAATGAGCTCATTGATTTAATCTTCACATTTGCCAATATCACCTCCCTCAACATAATGATTTTTTTCTTCTTCAAACCACCAAGTGGACCCTTTAGCTTGAAAGGCTATAGGAAGTTATTTGCCTCCCTGAAGTGAGGTCCAATAGGCATGATCTTGTGGATCAAATCTTCTATGCAAATAATCCTATGTTGACCCAAACTCTACAATTAAGTACTTCAATAGAAAAAATATAATCTAAATGGTCCTAAATAGAAGAGCTCAAAGAGTTCACTTTGGTCCTAAATACAACACCTCAGTCCATTTTATCATCCAAATTCATAATCCCCAAAGTACCCCTATCAATTGCACATATGAAGCGAGTTTAGAAACTCAACAAGAAAATCAAACCGCATCCAAGGAAATCAACCGAAGCAGAACAAAGAATTCGGCATCAAAGACGAGTACTCAACGAAAAACACATCACACTCACAAGTTCGAACACCTAAATCAAAAGTATAACTAAACTGGTGGAAACCTAATGTGTAAGGTAAAGAGAGTGAGAGAGATGAACCTGACTTAAGGATTGATGAGAACGTTGCAAACCAATTGGGTACACCTAAATGCTCAAAAACTTTGAGTAATCAACACAATAAAAGGCTTAAGAAGTTTGTAAATCAAAAAGAGAGAAAGGAAAAGGAGAAACACTTTAGGCCTAAGCCAACGATTGGTATAACAGTGCTGAAAGAAGAAGGGTCAAACGAAGCTCTATTCAAAATGAAGATCAACAACAAAGATGGCTTACAATCTTTGCACAAACCAGAGCCTAGCCGAGACAAAGACGGCCGACGAAACTCTACAGCTAGATAACACACTGAACGACGGCAAAATCTAGGGCTCTTCAATGTAAACAGGAGTGAAGATTTGTAGCTAACTTCTTGAGTCATGAAAGGCAGTGAATAATAAGATTGTTTCTTTTTAATTAAAAGGCAAAAGGGTCATTTGGTTTTGGGACATGATATAAATAAGGTCCCTGCGACCTTACTTTAATTTGGTCGTTTTATGGGACCTATATCTTATTATGTATCTTCCATGGGACTCTAAATTAATTTTCCCATATTTATTTATCTTTTCCTATTTGTAGATCAAATCTAATTCATTTGGTAGGAATCAAGAAAACCCTTAAAACATACTAATTTTTCATTAAAACTCAACAACTTTCTAATTTTAATGATGCAACATATATCCATGACAAAACCCTACGTGGGGATGTGGGTTTGGTCCTAAATATAAGACCTATTTTCAATTATTCATAACTTTTCCCCAAATTATCTTTACTAATGTTCTTTAATAATAACCAAGTAAAGGAGGGTAAATGGGATTAAAGATAGGTTGGTGTTTTAGTAATATCATGTGATTTTAACTAATTTAACTAATTTTTTTAATCTAATTAAATTGGATAAATAGGTTTTATATTAGGATTGGAGGGAGTAATTTGCTATTGTTGTTGAATTAGCATGAAGGGTTTCAGAAAAAAGAATTAGCATGAAGGGTCATTAAATTTGGAGGCAATGACCAAATAAGCTAAATTAAGCTAAAAGTATAGTACGGTTCATGTACTACCTCATCAAGACATCAACGTGAAGATTGAGGAAGAGAATTCTTGTACGGCTCTATATGAATGGTCAACAGTCAATACCACCTTGTTTCCACCACATTTTATTTTATGCCAATACCCACAAAAGGCCGTTTTTTAATTTCATTAAATAAATCGTAGATTTCCCCTCATTATTTCCAAGGCCGTTCCCTTCAAATTTTAAATTTTTGACTATTAAGTATTAACTAGTTATAAATTAAGTACATGACTAATGAAGATCGTGATAAAAAATTTTTTAATTAACTTCACTAAATATTACTTCCCCCGTTACGTTTTATAAGAAATTTTTAACAATTGTACAAACTAAATCCAGACAATTAAATGATTTTAAAAGTTTTAAGATCAAACTAAAATAAAAGACTAAATGTGAGCTTTTAACTTTTTTTAAAAAAAGAAGAACTTTTTTTTTAATAAAAAAGAAGAAGAACTCTTCAATCTATAATCAATACTGACCTCTAGCTTACATTTATTCTCCCCGTTAATTATGAATGATATTTTGATTTTTGAGATAAAATTCATCAATGCATAATTATTATTTTAAAAATATTTTGTACTGTAAAAGACAAAACCGTCCAAAACAAAAACTCGGCTAAGTACATTTATTTATTTGTATCTACGAAGTTCTATTCTCAAATCACATTTTGCCAGACACGCTTACTTGAACAGAATTTTTAAAATTGCTGGATTTGTTTTTAAAATTGTTGCATATAGGGAAAAGGGAAAATTAATTTTTTTAATCTTCCAACTATTTACTCACTTAGACTAAGTCCTTCAACTATGACTTATCATAACTCAATTTTTAAATTTTTGACTCGCTTATAAATCAGTCCCTTATATTTTAACATTTTTATAAATTAGTCATGAGTCATTATATGTGGCGAAAATTGTTTCCACTTTAGCTCAATATGGCAAAAATTCTTTCAACTAAGCTCAATGCCAGTGGCTTCACCCTAAACCCCGCCTCAACTCTTTTCCATCTATTCAAGATTCCATCATCATCTATTTTCCTCCTCCTAGCTCCTTTCTCTTTCTCCTTTTATAAGATGAGGAACAGAGAGTTATGAACAAGTCAAAAGTTCAGGAATTGATTAGCAATGAGTAATAGTTGATGGACTAATTTACAAGTGAATTAATAGTTAGAGGATTGTATCTAATGATATAATCAAACCACCTAAGGTTTGTTTCCAAGAAAACACTTTATTATATGTCATGTAAAATAATGAATTATAAAATATGAAATGTATAAGAGAATATATTGCATATAATTATAAGCATTCTGCCTAATCTATGAAACAAAATGTACCATAGTAGAACTAAAACAGCCGCTCCTAACAATTTTTTCATTTAATTCGTCTATTTTTGTTGTGATGGTATATTGGCATCTTGCCTTAGATATGCATATTTGTAAAAGGACAAAAGTATAATGCTAACACTACATTTTATTTTTGCTTGAATTTTCATTTTGTGCTCGTAATTCCATTTAATTAATCCGGTCTGTCAATTAGCAACTACAAAAGCACTATACACATATAATATACTCATCGACAAAGCAAAATGTAGACAAAGTCAATTAATAAAATGTTTTTTTGGCCATCCAATTAGAACGACGTTAGGTCATGCTTTTCGGCCGCTTATTATTATTTTTGTTCTTTATTACACCCAATCTTTTAATTAATAAATTATCGTTGTTATTATTGTAAGCGATAATTTTCCTAGACAATATTATACTATCAAATTAAATTCATGACAAAAAACAATGCCCACACCTCACCACAAACCACAAAAGCAATAAAAACTCGACGAACATGTATTGATCATAATAAAAGAGATTTTGACTGATTTAATATGAGGATTTGAGTTTGATTATATGTAAATGCAAAAAGGTTTAAAAGAGCCACCCTCAATTGAATCTTCTAATGATATACTTGAACTTGATATATTCATATAGCTTTAATAAAAAGTCAAAGTAGATTAGTCAAGTTGTTATTATCTTTTTTTAAATTATTATTTGTAGATCAAAATATTATTTTAGGTACTCATATTATTGATCTGATTCTGGGAATGTAAAGCGTGAATCAGACCCTCATATAATGCTTCTTTTTTGCTGTACACACTTCATATATAATGTTAGAACAAGAAAGACAAACCAAATAATCAAAACGAGGCGCAAACACGTGTTGTCAATCAATTGAGGCTATGGTTTTTTTTTTCCTCCCGCAAACACGTGTTGTTCGATCACTAATTTATTGTTCAATGTTAGCATTAATTTATTGTTTTTAATGTTGATTGAAACTATTAATCAAAATATCCTATAAAAATGATAAAAATACTTTGTATAAGGCATATTATAAAATGTAGGGTAAGGAATAATACATAGCACTACCTCCAATCCTTGATATGAGAGCAAATTTGTGGTGCTTAACTCAAGGTAGAACATAATTAATACTCCCTCCGGTCCTATTTATAAAAGCCCAAAATTTGAATTGTTTTGGTTCAAAATATAAGAGCTCGCCTAGAAATCTGTCATCATTTAATGTCATTTTTCTTATTTTGTCCCTACTTATTAACACTTTCTTTCATAGTATTCATTAATACTCCTACTTACATTTTTCTCTCTAGTCTCATCATAAATAAGGGTAATATTGGAAAAACAGTTATTTTTCAGATATATTTATAGCTATCAACTAATTTTTACATGTTTTCTTAAGAATCATTTTTTAGCGGCTGAACTCTTATAAATAGGACCGAATGGAGTACTAGAAATACTTCTTTCTGTGCCTAATAGATAAGATCAAATTGACTTATTTTGTTAAAATTAAGGATATCAAATAGACTATTTAATTATAACATATGTTACACGTAATTTGATTTTATGATAATTTATAAATAAGGTTGATTAGTTTTGAAAAGAGGTGAAATAGTTTTTGGAAAAATTATAAATAAAAATATTTCAAAGTGATTACTTCAACTCCTAGGTCTTTCTAAAAAAAAAAAAAATTAACCTGATGCATCGTAATGCACGTCGCATGTGGTTTTCACATTCTAGAAGAAGTGCACATGCCAATGCCCACAATTTTTGACCAACACTTATTATTTTGCTTCCTAATGCATCGTGGTCCATGATGGGGGTGTATGTACGTGTGTGTGTGTGTGTTTTAATTTTCAATTTGATATTCTAAGTCAACTCATGTGTCATGGGAACTTAACAAGCCCGACTAATTTAGATCTACACCGGGAACCTTCACTTAAGGCCAAAGGTTGGCAAAAAGATACGCTGTACTTTCAGAGCTCGAATTCAAGACTCAAGAGGTATAATTGCTTTTTATTGCCCATAAATTATATATAATATATATGGTACTATAAGATACTGGATCTTGCTTTTTAAATTGCCCATAAATTATACATAATATATATAGTACTATAAGATACTGGACTAGTAGATTCTCCGGCTCAGGTTAGAATACTTGAATAATTTGTCGTCGGTTGGTCAAATGAAAAATTGCTGTGAATGTTGAAAGCCGGTTTAGCAATTAAAGATGTACGAGTATGTTTACATATAATTTCTTTTTATAGTTACTACTATATTTAACAGGAAGTACAATGCCGTTTAGCCTTCAGATTTCTTTGCATTTTATACGTTTACAAAAGTGTTGGAATAAGAGGTAATAACTAAGTAAGATTTATTTAAAATATTTAGGTTTATCTTTTTCAAATATTTGAATAAAGATATTAATCCATTGTAATTAGGATTTTATTCCTTGCTTTTATTATCATTATTAAGATCATTTGCATCTTTTAACTCGAAATTAGATTGGGGTTTGAATTTAAATTTGAACTATATTATTGTTATTATTTTTCTATCACAATAAAACACTGAAAGTTAACTTCCTAAATCTATCTTGAGGGTATCCGACAAGAAATGTGGCGATGGCTTTAAGAAAACTGTTCATCCTCTAAGGTTCAAGGCTTTCTTTGTTTATCAAGCCCTCCATTAGTATCTCTACTATATCACCACATACTTACATCTTAATCTCTTGATAACCAGATTCGAATTTTAGTCAACAAATGCCCTTTAGAATGCTTTTCAGTTCAATCCTCCAAAAGTACCTGCACCACATCCCAACAATCTGTATTGATGATAACTCTCCAACATTGTAAACAGCTCTAAGGCAAATTGTATTCACACTTGAATTATTGAATGAAATATTCCTATTTTTCCTTGACCTCCCTCCTTTCATTTTCTTTCACATCAATTAGTGCCAAAACTATGTTTTCACCTCACTTCCACTTACTGCCAAACTTTTTGAAGCTGAAATCATTGCCCGGAACCTTTGGAGATAAATTTCCTGACTTTATGGCTTCATCAAGTCATGCCAGTAGGGCCTAATTAACCTTTCTTTATTTAGTGTGATTTGTGCACATGCTGAAGGTTTATTATTTTACTTTTCCTTTGTTATACGAGCTCAGCATCATATTTATTATATTATTTGCAACTTTTAATTTTCTCTTTTTTACAATTTTAGGTTAGCAATAATAGAAGAGAAATTCTTAGGTGAACACGGTTCTCCATGTTATTTGTTGCCTCTCTAATTACAAGGAGACACGTAACGGATGACGTTGATTTTTTAATCTGACCAAGCACTATAAAACAATTAGTTGACTGATAGATTTATTTATTTTTCAACCTAGAAAATTAAGAAAATATAGTAAACATTAAATAAAATGTTTATATCTATCAACTAATTGTTTTATGATGCCCAGTCAGATTTAAAAATTCACGTCTTCCACTATGTGCCTCTTTGTGATTGGAGAAATCATAAATGACGTGGCGAATCAGGTTCACCTAAGAATTTCTTATAATAGAAAGGGGGAAAGCAACAAGATACTTTGTCATGCTAATCAATAGTAGCAATAAACTCATCCATCTGATACAATTACCAGCCACAAGATTATATTAAGCCTTGTCAATTACTAATAGCTGCCTACAAGATTATGTTGATTTGTTGTAATATTACCATATGAGGACAATATTGCTAACAAGATCATTCCCATAACGATCAACATATACATATCAACGAGGATTACTAAAATTAAATTATCATTGATTGGCATATAGCCATATACTTATATTGCAATTAATCAACATAATAATTTTACTTGTAGTTGGTGGTATGCTATATACTCCTCTGGTTCTATCCATTGTTGTCAAACTAGCGAGTTGACTCTCCGATCTTACCGTTTTTACGGTTCTACCTAACTAAAACGTGTCACGAGTCACTTAAATTCGTACTGGCTGTAAACTCAGTAGTTTACACGCCGAATTTACCGTTTTTACGTTTCTACCTTATGAAAAATCGTGTTAGCTTGTTATATATCTCATGTTAATCATTTTTATTTGACCATATTCAATGAATTTATATATAAATTTCACATAAATTCTCTATTGAGTTAGATAAAGTATGAATGTTGATATATTTAATATCAACTATTTATATTTAAAATATATTCAAGTCAAACATTGTTATTTTTTGTATTTCTTATCTAATTATATACTTGAAACGCGTATTTATTAATAAAGGTAAACTCTTACGAGTTTACGATTCGAATTTACGATCCGATTTTACATTATTTTCACGAGTTTACTTAAACTCACAAGTTTGATAACTTTGGTTCTATCTACAGGGCATGGAGAGAAGGCTTCATTTGGTTTTTTTATGATAAAATTCATTTGGTTCTATTTATTAAAGGGCACATCATTAAATTTTTCATGAAAATATTCAATTTTACCCTCCATTTATTATGCATTGATATGAAATATGGGTAAAGTTAGAAAGTTGTCGAATTTTAAGGTATAATTAAGGTTTTTCTTGATTAGTGTGTAACATGCGGGAAGTACCTTATAAATACGAACGGAGAATTATATCAACAAGCACTACAAAAAAACACCGAAGACGGAAATTCCGTCGGAAATTTTGCCGTCGATAATTTCTCATTGGTAATTAATTTACCGATGGAATTTACTGGCAGAATTTCCGTCGGTAAATTTTTAAGGGTAGGGTCAACATGGTGGTATCGCCAATGGTTGAAGTTATCATATCAACACTAATCGTGTTGATTGGAGGAATGCCAATTTTTTTTTTTTTTTGCCTTTTTTATTTCTTCCCCCCCCCCCCCAGATTAAATATTACAAGTAGCAATTCTTTTTTTGAGTTGAAAAATAGCAATAGATACATAAGAAAAGCAACGTGATAAACCTCGAGCATGTCAATAAGTTGCAGAAAATCAAGAGAGGTTTAATTGGGTCTTATTACGCAACTTGATGAAGCTGTAAAATCAGAAAAATCATCCCCAGAATATTTGATTCTTGGCTCCAAGAGTTTGAAAGTGAAAGTGAGATAGGAGCATATCTTTGATGCCAATTGATATGAAACAGGATAAAGGAGAGAAAGGAGAGAAAATAAAGAGGGAGGGAAAAAAGCGAAAAATAGAAATAATATATTCAATAAATCAAATTTGAATAAAATCTAACCTTTTCTGGCGTCCCAAAAATAGACAATAATATATTATTGATTTAAATTCAAATCCTAAGATTCAGTTCAAAAAAAATTTAAATCCTAAGATGATGGTACTAACTTGTTAATATACTCTCCGTCAATATAAGCTTCAAATAACTACTTTATTTTATTCGAAAAAACTACTTAAGTTAGTTGAAAGCAATAATTATATGAGGAATCTAATTTATTTTCCAATTTTACCCTTATATTAACGATGAAAGAGAATGGCAAATAAGAGATAATAAAGATGAAAGAGAGTGTATAAAGAAAAGATATATAAACAATGGATAAAAGGGGAAAAATGCAATAAATGCTTGGACAACGCTCAAATGAAGCTTATATTTTAGAACAAACTCATTCACAAATATGAAGCTTATATCTAGGGACGGAGGTAGTATTATTTTATTGAAAGCAAATAAAACGAAAATTGTCTAAAAATAATTTGATGAAAAACGTAGCGTTGATAAAGGGAAACGTGAGGAGATTCGTTGAGCTGATTCGGTCATAGCTAAAAAAAACACATGCCACTTTATTCATTATTATAATTTTAACTATCACAAATTTTTTGTTCCTAAATATAAATTGAATTGGAGGTCAATTAATGTTATTGTAACTATTTTAACCCTATATTAGAAATAGCGAAGATAATAGAGAATGTTTATAATGCATAAAATATTAGTTTAACATCTATTCTTAAATAAGGGCAAAGTTGAATTTTTTTTAAAATAAAGTCATATTTAATGCTATAACTTCCACTTCTTAGTATGTGAGAAGTAGTTAGAGTGGACTTATAATAAGGAATAGAGTACTAATGCACATCCCACAAGTCCACAACTTGATATAAGTCCTTTATATTATTATTTCATTCCCTTCTTCAAACCCAACTATTCACATTTCCAATCATAGATTCCAAACAACAACTAACCTAAAACTCGATATATTTATATATTACGGTGTTAGTTAAGTTGGTTAATATAACATGTTTTCTCTAAAACATCCTATTCATCTTATTAAATTGCCTCCCTCTTTCTTATTGATTATTGTTGAAGGAATATCAATAAAAGTAGTTTAGAAAAAATTGACAAAAGTTTGAAATATCATATTTTTTAAGTACCCCTATCAATTGTACATATGAAACGAGTTTAGAGACTCAACAAGAAAATCAAACCGCATCTAAGGAAATCAACCGAAGCAGAACAAAGAATTCGGCATCAAAGACAAATACTCAACGAAAAACACATCACACAAGTTCGAACACCTAATAAATCAAAAGTATAACTAAACTGGTGGAAACTTAATGCGTGAGGTAAAGAGATAAAGAGAGATGAACCTGTCTTAAGGATTGATGAGAACGTGGCAAACCAATTGGGTACACCTAAATGCTCAAAAACTTTGAGTAATCAACACAATAAAAGGCTTAAGAAGTTTGTAAATCAGAAAGAGAGAAAGGAGAAGGAGAAACACTTTCGGCCTAAGCCAACGATTGGTATAACAGTGGCTGAAAGAAGAGTCAAAAGAAGCTCTATTCAAAATGAAGATCAGCAACAAAGATGGCTTACAATCTTTGCACAAACCAGAGCCTAGCTGAGACAAAGACGGTCGACGAAACTCTATAGCTAGATAGCACACCGAACGATGACAAAATCTAGGGCTTTTCGGTGTAAAAAGGAGTGAAGATTTGTAGTTAGCTTCTTGAGTCACGAAAGGCAGTGAAAAATAAGATTGTTTCTTTTTAATTAAAAGGCAAAAGGGTCATTTGGTTTTGGGACATGATATAAATAAGCTCCCTGCGACCTTACTTTAATTTGGTCGTTTTGTGGGACCTATATCTTATTATGTATTTTCCATGGGACTCCAAATTAATTTTCCCATATTTATTTATCTTTTCCTATTTGTAGATCAAATCTAATTCATTTGGTAGGAATCAAGAATACCCTTAAAACATACTACTAATTTTTCATTAAAACTCAACAACTTTTTAATTTTAATGATGCAACATATATCCATGACAAAAACATATTTGAGGATGTGGGTTTAGTTCTAAATATAAGACCTATTTTTAATTGTTCACAATTTTTCCCCAAATTATCCTTATTAATGTTCTTTAATAATAACCAAGTAAAGGAGGGTAACCGGGATTAAAGATAGGTTGGTGTTTTAGTAATATCATGTGATTTTAACTAATTTAACTAATTTTTTTAATCTAATTAAATTGGATAAATAGGTTTTATATTAGGATTGGAGGGAGTAATTTGCTATTGTTGTTGAATTAGCATGAAGGGTTTCAGAAAAAAGAATTAGCATGAAGGGTCATTAAATTTGGAGGCAATGACCAAATAAGCTAAATTAAGCTATAAGTATAGTACGGTTCATGTACTACCTCATCAAGACATCAACGTGAAGATTGAGGAAGAGAATTCTTGTACGGCTCTATATGAATGGTCAACAGTCAATACCACCTTGTTTCCACCACATTTTATTTTATGCCAATACCCACAAAAGGCCGTTTTTTAATTTCATTGAATAAATCGTAGATTCCCCCCATTATCACCAAGGCCGTTCCCTTCAAATTTTAAATTTTGACTATTAAGTATTAACTAATTATAAATTAAGTACATGACTAATGAAGATCATGATAAAAAATTTTTAATTAAGTTCACTAAATATTACATCCCCCGTTACGTTTTATAAGAAATTTTTAACAATTGTACAAACTAAATCCAGACAGTTAAATTATTTTAAAAGTTTTAAGATCAAACTAAAATAAAAGACTAAATGTGAGCTTTTAATTTTTTTTAAAAAAAAGAAGAACTCTTCAATCTATAATCTATACTGACCTCTAGCTTACATTTATTCTCCCCGTTAATTATGAATGATATTTTTACTTTTGAGATAAAATTCATCAATACATAATTATTATTTTCAAAATATTTTGTACTGTAAAAGACAAAACCGTCCAAAACAAAAACTCGGCTAAGTAAATTTATTTATTTGTATCTACGAAGTTCTATTCTCAAATCACATTTTGCCGGACACGCTTACTTGAACAGAATTTTTAAAATTGCTGGAAAAAAAACAGAAGTTTTAAAATTGTTGCATGCAGGGAAAAGGGAAAATTAATTTTTTTAATCTTCCGACTATTAACTCACTTATGGTTAAGTCCTTCAACTATGACTTATCATAACTCAATCTCTAAATTTTTGACTCGCTTATAAATCAGCCCCTTATATTTTAACATTTTTATAGATTAGTTATGAGTCATTATATGTGACGAAAATTGTTTCCACTTCAGCTCAATATGGCAAAAATTCCTCCAACTAAACTCAATGTCAGTGGCTTCACCCTAAACCCCGCCTCAACTCTTTTCTAGCCATTCAAGATTCCATCATCATCTCTTTCCCTTCTCCTAGCTCCTCTCTCTTTCTCCTTATAAAATATGAGGATTAGAGAGTTATGAACGAGTCAAAAGTTCAGGAATTGAGTCGTAATGAGTAATAGTTGATGGACTAAGTCATAAGTGAATTAATAGTTATAAGGCATGTAAAATAATGAATTATAAAATATGGCATGTATAAGAGAATATATTGCATATAATTATAAGCATTCTGCCTAATTTATGAAACAAAATCTACCATAGTAGAACTAAAACAGCCGCTCCTAACAATTTTTTCATTTGTTTGGTCTATTTTTGTTGTGATGGTATATTGGCATCTTGCCTTAGATATGCATATTTGTAAAAGGACAAAAGTATAATGCTAACACTCTATTTTATTTTTGCTTGAATTTTCATTTTGTGCTCGTAATTTCATTTAATTATAACACGGTCTGTCAATTAGCAGCTACAAAAGCACTATACACATATAATACTCATCGACAAAGCAAAATGTAGACAAAGTCAATTAATAAAATGTTTTTTTGGCCATCCAATTAGAACGACGTTAGGTCATGCTTTTCGGCCGCTTATTATTATTTTTGTTCTTTATTACACAAAACCTTTTAATTAATAAATTATCGTTGTTATTATTGTAAGCGACAATTTTCCTAGACAATATTATACTATCAAATTCAATTCGTGACAAAAAACAATGCCCACACCTCACCACAAACGACAAAAGCACTAAAAACTCGACGAACATGTATTGATCATAATAAAAGAGATTTTGACTGATTTAATATGAGGATTTGAGTTTGATTATTTGTAAATGCAAAAAAAAAAGTGTTTAAAAGAGCCACCCTCAATTGAATCTAATGATATACTTGAACTTGATATATTCATATAGCTTTAATAAAAAGTCAAAGTAGATTAGTCAAGTCACTACAAAAAAAGGCTGCATCAGTAGCGGTTATTAATGCCGATTAGTCGCGGTTGTAACCGCCACTAACATGTTACTAGCGGTTTCTAATTCCGCCACTAAATCGTCCGTGACAAACATTTACTAGCGGTTATTGAAACCGCGTGTAACAAAGTCAAAGACGCTACTAATTAGTAGCGGTTATTATAACCGCTACTAAATAAAAAAAACCGCTCCTAATGTAAAAAGTAGCATAATCGGGGGAAAATTCAATTCTCAATTTAGTAGCGGTTTGAACCTCCACTAATTAAAAAAAAATGGCCATTTTTTAGTGGCGGTTTGAGCAGCGGTTCTCAAACCGCTACTAATTAAGAAGGAAAAAAAATAAAAAAAGAATTGCTCCAATTTATTAGTAGCGGTTCGAAACCGATACTAAATTTTAAGGATTTTAAAAAACGACCATATTAGAGATTAAATAATCAATGTCATATGATTAAAATGTAATCAAAAAATAATGATTATAAATTAATCTACTACAAAATGTTTTTATTGTTAAAAAAAAAATTTCTCAACTATATTAACAACCATATGTATAAAAAAACAATATATTACACACTTAAAAAAGAAATAATTATAAATAAACAACTAATTTTATTTGTTGTCCGATTAATATGAATAATTAATTAAAACATTTTTATAACTAAAAATGGATAAATAATTCGGATACTGTTATCTGAAAAAAAAAAATATTAGTAAAAAAATTAATTCAGAATAGAAAATAAAACACACTAAATAATAAGAAATATAAGGCAAATTGTTTTCAGAACAAAAAAAAAAAGCATTAGCGGTCAGACTGAGGATAAATTGAATCGAAAGGGAGAAAGAGTTGAATGAATGTGTGAAGAATAATGAGGGGAGGGGGTGGATACTTATAGTGGTTTGTGCGGGATTTAGTAGCGGTTTGGGAAGCGGTTCTATAACCGCTACTAATAGTTATCCGCAGAATTAGTAGCGGTTCTAAAACCGCTACTAGATGTCTTTAATTAAAAAAAAAGCTCAACCTACATTAAAAAAAAATGATATATGAACGTTTGATACAAATTTTTATGAATATTTTGTAAACTGAAAAATAATTATGGTTGGCTGCTTCAATCATCTTCTTCTTGCTCCTGCCTAAAAAGAACATAAACAAATATATAAATTTCTATTGCTAAAGGTGTTGAAATTTGTTTAAATTATTTGTAGTGAAAATCCTCACCTAACTACTTGTAAATGACCGTCTTCTTCAGAAATGAAATTGTCGAAGTTTTCAGGTTCAAAATGTTGGCTGCCTAGTTCCAAATCATCTTCGTCACCCATGTCGTAGAGGTCACGCGGCTTCATATGAATCACCATGTGCCAATCTTTATGTGTCCGATCTTCCACATAGTATACTTGCTGCGCCTGTGAGGCAAGAATATACGGCTCATCATCTGCCATTTCCCCTGTGTGAATGAGCCTCGAGAAATTTACGGACGTGATGCCCAAGCTGTCCAATGTAATGCCTCGAGAAGTTATGGTGTCTGCCCACATGCAGTTGAAGAGAGGCACGGTGAAATGACCTTGATAGTTAAGCTCGATGATGTCCACGAGCTTTCCATAGTATGATACGCCTCCAAATCGCATGTCTGTATCCCGTGAGCTGGCATAACTCCTTGTCCCGAATGTGCCAAAGACTCCGGAATTCTGGGTGAGAGAACCTTCATCCCTTGCAATGGTGCAGAACTTGAAGCCGTTGACGTTGTATGCCGTATATCTCCTGACATGGTCGAGTGGACCGGTTGCTAGATTTATCATATCAGGCGCATGGGGATTGTTGTCATTGAGTATCCTCTGTGCAAACCAATCCGGAAACTCTCGATGGACCTTTTTGTCCACCTCTGCAGATGACCTTGTTCGGCTTCGTAGTTGGCGTTTAACATAGCGGCGGAAATCCCTAAATTCCAATGGAACATATCAGAGGGTTATGTGGTTTTGAAATAAAAAAAATAACATGATACGTGTATATAGTGTTAGAATTCTTACTGAATGTAGGGCTCCACTTTAGGGCAATTTGTCAAGACATGTCTGTGTGCTTGCAACCTCTCAGTGGGAGTGAGCCTGTAATACTGACTTCCTCCAACTGGCTTTCCGACTGGCGGGAATAATGTGTTGGAAGGTGACTGGACATTGGTGGGGCTGTCATCGACACGAGGAGGGCGGTTGAAAGAAGTCTCGATGTCATCATCAAAATAGCGCGAACAATATGTTAACACCTCATCACCAGAATAACCCTCTGCTATAGAACCCTCTGGAGATGCTTTGTTCCTCACATACGACTTCAATTTCCCCAAGTATCTGTAATTACAAGTACAATCAGGTAACTGAAACAAAATCATGAAACCACTGGAAAAATGAATCAACGGACCTCTCTATGGGATACATCCAGCGGTATTGAACAGGGCCGCCCATCTTTGCGTCTTGAACGAGGTGTACAGTGAGATGAACCATGACCGTGAAGAAAGACGGGGAAAATATCATCTCCATATGATAGAGCGTTAGAACAATTTTTTCCTGCAATTGATCCAGCTCTGCTTTGTCCAAAACTTTTGCACACAACCGTCGGTAGAAAGAACTGAGTTGAACCAAAACATTAGACACCTCCGGGGGCAATGTGCTTTTAATTGCCAGAGGTAGGAATTGCTTGAGCAAAACGTGGTAGTCATGGCTTTTCAACCCGGCAATCTTCTTAGAGTGCATGTCCACACATCTTGAGATGTTGCTTGAATAACCATCAGGGACCTTGATGTCCTTAAGTGTGGAGAGGAAGACTTCCTTGTTGGCTCTTGTCAGTGTGAATGAGGCTGGGGCAAACTTGTCATTCTCATCCGGCCATGCGTCTTCACGTATTCCCATCGCCATCAGATCTTTCCTTGCTTGAAGATGGTCCTTGGACTTTCCAGACTCGTTGAGTAAAGTGTACAAAATATTGTCACACACATTTTTTTCGATGTGCATGACATCAAGACAGTGGCGAAGTAGATTAGATTTCCAGTAGGGGAGCTCGAAGAAAATGCTCTTCTTTCGCCATTGCTGCACGTTTTCCCCCTGGGACTGGCCGCGTCCCCTTCTTCCCCCAGGCTGAACGCCGTCTGTCTTCCCGAACTCTACGTGAACATCTTCAAGCTGTTGAAGAATATCTGCGCCAGACAAAAACGTAGGAGAATCCCTCATTTCCTGCGATCCGTTAAATCTAATCTTCTGCAGTTGGCACCTATGACCTCCAGGAAGGAACCGCCGATGACCCATGAAGCACCACTTGCGACTGTGAGGAAGGCGGACCGAGTCTTGGTCAAAGTTGCAGTTGGGGCAAGCTCTGCCTATATGCACGTTCCAACCAGACAATGTGCCAAGTCCGGGAAAATCGCTCACTATCCACATCAACGACGCACGGAGTGTGAAGAGTGTCTTACTGTAAGCGTCATACGTCTCAACTCCGTTGGTCCAAAGTTCCTTCAACTCCTGTATCAACGGTTGAAGGTAGACATCTATATCGTTTCCAGGAGCTTTCTTCCCCGGAATAATCATCGAAAGAATGAATGAACTCTTTTTCATACACATCCAAGGGGGTAAGTTGTACGGTATCAATACCACAGGCCATATACTGTACGTAGTGCTAAGATTCCCGAACGGATTGAACCCATCTGAGGCGAGAGCGAGGCGGACATTTCTCGGGTCACTGGCAAATTCCGGGAATAGAGCATCAAACGCTTTCCAAGCCTCAGCATCCCTAGGATGTCTCAACTTCCCATCGACGTTGGGCTCTGATGAATGCCACCGCATGTGCTCCGCCGTTTTGGATGACACATACAACCTCTGAAGTCGTGGAGTCAGGGGGAAATATCTTAGAATCTTTGCAGGCTTCTTGGTTGCTATTCGACCCCTCTTCGCCTGTTTGTACCGAGACGCATTACACCGCTTACATCTGTCCAACTCGGCGTCGTCTCCCCAGTACAACATACAATCATTCGGGCAGGCATGGATTTTAGTGTAGTTCAATCCCAACTTGTTAATAGTCTTCTTTGCTTCGTAGAATGATGGTGTGATTTCTGCCTGAGAGAATGCATCTCCCAATAATTCTAACACCATCGACATCCCCTTATCGCTGAAGCCACACAAGTACTTGATATGATAGAGGTTGACAAGAAATGATAGTTTTGAATATTTACTGCACCCTGAATAAACATTATTCTTATTCTAAAATGAACGTTTATGTGACAAAACTAGAAACGAAATGAGAGGCAGTTTTTAGTAGAACCTGGAAACAATGGCTTATTTGAATTCGTCATAAGGTCGAAAAAATTCTTTGCAGCTTCATTTCGAAAAAACTCCGGGAGTGGTCCTTCAACCCCTTCCTGACTCTCGATGCCGTCACCTTGCACCCCGAAAGCATCACGCACAACATCGTTAAATGGATCCACATGATTGTCGTCATCATCGTCATCGTCGATCTGCATTCCAACCTGAGATGTTCGAGCAACTACCTCACCACCATCATCATCGTTCTCGCCATGAATACCGCAGAATGCGTAATTGGATGGGAATTGTTTAAGTATAAGATGCTCACGCACAACATTTCTGGGATGCCACCTCTTAAATTTACATTTCGGACAAGGACACAATATCTGATTGTTAACACCGGTGCTGTTGAAAGTAAAATCTAAAAAGTGGTCAACACCAACCAAATAGCGGGGCGACGTCCTTGGCAAATTTATCCAAGATTTATCCATCATATGACTGAAGATATTATCAAAGAAGGAAAGAGCTTAATAGTTTGAATGAAATGTGAAAATGAATTGGAAAGAATCAAGGGCTTATAAAATGAAATTTAGACATTAGTAGCGGTTGTTTAACCGCTACTAAAACCGCGACTAACTCAATCAGACCGTTGGAAAATTAACAGGTGGCAGCTGTCTGAGTGTACATTAGTAGCGGTTTTATAACCGCTACTAATATAAGTTATTTTTATAATTAGTAAATAGTAGCGGTTTATAACCGCTACTAAGTTTGAAATTTTTTTAATATTTCTTCATTTAGTAGCGGTTCTGAAGCCGCTACTAAATGTGCTATTTTGTGTTTTTAACGTTATTTATATCTTTTTTTTTTCAAATACTATATAAGAAAATAAACAAATAACAACGGTTTATTTAGTTAGTCAGGGAGAAACTTTTTTGTTTAACTGTTAAAAAAAATTATCGCCATTTGTAAAGTAAAAAATAAAATCAGATAATAACAACTAACAAAATTATGCAACATTAAAGATATGAAATGTTTAAACAACTAATATTGAAATTAGCAAACATTTAAATATAAAAATGTTCAACTGAAATCCTGAAATAAAAAACATTCTAATAAAAAAAGACCCTAGAGCTACGCCGCAGGAGGCTGATCGTCGTCTTGATGCTCTGGAGAACAGTTGCGAGGCTGCTTCGGTGGACGTGGAGGTAGTGGTACTCGCAAAGGAGATCGATCCGGGTCGAACATCCGCTGTATCCGTTCCAACGTGCTATTGGGGTCGTGCACCCAGGAGTCCAGTCGGTCGTACACCTGATCAGTCACCCGTTCCGTAATATCATGAGTGAGTCTCTCCCTCATTTAAGCCTCAAACTCTGCGTCTCCCCTAATAGGGCCACTTGTTGATGGTTGGCTCGAAGCTGTAGACTGGGCGCTGCCTGGGTCACTTGACCTGCCGTACACCGCCGTAGGTCGGGCTCCGAATCCCATCCCGCAAACCCGGCCAGGGTGCTCTTGAGTTCCTAGGGCAGCCCTTAGCGAGGCAGTGGAGTCTACATTGTCCCCCTGCGACTCGGCGATCTCTCTCTCCGCAGCCTCAATCCTAGCCTGCACACACAAACATATTAACAATTTTATTTTGATGTCGTTGTTATTAAAAATATAATAATATAAAAATAAATAAATAAATAAAAATTTTACAATTTGCTCCTCAGCCTCCCTGGATGTTGGGCTCCCGTCGGCGTGTCTGTGCTTTATTTGGTAGAAACGACCGTAGGTAACCTTCTGCCCTTTCTTCGCAGCCTCTTCCTCCTGAAAATTAAGATACAAACAGTTATTAATATATAAAGATAAATTATTTTTAAATCAAACAATGAAACTTCATTCCTTCATACCATCTCTTTGTACCCAACCGAAAACGGCTTCGTCCCAGCCGTATGATGAACCTTCTGATGGGCCTTCGCGGCAAGACCTTGTTGCGACCTCTTCTGTTAACATAAAATAATATTAAATAATCATCAGTAATTCAAAAATATTTTTTCAATATGATATTTCAATATCAATTCAATAATATTATTCATTATACATTCCCAATGTCTCCCCTCCTCCAACCCACATATCTCTCCCACGCATCCGCAGGGACGCCACCAGGGACATCATTGACCAACTCCTGAAGCGACCTACTCCCACCCCGATCTCTTTCTTTGAACATATCCAACCGCTTGTTCTTCCAACCGTCCCCCATCTTTGATTCTGTCCAATTCTTGCGGCTGTCCCTCACATCAAACTTCCTCTGTAAAATATTAAATTTAAGTATGTTTAATTAGAAATTAATAAATAATAAAAAATTCCAATAATAACATAAAACAAATAAGAAATAATAAATACATTTCCTATAATATTTATTAAAATCAAATTCAAATAATAACAGAAAATAAATAAGAAATAATAAATATATTTCCTATAATATTTATTAAAATCAAATTCAAATAATAACAGAAAAGAAATAATAAATAATAAATAATAAACAATATATAATAACAAGAATATTTCTTATAGTATTAATTAAAATCACATTCTAATAATAATAAATAATAAACAATAAATAAGGTCAAAGTTAATTCAACAAACCTTAACAATTTCGTCAAACGCGAACTTTTTAGAGTTTGCGTCAATCTTCCTCCAGTCCAAAGCGTCAATCGGAAATCGCTGATAATTCTGGCCTACACCCCCGACGAACCTCGAGTACAGTTGCCCCCCTTGTCCAACCGGTAATTTGGTCAAGTCGTCCCACTCAACTATAACTCTGTGCCCGCTCGGAAGGTTCATCGCATCTTGCACCGTCAACCTCTTCTCACTTATGCTACCAGAAGGGTCTGTAAAATTTAGAGAACAATTTCAATTTAATGAGCGATAAAAAATTATAATTATCTCATAAAAACAATAAAAATTGAATTTCCTTACCCTGAACTTGTACTTCGTAACCGGTGGACCTTCCGGAGGATCGTTTAGGGTGCCCCGCCTCGTCAAATTCCTCACCGTCCAACCAACGTTCCATATCCTCAAAATCCGCTCCTCCTCCAGTCTTGTCGAACTCCTCTCCCCCGCTCCAGAATGCGTTGATTACATCTTCTGGAATCGGATCGTTCTGTACACGGATGCGCTCTTGTTCTATACGATCCCTCTCGGCCTGCTCAGCCAGTTCCTTACGTAGCCGCTCCTCAGCTTCCATTTGTTCATCGGTCAAATGCCTCTTATTGCGATCGCCCTTTTTCACCATGATTTTGATCTCTTTTTTCTAGTCGAAGTCACGTCAGGTCACTTTCTTTCTCAAAAAGCTCGTGCCTTTTCTCTGAAAAGGCACGAGCCTTTTAAACTGTTCACTTTTAGTCGCGGTTCTGCAAGAACCGCTACTATTAGTCGCGGTTTCAGCAAAAACCGCTGCTGAAACCGTGACTAAATCAATCAGTAATAAATGCAGTCGCATTTATTTCGCTGAAGTAGTGGCGGTTTTGGGGGAAACCGCTACTAATGTACTAAAACCGCCACTAATTCAGTAGCCATTCATTTTCTAGCGGTTTTTCCCTCCAGAACCGCGACTAAATTTACGTCACTACTTTTCCCGCCAAAACGCGCCAAATTTGTTGCGGTTATAACCCCAAAACCGCTAGTAATATCCGCTACTAACTACTTCTGTGGTCAAACCGTTGGATTTACTTGCGGTTTGTGCTTATAACCGCTACTAATGTATAATTACTAGCGGTTTAAGTGTTCCGCGACTAAGTTAACCGCTACTAAAAGCCTTTTTTTTGTAGTGAGTTGTTATCATCTTTTTTTTTTAAATTATTATTTCTAGATCAAAATATTATTTGAGGTACTAATATTATTGATCTCATTCTGGGAATGTAAAGCGTGAATCAGACCCTCATATAATGCTTCTTTTTTGCTGTACACACTTCATATAATGTTAGAACAAGTAAGACAAACCAAATAATCAAAACGAGGCGCAAACACGTGTTGTCAATCAATTGAGGCTACGATTTTTTTTTTTTTAACATTGAACAATAAATAGTGATCAATTGAGGCTATGATTTTTTTTTCCGATCATCAATTTATTGTTCAATGTTAGCATTAATTTATTGTTTTTAATGTTGATTGAAACTATCAATCAAAATATCCTATAAAAATGATAAAAATATTTGTATAAGGCATCTTATAAAATGTCGCGTAAGGAATAATACATAGCACTACCTCCAATCCTTGATAGGAGAGCAAATTTGTAGTGCTTAACTCAAGGTAGAACATAATTAATACTAGAAATAATTCTTTCTCTGCCAAATAGATAAGATCAAATTGACTTATTTTGTTAAAATTAAGGATGCCAAATAGACTATTTAATTATAACATATGTTACATGTAATTTGATTTTATGATAGTTTATAAATAAGGTTGATTAATTTTGAAAAAAGTGAAATAGTTTTTGGAAAAATTATAAATAAAAATATTTCAAAGTGCTTATTTCAACTCCTTGGTCTTTCTAAAAAAATGGGATAATATAACTTTTGGTCCCTGAACTTTTAGATCGATGGTTTTGGTCCTTGAACTTTCGATGAATTTTGGTTTTGGTCCTTGAACTTTAACATCGATGGTTTTGGTCCTTGAACTTTCAATCAATTTTGGTTTTGATCCCTGAACTTTCAGTCAGTTTTGGTCATTGACCTTTGAACTTAAAAAATATTAAAAAATAGGGACCAAAACCACAATTGAGTGAAAGTTCAGTGACCAAAACTACAAATATAAAGTTTAGGGACCAAAACCAAAATTGATCGAAAGTTCAGGGATCAAAACCACCGATTTAAAAGTTTAGAAACTAAAATTAAAATTAAGTGAAGTTCAAGGGTCAAAAGCTATATTATCCAAAAAAAAAAAAAAAATAACCTGATGCATCGTAATGCACGACGCATGTGGTTTTCAGTTTTCACATTCTAGAAGAAGTGCACATGCTAATGCCCACAATTTTTGACCAACACTTATTAGTTTGCTTCCTAATGCAACGTGGTCCCTGATGGGGGTGTGTGTACGTGTATCTGTGTACTTCTGTTCAAAAAAGTTCCTGAGCCGGTTGTCTCTGTCCTATCCTGAATCTATTGAAATTGGAATTTTTTTGACGGGATTTGATAACGGAATCAACAGTACTATGACCAAATTGAAACCGGGACGATACCAGGATATGGTCATGTATCAAGGATTCCCGATCCCGTCCCGGTACCATAAATATAGTTTCTTATTTTTTTTTTCCTAATTCAACATACATTTATTCCTTTATTTTTTTTCAATTAATTAATTAGTTCCCTACCCAAATATTATTTTTTTCTCTTTCTTCACATAATAATTTAACTATATTGGGCATGTTTGGATCCCACGTTGGGAGAGCCCAACGTGGATCCAAGATCTAAAAGTCATTCTGAAAAAAAAATTTATGTTTGGTTTGCCTTATTTTCAGAATGACTTTTGGTCTAAAATGACTTCTGCAACGTGAAAAGTCGGAAGCAAAAAAAAGTTACATCTGGCTTCTGACTTCTGACTCCTGGTGGGTCCCACACCTTTTGTTATGTATTATTTAATAAAGTGGGTAGGAAAATTAGACTGTTAGACCCCTAAAATTCTCAAATAAGATAATTTCTTTTAATCTAAAACTTTCTTTTTATCTCCAAAAATTTACCATAACAATTTCTAACTACTTTCTCCCACAATATACTCATTTGAGCGAAAAAATATTATTTTTTAAAATTATTTTCCTGAAAATAAGGGAGAAATTAAGTCTTTAATAAGAATATATGCATATTATATATGTATTATTTAATGAAAATAATGCCCTTTTTAGTAATTTTTAATATAAACGTGCTTTTCAATATAATCATCCAAACATATTTCTAAAAGTCATATTGAAAAAAGTCGCTTCTATTATCACAAATCCAAACATAAATCACTTCACACAAATGACTTTTATCCAAAAGTCACTTCTGAAAAAGTCATTCTGAAAAAAAGTTACTTCTCCAACGACAATCCAAACACACCCATTGATGATTGATTGATTTAATCATTTAACGTTTAGGGTTTAACCTTTTAAGAGGCACACCTCTTTTTTCGTTTCCATCATTCCACAATCCTTAACCTTAACGAAGAGGAAGGATTCGAAGAAGTATGGAATGAATAAATTGTTGGCTATTGTTTTGAATTTCTTTTTTTTCCGAACAATAATGTTGCTTTGAATTTGAATGTTTAAATTTTCATTATAGACTTATGGTTGTTGTCTTGTTTCGTTATAATATTTTGGAGACTTTATAAGTAGTTATAAAGGATTTGTTGGACTAAATGGTTGTTGAATGATTAATCTTTTTTTACACATAAATGTATATGTGATAGTAAAAAATTAATTATATTATATTATTAGTAACTAAAGTATAAACATACATAGGTGCTTCGTTTTTTTTTTGTTTCTTGATAAGGCAGATTGTGTCAAAGAGAATCGGGACGTCCTGGTCTTGGTCCATGTCCCGGTCCCGTCTTGTTGGGTCCAGGACCCCTTCAGTACCAGTACCAGGATTGGGGCACAAATGGCATCCTGACCTTCTTATGGTACCAGGACTCGGACAAAGAGTGCCCCGGTTCCGTCCCGGTACTTGAACAACCCTATGTGTGTGTGTGTGTGTGTGTGTTTTTTTTTTTAATTTTCAATTTGATATTTTAAGTCAGCCCATATGTCACGGAAACTTAACAAACCCGACTAATTTAGATATGCACTGGGAACCTTCACTTAAGGCCAAAGGTTGGCAAGAAGATAAGCTGCACTTCCAAAGCTCAAACTCAAAAAGTATTCTTGTTTTTTATTGCCCATAAATTATATATAATATATATGGTACTATAAGATACTGGATCTTGCTTTTTAAATTGCCCATAAATTATACATAATATATATATATATTAGGACTATAAGATACTGGACTAGTAGATTCTCCGGCTCAGGTTAGAATACTTGAATAATTTGTCGTCGGTTGGTCAAAGGAAAAATTGCTGTGAATGTTGAAAGCCGGTTTAGCAATTAAAGATGTACGAGTATGTTTACATATAATTTCTTTTTATAGTTACTACTATATTTAACAGGAAGTACAATGCCGTTTAGCCTTCAGATTTCTTTGCATTTTATACGTTTACAAAAGTGTTGGAATAAGAGGTAATAACTAAGTAAGATTTATTTAAAATATTTAGGTTTATCTTTTTCAAATATTTGAATAAAGATATTAATCCATTGTAATTAGGATTTTATTCCTTGCTTTTATTATCATTATTAAGATCATTTGCATCTTTTAACTCGAAATTAGATTGGGGTTTGAATTTAAATTTGAACTATATTATTGTTATTATTTTTCTATCACAATAAAACACTGGAAGTTAACTTCCTAAATCTATCTTGAGGGTATCCGACAAGAAATGTGGCGATGGCTTTAAGAAAACTGTTCATCCTCTAAGGTTCAAGGCTTTCTTTGTTTATCAAGCCCTCCATTAGTATCTCTACTATATCACCACATACTTACATCTTAATCTCTTGATAACCAGATTCGAATTTTAGTCAACCAATGCCCTTTAGAATGCTTTTCAGTTCAATCCTCCAAAAGTACCTGCACCACATCCCAACAATCTGTATTGATGATAACTCTCCAACATTGTAAACAGCTCTAAGGCAAATTGTATTCACACTTGAATTATTGAATGAAATATTCCTATTTTTCCTTGACCTCCCTCCTTTCATTTTCTTTCACATCAATTAGTGCCATAACTATGTTTGTTTTCACCTCACTTCCACTGCCAAACTTTCTGAAGCTGAAATCATTGCCCGGAACCTTTGGAGATGAATTTTCTGACTTTATGGCTTCATCAAGTCATGCCAGTAGGGCCTAATTAACCTTTCTTTATTTAGTGTGATTTGTGCACATGCTGAAGGTGTATTATTTTACTTTTCCTTTGTTATATGAGCTCAGCATCATATTTATTATATTATTTGCAACTTTTAATTTTCTTTATTTATTTTTTTAAAATTTTAGGTTAGCAATAATAGAAGAGAATCTTAGGTGAACACGGTTCTCCATGTCATTTGTGGCCTCTCCAATTACAAGGAGACACGTAGTGGATGGCGTGGATTTTTTAATCTGACCAAGCACCATAAAACAATTAGTTGACTGATAGATTTATTTATTTTTCAACCTAGAAAATTAAGAAAATATAGTAAACATTAAATAAAATTTTTATATCTGTCAACTAGCTAATTGTTTTATGGTACCCAGTTAGATTAAAAAATCCACGTCTTCCATTATGTGTCTCTTTGTGATTGGAGAAATCACAAATAACGTGGCGAATCAGGTTCGATTACCTAAGAATTTTTTATAATAGAAAGGGGGAAAGCAACAAGATACTTTGTCATGCTAATCAATAGTAGCAATAAACTCATCCATCTGATACAATTACCAGCCACATGATTATATTAAAGCCTTGTCAATTACTAATGGCTGCCGACAAGATTATGCTGATTTGTTGTAATATTACCATATGAGGACACTATTGCTAACAAGATCATTCCCATAACGATCAACATATACATATCAACGAGGATTACTAAAATTAAATTATCATTGATTGGCATATACTTATATTGCAAATAATCAACATAATAATTTTACTTGTAGTTGGTGGTAAAGTTGTCAAACTCATGAGTTTAAATAAAGTCATGAAAAGAATGTAAAATCGGATCGTAAACCCTGTAAGAGTTTACCTAGGGGTGAGCAAACTACCCGCAACCCGCGGGGCCCGCCCGTTAAGCCCGCAATTTTACCCGTACTGGCCCGTCTAATTTGGGCCCGTGAAATAAACGGGCGGGGCCCGCCCGTTTATTGTTACACGGGGCGGGGCACGGGTGCACCCACGGGTAGCCCGTGCCCCGCCCGTATATATTATTAAAAAAAACTTATATTTTTTTTATTATATATATATAAGCTTGCACAAATCAAGTACCTCATCACCATTGGTTCAGTGGCTTAGGCGCTCATTTACTATTCTAAAGGCCGGGGTTCGATTCTCCTCCCCTGTCATCTTGTTTTATTTTTTTTCCAATTAATTGCCTTCCCATTTTACACACTCATAAAATAAAAACCCTACCCCACCCTACCCCACCACCTCTCTTTCTCCTTTGCAGGTTGCAGCCGCCAAGTACCTCACCTTCTCATCTTCGTCTTCTTCAATATAATCTCATCTTCTTTTTTTAACCAAACTCTTGCCCTTTCAGATTATTCCTATTTCCTACCCCTCTGCTAACAACGTCATTAGCCTTTCAAATATGTTAAATCATGTGGTTCTTCTTTTACTTTATGGATCTATTCAACTTCAACATTCCTCTTCTTCTTTGTTAGTGCGGCGACGGCAACGATTGTGATGTATTTTATTTGATCGTTTTTTCTGCTCCTCCTTCTCTATATTTGTTAAAAAATTCTTCATTTTTTCTTCTCCATCAACGTCTCAGATCTGGTAATTTTTTTTTGTGCTTTGCCTTCGTTGCTTCTCTAGATCTAATATTTTTCTGCTCTGTGATGTCGTTCATTTTTGGATCTTGGTCTGTGCTGTTTTCTCCCCCGCTTTTTTTTTTTAAAAAAAAGTACCTGTTTTTTTTTTAAAAAAAAAAAGAAAAAAAAAACAGGTATAACAAACGGGTTCCCCGTGGACCCGCCTGTTTAACCCGTACCCGTTCAGCCCGTTTAATTACGGGCTAAACGGGTTTATGCACGGGTACGGGCACCCCCGTACCCGTGTAAGATAAACGGGCGGGTAACGGGTATACCCACGGGCCACCCGTACCCGCCCGTTACTCAGCCCTAAGTTTACCTTTATTATGTGTTACCAGTACATAATTAGGTAAGAAATACAAAAAATGACAATAATTTCACTTGAATATATTTTAAATATAAATAGTTGATATTAAATATATCAACAATCATACTTTATCTAACTTAAAAAGAAATTTTCATGAAATTTATATATAAACTCATTGAATATGGTCAAATAAAAATAATTAACATGAAATTTAGAGCAAGTAAATATGATTTTCTGTAAGGTAGAAACGTAAAAACGGTAAATTCGGCGTGTAAACTCATGGGTTTTTACTGAGTTTATAGTCAATACGAATTTAGACTCGTGACACGTTTTGATCAGGTAGAACCGTAAAACGGATAAAATCTAAGAATCAACTTGTGAGTTTGACAACAATGGTTGATGATATGCTACATACTCCTCTGGTTCTATCTATAGGGCAGGGAGAAAAGGCTTCATTTGGTTTTTTTTATGATAAAATTCATTTGGTTCTATTTATTAAAGGGCACCTCATTAAATTTTCCATGAAAATATTCAATTTTAGCCTCAATTTATTATGTATTGATATTAAATATGGGTAAAGTTAGAAAGTTATCGAATTTTAAGATATAATTAAGGTTTTTCTTGATTTGTATGAAACATGCGGGAAGTACCTTATAAATACGAACGGAGGATTACATCAACAAGCACTACAAAAAAAAACCGGATAACCGACGGAAATTTCGTCGGTAATTCCTCATTGGTAATTAATTTACCGACGGATTTTACCGGCGGAATTTCCGTCAGTAATTTTTTAAGGGTCAACATGGTGGTATCGCCAATGGTTGAAGTTATCATATCAGCACTAATCGTTTTGATTGGAGGAGCTCATTGTAAATGATTGGCATGCCGATTTTTTTTTTTTTTTTTTTGCCTTTTTTATTTCGCCCCCCCCCCCCCCAGATTAAATATTACAAGTAGCAATTCTTTTTTTGAGTTGAAAAATAGCAATAGATACATAAGAAAAGCAACGTGATAAACCTCGAGCATGTCAATAAGTTGCAGAAAATCAAGAGAGGTTTAATTGGGTCTTATTAGCGCAACTTGATGAAGCTCTAAAATCAGAAAAATCATCCCCAGAATATTTGATTCTTGGCTCCAAGAGTTTGGAAGTGAAAGTGAGATAGGAGCATATCTTTGATGCCAATTGATATGAAACAGGATAAAGGAGAGAAAGGAGAGAAAAGAGGGAGGGAAAAAAGCGAAAAATAGAAATAATATATTCAATAAATCAAATTTGAATAAAATCTAACCTTTTCTAGAGTCCTAAAAATAGAACAATAATATATTATTGATTTAAATTCAAATCCTAAGGTTCAGTTCAAAAAAAAATTTCAGTTAAAAAAATTCAAATCCTAAGATGATGGTAATAACTTGTTGTTAATATACTCCCACCGTCCCTAAATATAAACTTCAAATAATTGCTTTACTTTATTCGAAAAAGCTACTAAAGTTAGTTGAAACTTGAAAGCAATAATTATGTGAGGAATCTAATTTATTTTCCAATTTTACTCTTATATTAACGATAAAAGAGAATGGCAAATAAGAGATAATAAAGATGAAAGAAAGTGTATAATGGGAAACGTGAGGAGATTCGTTGAGCTGATTCGGTCATAACTAAAAAAAACACATGCCACTCTATTAATTATTATAAGGGTAAAGTGTCAAAAATGATCTTGTACTTATGTCTAAGGTGTATCTGGCACCTTATACTTTTTTTTTTGCTCAAAATTGTCTATCGACTTTCAAATTCGGGTCAATAATGACTTTTCCGTCAAACTGGCCAAACGGACGTTTCAAATTTGGGCTACTAATGACTCTTCTGTCAAACTAGCCTAATGAATGCTTCAAATTCGGGCCAATAATGACTCCTCCGTCAAACTAGCTCAATTTCCGTTACTTTTTTATGGGTAGGTCCATTACTGGAATTTCACAGAAATCTAATTTTTGTTGGGCCAGTTTGACGTAGGAGTAATTATTGACCCGAATTTGAAACATTCGTTGGGTCAGTTTGATGGATGAGTTATTATTGGCCTGAATTTGAAAAATCCGTTGGGCCAGTTTGACGGAGGAGTCATTATTGACTTGAATTTGAAAGTTGATGGACAATTTTGAGCCAAAAAAAGGTACAAGGTGCCAAATACACCTTGGACATAACTACAGGGTCATTTTTTACCCTTCACCCTTATTATAATTCTAACTACCACAAATTTTTTATTCTTAAATATAAGTTCAGTTTGAGGTCAATCAATGTTATTGTGACTATTTTAACCCTATATTGGAAATAGCTAAGATAATAGAAAATGTTGGTAATGCATAAAATATTAGTTTAACATCTATTCTTAAATAAGGGTAAAGTTGGAATTTTTTTTAAAATAAAGCCATATTTAATACTATAACTTCCACTTCTTAGTATGTGAGAAGTAGTTAGAGTGAACTTATAGAACAGAGTGCTAATGCACATCCCACAAGTCCACATCGTGATATAAGTCCTTTATATTATTATTATTATTTCATTCCCTTCTTCAAACCCAACTATTCACGTTTCCAATCATAGATTCCAAATAATAACTAACCTAAAACTCGATATATTTATATATTACGGTGTTAGTCAAATTGGTTAATATAACATGTTTTCTCTAAAACATCCTATTCATCTTATTAAATTACCTCCCTTTTTCTTACTGATTATTGTTGTAGGAATATCAATAAAAGTAATTTAGAAAAAATTGACAAAAGTTTGAAATATCATATTTTTTAAATACTGCCCGGTAATCCGACTCGTATTAGTAATCGATCAATCCAAACTTGAGAGGTAGGAGTGCTACCTACATAGATAGGATTGTCCTCTTTCCTAACGAGAGAGGTTCCCAAAATTTGAATTCATGTTTTCATCTATACGGGGGATGAACCCACCTAACAACTCAACTAGTTGCTCGTTGATTTTGAAATGTCTTTTAATTAGATCAACATCAGCTTCCAAGATATTTCCTGGCTTAAGTACTAGAGGAAGTATTTGACAACAGAAATGATAACAACAATAGTATATATAATTTATGGACTCTATCGGTAAGAAGTCACTTCAAATATTTA
Source organism: Mimosa bimucronata (assembly GCA_037074515.1). NCBI lineage: Eukaryota > Viridiplantae > Streptophyta > Magnoliopsida > Fabales > Fabaceae > Mimosa > Mimosa bimucronata. The sequence continues at coordinate 4,801,307 of CM073446.1, forward strand.
GCTCCTAAATAGTATTCGGATATATGAGAATTAGCTTGTATTGAGCAATGATTTTGCTGTCCTTTAATCTATTATTTTTCATGTATCATTTTGATACGACTTCAGACCCGCACAATTTCTTATATAAATTAATCACTTGATTCTGATTTAAATGTTATTATTCTCATAATTCTTAATTAGGTAAAATATATACTTGATATTTTAACTTTATACAAGCTATTGTTTTGGACCCTTAACTTTAAAAAATGTCTCTTTAATCTTTTATCCTAACATCGTTGACAAAAAAATTTAACATTGAAATGTTAAATATAAAAAGAAAACCTTTTAAATCGTTATTTGATAACATATTAAGATTAATCATCAAAATAACAATGATTAGAAAAAGAATCGTTGGAAACTAACAATATTAGGATTAAATGACTAAAACATACTTTTTAAAGTTAAGGATTGGGTAAATGCTCTTAAATACCTAGGAAGTTATACCCAAGGAGCTGCCAACACCAGGAAGTTTTTTTGGGACCTTAAATGCCCATGAAGTATTATTTTTGTAGCATTAATACCCAAAGTGAACGGAGAGGAAAATGGACGTTTGCCACGTCAGACTGAATGGATGATGACGTAGCTTGGGTTAAGGAACACCTTCGAGAAAACTTTCGGGGCATTTAAGAACCAAAACAAAACTTCCGGGTGCTATATGCTCCTTCGAGAAAACTTTCAGGGCATTTAAGAACTTTAACCCAAGCTACGTGTCTACTATGTGTCAAGCCAGAGTGTCCACTTAACGCCAATTAAGTTAACACCGTTAAAAATGGTCAACATAGCTACCAAAATTAACTTCCATGGTATTTAAGGTCCCAAAAAAACTTCCTGGTGTTGGCAACTCCTTGGGTATAACTTCCTAAGTATTTAAGAGCCTTTACCCTTTAAGGATTAAAATAAAACTTTGTGTAAAGTTAAAGGACCAAATATCTACTTTAACATCCCCAATTTATTTAAAATTTGTCGAGAGAAAAGGGCAGCTCATTAGACACATTTAAAACTAGCTAATTGAGTCATTTGAAGGTTTGATCAGTTGTTCAAGCCAAACTATGAGTTTAACTGAAATGAAAGTTATCACAAATTCGATTGACTTGACGGGTTAACTTGCGACTTTGATAACTATATATGCTTCTGACTTTACAAGTTAGTACTCTCTAGCTACCTAATTACTTAGCATTGTGAATTGCATTAAACATAACGCACAATGCCTTTTTCCATCTCAGAACTTCAACTAAGCTTCAGTGAACAGTGATGTTATTTACATTTTAGAATTTGCAACACAAAAGTGGCATCACGCCAGAACCTTCAACCATTAGACATACATGCCTCTTCTAAAACTTAAGCTGACTTTGCAGCACAAAAGTGGCATCATGCCATAACCTTCAACCATTAGATATACATGCCTCTTCTAAAACTTAAGCTGCATTTGCAGAATATCCGAAACCCATAAATTTCTCAAAGTGAAATAAGTGTTTACGAACACGATACACGTGGATGCAGTAGAGGAAACCAGCTATTGTGACAGCCAGAAATGACAAAAGAATCAACTTCCAGAATTCCTGAATAACAAAAACATTATAAGCATATTTGTGAAATATCAGATTCCACAACTAAAAAATCAAGTGGAAAAAAAAGCTCTTTTTAAGTTTCGTTAATATACATAAATGAGTTTGGTGATGAACTTGAATATGATCATTTTAGTTATAAGAACTTCACCTGTGGATTGGAAATTATGATTCCCATAACATATGCCAATAAATCCATTGAAGACTGAAGTGAGCTCTGAACACCTCCAACGACCAACCGATCGGACTCAGGAACAAGATCCTAGTTGAGAAAATACACAACTCAGACAAAAGGAAGAAAATTTCATTCGACCAAAGAAAACATTAAACGAAATTCTGACAATAGGGATTCCTTATTTCAGAAAAATAAGAAAAACTCCCTGTTGAGAAATTTTATTGGCCAAAAGGACATGATATATTTTTCTATATAAAAAAAAATATCAGTACTTTGAAGGATTATATACACAAAAAATTACGATACTCCAATTCAGGTCCTTTTGATCAATAAAATTTTCAACCAGGGACTTTTCACCAATTTTGCCTTTTCGTGCCTGCATTTGTTGAAGAACAGATAGGTCAAACATCCACAAGCCGAGCCTAGATACTGCTACTCCTCCCATTAGTACATATGCTGCTAGTAAGCCATTTTGAATCCAAATTGAAGCAACACATGGCAGCAGGCAAGTCCACTGCATTTAAATAAGACAAAAACCAGCAAAACATGGTAAGATGCAGTTTTCATAGATATTTGCAAGTGAAGTTTTTTTGTTGGCATTTATAGATGACAGACTCTTAAAAACAGTTTCTCCTTCTTGTCTTATAAAGGATTTGAACAACAGCACCATACAAGGGTCCAAGACATATCACTAAAACGACTGTTTGAAGAAATTTATGAGTTTATACCTGAGACCAGATAGACCAAAGTCCAGTTCTAATTGTGGATATGCGAAATTGTAAAACTGGATACACAACTGTTGCAGCTATTCCAATCACAGCACTAACTCCTCGGGCTATTCCAATAACATATGCCGGTATGCCCTCCCATTCCAATGTAGCAGTCATCAATGTTCCAAAGCTGAAACAATCAGATGGAGCTTTATCAGTGAGGTTTCTGAACTAACTCATAGGAAAAAAGAAATACAAGCATTTCAAGATGTATAGTATAAATGACTGAGACAAAACCAAGATGATATACTTTGTGAAGTGGAAAACTAGATGTGCCTTGTGCAGCTCTGAGTAATTGTGTTGTGTAATTATCACTACTACTTGAGATATATATCGCATAAAATTGCATTGTATAAGCTTACGAAGAGTTAAAAATGCAAAACTCAGGAACACAAGTATTACACAGTTTGTAAGGTGTGACCTGAGCACAGTGAAAAATAGCAAAGCCAGAGCTATTCCAGGGAGGACAACTTCTTGCTGCAGGTACACTTTCCACGCAGTAATATATGGGTTTCGTAAAATCCAGTCGCTGATTTTCTTTCCCCGTTTTCTTTCTTTCAAATCTGAGGTCTCACCAGAATGAGAGATCAAGCTGTCACCCTTAAAAGAATAAGGTTCACTCTTTTCCTGATTACTTGATAAAAATCTCGCCATCCTCCTGGCACTGCTTTGGCCTAAAGATGGAATCCCATTATACACAGATGTGAAAAGCCAATACTCCACCCAAACAGATATGGTATTCCAGAGTGCCAATGTTAGAGCAGATGTTTTTAGTGATACAAAGCTTATTATGAACCCGGTTATCACGGGGGCAAGTAGCTTGCATGTTAGATCAATGCGCCTCGTAATTGAATTCATTTCTGTCAGCAATTCTGGTGGTTGGCCTTCTGATATAACCACCAACCTGTAACACGCTTTCAAATATTGGATATTTAGAAAAAGACAATTAGTTGATTTCATTCTATAGAAATCTTTCCTCAGGAGAAAGCTTCAATAGTATTACCATTCTCTCTCGATCAAGATGGTACCAGCAAGAGTTGAAAGCACGCCAATGGCCCCACAGACGTCAGTTATCACAATGAGCAAAATGAAACATGGGAAATTAGTAAACCTTAAAGATGGGTAGACAAGTAAAGCAACTACAGTGATCCCAGCAACAACAAAAGAGATATTTTGCATCACCAACCACAGTCGCAAAACCTGCCAATGAAACACCAAATAACAGCTTATTTGACCAAAAGATAATTCATTTTATTCACATATGACCCAAATGAATAAGATTAAGGGAATCTTCTGGAAAGTTAGGATCACTAAAGACAGTCATGTAAAACATACTTCATCATAAAACTTATATCTCATTTTGTACATGAGAGATTGAGACAATGTTGGTATTTCTTGTCAATGCATCCGACAAAAAAGAGTAAAGTTTCTTGAATGACAATAATAAAATGAGATTTCTTGTCAATTTTGGCATTTCTGGTCATTGAAATCTATTGCGCTAACAACAAAATGACAAAGTAAAGTTTCTTAACTACTTGCTGGTTCCTGACTTATTCTACAATAAGAATATACAAAAGAAATATTTTGAAGGTGGACTCGAGTAGTTATGTTCTTATTAGAGAGCTAAGAAGCAAAAACTAAAAAATATACTTAAACAAGCACAGAAATGCTATATCATAATTCATAACTAGATCAAGATTTCTTTTTTTGACAAAACAAGTAAATATTATTTTTAGGTGGCAAATCAATTCGCATATTATAATATTCACTATTTTTAGATATAAATTGGAATAAGTTTCAACCAGGGGAAGCTCTCCCAATGATCTTTTTACAATTATAATTATAAGACTCAAATTCAGCCACCATTGGTTGCAAAATAAGTTGATATTTGTCATATTATCTTTCATGAAAAGTTCCCTGATATCATTGTTCACTGATGTGGATATTTAAAATTCGCATAACAGAAATATCATATAAAAAGTTGTCATATTGATCTTTTGAATCTGTTCACTGGTAACTTTAAAAATAAAAACTTATATGAAATGTGTCATACACCTTTATAAAAGATTTAAATCAGAACGATATTCACTTCAAAATTAGAAAGCTCACCTGCACATATGTCAATTTATCCACCAATCTCCCAACAAGGGGACCAAAAAATGCAGTGGAAGCAGATTCTATGGCACCATATAGTGCTGCGAAAAGTAATGAGTCTGGCCATATACTTATCATATATAAACCAACAGAGAACTCCCACATTCTGCATCCAGAAATCCTCTATCAACACCCCAAAAAAAAAAAAAAAAAAAAAAAATTAAAAAAGAAAAACAGGAACTACTTCACTGATACACTTCAGTTCATGTACATCACAATCCAGAACTCTGTATTTTGATCTGAGCTATCTTGTTCCACTCACAGATTTATCCAGCATTTATTTAAAATTGTTCCTTTTAGAATGATGTAATGAAAACACCTTAAAAAACAGGTCTAACATCATCAAATTTTGAGGGAAAAATATCTTCATATTAGTGCTTAAGTTGGAGACAATCCAATAGCAGAAAACCCAAGTTGACAGGATGCTTTTCCCTATGAAAATTATTTGAGAAGAAGACAAAATCAACTTTTGAACACGGTTTCAATCTTCCCTTTTTGATAATAGTAAAGACAAATCTTGAGGAAAGACCACCTTTTTTCTTAGCTTTTGTGCAAATAAGCCAAGATCCAGGACCCATCAAAAAGGGGGGAAATAAACTAATGCACAACCTATAAGAAAGCAACAAAAAGGTAGAGAAATTAGAGAAGAATAATAATAACCTTGCACCCCATCTGGCTAAAAAGTGGCCAACATATAAATTATTGATAATATTAGAAGCTGGGCATCCTTGTTCTTGAGAAATCAATGGCTCTACTACGTTTGTTTCTTCCATTTCAAATTCTTCCGATTCCAATCTTCCCTCAATACTCACTGTGTTCAGAAAAAGAGTCGGTTTTCAATTTGTAGCATGATGATGATGCAGGGGAAGAATCATGCAACTTAAAATAACAATAATAAAAACAAAATAAGATGACGATGCTGATAACAACACATGGTTAACTAGAAGTGGGAATCTTAGTGGTCGATTGTATAATAAAGAGAGGAAATAATAAAGAAATGAACAAGTCATGTGTTATTGTATCAAGTAGGATCAGAATTTGAGTCAAATTCAACCACGTAAATGGTAGATAGATTATTTAATTGATTAATTGCATCTATGAAAGCGAAAGCAGAGAGAGAAGCTAAAAGAAATAGCACTATCTAGTGTAGTTCTTATATGTCAAATTTGATCGATTACTATTATTATTATTATTATTATTATTATTATTATTGGGATGTTGAGAAAGACAGAGAAGTACGAACCCTCCTTGAGCATGAAGGATTTTGATTCAGATGGATACACTGTTCCCTCTTCCTCCTCTTGCTTGTATGTTGCCATTTTTTCCCAAAAGAAACAAAAATGACTGTGGCAGAAGAATATGGAGTGTGAATGCTAGCCCTCCTCAAATTTATATGCACACATTTCTAGAAAACTTACTACGGCTTGATCAAGTTCACTTTTTTTTTTAAAATAAAGAAATAAATTAGATCACTAAATTGTAACATATATTATATTATATGTTAGTTTATAAATAAAATAAATTAGTTTTGAGAAAAAATAAATATAAACAATTTAAAGTGGTTTATTTTGCATCCTTTGTTTCTCTCAAAAAGTCAATTTGATCTTATAATTAGGATCTGATGAATATTTTTTCTTGCCATTATAGAAAATTCATTAATAAATTTAGTTCATACACTTACAAGTTACAATTCTCCAATAAACACATTGTTTTTTTGGTTTGAGTTAATACAATCCTAAGTCTCTTTGATTTTTCAATTTTTAAACAAGAGTTTTTATTCATCAAATTTCATTTTTCTTAAAATATTAGTCCTTATAGTTAATAAAAACTTAGACCATTTTACTCCTAAAAGGACTAATACCTCCCATATGAAAACTTGAGTGACCAAAACCAAAGTAGACTTTCGAAACCAAGCATTATATTAAATATATATTTACCAACACATAGTTGATTTAGTGATATAAAACCCCTCTAAATCCCTTGAGGTTCGAGTTCGAATCCTAGATGAGACACTTGTATTGAAAGGGAAGTCACAAACTCTGAAACTTAACTAATAGATTACTCAGATACTTAATAATAGAATCTTAAAAAGGCGCTGATTACCCGTTGATACATTAAAAAATACCTATGCTTGAAAAAGCATGGCTTAACGGTTATTAAGGTATGATAAGGCAAACAGACCACAGACACACGGACAAAAAACTCTAGTTAGCAAAAATATTTGATTATTTGTTTTCCTCGTCAACAACAAGACTATTAGGTTTTCTAGGCTTCTATATCAATATAAAATATACTTAGTGCCTATTTGAGTAAAACTTTTTCAACTTGGGTTTGGACCTAAACTGAGGTTTCAAAATTAAATTCGATAAACACTCTAAGCTTTTTTAGAGTAGCTTTTAACAGTCAAAACCTAGGTTTTAGTTAAACCAGACAAACACTCACAACTTTGTCAAAATAACTTTTTAGTATGCAAACCTAGGTTTTGGACAGAAAACCTAGATTTTGTTAGAAGCTATTTTTTCCTACATTTTTAGAAGTTATTCTCCAGAATCTATTCTCTAAAAACAATTTTTTAACTTTTTTTTTTTCAGAAACTATTATCTAAAAGCTAATCCAAATAGACCCTCGTATATAAGTTGGATTTGATCATGAGTTGATTACTACGTGGTTCAGGGCTTCAGGCCTAATATCAAATGTGTTGTAACTTAAAAATACTTTATAAATAGATCACATGATTACTTCCTCACTCCCAAATATAAGTTGCTTTCTAAAAAGAATCTTTGGTGTTTAATACAAGTCATTTGAATAATAATTAATACTTATTTATTAATTTTATCCCTTATAAATGACTCTGGAAATTTTTTTCTATCTCCTTCAAAACCTAATTGTGTTTCTTTAATTTCAGTGAGATGGTTAAAAATGACTTTTAGTTTAAACGTTGGAGGGTTGGATTTATGGGTGTTCATGGGACGGGACAGATTCCTCTTCCCATTTCCCGTCCTGTCCCATAGTTATCCCGTTCTAAAAGGGATGGAACGGGACATAGGACGGGATGAGAATTTCCCGTTTGTTTTTTTTTTGTAAATAAAAATAAAAGGTCATTTTCGTGAAAAAAAAATGATTCCAATATTGCACCAAAAAATTTGACTATGGGCTTTTACAAAATACTATTGTTCTAACATTTTTTTTATCTTGACAACATAATAAACCATTATCAAATTAAACATATAATAACAAAAATCTTTCTTTTCTATGTCATTGGAGCTTAATGTAAATCAGAAAACGAGGTATAAATATTTTCCCCCTTTTAAGTTATTCTTTATCCAATTCATTGTATCTACCTCATAATGGAAAGTGTGTTTTGGATTCGAACGATTTTATTTGGATGTAACGGCTTTTATTTAGCCCATGATAATGTTATTGTCCAACGTTAAACAAAAACCATTAAGTTGCACTGGTTGCTCTCAGTTTTCAGTTGTCCTGTTTTTGATATTGATGAGTGTGTTGAATGAAGTTGTGTTGCTTATAGCTCAACCCAGCTCAACTTAAATTCTTGTGTAACTATGGTGGCTGGAGTTTATGAGCATAAGTGTTGTGATCATACCCATCCAATCCATTGATTAAAAAAATATAATACTAACGGGACAGGACGGGAAGGGGAAGGGAAAAAATATAATACTAACGGGACAGGACGGGAATGGGACGACATCATCCCGTCCCCTTCCCGTCCCGCAACCAAAAATTTTTTCCGTCCCGTTTTGTTTCATCCCGAAAATTTTTAGGACGGGATTTCCCTTCTCAAAACAAGCGGGATCGGGACTGAATGGACGGGACGGGAAATTTTTGAACACCCCTTATTGGATTTGATTATGATTTAAGGCCAAGGTGCACAAAGAAACTTCTCGTTTGTTTATTTAATTCAAGTCAACTTTGTAATTGGATATATTTGTTACTCTATTCATTTCAAAATAAAAATATATTAAAACCCAATACACAATCATTAGTAAAATAATAATATTTTTGGGTGGCCTCTAGTGTTGCCTGGCAGCTTTACGTCAATAATTATTCAATTATCATTAACAAGCAATGCTTTTGGACATTCTAATTGGCTCTTTATAATCACTCCTTTACACGACTCTCATTGCCAATCCGATCCTAAACCAATATGGTTACCAAATTACACTGGCTTAAGAATCAAATATATACATGTATTTTTCTTTAAAGTTCGTTCAACACTAAATGATTCTTATTTTTTTTTATCTAAAGTAACAATAAACTTCCACATTAAGTGTTAAACTCTAATAAAAAAAAAACACTGGGATATTATCAAAAACCCGTCTAACACCATGGGTTTTTTTTTTTTCCCCATCATAACTGTAAATATGACTTTTCAGTATAATTTAGAAGTTTAGAGCTACTATTATTCCAAAAAAAAGTACTTAATGTTAGACGAACTTTTAATAAAATCACGTGTATATTTTTTACCCCAACCCAATTACACATTCATTAGTACAAAAGTTCTTCAATTTTCACCTTTTAATCACATTCATTTTTTATATAAATGAAATTTCAGAAAATTTATAAATTTGAATTACCGGATCAAACAGTAAAAATCCAATTTAGGTTGGCAAAAAAAAAAAAAAAAGTAAACATCCAATTTAAACGGGAAAAAATACATAAATCTGATTTAAAATTGAGATAATCTTTAGTAACAAAAATAAAATTGAGATAAACTAAAAAAATTGATCAATTTTTTCCTTCTTCAAAATTGTTGCCTGCCATAAAATAAGCAGTGTTCCACTGAGAACATCCTATCGATAAACTTTGTTTAAGTTCCCTTTGTCCCAATCGAACTTGCATTACCTGCTAAATTAATTTCACAGTGGAACATCATATGCCAGCATGGTTTTTTTATCGATTAAATCTACCAAAGAAATTTTCATATTGGTAAGATTCATCCATGAAAACCGTTAAATTTGCAAGGCAAGTTAATAAGAGAGACTGACTTGTTAGGAATATCCACCAATCATATGTTTGTTGAAAAAATTAATTAGAAACGTCTTCAAATAAAATTCCTTTTTTCCCTTTTATCCCCATAAAAAGATATTTAGGAGAACATCATGCACAAGTCAGAAACAAGACAACTATAAGTCAAACACCAAGTTACAGGAACATCATCCATGGCGGCAAAGTCACACCAAGCACACCTGCAAAACAGATGAAAAAAATTAATCTGTTTAGAAAGCACAACAACAACAACAACAAAACAGATTTTTCATGTACTGTGTTTAGAAAGCACAGTACATGAAAAATCCAAAACAACCGGAAAGCAGAATTTACAGAGGATTTCAAGCACATATGCACATTTGCCGTCTAAACTAAAGCATGATAGTAGTAAAACTTCCTTCAACCATTTAGTCAAATGTTGATATAATGATGAGGTATAAAAAATTAAATACTATTTCCAGGCCTACTTATAAGAATGATAGACCGTAGGTAATATATTTCAGGAAGTCAATTCATCTACTGAAAACAAATGATGTCACAATTCGATGAAAATGTCAGGTCTATTAAGAATTGAAGCAATACAGTGAAGGTGTTGATCAACCACAAAACCATCGTCAGCACAAAAATTATCCACAGAACAACTTCAGAAAATAATCTTTCTCTATGCTCATGGTCTTACATTCTTCCCTGACCCCAACGATCTGTGATCCAACCCAAAACTTTGCTACTTCCTCATTGAACAAGAAGTTTCAACTCCAGTGAAAGCAAATCAACTTCCAAGCTAATAATGCCAAGTCACAATGTGAACAAGGTGTAATAGAGGTTGAAACTAGAAGTAAAAGCAAATGGGCAAACGTCGAATAAACTGATTAAATCAACTATGGCTAATGCCACCAATCTTTGATGTCATCAGTCAAATAGATGTTATTAGCTCCTTTGGTTATCTTTCTCATTCACTATTTTACTTTTACATCGTCCTACACTAATTCTTCTGCTTTTTAAAACGCTAAAGAAACTACTACAATTAAATAATCCACCAGATTAGTCAATTTGCACTACTACCTCTTTCTTATAACCATCATCAATACAAAGAATGCTACTACAAAAAATAGCATGCAAAGGGATTAATATAAGAGCTGAGAACCTTGACAATATGATTTACACCTCAAGTTCCCAATTTATGTCACTAGCTCATATCTCAAGGTAGTTAGTAGGAAGAGAGAACAAAACAGAACATGGACTAAAATTATCCACAGAACAACTTCAGAAAATAATCTTTCTCTATGCTCATGGTCTTACATTCTTCCCTGACCCCAACGATCTGTGATCCAACCCAAAACTTTGCTACTTCCTCATTGAACAAGAAGTTTCAACTCCAGTGAAAGCAAATCAACTTCCAAGCTAATAATGCCAAGTCACAATGTGAACAAGGTGTAATAGAGGTTGAAACTAGAAGTAAAAGCAAATGGGCAAACGTCGAATAAACTGATTAAATCAACTATGGCTAATGCCACCAATCTTTGATGTCATCAGTCAAATAGATGTTATTAGCTCCTTTGGTTATCTTTCTCATTCACTATTTTACTTTTACATCGTCCTACACTAATTCTTCTGCTTTTTAAAACGCTAAAGAAACTACTACAATTAAATAATCCACCAGATTAGTCAATTTGCACTACTACCTCTTTCTTATAACCATCATCAATACAAAGAATGCTACTACAAAAAATAGCATGCAAAGGGATTAATAAAAGAGCTGAGAACCTTGACAATATGATTTACACCTCAAGTTCCCAATTTATGTCACTAGCTCATATCTCAAGGTAGTTAGTAGGAAGAGAGAACAAAACAGAACATGGACTTCGTGTTAACCTTTCAAATCTAATTCAGTAACAGCCGCATAGAAACACCATTGAAAATCTATAGTTCCTGAAACCCATATCACAGCTAAACTAAGCATGAAATCTTAGGGAATTAACTCTTCTATGTGGGGAACTGATCTCCCTCGTTACTTATAACAAATTTCTGGATTTCAAGACAAAGATAAAATACATCAATCTCATATTGAAATTTTATGGAACCCATTCAACAACATCTTGATAAGCCTATCTTTTCCCTTACATTGAGTGATAAAATGGAAGTCCTATGGATATCATAATCTTGTATCATAATAGTTTAGGTGAAAGAAACTGGACCTACAATTATATATTGCTACGGATTTAGTATTCCACCGAACAAACTAGTCTAAAAGGCCTTTATATAAACAGGTATCCTTCCCAGCAACATCAAAAACCAAGTAACTTCTGGCGCTTCTAACATTTTTTTTTCTTTTCAAAAGAAAGTGTTTAAGAAAGAGTATGGCTAATACAATGCGTTGAGCATATTAACATTTAAGTCTGACAACTCACATTGCTGTCAAAATAATTAAATTCCAAGAGAAATGGACCATAAAGAACTGCAAATTCAGTTTTTGCACAGAATAATAATGTGATACATATACTACCATTAAAAACTAGAGATCTGGATTTTAAACTTTATCAGATTTAAAACTTAAGAATAGGGTTCTACAATCTGAATTTTCATTGAATTCTTATAAAACCAAACTCAACACATACTCATACAACTGAGAAGGACGAAATATATCAAAATCTGTATAAGTTAAAGCCTCAAGTTTTTCCATGCCATATACAATGTGGCACAAATAAAGCAAGGGATAGAAGTGAAGGACAATCATGAGAGAGTGTGATAAACTCACCTATCATGTTTTAGAGCACGAAGGCAAATTAAGTATGCTTAAGAATCTTCCTTCGATTCGTCAGAATCAGAATCACTCGCATTATAACCTAACACAGATTCATCAAGCAATGGCAAAACTAACTTTAGAAAACAAATGATCATGATATTGCCAAAGAGGCTGAGAGTTATAACATTGGAGGAAGGGTTCACCTGGACGCTTGTCACCAACTTTCCAAACAGAAGACCTACACCTTGATGCTTTGGTAAGCCAAACTCTTCCCTTCATACTCAACCAATAAGATCAGCCTTTGGAAACAGATAGCACCAACAAACAAGAATATCCATACCTTCCACGTGTTATTCATTTATATTTCAAAATTACCTCAATGCTCTTTATATGCATCTACATCTTTAAATGATCTGTAAAATCTATCCCCTTATGCTAAAAACTACACTGATGCGTTACCAAAATTACTATTGAATAGATTAGCACAATCAAATTGGTCCTCGAATCAATGAGTTTCAATGTAACAACAACAAAAAATCCATCATCAACATAGCAGAGAAACAGAATTTTTTATTAGATTACTTTCACCGGTGGTTGGGTTGTATATATTGTTTATCAAGACTAGACAAATAACTACGTAGACATGTATATATGTAATTACATAAAAGGGTATTTTGAAACCTAAACATATGTATATACATCTATTAGAACATGAGAAATGAAACTCCTTTTCTTTATTGTCCAAAAATATCCTCCCCACTAATAAGCATGCCCAACACTGAGAAAGACCAAAACGAACAGATAGCCTCTCTATTTAGAACGGAAAATGTACAAGTTCCATTTCTTTATCTATGTCAAAATTGCAAACATCTCAATCAATGTTCATAATTTACTTTTCTCAGCAAACAACCAAAACATCAGCTTCTTCTTAAAGAAGCATAGAACACCAAAAAATCAAACCCAACATGAGTTAATACAACAAAATACGCATGCAAGAAAAGCTCACTCCAATAGCTGCTGATATATGCAGAAAAATGTAGCACGATATGTTACCACAAAATATATTGATGTTTAAATGTAATTTTGTTCCGTAAAAGTGCCATTCATTCAGAAAACCAAAAAAGAACACCAAGAAACAAACCACCGTCTGAACAAGTATATCTGGAAACCCCAAAACACCAGAATCATTCCCAAAAAGACTAAATCCCCTGAATATGAATTTATGGAAAGTCAATTCAGAAGAAACAAAACCCACCTTCTGGGCATCTGTAGGAACTCCATAACCGCTACAATACATCTGACCAACCAACACTTGCATGTTGATGTCACCTGCTTTTGCCTCCTTAAGCGTATCCCTAAACCACCGCTTCACACAATCCGCTACCACATCCGAAAGTGGAACTCGACCATTTGCCTCTTTCGCCGTACTGCTCTCCATCCTTAAAATTCAAATTTTTTCGATGTGGGGTTTTTGGATTCAGTATACAGAACCACTGAGAAGTGGGGTTCGCAGAGCTAAACATAAAAAAGATGGATTTCCCAGAAAAAAGGTCGATTAAACAATCGGTATCTTCTTCCAAATTAAAAAACCACAAAGAACCAAAAAAAAAAAAAAGAAATAAAGAAACACGGGAATTGAATTCGGGTTTTTTCTAACCTTTTTTGGTTGAGCCTTTTCTTGTGGATGCTATCTGAAGACCATGTTTTGAAATTTTTTGTGTGGGGGATGATTTTATATGCAGAATGAGCCAAAGGCGGTGCCTGGTTGGACGAGAATTGAGAATTTGAAAAAGGGTATATGTTTTTTTTTTCTTTTCTGGTTTTGGGCCAACTGGGAATTATGAAGGGTTTACAAGTACAAGGCACGGAGAGGGAAGAAGCTATATATATATAGAGAGAGAGAGAGAGAGAGGGCAAGGGAAGAGAGGCGTTCTTGCTTCTTTCTTGTTTGTAGAGCGGCGATGTTTCCATGTGCAGCTGTCATCTAAAAACTCCTCACGACGTCGTTTTTACGAGACTGTAATTCTTTTTTTTTTTTTTTTATGTATATATATTAACCGGCAATCAACGCCTAATCTGTATTCTATTATCAGGCATCCAAGTAAATGATTACTCTAATTTAGGGGTTCGTGCACGAAACAAGAGTCTTCTCGAGAACTCAAACTCGAAACTCAAGGACTTAACACTATTAGACCAATTAGATGTTGGTTACGAGACTATAATTCTAATCCTCTAGGTTTCAGAAATTCGGTTTAGCTGATTCTAATTTCTTAAGTATAAAATAATTGGTTAACTCATTCAAAATGTTATAAATTGATATTTTTAAAAAAAAAAATTCTTTCATTTCTTTTAAGAATGGGTATTTAAATAATATTATTTTTTATGACAGGTATTTAAATAATATTTTATATATTATGTTTCAACTATTTTACCTCTATTTATTTATTAATAAAAGTAAAATTGTAATACCATCATTTACTGCTTTTTAGGTGGACTTAATGATTTTTCATAAAAAGAAAAAGAACTAAACGATTTTCAAACTGGACTTGTATTAAGCACCATAGCTATATAAAATTTATAAATTGTAGCACCATTCACATTTTTTTTTTTTTTGGCCAAAGCACCGTTCACATATTGAAAACTGATGAAATACAACTATAAGGCAATAATGTATATAATTTTTATATCAAAAAGAAAAAAAATTCTTAAACCCTAAGCCATAGAAATCCTATAATGTGTTATATTTACTTATGAGGATTCATTGGGACAATCCCATGCCTTTAGCTGTTGTTAGTGATATTCTTGTACTCACATCATCATTTGAACTCAGGGATAAACAATATTCTCTCAGGACCTTAATATAATTGACTTTTTTTAGAGAAATTAAGAAAGTAAAATAAGTTACTTAATCATAACTTATGTATTATATTATTAGATTATATATCAATTTATAAATCAAATTAATTAATTTAGAGAACAAATTTAGGCAAACCAATTTTTAAGTGATTTTTTTAACTTTCTTAGTTTGTTTTCAAAAGACAAAAATCAACTAAACCTTATATTAAGGATTAGAGAGAGTAATTATAATTATGTTTCCTCTAGATTTGTAATAAAAAGGATTCCAAGCAACGACAATCAAGGAGGCATCAATTCAATTGAATGTGAATGTTGCCAAAATCTAGCTAGTGTATGCTTGTGTCACCTGATAATTTGATTGGACTATGTTTAGATGGATTTGCATTCCTCAAGAATTTGCTAAAACGAGTCGTTTTCTTGTTTGAATTCTGAAGCCATGTGAATGCGATGGATCCTCACCTAATTGGTTTAGCCTAGCTAACCATTTGTTCTTTACCTTGGCATTTTTTAAGCCTAAAAGCTAAAAACTCAATAAAAAGGTCAAGCACTTGTGGAAATGAGTCTAGCTTTACAAAAATCAAATGCATCTGCCCACTTGCATGTGCTCCTTCAGAAACTCAATGATTTGCCACTCTGACAAGAACATCATTCATATGGTAAGAATTAAATGCAATGATAATGAGTAATTTAATGGGGGTATAAAAGGAAATTAATAAAAAATATGCAACCTTTAGCTGTCTCTTACAAAAGAAAACATGTCACATCTTAAAAAAAGGTCTCTTATAAAAAGCAGTAGAGGGAGTAGAAGTGTACAATTGATTTGAACCACAAGGAAATCCCCAATATTTCAAAATTCATATACATTCATAAACTATAGTTGAATAACGTAATGAGCAAACAAACGCGGTATACATGTACAACCCCGAATGATTTTACTCACTTCTACGTATATAACTATACTAGGTACAAGCATGATCAAAGGGAAGTAATTATACAAATTAAAAAACAAAAAGAACACTGCATTGCGTTATTACAAAATTTCATGCTCAACACTATAAATACAAGTACTTAAAAAAAATGCACCACTCAGGACACAAATATACAACAATTATATCCATGATAAAATGGGGATAAAGGTAAAGCACTTCCACATTGAGCTTGAACTCTGAATCTTCTAGGGCAGAAAGGCATCACCACTGAAAAGAATCGGAGATGCTTTCTAATCTGCATGCATAATTGCATATACCACGCAAGCATCTAGGTGTGAACAAATAAAGGGGGGGCCATAGTATTTTTATGAACTTGTAATCTTATACTTCACAAATATTTCTCATTCATTGGAGAGTAGAAGATTTTCTTAGCCTGATTCAACTTGAAAGTCACGGTAGAAATACATCAATCAGCTGAGAACAACTATATAATTTGAAGATTTAAGAATCACTCCATCCATCCTTATCGTCATCTTCATCACTTCCGGCCAGAGCCTGTATAATGATATAATCATATTAGTAGACAATGATGGGAGAAAGACAGCCAAGAGAACTCTATTAGTATCAGCTAATTAAACAGAGAAATAGAATGACTGACCTGGCGAATTGCATTTGCTTTCTCCAGGATGGCGGCAACCTTTAAGTTTGTTCTTGGCCCCTGGTAATGATAGAGTTTTCTTGATGTTGCAGTGGGCCTCAAGTTGAAAGACTGAGAGAACCAAAAGTTTTCTTTAGTACAAGACTACTCTCAACAGTAAGAAACAAACAGCAATTTGTAAAGAAGAAAGATAAATTTCTGGTTCTAACCTTTGTTCTTATCTGCTCTAGAAATGAATCTCTTTCTTCTACCTTTGGTACTGTTGGAGGCATAACCCGTTCAGAAACCTTCCTCAGCTGCAAAATTGACAAGGTGAGGTGTAATGCAATGAGTGAGACCTCATGAAGAGTTACATTCTAATATTATATGGTAACTATACAACTGTCCTTACCTTGCTTCTGTCAAGAGCAGCCGCTGCATCAATCACAGGACTCCGTGGACGAGGAAGCTTATCATTTGGCTTTTCATTTAGCCTTTCCATTTCAAAATCTGAAGCCAGTGCAGACTTATCCAATCTCGAAGCCATTTCACTCTTTGAACGCCGCAGGTTGTGATTAGACTGCACATTTTCCATGCCTGGTGGTGACATGGGTGAATCAGAAGGATCTTCTTGCTTGCCTTCTGAAGCCAGCAGGTTGTGATTGGGCTGCACATTTTCCATGCCTTGTGGTAACATGGGTGAGCTAGAAGGATCTTCCTGCTCTCCCTCTGAAGGAAGCAGGTTGTGATTAGGCTGCACATTTTCTGTGCCTGATGGAGACATGCGAGAAATAGAAGGAGCTCCTTGCTCCCCTTCCAGATTATTTGCAGATTCCTGAAGTGTTTTAACTTCTAAACTAGGTTGGCTTGGTGGTAGAGACAGCTCCTGTAGAGATATGGGATCTTGTACATAAATGGCACGCTCACCAGGTGCAATTGGTGAGCTTGTGTTTGAATTTTGTACCATTTCTCCTTCTGAGGCAACAATGTAACCTTGGTCAGGCTTGCTGGAAGGTACCACAGGTACAGGTAATGTTAGGAATGGGTTGTGGGTTTGGCTTCTCTCCAAAACTAGGTAATTATATTTGCCGTTTACTTCATTAAGCATGACTGGCAGTTGCATAGAAATTGCAACAGGTTGCCCACCCACCAAAAATCCTGAGGTATTCTGGATCTTATCACCTTCCGCAGCCATGACAGGTAAAACAGGATTCTGAAACTGCAAAGCTTTTCTCTCGGAAGTTGGTAAACTATATTGAGCTTGCTCTTCACTTTTAATCGGCTGTGTTGATTGGAATGAGACTTCTGTATGTGAAGCGAGGAAAGCAGGTTGAACCTTACCAGTTCTCCATTGCATAGGTGGTAGAGGTGGCATGGGTGGCATATCCCCAAAACTGATTTTAGGTGCCTCAGATAAGGGGTCAGGAAGTGGAGGAAGAGGCTTGTTCATGACATGTTCTGTAAAGTTAACCTCCTGACTTGCTGACACTGACAAGGATTTAAATGACGAAGATTGACCGGGATGGATTTCAGGAACAGATGTAGAGGCATCATAAGAGTTTCTTTCCTTTTCCAAGTGATTTGATATTTGCATCTGTTCAGATTGAGGTTTCCTTGAGGAAGAATTTTCTACACTGATGGGCAGAAATCCTGCATCCCGTTGCCCATCTTGCAATAGCAAGAACTTCTCTAAATGGTTTCCAGACTCCAGCTGGTTAGACAAAGAAGAAGATGCCAAAACATCCTCACCATTCCGGAAACGTTTACTCTGCAAAAGAGATATGGGTTTTGGTTCTTGAGAGCCAAGCTTTGAAAACTTGAGAATCTTATCTTTGACAGAACTGTATTCAGTTTGCTCTTTAGGAGATGAGCCTTGAATGCTACTACTACTACTACTACATGTTTCAGAATTATCACAGGGTACTGATCTGTTCAGGCTCAATTCCAAGTTAGTACAAGCAGCATTTAGTTGATGCACACCCCTCGGTTTCTCTAGTTTTGTCAAGGATTCTTTGTCAACTGCCTCGCTGATTTCTCTCTGTTCCCCTTGATGATCAACAAAAGAAAAACTAGATTCCTCAAAATTAGTAAAACTCCTCATTGAAGAAGATATTATGTTGGAATCTGTAGATAGTTCCTGTTGATTCTCCATCTTTTCTACCCCATTGGTTTCCATTTTTGTCTCATGGGACCATGTGGCAGGCATAGGTTCTTGTAAATTTGAAAGATTTCTTGATGCAGAAGAGATCATACTGGAAGCGGAACAAGAAGCAATATTCACATCATTTTCATCAACATCAACAGATACTGATTGATCATCTGGCTGAAGCTCTGTAGAAGCCGCATCATCTGGGACATGATAATCCTGCACACCATAGTCACCAGAAGATGAACCTTGAAGACTATCATCTTTATCTGCATCCACTCTGCAAGGAGATCCACTTAATTCATCACTATGCTCCATTTCTGATAACTCTTTGAAATTCGATTGCTGATCATAACATTTAACTTCAACTCCCACTGAGTCTGATTCATCTTGTGAATTGGATTGAGTTGGCTCAGTTCCATCTGCAGCTTCTGAAGGTTGGATATCCAGCATCAGGGTAGCACTTGAAGAATGCAAGTCTACTTCTGTGGATGAGCAAATTGGATGTTCTTCATCAATCTCCCTACAAACCAAAATGTCAAAACAGTTTTGGTTCGGAGATTCTGCTTGTAATCCTTTGATCTTGGAATATTCACTGCACTCATCTTCAGAAGCTAATTTTAAATCATTTGAGAAATTTAATATAGCATTACAACTGATAGATCGGTCACCATCAGCCAATTCGTTCAAAGGATATTTTTCAGAAGATACAGTAGCATCAGCATCAACTTTCATTTGGGAGAACGCATCAGGAGTGGCATCTATAGATTCAGCATGGTGATTTGTACCTTCATCTGATAACCTTAATTGATGTTCAATGAGGCCAGTCGATGTTTCCTTTGACTGAGCCCTTTCATATATTTTCGTCATTGAAGTGACTGCAAGGTCTGAATATAGAAATTTATGTCCTGAACTCATCAGATATGAACCAGAGGACACATCTCCTGTACCAGTAATCATATTTTCCTGATCACATGTATCATCATCCATGAGAAACTTACCACGATCTATTTTTTGTTTCTCAACATTTTGAGTGAACCGGTTTGATGATGTCTCTTCAATCTCAGATCCATTATATTTGTTAGACTTGAATGACACTGGTTCTGATGGTATATTTTCACCCACAGCACTTGACGAATCAGAGCAAGAGAAACAGGGAATGTCTTTGTCAAAGGGACGACTGATTACATCCGATGTGGAAGATTCTCCAATGTATTGAAAATCTGAAAACTGAGCTTTCCGTTTGCTATATTTTTCATTTCTATCCGTTTTGAGTGAACTATTGTCAACAGATGTGAAGGAGGTTCCTGATTGAGAATCGGATGATTGAGCTTGTAGATCAGCATGTACTTCATTTATATCTCGATTGAATGAACTAATTTCATCTGACATGAAGGAGTCTGCAAATGATAGAGAACGCAAAAATTGATCTTGCTCTTGATGTTCTTTATCATCAGAATCTTTTAGCTTCTGAATATTTAGGAAACTGTTCTCATCTCTATACTTATAATCTACATCCACTTCTGACTCCAAGGTAGCTAAAGCATTCCAGTGATGGTCAATTACCTCACTAGTCAAATAATCAGAATGGTATCTATACAAGTTTTCTCTCTCCTTTCGTTCATCAAGTATCTTACTATAATTTAAAGACATTTCACCAGACACACGAGATGAGCCCTGTTCATGCTTCTTCATAAGATCGCTACTTGCCTCCCTACGCATTTCTGATGATGGCTTTAGCATTGCTTCTTCTTCATTGGTCCATGTATATTCCCTTTCATTTTCCAATGACCTTTTTACAGGTCCAACAGTACTGATTTCACGTATTTTGATCCCTTCTTCACTGATATCATCCGGCACCAATCTCACATGAGGTGGTGAGGTTGAGGTTTCACGAACCACTTCATCATCTTGCGACGGAGATTCCAGAAATTTTTCCATGTAACTTTTCCCATTTTTTGCTTCAGTTGCAGAGCCATTTAACTGCCTATTCTTCAATTTCACAAGGCGTCCAGAATCAGCACAAGCATTCTCAATACGCTCCTCAAGAAGCAATTGATGCAGTCTGCAAATATGGAAATTGAATTGTCATCAATTAACCATTTCATCAGCTTCATGCGCTGAGAGAACTGGAAGGATAAAGTAATGCACCAAAATAAAATGATTGGAACTTACTTTGTATGTGTTGACCCAACTTCAGGGATTTCACCATTCTTCATTCGTGTTCCTTTCTTCTGCAGAAAAAGAAATAACCATTTTCTTCAAATCTTTAGATGTTCAATTTTCAATCGCATAACATTCTTTATCAAAAACTTGTCTGCCTGTCTTTCTGTGATCCATATAATTCACACAATTCCATTTTAATTAAGGTTTTGCAATTTGCAGCAAGATTCCTATCGATACTACCAAAAGGATGAAGCCAATAGGATAACTTTATTGAGAGAAATAATAAGTTCTACTAATTAAAATAATTTGCCATGATAATTGTGCCTGTAAATGGCATAATTGACACTATGGTACCTTCATTTTATGATTTTTCTTTTCCCTATGGACTTCAACTGCTGCTAGTCCAGAGGAAGCTGGCTCCAACTTAAAGAATGACGGATCAGTATAACGCTTCAAACATGCCCCAGCCCCAGCAATGTCAAACCTTGTAGAAGCCAAAAACAAGAAATAGAAAATAGTTACAAATTTATAGAAGATAATCACATTTTGTCTAGCGTTTAAATTTATTAGTGTATGGTCAATCATGTTGCCGTACTTGTCCAGAAGGAACAGTTGTGGAGGCCCCCGGCATTCTCCATATGAATCCATTACAAATCGAGGCATATCTCCACGACTAATAAGATTATGTGCAGAATGAAGATTAGGATGCCAACTAATCCCTGCAATGAGATTAGCAAATGCATATAACTTTGTCAAGTGGCCAATAATAGCAAGTGTTTCAATTTACATAAATTCTGCATTTAACAAGATCATTTATTTTTTTAACTATTTTTTTTTTTAAATAAAGTAAAGTTTTGGTCCCTAACTCAAGTGAAGGATGATAATCTGACCTCCCTTGGAGAAGAATGATAAATGATGAGTTTTTGATAGAAAAGTCTTCTCAAGTGAAGGAACTTCAGCCTCAAGCTGTTGGACACGAGCCACAAGACCTCGACCTCTTGCGGCAGTGACCATTACTTCTTCATGCAGGTCATGAAATATCTCAGCAGCAAATCTAACCAGAACAATGTTGTTAGATGTATGTAAATATTCTATTTTAAAAACAAATTTAGATGTGGTGGTAAAGAATGGCAGAAAATAAGACCAGATATTCCAGAACACATGAACTCCCACAAATAGAACTAACACTTGTACTGATTAGTAGCGAGGCGCTGAAAGCTAAGATTTTCATATTGCTAGCCAGAAAGTATTTGAAACAGACTCACAAAAATAAGCCTAAAAATTAGTTCAGTTGGTTGGTAAGATGATTATGGATAGAAGAAAAATTGCAATTTCTATAAATAATGCTACTTCTTCCAAAATGTTCTATTAAACTGACATTTCTTCCCTTCTGAAAGTCGAATTCATTTTCCAATTATCTTTTTTCAGATAGCGAGGTATAGTAAATAATGACAAGTAATGTTATGAAATAAACAGTTCATAATTAAATATATTATCTTCAGAAAACGACATAGTTATCAAACTTCATATCAGATTCGAGCAGTCTGTGAACTTATTAATGCCCTTTGGTTTTCCTTTTCCAAAATTATAAGCAAGCAAAGAAAAGGATCCAAAAGTAAAAGAGAATTTTAAGGGAAACGAGACAGAAAGAGATGGCAGAATAAAAAAGAAAAGGTGAATCAGAATCAGAGAATAAATAAACAAAATCAGTCGTCAGAATTCAGATATAAGAAAATAGTCAATCACAATGTTAAAATCCATTTCCTTCCAATTCCAAACAGGATCCATCTTTTTCGGCGATATAGCAACCAAAACAACAAAATGATAAAATCCAAGAAACAGCTATCAAAGCAAAAAAAAAAAAAAACAAATGAAACTCAAGCAAAGGCACATTCAAACAATCATGATAGCGAAAAGGTGATAAACTCAACTTTGAGCAAAATTGGAATTAAAATAAAGAATGAATGAAGAAGAAATGAAAGAAAGGAAGAGACTGAGAAAGGTCGCCGAGCTGGCGTAACAAGCCGGAGAGTGCGGCGACGGCGAAGGATTCCAAGAGAGTTTCAGGATCATCTTTATCGGCTGCTCTGTAAAGCTCAGGATCGCCCAAAGAGAGCTCGCTTTTTAGACTGTACCTTGCTATCGGCATTTGGCAGAAATTCAACAATGAAGAACTTCAATTTCTTCCTTCATCTGATCCTTCACTCCCAAGATGACTCTGTTCTCCTCTGCGCAATGGACACAGAGAGAGAGAGAGAGAGAGAGAGAGAGAGAGAGAGAGCTTTTTCAGGTGGGGAGGAAATTTGAAAAGAAAATCCAGTGAATATGCAGTACCTTGAATATATAGTCACTCTTATTTTCATTGGTGGTTATTATAAGAAACCAACTTTTCCTTCTCCCTCTTGTACTTATTTATTATGTCCTTGTTACAAAGTATCAACTAACTAAATTTTTTGGTATCAAATATAAGACACTAACTGCCGCATTAATTGTTTTTTTCTCACTTTATCCTTGTCATTAATGGAGGTTTAAAGTTAAAAATGTGAAGTCACATCATTTAATGTAGAGTGAAGTTGGAAAAAGTTGCAAATTTAGCATAAATTTGATGACCCAACTATCATTTCTTGGTTTGTGAGAAATGGTAGTTTGTGCCTTATAATAAGGACCAGAGGGAGTAACAAGTTTTATTGGTCCTTTATATAAAGCACTTGTTAGTATATAAGGCACTTATTAGTTTTTAGGGTGTATTAATTATTTTTTCCTCATGCATGCCCATTTTAAAAGGGGTAGTAGGATAGAGTAATAGTTAATAAAGTGTTAGAGTTTACTGTAATTAGTGTAATTAGTGGAGGTACTATTGAAAATCATTTGAATTTTACGGCAAGTTTAATGTTTTAAACAAATTTTGTTGGTATATTAGAATTGTTAATTGATACCTTACAATAAAGACAAGATGATGTAGTATTATATAACTTCATGCTTCTCGTTGGGTCCTAGTGAGTAGTGATGGAATGGGTGAAACTTTTCAATATTATCCATAAGGTGTTGAGAGAGAAAGTTTTCATATATATAAAAATATATGCGCATAATTTTATGACTCATTTATTATTATTGTATAGATTTTATTTTTATAGAGTATAATTTAGGGGTAAAGTTGGAAATTTATTGAATTTTAAGTTAGGAATAATGAAGTTTAAATATTTTCTTGATCTCTGTAAATTATTCCTTTGGACCTATTTTTAAGGTAAAGAAAATGTTTCATTTGGTCATTTTTATAACGTACACCACTAATTTTTTTTTATAAGAATGTACAGTTTTACCCTTCATTTTGTAAATATTTTATATATTCTTGTATAGTTTATTGGATATTAAATAAGAGTAAAATAAAAAATTTACTAAATTTTAAAGGAGAGTTAGAGAGTTTAAGGTTTAAATTGGTCTATGTAAAATATATTGGAAATGCCTTGTTAATAGTACGTGAGGAGTATGCTAGAAGTGAGTTATAAATAAGAGTTGAAGAATATGTGTGTGTGAACTCGGAATGAATAACTTTTTTTCCTCTAGTATAATTGGATATGAAACGAGATGGGTTCAATAAGATATCTTGAATAGAGTCTGAGTTTATATGAATGTATAAAATGTTTCCGAAAGAGCTACCTACTGTGGTAAGAGAGAGAGAGAGAGAGAGAGAGAGAAAGAAATAGCTACCTCAATTTTAATTTTGATGATACTCCAATATAACACAATTAGATATATCATATTTTAAAAAACTAGAGATCGATTTTTTTTTCATTTATAATAGGAGAGAAATATAAGTACTTAATTTTTTATTTTTTTTTTGACCTTTGTTGGATTTTTGTGCACGAGAATGCGGGAGAGTGGGAGTTTGGAAGGAATAATTGTTGTCTATAGGCGGGTGTTACGGCGCTTTTAATGGAGAGAAGAGGGTGGGTACTGGATATTCATAATAAAATAAATTGTAGATGTCCCCCTTTTTTGTTTTTAAAGCAAACTCTCAAGTCTCAACAAACCCTTTTCTTAAGGTCAAAAAAAAAAAACCAAACCCTTTTCTTTGTTTCCCCTATTTTACTAAACGTTTGCTTTGTTGAAAGAAAAGTATTCCTTTATTTCCGGAACTCTTTTGTTTTCTCTCACTATAGAAAGTGTTAGATGACCCAATAAATTAAATCTAAGCTCCCTACGTTAATGTAATGGCCTAATGGGAGATAAAATTTTAATATATTGAACTAATAATTGAATGGTAGAGATATATATATATATATATAACTAAATTCCCAGCCAATAATAGAGTTAAGTACAAGACAAAGAAGTTTTTTTTTTTTTTACCATATACAAAGAAGTTATTGTTACTACAATATATGTGGTGAAGGGAAATGATTGAGTTTAATCATAACAAAATAAGCATGCGTAGACATGCGAATTTTAATATGTAAGCAAATGCCCCCTATAACATTATTACCATCAAGATAAGGCTGATAGTACTAAAAAAAAAAGAATGATGGATGTTTAATTTAAATATAATCTGACATTTTCTCTTCTTGTGTTTGAACAAATGGGAAAAATACAAAAGAAAATGACTAATTCTCAATCACAAGAATATATATATAAATATATATATATATATACATACATATATTATATTTAAGCAGGTATCATGCCTATTTTTCCAGATGCCTTTTTCCCCTTTGATACAATCTTGAAAACACCTTTCCCGGCTCCCTATTTTGTCTTTGTCTCGTTTTCTGACTTTTATCTTGCGTCCAAATACAGGATAAATGAAGTGAGTGAGACTATGAGAGAGACTGTATATTAGAACAAAGATTTTTGTTTGTGTGCTATTTTTTTATCGGTTGAAATCATGGAGTTGTGTGTATATATATAAAAAAAAATACTCTAAATTATACAAAACTTCCCTGAATTTTAGAGTAATGACACATAGTCTTCCTAACATTTCAAAGTTTAAATTTAACCTCATTAAATTTTTATATTTTTGTTATGGAACCCTTACCGTTAATTAACTTAATTCTCCCAGACATATAAATGATTGAACATGAGTTGAAACTGGGTTGTTTCTATTTGCATCTTCTTCTTCTTTTTTTCCTGCTAGTGTTTCAATTTGTATCTCTAATTTCGGCGTGAAGACAAAACGATATTATACATTTTGATTCATGTTCATTTTGCAGCATAACCTTGAAAATTGAGAGTTATTGTCAATTTCCTCTCATGGGCAAAAAAATGAAAGAGTTAAGAGCCAAAGGCACACGATTAATATTACAATGAGCAAATGGAAGGATTTAGATGTTTCAAGTACTAGGGTTTTCCAGTAATTGAAAGAGTGTGTTGCAGTTTGCAGACACTCAAGCGACATGAAGGCAATGAGGAGGATGTTAATTTTTAGGGTTTTTAATGATAAAATGAAATGTTAAGTTGTTAACCATTTTATAAAAATATTAGCTTAATAAAATGTTAAGTAGGATGTCATATAAGATGCAAGGTACCTTTTAAGAGAAATACTTACATACTCTAAGAGTACTACATTAAATGTATTTTATCTAATGAAAACATAACAGCTCAAATTATTTTAATCCTAATTGGATGATGACTCATCTGAAACAATTCAAATTTTATGTCACTTTTAAGAAAAATGTTAGCTAATAACTTTTTTTTGTTTTTTATTTAATTAAAATGTTTATTTTTCTTGAATGTAACAAAATTTGAATTCTATTAAATGAGTCATCATCTAAATAAGATTAAAATAATCTTAATTGTTATGCTTTCATTGGATAAAGTAAAGATGACGCTGTACTCTTAAAGTATGTAAGTATTTCTCGTCTTATAATTCATATGATGCGTCAATTTCCGTTAAAAAGATAACAGTTAGTTAACGGCAATGACTCTATAATAAAAAAAAAAAGATTAGGGTGATTAAATTTAATCTTTAAAACATTAGAAAGGCTACGTGTAACCCTCTCAAAATTCACAGGGGTTTTATATAATTTAACCTAAAAATATATATACACGTAGGAATTAGGAAGAACCCATATTTAAAAAGAGGAACGTGTTAGGATGTCTCTCATCCTCGCGCTGACCATTGAGGGAGGAAGATATCTTTAAAATTAGGTGTGATGATCATGGTTCCCACTTCAATTCTCTCACCCATCGTATACATTTCAATTTCAAATATTTAATTATTACTTCATCATGTCCTTGGGATATTTACGAAGAACAAAACGCATGCACAATCTAAAGGAATACTTAAAAAATAACATGCATATTTTAGGATATCTCCTCTTTTAAATTTTCGTCAAATGGAGTATTACCCTGATCCCATCATTCTCACTCCCGAAAGATCATTTGATTGGTTGCAATTTAATGCATGCAAAGTAGATAGTTGCATCAACACCATACCATAATAGAATAATTTTTTTAAAGTTTACTTCACAAAATTGTTCATAAGATTTGAAAAAGAGTTTTATGGTGGCTATTGGGGTATAATGTAATACTCAATAAAATTAAATTAAATTTTGATAAAGTACAATGGAGTGGTTAATGTAGCCAACCTCACCTAATGTAATAAAACTTTATTATTGATGTTATATTATATGTTTGAGAAAATTATAAAAGTAAAATAAAATTTTGTATCGGCGCGTGTGAAAAGACGGAGTGTGTAACATAACTGAATCGAGCGCTCTTGTGGACCCCACAACGCCCCTCCCTGCTTTTTTCAGTTATGAATCAACCGGATGCTTTATGTTGGTCCCCCCTATTCCTGTCAATGGAAATATAAAATCACAATGTTGCAGGTCAACAACAAAAGTGGAATCACAATGTTACTAATATGTTTTTCATTTAGAATCATTTTTCTTTGCCAGTTTTTCATTTAGAATTAGTACAGTGTTGTTGTTAATCAAATTTTTGTGTTGGTCTTACAGTTTTAAATAGATAGTTTTGTTTGTTGAAGTTTTAGAGATTTATTTTTTGTTTAAGCCTTTGTCTTTATGTTTCTAATTATTATTTTTTATTTTGACCCTTATATTTAAATTTAAACCAAATCCATGTAAAATTATAAGAATCAGCACTAACAATTTAACGTTACATGGACCAAAACTAAAACTTGTTCAAACTTTAAGGGACAATTCTTCCTTCTATCAAAATTACCAAAATTACAATTTGTTAAAAGCCAAACAAACTAATGCTTAAATCCGCATTCAAACGCAATAGGTGACAAGATGTTGCATTGTTTTTATCGTTAGTCAGTGAAGGTGGAAAATGAGAGGGCGTGGGGATTAGTTGGGGGTGCAGGTAGCATAAATTTATATAGTTTCAATGAAATTGAAAAAGGTAGGTGTACTTATTTGTCTACTCACACAGAAATAATGAAAAAAAGTTAATGTTTGGAGACCTCAATTAAACTCAGTAATATTTCATTATAATTTTGCAATATCATGTTAGATTTTTCAACATGGAAAGGTCACATTAATGTAACGTCTGGAATTTTCTATTATATTATAGCAATTTTTAATTGAATTATAACCACTTTTTAATGTCAAAAACCTAAAAATACAGAAAAATTTAAAACTTTTCTTTTAAAACATTAGATCAACCCCCTGTTGGTTGAAATGGGCTTTTCAGACAAATTGAAATAACTTAAAACTTTTTATAAAATAAAGTGGTTAATAAAACAATTAAAAGTACACTAACCCTCTTAAGGGAGTCTATTCATAATTCATAATACTTAGGAAATTTAAATCTCTTAATAAATTTATACAATTCTATTTTCTATACTTTCTACTGTTAATTTAATAATTTAATTTTACAACATATACAAATAACCTTATTAAAATATTTACTGCCTCTTGCTTCCCAAATTATAATCCTAATTTCTTCGTCTACTCTTCTTCCCCAGCTAGCTTCTTTCAACCTGCTAAACTGAAAAATGTTTGGGGAAGGGGGTGAGATTGGAAATCCCAATAGCAGTTTCTTTCATATGAGTTCATGCATAATAAATCATAAATCTTCACAATATGAATAATCTTTATCCTTATAACCTCTACCAACCACTACTAACGATATATTCATTAAATAGTGGAGGTACCTCTACCTGCAACAGGATTTCATAACCTCTGGCAAAGGGGGAGCGACCCACCTAAGCCTTGGAGTACTCCCCTCATAACCTCTAAGGAATAAAATTACCATTGCTACAGGTATTATGAAATTTATGCATGCAATGCGCTGTAATTAATTATTATATGCAATAAACTGCTACCTTATTCTTGAGCTTAACCTTCACTAAACTCCTTTATCTCTTCGTACTCTTGGGATTCAATCTCACTATCTTGTCCTATAAATATTTATGATATAAAATAATACATTAATATCTAATCTTAAATATAATAATTAAACGTCTCTCACATTCCTATCATACTACCCCTTTCTATTTCTAATACTATTAAATCTAAATTTCTAGTTAAATGATTAATCATATTATTACCAATCAACATTGCACAAACATAGATTAATATATACACAAATAAAATTAATATACACATAAACACAAAAGTGTCTTAACTACGTTAAATTAACTAACATTTCTTATCAATCAACTAATACTTCAATGAACTTACATTCATTATAAGTTTTAAAACTTTAAATTCACTTAGCACTAATTAACTCCCAAGTTACCTATTAAATGCAATAATACCTATTTATAATTCCACTTAAAGCTTTGTCCTAATCCTTGAAAATCCTTAAGCAATGAATTACCTTCCAACCAAACTTGCAGATCCTTAACTTAACTTCACGAACCATAAACACTTAACAATATTGACTTGGAGTTTAAATTAATGAATCACCAATAAATCTCCTTCTATCCCATTGATCTTGTCCTAGTTGCAAATACAATCTTAATTCAAAACCTTTAAAATAATAATCCAAAAGAATTCAACTCTTATCCTCACACCAATGACAAGTCAACAATTCATAAATGCAACTCACATTACATTTTAAGTCAAGTCTAACAAATCCAAGTACAACCAATCCAACTTTTCATATCTCTTCCTTTACATTTCATTCCTACCGAATGAATCTTATCATTTCTCCTTTCTTTGCAACTAAACTAACAGCCAAACAACACCAATAATCATTTCTTCTTCTTTTTCTGAACAAAATCCACTACCAGAGCAGCAAGGAACAAAAATAACATATTTTAAACAACTTCATATCAATTAACCCTAAGCAAACAACTCCACTTCATCTTTCTAAACATAACAAACAATAATGGCCATTTTTCCTTCTACCCAATTAATCCTACCTAAATTCCTAATCCAACTTTAACACTACTTTAGTCCAATAAATATCATTCCAAGCCATAATTTCAGCATTTCACCTCAAAGTTCCCTTCAAACCAAAGCCCAATAATCCCAAGAATAACCAATTCACTCCACAATTTCTTTTACTTCATTTCTATTGAATTAATACTATCATTTCTCTTGTAATACTCCTCAAGCCAGCAGCCAATGGCCCACAAACTAGAAAATTATTACTACACTATTACCATCAAAATCATTTTAGAATCAAGCAAAGTTAAGAAAATCAAACACAATAAGAATACCTAATTTACTCCAACACAAGAGACCATTTGACTCAGTCCCAGCAGCAGTCAGAATTCTAGAATCTAAATTTCATCATCTCACATATCCAAATCATCCATTTCAGGTTCCAATTCCTACGTGCCACACTTCAAAATTTTCCCTTTTCAGCTGACAAATTCGCAGGAACAGGGAACAAAGATTAACCAACAAATCAGAGATTCTAGGCTTAATTAAATCACACCTATAGCAGAAAAAGAAATCACAATCACACTTCAAGCATTATAACTCCAAAATTCCCTTCTTTCCCTTTCTTCCTTCTTGGTCAAACAGGCAAAAGCAGGGTGAATAAGAACACACTTAACCACTCAAAAATTTATCAAATCACACCTACAGAAAATGCTTATCAGAGCTTCTAAATGCAAGTATATTATGTTCAAGAATTTTCCCTCTTCATTCTCGGCCAGCACAGAACAAAGACAGGGGAAAGCAACAAAATTCCAAATGTCTTTAAATTAAATTTTATCTTCTAATTATTTCTCTTTATTTCTTAATAAATCTTAAATTTATTATTAAAAAAAATGCCTAAAACGTCATAAATTCATTTTCAATGATTTTTAATATTTTAATAACATTTCCTAAATTTTAAATAATTCTTTATTTTCTCTTTTCTAAAATTTGGGGTGTTACAATTAACATCTATTAAGCAAAAATGATTGAAAATTGTTTAAATTGGTTCATACACATTCAAATTAGGCCGTTAGATGTACAAATAAATAAGATTGAACGAGTAGAATGGAATAATCTAAAAAGAGGTAAAATGAGACCAAAGAGAATACTCAACAACAATATTAAATAACACCTACTCTTGATCACTAATATACTAAGATTTAGTTTTCAACAGAGCATAATTTTTCAATATAGAATAATGAGGTTGTATGATTTATATATCTGGCCTCATTTTCATTTAATGAGGATAAGGGTCTATTGTTGCTATTATATATATATATATATATTAAATAATTTTATACTTTTTCAAAATTGAAAAAACAGACTAAAAGAACCGAAAGAATCACACACTGCCCCTAGGAAATACCACTCTGTTCCTTATTATAAGTCCAATTATCGTAAATATTTTGTTCATAAATATAAGTCCGCTTTGGGATCAATTAATGCTATTGTGACTATTTTACCCTTATGTTGGAAATAGAGAAGATGAGAGAGAATGTTTATAATGCATAAAATATTATTTTTACACCTATTCTTAAATGAGGGCAAAGTTGGAAAATTTTAAAAAAATAGAATATATTTAATGTTATAACTTCCATTTTTTGGTATGTAAAAAATGGTTAGGGTGGATTTATAATAAGGAACAGAGTGGTAAGTGCGGAGGGAGACTCCTCAAGGATATATGACATTTTCATTTGTAACAAAATGATTCAAATTCTAAAAAATATATGATGATTACTGTATATATTCTATTGAATTTTATTGATGTAATGATGTCAATTATCACACAAATCACTGCTTGAATGATGTGTTTGTTTTGAGATGGCTTGAATATAAGAGTGAGGCAAACTTGGCTTTAAAGAATTGGGAAGAAAGTAACCTCTTGAATGGCCAACTAAACCAACTTGACGTATTTATTAGTCAATGTATGTGGTGGAATTTCATTTCTGCGTTTGTTTTTGTTTTTAAATGTGAAAGATAAGTCTGCGTTAAAATTAATCAATTCTGAGCCTCTACTTTCTATCAGTGGCATTTTCACACGGCATTCACTTCTTCTAGAGACGTCATCATTGCTAATAGAGACTCTTTCTTCTTGTTAGTGTTGTTGTTTTCTTCTTGGAATCATCGAGAATCCGACGTCAATAGTGTATTTAGAACTTTTAATGACTTGAAATTTTTTATTTTTATTCTTAATATATACTCCCTTCGGTCTTATTTATAAGAGTACAGCCGTCAAAATACGCATCTTAAAAAAACATGTGAAAGTAGTTAAATGTGTCTGGAATTTATATTTTTTTCAATACTACCCTTATTTATAATGAGTTTATTAAAAAAAGAAATATATGAGCATTAATAAATATGAAAGAGAATTAGGGGTAAAATAGGAAAAAATACATTAAATGATGAGAGAATGTAAGGTGGGCTCTTATATTTTGGACCAAATCAATTCAAGTTTTAAGCTCTTATAAATAGGACCGGAGTAGTTTTTATTGTAAGGTATAGAATAAATGTAGCTTTTATTGTCAGCTTAAAAATACTTAATTGATATTAAAAAGTACTTAGAAAATGAAATTTAGGGCGTGAAAGCAATTCCCGGGTGATCTTTATGAGGGGCAACAAAATATGCTTTCTTAATGTTGAAAGAGGTCGAAATTATTCAAATTAAGTTAACCATAAATAATAAATACATACACAAATATGCAAACATTGAATACTTTCTGAACAGTTTGTTAAAAGCATATATATTAAACTATGGGAAAAGGTATGTACAAACTTTTAACTTGTCCAGAGTGAAGTGCTTTTTTACATATATTTATGTCCTCATAATGGAAGCAATATTCTTCAAGGTATCGTGGAAAACTAAATGTTTGCACTTTCTAGTGGAAATTCAGGTGAAATGCATTTTTGCTGCCACAAGCATATTTCTATTAGAGATAATCTGGTTCTAGTGGAGTGTTTTTTTTTTTTTTTGTACAAATTCAAGTGAAATGGTTTTTGTTAAGCGCATGTATTCTCCTACCGGAATCAATCATATTCGAGGCGTTGTTGTTGGACACTAAATGCAAGCACTTCTTCCGATTATAGTTCTAACATTGATTTGTCAGGTTGTGAGATATTAATTTCTTCTACTGTATATATCCCTAATTAGTAATTCAAGAGAAGTGTTGAAGAATAATGAAGCCATCAAATAAGCAGGCCCAAAAAAGTTGTTGAGTTCAAAAATCAAAATGCAAGCCCAGTAATGGCCCAGCAGTGAGTGAGGGCATACTAACTTGGTCCAAAGTCCATGCAAGTTTGATCGGACCCCTCAAGACAACATGAACTGGCCCAATAATCCAGGAGAGTGTGTTAAAATCGCATTTGAAAAATGCTCTATAATTACAATGCTATGCGAAAAACCTTTATTAACAGATAAAATTAAGAAACTCTCTTACAGCTTTATTCTATGAATTGACCTAAAAACACAATGCTTGAACTTTTGATAAGCACAAAATTAAGTCACACTTGTATGTAGAGCCAATGAAGAAATCATGATTTATTAAATTGGTGTGGTCAATTTATGATGAATCATAAAGTTGTATCACCATGGCAATTATAACACGTTCCAGATTGAAACAGAACAATCATGGAATATTTAAAATCTAAAGCATTTTAAAATACACAAAGATAAAGCAATGGAGGTGGTATCTTACACACAAGATAATGAATGAATGCATAATTTAGGACCACCTCGGATTGTTATATTAATAACTCTTTTCATAAGCATATCTATATTTTTATTAGAGGCACTTATGTTCGAGAGATTGATATTTTTTTTTTTTTTTGCCAGGAAAAAGATGATTCTGCTATTAAATGTAAACCGAATACAAGTTACAAAGTCTTGAAAAACAAACTTTAAAAAACAAGGACGAAATAAATAACAAGAAAAAATCTACCCTTATCAAAACATTTTTATCGGGAATTTGAATATTAGTTTGTTACGTTATAAAAAACCAGTTCATTTCACCATACTCAATCTCCGCTGATTATATTAATAACTTAATGTTACCATTTTCTTTCATTTTCTTGGAGCTTTTTTTTTTTTTTGGGTTTCAAGTAACAAGAGAACAAGTGCTTTGGGGGACCATAGACTTTTTCTTGAAGAACATTGGAGCTTTTTTATAGCTTAATGGCCCAACATTATGGAGGATCAGTGATTAAAGGCAAATCATTGAAGTGTCCGAGTTTAAAGAATAAAAAGAGGGATGGATTATGAGAGATCGTATATTGTAATTGAGAGAAGCCAAAGCAAAGAAAAGCTAAAATTACAAGGGCTAATCACTCACCACTCACACTCACCCGTCCACTCTCCACTTGTACTAATTAAAGCACCACTGTGAACAAAAAACCTTATCTCTTGCTTCTAATTTAGTTCCCACGTGAGTCATATGATCACCCTCTACATTTTGCTGCTTTTAGTATTAATCGGAAGATTATAAAGCAACAAATATTTTCAAAATCAACAAACATTTAATATTAAAAAATTAAATTAAAATATAGAGTTTATATATAAATATATTCAGGCAGTTTTCTTCGATACATATTTTATATTAAAACATTTCCTTAATGCAATAGCATACAAGAACGTTCTCCAATGGAGTAAAAATATATCAACATTCGTAAAATATATTGACATCCTTCCAATTGGCATATATGCTAAAGGACAAATTGTAAACCCCTAACTTAAGAATAATATGCGATATTCTTAACATTCTAATGACTGATATAAATGTTAGTAAATTAACTTTTGGTATCGTTGGCCAAAAAAAAAAAAATTAACTTTTGGTATCTACTCGTTTATCTAATAGTTGATGTTGTCCTATTACAGACAATATTCACACACTAATTTGCGGTCATGGTTAACTGCATGATTATAAAATACAATGGTAATTTACTAATATTTGTCATTTATTGTATACAATATGTTTAATTTTTGAATCAAAAGATGAAGATGAGATCATGTGAAATTACTAATTGCGATCCCAAAATAAAAAAGAGAAAATATATATACGTGTGTATATATATGTATGTATATGTATATGTATATGTATATATATATGTGAGCTTGTATATGTATATATAGATATATCAATGTGAGCTTCATCAATTGAAGCTCCTTTGAGAGAAGAGACTATAAACCCTAGCATGTGGGAGACAGATTGACACACTTCCTGGCTTTAGTCCTTGCCTTGCCACCTTGGGGCTACTCCTGACATTGGTGAGCATTAAGAGTTTTGACCAATTTATATATATATATATAATAAACTTTTGTTACCGTTTTTTTTTTTTTGATAAAAAGACAAAGAAGAGGAGGCCCTATTAATGGGAAAAAAAAATAAAAAATATCGCAAAACCCAGCGTGCATAGTAAATCCATGGGAGAATGGATCAACTTTTATTATATATATATAATTATATGTCGTTATGTTGATTTTACCATGTACGAAAATAATATAAAATGTATAATATTTATTTTATTTTTATATTTTGAAAT
Organism: Mimosa bimucronata; assembly: GCA_037074515.1. Taxonomy (NCBI): domain Eukaryota; kingdom Viridiplantae; phylum Streptophyta; class Magnoliopsida; order Fabales; family Fabaceae; genus Mimosa; species Mimosa bimucronata. The sequence continues at coordinate 4,837,364 of CM073446.1, forward strand.
AATTTAATTTTTCTTCTTTTAATACTATTTTGATCAAGTTTTGGTATTTTCCATACTTGTTCAGCTTGTTTTGGAACTTCGATGCGTTCTAAAGCAACTTTTGAATGGCCTGTTGGGTAGACTTCTCTCTTCCTGTTAAGCTGTGAACGTCAAGTCTAAAACTTGATTCGATCCCAACTTTATTTGTTGGTATTAAATTTTATCAGTGATTTAAATTTACAGAAATAAGATCATAGTTTTTTAATTTGGCTCTCTACGTTTAAAAAGTACTTCCTCTATTATTAAATATAAGACCCAGTTGACTTTTTTTTTAGAAGTTAAAGAAGATAAATGAGTCACTTAATTATAATGTATTTTGTATTTTATTATATCATATGTTAGTTTATAAGTCAAATAAACTATTTTAGAGAAAAAATTTAGAAAAATCAATTTGTAAGTAGCTTATTTAGCTTTTTTAGGATTCTCCAAAAAAGTCAACTAACTCCTATATTTAGGAATGATGTACTATTTTTAGTCTTTTATTCTTAAAGTTGTCAGTTTTAGTTCGATCAGATATCCAAAAATGATGACTCAATAATTTAAACGGTAATTTTGCAAATAAATGCTGTTAAAATATTTTAAAATAGAGTATTTGTATAATGTAATTATTTTCAAATATAAATAAGTTAAAACAATTAATACAAAATCCAAATAATAAATGTTGGAAAGAAATTCTAAATGGCATTTTTTTTATCTGCTAAATGGCATTTAATCTAAAGCAATTAATATGAGTTTGAAGCAATAAATTCAATTAATATGATTAGCATTGAATGGGACAACAATGTTTGAATCTCACTTGCTAGTTATGGGATACCACTCTATTCCTTATTATAAGTTCACTCTAACTACTTCTCACATAACATGGAGTGGAAGTTGTAGCATTTAATATGACCTATTTTTAAAACTTTTTCCAACTTTACCCTTAATTAAGAAAATGTGTTAAAATAATGTTTTATGCATTACAAACATTATCTCTCATTTTCCCTATTTCCCACATAGGGGTAAAATAGTCACAGTAGCATTAATTGATCCCAAATAGGACTTATATTTTGGAACAAAAAATCAGTGGTAGTTAGACTTATAATAAAGAACAGAGTGGTATCAAACAAATACCACTCTATTGCTTATTATAAATCTAACTATCACAAATTTTTTGTTCCTAAATATGAGTATATTTTGGAATCAATTAATACTATTATAACTATTTTACCCCTATGTTGGAATTAGGCAGGACGAGAGAGAATGCTTATAATGCATAAAATATTATTTTAATACATATTCTTAAATAAGGATAAAGTGGAAATTTCTTTTAAAATTTGTCATATTTAATACTATAACTTCCACTCCTTGGTATGTGAGAAGTAGTTAGAGTGGACTTATAAAAAGGAATAGAGTGATACATTAAAATCAAATAAGAGTACCTTATTCAAAAAGTAAGTATTCACTTTGTTCTTTATTATAAGTTTTAAATCCCTGAATAAATGTATCCTAAAATATAAATTTAGTTTTAAGTTTGTCTAAACATAACTTGCAATTTTTTCAATTTTACCCATTATTTGTCTGTCCCCCATACATTTTCTTTCTTTCTTTCTTTTTTTCTTTCTTTTTTTTATTAAATTTAGGGTATCAACCGCCGAAAACAGTGACGAATCCCTTTGCAGCGGGTCCTCTACTTAAGGGTAAACGGCTGGCCACAAAACCCAATACATTTTCTTTCATATTTACTATATCATTTTTTCATATTCCCTCTCATTATCTTTTCAAATGCATTCTCTTCCACATACATAGATATCAATGAGGCATAATTATAAAACAAATTATATTTCTAACAAAATTCTCGTTTTAACCAATTTTAGTAATTTTTTTATAAACACAAATCAATTATTCGAGAGATAAAAATGAAGTGAATAACCAATAATGATTGTGAGTAATGGAAGGACTAGCCCTTCCAAACATGACAGATTAAGATTTAAATCTTCATTGAAAGAAACACTTATCTAAGAAATGCTTTAAATATAATCACCCAAGCCTCATGCTTTATTTAAAAAAAATAGAAAATAAGGAGAAAAAAGTGGACCAAGTTGGGGAGGACTTCCTTTTAAAATTGTTAGTTCTGAACAGATCGAAAACATTTAAATAATGTTTTAAAAAAAAAATTAAAAAAGACAAAAGAGGAACAAAGTCATAGTGAGAAGATCCAAAATCACCCATTAACACTTCCTATATATAGCCACTCTTGCAATGCCAACTTCAATACCACTTACCATCTTCTCTCTTCTCTCTCTCTCTCTCTCTCTCTCTCTCTCTCTCTCTCTCTCTCTCTCTCTCTCTCTCTAACTCCCCATTTAAAGCCCTCAGCCATGGTTGCCGCCGAAGTAGTAATGTCAGAACCAAACCTTCAAGCCGTCCCTCTCATGGCAAAAGACCACTCTTTCCATTCACCAAGAAGGTAAATCAACATCAATATTAATATTATTTTCATTTCACATCTCTCTGTTCATTCACATACTCTGTTTTCCCCTGTTTCAAAAATCAAAAAACAGAGCATCATCTAAAATCCCCTGTTCTATCACTAAAACCCTCTCTTCCCCTTAATTTCCTCCACAGATTGGAAGGAAAAGTCGCCATAATCACCGGAGGAGCGAGAGGAATCGGCGAAGCCACGGCAAAGCTCTTCGTCAAGCAAGGAGCGAAGGTCGTAATCGCCGACGTCGAAGACGCGATCGGATCTCTCCTCGCCGAGACATTATCCCCTTCAGCAATATTCATACACTGCGACGTCTCCTCCGAAGAAGACATGGAGAAATTGGTGAAATTGACGATTTCCCAGTACGGTCAGCTCGACATAATCTTCAACAATGCCGGAATTTTGGGGAATCAATCGAAGAACAAGAGCATTGTGAACTTCGATGCCGATGAATTCGATCAAATTATGAGGGTTAATGTCAAAGGAGTGGCCCTTGGAATGAAGCACGCGGCGAGGGTTATGATTCCTCGGCGATCAGGCTGCATAATTTCGACGTCGAGCGTCGCCGGAGTTATGGGCGGGCTCGGCCCGCACGCCTACACGGCGTCGAAGCACGCAATTGTCGGATTAACGAAGAACACGGCTTGTGAATTGGGGAAATTCGGGATTAGGGTTAATTGTATTTCGCCGTTCGGAGTGGCGACACCGATGCTGGTGAGCGCGTGGAGAAACAGCGACGTCAACGACGACGACGGAGAGGAGGGAGAGGAGGTGGAGAGGATGGAGGAGTTTGTGAGGGGATTGGGGAATTTGAAAGGGAAGACATTGAAGGCTAAGGATATTGCAGAGGCAGCACTTTATCTTGCAAGTGATGAGTCAAAGTATGTTAGTGGTCATAATCTTGTTGTTGATGGTGGAATCACCATTTCAAGAAATTGTGTTGGCCTTTGATTAGTTCATTAATGATGATGATTATAATCTTTGTTGGTTAATTAGTGTTAGAATGTATCAGCTCCGTCTTAACTAATTGTAATTACTTATTAGTTTCAGTTATTAGTTTTTTTTTTTTAAAAAAATATAGCTTTGGTGTTAATTTCCTCCCTCCTGAGGTTCAAACATTCACTGTGGTTTTAGTTTGTCATGTTATTTTGTTTATTCTCCAAACTTAATAATATAAACTAGTTGATTTTTTTGGAAAATCCTAAGAAAACTAAATAAGTTACTTATAAATTATTTTTTCTAAATTTTCTTTAAAATAATTTATTTGACTTATAAACTAACATATAATCTGATAATACATCAACTTCATTATGATTAAATGATTTATTTAGCTTCCTTAACTTCTCCAAAAAAAGGTCAACTAGGTCTTATATTTAGGAACGGAGGAAGTAATTGTTTATGAATTTTGACTATTTTTATTTTTTCATTGCAGACGAAATCATCTTAAATATCATGATATTTTTTTACTTGAATATGAATGGCCTTATAACTCAATGGTATGCAACTTAAAAACTCAACCTGAACATTGTAGGTGATACATATCACTGATGTAAAGTTGACTTTTTCAAAAAAAAAAAAAAAAAAAAAACTAGTGTGATATAGAGTTAATAAAATATAACATTATTGATACTATTATAATTTAATAAGTAATAATAATTTCTTATAAAATTTATAATATATATTGATTTTAGTATGATGCTCTCGTATCTCTATCAGAAGGCACCTCTAATTATCTCATCAAAATCAATACAAATTTGGTTAATTTATCAACCTTATTTGAAAATAAAACATCAGAATTAATAATATTTCATATTATGAAGTACATATAAGAAAACATTGAATTGCAATTAATAAGATTTAAAATAAAGATAATATTGAACAATGTAACTAATGCCCCCACATGATGACTTCTAATAAAAAGCATACACTTATTTGTGTTAAAATGTGCCTTATAATGTATAAGGACATGGGGTGAGTAAGTCTCCAAATTTCTTAAGATTTTAATCACCATGATTATTTCTGTATTATGAATATGTGCAGATATATCCAATTCAGTTCGTTTGATATCATCCATTCTCTGTCATACTATTGGTAATAGATTAAAAGTGCAACTAATTATTTTTAAAACTTATATAGTAGAGTAAATAGAAAAGTATGCTTTATTAGAAGATTCAAACCCTTTATTTTAAGAAAAATAAAGTATATATCTTCCATTCAATCTTGTACCTAATCCAACAACAATTCATACAAACGAAGAAACAGAAGAAATATTTTAGCTTCAACCCATTGACGGGAACAAATCTTGGATCTCGAAATGATACGTATCTAATTACGTAGGGAAAGTACAATAAATGAGAGACACTAATAACAAGCCATGCCCATCTGAGCTTTAGTTTTAACATTAATGATATTTTTTGGGCAAAGTTTTAACATTAATAATTAATGGCGCAAAAAGTGAGCTGTCTTGCATCAATCAATTTCATCCCTTTATTTACAAAAAGTCAAACAGTCTTTGCTTCCAACTCTACTCTTACTTTCAGTTCCTTTGGGAAAAAACCCTTCTTACATGCTTTTTTTTTTTTACACGTACCAAATAATCATTTATTATGGGTAATTCGTTTGAATCATTTATTATGGGTAAGTTTAATAGAGTTTTCTGTTTTTATTTTTACTCATTTATTATACATATTTTCTCTCCCCTCCTTGCATTTAATACTATACAAAGGCAGAAATAAAAAACATGCATTTATTACTTTGACTTTTGCATATTACGTCTTATATTTTAGACCAAAAAATTTAATATGTTTCCTCTAGGACCAAAAAAATTTAATGTGTTACCTCTTATGTGTAGGATTAGAGGGAGTATTTTATGATATTTTAAACTTATCAAAATAATCTTAAATAATCATATTTGGTGTTCTTAATACAAGGTTCTTAATATAAGGCTATTTTATGAATTTTGTACAAATATATACTCCCTCCGTTCCTAAATATAGGATATATTTAGGGAGGTGATCTGTTCCTAAATATAAGATTTCTTTTTAATTTTTCTTAACTTTTTTCCAAACTATCACTATTAATACTCCTTAATGATAAACAAGTAAGAGAGGGAGGGTGAGAATAAATGTAGATGGTTATGGTACTTTGGTAATATCATGTGATTCTAACTAACTTAAATATCATCTTTAATATAATCAAATTAAATAATTTAGTCTTATATTTAAGAACAGAGACCGTATAGTCATAATATAAGGTATTCTTGATTACTTCAAGAAGAATGATAGTTAAATTATTCATTGAGTCTTCAAATTACTAAAATTAACTATTTTACTTTTCTTTTTAAAAAAATACCATTTTCAAATATGCATTCAATATGCACATGCCACTCTTTCTCTCTTATCCAAGGGATAAAAGTGAACAAAAGTTCTTATTAATTTCATTATTAATCTCTTATATTTTGGATCAAATTTTTTTTAAAAGCCTTCTTATTGATATAGATGTCTGGGACAACTGACCTACTGGGACATAAATTATATACGTTTTACATTGTTTTTGTTTAAAGTTTGATAAAATTTTCCTTTTTTTAAGATTTTAAAGAGGCAGTTGGCGGCATTAAAATAGAAGAAACCTCAATTAATAAATCCAACTGAAATGAAAAGAAAATTTAAATTGAAGCATACACTTCTAACAAATTTTCAGCCGCAGAAGGTTATCCATAAAATTCCGCTGTAATACTCCTTGCACTACTCAAATCAAATTCAATATAAAGCTTCGTATGAAGCAGTCCGATCCTCACATTGTTATAATCGAGATCCTAGTCCCGTATTGTGGCAACAAGAAGAATATGCCCTCAAAAGCCCTTATAATAGGTGATTGACTCGAGGGATATAGGCTAGGAGTAATATTTTCTTTAAATAAAAAATAAGAAGAATATCCAAGTGGGTCTTATACCAGAGGTGATTAACTAATACTACTAAGTACTAAGTAAGAGGGTTTAATAATTAGAGAGCCACCTACTAATGGCCAGTTTAAGTTAATTAGGGTTTGCGGGTAATTAAGGGGGATGTCAGGCTAATTAACAATGAAACATGTGAGGTTGACTTTTTGACTCCATCATTCTCAACCAAATAATCAACTCAAAGTCCTTCATTCTTAAAGCTGGTTGGCTTTTTTTTAATTTGTGACCTTTTCATTTAATTACAGTACTTATTTATTTATGAGTATTCACAAATGCTAAGTAATTAAAATATTTATTGTTTACCAATACCCTGATCCCGTATCTTGTTTTGGACCACACTGCCGACACACCATCATCTACGACTACGACTAGCCTACTACTACATACATGGGATTTCAATCACTTACTATAAGAACCAATTAATAATTTGTAAGTTGTAAGCATTAACTAAGATTGAATTCATATGTAGTCTCATTTTTTAATGATTTCCCCCCATATAATCCATACAATTACATGATCATAAAGTTCCCATTTAATTTTTACGTGTATGCGTGCGTGCAAGAGGACTTCAAAAACATTATACTCTCTCTCATTTTTTTAAAATAAAACAGCAAATAACTAATTGTAATGTTTAACTTTAATTGAATTAATTAAGAAATTAAAGTATTTTTTTTAGAAAATATCATCATTTAACAATTCCTCGGGGTTTGAAGGATAAAGAAAAACACAGAAATGTACATTTAAGCATTGATATAATAAATTACATTAATACTCTCAAAAGAAACTTATACTTCCTCGATTCCTAAATATAAGATCAAGTTGACTATTTTTTTTTTTGAAGAAATTAATGAAGATAAAAGAGTCATTTAATCATAACGTATTTTATGTATTGTTAGATTATATGTTAGCTTATAAGTCAAATTCACTGATTTAGAAAAAAATTCAAATAAATCAATTCATAAATAACTTATTTAGTTTTTCTTAGGATTTTCCAAAAAAGTCAACTAAACCCTATACTTAGGAACTGAGAGAGTATTACAAACTAAATATTCCTTCTTAAAGAGACATCCCTGTAATAGGGATAGGAGGGAGTACCCAATATTTTCTTTGATCCTGAATATAAGTAACTTCTTATTAATTTACACATAAAAACCATTAAATTTATTGTAACATTAAATTGATTTTCAGTATTAATTTAATTAATCACAATAAACCCAAACATTATATTAATTTTCACTCTTTAATTTCTTATTTCCCTTATTAAATACGGACGTATATAAAAATATGTAATGCTCATTAAAACTATCACATTCTTCATAAAAAGAAAAAAAAAATCTTCTAAAAGATGTCCTATAATAAAATTATAATGTACTAATAGTTTTTAATAATTAATCTTATCAATAAACACTTATTTTTAATAAGGAGTATAAAATTTTTAATAAGGAGAAAATTCATTCTCCTATACTCCATCCACTACAATTTTTGGCTGTATAAACCTAGATTTCTACTTATCTGAATCAATATATAGTCATCTATACCTTACAAAAATCAACATATATAAGAAATATAGAGGCATACATTTAATGGCTTGAGATGGGGAAGACCAATTTAGAATTTTGGAAAGAATTATTTCTTATAGTTAGAACTTAGAACCACCTTTATAAAAAGAAATTGTTCTAGGACATGGGCCTTGGGGGAGCATATGAAACACTGAAGTACATCGGAGTTGGACAGCAATATCAAGGAAAAAACATAAGGGTAGTTCAAGTTGGCCACACACAAGGGTGGAATTTGGCAGAGTGATTTCCAGATTCATGCAGGTCAGGTCAATGGAGAGAGAGAGAGAGAGAAGCTCACATTTCAAAAATCTTGGGGAAACAGAAGAAACTGTCAATGTTTAAGCCTTACCAGGGAATGAGTTGTAATTTGTAGGTTTAGAGGTTATATACAAGTCTTATTTATTTGGCTTTTCTTTTAAAGATTAGATAACAAAGCATTAGACAGAGTATAATATATATTTATATATATACTATTTGAAATCCACAGTCAAATTTTACTCAAATATCGAAGCTGTCAAAGATTAATGATTTGGGTGTAATACAGTCCAAGTTTGACAGAATAGAAAGGTTAAGAATATTAATATTGATTATTGAGCAACAAGCTGCTCTGCCCACGTGCATGAGTCACACAACTTTGCCATACTCATCCAAATTTGGTGTCAACTAAACTCCATTTTTGACAAATAGGTACTTTATTCGTCCTTGTGTAACATATTTTATATTAATTTTGTTTACAATATTTGAAGTATAGAATATGGAGTAAGTAAATGCGATTATATGCGATAGTTTATTTGTCATACCCCAATCACCTCTTTGATATCATATGACTTCGATGATGCGGATCATAAATAATGAGAAGTCTCTTGTCGGATCATTAGAAGATTTATATATAGTCATGTGATTACAGCAAGCAAGTACTAGGATTCTCTAGGATAAAAATTAAAACGATTCACTGTATGGCTATACATTTTAATTTTGATGTTAATACGGAAGATCATATTATTTTATCCACCACATGGAATATTAATTAATATTTATATTCGTAACAACCAAGATCTTGGAAGAAGATCACATTTGGTAGTAATCTTCCTTTTTATATATGTTTTAACTAATTTTTTTCCAACTTAGTTTAGGTTTTCATTACAGGTATTAGGTATCCAGACTGTCTCTCAACTTTAGTTTTGCCAAACTGTTGATTTGGTGTAATCGCGGATCGAATTAACAACAACAACAACAACAATAGCTGGTGCATGAAATGAGTAGCTGAGCCCATGAAGACGTGGAACTGTGTGAAGCCCAGCACAAATGAAAGCCCACTTAATTGGGCTGAAGGCCCATTACAAGCTCAGCTCAATATATTATACAGAGAGAAGTCTCATAAAAATCCCTTGATCCTTCAAAGTCCAAAGTCACCTGACATTTTGTGTGAAGATTCATGTGCAACCTATCTTTAAGAAGTGTAATTCTTCTTTCATTGTGTGCAAGCATCTTCAGATATTTTGTATATATTTGAGGATAAGTTACACACAGCTAAAGAAGAATTACATAGCTCAACGACTTGACCCTTAATTAGGTATCTTTAAACAATAAATTTTGTAATGGACAATTTTTCAACGATTTTCCTTTTATGCAATCGCACAATTCTCATTTTGCACACGATTATACAAGGGAAACTTGCGAAAAAAACGCAGCTACAAAATTGATTGCCCATAAAAATACATGAAATTTGTTTTAAAACCCATGTGCAACTTATCTTTAATAGATGCAATTATTCTTCAACTATATGCAACCGACTTTAGGTGCGTGCAAAACACATAGTTGAAGGTAGTTTGCACATGGTTAAAACAGAGAAACACCCAATAATATGAGTTGCACTCATTCAAGAACATGGAGACATGTGTTATTCGGTATCTTTTTGACAAAAAATTTTGCAATAAGATTAATATTTTGAGCAAATTTTCCTTTGTACAGTTTCACAGTTCTCATTTCGCAATACTCATTACACAGAAAGAGGGATGTAGGACTGCGGGAGTGAGTAATGAGTAATGAGTAATGAGAGGGGATTTAATGAGAATTGAAGTTAGAGAGACATTTGCATATGTAGTAGTGGTGGACATGGAGATGATATTGATAGGTAAAGGTTTGAAGTGAAGTCTCATGGTTAAGTGTACTGATACTGAAAACTAATACATATAACTAACTGTAATAAGGACCCATGCCAGTTGGCTCTTTTCTGAATTTGCAACTCGCACCTAACTTCTTTTAATTCATCCAACCTACCTATGTCCTTATAATAATATCATCGTTCATTCGTTCCCTCTTTAATGTCTCCCTGCATCTTGTTTTAGTACCCTACATTCATTCTTTCATATTTTCTTTCCCCTCTCATATGTATAAAATTGAAAGAGATTTAAGTGTGTGTCTACCTTATAAGTCACTTCTAAAAGAATTGTTTAATCCATGATACAAGTCACTCGAAGAGTAATTAATATTTATTTGTCAATTTTACTTATGTAATTAAAGGTTAAATGTGATTTCTTGTATTTTTCTTTCTTTTTCAAAACCTCATTTAATATGGGGGTAAAATTGAAAAACAAAATTAAATTTAAAACATATTTAATGAGGCAACAACTATTTTTTATTCTACTTCTTCTTATCCTTATCATAAGGCACCAACTACTAATTCTCACAAACCAATGAATAGTAGTTGGGCTATTAAATTTAGGCTAAATTAGCCACTTTTTCCAATTTCACCCCTCATTAAATGATATAACTTTACATTTTCAACTTGATACCTCCATTAATGACAAGGGTAAAGTGGGAAAAAAATAATTAATGTAGAGGTTAGTGCCTTATATTTGGGACCAAAAATTTTGTTAGTTAGTGTCTTATAATAAGGATCAGAGAGAGTAGTGAATTAATTAAAGTACTAGTTACTTATATTGTGAAGCAGAGGGAGTACTAATGATTTTTTATTGTGTTTAAATTATCTGAACTTCTTTGGTTCTTAATATATGATTAATTTAGAAGTTTACCTAGGTTCGAAATGTAAGACATATCTCTAATTTTTGTCTTTTTTTTTAGATTACTCTTATTGATACTCTTCTAACAATAATCAAGTAAAAGAAATGCAGTAAAGGAATTAAAAAAAGATAATTAGGTCGTCATGTTTTAGGAAAATGCAATAATAATTAATCTAACTAATTAGCATTGTCAATCTAATAAAATTAAGTAAATAGATTTTACATTAAGGATACTAGATATATATGCTAAAAACAATACACGCATTTTATAAAAACAATCAAACAAGCAATGCAAACTATATATTGCTTACACACTTCAACTATATTGATGTGAGGATTAAGCCTTAAATTATAGCTAACGAGTTTACAATGTATTCAACTTCTCTAATGACATTTTTTCTACGTGACCTTAGCAGATAGCATTCCTACAAAGACATCGGAAAACAAATAGTAAAGAGTGGAACTTTTTTTTCCCCAATCTTAGGAGACAATCTTTATTTAAGATATGACTCATGAACTTAATGTGAACATATCTTCTAATAGTCATTTAAACTTTGCTTCGTTATGTTGTAACATACATCAGTGCATTCCGCTAAAAGAAAAAGAAGTTGAAGTGTGTGTGATTGATATGCAAAAGCCAGCGAATTGAAAGAGAGGTGGATGCAGGCTGGAGTCATTTGTCTGATTCGGTCGGGTCCCTTAAAAACTTTCACGTCCATGCATCTATCTAAATCATATTCCTTCCCTTTCAATTCCATCCTTTTCATTACATTATTACACCCACACGCACACCTCTTTTGAAAGACATTCATTAAACCAACTATGTATGTGTGTATATATATACATTGAGCATAATATGTTCGGTTAAAAACCCTTTTTATATGTCTAATATCTAACATCATGCTTATAAAATAAGAATTTTTAATGATTTAATGAAAATTAAACAAGTATTTGTCTGTTTGAAGTCATGTTCAAAATCTATATCTAAACAATCTAACCGAGACCTCAAAACCAGAATGGAAGAGTTCAAAAAGAGAGAGAATAATTGGTGTCATATTGATGAGGATTAATTTTAAGGTGGTTGTGGTGCCGCCAATGATGAGGCAATAATTTTGTGGGGTTTGCTATGACTTATATGTGATTGCAATAATTTTGTGGGGTTTGCTATGACTTATATGTGATTGATATGAACAAGAATGTTCAAAGCTACCATGTTCACGAGGGGCTTTTTAATGCCTTCAACATAGTTGGATCCAACCCTTATTCTTCATTGCCTTCTCTATTATAACCATCTTGCTATACAATACTCTCCCCATTTATAAGAGATAACATAAAAAAAGTTAAGATAATAAATACTCAATTACCATTTTTCAATTACCATTTTTACGTTTGAAGAGTTTTAAATACAAAAAGGTGAGAGTAAGTTTTAATAACCATTTCTTACATTCCTCATCTCATAATCTTTTTTTATATAATAAATGATATAAGAGTATAATAAAAAAGTTACATTAAATTCATTTATAACAAATAACTTAACTATGTTTCATTGGTTTGTGTGATTGGTTTGACCACCTCTTGTATTAGATCTAAGGACGATGAAGTAGTGGTATTTTGAATTGAAGGATCCAGTCAATTAACACTGTAGTACAAGGGCTCCATTGCAATCATATTGATTTTGACATGAAGCATTCAATTTCATGGCCCATATTCATGAGTCTTGAAACTTTTTCCTGATTTAAGTGGGCCATTAATTATTTATGCGCCATTAATTCATACACGCACGAAACCAAATGATTTGCTCCCCCCCACCCCCCCCCCCCCAAAAAAAAAAAACACAAAAAACGCATTTCACAATTTAAAAAAGATAATTAGGTCAACATGTTTTAGGAAAATGCAATATTAATTAATTAATTTAAATAATTAACATTGTCAATCTAACCAAATTAAGTAAATAGATTTTACATTAAGGATACTAAATATATATGCTAAAAACAATAAAAGCGTTTTATAAAAACAATGAAACAAGCAATGCAAACTATAATATTTTTCACACAGTTAAACTATATTGATGTGAGGATTAAGCCTTAAACTAAAGCTAACGAGTTTACAATGTATTCAACTTCTCTAATGACATTTTTTCTACGTGGCCTCAGCAGATAGCATTATTACAAAAACGTAGAAAAACAAATAGTAAAGAGTGAAACTTTTTTCCCTCACAAATCTTATGAGACAATCTTGTTTAATTAACATATGATTGACAAACTAAACGTGAACATATATTCTAATAGGCATTCAAACTTGGATTCGTTATGTTATAATATACTCCGTTCGTCCCATAATATAAGGTCTTTTTAACTGAATTGCAGTTTCCTAAAAAATAAGTTAAATTTAGTTAAAAATAATAAATGTGTGAGAAATATACTATTTTTTCCAAAAACGCCCTTATTTATGAATAAGTAAGAGAGGGGTTAATTATAAGAAGATAAAAGAGAATGTGTAGGAGAAATTAATGCATGTGTAAAATGGTAAAAAACACATTTATTACTCAAATAAATTCGAATATGACTTTATATTTTGGGACAAGGTCATTCAAAAATGGACCTTATATTATGGTCCTATTTATAGGATAGAGAGAGAATTTTTTATTTGGTCCTATTTATATAGGGCATGTCATTAAATTTTGTGTTTGAACGTAAATATTTAACATTTTATTTGTTATGTGTTGATTTTATTTTCATGTGATGTAGTTGATATTAAATAGGGGTAAAATTGGAAAGTTATCGAATTTTAAAGTAGAATTAATTTAGATTAATGCTTTCTTTGGTCTGTATGAAATATGTTGGAAGTTGACGTGTGTGTGATTGACATGCATAAGCCAGCGAATTGAAAGAGGGGTGGATGCAGGCTGGAATCATTTGTCTGATTCGGTCGGGTTCCTTCAAAAATTTGACGTCCATGAATCTATCTAAATCATATTCCTTCCCTTTCGATTCCATACTCTTCATTACCTTATTACACCCACACCCGTACACCTCTTTTGAAAGACATTCATCAAACCAACTATGTATGAGTGAGCATAAACGTCGGCTAAAGACCCTTTTTATATGTATAATATCTAATATCATGCTTATAAATCAAGAATTTTTAATAATTTAATGAAGATTTAACGAGTATTAAGTATTTGTCTGTTTGAGGTCATGTTCAAAATCTATATCTAAACAATCTAACCGAGATCTCAAGTATATAAACAGGAGGCTGTATATGGAAGAGGACAAAAAGAAAGAGAATAATTGGTGTCATATTGATGAGGTTTAATTTTAGGGTGGTTGTGGTGTCGCCAGTGATGAGGCAATAATTTTGTGGGGTTTGCTGTGAATTATATGTGATTGATAAGAACAAGAATGTTCAAAGCTAACATGTTCAGAAGGCCCTTTTTAATGCCTTCAACATAGTTGGATCCAACCCTTATTCTTAATTGCCTTCTCTATCATAACCATCTTACTATACAATACTCTCTCCATTTCACGTTACAAAAGCCAACATGAAAATGTCAAAATAATAAATATTTAATTGCCATTTTTACGCTTAGAGTTTTAAATACAAAGAAGAGAGAGGGAGTTTTAATAATTATTTCTTATATTCCCCATCCCATAACTTTTTTTATATAATAAATTGTATAAGGGTATAATTAAAAAATTACATCAAATTCATTTATAATAAATGACTTAACTATGTTTCATTGGTTTACGTTGTTGGTTTGACCATCTCTTAGACTTGAGGATGATGGAATAGTGGTATTTTGAATTGAAGGATCCAGTGAATAACACTAAAGTACAAGGGCTCCAATGCAAATTTGCAATCATGTTGATTTTGACATGAGGCATTCAATTTTATGGCCCATATTCATGAGGCTTGAAATTTCTTCCTGATTTAAGTGGGCCATTAATTATTTATGCACCATTAATCCATACACGCACGAAACCAAATGATTGGCTCCAAAATAACTCCCCCCCCCCCCCCCCGAAAAAAAAAAGTAAAATGCATTTCATAATTAAAAAATTAGGAAAAATGTTTTTGAGTTACCTATAATTTTTTCCCAATTTTTAATTCGGTACATGTGTTGTTTATTAAACTTTTAATTCTCTTCGTTACCACAATTAGTTTCTGTATAGGCCATTAATGGCTAACATTAACAATATTAGCAGAGTAAAATTATAGAGACTAACAGTATTAAAAGAGTAAAATAAAAGATTTAATAAAAAATTGACATGCATAGGTACCAAATTAAAAATTAAGGAAAATATACATAATCAGTTTTTTATCTGGTCGAAATGATAGCGAGTTTAGTGCATTTACGGACAAACAGTTTCAAATGATTGTCAAAGAACAAGATAAGATAATAGTTTCACGTTGAGAGAAATATTTTTGAATGAAAGAGCTTATAAAGTTTTGAGTTCTCAAACTCCAACATTTAGTCTTTTTAAGTGTTGTTCTCTTAAAGATCTGTACTAGTTATGCCAGATCACAAAATTTAATTAATCAATGAAAGGGATGATTAAAATTTATCTAAATTATCGATTTAGTCGCTAAAAATTTTAATTTTTATCAAAAAGTTAAGTTTTATGCACAGTTTTATATTTTCATTTAATTTCATCCTAGTGACAGTTTTTCCTCAATTTATGAAAATGTTGTTATATCGTACAATCAGGATTATATACCTTCAAATCATAAGGACTGATGTGAAATAATTAATTAAATTAATTAGCAGATATCATGTCTGGCAAATGTACAAATACGAGTACGACTATGATGGGCAAGAATCCTAATATTTTTAGGACCCAAACCTAATAATTAATATTCCGTCCCAATATTGAAAGCAACGGATTTATCTCTTTTACTCATTTTTAAACCATATTTGGCAAACCAAATAGGCAATAAGTAGTGGACAAAACAATGGGAACATCGTTTCTTCATGCATATTCCATAATTGAAGTCCTAGTTAATTAATCAACCTAAAATATTCCGTCCAATGAGAGAATATATAAATTAAATAATCGTTTAATTAAAAAATGTGGTGAAAAATTCTTGAGGGTTACATTTTGTTTGTTGCTTTCAAATTTTTTTGGAGTATAATATATAAATATATACTGGGTATTCCCATGTTTGGTTTGCACATGATTCTGCAAACTAGCTATAAATACATCGTTATCTCCTCATGAGTTTTGGAAACTTAATAATTAATCTTTATTTTTAAACTAAAACGCACATTTATCCCATCAGCTTTAGCAAAAATCAATTACCGCTTGTCCACTTCTATAGAAATAACTTAATTAAGATAAGGTTCCCACAGAATCCCTTAATTAAACTAAGTTCTCTCTAAAAATTAATTATATTAAGTTTTAATCGTTTTGGCCACTAAAAACGTTTCATCAGACTATAATATTCTTTTGGGTATTTGTAACAATATTATGAGAATTATTCATAACTCTTTAAATTCTTTGTCATTAATAACTTTTGACAAGATAAAGACAACTTTTTGATTCAGAACTATACATATGGTTTTATCTTTTTTTTTTTATTATTATTATCCTTTTATTTGGAGATGTAGCCTATTATGTCATTTCACAAGATCTAGGAGCAATTTCCCACCGTCTGATCTCCAATACCATGGAACATCCAATCAAATCTCCACCGTCTAAGCATATTCTTTGACACATTCCTCCTACTTAGTCCTATAAATACATACAACCAAACACTTCACCATGCCCATGCACTTAAAAAAAAATCAGGCGACTTCCAAACATAGTCACAGGCAGCCACAAATAATGGCGACGGACCAACGGTTGGAAGCGGCGGTGCAAAACCGGGCCACGGTGGAGGCACTATACAAGGCCTTATTGGGCCAAGGTCACATGGTGGAAAAAGTGGCCATGTTAATAGCAAGTGACTTAGAATATTGGTTCCATGGTCCACCAGGGAGGCAACACATGATGAGGGTTCTGACCGGCGAGGCTGCCCCGAGCGAGGCCGGGTTCCGGTTCGAGCCGAGGAGCGTGGCGGCGATCGGAGATTGTGTTATCACGGAGGGGTGGGAAGGGCAGGCTTATTGGGTACATGTTTGGACTTTGAAGAATGGGTTCATCACTAAGTTTAGAGAGTATTTCAACACGTGGCTTGTTGTTAAGGATCTGAGGGCGGCTTCGTGGGTGGAGGAAGATTATCAGAAGAAGGTGGAGAGGATGACTTTGTGGCAGAGTCAACCTCGTGATCTTTATCGCCGATCACTTCCTGGATTGCTCTTGGCCATTTAGCTAGCCACATATATATTGGCTAAAATCTATTTTTTTTTTAAAAAAAAAATACCAACTTGGATGGAAGTACATATATTTACTATGGTGATCAAGTTCAAAGTTTAAATCTATTAAACTCCTTAGAATTTTAATTTTTAACATTAACCCCTTATCATAGTTGCTCACTGAAAGTGATACGTCTAATTAATGGGGATGACATGATGTCTTACATTTAAAAAGGTTTTAAATTTTGAAATGTGGTAAGATGATGGGCTATATGTGCGAAATTTTTTTTTTAAGGGGTTTTGTCTGTTACAGTCTAAATTCGTCAATCTATACAAGATGTCATGTCATCCTCATTAATCATTCGTGGTAGTTTCCACCAATAACTTATAAAGTAAAATTAACTTCACTGGGGTTTAATGTTAAAAGTTAAAATGTCGGGGGTTGAATTTCATCTTTAAAATATGAAGGGGTTATATGTAATTAACCTAAATTTTGTGATATTTTATAGATTTTAGCCAAATATATATGGGGTAAAATGTTTGGATTAATTAATTCATGTGTAATAGCACGTTGTTCTTGAAAAACTCAACAAATTAATGTGAAGAAGCATGGTGGGTTCAGTAATGTATTTAGCATGTGGGTTCAGTTGTCAAGTGTTGGATAAAATAAGTTTGAGAAACAATGATAGTAATGATTAGGTAAGGAAAATGAAAGAAAATAACTAGGAGAATAACGATGGTTGAAGAAGCATATACCAAAATATACACGATATTTATATATATATATATATATATATATATATTCTTGTTTTGTTTTCTTTAATGTTGAATTTTCTTTCCTTTTCTTTGTGTCTCACTTCTACATTGAGTTTTGGAAGGGACTTTCTTGGTTTATTGAGCAAATTGAGTGAAGTCATTTCGTGAACTAACTTTCTTATCAAAGACTAGCCGCCATTTGTTGTTGCCAAAAAAAAAAAAAAAAATTGAAGGAAAAAATTATTATAAAATGAAAAATGCTAAAAATCAAGTGTATGTAAAAGTCTCATAGAATTTTATTTTTGGCCAAAAGTCTCATAGAATTTGACTTAAAGAAAAGTACATGTGTGTGATGTGAAAAAAATGTATTGATTCAAGCGTTTATAGCCTAATGGTAAGAATCCCACTTTTGCTGGTTAAATGTTGTAAGATTTGATCCACTTCCCGAACCTTCCAGTGTTAAGCTTGCTTTCTATGATAAAAAAATATTAAAAAAAAATCGATTAAAATCTGTATTTATCGTCGAGGATGTTCACACTTCACAGCAACTTAGTCATATGACTCTGTAGTGAATAATTAATTAAATGGAAAATTATTAGGAGATCTCTTATAAAAGAATTAATCACAACCAAATTCCAAACAATAATTAAATTACATTAAACTCTCAAATGACCTGAGTGATATTAAATGACTTGTTATTAACAACTCAATAGTTGTCAGTATCAGCTTTTTAAATTGTCAATGATAACTACGTTTTTAAAGAACTGTATTGATAACTCAAGGAGCTGCTACTGACAACTATTGAGTTGTTAATGACAATTCATGTAATATAACCCAAATCCTTTGGGACTTCAACATAATTTGATGATTGTTTGGGACCTAATTGTGATTAATTTCTTATAAGGGACCTGGTTGTAATTTTCTGTTAAATAAATAGAATCTTGGTATCTTCACATATATGGAATAGATTTATCCAAATTGAATGTTATACTCACATAAAATCTGTAGTTAATTTAACTGCCAATATGTATGTATAAATAAAACCAAATAATTGATCACTTCACTGGTAACTCAATGTGAAACCATGGCCAGTGTCGTAAAAAAATAGGATCAGTTGAACTAGTCCGATCGTCACCCAGAACATCATTCGGCTCATTTCTAATGGTTTGACCGTTTTAAAGGTTAAGCTGTGTTGGACCGCTTCAAGCCGCCTATTGGACCAGAAATTGAGGTTCAACCGCGAACCGGATCAGTTTTTTTAAAAACTGGACGACCAAATAATTCAAAAAAAATGCTAAAAAAAGCACATAGTTACCCATGAAAAACCAACTCTTGTTCAATAATACCCCTTAATTCCTAAATGTGTTAATCAAATCACGTTTTTTTAATGATTTTAACATACTATAACTTGGTATTTGAGAAAAGTGTTGCATTAAGGCTCTTGAATATGTTTATTTTTAAGTTTTATTAAGATTTCATATTTATTTCATATGGTTATATTATATATACATAAAATATTATTTGTAATTAATTATTACGTCACCAGTTTGACCAATCATTCGACCGATCCGATCGTGCGAACCGTGACCCAATGACCTTTCCTATTCACCTTCTGATACGACTTTTACAACATTGTGTGAAACAGTTACTTCCTCCGATTTTTTTTATAAACAACAACTATGTAAACGATGTTAAGTGAACTATTGGCTAAAATTGATTAAAGACAATAAATATGTAAGAGATATTTTTTTTTTAAATATGCATTTATTTAAAAATATAATGAGTGTGAAAGGTATAACATTAAACTTTTAGGTAAAGCCAAATTGTAGTTTATACATAGGATCAACTTTGTATGAGAGAATATTGTTTATAAAAACCGATGACTTCATGTTTAATTACTATTTAATCATTGTTAATTTATAAATCTTTGATAACAAAAAGGGGCTCTAGTCATTGTTAATTTATAAATTTTTTATAACAAAAGGGGAGAGCCCCTCTTGACACTCTACCCAGAGCTTCTGGTATTCAGACAAAGATAATCCTAACTCTATTGAACAAAAAAAATGAACCCATTGAATTATTTAATATTGCAAGTTGATGAAAGAGTGGTGTAAGAAGCAATGGCGAGTGGGGGTGATATCTATAATGTAATATGTTGGCTTCTTTGGAAATGTAAAAGTATTTGTTTGGGATCATAATTGGACACCCCACCAAAAACACTTATTTATTTCATTTGACACAAAATTCCTCTAAATAGTCAATATGCTTGCCTGAAATATTTAGTCCATAATATAAGTTACTTCAAATAGTTATCTGAATAAAAAAATGTTAGTTAATTCATTAAATAAGTCTTAAGTTAAATTTTTTCACAACTTTATCCATGTTAAATTATATTTTGAAGTAGATAAAAATACAAAAAAAAAAAAAAAAATCACGTTGCATTGATTACATGGGTAATAGTGACAAAGAAGTATTAATTACTCTCTAAGTGATTTATATAGAAAACCAAGACATTCTTCTAAAAGCACTTGAAATAAGGAAGAAAAAAAAATCCAAACAAACACGAAATGAGAGGGATCTTGAGAGAGATTTTTAATATGTCAGTACTCGCCTCGAAAGCGTCATAACTCAAGCAAGAGGAAAGCTACAGAAGGTGAAGATGCAAGGCGTTGCAGGTGCAGGAGTGGAAGATGGGGTGTGCATGAAGACAAGTGAAATTATATTTGTACGTTGGTGGTGCATTTTCAAGAATCATAGGGGCCAATATTTATTACACGTTTTTATACTTAGAATACTGAAGGGAGGTAGCCTCTCTCTTGTTGAGTTATATGTGATTGCTACATGAGCTTGAAAAGGGCTTGGAATTATAGGCAGAATAAAATGAAAAACTTCCAAGTCATTGCTCTCAAGCTCTTGCTCTCAATGGTGTTCCCATTACTGAATTCTACACTGATAGGATGTCACTGAAGAAATCAGAACAAATCTACAAAGGGACTAAGAAGTGAATATAATTCATATAGTGACAGCATAATGCGATATTTAATTGCCTTATCAAGATGTTAACTCTTCTTTTTGGATTTCAACATTTGTCTATGGGATTTTTAGTGATCTGATATGGTGTTTTTAAAGTTTTTTTGGTGTTTTTTTCCTTTTCCTTTATATAATTTTTTTTGTTGATCCATGATCATACATCGAGATAAGTTAGTTAATAATATATCTAAAAAATTAGTTATTAATAGAACACAATAATGTCGTATGATTCATACAGCCGACCCCATCTAAAGGGATAAAGCTTTATTATTGTTATATAAAAAATATTGCAAGTTGACGCGGGCCAACTAATTTCAACAATTAATTAATTTCTTAATTAATATTGTTGTAGGTTCTATTGAAAAAATAACACTTGGCACAATTTTTCACAAATTTTAATATTGTATCATTGACTTGGAAAAAACAGCAGACAGGGATGGCACCAGTTAGGCATTTATAGCCCAGGGATCAAATAAACAACTAACCGCCATGGGTTTTTAAAGTTTTTACAGCATAACATCATTCACCAAACCCAACATTATTGTTAAAGGCTTGAGTAATCATCTGTATTACGCAAGGCACACAGGCATAATTACCAAGCGTTTTGACAAGAATAGTGCAGAAATTGTTACGTTGACCTTTCAGATGCCAAATCAAGCAGCTTACGGAAGAATTGGTGAGGATACATTGGTGGATTCTCTGCTAGTGCCTGAGATAAATATTGAAAGACATGATCAGCTTTAGATAATCCGACCAATTGGTTATTATTATGTTCCAGTTCTTGAATTAAGATGCTTCTATGTTTACGTATATCTTAGTCGAATTCCGTTTATTTCCTTACGTTTCACAAAAGGTTTCTGGTTGGTACCTAAGTGGTATCATACCTCAAAAGCTAGCTACCGATGTAGGAGAATCGACTCACTCAAATACCCTATTATTGAAGGTCCTGTACTTGTCCCCCTATGGACATTCCAGGGTAGCCCTCTCCGGAACCTAAAAACTTGAAAATCATGGAAATGGAGAGGCATCGAAGTGAGATGATGAACCATATCCCAAAAGCTAGCTACTGAGGCAAGATAACCAAGCCACTTCAAAAATCTCATATTGCTCAATGTGAGACATAGTATCTCATACGTCACCTCCCTCAAGCCATTAGGTGGGGCAAGACTTAAAACTCTCCACCACCATATACCCGAAGCCAAAAGAAGATCCCTCAAATTTATGCAAATAGCCTTTTACGATTTACCAACTGATTTTAAATTCAGTGTGGAATGGTGTTCTCATTCAACTTCAATATGTCACTAAAGTACGTAATTAGCGAATGCCTGGTTGGTCATATAAATGTATTGCTTGAAAAGATTAAGAAAGCAGAAAAATATTACAACTGCAGGAACAGACCTGATGAATCAGAACAGTGGAAGGTGTCATTCCAGGCACAGTATTCACCTCTATGATCAACACCTATAAGTCATGAAAATGGTCATGGAGTAAGATTTAAGAAGATGAGTTGCTGAGACAAAAAAAAAAAAAAAAGGACTCCTCCTTGTCATCAACAAACCTCTCCATTGTCAACATTGACAAATGCATCAATGCGCGAAAATCCTTCTAATTGTAGGGTGTTCGCAATGAGTTCAATATTCTGCTTGCAGGTTTTCAAAGCAGCTTCACTGTTACAGGTAAAACAAGAATTTTCAGTTCATCAATGTACCATATATAAGAGAGGGAGGTTAATCCAGTTTATAGAATAGTAACATGGTAAGCAGAATGTTAGACATCAGTATTATTAAAGTATTGGGTTTGGGATTGGAGTTAACCTTGATAGGTATATATTGGTTTGTCCTTTTATAAAAAGAACTTAAACTAATTTGATATGACTTTATTTAACAATATATACCTTCAATTCTTTCTCAACTTAGTTAACGGGAACCCTTTTTAATATATTCTTTGACTCTACAGTAACCAGGAAAAGGCTTTACTGAAGTGTTTATTAAGGCATTTGAATGCCAATGAAAAGAATTAGTGGTAGAGAAGAAATTCTAAGCCATTAAGAGATGTAGTAATGAAAATGATCACGAAAAAGGAAAAAAAAAAAGTAACAATTACCTCATGATTGACAGGGGAGGTGGGGTCAGATTGATGCCTGTCCCACCTGACAAACAATATTCCAAGAAACGATTAAAGATGAGCCATTATAAACCTTATCAATCATAATAAAGGGAAACAAAGGAGCTAGATAGCTAATTTGCAAATCTTAAGGAAATTAATATGTAACATATGTGAGTTGATTCCCCCAAAACTACCGTCTTCAATCATGTGTATTGGAACCATATCTCTAGATGGAAATACCTTTAATATGTGTATTCAATAAGGATACTTTAAGGGAAAAATTACAAATGTGGAACCCAAATTGGATTGAGAACTTTTATTTAGGAATAAAGTAAATTTGTTGTCTAGCTCGTATACCTAGGACCAAAGGTGGTAAGAAATAAAGACAGGTAAGTGGAATTCTAAATCGTCCCACCACAAAAACCAAATAGATAGGGGGAAACCAGCGAACATGTAAAGGGTGACATAAATGTCATTAAAAATGATTTGATGTTTGCTTTTTAAATATTCCTCATCTCTGATATTATATTAGAGCATGAATGGTACTCTTTCTGATCCCTAATATATGAGCTAGTTGGAGGGTTGGATTTAATCTTAAATATAACATCTCAATCCGTTTTTTCTCATATATTTATCATTTTCTCCAAAATAGTTTAGCTAACTTGTAAACTGATATATAATTTAATGTTACATAGGGTATTCTAGGGAGATCATGTCACATTTGTTCAAATTAACCAATTTGTTTCATTTTCTTAACCTATGTAGCGCTTCTATTAAGGACTAGAAACTACATTTATCATTATGTTTTAGTTTTTGATGCACAAGCATTAGACGTTTGGAAGGGACTTACCTTGGAATTTTTCCTCTAGCGACAAAATGTCACCAGTTTCCTTGACAGTGACACTAGGACTTAGAGAGTGCATTGAGCCACTTTTGCCTATAACACCAACTGTTACTTCCACCCATCTACTGTGCCCTTTCCACATGAGGTCGTGCCCAGTCTCATTCTTATCTTTGGATGTAAAAACTATTTCATCGGTCTCTATGAAAGGTTCAAAGATCAAAAGCTCTGGAGGAGGATTTGGCATCTCAATAAAACCATGTGCCTGAACACCGATAAAATGTCATGTAATAAAAAATTAAGAGTTCTTATGTAGAAATAACCTTTCAGTTAGGGTTGAGAATAGGAAGGCAGAAAAATGATCTCAATGCAAGGGTAAGTCATTAATTTGGTATTTTACTATTCCTTTCTTCCTCGAATTCCTCATAAAACGATAATGTACATAACTGAATATCATTATTCCTAGTGTCATACCTTTGATAAGCTATTAGCAGGAATCCTTAGAAGACAGTCCTGCACTGCTTTCACATATACTGAAAGATCCTTGGAACAACTGTATGGACAAAACAATGTGAAGAAAATCATTGCTTTTTAAGCAAGGAATTGGAGGATATATTTGAAACATTTAAATCAATGAAAAATATATAAAATGAGCCACTAACAAGGCATAAAATCTACCATAATCTTGCAACCCCAGTTGAGCAGCCATCTTTTGCCGGCTTGACACACAAAGTTTCACACTGCAGCTTTGAGGTCAGTTCATGCCATATATCATCTGTAGGCTTATTAAGAAGTTCAGATTTTCCCCTCACTTCCTTATTTATGGTAAGAACTCCTGAATTTCCAAGCTGTTTATAACAGGGCATTACAGGAAAAAACATGTCAAATTGAGAAAAAGTAATATAAGAAAAGTCACATTTTGTGAGTAAAAGTAAATATGCTAGAGAAACATACATTTTTTAAGGCAAGAGAAGTTGCAACTTTGTCAATGCAAATCTTTGAGGCCATTGCACCAGGGCCTTCATTAGAAGATAAAACAAGACAATTAGAAAGAGTTTGGAAATATGAAAACAAATCAGTGGTATAACTTGTGTTCCCCCTCATTCTAAATGTAAGAGCCAGCTGAGGGCTTTGTTTTGATCATAAATGTAAGACCTCTATTAACTTTGTTTCCCATATTTATTAATTTTTCTCAAATAACATCTATTGGTTGCACACATCAATGTGCGTTATCAATAGGGATAGTAGTTTCCAATGTAAATGATTAAAAGAAGAGGAATTTGAGGGAAACTAATACATATCCTGTTTTACAAATTACTAGCTTTAACTAATTTTCTAAAATTATGTTAATAGTTTTTTAGCTCATACAGTTAGAATTGGAGGGCGTATCTAAAAGCCCTGCAAACCAACTTTGGAAAATTGGACAGTAAACCAACCTGTATAAGGAACACCTTCGGCATCCAACAAAGATTGAAGTGTACCATCTTCACCAATGCCCCCATGCACTACAAGTAACGAACAAACTTTGTAAAGATATATATACACTCAATTTCTAGAACAATGACACCAATTCTTATTAAGATAGCATGCTTTGAAAACTACAAGACAACTTGATCTATTCTCCAATTCTGTCAATATCACTGCTGAATCTTTAAATAACACCTAAGCTCTTTTTTTAAAAAAATTTTTTAACAAAAAGTAGCAGAAGGCATCCTGTTAACTGAAAAGGGTTAACCAAAAAGGTCCACATAACGTGCCGATACATGGAGTACCTGCAATTAATGATTTACTAATGCTTTTGCTAATGCATAAAGGGAAAAAATGGTCGTAATGAGTACCTGCAATAAAAGCTGTTGCTTGGACTTCCTTGGCTAGCTTGATCCACTGCCCCAACGAAAATCTAGTGGGCAATTCGTCATCAATATCAAACCCTGTAAACCAACTGTGATCCCTCAAACCTTCCATAAGATCATTTATTACGGCCTTCCTTAAGTAAGATGTAAGTGCAACTCTGTCTGGTTCATTAGCCTCTATGCATGCAGCTAGGACTTCCTCAGTAGTATGTCGAAGCACAAGAGAATAACTGTACATGAAATTAATTTTGAATAAAATCATCCTTAATATATTATGAAGATAATATCTATTCTTTTCTGGTAAACTTGATCCTCAGGATGGTTGAAAAAATTTGCAGATTGCAATTGGTAATTTTATTTAATTATTGGAAAGTTTCAGAGTAATGCCACTTCTAGAATACTTAAGCAGTTGGCACCCCAACTTCTTAATTATATGTTTGCCTGCGGGTGCAACTTGTTCTACAAAAATATATTTTTTTTTAACCAAACTTTGATGCAGACGCCTCAGTAGTTGTACTTGTAGCAAATATGGCCTAAGTGTTGTGATTTTTTTGAAAGTAGCGTTAGCCTTAACAGAAAACATGCACCCAATTAAAATGTTCAAGAAGCAAATGTAGATTCTTCTCTTGGTTCCTATTATTAGATCAAGTACAACAAAGTGAAGGCTATGAAATAACGGGCTGTTCCCCTATGCATAGAAATCAAGAACAAATATGTGCTCTTTCTATTTTTAAAGGGGAAGAAAGGATCAATACTTACGGTAATGACCAAACTGTTCTATTCTTTACATCGACCTTCTTTCCCATATCTACTCCTGATTCATATTCACTTGTTGGAGAAAGTAGACATGGAATTACCTCAAGCTGTAATAAAAATTAAAGCAATGTCAGGCATAAATATTGAAATCGAGAGAATGCAACAGCTCTTAATTTTATTCATTAGTAAATACCCAGATGTAATATTGAGGATAGATCGGACAGATAGAATCTATATAAACCTAATAATCACATTTATAAAAACATGATTTGTGTTAAAGAATCTCAAATTCTTCAGTTTATTATTTTTTAAGAAACTTGTGCAAGGAAAAATGAAAATTGGAAGAGAGTACACAAATACGCTTCAGTATGCAGACAGCTAAATCATCACTATGTAAATTAAAGAGTAACATTCAAGTCCTACTAACCATAGATACTCACATCATTAAAAGATTGCAAATTGAGCCAAACATTTGTACCGCTCATAAGAGATACTTGTCGTTCTGATGTATCTCCCCCAAAAATAACGAAAACTTTTTGAGCACCTTCACGATGAAGTAATGATTTATTAAGTTTTGAGGATGTAGATCCATTTGGCACATGACCTGGTATCCCACTGACTGATGCAATATTTGGGAACCGCAAACATGCGTGGTGAATAATGCTCCTAAGGATATTTGTATGGGAAAAACCGACCTGTAAGCATAATATCCATGAAAGGGAATAAGTGGTTTGTTAAATATGTAAAAGCACAAACGTGAAAAAATAACATGACAAGGAAAAACAATCGCAGACATGATAAAGAAGAACCTGGGCATTTAGAAATCTAAGAATTCTAGAATAATGAAAATAAATAAAGCTGACACATCCAGAAGTACCTTAGAAGCTTGCTGAAATAGAAAACTGGTTTGTTCCATACCGCTTATCTGGTAAATACAATGATTTTACCATCAAGGAAAAATGAGCATGATTTGTATGCATTTTCTTGGGAAAAAAAAAAAGAAAAAAAACTCACCAGATTAATGTCAGTAAATACTATGGTACCAGATTCAGTCCTTCCAAACCCATTTTCTGAAGACAATGATTTACAACTTGAATTAGGCAAAAACCATCCATCAATACGTGCAAAATCTCTAAGGTGAAACTTTTGGAATAATGCAGATGCCCCTTTACGAATATTTCCAGTTACTTCCAAAGAAAACCGAGGAGGAGTGTGATAAGCAACCTGAGTATAATAAATGCTTTATCCAATTAGAAAGAAAAACAGACAAAGGTCGAAACAAATTACGTATTTCCCAAGAAATCCAAGAATCAATCACTTTATATGCCAATTTCAATCAGAAGTTGTATGTTCATCGTTTGTGCATATAGCACATAAATATTGAAAATCACCTGTTGGGTTGGGAGATACTTTCTTCGGTAATTAAATATTGCATCCTTCTCTTTCACATCAGTTTCACCACGGAATTGAAGTTCTATCTGTTCATCTAAACTATATTGTTATTGTTACATTAAGAAATCATTATGCACAAAATAATTCAACTGCAATGACCAAAATATCCAAGAAGTCACTTCAATCAGGTTTAATAATACAATAAGAAAAAAGTGAATTAATAGACATTATATGGAAAGGACCACTCTTACCTCAGTTGGAAGTAGTACAACAGGATGGCAATCTGAACCAGATCCGACATCAAGAACAATGGCTGTAAATTCACTCCCCCCTTCAAGGAATGTTTCGATGAGGACTTTATCATCAATACCCTGTCACATTTCAAAATCAATGAGATATATAACTTAATATGTAAGCATGCTGTATGTTATCACTGACCATAATTGTAGCCAACCAGCATATCTCCTTATTTCTCTTTGCTTTGTTTCTACATTGATTGCCTCTTTATTATTTCAAAATAAAACATCACATTATAAAACATCTGCTCCAGATTTAGTTTTAAATTTATGAAAATCACCTCTGACATGATTTCATTGGCTTTGACGATAGAATCAGCCACACCATAAGCAACTCTGACACCAATGCTCGATCCTCCTCTAGTTGGTTTTACCTATGAAGAAGAGATTTGAATGTCTATCAGCATAATAAGTTTCTTAACAATAGATCTCTAGTGACCACCAAATCGAGTGCCTTACCACAACTTTCCCTTGGTTAGGATCCAGCTGGTTTCTTTCAAACCATTCAGATAGTTCCAACTTATTTGTTTCAAATCCCTGATTTCCATCATGATATCAGAAAATTCAATAGTATGTAAAAAGGGGAAATTGGTATTGTGATGTAGAAACACAAAACCTGGTATCAGATTTTGGATGCTAGCATAATACGATGCCACATGGACAAATGGATGGGAAAAAAAAAAGACATAATATTGACAAAAACTTTCAATACCTGAACTAAGAAACTGGGCACTGTTATAAATCCATGTTTGTGGAGAAGTAAAGATGCTTCATACTGCCAATAGTTTTTAAAAGGAATTTACTTAAGTCAGAAGCAAAGTCAAACCAAAGTAATAATTTATTGATTAAAATTGATCTAGCTGCATATAAAATCATCTGAGTATGCCTTTAAGCTAGGAAGTTCCTATGAATGTTTATTCTTACGATTTGCTCACATACCACAACTAGCATGAAAATTTAATATGCCAAAATATATATTTATTCATAATTTAAATGTTAAATTAAGCTTGCAAGCATAATTAGTGGCTCCAACTAAGACATCAAGTGTTATCTCTTTAGTGAACAACAATGATGGAATGTATAAAATCTAATATGCGAACTAGGAAAACATTACTAATTTTAAAACTCAAATATTTTGTTGGTATCCTCTAACATTGACATCAAAGGACTTACGATAAATACAACAAAGTATGTGTTTCTTTACCTTATCAAATGCTTGACGGCATTCATTTGATCCCGTGCCAACAAATGGAACATTATATTGTTCAAGTAGTTCCTAGAAATTCATCACATTGAAAAGTTAATTCATATTCCAACAGGTTAGTAACCCAGGAGAAATCGCTATGAAAATGCATATTTCAGTTAGAATATTGGTTATCAAGGGCTTTACTATGCTACACCTGAATGGCACCATCCTCACCAAATTGACCGTGTATAACTGGAAACACTATGTCCACAGCTGTAGCTAGATGCTTGGCAAAGTCAGATAAATTCTGGAAACTTTGGGCAAGGCTGCATGAATTACCAATTATATCATATTAAAAGATGAGTGTAATTCAGTACGGATTTTAGTGTATGAAACAAAGATATGAAATACTTCAAAATGGCATGGCATACTCACCTTTCAAGTTTGAAATCAAAGTCTGCTGGAGTGTTTGAATATACCTGCAAAAAGATAAGTGATTATTATCCTTTTCAAGACATGAAAAATATAATTATATGCTAAACTGATGCCACTTCTGGTCAGTATCTAATCTAGAATGTAGTGAAGTCAGTAGAAGTTTATTAGAGAAACACCATGAACCATTAAACATACAAGAAAGAAAGTTCATACACCCAAAACTTGTTCAACTGAGAGAATATTTGCCAATTCCTATGATAAAGTAATCTAGCTTCCTCAACTATATCCCCGAAAAGGTTGATTAAAGTCACATCCTCTAGTAATCAGATTAACAGCTTAGACACAATCGTCGCATTCAGTATTGAACTGCAGAATTTTCACGTTTGGCCACAACAAAAGAAGGAAGAAAATAAGCTTGAAATGCCCCATAACTTAGTGCAGTCTGTAGTTCAAAATTTAGATAGAAAGGCAGAATATTAACAAAAAGCATACACAGTACGAACCTGAGCAGAGGATATAGCATGTGCCTTGAGATTGGAATCTATGTAATAGCAACTCACATGCAAATCATCTCCCTGCCAGATAACACAAAGTATATGAAAAAAAAAAAGATCAGGAAAATAGTAAATGCCTTTAACTGCTCACAATTTCAGTTCATGCATGCGAATACTCATTGCCTACTGAGCTCCCACCAGCTTTAAAATCCAAATGAAAAGTAACAACTAGTCGCAGTTTTATTTCTTCAAAGCCAAGTCACCAGAATTGTAAGACCTTTTCTCTTCATTCTTCTAAAATTCAACTTGATCCTGAGTGCATCTTGTTGAAGTTTAGCCATACATGTATGCTGTTGAGGTTATCTTTCCATCAAAATGACTTAAGCCAATTGCTAGGACATACCTCACCTACTTATACCTTAAACTCAATGCCTAGCTATTCAATGTAGGACATAGTCTAATATACTCCCTCGCATCCTAAATATAGCACCTATTTCCTATTTCAGAAGTAGTCTTGGACCTAATTCTAATATTTGTCAACTTCTTCTTAAATTGCCCCTATTGGTGCTCCTCGAACACATCATAATCGAGTAAGAGATGTGGGAGGTAACAATGGAAGATAACTGGAGTGTGTACTAGAAAAAATACAACATACAAACCAACATAACTAATATCCTTAATTTAATTAAATTAGTTAAATGAGTAGGACTGGAGGGAGTATCTTTTCTTCATCGAAGTAACATAGTAAGTTCAGGAGTTTCCACCTCTCTCTGAGCAACTATGGAGGAAACTAGTACCTGTATGTGATCAAGAACTGATCTAGCTGAATTGAGAGAAATCCCACGTTCTGCAGAAGGACCACCACATATGAGTCCAACTCTTAATACCCTTTCTTTCTCTTCCCCCTCCCCTGCTTCCTGCTTCTCAAGAATTAAATCATCAACCACTTCTGTAGAAGCACGAAGAGCTCCAGACAAAAATGGTCGCTTCCCACAACATGGAATTAGATTCTGGTTCAAATTAGAGGGTTTAATAGATTGAGCAAATGACACCCGAGAATCAAATAGAGTCCTAGTCTCATCCCTTGTGGGGTTGCAGCTTCGAGACAAAAATGAAGCAAGATTGGAAATTTGAGAAATAGACGCCATATGGGAAGAAAGTGAGAAAGTTCAGAGTGAAAGATCAAACATGAGGAGGAGGAGGAAGTAGTCTTATAGTGATGAAGAGTGAGTGGAAGAAGAACTTGTTGTATAGTGAGTAGAATGGAGTAGAAAATAGTATTCAGACGGCAAAATGGTCCCATGGATCACTAAAAAAAATGATTTTTTTTTTTTTTTTGGTCTCAATAATTTGCCGATGATGCTGGAGGATATCATATAATTTGTGAGAGATTCCACACATCAAACAATGGATGAAACTAATCTATGGAGACCCATTTCTGTCATATTCTCTTGACTGGATTACTGTCCCCTTTTTCATTCATACCTGGGTCCTAGGAGTTGGATTATTTTAATGAAAATTCTTTATTTACTGTTCCATCCTTCCCATAATATAAGGTCTATTTTTTTTAATGACTTTGTCCCAAAATATAAAGTCCTATTTAATTTTATTTGAGTAATAAATGTGTTTTTCTCCATTTTACCCATACATTAATTTTCCCACACATTCTCTTTCATCTTCTTTTCATAATTACCTTCATTGTTGTCAAACTCGCGAGTTGACTCTCCGATTTTACCGTTTTTACGACTCTACCTAACCAAAACGTGTCACGAGTCACTAAAATTCATACCAGCTGTAAACTCGGTAAAAACTCACGAGTTTACATGCCAAATTTACCGTTTTTACGTTTTTACCTTATAGAAAATCATATTAACTTGCTATGAATTTTATGTTATTTATTTTTATTTGACTTTATTCAATGAAATTATATGTAAATTTCATAGAAATTTTTTTAGTGATACAAATTTCATAGAAATTTTTTTAGTGAGTTAGATAAAGTATAAATGTTGATATATTTAATACCAACTCTTTATATTTAAAATATATTCAAGTTAAATTATTATTATTTTTTATATTCCTTATCTAATTATATACTAGAAATATATATTTATTAATAAAGGTAAACTCTTACGTGTTTACGATTCGAGTTTACGATCCGATTTTAAATTCTTCTCACGAGTTTACTTAAACTCACGAGTTTACTTAAACTCACGAGTTTGACAACCTTGATTACCTTCTCTCTTACTCATTCATAAATAAGGGCACATTTGGAAAAAATGACATATTTTCTACATATTTATTGTTTTTAACTAACTTTAACTAATTTTTTAGGAAACTACAATTCGGTTAAAAAGACTTATATAGTGGGACGAAGGGAGTTTTTACTTCTGGGTTCCTAAATATAGGACCTATCTTTAGGGTGGTTGGCTTGATCCTAAATATAAATCCCCTTTATATTTTTTCCAAGAGGGGGAGGATGGAAATAAAGATAGATGATTAGGGTGTTTTGATAATATCTTGTGATTTTAACTAATTTAACTAACTTATTTAATATAATCAAATTAATTAAGTAGGTCTTATATTTAAGAACGGATGGAGTATTAAAGATACTCTCATATTAGCTAAGTTACTTGATATTTCATTTTCTTTTTAAAGCACCCGATACTTAATTCCATCCATTTCTCTTAACTATAGCGAGTACTAATAGTACTAATAGAAGTAACCTTAAAAAAAATTAAAAATATTAAAATATGTTCTATATTTTGTATGAAGATAAACTTTTTCAGATAATTTTTACATTAAAGATAAGGGGAAGCATAAGATAATTCTGTTTTTTAAATCTCCATGCATTCAAGTTTCAGTCTACAAGAAACAAACCAAAGAACAAACACAGGACGCCAGATCCCATTTATAAATTCTGGCTCAATTCAATGCGCTCCCTTTTAGTCTGTCTACTCAACACCAACAGTTTTTACTTTTTACAAAAACACTTTTTTAGGCTTATAAAGTAGGTACGATTTATTTATATTTAAAAAAAATATTATTTTATTTTATATTTTAAATCAAAGATTAGACGAACCACAAAAAGGCTGATTATATTAACCCTTGACCGACTTGAAAATACCAATGAGTTCTCAATTACTCCCTTCAGCCACAATTATAGAAGCTAGTTAGAGATTAAGTTTAGTGTTAAATATAATACCTCAAACTACCTGTCTTCAATATTTATTAATTTTTTCCCGTGGTGTAGCCAAAAGACATTCCTGATATTGTTTAAGAAAATGTCTGAACGGGATATTTATTTGGTTTAGATTTAATTGTTATTTATTTGCTAAATTTTGACTTTGATTCAAACTACAGAGAATTGTAAAGATACAATCTTTATGATGTGGTGTGGGGTATACATGGATTCAAAGTACTTCTAGGTTTAATTTAACTAATTTGATTAGTTTAACAATATTAGGTCAATTAATTAACACATTTTTTCTAAAAGCCCATAGTCATTTTCCTTAATTATCTCACTTCTCTCACTTGAGTATTTTTAGGGATGAATCTATAAAAGGATAATTTTAAAAAATTGACAAAATCAAAAGTATGTCTTATATTAAAGACTAAAATCGATTCTACAATTAGATTCTATATTTAGGACTCAAAACGAATATGTTATAGAAGTTATTTATAGCTTCCCTTAACTTTATTCCAAGCTAACATTGCGTTCAATGTAATTTTATTTTTTGGGGTCTAATCGTGATTAATTCCTTTATTTGGGACTTAATTGTAATTTTCCCAAAATAATAAAGAAGAGGTGTCATTAGCCCCAAGGATAGCGTGGAAGGCTAGAACAATTTTGATTATATAAGCGATGCCCACATGCATACAAAACTCTCAGGCAATAATGATTGCCACAAACACCAAAGATGCCATTCCAAGCACATCTTCCAACTCTAATAATTATCTTAACATATAATTTTATGGAGTCAGCATTATTAAACGAAAAGGGCAGTGCTTTCCAATAGAAGGGAGAAAATCTGAGGTAATCCATATATGCACACACAAATGATACGAGAGAGACAGTGTTTCAATAAATGTTCTTCTCACTGTATAGGTATATACACACGCACATATCAAGCAATTGTGAAGAGAATCTGGGAGGACTATTTCCTGTGATCTTCTGTTTTAAATGATAAGGGAACCACCAAATGATAGAAATAACTGACCCCTAACCACTGGCCTTTACAAACATCATCAACAACAACAAAGATTGACCGGCGTCATTGCGCTCTATTAGTAACCACTGGCTTTACAAAGCTGATATTAATTTCATTTGTAAGAAATTCAATAGTAATTGACTCATGTCAAATCATCCTCCTCCATTTCTTTTGCCTTCAGAGCTTGCTTTGCTCTGAGTAAAAGGGCGGTCTTCCAAGAATCCTACATTGAGATGTTTAAGTGACATATAGCTTAGTAAACAAGTAGACACAAAAAAAATAATAGCAATGAGACTCTAGAAAAGTTAGTAGTATGTTTTGGCATTATTCTCCCTCCTAATTATCCTTTCATATATAATTAGATACGCAAGATGCCATTTAATCATGAATAGGCAAAGCATGGTGGGCATACATTGGGGTACGCAATGAATGGCAACAACTTTACATGATATGAACATATTCTTAACAACAGCTGCATCAAGGAAGAACATTTATCATTTTTTTTAAATCACGCCTTTTCAGGCTAACTGGTAAATGTAAGTGTAACAAGCTACATTTTTGCACCTCAGTATAGCATAATTGGGACTCTCAGAAAGTTTCTCCACTTCTTATATTTTGATCGCAGAAACTCATAATAGACAATTTAGGGACTTTACCTAACTTTGTCCTTTACTGAAGCGTAAGAAAAATAAGTTAATATACGCTGATGTCAGATCTAAGTTAGGTGTAGCCTTGTTAAATGAAAAAATGACGAAGAAATCAACTCAGGCTGGCTGGCTAGGATATATAAAATGTGAGAACCAAATACCTTCCGACCTACCACCCCAACAATGAAATGGGTGAGCACAAGAATTCAAATAGTAGAATCCAAGATGAAGGAAAGAGCACGGATGTAATAGGTAGAAGTAATTAAGTATAAAAGACCAGAAGGATTACAGGAAAGGACAAAGAAGACGACATGCACTGGATCAACATATTTCATTTGGGATTTTCTTTGCTGGGTCGAAGAATTTAGGAATTGAAATTCAAGAATAAGGCCGTTTATCATTATTCCTCACACCAAATTTTTAGCGTTTACAATATAATTTCAGAAAGGTTCAATATTTTTAATAGGAGGAGACAGATAGATCGAACTAGTGGCATCTTTACCTAACTCAAAAAGAGTCTATGCAGAGATTAATCTGAATAAATCTCCAATATCTCTACAGAATAATCATTTTTAGATATCAAACTATCACTATGTAATTCAACCGCTTAACATCCAACATAGAAAAAGAAACTACATAACTACTTTAAAAAGAAAAAAATACAGCAATCACTACAATAACAAAAGCAACAAGCCTTATTGAGGTTGACCAAACGGATTGTATAATGCTATAGAGTTTAATCAACATCAATGGAATTGTTAAGGGATTACCATTGGAGATCAACATTTCATGATATTTTTTTCAGCACTCAAAACTTGAACAAGAAAAAGTTCTTTAAAAGAATTTACAATCATTGACAGAAATAATAATATACCAGTGGGGTTATGCTATCAAATTCCTTGACCACTTCAGTAAATTTTGCAACATCTTCCTCATCAATTGCAGACGCCAAACCCTGAAATACGACAACACTTTCTAAATGATATAGAACGGTGCATAAACAAATGGATACAAAAGGTTAACAGCCTATGGAGATAGTTGTTAAATCTATGCAAGGTTGAGATCATTTTAACATGGTTGGGAGTTTTTCCTCTCCTGGAGTCAACATTAATAGCCAAATCGAACACTTACAGCTAAAAGTTTGTACTCACGATTTCTGGAGAAAGTCGGATCCAAATCCTACATGATCAATTAAATTAGTGTTATAGCATGTGTTACAATAAAATATGCACATCTCATTTAAAAACAAGTCACTTTAAAAGACCTGATATCGCTCCAAGGATTTGGTAATTGCCACAATATCCCCTTGACAAAGCTGGCAAAGGCCAGCATTAAGAAGATGTCCTCTAACGCCATATTTCAGTAAATTATTGTTCAGTGACTGTCGAGCAATATCTTCAAATATATCTATTGCCTTCTGATATCTGGGATTTGATGAACATCAAGTAGATCAATATACTTAAATACATATCACATGTCTCTTATTCACTAATTCCATAATTATCAATGGTGATAAAGCATTTTTATATATATTAAGGTATGTGCAACAGTAAAATCAGATGGCACGTGTAACTTGAGTGAAATTAGAAGACAGCTTCTAGCATTGTAAAGATAAGAACTAAATGGAATTCCGAAGTTACATGCAAAATCTTTTTGATTAACTGGTAAAGTTAAATGAGCAGGATTTCCATCATCAAAGTGTACAAGTGCATTATTGAAAACAGGCAGAAAAGTTCTCACTGTTGAAGTTGAGCAGAAAACTGAGCAACTTTCAACTTGCACTGGTTAGCAGAGGTTGTTGCATCCGCAAGTTCAAAAAATTCAGCAGCCCTATCAAAATATAAAGCAGCATTCTCTATGTCTTGATCAAGTTCGTACAAGTCACCAATTTCCTAAATTCAGGAAGGAAAAAAATCCACGACACAGTCAGCTCTCATAATTGTTATTACTACTTACTAGACCTTTGTGAAGGCAGATAGTGATCAAAGAACAAGGAGAAGCAAAACATAGAATGGCACAATTCGAAAGCAAAGTACCTTGCAGTATCTTGCAGCCATGTTGTACCTACCAATCTCAGTATAGAGGCTAACTGCTTGATCTAAGCATGATATGGCTCCTAGATACACATGTAAACAATAAAACGTTAGGTTAAACATTTTGGAAACAGAACAATCACAATGAGCATAGTAGCCATTAAACTAATCACTTTTAGATTTTAAAACCAAAACTCCAAAATTATAGCTAATCTCACTAGTTAACCATCTACAACCTCTGGCACATGAACGATGGATACAGAAAATAATCAAGCAGTGAAGATTTCAGGTTTATGCAGAATCTCCATCATAATTATAGTTGTCACTCAACAGCTAACATTCAAACTATTGTATGCAACAAAATCTTATAGCCCACCTTTCGCGGATGTTTTCTTGTAGCAGTGACCAGCATCCACAAAAGCACCAGCAGCTTCATGTTTGCTTTCTAACTGTATATACAAGGCAAAAAACTGGTTAATTAACCAAGAAAAATGGCGCAAAATAGGCTTATGATTATGAACATATCATGCTGACACACCTTCAGATGGCACTTTGACAACTTGATGAAGACAGAACCAGCTCTATCCCCTATATAAAAGTTTGAAACCCACGTAAATTCATCATAAGCTAGTTTATATGACAGTAAGTATGAAGAATATCACAAAACTCGGAAACTCGAAAAAAAAATCAAGTTGGTAATCAAAAAATCCCAAGACACTGAGAAAAGTTTGAAAACCGCGTAAATTCATCTTAACCTAGTCTATATGACAGTAAGTATGAAGAATATCACAAAACTCGGAAATTCAAAAATTTCAAGTTGGTAATTAAAAAATTCCAAGACACTGAGAAAAGTTTGAAGCACGCGCGTAAATCCATCTTAAGCCATTAGTCTATATAACAACAGTACGTATGAAGAACATCGCAAAACTCGGAAATTCAAAAAATTTCAAGCTCATAACAAAAAAAGAAAAAAAATCCAAAGACAGTGAGAAAATGTAAGAGAAGCGAGAGAGAAATACGAACAAGATTTTCCGAGTTTGAAGGAATTGGCGGAATTCTCGAGCAAATCAGCGGCATCTTCGAATTTGGAGCCGAATAAGTTCCAGCCACTAAGCTTTTTGTCTGCTTTCTTCTCGAGATCGTGTCCTTTGGCAATGAAATCGGCCATTGTAATAGCCTCCTTCTTCTCTCTCCTCAATATAGAGAGAGAAAGGAAGAGAGAAATAATGGTATAACAGAATCAGATTGAAAGAAAGGGAAAAATCAAAGACAAGGATTTCTCCATTAAGCAAAGAAATTTATGAACATAAGAGGGAATTATCAATCCACACTCAACCTCCTTAATTCAATGCCTACGGAAAATTCTTGAAACGACTCCTCGTTTGAGTGCCATTTCCGAAACGACTCGTAGTTTGACCGCTTTCAATGGGTTTTTTTTTTTTTCCTTCACAAAGCTGGATATAACTATATTGGGTTGTTTAACAAAAATAGTTAAGATTGGTTAAAACTTTAAAGTGATAAATGTGTGAGAAATTAGCCTCTTTTTTAAGACATGTCCTTATTTATAGAGGCAAGTAAGAGAAACAAATTGATAATGAAGGAAAGTAGAAAAGAAAATATGATATGGAAAAAAAGATGAAGAGAACGAATATAATTAATTTGGGACACAAAATGGTAAAATATATTAAATATTTGGATCACAATCACAAATGAGTTTTTATAAAAGAAACAAGGAAAATCAGATTTTAGGTTGTTAGTTATAATTTATAAAAACAGATGTTTTTTTCCCTTTTGAATTGGGTTACTTTCTTTAGATGAGATGAGATACAAACAATAAACGCACTCAACATATGAGGTTAATCTTCCCTAAAATAACTAGGATAAATTTATTCAATTAAGTTTGGGATAGAATGAAATGAATTTTTTTAACAAAAATTTTGTTTTGTTATGATTTAAAACAATAAAATTATTATTTTTAATGATTTATTATTGAATTAAGGATATAAGATTTTGAAATAAATACATGAATATCAAGAAGAGTGCGGTCCATAGCTACAAATAATTGTTCCCTCTTGTTTCCCTTTTTCATTCTATTCCATTATGTATTCCAAATAGCCATAATATGACATGGTAAATCAGTTCAAATTAAAATGTCACTACATCAAGTGAAAATATCATGTAACTCCAAAAAAAAAAATCATGTAAATTATATGTGGCTATGTATATATCACAAAAGACGAAGATAAAATATTGTTTATTTCATCCAGAAATAACTATTGGCTCTTCTAATCAATATAGGGTTAAAGGGCATTCTCTCGGAAGTTTTCTCAGATGAGCTGTGGGTGTCTGAAAGTTTTCGAAAGGGCAATGTTGCCCCTCTGTTAAAAGACCTAACGGTCAGCATTTTTTTGACCAAGCTATGGTGACTTGGCTTGCTTTTGTGGCATCCACCTCATATATTTTTACATGTCAGATTTTCAGCAAGAATTTTTTTAAAAAAAAAACTAAGTTCTTCTCCTAATTTTTTTAAGAGCTAAGATGCAAAAATACCTATGAATTTTTGTGCAACATTTGATTGGAACCCCTAAACAACTAGCTGACAGATAATTTATTTTTTTAGCTTCTAAAATTAAGAAAAAAATAGAAAATAGATTAAAAATTTTTATCAACTACAAAACTTTCTAGGGTGTTCGATCAAATTAATTTATTCACTTACACATACAATATTATGGGATCCACACTTTTACCCCCTCATTAAATATCCCACCAAAACACACAATAAATTTTTTTTATCAACTAAATAATTTTTTATCAGCAAACGATCTTTTTTATCCTTCATCAAAACACACAATATTGAAGATCCCACCCTTTTTCCAAAATTACCCCTCTTCCCCACTACTCCTCTCTCTTGTCTCTCTCTTCCTTCCTCCTCCACTGCTAAACCTTCCTTAGCCCACCCCACTTCACTCTCTCGTTCTCCTTCCCCTTGCAGAGGACTTTGAGATTAAGAGATTAAAAATTTGAGAAGCCAACCAAAATCTAAAAAAGAAGCCATGAAAGGTGAATATAAGGAAACAAGACAAGGCGAATCTCTCCCCCCAACATGTTCTCCAAATTTCATCGCTGCCACCACCAACTTTTCCAAACCTCTGAAGAAGATGACACTCCCACCGCCATCCACAAACACCCTCCCAAGCCCTCCTCTGCCTCCAACAGCTTTAGCATTGAAGTCGGCGATGGGTCATTGCAGGAATCAGTGACAGCGTCGGAAGGAAGCCGAGACAACGATGGAGGGGGTCGTTGATGCTGTTGGAGGAAGAAGACAAGGATGCCATTGAAATAAGATGAAACAAGATTGAAACTGACATGGAGGAAGAGAATCGAATCTAGAAGCACGAGCTCATTGTCACCATTGTTGAGCTGATGAAGGTTTGTTGCTAAGGATAAGAGAGAAGAGGTTTGGGGCCTAGGAGATGAGGAAAAAGAAGGGTGTGTTTTGTTTTAAAAGAATTTTTAGCTACCATTCTGATGTGGAAAAAAAGTTAAATGGATACCACTTAGCTCGCCACATCAGCAAAAATTGGTCAAAAAACCGTTGACTGTTAGGTATTTTAACGGAGGGGTGACATTGCCCTATTTTTAAAACCCTCGGGCCAACATTGCCCTTTCGAAAACTTTCAAACACCCACAGCTCCCTTGAGAAAACTTTTAGAGTAAAAATACCCTTTAACCCATCAATATACTCCATATCATTATTGTTTCCATGAAACTATTGAGCAGCTTGAGCCTAGGGCTGTTCATCAGACACACCAGGCTGGGTTTCCATATAACCCGAGGTCTGGTCCGAAATATCCTCAAGCTTGACATATCAACCCGTGGTCTGGTCCAACTTGACGTCAGACTGGACCGGGTTTGGTCTACTGAGTTTGGAGACTGGTCCACCGGGCCAACAATTTTCATCTAGATTATTCTTTCTCCAACAATAAAAATTTAAAAAAAAAATCCAAAAGTCAGATTCAATTTGAAATGTGGAGATGGAAGAAGAAATATCACAATCCATATCTACAGCATAAAAAACTAGATTTGAAAGATAACAAATCAAATCTACAAGATAAAAATCCAATTTACAAAATAAAAATCAGATCTGAAAAAAAAATCAAATC
The DNA here is from genome assembly GCA_037074515.1 of Mimosa bimucronata. Classification (NCBI taxonomy): domain Eukaryota; kingdom Viridiplantae; phylum Streptophyta; class Magnoliopsida; order Fabales; family Fabaceae; genus Mimosa; species Mimosa bimucronata. The sequence goes on from CM073446.1 coordinate 4,878,901, forward strand.
TACAAGTTAAACTGGGGAAGAGCTTGAAGCTAATGATGGAGGAGATGACAGCATAAGTCAGAGAAGCGGAGAGAGGAAGAACTCGCCAGCGGAAGACTTACAGATTTATGGAGCCACGAAATAGAGAGTGAAAATGGATGAACTAGGCGAGGATGCGAGGGTGAAAGGAGAGAGCGACCGACCGACTGAGGAAGGAGTGAGATCACATGGATTAGGAATTTGGGGTGATGCTATGCGTTTATCTTTCATGCTATTTTTTTAATTTTTTTTAACTGGGTCACCTTTTAGGCTATTCATTATACGTATCTAAAAAAACTAATTTTTTTTAAATGAAAAGACCACCGGGTCAAACCAGACCAGTTGATCTGAGAGTGCAACCCGAGGCCCGGTCTGACCCGGGTGACTAACCCGATCTGGTCCAGTCATATTTGTTTACCAGGATATTTTTTTGTGTTCAGACTAGACCGGGTTTCCAGACTTCTGGAACAACCCTACTTGAGCCACACTTTTTTCTTATCTTACTAACAAATATTCAAGTACCTGATGGGAGAGGAATGCCTCCTTTTCTCTTACACCATTTTCCCTCATTTTCTCTCTTAATAGCCATTAGATCCACTTTAAATTGTTCACATTTGGTGTAATTTTTCTTTTTATAAAGGTAGGATTTAAACACAATCCATTCACTTTAAGATATTGCCAATCCACCACTAAACTAAGTAGCTTGGGCAATCAATGCATCATTATCTTGACCTTGGTGCAATTAAAAATAAAACTTGCCTGATTGAAGTATATCCTTTTTATGCTCCATTGAAAATGAGGGTTTGAACTACATATATTTATCATTTATTTTTTCGGAAAATAATTTTTTTAGCCTGAAAATATTTTATTTGATCCATGACAAATGACTACACGAAGCTTTGCCAAGTACTGAAATTACTTTTTGACAAAAATAATTTTCATATATAAGAATGAAGGATGAGACTAGTGCACATCCAAAATTTTGGCGGCCCATTAGTTTTATAGTCTAGTGATTTAGAAACTCTTACAGTTTTAAGCAAGAAGTTGTAAATTTGGTCCCGTTTATAAGCTCATACCACTCCCTTCGGCCCTAAACATATTATATATTTGATTAGTTGGTTATGGTCCTACATAAAGGATTTAATTCTAATTTTTATTAATTTTTTCTTAAATTATTTATATTGGTGTTCCTCCAACAAAAATCAAGTAAAAGATTATGGTATTTAAAAAAACATATTATACTAACTAACATAACTAATATCTTTGATTTGATTAAATTAGTTAAATAGATCATATACACTTAGGATAGGAGATAGTATTATTAGTCTCCGCTGTTCCTTTGAATTTTTTTTGAACTAAACTGCTGTTCCTTTGGATTCAGACAAAACATATTTAAAGGGCCCAAATGGCCCAATGTAGAGAAATAATAGACAACTAGGCGGAAGCTATTGTAGCGTAAACAAAAGCCTAAGTTCACTGACCCCAAAACAGAAAAAAAAAACATGGGTCGACTATAATAGGTCTATGTATTCGGCTGGCTATTCCTTTCTTTAAAAATAGCCTTTATCTTTTCACAAGCAATATTGTTCTCGTTGAAATTCAAGAAAGGAAAATCCCTTAAAGAAATCTCTCAAAAAGTAGGGAGAATGAAAATGTTCAACAAATTTGGGAAATGATAGATAGATGCTATGGACTGAACTGCCCTTTTGGAAGTTTAAATGAAATGACAAAAAAGTCATTCAATAAATAAAGCGTTTGGTACGTATTCTTGTGGAGTTGGTAAACGCAAATAGAAAATTAGTAATCATATAAAAAGAGTTGACAAATGCAAATATAAAGTTTGTAAAGTCCAACAAAGAGAGAGTTAGTAAGTGCAAGAGTGGAGTTGGTAAATGCAAACAGAAAATTGGTAAGCACATATAGAGTATTGGTAAATCAAAATGTGAAGTTGGTAAAATCCTATAAATAAAGAGTTGGTAACTGCTTAGGTGAATTTAGTATACCCTTATGAAAAGATATAAATCCCAAACTCATCTGAAGGTATATTATTCATTTCATCTAAATTTATGAAAGGATCAATCACTCAATGTCACCTACTTGTCTTTTTCAAAATCTAGTGCACCTTACTGTCATTTCCCTATTTTGAGAGTCTTTTTTATGTCTTCTTCCCTTCAAGAATCCATGTAATCATGTATGATTATATATAAATAGTGAGGTTAATGTGCAAAAATATCAACAACCTTTTACCCAAAATGTATTCAACATTATATCTTTTTGGAAGTGCAAAAATACCTATAAATATTTTAAAATTGGTGTAAAAATGTTACAACCATTAAATAGAAGAAACATGACATGAAAACACTTTCAAAAAATATGTAAAAAATGGTGCGATATAGTTTCTATGAGGTGCTATGGACTCCATTGTTATTTTTAAAGTTTAAAGGAAATCACCTAAATATCTTCCAATCAAATAATTGTTTTTTGAATTAACGCCGTCACCGACTACCAAATCTCCCAGCGGTAGCTCAAATGCCAATGGAACATTTTTTTGTGCCCAAACTAAATTCACAGCATGGTGGTGGATTGGCGGGTTGGGATCAAATCCGACCCCACTTGTTTTGCCAAAAGGCTTGGTGGATGGTATGAAAAAAAAAATATAAGAAGACTTTTTAGTTTTATACTCAACTTAGTCCCATGATAAAACATTACCAGTTTTAAATGGAGACTATCATGTAAGAGAGTCTTATAGGAAAAAATAGGTACTCTAATTCAAACATTTTTAGTCAATAAAATTTTTAAACGGGCATTAATATGTAAGGGAGTCATACAAATCTCACCTTGGAGAGACTTCAAATATGACAAGCGAATTTGAATCAATTATTGAAATGGGAAAAAGTGAACAAGCATGGAGAAGTGGGATATCAAAATTAGAATAAGATAAAATCTTTGTGTTGGAATAAATACAAATAGGGAAGATGGATTTGGTTGGAGAAAGCAGGACCACCAAAACAGAGGGACAATTTAATGTATGTGCAAATATGGGTTAAGGATAGCCATCTTTCATTGAAGTATTAGAAAGGCACAAAATCAAAGTAAGATATGTTCAAGTACTATTTGTCTTCGTACTTTTTTTTTCGGGGGGTGAATTTGTCTTCTTACTTTTATTCCCCTTTCATGCTCATTCATTACCATACTTATTTGCCACTCTTATCACTAGATATTTTTGTTTTTTTTCTCTTTTTCATTTTGAGCGCTGAAAAGTTCTAAATGTTATGTGTAAAAACTAAAAAGTTTCATATTTGAATGATATGCTCTTCCTAATCTTAGCGGCAATTATTTTCCTATTTTAAAGCTAGTTTGATTCCTTAATGCAATATATAAAACTTGAGAAACTAGTCATCAAATTATTCATAACTCAAATAATACAACTTGCATTATAAAAGAAAAAATAATAATACAATTTGATTTAGCTATTATCAATTAAATGTGACGAGAATACTTGAATCTAAATTAATTAGATAGTCATAAAAAAATTTATTACTTGATATATAAATGAAATCGTAAGTTTATATGTTGACAAAATTAAAAATCGTAAGTTTATATTCATATTGATTAGTATTCACGTTAAGGTTGAAGTATTTTACTTCATCAATTTTTATTTGAAACATGATAATAATGCCATCAAGTTGGGAGAGATTAATATTTTAAAAATTGATCTTATCTCTTGACTCCACATCAATTCTGAGTTACGATATCCGAATATTGACCAATTTAAAAATGACAGGCCTCCAAAAAAGTAAAAATAAAAATAAAAATAAAAGATGTCATTTAAGTGAGGAGAGGGGTTGCAATATATGCCTCTAATTAATATATATATATATATATTTATATATATAAATATAATATCCCTTTAAGTACTATATATTTTACAAAGTGTTCAATTTAATATAAATTATATTTATGGACATAGAATTTGAGGTGGAATTATAATTTATAACTTAGGAATAATATGATTTTTAAATCATAAATACCTTATGGTTTATGGACACATATATAGTTTTTTATGTACAACTTATATGTATAGGTGAATATATAGATAAATATCTACAGCTACCAAATAAACAATATTTGAGACTTGAGAGAATGTGTTTCAGAGCTAAAATAACATACTAAGGAGGCAATCTGAAGACCAGTAATAACAAGAACAATAGAAACAAAGATAACAAGGGTACTTTATTAAAAATATTAGGAAAATTAATATGATCTAAATTAAATTGAAACAGAGAACACCTAAACTTAATACATTTAAATAATCAATACCACAATACCCATACTCCATACCTATTTGTAAGGAATAAATAATTAGTTCACACATATTAATTAAAACAATTAAAATTAAAAATATGTCTAAGATTTGTTCTATTTTCCAAAAAACGTTATATTAATTGTATGATAGGGTAGTTGTGTATTTAATTATGTTAATTTGATAAGTATAAATTTTTTTAGGTTGAATTATATAAAACCTCACTAAACTTTAGAACAATTATAGATAACCTCTATAAATTTTTAAAATTTAAATTTAACCCACTAAACTTTTATTTATTTATTATAACCCATTGCTCTATACACTACAAAAATTACTGACGTATTTCCTTCGGCAAAATTTACCGACGGAATTCCGCCAGTAATAAGAAACAAATTACCGATGGACTTCCGTCGATAATTAAAAACATATTAGTAACGAAAAAATTTCCGTCGGTAATTAGCATATTATATTAATTTATATTAAAAATATTTTATAAATAAATTAGTTAATAAATAATATGTTATAAATATTAATAAAAATTAATATATATGTATATATTTATTACACAGTTAATTTTAAATTTTTTATTAAATAATATGTTATTTATTAATAAATATTAATAAAAAATGAAAAAAGTTATAATTAAATAATATATATAGTAAAATAATAATTAAGAAATTTCATATAATAAAAGCAATTCACAAAAATAATATTATTATAAATATAAATGGAAATACTAAATATAATATTATCACATAAAAAATAATGTATATGCATATAAAATATTATTTATATAAAAATAATATAATTATTAATATGTAAATTACATATTAATAATTAAAAATATTTCATAATATATTAAGGGGAAAAGACAAAAAAATACATTTCAATTTGCAAAATCCCAAATAAGGAACTTTGAGTTGTTACTAGTTGTTAATGCCTCATAGTGGAGTTGTTAATACCTATATTGCAGTTGTTATTGGGATTTTGCAAATTGGAAGGGATATTTTTGTCATTTTCCCATATATTAATTTAAATATAATGTAAAGTAACTTTCTAATGCTCCCTTCGGTCCTAATTATAAGATCAAGTTAACTTTCTTTGTGAAAGTTAAGGAAGCAAATCAGACAAGTAAATTGTAATATATACTACATATAATTAGTTTATAGGTTAGTTTATAAGTAAAATAAATTAATCTTGAAGAGAAAAGATAAATATAAGTAACTTAAAGTAATATATTTTGCATCATTAATTTCTCTAAAAAATATCTTATAATTAGAACATGATGGAGTACCTTATTAATCTCCATTATTAGCTAAATCAAACGTAGGAATATACACGATTTATCTATCAATTTTAATTATTTGACATTATGGCAATGCATGAGGTCACGCGACGCATATAATGTATAATCCTAATTTTAATTTTGCAGTGTGGTATGTACTGTGATCTATTTGACTATAGATCACGAGGGGCAATGAATAAAAAAAGATCTTTGAATCAACTTTTAATAATTTTCCTTATTTTTGGTTTGTTTAAGAATTTTCTGCATTGACTAGACAAGATAACAATCGATATGGTTCATTTAACTTGAAAATGTGTATCGTCTCGTCCCTACTTAAAAAAGAAGGTGCTTAAATAATTTCGACTCACTTCGTTTAATCTCATCAGTGTCAAATCAGAGATACCATTTTGTGGGGAAATGAACAGAGATTTATATTCTCCACTGCTTACGCTATCATGACGATATGATGCTGTAAACTGCTTTATTTGGTGAGCTACATTTTTAATTAATTGCTTTTGAAGGATGATAAAGCCATAGTAGGTCCTTACTTCGGGGTTGGGATATGCCCTTATATGCCCAATTTAGTATAATCAAATACAACAGTATTTTTTCAGTATTCAATAGGGTATATATATATATATTATTCAAACACATGAAACACGGTTTTTGTCTATAAAATTAGTCTTTAATTTCATTCTATTTCAGATATAAAACAAATAAAAGAAAGTTGGGAAAAATACGATCCCATTGAAAAATTAAAGGGAAAATTCTAAAAGAACACCATCTGAATTTTGAAAATCTTATATAAAAGATTTTTATTATTCAAATAATGATTTTAATTAATTGAATAACTGTATTCACAACAGCTACAAATCACTACAAAAAAACAGGTAATTTCCAACGTAATAGCAGCGGAAATTCAGTCAGAAAATAATTTTTCTGACGGAATATAGGTCGGTGATTTTGTCAACCATTACCGACGGGCTATTCGTCGGAAACTGGTTTTAACAAAAAACTGATTCTAATACATTTCGTCCCCTTTCGTCACTGTCTTCCCTAGAACCCTAGCCACCGCCTTCCCCTCTTCTCCATCGTCTTCCCCAAACCACCATTGCGTCCTCCTCAAGCTCTGTCGCGTCCCCTCTTCTCCATCTCCAGCTTCTCCTTCTCCTTCAACCACAAGCTCCCTTCATTGCCGTCGTACTCCTACCCTCGCCTGCTGTAGTTCGAAATTTCTCTTCTCATCCTGCGACTTCTCCCCTTATTTCTTTCTCCGTTGAATAGGGCATGGCGTCAATATTTGGTGGGAAGCCTAAGACATTGTATTTGAATATTTGGAAATGGGAGGCTATTACTGCTGCCTGCCATTCTCATTCTCATCGCCTCTTACCAAAGCTCTTCGACGCATTCACTCATCAGGTCCCGGTGGGCTTCTATTTCGGTAATTCGTCCCCTCTTTTTTTATTCACTCAACTCGTCTTTTCTCCCCTCATTTCGTTTTCGTTTTGCCCATTTTCGTTGACGGATTCGTCTAGCTGAGGATGCTTTTGCCACAGAAGCAGTTGAAGCTTTGAAATCTGGGAAGGTTATTGCTGTACCTACTGATACACTCTATGGGTTTACTTGTGATTCTTGGTATGCTATTTGAGTTTATGCTTTCAACATTCTGCACATAATCTGTTTGTTTTAAATCCTCCAAGCACTATTATTATTGTTGTTGTTGTTTTAATGTCCTGCTGATTAAGTGCTCAATGTTTTATTCCCCTTCTTCATGTTGGGAACATAATGTGTTAATTACACACTTGGAAATAAGGCTAACCTCAAGTTACCTATTTTAAATGCTTAGACTAACGAGTTACTACTGTACTGGCTATTTATATAGAGACACCAATGAGAAATATGAGCAAAAGTAACAAACTTCTTGTACCAGAGGCTTAGGATGATTGGTGCTATTTTGGATAGAATATTACGTTTGTGCTGAACTTGATTATGGGCGACATCATTTTGCAAATGCTTTGAGTATATTTGATTTTAGTATTCATAATTTTGTGCCTACTGTGATAAATTAAATGGAATACTTGTGCTTGTCTATGTTTTCTGAGAATCTTGTGCATAAATTTGATGGATAGATGATACTCTAGTTTACCATTGATCTTGATAAATTTGATGTTTGTATATCTGTTTGACTTTGATTGTTACTACATTGGCTTAGTCTTTGACTATGAAGGCTCTATCTATCGGTATTTCTTCCCTTTTCTTGATTTTACTCTTAATTTCTTTAATTGGGAATTTATTTTTGAATGATGAGATTATAAATATTTGGAACTTTTGGGTTAAATCTCTCTCATTAAGAGTAAGATTAGGCATAAGGATAAGCTTTTCTCATTGAAATTTTTGGGCGTCATGAAGTGTTTGGCAGAGATGTTAATTGCATTGGAGGGTTGTTCTATTCATTTCGAAATCCCCTTAATTCCTACCTGATTCTAAAGAGAATTTGTGATTCATTGCAGGAATAATAAGGCTTAGGTTGATTAATGTAAATTGTGCTCACTTCTTACGTATTGTCTAGGCTGAAATTTATTGTTTCTTAGCTTTGCCTTGCCTTGTTCAGTTGGATGTGGTTTACATATGTGTCTGGAGGTTCAATTGTCCTGCGTTTAGGTATTAATAATATAGTGCAGCTTCATGTTGGTTAATTTATGAGGTTGTATGCTTGGTCCTTACAATATAAATGATTTGCAAAAGAAAGTCACTTTTGTAGCTTCTCATTGAGTGATGGCTGAGGGGAGTATGTGTGTTTCTTTCAAGAATGAAATTAATAAATGGGTAACATGTTGAAAGCATGATAAGATAGGCTTTTAGTGTGCTAAAAATAGGGATTCAGTTAAAGTTGGAGAGCAAGAAATTATTTGTGGTATTAGAGTTGTGATTGGCAAAAGGGTATATGCACTTTAGATGAAATATCAAATGATATAGGACTTTGAATTTTGTAGGAATCTCTGATTTGGATGTAATATATATAGAGAAGAAAGTTGTTGTTTTGATGGGCTTAAATGTTTAAAGTTGTATTAAAAAGAAATGATTAAGTTTTGTTATAGTTCATCTTTGAATGCTTAATAGTTTGTCACCTAAATACAGGAGGATTACATGAGGCAGAAAGAATCTTTGACTACTGAGGATGGTTCTACAAGTGTGCAGCCCAATGAGGATGAATTGAAGCTTTGGTTAGAGGTTATTGGAGGCAAAAATAAGAAGGGACACATTTATGGGTTTGGGGCTGAGAATGAAAATATTAGCGATGACTTGCCTTCTGTCAACAATGTCAACAATACCGGAGGGATTCATGATAATATCGTTGAGCAAGAACGATGCAACAGGATAACAGAGCTATCACAAGAGAATGAGGTATTGAAACAAAACCAAGAAGCAAACAACCAGCGCGTTGAAGAAATGCAACAAAAATTTTACATGATTGCGTCTGCCTTGCAAGGGATGGGGATTCAATTACCACTTCCGTCTAATACAAATGCAGGCAACAAGGGTCGACATAATTTGCTGCTGTGGTTTAGGTTCTTTCTTTCTTTGTAAGAATTGTTGCTTTCAGGATTAAATTAAGACTTTATCAGTTATTTAATTTTGCTATGTATGAAATATCTATTAAATTATGGATTTACAGGATTTCGTATTATTTATTTGCACTTTTATTTGCTATTGTGCTGGAAAAAAATAAAACATGAAAAACATGAAAAAAAAACAACCACGGCTTAAAATCAGTGACGGAATTCTGTTGCTAACTTGACCAAAATCAGTGACGGAATTCCGTCGCTGATCTTTTGGTTTTTTCAGCGACAGAATTCCATCGCTGAATATCACCGATGGAATTTCGTCGCTAAACATGTGGCTGATTCAGTGACAGAATTCTGTCTGCAATGATCACCAACGGAATTCTGTCGTTGAATTCAGAGACGGAATTTCGTCGCAAAATTACGGACGGAATTTGTATTCCGTCAGTAATTAAATTAGCAACGATATTATTACCGACATAATCAATTTCGTCGTAAATTTTTTTCCCACGGATTTCCGTCGGAAAGTGTGTCGGGAAACTGTTTTTGTGAAGGAATTCCGTCGGTGATTTCCTGTTTTTTTGTAGTGAATCACCTATATGAAATATTAACATTCCAATGGTAGTTTTTATGTATTTTTCCTAAATTTTATTAGTCTCAATTACAACTCACAACTTAATATTTTAAAACTTTAAAAGAGGTGTTTGGTATGATATGGGCACAAAGCCTCGAGTCAAAAAAAGTTGATTAGTTTGTGAAAGGGGTTAAGGGTCAAAAATACACATGTGATTTTGTCAAAAGTTCATCCAGCACCAAATGTTCTTTTTTTGAACCAAAAATACACATGAGCATTCAAATTGGATCAAAAGTCACATTTACAGTTATATTCCAAAAGGTAGCGCTTGATGCTAGACGAACCTGTTTACAAAATCACATGTGTATTTTTGACCATAATTTGAAAATTCATGTGTATTTTTGATCCAATTTGAAAGCTTAAGTGTATTTTTGGTCCAAAAAAAAACATTTGGTGCTGGATGAACTTTTGACAAAATCACATGTGTATTTTTGACCCTTAACCGTGTGAAAGTAAAGTATGCCCGAATTATTAATATCCAAGTGTGTGTAATTCCATAAAATATGTTATGAATTCAACTTATAATTACTTAAATTTTTTAGGACTTCATTTTATATGAAATTCATTTGTGAATAGAATGTTTGAGAGTTGAAAAATCAATAATTGAAAATTATAACTAAGATCATAAAATGAATAATTTTTTGTACTATAAACTAATTGAACATAGACAGAGCCGGCTCAGAACCCCTCCCTTTCCCTAATCTTAGCCCTTAATTTAATCTAACGGCCCATAATAAATCACGTTCCCATCGCTAGGTCCCAACATTGACTTCATCACTTACAACTGCAACCTTCAGTATCTGGGAATCAACAGGAGTATCAATCCTTCAATTTTTGCATCCTTCAACTCGATCTGTGTTACAGAGGCGTGCGTTCACCCCTCTGGCGGTGGCGACTTCCATGGATCTCGACCAAAGACCTCGGAGGATTTCGAGTTTCTAGGAGACCAAATCTGGCCTTCTTTGCAGGGAGTATGCACAAGTATGTTAGGCCAATTCTATTGAAGCACTCGGAGCACAGAGATCCTAACATGAAAATATTTGGAAAATTGGCCAAGCCAAAGGTTAACAAGGACTGCATCCACTACATGAAGGCTACGTTTGGTACGAAGCATTGAGAGGGAGATATTGGGATTGGGAATGGGAAAGCACTTAAAAGAGCGTTTGGTAAGATGGATTACTCACTACCGGGATTGGGCAAACCTATAAATGAGGGATTGGGCAAACCCATCGGGGGAGGTGGTAATGGAAATTTAATCCTGGGATTGGAACTTTTCAGACCAAAATGCCCCTATCTCATACTCCACTGTCTCCCTACATTTGTCCTCCGTCTTCTCCCTCTCCTCCATCTTCGATAATATTCACTGACTCTAATTAAATGAGTGGGAGGAGAGAAACCCAGTTTACTCAACTTAGGACCTTGAGCATCATCAGGATTAATCATGTAGAAAGCTTCAGAATCTTTAGAACCAACCACCCTCTCAAATATGGCCCTCATATTCATGATTTCAATCATCCCCCACTCTGTTCAGAACTCAGAATCACCATAGGCAGCACCGTCCTCGCCGTAATCCTGCAACCGGAGACGGCGGCGGCTATGGTGGCAACTGTCTTCGCTGATCCTTTACCTCCGACAGCGGCGCCGTTCGAATCAAATAAGAAATAATAATAGATCTGAAGCTCCATTAAATGACCAACGAGTAATGAGTGAAGGATTCAGTTCTAGCGGCGTACAAAATGCGTGAGAGTTAGCGAACGAACAAGAGTAGAAAAAAAACAAGAGTGAGGGTGTTGCATTTTTTTTTGTCGGTGGTGGTGTTCATCAAGGACAATGAAACTTTATTTTGGGGGAGATGGGGCATTTTAGTTATTTTGCATTTTCTATTTTGTTTTTCTATTTTTAAATTTACCAATCTCATGGCCAGTGCCACCATATACCAAACATAATTCTGCAATTTATTTCCAATCCCAGTCACTATCCCAACCCCAAACCCATTCCCATTCCCATTCCCTTAAAATTCAATACTTTGTACCAAACGAGGCCGAAGAGCAACAAGTACTATATATGTGCTAGAGGTTATGAAGTGAATAGTCCAAATGTGGTGAAGGCTATTTTTATTCTATCAGCGTTCTAGTCATTATATTAGATAATTTTGTACCTCCTTTTTTGAGTATTGAATTGGGAATCATGCATTTGTTGTTTTTGTGTTGGAGAAGGCCACAAATCTCTCTCTCTCTCTCCCCCTCCCTCCCCCTCTCCCTCCCTCCCCGAAGTGCAATCACTGGAGAAAAAAAGCTTGGTTTTCATTCAAGTTCTTTGGCATGTAAAGAATAAATTAACCTAGCAAACAAAACGACCTAGCCGTGGGAAAGTGATTTATTATAGACCGTTAGATTAAATTAAGGGCTGAGATTAAGGAAAGGGAGGAAAAAAGAGACCAGGGGAAAGAGAGGGGTTCCAGCGCGTAGACCGACCGAGCATACTCTTAATTTATTCTTCAACATATGTAATAGTCATTTATTACTCTTAATATTATTAGTTTTTAAACACTCGATCATGATGTCATTCATTTATTACTCTTAATATTATTAGTTATGAGACAAAGCATACTCTCTTGACATATTAAACATAGTCTTAATATTACTCCTTCTGTCCCTATATATAAGAGCAAAAATTTTGAATTATTTTGTCCTTTTTTATAAGAGTTTGGCTAAATTTATCAAAGCATTTTATGAGTTTTTTCCCACTTTACTTATCATTATTCTCTCTATTCACATTCTCTTTCATACTCATTTCTGATACTATTATCACATTTCTTTTTCTCTTATATACTCAATCATAAATAATGGCAAACTTGAGAAAACAAAATTATTTCAGACATATTTATCTTTCTCAACCACTTCCTTAATTTGTGTGATTTTACCTTTTTGGCTCTTATAATAAGGGACAGAGGGAGTATTAGTTATGAGACAGAGCATACTCTCTTGACATATTAAACTAATTTCACTACACAAAAAAAAAAAAGGATTAACCATAATATCAGTGATAAAAGTCGTCATACGATGCACTATAGTTAAATAATTAGTAACAAATTTTTTGATTTAACAACAAAAATTTGTTTTTATCCACGAAATTTTGTGTCTAATTCACCAACATTTTTGTAATGTTTATTAATGAAATCTAATTTTTTAGAACAAAAAACTATTTCATTACCTTACTATTATATGGTTATTATCATTTGGAAAAAAAATAATGCGATACATATTCTTATATTTAATATAAGACCTACTCATTTGTGGATATATAAAAAATTAGTTAAATAATGTGCTAATCTACCTAAAATAATGTTTTTAATCATGTGCATTGTAACTATTTTTGATGAAATTTTTTTATTCCACTGTGTTATTAATAGGGATAAGTTTGGGAGAAAATTACAAATTTAGATAACAAAGTGGAGTGGATCGGTGTCTTATATTTAGAATTAACGTAAAATATTTGTCTAACTCTCATATTTACAACTCTAGATAGTAAAATCATAAGATACGACCCAGCTGTAATTAGATATTTCTTTTGGCTATATAGCAATTGATGACTACCCATATTTAGTAGAATTTTAGAAATATTTCATTGTAATTGGAGAGTCATTAATCCATAAATTGAGAGATTTTGTTGTAATTTGAAAAGATACCAAATTGATACGTTATTTGGGGATTTCTTTTAAAATACCTTGTTTTAAATTAAAATAGGAAAGTTATCAAAAATAAAAAAAATAAGTTTAAGTTTCTATTGTTTTTCTTTTATCTTATCATATTTGATTTCATTGGATAATGTTTTTTTTCCAGCCACTGCACAATCACACCTAATAGAATTGGAAAGAAGAAAAAACAAAAAGAGGAAACAATTGATGAGTAAGACACGCAGCTTCCGTAAATTGAACCAATCATCATCAATGTTAATAAAGAAGAGGAAGGAAAGACCTAGAGCATGCTTATATACAAGGTTGTCAAACACGTGAGTTTAAGTAAACTCGTGAGGAGAATGTAAAATCGGATCGTAAACTCGAATCGTAGACTCGTAAGAGTTTACCTTTATTAATAAATACGTGTTTTCAGCATATAATTAAATAAGAAATACAAAAATAATAATAATTTGACTTGACGATATTTTAAATATAAATAGTTGATATTAAATATATCAACATTCATACTTTATCTCACTTAATAAACAAATTTCTATGAAATTTATATATAAATTCATTGAATATGGTTAAATAAAAATAATAAACATGATATTTATAGCAAGTTAACACAATTTTCTATAAGGTAGAAACGTAAAAACGGTGAATTCGGCATGTAAACTCGTGAGTTTATACCGAGTTTACACCCAGTACAAATTTAAGTGACTCGTGATACGTTTTGGTTAGGTAGAGCCGTAAAAACGGTAAAATCGGAGTGTTAACTCGCGAGTTTGACAACAATGCTTATATACATCAACACATCACGCAGGGAAAGGAGGGGGCTAATTCTTTCAATCATTCAACACACACGCTGAACACCACGGAAGGAAGAGACACAAGAGGCTAGAGGCGACACAATTTTGTTTCATTAGGAATTAACTATTCACGCTGAAGGGAAGGAAGGAAGCAGTGGTGCTGCTGTTCATCTTTAAGGAGAGATAGCTGCATCGAGTTTGAATAAGAGCGTAGGAAGGGGCTGTGAGAAATTTCAGCTTGGGTAGTCATTGTTGAAATTTATTTTTCTTCCTTGTCACCATAATTTCTTATAAAATATTGACTATTGTTGAGATTCATTTGAAACCCATGTGTGACTAAATTTCCTTTTACAACTTAGAGCACTATGAACTTGTTTGAGACTTAGAGATTTTTCCCACTTATTGGTTATATTTAATTTTAATTCGGTTTATTTAATCTTGCTTTTAATTATTATTGTTTAGTGACTGGCCACCATTGAACATGTTTAGGGACTTTAGGATTGAACTTGACGGAGGGAATTCTAAATAGACCATGGGATTAAATAATGTGGAATTAGATTTTTAATCTAAGTTAGATTTTAATTTAATTTGCGTCTTGGATAGACATACCTAGAAGCTCCGCATAGTCAAATTAGAGTGTTTCCAATATAAACTGTATCTAGTTAATTACATAATTAATTTAGGTAAGGATATAAGTGGACCGACAGGCATTTATGGACACTAGGACTCTAGATTAGCTGATTAAGTTAAAGCATAATTAATTTAGTGGGAATAAAATCTAAGAAGTAAACAAGGGATTAGTGACTCTAGGTTGTTCGTTAACGCTTGAATTTAATCTGTTTCAAAGTTTGTAGTTTTTTATTAGATATTAGTTAATTTTCCTTCATTCATTTAAACTCATTCATGTTTAGCTCAACTTAAACAAAAATATGAGGTTTAATACCTAATTATTAGTTGTTTTGAGTCTCTGTGGGATCGACCTTGATTTGCCATTTTACTATTTCTACGGCCCGTACACTTGCGAAGCTTTATTTAAATTTTGGTAGTATCAACTCCTACATTTTTTTATGGTGCTTTTCTCCTGCTTTTCCGTAATTTCAGCCATTCATCAAATCTGATGATTGAAAATATATAAGGAAAAAAAGAAGTAAAAATATAAAGATAGTGTAAGCTAAAAAAATAGGAATGAGAGAGATTTGTGGTCTAATATTTTATAATTTTTCAGCCATCAGATTTGATTTTATGGCTAAAATTAGGGAAAATTAAGAGAAAAACACCATAAACAAATGTAAGAGTTCCAAATCGGCAATTTGATCTTAGACTCTGTTGATTGGAAGCAGCAAATATTGACCACCCGGCGCATGCAATAATGAATAAATAATCGCATAATGTTGTGACTTATGAACATGCATGCCTTTGAAAAAAAAAAAAGAACTTACATAACTCCCACTTAATAGACCTAATTACACTTCATTAATTACTATTTAATTAGCTACACTATTACACCCTGGCAAAAACAAAAATAAAGCTCCACTATCACACATCATTGTGCTTGTAAGTGACATTCCCATTAAACATGCCAACTTCTTTTTCTTTGGTTGTCTCCCCTCTTAACACCTCAGAAACCACTAATCATATTTAATTTGTTAATTCAATTAATTATTTTTCTTCAAAGAAAGTGATGTACGTAAAGTGCAGATTACAAAATTGACATGTCTAAGATATAATAATAGTAAATACGAAAAAGGAATAGCAAAATGTATCTTTCTTTTTTCACACTCATATTGTAGTATCTCATATATATTTTTATTTGGTAAGTATTGTCTTCTTATACTCACATCACTTTCAGTGTGTCTTAGTGGAGTGGAATGCCACATCAATTTGGCTGCATTCTAACATATCATTTGTTACCAAATACCATCCAAATAAAAACAAAATCATCCAAAAAAGTAGTCCTATATTTATATGGACCATGAACCTATGATTAACTAAATTATTATGCCATTTTGTTTTACCCTAGCCTATGATATCTCTTAATAATGTCAACTTTTTATTGCTTAGTGTAGAGTCTATTATATGTATTATTGCCTGTATTATATACGTACACCTCGCCCGATGGGATTCGTAAAGAAAACAACGCTTAACTACTATAAAGATGTAACAGTTCTTTTTGTTTTTCCAAATTAAAATAATGATTATAACAGTTCGAAGATGCCAAAATATGATGGCACTTTTTTTTTAAAAAAAAATATATGAACTATCTAAGTTGATCAAAGATACACACATATCAAAGTTTGATCTAAAAGAATATGCCTACCATATATGTTATGTAGACAAGAAGGTGAAAGCACGGAGAGAGATGAGTGAAAATAGCAAGAAAAGAAGGAAAAATCAGATGAATATGGAAAGAAGAAAATGACTAGATGTAGAGAGAGAATAATCAAATTACAAATATCAATTTTATACAATTTATCAAGGGGTATACAAATAAAATGAGTAAAGGCATATTTATAGGCCTCATTAACCCTAATTATATCAATTAAAAGCATTAAAATAAGTAATAAAAGTCCTAAAAATCAATCAAAATATTCTATAACGATTTAAATAATAACCTAGTAATATGAAAGATCACGTTTATTCAAACCAAATCCTAATTAAGATCCAAGAGATCATTCTAATATATAGAACAGAATTCCTAAATCTAATTAATTCTATATCCATCAATATCAAATATGTGCAGAAAAATTATTTCAGCTTCTATGCTCCGTACTTTTTATGAATTTGTATGGTGGGTTTTCACTATCAAAATTGCCAAGTGTCAAACTTTGGATGGTTGTTCAACTCCATGTAGTACGGACTAGAGACCCATGCTGGACCAAAAACTAAGGGAAAATGACACACTAGGACCTTTTTATGACCCACCAGTGTCCTTTAGCCCTTACTCTATGACCCTTCGGTGAAGGCCAAAACTAAAAGAATATATATGAGTGAATAACAGCAAATTAAAGAAATTTGTTTCTTTTCTTGTGAGAGAATCACTATGAGGTCCTTAAAAAATGTGATTGCTAAAAAGTTCAATAACAAGTAAACAGTATGCAGGGAGTTATCATTTCCTATTCCAGACCATATAGTGATTTTCCCATAATTAATTGAGTGAGATATGATCACTACTACTTAGCTTCTTCCTCTTTCTATATCATAGACTACAACACATCTCCTTTGATCTTCTTCCTCTCACCTATTTTGCATATGTAGATATGTCTGCTAGCATAGCTAGCTAGCTGCTTATCTGTTAAGAAGCTAGTTATTTTTTGATCATATCACTAACATTTTGATTATTGTATACTGATCAATGGATTGTTATGATTAAGTCGATGCCTTACGAACTTTTCTGGTTGAATATATAATTACGGTTTAAAAATATGTGCATGCATTTTGAGATATCTTTATTATTGATCCGTTTACTTTGAAATCTATGACAATGACTGGTCAAAGAAGTCAGTCTCAGCACCATTCACAGTCTTATCATCGCTCCTCTCTCACCCAAATTTAATTTAAATCTTTTAATGGATATTACATAGTTTGAATTTAAGTATATAGATGTTGGTAAAAAAAACAATTTAAGTATATAGATGAAAACTAAAACCCGTTGAAAATATAGGGACCGATTGTTAAATTTAGTTCAAATATTTGCGAAATCATAATGACCAAAACCTAAGATTTTAAATTGCATAAATCTTAATCGAAATCTCATCAAATTATAAGAACTAACAATGGTATTAATTTTTTCCCATTAATTTTTCTCATTCAAGTCTTTGACAAATAAGCTCGTAAAATAAATGGGACAAAAGCATGCGTAAAGAGAATGTTAAATAGTCGTGTTTGAATGTCATAAGTTGATGCTTTATGTACATTCAACAAAACGTATATATCATATATGTCATTGAATATTTGAATTGAATAACCAAAATTATCGATTCATGATAAAAGAGCTAACTTTGACGAACTTTGAAGCGTGAGAGCTAGAATGGAAAACAACAAAGCATGATTGTGTAAGACCAAAATGGAGTTTCGTTTGTCTTATATATAATTTGTCATGTTTAAATATTATAGAGCGTCTTCTATCTTATCTTTGTTATGCATGCTTGTTAGACCATTGACTCCAAATTAGGACTGGGTGTTTTTTTTTTAAAAAAAAGGATAGATACCTCTTTTTTTTTTTTAATTAAAGACAAAACACTAATTAATGGCTCGAAATTACAAGCGGGATCAAACCTACAATCTCTCATTTATTGGGGAGACGTCATACCACTGGGCTACAAGGCATCTGGTAGGGACTTGGGTTTTTTTGGGAGCGTTATTTGAATATTAAATTAGGGACTTGGGTTTTTTTGGGAGCATAATTTGAATCTTGCTTTTGTTTAGACGTAGGAGCAAAGTGAGAGGTTTGCTTTTGTTTGAATGTAAGCATGAATTCGCTTGTCTCATAAATATATAATTTTTTTTCTTAAAATACTCTTATTAATTGAGAATATTAAAGAAGGGTGTCATATTTTTCATATGAGGGTAGTTTTAATTGTGAATGATTAGAGAAAATATGATAGAAAAATCAGTCCACTCATATTTGTTTTCAAAAAATTAACCTAACAAATTTTTTTAATATTTAAAAAATTAATTATCTAAATCTTATATTTAGCACTAAATTAAGTAGGGAAAATCACACAGTGAGATCTCTAGAAAAGAAATAATAACTAAAAAGTCTCATAAGGTCTTTAAACAATGTAAAAGTCCCATGGAACATGAGAGTGATAAATAAAAAAAAAATGCAATTCCAACTTTACCCTTGTAGTAACTCAAGCCCCACTTTCAATTGTAATTAGTCAAAGTTTCACTTGTAAATCATCTCACATTAACTCGTAAATCTCTAATCATTCCTTATTAATTAGTGCTTTCACAGTAATTTATTGCCAAAATCACTTGTATGTAACTCACCTTAATTTTAGTTGTAATTCTCCCCTGTTAACTCGTAAATCACTTATAAGTACTTGTTAATCTCGTAAATCACTTATCAGTACTTTATAATGCTATCCCCGTTATTTTATTGCCAAACTCACTTGTAAATTCCCCAGTTTCAGTTGTAATTTGGCCCAGTTTCACTTGTAATTCACCGCACATTAACTTGTAAATTGCTAATTAGCGTGGTATTTTAATAATGAGGGTAAAGTGGTAATTACCTATTTTATTTCTCTCTACTCTCATGTCCCATGGGACTTTTAAATTTTGAAAAATCTTATGGGACTTCTTAGTTATTATGGGTGTGTTTGGATTTGTTTTTTTTCGGAAGGACTTTTGGAAAAAAGTCAAATTGTAAGAAGTGATTTATGTTTGGATTAGTAATGTTAGAAGTGACTTTTTTTCAATCTAACTTTTAAAACATGTTTGGATGATTATTTTGAAAAGTAAGTTTAGATGAAAAATTACTAAAAAAGACATTATTGTTATTAAATAATACATATATAATGTGCATATATTCTTATAGTTTAGAAAGAAAAAGTGTTTCACCAAAAAACAAAGAAAGAAAAAGTGAAATTTAGGGCTTTTTGAGGATTTTAAAGGCTTATTTTCTCCCTTATTTTAAGGAAAATAATTTTAAAAATTATATTTTTAGCTCAAAGGAGGATATTGTTGGAGAAAATAGTTAGAGATTATTATGATAAATTTTTGGAGATAAAAAGGAAATTTTATATTAAAAGAAAGTATCTTATTTGAGAAATTTAGGAGGTCTAATAGTCTAATTTTCCTACCCACTTTATTAAATAACACACAATAAAAGGCGTGGGATACATCATTTTTCCTCTTTCTCTCTCCAAGAAGTCCTTTTTCAACTGAAAAGGCCACTTCATCTGGCTTTTGGCTTTTTCAGGTGAAAAAGTACTTCTAGAGCAAAAGTCCTTCTCCACCTATATCAACTCAAACATAACTAAATAAAAAAAAATGACTTTTCCGGCTTAGAAATACTTTTGGGCTCAAAAAAACTATCCCAAACATGCACTATTTCTCTTATGAGGACCTCACTGTGATTTTTTTTAATAAAATATGCATCATGTTTTTGTAGCAAAGGAATCTTTTTGGCAAGTTAGAATCAAATGAGATATAAGATGGATAGAACAATCACTAGGATGGAACATCTACATCTACAAACTGAAGTGCAATAAATTAAATTGTCTTTTTAATGGATTTAGATTAATTAGTTCAAATTTAAGATTATAAATTTACATTTAATTCAAACTTTTCGTTTTGAAGAAAACAAAACACAGAAATAATTTCTAATGACACATTAAATTAACACAAATATCAAATGAAAAACACAACTAGTTATTGAAAAATAAACATTGGTTGTGTGTGTGTGGAATTGAAAGGGTGAGTGAATGGTATGTTGTTTTTAGGGATTGTGATGTGAAGTAAAGGAGGGTGTCTTAGAGAGGGGAAAAAGAGATGCCTTTTACTAAAAACAATAAGAGCTAAGAGGTAGGGGAAAGGAAAGGTTGAATGGCATTTGTCATGAAGAAGGAAGTGAGTGGACTTGGAAAGAGACACAAAGGAGAGTGAGTGTGAATCCAAGGGATGTGGGTCTTACCTACTAGCCTCTAGCATTATAATAAACAGTAACATGTAACCATCAAGCTTCAAAAGCTTTAAGTTGATTCACACATTTACAATCTCTCTATATATTATGTCACTTTCTGCCTCTAAAATAATAATGAATGTTGAGGATATATCTTGTGAAAGGAGAGGCGCTTTAAGAAAATGATTAAACAATTGAAAATTGTTAAAAATGTTAAGTAGGAGAAAATTAATAGTAGAAGATGACACATACAAAGTTTAACTTGAAAACCTCCTCATAAATCATAATAGTGATAAAAATAGGACCATACTATACATCAAGTTCTATATATATATATATACACACACATATTCATCATGTCAAGTTTCTCAATCATACATGACCACATGCCATATTTTTTATCAAGGGTTTATAATTAAATAATAATATTTCACAAGAATGATAAATGACTACATATAATTGGAAAACTTGATGCAATGAATATAAGGAATTTAACCTAATTATTTTCCATAAAAATATCCATAGGCAACAAACGAGAAGCTCTAGTATTAAAAAATAGAATTTAAAATGACCGTGTCATCACTATGAGCTAGGAAAGGGATGCTGAGTGTATATATATGGTTTATGAAAAAAGATAAAAATATTAATTTGTCTGATAATAAAGTAGAAATATGACTCGTTTTACATCAAGATAATAAATAAAAATAATCATAATAATGGATTATATATAAATTTGAGTCATAATCTCAACATATACTTCATCTAAAAAAGAATTATATGGTCACAAGTTAAGGGAAATTATCATAACTTATCACAGGATTATTGCTGTTTGATTTGTGATACTTAGCTTTTCCTTAAATAACTACGGACTAATTTCTTCTGAGACATAGAAATTACATAAGTGAGCTGTATCTTTTTCAATACGATATTTTCCATACACATGTAGAGGGATCAAACTCCTGATCACATGTTTAAGAGACTCAACTATTTATTAATTGTGTTAAATTTTATTATTGTTATTTTATTTTCATAAGCATACTCTTTTTTCTCGAAAAATTATTCCACTTATCAGTTTAATTTTCAATTTGCTATAAAGCATAGCACTTCTCAATTGAATTTGCCAAAAATGAAAATCGTAATTAATAGTAATTAATAACGTATCGCTCTCACGCTTGAGTCTTTTTCAACTTGATAAAATAAAGATTCTATAATAACGGTTTCAATTGCAGGGATCAACTTGAGAAGCATACATTTGTAAACAGTTTAACTGAGAAGTACATGTAATGAAGGACCAAATTGTAAAAATAATTATTTTGAAAATGCTCAAATTTAAAAATTATACCATTTATTATGAACTCAACGCTTTTAAATTATATTTAATCTATTATACATCTCTCCATCTTGTTTTTGAAAATTCATCCAAACAGGAGCGCGCTTCACAACTCATTATACGTCCCATTATGTAAACCTATTTTTGGTGGCCACCTATTTTATGATATCCATTAATGCATAATAATTCCCTAAATTTTGATTGGAAAAAATGACACTCACTATAAGATTTTTTTTTTTTAAAACTTCAACCTTAATAAAACCTCAACTGTTTAGATTGATTGTGCCACAAAAATTTACTAAAAATAAATTAAATTAAATTTGTCCTTATCAAGTCTATAGCTACTCCAAAATATATGGCCATATTTTTTCTTCTTTTTCAAAAGAATAATGCTGCTACTATTGTTATGATTCATTTTCTTCCACAGTTATTGTGATGTTGTTGGAGGCAAAGTGTCGCCGAAATTTAGATTCTGATTTATTATTATTAAGATCTTGTGGGAAGCATGATGTTGCAAAACTTCAGACAGCAACATTTCTGGTTCAGACTCACTCCCAGAAATGTTGTTTTGTGGCAGCCAGCCAGCCATCTGGGTTTTGGTTTATTAACATGACAAAAATATGCCCTCACTTATAAAAGTTATATATCATACTTTTTTTCCTTCTCTTTTCTTTTAGTATTTTCTTTGTTGGGTGCAGGATCCCTTTTCATGCGGAGAAAGACCTAATATTCAAGGCCGGCGGTCTCATTAACTAATATCGAGTTGGATCGATTAGGGTAAGAGTGTATGAACTCTTATTCAAGGTGGAAGAGAATCTATTTGAGAGAGAATTAGAAATAGAAGCTATTTTCACATATGCATAAAACAGTTTTGGTAAATTCGAATTGGTTTAGAAAATCTGATATTAGTCTGGATATCTTTCAGTTTCTTCAATTTTTTTAATGTAAGCTTGTTGTTTTGATTGTTTGGCTGATCATGATTATTTACATCTGTTTGTGCATCTAATTATGATATTTATTTTTACATCTTACTTTGATCATGGTAGAGATTATATTGTTGCTGATTTTTATTGGTCAGGACGATCCATGATTATTACTCTTGTATTTGGTTTCCTTTTTTGTGATTTTTATGTTCAATTGCTACCACAAATTTGCTTAATAATTTCTCAGAAATTTTTACAAAGGATGAGAATTTATTTCCTCTGCGTATAAATGATTGGCTTGAATCATGTTTTTCTCATACCAATCATTTCTTGCTCAATATGGCCTCCTTCATGAGAGATCATCACACGACAGACAGTGACTAATGTGACATGCACATAATGTAAAAATTCATTAGAGTCACAAACAGAGATATTTAAATAAGGGTCAAGATTTTTGTGATTTTACCACAGCCAAAGCGTGATGCAACTTGCAAATTAGCACATTATTAAATTTGGCAGTTATAGTTGTTAAAAGCAGCCATATTGGCAAAGCTTTAATCTCCAGAAATCAGAATAATATATGCATACTCTGTTATATCTGTATCACTCTGAGATATGAAAGTGACAACATCTTCTGTTTTGGCCACATCTCTCTCTCTATGTGTATTTTTATTTTTGATTCATGATCAATCAGCTAAGTCCTAGTCTTCAAATTCCAGAAGTCTCTTTAATTACAGCTAGCTTTCCACTTTCCGTTCTCTTCTCTCATTATTTTAGTGTATTAGAAAATTTTCCATTTTCATGCCCCAAGTGTTCTTTTTGTCCTCTCTTTTTCTCTGACACATACATGAGATGATAAGAAGTGTTGTACCTGCATTTAAGTGACCTTGTACTGTGGGAGTTTCATCGGCTCAGAAATTCCAATATTTTACTGTGGGATTGACCTCATCTCTCTGCGATCTCAACGACAATCTGAAGTTCGAAACTTATTATTTTATTAACTATCCTCCCATGTTAATTCATATATAAGATCAACTATTTACTAAAATGTTTGCTGGTCAAAGTGTGCATCTTTGCCCATATTTTAGATTGCACGACCAGCACCATATGTTTTGGTTGGGCCGGGGGAATTGAAGGACATAACCAGCATAATGAGTGCGTTTATTATATGATATTGTACTGTTTTTTACAGCGTGAAATCCATTTGATTTCTCCCTATATAAGTATGGGAAAATTGAACCTTTTTCATAACTTACTCCATAAACTTTTTTTCCCAGGATCTAAGGTATCCTTTAAGGCCTGTTTGTATTAGCTTTTGGAGAATAATATCTGAAAAAAAGTTGAAAAAGTGTTTTTAGAGAATAGATTATGGAGAATAGCATCTGAAATTGTAGAAAAAAATAGCTTCGGACAAAACCTAAGTTTTCTACCCCAAATCTAGGTTTTCAGGTTAAAAAACTATTTTGAAAAAGTTGTGAGTGTTTGTCTGACTTAATCGAAACCTAGGTTTTGACAGTTAAAAGTTATTTTGAAAAAGCTGAGAGTGTTTGTCTGCCTGATTTTGAAACCTAGGTTTGGGTGAAAAAAACACTTTTTTAAGTCACCCAAATAGACACTTAATCACTTTTAACTTAAGACTAAACCTTAATAACATTGGTTCTTGAGCCTTCTCATCAATAAGTGGCTTCTCAGGATTTAAGCTTGTTATTTCTTTATGAGGTGAGGCCACTTCCACCTTAACGAACAATTTAGTGGTTCAATCCCAATAATCTTGACTCGAATTCTCATATATGAGTATCAGAAAATTAATAGGGAAAATTAAAAAAAAGACTCTTAAAATAGGTAAAAGACAATTTGTTACACTAAAATTCAGAAAGGACAATTCAGTACAATTGACTGAATTGTCCAAACCAAATTTAAATGTAATGTCTAAAATGCCATTGGTTCAAATTATCATTACCAACTTCTTTTGTTCGTTCCCAGAATTGTATAGAGGATTACCAAAACCGGATAGGGGATTACCAACACGTTTCTATCCAATTACAACATCATTACCAACTTCCTTTGTTCATTCCTATAATTGTACAAGGGATTACCAAAACCAGATAGGGGATTACCAACACGTTTCTATCCAATTACAACATCATTACCAACTTCCTTTGTTCGTTCCCAGAATTGTACAGGGGATTACCAAAATTGGATAGGGGGATTAGCAACTTGGGATAAAAGATAGAAAAATAATAATTTAAACTAAGGACATTTTAGACATTTCACTTAAATTTTGTTTGGACAATTCAGTCAATTGTATTGAAGTCCTTTTCGAATTTCAGTGTAGCAAATTGTCTTTTAACTATTTTGAGGGTTTTTTTTTGAAATTTTCCCAAATTAATATTTTTTTATCTAATTGTAACTTAGTTTTTAAACTTCAACTTGACACCTCTCAACCTTATAGTCTCGAATATGTTGTGATTTAGTCCATGAACTTTAACTCAACACAAATTAGTCTCTATAGATTATTTAACCATTTAAAATATTAGTGTTTATATTTTAGAAAATACTACTATATATTTATAAAATTAATGGACTAAAGTTTTAAATGATTAAAACTACAGTAATAGGGTTGTACTGATTTAAGGTTCAAAGGCTGAGTTTCAATTGAGTCAAGATTATAGGACTGTTTAATTACACACCCAATCAAAGCTTAAAATTTAAGTTACAGCCAAGTTAAAATGAAATATGAAAAAGAATAAGTTTTCCCTTTAAGTTTTCAAGTTTTGATCTTACGGGTGGGGAAAAAGTCTTGAAAAATTTACCTTCTATATGAGATCTAGTAATGCTTGAATTCAAACTATAGTCGGTTATACTAAAATCTATATAATTGTCACAAAAAAGTAATTAAGAGATAAGAGAACAATTTGAAAACTTTTTTTTTTTTGAGGAAGTGGTAAAACAGGTACACTATACTAATTAATAAATTAACATTCCAAGTTGCTTATAATAAAATTATTGATAGAATCAAGAACTGGATTACTTCTGATTAATTACTTACTTTACTACTCCCTCCGGTCCTATTTATAAGAGCTCAGCCGTTAAATAACGTTTCTTAAGAAAACATGTAAAAGTTAGTTGGGAGCTATAAATATGTCTGAAAAATAACTGTTTTTCCAATATTACCCTTATTTATGATGAGACAAGAGAGAGAAATGTAAGTAGGAGTATTAATGAATATTATAAAAGAGAGTATTAATAAGTAGGGGTAAAATGGGCAAAATAGTATTAAATGATGGCAGATTCCAATACAAACTTTTATATTTTAGATTAAAACAATTCAAATTTGTGTATTAGGTTAAAAGCTAGGTTACATGACAACTTTGGAGTCAAAGTTTATATTTTTAACTAAAGGGCCATTTCATTTTGCTTAATCTACTGTTGAGTTGACATCAATAAGCCCCACAATTTTGAATACAACAGAAGTTGAAAATAAATGTGACCGACATTTAAGGAAAACTAATTTAATTTTATTAATTTCCTTACCTATGGTAGGATTCATCAACCTTTCAACTACACTTAGCTTGATTCCTTCCATCTAAGGGCAACTTTGACCTATAAGAAATTAAGAATAATCACAGACATACCTAGCGAGTGGATCTCACATGATTTAATTTTGATATTGTTTTTTCTTCTTCTTCCAAGTCTAACTCCAGTCTAGTTCAAGTACTATTGGCATTAATTAGTGTCTGTTTTTCGGGCTATACTTGGCCATTAATGAAACTAACTCTTTTATATTTTTCTTAGTAAAATTCAACTTACCACCTCTCAATTACATGAGATCTTTTATATCATTATACTACAAGATGTACTAATTGCTCTAAGCTATTAGAACTAAATTAGTAATTCATTGTATATTTCTCAGATAAATGATAATTATCCCTTCATTTCTAAATATAAAACCTATTTAATTAATTTAATTAGATTAAAGATGTTAGTTAAGTTAGTCAAAATCACATGATATTACCAAAACACACTCATCTTCTACTTTTATTCTCACTCCCTCTTGCTTATTTATTATTGATAAGTATTTATAGGGATAATTTAGGAAAATATTAAAAAAAAATATCTTATATTTAGCAATTAATTAATTCACCTCTCTAAATAGATCTTATATTTAGTAAGAAGAATACGAGAGTTTTTGTGCCATTAGGCTACAAGTTGGGCTAATTGTTGTACTAATTTTTGTACGATGCTAGGGCTATGTCAGTAATTAACTGTATTTTTCTCTGATAAATGGTCCTATGAGCTGTGATTTGTAACAATCTGTTTGGATTGGAAGAAGAAAAAAAAAGAGAAAATCACATTGAGGTCCCACATAAGGCATTTAATCACAATCAGATTCTAAACAATTATCAAATTACATTTAAGTCCTAAGGGACCTGGGTGTAATTAAATAGCTTTTGTCACTGAATTGTTAATACCAGCTGTTTAAGTTGTCACTGTACACAAAATAATTGTTAATTCGTTGTCAATGAAAGAGGTGTATTGACAACTCAAGGAGCTGTAATTAACAATATTTTGTGTGCATTGACAACTCAAACAGTTGATATTAACAACTATTGAATTGACAACTATTTTGTGTGCAGCAACAACTCAATGAGCTGGTATTGACAACTCAATTTAATTACACCCAAGTCTCTTGAGACTTCAATGTAATTTGATGATTGTTTGGGATTCATTGTAATTAAATGTCTTATGTGGGAACTCAATATGATTTTCCCAAAAAAGAAAAAAACTCAGGTCCCACGCCCAACTAAGCCTTTCACTTCTTGCTCCCACCAAGCCATACCCACCTTTAGAAACAAACAGACCCTCCCATTTCCCTCTTTTTATTATAAATGTGTAGGCTTGGACCTCAGAAGCTGCAATTTCTACCTTCCTTCCTCACTGTTCTTTTTTTTTTGTTTCACTCTCTCTGTCTCTCTTAATTCCTCTGTAGCTTCTCTTCGTTTCTTGTCAGAGAGATGAAAAAGAAGGTGCATGTTTGAGCAAGATGGAGAAGCAGGGCACGTGCAATTCTAACTCATGATAGAAATCACATTCTTCTCTGTTTCAAAAAGGAAAAAAACAGAGATATATGTTGGCCAAAAAAAAAAAAAAAAAAAACAGAGATATATGTTATCTGTGAGTTAGTTCTTCATGTGCCCATCTTCCCCATCATGCTCACATCACCTTAACGAATTGGGAAATGCAGAACGCTTGGATCTTTAATGGAAACTTTCCAGAATTTGATGACCCACTTCAAATTTCTGAACCATGCTTCACTCATTTGTTGAATTTGAAGGTGATTAATTTTCTGGGTATGTCCCTCTTCATTATCGTTCTTCTTCCACTTTTAGCATTCTCGGATTTGTGAACTTGAATTTAAAGGTGAGCACTTTTTTGTTGATAATTACTAGTTGTTCAGTGTTCCCT
This sequence comes from Mimosa bimucronata, assembly GCA_037074515.1. Classification (NCBI taxonomy): domain Eukaryota; kingdom Viridiplantae; phylum Streptophyta; class Magnoliopsida; order Fabales; family Fabaceae; genus Mimosa; species Mimosa bimucronata. The sequence goes on from CM073446.1 coordinate 4,907,542, forward strand.
AACTGCAGAATTGTTTTGTAAGTGTTTGATGAAAAGATTGTGAGAAATTTTGGATAAAGGTGAGAGGTGTAAGTAATTGGATAAACACTGAGGTTTTGTTTTGGTGATCTGAAGTGAGTGGTTTGAATAGGCTGTGGTGGATATCATTATTGACTCTGAACTATTTTTGTTGGGTCATAATCAGAAAGAGAGTATGACATATTATTAAGACATTTATTAAGGGTTAATTATAAGAATTTGATCGGAATGATAAAGGCTACAAGTCGTAGTCTATATTTCCTAGGTTTTCCATCATGTATCTCAGTCAAAAGTTCCATGTACTATATACTAATATATAATAGGGGTTTAATTTTTATTTTAGGAATTACATATTTTAGAATCACAATCTTAAATTCATGCAGAAAAGTGTATTCCTACCATCTTCCAATAAATAAATAAAACAGTAACTTAATGCAAAAAATATAATATATCTTCCTGTATAATAGCCTGATGTGGATTTACGATTACATCAGGAGAGTCTAAGAATAAATTATGTACTATTTATGACTAATGAATTATGTAGTATGTCATGATGAAGTCTGCATTTGATATGTTACCTAGAAAGAGTGATAGTGAAAATTGTAAATAAACATAATGATTAAGGGGTTGCAGGTAATTTTAGGCCACAAAAGGGGTCTTATGTATTTTTGTATTACTTGGATTCAATTGGAAATTTTCAATTTCAAATGCAATGAACTTGCAAGAGAATGAACATTATATATACAGGTAAGAGAAGATCCGTTCGTTTGGTTGGATCAATGGAGCATGATTTCTTTTCAATGACATTCAAATCAAGATATGTATGTAATAATAATTATGCCTTGTCATCATAATTTAACAGTAATTATCTCTTTATTTAAAGGTGTATAGGATATTTTACATATAAATATTTCAATTTTTTAATTATATTTTCCTATATTCCATTCCATTTAATTCTATATGTACCAAACTTTCCCATTAATATATATAAAGACCGACGCCATACAAAGAAATGCATTGACATTCAGGTTTATAGAAATAGACTTTTTATAATAATCATGTAATATAACCAATGTTACCAACTAATTAGAGTGTGTACGTTTTCAAGGTTCAATATGTGTGTGTGTGTGTGTGTATATCTATTCACATAAGCTTCAGTTCAAAAAAAATTTACATAAGCAAACAAAAGCTGTTACTCTTTTGAGAGGCCATGTTTTTAAATCATGATGATAAGAATACGTAAATATAAATGCCATTCTTAAGAATGAGGCACTAATGAAGTTGCCTCACCTTCAAGTGCATATGCTTTTTATTTGAAAGCGACCAAAGTACTAATATACTTTTCATTATCAGCTAAGCAATAGAAAAAAATTAATATTTGTTATGATTAATTATACTTATATTGTGAGTCTAGCTCTCACACAGAAAACAAATCCTAACTGATTTTGCTGATCTCAATTTTGGTGATTCATTATATCTGGCACATAATAGAAATATTAACTGATCGAAAGTAAGACTTTGAACCAGGAAAAAATTTCTTTTTTTTTTTAATTGACCTTTTCATCATATAGAAATATTTTTTTATGAATGATAAACGATGAGAAAAAAAGTTCATTTTCGTAGGTATCAAGGGATTGTAAGTTAATAATGATTCATAAACAGGAGAACAATGAAATTTATAGATTTCATTGTATTTAATATAACTATTGGTTTTATTTTTAAAAGGAATAACTCTTTTTCGACAAAATTTGTTTGATTTTTTTACTATGAAAATTTTGATGGTATTATTTCATCGGATTTCCAGAGATAATTACACGAGAGTCCTAGCATGAGAAGAACAAATTAAAGAAGATGCCCAACGGACATTACTTTTTAATCTTAAAGTTTGGTGGAAATTGTATGGAAACTTACCAAAGTTATAACGTAAAACATACTTTTCACTTTTTTTGTTCAACTTTTTTATTTTCTTGTTTTCGAGGCAATATGTATAATTCGTGAATATTACAATTTATCATAAATATTGACATGATATGTCATATGACTGTTATATGATGTTATAAAAATAACCGTTCAACTGACATGTAATGCTATTTTGCTATTCCTCTTCTTGATCGATTGTGTTCTAGTTCGTTGCTATGAGAAATACCCCATCGGGTCCTATTTATAAGAGTTCAGCCGCCAAATAACGTTTCTTAAAAAAACATGTAAAAGTTAGTTGGAAGCTATAAATATATCTTAAAAATAACTATTTTTCAATATTACCGTCATTTATAATAAGACTAGAGAGAGAAATATAAGTAGGAGTATTAATGAATACTATGAAAGAGAGTATTAATAAGTAGGGATAAAATAGGAAAAATGGCATTAAATGATGACAGATTTCAAGGCGAGCTCTTATATTTTGAACCAAAATAATTCAAATTTCAGGCTCTTATAAATAGGATCGAAGTGAGTATAGTTTAAGTAGTTACTCAACCAAAACAATTATTTTTTGAAGAATTTAGATTTGATTGGTCTAAAAATTAATTTCTAAGAAAAATATTCGTAAGAGTAAAGACCATGCCATAAGATTTTTAATAAAGAGGGAGGGAGTGAGGGAGAGTTATTGCGCAATATTCACCATATTTTTTTATGAATAATGATAAATATTATGACATTTTTATTATATTCCTAAGTTAAAATAAAGTATCATTTCACACCCCACTTGTCTATGTTTTATTTGGTTATTTATTTATTTTATTTTTTTTATCGAACTTCTTGAATGTACAAAGTCTTATCATTGTCATTGTATCATTATCGTTATATATATGAAATCAGCTCATTTTCCATCTCTTTCATACTTTCTCGCATATAAAGTTTCTTGAAATTTAACAAATGAAGTGTGATAGGGTATTTAAATAAATATGGAGATAATTAAGAGATACAATTGGAGACTTTATATGTTCAAACTTGAAGGTAGTTAGGTAATTTACTTTTAAATTCTGATCACTTAATAATCATTGTTGTTTTCTACCATTTTGGGATTTGCTTTTTAATTTTAAGTCCTTAGCCATCTTTTTTCAAAAAAATTAAAAGACCTTATGTAAAGAAAGGAAAACTTGCTCAAAAATCTCTCTTAGAGAAAAGTATTGCTCAAAGTATCTAAAGACTTAGGTTATTTAGGGAGTGCATGCAACTATTCCTCAACTATATGCAAAATATCTTTAGTTATGCATACATGTATTTTGTTTTGCACACATTTCAAAATGGGCTATACATAATTAAAGAAAATTTGCATCCTCCGAAAAGATATATTGCATCTACTCGAGTCCTTTAACAAATTTGTATAACAAATTTTACAATGGGGGATTTTTCAAAAAAAATTATCAAAGACAAAAGAAAGGAGCTGAAAAAGGCTACTAAAAGTAAAATTATCAAACTCAATTTGTGAGGTAAAATGAGAGGCATTGTTGTCCATAAAAGAATAATGTGCCCAAGAGACACAAAAGTTCACACATAAAATACAAAAAACTTTAGGCTGAATCATTGTTGACACGGAATATGTAGTTGGAGAATATATATACCCTAAAATGAATGAGTAAGCACAAGAAAACTTAGAAAATAAGCAATAGCTAGGAAGGAGGTTGAATTAGGGAAAGAGTGGGTGAAATTAGGGTGAATGGATAGGTAGTGTTTCCTTCATTTCAATTCAATCAAAGGGACTGTCCATCTTTGTTTGCATATATAGACAAGACATGGGGACACTTAGCTTAGAGATAACACTTTTGTTGATGAGATAGATGCTTGTTTCACTTCATTATTATTTCCCTTATCTTCTTTTAATCAAACATTATATGCCTCTCACTTACGGCACGTAGATGTCATGTAGTGTCTTGTATTATGTGGTGTCCACGGACAATTTTAAATGTTATATATACTCTATCAGATTCTAAATATAAAAGTGAGACAATCAATTTGTAGAGTTTAAAATATTAGTTCAAATATTAGTTTGAAAAAAAATGAGTTTTTGTAAAAGTATTCTTTTTAATAATTTATATTGGAAACTACTCCTTGATCAAAACTTCTTTAATAATTAATATATGTAACCAATGGTAAAAGTTTGGAGAAAGAATTATAAGTTTAGAGATAGAGTGAATTAAAGTTTTATAATTAGAACCATAATTAATACTTGCACTGAACCATAACTAATACTTGCACTATCCTTTAAATTTAAGTACAAGGAGAAGTGCTTTCATAATATTCTCAAATATATATATATATATATATATATATTTTTAATTTATTTAATGCTTCAGATGCATCAAATGCCTGAAGTATTTTTAAAGGTGAATTCAGTATTCTAAAGTAATTTGTAGTACATATAACACTCTAAAAATCTTCTTTTAAATACATTCAACAACTAAAGGTATTTTTTCAAGCATTCAGCCCTATAAATATTATTACTCAGTTAAAAAAAAAAGCACTATAAATATTATTTAGTTGCATCCATGACCTTAAAATAATTTTTGGTGCATCAAACACTAAGTTATAAGAAATACTTTAAGGTGTTGTATGCACATAAAAATAATTTAAGGTATTGGGTACACCACAAAATACTTTATGGTATTTGATGCAGCTAAAAGAATACTTTATAATGTTGAATGCACCTTACCCTTTATTTAATTCTCCATATCTAGTTTTCATAAAAAAAAAATATGACAAATATAAAAATAAATTTTTGGTTGATATGGTAAGCAACCTCATTTCATAAGAAAGAAAATACTAATACAAATATGGAAAAGCATACTTATCAAAAGAAGTGAAAACTTTTTGGCAAAAGAAGAAGAAGAAGAAGTGAAAACTCTTTTATGCTCTAGATTTCAAAAGGTGTTAATCAAATAAAAAATGACATGCATATCAATTTAAAAATTCATTTGCAGACTTGAAGTTATATTTTCCATCAATAATAATATTCAACTTCTGATAAAATTGATCCAATAACAACGGTAGATGTTATCCTATTAAATGGGGTTTGTTGTGATAAAATTGACACGATGCAAAAAGGAAATTTATATTTAAGATGGTGTAAAAATTATAATAATTTTAAACTTCAAACCATAAGCAAAACGACGCATTTATAGAACTATATACGCGTATGTGTGTGAAATACATTAAACGCCACGTACTTATAATCTAATGCATTCAATACAATTATTTCAATAAACTAGCGGCATGAATGGGTTGGTAGTATTTGTCATTTTGCTTCACCAAAAACAGGAATTGAATCATAAGATGAGCACTTATCTTAACAATTCCTAGAATGTGTTTCACGTTCTTAATCACCATCATCATATGCAAACCAACACTTTCTGTCTCTTTCTTTCTTTTATTTTTTATATTTAAATATTTTTTGGTAGATTTTATTTTGGGAAAATTGCACCCTGATCCCAAGTAGGGCAACTTATTACTCTAAGGTCCCTTGAAATTTTAAAATTATTACCAAGTCCCTAGGGACTTGAATGCAATAAAATAGAATTACTCACCAAATTCAGTTGTTAACAAAGGTTTATGTAGTTGTCAACGAAAGCCTATTCAGTTGTCGACGAAGGCTTGTTGAGTTGTTATTGGCGTTTATAACATTTCGCATCAGACCCCATTAACAACTCAACAAAACTTTGCTAACAACTGAATAGGCCTTCGTTAACAATTGAATACGGTCAGTAATAAACTGATATTTTGATTTAAGATGTATGTTAATATTACTGACCATATTCAGTTGTTAACGAAAGCTTATTCAGTAGTTAGCGAAGTCTTGTTGAATTGTTAATGGGGTCTGATGGGAAATGTGATAAACGCCATTAACAACTCAACAAGACTTCGTTGACAACTGAATATGCCTTCGTTGACAACTGAATAAGCCTTCGTTAACAACTGAATTTGGTAAGTAATTCTATTTTATTGCATTCAAGTCCCTAGGGATTTCCTAATAATTTTGAGATTTCAAGGGACCTTAGAGTAATAATTTTTTTTTATTTGGGACCCTACTGCAATTTTCCCTTTTATTTTTAATCTTTGTTCGTGAAATAATAAAGCAGCTGAGAACCTTGCACCGACGAACTGTACAGTGAGGCACCAAAACCACCTTTTGAGGGATTAAGTGCTTATTTTGTGAAAAAACACTAAGAATGGGATTTTAATTTTGTGTATTTGGGATAGCTTTTTTCTAATTGTGTTTATGAGGTAGAAGTAACTTATAAGTATAAGCCAAAAAAAGTAGCTTATAGTTTATGACTTATGCTTTTTGGCTATGAAGAAGAGAGAAAAAAATTATATTTGGTTCTTAATATAAGAGCTAGTTGATTAATTTGTAGAAATTAAACAGTTAAATAAATTATTTAATTATAGCATATACATGTTATATATCTCTTTAAAATTATTACGTTAGAAAAATCATTTTCTTGTATTGTATTAATATAATAAAGTAACTTATAATTAAGACCAGAAAAACATTTTGAATTTTTAATAATAAAATAATTTTTCAATGTTTTTAATTTTAATATTTTACTTAAAATTGTTACAATATATATAAAAGCTTATTTTACAACTGCTAATCCATATAAGTTTTAATTTGTAAAAAGTCATTTTGATTACTGTCAATCTAAACATAAATTTCATTACATAATTTAACTTATATATATATAATCTTACTTATGTATAAATTAGATTAAAAATAACTCAATTTACCCGTTATTCCAAACACTCACTCGTTTGTTCTTTAGATGTTACTGTTGTCTTAGGATGCTTCCTTGATTTGATATTGCATCATTATACATAATGAAAAAGTGTGGAACTTCTTTTTAAAAGAAAATGAATGGAGTGTTTTAATTTCCAGCGCCCGAGCATATATATATATATATATAGATACATTTGTGTGCCATGGGAAATAATTTAACTTGATATTAACAAATAGTGTTAAGGACTAAGGTGCAGATATACTGCAGAAGTTTTCGCTCATAAATAATATTGTCCCATAAATTTTTTTTGGAAGGAATATTGTCTTGTAGGTGTTAATAGTCAATGTCATTTTCTTAATGATCAAGGTTAATTTTACAATAAGGCAGGGTAATATTAATACATTTTGAAATTTTCTAGATAATTTTGAGAAAAGAAAACTTGTAAAATAAAATAACTTTTGAGTGAAAACTTATGAGACAAATTTACATATTAAACCTTACATATATAAGATAAGCTATTTCTTAGAGAAGCTTAAAAAGTTAAGAAAATGGAGGAAATAAGCTTATCATGATAGAATCACATAAGTGACACGTACAACCATCTCTCTAACTCACAACATTGTTTAATATTCGCCTTTAGCATAAAACTTAAATCAATAACAATTAAATTATATATAATTAATTACATTATTAAAAATAAAACTCGTGTAAATCCCTATCGCTGTTTGGTTTCGCTCCACATGGTGGGGTAAAAGTAAAACAGAAGAATATATTGGGTGATGCTTAGGAGTTGGGACCAATCTCATACACACAAATCGCTATCGAAGGTGAAGCTTAGGTTGTTTAGTGCTCACTTTACTTTCTGCTAAGAGACATGTTCATCAAGTCTCATTGTCTTGCATAAGCTCTTTCATTTTCATAATTAATTTATTAGGTTCTTAGGTCCTATTTATGGACGTGGTCCTTTACAGTAAGATAGTTGTTGAGCTAGCTTACTATTCCTTCGTCCCATAATATAAGGTTCATTTTTTTGAATGACCTTGTTCGAAAATATAAGATTCTATTTGATTTTGTTTGAGTGATAAATGCGTTTTTTTCCATTTTACCCATGCATTAATTTGCCCACGCATTCGCTTTCATCTTCTTTTCATAATTAACCTCTCTCTTACTCATTCATAAATAATGGCATTTTTTTTAAAACATGTATATTTCTTACACATTTATTGTTTTTAACTAACTTTAACGAATTTTTTAGGAACCCACAATTCGGTTAAAAAGACCTTATAAACGGATGGAGGATATATATTAACCAAACAATATTCTTGGGGAACTTTGTTCTTGAATTATTCTTTTGACTTTTGAATAATTTAATTTTATGTTCGTTGGCATAAAAAAAATTCAATCATATGTTCATCTCTCTGTTGTGTGTCATTTTTCTTATAATTATATGCATTTCCTATATGTTTTTAAAAATTAATAGAAATATCTCCTAAATTTTATTACATCTATACGCACATTAACTTTCCGTTAAACTGAATAAATCACGATCTTCTTGGAATTATATATATTTTTTCATTTCCAACATACACAAAATCCCTTACGTGCAGATAAAAAAATCTTCTTATAGCTTTAAAGAACTTAAATATATACCAGTATTAAAATCTTCTTACAGTAGTTTCCATTGTAAACAGCTGAAAGATAATATTTTAGAAAAATTGATTAAACATTTTATAAATAAATTTTTAATATGTGTGAATTAGTTATCTAACTCATATATTTAGAATCCAAATAAATAATATTTAGTTTCAATAGAAGTTTGTATAAACTTTATAAATGAAAAATTTATGTCTATGTGATTACAATAAAGTAAAAATGTAGTCCATATTATTTTTTTAATTTTCAGCAAATATCTATATGGACTTCAAAAATGGATATAATTTCCATATATTTTCATTAAATTCAAAAAAATCTTATATAATTTATATATTAAGTTATTCACCTCTAGTAATTGATTTTTTCGTGAAGAATATTTTTAAAAAAGAAATTGATCATATATTACTCTATGCTAATTTGCCTTTGGTAGGCAATTAGAACAATGCCCTAATTGGGCATCTTATATTACTCCTATATTACAATATGAAGTTAATACTGTGCCATGCTTTCATTTGGGCATATAAAAATATAGTAATTAGTAAATATCCCCCAAAAAATATAAACAAAAAGTGTGTTTTGGTTAGGAACATCAACTCTGACCCACACATAGCCTAGTGAAAAGCACACTCACACTGAAGCACTCAAGAATTAATTATTATTGAAGCAATAATAATCTTGGCTTAGGTATGGGACAACATCGTGCAAAGATTTAGTGGCATGATTAGCCACACAAATTAATATCTAATCTGTAAAAATTTAAAATTAAAGGAAAATATTAGATTCAACGAGATCATGAAGGATTCAAGGCTTGAAGTCGATAGTACATGTATTTAGCGGCATGATCCATATTTTAGTATTTTGTTAACTTTAAGCCAATATCTTTTCTACTCTTTCATTTTCACTCTTAGATATATACCTTGTAAATGTATGAACCAACATTACCGACTTTATGAAAAAGTGGTTGTTTAAATTGTTTATTTAAAGAGTTAATGATCCCATAACTTTGTATTCCCAAAACACTGTCTCACGCAAATTGTAAACATTGAAGTTACTTGTGATTTCACAAATAGCATATTTGAGCACTCTTAAAGAAATATATTCTTATTGATGATACTAATAATTAGATGATTATATTAAAATACATCTCTAGCACTATATATGTTTTTATTCACCACTGAGTGTCCTAAAGTATTTTGTTGGACAATTTTACCCATGAAAGTAATTATTTTAGTCCTAAATATATGAAATATTTTTCTGATTTGATTAAATTAAGTGTGCTAGTTAAATTAGTTAATATTATGTGTTTTTTTAAAACACCTTAATCATTTTTCTCAATTCCCTTCATCGTTTTATTACTTGATTATTGTTGAGAGAGTATCAATATGTGTAATTAAGGAAAAATTGACAAAAAATATAAATATGTACTATATTTAGGACCATAATCAACTCTCCAAATATGTCTTATATTAAGGAGATGAAGCTTTTTTCTTAGTAGCATCAAGCACCATAAACTTAAGATATTGAGTGCTACGAGAAAAATGTTTTGGGCTTTGGATACACCAAAAAATATTTTAAGATACTGAATGCTATAAACAAAATATTTTAGTGTGCTCGGTGCAGAAAAAAATGGAAAAAAAAAGAAAAAACTTATTTAAGGACACTGATCATGAGTGAGTAATCTTAAGGAAAAAGAATACTTCATGATTCTGGATGTTAGTTAACCCTTCAGTTAACTCTTAAATTTTAGGGTTAATGTGTCAATTGCCCCGGATGTTACGCTCATGAGCTATTTTGTTTTAAAAGTTTTTTCATTCAAAATTGCCCTGGAAATTTTAGAAGATAACAATTTTGCCCTTTACCGTTAAAATATTAATTATCAATGTCAATTTTTTAATAGTCAAGTTGATAGTTTAATGGTAAAAGATAAAATTACTACGTTTTGAAACTTCCAGAGTAAAATAGCTCATAGGCAAAAACTTTTGCGGTGAACTTGCACCTTAATCCTAAATTTTAGATTGTGTGCAAATAAATCCTTGAGAAGTAGGGGTGGGAATAGGCCAAGCTTTTATCAGGGGCCTACGGCCTAACCTACTTTAGGCCTAGCTCGGCCTTTTTAGTAAATAGGTTAGGCTCGTTAGTAGGCCTGTTGTTAGGCCTATTTGAGCAAACATGCCAGGTTTTTTTTCGGAAGACTTAGACTACAAGCCTACAGGTCTGGCCTATTTATTTATTTTTTTAAAATTTATCTTATGATATATAATATAAAATAAATTATATAAATTATTTACAATATCATCAACTTAGCCTTAATTCTAAGCCTAACACCTTATCATTCATACACAGAACCCGACTCTTTTATTCATTAGTCGTTCACATTTTCTATGATAAAACTAAAAGCAAGAGAAAAAAATTTAGTTTCATAGTCGTAAAAACTTTTTATGACATACATAGACCTTTAAATAGATTAAAAGGCAATATTTGGAATAAGAGTTATAGAATTTTAAATTTATTTAAATGTTTATATTTTAAGTAGGCTTTTAAAATGGCTTTCAAGCCTTATCAGGCCTTTTGAATGCTCAGGCTCAGGCAAAAAAAATGTCCACATACAGGCTCAGACCCAGGCCTAAATGTTACATTTTTGTTGCAAGCCCATGCCTATTTAGTTAAAGCCTAGTTAGACCTAACCTATTTCCATCCTACTGAAAAGTGATAAACGTTAAGCTAGACAAGGGTTGACATGCTACCCTCGATTAATGAAATAAAATATTAGTTAACTGCAAAAGGTTATTTAAATCGATGGCCAAAAAAAGGTTATTTAAAAAATTAAAAAAATCGTAGTCAAGCTTTAAAAAAATAGAACTGATCCACATATGACCCAAATTTACTGAAGATGTATACAATTTAATACACATACAAGAAACTTAAAAAAGTGATAGACTCATTATAGGATAAAGTTTTGGGCAGACAAAGGTACAGATGCATTCTTAGCGTAAAGCAAACAAGAAATTTTTTCCTTCAAAGAAAGTTAAACTTCTTTTATGGTTAGATAATTTTCTAGATTCTTTAGTTTCATTTCTATTCCATAAAGTTAAAAATTCAAGTAGACATCCAGAGATGATCCATTCTAACTTAGTTAAAAGTACACCATTCTGTAAAATCTGCCTGACACAAAGAAGATAAAAGGCCAATGTATCATAACAGGGAATAAAAACATCATAAAAAAGAATTCTTGTTTACTCTTGCTCACTTAAGACAAAAATGGCCGCAAAAAAGATTGACAATACGTTCATGCAATATATAAATTTTGTTCTAGTCCACTAGTATCCTCATGGTAGAGGCAATTATGTTCAAAGTACTATCGGGCATCAAAAGTGAGCATATCTCCTAATAAATATTCGAACCTTAATTCTTCACACCACTATACTCAAGCTCCATTGGTCAAGATAAAGTTTTTTTCTTTTTTTTTTTTTTTATGATTGCATTCGGCATCGGTGTGCATATGAACCGAACTGGGCCAGGATGAATGTGGATCTAAAGCCCAACCCATAAAAGACATCGAATACAAATTTTGAACCTGAAGTCAGTTTGTGGGTGTGCAACTTATAGAGATATCTTGCCTGAAAGCTAGCTTAAGTGTCAGGTGTTATAACACTCGCTTGTTTGGATTCTATGGAAAAACACACAAGAATGCAAGTTTTTTTACCATATTTTCAAAATAATTAGAGACACGCATAGTTTTCTGTGTTCAGAATTCCATCCGTTCGCTTTTATCAAAGACAATTTTTGGATTAGAAATGTTCCTTTCTATAAGAGTCACTTATAAGTCGTCTCAATTTTTTGTTGTTAAGTTCTCACTTTGCCTCTATCTCTTTATGTGGTGGAGAGAAAGTATGAGTGAATACAATAAGTACAATAATAATAATGAGTAATCAATTTTTTCCCGCCGGGGGGGGGGGGGGGGTTTTAACAGTTTAGAACAAAAAATAGGGATAATATCTAAATATCTGTTGTAAATAGGAACAAGTTATATCTAACAATTTTCTCTTATAAAAAGCAACGCATGACAGCTTCAACATGAAGCATGCCACTGTTTACCCATTTCAATAACATATTTTAAAGGTACAGTGCAAAATTCGATGAAGAAAGACCAACACATAGTTGGTCTAACAGTGTTAGACCTTATTAGATTCCTTAAGATATCGAGTTTGAGTCCTAAAGAAACACTTGAGTTAAGAGGGGAAGCCAAGAATCCCAAATCTTGAGTAGTGGGTTGCTTGGGTATTTAGTGATAGGATCTAGAAAGGTACTGATTGCCAGTTAATATATAAAAAAATTTGATTAAAAAAGGATCATGAACTTGGATTCAAGATAAGAACCTACAGTTAGACGGAAGCTTAAATAATCCGGCGATTTACAAGTAACTTAACAAGCACTCAGCACATCAATTATAGTGTAAGGACAATTAATAATTACACAGATAAAAGAGCAAGCTGATAATGAATTTAAATTTTGAACCAAAATACATAAAATGAACTTTCTAAAAGAAAATGACTTTTTTTTGGTCGAACAAGAAAATTACTTGGAATATATGTATTAATAACACAAATGAAGGGATTGTCAACCTCTGCATATATTTATTGTACTATGACATAGAAATGCTCTCTTGTGATGACTGATGAGGCAGCAACATCTTATCTCTTCAATATAAAACTGACTATCTTCTCTACATTGCGTCTGAAAAAGGGCAGTACTTGCATGCCGTTATAAAATGGAAAGAACTTAAATTCCATAAGCTGTGTTTTGATTGCAGAGGCAAAATCTGAGATGAATGTTTGCATGTCAGATTATGCTTACCAGGTTAGAAAGATTTATCTTTCTTTGTTTAGGTTGCAAAAGGAGTTGTTTCATTACTGTTACTCAAGTGCAAATTCTCCAACAAGCATATGTAAGCTCAATTAGTAATCCAGCTTTCCACAGGTCATTGACGGTTGCTCAAGTTACTCTAGTCTGTTTACATTCTTACCTGCTTATGCTTTAGCTCTTTATCAAATACAAGCTGAAAGTCTTCTAGATTTTAAGACCAGATCTAACCCCCAGGCTACTTCAAAAATTGAGGTTAGTTTGCTTTCACCAGATCAGCTAAAGTGGTTTCTGAATAATTAAGTTCAGCTCCTGAATTAAGGAGCAGAGCTTCCCAAGCCCTACCTCCCGGGGCAAAACTTTTTGCAAAAAATTTCTTCATCAATTCAAGTGCTTCCGTAAACAAGCCCTTTTGGCACATCACACATATTATATTATCCAAGGTTGAAGATGGTGGATAAAAACACTTCCCTAACATTTCATCCAATAAAGAACACGCTTCAGTAATCTCAGCTTTACTAGCCAGACCATCAAGCATGATCCTGTATGTATGCAAATTGAGCTCAATCCTTTTCATCATCATCTCCTTCACAAGCCTCCTTGCCCTACTTAACTCCCCAGCCTTACTTAAGGAGGCCAATAAAGTATTGTAAGTAACCACATTTGAATTGCATCCCAAATTTTCCATAGAAGAAACCATCTTAAGCGCCTCTTCTACATTATCCTCTTTACACAAGCAATTTATGTACACGTTATAAGTATAAATATCAGGGACAAGTCCTAACACAAGCAATTCGTCAAACAGTTCATGTGCTTTCACATAATCCCCTTCTGCAACAACTGCACTTAAAACCATGGTATAACAAACAATATCAGGTTTGATCCCATCTTCTTTCATCTGATTCAGAATACCCAAGGCATCCCTACCTCTTTTTTCCTTCACCAAGAATCTAATCAAATTGGAATAATCCATCATACTGGGACAAAATCCAAACTGCTTCATGTCTCCCCATACACTCAAAGCCTCCATAAAAGTCAAATCATTTTGGTCACACAAGGACGATATTATCAAAGAACAAATCTCATCCTCCAGATGGTAGCCATCATCTATCATATGATAAAGCATCTCAACGGCATAACCCACCTTATTATATCTACATAAGCCCTTGATTAAGACCCTAAAAGTCGATTCTTCAATTCGGATATTCATGTCCCGACTCCTCAACAAAATCAGTGGAACCAATTTGAGACATTCTCGATTTGTACAAAGCACTGAGAGTAATAAGTCCAGAGAACAAACAGTTGGAACGCACCTGAATTTAGGGATTCTGTAAAACAGATCAATGGCCTCTTGGAATTTGCCAAACCGACCAAAAACTCTAATAAGATAGCCAAAAATGATCTCAGGTGTTCTGAATTTCTCAACAAGTTCGAGGCGGTCAAGAACAGGAGGAATCTCGTGCAATCTTGAGGTGTGGGAAAGGGTTTTGATGAGGAAGTAGTAGGCATTAGGAGTAGGGTCGCAGTTATAAGTTTTGAAAGAGTGGACAAGAGTGGAAAGAAGAGAGGGATTGTTAAGGTTGTCGTTTGAGGAAGGTATTGCAAAGGTTGTTGTAGCTGCTTGAACTAATATTTGCATAGCTTGATGCTGGCCAAAGTTGTGGTGCCAAAAGGTCTTGTAAGGGGAGTGTGGCCATTTTCTAAACTTTCTGAGGTATTTGTTGGAACTCTTAGATAAAGGGTTTCTGACCATAATGCCAACACAGAGAGAAAATACAGGCAAAATCCCACACCAGAATCTGAAATCTGTAATGTTGTTGTTGGGAACCTTGGAAGTATATGAGGAAAGACCTATTCCTTCTCAGAGTTCAAACCGAGAACGTGAACACATTGAACTACATACAATGCAACATTACTATCCCTACCACTTATGTATGATTCTGGAATATAAAATAGTCATAGACCAACTACATGATGCATTTGATACTTGTGGATTCCATGAATTGTAGTGTGTTTGAAGAAGGAACTTCACATTGGGATCTGCAAAGGTTCTTAAATTACAACACTGCCCTCCCCTCTCATACTGTTGAGACTTTCTGTTTCACCTTTCTTCACACATCAGAATAACTTTTTTCTATCCTTTCTTGGTGGTGGGTGAAAATTAAACAAGACTATGAAGGAAAAAAGAATAAGCCCTTTTGTATAGGCATTTGAAACTTGGAAATGCACTGCATCACGGATTGATAATTGATTAAATTGCCTAAAAATTTAACAAAACCTACATGTGCTGCATCACCAAAACTACCTAGACATGTAAGAAGAGTGTCAATATGTCAAAAAAATTAGAAATTTCTCGTGGTGAAGAGAAAGTTCACTTCCGATCACAACCCACCAAGGCCAAGAAGTGAAAACTGAAATAAATCAAAGGAAAGACTTGAGACAAAAGTAAAAATCAAACCTTTGCAAATTTGGGTGTAAATCGGAGCAGAGGAGGAAGGAAAACAAGATCAAAGAAACTGACACAATCAACAATTCAAATTGCAACGATATCTCCTACGAGTTGAAGATAACGACGTGAGGGGAGATAGGAAGAAAAATAGCAGCTAACGGAGGAAGTGGTTGCCGGTGGAGAAGGGACAGTGTTGCACGGTGAGAACCAGCGAGGGCAATAATTTGGGTTGGAGAATCAGGGGTAGTGAAGTCTTTTTACTCAAAATTTGCAATTTCCAAATACTCTCTCCATTCCTAAATATAGGATCATGACTTTTTGTGTGTGGAGATTAACGAAGTCAAATAGGCTACTTAATTTTAACGTATGTTACATATAATTGTATTATACAATAGGTCATAACTAAGATAAATTAGGAAAAAGATATTTATAGACATTTTAAAGTTATCAATTTTGTATTTTTAATTTCTCTAAAAAAAGTCAAAATGATCTTATAATTAAGATTTGGTGGAGTATATGGTACTCCTATTATGCAAATTCAGGTAACTGAAGTGGGTTTGGCAAATGTACTTATTTGGAATTTAACCACAACTTTACGTAATGTGGCTCATGCGGCCTAAAACCTCTAGCTTCCGGTCTATTTACCTCCACTTAAATAAAGATACATCGTTTTATTAAAAAAATTATGTGGGATAATAATTTTATCTTTAAAACAGAAAATATTAATTTTAGAAAATTTGTTGGATCATAGGTTTTTTTTTTTTTTAATGAAACGACGTAGATTTATCTATTTAGAGGTAGATGGATGGGAAATTAAGTGGGGATGTTCAGTAGTGTTGGTGGCTTAATGTATATTGACCACAACAAAATAGGGAGAATGATATTAAGGATCCAATTCACAGAAAAGATTATTAAAAAGTTTCAAGCTTCACCAATTATTAAGTCTTAAAGTGTTGGCAAAAAAAAAAAAATTATTAAGTCTTAAAGGATATTGATTCAAAAAATGCAAAGACTAATGAGAAAGAAAATGAGAAATAATAAAGAAGAAAACAGAAAATGCGCTTGCTAGTAGATCACTCTTTCTTGGCCTTTTTTCGTGTAGTCATGCTTGAATCGAAAGAATCATTTAACAAAATAGATATACGTCGTTTTGTCGACGTAGTTTCAACTAAATAGAGATAAATGGAGGGAATATTAAGTGGAGAGATTTATTTCCTTGTCTAATAACAAATTCCCATATCTTGCTCTTGAAAGATATATGTATATATTATCCCCACAAATTAAAATCCTAAATGCATGATATTCCTCTTTTTCTCTCTCTAATGGAATATGCTCAGCCAATCAAACGTAATGCAAACTTTGGGTATTTAGTTTGCTTAATCTAAGAGAAAAAGCAGTCCCAATAGCAACAAACCATCTCAGAATGGAAAATATAAAGCTTTGCGACATTCTTCCTAAAGATCTCATGGAGGAAATTGTGGTGAGGCTGCCAGTAAAATCCTTACTTCGATTCAAATGTATTACCAAATCTTGGTATGATCTAATAACGGAACATTCTTTTATCGCCCTACATTTTGAACGGTCTAATTCTATGTATAAGAAGTGTTGCCTTACGGTTGACTTCAATATGTTCTCTCGCCGTGATATATGGCCCACCATATCTCTGATATCTGCTCAAAAGCAACCTTATGAGATCCAAAAGATAGAATTACCTTTTCCTAAGAACGAATTGAATTACATGTTTGTTTATGGTCAATGTAATGGTATTTTCTGTCTTTGTGGGTACCATGACTATCCGGATGTTCAAGCTTGTTGTTGTGGAATCCAGCACCAAATGAAGTGAAGAAAATTCCTCAATGGTAGCCCAAACAAAAGTATTGGTACTTTTGTGGATTTGGGCTTGATTCTTTTTTTTTTTTTTTGGATCACAAAGGATTTCAAGGTTGTTATATTTCCACAGGACCACGAAGAATACTTACCGGCTCAAATTTACAATCTCACTACTAATTCTTGGAGAAAACTAGATGCTGATGTTTCCTTTTTTAAATCATGCGATGCAATCATGGGTCCTTATTTGAGTGGAGCTTTTCACTTGTTAACTTGTAGCCTTGATGATATTGATATGTTTGTCATGAGCTTTAATTTGAACAAAGGTTTTTGGGATTATCCGATGTCCTTCAGGGATTACTATAACTTCCTCCAGAGTCGATGATAATCTACTTGCTGTAGTGGACGAGAGTCTTGCCTAGATAGTGAGACATTTCTCAATTGAGGTTTGCCTTGAGATTTGGTTGATGAATGAGTATGGTGTTAAGAGTAGTTGGACTAAAAAGTTTGATATATTCGCCCTTCCCCTACTCTTACCCTTGGTACGTCATACAGTTTTGGGGGAGATAATGAGATCATTGTGTTTGATAACGATAATGGAAGATTCGTTTCATTAATTTTCAAAATCAAAGGGAAGATAGGTTGCAAGACTGCCACTTTCCAACGATGATTGATTATGTGGAAAGTCTATTTCCTCTAGGAGGAAATGCAGAACACAAAATATGACAAAAAGTAAAAAATTTATGTTTTATCTATATTTTCATCTCATCATGTTTTAAACTTTTAATTACCCTAACTCTTCTTAATTCATAAATCCTTTGAATGCTGTTGTTTTTGGTTTGTCCATGTGTCGGCGATGTGTCGTTATGTCTAATAGACATTTATAAGTCATTGAGGAACTACAATACCTCATTGTGATCATGTATGCTTGTCTCTGTTTCAGTGGCAAAAAACAGAGCTACAAAAATATTTTGGTTACCTAATCTTTTTTAATAGATAACATAAATGAAAAATAGAGGTACCGAAATAATTTCTTTTTCTTTTTACTTTAATATTGTCCTTGTAAATACTACATTAATTACGGAAGAAATAAGGAGGTAATGAAAAAAAAAAAGAAGAAAAAGATTAGAAGAACATTAGAGAGAGGTTGGCAGATCCAAGGTGTGTAGATTCAATGATTCATAGGTTGAAACTTATGACGTCTTAAGATATATGCTTGTAAAAGTGCTGACTTATGTTGTTTTGTGATTTATGCCTATTCTGTTGAACAATTCGGAGAATTAGAGGGGAGGACCTAAAGCAAATGATATTGGGTAGGAATGACCATAAAAGTTCTAATTATTTCGAAGGATCTAATATCAAAATTAAAATTTAAAAATAAAATTTAAAAATAACATATTGCCTTGAATGAACTTCCTTAAGTTTCTCTTACATTCAAATTTTCTTTAAAAAATAAAACTAACCCAAACCACCCATCATCCCTACTACTTCTACATTATACTATCAATATATTATTTAATTAGTATACTTATGCACCTTTATGTTTGTCTTAGGTATCATTTTGATCATTTAATTTTGAAAAGAATGCTTTTAGTGATATTTGA
This sequence comes from Mimosa bimucronata, assembly GCA_037074515.1. Classification (NCBI taxonomy): domain Eukaryota; kingdom Viridiplantae; phylum Streptophyta; class Magnoliopsida; order Fabales; family Fabaceae; genus Mimosa; species Mimosa bimucronata. The sequence goes on from CM073446.1 coordinate 4,926,666, forward strand.
TAACACATTTAATTTCACTTAACCAAATGGTTGATTGAATAAATATAAACGATGATTCTGTGGTTAAACCTTGACAAAGTATACTTTAGTTTAATTCTTTTTAGAACACCCTATAGATTTGCTGAGTACCCATTTTCATTTGAGTGAAACTGAAGGTATTGTTGGACTCCTCATAAAAAAAAGGTATTGTTGGACTATGTCTTCGGATCCGCCCTCGATGGGTCGGATTACTCGAAAGAGATCTAACGAATGAGAGGTGTCCAGAGAGAGATTGGCATAATGGTTGATTGAAGTCAAACTTTTCCTTTTATGTAAAGGAAAAGAATTTGTTATAATGGCTGACACTATAAATAGGATGTGCTCCATTCACTTATTTCTCACCCCCAACCAGATTTCTCTGGCTTTCTCTCTTTCCTTGTTCTAATGATTTGCTGTGCGATCACTATCGAGCTCTAGTAGTTTGAAAGACTTGAATCGGCTTCGATCAAATAAGTCTTCTACTCCAATAGTTAAATATTTATTTGATCCTAATATTCTTACAGGTGCTAACCAAAAAAAAAAAAAAAAAAGATCTGAGTGTACTATTCAAAGTTATGGGACTAAAATGATACCTAATTCTAAACATAAACTACAAAAACACAAGGTAGCCTTAATGATTAATATTGGCAAGATCTACCTCGTTTGTTTCCCGATTCCTCAATAATAATATTGATTAGACTCTTTTCACTAAAATAGAATTTTAAACGCATAAAAATATTATTAAAATGCTAAAAACCCTTATTTCCCACGTATAAAAACCATATTATTATTTATTTACATTATGGTTTATTATATTTTTTATTGATTATATTGGAAATTTTATTTAAAATATTTTTTCTTATTCACAAATATTCTCTAATGCTGATAATTCTTATTACTAGTTTAAAAAATATCATAGATTAAGTGAAATTTTTATATACCACCTTTCTTTAGAATAGGTAATAACTTACTGGGTGCGATAAGATTAGTCAATGCTTCAAGTGGTAGATATCCATGCTTCACGCAAAAAGAATAGATAATAACTTATGAAAGAATTTGAAATCTTAGGAAATCGTATAGCTTTTATTGTCAATCAAATTTTATATACATTCGAGAACAACGTTCTGATTGAGTTATGACTGAACACACAGTAAATGAGATAATGGAGGATTTGGGTTTTTAGTTTCAGCTAATTCTTTGAGATAAAATTGAAGATAGAAGAAAATGAGGTCTTGTTGGAGGTAATTTTGGTATTTTTGAATTTTTATTTAAGTATTTAGTCCTTCTAAGTTTTAAGTATCATTGCCCTTCATTTTCTATAGCTTTTATAGTCCTTCCTGACAAATATCATTGGGAGAATTGCACATAGGTCCCAAACAAGAGAAATAATTTTAGACAGGTCTATTGAGAATTTTTTTCACTTGTTAACCAAGGTTGTTGCAGTTGTTAATAATTGTCATTAACAACTTCTTGAGACTTTTCTGAAATTAATTCTTACCTAGAACCTATATACAATTGTCTCAATATCATTTTCTAGTCCTTTGCTAATTCTCCTTTTTCTCTCTACTCTAATAACTATAAGGCAATGTATCATTGCCTTACATAATGACAACAATGCTTACCGCCACGATAAACGAAGTTGAAAATGTGATATTTCATTTTCGTTATTGAGAACCTTGTCTAATATCAATCGATCTAAACGAGATCTCATTTTCAAACGACATAGGCTGCTCAAACAATTCCATATTTGCCTACAATAAACAATCTAAAAAGATATTTCTATTTTGAAAGAACATTCTCATCACCTTCGTAACGGCTCCATTTTGACACAACCAATTCTTAGTTCTTACATCCACTCGGAACATTATTTCAGAGGGAAATGGCCATCACCATAAATATCAGATCATAACAGAAGCCCCTGAAGATCAGTGTCAAACAATAGCACCTTACTCACAGATGCAAAATCTTATATCAGAAGTTCAGCTACAAAACGAGAAGAGAAAATGCTTTACCAGAATATTACAGTCACTAAATTGAACAACTAAATTACAAGTAAAGCAGCATCTCCTGAAGTAGAACTATTGCCCTATGGTTGTCAAAGGCTCATATCTCCCCCAGATAAATCTGCTTATCACTGCCGCAGGACCCAACAATAGGTTCATTAGGATGAAATACACACTCATTAACAGATCCTGTATGGCCAGGAAGCTTATACAAGATGCGTCGTGAAGTGGTATCCCATATGTAGACCATTCGATCTGAGCTACCAGCTGTGACTTTGCTTCCATCGGGTGACCAGCTACATTTCAACAAGTTCTTTTCAAAGTTGTGTTGGTGACCTTCCAATACCTTCACACAGCGATTTTGTGGGGCATAAGGGCGCATATCCCATATGCAAAGCTTGCAATCCATGCCATTGGTTAGAAGATATGAACCATCAGGACTCAACTGCATGCCAGTAATCATATCTTGATGGCCTTGAAGTGTCATTGTTACCTCACCTTTACGCAAATCCCAAACTTTGACATCATTATCAATACCCCCAGTGAATATCTTATCTGATGCATCAGAAAAACCCACAGCCGTAATTTGGTATTTATCCGGAAACGTCTGGATGGAACCCCTTTGCCGCATATCCCATAGTTTAGCAGTCCCATCATCAGAACCACTGACAACAAGAGGCGGCCCCCTCCGAGAAGGGCAACATGAATTCACGTATGACAGATGCTCCGCCATCTTTTTTATTTGTTTTACAGTTTCCACATCCCAAGCCCTCAGAGTTTTGTCAGGGCTGGCCGACACTATCTGAGTCCCATCTGTAGTCCAATGAAGATCTAGAACAGCATTTTTGTGACCTTTTAATACCATGAAGTTCTTGCAATCCCCGTGCACATTCCAGAGGAAAATCTCTTTGTCATGAGATCCAGATGCAATAACTGTTCCTGGTGAGTTGAACTTCAGGGTGTATATAGCACTTTGATGACCTGTCAGCACCATGATTGGTGACTCCAAACTTGATGTTCGTGGCTTTCCATTTGGCCCAGGAGCTTGTGGAGGCCTATAAGGGACAGTAGACCATTCCATTGGCCTTGGACCAACAGCTGACAATGCATTTTCACCTTCAGCTGGAACAACTTGCATGTTGTCCTTTCCTTAGAATTGAAGATAACCAGTCAATAATTTGTAAAATCTCTGACCGTTCAATGCTGAAAATAAAAATCAAAGTAATCAACACAAAGTCATCAATATAATAAAATATCAAGAATAGTGTGAGCCACATGGTTAATAAACTACAAACTGTGGGGCTCATCTTTTGCTCTTTGTAAATTCGAGGAACAGAAAGGATAACAATGCAATGAAGGACCAAGAATCATCGCACGTCATGAATAACAAAACAGCAAACATTAGCCCAACAAACTGCCCGTGCATGAAAAGCTTAATAAGGAAGCCAAAAAAAAAAATATCTCCCCAGGGAGACAAAAGAAAGTTCCAACTATAGACACTCAATTCTATTCTAATTATTCCCCAAACCCATTGAACTTAATAGACAAACAATGTTGTAGATCAGATGAACATCATCTTTGCATATCAGATGCAAACACAAACCAGAGGATCCCATATATGCATCATCATTTGGAAAGAACTTGAAGAAACTTCTCCAAGGTACTAAGAGATACCCAATTATCACAAAAAAGGTTGTTCTAAATCTCTGCATTAGATAGACATATGATAACTTCTTTAAAAGCCCTCCTCACCCAAATTCTCTCAGATGAAAAGGATTTAAAAGTAAATTAACAGCTTATGAGCCAAACGGGAATCTCACATATCACAAGAAGGTCATGCCAGCAAAGGATCATTTGTCTAGCACAGAAAAACCCCCAAGAGATCATAGGATAACATAAAATAGTAGAATGATAGAAGATGCGGGGAAGGAGCCATCTAATGAATGAATAGCCAACAGAAATCTGTATCACACAGATCAAAGTAAAAATAATCAGAACCCCACACATTCTTTTGATCTGACATTAATGTCATCCTGGGATCTCTTGGGATTTCTTTGCGCAAGAAAAATGATCCTTTGTTGGACAATGATGATGATAATTACTGTAATTGAAATTAAATGAGCAAAAGCACAGCGATATTTAAGCACACTTTCAAGCAATATGTGTTAAATTCCATCTAGTTAGGACATCTAACCTCCAACCCATAGAAATGGCAATACCCCCAACCAATTCCACACATATCTTGAAATTCAACATCTTCACTCGTGATTGCCTTACATGTCTAATACTATCCCTAATCTTATGCACAACATCACTTACTACTTTCAACTTTCAATCCCTCCTGAACTATGAAATTCAAGATGAGGGCACAACATCTCACGTAAAAAACCCTCCATTTCATATCTAGTGGCCGACTTCAACTTGTCTTTCAGTAGATTTTGCATGCTATCATTTGCTGAAGCATTATCTAGAGCAATAGAAGTTAATTTCTTATCGATCCCCCAATCTATCAACATAAAAAGCACCCTCTTAGCCAATTCAACCAGTAAACCACATAAAACAACTTAAACCCCATAATTTCTCTCCTAAAATCAGAAGCCCGAACAAGCATTAACAATCAATCGACATTATTCAACCATAACACTTCAGCTGTTGAGCAAGAACTCAAGGAGAGCAAACACACACGACTGAAACTAAATGGAGCTAATCACTTAGATTATACTGAGTAATAAGCCACTGACGAGTAAATCGCGATTCACGAGCCCTAGGCGGGAAAAGAAAAATCTAAATTAAGAAGTAAACAATAACAATCCATCGATTTCGAGGGATAGAGGGAATGAAACTGAAGAATCTGCGACTTGTATAGGATGAGGGAGTTAGGGATTGGGACGAGGAGGAGAGGGTGAACATTTCATTTACCTTGTGAGCTGCGGGAAGACGGAATTGCTTGCAACGTGATGGAGAGGTGAGGCGGCTGAGAAGAGAAGTAAACCCTTCTTTGGATGGGAAGAGAAGGAAGGTGGAAGTAAAAATGGAAGAAAAATAGGAAAACCCTCAAAACATTTTGAAATATGATTGCAATTTGAGTGGATAAAATGGAAAAAAATAAAATAAAATTAGGTGAATATACCTCATTGCCTTTTGTTTTAAACATAATTTCATTTTCACGATAAGTATGAGAATTTTCAAGAAAAATATGTTGATTTCCAACAAAAACGACGGTATTTTTGAGACAAGAACTGAGCCTATATATATATATATTTTTTAAAATAACATATTACACATCGTCCGTGGTTCAATTAGCAAAAAAGTTGGTTGGACATTCGACCATATTGACAAGTATTTGATTCGTGGAGAGTAGCACTTAGTTGTAGTTCTTGTCGCGGTGCTTGGGTATACATTGCCACAGCCGGTGAAGCTAGACGAAACTTCAAAGCCCATGGGGAGTGGATTATCAGTTAGGAGTCTTACCATTCGATTGTAGCTGCTCCCAACCCATCCCCTAAAATTTGTACCGCAAAAAAAGTAACATATTCAAGACAAGCATACGTTATTTGTAAGTTAAATGTGAAAATTTCCAAGATAAATGCGTTTATTTGTAACACACATGAAATTATTTCCAAGATAAACATAGTAAGTCATTTGCAAGACAAATATGTTGATTTCTAAGACAATAAATAAATCCACAACTGTATTTAAGAGAAAAAATGTTTACAAGAAAATATGTGCAAGACAAATATAGTAAGGGTTAAAGGGCATTTTTGCCTTGAAATTTTCGTGTTTGGGCAACGAGCACAAGGAAATTTTTGAGGGGTCAAAAGTGCCACCGAAAATTTAAAAAATGGGGTAATTTAACCCCTTTGTTAAACAACCCTAATGATCAATGTTGTTGACCAAAATATGCTGAGTTGGTTCCGCCACGTATTATCAAGAAAATATGTACAAGGCAAATATAGCAAGGGTTAAAGGGCATTTTTGCCCTGGAAGTTTATGCTTTTGGTTAACGAGCACAAGGAAGTTTTTGTGGGGTCAAAAGTGTCTCTGAAAATTTAAAAAATAGGGCAATTCAACCCCTTTGTTAAACAACCCTAACAGTCAACGTTGTTGACCAAAATATGCTGAGTTGGTTCCACCACGTATTATCCACTTCACATGCCACATCATTTTTATTTACATGTCAGATTTTTTAATTAAAAAAAACAAAAAAATGTCCTTCCTCTCTTCTCCCTCTCTGATTCACGAGTCCATCTTCCTCTTCTCCTCATCTCTTCATTGAAATCATATCTACCTTGTTGCAATTCAAAAAAATATCCACCTTGTTCCCTCTTCTTCCTCTCTATTTTGGTAGATGTAACAGAAAACACACCACCCCTACTTCTGATTCTTTCTCAAAGCCTCCTCTTCGCTTCTCCTACTTCTCCCTCCGCTTATGATAGGACTCAAATCCAGGTTCCTCCCTCCGATCCAAAAACCCATCGCCGTTATGCTCATGGACTCTGCTTCTTTCAAAGGCTCATATTCTTCTGGATGCTTCTTTTTCGGCAAAAATTCCAATTTCAGGCTTGCTCAGTTGAAATCAGAATCCGAATACGATTTTTATATTTTCAGTGGAATTGATTATTCTGGGTCAGTGGTGTAGGAAACAAAGAGCATGGATACTGGCTTTCGATTTCAAACTCTCTTTTAGACGATGAGTTCATCTTTTTCTTTTTTCATTTTGAAATATATAATCGTCCATCGCTGTGCTAATGGCTAGATCTTATAAATCCTATTCATTTGGACCAGTGGTCGGTTGGTTAGAAAAGGGATGGTAAGGTACCTCCCTACCTTCTAGGTCTTGGGTTTGATCCCTAGCATGCCCTTCACGGGCAAACTACGGATTAGTCGGTACTCAAAGGGTGTCGGATATTGGAGGTTATATGCAAAACCTCGTGCTTTATCTCTTTGTTATTTTTTTTATTTTCAATTTGCTTTTTTTCTTTCAATTCTATTCATTGCTCTTTACCATATTATAGTACTAAATGAATCGGCTTCCTGCAAAAATTTTGCCTTGAGTTTGATTTTGTTGATGACTCGTTTTGGGCGTCTCCTCCATCCTCCATCTCCCATATTAATGACTAACTCATGAATAAGAGAGAGAGAGAGAGAGAGAGAGAGAGAGAAAAGGAAGGACCGTTTTTAGTTTTTTCATTTTAAAATCTGACATGCAAGAAAAAGTGAGGTACATAGCACGTGACAGGTCAACAACGTTGACTGTTAAGGTTAGTTAACGAAGGGGTTAAATTGCCTCCACTTTTTCAATTTTTGGGGCATTTTCGGCCCCTCAAAAACTTCCTGGTGGCCAATGCCCAAACGAAAAAACTTCCGGGGCAAAAATACCCTTTACCTCATATAGAAATTCAAGACAAGTATGCTGATTTTCAACATAAATGATGGTATTTCCAATACAACAAATGAATCATAACAACACTTAAGAGAGAGAGAACAGGGTAATAAATAATTTTCACCCTCAAAAATTTATTTCATTTTGTCCATAGAGCAATGATACTGTTGGCTATTAAGTGTCTATAGAGGGGTTTAAGTGAAATTTTCCAGAAAAATAAGTAGTAGGAAAAATGACAGGAAAAAAACATAAAATTTACTACAAAATCTTAAAGTGAAGATACCAGAAAAATCCTCTCAAATTGAAAAAGATGAATCATACCCTTAAATTAGGGAAATCCCATATCAGTCTCAAAGATGGGATTTTCACATCTTATCTAAAGACAAATACCCCTAATAATTTTGAGTAAATGAAAAAAATGGATGTGAGTTGTGATTTGTTAACTAAAAATAAGGTTGTAAGTTCCTATTTTGAATTTGCAAATACTAGCGTTAAAGGATTTTCAACATTGACCTTATTGATTGCTCATAAGAAAAAAGAGGGAAGTGAGTTTTGAAGTGGTAACTTAAAGTTGACAATCTCTATGATAAAGTTAGAAATTTTTATTTTGAAGCTGTGAAAATTAATAGTTAAAATATATCATACTTAAAAAATTAAATTAAATATCACAATGAAAATATTAAATTAATATTGTGGTGGTCAAAAAATGGATAAGATGAATTTAATGATATTTTTGTATAGTTTTTTCATTTTTGAGGTTTACAAGTGTTAAATCAGATGGGTCACCAACAATCCAGGAATAAATTGCTGAGACAATATAATGGATTAGAAGAAATAAAGCTCAACAAAGAATATAGGGAAATAACAACAATGAATATGAATGATAAATGACAGGGAGAACGCGATGATTCTGAAAGCTTAATCACTTTCGAGAGTATGAGAATTCTCATTGGATGTGGTTCCTATTTTTCCTCTCATCTTCAAATACTTGTTAGTGCACTGCCATATATATATATATATATATATATTATTTATAATAGTTTAAGCTCCAGCCTCATAGTCCTTGCTCGTTGCAGAAATCCTACCATAGATATTAAACCAAATTTAGACCATGTCATTCCTTCAGTAAACATATCTTCACATTGTCCCTCCTTCCATTGAAATTCATCCTAAAAACACCCACAATGACACCATCACCATCAAACACAAACTTAGTTCCAGAGTTAATGCCCTCAATCACCTCATCATTACGGTGGCACACCATGAACACCTTGAAAAGCACTGAAATTGAGGCTATCGGTATAGTGCCGCCTTAGGCCTGCCCTACAAGAAAATTTGGGACCAAGTGGATAGTGGAAGCTATCCCCGGGTGTCGGTCTCTTGAGGAGCCTAAAATGCAATTGATTATCTAATAACGAAATGCAAAACTTGATATGGATGGGTAAAAAGCATTTTGTTTGGTTTTTGATATGAGTTTGTGTAAAGAGTGTGATATGTTAAAAAGCAAATTTAAAAGATTGGACAAAGGAGAGATTTGGATTCAAATGGGATAAAATCATTTTTGATAAGTGGAAACATTGGAACTCATGGCTTCAAAACATTTTTACGGAGTTTCTAGTTGATTTTCAAAAGAACCTTAGAGGAACCCTGATTGTGCTTGATTATTATGTGTTTTTAACTACTAATAATGGAAAATTAACATTTGATTTAAGAGAATTATATGGGAATTAGGTACATTTACATGTATGGTCCAAAGTTAGGGAGTTAATTGCATTTTCTTCATAATTCGAGCATTATAGGGCATTAACTCATGTATCTCATGATTATGGACTTGAAATACCTCATATATATATATATATACTAATTTTCCATTATAGGTGCAAAGGATGAGGCTCAGATTGAAGAAAGAAGAAATAGAATTGAAGTTGCCTCGCCGTGAGTTCGCCACAGCGAACAGAGAAGCAAAAAGAACAAAATTGAAGTAGCGTCAGAGTGGGTTCGCCACGGCGAACGCGCGATCTGGGCAGATTTTAGGAAACTTCCTATTTCGATTTGATTTCTAATTTTGAATGATTGGGTCCATCCTAAATATTTCCTAATGCATATTTTTGACTTGAACAAGCAACTTGAGGCCAGATTAAGATTAGGAAGTTTCTTAATTGATGATCCTACTCATTATTTCCTATTTTGGATAACTTTCTTGAAGATTGAGCCATTGGGTCTTCACCAATCCTTTCGTAATTGTTATGGCCGGTCAAAATAGACAATCTTAGGCCAATTGGATTGGTTATAAGTTGTTTCTTTACGACATGAGGAGAGAGGCCGAATTTCACACTCTCTTCCACCCATTCTCTCCTTCATCCACAATTCTTCGCCGGTTCTTCATGGAGCTCAAGTTGCAGTTTCTCTTGGGCGATTCCTCCTTCTCTTTGATGAACTAAATTGGCCTGATGCTCTCTTGGACGATGGGATGACTTGAAGTAAGCATTGAATTCACTTTAAGGGAGTTTTGTTAGTTTTAATTATGTAGTTATGAATTTTCATTTGTTTCCTTGAATATTTGATTTTCTTATATTCGAACTTCATTTGGTTTAGAAATTCGAGACCATGTACTTGTTGAATTCTATTTGCATGTATTGATTTGGTTTTGTTCTAGTTTCATTTATCTTCCCAAATTACCATGTTATGCTTAATCTTTGTTGATTTTATTGTCTAGCATGTTTGTTGGGTAATTTAGTCTATTGTGCTTTATATAATTGTGTTACTTGGGAATGATTTGTGGGTTTGAGTTTGTTGATATCAAGTTTCCATAGCACTAGGTAATTCCATTAACCAAACTTGCCTAAAGGAACTAGATCATTTATCGAGTCTATGTGCATGAGTATGATTAGGTAAAGTTTCATAAGTTGGACGGTTTGATTATAGTCTAACGTTAATTGGTTGTTTGATCTGAAGGATATTGGGTAACTTGGATGGGACCCAAGTTATTCTATCTATTGGAACCTACTTCTAGTTGATGTTGGATTATAGTTAATCTAATTGGTCTATTGAGGTTAAGTGGTGTCTTAATTGATCTATTCCTTCGACTAAGGCTAATCGTGTCTACTTGTGTTGAACTTAGCCCGATTAGCTCCTCCCTAAGAGTGTGAGTTAGTAGTTTGTCACGTGTCATCCCTAGTCAAGAGAACATCCCATCATCCCATTCTATCACCTATCCATATTTATCCTAAAAATACCAAAAACAAGTCTTTATATTTTTTTATGAAAAATACCAAAAATACCTTCTCTTAACCCCCGATTTTTATAGCTTTAATTGCATTTAGTTTTCCTAGGTTAGTTCATTAGACTCCTTGAGAGACGATCCGGGATCACACCACTATAGGGAAATCCTTGGTTAAATAATATTTTGCATTTGAACCCCAAGGTGTATTAGGAAAGGCTCAAATCAAACCCTTCTAGGCTAGGCTTAGATTAATTTAATTAATGATGGAACCCGCACATTACTTAATTTAACCAATGTTGATCAAGCTCAAAATCAAGAACCAATTAATTATGCAAGACTTTCAATCCACAATTTGGGCCACCCCACAATTGCAGTTAATTTTTCTCCAAGCCCTAATCCATTGATGGCCACCCAAGCAATGAACTAAGGCTAAAAATAGTGATTACCCAATGTTAAACACAATTAATTAATTCCTATGCCATTTCATTTGTGTAAACCACTTGACACTTTTAACCCATCAACCAAGCCACCTTGAATTAGCACAAAATAGTCACCAAGAGCATAATAAAATCATGAACAAATAATTTTCATTAAACTTAAAGATGATGTAACACAATGTCAAGCATTCAACAAGAAAGAAACAATATAAAGATAGTTTCTAACCCTTATACATCTTATAGAAAGTAAGAACACAACCAAATTTCATAAATGTACTCCTAGAAACCTAGAAAAGCATAAATACAATAAGAGAAAGAAGGATTAGAACTAAAACTCCCCATTTATGCTCCAAGCTAATCCCTTAGCTTCCACCATCAAGAATGGGGAAGCCTAACTACTGCCCTCCATGAGAAAGTCAGCAACAAGGAAGGAGGAAGAGGTTTCCAAGGATTTAGAGGAAAGAAAACAGAAGATAGAAGGGATGGAGAAGAGAGAAAAAATGAGAGAGTGAGAGCTAGGGTTTGGGGCACTCCAAATCTGCCCCAATGAGCTTTCAAAATCATGCCTAATACCTCCTGAGTTGGGTTAAGACAAGTGGTTAATTGAATTGGATCTGGGTCAGCTTAGAAAATCAGGTTTGGTTTGCTAATATCACGTCCTCACTATGGACTCCCACGACGAAGGTCAGAAGCTCTGCATTTTTAGCCACGTTAATCGTGGTGAGGCCACGATGAACAAAGAAATATTCCCTCTTCTTCTTTTGCTTGCTTCTCTATCTGGGATCCTATTCTTTGGTCCTCGACGACCCTGTAAGTAGAAATAAGATAGAAAAATGATCAAATAGCGATATAAATCAATTAGTACAAATCAATCTAAAACTATGGTCAATTAATCCTAATTACATGCTAATTTCACCTAAGAGTCTAAGATTATCAATAAGCACAAATGAACCAAATTTGCATCTTGAAGAGCACCGTAATGGGAAGTTATGGTGTAGTGCCTCCTCTGGCCCGCCCTTCAAGAAATTAGGGACTACCTCGGTGTCGTTCTCTTGAGGAGCCTAAATGCAAATGATTACCAAGTAACTAAATGTAAAAGTTGTTAAAGACGGGTAAAAACATTGTATTTGATTTTTGGTATAGATTGGTGTAAAAAGTGTGATATGTTCAAAAGAAAATTAAAGGATTGGACAAAAGGGAGATTTGGATTTAATTGGGAATGAATATTCTTGGCAAATGGAACTTTTCAGGAATCATTGCTTCAAAAATTAATTGGGAGATAAAAATGACCAATTTTCGAAAGAACCCTAGAGGAACCACTCTAAGCTAGGCTTAGATTAATTTAACTAACGCTGGAACCCCGCACATTAGCTAACTTAACCTAAGTTGATTAAGCACTTGACCCAATTAAACCTACTAATTGCAAGGAACTTTTGATCCTACAACTGGAACCCCAAATTGCAACAAGATTAGTTTATTAATTCTAATTCCTTGATGGAACCCCAACCAATGAATTGAAACTAATAGATTGAAACCCAATGTTACTCAAATAATTAGTAGATTTACTTGGTAATTTCTAAATACAAACACTTGACACCATAATCCACCAAGCAAAAACTCTCACTTGGCATAAGATTTTAACAAGAAAACATAGATTAAATGATGAACCCATACAAATAATATATGCTCAAGTTAATAGGTGCAATGTCAAGCATCCATACAATGAAAATAAACAAGATAAGTTGTTTCTACTGTAAAATCATACATACTAATCGATAATTCACCCTTAATAACCAATCACCATCAAACATAATCGCACTAACTATGATAGGAAAAAGGGTGTTTCACACAAACCAAACAACCCTATCATAGTTAGAAAAAGTTTCCCCTAATCATTCAAAGTGTTATCTATGATAGAAAAAACAAACCTTAATATAACAAAATGACTATCATGGATGATAAAAACATTTAACCATGTTAGAAAAGGATTCCCCTAACATGGTTAATAAAAATCCACCTGATTTACCAAATAATTAACCATGTTAGATAGGGGATAACCTAACATGGTTATTAAAACACTTTTACACGCAAACATTTCATCAACCCATCCATACAGTGTAACCATGTTAGAAAGAACTGATCTAACATGGTCATTACACAAAACCTGCTCAGTTTAGCAATAACAATTCCCTAATATAGTTAGTAAAGATTCACCTGGTTAACAATTTATAATCTAGTTAACCATGATAGATAAGGAGCCATCTAACATGGTTAATAAAATCCACCTATCATAGGACGTAACCACACACAAGGGCTTTGGGTTTACAAACCCCGGACTGATATACATAGCCCATATCATCGAATAACAACAATTAAATACACATAATCACTGATATTCATCAACCACATGTAGGTGAATAACCTACCAGACAGTCAAGCTACAACCAAAGTCCGAAAATCCTCACTAATGGCACAGATATTCTACGACTTTAACATAATCAATTCAACCAATATCGATACAGTAATCCAGAATCCAATATCAATCAAACATAAATATGTGGAAGTGAATGCAAGCCTAATTAATTTGGCAATATACAAATTCCAATATAAAAGTACCGCCGCCGACTTACTCAGCCAGTGCAGTACAACAACCACATTCCCTTACTCCCTCTGTAATGCATGATCACCTGCAAAATGTAAACAACGATAGGGTAAGACAAATTTGTCTCAGTAACCACAACTCAACTCAATACGAGAGTGTGAGTGGGTTAGCAGAGCACTTAAAGAGATACCACATTTAATAAAATATTCATACATCATCGATTATATATATATTTCTAAACTATGGATAAGTAATCGAATAAATGCACATCTCAAATTTTACAGTTCCTTTTCAAGATTATGTAATATTCATAATGTATTCAAAAAAATCAATTTCATAAATATGCACAAGTACTTAGCGATCATTGTACGAGTCGTCAGAATCAAGTGGAACTAGACGGGATTCTCTATCCGTCATGGAACTGGAAACATGTGGAACCAGATGGGACTTTCTACCAGCCCTCGGAACCACGGTGGAACCCATCGGGACTCTCTACCCACCCTCAGAATCACGGTATGGGTCATGAGGGACTCTCTACCGTCCATGAAGCCGTTATATGGTTCAGACGGGACTCTCTACCTTTCTTGAACCGAGAGGCACGCTACTTTACTCAATCAATTAGTCCATGTGGGCCACCATGGTACCTCATTACGTGATGGCATTATCTCCACATACACCGGTGTCACACACACCCACACACTCATCACCACAACACAGAGATATGCAACTCCAGAAACAGGCACTTGGCCTATATAGTATTTCCAGAATATGTTCATGCAATAGTTTCAAGCATGCTAAATCACAATTTATACCATCAACATATTAATAGTATCACTGCCACAACACGGCCAGCCAGGATACTACGTATACTATAAGAAAACTCTTGATATTTCATATGAAAGTAGAAGGGATTTCAAAGGTACCCAATAGGCTTTTTAATATAAATGTATCATTTAAAATTCAATTTTCATGCTGATAACTCCTAGAAATTCATGATATTTAAGTATATTTTACTTGAGTTTTTGTCTATTATTTATACATTTTGGATACTCAAGAGGGAAAATGCTCATTTGATTTTCGGTTTCACATTATTGTTAATTATGTAGATTTTGATTGTTTTTGTAGTTATTTCTTATGTTGTTGTATATAATTTTTGTAGGAATAATTTGAAGCAATAAGCAAGAGATTTTAGCCCTCCTCCAAGCTCCCAATTGAACAAAAATAAGAAGAAGCCAAAGATCAGCCCAAGGAATAAGGAAAACAGAGCAAAGCACCAGAGAAGAAAGGACTTCGCCGCGGCGAAGTGCATTTGCCTCTGCCCCTTTTGGATAGCTCGCCGTCAGCTCGCCGCGGCAAAAGCCACGGCGAGCGACACTTTATTCTGTAATTTTTGGGACTTCGCCGTGGGCTCGCCGTGGCGAGACCCACGGCGAACTTCGCGTTTCTGCGCGTTTTGGACAGAACAGGCGCGTTTTGACTGATATAAAAGCTAGGGCTTCGTTGTGAGCCCTCATTCTTCAACTTCTGGGCATATTTTGGGCGTGTTTGGCTCTGCTAGGACTTGGAGATTGGTGGGATTTGGCTTGGGCTTGGAGCTTCAGAGAGATTTGGGCTTCCTCTCTTGGTTTATCTCTTCCATCTTCATTCTCTTCTCTTGTTCTGATTTGTAATGTTGTGTATATTTGCTCCCTTGGAGTTGTAGAACATGAGTAGCTAAATACTTTGATTCTAGGATTATTTTGAACCCTTGTATGTATTGATTCTTGATTCCTCCTCTTGATTTGTGATTAATGATATCTATGTGCTTATTTTACCCCGTTCTTAATGCTTCTAAGTGCTTGATCACCATTTAGATGTTGTGTTCTCTTGATTTATGACTCGAGAGAGCTAGGTTGAGTGTAGAACTTGGGTAAAGTAGTGCAAGAACCGGAAGTTTGCATGACGAATGGATGGTTTTGTTGGTAAGATAGAGATATACTTGCTAGCCTTGCATAGTCACATTAGGGTTGGAGTGTGATAATTGGGTTCTATCAAATTGTGGCAAGAGATTGTGCAAAGAATAGGACTAAACACTTGTTCTTGACTTGAGAGAGCATTACAAGTACTCTTTGAACCCTAGATTAGCACGTGGTTTCGTTGAGAGCTTCTTGAGGGGAGGTTGATTGAGTTTTGAGAAGTACAAAGGGGGATAGATAATCCTAGGACCCTTTTTATCCTTGAAGTTGGGGAATCACTTGTTTATATTTTATTTTCTTATTTAATTTTCAATCTCAACATTTGTATCACTCAAATTAGGCGAGAGTGTGATAATCATTGCTTGACCGGGTTTTGGACAAATCCTCGTGGGAACGATACTCTACTCACTATTTTATTACTTGGCGAGATCCGTGCACTTGCGGCGCGTGGCGAACACATGCTATTAGAAGTATATATATATAAAAGGATTTTTGAGAAAATCCCAACTAATATCACACACATCCAGGTAGTGAGGTGAGAGTGGTTACCTGAACTTTCCAAAAAGCAAGAAAAATACTAGATTAATGCAGTCCTCGAGCTCAGCTCGATCTACCTGTGCCTACAATCACTACAAACATACATACACACGATCAAGACACATTTCAAGTGGCATTAACCCTGCACTTCGGGACTTAGCCAAACAAGAATCCAATTACCCAAAGAAATCTAATTACATTTATTTAGCTTGGTTAAGTTAGACCCATACCAAACCCAAAATAACATTCATCATAATAGTTTCAATATTCTTCCTTCTCATATTAGCACCTACATTTCCCATTCATAATCAATTTCTAATTACAACTAAACTAAACCAATCAAAACCATCATTTAATATGAACAATCTCTAGGACCATCAATTATTCTCAAAAGACTATAATGACATATGTAATTGGCAGGAATGCACAAGAAGGGGGTGAATTGTTGATTTAACCTTTTGCCTAATGCGCCTTGGGGGTTAAAATCAAAGTTAATACAAGGATTGCAATATAGGTTGCAACCCCAGGTCGTTTCACTTGAGGAGTCTTTTAACCTACCTAAACTAGCTAAATGCAATCAAAACAATAAAAGGTATGGGGGGTTTTGGTTTGAAAATTCATTTAATAAAACTATTGACAAATGCAATTACTTGTTTTTGGTATTTAAGATTAATGAGTGAAAAGAGTTTGGACTAAGGGAAATTTATAAAATGGGCTTTAGTTGTGTTACGGTGGCTCTCACGCTTCATTAAATTGATATTGGGAGTTAAAGATTCACCAAGTCTAATTGAAAAATCCCTAAGCAACCACTAGGGGTCCACTAGCCCTAATTAATGACTAATCAAGCAACCACTTTCATAGCCATTACTTAGGGTTAGTGTTGAGCTCCACTTGGTGTGTGTTGGAACTTGAGTTTTGAAAACCGATTCCTCTCAAGAATGTGTAACCACAACATTCAATTGGATAAATTAAGCTACATAATCTAGCAACCACTAAAAATCATATAGCATCACAAACCCAATAGGAAATTCAAACATAGGCGTCATTCAATTAACATAACTCAATATCCAACACAAATATTCTAATTCATAGACAATGAGAGAGGAAAATCATGTCTCCAATCCAAATATACAAGAGAAATGCAACTACAAAACTCAATACATAAGGAAAAGAGCATGAGGAAACAAATAACTCCCCTATTTCGCCCATTGAAGTTCAAGCCACCTTCACACCACCAAAGCACCAAAGTTCTAACCTCTCATTGATGAAATTTTGAGCTCAAGCACTCTCCTAAGTGTAGACATCATGGCTGGACGAAAATGGAAGGCTATGAGGAAGAAATGGTGAAGGGATGGAAGGTGGAAGAGGAAAAACCAGAAAATAATCAAGAGAAGGAGTGAAATTGAGTGGGAAGATGAAGATTTGAATGAGGAATGAAGATGGAGAAGGAAACCCTAGCAGAGGAGGCAATTTTAGGGTAGATGAGGCTTATAAAATGAAGGTTGGGGTGTTGGGTGCTATTTATACTCCCCCATAAACCATAAAACACGTCTGCAGAATTGCTGTTTCGGGCCTCGCCGTAGGAGGCCACGGCGAAGGGCAAAAGGTTTTTGGTCCTCGCCTTAGCTCCCCACAGCGAGTCCCACAGTGAAGGACAGAAAAGGAGTGGCATTTTCGTAATTTTCTCCAAATTTGATAGATTTAATTTTTGAGCTTGTTTTTGACATTTTCAACATATTTCTTCAATTCTCCCATGATCTGTAAATGAAATAGGCCCAAGGTAGCATCAAAATGATCTTGAAAATGGGTTAAACAATAAATCATGCTAATTATGCCCAAATTGCCCTTGATTAGAACAAATTTCAACAAAGTGTGCAAAATTCAGAAATTAACCTAATTAGGTGCAATTACCCCAAGAACATGTAATAATCCAATGATTTTATCAATGAAAAGTGTATAAAAATATGGTGCAATCAATTGTGCAAACTAAAAACTCAATCACTTGAGACACAAAGCTTATACTGGTTCAACCTAAAATTTTTGGCCTACGTCTAGTTCTCCAACCTTTAGCTGGGTTCTACTAATCCCTCAAGATTTAAACAGGCTCTTGAGTGCCTTTACAAGTGATTATACAGCAAGAACTCTCTCTTACTAATCACTCCTCCTTACAACTTGTAAGAATACACCCTACTCTTAAGATCCCACTAACTTAAGAGTAAGGAAATCCTCACTTGAAATGTGATTACAAAAAACTTGTTCACTCACTGAACAGATTGTGATACACACTGAAGTACAAAGTCACTGAATGATATCTCTAAGAGTTGGTAAGTATTGAATGCAGTAAGTATAACTTAGTAAGAATAATTAATGCTTCAACCAACTTCTTCATCAAGGCTTTTATATTGGTCTCTGAAAGTCTGCCCATTGATGAAATTATAGCCGTTGCTTTATCTTAGAGGAGAGATGATTATAGATGGAGTGTTGAGAAGAATGTGTTCTGGGCAGTATTAAATCCATTGTACTCGGTTTTCTTCAGTTCCTCTCTCTTCATCAATTGCAGAACTTAGTTGTTAAATCAAACAGCTCTAATGGCAGACTTATGTGTCTAACGTTAACTTTCTAAAATAGGTCTGAACAACTTCTGTACTTGAAAGCTAAAAGTAGCTTGTCCATTTAGTTTGAATTAAGTTTATTGCCACATCGATCATAGGCTCTGATCGATCACATGTTCTGGTTCCTGATCGATCACAAATAGATCACTCATCAATCATGACCTGCATCACTGAATAGGTAGTTAGAAAATATCTCATCTAATCAATCACAGGGGGTCCCTGATCGATTAGATTTATCCAATCGATTGCACTCAGATTACATTCAGATTATAGCCTTTATCTGATCGATCACACATTGTCCTCTGATCGATTAAGCCTGTCTGATCGGTTAGAAATAGATTAGACTTGGGTTATTCTTTAGTTCTTCTGATCAATCACAGGGGAGGTATGATCAATTAGGCTTATATAATCGATTACACTAAGTTCTTCTGATTCCTCTAATTGATCATACTAACACTCAGTTCATTTTTCACTTTCTCTGATCGATCACAGGGGTCCCTGATCGATTGGGCACCTGTGATCTTAACTTCTAATTTATCTCTGATTTATCCATGATTGATTAGGCTTATGGTTCCTTAATTAATAATCCGATCCTGATCTATTATGAAATATTGAGGATCCTATATCAGATTGTTTCTAAGTTATTCCTAATCCTTACTCAACCTTTCTTTATGCCTAAGTTATGTTTAGTTATCATCAAAACTCATTATTCTATCATTCTCCCCCTTTTTGATGATGACAAAACATAAGATACAATCAAAGTGATAAGAAGGAAAATGCAGATTGAACAAAGATTGTGAACTGTTAAACATAGATATTATAGAATTATAAGTCATGCATTACAGTTTAAAAAGGCATAGTAGCATAAGAAATAAGAACCAAATAAACATATAAAATATGGGTGATGCAGATGAAAAGGTTGATGCAAGTGAGGGTGAGGCTTGGGCTAGATCAATCTGAGTTTGAACCACTTGACCAATTCTTGGTATCCAGATCATAATCACCAGACTCATTGCTAATTCTCCCAGAGTCAGTTGAAGGTTCTTCCAGGAACTTAGTCTCAATCTCAACCTCCTTCTTGTTAGCAGGTGCTTTCTTCTTCTTCTTAGGAGGAGCTTGCTTCTTCTTTGGAGGAGATGGAGGAGGGAAGTAGGAGAGCATTTTGTCCTGGTGAGACTGTTGCTTTTGCTTCTTTGGAGGAGGTTTTGTGGATTTTCCTTTAGGGGCAGCGTTCCTTTTAAGTGCAGACTTGGGAGCAGGCTTAGGCTCTTCAATCATAATGCCCTTAGTTGCCTTGGTGCTCTTCCTTGTTACTGTTGACTTAGGTGGAGGCTTGGGAGCAGTCATCTTTATCCTCCTTTTCTTAGCCTCTGATTGAACCTCTGGCCCTTCTTCTTCTTCTTCTTCTTCTTCAGACTTAAGGAATTATGAGGTGGTCTGGATAAGATCCTTTTATACTGACTTGGCTGATTTCTAGCAGGAGTATATCTTCTTAACCCCCCAACTGGGAATCACAGGTTTGACCAACGTATCTTGATCCCCTTTTTCTTCTTTCTCTCATTTAGCCTTGTCTTCTGCTTCTGCCTTGGCCCTTGCCTTTTCTTCTGCCTTAGTCTTGGCTTCAGACTCAGCCTTGACTTTAAACTCTTGCTCTGCTTTGGCCCTTGCAGTTCCTTCTGCAATCATCTCTTGCACTCTGTGGAATGAAAGTCCAAGTATCAACTGTGACTAGTTGAGGCTCCCCTTCATATAAAACCATGGCCATACTCATGTCTTCCTCCAGAACAACAACATCATCTTCTGGGGGAACATTGGTGGCCTTGTCTTCTTCATCAGATGCTTCTTCCACCATGCCTTCTTTTTCAAGACTTAATCTAATTCCTTCTGCCATGTCATGGATCTCTTCAAGTGTTTGACCAAATTAAGGGACTTGGGGCATGTCAGAAACAATGTCTGAAAGAATTTTAGCAGCCTTAACAGCTTTCTCCTAAACAATGCTGCTTTCCCCCTTAGTTGTAACACTGAATCTCTTCTCCCCCTTTTTGGCATCATCAAAAGGAGGGGTAGGAGAGGTGTCAATGATGATGGCTTTTCCTTTTCTGGAATAGGTGAGGGAAGGGTCTGGCCGAGGGGTATAGTGGAGGGCTGAGGGATGGATTTGAGAAGGTTGACATGGTGGTGAGTGATGTGGGATGGTGGAGAGGAGGCATGTGTTTGGGGTGATTTGGGGTGAGCAAGTAGAGTGGTGGAGATGTTCACAGGAGAGGGAGGAGAGTCTTGGTGGTCTGAGGAGTCTGAGGAAGTATGTTTGGAGGGAGAAGAGGGTTTGGAAGAGGGATGAGGGTGTTTGGGAGAGGTTTGTGGTTTGGTGGAAGGAGAGGTAGGATGGGATTGTGAGGAAGATGTATGAGGAGAGTAGTGAATAGGAGACACCTGGTTGGCTTCGTGACCAGAAAATGGTTCCAAAGGCAAACCAGGAAGGCAAACTTGATACTGCTGCCTCAGAATATCTTCAAGACTAACCATTCGATTGTGAAGGAACTTATGCATGTCCACCACTGCATCATACCCCTTGAAGATGGTCAATGTGCTCTCCTTGACTAACTTTACCACAGAATCATTAAGGGCTGCCACTAGTCTCTTTAGAAGCTGATTCTTCAGGGCTTAATGTTCCAATGCTAACTCCTCGAGGACTCTCCCTGTTACTTTGTCAGCAATTTGATCAATCAAGTTGTCTGGGAGAGAGACTCCTCCTTCATGGAGAGGGGCTGTTGGTTCAGGGGCAACTGGATTAGATGAATGAGAGGCAGAGGAATGAACTTCATTAGGATGAGCCTCTTGATATTTCCCTTCTTCCTGAGGAACACCTTCTTGAATTGGTGGGGGAGGAACTTGTTGTTGACCAAAAGGTAATAGGCCCATCTTCTTCAAAGTGGTAAGATTACACTTTAGGGTCTCTAGATTCTTCTCATTGTCTAGCCAAAAATTTTTTTTGTTGCATAAGATGAAGGACACCAATTGTACAAAAGGGAGATGGGTCTTGACAGTCTTGGTCTTCTTGAATCTCAGGAATTCTTCACAGATAAGTTGCCGAGGATTAACAAGGGCTTTGTTTATGAGTATGGCTAGAACAGGGTTGTCAATTTCAAGGATCTGAGTGAAGTTCCCTGCCTTGTTCACCATGCACCTAGAGTATGCATAGTGAATCACTCTGTTGGCTTGTGACATCTGAGCAGGTTTGAGGGTACCCAAAACTGGACCGTCAGGTTTATAAGCATCCAACAGGTCTTTTGTCAGAGTACTTCTCCTTATCCTGCCAAGAATTGTATGCCTTCATTCCTGGCTTGTCCATGTTAAGCCACTTGTTCAAGTTTGTCCAATCAAAAGAAAATTTCTTCCCTCTGCTTGTGATGACACCATGGTTCAAAAAACCGGACCGGACCGGCCGGTTGAACCGGGAAACCCGGGACCCGGGGAGGAGGACGGTCCGAACAAGTGTCACCCGTTGGAGGAATCAACCCGGGAATATCCGGGTTGATTCGGCCTGTTTTTAGTGACCCGGCTGGTGGTCCGGGTAGAGCGGGTGATGAAAAATGTTTCTTGCCTCACCAAATGGCTTCGTTTGGCCATTAATAAAAAAAACACTGATGCATTTTTCGGGGCAGAACTGCAGAAGTAGAAATCCTTCATTCCTTACCTTTTATTTTGGTTTCATTCCTGCCCTAATCGAAGGGCGACGGCAAGAAGGGGGAGGTGCGACGGCGGAGGAGGCGACGGTGAGAAGGGCAGGAGAGGCTCAAGGTGGCGCCGGTGTTCTTGAGGTAGGTGGCGTAGGAAGTGTGTGAGGCAGTGAAGGCATTGCGATCGCTCTCTGCATCGAGCCACTGCTTCTTTGTTCTTGATCTTCGGCTGTGTACAACCCATTTTTCTTCACTGTGATGAAGCTCTACGGTTCTGCACAAACTGATAGTAACCATGAAGGAGAGAAGAAAATGTTGCAACTTTTTCAAATTGCAAAATGCAAGCTGTAAAGCACTAAAGTCAAGTCAAACAAGAAAAGAAAGCAATGTACTATGTGTGGACTGTGGAGATAGAGATAGATGAGACATACAACGGTACAGTAGTGGCAGAGACAAACAATAATAATATCTTATGTTAATTTTTTTATCATATTAATTAAATAAATTCTCCCTCCATCCTTTATTATAAAATGTTAAAAGGAAAAATTATATATATATATATTAAGGTTGTAATTGAAAGAGATACATATAAATTAAGGTACTAGTTGGATTTCCTTATATTTTGACATCAATGTTAGTGTATTTTGTTATTAGTTATTAAATTATATTATTTTAATATGGCCGGTTCGACCCCGAGTCGACCCTCGGTTGGACCCCTGACCCTTAACCCTTTGCCTCGACCGAGTCGATCCCCGGTCCGGGTTTTTGAACCTTGGATGACACAGTGATTCCTGAAATCTTTCCTTCAGTCTTAGTGGTAGAAATCTTCATGTTGGAGTAGAATGCCTTGATGACTCTCTCATTATAGTGATTTTTGATCCCTATCCATTGCTTGTATGGCTCCAATCATTTTGTCACAGGATAACCATTCTTCTCCAGATAATCAATATCAACATAGCCACATCGTTGTTGAATGGATCTCCTTCCAAGGTCCTCTGTAGGTTCTTCAATGGGACCCTGGGCATAGGGTGAATCAATGGGAACTTCTGTGTCCCATGAAATGAGTTCTCTGACCCTCACAGTTGCAGGGCTTTTATTTTTAGACTGTGAGCCACTGGCACGAGTCTTGGCCATTGTTGGTGATGGTTGAGAAGTTAAAGGATGAGGATTTGAGGGTGCAGAAGGGTGTCTGTATGTAATTGCAGGGTTGTCTTGAGGAAGGGAAACTATATCTTCAAGGACTTTGGCTCTGTAATTCTTTGGTATATGCATTTTGGGTGCCATTAGAGAGGTTTATATAGAGAGCTATAGGATATGTCTGGTGATTTGAAGGGTTGTAACTGATTGAGAAGGATTATGATGGGTGATGATTCGAATAAAGTCTTCAGTTACGACTGTTACGAGAGGATTTGAAGTGAGTTTGATGAAGCAGGCCGTTAGGATTTGATGAGGAAAGGAGGGAAATGATTAAGAGTAAATGTAAGTGAATGCGAAATGATGCAACAGTTACATGGGTCAAGTATATATGAGAGAGTAAGTGCAAAAAGGTATCATCTGTTAGAAAAAGTGTATGTTGCAAATGTTACCGTTGGCGCCTAATCAATCACGTATGCCTTGTGATCGATCACAGAGTTTAGTGTCTGATCGATTGGATGCGTTTGATCGATTAGAGATTGTTGTGATCGATAGGTCCATGCTGAGTAATCGATGCCTGATAGATTACCCCTTCCTTGTGATCGATTAGACAGCTCTGATTGATGGCAGCCTTTCCCTAATCGATTCCTTCATTCTTTTCTAATCAAAGATTGATTGATCACAGAACGTGTTTTGTAATCAATCAGGCTTTCCTGATCGATTGGACGATGAGGGTTTTTACTTTGAGCACAGAACCTACAAAACATTTATTTGACACTCCGATGCCTAACTTAGTATCTTATCATCAAAGCATAGCATAATTTAAATAAATTTAGAAGATTTGAGGGTCTGATACAGATTTTACAACTCATTCGGATTTACCATTCCCAATTCTCTTCTGATGAACATAAATTGTTCAACTACCATAGGCTTGGTGAAGATATCTGCTAACTGTAGGTGAGTGGGAATGAATTCCACTTTGATATCCTTCTTTTGCACATGATCTCTGATGAAGAGATGTCTGACATCAATGTGCTTTGTTCTTGAGTAATGCACTGGATTCTTAGCTAAGCTAATTATTCTTGTGTTGTCACAGAGAATTGGAACTTCTGGAAATTCTAACCCTAAATCGTTTAATTGGTGCTTGAGCCATAGAACTTGAGCACAACAGCTTGCAGCAGCAATATATTCAGCCTCTGTTGATGATAGAGATACACAATTATGCTTCTTGCTAGCCCATGAAACCAAGGATCCTCCAAGAAACTCACACTGACCACTGGTACTTTTCCTATCAGTCTTGTACCCAGCATGATCTGAATCTGAGTAAGCCATGAGATATTCTTGAGTTCCCTTTGGATACCATAAGCCTAGCTCTTGAGTTCCAACCAGATATCTTAGTATTCTTTTGACACAACTGTGGTGAGATTCCTTTGGTTTAGCTTGATATCTAGCACACATTTCCAAACTGAATTGAATGTCTAGCCTGCTTACAGTCAAGTATAGAAGAGATCCAATTAAACCTCTGTATGTGGATTGATTGAAATCTTTCCCTTTTATATCAGCATCCAGTAATGCTGTAGAGCTCATGGGTGTGTCTTCTTCCTTGGACAAATCCATCCCAAACTTCTTCAAGATCTCTTTTACATATTTGGACTGAGAGATAAATATTCCATCTTTCTTTTGTTTGATCTAAAGACCTAAGAAGAAATTCAATTCTCCCATCATAGACATATCAAATTCTCCCTGTATTGTCTTAGAAAATTCTTCACAGAGAGATTTATCAGTAGCACAAAAATGATATCATCAACATAAATTTGTACTATAAGCATGTTTTTCTTTTTATGCAGAATAAATAGAGTGGTATCCACTTTTCCTCTTATAAAGCCTTTTTCTAACAGAAAATTACTAAGTCTTTCATATCAAGCTCTTAGTGCTTGTTTAAGTCCATATAAGGCATTTTTTAGTTTGAAAACACGATCAGGTTTAAAAGAATCTTCAAAACCAGATGGTTGTTCAACATATACTTCTTCCATAATATAATCATTAAGAAAGGCACACTTCACATCCATTTGATAAAGCTTAAAATTTTTGAGAGATGCAAAGGCTAGTAGAAGCCTTATTGCTTCCAGTCTTGAAACTGGGGCAAAAGTCTCCTAATAATCTATGCCTTCTTCTTGGTTATACCCTTTGGCTATAAGTCTTACCTTGTTTCTGATCACAGTTCCAGATTCATCAAGTTTGTTTTTGAAAACCCATTTGGTTCGTATAATGGGATAATTTGAGGATCTAGGGACCAAATCCCAAACTTGATTTCTTTCAAATTGATTGAGCTCCTCTTGCATAGCAACTATCCAGTCACAATCTTTTAGTGCTTTCTTCAATGCAAGTGGGTTCAATTTCAGAAATAAAGGCAGAGAAATGCATTTCATTTTGAATCTGGCTTCTGGTTTTGACACCTCTACTAACATCACTAATTATTTGCTCAGGAGAATGATCCCTATGATGTCTCCAGGCTGAGTGACCAGCTGGTTCATCATGAGAATCGTTCTCTTGGCCTTCTCCATCTGGTGATGATATTGGTTGTGTTGAGAACTTAGTTTTATTTGAAAATTCAGATTCTTCTTCCTCGGAAAGAGGCTTATGTTTAGAGTCAGTTTCATCAAATACTACATGGACTGACTCTTCAACAGTTGAAGTTCGTTTGTTAAATACTCTATAAGCCTTACTTCTGTTAGAATAACCAATGAAAATTCTAGGATCAGCTTTAGGGTCGAATTTACCTAAGTTTACCTTTCCATTGTTGTGGATGAAACATTTGGAACCAAAGACTTTGAGATGACTTACATTTGGATTTCTTCCTTTGTAAAGCTCATATGGAGTTTTATCCATTCCTTTTCGTATGTAAGCCCTGTTAGATATGTAGCAGGCTGTACTTATTACATCTGCCCAGAATACTTCAGATATCTCTTTTTCATTGAGCATTGTTCTGGCCATTTCAGTGAGTACTTTGTTCTTCCTTTCAACCACTCCATTTTGTTGAGGTGTTCTAGGAGCTGAGAAATTGTGATTTATCCCATTTTCTTCACACAGCACCAGGAAGTCTTGGTTCTCAAATTCTCCTCCATGATATGTTCTTATTGAGCTGATCTTTTGTCCCCTTTCATTCTGCACTTTCTTAGCAAACAGATAAAAGGCATCAAAGGTATCATGCTTAGAAGAAAGAAATATAGTCCAAGTGAACCTAGAATAGTCGTCCACAATTACAAAAGTGTATAGGCTTCCTCCTAGACTTTTTACTCTTGCTGGACCAACCAAGTCCACATGAATCAGTTCCAGGGATCTAGTGGTGGAGACTTCCTTCTTTGGTTTAAAAGAGGACTTTGTTTGTTTCCCCTTTGGGCATGTTTCACACAATAAATCAATTTTAACTTTTATGTTAGGTATGCCAATGACAATATCCTTTTTGACGAGCTTATCTAATTGTGTCATGTTTACATGAGCTAATCTTTTATGCCACAACCAGAAGTTATCAGAATTACTTATGAAACATTTTTCATAGAATTGTTGACTTAAATAACTATATACAAGTTTCCATTCCTATTAGTTTTCAGTCGACACTTAAGATTGGATTTGTCTATGGTTAATTCTTTCTTATCAACTATAAGACATTCATTTGAGTCAAAAATTACCCAGTTACCTTTGCCAGTACTCTGATTGACACTTAGCAGATTATGACAAAGGCCTTCCATTAGGTAGATATCTTTGACAGGGCCAATTTCTCCCATTCTAGCAATTCTTCCTGACTGGTTTCCACCAAAGCTAACTTTTGCTCCATCTTTCATAATTAGATTGTCAAATTTCTCCTTATCTCTAGTCATGTGTCTTGAGCATCCACTATCTATGTATCACTTATTGTTGTTGGATGCTTTGAGACAGATCTGCACAAACTAAACAGATTTAGGTACCCAAACTTTCGTGGGACCTTTAGGATTAGTTCGATGCCTTTGATCCAAGTGGATTTTAGGCTGGTATGTACCTTTGGGGACCCACTTATATAGTCCTGATATACCATGTTTCTTCGGATAACATGTAGATTCAGTATGTCCCTTTTTGTTACAGAAATTACAAAATCTAAATGGTGATGAATATGCTGAAGCTTTTCTGAAGAATTTTAAGTAGGATTTTTCTTTAGACATTGTCTTTCTTTCTTTCACAGACTTGTCTAGTGAATCATAACCTAGCCCAGTTTTATCTCTAAAGGCTCTTTGACTCATTAGCATAATGTCTAGTACTTCAGTGCTTTTTGTGAACTTTTTCAAAATATCAGAAACCTTTTCCTTTCCTTTCAGAAGAATTTCACAGTTTTTGCATTCAGCATTTTCATTTTCTTGTGAAGATACCTCAGCTTTCTTTTCTAATTCCTTGTTTTTCCTTTTTAATGCACCTACTTCCTTTGCAAGTTTTACAAATTCTATATGTAATTCATCATATGCATCTTGTAGTTCATAAAAAGATAAATCAGAGTTATATACCTCACTGTCAGATTCTTCTTGAGCTACCAGGCAGAGATTGGCTACTTCCTCTGCATCACTAGCCTCTTCATCTGAGCTATCTCCCTATATGGATGAGACATAGGCTTTCTTTTTTATTGGGAACTTTTCCTTCTTTTTCTCTTTTTTCCTTGAATCTCTGAAGACTTGGACATTCTGATTTAAACTGTCCAGGCTTCTTACATTCATAGCACACAGGAGGAATTTTCTGAGAATCCCTTCTAGTGTTACTGGGGCCACCTTTCTGAAATCTTCTTCCATTTCTGAAGAATCTTCTAAATTTTATGACCATGAAGGCCATCTCATCATCATCTAGATCTTCTTCTTCTTCCTCATCCTCATCATCTTTTGTAGGAACTAAGAGGGCTAGATTCTTCTTCTTGTCTCCATAGAGCTCTCTTTGAGTCTTGATAGTAGACTCATATTCAGCTAAACTTCCAAATAAGGATGTAATCAAACTCATGGACTCTCCTCTCATTTCCTGTATTACGGTAGCCTTCATTTGCCATACCGAGAGTAGTGAGGTTGTTTATTAGATGTGTGAATCTGATTTCTAGCTCTCTGATTGGTTCTCCTTCTTCCATCTGAAACAGATGAAAATCTGATATCAATTGCTCAACTCTTCTTGTTTTTACTCTTGTAGTTTCCTCGTGAGCAACTGCTAGAGCATCCCACATTTCTTTGGCAGTTTCTAGATGACATACCTTAAAATATTCTTTTTGACTTATGGATTTTGAAGAATCAAGATTGCCCTGCTATTCTGCTCCAGATTTTCTTTATCATCTTCTGTGAGTTCGTGGAGCAGCTTTGGTACTTGAGCTCCATTTTTTGATTTCATAGGGATAATATCTCCTTCTTCTACTATCTTCCAGAGGAGGTATCCAGTTGCCTTGATGAAGATTCTCATTTTCATCTTCCAGAAGGTGTAGTGTTCTCCATTGAACCCAGGATGTTTAGAAATCGAGCTGCCTTCAGGAAGTACATTATCATATCCTTCAATTATGGATCTTTTACTTCTCCTAATCATGGTATCAATATGCTATGAGAAGACCAGGCTTTGATACCAAATATAATTGGCAGGAATGCACAAAAGGGGGGTGAATTGTGCAAACTAAAAACTCAATCACTTGAGACACAAAGCTTATACTGGTTTAGCCTAAACTTTTTGGCCTACATCCAGTTCTCCAACCTTCAGTTGGGTTCTACTAATCCCTCAAGATTTAAACAGGCTCTTGAGTGCTTTTACAAGTGATTACACAGCAAGAACTCCCTCTTACTAATCACTCCCCCTTACAACTTGTAAGAATACACCCTACTCTTAAGATCCCACTAACTTAAGAGTAATCCTCACTTGAAATGTGATTACAGAAAACTTGTTCACTTACTGAACAGATTGTGATACACACTGAAGTACAAAGTCACTAAATGATCTCTCTAAGAGTTGGTAAGTATTGAATGCAGTAAGTGTAACTCAGTAAGAATAATCAATGCTTATCATCAATGCTTCAACCAACTTCTTCATCAAGGCTTTTATATTGGTCTTTGGAATTCTGCCCGTTGATGAAGTTATAGCCGTTGCTTTATCTTAGAGGAGAGATGATTATAGATGGAGTGTTGAGAAGAATGTGTTCTGGGTAGTATTAACTCCATTGTACTTGGTTTGCTTCAGTTCCTCTCTCTTCATGAATTGCAGAACTTAGTTGTTGAATCAAACGGCTTTAATGACAGACTTATGTGTCTAATGTTAACTTCCTAAAATAGGTCTGAACAACTTCTATACTTGAAAGCTAAAAGTAGCTTGTCCATTCAATTTGAATTAAGGCTATCGCCACATCAATCATAGGCTCTGATCGATCACAAATGGATCACTCATTAATCATGACCTGCATCACTGAATATGTAGTTAGAAAATATCTCATCTAATCAATCATAGGGGGTCCCTGATCGATTAGACTTATCCAATCGATTGCACTCAGATTACATTCAGATTATAACCTTTATCTGATTGATCACACATTGTCCTTTGATCGATTAAGCCTGTCTGATCGATTAGAAATAGGTTAGACTTTAGTTATTCTTTAGTTCTTCTGATCGATCACAGGGGAGGTATGATCAATTAGGCTTATATAATCGATTACACTAAGTTCTTCTGATTCCTCTAATCGATCACACTAACACTCAGTTCATTTTTCACTTTCTTTGATCGATCACAGGGGTCCCTGATCGATTGGGCGCCTATGATCTTAACTTCTAATTTATCTCTGATCTATCCCTGATCGATTAGGCTTATGGTTCCTTAACTTATAATCTGATCCTGATCGATTAGGCAATACTTAGGATTCTATATCAGATTGTTTCTAAGTTATTCCTGATCCTTACTCAACCTTTCTTTATGCCTGTTAACCTCTTGGAATTTTATATATTTTTGGAGCATTGGTACATGCTTTGGATACTCAAAGATAGAAAAAAATGCATGATGTTTTTGGTTGCAATTTGTGTTCAATTGTGTATATTTTGGGATGTCTTCTTTGTTTAATGTGAGCTTAATAAATTTATTATTGTGCAAGGTGTGTTTTGGGAAGAGAATTAGAGTCAAGGCATTTGGGAAATCAAAGATGATGAAAATGATAGCAAATCATGGATAGAACAATTCATTGCAAAAGAAGAAATCAAATTTTCCTAAAGTAAATTGAGCCACAGCTCAAAAACTGGGTCGCAGCTCAAATCTGCACAGAACACAACCAGGTCGCAGCTCAGTTTCTCAGTCAAATCTACACAGAAGGAAACTGATCCACGGCTCAAATTTCTAGGCCGCGGCTCAATCGCATCAGCAAAACGCACAGCTCTATTTTCACAGGAAAATTAGGTTTTAAAAAGGGAAAAACGACTAGAGGCTCTCACATTCAACTTTCTGGACATATTTGGAGCATTTTGGGTGCTAGGGCTTGTGTTTTTGAAGACTTGGAAGCAAGGATTGAGCTTTGGAAGAGATTTAGAGCTCTAATTCTTTGGTTTTTCTTCTTCATCTTCCTTTCCTCTGTTGTTTTCTATTATGGATGCATATTCTCCTTAGATTTGTAGCTTTTCATTGATTATGAGTAGCTAGACTTGCTATCTAGGATTATTTTGAACCCTTGTATGGATTAACTCTTTAATACTCCTTTCCTTTTGTAATTAATGATATATATGTGTTTATTTTACACTTTGCTTAATGCTTCTAAATACTTGATCACCATTTAGATGTTTTGTTCATTTGATTGAAGCTTGAGAGAGCTAGGTTAAATGTAGAACTTGGGTGAAATTGTGCAAGAACTTGAAATTTGCTTGATGAATGGATGGTTTTGTTGGTAAGATAGAGATATACTTATTAACCTTGCATAGGCACATTAGAGTTGGAGTTTGGAAATTTGGTTTTATTAATTGTAACAAGAGATTAAGCAATTAACGAAATGAGACACTTGTTCTTGACTTGAGAAAGCTTTTACAAGTATATTTTGAACCCTAGGCTAATACATGTATATTTATTGAAAGCACTTGTGAGAGGAGGTTATTTAGAGATTATGAAACACAAGGGGGATAAATAATTGTAGTTATCAACTTTTATTTTTAAAGGCATTTTTCTATTAGTTAATTTTCCAACCAAGATTTGGTCTAGCTCAACTTAATTGATCTCACTAAGCCTTCTGTTTGATCACAGTTGTAACCAAATCCTCGTGGGAATGATACTTTCTTATCACTTTATTACTTGGCGCGACCCGTGCACTTGCTGTGCGAACAATGCCTAAGTTATGTTTAGTTATCATCAAAACTCATTATTCTAACAACATAAACTCATCTAAAGCCTTAACTTATTCAACTCTTTAATAATCCAAAGATTCCTCTAAACACAATCCCAACCAATTAACATCCCTAATAATCTATAAAGATCCTTACAGCACCAAAATCACCCCAACGTCGTTACTTCACATACTTGTCCCAAAAATCATCTCTAGATTAGTTATGTGCTATCGCTTGAATCTCTCGATTATCAACAATCAAAATCATTATTAATGAACCAATAAAATGAACTACAATCATTACTTCATCTAATAATCATCCTTAAATTCAACTCCCTAACTTATTTCAAAGATTTAGACCATACATCATCCCAAAATCCTCAAGGTTCAAATCTACTTAAATCTCTTCCAATTTCATTAGTCTATAATCTTTTACTAACATCAATAAACATGTCACAATCCCCAATTTATCCATAATCAACATGAATCCCAAGAAGCACAATTTCCTTTCTTTCTTGCCTTGCAACTTCTTATAACTACTCAAATTCTCCTACAATCCTTATAAATCAAAATTATCCTTCAATAACATTCAAACATAACCCAATATCCTCATTCAACTCACCTAAATTATCATTCCATGCATGTTCAATAAAATTAATTGCAATATTCTACATTTCCAAAGAATCTAGACACTCCAACTCGTCATCCAATTCTAAATCGAACCAAATAAATCCAACCAACATTATTGTTGAGCTCCAATAACCCTCTAGACATCATAAATCAGCTCAGAAGCCCAAATTCAAAGGATTTCTTGTTCTAAACCTATCTTAATCAAACTCTAAACAAGAAAACTCTCATATAAGGCCAAATCTAGCAAAGCTAACCATATCATCATCATCATCAAATAATCTAAATGAACATGTAAAATCAACCAATTTACTCCAATCAATCCACAATTTCAGAAATCAAACAAACCCTAACTTTAATCTTTGGGAAAAATCAAGAAATTAAACACAAAGTAGATAAGTATAAAGAAGCTTACCCACTCCTCAAATTAGCTAGAAGGTGGCCCGAAAAACTCCCAAGAACCACCTGAGAATCGCCGGCCAAATCACCACCATCACCCACTCTATCTCTCTCTCTCTCTCTCACACACACACACACAACGCACACACACATGGTTGTAGGGGGAAGGAGATGGAAGGAAGGAGGGAGGAAAGAAGGAGAATGAAGGAGGGAGGTCGTCGTTGTCGCCCGGCGCTGATGGGAGTCGTGCTCTTTCCCTCTCTCTCTTGAAGATGGCAATGGTGAATGATTTGGGGAGGGGTGGAGTCACGGGAGGAAGAAGGGAAATAAGGGAAATTAAGAGAAATTATAAAATAAAATAAATGAGTAGGAAAGAAATTACTAATAAGCCCTCAATTCCTCAAAATAAGATATATTTCACTAAGATAAAATCCCCTTTTAACATTTAAAAATTCATTATAATTATCCACTTAGATTTTTCTCCCAATAGGATTTCTTTTGGGTCCAAAAATAATTTCTCTAACTCCAAGTTTCTCAAACTAAGGGAGAAACTAAGCCTTTAAATATCTCCAAAAAATTCAATTTTCCCAAATTTATTTATAAAGCTCCTAAAACTTAATTAATCACAAAATCAATTCTTAAATCACTTACTAATCCTTAAATAATTCTTAGGATGTTACATCTACCACTCTCATCAAAGATATGGAATAAAATTACAACCAAATGCATATAGCAATTCCTAGAACCCCAGATAAATTGAAATACACATGAGGAAGAGAGAATGGAGAACAACACTTCCCTTTGAAGCTTCAAGTTCCTCCCTAGAGCTTCATCACCAAGAATATGAGAGCTTAGTTGCTGTTCTTCATAGGAGGAACACTAACCAAGGTGGAGAGAATAGAGGCCATGGAGATAAGAAGGTGAAGAATATAAGGTGGAGGAGATGAGATGAGAGAAAAATGGAAGAGCTAGGGTTTGTAGGTGGACCAAATCTCGCCTAAATGCCTTTCAATTTTCGTGTTTAAGTGTTCTGAGCTACGTCTTAAGAGTGGGTATCAGGTTTGACCTGAATTGAAGCCCACAATTCGAGTTCGATAGCTGCAGAATTCGTGCACTCGCCGTGGCTTGCAAGTAGTGTATCTCTCTGTCCCTTTTAGTTGAGTTCGCCATGGGGAACACCATTTTTCTCTGCTTATCAGGTCACGTTCGCTGTGGTGAGGCCACGGTGAATAGCGAAGTTTTCTGTTCCCTTAATTAGCCTTCTTCTCCATCCGGGATCCTATTCTTTCAATCCTTACGCAACTTTACAAGTAGAAATAAGAGAGAACAATGATCAAATAGCCATATAAATTAATTAATTCAAATCAATCTACAATTATGGCCAATTAATCTTATGCTAATTTCACCTAAGAGTCTAGGATGTTCATTAAGCACAAATGGACCAAATTTGCATCTCAATCATGTTAATTGCCTCAATTTAAGCATGCAAAAACATTACAAATAAGATATTTGTTACATCTCATTTATGTTGAAAGGCTCAATTTAAGCATGTAAAAACACTACAAATCAGAGATTTGTCACACCTCTACATTACACCCCTCACATCAAGGTGGCATACCTCCATCCGCTTTGACCTTCTTTTTTATTGCAGTTGTTGTAGGCATATATAAAATTTC
This sequence comes from Mimosa bimucronata, assembly GCA_037074515.1. Classification (NCBI taxonomy): domain Eukaryota; kingdom Viridiplantae; phylum Streptophyta; class Magnoliopsida; order Fabales; family Fabaceae; genus Mimosa; species Mimosa bimucronata. The sequence continues at coordinate 4,961,278 of CM073446.1, forward strand.
CTTTTACTTTTAATTTTGAAAAGTAAACGTCATTCTATGCACTTTTAAGTCACGGGGTAATTAATTACAAGTCCCATGTAAGGGACTTAATTAAGATGAGGTCTCATGAAATCACCTAATTAATTTGAGGTTCCTACCCGAAAGTTGTTATGGCAGGCCAAAAAGTTGTTATTGCAGGCCGAAAAGTTGCTATTGCAGGTCAAAAGCCTGCAATAACAACTTTTCGGCCTGCAATAACAACTTTTTGGCCTGCCATAACAACTTGTGGCCTGAAAATCACTCTTGGTCTGTAACAACTTGTGACCTTGTGATAACAACTTTTTGACCTGCAATAACAACTTTGTGGGACCTCATATTAATTAGGTGATTTCGTGGGACCTCATTTTAATTAAGTCCCTTACACGGGACCTGTAATTAATTACCCCTTTAAGTCACTATATATGATGGATCATATTTCTATCATTGACCTATCTAAGAAGTTTTTTTCCAAATATTTTTGAATCTTATTATTTCCACTAGTCTAAGTTTGATAATCTTACTTTTATCCATTGAAAATATTTCAACCTTCACGCAAACTCGTTTGCAGCATCGAAAAAAAAGTGAGAGGTGATTTCTAGCCCTGAGTTTTAATAATTTTCATATTAAATGAGGTTTTGGGGCAAGACGAGCTATAAATTTTAAAATTTCACAACTCCTCGTATTTTTTTATTATTTTCATACCGGATCATTATTTTAATTGTCATTTTCTCAAAATTGAAAAAAAAAGGGTCCCTCATTAAAGATTATATTGAAGAAGTTTCAAAAGAAATAGCACCAAGACGCGTAGGATATATTGAATATTCCATCGATTTAATCAGCTTCTTCCTCCTCTGCTTCCTCTATGCGGAATATTCAAAACCCGTGTTATACTGATGGAGGCCATAGATTAAGGGTTACACTGGGTTAAGCTCAGGTTACTCCAAGTTGCTGAGATCCCAAGTTATTGACATGGCCGGGTCGCTGGTTTCTTAACTGACCCTTTCGAATAGGTCCGGGTTAGATTACCGTGTTTATAACTTCAAAACTCAATATCACAGGGCCACACAACACACTTAGACACCTTATTTATATCAGCCCTCCTCACAATAAAATAATCATCTCACAACACTTAATAAGTACTTGTTTGTTTTCACCACCTTTGATCTCTTGAGCCAATATATATGTCTACAGTCAGGGTCTCGATCAAAAAAATAAAAGATAGAGTCAAGGAATACCAACAATCTCATGCCTCTACCTCCGCCGCTCCTCCCCAACCAGCGCCGGTGGCCGCCGTGGTGGGGCCACAGTATTGTTATTCACAGCCAGTGGACCTAGCAATTTTTAGAAAGGTTATGAGCGTCGAAGATAAGTTCACGGTCACCGACATAAACGGCAAAGTCGTTTTCAAGCTTCGAGGATTTCCTATGCCCCTCCATGACCACCGTGTCTTACTTGACGCCGATCAAAAGCCCGTCGTCACTCTGCGCAGCAAGGTTTGTTATTTTGTTTACGTTGATATATTTGATATGAATATTATACTATCGTATATCTATCAGTTTGTTTTTGTTTATATAAAGGCTTATTTATACATACTCTCATTGATTTAAGAATTAACGCAATATTCTCTCCAATTTCAACTTCATGATTTTTTTTTTTTTTTGGTTTACTTCTATCACTAAGAAGGAAAGAATTGAAAATGAGCCTAAAAATTGATATATATGATGTTACAGGTAAGGTCAATGCATGGTAGATGGCAAGCTTTTAGAGGGGATAGCTATGACCCAAAGGATCTCATATTTAGTCTGAAAAGATCAGCTATGATCCAAATTAAGACCAAATTATTAGATGTGTTCTTGGCTTCTAACACATCAAAACAAGTTTGTGACTTTAAGATCAAAGGAAGCTGGAGCGAACGATCTTGTGTTGTTTATGATGGCAAATCTGGCACCACTAATCTTGCCCAGGTACTTGCAAATAATGAAAGCTCTTCTATTATATTCATAAAAATATAATGGTTTCACTCTTTTAAAACAAGACGTTGTTAGATAACTAACTGATGGATTAAGAAAATTGGCTAAGTTAATTATTTATAATAAATGAGTGCTTTTTTTTTTTTCAGTTTTTTCTTTAATCATATGCAATGAAACGACTCTTTATAAAAATCATCTTAATATTGCAATGAATAGGGATATTTTGAGGTATAAACTAAGTTGATTGAGGTCTTAAATTTGAAGATTGAATTAAAATGAACCCCTTATTCATCTTCTATATTTAAGGCAGAAAGAAGTATAATATATATAAAATGTGGGGAAGTTATGGGGATGTTATTATTGCAGATGCATGAGAAGCACACTGTTAAGAGCGTCATGCTTGGGGAAACAAATTTCATGGTGACAGTGTACCCTAACGTGGATTATGCTTTCATAGTGGCACTCGTTGTAATTCTCGACGAGATTAACAAAGACAGTAGCGGCGAATAATTCATAGTAATTGCTGATTCGCTATGTAGAGTTTCTTTGGAGATGTGTGTGTATTTTTTTTTTTTTTTTAATCTCATGCATTGTTATTTTGGGAAAAAAAAAAGTTCCAATCTTACCTTGTTCAAAAAGACCAATGGAAAGAAATGTTCCAGTCATAAAGTCTCTATTCAAATTAGTCGATTCCTCGAATAATTGTCATGGATTGTAAAAAGCCCCAAAAATATACCAGGTGGCTCCGAAGAGTTAAAAAAAAAAAAAAAGAAGTCTCTCTTGCATACTACTTGATTTATACTCTACCTACTACCTAGCTAACTAAAGGGAGGTTTATCTAGGTAGGTAGGGGATGTGTCTGTAATTTTGATAAAATTTTGATAAAATAGAGGGGATGCGAATGTATTTTACTCTTATATTAATTGTCATTCTCTCAAAATTGAAAAGAGGGCACCTCATTAATGGCTATCTTGAAGTTTCAAAAGAAATAGCACAAAAACGCGTAGGATATTGACTATTCCATTGATTTCTCAATCAGCTTCTTCCTCCGCTGCTTCCTGTACGCGTAATATTGCATAAAACTAAGGTAATGAAACATGAGAAATAAAAATTTAATTTAGATTCTTATCTTACCATCAAATACTAAATATTAATTTATTACTTTGAATTACTAACAAAATGATCATATATTTATTCAATATTTTACAATTGATTTGACATATATACATTATAGTATCAATCAACTATCCAATAACACCAAAATTAGTAATCACTAAATGTTCTTCATAGAAAAGTATCAAAATAGATAAACGATTACAAAATATTCATACTCATACTCCTTTAATCACGAAACTAATACTCTTTCCAGTCCTAATTATCATATTACTTTTTCGTGAATCAGAAGACTCTGACACTTCTGAAAAAATACCAAAGAGTAGCTTGGATGGCATCTATACTTTATATTAATAACAATTTGTCCATGTTCATGTGTCTTCTAAGCACAAGTTTAAAGAATTTTCAACGGAAGCAAATTAATATTCTGACTTCAATTGATTTATGACAGTTAGTGCACGCATTGCAGGTTATTGGAAGATATATGTTACCATAGATCTGTAGTATTTAATTTTTGTTTATTTTTGTTTTATTTCTCCTAATCATAGTTCTTATTCTTTTTACAAATTTTTTAATTTGAATGACTTATAAGATTAAATCCATTTATTTTGGTTATTGTCTTTTTATTTTTCTTTCTTCAATTTTCTTATTTCTAACTTTTGTCCCTCATTTTTTCTTATTTCTAGCTTTTGTCCTTCATTTTTGCATAATTTCACTTCATGGGTTGATTTGTTTTTCAAGTCTACGTAAATTATTCAACAAACTTTATTTAGATGTTGAGAATACCTTGGAAAAAAAATAATAAGATAGCTATCCATCGAGAAAATTATATATTTTATTAAAAATCTATATAACCTGTATTACGCGAAGTTGGAAAAAAAGTAATAAGATTTCTATTCATCGAGAAAATAATATATTTTATTAAAAATTGGTTATAATAAGGGTTCGTTTTAATGGTGAAGGATAATATCGGTGGAGAGATTTATGTGAGAAATACGTGCTCTAACTTCACCAAAAAAAAAAAAAACATTGTAAAAGATATGTCCAGAATTTTAAATTGAACATCATAGGAAAAAATCAACTGTTAGTATAAGGACTCTATTAAAAATTGAAAAAAGTACATTTTCCTGATAAAGAGATAGAATCCACGCAATTTAAGCAGTTAAATTACAATATCGAAGGAAATTAAACAAACTCTACATGCACCCAGACCCTTGATAAACCATCGAAGCTCATTATCCAATTTGCATGATTGACAAATTTCTCTCATTTTTCTGGCATTGTTCATATTCTCCTCGTAGACTATAGGGGTGTACAGATTCCATTCGGAGGATCTTTGGAGTGCTTGGAAAACTTTGTGTTTGACTCTTCGAAAGGGGCCATTCGACCTTATATCTGTTGGAAACCAACTTCTGAGGCGCCATCTGAGTAGAAAAATATTCTCTTCCTTCGATATGTGCCTCCAGTATCTTAGTGTTGTTTCTGCCCATTCTTTGTTCACAGGTGAACCACATACAAGTAAAATCATTGACCACACATAAACCATAATCTAGTCCATTACGAGCACATCTCCTTAGAACAATGCATCCATCGGTGAAATTGCCACTGGCACAGAAAACATTGATCAGTCTATTACCGTGAAGGAGACCTGCCGCAAGTTCATTAATGCTTGGATAAATAATTTCAACAAATGGTGGAATTTGTGTAAATCTAATCTCCCTCATGACCATAGGTTCATCTCCGGTGGACAGCAATAATTTGCAAGTATAGTTGAGAAGTGCAAAGGATCTAACACTCCTACGACCGACTCTCTTGGTAGGTCAGTTAACTCCATTTCAGAGGCCTGATCAACAGAAGTGAAAACTGACAAAGATTTTGAGAATTTTTTAGGGTTGGTTGAGCCTTATCTTATTTTATTGGTAACTAAATGGTTTCGTATTTAAAGATGACATGCCCAATCTCACCGTTAAACCCCTGTGATACAGTGTTTGACATTTAAGTTTGTGGAAAACAATGTGTTACTTGTACAAAAAAATGTATATTGAGGAGTTTTTTTCAAGGGCAAAAGCTCTTAAATACCTAAGAAGTTATATACATGGATCTACGGATACCAGGAAGTTTTTTTGGGACCTTAAATACCATGAAAGTTAATTTTGGTAGTTATGCTGACCATTTTTAATGGTGCCAACTTAACTGGCGTTAAGTGGACACTCTGGCTGGACACGTGGCTTGGGTTAATATTCTTAAATGCTCAAGAAGTTTTCTCGAAGGAGCATAAAGCACTCGGAAGTTCTGCTTTGGTTTTTAAATACCCTAGAAGTTTTCTCAAAGCTGCTCCTTATATACTACAAAAAAAAAGACTTTTAGCGGCGACAAAAGTCGCCACCAAAAGCCTTTCGCGGCGACAAAAAGTCGCTGCAAAGTCGCCACCTATGTGGCCGTCGCCCAAGGTATTGGTGGCGACAAAAAAAGGTCGCCACTAAAAGTGAAGCTTCAGCGGCGACAAATTGTCGTCGCTGAAGGCCATAAATGTCGCCACCGTAGCTATAGCATTCAGCGGCGACATAAGTCGCCGCCAAAGCTAGGTCGCTGCTGAAACCCTTTTTTAAGAAAAAAATAAAATTAATTGATATTTATTTGCCATTAATTGTATATCCTATAAACAAATAAATAAATGAATTAAAAATTAAATATTGGCAACAACAATACATTATACTAATAAAATCAATTATATTGTACTTCAAAACACAATATTATACATAATATTCAAAGTCCTCAACATATAAATACCAAGTCAAATGAAAAGACTAAGGATGAGGATTTGCTTGCATGTTTTTCATCATGGCAGCGAATTGAGCTTGCATTTTTTGCTCCATTCTTTGTTCCCATTGCGTATGCTCTTCTTCCAGCTTTGCTAGCTTTGCTCGCTCTACTGCATGGTCTTCTTCCATCTTTGCTAGCTTTTCTCACTCTGCTGCACACTCTTCTTCTATCTTTGCTCACTCTGCTGCACGCTCTTCTTCCATCTTTGCACGTTCTGCAGCAAGGTTTGCCTCATATTTTGCTCGCTCCTCTTGAATTTTCTTATCAAAGTCTTGTTGTATCTGTATTCGCACTTGATCAATTGAAGTTTGACTCGATTGAGGGCGATCTCTCTTCCTTGAAGGCTCTGCTCCATAACCCTTTCCTCTAACATATCCAGATCACTGCCCAAGAACACTGGTTAATATTTCATCATCGGTCATCTAGGCATCACCCTGTAGTTCTTGTGTTTGTCTTAGATCCCTCATTTGCATCTGCATTAAAAGTATGAAGTTATGGAATAAGACAAATATTCATAAACAAAACAAGAATAAATAGTACCATACATACATAAGCTTCTTCGGCGGCAGGATCTGACCACTGTAACTGTCCATTTGCCGTCTTTCTGGTGTGTTTGATCTGCCACAACTCTTCTAGCGGTGGGCATTCTCCAGTTGTGGGGTCAGTCTACAAAGTAAAATGAAAAAATACAACCAGTAGTATACTAAAATATAGAAAATTAAGTAAAACATAAATCAAAGTAAAAGAGAGAGATTAAACTTACAACAGAGTAATCTACTTCAGTAAATGATAAACAACCACAAGTATGTTTTGTAACCTGTTTCGCTCTGTTTCCCTTGTTTCTAGCACTCACAGGCTATAATAAAGTTGGTTAACTGATAAGTATTTGATTGAGCAAATAATGAGAGTTCATTTAAAAAGTTAGTAAGGTACCTGGAATTGGGGGGATTTAAAATATGTCAATAAATACTCCAAATCTTCAGGACTTATCTGCTCAGGTGGGTTAGCTAACCTATCTTCATCACTTTCATATTTTTGGTAGTGTTTATGCAAATTGGTCTTCCAATTTTTAAATGCTTTTTGGAGAGCGATTTCCAAATACTTATCAAACTTTTCTTCTTGTCCTGCAATCGCAGGTTCAAATTTGTCCTAAAAAATATAAATGTCAGCCAAATTAAATTTTTCACCAATTTTATTATCAAACATCATCAAATTGCAACCAGTGACAATCATTCTCATATCTTCAATTTCAATACTATGTATTTCTTCCATCAAACATATCATTAATTAATGACATAATAAGCCTAAGTAATCTATTTGTTCAATCAAAACTCATACATAATACATAGTTGGCCCAAAATCAAAATACAACATACACAGCTTAAGATTAGTTTTTCAAAAGATGAGCAATGAACTAACATAGACAAGTCCTATCAATGCTTAAGCATTATTGCTGATTAATATAAAAAAAAGACAAAATCATTGAAAGAAACAATTTCACTTCATAGACTAAGCAGCAAACTATCACAAGATTTATAGCTAATTTCTTCATAAACCATTCAATGACTCAACTTCAGGTTATGTCACTAGTAATAGATGTAAAAGATCAAATAGCTCATAAGCACTAACGCATGTATCATTTTTGAGAAACACCAACATTTGAATTTAAGGATAATACCTTCACTTTGAATAGCATATCTTCACCATACTTTTTAAAAGCATCCTCCCACTTGACACATTGCCGAAAAGATATTGTTGTCCTCATTGTCAAACCACAATAGTTAGCTAAGTCTCTTGCTCCTGGTCCCACTGGTCTGGCCACCTTATCTGATAATTGAACTTTAATCTTTGAAAATCTTGTTCTCGATTCCACATTGATTGATTTATATACTCCTCTCCTCTTAATGATTGTACTAGAAGAGCCTATCATTCAAATGAAATAGTTAAAATATGTGTTAGACATTCAGAAACAAAGGTTAAGTGTTAGTAAAATCAAGTTAGTGTCAATAAAATTTACCCGCACTACTATTTTCAGTTGGAGCGGAGTTGTCTCATGCTGAGTACCACCAGTACTATCATGCATTGTCGGCTCTCTATATGGCATGGAGCAAGTACCGCCACTACTAAGTGAGCCATGTCCTCTCCTTATGCTAAGTAAACGAGACTTCCCACCTCTTCCTCGAAGTCTAGACATATCCTGCAAGAATGTACAAAATTTAGCATATCTTCTAAAAAGAACTGAAGTATAAATCACATTTAATTAATTATAATTAAAATACCATTGATAATGACACAAAATTCATTCAATTGATTCTTCTGAGAAGTTATCACTACTATAGATATCTTCTGAGTCACTCTCTTTCATTTCATCATTTGTGTCACTTTCTTCTTCACTATCGCTATCATTATCATCAAGCACATCCTCCTCATCATTATCTTCATGAGATGATAGATGAGTCTGGCTATCATCAATGAGTCCAAATTCCATGGTATTACACATACTTCTATGTGATGGTTCTCCTGCTTCCATAGAAGTTTGTGGTGGTACAACATCATCGCCTAAGTCAATGAAAATATCAGGAACATCAAGACTTGTAGCATTAATATTCAAGTCAACCACCAATTGTTGATAAGCATCTTCATCAAATGTAGTAACATTTCCCCTTCTACCAGCATCATCATCATCATCATCATCATTCACACTTAGCATATTGAACAAGTCTCGTGGATTTGTTCTTATCACAACAAGCCAACCAGGATGAACAATATTGTCAACATAGAAAACTTGCTCCGCTTGAGATGATAAAATGAATGGTTCATCAGTTTCTAATGAATATTGAGTGTTAATACTTGTGAACCCATACTTGTCGACCTTATATCCTTCGTCTAAGTCATCCACGTCCCACCAATGACACTTAAACAAGTATATTTTCTTATTTCCTACATAAAACAACTCATAAATATGCTCTAACACACCATAATACTCTTTATCCACATGACCAATATCAACCTTTACCATGACTCCACTATTTTGAGTTTTTTCCCCGTAGCTCGATCTTTTGTGTGGAAGCGAAATCCGTTGCCTATAAACATGGAATAACGCCTCACTACCTTCATAGGACCAATGGATAAACTGTCAAGTTCAGGACCTAAGTTGCCTTGAATGGACAATGTCAGCACCTATGCAAACAAAAACCATTTTTTAAAGATCTCATACTAATAAAAACTAATACACACATCAAGGTCCAAGATACTAATGCTTACTCGGGAACGAAACCAATCATGAAACTCCTCATATTGTCTTTGTTGAGTCATTGATTCTTGTTGGGTTCCAAGCATATTCTGATATTCCCTATAAGTTTTACACAAGTAAGAAAAATATAGATTACAAATACACCATTTTCAAGTAAGACAAACTTACTCTATGAATGGCTAAACTTCTTCACAATTTTGGAGAACATACATTCTCACTTGACAATACTCTTCATGGGAAAGAGAGATTGTATCATACTGTCCCCTAGGTTCACCACTTCTCTTGAATATTGATAATTCATAATTGGTGTCAACATCATTTTCCTCATTCCTATGTTGCACATTGAATTTCGTAGGAAAATCTTGTAAGTACCGCGAGCAAAATATGAGACTTTCATCTACTAAATATCCTTCTGCAATTGATCCCTCAGGTCGAGCCATATTGCGAACATTTGATTTCAGTGATCGCAAATACCTACAACAAAAAAGTTGCTTAGACTTGAATGGTAGGTATTCAACGATGTGAATGTAATAGTAATATGGCCTATTAAAGTATCTTACCTTTCTATGGGATACATCCAACGATATTGAATGGGCCCACCAAGTTTTGCTTCTCGTGTTAAATGTATTGGCAAGTGTACCATGACATCGAAGAAGGCAGGCGAGAAGATAGTCTCTAACTTGCATAAGGTTACTACTATTTGGCTTCGAAGCTTGTCAAGTTCTTCACATGTTAAACACTTAGAACAAATGTTCTTAAAAAACCTTCCTAATTCTATAATTGGTTCACATACTTTAGGAGGTAATAGTCCATGTATTGCAATAGGCAACAATTCTTGCAATAGCACATGATGATCATGACACTTCAAACCAAATATTTTCCTCTCATTAATGTTGACACACCTTGAAATGTTAGATGCGAAGGCATCAGGTACCTTTATGTTGGCTAAGAATTTACAAAGATCTACTTTTTGTTCCGGTGATAGTGTGTAAGGAGCACGAGGCTTTGAAACATTATTACCCTCACCAACCGGGTGTAAATTACGCCTAATGCCCAAGTCCATCAAATCATATATGCTCTTCATTGTGTCCTTGGTTTTTCCAACCAAATCCATTATCGTTGATACAATATATCAGAAACATTTCTTTCTATATGCATCAGGTCAAGATTGTGTCTTATCAACAATGATTTCCAATAAGGCAATTGGAAAAAAATGCTTTTTTTCCTCCAATTGTAAGCCTTAGTCTCTATATGGCGCGCTTTCGTTTATGACCTTTTCCAAACGAAACATCACCCAATCGTTGTAACTGCATAAGTACTTCATCTCCAGTTGACGGAATTGGTGTAACACCGTGTTCTTCATTCCCATCAAATGACTTCACATCTTTACGCCATGGGTGACTTGACGGAAGAAAGCGTCGAAGACCCATGTAAGCTAACTTATTCCTTAATGAAATGCAATGTGTATCTCTGGCAACACGGACATGCAAGCTTACCTTTCGTTGACCACCCCGAAAGATTTCCATATGCAGGAAAGTCATTTATTGTCCATAATACTGCAGCGTGCATGTTGAAATTTGATTTTGTGTGTGCATCATATGTTTCCACCCTTTCTTCCCACAACTATTTTAGCTTTTCAATCATTGGTTGTAAATAAACTTCTATTTCATTACCTGGACACTTTGGACCTAGAATAAGAAGTGTCATCATAAAATAAGGGCTCTTCATGCAAATCCATGGTGGCAGGTTATATGGCACTAAGGCAACGGGCCAAATACTATGATTAGCACTCATGTTCCCAAATGGTTGAAAACCATCACTTGCCAAACCCAACTGGACACTCCTTGGATCATTGGAGAATCTAGGGAATTGCTGGTCAAAATGTTTCCAAGCAAGAGAATCAGTATGATGCCTCATTACATCATCATCAACGTGTTTCTCCTTGTGCCACCTCATTTGTTTAGCAGTTTCTCCTTCCATATAAAGCTTTTGAAGTCTAGGTGTTATTGGAAAATGCCTCAATACTTTATGAGGAACATTTTTTCCTTACACCTTATTCAACTTCCATCTGGGAGCTTTACACTTAGGGCATGATTTTGCATTTGCATGCTCTCTCCAATATAATATGTAATCATATTCGCACACATAAATTTTCTTATAATCTAAACCTAAATCACAAATTACCTTCTTAGCTTCATAGAATGATTGTGGGATTAAAGCTTGTGGGAAAGCTTCTTTCAATACGGTGAACAATAGATCCATGGATTTATTGCTCCAATGGCTAAGACATTTCACTTGAAACAACTTTACAATGAAAGACAATTTGGACTCTTTGCCACAACCTTGATAAAGTTTTGTCTCTGCATCTTTTAACAGGTGAAAAAATCTTTGAGCATTCACATTCGGCTCTTCACTTTCACTTCTTATGTTCGCATCATCTAAAGAAGGAATTCCATATGCATCATATACCATCCTTGTAAGATCTTCCTCCTCATACGTATCATTGTCTACCACTCTATTTGAAGTCTCACAATCACTTCGAAATCTAGAAGTTTCCCCATGCAAGTCCCACACCTTGTAACTAGCCTAAAAGCCTTTTGTCAACAAGTCTACTTTAACTTCTGTTCTCAATTTGAATGTAACATTCATACATTTTTTACAAGGACAACGTATTTTGTTCCTCACTCCATCTTGACTAAAAGCCCATTCAACAAAACTTTCTACTCCCCTAATATATGCCACATTGCCTCTGTCTTTAATGTCCAACCAACTTTTGTCCATTACTTAAAACATGAAAAGTTTAAGATAGATACTTTATGTCAAAAAAAGGAAATAATAAAGTAATAAGTATAAAAGAAGTGCAAAAGTTAAGCAAGAAACTAACAAATACAACATATAGACAACACTTTAACAAAGAAATATTCAAATAATTGCAAAAGAGAAAGTTGAGTTGCTGAATATACCTGATGCAAATAAGCACAAGATAAGAACAACAACAATTAAGAATTAATTCTTGTCGTTTCACAAGTTCACAACTGATAAAATTCGGACTTGAAACTGAGAGCCACCACACACACAAGAACAAGAATGATGCGCAGATGTAGAATCTCAGTGAGAAAAAAAATTCAAGCACAACACAAATTCTGCAGATTAAACAAAATAGCGAACATCACAGATCTCAGCAAGTTCAACAACATATGAATGAAGGAAATCTGATCAGAATATGCACATAAACCAGATTTACCATGCACAGAACCACCAAAATGCAAAGCAAAAGATTTTTGGACAGCAAGCAAGTGATATCAGCAAAAGATTCAAATGAAGTACCAGACAAGCAGCACAACTAATTTCGAATTCACAAGTGCAAAATTTCATGTGTCATTACTCACGAATACCAACAAAATGCCACTTGAACAGAGAGTTAAATCAAATTCACAATGACATACCAATCAGATTTAGAAGCAAAATCCTAAGAAAATAGAACCAGTTTCAAATAAAAAACAATTCCAGTCTGGAACAGCAACAAATCAGAAGGTTTTTTGTTGCACAAAGTCACATGATGGCAAGTGTGTATGATTCCAAATTATCAATAAGCTAAGAAGTGCTCAATGTCCTGCCAGCAACAATCAGAAACATGCAGTCCATGACTATCATCAATTAGCATTACAGAATAAACTCCACAATTGCAAATAACAGAACCAAAAATCACAAAGGAAACAAATTAAACTCCATAGTATAATGTCCAAATCAGGTCAGACATATAAAAATCACAGTGAAGTGAAATCTGTCCAGGTTCCACAAAAATTCCAAAAATTAGAGAGCAATGAAGAGCACCACTTTCGAGTGTGTACGTGTAGCGCGCCCTTGGGTCCGCCCTTTAAGAAAATAAGAACCAAGGGGATAGTGGAAGCTAACCCCCGGGTGTCGTTCGCTTGAGGAGCCTAAACGCAAAAGATGACCTAGTAACTAGTATGCAAACTATTAAACACGGGTAAAATGTATTGTATTTTGTTTTTGATTTAGAAAAGATGCAAAAGGTATGATATGTTCAAAAGTAAAATAAAGATAGGATAAAAGTGAGATTTGGAGGGGGATGAAAATGTAATCATTCTTGATAAATGGAAACCTTGGGATTCATTGCTTCAAAAGATTTTTAGGGAGTTTCTTGTTGATTTTCAAAAGGCCCCTAGAGGAACCCCTCTAGGCTAGGCTTAGGTTAACTTAATTAATGCCGGAACCCCGCACATTACTTAATTTAACCTAAGTTGATTAATCTCAAAATCAAAGTGAATTTGCTAATTGTAAGGGGCTCTTAATCCAACAACCGGAACCCCGAATTGCCACTTAATTAATCCTAGAGTTTAATCAATTATTGGAACCCCACATAATAAATTTAAACACTAGGATTGAAGGCCAATGCCACTCATGCAATTTGACAAATTCAAGAACCAATTAATTATGCAAGACTTATGATCCACAATTTGGGCCACCCCATAATTGCACTTAATTTCTCAGTTAACCCTAACTCATTGATGGCCACCCAAACAAAGGTTAAGGTTGAAAAGAGTGATTACCCAATGTCTAACCACAATCAATTAATTCTTATGCTATCTCCCTCAAGCAAATAACATAACATTCTTAATCCACTAACCAAGCCACCTTGCATTAACACATAATTTTCACAAAGAGAATAACAAAACTATGAACCCATAAATTTCATTAAACTCAAAGTTAATACAAAGCAATGTCAAGAATTTGAACAAGAAAGAAATAACATAGTCATAGTTTCTAACCCTATTACAACATATAGAAATCAAGCACAGAACCAAATGCCATAGATACACTCCTAGAACCCTAGAAAAGCATAAATACAACAAATGGAAGAAGGATTAGAACTAGTAAAACTCCCCTAATAAGCTCCAATGCTCATCCCTTGGCTCCCACCACCAAGAATGGTGGAGCCTAGCTGCTACTCTCCATGGGAAGAACAACAACCAAGGTGGGAAGGAAAGAGGCCATGGATTTGGGTGGAAGGAAGTGAGAAAGATGAAGATGAAGATGAGAGAATGAGAGAGCTAGGGTTTAAGAGGGTGTGTGGTGGCTCCAAATCTGTCAAATGCTCCTCATTTTCGACCTAATATGCTCCCCAAGTCGGGTCAAGAAGTGGGTAATTGAATTGGACCTGGGTTGGCCCAAAAAAACCAGCAAAATCGCACATATGTCAGTGCGTGCTCACTGTAGCGAGCATTTTTGGTCACCACAGCGAGATTGACAGAGAGCTCAGCTCAAGTTTCTGTCTTTCTCGCTGTAGTGAGAACTTTTGGTCACCACAGCGAGATTGACAGAGAGCTCAGCTCAAGTTTCTATCTTTCTCGCTGTAGCGAGCATTTTTTATTGTTGTGGCGAGATGTATAGATTTTTGGGGCTGAACTTTTGTGCTTCCGCTGCCTCCTTCTGCGCAACTTGCTCTTCAACTCGGCTAATTTCTTCATGCAAAATTTTTCCTCTTTTGGTCCTTCAGCGACCCTACAAACATTATTGCAATAAACAAGGATCAAAAAGTCCTAGAGATCAATTAATACAAATTAATCTCCAATTATGACTAATTAACCTCATTTTCATACTAATTCCACTTAAAGGCCTATGATGTTCAATAACCTAATATGGACCAAAATTACATCTTAAATATGTTAAAAGCCTCATTTTTAGCATAGCAAAACAATACAAATTTAAGGATTTATCAAGCAACTATCCAGAGTTGTCCAGAAATTCCAGAACAGAAATAGACACACAAAATTCTTGAGTTGCAACTAACAAAAACACCAAAATCCTAGAAAAACATATCAGAAACAGAGCAATATTGCATAGAACACAGATTCTCAGTGCAGAATTCCACTGCAAGAACAATCCAAAACCAACAGATGTACCAAAATGCATAGACAAACCAAATTTGAATCCATATTCCAAAACAAGCTCAGTTTAGACAGCAACGAACATGCAGAGGTCACATTTCAGCCCAGAGATTGGTGACTTGCACTACCCTTGAAAGTAAGTAAGTGGTTCAAATCATCATTCCAAGTCATCAAATAAGCACCGGATTTCTGATATTTTTAGGTTTTTCTCCTAAACTATAGCATCAAACAAGCAATAAGAAGAATTGCATAAGAGGATAAGGAGAACTACCTCTAAAAGAGATCCAATTGCTGCTTCCCATATGCCCAAAATCACTGAAAAAAATTTGGTTGTTAAAACTTTAAATTGAAGAGGAATATATGTGCATGACATTAAGGGGAAAAAGAAAAATAAACCCATCACTAATTAAATAAACGTAAAAACAGTACATATAGAAAAGCTAGCAGTAGCAACATAAATTCCCATTCATCTATTATGAAAGCAACACAAAGTACTCTAAAGTTCAAGACAGAATTCTTTGTCCAAGAAAAGCCATGGAAAATAAACTCATATGTACCCAATGCTACTGAGCAAGAAAGGTTAATAACTTTCAAATCAGATCCATAACTCATGCCCAGAACCTGTCAAGATATAAACAACATTTCACCTCAACTTGAAAAAATGGTGTTTCTTCTATTATCCTTTTTGCATTTTGTATTTTGTTATTTCCTATCTAACATACAACTTAAGCAAGATGCCTTTATTTCTTTAGCATTTCATCCTTGTTCACTAGGTATAAATACCATCTCATGTAGAACAGCACTGAAATATTCATAAATACTATCTCGTGTAGAACAGGATACTTAGTAGGAAAACTTGAGCTTGGTCTAGACTTTCAACACATTTAATTTGGAAATTCCAATTCTGAAATAGTCCTAAAGTTCATGGGGATTGAACCCAGGAGACAGAGGAAATAAGGCGATTAAGGAACTTACAATTAAAAGAAGGAGCAGCACCAGTAAGTTCACGTTGACACAACTAATGACTGGACAAGTGAAATGAACACATGAGTAACATTCCTTCTTAACCCACCCTAGCTATGTTTGGAGTACTAGTGAGAAGGAAGAAAGTTGAAACTGCAATGTTTGTCTTTTTTAGCAGATTTCACCCTTGCAAATCAAAAAAGGCTCAAAAATAATTATCACATTACTAACCTCAAACTGCACCCATAAATGAACAAAGAATAAGGAACTGTTAAATTCAGGCATACCACATTGTCTTGATAAAATATATTAAGCAGTAACACACAAAAATATTGGGATATACAAATTTGCACTATAATACTCAAGGATTATTAGGCTACAACTTTAAGGTTATTGCAATCCGAAACCATAGAATTATGAGAAAAAGAAACTTCAATTAACCAAGGATTCACAAATTAACAAAAAAGTTATGCGGTGAACCCCATTAGCTATTGCCTCGGAATGATGCAATGGAAAATGGAAAGGCACCGATACACCAACTAAGAAACTACAACAAAGTAATTCCTTTTTACCCAGAGTTGAAGAGAAATCAGAAGGCTTGGAGAAATGAATAAAGAAAACAACACAGTAGAAGACAAAGATGGATTATCTGAGCTATTAATCTTGTCTTCTTTATACATTTCACCAGCTTAGACTACCAAATTTTACCTCATGAGACTCCTCACCGCCAATAAAGCATAACCCCCCAAGTGTCACTTAGAACCAAAAAACGAAAATTTATTGTCAGCCGAAACTTCTTGAACCACCCAATCGATTTTACAGCTCTAGGAAGCCGAAAATTTGGGAGACCCATTTCAATGCTCTTGCGACTAATACATTGATCATATTCAACGAGGGAAAAAATAGAAAAATAGCAGTACCTGGAGAAATGCAAGAAGAAAAACATCCTAAGTTATTGTCAGCCGCAAATATAAGTCAGCAACCTTTCTTCCTTGTCTCGTTCTTTCAATGAGATGCTCAGAGGAGTAATGGGATTTCAGGGCAAGGGAGGGTAATCGCCCGCTGGAAATATGCTCAGAGGGGTAGTACATTGCTCATATTCAAAAAGGGAAAAAATAGAAATGCAAGAACAAAAAACACCACCTTTCTTCCTCGTCTCATTCTTTCAATGCAAAGCTCGAGCTCATTCAACTGTTGCCAAATGAAAAACACAGCGTGGCCAGTAAACGATACGCCGACAAATGGTTTCAGCGGTGAGGGATAAAGGGAAATGGAATTCACAGCGCGGCCAAAGAGAAAAGAGAGAAGAGATTTAGGGAAAATTTGGCCGATTAGTTTCGCGGGAGAACGAGGGAAAATTTGGGAATTGGAAGTATAACTTTCAATTTAGAATATAACATATAAAATTTCATGAAACCTTTGGCAAAACTCGTTAGTCTGGTTCATTTGGCTTGGATAGTGGACAGAGTGACAACCTACCCAGGTTCGATCCCCCGCTCAAAGGAGTCTTTCTTTTTTTTTCTTTAGACTTTTTGCGGCGACGTTGAAATGTCGCCACTGAAACTAGAAGCTTCAGCGACGACTCTAAAAAGTCGCCGCTGAAGCTTCTACTTTCAGCGGTGAGCATTTGGTCGCCGCCAAAACTCCTCTCTTCAGTGGCGACACCCAATAGTCACCGCTGTAGCCTACACTTTCAGCGGCGACTTTTTTTGTCGCCGCTGAAAGTCACCGCCAAAGCTCCATTTTTTGTAGTCTAAGTCAAGCCACGTCATCATCCATTCAGTTTGACGTGGTAAACGTTCATTTTTCTCTCCGTTCACTTTGGGCATTAATGCTACGAAAATAATACTTCTCAGACATTTAAGATCAAAAAAAAACTTCCCGGTGCTGGCAGCTCCTTGGATATAACTTCCTGGATATTTAAGAGCCTTTGCATTTTTTTTCAATGTTGTTTATTTATTATAGATATACTTATCCAATCATAAATTTAAAGAAGGGAAAATGAGCAAATTTAAGAACAAAATTTTAGTTCAGGAGTGTCTGACACCACAAACTTTTTGGAGGACCTTAAATATACACCAACTTTTAAAATTGGAGCATTTTTAATACTGATGCTAACAGGAGGTAAATGGCGTTATATGAGACCGAAGTGGGACTCAAAAATTGTACACGTGTCCCTTTTTCTTCTTGCCAATGTACACATGTCATTTTAAAATCCTAAATAAACTCATGTAAAAGAAAAAAAGTAAATAAACATTAAAACCTAATATAATGATCAAAAGCAAACAAACCCCCACCATTAGATCCTATTCTCGATATGTATGCATTCCTTTATCAACCTCTTTTTCTTTTTGGTTCTTATGTGTTGATTTTTTTTTTTTTAAAAAAAACTCTTTTCTCTTCGTTCTCTCCCACATCCAAATCCAAGAAATTAACAACCTAGAAAAATAATCCTTCTCTCTCCTCACATTTCTCTCCAGCACTGCATGCCCAGATCAAACAAAAGCACAAGATGTGCAAGTGATGCGTGTGTAATTTTAATAATCGAATGTTCAAAACATAAGTTTATCTTGGTAATTTCAATACAATTACTCAGAAGTTAGAACAAAGCAACTTCCAATTGACGATCACTCCTATTATAGAATTGCAGTACCAATTGCCCAAGAACTCAAAGGGATCTGATGTTCGGCCAAGAACTGAGCAAATGAATTCTTGTATTCACTTTTAACCCCGTGAGAAAGAGTCTTTTGCCCCAAATCTTTAATGCCATTACCCAAAACCTTAGCCACATACTCATCCGCCTCCACAGTCGATCCCTACACACTCATCTTCATAGTCTAATAAATCCTGACCATTGATTCCCTCCTCTCCGTTCCAATCAACGCCTTGATCAACTCCACCAATCCTTGATCATCGTACGCGATCCCATCGCCCTCCATCTTTAAAATCAGATGGTCTACACCCTCTGGCATACCATTTCTCGCAAGCGCCTTCGCCATTTCTTGGGCATACCAGTTCTTCGATTCAACCTACCGATTAGGTCGTGGGGGCTTGTTTGCTTCTGATCATTATTTTAGGCAAGAAGAAAAGGGGACACGTGTACAATTTATGGGTCTCATTTCAGTCTCATTTAACGCCGTTTACCTCCTCTTAGCATCAGTATTAAAAATGCTCTAGTTTTGAAAATTGATGTGTATTTAAGGTCCTCCAAAAAGTTTGTGGTACAGGTGCTCCTGGATCAAAAGTTCGTTGTTAAATTTGCTCCTCTGCCCTTTAAAGAATCTACAACTTTGTTTCAATTGATGTGACAGCATTAGATAGGATTGTTTCAAATAAACGAGGGCATGTTGAGTACGACACGAAAAATTTAGATGAAAAATCTGATTTCAAAAATAAAAATGTATGATGTATCAAAAATTAAAAATTTTCAAGGTCTAAAATTAAAGTATCTATAGATAATGTATCCTTAATGTTTACTCTCTGCAGTCGGTAGATGGAGATTCTGATCTTAATTAATCTAGAAATTTTTAGCGATGCAATTTTTAGCATTTCAGAGGATACATGGTAACTCTTGGAAATTACTGTGTAATCCAAATTATATGTCAAAAAATTAAAATCATGATTTAATTGGTGTGCCATTTATCTAGTGATGGAAATTGAGATGTATGTTTGCATGTTTTGCATGTCTATTCTTTTTTATTTCGTAACCTTTTTGTATATGGTGGCGTGATCTACAAAATATATTAATTATTTGAACAAATATAAAACAAGAATTTTAACATTTGAGATTTCTGATTTTTTTATTATAGATTTAACGAGTCTGATCTAATAAAATTTTTGCGACACTACTTCTTATATTAGACTCGAAGAAATTATTATTCCATTCTTGAGACTTTTATTAAACAGAGATCTTCGTTATAAATTTGCGTATCAGATCAGTTATTTTAAAGAAAGATATTAATGAAAGAACTAATATAATAAGCTCTTAAAAGGTAGCATTCATATTACAAAAAAGAAAAACATTACAATAAGATAATAGGATCAGAATAATAGTTGCAAGGATAGGCAAATCGAAATAAGATACCAAGAAAAACTAAAAAACATAATCATAAAAGAGACCATTTTATGCATAGAATGATAGTTGCTATTCCATGTCAAATGATTCACCCAAAGCTTCCACAAAATATCGGATTTCAAAGTCAAATCGACAGAACTTGCAAATCTTTCGTTTTGTCCTCTTCTGCATGCCAGTTGTAGGGATGTATAACTTCCATTATGAAGGTTTCTCATGAGTTGTGCATGCTCTGCTTTTAACGTCTTTGAAGAAAACATGACACTTAAGATACAGACTAAGAAAAGAAAACCAGAAGCACAAACGATTTCTGATACTAAGGACTTTCTTTTCATAAGATATTTTACTCCAATGCTTTAAACAAGATTCAACAACGTCGATAGACGTGTATGATCCAGAACAAAACAATAACGTGGTCCACATGTATATAGTATAGTCATTATCTTTGGTAGCATACATTTTCAACTTACAAGCTCCATCGATAAAATCATTTTTAAGTAGGAAAAGGTTGAGCATCCCTCATGAGAAATCAGGCTTGAAGTTAAAGTGTCGAAGGTTTAAATTGATAATCTCATCATCGATTGAAAAATAATGATCCAAGGCATTGACAAAAGGAATGGATGAGGACACTTCAATATCAACAAAATGATCATCACATATATCGCCAAATAAACGACAGCTGCATTTCGCAATGTAGAGATACTTCATTCCATCTTGATCCACACATTTTAAAATTTCACATTTTGACCAAAAAAAAAAAAAAGAATTTCACATAGCACATCGTGAGGAAGTTTAGTAATGTCCACGAGGTAAAAAATGAGATGAACTGAAATTGTAGCATGTATAAATAGCCAAGATATTAAAGTGGCATTTATGTTTTCAATCGTCATCCGTAGAGATTACTACATACTAAGAGTCATACAGTTAGGATATGAATGCTCAAAGTTCATGAATAGCAACACATTTAACTAAACCATAGAAATTAGTAGTGAATATGCAAAGAGAATAAAGGGTCTTATTAATGAATGATAATTTAAATAAAAAGTAATTAATATCTCAATTGACTACCTTGAAAGAATTTAAATAAAAAGTACTTACTTTAGGTCTTTATTTCACTATGTCTACAAAGGCTCAATTAGTTTTTTTTTTTTCATAAAATACCAATGCTGAAAGTCCTTGAAATTGAACCAAAATTAGCACATATATATGAAAATAATTTATTTAAGTACAAAGTAAATAAATACTTCATTAACACTTATGCCGATAAGAAAGTTTTATGATCGGAGGTTATATTATGCCTCAACGAGTCAAACCAAAATGGACAATGATTCATGGGGGTAAACGACAACTAATGCCCAGTGACAACTGAAAGACATTAAAAATATTATATCCACATATAGCATTTACAAATGTGTATAATGATGAAAAGTTGACAAAATGAAATAATCAAACTTACTCTTCAAAAATAGGTGCAAAATATAAAGTTCCTCGATCTGCTGACATTTGATACTACAAAAAAAATGTTGATTTGTCACGGTTTTTAGAACTGTGACAAATCCTACCCTGGCAAGCCGATTAGTAATAGTTTTTCCAAACTGTTACACGTATGAGAAAACCGTGACAAGTATTATGGCTTAGTAACGGTTAAAACTGTTACAAAAGCGGTCCAAAAAATGGGAAAATGGCCAAGTTTTTACGGAAAACCGTGACAATTAGGGGGCTTGTCACGGTTTTAACCATGACACCGTGACAAGATTTGTCATGGTTCGAACCGTAACAAGCTTTGTCACAGTCTGAAACGTGACAAATCTTTGTCGAGATTAAAATTTATTCCATGCTTCCAACTATTTGTTCCTTTTATTGAGGAAATTTAAGATTTTCGCTAAATTAAATGATTAATTATTTTCTTTTAAGGGAAATAAGCTGATATTTCATATTTTAATTTTCTTTAAAACATTTCTTTAAAATAACATTTACACAAGAAATTGATCATATTTTTATTTAGGATTTATTTACAGATATAATATTTTTTATTTGGACACCCTGCAACATAAAAAAAGGAGTTAGAAATGAAAAAAATAACATTACTGATTTGAAATAAGATTACTCAGAAAAAATAAAGCATAACAGCTTACTGGAAAAAAGGAAAAAGAGAACAGAATGTAGAGGAGAGTGTGTAAAAATGAGGGGAAGGGGGGTTTATATAAGAGTTTTTATCTAAGTCTGTTACGGTTAAGGGCCCTTTGTCACGGTTTAAACAGTGACAAAAACCGTGACAATGCCCTTTGTCACGGTTTCTGCACATAGAACCGTGACAAATGACATTCCTAATGATAAAAATGGCCAACGGTCGTGGTTTTGTAACGGTTTAAACCATTACAAAATGTTGAACGTTAGAATTTTCATCAATATATATGGTGGAAACGATGTTAGAATCTTAAGTTTTGATGAGGACTAGACCCTATAGATAACATAAGTTAAAAATGAACAGATAGCATATAACTTAGTCTGAAAAGAATTGAGATAAGAATCAAGGCATATGACTAAGGGAAAGTATAAGGTATCAAATACACTATCGCTAGACTGAAAGCCTATCGCTAATAAATGAAGAGAAGGATAATACTAGCTAATGAAATCTTGGCAATAAACTAAGTAAATATTCCTATAGCTAAGACATACCTCTATCGCTAAAACCTCATAAGGAACAGCTAGTATAAATTACAACATAGTCACTAGCGATAGCATGGTAAGCTATCGATAGCGGATGGTTGATATGAAGCAAAGCTTGAGCAAATGAAATATACTAGCGCTATTATAGTCACTAGCGATAATAAGTTTAGCTATCGATAGTGAAATCTCTTACTGAAATATCTTGACATTCTGATAGCTGATATACTATCTATATACACTGAGCTAATGAATCCTTCTAGCGATAACACCAACTGTGCTTCACTTGAATACTTGTTTAGCTAAGTGCAGGACTAACACTATGAAGCTAGCGATAGCTTGGGTCGCTAGCGCTACTGAAAAAGCTGCTACACAAGTACAATGTTGCAGGTAGTTGTTGGTCACAATGCCTATCTCTCATAGCTCATCTTCTGCAAGAATTAAATGATGCGAGAGAAGAAAGATGACTAAAATGAAGACCAGCATTAAATGCCAACGGGGAGGAGCTTCCAACGAACATATTCAAACGGTCTCATGACGCTGAAAGAGAAAGGCAAATATGTGAAGAGATATAAAAACCAAGTCTTGAGCATTTATGAAGTAGAGAACAAACTGACGAACAAGCATTCATTATTTCTCATCTACTCACTGATTAAAGCTTTATTATTCTTAGTGAGATTACTTGTACTTCAGTGATTATCAAAATCTGTTCATTAAGTGAACTCATTTATTGAAATCCTCTACTGTTTGAGGTTGTTCTAAAATCTGGGATTTTAGAACAGGGTTGTAATATTACAACTTGTAAGGGGGAGTATTTAGAGGAAGTCTAAAGCTCTGTCTTGTAAAGGTTGGCAGGTGAACCTGGTTTGTAAAACCTGTGGTTTAGTGGAACCCAACGAGGAGTTGGAGAACTAGATGTAGGCAGCGTTTGGCTGAACCAGTATAAAGGCTTGCCTTTGTATTTTAAAGTTTTTAATTCCTGAAAAGCATAATTCACCCCCCTCTTGTGCGTTTTGCCACTTTCAAACGATGGTGAGTACTTTGCAAATACACAAATTACTACTTTTCTCACGTATTTTTCTCTATAATGTTATCATCAAAGTATGGATAAATCATGGATAAAGTTTTCCCGAACAAGTTTGATCTATTTGGATGGATTGAATGTTTTCTTAGAATTTGCTACAACTCATGCTTGTGTTAATGGGAAGATTATATATCCATGTCCCAAATGCAAGTGTGAGAAGTGGCATCCACGAGAAATTGTTAGAGAACATTTAATTGTGAAGCCATTCCTGGAAGGATATACATATCGGTGTCTACATGGAGAAACACCTGACATGGTTGATGATCAGTTCGCTGAAAGTTCTCAAGCAGCGGTTCAATTAGGTGCTAATGATGACTCGATGAATGAGGTTGTTCGTGATGCTTTTGGTTTTGATGATGACAACATCACTCAAGAAGCAGAAGGATCTGACCCAGTGTTCTATAGGAATGACGCAGCTCGTGAGTTTTACTAGTTAATGGACGAAGCATATAAGTCTTTATATCCTAATTGTGAAAAATACTCTAAATTATCGTTTTTGGTTAAATTATATCATATAAAATGCATATGTGGAATGACTGATAAAAGTATATCTGTGATCCTTGAATTATTGCATGATGCATTCCCCAATGCGGAAATCCCTGCATCATTTTATGAGGCAAAAAAGATTATAAACAAGCTTGGATTAAATTATGAAAAAATTGATGCATGCCCGAATGATTGTATGTTGTACTCATCCGATATCAAACATAACAGTCCCACATTGGCTGGGATCGAGATGTTCCTAGCCTATATAAGGTGATGGACTCTCCTTCCCATCAGGACGCGTTTTCATGGGTGAGTGTAGGAGGCTTTAGCCAGTATTCCTACCATGAGGAACAAAACCGTGAGGGGAGTGTGTGGGGCCCATAGCTTTGGGAGCATCCCTACCCAAAGCGGACAATATCCTGATCGAGTTTGGGTTGTTACATATGGTATTAGAGCCAGGTTCAGGTCGGTGTGCCAGCTAGGACGCTAGGCTCCCAAGAGGGGTGGATTGTGAAGTCCCACATCGGCTGGGATCGAGATGTTCCTAGCCTATATAAGGTGATGGACTCTCCTTCCCATCAGGACGCGTTTTCATGGGTGAGTGTGGGAGGCTTTAGCCAGTATCCCTACCATGAGGAACAAAATCGTGAAGAGAGTGTGTGGGGCCCATAGCTATGGGAGCATCCCTACCCAAAGCGGACAATATCCTGATCGAGTTTGGGCTGTTACACCACACAACAGGCGTAATACCGTTTGGCACATCCGCTATCCTCTCTTCAATCATTCTTGTGTCATCCCCATCTGTACTGTGGAACAGGCGATTCGTCTTGCTCTTCCACGATTCGCCCATCTTCATAAATGCGTAGTCCCGCATCAATTCCACTCCCACCAGAAACTTCTCCTATCAAATTCAATTCAATAGATACATTATGTTAGACTATGAATTTAAATAAATTCTCAACAAATTATTGCTTTATATTATATTGATTAAATTCACATATTTTCCTAATTTTTGTTACCTTGATTATCTCATTCCAAAATGCGACCTTAAACTCATCGGCACCTTCTTCTAGTTCTTGTAGTAGATAGGAAATAGGCTCCAGTTGCCGCCTAGATCGTTGCAAAACCGGTTGAACAAATGGCCTCCCAACAATTTAGGTTGCCTAGTTCCATCATTGAAAGGCACCACTGTTAGAAATCTTAAGTTTTGATGAAGACTGGACCCTATAGATAGCATAAGTAAAAAAATAATCAGATAATAAAATAACTTAGTCAGAATATAATCAAGATAAGAATCAAGGTAAACGACTAAGGAAAAGGCTGAGTTTATCTGAATGTTGGACAAGTCCTATAGATAACAGATACCTATAGCTAAGTAAATATTCCTATAGCTAAGACATACCTCTATCGCTAAAACCTCATAAGGAACAGCTAGAAGAAATTACAACATGATCACTAGCGATAACATGGAGAGTTATCGATAGCAGATGGTTGATAAGAAGCAAAGTATTGAGCAAATGAAATACACTAGCGCTAATACAGACTCTAGCGATATCACAAATAGCTAGCGAAAGTGGAACACTTAGACATTCACATAAGTTGCTATAATAACCTATCAATAACATAGGTGCTAGTGATAATGAGTTTAGCTATCGATAATGAAATCACTTGCTGAGATAACTTAGTCATTCTGATAGCTGATATATTATCTGTGTACATTGAGCTAATGAATCCTACTAGCGATAACACTCACTGTGCCTCACATGAATACTTGTTTAGCTAACAAGCTAAGTGCAGGACTCACTCTATGAAGCTAGCGATAACATGAGATGTTAGCGCTACTGAAAAAGCTGCTACACAAGTACAATGTTGCAGATAGTTGGTAAACACAGCCTATCTCTCATAGCTCATCTTCTGCAAGAATTAAATGAAGTAAGAGAAGATAGATGACTAAGATGAAGACCAGCATTAAATGCCAACGGCTAGGAGCTTCCAACGACAATATTCAAACGGATTCAAAGCTAAAAGTTTCAAGGAAGACAAAGATGACATATAAAAGCCAAAGCTTGAGCATTAATGAAGAAGCGAACAAAACTATTGAACATTCATTCATTATCTTTACCTACTCTCAGCTTAAAGTTTTTATTACTCTTAAGGAGTTTAATTGTACTTCAGTGATTATTCAAATCTGTTCATTTAGTGAACTCATTTATTAAAATCCTCTACTGTTTGAGGTTGTTCTAAAATCTGGGATTTTAGAACAGGGTTGTAGTCTTAAAACTTGTAAGGGGGAGTGTTTAGAGGAAGTCTAAAGCTCTGTGATTGTAAAGGTTGGCAGGTGACCCTGTATTGTAAAACCTGTGGTTTAGTGGAACCTAACGAGGAGTTGGAGAACTGGACATAGGCAGGGTTTGGCCGAACCAGTATAAAGGATTGTCTTTATGTGTTAAAGTTTAATTTTCTGAAAAGCACAATTCACCCCCCTCTTGTGCGATTTGCCACTTTCAACCACAACTCGTAGGCTACTTTCCAATTGATTGGTTGCAGTCACATCTAACCTCCTCCTTGTGACCCTGCCTCGTCGATCTGTAAAATATCGCAAGTTAAACAACAACTAAAGTAACCTTAATTAAAAAATTAGTAAATTAAATACAACATATTATTTATCTTATTACCTATAAGATCAACCAACCAACAGTTTTCCCTTGAAGACGATCATCGAGGACGGTTTTGTTCGTTGTTCGCTTCTTCTGTACTCATCATGTTTTCTCCTTCAAATATGAGAAAATCGTTGAACAACGCATCTTCTAGATTGTAGTCATCTATGTTGATGTCTTCTATATTATCAGGGACTTCAGGAAAAAGTACATGAGCTTCTGGGTGGCTCGGTCCGGCTTCGTTGGGTCCGGATGGTATATATACTGGTATTTTACCTCCTCTACCTTGGGCACCCCTTCCACTAGAACTTCCTCTTCTAACACGTCTAGGCTCTTCTCCTATTACCTTTCCTTTTCCCTTATCTCTCCTAGATGACATTGTCATATGTAAATGAAATATGAAGATAAAAACAACGACGGACCACTAAACACGCACGTGAGATGTTGGTGGAAAAATTGAGAGAATTGTAACGATTCAGTGAATAACAAAACGTGACAAACATACAATTTATAGGTCACGTCAGCAAGTTAAACCATTACAAGACCCTTTGTAACGGTTCGAAAAGTTACAATACCCTTTGTAACGGTTCGAACAGTTACAAATCAGTAACGATTGGTTCGAACAGTTACAAATCAGTAACGGTTCCAACCGTTACTGATTTGTAATGGTTTAAACCGTTACTAGAGACTAGTAACGGTTTAAACAGTTACAAACTTTTTTAAAAAAATGTTTGTCACGGTTTTTTGGTGAAACCGTGACAAATTCCAAACATTTGTCACGGTTGTGATAAACCGTGACAAAATAACCGTTACTAATCATGTATTTTTTTGTAGTGATAGTTGACATATGCCTGCATGCTGTCAACATAATTTGCCTTCTCCGTTGATATCTTGAAATTATCTCTCATCACTAAGGCCATTGGACTGAAGAATCGTTACGCTCCTTGCCTAATTCGGTGCACAGCTTGTGGAAGTACCTATCATAGAATAATTGAAATTAGAAAAGGATTGAAATACAAATATTGCAAGGATATAAAAAGTAACAGTTATTTACATAATCACTAATTCAAACCAGCCAAGGTCAATTTCCTCGATCTTCAAAAACTCCATGATATCTCTTTGACAAATTTGTATGTATGATTAGGACTAACTATTCCTGGAGGCATTGTAAAGGATATATAGTCCAAATTTGGCTGCATGTCCCATAAGACTTTGAGAGAATGATATTTATCTGTAAAGGCCTGCAGGTGGTGAAAAAAAATCAATCTTATATTATTACAAACTGTAATATATGAAACAAGCAATCTCAAACTTAAGTGTACGTGGAGTTTTATACATCAAGCGGCCCCTTAAGCTTTTGCGGAGTCTTGTGTAGAATTCGTCTAGGCCACAAGATGAATGACCTGATCGCCTCGCCAAGTTTAGTGACTTCCTTTTTAGGAAAGAGTACAGCTGCCCTACCTCATTATTTTGGACAGCTGTAACCGACACCTTCACTTGGTCCTCCTGGATAAGCATATTATGTATGAAGGAGGCCTTTAGGAACCAGCGACCTTTGGTGACCATGTGCAGGCAATGGACATCTAAATAGAGATAACATTTCTCTCCACCGCAGGGTTGTCAAGTGTGGGACTTGAGTTGTCCTCACATATTTGTTAGAATAATGAGTTTTGATGATAACTAAACATAACTTAGGCATAAAGAAGGGCTATGATAAGAACAGAAATATCTTAGGGATAATCTGATAGAAAATCCTAAGTCCTGCCCAATCGATCAGGGATAGATTACAAGTCAAAGAACTTAAGCCTAATCGATTAGAGATGAATCAAGATCAGATCACATAGCGCCCAATCGATTAGAGGCCCCTATAATCGATGAGTGAAATTAGACCAATCGATTAGAGTCATCGATGCCCAATCGATTAGAGATATGTAATCGATTAGGGAAGATTAAGTAATTTGAATATAATCTGTTTGTAATCGATTAGAGAAATATGTAATCTATGTGTAATCGATTAAACCTGCCTAATTGATCAGGCTTCCCCTGTAATCGATTAGGCGCATGAATTTCTAATATGATGTTTAGTGATGCAGGCTATAATCTATAAGTAATCAATATGTAATCGATCAGACATCACACCATGTGATCGATCAGAGGCATGTAATCTGAGTGGCGATGGAAAATATTCAAAATCAATGACAAGCCTACTTTTAGCTTTCCAAGTACAGAGTTGTTCAGACCTACTTATGGAAGTTAACGTTAACACACAGATTGATCAAAAGAGCCGTTGAAACTCACCTACCCTCTCAGCGATAGAAGAAGAGAGATAAGCTAAAGCAAAATCAAGTACAATAGAGTAAATGCATAACAGAATACATCTCCAATACTCCACCAGATCACTCAACTCTCTGAGCATTTTCAAACGGTCATATTGCCAACGGATACAATTCTAGAAGAGACTATAAATGCTTCAGAAGAGAAGTTAGTTGGAAGAATTGATTGCCACATTGATTATCTGTATCTACTGCATTCAATACTCTCAACGCTTACTGTTCTCATATTCTTAAGTGTGTAACACAATCTGTTCAATTAAGTGAACAATTATTCTGTATCCATTTTTAAAGTGAGATTTACTCTTAAGATAGTGGGATCTTAAGAGTAGGGTGTAAACTTACAAAGTGTAAGGGGGAGTGATCAGTAAAGAGAGGAGTTCTTGCTGTCACTTGTAAAGGCTATCAAGAGCCTGATTTAATCTTGAGGAATTAGTGGAACCCAACTGCAGGTTGGAGAACTGGACGTAGGCCAAGTTTAGGCTGAACCAGTATAAACTGTATTGTTTATCTTCAGGATTAGATTTTAAAAAGCACAATTCACCCCCCTCTTGTGCATTCCTGCCTGTTACATTTGGTATCAAAGCCTGGTCTTCTCAGATTCCACTGATCCCACGATCAGGAGAAGTAAAGATCTATAATGGCAGGATATGACAACGTGCTCCCAGAAGGCAGTTCAATCAACAAACCCCCTGGATTCAATGGTGAACACTATACCTTTTGGAAGATGAAAATGAAAGTGTTCATCAAATCATCTGGGTATGATCTTTGGAGGATAGTTGAAGAAGGAAATCTTGTTCCCATGAAAACTGAAAATGGAGTTCAAGTGCCAAAGCTCCCTCAGGAGCCGACGGATGATGACAAAGGAGACCTGGAACTCAACAGCAGAGTAGTCTTGATTCTTCAAAATGCCTTAAGCCACAAAGAATACTTTAGAGTATGTCATTTGGAGACTGCCAAAGAAATGTGGGATGCCTTAGCAGTTGCTCATGAAGGAACTAGTGGTGTAAAGACTAGAAGAGTTGAGCAACTAATTACTGACTTTCACTTATTCAAAATTGAAGAAGGAGAACCAATTAGGGAGCTGGAAATCAGATTCACTCACTTGATCAATAATCTTACAGCTCTCGGAAGAAGAATCTCAGAGGCAGAACAAGTTTCCAAAATCTTAAAGATTCTGACTCCTGAATGGCAGATGAAAGCTACTGCAATCCAAGAAATGAGAGGAGAATCCATGAGCTCCATCACGTCACTATTTGGAAGCCTAGCTGAGTATGAAAAAACTATTAAAGTGCAAAGAGAACTCTATGGAGATAAAAAGAAAAAGAATCTTGCACTAACAGCCTCAGCAAAAGATGATGAGGATGAGGAAGATGAGGAGGAACTGGATGATGATGAGATGGCCTTTATGGTCAGAAAATTTAGAAAGTTCTTCAGAAATAGAGGAAGATACCAGAGAGGTGGCTCAAGCAACATCAGAAAGAACTCCCAGAAAAATGCTCCTGTGTGCTGTGAATGTAAGAAGCCTGGACACTTCAAGGCTGAATGTCCAAGTCTTCAAAGATTTAAAGAGAAAGAGAAAAAGGAGAAGTTCCAAGGCAGAAAGAAAGCTTATGTTTCATCTATATGGGGAGACAGCTCGGATGAGGAGACTAGTGATGTTGAGGAAGCAGCCAACCTCTGCCTGGTGGCTCATGAGGAATCATCTGACAGTGAGGTATATTCTACTAACCCATCTTTTCAAGAGCTCCAAGATGCTTATGATGATATACATATTGAATTTGAAAAGCTCGCAAAAGAAGTGTCTATTCTGAGAAAGAAAAACAAAGAACTTGAAAAGAAAGCTGAAAAATCTGATTGTGAGAAATGTAAACAGATTTTAGAGAAGGTTTTTCAAGAAAATTCTGATTGCAAAAACTGTGAAACACTTCGAAAAGAAAATGGGAAAATTTCTGAAATTCTAAAGAAGTTCACCAAGAGCACAGAAACACTTGATATCATGCTAATGAATCAAAAGGCATATAGAGATAAAACTGGGATAGGGTATGATCCAACTCCCAAAAATTTGAAAGAAAACAGATCTGTGCCAAAAGAGAAATCATACATGAAATTTTTCAGAAAAGCTTCAGACTATTCATCACCTTTCCCTTTTTGCAATTACTGTAATAGAAAAGATCATTCTGAATCAACTTGTTATCCTAAGAAATATGGATTATCAAAATCATACAAGTGGGTCCCTAAAGGGACACATTAACCTAAAGTCCACTTGGATCAAAGGCAGCAAACTAATCCCAAAGGACCCAAGAAAATCTGGGTACCTAAAACTGTTTAGTATGTGCAGGTATGTCTCAAAGCATCCAACAACGCAAAATGGTATATTGACAGTGGGTGCTCAAGACACATGACAGGAGATAAAGAAAAATTGGACAATATGATTTTGAAGGATGGTGCCAAAAGTGAGCTTTGGAGGAAATCAATCTGGTAAAATCGCTGGAAAAGGAGACATTGGTCCAGTTAAAGATATCTATCTTGTGGAAGGTCTCTGTCACAATTTGCTAAGTGTCAATCAAAGTACTGACAGAGGTAACTGGGTAATCTTTGACTCAAATGAATGCCTCATAGTAGATAAGAATGAATTAGCTATAGACAAATCAAAGATAAATTACAGATTGAAAGCCAACAGGAATGGAAATCTGTATGTAGTAGATTTAAATCAGCATCTCTCTAAAAAATGTTTTATTAGCAATTCTGATAACTGTTGGCTATGGCATAAAAGATTAGCTCATGTTAATATGTCTCAACTAGAGAAATTAATCAAAAAGGATTTGGTTATTGGGATACCAAATATGAAAGTAAAATCTGATTTGGTGTGTGAAGCATGTCAAAAGGGTAAACAAACAAAGTCCTCTTTTAAACCTAAGAAGGAAGTTACCACTACTGGACCTCTGGAACTAATTCATATGGATTTGGTTGGTCCAGTAAGAGTGAAGAGTCTAGGAGGAAGTCTGTACACTCTTGTGATTGTGGATGACTATTCTAGGTTTACTTGGACTATGTTTCTTTCCTCCAAACATGAAACCTTTGATGCTTTTTATGTGTTTGCTAAGAAAGTGCAGAATGAGAAAGACAAGAAAATCAGCTCAATCAGGACAGATCATGGAGGAGAATTTGAGAACCAAGACTTGCTAGAGCTGTGCAAAGAAAATGGCATCAATCACAATTTCTCAGCTCCTAGAACCCCATAACAGAATGGAGTAGTTGAAAGGAAGAATAGAGTACTCACTGAAATGGCCAGAACAATGCTAAATGAAAAGGAAGTATCTCAAGTGTTCTGGGCAGATGCAATGAATACAGCATGTTACATTTCAAACAGAGCCTACATTCGAAAGGGAATGGACAAGACTCCATATGAGCTTTACAAAGGAAGAAAGCCAAATGTAAGCCATCTCAAGGTCTTTGGTTCCAAATGCTTCATTCACAACAATGGGAAGGTAAACCTAGGTAAATTCGACCCTAAGTCTGATTCTGGAGTTTTCATTGGCTATTCTAGTAGAAGTAAGGCTTATAGAGTATTCAATAAAAGGACTTCTACTGTTGAAGAGTCAGTTCATGTAGTCTTTGATGAAACTGACTCTGAGCAGAAAATTACAACAGAAGATGAATCAGTTTTTCAAAAGAGGGTTAAAAACTCTACACAATTATTATCTCCACTGGATGAATCCCATGAGGAGGGACAAGAGGATGATCCTCATGATACACAAGCTGGACCCTCAGCATGGAAACATCACAGGGATCATCCACCTGAGCAAATCATTGGTGGGGTTAATGAAGGTGTTAAAACCAGAAATCAAATTCAAATTGAAATGCACTTCTCTGCATTTATTTCTGAAATTGAACCTACTTGCATTGATGAAGCTCTAAAAGATTGTGATTGGATAGTTGCTGTGCAAGAAGAGCTCAATCAGTTTGAAAGAAGTTAAGTTTGGGATTTAGTTCCTAGACCTTCAAATTATCCTATTATTGGAACTAAATGGGTTTTCAAAAACAAACTTGATGAATATGGATATGTGGTCAGAAATAAGGCAAGACTTGTAGCTAAAGTGTTAGAATGATAAGTTTTGATGATAACTAAACATATCTTAGGCATAGGGAAGGGCTATGATAAAGATCAGAAATATCTTAGGCATAATCTGATAGAGAATCCTAAGTCTTGACCAATCGATCAGGGATAGATTATAAGTCAAATATCTTATGTCCAATCGATTAGAGAAGAATCAGAGACAGCGCCCAATCGATTAGAGGCCCCTGTAATTGATGAGAGAAACTAGCCTAATCGATTAGAGATGAATCAAGTTCAGATCACATAGCGCCCAATCGATTAGAGGCCCCTGTAACCGATGAGAAGATTTAGCCCAATCGATTAGAGTAGTCCAATCGATTAAGAGTCAAATGCCCAATCGATTAGAGCCTTGTAATCGATTAAGAGAAGATTAAGTAATCTGAGTATAATCTGTTTGCAATCGATTAGAGAAGTATGTGTAATCTATATGTAATCGATTGAGACTGTCTAATCGATCAGGCTTCCCCTGTAATCGATTAGGCGCATGAATTACTAATATGATATTCAGTGATGCAGGCTATAATCTATAGGTAATCGATGTGTAATCAATTAGACATCAGACCCTGTGATCGATCAGAGGCATGTAATCTGAGTGGCGATGAGAAATATTCAAAATCAATGTCAAGCCTATTTTTAGCCTTCCAAGTACAGAGTTGTTCAGACCTACTTAAGGAAGTTTACGTTAAGACACAAGTTGATCAAAAAAGCCGTTGGATCTTACCTACTCTGTCAGCGATAGAAGAAGAGAGATGAGCTAAAGCAAAAGCAAGTACAATGGAGTAAATGCATAGCAGATTTCATCTTCCATACTTCACCAGATCACTCAACTCTCTTGATGTGTTCAACGGCCATATTTATAACGGATATATTTCCAAGAGAAACTATAAATGCCATTGGGAAGAAGTTAGTTAGAGAGATTAATTGCCACATTGATTATCTGTATCTACTGCTTTAATACTCTCAACACTTTCTGCTCTCATATTCTTAAGTGTGTAACACAATCTGTTCAATTAAGTGAACAATTATTCTGTATTCATTATTAAAGTGAGGATTACTCTTAAGATAGTGGGATCTTAAGAGTAGGGTGTAATCTTACAAAGTGTAAGGGGGAGTGATCAGTAAAGAGAGGAGTTCTTGCTGTCACTTATAAAGGCTATCAAGAGCCTGATTTAATCTTGAGGATTTAGTGGAACCCAACTGCAGGTTGGAGAACTGGACGTAGGCCAAGTTTGGGTTGAACCAGTATAAACTGTGTTGTTTATCTTCAGGATTAAATTTCAAGAAGCACAATTCACCACCCTTCTTGTGCATTCCTGCCTGTTACATTTGGTATCAGAGCCTGGTCTTCTCAGTTTCCACTGATCCCACGATCAGGAGAAGTAAAGATCTATAATGGCAGGATATGACAATGTGCTCCCAGAAGGCAGTTCAATTAATAAACCTCCTGGATTCAATGGTGAACATTATACCTTCTGGAAGATGAAAATGAAAGTGTTCATCAAATCATCTAGGTATGATCTTTGGAGGATAGTTGAAGAAGGAAATCTTGTTCCCATGGAAACTGAAAATGGAGTTCAAGTGCCAAAGCTCCCTCATGAACTAACGGATGATGACAAGGGAGACCTGGAACTCAACAGCAGAGCAGTCTTGATTCTCCAAAATGCCTTAAGTCAGAAAGAATACTTTAGAGTATGTCATTTGGAGACTGCCAAAGAGATGTGGGATGCCCTAGCAGTTGCTCAAGAAGGAACCAGTGGTGTAAAGACTAGAAGAGTTGAGCAACTAATTACTGACTTTCACTTATTCAAAATTGAAGAAGGAGAACCAATTAGGGAGCTGGAAATCAGATTCACTCACTTGATCAATAATCTTACAGCTCTCGGAAGAAGAATCTCAGAGGCAGAACAAGTTTCCAAAATCTTAAAGATTCTGACTCCTGAATGGCAGATGAAAGCTACTGCAATTCAGGAAATGAGAGGAGAATCCATGAGCTCCATCACGTCTCTGTTTGGAAGCCTAGCTGAGTATGAAACAACTATTAAAGTGCAAAGAGAACTCTATGGAGATAAAAAGAAAAAGAATCTTGCACTAACAGCCTCAGCAAAAGATGATAAGGATGAGGAAGATGAGGAGGAACTGGATGATTATGAGATGGCCTTTATGGTCAGAAAATTTAGAAAGTTCTTCAGAAATAGAGGAAGATACCAGAGAGGTGGCTCAAGCAACATCAGAAAGGATCCCCAGAAGAATACTCCTGTGTGTTATGAATGTAAGAAGCCTGGACACTTCAAGGCTGAATGTCCAAGTCTTCAAAGATTTAAAGAGAAAGAGAAAAAGAAGGAGAAATTCCAAGGCAGAAAGAAACCTTACGTTTCATCTATATGGGGAGACAGCTCGGATGAGGAGACTAGTGATGTTGAGGAAGCAGCCAACCTATGCCTAGTGGCTCAAGAGGAATCATCTGACAATGAGGTATATTCTACTAACCTATCTTTTCAAGAGCTTCAAGATGCTTATGATGACATACATATTGAATTTGAGAAACTTGCAAAAGAAGTATCTATTCTGAGAAAGAAAAACAAAGAACTTGAAAAGAAAGCTGAAAAATCTGATTGTGAGAAATGTAAACAGAGTTCAGAGAAGGCTTTTCAAGAAAATTCTGATTGCAAAAACTGTGAAACTCTTCGAAAAGAAAATGGAAAAATTTCTGAAATTTTAAAGAAGTTCACTAAGAGCACAGAAACACTTGATATCATGCTAATGAATCAAAAGGCACATAGAGATAAAACTGGAATAGGGTTTGATTCAACTCCCAAAAATTTGAAAGAAAACAGATCTGTGCCAAAAGAGAAATCATACATGAAATTTTTCAGAAAAGCTTCAGAGTATTCATCACCTTTCCCTTTTTGCAATTACTGTAATAGAAAAGGTCATTCTGAATCAACCTGTTATCCTAAGAAATATGGATTATCAAAATCATACAAGTGGGTCCCTAAAGGGACACATCAGCCTAAAGTCCACTTGGATCAAAGGCAGCAAACTAATCCCAAAGGACCCAAGAAAATCTGGGTACCTAAAACTGTTTAGTATGTGCAGGTATGTCTCAAAGCATCCAACAACGCAAAATGGTATATTGACAGTGGGTGCTCAAGACACATGACAGGAGATAAAGAAAAATTGGACAATCTGATCTTGAAGGATGGGGCCAAAGTGAGTTTTGGAGGAAATCAATCTGGTAAAATCGCTGGAAAAGGAGACATTGGTCCAATTAAGGATATCTATCTTGTGGAAGGTCTCTGTCACAACTTGCTGAGTGTCATTCAGAGTACTGACAGAGGTAACTAGGTAATCTTTGACTCAAATGAATGCCTCATAGTAGATAAGAATGAATTGGTTATAGACAAATCAAATATAAATTACAGATTGAAAGCCAACAGGAATGGAAATTTGTATGAAGTAGATTTAAATCAGCATCTCTCTGAAAAATGTTTTATTAGCAATTCTGATAACTGTTGGCTATGGCATAAAAGATTAGCTCATGTTAATATGTCTCAATTAGAGAAATTAATCAAAAAGGATTTGGTTATTGGGATACCAAATATGAAAGTAAAATCTGATTTGGTGTGTGAAGCATGTCAAAAGGGTAAACAAACAAAGTCCTCTTTTAGACCTAAGAAGGAAGTCACCACTACAAGACCTCTGGAACTAATTCATATGGATTTGATTGGTCCAGCAAGAGTAAAGAGTCTTGGAGGAAGTCTGTACACTGTTG
This sequence comes from Mimosa bimucronata, assembly GCA_037074515.1. Classification (NCBI taxonomy): domain Eukaryota; kingdom Viridiplantae; phylum Streptophyta; class Magnoliopsida; order Fabales; family Fabaceae; genus Mimosa; species Mimosa bimucronata. The sequence continues at coordinate 4,998,518 of CM073446.1, forward strand.
TGATTGTGGATGACTATTCTAGGTTCACTTGGACTATGTTTCTTTCCTCCAAACATGAAACTTTTGATGCTTTTTATGTGTCTGCTAAGAAAGTGCAGAATGAAAAAGACAAGAGAATCAGCTCAATCAGGACAGACCATGGAGGAGAATTTGAGAATCAAGACTTTCTAGATCTATGCAAAGAGAATGGCATCAATCACAATTTCTCAGCACCAAGACTCCTCAACAGAATGGAGTGGTTGAAAGGAAGAACAGAGTACTCACTGAGATGGCCAGAACAATACTAAATGAAAAGGAAGTACCTCAAGTGTTCTGGGCAGATGCAATGAATACAGCGTGTTATATTTCAAACAGAGCCTATATTCGAAAGGGAATGGACAAGATTCCATATGAGCTTTACAAAGGAAGAAAACCACATGTAAGCCATCTCAAGATTTTTGGTTCCAAATGCTTCATTCACAACAATGGGAAGGTAAACCTAGGTAAATTCGACCCTAAGTCTGATTCTGGAATTTTCATTGGCTATTCTAGTAGAAGTAAGGCTTATAGAGTATTCAATAAAAGGACTTCTACTGTTGAAGAGTCAGTTCATGTAGTCTTTGATGAAACTGACTCTGAGCAGAATATTTCAACAGAAGATAAATCTGTTTTTCAAAAGAAAGTTAAAAACTCTTCACAATCATTATCTCCACTAGATGAATCCCATGAGGAGGGACAAGAGGATGATCCTCATGATATACCAGCTGGACCCTCAGCATGGAAACATCACAGGGATCATCCACCTGAGCAAATCATCGGTGAGGTTAATGAAAGTGTTAAAACCAGAAATCAAATTCAAAATAAAATGCATTTCTCCGCATTTATTTCTGAGATTGAACCCACCTGCATTGAAGAAGCTTTAGAGGATTGTGATTGGATAGTTGCAATGCAAGATGAACTCAATCAGTTTGAAAGAAGTCAAGTTTGGGATTTAGTTCCAAGGCCTTCAAATTATCCTATTATTGGAACTAAATGGGTTTTCAAAAACAAACTTGATGAATATGGGTCTGTTGTCAGAAATAAGGCAAGACTTGTGGCTAAAGGATATAACCAAGTAGAAGGTATTGATTATGAGGAGACTTTTGCCCCAGTTGCAAGATTGGAAGCAATAAGACTTTTATTAGCCTTTGCATCTCTCAAAAATTTTAAACTTTATCAAATGGATGTAAAGAGTGCCTTTCTTAATGGTTATATCATGGAGGAGGTATATGTTGAACAACCTCCTGGTTTTGAAATCTCCACTAAACCAGATCATGTCTTTAAGCTTAAAAAGGCCTTATATGGACTTAAACAGGCACCAAGAGCCTGGTATGAAAGACTAAGTAATTTCCTATTAGAAAAGGGTTTTTCAAGACGAAAAGTAGACACCACTCTATTTACTTTACATAAGAAGAAAAGAATGCTTGTTGTACAAATTTATGTAGATGATATTATTTTTGGTGCTACTGATGAATCTCTCTGTGAGGAATTTTCTAAGACTATGCAAGGAGAATTCGAGATGTCCATGATGGGAGAACTCAATTTCTTTCTCCGTCTTCAGATTAAACAAAGAAAGGATGGAATCTTTATTTCCCAATCCAAGTATGTAAAGGAGATCTTGAAGAAATTTGGAATGGATCTGTCCAAGGAAGAAGATACCCCAATGAGCTCTACAGTGGTAATGGATGCTGATCTAGAGGGAAAGGACTTCAATAAATCAATATATAGAGGTCTAATTGGTTCTCTCCTATATCTAACAGCCAGCAGACCAGATATTCAATTTAGTGTGGGAGTGTGTGCCAGATATTAAGCTAATCCAAAAGAAACACATCACACATGTGTTAAAAGAATCTTAAGATATCTGGTAGGAACTCAGGAGCTGGGATTGTGGTACCCAAAGGGAACTCAGGAGTATCTCATTGCTTACTCAGACTCAGACCATGCTGGGTACAAAACTGACAGAAAGAGTACCAGTGGTCAATGTCAATATCTTGGAGGATCCTTAGTCTCATGGGCAAGCAAGAAGCAGACATGTGTTTCTCTATCATCAACTGAAGCTGAATACATAGCTGTTGTGCTCAAGTTCTGTGGCTCAAGCATCAATTAAGGGATTTGGGGATGGAATTTCCAGAAGTTCCAATCCTCTGTGACAACACAAGCACCATCAGTCTGGCCAAAAATCCTGTGCATCACACAAGAACAAAGCACATAGATGTAAGGCATCATTTCATCAGAGATCATGTACAGAAGAAGGATGTCAGAGTGGAATTTATTTCAACACATTTGCAACTAGCTGGTATCTTCACTAAGCCCTTAGCAACTGAACAATTCATGTTCATCAGAAGAGAATTGGGAATGGTAAATCCCAATAAGTTGTAAGTTTGTGTAGAACTCTTTAATCTTCTAAAATTCATCTGAATTACTTCATGTTTTGATGATCTAGTACTAACTTAGGCATCGGAGTGTCAAAATAGAATTTTTGCAGGTTCTGCGTCCAATCGATCAGACAACCTTAATCGATTACAGAGCATGCCCTGTAATCGATTAGGCATCGATTAGAGAAGAAAGAAGGATCGATTAGGGAAAAAGGCACAATCGATCAGAACTGTCTGATCGATCACAAGGAAGGAGTAATCTATTGGGCATCGATTACTCAGCATGGACCTATCGATCACAGCAATCCCTAATCGATCATACGCATCTCATCGATAAGAGACTACACCCTGTAATCGATTACTCAGCACGTGTAATCGATTAGGCGTCAACGGTAACTTTTGTAACGTACACTTTCTCTGACAGTTACATGTTTTTCTGTGATTTCTCTCTCATATAAACTTGACATGTGTATCTGAAGCATCATTTCGCACCATATTTCATTCATTCTAAAGCATTCTCTCTTCATCTACTCTTAAACCCTAACGTTCGAATCATCAAATCGTTTCGTAACCATCATAACTGTAGCCATTATTCGAATCATCATCAAACATAACTCCTCCAAACCAGTTACAACCCTTCGAATCATAAGACATATCCTTAACGTCTCTATATAAACCCTACCCATGGCACCCAAAATGCGCATACCAAAGAACTACAGAGCCCAGATCATCCCAGACACAGTTCCTTTGCCAGAAGGTGATCCTGCTTTAACCTACAGACCCTCATCACCTCCCTCAAATCCTCCTCCATCAACCTCTCATCCATCACCACAAATGGCCAAAACCCGTGGCTCTGCATCAAAATCCCAAACCAAAAGCCCTACTTCAGTCAGAGTCAGAGAACTCATTTCTGGGGATATAGAAGTGCCTATTGATTCATCATTTGCTCAGGGTCCTATTGAGGATGCCTCAGAAGATATTCAGAGGAGATCTATGCAACCTAGGTGTGGGTTTGTTGATACAGTCTATCTACAGAAGAATGGTTTTCCTGTGTCTGAATGGTTGGAGCCCTACAAGCATTGGATAGGGATCAGGAACCACTATAATGAGAGGGTTATAAAGGCCTTCTATTCCAATATGAAGATTCATGTCCTTGAAACAGAAGGGAAAGTCACAGGAATTACCATATCTTCCAAAGTCAGAGGCAAGGCTTTCTCTTTTGATTGGAAGAATTTGAACCAATGGCTTCATATGGATGGGCCTAATATGGAAGAGTACAACTCTTGGCAGATAAGGGAAAAATTTTCAGATGAGGAACTCAAGCAGATCTATCAGCCAACGAGTCCTATCAAGGGTAATTTGACACCTGCTCAACTGCCTCCTGCCTATAGGATCATTCATTATGCTTATTCCAGATGTATGGTCAACAAGGCAGGAAACTTTTCCCTGATTCTTGATATTGATAATCCTATTCTGCCCATGCTGATCAACAAGATTCCCATCAATCCTAGTCAAGTTATCTGTGAGGAATTTCTGAGGTTTCACAAGACTAAAACAGTGAAGACCACTCTTCCCTTTGCTCAACTTGTTTCTTTCATTCTCTGCAACAACAAAATTTTCTGGCTTGAAGGAGAACAGAATAAAGAACCACCCAAGTTTGATCTGACCACTCTGAAAAAGATGGGGATCAGTCCCTTTGGACAGACTCCTTCTCTGGCTGATCCTACCATTCACATTGAAGAGGAACAGCCTCAAGAGGAATTTGGACCAGACGACATTCCTGACCAGGGCCATGTTCCAGACCCCATGGATCAAGAAGAAACACCACATGCCTCTCCTGTGAGCCCTGCACCACAGTCACATTCTCATCCTTCAACATCTCTTCCAGATCAAGGGGTTTCCCTTCCTGCAAACATAATTGATGATCTGGTTGAGAGAGTTTCAGCCAAAGTTGTGGAAGAAGTTGCTCTGGAACATCAAGCCATGGAGGATCGATTGCTCAAAAGATTAGTGGCTGCTTTGAATGACTCTGTGGTGAAATCTGTCAAGGAAAGCACCACGACTATTTTCAATGGGTATGATGCTGTGGTGAATATGCATAAATTCTTGCATAATAGACTTGCTGGGCTGGAGGACATTCTCAGGCAATCTCATCAGGTCAACCTCCCAGGCTCTCCCTTATCCCCCTTTGCTGGACATGAGGCACATCAGGTTTCTCCCATTCACTATTCACCCTCTCACTCTCATCCCTCTCCTCCTATTCCCCAAACACAAACCTCACCCAAACACACCCCTCCACCATCCAAACCTTCATCTCCCACCAAGCAACCTTCTTCCAGTTCCTCAGACAATGCAGACCCTCCACCCTCTCCTGACCACATCCTTACCCCTGCCTCTCATCCTACACCTCCCCAACAACCTCCTCCACCACCACCTTCTCAGTCTACACCTTCTCCTAAACCTGAAATTGCTAAGACTTATATCAGAAAAGGGAAATCTGTCCTAGAAGTCTCCCCTCCCTCTTTTGATGATGCCAAAAAGGGGGAGAAGATATTCAGTGTTCCAACTCCTGGAGAAAGTAGTCAGATTCAAGAAAAGACTGTGGAAGCTGCCACTATTCTCTCATCCATTGCCTCTGAAATCCCCCAGATGCCTCAAATTCCTGAGGAAGTCACCATGAGCCAGACTCTTGAGGAAATTCATGAGCTTGCAGAGGCCATCAAGTTGAGCATGACTGAAGAAGAGGTGGTAGTAGAAGAAGCCTCAAATTCTGAAGTTGAAGCCACTACCAATGTTCCCCCAGAAAATGCTGAAAATGGTCTGGAAGAAAACTTGGAGATGGCTATGGTCCTGTATGAAGGGGAGCCCAAACCTGTTGCTATTGACTTGTTGCCCCATTATATTCATCAGGCAGAAGAGCTGCATCAGCAAGTAGAAGAATTGTGCCAGACTTTGGCTTAGAGCCAAAAAGAAATGGAAGACAGAGATGTAGCAAAGGCTGAGTTGGTTGATTCAGGAAAGAAACATCATGAGCCTCAGCCTGTATTACCTAGATGGGGTGTTCAGAAGCAAGTTAAATTTAAAAAGTCCGATCAGAAGAAAGTGGTGGATCCCATTCAGACTACATCAGACTTTCTGAAATCTGATGAGGAAGAGGAGGGGCAAGAAGTTCAATCTGTTGATAAAGGGAAAACAATCAAGAAAGTTGCCCCTAAGCCAGCTATCAAAGCAATGCCAAGGAGGAGTACCAGGGCAACAAAAGGCATTATAATTGAAGAGCCTAAGCCTACCCAACAGCCAGCTTCAAAGAGAAAAGTTGCACCTAAGGGGAAAGGAAAACCTTTCAAACCTCCTCCTAAGAAGAAACAAAAACGTCCATCTAAATTGGATGAGCTTTTGTCCTGGCTTCCTCCTCTATCTCCTCCTAAGAAGAAAGCTGTCATGAAGAAGAAGAAAGCTCCTGCTAAGATAAAGGAGAAAGAACTTGAGTCTGACATACTTAAAGATCCATCAACTGACTCTGGAGGAATTAGCAGTGAAGCTGGGGACTATGATCTGGACACATCAAAATGGAAGGATGACACTGATTCCGACTGATCCAGAAAATTTTCATCACCCTTAGCTATCCTCATATGCATCACTCACACTCTGCATATTTATTTGCTTCATAGTTTTTGTTGTCTTATTATCTGATCAATTATATTTCTCTTGTATTATTCGACTTATGGTTTATAATATGTTTATCATCAGTTCCCTATTTATTTCTGTCTCTTTACCTGTTTACTAAATTCAGTGTTTTGTCATCATCAAAAAGGGGGAGAATGTTAGAATGATAAGTTTTGATGATAACTAAACATATCTTAGGCATAGGGAAGGGCTATGATAAAGATCAGAAATATCTTAGGCATAATCTGATAGAGAATCCTAAGTCTTGACTAATCGATCAGGGATATATTATAAGTCAAATATCTTATGTTCAATCGATTAGAGAAGAATCAGAGACAGCGCCCAATCGATTAGAGGCCCCTGTAATCGATGAGAGAAACTAGCCTAATCGATTAGAGATGAATCAAGTTCAGATCACATAGCGCCCAATCGATTAGAGGCCCCTGTAACCGATGAGAAGATTTAGCCCAATCGATTAGAGTAGTCCAATCGATTAAGAGTCAAATGCCCAATCGATTAGAGCCTTGTAATCGATTAAGAGAAGATTAAGTAATCTGAGTATAATCTGTTTGCAATCGATTAGAGAAGTATGTGTAATCTATATGTAATCGATTGAGCCTGTCTAATCGATCAGGCTTCCCCTGTAATCGATTAGGCGCATGAATTACTAATATGATATTCAGTGATGCAGGCTATAATCTATAGGTAATCGATGTGTAATCGATTAGACATCAGACCCTGTGATCGATCAGAGGCATGTAATCTGAGTGGCGATGAGAAATATTCAAAATCAATGTCAAGCCTATTTTTAGCCTTCCAAGTACAGAGTTGTTCAGACCTACTTAAGGAAGTTTACGTTAAGACACAAGTTGATCAAAAGAGCCGTTGGAACTTACCTACTCTGTCAGCGATAGAAGAAGAGAGATGAGCTAAAGCAAAAGCAAGTACAATGGAGTAAATGCATAGCAGATTTCATCTTCCATACTTCACCAGATCACTCAACTCTCTTGATGTGTTCAACGGCCATATTTATAACGGATATATTTCCAAGAGAAACTATAAATGCCATTGGGAAGAAGTTAGTTAGAGAGATTAATTGCCACATTGATTATCTGTATCTACTGCTTTAATACTCTCAACACTTTCTGCTCTCATATTCTTAAGTGTGTAACACAATCTGTTCAATTAAGTGAACAATTATTCTGTATTCATTATTAAAGTGAGGATTACTCTTAAGATAGTGGGATCTTAAGAGTAGGGTGTAATCTTACAAAGTGTAAGAGGGAGTGATCAGTAAAGAGAGGAGTTCTTGCTGTCACTTGTAAAGGCTATCAGGAGCCTGATTTAATCTTGAGGATTTAGTGGAACCCAACTGCAGGTTGGAGAACTGGACGTAGGCCAAGTTTGGGCTGAACCAGTATAAACTGTGTTGTTTATCTTCAGGATTAAATTTCAAGAAGCACAATTCACCCCCCGTCTTGTGCATTCCTGACTGTTACATAAAGGATATAACCAAGAAGAAGGTATTGATTATGAGGAGACTTTTGCCCCAGTTGCAAGATTGGAAGCAATAAGACTTTTATTAGCCTTTGCATCTCTTAAAAATTTTAAACTTTACCAAATGGATGTAAAGAGTGCCTTTCTTAATGGTTATATCATGGAGGAGGTATATGTTGAACAACCTCCTGGCTTTGAAATCTCTACTAAACCAGATCATGTCTTTAAGCTTAAAAAGGCCTTATATGGACTCAAACAGTCACCAAGAGCCTGGTATGAAAGACTAAGTAATTTCCTATTAGAAAAGGGTTTTTCAAGAGGAAAAGTAGACACCTCTCTATTTATTTTACATAAGAAGAAAAACATGCTTGTTGTACAAATTTATGTAGATGATATTATTTTTGGTGCTACTGATGAATCTCTCTGTGAGGAATTTTCTAAGACTATGCAAGGAGAATTCGAGATGTCCATGATGGGAGAACTCAATTTCTTTCTAGGTCTTCAGATTAAACAAAGAAAGGATGGAATCTTTATTTCCCAATCCAAGTATGTGAAGGAGATCTTGAAGAAATTTGGAATGGACCTGTCCAAGGAAGAAGATACCCCTATGAACTCTACAGTGGTAATGGATGTTGATCTAGAGGGAAAGGACTTCAATAAATCAATATATAGAGGTCTAATTGGTTCTCTCCTATATCTAACTGCCAGCAGACCAGATATTCAATTTAGTGTGGGAGTATGTGCCAGATATCAAGCTAATCCAAAAGAAACACATCACACATGTGTTAAAAGAATCTTAAGATATCTGGTAGGAACTCAAGAGCTAGGGTTGTGGTATCCAAAGGGAACTCAGGAGTATCTCATTGCTTACTCAGACTCAGACCATGTTGGGTACAAAACTGACAGAAAGAGTACCAGTGGTCAATGTCAATATCTTGGAAGATCCTTAGTGTCATGGGCAAGCAAGAAGCAGACATGTGTCTCTCTATCATCAACTGAAGCTGAATATGTAGCTGTTGCAAGCTGTTATGCTCAAGTTATATGGCTCAAGCATCAATTAAGGGATTTGGGGATGGAATTTCCAGAAGTTCCAATCCTCTGTGACAACACAAGCACTATTAGTTTGGCCAAAAATCCTGTGCATCACACAAGAACAAAGCACATTGATGTAAGGCATCATTTCATCAGAGATCATGTGCAGAAGAAGGATGTCAGAGTGGAATTTATTTTAACACACTTGCAACTAGCTGATATCTTCACTAAGCCCTTAGCAACTGAACAATTCATGTTCATCAGAAGAGAATTGGGAATGGTAAATCCCAATGAGTTGTAAGTTTGTGTAGAATTCTTTAATTTTCTAAAATTTATCTGAACTATTTCATGTTTTGATGATCCAGTACTAACTTAGGTATCGGAGTGTCAAAATAAAATTTTGCAGGTTCTGCGTCCAATCGATCAGGAAACCTTAATCGATTATAGAGCATGCCCGGTAATCGATTAGGCATCGATTAGAGAAGAAAAGAAGGATCGATTAGGGAAAAGGTATAATCGATCAGAACTGTCTGATCGATCACAAGGAAGGAGTGATCAATTGGGCATCGATTACTCAGCGTGGACCTATCGATCACAGCAATCCCTATTCGATCAGACGCATCTCATCGATCAGAGACTACTCCCTGTAATCGATTATTCAGCACACGTAATCGATTAGGCGTCAACGGTAACTTTTGTAACGTACACTTTCTCTGACAGTTACATGCTTTTCTGTGATTTCTCTCTCATATAAACTTGACATATGTAACTGAAGCATCATTTCGCACCATATTGCATTCGTTCTAAAGCATTCTCTCTTCATCTGCTCCTAAACCCTAACGTTCAAACCATCAAATCCCTTAGTAACCATCATAACTGTTGACATTATTCGAATCATCATCAGACATAACTCCTCCAAACCAGTTACAACCCTTCGAATCACCAGTCATATCCTTAAACTCTCTATATAAACCCTATCCATGGCACCCAAAATGCGCATACCAAAGAACTACAGAGCCCAGATTATCCCTGACACAGTTCCCTTGCCAGAAGGTGATCCTGCTTTAACCTACAGACCCTCTTCACCTCCCTCAAATCCTCCTCCCTCAACCTCCCATCCATCACCACAAATGGCCAAAACCCCGTGGTTCTGCATCCAAATCCCAAACCAAAAGTCCTACTTCAGTCAGAGTCAGAGAACTCATTTCTGGGGATACAGAAGTTCCCATTGATTCATCATTTGCTCAGGGTCCTATTGAGGATGCCTCAGAAGATATTCAGAGGAGATTTCTGCAACCAAGGTGTGGGTTTGTTGATATAGTCTATCTAGAGAAGAATGGCTTTCCTGTGTCTAAATGGTTGGAGCCCTACAAGCATTGGATAGGGATCAGGAACCACTACAATGAGAGGGTTATCAAGGCCTTCTATTCCAACATGAAGATTCATGTCATTGAATTAGAAGGGAAAGTCACAGGAATTACTATATCTTCCAAGGTCAGAGGCAAGGCCTTCTCCTTCGATTGGAAGAATTTGAACCAATGGCTTCATATGGATGGACCTAATATGGAAGAGTACAACTCTTGGCACTTAAAGGAAAAATTTTCAGATGAGGAACTCAAGCAGATCTATCAGCCAACAAGTCCTATTAAGGGTAATCTGACACCTGCTCAATTGCCTCCTGCCTATAGGATCCTTCACTATGCTTATTCCAGATGTATGGTCAACAAGGCAGGAAACTTTTCCCTGATTCTTGATATTGATAATCCCATTCTGCCCATGCTGATCAACAAGATTCCCATCAATCCTAGTCAAGTTATCTGTGAGGAATTTCTGAGGTTTCACAAGACCAAGACAGTGAAGACCACTCTTCCCTTTGCTCAACTTGTTTCCTTCATTCTCTGCAACAACAAAATTTTCTGGCTTGAAGAGGAATAGAACAGGGAACCACCTAAGTTTGATCTGACCACTCTGAAAAAGATGGGGATAAATCCATTTGGTCAGATTCCTTCTCAGCCTGATCCTACCATTCACATTGAAGAGGAACAGCCTCAAGAAGGACTTGAACCAGAAGACATTCCTGACCAGGGCCATGTCCCAGATCCCATGGATCAAGAAGAAACAACACCTGCTTCCCCTGTGAGTCCTGCACCCCAGACACATCCTCATCCTTCAGCATCTCTTCCAGATCAAGGGGTCTCCCTTCCTGCCAACATCATTGATGACCTGGTTGAGAGAGTCTCAGCCAGAGTTGTGGAAGAAGTGGCTCTAGAACATCAAGCCATGGAGGATCGATTGCTGAAAAGATTAGTGGCTGCTTTGAATGACTCTGTGGTGAAATCTGTCAAGGAAAGCACCATGACCATTTTCAATGGGTATGATGCTGTGGTCAATATGCACAAGTTTTTGCACAATAGACTTGCTGGGCTGGAGGACATTCTAAGGCAATCTCATCAGGTCAACCTCCCAGGCTCTCCCCTATCCCCATTTGCTGGACATGAGGCACATCAGGTTTCCCCCATTCATTATTCACCCTCTCACTCTCATCCCTCTCCTCCAATTCCCCAAACACAAACCTCACCCAAACACACCCCTCCACCATCCAAACCTTCATCTCCCACCAAGCAACCTTCTTCCAGTTCCTCAGACAATCCAGACCCTCCACCCTCTCCTGACCACATCCTTACCCCTGCCTCTCATCCTGCACCTCCTCACCAACCTACTCCACCCCCGCCTTCTCAACCCACATCTTCATCCCAACCCTTTCCTAAACCTGAACTTGCCAAAACATATATCAGAAAAGGGAAAGCTATCCTTGAAGCCTCCCCTCCCACTTTTGATGATGCCAAAAAGGGGGAGAAGATATTCAGTGTTCCAACCTCTGGAGAGAGCAGTCAGATTCAAGAAAAAGCTGTGGAAGCTGCCTCCATCCTCTCAACCATTGCCTCTGAAATTCCTCAGATGCCCCAAATTCCTGAGGAAGCCACCATGAGCCAGACACTTGAGGAAATTCATGAGCTTGCAGAAGCCATCAAGATAAGCATGGCTGAATAAGAGGTTGTGGTAGAAGAAGCCTCAGATCCTGAAGTTGAGGCCACCATCAATATTCCCCCAGAAAATGCTGAAAATATTCTGGAGGAAGACTTAGAGATGGCTATGGTCCTGTATGAAGGGGAGCCCAAACCTGTTGCTGTTGACTTGTTGCCCCACTATCTTCATCAGGCTAATGTGCTGCATCAACAAGTAAAAGAATTAGGCGAGACTTTGGCTCAGAGTCAAAAAGAAAGGGAAGACAGAGATGAAGTAAAGGCTAAGTTGGCAGAATCAGAACAGAAACATCAAATGCCTCATCCTACGTTTCCTAGTTGAGGTGTCCAGAAGCAAGTAAAATTCAAGAAGTCTGATCAGAAGAAAGTAGTGGATCCCATTCAGACTACATCAGACTTTCTGAAATCTGATGAGGAAGATGAGGGGCAAGAAGTTCAATCTGTTGATAAAGGGAAAAGAATCAAGAAAGTTGCCCCTAAGCCAGCTGTCAAAGTAGTTCCAAGGAGGAGTACCAGGGCAACAAAAGGCATTGTAATTGAAGAACCTAAGCCTGCCCAGCAGCCAGCTTCAAAGAGGAAAGTTGCACCTAAGGGGAAAGGAAAATCTGTCAAACCTCCTCCAAAGAAGAAGCAGAAGCAATTGAGTTATGGGGAAAGGATTCTAGCCCAGATAATTCAGAAAGTTCCTCCCTCTCCTCCTAAGAAGAAAGCAGTTACCAAGAAGAAGAAAGCTCCTGCTAAGATAAAGGAGGTTGAAATTGAGTCTGAGTTACTTGAAGATCCCTCATCTGACTCTGGAAGAATTAGCAGTGAATCTGGGGACTATGATTTGGACACATCAAAATGGAAGGATGACACTGATTCTGACTGATCCAAAAATTTTCCATCACCCTCAGCTAACCTCATATGCATCACTCACACTCTGCATATTTACTTGCCTTCTAGTTTTTGTTGCTTTTATTATATCAATTATATTTCTCTTGTATTATTCGACTTATGATTTATAACATGTCTATTATCAGTTTCCTAATTTTATCTCTTTTGGACTGTTTATTTGTTTGCTAAATCCATTGTTTTGTCATCATCAAAAAGGGGGAGAATGTTAGAATAATGAGTTTTGATGATAACTAAACATAACTTAGGCATAAAGAAGGGCTATGATAAGAACATAAATATCTTAGGGATAATCTGATAGAAAATCATAAGTTCTGCCCAATCGATCAGGGATAGATTACAAGTCAAAGAACTTAAGCCTAATCGATTAGAGATGAATCAAGATCAGATCACATAGCACCCAATCGATTAGAGGCTCCTGTAATCGATGAGTGAAATTAGACCAATCGATTAGAGTCATCTAATCGATTAAGAGAAAGAACGCCCAATCGATTAAAGCGATGCCCAATCGATTAGAGATATGTAATCGATTAGGGAAGATTAAGTAATTTGAATATAATCTGTTTGTAATCGATTAGAGAAATATGTAATCTATGTGTAATTGATTAAACCTTCCTAATCGATCAGGCTTCCCCTGTAATCGATTAGGCGCATGAATTTCTAATCTGATGTTCAGTGATGCAGGCTATAATCTATAGGTAATCGATATGTAATCGATTAGACATCAGACCTTGTGATCGATCAGAGGCATGTAATCTGAGTGGCGATGGAAAATATTCAAAATCAATGACAAGCCTACTTTTAGCTTTCCAAGTACAGAGTTGTTCAGACCTACTTATGGAAGTTAACGTTAACACACAGATTGATCAAAAGAGCCGTTGAAACTCACCTACCCTCTCAGCGATAGAAGAAGAGAGATAAGCTAAAGCAAAATCAAGTACAATAGAGTAAATGCATAACAGAATACATCTCCAATACTCCACCAGATCACTCAACTCTCTGAGCATTTTCAAACGGTCATATTGCCAACGGATACAATTCTAGAAGAGACTATAAATGCTTCAGAAGAGAAGTTAGTTGGAAGAATTGATTGCCACATTGATTATCTATATCTACTGCATTCAATACTTTCAACGCTTACTGTTCTCATATTATTAAGTGTGTAACACAATTTGTTCAATTAAGTGAACAATTATTCTGTATCCATTTTTAAAGTGAGATTTATTCTTAAGATAGTGGGATCTTAAGAGTAGGGTGTAAACTTACAAAGTGTAAGGGGGAGTGATCAGTAAAGAGAGGAGTTCTTGCTGTCACTTGTAAAGGCTATCAAGAGCCTGATTTAATCTTGAGGAATTAGTGGAACCCAACTGCAGGTTGGAGAACTGGACGTAGGCCAAGTTTGGGCTGAACCAGTATAAACTGTATTGTTTATCTTCAGGATTAGATTTTAAAAAGCACAATTCACCCCCCTCTTGTGCATTCCTGCCTGTTACAATATTGATCCTAACAATAAAGACTGATTGCAGTTGTCTTTGCTGCTTGGAATATCGATACCCGCGGACTCCTACAAGAGATGAGAATATGAAAAGTGAGCCTAATTGATAAACCCAAAATTCGGTAATTAACATATATAGTAGGTCTCAAACCTGCTATCTTTATTTAGGAGAACTCGACTTGAGCCCGATCTGTATGGTAGACGCTTGGACATGTGGCTCAACTTGCTCAAGGATCTGCTCCGCCATAGAACCCGTTGGGGACAAATAGGGAGAGAAATGTTTCTAAATAATATTTTCTCATATCTCTGAAGTTGGGATACAAATGCCTATTTATAGACTAGAGAAGGAGACAATAAAATAAAGCCTAATGAATACTAATTAATGCTAATAACTCCTAATAAAGGCTGTACAATCAAAGAGAATTATTTACAATTATTACATAATATTCCCACACTCCCCATTAAGTTGGATCATAGATGTTAATCATGTCCAACTTGCTTATACAACTCTCGAAGGCCGGCTTGAGTAACGCTTTTGGCAGCACATCCACTGCTTGGAGGCTTGTCGGTAGATATGTTAGACATATTTTCCCTTCTTCAACTTTTTCCCTGATGAAATGTCGATCTATCTCCACGTGTTTTGATCTTTCATGCTAAATAGGATTCAAGGCCCTGCTTATAGTGGCCTTGTTGTCGCAATAGAGTTTCTATGGCAATTCCACCTTGACTTGTATCTCACACAGGACTTGTTTCATCCATATTTCCTCCATTATTCCTTGAGCCAACGCTCTTAATTCAGCTTCAGCACTACTCTTAGATGCAACCCTTTGTTTCTGACTCTTCCAAGTAACTAGATTTCCCATACAAAGGAGCAATAACCAGAGGTTGATCTCCGGTTAGGGTGTGTTCCTCCCTAATCTGTATCTGTATATACTTCAATCGTTCTATGTTCTTATTTCCAGAAGAATACCCCTCTCCCAGGAGTGCCTTTTAGGTAACTCAGAATTCTGTAGGTAGAATCCATATGTTTTTTCTTTGGCTTACTCATGTACTAACTAGCCACACTTACTGCAAAAGCTATATGTTTTAGTTTCCTAACAAGTCTTTGGTATCTTTCTTTATCAACCGCCCTTTTTTCTCATCAACTACTTCAACTTCTTCTTCATCTTCATATTCATCCTTAAGATTGTTCTCTTTTGATTCTCTCTTTCCCTCCTTTTTAGGCTTCTGTCTCCTCTTCTTAGCAGGTACGATAGGAGTTGGTTCAGGATAGAGCCGGTAATACGGGTCAGAGCCCGTTGGCCAACTCGAAACCCGAAAGAAAAATATGGTTATGGGCTCAGAAAAATAGGGCCCATATTAAAATGGGTCTTTTGGGCCCGAACCTGTCAAGGCCGAGCCTATGACGGGCTAACTCGTCAAACCCGTGGTCCAACCCGAACCTGTTTTCCTTTTAAAAGAACAATATAATAAATATAACAGAGGTGGTTAAAAAAGTAAAAATATAATAATATTTAAGTTATAAAAATATAATACTTTCTTTTCTTTTTATTAGTGTTATTTATTTGTTTTAATCTCTTTTCTTTTATTAGCATTATTTTATTTGGTTTAGGGTCCTCACTTGGGTGAACGCCGAAGACAGTCCTTACTTTGCTAATTACTCCATCCGGTCCTAAATATAAGATCACTTTGACTTTTTTTTTAAAGTTAAGGAAGTAAATTAGTCCACTAAATTATAACATATGTCACATGTAATTAGATTATAGGTTAATTTATAAATAGAATAAATTAGTTTTGAGGAAAAAAGATAAATATAGACAATCTAAAGTGATTAATTTTGCATTATTAGTTTCTCCCAAAAAGCCAAAATGATTTTATAATTAGGATCGGAGGGAGTATATTGTAAAACTAGGGCTTATTCGAAAAAAGGGAAAAAATTATAAAAAAGGGCTTAAAACGGGCTTTTTTGGGCCCAGCCCGAAACCTGAACAATATGGTCCGGGCTGAAAAATTAAGCCCATATTTAAAACGGGTTTTTTGGGCCCTGCCCGTTTTTTCACAGGCTTTTTTGGACCTGGCCCGAACCCATCGGCCCCGGCTGTATTACCATCTCTAACTCAGGATACACCCCAACATGCCTGTCTCTTCCAGAAGATCAAGTATATACTTCCTTTGAGATACATAGATACCTCTTTTTGATCTTGCAACCTTCATTCCAAGGAAGTATTTCAAATCTCTTAGATCCTTGACTTCAAATTCTTTCCAAAGTGCAATCTTTATCCTTGACATCTCACCAATATGGTCTCCTATAAGGATGATTCATCAACATACATAATGAGGATACATCTTCTTCCTCCTTCTGTTTTGATAAACATTGTATGATCAGATAGTCATTATTTGTAGCCTTCAGACTTTAGGACTTTTGAGAACATGTCAAACCATGCTCTAGGAGACTGTTTCATGCCATAAAGAGATTTCTTCAACTTGCATACTTTGTCACTTCTTCCCCTATCAAAGCTAGGAGGTAAAGTCAAGTTGACTTCTTCTTTAAGCTCTCCATTCAGAAAAGCATTCTTGATGTTGAGTTGATGAAGTGGCTAATCTAAGTTGGCTGCCATAGACAATAGGACTCGAATGGTGTTCAGTTTTGCCACTGGTGCAAATGTCTCTTCGCAGTCTAGACCATATGTCTGAATGAATCCTCTTGCTACAAGTAAAGCTTTTAACTTGTCAAGAGAACCATCAGCCGTATATTTAGGGGTGGATACCCATTTGCAACTAACAAGTTTCTTGCCTCTTTGTTTTTCAACAACATCCCACGTTCCATTGTTTTCTAAAGATCTCATCTCCTCCAAAGCTCTAGATCTTCATTTTGGTATCTCTAGTGCCTCCTGGATTTTCTTGGGAATGCATACTTTATCCAGACTAGTGACAAAGGCCTGATAGCTGGAGAAAAGAGCTTTATAAGACACATACTTCTGGATGTAAAGTGCACGATTGAGGTTGTTTCTTGCGAGCAATAGGCAAATCAAGGTCATTCTGTTCATTAACCTATTCAAGAATTTTCTGAGATACCTCTAGATCAATCTCTTTAGGAACCTCCTTTGGTTCCTTAGGAGCTATCATTGGTTCTGACTCTTTGGGGGCTTCATATGCATGGTCCCCTCTTTCCCTAGCCTTATGCCTTCATGAGTACATCGACATATCTTTGTCTTTATGCCTTTCTACATCTACCCCTGCATTCAAACTTTCTTTTGTGATTGGCAGAAGAGATGGTTGATTTAAGGAAGGAGGTGGTTCAGTTTGTGATGGCTCTAGCTGTGGTGGAGGAGATGATTCTGTAGATGTTGGTGTGGTCCATTGTTCAAGGAAAACATATTCTTGACTAGGTTTAAGGCACCAAAATCTGAGATTCACTCATTCTCTCCCCCTGAATTAAAGATTTGGGATAGAAAGGAGTATCTTCATGAAAGATAACATCGAAGCTAACAAAGAGGTGCTTAGAGACAGAATCAAAAAATTTGTACCCTTTTGAGTAGGAAAGGACCCAAGGAATATACATTTCACTGCACGGGGATCAAGTTTGTTATTTGGATATGTATGAACGAAGACAGAACATCCAAAGACACGAAATGGGAGGTTGCTTTCAAGGTGAGTAGTAGGGAAGACACTTTGTAACCTTTTAAGAGGAGTTTCAGAGGATATGACCTTATTTGGCATTTAGTTGATGAGGTGGGCTGCAGTTAGAATGGTATCTCCCCAATAAAACTTTGGAACATTGTAAGTAACCATAAGAGCCCTAGTGACTTCCAAATTGTGCCTATTTTTCCTCTCGGGAATCCCATTTTGTTGAGGGGTATGTACATATGAGCTTTTATGGATATAACCATGTGTTTGGAGAAATTCACTCAAGGTCTAGCTAAAATATTCAGTGCCATTATCGGAGTGTAAGACTTGAATGCTTGTATTGAATTGATTTTTAATCAAGGTGAAGAACTTTATGAAAGCAGATGGTGCCAGACTTGCTTTTAAGAGGTAGACCCAAAAAACACGGGTATAATCATCTATGAATGTAATGAACCCTCTTGATTTGGTACTGTTGGGGTTACGGGAAGGTCCCTATAAATCACTATGGATGGTAGTGAAGGGCTTGGTAGGTGTATATGGAGCTCTAAGGTATGATGATCGGTGGTGTTTGGCTAATTTATAGACTTCACATTTCATATCAAGGTTAGATGTTGGACAAAGATATGGGAACATACGGGACAAATAATAAAAATTAGGATGACCCATTCTCTTGTGCCATAACTTAGTATCTTCAATTTTAGAGATAGATATAGAATTTCATACACTTGTAATAGGTTGTACTGATTCACCACCTTCCTTAACGCCTTTGGGTGCAAATGCAAAATTAAATTAACCAAGGATTGCACTAGTGGTGCTTTCCCAGATTGTCTCTCAAGAAGCCTAATGAACTAACCTAAGCTAACTAAATGCATGAAAAGCTATAAAAAGTCGGGGCTTTTGTGATTTTGATTAAGAAAACTAAACTACTTCTTTTTGGGATTTTTGTTTTATGAGAAAGCAATTAAAATGATGTTGTGAAACTTGTGGATGAACATGGGTCTCTTGATGAATTGGGTAACCTTCCTAGCTTCTAAGATGATATGGGAGTTTCTAAACCAAGTTCTAATGCAAAACCTAAGGCAATCGCTCTTAGTCCAATTAACCTACTTAATTAACTAACGTGGCGCATCGCTCATTTAATTAATCAAATAGGAAATTGTATAGTTCTAACTTGGTAGTGAAGACTCACGATAAACATGCAAAGAAGCTCTCGTTAGAAGTAAATCAAACCATCTAACATTGGAACTAGTGTCTAAACACACATACAATCGCACATGCATTCAACATATTCTAGAAATCCAAAGGAGATATAAATAAAGCATATCTATTGCATAATATCAAGAATTCAACATTAGGTTCACACATATAAAAGAACATTTCTTAATTACATGCATGACCATTGAACAAAAGATTAAACATCAAAGCACACTTGTTCTAAGACCAAAAACATATAGCAACTACAAGTAATTGCAATACATAAGAAGAACTTAGACAAGAGAAACTAAATAACTCCCCCATTAAGAACATTGAAGCTTTGGTTGCCTTTCTCCATCAAGATCCCCAAAAGGAATTTAGCAGCTCATACTCTCGAACACAATTGATTGGAGTTTGGATATGGAAGCCATGGAAATTGAGGTGAAAGGAGTAAGATTTGTGTAGATAGATGGATGAGAAGGTGAATTTCTTGTAGAGGGCTGAGGGCAAGAGAATGGAAGGATTGAGAATGAGTAAATGGTGAATGGTGGTGAGAATTTTTGTGCCCTCCCTCTCTGGTACCAGAAGCAACATATATATCTTCCAATTAGTCTAGACTTGCCTATTTTGGTCTCCCAAAATAATTAGGAAAGGATTGGGGATGACTCAATCAATCAATCTTCAACAAAACTAATCAAAGTAGGAAATAATAAGTAGGATCATCACTTAGGAAACCCCATAGTCTTAATCAAGCCTAAAGTTGCTTGGAGAGGTTGAAAATATTGATTAGGAAACAATAAAAGAAAGCCCAATAGTTAAAATTTTGAATTATATCGAAGCAGCAACTTCCTAATTTTGTTCAGATCACGTTGCTCGCTGTCACCTCACCGTGGTGAGCCCATGGCGAGGTACCATCTTTTGTGTTCCCTTTTTCCTTTGCTGGTCGTGCCCTCACCGTGGCGAGCCCATGGCGAGGTACTTTCAATTTTGCTCAATCTTTCTTAACCTGAGTCTTATCCTTTGCCCCTATAATGGAAAATTAGGATATATCAAGTCCATAATCACAAGATACATGAGTTAATGCCCTATAATGCTTGAATTACGAAGAAAATGCAATTAACTCCCTAACTTTGGACTATACATATGAATGTACCTAATTCCCATATAATTCTCCTAAATCCAATGCTAATTTCCCATTATTAGTAGTTAAAATCATATAATAGTCATGCACAATCACTCACTCCGGCATCATCAAGGAAGTAGAGTCCCTCACATTCTTTACCACGACCAATTACCATCCCCGATGATAGATCCTGAAACATACAATGAGTGGGCAGAAAATTAGCATAACAATTTGATTGTTTTGTTAGTTGACTAATAGATAGTAAGTTGCATGCTAATTTAGGCACATGTACAACAGATTCCAAAGTGATCCGCTCTGAAATTTGGATACTTCCTTTCTCAGCAATTGAAGCAAGGAAGCCATCGACAATTTTAATCTTCAAGTTTCCAGCACATAGAACATAGGTAGAGAATAATTGATGACAATCAGTCATGTAATTTGACTCTGGAGTCAACTACCCATAATGCTTTGCCCCTTAGAGGCTTTGAGAGCTAAAAGGAAGTTTCCTCTCTGAGCTAAGAATGCCAGCACTGGTTGTCCTATGAATACCTTGGCTTGAGAATTCGTGTTTCTCATAAGTAGCCATTGGTACAAGTTAAGTACATTTTTGCAAAACATATTTAAAACTTTGAAACATACAAGGTAATTCTTAGATTGTATCAACCAAGTATATAGCATCCTAAAAAACAAGCTGTATTTAAATGAATATGTTATCTCGGTATCTACCACGTGGCTCAACTTGCTGCTAAATTGAAAAACTTGAGAGTAGGCTTGCAAGCTTTGATAAGTGCCTTTTCCCCTTCGATTTCATCAACAAGATCAACCAATAAGAAAGAAACAATGCAAAGTACCTTGAACAGTACATAAATGTTACTGCTTGATCAGAAAACTGAGGTACCTAGTGTCGGAATCATCGCCGACAGCCAGGATCGTGTCGGAAAAGTCCATTGTCATCGTCATGGGAAACCGCCACTAAAGAGAGCACTTCACTTGCCGTCATGCGCCTCTATTAGGTTTTTACTGCCGTTAGCCATGAATTTTTGGGGTTTAGCCAATTTGGACAACCATTTTTCGATGGGGCCAATGGTGAGAGCCAGTTTGGCTTCCATCTTCACACACAAAACCACCCCAAGTCTTTGAAGAAAGAGCTTCATGGCCGTTAAACCTAATTTTTATTTTTGAGCCTGATGCTCTAATACCATTTGGACAAATAGTGAGAGAATAATTGTTTACAGTTCTTACATAATATTCCCACACCCATAATAAGAGCTCCCTAGATCACAGCCACCTATTGTTGAACTTGTGCCACCACCTACTCCTCGATCTGGGCCCCTATCTTTACCCGAACCCTGACCACAATCTCTTTAGTGGATTCTCCACGGGAAGATGATTGGGGTTAGCGACCGAAATACTTGGTCAGGCCAACATTCCTGGGCTCTCCGATAACTCGATAGGGGTGGCCGGACTTCCTAATTGCCATGGTCAGGAAAGAACCTTGGTTGGACTGCTTCTCAAGTTTGTCTGTAATGATTGAAAAATCATAAGTTGCAATGTACTATAAAACCATAAGTTAAATGAATAATCAACCAAGTGAAATACTTATAATCCTCTTTGCAACCGTTTCAACCTCCGGATTGACAAATTTTCCTCCCTTATGCTTCCTTCCCTCAGCCCATTTCGTATGACGCTGGATGGGTGGTGAAGGCTTTACAACAATGGTAGGGTCGGATCGTGCCATTTCCTCAATTTCTTCAATTTGTGCTTTGGTCAACTTTTTCTCTAGCCACTTGTAAACTCCCTTGAGATATAGTGTGTTTATAGAAATTCTTCGCATTTTTGGCTCTCCTCCTGCCAAAATAAAACAAAGTTAACTAATTTGTTAACAATGCAGTTTTAAACCAAAGTTAAAGAGCTATTTATGAAGTACACACACATGGAACATAGGGTCTAGCCGTGACGCCAACAAATTTCTTCCAAGTCTCCAGGTCAAGAAAGGAATATGTCTGACAGGGATCTTGACCCTGCTTCTCCCCCCAGATGTACTGTTTACGCAGCTTATTTTTGAAATTCTTCCACTTCCAGCACACTTCTCCCCCCATATGTCTTTATGGACTTCCCACCAATCTTTATCCAAGATGCTTATCCGATTCCTAGCCACAAAATTGAATTAGCTGGTGAATCTCATGCCAACTTCACTGATAGGATTCATGTCATCGTCAAATTTCACATATATAGGTTGCACATTTGTCCCCTGACAGACAATAATGTCAACGAGCTTCATCACACCTCTGCACTTTTTTTGAAGTGGATCGCTCTACTGTTGATCGTTACAATCTCTGCCATGTACCTGTTAATAACTAAAATATGAGATGAGTCATACAGTGCCATAACTTTCACAAAACCAAAACAAAAACAATAACAAGAATTAATACAAACATGATAATTCAAAAAGGTTCTCAATTTAGGTGTTATCCCATATCCCCTCACAATGATCATTTCTAGACACAAATTGGTGTCATCATCTATCAATTCTTTTTTTTGAACTGATATCATCTATCAATTCTAATTCACTTGGTTTAGGTGAATTTACGCACAAGGGTGGTATCTCATTTAGATCTAAAGTGGGAGCACGGTCCTTTTGCTTTTTGATTTGCAGGACTATGGACAATTGATTATTTGAAGGATTCGTTACATATAACACTTATTTCGCGTGACTTGCTAAAATAAAGGGTTCATCTCCGTACCCAACCTATGAAGATTAACCAAGATCATACCAGTATGGGGATCAATCCCAATTACGCTATTGTTAAGCCACTTGCATTTGAAGATTGGAAATTTGAACTTAATGTAACTAATAACCCAAATTTCTTCAATTACCCCATAATAAACCATGGAAGCCAATCTTGGGTTTTTATCCTTCGAGCTGGAAAAGTGCATTGCTTCAGCTACCACGATTATGCCACTATTTTGCATGGTGTTATTGTCGTCCTCGGCCTTAGGGTAGAAAGAATACCCATTTATGTCATAAGCGCCCCAAGTCATAACCTTAAAACAAGGCCCTCCGACTAACCATCTTGTTGTATCGGGATCACCGGTCTCTTTTGCAATATTCTCCTTGAACCACCCAATAAATGTCTTGTTATGCTCGTTAGATATCTGCATGTCACTCTTTTTCAGGTTCTTTCCTTCAAGATCCTCTTATACTCATCCAAATAAGGCTGCACTTCTTCCATATTATTCAAGATGTATGAATCACTCTTGCTTTTTCTTTTTTGATTCTCAGGGGTGGACTTCAAACTAGGTAGAATCATCTTTGGGGCCATGGTGTTTTTTTACTGACGAACAAATGCAAATAATGAACTTGAAACTGATGAACTTGAAAAGATTTGAATGCAAGAAGGAAATTGTTGGAAGAGTTGCAAGGTTTTAGTTCGAATGAGTGTGGGAGACTGATGAATAGTGAATGCAAGATGAAATAACGGTAAAAAATGGCAGTTATATAAGTTTTTGGATAGAGAAATGTTACCGTTAGAATGTTACCGTTGGGGGTTCAATCGATTGGGAAGTCTGTCAATCGATTGGGACCTGGGGTTTTCTTGCGATGGTTGAAGAAATCAATCAATTGATGACCTATCAATCAATGGATTTTGTTACACTCAAATGATTCTCACGCTGAACAATCGATTGGGTATCAATTGTTCCTTCCCTTGCATCCAATGGGCCTGTGTTCCAATCTATGAGCATGCCTTTCAATTAATAAGCCTGCTCTGCAATCGATGGGCTTGTATCGCAATCGATTGGGATTTTAACCTTTTACTTGAAGTAGTTTTAACCTTCATCACCAATCGATGCCCAATTGATGTCCAATCAATGGCTTGTCCTTTGTTTCAATCGATTGGCTTATAGGCTATCGATTGGCCTTAGATTTTCCTACAACATGACCTGCAAAGAGATTACAGGCCACTCCAATGCCTAAGTAAGTATGTTATCATCAAAATATAATATAATTCAAAGAAATCTAAGGGAGTTAAGAGATTTATACTGTTTCACAACTCATTGGGATTTACCATTCCCAATTCTCTTCTGATGTATATGAATTGTTCAAGTGCAAGAGGTTTGGTGAATATATCTGCCAGCTGAAAGTGTGTTGGGATGAATTCCACTTTGACATCTTTCTTTTGAACATGATCTCTGATGAAATGATGTTTGACATCAATGTGCTTTGTCCTTGCATGGTGCACTGGATTTTTGGCCAAGATGATTGTGCTTATGTTGTCACAAAGGATTGGAACTTCTAGAAACTCCATTCCTAGATCCTTTAATTTATGCTTGAGCCATCGTATTTAAGCGCAGCAACTTGCAGCAGCAATGTATTCAGCTTCAATTGATGATAGAGAGACAGTATTGTGCTTCTTGCTGAACCAAGACACCAGGAAGCCTCCAAGGAACTCACATTATATTGACCACTGGTACTTTTTCTGTCAGTTTTGTACCCAGCATAGTCTGAACCTAAGTAGGTAATAATATAATCCTGAGTTTCTCTTGGATACCATAGTCCAAGCTCTCGTATCCCAACCAGATATCTCAGAATCCTTTTGACATATTTGTGATGAGATTCCTTTGGTTTAGCTTAATATCTGGCACACATTTCCATACTGAACTGAATATCAGGTTTACTTGCAGTCAGATATAAAAGTGACCCAATCATTCCTATGTATATGGATTAATTGAAGTCTTTCCCACTTTTGTCAACATCTAGTAGTGCAGTAAAGCTCATTGGAGTGTCTTCTTCTTTGGACAGATCCATTCCAAACTTCTTCAAAATCTCCTTGACATATTTTGTCTGAGAAATAAATATTCCATCTTTCTTTTGCTTGATTTGGATACCTAGGAAGAAGTTTAGTTCTCTCATCATGGACATTTTAAATTCTTCCTGTATAATCTTAGAAAATTCTTCACAGAGAGATTCATCAATAGCACAAAAAATAATGTCATCTACATATATTTGAACTATAAGAAAGCTTTTATTTTTGTGCAGTATAAATAAGGTTGTATGCACCTTTCCTCTAGTAAAACCCTTTCCCAAGAGAAAATTACTAAGTCTTTCATACCAATCACTTGGTACTTGTTTGAGTCCATATAATGCCTTTTTTAAGTTTGAAAACATGATCAGGTTTGGCAAAATCTTCAAAACCAAAAGGTTGTTCAACATATACTTCTTCCATGATATATCCATTAAGAAAGGCACTCTTTACATCCATTTGATAAAGTTTAAGATTTTTTAGGGATGTAAAGGCTAATAGTAATCTTATTGCTTCCAGTCTTACAACCAGGGCAAAAGTCTCTTCATAATATATGCCTTATTCTTGGTTATACCCTTTTGCCACAAGTCTTACCTTGTTTTTCACAATCATCCCAGATTTATCAAATTTGTTTTTGAAAACCCACTTAGTTCCTATTACTAGATAATCTAGAGGTCTAGGAATCAAGTCCCAAACTTGCTTTATTTCAAATTGATTGAGTTCTCCTTGCATTGCTATTATCCAATCATTATCAGAGAGGGCTTCTTCAACACAAGAAGGCTCAATATCTGAGATAAATGTAGAAAATAGCATTTCTTCTCTGAGTTGCCTTCTAGTGTTTACACGACCACCAATTTCACCTATGATTTGTTTTGGTGGGTGATACTTCTGATGTCTCTAGGCTCATGGTTCAGCTGATTCATCGTAGGATCATCCTCAGAACCTTCATGGTTTGACTCATCAGGTGAACTTATTGGTTATGTAACTGATTGATGTTAAGGATGGTTTTCAATAAACTTGGATTTTGAAGGAATCTCATCCTTAATATTAGGTTTCTTAAATGAATCATTTTCATCAAAAAACAACATGAATAGATTCTTCAACAACCTGAGTTCTTTTATTGAAAACTCTATATGCTTTACCTCTATTTGAATAACCAATAAATATTCCTATATTAGCTTTGGGATTGAATTTACCTAAATTTACCTTCCCATTATTGTGGATATAGCATTTGGATCAAAACACCTTTAGATGAGCTATGTTTGGTTTTCTGCCTTTGTAGAGCTCATAAGGTGTCTTATCCATCCCTGATCTGATGTAGGCTCTGTTTATAATGTAGCATGCCGTGTTCATTGCATCAGCCCAAAAACATTGTGATACCCCCTTTTCATTTAGCATGGTTTTGGCCATTTCTATCAGAACTCTATTCTTCCTTCCCATAACCCCATTTTACTGAGGTGTTCTAGGAGCTGAAAAGTTAAGGTGTATGTTTCACAAAATTCAACGAAGTCACTGTTCTCAAATTCTCCACTATAATATGTTCTGATTGATGCAATCTCACAACTTCTTTCTTTCTGTACTTTCTTAGCGAACAACAGAAAAGCATCAAAGGCACCACGTTTAGAAGAAAGAAACAAAGTCCAAGCAAACCTAGAATAGTCATCCACAATCACAAGAGTATATAGGTTTTCCCCTATACTTTTGACTCTTGCTAGACCTACCAAATCCATATGCACCAACTCCAATGGCCTTATTGTGGAAATTATCTTCTTAGGTTTGAAAGAGGATTTTGTTTGTTTTCCCTTTTGGCATGCTTCATAGATAGTATTTGTCTTAACTCTAAGCTCAGGTATGCCAATTACAAGATCATTCTTAACTAGCTTATTTAATTGGGTCAAGTTTACATGAGCTAGTCTCCTATGCCATAGCAAACGGTTCTCAGTGTTACCAATGAAGCATTGTTCCTGCATTGATTGATTTAGATCAATAGTATATCAATTTCCATCTCTACTAGCTCTTAATTTGCATTTTAAAGCAGCTTTCCCTATGTCTAAATCATTCTTATCAATTATCATGCATTCATTAGAATAAAAAAATCCAGTTACCCTCATCAACTGTTTAGCTTACACTCAGGAGGTTGTGACATAGGCCTTCTACAAGGTAGACATCTTTAACTGTTTTCCCATTGGTCTGGTTCACTTCCCCAATAACAGAAATCTTTCTTGATTGGTTTCCTCCAAAGCTTACTTTGGCTCCTTCCTTGCACTCAAGGTGTTTGACCTTTTCTTTGTCCCCAAACATGTGTCTTGAACATCCACTGTCTATGTACCATTTATTACTTCTGGATGCCTTGAGATAAACCTCAGTGTCTGATTCTTCCTAAGCCATAAGACATATATTGGTTGTTTCCTCTCATATACTTTCATCTTCATCAGAGCTATCACCCCATATTGATGATACATAGGCCTTCTTTTTGCTAGCATATTTTTCTTTCTTCTTCTCCTTTTCTTTCTGCCTTTGAACGCTATGATACTCAGACTTGAAGTGTCCATGTTTCTTACATTCCTAGCATACTGGAGCAGCATTCTTCTTATTGTCCTTCTTGGCAAAACTAGGGCCTCCTTTTTGGAACCTCCTTCCTCCTTCTTTGAAGAATCGTCTTAATCTTCTCACCATCAGTCCCATTTCCTCAACATCCAGATATCCTTCATCTTTATCATCATCTTCTTCTTTTAAAGTAGCAAGAGCCAGAGTCTTTTTCTTCTTATCTCCTCCAACTAGCTCCTGTCTGTATTTCATTTTGCTCTCATACTTAGCCAGACTTCCAAACAAGGAAGAGACTGAACTCATGGATTCTCCACGAATTTACTCAATAGTTGTAGCTTTGGCTTGCCACTCATCAGTGAGGATGTTCAGGATTTTAGTGACTTGCTCTTCTTGAGAGAGGATTTTCCCAAGAGCTGCAAGATGGTTGATAAGGTGAGTGAATCTTATTTCTAGCTCTCTGATGGTTTCTCCTTCCTTCATTCTGAATAAATGATATCTAGCAGTCAGTTGGTTGATTCTTCTGCTCTTTACTCCTTCTGTTCCTTCATGGGATACTTCAAGAGCATCCCACATTTCTTTTGCAGTTTCAAGATTGGAGATCCTGAAATAATCCTTCTAACTTAAGGCATTCTGAATCATTAGGATGGCTTTGCTATTCAGCTCCAGGTGCTCTAAGTCACCGTTGGTGTATTCTCCAGGTTCCTTTTTTACCAATACCCCATTTTCTGTCTTCATGGGTATGTAGTCTCCACTCTCTATCACTTGTCATAATCTATAGCCATTTGCCTTGATGAAAATTTTCATCTTCATCTTCATCTTCCAATAGGCATAGTATTCTCCATTGAAGCTAGGGGGCTTTGTGATAGAACTTCCTTCGGGAACCATACATTTGTTAACTCCTGCCATGGATCTTTACTTCTCTGATCATTTGATCACTTGTTTGAGAAGCCTATCTCTGATACCAATTGAAAATGGCAAGAAAATACACAAGAGGGGGTGAATTGTGTATTTTAAAATTTTGTAGTTGGAATAATGATCAAGCAAACAAGATTTATACTGGTTCAGTCCAACTCTTAATTGACCTACGTCCAGTTCTCCAACTAAGCTGGGTTGTACTAGTGAATCAGGATTAAAACAGGTTCCTGAAGACCTTTACACTTCAGAGAATTTTCTTAGTAAAACCTCACTATCTTACTAAATTCTCTCCCCCTTACACTTTGTAAATTTACAACCCTTTCCTCTAAGATCCCACTATCCCAAGGAAATCACACAATGAAAAGGATTATAGATTGACAAGCTTGCTCATACACTTGAGCTGATAAATATTGTAGTTTGAAGAATGGATGAGAGAATTCAGAATACTTGGATTGAATGAAGTATGAGTTGGTAGTTGGATAGCACTTAATTCTCTGTCATACAAGTTTGGGCTTCAAATGCTTTTATAGTCCCTTTCAGAAATCTGCCCATTGCTGAGTCTTGTTATATAACCGTTGAGAATCAGTTGTGTAAGATGATGATCTGGAGAGAGCTGATGATGTTTCTTCAAATGCAATTAATACTCCAGGGTAGTATTAGAGTAGATTTAATGTTGAGTTACTCCCTCTCTCTTGCCAGATTAAGCTATTGTCTAGTAAAGTACAGATAACAGCTTTCTTTCTCTCTGTTTCTATGTTGAGATTGGTTTCTATGTCCAATGTAAACGTCTTGAAATAGTACATGTAAAATCTTCCAAATATAAAGTTAGTTTAACATGATAAGAGTAATTAATTTTGAAATTCTTGTGTGTCAATCGATGGCTAGTATGGCCAATCGATTGCTGGCTTTGCTTGTCAATCGATAGCCTTCAGATTAATCCTGCAGCACTCAATGGAAATGTTAGTTATCGAATAATTTCAGAGTATGTCAATCGATAGGTTAAGTCCCCCAATCAATTACTGACTATCAATTGATTGCTTGTCATTCCATTGGTGTATTCCACTTGTTTT
This sequence comes from Mimosa bimucronata, assembly GCA_037074515.1. NCBI lineage: Eukaryota > Viridiplantae > Streptophyta > Magnoliopsida > Fabales > Fabaceae > Mimosa > Mimosa bimucronata. The sequence continues at coordinate 5,027,817 of CM073446.1, forward strand.
TTAAAACCAAGATCCAATCGATTCTTATAGATTATTAGTTATCATTCGATTGCCTTACTGTGAATCGATTGGTCTTCTGCTTGTTTAGTTTGAAAAATAAGGATAATTAATTGATGGTGTATCAATTAATCAATTGAGCCATCTGACAATCTATTGAAACCAGGAAATTGATATGCAATCGATTGCTATGATAGGAAACCAATCGATTGGTTTAAGAGTCTATCGATTGCTTCTTAACTTATTAGCCTTTTTTAAAAAAAAACTTGATTCAAAATATTTTTTAAGTTAAGATGTCCATAATTTTATAGTCTAAGTTATGTTTGGTTATCATCAAAATTCTAAGGTTCAACAATTGTTTACTACTGGAATTCTTTGAAACTCATTCCTCGAATGCCGACTAACCATGCTGGTTACTCGTTATATTAAATTCCTATTAAAAGACTATATGTTATCTTGGATTTCACAAGTATTTAGACAAGTGATGAAAAAAGTTCCAATACTGTATTTACTTTTGTGGATTACAGTGTTTGGAAGAAAAGTGAGTTGCCATAGAAGATTAACCAAAACATAAATCATTCAAAATGATTTGTTTCATTACTCTCTCCCTATATAAGCCTTTGAGAAGAAGTTGGGAAAATGGTAGTTGAATGTTTTACAAAATTTGTTTATATTTGTTTTGATAGAACAAATTGTCTTGAGTAGAAAGAAATTATTTCTTGTGAGCACTTTTATCAGAGGAACTAGACACAAAGCGCTTGCTATTCATGGGTCTCATACTTGCGCTTGTTTTCGTGGCCTTCAGCCGCGCTTAATTATTTATCTTCGTGGACTGTGTGTTCACACTTGCTTTCGTAGCCTCTGTGCTGCGCTTGTTTCATGGCTTCCGAGCTGCGCTTGTTATACGTGGCTTTAGTGCTGCGCTTGTTTCATGGCTTGCTAGCTGCGCTTGTTTTGTGGCCTCCGGGCTGCACTTGTTATTCACTTTGTGCCGGTTCCTCTAAAGAAACAAGTTTTTTTATAATAGTGATAAAAATTATGTTTTCATATTTACCTTGAATTAGTGAAAGGAAATTATCCTATCAAATGTTATACTTATGTTCGTCCTTTGGTTTCTATTTTTGTCAAATACAAGTATGGTTATAATAAGTTTAAGAATTTGTTTTATACAAATGTTAAAGGTGGGGTTGTATCCTCTATATTGTAAGGTCTATGTCAACAAAATTATTTTCAATCATAGACATTGCAAATATTTTATTCATTTGAATATTAGAGTGTGACACTTACATCTTGATAAATCTGGTAATGATTCAATATTATTTGTATAAACTTAGATTAATTCAAACAATAAACTATATAGTAAAACTCCATCTAGTTAACATATTTGTACTTCAGATGGTGAAGTGAGGACCACCTGCTTGTTGGGTATTCTATTAAATGGTACGGAATTCTCTTTTTCATATAAGCATTATTTCTTCTTGAGATGTAAACTGAAGTTCATTACAAAATTTGTAGATTTGATGCCACTTTCCTTACATGTATACTTGTGTGTGAGTGTGTGTGTATATAAAATCTCATACTCCGAAAGCATAAATGATTGATAAAGAAAAAAGAAAGTTAGTTAATTGAAAGGGCTTATGAAGTGAGGTTCTCTCATACTTCATGCCAATCATGGTCTAGAATTTTAGGGCGTGACATAGATGGTTTCACCACTAGGTGATTCCAGATAATATTTACTATATATGTGTTTTTTAGTTGCCCAAATTAAATAAGGTAGCAGTTGGACCACTTCTATTTTTCAAGACTCCCTTTATTCCAAGCCAGGACCATCTCCATCTGCATGCATCCTCCCTCACAATAGGAATGGCCATTGTCACAAATCATTACGTCCTTATCCATATTTGCAATTGATGTCATTTTAAATAGTAAGGACAACATTAAAAAATGAAATTAATACCGCTTGATGTCTTATAAAAAATATCGCATATATTATTTAGAAAATGCCTTGTAAGAAATAGTAAACATTTGTAAGTGAATGGAAATTTTAAAATTTTGAATTTATGGAATAAACACAATCAATTACTAAACATTTTCAAGTAAAATAGCATTTAGAACAATTAATATAGCTAAAATATGGTTTCCTATGTGTGGTTTGAAAAATCCCTAGTTTTCTAGGAGTTTTATGTGCTTAATTGGTAATATTAATATATTTAGAATGCATTTTTTGTCTAAGATATAAGCTTAAATAATTTCATAAGTCCTTAAATAAAAATAACATAAAATAAATGTAAAAGTGTCATAATTGGAGATTAAGTAGGGACATTTAAATTGCTAGGACATTTGATACTTGTTTTATTATATTTTTATTTGCAGGATATCTAGAAGACCAGATAAGGGATGCACGGTGAACCTCCAATACTTGATATGGATATTTTAGATATTTTGAAGATATTTCAGATATTGCAGATTTTTTGAAGATATTTCATATATTTTGAATTTCAGATATTTTGGATATTTTGAATTAGGATTAGATATTTTGGTTCAAGATAAGATATTTTGGATATTTTGGTGCTTTGGGATAACTTAGTTAAAGTGGGACTCTTCTAAGCTTATAAAGTCGCTCTCTTATGGTGAAAATAGGCAGATTTTGGCAACCATCATTCCTTCATAATCATTCCTCACCCAAGTTCCACCACTACTCAACCATCAATCTGTGCCATTATTTCAACCTTGCTCTCATGGATGCACCCATTAGTAGCTAATGGAACCAGATTCCCTGAAGCGATGGAAGAAGCTTGAGTTATGGGCTGAAAGGGGAGTTTTTTGTATCTATCTCTTAATTCCTTGTATTGTTTATTCTAGATTCTAGTTCTAGGTCTATCTTATTCAATATTTAGATTGATCGTTAGGGTCTCTTTGATTGGAAAATTAGATACTTTTTAATTTATTTTATTCATTTGATTCCTTTTTTTCATACATGACTTTAATTTGTATAACCAGAACATTCGGTGGTTATTTCAATTTATGTTAATGGAACATATTTAGATTCGTAACTGAGGTCTCAGTTACTCTTTTGAATTAATTTGAATTAGAATAGATTGGTGCTTACTACGTTACGAATTAGAGGAACTAGTATTCGACCAGTCAGGGATACTAATTTATTTAACCCTATCGAGCTTGAAGAGGTCTCTCAAGCAATATTGATGGACCTATTACTCCCATATTCATTAGAAGCAATGATAGTAAATCCTATTGATTTAGGGAAGCTCTTTCGAAATTGATTTCATCCCTTCAGCAAATAAGCAACATAATCATAACCATTCCATTTATCTCTTTTAATTTACTCATTTGAAATAGGTTACTAGGTAATTAATTCACAACTGGTTCATTGAGAGAACAACATCCGAGATCGTACTTACTACGTTCTCTGGATTTAGATATTCTTTGAAGAGCAAAATCCAAGGTTTTAAACTATTTTCAAATAAAGTAATATTACTTGATATATTAGATTTTAGAGCTCTTCATGGTTTCTTATAGTTACATAAAAATAAAAGTTAATAATAACGGAATTTTTTTAAAAATACTAACAAAGTTTTTTAAAAATCTTTTGAGGTTTTCATATGCTTGCTTTGTGTTTTGGAGCCATGATGGAGTGAAAAAAATTGGACTCTTTTAATTCAAGGCTTTCTTTCTTCAAGGTTTATGTATGTCTCTTTATTTAACAACTTTATTTCATTTAAGCCCCTTGGGCTGCAGTGTCATTTCAGATTTATTTGAAGGTTGAATAAAATAAATTAGCAATTGAGGCCTTATAGTGAAATTCTCCCACTTTAATATGTACTACTACAACTACCCGAACTCCTAGCTACTAGTTCATCACATAATTAACCTAACTTTCAAAAGTGATATCCATCTACATTTTATTACAGGTATGCTCATATAACCCAGTTCCTTATTGTTACAATTTGTTTCTTAAGAAGGCAAGAAAAAAAGAACTTATAGCATGATATATATATATATATATTTATATATATATATATATATTAAATTTGAACTAAGTATGTGTTTGTGTGTGTGTACATATATGTAATAGTGATTAAATAACTTTGTAATTGATATTAAATTAGGAATATAACTGGAATATATATTGAGATTGAAAGGATTAATAAATTATTTATAATTGACTTTCAATTTTAAAGGGGATAAGATAATTATAGCAAACTGAAATATTTCACTAATACAAAGAATGGGGTAGTATTAATTATATTAGGAACGTGAGAGACGCTGGATAACTCTAAATAAGCATATGTATTAATTTATCATTTATATATATATATTGCGTAAATATAGGAAATGATAGTGGCATAAGTTCTTCGAAGCATCGGAAGGAAAAAGGGTTAGCTCAGGATTGAGTTCTAAAGTACAGGTAGCAGTTTCATTCAATATCATTTATCATGTAGTAATAATTGCATAACATATTTTATAAATTACAGTAAACTTTAGGGTCGAAAGATCGCTCTAACCTTGTCAGAAAATATTCAGTGTATCCAAGTACTCGAAGACTAGTGGGCTAGCTACCCCTAGTATAGATTAGATATAACCAAAAGGTTATATTAAGGATGTTGAGCCTCACAGCAGTGCCTTAAGTGCACTAGTATACAAGGTTAATGTTTACTAGTAATAGAAATATCGAGTACGGGTTGAGTGTGGGGGCCAGAGAGGGGCAACATTCCTACCCAGAAAGACGTTTATATATTTATTAGTAACAGAAATACATATTTATGAGTTCATACATATTTATGAATTATTATGCATGGTAATGAATGAAATGAACTGCGTTAAATTGCTGTTTCAGAGAAGCTGGTAGATGGTAAGATGGTTGAGATAAGGCAGGAGTGCTGGAGGAAGAATAGATGAAAGAATTAAGATTATGTTCTGAAAAGTAAGGTTATATGTATATGATGTAAATTTAAATTATAAAATTAATAGTAGAAACCATAGAAAATGAATTTGTATAAATCTATAAAGGGATTTAAATTTCCCAAGCACTATGAATCAAGAATAGACACCCTGAGAGGGTTAGTGTACTTTTAATTGTTTTATTAACTACTTCATTTTATAAAGAATTTTGAATTGTTCCAATTTGTCTGAAAAGCCCATTCCAACTGACAGAAGGTTGGTTTAATGTTTTAAAAGAAAAATTTTTAATTTTCCGTATTTTGGGCTTCTGACAATGAAAAGTGGTTATAATTCGATTAAAAATGCTATATTATAGTAGTAAAAATTAAGGTGTTGCACTTAGCCTCTAGAGAATCAATCCTCCTTGATTGTTGTGGGTTGGACTTCACCTCAAACACCCCTTTAGACCCCCTTCTGTTGTATTGCTGGGTGTTTTGGCTCTTAGCTTAATCATGACCCAAGCCTCCTCGGTGGGTAGATCTTCCAAGGAACCGCCAACACTAGCATCCATAATGCCTCTCTCATTAGGCAAGAGGTCCTTGTGGAAATATTGAATCAGCTGCTCATCAATAATCTGTAGTGGGGACATTTGGCCAACAACTCTTGGAACCAGCACCAATATTCATAGAAGCTTTCAGATGGGTCTTGTCTGATCGAATAAATGTCCTTTTTCAGGTCTTCAGTTTTGATGTCTCAAATTTTCCCAAGAAGTGAGGGTATTCTCGTCTTATCTAGGCAAAAGTCTGAACCACTCCTTGGCTTTCCCGTCCAGCTACAAGTGAAAGAGCTTCAACTACACATCATCAATTTTTGCTCCAACCGGCTTCATACTTGAACATGTGAAGTAGACCCCATATAAATGGCCATATGGGCCCTCTCCTTCTAAACCTGCAAAATGAGGTAAAGCTATGATTAGAGGTCCTTTAATCTCAATATCAGCATGCAAAGTAGGATATGCAGTTTGAACTGGATCATATATGACACCACTTGACGTAACTTCCATAATACTCCTTCTCCTAGGGATAACATTGTTTCCTACTCCCTCACTCTCACCATTATTTCCATTGTGACCATTACGGGCATTGGGTGATGAAAGGTTAGCGTTGGGAATATTGAGTGGTGATCGGTGGGCCATTTGTGGAATATTTAAGGGAATCTCCATATGGATAGAGTTTTTGGTATCTAAATGGGAGGAAATACTAGACTCTTTAGAAGAACACTCCTCTAAAATTGGGCTAGAGGGATAACCTTGATTGGCTTGCCTAAGTTGACTAAGGTTTCGCTCAATCCTAAGGTTTAAGATGGAAGGTTTGATCCTCTTCTTCGTTTCCCTCTAGTCATTCACAATGAAGCACAAACAAATGGAAGAAATCAAGAGCAAGTCAAGGTTAAGTCACACAAGGCACAAAAAACAAGTGGACTATCAGCAGCAACCAAGACTAAGAATGTACAAAACTCAAGCAAAATGAATGGTATGTGATGTATGGAAGTGTATATATGTGTATGAAGTATATATGTACGAATCAAACAAAATGCTTGTTACCCGCTTTACAAGTTTGCATATTAGTTACTAGGAATCATATTACATTTAGGGCTCCTTGAGATCGACACCCAAGGATAGCTATAACTTGGCAGGAATGCACAAGGGGGGGGTGAATTGTGCTTTTTCAATTTAAAACTGAATGACTCAAGATTTATACTGGTTCAACCCAATCTTGGCCAACGTCCAGTTCTCCAACCTTTAGTTGGGTTCCACTAACTTTTCAAGATTAACTCAAGCTCTTGAATGCCTTTACAAGTGACAGTAAGAGAACCCCTTTTCACTGATCGCTCCCCCTTACAACTTGTAAGATTACACCTCCACTCTTAAGATCCCACTCTTTTTAAGAGTGATCCTCACTTGGTAGTAAATACAGAAGACTTGTTCACTCTATTGAACTGATTATGTTACACACTGAAGAATATTAAAGGAATAAACTTTCTAAAGATTGGTGAGTATTGAATGCAGTAGTTACAACAATTAATTTTTACAATGAATGAATACCACCAACTTTCTTCTGAGATGCTTTTTATTCTCTTCTGGATTAATCTGATATGGAGTGTTAGGATTGTTAGGATTGTGTTCTGGGAGTGTTAGGATTATGTTCTCAGAAGCATTAACTCCATTGTACTTGTTTTTGTTTCAGTTCATCTCTCTTCATTTATGGCTGGAAGTGGTTGGTGAGTCTAACGGCTCTGTTGAGACAGATTGCGTGCTAATGTAAACTTCCTTAAGTAGGCCTATGCATATATGCACTTTAAAAGCTTAAAATAGACTTAACCATTGGTTTTGAATAACAACCTATCGCCACTTCGATTATAACCTCTGATCGATCACAGGGAATGGAGTCTGATCGATCACATATAGATTACAGCCTGCATCACTGAATATTCAAGTTAGAAAGATGCACGCCTAATAGATTACAGGGGAACCTGATCGATTAGGCATGACTAATCGATTGCAGACAGATTATACTTAGATTACATGTTTTCTCTGATCGATTACTCAATATGCTTTAATCGATTATTGCTCTCTGATCGATTATGCTTGGATTATGTCTTGATCAATTAATGCTCTCTAATCGATTGGGCTAATTCCTCTTAATCGATTACTACTCTCTAATAGATTGGGCTAATTCCTCTTAATCGATTACTACTCTCTAATCGATTGGACTAATTCCCCCTAATCGATTACTCAGAATCCTTGATCGATTACAGGGTCCTTTGATCGATTAGGCGACTATAATTTGAACCTGATCTTACTCTAATCGATTAAGCTTTAAGCTCTTATCTTATAATCTATCCCTGATCGATTAGGCAACACTTAGGATTTCTTATCAGATTATTTTAAGTCATTTTTGTTCTTTACCCATCCTATCTTTATGCCTAAGTTATGTTTAGTTATCATCAAAACATATTATTCTAACAATAGCTTCCACTACCCCTTGGGTTTAATTTCTTAGAGAGCGAGCCTAAGGAGGCACTGCATCAATCTTATCACAAGTTCGGTGCTCTTCAATGAAGGTTGGTATAAAAGTGTGGTATGTTCAAAAGTCAAAGTAAAAGATTGGACAAAAGGAAGATTTGGATCAATGGGAGTAAGCAACCCTTAGTGATTAGAGGCTTAAGACAATCATTGCTTAAAATTGTTTTTAGGGAGCTCTTTGGTTAGTTAAAAAGGCCACTAGAAGAATCCCTCTAGGCTAGGCTTGGATTGGGTGGATTAGTAGCGGAATCCCGGTTACTAATCCCTCCAACTCCAAGTTGATTAAGCTTAAAAACCAAAGTGAATTTGTCAATTGTAAGGGGCTCTTAATCCGACAATCGGGATCCCAAATTACCACTTGATTAATTCTAGGGTTCAATTAATTACTAGAATCCCACATAATAAATAAAAACACTAGGATTGAAGTCTAACGCCACTTATGCAATTTGACAAATTCAACAGCCAATTTACAAATGCAAATGCTTGACAAAATGATCCACTACATGAGAATCCTCAAATAGCACAAAATATTAACTAAAACATTCATTCAAAATGATGAATCCATACATTCAAACAAAGTTTAAGTAAATGAAGAACAAATGTCAAGCATACACAAATGAAAACAAGCTACAAGTGTTTCAACCAATCTCTAAGAAAAGATAATTCATAGAAATTACATCCAAATGAAGAAACAAGCCCTAGAATCATATAAACATGCTTAAATATAAGGAAGAAAGAGTGGGAGAACAAGAACTCCCATAATAAAGCTCCAAGCTCATGCTTCTAGCCTCCATCACCAACGATTGGTGCCCTCTAGCTGCTGTGTTCCATGGAGAAGTCACCAACAAGGGAAATGAGAGTGGATGCCATGGAGATTTAGGGTGGAGAAAAGGGTGGAAAAAGAAGATGAGATGGGATAATGAGAGAGCTAGGGTTTTAGAGGATGTGTGGCTCGTGTTTTATATTACCACCACCTTTTTTAGCGTCATTTTTATAAATAACGGACTTTAATTGGCGATATTAAAAGGGTTTTTGTAGTAGTGGCCTCGATACTAGTAGGTCCTTGCACCTCCAGATGATCATTTAAGGGGTTTGTAATTTTTCCAAAAAAAAAAATATGTTATTGAAGGTTGTATAAAATTTCCTTTTAAATTTGAAAATTAATTATCATTCCATGCACCTTTAAGTCATTATAAAATGTTGGATCATATTTTTATCATAAACCTATCAAAATTTTTAAATTTTTTTTATTCTCTATCAGTTTAAGTTTGATAACCTTACTTTTATCCATTGAAAATATTTCAACCTTCAAACCTAGCCAGTGCAAATTTTTTTCCAGCATGGAATTAAGTTAAGTGTGATTTCTATAGCTCTAATCATTTTTATGAATTTCCTTAGGTAAACGAGGTTTTGGGCAAGGTACGTTGTAAATTTTAAAATGTCAACTACTCCTCGTACTTTCATTATTTTCTTACCGGACCATTATATATTAATTATCATTATCTAAAAACTGACACGTGAAGAAGTTTCAAGAGATAGCACCGTACGATTGATATTCCAAGTCAAAATCTTTAACCTCTTAATCGGATTCTTCCTCCACCACTTCCTATATACGTATAACTTCAAAACTCCAATATCACAACTTGACGCCACACACGCGCACACACCTTCTATTTATATCACCCCTCACACAACACAATATCATCTCAAATCACAACATATCAGCACAACACTTAATTATTACTTGTTTGTTTTCACCACCTTTGATAATTTTAGCCTGTATATATATAATCATGGAATACCAACAACCTTATGCCTCCTCCTCTGCTGCTCTTCCTCAACCAGCGCCGGTGGCCGCCGTGGTGGGGCCACAGTATTGTTGTCCACATCCGATGGACCTAGCAATTGTTAGAAAGGTGATGACCGTCGCAGATAAGTTCACGGTCACCGACATAAACGGCAACGTCGTTTTCAAGCTTCAAGGATCTCTTATGTCCCTCCATGACCACCGTGTCTTACTTGACGCCGCTCAAAAGCCCGTCGTCAATCTTCGCAGGAAGGTTTGTTATTTTGTTCGTGTTGAGATATTTGATATGATTTGATATAAATATTACATCATAAAGGTTTATTTGTATTCTAATATTTTAGAAACGAACACAATATTCTCTCTAATTTAAACTCCATGATTTTTTTTCTTTTTGGTTTACTTGTATCAATAAGCTAAGAAAGAAAGAATAACAAAATGTTGCAGGTAATGTCAATGCATGACAGATGGCAAGCTTTTAGAGGGGATAGCTCTGACCCAAAGGATCTCTTGTTTACTCTGAAAAGATCAACTATGTTCCAACTTAAGACCAAACTAGATGTGTTCTTGGCTTCTAACACGTCAGAACAAGTTTGTGACTTTAAGATCAAAGGAAGCTGGCTCGAACGATCTTGTGTTGTTTATGCTGGCGAATCTAACACAATTCTTGCCCAGGTACTTGCAAATAATTATGAAAGCTCTTCTATTATATTCCCAAAAATATAATGGTTTCACTCTTTTAAAACAAGACGTTGATAGATAACTAAGTAATCGATTAAGAAAATTGGCTACTTAGTTAATTATTTATAATAAATGAGTGCTTTTTTTTCAATTTTTTCTTTTATCATATGCAATGAAACGACTTTTATAAAAATAATCTTAATACATGTAATGGATAATGGATAGAGATATTTTGGAGTATAAACTAATTCTGTAAGACAAAGTGACTTGAAGTCTTATATTTGAAAATTCAATTAAAATGAACCCCTTGTTCATCTTCTATATTTAAGACTGACAAAAGTATAATATATATATATATATATAAAATGTGGATTATTATTATTATTATTATTATTATTATTATTATTATTATTATTATTATTATTGCAGATGCATAAGAAGCACACAGTTAAGAGCGTCATGCTTGGGAAAACAAATTTCATGGTGACAGTGTACCCCAACGTCGATTATGCTTTCCTAGTGTCACTCGTTGTAATTCTCGACGAGATTAACAAAGACAGTAGTAGCGGTGAATAATTCATAGTAATTGCTGATTTCGTTATGGAGTTTCTTTGGAGATGTGTGTGTGTGTGTTTTTTTTTTTTTAATCTCATGCATTGTTATTTTGGGAATTTTTATGTGAATGTAATTTTATTTATTTATTTTTTTTTCGGTCTCATTGAAATTAAGTTCCAGTCTTACCTTGTTCAAAAAAACCTTTGGAAAGAGGTGTTCTAATCGTAAAGTCTCTATTCAAATTAGTCGATACCTTAAATAATTGTTCTAGGATTGTAAAAAGCCCCAAATATATACCAGGAGTTAGAAAGATAAAGTTGAGAGAGTTTTAGAAAATGTGGCTGTAAAGCTCCCACAACACTTCTATACAAATGGGGGTCTTCAAAATAATTGCCGTCATTTAGCATAAGAGTCCGACCAGTTACCATGGGTGTAGCACATGGACTGCACTGCAACATCCTACAACGAGAAAGCAAATCTGAAATATACTTGGACTGGGATAAGATAAGTCCATGAGGATTACGAGAAATCTCAAAACCAAGGAAATAATGGATTGGCCCAAGATGCTTCAGAGCAAACATATTATTCAGCTTAATGGTGAACTGAGATATGCTAGCAGGATTGTTGCCAGTGACCAAAATATCATCAACATAGATTATCATAATCAGAATTTGTAAGTCATCACGAAAGAAGAATAAAGAGGAGTCAGACTTACAATTATAAAACCTTCCAAGAAAGCAAAGTCAGACGAAGACGGTCATACCTTGCATACATAAGATGAGCGTGTAGGGTCAATAAAACCTTCAGCTGGTTGCTTCATATATACAGTTTTAGAGAGAAAGTCATTCAAAAATGCATTATTGACATCCATTTGCCGAACTTGCCACCGAAAGCATGAAGCTAGAGCAAGAATCAAATGCACAGCTGTCATCTTAACAAGAAGACTGAAAACTTCAGCAAAATCGATACCCGGCTCCTGAAGATAACCTTTAGCTACTAGTCGAGCTTTTAGTTTATCTGGTGAACCATCATCAGCTTTATATTTCTTCTTAAAAATCCATTTGTTACCTACCACATGTTGAGTCGGAGAAGGAGGAATGCTGCCATGTTTTGTTTTGAACAAGAGCATTATACTCTTTTAACATAGCTTCACGCCAGCCAGGATCACAAAGTGCTTCCTTAACAGAACGAGGCTTAGATGACGTAGATGATGCAAGACCCACAAATGGAAGTTCAGGCTTAGAAATACCAGCTTTTGATCTGGTAGTCATAGGATGAATATTTGGAGTTGAACTAGTAGTAGAAGGAGGTTCTCTCGTTGGCAAAGATTGGGCTAATGATGATTGTTCTGTACAATCATGTCATAGGGCCATAGAATGCTCAAGTGAAGGCCCAATTGAAGAGTTAGAATGTTGAGATATTTCAGTGGCTTGTATTGGAATTAATGCTGATGTGGACAGCCTCGAAGACCGAACTGAAGCTTGAGACAAACTAGTAATCCCATCTAGAGAGCAACCAGAAACAGGAAAGGTACCAACAGAAGAAGAAATGCTTGAGAAAGGGAACTCAATTTCGTTGAAAACAACATGACGAGATATGTAAATATTTCCTGTTGGGCTAAGACGTTTGTACCCTTTATGGCTACCACTGGGCCCCAGATAGATGCATTTTTCTGAATGAAATTGCAATTTATACTGGTTGTACGGTTTCAAACAGGGGAAACATGCACAACCAAATGTATGAAGAGAATGATAATCAGGTTTCTTTTGGAATAAAGTTTCAAATGGTGACGAACCAATGACTGATGAAGGCAAACGATTTATGATATGTACAGCCATGGAAAAAGCCTGCCACCAGTATTTAAGGGACATTTTTGCTTGTGCAAGCATGCTTATCCCCTGTTTCAACAACATGACGATGTTTTCTTTCAACCCACCCATTTTGAGTAGAAGTGTAGGGACATGGATGCCGAAAAATGATGCCTGATTCAGCCAATAATTTTGAAAAGGATCGATACTCTCCTCCCTAATCACTTTGCAAAACTTTTATGGTTTTATTAAACTGATTTTCAACCATCCTTTTAAATTGTTTGAAAGCACCAAAAGCTTCATTCTTAGAATGTAATGGAAAAATCCATGAGAAACGACTGAAATAATCAAGGAACCAAATGTAGTATTTATAGCCATTTGTAGACAATACAGGAGCTGGTCCCCAAAGATCAGCGTGTATAAGATCTAGAGGAGCAGAAGCATGAGAATCAGAAACTTTGAAAGGTAAAGCATGTGATTTACCAAACTAACAAGCATCACAGAAACTAAGTTTTGCAACACTAGGAATGGAAATATTACAATCTTTCAACACACTCTTTAACAGTATTACAAGATGTGTGTCCTAACTTTCTATGCCAGCTATCTAATACAGTGAGAAATGCTTCAGAAGGTGAAGAAACATGATAAGAATCAAATTGAGGAGCGTGATCCAGCCGATACAGTCCATTAGTTCTTCTCCCTGTTAATAGAGTTCTGCGAGTTTGCTTGTCCTTCACAAAGCAACTCTTAGAGTCAAATTCAACTATAACATTGTTATCTGTAGTTAGTTCAGCAACACTTAGTAGATTCTTTTTAATTTTAGGAACATTCTTTTTAATTTTAGGAACTACCAGAACATGTCGTAATGAAAAAGAAGTGTTACCAGAAGTAATAGTAGCAAGAGCAGAACATTGAACGGATAGTTTAGAACCATTACCAACAGTAAGATTACCTGACTCTGCAACACTAGGAGCATCATGATGAGTCACATGGTTGGTAGCACCACTGTCTTTGTACCAGTTGGGATCAGTAACCACATCTGGTGTAGCCATATAAGTAGAGGCTGAATGAGTATTTGGTGAACGAGAATCATCATTTCCGGTGAAAGACCGATCAAAATGGTAGAAGCATTGAACAACAATATGACCGTCTTGCACACTGATGACTCCCCATATTTAATAGATTTTTAGAAATATTTTATTGTATTTGGGGAGTCATCAATTCAAAAATTGAGAGATTTTGTTGTAATTTGAAAAGATACCAAATTGATACATTATTTGGGGATTTCTTTTGAATTATCTTGTTTTGAATTAAAACAGGAAAGTTACCAAAAATAAAAAAATAAGCATATGTAAAAAAAATAGTTTTAGTTTATTATAATTATTGTTATTTGATTTGATTCAAGTTTTTTTTTTCTTTTCTTGGCAGCCACTACACACATATGCATGATGGAATTGGAAATAAAAGAGACCTAAATTATAATCAATCATCATCACGTGATGGAGAGCATATGAAGCCACTCTTTATATAATAATTCATTCATCACGAGAGAAGCCACCATTGACACACCATTCACAGCTACCACTTTTCCATTCTTTATCTTCAAATCATCTTCACACCACCCACCATTGTTCACCGTCCTTCACGATAATCACTGTTCATCGTCTTCCATCAACCATCGTCATCATCTTCATCTTCTTCCAGGAGAGAGACTGACGGAATCCGAACGAGGAGAGAAGGAGGCAGCTTCATCCGGAATCACCTTCTTGAGCGACGGGAGTTGCAGAAGGGAAGAGAACTTAAGTTTTGCTAGTTTCTTTCTTTTCCTGGATTCTGATTATGGATTTGATTTTGACTGGATTGAATTTGATTATGTGTAGTTAATTTTTCTTTGCACTTAGAGTAGCTATGAACTAATTCTTGGATTAGAGCATGTATGAACATTTTATTTGTGTTTAATTTTAGTTATGTTTACTTAATCTTGTATTATTTATCTACTTGATTTTTGATCACCATTGAGAATGAATTAGGGGAATTTAGATTAGCCTTGGAAGAGGGATATTAATTGGACCTAGGATTGAGTAATGTGGGATTAGAATTTATTCTAATTTGCCAATAGGATAGGAATATACCTATTGGACCCATATAATCATATTAGAGTGAATTTGATTTTTATAGCCTCTTAAATAGCTTCGTTAGGAATAACAAGTGTAACTTTAGAGAGGGGTGTATGTGATTGGGAGATCCTTATGCTTATTAAATCTCTAGATTAACAAGCTAATTTTAAATGCAATTAATTTGGTAATTACATGCTCTATGAATTGAAAAGGGGATTAGCCACTCTAGGTTGCATCTTTTGATATTTGGATTAGTTTGTTTGTTTTGTTTTAATTTTATTTCTTTTCACTCATTTAAAATCAATGTGGTTTGGTTAAATTAAACAAATGTGTGAAATTAATTCTCAACTAAATTCGTGGTACCAAGTCCTCTTGAGAACGATATTCAATTTACTCTTTACTACTTGACGGCCCGTGCACTTGCGGAAACGTAGGTTCAATTTTGTGCCTATCACACACACTTGGCATGTAGCAAACGAAGCGCTAACCGTATTGACGGTATTCAAATGCTAAAGATGACGTTCGAAGGTTAGCGAGTGTGAACGTCGATCCAAGACAAATTATCTTTGTCAGACAAATAGATGACAAGAGGAGTATATTCAGCATCCAAGCCAGATAAAGTTTATGTGATGAGATCAGAATCCGATATTGGACTTCAGGCTAAGGCAAGATTGTCAGCAAGATTCTTCATCTTGGCCATATATTCGTCAGACGAACTTGAGCCTTTCCGACTGCGTTGGAGTTCATGTTTATACAAGGTAATTGTTGATTTGGATTGAGCATTCATCATATCCGAGACAGCTTTCCAGATCTGAGCAGATGTGTGACAATGCAGAAATTATGAAGCTACATTTGGAGTCATCGTGCCAAGAAGGCAACTGATCATATATAGTATTCTTTCGTGTCTTAGTGTTAACCTCATGAAATTCATGCTATTTTAGCACATTTTTCTATAGTTTTTACACTTTTGGGTGGATTTATACATATTTTGATGTATACATGATAAGAAAATGTGCCAAGTTGATATATGGGTTAAAGTCATGGAATTCTTGAATTAAATGTGAATATTTTACACTCTTTTTATCTACTTTGACTTTTGTAGATTTTATTTCTTGTTAGGTTGTTAGAAGCCAATCAATTAAGCCACATTTGAGTTGCATTTAAAGCTAAAGTAAAGGAGTAAGAAGTGGAAAAGAAGATTTAGAGCAACAAAAAAAAGCTGAAAAAAGGAGTCTACATAACGTTATTGGCCACAACAAAAATGTACAGGCAAAATTCTTAGCCGCAGCCAAAACCACAAATTTTCAGGCAAAAACTTATTGGCCCAGCCAACCAACGCACGCAAAAATTTTGGCCGCAACCAAAAATACTGACAGAGTGCGAACAATGTTAACTTCAACTGGAAAATTAGGTTTAAAAGCACCCCCAACTCATACTAAAACACATTCTTTCGACTTGGGACTTCTTTGGGGGCTACTTGGGAGCATTTCTAAGCTAGGGCTTAAGGATTTTCAAGGCGATTCAAGTGGAGATTGAAGATTTAAAGAGATTCAACCTCATTTCCCTTGGGTTTTCTTCTTCTTCTCTCTTTCTTCTCTGAAATTTTTGCCATGGCTGTATCTATTTTCTAAATTTGTGCTTTTCACTCCATGAGTGGCTAAACTTCCATTCTAGGATTATTTTGAACCTTTGTATGGATTAAGACTTGATTCTTCCTCTCTTTTGGTAGTAAATGATATATATGTGTGTTGATTTTATCCTTCTCTTCATACTTCTAAATGTTTAGCCACCATGTAGTTTCATTTGTTCATGTGGGTTTGACTTGAGAGAGCTAATCCATGTGTAAAACTTGGTTAAAATCATGCTTGACTTGAAATTTACATGATAAATGGAAAGTTTGTTAATTGGTAAAATAGAGATATCTTTACTAACCTTGCATTGTCACATTATGGTTGGTTTTCAAAGGAGATTTTCATTATTTGTAGCAAGAGATTATGCATTTTAATGAAAAGATAAACTTGATTTTGACTTGAGAAAGCTTAGTCAAGTGCATATGAACCTTAGACAAACACATATATTCATGGAAAATACTATTTGAGAGGGAATTATTCATGTCTTATGAAATTCAAAGGGTATAAATAATCTTAGACCCCATTTTATCCTTTAAGTCAAAAGAACCATTGTTTTTTATCACTTTCTAGTTTTTAGAAATATATTTCAACATTTCATTACACCACCAAAAATATTTTCTTAGTTCAACTTAATTGAAATCACTAAGTCTTTTTGCTTGGTCAAAGATTTTAATCCAAATCTCCGTGGAAATGATATTTGACAAATCTCTGATTTGTAATGCTTTTATATGTCTAATTTGAGGTAATTAACATGATTAAGATGCGATATTAGTCCAATAATATTTGATAAAGATCATAGACTACTAGGTGAAATTATCATGAACTTGGGATTAATTTGTCGTAATTGTAGATTAATTTTTCAATTGATCTATAGGCATATTTGATC
This sequence comes from Mimosa bimucronata, assembly GCA_037074515.1. Taxonomy (NCBI): domain Eukaryota; kingdom Viridiplantae; phylum Streptophyta; class Magnoliopsida; order Fabales; family Fabaceae; genus Mimosa; species Mimosa bimucronata. The sequence continues at coordinate 5,045,280 of CM073446.1, forward strand.
ATTTCTTTGTCCTATTTCTACTTGTAGGGTCGCCGAAGGACCAAAAGAAGAAGAAGTTTGTATGAAGAAATTGGCCGAGTTAAAGAGCGAGTTGCGGAGAAGGAGGCAGCGGAAGCACGAAAATTCAGCCCCAAAATTTTGTACTTCTGCTACAGAGAGGAAAAATGCTTGCTACAGCGAGAAAGACAGAAACTTGGAATGAGCTCTCTGTCAATCTCACTGCAGTGACCAAAAGTTCTCACTACAGCGAGCACGCACTGACATATGTGCGCTTTTGCTGGTTTTTTTGGGCCAATCGGGGTCCAATTCATTTACCCACCTCTTAACCCAACTTGGTGAGCATATTAGGTTGAAAATGAGGAACATTTGACAGATTGGAACCTCCCAAAACCCTAGCCCTCATATTTTCTCTCAACTCTCTCATTCCATCTTTATCTTTCTTCCATTTTTCCTTCCTCCACACCATGTCCATCACTTCCTCCTTTTTTGTTGGTGTTCCTCCCATGAAGAGAAGCAGCTAAGCTCCACCATTCTTGGTGGTGGGAGCTAAGGAATGAGCTTGGAGCGTTTAGTAGGGGAGTTTTGTCTCTAATCTTCTTCCTTTTGTTATGCTTATGCTTTTCTAGGGTTCTAGGGACATTTGTGTAGCAATTGGTTATGTTCTTCAATTCCATATGTTGTATGATGATTAGCTACTATTTTTATATTGTTTCTTTCTTGTTGAATACTTGACATTGTGCTATTTTAACTTTGACTTTAATGAAATTTATGGGTTCATGATTTTGTTACTCTCTTAGTGAATATCTTGTGCTAATTCAATGTGGCTTGGTTAGTAAATTAAAAATGTTAAGTGGTTTGCTTGAAGGAAATGGCATAGGACTTAATTAATTGTGTTTAGACATTGGATAATTACTCTTTTCATCCTTAATCTTTGGTTCGGTGGCAATCAATGAATTAGGGTTAATTGAGAAATTAAGTGCAATTATGGGGTGGCCCAAGTTGTCGATTTAAAGTCTTGCATGATTAATTATTTCTTAATTTTGAGCTTAATTAACTTAGGTTAAATTAAGTAATGTGAGGGGTTCCGGCATTAATTAAGTTAACCTAAGCCTAACCTAGAAGGGTTCTTCTAGGGGTCTTTTGAAAATCAACAAGAAGCTCCCCGAAAATATTTAGAAGCAATGAATCCCAAGGCTCTCTCATTTACCAAGAATGATTTTTATCCCATTTTAATCCAAAACCCTCTTTATCCAATCTCAATTTGTTTTTGAACATATCATACACTTTTGATATAAAAATCAAATACAATGCATTTTTCCCGTCTTAACAAGTTTTGCATTTAGCTATTAGGAATTATATTACATTAGGGCTTCTTGAGAGAACAATACCCAGGGGTTAGCTTCCACTATCCCCTTGGTTCTAATTTTCTTAAAGGGCAGACCCAAGGGTGCGCTACAACACCACACACAATCACGGTGCTTTTCAATATTTTATACTACTTACGATCCGTGCGCTTATGGTTAACGCTTGATGGTGAACAAGCTTCTAGTGCCGTTGCCAGGGATTTGCAAATCCCCGGCAATTGTGCCAGAAATACTTCAATTTGACTGAGAAACACATTTTCTAAAACTCTCTCAATTTCATCTTTCTAACTTGGTATTAAAACCATTCGATCTGTGGGATTAAAAAAATAGAATATCTGTAGACCTGAGGCTTCTGATACTAAAAAAAAGTACAAGTCCAGGTAAAGAAAAAATGAAAATAAAGAACAAAAATTAGTAGGATGAATATTAGGGAAAAACAAAGTCCAAAATTGAAAGTGTGAGATATAGAATAATAGTATATAATGTTGGGTCGAGTCCCAAGATATTTACTTAAGCTTTTGTGATGGAAAGACAAAAACCCAACAACATAGAGATACTATTAATCCATATTTCAACACCAGGTGGTTCCAAAGAGTTAAAAAAAAAGAAAAAAACAAACAAGTAGAAGTCTTTCTTGCATATGATTTGATTTATACCCCACCTACTACATAGCTAAGTAATGAACTTCTGAGTAAATCACCCTTCTATTTTGTTTAATTATGTAGATATCTCCTCTATTAAAGTAAATTTTTTAAAAAATATTTTTTTTAAAAAAAAAAAAAACAAGCCTATCTTCCTTGTGTGGTTCATATATGAGATAATAGATGCCACTTGCGCTTTCAAACCATCTTTGCGTACTAGTTTGCTCTAAAAAAATGCATTTATTCCGCTAGCTGTACGTTCCAGAGTATAAATCCTCGACCTTTCCTCTCAATGGTCTCGCAAGTATGGATCAGGATTTAGGAATGGATGCAATTTGCATGGCGTGAATGTGATAGACGTCACTAACATGGTCCTGCCAGCTAGAGGTAATGAATTTGCCTTCGAGTATAAGTTTGCGTACTATATCAACCACATCTTGATAGCTCTCATTTGTCATCCGTTTATGATATAAATGAGCCGAAGATATTTTCTCAAATATAACGTTACTTGAAAACTCAATGTCTGCCTAAGCTCCGTTTTACGGTTATGGTTCATATTTTTGAGAAGTCACGAATTTTGTTCACTTTCACTTTTAATTCAAATGAGGCACAAAACTTGGGAACTGATGGGTTCCCATTTAGTGCTCATCATAGCAATAAGAAATTACTTCTCATCATTGAAACAAAATTTGGACCATCTAAAATTTGATATGGATGGTCCAAATTTAAAATTTTTAAATGCCAACTTTTTCAAAAGAAAAATGGTTAAGGTGCAAATCTACCCCGAAAGTGTCAAAAAAAATTCTCGCATTCGCCCTGAAACGATTTTTCGTAGTAATGTAGCTTTGAAAGTGCTCAAACGTAGCAATGTCCCCCTCCGTTAACTGGGCACCCAGGGCTATATTGAGCTAGGTTTGGGTACTCCCAGGGCTACTTTACTACGTTTGGGGACTTCTAGGGCTACATTGCTATGAAAAATACTTCCAGGATGAATGCGATATTTTTTTGACATTTTTGAGATGGATTTGCACATTAACCCAAAGATAAATTTAGTTTCTTGACAAATGACAGTTATAAGATTAACTTTATTTTTTATTTTGTATCTGTTAGACTATGTGTTCGGGTCCGCCCTCGATGGGCCAGGTCGTCCAAAAGAAGATCCGACTAATAAGAAGCGATTTGGAGAGTTGACAGTTGACTCAATCAACATTTATTGCTGATTGAAGTCAAATCATTTTCTTTTATGGAAATGAGAGAATCTGCCAAAATTACTGCTTGGCGACATTTATGATAGGCATTAATTAATGATGTGTGGCAATCTTCCTTTCTGGCGTTCATTTCGAACACTATATAAAGGGGGTGCCCCTCAAAGAATTCCTCACCCCAGCCACAATATTCTCTGGCTTCTTCCTTCTCTCTATTTTCTTAGGCGATTTGCTGTATGAATCCATTCTAGCAACCTACTCAGTGCGTGAGCCTCGAAAATCCTTTGATCCTCGGTTCCGGTTATTTTATTCTCCTTTTTAGGGTACGGATTGTGGACCTGGTTTGAATTCGAGTTTGAGTGTTCGGGTACTCATGATACAACATTATCTATTAAAACAAAAATGTATTTAAAATATTAAAATTAATTAAAATGAATCAAGTCCATTAAAATAAATCTGAACGATAAAGATTAAGATGAGAAACCTATTTCTCATCTTTATGATGAGTATGGAATGTGATTCCATTTCGGTGCTCGTCAGATAGATGAGTATGAGATGCTCTTCTACTGTGAACCTTACAAATCTAATCTGATGATGCATATTTAATATTTTGAAGTTTATTATTTTTAAATGAATACTATATTTTTTAACAAAATGATATTTAAGAGATTATTTTTATTTTAGATTTTGCACCTATTAAAATAATTATCATTTAAAAGTTATAAATGTGGAGAGGGCAACGATGGTAGATTGTGTTTTCTCTCCAAAATATCGTTAATACTTGGGAGAAAATTTGGAGAAAAAACTTATAGGACCACCTCCCTCCCTCTCCCTCTCCCTCTGTTTTTTTTTTCCTGAAATGCAAACAACGCAAACTCAATATCTCCCCACTTTTCTCCAAAATTTTAAATCCATCCAAACACACTATTAAAGAAAAGAAGAACGAAAATGATAAAACTATGATGGTAATTAACTCTTGTGTTGTGAGTAGATCATTCTCTCCTTGCGCTTTTCTCTCGCTTAGGTTTTTGGTACTAGCTAGGCTTTTGTCAATAAGGAGTTTATTATTCACAGTTTCTTGCTAGAGTCTGAGCCAGTTTTGTTTTTTATTATTTAATCTGGATGTAATTAAATTTTTTGTTTCTGGTTATTGTTATTCTTTTATATATTGAAATTATTTCAACCTTTACTCAAACATATAGTGCAAACTTGTTTGAAGCATGGAACAAGGAAGGTATGAATTCTAGCTTCGAGTTTTATATATTTCGACCAATTTGAGTTAAATATAAATTTTAAAATTTCACAAGTCCTTATATTGTTGGGTTACTTTTCTAACCGGATCATTAGTTATCAATTATAAAAAGACATTGAAAATGGCCGTCGTGTAAAATATATAATTTTTTTAATGGGCAAATCTTTCTCATTAAAATAACGGTTCAAGTAGAGCTAGGAAATCGGGCGGGCCTTAAGGCCCACGGACAAAAAACCCCCTCTTTTGTGAAGCCCAGCCCTTGAGTCGTCAAGCTTCGGGCCGGCCCGCGGGCTTCTAATTTTTAAAATATTTTTTTCCCTAATTTTGAGTGTGTATTTGATAACTCCTAGAAATTCATGATATTTGAGTATATTTTACTTGAGTTTTTGTCTATTATTTATACATTTTGGATACTCAAGAGGGAAAATGCTCATTTGATTTTCGGTTTCACATTATTGTTAATTATGTAGATTTTGATTGTTTTTATAGTTAATTTCTTATGTTGTTGTATATAAATTTTGTAGGAATAATTTGAAGCAATAAACAAGAGAATTCAGCCCTCCACCAAGCTCCCAATTGAACAAAAATAAGAAGAAGCCAAAGCAGCTCAAAGAATAAAGAAAAGAAAGGCAAAGCAGAGAATAAAGGACTCGCCGCAGCGAAATGCATTTCATTCTGCCCATTTTTGGGAGAGCTCGCCGTCAGCTCGCCGCGGCAAAAGCCACTGCGAGCGACATTTGTGTCTGTCATTTTTGGACTTTGCCGTGGGCTCGCCGCGGCGAGACCCACGGCGAACTTCGCGTTTTGCGCGTTTTGGACAGATAAGGCGCGTTTTCACTGATATAAAAGCTAGGGCTTCGTTGTGAGCCCTCATTCTTCGACTTCTGGGCATATTTTGGGCGTGTTTGGCTCTGCTAGGGCTTGGAGATTGGTGGGATTTGGCTTGGGCTCGGAGCTTCAAAGAGATTTGGGCTTCCTCTCTTGGTTTATCTCTTCCTTCTTCATTCTCTTCTCTTGTTCTGTTTGTAATGTTGTATATATATGCTCCCTTGGAGTTGTAGAACATGAGTAGCTAAATACTTTGATTCTAGGATTATTTTGAACCCTTGTATGTATTGATTCTTGATTCCTCCTCTTGATTTGTGATTAATGATATCTATGTGCTTATTTTACCCCGTTCTTAATGCTTCTAAGTGCTTGATCACCATTTAGATGTTGTGTTCGCTTGATTTATGACTCGAGAGAGCTAGGTTGAGTGTAGAACTTGGGTAAAGTAGTGCAAGAACCGGAAGTTTGCATGACGAATGAATGGTTTTGTTGGTAAGATAGAGATATACTTGCTAGCCTTGCATAGTCACATTAGGGTTGGAGTGTGATAATTGGGTTCTATCAAATTGTGGCAAGAGATTGTGCAAAGAATAGGACTAAACACTTGTTCTTGACTCGAGAGAGTATTACAAGTACTCTTTGAACCCTAGATTAGCACGTGATGTCGTTGAGAGCTTCTTGAGGGGAGGTTGATTGAGTTTTGAGAAGTATAAGGGGGATAGATAATCCTAGGACCTATTTTATCCTTGAGGTTGGAGAATCACCTGTTTATAATTTTACTTTCTTTTATTTTCTTATTTCATTTCAATCTCAACATTTGTGTCACTCAAATTAGGCGAGAGTGTGACAATCATTGCTTGACCGGGTTTTGGACAAATCCTCGTGGGAACGATACTCTACTCATCATTTTATTACTTGGCGCGACCCGTGCACTTGCGGCGCGTGGCGAACAGTATTGCTAACGAAAATAAGTGACCTATAATAAAAAAAATATAAATATATACGATCCAAATTATATTTAAATACAAACTTACCAAGCATAAGTGCATTGTCATATATTAACTCAACAACTCATAAATTAAGTATTAAGTCTAGAACTAGAAGTCACACCACAATTACATAGAATGTTGTTAGTAATAAGAAATTAAAGTATAAAAGTGGGGTGTACAGGACTTGAATCTAACCTAATAAGCATTTAAATTATTTTCATCCATATACATATTACAAAAATAGCACATCCATTTAACTATTTAAGCAAATGCAAATAAAAAAATTTAAAAAAGGGGAAGGGGCAATAAACGGGCTTAAATGGGCTGGCCCGTTTAAGCCCGCTTTCCTTTTTTAATTTTAAAATCAAAGACCGGCCCTCCTTGGGCTATGGCCTAAATGGGCTCAACCCAAATTCCCGGCTCTAGTTTCAAGGAGGACTTTTATATGAACTGGTTTCCTTATTCACAAAAAAGTTGAGTAGGCATAACTAAGCTTATCTAGACTATCTACATATAATATAAACAGTCAAATTTAAATTTTTTTAGAATGATAATTTTCTAATAGAGTAATTATTTTTTGAAAAATGATAGTTAATATATTATCTTTATTTTAAATTTCGTATCTATTCAAATAATTGTATTAAAAAATATTGACTTTAAAAAAAATATGGACTATATAAGTTAACCCTAGATTATCCAAAACGAATTAACTCTCTCTACTTATCTTTTTTATGATTACCACTAAAAGATTAACAAACGAACAAGTTTCAATGGAAATACTTGCGTAAATGAAGGGATAGAACTTATAAGATTGTATGTCTTTTTATGTGGTTGTGAAATATATATATATATATATATATATTGTCTTTTTATAAAAAAAAATGAAGGGGATATATAGATCGACGACCCTTATGGTCAAATTCCAAGCCAAGTCTTTCACCTTCTTCCTCACTGCTTCCCATTGCGTTGCGTATAATTAAATTCGAACCTAGAACATCACAAAACTCACAACACACGCACACAACAACTTCTATTTATAGCTGCCTCCACACAACACAATAATCATCTCACAACAAATCCACACAACACTTAGTACTACTCGTTTGTTTTTACAAGCTTAGATCTTCTATTTTTTCCCCCCAACTACAAGCTTAGATCACTTGAGCCAATTATATATATATATATATATATAATATCATGGAATACCCACAACCTGATCACCAGGCGCAGGTGGGTGCTGTGGTGGGGCCACAGTATTGTTGTCCAAATCCGGTCGACCTAACAATCGTTAGGAACGAAGCTGCGAAACCTTGCCGATAAGTTCACCGTCACGGACATAAACGGCAATGTCGTTTTCAAGCTTCAAGCTCCTCCTTTATCCATCTATTACTATCGTCTACTTGATGCTACCCAAAACCCCGTCCTCACTCTCCGGAGGGTATATATTCACTTATTCAGTTGACTCATTTGTAAAAATTAAGGAAGTTAACTAAATTACTTTAAAGTATCTATATTTGATTTACATATACATATATATTTTTTTAAGCCCATTTAATTGACCTAATTTATAGTCTGATGACATATAACATGTGTTATAATTAAGTAGTTTATTTAAATTATATATGTATGATGCAGGTAATGTCATTGCATAATAGATGGAAAGTTTTTAGAGGAGATAGTTCCGATCCGAGGGATCTCATATTTGATGTGAAACGATCATCATCGTTCCAAATCAAGAACAAATTAGATGTATTCTTGGCTTCTAACACATCACAACAAGTTTGTGACTTTAAGGTTAAAGTAAGCTTGCTCGAACGATCTTGTGTTATTTATGCTGGTGAATCTGACAACATAATTGCCCAGGTATATACTCCTTGGTATAAAAAGTTAGATAACTAATTTGTAAATTAATATAAGAGTTAAATAACTAATATGCAGAATGTTAAGGAGATTGATTTAGTTATATATAATAATAAATGATAATTTATTTTTCTAAAATTTTCTCTTTAATGAGGTGCATTAAATGGAACTGTTCTTAATAAAAATCATCTTGATAGGTGCAATGGATGCAAATATTTTGTGTGAAAATTATAATTTTATAAGATAAAGCTTATTGAGATCCTATAACAGTAGTGGAAAATTGTATATGCCGGTTTTGTAGATGAAGAAGAAGAACATGGTAAAGAACATGGTGCTTGAGAGAGCATATTTCATGGTGACGGTGTACCCCAACGTGGACTACGCTTTTATAGCGACACTCGTTATAATTATAGATGAGATGGCATTAAATAGTCACTAAACGGGGAGTAGTTTAGGCTCTAGTTAGCAAGAGAGTTTTAAGCTTAGACTGAGTATACATATGTAACCGGGTTAAAAAGCTCCTACCCTTAGATCAAGTCCAGTCTAATTCTGGATTGAACTAGGTTAAGGCACAAATTTATCCTGAAACTTTTTACATAAAAGCTATTTTGCCGTAGATATTTTTTTATTCAAAATTGCCTCGGATGTTTCAAAACATAATAATATTACCCTTTATAATATTAATATATTAGTGTTTACCATTAAAAAAATTGACATTAACCGTTAATATTTTGGAAAATCACAACCAAGTCTCAAATAAGGGAATTAATCACAATCAAATCCTGTAAGTTGTCAATAGTGGCCCTTTCAGTTGTCACGGGACCTTCGTGTGATTAATTCCCTTATTTGGGACCTGGTTGTGATTTTTCCTTAGTATTTTAAGGGTAAATAGCAAAATTGCTATGTTTTGAAACTTTCGGGACAATTTTGAAGCCAAAAAAAAATTGCAAGATAAAGTAGCTCATGTACGGAAACTTTCAGAGTAAATTTGCACCATTTTACTTTGACCTGTTTCTTTCTTTCTCTGATCTCTCTCTAATCTCTTTCGTTCGCATGGTGATCGCTGGCTACTCTCAGCTTGAACAGAAAGAAATAGGAGAAGGAAGCAGCAATGGTGAAGATGCAGACCGACAAAGGTGATGGTGATGGTAGTGGGCGGTTGTAATGCACAAGGGAGGAGGAGAATGATAGTGATGAAGATTAGAGCTGGACGTCAGATTTGAGAGAGAGCCATGGTGGAGGAGAATGCATGGTAACTCTAGATTTAAATAAAAAAGAGAAAAGACGTTCCTAATTATAATAATTAGGGACTTGGTAAGAAACAACGTCTCCCATAAAAAATGAGAGGCGTCGTTTCTCACCCTCATTTTTAAATGTGAGACGTTGTTTCTCCTATTTGTTAGTGGGGGACATTGTTTCTTATGACGTTCCTAATTTGTCATAATTAAGGATTTCATTTCTCCCTCCGCTTTCCAATTAATTACCACCACCGCCTTTTTTTAACGTCAGCTTTATAAATAACATGCATTAATTGGCAACGTTAAAAGGGTTTTTTGTAGTAGTGGCCCCAATGTTGGCCAATCCTTGTGCTTCCAGATGATTGTTTAAGGGGTTTGTAATTTTTCAAAAAAATAAAATAAAATAATACTTCATTGAAGGCATTTATAAAATTTCCTTTTAAATTTGAAAATTAATTATCATTCCATGCACCTTTAAGTCACTATAAAATGTTGGATCATATTTTTATTATAAACCTATTTAAAAAAATTTCAAAATTCTTTAGTTTTTTTTTATTGTCTATCAGTTTGAGTTTGATAACCTCACTTTTATCCATTGAAAATATTTCAACCTTTACTCAAACCTAGCTAGTGCAAATTTGTTTCCAGCATGGAAATAAGTTAAGTGTGATTTCTATAGCTCTAATAATTTTCATGAATTTCCTTAGGTAAATGGGGTTTTGGCCAAGATAAGTTGTAAATTTTAAAATGTCAACTACTCCTCGTATTTTTTTTCTTATTTTCTTACCGGACCATTATATTAATTATCATTTTCTCAAAATGGACACGTGAAGAAGTTTCAAGAGATAGCACTGCACCTAGACGCGTAGGATTGACTATTCCAAGTCAAAATATTTGACCTCTTAATCAGCTTCTCTTCCTCCAACTACTTCCTGTATGCGTACAACTTTAAAACTCCAATATCACAAGTTCACACCACACACGCACATCACAACAGATTCTATTTATAGAATACTCCATGGCTCCACACAACACAATAATCATCTCACCCCACAACATATCCACACAACACTTGATTAGGACTTGTTTATTTTTACCACTTTGATCACTAGAGCCAATATATACATACATATTTATATAATCATGGAATACCAACAACCTTATGCCTCCTCCTCCGCCCCTCCCCAACCAGCGCCGGTGGCCGCCGTGGTGGGGCCACAGTATTGTTGTCCACATCCGGTGGACCTAGCAATTGTTAGAAAGGTGATGACCGTCGCAGATAAGTTCACGGTCACCGACATAAACGGCAACGTCGTTTTCAAGCTTCAAGGATCTCTTATGTCCCTCCATGACCACCGTGTCTTACTTGACGCAGCTCAAAAGCCCGTCGTCACTCTTCGTAGGAAGGTTTGTCATTTTGTTTGTGTTGAGATATTTGATATGATTTGATGATATGAATATTACATCATAAAGGTTTATTTGTATTCTAATATTTTAGAAACGAACACAATATTCTCTCTAATTTAAACTCCATGATTTTTTTTTTCTTTTTGGTTTACTTGTATCAATAAGCTAAGAAAGAAAGAATAACAAAATGAGGCTAAAAATTTATATATATGATGTTGCAGGTAATGTCAATGCATGACAGATGGCAAGCTTTTAGAGGGGATAGCTCTGACCCAAAGGATCTCTTGTTTACTCTGAAAAGATCAACTATGTTCCAACTTAAGACCAAACTAGATGTGTTCTTGGCTTCTAACACGTCAGAACAAGTTTGTGACTTTAAGATCAAAGGAAGCTGGCTCGAACGATCTTGTGTTGTTTATGCTGGCGAATCAAACACAATTCTTGCCCAGGTACGTACTTGCAAATAATGAAAGCTCTTTTATTATATTCCCAAAAATATACTTTTTTTTATCGAACAAAAATATAATGGTTTCACTCTTTTAAAACAAGACGTTGTTAGATAACTAACTGACGGATTACGGAAATTGGCTAAGTTAATTTTTTATATAAATGAGTTTTTTTTTTCAGTTTTTTCTTTAATCATATGCAATGAAAGGACTCTTGATAAAAATCATCTTAATACCGGCAATGAATAGAGATATTTTGGGGTATAAACTAATTCTGAAAGACAAAGTAAATTGAGGTCTTATATTTGAAGATTAAACTAAAATGAACCCCTTATCGATCTTCTATATTTAAGGCAGAAAGAAGTATGGTGTGTGTGTGTATATATTGTGGAAAAGTGATGGGGATATTATTATTGCAGATGCATAAGAAGCACACAGTTAAGAGCGTCATGCTTGGGAAAACAAATTTCATGGTGACAGTCTACCCCAACGTGGATTACGCTTTCATAGTGGCACTCGTTGTAATTCTCGACGAGATTAACAAAGACAGTAGCGGAGAATAATTCATATTAATTGCTGATTTCGCTATGGAGTTTCTTTGGAGATATTTTTTTTTTTTTTTGGTTTTAAATCTCAAGCATTTTTATTTTGGGAATTTTTATGTGAATGTAATTTGATTTTTTTGTCTCATTGAAATTAAGTTCCAATCTTACCTAGTTCAAAAATACCACTGGAAAGAAATGTTCTAGTCGTAAAGTATCTATTCAAATTAATCGATTCCTCGAATAATTGTTATAGGATTGTAAAAAGCCCCAAATATATGCCAGGTGGCTCCAAAGAGTTAAAAAAAAAAAAAAACAAGTAGAAGTCTCTCTCGCATACGACTTGATTTATACTCTACCTACTACCTAGCTAAGTAATGAATTTCTGAGTAAAGAACTCTAATCGCCCTTCTATTTTGTTTAATTATGTAGATATCTCCTCTTTTAAAATAAGTTTTTTAAAATATTAACCTTTTTCCTTAATAAAAAATAAGTCTATCTTCCTTGTGTGGTTCATATATGAATAATATATTGGATGCTACAATTGCGCTTTCAAACCAGCTTTGCGTACTAGATATATCCTCTTTTAAAATAATTTTTTTAAAACAAACGCTTTCAAACCAGCTTTTGCTTACTAGTTTGCTCTTAAAAATGCATTTATTCCGCCAGCTGTTCCAGAGTATAAATCCTCGATCCTTCCTCTCAATATTCTCGCAAGTATGGATCAGGTGCAATTTGCATGGCGTGGAAGTGATAGATGTCACTAACATAGTCCTGCCAGCTAGAGATAATGAATACTAGGGTTGTTGGTAATTCGGCCTGAGCCCATAGGGTTGGCCCTGAGGATTGGATGGCCGGACTTTAATTTTGGAGGCTTCAAAAGGGAATCAGACTTACAGACTGGCCCTATAGGGCCGAAGGCTTCAAAAGGCCCTGCAAAGCCGGGCTTTGATTTTGGAGGCTTCAAAAGAGAATCGGGCTTACCGACTGGCCCTGTAGGACCGAGGGCTTCAAAGGGCCTTGGAGGCTTCAAAAGGGAATCGGGCTTACCGGCAGCCCTGTAGGGCTGATGGCTTCAAAGGACCCTGATAAGCTCCTAAATTTCACATATTTCATCACATTTTTCCCCATTTGTGTATATATTTTTGAAAGTGACGTTTTGAAATGGACATAAAAATTCAGAGAAAAACCTTAATGAAGAAGAAAGCTTACATGCATGAAATTTAGAGCTTAATGATTCTTTGCTTAATAATTTGTGTGTGTGTTATTAAATTGTAAAGCTCAATCAACCCTCTTTCCATCTCGTACAGGAAGAGGTGATAAAGTGAGAAAGCCAAAGAGATACAAGTGGCTCTGGAATGAAGAATGAGTGGGAAGAAAGATAAGGGACCAGGAGCAAGGTGATCTCGCCGTGGTTTCGCCGCGGCGAGACCGCGGCGAGTGTATGTGTTCTCTGGATGCCACATCCTTTCGCCGTGACTTCGCCGCTGCGAGGTCACGGCGAAAATATCTGAAGCTGCGCGTTTCATTTAACTCACGCTGTCTGAAGAAGATAAAAAGCATTGAATTCGAGTAGAGACAGACAGACAGCATTTAGGGCACCTTTTGGGACATTTTGGAGCTTGAGGAGAGAGTGGGAAGAGCTAGGAAGCTTGGAGAATCTTGGAGAGATTCAAGTTTGTGATCTTGGTTTCTTTTCTTCTTCCCTCTTCTCTATTTTCTGTCATGAATCTTCTTTTAATTTCCATTTTCGTTTCCTATTTACTCATGTGTAACTAAACCCCTTTTCTAGGGTTACTTTGAACCATTTGATGGATTGACTCTTGTATTTCCTTCCTTTGATGTATTTAATGAATGTTTATGTATGGATTTTCATCTCGCTTTAAAATATACAAGTGCTTGATCACCACTTGAAGTGTTAAATGAGATATGACTTGAGAAAGTATATTTTGTTTTAGAACTTGGGTGAAATCATGTTAGACTTGAAATTTATGGTTTTAAATGGATGGTTCGTTGGTAATATAGAGATATAATTACTAACCAAACATTGTTCATATGAGGTTGGTGGAGCATTTATGACTAACATTAATTGTGGCAAGAGATTATGCAATTAATACAAGTAAAAATTTGATTTTGACTTGAGAGAGCTTTTTCAAATGAAATTGAACCTTGAACTCATGCATGAAATTCATTGGGTAATGAAAAGGGAAGGAATTTACTGGGTCATGAAGTTAAATGGGGAGAGGTTGTAACACCTGGACTTTTACTACTATATTATAGCCTTTTAATTGAATTATAACCACTTTTTAATGTCAGAAGCCCAAAAATACACAAAAATTTAAACTTTTCTTTTAAAACATTAGACCAACCCTCTGTTGGTTGGAATGGGCTTTTCAGACAAATTGAAATAACTTAAAACTCTTTATAAAATAAAGTGGTTACTAAAACAATTAAAAGTACGCTAACCCTCTCGGGGTAACTATTCTTAATGCATAATACTTAAGAAAATTTAAATCTCTTAATAAATTTATACAATTCTAATGTTTATACTTTCTACTGATAATTTAATTTTCCATCATATACAATAATCTTACTTTTCAAATTATAAAACTTAATTTCTTCCTCTAGTCTTCTTCTAGCATTTCTGCCTCATCTTAATCATCTCACTATCTCCCAGCTAGATTCTTTCAAACCTGCGTTACTGAAAAATGTTTGGGGATGGGGGTGAGATTGGTAATCCCAATAGCAGTTTCTTTCATTAACTTATATTATCATGCTAGCATTGACATGTATATATTTCATAAATCTGAACAAATAAAACAATTATACATACTTCCTGCGCTCAATGCTCTACCAGCCACTATTAACAATATATTCGTTAACTAGTGGAGGCCTCACCTGCAGGATTTCTCGTTATAACATTTAAAGTTATAACTAACTGATCTGGCAAAGGGGGAGCGACCCACCTAAGCCTGGAATATTCCATAAACTCTATGCAGGAATTAACAAGGTATTCCACCTTCATGCATAATGTAAATTTGAAGCAGATATTACAAAATAATACATGTAATTTCTTTACTGTAATGAAATAAACTGCTACCTGGCTTCTGAGTTTACTTGTCACTGAATTCCTTTTCTTCAAAATACTCTGGAGTTTCCACTCCACTACCTCGTCCTATGAATATTTATAATATAGAGACACTACATCAATGTCTAAACTTATTCATAATACGTAAGCGTCTCTCACATTCCTATGATATTATTTATTTCTACCCTTTCTTTTTCTGATATTTATATTCCAACACTAGTTTCTAATTCAACTATTATTTAAACTATCATCACACAGATATTCTAACAATCATCAAACGATACATACATATACAAACACAAGCATAAAAATATCCTAATTACTTTTCCAAGGATCATATTTTTCTTCCATAATAATAATTGTCACAATTAGGCTGTACTAACACAATTATATACATAAATATATACTTCATCTATTCACTTTCACATCTTGCTATTATCATTTGTAAAATTGTTTCCACATTTAGCATGTTACTTAAACTTTTAAATCTTACCTTATTAATTTAATAATATTCACAATCTCTTTTTCCCCTTAATAAATTTATATTGGTCATCATAAATCCTAACTTTCACAATTTATTATCACAACATTCTACAATCAGTTTCTAACATTCAATCATGCTAAGAGTTATCTTGATCCTTTGAAAATACATGTTTTACACTTTGCGACCACAAAACATAAATGGACATAGCCAGATTCCCAACCTTACCAATTTGGTATCCAAAACATTATAAATGTCAAAGCTCACAAAAACTCAGCAATTATGAAACTATAATTCTACAACAAAATATATGCATAGAAAAGTGTCCTACCACCCAACAGAGAAAACAAGACAATATCCTGCAGAGCTCGATAAAACACAGTCACCACAACTTTACTTTTAAACAGAATTGAATATTTTGTTCAGTACATCATCACAATAGCATACAGATTTCTTAGTCGATCTATTTAGGGAGTGCCTGTTATCAAACACATTAACATATTTACACACTCAAAGCACTAAGAATATTATCATATTAATAATTTCAAGCTACCCCGCCCCAATCATTACTCAATGTTACAATCATTTCCAAAAACCTGATTGATCTTCAAAATTGGTTTTACACTATATAATTACAAACATTATTAATCTCAACTAAACCTGCCCATATTCCTTTTCCAATTCCCATCACAAGAATACATTCTAGAATTCTAGCATCTTTAGTTACTTGTTTCGATATCCTAACTCCTTATGTCAATATAAAATCAGCTTTTATACTCACTTTAATTATTCAAGAAAATCATTTTAAACAATTCCTATCATCATTGGTTCCTTATCTCGATTTGCATTGCTTTAAGAATCATTTGACTAAATGGGGACTTATATTTAATTAGCATATTATATCTGTCCATGTTTTTATTATGCAAATGCTAAGTGATATCAAACATAACTCAGAAGTTCCCATTTTTCTTATAAACTTCAGATTTATCTCAAAGACAAGAATAACTCCTTGCATAAACATTAACCTATCTTTTCTATAGGAATTAAATTAAATTAAATTCTCTAACCCATCCACTCTTCATCACAAAACAACCCCCACACAGATTCAAGGAATAATCAGCTCAAACTTCACAATTAGAGAAACAACAATTAACATCAATTTCCTCTTCTTGTCATACTTAGAAACACCGTTCACAGAAAGAAAAGAGCAACACTTTCACTCCTCCTCTATCGTTATTTTTGCTGGCAGAACAACCAGAGAGGAAAAGAAAGGAACAACAATTTAACATTCTAATAAGATTTAGCCATCAAAATCAACATTAGAACAAGTTTAATTATAATTAAACATTACAAAATTTCCCCTCCAATCCCCACGGCCAGCAAGAGCAGAACACGAACAGAGGGAGAAAAATCCAACTAAAGCTAAGCAACAAATCACAAAAGCATACTTCTTCCATGCACCCAAAAATTGGCAGCACAGGGCAACAAAATAGAACAAGAACAGGGGAAATCAGAACAAGAACCCGATGGCACAGAGGAGCAAGAAAGAAGGGAATTAAGCAATCATCAAACAAATATATCAAGTAGATTAAATCCTTTAATCAGAGGATAAATTCCTCACCCTCAAGCTTAGCTACTAACGGCGTCGACCAAGAACAGGGAAAGAAGAAGAGAACATTCGCAGAAGAATTCCAAGCTTCAATAATCACATACAAGGTGACACACATGCTTAAACTTACTCCTATTAATGTTTAATCAAGTTTAAAAATAACAAAACTCCAGAAATCAAGAACAATGGCGTCGGTGAACAGTAACCGAAGCCTCAATCATGAGAAATCAAACACCAAATCAGCTCCCTTTTACAAAATCACTTCAAAACTATTCTTATTCAAGTCCTAAGCTTCATTTTCAAGGATCCAGAAGCTTCAAACTTTCAGAAATTCGAATCTCTCCCCCCCCCCCATTCAGCTCGAAATCGGATG
Source organism: Mimosa bimucronata (assembly GCA_037074515.1). Lineage (NCBI taxonomy): Eukaryota > Viridiplantae > Streptophyta > Magnoliopsida > Fabales > Fabaceae > Mimosa > Mimosa bimucronata. The sequence continues at coordinate 5,062,603 of CM073446.1, forward strand.
AGAGAGAGGGAAAATGAAGAAAAGAAACTCACCTAAGGTTAGCCCAAGTCCCTTGAGCGTTTTTCCCCCCCTTCCGCCGTCGTTTGCCGCTGTTCCCGCCGGAGACCGCCGCTGATGCCGTCGAAGAATGCAGAGAGAAGTGAAAGAGAGAGGGGCTCGGGAGGGAGAATGAGGTATGTGTGTGTGTATGTGTGTTTGGCAGAGGAAGAGGGAGTATTTAATTTATTTATTTTTTTTCCTTTAAGTAGGTGTGTGTATACGTGGCGAGAGAGGGGAATAAAAGGAATAAGAGGGAATAAAAACATGACAAATGTGTGGTGCATGTTTAAAGGGATCTGATATTTATTTTTAACAGGTATTTTACTATCCTACCATTCCCTGTTTAATTGAAGATATTTTTAACTAGGGGCAGATATTGTCTTTTCTATTTTCTATTTCCTATTTTCTTCTTAAATCATAATTTTGTTTACCATCATCACCTGAAAATATACCTAAGTCTGTCCCCAAAATAATTTATCTAGATATGTTTTAACTTCTAAATTTCTTTATAAGACTTTTTAATTAATAACCAATACCCCAAGATTCTAAATATTCCCTTATTTAAATTTATCTTTTAACTATTTCCCTTGACTAATAAAGAAAATAAACTTTAAAAATTATTAAAAATATATCTGGCCTTATAAATTTATTTATAAGGCGTTTTAATTTTTAAATACCTTTCTAAGTCCTCAACTATATCCTTATTATCCCTTTTCTCCAAATTAAATTTTATCTTCTAATTATTTCTCTTTATTTCTTAAAAAAATAAGCCTTGAAAATATTAAAATTGCCTAAACATCATAAATTTATTTTTAATACTCTTTAATGTTTTTAATAATATTCCAAAACCTTAAATAATCCCTTATTTTCTATTTTCTAAAATTTGGGATGTTACAATTCCCTCCCCCTAAAAATAATTCCGTCCTCGAAATTCAGAAGTTATCTTATTACTAAAACTCTAAATATTACTTCATATCCTAGTTGGGAGAGACTCGTCTAGAATTTACGAAATAACACCTTTTCATTTAATCATATTATCATTAGCGAAAATAACCTAATATATTTATAATTAATTTCTTATTTTGAAAGTTTAAAATAAAAAACATATATAATGCAACCACAGTCAGTGATCATATAAGTTCATACTTATTTAACCTCCCGGGATTTTTTTTTTTATAATCAGTTTATGAGTTTGAAAAAAATTCATAATCACACATACAAATTTTTTTTTTAATTATTTCGCAATGTATAGCAACGAATTTAAAATGCAAAAGAATGCACAACCACTCATAACAAACCAATACAAATGATAGTTCAAAACTGAACTAAACAGAGAATAGGGAAAAGAAGAAAAGAAAATCAAACGTCACATCACATTCAAAGTTTAAGTTGAACACGCATAACCATATATAGGCTTTAGCTAGTCTTTATTATCATTTAATTGTTCTCAAAGTTTCTTTAAACTCAGAAAGTCGAATCAAACAAAACAAAGAATCGAACAAACAGAGGATTCTTTCAGGAATTCTATAAAAATTCTATACTCAATAAAAGTTAAACATGCAAAATCATAGATTATTTTTATCCTATTCCCATCTTTGTTCTTTCACCAATTTGAAAACCAAATAGGATTCCCATTGGAACCAAAACAAGACAAGAAAGGGAAATCAAATTTCACAATTAAATCACACAATATTCAATTGTCACTTTCACAATCCTAACACAGTCTTTTCCTTATTAGTTCTCATAACCTGTGGGTTATGGGCCCACATCTTTCTGCCTTGCTATTAAAATTCTACTTAATCTCATATTCTAAACTCAGTCTCAATCTCTTAAAGGACCATACCTTTACTTACTTGTTAACATCTTCTCATAACTTTATAATTCTTCAGGAATTCTCCTCTTTGACTGCTAAATAAATTTTTTATGAACTTCCTAGCCCTTACTGACTAGCATCTCTATAAAACATATAGGTCTACTGGAAATATGAAATAAATAACCTAAAATAAACCTGAGCTTTCTTCTTATTATACTTGACTATTCTTTCTTGCTACATTGATATAAAGTTTTACCCTTCTTGCCTTGCCTCAGCTGTTTTTTTTTTTTTTTTTTTTTATCTGTGGGAAACCATATACTAATGTAGTTAAGGATACTCTTTAGCTAAACTGAATCTCTGTCATAAACTTCACTTGATAATTCTTTTGTAAACACTTTTCTTGATATTGTCTGCTTTAGGTAGGGATGCTCCCATAGCTATGGGCCCCACACTCACCCTTTACTGTTTTGTTTCTCATGGTAGGGATGATGGCACGCAGCCCCCCACATTCACCCATGAAAAACACGTCTTTCTCTTGGATCCACTCTGATCCCATTTTCTTTCTTTCTCTTAGATCTATTTTTGTTGCTCTTGGCCAATCTGTCCCGCTACATTGATATAAAGTTTTCTCTTTTTGCCTGGCCAGGGCTTCTTTTTTTTAAATAGAAGGAAAACCGAATATCAATGTAGTTAGGGTATTCTTTGGCCATAACTCATCTCTGGCTTAGGCTTTGCCTAATAACTGTTCTGCAATTAATCTTTGGCATTATACCTGATGAATGATAAATCATGTAACTTGGTAACCTCTCACAAGGTTTTTCTCATAACTCAAAATTCACACTTCCATGCTTCCAAATATTCACAACTTTATGAAAATAGATCTATATATATATACCTATGAAATCTTTAAATTTCAATACATTTCTATTATAAGAAATCTCAAATCATTTAATCACTAATCTTTAATCTCAATAGTAGTAGTAAAAACTTCAACTCAATTCTTTAATGATCATATAATCCCTCAAAGGATCATAGTCCTACTATACTTTTGCTGCTATTAAAATATGTTCCTGGAAACATGTAAACATTTATGGTCCTAATCAATGTAACCATCCTCGATATCCTATGAGGACTTACAATATTAATATAATTCTTCAAACACTCATAATAAGTTTAGCTCACTTAAAATTCTAACCTTTGATATTCATTAATCATCAAGCAATAACAATCTTTTAATAATTCTTACCTTGAAGTTTAACTTCAGCATATGTTCATTTCTTAACAACCTCAAATACTTGTTTTTCACTAAAATGTCTTCCTTAGACATTCAACATTAATATTTCTCGTATAAATACTATATATAAGAATCCTTTAATAGGCTTTGAGTCACTAACTTGTCGATCTTTTCTATTAACTTACTATCATTATTATAGGAATTCTAGTAATAATCTCAAAATATTCTAAATTTCCATTATATCCTTTCATAATTTATCCATAAAACTTCTAATATTTCCCCATAAATAATCTATAAGCATCCTTTAACCTTTTCTTTTGCTAAATATTCTTCTAACTTTAAGGTAAACCTTTATTTTCTAGGGTAAATTTTTTCCCAATATTCAAAATTACCCTGATTATTGTGAAAATTCAATGAAAATCTTCTTTCGATTTGGCTTCTTATACTAAAACATCCTTTAGAAATTGGGTACAATCACTACCAAATTCAAGCTTAATGCTATCAGTATCTAGGATCAAGTTGCAAATTTGTTCTAAACCTCAATAAAATGTCGATATAATCCACTTCCAATACCTTAATATTATACTTTTCTCAAAGTTCATAACTAACACTCAACTTCTTATATCTCCCAAAGGTGTAATCAGTAACTTTTATTCAATCATTTGCCCCCTTAGAGTTATCTTTCAAAGAATAGTTTGTCAAACTATCTCCTGAAATGTTATCTTTTGGGTAACTTTAAGGGAAATTTCTACTTCCTTTTCTATGTATCTGGTCTGTATAGCTTATAACTATAGTATTCTAAAGGTGTTCTAACGATATTTCTAAATAATCAATCAATGAGCAAAGTATTCTAGCTAACCTATGCCAGAACCTTTGCTCTGATACCAAAATGTAACACCTGGACTTTTACTACTATATTATAGCCTTTTAATTGAATTATAACCACTTTTTAATGTCAGAAGCCCAAAAATACACAAAAATTTAAACTTTTCTTTTAAAACATTAGACCAACCCTCTGTTGGTTGGAATGGGCTTTTCAGACAAATTGAAATAACTTAAAACTCTTTATAAAATAAAGTGGTTACTAAAACAATTAAAAGTACGCTAACCCTCTCGGGGTAACTATTCTTAATGCATAATACTTAAGAAAATTTAAATCTCTTAATAAATTTATACAATTCTAATGTTTATACTTTCTACTGATAATTTAATTTTCCATCATATACAATAATCTTACTTTTCAAATTATAAAACTTAATTTCTTCCTCTAGTCTTCTTCTAGCATTTCTGCCTCATCTTAATCATCTCACTATCTCCCAGCTAGATTCTTTCAAACCTGCGTTACTGAAAAATGTTTGGGGATGGGGGTGAGATTGGTAATCCCAATAGCAGTTTCTTTCATTAACTTATATTATCATGCTAGCATTGACATGTATATATTTCATAAATCTGAACAAATAAAACAATTATACATACTTCCTGCGCTCAATGCTCTACCAGCCACTATTAACAATATATTCGTTAACTAGTGGAGGCCTCACCTGCAGGATTTCTCGTTATAACATTTAAAGTTATAACTAACTGATCTGGCAAAGGGGGAGCGACCCACCTAAGCCTGGAATATTCCATAAACTCTATGCAGGAATTAACAAGGTATTCCACCTTCATGCATAATGTAAATTTGAAGCAGATATTACAAAATAATACATGTAATTTCTTTACTGTAATGAAATAAACTGCTACCTGGCTTCTGAGTTTACTTGTCACTGAATTCCTTTTCTTCAAAATACTCTGGAGTTTCCACTCCACTACCTCGTCCTATGAATATTTATAATATAGAGACACTACATCAATGTCTAAACTTATTCATAATACGTAAGCGTCTCTCACATTCCTATGATATTATTTATTTCTACCCTTTCTTTTTCTGATATTTATATTCCAACACTAGTTTCTAATTCAACTATTATTTAAACTATCATCACACAGATATTCTAACAATCATCAAACGATACATACATATACAAACACAAGCATAAAAATATCCTAATTACTTTTCCAAGGATCATATTTTTCTTCCATAATAATAATTGTCACAATTAGGCTGTACTAACACAATTATATACATAAATATATACTTCATCTATTCACTTTCACATCTTGCTATTATCATTTGTAAAATTGTTTCCACATTTAGCATGTTACTTAAACTTTTAAATCTTACCTTATTAATTTAATAATATTCACAATCTCTTTTTCCCCTTAATAAATTTATATTGGTCATCATAAATCCTAACTTTCACAATTTATTATCACAACATTCTACAATCAGTTTCTAACATTCAATCATGCTAAGAGTTATCTTGATCCTTTGAAAATACATGTTTTACACTTTGCGACCACAAAACATAAATGGACATAGCCAGATTCCCAACCTTACCAATTTGGTATCCAAAACATTATAAATGTCAAAGCTCACAAAAACTCAGCAATTATGAAACTATAATTCTACAACAAAATATATGCATAGAAAAGTGTCCTACCACCCAACAGAGAAAACAAGACAATATCCTGCAGAGCTCGATAAAACACAGTCACCACAACTTTACTTTTAAACAGAATTGAATATTTTGTTCAGTACATCATCACAATAGCATACAGATTTCTTAGTCGATCTATTTAGGGAGTGCCTGTTATCAAACACATTAACATATTTACACACTCAAAGCACTAAGAATATTATCATATTAATAATTTCAAGCTACCCCGCCCCAATCATTACTCAATGTTACAATCATTTCCAAAAACCTGATTGATCTTCAAAATTGGTTTTACACTATATAATTACAAACATTATTAATCTCAACTAAACCTGCCCATATTCCTTTTCCAATTCCCATCACAAGAATACATTCTAGAATTCTAGCATCTTTAGTTACTTGTTTCGATATCCTAACTCCTTATGTCAATATAAAATCAGCTTTTATACTCACTTTAATTATTCAAGAAAATCATTTTAAACAATTCCTATCATCATTGGTTCCTTATCTCGATTTGCATTGCTTTAAGAATCATTTGACTAAATGGGGACTTATATTTAATTAGCATATTATATCTGTCCATGTTTTTATTATGCAAATGCTAAGTGATATCAAACATAACTCAGAAGTTCCCATTTTTCTTATAAACTTCAGATTTATCTCAAAGACAAGAATAACTCCTTGCATAAACATTAACCTATCTTTTCTATAGGAATTAAATTAAATTAAATTCTCTAACCCATCCACTCTTCATCACAAAACAACCCCCACACAGATTCAAGGAATAATCAGCTCAAACTTCACAATTAGAGAAACAACAATTAACATCAATTTCCTCTTCTTGTCATACTTAGAAACACCGTTCACAGAAAGAAAAGAGCAACACTTTCACTCCTCCTCTATCGTTATTTTTGCTGGCAGAACAACCAGAGAGGAAAAGAAAGGAACAACAATTTAACATTCTAATAAGATTTAGCCATCAAAATCAACATTAGAACAAGTTTAATTATAATTAAACATTACAAAATTTCCCCTCCAATCCCCACGGCCAGCAAGAGCAGAACACGAACAGAGGGAGAAAAATCCAACTAAAGCTAAGCAACAAATCACAAAAGCATACTTCTTCCATGCACCCAAAAATTGGCAGCACAGGGCAACAAAATAGAACAAGAACAGGGGAAATCAGAACAAGAACCCGATGGCACAGAGGAGCAAGAAAGAAGGGAATTAAGCAATCATCAAACAAATATATCAAGTAGATTAAATCCTTTAATCAGAGGATAAATTCCTCACCCTCAAGCTTAGCTACTAACGGCGTCGACCAAGAACAGGGAAAGAAGAAGAGAACATTCGCAGAAGAATTCCAAGCTTCAATAATCACATACAAGGTGACACACATGCTTAAACTTACTCCTATTAATGTTTAATCAAGTTTAAAAATAACAAAACTCCAGAAATCAAGAACAATGGCGTCGGTGAACAGTAACCGAAGCCTCAATCATGAGAAATCAAACACCAAATCAGCTCCCTTTTACAAAATCACTTCAAAACTATTCTTATTCAAGTCCTAAGCTTCATTTTCAAGGATCCAGAAGCTTCAAACTTTCAGAAATTCGAATCTCTCCCCCCCCCATTCAGCTCGAAATCGGATGAGAGAGAGGGAAAATGAAGAAAAGAAACTCACCTAAGGTTAGCCCAAGTCCCTTGAGCGTTTTTCCCCCCCTTCCGCCGTCGTTTGCCGCTGTTCCCGCCGGAGACCGCCGCTGATGCCGTCGAAGAATGCAGAGAGAAGTGAAAGAGAGAGGGGCTCGGGAGGGAGAATGAGGTATGTGTGTGTGTATGTGTGTTTGGCAGAGGAAGAGGGAGTATTTAATTTATTTATTTTTTTTCCTTTAAGTAGGTGTGTGTATACGTGGCGAGAGAGGGGAATAAAAGGAATAAGAGGGAATAAAAACATGACAAATGTGTGGTGCATGTTTAAAGGGATCTGATATTTATTTTTAACAGGTATTTTACTATCCTACCCTTCCCTGTTTAATTGAAGATATTTTTAACTAGGGGCAGATATTGTCTTTTCTATTTTCTATTTCCTATTTTCTTCTTAAATCATAATTTTGTTTACCATCATCACCTGAAAATATACCTAAGTCTGTCCCCAAAATAATTTATCTAGATATGTTTTAACTTCTAAATTTCTTTATAAGACTTTTTAATTAATAACCAATACCCCAAGATTCTAAATATTCCCTTATTTAAATTTATCTTTTAACTATTTCCCTTGACTAATAAAGAAAATAAACTTTAAAAATTATTAAAAATACATCTGGCCTTATAAATTTATTTATAAGGCGTTTTAATTTTTAAATACCTTTCTAAGTCCTCAACTATATCCTTATTATCCCTTTTCTCCAAATTAAATTTTATCTTCTAATTATTTCTCTTTATTTCTTAAAAAAATAAGCCTTGAAAATATTAAAATTGCCTAAACATCATAAATTTATTTTTAATACTCTTTAATGTTTTTAATAATATTCCAAAACCTTAAATAATCCCTTATTTTCTATTTTCTAAAATTTGGGATGTTACAGAGGTAACCCTAAGTTTTCTTATCCAATTTGTCAAGTGTTTCTACATCATTTTTCTTGTTCAAAACTCTTAAAACTAAAAATCTTAAAAAGAAGTAACATTTTAGGGATTTAACTTTACATGCTAACTCTTCAAAGCAAAACTTTGTTTAGTTCAACTTAATTTAATACACTAAGCCTTCTGCTTGATCGCATTTGTAACCAAATCTCTGTGGGAACGATACTTTTCTTATCACTCTATTACTTGACGCGACCCGTGCACTTGCGGACCGAACAGACCCTGCAGGGCCGAGGGCCATCCCTTTAAGCCTATCATATATATATTTAAAAAAATTAACAACTACAAAATAAAACAATATATTAAAGGTAAAAAATCATAATACCTAATTCCCGATATTTATTATTGTTTGATAATTTCATAGTGAGTGACTTATTTATAAATATAGACAATATTTATTAAAATAATTAATTATAGATAAACATATATTTTGTGTGACTTATTTAAAAATATCGACAATATTTATCATTACTTCATCATTTCTTAGTGTTTGTTGCTTGTTGGTGTTTGTATTTTAAATTAAAATTGATATTTATGTTGACGATAAAGATTTTTTTGCTTTAATTTTTTTCTATAGAAAAATATTAAAAAAATAGTGTATAAATGCTAATCGGGCCGGGCCTGGCTTTGAAAAAATGGATATTTGCACTACCCAAGCTTTTCGGGCCAGCCCTTTTAAGGCTCTGGCCCTTAAAGGGCCGGATCGGCCCTGATTCATAGCTCTAATGAATATGTTTGCCTACTATATCAACCACATCTTAATAGCTCTCATTCACTACATAAAAAATCAAATTATCGACGGAATTTCTGACAGAATAAATCTATATATTTCTTGAAAGCTCCTAGCAACAATTCTATTGGTCCACATGTCCAATAACATTATCTTCACTAACTCAATTATTGGTCCACATGTTCAAATAATCAAAGTCATAATGGAAGTTTTATTCTTAATTTCAAATTTCATTGCCAATAATTAATCATTACTCATCATATATTTCTACTTTTGGGAAGGTACTTTTTCAATTTTGAGAGTTGTTTAAAATTGAGCAAAGCAATAATGATTAAATACATAAATGTATGGAAGTTATTTTTAATCATAAAATAGTTACTCAAAAAAATTATATTCTTTAGTTTATTTCATTTTTATTTTTAGCTTCCGTGCATCGTACGGGTGAGAAAAATCTAGTTTCTGTCAAAAATTACTGACGGGTTTCCAACAGAAAATCGGTAATTACTGACAGAAATTCCGTAAGTAAATTACTGAATTATATTATTTTATAAATAAATTATTATTTTAATTTATAAATAATATATTAAAATATTATTAGGGACGGAACATTTTCCTCGGTAATTTTATTAATTATATTTTTTATAAATAAATTATAATTTTAATTACTAAATCATATATTAAAATATTATTTTATAAATAAAATATTATCTTAATTTATTTTAAAAAATATAGTATAAATAAATAGATCATATTTAATAAATATTAGTAAAAATTAACATATACACATATATATATATATATAAATTTATTACAAATTTAATTTTAATTTTGTATTAAAGAATAGGTTATTTATTAATAAATATTAGTAAGAAAAATGAAAAATAATTATAATTTAATAATATATAATAAAATAATTACTAAAATAATTTGATAATAATTATTATAATTATAATTTAAATATAAAATGAAAATACTAAATATAATATAATGTATATGAATATAAAAGTTTATTTATATAAAAATAATAGAATTATTCATATGCAAATTATATATTAATAATTTAGATCAAATATAATGATAATAGTGGGAGTTTGAATATTATAAATATAATAGTATGTAAATAATATCATAGGGTCTTCATAACTCAACTAATTAAGGTATTAACATGCGAGCAAGAAGTTGCAGGTTCGATTCTTAGTTCCGCTACAATTTAAGACAATTTGTGGAAAGCGTCACTTGGCATATAATTTAAAAATAATTACCACTGGAAAATCCATCTCCGACGGAGTAAATTTGAATTACCTGGTTTTTCGGTTATGGATCATATTTTTTAGATGTCACGGATTTTGTTCCCTTTCACTTTTAATTCAAATGGGGCACAAAACTTGGGAACCAGTGGGGTTCTCATTCAGTGCTCATCGCAGCGATGATAAAGCACTTCTCATCATTGAAACAAAATCTGTACCATCCAAAATTTGATATGAATAGTCCAAATTTAAAATTTTTAAATGCCTACTTTTTCAAAGATAAATTTAGTTTTTTTAATAAATGACAATTATAAGATTAACTTTATTTTTTATTTTTTATCCATTTAAATAAATTTTAATGAATATGGATTGTTAAAATAAATCTAAACGGTAAAGATTAAGATGAGAAACATATTTCTCATCTTTGTGATGATTATGGAATGTAATTCCGTTTCAATGCTTGTCAGGTAAATGAGTATGATGCGCTCTTCTACTTTAACCCGTCTAAGATTTAATTTGGATGATACAAACTTCAAAAAGTTTATGATTTTTAAATAAAAACTATATTTTTTGATAAAATGATATTTAAGAAATTATTTCTATATTAGAATTTGTACCTATTAAAATAATTTTCATTTAAAAGTTATAAATGTGGATTGGGCAATGATGGGGAGAGGAATGCCTCCTTTTTCATTGTATCATTTTTCCTCATTTTCTTTCTTAATAACCACTAGATCTTCTTTCAATGGTTCATATTTGGATTTATACAAAATATATTTTAGTTTATTTTCAATAATAATATTATAAACACCAAATCTGAACTATTGAAAGAATATCTAATGATTATTAAGAGTGAAATGGTGGGAAAAGAAAAGGAGGCAATGATGGTAGATTGGGGAGAAAATTTGGAGAAAAAAACTATAGGACCCACCTCAAATTTTCCCCCCACCCCCCCCCCCCCCCAAAACCCAATTTCTCTCTGTTTTTTCCTCAAAAGCAAACAAAGTAAACTCAATATCTCCCCACTTTTCACCAAAATTTTAAATTCATCCAAACACGCTATTGAAGAAAAGAAGAACAAAAATGATAAAACTATGGTGGTAATTAATTCTTGTGTTATGAGTAGATCATTCTCTCCTTGCGCTTTTCCGATCTTCTAGATCTGTAACGCTCTCGCTTAGGTTTTTGGTACTAGGCTTTTGACAATAAGGAGTTTATTATTCACAGTTTCTTCCAAGAGTCTGAGCCTGTTTCTGGTTATACATTGAAAATATTTCAACCTTTACTCAAACCTAGTGCAAACTTGTTTGAAGCATCGACACAAGGGAGGTATGATTTCTAGCTTCGAGTTTTTATATATTTCGGCCAAGTTGAGTTAAATATAAATTTTAAAATTTCACAAGTCCTCATGTTTTTGGGTTACTTTTCTAACCGGACCATTAATTATCAATTTTAAAAAGACATTCAAAAGGGCCCTTGTTTAAAATATACTCATCTGGTCCTATTTATAAGGCACTTCCAGCATATTTCACACAAACTAAGGAAAGCCTTAAAACTCATTAGCTTTCCACTAAAATCTAACAAATTTACAACTTTACCCATTTTTAATGTACACTATACCACATTAAAATAAAGTCAACACATAATAAATGAAGGGTAAACTTGTACATGCACACTAAATATTTAATGAGGTGACTTATATATAGAACCATATAAAACATTCTCTCTCTACCCTATAAATAGGACCAGATGAGTATATAATTTTTGTTAATGGGCAAATCTTTCTCACTAAAATAATGTTTAGTTTCCTTGATCACAAGAATAAACAGTCAAATTTAAATTCTTCAAAAATGATAATTTTTTAATAAAATAATTATTTTTTGAAGAATGATGGTTAATATATTATGTTTATTTTAGATTTTGTATCTATTCAAATAATTGTATTAAAAAATATTGACTTCTAAAAAAAATCAAATCTGGACTATATAAATTAATCCTAGATTATCCAAAACGACTAGCTCTACTTTTTTTTTATGATTACCATTAAAAAAATTGACAAATGAACAAGTTTCAATGGAAATGCTTGCTTAAATGAAGGGATAGAATGACTAATAAGATTGTATGTCTTTTTATCTGGTTGTGAAATATATATTGTCTTTAAAAAAAAAAATGAAGGGATATATAGTACGACGACCCTTATGGTCAAACTCCAAGCCAAGTCATTCACCTTAGCTTCTTCTTCACTGCTTCCCATTGCGTATAATTAACTTCAAACCTAGATTTTGAATAATGATGGTTAATATATTATCTTTTGTTTAGATTTTATATCTATTCAAATAATTGTATTAAAAAATATTGACTTCTAAAAAAAATCTGGACTATATAAATTAACCGTAAATTATCCAAAACGAATTAACTATCTATACTTATATTTTTTATGATTACCATTAAAAAAATTGACAAATGAACGAGTTTCAATGGAAATGCTTGCTTAAATGAAGGGATAGAACGACTTATGAGATTGTATGTCATTTTATTTGGTTGTGAAATATATATTGTCTTTTTATAAAAAAAAAAAATGAAGGGATATATAGTACGACGACCCTTATGGTCAAATTCCAAGCCAAGTCATTCACTTTAGCTTCTTCTTCACTGCTTCCCATTGCCTATAATTAACTTCAAACCTAGATTTTGAATAATGATGGTTGATATATTATCTTTAGTTTAGATTTTATATCTATTCAAATAATTGTATTAAAAATATTGACTTCTAAAAGAAATAAAATCTGGACTATATAAATTAACCGTAAATTATATATCCAAAACGAATTAACTACCTCTACTTATATTTTTTATGATTACCATTAAAAAATTGACAAATGAACAAGTTTCAATGGAAATGCTTGCTTAAATGAAGGGATAGAACGACTTATGAGATTGTATGTCTTTTTATATTTGGTTGTGAAATATATATTGTCTTTTTATAAAAAAAATGAAGTGATATATAGATCGACGACCCTTAATTATGGTCAAATTTCAAGCCAAATCTTTCACCTTCTTCCTCACTGCTTCCCAATGCGTATAATTAACTTCGAACCTAGATCATCACAAAATTCACAACACACGCACACAACAACGTAACTTCTATTTATATCTGCCTCCACGCAACACAATAATCATCTCCACACAACACTTAGTACTACTCGTTTGTTTTTACAAGCTTAGATCCTTTTTATTTTCAACTACAAGCTTAGATCACTTGAGCCAATTTTATATATCATGGAATACCCAAAACCTTATACCTCCGCCACTCTCACCGCCCCTCCCTGCCCGGCGCAGGTGGCCGCTGTGGTGGGGCCACAATATTGTTGTCCAAATCCGGTTGACCTAACAATCGTTAGAAAGCCGTACACCCTTGCCGATAAGTTCACCGTCACAGACATAAACGGCAATGTCGTTTTCAAGCTTCAAGCTCCTTTTATACGCCTCTCTGACTACCGTCTACTTGATGCTACTCAAAACCCCGTCCTCACTCTCCGGATGGTATATATTCAGTTGTCTCATTTGTAAAAACTAAGGAAGTTAACTAAATTACTTTAAAGTATCTCTATTTGATTTACATATTTATATTTATTTTTTTCAAGCTCATTTAATTTATCTGATTTATAGTCTGTAATATATAACATATGTTACAATTAAGTAATTTATTTAAATTCTTTGATCTTTTTTCGTAAATCAACTTGATCTTTAATTTATACCAAGGTTATGAGGGAGTATCATTTGGTTGAACTTCTATCAAAGGGAAAGCGAGAAAGGAAATTGAGCGTAAAAATTGATACATATGATGAATTGATGATGCAGGTTAGGTCATTGCATAATAGATGGCAAGTTTTTAGAGGACATGTTGTAGAACAGACGCAAATAAACCCTGAAAGCAAATGATCTGAGTCGCGCAAAATTGTACTGTCCTTAGAGTGATTCGCGCTACCACCGGCAGATTGGCAGCGGCACCCCCCAGGATTAAACAGACCCCTCTCGCGCGGTGCAAGGAAGCAAGAACTGACGGAAGGATTCTGTAAATCGGCAGGGAGAAAGAGAGAGAGAGAGAGAGAGAGAGAGAGAGAGAGGAAGGTTGTGTATATTCTCAGTCACAACAACCACCCTTTTATAGACGAGGAAAGGCACATGCATCAGGGAACACACCCCTTCCGATCCGACGTACACGTCTGATGTATGTTGCGCTTCGGAAGAAACGGTAAAACTCGTTCTCTTAAAAATCTCCGGATTTCAACTGGATTTCCCACTGGTGGCCCATTGTCGTGCGAGCGAGCCCACTTCTCTCTCAAGCCCATGTTACTAGCCCATAAAGTGTTTTAACTTATATAGGCTAGTATTCCCACAAGTCTAAGCAATGTGGGACTTCTTACTCTTTTGACACACCCACATATATACTCATTTTCACAACAGGACATAGTCCCGACCCGAGGGATCTCATATTTGATGTGAAACGATCATCAATGTTCCAACTCAAGACCAAATTGGATGTATTCTTGGCTTCTAACACATCACAACAAGTTTGTGACTTTAAAGTCAAAGTAAGCTGCCTCGAACGATCTTGTGTTGTTTATGCTGGTGAATCTGACAACATAATTGCCCAGGTATCTACTCCTTAGTATAAAAAGTTAAATAACTAATTTGTGAATTAATATAAGAGTTAAATAACTAATATGCGCAATGTTAAGGAGATTGATATAGTTATATATAATAAATGAGAATTTATCTTTCTAAAATTTTTTCTTTAATCACGTGCATTAAATGGAACTGTTCTTAATAAAAATCATCTTGGCTGGTATGTGCAATGGATACGAATATTTCGTGTGATGAAAATTATAATTTTATAAGATAAAGCTTATTGAGATCTTATAACAGTGGAAAATTGCATATATGCCTGTTTTGTAGATGAATAAGAAGAACATGGTAAAGAACATGGTGCTTGGGAGAGCAAATTTCATGGTGACGGTGTACCCCAACGTAGACTACGCTTTTATAGCGACACTCATTATAATTATAGATGAGATGGAATTAAATAGACACTAACGTTGAGTAGTTTAGGCTCTAGCTAGCAAGAGAGTTTTAAGCTTTTTACTTTTTAGACTGAGTATAAATATCCTCGCCTTATATCAAATTCAGCAGTCTAATGCTGCTGGATAGATTAAATTATCTTTTTAAAAGTAACTGTTCGTTATACGAGCTAAATATAATTGTTTTTTATTATAAGTTAAACTACTACAGATTTTTATTCTTAAATAAAAGTCAAATTTGGGATCAATTATGCTACTGTGGCTATTTTACCCCCTATGTTGGAAATAGGGAAGATGAGAGGAAAGATTTATAATGTAGAAAAAATTATTTTAGTACATATTCTTAAATAAGGGTAAAGTTAGAATTTTTTAAAAAAAATATGACATTTTTAATACTATAATTTTCACTCCTTAATAAGTAAGAAGTAGTTAGGGTGTATATAAAAAAAATAAGAGTAGTAATTAGGATAAACTTCTAATAAGTAACATAGTAATATTTGATAAGAGTTTTGTTTCCACCCATAGAAAAGTATTTCTTCTAAGCGGTTTGGGGTTTCCCAAATTGTCGTAAGACTGGAATGGTACAAACAATCTTTTTCCTACTGTAGTTTAAAAAAGTCAGGAACGGTTAGCGTCCTCTGCGCCTCCTCTTCTCCCAAACGACTGCGTTTCATTAAATTGCGACAAAATAAGATATAGCTCCACGATGCCGTTTTGCATCATGCTTCACATGCTGCGTCCCGCGCTTTCTCCCTATTTCTTATCGCGCGTTCATGCTTCACATGCTGCGTCCCACGCTTTCATTTTCGTTCTTCTTCCTCCAACGGCGCAAGAAAGTTGTGAGGGTTGTGGATCAGATCCCAAGAAGAATTCTGGCAAAGGAAGATCTGTGGGCTCTGGATATTAAAGATTGGTTAGTCAAATAATTTTCTTCCTAAACTTATTTAGGTACTAATAGTCTGAATGTTATTGAATTTAACAATGGCAGACTTTTCCCTGTCATCTCTCTTGCTATGTTCTTTATTACCTTTATGTAAATATATATATATATATATATAAATATAGACTGGTGAGAGCAACCAACTCAGTCATCTCTGCTCTGTATGTGAACAACGAACCATGTTTCTTATGGTGTTAAAACCATCAAATCAAGAAAAAAGTTTAAAGACCCCCGGGCAACAAGGAAACAACAAACACAGAAATGAAGACGCATGACATTACCAGAGCCGTTTATATCATATCCTTGGCCCACTGTGTTGATTAAACCATATTGTAATACTCCCTCCGGTCCTAATTATAAGAGCCAGTTGACTTTTTTGGAAAAATTAAGGATGCAAAATACACCACTTTAAATTGTTTATATTTGTTTTTTTTCCTTAAAACTAAGTTATTTTACTTATAAACTATCATATAATCTAATTACATGTCACATATATTAAGATTTAGGTGTCTAATTTGCTTCCTTAATCTCCCCAAAAAAAGTCAACTGGCTCTTATAATTAGGACCGGAGGGAGTATATGTCAAGAGCTTGTTGGATATTGCAAAGTATTGCAATAATTAGCACATTATTGTAAAATATTGCAATAATTTTCCTCAATCAAATTCAGTCCAGTAAACCTCCTGAAATTCAACTCACAAATTCATAAACGAATAACACATCCAAAAATTTGACACTAGAAATTTAGAGAAAGCAAGAGAGGGAACTAGAGAAAGAAGAGGAATGGAGGGAGGCATGTGGGATTGGAGAGCATGGACGCAGATTTGAAGGCAGCGGCTGAGAGTATCTCACAAGGATGCAAGGAGGAGCAGAGGATGTAAGCGAAACGGCGTGGTGGAGCTATATCCTATTTTGTCACAATTTAATGAAACGCAGTCATTTGGGAGCAGAGGAGGCGCAGAGGACGCAAAAGGCAGAGCACGCTAACCGTTCCCAAAAAAGTCAAATCCATTTTTACCGCAGAACAATTTTTTAAGGAAAAAAATCATTTCCCAGGATTTATGTGTCAAGAGAAAAAAAAAAGTTGGAAGGAAAATCATGGGGAGCATCAACCATTTTCCCTCACAGAGGCCCAAAAGCTTAATTCAAATTAAAGGACTTATTATAATAGCACATTTTTATTTAATTGTTTAATGAAGTAGGAGTATTGATTATTGTTCAGTGAAACTAATTCCATCACTCAAAAAATGCTGTACCGGAGGAACGGGTCATCCAAATTTAAAAAAAAAAAAAACGTACAAGTTCGCAGAATACAAAGAACAAGAGACTCAGTCACAAAATATTGGCTATTTGTAAACTACTATTAATTTATAACAATTAAATTATGTTCCTGGGAAAAGATAATAATTAAGGATTCACAAGTTAAACCTGAATAATAAATTAAAAGCTAAAAATATTACACCGACAAAATAATTAGTAATTTACTTAATCCAAAATAAGAAATATATTAATTAATGCACCATTCACGAGTTATGTTGCAGTACTTTTGCCTGAATGAATTCCTACGAGCCCTTTATCAATGACAACAGATTAATCAGCACTTAGATTAGCACAGAAATCAATTATCAAGCTTACTGAGATTCATGAATTATTATAATTTTTTTCCTTAATTTAAAATAATCGTTGATGATAAGATTTGAATCTTTCTAAAAAGTCAAATCATTGACCAATGAATAAATTTAAAGAGGTGACGTACCTTTCCGTTAATAAATATTAGGCTAAAGTATACTTTTAATCCTTTATGTTTACACTAAGTTTTATTTTAGTCCTTTATGTTTGAAAAATACACTTTTAGTCCTTTATGTTTACATAAAGTTTCATTTTAGTCCTTTATGTTTGAAAAGTACACTTTTAGTCCTTTTTTGCTAACACCGTTAGTTTCATTTAACGGAAAATGCTAACTCATCAAATCTAAAAGGTGATTCTATAACTAAATGTAGATAAAAATGACTAATTTTTAAACCATAAAAATGATTATACTAAAAAAAATAAATTTAAGCATTTTTTCTCCACAATTAATTATAAAATTACCTTTTATTTTTGGTGAGTCGGCATTTTCCGTTAAATAAAACTAACGGTGTTAGACAAAAAGGACTAAAAGTGTACTTTTCAAACATAAAGGACTAAAATGAAACTTGATGCAAACATAAAGGATCAAAAGTATACTTTTCAAACATAAAGGACTAAAATGAAACTTAATTCAAACATAAAGGACCAAAAGTATACTTTAGCCTAAATAAAAAGGAGGACGATGTACGCGCGTACGGTTCATCTGAAAGTTTTCTTGTTTCCTTCATCTAATAACTTCGTCTTCTTTAATTTGCCTCCTCCTACAAGACGACCTACTGCTTCTTGTGCACCCACTAGGCATATAGAAAATTATTACGGGTTTTCTTAGAAAACCCGTAATAACTTGCCACCGAGCATTTGGTTCATTCATGGGTAAGATTGTACTTGCCCTTGTCTATAATATAAAAGCTAATATGAGAATATTTTTGTTCTACATTATATAGGTAACATGTAAGAGTCAAAAAAATAAACGTTGGATTTCTATTTTTGTTCTTATATATTAAATGTAAAGAGGGGAGATAATGTGAGTGTATGATAAATGATATAAAGGGAAAATTGAAAAACTATATAGATTTTACATATAATAAATGACTCAATTATGTTTTCATGATTTGTGTAAAATAATTGACTATTTCTTATAACATGAACAGAAGGGGGTACCAACTTAATCATAAGTTTGAATTCAAGCTCTGAAAATGCAGTAGATTTAAATACTTGGTGGTAGAGTTTTATCCTCCTTGTGGTCAATTAATCTAGACCCTAATCCTCTTCACTAAAACTTAAAAGGAAGTAGCTGTAGGACACCAGATTAAAAGAAAAAAAATTGCAACTTCCAATGAAATTTCCCGCATCATAATATACTAACAACTACGCGTATATTATATGTATATATAAGAGCTTTAGGCAACAGAATAATCATCTCACAGCACATATGCACGCACTTATTTTTGCTAGCTAGCTTATATATATATATATATAATCATGGCTTACACACAGCCGTATGCCTCTGCCTCCGGCACCATCCCTACCGTGTCAGCACCGTCTTACCCGGCACTGATGGCCGTGGTGGGGCCACAGTATTGTTGTCCATATGTGGTTGACCTAGCGATTGTTAGAAAGGTGATGACTGTTGCCAATAGGTTCACAGTCACGGATATAAACGGCAACGTTGTTTTCAAGCTTCAAGCTTCTCTTCTAACCCTCCATGACCACCATGTCTTACCTGACGCCGCCCAAAAGCCCGTCGTCACTCTTCGCAGGAAGGTTTGTTAATTATTTTACGTGTTGAGATATTTGGTATGATTTGATATGAATATTACATCGTAAAGGTTTATTTGCATTCTAATATTTTAGAAACGAACACAATATTCTCTCCAATTTAAACTCCATTTCTTTTTTTTTTTTTTATTGGTTTACTTGTATCAATAAGCTAAGAAAGAAAGAATAAAAAATGAGGCTAAAAATTTATATATATGATGTTGCAGGTAATGTCAATGCATGATAGATGGCAAGCTTTTAGAGGGATACTACTACAAAACAGGGTTTTTACGTCACAAATTTCAAGCTTTTCACATCACTTTTCAAGGGGACATAAATTCAAGTGACGTGGAAAACTAGACTTTTAACGTCACACCAAAAAGTGACGTGAAAAGTCATATTTTTCACGTCACAAATTACAAAAATTGCGACGTTGTTTCTCCAAAATTAGATGTTAATGATGTGGTCATATGAAGAAGAAACCACGTCACAATTACCAATTTGTGACGTGGTTTACAGAAACCACGTCACGTCACAAATTGGTTATGTGTGACGTGGTTTCTCAGGAAACAACGTCACAAATAACAATTTGTGACGTAGTTTCTTGAGAAACCACGATTTGTGACGTTGTTTCCTGAGAAACCACATCACACATAAAAATTTGTGACTTGGTTTCTTGCGGCCGGACTTTTCATGTCACACATTCTCTAATATGTGACCTGAAAAGTCTAGGCCGTGACTTTTCATATCACACATTCTAACGTGTGACGTGAAAAGTCCCGGCCTGAACTTTTCATGTCACATATTAGAGGCCGGACTTTTCACGTCACTTATTATATGATATGTGACGTGGAAAGTCCAATTTTTTTAAAAAAAAATAGGGGCATTTTTTGTATTAGAATCACTCATAATCCAAAAAAAAGCCCTCTGTATGAACATTTGAATTATAAAATAGGGCAATTTTTTGGATTGGAATACTGAAACTTGAAATTCCAAAAACTTGTCTATTACTTACAGAGGTACTTATCTATTTTCATTTCCTTCAAGCTCTAAATAATTTACAGATAATTTCTCATACATTTTATATATTGAGTCTAAAATACCACATATAAAGTTGGTATGCTAAGTTTCCTAGCCCACGAACAGACTCCATTCTGCAAGAGATTTGAAGCAGGAAGTTCGACAGAATAGTTAGCAAATCAAAGAAATTATATATCTATGATATAGCATATTCAAATTATTACCATAAGCCATAGAAAAGTAAGGGGTAGGGAAGTAACAGTTCAGATTTTGGTCTGCATCTATAGGCAGAGACAACAAACTTTCAGTAAAAGGAAATTAACGAAAAATACTATGAAGTTTGACTAAACCCAAGATTCAGTTTGTAAATACACCCAAAAACACATCTTTCTCACTGTTTATTGAACCTGTGCTTTACAAAATACTCTTCATGTGGCTTAATTTGTTCTGCATGCTGCATGACAGTGAAAGTTGGCAAAAAAAAAGCCATATGACAGTGAAAGACCAGGATGGTGATGTCTCCTATAGTATGCAAAGCAAGTTGTAAACTGTAGTTCAAACTTGCTCAACAATGAGGTATCAATTCAAAGCCACATAACATAACATACAAGGAAGAGGTGAAAAATACCCAACGTTCACGCATTTCCTTTCTTCATAACCAAATATCATTAACCTTAGATTTCTTCTATATGAGGATTGACAAGTCTAACTCAAACAAATAAATTTTTTCATAACTATTTGAGGCATTACAAATGGAAATTCATCTTAAGCAACATATGAAGGATTTGAAAACAAGAGATGGTCTACATCAGATGCCTGTAACAATAGGTTCAATACTATACCTTGTAGGTATCATCTTTATCCATGCCTATGATGACACCAAAGTCTTTCTTACTGCAATAGTAAATACATAAGAAATGAAGATCATGTGCATACAATAATGTGAATTTGTGCAAATTCATATATGCACATGTGAGTGAGTGTGTGTGTGCGTGAGAGGATGGGGGGTACAGGTCCAAGCAGTATCAACAGCACATGAGGATAGACAATATTACTTAAGTTCACTAGAGCTGATTAATCTCACAGCAGGTGAGTCATTGTTCTGAAGCCTATGTCCTCCACCCTGTAAATGTGAGAAAAATATATCCACTGAGATTGCAATATTCATGCATTTCTGAAGACAAGCTTATGAATATAGAAGAATAGCGGTTTGTGTGAAAATTACTGCCATAGACTGAAGTTAAGTGCATGCACACACAAAGATATCAATAATGTTTCAACCAGGCCGGAGCTTGATATTAAGTGCATTAAACCCCTAAGTAGGAAACACTTAATAGAGAAGAACAGTTAGTGAATCCCTTCTAATTTTATTTGGAGCAACTATTTGCTAGTGTGCTTTAGTGAATCCCTTCTGATTTTATTTGGAGCAACTATTTGCTAGTGTGCTCAGGCCTACAGCTTCCTACAACACATAAATATTAGGAATAGATACCTACACTATATGGTAGTCGAATGAAAATAATCAACATCCACCACTACTAGAATATGAAGGGCAGGAAAAAAATAGAAAAAATCTAAAAACAATAAATTGCAAAGATCTCATTGCAAATTTGGCAGCCATCGCTTGTAAATCAATTCTCGGAATAAGCTTCACTGTTACTTTTTTGAGTGCATTGTTCACAGCCACAACCTACAGAAATAGAATGACACAACGCAATAAGTTTTTCATATGTTAGCAAGGAATATATAACTCCAGAATACTTTCTTTGTGCAGTACCTGCGTTAGGTCGCCCTTGTATTTACCATTTTTCACCCGGGCCCACATGCCCACAGAAACTTCATTGCATCTACTTCGTACTGGGAACAGATTAAGAATTTCATTCTTTGGAAGAGGATGTACTCGAGTAACATAAATATTAGAGATCCCATTGCATGCCTGAAATGCACTATCAATACCCGATCAAAAGATTAAGCAGCAAGTAGAAACATTTCAAAACTAATTGGTATCAATTATTGGATCAACACCTCCAGCAATGAGTTACCTGATAAATTGCTTTCCAGCTTCAATGTAGATATATCCCTTCATATGGTCAACAGCAAATGCAGATATTATCTGCAGCTTATTGCCCAGGGATTTTAATTCAATAAACTTCTGCATCAGACAGAAAGCTGAATGCCTTTCGCGCCCAACCTGCAGCAACCAAAGATAAGAGGGGTGGAAACGAACTAGCAAAGCAACCAAAGTTGTTTGAGAGTGATGATTGCAACTTTTATTTGTAAAAATTAATAAAAACAGGATGCAGATATCATACTGTGCATTTGTCATCATACTCTTCTCCAGCATGAGCAGCAAACGTAGAACAACTGCCATAACGTTCTTCCATCATTCAATCACTCTTCCTCATCCATCTCCTCCTCTTTGGGGAAATCAGGAAGGCTATGGGCCTTCAAAGATCAGCGTGTATAAGATCTAGAGGAGCAGAAGCTTGAGAATCAGAAACTTTGAAAGGTAAAGCATGTGATTTACCAAACTAACAAGCATCACAGAAACTAAGTTTTGCAATACTAGGAATGGAAATATTACAATCTTTCAACACACTCTTTAACAGTATTACAAGATGTGTGTCCTAACTTTCTATGCCAGCTATCTAATACAGTGAGAAATGCTTCAGAAGGTGAAGAAACATGATAAGAATCAAATTGAGGAGCGTGATCCAGCCGATACAGTCCATTAGTTCTTCTCCCTGTTAATTTAGAGTTCTGCAAGTTTTCTTGTCCTTCACAAAGCAACTCTTAGAGTCAAATTCAACTATAACATTGTTATCTGTAGTTAGTTCAGCAACACTTAGTATATTCTTTTTAATTTTAGGAACATTCGTTTTAATTTTAGGAACTACCAGAACATGTCGTAATGAAAAAGAAGTGTTACCAGAAGTAATAGTAGCAAGAGTAGAACATTGAACGGATAGTTTAGAACCATTACCAATAATAAGATTACCTGACTCTGCAACGCTAGGAGCATCATGACGAGTCACGTGGTTGGTAGCACCACTGTCTTTGTACCAGTTGGGATCAGTAACCACATCTGGTGTAGCCATATAAGTAGAGGCTGAATGAGTATTTGGTGAACGAGAATCATCATTTCCGGTGAAAGACCGATCAAAATGGTAGAAGCATTGAACAATAGTATGACCTTGTCTTGCACACACTTGGCATGTAGCAAATGAAGCGCTAACCGTATTGACGGTATTCAAATGCTAAAGATGACGTTCGAAGGTTAGCGAGTGTGAACGTCGATCCAAGACAAATTATCTTTGTCAGACAAATAGATGACAAGAGGAGTATATTCAAATAATTGTATTAAAAAATATTGACTTTAAAAAAAATCTGGACTATATAAATTAACCCTAGATTATCCAAAATGAATTAACTCTCTACTTATCCTTTTTATGATTACCACAAAAAAATTAACAAACGAACAAGTTTCAATGGAAATACTTGCGTAAATGAAGGGATAGAACTTATAAGATTGTATGTCTTTTTATGTGGTTGTGAAATATATATATTGTCTTTTACTAAAAAAATGAGGGGATATATACACTACAAAAAAACAACTGATTACCGACGGAATTCCGTCGGTAAATTCGATTTTCCGACGGAATTCCGTCTGAAAAAAATTACCGACGGAAATTTTTCCGTCGGAAATATCACCGTTGCTAATTAATTACCAACAGAATTCCGTCGCTAAAATTACCGACGGAATTCCGTCGGTAAAAATTACCGGCGGAATTTCCGCCGGAAATCCGTCAGAAATTATTCCGTCGATAAATTCCGTCGGTAATCAGTGGTTTTTTGTAGTGATAGAACGACGACCCTTATGGTCAAATTCCAAGCCAAGTCTTTCACCTTCTTCCTCATTGCTTCCCATTGCGTATAATTAAATTCGAACCTAGAACATCAACACACGCACACCACAACTTCTATTTATTGCTGCCTCCACGCAACACAATAATCATCTCACAACAAATCCACACAACACTTAGTACTACTCGTTTGTTTTTACAAGCTTAGATCTTCTAACTTTTCCCCCCAACTACAAGCTTAGATCACTTGAGCCAATTATATATATATATATATATATAATATCATGGAATACCCACAACCTGATCACCAGGCGCAGGTGGGTGCTGTGGTGGGGCCACAGTATTGTTGTCCAAATCTTGTCGACCTAACAATCGTTAGGAAGCTGCGATCCCGTGCCGATAAGTTCACCGTCACGGACATAAACGGCAATGTCGTTTTCAAACTTCAAGCTCCTCCTTTATCCATCTATTACTATTGTCTACTTGATGCTACTCAAAACCCCGTCCTCACTCTCCGGAGGGTATATATTCACTTATTCAGCTGACTCATTTGTAAAAATTAAGGAAGTTAACTAAATTACTTTAAAATATCAATATTTGATTTACATATACATATTTTTTTAAGCTCATTTAATTGACCTAATTTATAGTCTGACGACATATAACGTGTGCTATAATTAAGTAGTTTATTTAAATTATATATGTGTATATATATATGTATGATGCAGGTAATGTCATTGCATAATAGATGGAAAGTTTTTAGAGGAGATAGTTCCGACCCGAGGGATATCATATTTGATGTGAAACGATCATCACTGTTCCAAATCAAGAACAAATTAGATGTATTCTTGGCTTCTAACACATCACAACAAGTTTGTGACTTTAAGGTCAAAGTAAGCTTGTTCGAACGATCTTGTGTTGTTTATGCTGGTGAATCTGACAACATAGTTGCCCAGGTATATACTCCTTGGTATAAAAAGTTAGATAATTAATTTGTGAATTAATATAAGAGTTAAATAACTAATATGCACAATGTTAAGGAGATTGATTTAGTTATATATAATAATAAATGAGAATTTATTTTTCTAAAATTTTCTCTTTAATGAGGTGCATTAAATGGAACTGTTCTTAATAAAAATCACCTTGATAGGTGCAATGGATGCAAATATTTTGTGTGAAAATTATAATTTTATAAGATAAAGCTTATTGAGATCTTATAACAGTGGAAAATTACATATTCCGGTTTTGTAGATGAAGAAGAAGAACATGGTAAAGAACATGGTGCTTGAGAGAGCAAATTTCATGGTGACGGTGTACCCCAACGTGGACTACGCTTTTATAGCGACACTCGTCATAATTATAGATGAGATGGCATTAAATAGTCACTAAACGGGGAGTAGTTTAGGCTCTAGTTAGCAAGAGAGTTTTAAGCTTTTAAACTGAGTATACATATGTAACCGGGGTTAAAAAGCTCCTACCCTTAGATCAAGTCCAGTCTAATTCTGGATTGAATTAGGTTAAGGCACAAATTTGTCCTAAAATTTTTTGCTCAAAAGCTATTTAGCCATGGATTTTTTTATTTTTTTTTGTGTTCAAACTTGCTTATATGTTTCAAAACATAATAATATTGCCCTTTATAATATTAGTATATTAGTGTTTACCGTTAAAAAGATTGATATTAACCGTTTATGTTTGAAAAAATCACAACCAAGTCTCAAATAAGGGAATTAATCATAATCAAATCCTGTGAGTTGTCAATAGTGGCCCTTTTAGTTGTCATGGGACCTTCTTGTGATTAATTCCTTTATTCGGGACATGGTTATGATTTTCCCTTAGCATTTTATAGTAAATAGCAAAATTGTTATGTTTTGAAACTTTCGGCACAATTTTGAAGGAAAAAAATTGCAAGATAATGTAGCTCATGTACGAAAACTTTCGGAATAAATATGCACCATTTTCCTTTTTAAAGTGATTGTTTGTTATACGAGGCAAGTATGTGATAATGGTTTTGTTTCAATTTATGAAAATAAATACTTTTTTTTAAATGCAATTTGGGTTTCTCAAATAGACAAAGACTAAAACTGGTATGGTACGAATGATCTTTTCCTACTGTAGTTTGAAAAGGTCATCTCCATTTTTACCGCTACAATTTTTATGGGGAAAAAAAATCATTTCCCAGGATTGAGAAAAAAAATGATATATCTAGTGCAGCATGTCCGAAGGAAAATCATGAGGTGTTGATAAGCTCCTAAATTTCATAATAAAATCATCATGTTTTACCCCGTGCTTATGAATAATTTTGTGAATAAAATGGTGGAGAGAAAATAAAAAGCTGAATGAAAAGAGGGTAGAGAAGTATTTGTGATTTGTATGAAATTTGGAGCTTAATGAATTTTTATATGTTAGTAAATTGTAAAACTCATCAACCCTCTTTCCTTCTTGTATAGGAAAAGGTGGTCAAGTGAAAAAGCCCAGAGGAAACACAAACAACAATCAAACTGAAGACTAGCGGAGAAGAAGACTATTGGACCAGAAACAAGTTGACTTCGCCACGGCTAGGTCACGGCAAGTGTCTCAAAATTCGGCCTCTCATATCAGAAAGTTCGCCGTGACTTCGCCACGGCGAGGCTGTTCGTCACCGGCCGCAAGTGCATGGGTCACGCCAAGTAATAAAGTGATGAGTAAAGTATCGTTCCCACGAGGATTTGATCCAAAACCCGGTCAAGCAATGATTGTCACACTCTCACCTAATTTGAGTGATTCAAATGTTGAGATTGAAAATTAAATAAGAAAATAAATATATGTTAAATGAAAATAAAATTATACACAAGTGATTCTCCAACTTCAAGGATAAAATGGGTCCTAAGATTATGTATCCCCCTTGTACTTCTTAAAACTCAATTAACCTCCCCTCAAAGAAGCTCTCAACGAATCCACGTGCTAATCTAGAGTTCATATAGTACTTGTAAACGCTCTCTCAAGTCAAAAACAAGTGTTTAGTCTTATTAATTGCACAATCTCTTGCTACAATTTAATAAAACCCAATTATCAAGCTTCAACCCTAATGTGACTATGCAAGGCTAGCAAGTATATCTCTATCTTACTAACAAAACCATCCATTCGTCATGCAAACTTCAGGTTCTTACACTATTTTACCCAAGTTCTACGCTCAATCTAGCCCTCTCAAGCATCAATCAAGTGAACCCAACATCTAAATGGTGATCAATCACTTAGAAGCGTTAGGAATAGAGTAAAATAAACACATAGATATCATTAATCACAAATTAAGAGGAGGAATCAAGAATCAATCTATACAAGGGTTCAACATAACCTTAGAATAGAAGTATTTAGCTACACATGTTCAACAACTCTATAGAAGCATATATATATATACAAACGGAAACAGAGAACAAAAGAAGAGAATGAAGATGGAGAAGATAAACCAACATGAGAAGCCCAAATCTCTTCAAAGCTCCAAACCCAAGCTCAATCCCCTCCAAGCTCCATGCCCTAGCAGAGCAACATACCCCCAAGAATGCCCAGAAGTCGAAGAATGACGGCCAAGAACGAAGCCCTAACTTTTATATCACTTAAAACGCCCCTGTTCTGTCAAAAAACGCGCAGCAGCGACGTGGGCTCGCCGCAGCGTGGCCACGGCGAGCTGCAAGTGTTTCTGCCACTTTTTGGGGGGTTTTGGCTCGCCGCGGTGAGCTGGGACCTGCCTGTAATTTTGGAAATTCGGGGACTTGTATGTAATTTGAGAATTTCGAGGTCCTTTTCTGTAATTTTTACAATTCGTCCAGAAACTTCTATTTTTCCCTTTTTTCTTGAAATTTCAGCTTCTAACCCCAAATTCTCCCCTTTTTAAGTGTTCTTCTTAATCCCGGATCCCTTGGTTATTGTATCAAAATATTCCAATATTTACATAAAACAACATAAGCAACTAACTAGAAATGTGATCAAAATCTACACTAATAAACAATGATATGCAACCAAAAATCAAATGAGCATTTTCCTATCTTGAGTATGCAAAAATTATAAATGATTGAATAAAACCTCAAGGAAAATGTGCTGAAAATACATGAATTCCAAGAGTTATCAGAGGCCACGGCGAAAACATCAAAAACTACGCGTTTTACTTAACAGAGTTGACTAAAAAGGGATAAAAAGATTTAATTCAGAGAAATGAGGGCACCACAAACTTAAGGCATAATTTTTGGACTTTTGGAGCTTCAAGAGAGAGTGGGGAAGTGCTATGAAGTTTGGAGGATCTTGGAGAGATTCAAGTTCATTGATCTTGGTTTCCTTTCTTCTTCCTTCTTCTCCATTTTTCTGTCATGTGTTCCTTCTTAATCTTCATTTTCGTTTTTAATTTATCCATGTGTAACTAAATCCCTTTCTAGGGTTACTTTGAACCATTTGATGTATTGAACCTTGTATTTCCTTTCTTTAATGCATTGAATGATTTTTATGTGTGGATTTTCATCTTACTATTATTTATACAAGTGCTTGATCACCACTTGATTTGTTAAATGAAGTATGACTTGAGAGAGAGTATTTTGTTTTAGAACTAGGGTGAAATCATGTTAAACTTGAAGTTTACAGTTTTAAATGGATGGTTAGTTGGTAATATAGAGATATAATTACTAATCTAACATTGTTCATATGAGGTTGGTGGAGTATTTATGATTGCATTAATTGTGACAAGAGGTTGTGCAATGAATGCAAGTATAAATTTGATTTTGACTTGAGAAAGCTTCTTTAAATAAAATTGAACCTTGAACTCACACATTAATTCATTGTAATGCTAAAAGGAAAGGAATTTGCTAGTTCATGAAGTTAAATGGGAATAAGTAACCCTAGATCTTTTTATTTGTCTTAAAAAATGTTTTCTACATCATCTCTTTGTTATATAATCCTTGTGACTGAAACCCTTTTCTAGAAAGAGAATTTTAAATGACAATATTTTACATTTTAAATCTTCAATCCAAACTTTGCTTTAGCTCAACTTAATTTAATTCATTAAGCCTTCTGTTTGATCGCATTTGTAACCAAATTCCTGTGGGAATGATACTTTCTTATCACTTTATTATTTGGCGCGACCTGTGCACTTGCGGAG
The DNA here is from genome assembly GCA_037074515.1 of Mimosa bimucronata. Classification (NCBI taxonomy): domain Eukaryota; kingdom Viridiplantae; phylum Streptophyta; class Magnoliopsida; order Fabales; family Fabaceae; genus Mimosa; species Mimosa bimucronata. Next base: position 5,092,257 of record CM073446.1, read on the forward strand.
CGAACAAGTTTTTGGCGCCGCTGCCGGGGACTAATAGCAAAAGTTTGTGTGGTTAATTTTTGCAATTGTGCAATCATTTACTGTTGAGGTTTGTTTTTCCTTTTGTTTTGTTTTGTGTGTCTTACATAGTTTTGTTAATTTCGTAAGTGTTGTGATTTTGTGTTTGTTAGTTACTTAATCTGAAACTTTGTCATGGATTATCCTTGGTGGATCAATGAGACAAATAGTGTTTTTAAGCATGAAAATGATTATACAAATTCCTATTATAACTCTTTTGCTTGTGAAACTCCATATGAGTACATTTGTTGCAATTATTGTGGATATAATCATTTTGGTGAACAATGTCCTTTTGTCTCAACCTTGGATTATGTGGAGGATGATTTTGGTAGGGCTCAAACTCAAGTGTATGATGATAATTTTTGCCTTATAGTCAGAATCATGAACAATCATTGTTTTGGGATCCTAATTGTTCTCTTTCTCCATGTGCATCACATTTAGAGTCATCACCCACTTTTCATGTAGACGACGTTAACCCTGTCCATAAGGAGAACCCTACAATAGAGGATATGCTTCAGCGTATCTTAGATAATGAAAATGAAATTAGTGCTAGGCAAGAAAGAAATACATTAGCTCTTCAAAAGTTAGCACTCCAAATAAGTGAAATTGCTTCTAACCTTGAGGTTTTGAAACAAAAAAGTGTTTTCCCTGACATATCAAATGATGCTTCAATGAAAAATAAAATCTCAGGTGAAGAATTCATCATGGAGAGTGAGGAGTTGTTGCCAATAGCATGTGATATTCTTGGGGGGAGTGTGAGTTGGAAATCAATGAGGGCGAGAACAAAACTGAGAGTTTAGTTGAAGTTTCAATTTTGGAGCTTGATGTTTGTTGTTTTGAACAAGATAATATAGAGGAAATCCCTACAATTTATGACCTTAATCCTCCTATTGATGTTTTGACTCTTACTGATGAGAGTCAAGTAGATTTTATTGGCTTTTCAAACTATTTAGGAGGCATGGATAACATTTGGGAAAAGGTTAAGTTAGAGCCTTCTATTAGTTTAATTAAGCTTTGCATTCCAAGGTCATTTTTTATGGAGGAAGTGCATGTTTCTTGTCTTTATAAACGCTCATGTTTGTTAGAGTCTTTTTGTCACAAGAGAAATGAAGACAAGATGGTTGTGATTTTTGATACTTATGATTAGCAATTGCCCTTGCAAAGTCTGGCTGAAGACTATAAACTTAGCGCTTCTTGGGAGGCAACCCAAGTATTTAATATTATGTGTTTGTTTTGATTTTGTAGGACTTTTGCAGCCCCGAATGATACGTCTAGTTTTGATAACAAAGATCATGAGCAATTAATAGTGCAAATCAAGAAAAAGAAGGGGAGTATTCTTCTACTTTTATTTGATTTTATTCATCTAAATATTGTTGTTGGAATTGAGTGCTGATTTTAGCTGGTGGATATTTGCATGTGATTGATATTTGAAATTGAGGGTCATGGCACTTGTTTGTGTTGACCGATTGGTGAAACTGTTAAACTTGAGAAATTTTCATCATCTCTACACTTGTTGACGGATGCTTTCTTATTTTCCACTACTTTTAATGTTGCATGTTCACATTAAGGACAATGTGACATTTAAGTGTGGGGGTGAGGGTACCATTGATTTTGTATGACTTGTCCTTAAGTTTTTGATTTTGTTTTAAGCTTTTAAAAAAAAGTTTTAAAATTTCATTTTTTTATTTATTTTGTAGACATAAATTTCTTAGAAAACAAAAAAAATGGTTGTTAAATTTCTTAGAAAATATATATATATAAAAAGAGTTTTCATTTTTTTTTTTTGGAAGTTTGGATTTTAATTGCAAACATTTTCAAAGTTGATTTAATTTGAACTTGAAAGAATGGTGTTTAAATAAAAATTTGACTCTATCTTCTTGGAATGTTTGTCAATGTGCAAGTAATTTGGCTTAGGTAATTGACTTTAGCATGTCATAGAACCGGTGAGTAATTTGAGCCTAAATGTCATTATTTTTCAAGAGGGAGTATACTTATTGTGATTTCATCTCTAGAACTTGTCTTGAATCTCTTTTGAAACTTAAATTTCTTTCTTTTTTTTTTTTTTTGCATGCACAAAGATGATTTAGGCATTCATTTTCTTAGCTAGTTTGGCCAAATGCCTAACCTTATTGTGTTCATCCTTTGTTTTACCCCTTTGAACCTAAACTTTCTTAAAAGAAATATTGCATTGATTAAATAGCCATTTGTTTGAGTTACAATTTTTCTTCCTTCTCATTCACCCACTACTTTAAAAAGTGCCAAGTTGCAAATTAGAAGACAAGTGAAGGAAATTTTTTTTTCCTCAAAAAAAAGTTCAAAAAAAGGGTACATGTATGACAAAAATGCAAAAAAAGAAAAAGAAAAAGAAAAAAAGGAGATACATATAGAAAAGAAATAAGAATGTGAAATAAAAAGAGAGTTTAAATCAAGAAGAATAAAGTTTGCAAATTTTGCATGTAAAATGTGTGTTTATTGTTTAGCTTGATATTTCTTCACTCTTTAGGTTTGTCATTAGAAGGCTTAGCACTAATTGAAGTATTCCTTCATTTTCATGTTCATTCCATTATCTTTCCTTATTCATCATAACCCTTGAAAAGTCCTTTTGATTTGTGAATGCATTGAGATTAAAAAGTGGAGATTGAGATGATAAACAAGCTTATGGTATGAGTTTCAATAGGTGAAATGAAGTGAAACACAAGCCCTTACTTATTGTGAGGAAAGAGTACAAACACTTTACTTGTGAGGGACATCTTATTGTTATTTATCTTTGTCAAGTTACTTGCCTTATCACTTTGCATTTTTGGAAGATGGAAAAGATATTTGTTATGACAAGATTCTTGAAAGCGTGAATTGATTTTAACTTTTGTAATGTTTGCATTAAAATCTTGCTTCCATGTTTTGCTTTGGTTGTTTTAGAACTTGAAATCTTGAGGACAAGATTTGATGCAAGTGTGGGGGTGTGATGACTCCCCATTTTTAATTAAATTTGATAGATATTTTGGTATATTTGGGGAGTCATTGATGGAAAATTAAAAGGATTTCTTGAGATTTTGATGAGATATCAATTATGTGCATTATTTTGGGGATTTTACTATAAATATCATATATTTGGGTTTAGTTAAAAATAATAATAACAAGTAGAAGTTTTTGAATTAAAAGGAAAAAAAATGGATAAAAGTTTCCGTATGAATGGCATCAGGATCAATCTATTATTATATTGGCCAATTATTATTATTATTATTTCTTTGTTTTATTTTAATTTCCTTTGCTTCTTCCCATGTAGCACAAACGGAGCGTTTTGAGCAATGAATTGGCAAACCTAAAGCTAAGTGCCTGTTTGGATTAGCGATAGAGAATCGTGATTTTAACTAATCATGATTTGTATAAGTGATATCAGGTAGAAGTGACACTGGACAATCGTGATTTCTGTTTGGATACTTTTTTTCATAAGTAATATTGACAGTTTTGATTATGTTTGGATTTCATTTATTAAAAGTACTTATGGGTGTATAATTACCAAAAAGGGCATGAATTTAATAAAGTTTATTAATAATTGCGTAATATTTAAATAAAAAAGAGTGTCATAAAAAATATAAAAGAGATAAATATAATGCCTAATTATGTTGTATACATCGCACAATCTCATCACGGATAGAGTCTCAAAGGCGATCCATTTCTGGTGAAGAAACTATGTTGACTCTTGGCGGTGGATCCGAAACAACTCGATTTATATATGTTACCCAAATGTTTAAAATTTGAAATTGCTTTATAACATTTAAATTTGTTTAACATTCGTAATTTAAAATTGGGTTGATAAAAATTGTTCAATTTAATCTGTTAATTCAACTACACCCTACTTATTTGTTCCACAATAAAAAGTTAATTCAATAAATATACACGTTACTTTTGTAGAATTTTATAAAGAAATTACCTTTTTTTGTAAAAAATTAATTAATTTATGTAGATATTCTCTGTTTAATTTAATTATATTTTCTTTATTTTTTATTCTATCTTATAAGTTTAATTTCCTATAAATATAAATACACCTTCTTTAAAATAAATTTATTTTGTTTTTTTTTCAAAAAAAATAACTATTTTAATTTATATATATGACATTAAAAGAATAAGATAGTTAGACCTAAAATAATTCTGCTGAGAAATAAAAAGGAATTCAGATAAATTGGGTCATGAGAGATTTTAGGTAGAAAGTAAGGGTAGTTTAGACTTTTTAGGTAGAAAGTAAGGGTAGTTTAGACTTTTTAATGTTTTTAAATTCAATCGTGATATTTCCAATCTCAAAAGCAACCCTCCTGTTGCTTCTGGTAAAAGTACTTAAAAAATCTAAATCATGACAGAAAGTGGGCTATCGTGATTTCAAAATGAGCACCCAAACCATATCAATTAAATAAATTAAGTACTTTTTTTGCTTCAATCGGGCTTATTTCACTCCCAATCGCCAATCCAAACAGGCACTAAATAAAAGAAAATACGCGTTCAAGAGATGAGGGGGTGGCACAAACACTATTCACCATTCATATTCACAATCTTCATCGTCTTCTTCACGGCTTGGGCGAGAATCAGATCTGCGAGGGAGAAGAGAAAGAGAGCGAGAAACACAGCGACATCGAGCGGGGGAGAAGCCGCAACTTCACTGTGCAATCTTCATCTTCATCGGCTTCTCCCCTTAGCGTCAGATTGAGGTTCATAGACGCCGTTCACCGAAGTCGAAGCCGCAGCCGAGTTGCTTGGTTGGAGAGCTAAACTGGAAAGGAAGGAGAGAATGAACAACATTTTTAGGGAGTGCTCCAAAAAATATATTGTTCCCTTCTTTCTTTTAATTATATGATCTGATTCTTGGTTGGATGTTGCTGATGGGATGATTTTCTTGTGATTTCATTAGTAGTTATGAGTAACTAGTTTTTGTATTAGGATTATTTTGAAGCTTTTTATAGATTGATGCTTGAATCTATTTTTCTTTTGATGATTAATGAATATTATATCGCGGATTTAATTTGTGCTTAATATTTTCTAAGTGGATGTCCAACATTTAGATTGTTTGCTTAATTAGTGGCTTAAGAGAGCATTAATTAGGTAAAGAATTAGGTTAAATCCAAGCTTGTCTTGAAATTTCAAATTGGGATTGAGAATTAGTTAGTGAGATAGAGATATTCATTAACCAAACTTTGTGGAATTGAAGTGGGATGTTTATAGAGACTAATTAACATAATATGTAGTAAGAAATTATGCATAGTAGAGTTAATTAAGGTTTGGGTAAGCTTGAGAGAGTTATCCAAATAAATATGACTTCAAACATCAACTTAGTATTCATTGATTGTCATTAGAGGAGGGTTAATCAAGCATCATGAAATACAAAGTGGATAAATAATCCTGAATTTTCCTTTGTCTTGTATTAAAGTTTTAATTTAGTATTTTGTTAAATTATTTTCAATTTAGGTACTTTTGAAAATCAAAATACAAAAATTCTCACTCAACCTAATTGGTAATAATATAATTACGATAATTAATCCACTTTTGCCTTAGTCCCTGTTGAAACGACAACATTTTCTATACTATTTTTGACGACCCATACGCATACGGATATGCCAAACCTCGGACAAGTCAGGTGTATATATGATATATCAACCATTTCCCCTCACAAAGGCCCAAAAGCTGAATTCACATATTATTGGTTCAATCATGGGGCAAGGAAACGGTTTATAATCATTTATATTTTAACCACCTGTGAAAAAACTCAAACCCTCTTGCATTCACAAAGGAGTTATTCTTTCAGACCAAAATAAAACAAAGGAGTTATTCTAATTATAGTATAATATCACATTTTGATTTAGTTGGTTAATGAAATCGGAGTATTAATTATTTTTCAGTGAAAAGAATAATCCCATCACTCAAAAATGTTGTACAGAAGGAATGGGTCATCCAAATTTAAAAAGAAAAAAAAAAGAAAACTAACCAGTTCGCAGAATACAAAGAACCAGAGACTCAGTCACAAAATATTTTGTAAAGTATATTAATTTTTTAACAATTACATTATGTTCCGTGGGAAAAGAACATTAAGGATTCACAAGTTAAACCTGAAAAATATAACAAGTGAATTTAAAAGCCAAAAATATTACACCAACAAAACAATTAGTAATTTACTTAATCCAAAATAAGAAATATATTAATTAATGCACCATCGACGAGTTATGTTGCAGTACTTGTGCCTAAATGAATTCCTACAAGCCCTTTATCAGTGACAACAGATTAATCAGTACTTAGACTAGCACACAAGTTTATTGATATTCATGAATTATTATTATAACTTTTCCCTTAATTAAGAAAATCGTTGATGATAAGATTGGACTCATTCTTTTTTTTTTTTTTTTTTTTGGACATAGATTGGACTCATTCTAAAAAGTCAAATCATTGACCAATGAATAAACTTAAAAGAGGTGACGTACCTTTCCGTTAATAAATAAAAAGGATGACTATGTACGCGTACGGTTCATCTGAAAGTTTCCTGTTTCCTGTTTCCTGTTTCCTGTTTCCTTCCTCTAATAACCTTGTCTTCTTTGATTTACGACTTTTAGAAGTCGGCCACGAAAAGTCGAATTTTTTGTAGTGACAAAATGACATTGGTTCTTGTGCACCTAGGTACGGCATGTAGAAAACTTGTAATAACTTACACCAAATTCTTGGTTCACCTGGTAAAAATTCTATTATCTTAACCAAATGTTTAAATTCGAGCTCTGGCATTGTAACATGTTAAATACTATGTGGTAGAATTTTGTTGTTCTTATAGTCTTATACAACTCGATCTGGATTAATATAAACCCCAATAATCCCTCCACAACAACAACAAAGCCTTATCACACTAAGTGGGGTCGGCTACATGGATCGCACGACGTCATTGTGCTCTATCGGTAACCAAATCTTTAGATATATTATTTATTAAAAGATCTCGCTTACAACTTCATTGAGTGTAAGCCTCGGTCTCGCTCTTCCTCTCTTAATCGGACTCCAGACTGTTTGATCTACCATCCTCACTGGCGCATCTAATGGCCTCCTTTGTACATGTCCAAACCACCTCAAACAATTTTCTACCATTTTCTCACTGATAGGTGCCACTCCAACTCGTTCGCGTATATGATCATTCCGAATCTTATCCTTTCTTGTGTGACCACACATCCATCCCAACATCCTCATTTCAGCTACCCCCATCTTATGTTCATGTTGACCCTTCAAAGCCCAACATTCACTACCATATAATACTGCTGGTCTTATAGCAGTGCGATAAAACTTCCCTTTTACCTTATGGGGTACTTTTCTATCGCAAAGAACTCCAGTAGCTTTCCTCCATTTACACCACCCAACTTGAATTCTATGATTGACATCGTCATCAATCTCACCATCTTGCCTTATAATTGATCCCAAATACCTAAACTTCGTTACTTGAGGGATTGTTTGCTCTCCCAGTTTAACCTCCAAATTACCTCTAAGTTGTCTATTTGCAAAATTGCAATGCATATATTCTGTCTTACTCCTACTTAAACGGAAACCCTTCGACTCCAGCGTGTTTCTCCATATTTCTAATTACCTCTAAGTTGTCTATTTGCAAAATTGCAATGCATATATTCTGTCTTACTCCTACTTAAACGGAAACCCTTCGACTCCAGCGTGTTTCTCCATATTTCTAATTTATCATTAATCTCCTCTCTTGAATCGGCCAGAAGGACTATATCATCAGCAAAAAGCATGCAATTAGGGACCTCTTCTTCTATAGGCTCAGTTAGAACATCTAATACTAAGTTAAACAAATATGGGATCAAAGTTGATCCCTGATGTAGGCCAATTCTTATAGGGAAGTCTTTTGTCTCACCTCCCGGCGTTCTAACCTTAGTCAACACCCCATCATACATATCATGTATAACTTTAATATAAGCAACACATACTCCTTTCTTTTCCAAGGCTTTCCAAAGTAAATCTCTCGGCACGCAATTATACGCCTTTTCTAAGTCAATAAAAACCATATGTAAGTCTCTTTTTCTACTTCGATACTTTTCCATTATCCCCTTAATAGATATATCGCCTCAGTTGTGGATCTCCCTGGCATGAACCCAAACTGTCTCTCAGAAATACTAGTTTCTAGTCTTAACCTATGCTCAATCACCTTTTCCCATAGTTTCATTGTATGACTCATAAGTTTAATTCCCCTATAATTTGCACAATTTTGTATATCGCCTTTGTTTTTATAAATCGGAACTAAAGTACTTTTTCTCCAATCGTCAGGCATCTTCTTAGACCGTAAAATCTCGTTAAACAATTCAGATAACCATAACAAACCCTCTTCCCCTAAACATTTCCAAACTTCAATCGGTATACCATCAGGTCCAACTGCTTTACCATTTTCCATTTTCTTAAGAGCTTCTCTAACCTCGCAAACTCTAATTCTACGATAAAATGACATATTAAGTCCATCTTCACTAATTGTCAAATCCCCCAACTCACAAGATAGACCTTCACCTCCATCATTGAATAACTTAGAAAAGTAGGCCTCCCATCTATTCTTAATATCTTCATCAGTAATCAAAACTTTACCTTCTTCATCCTTTATACATCTTACTTGATCTAAATCTCTTGAATTCCTCTCCCTACTCTTTGCGATCTTGTAAATCTTTTGTTCCCCAGCCTTTATCCCTAACTCCTTATAAAACCCCTCGTATGCTTTAGCATGAGCTTCACTCACTGCCTTCTTAGTCTCCTTTTTAGCTAAGCGATACTTTTCCCAATTTTCAGTATTATTACACAAGTGTATAGCCTTAAAATAATTCTTTTTATTCCGCACCTTTTCTTGGACATCCTTGTCCCACCACCAAGTCTCCTTATCTCGTGGTCCAAAACCTTTTGATTCTCCAAAAGTAGCTTTAGCAACCATTTCAATCTTCGTAGCCATATTCTTCCACATGCTGTTAGCATTTCCTTGTGGCTCCCATACCCTTTCATCCAATAGATTTCTCTTAAAAATCTCTCGCTTCTCCCCTTTTAACTGCCACCACTTGATCTTTCGGTTCAAAACTGCCCGGCGCCTTTGTCTTATACATTTAATTCTCACATCAAGAACTAGAAGTCTATGTTGAGCGGTCTCCTCATGCCCAGGAATCACTTTGCAATTAGTACATAACCTTCTATCAGGGTTTCTTACCAAAAAGAAATCAATTTGTGACTTGTGAGTTCCACTTTTATATGTAATTAAATGTTCTTCCCGCTTCTTAAAGCATGTGTTAACAATCTTAAGATTGTATGCTAAGGAAAAATCGATAATTGTTTGTCCTTCATTATTCAACTCCCCATAACCAAAACCACCATGCGCCCTTGCATATGATCCCGCCTCTTTCCCAACATGTCCATTAAGATCCCCTCCAATAAAAATTTTCTCGGTTGCTGGTATACCTTGAATCAACCCTTCAATATCTGCCCAAAACTTCTCCTTAAGATGTGCTTCTGCGCCTACTTGGAGTGCATATGCACTAATAACATTTATTGTATCATTTCCCATAATTACTCTCACTGATATGATTCGGTCCTCAATCCGCTTAACTTCCACTACATTCTTCCGCCACTCTTTATCTGCAATAATACCAACACCATTCCTCCCATTTACCTTTCCTGTGTACCAGAGTTTAGAATCATTAACTCCGATTTCTTTAGATCTCTCTCCAACCCATCTGGTTTCTTGTAAGCATAATATATTAATCTTACGATCCTTCATAACTTGTGCAACCTCAAAAAGCTTCTCATTCAGCGTCCCAATATTCCAAGAACCAAATCTGATCTTACTCTCATGAACTAGCTTCTTTAGCCGCCTCCCTCCACATCAAAAGGAGATAGATTCAGGATAACAAATGCTCCACACACAAAAACAAATAATTGTGACTTCCAATGAAATTTCCCGTATCATAATGGGTGTGTTTGGATGGACTTCTGGAAAAGTAACTTATTTATAAGTCAAACTGAAAATAAGTCAAACTGAAAATAACTTTTATGTTTGGATGGGCTATTAAAAAAATGACTTATAAGTCAATTGAACTTTTAAACATGTTTGGATGGACTTTTTGAAAAATAAGGTTAAGATGAAAATGACCAAAAAGGACATGAACTTTAACCTCAATAATAGAACTAAATTAAAATTATCCATTAAATCTTTGAATTAATGATTATTTTGAGTTGAAAAAATAAAATGGAAATTTATTACAATTATTTGCAAACACAAGAAAATGGAAATTTAATTACAATTATTTGCTGGGTGATTAAATAAAATGGAAATTTATTACAATTATTATTAATAATAAAGGTGTTTTCGGGGAGAGAGAAGGAATAGAAGGAATAGGCTGGGTGATTAAAATTACCCAAAAAAAAAAGGTGGCAGCTCAATAATTAAATCCAGTAGGCCCTACACCAACGGTCATAATAATAAGTCCTTTTTGTGCCCAAAAGCTCTTCAATTCAACTTATAAAAATAAGTCCTTTTTTGGACCATAAGATCTTATTTTAGGTAGCCCAACCAAACACATTCAGAAGTCCTTTTATATTTATAAGTCCTTTTAGCAAAAAAAAAAAAAAAAAAGTCATTTTTTACCTTTAAGAAGCCTGGCCAAACAGACTAAATATATTAACAACCAGTGCGGATACTATATGTATATATAAGAGCTTTAGGCAACAGAATAATCATCTCACAACACATATACGCACTTATTTTCGCTAGCTATATATATAATCATGGCTTACGCACAGCCGTATGCCTCTGCCTCCGGCACCGCCTTACCCGGCACCAATGGCCATGGTGGGGCCACATTATCTTTGTCCATATGTGGTTGACCTAGCTATCGTTAGAAAGGTTATGACCGTTGCAGATAAGTTCACGGTTATGGATATAAACGGCAACGTCGTTTTCAAGCTTCAAGCTACCCTTCTAACCCTCCATGACCACCGTGTCTTACTTGACGCCGCTCAAAACCTCGTTGTCACTCTGCGTAGAAAGGTTTGTTCACAACCTCACTATTATTCCATCCGGCCATAAATATATAATTTATTTAACTAATTTGATTGTGTTAAGTATACAAGTTAAATTAGTTAATAAAACATGTTTTTCTAAAACATATATGGCCCCATCCCATCCATATTTAATTCACTCAATCTCTCTTAATTGATTATTATTGAAGAAATATTAATGGGGCATTATGAGGAAAGATGAGCAAAAAATATAATACTCCCCTAATGGGTCTTATATATAAATTAGGAGGGATTACAATTTTTTTTTGTTTTCAATTTTTGGAGTATTATCTAAAAGCTAAGAGAGAGCAAGAAATGAAGGGGGTGAGTGTAAAAATTGATATATATATATATATATATATATATATATATGATATTGCAGGTAATGTCAATGCATGATAGATGGCAAGCTTTTAGAGGAAATAGTTCCGACCCAAAGGATCTCATGTTTACTCTGAAACGATCATCTATGTTCCAATTTCAGACCAAATTAGATGTGTTCTTGGCTTCTAATACAACAGAACAAGTTTGTGACTTTAAGATCAAAGGAAGCTGGCTCGAACGATCTTGTGTTGTTTATGCTGGCGAATCTGACAACATCATTGCCCAGGTACTTAATTTTCTTATTCTTTATATTTTTTTTTTTTGTGCTTAATTTTCTTATTCTTTATTTTTTTGGTGTTATAAATTAAAAAATCAATATCAACGGTTATAAAATAGCACTTATTTTTTGTGTATCTAAATATTCTAAAATAATTTTTTCAGTAACACTCAGCATTTAAATAATTGATGTTTTTACACCCAACACCCTAAAATATTTTTAGTAGAAATAAATATCATAAATTTAGGATACTCATCATTGTTACTGAGAAAAAATGTTTTTAGAATAAAATTATACCAAAACTTACTTTTGAATGTTACATAAATTTTTTTTTATGATATTGGAAACAGAAAAAAAAAATGCTTGGGAAAAGTACTTCATACTTGGCAGCTTAATTAAACGCTTCTATAATTAACATGATGCTAAATGATGGATGGGAATATAATATTGCAGATGCATAAGAAGCACACTGTTCAGAGCATTGCGTTTGGGAAAACAAATTTCATGGTGACGGTGTACCCCAACGTGGATTTTGCTTTCATAGCGGCACTCATTGTAATTCTGGATGAGATTAACCAAGACAGTAAAAGTGATTCTTCATCAATAACCGATGATTTTTTATTCATGTCGTAGTTTCTAGATGATGTGATGAGTTTGTATTTTATTTTGTTGTATTGAGCCCCACATTGATTTATCCTATAGATTTATATTAATTTGTTGTATTGTGTATTATGTGCTTGTGTGTTTGATTCGATTCATATATATAGCGTTGAATGAAATAAGTGCTTTACAAATTATCAATTACTATTACCTTGTTTCGAGGTTTTTGAAAAAAAAAAAAAATCACCGTTCTCTTGTGACTAGGGCTTTATGTATACTACTTCCTCTTGCCGTTCTTTTTTTTTTTTTTTTTGGCAAGGAAGAACATATATCATTAAATTGAAAAGGCAGTGCAATAGTATTTAAAAAACATACAAAACCAGAAAGAAAATAAAGCAAACGAAGAAAACAGATCCTGGTGCTTATCCACCATCATCATGATCATAGTCCTCTGCATCCTTAATCAGTAGTTTAGCCAATCCCGACGACGTCCTTTGCACCCAATTCGCAGGGCATGACCTCTTTAAAGAAGCTTTTGATATCCAATCAGCAACACTATTCGCTACTCGCAGAATCCATCAAAAAACATGGGTTCCTGACAGAAGGTCCAAAGAAGAGGATGTGATCCACTATAACATCACACCTCCAATATGGAGAGACATCTTCTTGAGATAGACAGCTTATGAAACTCCTATTGTCTGACTCAAAAATGGCCTCTTGAATCCCATTTTCTCCTGCATAATGAACAACCACTACTACAGAAATGGGCTATTGCAGCGCACCAATAGCGGCGCATTCAGTGGTGAGCGCCGGTATAGGGTGGGGCTGGACCTATAGCGGCGCTTATTGCAATAAGCGCCGCTATAGGTCTGGCCTATAGCGGCGCTTTCTAGTACAAGCGCCGCTATAGGGTAGTTGTTTTTTCACTTTTATTCTTTCTTTTATTTATGAAACCTATAGCGGCGCTTAGTCTTAAAGCGCCGGTATAGGCTAATATACTAATTAATATTATTTTTTAATAAAAAATTACATTTTTTGAATTTTAAATAGAAAATAATAATTAATATTTGATATAAGAATTTAAGACTAACTATTAAATATTAAAAAGAAAGAAATGAATAAAATATTCGTATTTCTTTTAAATTAAATCATTATAATAATAAAAAAATAAATTAATATTAAAAAGAAGCAATAATACCTATACCGGCGCTTTTTTCAAAAAGCGCCGGTATAGGGAGCCAAAAATTGGAGGGAAATTTCCCTCCAAAAATTTCGGACCCCCTATACCGGCGCTTTTTAAAGAAAGCGCCGGTATAGACTGATATACTAATTAATATTATTTTCTTACAAAAAAATTACATTTTTTGAATTTTAAATAGAAAATAATAATTAATAATTGATATAAGAATTTAAGACTAAATATTAAATATTAAAAAGAAAGAAATGAATAAAATATTCGTATTTTTTTTAAATTAAATCATTATAATAATAAAATAAATAAATTAATATTAAAAAGAAGCAATAATACCTATACTGGCGCTTTTTTCAAAAAGCGCCGGTATAAGGGGCCAAAAATTGGAGGGAAATTTCCCTCCAAAAATTTCGGACCCCCTATACCGGCGCTTTTTAAAGAAAGCGCCGGTATAGGCTGATATACTAATTAATATTATTTTCTAACAAAAAATTACATTTTTTGAATTTTAAATAGAAAATAATAATTAATAATTGATATAAGAATTTAAGACTAAATATTAAATATTAAAAATAAAGAAATGAATAAAATATTCGTATTTTTTTTAAAATTAAATCATTATAATAATAAAAAAAATAAATTAATATTAAAAAAAGCAATAATACCTATACCGGCGCTTTTTATAGGCTTTATTTAATATTATATATTTTGTTTCATTTTTTTATAATAATTAAAATAATAATTTAAAATTAAAATGTAAATAGCTATACCGGCGCTTTTTTCAGAAAGCGCCGGTATAGGGGGCCAAAAATTGGAGGGAAATTTCCCTCCAAAAATTTCGGACCCCCCTATACCGGCGCTTTTTAAAGAAAGCGCCGGTATAGTCTTTTAATATGACCCCCCCTCTCCCTCCCGTGTCTGTCTTCTTTTTTGTTCTTTCTTCCTCCTCCTTACTCTTTTGTTCTTTCCCGTGTTCACCGTGCTGTTGCAGCCACCGTCGCTCCTTAAGCCGCCGCCGTTAACTCCCTCCTTGTAACCCCAAGATCCAACGCGCCGTTCTCCGTCCTCCGCCGATGTTGCTCTCTTGTTAGCGACACTTCGTGCCGTTGCTCAGTCGTCCGCCATCGTTGCTCTCTCCTCTGCCACGGGTTCTCACTCCTTCGCCGCCGTTGCTCTCTCCTCCGTCGCTGGTTCTCCCTCCTCCACCGATACATGTGAGTTTCTTCACCTGCTTTGCTACTTTTTTTTATTTTCTTCGTTGCTTTTTACAAAAAGCGCCGGTATAGGTCTTTTCAGTTTTAATAAAATTTAATTAAAACATGACCTATACCGGCGCTTTTGGGTAATTAAGCGCCGCTATAGGTGACCTTATAGCGGCGCTTTATAAGCGCCGCTATAGGTCATCTGACCTATTGCGGCGCTAGCTATAGCGGCACTTCAAAAGCGCCGCTATAGGGGTCAAAAAAGCGCCGCTATAGGTGTTTTCTGTGGTAGTGAACAAGCTCCATAGCCCAACATTCAGCCTCCATACTGGAAGTGGCCGTAACATTAAATCTGCCAGAGAATTAAAGCTATCAATGCCTTCTCCCACTCATTTAAATTCAGATTCGTTAGGCAGCTAGTTAACCACAGGTTCGAGTCAAAATTATCTTCTTCAGGAAAGGTAAAAGAAGAATTGCTGCCAAACCACACCCGATTGGCCCAAGGGCAATAACACAGCAAATGTCCAGCAGTTTCAGGTTTGTTTTTGCAAATCAAACACAAGTTGGTCGGCCCACACTTCCTTTTTTCAAGATTGACCATTGAAGGGATAGCATTAGATAGAACACACCATATAAACAGACGGATCTTATATGGGACTTTGAGCTTCCAAACGGCCTTCCATAAAATATTATTACCATTGGAGGTTGAGGCAGAAAAGGAGCCTCCATCGTCCATAACCACCGTTCTTGCTACCATGTAACCCTCCTTATAGTAATTCTATTTTCCATAACACCAAACCCACTTATCAGTTCTGGTAATGGGGCTTACCAATAAGCACAAAATTGCATTCTTTTCAAGGTCCAAAATCCATCCTTCAATTAGTGAGAGGCCCCACCCATTTTCAATTCTAAGTAGAGCAACTTTTGCACCAGAAAGACATTCTAAAGGACATTGGGAGAAAAGAGTTTTACCTAGGAGTTCTGATATCCAAGGTTCTCCCAGATATTAGCGTTCATTCCGCTCCCGATGTTTGCCATAACATTTCCTTTTAATACTTTCCTACCCTCGCGAGGATGCTCGTCCATAACCAAGAAGGCCTGCCTCCCTTCTTTGCTCTCAAAAAGTTCTCTCTTGGAAAATATTTAGCTTTGAGCATGCGGACCTAAAGTTGATTAGGTTCTTGCAAAATTCGCCATCCTAGTTTTGCCAACAAAGCCAAATTAAAAGCCTCAAAATCCCTCAACCCGAGACCTCCCTTGTAAAATCCAACTTACTAATACATTGTAATTACCAATAATCAATCAATCTAACCAAGATTAGTGCTAATTATAATAGGATAAAGGATTTTTCATATAAATACAACAACCATATCATAGTTAGAAAAAGAGTTTACTAATATTATGGGCACGGCCATAATAGAAAAGGAAAACACTCAATACAACAATCATACTATCATGGATAATTCACATTAACTATGTTAGGAAAGGATTCCTTTAACATAATTAATAAAAATTCACCTAATTAACACTTAATAATTTAGTTAACCATGTTAGATAAAGAGCCTCCTAATATGGTTGGTAAAAAAATCAACCTGTCAATCTCTATCAAATAAATCAAGCATTTGACATAACAATGTTAGAAAGGATACATCTAACATGGTTATTAAATAAAACCTGTACAATTACATAATAATCACTCTAATTGGCCTTGGGCTAAAATCCCCGAATATAATCACATCACCCTCGATCATAATCATACTACCAAACGTATTTTGATATCACAAGCTCTATAAAACACCACAGGCATGTGAGTACCCGTAGACATTTCAACACACCACAATACACCAAGTTAATATCTGTAGCAGAAACCATCAAGCAATTAATTCAAATAAATCCCCAATACAGTCATCCAAGATTTAAAAGCATTCCAGAAACATAAAGGCACGGAAGCGTGTGTAAGCCTAAATGTGTGGCAATATACAATCCAAAATAACCTCCAGCCAACTCACTGGATCAATACGGGTTGGACGGGCCTGTCCTCTCCCCCGATGTCCTGAAGAGTGCATGATCATCTGCAAAAATGTGAACAACGATAGGGTGAGACGAATTTGTCTCAGTAACCACAACTCAACTCATTACAAGAGTGTGAGTGGATTAGCAGAGCGCCTAAAGGGATACCATATTTCATAATTATTCATACATCATCGAATATAAGTATATCTATATATATAAACCATGGACATGTGATCAAGTAAATGTACATCTCAAGTTTAGAATTTCTTTTCAAGATTCTTTGACATTCAGTATAATGTATTCCAAAATCATATTAAAAAATATTTACAAACATCCTAGCAGTTGTTGTACGAGTCACCGAAAACAAGTGGAACTAGATGGGACTCTTTACCCATCCTGAAACCATGGTGGAACCTGTCAGGACTCTCTACCTACTCTGAAGCCGTAGTACGAATCAGAAGGGACTCTATACCCTTCCTAAAATTGTGAGGGGTTGTCTCCCCTAAAGTATATTCCATTAGTCCCTGTGGCGTAACAGGGTACCTCATCATATGATGGTAAGTAACCAAACCCACCAGTATCACACACACAAACAAATTATCACAACCACATAGATATGTAACGTCATTAATTAGGCACTTGGCCTTCTAGTATTTCCAGGATATATCTAGATATATACATACATGCCGTGATTTCATAATCAACATGTAACTCAATTCTAAATATACCAAATCACAACTTTATGCCATCAATATGTCAATAGAATCATCGCCATACAATGGCCAGTCAAGATACTGTGTATAATATAAGAAAACTCTTAATATTTCATATGAAAATAGGAGGGATTTCAAAGGTACCTAATAGGCTCTTTAATATAAACATAGCGTTTGAAATTCAACTTACATGCTATTAATTATATACATAAATAAAAAGGGATTTGAGGAAAATCCTAACTAACATCATACACAATCAAGTAGTGAGGTAAGAGTGGATACCTAAGCTTGCCCAAAAGCAAAATGAAATACCAGAATAATGTAGACCACGAGCTTATCAATCCAACGATGTCTACAACCGCCAAAATTATATGCACACATGGTCAATACACAAGTCGAATGACATTAACTTAACAATGCGGGACTTAGCCCATAAAGGTGTCCTAATTGTGCAAAGAATCGGATTACATTTATTTGGTTTGGTTAAGTTAAATAAAACTTATACCAAACCTATAACAACAATCATTTTCAAATATCTTAATAAATCAAATTCCTCTAAATTTCATACTACTTTCTTTTCAACAACACTAAACCAATCAAACAACATCTCCATACAATTCAATAAGCTTAATAGAATTATTACATTGCCCAAAATCATCCCTAATGTAATATCCCAGAAATCTAATTAAGGATTAGTGGTAATTTAACAATTGATTTTGAGATTAATTCAATAGTTTAGAGAACTTTATAAATAAACTCACAAAAGTGGAAGTACTTTGGGGATTTTTAAAGGCTTAGTTTCTCCCTTAATTTGAGAAAATTAGAGTTAGAGAAATTATTTCTATACCCAATAGAGGTCTAGTGGGAGAAAAATCTTAGAGGATGCTTAGAATAAATTTTAGAAAGAAAAAGGGGAATTTTATCTTAAAGAAAAATATTTTATTTTAAGAAAGTATGGGCCTATTATTTAATAAAAATTTAAAATTAAATTTGTACTATATATATATATATTAATTTCTATTAATGTTTATAACATATTATTTATTAATTTATTTATTTATAAAATATTTTTAAATATAAAATAAAATAATTAGCAAAAAATTACCAACGGAATTCCGTCGATAAATTCCATGTTTAATTCCATGTTTTTTGTAGTGTTAAAATATTAAAATTAATTAAAATGAATCTAATCCATTAAAATAAATTTGAACGATAAAGATTAAGATAAGAAACATATTTCTCATCTTTATGATGAGTATAGAATGTGATTCTGTTTCGGTGCTCATCAGATAGATGAGTATGAGACGTTCTTCTACTATGAACCTTACAAATCTAATATGGATGATACATATTTAATATCTTGAAGTTTATGATTTTTAAACGAATACTATATTTTTTAACAAAATGATATTTAAGAAATTATTTTTATTTTAGATTATGCACCTATTAAAATAATTGTCATTTAAAAGTTATAAATGTGGAGAGGGCAATGATGGTAGATTGTGTTTTCTCTCCAAAATATCTTTAATATTGGGGAGAAAATTTGGAGAAAAAACTTATAGGACCCACCTCAACTCTCCCTCCCTCCCTCCCTCCCTCTCTCAAATGCAAACAAAGTAAACTCAATATCTCCCCATTTTTCTTCAAAATTTTAAATCCCTCCAAACACACTATTAAAGAAAAGAAGAACAAAAATGATAAAACTATGATGGTAATTAACTCTTGTGTTGTGAGTAGATCATTCTCTCCTTGAGCTTTTCCAATCTTCTATATGTGCAGCGCTCTCACTTAGGTTTATGGTACTTGTAGGCACCCAATCTTCCCGCCTATGTTAATGGGCCTAGGTTCGGCCCAATCCCAAGTCGACAAGTGCCCAACATTTAAGTCCTCCCCAGCCTAAGTGCGCCAGGGCCAGTTAGCTAAATAAAGAACAAAAGATGTGATAACTATCAAGGTACGACCGAGTCAATAGAGGAAGCAGTTACCAACGGGTATGACACAACGACCACTACCCCAACCTCATCGGTTTCCCAAGTAACCACCGAAAGAAAAGTATTTCTTCTAAGCGATTTGGGGTTTCCCAAATTGTCGTAAGACTGGTATGGTACAAACGATCTTTTTTCTACAAGTCAAATCCATTTTTACCGCACAATAATTTTTTAAGGAAAAAAATCATTTCCCGGGATTTATGTGTCAAGAGAAAAAAAAAAAGTTGGAAGGAAAATCATGGGGAGCATCAACCATTTTCCCTCACAGAGGCCCAAAAGCTTAATTCAAATTAAAGGACTTATTCTAATAGCACATTTTTATTTAATTGTTTAATGAAGTAGGAGTATTGAACTATTGATTATTGTTCAGTGAAACTAATTCCATCATTCAAAAAATGCTGTACCGGAGGAACGGGTCATCCAAATTTAAGAAAAGAAACGTACAAGTTCGCAGAACACAAAGAACAAGAGACTCAGTCACAAAATATTGGCTATTTGTAAACTACTATTAATTTATAACAATTAAATTATGTTCCTGGGAAAAGATAATAAGGATTCACAAGTTAAACCTGAATAATAAATTAAAAGCTAAAAATATTACACCGACAAAACAATTAGTAATTTACTTAATCCAAAATAAGAAATATATTAATTAATGCACCATTCACGAGTTATGTTGCTGTACTTTTGCCTGAATGAACTCCTACGAGCCCTTTATCAGTGACAACAGATTAATCAGCACTTAGATTAGCACAGAAATCAATTATCAAGCTTACTGATATTCATGAATTATTATAATCACTACTACAAAAATTGCATATAACAGCGCTTATTTTGCCCCTATAACAGCACTTATAAGCGTCGCAATAGCTAGTGCTGCGATAGGCTATTAAGCCTAACGCTAAGCGCTGCAATAGGTATACCGCTATAAGTATGCCTATAGCGGTGCTTCTAACAAAATAAGCGCCGCTATAGGTTATTTTAGAAGCACTTAGCATAAAATAGCGGTGCTTCTAACAAAATAGCGGTGCTTCTATACCTATTGTAGCACTTAACATAAAATAAGCGCCGCTATATAGGTTATTTTTTAAAAAAGTAATAATTTTAATTTCTAATAATTATTAATACTATCCCATGTTAGCATCAGTTCAAAAATGACATACATTTTCTATATATATATATACACCAAAAAGTCATATATCCAAATATCAAATACATTTAAAGCAAGTATTCTAATTAATTAACTATAATATGCTACAAGTTAACCAATATAATAACATCAGTAAATAAAAAATAATATTACAACAATTGATATATGAAGATAACAATTGGTGGCCTAGCAGTGGATAACGACAGTGGCTAGGGAAGGTCATTTCCACATACACAATGCCAACAACTCATTCCTTCTCACAGCCTTTTTTCATTGGACGAGTTTCCAAATCTTGGTCGTTCAGATGGAACATTTCAATTAATCTAATTGTTATCTCATTCCATTTCTCTCGTTACTCTGGATTATTTCTCGGTGAGATAAAATAATGGAGTGCATATTCCGGAAAATCCAAAACCCCATGCATAATTGTATAAAGAAAGTTTTCCTTGATGAGCAAGTCCAACAAAATTCCATGTCACTCATCAAATACAACATAATTCAAGAATCAAGATCTACGTAGATTTCTTTCTTTGCGTATAACTTATCTCTTGCTCTCTCACTCCGGCTGTTTGATAAAATCATACGGAATATTACTTGCAACAGAAAATAAAAAACAACAGAATTTCCAAAAACCAAAATTAAACAGATTTTGAATTGCCTACCTAAATTGATCAACCGATTGTCCTTGATGAAATTTTGCAGCTGGACGCTACTCCTCACGAAGAAATAATGTAGATATGCCTGCATTGCACATTTTCATGGATGAGAAATATGATCCCATCATTTACAATAGAACAATTGATTGGGGCCAAGGTCCATTCATATTAATCATAAGTTCAAGCAAATATTAACCCAAAAAAAAAAAAGCTTCAAAACAAAATGCTTAATCTCACAGACTTTAGAAAAGATTAGCAATCTATCTTTTGCTTGTTTAAACACAGGACAAAGAAAGAAGAATAAGATTATTAATAACTGAATCAACACAGTCGAGGCAATTAAAAGGTTCTAAATTGGGAGCAACGAAAATGCAGATCCAAAGACGCAAATATTGATTAAGATTTTAACCCAACATGACACTGAGCAGAGAAACAAAGAAAACTGTCATACTTCTGTATCAAAATTTGGAAGTCTGGGTAATGAGCCTTGATTCTGCATTTGTTCAAAAAGGTGAAAAACAATTGAAAATGCCCAACACCTCACATTAGTAGTACATCACTACATTGAATAGAGGAAAGATAATATGTTTTGTTATCACATGTTCAGACTCAACCACCAAAGCTTTTTTTTTTTTTTTTTTTGACTGAAGCCACCAAAGCATTAACACCAACAGTAAATGTAATAAAACAGAATCGTTTTTCAAGTCAAATGAAGGTTGTTAAAGGAAACTGATTGCAAGCAAAAATTGTGAGAGAAGTATCAATTGAACTCCAAATTGAAAGATAACAAGCAACGAGAAGATAGAACCCAAAAAAAAAAAAAAAAAGATTCAGTAAGGTGCTTTTTCCTGAACAGAGGAGTAATAAAAGTAAGCAATTATTTCTAACATGTATGAAAAATCAGGCTCAATGAACTATGTGGTGCAGACTGTTAGTGCTATATCCATTTCTTAAGCCTCCCATGTCAGTTTCAATTTTCATATCATATTTCATGGACTGTAATTAATTATACTTAGTATCAACAAATTTCAGAACCAATATTACTTTAACCGGCCAGTGACATCAATAAAATTGAATAGCATCCCAAATTCTTGAAACAGCTTTATTTATATAGTGATGATCTGTTGATTAAATCACCAGCTTCAACCAACATTTCCTGACTCCAACAACAAACTAGTTCCTTCCACAAACCTCCAACCCAATTTTAAAGGGAAAAATAAAGGGGGCCAAAGTAGCATAAAAAACTCAATAAATATTAAACACCAAAAAGCTCTTTAGAGCTCATCTCTATAAAATAAGACAGACTTTAACAGGAGGGCTCTATCATCTACATAATACAATTGTGGCAAACAATAGATTAGATTCTCTAGAGATTAACAGATTGCATTTCAATCACTTAACAAAAACAGTGACAGGTTCAAAAACTTCCAGATATGCGTAGAAAGAAGACAACGAAAAACATACCAGCAAGAGAGTAAGTTCAATGCCATTAATTCAAACTCACCAAGATTGAAAAGTCCAACTCAAAACACCTTAAAGAAGTAACTCTATTGAGCTAAATCAAAATGACCAGCAATGAGCAGAGACTAACGAGCAGACAGAACGGCAGAAAACATAAGAAAATGAGAGAAGAGAGACGGAACTTGAACCGGAAATCAAAGCTCGAATGAGGGCTTTTAAAATCGCAGGACTAAGAGAGTGATGAACCAGAATGATGGTTTAGCACAACCCAAACACCAACAGCATCGTAAAGGAAACCACCAAATCACTGAACAACCACCTCCGTCGCCTATCTTGCAACCACCACCGTCGGCTCAGAATCGCGACTCTGTCTTTGGCTTCCTCCCCACTCAGTGGCGGAGGAGTTGAAAGGCACGGCAAGGCAAGGCAAGGCAAGGGTGAGTTTATTCTAAGCGGGTTATTTTGTTTTGAGCGCCTAAAGCAATTTTTGTTTAAGAGATGGGCACCAAAGCAATTTACATAGCTTTTAAATAAAATTTAAATCTTAAGGGGCTTATCTCAGTACTTATGACATCATAAGCATTGGGATAGGCCTCATTATGTATTTTTAAATTGTTTTCCCTTTTTTTAAAATATCTCAGTATTTTTAAAATTTGTTTTACGTATTTTTTAAATAAAATTTAAATCCCATGGGACCTATCCCAGCGCTTATGACGTCATAAGCGCTGGAATAGGCCTATTTAAGTATTTTTAAATTGTTTTTTCATTTTTTAAAAGGCCCCCTGGAATTAAATATTATTTAAAAATATGTGAAACAAATTTAAAAAATGAATCATTTAAAAACGAGGAAAAAAAGTAAAACTTAATAAATACTTAAAACAAAATTAAAAAAACATGGAATCATTTTTCTTTTTTGAACAAACACATGGAACACTTTAAATAAATATATATTAATAAAAATAACAAGGAGCTTATCCCATCACTTATAATTATTAAGTGTTGGGATATGCTTATACCTATACCGTCACTTTTATTTCTAAAGCGCTGGTATAGGTCATCTTATGCCTATCCCAGCACTTACATTTTATAAACGCTGCTATTATTGCGCTGCAATAGAGTATTTATGTAGTAGTGAATTTTTCCCTTAATTTAAAATAATCGTTGATGATAAGATTTGACTCTTTCTAAAAAGTCAAATCATTGACCAATGAATAAATTTAAAGAGCTGACGTACCTTTCCGTTAATAAATAAAAAGGAGGACGATGTACGCATACGGTTCATCTGCAAGTTTCCTGTTTCCTTCATCTAATAACTTCGTCTTCTTTAATTTGCCACCTCCTGCAAGACGACCTACTGCTTCTTGTGCACCCACTAGGCATATAAAAAACCCATAATAACTTGCCACCGAGCATTTGGTTCATTCATGGGTAAGATTGTACTCGTTCTTCTCCATAATATAAAAACTAATATAAGAATATTTTTATTCTACATTATAAGAGGTAATATGTAAGAGTCAAAATAATAAATATTGGATTTTTATTTTTGTTCTTGTATATTAAATGTAAAGAGGGGAAATAATGTGAGTGTATGATAAATGATATAAAGGGAAAATTGAAAAAACATATATATTTTGCATATAATAAATGACTCAATTATATTTTTTTTATTTATATAAAATGGTTGACTATTTCTTATAACATGGACCGAAGAGAGTATTAGCTTAATCAGAAATTTGAGTTCAAACTCTAAAAATGCGGTAGTTATAAATACTTGGTGATAGAGTTTTATCCTCTTTGTAGTCAATTAATCTAGACTATAATCCTCTTCACTAAAACTTAAAAGGAAGTAGGCGTAAGACACCGGATTAAAAAAAATAATTGCAACTTCCAATTAAATTTCCCGCATCATAATATACTAACAACTACGCGTACAATTAATGTATATATAATTCATCAAAAAAAATGTATATATAAGAGCTTTAGGCAACAGAATAATCATCTCACAGCACATACGTACGCACTTATTTTTGCTAGCTAGCGTATATATATAATCATGGCTTACACACAGCCGTATGCCTCTGCCTCCGGCGCCATCCCTACCGTGTCGGCACCGTCTTACCCGATGGCCGTGGTGGGGCCACAGTATTGTTGTCCATATGTGGTTGACCTAGCGATTGTTAGAAAGGTGATGACTGTTGCCGATAGGTTCACAGTCACGGATATAAACGGCAACGTTGTTTTCAAGCTTCAAGCTTCTCTTTTAACCCTCCATGACCACCGTGTCTTACTTGACGCCGCTCAAAACCCCGTCCTCACTCTTCGCAGGAAGGTTTGTGACTTTGTTCAGAACTCCATTATTACTCTATCAGATCCTAAATATATAATTTGTTTATCTAGTTTGATTGAATTATGAATATTTATTAAATCAGTTAGCTAATATGACATTTTTTTTAAAAATATTTCAATGATCTTCTTTAAATTTCTCCCTTGCTTTTAATTATTATTGTTAAAGAAGCTAATATCAATGGAATAACTTGAAAAAAGATTGACAAACAATATAAAGAGTACTTATATTTAATTAATACCAACATCAACTCTTTAAGTATGTCTTATATTAAGAACGAGAGCGAGTACCTTTTTTGTTTTCAATTTTTAGAGTATTCTTTTTTTTTATTAAAAAGACAATGACATTAATAAAAAGGAAAAAAAAAGGATCCTTATACAAGTAAAAAGAAAAACCTAAAAATACAACTAAATTACATTATATTAGACAGATGAAGTAGTCATTGGAAAATTAAAAGCTAAATGTTGCATCAAATCATCCTTAGCGCTGCCGAAGAAATAAGATCCGAAGGATTGTAGCAATTTGTAAATGTCTTGTACTATTACATTCTTCGTATGAAAGTGGTGTTGTAGAGATGCGGATGGTTTAAACCATAATAGAGAGATGATCTGGTCAGCACGGTGATATCCACTTGATATTATCCATATTATTACTGACCTCAAGCACTTCAAGAGGAAAAAGGAAGATCCATGTTGTGATCATATATCACAATTTTTAGAGTATTCTTTAAAAGAGAGAGCATATATGAAACTGTGAGCGTAAAATTGATATATATGTGTGTTGTTGTTGCAGGTAATGTCAATGCATGATAGATGGCAAGCTTTTAGAGGAGATAGCTCTGACCCAAAGGATGTCATATTTACTTTAAAACGATCATCTATGCTCCAATTTAAGACCAAATTAGATGTGTTCTTGGCTTCTAATACATCAGAACAAGTTTGTGACTATAAGATCAAAGGGAGCTGGCTTGAACGATCTTGTATTGTTTACGCTGGCGAATCTGACAACATCGTTGCCCAGGTACTTAATTTTCTTATTCTATTTTTTTAGGTCCAATAAAGAATTAATAGTTATAAAATAGCAATCAGTATCTCAAACTAATTTTTGGTGTATTCATGCACCCTAAAATATTATTTTAATAACACTCTGCATATGAAGATGATTGATTTTTTGTACATCAAAGTATTTTCAGTAGCAATCTATATCATAAATTAATTAGGATGCACATTATAATTGAGAACAAATACTATTAGAATAAAATTGCACAAAAAGTTACTTTAAAATATTAAGTGTAACCAAAAAATAAATTCATTCTTGGAAACTTAAACCCTTGATTTTTAACATGATGCGAAATAGTTATGGGAATATATTTATATATACACACACGCATATATATTGCAGATGCATAAGAAGCACACAGTTCAGAGCATTGCGTTTGGGAAAACAAATTTCATGGTGACGATGTACCCCAACGTGGATTATGCTTTCATAGTGGCACTCATCGTAATTCTGGACGAGATTAATCAAGACAGCAAAAGTGATTCTTCATCAATAACGGATGATTTTTTATTCATGTCGTAATTTCTCGAAGATGTGATGAGTTTATATTCTATTTTATTGTATTGAGCCCCACATTATTTTATCTTATATATTAATGTTATTTTTTTGTATTGTGTGTTATGTGCTTGTGTTTGATTCGAGATTCATATGTATTGTTAAATGAGATAAGTGGTTTACAAATTGTCGATCACTATTACCTTTTCGAGGTTTTAAAAAAAATCACTGTTCTCTTGTGGCTAATGCTTTATAGTTTATGTCTGCTACTTCCTTTTACCGTTCTTATGTTAATTAATAGTGAGGTTGATTAACTACTATTTTACAAATATTAAGAAAAAGAATTAAGAGTAGTTAGGTGTTAAAACTTAAAAGCTTTAGTGACTTTTTAAAAATATTTTAATCAGATTCAGATGAGATAGATGATGATCTGACTATGAAAGTGAGGAGGAAATGACTGTTTTATAAAGAATCATCATTATTTTAAGGATTGGGATGACTCTGATGAGGATCGTGGTGATTGAAATCTTTTAATTGCCCACAATTAGGGGTGAGTAAAATCAAACCGAAAACGAAAATCGAATCAAACCGAATTAAGTTCGGTTTTTTGTGTGTGTTCGGTTTTTCGGTTTTACAGTTCGGTGTCTTAAAAAATAATTCGATGAAAACTGAAATATTAAAAAAATTATAAAATATTTTTCCCATATTTTTTTAATATAGTTAAATTTTAAAATTCAAAACTTAATAACGTACCTTTTGTTTTTCTTATTTTAATTTAAAAAATGATATGGCATATATCATTCATCAATATTTAGTTTTTAAAATTTTTATTATGCTTTTTTTGGATGAAGTAATGTTGAATACATTTATTTTCTTTGTATTTTACATTTTTCCCAGAAATCTTATATTATTTCTAGTTTATATATTGTATTATATTATTTGGGATCTTATTAAGGTTGCTAGGTTTATAATTTGTATTGAGTTTTACTTATTAAAAATTCAAAAAGTCTAATTTAATTAAAAAAAATCGGTTTTTTGGATAAAAACTGAAACCGAACCGAATTATTTCGGTTAATTTGATTCGGTTAGCTTTAGCTATTCGGTTTCGGTTCGGTTATAAAAATTTTAGTATTTCGATTTTCAGTTATTTTGGTTTTTACCGAATAACCTAGCAAAAAACTGAATGCTCACCCCTACCCACAATTGAGAGTTATCAACCACTACTAAGTAACTTATTATCCAACTGTATTGATAAAGAAGTTACAATTGAAGACTTTTCTTTATTCTTCAAAAATAAATTCACAGCTCTTTAATCAACATAATATAATGTTCAATGGATGATATTTCTCAATTGAAGAAAAGATTCATTTTATTGGTCATAATTGAGGAAGAGATTTAGATACTTGCGATGGTGGTCCTCATATCTACTACAAAAAGCCCTTTTTATGTCACCAATTAACGTCACTTATTTAAAAATGTGACATTGAAAACAAAGAGGAAAGAAACAACATCACACTTAAAATTAAGTGTGATGTTGAAACGTTTCAACGTCACACTTAAATTAAGTGTGACATTGAAAAGCACTTTCCATGTCACACCAAATTTTGGTGTGACATGGAAAATGTTTCAACGTCACACCAAAATGTGGTGTGACGTTGAAAGTTGTTTTCCACGTCACACCAAAATTTTGGTGTGACGTGGAAAATGTTTCAACGTCACACCAAAATGTGGTGTAACGTTGAAAGTTGTTTTCCACGTCACACCAAAATTTTGGTGTGACGTGGAAAACCCGTCCCTCCTTTTTTTTCATTTCCCGCCCCCCCCTCCCACATTGAAACCACTTTCAACGTCACACCAAAATGTGGTGTGACGTTGAAAGTTGTTTTCCACGTCACACCAAAATTTTGGTGTGACGTGGAAAACCCGTCCCCTCCTTTTTTTTTATTTCCCGCCTCCCCACTTTAATTTTTTCATTTCGCGCCCCCCAAAATAAAAACCATCAACTCCAGCTGTCTCCCATCCCCACCCCCCAAAACAAAAACATCAGCTCCAACTCTCCCCCATCCACACCCCCCGTGTCCTCAGCTCCCCTACCCCCCCCAAACGCCCACAGCTCCCCCCTCCAACACCCCTAGCTCCCCCCTGGTGCCCACAGCTCCCCCACCCCCTAACCCACAGCTCCCCCCTTCCCTCCCCCCACAGCTCCCCCCCAGCCGCCCCCCATCCCCCTCACCCTCCAGCTGCAGGTTCATTTCTTCTTTTCTTTTTCCTTTTTTTTTCTGGTAATTAAATATCCAATTTCTATAGGGTTCTTTTTTTTTACTTGTTCAAGGTTTTTTTTCAGCTCTGTTTTCCTCCTATCGGGTTCAACAATTTCAATCGTGCCTCCTTTCGTAGCTTCACTTCATCCAGGTTCCTTCTTTTCCTTTTTTTTCCTGATAATTAAATCTGCTGCCTTTTTTTCTCAATTGTAAATTGCAAAAAATGCCATAGAATATTTAATGGTTTTGTAAGTCTTGTAAATTGGTCTGCCATACAATGTTTAATGTTCAATTGTAAATTGGTTTGCAAATGCTGTTATGTTGTAATTGCTGCAAATATTGCATACTTGCCAAAATGTTTTATAAGTCTTGTAAATTGGTTTGAATAGGTTTTTGTTCTCAAATTGCTGAATATCAACGGGGAATAGAAAAATTAAAAATGTTTTTTTTAAAAAAAAAAAAAGAAACCACGTCACATATAATATCTTGTGTGACGTGGTTTCCTGGAAACCACGTCACACATAAATATTATGTGTGATGTGGTTTCTCTGAGCAACTTACAACGTCACACACAATATTATGTGTGACGTTGTTTCTCTGACTTTCTATGTCACTTGTTTATGTGACGTTAAAAGTCTATTTTCCATGTCACTTGATTCAATGTCCCTTGAAAAAGTGACGTGAAAACCCTCAAAATTTGTGACATTAAAAGTACTTTTTGTAGTAGTATTGTAACATCCTAAGTTTAATTAAGGTTTAATATTGAAATTAGGCTTGATTGGAGTGGATTAAGAAATAAAGAGTTTTGAGATAGCAAATGATATTATTTTTCAATGATTTTTTTGAATTAGAAAGCTAACATTCCAAGCTTTCCAAAGAGTCATAGCTTATTAATCTTGAAAGCAATTAAAATACCAAAATTCAACAAAATTTTGGAATTCTTCACAATCTTATCTTATTTAAACTTTGAATCATTACAAATCTTGCATAAGGTTGATTTGAGCCTTTCTTAATACGTCTTGGCGTTCAAATGCAAAATATTATTTAACCAAGGATTATACTATAGTGGTGCAATCCCGATCGTCTCTCAAGGAGTCTAATAAGCTAACCTAAAAAAACTAAATGCAAATAAAGCTGTAAAACCGGGGGTTGAGAGAAGGTATCTTTGGTATTTTTCATAAAAGAAATGTAAAGACTTGTTTTTTGTATTTTTAGGATAAAAATGGATAGGTGATAGAATGAAATGATGGGATGCTCTCTTGGATAGGGACGACACGTGGCAAGCATATATTTCACATTCTTGAAGAATTAAGAGGATAATTAGGCCTAATTAACTCATGCAAGTATGAGCACAATTAGTCTTACTTGAAGGAATATGTTGGTGACAACGCACCCAAAATCAATAGACCAACTAGGTTAATTATAGTCTAATATCAACTAGAAATAGGTTCCAATAGATAAAATAACTTATGTCCCATCTAAATTACTCAATATCCTTCGGATCCAATAACTAATCAATATTAGCTTATAATCAAACCCTCGTACTTGTAGAACTTTACCTAATTACGCTCATGTGATTATATTGAATCAATATTATGGTTTCTTAATTAGATGATATTAATTGTTGGAATTACTTAAATGCTTAAAGAAAAAACTCAACATCAATATTCTCAAATCAAATAAATCATTCAAATGACATAATCAAGATGAGATAAATGGACCAAATCACCACACATAATGATAGGCAATAAAATAAAAAAAGTACTCATAAAAATAATGTCAATTGAAAAGATAGATAAAACCAAACTAGACTCAATACAAACACAAAGATGAAATTCAATAATTATATAGCATATAGTCTCAAACACAAATGAAATACATACGTAAGAAGAACAAATATTCAAGAAAAGATATGTGAATCAATGGCTACATAATTGGAACTAGAAAAAACTCCCTACAGTGGATTCATAATGCTTGCTTCAAGTCATCCCATGGTCCAAGAGAGCATCTAGCCAAATTAATTCATCAAAAAGAAGAAGAAGTCACCCAAGAGCAACTACAACTTGAACTCCATGAAGAATCGATGAAGAATTATGGTATGGATGATAGAATGGATGGAATTTCGGCTAAAAGAGAAGAGGCGGGAAGGAGAGGACGAAAATTTGAGAGAGGATAGCAATGAAATTTGTTGGTGGCGCATATATATATATATATATAGCACAAGAGGCAACTTAAAGCCTTCCAAATTGGCCTAAGGTATCTTATTCTTACTAGGATTAACAAATAGAAAGTATCTGGGGAAAGAATTGTGGGATGGAAGAGAGGATTGGTGAATGAATATGGAAATTCAGATTCCTCTCTCTAGCACAAGAAACCACTTAAAAACTATATAAAACGGCCTCCGTTTGCCTAATTTTGCTGCTCATAACATATAGGAAAGATTTGAGGAAGATCCAATCACTCAATCTCAAGAAATCTAAGTAAAATAGGAAGTAACGATTAGAATAATGAATTAGGAAACTTCTTACCTCCAATCAAGACTAGGTTTGCCTATTCTTGTATAAATAACAAATAAGAAATATTTTAGGCAAACCCAATAAACAATCAATCAACCAATTCAATTGAAATAGGAATTTCATGTTCTTGTTGATTTTACCAATTATGAAAGTTTAGAGGCCAATCCATTAGGCTCAATCAATCAATCAAGTTCCCTAATAAAGAATTTCCTATTTTGTAGAAATTTCCCTTTTTGCAGAAGTTTCCTATTTTTCTTTGACCCTCATTCTTTGCACCTACAATAGAAATTTAAGCACATGTGAAGTATTTCAAGTTCAGAAATAATAAATGCATGATTTAAATGCCTAATTTGCTCAAATTATAATGAAAATGCAATTAATTATCAAATATTGGACCCTAAGTATAAAAGTGCCTAAATCCCCATTTAATAGCCTCGAACAAATGCTAATTTCCTATCATTAGTAGATAAAAACATGTAATTATCAAGTGCAATCAAAGGTCCAATTCCAACCAAACTACACAATTAGAAACCTTCATTAAGCTCAATTAACTAGAATGATAACCCATAATTCTTCCAACAACTCATAGATTTCAAAATCCCCAAAAACCCTCATAGGCCAAAATTCATCCAAAATCACCAATTTCTCAATTACTCCAATTATTTCCAATTTCATCATTCCATAATCATCTACTAATATCAATCAACATATGTGAATCACCAATTTACTCATAATCAACATAAATCCCAAGAAACACAAATATTTCTTTCTTGCCTCACAAATTTCTATAACTACCCAACTCTCCCATAATCCCTCTAAATCGAAATTCTCCATCAACTCCACTCAAATATAACCCAATATCCTCATTCAACTCATCTAAGTTATCATTCCATATATAATATAACCAATTGCAATATTCTACTTCTCCAAAGCACCTAAAAGTTCCAAATTTTCATCCAATTCGAAATCGAATCAAATAAATTCAACCAACATTATCGTTGAACCCCAATAACCCTCTAGAAATCATAAATCAAGTTTAAAAATTCATATTCAAAGGATTTCTTAATCTATGAGAAAGTAAATTCTCATATAGGATCAAATCCTACCAAACTGACCATTATATCATCATATACCCAAATGAGTATATACGATCAACCAATCAACCCTAAATGACTTAGATTTTCAAAAATCCCAACAAGCCTAACAATTTCTCTTTGAAAATCAAGCACAAGAAGAGAAGGAAATGAAGGATAAAATTACCCAACTCAAAGAGCTTTTCTTAGCCGTCAAAACCTCTAATAGCTCTCCGGAAAATAGCCCTTAGTCACCTCCTCAAAGATGTCTTCAAGCTCTGCGATTTCTCTCCTTTGTCTCCCTCTCTCGCAGCGATCTAGCGGCCAGGACGGTGGAGGAAAATGAGGTAAGGATCGGGGGTAATCCTGCCGATGACCGGCAGCAGCGCCGCCTCCCTCTCTCTGCTCGCCCGCTCTTTCTCTCTCATGCTCAAAGGAAGAAGAGGGATGAACATGGTGGATTACTAATGGAAACAGATTATTATTTAACAGATGTGACGTGGTTTCTTCAGCTAGGAGTTTCTTTTTTATTTTTTCCTCATACTTTCATGCATTGCATTACTAATGGAAACAGATTATTATTTAACAGATGTAAACCATCAACCAGAGATATAACTAATTTAATGAAACTAATTAAATATATATACATGTGACTTTGCTACTACTACACAAACAAAAAATTCCATTTTTACACAACTTAGTATTTTGTGCAATGCTCACTGATTTCTACTAACCAAATCTAAAAGTAAAATTAACTTGGGAATGCAGAGAAATCAAGAATCAAATTGGGAAACAAGCAAGAACAATTTCAAGAACAACCTGGAAATTATGCTCTTCTAATTGAAAAAGTAAATCCACTTAATGTAACAAATGTAACACAACACCTCTCATCCTGGAATATTTAGAAGCGGATTTTGCATGATTATTTCCATGAAATAGGTTCAGGAAAATGACATTGAAGGTACAGAGCAAGGAAAAAAACAAAGCAAGAAGTAAGAAATTAGTAGGAACGGGTAGCTAATTAAAGGTGTACACATTTCAATAACTAAGAATGCTCGACAAAAGAGCTTAGAACTCCAAAATAAGAAGATAAAGAAAAATGCAAAGATACAAAAATGCAATCCATAGAAAGCAAAAACACAAAAGGAGAGAGAGGGGAGCTAAACCTGAAGAAGTAACAGAATGAAAGAAGAGGAAGAGAGGCAGAGGTTTCGAGAGCTGGGGGTTTGGGAGGAAGAAGACGAAGTGAGGGAGCTGAGGGTTTGGGAGGAAGAAGAGGATGTGAGGGAGCTGAGGGTTTGGGAGGAAAAAGAGGAAGTGAGGGAGCTAATATTTTGATCAGGCCAAAGGAGTTATTAGCTAAGAGAGGGAAATGTGGAGCTGTGAGAAAAAATGCACCTTTTTTTAAAAAATAATTCAAGAAACAATGTCACTTGTATGTTTAATATGTGACATGGAAAGAAACCATGTCACATATCAAAAAACATGTGACATTGTTTCTTCTTTCCACGTCACATATCAAAAACCTGTGACATTGTTTCTTAGCTAAGAGAGGGAAAAAGGCGCCTTTTTTTCAAAAAAATTTAAGAAAAAATGTTTCTCAGAAAAACAACGTCACATGTTTCAAACATGTGACGTTGTTTCTTTCTCAAACAAACAACGTCACATATTTCATACATGTGATGTTGTTTCTCTGAGAAACAATGTCACTTATTTGAAACATGTGACGTTGTTTCTCAAATAAACAAACAATGTCACTTATGTCAGAAATAAGGGACGTTGTTTCTTTTCTGTCTTGAGTTTATTTACAAAATTGCCACCGCGTTTTTTTTTAATGTCAGTTTTCTATATAACAGACGTTGTTTGGGGACGTGAAATGTATATTTTGTAGTAGTGTTATGTGAATGGTTATTTTGGTTGTTTTCACTTGCACGTAAACCCGAGATTTCGAGAGGTATCCCTTGGTATATTGTGTGGACCTTGAGATGTTCTTGATGTTGTTAATTGTGATAGCACATTGAGATTAATTATCATGGATAAATTGAAAAGAATATTATAAATGTTTTGCTTGTTTGATCTGTGTGTTTGAGAATTTTTGAAAGTGAAAGGCAAATTGTGTATTTTGGTGGCAATTTTTAATTACCATGTTAGGTTATGCCTTTTCTACCATGGTAGATCTTTCTAAAGCATTTAAGGAAATTTCTTCTCTAACTATGTTAGTGATCAAGTTTTTTTTTAACATAGTTAAGCTATATTACTTTTAGAAAGGGAATTTTTAATAAACGTGTTAGCAATTTCCCTTTTCTAACATAGTTAACGTTTTCAACGTTAGCATGATCTTTTTATGTCTGTGACAATGTATTTTCAATGATTTATTAGTTTTTTTTCTATCATGGATAGATTTTTGAAACTCGAGAAGGAAATATTTTCCTAACTATGATAGTCTTTGTCATTTGAATATAGAATTTCTTTTGCTATCATAGTAAGACCAAATTAGTAGAAAGTGAACTATTTCCATGGTTATTAAACCCGAACCAGACTGGTCGGTCTATATCGGAACTCGTAGGCCTGGACACAATATCGTCCCAGTCTACCATAAGACCCAGCCACTCAGGGTCTCAATGACTTGGCCACAACTCATTAAAATTAAACCGATGTGACACATTACTAACTCGGGTGACTCATCGAGTGAGGCGAGTCACTCGAGTTAAGTGTTTTAAACCTCAGATCTGATGAGAGGAGAAGAAGAATAAATGAGTAATGAAGATAAGAAGAGGAATAATATAATAGAGCTAGTGCTGAGATACGAGATTTAAGAGTAGTTGATGGCTTGGACATTTTACTTCTCTCTCGCCTTAGACAATCATTGGAGAAGCCAAGCTATCTTCTTTTGCTCGTGGGAGAAGGAAGAAGAGGCTCACAAAGGTCTGATGCCGCGTTGATTTGGTTCAATGAAGAGAAAAAGAGATACGTTAGAGTAAAGAAAGAGGAAAGAGGGATAGCCTTTAGCTTTAAGCCTCTAGCCTCTAAGTCTCGGTGATGTGTGTCAACTGTGTCAGGCTAGCTCTCTAGGAAGTTGAGAAAATGCAAAAACATCATGTGGGAAAGAGAGGAGAGACGAGAATGAAAGTAGGGATGTCCATACAGTCCCGGTCCCGGCCTTTTGGGACCGGGAATTTCCCGTCCCGGGAGATCCAGGAAAGAAATACCGGGACTGGGATCCGGGCAAGGCCCCGAGATGCCGGTCCCGGACTTGTTATATATATTTTTTTAAATGAAAGCCCAATATAAATGCCTGCCTTCTTTAAAAAAATAAATAAAACCAACTAATCCCCTTAGGCCCAGCTTCTAGCCCAATCTCCAACAATCCCTAGCTCTACGTCCCAATCCCTCTGACCACTTGAGCTCCCTCCGTGAACCTTCTCCTTCCCAGTTCCCAGTTCTGCGGCGCACGTGGACGGCGAACAAAGCAAGGTGAATCTCTTCTTCTTCCCATTCTTCACGAGCTGATTTTTGGCTACTAATTATTTGGACATAAATGAAATTGTGAAGTGAGAACAAATTAAAGGAATGGTGTCAAATCATTAGCACTCAAAGCGTATGTACGTTTTCTTTTATGTGGACTACAACATCTTATCTTTTTTCTTTTCTTTTTTTTTAACTTATCCTTTGTTAAAACCAATTTTTGGCATTTTTCGCTTTTTCGTTGGTGGTTTGTTTTGGCTGTGGCTGGTAACTTGAAACAAGTATCTTGTCACCAATTAATGTTTGGTGGTTTCTCATTCCCTTCTATTTCTTTGCCCATGATTTTTACACACTCACACACAGATTTGAACTTCTTGTCAATAACTTATGTCTCTCTCTCTCTGTTTTTTTAATTTTTTGCAAGCTTATGTCTCTCTCTCTCTCTTTTTTAATCTCCGGGAATTCCCGGGACCAGGAACAGGAACCGGGAAGGTCTATTCCCGGTCCCGGTCTCGGTTTTGGACACCCCTAAATGAAAGATTGAAAAATATACATATAAAAGAATTTGATTCTGAGGAAATAATTTAAAGTAAATTTAAATTAGGAAAAAAAAAGAGATTGGTAATAGTTTTTCAAAAGAGAATTTTAAAATCACAAAGATATTTATTTAGCTCATATCTAATAGGATCTTATTAGCATCTAATTTAAACTATATTTTGGATATCTTTGATTTAATTAATTAGTTTGGATGAATATCCAAAATTATTTTTAAAAAATGAATTAATATAAGTGTGCGTGTCATATATGCTCTTGGATATATTTGATGAGTATGACTAATCATGCTACTGAAGACATATTATAGAATTTTCTACAACACCTATTTAAATGTTAGTGTCCATTTTTTAATAACAAGTATAACGATAAAGTTACGCTTAAACTTTTAGGAACCCTAAATCCTAAAACTTTTCTTCATTATTCTACCTTATCATTATATATCAGAATTTAACATATCTAGATATTTTTAAATCTCCCTAAAACCCTAACTTCCTAGTGGTCGCTCCTTTTACTCTCCTTCCCCTTCATAAATTTCTGAAATTTCTTCCCCATCACTTAAAAACTTTTTGTCGCTCATATACATGCTTGAACAAGGAATTTTCAGGACAGCGAATCAACTTATCTCAAATCTTAGAGTATTTGGAGAAAAGGGACCTCTATGATTGATCCCCATCAGGTGACGGTATAGATAGTGAGGTGGCACAATTCGTTTCCACCTTCCAACTGTTTTTAGCCCTAATGATTTTTGTTGGGAAGCAAGTAAAATTGAAATTATTTTCTCTCTCTTATGATTGTTTTTCATGGTATTTATTTGATCGTGTTAACAATATTATCTTGTTTGTTTCAATTATTTTAATGAGTTTTCGGTTCTTTTATATGAAATATGTTGATGAACTTTATTATGGTGTAAGTTTTTATTTTGCTTCTATTCTTTTTTTTTTTTACTAAGTTTTTATTGTTCTATTATAATTTCTTCAAGTGAATTTTATGTCAGTTTCTTATTTTTGGTTTTTTTTTGTTCAAATCTTCTATTCAAACAAATGTGCAATAAGTACGAAAGAGTTATAAGGTATATTATGATGGGATGCTTATTCCCAGGTATAAGAATATTATGATGGGACAGTTATCCCCACGTATGAGAATATTACGATTGGACTGTTATTCCCATGTACATATTATGATGGGACTTCCCACATATGAGTATATTATGATGGGACTGTTATTTCCCACGTATGAGATATTACAATGGGACGGTTATTTCCCACGTATGAGTATATTACAATGAGGCAACTATTTTCCTCGTATAAGGTATATGTACATATAGATTATATTATAGTATGATTGTCATTTCTCATGTTAAGTGTATGAGTGATTCTATGGAGATACAAAGTTGATTTGATGTGAATAGTGATTTCTTTGATGATATTGTGGTTTTAATCGTTTTCATTATTTTTCTAATTAAAAGTTTCCTCCCTCCTAAAGATTAAATTTTTGAAAAGCTATGTGCTAATTTGTTTCCTTCCGTGTACCTTACTATTTGTATGTCTTCACTAAGTCATTGATAAACTCACCTCATTCCTTACATTTTTTTTCACATGACTGGTTCGTGTCTTGAAGATTATGTGATGTCACGACTACTTTGGTAGAGTCAGGTATTTGTATTTTGAAATCTTTGTTGCACTGTTTTATTAAGGCTTGCTAAGCTAAGTGAAATTAGTTGGCTTAACCTACGCATTGATCATGACTCGGATTTTGGGTCGTGACATAAATACATGGAAAAATTTTAGATAGTTGAATACTTATAAAACATGGATATGTATTAAAAGATATTTCTTATAATTATAATATAAATATTATAATCCACTTGAATTATATTATTTTAATTATTTTCGATCTGAATACCAGTCAATTACGATCTGACCCACTAACCCTTGACCCACTGGCCTCAGCCGGTTCAATAATCGGTCTGGGTTTGACAACCTTGACTACTTCACATAAGTCATGTTCTTTTCTAATTATAATAGATATTTAATTATATTTAGAAACCCTCCGTATGATAGAGCTTTTCACTAAGTTAAAACTTCCTATCATAGTTAGCCTTGATCGATGTCATGGATGAATTTATGGTTAATTAATGGAATTAGAAAAAAAATTGTTACACTCATAAATATAGAATTGAAGGGAGTAGCATGTAGAATCAATAAAACCTCAACTCCCACATATTGTAAGTGAAATCGACAATTGAAAAATAATAGGGACTGTCCATTTTACCTTTGGTGAAAATTGATGGAAATCACTTGTTGCTAAGTTTATTACCTAAACGTATTTATGGAGCCAAGCTTTTAAAAAAATTGCAACTCTTTTTCACTTATGTGCAATATCTTTCTTTTTTTTTATACAATATATTTTCAGTTATATGTGCAAATGGATTTTATTTTATTTTTACATATTTATTTCAGTTATATGTGTAGAAAGTCGCTTGAGGTGGTTTGGGCACGTTCAAAGAAGACAATTAGATGCGCTAGTAAAGAAAGTTGATCAAATGATGTGGAGTCCTCCCAAAAGAGGGATATGGTGACCAAAGAGAACTCTTAATGAAGTTATTTAACGAGATATTCAGATCAATAATTATCACGAAAGATGGCTGTTGATAGAGCACATTGGCATCGTGCGATCCATGTAGCTAACCCCACCTAGTAGGATAAAAGCTTTGTTGTTATTGTTGTAAAGATACTTTACATAAATGACACAGTTATTAAAGAGTTGTACTTGCTAAAATTAAATTATATCTAACTTTTAAACAAATTTTAGATACCTATAGACCATAAATTTTGTAATAGTGGATTTCTCAACAATTTTCCTTTCATAATTTTACACTACTTCTCCTGGTCTTTGATATAAGATTATGTTAAATTATGGAGATTCAGGATACTAAATAATAAATTACTTAATTATAATATGTGTAACATATAAATAAATAATATATCAATTTTTAAGTTAAATAAACCAACTTAAAAAATAGTATAAAAAATTAACTTAAAAAATGATAAATATAAATATTTTAAAGTAATCGTTTTCTTTAATTTACTTAATCTCCAGAATAAATCAAGTTGGTGTTACATTGATTGGGGGAAGTAGTACTGTAGTAGCTTCTTTCTCTGCAAAGCTTTTAAAACTTCTAATTGGGCCGTCCCCTTTTTTTTTGTTTTTTTTTTTTTGGGTATCATTTTCTTTTACCGACCCTAAAGAAAAAGTAAACCCATTACATTTGCAAAGGATTTATTCCAATTATTACATAATTTAATATCATAAATAACCTATCATTGTTCTTAATATAAGTTCTAATTTATAGTGGAAATTGTACAATAATTCAATAAATTGGATACTATGTTATAGAGAGGTGATATTCGTATATAAATATTAAAACTATGCTATTTTCTGAAATAATCACATGAATTCCAAAAAATGTATAAAAATTTGCATATTTCATGTGCAACGAACAAACAGTAGATTAAAAGAGGATTTTACTTTTATTTATATAGATTAATTGTACAAATTCGCGATACAAATCTATATCTGTATCTAATAGAAATTTTATAAAAATAAATTATTTGTAAATAAAGAAAAATACATCTTATTTTGAGCTTTAAAGCATCTAACACTTCTAACCAAATGGAGTATAACTGTCTTCAGTGAAAATCACCCTGTGGATTTTTTTGACCTTGTCTCTTGTGCATTTTAGGCATAACAATGGATGCAATTTTTTATTGCCACAAGTATTCTTTTTTTTTTTTTTAATGCATGATTGCACGATTCTTCTATTAGAAACAAGCATGTTTGAGGTAGTGTTTCCATATGTCTATTTCTCGAACATACCAGAGTTCATTGTTGAGCTGGTAGAGCAAGAAAAAAAGCCAGAGCTTTGCTTAATCTGTAATTTCTTGATTTTTCATTATACAAGAAAAGACATTGACTCTAAGTTTTGGATGGAAAAAAAATATAGGGAGAAAAGAATACTCGAAAGAAAAACTCTCAAAATAATAATTTTAATGCTATTTTTGAAAAATTTCTTTCTCATCAATATCCCTCTCTGTTTCTTCCTCTTACTTTTTCCTTTGCCCAAGTCTAATTGTAGGCATATTTTTCAATGTACGTTGGTTTATGATGGATGCGCTTTTATTTCCTAATATTATATTTTTTTTTAACTGCCTAATATGATATATTCTCAAACATTTTTTAATAAATCTTCGCCAATAATATGATTGAAGATTTCTATTCCTTATTGAAGATCATGTCTTACTAATGAGTCTCAATAATATCAAATAATTTAAGATTAATTAAATAAATTGTGGAAATCCTACGCGGCAAACAATATGTGCACAAGTGGTGTATCACATTATCACCGATCGATAAGTAGTTATGATGTTGAAAGCCATTTTGTCTCTTTTCTTTTTTAAAAAACACGAACCTTACTTGGATAAACTATATATATGGTTTTATTATGATTATATATGCAATATTAATTTTTAAAATTACACGATATGATATAACTAGATATAACATGGCATAGTGAAAATACTTGATATTGAACAGATATAGTTTGCTGACAAATTATCGCAGCACAGGTCTGAAATTTCTGGGCTTGTTTTTTAAATGAAGATCGAATAGAATGAGAAGTAAAACATTGCATATAAAAAGACAGTTTTAGCATTCACATAGACTTAAATTAAAATTCGCTTCTTAAATTCTTTGATCTTATGTTACTTAATTGTTAAAAATTGTTCAGTCCAAAAAAAAATTGTTAAAATTGTAACTTCTTTTACTTTATTTTCTTTTTATTTAATTTCATATAATTTATATAACAATCTAGTTTAGGTAATTACACTCCCTCTACTTAATCCTTTTGCTAGCTTATACTGTGTACGTAGTTGATTATATGTTGTATTCTAGGCTTGTATTTAAATAAGGCCTCTACTGTATTATGTACCGCTAGTGATTGTATGTACTTTGTTCCATCATAAAAAAAGGGGTTTAGGTCAAAAAAATATATATATGATTGTCAAAAGTTCATCCAATATTAGGGGCTTTTTTTTGGGATTAACAATGACCTTTAGCATTTAAATTATGTTCAAAAGTCACAATTTCTGTTAAATAGATTCAAAAATACACATGTGATTTGTAACACCCTACTTTCAAGCTACATTAGCAATGAAAAACCTATTCAAACTTGTATGGGATTTAAAACATCAAAACCATAACTTTTTCAAACTTTTTATTTGGAAAATTTTTCAATAAATTTGAAAAATCATAACTAATTGCACCAAAATGATTTTGACATGGTTCAAGTCCCAAATTAAAACTTGAAGAGTCCTCTTTTTGGTTGTTGATGAACTTTTGACAAAATTAAATATGTATTTTTGATCCTTAACCCTAAAAAAATATAATTCCTCTTGTCTTAGTTGGGGTTCCTTTTTGTCCCAAATATAAGACTCCAATTCAACTTTGTCCCACAAATTTAAAATATTTTCTTCAAAATATTTCTATTAATTACATTTATTAAGGGAGTAACATTTAAATATGTTCATAATAGTCAAATAAAAATGATTAAATGTGATATTTTAAGAAAATTAATAAATATCTTACACAAATAATAATTAATATTCTTCATATCTGCAATGGAACTAATTAAGAGGTACGTGGGAGTAACATTTAAATATGTTCATAATAGGTGAAGGTGCTTGTGGATGAGTTATTTAACTTGTGACACGGAACTTACCTAAACAAACCCCCAAGATGACATTAAATTTATTACTCATCAATTTATTGTAGAACACATTACTTGATAGTACGGTACGCATTCACAAAGATTATTCACAAACATACATACATATAAAAAAAAACGAAAGAAGCTCCCCTTGCATACTACTTTGTAGTTTGAAATAACTTCGTTTTTTCAGTATATTAACATAAAGAAATGTTTTGAACTATTATTTTTTTACCTGTTATTTTGAACTATTAATTGACACTTCATGTTTTAGTTGTTTCATATGTCATAGGGTTACGTGTTTTAGTATTTCTATTGTGATT
This sequence comes from Mimosa bimucronata, assembly GCA_037074515.1. Lineage (NCBI taxonomy): Eukaryota > Viridiplantae > Streptophyta > Magnoliopsida > Fabales > Fabaceae > Mimosa > Mimosa bimucronata. Next base: position 5,134,794 of record CM073446.1, read on the forward strand.
TTTTCTACTTTTACACTTTGAACCCCAATTTGGGCCTGCTGTAGGATCTATTAATGGTTTTAATGTGTCATTTTAATATTTAGTTGAATATGACTCTTATAAAAGTACAAAGAAATAAACCTCATAATCTATGAATTTTAAAGGGTGTAAGTTATATTATACAATTTATAGTTTATGCAGATTTGAGTTAGCTAATTAAGTGTGTGCTTCTTTTTGGATTATATGGAACAATTATGGGAATGTGTGTATGTGTTGAACAAGAAAGTCCAACAGAGACAGAAAATTAATTAAAAGGTGAACGTGGTACAGAATCAAGGGTAAATACATTATGGGCATGGGATAGATTATAGATTTGCGATTTGGTTGAATATAGGCTAAGGATTGGGATAGATACATATCTCGTGCAGTCTCAAAATGCACGAATCACACCCACATATATATACATATACCCTGTAAGTTTAAGTTGACTTTTTTTGTGGAGATTAAGAAAGCAAATTAAACCATTAAATTATAACATATATTACATGTATTTAGATTATATGTTAGTTTATAAATAAAATAAATAAATTTTAAGGAAAAAAGATAAATATAAATAATTTAAAATGATTTATTTGACATCTTTAATTTCTCTAAAAAAATTAATTTGATGTTATAATTAAGATAGGAGGGTATAATATCATAAGATGGGACAAGTGTATATTCCACTTCTGATGAATTTTTCTAATGAGATGACGGAAAATGGCACTCACTTTGGGGCATGATGGGATGATATTGTACTATAGGCTATGTAGGTCGTGTCATGTGGTAATAATAGATTGGGAGTAATATCAAGTAAAAAGGGCTAAATTAAAGTTGCAGGCTTGTACTGTAGCTGTGGAATGAAAGCTTTATGTATATTCATATAGACTCGAATTTGAATTCGATATTTCATATGAAACGGTTAGAACACTTTTGCATTAGGAACAACTTCTGTTGGTACAAGATTACACGCGATTTATTCAAGCCAAGAGTATATAATGAGTGGCTCAATTTATGGCTTATGATGAATAAAATAATTATATGTGTTATAACATTTATGCTTATATGTTTAAAGAGCAAATAATACAAAATTGTGTGTGTATGAGAGAGACAAATTTAATTCACCTACACACTATTTTCTTGTATATATCGCCCAGACTAGGTCACAATCAAGATATAATTTTTTTTATATGGTTATTGTATAATAGTTACATTCAAAAATTGTTGAGTTCTATTGGAATGCACTCTTCTAGAAGCATTCTTTTGCATTTACATAAGACTTAGGATCTCGTGTTTAAACCATAGTAATTAAACCCGGTCCGGCCGACCCGGACCAGAACCTGCCCACTCAGGCATAGATCGGGCCGGGTTGGTTACTAACCCGGGGGCAGAACGACTCGGGAAATTCGGTCTGATCCGGGCAAAACCCAGCCGACCCAGTGGTCCAATGGGTCAACCCGGTCCTTTTTTAAAAAAAAAATAATGATATTTTTTGTGTTTAGAATTATTATTATAGTGATGATAAGGTTGGGGGTGAAAATATTTTGTTATCATATATCTATTTTGATATGATAAATAGTTAGTACTAGGTACTAACTATTTGCTAACTATTTTGTGTGATTGGATAATAGTATATATGATATGATGATGTCATTTTGTCAAAGAATTTTGTAAACAATGTTGATACTTGGATTATTTTTTGGTTAATGATTCAAAATGGTAAGTGAAGTTATTGTTTGGATTTTTGAAAATTTATTGTTAGCTGGATGATTTTTTGGTTAATTTTTTATTCTTCATTGGGCTGACTCACGGGTTAGTTATGTATTGACCCTCTGCTTCAATCGGACTAATTGCCGGTCCGGATTTAATTACCATAGTTTAAACTGACAACACTCATTCCATTAAGTAATCTTAGGGATATAGAATAGGAGTATGTTGGGAGCTCATACCCTTTTAGAAACTTCTATAGCACTTGTGCTAGGTATCAAGGGGATGTTTGACAAACATCTTTATCCCTCTCATATTCCATTAAACAAGTATTCCTTTTCCATAATGATAAAGCTTGCTATGTACCAAACAAGCTAAGGACACGTAAGTAATCCTTCCCCATTTCCTACATATTGGCCACCAAACGGTAGCCTAAGTGGCTACGGATCGAGACGTGGCATTCACATCAATGTTTTAGGGTATTTGGAATTATAAAGTAATTTATGTTTATTTCTATGCTTCTTGCAATCCTTCATACAAGACTCGACTCAATTGATTATTTTAAAAGATTAAGAAATTTAAACAAATCACTTTGAAATATTTATATTTATGATTTTTTTCTTGAACTGCTTAAAAAGGCTTATAAACTAATATATAATTTAATGATACGTAATATATATTATAACTAAGTAATGTCTCTCAAAAAAAGTTAATTTATTCTTATATTAAGAAGTGGAAGGAGAATATTAAAATACAAGACCTATATAAAGCATCTACCAACTCTTGCCCTTGATTTAGTCTACGTTAATAAAGATGGGTTAAAATTGCACTTGAGAGAAATTTGACCCTCTTAATAATAAATTCCCCTTCTATATATATATATGGCGACAAGATTGTGTGTGTATCTTTATATATTCTTCTTTCTATTATTCATTTCTATGGACATCAAATTCAATTTTATATATATATATATATGTATGTATGTATGTGTGTGAATTTAAACATTTTTTTATTTATAAGATTTGAACCATCAAACTTGATGATTAGGTGATATCTTGTCTCTTTCCTTAAATCTAATCATTACTTATTAGTAATAATATAAAAATAAACAATATGAAATTCCAATAATGAGTAGTGAATTCTATTGGAGATGATCTTCATACTCATCCTAAGAGGCGAACCTAAAAAAATGGAGGTGAACCTAAACTTCAGCTCTTGGGTTGCATCTTCAAGACGAATTGGTTTCTTACTCATACTAAAGGAAAGTTACACATCAATAGACTATCCAAATATAATTTGAATGGTCAATATTTTATTTTTTTTAAATCATTTTTGTAAATAAAAATCAATTTTTAAAACAATGATAATTAAGATGTTATTTTTACTAAATATTCTAAAATAATTTTTTCTAAACAAAAAAGAAATTTTTTTTACAATCAAAATTGAACCATCCAACTTAGATATGAACGGTCCATAGAGACTTAACTCTTCTTGCTTATTTGCTTATCTTTCATGTGGTTGGAAAAATTGGTTCCATTTTTTTGGACTGAAAAATTGGTTCCATTTTGAAGATTGGTAATTACGGAAATTGTAGGTAATTAGAGATACAAGGAGCAAAACATGTGCATCGATAAATTATAAATTATTTGAATATAAAAAAATTAATGCATGTCAAATAATAGTCATTATAAATTTGTAATACGTATAACAATACATTTACTTGTTATTATATTGTAAATTTATTCTTCATAAATGTTTGACATGAGAAAGTTTTTTACCATTCATTATTTTTTTATAACTGCTAGCTTTAACTACGTATATCTAAATTTGAACACGCAATGCTAGTTTCAAACTAAAATTTTGTAGATCTATTGATTTATATACGCTAAATTAAATTTTCCAATTAACTCTTATGTTAGCCCAAGAATATTTTAATAATAAAATTTCACATGAATAAAGTTTTAAAATTTTATTAAACCAATATAAACAATAATTGTTGGACTATATGTTTAGGTCCGACCTTAATGAGCTAGAACAGCAAAACTGTTTAGAGAATTTACTTAGCTTAAATGTTGAGGGATTACTCAATCAGCATTTATTGTTGATTCAAGTCAAAGTACTTCCTATAAGTCACCTCATTAAATTTTTTATGTGAATGTAAAATTTTATCTTTCATTGTAGTGGATATTAAATAAGGATAAAATTGAAAATTTGTTGAATTTTAAGGTATAATTAATAAGTTTTAACATTTTTTTTGTCTGTATGAAATATACTGAAAATGCCTTATAAATAGGACCAGAAGAGTATAAGTAGGAAAGAATCCAAACCTAGGTGGTGTTATTTCTCACCCTTGGCTTTCTTCTCCTTGTTCTTTTGTGGTGATGTGCTGTTCTGATTGTCTTTCAATAATCATACATGGTAATATTCTAATGGGGAATTGGATTAAATGGGTATATTAGTAAACATACTTAAATTTTACCATTTTTCCCTTAGCTTGATGGTTGATAATACATGTTCATCATTTTCCTTTTCTAAACACTTCATATTTTAATTCTATAACTATGTCTTCCGAATTGACAATTTATTGTAGCCACAAATCGAGTATGATAATTTTTTAGCTAAGTAAATGGTAAAAAGGGAAAAAATAAAATAAAATATGTATATACATAATGTATAAATATAAAAATATTATGATCTATAAAATATAATGATAGATTAAACTTCACACCCAGCAAAGTCTAATTTATAAGTTAACTTTTTCCCCAAAGCCTAATTGAGAATCTCATCCCATTAAAAATATCCTATTCTATCTTATTTGCCATCAATAATGTTCTATTTTATCTAATCAGAAATCAGTAATCATCAATAACAGCCTAATAAGAGGAGTAATAATTTTGTTTGACCCAAAAAAAAAAAAAAAAGAGGAGTAATTTTGATTAGTTTACTTCGTCGTCATTACTATTTATCCCTCACAACAAATTAAACATGCCAATTTTCTCCCTCCAATAGAAAAAAAAAAAATCAGTGATCATCACCTCCCAATTTGTTTATTTAAACCTTCCTCAATTCAGCATTCTCCTTCATCCTCAAACTCACAACATCCAAATTTTCGGGTTGGGTCGGGTCCTGCAATCTCGGAGCCAACATGGCCATGGCACGAAGAAAAATGGCTGCACTTGTTTCCACCAAATTGTTTCCGCCGCCAATAATGAATTCTACGATCTGCATGCAACAACGTTGTTTGTCTCATCCTCGGTTGGCAGAGAAGCAATACGATCACGCCGTCGCCGCCGCCACTGCCCCGCAACTACCGCCGTTCGATTACTCTCCTCCGCCGTACGCCGGCCCCACCGCCGACGAAATCCTTGCCAAGCGTAAGCAATATCTCAGCCCCTCCATCTTCCACTTGTACAAAACTCCGGTAAGAACTCTCAATTTATCTCCGAATTAGCTTCAATGTGTTTTATGATTTGTTTAAACTCACGGACATTTGAATGATGAGCATAATGGTTCTGATTTCAATATTAATGATCACGATGATGATGAGGAGGACAAAATTGCATAACTAATTTGTCTCGATTATATATATGTGATATATAGTATTTTTTTTAATAAAATATATATGATATATAATCTAATACACACATAAATATTTCAAGCAGATCAAGTAAGTTATAATTAAGTGCTTCTTTTGATACATACTTATCTTAATTGGGTGTGGATCTTCTCCACTTATTTTTCCCTCCATTTACCTCCATTTAGTTAAAACTACGTCGTTTTGCCTTTAAAACATAAAACACAATTTTCAAACAATTTATTGGATCATTGTTCATTTAATAAAACGACGTAGTTTCAACTAAATGGAGATAAATGGAGGGAATATTAAGTGGAGAGATTCCTTTCCCATCTTAATTTGATTAGATTAATGATACTGGTTAAATAGGTTATGTGGCATTTTTTTTCTGAAAGGACCATATTTTTATTCCTTAATTCGCTCATACTCTCTCTGTAACTTAATTATTGTTGATGCAGCATTAATATAGTTAATTAGGTAAAATCAACAAAAAAATAAAAATAAATCATACATTAAGGACTAGATGGGGCAATCTATTTATTTTCCCTACTATTTTCAAATCAGTCAATTAGATCTTTTATACTCCCGTTCTTTAATTTAAGACCTAGTTGACTTTTTTTTAAGAGATTAAGAAAGTAAAATAAGTCAGTTCATCATAACATAACATATATAATATATTATTAGATTATGTATTAGTTTATAAGTCAAACAAACCAGTTTGAAGAAAAAGTTCAGGTAAATTTATTTATAAGGGTCTCATTTATAAATTACTTATTTAGCATTCTTAGAATTTTAAAATAAAAAATCAATTAGGTCTTATATATTACCTTACAAGAAAGTAGTATGATGATGACTGCCATGGTGGTGTAGGTGAACATAGTGGAGGGGAAGAGGCAGTATTTGTACGACGACAAGGGGAAGAGATATTTGGATGCTTTTGGAGGGATTGCGACTGTGTGCTGCGGCCACTGCCATCCTGATGTGGTGGAGGCCGTCGTGAACCAGACAAGGCGATTGCAACACTCCACTGTTCTTTATCTCAACCATGCCATCGTCGATTTTGCCGAGGCTTTGGCCTCTAAACTTCCCGGGGACCTCAAGGTGACTTTAATTAATTTGCTTAATTATATATGATTATTTCTATGAGTCACTTTTAAGTTTTTTTAATGCTTCCTTAATGATCGAATCATATATGTGTTTGTTTGATCTGAAGAAGACTTACACTTTACGTCTTTCTCTCTTACATGATTGTGAAATCTATCCACTACTTTTAAGTTTAAAGAAATATAATTTAAGCCATGGAACTGATTAATTATTAGGAAGAAAGAAGAAACTGACGTGTTCGCGTTAATAGTCCAATTCACTAATTTCACATGCCAACACGCGATTCCATATATGTTATTTTTTTAATCAGATTTTTTATAATGTACTCCCTCCGTCCCATAATATAAGATCTTTTTAACCGAATTGCGGGTTCCTAAAAAGTAAGTTAAAGTTAGTTAAAAACAATAAATGTATAGGAAACATACCATTTTTTCCAAAAGTATCCTTATTTATGAATGATTAAGAGAGATGGTAATAATGAAAAGAAGATGAAAAAGAATGTGTGAGAGAAATTAATGCATGGGTAAAATGGGGAAAACCGCATTTATTACTCAAAAAAAGTCAAAGAGAACCTTATATTGTGGGACAAAATCATTAAAAAAAATAACATTATATTATAGGACGGAGGGAGTATTATTAGTAACGTATCCTCCTTATCCACTGTATTTGTTGCTTTCTTTTCACCCAAGCGGCTAAGCCAAAAGAATCTTGCTTTCCTGCCTGTCAACTTGCGGAGTATAACTATAATTCACAATAAATAATAATAAATTGTCATGTCTTAGGTTTTCACATAGATAAAAAAAATATAGGTTAAAAATGATACTTGTTGACTGTTGAGCATATTCCTAACAGTGAATATCACTTCCTCTTGTCTTTAAAGTAAGATCTAAAGGACTGAAGATAATAAAATTTTCAATTATATATATTTTTTGGTTAAATGTCATATTTACCCTTGAAGTGTGCAAGGTATACCATATCTGCCCCTAAAGTATTTTTGGGTCCAAATGTGCCCTTGAAGTATGAAAATAGATCAATTTCACCCTTTAATCGTTAAAATATTAATGGTCAACGTCCACTATTTAACGGTCAACGTGAGTTTTTCAATAATTAAAAGGTGAAATTGATCTATTTTCATACTTTAAGGGCACATTTAGATCCAAAAATACTTGAGGGGCAGATATGATACATCTTGCACACTTCATTGGCAAATATGACATTTAACCCTATATCTTTTAAGAGTCTGATATAAAGATCGATTAACAAATAAAAGATAGAAATACTTAATGTTATAAATAAAATTAGTATCTTTTTTTGAAAAATTAACGTAATCAGTACCCATAGTCACCAATTACCTTTAAAAAGGGGATTTCTATATATTTACACATGAAATAAGTATATATATATATATATATATTATATACAGAAGAGATGGATTTGGTGAGATGGTGATATCATATCTTCACCATATCTCGAATACCCCTGTGTCTCTTTATACACGTATTATCTAATTTAAAATCGGAAAATAACTAAAGGATAATGATCCTCTAAATCCGTACGTATCGACTGAGACAAAATAATGTCACTTAGCCAAAAAAAAAATCCAAAAGGTGGTGTTTATTAAGTCGTGGTAGTAACTTAATATAATTTTTTGGACATGGATAAGTATGGAAATAATATGTGTTTGTGGCTAATAATTGTGCTTGGAAATTTTGTGATATAAAGGTGGTGTTTTTCACAAATTCTGGAACGGAAGCAAACGAATTGGCTATATTAATGGCAAGATTGTACACAGGAAGCCATGATGTTATATCTCTTAGGAACTCCTACCATGGAAATGCAGCTGGCACAATGGGAGCCACAGCCCAAAGCATATGGAAATTTAATGTTGTTCAAGTATGTATATTTCGTCCTAAATATAATTTTTTTTATATTATCTTATAATTTTTCTTCAAACTAATTTATCTTATTTAATCTAATAATACACATAATTTTTTCAAAAATATCACATAACACATGTTATAATTAAATAGTTTATTCAGATTTTTTAATCTCATATAAAGATAGGAGACAATTTTTTCTTTTTTTTGTTTTCGATAGTTTTAAAATTCAATATGATATCACTTTTTTGGCCAAAAATTCAATATGATATCATTGATTCTCTTATAAACACTCCTCTGAACTTTTTTTTTTTTTAATGCATAACGAAGGAATATTCGTCGAGAAGGATATTAGCGTATTGTCACATCTAAGGTGGCTGACGCATATTTCCACCTACCTTTTCGTTTTGTTTGCAATCGTGAGTGTGAATGTGTGATAGTAACATCAACGGGGTGTAGCATCGTTTGTATTTGCTATGGAAAGCCAGTTGTGGAATGGTTCATCCTTTTCTGTTCTTTTTTGTGGAAAGACTAAAAAAGGCCTATCAGTAGAGAGATTCTTTATAATATTTGCAACTGTGAACTTCAAGTCACATGACAATGACTGTCATCACTGTTGTTCCGAGCCTCACCCTTTAATGCCTCATGCTAATAGAAGCGATCGAGGGCCTGACACTAAAATGTAGACCCCACTTGGGAAATTATGTTGTAAATTGTAATGCTAGGTATCTATTTTGGCTAGAAGGAAATTAAACAAAAAAATGGCTTTCATTTGATCGCCTTTCCTTTGTTTTATTACTTTCTCCCTTGTGTGAACTCATCATTGGATTTGGACGTTGGACATGTTACATGCAGATAGCACATAACTTTTTTGGCTGAGAGTTTGGCGTATTAAATTGTGCTATAATACCAAAATTTCCTACTTAATTAATATGTTGTTTTCTGGATATAACCAACAGAGTGGAGTTCACCATGCCGTAAATCCAGACCCTTACAGAGGAGTTTTTGGTTCTGACGGAGAAAAGTATGCAAGAGATGTTCAAGACATGATTGACTTTGGAACTTCTGGAAATGTTGCTGCCTTTATTTCTGAAGCCATACAGGTATTATTTATACTCAGAAATTAATTCATTCACATGGCATTTTAATGACTGTATGAAAGCGTAATTAAAGTGCGACTGAAATCTCAATGGAAAATACAGCATAAAAAAGAAATCTCAGTGAAAACTGCTTGAAATTGTCCCTCACATAACCATTTTCCCTAATAATCAAAACGATGAGTTGAGATATTTAAGCATATATGAACTGTTTACATCTTATGACGGTCTATATTTAATTTTATAAAAATCATTTTAATGGATATAGAATATAAAATCAAATCTTGACTGTCCATAAGGGATTTAGATAATCTAAATGTAATTAACTCTTCTTACTCATCTTTTTGTGAGCGGGGAAGCAGATTCCATCACTCACATCCACGTAAATCCTAAAAACAGCCTCTCGCTATGGGAATATTGTATACTGAACCGACTTGTGTGTGTGTGTGTGTGAAAGTTTATCAGAAAACAAGCCCTTTGATTACACTTTTGTTTTACATGTGGCAGGGAGTGGGAGGCATTGTAGAATTGGCGCCAGGTTACTTACCTGCAGTCTATAGAAGTATTAAAAAAGCTGGAGGACTCTGTATTGCCGATGAAGTTCAGGCTGGGTTTGCTCGCACCGGAAGCCATTTTTGGGGATTTGAGGCCCATGGCGTGGTTCCTGATATTGTCACAATGGCAAAGGTAACTCTTTATCTCTTTCCACTCTCTCCTTTCCCTTGTAAGGCTTTCTGTTATGAGTCACAAGTTAGGGACTTTTACATGTAAAGTGTGGTTTATAAGTTCGAGGCTTTCCCTCTCATCAAAACCTAGTTTTAGGAGTGGGCTCTCCTTTTAGACTTGTGTTTGGTAAAGGTGTTTTATTAAGAGTATGAGGTTTATGGAAAAGGCTACGCACTGAGGATTCTAATCAATGAGAGACTGAATAAAGCACCATGGTGGCAAGTTGCTGGGGACATCAGACCTTGAAGGGGATGTATTGTTATAAGTCCCACGTCTGGAAGTCTTATAAGTGAAATGTGGATTATAAGTTTAAGGTGTTCTCACTCTGAATAGATTGGTTTTTGAGATTGAACTTTACTTTTGGACCTGTTCATAACACTTTCCGATAAGAACTTGGGATTTTGATAGATTATGAATTGATATCTTAATTTGATACTAAAGTTATTACAGTTTGCACCAAACCAAGAAGGATTGGCTTAGTTTGCAAATCAAACTGCATGAACCAAAGGAGCATCTATTCTGTTCTTTGTTACCTATTTAACTCAAGTATATTTTGCTAACTGAGTAAAAGAAAAGCAGGTTTAGCAAATCGGACTTGCTCTGTATATATGTTTTTGTCTAATGATTTTGTTTTTGTTAATAGGGCATTGGAAATGGCATTCCCTTAGGTGCGGTGGTAACTACTCCAGAGATTGCAGAGGTCATGGTTCGCCGGAATTACTTCAACACTTTTGGAGGGAACCCTGTTTGCACTGCAGCAGGATTGGCTGTTTTAAGAGTGATAGAGAAAGAAGAGCTTCAACAAAACGCATTTGTTGTGGGATCCTACTTGAAAGATAGACTCTCTTCCCTCAAGGAAAAATATGAATGTAAAGGCTTCCATTCCTTCTTGTTTCTTTCCCTTGGATTACAGCTAACCTTTAAAGTACAAAGTTTATAAAAAACTACTTACTCTGGTTTTTAACATAACAGCTAGTTGGGGGTTGAATTTGATCATAAAATATAAGGCTTCAATCCACTCTGTTCCCAACATTTAGCATAATTTTTGAAATTATTCTTATTGTTGTACACGTTGAAGGAGTTCAATGCAAAAGAATTAGTATGGTATACATTTTTGACAAAACAACTAATTTAATCAGTTTCCTTGATGTACCCAAATTAGTTAAGTAAATCTTATATTTAGGACTCGGAGGTAATATAGAATTCTTTTTCTAGCTTATTGAACTAGTTGGTTTCTTGTGTAGTAATTGGGGATGTAAGAGGTAGAGGGATGATCCTTGGAGTGGAACTTGTCACTGATGGTGAACTTAAAACACCAGCAAAAGCTGAAACACTTCAAATATTAGATCATATGAAAGGTAAGTTGTCTCATGGCCTTTTCTATTATTGTTTTTAGCTATTTTGTATATTTTATGTTTCCTCGTAATTGGTAACTGATCATTTATTACACATTGAGTACAGATTTAGGAGTCCTTGTTGGAAAAGGTGGATATTATGGGAACGTGTTCAGAATTACACCTCCTCTGTGTTTCACCAAAGAAGATGCAGGTTCGCATTAGCCTCAATTCTTAAAACTTAAGAAGCAACATTCTATAAACTTTTTTTTTTTTAATTAGAAAAGGGTGGATAGCATCAATATATGTTATGAGAAAAATTACAAATTAATCTCAAATAAGGAGGTTAATTACTATAGGTCTTTCCTCTAACAAGAAATATCAGATGGTGACATGTAAGTATTAGAGGGTGACTTACTCTAATTAAATTTCTTATTTGTGACCTCGTTGCCTTTCCTCCTGTCTTTAATTTGATAGTCTTAGGTGTGTGTGTAGATGGAAAAAGCATAGGATTATTATTGAGGGATGCGGCATTTATAATAAGAACAATTCTAATCGATTTTAGATTTATGGAAAAAAAGTGATTCATAATAACGATTGATACTAAAGGTTTGGTTTTAGTTAATCAAAGACATCTACTTTCAACACATTAGTGTATAGGATGATGAGTTTCTTATATATACAAGACAATAAAATGATACATGATAGCAGTAGATCTTATATTATATATTTCACATAAAAGCATTTTTTAATTTTAAGTTCTCTTAAAATATCAATACTAATAGTTTGTGAATATTTTGGATGCAGACTTTCTGGTGGACGCGATGGACTTAGCAGTATCTAGAATATAATCATAAAAGCTATTGTGTGTGGAGTTGTATAGAAAGAGACTTTTATGTGATCTCATGATGTTATTATTATAACTCTATTCTGTTTATATCCATTATTAGAACTGCAAAACCACTCAATTGTAAGTATCCACCATTAATGAAGTTCCCCCAAGTTCTGTGGTCTATATTTAGGTAAAGTATTCTTCTGCATTTATGAAACAGCCATACTAAATTTTGAAGAAATTAAAATGAAAGGAGAAAAAGTTTTTGTCCCCATTCAGTGCTCATCACAATGATGAGAAATGATTTCTCATTGCTGAAATGAAATCTGGGCCATCTAAAATTTGAAATGGATGGTCCAAATTCAAAATCTTTAAAGGACTACTTTTTCAATTATAAGTATAGTTTTTTAAAAGTTATAAGATTAACTTTATTTTTTATTTCGTATCTATTAAAATAAAAAGGTATTAAAAATATTAATATAAATAAAATTAAATCTGGACCATTCAATTAAATCTCAATGGTCTAGATTAAGATGAGAAACACAATGCTCATCTTTATGATGAGCATATAATGTGAATCCAAAGGTTTGTGATATCAAATACTCGTTTTCATCAACCTTATTCGTCTGATCGTTACATTGTTGGGTTATTCAACTTAATTATAATTTGCTGTTGACTCTTATTATTGGGGGAATTACAACTAGGTCCCATGGAAGGTAATTAATCAAAATCAAATTCCAAAAAGTTATTAAATTACATTGAAATCCCTAGGGATCTAGGTGATATTAAATCGAATATATCCAGAGTTGTCAATACAGTCCATTGAGTTGTCACTTATCAATAACAACTACTCCCTCCTTCCCTTATTATAAGAGCCAAAGAGGTAAAATCACACAGATTAAGGAAGTGGTTGAGAAAGATAAATATATCTGAAATAATTTTGTTTTCTTAAGTTTGTCCTTATTTATGATTGAGTATATAAGAGAGAGAAATATAATAATAGTGTTATAAATGAGTATGAAAGAGAATGTGGATAAAGAGAATAATGATGAGTAAAGTGAGAAAAAACTCATTAAATACTTTAACAAATTTAGTCAGCTTCTTATAAAAATGGACAAAACCATTCAAATTTTTTGCTCTTATATATAGGGACGGAGGGAGTACGTTTTCAAAGAATTATCCATAACAACTCATTGAGTTGCATTAACAACTTCTAACACATGCGATTTAAAATCACCCAGATTCCTAAGGATCTAAATGCAATTTAATGACTTTTGGATGTTACTCTGATTAATTATCTTCTTTGAAACCTAATTGCAATTCTCCCTTTATTATTTTCCACTTCTGGTCAAAATCAGTTGGCACATCTAGAGGGGAAAAAGAGCAATGTAAATGTACATAAAACTTTGCATTAAGAAAATTTTGGCATATAATGGATTTTTATTCTTCCTTGTCAATTTCACTGCTACAAAACCAATAGCGAATACTTTTTTTTTTTTTGGGATAAAAACCCAGAAGAGAAGTTTAATCAAGGACCAGCGATCCAGGTCATTTTCGTGCTATGCATGCATCCCTTGTTTTGAGAAAATAATTGTACCATCCTACATCAACAATTATCAACTTGACTTGACATAGTATAATTTTCTATTAGATAATGTCATTATCATATTACTCACTCGTTAAACTTTACTTATGATAAGTTACGCATGTGGGGCTATATAAGAATTTTTTTCCTTCTCTTTTTCTTCTCATTGTGTGCCTTCATCACTTCCTACTCCTAGTCCTTGTTTTTTGTATAATTTATGTTGTGGTTAGGACATCAACCGTAAAAAAAGGGAAAACCATATAGGGGGAATACCCAAATTAAAAATTTTATTGTAACTAACGAGAAAGACTTAAATTTGAATACATATATTTTCTGTTTATCATAAAATCCTACTGTACCAATATTTACGGTAAATAAAAACATATTAAAAAAATCTAAAGATATCTATAGTGTTTTCAATTATTAATTTATTACATGTGTGTTTTTTATCTTTATTAAATCCTTTTATTTTACTCTATTGGCACAATTAGTACTTGTACATAGACCGACAATGTAAACATAACATAATTGTAGAGGCTAATGGTGTTAAAAGAATAAAAATTAGAGACGATGAGGAGAAAAATTACATATTACATGTGTATCAAATTAAAAATTAACAAAAAACTGTAAGCACTTCAAAGAATTGTTTTCTTGAAAAAATATTACAAGCGCTCTTTAAGCTTAAAGACTAACCTTAATAAGTACATCTAAAGCTCTCTTTAAGTTTAAAGACTAACTTGATAAGCCTTTAGACCCATCTCCTTCAACTTTTTGCTCAAAGAAAAAGTTACACTATCCTTTAGAAAATCAGTGTGACTTGCCTTAAACTCAATGGGATTACATGCTTTTTGTTTTTGTTTTTGTTTTTTTTTTGGGTGGTTTGGATTACAGGCCCATGGTTTAGTTATGTAATAAGAACTAAATACATTTTTTCTTCGCTACACGAAGTTTGAGGTAAGTCACACTATTAATCATAATATGACTTATTGTGTATCATATATTTTATAATGTTATTTTTATTTTAAATGAGATATTACCAATAAATAGTACTTCCTCCCGTCTTAAATATAGCACATATTTGAGGGGTTGGTTTTGATCCTAAATATAGAATATAATTCTAATTTTTGTCAACTTCTTCCTAAATTACCCATATTAGTACTCCTTTAACAATGATCCGTGGGAGTGAATAAAAGAAGATGATTGGGGCATTTTAAGAAAAACATATCATACTAACTACTATAACTAACATCCTTAATTTAATTCAAGTAGTTAATAGGTCATATATTTTGGACCAGAAGGAATTCAATAATCCTCTGTTTTACATAGAGATTGACATAATAAGTTGTATTATTCATATAATTTATAAATGAAGATGATATTCATAATGATATTCATAGGAAGTAGCAATATTAATAAGTTATGCACCTATATGATTCGGCATTCACTTCTCACTTCTTAGTTGGTTCTATATAGATATAGAAATACAAAGAATAAAGATGAGAAGAATAACATAAAGCGAAAGTTATACATCCATGTGGAATTGTTAATGGACAGTGGAACTACTTAATCTCGCTTATAGTTATTGGGATTATATTGGTTAGCTCCTCTAAGGTTATTCATTAATTAATCATGATTAATTTGCACAAGTATATCTAGGAGCTCAGGTGGTCTTTTTGCCGGCCAGCTAGGTCGTGGTGGCCGGACCCTTTCGAGTAAGACTCAGATTTTCAAAGGCTTAAGTTTGTTTTGAGTTGGCTTGTGAGGGTCATGACCATCTTGATAATGGTACATACACTACATAGTTCATATGGATCTAGTGCATAGGATTGGCTTTTGTAGCTTGTATTTTCTCATCTGGCTTTGTTTGTTTGTTGGGTTTCCATTGCTTTGACTGTTAGGGGCTGTTAGGAACGAGGGGGAGGGAAGAGAAAGTACAATTTTTATAAGTTGAATTCAACAAAAATTTGAAGTTGGGTTATAAAATTTTAATAAATAGATGATATGTAAGATAAAAGAGTATGAAAAAATTAATTAAAATTTCAATCCCTCTGATCTCTTCTAAATTTTTTTAGATTCAACTCATGCAAATTTTCCCTCCCCTCCAAATCCCTCATTCCAGAAAAGTGAAACAACCATAGTGTGATGAGTAATAGAGGCCAAAAGAATGGTGCAACTGATCATAGCCTTGAGTACTAATATATATCATATATATGTGTGTCTATATATATATATATATATATATTTATAGATCCGACGTAATGTTGAAAAGGTTTACCATATGCAACCTACTTTCTCTTAGAATCCCAATTCCAAGAAAATATATTGACTTGAAAACAAATAATCATGAAATGAAAGACAGGTCTGAGAAGATTAGTAATGTTACATAATTAGAGATCATTATGACTAATGATCCTTAATGGTGACAAGGGACGATAGTACCTTTGAGCTGAAACCACCGTTGAACTTCGCCGGAAAATGAGACCAGAAAGTCTCAGTGAAGACACCAAAAGGAAAGCCATATTGGAAAAGAGATAGGAACATTCATGGTAAACTTGCACACACTTTCTCAGAATCACACTGCTCATCACATATAATAAACTTTTAATGGCCATCAATCTTTTTCTTCTCTGATATCTTCTTGCTTTCTTGCTTAGATCTTCTTCTCATCACCATGCCAAAACTTCTTTGAGCCTTCATTATTAGTTGTCGATGGTTGTTCATCTACATCATGTTGCTTTGACTAAAACGCCCTTTCTTCTTGTGATTTTATATTAGGATCTGTTGTTATTAACTTTTCTAAGGGCACCCTTTAACATTTTAGATTTATTTTTCTATTATTGGCGTGCACCACGCCCTCATAATTTCGTCCCATCAAACATCAATCTGCCATATATCATATATGATCTATTTACTGATCAGAGATTACTATGGCAAATAAAAAATAAAAAAATCATTCAAATATTATCTTATTGGAAAGAATAAAATACGAATTCTTCAGATAAAATTTATACCATACATATTAAATATACTTCTCTTATATGATAACATATAAAGTATAAATATTAAGTAGATAAGAGTATATGTAGTATTTATTAGATTTTAAGCTAAAATGGGGGTGTAACTCAGATTTTAAGCTAAAATATGGAACATATATTACATATAGTAATTTAATCAACCATATTTGTGCAATATGATTAATAATACAAATATATTTGATTTACTTAATTAATAATAAATAAAAACGTTTGTCATTAAGATAGGTTACATATATGATATTATCAACAATAATAATGAAGTCAACTAAAGTTAGATACTAAGAGAGGGTAAAATGTAAGTAGAAGTCCAGAATTTAAATCCTTTTGATGTGAAAAATAATAAAGATGTGAAAGTCAATTCAATAATGCTTTAGAAATCAAAAGAGGGAGAAAGGCATTCTTAAGAAGGAAATAGCAAGAGGGGTAAAAGGGTGATTTCGCTAGAATACATGAGGGCTCGGTCAAATGGATAGAAACAAAACTGAGAAGAGAGAAGAAGCAAAATGAGGACATAATGAACACATTCCCTCAATCCTAGGTCCATATATGGCTTTGTTTCTCTCTCTTTTCATCTCTATCACTGCATCTTAATGGCTATATATCATCAGCATGTCGACACCATTTTCTATATACAACAAAATTACAGTCATATACATGCATATATATAGGTTAACCTGGCACTTAAATTTAAATTGGCCTCTAAAAATGCACATAAATATTTTAAAATTGTGTATAAATGGTGTGACTATTCCCCTATTTGTTGATGATGGATCTTATTGCTCGACTCACTTGTAATGTTACTTTTGGAATTGTATTAGGATTAGATCTTTTACTTTAGATAGATGATTTAATTTTATGATTTTCTTAAATTTAGGGTTTTAAAAGTTGTTTAGCATGACATTACGAATTTGGTTGATATTACTCTGAGACATATTTGTGAATTTTTATGAAATATATTTCAATTCTTGGTTTATATATATTTATTGGTTTATTCTCTTTTCATATAATTATTGATGCTAATTTTATTATGCTACTAATTTACTTGTAGGAGAGATTTGTATGATCTAAAGTTTGACCATTTGAATAATTCTATTTGGGGTAGGGATTGCAATTTGAATTTTTTTTATAACAATTTGAATTTAATATTCACACAAAAAAATATGTTATATTCTAGGGTTCTAGTCATAATAATTAATTAACCATGTGGCGGTTGTCTAGGGTCTCGTTTAGGCTTAACACCGATTGTGTATACTCCATTTAGGGCCTGTTTGTTTTCTTAACAAAACCTAGGTTTTGTTACCAAACCTAGGTTTTAAAACCTAGGTTTGAAATGGTAGCCAAACACTTTTTTCTCAAAACCTAGGTTTTAAAACCTAGGTTTAGACTCAAAACCTAGGCTTTAAAAAAGGTAACACAAACACTTGAAAAAATATGAAAAGCTATTTTGGATTGGAAACCTAGGTTTTGGTTGCCAAAACCTAGGTTTTGAATAAGCTACAATTTTCTCCTTCTGCACAAAGTACAAGGTAAAAAAAAAGCCATCATTACACATGTCATATTGAAATACCTAAAATGCCCGTATTCTCTCTCTTTCCCAACACATTAAACTTATGTCATTTTTAGTAATTTACACAGAAAAATCTATTCTCACAACAACCATCCAAACACTCTCATTTTTACAAAAGCTACTTTTTCTAAACATCAGCTTTTTTCCCAGAAGCTATTCTCTAAAAGCTAATCCAAACAGGCAACTACTTTTTTCAGCTTTTACGCGAATTACGAGACAGAAAACACCATCATTACACATGTCATATTGAAATACCTAAAATGCCCTTATTCTCTCTCTTTCCCAACACATTAAACTTATATCCTTTTTAGTAATTTACACATAAAAAAAAGCTATTCTCACAACAACCATCCAAACACTCTCATTCATCAAAAGCTATTTTTTCAGCTTTTTTTCAGCTTTTTCAAAATCAGCTTTTTTTTCAGAAGCTATTCTCCAGAACCTAGGTTTTGGTTACCCAAACAGGCCCTTATCTTTTTGCACTGTGATAACCAAACACTAGTACTCGTTATTAAAAAAGGTCACCATCATATTTCTTCCTCATATCATATATTATTTGTATTCTTTTCAATTTTTATTTATTTTCATTTTTATTATAACAAAATATAAAAATATTCTTTTTAGCTTTTGTCTTATTCTTGGGAATTAAATACTATTGACTCCCCCTAAAATATATGCTGATATGTTGTCTTATCCAGTATTAATTTAAAAGCTACCCTAACGTTACATTTAATTTGTTTACTTTTTTTACACTTGGACATGAACCCCACACAAAAAGTAAGTCATATTAACAATCGCAACATTTTTCACAAATTTGAAACCTTCATGGTATGGGTATTTATGCACACAAGAAATTTATATGGTGTCAAGTACTCTACCCATTTGTGACTAGTCCATAAATAAACTTTACCTTAACCCTATATTATATACTTGTACATGTGTCATGTGAGAGTATATATAATTTCTTGTTGTCCTAAATATAAGATTTATTTACCTAATTTTATTATATTAAGAATGTTAGCTATTTTATAGTTAATATCACATGTTATTACCAATGCACCATAACCATTTATCTTTATTCCCACACTCCCTCTCTCACTTGTTTATTATTGATGAGCATTTAAATATGGAGATACTTTGGGGAAAAATTGAGAACAGTTAGAAAGAAGCATTATAATTAAAACCAAACTCATCTCATGAGTCCTATATTTAGGACCGAAGGAGTAATATATATAGTCTATACCCTATAGGGCTTTTTTTCCTCTACGGGCTTGCTCTACTAATCACTCCCTCGGTCCCTATATATAAAGTCATTTTAACTGAATTGCGGTTTCGTAAAAAATAAGTTAAACTTGGTTTAAAACAATAAATATGTAAGAAATATACTATTTCTTCCAAAAATGCTCTTATTTATGAATAAATAAAAGGGAGTAATTATATAAAAAAAGATGAAAGAGAATGTGTTGAGAAACTAATGATTGAAAAAAATAGGAAAAAACGCATTTATTACTCTAGGTCTTTCTAGTATGAAGGGAGAGGAGGGAAAGTGAGCGAAATGAAAATTATTTATTTGAATTTATAAAATTTAGAGAAATGGGGTTAAAAATTATGAATTAATATTTTTTACTCTTTTATCTCACACCTTATATTTCTTAAAATATCATAACCACAGTTCTTTAATTTTTAAAGATTCAACTAGTAAAATTTTTCCTTCCCTCCAAATCTCTTGTACCAAATAGTCCCTCCAAAAAGTCTTTTGGACCTTCCAGGGCTTCCAGGGCCATGGGTCAAGTCATTCTGCGTGTTTATAAAGTTGCCATACCATACGTTGAAGACAATTAAGAGTCTCTTGTTTCTCATTTTCTCTTTTTTTATGGGCTATTCAAATCTGCAATCAATTTATCTGTGGGAGAAAAAAGCACCATAAATATGAACACTTCAAAATTCCTTTCTTACATCTTTAATCAGTTCCCATAATTGAAGCAAGGATTTGTATATTAATTGGTACATATCACTTCGCATGCTACATAGGCCAAAATCTTGTTAAATCATATTTGGTTAAGATATTCATATAAATTATGATTTAGACACATTTAATAAGGATTTTTTTTTTTTACCAATGGGGTTGGGTCTCGTCACGTGGTGAATAAATGTTCGAATCTTCACTAAGAAGAGATGTACCCAAATTTAGCAATAGACATTACCTCAAATAGAGTTGTCTAAGATATCTATGTTTAACAAAAGAAAAGAAAATATTTCTTTTTCTTGGCACAAAATGGATTTTTTTTAATTGAATAGAAATCTTGGATTCAGCAAAATTGGTTGCTAAACATTGGGCTTCCTTCAGATCGAAAAACAAAACATTGGGCTCCCTGGCTTCTTGGCCCATGTATATAGGTCTAGTCCTTCTGCGTGATGATGAAGTTGCAGAACCATATGTTGGAGACAATGAAAAGACTTGCAAAACCAACAACCAATCGTTCTCTATATTGACCCTTGTTTGATGGGTCGTTCAGCTCTGCAATCATTATATGGGGGAAAATATGTAAGGAATAAAAAACTGGACCAAATACTGAATCAGTTAGTGGAGGGTTAAGGGTCAATGGATAAGACCGAAGGTCAACACAGGGCAAATCGGGGTTAATAAAAAAATACATATACCCTGTCACAAGCATTTTGAATGGGTCTTTGTAATTGATTATATAATCGTAGATCATTTTTGTATATGTGTTAGTGCTCTTTATTTAGTCATGAATAGTTGTATAAGTTATATATATAGTATCTTTATTAA
Source organism: Mimosa bimucronata (assembly GCA_037074515.1). Classification (NCBI taxonomy): domain Eukaryota; kingdom Viridiplantae; phylum Streptophyta; class Magnoliopsida; order Fabales; family Fabaceae; genus Mimosa; species Mimosa bimucronata. Next base: position 5,156,041 of record CM073446.1, read on the forward strand.
TAAATCAAAACAATATAATGCGGATATTAAGCCACCATAATTAAAACCTCTAAATGCCGTCATAACTACAATATGGTGAGTCTGTGACCGTGACACGCAGCGAATAAAGTTTAGAATAACAAAAAAAAGAAGTAAAATGACCTCAGTTTTTTTTAAAGTGACCCAATGCAACCCGTAAACCATTCGGGTTGCACCCGTTCACTACGGGTTGGCCGGTTCACGGATTCCCCTACTTCTTCTTCTAACTCGGACCGGACATACAACCGAGTCACAGGTTAAGGGGTCAACCTGACTAGTCCGGTCCGGTCTTTTACACCGTGGAAAAAGGTAGCGTCATAAATACGAACATTGCATAGTTTCTTTCTTATATCTTAAACCAAGTCACATTATTGAACCAATAACTTGTATCACAGATATACACACTTGATACCTTGTTCCATTTCTAAAATCGCTATGGCTACTTCCGATTCCCAAGCTGGTTTTCTTTTCCTGTGGTTACTATTTGCATCCACCTTTCACTTAGGCTCTAGTTCATTAAAACCCCACTGCAATGAAATGGATAAGCATGCACTCTTAATCTTCAAGAAAGGTGTCTTTGATCCAAATAGCTCTCTCTCTTCTTGGTCTATCAAGGAAGATTGCTGTGAGTGGTTTGGTGTTCAGTGTGACAACATCACAGGTCGAGTTATTGGTCTTGATTTGGGCTGCTCAACAACTGATGTAAGTGCTGAATGCTTGAATTTGAGAGGTGAAATCAACTTACCTTTATTTTTGCTTGAATCTTTGAACATACTGGATTTGAGTGGAAATTACTTCCAAAGTATGCATTTTTGCCCTTCAAATGTATATTACAACTTGTCAAAAACTATGTCCGCTCATCCATGTGGAAATTTCTCCAACCTTGAGTATCTTGACTTGTCATATAATACAAACCTTCGTATAAAAAACCTCCAATGGGTCTCTCATTTTCCTTCCCTGAAATATCTTTACCTTAGTGGCATTGATCTACACAAGGAAACTCATTGGATTCAGCATATCAGAATGCTACCTTCACTATCAGAGTTGTTTTTGAGAAGGTGTAATCTTCCAAATGTATTTCCTAGTGTTGGATGGTTTTTCAATTTTACTTCCCTTCAATCTATTGACCTCTCAGAAAACCATTTGGATTTTGAAATTTCTAAGCTGGTGTCAAATCTTAGTGGCCAATTTTCTGCTCTCGTCCTTGAAAGCAATAATTTAAAAGGTCCTATACCAAACACCTTGAGAAATCTTAGAAATTTGGAATACTTGATGTTATCCGGAAATGAATTAAATGGGACGATTCCAGATTGGTTTGGTGAATTTAAGAATCTGCAGTATCTTGAATTTTATGGGAATTCATTACAAGGTCCCATCCCTGCTACCATAGGAAATTTGTCAAACTTAGTCTCATTAGAACTCAGTTACAATCACTTGCATGGCTTTCTCCCATCAAGTCTTGGGAAACTTTCAAGCTTGCAGAATTTGCTTGTAGGAGGCAATTCATTGGTTGGGGTGGCATCAAAAATGAATTTCACCAAACTCACAAAACTACAGATGCTAGACTTGAGTTCATCAAGTTTTATATTTGACATAGATTCAAATTGGACCCCTCCTGCTCAACTTAATTATGTATATTTGCATGCTTCAGAACTGGGATCTGTTTTTCCTACATGGTTATATTCTCTAGAATCTGTTCATTATTTGAACATTTCTAGCTCAGGAATATCTTCTATAGTTGAGGACAAGCTTTGGAGCTTGGCCATGAGAACCACCGTTCTCGATCTATCCAACAACTTGATCCGCGGCGACTTGTCAAATGTTCTGCTAAACTCTGGTGTGATTGACTTGGGGAATAACAAATTCATGGGTGGGCTCCCACGTTTATCACCAAATGTTGTGGTGTTCAAGATGGCAAATAACTCTGTAACAGGATCTGTTTCATCACTTTTATGCCATCCAATGAATAAGAATAGCCAGTTAAGGGATCTAGACTTGTCACAAAATCTTTTATCTGGGGAACTTTCAGATTGCTTCACAAACTGGAAATTTTTGGTTTATGTAAATCTAGGAAGCAACAACTTGAAGGGTAACATTCCTGAATCTTTGGGCTCTTTATCTGATCTTCAATCTTTGCATCTGCCTAAAAACCAGTTGTCCGGTGACATACCTTTGTCTCTGCAAAATTGTACAAGCTTGAGGCTTCTTGATGTGGGGGAAAACAAGTTTTCAAGATTCGTACCTAGCTGGATGAACCAAAACATAAGAGCTCTCAAACTGAGATCCAATCAATTTAAAGGCAACTTTCCATCAGAAATATGCCAACTTTCTTCTCTTATGATATTGGACCTTGCAAATAACAGATTAACTGGATCAATCCCCAGGTGTCTTCACAATATCACCTCCATGATTCTCACAAATACTTCAGCAGAACATGAGTTTGACATTTTGACGAGAAAATCAAAGTATGCTAGTGTTTCTCCTGATACTCTCATGCTTCTTATGAAAGGTCAAGAGTTAAGCTATAGCAACAACCTAAAGCTAGTGCATATGATTGATCTTTCAGGAAATAATTTGTCTGGAGTTGTTCCTCCAGAGTTGTTTGCACTTACAAGCTTGCAATCTTTAAACTTGTCTCAGAATAATTTGTTGGGCAACATGCCTGAAGAGATTGGAGACATGAAACTCTTGGAATCATTGGATCTCTCAAAGAACCAACTTTCTGGTCCAATTCCAGAGAGCTTATCTGTCTTATCTTTTCTCAATCACTTGAACCTGTCATTCAACAATTTTACTGGTAAAATCCCTACAGGGACCCAACTTCAAAGTTTTGATGCACTAAGCTATACAGGAAATCCTGAACTCTGTGGACCACCTTTGACAAAGAATTGCACACAAGATAAAAAATCAGACAGCAAAGAGCTACATGGAGAAGAAGACGAGTCCAAGGAATTCTTGTTTGGTTTTTATATCAGCATGGGAGTTGGATTTGCTGTAGGATTCTGGGTAGTCTGTGGCTCCATTTTCTTCAACAGGAGATGTAGACATGCTTATTTCAAGTTTGTTGACCACTTGAATGATAAGCTTTATGTCTTCATTGTCTTGAAGATGAAGTCCCTCCACTGAAATCCATTTAGCTGTACTGTTGTTGGTAAGCAAAAATAGATAAAGTATTTTATTAATGAATAAAAACTTTCTTCTTATGAAATTAAATTGAAAGGTATCATTTTTAGGATTGTTGTTTATCTACTTCACTGCAAATCTTTCATAATACTGTAATCCTAATATTTTATATATTGGTTAATGGTTGAAATAATGGCTAATAAAAGTCAAGTGAAATGAATTATAGGAGCTTATCAAATTAGGATAGAGTTCATCATTGGTTCGAGGTCCGTCTTGCATAAACACACTCACAATTCTAAACACACCCATAATTCTGAGCTTCAAGTTACTCAATTTAAGAGAAATGATAGGTTCACGGCATCTTAATTCAGTTGAATCAAATGGCAGTTTCTTGTTTTAAATCAATAAAATATTTATGTTTTTTTAGTTCTTTAAGAGGTTTATCTAAAATACGCTAGAACAAATATGTTTTCCGCTATCATGGGAGTAAAAGCAAGGGTGTAAAAAAAATCAGTAGGTGTAATCTAAATTTTCATCACATGTATTGTGTGGATGTATTTTAGACTATTTGCTGGCTGTATTTTTTGGACACTAACTTGTGAAATATGACAAGGCATGTGACAATGTAATAGTTCACAAAATAAATATAAATAATTTAAAATAGCTAATACAAACAAATAAAATATACAACTTAAAAGTAAGTAGTGCAATCTAATCATGTTGTTGTTTACCAGCCTCTAGACACTGATTTTCGACAATACATATATTATGTTTGATAAGCTTATTTTCTTAAGTTTTTTAGTTTTTCTGTAGGTGTTATAAGTAATATGTAAAATGGTTGGAAAGTGATTTTTTCTTATTCTTTCTATAAATGTCCATAATTTAATTTTTATGTTATTATGTATTATAGTATAATTTAAATGTTAAAACTTGATGATTATATAGTATTGCAATAAAATATTAATGAAAAAAATTAATAGGGCAACGAATTAGTTCATTCAATGATTAACAATTAATTAACAATCCCTCCTTTGTTTTTATAAGATAGAATTCTTGAGGATGCCATGTGCATTAATATAAGATAGAATGTTTGAAAAGTTCTTTTTTACAAATTCCCCATTTCACCCTCACCTAGTTACATAAATGACTTATATTAAGGAATTCACAATGAAAGGGGTCATTTTGAGTGTTAGAAATGGGTAATCATTTTGTATTATGTATTACTATTTATTACCCTTTGTAGTACTTATTACTCTCATCCTTATAAATAAGAATATTTTTGGAAAATATTCGATTATGCATTTGTTACACCTAACTAGTTTTAACTTCCGAAACACAATTCGGTTAAATATTATTTAATAAAATAATGACAAAATGGGATACCAACATACATGAGAATTCTTTAGTATGACATGTTCACTAATATATGATAGAATGCTTGAATTTTTTTTTACAAATTTCCCATTTTACCCTCACTTAGTTACAAAAATTACTTATACCAAAGAATTTAGAACAAAATGGTTCGTTTTGACCATTAATAGTATGTAATCACTATTGTATCATGTATTTATTACTCTCTTACATGCATAGATATTTTCGGAAAATGACATTCATTTTTTATTGATGTATCACACCTAACTAATTTTAACTACCGAAACACAGTGCGGTTAAAAAGTAATTAGTAAAACAACGGTAGATTGGGATACCATCATACAGGAGAATTCTTGATTACGCCACGTTCATTAATAAATGATAGAATGCTTTGCAAAGTCCCCATTTACCCTCACCTAGTCACATAAATTGCTGAAACCAAAGGATTTAGAATGAAATTAAAATAGTTCAGTTTGATCATTAAGAGTAGGTAATCACTGTTGTGTGTTTATTACTCTCTTCCATGCAAATGAGTATGTTTTCGGAAACTAACATTCATCTATTTACACATTTAATACACCTAAGTAATTTTTTAACCATTCAAACACGATTCGGTTAAATAGTAATAAAAAATAATGATAAATTGAAATACAATCATATAGGAGAATTCCTGAACATGTTCATTAATACATGATAGAATATTTGAAAAGCATTTTTTACAAATTCCCCATCTTACCCTCGCCTAGTTACATAAATTACTTGTGACAAATAATTTAGAATGAAAATGGTTTGGTTTGACCGATAATAGTAGGTAACCACTATTGTATTATGTATTTATGACTTTCTTCCACGTAAATAAGAATATTTTCGGAAAATAGCATTTATTTTTTCCACATTTATTACACCTAACTAATTTTAATTACCGAGATACAGTTTGGGTAAACAATAATTATTAATTAATAAAATAATGACAAATTGGGATACAATCATATAGGAATAGGAGAATTCTTGAGTAAGCCATGTTCATTAATATATGATAGAATTTTTATTTTTTTTACGAATTTCCCATTTTACCATCACCTAGTTACATAAATTACTATACCAAAGAATTTTGAATGAAATTTATTCATTTTGACCTTTAAGAGTAGGTAACCACTATCATATACTGTATTTATTACTCTCTTCCATGCAAATAAGTATATTTTCGGAAACTAACATTGGATTTACCACACATTTATTACACCTAAGTAATTTTTTTTAACTATCAGAACACATATTAAATAGTAATTAATAAAGTAATGACAAATCAGGATACAATCATATAGTAGAATTCTTGGGTACGCCATGTTCATTGATATATGATACAATGTTTGAAAAGCTTTCTTTAGAAATTCCCCATTTTACCCTAACCAAGTTACAGAAACTACTTATACCAAAGAATTCATAATGAAAATGGTTCGGTTTGACCGTTAAGAGTAGATAACCACTGATGTATTATGTATTTATTACTCTCTTCCACATAAATAAGGATATTTTCGAAAACTAACATTCATGTTTTTACACATTTGTTACACCTAACTAATTTTAAATAACAGAAACACAATTCCCGTTAAATAGTAATTAATAAAATAATGACAAATTGGGATACAATCATATGGGAGAAATATTGAGTAGGCCATATTCACTAATATATGATAGAATGCTTGAATTTTTTTTTTTTTACAAATTCACCATTTTACCCTCACCTAGTTACATAAATTACTCATACCAAAGAATTCAAAATGAAAACGGTTTGCTTTGATCGTTGAGGGGTAGGTAACTACTATTGCATTATGTAATTAGTACTATCTCCCACATAAATAAGGATATTTTCGGAAAATTACAATCATTTTTTTACACGTTTATTACACTTAACTAATTTCAACTTATGGATCACAATTCAATGAAATAATAATTAATATATTAATGACAAATTGGTATACCATTATATAGGAGAATTCTTGAGTGCACCACGTTCATTAATATATGATAGAATGCTTGAAAAGTCTTTTTAACAAATTCCCTATTGTACCCTCACCTAGTCATATAAATTACTTATACTAAAGAATTTATAATGAAAATGATCCGGTTTGACCATTAAGAGTAAGTGAGCACTATTGTATTTGGTGTTCATTACTTTCTTCCAAATAAATAGAGATATTTTCGTTAAATTACATTCATTTTTTTACACATTTATTACACCTAACTAATTTTAACTTACGGATAGGGATGTTCAATATTTTCTCGTCCTATTCCGTCCCGTCTCGGTCATTTCGGGACAGGACAAAGTGAATATTCGGGACGGAACGGGACTCGGGACGAGGTCCGGCCCGAATATACATGTTTTCATATCTATTTTTTTTTTAAAATACACGTGTCTCTTGAGCAATGCATCATCATATATGAATTTATTTATGATTCCTGTATTGTTCTCCGCTTGTTTTATGGTACTTATTAATCCCATTTAGTTATTTTCATTAGACCATTACTTTGAGCTGTTATAGACACCTGTTTTGGACTGAGTAATTGGATATTTTAGCATTGATTTGAAGTTTTCTGATTTGAAAACTTATTGACTGGTTCAGTGGATCTTATATACATATAATAATTTTGTTAAGCATTGATTAGTGTTGTGGCTAACAGTTGCTAGCTGTAATTTTTTGGCTTATTTATTATGTTGTATAAGACAGATTTTTGGGAGCAAAATTGGACCAATTTCTTTGTTTACTAAAAGCCCAAAGGGCCATTTTTTTAAACAGCAGCTATTTTTTTTTTAAAAAAAAACCAGTCAGGATTTTCCCTTCAGTCTCAGTCTTGTCCCGATCTCGATCGAGATGGGACAAAATTGGGACAGGACAGGACACGGGACAAGAACTCCATCTTGAATCCTTTTCTTCGAGAAGGGACCGCCTACTTACGGATCACAATTCGATGAAATGGTAATTAACAAAATAATGACAAATTGGGGTACCATCACATAGGAGAATTCTTAGAGTGCCATGTTCATTAATATATGATACAATGTTTGAATTGCTTTTTACATATTCCCCACTTTACCCTCACCTAGATACATAAATTACTTGTACCAAAGAATTGAGAATGAAAATGCTTCGGTTTAACCGTTAAGAGTAAGTAACCACTATTGTACTTTAAATGTATTACTCTTCCACGTAAATAAGGATATTTTTGAAAACTAACATTCATTTATTTATACATTTATTATAACTAATTTTAACTACCGGAATATAGTTCGTTTAAACAATGATTAATAAAATAATGATAAATTGGGATACAATCATATAGGAAAGTTCTTGAGTATGCCATGTTAATTAATATGATGCTTAAATTTTTTTTTTTACAAATTCCCCGTTTTGCCCTCACCTAATTACATAAATAATATATCAAGGAATTCAGAATGAAACTGGTTCGTTTTGACCGTTATGAGCAGGCAACCACTATCGTATATTGTATTTATTACTCTCTTCCACTCAAATAAGTAGTTTTTTAGAAACTAACATTCATTTTTTTTTCACACATTTATCATACCTAACTAATTTTAACTTACGGAACACATTTGAGTTAATAGTAATTAATAAAATAATGACAAATTGAGATATAATCACATAGGATAATTCTTGATTAGGCGATGTCATTAACATATGATAGAAGGTTTGAAAAGCTTTTTCTAAATATTCCCATTTTACCCTCACCCATCCACTAAATTACTTATTCCAAAGAGTTCGGAACGAAAATGGTTCGTTTTGACCGTTAAGGGCATGTAAGTATTTTTTATTCTCTTCCACGCAAATAACTATATTTTCAGAAACAAATATTCATTTTGTTTTACACATTTATTACACTTATATAATTTTAACTATGCAAAACACAGATAGGATAATAAGCAGTGATTAATAAAATAATGACAAATTTTGGTATAATAAGTTATAAGGGTAAAAAGAGAAGAGGCATACAAAACAAGGTATTAAGCCCCCCAAAGCGAACAGAACAACACAAAAACAAAGAATTCAGAAAATCTGTTACCGGTGAGTGCATACACTGTTCTATGCGCCTCCATCGTCTTCTTCTTCTTCTTCATCATCATCTAGGGTTTCTAGGGTTTTCAGTCTCCTTCGTACTCGTGTTTCCCAACGCCATCCGAGCTGGAGTACCCCTCCTTCCTCTCCCGAATCTCTATGCGCCGCTGGTTAAGCGGTTTTGTTGATTAGCTCACTCCAATTCCCCAATCTCTCCCACCTTTTTTTCCGATCGTAACAGCTTTTTTTTGATACCCTTCATCTTCCTTCTTCTTTGCTCGCTGTTTATTGTTGTCTGGTTTGGTCAAGTTTGAAGCTTTAGATGTAGGCTGGTTTTTTTGCTCAAGGGTTTTGGATTTGGATGGCATTGGGTGACTTAATGGCATCTAGATTTTCTCAATCCTCTGTTATGGTGGTTTCGAATCACTTGGATGATTATGTGTCATCATCATCAACAGCTGAAGATAGTACTGATTTGGCCTTGAATAGAAGTAATACTGAGGCTGCGAGTAGTAGTTATGTTAATGCTACGTTGTCTACTGCAACAACTATGGCTTATTTGCCTCAGAATGTTGTGTTATGTGAGCTTCGACATGAGGCTTTTGAGTCCTCTGTACCTACGGGTCCTTCTGATAGTGGGTTGGTCTCTAAATGGCGACCTAAGGAAAGAGTAAGATTCTGCTGTTCAAAATTTGTTATTTCTTGATAGTAGCTTAGAATGTATGAGCAATATTTCTTTGATCTTAATTGTTCATGGGATTACTTTATTGTTGACATGGACAGTTTACCTATAATTTGTTAGCATCATTGAGCATTTCCAAGCCATATAGGGGTCATGGTTAACGGTTTACTCATTTGACAGTGATGGTCTTGCAAGTTTTTTTATGTACGCTAATGAGACACTGTTTTCTTCTATGTTAAGACTATTTGATCATCAACTACAGTGGTTCAATGCCTTGGTTTAGTTTGTGTAGGCATGAAATGCTCATGAGGACTTTTTTTAGTTGGTTTAGGCATGAAATACTCGTGAGGATGTAGCATATTGAATCACAATAAGCAGAATATGCGCATCAAGGAGGCTTAGTGAGACAATTTTTGATTTTTGCTGGCTAATGAACTCATTATAAACTGGATAAATCTGCTGGAGGATAAAATTTCTTACTTTTTTTTGGGAATGGATTCTGATTTTTCAACTGGGGCATCGTCCAGTAACATCAAACTATTTTTGGTTTGAAATTGTTTAACTAAGTAACCTTTTCTTGCTTGAGTCCAAGCTAAATATTCTGCGCTGGCAAACTAATCTGGGGATCTTGATTATAAGCACCTGATTCAGTGAAGTGATGACAACCACCTGTAGTAGTGAATTTCTACATCTCTGGAAGAACATTGGAAATCACATAGCACTATGTTTTAGTATGCTAATTTCTGAGGGTTTTTCTTTCAACATAATGGATTTAACCTGTTAATGAAGAAGTTGTCTTTAGAAAGTTTAGCATGCCCTTATTTTCCAAGCCACTGGTGACTTCTATCTTGAGACTGCATGGTCCCTTTCGCAGCTCAATATATTTGAGTTTGACATAAGAAACCCAATTGGTTTCCTTCTTTGTTGAAGGTTTCCTCCGTTGGCTTTCCCATTTATCTTTTGTTTCGTGGTGTTTTGTGTGTGTGTGAGTGTTTTTTTTTGGGGTTGGGGGGGGGGGTGTTTGCACTGTTCAGAATCATAAAGTTTCCGGGCAATTTAAACTGATGAAATGGTGTACCTTTATGAGGAGGCATAGGTTTACTGACATTTCATGTTTTATAGTTCCTAACCACTGTAATTTATCAAACGAAGGATATGTTTGGCATGCATAATCTCCAGGGTGGAATGTAAAAGAAAAAGAGGATGTGGCAAGAAGTGATCCTTGTGCCTCGACATAATAAAAGTAATAAAAAAATACACTGTTGAGAAATAATAATGAGGGTATGATCAATATTACACAACAAATAAGTGTGTTGTTTTCCATGATCACTTTTCCCTCCATCTTTCTTATGTGCTTCTAAACATGGGAAGTGTTATCCTTTTGTTTCCTTTTTGATTTTATAATGCTTTTGGATGTGCTTATAGATATACTTGCTGAGAAGTCATCTTTGATTTAACTCTTGATTTTATGGTGCAGATGAAGACTGGATGTGTAGCTCTAGTATTATGTTTAAACATTAGTGTTGATCCACCTGATGTAATTAAGATATCTCCCTGTGCCAGAATGGAGTGCTGGATAGGTCTCTTTTCTTTCTGCTGACCTTATCTGTATTTTTATTTTTAATGTCTGGTTTGTACAATTATGTATCATTTGGCTCTGAAAATTAGGCATTTTTGTGGTGCTCCTCTAATGTTTGGATATTGCCTCTGGTTCCGTATTTTGTTCACGTTTTCTCCATCTTTATTGTTTTGATCTCTTTACTTGGTAAAACCTGTTCCCATTTCTTTTCAGTCCATGTCAATAATTTGTCAGTACCCTCTTGTATTAAAGCGGATATCTATAAACCAAATGAGCAATATGGTCTTTAGAATTTATTATTGATGTGTATTTTCTCAATGATATGTTCTGATTTATTCATGTCCAATTCTTATCTTTATCCATGCTGTAGATCCTTTTGCCATGGCACCTCAAAAGGCATTGGAATCAATTGGAAAAACCTTGAGTAGTCAGTATGAAAGGTGGCAACCAAAGGTGGGAACTTATGACTAATTCACCTCATATCTCATATTACCTTTTGAGCCTCTTTTTCAATTAACCTTTTGGGTTTATCATCAGGCCCGCTATAAGTGTCAACTTGATCCTACAGTAGATGAGGTGAAGAAACTTTGTACTACTTGTCGTAAATATGCAAAGATGGAAAGAGTTTTATTCCATTACAATGGACATGGCGTGCCCAGACCAACTGCAAATGGTGAAATTTGGGTCTTCAATAAGGTTGAAATCTTTTTTGTTCTTACTTTGAGTTCAATATTTGAGAGATCACCTTATCCTGTTTTGGTGATGTGAACAAGTGATGTAAGATCAATAGATGGATAGAAATTCAAAATGGTGGGCGCCCAAGAAATTATATATCTACCATGATTTTTTTTTAAGTTCTTTCATCTCAAAGAAATTTTAATTTGTTTGGTAGAGATGAAAATGAACTTGTTGAAATTGGCTGGGTGATGATAGGGAATAAAATTATTCTGTACTTTTTAAGTAGAAGGCTGAAGACAACAGATAAAACATGGATTAGCCAGACTTTGAGATGAAAGAATGTGGTGTTACTTCAAATAGATGAAATTGTAATATATATTTGTGACATTTCCAAAGAATAGAGAAATTGTAATATGAGAAGCTTAATTTTGTACTCAGCGAATTAGTATATTTCCAGATCAATCATCCCTCTGAGTTTAGACTGATGCATTCTCTTCTTTGTAATATCATATGACTAATTATAGGTAATGAAAAGTGATTTTGTGCCTTATTTGGTAGTAACGTGGGGATGTAATGTTTCCTTTCCAATATTTGTTATACGCCTGTTACTATTATTTCGTGGCAATTATTTTTTTCTATTGCCTTTTCATATTCAGGGAAAGAAAAGACATTTCTCATCCATAATTATTTTTTCATTCTTCTCCATTTTGCATACCAATGGGCCAGATCATTTGAAACTAGATGCCCTAATCTTTGTGAATTTAAATTTCTTGCCATGTCAACTAATTCTAAATTTCATGTATAAATATTCTTTTAAAGTTTCTAGGTTGATAATTACTTTTTTGGTAAAATTTTCTTCTTTTATTTTAATTAGTGAAAGACATTCTTGATGATACCATGAAGACGCTAAAAAGTTGCATAAGCTTCTTTGCTTCCTTCTATATGGCTAAAGGCCTACAAGGTTAATAGTTTTTCATTAGTCAATTATCTTATAGTAATCAAATCACAATACCAAATAGGTTAAAACTAGTACCAATACACGTTAGCTCTTAAAATTGTCTCAAATCTGAAATTTAATTACATTTTATTTTATTAAAGCATCTTCTTTTTATATGTCACTTGGGCCTGCCTGCCAAGCTTTGCCCCCCAGTAATAAAGATAAGTGGAGAAAAGTGGAGGTGAAGGAGAGAAATAAGAGATTGGGGAGGGAGAAACTGTGAATGTAAGAGGAGATAGGGGCAAATCAGGAGCTAGTAATACGACCATTTAACCATACATGTACAGTAAATAAATCAATCCTTATATTTTAGGCAAACAAAAATCATTCTAATTCTATCAGGATAAATTTCTTATAGCAGAATTTTATTCATAAGACCGATCAACCCATGATCGAATTATGTCATTCTCTAGTTAATAAAAGAAGCTCATAATTCCTATTCTCATGATCTCATTCTCCATCAATTCATGTTGCAGAGTTATACACAGTATATTCCCTTACCAATCAGTGACCTTGATTCCTGGCTGAAGACCCCATCAATTTATGTATTTGACTGCTCTGCTGCTGGGATGATTATCAATGCTTTCAACAAGGTACTTGTGCTAGATGCTGAGCCATAGCTGGCATTAATGTGTATAAAGAAAGCTATGAAGACACAGAACTGATTATGTCTTCTTCTTGTTTTTTTTTGTGCTGTCAAATTGGTTGATGGACTCGTCATCTAATAGCTCCATGAATGGAATGCTCCTGGCTCTGGGTCCGCTAGGGATTGCATTATGCTTGCAGCGTGTGAAGCTCATGAGACTTTGCCTCAGAGTGCAGAATTTCCAGCTGATGTGTTTACATCATGCCTCACAACACCTATTAAGATGGCATTGCGATGGTGAATCTTTTCACATATAATTTGTTTTCTTATTTGCTAAAATTTCATGTTAATTTAATTTCTCTTACAATCTACTTTTGTTCTCTTATTATTGGGGATGGGGATTTAGGTGTTACTAGACATACATGTGTCATGCTTATTACTAAATCATTGTGGTAATTTGTTTCATAGGTTTTGCACTCGTTCATTGCTTCGTGATTCCCTCGATTATTCACTTATTGATAAGATCCCAGGCCGACCAAATGATCGAAAGACACTTTTAGGCGAATTGAATTGGATTTTCACAGCAGTAACTGACACAATTGCCTGGAATGTTCTTCCTCATGGTATGTCTAAATCATCCCAGCTGCTTTCCTTAGGAAATTAGCATGGCACATCCTTGTAATCCATCACTTTATCTATTAAATTATTGAGTGTTGTGTCATATTTAATTTTATTCTGCAGATCTTTTTCAGAGACTCTTCAGGCAAGATCTGCTTGTCGCCAGTCTATTCCGAAACTTCCTACTTGCTGAGCGAATCATGCGATCTGCCAATTGTTCTCCGGTCTCACACCCGGCATTGCCACCTACGCATCAGCATCATATGTGGTATCTATCTGTCATGGAAAATTATTTTCATGTTACTGTACAATGTAAGAAAATTAATGGTGTCACTGTTGTTAATCAATGATGCAGGGATGCTTGGGACATGGCTGCTGAGCTCTGCCTCTCTCAGCTCCCCTCATTAGTTGAGGATCCTAATGTAGAATTTCAGGTATTACAAAGTTTGTGTATGCTGCTAAAGTTTCCTTCTGGCAATGCATATTATAGGTTTTTATTTTCCTTTTTAAATGGCTCTGGTATTGAAGCTTCATGGAATTTATGTAGTATTGGTTATTTTCCATCATCATTGACCTTACTTGGTTTTGAATTTTATTTGTTTACTTTTCAGCCTAGTACATTTTTCACTGAGCAGTTAACAGCATTTGAGGTATGGCTTGACCATGGTTCTGAACATAAGAAACCTCCAGAGCAGTTGCCTATAGTTCTTCAGGTGCGTTGTATTTCTTGGTCCATGTTACCGTTGGAACCGTCACTTTGGTTCCTAATTCTTTTGTTATGTAGGTTGGCTGATTTTTGCCAATTCAGCTGGCAGGACCTGTTCATTAATTAGGTTTTGGTGGGTAAGATGGAATAAGGTGTTTTTCTTTGGTGGAAATTGTTTCATTTTGGTTGACAATGTTCTTCTGATTGAAATTTGTAAAAATCTGAATTTGTTGTGGGATTCTACTGCTAGAGCCAGAAGCAATATTATAAGATGTTAATTTTGAGTGTTTTTATTCCATGGTTAATGGCATGATGGATCTGTCTTGTTCATTTTTGTGTATATAGATTTAATAATCATATGCTAGTTAGCTGTATGATGATTAATGAAACTTGTTTGTGTTTCTACGATATAAGTTCTATGCTGTGAAACTTATTCACAAAGGATTTTTTGTGTACTTTTGTTTATCTGCCCTCAAGCAAAGGTTTCTCTTTATAGAATTTATATTTTGATCATGTGAAGATTTTTTTGGTCATTTGCATTTTGCATTATTTAAATGTAGGAGCATTTTGATTTCAGGTTTTGCTTAGTCAATGCCATAGATTTCAAGCTTTGGTGCTCCTTGGAAGGTTCCTTGATATGGGGCCATGGGCTGTAGAGCTGGTAATTACTCCTCTCCACCCAGTTCATTCATAATTTGTTGTTGTAATTGTCATCCTTGTGTGTTAAATGATTGTAATACCATTATTTGATACCAAATTTTCTATGTGCAGGCATTATCCGTTGGAATATTTCCTTATGTTTTGAAGCTGCTGCAAACAACTACTCCAGAACTTAGACATATTCTTGTTTTCATATGGACGAAGATTCTTGCACTTGATAAGGTACATCTTGAGGCGCTTAAGTATTGCTCAATAAAGGACACCTATGCTTTAGAAGATGCATAATTGCTGAGATTCTATGCTATCATAGTTGAAATCCTTCACTATTCAACTAGTTTCTAGCCTCCTATATATTCTTATATAGGCAAACCTTCTTATTTTTCTTGAAATTGTACTTCGCCTAATGTCAATTAGAGTACACCCACAATCTAATTCTAAATTATTGGACAATCCTAATTAATCTAAACTGCTGACTCCCATTTATGCTTCAACTATGCAATACAATTGATTCCTTATTATTACAATTATTATACATCTTTAATCTCTTTCTCCTTTTTTATCTTTGATCTGACGTAGCTCGTTTTGTTGGCTCAATCTTCCTGAAATTATTTTCTGTTGGGTTTTAGTCATGTCAGGTTGATCTAGTGAAGGATGGAGGTCATATCTATTTTATCAAGTTTCTTGATAGTGCGGAAGCATATCCAGAGCAACGTGCAATGGCTGCTTTTGTCTTGGCTGTTATTGTGGATGGGCACAGACGAGGCCAAGAAGCCTGTATTGAAGCTGGTCTGATCCATGTTTGCTTGAGGCACCTGCAGAGTTCTCCTAACGAAGCACAAAATGAACCTTTGTTCCTTCAGTGGCTATGCCTCTGTCTGGGGAAACTTTGGGAGGATTTCATTGAGGCCCAGATAATAGGCTTGCAGGCAGATGCTCCTTCTATATTTGCACCTTTACTGTCTGAACACCAGCCAGAGGTTTATTTTAGTATTCTTAATTACTTTTTAGCTGCCATATGCTTATGTTTTGATGAATATTTTAATTTAATGTAGATCAATGCTCCAGTCATATAGTTTATTCTGTTTCAGGTCAGGGCTTCTGCTGTTTTTGCACTTGGAACCCTTCTTGATGTGGGATTTGACTCTGGTAATGAAGGTGTTGAAGGGGATGAAGAATGTGATGATGATGAAAAGTTTAGGGCTGAAGTTAGTATAGTCAAAAGTCTCTTGAGTGTTACTTCGGATGGGAGTCCATTGGTGAGGGCAGAGGTAGCTATTGGTAAGTGATCAAGGATCAGAGTATAAACCCATTTTCAGTACTCATTTTTAAAGGTTTGCATGTTCTTATGATTTGATAACTATCGATTGTGAAACTTATTTTGCATTTTTTTAAATTCCCCCGGTTGTTAGTAATCAACTGTTTTCGGTGATAGCTAGCTTTTTTAAATTTTAAAGGTGGAAAAAGTTGACGAAATTTTTCAGATTGTTATTTGAAAGTGAGAGGTATAAGGGAGCACCATGATTTAAACATAACCTTGCATAACCCACATGTGTTTTTTTTTTTTTTTTTTTGCTGTGGCAGTAGTTTCGCAGATAAATTGTAGTAACTCTTTTTTCTTTCAATTGTCAGCTCTGGCACGCTTTGCCTTTGGCCATAACAAGCACCTGAAGTCCATTGCTGCTGCATGTTGGAAGCCACAGACCAATTCTTTGTTGAACACCTTACCTTCATTGTTGCATATAAAAGGTTCAGGTGGTGGATATACTAGCCAGAACCGACATATGCCTCATGGAAGTATTATTGCATCTCAAATTGGTCCCATTTTGAGGGTTGGGAATGACAATTCTACAACAGTTCGAGATGGACGGGTCTCTTCTAGCAGTCCTCTAGCAAGTTCTGGAATGATGCATGGTTCTCCATTGTCTGACGACTCTTCTCAACATTCTGATTCAGGAATACTGAATGGAGTGCTGGACCACTCAGTACCTAAACCGTTAGACAATGCGCTGTATTCACAATGTATAATTGCTATGTATACATTAGCTAAAGATCCATCTCCACGCATTGCAAACCTTGGTCGTCGAGTACTGTCCATAATTGGGATTGAGCAAGTAGTAGCAAGACCATTTAAGACTACTGCTATTCAAACTAGTGAAGCTACAGCATCCCACCCTCATGCAGGATTAGCTCGTTCTTCCTCTTGGTTGGATATGAATGGAGGTAGATCTATCCCATGTCCTTATACTTTCATCATGTGTAATCATTTACAATATTAAGTCAGAGAGTTTCTATTTGCACTGATTGAATTTGTGACAAGTTTGTCTTCAATATGTAGTTGACTATTTACTTGTGCATGCTGCTCTGTTAGGTCACTTGCCTCTAACATTCAGAACTCCCCCAGTGAGCCCCCCTCGCTCTAGTTACATAACTGGAATACGTAGAGTATGCTCATTGGAGTTCAGGCCCCACCTCATGAATTCTCCGGACTCTGGTTTAGCTGATCCACTTCTTGGTTCTGGCAGAACTTCTGGAACTTCTGATCGTAGTTTCCTTCCACCATCAGCGATATATAACTGGAGTTGTGGTCACTTCTCCAAGCCACTATTAACAGCAGCAGATAGTGAGGAAGTATTATCTAGAAGAGAAGAAAGGGAAAAAGTTGTGTTGGAGCACATAGCAAAATGCCAACATTCTGGTTTGTGTTCTGTTGATATATTTAATTCAATCAACCATGTGCTATAAATACTCTTAAATAGAGGGTTGATGGCATTCTATTCTGTCAGCTATTGGCAGGCTAACAAATCCAATTGCCAAATGGGACACAAAGGGTACACAAACGATATTGATGCATCCTTTCTCTCCCTTAGTGATAGCTGCTGATGAGAATGAACGGATCAGGTATGCATGATCAATTGGTAGTAGTATTTTCAGACATATTATGAAATTTTGGGCTCTATCTTTTGCTGCAAAAAAGTTTTACGGTGATGGGTGCAGAACTTAACTGTAGTTTACAGGAAGGGGGTGGTGAATAACTAATCTTTTTTTTTTAAAAAAAATTGTGTATGGTTTCCTGAGCCATTACAAGTTTATATCTTTCTTCCCTTTAAGAAGGGGGGAAAAAAATAGGTCTGCTGTATTTTTAGCAATATATATTTGTTTTCACTAATGCCAGATGCAGAGATAATCAACAAGACCAGAAAACCATTTTGAAAATCCTTGGAATCCAATGTGTTGTTTAGGTTTCAGATCTCAATTAATTAGTTTCTGTTGTGTGATGCTGCCTTGGTTTTATTTTTATTGACTAGTTTTTTGAATTTACCTCAGGATATGGAATTATGCAGAGGCTGCACTTCTCAACAGTTTTGACAATCATGATTTTCCTGATAAAGGAATTTCTAAGCTCTGCTTAGTGAATGAGCTTGATGATAGTTTGCTTCTAGCTGCTTCATGTAACATTTACTGTTTATTTTATTTTCTTTTGTCAAGAGTATTGTTGGAATACGATCTTAATGAATTTGTGTTTGTGCAGCGGATGGAAACATTCGGATCTGGAAAGATTATACATTGAAGGGTAAACAAAAGCTTGTCACTGCATTCTCTTCCATCCATGGCCAAAAACCAGGCATGCGAGGTCAGAATGTTGTTGTTGATTGGCAACAGCAAAGCGGTTATCTGGTACGCCGTTCTTTATCTAAAGGAATGTGGAGTGTTTTCCTGCCCCCACATTTTAATTGCAAAAAACCTTTTTCTGCCCCTTGTTATATTCATTTATTTTGATCTTATTCCTTGTTATCTTTGTTAGTATGCTTCAAATGAGATGTCTACATTTCTCTGGGATTTAGACAAAGAGCAGCTTGTCAATACTATAGCTTCATCATCAGATTGCAATATCTCAGCTATGGTAAGCCTTACCTTTGCAGGACAGTGACATATATATCTGAGCTGTGTTTGCGTATATTGTTTTGGCATGGCTACCAGCCAACATTTACTATATTATTATGGACAGTAGAGATTTTCAGATGACAGATGCTTTCAATTCCTTAGAGCTAACATGCCAATTAAATCTGGAAGCATTAGTTCTGAAATTTTTTATTAGGAGTTATTGATTTACATTCACATCTGTCATTTTATTGATGTATTTATGTTATAGGCTGCATCTCAGATTCACGGGGGGCAATTTGCAGCCGGTTTTGTTGATGGTTCTGTCAGGATTTATGATGTCAGGACACCTGAAATGTAAGCACTTCAAATAGAAGTTTCTTCCATGAGACAAATGTTTGGTGTGTTCTGTTGGTGTTTCTTCATGTTACCAGCATGAGATTGAATTAAGCAACACAAGTGTCTGCAATGTTTTTCTATTATCATGGTTCACTGTATGCATCTAAAAATATATTTTGCTATTTTAGTGGTAACTGGCATTCTAGTTTAATTTAAATTTTGTGAATTCAGAACCTTCCATTTGCATTTGTTTATTACCTTGGCATTTCTCTAAAATGACATCAATGTTTCTTAGGCTTGTCTCTGTATCACACCCACATACTCATAAAGTGGGGAAAGTTATCGGGATTGGATTCCAACCGGGTCTAGAACCAGGAAAGGTAAAATGACGATCTTTGCCAGTTTCATTCTTTGTAAATAACATGTATTACATCAATCTTTGGTATGGATTATTACTTATGGTCCCTGGATTTTGTTGAAAAGAATGATGGGATCATGTGGCGTTTATTTTTCCTTCAGATTGTCAGTGCTTCTCAGGCCGGGGATATCCAATTTCTCGATATAAGAAATCATAAGAGTTCCTATCTTACCATTGAAGCTCACAGGGGGTCACTCACAGCTCTAGCTTTACATAGACATGCTCCAATCATTGCCAGTGGTTCAGCCAAACAACTAATCAAAGTCTTCAGCCTGGAGGGTGATTTACTCGGAACAATTCGATACTACCCTACCCTAATGGCCCAGAAAATTGGCGCTGTGAGCTGCCTTAGTTTCCACCCTTACCAATTATTGCTTGCTGCCGGTGCGGCAGATGCGTGTGTATCTGTCTATGCTGATGACAACACTCAAGCAAGATGAATCCACGTCTTCTCAATCATTTTTGTTGGAATCTAGCCGGATCAAGACCATACTTGAGGACTGCCGCTCATGCAGTTGGATTTATACCATCTGACGCTTTCCAAAATCCGCAGCCTGTGTGAATACGTTTGGAAATTGGTAGGGTATTGCATTCTGCTAAATAGTATATACTTTATATATTCATTAGTCTCCATTTGTTGAGCATTTCACTCGGCAGGAAGAAAATCCTGCATATATTTGATTGGAGGCTTAGGCGAATAATGTCAATTTGGTAAATGTGTGTATATATCCTCTTAATGTTATTATTCTTTTCCTTGCTCTGGTGTGTTATTTCCTTGCCCAATTTATCAATTTGTAAATTATCAGATGAATTCATAATATTCACAAGTGAGCTTTTTCTGACGGATGATTGATGGTTGAGTCCCGAAAATCTGAACTCTTCTGAATTGATGGGCCCCAGTTGGAATCAGGGGGTAGTAAATTCCGGCAGGAGGCCTCTCAGGTTCCTCTCCAATTAGTATTTCCGGTCTCTACTATTGGATTTACTTTCAATTGATGAGATCTAATATAATTGTAAATATATGATACATTTAACAATAAATAGATGATAATATTTTGATATTGCAATAGATTTCGATTATTTAAAGCAAATCTAATGGTAGATATATTAAGTGGAGAGGAAGTAGAGTTGTTACTTAGTGGAGAGGCCCCTAACTTACAGTTAGCTTCCCTTCATTTGTGCCATGGCATTAAGATTAAGGGGACTACAGGAGATAGCATGTATCAGCCTACGAACTGGTAATTATAATAGCAGCAGCAAAATAGTTTATTTTTCTGATTGTGATATCCTCATTTTGTTTTTTGATCTTATCAGGCTTGTCTTGAAAAAGGGACTCGTCCAATGGAGGTGAAAGGGTTATTGCTAATTATTTTAAAGAAAAACGCCATAATATTGACATGCTAATTTTCAATCCGCATGGAGTCAAGGAAAATAGTAGCAGCGGAAAATATCTTTTCCAACGCTGTTTTTCTGACCCGTTATGATTGAAGTCTATTAAGATGTTTGGATGAACGATAAACCCCGCATTTATTGCATGACTGTTCATTAGATTCATTTTTATCATTTTTTGTACGACAAGGAAATGGATTTATATCTTTAATTTGATTTTAAAATGGTTGAAAACAAATATGTAAAATAAATTTTTCGGCATACTCAGATCATTAAAAATGGTTTACTCATCATTTGTTTATTAAATTAGTTATTACAAGGGAATAAGTTGCTGATGCATTGAGGAAAGTAAACCCTACTCAACGCATTAAGGGTTATAAACAATTCACAGTACTCGTAAACATTATCCTTTGAGGGGAATCGAATGTTAGGTGCGTGTCCAAGTGAATTGATGCATAATCTTAATGCTTCATATTCACTCAAGTGACTTGAGGGGATATCACAACCATAAAATAAGTAAATAAGTAAAGATGACCACTCTAAGCCAATATGGTCCTACTTCGATTGAAATTCATTAGTCATCTAACCATACAACGAAAATATAATGAAACTGACAGTAGATATTCCACATTTTGTATAGTCCAAACACCTTATTGATGCCAATGAAATTTCAGATTTCTCATAAATTGAGAACAATGCTGCAGCAGAGCAGAGAAAATTGTGTGGGAAAATGCTTAGCTTCGATAAACTATAAAAGATAATGATCTTCAAAACGAGAGCCACAAGAAACTAAATCATATATGAAAGAATGTTCCAAGACTATCGTCTGAGTAAGGCAGCACTCCAACTAAATACAAAGATGATTTGTGGCTAGTGTATCTGTGATCATCTTAGACATTGAAAGGTGTCACTTTTTCAACCTATATAACTTACATGTTGAAAACATGAAAAAGCTACCAATACTGATGATGTACACCATATTCACATCACATGTCCACATTCAATAATTGAATGTCTCACTTACGCCCCCCAACCATACCTGGGCCCATTGTCCCTGACAAACTAGATGATGTGCTGCTACTGGTCATCTTCATCCTTCCATCTGTGTTCCCAAATACATTTAGATCTTCAAACAATCTGTAAGATGGAACAAAGGGCTTTTGTCCAGTAGAACTGGTACTGTTTCCCAGACCACTGGTTCCATTAGAAGAAAATGAACTGTTATTTTGCAAGGCCCTGATTCCTTGTGCTGGTCTATAAGATGCTGATGTGTTGGCTGGAGGAGTCGAAAACATATTAGGTGAAGAAGATAAAAGGTTTTGACCACTGGGGTAACCCGGTGTAGCAGCCCACGGCGGAGGAGGGTATGATGAGGGGTATTGAGCATGTTGATTCTGCATTTGTAGTTGCGGTTGAGGTTGCACCATTTGCATTGATTGGGGTTGAGTTTGAGATTGAAATTGAGGTTGGGGTTGGTTCTGGTGCAGGGACCGTTGGGGTTCAGGATGCGGATAATTAAGATGTTGATTCTGAAACTGTGATTGCTGGGGATGGAGTGTGGGCTGAGGCTGTGGGTGTTGGGGCTCATGTTGTGGATGTAGTTGTTGAGGAGAGGGTTGAGGCCTGTAAATATGCTGCTGTGGTAGGGGTTGAGACTCTGGCTTATATTCAGGTTGAGCCCAAGGAACAACATAATTGCTTGAACGCACATTTCCAGGATATTGGGGAGCATAGGGGTAGCCTTGTGTGCTAGATGGAACAGATGTATCAGTTTGTTGGCTAGAGGCTGACAGCGGTGAAGGTATCTGGGGAGATGATGATGATGGCGGCGAGGTGGACAGAGTGATACTCAGCAAGTCAATAATGTCCTGCTCTTTAGTAGTGCTAGTTGGTGCAGCCTGATCTACAATTGCCAATGCATTGATTGGGACGGAGACTGTGGGATCTGATGTGGGGCTGTTGGTTTCCATGGTTGCCGAACCTTCACTCGATCCATTTGTAGCATCTTTATAAGGCACTGACTTTCCCTTGGAATGCCTGCATTGGTTGTCACAGGTTAGTCATGAATCAATTCAATGCATGATGGAACAATTCCACTTGGCAATGGGCATGCACCAGAATATATGTTCATCCAAACCAAACCATGAGTAAATTATAACTTGTCCATGCCTACCAATGCATCTAATATGTTCTTTTCCTATAATTAGCTTGAGTGCATGCAGAAGATTTCCTAATCTAAGCAAGTCATTGATCATTTACTTGGACAAGTGATAGATTCCTAAGTTCATATCTAAAAACAGAAAATTCATCAATATGTTGTTAGGTATAAGCAACCTTCGAGCTAGCTGCGCAAATTCATCTTCCTCCTCCTCCTCATCATCAATCTGGCCTTTTGTTACAGAAGGAACTGGGATAGAAGAGTTGGCTTTGAGTGTTGGATCAGAGTCTCCAGGGATGGAGCGACTCTCTTCCGTTGGACTGAAACTGGAACTGGGACTAGCATATTGGGATGGAAGGGGGGAGCCAGAAGCTATTGCATCGTGCTTAGCAAGCAAAGTTTGAATGCTGTCATTTAATTCAAGGCCTCGCCCAAGAAGTTCCTCATCCCTGCCACATAACCAAGATAATAATAAGTATCCAAATTTTTACCATGGACGAAGGAAATTAACAACTGATAAAGTAAAATATGCAAAAGAAGAGAAACCTGTAAATATCATAGAACCACTAATTTTTTGCACTATAAGTATCTATTGGTATTGAATATGTACATATTCACACACTTCAGCACAAGAATTCATTACTACAACAGAGGTCTATAGAAACTATTGATTTCCCAACTATAGAATCTCTTCCCGAAGCTCGTCCAAACCCACATTCCTTGCATCTTTCGCACATTCTCTAGCAGCGCATAACTTTTGCATCTGCATAATTACTTATAAACAAAACTGACTCAGGAATTGCCCCAAACTTCCACTCATTAGTTTTGTCTGGTGAAGAGTTCTCTGGAACTTTATAAAACAGAACCCGTCCCCACCTTCAGTTCCCAAAGGCAGAAGTAGAATAGCCATTACTGTTTAGCTATCAGTCTCAATCAATCAAGCCTGTTATATCTTTTCAATTGTCAGTGTTCGTGTAAGAAGCTAAATATCTTATTTGACTCAATTTACTGAGTTTATCCAAAAAATATCATATTTCCTCAGTCACCTGCTAATCCATTTATATATATATATATAAAAAAAAAACTATTTTCATCCTGATCTAGTAATTCGTACAAAAAAAAAAAACAGTTGCAGGTAAGACAAAGCAAAATAGTGTCGCAACAAAAAAACTAGGCATCATTTAACATGTTACACACACACACACACACACACCAGAGTCCAAAACCAAAAGAAACAATCACATAAATAAAATAAAATTTAACCAAACGGATAAATAATACATGGTTTTTTGTAGTGCAAACACTGGTTGTGGTAAATGACACATATTATCATACACAAGAATAAAGATCAAGCCAAGTAACATGAATATAAATTGGTGAATATTTTAGTCATGTAGATAACAAGTACGCATGAAACATACAGGGCATTGCAAAAATCTAAGGATGAAACTAACCCAGTGGTCGTTAACATCTGCATCAATTTTTTCTGGTTGGTACGGCAACGGTCAACAAGATCAATAATCACCTCATCTTTTACAGCCTACAAGCAAAAGAAGATCAGTCAATCATGTCATTTTGTCTCAAATAAAGAGGCTAAACAATTGCTCAACATACTGCTCGATCATTAGGGTTCACAGCCTGTAGCATGTCGCTCAAAAGCTCCATTACATGTCGCATAGAATCCAAGCTTGACAAACTACAAATTTAAGGATAAAACAATGAAAAGCTTAAACACAGTTCACCTGAAGAATTCAAGCCAAGCATAATCTTAGAAGACAAAATATGATGGTATAAGATGCAAAAGTGAAATTTTACCTTAAAGTTTCAATTTCTGTTGCCATAGTTTCATCAAGTCTCTTTGAAGTATTGCTGGGCATGCCGTATCCAGCTTGCATGTCTCTTAAAGCAAGATGGGTAGGAGGAGGAGTGAATATTGGAGCTGCATCTGGGGAACGCTTGGGAAATACAACACCAGATCTCTGCAATTCATATAATGCATATGATCGTTCATTACAAATTGAAATTACATGGCACATTAGAAAAACTATAGGTTGTACTGTTGTGGTAGACAACACTGATTGATCGTGAACATGCTTTTTTTTTTTTCAATCCCATGGTTTGACCTTTCTTGGTTTTCCAGAAACGAAAACAAAAAGATTAAGCATTCAGTCATCTTTTACTGTTTGTTCACAGATTCATTCTTAGAATATAGGTGCTGTTAACTTGTAAATGTTACTAGAAAAACTGATTAACTTTTAGCATAAATTTATATGTGCTAAACTAGGATGAGGCAGGCCAAAAAAAAAAAAAAAAAAAGATTTGTCAAAATGATCACAAATCAAACGTCAAAACTGTGGAAGAGACCTAAACTGAAACAATCAAATCTCAAGAGAAATGCAGATCAAAATATGAGAAACCATTGATTGGGGCTTTTGATCTGGTTTAAACAATGCAAAAACCAGATGTTATGATGATTATAATATGGAGAGGATGATTATTCTACACAATATCCAGTCCAATCCAATATAATTTCAATGTTCTAACGTGGCATACCACTCTGGACAGTTAAAAACTTCAGGTGCGGCTAAAGCATCACTGAGAAATCTTGTTGCGTAATTAGCATCGTACTTACCTTTAATTCCTCATATGCCCAATAGTAGTGAGGATGCTTTCCACCGGGCCCACCGAATGCCTCTTGCCACGAGTCTAGCAGCACTAAAATTTTATCCCTCACTTGCATGTCTGTCTGAAATATCACCACATAGGTAAGCCAAAAAAGGAAGTTGAGAAGAAAATGTTAGTTGCCTCAGAACAGTGATTAAACAACAATATTGCACAAACAAAATGCGTCAACACTAAGATTCTGCTGCAACTAGTCATTGGAAGTACCACCAATATATTGTGACTGTGTAAATATTTTTTACAATATTAAATACCAAGAGAATCAATACAGAGATTTTAATTTGATCTGTAATTGGGTAACACTCAAATATAGCTGATGATCAAGTAAACTATCACTGGGAAGAGATGTCATCCGACCCTAAGATGCTTGACAATTGAAAACAGGCATTTTAATGAAAAACTGTGATCTGCTCCAAGCAACAATTGGTAAAACACAATATTGAGCAAGAATCACATACAGCAAAAACAAATATAAAACTACTCCAGCGTCCTGCTATTAAACTTACATTTATTATTCTAGAATTACCGGTAAATCAATTAATAGATTTTAGACAGCATAAAGGGACAAAAAGTGCAACACTTGTGAAGAGGAAAAGGGCATAGAGATGAAAGAGAAATTTAACAGTAGTGTTCATTAGACCACAAATTTCACCATTCAATTTATTTTAAAAAATGGGCCACTTGAACATTAAAACAAACTCAAACTAGCAAAGCCCAAACAGGGGTTCTCCCTCTGATTGTCACAAGGAAAATCCTCAAGAATGAAGTAACAATTTGATGCAAGGATCAAATGCACAAATCTGATCTTCATATTCCACCTGACACCACCTTACCTTCTTCCTCACAATTTTGATCATCTCATCCAGTATATTCCTCTCAGCAATATGAAAATGGATATGATCACCACAGTTCTTCACCATAGTCTCCAGAAGCTAGAAAGTAAACGTGCAGAAATTGTAAATCAAAACCCACAGAGACACATATGCATACAAAAGGGAAAAGCAAAGTCAATGCAAACAGAATACCGTAAGAGAGAGTAGCTGAACTTTGGAGCTCTTATGCTGTAATCTCTTCTTCACGGCTTTGACTACATCTTTTGGCTGCCTGAGAAATTATGCATGTAATAGTCAAAAACCAGACAGAATCTTAACTGTTATTCCCCCAGAGACTATATATCAGACACAAAGGAACAAATTCATCAACTGTATGAAAATCAATGGTTCTAGCATTTTGTAGCCAACTAAATTATACGAAGAAGAAGAAATTCAGGAAAAGAATATATATATATATATATAATTACTGACAGAAGCATAACTGGTTTGTACTATATCCCAGCTCATATATTTGCTAATCCAACAAGGGGAAAAGCTTTTCCCATCAGAAGAAAACTGACGAACAATTATTTAGTCGCTGTTAAGTCGCTGTTTATCATAATTTTTTCCTCCCATAAAGAGCTGTTAACTTATGAAAGATAAGCATACAACATAACAAAAAAAAAAAAAAAACCATCTGCATGAAATATCACCATACAAAAAAAAAAAAAAAAGGAATTACCCAAATAACAAAACTTCTGAATTCTGATCAAGAACAAGCATAAACATTACCAGATGATCAAAGTCAACCCAAGAAAGAAAGGAATAAAAAACTCACAATCCATCAGTCCCTTAAGGAATTACCATCTATTGGAATTAACAGAGTCACAAATTTCGATATTCATGGTCCAATCAGGGCCCATGAGAAGATCGCTGGTCGCCTTCTCAACTGCTACAGTAGCTGAAGAAGAAGACATACTTCCCTTCTCTCTCTCTCTCTCTCTCTCTCTCTCTCTCTCTCTCTGTTTTCCGTAGTTCCAAGAGAAAACGGAAAAAAGATGCTTGCTTGGAAACTGAAAGCTTCAAAAAAAAAAAAAAAAAACACACACACACACACACACACACAGAGAGAAAACCCCAAAGTTCAATCCTTTCTGTGAAAATACAGCTCCGAAGTTTTGCCTGAAAGACTGGGAATTTCTGAAACCCTAGCTAGCTAAGAAAGAATGAAGAAAGCTTGCTTTTTTTTTTTATTTATTTCTTGCGGGAAAAAAAATCAGAATTTGTGGTTCGTTCGTTTGCTTGGGAAGAATATAGTAGTATGAGCCTTTTTTCTATCCTCCATAAATTCCTCTATCTAATTTATTAATTAATTAATTATATAATATACTATAATAAATGTTGAGATAGAAAAGGAAGAAACGTTTGTATAAAAAAAAAAAAAAAAAAAAAAAAGGAAGAAACGTTTGCCTAGTCTCTCTGGTGTGCTTTTCTTTCTCTAGTATGCGACGCATGCGCACTCGCTCTTCTAACTCTCTCTCCCCACGCGCCACGTGCCCCCCATAGTCAAACTCATGTGTTGTTTATGATCCCTCTCTCTCTCTCTCTGTCTGTATTTATTGAATTGATTGAATTGCATTCAGTTACTAAGGAATTGAATTAATATCAAATAAGTTCTATAAAAGTGTCATTATTAACAAGTAAAAATGCACCATTAACAAGTTATTGGGACATACTCCTTCCGTCCCTTATTATAAGAGTCAAATAGGTAAAATCACACAGATTAAGGAACTGGTTGAGAGAGATAAATATGTCTGAAATAATTTTGTTTTCTCAAGTTTTCCTTATTTATGTAAGAGAGAGAAATGTGATAATAGTGTTATAAATGATTATGAATGAGAATGTGAATAGAGAGAATAATGATGGATAAAATGGGAAAATGTTTATTAAATGCTTTGACAAATTGTGACATGCTCTTATGAAAATGGACAAAACCATTTAAATTTTTGGCTCTTATGTATATGGACGAAGGGAATATTTGATATTAATTCTCTTCTTTGGAATTATAATACAATTATCCCTTTTTATAATTTGCATTTCGTTTTCTGAAAGTGAAAATGTGTCTTTGGAACTGTTTTTGTTGGTGTAATCAGTGTCTTAAAGTATTATGGTATGATCACTATCCTAAACTATTTCCTGGGCAATCATCACCCTAAAGCGTTAAGTTAGGCAGGTTCAACCTTACTAATATAATCACAAATGTTTGTTTTTCATCTTTTTTCGACATTCTTCATCTTGTTCTTTTTGCCACGTAAGAGAAACAACAGAGGGTAGTAAAACTGATCGCACCTAAAATATTTTAGGGTTTTTGGGTGCTGATTGCTTCACATAATACTTTACGGTGCTGAGTATAGCTTGAAAAATAGTTTGGGATGCTTATTGTATCTTACCATTTTTAAAATCCTATATTTGTTTTATATTGCTCCCTTTATTCTTAATATAGGACTTATTTACCTAATTTCATTAGATTAAATATGTTAGTTATATTAGTTCAATACATGACTTTTTAAAACACCTTACTTATCTTCCTTAATTCCATCACCCTTTCTCTAATTTTTTTTATTACTGTTGAGAGAGTATTAATATAGGTCATTTTGGAAAAGATTGGTAAAAATCAAAATTATATTGGGTAAATATCTAATTTTGCCCCGGAAGTAACCCAGTAAGAGCTGATTTGCCCCGGAAGTAATAAATGGAGCTTATTTACCCCAGAAGTAGTAAAAGCGGCGCGTATTGGACCCCAGAGGACTACTTCCGGGGTAAATAAGCTCCCTTTGTTATTGGGTAAAAGTCCAATTTTGCGCCGCTTTTACTACTTTCGGGGGTAAATAAGCTATATTTGTTACTTTCGGGG
Organism: Mimosa bimucronata; assembly: GCA_037074515.1. NCBI lineage: Eukaryota > Viridiplantae > Streptophyta > Magnoliopsida > Fabales > Fabaceae > Mimosa > Mimosa bimucronata. The sequence continues at coordinate 5,185,723 of CM073446.1, forward strand.
CAAATCCGCTCCTACTGGGTTACTTCCGGGGTAAAATTGGACCTTATCCCAAATTATATTCTATATTTAGGATCAAAATCAACTCTTCATATACATTCCATATTAAGGATCGGAAGGAGTAGTGTTAAATTTATTTGACAGCGGATGATATTAAAACATTGTTAGATCTAATTAAAGTAGCTCTTCCAAAAATATTTGTTCCCTATTCTCACGAATTTGAAATCAAAATCTCATGTTTAAACAATCGATACCCCTAACTAGAAGTCTAGGACCAAACTTTTGAGAAATTCTTATATTAATATTGTCTACCACATCATTTGTTTTTTATTAATCACAAGCAAATACCTCATAAATATTTTAAATTAATTTAAAAGAATGTTAATATTGTGCAGCACTATTGAATCTTGATTATTTCTCTTAGACACGAAAAGAAAAGTAAAATATTCCTGAGAAGAAACCGAGGCTCCCTAGGGACACATCATATCAAAATTCTCCAAATGAAACTAAAATATTCTTGAGGCATTAATTTGTTATTGGTTTGACCACAAGTAATGTATGATCCCAGATTCATACAAGAATTTCTATCAACCTTTTATGTGAGAAGAATGACAAAGAAATCCTGGAAAATGCAAAATCTGATATCAGATTTGTTGCCTACAACTGATAAAAAATTGACAACACTTAATAGTGAAATAATGTACAACTCATTTTATGGAAAATAATTTATATGGGATTTCATAATTTTCAGTTTCATTTTTCTTTTTTATGTTTGGATTAACTTAAAGTATTTTTACACAATCAAAGACAAAATTTCTCACATATTTACCATGTTGGATGCAAAATAATGTATTAGATTATACAAAATTTTAGATAAGAAATTAAACACCGAATTCAAATATTAAAAGAGGTATAAAGCTTTATATAAGACGCATCGTTATGATACTTGTGAAGAATAAATTATTGGGAAAATTAATTTAAAGTCCCATGGAAGACAAATAATTAAGGAGAGGTCCCCAAAATGGCCAAATTAAAGTTAGATCCCCATGGACCTCATTTATATTAAGTTCCAAAACCAAATTACCCTTTTGCCCTTTATCAGAATGGCAACTTTTGACCTATCTGTAGCAACCTTTTGACATTGCGTAACAACTTCTGATAGGTGCTCATTAACTTATTACACAGGGCCGGAACGTTCTCATGGAGAGGTCAAAAGTTGTTACTACTTAAGATTTTTACACCTTGTGGGTAAAGTTCAAAAGTTGTTACGCAAGGCCAAAACATTGTTATGGAGAGGCAAAAAGTTGTATTTGGAGAGGCAAAAAGTTGTATTTAGACAATTATATTTATTAACAAATTACAAGATTTGTGAGTGATGCTTATTAACTTGTTAAGTAGGGTCCAAACGTTGTTACAGAGCTGCCAAAAGTTGTTACTTACGCCTTGTGGGTGAGGCTAAAAAATAGTTACAGCAAGGCCAAAACGTTGTTGCGGAGAGTTCAAAAGTTGTCATTAAGGTAAAGGAGCATAAGGATAATTTGATTTTTGGACTTAATACAAATCAGGTCCCTAGAAACCTGACTTTAATTTAACCATTTTGTGGGACCTCTCCTTAATTATGTGTCTTCTATGTGACTCCAAATTAATTTTCCCTAAATTATTGATAGAAATAACATTATTAACCATTTATGAATATCGATATTGGCACGCATCTCATAACCCGACCCTTCTAAATTTTATTATTTTACATTAGATTTTAATTTTTATGTTAAATACAAAAAATTACGGAAAATTAAAAATTCAAGGTGAACGAGTTTAGTTGTTTCAGGGGAAAAAAAGGAATTGTATGCTTACGAGGAGGATATATTCTCATTTTTGTCAATATTTTCAGAACTAATTATTTAATAACCAAATTCAATTTTGAATCATGCATGCATGTTTCTAAAACCATCTTTTACGAAAATTGTACCCATCATCTTGACTTTAGGATCTTTTACTTTTTTAAAAAGATTATTGGATATACAAAAAGTTACCGAAAATGAGCTGGATGAGAGATAGAGATTGACATGCCAACTTTAAAGATTGATTAAATTAGCAATGAAAACCTTCGTAATAGATGTTAATTTTCAAATAATAGATCTTAAAATAGATTCTCTTTCAAATGGACTTTCATAAAAAGCATGCATAGTGAAATTGTTAAATTATTGTCCATTATATACTTTCTCCTCAATAATTTTTATATCAGATCATTTGGAGTTTGAAAGCTAAATAAACTCATTGATTTGAATTAAATCAGATACACCTATCAACAAATCTTGAACGTAATTTTACTGTAAGAGCTTGAACCTAAATCCTTTTCCATTAGTTCCATTGCATATGTATTATATTGGCTATGTATAAGCAGCTGGATTAGAGCTTTAACTTTTTGCACTAGAAAATCATAAAAATAAGGGAGAATTTCAATATAGGACTGCCGTAGCCAATTAATTAAAAAGTAGGACCAAAAAATTCTGAAATATCATTGCAGGTTCTGGGTCTTTAAGTGAAATTAAATTGATGTGAAAAAAGACAAAAAAGGTCCCACCCCCACATGGCCTCTCTGTCTTTGACACACACACACACACACACACACTCTCTCTCTCTCTCTCTCTCACACAGATCCCACTTATTTTCACACGAACAAGGAAAAGCTCATATGAATAAGAAAAAGCTCATTTGAACAAGCCTGAATAAAAAACAAAATATTCCTCTCACCCCCTCTCCCCTCTGACACTCTCTCTCCTCTGAAAATTTCTCTCTCTAACACGTGGGGTCAATATTGTCTTTTCTCATCTCAATTTAATTTCAGTTTGCCCCCACAAATTCAAGTGATATTTCAGAATCTTTTGGTCCTATTTTGAAAATAATTGGCTACCGCGGTCCTATATTGAAATTCTTCCTAAAAATATAGGCATGCTCCTGTGTATCTCGTAGCCCTTTAGGCTATATGGTATACAATTCTTTTTTCTGAATTTCATTATTATACATTCGGGTAACCGATATTTTGCATTCATGATGCCTCTTCTTGGGATTTTTTTTAATTAAGAAAATAGTTAAATGAAATCCTTTTCATTAATAAAGGTGATTCTAAGACCATCCTCATTTATAAAAGGGATTATTCTAAGATTATTTGTTTAATCTATTCAAAAACCCACTTGAGTTGTCTGTGTAAAATCCTAAGTTTCAAATCTAGGGATTGATGATAGTTAAAGATAATAATGATGAATAAATTTCGATTTGATCATATGTTGTGAGTGAGAGGGATAAAGAGGAAGGGATGGGAAGGTTCCGTGGTGAGGCTTCGTGCCATAGCCTCGGCGAGTAGACTTGCTAGCTGCAGCAAACCAGCTAGAGGCAGAGGGGCTACCTCTATATGCCTCGCCGCTTGTTGGGCTGCCTCATGAGTGGCGCGAAATAAATCAGAAACAAATCTATTTCTGAATTATTTTGCTCGAGGGAGAGGGAAGGCCGAGATGGGGTATTTGGAGGCTTTTCTAGGGTTTCTAATTGATCCACCCAAAGAGCATTTGGAGCTCCACTCATTTAGGTTTATCATGATTTTTTGCTACTCTTAGTTTTAAACCATTCACGCACCTTATAAACTATACTATTGGATTATTTCATTGGAAAAACGTTTTGGTATGCTCAATGGATTTTCAAAGTTTTAAAAACCTAGGTTTTGGGGGGTAATTTCGAAATTTCAAAGAGAGTTATAAGTTTTGGTATTTCCAATTAGTTTCTATATGCTAATGGATGATTTCAAATGGGTTGATTTGTTGGGAAACTTGAATCAAATTTTCACTCTTTAAAAGCTATGGTTTGAATGGGATTTGGTTCTAGGTTGTTAATAAGTGAATTGGTGCTTCTAATGTGTTAGATGATGCTAATGAATGATTTTGGATTGATGAAATTTGTAAGGGTTGGAGTAGTTGAGGTTTTGGTGATTTTTAGTAAACTTATAGGGTGTGTTTGGATTGCCGTTGGAGAAGTGACTTTTTTTAGAATGACTTTTTCAGAAATGTCTTTTAGATAAAAGTCATTTGTGTGAAGTGATTTATGTTTGGATTTGTGATGATAGAAGTGACTTTTTTTCAATCTGATTTTTAGAAACATGTTTGGATGATTATATTGAAAAGCACGTTTAGATGAAACATTACTAAAAAAGGCATCATTATCATTAAATAATACATATCTACTATGCATATATTCTTATTAAAGGCTTAGTTTCTCCCTTATTTTCAGGAAAATAATTTTAAAAAATAATATTTTTAGGTCAAAGGAGTATATTGTGGGAAAAAATAGTTAGAAATTGTTATGGTAGATTTTTGGAGATAAAAAGAAAATTTTAAATTAAAAGAAATTATCTTATTTGAGAATTTTAGGGGTCTAACAGTCTAATTTTCCTACCCACTTTATTAAATAATACATAACAAAAGGCGTGGGACCCACTAGAAGTCAGAAGCCAAAAGTCACTTTTTTTGCTTCTAACTTTTCACGTTGCAGAAGTCATTTTGGATCAAAAGTCATTTTCAAAATAAGTGAGGCCAAACATAATTTTTTTTCTCACAATGACTTCTGATTTTGGGATCCACTTCTGGCCTCCAGAAGTGAGATCCAAACATGCCCATAGGCTACTTTGGGTGTATGCTAAACCATTTAATTTTGTTGAGGATAATGATGAGTAGGGATGGATTTTTGTGATAAGGAACTTATGGAAAATTGGTTTAAATGTGTTGTTATGCTTAAATTCCAAGTTTTTGGTAGATTGGTAGTTTTTTGTCCTAAGTTATGATTATTACAGAAAAGATTTATCATGAAGAGAAATTGATGTTTAGGGTTGATTAGGGTATATTGGAAGTGGTTTAGAATGATGGGATGTTTAGGTTTTTGTAAATTTACCCAAGTGTCATAAAGAGACCTTGGAGGGGATTTTTAAATTACTATTTGTGTTTGGACACTTGATTAAGTAACTGAATCACGTGTGAATTGTTGATTTTTGTGTAGAGTCTGGTTTTTGAGTTAAGCACAAGGAAGCTTTAGTATTACGGTTAATATAAATTCGCCTTTAAAGGTAACTGCTTTCTACTTGTTTCTATGTGTATGTGTTGTTTATGAGAGTATTTCGAACTCTTTCAACCATTGAATAATTAAAATGATTATGTGAAAAAATTGGATTATGAATTGATTATTTTATTATACACTGTCTTGTGGGATCCTTGGTTTTACTGTTGCATATGTTGTGATTGATCATATTTCAGAAACGTTATATACTAATTTGGAAAATATTGCATGACACATTTTAGAACATTGGGAAGGCTATGTGCCTATTTTGGTTATTGATGCATCATTGTTGATATGTGTAGGAATCCTGTGATTATAGGGATTGAGATTGATTAGGGAAGATTAGCGATGTAAATAGAAATTTCTTGTCTTGTAATTATTTCCTATTCTCCCCTCTAACTTGTAATCCCAGATTATCGGTCCCATTAATGACCGAGATACAATCGTGCTTGTATATATGTTCATACTACAAGATGAATAAAATTATCTCAGTACCTTTATGAATACATTTGATCCTTCATGGTACTAGAGCTTTGAGGAGATACCAATGGAGGACCCTGCGAAGGACACCAAACAATCAGGCTCCTAATTGGATCCGTCGAAGTCAAAGATGGGTTCGCTAAGCGGGGTTTCAATCTGTCTAGAGGGATCTTGTCTAGTGTTTGCCGGACTTGAGGACCCAGCCGTCCTAATCGTGCCGGACAAACTCACCGCTAAGAACTATAATGAATGGGCCCACTCAGTTCGTCGAGCACTAAAGGAAAGAGGAAAGCTTGCTTACATAAATGGCAAAGCACCTCCTCCTACCTCCAACGAAGCAGTGACCAAGATTTGGCTGGTGGAAGACGCGACCGTGGTGAGCTGGCTCATGAATGCTATGATCCCAAGCATTCGAAGATGGTTCATGTACCTGGACACCTCTAGAGAAATATGGGAGTCCGTGAGGTAGACTTATGGAGAGAAGGGAAATTCTTCACAGGTTTTTGATTAAGTCAAAAGTGTGAGACCTCAAACAACGTACACTTTCATTAAGAGATTATTTACTGCCAAAATCACTCTTTGGCAAGGACTTGATCAAATTAATGATGATGCTCCTTGTTGTAACACTCATATTACTAAATATCAAAGAAAGTGGAGAAAGAGAGTCTCTTTGGGCTTCTTGCAGGTCTGAATGTCTCATTTGATGTTGTTCGGAGGCAAATTTTAATTCAAGATCCTCTTCCCTCTATCCGTGAAGCTTTCTCCATTCTTCGTAGTGAAGATTCCAAAAAGAAAGTAATGCTAAAGGAAGAACCAGTAACCCGAATTTCTACAAATGAATCATCTGCCTTTGCATAAAACATATGACCGTCAAGGCAAAAATAGGCCCACTTGTGATCATTGCAAAAAGGTGGGTCACACAAAAGACACCTGCTAGGATCTTCATGGTAAACCCCCTGATTGGAAGCCAAAGAAGGGCAAAGGTCGTGCTTACATAGCTTAATCAACCAAAGATGATGAACAAAGTGGTTTTGCCTCAACTCCTTAAGGTGATAAGTTTGATAAAATTATTGAAATGATGGCTTCTCTTCAGTTTTCGAAGCAGCCGACTGCATCAGTGGTTAAAAGAGATAGCTTTTCAAAGGCCCTTGTTACTATTAAGAGTATGGTTTCTGGAAACTGTTGGATAATAGATTCAGGTGCATCGGTCACATGACCAATGATATCACATGCTTTCGCTCTTATGTTCCTGCTACAACTTGTCTAACTGTCAAAATAGTAGATGCTTCTAACTCCAAAGTTGCTGGCATGGGACATGTTGAGATCACTCCTAATATTGTATTGAAAAATGTTTTACATGTGCCAAATTTAAAATGCAGTCTTCTATCTATAAGTACTTTGGCTCGAGATGAGTGGCGCCGAGCTAACTTTTTTGCTACTCATTATTTTTTTCAGGATCTGTTGGCAGGGATGACGATTGGGTGTGCTAGCGAGTTTGACAATCTTTACTACCTGGATGATTATGCTATTTTGAATGTTGGTTTATGTAATAAAGTGTCTCTCCCTAGAACCGATGATTTAAATTTGTGGCACAAACGGTTAGGACATCCTAATTTTCAATATATGTCTCGAATGTTTCCTTCTCATTTTTCAAATAAAACTGAATTTTATTGTAACACCTGTGAACTCGATAAACATCATCGTACATCATTTCCAAGCAAACCTTATCGAGCTTCTCAGCCTTTTACCACCATTATAAGTGGTACTCTCATGTTCCAAACCGTCTACATTCAAAATGGTTTATTATGTTCATCGATGATCACACTCAAGTCAGTTGGGCTTATCTTCTACAAGAAAAAAGTGAGGTATTCCAAATTTTCATTGATTTTTATACCATGATTTAAACCCAATTTCATACAAAAATTTAGATTTTATGCACTGATAATGGGACCGAATATTTCAACAATGCTCTCTCAAACTTTTTGGAAGATAACAATATCATTCATGAAAGCAGTTGTCCTTGTAGTCCTCAACAAAATGGAATTGCTGAAAGGAAAAACCGTCATATAATTGAAACCTCTAGATTCCTTATGCTAGGTGCCAAAGTTCCAAAATTTTATTGGGGGGATGCTATTCTTACAGCCACTTTCCTGATCAATAGGATGCATAGTAAACCACTCTCATATAAAACTCCTCTCTAAGTGCTTCACAATCATTTCAATTCCCCCTATCTTGAGTATACTTTGCCTCTCCGAGTATTTGGATGTACCACCTATGTCCATATGCATCAAACCTTCAAACTTGATATTAAAGATGTTTGCTGCTTCTTTCTTGGCTACTCTGGGGCACAAAAGGGGCATAAATGTTATGATCCAATCACTAAATGAATATTCATAACATGTGATATCACATTTCATGAAAACATACCTTTTTATTCTCAGTCTTCGATTCAGGGGGAGAACATGAGTGAATTTTAGCCAGAACAAAATACTATTCCTGTCACACCTTCAAATGAACCTCTTGAACCCTTTCCTTATTTATTCATTAAGGTGTTTAACCAAGAACAAGTGGAAATTAAGAAGGAATCTATGCTTGCAACAGAAAAAGAAATAATTAGTTCTGAGGGAGACACAAGATATGGTGTTATCTATACACGAAGGCATAAGGCAGGTACAGTCCCTCAAGATCCTAGCATTTCCCAAGAATCTGAACCGATGACAGGTCCAGAAGAAGAGCAAGAAGCGGATAATCATGGGCAAGAAGCAGATGATCTTGATTTGCCAATTGTAAAGAGGAAAAAACCTCGGGAATGTACAAGACACCTGATAGAGAAATTTGTCTCTTATCAGGGGCTGTTAGTGTAACATCCTAAAATTTAATTAAGGATTAGTGGTAAATTAAGATTTGATTTTGGGGATTAATTATGAAATTTTAAAAGCTTTATAAATAAAATCATGAAAATAGAAGTATTCTGGGAATTTTTAACGGTCTAGTTTCTCCCTTAATTTGAGAAAATTAGAGTTAGAGAAATTATTTTTAGACCTAAAAGAGATCCTAGTAGGAAGAAATATTAGCGGGTAATTAAAATAAATTTTTGAAAGTAAGAGGGGAATTTTATCTTAAAAGAAATTATCTTATTTTGCGAATTTAAGAGTTTAGTAGCAATCTCCATCCTACCTATTTATTTTTCTCTCTTTTCTTCCATTTTCCCTCAATCTTTCCCGTGCTCTCTTTCCCTTATTCTCCAACGACAACCCTTCTTCCTCCCGTCTCCATTTTTGGCTTGAGAGAGGGGGAGCAATGGCTCCTGCTGGTGACGGTGGTCCTCCTCTTGTTTCTTCCTTTGTCCCTTCCTCCTTACTTTCCCTCTCACCCGACTCCCTTACCCCTCACCATATTCATCCTCCCTCCTCTCTTCGTGCAGTCGGCCGAAATGAAGGACGGCGCGGGCAGTGGCAGTTTTCCGGTGAGTCTCCGGTGGATTTGGAGGCTGAGTTGACCCCTTTGGATGTCGGGTGATTTCCCTTCTTTCATTCCCTCTTTGTTCTTGATTTTTCAAATAGAAATGTTTAGGGTTTGAAGGATTTTGGAAATCTAGTATTTATTGGACTAAATTGGTTGATTCTACTTGTTTATCTAAGCTATTTGATTATGATAATTTGGCTTGTTAGTAGGATTTGAGCCTATGTGAAATATTGCTTGATTAAAGTTCAAATAAGACAAAGGCTCATGATGAAATCCTAAATTGAGGATGAAGTTTGATGAATTAATGTTTTCTATATACTTGCTTAAGCTCATGGAAGTGTTTGAATTATTGGTTTTGAGATGGTTAAACCTAAGTGAAAATATTCTTGTTTAAAGTGGAAATAAGCTAGGTTAAATTAGGGAATTCTTTGAATATGGGCTTTTGAACATGATTTATGGCTTATGGAGGGTTGTTTGGGTTCAACGATAATGTGGGTTGGAATCATTAGCTTGAATTTAAAGTTTGATGAGATCTTGAGGATTTTGGGTGACTCAAGTTGGAGTAGGTTTGGGGTTTTGCAAAATTCATGAGTGTGATTGTTTGGAATTAATTGAGGGTTTAGATAGACCCATTGAGGTTAAATCAAAGATGATTAATTGTTTGAGTTGGTTAGATTTGGACTATATGAATTTTTGGTTGATTTAAAGTTGGAATGAGTAATGGCTTATGGGAAAATCTTTTGAAATTGATTGATTGAGGTTAAGTTAGGGGTATTGCAGATTTATTAAGGTTAAATGGTGTTATGGATCTGTTTGGTTTAATCGGGCTAATTTTGTTGCATTGGAATTTGGGGGTGATTTGAAAGAGTTGAGTGATTATGTGAGATACCTGGGATATAGAATTTGGCATGAAGAGTATGTAATGGTGGTTTAGGAAGTCAAATGATGATATTGTGAATATGGTTATGTACAGTGATTGAAAGTTGTAGTTGGGAGGAATTGTCGAGAAATCGAGTAAGTATAGCAGGTGTCGAGGAAGAGAAAGAAGAGGAATTTAATTTACTAAGATGTTTGTGGATGATTGTTGCTAAAGGTTTGGTATGAGTTTAATTTAACTTAACCAAGCCGAGTAAATGTAATCATATCACCTTGTGCAATTGGAACACCTTTATGGGCTAAATCCTGTAGTATTAAGTCAATGTCACTTGAAATGTGTCTTGATCATTTGTATGTATGCTTCTAGTGATTGTAGATACTGCTAGATCGAGCTGAGCTAATGGGCCGCCCTATTCTGTCATTTTATTTTGCTTTTGGCAAGCTCAGGTAATCACTTTCCTTATCCTATGGGTGTGTGTGTGTTGTTGGTGAGATTGCGAATTCTCTTTAACTTTGGATTTTCTGGATTATGGTGGTGAATGTGTGGTAAGATTTCCATTAGTTATTTTAATACAGATTGTTCTATGGGATCCTTAGTTTCTAAAATTAGCATGTGATGTGATGATTACATTTGAAAAGTGCATGTATATATATTGATTTGGAAATATCAAAAAGGGCCAAGTGCCTATTTTTGGTTAACTTGCATTTCTGGTTGTGATGCATCTGTTGTGATAGCGAGCATTGATATTATTGGTGTACTGGGTATGTGTTTGAACCCCATCGAGTACTACCCCATTCGGTGTGTTGGGTATGAATTAGAACCCCATCGAGTACTATCATCTGTGGTTCTGGGTATGGGTTGAGATCCACATCGAGTTCCACTCCATTGTGGTTCTGGGTACGGGTTAAGATCCTGGTCGAGTCCCACTTTGGTTACTGTTACCATCACGTTATGACGTACCTTGTTGGCCGACAAAGACTAATTATATTTTTGGTGTACTGGGTATGGGTAGCCCTCATCGAGCACTACCTTTTGGTGTGCTGGGTATGGATTAGAGCCGGGATTTCGAGCCCAACCCGTTGGGTTGGGCCCGATTAGGACCCAAAAAGTCGGTCCTGGGCTGAGAAAAAACCAGCCCGAAACTAATCGGGCTCATACAGCCTGAAGCCCGATAGTTTCGGGCTAAATCGGGCTTAACCTGTCGGTCTGACGGGTTAGCCCGATATTATAAAAAAAGAAAACTCCCCACCAAGACCACGCCCAACCGCTCAAGCCAAGCCCAACACCTCAAGCCCCCAACCCAACCCAACCCAAAATTCAGTTCACACTTCACACACACGTGACACACACACATTCACACACACTCTAATCCTCTCTCAGTCTCTGCCTTCTCCACCCTGCTCCACGAACCCTAGAAGCTCGAAAAGACAAAGACCATCATCACCCCTCACCACCATTTCTCCCTCCGTTCAGAGTTCAGAGACCATCGCTTCTCCGGCTCCGGCTCTCTGCTCTGAGCCTCTGACGCTCTCCCTCCGTTCTTCCTTCTGATTTTCTCCGTTCTTCCGCTTTGACGCTCTCCCTCCTTTCGGACCATAGGTGAGCTACTGAGCTTCCTTTTCTGATTTTCTCTATTCTTCCCCCTCTCTCTCGGTCCAAATCGAGTGACGCTTGGTGGGGGGAATTGATTCGAGTTCTGTTCACGCTTGAATGTGAGATTTTTTCCCTTCTCTTCCTGCTCTGCTCACACTAATACAGTGAAGGGGGAGGAATTTGTTGATATTAAGGTTGAATTGGAATTACATTATAAGTAATTGAAATTATAGGAATTTGTCTGATTTCTCTCTTGTATCAGTTGTATGTATCAGTGTATGTATCAGTTATGTGGATGTGTATATCAGTGTATGTATGTTGCATTTTGTATTGATTTGAGGCTATAATTAAAAAAAGGAAATGGTGATAGACTGATAATGGAGTTTGAATCTCTTGTCTTCTTGCTTGTCTTGAGTTTCGGTATGAAATTACCATGTGGCTTGTTGATTTTGGTGCTATAAATTTTTTGTGGCTGCCTGGTTGTGGGCTGTGGCTGGTAATTGGTATGAAGTATGAACTGAAAAGTGTATATTTGAAAGTGTATGAATGCTATTTATTTATGCTAGGTAGAATGTAGAAAGGTGTATGACTATGAACTGGTTGGCCTGGCTTGTTGATTTTGTTGCTGTAATTTTTTGTGGCTGCTTGGCTGCCTCGCTGTTTCGGGTAAATGTTATTAATATTATGCTAGGTAGAAAAGTGTTGCTGTAATTTTTTTGAGGCTGCCTGCCTTGCTGTAATTTTGACTATTTAAACCTAGTGATGTAAGTAAAAGGTTATTGTCAATATGTTATTGTTGTTGCAATAGAAAATGGCTTCAACATCAAATAGGGAGAAGAGAAAAAGGCATATTATTGGCAGTGATGATGATGACATTGACAACGAGAACGACAACTCAATTGAAGTTGATGATGATGATGATGATGCTAATGCTAATGCTAGTGTGGTTGAGCCAAAACAATTGGGACAACAATCTTGTGAGGGAGAAGATGGTGAAGTTAAAAAAAAAAGGGGAAGAAAAAATACTTCTGAGGTTTGGAAATACTTTACAAGAATAGGCAAGGTAGATGGGAAAGAAAAAGCTAAATGTAATGCTTGTGGACAAAAACATGTTGTGGGAAGCAAGGATTGTGGGACTTCTACGCTTCGACGTCATTATTTAGGTTGCAAAGACACCCCAAAATACATGGATGTTAAGAACATGATGATAGATCATGCAGGGGCTTTGAGAGCTAGGAAAATTGATCATAGCATAGTTCGAGAAAAGATTTTTTATTCTATTATCAGACATAATCTTCCTTATTCTTTTGTTGAGTATGATGGCATTAGGGATTCGCACTCATATTTGAATCCTGATTATAAGAGCATTTGTAGAAAAACTACTGTGGCTGATGTTTGGAATTTCTACCTTGATCAAAAAGCGATCCTTAAGAAAAAGTTAGCGATGAGTTGTAGTAGAATATGTCTAACTTCTGATTGTTGGACTGCAATAACTGGTGAAGGATATCTTTGCTTGACCGCTCACTTTGTTGATGAGAAATGACATCTCAATAGCAAAATACTTTCCTTCTCTAGGATGGAGCCTCCACACACTGGTGTTGAATTGGCAAAAAGAGCTCATGAGATATTGGTATATTGGAAGATTGAAAAGAAAATCTTCTCTATTACTTTGGATAATGCATCAACAAATTTCATCATGCAAGAAAGATTGAAAGAGAACTTAAATTTGAGCAACAACTTGATTTATGATGGTGATTTTTTTCATGTGAGATGTTGTGCCCACATCTTACATCTCATTGTTTCGAGATGGTTTGAATGTAACAGATGATGCTGTGAAAAAGATTAGAGAAAGCATTAGATATGTAAGGCAATTAGATGCGAGGATGCTAGAATTCAAAAGAAGGGTTCTACAAGTTGGGGGTATTGATGGTTCTGTGGGTTTAAAGTTGGATGTCCCGACTAGATGGAATTCAACACATGCAATGCTTGAAATTGCTATAGATATCGTCGTGCTTTTGCTAGCTTAGCTTTGAATGACTCCAACTATATTCATTGTCCATCTAATGAAGAGTGGGGTAGAGCAGAGGTGATGTGTGCATTCTTGAAGCCATTTGCTGTGATTACAAACTTAATTTCTGGGTCAACATATCCCACTTCTAACAAGTATTTCTCACAGATTTCAAAGATTGAGTTACTATTGAAAAGGAATTTGAATAATTCTGATTTAGTAATTCAATCTATGGCTAAAAGTATGCTTATCAAGTTTGAAAAATATTGTAGTAAGTATAGTGTCATTCTCTCACTTGCAATTATTCTTGATCCTCGCATGAAGCTTGAAGGCATCAAGTATACGTTCACAAATATTGATCCCTTAAATTATAAAGAGAAGATTGAGAACATAAGGAGCAAGCTCTATGATGTTTTCAATGAGTACAAATGTGTGGGATCATCATCATCCTCGTCCCATGTTGAGAGTACATCAACATCAAATTCTACCCACAACAATGTGTTATCTAGTGGGCCAGCGATACAAGTAGGATCAAGTTCAAATTCTTTTATGGATGAAGACATGAATGACAATGATGTTTTTGGGGTAAGTTTGAAAAACTTGTTTGTTGATTAGATAAATGTTTATTTTTTCATTGAATGCATGTTTGAAATTTCAGTGACAAATAGCTTACACTTCCTTTACATATATTGTAGGATTTACTAACACAGTGTTCTAAGGAGAGAGCAATTGACAAATCTGAATTGGATTACTATTTGGAAGAAGGGACATTTGATCCTAGAATTTCTATAAAATTTGATGTGTTAGACTTTTGGAAGGCTAACACGGGTCGATTCCCTTGTCTTTCCAAGAGGGCTTGTGACATTTTAAGCATTCCAATTACTACTGTTGCTAGTGAATAAGCTTTTAGCATCGGCTCTCGAGTTCTCACAAAATATCGGAGTAGTATTCTTCCAGAGAATGTTGAAGCTCTGATTTGTGCTCAAAATTGGCTTCTTGGTTTTCCATGGAATGGTACCGTAATATCTACAATTTTGTTTATTTATCAAATATGTATTGATTAATGTGATAGTTTCAAATAACCATGGTTTATGTGTTATGTTTTTGTGGCAGAGGACGTCGAAGCTGAGAAAAAGGAAACCGCTCCTGTTCCAATTTTTGCACCTTCAGAGAATGCTTCAAATACCATTGATTGAAGAATGAAGATGATTATGAATTTATGATTTATTAGATGTATTTTGGACTTTTGGTGTTGTATTAGTGACTATTGACTAGAATATTTGGACTCATGTCATGTGTGTTGTGCTTGACTGCTTGTGCTTGTGTGTGATTTACATCCCATAAAAACTCTCCCATGTTTGTTACTTGTTAGATGCTCTTTTTTATGTGTGCTTTTGTTGTGTGGGATTAATTATTATTATTATTTCAAGGGATGTTTGATATTTTCCACTATATTTGTCATTTTCTCAAACTTTCAAAATCCCAATTTGAGACTTCTTAGTTCTTACTTCTTACTTTCATAGGGATAAGTTTAGTTAACAATCCAATCCATTTTGTTTATTATATTTATTAGAGTTTTCCCTTAATTCTACTTTTTTAATTGATATGTTTATTCCTTTTTTCCATTAAGTTTGCAAATTGATCTAAATGGTTTTCATGTTCATCTCCATTATTTGAAAATATTAGAATATTGTGATGGTGAATATAAATTATAAAGTACTGCAAAGTGCAAAATCTCTAATAGGTAACAATAATTTAGATGCATTCCTTAATAGTTAATAATATATACTTTTGGACTTTTCACTTTTGAAGCATGGGCCATTGGGCCCAAAAAAAAACTGCTTGGCCTTTTTTTTTAATAATTATTTCGGGCTGTCGGGCTACCGATCATTCGGTCCAGGGCCAAGGGTACCCTGGACCGAATAATTTCGGGTCACTAAAGGGCCAGCCCGTTTAACTGACTGGTCGGGCCGGGTTGGCCCGAAACCCGCGGGCTATCCCGAAATCCCGGCTCTAGTATGGATAGCCCTCATCGAGCATTACCTCCATTGTGGTACTGGGTATGGGTAGCCCCCATCGAGTACTACTCTTCGGTGTGCTGCTTATAGGTAGCCCCCATTAAGCAATACTCCCGTTGTGGTGCTGGGTATGGGTTGAAATCCTCATCGAGTTCCACTTCTCAGTGGTTCTGGGTACGGGTTGAGATCCTCGTCGAGTTCCACTTTGGTCCACCTCGTGGTAGGGGACAACCGTAACGATTCACAAGGCGAACATTTTAGATGACTATGAAACATGTAATTTGAACAGTTTGTTAAAGTTATTCTTGGTATTTGGATGCTCATATATGTTTCGATTATGATATATTGCATAGTTTCCTATATTGACATATTACTTGCACATATTCACATGCAGAACAAATAGGAAAGAATAAGTGTTACTGAGACATGTTTGTCTCACCCCATGTTGAATTACATTTTTTGCAGGTGATCATGCATCGTAGAGAGCATAAGGGAAGGGGCTCCGAACTGTACTGACTGTGTAAGTCGGCAGCGATGTTTTTATATATTGGAAATTGTATATTGTCAAATTATTTAGGCTTGCATTCGCTTTCGCATCATTAAATGTTAATTTGTTATAATTTGATGATTGTATGAGAATATGTACATTAGACCTGAGGCTCAATGTATGTGTGTATATTTGGATATGGGCAGGTTTTGTTTAAATAACCAAATTAGATCAGTCCTTATCTAAATGGTTATATGGAATGCTTGTTTGTTGAAATGTAGTTATCATAGGTTGTTGTTATTAACCATGTTAGGTGATATTTTTCTAACATGGTTAGATATTTTAATATCCATGATAGAGATTATATTGAGATAAGGATTTCGTTTTCCTATCATGGATAACTTGTTGAATCTTAGAAGATTCTTTTTCTAACTATGATAGGGTTGTTTAAATTGTATGAAAAGCCCTTTTCCTATCATAGTTAGTGTGATTATGTTTGATGGTGATTGGTTATTAGGGGTTAATTATGGATTTGCTTGAAGGATTTTACACTCAGCGAGGTAGTATGCTTTTATATCTCATCTTGATGATGTTAAAATTCCTGATAATATAGAGGAAGCATTATCAAGACCAGAATGGGTGTAAATGGGTGTTCACTCCCAAATATAAAGCAGACAGGAGTTTGGAGACGTATAAAGCAAGACTTGTTGCAAAAGGCTTCTCTCAGGTATATGGGATGGATTACACAGAAACATTTGCTCCTGTTTGCAAAATTAAACACAGTTCAAGTATTACTATCTTTAGCAGCAAACCTGGATTGGCAACTCCATTAGTTAGATTGCAAGAATGCCTTCTTGAATAGTGAGCTAAAAGAGGAGGTATACATGAAACTTCCACCCAGTTTTCCAGGGAAAAAATCTAGTCAAGTTTGCAAATTGAGAAAAACCTGTATAGTTTGAAGCAGTCTCCTAGGGCATGGTTTGAAAGATTTACTCGAGTCTTAAAGAAGCAGGGGGTATACTCAGGGTCAGAGTAATCATACCATGTTTTTCAAACTTCAGAGCAATAAGGTAACCGTTTTAGTGGTTTATATTCATGATATTGTTCTTACTAGTGATGACACTGAAGAAATTAATCACATCAAGGAGGCACTCAACAAAGAATTTAAAGTTAAAGATTTTGGGGAAATGAAATATTTCCTCGGGGTGGAAGTGACAAGATCAAATAATGGAATCTATATCTCGCGGAGAAAATATGTTCTTGATCTTCTTAAGAAAATTGGAATGTTACGATGCAAACCAAGTGACACGCCCATACGAGCAGACAAGATAGTGATGATGTGGATTTAGGAAAGCTTGTTGACATAAGGAGATATTAACGTATGGTTAAGAAATTACTATACCTATCTCATACTCGATCAAACATAGCTTTTGCAGTTGGAGTTATGAGCCAACATTCTCATGACCCGAAACAAAAGCATCTAAATGAAGTATACAGGTTACTTAGACATTTGAAGGGCTCCCCAAGAAGGGGTATTCTATTTAAAAAGACCAAGAAAAGACATGTTGAGATGTTCACAGATGCTGGGGGAGAGTGTAGGAATCCCGTGATTATAGGGATTGAGATTGATTAAAGAAGATTAGGGATGTAAATAGAAATTTCTTGTCTTGTAATTATTTCCTATTCTTTCCTCTAATTTGTAATCCCAGATTATCGGTCCCACTAATGACCAAGATACAGTTGTGCGTGTGTATATATGTTCATACTACAAGATGAATAAAATTATAGCAGTACCTTTATGAATCCATTGGATCCTTCAATATGTATGAAATGTTTGGTAGTTGGCACACCGATATATTGGATCTGTATACCATCATATGATGAGGTACTTCTTTAGCCCACCCGAACTTATGGTATTGAGAAGGCAAGTGAACGCCTTGTGGTTCTAGGACGGAAAGTGAACCCCGACTGATTCCACCCCTGTAACACCCCAAATTTTAGAAGAGGAAATAAGGAAATATTTGGAATCTTGGGGTATTATTTGATATTTAAAAAGTCTTATAAATAAATTTGGAAATTAAAGCATATCTAAAGAAATTATTTTGGAACAAATTCAGGTTTAATTGGAAAATGGTAGTGGTAAATAAAATTACCATTTAAGGACAAAATAGAAAAAGGGAAATGAAAAAGACAATATCTGCCCCTAGTTAAAAATATCTTCAATTATAAAAAGAAGGGCAAGATGGTAAAACACCCATTAAAAATATCACTTTCTGTTTTTCAACATATATACTCCACGTGTTCCTTCTAATTTCTTCTATTCCCTTCACTCCCTCCAAACCCGAAACAAGGTGGAAAACGCTCAAGAAGCTTGGAACAATCTTGGGTAAGCTATTTTTCTTCATTCCCCTCTCTTTTTGGTTGAATTTTATTGAGGTTAGGGGAGAAGGGTTCAAAATTTTGGGAAGTTTTTAAAGCTTCTGGATTTATAAAAATGATGCTTGGATTGTGTTCTTAGTGGTTTGAGTGCTGATTTTGGGAGGGAAGTAGAAATAGGACCGATTGTCCAAGAAGTCCCTCCTGGTATTGTTCATCCGATTAGGTTCTATGAATTTGGACAAGAATCAAACGAAATTTTTCAATAAGTATGATTAGGAGTAGTATAAGTTAAAGAGAGGATATTATTTGGTTGATTGGAAGAAGTTTGGAATGGTTGGATTGTTGTTCTTCACTTTCCCCTGTGCGTCCGAGCTTCCCTTTCCCTGTGTTGCTTGATTTTCGTTCTTTCCCTTGGGTATTAACATCTTAGGCATCTGGGAAGATGATGGAATATGTGAATCTGATTGAGTGTGGAATTCTTATTTTCCTTCTTGCTTCTCTTCTTCTGTTCAGCTAGGGAGTATAAAATGGCTATTGATATTTTGTCTTGCTCTGGGATGTGAATTGGAGTTGCTTGCTTATGATTGCTTGATGGAGCTTATTAATTATTCAATTTTCTTCTTTCTTCATGCTCTGGCCAGCAAGATTTGTTCAGGGGAAGAGGAAAAAATGTTGTGATATTTAAGTAACAAAGGAGTAGGAAATGGTTATTGATGTTTGCTGTAAGCCTTTAGGTTGTAGAATCCTAATTGTTGTTGGACTAAGTCAAATGGCTGCTCTGTGTTGGAATAATTTAAATGTTCCCTATATATTTGATGATCATTGTTTTGTTTTAATCCTAATATAATGTTGATGATAATGAGTGTAGTAGTGATTTTCTGCTCGTGTTGATGTTATTGGCCGCTGGGTTATTAGCAGGGAAAAGAGAGATTGTGATATTAATTCAATAGGAATGAAATTTAATGGAATGTGAAATTGAATTGGTTATTCTTTGATTTTGATAGGTCTTGGTTCGAATTGTAATTTGAATTGCATTTCGAGATTGTTGGTTTGGGGATGGTATTTATTGGATTGAATTAGTGCGATGATTGAGGTTTCCAAGTCAATGTTTCCAGATGTTTATGATTGGTTTGAGTTAAGTTAAGGAGTTGCAATTTTATTTTGGAAGTTTAATTTATTGCTCAATGATTCTTTTAAAGATTAGGACAAAACTCTAAGCTTGGATTGGAAATATGTGTTATTACATTTAGTATGTAGTTGCTAAGTTAAATTTAAAGATTAGTAAACAATAATGGGTGTAAGTTTATATTGTTTGATTAAATTATTAATTGATGATATTATTTTGAAAATGAAATTCCTGCTTTATCCTGTTTGAAGTGTTGTACTGGGATACTTAAATGGTGAATTAGATTTTTAAGTATAAAGTAAGTGGTTGTATGGGTTACTAAGAAATTTGGAAAGTAAATTGAACTAAAAGGATAATTGATTGATAGGAAATGTAAGTTTAATTTAAAATTTTAAGGATATTCATATGTTTGTGTTGTGTGTATACTAATTAATGCTTGTGAAACCTTGATTGACAATGGTGGGATTAATTATTTAGCTAGAAATTAAGATTTAATTGTATTAGAAATAGAAAGGGTAGTACTATAGGAACGTGAGAGACGCTTAATTATTATAAATAAGTTTAGATATTGATATATTATTCTGGTATTATAAATATTTATAGAACGGGATAGTGTTTCGAATCCCCAGAGTACGGTGAAGGGAAGGAATACAGTGACGAGTAATCTCAGGAATCAGGTAGCAGTTTGTTTCAGTAACAATTAAATTGCATGTATAATTTTGTAATATTTGTTGCATTTATTTGGTAAGTTTTTATTCCTCTCATGTTGGAGTACTCCAGGGCTTAGGTGGTTGGCCGCCCCTTTGCTAAACCAGTTTAGTTATAGCTTTAAATGTTATAACGAGAAGTCCTACAGGTAGAACCTATACTAGTTAACGAATATATTGTTATCAGTAGTTGGTAAGTGCAGATCGCACAATGATTAATACGATAAAGATTATCATTATTTGTGCAGAATTATGAAATATATACATGTCAATAAATGCATGAGAACAAAAGTTAATGAGATAAACTGCGTTGAACTATTGCTTTTTAGAGAAACTGGCAAGAGTTAAGCTTTTTAGGAGTAAGGTAATGTAGGAAGAAACAGGAATGCCTGCTTTATAGTGTACTTTAATAGACATTTTGAGTATAGATTGTATATATTATAAAGTTAGAAAGTAAGCAAGCAGATAGGTATTAAATATATGGATAATTAGGGGTATGTGAATATATATATATATAACTAAGAAGCAGTGAGATGATATGTACAGGTAAGGGAATCTTCGATCAAGATTACCCCTCTATTTTATCTTTAAGTCATGCTAGGTAGGATTAAATATTAGCTCAATATTAAGATGATTTTGATTATTTTAGTTGTGTTATAACCACTTAAATTATAAAAAGTTTAAAGTATTCTAACCAGCCAGAGAAACCCATTTCAACTAGAATGAAGTTGGAATGATATTTACAAAGAAAAAGTTTTAAAATTTTTCATATTTCATGGCTTCCGGCACTGAAAAGTGGTTATAATTCAATTAAAATATTGTAATATAGTAGTATAAAATAAGGTGTTACAACCCCGTCCCCTAAATTTAGGGGGTAAACCCTAACAATACGCAAAGCGATCGTTTTGGTTTTTATGATTGCTCCTTCTAGGGAGGTGTTGTGAAATATGGATTTTGAACTGATTTGAGAAAAATGATATATGTATATATATGCATGATATTTCAACTAATTTCTGGAACTGATTATGACATTGGTACTTGGTTATTTGTGCATGCTTCGAAAATTATACTGTATAGATTTTTTTTTGGGTAAAAGAAAGGGGCTCAAAGCCCAATTATACTGTATAGATTTCACTTGGTACATTGCCAGCTCACATGAACATGTGAGCAAGTAGGAAGCAAGTTACTGAGATATTGTCTCACCCCAGTCGCTCAATGTTTTTCATGTGCAAGTTTGGGTGTAGAGTCAAGGGGAAAGGAGTCAGATGCAACTTGTTTGAGTAAAATTTATGGCTTTGCGGTGATTATGTAATGCCACATAGACATGGGCATATTTATCTTTGCTTACGCATGATTATTTTGAATTTTTGGATAACAGTTGGATTCCGTACATTTCTCTGAGACTAGTCCTTTCTGGCATAAAGGCCAGAGGCCTTCTAGGATATATTGTTGATTTGGATATGTTTGCTTGTGGCCCCATTTTGGCGGGTGACTTATTCCCATAGTTATTTTATTTGATTATTTAACTTGGTTTTTAAATAACTATGTTGGTTAATGTTTTCCTAACATAGTTATTGGGTTTTCAAAATGCTCTTGAAATAACCATGTCAGTTGCCTTATTTTTCTAACATGGTTATATCTAACCAAATTTTAAGGAACTTTTGTAAAAGAAAGTTTTGAGATATGGTAAAGTTTTTATAACCATGTTAGGTCAATGCTTTTTTAACATGGTTAATATTTTCAAGGTTGACAAGAATCCTTTCATATCCATGATATGGATTTCCCATATTTTTAGAAAATATTTTTTTTCTATCATGGATAGTCTTTCGATGATTAGTAAATGTATTTTCGAACTATGATAGTCTCTTGTCTCACTTGGTTTATTCTTTCCTATCATAGTTAGATCTCTTTTATTTTGAGTTCCAGTACAATTTTAGGTTAAAACTTTTCTAACTATGATAGTAATTTCTACTAAATAAACTTCTTTTCCTATTATAGTTAATTTTAAATTAAATGTGATTTATGGGAAGTCTAGTGGTTAATAAAAGGGTTTTAGAAAACAAATCCTACAGCCTGCTTTACCAAATTAATCTAAAACACTTGAAAGAACCCTCTCAATAATAATTCATTTGGCCCTTATCCAAAGTATTTCGTTACTATTAATTGATATTTGCTACTCCCTTTGTTCATAAATATATGACTTATTTGAGAAGGGGTGCTTATTTCTAAATATAAGACATCTTTATATTTTTTCACAATTTTTTCTTTAATTATTCCTATTGATGCTCTTAAATAATAAATAAACAAGAGAGAGATGGTGGAAATAAAGGTAGGTGGTTAGGATGTTTTGATATTATCATGTGATTTAAACTAATTTAACTAACATCATTAATCTAATCAAATTAGATAAACATGTATTATATTTAGGAACGGATGGAATATCATTTTTTGTTATGTATTTTAAAAGCAATATTTAATATATCTTTTAGCATCTAAAACTTTGTTTATTGTATTCCTTTTAAAACAAGAAAGTGGACGAGAGAGCGAGAAGGTATAAAATAATGAATGGCTTTGGCCAATGATTGAGGATTAGAAGAAGATTGTGTGCTTGTGTGTGTGTGTTTTTATTTTGAGAGAATACTATTGTGAATGGGGTTATGTGGGCCAGCTTTATGTAGTTATTGACACGAACCAAACTCTGGTGAACAATTTCTAGTATCTCTTCTCATTTTTTAATAGCCATAGTTCGGTAGCCATAGGAAAAGAATATAAATTACTTACGTAATATAGGAAAATTGCTGAAATCTCTTTCATTACAGATTTTATTGTACAAAAGCTTATAAGAAATTAGGTTTTTTTTAAGCAGTGACAACTCTCTTTCAGTTGTGTAACATATTTTAAGTTTTGTGCGAATGTCTCGCACACAAATAAAGAAGAGTTGTATTTTGTATGCACTAAAAGTAAATTACGCATAGATCATTCAATAAATTTTATGTGTCTTTACTCTTTAGGCAATAATTTTTATAGGGAAAGTTTTTCAACAATTTTTTCAATGCATAATGCAACATGTCTATGATATTGCATCCCAATCAAAGATGGTAATACGGGTCAACCCATGATTATGTGATGCGAGTTTGTATAGCTTATACCGTTGTGGGATGCTGAAACTTTAACTCTAACCCCTCTGATGAACAGGTTGAATCCATATTATAGATAATAAACTCAATAATATTACACAATCTTCTCTGAAGTTTTTTTTTAAACCTTTTTAAAGAATTAAGTTATAAGACTTCTCTTGGTTGGCTTAGTCATTCACGGGGAAAATGTTTGACACCACTCTGTTTCTTATTATAAGTCCAATTACCATAAATTTTTTGTTCATAAATATAAGTCCACTTTGGGATTAATTAATGCTACTGTGACTATTTTACCCCTATGTTGGAAATAGTGAAGATGAGAGAGAGAGAGTGTATAATGCATAAAATATTATTTTAGCACCTATTCTTATAAATAAGGGTAAAGTTGGAAAATGATTTAAAAATATGAGATATTTAATGGTATAACTTCCACTCCTTGGTATGTAAGAAGTAGTTAAGGTGGACTTATAATAAAGAACAGTGTGGTACTTATGCATGCCTTATTATATTTTATCACCCCTTGCAATTTATTAGCCTAAGCCTGGTTAATTAAGAATGGATTAATTAATTTAAAAACAACAGTGCTCGTCTTTGCTTTCTATTTTCATCATTCACGCGCTAGGATCACGCGCTACTCTTTCTATTTTTATTGCCATCGTAAAAATAAGTAATAAATAAATGAGTCAATGCTCTGTTTGGGCTGTTTGACATGAGGGGAGGGTGAGGAAAGCAAAATTGTATTAGTTGAATTTAAAAGAACTGAAAAAATGAGGTTATAAAATTTAAATGAAGAGATTATAGAAGATAAAAGTGTACGAATTGGTATTTTTAACTGTTGTATTAGGCCCCAATAGCCAACGTAAAACCCTGTCAAATCTCATTGACATGGATCAACACACAATGACGTCTTACGATCTTTGTAACCGACCCCACATAGTAGGATAAAGCTTTGCTGTTGTTATTATGATGAAATGAGAGTCTCAAAGTAAGAGGTCATAGATTCGATTTATTTATAACCCTAAATTAAAAAAAAACAAACAAACATTTGCTGTGAATATAAACCTAATTGTTTGAGAGTGACTTCACATAACTTTATAAGATAGAAACACAAAAACATTACACTCAGCAAGTGAATTGGCCAGTTCCATCGATATTGTAGATAGCACAAGTTTATGTTGAATTGACACTATTATATAAGATAAAAGGGTTAAGGGTAAAAAAATACACTTATAATTTTGTCAAATGTTCATCCAACACCAAATGTTTTTTTTTTTTGGATAAAAAATACACATGAACTTTCGAATTGGATAAAAAAAATACACATTTATAGTTATATTCCAAAAGGAAGCATTTGGTGCTGGACGAACCTTTTTACAAAATCACATGTATTTTTGACTCTAATTTAATTATAAATGTGTATTTTTGATCCAATTTAAAAGTTTATGTATATTTTTCGTTAAAAAAAATATTTGGTGCTGGATTAACTTTTGACAAAATCACATATGTATTTTTGACCCTTAACCCAAGATAAAAACACAACCAGCAAACTCAATAAATCAACTTGAAAGTTTGACAATAATACTTCGAGGTCATGTATGTTGGTAAAACAAGGAGAGATTTTTCTAAAAAAAATTCTAAAAGAGAATTATACTCCACTTATTGTCTGAGGTAAGTTGGGAGACAGCTTGAATTAATTATCAACACAAGGGAATGTTCTAAGAACAGAACATAGCATGTGATCAGGTTGTTTATATGTGTATGGATGCTTTGTACTTTAACTAATTATAGAAGTCTGTACATTGCAATTTTTTTTTTTGGAAGATGTCAAGTTTCTTTGTTTAA
Organism: Mimosa bimucronata; assembly: GCA_037074515.1. Taxonomy (NCBI): domain Eukaryota; kingdom Viridiplantae; phylum Streptophyta; class Magnoliopsida; order Fabales; family Fabaceae; genus Mimosa; species Mimosa bimucronata. Next base: position 5,210,939 of record CM073446.1, read on the forward strand.
CTTATTTTATAATAATTAACAACTGAAGTGGATTAGATTTGTCCAAATAATTCTCATAGATAAACATGAATTACAAGTTAGGAGTATAATAAAGACAAAATGAAATATTTTAAAATACAATAGTCATATTCCTTTAATTTTCTTAATTCTAATTTGGTTTCCTTTCATACTCTCTCATTTCGTTTAGAATATTCCAAAATACCAAAAGTGTTCTGAATAGAATTTTCAACAATTGCGGAAAGTCCTTCACCGCCCAACATATTTTTTCTCTTGACTTTAATAATATTCCATTTGAAATATTAAAATTAAAATTAAAAATTAACAAAAAAGGCTTCCATACTTTATCATTTATTGAGTAATCTTTTGTTGATTTTTTTTTTGATACAAGAGAAATTTGAAAGACACCCAGGGATTGAACTCCCTCCCCCACCTCCACTAGCCTCACCAAGGAGGCTAATGGCAACTGATCTAATGATCACTGGCTGCTGATTGTTTTTCATATGCTGAATGAAGTTTTGAAACCAGCCTTGTTTAAGATTTGTATGTCCTTGTAAAAAAAAAAAAAATTGTTTGTCCTCGTATTTATCCCGCTTTGGTCCCTAATCTGTCTCTCAAAAGAATCCAATGCATTGAACTTTGATAGAGTTGTTTAGAAAGTGAATTCCAACCTAAGAATTTTCGCCAAAGCAATATTTTTTCAGCATATATTCTGAGAGTTTTAGCATACATCAATTTAAGGGAGAAAACCACAAAAATAATCCCCAAATATTCAAATTCAAGATCTTGAATATTGTGAACTTTTTAAGGATTAGCCCGAAAGTAAATTTTATAGTAAAATTGTCTAGATACCCTTAATTTAAAATATGAAAAATGAAATGATAATATAATTAAGGGAGTGACAACTACAACAATTCCGAGTGTTCGCTTCGGTCTCTCTTTACTTGTATAACATGACTCCATACTATTTGATCTATTCTCCTTACTGGCATATCTAATGGCCTTTTTTGGACGTGTCCAAATCACCTCAAACGATTTTCTACTATTTTATCAATAAGGGACAATTGATTGTATAAAATTTTATATTCCCTGTTAAGTGCTAGTAGGTGGATAAATATCATTAACAACAATTGTTTAACCAGTAACAATTTTACTCTATCAAATAACAATAAACAAGGTAGTAACATTAAAGAGTATTTATTTAATTTCACTACAAAAATCAATTTCAAACTAATCCTTAAACCTTCAATTTCAAGCTTTTTTTATGGAACCAATAAATGCTTCATACAAATATAATTTGGATAACAATCATAACATACACGAATGAAATGTTTTCTAAATGTTTATTTTAAAATGTTAGTAAAAAATTAAGTTTCAGATGAATCTTTTCAGAGTTGGAAAAGATTTATTTCAAGGTAAAAATTAAATGCTGGACGATTAAACTATTCTTAAGCTTAACGAACTAATCTTGTATAACAAAGATTAATAAATTATTGACTCAAAAAAAGATAATATCAATTTACTAGTATCATTTTTTTTGCCAACAATTTACTAGTATCAATTCAATCTCATTTATAAATTATAAGGTAGAGTTGCCAATTATAAAGAATGCCATTTTTTTTATTTGCTTTTCCTTTTACCCATTTGATAGATGTTGATGTATGTTATTTAATTTTAAAATTTTATATATTTAATACAAGCAAAATTGAAAATTTCTTAAATTTTTGTATAAAATAATATGTTATAAAATTTTGGGAAAATTTCATTTTTCCCCCATAATAAAGAATTAATCTCAGATTCCCCCCAAAACATTCTGAAATTTCACTGCACCCCCAAGGGACTAAAGTGAAATTAAATGTTTCAGCTAAAAGACCAAAATGTCCTTATTGAAAGAAGTACAAACGTTTTAGAAATTTCTCATATGTGTCTTGGAAATTCTCCATATGTGTCTTGGAAATTTTTCATATGTGTCTTGGAAATATAGTTGTGAAATTTTGGATGTTTTAGTTTTGGATTCCATGATTTTTTAGACTTAAAAATACTCACATTGATGTTGAAAATAAGCACAAATGTTTTGAAAAGTTCCCTCATATGCGTCTTGGAAATTTCCCATAATTGTCTTGGAAATTCTTCATATGTGTCTTGGAAATCAGTACAAAATTCAATAAGGACATTTTGGTCTTTTAGCTGAAACATCTAATTTCACTTTAGTCCCTTGGGGGTGCAGTGAAATTTCAGAATGTTTAGGGGGGAATCTGAGATTAATTCTTTATTAGGGGGTAAACTGAAATTTTCCCTAAAATTTTCCTTAATTATGATAAAATATGGTAAAAGTGGCGGGTAACAAGAATTAGAGTGATAATTTACATTTGAACTTGGCACATCTTAAGTGGGAGGAAACTACCCAAATTATTTTTAAGATTCGTAAGATTTAAACATGAAATTTTATCTTTATGATTGACATACATGCGGAAGATCTTTTCTTCCCCTTCGTTGTCATCATAGGACTCTCTTTCTTTGGGGAAAAAAAAGAAAAAGAAAGAGCAATAATTCCGGTATAATAATTGGATGAGGAGGGTCATTATCAGTTTCCATGGTCTCACAATAAAAAAGTCAAATAATAATGAAAACCCATCAGCATAATGGCTTTAAGACCACATATACAACACTTCTATTTTTTGGAGTCATTATATATTAGACCCTCATGACTACCAATAGTCATTTTGACTCATTTCACAAACGGTCAAGAATTGTGGATGCACACAAGTAAGTGATCACTATGTGTCTTGGAAAAGTCACAAGTTTTTAACTCATTCAATGATTCTATTATTTATTTGAATTCAAATTTGTTTGTGCACTTTTTGTTTGCATTTGATAATAAATACTTTTTTCCTGGGTTATTGTACAAGGCTTCAAATTGAAGGATTTATGCAAATAAAAAACAGATTTTAATGAAATGAGTCTAAGTCATTGTTGCCAAAATTTTAAAGGATAATGTCAATCAAATTTAGTAAAGTGATGTTCTACTTTACTGTTTTTGTATATTTATCTCATAGATTGTTGCGGTATAGGTTATGTTGTTAGGCTTAAAGCTTAGATAATTTGTATTAAATTTGTAACCCTTATAATTTAAAGACTTGTGTCATTTTTCTTGTTTCAATATGGTTTATTTCAAACATTATGATAGGTTAGATCAGTGAGGATTTTAAAATAAATATTTATAGTTTCACTTATGATGTATTTTTACAAATTATGAATCTAAAATATAGGTCTAAAAATATTATTAATGAAAGAGTGGAAAAGATAAAAAAAAAATATTATTATTTATGACAATGGTGTCTAGTGACTCGACTCTAGAGAGCATGGCTCATGGCTGAGGTTGATCCCAAATTTTAGAGACAAAAGTATTTGGAAACTATATATAAATAATCATATTACACTTGATCTTAGCCTGATTATGGGCTTATTGCTAATCATGTTATATTTCCAATTTTAATATTCTGAAAAAAAAGCTGCAGCCTGATTATGGGCTTATTGCTAATCAGGCTATATAATAGTCTCTTCGATGTCTAATATGAATTTGACATTTTTTAGAGATTGTAGAAGTTTAATGACATACATAATTATAATATATGACATATGTAATTAGGTTATATATCAGTTTATAAGTTATGAAATATAATTTGGAAAACTGATAAATTTAAATATTGTAAACTAATTTATTTTGCTTTATTAGTCTCTAACAAAAGTAAACTTGATTTTATACAAGATATTAGACGAAGTACTCCTCTGGTCCTATTTATAGGGTAGAGAGAGAAGGTTTTATTTGGTCCTATATATAAGTTACCTAATTAAATATTGAGCATGAATGTACAAGTTTACCCTTCATTTATTATGTGTTGACTTTATTTTCATGTGGTATAGTGAATAATTAATATAGGTAAAGTTATAAATTTGTTGGATTTTAGTAGAAAGTTAATGAGTTTTAAGGCTTTCTTTGGTCTGTGTGAAATATGTTAAAAGTGACTTATAAATAGGACCAGATGAGTATATGCTATGGTCATACAATTAATGCACTTTAAACCACAATCATTTCCCCCCACATTGTAACAAAAGGTTAAAATATTCTAATGTCAAAACCACAAATAAAATATCAAATGTAGTATTATTCTCACCTTCATAATCTTGATAACGACAAAATAATTAAGATATATTCCATGACATAATTATGCCGACTTTTATTTCGCAATTATCTCTGGCCCATTCTTCAGTCCAGTCTCATTGGGCTCTCTTCATTTCACACTTACCACTGTTGCTTTTAAAAAGTCACAAACGATAAAACCTATAAAGCAAAGCATAAAAGTCCATTAAATCAGTTTCATATCGCAACTTTGTAAACATATGAATCCCTGGACATTGAACAAAATTTCTTAACATAGTCTAGTGACTGTGGTTTCTTGGACCAAAGTGGGATTTAATCCCACTAAACCGTAAGGTCTAAAAAGATTTGATTACCATTTATCTACCAAACTTCTTTATTAATATAATGTAAAATACAGAGTATAATAAAAGATAAAATGGTCATGTTTTAATTTATTTACCAAACTACCAACGTCATTTACAATACTTGCACCACTTTTTCACTATTCATCAAGAAAAAAAAATGCAAGATGGATGTTTATATTTTAAACTAATTTAATTATGTGTCTTGAAACTACTATTGATTGTTAGCCCACTTAATATGTGTAATCAATATAAATATTTTAGACAGAAAATAATAAATTTGATAGGAAAAATGACGAATTGAAATATAATCTTATATTTTAATTTAAACAAAGTGAATCTTTATCAAACTCTTATAAGTAGAAGTTGAGGTTCCTGGGTAAAAAAAAAAAACATGTAATTATACTAAAAATGCACATAACTATCAAAATCAAAATTGAATAAAAATAAATGTACCATCAAATATATTTTCCTTTTCTTTTATTATAAGTGTGTCAACTATCACAACGAAACCATTTTTTTTTTATTTTTTTTAAATATCTTGCTATCCAAAGTGTTGAGGTCATTTGTCAAAATTTATTTCCTTCATAAGAATCAAGTGTACATGTTGAGTGACGTCCTTGTAATTATAAGAGTCATTACCAAAGATTTGTGACAATCCTCAGCACTAGATATATTAGTAAGGTTCAAAAAAATGGACCGGTCATAGAACCGGATGAGGCATTTGTTTAAGGGTTAATGGTCGGATAAGGGTCGGACTGGGGTCCAACAGGTTATATTAAAATAATAAAATTTTATTAATATTAATATTAATAATCACTAATATTAAAATGTAAATATAGGTATGTATGCATGATTCATCAAACATGAATACTTTAATGTTTCTATAGGGGGAAAAAGAGAAAATATTAGTTGATTACACGTGAAAATAAATATTATTCTACAATCCACAAACTAAAATACAAATATTAAGAGCAACAACAATTAAATATTAAACATATGCAAGTAAAATAGCATCTAAAGTATTATAGTTTCCTAATTTCTAAAATTGAGTGAAGTGAAAGTTAATAATTAGGTGAATTATAATAATTTTTTTTTTAAAAAAACCATATTGTTTTTTAAAAAAAGACAACCCAGTTCAACCCCCGGTTTTGGGCGGGTTGACCCGGCCCTCTGGTTCAAGAAGGCAATCAAACCGGGCAATTGGGCAATTCACGGTTGAACCGCCCGATTCGGTTCGGTTTTTTGAACAGTGTATATTAGTGAACAAAACAAGCATGTTCTGTGTGGCGAAATGGTGTCTCCATTCATGATTGTTTGTTGCTAATTAAATCACTTAAAACTACAATTCTTCGATAGACCACCACCATTATAAAAAACTGCTAAAGGTTAAAAAAAGTTCAAACTCGTCTATTTCTAATTAGAACGGATATTAAATCTGAAGATAAGAAAAGCAATTCATCAAAAAAGGATAAAATAAGCACAACAATTTTCTAGTATTATTTTTTACATGCAATTTCCTTTATCAACATTCTTTATATTTGTTGTAGCAATGATGAAAAGAAGTTATCATTCAAGATTTCATATGTGAAATCTTGTAAATGGGAAAAAACTACATTGAGACAAATTTTCCTCGTCTGAACGTAAACTCATTTTTAGTCAGCTAAACCATTTGCACATGTGATGCACTCTCTAGCAGCATATGTTAATACCACATCCCAGTCATCATACACCAATTGACATGTGTCTTCTATCAGCTGTCTATATGGATGATTTATCCCCCATTCTCTCAAAATTATATTAATTGCCTCCAAAGAATCAGAAATAAAGCCTGATGTCTGTAAGCTTTAAGAATTTACAAACCTCGAAGCCTGTCTTCATCGCCAAAATCTTAGCTACAGCTACTGGATATGTTCCCAGCTTCCTCTTGAACCCCATGATCCAGCGACCCTTATCATCACGAATTACACCACCACAGGTTTCTTGATTTAAAGTTCTTACCGATGCATCAACATCCAGTCTCACCGCTCCTTGAGGTGGAGGTTTCCAGTATTTTTCTTGTCCCTCTTCATTCGGGAAGATCTTGTGACGAAATTTTCCTGATGATGTATCCTCCATAAGTGAAAATAATATCTGATGATATATCTCATCTTTCGTGAGCTGCTCCCCTTCAAAAATCTTCATGCTTATTGCTTTCCAAATTATCCAACAAACTTGACCAAAATTTTTTTGTCCATGGAAAATTTTTGAATTTATGTTTCCCCAGGTTCTTTCTTGCATTTTGCTCCAGCCATTCCTGCAAATTACATGAGAAGAATATAGAAAAACGGTTAGGTTTAATAAACTTTTTCCACACTTCTCTCACATGCTCACAGTCTCTCAAAGCATGAATGATACTCTCCTCACATGGACGGCCCAGGGGGCAGTTTAATGTATATGATATCCCTCTATTAGCTCTTAGTGAGTTAGTGATAATCTCTCATGAGTTATTTGCCAAAGAAAGAACTTGATTTTTTCAGGCACTTGCCAATGCCAAATTTTGGTCCAAACCTGTGGCCTTTCAGTTTCGGTAGGTTTTGATAGAAAAAAATACGTTGTTCTAACCGAAAATTTACCATCAGACGCATTCTCCCATATTACACTATCCTCTACATCGCCCGTGGGAGGGGTAATGGTCATGATGATATTAATCACCCAAATGGATAAAAATGGCCTCAGTTTCTCCACATCCCAATTTCCATTCCTTAGAATAAAATCTTATACTTTTTCACCTGCTTCAAGATGCTCCAAGTTTTGGCTCACATACTCAATCAGAGGTACATTGAAAGGTGCCCATTTATCCCACCAAAAATAGATAGATTTGCCATTATTGACTTTCTTTTTTATTCCTCCAAGTCCTCCCTCTTTCTTACTCTTTAGAATATTTTTGCCATGCTATCAAATGCATTTTCCTTGTGTTTCAGCTTGACCCCAAAGGAAATTCTTACTGATTTTCTCAAGTTATTTCAATACACCCTTTGGTAGCAATGTAGTCTACATTTGATAGTAGGGAAGAGCTGATAGAACAGCCTTAATCAGAACCATACGCCCTGCCATACTTAGATATTTCCCTTTCCACAATGAGAGTTGAGATCGAACCTTTTGAGTTACATGTTTGAAGGTCTCATTAGAAATTCTTGAGTGAAGAAGGGGAACTCTTAGATATTTTCCAAGATTAGCAGTAATACCTATACCCAAGGCATGACATAATTGCATTGCATGATGAAAATGCACATTCCTCTAGAAGAATGCCTTTGATTTCTCTAAGTTAACTTTATATCCTGAGACATTACAGAATTTTCCCATCACTTGTCTAATAATCCCTATTTGTTCCAAGGAAGCTTCCGAAAATAAGAGCAGATCATTCGCGATGAAAAGATGTGATATGGCCGGTCCACCCTTCTTAATGATGAGAGGTTTCCACCTATGACTTGTACATTCTCTTTTGATGTAATGCGCCAACCTCTCCATGCATAACACAAATAAATACGGACTAAGAGGGTCTCCTTGGTGGAGGCTTCTTGATGGATAGAACTCATGTCCCTCCACACCATTCCATAGAACTTTCATTTTAACCGAATTCACTCATGACATTATAAGTTGACAAAAATTATTTGTGAGTCCAAGAGCCTTAAGAGTCTCTTCTAGAAACTTCAAATATAGCCTGTCATATGCTTTCTCCATGTTCACTTTTATCACCACAAACCCCTTCTTCTCGGTAATGGATCTCATTCTATGCATAGCCTCCTGAGCAATAGTTATATTATCACAGCTTGATCTTGACTCAATGACTCTGCATTATTCCTGCCCAATCAGTTGATTCATTAAAGGTTGGAATCTCTTGGCCAAAAGTTTGGTAATAATTTTAAAACTTGACATTACACAATGAGATAGGTCTCATCATTCAGGGAGGTTGGTGTCTCTACTTTGGGGATCAGGATAATGTTAGAATGATTAAATTCTCTTGCATAGCTTTTTTCACCAAGTCACATAGAACCTTCCCCACAGATTCCCATTGAGTTTGGAAAAAATGAGCTTATAACCCATCTGGACCTAGCTCCTTGAAAGCCCCCATAGCAAAGGCTGCATTCTTAATCTCCACATCAGTCACTTCTCATTGTAAATTCGCCAACTGTTGATTAGATAGAAATAGAAAATCTCCACATCAGTCACTTCCCCACAAATTCCCATTGAGTTTGGAAAAAATGAGTTTGTAACCATCTGGACCTGGCTCCTTGAAAGCCCCCATAGCAAAGGCTGCATTCTTAATCTCCACATACGTCACTTCTCATTGTAAATTTGCCAACTGTTGATTAGATAGAACTGGAAAATCTGCTGGCTAGCTAGGATCTATATTCACCGAGTTGTCCTCGGAATATAAAGATTGATAAAATTGACTGGCCATTTGTCTCAATTGATTTTGATCTTAAATCCACTGGCTATTTTCATCTTGAAGGGCTATTATTTGTTGTTTCTTCTTCCTAATCACCGCTGAAGCATGAAAAAACTTAGTATTCTTGTCCCCCCAATTAAGCCAGTTACACCTTGATCTTTGGAACCATTAAAGTTCTTCTTGCAGTAAAATCTTATTGTACTCTTCCCATAACTTTCTTTCTAATCGGTGAAGACCATTAGCGGTATAAGATGCTTTTCTTCTCTCAATACCTTTTAACCTTATGAGAACTTCATTCTTTCTTTTCTAAAAATCCCCCACATGCTCATTATGCCATTTAGTCACACACTCCTGAAACTTTGATACACCCTAACACCAATCATTATTTTCCCATGCTGATTTAACCATCTACTGGAATTTATCTTCAAGAACCCAAGAAGCTTGATATCTGAATAGTTTAGGTTGAGCATGATTTTCCCCTGTATCCAGATAAGACAATATCACAACTTTGTGATCTGATTTATATTTCAAGTCATGAGTAACTTTTGTTTGTGGGAACATCATTTCCCAAGCCACGTTACCAAAAGCCCAATCAAGCTTTTCTCTAATCCCCTCCTTCTCCCAGGTAAATGGAGTAGTAGGATCAGATAGTTCTAGGAGTCCAGTATCCCATATGCACTCATTAAATTCTGACATTGATGCATTGTTTAGACCAACTCCTCCCATTTTATTACTCGCAGATTGGTATGCATTAAAGTCCCCAACCATAGTCCATGCTTCATTTGTTACATCTGCAATAGCTCTGATTGATTGCGATAACCCCTCTCTTTTTATAACTTGTTTCTCCATATACAAAAGAGGCATAATAACTTTTAGAGATTTTTTTTTCATAAATTCTGCAATGAAGAATTTGCTCATTTGAGGAGATGTATTCCACTTTATGATTCCAATCATTCCAAAGTAACCATATCCACCCAGCAAATCCAATTGCCTCAACACGAATCCAGTTATTAAAACCAATCTTCCTCATAACTACATCGGCTTTTTTACCACTAATCCGAGGTTCAATTATACAGAAAAGACCAACATTATTTTCCTTCACAATATCTTTGATCAAAAGGGGAAATGTCCGGCTTCCGGCTCCCCGACAATTCCAACTTGCAATATTCATAATAACAATAAATAAAGTAAGGTTCTAGGGAGAACTTACTTGCTTTCTCCTGTATTCTGAATAAACTCCGTCTCCTCTGACCCACTCTCAATTAAACTAGTCACCTCTTCCTCCATAGCGTTAATCTCACCTTTTTCTCCTTGGCTTTTAGGATCTGGTGGCTTGGGTGTAATGGGATCTTCATTCATAGAAGCACCTGAGAGAAGAACTAGGTCCCTGTGTCTGATTTTCAATTAAATGATCAGTCCCTTGCAAATCTGGTTTTATTTCTCCTTTGTCATTTTTAGTACCTTTTTTAAACTGGATCAACTGTCCCAATTCCCCACTTATCACGTTATGAACTCTTTGCTTGGGCATCATAATTTTGTCTCTCTTTCCTCCATCTACACTGGGCCCATTTTTCCCTAAAATATCTTCACTTGGTTTAGGCCCAAACTCATTCTCTTTATTCTCCAGCCCAAATGTCTTGTCATTTTCCTTCCCCTGGGCTCTTGCTTTATTCTTTGCTTTATAGTGGGGTTTAAGGGCCCCATTTCCTTTTCCCTCTGCCGTCACACCTTGAATTAAAGTCAAGGGTCTCCTTTTCTCACTTAATGTCAGCGCCGTACACATAGGCCTTACCCTCTCTCCTTCTATTTTCTCACTAGATCTCTGATTTTTCTCTTTATTTCTTCCTCGAGCAACGCTAGCACTGCAAAACGGAGGGGGAAGACGTCACATCAACCTTTTTTCCAACCTTCGTACCTCGCATTACCTCATCCTATCTTTCTCTTTGAAATTTTCCCCTCGAGACCCGAGACTTGGATACCCCTGAGACAAACATCCATGGCCCCAAAGGCTCTTTCTCAGCTTCTATAGTATTCACCGGCTTATTTTCTGGCGGTGCTCTGAATGTTGGATTTTCACTAACTCCTTCTTCCATTCTTGATTGCATTTCTTCCATGGACAAGCTTCATGCCTATGCCCATATCTTCCACATTCAAAACAAATTAGTTTCAATCCCTCATATTCAACATTAAAGACATCCCCTGCAGCTATAATCCTTGGTACTAATTGTTTTTGCAAATCAAGTTGCACACGTATCCTTTCATATCTCCCTCTTTCAACTTTTGCTTCCTTTGCACATTTGTCTACAAAGGTGTTCATGTCCACTCTCAATGGCTGTCCAATTCGTTCCCTAATCCTAGTAATACAATGACTATTATAACAGGTCAATGGGATGTGTGGGATTCTGACCTAAGTGACTATACGCCTTAGGGGATTTCTGAATGGATCAAAATATGGTGTCTACCTCTGCACCAATACACAATGTTGTGTTATAACCCAAGGAACCTCATATAACACTCTCCGGTAATGATTTCTCCAACTATCTTGGCTAGTGAACTTTACAACAAAGTAGTTGTTGGGCAGATCCACTAGATCAAAATCTATTATACCCCATATCTTGCACAAATGACTTTGCAAAGTATATAGATCGTACCTTTTTCCCAACACAGTGATGATTAATGAGTAGTTCTAGGGCTTGCACCACTCATTATACTCATCTGGCGTTATGGGAACCACCGGATATATTGACATGACATGAGCCTTTTTACCTCATCAGTCAGCTCCGGTATCTTCCAAAAGATTTCATCTTCATCCATAAAAAGCTCTTCCTCTTCCATGCTAACTCCTCCATTTGCAACTCCATTAAAGCCTAGGAGTGATTGCTTATACGAAAGATTTTGGGAGGCAACCTTTTGTTTCTCTTTCCCCTTACACTATCTTTGTATCACGTTCAATATCACTCATATCATTGTCCATGATGGTTGATTCCAGTTCTCCCAGCTTCTTCTTTTTTCGATCACCCCCCTCCGAATCCAATGGCCGGTCAGGTGATGTCTTGCGTTGACCTGTGTCTTCCATATCACGCAACTTTCTTGGCACAAAACCCAAGAGAGAGAAAACTAGTTCACTAAGAGCTGAATTTCCGTTATTATATATACTGATGGAATACTTTACTATATATTAGGATATAATGATTTTTCTCCTCTCTATGATTGGAGAAGTTAATGAACTTATCTCATGTATAGATTGGTATTTTCAACAAATACACCACATGTGGTGAAATCATCTCGGATTTATGCTCTTTCTAAGAAGCATCATATCTCCCAATAGTAATGAAAAATTTGTTTACGGAAATTTAAAACAAAGCTCTCATTTTTGTTAATATTACATTTGTTTGCAAGAAATGCTCTTATAATTGAATTCCTTTGGAAATATATTGGCGACCTTGGACCTTCATTCTTTCTAAATGTTTGTGAGTAGATTTACTATGGATTTCAACTCTAACCTCCCCAGTCAGAACTCTGGATCTGATTTAATCATCACTTGTGTTAACAATAAGTTCATCAACACATTAATCACCTGGACAGAATTTTGATAGCTCGTTTTACCAAAAAATTGATAGCTCGATAGCGTGGCAGGAGATTTTAACTATGTTACGTGATTTCAAATCTTTTATAGTTTATGTTATTTCATTTGAATCTCTTCAGTCGTATTTTCGTTATTACGTATGTTGCACATGATAACCTTTATTGTTATCTCATACTCTCACTTTGTCTTTTTCTAAAGATAAGACTGTGGAGCTCATGAACATTCAAAAGGGGAACAAAAATACTAGCCTGTTAAATACCCTCTCTAATTTTTATTATAAGACACTAACTAATAAGTTTATTTAGTCCTTTTTATAAGGGATTTATTAGTTTCCAAGAAACATGAAATATGTTTTCCCATGCTCATATTTAATAAGGGTAGTGGAAGAGGGTAGTGATTCATACCACTCTATCCCTTATTATAAGTCTACTTTAACTACTCCTCACTTACCAAGGAGTGGAATTTATAACAATAAATATGCCCTTATTTTAAAAAATCTTCAACTTTACCCTTATTTTAGAATATGTGTTCAAATAATATTTTATCGATTACAATCCTTCTCTTCCATCTTCCCTATTTCCAATATAGGGGTAAAATAGTGATAGTAATATTAATTGATCTCAAACTGGATTTATATTTTTGAACAAAAAATTTGTGATGGTTGGACTTATGATAAGGATCAGAGTAGTATGGTATTTGATTTTAATATAGTTAGTATGGGTAATATTGTAAATCACTTAAATTTTAAGACATATTTAATGCTTTTAATTATTTTTTTTGGTATGTGAGATTTGTTAGTTGGTATTTTATAATAAGGACCATAAGGAGTATAATATAACAATGTTAAATATGCATATGTATAAAATTGTACTCCCTCCGTCTCTATATATAAGAGTCACAACTTTGAATGGTTTTGTCCCTTTTTATAAGAGACTGTTATAATTTGTCAAAGCATTTAATGGGTTATTTTTCCCATTTTGCCTATCATTATTCTCTCTATTCACATTCTCTTTCATACTCATTTATAACACTATTATTACATTTCTCTCTCTCTTACATAAATAAGGATAAACTTAAGAAAATAAAATTATTTCAGACATATTTATTTCTTTCAATCACTTCTTTAATATGTGTTATTTGACCTCTTTAACTCTTATTATAACGAGAGGGACGGAGGGAGTATTGCTCTCCAGTTTTATTAAATACACGGGGTAATACAATGTCCAACATACAATTAGCAGAAATGTAATTATGACTTGTAGTCACACGTAATCCAAGCGTGAGATCAATGTCAGCAACCTTCATGACACATGTGTCAAGAGGAGATTCATCCACGTGTCATGATTCGAGGAGCAAAAACTGTGAGCTGATATATAAATATAAAGAGGAAATATTATAGGAACCGAATTGAGGAGGCCAATAAAAAGGCCAGAGGACATTAAGCCACTAAACAAAGGACGCACTCAATGGAAGCCCACCCAATTTGATCATGGGGTGGGGCCCGCACCCTAACTTGGTCACCCACGCCCATAAGTGGGAACACAAACCTCAATGATATTCCTGCCCAGACAAAAAATGAAACATCAATGATTTCAAATATCTCCCACCCATAACATAATTAATTAATTGCATATGTCGGCCAAAACTCATTTTTTTGGCATGCATACACATATACTACATAGGGTAAATTAGTAGACTTTTACATACAAGATTTTGTTTTTCAAACTAATAATCTTTTGTCCAATATAATCTAATTAATGATTTTATGTGTGTATTACGGGTAACTTTTTTTTTTCCTTCCATAAACTATTTCTACTTCTAAATTCTAAATATAAGAGTTAGTTAGAGTTGATTTTTTGTCCAAACTATGTAACTTTCATCTTCTCTCATACTTATCACTTTTTTCTAAACTAACTTGTATAACTTATAAACTAATATATGATTTAATTATACACATAAGTATATTGGAAATATCATGTACTCCTTCCGCTCCTAAATATAAGACCTATTTATCTAATTTGATTGGATTATGCTAGTTAAGTTAGTTAAAATCATATGATATTACTAAAACACTCTAATCATCTACCTTTATTTCCACCATCTCTCACTCTCTTACTTGTTTATTATTAAGGAGTATCAATAAGGATAATTTGAGGAAAAATTGAGAAAAATTATAAAAATATCTTCTAAGACCAAACTCACATTTCCTAATAAATGCTATATTTATGAACAGGGGGAGTAATATAGGTTATATTTGAGTAATTTACTTAAGTTAATTCATAAATTAGTCAACCAAGAGTTTATAGAAAGTTGGAACTAGTATACGTAACCCCTTAAAAAAATGTTACCCGTGCAATAAGCCATGACCAACTTTCATTTCAGTGCGTTACTTTTTTCCTCAAAAAATTAAAGTCAAAACACAGGAAACGATTGGTGAGAGTAAAAACAAACTTAAAATCCGTTTGTACACATATTGTAATCAATAACCCCACCACCAAAAAAAAAGTTGAGTGAGTGCATTTGTAGTTGTATAAGCAGGCAATATGAGAGAGATTATCAAAAAGAATCCTTTTTGGGAGGTGGGTCTTCTTCTTCCTCCAAAGTTTCAGAGTAATCATGCCCACCTTTCCCTTCTCTTTCTCCCACCAATTCTCACCGGAACTTACTGTTTCTCTGCAAATCCACCTCCCAAACACATCACTTATTGGTTCTTTTATTGCATTGCATTTGCATTACCACTCATGAATCTCTTTCCCTTCATTTTCTTCTCCTTTCTTCTGTTCTATTATGGCTCTTGTGATGAGTCTTTTATTCAACTTGGTCATCAGCTTCTGATGGAAGTTCCAATGGCTTATCGTCCGGGTTTCACTGTGAAAGCTTATATGCTACAGACAAATCAGACAGCACCAAATTTCAGATTAGCCTTAGGGGTTGAAGCCATTGATGGGAAGTATTCATGCTCCTTACAAGTTTTTCTTGGGGATGTTAAAGTGTGGGATTCTGGTCATTACTCAAGGTTTTATACAACTGAGAAATGCTTGCTAGAGCTTACCGTGGATGGAGATTTAAGGTTGAAAGGTCCAAATGAACAAGTGGGATGGAAGACTGGGACTTCAGGACAAGGTGTGGAGGTAATATAAAAGACCACAAAACTTATGTCTAGTTGTTTATATCCATTATGTCAAGTTCTATAAATCACATTTGTTATTTTGCTACTTTAGTTGTTAAAATGGGTATGTGCACTAATAAATTTATCTAGGAACACTTGTAAAATTTTTGTATAAACTCTTATTACAATTTAAGTTAGGATTTGTAAATTTTCATATGGACACTTGTGTTATTGTTAGTTGTTCAAATGCAAATATGCACTTGTAAATTTCACCTATGAACTTGACTCAGTGGATATAAACAACTTGATAAAAGTTTTGTCCATAAAAAAGCACTAATATCCAACTACTGCTGAGCTTTTGGTGTGACTTTTAGAGCTGCATAAAGTCTACTAATCTCTAATACAATTTTGCTGCTATGCCTCAATTTTGAAGCAGAGATTAGAGATACTGAGGACGGGGAATGTAGTTCTTGTGGATTCAATGAACATTATAAAGTGGCAGAGTTTCAATTTCCCAACGGATGTAATGCTTTGGGGGCAGAGACTTAATGTGGCAACACGCTTGACATCATCTTCTTCTTCACTACAAATCAACAACTCAAGCTTTGTATACTCTTTTGAAATTGAATACAACAAGGTTGCTCTGTACTTGAATGATGATAATAAGTTGAAGTATTCTTACTGGGAATTCAAGCCTTCCATGAACAGAAACATTACTTTCGTCAAGTTGGGTTCAAAGGGGTTGGATTTATTTGATGTCAGGTACAAGAAAATAGCACAAATCCCATCTCCAAAGAAACACCCAATAAGATTTTTGGCATTGAATAATGAAACAGGAAATTTTGGGCTATATTACTATTCATCTGAGAAGGCTAAGTTTGCTGCCTTTTTCCATGCACTAAATAGAACATGTGATCTTCCTATTTCTTGCAGGCCATATGGAATATGTACATTCTCTAATGCCTGCTCTTGTATTCAGCTTTCAGCAAAGGAAAATGAAGGAATTTCTGAATGCAATGAGGAAATTTCTGGTGGGTTTTGTAAAGGGAAAGAGGCAGACATGCTTGAACTAGAGAACGTGCAAAGTGTGCTCAAAGATGACCATACTAGAATGGTAAATATTAGCAGAGAAGCGTGTAAGAATTTGTGCTTACAAGACTGTGAATGTGCTTCTACTTTATACTATAGCAACAAAAGCAGCAATGTGCAAGAATGTTATATTTACAAACTAGTCCTCGGACTCAAGCAGGTAGAGAAAGGTACAGGATTCAGTTATATGGTTAAGGTTCCAAAGGGAACAGTTGGGAATAATGGTCAACATAATTTGAAAAAGTGGGTGTTTATACTTGTTGGAGCTATTGATGGACTTATTATTCTAATTGTTGTTGGCGGAGTTGGGTATTGGATGGTCCAAAAGAGAAATCCTACCACCTTGCATTCTGAGGCTGCCGTTTCATGAACACCTGCAATTATTTCCAGGTTCCATTTATGAGTTTATCTGTGAAAAAAGTGGATAGAAAAATCATTTGATATACTTGTAAACACAATTTTTTGGCTGAATTCTAGAAACTGACATTCATAGATCATCCAACTAACAGAAAACAATTGATGAAGGATACTTCTTGTTTGATTTATAAATGATATGATGGCCATCTTAAGCAAGGCAAATGTGTGTTTGCCTGCTTTTGTTTTGCTTTATACTTTTTTCTCTTTTGAGAATGTTATCAGTTCTGCAAAATTACCCCCTGATCCTTTTACATTTCTAAGGGAAATCTTTTATATTATAGCTCCTTTTACTATCAAAGCATGAAGCCAAAACTCTAACATGGAATGTTTTGGCTAGCATGGGTTTGGTGCACCTGTGTCCATCCTTAAGATTCCATCTACAGTGCAAGTAGTGGCTTTATGACTTTGAGGTTCCTTCACTAGTCTAAGAAGATCAATTCAATGGCTTTTACAGTTTCTATCTGCTTAGGTTATACAAATGTACATCAAATTCAAAGCATTGAACCACATCCCAAAAGCTAGATGTTGGAGATGAGAAACCCAAGGCCTTACAAGGCCCCGTTTTCAAGGCAACTCTCTCAATGTGAGGCTCATGACACATTATTCACCAGTAGGGTCAATTAACTTACAAGAACTTGTTAGATTGAAATGAGAACTTTAGTTATTGAAAGAAAGCATTTATAGGAGCTGATATGGTCGGTTGTAAGTGGCTCTTCTATAGCATTTACTCCTGCTTCATATCATTCTGTGTTACAGGAGGAAACATCATTTAGCTAACACTGACAGCAAGCGTTTCAGCTTCAAACAAGAATGACTGAGCCAAATAAAAAACAAAAAATATTACTAAAAGCTTGTATATCATTAGTACAATTTGTATTCAGAGCAAAAAGTTAGTACAATTTGTGTGAACTTTACTGACAGAACCAGACAAGACTTGCAAAGGTGTCAGCTGAATGGTTTAAGTGAGAATACATAGAATAAATGCATGTCATGCTAGTGTGCTGTATAGTACAGCATTTGCAGAACCATTTAGCGTGTTACACCACCATTTTAGTTCCAATGCTAGCATCTTGAGAAGGAGGAGAAAATTACAATGAGAGCCAAAGGAGGAACATAATTACCAAAAACTTTCATTGACAAGTGAACAATATAAGCCTGCTGTCGTTTTCGATACTGGAAGTTGTCATTGCATGCTACTTAGTTGTTATAAAACTTTTTGGTGATTACATTCTTTCCTTGAGATTTTGTAGTAATTCTCCCAAGTTTAAGTGCGAAACAGGCGTATGCTTCATATATGGAAATAAACTCGCTTATTTTCTCATTTTAACCATCTAACCATAGCTCTGAGATTCATCACAAACTCTATCCTGAAATCATTGTAATACCTGTTCTGTCTGTTCAAAAGCAATGGATAGGTGTAGTACTCTTTGTAGCAGCAGTCTAACTCTATCTGACACGTTTGTGGAAAGGAAGAACCAGGCTTGCAGAAGAAAATCACATATTCAAGCAAACTGGGACAAGCACAGATATGTATAGCCATTAATATTACTGTTTCTGTAGAGAAAATTGATTTATTTAGATTGAACTACTGTGTTTTGATGGTCACATTCACGAAGTTGAACATATTCCATCGTCATAATATCTGGTAAGGCTGGATTTATGAGTAATTGATCATGATCCTTAAAATCGTTCGACACTGAAAGCAACAAATCATGTAAATAGTCAACAAACAAAGCAGAGAAAAGTTTAATATTGAGTGGAACGGGGATCTAGTACCATGTATATATCCACACAAATGCATCTGTGGATCTCTAAAATGCTAATCTTAAGAAAGAAAAATCTTCAGTTCAAAAAAAAAAAAAAGTAAGAAAAATGAAATTCTCATTTCAATAATCTAGATATACCCAAAAAATAAAAGATGATAGAAAAGGCTGTGAGGGTGGCGTTATATAATATTCATTCCTGTCCTAAATGTAAGATTAAGTTAATTTTTTAAAAATTAAGGATGTAAAAAAAAACAACTTTAAAGTATTTATGGTTTTTTTTTTCCTCACAACTAAGTTGCTTTACTTATAAACCAACATATAATCTAATTACATGTAATATATGTTAAAATTAAGTGGTTTATTTTGCTTCTTTAATCTTCACAAAAAAAAAAAACTAGACTTATATTTTGGACCGGAGGTAATAGCAATGGCAGTAGAGGTCATCATCAAGTTAATTACAAAAATTTTGACTCAGGCATGGAATTCAGGACTAACATGAAACAAAGTTTCACCAAAAGCAAATAACAGAGCACAGATAAAATCGAACAAAGAAATATGAGGCCAAAGAGCAGTACTGTTTTATTCAAAAGTCTTCACAGCTCAAACATAAGTGAACTAATCGGCCAAATCTGAAAGTATTGACAGAGAATCTCAGAATAATATCATAAGGGAAGGAAGATTCACAGAGAGGGAGAGAAGAACATTTTGAGGGTGAAAGAACCACAATTTTCTGCACACCAATCATTGTCTAGGTTTGGAAATAGGCTACATTTTTATGAGGAGCATACCACCTATCCTATTTAGTTTTTTAGTTTATACTGTTATATATAATTAATATAAATCAATTATATAAATTGATTATAACATTACTAACTTAACTTTTACCCTAAGTTTCACGTCTTATCATTTGTACAAAGGTTCAGCCTTTACTTTTATGATTAACCTCTTATTCATTTCTTCTTTTCAACTACTTAAAATGTGATGTTAGTTTACTGTCGCCATTAATTTGCATCATTTGGTGAAGCATGATAATCTTTGAAAGTATATTTTAGTATGCCTAAATGAAATATTATAGTCTCAATGAGGAGCTTATTCTAGTTTCTAAAGTAAAAGCACAAGGTGAAGTCTAAATTTATAATTACAAAAAACTATTTAAGATATAACATAAGCTTTTAAATAGATTTGAAAAGTAATACGTGGAATTAGAAATATATATTTTTAAACCTATTAAAAAACCAACATTATACTTTTAAAAAGACTTCACACCTTGTCAAATATTTTGAACGCTTGGGATAAAAAAATATACATTACAAGCTCAAGTTTGACATCTCAATTATAGGCCCATACCATGGCGCAACTCAACCTAACATATTTCTACCCCTAATCTCACTCAATACATTTTTGTTGTTTTACACTAAATCTCCATGGAATAAGCCTATAAATCAGACCCTCAAAATTTTCTGCAGAAAATTTGGGAAACATGATAACTTATTTTTTATTTTGAGGCAAAACTCCTTTAAAATGATTATCCTGTAAAGAAGAAAATTACTTAAAATAAGTTAATGGATTAAGGGTCAACAATACACATGTATTTTTGTCAAAAGTTCGTCTAACACCAAGTGCTTTTTTTTGGACCAAAAGTAACTATGAACTTTCAAATTAGGATTAAAAGTCATACTTACCGTTAGACTGGGATAAAAAATACACGTGATTTTGTCAAAACGTTCGTTCAAGTACCAAGCCATTTCTTTTGGAATATAACTTTATGTGTGACTTTTGATCATAATTTGGAAGTTCAGAGTTACTTTTGATCCAAAAAACAACACTTAGTGCTGAACGAACTTTTAACAAAATCACATGTGTATTTTTGACTCTTAAACCTTAGTTAGTTAAAGCACCTAATCAACCCAGATTTGGGTCACCCAAAACTCAATTTCAAACAAGCACATATAGTTTTTTTTGTTACAAAGGGCCTAGCTTAACTAGGCAATTACTCTACGAGGACTTTCTCGTCCTTCACTATCATCCAGCAAAAATTTCAAGGCAGAATGAGGTGGGTTTATCCACTCCATTAGTTCTACTGATTGCTTCAGACTTGTTGCAGCCATATGGTCCGCGCTACAATTGCTTTCCCTATAGATGTGCTCCACTTGAACTTCCCAATCTCGCCTGAGTAGCTCTAGCAATTCTTGTACCAGGTGTGCGCATCTTTTGATGGTTTTCTTCTCCTTGATTGCTATCGTGACTAGCTTTGAGTCTGATTCTACCACTACATGTTTAAGTCCTAGTGTCCAGCATATTTTGAGTCCTTCGATAATTGCTCTCCACTTCGTTGCCACTACATTTTGTTCCCCTATTTTCTTGGAGAAACCTCTGAGCCATTCACTTCCATCTCCTCTAATAATTCCCCCACATCCAGCATCTCCTTGGTTAGAAAATCTCCCATCCACATTCAGTTTACAACAACCTGGTGGTGGCGGCTTCCATGCTACCATTATTATTTCTTCTCTAGGTGTTCGGAGCTCATCCCCACTCCACTTTTGTCTATAATGCTTCAGATGGTCTTTGATTTGCTCCACCGTATTCCTCGGCATTTGAAATTCTTCATCATGTTCCTGTAAATTTCTCCATTTCCACAAAAACCAACAGCAGGTAGCAAATAATTCGGGCCAATCCTTCCTGTCAGCAAACTTCTTGGGTTGTAGGAGGTTGGCTTTTAACCATGATCTACTCTCCTCGTTAAAGAACTTACTCCATTTCCTTCTTGGTATTAGTTGCTGCCATATATTGGTGGTGTATGGGCAATCCCTTAAAACATGAATTTGTGATTCTGGTTCTCTTTGGCATATGTTGCATATATTTCCTCCATTGCTCCACCTACTCATTACCTCTCTGGTTGCTAGTCTTCCATGGGTTGCTAGCCATATGAACATTCTGGTTCGTTATGGAATTTGGAGCTTCCAGATGACTTTCCAATGGTCATGTCTTTGTCTCTCATGGGTTCCACTGCTCTGTTTATAGGAGCTTGCCACTGAAAATTCACTACTGCTTGTCGGCTTCTAGATTAAATGGTGGTTTTCTTCTACTCCTGCTCCTCTTTGTACGTTCTCCTTAAATCTGTCCCATAATTCTATCAACTCTTTCCACAACTTAAAATCAGATTTCTTCGCAGTCAGGTTCCCATCGATGATCCTCTCTCGGCCATATTTCCCTTGCAGCACCTGGACCCACAAGCTGTCCGGTTCAGTCTCCATTCTCCAAATGAGTTTAAGTAGGAAGGCATCATTCATATATTGTAGAATTTTGACTCCAACCCCCCTGCTTCCTTCGGTTTACATATTTGATCCCATGAGATTGCATGTCTCCTCCGAACTCCTTCCCTTTCACCCCAGATGAATTTTCTCTGTTCCTTTTCTATCTCATTTATAATTCCAGTTGGTAACATGTCGTGTTGCATCGGATATAACGCCATGTTGCTGGTCAAAGATTTGACTAATGTAACTCTTCCTGCCAAGGACAAGCTTGAAGCATTCCACCCGCTGAGCCGTTTCTTGATTCTCTCTACCACCGAAGCATATTTATCTCTTCTTTTTTTTGGATGAGATATATTTGCTCTCAGATACCTTCCCAACTCTTGGACTTGTTTGAAGCCACTTCTATTGCAAATTTCTCCTCTGACCGCCTGTTTGACATTAGGAGAAAAGTAGATGTAGGTTTTCTCTTGACTAATCTTGTGTCCGGACATCTCTCCAAATTCCTACAAACATTATAAAATAACATTTATTTGTTTTGGGTTAGCTTCAGCTAACAAGACCAAATCATCAGCAAACATCATATGGGAAATTACAGGCCCTTTGCGGCTCGCTTTCAACCCTCTCCATTTTTTCTCTCTCACTCTATCTAAAATCATGTGGGTAAGTCTTTCCATTCCGAGCACAAATAGGTAAGGTGAGATGGGGTCTCCTTGTCTCAATCCCCTAGAAGTGTAGAATTCTTCTAGCTTTTCTCCATTCCAAATAATGTTGGTAGATGATGTGTTAATGCATCCCATTAGTCTCTCCACCATTTCAATTGGGCATTGGAGATCATTTAGGACTCTCCATGTAAGACCAACTCATACGATCATAGGCTTTCTCCAAATCTACTTTAATGGCCATTACCCCTTTTGCCCCCTTCCTACGTCTCATGGAATGTATCATCTCGTTGACTATTATTATATTATCATGAATGTTTCTACCCGGAAAAAAGCTAGCTTGGTAAGGGGAAACCACTTTAGCTATGATATTTTTTAGTCTCTTGACCAAAAGCTTTGGTAGACATTTGAATAGAACATTACACAAGGAAATCGGTCTCAGTTGACTGACTTTTTCTGGATTGTCTACTTTTAGGATCAAAGTGATCAAGGTCTGATTGACTTCTTTTATTCTTGACCGGTCCCTCCACAATTCCTTGATAGTTTTGCATACTCCATCTCCCACTGAAGAGCACCACTCTTGAGTGTGTGTGCGTGTAGCGCGCCCTTGGGTCCGCCCTTCAGGAAAATAAGAACCAAGGGGATAGTGGAAGCTAACCCCCGGGTGTCGTTCGCTTGAGGAGTCTAACGCAAAAGATGACCTAGTAACTAGTATGCAAACTATTAAACACGGGTAAAAAGTATTGTATTTTGTTTTTGATTTAGAAAAGATGCAAAAGGTATGATATGTTCAAAAGTAAAATAAAGATAGGATAAAAGTGAGATTTGGAGGGGGATGGAAATGGAATCATTCTTGATAAATGGAAACATTGGGATTCATTGTTTTAAAAGATTTTTAGGGAGTTTATTATTGATTTTCTAATGAACCCTAGAGGAACCCCTCTTGGCTAGGCTTAGGTTAACTTAATTAATGCCGGAACCCCGCACATTACTTAATTTAACCTAAGTTGATTAAGCTCAAAATCAAAGTGAATTTGCTAATCGCAAGGGGCTCCTAATCCAACAACCGGAACCCCGAATTACCACTTAATTAATCCTAGGGTTTCAATTCATTATTGGAATCCCACATAATAAACCAAGACTCTAGGATTGAAGTCCAATGCCACTCATGCAATTTGACAAATCCAAAACCAATTAAACCTACTAATCGCAAGGAACTCTTGATCCTACAATCGGAACCCCGCATTGCAACAAGATTAACCTATTAGTACCAAGTCATTGGTGGAACCCCAACCAATAAATTGAACCCAATAGGTTGAAGTCCAATGTTAGTCAAGCAATTAGTAGATTTACTTGCTAATTTCTAAGCACAAACACTTGACACCATGATCCACTAAACAAGAACCCTCATTTAGCACAAGATTTTAAAGAGAAAACATATATTAAATGATGAACCCATACAAATAAGATATGTTCAAGTCAATAGGTGCAATGTCAAGCATCCATATAAAGAAAATAAACAAGACAAATTGTTTCCACCACTCTCATACAAAGATATGGAATAAAATTACAACCAAATGAAGAAACAAGCCCTAGAATCCTAGAAACATGCTTAAACATAAGGAAGAGAGAGTGGGAGAACAAGAACTCCCCTTTGAAGCTTCAAGCTCATCCATTGGATCCCACCATCAAGAATGAGGGAGCCTAGCTGTTGTCCTCCATGTGAAAGCCAGTACCAAGGAGTGGAGGTAGAGGAAACATGGAGATTTGGGTGGAAGAAGGTGGAAGATGGGAGATGAAGATGAGAGGAAATGAGAGAAAGATGAGAGGTAGGGTTTATGGTGGCTTCAAATCTGTCAAAGGCTCCTCATTTTCGATCTAATATGCTCCTGAGTCGGGTCCTAGAAGTGGGTAATTGAATTGGACCCGGGTTGGCCCAAAAAAACCAGCAAAATCGCACATCTGTCAGTGCGTGCTCGCTGTAGCGAGCATTTTTGGTCACCACAGCGAGATTGACAGAGAGCATAGCTCAAGTTTCTGTCTTTCTCACTGTAGCGAGCATTTTTTGTTGCTGTGGCGAGATGTACGGAATTTTGGGGCTGAATTTTTGTGCTTTGGTGCCTCCTTCTCTGCAACTCGCTCTTCAACCCGGCTAATTTCTTTATGTAAAATTTTTCCTCTTTTGGTCCTTCAGCGACCCTACAAACATTATTGCAATAAACAAGGATCAAAAAGTCCTAGAGATCAATTAATACAAATTAATCTCCAATTATGACTAATTAACCTCATTTTCATACTAATTCCACTTAAAGGCCTATGATGTTCAATAAGCTAATATGGACCAAAATTGCATCTTAAATATGTTAAAAGCCTCATTTTTAGCATAGCAAAACAATACAAATCTAAGGATTTGTCAACTCCCCCACACTTAAACCTTTGTACTCCCGGACAAAGACAAGTTTAAGAGTTTAAGCACAAATGGTAAGTAAGGCATAAATGAGAACTTCAACATGCTAGATGAACATGAGTTAGTGCAAATTGATAACCTCCAGACCAACAAGCAATGAAGAATGGAATGATGCTAAAGGGCTAACCATGAATGCAATTGATGAAATGTGGATTAGTAAAGGAGAAAGTCACTCAAGGATAAGTGTTTCACTCTTCTCACCATATTGGGTTTAATTTTCTACTCTCAAGATCCACATTGGAGCACATTCTACCATATGCTTGTAAGAACTCTAAGATCGCCACTTAAACACAAGAAGTGCAATGTATCAAAAGGGCTTTTGAGGTTATAATGATGGGATAGGCCACATAGTATGGTGAAATGAATGAAAGATGATGTTATGCATGCTTGAATGCCTAATTCAACTTAAAGCACCAATTGCAACTTGCTAGAAACCACTCATGCCTTATTTTACACCTTTTGTGATTTTTTTTCAACTTGTCTCATTTTCTATTTCTTTTTTTTTCTTTTTGTATTTTTGTTTTTCTCTATACATGGCATGCTTACATACAACCAAGAAGTGGCATTTTTCAAACAACACAAGCAATAATGCAACTTTTCCCACATTGGCATGTTAATGCAAAACATCAAATGAATGGCTCAAATGGGGTAGCAAATGGAGATAGTGTTTGTGGCTTGTGTTTGGAATGTAGGGGTATGAAATGAATGCCTTTATCATGTTTCATTACACTAAATGCAACAAGTCTTGATCAAGAATGCAAACAAGTTCTAGAGAATGGCAACTAGTGGATATCACACAAGAATAAACATTTAGGCTCAAATAAACCTCACAACATGGCTAATTCTCCAAAACTCATAAACAAAGATCAACTACACCCAAGATTCAACCATAAAGCATCAATTCCAATCAACAAAGTTGCCAATCAAGAAGATTAATCAAAAGCATGAACATCCAAAAGCATGAAACAATTCCCATAATTGCCAAAACAAGTCTAAAAATATCATGTCCGGTCCAAGGATCAACAAAAGTAGAAGTGAGGAAAAGTTCAAAAATTTTCAATTTTTTTTTCAAGTTTTTGAAGCTAAAAACATAAGCAAGATGCAATGGTTTTCAACCTACTTCACCCACTATGAAGCCCATCCCTCCCCCACACTTAATTCCTACATTATCCTCAATGTAGCAAAATATGGAAATACCAATTCAAAGCATGTTGAAATCAAGTGTGGTCTTGGTGTGTGAGTAAGAGCATTTATTAATCCGAGGAATTGAAAGAAAAACAACTACTCTTTTTACTACTGACTTGTGTCTCTCCCCCTCACTTATCTCCTTCATACAACAATTAAGATAAAATATGCATGAAGATTAGGAAGAAAATAAGTGAGGAAAGAGACAACCGTTGTTATGGCCTCCTTAGAAACTTGAAGGAGAAGTTCTCATCCAAGATGAGAAGCATGCATTTCCTCAATGTGGCTCCTTCTCCTATATTAGACTTCCTTGGTAGTGGGGGTTCCTGAAAAAGAAACACCGGACCAGCAGCAGTATCTAGTCCAAAATAGAATACATGGAGGGATCTAAAACATGACATATGCAGTTTTAAAGCAGGATTCTCCAAGTAAACATCACAACCAAGAAAGTCAATAAGGCTCCCATTAGTGGGAACCAAGCATGCAGCCACATTATCATCACCCTCGACATTAGGCGCTCCAAAATATTCAATTTCATTTCTACCAATGTCGGGTGGCAAATCACAAGATAAAATGAGATGGAAAGATTCATTCTTGTTCACAATTTTATCAATCAAAGCATTTGAATCTTTCCTTATTGAACTACCTAAAGCAAGAAAAGAATTGGGATCAAGAGATGAACAATTTTCATGTTTATTATCAAGTGTAGCATGTTCATTAGTGTTATCAATTAAACTAGATGAAGAAGCAATATCATGTGAAGTGGAAAGCCAATCATCAATTTCTATGCAAGTGGCACATGGCCCATCACATTCAAATGTGCAAATGAAAGAAGTATGTGGGGAGGAGGGGGAAATAAATTCTTCATCATGTTCAATAGATTTAAAGAAGCTCAAGTCATGCTTATCAACACTTGAAGAAAAGGATGCCTGTTCACACTTCTCCACATTTCTAACATCCAAGCTTAATGAATTATTTTCCACAATATCATCTCTAGTACTAGTAGATGCATCATGCACTTCACCAAAGTTCTTTTTATGCAATGCAACAAATTTGTCATATTTAAAATCAATGCAATCCATGCACATGTTGTCATCACTACAAGAACAAGGTAAAGGCTCATTTAAAACAAGATCATCATCAAAACTAGCACTTAGAGAAATATCATCATCACCACACTCATGAGTAGTACAAGCAACATCATCAACTACACAACTACCATGTGAGACTTCATAGTGAGCATTTTCAATATCAGGCATTTGAGGGGATTCAACAATAATTTCTTCATCCACCTCATCATCACTCACATCAACAATCACAGTAGTATGAGGAGAGTTAACTTCTTCAAGAAGAGGAGGAATATTACCAAAGTGTAAAGGCGACTCCTCCGGTGGTTGAAGAGATGCTTGCTTCTTGTTTGAATCTTGTGTAGGAGTAGGCATTAAGGATTGGAGATTATCCACTTGAGATGTGGCATTTGGCTCTTGTTCATCAATCTCCTTATCATTGTTGAAGTCATAAGGCCATGGTGCTCCTTCTTCTCCATTGGTCTTCGTCCATAGCACATGTTGTACAAATGCCCTAATGAATTCTTCTATTGCCTCAAGCCGCTCTTCCATCTCCTTTGAAAGTTGATTGACCTCCTTTAACATGAACAACTCATATTGTTGAACTTTAAGCTCATCATACATCCTTCTTAAAGAAAGGGTTTGGTCATCCATGTTTAGAAAAGTGAGGAAGGCATCAAGTCCATGTGTTGGGGGTATAGAGGGTGGAGGTGGGGGTCTATGGTAAGGGAGAAGTGAACGGTTGTATGGGTTTCTATGTGGTGTAGGGAGGTGGGTAGGGTGAATTTTTGGACAAGATGGTTCCAACTGTGTTTGGAAGTGGTTGGGCATTTGAGATTCAAAGACATTGTTGTGGCTTTGCAAATTTGTTCTCATGGAATCCAACTCTTGTAGAATGAAATCAACTTGGGAGTGTGTTAAAGTAGAAGACGACTCATTTCTCCAAGTATGTGGAAGGCTTGGTGTTTCATCATTCCTTGAAAAAGAATGCATAGGAAATTCAGTGTAGAACAAAAGCTCATAGTTAATGTTAAACTGAGACATTAAAATTGCAATCAAGCAAATCCCAATATGCAAAATGCAATGCTATACAAATATGCCTAAACCTAAAATAAAAGAAAAAGATGCAAAGAGCATGGTACGTACAAACAAAAAGAAAACCTAAAATGAAACTAAGCTAAATGCAACCTAAGAAAATGGACCTGGCCAAAACAAGTTTGACAACCGGCTACTAGGGAACCAATTACTTGGCTCCCCGGCAACGGCGCTACTTGAAGAGCACCACTCTTGAGTGTGTGTGCGTGTAGCGCGCCCTTGGGTCCGCCCTTCAAGAAAATAAGAACCAAGGGGATAGTGGAAGCTAACCCCCGGGTGTCATTCGCTTGAGGAGCCTAACGCAAAAGATGACCTAGTAACTAGTATGCAAACTATTAAACACGGGTAAAAAGTATTGTATTTTGTTTTTGATTTAGAAAAGATGCAAAAGGTATGATATGTTCAAAAGTAAAAAAAAGATAGGATAAAAGTGAGATTTGGAGGGGGATGGAAATGGAATCATTCTTGATAAATGGAAACATTGGGATTCATTGCTTTAAAAGATTTTTAGGGAGTTTATTATTGATTTTCTAATGAACCCTAGAGGAACCCCTCTTGGCTAGGCTTAGGTTAACTTAATTAATGCCGGAACCCCGCACATTACTTAATTTAACCTAAGTTGATTAAGCTCAAAATCAAAGTGAATTTGCTAATCGCAAGGGGCTCCTAATCCAACAACCGGAACCCCGAATTACCACTTAATTAATCCTAGGGTTTCAATTCATTATTGGAATCCCACATAATAAACCAAGACTCTAGGATTGAAGTCCAATGCCACTCATGCAATTTGACAAATCCAAAACCAATTAAACCTACTAATCGCAAGGAACTCTTGATCCTACAATCGGAACCCCGCATTGCAACAAGATTAACCTATTAGTACCAAGTCATTGGTGGAACCCCAACCAATAAATTGAACCCAATAGGTTGAAGTCCAATGTTAGTCAAGCAATTAGTAGATTTACTTGCTAATTTCTAAGCACAAACACTTGACACCATGATCCACTAAACAAGAACCCTCATTTAGCACAAGATTTTAAAGAGAAAACATATATTAAATGATGAACCCATACAAATAAGATATGTTCAAGTCAATAGGTGCAATGTCAAGCATCCATATAAAGAAAATAAACAAGACAAATTGTTTCCACCACTCTCATACAAAGATATGGAATAAAATTACAACCAAATGAAGAAACAAGCCCTAGAATCCTAGAAACATGCTTAAACATAAGGAAGAGAGAGTGGGAGAACAAGAACTCCCCTTTGAAGCTTCAAGCTCATCCATTGGATCCCACCATCAAGAATGAGGGAGCCTAGCTGTTGTCCTCCATGTGAAAGCCAGTACCAAGGAGTGGAGGTAGAGGAAACATGGAGATTTGGGTGGAAGAAGGTGGAAGATGGGAGATGGAGATGAGAGGAAATGAGAGAAAGATGAGAGGTAGGGTTTATGGTGGCTTCGAATCTGTCAAAGGCTCCTCATTTTCGATCTAATATGCTCCTGAGTCGGGTCCTAGAAGTGGGTAATTGAATTGGACCCGGGTTGGCCCAAAAAAACCAGCAAAATCGCACATCTGTCAGTGCGTGCTCGCTGTAGCGAGCATTTTTGGTCACCACAGCGAGATTGACAGAGAGCATAGCTCAAGTTTCTGTCTTTCTCGCTGGAGCGAGCATTTTTTGTTGCTGTGGCGAGATGTACGGAATTTTGGGGCTGAATTTTTGTGCTTTGGTGCCTCCTTCTCTGCAACTCGCTCTTCAACCCGGCTAATTTCTTCATGTAAAATTTTTCCTCTTTTGGTCCTTCAGCGACCCTACAAACATTATTGCAATAAACAAGGATCAAAAAGTCCTAGAGATCAATTAATACAAATTAATCTCCAATTATGACTAATTAACCTCATTTTCATACTAATTCCACTTAAAGGCCTATGATGTTCAATAAACTAATATGGACCAAAATTGCATCTTAAATATGTTAAAAGCCTCATTTTTAGCATAGCAAAACAATACAAATCTAAGGATTTTTCACCCACCACACTCCAGTTTCGTTGGAAAAAGATTGCTGGGTACCCATCCCCTCCGGGTGCTTTTAGGCCTTGATGACTCCTAGAAAGTCATGATTATTTGAGTATATTTACTTGAGTTTTTGTCTATTATTTATACATTTTGGATACTCAAGAGGAAAAATGCTCATTTGATTTTCGGTTTCACATTATTGTTAATTATGTAGATTTTGATTGTTTTTGTAGTTAGTTTCTTATGTTGTTGTATATAATTTTTGTAGGAATAAATTGAAGCAATAAGCAAGAGATGTTAGCCCTCCTCCAAGCCCTCAATTGAACAAAAATAAGAAGAAGCCAAAGCAGCCAAAGAAATAAGAAAGCAGAGCAAAGCACTAGAGAAGCAGGGACTTCGCCGTGGACTTCGCCGCGGCGATAGCTGCGGCGAAGTGAATCTGCCTCTGCCCATTTTTGGGAGAGCTCGCTGTCAGCTCGCCGCGGCGAAAGCCACGGCGAGCGACACTTGATTCTGTAATTTTTGGGACTTCGCCGTGGGCTCGCCGCGGCGAGACCCACGGCGAACTTCGCGTTTCTGCGCGTTTTGGACAGATCAGGGGCGCGTTTTGTCTGATATAAAAGCTAGGGCTTCGTTGTGAGCCCTCATTCTTCGACTTCTGGGCATATTTTGGGAGTGTTTGGCTCTGCTAGGGCTTGGAGATTGGTGGGATTTGGCTTGGGCTCGGAGCTTCAAAGAGATTTGGGCTTCCTCTCTTGGTTTATCTCTTCCTTCTTCATTCTCTTCTCTTGTTCTATTTGTAATGTTGTATATATATGCTCCCTTGGAGTTGTAGAACATGAGTAGCTAAATACTTTGATTCTAGGATTATTTTGAACCCTTGTATGTATTGATTCTTGATTCCTCCTCTTGATTTGTGATTAATGATATCTATGTGCTTATTTTACCCCATTCTTAATGCTTCTAAGTGCTTGATCACCATTTAGATGTTGTGTTCGCTTGATTTATGACTCGAGAGAGCTAGGTTGAGTGTAGAACTTGGGTAAAGTGGTGCAAGAACCGGAAGTTTGCGTGACGAACGGATGGTTTTGTTGGTAAGATAGAGATATACTTGCTAGCCTTGCATAGTCACATTAGGGTTGGAGTGTGATAATTGGGTTCTATCAAATTGTGGCAAGAGATTGTGCAAAGAATAGGACTAAACACTTGTTCTTGACTCGAGAGAGCATTACAAGTACTCTTTGAACCCTAGATTAGCACGTAATTTCGTTGAGAGCTTCTTGAGGGGAGGTTAATTGAGTTTTGAGAAGTATAAGGGGGATAGATAATCCTAGGACCCATTTTATCCTTGAGGTTGGAGAATCATCTGTGTATATTTTATTTTCATTTATTTTCTTAGTTTATTTTCAATCTCAGCATTTGTTTCACTCAAATTGGGCGAGAGTGTGATAATCATTGTTTGACCGGGTTTTGGACAAATCCTCGTGGGAACGATACTCTACTCACTATTTTATTACTTGGCGCGACCCGTGCACTTGCGGCGCGTGGCGAACAGGCCTCCAATTGCAAACATAGCTTCTCTTATCTCTTCATTAGATATATCCTTGCACACATACTCCCAGTCTTCTAGTTCTACCTTCGGCCAAGAGTGCTTTGTCTCAACCCAGGTTCTTTCGGCATCTTCTTCTTTGAACAGACATTGCAGGAATTCATTCACAAGTTGGCCTACTTCCTTCTCTCCTTCAACCCACTCCCCTATTTCATTTTTAAGAGAGCTGATTTGGTTTCTTCTTCTCCTCACAGTTGTCTTTGTATGGTAGTAAGAGGTGTTTCGATCCCCATCATTTAGCCATTTTGATCAGGATTTTTGAAACCATAGTATTTCTTCTTGGTCTAGGACTTCAGCTAGCTCTTCTTTTAGCTTTATAACTAGATCTTCTAGATATAAGTTCCTCTTCTCTTGTCAGGCTCTCTGTATTCCGTTAATTCTTCTAATGAGCTCATTCTTCCTTTTCTTTATATGCCTAAATACGTTGGTATTCCATTCTTGAAGCTTAGGTTCAAGCTCTTTGAGTGTAAGATGAATCGGTCCAGTATTGCTCCAGTTTTGGTTTATGAATCCATTAAACTCTTTATATTTCAGCCACGAAGCTTCAAATCTGAAAGGTCTGGCTGTGTGTCTTCTCCATGTATTATCAATATCCACGACTAGCGGATGATGGTCTGAATTCAACCTCGGCCCTACTTTAATATATGCTCTATTGAATTCCTTCCTCCATTCTGAATTACAAAGTCCACGATCGAGCCTTTTGTAGAGCCTGTTAGCAAAATTGACCAGTGGCCCCCTCCAGGTGAATCTTGGGCCTTCTGATCCAAGATCTATTAAATTGCATCTTGATATATTATCACTGATTTTTTTGCATTTCCTTTCATTTACCATTGTACCCCCTTTTGCTCATCTGCGCATTTTATGTTGTTAAAATCCCCAGCTAGCATCCATGGAACTGAATTATTGCTTGATATCTCCTCCAATGATTCCCACAGCATCTCCCTTTCATTTTCTCTTGGACTAGCATAAAAAGCTGTGAAAAGCCAAGGTCTTCTTCCCAGACCAGAAATTAAGCAATGGATGAATTGGTGATGTTTTCTAATCACTCTTATATTGATTGACTCGTCATCCCAAAGAATCCATATACCTCATGACATTCCTCTTGCTTCTTCAACAATTTGGTTTTTAAACCCTATTCTTTTAATAACTTTTTGAGTCGTTGGTCCACTACATCTTGTTTTAACTAACACTACAATTTTAGCTCTTTATCTACTTCTGACTTCTTTTAAAGCTAGCCCGAAAGACTTTCCGGCTGCTCCTCTCACATTCCATGTTATAATCACTAGGAACATTAAAAGAATGTTACCTCAACTCAACCAAAGTCACTGGCTTTCGAATTCATGGTTCCAGGAACCATGTTCACGTTCGCCTTTTCTTCATTTTGCTTCTTCAGCAAATTCTCCACTTCAGTCAGGCCCATTAATGGACCTGGATTGTTTGGATCAGGTGGTATGTCCTCATCCAGTGCCATGTCATTATCAATTCTCGTTTCTGGTTTCCCTTCTCGTTGCATAGGCCCACACGTAGTCCAATACTTCGTCCGTTTCCATAGCGTCCTTCCCTTCAGTTTTCTCTCCTTTTGTCTCATTATGGCCCACTTGTGATCCACTTCAGCCCACTTTCCTTAACTCAGAGACAGCCCCTTGTCCTTCCTGTTTATTGGTTGATAGTGTCAAGTCACGTGCTCCCTTCCTACTCTTTTGGTTTCTCTCTCCCACTTGCTATCATTTATTGCTCCTTATGGCCTCTTTGCTTATTTATTCTTTTTTCACCGGCTTCTCCACAACTTTCCTTTGGTTTTGGGTCTTTGATTTGACTGGCACTTTTTTGTTGATCTCTTTTGATTTGCTCAGGTTGACATTTGAAATTTCTTGTAGAGGGGATCTAATATTTCTTGACACTTCGTGTACCATGTTCTCTTCTTCCTCTGTTTCTAGAGGAGCAAATCTTGAGGGCCCCACTAATTTGTCTGCTCTTCCTGCTTGCACAGCCGAGTCTTTTTTGAAGCTATCTCGAGATATGGGTCTTCCCCTCCTCCTTGGGTCTTGTGCAATCATCCAGCCTCCTTACACTCTTTCTTTTCCAGTCATCGAACTATCACCCCCTCCATCTTTTCCGGTGATAATAGCTTTTCTTTCCTTGTGCTTTCCGTTATCCCAGTCTGAGCTTGCCTTGCGGGACAGTGCAATTCATCATGCCCAAATTTACCACACTTAAAAAAAATCATATGCAGTCCCTCGTACTCGATCTTTAAAAGATTGCCATCTATTGAGTATGAAGGTAGCAGTGGCGAGTTGAGGTCTACTTCAACACACATCCTGGCATACATTGTTCTAGCCCGTTGGAGTGTCATTTCATCCACTTTTATGGCTTTTCCAATCTTGTTTCCCAAGTTATAGAAGAATTTCCTATCATAATAGTCCCCTGGTAATCCCAGTAATCTTACCCATATAGCTACGTTCCGGATTTTTTCTTCCATTGGGTTAAAATTTCGTTTCCATGTCTGAACAGTCAGGTAGCGATTATGTATCAGCCATAGGCCTCCTTCAAGGGCAAAGAAGTAGTCATCCATAGTAAAAAATGATGCTATCAAGTATCCATTACCAATGTCAGAGAGCTCAACTTTCCCTGCTTTCCCCCACATTGTTTGGACTCTACGCTTCATTTGCATGAAACCCAATGATCCTCCCAGCAATTTTATGATCAGTGACCTTGACCATTTCCTTTCCAGTCTTCTTTTTTCTGCTTCAGAGAATTCGATATTAGGGCCTGACCTTGAATCCGTTACTGTGACACCTTCCTTCATGTATAGCTCATTACTTCCAAAAAGATTACCATCCCAGTCATCTTCCTCCAGTTGTGCTTGTGTGGATTCACCATAGTATTTTGGCTTTAAGGCTTCTCTATATGAGAGCGTTACTGGCTTAGTCTTAATTTCCTTCAACGTTGATCCTTCTTGGTTATCCATTAGCGTCTCTTCCACCATCCATTCATCTTCTCTTATAGCTAGAGAAACCCCACCTGAGAACGCGCCTTCCTTTTTTTTATCCTTTCCGTGTTTCTCAGTGTCTGGTTCCATGATGTCCTCTACCATGCCTTTATACTCTTTGGGTTCTGACACAGGGGTTCCCACCTCTTATACCTTGGTTGTACTCAGACTTAGACTCTGGGTTCCCTTAGACTTCCTCTGATCTCCCGGAGGTCGATCCAGAGGTTGTCCTCGAGTTTTCCCTTCTCTGGTTGTCTCAGGTGACCTATCTCTCTCCCTCTCCTTGCTTCTCTCTCTCTCTCTCTCTCATCTTTCCTTATAACTTCTTTTACTATCACAAGAGACTAACAAGCACATATAGTTATTAAAACTGTCTGCTGACATTGGGCGAAGCTCTACCACATGGACTTGGGCCCATCAGTATTGTTCCTTATATAAGATTTCATTGATAAAGCCCAGCCCTAAAACATGATATACATCTTATAAAAAAATTCCTCATGTTGTGGAATTAGTAAATGCAACCATAACATATAAATTAAAATTTACAAAGTTCAAATTTAATTCTTGAAAAGGTAGATGAAAACATTACATAGCACATATGTCATGAGAGATGAGACTTGTTAATTCAAATTGCATAGTTATTATATAAAGGCATTAATGAACTATCAATCAAAACAAAATTTAAATAGCATAATTACATAAAATAAATTATCTTTAATTCTCAACCAATATAAAATTTCCACCACAAACTTACACAGTTACACTATGAACTTTTAATTATTGTTTTTTTTTTCAGATAATTAATATTTTATTTAAATAAATATATTTAACATTTTTGAATAGGAGAGGAGAAGATTAAGTAGGCCCAGCCCTAATGGGTTTAGCCAGTAAGGATCCAATCCCACAACCCTTATTTTAATTTTAACAACTAGTAATATGTTATTTCAGAATACTGCTTTTACTTTTTATGATACAAAACTCATTTCTTATAGTTATCTATCTCGTATATAACAAAATCACTAAAAATATATTAATATAAACACTTACTATAGCGTAACTCTCAAATGATTTATTATAAAATTTGGTACTTATTATGTTTGATAAGATATATATTCAATTCATTGTTAAAATATTTAAATGTATAATAAAACAATACGTTTAAGTGAAAAGGATGAAATCTCAAACAAGAGAGATGTTTTCAAATGATATTCACCAATAATTATATTCACCAATAATGTTTGAACCTAGATGGATAAGTAGTACCGAATTCTGAAAATTACTTAAGAAATGATATTCACCGATAATGTTTGAATCTAGATTTTGTAAGGCCTTACCTATAAGCATACATTCCTAACCTATTTTTTTAATTTAAATTATGGTATATAATATAAAATAAATGGATTATATAAATTATTTAAAACATTATCAACTTAACCAGCTTTAACTCAAGCTTCACATCTCTTCATTCATAACAACGGTCAACTTTTCATTCATTAATCGTTCACTACTTTTTGATCCCTTCAGTTACTTAAGATGTAGTGTTAACTCACTACTTTTCTCTAATTAGTATGATTTGCAAGAGCATAATAATTGTTGCAACTAACAAGTTTATTTCAATTGTGTCTATATAAAATATTATAATCTCAATTAAAATAGTTTATCATAATTTATACAATAAAAGTAATAGAAAATAATCTAGTTTTATATCCATAAAAACTATTCAAGACATCATGGGCTTTCTAATAGTTTTAAAGGGTAATATATAAAATTAGAGGTAAACATTTTAAAGCTATTTTAAAGTCTACATTTTATGTAAGCTTTTAAGAAGGCTTTCATGTATTGTCAAGCTTTTTAAAGGTTCAGATTCAGGCCTAAAAAATAGCTTATATACAGGCTCTCCCCCATGCTCAAGTTTTATATTATCAATACCACTCTGTTCCTTATTATAAGTTAACCTTAACTACTTCTCACATACCAAGGAGTGAAAGTTATAGTATTAAATATGTTATATTTAAAAAAAAAATTCAACTTTACTCTTATTTAAGAATAAGTGTTAAAATAATATTTAATATATTATAAGCTTTCTCTCTCATATTCCCTATTTCCAACATGGGGTAAAATAGTCACAGTAGTATTAATTGATCCCAAATTGGACTTATATTTAGGAACAAAAAATTTATAGTAGTTGGACTTTTAATAAAAAACAAAGTGATATAGGTCTAGACCTATTTATAGTTAAAACCTATTTTGGCTTAGCCTATTTCCACCCCTATTTAATGCGTATCTTTGATTTGTAACACTCCCACACATGAATTCTGAAATATATATATATGTGTGTGTGTGTGTTAAGGCTTGAGGAGTTGTATATAGAGGCTCTTTATTGTGAAAGGGATTACAAAATTGCAGTAAGGCCAAAGAAACCTCTCAGTTGAAAAATCATTTTCATCTCCAACTTTCATTGCAAATATGTTTTACCTAGATTCCATTTGTTTTTTCTACGCTCATGATGACTTCATGATAATATTCCTTTCCAAAATCAAATATCACAACTAATTCAATCTGCTAGCTAGCTCAAACCCTTCTTAATTATTTCTTCCAAAATAAGAAATTAATTAACAAGTTACAAATTGAAAGGCTTTTCAAGAACATGTAAGAAAGTATAATGCAGCCAAATGTAATTTTCAGAGATTTGATATATCCATCACACTAATGTCACATTGGTCATTGAAAACTATGGCCTCGTCGTTCTGCATCACTTATTAGCTGCACAATGCTTCCAAGTGTAGCTTTTCTTCTTCCTCTGTACAAACCTTGAGCGAAAAATTCCATATTAGTTTTTGAAATATTACTTTAATGACTAAAAAACATTAGAAAATTGGTGAAAAGTTTTTATTTGAAAATATTATTGACTAAGGGACCTAATATGTTATTACACACAAAAAAGTTGTTTTGAAAAAGTTTGTATACACAAGTACTTGAATTCAGATCCTTCTAACAAATAAAATTTTGAAACATGGACTTTTCACCAATTTTCTATAAAAGTATAATGTCATTAAAGTTGTCGAAGGTGTATTATTCATATAATCTTGTGAGTTGCAAGAGTTTACATTTGGAATCTCAACAATTTGTTGGCAAGCTCGTGATTTCATAGTGGGATTACAATTGATTTCATGCATGTTCCACGCAATCACTAATTTGCAGGCTAATACATATTGTTTTGCATGCAAGTTAATTACAAATGACAATTAGAGTATAAAGAGAGAGTATTATATCTATATATGTGCCTTTGAAACAAAGTCATATATAAACAGTCTATATATATAGGACTTCAATTAGATAGTCACTATCATCATCTAAGGCTGAAATAAATTAGTTTTATTTCAAAGCAATTATCATATTATACAATGAATAATAAAAATTTTAATATATATATATATATATGAAATATATTACATCATAATGCATTAATTATTATGTGTCTCACATCTCATATCAACATCAACACCAGTGTCCATACATGAGTCGAAGAAGCCATATTTGTTGTGTGGGATGGGAGTTTCGTTGTTTGTATTCAGTAGGTTTTGCTGGCAAAGTCCGACATGTGAGGAAAAGAGACAAAATCCGGTGTTTTGTACTTTATGGTTATGCTATTTTTATTTCCCATGCAAGACATCACTCGAAGAAGCTCTCTTGTTGTTTGTGTTTGGTAACTACAAAACTCTAGCCCGTGAACCTCAATCTCAAGCAAACAGATGTGTGTGTGTGTGTGTGTGTGTGTGTGTGTGTGTGTGTGTGTGAGAGAGAGAGAGAGAGAGAGAGAGAGAGAGAGAGAGAGGCTGTGGTGTGTTGGCATAATGTCCCTTTTGGAGTTTTGTAACTTAAAATCACCTGTCATTGGCTTAATATATATTTGAATTTGACCCCACCCCTACGCAACAAGTCATGTATGTTCAATTATAGGATATGATATTGCTTGCCTGCCCTAAACTTTAAGTGGCTTGTATATTCTATTGTTATATTTTCATATCTAACTCAAAATAGTTTTCATTCTGTTATGTATAATTGACACAACACAAATCGTCATTTATTTGTTCCTACTGTCAATAGTTTATCTAGCTCAAAGCTATATTTGCATGAGAAGGCATTACAAGAGTGCATATACCTTGATTTATGTATAATCTATAACAGACTATCATCTCCTATTCTAAATGTATGAGCTGGATCATTAACATGTAGAGATTAAAGAAATTAGTTAAATAAACTATTTATAAGAAATGTGTAATTATTTGTTTTGAAAAATGGCCTCGTTGATGGAAAGCCCATCAATAAATGCAATCAAGAGGGGATAATTTAATTTGAAGAAAAAATTATAAGATTAGGAGACAGTGGATTGAAATGTTATATTTAATATCAAAATAAATCCTTACTAAATTCTACATTCAAGACTGGATGTACTATATCATACACTACACATGTCTATATTAATTAGCAGTTAATATACGGTATGACTCAATTTTTAATTTTAAATTCTGCTGAGTTTTTAAAAGAATGTGTCCAATGTGTGGTTTATGCTAAAACTTGCTGATCCATTGCTTGAAACTTGCCATCATAAATTTATTTTTCAAGCATATGTATTGCATGTAAGCTCTCAGCGTGATCCTAAGGTTAAATCCTATATATTTAATTTACGCCATTTTAATAGTAACAAGTCAATGTTGTTTTTTTCTTGAACGGCATACCAAGTCAATTGTGAAACCCACATAATTCCTTCATTATGGTTAACTGTTCTTGAAACTCTCTCTTACTCACGAGCAAGCAGACTGAATGATCAAGAGATATTTACTGTGAAGGCTGCTCATCATTATCTTTATATGAAAACATGATAAAATTAATGGATCTTCCAAAACAAGAGAGAATATAATTAGGGTTTTTACATGCATTGTTCTTCCAATAAGTACTATTGATCGCATGCTCTTATTGCTCTTCTTCAAGAAAAATAAAACTGGTTTTGGAGGATTATTTTAAGCATATATAGGCGGAATTGGTCTGCAACAGTCAACTAGAAAAAAACAAAAAGCCCATTGCTTTGGAGTGCTTTTCCAGGATTCTGAACTTTAGAAGATAAGCATATTGATGAAAAAAATGGAGCCAGAACCAGTCACGAGATAAAGTTCCAAAATTTGCCCTGTTTATGTTTTTCTTTTCCATTTTGTCTTTAATATATTTTGGACGATTACGTAATCTTTATGTTTACTATATCATCTTATTCCGGCCGGTAGGTACATCAATTTGAACAAGTTACAATTTGTTGGGTAAATAACTAAATATTCAATTTACACATTGATTAACTAATTAAAGAGATATATATAGGACAAGTTTTTGGTCTTATGCTCTTTTTCTTTTCTTCTTTTCATTTTAATTTTATATAATTGCATTGTGATTCATGCAGAAAGAGACCTTGTTTTCTATACGTAACCCAAGAGAAATCCAATTCAAATTCTTACAG
The DNA here is from genome assembly GCA_037074515.1 of Mimosa bimucronata. NCBI lineage: Eukaryota > Viridiplantae > Streptophyta > Magnoliopsida > Fabales > Fabaceae > Mimosa > Mimosa bimucronata. Next base: position 5,251,685 of record CM073446.1, read on the forward strand.
ACAGTAAAATATTCCACTGAAGCTGCCACATATACATAAAGAGAATTAAGAAAATTAGATGCTAAATAGAAATGTATCTTGCTGTAATTTCCTTGACTCTAACTCAAGTGATAGAAATATACACTACATTTGGTTTTAAATATACGAGTTAGTTTAATTTGATTCTGAATATAAAATTTTAATCATTTTATCTCTCAAATTTATAATTTTAGCCTCAAAATTATCTCTAATGATTTCATATATTAAGGGGGCTTCAATCGTAATTAGTTCAAATGCACTTGATTAAAGCGGATATCTAAAAAAAACCAACACTCATCCTTACAAATAATTAACTTAAATTATTTTTTAATTTCTATAAATTAGTTATTTGACTCTTATATTATTGATAGGATGTATAGGTAGGACAACAAAAATTGTCTTTGATTAGCTGAATTACGTGGTTGTATTCCTATTAGTCTTAAATGATTTTCTTTCCTTGTGTGTTTCAACAAAGCTTTTTTTGTACAAACTCATGAATGCATGTTTTATGCCGCAATAGATAAAGAAACATTTCTTGATACGTACTCTTAGGTAACCAAGAATGATTAATTATATATTAACTATTCTTAATTATAATCAAAAGGCATATACTAGTTAAGTAGCGGCCATGGGCGTTTCTACTACATAGCTTCTTAATTTTCTTTCCACTTAGTATTGAGATATAGTACAATTACAAAATATTATACAATTAACAATAAACAGATAATAATATTTTAACATTGTAATAGATATCGATCATTGAAAGTAAATCCAATTATAGAGTTACCAAGTGGGGATACTATGCAGTGGAGATGCCTTAACCGAGTAAGTGCATACAGTTAGCTAGAAGCTTCATATTTAATTCCCAATACATTTATATAATTTCATTAAATCATGCTTAGTACGTAGTGAGTGAGATTATATATTTAAAATTCATATAAAATTGTTAATTAATTTCTTAATTAGTTTGATTAATTAAGCAGTTGCATTTTCCATTTCTTCCAAATCAACACTGCTTCATAGGAATCTTTCATCATTACGTTAATTAACGTTAGGCAAGCACGTGCAACTGATTTCCATCTAATAATTGACTCTCATCAAGTTAAACCAAGTGGGAAGAAAAGTTCTTTGATACCATCAAAAGTTTATTGTGGGTTGCACAATTTATTGTGGGCTTAAGAGATGTTTTCAATTATATATCCAACTATAGAGTCACCAAGCCAATATTATGCTAAAGGTCAATGTATAGTTTGTATTATTGTACCATAAAATATAACAACATGGCTATAAGTATGTATTTCAGCAACAATAATACGGAAACTCTATCCTCTATAAATTAAATACTCCATCGTTCCTTAATATAAAATTAAGTTGATTTATTTAAAAAAAATTAAAGAAGATAAATAAACTACTTCTTTAAAACATATAATATATGACATCGTTAGATTATAAATGAGTTTACAAGTCAAGAAAATTAGCTTGAAGAAAAATGATAAATAAAAATACTATTTTGGTTCCTTAATTTTACTAAATAAGTCTACTTAATCTTACATTAAGGACTGAACATTCAATGCTCATCACAAAACTATTTTCTAATCACTATGGTGAGAATTAAACTATTCAAATCAAATCTTAATGGTTTAAATTTCAAATGTTTACTTTGTGATTTTTAAAGTGATTAATTCATAGTTATGAGAAACGATATTTATAAAATTATCTTTATTTCAAAATTTAAATAAAAGGTAAAATATAGATAATTTATTCACAATATAAAAATTAAATTAAATTAGACCTGAACATCCAAAATCAATTTAACGGTATAGATTGATTATGTACATTTTTTCATCAGAGTGATGAGCAATGTACTCCCATTTATTCAAATGGGGGTATTATATCATATGATTGATTAATATGCCTGTAAAAGCTGAAAGATATTATACAATGCAAGCTTTTGAACAATAAATTACGGACAACATACTTTATTATTATTTTGTTTATATATAGAACAACATACTTTATTTTTAAATTTATATATTACATAAGAAATTGTATCTAACTAGTAAATAAAGAACATTTTTTAATTAAAGCTATCTATCGCCTATAGCGGTGACTAATCCCCTCGCTGTGAGTTTTCCATTAAAGAGTAAATGGCAGGCCATGCTCAAGAGTAGGATTCAAACCCCCACTACTTAGTTAAAGGGCCAAATAAAGAACCACTAAACCACACTTACACTTGCACGATCCTAAAGAACATATTTTGATGGTGAAGTAGTTATAAACTCCCCTGCAGGCGGGGACTGGGGGTGGATTATTGTCAATCAATATTATTAATATTATCAATGATCCTAATTATAGATCCTTCCCAAATTCCTAAATACAAGACTATGTTTAAAGTACTAATCTAATCTTTGTTTTTTTAAACATATTTTGTTTTGATATTTTCTTATTAACCAATGATTACTTGGATCTAGTTATATCTAGAAGCCTATGCTCAGCGAGAATAAAAATGAAAATAACTTCGGGCTGAAACAATTATTTAATTATTTTGTGCACGCTGTAAGTTGTTTTATTGTGATGATTAGTGGAAAAGCACGTGAATAGAGGTAGGTGAGTTATAATTACTTTTATACCTTATCAATTTGGATTCACTCACCATATAGAAATATATGCCAGAATGTATCATGTGTTAGTGTCAGTATATTACCTACCAGCATTATAAAGAATGTATATAATTGATATTTTTTTTTCTCGAGTCGCCATTTCATTCCATCTTCATTTTTAAATTATTAGTGTCGGAAGAACTAAGGATATCACTGAAATATCTTCCACGCATTTTTATAAATACAATTTTATATGATTCATTTATTATATGTATATATATAGCTCTGACAAACCCTAATAGTTTCATTAGTTGGATTAATGAGACACATACGCTTATTTTGTTTGGTATGTAAGGGTATATGATTTAACACAGAAAGAAGATCTTATTGCTTCCAGCTGCTTGAATCAAGAAGTATTTGCGTACTCCTGAAATATCACATCATCTAGAATCTGAATTAGTCATAGTACAGTAATTTAATTGATTTAAGTTCTAGCTAATTGGCGGATAACTCATCATAAACAATCCCCTTTTTTTGGTTTTAAAATAAATAAGTCCATTAACATTCACAATTATAATGAAATGCTTCCCTAAAAAAATATAATTTAATTCATTTGAGTCGTTAATTAACATGAATGAGAACCAGCTGAATTATTTTGTTCTAATTGGCTTAAACTTCAGATGATATGACATTGAGAGCATGTAAGTATTCTTTGAAATCAAATAGGCAATTCAAGTTTTGACCAACTATCATTGGGAAGTTCATTCGTAGTTAATTTGATTAGTTTCCAATTCGGGCACGAAAAATATGATTAATGTTTTTTAATCTTACTTCCGAATATAAAGATCACTTTAGAGTTTAGTCATAATTAGATATTAAAAAACTTTGTTAAAAAAATATATAATTAATATTAATAAAAAAAGTTATAAATATGAAAAGTTTAATTATAAATTATATATTTAAATATAATTTGGTCGTCATTCCAAGTCCCAATAATTTACAATTGAACACTTATATTTGTAAAACAAATTAATTTTCTCGTCTTATTGCTTCCAGATGCTTGAAATCAAGAGAAATATTTGAACACAACAACTTAATTTATCTAAATTTTAGTTAACTCATTTTGAACAATCTCCATTTTATTTTATTTTTTGAATAATAATAATATTTTAATTTTTTTTTAAAAAAATTAAATTTTGTAATACTGTTGGTTACACAAAGCTTGAGAGAAAATTCTAATTAATTTAAATAAATATGGTATAGACAAATCATCACGCCTATGACATATAGTACTTTACTACTTGATAATATATGTTTAGATGACATTATTAACAAATCGCAAGTTAAAAATTTCAAAAACAATAACTTATTTACCAAACTTAATCATGAATCAGTAGCATTCATATCAATATCATAAAACAGTAATGATAGTTATGTGTGTATAGTAATCAATCAACACATATAGCATGTAATAAAATGGTCATATTATTCATCAACGATAAAACAGTAATGCATATCAAACTTGAGACGATCGAAACATACATGTATGTGTATGTGTATGTGTTTTTGTGTGTATTCTCAAGATTAATCAGTTGATGAATACGTGTCATACAAGATAAGATTATACACACTATCCCATATATGTATATATATGGACAAGATTATAATAAATAGCCAAAAAGGAATATATACCTAACTTATAAATAGAACTAAATAAAATTTTAATTTACTTCTCTACCCTAGAATAGATGAGTACTTTTCCCAATAATGCTGTTATTTATGAATGAAAAAGAGAGAGTAATAATAAAAAATGATGAAAGAGAAAGTATTGAAAAACTAATTTAATGTAAAATGAGTAAAAATATATTTATTATTGAGACAAATTCATATATATATATATAGATAGATAATAGGACCAGCATAAATAACAACAACTTTCTTGTTCACTTCACTGGTTATTGAAAAGTTTTAGTACTGAATTAGTGGGGGATGGTGGCAAGTGAGAAAAAATCACGTGGAGAGTGAAGAGAGAGGAGGGAGGAATGTTTAGAAGGAATCTGCACGTGACGGGGGAGACAGAAGCATGGCAAATAAATTACATTCATTATATATACGAAGATGAAGGAGAGAGCATCGAAAATTGCGAAAGGTCTATCGCCTCCAACCTTTTGTTTAGCTGTCAATGCCTCCAAACTCTTCTCACGGGCTTCCTCTCTCTCTCTCATCTCTCTCTCTCTCTCTCTCTCTCTCTCTCTCTCTCTCTCTCTATTAGGTTTTTTTTACCCATACAACGTTTCAATCAATTAACGTACGTTTCAAGAACTTGGTAAACATGTGTGCATGCATTCTATTAACGTTGATAACCTCATGTTATAATTAAGTATAAGCTTCAGGAATGTAGTATAAATTAAAACATATAAAGGTGAAATACTTTTCAACTTGGTAACGCTGTTGATTCCTTGACCTTATAGTTAACTTGACCTCCACTTGTTAAAGTGCTTTCTACTGCTACATTGTTGATATATATATATATATTTATATTAAGCATCGGAAGATTAAGATTCCCCGCGTTAATTATATAGGGCCACTTGATCACAAAAATTAAAGTAGATAGATGAAATTTACGTGGAAGACCTCATGAGATCCACAAAATAATTAGCTACTTGGAAGTGTATAGTGATAGATTAAGCAACGTACACCTTGCATTTGAGAGATGGCATGTATATGAAAAATAGAAGAAAACAATGGGGGCAAAAATGTAATTTCGCTATAGCAGGCATAGCTTGTTGTAAGAGGGAAGGAAGGAAACAAACAAGGGATGCCATATATTTTATTTGTGAGGTCTCTCTATAAAGAAAAGCCGTTGTGGCCTCAGATGGAAAAAAGGAGATAAAACCAATCCCAAGCAGACAAAAAGAAAGCGATAAGAAGCAGAATAGTGAAGAAAGAGGAGGAGGAAGAAGAAGAAGAAGCTTAATTATATGGCTTCAAAGGGTCGAAAGAAAGCTTCTCTTCAACACAAGTTACAGCAGCTTCGAGATGTCACAAATTCTAGTGCTGTATATATTCACCCTCTATTATTATATATTGATGAAGAAAAATTCATTATATTGCATATGATGGAGGAGAAATCCAAGGGGATCAAATTAATAGACATGTTTTGATTTAGATCTTTTTTTAATCTTAATTAAATCAAACCTAGTTTTGATTATTTTCTCTTCTCTTTCATTAATATCAATTCTTCTGCAAATGTTCAAATTAAAATTTCATTATATATTTTGAACGTGATTAATCATGAATGTTTGTTTGATGTGTTTGATTTGTCAGATGAATAAGGCCTCAATTATTGTGGATGCATCCAAATACATAGAAGAGTTGAAGCAAAAAGTAGAGGGACTCAACGCAGAACTTGGAAGCAGCAGCAATATTATTAATGAATCTTCATCCTCCTTCTCCCAAAATCAATTACCTAAGGTGCTTATTTTGTGTGTGTTTGTGTGAGTGTATATTCTTTCTTAGATAATTAATATGATAATATGATATGATATGATAATGCATTGATTTAAATAATTGCATTGGATCTATATTATTGGTAGAACACAATAATGTCATGTGATCCATGTAGCTGATCCCTTCTAACGGGGATAAGGTTTTGTTGTTGTTGTTGTTGGATTTATATTATATTAATTGGGATAACTTTTGCAGGTGACAGTGGAAACCCTAGAGAGGGGTTTTCTGATAAATGTGTTTTCTGAAAGAAATTGTCCAGGAATGCTGGTTTCAATACTCGAAGCTTTTGAAGTTCTTGGACTTGAAGTGCTTGATGCTAGGGTTTCTTGTGAAGATGCCTTTCAGCTCGAAGCTGTAGGAGGAGAAGTAAGACCAAATTAATCAAATGTATTTATATATAGAATGTTAATTTATTTCTTTCTCTTCACCATCCTTAATTAAATGTCTAACAAAACTACATCAGAATTCTAAGCTTTTCCTGAGTTTATGAGTTCTACAATAATTTCAAAAAATAAAAGAACTTCACGTGTGGTTCGTACTATTTTAATTTTGAGCCACACAAATAATTAAAATTAAAATGTCTGCTTGAAAAGTACAGCTGACACAATGAATATATAGGTGGCTCCCATAAATAAATAGATTGATTTGCTCTCTTCTGTATAGTTGCTTGCATGGCTTGAACCATACAGCAAAGGAAACATTTTTGTTAATTCATCAGCTCTTCAGTGAGTATAATTTGTTTATATATACATATATATATATAATATAATTAATTGAAAAATTATGTAATTTTTGCAGAGTCAAGATATCGATGAGAACATAGATGCACAAGTGGTGAAGCAAGCGGTGCTTCAAGCAATAAAGGACATGGACTGATCAAATATCGCCTTGTTGAGAAACAAATGAAATGAAGAATTGTTGTGTTGTTCTGAAGTAATTCGCCTCCATTTAAAAAAGTGTAAAAGTTCGTATAAGTGATGAGCGAATTTATAAGGGTGATATAGATATATAAATATATATAATCTGGAAAAGCTTAAGTTGTTTCTTCAATAAATATAATTTTCCTTAAATAATTCTTATAAATATAATGTATCTGATCATTTTCATTGTTCCCATGAATTAACAAAGTTAAAGGTAGTTAATGGATAAGGATTGCCAAGGTTAATTATTTTGCATATAGAAGTTGCAAATGGATCCAATTTAACCAATAAAGGAATTTCAGATAGGAAAACAATATAGTCAGTATTGTTTTTTGTTAAAAAAAAAGCCCTACTATTAGATTTTTAGCGGCGGCAGAAAATTTGTTCTCTGTGCACATTTAATTTCGACAATTAATACTTACAATTATTACAAATAAGATATGAACATATAATATTGACCCAAGTTATTAATATTTCCAAACATTGAGTAAATTTTTCTATCTTTTCATTGCCTCTTTTTTTCATTCCCCTTATTTTTATCATATGTGATAATCAATTTTATTTTTATAAATCATACTTTGAGTTCAGTTACTCAAATAATTTCATTGTAAATGCATTTGACTTGAAAATCGGGATGTTAAATACGTTACCCTATTTCCTTCGCTTTTCACCATCTACTCATGTTGATAGCCAAAGTGGAGGTACAGATGATGGGAACTTTAATAGAGAGGAACTGCAACACCATGGGTCCCCATGCAAGCGAGTCATAAAGAAAGGAAAAGTAATTGCCAATTACAGTAACATTCTAATATTTCACTCTCAAAATTGTTTGTTTTGATATCTCATTACCCTACACGGTTCTAAAACATGTTGAGATATCCAGACCTTTATAAGTGTAATTTGTTCCTCTCCCTAATCGACATGATACTTCATAATCCACCCTCAGCCAATGTGATGAGCCGATGGCTACATTTGATGATTGTTATACCTGACATCAACCATATATAGTGCCCATGTGGTTGCCCTTGAAGTACTGACCAATCAAAGCCTGATGATCGATTTCATTGATCCGCCAGACTCTCCACTTCCCCTGCCTTATCCGTTTCCTCTTCCTCTACCATCCATTAGTATCTAGCTCTGCCTCCTTTAGTCTTTGCAACAACATCTAACTACTCCTCTATCGTATAGGTCTTATCTTTGCCTGCTCCTCTGCCTTATCCATGGCCTCCTCTATATTGTCACATCCTCCCGTCAAGGGCAAAAAGACGCCATGAATAGAGAGGCTAAGTGAAGATTCCTCTACTAGATTAAGACTCCTTTACCAGGCGGTCAAGAAGAACCGGTCCCTATACTATTGATCTATACACTCCAAGAACTTTTTATTTTTGAATTAAACTAAATTTTTCTCCCCCTTTCGATGCACGGTAGTTAATAATATAAAAATAAACTAAAGAATTAAATGTTTATTTAAGCAACTCTTTTATGATAAAAAAATTATTCGAAGACAACAAAAGTTGATTTCATATGAATATATATGATTTGAATCATTGATTGCACTTATTTAGATTAAACAGGAAATATGAATTATTTTTATAAAGCTTTATTGAAAAAATTTGTGAGTTATCAAAAATATTCAAAATGCAAATTTAGATGTTCATTAAATTTCAATCAGAAATAAATGAGATTGGGCAAGTGTTTGAGAAAGTTTAAATATTAAAAATAAATAAGTTATATTGATAATGCAATAATAATTTAAATTAGAGATAAATGTGATTCGACAATTGATTAAACATAGTTTAGATTGTAAAAGAAAAAGTTACAGTTGACATATTTGTTATATTTGCATGGTTTAGAATTTTCTTTTATAAATATTTTTTTAAAAATACTAAGAAAAAATAAGGTTTACAAATGTCCTCGGAGAAATTGAACGTCCGATGTAATTGTAATATATATGGAATTTGCATATATATGATTTGAACTTTGTATATTTGGTTAAATTAGAAAATATAATTTATTTTTAAAAGGCATAATTTCATATTTGTGTGGGCTGTCAAATGAAAATATTGATCTTTGTTTAATTTTCTTTAGAAATATATGTGATTGGTAAGCTGGATAGGTAAGTTTAAATTTTGAAAATAAACCAATTATATAGACTTTAAAATAATGTTAAATCGGAAATAAATGTAAGAGGACTATGGGCAAGTTTGAATTTTAAAAATAAAACAATTATATAATCAATGCAATAATGATTTAAATCATTACCAATAGTGTAGATAATGCATTAAATATGATATATGTGGCATTTCCATATAGGTGGCACCACTAATTGTGTTAATTGAAGATGGCATCAGCGATTAAGCGGATAAATCAGAAATGTTGAGGATTATGGGCAAGTTTGAATTTTGAAAATAAAACAATTATATAGTTAATGCAATAACGATTTAAAACATTAGCAATAGTGTAGATAATGAATAACTATGATATATGCGACATTTCCATATAGGTGGCACCACTAATTGTGTTGATTGAAGATGACGTTTGCGATTAGGTGGACCAATCAGAAACGTGCTAGGACTTTTAGAGAAGTATATATTTGTGTGTGCGTGTGTGTGTGTGTTTGATTGGTGTGCGCGATTGGTAAGTTTGAATTTTGAAAATAAACCAATTATATAGACATTAAAATAATGTTAAATCGGAAATAAATCTTGGAGGACTATGGGCAAGTTTGAATTTTGAAAATAAAACAATTATATAGTTAATGCAATAACGATGATTTAAATCATTACCAATAGTGCAGATAATACATTAACTATAATATATGTGGTATTTCCATATAGGTGGCACCACTAATTGTGTTAATTGGAAATGACGTCAACGATTAGGTGGACCAATTAGAAATGTTAGAGGATTATGGACAAGTTTGAATTTTGAAAATAAAACAATTATATAATTAATACAATAACGATTTAAATCATTACCAATACTATAGAGAATGCGTTAACTATGATATATAGGCATTTCCATATAGGTGGTACCACTAATTGTGTTGATTGAAGATGACGTTAGCGATTAAATGGACCAATCAGAAACGTGATAGGACTTTTAAAGAAGTATATAGATAGATGGGCAAACACAAATAGTGTAACACCCTAAAATTTAAAAAATAGATATAAGGATTATTTAAGATTTTGGAAATGTTATTAAAATATTAAAAAGGCATTAAAAATAAATTTATGATATGTTACATATTTTTAATAATTTTTAAGGCTTATTTTCTTTAGAAAACAAAGAGATAATTAGAAGATAAAATTTAATTTTTAGAAAGAATTAATAAGGGAATATTTAGATTCTTGGGATATTATTTAATAATTAAAAAGCCTTATAAATAAATTTGGGAATTAAAGCATATCTAAAGAAATTATTATTGGAGTAAATTCAGATTAAATTGAAAGGGAAATAGTAATTAAAATTTTCAAAGAAGGGTATAATGGGAAAGGGGAAATAATAATGACAATATCTATCCCTAGTTGAAAATATCTTGATTATAACAGGAGGGGTAAAATAGTAATTCACCTAATTAAAATAGCCTTCCATCCTTATCTCCTTATATTTTCCCCATGTGTTCCTATTCCTTATTGCCTCTCCCTCTCACTCGAATCACTGCCACTCTTCTCTCTCGGCACACCCTCTCTTTGTTTCCTTCGAGTTTTGCAGCGGTAATCGACGGCGGGGAAGCGATGGCCGGCAGCTAGAAGCTCCAAAACGCATCTGAGGTTCGAGTGACCATAGGTGAGCTTCCTTTTCTCCATTCTTCTCTCTATCGGTCCGATTTGAGCGAGTTTTTGGGGGCTTGATTCGGATTTTAGGGGGTTTTGGAGTTCCTAAATCCGTTAAAATGAAGCTTAGGTTCAATTTCAATGATTTGGAAGTGATTTTGAGTAATAAACTAATTTGATTAATTTTCATCAAAAACCCCAAATTTCTCCCTTGTCATCGACGTCATCCACGTCGATTTCGGGCAAGAACGTATGGGAATACTAATTAAACATGAATAAGAGTAAGATTGAGCTAAGAAATACGTTTATATGTTTAATTTTGGGAGTGTTTTCTGGCCTGCTCGACTTTTCCTCTGTGGTCCGATTTCTTTGTTCGTTGAACGTGTTCCTCTATGATTTTTGTTTCTGTTAATGATGAAGGGAAGATGGAGTGATGATTGATTGTAATTGGTTGATTGTTTTGGCTAATGGTTAATGGAATGGGAAGTTGTCTAATCTTTCTTTTTCTTCTTGTTTGGCCGGCAGATGACAGTGAAGAAGAGGAAGAACTAATGGTGTTATGATTGAGTTGGAGTCACAACTTGTATGTTGATGTTCTGTGATTTCCAAAAATTCTGGATTTATTGTTGTGTGAGAAAGGTGTAGAGATATTGAAATTCTGATTCTTATTTGCTCTATTTTGGCTATGATTTTTGGAGTGAGTTGGAGTCTGAATTTTTGTTCTCTGTTATGGCTGAAGCGATCAGTTCAAATTAAGGACCTACAGCTGAAAATGAAGTAAGGAAGTTATTTTCACTTTTGGTTGAGATTCTTTGGAATTGTTATACTAAAATGTCTAAACTAGTTGAATGATTAATCTGATTAAGTTGATTGAGCTGTGATTAATTAAACTTGCTCAAGAATTCTTTGAACGACTATAACAGATTCATAAGTTAATCAATTGAAAATGTAATGGGGAAGTTTGTGGTGAATTTAAACTGAAATTTTTCCATGCTCTGCTTCTGGATGTTTGTTTCAGCCTTGTATATGTATTAACTATATGAAGTTAAGGACTTAGATAAGATAAAATATTGTAATGAAGCCTATGATTGGTTGTTTGATGCATTTCTGAGCTTAATTAACTATATATTGAACATTGGTTTTCTTTTTTATTCTTTATTTACCCAATTTTGAGAATAAACTCATCATAATTTCTATTCTAATGAAAGCTGGAATTATGGAGGCTCAATTCTCTTATTAAAACTAATTTCTAATGATTTCAATTAAAAGAATTTGTGATGACTCAAATGGTATATGAAAGTTGTGTTATTGGTGATGAATCATGGTGTTAGTTTAGTAAGAATGAAGTTTAACTAAATGAGAGGCATGAATTAATTATTGTTCTTTGAGTTTGTTTGGTAATTGAGTTATGTAAGTTGTGTTCTATATGAAATAAGTATGTTACATGTTGTTTAAAAGTTTTTGGTTGAATTAAAGTTGTTGTTATTTTGCTTCTTCTTGTTGCTTGTAATTGATTTTGATCCTCTTTTTGTTCTTCTATGTCTTGATGATTTCTTGCTGTAATATTGGTGATTTAAAGAAAGTAAAAGTAAATGTGGGGTGTGAATTGATTATTCCTTGAGTTTGGTTGGTTGATTGGGATGTATGAATTTGTTTAATGAAGATAAATGAATCAAAATTCTAAAGTTCATGTATGTTGTTTTAAATATTAAAGTAAACCCGTTTTTATTCCAGGATAAAATATGATTTTTTTTCCTTATTTATGCATGAAGCTTTCAATTGTTTATTGAAGAGTTGAAATAAGAGCTTAGATATTTAAAAGGGACATCAAAAGTATGTAAGAGATTCTTAGTTAAATTATGATTTCTTTGAGTCATGTTAATGTAGTTTCTCTTCTTTCTTTATTTGATGGGATATAATTTACCTAACATGAAATATATTAGTGAGAGCATGTGACTTTAATGTTACTTAAAGTTTAGTCGAGAACCAAAATAATAACTAGTGTTCCCAGGTCTCCAAGGGATAAACAAGTAGTGTGAGATGTCAATATATGTTTATGGGTTTTAAAATGATTGTTTAAGTATCGAGTTATAAATATGGAAATTTACAAATTTAAGTGACTTTTTGTGTTAAAGAAATTTGACATTGGTTCTTGAAAGAGAATCATCAACTAAATGAAAGATAAGTAAGAAGTGAAGTTCTCATAGAAATAAATTTGTGTTGCATGAAATCTTCTAACTTTAGTTTGGAGTTTGAGTTTGAATGTTACTGATTTATATTTTATAAGTTTTGGATTTTGATTCTAAGAAAGGGAGACTAGTAATTACAAATTTACATAGATGTTTAAAGGTCTAATGAAATAAAACTTGTGGCTTTATGTATGTTCACTTCTTTGCCTGTGTTGGCTGTTGCAAGGGTTATTTAAAGCACAATGATAGTTGAAAATCTGTTCATAAGATAGTTGGAAATACTGGAATTTGATGTTGGTTGTCTCTGGTGGAATACGAAATTGATTGTAGTGCTTAGTATTTTTTGAACTGCTTTTGTGTATGTATGTTTGTGTGTATGCGTGTGATACTTGTTTTATGATAGAGTAATTAACAACTGAGTAAGAGATTAAGATTGAGTTACGATTATGATTGAAATATATTAGATGGGGAATGGTAGTACAATAGGAGCGTGAGAGATGCTGAATAGTTATGTAAAGAGTATAGGTATTAATTTATTATCTATATATTACTTGGAAATATAAGTAAAGATAGTGAGATTAGTACGCCAAGGCATCTGGAACAGCAGGAGCCAGCAAAGGTTTAAGTTTGAAGTTCAGGTAACAGTTTATTTCAGTAACAATTAAATAACATGTATAATTTTATAATACCTGTTACATTTTAATTGATAAGTTTTTATTCCTATAATGTTTGAAGTACTTCAACGCTTATGTGGGTCGCTCCCCCTTTGCGAGATCAGTTTAGTTGTAACTTTAAATGTTATAATGAGAAAACCCTGCAGGTAAAGCGCCACTGGTAATGAATATATTGTTATAACTGGTTAGTAGGTGCTTATAGCACACAGTTTAGTAGGATAAAAATTATTATTATATGTAAAAGTTTATAAAAGATATACATGTCAGTGCACTAATGAAAATAACGGATAATAAGATAAACTGCGCTAAAAATTACTGTTTCAGATAAGCTGGGGGGCAAGTTGAGTTTTGGGGAAAGGTAATATGAAGAAGCAGGGATGCTTGCTATGTTATGTATCTATATATTTAGATATTTTGGTTTCTAGTTATTTGGTTATTATATAGGGTTGAATAAGTAAAATAAATTTAAAGTTTATTTAGTGGTTAGTATAAAATTATACATATGTATGAATAAATATCATTAATGAACCACTAATATATTATTATTGTAGGAGATAAGTAGATAGTTAAATGGTATATAATGTAGTGAATATATGTATATACAATATAAGGGATTTTAACTCCCTAAACATTATTAGAAAAGAATAGGTCCATTAATTGGATTTAGGTTATTTTAATTTTTTTATTAACCATTTTATTTTATAAAGAGTTTTAAATTGTTTCAATTTGTTAGAAAAGCGCATTCCAACTGAATTGTAGTTGGAATATTGTTTTAAAATGTTTTTTTTTTAATTTTTCGTATTTTTGGGCTTTTGACATTAAACAAGTGGTTATAAATCAATTAAAATGTTATAATATAGTATTAAAATATTAGGTGTTACAAATAGTCTAAGGTTACAACCAATATCGAACCTACAACCTCCATTTTATCAAGGAAATGTCATACTACTAGTTAGACTACAAAGCCTCTGGTTAACACTCCAAGAACTTAGTTTTTTTTTTGGGACTGAACTCCAAGAACTTAGTTCATACTAGAGCCGGTAATACGAGCCGAAGCCCGTGGGCTAACCCGAAACCCGTAAAAAAATATGGTTTTGGGCTCAGAAAAATAGGGCCCATATTAATATGGGTATTTTGGGCCCGAACCCGTCAAACCCGAGCCCGTGACGGGTTAACCCGTCAAACCCGTGGGCCAACTCGAACCCGTTTTCCTTTTTTTAAAAAAATATAATAAATATAACCGATGGTGGTTAAAAAAGTAAAAATATAATAATATTTAAATGATTAAAATATAATACTTTCTTTTCTTTTTATTAGTGTTATTTTATTTGTTTTAATCTCATTTCTTCTATTAGTGTTATTTTATTTGGTTTAGGGTCCTCACTTGGGTGAACACCGAAGACAGGGACCGTCGAAAACAGTCTTCACTTTGCTAATTACTCCATCTGGTTCTAAATATAATATCACTATGACTTTTTTGTGAAGCAAGTTAGATTATAGGTTAGTTTATAAGTAGAATAAATTAGTTTTGAGGAAAAAAAATAAATATAGACAATTTAAATGATTAATTTTGCATCATTAATTTCTCCAAAAAAAGTCAAAGTGATCTTATAACTAGGATCGGAGGGAGTATATTGTAAAACCGGGGCTCATTAAAAAAAAGGGAAAAATTGATAATAAAAAAAGGAGCTTAAAAGGGGCTTTTTGAGCCCAGCCCGAAACCCGAACAATATGGTCCGGGTCTAAAAATCAAGCCCATATTCATAACGGGTTTTTTTAGGCCCGACCCATTTTTTACGGGCTTTTTTGGGCCCAGCCCGAACCCGTTGGGCCCGCCCATATTACCAGCTCTAGTTCATACAATATTGTTCTATTTTTTGTGACTGTGTTGAATCCTTTGATAAGATTGTTCATATTCGAAAATCTTAGTTCATACAATTATGTATTTTTCTTTAATTTGTCATTATGATTAGGATTTAAACAAAAAAAAAGGAGGTCAATAAAAAAATGATAGTTAATCAAAGGTCCAACTGATCATATTGTCGATATTGTAAATATGTAGTTACAAATAAGTAAGCCAAAGTAGGGGTGAGTATCGGTTCGGTTTTCGGTTTTTCGGTTCAAAAACCGAAAAAACCGAAAACCGAAATTGGGATAAAAACAAAACCGAAACCGAAACCGAAAAACCGAATTGTTAACGGTTCGGTTTTTCGGTTATTTCGGTTTTTGGGGTTTTTTTTTTTCAGATTTGGCCCATACGAAAATTAAAAAAAAATGAAAAAAAATAGATTTAATGTATCTAAATAGTTATACAAATTCTACATCTTGCCCAAACAACTAAACTATTAATTCAACATGTCCAAAAACAAAGAAATTCTTAAAATTATACATTATATATCTTGTCCAAAGTAACTAAACTATTAATTCAACATGTCCAAAATAAAGAAAAGTTTAAAACATTCACATGTTTAAAAAGTTTTTTTTTCTTAGAAATCATATTTTATTTGTTTGGATTTTTTTATACTTATTAATTGTTATCCTATTTTTAAATAAAAATTTTATATTTTTTTAAATAAAATTATTTTTTTTTCGGTTTTTCGGTTTCAAACCGAAACCGAAAAAACCGAAACCGAAAAAACCGATAACCGAAAATGGAAAAAAAATGAAACCGAAACCGAAACTGAAAAACCGAAATGCATTCGGTTCGGTTCGGTTTTTCGGTTCGGTCCGGTTTTTGCTCACCCTTAAGCCAAAGTAATAGGAATTAGACCTAACACAATTCCAAATAGAAAAACTTTAACCATTTTTGTGCTTCTATTATGGTGATTAAGATGGAGATGAAGAAGACATAATTTGGAGGAGAAACTTGTCTTCCAATTTTTTTGGGTGCAAAGGAAAATTGATTCTTCATGATTATACATAAATATTTTACATTATATGGTATGGAATCAAAAGTTCTCTATATCTTTTTTCTTCAATATTCTTCATAAACAAATCTGAATAGTTCATTGCAATAGATAAACTTTTGTCTTTTAGGAAAATAGACCTCCTTAAGAGTTTAATTTATATGGATATGCAGTTTTAAGAAGCTATAAGATATCTTTTTCTGATTATTCAGATTAATTGAACGGATAAGATAAATACTTCTAAGGGCATTGAGTGAAATGCTACTGAGAGAAGTCGAACCCAGTATGGTATCTTGATATATTAAGAAATCAAGATAAGTAAGGCGCGTCAATTGGACTTGGTTCAAGTTTATGATTTTTAATTGGTAATTATAAATAACCTTGACAAAAAATTTAAATAGTGCTCCCTCTAATCCTTATTATAAGGCACTAACTTATAAATCTTTCATATTTGTGAAAAAACTTGGAAATTTCAACAAATTTTAACAGACTGTTTAGATCTATGAGGAAACAAAATAGAAAGAATGAGCATTATATTTATAATTAAGCATAGTTCTTCACCCATAATATCCTCTCTTTAATTCTAGAGTAAAGCCAATGCAACAACCACATAAAAATGAATTTTCTGAGATCAATTTTGGGAAAATTTATTATAAATCCCATGGAAGGAACATTATTAAAGTCAAGTGTCACAAAATCTTCAAATTAAATTAAGGTTTCAAGGGATTTGAATCTAATTATATTTAAAAGAAAATTACTATTTTACCCTCCTTCCACCTCAACCCCCTTTCTCTCTCCTGCTCATCTTCTTAACCAGAAACCTCCATCCCTGCCTCTTCACTCCATCTTCTTCCTCCACCTCATAATTAAATAAAGAGAAGGCGAATGGCAAAAGGAGATGAAGAGATCCATGTAGGTCCTCAATTCCTCATGAAAACTGCTCTATTAATCTCATAAAAAAAAAATATTGAGTTCAGTAGCTTTATTCAAAATACGAACATCAATGCAGTGAATGAAAAATTGAAGAAACTAATCGAAGATTCCACCGATGAAATGCTTGTGAAGAAAAACAGAGCCACCTCCATTTACTAAGCTCTAAGGTTTTTGGCGATTTGGTGGAAAAGAAAAACAGAGCCAAGGTTGATGATAGTGTTCCAAGATTATCATCATCATCTATGGTGTATTCGGATTGCTCATGATAAGTAACATTTTTTTCAATTTGACTTTTTCAGAAGTAAGATTGGATAAAAGTCAGATTGTGTAAAGTGATTTATGTTTGGATTTATGACGATAGAAGTGACTTTTTTCCAATCTAACTTTTACAAACATGTTTGGATAATTATTTTGAAAAGAAAATTTAGATAAAAATTATTAAAAAGGAGATTATTGTTATTAAATAATACATATATAATATGCATATATTCTTAAAGGTTAGAAAGAAAAAAAATGAAATTTGGGGTTTTTTTTGAGGATTTTAAATGTTTAGTTTCTCCCTTATTTTATGGAAAATAATTTAGAAAAATTATATTTTTAGCTCAAAATGGGATATTGTGGGAGAAAATAGTTGAAATTATTATGGTAAATTTTTTGAAATAAAAGGAAAATTTTAGATTAAAAAAAATATTTTATTTAAAAAATTTAAGGGTCTAATTATCTAAATTTTTTGCCCACTTTATCCCAGAAGCCGAAAGCTATAAGTCAGAAGCTCCAAATTCTTATTTCTTCCAAAAACCCAGTTAGAGCCAGAAACCTACCACAAAATAAGCCAATCTAAATATGTGAAAAAACAAAAATAAGTCAAAAGTGGCTTTTCCATCCCAAACAACCCCCCCCCCCCCTTCGTCTTCGTCTTCTTGTTCTTTACCTGAAAATCGCAGAATGAATAAAGGCTATTTGGGTAAAGGAAAGACGAAGATGGGTGGGATTTCACTGACCAGGTCATTTGGTTGATTGTGTTTTCCTTTTTCTTCGCTTGTGCGTTTGTGAAAATTGGGTTAGGGGATAGGATTGCGTCTCGCTTTGTGAAGTTGTTGGGAAAGACCACATTGGGATTGTCTCATGCATTGAATTTTGGTGAAGTGAGGGAGGTTTATGGGGAAGATGATGAGAGTAGAAAGGGGTTAGGTGAGGGGAAGGGGTAAAATATTAATTTGATTTTAAACATAATTTGATTCAAGATCTTTCAACCTCATTTTAATTTATAGATTTTGTGAAACCTGATTTTAATTATATTCCTTTCATGATGAGACGTATAATTAATTTTTCCATCAATTTTTGTCTTGCATATTACTGCCAACAACTTGAATCATTATTTTATGAATATATTCATTAATTTTCATGCACTTGGTCAACTATTTTTTACTCGTGTTAACTTTTTCCTCTCTCTCTCTTATTAGTTTGTCATCTATTTTAGAACTCTCATCATGAATGCTAATATTACTTTAATAATAAGGAAACAGTAATCAATCCCATAATTTTCAAGATAACTTTGATTGTACTATATCACTGTGTTCCTTATTATAAGTTCAACTATCACAAATTTTTTGTTCCAAAATATAAGCCCAACTTGGGATCAATTAATGCTACTATGACTATTTTATCCCTATGTTGAACATAGGATAGATGAGAGAGAAGGTTTATAATGCATAAAATACTATCTTAACATCTATTCTTAAATAAGGGCGAAGTTGAAAACATTTCTGAAAATAAGAGATATTTAATACTATAACTTCCATTCCTTAGTATGTGAGAAGTAGTTAGGGTAGATTTATAATAAGGAACAGAGTAGTATATATAATGTACTGTATCTTCTCTGATAATATATAAATTTTGTATAAGGCCAAATTTGGATGCCTTGGCTTAGCTTGTGAATAGTATTTTTTAGGTTCTTATAATTTATCTATATCAAATATTTCTTCTCATACAATGCACATGTCATTGATTGTTTCTAACCATTTGTATGAAACTTGTGTTTGAGGAAATTTAAAATTGCACATTTCATCACTTTCATTAAGGACTTACCCAATAATTCTTTATTTTTTCAATAAGGAAATAATTACATTAAGGGTCGATAAAATCCTTGCCAGATCGACAAACTCGTGTGCGTGTGAAATCAGACGAACAGATCTTGTATGTTTTTATTAAAGAAAAATAGGATAACATTAAAACCTTGAGGATATTTTATGGCTCATGGTCCCTTCAAGCCCAGAAATCTATTCTCTGGGCCCAAAAGTGGTTTGCAGGAGATCCATGTAATTGTTGTCAATTATCAAACAAAATAAGTTGAGCCCAAAGTATTTGCAGAGAGGGAAAATGATTCAGGGCCCCTGGGCCAGCTAGGCAATAATTTAATGGGAAAATTGCATTTAAGTCACAAGCAAAGGAATTTGATACTGTAAGGTCCCTTAAAATATCAAAATTACTATTAAGTTCCATGGGACTTGTGAGTAATATAATGCAATTGTGAATTACCAAGTTACCCTATATGATAAGTTGTTAATACATGTTACGATAGTCGAAAAATAAAGTTTAATTTTGTTGTCAATAATAAGTGTTGAGCAGCATGTTAATATAATAAAGTCGCTGTAATTATGAATCAAGGCATAGTAACTTGATAATTAAGGCAAATCATATAGAATATTCAACTATTCATTTCTTATTCCATTTCTATCTCCATTAATTATGGGTGTGTTTGGATTGACTTTTGGAAAAGTAACTTATATATATAAGTCAAATTGAAAATAAGTCAGATTGTGTAATGAGATTTATGTTTGGATTAGCTGTGAAAAACTAACATGTAAGTGACTTATTTTTCATAAGTCAGATTGTGTAATGAGATGTATGTTTTGGTTAGTTGTGATTGGCTGTGAAAAATAAGTCAGAATTTGTGGGCCCCACTGATGACTCCCCATTTATCATTGATTTAGGGCATATTTAGAATATATTTGTGGAGTCAACATTACTAATTAAAGGCATTTTAAGATCCTTCAAGAGAAAATTGTGTAAATCTGTTATATAAACTTAATTTGATTATTTTTTAAGAAAAATATGATAATTTATTAGGAAATTTAATTGGCATGATCACCTCACATTTATGCATGTTTGGATAGGTAAATATGGATATTCTAAGCAAGGAATGAGAAAAATATTAGAGGAAAATCATGGAAAAAGATGGAGCTCATTTAAAAAAATTGTTGAAAATTATTTATAGTGTCGCGACATTGCACCAGGATGTCGCGACATTGCGCGAAAATCCCTAAAACGCACAGCCTCAATTTTTATCCTTTTAAAACACCTAGGGCACGAAAATTGACATACAATCAGCCCCCTTTCAACCCTAGAACCCTTAGGAACGATAAGACTCATCTGTGAACGCAATTACGGAGCTAAGATTTGCAAAATTGGAGGTTGAGAAGCAAAATTGGAGGAGTTTCTTGCCCTACGTTGATAGATTCTTCTTGTTTTCTTCAATTCTTACTACTCTTGTGAATTAGACATGTGATTTATTTGTATTTGCTGGTTTAATCCATTCATGAGTAGCTAAATCTTTTGTTCTAGGATTGATTCAACCCTTGTATGGATTGAAACCTAATTTGTTTCCTTTTCTTTTAGTAATTGATGATTGTTTGTGTTCATTTATCTTATTTCTAATGTCTCTAATTGACTGATCACCCTTTAGAGCGATTTCTTCATTTAAATTATACTCGAGAGAGATAGTTTAAGTGTAGAACTAGGATAAATCATACTAGACTTGAAGTTTAAATCAACTAACGGATGGTTTGTTGGTAGAATAGAGATATATCTAATGACCTAGTTTTGTCAGATTAAGTTTAACTCTTAAAGCGTACTTTCATTAATTTGTAACAAGAGATTGAGCAAGTTTAATGAGAAGTATATATTTGATTTTGACTCGAGAGAGCGTTTCAAGTGCATTAGAATCTTAGGCAAACACAAGTTGTCATTTAAAGACTAATTGAGGGGAAATTAATTAGGGTTCATGAAATACAACGGTGAGAATTAATCTTAGGCTTAGTTAATTGAGAATTTAAATCTTTCGTGTGTGTTTCTTTATTTTCATCCTAAAATAGTTTTCAAAACCTGTTTTCTAAAAGAATTTGATTTGTTCAACTTAATTGAGTTCATTAGCCTGGTGTTTGATTGGAATTTTAAAACAAATCTTTGTGGGACGATAATTTTTATACTATGTTGAGATCTGTACTCTTGAGGGCGAACAAGTTTTTGGCGCCGTTGTCGGAGATTTGTAAAAATCTCATGGTCAACCCTAGGCTAGTATTAGTAAATTTCGCTTGAACTGTTAGGTTAGTTTATAATTTTCATTCATAGTTGTTTTTGTTTTGTTATTTTTTTTAGTTTGATACTCGCGTTTTGGTTTTCTTCTTTTAGGTACCTTTTCGGCATATGCAACGCTTACATTGAGATGGACTAGAAGTGGTGCTTAAAGGAGTGGAATTCATTGATATCACAAAAGCCGAAACTGAGACTGAATCTGAATCTGAATCTAAAGCTGAAACCATAGCTGACGATGATTATGATAGAGCTATAGTCAACGAATTTGCAAGTCAATATATGAGAGGCATGTAATCTTGTATTCGAATGCCAGAGATGACAGCACACTCATTTGAGATTAAACTTGTCGATCATGATTACAATGCTACGGTTACACGGAATGTTCCATGGGCTCTATACTGAAGATGCAAACAAGCATCTTATGTATTTCTTGGAAGTCTGTGACCCTTTCAAGCAAAATGGAGTCCCTCAAGATGTTCTAAGGATTCATTTATTCCCTTTGTCTCTACAAGGAAAAGCTAGAGACTGGTTCAACAACCTTCTAGAAGGATCCATTAATTCTTGGGATCATCTTGAAAGCAAGTTTAGAGTTCGTTTCTTTTCTAATGATAAATCTGCAGAAGCTCGAGATGAATTTTTGACAACACCCGGATGATCATCTTTATGCAGCTTGGGAGAGATATAAGATGCTGACGAAGTGATGCCCTAATCATGGGGTGGGCAAATGGGTAGTAATTCATATATTTTGCAATCGCCTTAATGCTCAGTCTAAGGAGATGGTTGATTCAATGACTAATGGAGGATATCTGCAAACAATACTCAAGGCACTGATAGGAGGACTACACAACCTATTTCCACTATTAAAGATGACTCTTCATCTCAAATGACCGCTATTCTCTCTTCAATAAATAAGTTGTTTGAGTCATTGGAATCTCAATTGAAGCAGAGAAACTCTCAAAGTGTGCAATCTATCTATGCTACCCCTGTTGTTTATGATCAATGTAATGACGTTCATCTTCTGGATCATTACCCTCTTTACATGGCTTTTGAATCTGTCAACTACATGGGTAAATTTCAATTCTCTCAAAATAACCCTTACTCTCAGACTTATAATGCAGGATGGAGAAATCATCCTAATTTCTCATGGTGTAATAGGCAAATCGTGAATCAACCTTCATCTTCTGGTGTTAAGCATAATCAACCATCAGGCTTTCAGGTGCAATCCAAGCAATTTCCTATTGAGGAAGGAGAGTCTAGAATGGAAAAGATGTTAGCTCAACTTTTAGCTAACCAGGAAGCTACAAGGGTTGAAACTAAAAACACCTTCTCTTTACATGAAATTGCTATAAAGAATCTTGAAGTGAAAATGGGTCAAATAGCTACTCAACTGAATGCTAGGCCAAGGCAAGGATTACCTAGTGATACTATTCCAAACCTCAGGAATGATGGTATCAAAGAGTGCAACGCCATCAATTTAAGGAGTAGCAAGCAGTTGAATGTTATTCCAATTGTAGGTAACTCACACCAACCAGTATAGGATCATAGAATAAGTGGGATGGATAGTGATAAAGTGGTTGAAGAAGAGCATGTAGTTGAAGAAGATAGAATAAGTGGGATGGATAGTGATAAAGTGGTTGAAGAAAAGCATGTAGTTGAAGAAGAAGTTGATAAGGGAGAGAAAGTCGGGAAAGAAAAAGTAGAAGACAAGAAATAAAATGCACCATCTTTTACTTCTTTTGTGCCTTCACTTCCATTTCCTCAGTGGTTCAAGAAGAAAAAGGAAGACATTCAATTCAAGAAATTCATTGACATGTTCAAGCAGCTTCATATAAACATCCCCTTTGCTGAAGCATTAGAGTCTATGCCCAATTATGCTAAGTTTCTAAAGGATGTGTTATCCAAGAAATGAAAATTCAATGAGTATAAAACTGTTGCTTTAACAGAAGGGTGTAGTGTAGTTATCTAAAGAAAATTACCAACCAAGCTTAAGGATCCGGGAATTTTCTATTTTCCGTGTAATATAGGTACTAACTTCACCGGAAAAGATCTATGTGATTTAGGAGCTAGAGTTAATCTTATGCCACTTACTGTCTTCAATCAATTAAGGCTTGGTGAGCCACGACCTACCACAGTCACACTACAATTTGCTGATCGCAGCATAGCTAGACCTCATGGCATCATTGAAGATGTGTTGGTAAAGCTTGACAAGTTTATATTCCCTGCAGATTTCATTGTCATAGATTGCAAGGTGGATTGAAAAATCCCAATTATATTGGGACGACCATTCCTGGCCACAGCAAGAACGCTCTTGAAGTTGAAAAGGGTGAAATTACCTTGCGAGTAAATGATGAGCAAGTTGTCTTTAACATGTCTCAAGCACTAAAATTCCATGAGGATGAGCATAGTCAGTGTTACTTTACTGATATGTTGGGAGTGTTAGAATAATGAGTTTTGATGATAACTAAACATAACTTAGGCATAAAGAAAGGTTCGGTAAGGATCAGGAATAACTAAGAAACAATATAATAGAAAATGCTAAGTATTGCCTTATTCGATCAAGATCAAATTATGAGTTAAGGAACCTAAAGCCTAATCGATCAGGGATAGATCAGAGACAGATTAGAAGTCAAGATCATAGGCGCCCAATCGATCAGGGATCCTTGTGATCGATCAGAGAAAGTGAAACATGAACTAAGTACTAGTATGATCAATTAGAGGAATCAGAAGAACTTAGTGTAATCGATTAGATAAGCCTAATCAATCAAACCTCTCCTGTAATCGATCAGAAGAACTAAAGAATAACTCAAGTCTAATCTATTTCTAATCGACCAGACAGGCTTAATCGATCAGAGGACAATATGTGATCGATCAGACAAAAGCTATAATCTGAATGTAATCTGAGTGTAATTGATTGGATAAGTCTAATCGATCAGGGACCCCCTGTGATCGATCAGACAAAATATTTTCTAACTACCTATTCAGTGATGCAGGTCATGATCGATGAGTGATCCATGTGTGATCGATTAGGAACCAGATCCTGTGATCGATCAGAGGCTATGATCGATGTGGCGTTGGATTTAATTCAAACTGAATGGACAAGCCTACTTTTAGCTTTCAAGTACAAAAGTTGTTCAGACGTATTTTAGGAAGTTAACGTTAGACACACAAGTCTTCCATTAGAGCCGTTTGATTCAACAACTAAGTTCTACGATTAATAAAGAGAAAGGAACTGAAGCAAACCAAGTACAATGGAGTTAATGCTGCCCAGAACACAGTCATCTCAACACTCCATCTATACTCATCTCTCCTTTAAGATGAAGCAACAGCTATAACTTCATCAACGGGGCAGAATTCCAAAGACAAATATAAAAGTCTTGATGAAGTTGGTTGTGGCATTGATTATTTCTACTAAGATACACTTACTGCATTCAATACTTACCAACTTTTAGAGAGATCATTCACTGTCTTTGTACTTCAGTGTGTATCACAATCTGTTCAGTGAGTGAACAAGTTTTCTGTAATCTCATTTCAAGTGAGGATTACTCTTAAGATAGTGGGGTCTTAAGAGTAGGGTGTATTCTTACAAGTTGTAAGGGGGAGTGATTAGTAAGATAGAGTTCTTGCTGTGCAATCACTTGTAAAGGCACTCAAGAGCCTGATTGAATCTTGAGGAATTAGTGGAACCCAACTGGAGGTTAGAAAACTGGACGTAGGCCAAGAGTTTGGGCTGAACCAATATAAGGGTTTGTGTCTTGATTGGTTAAAAATCTGATTAACACAATTCACCCCCCTCATGTGTATTCCTGCAAATTATAGGGAGACGTGATTCAAGAAGAGACCAGTTATCAAAGATCCTATAGAAGCCCTCTTAATTGGACAAAATGATTCTAAAGATGCCAAGCAGGGCAAATGTGAAGAGATATTCGACATTGAAGCATTCCCTCATACCAAGTTCAAACCTTCTGAGCCACTTGAGGCCTCTAAGGCATTGAGTTATTCTTTAAAGCCGTCCAGTAAGGCATCACCAATGCTTGAGAACAGGATTTTACAACTCAATGAGAAGGAGAACTATCAACTCATTACACATGAGCATGCTAGATTTAACAAAGAGATGGTAAAGAGGCCACCAGACAAAAAGATTGTTCCTAAACATTTTGAGCTGGGGCAACAAGTACTTCTCTACAAATCTAAGATGAAGTTGTTCCTGCGAAAGCTTAAATCAAGATGGTGTGGACTGTTTACTGTGGTGCATACATGAGAGTTGGAGAATGTTGAACTTGAGAACAAGAAGGGTGAAAGATTTCATGCTAACAAACAATGCTTAAAGCATTACTGGGGAGGAAACATGGATTGTCTCATATCCACTATCTATCTCAAGAACCCACCATGAGTCTTCAAGAGTCAGGCTGGATGATTATAAACTAAGCGCTTCTTGGGAGGCAACCCAAGTTCTGAACTTTCCTTTTCATTTGCATTTTTCTTGTTTATTTAGGTAGGTTTATGTTTGGTCTTTTCTATCTTGTAGGTAGAAATCAAATGATGCAGAATCAATTTGAGGCAAGTAAGAGTAACTACTAAAGATAGAGGCAACTTGCAGTTTCAGGGAAGTAATGTTGCTCTTATATTATACAAGTTATCATGAGTCTTATTGCTTTTTATACATGTGATGTGGTTTAGATTGTCTTGGTTGAAATATGTATGCTTAAATGGTATGTGAATTGCATTTGCTAGCATGATCTTGTGTGATGTAAGTGTAGTTCAATGTGATGGAGGATTTGATAAATTGAATACAATATCTAGGTGGCATTTACGGAGTCAAATTCCATTTTTTAATAGGGCAATCTGGAAATTGGAGTTGTTTTGTATTGATATTTTTAGGTAGTATTTTGTTTTATGGTGCCATGGCATCTTGGGATAATGTCGTGACAAAATTTTTATAAAATTAGAACCCAAAATTTATACAAGAGAACGTGCTTTCTGGTGCCGCGATATTTGGCCAAAATGTCGTGACATTTTCACCAAGAAGGAAATATTTGCTCTCTGGTGTCGCGATATTATGTCAAAATATCGTGACATTTTATCAAGAAAGAAAGACATGCTATTTGGTGCCGTGACATTTTGCCAAAATTTCGTGACACCAGTAAAGATGCATATAGGGGTTACTAAGTTGTCTTTTCTGAAACCGCGACATTTTCCTAATGTCATGACATTAATTAGATAAAAAAGTTCAAAATTTTAGATTATTTTAATTACTTTTTCTTAAATAAAATAAAAAATGAAAAAAAATAAGAAAAAAATTCAAATTTTTAAATTTTTTTAGTTATCTTAATTATTTTTCTTCAAACAAAATCTAAAAAAAAAAGAGAGCCCCAAATTCAATTTTGCCCTAACCCTTCTCCACCATCTTTTTTAACCCTTATCCACCGTATCTTAATTGTTGCCAAATGCATTGATATACTCTTTCCTAACTCTTATTATGCACAATAGTACATACTCTGCATTGATCTCACATCATTTATCTTAGCTTTTGCAGATCTCCAATGGCACCTCCTAAAACAACCAATCGATCAAAGAGGAGTGCCATTGCTCAAGTTTCTTCCTCTAAGCGTAAGAAGAAACCAGCTCCATCACGTGCCACTCATTCAGAAGGATCTCCACCACATGCCTTAAACCTCAGGACCCTTTAAACAACACCTTTTGTGTATCGGCTGCACACTTTAAGTATGTAAGCAACTTCTCAAATAGCCGGTTGGTGCAAGAATGAGCATTCCTTCAGCTTAGGAGCATATCTCATCTTCTTCCAGATATATCCAGGGGAGTATTAATTTATTTTTCCTTACTGTTCCTCCTCTCTCATATGTTTATTCTTGCTTTACTCACATTAGGGACAATGTGAAACTTAAGTAAGGAGAGAGGTAGAAACTCATGCTCTCATTGCTCGTGCTGTATGCAATTGAAAAGAAACTTGTTAAAATTGAAATGAGTGCACTGTGTATGATTGATCTAGACTTTGAGCCTTTACCCATCTTTGATAATTTCTATTTAAAAACAAATTAATACACTATAATAAGGAAGAATATTTCAACTAAGCCATATGGCTTAGCCTTTTGTATAAATCTCGAGGTAAACCTTGAGAAAAGGAGCAATTTATAACAAGACAAACAATTGATTAGTTTATGAATACTTTGATTCCTACTTCCTCTAGGAGATTTGATTACCTTGATTGAGTTAGTTGTGTGTGTTAAGATATGATTTAGGTTAAAAAAAGATAAAAAAATGTGTACACAACTCCACTAGCTTTTCTGGACTTAACTTAGTAACTGGGGATACTTCATCACCAATGTTGGCACTCACGTCAAACGGTTAAGTCAAAGAGCGTTAAGAGTTAGGCTAAAAGCCTCTTGAGATAATTGTTGGAGTAACTGAGTAACCGGTGTTGCACCACCCATGTGCAGAGTCGTGTCAAAAGGGGACCTACAACAACTCAAGATTAAAAAAAACAAAAGTTTAAAAAAAAAAGCCAAAAACAAAATAAATTCAAAAGAAAAGTAGCCTGAGAATCCTTTTGGTATTGATTGTATACTAGATTAATCAAGGGAACTTAAATATTCTATAGGAGTTAGGAAGCCTACTTAAATTTTCTATAGGAGTTAGGAAGCCAAATATTCCTTTACTAATCATATTGTTGTACTTGTTATGCTCTATTCTTTTGATCATTGTGAGTCGATTGATGGTTACAATTGTTTAAGGTTGTTAGCTTGGTGATTTATTTTGATTAATCATTAATTGAAATAAAAACTGATAGCAATATCAAAGTATGGGGGTGTAATGCTCTTTGTTTAGAGATTTCATGTGCATTGTTCTCTTTATTTGGAATATGATTTTCTTTTACTTGAGGACAAGCAAATGTGTAAGTGTAGGGGTGTGATGACTCTCCATTTATCATTGATTTAGGGCATATTTAGAATATATTTGGGGAGTCATCATTGCTAATTAATGTCATTTTAAGAGTTTTCAAGAGAAAATTTTGTAAATCTGTCATAGGAACTTAATTTGATTATTTTTAAGAAAAATATGATAATTTATTAGGAAATTTAATTAGCATGGTTCCCTCACATTTATGCATGTTTGGATAGGTAAATATGGATATTCTAAGTAAGGAAGGAGAAAAAGATCAGAGGAAAAGCATGGAAAAAGCTGGAGCTCATTTAAAGAAAATTGCTGAAAATTGTTTCTGGTGTCGCGACATTGCACCAGGATGTCGCGACATTGCGCGAAAATCCTTAAAACGCATAGCTTCAATTTTTATCCTTTTAAAAGACCTAGGGCATGAAAATTGACATACAATCAGCCCCCTTTCAACCCTAGAACCCTTACGAACGATAAGACTCATCTGTGCACGCAACTACAGAGTTAGGGTTTGCAAAATTGGAGGTTGAGAAGCAAAATTGGAGGAGTTTCTTGCCCTATGGTGATAGATTCTTCTTGTTTTCTTCAATTCTTACTACTCTTGTGAATTGGACATCAGATTTATTTGTATTTAATGGTTTAATCCATTCTTGAGTAGCTAAATCTTTTGTTCTAGGATTGATTTAACCCTTGTATGGATTGAAACCTAATTTGTTTCCTTTTCTTTTAGTGATTGATGATTGTTTGTGTTGATTTATCTTATTTCTAATGCCTCTAATTGACTGATCACCCTTTAAAGCGATTTCTTCATTTACATTATACTTGAGAGAGATAGTTTAAGTGTAGAACTAGGATAAATCAGACTAGACTTGAAGTTTAAATCAACTAACGGATGGTTTGTTGGTAAAATAGAGATATATCTACTGACCTAGTTTTGTCAGATTAAGGTTGACTCTTAAAGCGTACTTTCATTAATTTGTAACAAAAGATTGAGCAAGTTTAATGAGAAGTATAGATTTGATTTTGTCTCAAGAGAGCGTTTCAAGTGCATTAGATCTTAGGCAAACACAAGTTGTCATTTAGAGACTAATTGAGGGGAAATTAATTAAGGTTCATGAAATACAACGGTGAGAATTAATCCTAGGCTTAGTTCATTGAGAAGTTAAATCTTTCGTGTGTGTTTCTTTATTTTCATCCTAAAATAGTTTTTTTTTGCACTGAAAATACTTCCTTCTATTGATAAGAAATGGGAAACAAAGTTCCTGGGATACAATGAAAGCATCCGAAATAAAGGCTACAAGAAATAACTACCAGGACGGAATAAATATGAAAGACAAAATCCTAGCCTAGAGATGATAGTTAGCCAATACCAGATCATTGCAGAGATTGAGGAGTGGTCACGAGAACTCCATTAGGCTCTTGAGCATCCAAAGCGTGGAAACAAGACAAAAGAAGTGATGGTGTGAAGACCCACCCTATCGGGTACACTTATTTACAAGCTTTAGCCGCAATGAAGTCAGCTGTACAGTTACTCGTTCTAGGGGTAAAATGGACGTGGAACTCAGCTCGGGATGACAAG
Source organism: Mimosa bimucronata (assembly GCA_037074515.1). Classification (NCBI taxonomy): domain Eukaryota; kingdom Viridiplantae; phylum Streptophyta; class Magnoliopsida; order Fabales; family Fabaceae; genus Mimosa; species Mimosa bimucronata. The sequence continues at coordinate 5,282,073 of CM073446.1, forward strand.
AGATTGAGGATATCTTGGATTATACCTCGGCTCTGCCACTCATGGAGGTTAGGTTGCTTTTTTTCAACACAGCGATTTAGCATTAAACAATCAGTCTCGAAGATGACCTTATCATAGCCCAAATCAATTGCAACTAGGAGAGCTCTTTTAAGCGCTAGCGCCTCTGTCATAAAGGCAGATATTAACTTGATTTTATCCACAAAGCCCCATTGAAAATCTCCCTATTCATTTCTACAGATTAAACCAATGCCAGCTTGCATAAATTCATCTTTGAATACACCATCGCTGTTGATCTTCATAAAGCCTACTAGTGGGTGTGTCCAATCACCTTGTACAGCTGTATTTCCAGTGATGTTTAGTGGTCTGACAGAGGAAGTACATGTGGACCAGAAGTCTTCATTAAGTCTTGAAGCATTTATGATGACTTCGTTGGGGTATGATGACTTCGTTGGGGTCAGGTTTAGTGTAGTTGAAGGCCGTATCGTTTCTTTCCTTCCAAATGTACCATAAGATCAAGCAGATATGGGTGATGTCTTTCTTTGATAAATTTGTAGAATTCCTAGTAATGTTCAACCACCAATGTGTAAAATTTGAGATATTGAGCACATTCATTCGGGCCCCCAGATTGCTTCCAAACCAAACACATCTAGTCCATGGGTAATGAAAGAGTAGGTGCCCAATTGATTCACCACTCGATTCACATACTGGGCATAGATGATTAGGGCCATGTTTCCTACGGAAAAGGGCAGCTTTAGTGGCAGTAGCATCAGCTAGCAGACGCCATACAAAGTGCTGAAAACGAGGTACTATTTTTAGTTGCCATATAAATCTCCAATCAGACTTGGCAAGTACAATCGATGATGAGGGTTTATTGAGGAGAGCAGTAGAGCATTTTTTCTCATGCCTGTAACCTGCCTTCACAGAATAATGGCCATTCGTTGCAGGGACCTAAAGAAGCTTATTCGCTAATCCACTGGGAGGAATTTGGAGTTTTAATATTTCATCCAAAACTTGTTGTGGTAGTGGATTCTGGACTGGGGTTACATTCCAAGTACCATCTTCAATAAGGTCAGCAACATGCCCATGTTCTACTATCTAATCATCACAGTTTTCCGGTTTGGACGGAGGGGTAGTGTTAGGGATCCATTTGTCCCTCCATATACGAATAGAGGTTCCATCTCCTATGTCCCATAAAAGGTCATTTTTCAAGATATCTCTCCCACTAATAATACTAGCCCAACACCACGAGGCCTTGTACCCTTTTTAGCATCAATGAACTCCTCCTTGGGGAAATAAATACTCTTTGAAGAGCACCACTTTCGAGTGTGTGTGCATGTAGCGTGCCCTTGGGTCCGCCCTTCAAGAAAATAAGAAGGGACAATTGCATATAAGTCCCAAGCAAGAGAATTAATTTCAGAGAAGTCCCAAGGAGTTGTTAATGATAGCTATTAACAACTGCAATAGCCTTGGTTAACAAGTGAAGGAGTTGTTAATGGACTTGTCTGAAATTAATTCTCTTGCTTGGGACCTATTTGCAATTCTCCCAAATAAGAACCAAGGGGATAGTGGAAGCTAACCCCCGGGTGTCGTTCGCTTAAGGAGCCTAAACGCAAAAGATGACCAAGTAACTAGTATGCAAACTATTAAACACAGGTAAAAAGTATTGTATTTTGTTTTTGATTTAGAAAAGATGCCAAAGGTATGATATGTTCAAAAGTAAAATAAAGATAGGATAAAAGTGAGATTTGGAGGGGGATAGAAATGGAATCATTCTTTATAAATGGAAACCTTGGGATTCATTGCTTCAAAAGATTTTCAAGGAGTTAATTGTTGATTTTCTAATGAACCCTAGAGGAATCCCTCTAGGCTAGGCTTAGATTAACTTAATTAATGTCGGAACCCCGCACATTACTTAATTTAATCTAAGTTGATTAAGCTCAAAATCAAAGTGAATTTGCTAATCGTAAGGGGCTCCTAATCCAACAACCAGAACCCCGAATTGCCACATAATTAATCCTAGGGTTTAATTTATTATTGGAACCCCACATAATAAATCAATACTCTAGGATTGAAGCCCAATGCCACTCATGCAATTTGAAAAATTCAAGAACCAATTAAACCTACTAATCGTAAGGAACTCTTGATCCTACAACCAGAACCCCGCATTGCAACAAGATTAACCTATTAGTCCCAAGTCATTGGTGGAACCCCAACCAATAAATTGAACCCAATAGGTTGAAGTCCAATGTTACTCAAGCAATTAGTAGATTTACTTGCTAATTTCTAAACACAAACACTTGACACCATGATCCACCAAGCAAGAATCCTCACTTGACACAAGCTTTTAACAAGAAAACATAGATTAAATGATGAATCCATATAAATAACATATGCTCAAGTCAATAGGTGCAATGTCAAGCATCCATACAAAGAAAATAAACAAGACAAATTGTTTCCACCACTCTCATAAAAAGATATGGAATAAAATTACAACCAAATGAAGAAACAAGCCCTAGAATCCTAGAAACATGCTTAAACATAAGGAAGAGAGAGTGGGAGAACAAGAACTCCCCTTTGAAGCTTCAAGCTCATCCCTTGGCTTCCACCATCAAGAATGGGGATGCCTAGCTGCTGTCCTCCATGAGAAAGCTAGCACCAAGGAGTGGAAGTTAAGGAAACATGGAGATTTGGGTGGAAGAAGGTGGAAGATGGAAGATGGAGATGAGAGGAAATGAGAGAGCTAGGGTTAGAGAGTATGTGGAGGCTCCAAATCTGTCAAATGTTCCTCATTTTCGACCTAATATGCTTCCCAGGTCGGGTCAAGAAGTGGGTAAATGAATTGGACCCGGATTGGCCCAAAAAAAAAGCAAAATTTCGCATCAGAAAAATCGCGTTCTCGCTGCAGCCAGAAGGTTTGCTCGCTGCAGCCAGGAGTACAGAATCTCGACCCCTTGCTCTCTGTTTGTCTCGCTGCAGCCAGGACTTTTTCTCGCTGCAGCGAGAACATTTTCTCGCTGCAACCAACTTGACAGAATTTTGGAGCTGAATTTTGTGCTTTTGCTGGCTTCCTTCTCTACAACTCGATCCTCGATTTGGCCCATTTCTTCATGCAAACTTCTTCCTTTTTGGTCCTTGGGTGACCCTACAAATAAAATTGCAATAAACAAGAATAAAAAAGCCCTAGAAATCAACTCATACAAATTAATCTCCAATTATGGCTAATTAACCTCATTTTCATGCTAATTCCAATTAAAGAGTCTAAGATATACATTGAGCATTATTGGACCAATATTGCATCTTAATCATGTTAATTGCCTCAATTTAAACACATAAATACATACAAATATAAGGATTTGTCACTCTTCAAAACTTGTACCCATAATTCAGTTGGATTGTGGAGGATCCGCCAGGCAGTCTTTGCTAGTAATGCATCATTCATGGTTATGAAATCTCGGAATCCCATTCCACCAACATCTTTTGATTCTGTAAGTAGTTCCCAGGATTTCCAATGAGTACCTCCACCATCAGCTTGACCGTTCCACCAGAAATCAGATACAAGGCTGTTAAGTTCTTTACAGGTCTTAACTGGGAATTTGAAACAATTCATGGGGTAGATAGGGATGGCACTGATAACTGATTTGATCATAACTTCCCTACCCGCATGAGAGAGCGTATTCTGAGTCCACCCTTGAACTTTAGATTTAACTCTTTCTCTAATGTTTGATAAGGCATGATGTTTTGTTTTTCCCCAAATGCTCAGAATACCCAAGTACTTGCCTTGATCATCAGAGGCTTGGATCCCTAGGATTTGTCCCACCATGTGCTTAACTTCTGGGGAGTTTTGGCTGAAAAAACAATGCTAGATTTGTCAAGATTAGCAGCTTGTCTAGAGGCATCACAATAGATCTTGAGAATTTTGGCTAGGTTGAGACAATTTGCTTTGCTTGCATTCATAAAGAATAGAGCGTCATCTGCAAAGAAACTATGGGTCAGCTCTGAGCATGTGTTGCTTAGTTTGATGCCCTTGAGTGTTTTGTTTCGGAGACTTTTCTGTATCATGCTAGATAGTACTTCCGCCATGAGAATGAACAGGTACGGACACAAGGGATCACCTTGCCTTAGACCACGTCCCAGTGTAATTGACCCAATCTTGTCTCCTGAAACACAAAAATTCAACCGCACAGATTCTATACACTTCATAATAAGAGACACCCATGCATCACAAAATCCAAATTTGAGTAAGACTTGTTTTAGAAAATCCCATTCAACTCTATCATAGGCTTTACTCATATCCATTTTAAGAGCAAATTCATATTTACCCCCACATTTCTTCCTACGGAGATAATGGTATACTTCGTGAGCAATGTTGATGTTATCATGGATTAGGCGTCTAGGAATGAATGCACTTTGATTCGGAGAAATGCATGTATCTAAAAGGGGTCTCATTCTTAGCGCTAGTATTTTAGAGATGATTTTGTACGAGAAATTACATAATCCTATGGGTCGAAAGTGTGAGACATGTTCAGGTTTTCCAGTTTATGGAATGAGCACTACATTAGTATCATTAATCATTGAAAGGTTAGAATGCCCATTAAAAAATTCCCAGACCATTTCACAAACCTGATGGCCTATTTCGGGGCGATGCAGTTTGGTAGAATTTAGCTGAGAAGCCATCCGGACCAGGAGCCTTTGTGCCTCCCATACTAAACACCGCCTTTTTTTATTTCCTCCTTCGTGATTGGCTGTAAGAGCTCCAGTTTCCTACACTCGTCGATTCAAGGCTCAATAAAGCTCAATGCTTCTTCATGGGCTCTTCCTCCAGAGGTATTAAACAGGCTTTGGAAGTAGGAAGAGATATTGGAGGCAATGTCGTCTTGTTCTGTAAGCCAGCAGTTGTCATCATCTTTGATCCTTAGAATATTGTTGGTTTTTCTGCGCTTGATAGTCGAAAGGTGAAAGAATTTAGAATTTCTATCACCAGCTTGAAGCTATTGGATGCGTGATCTTTGCCACCAATATTCCTCCTCAAGGTCCATTGCTTTTTCTATTTTAGCCTTTAATCTCACAATTTCACGTTTGCTGTCCTCAGTAATGTTGCTTTGTAGGAGCTCGGATAATTCTAACTTGAGCTTAGATAGCAGATGCTTGCTATTTGGAAACTCCTTCTGGCTCCACCTAATTAATTCATTCTTACAAGAAGCAAACGGGTTAGAAAATTAGAAATGGAAGAGTTAGCATTTACCTCAGCCTGGTTCCATCCATTCTTCACGACTAGGAGATAATTCTTGTGAGCGGTCCAATTTGCATCAAATTTGAAATCTCATTGAAATTTCCTCATCTTGTAGCAGTAGTTAATCAGGAGTAAGTGATGATCAGAGCCCGATGGATCAATATGGAAAACTTCAAGGTGAGGAAAATTCTCTCTTAGACTGATATTACCTAGAGCTCTATCGATTCTTTCTCTTATGGTAGCCTACCCTTCCCTGTTGTTACACCAGGTGAAGCGATATCCATTGTAGCCAAGATCGATAAGGGCACAATCTGATATGAAGGTTTGAAAGTTCATAATTTTTCTCATAGCCCTTAGGTTAACCCCCGATTTTTCCATCACGAAAGCAATGTCATTAAAATCTCCTAAACACATCCATGATTGATCCATGGTTCTGGCTATGTTTTTTATTTCTTCCCAGCATAAAAGCCGTTCCCTCAACTTAGGTGGACCATAGATAAAGGTAACATAGGCAGGGGTTTCATGGACATTGGAGGAGATACTGGTGTGTATAAAATTGATAGACGAGATCAAAATATTCACCGTGAAATCATTATTCCACCAAAGTGCTAAGCCACCACTCAAACCAATTGGATCAACGAACCACTCATTATCAAATTTACATCTTTTCCTCATTATGGTTACTGCTCTACGTTTCTGTTTGGTTTCCATGAGGAAAACAATTTGGGGTTTTTGTTTGAGACATTCTTCTCTAAGGTTTTTAACTATAAAGGGGACCCCCAAACCTTGACACTTCTAAGATAAGATATTCATTGTGCACCGGTGGTTGGTCCCGTCCAACCACCGGCATTAAGAGAAGAAAAAGAAACATTAGATTGGGAATTACCTCCATTGAACTCGAATCACTCTTGAGGGAAGTCTATCTCATACTCTGGCAGCGAATTGGAGTAGTTAGCGCCAGCTACACTTGGATTGCTATTACGAATGCGCTGTTTCAGATGTTTAACTGATTTACGAGGATGAGCTGTTCGTATAACACGCTTGTTCTTATGTGTGGCATCAGAGATCTTTTCAGTGAATTATAGCTTTTTCCTTCTTTTCGGGTCTGAGAGTGGTAAATCGTCAACTCCAGGTCTTTTTAAGTTAATTTCATTTAGCCCCCTTGTGACCTGTGACATAGGAGATAATGTTGCATAACTATAGCCTTGGATAGGTCCTCTGCCTCTGAAGGGCATCAGGGCCCTTGTACATGGTCCGGTTTGGGCTGAGCTGCATATCAATGGGTTTGGAGAGGGGGCCCATGTTGGTGTGTTGGGCTTTGAAAGGAGTCTTAGTCCGGCCCAATAGGATAATTTGTTTTCTTTGCATATTATCTGGAACATTCCTTTGTTGAAATTCAATAGGGTTGATAGGTAGCGGCGTTAATCTCTTGGTTCCACCATGTGATTCCTGCTCCAAGATTATCTTAGAAATTTGACCGTTGCTGTATGATGCTTTCTCCCTATCCTTATTCATATTACACTACTACAAAAAATAGTATTTAGTATTTACGTCCCCATTTCACGTCTCTTTTTTAAATATGAGATGTAGAAAAAAGGCAGTGGCAAAATTGTAAATATGTGAAAAAGATTTCACGTCTCTTTTTTAATTATGAGACGTGGATTCTCGAAAAAAAAGGCGGTAAGCACGAAAAAGGGTGGAAAAGAAGGCGGGAAGAACTTTCCACGTCTCACAAAATTTGTGAGACGTGGAAAAGTGTACTTTCCATGTCTAATAAAATTTGTGAGACGTGGAAAGTAAAAAAAAAAACTTTCCACGTCTAATAAAATTTGAGACGTGGAATTTTTTTTTACTTTCCACGTCTCACAAATGTTATTAGACGTAGAAAGTTTTTTTTATTTTTAAATCAAGGCACTTTCTACATCTCATAAATTTTATTAGACATGAAAAACCTGTGGGGACATATTTTTCAAGTCTTACTTTTAAACGTGAGACGTGAAAAACCCATGGTGCATATTTTCCATGTCTCACTTTTAAAAGTGAGACGTGGAAACCCTTTTAAACCCTAATCTTTTCATTCCCAGAGTCCTCGCTTCAACTCCCTTGTTTCCTCTCCCAGCCCCGTCCCTGACACTTCCGCCATCGCCAACAACTTCTTCGTCCTTACCTCCGTAAATCACCAAACCGGTCCTTAGAGCAAATCACATCCTTCCAGTTTTGTGGGCTTTTCTTCTCTTCATCATTCTTATTCATCGATTCGACCATATTCCTCACTTTGATTTCAGAACAAAGCTAATCTTCTGCCCCTGACCATATTCCTCACTTTGATTTACCCCTGACCAACCCAGAAAAGGCACCGACATCCTCGTGGAAGCCCTTGAACGCCAAGGCGTCACTAATGTCTTCGTCACAGATGGATTCCATTCTCACGGTGTCGAAGCCGCCGCTCTCTCCGGTGCCGATGTGGTGGCCGATCCTTTGGTTATTGCCTTCGGCGATCTCATGAACCAGTTTATCGGCAGGTTTTTGAGTGCTTCAGAGAATTTTGGAGGCAAGTTCTCCAGGTTTCCAAGTTTGTTCAAGAAGCTTTTTCTGTTCACTTGATTAAGGTCAAGCAAACTCATCTTTGTACTTCCGCGATATTTCTCTCTATGTTCTGTTTTCTGTTATGTTTCTTTTGGTAAATGGATATCTGCCTATGGGGAGTTGTTTTTGCTGTGTATTAACTATTAAGCTTCTGTGCAATGAGGAAGCATTCATCTGAATCGGTTGATTTTGGTTTAGAATATCGGATTTAGCTTTCACCATTTTGGACGATGTTGAAAATTGTTTATACAGTTTTAGTGTTATCCTATTTAATATACTATTTACCTTAGATGGTTTAGTGGCAACTGGCTAGTAAATTTAAATGCAATGTCATCCTTAGCTAGCTTGCTGAGAAATCTTGAAATAAGCTGACTAGATTTTTGTATAGACTCTGAAACAGTAGAGGTTACTATTTTTCTGGAAGCAGATGATTTCTTCTTTCATGTGGTCATGTTTATGTTCATGGGAAAATAGCCCTTTATTCTGCTGCAAGAAATGGGCATTTGGAAGTTGTTAAAGTGCTTATGGAAAAGGAGCCTACGGTTTCAACAAGGACTGATAAGAAGGGCCAGACAGCACTTCACATGGCTGTGAAGGGACAAAACATTAACGTGGTGGAGGAGTTGATAAAGGCAGATCCTTCGTCAATTAACATGGTTGATACCAAGGGGAACACTGCATTGCATATAGCTACAAAGAAAGGCAAGGCTCAGGTAAATTAGATTATGCTTTCCTCTTCGTTCTATTTCATTCTAACACATATGTTGATTTTAGTAAACGGTGGCTGCCTCCAGCTTGAATGATTTCTTCTATGTGGTTGATAATTCCCATCCTTGCGTTTTGTCAATGAGAAATGCAAGTAGAATAAATATATTAATTTGTACATGAAGGAAGAGAAAGTTCAAAATATTTTGAGATGCATGATTTTTGTCTTCTGGAAGCAGTCATCTAAGGTAGTTTTGATGATTTTATACTTGCCCTTCTTATGGCATTATGAGGATGCTTATGTAAACAAATTGATTCATTTGTCCCTAGGCCACTAGTTTTGAGTAAACAAATTGATTAGCTGATTACCATTAGTTTTGGCGATCATTTGTTAATTTCGAACTGAGTTTTTCTAGGCAGATTCATTTGTTTTATGTTTTCTTGTCTTTCTTTCTTAGTTTTGGTTCCATATTCCATTACAGGCTTGGATCTCTATTATATGTTGTTTGTCATTGGACATCTTAAATGCGATTGTGTGGTGGAGACTCTTAGAAAACTTCTGCAAATTCTTTAATAGGAACATCTTAAAATTTATACTCATAACTTTTGTCAATTCTAAGAAATGGCATGGAGATTTTTTGTTTTCTTTTCTTTCCAATCACTGGTGTAAGAAGATTGCAAATAGAGTAGGAAGAAAGATAAGGCAGAAGTTGAGGAAAATTATGACATGTAGACATTTGTTTTTACAATTCATATGTCATGGTTCTATTCTACAACTTGATAACAACCACTTATAAATTGCTATTAAGTTTTCCCATGTCGACCTAAACTAATTTCTTGACTCTACATTTTCCAATTTCGAAATTGAATAATTTGTTGATTATTTCAATTGTAGACTCTTCTAGGTTATGATGTTGGTGGAATAGTGGCTAAGGTCGGTAGTCAAGTGAAAGACTTCAAAGAGGGTGATGAAGTGTATATATATATTTTTGCTAACTATCCCTGTAAGATCAAAGTTGTATTCATACATTTTTGTAATATTAGTTTGGATATAAATAATAAAATTAGTTCATTTTAAGTGTTGTATTTCTATTATTCCGATAAAATATTGGGTTTTTTTATTGGATTAATCATCCTAATTAATTTTTTTTTAAAAAAGACTTTCCACGTCTCTTATTTGAATAAGAGACGTGGAAAGTATTTTCCACATCTCACATTCAAAAAGGAGATGTGGAAAGTTCTGTGACCACTTTCTTTATCTCATTTTTGAATGTGAGACGTGGAAAGTGGGGACTTTCTATGTCTCCTCTATCCACGTCTCAGCAAAAAGAGATTTGAAAAGTCCAAAAAAGAGACGTGAAAAGTATTTTCTGTAGTAGTATTAGGTGCTGTATCTTTGCTTATCTCACAGCCTCTGATGTTTACTGAATTAGGAAAATTTCCTTTTTCAATCATGCGTGAATTACGGCTGATGGTTTGCTTTTCCAGGTTTGACTTTAGACTTTTTCCCCCGCTATAGCTGCTCACCTACTCTGCCGTCTGTCTTTTGGTTGGTTTCAGTTCCGGCCATCCAGTTTTATATGGAATCAAGATATCTTCCATGGTTTTGACCTGAGCAGTGCGGAGCCAATTCCCGAATTCCTTTAATGCTTCTTCTTGTTCTTATTCATACTCTGTCTCTCTGCAGGATTTATCTTCATGACCGATTCTGCCACATTTGTAGCAAAAGTTCTGAAGTCTTTCATACTTGATTGAAACCCAGGCCAGATCTGTTCCTTTTTTGGGCACCCAGAAACCAGTTTTGAGTGGGTTGTCTAAGTTAATGAGACAACGAACTCTGGTGAAGCTTCTCGTGAGGTTGCCGTTGATTCTAGGATTTTCGAACATAAGAACTTCTCTAACTTCTTCCCCAAGGATAGCTGCATTTTCTTTATCGTATGCCTCTAATGGTAGACCGTGAAATTGCACCCAAAAGGGGGATTTGTTGAAATTAATTTCAGATAGAACTGAGAATTCTTCCCACTCTTGGATACACAATAAACATCCTTGTATTGACCATGGTCTTCCTTTAAGCACGCGTAGGTAGTCTTCTTCTTTCTAGAATTGAAATAAGAAAATTGGTTTGATGTGATCCAGATCCTGTATCTCTAAGCCTTCCTTTTCCATTTGCCAGCCTTTGCGTATCATCGAGAGGACCGTAGGTCTATTGAGGTTTTTCCCTGTGAGGATTTTTCCTACAATTGCTCCTCCTTTCTTGCTATTACTATTCTCAAGGTTGAGATAAACTCTTTTCGTTTTCTTTTCTTTACTGCTTTGACCCATCTCCATAGTGAAAGAAGGATGGGATCATAGTACTGCGAGACTGAATTGCAAGCAGGGCCGCTAGCAATGAAAGGGGTGACAGGACGTGGATAGAGGCTCTCACAGAGGAGAGGGAAGGAGGCTCTCACAGAGTTTGATTTGTTCAACTTAATTGAATTCATTAGCATGTTGTTTGATTGGGATTTTAAAACAAATATCTGTGGGACGATAATTTTTATACTACGTTGCGATCCGTACTCTTGCGGGCGAGCACCCACCTCCACAAGTTTTTTTTTTCATAAGCTCTTTTAAACAACTTCTTCTTATTTTTCCATAAGTTCTTATTTTTATACCATAAAACCTTATTTTTATAAGTTCAACCAAATATCTCAAAAATTGCTTTTCCCATTTTAAGCTCTTTTATGGGAAAATAAGAACTTATCTGCTAAAAAAAAGTCTAACCAAACACACTCTATAAATTTCGCTCAACATATGTGCTTAGGGGTGAGTATCGGTTTTTCGGTTTGGTTTTGGAACTGAAAACCCAAAAAATAGAAAACAAAAAATGAAAAAAAGGAAACCGAAACCGAAAAACTGTATTGTTTTCGGTTCGGTTTTTTCAGTTTTTTTGGATTTTTTTTGTTGCAGATTTGGCCCATATGAAAATTTAACCAAAAAAATGAAAACAAAACAGATTTAATGTATCTAAATAGTTATACAAATTCTACATCTTGCCCAAACAATTAAACTATTAATTCAACATGTCCAAAAAAAAGAAATGCTTAAAATTATACAAATTATACATCTTGTCCAAAGCAACTAAACTATTAATTTAACATGTCCAAAATAAAGAAAAGCTTAAAACATTCTCATTCCTTTCTTGTAATTTAAACACCGATTCAACATTCCTTGCAGAACATATAATAAAAGCCAACAAAACAGAACAGAGGAAACTGTAGAGGACAAACGATTCTAAAGTCGATCAACAAATAAAATTTTGATAAATTCCCAAATTACTAAGAAATTATAGCGACAAAAGCCATATTTAGTTGAAAGGAATTAAAGCCCTTAATTGATTTAATATATTTGAATAGTTATACAAATTCAATATATTGTCTAAATCAACTAAACTATTAATTCAGTATGTCCAAAACAAAAAAAATTATGCTTAAAACATAACAATATTAAATTAGTTCTTTAACTTTCAAAGTACACTCTGTAATTAATAAACATGCTGTGCTTTTTTTTTTCCTAATTTCACATATTTAAAAAGTGTTTATTTATCTTAGAAAACATATTTTATTTGTTTGGATTTCGAGATATTTATTTAGACTTAATTGTTATCCCATTTTTAAATAAAAATTCTAAACTTTTTTAAATAGAATTATTTTTTTTTTGTTTTCAAACGGAAACCGAAAAAACTGAAAACAAAAAATGGAAAAAATACGAAACCGAAAAACCGAAATGCACTCGGTTCGGTTCGGTTTTTGCTCACCCTTACGTGTGCTTATCTGCTAAGAGAGAAAAGAACAAGTTTTTGTTAGGCACTTAGACATGTTTGACAGTTTGAGTATATATACTTATTTCCATTGTGATGCAGTATAAATTATAGATGATACGTTTAGTTTAATTTAAATAAACTATGAATTCAGAAAGAGAGAGAGAAGGTATAGCAGTGCTAGTGGAAGAAGGGCGTGGAATATGGATAGGATGAATAGGGGTGGGCAAGGAAGGAAGAGAGAGATGGGAAGAAGAGAAACGTGCAGTTGAAGTGCATGCATGAAGGAAGCAGTTAGCAGTTGTGAGCCAATTAAATGCGGTGTCAGATCACAGGTTTCGTACATCAAAGATCTGATGTATAATTTTAAATTATGTTTACATTATAACATTTTTTACAAATAAATTAATTACTTTTGAAAAATCAAATTTACAAGGGAAAATCACAATGAGATCCCTCATAAAGCATTTAATTACAACCAGGTCCCAAATAATCATCAAATTACATTGAAGTCCCAAGGGACCTCAGTGTAATTAAATGGGAGTTGTCAATACCAGCCGTATGAGTTGTCAGTGAATACAAAACAGTTGGTATTGACAACTATTGAATCGACAACTCATTGAGCTGCAATTGACAACTCTTTTTGTGTGTATTAACAACTCACACGGCTGGTATTGACAACATTGAATTGACAACCCATTAACAACTATTTTGGGCATAGTAACAACTCAATGGGCTGGTATTGACAACTCAATTTAATTACATTTATGTCCCTTGGGACTTCAATGTAATTTGATGATTGTTTGGGACCTGGTTGTGATTAAATGCCTTATGTGGGACCTCATTGTGATTTTCCCAATTTACAATGCCTAAATGACATCTACGATCTCTATCCTCCTATATTATAAGGTCCAATTTTTTGAATGACCTATCCCATAATATAAGATACTATTTGAGTTGATGTGGATAATAAATGCATTTTTTCCAATACTACCCTTAATAAATGTACTCCCTCCGGTCCTAATTATAAGAAAATTGGTTTTGTCCAAAATATAAGAGCTCACCTTGCATTCTTTCATCATTTAATACATTTTTTCTAATTTTACCCATACTTCTCTTTCATATTTATTAATTATTAATGCTCATATTTTTCTCTCTCTTGATAGATTCATCATAAATAAGGGTAATATTGGAAAAAGATTTATATTCCATACCTATTTAATGACTTTCACATATTTTTTTAAGAAGCGTGCTTTGGCAGCCGGACTCTTATAAATAGTACCGGAGGGAGTATTATATAAAAAATTGATTCAGCTTTATTTTTGTGAGAGGAGAGAGAGATGGCACTCTTATCAAAGCAAAATAATAAATTTACAGTAATGCTTTTTCTCCCTCCTTTTATATTTTATTCTCTCTCATAACCTTTTTCTCTCAGTTCATTTATTCCCCGTATATTCTCTTTCCTCCTTTTTATTATTACTCTCTTTCTTATTCTTCCATAAATAAGGGCATTTCTGGAAATAAAGTTGTGTCTTCCTTATATTTATTGTTTTTTAACTAACTTTAACAAGTTTTTTGGGAACTCGTGATTTGGTTAAAAAGATCTTATAATATGAGACGGAGGGAATATTGATCTAGATATTTTAGGTTTATTTAGTTTTCCCTGTTCATCTTTTTATTACTAACTTCAGATTCTACGTGGCAGAATATGAGTAGTCCGATCATCAGGTGATTGAGAGTTTAACAGCCCAAATCGGTGCCCACCATTATCTACCACACCCCTAACAATCTAACATAGATGCGCCGACAGTCTATGACGTTCCCCTCCATTTTTTTCTACCGTCTCAGCTCCATTATTATTCCTCCTTTCCAATTTCAATTCAACCAACCAAAACATAGTTCACCTTAATGAGTAAATACTATTGGTTTATTAGAGAAATTTTATGGGTATTTCCAATTAGTAGCCTCATAATCTTACACTCCGATGATTCCAATGCCTACTTCAATATTTATGGATACTGCTAATATGACTTTCTCCTACTAACGTTGTGCTTGTTTTTTTTTTCAGGCCTCTCCCTATGACTCTACCATACATACGCATCTTCTTCATCTACCCCCAGTTTAGGAAAGACTAGAGTACTGTTATCACATTCGTAAGTTGAACCTTAAAATTTATTTTTATTTTTTTACGTTATTAGCTCATAAAATTTTGTAAAGTGTAAACTGACGTTTAAACTCTTCGTAGTTATAAATTTAGGTAAACTCACCATTTTAACCACCACTTTTGTCGACTGGTTCTCAAATTTATGTTGATTGTTTTAGATTCCATTATGTTTGATGGTTTTATATAAATTTTTTGTTGATGATGTTGATGAATTATGTTAATTTCAATTATTTGGATTTGGAATATTTCAAACGAAATTATTGTCATTTTTATTTTTAAATCCCTTAATAGTATGATTTTTAATAATTATTAATTAATAAATATAAATTCTCATGCGTTGTATTCCTGTCACAAATTTAATGAAACTCGCGAATTTAAAAACATTCACTAACAATATTCCTTCAGGTTCATATTATAATAGTCCGTTATCCACATTGTTCTTCTTAAGAGAACTGTTAAAAGTTAGTTAAAAATCATAAATATGTTTAAAATGAAACTTGTTTTCAAAGATTACCCCTATCTATGTTTTGCTATCTATCATTTGAAATAGTGTTACTCTCTCTCCTTTTAAAATATAAGCATCACCCATCATTTATTCAATGCAATATTCAAAATTAGTTAGGGCCAAATTAGAAAAAAAATGCATTAAATGATGGAACAACATAAAACGGGAATTTATATTTAAGACCAAACCAATTCAAAATTCAGACTTTTATAATAAAGACCAGAGGTAGTTTATTATAAGAATGAAAAAAAAAACTTAAACAATAGTGCACCAATGTTAAAGTGTGATTTCCTCCGATTTTATCAACAATTTTTCCACGGGTAATTTCTTTTTGCTAAAGTTTACCCTCACTTTAAGTATCGTCCTTTAAATTTTTAACAAGTGTTTTATTCTTTATAGAGGTAAAAAGCTTCGGATTCTTATTAAATTATAGCTACTAATGAGAAAAACTCTAACATTAAATTTGATTTATTAAAATCAAAATTAGAGTAGACATAAGAAACCAAATATTGTACTCCTCTAGTCCTATTTATAAGGCACTTCCAGCACATTTCACACAGACCAAGGAAAGCCTTAAAACTCATTAACTTTCCACTAAAATCTAACAAATTTACAACTTTACCCATATTTAATGTACACTATACCACATTGAAATAAAGTCAAGACATAATAAATGAAGGGTAAACTTGTACATGCACATTAAATATTTAATGAGGTGACTTATATATAGGATCAAATAAAACCTTCTCTCTCTGCCCTATAAATAGGACCAGATGAGTATTAACTTTAAATTTAAATTGTTTTTTTAAAAAAAAAAATAAAGTGAAATTGAAGGACAAGCCATTCAATGCAATGCCTTTACTGAGTTTTTATTGGTAAGGGTCTCTGTATCTGTACAGTGTACTGTGTGGACACTGCTGTGCTCATGCTAATGTTAATGTGACATTGTGGTTTTATATACCATGTCCGGTCCTTATTATAAGAGGTAGTCAACCTTTTTATATACAACAATAAAATATGTTAGAATCATTTATTATGGATAAATTTAATAAAGTTTTTCATTTTTACCCTCAATTATTTATTAGACACATCTTTTCTTCCTTCCTTTCATCATTTAATATACAAAATCATAAATAAAAAACAAACATTTATTACTGTAATTTTTTTGCATGTTTCATCTTATATTTTTATAAAAAATTTGCCACATGTTACATGGTCGATCGGAGTGAGTATATGAAAATTTCAGTGATATGAAATGTGGGGAGAGTAACAAATGTGGGGATATGGCTGAAGATATCGCCACCGTCTGTTTTATTTCTATAGATAAATGGTAGCCATTTATGATTTACCGACTTATCGTCTTCTGTTCTGCGCCCACTCCACCCATTTGCTTGCAATATAAGCTTAAATACACAGTATTCCATTTTTTTTCTAATCTTTTTTTTATAATAATTCTAAAATGTTGCATACATTTTTTAGGTACGTTCCTATTAATACGGTAATTCGTTTTCAATTATTAAAAAAATTTACAATCACACCGCAATTTCAGCTGTATTCTACTTATAATTTATAAGAGCCGAAATCTTTATAGTGAAAAGAAGCAGAAAACGGAATGCTTACAGTATATACGAATGGCTCATTTGGTAAAGTTAATCACTTACTACTTTCTAGTGATGAATATAGTAATAGTTTTAAATCGTCTCAGGATTTAAGAATTTTTCGTTTATATTGAATATAAGTAATAAGATATATCATATGACTGCATTATATCATAGAGTACTGCATGGATTAC
This sequence comes from Mimosa bimucronata, assembly GCA_037074515.1. Taxonomy (NCBI): domain Eukaryota; kingdom Viridiplantae; phylum Streptophyta; class Magnoliopsida; order Fabales; family Fabaceae; genus Mimosa; species Mimosa bimucronata. The sequence continues at coordinate 5,298,854 of CM073446.1, forward strand.
TTGAGGATTAAAGACGCACATATACTAGCTACAATATTTTGGAATGTTTTCATTTCGTGTAGGCGCAATCGCATCACCATCATCAATTAGGTTCGAAAAAAGGATATATAGTTAAAAAAGAAACGAGAAGAGAAGAAAAACAGCAGAGAGAGTGAGAGAGAATAGGCCGATATATATAATAATAGAAGTAATATGGAAATAATTTGTGAGTGATTAATACATGAAACAGCCAACACTGAAGCACAGTACACATATATTAATCACATAACACAAAAGTACAAGTAATTAATTAAAACTAGACTGGCTGAGAACACACTTAAAAACTAAACTCCCATCTCATATAATTAAATGAAGCTCCCTGAAACAAGGTGGTCCTCCTTTATTCATCAACGTCGTCATCGCCTTCCCATAATCTTCAGAACCTAATGCTGCATCAATCAAAATAAAACACACATCAGTTAACCACTCTTTCTAAATATAAAACCGACCTAATGATTTTTTTAAAAAAATTATTAAGAAAACTAAATAAATTACTAGTCGTAAACAAAAGATATCTAAGTATAACTGTATATGCACCTGGCACAGTTGGTGGAGGGGCTGATCTTGTAGGGGATGTTGACCTTGCATTGACCGGGAAGGGACTCAGCATTCTTAAGGTTGAGGCCGGGGATCGAGCCGGCGGCGCCCTTGAGGCAGTTACAGACGGCCTGTTTGTCCTGGGTGGTCTTGGCGGCGCCAAGGAGGCCCCTAACGCCGTTGCAGCAGCCTGGTGGCGGGGCTCCACCCCTTTGGAGGTAGCCGAGGCAAGGGGCCATGGAAGAGGTGACCTGGCCGCAGGTGACGGCCTCCGCCGTGGGGGCTACCACCACGGCCAAGCATAGCACAACCATGAATGTCACCTTCATGATACCGGCCATTTTGGAGATTGTTGTTAATGGAAGTTGGAAGAGAAAGAAATGATGATTGTGAGTTTGGCAAGGGAAGTTGCTTTGCTTGTGGATGTGTGATGAATGGTGAAGGATGGGTGGGTTTATATAGATAAGTTCTATGGGCATTGTGGTCATGAACTCTTTTTTTAAAACAAGAGAGAAATAAAAGAAAAACTTGTGGTGACTTGTGAGGGTTATTAAAAATAGTTATGGCCCAAAGTAGGTGGGGGTATGCATTAAGTTGTGGTAATTACTTGAATTAATTATTTAGTATACTATGAATAGTTCTTTTATAATTTCAAATATTTAAGTTTTTAATGTAAATAAAATATGTAACATGTTTGTTTGTGTATTTCATTCAATTAATTTTTTTTAAACGAAGATATCTGTAAATCAACTATACTAAATATTTTGTTTAGTTTGTTAATTTTTTTTTTTTTAATTTTTGCCTAACTAAAAATTACTTGTGCTGAAGCGGATAGAGCCATTTATCGACAATTTTTTTTGGGGGAAGAAATGAATGTAAACACTGCAGTTAAATACCAGTAATTGATTTCATTTTTGAAATTAAAGCAAAAGCATTTATTTTTTTGTTGTTAAAAATGAAGAAACACTAACTTTTTTACCAAAATTACCGAAGCTACTTATGATTTATAGAAATTCATATTAATTTTTTCCATAAATATTAAATGTGATTTTATTACTTGTGAAATATATAAAAGCAAGACGATTTAGTTTGAATAAATTATGAATATGAACATTTTATGCAGTGATAATTGTGGATTGTATTACTAGTAGTAGTAATGTGCTGGTGAGATAGATTAATAAGGGACGGTCAGGCATGAAGGTTGTGGCCTGTGGGTAGTTGTGAGCCAATTAAATGCAATGTCTGATTAAAACGCTCGTCCTCTCTAACCATGTGGCAGCGTACGGTGTTGTCAGATTGTGTAGGTGAAGCAGGTGATTGCGACCCAGATCGGTGCCCAACCTAATATACCACTCACTAGGCCTTAATAGTTTCGCCGACATTATTTGACCTTCTTCTCCATTTTCATTTCTCACTCGTTTCCATCGTGTTTTTACTTTTTCCTCTTTCCCCATATTCTTTTTTTGGCCGAAACATCATTTTTAGTTATCTTTCCCCATATTCAACCACATTAATTCCTCTCTTTATTATTCGGTTTATTTATAGTTATCTTGTAATTAAAACATCATTTTGAGGTTTTGTGGGCCTGACTGAGTTTAACCCAACCAATTCGATGATTCCAATGCCACCGATTTATGAATACGACTGTGGCACATGACCTTGTTATGTTTCCTTCCACTACAAAATTAATTAAGATAATATTTTTATATATATAGATATAAAAATTATTTTATAAATAAAATATTATCTTAATTTATTTTAAAAAATTTATTTTACTTTTTTATTAAATAATATGTTATTTATTAATAAATATTAGTAAGAAAAATGAAAAATAATTATAATTTAATAATATATATATAATAAAATAATTATTAAAGAATTTCATATAATAAAAGTAATTCACAAAAATAATATTTATTATAAATATAAAATGAAAATACTAAATATAATGTAATGTAAATGAATAAAAAATTATTTATATAAAAATAATAGAATTATTAATATGTAAATTATATAATAATAATTAATATCAAATATAATTATAATAGTGTGTGGGAGTTTGAATATTATAAATATAATAGTTTGCAAATAATATCACAGGATCTTCATAACTCAACTGGTTAAGGCATCAGTACTAGGGGTGTCTAACCCCTCCCGGTCCTGGTGATCCCGTCCCGGTCCCGGCAAATCGGGATCGGGAATTTCCTGTCCCGGGAAGCCCGGGAAAAAAATCCCGGGATCGGGATCCGGGCAAAGCCCCGGGATCCCGGTCCCGGTCCCTATGTTATATATATATAAAAAAATTTAGGCCCAACACTTTAGGGGGCTAATTCTATTGGATTAATTCTATTGCAATTACATATAAAGTAAATTCCTATATAAAAACCATGTTGTTTTTAGCCTTTTGCCCTTATTTTATCTCTTGCTTTTGTTATATTAAACTTGTCCTTTTTACTGATTTATCCTTTATGTCATGGCATTATTATCTCTTATGTTTAATGAGATTTATTTGCTTCATGTCATGGCATTATTATAGAAGAAAGCGTTCAGAATTTTGAGAAAGTTTAATCCTTGTTTTGTTTTATTTTTTTTTCTTAAATGTGGCATAAATTAAGTGACTAAACTAGTGATATCATTTTTGTTCATTCTTTTTCCTTGTGCATTTGTTTATAACTTCATAATAATTAATTTGTGACTTGTTTTCTTTCATAGTTTGAAAATGTCGCAAAGATGGAAACCACCTAAAAAATTGAGGAGATCATAAAGACCAAAGTTGAAGCCCATTTTTTTCTTTTTTTTAAAAATGAACCGGGAATTCTCGGTCCCGCCGGGACCAGGACCGAGACCGGGATTGAAATCCAATTCTAGCCCCATTCCGGGAACGGAAACCGAGAATAGGTATTCCCGATCCCGATCCCGATTTTAGACACCCCTAATCAGTACGTGAGCAAGAGGTTTGGGGTTCGAATCTCCACTCCTCCACATTGAAGACAATTTGTGGAGGTGACACGTGGCGGCACGTGAGAGTAACAAGTGGTAGCAACAAAAATGGACACGTGGCATATATTTTAAAAAAAATTATTGACACAAAAATTTCTCTGTCGATAAATTAATTATCTAGGAAAAAATTACCGATAAAAATCTGCCGGTAAATTTGAATTACAGACTCTGTGTAGTGTTATAAGGATATGCTTCATGCCTACGAGTTTCATCCCTTCTATGACGGGCTTAGCCCCTTAGGTGTGTATTTCATTCCGAAAACTCTCACTCGAAAGCCATTTTGATATGTGAGTAACATTTTCTATAGAAATTTATTGGTGGGCCCACAAATCAAAATAAGCTTTCACTGAATATGCTGGCACGTGGTTATACTCCTCTAGTTCTATTTATAGGGTAGAGAGAGAATGTTTTATTTGGTCCTATATATAAGTCACCTCATTAAATATTTAGTGTGAATGTATAAGTTTACCCTTCATTTATTATGTGTTGACTTTATTTTCATGTGGTATAGTGGATATTTAATATGGGTAAAGTCGTAAATTTGTTGGATTTTAGTGGAAAGTTAATGAGTTTTAAGGCTTTCTTTGGTCTGTGTGAAATATACTGAAAGTGACTTATAAATAGGACCAGATGAGTAAGGTGTGTATTTCATACCTAAGTTTCTATAGATTACCCATCTGTTAATCAAAACAAGTCACCTATGGAATTTTTTTAATCAAAATTACCTTTTAAAGTTTCAAGACGTAAGATGTAGTAATATTGTCCTATTTCATTAAAAAAATTCACGTTGACTGTGAAAGTTGACATTGACAATTAATATCTTAATAAATAAAGATAAAAAATTTTTTATTTACGTACTTTCAAAGCAAAATTGAACCATAACATATTTGCGAGACAAAACAGCACTTAAGTCAAAATTTATAAGATATAGTAGACCATCAACCCAAATATTTATTATACAAAATACCTATCAACATCTTCTTCATCATCTACTAGCAATTTTTTATATTTTTTAATTTTAATTTCCCTCATTATTAGTCTTATTTGTGCCGAGTTTGTTTAATGGTGATATCAAAAGATGAAAACTTACTAATATAATCTAGTGTGATCAACATTTGAACTTTGAAACTCATAGTCTAATTAATGAAATTCAGGATGGCGAAAAAGGTGAGCCTATTTCTCTACAAAAGGAGATTCGAATGAATTCATATATGCACTCCACCAACAAAGATTATTAGTTGAGTTGGTAAAGAGTTTAGTTTATTTATCGATAATGTCCCGAGATTAAATCCTTCTACTGTTGATGTAAAAACTTTATTAGTGGGTAATCTATAAAGATCTATAAATACTATGCCGCTCATTGAGTACTTAGGTATAAGGTATTCACCCTATTGAAGCAATGACTATAGCCTCTTATTGATTGCAAAAGAAAGGAGTGATTTATCGTGTTTGGCCCATAGAGTCCCTCACAACCATTAAAACTGTTACCCTTCACAAAGGTAGTGGGCATATTTTGTTGGCAAAAAAAAAAAGAAGAAGAAGAAGAAGAAAAAGTAGTGGGCCTTTTGTCTAAAAATTCAGCTGTTTTTCTCAGCTAAACTATCGTGAATAAAAAAAGTAGTGGGCCTTATTATTATATTTGCAATAGTAATGGTTTTGCCTAAAAAGAAAACCCAAACATGTTTTAGTTTGCCCAAAAACAGCCTTTTGGACTCGAAGTGTGTAGCATATTGTTTATACAAAATCAAAGTTTGATGGAATATTCATGGGAGTGAAAAATTCAATATTATCTCAATAGAGTGCTCTACCAAAGGATGACTTATCTTGTTCAACTATACTGAATTCATGTTCACCCCATCTGCGGACCTTAGTTGCAAATGAGGCTTGGGATTTAATCCACTTAGAGTTTTATTGTAATTGGAAAAAAGAGCCTTTTGGAGTCATTGCTCGATTCAAGAATGCGCAAAGCCATACATAAGTGACGTGTTTGGATAAGTTCGTTTGGAAAACACACGCACACTCAAAAGGGTTTGCTTGAAAAAAAAATTAAATGCAAAGGAATTAATATATTACCTTTGACTATATATGTATATAAGACATGTTTACCTAATTTGATTAAATTAAATATGTTAGTTAAGTTAATTAAAATCACATAATATTACCAAAACATCCTAATTAACCACATTCCTTTTTTTAGTAAACTCAGGGTTTCCACCGCCGATAGCAGTGACTACTCTCCGTCTCTTACTTATTTATTATTGAGGGGCATTAATAGAGAAAATGTGGGAAAAAAATGTAAAGATATTTTATGTTTAAGAACAAACTCGCCTCTCTAAATAGTTCGTATATTTAGGAGTAGAGGGAATACCTTTTCTTGTTTCCTTCTAAAAAAATACATTTAATATTTTGTGATGTTGAATATTATATTTAAAAAAATAAAGAAAATAACGTGTTGGTGACAAAAAAATTGAAAATACTTGGATCAAGTTCCTTATATCCATTTCGTTAAGTTTTCCTATCACATGTTGCTATATGTTTTATTTTTAAAATATTGTCATTTAATTATAAATCAATCTAAAATAAATATGACACATGGTGTTATGTGATTGGAGAATTTGATTTAATGGATATGAGGAACTTGATCTAAGTGTGGTCCCAAAAAAACTTATGGGAAAATCCCATTTAAATCTTTGTGAAATTCCAAAATCTAGATTTAGACCTACACTGTTGACAAATTATAATTAGTTCAAGAGGCCTCATTAGGGATTTTTGAATCTGTTGATTCCACCTATATGTCTTTGTTCATTTTCATTATCTTTATCATATAATCAACAAATTCTAAAGCGGTAGTTCAGTTGTCCCAATCCCCACGCTATGAATGTTGAGGGTTTTAAGGAAGAATCTAGGAAGTGACCCTTATTGCACTTAAAAACTAAACGAGCAAATTTGTAAAAATGCCCATGAAGTTTGGTCCAAGGTGCGCCCAACACCATGAAGTTTTTTTATGCAAAAGTACCTATACAGTTAACAAAATGGTAATGTCTGTGCCCATCCCGTTTATTTTTATTAACCTCCGTCATTTTTCAACGTTGGGGGGAGGAAAATTGACATGTGTACATGACTTTTTACCAACATAGAAATCCAAAGATGATTGTGTAAAATTGAAATCTCCTCATTTCATTTCTCTATTCCAATTCCAGAATCTAAGAAGAATGATCCAGTTTGAGAGAGCATAGAAACCCAATCCTCCTACCAAATTGCATCGGATTCCCTCTCGGTTTTGCGTTCAGAATCTCCTTCGCTAGCTCTAATGGCATCTTTCCTCTGTCATTTTTTGTCTTAACGTCAGCCTCCATATCTACTAGAAGCTAGAGCCGGTAATACGGGTCGGAGCCCGTGGGCCAACCCGAAACCCGTTAGAAAAATACGGTTATTGGCTCGAAAAAATAGGGCCCATATTAAAATGGGTCTTTTGGGCCCGAACTCGTTAAAGCCCGAGCCCTGATGTAACACCCCCCCAAAATTCTAGTTCAAGCACTTGACCAAAATGCTATTATAGCATTAAAATTATCCAATATCCAGCATAGATAATTATTTAGTTCAAATACGTCCCATGTCATAGTGAAAATCTTAAAACTTCACGATAATTTATACAACATAATAAAACATAAAGTCTTAAGTCCATGGCAAAATAAATACAACATAACATAAACTTAAGTAGTACAAAGAGCCTTCAAAGCTCACTTCTCAAGTGTCTTCCCTTGCTTCCTATTAGGTCATTCACCTGGAAAATGTTAATAATAGGATGAGATCGACATCTCAGTAACTACCGAAAAATCCTAATATACACAAGCAAATCACGTATAATTCTAATTTAACCAATTATACACATGTAGTTCTTCATATAACTTATGGCTTTCAAATATATATACCCAACATAAGGAAAACTTTCATTTAAATTCTCAATGAATTGTACTCATAAATAAATATTTATATGTGCAATATGCAACTCCTTATTTCACCGTCCATCCTTATTCCGCTGACTGGAGCCATAGGCTAACACATATTGTCCGATAGAGAACTAATTCATACAACTGAATTATCTCAAGCTCACCAGTACCTAAGATGTATCCGGCCAAAGATACAGAGCTCAAGTATGGACTATGGCTCCCCTCCTTAAAGAATCATACTAAGGAGGTGTCACATGTCCCACAACTCCAATGCAATCCCGGCCAAAGGAAAACATGGAAGGAGGGGCCCTGACAAGTGCCATCCACTGTGCACCGAGTGATGGCTTACCACGTGGTAGTACGGATATCATATAACTCCTCTTCAAATCTTAACCCCTCATTGATGCAAATGCGATTATCATTACACCATAAATAATTCATAAATAATTATCAGCTCAGATATACTCAATATACTCAAGCATGCTTAAAATAAAACAAGCGTAATTTATTTTCCATAGCAAATAGGCAATAAGCAAGCATGCTTGAAAAGTGACAAACTTATTATTGTGTGATAATTAATTAAAATAAAACTACACATAATTCACAAGCATACGAAAGAAATTTCCAGAGTTACCTATTACTCCTTAGCTTCACAGGTAATCACACAAAGTCATTCCGAAATTCCTAAAGAAAATTATACCTCAAATATTAGACTTTAATATAATAAACTTAGATATCCTAAAATCCCCAATAATTCATAATTACATAATTACCTACACAATATCCCACTTTTAATCCGCCAATATTTCCTTGGGTCCAAATTCTAGTCAAATCATTCAATTAAATCTCCTCATATGACCTTAATAAATATTTAAAAATTATTAATTAAATTATTAGCACCGCAGATCATCAAAAGTCCTAATTTTCAATATATCTAAAAATCCAGAAATTTCAATAATTAAGAAAAACCTCCCACAATGAAAAATCTACTTAGAGAAACATAAAATCGAGGCCTAAGCTTTAATTTATTAATTTTAGGACTCCCAAAAATTATCAACTTAGACAAGGTCTAATTTTTCAAATATAATAAATCGAAAAACTAATGATATAGAAATGTAGAGGAGACTTACAGGGTTCCAAAAACGTGCTTATTTGGCCGAAAAACTTACTATTCCTATGCCGACGGACTCTGATAAGTCCAGTGATAGGAATAAATATATGGTGGAGAGAGAGAGAGAGCAAGAGAGAGACGTGAGTGAGAGAGAATGAGAGTGAGGGGGAGGAGAGTGAGAGACAGAGGGTGAGAGGGGGTATATATAATATTAATAATAATAATAATATAATAATAATATAATATTTAAATAATATAATATTAATAATAATATAATATATATAAATAGTAGTTGAGTGTGATTGGTTGAAGAATTAATAATTGAAATAGTAAAAGTGCACAGGAAGAAAAGAGACTGTCGGCAGGAAATATTTTGTGAGTAGGAAGAGAGAAAATATACTACTAGGCCTTAAAATTCCCAAATAAGATATTTCTTTTGAACAAAAAATTTTCTTTTCACTCTCAAAATTTTCCCATAGTATTCTTTATTTATTTCCTCCTATAATATCCTCTTTTGAGTCTAAAAATAATCTCTCCCAAAATTATTATTGTCCAAATAAGGGAAAAACTAGGCCTTTAAAATCCTCAAAGATACCTCAAAATCCTTCAAATATTCTCATAATCCATTATTTATCATTAATCAATTCCTATTTACCCCCACTAAATCCTCAATTAATTTTTAGGATGTTACACCTGACGGGCTAACCCGTCAAACCCGTGGGCCAACTCAAACCCGTTTTCCTTTTTTTTTTTAAAAAAAATAATATAATAAATATAACAGAGGTGGTTAAAAAAGTAAAAATATAATACATTTTTCCTTTTTATTAGTGTTATGTTATTTGGTTTAGGGTCCTCACTTGGATGAATGCCGAAGACAGTCTTCACTTTGCTAATTATTCCATTCGATCCTAAATATAAGATCACTTTGATTTTTTTTGTGGAAGTTAAGGAAGCAAACTATACTACTACATATAAGATAAAAAATTGTTTCTGCTGTCGCGAAATTGCGCGAAAATCCATGAAAAATCCCTAAAAGGTACAGCTTCGATTTTTACCCTTTTAAAACACCTAGGGCACAAAAATTCACAAAAAAATCAGCCCTCTTTCAACCCCAGAACCCTTATGAACGATAAGACTCATCTGTGCACACAACTACGGAGCTAGGGTTTGCAAAATTGGAGGTTGAGAAGCAAAATTGGAGAAGTTTCTTGCCCTACGGTGATAGATTCTTCTTGTTTTCTTCAATTCTTATTACTATTTTAATCCATTCAAGAGTAGCTAAAGCGTTTGTTCTATGATTGATTCAAACCTTGTATGGATTGAAACCTAATTTGTTTCCTTTTCTTTTAGTAATTGATGATTGTTTGTGTTGATTTATCTTAATCCTAATGCCTTTAATTGACTGATCACCTTTTATAGTGATTTGTTCATTTAACTTATACTTGAGAGAGATAGTTTAGGTGTAGAACTAGGATAAATCAGATTAGACTTAAAGTTTAAATCAACAAACGGATGGTTTGTTGGTAGAATAGAGATATATCTACTGACCTAGTTTTGTCAGAAAGTTGACTCTTAAGTCATACTTTATTAATTTGTAACAAGAGATTGAGCAAGTTTAATGAGAAGTATAGAATTGATTTTGACGAGAGAGAGCGTTTCAAGTGCTTTAGAACATTAGGCAAACACGAATTGTCATTTAAAGACTAAATGAAGGGAACTTAATTAGGGTTCATGAAATACAATAGTGAGAATTAATCCTAGGCTTAATTCATTGATAAATTAAATCTTTCTTGTTTGTTTCTTTATTTATAGCTTAGAATAGTTTCCAAAACCTATTTTCCAAAAGAATTCGATTTGTTCAACTTAATTGAGTTCATTAGCATATTGTTTGATTGAGGTTTTAAAACAAATCTATGTGTGACGATAATTTTATATTACATTGTGATCTGTACTCTTGCGGGCGAACACCCTCCCATCATCTTCAAATCCTAATGCTGCATCATTCAAAAGCAAATACACATCAATAAACCATTCTTTCTTTCTTTTTTTTAAAGTTCTTTTTTCAATAGTAATAAACCACTCTTTCTAAATATAAGATCCAACTTACTTTTTTTTGAAATAGAAGAAAACTAAATAAATTATTTATAATAAACATCTATATACCTAGCACAATTGGTGGAGGTGCTGATCTTATAGGGGATGTTGACTTTGCATTAGCTGGGAAGGGACTGGGCGTTACCGTCATTAAAGCTAGGGATCTAGCTGGCAGCGAACTTGAGGCAGTTACAAAAGGCTTCTTTGTCCAGGGTGGTCCTGGCGACGTTAAGGAGGGACCGCATTTGAATGTAATTAGTGCTGTGAAATACCAGCAATTGATTTCATTTTTCAGACATTAAAGCAAAAGTACATGTTTTTTCGGTTAAAATTTTATTTAATATTATAAATAAATAAACTTTAACTTCTTACAAAAATTACATAAGCTACTTATGATTTATAGAAATTTATATTACATATAATTTTATTACTATGTTCGATTCACATTGTAATAGGTAATTGATCTGAACCGTTCCTAATACGCTTCGGGGTTCAAATGCAAAATTAAATTAACCAAGGATTGTACTAGTGGTGCTTTCCCAGATCATCTCTCAAGGAGCCTAATGAACTAACATAGGAAAACTAAATGCATGAGAAGCTATAACAAGTCGGGGTTTTTGTGATTTTGGTTAAGGAAATTAAACTACTTCTTTTTGGATTTTTGATTATGAAGAAAGCAAGTAAAACTAGGTTGTGGAAACTATATGGAAAACGTGGGTCTCTTTATGAATTGGGCAACCTTCCTAACTTCTAAATGATATGGGAGTTTAAACCAAGTTCTAATGCAAAACCTAAGGCAATCGCTCTTAGTCCAATTAGCCTAATTAATTAACTAACGTGGTGCATCGCTCATTTAATTAATCAAATAGAAAATTGTTAAGGTTCAACTTGGTAGTGAGGACTCATGATAAACACATAACGAGGCTCTCATTAGAAGTAGATCGAACCATCTAACGTTGGGCCTAGTGTCTAAACACACATACAATCGCACATGCACTCAACATATACTAGAAATCTAAAGGAGATAAAACTGAAACACGTCTATTGCATGATATCATGAAATCAACACTTAGGTTCATACACATAAAAGAACATCGCTTAATTACATGCATGACCTTTAAACAAAGGATTAAACGCTAAAGCACACTTGTTCCAAGACCAAATACATATGATAAAGCACAAGGAATTGAAATATATAAATGGAATTAGACAAGAGAAACTAAATAACTCCCCATTAAGAACGTTGAAGCTCCAGTTGCCTTCCTCCATCAAGATCCTCACAAGGAATTTAGCCGATCATGCTCTCGAATACGATTGAATGAAATTTGGTTGTGGAAGCCATGTAGTTGATATAGAATGAGTGAAATTGATGTAGATGGATGGATGATTAGGTGGAATTTCGTGCAGAAGCAGAGGGTTAAGGAGAGGAAAGGGTGAGAGTGAATGAAGGGTCAATGGAAATCTGAATTGGTGGTTTTTAAAAGGAAATTCGGGTATAAATTTATAGAACATTATAAGAGGTAATATGAAAATCCAAGATAATAACAAATGTTTGATTTTTATTTTCACCCTTAGATAGTAAATATAAAGAGGGGGAGGAAAATATATAATAAATGACACTCGTATAAGAGTAAAATCGGAAAACCAAATCAATTTTACCCACAATAAATGATATAATCATCATGCTTCCTTATTTTAAGTGACTTGATTTACTATCTCTTATATGGTGCACAAATTATAAGTATGAAATCGTAATTTGTACCTATTGTCCATTGGTTTAGTTGATAAAAGGGTTGGACATTCGACAATCTTGACGAGTGTTCGATTCCTGGAGAGTACCACATAGTTGTAGTCCAGTCGTGGCACTTGGAGATGCATCTCTACAGCTAAGTGAAGTTGAGCAAAACCTACCTGTATGGACAGACATAATGGGCTTGCTTGTCATACTCTAAAGCCCACAGGAACAGGCCCCGATGGATCATTAGTTAGGAACACTACCCTTGGATCGAGGGTGAGCCAAACCCCTTTTCTAAAATTTTTCACTCAAAAAAATTGTAATTTGTGATATTGGATACTAGAGATAGTGTGGATAGGATTGAGGAGGGAGAAAAGGTAGTAAGAAGAAGTGGGCAGGCATAAAAGTTATTGGTAGTTGTGAGCCAATTAAATGCGATGTTTGATATAAATGCTCGTCCTCTCTAACAATGTGGCAGAGTACAGGTTATCAGATAGTGTAAGTGAAGTAGGTAATTGTGACCCAAATCAGTGCCCAACATTATCTACCACTCACTAGTCACTCCTCTCTAAGCCCTCACTAAATTTGCCGACATAATTTGACCTTCTATTCCATTCTCACTCTCAGGCTCGTTTGGTTCACAGAAAATATTTTGATAGAATGGAAAGGAAAAGAAGTCAACATGTTTGGTACACACATGAATGGAATGGAAAATTTTATGTTTCGTATGATGAAATTGATGATGGAATAAGAAAAAGTATAAAGTAAATGACTTTAATGCCTTTCCTCCAAATTCCAATTTATCATCCAAATTCGAATTTGACAGTTAGCCTTCACCACATTTCCTTTACTTCTTTGTCATCACCTTCCTCCATTGTTTAAAGCTTCCAGACAGAACTCCACGAAGGCAATTTTCTTAAAAAAAAATCCAGTTCCCTTTTCCCTTCTTCTCCCACATTAGCAAACCCCCTTGTTGAACGCACCCACTGCGGCGGTAAGAGTCTCGAATCCAGTGGAAAAAAGAGATGGGAATGGTTTCAACGCCATTATCGTCATAGAGGGACAGATTGAAGGTTTCGTCACCCATGCGAGTGACTATTGTTTTAGAGGGAGGGAGAGGCTGCCAGTGAGCGCTTTGGAGCAAGAGTGGGTATTAATGTCTTTTGGGCTTTTAGGTGTGTGATGGAAATGGGTTGACACCGATTTTGGTGGGAAGGAATTTTCCTATATTTAAAGGAATTTAGAGGGGGGTCGGAAATCAGCTTCCCAGGAATTTTGGCAACCAAACAGGCTTCGTCTGCTAGAATCGTCAGATTTTCCCTTTCCCACCTCTGAAATCAGTGAAGCAAACGAGCTCTCAATTGGTTCCATCCTTTTTCTTCTTTCCCCAAATTTAGCTCCATTAATTCCTCTCTTTATTATTCGGTTGAACAAAGATTATTTTTATTAATCTTCTAATTAAAACACCATTTTGATGTTTAGTGGGCCTGACTGAGTTTAATCCAACCAATTCGATGGTTCCAATGCCACCACTTTATGAATACCACTTTCTGCCACATGACTTTGTTGTACTATTTCCTTCTCATGATATGCTTCATGCCTACTAGTTTCCTCCCTTCAAATGTTTATTATACACAATACTAAGAGGTAATAAACCATTTTGCACAAATTAATGAAAAATAGCGGAGTCATTTATTATAGGTAAAAATAATATGGTTTTTTTAATTTTATCCTTATATCAATTATTATACATTCACACTCTCTAATTTTATGTTTAGTATGCAAGGGCAAAAACGAAAATTAAACATTTATTAACTTGACTTTTACATGATATATCTTATAATGTAGACAAAAAGATTCTTATGTTACCTCTTATATTATGAACTGGAGGGAGTGCGTATCAGCAAAAGATTCTCATGTTGCCTCCTCCTCCTCCTCCTCTTCTTCTTATAAGATTAGTTCAATTGGTAAAGAGTTTAATTAAGGTTATGAGATCAAAACCCTATGCTGACGTAAGGATTTTAATGGTGGCTAATTTATAAAGATCTATAAGTGCTCTCCTACTTATTGTGCATAAAGGCATGCTTTCACCCTAGTAACAAAATGACTAATTACCTCATAGCCTAACGGCGGGAAAGAGTAGTGGGCTACACTTATTGATTGCAAAAGAAACTACTAATTTATATTCTATTGTGTTGGGCCTATATAGAGTCCCTCACATCCGTTAAAACTGTAACCTTCACAAAAGTAGGGGGGTATTTCTTGTTAGCAATAAAATGTAGTGGGCTTTTTTTTTATAGAAATGTTTGATTTAGGAACAGTTTCGCTGCCATAAAAGGGAACACAAATACGGTTTAGTTGGCCCAAACAGCCTTTTAGAGTTGAAGTGTGTAGCTTATTGTTTGTACAAATTCAAAGTTTGAACTTTGAAGCAATATTCATGGGAGTTGAAAATTCAACATATCCCAATATAGTACTTTAACAAAGGATGACTTATCTGGTTTATGTATACTGAATTTATGTCCACCTAATCTGCGGACCTGTTTGGGATTTAATCCATTTAGAGTTTTATTGTAAGAAAAAAAAAAAAAAAAAGAAAGCCTTTTGGAGTCATTGCTCGATTCAAGAATGTGCAGAGCCATAAGTGACTTGTTTTGAGAAGTTGGTTTCAAAAAACAACAAACAACACACACAAAGGGTTTGCCAAAAAAAATTAAATGTTGAACACATTACCTTTGACTATACATATAAACTATAAAAGCGTGGATATATCATTCATTTCAAACTAAACTAATTGATTTTAGTATAAAACAAAGGGAAAATCACAACCATGTCTCTCATAAGGGAATTAATTACAATCAGGTCCAAAACAATCATCAAATTACATTGAATTCTCAAGGGACTTGGGTGATATTAAATAGCTAGTCATTGACAACTCAATAGTTGTCAATAGCAACTCCTTGAGTTGTCAATGATAACTAAGTTTTTAAAGAGCTGCTATCGACAACTGAAGAAGCTGCTATTGACAAATATTGAGTTGTCAATGACTAACCATTTAATATAACCCAAGTTCCTTGGAATTTCAATGTAATTTGATGATTGTTTTAGACCTGGTTATGGTTAATTTCCTTGTGAGGGACCTAGTTGTGATTTTCCCTAAAATAAATCCATGAAATTGGAACGTCATTACCTTATCTTATTTCTTTCTGAAAAAACATTCAATATTTTTGTATGTTGAATATTACATGTAAAAAAATAAAGAAAATACTTATGTTGTTGAAAAAAAAATGACAGAAAAATCCCAACTGAAAGGTAAATTTTTAGCAGCAGCTTTATTAGTTGACAAAAAAGAAAAAGAAAAAAAAAGAAAGTCACACTTTCAAATGCAAATTTATTGATTATTTTTTCTCTTTTCACTGTGGAAATACGTAATTGATAATAATGACAATATTAAAAATTACTTGAATTTATGAATAATTTTATGTTTTACCTTTTTACTGCTTTGTATATGTGTGTGTGTATATATATATATATATATATTTGTGTATGTTGATTTGACAGAGAACATGCAGCTGCAGTACTTTGGGAACAAATAATAAAGTGTGTTATTTTTACAAGGGACAAACAAGAGAATTGATTTCAGAGAGGTTCCAAGGAGTTGTTAATGACAGCTATTAACAACTACAATAGCATTGGTTAACAAGTGAAAGAGTTGTTAATGAACCTGTCTGAAATTAATTCTCTTACTTGGGACTTATTTACAATTCTCCCTTTTTACAATATCTGGCTACATATGGAGCCATATAGCCTCCACCACTAAATATCTGAAAAGCTAAGGTACCCAAAAAAGAAAAAGTAAGACAAAGTTAGAAGCAGGAGAAGACCACCAAATAGAAACGCGATAATGAAAGGCTACATCACATGGTGTGCTTATGAAAAGGAAAGGATTAAAACGTAAGGAAAAAATGCATAAAGTAATGGAAATTTAAAAATTCGATAAAAAGATTCGAAATTAAAATATCTTCGAGAATGTGGAGCTGGAATTTCTGCTTATCAAAGCAATTAGCCAATTACAACCTGGTCCATATATAATATTGAGCCACGCACTTAGTTCTAAGATTTTCTCCAACTATCCAGATATCTCTCAAGCACCTCCCATTATTCAAAACAAGTGAATCAAACGAGATAATAAGAAACTAACGTGAACCACGTGATTGATTTGGCAAACTCCTTGGATAAAATAAAAGAAGGAAAATTAATTTCAAGTCTCATGTAAGTAACTTACTATTTAAGATGAGGTCCCACAAAATCACGCAATTAATCTAAGGTCCTACAAAGTTGTTATCCCTTACTTAAAAGTTGTTATCGTCAGGTCAAAAGTTGTTACTGAACAAAAGTTTAAAAATTGTGATCGTCAGGCCACAAATTGTTATCGTTAAACTAAAAATTATTATCGTCAGGGTAAAAAGTTGTTATCGTCTGGTCCTCTTAATGAAGATTGATCTAGAAGAGGAGAAGTAGATCCGTTCAAGTCCAAAGCCAGGAGGAAAGTCTCAATTCAATGCTGTGGTTGATGACCATAGCAATAGTCAATGGCACTAGAGGGAAGGTGCTTGGAAGATGGCTTCTACTGTTGAAAGCCTACCTCATCCATCCTAGCATGGCATATCTGTATCCCTGATGATGACCATTCCTATTTGATATCATGAATTAGTTTGCTGGTCAACCCTTTACACATGCGAGATGGAGGGTATTCTTGGTTACTAACAACCTTTTGATTAGATAATAATATCTTTTTGGTTTGACGATAACAACCTTTGACCTGCCGTTCACAACTTTCTAGTAGGGATCTATGGTTAATTACGTGATTTCGTGTGACCTCATCTTAATTAAGTTCCTTATATGGGACCTGGAATTAATTTTTTCTAAAATAAATAACTAAATAAGCCAATTAAAATATTCAGAACTTAATGTTAAACTTGAAACCAAGTGCTTCCCAACTTGTAGGAATTTGTACTATTTTTGAATAAGGTTAATGTGTATTAAGCGCCTTGAAGTATTTTTGCAAGTGGATCCAATATCATAAAGTAATTAGTCGTGTCTATAATACGACAAAACTTTTTTAAGAGCATCCAACACCTAAAGATATTTTTTAAAACATCTAGCACCATGGAGGGTGTTTTTTAGGTGCGTCCAAATCCCTGATATATTGATTGGTTGCATCTAGCATCAAATTATGAAAAATAGTTTAGGGTATTAGACGTACATAGAAAATACTTACGACGTATACGATGTACATGAATAAACATTTTGGAATGCTGGAAGCAATTTAACAACTTTAACAATGAAATTAGTAAAATATTAAGTAATTCTGGTGTGATTGACTACCAAAAGGGATCGTCGACACTGAAACTTTGGTTACTGACTAATGATGTACTATCACAAGTTTAAGGCTATGGATTAAATGTGATTTAAATGAACTTTGAGGATTTGAGGTGAATTTTAAGAGTTTCATTATGTGATTGTTTGGATTCTTAAAGTTGGTTTAGGGAGTTTATTGAGAAATTCTTTGATGGATTCAATCTTATGGTTCTTAAGGCTTAAGAATGGAAATTGATGCATAGACATTGGGTGAAATTGGGTTAAGTTACGGATCTTATATTTTTTGGGTATTGAGCTGAATTGGGCCCAAAATAATAAGGTTTCTGGGCGTTGTGAACAAGAGATGAATTTGGGTGGAGAGCACGTTGCCACGACGAGGTCTTGATCAAGAGAGGGATTCAAGTATGTTCGTTGTGGTGAACCCACGGCAAAAGTCTTAATTCTGGGTGCCTACAAATGGGTGTGAAATAGAAATTCAGGGTTTGTATCTTATATTTTGAGAGAGGCCAAGAAGAGAATAGTGAGGCTCTGCTAGGGCTTTGATTTCGGGAAGATTCAAGAGTCATTTAATTTGAGGTCCCAATCATCTAGATAACTCATCTTCTCCCATTTTCTCCCCTTTCCTTGCATTTTCCTCACTTTCTCCTGATGAAATTTTTGGGCTGTTATGGATTTTGAAAAATCTGACTTGGTGCTTAGTTTCCTTGTCTTCTAAACACTCTTTGGGAATTTTTAAGTTATTGTTTTGGTTTATCTTATTGAGGAAGAGCTTGAACTTTGTTTTGAAGTTGATTAAACTTGTTTTTCTCTAGGCTTTTGTGGGGATCCGAAAATTTCAGGAGAAGATTAATGTTTTTTTTTTGTTTCAATGAGCTTATTTTCACTTAAGAATGATTTTGATTTCTACGGGTACTTGGATTGTGATTTAGAATGCAATTTCACACAATGAAGTTTTAGATACCTTAGGGTTTTGAGGTGTATCTAAAAAATGAAGTTGTAACTGATGTTTTAAAGATTCTTAATGGTGTTGAAAAATAGTTTCGAATACTTTGAATTCTTGAGTTGAGGCTTAACTCAAATTTTAGTTTCATAAAGCTTTGAAAATTGGGACTTATGAGGGGGCCTTTGGAATTCTTAGAGTGTTTTGTGTAGTCTAGTAGTTATAGTGAGTAAATTGATAATATTAGAAGTTGTTGGAAGTATTGAATGAGTGATGTTTGAGGTAGAGTGTATTTTAGGTTTTATGCCTAGAAGTGGAACTTGACAAAGCATGTGATTTGAAGATTGGATGATGATATTGGCGGTTGTTGTAGATTATATTGATGATGCTTTGAGAATGTTTTGATTCAACTGGTGTGTAGGTTTGAATATGGAACTTCTTATCATTCTTTTTTGTTCAACCCTTATTTCTCACCATTCATTCATATTAAATGTACCATTTTATCTCTAATTTATCGGTTTCGATAAAATATCTTTGATGTGTCGTGGAAAAGGGTTAATATAACTTTTGATCCTTGAAATTTCATTCAATTTTGGTTTTAGTCCCTGAAATTTAAAATTGGTGGTTTTGGTCATCAAACTTTTGGTCAACTTTGGTTTTGATCCCTGAACTTTGAAATCAATGGTTTTGGTCTTTGAACTTTCAGTCAATTTTGGTCTTAGTCTCTGAGTTTAATAAAAAACTTAAAAAAACTTTAAAACTCAGGGACCAAGGTCAAAATTGATTGAAAGTTCAGGGACCAATACTAAAATTGACTAAAAGTTGTATTAACCCTGCGGAAAATTTTAATTAAGACGTGAGATGGGCAAATGTTAGGTTGATTTGTTCTAATTTAAGTCAACTCATTCCTTTAATATTTAGAAATAATAACGCATATATTCAAGTCTTCTTGTCTTAATTTTGATAAGCAAAATATGTAATTTGGCTGATGTGGGAATGTACTACTTACATTGAAGTTCTATAATTGAAGACTGATTCTGTTATTGCCTTAGCTTTTGAGCTTATTGCAAGGTGGGATGATTAATACTCCCTCATCTACTTCTTAATATAACCAATAAATAGTTTCATACCCAAAAAAAAAAAAATAACAACACATATATAATTGGTCTAGTGGTGTAAGGCCCTACTAGATCCCTTGAGTTCTCGAGTTCGAGTCTTAGAAGATACGCTTGTGTCGGGAGGGGAAGTCATTAATCCCGAAAGTAAGCAATTGGTTGCTAGAGTATTTGGTGATATGATCTAGAAAATGCGCTGATTTCTAATTAATATATAAAAAAGAAAATATAAAACCTATTTAGAGTGTTTTTCTTGATCTTAAACCTAAGATCTATTTCTTATTTTTATTAATCTTTTCCAAAATTACCTCTCTACTGATGACTTGACATTCTCTAAATAATAATCAATATTTTAGTTTTAAATACCCATATTAGTCATGACTTTCATTAGAATTATCTCTTGTCTCAATAAAAACTTTCTTTCTGTGTGCACCCAATTGGGATAACTTAGATAAAAAGTTATAAATTTAATAGATAAAGTGGATTAAAAAAATCTTATATTTAAAACCAAAATAAATCTCCTAAACTAGCTCTTATATTTATAATTGAAAGGGAGTATTAAACTCATATTTTTGAACTAGATAAGGCCTTAATGGGCAGGTCTGGATCGATCTGATACACACAGCCTGCATTCCCATATTAATAATTCAATATTCAAATATGCTTTTGGATATGACACACCTACCTTCCCTATATAAATACATGATTCTACAACCCACATTCTAAAACCGTATATAACAAAAGCATTATTAAGCTATAGAATTCCCATATATAAATTAAGACACAGCCATATGGCTTGCCTTAATAATCTTAATCTCAGACTCAGCCTCTTCTTCTTATTGTCTTGTGTTATTGTTGGGATTGTTTCAGCTCAACTGTCTCCTTCTTTTTACGCCACCTCGTGTCCCACAGCTCTTGCTACCATTGGAACATCGGTATTAGCTGCTGTCACTACGGATCGTCGTATGGGCGCATCCCTTCTTCGTCTTCATTACCTTGATTGCTTCGTTCAAGCAAGTCTAATAACTCCTCTCTCTCTCTCTCTCTATATATATATATATATATATCAATTTATCTTCTTGTTTTACTCTACCTATGTAACTCTTGCAATATGTTCCTTTTACTTGTTCAAACATACCTTGATTGCTATGAGTTCCTAGTAAAAAAATGTAATTACCAAAGCATCCCAACATTAGGTAATGATAAATCCAGTTTAGGAAATGATAACATGCCAATGATATACTATAACTTATTATTAGGGCTTTTAGTTAATACATTCGGCACAGTGATCGATCTTCCCTTTCTTTTCTTTTTTTTTTTTCTTTTTACATAATATATATCCCTTTGATTATTATATTTAAGGATGAAAATGCGTACAAAGAATGGTAGAGTATTGACTTTTCCTTTCATTTATCTATATCTATATATATATATATATATTTATAATATATATTGTGCTTGTGTACGGATGTGATGCATCTATACTTTTAGATGGTTTGGGTGCCGAGAAGTCAGCCTTTCCAATTGCTAAATCTGCCCGAGGTTTCGATGTAATCGACAACATTAAATCGTTGCTTGAGCTTGAGTGCCCTGGTGTTGTCTCCTGCGCCGATATCGTGGCTGTTGCTGCAAGAGACTCTGTTGTTGCTGTAAGTACACATCAAACTCAAGAATTTCTTGTGAAATAGTATATATACATATTTATACCTGTGCATACAATGAGAGACATTGAAAAGATTACTCATCAGCTAGGTGGACCCACTTGGGTGGTACCATTGGGAAGAAGAGATTCAACTACGTCATTTGCAAGCGTTGTTGAATCGAACTTGCCATCTCCCTATTCAGATCTTAATGGTCTCATTAATGCCTTCGCTATCAAAGGTCTATCTACCAGAGATATGGTTGCTCTATCAGGTAACTAGCTATCGAACACTATACTGTATTATTTAGTCCTCAATATATAAAACATAATTGACTTATTTTAGCACATTCAGAAACTTAAATAAATCACTTTTATTTTTAATTGTTAATATATAGCTATCATTTTGTTTTCAGATAAATAAATTTGATTAACTTATAAATTAATATATAATATAACGATACATATAAGTATTTTAGAGTGTTAAGTATATAATGCGTGCTATGCCTATAATAAAATAGTTTATTTAAAATTTTAATCTTTTTAAATTAGTCGATTGTATCTTATATTAAGGACTAAATGTAGTATATAACATCACTAATTAATTACCATCTGTAATTAATTGTATAGCTTTTGATGTATTGTTTTATAGGAGCTCACACAATAGGGAAAGCAAGGTGTACCACCTTTAGAACGAGGATTTACAATGAAACCAACATTGATCCCACGTACGCACAAACGCTACAAGCAAGTTGTCCGTTTGTCGGTGGCGATGACAACTTGTCGGATCTCGACGCCTTCTCCCCCAACTTCTTCGACATGGCTTACTTTGGGAACTTGAAGAACAAAAGGGGCTTGTTGCACTCTGACCAACAGCTCTTCAATGGCGGATCCACAGATGCTATAGTCAATTTTTATAGTACCAATCCTTTAGCTTTCAGCGTTGACTTCGTCAATGCTATGCTTAAAATGGGAACCATTGGTGTCCTCACGGGATCCAACGGTCAGATTAGGACAGATTGTACGAACGTCAATTGATTCATCAGGATCCAATTGATGTTAATAGCTACGTACGTACGTACGTACGTTAAAATCTGCAATAATGCTGTCGTCAAGTAAGAAATAATACAAGTAATCAAGTTTATACATTAAATTTGATCGAGTTCATTATTTTCTGCAGGTATGAGATGATGTGTCGTTTTTGTTGTATTGATGGAAAATAGAAAATGAATCAAAGTGTGTTTATGGACTGCAATTTCATGAATATATGATTCATTTTTCTTTTATTCTTGTTTCATTTTTAATATATAGCCTAAGGAATATTATTACCTATAAGGAAAATCCCAAATAAATACTATATAAATTTAAAAATTCCGAAAAAGTTACTCAAATATTACAAATCCCCAATCAATACTGAGTCAAAATATATCCTCAAATGTTACATAGGGCTTATTTTGCCAAACTCGGGAAATTCGGCTTTTGATTACGACAGAGGAGCTGCTTTAGGGCTTTAAAACTTATACAGGAATTTTCGCACAACTGCAATGGAGATCAGTTTCATTGACAGTCTCCTCCTCAAAGCTCAGCCTATGCATTCTGATCCGTTCAATTGGGCCAATGTCTTCATCATTGGGCCTTTTCATTTTAATACCTTTAAGCCCAATAATTACAACAGACATGTGTGAGAGCCCATTAAAAGCAACTATGACCTTAGAGAGATCATTTATAATACTTCCTTTGTTCCTAAATATAAGAGTTAATTAACTTTATTTTAGGGATTAAATAAAGAAGTGAAATAGGCCATTTAATTATAACGTATTTTGTATAATATTATAT
Source organism: Mimosa bimucronata (assembly GCA_037074515.1). Taxonomy (NCBI): domain Eukaryota; kingdom Viridiplantae; phylum Streptophyta; class Magnoliopsida; order Fabales; family Fabaceae; genus Mimosa; species Mimosa bimucronata. The sequence goes on from CM073446.1 coordinate 5,322,232, forward strand.
TATATGTTAACTTATAAGTGAAAGAAACTAGTTTAGAGAAAAATTCAGGCAAATCAATTTATAAGTAACTTATTTAGTATTTTTAATATTTTCTAGAAAATTAAACTAGAATCTATATTTTGGAATGGAGGTAGCAGCGTCAAATTTTACACTGTGCAAAAAGTTAATTCCTCAAAAGTTTTGATGTGTGGGGAGCTCAGCCAATTTTTAATTTTTTATACTCTTTAACGTCATCCTCAGGGTCCTCCATAGTATGGCTATATATCCTCACACCTCTTTTCTTCATGCATGCCCAAACATAGAACCATTAATTGCAGTTTATTTATATCTACTGCCAAGGAAAAATTTCTCGTATGGAGTAAAGGACAATAGTTAATTTTGTATTGGATGGATTTTAAAAAATAGTTGAAAAAATGAAATCAAAGGGATTTGCATGCTAGAAAATTCACTAAGACGACAAGTTGAAGTGGGCCTTTTTATGTTATGTTTGGGTTTAGGAAGCCCCAAACCTAGCAAACACATTTCAGTTTGCCCAAATAGCCTTTAGGAGTTATTGCTTGATCCAAGAATGTGCCAAGCCACTAGTGACTTGTTTAGAGACATTTATTTGAAACACAGACTGTTCGATTGAAATAATTCAAATTCCAAAAGACATTCCAAATTATGATGAGACGGCTTAACTTTATACTGGGCATACATTTTGTATTGAATTATCTGTACCATTCACAACTTAGAGAAGATAGTCTCATTTTCCTTTTTCTCAATTGCTTCTCGTAATCTTATCTCCACCCTTAGATCTAGGAAATGAATAGTTCAGATATATAATATATTACATCAATCCTTCTTTTTATGAGATACAATTAATGGCATTGTGTTGGAAAAAAAATTGGTTATTACATTTTTTTCATGGTTAAATTTAATTAGAGGCAATAAATATATAAGAAAATGTAACATTATTTTTTGGATAAATTACAGAAAAAAACATTGAACTTTGGGTTAGTTGCATATAACCTCTCTGACATTTAAAAGTTTAAATTAAATACATTGACATTTCATTTTCTTACTCTCAACTCTCTGTCATTAATATTAGTTAACGGTTTTACCCCTATCAAAATTTTTATATTTTTTATCATACACTATGTCAATTAAAAAGTAATTTTTTTTTCATTTGACATATAGTTTTAAATATATTATATTTTTTATTGAAAAAATATATGATCAAATAAATATTTTCCATGAATTTTAAGTATTTTATATTTATAAAGACATTTTGTTTATATAGTACATGGTAAAAAACATTTTTTTACGTTTTATATTTTAAGTATTTTAACTGACAAAAACCTTACCTTTAACAACAATTTTAATGGTAGGGAAGTTGAGAGTCAAAGTACGAAACATTAAAGTTTTTAATTTAAACATTCAAAAGTTAAAGAAGTTAGTGTAACTAACCCAAAATTTAGTTTTTTTAAAAATATAATTTGGTCTTATTTTTTTTCTCCCAAATCATCCTTATTATGTGGGGAGAGATTGTCAGGAAAAGAATGAGCAAACTATTGTTTGCTATGAAAAGATATGTGCAGAAGAGAGAGGATGAGTATTTAAATTGAGGTGTAATTGGAAATTAACAAAGAAAATTTTAGACATTAGCTAAATGTCTATGTTCGCCACGCGCCGCAAGTGCACGGGTCGCGCCAAGTAATAAAGTGAAGAGTAGAGTATCGTTCCCATGAGGATTTGTCCAAAACCCGGTCAAACAATGATTATCACACTCTCGCCCAATTTGAGTGATACAAATTCTGAGATTAAAAATTAAATAAGAAAATAAAATATAAACAAGTGATTCCCCAACTTCAAGGATAAAAAGGGTCCTAGGATTATCTATCCCCCTTTGTACTTCTCAAAACTCAATTAACCTCCCATCAAGAAGCTCTCAACGAAACCACGTGCTAATCTAGGGTTCAAAGAGTACTTGCAATGCTCTCTCGAGTCAAGAACAAGTGTTTAGTCCTATTCTATTGCACAATCTCTTACCACAATTTGATAGGACCCAATTATCACACTCCAACCCTAATGTGACTATGCAAGGCTAGCAAGTATATCTCTATCTTACCAACAAAACCATCCGTTCGTCACGCAAACTTCCGGTTCTTGCACTACTTTACCCAAGTTCTACACTCAACCTAGCTCTCTCGAGTCATAAATCAAGCGAACACAACATCTAAATGGTGATCAAGCACTTAGAAGCATTAAGAACGGGGTAAAATAAGCACATAGATATCATTAATCACAAATCAAGAGGAGGAATCAAGAATCAATACATACAAGGGTTCAAAATAATCCTAGAATCAAAGTATTTAGCTACTCATGTCCTACAACTCCAATGGAGCATATATATACAACATTACAACAGAACAAGAGAAGAGAATGAAGAAGGAAGAGATAAACCAAGAGAGGAAGCCCAAATCTCTCTGAAGCTCCTAGCCCAAGCCAAATCCCCACCAAGCTCCAAGCCCTAGCAGAGCAAAACACTCCCAAAATATGCCCAGAAGTCGAAGAATGAGGACTTACAACGAAGCCCTAGCTTTTATATCAGTTAAAACGCGCCCCTGATCTGTCCAAAACGCGCAGAAACGCGAAGTTCGCCGTGGGTCTCGCCGCGGCGAGCCCACGGCGAAGTCCCAAAAATATTACAGAATCAAGTGTCGCTCGCCGTGGCTTTTGCCGCGGCGAGCTGACGGCGAGCTCTCCAAAATAGGGGCAGAGGCAAATGCACTTCGCCGCGGCGAGTCCACGGCGAAGTCCCTGCTTCTCTGGTGCTTTTCTCTGCTTTCTTATTTCTTTGGCTGCTTTGGCTTCTTCTTATTTTTGTTCAATTGAGGGCTTGGAGGAGGGCTAACATCTCTTGCTTATTGCTTCAAATAATTCCTACAAAAATTATATACAACAACATAAGAAACTAACTATAAAAACAATCAAAATCTACATAATTAACAATAATGTGAAACCGAAAATCAAATGAGCATTTTCCCTCTTGAGTATCCAAAATGTATCAATAATAGACAAAAACTCAAGTAAATATACTCAAATAATCATGACTTTCTAGGAGTCATCAGTCTGTTATATAACTATGAATAAGCCATATTAAAAAATAGTCTCATAAAAAAGAAACGGAGAGAGTAGTTTAAATTTGTTTAGGCATGCCATTATGAAAATATTATAATTTATTTTTATATTAATGATGTGAATAAGTTTCATTTTAATATCAATATGAACATCATGTAAAATTTGCAAGTTACCTTCTTGAATAGTGACAACGAGGGTGTGGTCGATCTCCATTTCTGTTACTGTATATTGGTCCACTGCTTTAATTGCATTATATGAATAATTTTCTTTTGATCCTTACTATTTAACTTTTGTTGATGAACTTTTTTTTTTGTTACTGGTATTTGAAAACTATGTATTCTCTCTCTCCCTTATTATAAGAGTTAAGAAGGTAAAATCACACATATTAAGAGTTGGGAAAGATAAATATGTCTGAAATAAGTGTTTTCCCCCAAATTTGCCCTTATTTATGAGGGTATATAAGAGAGAGAAATGTAGAGTAATAATGATAGCAATTAACGTTAAATATTTAGGAATGATGAGGAACAAAATGGGCAAAAAGTCATTAATTATTCCAACCATCCTATGCAGGCTCTTATATAAGGGACAAAACAATTCAAATTTTTTGCTCTTATAATAAGGAATGGAGGGAGTACCACTTTCATTAATTTAAATTCAAGTCAACTTTCAAAAGTGAGATAATAATTTAAGAATGTGTTTTACATTTACACCAATTCAAACATAAATTACATAGTATGAAATAGAAGATTTGAGAAGATAAGGCAAACATGGAAAGGCCAGATTGCCTGTGCATATGTAGACAAAAAAATTTGGATCAAGTTTCTTATATTCATAATGTCAAATTTTTCAATCAGATTTATCATTTTGCTGTTATCAAAGATAAATGTTTTCGCATAAATGTTTACTTTTTGTGTAATAAATTGGAAGGAAATTAAAGAATGGAGGAGCTGGGATTACATTGATTTATACACATTCCTCCATCCTTTATTATAAGATCCAAGTTTTTGAATTGGTTTGACTTCTCATATAAGATCTACTTTGAGTTTCTCTGAATATTAAATGTATTGTTGTTCAGAACACAAAAAAATGTATTTTTTTTTATCCATTTTACCTTTAATTAATATAGTCTCTCGTTATATTTTTTTTCCATACATTATATCATTTTTTCTCAGTCTCACCTACCCATTTATAAATAAGGACATATTTGAAAAATAATTTTTTACATAATTATTATTTTAAACTAATTTTAACTGTTTTTTACGTTAAACAATTCGGTTAGTTGCATCTAATTAAGGATGGAAGGAGTATCCAACTTTGTGCCATATCATTGTTGAAGAACTCGTGTGATGCGACGCTGTAGTTAGATTATAAAATGATTTTTTTTCTTAGATAGATTAATCCGCCATCATTTGCACCGACCAGTGGAAAGTCGTAATTGAATCAATTGAGTATATATGAAACAAGAATCTTTGACTTGTGATCGCACACTATAATCAAACACGACAAAACCAAATTAAAGTAGTGGAAAATATGAGAGATTATATATTAGAGACACAAATGAATGTGACGAACACTACTGCTCATATACTACCTTGATTGTGATGTTAGAAGTCAAAAATTTACTCAAGTTGGATATCTCAACCAATAGAATTCTACTTCCATCGTGCAAACATGCATGTTGGCTTGTGTGGGGTATCCACACTACTACAAAAATCCCATTTTATGTCACCAATTAACGTCACTTATTTAAAAATGTGACATTGAAAATCAACAAAAAATAAACAACATCACACTTAAAACTAAGTGTGATGTTGAAACTTTTCCACGTCACACTAAAATTTTAGTGTGACGTTAAAAGTGTTTTTCAGAAAATGAAAAAAATGAAAAAATGATTGGAGGGAAAATGAAAAAAAAAAAAAAGAAGAGGGGGGGTTTTCCACGTCACACCACTTAGTGGTGTGACGTGGAAACCAGGTTTCAACGTCACACCACAATGTGGTGTGACGTTGAAACTTGGTTTTGGTGTGACGTTGAAACTTGGTTTCCACGTCACACCACAATGTGGTGTGACGTGGAAACCAAGTTTCCCGCCCCATTTTCCCCCTTCCCGCCCCCTCCCCCCCCACAAGCTGGTGAGGGGGCCCACACACACACACACACACGGCTTCACCACCCCCCACCCCCCCCCACACACACACACGGCTTCACCACCCCCCACCCCCCCCACACACAGACACACACCCCCACCACCCCCCACCCCCACCCTCCCCCACACACGGCCAAACCCCACCCCCCACACACAGACACACACCCCCACCACCCCCCACCACACACGGCCAAACCCCCCCCAACAAGCTCACCACCCGGCCCCCACCCCCCACCCCCCCAAAAACCCACGGCCACACCCCCCACCCCACACGGCCCCACCCACCCCCCCACACACACACACAGACACGGACACACACCCCCACCACCCCACCCCCACCCCGAGACCCCCCCACCACACCCCCAAACCCCCCACCCACACACACACACACACACACACACACACACACACGGACACACCCCCACACACACACACGGACCCCACCCCCCACCCCCACACGGCCACACACCCACCCCCCCACACACACGGCCACACCCCCCCAACACAAACCCCCAACACTATGAAGTCATTGAGAATTGGTACGTTCTTCTTGCTATTGCTATTTCGGTTTCTGTTATAGTTCAGAATCAAATCTTTATTTTTTCTGTAATTTGATATTGGTAGGAGCTTAGAGGGAAGCTGTAATGTGGGCTATTTGTTGGTGGTGAAATGGTTCTTTGCTTTGCTCATAGGAATTGGTACGTTCTTCTTCTTTCTGCCTTGAGTTTCTTATCTTAACCTTGAAGTGTATATATATTCTGGTAGTTTCAATTTTATAAGCTCTAGTTCTGAATTGCTATGATTGAACTATTAATGATTCATTTGGTATGTGGTTAGAAAAATCCTTTTCTTTTTTTAATTTGATTATCTTGCGTCTGCTGTGATTATTTTTCATTAGTTCTGTTTTTATAAATTATTATTATTCTAATGCAATTTGATGGTATTTTTTTAATTCTAAAAAATCGTTTTTTGGAGGAGGAAAAAAAATGAGACATAGGCATAAAGCTTAGTGACGTTATGCCTTTCATGCATGCACCTTATATATCCTTAGCTTTCTCATATATGTTAAATTATTGTTGATTATGTGTATTTCATCAAATTTTAACAGGTACTGGAATAGCTGCTGTTTTCATCAATATATCTGTTGAAAACTTCGCTGGTTGGTAATTAAATATGCAATTCTATCTATCTGGTTCTTTTTTTTTTACTTGTTCAAAGTTTTTTTCAGCTCTGATTTCCTCCTATCGGGTTCAGCAATTTCAATTGCGCCTCCGTTCACAGCTTCACTTCATCAAGGTTCCTTCTTTTCCTTATTTTTTCCTGATAATTAAATCTGCTGCCTTTTTTTTCAATTGTAAATTGCAAAAAATGCCATAGCATATTTAATGGTTTTGTAAGTCTTATAAATTGGTCTCCCATAGAATGTTTAATGTTCAATTGTAAATTGGTTTGCAAATGCTGTTACGTTGTAGTCACTGCAAATATTGCATACTTGCCAAAATGTTTTATAAGTCTTGTAAATTGGTTTGCTATTGGTTTTTGTTCTCAAATTGCTGAAGATTTATTTTGTCTAATTGATCTTGTTGCTACTAAAATCGTCGTGAATTTCGTTGCATTGTTGCTTGTTCCTTTGTTGCATTTTACATGCTGGTTTTGCTTCTATAAATCACTTCAAATAATTGGAGTGAAATTGGATTGTAAATGTAATTTTTGGATGTCACATTTACAAGAGGAGGCTTTGCCAAATTTTTTAAAAAATTTGCATGAAGTGAAGATATGCATAGCATGCCCATTTCTTCCTAATAATGTAGTGAGATAAACTTGACTAGTTTGTTGGAGACGGTATAGGTTTAAGAGAATGGATCGTAGTTGGATGCATGCATTGAGAACCACTAAAAAGTATCAGATGGGTGTGGAAGAATTTATTGAATTTGCCAAAAAAAAAGTGTCCAGTAAGAATGGCATGTATCTTTGCCCTTGTGTGAAGTGTGCAAATGCTTATCGTAAGAGCATTGATGATATAAGGGATCACCTTCTTTGTGATGGGATTAATCTCCGTTATAAGAAGTGGCTTTGGCATGGGGAATTGGGAAGTACCGTACATGCGTTCCCGTCACAAAATGTACAAGAAGCGGTGGATGGTGTTTGTGATGATGGAATGGACGAGATGATTAATGACATTGGGGCGGAGTCATTTTCTGTGGTCCATGAGTTCGACAAGTTGAGGAGTGATGCAGAGACACCGTTGTTCCCGGGGTGTACTAAGTATACTCGGTTAACCGGCGTCCTGAAATTGTTGAAAATAAAGACAGAAAATGGGTGGGCAGACGCGGGATTCTCACAGATGCTTGAAGCTTTGAGTGATATGTTCCCGGCAGGCAATGTGCTTCCGAAGCGCATGTACGAGGCTAAAAAAGTTCTAAGCAAGATGGGCATGGAGTATAAGAAGATACACGCTTGCCCTAATGATTGCGTGTTATACAGGAAAGAGTATGAGGGCCTAAAAGAGTGTCCAAAATGTCATACTTCGAGGTACAAACCGAGGAAGGATGCCGTTGGTGATGATGATGGATCAAAGAAAGGGATACCTTTGAAGGTAATGTGGTACCTTCCAATTGTTCCACGGTTTAAACGCTTGTTTGCAAATGAGGCAGAAGCAAAGAAATTGAGATGGCATTGTGATGAGAGAATATCCGATGGAAGATATCTCCGGCATCCTGCTGATTCTCCTCAATGGAAGAAGATAGATTCCATGTTTCCTGAATTTGGTGGTGAGCCGAGGAACCTTCGTCTCGGACTGTGTACGGATGGTTTCAACCCTTTCGGGAGTCTCAGTAGCACACATAGTGCTTGGCCAGTTTTGTTGGTCATTTACAACCTGCCGCCTTGGTTGTGCACGAAGCGCAAGTATGTGATGATGTCAATGATGATTTCAGGGCCGAAACAGCCTGGTAACGATATCGATGTCTACCTGGCACCTTTGATTGAGGACTTGAAGATGTTGTGGGAGGAAGGCGTAGATGTGTTTGATGCTTACAGGCAGGAGACATTCAAGTTGCGAGCTATGTTGTTTACCACAATAAATGACTTCCCTGCATATGGCAATCTTTCTGGTTACAGTGTGAAGGGTTTTATGGCATGCCCTATATGTGAGTCTGACACACACTGCCACTATCTCAAACACGGACGAAAAACCGTCTACCTCGGTCACAGGAGGTTTCTTGATCGGTTCCATCCTTACCGTAGACTGAAGAAGTGTTTTAATGGCTTATCTGAGTACCGATCTGCTCCGACCCCCTTAACCGGGGAGGAAGTTTACCGTCGTGTTGAGAATGTCAATATGGTATTCGGTAAGAAACAGAAGACGAAGACCGGTTCTGAGAAGATTATTTGGAAGAAGAGGTCAATCTTCTTTGATCTACCTTATTGGCGATATCTCGATGTGAGGCACAGTATAGATGTGATGCATGTGGAGAAAAATGTTGGTGATAGTCTTGTTGGGACACTGTTGCACATACAAGGGAAGACAAAGGACGGACTCAATGCTCGATTAGACTTGGTTGAAATGGGCATAAGACCACGGTTGCATCCTGTAGTCAGTGAAAATGGCAAGAGGGCTTATATGGAACCTTCTGCTCATACACTTTCCAAAGAGGAGAAAAAAAGTCTGTGTGAGTGTTTGAGTGGGATCAAGGTTCCGCAAGGTTATTCCTCCAATGTTAGCAGACTTGTGTCTATGAATGATTTGAAGTTGGTGGGAATGAAGTCGCATGATTACCATGTATTGATGCAACAATTCTTACCAATTGCTATAAGAGGCATTTTGGAAGATGATGTCAGGATGACCATAACAAGACTGTGTATGTTTTTCAATACGATCTGTAGCAAAGTCATTGACACTGAAAAGCTCGACGAGTTGGAAAATGAGGGTTATGTTATATTGTGCCAACTAGAGATGCTCTTTGCTCCAGCATTTTTCGATATTATGGTGCACTTGATTGTTCATTTGGTAAGGGAGATAAGGCTGTGTGGCCCTGTTTATCTAAGGTGGATGTACCCGTTCGAGCAATTCATGAAAGTCTTGAAAGGGTATTCTAAGAACCCACATCGACCTGAGGCATCAATTGTTGAAAGATACATAGTTGAGGAGGCAATGGATTTTTGCAAATCGTATCTAAAAGGGGTTGAGGAAAACCCACGACATGAAGGTGGGATCGGTAAGGGGGTACGTGGCGTCAAAGTGAAGACTATGCGCCGTGAAGAGGTGTTACAAGCACACCTATACATCTTGAATAATATGGAAGAAGTGCAGCCTTATTTGGATGAGCATAAGAGGATCCTGAAAGAAAAGAACCCGAAAAAGAGTGACATGCAGATTTCTAACGAGCATAACAGGACATTCATTGGGTGGTTCAAAGAGAAAGTTCAAAAGGAGACCGGTGGGCCGGATACAATAAGATGGTTAGCAGGAGGGCCTCGTTTTGAGGTTGTTACTTGGGGCTCTTTTGACATAAATGGCTATTGTTTCTACACTAAGGCTCAGGACAACAACAGCACCATGCAAAACAGTGGCGTGATGGTGGTAGCCGAAGCGATGCACTTCTCCAGTTCGAAAGATAAAAACCCACGATTGGCTTCCATGGCATATTATGGGGTAATTGAAGAAATTTGGGAAGTTAGTTACACCAAGTTCAAAATTCCAATCTTTAAATGCAAGTGGGTTAACAATAGTGCAGTTGGAGTTGATCCCCACACTGGTATGATCTCAATTGATATTCACAAGGTTGGATACAGAGATGAGCCTTTTATTTTAGCAAGTCACGCAAAACAGGTGTTCTATGTAACAGATCCCACAAATAAGCAATTGTCCATAGTGTTGCAAAGTAAAAAGCAAAAGGACCGCGCTCCCACTTTAGATCTAGATGAGATACCACCTTTGTGCACAGGACCACGTGAACCAAGTGAATTTGAATTGATAGATGTTGATGATGACCAATTTGCCTCTAGAAATGATCATTGTGAGGGGATATGGGATAACACATAAAGTGAGAACCTTTTTGAATTATCATGTATTAAGTACTGTTATTGTTTTTATTTTGTTTTTGTGAAAGTTGTTGCCTCTTATTGACTCTTCACATCATTGATTTGTTAACAGGTACATCATGGAGGATGATTCTAACAATCAGGGACAAAACAATCCCTCTCGAAGAAAGAAAAGAGGTCCGACGAAGCTCACTGACATTGTTGTCCGTCATGGGACAAATGTGCAGCCTATCCATGTGGAATTTGACGAGGACATGAATCCTATCGGGGAAATTGGCGTGAATTTCGTGAGCTACGTCGGTTTTGTGGCAAGGAATCGAGTAAGCATATTGGTTGACGATTGGAGGGAAGTCGAAAAAGACATTAAGGATCAATGTTGGTCAGATATCTTGGTATGTTTTATCATTATCTATCTGTTTGTTCCTAATATGCATGTATTTGTTTGTTTAGTTACTCAACTGATGTGTATTTTATTCTTATTCTTTGCAGCAAAATTTTGCTGTCCCAAACACCGAACAGTTCAAGGATTTTTGGTTGAACGAAGCGCGCAAGATGTGGAAGAATTTCAAGACTACCCTGACCAAAGATTACATCCGGGGGAACAAGATGGATCAAGATCCCTGTCAGACCTACCCCTCTCTTGACCCAGAGACTTGGAAGACGTTTGTTAAGAAACGATTAGATAAAAAGTTTCAGGTTTGTATAGATCTTTTACTTTGCTTCAAAACTGATGAATTTTAACATATTATATTAGTTAACTAACTTAGTTTAGTTTTCACAGGAGAAAAGCCAAAAACAAAAGGAGCATCAAGAAAAGAATATCTACAAGCACACAATGTCTCGGGGGGGTTACAAGTGGGTCGAGAAAAAGTTGACCGAGAAATATTTTGCGGAAATGGAGGAAGCGGCACGGTCCGATCCTACCATTGTTATAGAGCCTCCGCCGTCCTTCTCACGTCATACGAAATGGTCTGAGGGAAGGAAGAATAAAGAAGGAACATTTATCAATCCGGAGGCTGAAGCAGTTGCAAATAGGATTGTAAGTATTTTACTTGGTTGTTCATTCATTTAACTTGTGGTTTTATAACAAATTACCACTTACGATTTTTCGGTCATTGTAGGTCGAACTTGAGCAGCTGGCTACCCAAGGGTCCTTCACACCTTCTGGGAGGATGGACATCCTGGCCACGGCAATTGGGAAGCCCGATCGCCCCGGCCGAGTACTCGGGGAGCCCAGGACTGTAGGGTTTGCCAAGTATTTTGGCCGCAGATCCAACTACAACCGTAGAGAATCCACTGAGGAGATTGTGGCTAAGGCTCGGGCGGAGATGGAGGCCCAATTGGAGGAGCGGTTTGCTTTATCCCAACGGCAGATGGCAGCACAATTCGAAAGTCAGGTGGCTGCGCAGGTCCAGGAAGCTCTTTCGGGTTATATGGGGGAGCAGATCCGTGCGCAGATTGAGGCACAGGTTAGAGCGTCTACTATACAGCTTGGAATCTCATCAAATTCTTCTCAACAAAGACAGCAGGTTTGAGCATCTTTTATATATTTTAATTACCGACTTCCGAGTTTGTCAATTAGAAAATTACACTCACTCTGTATAATATCATCTCCTGTAGGAGTCCCCCGCTACCGGAGGTCCAAGCGGCAAAGACAGCTGCAATCACACTGTGCTGTTAGGATCAATTCGTGAGGACCAATCAAATCCCACACCAGACAATGACCCTGAAGTTAGAGAGGAGTGTTATCTCCATCTCGATGTCCCTCGCCTGCGCGCGGTCGCAAAAGCTCTCCAGTTCCCGAACGCTTCCTTCATACATAATCAGCGTATTCCGGAGGACCAAGTGAAGGTGTCTGTTACAAATGTTCGAAAGAATGAGAGGGGTTCAGCTATACCTGTTCATGATAGCGAAGTAACCAGACTAGGCGATGCTATGGGGGCATTCATCTTGTGGCCAAGACGACTTGTACACAAGACTCAACAAAAGGCGCCGGTTGATGTGGTATGTACACTTAATTTTTGAGATTGCTTGTTTTAATATATTACAGCATGTAAGAATATATAACACTGATTTTTTCATCACCTACAGGTCTTTCCAGATCAATATCCTTCTCTCCAACTCCTGCGGGAGATGCAACCAAATTTGCAATCCACATCCATTAAGATGCCTCCAGGAGTAGTCAGTCCAGATCGTACATATGAATTTGCGATTGATGGTGACAGAGATATCGTGGAGTTTTTGACAATGGACTGTATTGACCTCGCCTGGCTCGAATTAGCAACTATGTAAATTACTATTACTATTTATGTCTCTGCAATATTTGTACTTCTATCCTTTTATAATTTCAATTATTTTACGATAGGTACTTCCACGACCTATGCATCCAATTAAGCACAGAACAATACAGATTCCTTAGTCCATTGGCCTTGGCGAGGAGAGATGATTTCAACAACAAGGCGGACCAGCTGAGATATGAGGATGAGATGCGAGCTTATGTCATACATCAAATGTCAGCGAATCGGGGATCTGTCTATTTTGCGCCTATTCTTCAAGAGTAAGTGTGATTATTACTTTTTGCCAAATTTTTATCATTTGCACATTTACAAATGTTTTGTTGTTTCCGTGTGGCCTTAATAGCTTTAATGTCTTTCAGTAAGCACTGGTCATTAGCTGTCATTTGCCCCAGACAACATCGTTTGGTTTGGTTTGACTCCTTGAGGCATAATATAACCTCCTATTATAAAACTCTTTTATCAAAGTAAGTAGTTTTAATGACTTTTTACTTTGGGTTAAATAAATTATTTTCATGTATATGTGCTAATTTTGGTTCCATTTCAGGGGCATTCAGCAATGGCATTTTATGGAAGATACCGATGAAATGAATAATCCCATCACGGTGCAAAGACCTAAAGTAAGTATTTTGATTTAAATTCCTTCAATGTTAGTCAATTGAGATATTATTGAGATATTATTTACTTTGTTATTAATTTATATTATTTCCTTTGATTTATAAAGTGCCCCAAGCAACCAACGAATAAGGAGTGTGGGTATTATGTCATGAAGTATATGTGTGACATTATTGAGAGTGACCGTAGCGGATCCTTCCCACATGTATAAATTCTTATCTATAGCTTATTATATGATTCATACAATTTTATCTAACTTTGTATTGATCATAGTATCCATTATTGTTGCAGTTTTATGACCGAATCGATGAATTTACAGTCGAAGACATCGATGCGATTCGTGAACGTTTTGCTCAATTTTTCCTTTTATTTTTGATTATGTAACAATCTGAATCAAAATTATTTGCTGGTGATCTTTCCTTTCATTCGATTCGACTTATTTTCTTTGGTCTGGCCTATGTTGGTGATTGTATAGTAGTGATAGCATTTTATTTTTATGCTCTGTACATTGCTTGGAACTTGAATTTTGTGTATGTATTATCTGACCTGCATTTAGACATTTGCAATGTATATCAACGGGGAATAGAAAACTTAAAAATGTTTTTTTTTTAAAAAAAAAGAAACAACATCACACAGAATATTATTTGTGACGTGGTTTCCAGGAAACCACGTCACACATAATATTCTGTGTGACGTGGTTTCCTCCGAGAAACTTACAACATCACACATAATATTATGTGTGACGTGGTTTCTCTGACTTTCTACGTCACATAAATATGTGACGTTAAAAGTCCATTTTCCATGTCACTTGTTTCAATGTCCCCTGAAAAAGTGACGTGGAAACCCCCAAAATTTGTGACGTTAAAAATACTTTTTGTAGTAGTGCCATGTCCCTAAAGTTCCTATCTGTGAAATAATAATCAATAATCATCCCAACAACTCTTCTACAAGTTGATTCTACCATTCATCCTTAGATGCGTGTTTACACGTAGGTTAAGATTCATCTAACTAAAGTGATATGTTTTGTAACAAAAAAAGCGATATTTTATCTTAAAATATTTTGAGTTTCGTCTAACACCTTAAAGTATTATACATTTATCATAAATTATTAGAAGTGTTAAGGATGATGAATGCCAAAAATATGAAAGATAAATACTGAAAATATGACAACAAAGTAATAAAAAATTAATTCAAAAAATAATTTAAGGGTGAAATTACCTCACAAAATATTTTAAAATAATGGACACTTATAAAAAATAGTTCAGAGTGTTGTACGAATAACAAGATATTTTAGGACATGAGGCTTCCCACTAATATGAAACTCATAACAAAAAGAATGAGAGGGGTAGACTAATAGTCTACATGAAATTTTTGTTAGGATAATTTATGTAGAAAATAAGTTTATTTTGTAAAGATTGCGAGGAAGCAATAGAGAAATTATAAGAAATCAAAGAACCTAGGATAATGCCATCACAAAAGGAAACAAAACTTGGGGCCTAATTCAAGCCGAACATATCAAGTCATAGCATTATTCATAACCCAAATAACATTAGGTCAGATTCATGTACATACAATTCCAAAATTATTAGATAGATTCGTCTTACTTTTGAATGTCAAAAAAATACGCCCATTAACTAATTGTTTAGTGAAGCATATACTCCCTCTGTTCTTAAATCTAGGACCTATTTAGGGAGGTTGGCTTATTTCTAAATATAAGACATATTTCTAATTTTTCTAAACTTTTCCCCATATTATCCCTATTGATACTCTTTAATGATAAACAAGTAAGATAATGAGGGTATGAATAAGGTTAGATGGTTAGGGTACTTTGTAATATTATACTATTTTAATTAATTTAACTAACTTTCTTAATAGTATGAAATTAGATAATTAGGTCTTATATTCAGGAACGGTAGGAATGCTTATTATAATTAAGTCAATTAAACCGACACTTGCATCCAAAGGAACAGGAGGATGTCTAGTTTTAATTTATAATTTAGCAGCTTACTTGAGCGGAGATTGTGGTTGATGATTAGGTCGTAACATTTTGTTTTTATAGTCCGAACTTAAACAATCGCTTCAGCAGCTTGTTATCATTAAGTCAATAAAACCGACACTTGCATCCAAAAGAACAGGAGGATGTCTAGTTTTATAATTTAGCAGCTTACTTGAGCGGAGATTGTGGATGATGATTGGGTCGTAACATTTTGTTTTCTATAATCCGAACTTAAACAATCGCTTCAGATATGAAACAATATGAAAGATTAATTTATCAAGTCAATGTTTTGATAATGATGTAGCTAGGATGAGCGTGTTTGGATTATTGACAGCCAAGTGTGGATTAGTGGTAACGTAGGATGTAAACTCTGATTGTCCATCAATGAAACTACGTAGAAATGGTCCTAGATATAATAATTTTGGGGCAGCTATATCTTGGAAAAAGGCATATACGATTCATAGCAATAAATGAGAGCTTGAAGACACGTGCTCTATTTTTTCTTTTTTGTTATTTATTCCTTTCCTTTTGTATCGATTTAATCGAGTGATAAAATATTTCAAAAGTAAAAAAATGTAATTGAGTTTTTTAAGTGGAAGAACTTAAAAAACCTGTATATAAGTTTTTTCAACTAACAATTTGAAAAATTGAGAATCGAAATGTCGATCTTGAAAAGAAAAATATTAAACGTGGATTAAGATAAGATAAATGAGAGAAGAATATATAATAAAGCCGAGAATTGACAACGCGCAATACATTATAATATGCGCCAATATATACACACACAAACGCACATATATGTATGTATATGGTTTGTGCGTGTAAAAGTGACCAAAATTAAGCTTTTTTTTTTTTCAATCAATTTTGATGGTGTAGTAGAATGAAGGATATATATATATATCTTTTAAACAAAATTAGATTTTGATAGTTATTTCTAATTGATTTAAGTCTTTATAATCCATTTTGTATCCTATTGTATGTGCTCATAGGAAAAATAATTTAAGCCATTTATTACAGAGATTACTGGAGATGGCTGGTGTGCTCCAGTTTTTAGGTGGCTGTGTGTGTGTGTGGGGTATATTACATAGAAGGAACTTGCTGTAAGAATTATAACAATATATACTTGGAGGATTTAAAATTTTACTGAGCTTTTAGGTTTACTGAAAGGTGTACAATTTTGTTGAGATGAAAAATAATGTAAGATCATTGCTTATGGTGTGATTGAAAAGGGAATCATATTCCATACTCATCATAAAGATGAACAATGGGATTCTTGTCTTAATTTGTATAGTCAGATTTATTTTAATGGTTCAGCTTCAGATTTAGATTCATTATAATTTATTTTAATATTGTTAACAAATTTTTATTTTAATAGATACAAAATAAAAAATAAAGTTAATCTTATAACTATTATTTGTTTAAAACGTAAAATTTATATTTGAAAAAGTGATCATTTAAAAATTTTTAAATCAGGACCATCCATATCAAATTTTGGATAGTTTATATTTCATTTTAGCAATGAGAAGTGCTTTCTTATCGCTATTAGTTTAAGAACATATTCATTGGTCATTAGCCAGCAATAAGCTCATACAATAACTCACAATTGATCAACCCATGCGTAAGGTTGAAAAGCATACCTCATACCCGATGAGGAATGTTGAGGATAGGATCTATGTTAACCTTTCTCTATGATGAGGACTTGATGATTTATCCTCACACTTAAACCTCACTATAAGACTACTCCATATAGAACCTTTTGAGTCGTCCCCCCATGCTTTAGTATTAAGACGAGTGAGTTTAAAGGAATTGTAAGGCCACTCCACCTTCTAGACGACCCTTACAATAACTTGAAAGTCACTCTAAAAATGAGTTAAATTAGGATTAGACAGTTTCATCAAAAAAAAAAAAAAATTAGGATTAGACAGTGTAATGACATAATATCTCCTCACTTCCTTTCCCCTCAACAAACTCCTGTACGTCTCTATCTTTTGAGATGTATTATGATGTACCAGTACCCCCAACCTTTTAATAAATCCACATTACCTAAACCTGTATACCAAAGAGAGGCATTTAACTCATTTAAGATAGACTAAAGTAATAAGTTTTTTCAATTTTATCATCATTTATATATGGGTGTTAAACAATATTTTATACATTGTGTTTTATTTTTTCCCTCTTTTTCTACATTTATTAACAAAGGAAAAAATTGTATCACTCACATTAATTACTCCCAAATTGAACTTATAATAAGTACCAAATTTTTTTCCACAAAATGGACTTACTAAAATGATCGGAGTGGTATAACAAATATGGTTTCAGTACGTTTTGAGAGGAATAAGTGGAATAAAAGAATGATAACAGAACATATTCATTGATCGTTAAAGATCACTAAGCTCATACAATAATGCACAATAATTCATCAACTCAAAGGGCGATGGACAAATAAAACCCCATAACCGATTGGGAATCTCGAAGGAAGGACGTAAGTTAACTTCTCTCCCTCTATGATGAGAACTTAATAATACTTCACAATTAAACCGCATTTTAAAACGCCACCATATGGAGTCAAACCAACTAATTGATTTAATTTATCTAACACATGGACTCTTAGGCCTGTTTGATACGAGGGGTTGGAGGGGAGGGGAAGCAAAATTTTTGTGACTTGAATTTTTAAAAATTGAAAAAGTGGGGTTATAGAATTTTAAGAAATAAATTATATAAGATAAAAGAGTAAGAAATATTAATTAAGAACTTCTAACCCTATTTCTCTAAATTTTATAAATTCAAATCAAAAAAAATTTCCTCCAAACAGGTTCTTAATTAATATGTTTAACAGTAATACCCCTCTCATTAGATTGGGTTAGGAGTTCTTTTAGATTTTTTGATTTGCCCTACTAGTTTTGTAGTTTTCTCTTGTAGGATTTCAAGGGGGCAGCCTTTTATCCAAGGAAGTTTCGGTGCACTTACATGTTAGAGATTCATTCATTCTTCATCAAACGTAGAATGTGCGTGCCTTTCCCACCGGTAAGACAAAGTAAATTGCCAATCATTGCAGACTATGAATAGGACACACGCGCACACAATACAGGATAGATGTGGCTGAATACGGTGAACGAATACTTTCTGAAACACATTGCCCCCCCCCCCCCCCCCCCCCTTTTTTTTGACAGAGAAACACATTGTACTTGAATGACACAATAAGTTTAATTATTAACCCAACATTACTCCATTTTCGTGTGATCGATTTCCAGTGAGTTTCATAATCGAAAACTTATTAATTAACTACTCTTCAAAACAAATATTAAAAGAGAAACTTACATTGACAGTCATTCTATTTTGCCTTAATTGTACAGATTTCCTCTCAATTTTAAAAACATACTGTTTAGTCCAATCATTTAACATCATTAGAAATATTCTCAAAATATTCTAAAATATCAATTTTTCAACTTTAATTTATATTTTATTTTTTTATTTTACCCTTCATTCTAATAAGTCCATAAATTATGGGAGCATTAAAATTCCTTTGATTCCACAAATTTCACTCCTAGTAGATAACCTAAAATTAAGTGATTAAAACTTGATTACATATTCAAATTAATTTTTGATAAATGTATATCCTTGATTAAATGTGTTTTCAATTTATAACAAAGATTATGTATTATATTGGGAAAAATGTGTTTAAAAATTTTGAATTATAAATTTAAATGAATTATATAATCTCAAACATTTATATAATTTGTACCATACTGTGAATAAAAATGTAGCGTAAATATGTTTTTAGAATTTTCGAATTAATTAAAATAATTAATTTTAATGAATATATGGAAAAAATTTAAATTATAAAAGTTTATGATTTAAATAAAAATTAATAAAACATATTAGAAATTTTGAAAATATATGTGTGTGGCTTTATAAAAATGTGAGTGCTTGAATTATAAAAAATATTTTTGGTAAATATAAATGTTCAAATGATTATTATGTTAAGAGGGGGTATTTTGGTCCAAGTAAAGTTTAAAAGTCAAATTTAATGGTTAACTAACAGTTTGGATGATGAGTAGAAATAAAATTTCAAATATAAAGCGGATATTTGCATACGTTTTCAAAATAGAGGGGAGAATTCTATAATTTAGGGAAAATAGAGGGGTGATTGTATTTACTCATATTAAAATTGTATAAAAAAACTACATCATGCACATGCAACAACCCTGTTCATTATTCATTAATGCTATAGCTTTTTAATTTGTTGCGAATAAAATTTTTTTAAAAGATTTTTAATATTTTTATATTTGTGGATATTAAGGTGTATTCTTAAGAATCAAATATAGCATCTTGATAAGAAACTATCTTGGCCTGGTGGCTTAAAAAGATGGTCGTAAATGGAATAACGATAGGAAATAAAGGAAAAAAAAAGGTATGCATGTAGTTATGATGAACATTGGTCAAAAGCTTTTATGGATGAGTGGATAAGTAAGGTTAGGGTTTTCTTGGCTTATGCTCCTACCGTCCCTATATATAAGAACTCAAAATTTGAATGGTTTTATCATTTTTTACAAGAGAAAGTCTGGCCAAATTTGCAAAACATTTAATGAGTTTTTTTCCCATTTTACCCATTATTATTATCTCTATTAGCATTCTCTTTCATACTTATTTATAATACTATGATCACATTTATCTTTCTTATATACTCAATCATAAATAAGGATAAACTTAAAAAAAATAAAATTATTTTAGACATATTTATCATTTTTTACCACTTTCTTAATCTACATAATTTGATTAGTTGAATTCTTTTATATAAGGACAAAAGCAGTACTCTTTAGAATTTGTCATGTTTGTTTTTGTCTGCTCATTTACGCGTTTTTCAACTCGCGCGTTTAGTAAACGGTGCAATAGATCACGCAACTCAGAAAATTCGATCTAGGGAATTAAAATTTAGGAATGGGACATTAGGCCACTTGCAAGTCAAATTGAGTATGAAAAAAAGGCGTTAAATTTAGAAAACTCTCCTAAAAGTTTGAAGATTTGAAAATTATTAGTCTCTTTGTTTTAAATATAAGACTATTTATTTAAAATAGATGTTTTAATCATAACTATAATATCTCAGTTTTACTCTTATTAAGTATTTTTTAAGAAATTATTTTCATTAATGTCATATTTTATACTTTTGTTTCCCATATTTAATACTTTATCTCTTTCAGGGTATTTCAAAAAAAAAATGATACACATTAGTGAGAAATTAACTAACTTAGCCCTTTTTTAATATCCATAAAATAGTTAATACAGTAAGATCTATCTTATATTTTAAATAAGAGAGAAGTTATTAGTAATGGTATTCCACTATCAATCACCCTTTCAAATTTTGAGTACTTGTCAATTTCAAATGAATAGGTAACAATATTAATTATGAGAAGGGGTGAGTTACGTTGTTGCTGAATGCTAATAATATAGGGATAGATGGCACCTTTCTAAATTAGTATTTATAACTTCTCGCGGACAAATATACACACACACATACAGAGAAGGGGATGTGTGTGTGAAGCTAGCTTCCCAGCCTTTGCCTAATTACTTCTCCCTCCAGTCTTTATTATAAGAGTTAACATGACAAATTTTTTGGTCTAAAATATAAGAGGTAACATGCAAAATTTAGATTAATAAATGCATTTTTTTCCATTTCTACCCTTATATATTAGTAAATGCAAGAAGGGTAAAGAAAGTGTGTATAATAAATGAGTAAGGGTTAAAATGGAAAACTTTATTAAATTTATCTATAATAAATGATTCAAACATGTTTTATTTATATATGTAAAAAGATTGACTACCTCTTATAATAAGGACAGGAGGGAGTATATATTACGACTTAGGATTCCCATGAACTTTGATTCCAATACGCTTTTGTTCTTTACAAATATACAACTTTGTTCTTTATTATAAGTCAACTTTAATTAAATATCACGTATCAAGGAGTGGAAGTTATAGCATAAAATATGTCTTAGATTGATATAATTTATCAATACTACCTTTATTTGAAAATTTCCATCTCTCTACATTTATTAATCATTCTCACATCTCTCTCCTCTTTCTCTCTTCCCAATAAGAATTAAATAAGGGTAAAGTTGGAAAATAATCATTAATAATCTCTAAGTGGACTTATATTTAGGAACAACATTTTCTTAGTAGTTGGAGTTATAATAAGGACCAGAGCGGTATGTACTAATTTTTTTCATCCATTGTTCGTTCGCAAGAGTACGGATCGTAAGTAGTATAAAATTATGTTCTCATGGAGATTTGTTTTAAAATCTCAATCAAACAACAGGCTAATGAATTCAACTAAGTTGAACTAATCAAATTCTTTTGGAAAACATGTTTTAACAACTATTTTACGATTGAAATAAAGAAACACACCAAAAAGGTTTTCATTTATCGATGAATTAAGCATAGGATTAGTTTTCACCGTTCTATTTCATGAACCCTAATTACTTTTCCCTTCATTTAGTCTTTAAATGAAAATATGTGTTTGCATAAGGTTCTCAAATATTTGAAATGCTTTCTCGAGTCAAAATCAAATTTATACGTCTCATTAAAATTGCTCAATCTCTCGTTACAACGTAATGAAAGTTAATCTTTAAGAGCTAACCTTACTCTAACAATACTAGGTCGGTAGATATATCTCTATTCTACGAACAAACCATTTGTTAGTTAATGTAAACTTAAAGTCTAATATGATTAACCTTAGTTCTTCATCTAAATTTTCTCTCTTGAGTATAATTTAAATAAACACATCACTCTACAAGGTAGCCAATCAGATAGAGGCATTAGGAATAAAGCAAATCAACACAAATAATTATCAATTACTAAAGAAGAGGGAAAACGAAGTTTCATTCCATACAATATTTGAATCAATCGTAGAATAAACGCTTTAGTTACTCATTAATGGATTAAAGCAATGAATATAAAGAAATCGCATATCCAAATCACAAAAGTAGTAAAGAATTGAAGAAAACCATAAAAGTATACTACTAGAGGGCAATAATATCTTCAAATTTCTCTTCTTAAGTTCCAATTTCACGAACCCTAGCTTTGTATAGTTGTGTGCATCGATGAATCTAATTGATGGGTTCTAGCTAGGGTGAAATATTGGGGCTGAGGGTCTATTAAATTTTGTGCCCTAGGTGTTTAAAAATGATAAAAAATGATGTTGTATGTTTTAGAGTTTTTCGCGCAGTGTCCTGACGCACTAGTGAAGAATCGCGACATCAGAATCAATTTTTTTTGCAGTTTTCCACAAATGAGTTCCAGCTTTCTCCACTCTTTTCCTTCACTTTCCTTCTTCTTCCTCGCTTAGAATATCCATATTTACCTATCCAAAATATGAATAAATTTGAGGGAATCATTGCAATTAAATTTTCTAATAAACTATCATATTTTTCTGAGAAATAACCAAATTAAGTTCATATGACATATTTACACTATTTTCTGTCAAATACTCTTAAAATACCTTAATTTGCATCAATGACTCCCTAAATATATTCTAAATATGCTCTAAATTAATGATAAATAGGGAGTCATTATCTTAATGAGTATTAAATGTGTGTGTATAAATATTTGCTTATATTTAAAAGGGTAGTGCGAGAGAGTAAAATTTAAAATGATGCTGAAGTTTAATACGATTAACAAAGAAAATATTGGAAATTATTTGAATTTGAGTACTGATTTATATTGTTCGTAATTGTTTGAATTTGGGTACTGATTTATATTGTCCTTAATTGTTTTTTGTCTATGAGAATTAGTTAGAATTATTTTACAAATTGGACCAAAAGTGAGGGAGTACTCACACACACACATAGAAAATGTCCCAAATCAATGTTTTTAAGTTTTACTCCATGATAGTTGTTTTCATAAGAGTTTATTGGGGGTTATTAATCATTTCATGTGTTTTTATCATTTTTCTCCTAATATATTTCACGCTCCCTCATCAAATTTTCACAAATTACTTTGTATTTAATATTTTTCATTACTATTTTAATTTTTTTAATTGTTTCCTTATAAATAAAGTCATGTCATACTTGAAAAAAAAAATATCTCTTAAGCAATTAGTTTGTTTTCTTACATATTTTATTATTTATAATTTAGTTATCATATCATATTCTTATAAAAAGTAGGAAGTAACCAATTATTAGATACTCGGCATGGCTCCGACAATGATTTCCAAGTCCGATAAAACACCAATTTTTAGTGCAAAAGTTAACAAAAAAATGAAAAATAGAAAGAAGATGCAAAAATCAAATTCGAGAAATCAGATTCTTATAAAGTTATATTATTGTCCATTTGTATGCTAACTACGTGATTGACTTTGCTTACTTAGCCAGGGCATCCACCTTTTCTTGGGGAACTACCTCCTTTTTTTCCTCATAACACACATAGCACACACAAGTTAGGCATAAATTTCCTAATTTTTGAGTTATTTGCGAATAATCCCATTGACTTTTGAAATATGATACTAAATTCCCTTACACTTTCAAATTTCTGCACACAACCACCTTAATTATCGGTATAAATAAGTTCGATTGTTCACTAATGGAAAATGTAATGTTATCCACTTATGCCTTAATTGTTTTTGTTATAAAGATAGTTCTCTTAAAATTTGATTAGATGCGCGGATAATCCTCATTTAGAAAAAGAGTTCTTTGTAAACCACGTAAGTGTGCCCTAGTGTTTCCTCACTTGGTCTCTTAATCAAGTGGTGGAACGTTCAAATCCCACCTTTGGGTATTGAGAGTATTTCATGGCCAGCCATTTACCTTTAAGTGGAGGACCTGCGACGAGGGGAGTAGTCACTATTATCAACGGTGGATACCTTGAATTTAATATAAAAGTGTTGTTTGCAAAAATGGTAATAATTTAATAGAAGTTATTGTTAAGCCTCAGTAGTTCAATGTGACCTCCCATTTATATTGAAATCATACGGTTTAAATCAATCCCTTAATACCATTAGGAATATTCTTGAAAATATTCTTAAAAAATAATTTTCAATTTCAATTTATATTTTATTTACTATTTTACCATTCATTCTAACAAATCCCTAAATTATAGGAGTATTAAAGTTTCTTTGATTTCACAAATTTCATTCCCTGTAGATAATGTAAAATTAAGTAACCTAAACTTAATTACAAATTCAATCCTAAACTTAATTACAAATTCAATTTGTTCTTTTGATAAAGGTTTGTTAAATATGCTTACAATTATGTTTTATATCAGGCAAAAAATATGGATTTAAGAATTTTGAATTATAAATTCAATTGAATTATGTAATCGCAAAAATTATATTGATATAATTTTTACTATACTGTGAATAAAAATGTAATTGAAATATGTTTTATAAATTTAATATAAATTAAAATAAATATTTTTTACTATACTATGAACAAAAATGTAACTGAAATATGTTTTAGCAATTTAAAATAAATTAAAATAAAAATTTTTTGTCAAAGATATTGAAAATTTTAAATTTTAAAGGTTTATAATTTAAATAAAAAGTAATAAATGTATTTAAATTATTAAAATTTTTGAAAATATTTGTGTGTGCTGTTAAAAAAAGTGTGCTAGAATTATTTTTTATTTTATAAAAAATATATTTGACAAATATAAATGTTTGAATAATTATTATAGTAAAAAGGGTATTTTGGTCCAAACAAAATTTAAAAGTCAACTTAACAGTCAACTAACTGTTTGGATGGATGGAAATAAAATTTTGAATATAAAAGGGAGATTTGTTTGACATATATTTTAATTTTGAGGGAGGTTTATATATGTTTTCAAAATAGAGGTTAGGTTTCTATAATTAAGATAAAATAGAGGGGATACGGGTGTACTTTACTCTTCAATGTAATTATTTATGTATATAACTTTAAAGTTAGAGGTATATGTGCAACTTAATCCTATTATTTCATCTTATGATTTCTAGTTATATAAGTAATATGATTAAGAAAAGTGCAGATAATTAGTTGATAGTCCATTGCACCAAAATGATCATACACTGAAGGAACATTAAACATATAAGAAATTAACTATGAATATAAGATCAAAATATGAACAATTGAACCATAATAAAAAACAAAAAATGAATGCATATTTTTTTTATCTTGTCTATTGAAGAGCACTGAAACTGAGGATTATCGGTATAGTGACGCCTCGGGCCCGCTTGACAAATCTTTGATTTATAATGTTTTTATATGTCTAATTTGAGGCAATTAACATGATTAAGATGCGATATTGGTCCAATAATGCTTAATGTAAAACTTAGACTCTTAAGTGAAATTAGTGTGAGATTAGGGTTAATCGGCCATAATTGTAGATTAATTTGTATGAATTGGTTTATATGGCTATTTGATCATTTTTCTATCCTATTTCTACTTGTAGGGTCGTGCAAGGACCAAAGATCGATTCCTGGATGAAGAAGAAAGGCTTTCAAAAGGAGTAGAATCATTTGAAGTTCGCCGTGGCCTCGTCACAGCGAGCTCACAGTGAGAGCACCCCCTCAAGAGGCAGAAAAGAAGGCTACTGGCCATAGCAAGCTCATGGGGAGCAAGCCTCAAAAGAACCAGAAGCAACCATTTCTCGCCGTGGTGAGCGGAACATTCTGCAGCATATCAGTCCGCGAATTTTAGACTTCAAACCAGGTTTTCCAAATACCCACTCGCTTGACCCGATTTATGGACATATAAAACGCGAAATTAAACCCTAGAAACACATATTTGGTTCACCACACACCCTCTTAAACCCTAGCTCTCTCATTCTCTCATCTCCATCTTCATCTCCCTCTCACTTCTTTTTCATCTATGGCTTCCACACCTTCCTTCCTTGTTGCTGGTTCTTCCATGGAGAGTAGCAGCTAGGCTCCACCATTCTTGGTGATGGGAGCCAAGGGTTGAGCTTGAAGCTTGAATAGGGGAGTTTTATTAGTTCTAATCCATCTTCCATTTGTTATATTTATGCTTTTCTATGGTTCTAGAAGTGCATTTGTGGCATTTGGTTGTGTACTTGATTTCTGTACATTGTGATGGGATTAGAAACTATATTTATATTCTTTACTTCTTATACAAATACTTGACATTGCTATGTATTAACTTGGAGTTTAATGAAATTTATGGGTTCATAGTTTTATATATTCTCTTTGTGAAAATTATATGCTAATGCAAAGTGGCTTGGTTAGTAGATTAAGAGTGTTAAATTATTTGCTTGAGGGAGATAGCATATGAAGTAATTCATTGTATTGAGACATTGGGTAAAACACTCCTCAAGCCATAATTTATTGTATGGGTGGCCATCAATGAATTAGGGTCTGAAGAGAAATTTAGATCAATTGTGGGGTGGCCCAAATTATAGATTTAAAAGTCTTGCATAATTAATCATTTCTTGATTTTGAACTCAATTAACTTGGGTTAAATTAAGTAATGTGCGGGGTTTCGGCATTAATTAAGTTAACTTAAGCCTAGCTTAGAGGGGTTCCTCTAGGGTTCTTTAGAAAATCAACTGAAACTCCCTAAAAACTTTTTGAAGCAATGATTCCCAAAGCTCTCATTCATCAAGAATGATTTTTATCCCCTTTTAATCCAAATCTCCCTTAATCCAATTTTAATTATTCTTTGAACATACAACACTTTTGACACAAACTTTTACATCTTAAAATCAAATACAAAATGTTTTCCCGTCCAATTAGTTTCATATCTAGCTATTAGGTAATCATTTACACTAAGGCTCCTTGAGATCGACACCCGATGATAGCTTCTACTACCCCTTGGGTTTAATTTCTTGGAGAACGGATCCGAGGCGGTACAACAACGATTTCTTCCCATTTCAGTGCTCTTCACCGCCCTTCAAGAAAATTAGGGACCAAGGGGATAGTGGAAGCTAGCCTGGGTGTCATTCTCTTGAGAAGCCTACATACAAATGGTTCCTAATAACTAAATGTAAAACTAACTAGATGGGAAAGACATTTTGTTTGGTTTTAAGTATGAGGTTTGTGATAAAGAGTGTGTTATGTTAAAGAAAATTAGAGATTGGACAAAAAAGGAGATGATTATTCTTGGTAAATGGAATTTTAGGAATCATAGCTTGAAAAGATTTTTGGGAGATAAAAATGGCCAATTTTCTAAAGAATCATAGGGAACCTCTTTAGGTTACATTTAGATTAATTTAATTAACGCCGGAACCCCGCACGTTAACTAATTTAACCTAAGTTGACACTTAACCCAATTAAACTTACTAATCGCAAGGAACTCGATCTTGATCCTACAATCAGAACTTCGAATTGCAACAAGATTTATCTATTAATTCCAATTTCTTAGTGGAACCCCAACCAATGAATTGAAACTAACATATTGAAGCCCAATATTACTCAAGCAATTAGTAGATTTACTCGCTAATTTCTAAATACAAATATTTGACACCATAATCCACCAAGTAAGAACCCTCACTTACTGAAGAGCACCTAACCGTTGAGGTTATGTCAGAGCAGTGCCGCCTCGAGCCCGCTCTCCAAGAAATTAAACCCGAGGGGATAGTGGAAGCTAACCCTGGGTGTCGATCTCAAGGAGCCTATTGTAATATGATTTCTAATAGCTAATATGTAGACTTGAAAAGGCGGGTAAAAAGCATTTTTATTTGGTTTTAGTATGAAGTTTGGTATGTGCAAAAGGTAAAGTAAAAGGTGGGAATTAAAAGTGAGATTTGGATGAGAATGGGATAAAGATCATTCTTGATGATGAGAGATTCGGGAATCATTGCTTTTAAAGATTTTTAGGGAGTTTAATTGATTTCTAAAGAACTCTAGAGGAACCCCTCTAGGCTAGGCTTAGGTTAATTTAATTAATGCTGGAACCGAGCATATTACTTAATTTAACCAAAGTTGATTAAGTTACAAATCAAGAAATAATTGATTATGCAAGACTTTAAATCCACAATTTGGGCCACCCCATAATTGCTCTAAATTTCTCTCTAAACCCTAATCCATTGATGGCCACCCACACAATAAATTAGGACCTAAAGAGTGTTTGCCCAATGTCTCAACACAACCAATTAATTCTTATGCCATCTCCCTCAAGCAAATAACTTAACACTCTTAATCCACTAACCAAGCCACCTTGAATTAGCACATAATTTTCACAAAGAGAATAACAAAAATATAAACCCATAAATTTCATTAAACTCAAAGTTAATAAGTAGCAATGTCAAGCATTATACAAGAAGGAAATAACATAAACATAGTTTCTAACCCTAATGACATAAATGCACTCAACCAAGTGTCATAAATGCACTTCAACCAAATGCAATTAATACATTCCACCAAATGCCATAAATGCAACCCTAGAACCCTAGAAAAGCATAAATACAAAAAATGGAGAAAGGATTAGAACTAGAAAAACTCCCTTATTCAAGCTTCAAGCTCATCCCTTGGCTCCCACTACCAAGAATGGTGGAGCCTAGCTGCTACTCTCCATGGAAGAACCAACAAGAAGGTAGGAAGGTGTGGAAGCCATGGGTGGAAGGAAGAAAGATGAAGATGGGGAAGAGAGAGCTAGGGCTTGGAGGGTGTGAATGGGAACCAAATCTGCCCTAATGGGGTCTAGCTTTCATGTTTTATGTCCCCC
The DNA here is from genome assembly GCA_037074515.1 of Mimosa bimucronata. NCBI lineage: Eukaryota > Viridiplantae > Streptophyta > Magnoliopsida > Fabales > Fabaceae > Mimosa > Mimosa bimucronata. The sequence continues at coordinate 5,351,095 of CM073446.1, forward strand.
AAGTCGGGTCAAGTGAGTGGGTAATGAGTTAGATCCGGATTGGGCTTGAAATTTAAGCTGCAGAACGCTTCGCTCGCCGTCTGCTCGCCGCGGCGAGGTGACAATGCTTATGGCTTGGTTCGCCGTGGGCCGCGGCGAGCTGCTTTGTTCTCTGCCTCCTGGGGTGCTTTCTCGCCGTCTGACTCACCGCGACGAGGAGCCTTCAGTTCTGCCTCTTTTGTTTGGCCTTTTTCTTCGTCCCGGGTCCGATCTTTTGGTCCTAAACGACCCTGCAAGTGACAATAGGATAAAATTAAGATCAAATAGCCCTATAAATTAATTAATACAATTAATCAACAATTATGGTTAATTACTCCTAATTTTTCACTCATTTCCCTTGAGAGTTTGAGATATTCAATTTGACATTATCAGACCAAAACTTGCATCTTAATCATGTTAATTGCCTCAATTTAAGCATATAAAAGCATTACAAATCAGAGATTTCTCACTTACCACAAGATTTTAACAAGAAAAACATAGATTAATTGATGAACCCATACAAATAACATATGCTCAAGTCAATAGGTGCAATGTCAAGCATCCACATAAAGAAAATAAACAAGACAAGTTGTTTCTACCACTCTCATACAAGATATAGAATAAAATTACAACCAAATGCATATAGCAATTTATAGAACCCTAGATAAATTGAAATACAGATGAGGAAGAGAGAGTGGAGTACAACACTTCCCTTTGTAGCTCTAAGCTCCTCCCTAGAGCTCCATAACCAAGAATAAGAGCTTAGTTGCCGCTTTTCATAGGAGGAACATCAACCAAGGTGGAAAGGATGGAGGCCATGAGATTTGGAAGAGAGAAGATGGTGGAAGATGAAAATGAGATGAGAGAAAATGGGAGGTTAGGGTTTTGTGTTGAACCAAATCTGAACTAAATAAGGTTCAAATCGTGTATATTATGTCTAGACTTGGATCAAGGAGTGGGTATTTTAATTTGGATTTGGGTTGGCCCAAAATAGCAGATCTGTTCGTTACAGAATTCGCGGCCACACTGTGGGCAGCCATGGCAAGGTATAGAAGCAACACAGTTTCAGGTCTCCTTCGTCGTGGGGCTCGCTGTGGCGAAACGACGGCGAGGTACAGAAGCTCAGCCTCTTCAGAACTTCAGAAATTCTTCAACTTCTTCTTTTTGCTTCCTTCATCACCCAGGATCATACTCTCGGTCCTTGAGCAACCTACAAGTAGAAACAAGAGAGAACAATGATCAAATAGCCATATAAACTAATTAATACAAATTAATCTATAATTATGACTAATTAATCATAATCTCATGCTAATTTCACCTAAGAGTCTAAGATATTCAATAAGCACAATTGGATCAAGTTTGCATATTATTTATGTTAAAAACTTCAACTTTAGCATAACAAAAACCATACAGATAAGAGATTTGTCATCTATCCAAGGTAAAAACAAATGTATAAAAAATTGGATAAAACTAAAAAAAAGAAAGATGCTCACTTGACAAGAAATCCTATAAGTGAACAATAATCTTCATAACTTATAATTAGAAATGAACGGATAACTAGTTAAAGCATTTTCGCTTAATGTGTGATCAATGATCAAAGAACCGGACCGGACAGGCCGGTTTAACCGGAACAGCCAATAGTCCGATCCGGTTGGGCAAAAAAAGCGGGAGTGAGGTTGACCCGGCCAATGACCGGGTCAACCTGGGAAAACCGGCCAACCCGGGCGAGTCAAATGACCGGGTTGGACCGGAAAAACCGGCCAACCCGGGGGTTGAACCGGGTTGGCCATTTTTTTTTAAAAAAAATAAAATCATTTTATTATAATTCACCTAATTATTAACTTTCACTTCACTCAATTTTAGAAATTAGGAAACTATAATACTTTAAATGCTATTTACTTGCATATACTTAATATTTAATTATTGTTACTTTTAGTATTTATATTTTAGTTTATGGATTGTAGAATAATATTTATTTTCACGTGTAATCAACTAGTATTTTCTCTTTTTCCCTATATAGAAATATTAAAATATTCATATTTGATGAATCATGTATACCTATCTACATTTACATTTTGATATTAGTGATTATTAATGCTAATATCAATAAAATTTTATTATTTTAATATAACCGGTTTGACCCGGTCCGACCCCGGTCGAACCATTGACCCTTGAACCAGTGCCTCATCCGATTCGATGCCCGGGCCGGTTTTTTGAACCTTGTGTGTGATACAAGATATACTCCCTCCATTTCTTTGTTTTCTTAAGGCCCTACCCTTTCATAAGAATTCAGTTAGATTTGTTAAAATATTTAATGAGTTTTTTCCCATTTTGTCTATCATTATTTTTCTATTCATATTCTCTTTCATAGTCATTTCTATCATTATTATCACATTTCTCTCTCTTATATATGCCGTCATAAATAAGAACAAACTTGAGGAAATAAAATATTTTAGACTTTTTTTATTTTCAACCAATTTCTCAATCTGCTTGATTTCGCTAGTTAGATTCTTATATATAGGGATGGAGGGAGTATATATATATATATTTATGTAATAAAGATGCATATTTTGATATTATTAATTGCGAAAAAAAAGCACCAAACGCTTTTCTACTCGAAAGATTATTATCTTTTGAAAATATTAGTTTTTTATTTATTTATGAACACTATAAAATTAACATTACATTTATTTTGCAGTTCAAATCCTTAACAATGTACATCTATCATCTAATGGAGGAATTAACAGCTAACATTGATTTTAATAAACAGAAGTATCGCTGAGACTGATTTTAATTAAGGAAATGGTATTGAGTAGTGCTTTCACAAGAGGAAATCATGATTCCAATATAGGCCATTTAATAACTTTATGTGGAAATTATAAAATACATTTCTGTTTAATTATCTGTGGGATAATTTTTTTTTATGAAACATCAAGGTATCCCCCACCCGATAAGTGGAGACTAATCCTCCGCTGAATTGTAGGTACATCAAAGGATGGGACAGCTGGCCCGTGAGATTTAATACTTCTTTATACTCAACTCTAAGGATCAAACCCTCGACAGGTGGAATTTTTTTATTTGTTATATATATAGTTTTCAATTCAGGTGCTCGAATTTGAGGCAATTAACTTCATAATTAATCAGTGTTAATTAGAAGACACCCTAGTTTGATATATTCATGACTAATTATTGTGAAGCACTACGTGAAACTTTATAATTAGGATGGAAATTAAGGAAGGTCTAATCTTGGGTTGACTTCTTATAATTTATATATGTGTTATCATCAACATGAGATCTGAGGGAACCGGTTTGGGGAAAGGAATGTCTCCTTTTCCTTTACAATCTTTCTCTCTCTTGATAGCCATTAGATCCACTTTAAATGGTGCAAATTTGGTGTAATTTTTCTTTTTATAACATAAAATTTCAATAATAATATTATAAACACAAAATCTGGACCATTTAAAGTGGATTTAATGGCTATTAAGGAAGAAAATGAGGGAAAATGATGTAAGGAAAAATGAGGGGCTCCTCTCCCCCGGTTTCCCTACTCATCAATAGGATAGGTAGGGAGAGCTAGGCGAATCTAGGCTGTATAGATCTCATCTGGATGATTTAGATTTGATTCTATTAAATATCTTTTGATAGATTCACAATCTAAAATCAAATCTAGACCGTTCAGATGAGATCTAGACGGTTTATATTCGCTTAGCTCTCCCTACTCATCCTTTTGATGACTAGGAAGAGTTATGCAAATTTGAGCAAGTTAACTCATTCATTTAATTATTTAGGAATAATAATGTAAGACTTAGCTAGTCTGCCTCTATTGATTTTGATAATCAAAATATGTAATTTTTCAATTAACCCACTTAATATATATATATATATAAGTAATTATATGTAATTTGGCTTCAATATATCAGTATACTTTTTTTTTCAGTGTATATCAGTATAATTGAAGATAGATTGTGATGTTATTGCAGGCGGGGACGGATGTGCTTAGTACTTTTCTTTGGGCGGTGGACATATAGAAAAAAAAAAAAAACACACACACACACACCCCCCCCCCTTCTTATTTCTACAAATATATAAATTAAAAAATATAACATACCTTCATACAATTTAGTGATGTTGAGCTGTCTTTCATGTCTTAAAAAAAAATTTAGTTAAAAATGTGTCAAAGTTTTTAACTATATTATTTAAGACAAACAACGAGATAATCCAATAAAAACTCATCGTTCATCTTCTCTATGATTAACCTATGCTTATTTTATTCATATATAAAAAAATGGCATTTAAATTGTTGCACTTGATGAAACTAGAAGAACACCAACAAGGAGTTAGGTTTGATAGAAAGAACTAGTATCAAACTACGTGACAAATAGATATTCGATTACATGTTTCTAAAATAAAAAACTAAAACGTGAACACGAGAATATTAATTGATTGATAAAAAATAATAGCGCATTTTCTTGTTTCTTGAATCCTAGATTTTGGTAAATTAATTGTTGAGAATTCTATGAAATGCAAATAATATTGGGGGAGTATCAAACTCAGACTAATGTTGTACTTGTATTTTAATATGCAACCATATTTCTTCATTTTAGTTCTCATAGGTCATAACACAGAACATGCATGTAATTAATGACAAAGCTTTATACATTATTAGAGTTTGACGTGTTTCAAAAATAATTTAAACGATGATACTATATTTTTTTCCTTATTTTTATCCGTATATTTTATGACATCTAAAACCATGGTACATATAATTTATAAAAATCTTAATTAGAGTTCAAGGGTATTAAATTCACATAGTGGCCTTAATTCTGACGTGGAATGCTGGCTATGATTGATATAAGTTACATGCATGAATCAAAATAAAAACTCGTTAAAAGTTTATGAGTAAACAAAATTAAAACTTATTAAAAGTATCGTGAGTTCGTCTGATTTTAATCTAAAACAAAATCAACACTCAGGACGAATAAAAATGCACAAGAGCAAAATTTGAAAATCTTTATTTCTTCGCAAGTCTTAACCAATCATCAATTAGAAAACGACGTGGCGGTACATATAAAAGTGAGCAGATATTTAAAGAAATGTCAACATTAATGCATTCTGGCAAAAAACAAAAGTCAACATAAATGCATAGCACAAATACAGCTAATAGCCTCACATTGATAAATATTAAACTCAGTTTTTTATATTAGATAAATCCTCAACCAGGTCTGGATCTGGTCCACTCAGCCTGTTTTGCCATATTATTTATTCAACATTCAAATATGGTTTCTTTAATCATTGGAGGCTCATCGATGTTGACCCTTTTAAATATGACACGCCTACATGGCTAGCAGCTTCCCTATATAAATACATGACTCCACAAACCAATTCTAAAACCATAACAACCATTTTTCTTACTACAAAGCTAGCTAGCTTTCTAGTTTCCATCTTTTGCAATATTTTCGTTTGAAAATATTTTAAGACACAGCCATGTCTGGTCTTAATCTTAATTTTAATCTCAAACTGAGCATTTTCTTGTTATTGTCTTGTATTATTGGGATTAATAATGTTTCAGCTCAGTTGTCTTCCACTTTTTACGCCAAAACTTGCCCCCCAGCTCTTGCTCTCATTAAATCTTCAGTACTCTCTGCTGTTACTCAAGAGGCTCGCATGGGTGCATCCCTTCTTCGTCTTCATTTCCATGATTGCTTCGTTCAAGCAAGTTCAATTCCTTTCTACCTATCTATACATACATACATACATATTTATATTATATTTGCCATCTATATATATATATATCGTACTTTATCTTCTTATACTTATTTTACCCCATGCATGTACTATCTTGCAACGTGTTGCATTTGCTTTATGTGCATTTAATTATGAATAAAGTGATAAATTCGAGGGTTGGTAAGGAAAGAGACAAATTAGTTTAAACAAACATATACTGATACACACAGACACGCATTCTTTTGGACTCGTTATTATCAAGTAACTGTTAACAAAAACTAATTAGTTCTTTGTGAAACATAATTTGAATTTTTTTAATGTAGGAAGCTTGGAAGTATATATTCAATACACAATTTTAAACCTACAAACCATATTTCTTTTCATGTGTATAATATCCCATAAGATGGAAACAAAGAAATGTTGAGTATTGATTTTTTGTCATCATTTGGATTTTGTGCTTGTGTAGGGATGTGATGCATCTGTACTTTTGGACGATACATCGAGTTTCACAGGAGAGAAGACAGCCTTTCCAAACGTTGGCTCTCTCCGAGGCTTCGACGTAGTCGACGCCATTAAATCGAAGCTCGAGACTACTTGCCCCGGTGTTGTCTCCTGCGCCGATATCGTCACCGTTGCTGCCAGAGACTCTGTCGTTGCTGTAAGTACACATCACCCTAATGTGAAAGATCATATGACACATTAGATTATGTATCAGTTTTTAGATCAGTTTATGAGTGAATCGATATTTTATATTAGAACCAAATTGAACCAAACAACCAGCTCCTATATTAGGGACTGGAGGGAGTATATACATACGTGTTTATACATAAAAGACTAGACATTAACATATTGAAAAAATTTCTCAGCTAGGTGGACCCAGTTGGCCGGTTCTATTGGGAAGAAGAGATTCAACTACAGCAAGTTTAAGTTCTGCTAACTCAGACTTGCCAGCTCCATTCTTAGATCTTAATGCTCTTATCACTGCTTTCTCTAACAAGGGTTTTACCGCTAAAGAAATGGTTGCACTCTCAGGTAATGATCAATTCATTCATTCATCAACATTTCAAAATTAAACATCCCACCATTAATTAATTACCAAGAGGGTGAACCTTAGAGTAATGTAACGGTAATGTTGATTACTCTACTGCCATGTAATTAACTTGGAAGTTATATACATCTATTCATTTCTAGACCCCACCTGATTAAAGCCTTGTGTGCTGAGTGACCGTTTGATTATTGATCGGTTATCATTATTGCATTAATTGTAAACCTTTTAATCGATGGTTGTATTGTTTAGGAGCTCACACAATAGGGAAAGCACAATGTACCAACTTCAGAGCGAGGATTTACAATGAGACCAACATCGATCCCGTGTTCGCAAAAACCTTACAAGGAAATTGTCCGAGCGCAGGTGGCGACTCCAACTTATCAAATTTCGATGTGACAACTCCGAACTTGTTCGACAACGCTTACTTCAAGAACTTGATGAGCAATAAGGGCTTGTTGCATTCTGACCAACAGCTTTTCAATGGGGGATCAACAGATTCTCAAGTTACTGCTTATAAGAACAACCTTGCAAGTTTCAGAGCTGACTTTGCCAATGCTATGATTAAAATGGGAAACCTTAACCTTCTCACTGGATCCAACGGTCAGATTAGGACCAATTGTAGAAAAGTCAATTGATGATTCAAGACCAAGTTGATGTTGTTGATGGCTACGTACGATAAAATCTGCAATGCTATATATTATCAAGAAATACAAGCAATTAATCAAGGTTAAATGCTACATTTTGGTCCAGTTCTTTATTTTTCAAAGTGTGTGTGATGCGTTTAAGTTCTATAGATTTGTTGTTCAATGTCTTGTAGTGTGTATTATAAGGTGTTCAAAATCCAAAAAAAAAAGGAAAAAAGAATCAAGTGTGTTTATTTATGAACTACAATGTTTTGAATGTATGATTAATTTTTCTTTCATTATATTCTTGCTTCGTATTTCAATGTAATCGAAGGAAAATTATTACATATAATGATTAAGTTCTTATTTTTAGATCAGTCCAAAAAAAAAAGAAGTTCGTATTTTTAGACAAATCAAACAGGAATAGCAAATTGAGAAACACAAAAACAAAACGCATATATGCATGAAAGGTAAGCTAAAATAGCAATACAAATACAACAAAAAGTGAGAACGTACAAAACTGAAAAATCTAACTAGATCATTTATACAATTTAACTTATAGGAAAATATTTAATAATCAGATCAAATGTGTGAACATCTTGAATGCCATGATATTCAAAATGACATATAATATATGAAGACAAAAAATAATTTCCTTCTGAGCTTAATGTGCTTGATTTTATAGCGTGATTAGAAATATTTTTTTTCAAATGTCTAGCTGGATTAAGGACAGTTGTCTGGAGTTGGGATGTGAATAATGGTTAGAGTCAATTTGATTACCAACTTAAATGCAGTAACGTTTACGTTTATACATAATTTTTTTTTTTTTTTTATCTTATGAACACTTGCCAAAAGAATGCTCATGTCGGTGACCTTGATATTATTAGACGATATATCACACACCGCGCAAAAGGGTATTTTCAGTGACAAGTGAACGTATTTTTAGGAAAAGTTATTACATACATATATAGAGAGAGGTTAACAAATTACTCCTTTCTGATCGTGGGTTAGTGGATGTTATCCAATTTTACGCGCGCCCGCGCGCGTGTGTGAAACATGCTTTTGACATAGAGAAGAAGACCATAATTAAACGCGGAAAAATAGTTTACGTAAGTTATTATATATATTTCTTACTCAAAAAGTGAATTACATCCAATTGATGAGCCCCTAAAATTTTAACAATTTAATGAATTAGTTCCTGTACTTGTAGAAAGTAGAAGCTATACTTTTGAATCGAACTGCAATCAAGTCATGAAGTGCAAGGATAAACTACTTACTCCCTCCGTCCTAAATATAGCTCCTATTTTGAAAATTTGTTTTAGTCCAAAATATAGGGTATAATATTAATTTTTGTCAATTTTTACCCAAATAATTTTTATTATTGCTCTTCCAACAAAAACCAAGTAAGAGATTCGGGAGGAAATAAGTGAAGATGAATAGGGTATTTTAGAAAAAACATATCATACTAACTAATATAACTAACGGCACTATGCACAATGTATAATGACAGGAGTTGGAATTAGAGTAAAACCAACCACTAGTTAAAACTTGAAAGAGATTGCCTAAATATGTTATGCCATTTTCAGTTCGGACTTCCAATTAGGGTAGGGCTCATAAAAACTCTAACGGCACGAACTAATAATTAATTTATTACGGTTTTTATCTTCGTCATTTGCTCTATTCAACAAATAACGTGTGATTCTAGAAGCCATCCTTATAAGCATGAAGCCAGGTAGGGAAGTGTGTGTGTGTATATATATATAGGCATGGCGTAATTAGTGGCATTCCATTTTCTTACAACGATGCGTTGGAAGTTAAACTCACAAAATTCATATTTTATAGAGAAATTGAAAGCACGTATGATGCATCCGATCGATTAAGAAATCGATTTATACAGTGTTATCAAAGTATTTAAAAACACCCGCCTTGGAACATTTGTTACGAGTGCTTTTTAAGCTAAAAAAAAGACGTCCATATGAAAATTTAAGATTATATATTGTTCTTTTTTTATTTATCTACCAGCATACAATATTACTATCAACAAATTGTATCAGTTCGCGAGAATATAATCACTCTATGGGACACCTTGCTACCTCAAAATAATTATGGTGATTACAAACTTAGGGTTGAAACATAATATCACCCATTAAATTGAAACAACTTGTAAGTTGATATAATCGGCTCGTGGTATTACAGTTGGATTTTTAAACAAAGGAATTGAGAATCTTTCGATGTTCAAAAACCCGGCTCGAACCGACCGGTCCGACTGGAAATCCGGTCACCCGGTGAAGGACACGGTCCGAGCCATGGTGCACCCGTGGAAAGCATCAACCAGGAATATTCCGAGTTGATGCGAACCGGCGGGTTGATCAACCCGGCCGGTTAATAAAAAAAGCCTTCCTTCCCCTTGAAACCGCGCCGTTTCAGACTTTAAAAAAACTGAGATGAAGTTCAGCTAGAAGAAAAATCAGGGGAGGAAGAAGAGCAACAGAAAAGCTAAAAACGTTAAAAGAAAAGGATTATACTTTATTTTCTCATCTACTTGATAGGCTAATCTTGAGAGTTGAGACAGATAAAAGACCAAAATGAAAACAGAATCAAGTTGAAGTGCTTCATCCCATTTTTCTTTTCCTCCCATCGGTACTAGTGAAGAAAGTGTGAGCAGATATCCCATTCATTTTTCTCTGATTAGTTGAAAAGAAAGAGAAGCAAGTTGAACTGATAAAAAAAAGTAAAAAATGGATGTCTGCCCAATTTAAAAAGCTGAAGGCATCACAGCTCCATTACACATTTTCAAACAACTCTTTGACTATAACGTACTGTAGCTCACTATTCACACTATTTCTTTTTTTATTTTCGTCTTCAATATTACTATCTTGTAAAAAAATGTTATCTTTTTTTTTTGTCTGTAATTATTACTTCCTAATCTCCATTCTTCATGTATTGTAAAAGTTAATTAGAGAGTATTTCATGTATTGTAAAAGTTAATTAGAGAGTATTGATTGAAGGATTACAAGGAATTATTGATAAATATTCTCAATGTTCTTGTATTATGTTTTTAAAATAGTTATATTTTTGTTAGATTTCCTTATATTTTGACATTAATGTTAGTTTGTTTTGTTATTAATTATTAAATTATATTATTTTAATATGGCCGGTTCGACCCCGAGTCGACCCTCAGTTGAACCCTTGACCCTTGACCCTCTGTCTCGGCCGAATCGATCCCCGGTCCGTGTTTTTAAACCTTCGAATCTTTAGAACGTTGAATAAGTAGAGTTTGGTCGAATAATTTAATACTTGTCTCGATTGCCTCACACCCCACACAAGTGAGAATTGAATACTTTGATCCGTCTTTTTAATCTAATTTTTTCTTCTAAACTCTCTGAGCCTTTAAAGGAGCTTTTCCGAAAGAAAAAAAAAATCCTTGTTGATCTAATATTTTCAATAGACATATATTAAAAGGAGAATTGCACATAGGTCCCAAGCAAGAGAATTAATTTCAGACAGGTCTATTAACAACTTCTTCACTTGTTAACCAATGTTATTGCAGTTGTTAATAGTTATTATTAACAACTCCTTGGGACCTCTCTGAAATTAATTCTCTTGCTTGGGACCTATATGCAATTGTCCCTATATTAAATGCAATCCCTACGGTAAGAAGTATTACCCGGCACTGGTTTAAATTCTCTCGTAATTGTTTTCCTTTTTTTCTATCAAAATCTCTTCCCCACGTACTACCCTTATAAAAAATAGATGCTTTAGTTGTAATAATTTTTAAAATATGATTATAATAATACTAAGATATAAATAATTAAAGGGTCAATGTACAACAAAGTTTCATGTTATGAGTATCTAGCACTATAAAGTTTTTTTAGGAGTAAAAACACACATAAACTTTATAAAATAGAGTGATTTTAACACAAGCTAGTTGTTAAATATCCGTTACTTTCTAAGCTTGTGGGTGTTCGACCAAATGTCACTGGAAGCGAACGGGTCAAATTTAGTAGTATAATTGGAAAAAGTGTTGTTCCGCTAGGACTATGTGATAAGCAAGTTCACTGAGTGCATTACAATCTAAATTAACGTTGGGCAAAAATTAAGTGATTGGTTCAAAGTTGTTTACAAAAGTTGCTATAAAAACAACAAAAGAGGTTATGAAATCAAATTCACACAATGGAAAAAAGTGTAGGCCTATTTATCCATTTGTATTTCATAACACCCAATTTTTCCTTCCCTAACGATAATTAATGCCTATTATGTTCTTGTTTAAAGTCTCATATATTCAAATATCTCTCTTAAGCCTATTTAAACCTTAATAACTATTGTCAATTAGTCTTTTTAAACAAGCCATTTCAATTTCACAAAACTTAGTTCGTGAATATCTTTATCTCACTAACATACTTCCAATCCCAAAGTGGAATTGCAAGACAACCTTGGATTTAACCTGGTTCCTTGCCTAATTATACCCTTTCAAGTCATTAATTAAGCAAACATTCTAAATGTTGGTCATCCACTTAAAAAACATAAAGCACAAATTAAACTCACAACATAACAGTCATTAATTAGTAAAAGAGAATATAGTTTAGGTATCAATTCATAGAAGTTTCAAAATAAATCTAGAAGATAAATTTAGCTACGAAGCTCAATATTCAACATCAAATATATATCCAAATCAAGAAATTACAGAAGAAAAATTAAAAAGGAAATGAAAAGGAAAGGAAGAGAGAGGAAAAACACCAAAAAAATCTCCAATCACCTCTCTTGCTCTGCTTCTCACTCTCCCTCACTGTAGCTCAAAGAGCAAAACGATAAATAATGAAATGCCCCGTGAAGCTCAGCTCTACCCTCTCATTGCTTTTTGGCTCACGCGCTAGAAGATGATTTCCTTTCGAACAGTGCTATTGCCTCTCTGCCGCTAGTGTAACATCCCAGAATTTTAAGTAATTATTAATTATGATTTTAAATAAATGTTTGAGGATTTAAGTTGATTTGTTGGGGATTAATTAATTGTTAGAGAAAGGATAGGGAATAATTAACCACAAAAGAAAGAATCGGAGATGTAAATTTTAAAGTTTGAAATTCCTAGAACCTTTTTTAAAAATATTTGAATATTATAAGATAAAAATTTTTTTGGATAGGACCTAAAACTTAACTAAGTACGTGAATTTTAGGGGAGTTATTGGTGAATATTAACATTTAAACTTTTAATAATATAAATAAAGGTAAATAAAAAAAGAATTCATAAAAGAAATTTTGAAAGTGGAGCACGGGGCTCCCCTTTAATTAAACATTAAAAAAAAAAGAAAGAAAGAGGGAACACGTGGCCCCCATTAATGAAACATAAAATAAAATAAAATATAGATATATATCATATATGAGCCGTGGTCCCCATATCACTAGGAGTCTAGGAGAGAGGTTAATTCCCCAAACCCACATTCTTCACAACACACACACGAGCGATTCTGAGAGAGGGGCAGTGGCGAGTGAACAAAACCCTCTTCATAAAATTTTTTCTGATCACAAAACCCTCTTCATAAAATTTTTTCTACTCATTTAGATCTTTCTAATGAATATATTCTTGAAGTAATTAGAGCAAAATTTTGGGTGTGGGTTTGAAGTGGGTGTTGAGTTTTAACAATAAGTGACCATAGATTTATTAAGATAAATTAATAGGTTGATTTTATAGGTTTAGAATTTGTTTATTGGGTGACTTGAGGGTTTAAAATTATTTTTGTAATTTAAAAATTTATGATTTTGTCTTGATTTTGAAAATACAAATTTGTAATGGGAGTTTTATATTTCCAATAAGCTTATTAGTAATGATTAATAATTTTTAAACTATGAAATCTTGTGGGTCTTGGTTAAATTAAATTTTGGATTATCAAAGTTTCAAAAAAATATGAGAATTTTAGGTGTATCTGGAAGATATATATTGTTAAATGGTTTTGGTTATTTAAAAGGGTTTATTGATGTTGGATGAAGGATTCTAAGGGGTTTTTGATTTATAATCTTATTTTGGGTGCTCTAATAATTGTAGTAGGTGGAATTGTGAAAAGGGATCATGTTTGGGAGATTGAATGGATAATAATATGGGCAAGATAGAAATTTTGTGTTAGGCCTAGAGTTTGATGTCTACCTAGGTGGGTGTGTGTGGCCTAGGTGATGATATTATGTTATTATTGATCATATGCCAGTTTGTATCGAGTAATTAACTCGGTTTGGTAACATGATTGTTTGTTGTAGATTTTAATCCGGGTTTGTAGAGCACCGTGCTAGGTCTTGTGGTAACACTCTTAACTACTCAATAAGGTAACAACTTCCTTATCTTAATTGTATGTGATGCAAGTTAAGCAAACTGTTGGTTGAGATTGAGAATATAAGTTAAGATACTAACTCAAAAGGGTAATGATGACTGTTTATTCTATGATTCCATCACTTGAGAATAATGTGTACTGATTTTGGTGGTTGTGAAGAATTGGTTGTTAGTAATGTTTTTGGCATGAATATATGTATGTATGTATGTATGTATGTATGTATGTATGTGGTTGTACAAAGCATGCTTAATAAGTTGTGAAATAGAATATGTTATCTGTGTATACCAACTTGTGAAAGCATGCTCTATATGTTGTGATTACATATGCATTATAGTGGTTGGTACTGGTGCCTGGAAAGAGATTGGTTTCACCCCCATCACGTGATGAGGTGCCCAAAGGCCAACGGGTTACCTTTTGGGTTTTTGTCCCGATGGGACTTACCGATAGTGAAGTCTGGCTTTCGTTGGCTTCTGTCGGGCCGTGGAGTCTGATTTCGATGGCTCACGGTTAGAAAAGTATGGTTTTACTTGGGTGACGATGGTGAAGTCTGGTTTCGGTGGCTTTCATCTGTCACAGTATTGATATTACCTCTTCGAAGGATATTGATGTGGCAATTTGGTTTTTCAACCTTCACAAATTTTTGACTATACCATCATAAATGTTGGTTTCAACTCATATATGATATTTATTATAATTCCATTTTGGACTTGGTTGTGTGATGATGCATAAATGGTTTCACTTATATGGGATATTAAGTGTGCTATCCAAACGTACATACTTGTCTATTGCTGATTATTTTGAGTTGTATTACTGTATGCTTTCATTTGTAGACAATATAGGATGAATAAGTGTTACTGGGACTTTTGTCTCATTTGTTTGCTTTTCAGTTTCAAGTCTTAGTTCCGAGGGTTGACGCGAAGGTAAGGAGACGGCTAAAACTCACTGATTGTGAGATTATTTGTTTATTTGGGTATCATGTATATTGCCGCACACTATAAACTAGGCATGCATTCATGTTTGCTTCTGCATTCTTACTTTTTATTCTGGATTATCGTAACTATTGGCATTTTCTGAGACCGGTCCCTCTCCGACAAGCTGAGGCCGGAGGCCTTACGGTTTAATATGTGTTGTCAATGCATCCTAGTAGCCCCGCGTGGCGGATGACTTTGGTTTATTTGAATTGGATATCCTGAATGTTGATTTGTGGCTCCACTATGCATGCTCAAATTTGTTTTCAATGATTTAGAAGTTGACTTTCATGGTATGTTGATAGTTGTTTGTGGATTCATAGATCTTGGCGATTCATGTGTGGTTCAGAAATGTGGTTATGGATTCATAAATGTTGGAATTGTTATCTACGATGAGGTATATGGTTCTTGATATTTTCAAAGAAAGACAAGGTTATAATTTGTAACTTGTTTCTAATTACCATTTAGGTAAGCATTTTTCTAACATGGTAGACTTGTTTTATTCAAATAAAATCTTTTATAACTATGTTAGTAGGTGAATCATTTCTAGAATAGTTACCTTGTCATTTCAAAAGATATTACGATGTTTCTTTTATAACTTTGTTAGTGAGAGGAATTCTTTCCTAACATATCTAGCTACCTAGTTTAATTTTGGAATTATTGGGTTTTGGAAATTAACCATGTTAGTTGGAGTTTTTCCAACATAGTTATATTATGTAGGTAAATTTAATAACCAATGTTAGGTGATTTCTTTATAACATTGTTGATTTGGATATCTTGTTTCTTATCTATCATAGTTTTTACTTAATTGGATATCTTGTTTCTTTTCTATCATGAGTAAATTTGTGTTTAATTATTAGTTTATTTTCTTATGACTATGATAGATAATTTTCTATCATAGTTAGGCTTTCAAGTGACTAAACTCTTTTATTTAACTATGATAGGCTTTTATGATTAGTATTTCACATTCTATCGTAGTTGACTCTTGTTAATAGAGTTAAAACTTTTTAATAACTATGATAGTCTTTTCGCTATCATAATTATAGTTTCAAAGATAACCGAATTATTTTCTAACTACAATAGACCTTTCAGATTTCGAAATGCTCTTTCTATTGTAGTTAGCATATAATTAGTTTGAGTGTTATTTGGATGCAAAGTATGGTGTTAAATTATATAATTTAGAAAATTTTTTACAATTCGCCAATCTCGCTTGTGGTGTTTGTGAAGATGATGAATTCTCTTTGCGAACAGTAGCGTGCTGTCCCCCTCTTGTTTTCTTTTCCTCTCTTCCCATTAAGGTTCAAAAAATTCGACTGGACATTGAACCGGTCGAGGAACTAGTTCAAGGGTTAGGGGTTAAATCGGGGTCAACTCAGGATCAGACCGGTCATAGTTAAATAATATAATTTAATTGTTTTTATTTTATTTTATTAGCAATTTTATATTTTATGAAAATTGAATAGTTAAATATTTTATATTTAATCATATTGTTAGAGTTTAATTTTTATATTAACGATAAAAAATAATTGAACTTAAATGAAGAATAATCTGATTTGCTTATTTATATGTCTGAAATCTTTGTAACTTATTTTTGGGTTGGAAAAAAGAGGCCCAACCTAAACAAATGAAGCAAATCCTAATTTGTAAAACACCTCATCTAAAGTTTTCGTCCAAAAAAAAAAAAAAAACACCTCATCTAAAGGACCATAGCCGCATCTTCATTATTTTGCATAGCACCGCATCTTCAATCTCTCTGGTCTCTGTAGTTTCGCTTTTTTATTTATTCAAGCCTTTAACAATGATAATCTCTGGTCTCTTATGAGTGATTTTTGGCATCTCATACTTCAGATTTACACCTTTCGTCTATCTTCTGCAGTTTACAATATTCATTCTTTAGATCTCCATTGTTCTGATAAGCTTTCTCCACTCTTTTCTTTTAGCCTGGTCAATGTTCTTCTATGCTTCCCTGGAAGGCGATCTTTTCTGGCCTCCATCATCTCTAGCGTTTTTTTTTAAGAAACCTGGCAACCCACCAACTCGGGCAGGTTTTGCCCGGTTTAAGACCGACCTGAACAAGTCAACTCGGCCTTTCGTCGAGTTGTTTCTCCCCCGCTCTAAGAAGCAAACAAGATTAGATAGGCGTTCGGTTCAACGGTTTAACTAGTCCGGTTTTGTAATCATGCTTCCCATTTCATTATAGGTCTCCAATTATCCATTACCCACACACACTCACTTCTCCCTAGTACTAAACCCATTCTTTTGGTCAAATCAAGACCAATAACTTTTCTCTCCAAATGGCCCACGTTGCTAATCTGATGAAGGGAAGGAGAAATAATACAAAAATGTAACATAATATAATAATAATAACTTTTGATCTTTTCTTTTTCTTTTTTTATATTTTAAATTATTGTTTATATCTTTAGTGTTTTACCTAAGCTAAAGTATATTTTTTATTGGGTTAAATGTCATATTTGCCCCTGAAGTATGCACGATGTATCATATATGCCCCTGAAGTATTTTTGGGCCCAAATGTGCCATCGAAGTATGAAAATGGATCATATTCGCCCTTCAACCGTTAAAATATTAACGGTCAACGTCCACTGGTTAACGGTCAACGTGAGCTTTTTAACAGCTGAAGGGCGAATATGATCCATTTTCATACTTCGAAGGCACATTTGGGCCCAAAAATACTTCAGGGACAGATATGATACATCGTGCATACTTCAGGGGCAAATATGACCTTTAACCCTTTTTTATTTAAAAGAAACTAAGATATTTTTCATCATATCTCCAAATCATGCACCAAATTGATATCATATCAAAATCTTTAACAAATTCCTTCAATTTAGCATCAATGACATCAGCAACTTAATCCTAAATTTCCATTTTAATTAAAATATATAATATTTATTTAATTCCCGCAAATGCCAAAGTGATATCTTGTCAAAATTCTAAAAAAAATCCCTTTAATTTTGCATTAATAACTCCCCAAATATAAGTTAAATCTAATTAAAAAATGGAGAGTCATCATAGATATTTTAGATTTTCATCAATATAATAGATGTATCGACTAAAGGGACATTTTACATAAACTAACATACATTTATTATAAATAATCAATTTAACTTTCTATTGTTCTCTATTTACTTTTCTATTGTACTCTTTAATCTTTATACATAATATATTGGCCATTTTTGGGATGAGCAAGGCAAAACTTATTGCCATCCCATAGTTGAGTTTGTTATTAGATCATTTGAACATTGTATTAATTTTTTAAGAAAATGGAATATTTTGCTTTAGGCCACAGTCGTCTGTTCTCACTCACGTTTTCAATGTTATTAAATTGGTGTGTTGAGATCTATTCATTTTCTTACTCATTTCATATTATACATTTTACACTATGTTTGAATGGAGAGAAAATTAGAAAGTATAGAAAATAGGGGAGAAGAAAATAGAGAGAGAAGAAAAGTAGGGTGATGATATAATCCTTCCTTATGTTTGGATAGAGGGGAGAAAAGAGAGCAGGAAAAATGCATGATATGTACAATGGCAAAAATGCCCTTATGTAATTTTTAATCCATTTTTCAAGTAGTGCCATGAAAAATATATCCATATAAGAATAACATCATTATAAAATTAAATATTAAAGTCGAATGCAAATTAAATTAACATATGTCACAGTAACAATGATATGAAATCAAGATCAGAATAATTATAAAAAGGCATCAAGCTTTTTCTATTCTAAAATAGAGTACTTAAGTTTATAACTTGTGACTTGCGAGTCAGTACCCGAACCAAAAAAATATATGTGTGTGTAATGAATCTGGGTGAAGAAATCTGACCAGACGCACAACCAAAGGATGGGTTCAGTGAGATCGCACTAATGAAGCAAGGACAATTTTGACGAGGGAGTTTTCTCTCCAAAATCTGATAAAATTTGGAGAGAAAGCTCCATGAAAATCTCTTCATCCTTTTCCTCCCACTTTTCTCCTCCCCTATTTTCTCCTCCAATCTAAACAAGGTAAAATCCATTTTCCCACTGTTAACCCCATTAAATTTATGACATTTTAGCACATTTCCCAAAGTTCTTACACTTTTTAGGTGGATTTATACATATTTTGATGTGCACATGATAGGAAAATGTGCCAAGTTGATATTTGAGTTAAAGTCATTAAATTCTTGATTTAAATGTGACTATTTTACCCTCTTTTTTATCAACTTTGGCTTTTGTAGATTTTATTGCTTGTTAGGTGGTTGTAGTCAATCCATTAAGCCACATTTGAGTTGCATTTGAAGCTAAAGTAAAGGAGCAAGAAGTGGAATAGAAGATTTAAAGCAATCAAGAAACCTGAAAAAAAAGAGTTTGCAGAAAGTTACTGGCAGCAGCCAAAAGCACAGGCAAAATTCTTGGCCGTAGCCAAATCCAGAAAAATTTCAGGTAGAGAGTTATTGGCAGCAGCTAATCAGCGCAAGCAAAAATTTTGGCCACAGCCAAAATGCTGACAGAGTGTGAACAATGTTAATTTCAGCTCGAAAATTAGGTTTAAAAACACCCCTAACTCAATAAAAAACATTCTTTCAACTTGGGCTTTCTTTAGGGGCTACTTGGGAGCATTTCGAAGCTATGGCTTGAGGATTTTCAAGGAGATTCAAGTAGAGATTGAAGATTTGAAGAGATTTAACTTCATTTCCCTTGGTTTTTCTGGGTCTTCTCTCTTTCTTCTCTGAAATTTCTGCCATGGCTGTCTTCATTTTCTAGATTTGTGATTTCACTCCATGAGTGGCTAAACTTCCATTCTAGAATTATTTTGAACCTTTGTATAGATTAAGACTTGATTCTTCCTCTCTATTGGTAGTAAATGATATATATGTGTGGATTTTATCCTTCTCTTTATGCTTCTAAGTGTTTGGCCACCATTTAGTTTGATTTGTTCATGTGGGTTTGACTTGAGAGAGCTAATCCATGTGTAGAACTTGGTTAAAATCATGCTTGACTTGAAATTTACACTACTACAAAAATAGGCTATTACAGCGCACCAATCCCGGCGCTTTTCTTTTGTAAGCGCTGGGATAGCCCATCTTGACGCTTATAAAGAATAAGGGCCAAGATAGGCAAGACCTATCCCATCGCTTAAAAATAATAAGCGTCGGGATAGGCTTCCAAATTTTTTTAAATATAATTTTTTTATAACTGGGGCGCCTATCCTAGCCCTTAATAACATTAAGCGCTTTCAAATTTATATATCCCGGCGCTTAGGATAGGGATAATGGTTTTAAATTTTTTTCCATTTTTTTTAAATATAATTTTTTATATCTGATGTGCCTATCCCGGCGCTCAGTTACTTTAAGTGACAGGATAAGCCAAATGTTTTTATTTTTTTTTCAAATTTTTTTAAATATAATTTTTTAATAACTGGGGTGCCTATCCTGGTGTTTAAGGATAGTAAGCGCTGGGATAGGCTAATATTTTTAATTTTTTTCATATTTTTTTAAATAACTGGGGTACCTCTCCCGATGCTTAATAAAAGTAAGCGTCGAGATAGGCTAATGTTTTTAAATTTTTTTCCCATTTTTTAAGTATAATTTTTTTATAACTAGGTGCCTATCTTGACGCTTAAGAAAAGTAAGCGCCGAGATAGGCTAATGATTTTAATTTTTTTCCATTTTTTTAAGTATAATTTTTTTATAACTGGGGTGCCTGTCCTGGCACTCAGTTACTTTAAGCGCCAAGATAGGCCAAATGTTTTTAATTTTTTTTCAAATGTTTTTAAATATAATTTTTTAATAACTGGGGTGCCTATCCCGGCGCTTAAGGACAGTAAGCGCCAGGATAGGCTAATGTTTTTAATTTTTTTAAATATAATTTTTAAATAATTGGGGTGTCTATCCCAAAGCCTAAGAAAAGTAAGCGTCGGGATAAGCTAATGATTTTAAATTTTTTTCCATTTTTTTAAGTATAATTTTTTTGTAACTGGGGTGCCTATCTCGGCGCTCAGTTACTTTAAGCGTCGGGATAGGCCAATTTTTTTTTAATTTTTTCAAATTTTTTTAAATATAATTTTTAAATAACTGGGGTGCATATCCCGGCGCTTAAGAAAAGTAAGCACCGGGATAGGCTAATGATTTTAATTTTTTCCCCATTTTTTTAGGTATAATTTTTTTATAACTGGGGTGCCTATTCCGGCGCTTATTAACAGTAAGCGCCGGGTAAGCCAAATTTTTTTAACTCTTTTTCTTTTTATATAGTTTTTTTATATCTGATGTTCCTATCCCTGCGCTTAATTATTTTAAGAGCCGGGAGAGGCCAAATGTTTTTAATTTTCTTTCAAATTTTTTTAAACTTTGTGGCCTACCCCGGCGCTTAGAAGAAGTAAGCGTCAGGATAGGTTGGCGCGAATCTTTTCCAATTTTTTTGTTTTTCCCTCCAGTAAGCCCTATTTCCACCAGCTCTCTCTTTTCCCTCAGCTTTTTCCCCTTCGAGTCCGCTGCCCCAAGCTCCCATTTCGCCATCTCCTAACCCAAGCTCCCTCATTTTCCCCTCATTACTCAGCGAACCCCATTACTACCTCCGCCGCCAGCTGTTTGCACCACAAGTGCACGGGTCGCGCCAAGTAATAAAGTGATAAATAGAGTATCATTCCCACGAGGATTTGATTCCAAACCCCGGTCAAACAATAATTGTCACACTCTCGCCCAATTTGAGTGATTCGAATGTTGAAATTGAAGAGTAAGTATGAAAATAAACATATGCTAAATGAAAATAAAATTATAAACAAGTGATTCTTCAACTTCAAGTATAAAATGGGTCCTAAGATTATGTATCCCCCTTGTACTTCATGAAACTCAATTAACCTCCTCTCAAAGTTGCTCTCAATGAAACAATGTGCTAATCTAGGATTCACAGAGTACTTGTAAAAGCTCTCTCAAGTCAAGAACAAGTGTTTGATCTCACTAATTACACAATCTCTTGTTATAATTAATGAAACCCAATTTTCAAGCTCCAATCCTAATGTGACCATGTAAGGTTAGCAAGTATATCTCTATCTTACCAACAAAACCATCCATTCATCATGTAAACTTCAAGTTCTTACACTATTTTACCCTAGTTCTACACTCAATCTAGCCCTCTCAAGCATCAATCAAGTGAACCCAACATCTAAATGGTGATCAATCACTTAGAAGCATTAGGAGAAGAGTAAAATAAACACATACATCTCACTAATCACACAATAAGAGGAGGAATCAAGAGTTAATCCATACAAGGGTTCAAAATAATCTTAGAATCAAAGTATTTAGCCACTCATGTCCAACAACTCCATGAGAGCATATATATACATCATCACAAAATAGAACAAGAGTAGAGAATGAAGATGGAGAAGATAAACCAAGAGGAGAAGCCCAAATCTCTTCAAAGCTCCAAGCCCAAGCTCAATCCCCACCAAGCTCCAAGCCCTAGCAGAGCAAAACACTCCCAAAATGCCCTAGAAGTCGAAGAATGTCGAATGAGATCGAAACCCTAGTATTTATTTCATTTTAGTCCGCCTGTTCTGTCAAAACGCGCAGCAGAATACGCAGTTCGCCGTGGGTTTCACTGTGGCGAAGCCAGGGCGAACTATCAAAAAATGGTCCAGAAACAAGTGAAGTTCGCTGTCACTTTCGCTGTGGCGAAAGCCAAGGCGAAGTCTTTTTTTTTGCTTTGGTTTCGTCTTAGCTTTGTCCACTCGTCAGCTTGATGAAGGGGCTATAATCTCTTGGTTATTGTATCAAAATATTCCTACAAGATTTCCATAAAACAACATAAGAAACTAGCTAGAAATATGATCAAAATCTACACAAATAAACAATGATGTACAACCAAAAATCAAATGAGCATTTTCCTATCTTGGGTATCCAAAATTTATCAATTATTGAATAAAAGGTCAAGCAAATGTGCTAAAATAACATGAATTTCTGGAAGTTATCACACCCCCAAACTTAAACTTTTACTCGTCCTCGAGTAAAACAAGAGATGAACTTGTTAGATTGATCAATTATCCACTTACTATGCAAGCATGGAGTTTTCCTCATTAGTTGCTCAAGAAGATATATTCAATAGGAAATCAATGGAATATAGAAGGATGCAAAATTCACAAATTAAGAACAAACTTCCCAACAATTCCAAGTGTGTGTGTGGAGTTAGAAAATGATTCTTCTGCAAATGTCAAGAAAAAATTCAACATTTCAAGAGGTATGAACCAGCCTCAACATCAAGACTTCATATGCCTAACCTCTTCCTCTCTCTCCACTAAAACATCATTTCACATAAATCCAAAATCAATGGGACTTTATAAGGTTCTAATTTGGCCAAGGGTTAAGCTCATAGAAAGAAAGGTATAAAGAGAATTCAAACATCTTGAGATAAATGATAGTATGCAACTCATCTTTCTTCCTTTTCTACACAAAATATCCTTCCAAAAATCCAACCACTCCCCCAAACTTATCTTAATTTGATGTATTTGCACTCCAAGTCTTATTGAAACTAAACTCTGTTTTTCTTTTTCTTTTCTTTTCTTCCATTTTTCTTCTTCTTCTTCTTTATTTTACAAAGGGAAATCAACTTGAAATGACTTTGGAGTACCAGTTATTGAATATCATATATTATTTACATTCCCCCTACCCACTTTTACAATTATAATCATTTCAAAATTACCAAACAAATCCTTACCACCCATCATAATCATCAACTCATCAATCATCTCAAGATTAAGGTAATTCATGGTTTTTCAGGCTGTAAAGGTTAGGGTCTACTGAGGGCTTCAAAAAGAAACTCATATGGTTTTTCATTTAAAGGCTCGAATGGGGGTTCAAATGGAAATGATTTAAAAGTAAGCTTGAAAGGCTCAAACGCATTTGAAAAAATGCCCATATCATTTTCCAAAATCATGCAAAATCATTACAAAGCCTCAAGAGATTCCAAGATGGGTTCTAGAGTCTATCAGTGAAGAAAGAAAATACATGCTCAAACGCCACAAAATCTCCAAAGAAAGGCTTTCAAATCGTTCCCAACTCTAGTGTACCAAATTTGCTTCAAAATGGTCAGAAAGCCAGTCTCAACAATGCAAAGCAAGCATCCAAAAATATTAACCACAACTTCCTCTTAAACATATAATCTAAGCAACCATTCTATTATTGGATCCCACATTTAATTCAGTGGATAATAAATCAATCTAAATCATGCTTCAAGTAAAATGACAAGTAATCGTCCAAGTTTCTAAAATTGAAATTCATGTCAATGTTAACCAACATTCTGTCATCAACTTATTAAATTCTAATCAAATTGGAAATGCAAGAAACTTCCCTGTAAATGCTCTTTGCTCTCCAAACTTGCTTCTCGTTGCCTCATGTTCAAGTTGATGACAAACCTTGAAAATGTTCAAAAGAAGTCACACCTATTAACGAAAAACAAAAATGGAAAATATTAAATTTTTAGAGCTTGGGTTGCCTCCCAAGAAGCGCTAAGTTTATAGTCTTCATCCAGACTTTCCAATACTCACTGCTAATCATACGTATCAAAAACAAAGATCACCTTGTCTTCATTTCTCTTCAAATGACAAGGTTTCAGAAGAAATGGGAATTCATTCATACAAGAATTACATGATCCTTCAATCCAGAGTGATTTTAAGAAACATGATTCAATATGGCACATGGGAGGCTTCAATTCAGTTGTTTCAAAGTTATCCTCAATAGCCCCCAAATATTTTGAAAACCCAATAAAATCTACTTGACTTCCATTAGTAAGAGTCAAGCTACCAGTAGGAGGATTTGGAACATAGATTGCAGGGATTTCTATTATATTTTCTTGTTCACAACAATAAGGATTAGGCTCCAAACTCGAAACCTCAATTGGGCACTCAATGTTGTTCTCTCCCTCTTCAATTTCCAACTCACAATCACCCATAAAATGATCACAAACCATTGACAATACATCATCACTTCCCACAGTTAATTTCCCACTTGAAATTGTATCTTCTACATCAGAGTCATTTGAAATATCAATGAAAACACCTGTTTGCTTTAAAGACTTAATGTTAGAAGCCATTTCATTTTCCCTAGATGCTAAATTTTCAAGAGCTAATGCATGTTCATTAAATTTTTCTTTTGTCCAAGTACTCATTTCATTTTGATTATCAAGAATACGCTGAAGCATCTCCTCTACTGTAGGCTTTTTCTCATGAATGGGAGTGATTTCATCTACATGATTAGGCAATGTTTGATAATATGATACATATGAAGGGAAAGAAGAATTTGGGTCCCAAGGCAATGAATGTTCATGATTCCAACTAGGATTAAAAGAATTATCATGCCAATTAGTTTGAACCCTAGCAAAATCATCCCCTACATAATCCAAGGATGAGACATGAGGGCATTGCTCAATATAATGATTATCTCCACAAAAATTGCAACAAATGTACTCATATTGAGTTTCAAAAGCATTAGAATCATAACAAGAATGTAGATAATCATTATCATGTTCAAATCCACCACTTGCCCTATTAGTCCACCAAGGATAATCCATAAAAAAAATTTAAAAGAAAATAACTAACAAACAAAAAGACAAACAAAGAGAGCAAATATACACATATGAACACAAAAAAATAAGTCAAAAGAGAAAAACAAACACAAGAACAAATATATACAAAACTCAAGATTAAGCTACTAGTGCTCTAATCAAGGTTGAATAAGGACGGTTTTGGGAAACAAATCCCCAACAACGGTGCCAAAAACTTGTTCGCACCGCAAGTGCACGGGTCGCTCCAAGTAATAAAGTGATAAATAGAGTATCATTCCCACTAGGATTTGATTCCAAAACCTGGTCAAACAATGATTGTCACACTCTCGCCCAATTTGAGTGATTCGAATGTTGAAATTGAAGAGTAAGTATGAAAATAAACATATGCTAAATGAAAATAAAATTATAAACAAGTGATTCTTCAACTTCAAGTATAAAATGGGTCCTAAGATTATGTATCCCCCTTGTACTTCATGAAACTCAATTAACCTCCTCTCAAAGTTGCTCTCAATGAAACAATGTGCTAATCTAGGATTCACAGAGTACTTGTAAAAGCTCTCTCAAGTCAAGAACAAGTGTTTGATCTCACTAATTACACAATCTCTTGTTATAATTAATGAAACCCAATTTTCAAGCTCCAATCCTAATGTGACCATGTAAGGTTAGCAAGTATATCTCTATCTTACCAACAAAACCATCCATTCATCATGTAAACTTCAAGTTCTTACACTATTTTACCCTAGTTCTACACTCAATCTAGCCCTCTCAAGCATCAATCAAGTGAACCCAACATCTAAATGGTGATCAATCACTTAGAAGCATTAGGAGAAGAGTAAAATAAACACATACATCTCACTAATCACACAATAAGAGGAGGAATCAAGAGTTAATCCATACAAGGGTTCAAAATAATCTTAGAATCAAAGTATTTAGCCACTCATGTCCAACAACTCCATGAGAGCATATATATACATCATCACAAAATAGAACAAGAGTAGAGAATGAAGATGGAGAAGATAAACCAAGAGGAGAAGCCCAAATCTCTTCAAAGCTCCAAGCCCAAGCTCAATCCCCACCAAGCTCCAAGCCCTAGCAGAGCAAAACACTCCCAAAATGCCCTAGAAGTCGAAGAATGTCGAATGAGATCGAAACCCTAGTATTTATTTCATTTTAGTCCGCCTGTTCTGTCAAAACGTGCAGCAGAATACGCAGTTCGCCGTGGGTTTCACTGTGGCGAAGCCAGGGCGAACTATCAAAAAATGGTCCAGAAACAAGTGAAGTTCGCTGTCACTTTCGCTGTGGCGAAAGCCAAGGCGAAGTCTTTTTTTTTGCTTTGGTTTCGTCTTAGCTTTGTCCACTCGTCAGCTTGATGAAGGGGCTATAATCGCTTGGTTATTGCATCAAGATATTCCTACAAGATTTCCATAAAACAACATAAGAACCTAGCTAGAAATATGATCAAAATCTACACAAATAAACAATGATGTACAACCAAAAATCAAATGAGCATTTTCCTATCTTGGGTATCCAAAATTTATCAATTATTGAATAAAAGGTCAAGCAAAATGTGCTAAAATTACATGAATTCCTGGAAGTTATCACCGGCCTCTTAGCAAACCCTATTACTCGCCGGCCCCATTACTACCCAGTGAACCCCACCCACCCTTTGAATCTAAGTGACAAGAACCCTATTTCTCCCTCTTCCCCTCTACTATTTCTCTCTCTCCATTCAAAACTTAATATTTAGAAGGATTCTCCTCCGTCGTTCCCAAGTTGAAGAGAGAAGAATGTAAGCAAACAAAACACGATTCCAACTTCTTTGATTGAAAGGTTCGAAAATACTTCACTTATTTTTTGTATCTCACTTTGTGATTTATGCATTTATGGTTTTCTTATCTATTTCTGCCTAACAACTCAGTGATTTGCAATTTAATCAGTGTTACCTTTTATAAACGTAGATTATTGGATTATAAATTGCGAATGCTTGGGTATATGCAAGATCCGTATTTAATGAGTTCTTTTTAGTAAATTAAATTGCCAAGGCTATGGTATATGCAAGAACCGTATTTAATGAGTTCAATTAAGCAAATCATACTCCCATTTCCCCAGACTTCTTTTATTATTTGAAGATTTATGGTTCTGAATCAAAAATATTAAATTCTTCGTCTTCTCTGCGACCACAGCAAACTCTATTGCCCTCCATTCCCTTATTTCTCCATCGTCCTCCATTCTCTCATTTTCTCCGTCTTCTCTAGTACTACAATGAAATCCAGCTGCGTTTTGCGGTGACAACGAGCTTAGTCAAGTGAGTTTCCTCTCCTCATTTCTCTGATTAGAGTGTTTTTCAAGTGTGGTTCAATTTTGAGTTGTGGGTTTTAGAAATACTCAAACCAGTAAAAGCGAAGATTAGATTTTGATTTACAACTAGTGTGAAAGGGTTTGAGTAGTGGTTTGAGTATTTGACTGGATTTCACTAAAAATTTTGTGGGGATCACTGTTCAGGCGCAAATTGGAGTATGATTTTTGGGGTTTTAGTTTGATTCTCTGTCTTACATGATTCTGTTTTGGGGATATATATGGCTTTGATTTGTTGTCTTGTTAACTTGCTAGTGATTAGATATTGACATTTGAGTTTCCATTTGTGTTAATTTGTGTGTTTCATAACTTATTGGTATGATTATGAATTTTGATGAAGGCTTTGTAATGTGAATGGATTTTGCCCTTATTTGGATGGTCTTGATTTGATATTCTTTTGAATATATGATGTTTTAAATTGCAATTAACATATAAGTGTTTACTATGATCTATGAATGAGAACATAATAGGGTGTTCAAATATATTTTGCATTTAGGTGTTCTTTAATTTTACTTTGAATCTTGGGTGTTCTTTAATTTTCCATTTAGAATTTGTTGGATAATCTATGATCTATGAATGAGAACATATTAGGGTGTTCAAATATATTGATATAAGGTGAATTCATATAAAAATTGATGAGTTGTTTATTTATGTTGTAGGGATCTCAAGAAGTATTTGTTTCGTCCACATTCTTCATCAAAACCAAAGTAAAAGAAATCGTTGAGGTACATGCATTTTATTACTGGTAAGAAACTTTTGCTTTGTGGAACTATTAATGCACTATATATAAATGCTCTGTGAATTATGTTGTGGTCGACTGTGGAAATATATTGAGTTGATGTTGTTTATATAGTTGGTATCGATTTCTGTTAAAAAGAGAGGGCCTTGAGCCTGGAAACGTTTATTTTGTAGTCGTTATGCTGCCGATTTTTTTTAAAAAATAAGGTAACTGTTCGCCCTGCGCCGCAAGTGCACGGGTCGTGTTAAATAATAAAGTAGTGAGTAAAGTATCGTTCCCACGAGGATTTATCCAAAACCCGGTCAAACAATGATTGTCACACTCTCGCCCAATTTGAGTGACACAAATGTTGAGATTGAAAATTAACTAAGAAAAATAAAATGAAAATAAACTATAAACAAGTGATTCTCCAACTTCAAGGATAAAATGGGTCCTAAGATTATTTATCCCCCTTGTATTTCTTAAAACTCAATTAACCTCCCCTCAAAGAAGCTCTCAACGAAACCATGTGCTAACCTAGGGTTCATAGAGTACTTGTAAACGCTCTCTCAAGTCAAGAACAAGTGTTTAGTCTTATTAATTGCACAATCTCTTGCTACAATTTAATAAGACCCAATTCTCACACTCCAACCCTAATGTGACTATGCAAGGCTATCAAGTATATCTCTATCTTACCAACAAAACCATCCATCCATGCAAACTTCAGGTTCTTGCACTATTTTACCCAAGTTCTACACTTAACCTAGCTCTCTCGAGTCATAAATCAAGTGAACCCAACATCTAAATGGTGATCAAGCACTTAGAAGCATTAGGAACAGAGTAAAATAAGCACATAGATATCATTAATCACAAATTAAGAGGAGGAATCAAGAATCAATACATACAAGGGTTCAAAATAATCCTAGAATACAAGTATTTTAGCTACTCATGTTCTAAAACTCCATGGGAGCATATATATACAACATTACAAAATAGAACAAGAGAAGAGAAGGAAGATGGAAGAGATAAACCAAGAGAGGAAGCCCAAATCTCTTCGAAACTCCAAACCCAAGCTTAATCCCCTCTAAACTCCATGCCCTAGCAGAGCAAAACACCCCCAAGAATGCCCAGAAGTCAAAGAATGAATAATAAGCTCGAAGCCCTAGCTTTTATTTCACTTCAACCCGTCTTTTTGTCAAAACGCGCAGTATCGCACGAAGTTCGCCATGACTTCATCGCGGCGAGCCCGCGGCGAAGTCCCAAAAATTCCAGAAACAATTGTAGCTCGCTGCGGCGAGCTCACGGCGAGCTAGCCAAAAATAGGGCAGGGGCAGATGCTGGTCGCTGTGACTTCGCCGCGGCCTTTATTCTGGTACTTTGCTCTGCTTTTCTCTTATTTTTGTTCACTTGGGAGCTTGGTGGAGGGGCTATAGTCTCTTGTTTGTTGCATCAAAATGTTCCTATAAAAATTACATAAAACAACATAAGAAACTAACTATAAAAATAATCAAAATCTACTTAAATATACAATGATATGCAACCAAAAATCAAATGAACATTTTCCTATCTTGAGTATCCAAAATTCATCAATGATTGAATAAAACTCAAGGAAAATGTGCTAACATTACATGAATTCCCAGAAGTTATCAGTAACATCGTAAGGTGGCTACATAATGAGTAAGTCATGTACATCTTACCGCCACTTTCCTTTAATAGGTTATTTACTAATAACATTTACACTAGCATTCATTGTGTTGGAATAACACTCTTTTATTTACATGTTTTTTCAAGATACACAATCTATCGGAAAGAAAGCTCAAGTGCCTAATGTCAAAGGTATCGGTGGTTCAGCTACTCAATTGAAGAAAAAGATTTCACGTACTGATCCATTTTCATAGGTGATTATTTCTTAATTAATTTAAACTAGCATTCTTTTTATTGGAAGAAAATTTCAGACTTTCTATTTATATGGTTTGTAGGCAACAAAAACGAAGGGCAAGAAGAAAGGACAAGTCCTTGCTCCTGTTATTGAACGTACAAGCGCCTAGATGCCAAATCGTGCTTGATTGCTAGCATTTGCAGCCACCTTATCTCCCGATGCTATTGGCACAATTCCATTCAACAGGAATATATTTGGCGAGTCAAATATGAGTGAGCTTCTTTCTACGAATCAGGTCATGGAGGTGCTTGATGAAGGATGGGTCAGTGCTACGGTTATCAATTTATGGAACAGGTATATATGCGTTTTCATTGTGGTTTTGTTCAATGTCATAAGTTTTACACTAATTGGGAGTTGGTATGGTTTCTATGAAGGCACCTGCATGAAGATGTCATGATCAACGGGGAGCATGTCTCGTTCGAATTCATAAGCCCTTATGCAATAGCACATATTTCAGGCGCGAAACATGACGAATAGTCCAAAGCGATTTTAAAATGCTTTTCTTTAAAGGAAATGGGCATGACTTTATTCTTAGCTCCAATTAGGGTAAGATACGCATTATAGGTTTATAGGTTTCATTGTATTCTTAGCTCCAAGCATCATAGATATATACACTGACATAACATTCTAAAACATTTTAGGGCACATTGGCTTATGCTTGTCATCCATCCGTCAGCGCAATTAGATCCCTTAATTTACTATTTGGATCATGTGCAAGCTGCTGAACCAGATAATCACCCAGCTTTGATGCGCTTGAAGAGCACCGAAATGGAAAGAAATCAGTGTAGTGCCGCCTCGGATCCGCTCTTCAAGAATTTAAGACCCAAGGGGTAGTGGAAGCTATCCCCGGGTGTCGGTCTCAAGGAGCCTTAGTGTAAATGACTACCTAATAGCTAAATGCAAAACTAATTGGACGGGAAAACATTTTGTATTTGATTTTTTTGAGATGTAAAAGAGAAGTTTGTATGAAAAGTGTTGTATCTTCAAGAAAGAATTGAGATTGGATTTAAACGGGAGATTTGGATTAAAAGGGATAATTATTCTTGGTAAATGGAACCTTCGGGAATCATTGCTTCTTAAAATTTTTGGGAGTTTAAAAATGGCCAATTTCTAGAGGTATTGTGGGCCATGGGTGGTAGTCTGTGGGCCATGGGTGGGATATCTAGAGGTATTTCTATGTGGATAGAGTTTTCGGTGTCCGAGTGAGAGGAAATGCTAGACTCCCTAAAATAACACTCCTCCAATATAGGGCTAGAGGGACCACCTTGATTGGTTCTCCTAAGTTGGCTAAGGGGTGGCTCAATCCCAAGGTTTAAGGATGGAAGGTTTGATCCTCTTCTCCTTCTACCTCTCCCTCTAGGCATGCACAATGAGATACAAACAAGTAGAAGAAATCAAGAGCAAGTCAAGGTTGAGTCACACAAGGCACAGACAACAAGTTGACTTTCAGCAGCAACTAAGACTTAGCATGTACAAAACTCGAGCAAGAATAAAGGTATGCAATGTATGGAAATGTATGTATGTGTATTGAGTATGTATGAATGAGTATGGTGATGTATGATTTATATGTGCAACAAAGATGATGAACGGACACCGAAAATCAGCTAAAATAGGAGTTGTCAGTCAGAGCAAGTATGCTATGCACAAGTAAGCTTCAAGCAACAAAAATGTGACTTGGGAGATAGGATCATGCACTCAAAATCAAGCAAAAGCAAGAATTCACAATTTAGTGCAGTCAAACTACCACAAAAGTAACCAAGCACACAAGTAAGTCAATGAGCAAAGAAAGTGCAAAGAGAGAGCAAGTATCTATACTAATTTTTAGGGGTTTTCAAAGTATGATATGCAAAGATGAAAACTAAACCTAAATGCAACCTAAAAGCTAGACCCGGCCAACGAAAATTTGACAACCGACTACTAGGGAACAAATTACTTGGCTCCCCGGCAACGGTGCCACTTAAAGAGCACCGAAATGGAAAGAAATCGGTGTAGTGCCGCCTCGAATCCGGTCTTCAAGAATTTAAGACCCAAGGGGTAGTGGAAGCTATCCCCGGGTGTCGGTCTCAAGGAGCCTTAGTGTAAATGACTACCTAATAGCTAAATGCAAAACTAATTGGACGGGAAAACATTTTGTATTTGATTTTTTTGAGATGTAAAAGAGAAGTTTGTATGAAAAGTGTTGTATCTTCAAGAAAGAATTGAGATTGGATTTAAACGGGAGATTTGGATTAAAAGGGATAATTATTCTTGGTAAATGGAACCTTCGGGAATCATTGCTTCTTAAAATTTTTGGGAGTTTAAAAATGGCCAATTTCCTAAAGAACCCTAGAGGAACCCCTCTAGGCTGGGCTTAGATTAATTTAACTAACCCCGGAACCCCGCACGTTAATTAACTTAACCTAAGTTGATTAAGCACTTGACCCAATTAAATCTACTAATCGCAAGGGACTATTAATCCTACAACCGGAACCCCAAATTGCAACCAAATTAGCATATTAATTCCAATTTATTGGTGGAACCCCATCCAATAACTTGAACCCAATAGGTTGAAGTCCAATGTCACTCAAGCAATTAGTAGATTTACTTGCCAATTTCTAAACATAAATACTTGAACCATGATCCACTAAACAAGAACCCTCATTTAGCACAAGATTTTAACAAGAAAACATATATTAAATGATGAACCCATACAAATAAAATATGCTCAAGTCAATAAGTTCAATGTCAAGCATCCATATAAAGAAAATAAACAAGATAGGTTGTTTCTACCACTCTCATACAAAGATATAAGATAAAATTACATCCAGATGCATAAAACAACTCTAGAGCCCTAGAAAAATTGTAATACACAAGAGGAAGAGAGAGTGGAGAACAACACTCCCCTTTGTAGCTTCAAGCTCCTCCCTTGAGCTCCATCACCAAGAATAAATGGGCTTAGTTGCTGCTCTTCATAGGAGAAACATCAACCAAGGTGGAAGAAAGGGTGGAAGCCATGGATGTTGGGTGGAGAAGAGGGTGGAAGATGAAAGATTCGATGAGAGAGTGAGAGAGCTAGGGTTAGAGAGGCATGTGGTGGCTTCCAAATCTGTCAAAGGCTCCTCATTTTCGACCTAATATGCTCCCGAGTCGGGTCCTAGAAGTGGGTAATTGAATTGGACCCGGGTTGGCCCAAAAAAACCAGCAAAATCGCACATCTGTCAGTGCGTGCTCGCTGTAGCGAGCATTTTTGGTTGCTGTGGCGAGATGTACGGAATTTTGGGGCTGAATTTTTGTGCTTTGGTGCCTCCTTCTCTGCAACTCGCTCTTCAACCCGGCTAATTTCTTCATGTAAAATTTTTCCTCTTTTGGTCCTTCAGCGACCCTACAAACATTATTGCAATAAACAAGGATAAAAAAGTCCTAGAGATCAATTAATACAAATTAATCTCCAATTATGACTAATTAACCTTATTTTCATACTAATTCCACTTAAAGGCCTATGGTGTTCAATAAGCTCATATGGACCAAAATTGCATCTTAAATATGTTAAAAACCTCATTTTTAGCATAGCAAAACAATACAAATCTAAGGATTTGTCAGCCTCGTCAATAGGTACCTGAATGTCAACATTCTTTGAATGTGTTGTATTGTTTGTCATTTTATGACCCTACCTAATAAAATTAATTTAATTTGTTTCGTTTCCAGCACATTGACCAGTTTTCGGTCCTCTATTAACTTGAGTTATTCTAAAGCCCTTGACCAGAAAGATGCTTATCGGTGAAGCAAAGTCCAGGTTTTACACAAAGTCCAGGTTTTACAAGTTATTCAATGTTTTAAACAATCTAGTTAAACCATAACGTAAATATTTCTCATATGATATTTGGTGTTTTTTGTTACAGTGCTCCTTCCAACCCAAAAACAATGACTGTGGATACTATGTGATGCAGTTTATGAGGCATGCCGTTACACATGATCGATGTAGCATTCCATTGAAGGTAAGTTATATATTTTGCCAACTCTAATTGTATTTGTACTTGTTATTAGATTTTAAGTAGATTTAATTGTCATTTAAATATCTTTGTTTGTGCAGTATTACCCGGACGCACATTGCTTGATATTGTCGAGGGAACAAATGAATGCGCTAATTGAGGAATGGTGCACTTATGTACTACCTCTTTTCTCTCATTATGTACAAATGTAGATAGTATAGCTAGTAACATGCTTTTTGTTTCCCAATTAGAATGCTAGGTTTAATTGTACATTGCTCTCTAGATGAGTTACCGGTGTATATGGATTGCCTGCAATTGTATAAAATTGCTGGTATTTTAACTCTGATGCAGGTGGGATGTATATAAAATTAAATCAATTATTTTTTTTAGAAAATAAATAGTAGCGCTTTTAGCGCTTTTTATGATAAAGCGTCGCTATAGGTATATGACAAATCTCTGATTTGTAATGTTTTATATGCTTAAATTGAGGCAATTAACATGATTAAGATGCAAGTTTGGTCTAATAATGTCTAATTGAATGTCCCAAACTCTCAAGGGAAATGAGTGTAAAAATAGGAGTAATTAGCCATAATTGTAGATTAATTGCATTAATTAATTTATAGGGCTATTTGATCTTGGTTTTATCTTATTCTCACTTGAAGGGTCACTCAGGACCAAAAGATTAGACCCGGGACGAAGAAGAAGGCAAAAAAAAAGAGACAGAAATGAAGGCTCCTCGCAGCGGCGAGCAGACGGCGAAAAAGCACCCTGAAGAGGCAGAAAGGAATGGTCCTTGCCGTGGCGAGAAGATGGCGAGAAAGGCCCACTTTTGGCAGAGAACAATGCAGCGAGGCCATGGCGAGCTCCGCGAATTCTACAAGTGACAGCTCATGTTTTTTGGCCTAATTCGGATCCAACTTAATACCCACTCACTTGACCCGACTTGGGGGACATAAAACTCGAAATTTACACCCCATTAGGGCAGATTTGGAGCCACCACACACTTCTAAACCCTAGCCTCTCATTTTCTCTCATTCCCTCTCATCTCCATCCCCTCCATCTTCCATTTTTCTTCCTCCAACTTCATGGCAGCCACTTCCTTCTTCCTTGTTGGTGTTTTCTTCTTGGAAGACAGCAGCTAGGCTCCACCATTCTTGGTGGTGGGAGCCAAGGGATGAGCTTGAAGCTTGAATAAGGGAGTTCTAGATCTAATCCTTCTTCCTCTTGTTGTATTTATGCTTTTCTAGGGTTGTAGGAGTATATTTGTGACATTTGGTTGTGTTCTTAATTTCTACATGTTGTATAAGTGATTTTTTTATTCTCTTTGTGAAAATCTTGTGTTAATTCCAAATCTCACTTTTATCTTATTTTTATTTTTACCCTTAAACTTATAACATCTTTTGCACCTATTTTATACCAAAAACAAAATACAATACTTTTTACCTGCTTTTGTTAGTTCGCATATTAGCTACTAGGTCATCTTTTGCGTTTAGGCTCCTCAAGCGAACGACACCCGGGGGTTAGCTTCCACTATCCCCTTGGTTCTTATTTTCTTGAAGGGCGGATCCAAGGGCGCGCTACACGTACATACACTCAAAAGTAGTGCTCTTCAGTATACCTATAGCTTATTTCTTTTTCTTTTTTGATATTACCTATAGCTTATTTCATTGTAAGCGCCGCTATAAGTATTTTAGGCCAGCTAAATTAAAAAAAATATTAACTGGACTAAGGTGGTACTTAAAGAAGATAAACGCCGCTTTAGGCTACCCTATCGCGGCGCTTTTAACAAATTAAGCGTCGTTATAGGTATACCTATAGAGACGCTTATTAAGCGTTGCGTTAAGGTTAATGGCCTATCGTGGCGCTGGCTATAGCGGCTTATAAGCGCCGCTATAAGGCCAAGAAAAACGCCACTATAGGCAATTTCTGTGGTAGTGTTACATGATAAATGGAAAGTTTGTTAGTAAAATAGATATATCTTTACTAACTTTGCATTGTCACATTAGGGTTGGTTTTCAAAGGGGATTTTCATTATTTGTAGCAAGAGATTGTACATTTTAATAAAAAGATAAACTTGATTTTGACTTGAGAGCGCTTAGTCAAGTGCATATGAACCCTAGACAAACACATATATTCATGGAAAATACCATTTGAGAGGGAGTTCTTCATGTCTTATGAAATGCAAAGGGGATAAATAATCCTAGACTCTATTTAATCCTTAAAGTCAAAGAATCAATCGTTTTTATCACTTTCTCGTTTTAGAAAAATAGATTTCAAACTTTCATTGCACAACCTAAAATCTTTTCTTTGTTCAACTTGATTGAATTCACTTAGCCTTTTGTTTGGTCAAGATTTTAGTCCAAATCTCCGTGGGAACGATATTTTATACTACTTGCGATCCGTGCGCTTGCGGTTAATGCTTGACGGCGAACACCCTCCTATTTTCTCCCCTATTTTTCTCCTCCCCTAACCTTTCTCTCCATCCAAACACACTCTTATAATGATTACAATCCTTGTTCGTAAGAAGATTTATTATCTGCTACAAAATTTAAACAATTATGTGGTCCTCATCATATAAAATTTATCATCAATTTTTTTGTTTGTTCTTGTGTCAAATTTCCCATAGCTAGGCATCACAGTTGCGCCTGTTATAAACGAAATTGATAGCTTTTGTCCATATGTACGGAAAGAAATTAAAAAATAATCATGGAATATAGCCTGATTGGGGTAAGCAAGGATAGATAAACATTTTTGGCAAAATAATGAAATTGTTATCATTTCATTTTCATAAACATGGGAGTGAGCATTCAGTTATTTGGTTTTATTTATAGTAAAAACTGAAATAACCAAAAATCAAATAAATAGAATTTCAAATACTGAACTAAAACTGGTTCACTGAAATCGAATTAACCGAAATATTTTGGTTCACTTCGGTTAATAATCAAATTTTGAGATTAATATTATTTACCAAACATAATGTTCTATTATATATAAAATACTAAGGGCATTTTGAGTTTATCATTATCTATAAAACATATTACTGAATATAATAATCATAAAAGGGAAAATTAATTACAGGTCCCATATAAGAAACTTAATTAAGATGAGGTCTTACGAAATCACGTAATTATAATCTGAGGTCTCTGTCAGGAAGTTGTGAACATCAGGTGAAAAGTTGTTATCGTCAGGTCCAACAGTTGTTATCGTCTGGACAAAAATTGTAAGCGACGAAGAATTAAATCCCTGGACACTGACAAATTTTGACAAGATGATAACAACTTTTTGACCTAACAATAACAAATTTTAGCCTGATGGTCACAACTTGGGGTCTAACTATTACAACTTTTGAACTTTTGGTCAGTAACCACTTTTAACCTGATGATAACAACTTATGACCATGTAGTAACAATTTCGTGGGATTTGAGATTAATTATGTGATTTCGTGGGACCTCATCTTAATTAAACTTCTTACATGGGAACTATAATTAATTTTGGGGTAATTAATTGTAAGTTCCATGTAAGGGACATAATTAAGAACATGTCCCATAAAATGTGGTAATTAATTTGAAATCCCAAAAGATTTAACAAATATTATTTCTGAAGGAGTGGATCCCACTTAAATTATTAAAAGTTTTCCTCACTCCATCCTTCTCTCTCTCCACTTCGTTCACCAAAGCTCCTCCCATCACCCTCAACTCCTTCTCCTTCTGCAACTCACAGCGCCCCTCCCCCTACCACCCCTGCTCCGCTGGCTCCACCACTCTCCATCAACCGCAACCTCACCATAATATATATAAATATATAATATTATAATAATATCCCAAAATTATTATATAAGAGTCATAATTTTTCATTAAATATAAATATATGATATAAATTTTTGTCTTACGAATGAAATTTTCGATAACCAAACCAAAACCAAAATTCCAAAAAAATATAAAAACCAAATTTTCACAGAACTAAAAATACTGAATTGAGTTCGGTTATT
Organism: Mimosa bimucronata; assembly: GCA_037074515.1. Classification (NCBI taxonomy): domain Eukaryota; kingdom Viridiplantae; phylum Streptophyta; class Magnoliopsida; order Fabales; family Fabaceae; genus Mimosa; species Mimosa bimucronata. The sequence goes on from CM073446.1 coordinate 5,389,307, forward strand.
ATCAGTTTCAACTCTAATTTATTCACCCCTTCATCTGACCAACTTTTATGTTGGCTATTGAAGTTTTGACATATAGACATTCGTTCTTTACTCGAGATTGGAACATGATATAATCATAGTCAAAGTTTCCATGAGGATTAACAAAATACATAACATTGATCTGACGCTTAAACCAAAGCCATAGAAATCGTTAATGGTGATGTGCGCGGCATGTGTGGCTTTCACACGTCTTTTTCTACTTTCGATATATTACAAAATTCAAAGTATTTTCCGCCAAAAAAGAAAATTAAAATTACACACACACACACATCCACATAAACATCTTATCAAACCTCTCATAATCTTACAAACAATATAAAATGAAATTAAAACTATTAATATTTTGGACATGTTAGGAGATGGAGGGGTCACCATGTAGGCTAAGGATCCAATCAAAAAGAGAGGATTTTCTGACCAGTCAATTATATTCGGTAAAACACAGCTATAACTCATTAATTAGATTCACACATCACCCGCCATCCCATAGCAGCCTCATTTGATTTAATTTCCTATATTCAAATGCAATTTTAATTTTTCTTCGTTTATTACAATAAATGGAAAACAAAATAATAGAGTCCCTTATCACACTGAACGTTGAACTCATCACGCATGCATGAATATGACAGACTTTAATTTGATTATTGGATAACTTAGAAGAACTTACAAATCAATGTCCACACTTATAGATATACATGTTTACAGTATAAATATAAGTTACTTGTTGCACTTCTAGCCACAACCATATATCTTCTTCTTCTTCTTCTTCTTCTTCTTCTTCTTCTTCTTCTCATGGCTTCTTACTCTCCATTATTAATAACTTTTTGTGGCATGAAAATATTTAGGGTTTGGGTATTTTCAATTGTGTTTGTGGGGATGGTATCAGGTCAATTAACATCTGATTTTTATTCGACTTCATGCCGTAATGCTTCTGCTACCATTAAGGCAGCTGTAGAGTCTGCTGTGAACTCTGAGAAACGCATGGGGGCTTCCTTGCTTCGTCTTCATTTCCATGATTGCTTTGTTCAAGCAAGTCTCCTTCCACTTCTTTATTTTATATACACACACACACACACACATATATATATATAAGTTTTACTATAACTGCCTAGCTACTACGGTTTGAATCATCTAATCTATCTAACATTTATCTAATCTAACTATTTACTTAGATATGCGTACACTCTTATACACGATATAAGGTGATTATAATAAGATATTTTTTTAGCCCTTTCCCAAATGTTCATGTCATATATATAGGAATTAATTTGATTACCTCATGATGATCCAGGCCAGTTTGTTTGATACACAATATATATATTTATATATATATCAATGTTTTATGTTATTTTATTTCAGGTTTAGTCAAGTTACAGCTCTATATACAATAGTTAAAACAGACAGCCTAGCTTATATAAGAATATAAATTATATGTGACAGGGTTTGTTTTATTTATTTTGACTTTATAAGTACAGATTAAGATGTTATATATATCCATGTAGAATGGGAACCAGCTACATCCAATGCCTGAAATAAAAAAATAGGCTATTTTACTTGAACAATTTTATTAAATTTAACCTTATTTCTAACAAATATAAAAGCCTTTCAAATTTATTTATGAACACAATGAACTTCTTGCACATTATTAATTAGTTTTTGTTGTCAAACCAGCTATGACTAGTTAAGAGTGTGATAGGATGTCGGTAGTTGATATTTAAACAATTCATACTTAAATGTCTAGATGAGTTTATTGTTTTTTTTTTCAAAAAAGGTATTTTTGTATATTTATAAGTTTAAAAAGTGTAGAATGAATGAAACCTCTCATAATCTAAAAATCACCTCAGTTTATAATATTACATGGGCGAAGGTGTGCAAAAATGCCTATGCAGTTTGGTCTAAGGTGCACCAAATCCGGCAATTTTATTTTGTCTAAAAGTGCCCGTGTAGTTACCAAAATGGGTTAAAAATGCCCATACCGTCAATATACACTAATGGCATTAAGCTTTTTAAAGTTACAAAAATGTGTAAAAATACCCATAAAATTTGGTCTAAAGTGCACCCAACATCGTTAGTGTATTTTTACAATTGGGTATTTTTGCACCTTTTATTTTTCCTAATTTTGAAAAACTAAACGCCGTTAGTTTATATTGACGGCATGGGCACTTTTAAACCATTTTGGTAACTACGTGAGCACTTTTGGGTAAAAAAAAAAAAACTTCACGGTGTTGGGTATACCTTAGACTAAATTACATGGGCATTTTTGCATCTTCACCCATGCTACATTCATTTTATATAGCTTAGTCTTATTCTTACCTTATCTTTCATAGAACTTAAACGATAATGTTCAAACAATATTATGGTGATTGTATCACTTTAATTTTTCTAAAACATACTTGTCATGATGTACGTCACGATCCAGCTAATAATTAACCAGACAGTGATCTTTCGGCAAAAGTAGATCATTTACATATACACACACAATCGTACTTTCAATATACTCTCATCTGGTCCTATTTATAGGGTAAAGAGAGAAGATTTTATTTGGTCCTAAATATAAGTCACCGCATTAAATATTTATAGTGCATACACAAGTTTATCCTTCATTTATTATGTGTTGACTTTATTTTAATGGGGGTAGAGTCACTACAAAAAAATACATGATTAGTAACGGTTATTTTGTCACGGTTGTAAAAAACCGTGACAAACAATTTTTTTTTTAAAAAAAAAAACTTTGTAACGGTTTGAACCGTTACAAACCCATTTGCAATGGTTTGAACCGTTACTAAGGGCTGTAACGGTTACAAACATTTGTCACGGTTTAAACTGTGATAAAGTACAACTGTTTGTCACGGTTTATGTCACGATTTTAACCGTGACAAACCACAAACCATACTTTGTCACGGTTCAAACCGTGACAAAGTAGTTTGTCACGCTTGATAAAACCTCCTATATAAACCCCATTCCCCTTACATTTCACACACTCTTCTCCTCTTCATTCTCTTCTCTTTTTCTTCTCATCTGGCTTATACAAGTCTGATTCATTTTTTCTAGGCGATTTCATTTCAAACCAGTTATCTTATTTATTTGGTAATAATTTTTTTTATTTTTGTTGCAAGGTATCTATTTTAGAATAATGAGAAATATTATTTTAAATAAAAATACGATCTGTGATAGATAATTCAATAGTTTATAGTTTAATAGTTTATGTAATTTTAAATAAAAATACGATCTTATTCTAAATATTATTTTAGAACAAATTTTAATCATTTAATTTAAAAAAAAACCCCCACGGTTTAACTTGTCACGATTTAAACCATGACAGACTGTCACGGTTAAAACAGTGACAAAGCTTGTCACGGTTTAAACCGTGACAAGCTCGGCTTGCCACGGTAGGATTTGTCACGGTTCTTAGAACCGTGACAAACCCACGGTTTTAACCGTGACAAATCAACATTTTTTTGTAGTGAGTGGATATTAAATATGGATAAAGTTGTAAATTTGTTAGATTTTAGTAGAAAGTTAATGAGTTTTAAGGCTTTCATTGGTCTGTGTGAAATGTGCTGGAAATGCCTTATAAATAGGACCAGAGGAGTGTATATATATAATCATACTTCCAATATATGTACTCCCTCCGGTTCTAATTATAAGATCACTTTGACTTTTTAGAGAAATTAAGGGATGCAAAATTAATCACTTTAAATTGTCTATAGTTATCTTTTTTCCTCAAAACTAATTTATTCTACTTATAAACTAACCTATAATCTAATTACATGTGACATATGTTATAATTTAGTGGTCTAATTTGCTTCCTTAACTTCCACAAAAAAAAAAAAATCAAAGTGATGTTATATTTACAATGGGAGGGAGTATATTAACTTCTTGTTTCTTTAATTTTATTCTAATATATTATTGGCTTGGAAGTTGAAGTGACCCCCAAAACAAACCAATTATTAAGTGGCTTCTTATTACCTCCTTATTCCCCTCCTTAGTATAAGATATAAAAGCCATTTTTTAACAGGTTAAGAAAACTTAACAAAGTACTTAATCATTACATATTATATATGTTGTGTATTATTCGATTATATGAAAGTTTATATATCAAATGAACTAGTTTAAAAAATTAAAACAAATCTATTTATAAAATACTTTATTTAATTTTTTCATGATTTTTTTAAAAACTCAGTTAAATATCATACTAAAGAGAGACTAATTAGCAAATTTACATTAAAAGAAGTTGATTATATTTAGGGTGAAGGGTAAAAAAATGACTCTATATTTATGTCTAAGGTGCATCTGGCACCTTATAATTTTTTTGGGCCCAAAATTGTCCATCAACTTTCAAATTCGGGTCAATAATGACTCTTCCGTCAAACTAGCCCAACAGACGTTTCAAATTAGGGCCAATAATGACTTTCCCGTCAAATTGGCTCAACGGACGTTTCAAATTCGGTCCAATAATGACTCATCTGTCAAACTGACCCAACAAAAATTAGATTCCTATGAAATTCCAGTATGGGATCTACCAATTAAAAAGTAACGAAAATTGAGCCAGTTTGATGGAGGAGTCACTATTGGCTCAAATTTGAAACGTTCGTTGAGCCAGCTTGATGGAGGAGTCATTATTGGCCTAAATTTGAAACATCCGTTGGGCCAGTTTGACGGAAAAGTCATTATTGACCCGAATATGAAAATTGATGGACAATTTTCAGCCAAAAAAAAGTACAAGGTGTCAGATACACTTTGGACATAAATACAGAGTCATTTTTTACCCTTTAACCTTATATTTATGTATGGAACAGGGATGTGATGCATCAGTATTATTAGACGACACATCGAGCTTCACAGGTGAAAAGACAGCATTTCCCAACGTTAATTCGCTGCGAGGTTTCGATGTGATAGACAATATCAAATCTCAAGTAGAAGCCATCTGCCCTACTATTGTCTCCTGTGCCGATATTCTAGCGCTTGCTGCTCGTGACTCTGTTGTTGCTGTAAGTATATATATATATACACACACATATCATTATTCATTAAATTACATGCAAGCTAATTGTACATACATATTAGCATATCACTGTTATTAATTATAAGACTATTTTTGGCAAAAAATTTGTTCCTCAATATAAGTCCACTTAAAGGTTATTAATGATAATTTTTCAATTTTAACTTTATTTAATTCTTACTGGGAAGAAAGAAAGAGGAGAAAGATGTGAGAATGATTTATAAATGTAAATATAAGGAAAATTTAAATAAGGACACTAAGAGTTATTTAAAATAGACTTGTAATAAGAAATAGAGTGGTATTAAGTCAGTCAAAGATTTAATTTAATGATGTATCTTATTAGTATCGAAGGATATGGTTAAATAATGAATGCATGGATGAATGGCAGCTAGGAGGGCCAAGTTGGGATGTGTTATTGGGAAGAAGAGATTCAACAACGGCGAGCTTAAGTGATGCAAATTCAGACTTGCCTGGTCCTGCTTCAGATCTTAGTGCTCTTATCACTGCTTTCTCCAACAAGGGCTTCACCACCAAAGAAATGGTTGCTCTCTCAGGTATCTCTACTTTGTATTTTTGCCATTTTGAAATCTTGAGTTTTTTAGTAGTCTTTTCTACTTGCATGATTATTGCTTTGAGTACAAGTTCAAATATAGAGCATATCTCCAAAGTCTAGCCCGTCTTGGATGGGAGGAACCTTGGAATTTATAAGAAAAGTGGGGTTTGAAAGTTACGTTTGAGAAGTTCTTTCACCCAACAAGTTTGGGCTAGTTGGATTGAGGTTTACAAAAGTACTAGCTTTTATCCCAATTGACTTTGGCAAACTGAACTTGGGGAAAAAAATCTATTAGTGTAATATTATTTAAAAAGAGTCACTTTAATAGAAATTTGTTTCCATGATATTAAGAAGTCAGTTATAAATGATTAAATTTAAAGAAAAGTCATAAGTAAAAAAAATAGTTACTTCAACTTTAACGTGATTCTTAACTCAAAATTCAGTTGCCCAAAAACTGACTCAAACATCAATTTAGGGCTTTAAGGAGCTTCTTGCCTCTCAATGTGATGCCATATACATAACCATTTTTTTTAGAACGGCTTTTCCGATCCTTTGAACTTGTGCCTGTAACATGGGTATTTTCACTGAGAGGCTGATGTTTATGAAGAGGGCTACCTATAGAGGATTCTAACTTATAGGAGGTTGGGTGATGTGTCATTGAGTGGAGTCACTAAGAAGTCATCTATCAAGGGAAAATCCATTATTATGAATCCCCCATTAGAGAGCCTCATAAGAAAAGTGGGGTTTATACATTAACAGAATTTTACCACCCAATAGGCCATAACTAGACTTTTAGAATGGTGTCTCCCTTTAATTTGTACAAGTATAATAACACTTGATCCCGACAACGCGTTTTTGCAGGATCTCACACAATAGGGCAAGCGAGGTGTACAAACTTCAGAACAAGGATATACAACGAGACCAACATAAACTCAACATTTGCAGCATCATTACAAGCAAATTGTCCAAGCACAGGTGGTGATGATAATTTGGCAGCTTTGGACGTTACTTCACAGAACACCTTCGACAATGCCTACTTCACCAACTTGTTGACTCAAAGAGGTCTCTTCCACTCGGACCAACAGCTCTTCAATGGCGGATCCACTGACTCTCAGGTCTCTGATTACAGCAACAATCCTAATACCTTCAACACTGACTTCGCTAATGCCATGGTTAAGATGAGCAACCTTAGCCCACTCACTGGTTCCAACGGTCAGATTAGAGCCAGTTGTGGGTCCCTCAATTCTTGAGTTTATCATAAAAACAATGTTGTACTTATCGTATATGTGTGCGCGCGCGAGGTGGTTTAATCTTATATGTATACTCACCAATATTATGTTTGTCATACTGTGATATTTAACTAAGGTGGTTATAATTCCTGTACTGGTACCAATTCTTCATGTATTGAAATTCTATTACATGTATCAGTCCCAAAAAAAAAAAAAAAACTATTACATGTGCTTAATATAATAACTACTTGAGGGTTGGTTTTGGCACTAAATATAAGACTTCATTTCATTTTTTCTTTAATGTTTATTAATTTGTTTTTCAATTACCCTATTGATCACACATTTCACTGTGATACTCCATCCGGTCCTAATTATAATACAACTTTGATTTTTTTGAAAAAAATTAAGGATACAAAATTAATTACTTTAAATTGTTTATAGTTATCTTTTTTTCTCAAAATTACTCTATTCAACTTATAAACTAACTTATAATCTAATTACATGTGACAAATGTTATAATTTAGTGATCTAATTTGCTTCTTTAACTTCCACAAAAAAAGTCAAAGTGTATATTTAGAACCGGATGGAGTATTTAATTAATGGTTATTCATGTATTGATATTAATTGTTCTTGTGTTAAAATAGTGGAAGTTGTATTCAGAGTTAGTGAATTGTGATCGCTTGAACAAATGCTCCATCCACTCCATATCACTCAAAATATATAGGTAGTAGAAAAAAACTTTGAGAAGGGAGTAATAAAAAAATCTAAACCAAATCACCTTCTTGAGAAGGGAGAAATAGAAGCTTAGAATTGTTCATTCATGGTTTAAATGGATTCAATGAGGAATATATATATCAGACCATTAAAAATGAGTAGTATATACATTCTAAAAATGGTATTATAAGCTGTTAGTTATTAGAAATTTAGCATATTTCACTCAAATTTCACATGTTATTACTCACACTTACTTGATAATGTCCTTAATTGAGATGATAATTTGTGAATATTGTGTGAATTCTTCTTAGCATATTCAAGAGCAACCGAAAATGGGGTTATCAGTGCAGTGCAGCCTCGGGTCCGCCCTTCAATAAATCAGGGATCAAGGGGATAGTGGAAGCTAACCCTCGGGTGTCGTTCTCTTGAGGAGTCTAAATGCAAATGGTTCCTAGTAACTAAATGCGAAACTAATTGGACGAAAAAAACATTTTGGTTGGTTTTAAATATAAAAGTTGTGTGAAAAGTGTGATATGTTCAAGAATAAATTGAGATTGGACGAAAGGGGGATTTGGATTAAATGGGATGATTATTCTTCGTAAATGGAACATTTGAGAATCATTGCTTCTTAAGATTTTTGGGAGTTAAAAATGGCCAATTTTCTAAAGAACTCCAGAGGAACCCCTATAGGTTAGGCTTAAATTAATTTAACTAACGTTGAAACCCCATACGTTAACTAATTTAATCTAAGTTGCTTAAGCACTTGACCTAATTAAACCCACTAATCATAAGGGGCTCTTAATACTATAACCGGAACCCTGAATTGCAACAAAATTAACCTATTAATTCCAATTCATTGGTGGAACCCCAACCAATAAATTGAACCCAATAGGTTGAAGTCCGATGCCACTCAACAATTAGTAGATTTACTTGTTAATTTCTAAACACAAACACTTGACACCATAATCCACTCACTTAGCACAAGATTTTAACAAGAAAACATATATTAAATGATGAACCCATACAAATAAAATATGTTCAAGTCAATAAGTTCAATGTCAAGCATCCATACAAAGAAAATAAACAAGATAGGTTGTTTCTGCCACTCTCATACAAAGATAAAGGATAAAATTACAACCAAATGCTTACAACAAATCCTAGAACCCTAGATAATTTGAAATACACATGAGGAAGAAAGAGTGGAGAACAACACTCCCCTTTGAAGCTTCAAGCTCCTCCCTTAAGCTCCATCACCAAGAATATAAGAGCTTAGTTGATCCTCTTCATGGAAGGAACAACAACCAAGAGGGGTCTTGGCGAATGGAGTAGATATCCTTTTTCAAATCTTCGGTCTAAACATCCGAGAAGTAATGCTCCTAACAATGCCTACCTCAAATTAGCCCAAGAAGTGAGAGCATTTTCATCATGTCTAGGAAGCAGTTTGAACCATTTATTGGCCTTCCCATCTAACGACAAGTGAAAGACTTTAAGCTACACATCATCCAGGTTTGCTCCCGTTGGCTTCATGCTTGTACAAGTGAAGTGGACCCCATATAGATGGCCATATGGGTCATCCCCTTCTAAACCTGCAAAATGAGGCAAAGCTGTGGTTGGAGGGCCTTTAATTTTAACATAAGCATTTAGAGCATGATATGCAGCTTGAAATAGGTTGTATGTGACACCACTCAATGTACCCTCCCTAATACTTCTCCTCCTAGGGATTTCATTGTGTCCTACTACCTCACCCTCACCATTGTTACCATTATTACCATTATGGGCATTGGGTGGTGGGAGATTAGCATTAGGAATGTTAGGTGGTGGTCGGTGGGCCATTTGTGGGATATAAGAGAATCTCTATACGGATAAAGTTTTCGGTATCTAAGTGAGAGGAAATGCTAGACTCCCTAGAAGAACACTCCTCTAAATATGGGCTAACGGGACCACTTTGATTAGCTCTCCTAAGGTTTCGCTCAATCCCAAGGTTAATGGATGGAAGATTTGATCATCTTCTCCGTCTCCCTCTAGTCATGCACAATGTAACACAAACAAGTGGAAGAAATCAAGAACAAGACAAGTCAAGGTTGAGTTACACAAGGAACAGACAACAAGTGGATTATCAGCAGCAACCAAGACTTAGAATGTACTAAACTCAAGTAAAATGAATGGTATGTGATATACAAAAGTGTATGTGTGTGTATGTACAGCAAGAAATGGCAAGAAGATAGTAAAAATCAGAAAAAAATAGGAGCTATCAGGGGCAGCTCACCTTCTGTTCGCCGTGCAAAGGGAACGGTGAGTACACGGCTAGCAAGCAACGTTTCTGCCACTGATCAAGAGGGAAAATTGCAGAATTTTCCAAAAATTCCAAAGGATTACACAAGTTAAGTGAAAATATGATGTACCACTTCAAACAAGTTCCAAACAGTCAAAGCAAGGATGGGATGCAAAAATTAAGCTTGAAAGAGTTTAAAACCAATTATAGCTACTTGAGTTCCAAAAGTACCCTTTGCAAGAAATTGAGGTGAGTGGCCAAATTTTGCAAGTAGGTTGGAAATGGTATACTATGCACAAGTAAGCTTCAAGCACTAAAAATGTGACTTGGGGGATAGGCTCATGCGCTCAAAATTGAGTGAATGTAAGAATTCACAATTAATGCAACAAATCTACCACAAAAGCAACCAAGCACACAAGTATGTCAATAAGCAAAGAAAATACAAATAGGAAGTGTCTATACAGAATTTTAGGGATTTTCTAAAATATGATATGTGAAAATAAATACTAAACTAAAATGCACTAAACTAAATGCAACTAGAAGCTAGACTCCACCAAAGCAAGTTTGACAACCGGCTACTAGGGAACCAATTACTTGGCTCACGGGCAACGACGCCACTTGAAGAGCAACCGAAACTGGGGTTATCAATGTAGTGCTGCCTCTGGTCCGCCTTCAAGAAATTAGGGACCAAGGGATAGTGGAAGCTAACCCCCGGGTGTCGTTCTCTTGAGGAGTCTAAATGTAAATGGTTCCTAGTAACTAAATGCGAAACTAATTGGACGGGAAAAACATTTTGGTTGGTTTTAAGTATAAAAATTGTGTGAAAAGTGTGATATGTTCAATAGTAAATTGAGATTGGATGAAAGGGGAGATTTGGATTAAATGGGATTATTATTCTTAGTAAATGAAACCTTTGAGAATCATTGCTTCTTAAGATTTTTGGGGGTTAAAAATGGCCAATTTTCTAAAGAACCCTAGAGGAACCCCTCTAGGCTAGACTTAGATTAATTTAACTAATACCGGAACCCCTCACGTTAACTAATTTAATCTATGTTGTTTAAATAGTTGACCCAATTAAACCTACTAATCACAAGGGACTCTTAATCCTACAACCGGAACCCTGATTGCAACAAAATTAACCTATTAATTCCAATTCATTGGTGGAACCCCAACCAATAAATTGAACCCAATAGGTTGAAGTCCAATGCCACTCAAGAAATTAGTAGATTTACTTGCTAATTTCTAAGTAATAAAACTTAACACCATAATCCACTAAGCAAGAACCCTCACTTAGCATAAGATTTTAACAAGGAAGCATATATTAAATGATGAGCCCATACAAAAAAATACGTTCAAGTCAATAAGTGCAATGCCAAGCATTCATACAAAGAAAATGAACAAGATAGGTTGTTTCTACCACTCTCGTACAAAGATATAGGATGAATTTACAACAAAATGCATACAACAAATCATATAACCCTAGATAATTTGAAATACACATGAGCAAGAAAGAGTGGAGAACTGTAAGTACTGGCTGTCACCCAAGAGGGGGTGAATTGGGTAATAGAATAAAAACTTATAATCTCTTTTCAAAATCACAATGAAAACAATAATCTATGTTTAAAGTCCTTTTTTGGTTATCACTAAGAGTATTTCAAACCATGAAATGCACAAAGAGATATGCAAGTTAGATATGTTGGAAAATATGAGAGTTAAGGGAAGAGGATATGCAATTAGAGATTTATCCTGGTTCGGTCTATTCCTTTAACCTACATCCAGTCCTCAGGCTCCACTTGGAATTTCCAATCCACTACCTTCTTGTTCAAATCGGGCACAAGAGAAGACTTTACAAACCCACAAGTTTAGTCGGGCACTTGTGAAGTCTTTTCTCCCTCAAGTTTAATTTGGGCACTTGAGAACCACTCCCCCTTATTACACGTAAGAGAACTATCTGTTTCCCACTCAAGATCACCCAATCTTGAGCATCACTCACTAAAATAGAATGATTACAATAAATGCCAATTTCTCTCCAAGAAGTGGATTTTGTTACTCACTGAGGTACAGAAAAATATATGATGAAATAACAATTCTAGAGCTTAACAATTTGAACAATGTGTGCTCTACTTTTCTAATTCACTCGACTCATCATTATTTCTCCATTTTTGGGCTCACTTGTGTTTTGCTCTCAATCTGTGTAATCTACGTAGAGCTCCTGTTCCTTATTTTGTTTCTGTTGTCTTCAGGTCTTTATATAGGGTCTGATAGATTTCTACCCGTTGAAAACTTGTGGAACTAGCCGTTGTGAGAGAGAGGTGAACTGGAGTGCGTTAATGATGTTTTAGATGTTGTAGTAATTGCTCCAGATGTTATCCATTGTATTTGCTTCTTTGTCTCTCTGACTTTTTCTGTGTTTTGCTTGGGTACTGTGTCCAACGGTACTTTCCTGAAATAGCCCAGACAAAAACTTCCCAAAATATTATAACGTTAGTAAAACATGAGAAGAGTAATAAATTTTGAATTTAAAGGTTGTCAATTGATGGCTCAGTCAGCAAGCGATTGCTCTCCATGCTTGGCAATCGATGGCTTGAGTGCCCATCGATTGCTGGCTTCACATGTCAATCAATTGCACTCAGATTGTCACTACCAATCGATTGAGATATTGTCCATCGATTAAAAATGATGCTAATATGTATGCAATCTAAGTCCAATTGATTATTGCACCATCAATTCCATCGATTATTGGTTTATCAATCGATGGCTCTCAGCATTCTTCCTCTTCTAAAGACTGTTTTAGCATGATGGTATAATCTTTGCAAATTCATAACTTTCTCATTTCAACTCCAAATTTAGCTTATAATATATCCCCAAAAATCTCTTTAGATCTACGTTTTAATGCAGAAATAATCATTGTAAAATTCGGTTCTTTTCGAAAGATATGGTCAAAATCGTGACTGTCAGATTCCTACGAAACTGAATTTACCGAGCAAAATTTAGAAATTCATATCTCTTCCAGTTTAAAAGCTTTGAGAGTAAAACTTGTATTCATGAAACTGTTTTAAAGTCTATTTTTATATGAAACAAGTTTCATCCAAATTGGATTTGTATTCTAAGAGATATGCTCCAAAAGATTATTGCCTGACTACTACGTGATGTGAAAATTCTGGGAAAACTTTAAAAATTCATAGCTCATTGGATATAAATGATTTGAGTGTCAAATTTATGTCCATGGATCGCTTTCGAAGTCTAGTTTTATACAAAACAAATTTCACCTCAATCTGATTTATATTCCATGAGATATGACCAAAATACTCAATCAGGATCAAACTCAATGTTCCAATCGATTGGAGCACTTTCCAATCGATTGTTGCTCAAAAATTGACACCAATTGTAACATCCTAAAAATTTTAATAGGGGATTAGTAGGTTAATTAGGAATTGATTATTGAATAATGATGGATTATGAGAATATTTGAAGGATTTTGAGGATTTTAAAGGCCTAGTTTCGCCCTTATATTGAGAATAATAATTTTGAGAAAATTATTTTTTTAGGCTCAAAAGAGGTTGTTATAGGAGGAAATAAATAAAGCACATTATGGGAAAATTTTGAGAGTAGAAAGAAAATTTTTGGATCAAAAGAAATAAATTTGAGAATTTTAGGTCCTAATAATGTATTTTTCCTCTCTTCCTACTCGCAATTTTCCCCTGCCGACACCTCTTTTCTTCTGCACTCCCGTGACTTCTCCATTTCCTACTTTTTTCTTTCTTTTCATTATTTTATTATATATTATATTATTATTAATATTATATTATTTAAATATTATATTATTTTTATTATTATATTATTATATATATACTCCCTCTCTGTCGCCCTTCGTCTATCACCCTCTCTCTCTCTCTCTCCCCTCTCTCTCTCTCTCTCTCAGTTTTCTCTCTACTCTTTCTTTCTTCCCTTTCTTTCTCTTTTACTTATCAGAGTCCGTCGGCATAGGAATAGTAAGTTTTCCGGCCAACTAAGTACATTTTTGGAACCCCGTAAGTCTTCTCTACATCCCTATGTCTTTAGTTTTTCGTTTTGCTATACTTGAAAAATTAGGCTTTGTCTAAATTGATATTTCTGGGAGTCCTAAGCTTAATAAATTGAAGCTTGGACCTTGATTATAAGTTCCTTTTAATATATTTTTCATTATTGGAGGTTTTTCCTAATTATTGGGAATTTTTGGGATTTGTAGATATTTTAGAAATTAGGACTTTTGATGATATGAGGTACTAATGGTTAAATTGATAATTTTTAGATGTTTATTAAGGTTATATGAGGAGATTTAACTGATGGATTCGACTGAAGTTTGGACCCAAGAAAATATTGATGGATAAAGTTTGGAATTAGTGGGATTTTATGTAGGTAATTCTGTAATTCCGGATGTTGGATATGGGTTTATGGATTTATGGGATTAGTTTATAATCAACAAAAATAATATTTAATTAATAATATTTATCATTTAGTAATATTTTTATCCGGAATAAAAAAATAAATGTATATATATTTAGGGGTAGTTTAAGGTAAAATTGTGTTAGAATACTTTTAGGTAGTGTTGAGCAATATATTAATAGATATTTATATTGATATTGTAGAGTCTCATTAAGAATTACGGAGTGACTTTGTGTGATTATCTGTGAGTTAAGGAGCAACAGGTAACTCTGGAAATTTCTTTCGTATGCTTGTGAATTATGTGTAGTTTTATTTTAATTAATTATCACACAATAATAAGTTTGTCACTTTTCAAGCATGCTTGCTTATTGCCTATTTGCTATGGAAAATAAATTACGCTTGTTTTATTTTAAGCATGCTTGAGTGTGTTGAGTATATTGGGCTGATAATTATTTATGAATTATTTATGGTGTAATGATGATCGCATTTGCATCCATGAGGGGTTAAGATTTGAAGAGGAGTTATATGATATCCGTACTACCACGTGGTAAGCCATCACTCGGTGCACAGTGGATGGCATTTGTCAGGGTCCCTCCTTCCATGTTTTCCTTTGGCCGGGATTGCATTGGAGTTGTGGGACATGTGACACCTCCTTAGTGTGATTCTTTAAGGAGGGGAGCCATAGTCCAGACTTGAGCTCTGTATCTTTGGCCGGATACATCTTAAGTACTGGTGAGCTTGAGATAATTCAGTTGTATGAATTAGTTCTCTGTTGGACAATGTGTGTTAGCCTATGGCTCCAGTCAGCGGAATAAGGATGGACGGTGATATAAGGAGTTGCATATTGCATATTATAAATATTTATGGGTACGACTCGTTGAGAAATTAAAAGAAATGTTTTCCCTATGTTGAGTGTACCTAATATGTATTTGAAAGCCATCAGTTGTACGAAGAACTACATGTGTATAATTGGTTAAATTAGAATTATACGTGATTTGCTTGTGTATGTTAGGATTTTTCGGTAGTTACTGAGATGTCGATCTCATCCTATTATTAACAATTTTCCAGGTGAATGATCTAATAGGAAGCAAGGGAAGACACTTGAGGAGAGCCTCCTTAGAGGCTCTAGTGCTCATTGAGCACATTGTAGCCACTTTATATTAAATTGTCATGACGGTAGGATTATTTATAAATTATGACGATTTTTAATGCTATAATAGCATTTTGGTCAAGTATTTGAATAAAGAATTTTGGGGGGGTGTTACACCAATAGATTGTCCTTGAGGTCCAGCAATCGATTGGTGATGTTGCCAATCGATTGGTGACCACAAAAATCATAAAAATTGCCTATGAACATGTTATGTGATCATATATGCATGGAAATTCATGGTTTGATGATATGGACTTCATTTGAGCTTCTTTTAACTTCGAATTGAGCATAGAAACTTCTAATATCAAATCTAATAACTTGATTCTTGATTTTATCATTAAATCTTTCTTCTTATTTTATCATATCATCCTCCATAAACAAGTATAATAACTCCATTCTTTCTTTGACTAATATATACAAGATATTCACATGAAATAATGGCTAGCTAAAGTTGGAGATAAATACTTCATGCAAACTTTTTGCTTATTAGATTTAGGTCTATATCAAAACTAACAATTCTCCATAAATAAACACAATAGCTTCAATTTTTCTTTGACTAATCTATATTTGTCAAAGTAGGATAATAGATAGTCAAAGTAGTAGATAAACGCTTCATGCAAACTTTTTGCTTATTACATTTAAATCTATATTTGACATCATCAAAACTTGTCATATCCAACATTCTCCCCCTTTTTCATGATGACAAATCCATCATGAAAATCATGTAAGATAATGGAAGCAAAGTAGATGCAAATTTTCATGCCTTTCTCTCCCCCTATTTGACATCAACAAAAAGTTAATTTAAAGAAATTTCCATCTTAGATTTGAAATATGGAAGTCTAGAAGAATCAATAAATGTGAAAGGTATTTCTCTCCCCATATAAAATTTTGCAAAGATGTTCAAGATATTCAAACAAGGTTGTTATAGTTAGGACTAATTGATAATGCAGATTCAGCAAGGATGTTGGAAACGTTAAATAGAAAGAGAGTTTAGAAATGCTCATTTGGATTTGGCAGGATGATGAATTGATCCATGAAGCCTAATGCCTTGCTTCTCTTGTTCTGTTCTATTCCATCCCTCAAGGTTGATTATGTTTCTTGGTTGAGTATTGAGGGATGCTCTTGCTTATACTAAGTTCTCCTGTCATAAATTCTCATCTTTCTTGCAAGGAGAGTGATTAAAGCAATCAAATATCAAAAGAATTCATTCTCTCAGATATTTTCATATTCAGGTCACGAAAGAAATATATATAAGAGAAGCTTCTCATCATCAAAACTAATCCATTGTTTCACAGTAAGTTTAGATGAGTATGCTAAGAGGATTTTCTTTCAACAAAGGAGATGAGCTTTTACGTTATACATATGTGAATGTGAAGCTCTCCCTTAGTCTGTGCATTTTCATAATAAGGAGGACAGGTGACTTCCTTACCCATTGTATGAGTTGAGCAAATATAGAGATGGTAAGGTCTAGATGTTACCAAATTTGGAGAATGATGGATGGGTGAATGATGTTCTGTATCAACCTCCATGTTGGCTCTACCAGAAGGTTCTCCAACTTCAGTTCTCTCAGGTGCAAGCCAATTGCCTTTTTCCTCAGTAGCTTCATCATCCCCATAATAATATGAGGCTTAATAGTCTTTTCAACAACCTTAGCAACATCTGATTCTTAAGGCTTGTCAAGGGCCTTAGCAGGCTCAATGTGCCCTTTAGAGATTTCAGATATAGAGTGTTCTTGAGGTTCAAAAGTACTATCTATTTTCTCATTAATTCACTTCACAACAAATTTTTGGATAAACATGACAGCAACAATGATCCTATATGTGTTCAGAAATTTCAGATTTGACATGCCAAAATTGAAACAATCAGGCTGGAGACTTTAGAGTCACGGCATGCAACAAATGAGCAACAATCATGTGCAAGTCAGATCTTCAGATACATTAAGAAATTTCATAATTATAGTACCAAAAATGGGATTGTCAATATAGAACAACATTCACCTATTCAACCATAATTCAATTCAACATATCTGAAAGATATTCAATAGTCAATCAAGTGCATAATGTTGAACAAGCAAGATTCAAGTACCAGTCACCAAGGTATATTCACAAAACAACAGATTAAGATTAAGCAGCAAATCTGACAGCAAGATATCAACGCAAAGCCTTTTATGACATGATCATATTTAAGCATTCAAAGCCACATTCAAATAACAAATAATCAGATTTGAGCATGTAAATCATATTTAGTTAGATTTAAGCACATAACAAGCAAGGACGCATAAGTGAAGACAAAACTATCAATAATAAAATTGAATCACCAGCGCCAAAGAATGAATGAAGCGGGGGAAAAGAGATAACCACAGAAGAACCATAGAATTCGGTATTCAAGTTTCGACAGCAAAATCAGCAAAATTCAGTCACAAATCTTTAGAAGTTGCAATGGAATTGAAGTGCATAAATTGCAAAACCAAATTGCAATGTTACTATGAACAATGGTCAAAATTCTATTTGAAATATTGAAATTGATCTATAAATTTGCTAGAAAAAACATGTCCAATTGTGTTGCATAGAAACAAAATACTGATAGCAAAATTTGACAAAAGTGACAGTAATTCTAGATAGACTCTAGTAAGCAAATTTGACATCAATTTTGCAAAATGATGACAATAACAGATTCAAACACCAAAACCAAAATCTCAGTGCACACAAAATCAATTGATAGAATATGAAAACAAGTCAATTGTAGAAGACATAGTGATAACACAGAGCAGCACAAAAAAATATCACAAAAACTCAGAGATCACAATGGATAAGTCAAGCCAAAAGTCATAGAAAAGTAAGCTTTGATTATTTAGCCTTGATAGCCCTTTCTTCTTGAAAAGGTGTTGGAGATGGACCGTCTGGACTATCGATTGTTTGACTTCAGTCAATGCTGCTGTGGCCAAGTTACTTGAGTAAATAATTTTTTTTATCCACACTCGATATCCCATCGATTGTTGCTTCTCATGTTCAATCGATGGACTATGAAGCTATCGATGGCTGACTTGCAATTTTCAGACATATGAATTGATAAGCTGTGTGAGGCAACTTGGCACCCATCTTTTCTTGGGTCCTCATAATATTAGTCACAACAGCTTCTATTCTCTTACGTAAACAACCAGCATAATTATTTATCAAAGTCTTACTTGAACCAAAGAATATAATTTACCAAAATCATTAGATTCAAGTTATTGGTCATACAAAAAAATGATTTGATGATTTTACATGATCAATGACATTTTAAAAGAAAATAAACTTATGTAGAATGATGTCATTGATATAAATCTTATGTAAGTAGACCAAATTATTAGCAAGTAGCGAATCTACCCAAAATAATATTTATCAGCTATATGAGGGATAGAAATGCTCATTCAAAAACTGGCGAGGAGTTCTTTAATGTGTGTTGGTGAAGTATATTCCCAATATCATCTTTACTGTATTACCTTGAGCTTTTCCTCTGATAAGGAGTAATGGCCTTGGCTATTCATACTTTTTGAAGCAACTTGATTTCATAGCCTATCTCGATCACTTCAAGTTCGTTCAAGTGGCCATCTCTAATTTACTCTATTAATGATATTCTTCAAGCTTTCTCACAATCTAGGATATCATACTCATAACACAAGCTTGTTTTGCAATCATTAGCATGATTGATTTTCAGTAAGAACAAAGAAACTCAAGATAAGATTTGAAAGAAATTGTTTATGCTTTAAATTGAAATAGAAATATATCATATATAGCATAAGGATCACCTGATAAGCCATTTTCTTAGCATAAGTTCAAGATATCATGAGCATAAATGAAATAAAGATTTTTTAAAAAAAAAAGTAAAATCATTTTTCAAGCATGTTAAAAACCAATGCTCATGATAAAAATGATGGAAGTCAATAGTAAAGAGAATATATCAAAATGCTTCATTTTTATAGATCAAATGAGATATCCACATTCATATGAGTACCAGTATAAGGGAGACACAATGACTTTACCATAATATAGAAATTTTCTTGACTATTAGAGTTGTGTTTAGAATGATAAGAATATTCAAGATCAAGATATAAACACAAGACTCTAGTTACTCTAACATAGAATTGATAGTGATGTTAATGTATGAGCAATAGGATGAGGGATGGATTTTTGAATAATGAAGCACATGCTCATCAGTCCAAATAACTAGTCAAGAGTTTAAGCATTTGTCACAAAGCTTTCTCAAATGATGCTTAATTTGTTAGACATAATGCCTAGCTTCTTATAGAATAAATCCGATAAGTTTAGGTGCTAGAAAACACAAGAATCTAGTAGGCAAAACTTGAGCTAATTGATTTGAAGTATCTCTAACTTTCTGTTCAAAAAAAAATATTGACTTCCATTTTTCAAAGACACTTTAAAATCAACAGATGTAATCATATTTTTGAGAATGCGTTGATGCAATTTTTTTATAGACAGTAATTAGTTAAAACTAAACAAATTCTGGATTGCATTTCGTAAAACATTAATTAAGACAAATTCTGTAAAATTTTAACAGTTTAATCCATGTAGCAATCTGACAATAATTTTGTGACAATGAAGGTTTTAAATGCTAATGGAATAAGGAACAAGCATTCATTACCCAAAAATAGAATCCATTGTACAGGATAGGCCAAGAATAGATATCACCATAACTGCCTTGGTCATGCAGTATCTTGCTTGATTTTGGTAGAACAATGTTAATTTTCTTCTTTTGCAGAATCAGCACCAAAATCCAAGCACGAAGTTCAGCTCATCAAGACTTGAATGAATTTCCATGTGAATCATAGTCTTGAAGCTTTCTACCATTATTTCCTACAAAACTAAGTAATTCCTTTTTCTTCTTTAAGTATCCAAATTCACTTGTATCCACCCATGGTCAGCTTGTAAAATTAACAGCATAATTCACATGCTTGAAAGGATATAATGAATTCAATATAGTTGAGCATAGTGAATTAATCATAATTTAATGTATAGAAATATATTGTCTTTTCAAATTGTTATGCATGCATAAAGAGCTAGATTATGATCATTGTAAGTATTATTCAATTGTCTTCAACACAGAATTCAATGTTCATCCTTAAGGTTGCAAAGTGTAAAATCTCAATAAATATTACTGACACTAGTGTGGGAGATTTTACCATTGTATACCTCTACCTTAAGTACTTGGAGGATTCCCTTCTGCTCACCCAAAAGTAGGTTCTGATATACTTAGCATTAGGTTGCAGTACTGTCTCATGTGACATAGAATTCAAGAATCTTCTTCTTGATGCCCGAGGGATCCTGCTTCTCTTGTTCTTCTCAAGGTGATTGAGTGGTATTCTATTGTAGTGAATTCTTGAGGTAGAACATGCTCTTCTTGTTACTGTCCACTGCTTCTTATGATGTGAAAAAGATGTTACAGCAATGGATTCTCCCAGAGTTCTTTTTCTGAATGTAGATTTTGTGAATCATTTCCTTGATGCATGAGAAACTCTTTGAATCTTATCTGATGTCTTTGTATCATAATATCCATTTCTAGTTGAACCAATTTGCACAAATAAATCACTAGATGGACATTTTGGTACCCATTTATACCTGGGTCCTTCATTGTTAGCAATGGACCTTACTTGTCCTTTTGGAATCCAAACACATTTATTTCTCACGTTTGAATTTCTTCTAATATTACACATGTAAGAAATATGACCAGATCTTCAACAATAATGGCAAATAATAGAATGATGTGCAATATGAGATTTTATGCAACTATTGTGATGGCCAGAGGAGTATAAACACAAATTGGTTTCATTTTTATGTTCCTTCTTCCCAAAATATTTTCCAGCATGATTTAAAATATTTTCTCTCTTTGAAATATGATCTGTGATAGGTTGTAAATCAATTTTATGTAGACCAAAATTGTTTTTCTTAAATACACAAGAGTTGGAACTGTATACCATAAATGTATCTTGAGCTCCAGATGATGATTTATCTAACTCGTTCATGTTGAGCTCTTTTAGGATACCATCTTTCTCTTGTCCTTCTGTGTTGACTGTATTTAGGAAGTGCGCTGTGATTTTATCTTCTTTAATCTCAACTTCCATTAGTTCATCATGCGTAGATATGGAAATTTCAATTTTAGAAGAGCTGTCAATACTTTCAACTTAAACAAAGTGGTCAATGGCATATATAGAGTCAAGTGTATCCCAAATATCTTTAGCACTAGAGCAAAATCTGATTTTCTGAAAATCATTCTCAGTTAAGCCTTTATACAAAATTCTAGAGCTTAACAATTTGAACAATGTGTGCTCTAGCTCTACTTTTCTAATTCACTCGACTCATCATTATTTCTCCATTTTTGGGCTCACTTGTGTTTTGCTCTCAATCTGTGTAATCTGCGTAGAGCCCCTGTTCCTTATTTTGTTTCTGTTGTCTTCAGGTCTTTATATAGGGTCTGATAGATTTCTGCCCGTTGAAAACTTGTGGAACTAGCCGTTGTGAGAGAGAGGTGAACTGGAGTATGTTAATGATGTTTTAGACGTTGTAGTAATTGATCCAGATGTTATCCATCGTATTTGCTTCTCTGTCTCTCTGAGTTTTTCTGTGTTTTGCTTGGGTATTGTGTCCAACGGTATTTTCCTGAAATAGCCCAGACAAAAACTTCCCAAAATATTATAACGTTAGTAAAACATGAGAAGAGTAATAAATTTTGAATTTGAAGGTTGTCAATCGATGGCTCAGTCAGCAATCGATTGCTCTCCATGCTTGGCAATCGATGGCTTGAGTGCCAATCGATTGCTGGCTTCACATGTCAATCGATGGCACTCAGATTGTCACTGCCAATGGATTGAGATATTGTCCATCAATTAAAAATGATGTCAATCTGTATGCAATCTAAGTCCAATCGATTGCTGCACCATCAATTCCATCGATGGCTCGTTTATCAATCGATGGCTCTCAGCATTCTTCCTCTTCTGAAGACTGTTTCAGCATGATGGTATAATGTTTGAAAATTCATAACTTTCTCATTTCAATTCCAAATTTATATTATAATATATCCCCAGAAAGAACTTTAAGTCTACTTTTTAATTCAGAAAGAATCATTGTAAAACTCAGTGCTGTTCGAAAGATATGGTCAAAATCATGACTGTCAAATTCCTACGAAACTGAATTTACCGGGCAAAATTTAGAAATTCATATCTCTTCCCGTTTAAAACCTTTGAGAGTAAAACTTGTTTTCATGAAATGGTTTTAAAGTCTAGTTTTATATGAAACAAGTTTTATCCAAATTGGATTTGTATTCTAAGAGATATGCTCCAAAAGATTATTGCCTGATTACTACGTTATGTGAATATTCTGGGAAAATTTTAAAAATTCATAGCTCCTTCGATATAAATGATTTGAGTGTCAAATTTATGTCCATGGATCGCTTTCGAAGTCTAGTTCACCTCAATCCGATTTATATTCTATGAGATATGACCAAAACACTGAATCAGGATCAGACTAAACGTTCCAATCGATTAGAGCACTTTCCAATCCATTGTTGCTCAAAAATTGACACCAATAGATTGGAAAATCACCAATCTATTCCTTGAGGTCAAGCAATCGATTGGTGATGTTGCCAATCGATTGGTGACCCCAAAAATCATAAAAGTTTCCTATGAACATGTTATGAGATCATATATGCATGGAAACTCATGGTTTGATGATATGGACTTCATTTGAGCTTTTTTTAACTTCCAATTGAGCATAGAAACTTCTAATATCAAACCTAATAACTTGATTCTTGATTTTATCATTAAATATTTCTTCTTATTTTATCATATCATCCTCCATAAACAAGTATAATAACTGCATTCTTTCTTTGACTAATCTACACAAGATATTCACATGAAATAATGGCTAGCCAAAGTTGGAGATAAATACTTCATGCAAACTTTTTGCTTATTAGATTTAGGTCTATATCAAAACTAACCATTCTCCATAAATAAATAAAATAGCTTCAATCTTTCTTTGACTAATCTATATTTGTCAAAGTAGGATAATAGATAGTCAAAGTAGGAGATAAACGCTTCATGCAAACTTTTTGCTTATTACATTTAAATCTATATTTGACATTATCAAAACTAGTCATATCCAACAAGAACAACACTCCCCTTTGAAGCTTCAAGCTCCTCTCTTCAGCTCCATCACCAAGAATAAGAGATCTTAGTTTATGCTCTTCATGGAAGGAACAACAACCAAGGTGGAAGGAATGAAGGCCATGGAGATTTGAGGAAGAGAAGATGGAATATGAAAAGTTGAAGTTGAGAGAGACTAAGAGGATTAGGGTTTGTGGTGGCTTCAAATATGGCTACTAGGGTTTTATTTCACATTTTATATGTCCAAAAGTTGGGTCAAGTGAGTAGGTATCGAGTTGGATCCAAATGGAGTCTGAAATTCACGTCTGATAAGTTGCAGATTTGCATTCCCTCGCCGTGGCGAGTCCACGGCGAGGAATGATTGCTTCTGGTCCTCTTCAACTTCACATGCCGTTGGGTCGCAATGGCGAGCCCACGGCGAGTGCATGCCTTCTCTGCCTCTTCTGGGGTATGTTCTCGGTGGCTTGCCGTGGCGAGCCCTCAGCCTTCTCTGCCCTCTTATTTTGGCTGTATTCTTAATCTGGGATTAATTTCTTTGGTTCTAGCGCAACCTACAAGTGGGAACAAGACTAAACAAGGATCTAATAACCCTATAAATCAATTAATGGAAATCAATATACAATTATGGCTAATTAACCCCGTTTTCATGCTAATCCCACTTAAAGATCAATGATATTAAATGAGCATAAATAGACCAATCTTGCCTCTTATTCATGTTAGAAGCTTCAATTTAAACACATAAAAACATACAAATCCAAGGATTTGTCACATATTATTAAATTAATGGAATTCCTCTCTATTTTGTAGGAGAGAGATACAGGAAGAATAGGAGTTCAAAAGAAGACTAAATGAATACACCAATGTGGCCAAAAAACATAGGAACCTCTCTATATGTGTTTGTGTGCCGCGGCACATGAAGCAAAAATCAGAATTGGCTCTTTGTATGGTGTGCCATAGAACACAAACATGTGTGTCATGGCACATGTGCTGCAGTACAGCTGCATTTTAGACCCAAAACACAATAATTTGAAGTATAAGTTAGGGATTTAGCTTAAAATAAAAGACACAACACTTTGGGTCAAGTTTTGGAGGTGAGAAACACTGAGAAAGAGCAAGAGAGAGCTTGGAGGAGGATATGGAAGCTTGGGAGAAGAAGACCTTGGAGCTTTTTGAAGAGATTCTTTGTGGTTTCTTCTCTTGTCTTCTCTTTTGTCCTTCATTTCTAGATTTGGTTATGTATTTGAAGATGATTATTGAGATTTCCTTTTTCATGTGTAGATAAACTTCTTATTCTAGGTTGATTTAGAAGCTTTGTATGGATTGATACTTGAACCCCTTTCTCTTCTAATGAATAATATGATGTTGTGAATTTAACTTGAGCTTTATTTCTTCTAAGTGGTGGCCAACATTTAGCTTGTTTACCTAATTAGTGATTTGAGAGAGCATTAATTAAGTAGAGAACTAGGTTGAATTCAAGCTTGTCTTGAGATTCCAAGTTGGAATTGAGAATTTTTTAATGAGATAGATATATTCATTAACCAAGTTTTGTAAAAATTGAACTAGGTTGTTTATAAAGACTAATTAACATTAGAGGAAGGTTAATCCAATTGAAGAGAGTTATTCAAATGCGTAAGATTTCAAACATTAATTTAATATTCAGTAATTATCATTTGAGGAAGGTTAATCAAGTATCATGAAGTACAAAGTGGATAAATAAACCTAGAATTTTCTTATTGTGTGAATTTGATTTAACAACCACCATTTGTTATTTATATTGTAATATGTGTTAACAAAATTTGAACCAATCACTTGCTTTTTGACCAATGTTAATTTAGATTACCATGCATTTAATGATCTTGCTTTTCACATAGTCCCAACGGGACAACACTTTTTACCATTATACTATTAAAATTAACATGTATGCTTCCGATAGCAATTGTGCAATGATTGCTTACTCTGCCAATCACAATGAAGTTTTTCTGTCATCATCATCATTTCAACAATTGTGCCATAAGTTATTACACAGATATTTCTAATTGGGGGTATTAGACACGAAATTGGGGACCTCTAAGTCAGATTTGGAGCCACCACAAACCCTAGCTCTCATCTTTTTCTCATTTCCTCTCATATCCATCTTCCACCTTCTTCTACTCAAATCTCCATGTTTCCTCTACCTCCACTCCTTGGTGCTGGGTTTCTCATGGAGGAAAGCAGCTAGGCTTCCCCATTCTTGATGGTGGAGGCCAAGGGATGAGCTTGAAGCTTCAAAGGGGAGTGTTGTTCTCCATCCTCTCTTTCTCTTGTGTTTTCAATTTATCTAGGGTTTTAGGGATTGTTATATGCATCTGGTTGTAATTTGATTCAATATCTTTGTATGAGAGTGGTAGAAACAACTTGTCTTGTTTATTTTCTTTGTATGGATGCTTGACATTGCACCTATTGACTTGAACATATCTTATTTGTATGGGTTCATCATTTAATATATGTTTTCTTATTAAAATCTTGTGCTAAATGAGAGTTCTTGTTTAGTGGATCATGGTGCCAATTGTTTGTGTTTAGAAATTAGCAAGTAAATCTACTAATTTCTTGAGTAGCATTGGACTTCAACCTATTGGGTTCAATTTATTGGTTGGGGTTCCACCAATGACTTGGGACTAATAGGTTAATCTTGTTGCAATGTGGGGTTCCGGTTGTAGGATCAAGAGTTCCTTGCGATCAGTAGGTTTAATTGGTTCTTGAATTTGTCAAATTGCATGAGTGGCATTGGGCTTCAATCCTAAAGTATTGATTTATTATGTGGGGTTCCAATAATAAATTAAACCCTAGGATTAATTAAGTGGCAATTTGGGGTTCCGGTTATTGGATTAGGAGCCCCTTACAATTAGCAAATTCACTTTGATTTTGAGCTTAATCAACTTAGGTTAAATTAAGTAATGTGCAGGGTTCTGATGTAAATTAAGTTAACCTAAGCCTAGCCTAGAGGGGTTCCTCTAGGGGTCTTTCAAAAATCAACATGAAACTCCCTAAAAATCTTTTGAAGCAATGAATCCCAAGGTTTCCACTTATCAAGAATGATTCCATTTTCATTCCCCTCCAAATCTCACTTTTATCTTAATTTTGTTTTACTCTTGAACATATCACACCTTTTGCATCTATTCTATCGAAAAACCAAATACAATATTTTTACCCCGCTTTTGTTAGTTTGCATCTTAGCTACTAGGTCATCTTTTACGTTAGGCTCCTCAAGGGAACGACACCCGGGGGTTAGCTTCTACTATCCCCTTGGTTCTTATTTTCTTGAAGGGCGGACCCAAGGGTACGATACACGCACACACACTCGAAAGTGATGCTCTTCAGTACACCCAACACTGTAAAGTTTTTTGTCTAAAAGTGCCTACTAGTTACCAAAATGGGTCAAAATGCCCATATTGTCAATATAATCAAACGGCGTTACGTTTTTCATCGTTAGGGAGAATAAAAAGTGGAAAATACCCATGTAGTTTGGTCATAATTGCACCCAACACTGTGAACTTTTTAAATCCCAAAAATACCTACATAGTTACAAATATGGTTTTCTCAATGCCTATGCCATTATTTTACACATGTTAGATGAGAGAAATACAAAAGAGAGGGGTGAATTGGGGCAATAAAATCTTTTCCAAAACTTTAAGTTTAAAACCAATTTTCCAAAAGCAGATAAAAACGAAACAAAGTATTGAAATCCAGAAAATAGAGATAAGTTTGTAAGTTAGAAGTTTGTCATAGGGTTTATGAAGTAATCGATTCATACCGTTCGGTCCAAATAAATAGGCCTTTGAGAATGCAAACGAATGTTGTAAAATGTCCATTGAAAATGTAGCTGTTAGATTACTCAATTATATCCATTAATGCTCTATTCTTATCATATTCTTCAAAATATCTTGATATATTCGTTGAAACTCCATAATTTGAATAATACACTCCTCTATTCTTTAATCTTCATCATTGAAACTTTGGAAACTCAATTATAGTCGTTGTATGAGTGCTTAGGCACTAAAGGAACCATTTTAAAGACTTCCTCAAGCTCGAGCACATGAAGATATAAAAGATGTTTGCAAAAATCACTGCCTAATATGTGTAAAGTAATGGCATAGGCACTGAGTGAACCATTTTTTTGTAACTATGTAGGCATTTTTTGGCCAAAAAAAGCTCGTTGTGTTAGGTAGACTTAGGACCAAACTTGGCTATTTTTTTACCTTTTAACTTTTATTCTCCCTAACGTAGAAAAACTTAAAACCGTTAGTGTATTGAAGAGCACCTAACCGTTAGGGTTATGTCGGAGCAGTGCCGCCTCGGGCCCTCTCTTCAAGAATTTTAGGGACCAAGGGGATAGTGGGAGCTACCCCCGAGTGTCGTTCTTTTGAGGAGCCTAAAATGCAAATGATAACCTAATAGCTAGATGCAAACTTGAAAAAGTGGGTAAAACATTTTTTTGGTTGATTTTGGGTATAAAAGTTGTGTGAAAAGTGTTGTATGTTCAAGAAAGAATTGAGATTGGATTTCACGGGAGATTTGGATTAAAAGGGGATAAAAATCATTCTTGATGAATGAGAGCTTTGGGAATCATTGCTTCAAAAGGTTTTTAGAGAGTTTTAGTTGATTTTCTAAAGAACCCTAGAGGAACCCCTCTAGGCTAGGCTTAGGCTAACTTAATTAATGCCGGAACCGCGCACATTAATTAATTTATCCTAAGTTGATTAAGTTCAAAATCGAGAAATAATTAATTATGCAAGACTTTAAATCCACAATTTGGTCCACCCCATTATTGCTCTAAATTTCTCTCCAAACCCCAATTCATTGATGGCTACCCATACAATAAATTGTGGCTTAAAGAGTGTTTTGCCCAATGTCTCAGCACAATCAACTACTTCTTATGCTATCTCCCTCAAGAAAATAACTTAACATCCTTAATCCACTAACCAAGCCACCTTGCATTAGCACATAATTTTCACAAAGAGAATAATAAAACTATGAACCCATAAATTTCATTAAACTCCAAGTTAATACATAGCAATGTCAAGTATTTAAACAAGAAGGAAATGACATAAACATAGTTTCTAATCCCATTACAATATACTAAAATCAAGCACACAACCAAATGTCACAAATATACTTCTAGAACCCTAGAAAAGCATAAATACAACAAATGGAAGAAGGATTAGAACTACAAAAACTCCCCTATTCAATCTTCAAGCTCATCCCTTGGCTCTCACCACCAAGAATGGTGGAGCCTAGCTGCTACTCTCCATGGAAGAACCAGCAACAAGGAAGGAAGGTGTGGAAGCCATAGATGGAAGGAAAGAAAGTGAGAAAAATGAAGATAGGGATGAGAGAATGAGAGAGCTAGGGTTTGGGTGTGTGTATGGTGGACCAAATCTGCCCTAATAGGGTGTAAATTTCGAGTTTTATGTCCCCCAGGTCGGGTCAAGTGAGTGGGTATTTGGTTGGATCCGGATTGGGCCCAAATTTTTCGCAGCTGAAATTTTGCAGAATCGCAGGCTCGCCGTGGCGAGGCCACGGCGAGCTGCATTATTCTCTGCCAAAAGTAGGCCTTCCTCGCCGTCTGCTCGCCACAGTAGGACCATTCCTTTCTACCTCTTCAGGGTGCTTTCTCACCGTCTGCTCGGAGCCTTCATTTCTGCCTCTTTTGTTTGGCCTTCTTCTTCGTCCCTGGTCCAATCTTTTGGTCCTAGGCGACCCTACAAGTGAGAATAAGATAAAACCAAGATCAAATAGCCATATAAATTAATTAATGCAATTAATCTACAATTATGGCTAATTACTGCTAATTTTACACTCATTTCACTAAACAGTTTGAGACATTCAATTAGACATTATTAGACCAAACATGCATCTTAATCATGTTAATTGCCTCAATTTAAGCATATAAAAGCATTACAAATAAGAGATTTGTCATGTATATTGACAGCATGGGCACTTTTGACCTATTTTAAAAATTACGTAGGCACCTTTAGGTTAAAAAAACTTCTCGGTGTTAAGTGCATTTTGAACCAAACTATATGGGTATTCTTATACCTTTGCCCTTTAATAAATAGCCAAATGTTTTAATATGGCGTTAGGTAATAGGTAAAAACATCTCAGAATTAGCATGAAGTATTTTTCATTTGTTTGCTAATTTTATAAATTTTGGGTTGAAATAAGTAGAGATCAAACTACCAAAGTCATTATTTTGCGGGTGTTAACTGATAGGAATTTATTGTTTTCTAAGCTCATTTATCATACAATTATCCATATTTTGATTGAAATAAATATATTTATTTATATAATTAGTATGATAAATTGTGTTACTCCGTTTGATGCAATGAGTACATAAATTTACAATTTGTCTCCCTCTTTTGTAGGATAAAGAAGGAGGAACAAACGGAGTGGAAATCAAAGTAAAAGGAAGCATGCTGGACAGGACACCTCGGCCACCAAAACAGGGTGCTGAGGCAACCCAGGACGCCTCGGCCACCAGAACAGGGTGCCGAGGCGACCAGAGAAAAATCAAATTATAGATTTTAGATAACAGATTTGAAAATTATGGCTTTTTAAAAGGGAGAAGACGCCAAATTGAGGGAAGGACTGAAGTTGAGACGAAATTGAGAGAGCACAGACTTATGGAGAGAGCAAGATCAAATTAGAGCTTTAGAGGAGTCTTATGGCGGTAATCCGGGAGGCTTTTGTAGGGTTCTTCTTTATTCTTCTTATTCATTCGTCTTGTTTGGTAGTTGTAATCATGAATCGACTTCATAGATTTGAATTCCTTTCAATTATGCGTAGTTAAACGTTAGACTAGGGTTTCTTTGAACCTCTATATGGATTGATTTTGTTAATTTCCTTTCTATTGGTTATTTAATGCAATTTAGTTTTGTTTTTACCTTTCTTATATTTCTAAAAGTGCTTGATCAAACACTTCAGTTGTTCAATGATTCATCGCTTGAGAGAGGGTGTCTTGTTGTAGAACTTAGGTAAAAGCATGTTAGAGAGAAAACTCTCTGTTGACAGAGAAGAGATTCATCTGTCAACCGAATATTGTTAGAATGAAATTGATGCTTAAACATGTTTTTGTTGATTCAATAGCATGAGAGTGTGAGAGTCTTTGAACACGATTTTTCCATAAATCCAATAGCATGAGAGTGAGGGTTTTGAAAGATAAAGATCATATTTTTGACTTGAGAGAGCATTTCTGATCACATTAGAATTTCAAACGAAGACTGAATGCATTAGATAATTATTATAAAGGGTAATTTGGTAGAAATCATGACATATAGAGGGGATAAGGAATCCTAGGTTTCATTCTCATTGTCTTAAAATCAGTTTTCAAAGTTTGTTTTGTTTATTTCTTATCGTTTTTGTTCAAAACACAATTTTTAATCAACTTACGTAGAAACAAAATAAAATTAATCAACCTACATTAGATTAAACCATAGTCCTTGTGGGAACGATATTTTTTATACTACGTGCGACCCATACTCTTGCGGGCAAACAAGTCTTTGGCACCGTTACCGGGGACTACGGTTTTAGTCTTTCAGGAATTGATTTAATTTTGTCTTTATTTATATTTGACTTCTTTTCTTTCTTTATTTCTTTGACTATCCATCTTGATAAGGTTGATACTTGTTAGTTTAATTTGTCTTCGCAGGTGATTCAGTCGACTGTATGCTAGGCGAATTGGAGGTAGTTCTTTTTGACATTGAGGAAGTCCCTATTCTGCAAGAACCAGTTGTTCCACCCGAAGCTGAACGTCAACCTTTCACTATGGCTATAATTCAGGATGAGGAGGATCTCTCTATGGATGAGTTCTTGGAGCGAGAAGGCTTCACTTACTCATCTAGTATTAAGTACCCGAATATTACTGTGAGAAAATTTTAAGTTAAGCCTTTCATGATCCAGATGATCCAGATGATAGGAACTTTCAATGCAACCCAATTGGAAGACCCTACTAAACATCTGACTAAGTTCGTGGAAGTCTGTGAAAACTTCAAGCAAGTCGCAGTTTCCAACGATGCCCTACGACTACGCCTTTTCCCATGTCACTGGGGACTAAGGCAAAGGCTTGGCTCAATTCACTCCCCGAACATTCCATCATGAGTTGGGATGAACTGGCTTCCAAATTTAAGGCCAGATTTATTCCTACGGGAAAAAGAGAAACTCAAAGGGGTGAATTACTTAACTTTCAGCAAGAGATAGGTGAACCGTTCTATGAAACCTGGGAGAGGTTTAAAGACATGTTCCGGAATTGCCCAAGCTATTGGCAAGGATCTAACATGCTCCTTGAGGCATTTTATCATGGGTTGAATGAGCCAACACAGGTTATGTTGAATACAGCAGCGTAAGGGAATATTAGAAAAATAAAGAGTTCTGAATTACAACAGCTATATGAGGATGTTGCCTCTAATAATGTTTAGACCTCACGCAGAGACATAGTTTTCTATAAGTCACATAAGGATTCTTCTGCATTTGGATCATCATCATATGGCTCTAAAGACATCAGTGCTCAGTTAGAAGCTATTATCGAGAGATTTGACAAATTAGAGATGAAATTTGAAAATCATCTCCCAAGATGTGTTCATATGCTTCAAGGCTCCACCCCATCATGTGAGAGTTGTGGTGAGGGTCATAATGTAGTGGATTGCCCCTATGCAGTTGAGACCCTGAATTACATGAATAATTCCAATCGGAATCCTTAAAGTAATCCCAACACCTATAATAAAGGGTGGAGAGATCATCTAAATCTGTCATGGAAAAATAGTACTAGTCTCAATCCACCTGCAGCTTTTCTTCATATAGATCCCAAGCACAACCGGGATTTACCGCTCAATCACCTAAACCTCAAGAGGAATCCAAGATTGAAAAGATTTTTTCTCATCTCTTAGAAGCAACTAATGCAACAAATGCCAAGATTGCTCTACACAACACAGGCATCAAGAATCTTGAAGTGCAAATGGGACAGGTTGCCTCGCAAATGAATTTCTTGACATGCAATAGGTTGCCTAGTGACACAGTCCCAAATCTAAAGTGCGATGGCAAAGAAGAGTGTAATGCTATCATGTTAAGGAGTGGAAAGAATTATGAACATGCGGTTTCTTCAAACATAAAATCTCAACTAGTGCAAGATCCATCTAGTGATGATGTAGAAGAGGTTGATACAAACATTGCAATAGAAGAAGAAGCTTCTAACAAGAGGAAACAAGTTACAAGGAACTTTGATGATATGGTTAAAGGCTCTTCAACTCCCAAACCTAACGAGGAAGATAAGAAGCAAAAGATCTTCACCTCTTTCGCGCCTCCACTTCCTTATCCTCAAAGGTTCAAGAAGAAGGAAGAAGACACCCAGTTTAAAAAGTTTGTTGACCTGTTCAAACAGCTTCATGTCAATATTCCTTTTGCTGAGGAACTTGAGAGTATGCCAAGTTCCTCAAATATGTGCTATCCAAGAAGGAAGATTTAGTGAGTTTGAAACAGTAGCTCTAACAGAAGGGTGTAGTGCAGTGGTCCAGAGAAAATTACCAACCAAACTTAAGGATCCAAGAAGTTTCTATTTTCCATGCAATATCAGAACCAACTTCAATGGAAAAGCTCTATGTGACTTAGGAGCTAGCGTTAATCTCATGCCCCTAGCTTTATTCAATCAATTGGGGCTTAGTAAGCCACGACCTACCACGTTTTTCCTGTAATTTTCCAACCGTAGCATAGCTAAGCCACATGGCGTTATAGAAGATGTATTGGTAAAGGTTGACAAGTTTATACTCCCTGCAGATTTCATTGTTATAGATTGTGAAGTGGATTAGAAAATTCCAATCATATTGGGAAGACCATTCTTGGCAACAGCAAGAACTCTCATTGATGTGGAAAAGGGCGAAATTACCTTACAAGTAAATGATAAGCAAGTTGTCTTCAACATGTCTCTAGCACTAAAATTTCATGAGGATGAGCATAATCAATGTTACTTTACTGATATATTAGGATATGTAATTCAAGAAGAAAATCGTGAGCCAGTTATCAAAAATTCTTTAGAAGCACTCTTGACTGGATTCAAGAATTCTAAAGATGCCAAGCAGAGTGAATGTAAAGAGATATTTGGTATTAGAGCATTCCCTCGTACCAAGTTCAAGCCTATTAAGCCACTTGATGCCTCAAGGCACTGAGTTATTCTTTAAACTCATCCAGTGAAGCACTGCCAATGTTGGAGGAGAGACTTATGCAACTCAATGGCAGGAGAAATATCAAGTCAGTACATATAAGCATGCTAGATTCTACAAAGAGAAGTCGAAGAGG
Source organism: Mimosa bimucronata (assembly GCA_037074515.1). NCBI lineage: Eukaryota > Viridiplantae > Streptophyta > Magnoliopsida > Fabales > Fabaceae > Mimosa > Mimosa bimucronata. The sequence continues at coordinate 5,423,163 of CM073446.1, forward strand.
CCACCTGACAGAAATATTGTGCTTAAACACTTTGAGCCGGGACAACAAGTACTTCTCTACAAATCTAAACTGAAGTTATTCCCAAGCAAGCTTTGAAGAGCTCACCGGATGGGATAAAGTCGAAGCAGTGCTGCCTCAGGCCCTCTCTTCAAGAAACTTAGGGACCAATGGGATAGTGGGAGCTACCCCCGAGTGTCATTCTCTTGAGGAGCCTAAAATGCAAATGATAACCTAATAGCTAGATGCAAACTTGACAAAGCGGGTAAAACATTTTTTTGTTGATTTTAGGTATAAAAGTTGTTTGAAAAGTATTGTATGTTCAAGAAAGAATTGAAATTGGATTTAACGGGAGATTTGGATTCAATGGGATGGAGTAACCCTTGGTGAATAGAGACTTAAGACAATCATTGCTTTAATTTGTTTTTAGGGAGCTCTTTGGTTCATTAAAAAGGCCCCTAGAGGGATCCCTCTAGGCTAGGCTCGGATTGGGTGAATTAGTACCGGAATCCCGCTTACTAATCCCTCCAACACCGAGTTGATTAAGCTTAAAAACCAAGGTGAGTTTGTTAATTGTAAGGGGCTATTAATCCGACAACCGGGATCTCGAATTGCCACTTAATTAATCCTAGGGTTCAATTAATTACTGGAATCCCACATAATAAATTAAAACACAAGGATAGAAGGCCAATGCCACTCATGCAACTTCACAAACTCAGTAGCCAAATCACAAATGCAAATGCTTGACAAAGTGGTCTACTAAATGAGAATCCTCAAATATCACAAATATTAACTAAAACATTCATTCAAAATGATGAATCCATACATTTAAACAAAGTTTAAGTAAATGAAGAACAAATGTCAAGCATACACAAATGGAAACAAACTACAAATGTTTCAACCACTCTCTAGCAAAAGATAATTCATAGAAATTACATCCAAATGAAGAAACAAGCCCTAGAATCCTAGAAACATGCTTAAACATAAGGAAGAGAGAGTGGGAGAACAAGAACTCCCCTAATGAAGCTCCAAGCTCAAGTCATGAGTCTCCATCACCAAGGATTCGTGCCCTCTAGCTGCTGCCTTCCATGGAGAAGTCACCAACAAGAGAAATGAGAGTGGGTGCCATGGAGATTTGGGGTGGAAAGGAGGTGGAGGTTGAAGATGAGATGAGAGAATGAGAGACCTAGGGTTTGGGTGTGTGTTTTTTGGACCAAATCTGCCTTCTAGGGTTTAGATTTAAGTATTTATAGGTCCAAGAATCGGGTTATGTGAGTGGGTATTCAAGTTGGATCTAATTCAGGCCCAAAATCGCGAACTGAAAAATTCTGTAGAACAGCGTCTTGCCGTCCCCTCGCCACGGCGAGGTGCATTGCTCTTTGGAACTCTGGGGGCCTTCTCGCCGTGGGCTCGCCACGGCGAGCTCATGTCTTCTCTGCCAAAATTAGGCCTTCCTCGCCGTCTATCTCGCCGCGGCGAGGTGCCTTCAGTTCTGCCTCTTTGTTTGGCCTTTTTCTTCGTCCCGGGTCCAATCTTTTGGTCCTGAGCGACCCTCCAAGTGGAAACAAAACTAAACAAGGATCAAATAGCCCTATAAATCAATTCATACAAATTAATCTACAATTATGGCTAATTAACCCTAATCTAACACTAATTTCACCTAAGAGTCTAAGTTCTACATTAGGCATTATCGGACCAATATCACATCTCAATCATGTTAATTGCCTCAAATTAGGCATATAAAAACCATACAAATCAGAGATTTCTCATGTGCTTAAACACTTTGAGCCGGGACAACAAGTACTTCTCTACAAATCTAAACTGAAGTTGTTCCCAAGCAAGCTTAAATCAAGATGGTGTGGACTGTTCACTGGGGTGCAAGCATCAGAGTTAGGGAATGCTGAACTTGAGAACAAGAAATGTGAAAGATTTCATGCTAACGGACAATGCTTAAAGCAGTATTGGGGAGGAAACGTGGATTGTCTTATATCCACTATCTACCTCAAGAACCCACCATAAGTCTTGAAGAGTCAGGCTGAAGACTATAAATCAAGCGCTTCTTGGGAGGCAACCCAAGTTCTGAAACTTGTTTTTATAATTTATTTTTTTTATTTTTGTTAGTAGAGTTATATTTGGTCTTTCTCCTGCAGATCTAAGTCGTGTCGTTTGTGGAGATGGAAACGGGAATGCAATAGCTCATCATGGCGTGTGCAGAATTAATATTATGAGCTGTAGAATCCGCTCTTCCACCACCAGCCACTCAAACGTAAGGAAGAGGATTAAGCTTGAGGAACTATGAAGGGGAGTATTTCTTACTTATCACTGAATTCTATAGCACTTATAGGCTTAATGATGATACGTGTCTCTTTGATATACCCTAGTTAACTCTTAATTTTTGGTTCTTATCTGCTATGTTGGATTTCACAATAAGGAAATTGTTAGATTCAGGTTGGGGGTAAACAAAAATTTATTGTATTAACTTCTTTAACAGTTTTGCCTCATAAACGTGAAAATTTTGTTTGATAATTTTATCAATAACTCCTATGCTTATCAAATGTGTTAATAAGTCCGATGATGTGATAAAGATTGACTGACATTTAGAACAGCAAAAACCACACTTTACATGCTTTTCAGTTGAATTGTATGGTTGACATATCACTTTACTCAATTCTTTAGAGTAATAATTTACACCATTAGAATTAGAAATAGTTTTGAAAATTTTAATCAAGGAAATTGATAGTAATCAAGGTTATGTACTTATTTTTAATCTTGTACTCTTACAACCAATTTTGGTATTTATAGTGCTTACTTGATTTTCATTAAAATTTTGAAAATAAGTTAGACTAACATGGGTAGTAAGAAAAATATATAAAGTCTTTTGGTCAATCCCAAATTTGAAAAAAAAAGTATATACAACTCTGCTAGCATCTCAAGACTCGACTTAGTAATCAGGGGCACTTCATCACCAATGTTGGCACTCACGTCAAATGGTCGAGTCAAAGAGAGCTAAGAGTTGGGCAAAAAAGGCCTCTTGATCTTGTTGGAGTAACTGAGTAACCGGTGCTGCATCACCCATGTCTAAGGCTGCGTAAAAAGGGGACCTACAACAATTCAAGATATAATAAAAAAACAGAGAAAGAAAGAAAGAAGTACAATAATAAAAGAAAAGTAAAAAACAAGAAAGTAAAAATCAAGTTTGGGGGAGATTTAAAAGGTAATAAAATAAAATGTAATTTACTACAATGTGAACTCTAGTGAGTTTTTGAAGTTTTATGAAAAAGCTTTTCAAGAGGAAAGGTATTTAGAAAGAGGTTGTCAGTGTAATTGGTTAGAGATTTGTATGTAGCTTAGATTGCCATTGATGACTAAGATGAGAATTGGAGAAACTATCTTTGATTCTATCACACACATGCACACTCTGGAATTTGGAAAAGGATTGTTTAACTATACAACGCATACTGATTTGTATGCAGATATGGTTATTTGAGGTTCTGAAAGGAATGAAAATCTCTCAGGACTTGATAAACACACAAAATAGGCAAAAGAATTGTTGTTTGAGCTTTGCTTGAGGACAAGCAAAAGTTTAAGTTTGGGGATGTTAACCGATAGGAATTTATTGTTTTCTAAGCACATTTATCATACAGTTATCCATATTTTGATTGAAATAAATATATTTATTTATATAATTAGTATGATAAATTGTGCTACTCCGTTTGATGCAATTAGTAGATAAATTTACAATTTTTCTCCCTCTTTTGTAGGATAAAGAAGGAGGAACAAACGGAGTGGAAATCAAAGTAAAAGGAAGCATGCTGGACAGGACACCTCGGCCACCAAAACAGGGTGCTGAGGCAACCCAGGACGCCTCGGCCACCAGAACAGGGTGCCGAGGCGACTAGAGAAAAATCAAATTATAGATTTTAGATAACAGATTTGAAAATTAGGGCTTTTTAAAAGGGAGAAGACGTCAAATTAAGGGAAGAACTACATTTGGGACGAAATTAAGAAAGAGCACAGACTTGTGGAGAGAGCAAGATCAAATTAGAGCTTTAGAGGAGTCTTACGGTGGTAATCCGGGAGGCTTCTGTAGGGTTCTTCTTTATTCTTCTTATTCATTCGTCTTGTTTGGTAGTTGTAATCATGAATCGACTTCATAGATTTGAATTCCTTTCAATTATGCGTAGTTAAACGTTAGACTAGGGTTTCTTTGAACCTCTATATGGATTGATTTTGTTAATTTCCTTTCTATTGGTTATTTAATACAATTTAGTTTTGTTTTTACCTTTCTTATATTTCTAAAAGTCCCTGATCAAACACTTTAGTTGTACAATGATTCATCGCTTGAGAGAGGGTGTATTGTTGTAGAACTTAGGTAAAAGCATATTAGAGAGAAAACTTGCTGTTGACAAAGAAGAGCTTCATCTGTCAACCTAATATTGTTAGAATGAAATTGATGCTTAAACATGTTTTTGTTGATTCAATAGCATGAGAGTATGAGAGTCTTTGAACAATATTTTTTTCATAAATCCAATAGCATGAGAGTAAGGGTTTTGAAAGATAAAGATCATATTTTTTACTTGAGAGAGCGTTTCTGATCACATTAAAATTTCAGACGAATACTGAATGCATTAGATAATTATTAGAAAGGGTAATTTGGTTGAAATCATGACATATAGAGGGGATAAGAAATCCTAGGTTTCATTCTCATCATCTTAAAAGTAGTTTTCAAAGTTTGTTTTGTTTATTTCTTATCATTTTTGTTCAAAACACAATTTTTAATCAACTTAAGTAGAAACAAAATTAAATTAATCAACATGCATTAGATTAAACCATAGTCTTCATGAGAACGATATTTTTTATACTACGTGCGACCCATACTCTTGCGGGCAAACAAGGGGAAGAAAGCATCTTCCCTCCATTTGGTTCAGGAAAAGGGTACGCCTTCTTTAGTAAGGTCTACAGTTTGATATAGAAGTACTCCACTTATCAAGACATGTCACTCACAATCCCTTCTAAAAATGTAAACTCAACTCTTAAATATCATTTGAAATTATCTAACAGGTTTAATTTTAAAAATATTTTGCACCCCTTACTTCTAAAAATGTAATCTCAACTCTTAAATAAGATTTGAAATTATCTAACAGGTTTAATTTAAATATTTTTAAATATGAGTTAATTATTTTTGAACAATCAAAATATACATCCAAAATGAGGGGAATTGTCCTTTTGTAGTAATTAACGAAAAAAGGTGATGTGGCTTAAGATTAGTGATGCCGATATAGCCTAAATTTATGTTTTTAAAGCTTATCCTTAAGCCTCTGAAAAAAAAAAGAAACAGATGTATTTTTCATTCCCTAGATGAATATTAATAGGCTAACCTAACAATTTCCGTCTTCATCCAAAAGGCTTTCAACAGATGCGACTAGAAGTAGAGGACAGAGATAAATAACGGTTACTTTTCACAGCAGGCCATAAAGGTTGATTTTCTAGGCTTATAAAAAAATTATTAGTAAGAGCTAAACATGTTTAGACCTTCAAGATCTCATTTAGACAGTCTATATTTGATTTTTGGGAAAATTTCATGAAACCCCCCCCCCCCATAAGAGGGAATTTATTTCAGTCAACACCCAAAAGAATTTGAAAACTCACTGCACCCCTAAGAGGCCAAAATGATATTAAATGTTTAAGTTAAAAAATCAAAATATCCTTATTGAATTTTACAACCAGAATCCAAGACATATATATGTGGAGAATTTTCAATACATTTATGTTTTTTTCCCAACATCAATGTGAGTATTTCTATGTCTCAAAAATCATTGAACCCAACACTAAAGCATCCAACATTTTATAACTGGATTTTCAAGATACATATGGAGAATTTTCGAGATGTTTGTGCTTATTTCTAACATCAATGTAGGTGTTTTCAGATCTAAAAAATCATGGGATCCAACACTAAAGCATCCAAAGTTTCACAACTACATTTTTAAGACATATATGGAGAATTTTCAAGACACATATGGGAAATTTCCAAGAGATTTGTGCTTATTTTAATAAAGACATTTTAGACTTTTAACGTACAGCGAGTTTTCATATTTTTTTGGGGTTGACTGAAATAAATTTCCTCCTATGGGGTTTAATAAAATTTTTCTATATGTCTATTAATTTTTTTTTAAATAAAGTCAAATCTACACAGCCAAAACAGGATTTAGAATGTGTAGATATGCCTAACACTCTACTATTTTTTATGAGCAAAGAAATCGGCTTCCTTGTAAGTAACTGGAGAGTTGAAAGCAGCCCCTTGCTTATAAAAAAGGGCAACAAAAAGTTGATTTCCAAGCCAATCATGCATTGAATAGAGATGGAGTTTTAATACTTCATTAAATCAACTGTTTTCGAGAAGCTCATGAATGCTATATCTGATTGATTCTTTTCTTCTTATTTTTGGAATCCAAATCCAAATTAGGGAAAGCTGTACTCAGGTCATTTTAAGTAAGAGATTTAATGATAGGCATGTTTCATTTTTTTTTTTTTTTTTTTGCCCACGGCATGTTTCATTTTTTTTATTTGTTAACAATTGCTATTTCAATTGTCATTGACAGCTCCTTAAAATCTATTTGATATTAAATCCCTTACTTGGGACTTGAATGCAATTGTACCTTAAAATTAATCAATCACCTATGACCTATCCACAGGTAAAAAAAAAAAAAAACTTATGACCTATCCAACTATCCTAAAAAATGCCACCCAGTATTTTTTAAAAAAAAAAAATCTTAAACCACTTGACAAATTAACAAAATATTCATATAAACTAGGAAAATATTGTCACATTATGCATACACCATGCGAAAAAATAATTTATTCAAATATTACATCATCACTAAAAAAACAGATTTTACATATGCTTTCCCTCCTTTTTACGTCCTTTTTTAGGACAAAAAAGTTTGTTTCCAAAACTAGAAGTAAAACTTGTATGCCATGTTAGGATTGGAGGAAAAGTTTCGAGAAAAGAAAATAAACGAGGAATGGAATTTTCTGGATTAGGCAAAATGGGAGGAAGAAAAAAGATGCGATACATGAGAGATGAGACTCAACACATTTTCCTCATAATTTTTCTCTTCAAATATAAAAGGAATTTCAAGAAGAAAATTCTTCTTTAACTACTACACTTCATTATCTACAGCCAACTCTACCGAGTCACCTTCACAGGTATAAAAATAATATATTTATCTCAATTAATTTTTAAACAAATACAATTTTTAATGAAATTATTTTTCATAAATATTTTCTTAAAATTATTTTTATTTTGATAGTGTTTATTTTTATCTAGTTTCTTATAATAAGATATAATAAATTAGAATGTAAGGATATTATTGTCATTGACATCCACCGTTTTTTCAATTCGAACCCTGTTTAAGTGCTTGATAAATCATGGTTTTCTTATATTTTTCTCACCTTACTCATATAGTTTGGAAATAATTTAAGCTATTTTGGACGTATTACTAGGATATTATATTTAAACAATAATAGGCTGGGTAATAATATTCTTTCTCCTCCTATTTTTCCTTATACTCAACTTTTCCCTCCATCTAAACAAAGTAATAAATTAAAGACTAAAGAAACCACATATTTGGAAGATAAAGGATTATCATTTGTTTGGATTATGCTCAATCCTTAATATAAAACTCAATTAACTAATTTGAGTAAATAAATGAAGGTTAATAATGTATCCAAAAAAACAAAGATAAATGAAGGTTAATAAACTAGTTAACTATAGCATATGTTATATGCTATTTCTGAAAAAACTTATTTGTATCATTAGATTCTATATCATTTTATAAGTTAAACAAATTACTCTGGGGAAAATAATAAATATAAAATATAATATAAAAATAAAAATCTTATATTTATATAAAAGAAATCAAACCCAACTACCTCTAATATTTAGGGTTAAAAGACATATTTACCCCGGAAATATGCACAGTGGATCATATCTGCCCCGGAAGTATTTTTGGGTCCAATTTTGCCCTGAAAAGTGTGCAAAGTGGATCATATGCGCCCTTTACTGTTAAAATATTAATGGTCAATGTTTATTTAACGTCAACGTGAGCTTTTTAATGGTAAAGGGCAAATATGATACACTTTACACACTTTCGGGGGAAATTTGGACCAAAAAATACTTCCGGGACAGATGTGATCTACTGTGCATACTTCCGGGGTAGATGTGATCTTTAACCCCTAATATTTAACACCAGATGGTTCTATTAATTAATTGAAGGAGGCATTTTTCTTTTTGATGCCTACACTCCAAATAATAAAGTAGGGCTAGCTGAAGTCCAACTTATACTCTATATTGTGCCTAAATGCTGAATGAAATTCTCACACAATGACCCTCTCCGTTACAAGCTACTCATCTGGTCCTATTTATAGGGCAGAGAGAGAAGGTTTTATTTGGTCCTATATATAAGTCGCCTCATTAAATATTTAGTATGCATATACAAGTTTACCCTTCATTTATTATGTGTTGACTTTATTTTAATGTGATATAGTGGATATTAAACATGGGTAAAGTTGTAAATTTGTTAGATTTTAGTGGAAAGTTAATTAGTTTTAAGGCTTTCTTTGGTCTGTGTGAAATATGCTGGAAGTGCCTTATAAATAGGACCAGATGAGTATATGGTTAGGTGCCATGTGGCCAAGTCTTTTTCCCCCACTAAAAAGCCCCATATAAATCTCTCTATAAATACAAATCCTATCTGAAGCCTCATTATCAATAACATTATACACACACAAAAAAACAAATGGCCTCATGTGGGCATTTCTGCGTGGTCCTTCTTGAGTTGGTATTATTAGCAGCTTTTGCAAACTCAGCTTTCTCCATAACATCACTATCTCCCAATTTCTATAAGCAATCATGTCCCAACGCTTTGAACACAATTAAACAAGTCGTTCAGGCTGCAGTTGTAAAAGAGCCTCGAATGGGAGCTTCCTTACTTCGTTTACACTTCCATGATTGCTTTGTCAATGTAAGCTTTTATATTTATATATATATATATTACATCTACCTCTAGTTCTTAATGTAAGATCTATTAAACTATTTCAGGTAAATTAAGGAAATTAATTCAATTAGTTATTTGTTGCAAAAATTTATTGATTTCCCTAAAATACACTCTTAAATCATTTACATCGACACTATCATCCCTTGATATAAATTTTCTTAACATGTCCAACTGGTATAGATAGTTTAGGAAAAATGATAAATATATATATATGAAACAAAGTAAATTAAGTTCATATATATATATCCCATGCATACATGCATGACTCGTTCCTTTTTGTTCTTGTGTTCATCTTTAAATCCTAGAAATTGTATGTGTGTGTGTAAATGTTAAACTCATATCACATTGATTTTAATTAGGGATGTGATGGATCGCTTCTTTTGGATGCAACTCCAAGTATTGACAGCGAAAAGAATGCATTTCCAAATTTGAATTCAGCTCGAGGATTTGAAGTGATTGATGAAATAAAGAAAGAGGTTGACCAAGCATGTGGGGGCCCCGTTGTTTCTTGTGCTGATATCTTGGCTGTTGCAGCTCGTGATTCTGTCGTTGCAGTAAGTGAATTTATTTGTAGGATATATATATATATATATATATATATTCATTAACGATGATATTAAGTTGTTTGATAATCACTGCAAATATTACACTATTATATGGGAGACTAATTCTAAATTACAGCCACTTATCGGCATGCAGAAAATCCTATCTCGTTATGTTAAATGTTCTTGAACCGGTAATCCACAGAACTGAGATCAAATGATTTGGTGAGAGATCAAAAAAGTAATCCACAGAACTCACAATGTGAATTAATAGGGCTAATTGAAGTCACAAAAACATTGTAAGTAGAAAAGAATATAATGGTAGGGACTAGAAAACCCCCAAGATTTATGCTATCATATAATTAATAATTTCTCATCAAGATTACAAATGACTAAATGTATATGAAAATGTGAAATGAACCATTAATGTTTAGATCAATTGGTTGTGGATTATTCTATTTTAACCAGTGGTCTCGAGTTCGAGCCTTGGGTATATAGCTGCGGTAATTACTTGGAGGTAGCGAATTTCTCCCATTGTGAGTCTACATTCCCTCGAATCGGATTGGCCGGTTGCTAATAGCTTCAGATACATGTGGATAAATCCAAAATGTACATGAAATGATGGATTAGATTTTCTTATGTATTTTCATTTAAAAAATATTTTCTTATTATGCATTGTCATTGCTTAGTGTGTCGACATATCAATAACCTCCCATCTCAAGGCTAATATAAAGTACACTCAGGATTTTTTTTTAATCTTTTTAGATGTGAGAATTGTCATTGTTCTCTAATATATCACGTCCATATATATAAATATACGTGTGTGTGTGTGTGTGTGTGTGTGTGTTTTGCAGCTAGGGGGACCGACTTGGGAGGTTAATCTAGGAAGAAGAGACTCAACAAACGCAAGCCGAGACGATGCAAACAAGGACCTACCAGCACCATTTTTCGATATGCCTCAGCTCATAGAGAGTTTCAACAAGCAAGGTCTTGACCAAAATGACTTGGTCCTTCTAAGTGCTGCCCACACCATTGGATTCGCTCAATGTGTCAATTTCAGAAACCGTACCTACAACGACTCCAACATCAATCCCATCTTTTCTGCCCAACTCAAACTCACGTACGTATAACCAGCTACGTTCATGCTTGCTTTACAGCTTGAAAAATGGGTATTCGCCAAACTGAACTAATTTTTGCCAAAAGCTATTCTAATCATGGTATTTAAACTTGCCCTGGTCAACTAGTCGTATAAGTAATAAATCAATGAACCAGTTCATCACCAGTTGATGATGGTTCGATCAAGAGTTTTAGACAAATTGATCGGATTAAATTATATATATATATATATATATATATATTTGTCATTTTAAGGCCTAAAACGATTCAATGACATCGTTTTGAGAAATTAAAGATGAAGAATTAATCACTGTCAATTGTTTATAGTTATCTTTTTTCCTCAAAACTAATTTATTCTACTTATAAACTAACCAATAATCTAATTAGATGTGATATATGTTATAATTTAGTTATCTAATTTACTTTCTTAACTTTTATAAAAAAAAAAAAAAAAGTCAAAGTAATCTTATATTAAGACCATAGAGAATACCATGACTTGCGTTAACAAAACTGGCTTTTCATTGTAACCAAAGAAAAAAACCTGACTTTTCATGTTTATTTTCAGTTTTGTGAAATAAGCTTCCAAAGTAGCTAAGGGCTTTGTTTGAGATGGCTTTTGGGCCATTAAAACGGAGTTACGTTGTTGAAGTCATGAAGCTATTTGAAGCCCAATTTGACATAATTTTAAGGGAAAAATAACTCGTTGGCCTAAAAGCTAAGTTGAAGCCGAAGAGAGGTTTTTTTTTTTTTTTTAACTGGAGCCGAAGAGAGTTTTTAACTTTTCGGCTTTTGAACTTTTAGTTTTTTTTCATATATATAATATATGAAACTTTTTAAATTTATTTTTCAACATATCATTCAAATAGTTGTGTTAAATTGACTATTTTTTTTATAAAAGCATATTTAAATATAAATCATATATACTACATCTGGTTATAAATATAAGAACTAGTTGGGGTTTACTTTTAGTTCTAAATTTTTAATTTTATTTCTTATTTTGATTGTTTTTCTGTTCAAACTAATTTGTTTGACTTATAATTGATATATAATTTAAAGATATAAATATATTTATATATAAATAAGTTCTAAGGAAAAATCATGTAACATATAGTATATTTAAGAACTTTATTTATTTCTTTGATCTCTTCAAATTAGTCAAATAGACTAGACTGTATTATATTGACGATGCGAGATAATGTTACACTAATAAACTTTTACTCCAATTTCAGTTTGCAAAATATAAAATACACTTAGCATAAAAGTTAAACGTTAATTTTAATTAAATAATACATAAACTTCAATTAATGTAAAAGTCCATTTTTTAAAAGTATGGCTTGCAAAAAGTAGGGGTGTCCAACCCCTCCCGGTCCCGGTGATCCCGTCCCGGTCCCGGCAAATCGGGACCGAGAATTTCCCGTCCCGGGAAGCCCGGGAAAAAAATCCCGGGACCGGGACCGGGAAATGGCCGGGACCGGGATCCGGGCAAGGCCCCGGGATCCCGGTCCCGGTCCCGGCCCCCATATTTTATAAAAAAAAATAAAAAATTTAGGCCCAACACTTTAGAGAGCTAATTCTATTGGATTAATTCTATTGCAATTACATATAAAGTAAATTCCTATATAAAAACCATGGTGTTTTTAGCCTTTTACCCCTATTTTATCTCTTGCTTTTGTTATATTAAACTTGTCCTTTTTATTGATTTATCCTTTACGTCATGGCATTATTATCTCTTATATTTAATGAGATTTATTTGCTTCATGTCATGGCATTATTATAGAAGAAAGCGTTCAGAATTTTGAGAAAGTTTAATCCTTGTTTTGTTTTGTTTTTTTCTTAAATGTGGCATAAATTAAGTGATTAAACTAGCGATATCATTTTTGTTCATTCTTTTTCCTTGTGCATTTGTTTATAACTTCATAATAATTAATTTGTGACTTGTTTTCTTTCATAGTTTGAAAATGTTACAAAGATAGAAACCACCTAAGAAATTGAGGAGATCCTAAAGACCAAAATTAAAGCCCATTTTTTTCTTTTCTTTTTTTTAAAAGGAATGAACCGGGAATTCCCGGGATTGAAATCCAATCCCGGCCCCATTCCGGGAACGGGAACCGGGAATAGGTGTTCCCGGTCCCGATCCCGGTTTTGGACACCCCTAGCAAAAAGTAGAGTCCAAATATGCACGTAATTTTTTAATTCACAATAATTATCATTAATCTCCTGAGACATTTAATGGGGAATCAAATAAAATAATTGATTTAATCTTTGGTTATTCTATATTAACAGGGTATGCCCTAGAAGTGGAGGTGACAGTAACCTTGCACCGTTGGACTCAATAACACCAGCAAAGTTCGATGTGTCATATTATTTGAATTTGATTCTGAAGAAAGGGCTTCTTCACTCCGATCAAGCTCTCTTCAATGGTAATGGTGGCTCTACTGATGCACTGGTCAAACAGTATGCCCTAAATCCTCAAGCTTTTCGCCAGGATTTTTCTTCTTCTATGATTAAGATGGGAAATATAAAACCACTCACAGGGAATCAAGGCCAAATCCGTGTCAATTGCAGGAGAGTGAACTGATCATGGAAAATGTGCAAAAAAATAAATAAAATAAAAGTATATATGAAGCAAAAGATATATGCTCTCATTATCTATCAATGAACTTTACTTATCAATCTATATGTTATCTAGTGTGATGAAATCTACTCTTTTAACTACGAATAATGCTTCCTCAGTCATATAGACGTGCACATACGTCATTTAAATAAAAAGTATGTTTTTCAATTTTAATTGGAGTTATCAACTTTCCATCGATTTGCTCTATATCTCTCTATATATATATACACACACACATACTGCCTAATGCAGAGAAGAATGTGTTCGCATATGTCAAAAAAGTTTCCTTGCTTGAGATTGTTTTGAGAAACTGTTCGGCCGCAAGCGTACGGATCATAAGTAGAATAAAATCATCATTCCCACAGATATTTGTTTAAAAATCTCAATTAAACGACAGACTAATGAATTTAATTAAATTGAACTTATCAAATTTTAATAGAAAAGAGTTTTAAAAACTATTTTAAAGTAAAAACAAAGAAACAAAGAGGAAATTGTTACTTTATCAATTAACTTCTCATCGTTGTATTCTATGAAACTTAATTATTGTTCCTTTAGTTAATAAGAGTTAACTTTAAGAGTCAACCTTACTCTGACGATACTAGGTTAATAGACATATATATATATTACTAACAAATCATTCATGAGTTTATTTAAACTTCAAGTCTAGCATAATTTTCTTAAGAAGTTCTAAACTTAAACTATCTCTCTCAAGTACAATTTAAATGAATAAATAACTCTAAAAGGTGGCCAATCAAATAGAGGCATTAAGAATAAAGTAAATCAATACAAATATTTATTAATTATTAAATGAAGAGAAAAATGTTAAGTCTTAATCCATACAAAGTCCAAATCAACCAAAGAATAAATTTTTTAGCTACTCATGAATGAACTAAAGAAAGAAATTTCATGCTCAAATAAAAGAAAATAGTAAAGAAAGGAAGAAAATTAAACTAGAAAATCCATTACCATAGGGTTAGAATATCTTTAATCCTTCCTTCCAAAACTCCAAAATCTCAAATTCTATCTTCGTTATTTCTCATAAAGATGTGTCTATTCATTTCCATGTGTTCTTGAGTGAAAAGATTGGGGTTGAGAATATGTTTAATTTCGTGCACTATATGCTTTTCAAGGCTGAAAAGTGAGGTGCGTTTTGAGGATTTTACAGTGTGCCATGACACACTAATGCTGTGCTATAGCATCAAAGGCAATTTTTCACTGTTTCACAAGAGTGACTTTCCATCTTCTCCACTTGTTTCCTTCATTCACCTCCTCCCTTCTTTCCTCAAAATATCGATATTCACTTAGAAAAAACATGCATTTATGTGAGGAAATATTGTCAATTAAATTTTCTAATAAAAGTTCATATTTTTCTTGATAATATTCTAATGAAGTTCAAATGACATCTTTGCACAGTTTTCTACCAAAAACTCTTAAAATACTCTAATTTTGCATTGATAACTCCCCAAATATATTATAAATATGCTTTAAATTAATGATAAATTATGAGTGATCAAAGACCAGAAGAATATATAACATTATGTAATCTTAAACTAGTAAATAGGTTAAGAGAAGGAATAAGTTCGCATGCACAATAACATGCCACTAAAAACTCATATGCAGTTGAAATCTGGTCATTGTAATTGGCGCTAACAATTTCAACTATGTGTTTTGCATATAAATAAAACCAAAACAAAGGCATGTTACGATCGTAACTACCAATCACGTTCGTTGCCAAGTAACAACAGGCTATAAATAAATTATTGCACGGTAGGCTACGAGCAAAGGGTAGCGGTAACATTTTACTTAAAAGTTGTTGTCTCAAGAATAAACAAAAACGTAGAAAATGAAGTTTGACATAAATTTAAGATTGTTACTTCATTAGTAGGGCCATGAATCGGTTGAGTTTTGGCAACAAAAAAAAAATCTTAATAAAAAAGGTAGTTGATGATAATTTGATTGTAGTCTAGTTATTTTAAAGGCTTTTTAAATTTTATCATATTTGATTTTTGCATAGTCTAAGTTATTTTTTAGGTGTATTTTAATATATTGTATGATAATTTGTTTAAGTCATGCATGTTCCTTTCAATTTTTCTTTCCTTTTAAAAATTTAGCCAAGATATCCACATATTACAAGTAATGTGTGCAAATTTAGATATCAGTTAGAGGTTGTGTCAAATCCACAAGGCTCTCACTAATATGATTTGAGAATGCAATCTTTCCCTCACAAGCAAAGAGTTTGTTTCTAGAATTTAAAATCGAAACTTCCAATTCATTCATGTGACAATAATCCTATCATTATTGCTAAGTTTAATTAGAAAAGTAACATGGAGAAAACTCGAAACAATTTCCATACTCATAAAAATTATAAGTAGAAAAACTTAAAATATATCTAAATCATCTAAAGCTTATCTACACAATCTAGATTTGATTTTTAAAAGTAATGAGTTCATTTAAAAAATACTTCAATGTATAAAAAATCTGAAATCAAATCTAGATAATTTAGATGAGATCAAGATGGTTTATATTCACTTATTTAACTCTCCTTGTCTTCATTTTGATGAGTAGGAAAATGGGTTCCCTATAAAACTTGATCTTTAAAACTAAACTAAGGAAAATTGAGGTATAAGGAACAAAACTAAACAAAAGCAATTAAAGAAGCTTGGCCGGAAGGTATAGCTGCAAAATCGGGTTTGGATCTTCACATTTATATCCACACACACATTGCAACTCACAATGAAAGTAAGAATTCAGACTAAAAAAATAGTGAGAGTAAGAAAATGAGTTTCTAACACCAAAATCTAAGATATAGAATCACGTTCCATGCTAATGACGAATGATAAAATTGGAATGCACATTATTAACTTGAGCCAACTTATTAATTTAGGATGATTTAGATTTAATTTAATTCTTTAAATTTTAAAATATCCTTTACCTTATTATCAAATTTTAAAGAAATTCTAAGGTAAATCCTACTAGTCATGTCATTTGTAGTCTAATTAAGCACAGGTAAAACACCTTAGGTGTGTCAACAAAATTTTCAGCTAATTGAGCACCTTAAAATAATAAGCTTGCAAATAAAAAAAATTTCATCTCCATTATTTGTAAGTTAATTTCTAGGAAAATCACATTAAGTCCCACCCAAGACAAATAAAATCAAACAAGTCCCGAGAGTTGTCAATGTCAAGTGAAAGGGTCTCCGTTGACAACTTGAAGAATTGCATTGACAACTCACGAGACTTAATTGTGATTAATTCCCTTATTTAGGATCTAGTTGTAATTCTCCCTTAATTTTTTAGGATGCTCAGTCAAATTAAAATCTTCACAACAAACCTAATATACATATTTGTGATTATAATCACAATTAATATGGCAAACATGATTCACTTAAGAATTTCCGAAAATTAGAGTGAAAGAGTCATAACTCCTAAAAAAATCTCCCAAAATGTCAACATCCGAAAAATCCATGGATTTATTTTTTTGGGTAAAAACAAAAATAACAAGATTCATTTTTTTTATATATATACAAAATTTAAGAAAGAGGTTTAGCTCACCCACAATTCAAGAGTATGGCTCTTAATTCATTATCACAAGGGCTTGTCCCTGTCTAGAACATAAGAAGCAAATATTTTCTTCTGTCTACACGTGTATATGTAGGGTTCGTCTAACTTCGCTTAGCTGTTTACGCTACTGAACCACAATTAAGCGGCAGAAATCGAACAGGGTGGCGGAATGTACAAGATTCATCTTAATACAATGGGCTTGTTGACCCATCCAGTCAATACATTCATTGACTAACCTTACCTGAATGAATATGTGGTCCCATTTATCTGTCCAATCATGAAACAAGGAGACTAGTCAAACCTTTGAGCCCTCTGTTTTGTTTGTTTCTTCTCAAGAAACCAACTCCAACCCCGAAAACCAAATGAGCACACTGGAATAGAATACAGGAACCAGAGAACGCTGAATCTGAAACATCATCAGGAGAAAAAATAAAACAAAATAAAACCATGGAAGCTGAAAGTTCACTCTTTTCCTGCTATCCTTCTTCATATATCTTTCTTCTTCATCACTCTATTTGCTTCATACCCTTCACGATTCACTCGCTAATTCAAAGTAATAAGCATCATGTGGCGATACTTCAAGGGAGGAATCACTGCAAGAAGATTCATATCCTCTTCTTCTGCTAAGGGATTTCGATGGTGGGACCATGTGAGAATCGCAGAAAAAGACCCCATTGTTAGTGTGAAGGAAGCTTTTCGTTCTGACCCTTTTCCCCACAAGATCAATCTTGGAGTGGTAACCCTATATCTCTATTACGTTCCACTTGATTTTGCATATTTGGTGGGAAATTTTTATGCTTTAATCACCATGGAGTCATACTGTTTAGTTTATAGTTGGTTGTTGATTTCATTTCGGTTTCTTGTCTGTTTTTGTTCTTTCAGGGGACTTACAGGGATGATGAAGGGAAACCTTTTGTTCTCCAATCTGTTCGTGATGCAGAAGCTAAGATTAGAGAATGTAAATTTGAGTGAGTGTTTTTCTATTAATCTTTTTTTTCTTAATGACAACTGTCGTTTCACAATAAATAATGATGTTAAAGTTAGTCGATTTCCGGTCGAGTATGGGTATTATGATGTGCTATGTGATAAAAATGAATAAATAACAGAAAGCAGAATAAAGGGTTTTTATAGGAGGCAGTTGATGGTTAGCTAACAGAACCATAATACTGCCTATCATAAATGTAACACACACACACACACACATATAGGCAGGTCTATCTTAGGCACAGTTATTGGGCATAGCTAAGTTTTACTGCGTACAGTAAAATTGGAATTACTGAAAGTCTTCCTGGGGGATGTTGTTTGAGATGCTGCCTCAGAAGTAAATCTGATAAACGGCCATATTAAACTCTGGGTTTTTAAGTGCTTGGGGTAAATTAATACCTGTTGATGTATTAGTAGTACATGTGAATTTGGTGCTTTTTGTCACTGTCAAATTTTAGATACCATAATTTGTGCTTTGCATTATCAAAAGCAGTGCAAAACTGATTCAACTAATGAAAATTCGATTTCTCTCAAGTGTTTGGAACTGTTTATAGAATTTTACTTCACTTGTCAGTTCTTCATCCAATAGAGGTTAAGTTTCTAGAATGATATCCTATTACGTCTTTTATAGTTTCGTAATGAAAGGTTGATCATTTCACCAAAAAAATGAAAGCAAAAGCTTTCTTGTTGTTGCAGTTTTATGGCATTGTAAATCCCTAAAAGAACTTGCCCCCATAATGATCACATTTTTCTCAATAAGCAATTGCATTATAATACAGATTGTAATTCTGTATGAGAGAGGAAGAGAGAAAGAGGGAGAAAAAGAAAGAGATCCAAGAGAAAGAGAGACAAAACATATAGGTCGAGAAGAGAACCAAAGAAGCAGAGACAGAGAAATAGAGCGTAGAAGCAGAAGAGAGAGAAACTGAACAGTCACACTAATCCACCATAATAGTCTGGTTTGTACACTGAGATAGGCCCTTTTATAGTCTTAAAGACTCAACCAACTTACTAGCCTAAATCGTAAGCTACTAACAAAAAATCCCAACAGCTATATTCTAACCAACCAACTGCTTTTCATATTTATTTACAATTATAAAACACATTACCCCTTATAAACCTGTGTGACATCCTATAGTAACAAGAGTACTTGTGATTTACTGTCCAAAGCAGAAGGGGGGGAAGAGTACTTTGGATCTCAAATTTGACTTTCTGACAGGGAATTAAGCTCTTCCGCAGTCAGTTCAAAGTTCGTTCAGGAGAGTGTAAAACTGGCATATGGGAGTGATTCACATGTTGTCAGAGAAGACTTATTTGCTGGAGTTCCGGCTCTTTCTGGAACTGGCGCATGCCGTCTCTTTGCTGAATTCCAACGGAATTTCTATCCGGATTCTCAAATTTATCTACCAAATCCAACCTGGTCAAAGTAGGTCCTGTTTTTATTAGACTATTTTAATATCTTTAGTTCACATCAGACGTGAATCAATAATCTAATCAGTTTTATATTTGAACTTTCTTCCTTCGAATTCCAATATCTAACATACAAGCCCTTTATTCATAGCCACCACAACATATGGAGACAGGCTGGAATTCCAGTCAAAATGTTCCATTACTACGATGCTGATACAAAAGGTTTAGATTTTTCAGCGCTCATGGATGATGTGAAGGTATAAGATTCTAACTGAAGTTAGTCACATTTTACCTGAGATTAAGAATATAATTCGTTTGCAAAGTAGAGAGGGTTCATTTAATGTCTGAAATCCCTTTCTGAAATCTTGATATCTATATCAATTATACAATTGTTCATGTTGCATAGTTAATTGACATGCTACTAAGGTATGTCTTTAATTGTATTAATTTGCTTGTGTTGGTAAATTCAGAACGCACCAGACAGTTCATTCTTCTTGCTCCATCCCTGTGCTCACAATCCAACCGGTGTTGACCCAACTGAGGAACAATGGAGAGAAATCTCATACGAATTCAAGGTAACATTATATAAGTACACTACGTTTTATTGTTTTGTAACTCAATTATGTAGATTGAATAATATTCTTGTTTCAATTGTTTTACAGGCAAAAAATCATTTCCCCTTTTTCGACATGTCTTATCAAGGTTTTGCAAGTGGAGATCTTAACAAGGATGCGCAGGCATTACGGATTTTCTTTGAAGATGGACATTTAATAGGCTGTGCTCAATCATTTGCTAAGATTATGGCATTATATGGGCACAAAGTTGGTTGTCTTAGGTAAGATACATATCATCTAATATATGATTCATGAGGCCTTGCCGTGGCAAAGTTAAAATAAATGACGAGACAGTCAATTTCGTTGTTTTTTGCGTGATTGACATGTGCTTTTGATTATCGTATTCATTTCTGTTCTTGATCTGCATGATTATCCATGACAGCATTTTGTGTGTCGATAATGAGCAATCTGCTGCTTTGAAAAGCCAGTTGGAGAAGATTTCGCTCGCAATGCATAGCAACCTCCCTATGCATGGTCTATTATTGGTTACAATGATCTTGCATGATCCAGACGTAAAAGCACTTTGGAGAGAAGAGTTGAAGGTAATGCTAAAGCCATTCTGTTTTTCTTATATCTTTTTCTAAATTGATGTTTGACTTTGATTTCCTTTTACGTCAATGTGCCTCGTTTGAAGGATATGGCCTATCGGATTCAAACAATGCGATCCAACTTGCATCAGAGTCTTGAGAACTTGGACTGTTCTCTCAACTGGGAGCATATAACTAAACAGGTTGGCATGTTTAGCCTTTTAGGATTATCCCCTGATCAGGTTAAACAACTGGAGAAGGATTTCCATATATACATGACTCCAGATGGACGAATAAGGTATGATTTATGGACAAGGAAATTTGATTGTTATCATTATAGGCATTATCTTTTCTTCTCTTACATTTTTCTCTTAACTAGAAAAGTCCCCCTCATTCAGATGCATCAACCTAAAAAAATAGCAACAGTCTGACAAAGATGACACTTGTCTAAATGAATGGTAAATCTATAGTGACAAGCAATTTTGTTTTTATATAGTCTATTGATATACTCCCCCTATCTTAAAATGCTCTTAATGTTGTTATTCTAAACATATCCACAAATAAACATAGAAGTTCAAATATTTCTAACTTTGAACATTTTCTTATGATGATTAAAATGATGTTGAGGACAATGGCAGAAACAAATGACCTTTTTTTTTTAACAAATCTTGTTTAAGTTGAAGCAACTTTTTTTGGATTTTGTTTTTTCTTCATATTTGAAGCTTTTGAAATTGACATTTCAATATATAATCCAAAGAAGTTTATGTCAAACTCACATGTTTATAAAAGTTTATTCAAATATAAATCTCATCAAACTAATTGACTTTTACCCCGATTTCAGTTTGCAAAAGTGTTGGGATAAAAGTCTCTTTCAATAGTTAATCCAAACAAGCCCTTAAGTGCCTTCCGTTCCATCATTTTAAGCTTTGTTGTCCACAAATTACCCCATGCTGCTTCCTTTGACATTATTGCTGCTGCTTGATTCTGGAGATGTTCTGAAAACTTTGGCAAGTTTTGGCTATGAACGGTGACATGAAGATCTTGTAGCTTCGTGGTTTCTTGTGGACCAATGTAAGATGGAAGAGCAGCATTAATAGTATTGTAAAGAATAAGGAACAAATTGAAAATTCCTTTTTTGTAAAAATCGAAAATAGGATTTTTCCTTCTTATAATTATGTTGCAGAACTTGAGAAGGTACTGTGTCACCTCTGACTCCATGGTAAATGCTTGGCAGCATGGCAGGTGTGACCAAAAGCAATGTTAAATATGTGGCAGACGCAATATATCAAGTGACCAGAATGGATGAAGAAGTCTTGTGTGCTAGCAACTCCAGGAATCAATAACTCTTTCAAAGTTTGGATTCTCTTATTTTAAATGTCAGAATCCAAAGGCAGTCCTCTCTATACCTTAGTTTTGCCTTATTTGCTTATCCAAATAGGGAATACAAGGCTCATGTTTTTTACAATCATGCCAGAGAGCATCATGGCTCAATTATTATGAAAGTGATTGTAAGTAAATAAATTAATTATAGTAGAATGAACTTCTGCATTAAGGTATACATGAAATATCACATTTACTGATTGATCATACATGTAAAAGTTTCCTTGTAAAATATAAGTCTTAAAGAATTAATTTTGATTGGCCCAATGCAAAAGTCTCCCACAAGTTAGATTGGGTCTCGGTAGGGATAGATATACATCATCTTTCTCTTCAAACAGATTTGCTATTTCCAAGCGATCATGTGACATTTAGGTCACTTGACAACAACCTTTCCATTGCTTCCATAACTGGGCCCAATATATGGAAAAGAAAAAAGAAAAATTGGAGACGTGCCCTCAGACTTGGATGATTGATTATGTTCCTTCTAGTATGTTATACTTCCACCATTTTAAATATAGGAGGTAGATTTGATTCTACATATAAGACTCAAATCCACTTGTGCTCAAATTTATAATTTTTTTTATAATATCCTTATTGAATACAAATATTAAGGGAGTTTCTATCATTAGTAGTTTCAATGCAAATGATCAAAGATGATATTTTAAAGAAATCAACACGTACTACAAATAACTAACTTAACAAATTTTTTTAATGCTTGCAAATTAGTTACTTAGCTTGGAGTGAAGTTAGGATGTGTCTGCAGGATGAGTGTTGAAGAATGCGATGGTTAGTTGGTATGTGTAATGAGACATAGAAATGCTAAAATGGTGGTCCTCACTCATTCACATGGTCCAACAGAGACATTTTCAGCTGATTATAGGACTTTACCAGTTTCTCTGCCGACAAACTAGATGAACCTATCCATTACAAATATTGACTTGTTCTTTATTGTTTTTTCCAATACCGTCTCCATTGTTTCCCCTCAGAATGCATTTCATTCGCGTAAATTTTTTTAGGTCTATTCAAGGTTTTTGAATCTGTAATCCAGTCTCATATCAGCGTCACCTTCATTGTACAGGAAGAATTAATGTGAAGTTTAAAATTAAAAAAAAAAAAAAAAAAACTTCCAATGTCGAGTGAGCAATATAAATAGTTATTTTCTGTACTGAAACTTGTTATTATATGCTTTTCAGTTATTATCAGATTTTTGGGTGATTAAATTCCTTCATTAGGATTATATATAATAATTCCCTTGTATATATTTTATTCTAACATAATAATCTTCCTTGCGCATTGTTCACTCTTGTGGAGAATGTCTGCTCAGCTCGTGTTTTTTTTTTTTTTTTTCCTTAAGAAAAACTCATCACATCAAAGAGGATTATAAAAAATAAACAAATACGGAGTAGTCCAAAGAATTCAGACATTGTGTTATTAAAGTTGATTAAAAGATGGTTTTAAGTGAAATAAAATGAAAGATTCTTTTTGCATGTAAAAGTACTGACTAACTGTAGAAAAGTGCTGTAAGTCTCACATCATATGTCTTAATCTCTCGACATACATTTAAATATTCAATAAATAACTTGGACGTCAATTAGTTTCGAAATAGAGATAAGTTAAATTTGATTCCCGGAAAATAATAATAATAGTAAATTATTTGGTTGCAACTTGCAACCTTAGTAGCAATCTCCTTTTTGAAGGAGCTCGATTCATTACACTTCATTGGACATCAAACTTTGTCTGCATTTAAGACTAGAAAACTGTTGGAAACTGACAAAACTAAAGTTTCAATCCTACTCTTACTCATGAAATATCAATTCAACACTATGTGGAGGGAGGCTTTTCAAGTCAATAAATATAGTGCCCAAATTCATAATATAAGTTAATTTTGGAAGAATTTCGTTGCCTTAAATATAAGTCATTGAGTTGTGAAGCACTACATGCTTTATTTCAAATATGTCCTTCTCAATTTTAAACGAGGAAATAAAGAATTCATGTATACTTATCAATTTATAATTTTTTATACATGAAAATTGCTTATCAAATTTATCCAAGTAATTAATGCTTAAATACACTCTTTATATTTTTTTTCTCTCCTTCAAAATTTCATTTAACATGAGTGAAGTTGGGAAAAAGTTAATTTAGGACCAGTATAATTATTTACTTAACATTTCTTAATTTAATAAATAAGTTGAAGTGGCTTGGAAGGAACAAATAAAAACATTTCCGTACTCATCAAAAAGATTAATAGGGAGAGCGAGCTAAGCGTATCTAGACTTTTTACATCGGCAATTTAGATTTGAATTATATTAAAAATATTTTAATAGATACACAATATAATCTAAAATCAAATTTAAAATCTGGACGGTCTAGATATGCTTAACTTTCCATGTTCATATATTTTTTTATGAGTGGGGAACTAATTCCCATATGAACTAGATACGCTATGTTACAAAGAGACATAGCATGAAAGCTTTCATCCAATTGTTTGTCTATAAAATCAGCCACATTAATGCCATCAAACTCATCTCCCCACCTGTTTTAATCTCTCAATAAACACACACACGCAACACACGAAAAAATCAAAACAAACACCTAACTTTGAGCCGAAAGTCCACAACATAATAGGAGACACAATACGTAATAATAGCTATTGACTTATTGCTGACTTGATAATACTTTCGATACACCATATAATTGCACACAAATGAAACTTGACAAATTTCAAACTCCACAAGCTCGGTTCTATATAGAACAGAACCAATTGCCTTCTACCACAAGAGGACCATAACTTGACAGATTTACAGACAAAAAGTAAAAAAGAAAAGGAAAGCTAAGTGGCCTTATCAGATGTATCCCAGGCCACTTCACTAGAAAGAAACCGATAATCTGGTCTCCCATTATCATCAAAGTTATTTAATAACGCTGTTTCTTCAAAACTCAGAAATTAACAATACTACTAATGTCTAATACTTCATATCTGTGTAAAACTTTATTTACACACAAGTTTCTTTCCAACATTATTGAAACTACATATAGAATTCTCTTCAAAATCTCACAATCTAACAATGAGGGGAGGATCAAGGCCAAATTGCAAATTTCAGTTTCTTTTGTGAGGACAAATCAAATTACCTCACTAACCTTGCCTTCCAAATCCACCATTAGAGCTAGAACAACGACGAAATCCAAAGCAGGAACTGGGATTTCTTCTAGAATCTGCATTAACAACAACATTATCTTCATATTCTTCATCGCAGTTGGAGTTTCCCCACAAATCAGCAGAAGAATCGCAGCTAGAAAACCTCCTTCTCCTCCTCCCAGTACTAGAACCGACAGTCCTCGAGGAGTCCGATGAAGAAGAGGAAGAAGAAGACAGAGAAGAAGAAAATGAAGAATTAAGAAGAAGGGTCTTCTTAAGATTGAATCTTGGGAAGGAAAAGCGAAAAAGATTGGATCTTGGGGTGTTTTTCTTGGTGGGGTTGTTGGTGTGATAGAAGTAAGAAGGAGGAGGAGTGAGAGGAGGAAGAGAGAGGTCAGAGAAAAAGGGGTGTTTGGGGGTTCCAGGGTGAGATTCCCAGAGGAAAGGGATGGCCACAGGAGTGACTCTGAAAGAAGGGTTATTGGAAACAGAGGATGATTCTTTGGAGAGAAGCCTGCAGAAGAATTTGTCATCTTGCCTTATTTGCAGAGAGCTTTTTGGGTTATTATTATGGCCATTCTCTGTTTTCTCACTGTACATGGCTCTTCCTTTTTTCGTTTGGAGACAGAAGAGGATGATGGTGATGGAGTTGGGAATTTTATGGAAGCTCTCAACTCTATCTCTCTCTCTATCTACCTGTAATTCCAAGCTACTGATTGCCTCTCTTCCTTTTATATTGTCATTTTTTCCTTTTTTTTATATGTCTACAGAGAGAAAAAAGGTAGAATTACAATTCGGTCCCAAGAATATAATTAAACACAATCAGTTCCTAAAAAATTATTAAATTAAATTAAAATTTATAAGAATCTGGGTGATATTAAATCACATGTGTTGGGAGTTGTCGATGCAGCCCATGAGTTATCGATAACAACTAGGTTTTAAAACCATTGTAGATAACAACTCGTGATGCTACATCGACAATTCCCAACACATGCGATTTAACATCACCCAGGTCCCTACTGCCTTCAATGTAATTCAATGATTTTTTAGGATGTGATTGTGATTAATTATCTTCTTTGGAACCTAGTTATAATTCTCTCGTAGTGTTTTGTGAGTAGCCTAGTAAAATTATATCAGTCTCTCTTATGTGTTTATTCTTTGAATTTTTTTTCATTTTCTTGAACATACACACATAATCTACTCTCACGGGAAGATATATTTATCAAAGATTGAGGAATTTAAATAAATTAAGTTAATCATAGGCGTATGTGACTTGATATCTCTTAAATAATTTTGTATAACATAAATTATATAATATATTAATTTATAAGTAAGACATATAATTCTAAAAAATAATAATATAAATGGTAAAATAAAAAATATTCTGATGACCAACTTCTCTTTTAAAATAGGTCTTCGGAGGATTTTTCATGTCATTTTTATTAAGCACTATATAAATCATGAGTTAGTATATTCGTATTACTCTTTTTAATATTGGTTTATATTTTCCAAACTTGCACCTCTTAAACGTTTTGAAAGGATGAGTTTAATTAGAGGCAAACCTGAAAAGTCAATTAAATTTATGCAGGGTTAATAAACATTAAGCATCTATTTACTTCTGCTAAAAAATATTAGAAAAAATTGTAAATGTTTTATCAAAGAGAGCACGTTTAAAAGTTCAAACCTAATACCACTATAGTTAATAGCTAACACAATTTTCACTAGCTAGTTGAATTGCACATTTCGTTATATATATAATTGACTTTGTTTATATGAACTATAATTCTTAAAATTATATGAATTAGTTGTATTTACCTTATCATGCTAAGACAAGAAGAAATAACTTTTTGGGACAGATTAACGAAATGTTACCAAAAGTGCTTCACCCGTGGTCCTAAAAAGTACTAATAATTAACAACCAGCTAATTGAGTGGTTCAACATGTTAGATTTGAATCTTTAAAATTAAAAAAATTAATTCCAATAAATATTTTTTCTTTTTTCTTTTTGGCAAAGTTTCTAAAGCGCTTTAGTTCGACTTAATATAGTTAGGTTCAAATTATACTGACTTAGTAAAATAAAAAAATAGATTTTTGGGTAAGAAATAAGGATTCTAATATTTATTTAAAAAAAAACTTGAGAGTTTTTATTTATTTATTATGATTTGCTAACTTCAGTATACCTTTTCATCAATTGAACTAAGTTTTAAATTATTTATAATTAATTATCATTTAAGATATGAGGAGATAATAACTTAATAGATTATGCAAGGATAATTATCATGATCAATGGAAGATACGTACTCAGCCTGCGCTACATATATGTTTTTAGCTAGTTTTTCCTTAATTTGTGTCTAATCGAGGATTTGTTTTTGGCAAAATAAGATATATAATTTCATTATAATGAGACAAAGTAAAATACAAAGCGTAAAATAAAAAGTCTGTAAAAGAAAGCCCGACTAACAATAAAAAGAAACCCTAAAAATAACAAAACTCTAACATAGGTAGGAGGGAGTCGTAGCAGCCAAGAACCCTACTGCCTTCGCCATTCCTTTATTAGAATTTGTAGGTAAAAAAAATGTTGTTACCATCAACAAAACCATTGTAAGTAATGGTTGTTCGATGAAACATTCCAAAGGATTATCCACACCTTTATAGGTAATAAACAACCAAATTGGTTTTTAAAGGATCTCCATGAGTATATCTCACGGAAACAAAAAAAAACCCATAAATACCAACACGAAATATGAAGATTGGGCAGAAGAAATTCTCATTATCGACTGCACAACAAACAACACGATCTTGATCCCAAAAAGCATTTTGGATTCGCCATTGCCAACAATCCGCAATAGTTTTACGGAAGATAGAGTCAACAATATGTAAGACAACAATGGCCAAATTCCAACTCCTTCAATCACGAATCAAAATTACTAAATGAATTTTGTTGTCATCTGAACCCCCAAGCCAATTTATTTCTGCAAAGAAAAATGAAAATTAAAGTAGATCGATGTAAAATACGAACGTCCCCACCTCTGGCCAGAGCCATGGAGGGAGATATCGTGAAAAATGCTCGCACAACGACAAAAGAAGAACTCCCACCACCCAAAATTAAATTACAGAGAAAGGGGAAAGAAGAGAGCTGGGCTGCCGGGCCTGTGTCTAATCAAGAATAAAGTTATGGTAAAACTAAAATTTAAAAAATCAATGACTTAGTGACTTCATAAGCGAATATAACTATCTTTAGAGTTTGATATTCTAAGTAACCACACGTCATTTATGTGATAGTCATCACGCGTAGAGAAATTTTTATATGGTGTTTGGTAAAGTTTACATAATAATTAAAGTAAACTCCGTCATCTGGTCAAAAATAAATAAATAAATCTTTCAATATTTTTGAGCAAATAAGTCATTCAAATTAAGATTAAAGAGCTCACAAAGTTCAATTCCTTACAACTTCAACTCCAAATATTAATTGACACTTCATATATAATTAAGATATCTAATTATACAGTGCAATTATCGTACTCTTATGGATCAATTCTTCAGTGATGGTCTGATTAACTCTATCAAATAAATGGCCTTTATGATCAGGTTATTATATAAATGCACTTCATTCATATCAACATTAATAACAAAATATATTTTCTTCCTCTTCTCTTACCATCCAAAATTGGCATGATCAAAATACTCTCTACAATCCTAATAATGAAAGGATTAGAGAAATACTCCCTCCAGTCCTTATTATAACAACTCAAATTTTGAATTGTTTTGGTTTAAAATATAAGAGCCCACTTTGGGTTGTCCCATTATTTTTATTTCACTTTTTCCTATTTTACTCTCAACTCTCTTTTATACTTATTAATGCACATATATATATTCCTCCCTCTCTCTTCTAATAGTCTCATCATAAATAATGGTACTATTAGAAAAAAAATCATTTCAGACATATTTATAGTTTTTACTTTTTAATTAACTTTTATATGCTTTCTTAAGAAGCGCAATTTGGTGGCCGAACTCTTATAATAAGGACCGGAGAGAGTATTAAATAATTTACATAGATTAAAACACTATGTTAATCATTTGTGTTGCAAATTATAGACATCTATGCGGAACCAATTTTCTACTAAACACAAAGTTTAGTAGGGAGAACTATTCAAATTTGCACCCTCCAAATTAAATTTGAATGGTCAAGATTTGATTATTTTTAAAAAGATTATTTTTTTAGTAAAAAAGTAGTTTTTTTTTAAACAAGTGATTGTTAAGAAAATCAAATCTGGATCATACAAATTATTATATACACATATGCAATCAATAAGGTAAATAATTAAAAAATATAAATATAAAAGATAAAATATATTGAGATGTGACATTTACGAATAAAAAAATCTCTCAATTAATTTTTAGAGGCAAAACCCTAAAAAAAGTAACAGCCAGTGATTCAATTGGCAAGGCTATTGCCTATTCGGCTTACACCTTACAAATACACACTCCTATATAAATTTGAATTATGTGAACATCCTTGATAAATATCTTTTTAATAAATGTTCTTTTGAGTGATATAATATAGTATGAGATATATGTTTTTTAAACCTACATGGCCTATAAAGCTTTTATTGCCAACAATATAACACGTTAATCACTCGTCGGCACATGCAGGTTTTGAGAATAAGTTATATATGAACATAAAACTTAAGAAATTAGATTAAATTGGGCATTAGCATCCGATCCGTACCCAACAATTTTGAACAATTACTTCAGTCTCGTAAGTTATTTGCAATTTACGATGCCTATGTTATAAGTAATGTATTTCAACCCTTCGTAAATATAATACACATTTATCTAATTTTATCATATTAATAATGTTAGTTAAATTAAATAATAATGTTAGTTAATTTAGTTGATGCGACATTATTTTTCTAAAACATTCTAATTATCCTTTTTAATTTTCTTTGTCATCCCTCTTATTTAATTATTATTTAAAGAATATTAATTGAGGCAATTTGGGAAACATTAAAAAAAATATAAAAAATGACATATATTTAAAACTAAATTCAATTATGTGTGAACATGAGTTTTCTAGGTCCCACACGAGATCTTTAAAAACATATTCAGAGTATGACTTAAGTGCACATGTAAAGGATTGATCTGGCAGGGCATTTCCCATAGAAGCTAAGGACCCTAAATCTAAGGCAATAACATAGTGCAATAGAAGATGTCAAAACCATAAGAAACTGGTCACATGGTCACCACGTGGGACATTAAAGGGTGACATTTTCTCTTACCACAATGTTAAAATAATGGTAATATTGAAATGACAATTGGTTTGTTTACAATATATATACTAGTACCAAAAAAATAAATTGACTTTCTTTAAATACGATTATACATTAAAAAATTATATGAGAGAAGCCGCTTTCTTTTTTGCCTATAAAAATATCTCTAAAATTATTATTCTCTGTACACGAGTTATGGTTTTACGTAATGATATCCCATAAAAGAAAATACATGTCTTTGTATGGTACGTGCAGACTCACATCACATATCCACATGGCAGTTTCTTCAGAGAATTTAAGCCCTTCATTGAACAGAAAGTCCCAAGAATATTATTATATGCCCATATGCCCCCCTTCTTGCTATATGAATGTACGTAGGGTAGGAGACCCTTCTGTCACAAGTAAGATTATAAATCAACACAATTAACGCCAATGTTGAAGAGGAGATTTATCTATACTTTAATAAAATATTAAAGGGTATTTCGTCCTTAAATTATTCTATTAGGGGTGCTAAGCATTTTAAATTATCGATCAATTCGTACAACATCACCACTGAATTAGTTTATACTAAGAATGTTTAGAGCTTAAACGAGCTTGGGATAATGGTTTTCGGAATATCAGCATGAGAAATGCTTGTGTTAATACCATGTGGCCGTATGATGCAACTAGGATGCATGAAGTTTGGTCAAAAAAAACTAGGATGCATGAAGACTTGGAGCTAATAAGATAAATTAAAAAAATGGTAAGCCGTAATTGGTATTAATCTTCCAAACTTTTGATAGAGACCAAAATGAGCAAACTGACTTATTGCCACTCTGTTCCTTATTATAAGTCCTTGAGCTATTGTATATGGTGCGAAATTATGGGTCCTTGAGCTATTGCATGAGCTACCTATAGGTGATATTTTAAGGGCTTTGAGAATCCCAATATTGTATTCCCTCCGGCTCATAATATAAAAGGTGATATGAGATTTTTTTTAGTTCATATTATAAGAAGTAACAAGTAAAAGTCAAGATAATAAATATTTAATTTCCATTTTTACCCATACATATTAAATATAAAGATGAGAGAGAATGTGAATATATAAATGATATAAGGGTAAAATTGAAAAATCACATAAATTTTACCTATAATAAATGACCCTATTATTTTTCTTGGTTTATATAAAGTGATTAATTACCTCTTATAATATGGACATGACTATTTGTTATGTTTATTTCCTTTGTATAAAAAACATGGTATATATTAAAAATGTGAAATGTTGTGCATATATACGTCAAACATTAAATATTGATTCTTAGTTGATCTAGATACAAGACCAAAAAAATTAGAAATAAGTTATCTTATTAGAACATTTGTATATCAATCAAGTTTCATATACAAAGTGCTAAAGGACTAATGTTGTTTTTTACCCCTATAAATTAAAAGACCACAGTACCATTTTAACCAACAATTTTAAACAATTAGTAATATTTTCGTCGATATCATTTTCTTATTGGGTACTTATGATTTTTTTAGAAATTTTTCATATATAATTTTTTAGTCATCTAATAATTAAAATAATGGAAGGGCAACATTGCACTATTTTTCATTTTAGGCCAACATTACACGACTTGATAGTTTATGAAACCCCATGCCCCTGAGAGTAAATAGCTTAAAGGCAAAATTATTCTTTGATGCTTAAATAATCAACACGCTACCTTCAATTGTGAATGCATGAGCTAGTTGAAGATTTTATTTCAATTTTAAATATAATACCTTAATTTACTATAAGTCTCTTGTAAGTTTATCATTTCTTTCAAAATGAGCTTAGATATTGGTCCTCCTTTAACGATGATAATAATAAAGGAAACAATAATCCTAATGTAGTTATATGTTTTTAGCAAAATTAAGGCATAATTTTTATAATAACTAATATAACTAATTTTTTTAATGTTTACAAGTGAGTCAATGAACTCTTCTTTCATTTATGATTGGAGGAAATATACTAGGTCAATTTTATTGTTAATTCCTGCTCCGGAAATTTAGTGTAGGGCCTACAATGAAACTTGGAGGACCATAGTATTGGGGAGCATTTATGGCAAAAATCTTAGAGCTATGTGGGTGTTGTAGGTCTTGGTTTTCGGAGTTTGATGGGATCTCATTAAATGAGTGAACATGGGTTGTTGAGGGTTTAATTGTGTACTAATTAGACTGTCAGAAAAAATCACTACTCGTATTTGGTTGAATCCTGTATGAGAAGTGAGAACATGTTCAAACTTCAAATTTTCTAAATATATTTAATTATATATTATTATTATTATCAAAAAATTAAGGAGAAATGACACAGAGATCCTAAAGAAAAGAAAAATTATTAACAATCAAGTCCCTTAAAATCAAGTCCCTTAAAATAATCGGATTGCATTGAATTCCTTCAAGACATAGGTGATTAAATCAAATTGCGTTGCTGCTTGTTGTAAATGCCAATGATTGAGTTGTTATTAGCAACTTTTTAGGATTTGCTATTAACAACTCAATCATTGATGACTATAACAATTACTAATATAATTTGATTTAATTTCACTTACTATTCTAAAGATTTCAATATAATTTGATAATTTTAAAGCAATTTATTATTATTTTTTCTGTTTCCGGGGAGATATGTGTAACTCACCCAAAAATTAATAGAATCACGAGGAAGTGCAGAAGAATGAGCAGGACCCCATAAACCATCATTTTATCTGAGTCTGAATTTTGTTTTTCTTCTGGCTATAAGAAAATCGTCATTGTGATTTTTAGATCAAAGTTTAAGTCAATCCATAAACGAGAATTCATTTAACTCCGAAGTTTTTTTAAAATTTCTTATTCATGATTATTGCTGCCTAATTTTTTTATTTTTTTGCCGGGCAAACACTGCTGGCCGATTTAAACTCATGATTTAACAAGCCAAAACAAGATGTCACTCACATCCAAGTCGGTGAGGCACAAATTCAGTGGCCTTTATTCATTTGATTTTTATTTATGTTTTTAATGATTTAATACCTTTCTTTTTTTTATTTAAGCTTAAACCTAGCTACAAACTCAAGTCCACTGAATCAATAAAAAGAGATTAAGAAGAAAATTATAAAATTAACATACAAAGTCGATTAAGGTTTCAAATTCATTAGGACCAAACTTAATCTGTTTGCTAACTTTTTTTTATATATTAATTGGCAATCAGCGCCCAATTTGGATCATATTACAAGTATTCGAGCAACTGATTACTCTAATTTCAGGGTTTTTGTGGCTTCCCCTCTCAATACAAGTGTCTCTTCTAGGACTCGAAATCAAGATCTCAAGGGATCTAACAGGTCTTACACCACTAGACCAACTATGTGTTGATTAATCCGTCTACTAACTCTCACAGAATCAGAGGGACTGAGTCCATGAATTGTCTATCCCATCTGCAACCAATAGGCGAGAGACGAAAAATAAATGTTACTTAATTATCGAGCTTCCAAGAATAGACAGATTAAATTTAATTTAGTGCTACTCTCCAATCAAGCCTTAATTAAGTGTTAATGCATGGTGGACATTTTACGTTAGCGAGTCGCAATCATTTTGCTATCTTTGCTTGGATTTACTGATTAGTTAACTAAGTAACTTATTTTCTACGTATCACTTCTGTTAATTAACCTTTTTTTGTTGTAACCACTGCAAAAGAAATGTTGGTTCACTTCAAAAAGTCTCAACTCGCAATCACGTAGCCTCTTGTTTTAATTAAAAAATTATGATTTGCTACGTACCTTCTTCTATCAACCAAATCAAGTGGCCTTTTTCTGACATGTGTGTGTGTTTCTTTTTCATTGTTGTTATCGTATACTCCCTCACCCGCTAATTATAAATTTTATATTTGTGAATGAGTTTATCCCAAAATATAAGGTTTATTTTAGGGTTATTTAAATATTTATTGTATTTTTTTCAATTTTACCCATTGTTCATCTTTTCCCTATGCACTTTCTTTTTTTTTCATATTTATTATCATTTATTTACCATTCTCTTTCATCTTTAATAATAAGGGTAAAGTTAAAAAATAAATTAGATTCCTTACATAATTATTACCTTAACTAGCTTGAATAGTTTTTTTTAATAAAATAAAATAGTTATTTGAAGCTTATATTTAGGACACGAGGGGGTTATGTCAAATTGTAATGATTAATGAATTGTATATGGTTTGAAGAGATAAACGAGGAAGAGGAACATGGGATGTCGTAAGTAAAAGAAGACACAATGAGGGATCTGTTTGAATTTTGAGGCCAGAATCTCGTGATTCTCATAATGTACATTTGATGAATTTGATTCCTATATTTAGTGCTTTGCTTCATCGATCAATTTTGTTTTTATTTTGGGATAAGAATATATTGTCATTCGTTTATTTATGCATAAAAAAAAAAGAATATATTGTCATTAGTCAAAGTCAATCACTCACTTTCAACATCCTTTTGCAGACACATATCCAAAGTGGACCTCCCCGTATGAAGACGCATCCAAACTTTTTTATTTAATGATTAAAAGAGGAAAATTATCATCTTCTTATAATGTCATCTTGTTTTTAACAGGTCCATATAATGTCAAAACAATTAGTTAAAATTATAGGGACCAGTAAATTAATTTTTCATGATTAAATCATATCTTTGATTATTATGATTTTTATAGACTTAAAAAAAATTATGCTTTGGTTAAATGAAATGAACTTATTAATTTCCATTGCACATGATGAGAGTCTCTACTTTGCAGATTAAAAATTTTTTTTTGGATAAAGCTACTCCTAATAATTAGAATCAACCTTTGTTTGGATGTAAATTGATATTGCTACATCATATCATATGACTGTATAAATCAAATTGGACTTTTATATGTATAAGTATTTTACATATATATTATTTCTTAAGTAATTAATATGCACTATGCTAGTGATTTTTTGAAATTCATATAAACTATGTTTTCCCACAAATCACATATACTTTAAATTGGAGACTAATCCCTTTCAAGACTCATAGTGCAAAAGGTTTTCGTTTCTGTCAATAACTCTGCTTATTAGAATTTGAACTTACATTCTCCTTCTAATGATGGGAGCGATGACGTTTATAACATCAAAAAACAGCTTATTGGTTTCCATTTTAGTACTTATATTGCCAAAAAAGGCCCATAGATCATATGGGATTGGGCTTGAAAATTGAACTCATAAAACAAAGGTTGGACCAGCCTTAGATCTGAAAGGCAAGTGTAACCCTAAATTCAAAAGATAAACACCAAAGCTCGACCATCAATGGTCCAATAAGTATAGAAGCATTTTTTTTTTTTACTTTTTTGAAAAATGGGTTCAATGTAGTTGAGCTTTGTGATAAAGTTACGTACTTTGCCCCAGCCCAAGTATGACAAAGGTAGTATGACCCTAACGTGCTTGGGGGCTAGAATAACATAGTTAAGATAATTGTAAATCAGGTCCCTTCCATGAGATGATATTTTTTATTTTTAGTCATATAAAAGGCATCCGCTCCAAGTAATCATGTCTTTATTATCAAGCTGCCTATAAAATAATACAGTAGTATATTTGTACATAATATATTAAAGTAGTATTGAATTTATGTCCAAAAAAAAAGTAGTATGGAATTTGAACGGTCACTTGATCATGATTTTATTATTATTATTCAAATATGGAAGGAGCCTAATGGCTATTATGAATTCATTATTTTTCATGCGAATGCTACTATATATATCTTAACCTAATTAAATTTAAATTTAACATATGCATACAATCATCCTTTTTATATCACGCTAGTATCATCTTAAAAAATATATGTAATACTTCTTAAAAAATTGTCCATAAGAATCAACAAGGGTCATATATTAGGTGTCTGGGCCTAACACAACTATTATCTTTTACTTGGGTTTGTGACCAGCTATATAAACATAGGCGAAGAAGGAAAAATGGTCCTTGTTTTTTATTTAATCATAGAGATCAATATTTTTCTTAAAAAAAATAGAACTTGAAGTATCAAAACGGAAAAAGGAAAAGAAGTCGCTTGAAACGACATCGTAATGTGGGGTGCAAGGTGTCACGGGGCCATTACTCTCTCCCCCAAAAGTGCACCTGAAGGGGTGTGCAGCGCGCGCCCGCTTATATAGCCTAACACCACCCCAAGTCCCTCCGATGTGGGACTCTCACATTCTCCCACTGCCAATCCGTGACGTCCTCGTCACGGGTGGCCCACCTGAGGGGCCCCTCTGGGCAAACTCGGGGTTGACTCTGATACCACATGTCACGGGGCCATTACTCTCTCCCCCAAGCGCGCCCGCTTATATAGCCCAACACCGCCCTATGTCCCTCCGATGTGGGACTCTCACAAAGGTCACGGGAACGTTGGTGTCTGTGTCCCTACTTCCTAAACCGATGAAGCAAAGTCACGCATGAATATCCGCAATTGACACGACAAACTCCCCTCAACTTTCTAAAATCAATGCAAACTTTCTTTCCCACCAAGGGCAATCTCCCTCCCATTCCCTCCACCTCATCATGGGCATTTTAGTAATTCCACACTCAAACGTATACTTCGTTCTTTGGTCCACCACACGCCACCTCACCATTTCAATTGTCGTCTTCTTCCTTCTTCTTCTCATTCAAAAATCAAAAACTTTCTCACCGGAAACTTAGGGCTCTGTTTGGCTTCTCCATTTACTACCCACCATGGAATTCGACAATGCCGGAGTTTCCGACCTCGGCGATACCATCAACAACAAGAAGAAGGATTGTTTCAGAGGTGAGATTGATACTTCAGCACCTTTCGAATCCGTTAAGGAGGCCGTTTCCCGATTCGGCGGTGTCGGTTACTGGAAACCCACCAACCCTTCTCTCTCAATTGTTCAGGTACTCTCTCTCTCTCTCTCTCTCTCTCTCTCACACACACACACACACACACTGAGTTCCATCATTGATGTAAAGCTTCCTGCTTTCTTCTGTAATAGCTAAAAATGTTAGGGATTTATGGCTCTCTACAAAACTTCACTTGGGGGGTTTTTAAAACAATGCATGTCTTCTTCGAAAATAGAATTTAATTATGTCTAATTGGATGTGTACTTAATTATGTATACATATTGTGTTGACTTGCTTATAGTGTATTGTGAGTTGTGTTTCGTTTTTGTTGCTAAGTGTTTGTGTTTAGAGTGAGTAAAATAGGATGTGATTATGTTTAATTGGATGTGTTGGAAATGGTGATAAAGTATACTGTATATTTTGTTGTGTCTGACTTGCTTGTGGTGTATTGGGAGTTAGTATATTTCTGTAGTCATTTTGCTGTTGAGTGTTTGGATTTGGGGTGAGTGAAATGTTGAGAGAGAAAATAATTCCCCTTTTTTGCCAGCGTGCATCAGAAGAGGCTGATGCTGGGAAGCTAGAGGAACAGACAGATGTGTTGCATAAAGAACTGATTTTGAAAGAGCGGGAAACTCTTGATGTGTTGAAAGAATTAGAGAGCACTAAGAGGCGTGTGGAGGATTTGAGATTGAAGTTACAGAAGGAAGAATCTGAGATTAAGAATTTGACACTTGAGGCCATTGTTTGTGATAAAGCCATGAGCAACAAGGAGAAAGAGGGTACGGATAATCAGGGGAGTCCCTTGGCTTCTTCATCAAGCCCGGGATCGATATTGTTGGAACTGAAGCAAGCTAAGTTGAATTTGACAAGAACTACAAGTGATCTTGTTGATGTTCGAGCATCTGTTGACTCACTCAATAAGAAGTTGGAGAACGAAAAGATCTCACTCGAGAAAACCCGTGAGAGGTTAAGTCATAATTCATCAAAGATATCGTCTCTTGAGGATGAACTAAACCAGATGAGATTGAGGCTACAAGTGACTAAGGATGCTGAAGGTCCTTCAGACATCAACAGAGAACTTCAACGGTTGAGCTCCGAGGCGGATAATTTCAAGGAAATGGGAGAAGTTGCGAAAGCAGAAGTTTTGAGGACAATGTCTGAGATTGAGCAGACAAAAACTATGATAAGGACGGCTGAGATTAGGCTGATTGCAGCCAGGAAGATGAAGGAAGCCGCTCGAGCTGCAGAAGCGATGGCCCTAGCTGAAATCAATGCTTTATCTAATTATGAGATGTCAAATGGAGATTCCATGCAAATGCAGGATGGAGGAGTCACTCTGACATTTGAAGAGTATCATGATCTCACAAAGAAAGCTCAAGAAGCTGAGGAGAAATCGAAGGAGAAAGTCGTGGACGTGATGATTCGAGTCGATGAAGCGAATGTGTTCAAAATGGATATCCTTAAGAAGGTAGAGGAAGCTGCGGAGGAAGTTAAAACAAGCAAGAAAGCACTGGAAGATGCTCTGGAGAGGGTGGAGGCTGCAAATAGGGGGAAGCTGGCAGTTGAAGAGGCATTAAGGAAATGGCGAGTAGACAGTACCAAAAGGCGATCCTCCTCGATACAGAACTCAACCAAATTCAAGAATGCTTACCCGATGTCTCACCGGAGGGATTCTCGGTTACTTGATGTGAATGGATTGAATCTTGTGAATGATGAAATCAAACCAGTTCTAAAGCCAACATTATCAATAGGACAAATTCTGAGCAGGAAGCTGCTTTTGCCTGACGAGGAGAATGGAACAAGTGGTGGCGTGGTTGAAGTTGGAGGAAGAACCTCAGTGAAACGAAAGGTGTCTCTGGGTCAGATGCTTGGGAAACAAAATGATGATCCAGAATTTGATAAAGGTGACAAGGAAGAAATTAGTGTGCAGAAGCAATCTGCTGCAAAGAGGAAGAAATTTGGATTTGCAAGATTCTCTCTTCTTTTGGCAAAACAACAGAAGAGAAAGAAGAAGAAGCCTATTATGAATTTTAGGTGATGGGAGATTGTTGGATCATGTGCATATTGATGATGATTTAGCTTCAATCTAGAACTGACAAGTACCGTGAGTGAGATTAATTGCTTCTTTCAGTTGAATCTCTGATTTTTAAAGAAGGTATTTATATGGTTTGGTCCTTTCTTTTTTGAAGTTTTTTGTGATGATTTTTTTTCCCAGATGATTCTATTGAAATGTTGATTTTCTGTAATATGATTTCATCATTTTCTGAGTTTAGGAGGATTTGGTTCCTCTCTACACTGCAGAAAAAGGAAGACTGAAGCCCTTGAGTTTCCTTTACTAAAATATTGAAGACAATGTTTTGAAGTTAACACGAGATACTTCAAAAAGAAAAAAAATTATGAAAGGCTATTTTAAAAAAATTAATCCTCACATAATTTAGTCTTTGTTCAGTGGATAAACTTGATTTGTGAATTGATGATTGATCATTTGCTACCATGTGATCGGTACTCCTATGGATATGGATGGAAGAGGGAGAATATTTTATTTGATCCTATTAAATAGGACATATCATAAAATTTTGTGTGAATGTACAATTTTATCCTCCATTTATGTATATGTTGACTTTGTTTTTATGTGGTTAAGTGGATATTAAATAGGGTAAAGTTGGATAGTTGTCGAGAGTTTCAAGATAAAATTTATGAGGTTTAAGGTTTTTATTGATCAGTAGTATGAAATAAAATTCCTTATAAATAGGTATCATGTGAATGTGGCCGTCAAAGAAATTGAAGGTATCGTAGTGCAGTGTATTTATAAAGCTTAGATATCCCGGCCCAAAAAAAAAAAAAAGCAAAGATATTTATCGCCAAAGGAAAATTAATGATGATAGATCTGATTTTTTTTTTTCCTGCAATCATTGTTGCTCCCTAGTCCCTACACAAACAGGAGGTCGCACCAAACAGTCTTATCTTCCCCCTAATGATAAAAATGATACGATGTAATTTAAGGTAAAATATAAAATAAACAATAAAAATACTATATGTAGACACAATAATTCAAGGTAAAAAATATTAATTTAGCTTGTGACTGGGACTGTAGAGCAAATCACGTTCGCAGTCCGAAATGAAAAGCACTTCCATCCACTATATACAAATAAAAAATACATAGAATAAAATTAAACAGTTAAAATTTTGAGTCTTCACGGAAGAGTAAATCCTCAGGTCGAACTCATACCCCTTATACAAAAATGAACATTAGAACAAGTATCTACATTTTCTTTTAAAAAAAATTAGTTTTGATCTTGGCAAAAATAAGAGGGAAAATTAATTAGTAGTCCCATGAAAAAAACATAATTAAGATGAGGTC
Source organism: Mimosa bimucronata (assembly GCA_037074515.1). Taxonomy (NCBI): domain Eukaryota; kingdom Viridiplantae; phylum Streptophyta; class Magnoliopsida; order Fabales; family Fabaceae; genus Mimosa; species Mimosa bimucronata. Next base: position 5,463,562 of record CM073446.1, read on the forward strand.
CCATAAAGTTATAAATAACAACTTTTAGCCTGATGACCTCATCTTAATTATTTCTTTTTATGAAACCTCTATTTAATTTTCCCAAAATAAAATCAACATTTTCCATCATCCTTCTGATGATCAAGAACTACAAAGTTAGGCAGCTGGTAGCTTCCATTCTTCTTGACGGAGCTACTGAGTTAGGTAGAGATTAGTAGGTAAAACCGAAAAGACAATTCTCCACTCTATAAATGCTTTTTTGTGTGTTTTTTATTAAAAGATGGTATATTATTAAGGGATCAAACCCAGCTTTATAAATACAGTTTTTAATTTTTTTTTATTGAATGCTTGTATTGGTTAATTTTGCTAAATTTGGTTTTGCTCTTACAATATCCGATTTTCCAATGAATGTAGAACGTTTCTTTTCTGTCTTGGGGCATGGCATCAACAACAATGGAGAGTTTGAAATTTGAATTTAGAACTTCTAAATTAAATGTCATATCTTCTATTATACAAATCATAGGAGCTTTTACAAGTCAAAATGGTTAGTTATCGTTTGCAGAAATGGATGGGTTGTAGTGAAGCAAATTCTTAAATATGGAACTTAACTAATTTTTTTGGAAAATCTTAAGAAGCCTAAATAAATTATTTATACAATGATTTACTTGAATTTTTTTTTCTAAACTAGTTTGTTTAACTTATAAGTTACTCAATCCGGTCCTAAATATAAGACATATTTAGAAAGGTGGATTTGTTCCTAAATATAAGACATATTTTTATATTTCAATTTTTCTTCTAATTATCTTTATTGATATTCCTTAATAATAAACAAGCAAGTGAAGAGGGTGAGAATAAGGGTGGATGGTTAGGGTGTTTTGGTAACATCGTATAATTTTAATTAACTTAACTAACATTCCTAATCTAATCAAATTAGGTAAATATGTCTTATATTTAGGACTAAAAAGAGTAACATATAATCTAATAATACACAAAATTCATTATAATTAAGTGAAATTGCACTAAGAAATTTAGTTTTGAAATTGTGTCAGCATACACTTTTGGCCATGGCCACAATGGGTGCACCCAGAAAAATATTCTGTGGTGTTGGACGCAACTTAACTAATGATAATAATGAGTTTTTTTATCAATGAAAATAATTTAAATTTAAAACCAACCGCTGGAAGACAAAATTCAATGCCTTTGACAAAATCAAAACTCAAGATCACAGTTGGGGGGGGGGGGGGGGGGCGGGGGGAAACCATTCTCATACCGTGATCTAAATAAACAAAAAGTTTTAATATGTTAATTGGTTACAAATTTTTATTTTTGAAAATTATACAAAAAAATTATTTTGAAAAAAGATCGATTTTGATTCGATGCCTTGCCTTGTCAATCTTCCAAATATTTCTTCATTTAATTTTTTTTTTTTTTTTGGGATGATGTTCCTACTCTTTGTCTTGTACCAATGAAGCTTCCACATGAATAATCCTGTCTACACATCCGGATAAACTAATATTTATATTTTACATAATTAATCGATAAATATAAGATCCAGTTAATTTTTTGGAGAGATCAAGTATATAAAATAAGTTACTTAAAATACTTATATTTATCATTTTTATTCAAAACCAGCCTATCTTATTTATAAACTAATGTACTATAATCTAATTACATGGAATATGTATTAAAATTAATTGATTGATTTGTCTTTTTTAATCTCCAGAGAAAAGATAAACTTGATATTATATTTATGATGGACTGGAATGATTTTTAGGGAAAATTGCATTCAGACATAAAGAAGATAATTAATATCAAACAAGTTTCAATGGGCTTTTAATGATTCTTTTTCACTAATTAAGACCCACATTTCCACTTACTATTACAAACATGAGACATATTTAATAGCAGTAATTATCTTTCTGATTTTAGTCTCGTAGGAGTCAATCTCCCTTCCAGATAATGCCGCGTGCCCGTATTAGGAGACGTATTGATACTAGTATCATGGACCTTCCCGCACAGAAGCAAACTCTATCTCCTTCACGACAATTCAACAATACAAAGGAACAAACATTCAAAGAAGAGTGTATCTATCGCCAACCCTCTTATTTTCTTCACTTCTTCTTCTGTAGTCTCATCCTCTCTTTCCTTGATTCCTGGGGATTTCTCTTCAGCTTCTGTATATAATCTTTAATAGAGGTAATCCTTTTTTTCTCTTGTGTTTTTAACTTTAAATTCCCTTTTTTCCCGGGTAAGTCTGCCTAAAAATAGGAACTTTATCTCTTCTCGCGTTCGGACAAGTCTGATTCTCATGTTTATAGACTTCGATGCTCCCTTTTAATTTTCCCTTTCAATTTAATGTCAGTTCGATCTTATTTATATATACCTGTGTGTATTTTATTTGATTGGCTTCAAGCTTGTATCTTTATGGTTGACTTCTTATTCACCTCACATCAATTTCTTCTGCTGATGGGCGTCATGTGTTATTAGCCAAAATTAATACTACTGCTATATCAATTATCTTTGTCGGATTGATCGATTGATTAATTATGTTAATAAATCTTAGTTTAGTCATAATTGGGACTTAGCTAAATATGTTGAAAATACTGTTGATCTGCCTCTCAACCATTGTTGTCGAACTCGCGAGTTGACTCTCCGATTTTACCGTTTTTACGGTTCTACCTAACCAAAACGTGTCACGAGTCATTTAAATTCGTACCGGCAGTAAACTCGGTAAAAACTCACGAGTTTACATGCCAAATTTACCGTTTTTACGTTTTTACCTTATAGAAAATCACGTTAACTTGCTATAAATTTTATGTTATTTATTTTTATTTGACTTTGTTCAATGAAATTATATATAAATTTCATAGAAATTTTTTTAGTGAGTTAAATAAAGTATAAATGTTGATATATTTAATACCAACTATTTATATTTAAAATATATTCAAGTCAAATTATTATTATTGTTTATATTTCTTATCTAATTATATACTAAAAATATGTATTTATTAATAAAGGTAAACTCTTACGTGTTTACGATTCGAGTTTACGATCCGATTTTACATTCTTCTCACGAGTTTACTTAAACTCACGAGTTTGACAACCTTGCTCTCAACAGTTCTAGGCTGCTTGCTAGTAAAACTCTAAAAATCTGTGATTGACTATAGGAAACTTGAACTGCTTTTATTTTGGGCTACTGCTTGCTTTATTTGATTTTATCAACTCACTTTACAATATGCCCCATCTACCTATTGAACTGCATATTGATTTCATAGGTGGACAAAGTTCTATAATAATAACCTTAGATATTTGGATGGGTCATATTCGAGTATTTTTTAGCCCAAAGGAGGGAAGCTATTCCAAAGGCCTTTTTTGCATTAAGTAGCCAAAGTCCCTTCTATTAGGACCAACACATGTTAGTTCATCTCTTGCCTTCTTGGAGAGGATTGGGCATGAAATCTATAGATTATTCTTATGATAGGATTGCATTGGTGATCGATCTTTACTCCACGTCTTTGGAATGTTAGTGTGATATAGGTTTCTGTTGGCCTGTACACCTTGAATGTCATCAGAGTTCACTATAGTTAGTTAATTAGTGTGTGTGTGTGTGTGTGTGTGTGTGTGTGTGTCAGGAGCTTGTTACCTCTGTTTTTATGTTTTATCTTGTACTTTCCCTTAAATTTTGTTAAGTGTTTGTTTCTTCACTGCTGGAAAGTTGACTTAGCATTCGGTTGTAATCACAGGCATCATGGAAAGGAGAATGGGGCTCTTGTTTCTTGTTATCATGGGTGCTGCTTGGGCATGTGATGCCAGAGAATTGGCTACTGCTGATCTTCTGAGTGGTAACATGGCAAACTCTGATGCTTACAGTAAAAATGTTAATTGTCCACATTATCTTCTTCACTTTCTTTCATGTTTTCTTTATTTGTTAGCATTTGTTTATGTATCATGAGGAGTGAAGGATTCCCATTCCCAATCACTTTCTTAAAAATGACATGACATTCCTGAATTTTCTGTTTCAAGAAATTTTGCAGCAATTTAAAGGATGGTTTGATATCCAATACTTGAAAACAAAAGGGCAATGGTGTGATATTGTTGTATGTCATCCACTAAGATTATGCAAATTTTCTCATATGAGCCATCTTTTTACGTTGAATAATACTTTAAAATGAAATATCAAATGTCCAATAAGTTACCCTCCCAAACAACGCCTATTTTCCATGCCCCTCTTCTCTTTTTCCTTTTAAACTTTACAATAGCTAAAACACAAAAGCTTAATCCGTTGAAGTCATAATACATGTCAATTAACCCAAATTGCCTAATGCCAAAACGCAGCTGCATTATAACTCTCTTAACCACTCTCCTATTCTGCTTCTGTCTTTTTTGCTTCCTAAGATAGACTCCCTTAGTCTTGATACCGTGATTGAGAAAGAAAGATCTGTCTTAACTTAGCATCCTTTGTTGCTGTGATGAGTCTCTTATGAGAATAGTTTAAATAAAGATGAAGTCTGAAAGTAAAAGCAGTGTAGGTAATTTTAGCATGTGAGATGTCTGTTCATAAAATCACAGCTCTTTTCCTTTTAAATCTGGAAGAATTACCAGTTCATGAGACCATAGAGATAGATGTAATTACTGAAACCAATTTGCCAATTTTTTTATGTTCTTCTTATTGAATGCACAAACACACGTCTCATTGTTTTTCTTATATATGTATATATTAATTAATTACAAGTGATATATGAGTAGTTCATCCACGTTACATATATTCTAAAATGCAGAACAAACCAGAAGACCAGATGTATGTACACTTTGTGAGGAATATAGTGCCAAGGCACTTGAATACCTTAAAGCAAACAAAACCCAGGAAGAGGTCATGCAATACCTTTACAATACTTGTCATCAGCTTCACTCTTTTGAACAGCAGGTTGGTAAAGGATTTTCCTCTTTAGATGCCTTAGTTTGTTATCAGTTGTATTGAAAGCTGATTATGATTTCCTAATATGTAACTTCAATGTTCAACAAGCAATCCCATTTATACCCTGTTGATGATGGACTGCAAATCATTCCCTGAATAAAAAGCCAAGGCTTTTATGCAGAACCTCTTACTCCTTAGAACCTAAAGGGTGAATGGATGAACGCATGAAAACTTATCACGCATTAAATACTTATTTTGTTTCTTCTGTATTGCACAGTGCATCACTTTGGTGGACTATTATGCTCCTCTATTTTTCTTAGAGCTTGATTCAATTCAGCCCGGAGATTTCTGCAAAAAGGTCAATCTCTGTGAGCAAATTGCAATTATTTCCTCAAAAGTGCAACAGGATAGCTGTGGATTCTGTAAAGAAGCGGTATCAGAATTAATGGATAAGTTGAAGGATCCTGATACTCAGGTTTGTATAAGTATATCTGTCTGTTCTTATAATTTTTGTGCACTTTCAAGTTCCATTCTTTTCTAATTTTCCAAACAGTGGTGATGGCTGTCATGTGCATCAACTATGGATGAGTCAAAATGGATCTTCCTGGCTCAGCCCTGTTTAACCACCACTTTTGTGGGCTTTTGTGGGCTCGACAGGGTTGAGCTCTATTTATAATAGGGCTCTGATTTTGAGAGCCCAACTCGCCATCTTGGTGAGCTGGATTGGAGCAAGAAGAGAGGCTCATATTATTGTCACCTCTGTTCAATTACTTACTTGTTAGGTTGAAATTCATTGCATGGATTATTCATTTGAAAACAAATTTTGTTGATTTTAGAAAGTCCTGCTCAGAAATTTTAACATCAGACCCCCCCCCCCCCCCCCAAAAAAAAAAAAAAAAATAGAGAAAAAGATTGCCGCTTATGGTTTGGGTGTAACAAATGGGGTTGACAGCTTGAGTGAAATAAGGAAATCTTTGTCTTTTTGATTTTCACTGTCTTTCTGCCTATGTTTAAATGTCTGCTATTGTAAATATACTGAAATATTCTGCGAAATGTTTTGTAAAAGAATGGCATGAATTCATAGAGGCGTGGGGTTGACAGCTTGCTTGGATGATAGTTACCTTCTGTTCGGCAAATTACAAGAACTAATAATTTATGTTTATTTGGCAGATGGAGATAATTGAAACACTTATAAAGGTGTGCAATTCAGTGGAGAGGTACTCAAAGAAGGTAAGTAAAATCTTTCTTTTCCACTCTATGCATATGGTGTTGATCTTGCATTGTCAAAACAGCTTGTGGCATGACTTTTTATTCTTTGATACCATGATCCAAAGTCCCTTTTTTTGCTCTTCAAATATGAAACTACAAGATGATTCATTCAATGGAAAATAAATTATCTCCTAAATACATTTTTTTCATCCGCCTGTCACCGTACCAGTTTCCATTAGGTTCATTAATTTTCCAAATTTGACAGTCTAATTTTTTTTTTTAAAGTGATGATATTTAAATCATATTTTTTAATGTGTGTGTGTGTGTGTGTGGATTGCCGAACTACGAACGAAGGAGAAATTGGCTTGATTAATTAAAGCGCAAGAGGGACCAAACTAAGTGTAACAATATTAGTGGAAGCAAAGTATATCTAATGAATTTTGCAGCTAAGTTCTTCCTGTTGTTAGATTTTACACTTATATTAATATCTAATTATATTTGCAGTGCAAGAGGCTGGTATTTGAGTATGGACCAGTGATCTTAATTAATGCAGAGAAGTTTCTGGAGACAAAAGACATATGCATTGTAATTCATGCATGCAGGGCATCCACCCAAGAAATCTCTTTGGTTTCCGACTCTTAATTGCTTGAAGATAATTAGTTACACAGCCTTATAGTTCTGTATTATATACAAACATTCACTTGGTTGTTCTTTGGTTTTATTGTTTCACTGCTATTGCATCTACTTCAGATATTCAGAGCTTGTATTTATATGTGCTTTAGGACCCCCAACATTTGCTATATACTCTTCCCCAACATTTGCTATATACTCTTAATAATCTCCATTGTTCATAAATACTGCGTTGTTTATTTATATAGATGTGTACATATTTTTATCCCTATATTTTGTGTCAACTATGGTGAGGGTTTAATCAACTATGAGGAGAGCCAATATTATTAAGTACTGGAACAGGTAGTGAATGTGATATATGGATATGTTAGAAATGATGCCCTTCCCTGTTAATATGAACTTATTAACAACTTTATACCCTAAATTAAATTCAATAAGGAGATAATGATGTTTAGTTGGTTAAGAAGTGAAAAATAAAACACATTTAAGGGGAAATTAATAAATTAGACAAATAATGTTATATTCAATAATATAATGAAGGATCTTTATGGTAAGATGTGAATTGCTGAACAGTTTCATATGACCGATCTAATTACTAAAATGTCTCACAATTGTCTAACATGTAATGACAAAATCCGGTGCAAAAAATGATAATGGGTTGCATATTGTTAACTTATTGTGAGATTTTTAATTCTCCCTTATAAATATGATCTTTATTATTATTATTATTTTGTTGAAAATATTATCTTTAATATTGTATATTCATTTTCCACCTATAGAATTAAATGCAAGATGGCCGTATATTGTTTAATATTCAAATATAAGATGAGAAATTTCCTTGATATGCTGAGTTGCTAATTGTCTAGGATGTAGCATCAATCTATCTGGCAAGACTACATTATTTCCAGTGAAATAAGACGCCAAACAAAATGTGAAATTATTGGTTTCAACTATGTTGCTATGCATTTATAGAACTTTCTTTTTGTTATCATGATAAGGGTACATGATTAGGCTTTGAAGAATCAAACATATTTACATACGCATTTGCAATGTGTATAATGTAGGAAAATGCAAAACTTGGGTGGAAACCATGATCCGACAAGCAAGGAATATGGTGTGCTTGTCTTGATTTTGTTGGTTTGTAGTAATATATATATATATACATATATATTCCGTAATTATGGAAACCTATGTGCTGTGTTTTAATGTTGGGTCCACCATTTCTGTGATTTTCATGCTGTCACACCAAACTAGACCACCCATTCTGAAGTGTTGCCTATCAAAAATTGATCACATGCTTCTTTACTGTTGTTCCCTGTACTAGGAAGATAACTGAAGGTTCTTCTAAATTTAGCAGAACCGAATGTACAAGATAATAGGTTATTGTCACTCAAATTTACGGTTGTAAGAATCTTATCATGATATAAAAATAAAAATAATCCCCCATTTTGTTTGTAAAAACCTAATTGTTTGTTTTCATGTCTGCCGTTGACTCTAGTAAACTAATCCCTTGACTCTGGCTCCTTGCCTCCGTCCTAATTTTCCCTTTACTACGAAGTTTCACGTTTTTAGTAGACAAACTCATACTGCTTTCTATTCAGTCATCTTCTTTGGAGGAATATTGATATTTGATAGAATTGTGTATTAATATTATTAAATCATATCAAATATCAACACAAATGAAGATAAACCATATTTGGCTTCACAATCTTAACCTTGTATTTGTGTGAAAAAAAAAGTAGAGAGAGACGAAAATTTAAGAGAGATAGAAACACAAGTCTTTCCTTTTGGTATATTTATCTTCAAAATCCTCTCTTTCCTAATGTAAGAATGTTTTCAATTTGAATTATTTCTATATTCATAAAAAATGCATGCAAATGGGTAAAACAAAGCAAAAACACAAGCAAATGTTGAACTTAGAGAGAGATATTCCACCAATATGTTCTCGTTTTCTTCTAATTATGTTCACAATAGTCCATAATTAATAATTACATAACAAACATATTGTTAAGTGTCCCCAACCTTTGTTTCCCACTAAAGGTTAACTTCCAATTTTGAGTCCCATTGATATAATATCCCAATATTGTCATGTCCTGCTTGGAAGTATCCAGGCACAAAGATCATTGCCTAAATTTGGAAAAAAAAATATGAAAATAAAATTTAGAAAAATAATATTAAAAGTGAAGGACTTAGAACTTAAGCAATTACTCTCAACTAATATAAATTGTATAGCCCTTTCTTAAATATGTGACCTAATTAATTTTTTTTAAAAAAATTCTAGAGAAGCTAAATAAATTATTTATAAATTGATTTGACTAAACTTTTTTAAACTGATTTATTTGACTTATAAATAATATATAATATGATAATACACAAAATGCGTTATAATTAAGTCGTTTGTTTTGTTTTTTTAACCTCTCTTAGAAATAGTCAATTGTATCTTATATTTTAAAACGGAGGATAATAAATCCAAATGAATGACCATTAATTAGGCTTTATTTGGAAGAAAAGACATGGTTACCTACAAGTTGCACCATTTCAAAGCGATAGGCCCTATCGTTTCAGCCAACCAACTCTCACCAAGTTTTTAAATTAAAGTAATGAAAAGATTTATGTAATTATCTACTATTTGAAGATTTTAATTAAAAGTTTATTATGAAAATCTTAATATTTTAATTAGCAGTAGATGAGAGTGTAGTAGTACTCATTGTGGGTTTGTCTGATTTTTACAGATAAGATCGGCCGACTGAAGATATTTTTAGGCGTAACATTTATTTAATTCTTAGTTGCTTATTACTATATTTTTCCCACTCATGGTTATCATCTTTGCCTATGTTTCTTGAAAGCGAAAGGCACAATTAATTAAAAATACAATTTTTTTTTAAAAAAATATCCGCTAAGAAAGTTCCATCTTACGCTCCATGATTCATTTGAACCATAAAGAGAAAGCTCAGCCGAGTTTTGAGACTCAATTATATTATATGATGGTATGACTTTAGTTGTGGCTTAAAAGCCATGAACAAGATTCCATTCTTTGCTTGTGGGGCATAAATTTTTCAAATCTGTTGCAATCTAGAAATTTCATCAAGAACTATTTGGTGACAGGTACAAATTAAACGAACTTTTTTTTCTCTAATATTTTCTCTTCTTTTAAACGCAGGAGCTAATAAAAAATTTTGTTTTGATATTAAAAACAAAAGATGAGTTCATTGTGTTTTTTAAAATTTAAATTTTTTCATCAGCATTGTCGTATTCATTGCACATATTAACAAAGTAAAATTTTGAAAAAAATTATTAAAAGGGGTACTTCAAGATAACCTTTTTTTATATAAAAAATTAACTTAATATTTATAAATAAATTATCAAATTGCTATGCTTATTATTTTATAAACTAATAAAATTTGAGTGTTATAAAGAAAAGTAATTCATAACCTTATAATCGTTATGATCAAATTGAAAATCTTTATGTTAAATTTGTAAATATTTATCATATATTTGATAATTATAGAGATATTTGTGTCTTTTCGTAACATATAGAAATCTCATATTCCTTCCTAATTTTGATTTGAAATTTCTTAAATTTAGTGGACAGATTAATATTTTCCATTTTTAAAGGGATTTTTGTGGTACTTTTCCATTTGAATTTTGGAGGGAGGACTAATGATAAGAATAGGCCAGACCCCTAAAGGGACCTACCTGGATGAAGCGAGTCTAGCCTATTTGGTAAATAAGTCAGACTCGTATTCAGGCTTATTAATAGGCCCATTTAAGTAAATAAGTCAAGCATTTTTTTAATGCCTAGCCTTTAAACCTATAAACCTACAGACATGACCTACTTATTAGTTCTATTTTAATTTAAGGAACTATTATACATAATATAAATTAAATCAATTATATAAATTCTTTATAACATTACTAATTTAACTTTAATTCTAAACTTCACATTTCATCATTCATTCACAAAGTCCAATTTTTTAATTCATTAATAGCTGTTCACCTCTTCTTGATTTTTTCCTTTCAAAAGTTAAGATGCAGAGTTAGCTCATTAACTCTACTCTAATTTGTATGATTTTTTAAAACATAATAATATTTGCAACTTATAAATTTATTTTAGTTGTATCTAAATGAAATATTATAAACTCAATAAGAATAGTTTATCATAATTTGTATGGTAAAAGTAAGAGACAAATCTTTAGCTCTAAATATTTTTTGAGACATACATATACTTTTAAATAGGTTTAAAAGGTAATATATGAAATGGTTAAATGTCATATTTGTCTTAGAAGTATGCACGTTGTATCATATTTGCCATGAAACAATTTTTTAGTCCAATTTTGCCCAGAACTAGAAGTGTGCAAGATGTATCATATTCGCCCTTTACCGTTAAAAATCTCACGTTGACTGTTAAATAGTTGATGTTGATCATTAATATTTTAACTGTAAAGAACGAATATGATATAGCTTGCACACTTTCGGGGCAAAATTGAACCAAAACATACTTCTAAGATAGATATGATACACTTTACACATTTATAGGTTAAATATGACTTTTAATCCTATATAAAATTATATACATAGGCTTTTAAATCTATTTAATAGCTTAAATTTTAAATATATTTTAAAAAAGACTTCAAGTTTTGTCAGACTTTTTTTTATCTGATCTATTCAACTAAAGCCTGACCCAGTCTAATATATTTCTATCCAGGAGAGAGATGAGTGGGACCCACATGTGGGGTGTGAGAGTGAGGCTGTCGAGAGAGGTGGGGAAGAAAGAAGAGTGGAAGGGTTCACAACGAGACGTAGGCTTTAATGGCTACTGACCTGTCTTCTTCTGCCACGGCCTCACCACCATTCATTCTTGACATGTGTCTCCCTTTCATGGACGCCCACACGTTAATTACGATGCTTCCTTTTCTCCTACGTGTCGCTTTCTTACTCGCTCCTCTTCACAATCACCAAAAACACCGTTTGCTGTGTACGGCTCAAGGGAATCTTCCCTCGTCATCTTCAATTTTCAAATAATTGAAGGAGCACATACATGGTCTAAAATTACAAATATAATTGATTTTGTAGCCTTCCATTCCATTGATATTGATAGGAGAGATGTCATACTACTAAAAACTATAAGGCATTTGGTCTTCGATGTTTATTTATTTCTGACAGAAATGCATATTCTTCCTTCAGCCACACACTATACTAACTAAAGGTGCAAATTTTAAAACAAAATATTGTGTAATATGCACAAAATATAATACTAATATTTTACGGTGTGTAAATATGGTCATAATAAAATAAAAACGTTGCAAATATGATAAGTCCGTTAATTTTTCTTGACACCCGTCTAATTTTTATAAAGTGGGGCCCCAAAATATATTAGATGGACATTTGAAAAAATTAATGAACTTATCATATTTACGACGTTTTTATTTCATAGTGATTATATTTGCATATTACAAAAGATCATCATGTTCCGTGCACATTATGTAATAGTTTGTTCCTAAATATATGTACATTTACCCTTTTATTTTTGTGATTTAGTTTTATACTGTGTATTTTTATCTTGTAAAACATTTGTCTGCCATATGTCTAGAATTTACAGTTGAATTCACCTAAGTTTTTTAATAAAAAAAATTCCTTTTTAAATATACAAGGGAGAAGGATAATAATAGTTCTCATCGATGGTTAGTGGTGTTTAGTAAGAGTTAAGACCAGCAACTCACTTCGGTGTTGTTTATTTATAGGCACATTTAATTATTTATTATAGGTAATTATGTTTGAACTACAGCCAACACTATATATAGGTATTACAGCTAAAATTAATATTTATTCGTCCTCTTGTGATAGACTAGCTAGCTTTTCCGTTGACCAAACCGAATTGGCACTCAATCTGGTATTCAGTAGCACATAGAGGAATATTCTCATTGTCATAAATAAACTTAAAGTGCAAAGGTTCAATTTCGTCTTGGAAGTAATCCAATAGAAGTATTCAGTATCCGGAAGTAATAAATGGAGCATATTTACCCTAAAAGTAGCAAAAATTGCGCATTTTTGCCTACAGCAAACATACTTTCGGAGTGAATACGCTCCCTTGTGAACTAAAACGTGCCGTTTTTGCTACTTTCAGAGTAAATATTGTCACATTATTACTTCCAGACACTAAATACTCTTATTAAGTTACTTTCAGGATTAAATTGAAACTTTGACTTAAGCTTAAATACAGGGCATATAAATTTAAGGTAGTTCATTCATAATAGTTGTTTTGTTGGCTAAAAAAAAGTTCACGCAGAGTGGCCAATTATATTAGAGCGGCATGTGTCATAGCAAAATTGACAGTAAATGAGGATATTCCGATCAAAAACTTTATTCTATATCTTTAATGGGTTTAATCTAATGTTGTAAAATTCAAACACAAAGGTAATCAGGAAATGTTAGTGGGTTATAGTTCGTATGGTCGGGCCGGTCGGATCGACTGTCGAATCAATAACATAATAATAAATCAAAAAATAATATTATATGTATATATAAATAATATAACCATATGAAATTTTAATATAACTAAAAAATAAACATACTCAAGAGCTCTAATGCAACATATTTCTCAAATGTCAAGTTATAATATGTTGAAATCATTAAATAGCGTGATTTGATTAGCACATTTAGGGATTAAGGGGTATTTATGGACAAGAGCTGGTTCTTTATGAGTATAAGCATGTCTTTGTTTCTTTTAGCATTTTCTAGGTGAGTTATTTGAGTGGTATGATTTTTTAAAAACTGTTTCGGTTCACAGTTGAACTTTAGTTTTCAGTCTAATAGGCGGTCCGAAGAGGTCCAACATAGCTCAACACGGTCCAATAGGCTGACCGAACCATTCAAGATGAGTCAAAAGGTGCTCTGGGTGACGATCGAACCGGTTCAACCATTCGTCTATGTTTTACCACACGAGTTTAATCGTTTATTAGTAGTGTGTATGAATACATTGATACAAAATTTAGGCCTTATATTTATAAGTTATTAATAACATTACATCTCATTCTTTAGGGTATTATTGCCCAATGACAGTTAACACCTCCTTCAAAATATTCTTAAGTTATGATGTTGCAAGTTCAACTCTTTAAAAAACATATTAAATGAGATAAGTTTTGGGGAAAAAATACATCTCCTAACCTCCTATTTTGATCCATTTGCGGAAAGAAAAAATAATTTTTTTATTCAGTTTCAGAAACAAATGACCAAATCTTGTGCATATCAATAATATCAAATATGATCAACATTAGGTAATTTATTTTGAATGTGTTAAAAATTTAAAGATCTTTTATAAATGTCCTCACTGATAACAGCAACCTAATTATTTCATATAATTAACGGAGACATGCTAAGATAATAAAAATAACACAATGAATACACCAATAAATGGTCTAACATTTCTTATATTCAGGAAAAAATACTCACCTTTGTGCCTTATTTATAAAAACAACATAGAATTTATTCTACGAGCTACCACCGCCGTTCTTATTTATAAGAAGCAAAACTACCTCCAAATGACTTATTCCTATATACAAAACATTTAGAAGATATTTCAACCTTTTTTTTTAACTTCCCATTTTGCCATCATTTAATTATACATATTAATGTTATGGCTAAATTCTAAATAGAAAAAAACATTGAACTTTAGGGCAGTTGCATATAATTCCATGATATGTCAAAGTTTAACTTAAAACCCCCTGACCTTTTATTATTATTTTTTATTCTGGACCCCCTGTTATCTTTCAATGGAATTTGCTACGTGAGACTCATAAAACACCTCGTTAATCCTACAAGACATCCTATTAAGTTTACAATTGTATAAAACCCTTCTAAACTTTGGCTTAGTTGCATATAACCCCTCACATTTTAAAATTCATGTTGAGATGGGATTTTTTTTCTTATGTTTCTAGACAATGTGATCCTTTAAATATGATTGTTGTAATTTTCTTTGCCAAAAAAAGCTTTTTAAATTAATAAATTATATATATACACATAAAAAATCTCAACAAATTTATAAAATTTATAAAATAAAACGATACGCATGTAAAAATTTTATTTTGATGTTTAAAGAAGACCAGAAAATAATACGCTCGCTTTGATGTAAATTAGAAAAAAAAAAGGTAATGACAAAGTCTAATATTATTTCTCACCTCTACAATCATCTTTATTATAACAATGCCTTTTTCTCGTTGTCTCAATCCCTATCTCATTAAGGGTATTTTTGACAAAAAAAATTAAAATTTTTATATTTTTATTACTAGTAACCGATTTTTCACCTACGTTATTCGGTTAAAAGTTTTTTATAAATATCATCTAGGGCAGTGTACTATGGTCAAATTAATTTATTTTAGGGTTAAATATCAATAATTTTGTCACGGAAGTTTTTTTGAGACAAATATCGTTTCTGATGTATGAAAAATGTGGCAATATAGCCCGAAACTAACAAAGACATTAACGAATGCCACATCATGGTCTACATCAAAATAAACCATTTTTACCCCGAAAATTTTCCTCGAGTACCAATTTTGCCCCAGAAATTGTTTAGAGTGCAATGTCGCTCCTCGACGAAAAGTTCTAAACAAAAATGGTACATATTTATCCTAACTTTGACCATGAAGTAAAGTTTGTTGACGCTTTTATTAGTTTTGTGCGATATTGCTCCATTTTTCACACTTTTTAGGGCAACATAGATCCCAAAAAACTTCTAATGTAAAACCGCTATTCAACGAATACTTCTTGGGTAAAATTGGTATTTAATCCTGTATTTATTTTATTATTTCATCTATTCCTTAATATAAGACATAATTGACTTTTTTTTGGAAAGATTAAGAAAATTAAATATTTTGTGTATTATTGGATTATTTGTTAGCTTATAAGTTAAATAAACTAGATTATTAAAAAAAAATTTCAGACAAATCAATTTATAAATAATTTATTTAATATTATTAGAATTTGAAATTTTCATGGAAGATCCAAATTGAATTCTAGTAGGAGCCGGTAGGGTCAGCCAGGCAAGCTAACTAGCTAACGCATGTGAGGCGTATAAGAAGGAAAGCTACTCATAGCGCTCAAGGATTTTGATTTTCTCAATCTTCTCTGTCATTCCTCTTTCTTCGCTTTTCTCTCTCAACCACTTCCTCTTTCACCTTCTCTTCTTCCATTACTCACGCCCCAATTTCTCCATCCTTCACCAGGTACCTACTCTCTTTCATTTTTTCTTTACTCTTTTCTGCTGTATAATTAACAATTCTTGTTCCTTCAATTCCTTCCTTCCTTTTAAGTTGTAAAGTTTACTCCTTTTTTTGCCTTTACTTTCAACTGTATCAACCCCATCTTTTTTTTTCGTCGCTCCGGTTTCTGAATCGTCTCTTTTACTGCCCTGATGATTTGTTCACGAGATTATTGATCGCCGCATCATCTAAAGGTTTTTTTTTTTTTCTTTCGATTTTCCGGAGTTAGGATCTGTTTGCTTCGTGTCTCTCAATCGATCAACTATGCTTGCCCAATTGTGATTCTAGGCTTTCCCCTGATGTGTTAGAAGGGGCTAGATGGTGGCTGATTGATTTGTCTTCTGTTCGATGATTAATTGAATCCCTCTTTTTTGCTTGGAAAATAATTCTCTTACCTTGTTTCTTTTGATGCTTTCTTCGAATTCTCATTCCTTTGAGGTTTTTGGTTGATTTTATTGTAATCATGCTGATTCTTTATGGCATCTTTTTGTGCTTTTTGTCATCAACTGATTCATTTGGTTACAAGGGTTATTATTGGAATTGAATTCTGGTTGTACTATTTGCCTTACAAACCCAATATTTTCATGTAGTTTGGTTACTTGGATTAAATTATTCGCAAACTATGAAGTAATTATGCTCTCTCTTTCTTTCAGGTACCTTCCATTTGTATATACGCCTGATAGTATCTGAAAGATCTGAGCCAGGAGTGTTGCTCCATTGTTGATTACCTTGTTAAATATTTAGTCGCTCATCTTCTGTAGCATTCTCTAGCGTCATCACAAATCCCAGGGAATGCTGAAAGATGTGCTTGAAAGTTAAAGTTTCTCTCTCTGATGTTAATAAGGGAAGAGCTCCTTTTGAGCTGCCCTTGTTTATCTTTGAAGAGATTGGGTGTTTAAATCACTGTCCATGTCTGTTCCGTGCACAAGTGCATGAGGTTTCTATAAATCAAAGTGGTCATTTGATGTCAAAATACGACCTCTGCGAAGATGGTTGAGCTCTGAAGTTCTTCTTCATTTGGCAGTTTGCTTCTTCTTCTGCTAAACAAGTGTTCTTCATTTGGCAGTTTGCTTCTTCTTCTGCTAAACAAGTTCTTGATATATATTCTTTTAGTACTTGTAGCCTTTGGTTGTATAAGAGTTATTAGAAATGGAACCAAAAAGTGTGCTTATGCAGCGGTATGAACTGGGGAGATTATTAGGCCAAGGAACCTTTGCAAAGGTCTACTATGCAAGGAACCTTGTTACTGGCTTGAGTGTGGCCATTAAGATGATTGATAAAGAGAAGATTTTGAAAGTTGGGATGATTGATCAAATTAAAAGGGAAATTTCAGTTATGAGACTTGTTAGGCATCCACATGTGGTTGAGCTTTACGAGGTAATGGCCACTAAAACCAAGATTTACTTTGTCATGGAGTATGCAAAGGGCGGTGAACTCTTCCATAAGGTGGCCAAAGGAAAGCTGAAGGAGGATATCGCCAGGAAATACTTTCAGCAACTGATCAGTGCCGTTGACTACTGCCACAGCAGAGTAGTGTCTCATCGGGATCTGAAGCCCGAAAATCTGCTGTTAGACGAAAATGGGAATCTGAAGGTTTCAGACTTTGGGTTAAGTGCTCTTGCTGAGTCTAAGCGTCAGGATGGCTTACTCCATACTACATGTGGTACCCCAGCCTATGTTGCTCCAGAAGTGATAAACAGAAAAGGCTATGATGGGCCAAAAGCTGATATATGGTCATGTGGGGTGATCTTGTATGTTTTATTGGCTGGTT
This sequence comes from Mimosa bimucronata, assembly GCA_037074515.1. Classification (NCBI taxonomy): domain Eukaryota; kingdom Viridiplantae; phylum Streptophyta; class Magnoliopsida; order Fabales; family Fabaceae; genus Mimosa; species Mimosa bimucronata. The sequence continues at coordinate 5,481,320 of CM073446.1, forward strand.
ATCTTCCATTCCGTAATTCCAATCTGATGGAGATGTATAAGAAGATTGGTAAAGGGGAGTTCAAATTCCCTAATTGGTTTTCATCAGATGTACGCCGGTTGTTGTCCAGAATCTTGGATCCTAATCCAAACACCCGGATATCGATAGCCCAAATTATGGAAAGTTCTTGGTTCAAAAAGGGATTAGAGCAGAATGTTGTTTCAGAGACTGCAGAGAAAGATCTTGCTCCTTTGGATGCCGATGGTGTATTTGGATCTTGTGAGAATAACAGTGGTCCTGTTGCAGAGGCAAAACAAGAACTCACCAAACCTTGTAATATGAATGCCTTCGATATCATTTCCTTGTCTGCAGGTTTTGACTTGTCTGGTCTGTTTGAGGAGACCGATAGGAAAAGAGAGGCGCGGTTCACATCAAACAAGCCTTCTGCGATTATCATCTCTAAGTTGGAAGAAATTTGTAAGCGCCTCCGGCTGAAAGTGAAGAAGATAGAAGGTGGGTTATTCAAATTGGAGGGCTCCAAGGAAGGCAGAAAAGGCGCTTTGGGTATTGACACCGAAATCTTTGAGATCACCCCACTCTTCCATATGGTGGAGCTTAAGAAGTCGAATGGCGACACGTTGGAATACCAGAAGCTTCTGAAAGAGGAGATCAGACCAGCACTTAAGGACATAGTCTGGAACTGGCAAGGAGAACAACCTCAGCAACTCCAGCTGTTGGAGCAGCAGCCTATACAATCAACTTCATGAGTCTCGTACTGAACAAATTGCTTGTAGCATGCTGTCCTTGCTTCTTTATTGTCTTAGTCAAGCGAGTTGTCATTATAACAGTCATGGATTTAAAACTTGCTAGTGCTATCTTCAGTTTTTATGAATAAAAAATAAACCTTTATGATTTAGTCATTGTTAGTAATTTCATCACTATTGTTATTGTTGCTCGATATTGATCTTTTCAAGGAGCTTTTGTAACTTTCATAAATTATAGCATGGCTCACTGGTCCTGCTACTACAACCCTTCTCTGCCTTGCTTGTTCAGAGGATAAAAGAAAGGATACACTCAGTTTCTATGCGGAAACGTCCAAGATAAAATTGGATTTTGAGTGGGGAAAACTATAAACAGCTGCAAATTTAAGTTGTTTGGAGACCTGTCTGTTTATTGATATTTAGATGCACACTTATGCAAAAGCTTCTCCAAAGAAGAGCGTATTTTTTTTATTTATTTCGTCTTATGATGCCCAGATTTCTGGACAACCCGTTCATTTAACATAATTTTGATTCCATAAGAATGGGTGACAAATGATGAGTGATGCATGTTAAAGAAAATTCGAACAAAACGAAATGCTTCATGAAATCTCAGATTAACAAAATGAACCAGCCACACTAAAAAATCTCTACCACTACCAGATCACTCCGTGTAGATTTGAAGTTGGAAAATAACGTTTTTGTGCTATAAGATGACTTTCTTGTGTCATGTTAATATAATAGGAAGGGGATTTCACAAGCCGACCTTAGCTCAGTTGGTAGAGCGGAGGACTGTAGTAGGAATATTCCTGGCAGATGATCCTTAGGTCGCTGGTTCGAATCCGGCAGGTCGGACTTCTTCTTTTTCTTTGTTTTTTTACTTTGCCCACTCTATATTTATTTATATTTTTTTATTGGGTGAAAGAGTAAAAATACCCCTAAACTTATGCCAAGAGAGCACCTGACACTTTAAACAAATCTTTGGGGCAAAAATGCCCTCAAACATTTGAAAAATGGAAAAAAAAAATACCTTACCCGTTAAAAACCCCAAATCTCAGTTTGGCATAAGTTCAATTTATTATAACATATGTTACATGTTATTATATTATATATCAATTTATAAATAGTGTACACTAGTTTGAAGAAAAAATGATAAATGTAAATTATTTAAAATATTACATATTGCTACATTAATCTCTCTAAAAAAACCAACTTAATCTTATATATTAAATTTCTAAGCATAGAGAGTATCAAATACCAATTGTTTACATCTCTCATTTGGGGTGGAATTTTATTTTCTTATTAAACGAGCCTGATACAGAAAAAGAAGAATTTGGTGTAATCTTCAAGTTTAACGTTTGTCTTGTTAAAAAGAGGGAGAGAGAAGATTGAGAAGTAGAAAAATCAGTTTAAATCATTGGAGTGAAGATTCAAATCCATCTCATTCTTTGGTTCATAAATATATAAGATTTAGTTGATTTTTTTTGGAGAATTTTAAGAAAGTTAAATAAATTACTTATAGATTTATTTACCTGGGTTTTTTTCTCTCTCTAAACTAGGTTATTTGACTTAAAAGCTAACATATAATCTAAAAATACAAAAAATACTGATCAAGTGGTTTATTTAGCTTCCTTAACTTCTCTGAGAAAAAAGTCAACTATGTCTTAAGTTTAGGAATGGATGAAGTCTTAGATTGCAATGATGCTTAGAAATTCACACCTACCGAACATAATTATAAAAACAAGGGTAAAGGTGTAATTGTGCCAATGACATTTATTGCGATGAGCGTGTGGCACAAAAAAATATTCGATGGTGTTTAAATACCAAATATGTTTTAATAATAGTGTGAATTTAACAAAACCATTATCTATAAGCAAACGTCCGTTATTTTTTTTCCATAAGTCCCACTTGATTCTTTCCTAAAAAAATAATGGCCGTTTGCTTATAGATAACGGTTTAGTGAAATTCGCACCATTTTTAAAATATGTTTGACATAAATAACATCAAATACTTTTTTTGTACCAGACACTTATCACCACGATAAATGTTATGGCAAAATTGTACCTTCCCTAAAAACAAAATTATAAGTTTATTGCGCCTGTCCTCTTGTTCAGGCCCCCTGGAAAAGTAGTGTATGAAAACTTGGGGCGTTGTTGATTTCTAGCAATTAAAGTTCAGTAACAAATTGAAAATGATAGTTTGAAGCTAATAGAAAATTTTAATTTTATTTTAAAGATAAAAAAATTGTCATATTTAAATTTTATGACCTTCGGTCCATGAATGAGAAATTGGACAGTAAATAATTGAAATTTCACACTCCAATTCAAGGAATTGACGACTCATATTTCCACGTTTATCCTCAAAATATTGACAATCTTGATATATTCCTCGTATGCGTAGAAATTTAGATAACGATTTGCAACTTTTATATTCATGCATTTAATTTAGGAAAACCAAAGGTCTTAATTTAGCAATTTTTTAGTCTTCTGAAAAAAAAAAAAGCAATTTGTTAGTCTTATAATGAAATTAAATCATTATAGTAGAGGCTAATAAAAATTAAAGATGCAACTATTGGCTACCTTTTCAAATTTTTTTATGATTTATAATTCAACTAGGATAAATCAGTCTCATTGTTTACACGCATATGATAAATCATCGATAAATTAGTCTCACATAATAGATTTTGTTCTATTAAACCTTGTAAAATATGTGTATGTGCAGATCAATATCCCCGTAAAATTTATGAAGCTCATTTTTTTAATTGAGCCACCCAATATCTGGTGGCTACATTGGACATCGATTAATATGAGTCGAGTTGGGAAAGCCCACCCCATAGGCCACAAAAGCGATAAAAGTCTCGAAGTGAGTATTTCACATGATTATATACCCAGAACTCAATCGAAACTAGCACACAACTTCCTTTCACTTAGCTCATTTTATAATGGATCAATTCTTTTGAAATACAACTCAATATTCGAAACAAAAAAAAAAAAAAAAAACTGAGAAAAGAAAGCTCCCCCTTAATTGAAATGGACGAATCTCAAACCAATTCCAATAACTTTTTTCTAGACCTATTCAAAAAAAAAAAAAAAAAAACTCATTTTTCATATTCCACGGGGAATCCATGTTTGGTAAGTAACTTATACTAATAATTAAAAAAGATCATTTATGAATGGCTCAGTTATCAATTTTGGCGTCAGAGATTTAACACGATATGATATCCGTTGAAACTTCATTAGGATAAGAATAGAAGTCAACATAATATGATCTAATCATAATTTTACATTTCGGCTGCTTATAAAATGAGAACTCAAAGATAAATTGACCACCTCTCTAAAATTTATAATATATCTTACAGAACGGACAATCTGATATCCCATACCAGGTAAATTCTTAACCACTCCTCTTACTCCAACTACAAAATGTTCCTGTAAGCCACCTTTGGGGTCAGACCCGAAGATCAAGCATACTTTTTTGGGAATAAGGGCTGGAATTAGAGGGATAATCACTAACCGCCCGAGGCTACAAATGGGATTAGAGCCCGCACCTTTTCACTATCAGAGAAACTTTCAAACCACTAGGCTACAAGGCCACTACAAGGGATTAAGCATACTTACACAATGCAGAACTTGGTCTTATGAAGAGTTGCTTGGACCTGTTCCAATTGGGAGAACACCAGTTCGGTGCAGTTGAATGAGGAGAAATCAGATTTCATTGATTATCATACCAGCATCAATTGGGTATTTTATAAGGAAGGCTCAACTACTTAACTCTCCAAAATTCTGTTTTTATAGGCAGCCAAAATATAAACATAGATCATTAAACTATAATGTACACATCAAATTCAATCCTAACAAGACCCAAGAGTCCGGATACCCAATGTCTCTCTGAGCTGAACAAAATTGATAACTTAAAGCTGATAATAAATTTCCCCAGAATGACTTATTATATATCTAAATCGATGAGATACTTACATGATGACAGTAAGATAAATTTATAATTCTTTCTCTCCATCACAGGAGGAAGCAGTGAGATAAAAATGCATGACTAGTGCTATATTTTATTTCCTGATCAGCAGTGACCTATGTTAGTATCATTTTTCTCATTAAGACATCATCAGGTTGCTGCATTTTCTTTTCTTTTCTTTCAAGGATCAGAGAGATGCAACAAGCTCCATTCTCCAAAGGAAACATTGCCTTCAAAAAGGGGAATCATTCCCTTGGAGAAAAGAAGCGAAAAAAAATTACTTGAACCAAATGGAAGGCACCTGGTTACCTGTTGGCTCAAAAGGCCTATGCATCCAACATGTATTCCTATCCATGCTAAGAAGCATGTAAACATCAATCTCCCTAACAAAGAAGAAAGGAAGATACAATGCATCCAGTAATTCTAAACTCTACCAAAAGGAGGCTATTTGCCTCGAGAACAGGTTTTTTCCTCTTTTTGTCAAGTCTCATACCCTGTCACTATCCTTTCTTAATCAAATGACCAAAGAGACTGTACATCTGGGGCGGGGGGTTGACTCCCGATAGGGGGCCTTGAAACAGATAACTTTCCAACTCCTTCCGCTGAACCATGTATAGGCCATTCTTGTCTGCCAAGTACATAGAAACCAAAAGCCTTGTCAGAACTACTACTGTTTCATTAAAAATATGAACCAAAAGCAGGGTATAAACAACTATTTAGACAATTTATATAAATATATAAATTACATATAATCATAGAAACACTAACATGAATATGAACACAGACTGCACCGTCCACAATATTGAATAAAGCAATAACAATGCATCAATAGCAATGGTATTGGTAGCCAAAGCATGAAGCCAAAAGAAATTTAGAGAAAAAAGGAAACAAGAAAAGCACAACAGCTGGAGAAAGTTAACAGCTCATGCCCATCTGGCATAAGGCACAAGAGAACATATAGTTTATCATGAAAGTTACACTAATATCATCATTACAGTAAACATGTAATTCCTGTTCACCTATATATTAGTTGGACAAAATAATTCCCTCCTACACGTTTTTCCTGTTATCGTTATGTCTTCATACGTTTCAGGTTCACAGAGTAGGCAATTCATGATTAGCTTTGCAGCCAGTACTGTCGATAAAGTTATATCTATATCATCAAATGCTTGATTAAACTAAGAATAATAAAAATAGATGCCTTCACACCCTCATATAATGTTAAACCACAATTTGATGGCATCACAGAAGAGGATGAAAAAAAAATAACTAACAAAGGTTAATAACTAATCATTTCAGACTCGTCTACCAAAATCGTTGTCATGTAATTCACTTCAGATGTCAATCGACACAGTCATAAGGGTCTCTCCAAACAATCGTTTCACTGAAATCAATTACTTTGATTTTGTATCACCAGCAATTCAAATATAGGTTATTCAAAAAAGGGTAAAGGGTAAAAAATGACCATATACTTATGTCTAAGGTGCATCTGGCACATTTTACTTTTTTTTAACTCAAAATTGTTCATCAACTTTCAAATTCAGGTCAATAATGACTTTTCCACCAAACTGGTCCAACGGTCGTTTCAAATTTGGGCCAATAATGACTCCCCTGTCAAATTGGCCCATTGGACATTTCAAATTAAGGCCAATAATAGCTCTTTCGTTAAACTGGCCCAATTTCCGTTACTTTCTTATGGATAGGTCCCACACTGCAATTTCACAGGAATCTAATTTTTGTTGGGCCAGTTTGACGGAGAAGTCATTGTTGACCCAAATTTGAAACATCAGTTGTGACAGTTTGACGGAGGAGTCATTATTGGCCCAAATTTGAAACATTTGTTGGGCCAGTTTGACGGAAGACTCATTATTGGCCCAAATTTGAAAGTTGATGGACAATTTTGAGCCAAAAAAAAGTACAAGGTGCCAGCTGCACCTTCGACATAAGTATAGGGTCATTTTTGACCCTTCACCCTTCAAAAAATTTCTTCAAAACCCTCTATTAAGCAATACACAACCCCCACCATAAATATGCAGATGGAGCTCCAAGGGATGAAGGATCAATCAAATACCCCAATTACTTATATACAGTAAAAAAAATCGAAAGAGTCTTCAATATCGGAACTCCAATTTCGATGTGCAAGTTTGCATTCAAGCTCTAGCAGCAACAACCAAGAATTTTGGCTCAAGAAAACTTCTCATGCTAATTTTACACACATACTGGTTCTCATCATGCAAATGGCATGACAAACAACCTGTCACATGCATATTTATGTCCATGTTACAACCATACACAGTTCTTTTATGATCCAAAGGTTTGAGTATAGTAGCACAACTAGCTTCCAATTTTTTACAACATTCATGACTATGTTCCATAGGATTGTACACTAGCTTTTAAGCTCCTCTTTCCAGATTCACTAAGGCATTCTAGCACGCAACATTTTCAAGTGCCCCACAGTTCACTCGACCTAACACCCCCCCCCCCCACAACACACAAAAAAAGGATAAAATATCCCAACGCACCCACTTTAGTTTACCTTTATTCACATATAAATCTTATTTTCATGGACTGAGCCAACCTTGCAATAACCTATATGAAGGAGGAAGAGGCCTCTTGCTGTTCTTTAATCATCAACTCCTAAAACACAAAGTTCTAACAAGCAAACATAGACCTATGTGTCCAATTGCTGAAGTTTTTGTAGCTTAGGATCAGAGCACCTTCTTACAACTTCTGCAGATTTATTATTGACTATATATTGATCACTGAGAAATGAATTGTTGATTATGGATTCTTGATATCTGATAACTGTACAATCAGAAAAAAATGAAAAAAAAAATGGAAGCCTGACTGGGAAGTAGAAGTATGCATACGCCACTAAAGAGTTCCAGAAGCATCCTACTAATATTTTATAGAGATAAACATGGTCCATGATTACCAAGACACGTGCAGAAAAATAAGGACTTTATTTGAATATGCATGGGGGAGTATGAACACATCATATAAAGGTAAAAACAATGCTAAAAGACAATGAGTACAGAGACAAAGATAGCATTTTTGTTTACTTTATGCAAATATAGACTTGTCCAATGCAACGCAGCTAAAATCAATTATACCATAGCATTTTTGTATACTTTATGCAAATATAGACTTGTTCAATGCTACGCAGCTAAAATCAATTATACCCCACAAAGTGTCAACAATGTAGGCAGATGACAAAAAATACGATTAATTTTTCCTATAGCAAGCACGACAATCCCTGGAGCTCAACAGTTCAGGAAAAGAAAAGGAATAGAAATGATGGAGAAGCTTTTTTGTTGCACCTTTTGGGTAAAACATGTTGACGCTTTTATTTTAAATGTTTTAACATGTTTTATTCCAACGTATATACAGCAGAGATTTTACTAGAATAAAAGGACAGGCAGTTTGTACTCACTTGGACCAATTGTTAGCTGAAGAACCTTCAAGCACATGGGTGTGAGTAGATCCACAAGTACTCCCATATATCCTTTCACTCTGACCGACACCATCCTGAGCTTTGAGGCTACCTGACAGAGGTGGGAAGAAAGTACTCTGTAACCAAGGATCATAATCACTTGAACCAGTTATAGGGCTGAAGGTCCCACCACTCTGGCCATTAGGAAGAAAAACATTCTGAGGAGAATGGGAACTGGAAATAATGTTATCATCTTTGGTGAAAAGGGATGCCATAGTTTTCTGACATGGAGGTTGCACCAGGTCATCCTTGTTTGTTGGGTTCCTTTGAGAGGACAGAAGCCAGCCACCTGGGCCTCCAACTAAGCCTAAACCTTCCTGACCAAGAGGTGAGGTATTCCACATCTGCCACGTTCCCTTCTCATTTGCAGTTGCATCCTCTGAAGGAAAAGCATGTCCCTCCTGGGCCTTGGGAGTAGTTGGAAATCGATTAGAAGAGCTATGCTTTTCTCGGGACAATGGCGACTCAATTGGAGATGGCTTACTAACTTCAGAACAAGCAGATATGTTTTTTAAGCAGTGAGGCTTTTCTACTCCCATGTCTGTCACAAATCCGCTTCCAAGGTCTAGCTGAAAATTATCAAGTGACTCAGAAACAGGTCCAAGTAAGGACACCGGATCTGGAACATAACAAGGGTCTTCATATAGCTCTTGCTCTTCATTTCTAAAGTCATGTGTTCCCTCTCCAACTGGGGAGAAAAAGGGTTCAATAGCAGGAGTAAAACCTAGACTACTGCTGGTTGGTACGCTTGGGAAAGTGGATAGATTAAATGGTGATGGAAGCCCAAAGTGGATTGGATTATCAAATAATGGTGCAGATGATGATGGGCCAGATTGCTGAGGGCTTTTGACTTCTGATTGGCTTTTGGAATTAGGTCTACATATTACATTTGAATTCGAATTTGAATTTTGACGTACCGATGAGGATCGAGTAAATAATTGCTGCCATGACTTTTTAGGAGCTGCCCATGGCTGCGGTTCTGGGAGGACCTACAAACAATAATTCACCATCGTAATATCAACAATGTATCCTTCATGCAAAATTTGCCAAACTCCAATTATCATGAAAAAGAACTAAACAAGTATTTTAACAAAGTAAAAGACACTTTCAAATTTTTGGATGATAGAATTGGATTATCAAATAATTCTATCACAGAGCAGGTAATTGTTATTTGAACATCACTCAAACATCATTGAGAGCTTGATACCAGAACAATATTGTGCCAAATTTTTTTGGGAGATATAAAATAAGTGGAAAACTTACAGTATGATTGATGTTCTTAGTATCTGTATTCATATTTGACTTAGCTGTTGGACGTTCAGGTTGGCATAAATCTCTCCTACTGGAAACATTATGGGCATGATCTACAGAATTGAGGAACTTATTTTCTTTCGCTATGGTAGCAGGAGTATTAGCACCTTTTCCAAAACCAAATGCCTTAGAAGAAGACAAAATAGTACCCCGCATGCGATCAAGGTACCTAGTTCCAGTACTCCCTCGGTAATAATTGTTCGCACCAACATTTTTACCATGTGCATTGTCCATACTCTGTCCCTTCCCACTCTCAAACCCAGATTTCTGATGCTCTCTACGATCAGCTTCACCTTTTTTATCAAAGTCCCTCTTCAATACAGTTTCCTTGCCAGATTTCTTTTCCAATTCTTCTACATCAGAGTTGCTCTTACTGGATCCTTTATCTTTCTCTTTTCTTTTTTCCTGATGCTTCTTCCTATTATCCTTCTCCCTAGTAGAAAATGATGACTTGCTGCGATCTTTCTCAGCTTCCATTTTCTCATCTCTAAGTTTCCTACGTTCCTCCACCAACCTCGCAACCTCTTCCCTCTGTTTTCTCTCCTCCTCCTCCAAAAGCTCCTTCTCTAACCTAGCCTGCCTTTTCTCCTCCGCCTTCCTCCGAGCTTTTTCCCCTCTACTCTCATTAAGGTTTGCCCCATTCTCACCCCGTTTAGCTAAGAGTGCCCTATGTTCAGCATCAGATGAGCACTCCTCCCTCGATGAACTAACTCTAAAAATCTTTCTCCAGAGCCACCTAATGCTCAAGAAAAATGATGTCAAAAGTTTGCAAGAAAAAAACAAAACACCAGAATAAGGCTTCTCTGTCAAACTGTGCTCATCTCCTCCAAAAAGGCCACTTTCATTCATCCTCCAGCTGCTAGGCTTACCTGCAACAGACCCACCAGACCAATTGCCATTCTCCAACCAATCCTGACCACATACCCATCCATTTTCAGACCAAACCCTGCCATTCAATATCTTGCCACTTTTACCAACTAACTCCTTAACAATATTAGAATTCGAAATCCCCAACCCTGGTGGTACAGGCAAGTCCAAAACCGGCCTCTTGGAAATATGCCCACAATACGAACACATAAAACGACCACCACCAGGGTTCTGATCCCTATACGGATTCAAGCAGTTCCGACAACGCCTAGTCGCCGTCTTACGAAGCTTCTGCAATTCTATAGCCTCGAACCTCTTCCTCTCCCTGAGCCGTGCATTCCTTCGCACACGCCAAGCCGACAGCTGGGGCATCAAAATCTCATACCAGAATAGAGTAACCAACAGCACAAAAACACATGCCAGCCGTGGTGAAGTAATCTCAAACCTAAAAGCAGGTGGCAGTAGCTGAGACACAGCCCATAATCCTATCAACGGAATAACCAACCAAGGCAGCATTGTAGCAACCCGGCGAGACCACTTCTGGATCACACAGAGTATACACATTATCCTCCAAACCTCGCCAATATTCCCAGTATCGGAATCAGACAAAGCAAACCCTAGGAAGTAACAAAACTCCCCACTATATATATCCTCCTTAAATACAATGCTTCCAAGAACAAAAACCCTAAAACCTGTGTTCACCTTCTTTCAAATCAATAATAATCAATACAGTCAGACACGGAAACTTCAGAACCCTAAAAATCCCAACAACGAAATACCCCTAAAAGAAAAGAAATCGCCCTATTCCAAAGATTAATGTTTTCAGATAGTGAAAGGGAAATCCAATAACTGAGCCAAAGAAATCAGAATGATGACGAGTATACCAGTCGTTGAAGCTCAAATTACAGCGTTGTTGTTGTTTTTGAAGTCAATCGAATGGGAAATGAAATGGGAATCCTACAAATTCAGATTCAGCGTTCATGGCCATAAGAAAACGAACAATACTCTCTGAATTGTTAGGCGATTAAAGCAACAAAACACCTCCTGCACTGGTACGAGGCGGCCGGAGCTGAAGTCGGGTCGTCCGATTGGGTATGAAGAGAGAGAGAGAGAGAGAGAGTATGAAATTTGAAGAGAGAGAAATGACGCAAAAATAGATAAGAAGAGAGAGAGAGAGAGAGAGAGAGAGGAGAAAAATCGGAGAATAAATCAAATCAAATTATATAAAGCTAGCTATATGACTAAACCGGGGGGTGAAATAGATTGGGCCGGTTTAGTTTGGGTGACGGTGAACCGAACCGGGTCTTGAAGAGTCCAAGGGATGGTGATGGATGGAATTGGAAGGTCCAAAGGTTTTTTTGTTTTTTTCCCCTGCCTCCCAAGGTTTCAGTTTACAGTGGAGTTAATTCATTGGCCTCACTTCAATTTATTTATTGTCCATAAAAAAATTGTATTCATGGATAACTTTTTTTGCCAACTTGATTGATGGATAAATGATCTTAGGAGAGAATAGTTAGTTTAATATTGACATCAAAATGTATTTAATCTAATACTACTATACATTAAGTTATAGTTATAATTTCATAGCTTTTTTTTTTACTATAAATGTTTTATTTTATTTACAGCAAGTGTCATCAAAACAATAACTAATTAGTATGTGACGTGTTTGTGTTAAGCATATTCTACAGATGTTAAAACAAGTCTATAAAAACCAGCAAGTCTAATCTACGGTACTAGCAAACTTTGTTAACGCATCTGCTTCTATACTCAAATCTCGTGGCACGAGCTAATTATCACGCTCCAACCACATTATATTGTAGTATGATATAAATCTCAACAATAGTTGTCAAATTTAGATACATATCCTCTATTGCTAGTAGTATTGCATTTATCAACTCTCAACTTCAACATTCCTTAACCCCCACTCCTTTGTCACCTTGAAGGTCTAGAGATTTGCTTAGAACTCGGTAGTAAAGGTAGAATTATCAATCATTCTATATAGAAAAGTCGCACATTATATCCTTATTTTGATTCCTTGCAATTTACACCCCCATACCCTACTTCTAGCATTTAGTCGCACATCAAACAAGTTATCAATATTGAATTTTATACACCCATCTTGTGGTGGTGTTTTCAAACTTGACAACATACACATATTAGAATATTTTCACATTAAAGTTTCTTGGTTTACTTGACACTTAGAACTTCTGTCCGTTCTTAAATATGAGATTGCATGTTCCATTATCTATGGGTATCATACGTGGATTACTAAAATATAAAAATCACTCCTAACTTAATTAATGTCATGGAAAGATGTGTAATGTTATTATTATTATTTTTTGCACTATATGTGTAATGTTAATTCAAGATTTTATATAAGATCGACTAAGTTACACGTGCATTTTTACGATACCTTTTGTGTTATTCTATCCCATTTATTCCGGTCATCATGACCATTTAAACTACATATTTTAATAAACACAACATAAATTGATTAATTCCATTCGGTATATCCTATTTTTGTGACTTGAATTAGATACATCCTATTTCAGTGATTATGTATTTTGATAAATTTTCTTTGAGTACCTCTTGACTCAGGTTAACAATGTTCTCCATTGTTGTGGTAAGACGTTTCATGACCCTTCCTCAAAACTAAACGCTACCACCAATGCTATAAAAAAAAAAAAAAAAGCTACCACTTAATATTATTAATATTAATGGTTGCAATAAGAATCATTTGTTGTAAAATATTTTAAAAAACACTATAATAAAGTTTTGTGGAAAACTTAGATTCAGTGCATGTATGATCAGTTTTGAATCGGATTGTCTCTAATGAAGAAATAAATCCGAGCAGAAAAATGAAGTTTTGTAGTATGACATTTCATCATATATATTTTATGTCATTCAAATAATATTAATCAATTGTATTGTTTGATCTTTGATGGCTCATTTTTAATAAAATCGTTAATTATGTACTCTTTCCAATCTTAAATATAAGATTACTTTGACCTTTTTTTGAAAATTAAGAAAGCTAAATAAACTACTTAATTTTAATGTAATTTACATTTAATTGCATTATACAATAGTTTATAAGTAAGGTAAATTAATTTTGAGGAAAAAAGATAATTATAGATATTTTATAATAATTAATTTTGCATCCTTAATTTCTTCAAAAATATTAAAATGATCTTATAATAATTAATTTCTTCAAATAATATTAATCAATTGTATTGTTTGATCTTTGATGCCTCATTTTTAATAAAATCGTTAATTATGTACTCTTTTCAGTCCTAAATATAAGATTACTTTGACATTTTTTTGAAAATTAAGGAAGCTAAATAAACCACTTAATTTTAACGTATTTTACATTTAATTGCATTATACAATAGTTTATAAGTAAGGTAAATTAATTTTGAGGAAAAAAGATAATTATAGATATTTTATAATAATTAATTCTGCATCCTTAATTTCTTCAAAAATATCAAAATGATCTTAGAATTAAGATCAGAGGGAGTATCTTATTCTCATCAAAAAAAAAAAAAGAGGGAGTATCTTATATTTATTTTCTTGCGAACCAATTTAGAAAATTTTGGGAGGTTATTCCATAAGATCCCTTTGAGAATGTGAAGCCAATATGCTTCTCTAACCACCAAGCCATGATCTCGAAAGTACCCAATATGTTTGGTCAGCAACTGAGGCTAGGAGTCGGAGATGTCCGATGCGTGTAAGGAGGCAAAGACAAGGGACGAAGTTGTAATTTCATTTTTTTAAGAATGGTGGTGAAACGTGGCGCCCAATGGTTCACGGTCATTGAAAAATAAATTATGGCGGTGGGATTTAAATAACCAATTAAGAAACTTATACTTCTTGGACAGAAAGAAACTTATATTTCAGGAAAAAAAAAGTGTGCTGCTGTTTTATCGAAGGAAGTTGAAGTGTTTAAAAGTAGAAAAGAAAAAAAGAAAAAGATACTGCCTCTTGTCCTTAATATATATTGAGACATTTTTGTGGGGTTGATTTTAATATATATATATATATATGTATATAGGACATGTTTCTCCTTTTTGTCAATTATTTTTTAAATTAATTTTATAACATTCGATTGACAACAATCAGTTAAGGGAGGAAGGAAATTAGGGAAGATTATTACAGTTATTAAAAAAATATGTCATATTAACTAACTTAATTAACACCATTAATCTAATTAATTTAGACAAATATGTTATATATTTATGACTGAATGGAGTGTTATCTTGGTGGGTTATTCCGCCACATGAGGTAAATTAGAATAATGTTTTTCTTTTTTTCTTTTATGAATCAACCAGTAATCAGTACATTTTCTGGATCATATTACCAGATATCCGAGCAACTAATTACTCAAGTTTCAAGGTTAGTATAAAAAAGATCTCTAGAAAAACAAACTTAAGTAAAAAACCCAGCAAGTCAAGGAGAAATCAAACCAGATACAATAGAGCCAAGACCTAAACAAATAAATGTCAATGTGCAAAACATAAATGACATAAACTAGATAGACTTAAAAAAAAGAAAAAGAACAAACACATAAACAACAAAAAGCATAAACATAAAAAATATACCAACACATAGTTCGTCTAACAAGGCCTTGATCCTTTGAGGTCTGGAATTCGAGTCTTGAAGGAGATGCTTGTATTATTAGGGGAATGTACAAATCTTGAAACTAGAGTAATTAGTTGCTTGGATATCTGATAATAGGATCCAAAAAAGGCGTTGATCAAAACATAAAAAAAATACAAAATATAGAAATAGAACATATCAAACTAGGGAAGTGTTGGGTTAATGAACATTGGAGAACCCATATTAGGCCTCCCAACCCGATAAGAAATCAACCAAAAGGAAATTAGGACAAGGAAGAAGGAAAGGAAAGAGATGTTGAAGCAAAAATAAAAGAAGATGGATCCATGGAAACACCCAAACATGAAAGAATAGGATAAATGAGAAATTAGAGGTGCTGATTGCTGCTCATATTGAAAGTTTGTTTGCATAAAAAACATAAACCAAGTGATCCAACTTTTGTTTTTTAAGAGGAGACAACCCTGCCTATATGAGCAACACTTCTACCCCTCGAATCTAGATTAGTCGGTTGTTAATAAGCGCCAGATTACCGGGAAGTGTTTAACAAAAAAAAAAAGAGCAAGTCTAATAAGAAGCCCATGAGAATAGAAGGGAGAAGTAGAACGATCCATAGGGGAACGATAACAACAACAAAAAATGATGAAAAACAAAGAGCAACCAAGCCAGAAGAACACCAGAAATTGTTGATTGTTGCTTTTGTTGAAAGTTTATTTTCATCATGAAACAAACATAAGTTGCGTTGTTAGAGATTTGATTTGTAACTTTTATGTACAAAGCAAATCTAGTTCAAATAAATTTATAGTTAGCTCTTATGAATTAAGCAAACCTAATATTAAGTTTATTTTTGGCCACCCATGCTAATAAGGTATTAGTATTTCTCCAAGATCTCAAATGGTACAAATAACATATATGTCATGAGACAATGAGTTGTATTAATGTCTTGTGGTGGTGCTAATTTCTTTGAACAGCTCTGTGAAAATGTTAGTCAAGTATCATTCCAAAATTGTTGGACCCTTCAAGTGATTGAGCATGCAGATGGATTAGTTGCTGTGCATGTGGGGGGCTTGCTTTATTTATTTTTTTGATATGAAAAATTTAAAAAAGGGGTTGGACTCATACATAATCAAAAGGCATGGTTTCTAACTTATAATCTGCTAGGGTTTGTCTGTGGGCTCTTGGGCATAATAAAGTTCTTTGTTTTGTCAACATAGATAAGTTTCACTCATAGTTACTTAACTATGGAGATGCTCCTAAACACCATGATTCAAACTACAACTAGTTGATACACTCTAAGAATGAAACATTTGTCAAAATGATCGAATATTCAACCTTTTCTCCAGCTAAACCCAATGAGTGGGGGCTAAACCCAATGAGTGGGGACTTGCTTTATATTGTTCCCTACATGCTAGTTCAAGTTTGGGCATACAATTGCATCCATGCCTTTTTCGAAACCCCGTTGTTTTTTGTTGTTCATTTGTTTTACAGGTACTTGTTTTCTTTATTGTTTCTTATTAGTGGGCTTCCCATTTGCTTTCCACTGTTAAAAAAATTTCTTATGTCTTATTTTATTTAGTTATCAATAAAAATTGTTTCTTATTAAAAAAAATAGAGAATGGTACTTGCTGGAAAATACTTTTTACCCCGAGAAAATAAGAGAAAAGATATTTAAAAAACAGTAAAACACTTGCATTTCCATATACAGTATTATATTATGACTTAATTAAAGAAATACACTACGTCTATTTCAGAAATCAACATTTTTTTTAATTGAAAACAACACATTATAATCAATTTTCTCTATTTTACTGTTGTATATTTTCTGTTATTAACTAACGTTGCACATCGTTTCCTACACCCTACCTATTTTCTTAATAACAAAATAAGAAGTGCCGCACACTAATTATTATTATTATTATTATTATTATTATTATTATTATTATTATTATTATTATTATTATTATTATTATTATTATTGAGGCAACTGAATTGTGTCACTTTTTTTACTTGGCCGTTCTTTTAGCCAGTTAGTCCTATAGTTCCACCAAAGAAAAAACTTTGCATTATGCCAATTTGTCATATTTTTCATACGTATAAATTAATATACTAGGTAAAAATGGAAAAGTTTTATTTGATTAAGCTAATGGGAAGAACCCACTACCAAGTTCTTAATTAAGATAATTTTTGGGCAAAAAGTTGTTAAGAGATCAAATCCAATTTTCTTTTCTCTTGGTGGGTATAACTTAAATGAGACGCCACTGTTTAGCTATTGAAAAAATGATTGAAGTCCAATAACAAAGTCCAAATAAGGAAATAAGCTATTCATTCCAAATTCCCAATGCAACTTCTTGAAAAATTTCTTATGGATAGCGCATGAGAGAATATATACACGTGGGTTCTTTATATTTTGAAATGAGTAAACATGCAATACAAAAAAACATGAAATTATTGACGGAATTCCATCGATAATTTGTAACAAAAAATATTAAAAAAAAAATATTTATTAAAATATTACCGACAGAATTTCATCGGTAATTTCGTTAAAAAAATTTTAACAAATTACCGACGGAATTCCGTCGGTAATTTTTTAAAAAATAATAAAAAAATAAAATATTTATTAAAAATTACCGACGAGATTCTGTCTGTAATTTATTTATTACTTATTAACAAATTATTAACAAAATTCTATCAGTAATTTGTTAAAAAATAATAAAAATAAAATATTTATTAAAACTTAGTAAATTACCGTTGGTAATTTGTTAGTTAAAAATATTTATTATTTATTAATATTTATTTAAAACTTAGTTAAAAATATTTATTATTTATTAATAAATTACTGTCTGTAATTTGTTAAAAAATATTAAAAAATAAACTATTTATTAAAAAAATTATTTATTTTAATTTATATTAAAAATATTTTATATATAAATTAGTTAATAAATATATTTTATAAATATTAATAAAATTAATATATCCATATACATTTATTACAAATTTAAATTTGAATTTTGTTACTAAGAAATATGTTATTTATTACAAATTTAATTTTAAATTTTTTTGATAATATATATAATAAAATAATAAATAAGAAATTTCATATAATAAAAGCAACTCACAAAAATAATATTTATTATAAATATAAAATGAAAATACTAAATATAATATTATTAGGTAGAAAAAACTAAATATAGTCTAATGTATTTGAATGTAGAATATTATTTATATAAAAATAATATAATTATTAATATGTAAATTATATATTAGTAATTAAAAATATTTCATAATATATTATAAATAGTGGGAGTTTAAATATTATAAATATAATATTATTTGCAAATAATAATACAAGGTCTTCATAGCTCAACTGGTTAAGGCATCAGCAAGTGCGTAGTAGGTCACGGGTTCGAATCGCAGCTCCGCCACATTTCAGACAATTTGTGAGAGTAACATGTGGCGGTGTGCGGGAACAACAAGTAGCGCAGTGTGACAAGAGACATGTAGCATAAATTAAAAAAGTTTTAAAAAAATTACCGACGGAACCAAATTTCTGTCGCTAAATTAATTAGCAACGGTGAAATTACCGACGTAATATTTTCCGTCGGCAATTCCGTTTCCGTCGGTAATCCGTCGGAAAATTGAAATTACCGATTGAATTCCGTCGGTAAATTCCATTACTAATTCTGTGTTTTTTTGTAGTGATGTATAAAAATTTAAAAAAATAATATACAACTTTCTATAGTTTTACTTGGTTTTGGTTTTTAATAAGGTATGTGTAACTTTATTCTTTTCATAATGTCTTTTAATGTTTCATACGAGTTTTAATAAGGTACTTGCAATTTTTTTATCGCCTTCATATAATTCATCTTTGTTTTAATCAGATCACTTTAGTAATTTGATTTTTAAATAAATTTCTAAAAATCCATTTAATTTGATCATTATAGTTTAAAATTTTTAAACTATAGGGTTTCAATTAAAAATTAGATGAAACTATACGGACATGAAAGAAGAAAAAAACCAGAAACTTGATTAAGAATCAGAAAAAAGCATTGGTCTCAAAATTAAAGCATAATGGCATATATCTCTCATATAAGTGAGATTTTGCAAGTTTAATCTTATTTATAACTCCACGTCATTAGTGCTAGACCTTTTATGGAAAAAAACCTTAAAGTAAATTTGCTAAAAAAAATTGTGTCCAAAATAACTTATTAAAATATATAAATTTCAATACCTAAATTACAATTTCAAGCATTTACTTTTTTTAAAAAAATAAACCAACAAGTTTGTATCTTTAATATGGGAGAATGACAAAAAAATACCTTCCAAATTTCAAAATCCTAACAACTATTTGAGTATGAGTATTATCAAGTTGAGTATAGGTATTAACAACTATTAATAACTGCAAATTACCTATTTAGGATTTTGAAATTTGGAAGGTATTTTTTTTATCATTTTTTCCTTTAATATCGCACTAAGGGTCACATACGGCCATCCATGCTTAAAAATAAACTGTATCGGTCATACAACAAATTAATCTAAACAATTTGAAAGTGTGATTGATTCTTTTTTTGTATAAAGGACAATTCATTCAAAAGTGTGATTGATTCAAAGAGCAATGGATTGTGATGTTCTTCCTTTGTATATGTTTTTGTCCCCTCCCGGCATTTTAATCGCAGAGATCTATTCATGGAATCTACCAAACACATATTTGTATGAGGGATAACAATTGCTGTTTTCTCAACAAATGGTGGACCAATTATTATAGATCTGACTCACAACTCATAAGATTTTAAGTTCAAATCACATTCTTAGCATGCATGTTCATTAAACAAATTTTGGTGAGGGGTTATCTATTTGTGTTTTCTCAATAAGGGTACTCTTTTAGGAGGTAACTTGTAAGTACATTTGTAAGTTTTTGGGTAAAGACGTAGAAATGTCCTTTTAATTTGGTTCAAAGTGCACCCAATAATGTGAAGCTTTTTTTTGCCCAATTGTGTTCATGTAGTTACCAAAATAGGTTAAAGGTGCTAATGCCATTAATATATGCTAACAGCGTTTAATTTTCAATGTTAGGGAAAATAAAAGGTGTAAAAATACCTATGTATTTTGGTTTAAAATGCACTTAATACTTTGGATTTTTATTGACCTAAAAGTGCCCATGCAGTTACCAAAATGGTTCCCTCAGTGCTTATACCGTTATTTTACACATGTTAGACATGAGAAATACACAAGAGGGGTGAATTTGGTATTTCAATAAAATATTTTTCAAAGCTGTTCAAAGGCAATTTTAAAAAAAATATGAAATAAACAATGTATTGAAATTTTAGGCAAATGCAGTGTTTATAGAACCGTTCCTCAGCCGGACATCACTCCAGCTCGGCTAAGGTGGAAAACTCGTTTATGCCTTTAGACCGAATTCGCTCGTAATTTGGCCTCTATAGGGCTAGCAGCCGTCATAAAGCCGGAACCTGGAGTGACTATGTAAAAGCCGTCCTGTCAGAACTCAGATGCCAACCCAGACTTCCATTTCCAGAAACCACCTGCACCTTTCCCCAGAGCAAGTGCTAATGTTGTCTGATGCTATGTTTCCTGATTTTTCGTTTTCTCACATGCGATTTCACATTTGTTTATCCTATATGGACACGTTCGTGAGGCTGAAACAGGTACAGAAAGTGGAGAAGAAATTTTCAGAAAGAGAGAGCTTGAAGAGAAGTGGAGCATTCGGTGAGGTATGGAGCTAATGAGTTGAGAGAGGGAGAGAGAAAGAGTGTGTAGAATCCTAGAAGGAGAGATTATTTTGAGATGGGCAGAATCATCATCACATGGATGGAAGAGAGAGTAAATTAGGAAAAGACATGATGTGAAATGAGGTGTGAGAAGGATTACTCACAGATTGGGCTGACAATGAGAAATTCAGATTTTGGGGCAAAGTATTATAATTTTTTTATTATACATATCCGTAGGGGTGCACAAAGGCCGGGCTGGGCCGGGTTAAGCATATACCTGAAGTCCCGTCCTAAAATTTTTTGGGCTAGTTTTTCTGGCTCGATACCCGGCCCGACCCTATTTGGCTTGGGACTAAGTCCTGGTAGGACATGTCCTCCGGGCCACAGGACACGTCCCGTTGGTTCTGAACCCTTTTAATCCTAATAAAAAATAATGAAAATATAATGAAATAAATTAAAAAATAAAAGAAATTGGGAAAAAGAACTAATTAAATATTTTTACATGGTGTATTAAGTATTAACTATTATATGGTGTATTTTTAAATTAGAAAAAAGAAATTATTTTTTATAAAAAATAATAATATTTCCAGGCCGGGTCGGGCCTCTGGTCCTAATGCCTATGCCCTTGTCTTGTCTTGCCCGGTGGTCGGGTTTGGTCCCATCCTATTTGTTATGGTTCCGGGTCAATATGTCCTAAGACCAGGTTGGATTCGGGCCGGGTCGGGTCTGAGCTGGCTACCGAGTTTTTGTGTAGCCCTACATATCCGTGGATATGTGTGTATGTATATAATATTTTAAGTTTGAAATTTCTAAATTTTAAATTTATGTTAACAGCATATAATGTTTTTTAACATTATTTTATTTTTTAAATGCTACTTATTATAACTCAGTTATCTTATATTTATAAAATTCTATATTTATTATTTTATTTAATTATTACGTCACCGGCTCGACCAAATGATCCAACCGTTTGAACCATGACCCGCTGCCCTTTCCAGCTTGATGTCCGGTCCGGATTTTAAAACGTTGGGCAAATGCATGCAACTCAAATTTTTCACGACGTTCGTTTGCATTCTCAAAGGTATATATATATATCTATTGATAAAAGAAGATTGAAGTTTGAAATTACAAAAAAAAAATTTGAGTTGCAACCATTTACCTAAGACTTTGAATCTTCATACTATGTTTCTCTAAATTACTGTGAGTTTAAGTGTTTATCATATACTCTATTTGACCTGTAAGCATTTGCCTAAAATTTCAATACTCTAGTTTTTTCTTATCCGTTTTTAAAGTTGCTTTTGAACTTAAAGTTTTGAAAAATATTTTATTAAAATAATGAATTCACCCTCTCTTATGTATTTATCCTGCCTAACATGTGTAAAGTAACGTCATAGGCACTAAGAGAACTATTTCGGTAACTACGTAGGCACTTTTGGGCCAAAAGAAGTTTGCGATGTTAGGTGCACTTTGAACTAAACTACATGGGTATTTTGTACCTTTTATTTTCTCCAATATTGAAAAACTCAATGCTGTTAGCGTACAGTGATGATACAGGTACTTTTGATCCATTTTGGTAACTACGTGGGAACAGTTGGGCCAAAAAAAACTGTTGGAGTTTTAAGCATAATAAATTATAAAGCATACATATATCATAACAAATTATGAACATACAGATCTAAGAATTGAACCTTCGTTTGGAGGCTCCACCCTTTCTTCTTTCTGGATCTGTTTTCTGAGATGGACTACTAGAGTCCAGTTGGGGTGGCACAGCTAAACACCGTGCAAAATAAAATACGGAAGGCTTATAGAATTTTCATAGAATCTATATCTGTTGTTTTTCTCTCTGTGTCTTGTTTTGAGATACCTGGCCTCCTATTTATAATAGTTGCCCAGGGCTAATTTCAAATTTCGAAATTTGAAATACGATAAACTTGCAGTTGAGACTTTTTCTCAACTCATGTTTACTTGGTCAGTTTATTTATTCACTGGATATTTTAATCCATGAAATATCCTACAGTCACTATTTAAATAATATATAATTAAATATCTCAATTAAATTATATTATTTAAATACACATATATCCTCTTTAGATATTTTTTTGCTGTATGAATCCATGCCAAACTCAATCAGTCAATAATTTAATTTAGAATCAAACAAATTGATTATTTAAATAAGCAGAATTTATTCAATGATCCATGGCTAACCAAATCAACCAATCGAATAATTTTCTTAATTAATCAAGAATAACTCATTATTCTTAATTAATTAATGTAATTTAACGACAAAAACTTTCACAGTTTTGGATGCTCATTGGACCAAACTACATCGGTATTATATTTCTGCACCTTTGCCCTAAGTTTTCTATTTATAGGCATGAATTGACTATAGTGAGCTCTCAAAATGCAACTCACCTAAACTTTTAATTTTGGCACAAAAATGGGAATTGATTTAATTTCTAATTTTTTTTCACATCAAATAAGTCTAATAAAAAGGAATTTACCTTTTTTTGGTTATGGTCTAAACATTATATACATGTGTGCATGCTTGTATATATTTATATATACGCATTTTACATTAATAATCTATGTTTGCTGCCTTAGAAAAGATAATTTATATCCGTTCGCGATAAAAAACATTATAACATCTCGAAATTAAATGAGAAAATCACAACCAGATCCCTTATAAGGGAATTAATCATAACCAGGCCCCAAACAATCATCAAATTACATTGAAGTCCTAAGGGATCTAGGTGATATTAAATGGCTTGTCATCGACAACTCAATAGTTGTCAATAACAGCTCCTTGAGTTATCAATGATAATTAAGTTTTTAAAGAGATGCAATACAATTCAAGGAGCTTCTATTGACAACTATTGAGTTGTCGATGACAAGCCATTTAATATAACTCAGGTCTCTTGGGACTTTAATATAATTTGATGATTGTTTGGAACCTGGTTGTGATTAATTCTCTTACGAGGGACCTGATTGTGATTTTTTCAAATTAAATAATGATGAATTTTTGAAACAAAAACAGGGGGAAAATATACCCATTATTAATGAAATTCACGCTTTTTCCACACATATGATGAGTTCTTTGCTTGTAATAGTGTCATTTTAATAGCCAATGGTTGTAAATTGTAATAGTTCTACGAACGTAGGTATTAAGTGATTAAGACATGAAGGATAAATCAAATGCATATAAGTTACCGGTATCAATAATCAAACCGCACAAACATGGATAATATGTCCTAGCTCTAACAAATCTGGATAATATATTCTATCACTAAAACTTATTGTGTGGCTTATAAATTCGCCCATATTACAAGTATAGTCCTTTCCTCCGATTAAAATACTTTTGAGATTTTTAACTGTAATTTGTCATATCACAAATAATGTAGTAAATCGGGTTTATATAAAAATTTATCATATTTTTATTTCTCAATATTTAGGCAGTATAATGGGGCTACAAGATTGTTTAAAGAAGTCAAATTTAAAATTTTAATTAAGAAAAATACGAAGACAGAGTGAAACCAGTACAACATTCTCAGAAGGAAAAACAACATACGAAAATTACGTAAGAAAGCTTCCATCAAATCAGTAAATGACTAAATGCCACCTTAATAGATATTACCACAAAATATAAAGAGATAAATGTCAATACATGTTCATGTTGTTTGGAATGTAGTGTCGTATACTCAATAAACTCTGACATTCTTATCTCATTATAGTAACTTTGTCTTTTTTTCCATAACGTTAATAGTTTGGTTTTGACGTTGGCCCCACTAATGGGTCACAAATAAATAAAAGAAATAATGATAATTAGAGAAAATTATTGAAAATTTTGTTATTACAAACATTACTGTCAAATGGTATCTAAAGGCTCTTCTTCAATTATGTAAAGCATATCTTGAGCTATGTCTAAATATATTATATTTTGCACATGGTCAAAGATGTTATATATAGTTTTAAAAGAAATCCTGGTTTTTAAAAAAATTTCAAGTATATCTTGATATTAAATTTTGCAATTTCAAGTATATGAGTGGTTAAATATTTTTGCAACAACACAGTTGTAATTTTAACCAAATATTGACTATTATTTTCCACGTCACAATATAATTTAATCATTTTTTTTTTATTTTAGATACTAACCATACTTCTATAAACCACATATTCATGTACTGATTAATAATATGCAATATTAGATTAAAAAATAACAAAGTGTTCTGTCCGTAAACCTTTTCAAAAGTCAAAACTTTAGCAAAGTAAAGTCACTGAAAACTACTCCCTCCCTCCGGTCCTAAATATAAGATCACTTTGACTTTTTTGTGTGGAAGTTAAGGAAGCAAATTAGACCACTAAATCATAACATATGTCACATATAATTAGATTGTAAGTTAGTTTATAAGTAGAATAGAGCAGTTTTGAAAAAAAAGATAATTATAGATAATTTTAAGTGGTTAATTTTGTATCCTTAATCTTTTTCAAAAAAGTCAAAGTGATTTTATAATTAGGATCGGAGGGAGTACATTTACAATACAAGGATATTACTTAACTTTAAATTAAAATGCTCATAGTTTACTATATCTAATAGTGACGTGAACTTTCTTGATGGATATTATAATATAGTACTATTATTAAGATTTATTAATCCACATCATAACTTTGACAACGGCAAATTATCCAGAGATTTCGAAGTAAAATGAGGTGCATGAAATGTTTACCATCAAGCCCAGTGGAGAATTTGATATTGCCCAACAAAGCCCATCACTTTTTTGACCCCAATTTGCAAACTTTCAACAACTCTGTATCTACCCTTCAAACCGGAGGAGGAGAGGCCCAAAATTATGGCAAAAAACTTCTCCACATTTTGCATAATATAAAATCATTTTAAATAAGCTAACTTAATGCTATAATAACACTGTTGATAAAAAAAAAATGCTATAATAACACCCCCCCTCTCCGCCCTCTCTTGGAATGCTTTCTCTTTGAAATCGTTTTCAACTACTGTGGTTGGGGATCCAACGGCTCCCTCTCTGCCGAAGGCCAGAGAGGAGTTTCTCCAGGTAAGGGGTGTTCCTTTTGGAGGTTTACATCCTTTATTTCTTTGAATATGTTTATGTAAAATAGTATCACTACTACAGAAAAGGGTTTCTACGTTACTTATTTTGGGGTTTTCACGTCACTTTTTTAAGGGATGTTAATATATATGACTTGGAAAATAGGACTTTTAACGTCACCAAAATATGTGACATGGAATGTCAGAGTTTCCACGTCACAAATTATACAAAAGAGTGACGTCAATAGTCTCACAAAGGCCCTCTCTTAAAGTATGTCTTTAGACTTTTCACGTCACATATTAGATAATAAGTGACGTGAAAAATCTCCAGGCCGTACTTTTCACTTCACATGTTAGATAATAAGTGACGTGAATATGTGACGAAGAGTACAGCCTGGACTCTCCACGTCCCATATTAGATAATAAGGGACATCATCCGCTCCATATCTATCGTAGTTTAGAAACTAGTCCATCTCCTTAAAAAGCTTTACCACGGAAGGGTGTCCAGGCGAACGAATAGTTCCCTAAGCTACGAGATTTCCCTATGGGCTCCATACGAGCGAGGGGATGAAATAACGATACTTAAAAGTTTAAAGATATTCCTTCTGCCTTGCCTTTAATTCTGCCTGACCTGACTGAGGATTTTTATGTTATCCCTAGTCTGGAGGTATAGTGCTTGGCTTTATCAAAGCTGTTTCTTTCGCTCTTGCCTTCAGCTACCTTGTCTTAGCTAGCCCTTTTTCAGTAGTGGAGCATAGAAAGGCTAAAACTAGCTCTGGCTCACTTACCTTTCTGTAGTGAAAAGTCTGGCCTGGACTTTCCACGTCCGTTATTAGCCTAATAAGGGACGTGGAAAGTCCAATTTTTTTTAAAAAATAGGGACATTTGTTGCATTGGAATCATTCACAATCCAAAAAATGTCCCTTACATGAACATTTGAATTATAAAATAGGGGCAATTTTTTGGATTGGAATCACCCACAATCCAAAAAATGCCCCTTACATGAACATTTGAATTAAAAAATAGGGGCAAAATTTCCTATGTAAACATTTGAAATAAAATGGGATAGTTATTAGTCACATATGAAACTACAACAAAAGAAATATATGTCCATTACAACAGTAAGAGAGCAATACAAACTCAACATTTCATGTATGTCCATTACAACTATTACAAAATCAAAACTTGTACATAGAACTATATGGACGTTTTATGAGACAAATTCAGTGCACTACAATAGCTCCAATAATCTCCGTTAAAAAAATTCCAGAAGAAGATTTTCAACAAATTAGCATAACAAAAAGCTTAAGGACAACAAAATCAACAAATTCAAACTCAATTTAAGCTTTGAACAAAAAACACACAATTGGCAGCAACGAAGTTTGATTTCACAGCAGAAAATCTCAAGCCTTCTCAATTTAATTGGTTGTCATTCTATTTTAGCCTTTTAGGGTAGTGCACATATATGTAAAGGGTTGAAACCTTCAAAAAATTTATTGCAAAGAGAAAGACTAGAAATCTCAGCTTAAACGCAGTTCTAAGCTTCATTACTAACATGGTTTAATAATTTATTTCAGTATTTCCATATGACAAATCTTAGCTCAAATGCAAATGAACAGAAGCAAAAGCAGGGAAGGAACTTTGAGAATAAAAAACCATCATGTACAACAATAATCAAACTTGAAATGCTAAAATCCAACTCTAATAAACTCATAACAGTAACCTCCAAACCTGATAGGAAACTCGAACTCTTACTTTAATCATATAAAATTAGCACATTGTTTGATCGGATATCTCTGTATATGATAAATGGCTGAACTTTCTCATGTAGATATTCCAACCACCTTGCTGCATCAACTTCAATTCGAACTCGTTGCATCCAGTCAAGGGTTGGGCCTGGTTGTCACATGTTTGAGAAAAAAATCTTGCACACACATTCCAATATCATTCTGAATTATACATTGTTAGTGATGGCTGTCACCCAAGAGGGGGGTGAATTGGGTGATAGGGTAAAATTAAAATTTCTCTTTCTTAAAACACAGTGAAGGTAATCTTTAAAATCTTTTTCTGTTTATCACAGAGAATTTCAAAACTTGTTAAATGCACTAAGAGATATATGATGTTAGATATGCTGGAAAACTAAGAGAGTTAAGGGAAGAGATAATGCACACAGAATTTATCCTGGTTCGGTCTACCCTGACCTACATCCAGTCCCTAGGCTCCACCTGGGATTTCCACTACCTTCTTGTTTAAACCGGGTACAAGAGAAGCCTTTACAACCCACAAGTTTAGCCGGGGACTTGTGAAGCCTACCACAAGTTTTACGAACACAGGTTCACCTGCCAACCTTTTCACAGAGCTTTAGAATTCTCTCTAAACACTCCCCCTTACAACCTGTAAGGTTACAACCCTGTTCTTAAAGCACCAAGCTTTAGAACAACCTCAAACAATAGAGGATTTCAGATAATAAGTTCACTTAATGAACGGATTGTGATAATCACTTAAGTACAGAGGAATATATGATGAAACTACAATTCTAGAGCTTATCAATCTGACAATGTGTGCTCTAGCTCTACTTTTCTAATTTCCTCGATTCATCATTTCTGGGCTCACTTGAATATAACTGTTACTCTGTGCAGAGCCTATGTTTTTCATCTCGTATCATCTTGTCATTTGTATGTATATGCGTCGTGTGTTCATCTGTCGTTTCTGATGTCTTCAAGTCTTTATATATGGTATTATACTTTTCTATCCGTTGGAGACTTGGAGAACTAGCCGTTGACACTTTTCTTTCTTCTCTTGCTTCAACTAATCTTGCAGAGGATAAGATAAGAGAGATGGAGACTGTGAGTAACGTTATCCTGCTGCTACCTACTACTGTACTTGCATGTCAGCTTTTTCATTAGCGCTAGCTCCCTTGGCTACCGCTATTTTGACAGTGAGTCCTGCACTTAAGCTGTTAGCAAAAAACAAGTACTCATGCAGTGGATGTTATCGATAGTGCATTTCATTAGCTCAAAAGAGATAGAGACAATATATCAGCTAAGGAATTTCAAAGCATTCTCTATCGATAGACATAAACATTATCGCTAGCATATTCTTTTAGTTTAATGTACAGCGTACTAGCTAAGCATTCTTCTATCAACAGCTAATCCCATTGTTGCTAGTTACTTGATTGCTCATTAGCTTAAGGATACTGAGTTATATGAATATTCTAAGTTATTTCAGGTATCCTGTTATCGATAGCTAAACGTGTTAGCGCTAGCAACTATGTTATCGCTAGTTAACTCATTTGCTCTCAGGCACTAGCTTGCTATCTGAATGTCTATTATCTGAAGTACTCTGTTATCGATAGCTTAACCTGTTATCGCTAGCTGATTTCATTAGCTCAAGGACTTGGTTCATTTTTCTGCTAGTTGTTCTTCCTTTCATTTATCCATGTTCTCAATGAACTTCTAGCGATAGGATATTCTTTAGCGATAGTGAATGACTTAGCTATAGATATTAACTTTGTTATTTCTAAGTCTTCATTTGCTATAGCTCTTTGTCTATTAGCGATAGGCTCTAGCTCTAGCGATAGTGATCTGTTAGCTATCAGATTTTACTTGTTAAATTCAAAGGTAACTTACACTCTATTTACTTATGTTATCTATTGGGGTCAGTCTTCATCAAAACTTAAGATTCTAACATACATAACACATAAGTCATTAGATCCCTGTTGTCACATGTTCATACAGATTACAGACTTTAAACCTGAAAGAAACCGTGCAATTTAAAGATGGCAGATATATTTAATTTAAAGGCCTAATAAACAAAGTCTGTTCAATGATATAAGCTAGCAGAACTCTCTTTTGTTCCAGTTTAACAAGCAAACTCTCCCTTTTCAGTTTTTGAGTCAAGAAGTTAGAGCAATACGATTGGGTATTTCTCATTCCTACCTAAGTCCCTGACAAATGGATCAGGCTTCAACACAAAGATAAACATCTCGGATCATACCTCTAATAAAAGCTTTGTATCATCCATTGCATGAAGATCCAAGAGCCTAGCTCCAAAATCCCCCTGAACTCAGGAGGAGAAAACCCATCTGCAGTAGCCAATAACAATGAATAACTTCCAGCACATCCAAGAACCAAACTTGCGGCAACCAAATTCAGATCAGAAAAACGCTGGTACAGAACAAATTTCAGCAAAACGGAATCAAGTTCAATCCAAGAAAATTCTGGCACAGATTTAGCAATTTCTATTAATAAATCAACAATAATCATGGGAAATTTAAATATTGAAGATAATATTAATAAATCTAAAAGAAAATACTAAACTTACAATAATAAGCCTCAACAATTATATATACCAATGTGGGGAATCAGTCTTTCAACAATTTGACCAAGTATAAGGGATGTTATAAAGAAGAGGAAATATCTAAATACAAAATAGGAAATACTAAGGTAGAATCAGATTTCAAATTTCAATTTGACTGAAACAAATTGATCCCTATAATCTTGGGATTTAACTAATCCTCAATTTACGGGATCCCAAAAATCCTAAATATCCTAAAAATATTATAACAATTAATATCCTACATAAATAAATATTTAGATCTAATATCATTCATTATCCCATGATAATAGCAACTCATCTCAATTAATATCCTAAATCTGTGGCCACTAAATTAGAAAGGAGTTGCCTATTACAATATGTTGATTAATTAAATGCTAAAACCAGGTAATATATTCAAATTTAAATCAAATCCATAATACTACAAATTGTCGCCAAATATATACTACAAATATGCACTCAAGACTTGCAGCAAAACAAAATAGGAACGAGTACACTGAAAATAGAAAACAAGTATATACCATAGAGCATAACTCCTTGCTTTGACACTAAGTTTTTTACCCAATGCAAACAATCTCAAATCATGGCATAGATAATTTTTCTAGTAAACTAAAAGCAACAGTCACAGATACATTTTGCCAAAACCTTCAAACAATATATACCTCTCCTAGATGTATGATGGTCTTATACTTCTTCACAAATGGTGAGCGTGTCTCCTCATTAAATTGAAAGAAACAAGAAGCCATCAATTTGTTACAGCATAATTAACAAACACAAAAAACACACTCCAATAAAAGACTACAGAAAGAAAGAAAGACCAAAATATACATACAAGGAGGGTTCACAATTCACATTTCACATTCCAGAAACAAATCAGAGATCAATTTTGACTTCAAGCAGAAACCTATACTTTCGTTAGTTAGTAGGATATCAAATACCAAACCCCTCTTTCAATGTCAGACATAATAAAAGATGCTGCAAAACTAGTAGTGCACATGCAGGATGAGTATTTCCTTGGATCAATATATTTAACCTCTCGTAGAAAATCAGAGGTTAAGTATATCGAGTTCTAATAGACAACCAAACCATTATGTGCATAATTCTTCAGCTAGCAAACTAATAAAAGCATGCACACACACTATGCTGAAGAAATTTTCTTTTCCAACTGATTCCTCGTTTTACTCTGCACCAGTCAATCCAATAAATTTAACCATGCAAAGAAAACAATGAAACACTAGATTATGACCTTTCAATAGATATAATAAGCCAACAATCTTTGGTTTGATTGTGCTCGCCACTTCTTAAAATGAGTTAATTTTTGGATCTGAAGCCATTTTCGCACAGCTACCTGCGACAAAACCAAAATACATCCAAAATCAAGAAATGGAGCAACTATCAATCAAGCCAAAACAGGATTTCAAAAGATGAACAAGATTTCGGCATTGGCTGCATTGGTGAAGCACTCCGATGGTCAGAAGAGACAGGAAAGCCCAAATACTCCACTGCCATCATCCCTTCTTCGACTCTCCCCTCACCAAGATTTGTCTCTAAAATCCTTAGAACTCCCTCACAGGCTCCTCATTCTGCAGAATCCTCCTCACACGTGACACAATCACTACCAGCAACCGATTTTCTTCTCCCTCTTTCGGATTCAATACTTCCCATCGCTTTAGATTTCGGTCCGGTTTGTGGTTCAGAGACTCGGCGTGAAGAAAAGATGGTTCGGTAGGGTTTGGTGAAGAGGAAGAAGGGAGTGTAGAGAATGAAGGAAGCAAGAACGACAGAGAACGAGAATGAGAATGAGAATGAGAATGAGAAGGGGAGCAAGGGTTAGGGCATGATGAAGTCAATCTCTTTAAAATTACAAAATATGCCACCGTCTATTTTTAACGTCACTTTTCTTAAAATGAGAGACGTTAAAAACCTCTTTAAAATTACAAAATATGCCACTGCTTGTTTTTTGACGTGTCTTTTCTTAAAATACGAGACATTATATCTAGCTCCTCTATGATACAACATCTCCTACAAGTGAAAAGAGATGTTGTTTCCCTCTTCCTCTTACCATTTATTTACAAAAATGCCACCGCCTTTTTTCCATGTCACATTTGTAATTAAGGGACATTAATTAGTGACGTGAAAGTCACTTTTTGTAGTAGTGTATGGTTTCTTGGCTCCTTTTCTTTGATTTGGATTGGCTAGGTGTGGCTTCTAACTAGACATCTTAGATATGGAGGTTTTGGGATGGGATTGCGTTGGTGGTGTTGGCTGATATTATTCTGAACTTTCATCTTGTTAGAAGACAATAAGATGTAAGGGATGGGATTGATGGGGTGGTGCTTTGAAACCCATCCCTTGTTTCTGGCATTAGTTCCAATGGTTACTCATCTTCTCATACGGCGATGGCTACTGCGACAACTCATAGAAGCTTTCTTTTCTTTCTTTGGGGTTAAGGTTTAGATGGTGGTGTTATTTAGGTTGGGTTGTTGTGTTTGGGACTTTCTTTTTCTTTGTTTTGAATAATTGTATTGTATTTCTATTGATTAAGTTAATGAATATTATATTTCTAGCAAAAAAAAAAAAAAACTTAAAAGTTTGCTTTAGATTATGTGTAAATAACTTCTCTTCCATTTTCCTTAATAAATATATGAATATGAATTTTTTATCTTTAATTTATCCCTTGTTTACCAAAATAATAAACTAAGGTAGAGAATATATTTGCATATAATTTAAAGCTTATAAAGTTTTTTACAGTTTGTATAAATTTAATATCGATGGATCTTTCACGCTATTCCTGGGGAATGTGTTTGTGGTGGGGTAGTGCGAGATTGTAAAATCCTCTACTAGTTTCCATTTTTAAATCACCATTACATCAAAAGATAATCACCATTTCAATTAATCCGACGAAAACCAATTGACATAATTGACTATGATGGAAAAGGAAAACACTCATACCAATGTGACTTTCGTAGTTAGAAAATTATTCAACTACCTTTGAAAAGCTAACTATGTTAGAAAAGAGACTATCATGTTTATTTAAGGGTTTACTCAACAATTCTATTACCATCACATCTACCTTGCTAATCACTTCAAAATCCAATAACCATCACAACTAGTCTGTATAAAACCAATGTTAGGGCCAACTCTGATAGGAAAGGAAACCGCGTAAACAATAGGTCTATCATAGTTATTAAAGAGTTTAGTCAAATAATTCAGTCTTAACTACGATAGAAAAGAGAATGCTTAATCACAAGAGTTCATCATAGTTAAAGAAAGAAGTAATCACTTGAAAGTTAACTACGATAGAAAACGATCTATCATCGTTATTAGAAAACAGGATATCATTTGAAAGCAACGTATTCATGATAGAAAAGAAGGGTTCTAAATCATTTAAAACACTCTATCATGGATAATACAAGATTGTATTATCCTTAAAAAGGTTAACCATATTAGAAAAGGATAACTGCTATGATTATTAAAAAAATTGTTGTATAAATCGATTAGCCTGACTATGTTAGAAAAATCTCTAACATAATTAGAAAAGAATAACCTTAAAAGAGACAAGTCTATCATGTTAGAAAGTGCGCACCTAACATAGTAGTAAAGAAAAAATCTAGAAACTAAAACATGCCATGCTTTACAAATTTCACAAAGCACAATCTAGTACAATAGGAGTAAAACCATTTCATGTCATGAAGAGCACCTAACCGTTTGGGGTTTATATCGGAGCAGTGCTGCCTCGAGTCCGCTCTCCAAGAAATAAAAACCCGAGGGGATAGTGGAAGCTAACCCCAGGTGTCGATCTTAAGGAGCCTAGTGTAATTTGATTCCTAATAGCTAATATGCAAACTTGAAAAAGCGGGTAAAAAGCATTTTTGTTTGTTTTTAATGTGAAGTTTGGTATGATAGTGTGGTATGTTCAAAAGTCAAAGTAAAAGATTGGATTTAAAAGTGAGATTTGGATTAAGA
This sequence comes from Mimosa bimucronata, assembly GCA_037074515.1. Taxonomy (NCBI): domain Eukaryota; kingdom Viridiplantae; phylum Streptophyta; class Magnoliopsida; order Fabales; family Fabaceae; genus Mimosa; species Mimosa bimucronata. The sequence goes on from CM073446.1 coordinate 5,515,382, forward strand.
TGGGATAAAGATCATTCTTGTTGAATGAGAGCTTCGGGAATCATTGCTTCTAAAGGTTTTTAGGGAGTTTAGTTGATTTTCTAAAGAGCCCTAGAGGAACCCCTCTAGGCTAGGCTTAGGTTAACTTAATTAATGCCGGAACCCCGCACATTACTTAATTTAACCCAAGTTGATTAAGTTCAAAATCAAGAAATAATTAACTATGCAAGACTTTTAAATCCACAATTTGGGCCACCCCATAATTGCTCTAAATTTCTCTCTAAACCCTAATCCATTGATGGCTACCCATACAATAAATTAAAGCCTAAAGAGTGCTTGCCCAATGTCTCAACACAATCAATTAATTCTTATGCCATCTCCCTCAAGCAAATAACTTAACACTCTTAATCCACTAACCAAGCCACCTTGCATTAGCACATGATTTTCACAAAGAGGATAATAAAACTATGAACCCATAAATTTGATTAAACTCAAAGTTAATAAATAGCAATGTCAAGCATTTGAACAAGAAGGAAATAACATCAACATAGTTTCTAACCTTATTACAATATACAAAATTCAAGCACACAACCAAATGCCATAAATACACTCCTAGAACCCTAGAAAAACATAAATACAACAAATGAAAGAAGGATTAGAACTAGAAAAAACTCCCCTATTCAAGCTTCAAGCTCATCCCTTGGCTCTCACCACCAAGAATGGTGGAGCCTAGCTGCTACTCTCCATGGAAGAACTAACAACAAGGAAGAAAGGTGAGGAAGCCATGGATGAAGGAAGAAAGATGAGAAAGATGAAGATGAAAATGGAGAAGAGAGAGAGAGCTAGGGCTTTGGTGTGTGTATGTGAGCCAAATCTGCCCTAATGGGGTGTACATTTTGAGTTTTATGTCCCCCAAGTCGGGTCAAGTGAGTGGGTATTAAGTTGGATCCGAATCAGACCCAAAAACATGAACTGTCACTTGCAGAATTCGTGAAGCTCGCCGTGGCGAGGCCATACCTAGCACATCGAAGGGGGTAGTACTCGATAGGGTTCCAGCCCATACCGTTAATAGGTGCCCTCTTGGTCCACAGGAACTAATTATATCTATTGGTTGTGGGACTAAGAGCTTTATACAATTAATAGGTCTATTGATTGGCTAAAGTGCTTAATCAACTTGAATTGGAAGGATTAATATGCGGGGTTCCGGTATTAATCATTCGAATTTAAGCCTAGCCTAGAGGGGTTCCTCTAGGGTCAATTTGGTAATTAGCCAAGAAACTCCCATTGTCCTAAGAGAACAATGATTGCATGTAATCTATTTTTAAGAGATTCACTTATCCATTTTCCATTCACCACCCTATCTTTATTTAGGATTTTTATTCTCATTCTTGCACCCACACTCATTTATGAAAACCAAAATTATTTACCCTTGTTCATATTGCATTTCATGACATTTAGATCACTTAGGAACCAATAAAAAGCTCCTCGAGAGAGAGAACGACCCTAGGTTGTGCCCTATAGTACAACCTTGGTTAATTTTGCATTTGACCCCAAGGCAATAAGACAACGGTCAAATCAGTTATCCTTTACTATCCAAGTGACTTAAAGTGTACAGCAAATTTTTTTCCCTAGAAGTGATTTGTATTGTAAAATAGAGTATTAATTTCTACTCTTTCTTTTTAATACCCTTATTAAATTTGAGTATGTATGAAAAAAATTCAATATTAATTGAAACTATCATTTAATTGTCTATAAAAACAAAAAAATACGTCCTAGAAAACATCTTATAAAATAATGGATTAGAAAGAATATATTGTAAGGGTGAAACTAATCAATCAATTTTAGCAAGGCCAATGACATTAAGGAACACTATTATAACATTCCCTTTGTAAATCCATTTAATTAACCGTTAATCTGAATGTAGCAAGATGTAATCAATACTAACTATGTTAGGAAAAGAGTTTATCTAATAAAGCGAGCTAACATAGTTAGAAAATGCTTGACATAAAACTCCTTTAGATCCAAATCGAATTTGACAATTATGATAGAAATAATCCTACCAAAACATTTAAATGTCCTATCATAGTTAGAAAAATATTTACCATAGTTAAACAAGAGAAAATCCATGTTAGAAAAGAAATCACCTAACATGGATATTAAAATTGCCCATATTGGAAACTAGTTTATCCATGTTTGATAAGGTTCACGTAACATTGATATAACAATCCACTTATCATTCACATAAAGCCATTCAAATAACTTTAGTTGTATTCCATGATGGAAAAGGGTGAAACCTATCATGGTAATAAAAAATTGACATACATTACAAAATTGCCCCTTTTCTTTCTTGAAAGTATAAACCAAAAGTCCTGCCCAACATGCCAAGACAACCCATCCACCACAACAACCATCATTACTCAAATCCATATAAACTTAATCATTCCAGTCCAGTACTATGAAAAAGTAACAAAAATTGGGCCAGTTTGATGGAGGAGTCATTATTGGCCCGAATTTGAAATGTCCGTTTAGCCAGTTTGACTTAAAAGTTATTATTGACCTGAAGTTGAAAGTTGATGAACAATTTTGAGCCAAAAAAAGCATAAGGTGCTAAATGCACTTTGGACATAAGTACATGGTCATTTTTGAACCTTTACCCTTTTTTTAGACTTTGGGTGTAAGTTACGCTGTTAGATGTGGTTATGGATAATGGTGATTCGTGATTAAATTTGTATTAAGGGTTATGTGGAGAATTTATTTAAATTTGTGGCTAGGCTTAATTTCAAAGACTTGAGGTGTAGGTGAATTTTGGTATAGGAATTGTGTTGTGGGATTATGGGATTAATGGAGAAATGATTATTGGTTTGGCAGAAAATATTTAATTCCACTTGTTTACCTAAGTTGACTAAGGGAACTTAAGAGGGGAATTTGGTTTCCAAACTGTATTTGGACACATGTTTTAAGTGTTAATCTTGTTGTATGTGATTGTTGTGTAGAGTGCGATTTGTGTCAAGTGACCACGGGGAAGCTTTGCCATTTCCGTGAATGGTGTGTGTGGCTGTAAGAGGTAACCACTCCTATTGGTTCTCTATGTGTGTGTGTTGTTGGGAAGAGATTTCAAATTCTCTTTAACTATGACTTCTGGATTATGGTGGTAAATGTATCGTATAATTTCATTTGGTTATTTTGATATGAAATGTGATGTGGGATTCTTACTTTTAAACCTGGTATGTTATGTGGATTGTGTTATGATTTTGGAAAGGACACACACACACACATATTGTTTTGGAAATTATACTGTATGAGTTTTTGGAACACTGGAAAGGTTAAGGGCCTGGTTTTGACTAAATTGTAATTGTGGTTGATGATGCATATATTGTTGTGGTAGTTTAGCATCGATGCACTGGTTACTATTACCATCACATGATGAGGTGCCCTCTTGGTCCACAGGAACTAATTATATCTATTGGTGTACTTGGTATGGGCTGGAACCCTATCGAGTACTACCCCCTTCGATGTGCTAGGTAGGGGACAACCGTAATGATCAGCTAGGCGAGTGTTGCGGATGGTTGTGAAAACATGTATTTTAAATGCTTTTGTCAAAAAAAAGTTATGGTATATTATATACATATGGGGTTTGGAAAGAGATATTGGCATTATGCACATTCTTGGTACTTGCATTACTCATACATATTTTGAATGCATATATTGCATAGTTTCCCACATTGACACCTTGCTAGTATACACATTCAATGTAGGCTAGTAGGCAGTGGTTACTGTAGACATTATCTTCCTCATCTTGCTCAATCCTTACAGGTGCTAGTCTGGCAATAGAGTCTCGGGGAAAGGAGAGGGCTTCTACTCACTGAGTCATAGTGAGCTTTTCTTTGGCCTATGCGAAGTCGTATATTGCCACACATGTATGTTTAGGCTTGCCTTGCTTCTGTTGGTTTAAACTGCAATTTTATTGATTTGATAATTATTCTAAATATTATATTTGTTATATTTTTTATTTTAGTGTTGATTTTGTATTTGGTTGGGACCGGCCCATTTCCGGCATTACAGGCCTGAGCCCTTCTGGTTTGTGTTGAGTCCTTTATGACTGATTTGTTTGGCCAGAGTCATTTGGGAATTTCATGATGTTTGACAAAAAGTCTTGGAATCTGGTGGATTTCAGAAATTATGATTTTCATGGTGATTTATGGTGATGAATTATTGGATGAGCTACTTTGGTGAGATTGATAGGGTATTTTGGTTTATATATGTTTTTAAGAAAAGAAATGAATAAATTGTGTGATATGTGTTAAATTCTAGTTACCATGATAGCGTTGTCCTTTCTCTATCATAGTATGTTTTGAAATGCTTTACCAATTGTTTATTTAACCATGTTAGTGAAATTCTTTACTAAAATAGTTAAAGCATTTTCAACTATCAGTGAATTTTAATATCCATGTTAGGTGGTTCTTTTCCTAACATGGATTTCCTCATGTTTAATCATGATGAAACTTTTTCTAACTATGATAGGATATTTTAAATGTTTTGGAATGTTTCTTTTTATCATAGTTAGTAAAATTCCGATTTGGATTTATAGGAGTTTTATGTTAAAGCCTTTTCTAACTATGTTAGTCCTTTTTATTAGATAAATCATTTTTCCTAATATAGTTAGTTCTGATCTCTTGTTACATTCAAGTTAGCGATTGATTAAATGGATTTACAAAATGAATGTTACAAGTTGGTCTCAAGACCTAGATGATGCACTGCATGAGTTATTAGTTGTTTCCTTTCATGCATTGCATAAGCATTAGATTTTATGGTGGCAATATACTGTCTCGCATAATTTCCCTTTTTTTAGGTTTTTTTGTTTGTATACTTATTTTTTTAGGAATATCATCATTCTCTAGGTGGGTGGGGTAAGATGGTAAACACGAGTAGATCCTATTATATTTTACTCCTTGTTCTCTAACTTATTAGTCATTGTGGTATGCTTGACTGGTTGCATTTCATGGGTTGCATCCCTTGGTGGAGAGGTTGGTAAGGTCGATAAGTACCTACCCAGATGATGTAACAGTATGAATTGAGGATCAGTAGGTCCATCAATGTGGACTTGTGCGTTTATGTGAAAAGTTTAGATCGATGATTAGAAAGAATCAGGGTTAGTCCAAATTTAAATTCGAGGCTCGCATATATGTTTGTTAGGGATGGTTGAGGTTTTGAATTCAACCGCTGGCTAATTGAGTAGTATCCGTAGAAATCTAAGGTCAAATAAAATGTAGGAAGGTCATATTTTGTTTTACAGATCGTACAAGCTTGAGGATGTTTGTTATCGGGTATCAAAACTTTAGGTCGGTGAAATTGGTCATGGATTAAAGTTTAAGTAAATGGTGGTTGGTGTCACAAGTTAGCAGAGTGTATTGCCGTGTGATTCCTAGCAAGGAATTGGTGTGGAAGTTTAGAAATTTAGAATAAGTTTTTGTCTCATGCTTAAATTGTTATATGAAGAAATGTTATAGAATGTAATTTTGTTGATGATTGTGAATATGTATATACCGTTAGGTAGAGGGAATTTGAGTTTTGGTGTAAATCGTTGATTCCCTCTACTCCAAATCATTCTAAGATCTGAATTGATGTTTATATTAGATTATTTCTGTGACTTTCGGTGTACGATGGAATTTTGTAATTAAGAGTAGTGAAAACTAAGGTTGATCCATGATTTTGAAATGGTGAGTGCTTTTGGTGATTTAATGATTTCCCTAGCTTAGACTGTGCTTGTGAAGGATCTTGTTCGGTCTGATTAGCTTATGATGATTAGAAGAAAATTTTGGCAGATTCAAAGTTGTAAAGGTTAATATGGTATTTAGTTTGAAAATCTAAAGGACTTTATTAGGTTCTTGGCTCTGTAGCTATATTGGTAGTATTGAAAATTTTGGAATTAAGGGCATGATCAGTACGTTGATTTGATTGATTTTGATTGAGTTGAAATGTGATTGTGGTTTTGAGGATTTGAGTATTCTCTAATGGTTATAGATTGACGATTAATGAGTCGAATATCTCACCTAAGCTTGAAATGAGATCTATTGTTTGAGGATCAAGTTGATTAAGGGTGATTAGTTAAGATTTGATTGTAGTGTTAATGATTTGAATCAATGCATCGATTTGAAAATTTTTTAAAGTAAGGAGAACAGTTGCACCTCAAGTAAATACTTTTAGAGGTGAGAATTTGGAATCTAATCTGTTTTGATTCATACATCTTTTTGTCATGGGTTAGTTTTACTTTCAACAAATTGAACTCAATGCAACTACTATAGATAAATTGTATTAAGGGTTCCAGCAACTTTGGGATTTATGCTATGATATGCGGAAATAAGAGGTTCTGTATTGGTATAATTATAAGACAATTGGCTGATATTCTAAATTTGTAAAAGAGGGTTATTGAGAAAAAAGAAGTAGGGGTTTCAAAAATATAATTAGTTGATGTGAAATGAAAGTTTAATCTTTGAGTTGGATGTTAAATTTAAGTGTTGCTATGGGAATATGATTTAAATGGTTTATGGATTTGATGAATATTTTGGAGTGAATATATAGGTATTCATGGTGGTGCGTGAGATATTTATTGTCACTGTTGTTTGGTTCTTATTGAAGTTATAAGAATTATATTTAAGTATGATGTTAAGGTTTATAATTTTGTTTAGGCTATTGGCTAGGGCTTCCATGCATATAACAAAAGTTAGAATAGCCTAAGTATACTTGTGTGGGATGGTTGTAAGATGTTCATTATGAAGCGTTTAAAGAAGGATGGTTTGAGGATGAGAAATCGCAAATTATTTGTTAAGTTGAATATCCATTAAGGATTTATGATGTTCTAAAGTTTTAGATTAAGGTTGTGAAATTATGATTTTGATTATAAAAGGATTTAAAAAGGACAAGGAGTTTTGACTTGGAAAGATTAGTATGAATTATGGCTGTTTTGAGACTAGTTAGGATCTAATTTTCTTTTAAAAAGGTTTGTCATTGGAATATTACTCAACTTTTCTTGTGAATATTTCATGACTGGTTGATGCAAAGGCATTCAAGTTATGAGAGTGTAAATTATAATCCATTGAGTAAGCTCAAAGTTTATATTTCTAAGTGATATGTGGGAATTGTTCAGCAGTCATTTAGAGGTATTGTTGAGTGGTTTAAAGGGTTAGATGATGGTTTAAAGCTAGTAATTATGTGGCAAATGTTATCCGTACCAAGTGTATGAAGTTGTCTCAATTGGGGTTGAAATAAGACAGGGGAAAACCGTTTGAGTTTTTGAGTTTCTATGTTGGGATTGTTTTAATGTTTCTTGGGCAATTAAAATGGGTCAAAAAGTTTATTTAAATACGTCTTAAGTGGGAATATATGTTTATAAACTTGTTGGACTCAAATGCGGTCAAGTATGGGTATAGGGAGCTTTCATAATGTTAAAATCTGAATTTAATTAGTGCTGGGCTTTCCAAGAGTTGTACAAATGACTCAAGTTTTTAAATGAATTTTTCTTGTCAAGCAAATGGTAAAAGTCTAATATGGACTTAAGGTGCTATCTGCAGGATCCTAAGTGTATGATATATGATCATGGTTGAAATTAGCTTGTGATATGGCTTGATCTTTAGCCACATAAAATACAATTTTGAGGACATTAAAATAAATTCAGTATTTTCTTTATTAAATAGTCTTTGAGATTATTAAATGATATGCAGGTAAATTGAAGTGGTAAGATACATCTCAAGGATGTAGGATGGTAATGATTAGTAGAACTTTAGTGTACCGTTCTGAAGTATTTGCGGATTTTACTCTGTTTTAAAAGACTGTTGAGTTGGAAGTTGATTGCTTTTGGGAGTTGAAGGTTGGAATTTTGTGGAACTAAACATCGATTTAAGCTAAGATCTCTTAATGGTCTTCATAAGGAAGTATAATTATGGTTGGAGTCAAATTCGGAGAAAAGTTGTAAACAGAATAAATTGGAGTTTGGGAATGGCAGTCAAATATTCTTAAGGACAATAGAGGTTTTATGCATGTCCATTGTTGAATGATGATTTTTAGTGGATGTTTCTATTCATTAAAGGAAACTGCAAGGTTTCGGCCCAATTCAAATGTAAATGATGTTCGTATAAGATTAAGAATAACCGAAGTAGATTCTTGAGGTTCCATGTTGACATATTTTGGTTCATGGTAATGTTTGAAGATGAATATCTTTACCCTATTTCTATATAAGTTTTACATGCAGTAAGTTTTAATTTTCATGGAAGCCATGAAATTCCTAAAACTCGTCGTTATTGGAGGTGATGAAGTAATTTGGTTGCCTAAAGTGTGATTCTTATTGCTTCTCCTTAGCAAAAATTCGAGGAGTAAAGGTTAAAGATCTTAATTGGGGGTATTTGCATGCATTTATATTGTTCTGCTCTTTAATGTTTGTAATCATTGGGGTTCTCTTGCTGCCACTTGTGGTTGAAAGATTGAGAGATTTTGTTGTGATTTGAAAATATATCAATTTGATGTATTATTTGAGGATTGATGCTACCAAAATTTCAATAAAGCTTCACAAGTGTATGGGCCGCAGAAATAGTAAATTGGCGAATCAAGATCAATCCCTCATAGACTCAAAACAACTAATAATTAGGCATTAAATCTCCTACTTTTGTTTAAGTTGAGCGAAAAAGGAATGAGTTCAAACGAGTGAAGAAATATTAACTAATATCTAATAAAAACTACAAACTTTGAAATGGATTAAACTCAAGGGTTAAAAAACAACCTAGAGTCACTAATTCCTTATTTGCTTCTTAGATTTTATTCCCACTAAATTAATTATGCTTTAACTTAATCAGCTAATCTAGAGTCTTAGTGTCTATAAATGCCTATTGGTCCACTTATATTCTTACTTAGATTAATTATGCAATGTCTCTATATCGGTAACACTCTAATTTGACTATACGGAGCTTCTAGGTATATGTATATCGTAAATGCAAATTAGATTAAAATCTAAATTAGATTAAAATCTATTTCCACATTATTTAATCTCATGGTCTATTTAAAATTCCCTCCATCGAGTTCAATTCTAAATTCCCAAAAAATGTTCAATGGTGGCTAATCACTAAACAATATTAATTAAAACCAAGATTAAATAAACTGAATTAAAATTAAGCATAACTAATAAGTGGGAAAAATCTCTAACTCACAAACAAATTCATAGTGCTCTAGGTTGTAAAAGAAAATTAGCCACGCATGGGTTCCATCAAAATCATCTCAACAAATAAGAATTTAGAATCCCAAATCACAAGGAAAATAAGAAGAAAGACCCACAATTAATCTTTCTTCTCCTCCTCGTCTTCGTGTGTGTCCTGCTTGTCCAAGAAGATCGATAGTGAGCGATGAAGATCTTCCCCAAACAGTGCACCGCCGCTTGCCTCTTGCCTCTTGCTTCTCTCCTGTGCGAATAGTGCGTTACATCTCCTTCGCTGTGACGGCACTCCTTTCTTATTCTTTTTGTGTGCGTGGTGTGTGTAGATAGTGTGTATATGATTTAAAGAATTGGCTCTCCCTTGGCTGCACCTCTTTCTTTCCTTTTATTCCTTTATTGTTAAATTATGATGATGAATTCATAGCTTCTTTCCTGATTTCCTATTGCACGTGTATGTGTATGACGATAATGAATTGATGATTTCGCATGCCTTGTGTTGTGGCTGCCAATAAATACCAAAAAAAGAAATCCAAATCAAAATCAAATAGTAGTAGTAGTAATAATAATAAACCAAATTGAAACTTATTTTTTCCTTTTTCAAATATTCTTATTTTTTTATTTGTGTTAACTTTCTTATTTTAATTGAAGATAGAATATTTCAAAAGAAATTCCCAAGTAATGTCTCAAATTGATATCTTATTAAATCCCAACAAAATCTCTTAATTTTTGAATTGATGACTCCCCAAATATATCAAAATATTTCTAAAAATCTATTATATATGGGGAGTCATCAAGGATTTCTTTTGAAATATCTTATCTTAAATTAAAATAGGAAAGTTAAATAAAAAATAAAAAATAAGAATATGTTGAAAAGGAAATAAATAGGTTTTAGTTTATTGTTATTACTATTCTTGTTAGTGTTATTATTTTGATTTGATTGACCTTTCCTCTTTTGTTTTTGTTAGCAGCTTCTCACGCACATCACATTAGAAATAAAAGAGGAAGAGACATCTTCAAGGGGGAGGACGGACACACACACACCTATGCTAAAGGCAGACATGAGAGAAAGGAAGTAAGCACAAGAGAGAGGAGGATTTGGGCACTGTTCACTCTTCTTTTTCATTGGGGTCATCAAAAACTTAGTCTCAAGGAGGGAGAGAAGGCAGCAATTGTTCAAGTTTTCTTCACACAAACATCAAAGAGAAAAACCAAGGAAGCAATTTGTGGGTTCCTTAAATTCTAGTTTCTTTATGATTTGGGATTTAAAACTCCTTGTTGCTAAGATGATTATGTTCAAAACTATGTGTAGCTAATTTTCCTTTACAACATAGGGTACTATAAAGTTGTTTGTGAGTTAGAGATTTTTCCCATTTATTATTTATGCTTAATTTTAATTTAGTTTATTTATCTAAGGGTGAAGGGTAAAAAATGACCCTGTACTTATGTATGTCCAAGGTGCATCTGGCACATTGTACTTTTTTTGGCTCAAAATTGTCCATCAACTTTCAAATTTGGGCCAATAATGACTCTTCTGTCAAACTGGCCCAACAGACGTTTCAAATTTGGGCCAATAATGACTCCTCTAACAAACTAGCCCAACGGATGTTTAAAATTCAGGTCAATAATGACTCTTATGTCAAACTGGCCCAATAAAAATTAGATTCCTATGAGATTTCAGTGTAGGACCTACCCAAAAAAAGTAACAAAAATTGAGCTAGTTTGACGGAGGAGCCATTATTTGCCCGAATTTGAAACGTCTGTTGGGCCAGTTTGACGGATGAGTCATTATTAGCCCGAATTTGAAACGTCCGTTGGGCCAGTTTGACGGATGAGTCATTATTAGCCCGAATTTGAAACGTCCGTTAGACCAATTTGGTGGAAAAGTCATTATTGACCCGAATTTAAAAGTTGATGGACAATTTTGAGCCAAAAAAGTATAATGTGCCAGATGCACCTTGGACATAAGTACATGGTCATTTTTGACCCTTTACCCTTTATTTAATCTTGCTTTTAATTATTATTGTTTAGTGATTGCTACCATTGAACATGTTTAGGGAATTTAAAATTTAACTTGACGAAGAGAATTTTAAATCGACAATGAGATTGAATAATGTGGAATTAGATTTTAAATCTAATTTACATCTAAGATAGACATATACCTAGAAACTCCACATTGTCAAATTCAAGTGTTACCTATATAAACTGTACCTAGTTAATTTGTGTGAGACATTGCATAATTAATCTAGGTAAGGATATAAGTGGACCGACACTATGACTATAGATTAGCTGACTAAGTTAAAGCATAATTATTTTATAGGAATAAAATCTAATAAGCAAATAAGGGATTAGTGACTCTAGGCTGTTTGTTTAAAACTTGAATTTAATCAGTGTTAAAGTTCGTGGATTTCATTAGATCTTAGTTAATTTTTATTTACTCATTTAAAATCACTTTTGTCTTGCTCAACTTAAATGAAAAGAGAAGATTTAGTACGTAATAATCAATTATTTTGAGTTTCTGTGGGATCGACCTTGATTCACTAATTACTATTTCTGTGGCCCATAAATTTGCAGAGCTTAATTAAAATTTTGGTAACATCATATATTCGGACTCCCGTAAGTCTCCTCTTCATTATTATGCCCTTTGTTTCCATTATTAGCTCTGTTTCAAATATAGGCATTGTTTGAGTAGGGGGTTTTTGATAGATCTAAACCCATTAAATTGAAATTTAATATGTGATTTAGAAATCCTCTGAAAAGATTTTCAACTTAATTGAGCTTTGTTAATTTATGTAGAATTTTTAAATTTTTGAGCTTTGGAAAAACAATTCAGAAACATACTCATGGCAGTGAGAGTTGAAAACGAACTTAAGTTTTTTTACTTCTTATTTTAGAGTTTTTAATTGAAACCAAAAAAAAAAGCAAGCAAAGGATTTATACCAGGAAACCTTCCCCTTTGATTTGATTTCTCAGACTCGTGACTTGTAATTAATTAATTGATGCAAAAGCTCTTTGAGGCGAATAGCCTTTTAACTCCTCTGACTGTAACTCGTTAACAGAGATGAAGAAATAAATGGTGTTATATGATGAGGTATAAAGTGAGTGCAGGTGGCGCATGCTGATTAGAGAACTGGATGAACTGAATATGTCGCGCTGGAGGTAAGTGTTATCCTTTACTCTCTAAGTGACTTAAATTGTAAACCAAATATTTTTTCCTAGAAGTGACCTGTATTGTAAAATAGAGTATTAATTTCTACTCTTTCTTCCAATACCCTTATTAAAATTAAATATATATGAAAATATTCAATATTAACTGAATCTATCATATAATTGTCGATAAAAAAAAATTCATCCTTGAAAATATCTTATAAAATAACGGATTAGAGAGAATATATTGTAACCCTGGGGTGTGTGGTTGAGTGGAAGGGACTCATTCACCCTTAACCAACTGTCGAGGGTTCGATCTTTGACGTTGGGTATGGAGAAGCATTAAATCTCCCGGGCTAGCTGTCCCACCATTTGAGGTGCCTACAATTCAGCGGAGGATTAGTTTCCACCTGTCGGTGGGGGATACCTTGATGTTTCATCAAAAAAGAGAGAATATATTGTAAGGGTGAAACTAATCAATCAATTTCAGCAAGGCCAATGACATTAAGGAACACTGATGTAACATTTCTTTTGCAAATCCATTTAATTAACCACTATTTTGAATGTAACATGATTTAATCAACACTAACTATGTTATGAAAAGATTTTATCTAATAAAGCAAGCTAACATAGTTAGAAAAGGCTTGACATAAAACTTAAAATAAAATTCCTTTGGATCCAAATTGGATTTGACTAACTATGATAGAAAGAAACCTTCCAAAACATTTAAATATCCTATCAGAGTTAGAAAAAGATTCACTATAATTAAACAAGAGGAAATCCATGTTAGAAAAGAAATCACCTAACATGGATATTAAAATTGCACATGTTGGAAACTAGTTTATCAATGATAGATAAGGTTCACCTAACATGGATATAAAAATCCATCTATTATTCACATAAAGCCATTCTAATAACTTTAGTTGTATTCCACATGGTAATAAAAAATTAACATACATTACAAAATTACCCCTTTTCTTTCTTGAAAACATAAAACAAAAGTCCTGCCCAACATGTCAATACAACCCATCCACTGCAACAACCATCATTACTCAAATCCATATAAAGTTAATCATTCCCGTCAAGTACCATGAAATTCCCAAATGACCCCGGCAAACAAATCAGTCATAAAAGACTCAACAAGATTCAGAGCCTCAAGCCTATAATGCCGGAATTTGACCGGTCCCAACCAAATAACATATTGACAATTATCCAAAATATAACTTGTAAACACCCTATTTTGTTCGGGCGCCGCAAAATAATAAAAATAAAATAAGAAGAATCATCATTGTAGAATCTCCACTAATTTTGATTAAAAAATAACACTTTAATTATTATTACAAAAAATTCAAAAATTCATTGTTTATTATGATTAGGTGTCATTAATGCTGATTCTTGGGTCATAATTGCAAAAATAAAATTTGAAAATTAAAATTGATAGTGATTGTGAGCCATTAATGATGATTGGTGGGTGGTAGATGATTAAAAATTTTAATAAAATATAAAAAACAAAAATTAGAAAACATATTGTTATTAGAATAGGAAATGTTATTAAAATAAAAATAAAAAAACAAAAAAAAATTAAAAAATAAATTGTGCATTTATGGATGAAAACCCTAGTAGTGCCTATATAAAGGAGAGTAAAAGAGCACAAAGGGGGACGGAATTTTGGAGAGAGAATTTGGAGAGGCTAGGTTTTTAGGAGGAGACAGAAAGAATTTGGAAGAGAAGAAAGAAGGAGAAATTAAGAGAGAAAGAGCAGCAAGTGGGAAAAGAAATGGAGAAACAATTTACTTTATTTTCTTTATCTTATTTCTCTTATCTTTTTATCATCTAACACATTTGTCATCATTCAAAATAACCCACAGAAGGTCTATATTCTAATGGTTGTTGCTACACATGTGAGTTTCAACATCAATGGATTGAGGGTTGAGATATCATATGATTTGATTGATTTCTCTTATTTTTCTTTCTTCCTTCCATTGTAAATACATATCCACTAGTTTATGATGAACCGTGCCTTGTGAAAACAATTATTTTTTTTATTCAAACCTGTGAGGTATGCGCTTCCACTTGATCTCATCACTACATGAGCATGCATATGGACACTCTTTTCGCTCTTTTCTGGGTTCATATTTATATATATTATCTTGTCTAATACTTAAACACAACTCTTACTTTTAGCCAAGTTGTAATGGAGCATATGGTATGAGCATTCTCTCCTTCCATTGCGCTTTATTCTGATTTTATAGTGGGTTGATTTTATACATTTTTACCTTTCCATGGAGTCATTTATTTAAATAAATTAAAAATCAGATGGAAACACGTTTTTTTTAAAAGAAATAAAATATTGTTGACAAAGTGGTTTTCATGCCGTGCGAGGTTTTTAGAACTTCCTCAGGCAAAATTGATTGTTCTTCTGTGCGAGATTATGGGAATCTCGTCAGGAAGTTTGATCCAAAATTATTTGAAAAATCTTTTCTAAATACAAATAAACACACATTTTTCCTAAATAAAAAATACAAACCATCAATAAATATCTTTCGTAAAAATTAAATTTTTTCCTAAAAAACACAAACCAAATGACACGTATTTCTACCCCGAACTACGTGGGCTTTGATCCCTTAAGGGTACGTAAGCCCTAGGTTAAATCCTAGGTCAAGTCCAAATGTAAATATTTTTTTATGTGAATATGTTTGTTTTTTTGTAATTAAATTAAAATTAGAGGCCATATTTATTTTTAAATAATTAACTTACGGTAACCGTTCTTATGAACGGGTGCTGTGGGGTACCTAACACCTTCCCCATTCACAATCGACTCCCAAACCCAATTTGGTTTTAAAAGACCATTCATATAACTTTCAAATGGTTTTCCAAAATTATCCTATTTTAAAAATTTTGGTGGCGACTCTATTTGACCTGGTTTTAGGGCGCTACAGTTTGGCGACTCCACTAGGGATATGATTATTGAGAGTCAAGCCCATTTAAGTTAATTATTTAAAAATAAACATGGCCTTACTTTTAATTACTCTTTATTGTTATTATTATTATTTCTTGTTTTTATTTATTTATTCATTTAATGCTTTATTTTATTTATTTTTTCATATATATTATCTCTTTTAATCTGCCTAACAGATGAGGGTTGGGTAGAATCTAGGCCCACAGGTTTGTATGCCCTCTCCACACAGTGAGCACTTACACTATTTACATCACACACTTACTGGGAAGCTTTTACTCCCTGAAGGTCAAGTTTGCTTAGTGGGGTCTGCATCATCACGATGAAGGCAACCGGGAGACCTTGTGAGAATTAGAACAACCCTAAAGCCGTCACACATATTAGAGGAAATTTAGTGAACTACCTAATTAATTAGTAATTCCCCATAATAGGTTAGATAGCCTAGCTTAAGATTATTCCTAAAATAGGACACTGGAGGGCATGTTTTATCCTCTAATCATTCTCATTTATCAACATTCAACCTTATTTGATATGGGCCTTGGACACAATAAATATTTGTAAAACCATTAATCCTATATTGGCTTGGGCATTCTCAACTAATGGATGCTTCATTCTTCCTACGGGGTAATGGACCCCTTGATGAAGTGAAGTTATTTTCTCTAATGTCCATCACCCATAACCAAAAAATCATCACATATATTGCATGCCTTTCAATCATTCTAAGGCTTATCACATTTGTTATCATTCAACCTTATTTAATATGGGCTTTTTATAAAACCATTTGTAGTGAATTGACTTAGGCCATTCTTAGACTAATGGATGCTTCATTCTCCCTACGGAGTAATAAACCCCTTGAGGAAATGAAGTTATTTTCTTTACTGTCCATCGCCCATAAAAAAAAGAATTTCATCCATTATGCATCATTAATATGAGCTTTAGACATAATAATAATAATAAATATTTATAAAAACCTTAGCCGCGTAGTGGCTTGGGCCATATGGAGGTTAATATCCACTTCACTATCCCTATGAGATAATAGATCTCTTGAGGAAGTGAAGGTTTTTGCTTGATGTCTACTACTCATTTTTTTAAAATACATGTCATTACATGTAGTATGTAAATACATTTTAACTATTTTTTTTATTTAAACAGGAGCAAACGAGTTATTTAGCGAATTTAGCATAAGGTTTGAGCTCAAAAATTTTTTTTGATCAAGTTCCCAAGAGAGAGGTATGGAAAATTAGGGGCACTAAACTAACTGCAAAAGTTGAATCACAGAATTCGATATAAATGAGCTGATTCATTAAGGGACCAATTAAATTGCTTTTTCACAATAGACATAGAAATATCCTTACCTAAGGTTCTTCATATATGGTGGTAAACTCTAAACCTCTCTGTGGAAAGCTCTTGCGCTTACCACAAAAACCGACAGTGAGATCTTAGACTAGGACGTGATTTAAGGTCATTCCTATCTAATGGTCAACTCTAGATCTCCCTGCAGAATAATGGATTCTCTGAGGAGGCTAGTGGGCACATGTACATGAATTGAAGATATCAACAATGAGACCTTAGGCTAGGACATGATTCAAGGTCATTCCTGTCTACTGGTCAACTCTAGATCTCCCTGTAGAATAATGGATTCTTTGAGGAGGCTAGTGGTCACATCAATGATAGATTCTTTAAGGAGGCTAGAGTTTTCTTGCGCTTAATAAATTTTCGTGCCAACACAATATAACCACCAGGCCTATCAAACATATAAGGTAGTGACATGGAGCAATGATTTAACGCCAAAATAAATAGTAAGGGGAATCATCGTTCCACTTAAAAAACTATTACAAAATTAAAAAATTACTACATAATTAAAAATTATTTGTGGGTATTATTAGTTGTGCATGAATTGAAAACTTTCTTAAATGTTTTAGAGGATACGATTGAATTTTCCTTCAATTTTTCTTAAACCCAAACTTACTCTTCTAATGAGAATTGACATGTTATATTATGCAGCTAGATCCCCTTTGCATTAACCGTGTAGGGACTTGGATCCCTCTCAGGTTAAATGCCACTTTTGTTTCCCTATGATGTATGGACATCTTGAGGAGATGAAGTTTTTTATCTTTTACTAAGAAAGTGATGGGCATAAGGGAATTTTATCTTACTCTTGCAATGAAAATCGATGAGTTATCTTGACCAATAATCCCATTTGCATTAACCGTGCAGGGATTTGGATCTCTATCAGGTTAAATGACACTTCTATTTTCTTATAATGTAATGGACATCTTGAGGAGTGGAGTATTTATCTTTCACTAAGAAAGTGATGAGCATAAGGGAGTTTTATCTTACTCTTGCAACAAGAATCGATGAGTTATCTTGACCAATCATCCCCTATGCATTAACCATGCAGGGATTTGGATCCCTTTCATGTTAAATGCCACTTCTATTTCCCTATGATGTAATGGACATCTTGAGGAGATGAAGTAATTTATCTTTCATCACTAAGAAAATGATGAGCATAAGGGAATCATATCTTACTCTTGGAATGAGAATCAACATGTTATCATGACCAATCATCGCTTGTCATTAACCGTGTAGGGATTTTGATCTCTATCAGGTTTATGTCACTTCTATTTCCCTATGATGTAATGGCCATCTTGAGGAGATGAAGTCTTTCATCTTTTAGTAATAAAATAGATAGCATAAGGGCAACCTAGTTGGCTAAATAAGCATTCTCATTATATCATTATCCAAAACACATTAAATAAAATAAAAATAAAAATTAAAAAACATAAAAAAATAATAAACAACCATAAAAGAAACATAAAAGCTAAATCGTCATTCGATATTGTTTGCATAAATTGTCTCATTAAAAATGACTTCATTTAATTTCTGTTTGTGTCGTCCTTCCCTCTTCATATATCTCCCTCAAATGGTTGTCTTTCCCTATGTAAGAAATCCAAAAATTGTTTTGCACAAATTGCTTGAATAGAGGTGATGACATACTATAGAAATGCTCGGTTATGAAAATGATTGAATCTAACCTTCATAAGGCTAGTTAAAAGGTAGAGTGTTTACCTTGGATGCAATGTAACAATGATTACATAAGCCGTGTGAGGATTTGAGCCTATTGACATATTTCACTTTAATGTGTGTTTCACTTATCCTTTACCCAATCTAGAACTTGGCATGCATCTTGTTCAAAGTAAAACTTAAGATTCATTTGCTTAATGTAGAGAGGATCGAGGCATTCAATTTTCGTCATTAATGAAAAAGGGCCAAAAAGCTGCATTTACATCCATTTATGCCTACATGACATTTCTTTCTTATCTATTAGCCACAGAAACGCTAATATCTTCCTTACCTTTCATTCATGGTACATTTTATCCTTAAAAGCACTTCATCTTCTTGGTTAGGGGACGATGTGTACATCTCCACCGTTGTTGAGGTTGTCTTGCTGTAAGGCTACTCTCTTATGAATAGTACAGAGTTTGCAAAGTTTGAGAAAAAGAAAAAGAAAAGAAGAAGAAAAAAGAAATAGTTCAAAAGAGAAAGCAAAAAAAATTGAGAGAAAAGTTGGAAAAAGGAGAAAAAGAAAAAGAAAGAAAAAAAGCTCGCTAAGTTGAAAACCCAAATGGGTGACTTAGGCAAAAGTTAGAGCACAAAAAAAAAAAAAAAAAACAAAAACAAAAAATGAACAAATGAGTAGCCTCCTTGAGTTCCTCTTCTGTATATGGTCTTTGGGTTGTACACTTTCTTGACTCCTCGTTTGTTTCCTATTGCTTTTAGTTATTTGAGTATTCACCTTGGTTCTTATATATCATTCATCTTCTCCTTGTACCCTATACCCATAGCATATCCAAATAAAAGTCCTTGTGATCTATATTAGCATAAGACTCTTAAATTAATGGAGAAATTAGATTATTGCCAAGCTTATGGAAAAGGAATTGGATAACTTGGATATTGAGAGAAAACACTAACCCTCAAACACTGAGTGATGAGAGTAAACACTATACCTTGTAAGGAAAATCATTGGGGCATTGCATTCTTGTTAAGCTCTTTACCTTGATTATATCTAACTCAAGGTTGGTAACGTGATTTTGATAGCTGTGCACTGATATATTTGTTGATCATCAATTCATGTGACTTGTATGTTTTAACCTCAGAGATTTCATGATTAGAGTTCTTGAGTTTTGCTCATACATCATTCCTCAAACATTCGGCCATAGAGAAAATACTCCATCTCAATCCTCTCTTCATTTAAAGTAGCATGTGATCCCGTCTCATTCATGCCACTTCACATTCGAGACAATACCTTCCATCTATTCAGTAAAGACAACCAAGCCATCTATTCAGTAAAGACAACAAGTTAGAGTTTGGGGTTCCTCCTTAATTCTATTGCCTTGCATCCACTTCTTGGGACAATATTGACATTACTAAATGAAGTCTAAAAACACTTTGTTCTATGCAAGCATTGAAAATGAAGATAAACAAAAAAGGGTAGAGATTGTCATGCTTCATAAATCAAGGCCAAGAAAATAAAGTTTGAATGTTCAAAATTTGACACTAAATTCTGCAAGAAAGAAATAATCATATATTGGGTAGAACTTTACACCCATTATTTTAGCCAATGATTATGTGACAAATCTATGATTTGTAATGCTTTTATATGCCTAATTTGAGGCAATTAACATGATTAAGATGCGATATTGGTCCAATAATGCTTAACACAGAACTTAGACTCTTAGGTGAAATTAGTGTTAGATTAGGGTTAATTGGCCATAATTGTAGATTAATTTGTATGAATTAGTTTATAGGGCTATTTGATCCTTGTTTAGTCTTGTTTCCGCTTACAGGGTCGAGCAAGGACCAAAGATCGGATTCCAGACGAAGAAGAAGGCCAAATAAGGGGGCAGAATCATTTGAAGCTCGCCGCGGCGAGGCAGACGGTGAGGGTACCCCCAAAGAGGCAGAAAGGAAGTTGGCTCGCCGCGGCGAGCCCAAGGCGAGAGGAACCCTGAAGAGGCAGAGAGGAAGGCAGCTCGCTGCGGCGAGGGGACGGCGAGACGCTGTTTTGCAGAATTTTTTAGTTCGCGTTTTGGGCCTCTGTTTCGGATCCAACTTAATACCCACTCTTAGACCTGACTTGGGGGACCTATAAATGCTAAAATCTAAACCCTAGAAGGCAGATTTGGTCACCCACAACACACAAAAACCCTAATCCTCTCAACTCTCTCATTTCATCTTCATCTTCATCTTCAACCTTCTTCTCCACCCAACACCCATGGCTTCCACCATTTCCTTCACCTTGGTTGATGCTTCTCCTATGAAAGGCAGCAGCTAAGCCCATTTGTTCTTGGTGATGGAGCTCAAGGGAGGAGCTTGAAGCTTCAAAGGTGAGTATTGTTCTCCACTCTCTCTTCCTCTTGTATATTTCAAATTATCTAGGGTTCTAGGATTTGTTTTATGCATTTGGTTGTAAGCTTATTCTATATCTTGTATGAGAGTGGTAGAAACAACCTATCTTGTTTATTTTCTTTGTATGGATGCTTGACATTGAACTTATTGACTTGAGCATATTTTATTTGTATGGGTTCATCATTTAATATAAGTTTTCTTGTTAAAATCTTGTGCTAAATGAGGGTTCTTGTTTAGTGGATCATGGTGTCAAGTATTTATGTTTAGAAATTGGCAAGTAAATCTACTAATTGCTTGAGTGACATTGGACTTCTACCTATTGGGTTCAAGTTATTGGATAGGGTTCCACCAATAAATTAGAATTAATAGGCTAATTTGGTTGCAATTCGGGGTCCCAGTTGTAGGATTAATAGTCCCTTGCGATTAGTAGATTTAATTGGGTCAAGTTCTTAATCAACTTAGATTAAGTTAATTAACGTGCGGGGTTCCGGCGTTAGTTAAATTAATCTAAGCCTAGCATAGAGGGGTTCCTCTAGGGTTCTTTAGGAAATTGGCCATTTTTCAACTCCAAAAAATCTTAAGAAGCAATGATTCCCGAATGCTCCATTTACCAAGAATAATTATACCTTTTAATCCAAATCTCCCGTTTAAATCCAATCTCAATTCTTTCTTGAACATACAACACTTTTCATACAAACCTTTCTTTTACATCTCAAAAATCAAATACAAAATGTTTTACCCGCTTTATCAAGTTTGCATCTAGCTATTAGGTCATCATTTGCATTTTAGGCTCCTCAAGATAACGACACTTGGGGGTAGCTCTCACTATCCCCTTGGTCCCTAAAATTCTTGAAGAGAGGGCCCGAGGCGGCACTACACCGATTTCTTCCCATTTCGGTGAGCTCTTCATTATGGATCCTATTTAAATATACCATCATCCTACTTAAAATGTTTACTTGGGCATGTTTGAGGCGTATATTACGATCATGTCATACATTGCTTCAATATGAACTT
Source organism: Mimosa bimucronata (assembly GCA_037074515.1). Lineage (NCBI taxonomy): Eukaryota > Viridiplantae > Streptophyta > Magnoliopsida > Fabales > Fabaceae > Mimosa > Mimosa bimucronata. The sequence goes on from CM073446.1 coordinate 5,537,080, forward strand.
TTGTTAGGTTGGGGCAAATGCAAAAGCTTCTTAGACTATTTATCAAAATCACACCTGGAATCTCATTTCTTTAGGGTTAATAAACTAACAAAAGTTAAAATGACCTAAATCTATAGATATCCTGACTAAACTAATGAGTTCTTGGTTATGAGTAAGACCAAAGAGAAGGCAACATCACTAGTAAGCCTACTCATCCTCATCCCCATGCATTTCATCATGCTCATCCTTATTAGGATCTCATCATTATTACCATCTTTGGTCTCATATTGCATTGTTGAGTTGGCAAGCTTAGTATTACATCACCATCGCCATCATTTGGACTTTTTCTCATTTATTGACATCAACATTGCTAAGACTTCGTCATCATTGGTTTGCATGCTTGGGTCATCGAGTGCATAATGTCACTAATATTCATCATCTTCCATTTTAAAATTTTCATTTAGACCTCATATCATAAGCATTTTCAATAACCTTATCGTAGTGCATGCATCACATCATCTGGGGCAATGTGTGCTTAATGTCACATCAATATCACTGCTATAGTCATCATTTACGAAATCCTATTTAGGATTTCTTCATCGTCATCATTCATGACATACACAAAGTCTTCTACATTATCACCATCATGATCATTATCACCTTCATCTCAAGTGCCTTCATATGCATGGGCATTCCATCAATATCATAAGAGTTACCGCAAGGGGCAAAACAAATTCCTTGTTATGGCCCTTCTCAAAGCCCAGTAACGGCTGGTACCCTTTAAAAGCCCTGTATCGGCAGGCACCCTGAAAACCCAGTAACGGCTGGCACCCTCAAAGCCCAGTAATAGTTGGCATCCTTTTTAAAGCCCTGTATCTGTAGGCACCCTCAAAGCAGAGTAACGCTGGCAACCTTTAAAGCCCTGTATCAGCAGGCACCGTCAAAGCCCAGTAACGGCCGGCCCCCTTTAAAGCCCTGTATCGACAGGTACCTTTAAAGCCCAGTAACGGCTGGCACAATTCTTTAAAAGCCCTGTATCGGCAGGCACAATTCTTTTCAAAGCCCAGTAACGGCTGGCACAATTCTTTTAAAGCCCTGTACCGTTAGGCACAATTCTTTTAAAGCCATGTATTGGCAGGCACACCCTTTTTTCAAGCCCTGTATCGGCAGGCATCCTCAAAGCCCACTAACGACTGGCACCCCATTAAAGCCCTATATTGGCAGGCACCTTGAAAGCCCAGTGTCGGCTGGCACAATTATATCAAAGCCCTGTTTTACAGGCCCTCAAAGCCCAGTTATGCTGGCCTCTTAAAGCCCTGTTCTGCAGGCCCCTCAAAGCCCAGTTATGCTAGCCCTTATCTTTTCGAAGCCCTGTTCCGCAGGTCCCTCAAAGCCCAGTTCCGCTGGCCCCTCAAAGCCCCGTTTCACAGGCCCCACTTTAAAGCCATGTTCCGTAGGCCCTTCAAAACCCAGTTACGTTAGCCCCCTCTTTTCAAAGCCCTGTTACGCAGGCCTCCTCAAAGCCCATTTACTCTGGCCCTCTTTTGTCAAAGCCCTGTTACGTAGGCTCCTCAAAGCCTAGTTCCGCTGGCCTCCTTTTTCAAGCCCTGCTTTGCAGGCACCATTCTTTAAAAGCCCAGCCTTGACTGGCACTATTCTTTAGAGTCATGTTTTACCGTCCACCCAGCTCTTTGGTTTCCCCCTCACATTCTCTTCTATGAATCAAGTAAAGAGGGGCAGGGGCATTGTATTTTGCCTATGCCCTCCTTTTGTTTGTGGGGATCCTTTTTAGTGTCTTCTTGCGTCTCATGTTGGGTCGGACCAAATAAGTGTTCTTATCTTTACTTGATTCATAGACGAGAAGCTCACTCATCTCAGCTACGAACAAGTAAAGAGGGGCAACCGTAAAAACCCTATTTTGTCCAGGCGCCGCAAAATAATAAAAAAAATAAAAAAAATAAGAAAAATCATCCTTATAGAATCTCCACTAATTTTGATTAAAAAATGACAATTTAATTATTATTACAAAAATTCATTGTTTATTATGATTAGGTGTCATTAATGCTGATTGTTGGGTCATAATTGCAAAAGTCAAATTTGAAAATTAAAATTGATAGTGATTGTGAGCCATTAATGATGATTGGTAGGTGGTAGATGATTAAAATTTTTAATAAAATATAAAAAACAAAAATTAGAAAAAATGTTGTTATTAGAATAGGAAATGTTATTAAAAAAATAAAAAAACAAAATAAAAAAATAAATTGTGCATTTATGGATGAAAACCTTAGTAGTACCTATATAAAGGAGAGTAAGAGAGCACAAAGGGGGACGGAATTTTGGAGAGAGAATTTGGAGAGGCTAGGTTTTTAGGAGGAGGCAGAAAGAATTTGGAAGAGAAGAGAGAAGGAGAAATTAAGAGAGAAAGAGCAGCAAGTGGGAAAAGAAATGGAGAAACTGTTTACTTTATTTTCTTTATCTTATTTCTCTTATCTTTCTATCATCTAACACATTTGTCATCATTCAAAATAACCCAAGGAAGGTCTATATTCTAATGGTTGTTGCTACACATGTGAGCTTCAACATCAATGGCTTGAGGGTTGAGATATCATTTGATTTGATTAATTTCTCTTATTTTTCTTTCTTCCTTCCATTGTAAATACATATCCACTAGTTTATGATGAACCGTGCCTTGTGAAAACAATTTTTTTATTCAAACCTGTGAGGTATGCGCTTCCACTTGATCTCATCACTACATGAGCATGCATATGGACACTCTTTTCGCTCTTTTCTGGGTTCATATTTATATATATTATCTTGTCTAATACTTTAACACTTCGCTCTTACTTTTAGCCAAGTGGTAATGGAGCATATCAGGTATGAGCATTCTCTCCTTCTATTGCGCTTTATTCAGATTTTAAAGTGGGTTGATTTTATACATCTTTACCTTTCTATGGACTCATTTATTTAAATAAATTAAAAATCAGATGGAAAAATGTTTTTTTAAGAAATAAAGATATTGTTGACAAAGTGGTTTTCATGCTGTGCGAGGTTTTTAGAACTTCCTCAGGAAAAATCGATTGTTCTTCTGTGCGAGATTATGGGAATCTCGTCAGGAAGTTTGATCCAAAATTATTTGAAAAATCTTTTCTAAATACAAATAAACACACGTTTTCCTAAATAAAAAAAATACAAACAATCAATAAATATCTTTCATAAAAATTAAATTTTTTCCTAAAAAACACAAACCAAATGATACGCATTTCTACCCCGAACTACGTGGGCTTTGATCCCTTAATGGTACATAGGCCCTAGGTTAAATCTTAGGTCAAGTCCAACAATGTAAATATTTTTTTATGTGAAGATGTTTGTTTTTTTGTAATTAAATTGAAATTAGAGGTCATATTTATTTTTAAATAATTAACTTAGGGTAACCGTTCTTATGAACGGGTGCTGCGGGGTGGCTAACACCTTCCCCATTCACAATTGACTCCCGAACCCAATTTGGTTTTAAAAGACCATTCATATAATTTTCAAAGTGTTTTCCAAAAGTATCATATTTTAAAAATTTTGGTGGCAACTCCATTTGACCTTATTTTAGGGCGCTACATAACTAGTAAGCAATTATAACCATAATCCAGAAATAAACGTGCAATTAAACAATGCGGAAGCCGATGACAACCTAGGTACATGTGTGACAATGTACAAACTCTGCATAGGCCAAAAGAGGATCTCACAAGAAATCAGCGTGGTCCCAGCGCCTCATTTCCCCGTGACTCCACTATCTAACTAGCACCTGAAACAGATGAGCAATTGGGGTGAGACAATGTCTTAGTAACACTTATTATTTCTATTTTGCCCTACGTGTGAGTGTGCGTAGTAAGGTGTCAATGTGGGAAATTATACAATATACCATAATTGAAACATGTATGAACAATCCCGTTTGCCAACAATATGCACAGTACCGGAAACCATTTTTAAATTCCATATATAATATACCATAGCTTTCACAAAACCGATCTAAACCATATTTCACAACCATTCGTAATGTTCGTCTTGTGAATCTTTATGGTTGTACCTTACCATTAGGTGGACCGAAGTGGAACTCAATAGGATCTCAACCCATACCTTGAACCACGGAGAAGTGGAACTTGATGGAGTTCTAACCCATACCTAGCACACCGGAGGTCGATGGAGCCAATAGGGTATTTCATCAAGCGATGGTGAAAGTAATCAACGCATCAATACTAACTACCACAACAATATATGCATCACAACCAAGCATGCATTTTAACAACAAAAAAAACTAGGCAGTCGGCCTTTCCAATGTTTCAGAATTCATGAAATACCAATTTCCAATATATATGTCTTTTCCAAAACTTTGATACAATGCACATAATATGCCCAGTTTTCAAATAGAATCCCACATGACATTTCATACCAAAGTATCTAGTTGAAATTATACATATATCGCCATAATCCAAGAGATTCATAGTGGAAAAGGAATTTGAAATTTCTTATCAACACACATACACCCATAAAAAAGGAAAGTGGTTATCTTGAAGAAGGATACCGAGCATTATTGTAATGAAGGTATTTCCCCGTGCTCATACTCAGGACCAATCACACTTTATACAACAATCACATATAACATCCTTAAGCAATTCAACACACCCATCACCTCAACTCACTCCTTTAATCACAATTGACACCCAATTCTACAATTGGCCATAAACAATCAAAGCAAGCCCAATAGGAATTTTCTCAAGCTTACCCATATCCTCCTCAACCATAATAACCATCAACCACTAACAAATTACATTCCGATACTTATATGATCAATTTATATCCAAATTAGTCTATAAATCATCCCAAAATCACCAAAATCCAATTTTACTCTAATCTTTCCCAATCTTATCATTCTATAACTTTCCACTAACCCTATTTAACATATTAGAACCCTCAATTTACTTATAATTAACATAAAGCCTACAATTCCCACTTAAACCCCAACTTCAAAGAAAACACCTAAATCCATAATAAATTTCAAAATACCACCATAACTTTAGGATTTTCACCACTTTATAATACCAAGATGAAATCTAAATCATATTGTAGCTAACTAAACCATTAGGAATTATATATAAGCATCAATAAGTCTAATGGAATCATCAAATTTTCAAAATCCCCTTCAAAACCTACCTTTTCAAACTTTTTCTAATATGTAGAGCTCATAGGATCAAATCTAACTAAACCAACCATATAATCATCATCATATAACCCACATGAGTGTCTCAGATCAACCAATTTACCCCCAAACAACTGAGATTTTTGAAAATCCACAAAGCCCTAAAATCTTTTCTTTGAAACCTCAAGAAATCAAGAGCAACCAACAGAGGGAAGGGAGTGAAATGAAGCTTACCCGCTCCTCAATGACGCCAAAAATACCCATGAATTGCCCACAACCGCCAGCCCGATCTCCACCCACGCCCTCTCTTTCTCTCTCCACGGCACTCACCAGAGCGGGGGAAAGGAGGGAAGAAGGAAAAATGAAAGGATGGAGGATGGGGACCCTCCATTTTCCGTCGACGAAGTTGACGAGCAGTGGCTCTTCCTCCACCACGCACTCGCTTGAACGGCCAAGAGGAAGAAGAGAAGCGGTGATGCAAGGTATCGGGCGAGGGAGTGAAGAAGGAAAAAGGAAAGGAAGAGAGGAAAAATGAAATAAATAAAATGGATATGATAAGAAAATTACTAATAGACACTTAGGTTCTCAAAATAAGATACTTCCTTGCAAGATAAAACTCTCTTTTTACTTTCTAAAAATTTCTGCTATAACTAGTTAGGAATTTCCTCCTACCATGATCTACTTTGAGTCCAAAAAATAATTCATCTAGCTCAAATTTTCTTAAATTAAGGGAGAAACTAGGTATTTAATTAAAAATCCCAAAAATATTTCCAATTTCATAAATTTATTTATAAAATTCCCCAATTTTATTAATTTATCCCAAAATCACAACTTAAATAATCACTAATTCTCAATAAAAATTTTAGGATGTTACAACTGTTATTATTAATAATTCCAACAAGGATCTTCACAACATATACAAAAGTAAACATTTACATGAATTAATACATAATCATCATATAAATTAAAGTACTTTATTAATCAATTAGTGACAAGTTAAGTGATATGCTACATAACATCAACTAGTCGTGGTGCAGATAAAATGATGAAGAGGGCAAAAAGAAAATGATGAAGAAAAATGGGGATCACGCCGTGTGACAAGGGGGTCTAGTCACACTCCCAGATTCTGCAATCTTTGACTAATAACGTTCCCAGTGCAAAATGCTATATACCCACCAACTACCATTACCCGTTATTAAACTTACAACCTCCAATTCAGTCCAAAAAAAAAAAGAAAAGTTACAACCTCCAAGACACACACACACACCCACCGGCCTAGCTTGTTTCATTTACACACACATCATGGGCATGGCTTTATGTTTATCCCACATATCTATCGGGAGAGGAATCTCTCCTTTTCTTTTGTATCATTTTCCCTCCTTTTTTCTCTTAATAGCCAATAGATCTTCTTTGGATGGTTCAGATTTGGTGTTTATAATATCATTATTGAAAATCAATTAAAATATATTTTGTATAAATCCAAATCTGAACTATTGAAAGAAAATCCAGTAGTTATTAAAAAAGAAAAGGAGGGAAAATGATACAAAAGAAAAGGAGGGGTTCCTCTCCCAACTCGAACCAAACAGCTTATTTTGGCTACTTTATGGTGAAAAACAGAAGTCTCATTCCATTCCACAAAAAGATATTTTCCTTTTTTAAAGCTATCTTATGTATAAATACCGATACTATGATGACTGATTATTTGATATGTGCATTGGAAAAATGAACAAACCTTATATAGTCACAAGATTGGTAGCAAGAAATCCATATGTTCAACACTCTACAATGACTTCCTAAGACAGCACTTTCAATTGAATAATTGGATCATATTTAATTAATAATGACAAAAAAAATATAAGTGGCTTATTTGTGTGGTTAGTGTGCGACAAAAGAATGATATCCAAAGGAAAGATAAATGTCAATCCTAACCTAATTAAACTAACTTAATATACACACACTAGTTCCCTCGGGATACCTGATATAAGCAATGGGTGAGGCTTTACGCGTATTAAGAAAAGAAGTTATGGCTAATACTTTTTTCTCTTCCTATTTTGGCCCCAATAAAGTTGGAGTATACACAGTATATGGTTAATACTCATATATAAGTAACAACTTTAAAATGTCAACATGTTTTACTAGAACCAAAAAAAAAAAAAAAAAAAGTTCAACATATTTTCTACTTTACCCGGATCCCTTTTCAATATAATATACGCTCTATCATATATAAAAAAATTCTACATAATAATAAACTGATGATAATATTGTATATTTATGTAAAAAAGTTACCGTTGTGACTTATAAGTAGGATAAAAAAGTTCTTTCTCTATCTTATAAATAAGACAAGGGCATTGAATTAAGGATATAATATAGAAGAATGAGAAAATTAATAGTTTAATGTTCACTTGCTAGTTTTTATTAACACCCGAAGAGAATAAGTTGATGGTTTACACTTTATAAGAAGAGTTGGAAGAGATATTGTCTCACAGTATAACAAATCCAACAACTATTTGTCGGCCATGTGCTTTACATGATGTTTCATTCTTGAGTTTTTTCTTCCATATAGCTATCTACCCCACTTACTCATATATATATATATATATGTATATATATAATGATGCGTTGATTTTAATCATCAAAATTCATATTAAAAAAGTTTTCCTAAATCAAATCTTACCATGTTCAAATCAATCTTAGGTTGAGCTGTTAAAAAAAGGCTATAATATATAAATGAGAGAGGAGAGTACTAGATTTGGACGGAGTTAAACCATCGAAATACTCCCACTGGATTTAGACTACTAGAAGCTAATTGGCACAAAAATGACCACACATAAGAAGGGGTGCATTATAATTGAGGAAAACGCCCTAAATATTTACAGCCTTAAGAGTGACAACATATTAAGACAGTCAAATCCCTTTTAACAAAAGTTTTCTTGGCATTTTTCATATGTTGTGCAATATTCCTTAATTACTTGACTTCAAATTAAGGATTCCCCTAATAAATGTCACAGTGAGCTATAATTAAATTCTGATTTAATTCACATTTTAATTAGGTGAGAAAATCCTAATAAAAACAGTCAAACCCGTTAAGGTGGACCTGAAGTCCAATAATATTGTGCAATAAAAAAATCAAAATTTGAAAATGCCAATGATGCTTGGATTGAAAGAAACTTCTGAGAAAAAAAAACTTAAAAGTCTATTTAGAGAATAGATTATGGAGAATAGGTTCTGAGATTATTGAAAAAATAGTTTCTAACAAAAACTAGGCTTTCTGCCCTAAACCTAGGTTTTCAGGCAAAAAAGCTATTATAAAAAAGTTAGCAGTGTTTGTCTGGCTTAACCAAAATCTTGATTTTGACAGTTAAAAGCTATTCTAAAAAGGTTTAGGTTGTTTGTCCACTTTGATTTGAAACCTAGGTTTGGGTCCAAACCTAGGTTTGAAAAAGCTATTGATAAACAGGGATTAAGAGTTCCAATATTAGAAGAAAGAAGGAAGTGACTATATGCTGAGAAGCTCTTCTCATTAAATGCATGTTTGGCTTGGCTTTAGAAACTTAGGTTTTAAAAAGTAGAGTGGCTAATCAGTCAAAAAAAGCTTAAAAGCACTTTTCCGTTGGAAACCTAGCTTTTGATACCTCAAACCTAGTTTTTAGATAAGCTAAAATTTTTCTGCTTTTGCATGAAGTACGAGGTAAAAAAGGTCATCATTACTATATCATAGTAATTAGGGGTGAGCAATGGGCGGGCTGGGTAACCCGAAGCCTAACCCATCGCCCGCCCATTTAATATTAGATGGGTATGGGTTAGCTCATACCCGAGCCTCAACCCATTCAAGCCCGAACTAAATGGGTTCGGGTTAAATGGGCGGGTTAAATGGGTTATGGGAAAACCCATTAATCTCTTGACCTATTTTTTTATTATTACAAATTTTTAAATTTCTTATCAAAGTTAATAATTCAAGCATCACATTCACATATTAAAAGTGTCAGCAAGATCTACAACTCCACATCCATGTTTACATCATAGTTTGTTGCACAAAAGAACTTAAATTTAGACAAATATCATAATAACATCTTTTTAGTGTTTAAACTTCAAACTAAAATATTGCAACCACAAGTTCAAATGATTAATATCACGCTTACAATTTTACATATTTATTTATTGAAATTTACAGGAATGCTACTGACTCACTCTCAATACTCATGGACAAAATTAAAACAAATTGAAAATATATATATATATAATTGGGCGGGCTTTAAATAGGTAAAAATTGCGGGTAGTGGGCTAGCCCATCGGGTTTCGGGTATTTTGCTCAGCCCTAATAGTAATCAACAAAAAATGCCCTTATTCTCTCTCTTACCCAACACATTAAATTTATGTCATTCTTAGTAATTTATACATCTAAAAGTTATTCTCATAACAATCATCCAAATACTCTCATTTTATCAAAAGCTGTTTTCTCACAAAATCTATTCTCCTCAAAATATTTTATCTAAAAGCACTTTTACCCACTTTTTTTTCAGAAGTTATTTTCCAAAAACTAATCCCAACATGCTCTAAGAATTTGATATATTTTTTTTTGTCAATAAGAATTTGATGTTACTTGAAACTGAATTAATCGATAATGCTGAGTGATTCTCAAATTAGAATCAAAAGTGCTTGGTGCCTACTCCACTACTCCATTAAGAAATAGCAATTTATCTCCCTTTTCATGTGATGGAGATTGAGTAAAGGAAGATCATCGATCATCCAGTACTAGCCACAGAAATTGGTTCTGAACTTTACGTGTGTGAAATGATTTTCACCTTTTGAAATTCTGCAGAGACAGTTGTATGGGCAAATCCCACAAAGAAACTATAAAAAAAAGTGGGTGTCATGTACTGTGAAATGAGCAAGTGAAATCCAACCAAACAAAAGTAGTTTCATCCACAGGAAGTCAATGCTATTAGTTCAAAAATTAATGAATGAATTTATTATTCCATTGTCGGTTTGGACTCTAGGGTATTTTAACAAGGCAGTGTTTGTGGTTGATCGTCACCTGAAAGTGACAATAAATTAAAAGAGGAAAAGGGAAAAACCCTAAACTTTTATCTATAACCCACATTTCAAGGAACAATCAAACAAAAACGCACTTAATTAGAAGGTAGATTTTAGAAAGTAAGGCACTGACAGAGGGGTTTTAATTATTACACTTTTGATTTTGATGATTTGATTTGTCGAAGCTAGCTCATGCATGCAATATAATACGACATCAGTGTTAATTATAACACTTTAATCCGCACTTAAATAATAATGCATGAATCTTTCTTTGTATAGTATAGTGTGAGAAGAATGAGGTTTCCTCCATTAATAATATATATTGGCCAAAAACTTCATAATTAATTAAGGAAGCTGTGAGCAGGGCTGGTGATATGGATTAAAGATTAGGCGGGATATAAGGGAAATAAAGAACTTAAAAGTTAAAACAGTATATACCACTCCGTGGCTTACTTTTATCCCAACCAACTTTTACAAATTAAAGTCACGATAAAATTAAATAATGTTATTTTTCTAAGGCATCTCTATATATTGTGTACATATAACTAATTGATCAAAACAACGTGGTAAATGAATTTTTAAAATGAATAGTTCTGATGCACATTATTGAAGAAGGTATTTTAAAAATTGAACCTACATTTTTATGAATAACTAATCTAACAAATTATATTATCAATCCATATTAATATTAATTATATTAATTCAACAAGTGTGCAATGGCGCTTTCATATAAGAGGCCAACTTTTCAATACACTTTTTATATTGAAGAAAAAGGAAAAATAAAATAAAAAGAAAACTCTTTTTTTTTTAATTATTACACAGGTGATAGACGGAGGTGGGACACACTTCTCTTTAAAAGAAATGCCTTATCCTCAATGCATTGCTAACTTATAAGCCTGAGATAATGTTCAGCAAGCACATTCAGTTAATACCTAAAAGTTAGTATTAATGATAATATTTGGAGTAGTAACCCGTGTCCCTGCTCATCAGAGAGGTAAACGTATGTAAACATAAATAATATTATACTAATAGACTTTTACTCCCACTTTTATTTGCAAAATGCAGTTGTGGCGTGTAAAAGAAACTTCACGGTCATTAGTTCAAACAAGCCCTTATATATTGAGGGGTAGAAGAAGTATTTTTTATTTTTTTTTTAAACATTTGTATCATCTTCTTGGAGATAATTATACACTTTTTATTATAAGTCCATTTTAATTAATTCTCATACATCATAGAATGACAATTAAATCATTAAATATGCCTAAAATTAATAATTTTTTAAAGTTTATCCTTATTAAAATTCTCTCTATCTACGTTACGAATCATTCTCACCCTTCACCCATCTTTAATTTCTCTATTTTCAATTAGAATTGAATACAAGTAAAACTAAAAATCTATCATTAATATCCTCTAAGTGAATTTATAATAAACACACCAACCATGCATGCCATGATACCATATAGTAGTAATAGTTAATTAAAGTCCGTAGCATAATACTTATTGATTTTGGTCCAAAAGAAATAAAACACACATGACATTGGCCATGCATATTGAAGTTAGCTTGGCTCACAGAATATAATAGAAGATTATATTGATGCTTAATACTCCCTCCAGTCCTAATTATAAGACCACTTTAACTTTTTTTGAAAAAATTAATGATGTAAAATTAATCACTTTAAACTGTCTATAGTTATCTTTTTTCCTCAAAACTAATTTATTCTACTTATAAACTAATTTATAATCTAATTACATGTCACATTTGTTATAATTTAGTGGTCTAATTTGCTTCCTTAACTTCCACAAAAAAAAAAGTCAAAGTGATCCTATATTTAGGACCGGAGCGAGTAATTCATTATCTAATTACAATGCATGATAGCCAGACTTATATTAGTAAAGTTCATTACTTCCCAGACGGAAGGTAACCACCTTTAAGACATGTTATTCTTGTTCTCTTAGTGGATGATATATAACAATAATATTAATATTAATATCACATCACGCCCTTGCCATATATTCTCCCTCCTCCATATATCCTTCAATCTTCCTAAATATATCCCTCATTGTCTCAAAAATTTAGTATCCCTCCTATGGGACCCACCACAGTGGGCCCCATTACCCTTCTTCACTATATAAATACTCTACCCTTACACATGACACATCAACTCACAAACACTCCTCACCTTAATATTCCCGAGAGACCACTTCCATTTCACAGTATTGCAATCTCATAAGCTTGAAGCAGCCATCAATAATGGCAGCTCAAGTAGCTACACAGAAGCCATCACTCTCGGCTCGGCTCAACTCATATGTAGCCAACAGCCGAGTCGGCAAGCGATTCAAGCTCACTGAGCGAAACACTAGCTTCACCACCGAGCTCCGAGCCGGCACCACCACGTTCCTCACCATGGCCTACATCCTCGCCGTCAATGCGAGCATCCTAGCCGACTCCGGCGGAACCTGCGGCGTCACCGATTGCCTACCTCTCTGCTCCAATCCCACCATCCCCCTCGCTGACTGCACCGACCCGAGTCTTCATATTATCCGACCCGACCCGTCTTGTAAGTACCCGCCCGTTAACCCGGGTTACTCAGCCTGCCTCCGAAAAACCCGGAGAGACCTCATCGTCGCCACCGCCACATCATCACTCATCGGCTGCATCATAATGGGCATCTCCGCAAACCTACCTTTGGCTTTGGCTCCAGGAATGGGAGCCAATGCTTATTTTGCTTATTCTGTAGTCGGGTTTCACGGGTCGGGTCATGTTTCGTATGAAACCGCTTTGACCGCCATTTTCATGGAGGGCTTAATTTTCTTCCTCATTTCCGCCGCCGGGTTTCGGGCCAAACTCGCGAAACTCGTCCCCCGACCCGTCCGGGTTTCGTCCCCGGCGGGGATCGGTCTCTTCTTAGCCTTTATTGGGCTTCAAAACAATCAAGGAATTGGGCTTATCGGGTATAGCCCATCAACTTTGGTCACACTCGGGGCCTGCCCGAGTTCGTCCCGGGCAGCGTTGGCCCCCGTTATAACGGGAGCTAACGGGACCGTTAGTTTGCTGCCTGGTGGACCCGTGTCTGATGATATCCTATGTTTGGGCCATAGGATGGAGAGCCCAACGTTTTGGCTAGGAATGGTTGGTTTTTTAATTATAGCATATTGCTTAGTGAAGAACATTAAAGGGGCTATGATATACGGTGTCGTTTTTGTAACCGTGATTTCATGGTTCCGTAACACGTCCGTAACGGTTTTTCCTGAAACGGAGTTGGGAGATTCGATGTATGAGTACTTTAAGAAGGTGGTTGAGGTGCACGTGATTGAGAGCACGTTTGGTGTCATAAAATTTAAGGGTATGAATAAGCGTTATTTTTGGGAGGCATTGTTCACATTTTTGTATGTGGACATTTTGGACACGACGGGCACATTAAATTCAATGGCTAGATTCGCAGGATTTGTCGATCTCAACGGTGATTTCGAAGGTCAATATTTTGCGTTCTTGTCCGACGCCACGTCCATCATTGTCGGGTCGCTACTAGGCACCTCACCGGTGACGACGTTCATTGAGTCGTCGACGGGGATCAGAGAGGGAGGACGGACGGGCCTAACGGCGTTAACGGTGGCGATGTACTTTTTCTTGGCGTTGTTCTTCACTCCGTTACTGGCGTCGATACCGGCGTGGGCGGTGGGGCCACCGTTGATCTTGGTGGGGGTGATGATGATGAGATGTGTGGTGGAGATTAAGTGGGATGACATGAGAGAAGCTATACCAGCGTTTATGACTATAATTTTGATGCCATTGACGTATTCTATAGCTTATGGTTTGATTGGTGGAATTGGGACGTACTTAGTGTTGCATGTATGGGAGTGGGGAGAAGAAATAGTAAAAAAGTATGTAATTAGAAAGGTGAGAGAAAATGGTGTTGTGAATGATATAAGAGAAGATAAAGTGGTTCAAGTATTGTAAGTAGTTGAATATTATCAAATTTAATTTAGTTGTATAAGGAATCATGTTTTTAGAAAGAATATTCCTAACCAAATCATATATATCTACCGTTATTATATACTTCTATGAGTATAGTAGATTCATCATGATTCAATCTTTGATTATTCAATGGTATTTTATTATCTACTACTCTTATTTTTAATGTAAAGTTTAGTCATCTAATTTGTGAGGATTAAATAAAAGAACGTTTTTGCATTAAATTTTATAGTATTGTTCAATCATTAATGTGTGTGATCAACACTAATGGAAAAAACTTTAACCAACTAGCGTTGGAACTAGTGAAAGAGGATTATTTAACCGCTTAAACACTCATTCTCATATTTGAATATCTGCAAAAACAAAAAATGTTTTTGGGAGAGTCATCCTTAATGGTGTCTGATGAGAATTTGACCTAGTTATATAGTCATATAAGAACTATTTAACTTTTCAATGAGAGACACAACTCATAGAAAAGAACAATGTAACTTTTGTTGGCATGGAAAAAAATGGGGAAAATTCTAGAAAAAGACCCTCGAATTACATAAAGGACACTTTGATACAATGAAATTTCAAAAGGACAAGTCAGTGCATTTGACTGATCTGTCCTTACCCAAATTAAAAGGAAAAGACTGAATTGCCCTTAGGTTAATTCTGATGACATGTTCACCCTGACCCAGCCTCTGTTCATGCTCTCTTAACCCAGCCTCTGTTCACGCTCAATTCACCCTCTCTTCACCACTGTGAAAATGCTCTCACCCTTGTCATCTGCATTTTTTATGGGCACCCTCATCAGTCTGTGCAACGATTTTCCGGTTTTCCCCCAAATCAAGAGAAGTGAAGACGAAGTGAGAGGAGACATTCAAGCTAGAGTGTTCGGCGATTCCAGTCCGGATACTCGAAGACCTTAAAGGTGGGATTTTTTGAGCTTACTTTGGTAATAAATATAGATATAGACTCCTTTTCTTCTTCATTCATTCGTTCTAGCGTCTCTTCCCATCTCTATAACTAAAAAAAAGCATTGATGTTTTTGGTTGATGTGAGGTTACTGTTGTGGGTATGCTTGTTATTCAGTGACATCTTTGCATATGATTTCTATATTACATTTGCGTTTTTGAGATGGATGCAGGGCTTTAATGTGAGAAATTTTTTACTTAAGTAACAATGGCATCAGTTTCATTGTTCTGTAATGCTTTTTCTGGTTTTGTGGAAGCTGTTCTGTGCTTCATGATGTGTCCTCTAAAAGTTTTGAGGTTAAAATGGTTTGGGTTTCATCTTTTCAGCATTGTGTTTGGTCTAACATTGCATTTGCATTTGTGTTTCTTATTTTGTGTATTATGTTTTTGAGGTTTTCTTACTTATTCTGAATTTGCTGAATGAGGTTTAAGCTAGTTTCTGATTGGTACAGGGAAATTCAATGGTTTAAATCATTGGGCTTTTAAGTAGTTTCTCTGGGAGTTTTCCCGGGTGTGTCTTATCCTTAAGTGGCTTAATGATACTTGAGAATATTTTGCTTAAACTTTCTGATATAGCTGACATAATCACTGGCTTTAAGTATACCTATAAGAGGAAAACGAAAGGGACAAAAGCACAAGCTATCTTTTGTAAAGTCTAATTTTGGTTAGAATGAGGGAAGCCTCTTTTGTAATATGATTGTATCTTAGCATCAATATGAAAATCTCAGTATTTCCCTTTAGTTTATGTGTTTTGTTTCTATAAATTTGCTGGTGTGATATTTACTGGGACAGGTTCCTAAACTTGCTGAGTTCTCTACTTGTTCATTGAATTGAATTTCAAACTTCTCTTATCCTAAATTGGGTTAATGAGAATGAGAATGTTCATATTGAAATAATGTTTTGTTTGTTCCATTAACTGTATTATAACTTGTCCTTGACTTGTCCTTATTGGAAAAGTTTATGAAGCTTCAATTTTTTTGTTATTTAATTATTAGGCTGCATATACTTGTGCTAATGTTGTCTCATAAATCTCTAATTAGTTAGTTCTATTTATTCTTTTCTTCTGTGCTTGTTCGATTAAGATTGTATCATCTGAATTGGATTAGTGACAATTTGCAAAATGATTTTTGTTATGTAACTTGAAATAGTTATATTGATATAATTTGATTAATAGCTTGTGCTTCTGTTTTGTATTGTGCGAGAAAGTGAAGATTTTGAAGATATTGGTTATTGTTGTTTAGTCTTAAAGAAAGCTAATACAATGGCAGCAAGAAAGAGCTGTGGGAAGGGCAAAGAGAGAAAAAGGAGGAAAGGTAATAGAGTTATTATTAGTTGTTATGTGAATTATTGATTATTGTTGGTTATTCTCTAGTTCATGTGATTGTATGGTTTTCTTGTGGTATGGTTGAAAAGCTCTTGTAGACGTAGTGTGTCTAAGTTGCACGCTTTTGTATCTATCATTTGTTTGGACTTACTATGCCTATAGTTGCATGTGACATTTGCATGAGATGTAAAAGACTCACGCAGCTATATTATGGAACTAAGCTCTTCCATTTATGAAACAGGTACAGATATGGACCGATTTATGGGGAAAATAGCGATAGAACAAGAAGCACCCAAACCTACTACGAATGGTTTTATGCTGTTTAGAAGGTACTTTGGTTCGAAACCAGAATATAGCAAGGCAGCAGGAAAGGCATGGAAAAAACTCCCTGAGGTGGAAAAAAATAAATATCATAAAGCAAGCCTCGAAAGTAGGGCAGGAAAACAAGAGACAAAGGCAGTTAAAGAGGTGGAGGAACAGAAGAAAGACAACAAGAGAGAAGCTTTATTCCACACAAGATGCTCAGTAAGAGCCTTCACAAAGCTGCTGAAATTTGTGAATAGTGATACAAGTCTACAAGACAGAGTGAAAGCAATAGGCTTTGGTCATCTATTGAAGGTGGAATTTCATAGACTCCCCCATGATCTAATAGTATAAATGCTGAGGTTATATGACTCACCAACACACCAATTTATGATAAGAGGGATGACACGTGAGATAGATGTCGATGATATGGAGAAGCTGCTAGGAATTCCTCATAAAGGTAACACTACAAAAAAAGGGCTTTTAGTAGCGGTTAACTTAGTCGCGTAACACTTAAACCGCTAGTAAATATACATTAGTAGCGGTTATAAGCAAAAACCGCAAGTAAATCCAACGGTTTGACCACAGAAGTAGTTAGTAGCGGATATTACTAGCGGTTTTTGGGTTACAACCGCAACAAATTTGGTGCTTTTTGGCGGGAAAATTAGTGGCGTAAATTTAGTCGCGGTTCTGGAGGGAAAAACCGCTAGAAAATGAATGGCCGCTGAATTAGTGGCGGTTTTAGTACATTAGTAGCGGTTTCCCCCAAAACCGCCACTAATTCAGCAAAATAAATGCAACTGCATTTATTACTGGTTGATTTAGTCGCGGTTTCAGCAGCGGTTTTTGTTGAAACCGCGACTAATAGTAGCGGTTCTTGCAGAACCGCTACTAAAATGAACAGTTTAAAAAGGCTCGTGCCTTTTCAGAGAAAAGGCACGAGCTTTTTGAGAAAGAAAGTGACCTGACGTGACTTCGACTGGAAAAAAGAGATCAAAATCATGGTGAAAAAGGGCGATCGCAATAAGAGGCCTATGACCGATGAACAAAGGGAAGCTGAGGAGCGGCTACGTAAGGAACTGGCTGAGCAGGCCGAGAGGGATCGTATAGAACAAGAGCGCATCCGTGTGCAGAACGATCCGATTCCAGAAGATGTAATCAACGCATTCTGGAGCGGGGGAGAGGACTTCGACGAGACTGGAGGAGGAGCGGATTTTGAGGATATGGAACGTTGGTTGGACGGTGAGGAATTTGACGAGGCAGGGCACCCTAAACGATCCTCCGGAAGGTCCACCGGTTACGAAGTACAAGTTCAGGGTAAGTAAATTCAATTTTTATTGTTTTTATGAGATAATTATAATTTTTTATCGCTCATTAAATTGAAATTGTTCCCTAAATTTGACAGACCCTTCTGGTAGCATAAGTGAGAAGAGGTTGACCGTGCAAGATGCGATGAACCTTCCGAGCGGGCACAGAGTTATAGTTGAGTGGGACGACTTGACCAAATTACCGGTTGGACAAGGGGGGCAACTGTACTCGAGGTTCGTCGGGGGTGTAGGCCAGAATTACCAGCGATTTCCGATTGACGCTTTGGACTGGAGGAAGATTGATGCGAACTCTAAAAAGTTCGCGTTTGACGAAATTGTTAAGGTTTGTTGAATTAACTTTGAGCTTATTTATTGTTTATTATTTATTATTATTAGAATGTGATTTTAATTAATACTATAAGAAATATTCTTGTTATTATGTATTGTTTATTATTTATTATTTCTTATTTCTTTTCTGTTATTATTTGAATTTGATTTTAATAAATATTATAGGAAATGTATTTATTATTTCTTATTTGTTTTATGTTATTATTGGAATTTGTTATTATTTATTAATTTCTAATTAAACATACTTAAATTTAATATTTTACAGAGGAAGTTTGATGTGAGGGACAGCCGCAAGAATTGGACAGAATCAAAGATGGGGGAAGGTTGGAAGAACAAGCGGTTGGATATGTTCAAAGAAAGAAATCGGGGTGGGAGTAGGCCGATTCAGGAGTTGGTCGATGATGTCCCTGGTGGCGTCCCTGCGGATGCGTGGGAGAGATATGTGGGTTGGAGGAGGGGAGACATTGGGAAGGTATAATGAATAATATTATTGAATTGATATTAAAATATCATATTGAAAAATTATTTTTGAATTACTGATTATTATTTAATTTTATTTTATGTTAACAGAAGAGGTCGCAACAAGGTCTTGCCGCGAAGGCCCATCAGAAGGTTCATCATACGGCTGGGACGAAGCCGTTTTCGGTTGGGTACAAAGAGATGGTATGAAGGAATGAAGTTTCATTGTTTGATTTAAAAATAATTTATCTTTATATATTAATAACTGTTTGTATCTTAATTTTCAGGAGGAAGAGGCTGCGAAGAAAGGGCAGAAAGCTACCTACGGTCGTTTCTACCAAATAAAGCACAGACACGCCGACGGGAGCCCAACATCCAGGGAGGCTGAGGAGCAAATTGTAAAATTTTTATTTATTTATTTATTTTTATATTATTATATTTTTAATAACAACGACATCAAAATAAAATTGTTAATATGTTTGTGTGTGCAGGCTAGGATTGAGGCTGCGGAGAGAGAGATCGCCGAGTCGCAGGGGGACAATGTAGACCTCACTGCCTCGCTAAGGGCTGCCCTAGGGCCTCAAGAGCACCTTGGCCGGGTTCGCGGGATGGGATTCGGAGCCCGACCTACGGTGGTGTACGGCAGGTCAGGCGACCCAAGCAGCGCCCAGTCTACAGCTTCGAGCCAACCATCAACAAGTGGCCCGATTAGGGGAGGCGCAGAGTTTGAGGCTCAAATGAGGGAGAGACTCACTCATGAGATTACGGAACGGGTGACTGATCAGGTGTATGACCGACTGGACTCCTGGGTGCACGACGCCAATAGCACGTTGGAACGGATACAGCGGATGTTCGACCCGGATAGATCTCCTTTGCGAGTACCACTACCTCCTCGTCCACCGAAGCATCCTCGCAACCGTTCTCCGGAGCATCAAGACGACGATCAGCCTCCTGCGGCGTAGCTCTAGGGTTTTTTTTTATTAGAATGTTTATTTTAGGATTTAAGTTGAACATTTTTATATTTAAATGTTTGCTAATTTGAATATTAGTTGTTTAAACATTTCATATCTTTAATGTTGCATAATTTTGTTAGTTGTTAATATCTGATTTTATTTTTTACTTTACAAATGGCGATAATTTGTTTTAACAGTTCAACAAAAAAGTTTCTCCCTGACTTACTAAATAAACCGTTGTTATTTGTTTATTTTCTTATATAGTATTTGAAAAAAACAAGATATAAATAACATTAAAAATACAAAATAGCATATAAAAATAATTTAATATTAGTAGCGACTCTAGAACCGCTACTAATGTATACTCAGACACATCTGCCACCTGTTAACTTTCCAACGGCCTGATTGAGTTAGTTGCGGTTTTAGTAGCGGTTAAAGAACCGCTACTAATGTCTAAATTTCATTTTATAAGCCCTTGATTCTTTCCAATTCATTTTCACATTTCATTCAAACTATTAAGCTCTTTCCTTCTTTGATAATATCTTCAGTCATATGATGGATAAATCTTGGATAAGTTTGCCACGGACGTCTCCCCGCTATTTGGTTGGTGTTGACCACTTTTTAGATTTTGCTTTCAACCGCACCGGTGTTAACAATCAAATATTGTGTCCTTGTCCGAAATGTAAATTTAAGAAGTGGCATCCCAGAAATGTTGTGCGTGAGCATCTTATACTGAAACAATTCCCATCAAATTACACATTCTGGGGTATTCATGGCGAGAACGATGATGATGGTGGTGAGGTAGTTGCTCGAACATCTCAGGTTGGAATGCAGATCGACGATGACGATGATGACGACAATCATGTGGATCCATTTAATGATGTTGTGCGTGATGCTTTCGGGGTGCAAGGTGACGGCATCGGGAGTCAGGAAGGGGTTGAAGGACCACTCCCGGAGTTTTTTCGAAATGAAGCTGCAAAGAATTTTTTCGACCTTATGACGGATTCAGATAAGCCATTGTTTCCAGGTTCTACTAAAAACTGCCTCTCATTTCGTTTCTAGTTTTGTCACATAAACGTTCATTTTAGAATAAGAATAATGTTTATTCAGGGTGCAGTAAATATTCAAAACTATCATTTCTTGTCAAGCTCTATCATATCAAGTGCTTGTGTGGCTTCAGCGATAAGGGGATGTCGATGGTGTTAGAATTATTGGGAGATGCATTCTCTCAGGCAGAAATCGCACCATCATTCTACGAAGCAAAGAAGACTATTAACAAGTTGGGATTGAACTACACTAAAATCCATGCCTGCCCGAATGATTGTATGTTGTACTGGGGAGAAGACGCCGGGTTGGACAGATGTAAGCGGTGTAATGCGTCTCGGTACAAACAGGCGAAGAGGGGTCGAAAGCGTTTGATGCTCGATTCCCGGAATTCGCCAGTGACCCGAGAAATGTACGCCTCGCTCTCGCATCAGATGGGTTCAATCCGTTCGGGAATCTTAGCACTACGTACAGTATATGGCCTGTGGTATTGATACCGTACAACTTACCCCCTTGGATGTGTATGAAACAGAGCTCATTCATTCTTTCGATGATTATTCCGGGGAAGAAAGCTCCTGGAAACGATATAGATGTCTACCTTCAACCGTTGATACAGGAGTTGAAGGAACTTTGGACCAACGGAGTTGAGACGTATGACGCTTACAGTAAGACGCTCTTCACACTCCGTGCATCGTTGATGTGGACAGTGAGCGATTTTCCCGGACTTGGCACATTGTCTGGTTGGAACTTGCATACAGGCAGAGCTTGCCCCAACTGCAACTTTGACCAAGACTCGGTCCGCCTTCCTCACAGTCGCAAGTGGTGCTTCATGGGTCATCGGCGGTTCCTTCCTGGCGGTCATAGGTTCCGGCTGCAGAAGATTAGATTTAACGGATCGCAGGAAATGAGGGATCCTCCTACGTTTTTGTCTGGCGCAGATATTCTTCAACAGCTTGAAGATGTTCACGTAGAGTTCGGGAAGACAGACGGCGTTCAGCCTGGGGGAAGAAGGGGACGCGGCCAGTCCCAGGGGGAAAACGTGCAGCAATGGCGAAAGAAGAGCATTTTCTTCGAGCTCCCCTACTGGAAATCTAATCTACTTCGCCACTGTCTTGATGTCATGCACATCGAAAAAAATGTGTGTGACAATATTTTGTACACTTTACTCAACGAGTCTGGAAAGTCCAAGGACCATCTCCAAGCAAGGAAAGATCTGATGGCGATGGGAATACGTGAAGACGCATGGCCGGATGAGAATGAAAAGTTTGCCCCAGCCTTATTCACACTGACAAGAGCCAACAAGGAAGTCTTCCTCTCCACACTTAAGGACATCAAGGTCCCTGATGGTTATTCAAGCAACATCTCAAGATGTGTGGACATGCACTCTAAGAAGATTGCCGGGTTGAAAACCCATGACTGCCACGTTTTGCTCCAGCAATTCCTACCTCTGGCAATTAAAAGCACATTGCCCCCGGAGGTGTCTAATGTTTTGGTTCAACTCAGTTCTTTCTACCGACGGTTGTGTGCAAAAGTTTTGGACAAAGCAGAGCTGGATCAATTGCAGGAAAAAATTGTTCTAACGCTCTGTCATATGGAGATGATATTTCCCCCGTCTTTCTTCACGGTCATGGTCCATCTCACTGTACACCTCGTTCAAGACGCAAAGATGGGCGGCCCGGTTCAATACCGCTGGATGTATCCCATAGAGAGGTCCGTTGATTCATTTTTCCAGTGGTTTCATGATTTTGTTTCAGTTACTTGATTGTACTTGTAATTACAGATACTTGGGGAAATTGAAGTCGTATGTGAGGAACAAAGCATCTCCAGAGGGTTCTATAGCAGAGGGTTATTCTGGTGACGAGGTGTTAACATATTGTTCGCGCTATTTTGATGATGACATCGAGACTTCATTCAACCGCCCTCCTCGTGTCGATGACAGCCCATCCAATGTCCAGTCACCTTCCAACACATTATTCCCGCCAGTTGGAAAGCCAGTTGGAGGAAGTCAGTATTACAGGCTCACTCCCACTGAGAGGTTGCAAGCACACAGACATGTCTTGACAAATTGCCCTCAAGTGGAGCCCTACATTCAGTAAGAATTGTAACACTATATACACGTATCATGTTATTTTTTTTATTTCCAAACCACATAACCCTCTGATATGTTCCATTGGAATTTAGGGATTTCCGCCGCTATGTTAAACGCCAACTACGAAGCCGCACAAGGTCATCTGCCGAGGTGGACAAAAAGGTCCATCGAGAGTTTCTGGATTGGTTTGCACAGAGGATACTCAATGACAACAACCCCCATGCGCCTGATATGATAAATCTAGCAACCGGTCCACTCGACCATGTCAGGAGATATACGGCATACAACGTCAACGGCTTCAAGTTCTGCACCATTGCAAGGGATGAAGGTTCTCTCACCCAGAACTCCGGAGTCTTTGGCACATTCGGAACAAGGAGTTATGCCAGCTCACGGGATACAGACATGCGATTTGGAGGCGTATCATACTATGGAAAGCTCGTGGACATCATCGAGCTTAACTATCAAGGTCATTTCACCGTGCCTCTCTTCAACTGCATGTGGGCAGACACCAGAACTTCTCGAGGCATTACATTGGACATCTTGGGCATCACGTCCGTAAATTTCTCGAGGCTCATTCACACAGGGGAAATGGCAGATGATGAGCCGTATATTCTTGCCTCACAGGCGCAGCAAGTTTACTATGTGGAAGATCGGACACATAAAGATTGGCACATGGTGATTCATATGAAGCCGCGTGACCCCTACGACATGGGTGACGAAGATGATCTGGAACTAGGCAGCCAACATTTCGAACCTGAAAACTTCGACAACCTCATTTCTGAAGAAGACGGTCATTTACAAGTAGTTAGGTGAGCATTTTCACTACAAATAATTTAAACAAATTTCAACACCTTTAGCAATATAAATTTATATATTTGTTTATGTTCTTTTTAGGCAGGAGCAAGAAGAAGATGATTGAAGCAGCCAACCATAATTATTTTTTCATTTTATAAAATTTTCATAAAAATGTGTATCAAACGTTCATATATCATATTTTCTTTAATGTAGGTTGAGGTTTTTTTTAATTAAAGACATTTAGTAGCGGTTCCAGAACCGCTACTAATTTAATATGGTCGTTTTTAAAAATCCTTAAACTTTAGTAGCGGTTTTGAACCGCCACTAATACATTGGACATTTTTTATTCTTTTTAATTAGTAGCGGTTTTGAACCGCCACTAATAAGTTGGACATTTTTTTTATTCTTTTTAATTAGTAGCGGTTTGCGAACCGCTGCTCAAACCGCCACTAATAAATGGGCCAATTTTTTTTTAATTAGTGGCGGTTCAAACCGCCACTAAATTGAGAATTGAATTTTTCCACGATTATGCTAATTTTTACATTAGAGGCGGTTCTTTTTTATTTAGTAGCGGTTTTACAAACCGCTACTAATTAGTAGCGTCTTTGACTTTATTACACGCGGTTTCGATAACCGCTAGTACATGTTTGTCACAGACGATTCAGTGGCGGAAACAAGAACAGCTGGAAACATGTTAGTAGCGGTTAGAACCGCTACTAATCGTCATTTATAACCGCTACTAATGCACGCTTTTTTTGTAGTGTAAGGAGGTGAACATGGATGTGAGCGAAAGTGACCCAACGTTGCAGCAATTGAAGAGGGAGTACGGGAATAAGAGGCACAACACAATATTGCAAGAAATTGAAAATGATAAGGGGTCAGAGAAATTTGAGCTATTGTTTGTGTTCTACACTTTGGGAACTGTTTTATGCCCTATGTCCAGTTGAGGGGTAAGTGATAGGCTTTTGAGAGTGATCTATTGTACGAAAGACGGATTTGGGGGCTATGATTGGGCAATCTTCATGCAGAAGGACCTGTGCAAAGAAATGGAGGACTATGTCTCAACATACCGGAGAAAGGAGGAAAGGGATGGTATATGCAATGTTGGTGGTTGCTTGTACGTACTACTGGTATGATATGATATGGTAATAATTTTGAAACAAATAGATACTTTAGTTTGACTGTATTGACAATTTTTGTTGCTTTTGTAGTTATACCTTGGCGAGTACTTTCCTGTGAAAATTTTTTTAGAGCATAAGTTTGTTTGCCCTGTTGAATTCTGGACGAAGGACAAGATGATAGATTTGATACAGATAGAGAAGAAGAGCAGACTTGGATTGCTGTTTTGTAGTTGCACTTTTGAGGCTAGGGTGAGAAAGGACGATAGTAAAGTTGTCGATTATTTATCCCCGGTAAATAATTTATCTGGATTTGCATATCATGTTGGTGCCATATCATTTATCCTTTTCTGTAAATTTGCATATCATGATAATCATTGTACGGTTGTAAGATCTGAAAGAGTTGCATGGGTGATTGATGTCTGTGATTGACAACGAGCTGACAAATGTCCGCACAAGACTTGTCAATGCAGTGGGTGAGGAGTTGATGAATGCCCAGTTACGGAGAGAAGGGAAGGGGAAAAGGAAGAGACTGAGAAGGAGGCCATTGCATGTGAAGAAGAACATGAAAATGAGCAGCATGAAGACAATGTAGCGTGTGAAGAAAAAGATTATCATGATGTTGGTGACAATGAGGGATTCTATGATGTGAACAAAGAAGTCAACCAACCTTCTTCATCTTTTACAGAGTCCCCTATTACAGTCCCTGATGACATTGAAGACAATATGGACAAGGGAAGCAAGGGGAAAGAAGGGGTGGAAAGTGACAAGGGACACAAGTTGAGAAGATCAATGAGGACGTGCAGGCCGGCAATTACATCTCCCTATGTGGAGTTAAAGGCACCTCCTCGAAAGACCAAGCCACTTGATGAGTGAGACACTTTTTTCAAGGCCATTGTTTCATCCATCCCACCGAAAGAAATAAAGGATAAGTAACTTTTTATTACAGTTGGCTGTGACAGAGAAAATTCCACACCTAAGTAAATAACTTATTTTCATACTAACATAAGATTCCGCAATTATTCATAGGATATTGGTGTCAATGATGGATGAAGATATTAATAGAGATCATTTGTATGCCCTTGGGGGAGAGTATCAAAGAGTTGGTAATAGGGTTAGTATCGATTTAAAAAGCAACCATTATTTTTGTTTAATAGTGTGGATTGTTTAGTCTTAAAGGAAGACTTTAATCGGTTTAAAAATGGCTGTCACTAATCTGATTCTATCACAAATGCAGGTAATGTCATTGGTGTGTAAGACTTTGATGGTTGAGATACAATCAAATGGATCTCTAGTGAGGCGGCACATTTTTATAGCTGACTTCATGGTATGTTTGCACAATGGGTATATATAATGTGGATATTGATGCTAGTTTATTCCCTGAGTTGCAATCCCTCTTACTGTAAAACATAGAACATGAAATTTGGAGATTGCATGTTGTGTGGAGCTGTCTTGTTTGTACATATTTGTTGTAATATGATTGCTGACTCTAATCTGATGTAGATAAAAATGGCATTGAAACCAATCAATTGGAATGTCAGAGAAGTCAAGAATGAATTCTTGCCGGAAAGACTTGGTTACAATCTTGGTGATTGTGATTTGATCCTGGGACTAGTTTTGAAAGAAGAACATTGATTCTGCGTTGCTGTAGCTCTAAAGACCATGAAGTTCTATGTGTTGAATTCTTGTAAGCCTAACTTAGAATCCAATACAAAGAAAAGGCAGCGTGAAGTAAATGAAATCATGAACCCTCTACGACTGATAGTAAAGATATAATAGTTTAATTTTCTGATTATGCTAAAGTAATTGTTGAATTGTTGCTGAGCAATTGTGGTTGCTTGCAGAGGGATAGGTTGTATGACGCTATTGCCATAGTCATGCCCGAACGTGTTTCGGGTAAGGGAAAGAGCAACATATTGTGACCAGAAGTTCCTTAACTAGCCAACATGTAAGTCACCATTTTGTTACGGTTGTATTGATCTAATTACGGACCAAATTTTGTGACATGTCAATTATAACTATGTAATGTTTGTCTTCTTCTTTGTAGGAAGGATTGTGGGGTTCATGTGATGATTTGGTTAAGGGAATGGGAATCCGATGAACCACTACAATACACAAATGTAAATGTTGTGTGAATAAAACTTACTTTGCAGTTGCTTATATTTTGGTTCCGTGTTCTTATGTCTCCATTTTTCCCAGGAACACATTCCCCAGTTTAGGAAAGACCTCATGTGGTGGCTAGTGAACCATGAGCAAAACACATGTCGCGATGACGCTTTGGAGGTGCTTTAGGAAGAACCAATTACTAAGAAGGACGATAGCTATCAAAAAAATTTTAAGACAACAAAAGACCTTTGAGAGGAAACGAGCACGGTTGTCTTAGTTGTTGCATTGTTATATGTTATCCCTTGTGAAGTAGATGGATGTTTGTAAACTCTTAGTTGATGAGAGGTTATGTTGACTAAGATTGTTCTGTTATGTTGGTTTTTTTGTATCACAAATGTCAATATCACATACTAGGTGTGTTGGTGTTACCAATTACAAAAGTGGTTGCAATGTTGCAACGTTGCATGTTTATATCCAATAACTTATAAGGAATGTGACAAGGAAATACCAAATTTTCATCAGGTCCTATGTTACAACAGCAACTGCACAGAGCTTCCAAGGACACCCTTCTACTTTACACTCTACAGACTTGTGAGCAATGCTAAACTTGTAGATAGCTTGCCTAAACTCATCTGCATGTGCAAATTGCTGACCTTCACCAATGATAAGTCCATACCATTTCACATGGATCATGTCACTCATGTCTGTTTCATCACTTCCTACCCAACTCCTTATGATTGAATTTATTCCCAAGGGACTCTCCTGAAGTAAAAATGAAGCACCGCTATCATAGGACAAAGGATAAGCATTTTCATCCAAAGGAATGCCACTTAAATCAATTTCTTCTGAAAATCCAAAACATCTTTCATGCCTGCATACAATTTCCCAAAACTTGTTAGTGTATTACCAAAACTTTAATGTCAAAAACCAACATCAAATAGCACAGAATATTTAAGCACTTACATTTGAGGATCACCCATTTCCATCGGTTCATTCACATTCCCTTTCCAACTTATCTACACATGTGCTTTCCTTTCATTGTGACCAAATAGATTTCTCATTTCAGCTTCACTATCAAGATCAATTAGTGTCCTCTCATCATACCTTACTGTATATTTAATGTCACAACAACTCCAATCATATCCTATCAATTCACATACAATATGTCTTAACTCATCAATTGTCATCCATTCTTTCAGCATCCTTGACCTCACACCCCCTCTAGTGTATTTAACTTCACCGTCATCATTACAAACAAATTTCCCCTCTACATGGAAATAACAAAACAATTCTTTCACATTACTTGACCGAATTTCATTACTTATCTTCCTCCTTCACCTACAACAAAAAATATAACATTTCAGATTTTTTCATCTCAATTTACATTACATCACTTGCAAAATTAACTTTACATCACGATTCCCAATTTCTATTAAGGGTTTCCCAAATTCTATTAAGGGTTTCCCAGTTTCTCTTAAGGGTTTTCCTAATTCTGTTAAGGGTTTCCCAGATTCTGTTAAGGGTTTCCCAGATTCGATTAAGGGTTTCCCACCCATGTGATGATGTCCCAACTCATCCTTGACACTCACGTAACCACAACCACACCATTTCCATTTCCCTCCCAACAGAATGCTTCTCCTAACCCCAAACAATGAACCCCAACCACAATGTAATCAAATATTGGACAATGGACATGAAGAGAAAATGCTTTAAACAATATTCACTACTTACCTTCACTTGCTTCAAGTATTTTCGAGCTACTTCCCACACATGAGGAGGAAGTTTTTCTCTTATTCTTTCCCAACAAGAAGTCGTCCTTTTCATCCTGCATTTACTCAAATATTAGACAATGGGGATGCAGGGAAGATGCTTTAAAAATTTCACCATTAACTTCATCTTTTTCGGCCAACCTGAGAAAACGTTGGGAGGAGCTTTTGTCTTCTTCTTCACCCACCCAGCAGTCCGTCCTTTCCCTCTACATTTCAATAAAGAGGAGATGAAACGAAGATAAAGACAATGGAGATGAAGAGAAGATCTTTAAAACCATTTACCTTTACTTCCTTCAGCTTTTCTTAACGTCCTGAGCACACATGGAGACGAAGACGAAGCTTCTATCTTCTTCTTCCCCAGCCACTTTGTTTCTCTCTCTGTGCATTTATTCCATAATGTCAGCTCTCCTCTCTTCCTTTCTTGCCATGTTAAAGCCTTAAGTCAGC
This sequence comes from Mimosa bimucronata, assembly GCA_037074515.1. NCBI lineage: Eukaryota > Viridiplantae > Streptophyta > Magnoliopsida > Fabales > Fabaceae > Mimosa > Mimosa bimucronata. The sequence goes on from CM073446.1 coordinate 5,566,269, forward strand.
TCTCTCTCTTCCTTTCTTTTTGTGTTAAAGCTTTAAAAGGTAAAAGGACAGCTCAGTCACGTGTGCTCAGGTCCTTTTAATTTGAGGGCAATTCAGCCTTTTCTTTTTAATTTGGGTAAGGACAAATCAGTCAAATGCACTGACTTGTCCTTTTGAAATTTCGTTGTATCAAAGCGTCCTTTATGTAATTCGAGGGTCTTTTTCTGGAATTTTCCAAAAAAAATGTAGGTTATTCATCAAAATGTATACTTCCTCCTTTCCTAAATATAAGACAAACTTGACTTTTTTTTGGAGAAATTAAGAAGGTGAAATGAACCACTTAATTATAACATATTTATTATATTATTAAATCATATGTTAGTTTATAGATCAAATCAACTAGTTTAGAGAAAAAAATTCAGGAAAAACAATTTTTAAGTAACATATTTAGCTTTTTTAGGATTCTCCAAAAAAATCAATTAAATCCTATATTTAAGAAATGAGGGGGGGGGGGGGAGTACCTTATATGAGACTTATCCAATTCAATTCAATTATGAAGTTTTCATGAAAATTAACAAAAAAGTACATTGAACTTTTGTTGTTTTTGTTTTTGGAATTTATATGGCCCATCAAAACCAGTAATGGGCGTACGTTTGAATTGCAAATGAGTCCAATATATGAGAATATTTCTTTTGTCCAAAATGTCAAAAAATTTTGTGTGCCACAAAGGGCAGCCCAACTTCATTAAACGTTAAAAATATCCCTCTCAAACACAATAATGAAGCAAAAAACTTTGCTGTCTTCTCTTCAGAACCAACCAAAAAAGAACAATTTTTAATTAATACTCCCTCAAGTCCTAAATATAAGATTACTTTGACTTTTTTTTGTGGAAGTTAAAGAAGTAAATTAGACCTCTTTCTCGTAATAAAGAAATTAGATTATAGGTTAGTTTATAAGTAGAATAAATTAGTTTTGAGGAAAAAAGATTTTTTTTTTTGGATTGAAACTACTTATTTTTTTACTGGAAAAAAAGTTAAAAAAGTCAAAGTGGTCTTATAATTAGGACCGGAGGGAGTAGTATGAAATTAGTCACCTATAGTTGATGTTAGTGCTAAAGTTCATATACATACCACTTCCATGAAAATAAAAAATTTATATTTCCTTTTCTATGAAACACATATCTGTATATATATATATGTGTGTGTTCCGACCCTCTTTCTCGTAATAAATAAAAGAAGGGAAAAATGCCATTTTTGGCCCGGAAGTTTTACCTTTGGAGCAATTTTGGTCTGGAAGTTTTTTTAGGACCTATTTTGACCCGGAAGTTAATAAAAAGTAGCAATTTTGACCTGGGCTAACGGAAATTAACGCTGACCGTTAAAGTGTGCCTATTTTGCAATTTAATTTATGACACATGGCAAATTTAGACTACTAAGCCCTGAAATTTTCAAATAAGATATTTATTTTTGAGTTACAAAATTCCTTTCACTTCAAAAGTCTTACCTACCAAACCCCTTAATTATTTTCTCCCATAATAACCTCTTTTGAACCTAAGAATAATTTTTTCAAATTTATTGTCCTTAAAATAAAGGAGAAACTAAGCATTTAAAATTCTCAAAAGTGCCTCAAAAATTCTCATAATCCATCATCTCTCATGAATCAATTCTTAATTAACCCACTAATCCTCAACTAAATTTCCGTGATGTTTACATAAGACACAATTTCTATGTTCATATAGCTTTTGACCTCAAAACTGAGCTCAATTTAATAGCAAAATAAACAGTACCAGCATACTTTGATTTCCAAACACCAGTGAGGAACCCAACATCAAACCAAGAATAAACTCCATCTACATCTAACTAATCTTAATGTCTATTTACTGGTTTGATGTTGGGTTCCTCACTGGTTTTTGGGAATCAAAATGTGCTAGTACTGTTTATCTTGCTATTGAATTGAGTTCAGTTTTGAGGTCAAAAGCTATATGAACATAGAAATTGTGTCTTATATAAACATCCTAGGAATTTAGTTGAGGACTAGTGGGCTAATTAAGAATTGATTCATGAGAGATTATGGATTATGAGAATATTTGAGGAATTTTTGAGGCATTTTTAAGAATTTTAAATGCTTAGTTTCTCCCTTATTTTAAGGACAATAAATTTGAAAAAATTATTCTTAGGTTCAAAAGAGGTTATTATGGGAGAAAATAATTAAGGGGTTTGGTAGGTAAGACTTTTGAAGTGAAAGGAATTTTGTAGCTAAAAAATAAATATCTTATTTGAAAATTTCAGGGCCTAATAGTCTAAATTTGCCATGTGTCATAAATTAAATTGCAAAATAGGCACACTTTAACGGTCAGCGTTAATTTCCGTTAGCCCAAGTCAAAATTGCTACTTTTTATTAACTTCCGGGTCAAAATAGGTCCTAAAAGAACTTCCAAACCAAAATTGCTCCAAAGGCAAAACTTCCGGGCTAAAAATGGCCTTTTTTCCCATAAAAGAATTACAATGGTATATAAATATATTTTAAAGATTGTCTATAAAAAAAATATTTTAAAGATTAAAATGGCAGCGTAGGAAATGATAAAAAAAAAACCCCGGAAGGATTAATGACTGTGACTCTATAATAATTTCAATGAAGGGCATAAAAAACCCATGAAATAGTTCAATGAAAACATATGACTCCGCGTGGGACAAAATTGTTCCATAATTTGTTTCAAACCAAATCAAATTGTATGTCTCGTAAAAATACAAAGTATAGATAAATCAAAGTAGGAAAATAAAACAAGAAGATACTTCCTTTTGTTCACGATTACGATAGAGTACTTCTTTATTAATTAGTTGAATGTGGTCACATGTAGGATCCATCGGTCTAGAATTCTGAAGTGATGGATATTCTGCAACTATAGTCCTATGATTTTGTTCTTATATAACGCTTAATCAAGTATCTTTGGATCAGTTGCCATTTTCGAAAATCTAAACTACTATCCATATATTACGGTTAAGAATAACATTACAATATAAATAAAAATATAAATTATTAGAATGTGACTAAAATAGTCAAAACTAGGGCTGTTCAACATTGTCCCGTCCCGGCCATTTTGAGATAGGACTGTCCCGTCCCGAAAATTTTCGGGACGGGACAGAGTGCAGCTTCGGGACGGAACAGGACTTAGGACGGGGTCGTCCTGATCCTGTCTCGTCCCGAATATATATATATGTATGTTCATATTTTTTTTAAAAAAATACATGTGTCATCTCTCTCATATGTGAGTATATATGACTTTTTTTAAAAAATATATATATATATAATTCTAACTTCTAAACTAAGTTCCAACCATTCATTGATCTCAAATTTCTTGTCCACTGCCACTATGCTCTATGTGTAACACATCACATTTGAAGTTTTTTTCAAACTCTGTTTAAATGTGTAGTTGTTGCTACTTTTTCTTTTGCTCTAATTATTATGTTTTTGGTTTATGATGTATTAATATGGAGTGCTCATGGCACTAGAGGAGATTTAATTATGCTACAAAATCACCTACCAAGTGTGTTGCTCTGCAAAAAAAAGAAAAAGATTTTTTGGACAATTTTTTTTAATTGAAAAAAAATTTCGAGATAAGGCCTGTCCCGTCCCGATCGAGACCGGGACAAGTTCGAGACGGGACGGGAACCCCGTCCCAAACACTTTTCTTCGAGACGGGACGGGACGGGGTCGTCTCGATCCCGTCCCGTCCCGTCCCCTGAACACCCCTAATCAAAACCTACCCTAGCGAAAACTTACGAATATAATTTAGATAAAAAATTTGTTACCCCACTTTACAGTTCCATTGTGGTTTGGTTCAATTCTCTATGACATCTTGTATTTGGTAACCTCAGAGTCAGTCTTGTTGGCACATCGATTCAAATCTATACACTAATACCATATGTAAAATCCTAGTGTTTCATGATGGCGTTGCATTTAAAGTACTTAAATGGGGTTTTGAGTGAAACTAATTAAGAACCAGATCTAAATTTTTGGGGTGTGAATTTTGCCATTGATGACAGACGAGTGTATCGAAGAAACCGATAACAATATGTAATGGAGGAGTGATAATTGGAGGAGAAGAAAACAATAGTTGCCAAGTGTAGAATCTATAGATATGAGCATAAAGAAGTGGATTCTATGACCAAAATCTCGAATCTCACAAAAATAATGACAATATGATAGCCAGCAGTAACACCATACTGACATCAATATCCTAGTAGGAATTCGGCAACTAGTGGTGGTGATGATAGTGATTGAGCCTCTACCTTTGATCTGTCACGATTTATTTGAATATATGAGGGCATATTTTGTGTTTGAAGGTAAATATTGTGTTATCACCTAGATTATTGGGGACAAAAGTGAGATTTTATAAAGGATTGTGGACTTGGTATAACTATTCATAAGGGGCCATAAAAATAAATGTTACGAAAAAAATTGTAGAGTCATGTGTTTTTATTTTTTACCATCATTAAACCCAACCAAACAAGTCAAATAAGGTAATATAGTAAGAATCACTATTACAAATATCTACATTATAATGAGATTAAACCAGAGGAGCCTTATGTTCATGGTACATGTGTCAATGTGGGGGGACTGATTAAAAAAGTGAGAACTAGATTAATTGGTCGATCAAGACACTCAATAATGGCACAACCAATATAAATGCTAAACGGAATTGATGAGAATCCAATGTGGCTCATATACCATTGTGAAGCTACGGTTGGCAGAGAGTTTGATGCGTACTCTATTCATCCCATATTGTAAGGTATCTCAAACTACATTACTAGAACAAACTAGCTAGATGTGATTAAGTAATTAGATTTGTTTGAAAATCAACCATTCCTAATCTACCCATATTCAAAAAGTTAATGTGAAAAAGAGGACTGAAATTATAAATCAACTAAATTTTTGTTTCAGGAAATAAACATCCTGCCTATAATAGGCACGGAGTGTGAATAAGTATTTGTATACATCTACAATCAATTATACCATTAGTTCTTAAAAAATCTCTCCACCATTGTTGCTAGCCACGATTACAAGTCATATTGGAGCTTTGGCGCGATAAGATTGATGATTTAAAGAAAAATAACAATTACTTTCATGAAATTCAAACTGATAACATTAGCATAAGATATATCAACCAACACAAACAAAATCTTACACATGGCCATCACATAAAACGCAGTATATAATTCATGTCAATTGTGAAACTGTTTGATGTGAAAATAAAATACTTTGTGGGTGTGTAAAATGAAACAAATCTCATATTATTTGGGTGAGTGGGAGTATAAGCCTATATAAGTTAATCACTTTTTGGGCTAGTCATTAACATAGGTAGGAGAAGTGGGCTCGTGCTCATGATGATGTCACACCTTAGGAAAATTCAGTTCAAATCTCCAATGATTTCTCACCTGTGTGCCTAGTATACGGGGTTTGTCACCTTTTTACAAAAAATATTTCTGATAATTATCGGAAAACCTTGTATTTGGGGCTTCAAAAAGTTGAAAACCCTTACAAACCAAAAATGTTGCAGCTAACCGGCCAACAATAAAATTTTTAAATGAATTTTTCCTTTGTAGTTGACTGCGTATCTGTTCGGGTCACTATCTGATATGTCTGTTCCTTCTCCGTTCAATATGTCCTTTAAGTCACAAATGGATGTGTTTTTTTAGTGCTTATGCTATATGTGTCTATAAAAGGGTAATGTACTTATCGGTTAAACAAAACCATCAAAACATTATTCCGCCCTTTCCTCTGTTTTCTTGTTGTGTTGTATGAAATTTTCCTTCCAAAAGTTTTTTCTCCTTATATAGCTATAAGAAGGGTTCGTTTAATCTTGAGAAGTATCAGTTCCTATTTTGTTGATGGTCATAAAATCACTCTTAAAGATAGTGTCCTCAATCGCGATTCAGATCAATTCTGTTTGTTCTGCAAATATTCTATTTGTCTTTTTCACGATTCAGTAACACTGTTCATCATAAGAGAGTTTCGATTCTAATTCCATGAGTAAGGAGCATATGCATCATATTCATATAATCGCATATAAGCAACCAAACCACCGCGTGAATCGAGTTTCTATGATATTTCCATACACCATATTCGCATGGTAGCTGTTCCTTTTTCTAAGAACACTTGCCAAGAGTTTGATACGATATCTCATATACACTCTATCTCATATACACTCCATTACCACCACTTATAATTTCCCGTATTTATTTATTATTTTTCCAGACGACTTCTTTATGTGCACGTCTTTGCAATTACGTACTTCATCAGTGCATCATATGCTGCTACTATATATAATTTATTTTTTAACAAAATATATTAAATTTCTTTGTTTTATTATCATAAATTATAATTGTGGACCATATATATGGTACAAATCTGCCATCCGAGCCGGCAAGGCATGTGACCGTGGACCCATCCATTGAAAGAAACGTATACATATATAAAAAGAGTGATTAATTTTAGGGATGATACGTTTCGTTTTAATTATTAACCTGCAGCGATGTTATTTTACTCTCTCTTTTTATTTTAGCTCCTGTAGAGTTCCAAAAAAAAATGTTTGACTTCTCATTTAAAAATCTTAATTTTAAATAATCCAAAACAAAACTAATTCTATCATGGCGTCAAGCTGCTATTGATGTGATCACTGACAAGTACAAAAATTAATTACATACAGTTTAACCAAAAAAAATTGATTATATATATTTGGCACTTATTCATATTTATTGTGCCAAAAACAATGACCTAAATAATTTAATTAAAAACACTAAACTCAATTCCCTACGCCCTGAATCATCAAAAATATCAAAGCCACAATTATTTCTCACCATTTCATGACCGGCTATTCCGGTTTATACTCTAATTCTAAAATTCGAGGCCACAATTTATCTTTCCAAAATTGTGCGCCAACTCTATCATCCTTTCCCTTCATCTTCACCTCAACCAAAACCAGCTCATCCGTTAGCCGGTAAACACAAATCAATACCACAAAATTACCACTTTGCCCCTCAAACTTCACCCCACAATCATCCTCCTTTCTAACCACCGTCACTATTTTCCGATCAGCTGCCTCCTCCACCACCTCCACAATCCTCTCCGGCATCTCCCTCGAAACGACGCGTTTCACCCGACCCGAAAATTCCGGATCCGGGTCACAACCAAACATACCCGACATATCCAAACCCGAAGATAAAGATATTAAATGAAAAGCATTCAATGATTTGGGCCCATCCTCATCTTCCCATTCTAGATTCTTCCTCTGACAAACTTTAATTTCTGTATACCCTTTTCTAAACCAAGGATCCTCCATAATCTCATGGATCGTAATCCGGGTATTCGGGTTCGGGTCAAGCAACCGCTTGAGTAAATTCCTCAAGTCGGGTTTGGCCCATCGGGGGATCCGAACTTCGCCCCGCCGGATTCTCCTCAATTGGGCCTGCACATTGGGCCCACCAAACGGCAGAGAAAGAAATGTGAGAACATACAAAACGACACCGCATTGCCACACATCAACTTTATCTCCGTAGTATCCTTTCCCTGCGAGCATCTCAGGGGTTAAATAAGCCGGGGTCCCACATAGAGTATGGAGCTTTCCGTCGGGTCGGGTATGACCCGTTGTGGCACTCAACCCGAAATCCGAAACCTTGATGTTCAAATCCTCGTCGAGGAGGAGGTTGTCTAACTTCAAATCGCGGTGAAACACGCCGTGTGAATGACAATGTTGGACGGCTGAGATTAATTGATGGAACCATCGACGGTTCTGATCTTCGTCATGGTACACGTGGTTGTTCACGATCTTGTCATAGAGCTCGCCGCCTTTTGCTAGCTCCATGACTAGGAAAATCTTGGTCTTCGTTGCCATTACTTCGTGGAGTTTCACGATGTTGGGGTGATTTAATCGGCGCATGATAGCGATTTCCGTGTGGACTTGCGCCGTGAGGCCGCGTTCTCTTATAGTGCGCTTGCTCACGACTTTGATGGCTACAATTTGTTTGCTCAAAACATTGGTAGCTTCGTAAACTTTTGCGAAGCCTCCCACACCAAGTAGACGGCAAATTTTGTATTTTTCAAACAAAACTCCGTTTATTTCTAGTTCCAGTTCATCATCTTTGGCTGGAGAAGTAGATTCTAATGCACTTTCCTCAGCGTCAATATCTCTATGAAGTTGTCGAATAGTTTGAAACATTATGAAAATGAAAGAAAACGGAGAGTGAATTTGTATGTGAATTGTAAGAAATAATAAGAAAGAGGAAGAAGATGTTTGAGGGGGAGGAAGAAGAAGAGTGGAAGAAGGGTGTGTGAGAATTCGATACAGTTTGTGGGGGAGGGATATTATATATAGTTATATTATACGGAATATTACGTTATTTTAAAATCTATATGAATCATCATGTTGATATGATTTGTTTATCCTTATAATTTATAATATATAATTTATGATATGTTATTTTTTTTGGTCTCATATAAGTTATAACAACTTGGGCTTTTTTTATAAAAAAAGCATTGAATTAGCACTAACTGTAGTACTGTACCCAGGTGTATTTAACCGTGTTTTATTCGTCTTTAATCAGGACACAGGAGCCAGCCAGGAGGTTAGTGTTGTGCTTGTTTTCTAATATCATAAACTTGTTATCTTGTTTTTCTTTGTAGATATGATAAAATTATGTTTTAAATAAAAATATTTTATACTTGTAAAATCTGAGAAAAAAAGTTTTTTATAAGGAAAATTTCAATAAATTTTTCAAATAACAAGGCAAGCAGCCAAGCATATAAATTTATAATCTAATTAAATTTTAAAGATGTATCTATTGAGGTAGGCATTGAATATTTAGTTTTCTTTAAAGTGTTTAAGATGTCACTTCAACAACTTGTTTTATTTTAATTTTATGTCTTTTTAAACCAACCATAACCAGTTGTGTTGAATTACGTTTTTCAATTTCGGCAACTGTTCAGCCGTGTTTAATTTGTGATTGACATCAAATAAACAATCATAAATATTTATATCGCTATTTTCATTTATCGACTTGATTTTGTTATTTTATGTATAAATAAATCAAAGTTTCTGGTGAATCATAAAAGATTACACAATCTTTTTTGCAAAAAGTATTTTGTCTGAGAAACAGTTGATACTCGCATAAATCTAGTTTCAATATCTTTACTAAAACACTCTATATTAAATAGTTACATAATAATAGGTAAAATATTTTGACTGAAATTAAATAAAAAGGATAGGTAGATTAAAATATAAAAAAAATTGCTTAAAGACGATATAATTGTTTTAAACTTTTTCAATATTGGGAAAATGACAGAAAAAGACCCTCGAATTAGCAAAAGAACACTTCAGTACAACGAATTTCGGAAAAGACGAGTCAGTACAAATCCGTACAGTGACTGAATTGTCCTTTAGCAAATTTAAAGGAAAAGTCCAAAATACCCATGGTTCAATTCCCAGAAACGTTCAAGAGATTCCCAACTTTGTTTAACTTTAAGAAATTCCCAGAAGCTTTCAAGGGATTCCCAACTTTTGCTTCGCTTAACCTTAAGAGATTCCCAACTTTTGTTAAGAAATTCCCAGAAACGTTCAAGGGATTCCCAGCTTCGCATAAGGAATTCCCCGAAGTTGGGAATTCCTTATGCGAAGTTGGGAATCCCTTGAACGTTTTTGGGAAAATATTAAAAAAGAATGAGATATAGTATATATATTACTTTTGTAATATATATATAATGATGGTACTTGGTGGCCTGGTGGTAAGGCCACCAGGGCACCAAGTGGAGGGGATGGGTTCAATTCCCACCCACCCCCACATACATTTTGTGTCCCTTTTCCAAAAGAGACACCCGCCATGTGGCAACCCCACAGCGCGTCACGTGGCGTGGTGTGGGGCTGCCACGTGGCGGGGTGGGCCCCCGCCAGCGGCCGGAGTCCCACCGGCGGTGGGCCCCACCACCGGTGGTGGTGGTAGGCAATTATTAAAAAAAAATAATTGAACCAGGGGCATTTTGGACTTTTCCTTTAAATTTGCTAAAGGACAATTCAGTCACTGTACGGATTTGTACTGACTCGTCTTTTCCGAAATTCGTTGTACTGAAGTGTCCTTTTGCTAATTCGAGGGTCTTTTTCTGTCATTTTCCCTTCAATATTTGGGTGTGTATGTTTTATTTAATCCTGTTTTAAAGACGTGTCTTTTGACTTTTGAGGTAAAGTGTAATTAACTTTTCATTTCGATCCGTATGCTGAGTACATTGAATTAAATTATATTAATTTTATGGAACTCCTATAGTATAATGTTGAAATTAACTGAATTAAAATATGACAAGTGGATGGCATTTATCATGCATGCGCTGGCTTGATAGGTAAAAGAAAATTAGGTTGCCCATCGTCCGTTGGTTCAGCTGGCGAAGGGGATTAGACTTCGATCATCTAGGCGAGGGTTTGATCCTTGGGAAAGACCACTTTGTTGTAGCTCCAATCGCGGCGCTTAGGGAGGCATCTCCACAGCTTAGTGAAGCTGGACGTAACCTACCTGTGTGGATTGGGCGGCTTGTCAACCAGGAGCCCACAGGGATAGGCCCCAGTGGATCATGAGTTAGGGGCCCTGCCCTTGGATCGTGGGTGAGCCAAACCCCTTTCCTAAAATTTTCTTATAAAAAAAAAAGAAAATTAGGTTTAGATATACAAAAATGTATAAATCAAATGATTATTGTGAGCACCAAAATTTCACTTGGGCCCGAGAAAAGGAAGTCCATTAACACCAGACCAGAAAGATGCCACATAGCAAGCAAAAGATAAAGTCAAGAAAGGCTCCTGAAATCAAAGAACAATAGACCCCTATGATCTCCTCTACTACCCATTAGTTACAAAGTCAAAGCCATGAATTCCTCCACTACCTATCAGATCCACAAAACAAGGAACTAACTCATGTACAACTAACCACTCAGGACAACACTCACAGCCTATATAATAACGTAGTCAAGACATTTTGGAGGGGGAATCCTTTTTAGAAAACGTTCTCAGCAATTTTAAAGCACTATGTGCTCCTCATCATCTGACCACTAGAGCTGTTGTGGACCCAATAGGAATCTGTCCTAAAAAACCCAAAAATTATAAATTTGTGAACGAAGATGGAAGCGGATTAAGGAAAACAAAAAAAAAGAAATGATAATGATATAGAAATTAGGAATCCAATAAACACTCTGTTCCAGAAAACACTAACTATGTGAAAGCCAACACCCAATGGAAACACGGCTCAAGAACTCCGAGTATAACAACACAAGAATTAACCAACCTCTTATGTCAAGCAGTATCATCACAAGAATACAAGGTAGCAAGTACACTAAACATCTGAAAAATCAAGTACAAAAATGTAGCATATGTATAGGCAAACATAGTTCACTCTAGAGAAAAAACCTAAGACATAAATGCCATTAATAATGCCTTAATGATAATTGATTGATCTGATTGGCACCAATCAATCCTAAAAAAAATTAGGAAATTACTTAAACTTGAAGTAAAAGTAATCTACCTAAGAAAATAGAAAATTAAAATAGGAAACTAAACGGTCTTCTAGAACAAGCATTGATCAAAATGCCTTATTCAATGGAAATAAACCAAGAAATTTGCCAACAACGAAAATCAATCACAATGAATGCCTAATGACGCCTTCTTGATGCTTGTTTAAGTTTCTTGGACGTCACCCATGCTCATCCTCCAAGGCACATGCTTTTCACATGGAATTTTAAGTGAATTATTCAAGTTGGACTACACATAGGCCTTATATATCATGCTGTTGGGCTTCTAGCAATGTGACCACCTTTCTTGAGCTCTCATTGGACATATGAAATGATGAATCTTCTAAGTAAATAGGCTCCATCTCTTTAATTAAGCTCTTTTATTAAAAAATTCAGGGCCTCTTTCATAGCTTTAGTCATTGCTCTTATCATTGGGCCTCTAATGCCTTGTAACTAATCTCTTGGACTGTTAGACTTCCACCCTCGAGCTTGGGCTCCCTTCTCCATGCCTTTCCCTTCCTTTAAAACCCTTTCACGTTGATCTCCATCAAGAGCGTCATCCTTGTGCGAAGACAACTCATGTAGCAACGCCTCCCTACTCCTGTATTATACATGCTCTTGTCACACCTGTAACATCCTAAAAATTAATTGAGGATTTGTGAGGGTAAATAGGAATTGATTAATGAGAAATGATGGATTATGAGAATATGTGAAGGATTTTGAGGTATTTTTAAGGATTTTAAAGGCCTAGTTTCTTCCTTATTTGGACAATATTAATTTTGGGAGAGATTATTTTTAGGCTCAAAAGAGGTTAATATGGGAGGAAATAAATAAAGGATATTATGGGAAATTTTGAGAGTGAAAATAAAATTTTTTATTCAAAAGAAATATCTTATTTAAGAATTTTAGGGCCCAGTAGTATACTTTCCACTCTGCCGACACTCATTTCTTCGTCAGTAACTTATCACTGTGCATCAATTATTATTTCCTCAACCAATCACATTCAACTACTATTTATATATATTATATTATATTATTAATATAATATATTATTATATTATTATATTATATTATATTATATTACTATTATATATATACACACACACGTTCCTGCTTCCTTCCTTCCTCATTCCTTCATCTCTCTCTCTCTCTCTCTCTCTCTCACACACACACACGACACTCTCTCTCGTCTCTCTCTCTCTTGCTCTCTCTTTCCACTATATATATATTCCTATCACTAGACTTATCAGAGTCCGTCAGCATAGGAATAGTAAGTTTTTCGGCCAACTAAGCACATTTTTGGAATCACGTAAGTCTCCTCTACATTCCTATGTCATTAGTTTTTCATTTGGCTATACTTGAAAAATTAGGCCTTTTCTAAGTTGATATTTTTGGAAGTCCTAAGATTAATAAATTGAAGCTTAGGCCTCGATTATGAATTTTTCTGAGTAGATTTTTCATTGTTGGAAGTTTTTCTAATTATTAGGAATTTTTGGATTTATGGAAGTTTTAGAAATTGAGGCTTTTAAATTATTCGAGGTGCTTATGGGTAAATTGATGATTTTTAAGATGTTTATTAAGGTCATATGAGGGGATTTAATTAATTGATTTGATTGGGGTTTGCACCTAAAGAATTATTGAGGGATTATTGGATGTTAAAGAATTTTATAAATAGTTATTGAAAAGATTAATAATTTTGGATATATGTATAAATGGAGTAGAGATAAATTATAGAGATAGAAAGGGAGAATAAATGTTAAATAGAAATTTAAAATAAGTAAGGGCAAAGAAAGGGTAGTAAGTAATTTATTTTCCAACATGTGAAATTGTTGGATAAATAATTAATTGTGGTTGTATGTATGGTTGTGTAGTGCTTGAATTGCACTAAGTTAGCACGGGGGAGCTGCATTATTGTGAGATTGGTGTCAGCTATCAGGTAAACGCTTTCTGCTTGTTTATGTGTGTGTGTAGTGTTAGTAAGTAATTTGAAATATTATTATTTGATAATTATGATGTTATATGGAGATGAGGTTTTGAATCACAGTTGAGATATGATTATCAATTGATGATTGATGAGATATGGAAATCTTGAAATATTATTATTTTTCATAATATAATGTCCTGTGGAGTATTATTTTGAAATGGCATAAATTTGTGATTTGAAATATTTTGAACTGAAATATATATGATTTTGGAAACTATGGCATATATATGTATATTATGAAAATACTGGAAGGCCTGGTGCCTGATTGTGGTGTTGCATATCCATGTGTTGTATGTGAGAAATTATTTGTGTATGTGACACCGGTGAATTGGAAATTGTGCCATCACGTGATGAGGTACCCTGTTGCGCCACAGGGACTAATTGATATATTATGGGAAATAAAGGAGAAAAAGACGTAAGAGGGGAGATCGCCCCTCACGGATTCAGAAAGGACGGAAATCCTTCTAATCCGTGGTACGGTTCAGGGAGGGTAGAAAGTCCCTCGTGAATTGTACCGTGGTGATCAGGGGCGGGTGGAAGGTCCCAACTGGTCCCACATGTTTTCCCAACGCTTCTATTAGGATTCGTTTGGGTTGTTGTGATTATTAATGATATATATTATTTTTGGAGATGATTTGGGATGGATTACTTTGTACTTATAAACTGTGAAAGATATTTGGGACTAAGATATGCACTATATGTGAATACCTGAGCATGCTGTTTGAACTAATATATATATGTATTCCACTGGACACCTTGCTAACACACAGTGCACTTAGATGAGTAGTTAGTGGTTGCGTTTGTGGCTACCCCCGTTGATCTCACTTTTGCAGGTCCTAGGAGCGAAGTAGGAGGTCAAGGGAAGGATTCGGGAACTTCTCACTGATATCGTGAGATATTCTGGACCAGAAGGACAGGAGGTATTGCCACATTTAGGATCATATTTTGTATGATGCTTCCGCTGAACCTTGTTATTATTCTGGGAAAAAAAATTATTGTATAATACCTATTATGGTATGGTATTTTGTGAATGATGTGTGGAGTTTAATCATGGATAATGTAATTTTCTGTTATTGTACTGGGAAGAAAATTATATTATGATGACGGAGATTAGAGTTGAGGTTTGAGTTAAAAAGATAATATCTAAATATTATGGAAAGATCTTTTTCTAACTATGTTAGTTATTTTATTAAGTTAATTCCTTTTTCTAACATAGTTAGCTATATAATCGTTTTTAATGTTGAATTGTGAGTGGTTAATAGTGGAATTAGAGAGTTATTGTTACAACACCAGCCTTATGGCTCCCGAACTATCACATTCTTTAGTGATACACTGAAGCTCCTCCTCTCTTTCTCCCTCCATTTCTTTGTTTTGTATTTTACTATGTATTCCCATTAAATACTTTGTAATTTTCACAATCTTATGACCATTCCTTTGTCCTTGTAATCAAACCACAGTTGTTGGTGACTCCTCTTTTTAACTATTAATAAAATTCTAACTGATTTAATGCCTTACGATTTTTGACCACTACAATTCTATAGTTCTCTTCTACCAAAAAAAACTAATGACTTTTGATATTATTTTTATATATAAGATGGGTTAAGGGTCTTAAATACCCTGAAAGTTTCCTTGAAGGAGCTTCCAGTATCTAGAAGTTTTTTTAGATTTTAAATGCACTTGAAGTATTATTTCATAGTTTTTATGCTCCAAGTTAGCAGACAGACAAAAGGACGTTTGCCACGTCAGATTAAATCCTTGTTGAATGGGTGATGACGTGGCTCAAAATAAGGTTCTTAAATGCCCTGGAAGTTTTCTCGAATGAGCACCCAACACCTGGAAGTTTTGATTTTAGATCTTAGATGTTCTGAAAATATTATTTCGTATTATTTAAATCCCAAGTTAACAAAGAGGCAAATGAAGGTTTGCCACCTAAGACTAAACAATATGTATGAGTCAAATCCTTATTGAATGCATGTTAACCTGTATAGTTGTATCAAACTTTATCTTCTAAACAGAGTTTTTTGTTAACTCACAATCATATATCCCTTTCAAGTCATAAGTGGCAACCATTCATTTGTCTCTATGTTAAATTGATGCATAAATGCTACCAAATAATACTTCTAAGACATTTAAGATCCAAAACAAAACTTATAGGTGCTGGGTAGTCCTTCAAAAAACAAACTTTTAGGGCATTTAAGAACCTTAACCTGAGCTACGTCATCACCCATTCAACAAGGATTTAATTTGACATGGTGTTAAGTTTGCATGGCATACGTCTGTTTGTCTGCCCGTTAATTTGGGGTATAAAAGCTACGAAATAATACTTTCAGGATATTTAACATCTGAAAAAGACTTCTAGATGCTGAAATTCCTTCGAAGAAACTTTCAGGTCATTTAAAACCCTTAACCTATATAAGATTTAATTAAGTGAATTGAAGTGTTACTTATTTTGTGGAGTTGATCATGCAAGCGCAAGATTATTTAAGATTTTTGAATTGTGACGAGCTAGAAGAAGAAAAATTAGATTTAGATTTTGAGGTATAAAGACCACGAATTAGAAAGATTCTATTTTGTCAATCGAATAAAAAGAAAGATTATATTTTATGTTATAATGACATAAATATTGTATATCATACATATCTTTAACATTTAAAAGGATTTTTATGATCAACAAAGCTCTCTTGGCCCCTAATGAATCTTGGGGGAAAAAACATTACCGTTCAAATATCTCTCAAACTATTAGACAAAATTTGTAACAAAATCTAGCTGCTGACATTAAATCTCCCGGGTTAGCTGTCACTTCGTGTCTTCAAATCAGCAGAGGATTAGTCTCCCACCTGTCAGATGAGGGATACCTTAATCTTTAATAAAAAGGAATCCAGCTGCTGATATCAAATATACCATACAAGATTTTTTTTTTGGTATTAGATATATCATACAGGATTATAAATATCTATATTTATATAACGTACTTTTTACTGCATTAAGCATATTTTAGATTGTAAAAATTTACTCTAAAAAACTTTTCATCTTTAAAAACATGATATCTCAGTTATAAAACTATAAATTATAAAATAAGCATGTACATTAATTATATGCCTTATCATATTTATTTTTATATCTTAAATTTTAGAATATATATTAATTTTTTAAATTGTTTTCTCTAATCATATTTACTCAGTTATTAATTTTATTATTGTTTATCTATTTGAACATACTTTTTAAATCATTATTTAAAATATCTAGTACATATTATTATGGAAAAATTATACATAACCTTCTCAACCTTATATCATTTGTAAATACCTTAAACTCTTATATCATATGCATATACTCTTAGTTCGAGAAAGTTATATGGACTCAAAAATAGAGTTTCAGGGGTTATATAATTAATGATTGGGATCATTATTGGCATAGCCTTAAAAGCACAAATTTTGAAGGACTACTCCTATTTTCAATATCAAAATTAGTACTATACATTATAATATAGAAAATTGTGTAATATTAGGATTTTTCTTTGGAATGTTTTGAATGAGGAAAAAGTGGTAGCTTTGAGGGATAAGAAAGAAAGTAGAGGAAAAAGGTAGTGCAAGAACTCTGTGTGCAAAGCGTAGTATAGTAGTTGATGTATGTGGAATTAAAAGTGGAGCATATATAAATATATAATATAAAGTGTGTTGCATTATAAGTGAAAGAGGACAAAAGATAAAAGAGAGTGATAATGAAAGAACAAATTTGAAAAACATAGTGTTCAGAATTAATTTCTGATATATTATGTCAAGAATATCATATCACGTTTTATTCAAAATATCTTTGAATGTGGAATCATTATTGTCTTCAAATAATATAAACCTCATATTTGACTTCTTCACTTATTATGAAAAATAACGTGCATACTATGCGCTTTATATATAATTAATATACATACATACGTGTACATACTCTCAAGATACTTGAAAGGGAAAGCTCATTTTTAAACTCGCTTAAAATAATGATTATGTTATTATTTTTTTTAAAAAAAATATAGAATAATGATTATACTACCTTTCTAAATATAAAGGTTAGTTGGAATTATTTTTTCTTAAACATAAGGTCTTTTTTCAATTTTGTCTCTCATTTATCATTTTCTTCGAACAAATTTGTCTCACTTAGAAACTAATATAAAATTACAACAACAGTGAAGACTTATCCCAATAGGTGGGGTCGACTATATAGATCATACGATGCCATTGTGCTTTGTCAAAAACCATGTTTCATGATAAATTATTGATTAAAAGATCTCATTAAATAACTTCATCAAGAGTTCTCTTCGTTCTCACTCTCTCTGTTTTGGAAGGACTTCATACTATTTGGTAATATTTTCTTACCGGTGTATCTAATTGCTTTCTTTGAACGTATCCAAACCACCTTGATTGTGCATGATTATTATATGATTTTAACCACCAATAATGGGAAATTAACATTCAATTTAGGAGAATTCTATGGGAATTAGGTACAATTACCTGTATGGTATATACTTAAGGAGTTAATTGCATTTTGTTGGTAATTTGAGCATATTAGGATTTTAACTCATGTATTCCACAGTTATGGACTTAAAATACCTCACATGTACTTTAATTTTCCATTATAGGTGCAAAGGATGAGGCTCTGATTGAAGAAAAGACGAGAAAAACAAAAAAGAAGAAAAAGTAGCCGAACCACGGCGAGGGAGACAAAATAAGTTGCCTCGCCGTGGGCTCGCCACGGCGAGGGCACAAAAATGGGCAGAAATTGGAAAGGTTTTATTTACCTTCAACTTGCAATTTAAGTAATTGGGTCTTCTTCCATTAATCCATAAATTCGACCTCTCCAAGTAATTTAGAGCCAATTAGGAAGGTTTTTTGGTTGCCTATTTTGCTTATTAAATATCTACCCGAATTTCCTTTCTACACACAATCATTCACCACAATTCACTCTCATTCATTCCATTCCCCTGCCCTCAGCCTCTCTACACGAATTCATTCTCCCATTCATCCATCTACACAAATTCCACTCATTCACATCAATTCTATAGCTTCAAACTCCAAACTCTAATCGATCGTGTTTGAAAGCATGAGCGGCTAAACTCCTTGTGGGGACCTTGATGGAGGAAGGCAACCAGAGCTTTTACGTTTCTAATGGGGAGTTATTTAGTTTATATCTTGTCTAAAGTCTATTTATGTATTGCAATTCTTTGTGTTTTGTTATATGTATTTGGTATTAGAACAAGTGTGCTTTAATGTTTCAATCTTTTGTTTAATGGTCATGCATGTAATTAAGCGATGTTCTTTTATATGTATAAATCTTAAGTGTTGATTTCATGATATTATGCAATAGATGTACTTTATTTATATCTCCTTTGGATTTCTAGAGCATGTTGAATGCACGTGCAATTGTATGTGTGTTTAGATACTAGGTCCAACGTTAGATGGTTTGTACTTCTAACGATAGTCTTTTTGCGTGTTTATCATGAATCTTCACTACCAAGTTAAAACTTAACAATTGCCTATTTGATTAATTAAATGAGCGATGCGCCACGTTAGTTAATTAATTAGGTTAATTGGACTAAGAGCGATTGCCTTAGGTTTTGCATTAGAACTTAGTTTGAAACTCCCATATCATCTTAGAAGCTAGGAAGGTTGCCAAATTCATCAAGAGACCCATGTTCATCTCATAAATTTCACAACCAATTTATTTCCTTTTATTATAAACAAAAATCCCAAAAAGAATTTAGTCTAGTTTCCTTAATTAAAATCATAAACCCCCAACTTTTATAGCTTTTCATGCATTTAGTTAGCTTATGTAGTTAGTTAATCGACTCCACGTGAAACGATCCGAGAGAGCACCACTTGTGCAATTCTTGGTTTTTAATTATTTTGAATTTACACCCTAAGATGTATTAGGAAAGGTGAGAAATCAATCAAACGATTTTTTACCATTTTCTCCACAATCGATGGTACCCTGACTCTTAGTCGAATATGATCATTGCGGATCCTATCTCTTATTATATGATCATATATCCATCTAAACATTCTCATATCTGCTACCACTATCTTATGTTCGTGTTATCCCCTTAGAGCCCAGCATTCACTACCATATAATATTGCTGATCTAATAGCTATCCGAAAAAACTTTCTTTTTACCTTAACTTGTACTTTACGATCACATATGACCCTTACAGCTTTTCTCCACTTAAACCACCTAGTTTGAATTCTATTATTAACATCACAATCAATTTCACAATTCTTTTGTACAATCGATCACAAATATTTAAAATTGTCCACCTATGGGATAACCTTATCTCCCAGCTTAACTTCTATATCTCGACGTGTTTGTTTCATATCAAAACTACAGTGTATATATTATGTCTTGCCCTATTCAGTCGAAAACCTTTTAATTATAGGGTCCTTCTCCATAATTCTAATTTCTAGTTAATTTCTTCTCTTGATTCACCTAAAAGGACTATATCATCGGTAAAAAGTATGCATTTAGAAAAATCTTCTTGGATATTTCCAATTAGGACGTCCAAAATTATATTGAACAAATACAGACTTAAAGCCAAACCTTGATGCAATCCAATTTTTATAAGGAAGTCATTTGTTTCTTCTCTAGGTGTTCTAATGCTAGTCATTGCCACCTTATACATATCTTGAATGACTTTGATATACCCAACACGCACCACTTTCTTTTTCAAAGCTTTCAAAAATATTTCTCGTGGTATACAGTCATATGCTTTTTCCAAAACTGATATACAATTACAAATGAATTTTTTAAAAAATATCATGTGATATATGCTATAATTAAGTAGTTTATTTAATTTTCATAATCTCCGTAAATTAGTCAATTAAACCTTACATTTAGAACCAAAGGTAATATTATAATTTTGAATGACATAAATATAAATGATAGATATTACTCGTATGATGGGAGAGATGGAGTCTCAAGTGGCTTACATAATGTACTATTCACTCCTACCCTTATAAAATCAAGTTGATTTCTTTAAGATTAACAAAATAAAAAAAAAAAACCACTCAATCATATTATATGTCACATGTCATTAGATTATATAATTAGTCATTTAAACTAGTTTTGGGGGAAAAATGATACCTACACACACAAGTCTTAAGACCAATTTATTTTACTTCCTTAACCTCCAAAAAAAAAGTCAACATGATATTATCTTAAGAAATTAATTAATAGAGTATATTGTTTATGGCTTATATATAATAACTCTTAAATTGATAAATACTATATATATGTTTATATATAAAAATTAAAGGAAGCCCTCAATTTTCCCAAAGTTTAAATTAAAATCGTATCATTTTCATTAACTTGTCAAGTCCCTTGTTAGATTAATTTAAATCAATGGTTTTATTTCAAACCTTGGCTATGCATCCACGATACTACTTACATAAATTTATTTATGATAATTACAATGATGTAGTTTGAGAGAAGCTTTGAGAGAGTCTCATTTGCCTTCGTAAGCTCAAGGCATATTCAAAACATTTTTGATAGGTATACAATTATTTCATTAGAATTCACTTCCATATAATTATTTTTCTTAACTTCCTTGCGCATGCATCTCATTAATATAGTGTATACTCTTTTTAAATTGCTAGATATAAGTTATATGAAACAAGAAGGTGAATATAAATTAATCTGAGAATACATAAAAATAAATCATGTTATCATAATTTTATTAAAATATGTCTCTGGTTGGTAGGATTCTTTGTAATTCAACTTATCTCATAAGCGGTTCAAGTCACGCCTTACTATATGATGTGGACTTGTGGAGGCATCTCGATCGTACAATAAAAATCAATGAATATGTGGCCAAAAATGGACATAACGTGAGAGAGAGAGAGAGAGAGAGAGAGAGAGAGAGAGAGAGAGAGAGAGAGAGAGAGAGAGAGAGAGAGAGAGAGAGAGTTATATATAGAAGAGAGTGAGAGTGCATATATATATGTATATGTATATAAATATAATTATTGATATTTCAAGGACAAGAAGGTACAGGTTTAAAATACGTGGCCTTAAGTACATAAATTGTCTTTGTTTTCATTGTGGGGCAGTGTGATTCGGATCCTTTTGAACTATGAGGAAATGATTTCATCTGTTTCTTTCTTCAATTATTCATCCATCCACTTGTATGGAGAGTTTGAACTTATGATCTGATCTCACAAGAAATTTTTAAGCGAGACGTTTGGCGTGAGTTGATTTATAAGCAAGGAATAAAAAATCGGACCGGATAGTGAACCGGTCGAGGTGGAGGGTCAAGGGTCAGTGGGTCAGACCGAGGGTCAACCCATAGGTTAGACCGGGGCTAATAAAAATATATATTCCATACTGCAAGCATTTTGAATGGGTCTATGTAACTGATCCCATAATTGTGGATCATTTTTGTATGTGTGTTAGTGCTGAATAGTTGTAATCAGTTATATGTACAGTATCTTTATAAATAAATCAAAATAATATGATGCAAATATTAAGCTATCATAATTAAAATTTCTAGATCCCATCATAATTACAATATGATGAGTCTGTGATTGTGAGACACTATAAATGAAGTTCAGAACAGCAAAAAGGGAAGCAAAATGGCATCAGTTTATAAGAAAAATATTTTTTTATAAGTGACCCGGGTTGGGCCGGTTCAAGCCGGGCTTTGCCGGTTCAGGCCGGGTTAGTCCGGTTCGCTACGGGTTGGACGGTTCACGGTCTGCACTACTTCTCCTACTAACTCGGACCGGTCACCGGGCCGGGGTCACCGGTTCACGGGTCAACCCGGCCGGTCCGGTCCGGTTTTTAATACACTGTTTATAAGGCCCTGGTAAACGATTTTTGTTCTATTTTAAATTATGGATCTACTAATCCAAATCCAAATTCAATGCGTAAATTAAAAAAAATACTCATTTCTTATTTAAAGGGTATGGAGAGAATGGTTTATTTTATCTTATGTTATCAAATTTTTTATATGAATATACAATTTTATACTTCACTTATTATATGCTGATTTTAATTTGTTCTCATATATCTACTAATATAGTTAATATTACATAGAACTAAAATTGAAAAGTTGTTGTATTTTAATATAGAATTAATGAGGTTTAAGATTTTTTTTTTGTTTATATGAAACATATTAAACGTTACTTATAAATAGGAGTAAGGTAGTACACACTGAAAATCCATAGTATTCTCACTTATGGAGTCCATTCAATTCACCACAAGACTTCAGATAAAAAATATATAACCTTTTTAATTACTTCACGTAAAATAATGTTAAACTTGCCAGAAATAATAGTACCCCAGAAATAATAGTACCTCTAGTTAAAATTATCCTCTAATTGAAATTACTCAGTAAAAATTATCCTCTAATTGAAATTACTCAGTAAAAATTATCCTCTAATTGAAATTACTCTATTTTAATTATCTGTAATTTTTTATAGCAGATCTATTTAAAAAGACAATTATGAGGGTATTTATGAAAAAGAAAATTTTAGTGCTATTGATTTTTCAACAGAATTTTCAATATTTGATGTCGTAAAAACTCTCTGAATTGTGTGTTATACTGGCTCAGTCCCTTTGGTCTTTTTAATATATAGGTTATAATTGTTTTGGAAAAATGAAGAAAAATTACCTTTTGAATTTCAAAATCTCAAATTAGTGATTTGCAGTTATTAATACCTATAATCAAATGGTTAATGCCTATACTCAATTGGTTAAAATCTCCTACTTAGTATTTTAAAATGCAAAATGTATTTTTCTATCATTTCCCCTAATTTTTTTAATAGGTAATAACTCCTACGTTGCAAATGTCTAAAAATTTCAATATAGTTTTTTTTTTACTCAAATTGATTATCTATATCTACATTTTTTATAAGTAACTTTTAGGTAAGTGGTTGGCTCACCTACAATCTAAAGATATGGCTCATAACTCATAATTAACTAGGATATGTCCCTGTAATATCTGGAGATTGACAAGCAACCCCTTTCTTCTATCCACACAGGTAGGTTTTACCTAACTTCATTTAGCTGATAGTTAGAGATTTGACTAGCTTAACAAGAAAGCGGTGCAACTGAAACCACTTAGTTGTAATGCCTAGGAATCGAACACTCATTAAGATTGTCGAATGTCTAAACCTTTCGCCAGCTGAACCAGATTATATGTATCTACATTAATTATAAATTCACAGGAGGAGCAGTAACAGTTTGCGAAGAATTAGAAATCATAAAATATGAATATATTTGGAAAAAATACATTTCATATATATTTATTTTATTCAATCAATTTTAACAGATTTTTCAATCTACAGAATTTATTTATTTGTAACTTGTAAAATAATCAAAAGGAGTATAGAGTATAAAACAGATTAAATTACACAAATATGTTAAAAGATATGCTCGACCTAAAAGTAGGAGTTAGGTCTTAACTTTGGAGACAACACGGGGGGTGATGGATTATAATTTCCTGCTGAAAGATTATAATTTCCTGCTGAAAGTAACAGCATATATGATTAATGATAAATGCAAAAAAAAAAACAAAAAACAAAAAACAAAACAAAACAAAAGGAAAGGAAAGAAAAAGGATTGATACAACTTTTGGTTCAGGAACTTCCATTCAATTTTGATTTTAGACTTTAAACTTTAAAATCGGTTGTTTTGTCCTCGAGAACTTTCGGTAAATTTTGGTCTTAATCATTACATTTTCAATCAATTTTGGACTTGGACCCTAAACTTTAAAAACAAAACTTGAAAAATCAATGATCAATGGCCATATATGACACGAAATTGAGGAACCAAATCAACCAATCTAAAGTTTAGGGATCAAGAATAAAATTGATTGAAAGTTCAAGGATCAAAACTACTGATTTTAAATATCAAAAATCAAAACTAAAATTGAGTAAAAATTTAAGATTAAAAGTTGCATTAATCCAAAGAAAACAAAAAAGAGAAGATAAAAAAAATATGATGATGAAGACATACACGAAGGAGACAGAGATTGAAAAGGCAAAGATAATCCCACAAATTAAAAAGAAGTGTGAAAGGAACAAGGGACGGTGGGTATATTATATATTAATGTTTCAGTAGTTTCTTGGAAACTTACTTACGAAAGAGACAAAATATTACGGACAATAACAAATAGTGGTATCGTCATTTTTATAACTAGGATCCAAACAAAAATAAAAGAGGCACCGAGAGAATAATGTAGATGTCAATATCTTCAAATTCGTGCTCCTTCCTGGATGCTTCCATGTCTGTTTATGGAGATGCGTGTTAAAGGACTCATCAATTACCTACACCAAAGTGTCAACCACAAGTTTTCCGATAACAACACCTACATGTTTGAATGATATGTCAAACTCAATCCTAACGTTGATAAGTTTGTAGATAATTTTGTGTGTATGCTTAAATTGGTTGTAAAACCCATTACTGTAGGTTCAATTATCAAAGGATTGGACACCAAGAGGTTTACTAAAGAGAGGCATTCAAAAGCACTTGAAATGCTCCCATTTTAAGCTACGTGGCGCTACGTTATGAGGCTGGCTAGTTTCCCTGCCTTTAATGAGCCCTACTCATGACCCAAAAATTGTATATCTAAAATTAAATAAATTGGTTACCATCAAGTCTGACTATAGTTTGTTACATCTTAACCAATAGTCACAGTTCCAGTTTAAATATGTAGCTGTAATAATTACTTAAAAGTAACGAAGTTCTTCCAAATGTGAGTCTTATTTCCCACCAATTGGATTATTTGATCACTAATAGCTTTAGATACCGGTAGATCAATAAAAAAATTAATTGGTTGTAAATGAAAAAAATTAGCACGTCAAATTCTGTATGGTATGCAACACCTGCAAGCAATTGAATTTGTTTGCATAATTGATGTGAGTAATACAAACATTTTGGATGCGTGTTCTTCTGTCACTATCAGCTCATAATGGTTTTATGACTTTACCCATGTCCTCATCAATCATCCTCCTATACAAACTCCCATTCTTAATTAAGCTTAGATTCGCTTTGCCTTTTTCTTCATCAACAATTTTACAAATACTCATGTTCATAATAATGTATGCTCATGTTTTTTAGAGAATATATACGTTGATGTTTTAATCAAATAATCTTTTTTTATTTAACCACCAGTATCCGGTGTTATTAGCAACCGACTAATCCGGATCATGGGAATGTAAACCCACAATGAGAGGAAGAATCTTGCTACCTCCAAGTTATTATTACAACACGTTTTCTAAAATGTGTTATTATCTTTTATATAAGGCATTTGTTAGTTTTAAGAACTATTATATATTTCTTTACTGGTATATATGCCTATATTTAATAAGGGTGATGAAAGGTAGACATTAATTAATACGATGGTGGAATTGAGTGTAATTAACCAAGGTAGCGTTATAAAAGTCATTTGAATGACTTAACAATTCTTTTTCCATGGGAATTATTTAGAACCCCACATTAGTTAGAAGTGACACATGGAGTACAATTTGGAATATATTACATTCAATACGTGATCATGTTTTAATCAAGCACAATGTGAACTATACAAAATTTTTTTCTCAAAGATGTTGTTTGCAATTTATCATTAGAAATACATATAAAAATTAAAATAATAACATGATTTAATCTACCTTGTATTTTGTCTAAATTACACAATCTCCTCTATATTTAAAAAAAAAACATATTTTTAAGTCCAAAGCATTAACTTTGTGTCAAATATTTTAGAAATATATTTTTTAATTAAAACTTATATTACTTACTAATACACCCCTTATAAGACTTCATCCATACTTTTGGCTATATTTAGATTAATTTAAAAGTTTTTTCTTCCCTGAATTTTATTCTTTTAAGTTCTTATTTGTTTAATGTTTTTATGATATTGGGTAAAAGCTTAAGTAATTTAGTTTTTTTTTTGAACTTACTATACATGATAAAACAGGATTAATTCTTTAAATGAACATATACTTATTGAATAATGTTCATAAATGTCCATAGTGAAAAGGGTTTACAAATTTCAAAATTATAATTTAAGTAATTTATATTATCTCAAACTTACATTATTTATATTACATGAGGAACATTATACATGCTTGCAACATACTCCCTTCGGTCCTAAATATAAGATCACTTTGACTTTTTTGTGGAAGTTAAGGAAGCAAATTAAACCACTAAATTATAACATATGTCACATGTAATTAGATTATAGGTTAATTTATAAGTAGAATAAATTAGTTTTGAGGAAAAATGATAATTATAGACAATTAAAAGTGATTAATTTTGTATTCTTAATTTCTCCAAAAAAATCAAAGTGATCTTATAATTAGGACCAGAGGGAGTACATGCTAAGATCAAGAGTAATATACATGCTTGCAATATATTTTCATCAATTTTAAAAAATAAAATAAATAAGTTTCAATAAATATGATGGAAAATATTAAATATTACACTATAATCAGAATTGATAAATTTTATATCATTAGAAGGTTTGCAATTATATGTACCAGGATCATTTTATTCCCCTTGAGACAATATTTGATCACTTTTGTAGGAAAACACCTAATCCACCCTCGGTAGGTTAGGGCTTAAGCCCAATGAGAATTAGAGCTAATATATAATGCCCGATGAGAATTGAGGTTAATATGTAATTATGAAGAGACTTGGGATAAAATGAGTATTTTTTTCCCTTAATAATTTGAATTGAAAGATGTCACTTTTCATGCGTTATTTATGGGAGTTGTTATTTGCACGGAATAGGTCATGATATGGGAACAACAAAATAACTACCGTATCATTTTTCCTCTCTGAACTCTCTTCTCTTCCCTGTGCTTATGTTGTATATGTATTCGGAGTCTAAATCGGTGCTCTGATATCGTATGGGTACCAAGTGAGTCACCCGGATTCCAAGTACACACCTTCAGTGGTGTCAGAGCATTTAATATTCTTCAGGCCATATATGTTTTATCTACTTTCTTTTGGGTGTCTTGAATTATTAGTTTGTTTTTTGTATGTGATTAAATCATAAGTATGATTAAATCAAAAATCTGGGTTATAAGTTTTTTTATGAACCTGTCTTCGTACACGGATTCCAGATGCGACTTGATTTGCTTCAACCAAAATTTGGCAAGTCAGGTTTTTTTTTCTCTGGGTGAATTCCAAGTCTTCCTCATTTTAATTATATGCATCTGTATGTATATCATATGCGTGGTGTGTGTGTATATGTTTATGATATATTCATATTCTTTTTGGTTCGGTTATGTATGGTTTAATTTGCTTATTTTTTTGAATTTTGGACTTGTGCCTATATGTACATATGTATATGTGCTTAAGACATGAAGGGAAGGTGTAGGAGACCATAAACAAGGCACCATGTAAATTACACACCACCAAAACCGAACACATTAGAAAACCGAATTGGGTCATTAGAAAT
This sequence comes from Mimosa bimucronata, assembly GCA_037074515.1. Taxonomy (NCBI): domain Eukaryota; kingdom Viridiplantae; phylum Streptophyta; class Magnoliopsida; order Fabales; family Fabaceae; genus Mimosa; species Mimosa bimucronata. The sequence goes on from CM073446.1 coordinate 5,594,219, forward strand.
CAAAATATTTAGGCCATGAAAATTATCCCATTGAGTAGAGAATGAAAAAACAATGAAAATCGACTACTAGAACGCGAAAAACGGACACCGGACGGAGAAGTTATGGATGAAGAAGGGTTGGGTCCAACAGACCCGACCAGGGTGTCTAACAGAGTCTGGAGTGACCCGACTAAAGGTCAGGGATGACCAAAACGGTGCATTTTGGTCATGCCCCAAAACGGCGCCGCTTTGATCAAAACGGTGGCTCCTTCACTTGATGCAAATGGCGTCATTTTGGCGCATTATTGAAAAAAAAGTTTTCTGGGCCTACATGATGTGGCCCAGATGAAATATAAAAAAAACATAAAGGGTTCAATGTGGAGGCTTGGCCCGTGGAGGCTTGGCCCAATGCGCAAAGAAAATCTGGGTTTAAACTTTTGGGTCCAATCTGTGTGGACCCACATTAGTTCATTAACATTTTTTCTCTCTCTCACTCCTTCTAGGGGCATTTTAGCTCCGATTGAGACGCGGTTTGTTTCTAAAAATTCCTATATTTAAGACCTACATTTAGACATGTTATTTGTCTATTTTGAGGCACTTTTTGGATCTATATAGAAGTTTTTTTGTGCTATTTTTGTGAACATGGATGTTAGGAAGTATGAAAACCTTTTGGGCTAGCATACCGTAGAGGTACACATTCTCAATACTCTAAACCCAAATGAGAAAAGGGCAAGAGGTTCTACAAAAGAGACAAGGCTCTTAAAGGAGAAGATTGATCTAAGTAAGGTCAAATACTTTTCCTACTAGAGAATAAACCATTTTGAGATGTATTTTCTTTTTCTGTCAATAGTAAACAGAAAAGACTCAAGCTCCATAGACCAAAAGAATAAGGATTAAAGATCCTTTATGAAACGTTATCGATTATTAAATTTAAGCAAGAGGCTTTATATATTGGTACCAACGTAAGGATTGAGGTGAAATGCATTAGAGCCTACAAGTTCATTGTTTCATGCACTAGGCTCATGGGTTCTAAATGAACTATCGTGACTTTCGTGACAAAATTAGTTGTCTGTGATACAGTCTTCCTTGACATTTCTTTGTTTTTTCAACATTATTGGTAATCTTTGTGTGCGTGTGACTGCTTTACCACCCTAATTCAAGTGTTAACTTGAACACATGTCATGGTGGACAAGGACACATAATTTGAATTGGCATTTTTCAAGAATGCTATGTTCATTACCCAATAGGGAAGTTTCTAATAGGTAAAGCAATAAGAAAAAGTTTTTTCAGTAAGAGAACTAAAATAGAGAAAATATTGCATTTCTTCCATCTCGATTATATATGGTACAATGAATGTGAGGGGATGACACGAAGTTTAGATCCACTTTATTGACGATTAATCACGTAATTATCATTACTTTATTTTACACAAGCTTGAAGCTGAAGTGCTTTAGATGATAAGTGAATAAAGTTGAAAATAAAGTGCATGCAGAATTTAAGAATTTTACGCACTAATAGAAGTTGTTCCTGACCAGTTTCACTGAGCTTCTTGAAGAAAAAAGGGGTATTTATTCAGTTGAATGATCCTTCGCACTCTATCACCAGATGGAGTTGTTAAGAGACCTAATGAAATATTATTAAACATGGTCATGTATATAATGGTTCACACTAACCCACCAAAAGTGAGTGGGAGAGTGTTATCAAGTCAACCTTTGGTAGATTAGTACACACATATTTGATTGATCAAGTATGGTTTTGATTGATCAAGTATGGCTTTCTATTTAAGGGAGATACAAACTTTATACTTAACCATGTGCCCTCCTAAGTTGTCACTTTCAAACCACATGAATTATGGTCAAAGAACAAATCAAGTTTCTTTTAAGTTCCCGGAGGCCATAAAGGTCAATTAGACAATCTCATAGTCATTGTAAGTAGGGGCTTATTATGTTTGCATTTCCATAAGTGAAAATGAAGATGGATTTGTGTCTAAAAAATTGAAAGGAACCATATTTGTTATGGATAAGGTTTCTAAACAATAGTGAATCTCATCACATTTTATTTCTCTGTATCTCTTTTTGAGACACAGTGACAAGGCAATACTGAACTAGCCTATAGTCCTCATTTACCTATGTGAGTGGGAGTTTGTGAAAGGTCATTAAAGAGACCTAAAAGTGTTCTATATAAGAGGCCTTACTTGCTTCTTAGAAGGAATGGAAGAAAGTAATATTAAAGGATATAAATTCTTTGAGAAAGAATTAAGTCTGAGAGTTAGTTGATCCACCACAAGGACGATAGATCATTTGTAAGCAAATGAATTCTCAAGATTAAGAACAAGTTGGTTAGATCAATCAACAACACAAGACTCTTTCAGTTACAAAAGGGTATACAAAGGTATACATTGTAAGAATATGAAGAGCTCCGAAATTGGGTAAGATCAATGTAGTACCGCCTCGGGCTTGCCCTTCAAGAAATAAAGGATCAAGAGGATAGTGGAAGATACCCCTGGGTGTCGTTCTCTTGAGGAGCATAAATGCAAATGGTTCCTAGTAACTAGCTGCAAATAATTGAACGGGTAAAAAGCATTTTTTTGGTTTATTTTTAAAAATAAAAACGGTGTAAAAGTGTGGTATGTTCAAAACAAATTAAAGATTGGATAAAAATGATATTTGGTTGAAATGGGATAAAAAGTCATTCTTGATAAATGAGAACTTTGGGATTCATTGCTTCTAAAGATTTTTGGGGAGCCTCTATTTGATTTTCAAAAGACCCCTAGAGGAAATCCTCTAGGCTAGACTTAGTTTAACTTAATTAATGCCGGAACCCCGCACATTAGTTAATTTAACCTAAGTTTATTAAGCTCAAAATCAAGAAATAATTAATCATGCAAGACTTTAAATCCACAACTTGGGCTACCCCACAATTGCATTTAATTTCTCAATTAACCATAATTCATTGATGGCCACCCAAACAAGAACTAAGATTAAAAAGAGTGATTTCCCAATGTCTAAACACAATTAATTAATTAATTTCTATGCTATTTCATTCATATAAAACTACTTAACACCTTTAATCCACTAACCAAGCCACCTTGAATTAGCACAATATTTTCATAGAGAATAACAAAATTATAAACCCATGAATTTCATTAAACTCAAAGTTAAAGTAGCATAATGTCAAGCATTCATCAAGAAAGAAACAACATAAAATAGTTTCTAACCTTCATACATCATATAGAAATGAACACAACCAAATGCCATAAATATACTCCTAGAACCCTAGAAAAGCATAATACAACAAGAGAAAAAAGGATCATAACTAAAACTCCCCTGAGTATGCTCCAAGCTCATCCCATAGCTCCCACCATCAAGAATGAAGGAGCTTAGTTGATGCTCTTCATGATAGAAACAACAACCAAGAGGAATAAAGTGAAGGCCATGTGATTTGGTGGAAGAAAATGAAGGAATGAAAGAGTAGAAGAGGGAAAATGAGATGAATATGAACTAGGGTTCTATGGTGGCTCAAAATCTGTCTAATGCTCTTCGAATTTGACCCTATATGCTCCTGAGTTGGGTCCTAGAAGTGGGTCTCGGGTATGAACTTCAATTAGGCTAAAAAACCAGAAAATTATGCAGAATCGCTATTGAGCCGCAGCCCAGAAATTTAAGCTGCGACTCAGTTTTTCTCTGTAAGGCGAGTGAGCAGCGCCCCAGAAATTTGAGCTGCGACTCAATTTTCTTTTGTAAAGACAGTAAGCTGTGGCCCAGAAATTTCAACTGTGGCCCAATTCTCTTTTGGAAAATTGAGTTTTCTTTTCCCATTGCAAATGAAGTGTTCCACCCATGGTTCTTCAATGGTCCTACAAGTAAAAACACAATAGAAAAAGGATCAAATACCCTATAAATTAATTATTTCTAATTAATTATCAATTATGGCAAATTAATCCTATTTTTATCCTAATTTCACCTAAGGGCCTAAAATCTTAATAAAGCACAATTGGACCAAAATTGCATCTCTATTATGTTTAAAACCTCATTTTTAGTATATCAAAATCATACAAATATAAGGATTTGTCATAATACCTTCACATATATTATGTGCTTAAAATCATACTTATTTTGAAAATAGTTGACTATTTGTTTTTAGGTTTACATCAAGTGGATGTGAAACTTGCATTTTGAGTTGTGATTTTGGATGAAGAAATCTATATGCTTTGGCTATTAGATTTCACTACAATAGATGTTTGAAGTTTACAAAGTGATGACCTCATATTACATATTTTTGCATAAGTCAATTCATGGAGTGAAGCAATCATCCAAATAATGTTATTTAAGGTTCTGTATGAGCGGTAACCTATTATATTTTTATTTTTATGGTTGAAGAAACCATAACTAAGCAGTTTGTGATATTATCCTTTAAGTGGATAATCTACTATTGACCACAATAGTTTGATTTTGGTAGTGCCTATTAAGGAAAGGTACTGAGAAAATTGGTAAATCATTGTATATTTTTGGAGTTGAGATCCAAAGATATAGCTCAAACAGACTCCATTCTCTATCACAAGAGAGTTATATTGTGGAAATTCTTGAGCGGTCCAAGGTAAACGATTGTGATTCCATAGATACTTTAGTGACTTCAAGAGTGAGTTTGAGTCTTGACAGATATCCCTAAACTGAATCAACTTAAAAGTAAAATGAAAAAGGGTTTCTATATAAACGTTGTTGGTAGTTTAATGTACACAATGGTGTGTAAAATATCAGATATCCAATGTGTTAGGACTTTGTAAGTTGGTACTAGTCCAACCATTGTGAGAGGCATTTGATGGCTCCACAAAAATGCTTATAGATACTTTTAAGGGCACAATAATTATGCGCATTTAAAAATACTTACTGTGGTAGTACATATGGCTATATGGTCGATGATGTCTGGAAGAACATCTTGTATTTGAAATTGGAATTCAAACATAATGTTAATGCATTGTGAAAACACTACGACCATTGCCTAAATAAAAGACCCTAAGTATCATAGCATAAGTAAAATACAAAGATAAATATATGAGCCTGTGGTCAAATATATACATGTGAAACATGATAAGTCTTTTAGTAAGCATAGGATATGAAGTAATGGATACTTCATTAAGGCTTTACATGTGTATGTGATAGTATACAATGTCCAGTATGTCATACAGGTTGATGAGGTCGGCTCTCTCACATGAGCGAGCGCCTTTGATGTTCAGGAGAAGTGTGCAAAGATGAGATAATGTGTTCACAGTAAATCAGCAATATTAATTGAAATGGTAAAGAAGAAGCACAAATTATATTTCGCCTCGACTTAAAAGTACGACCAGTCGAGATGAGATTCGTGGTTACACACAAATGGATCGAATTATGGATACCCACTTCCATAATACCTATAGCCAGACAACAAATTCTTCAAAATTGACGTCATACAATGTGAGAAGAGTTGAAGAATTTGGGTTTAGATAATGTGTTTATCTAGACTAAAACCTGTACAGTGTTAATGATAAAATTAAATCGACGCACACTCTTATAGAAAAAGAGTAACACCGTAGCATGCGATTCATACTGTGTATGCTAAAATTACCACAAACTGGAAGCAAATGAGTGGATCCCTATTTCATTGCTGTGTGAGTCCAAGAAAGGTTCCATACTTTCTTGATGTCCTTTGACTTTGACAATTATGGAAATATGTTTTAGTGTCTGCTACCTTAACGTATATCCTATGGTCATGATAAATGAGATGTAAAGGTTTTATGCTAGGAAAGCAGTTGATTCATATTAAAGTGATATTTGGGCGAAAGGAGGATTACCTGAGATGCACACACTTATGCTAGTGTTTGAGACCTTAAGTAAAGTGTATATGCATAAATCTAGGATATCTAAGGCTCTATATTAAAATGATCGAGCTGCACTGCAAGGTTGTTTTGTGCTGGTCTCTGTGAAATGGATTCCTAGTACAAGACATCTAAAAGGAGACGTCGTACCCACGAGGTTATGACAGAGCACTTAGTACGAAAGAAGGATAGAAGAGGAAGAGACTTGACCCTTAACATCTAACCCACCAAGTGTGAGTGGGAGATGTAGGAAAACACCTAATCCACCCTTGGTGGGTTAGGGCTCAAGCCTAATGAGAATTAGGGCTAATATGTAATGCCCGATGAGAATTGGGGCTAATATGTAATTATGGAGAGACTTGGGATAAAATGTGTATTTTTTCCCTTAATAATTTGAATTGAAAAGATGTAATTTTTCATACGTTATTTATGGGAGTTGTTTTGCATAAAATAGGTCATGATATGGGAACAACAAAGTAACTCCCGTATCCTTTTTCCTCTCTGAACTCTCTTCTCTTCCCTCCTCTATGGTGCTTCTGTTGTATACATATTCGGAGTTTAAATCGGTGCTCCGATTTCATGTGGGTACCAAGCGAGTCAACCGGATTTCAGGTACGCCCGAAAACCTTCAACGTTTGTAGACGAATACAGATAGTTGTGAGCTGTAAACTCTAGTAGTTAATTCACAGTATATGCCCTTCTCTTATAGAAAGAATTATAATTTGGTATTATATTTTTTTGCAATCACAAGTGTTTAAATTATTCTTATGCAAAAGAGAGGAATTCACGTCAAAACCAAAAAAACCAAGACTTAGCTTTAATGGTCAACTAATAGTTTGAGAGATGAAAAAAGTCTCCAATATATAAAAGAAGATGGTGCAACCTACATTTTAATTTTAGAAAAATAGTTTATGTACATTATATTCTAAAAATAGAAAAATTGTTGCTGTAACGTAGATAAAATTAAAGGATACTTAGTGTATTTTACGTATCTCATTTTCACCAGTTGATGCAAAAAATAGAGGTTTCATATTCAGTATTTTATAAATCTCTTATTACGCTATGTTATTTTATCTTTGTATAAACTGTATAGACCAAATTATAACAGTTAAAATTTATATATTTACAATTTCAATAATAATTTTATAAACATTAAGTATAAACCATCTTTTTTAGACCTAATAAGGGTGGATGTAAGATTCTATGAAGAGAATGAGAACAAGGAAATGGACAAAACACCAGCCCATATTTTAATCTATAAGATTATATCAAATTTTCATAACCATAGTAAACATTTTTTAAAAAAATTCATTTTGTTCATCATCTTTTGTTTTTTTTTAACTCAGCTTCTATTTTCTTCTAAACAAAATTATCGTAGCAATATGTCTTGAATGATCCGCACATTTTTTTTTTGAATGAAAGACAATATAATTATCATTTAAAAAGATTATAATATTCATACATACATAAATACATACATACATGCATGCATGCATGCAATAAAAAGAACTATATTACATAATAAGAAGCAGAATAATTTTCAGCTGGAAAATTAGAACGCAGACAATTTTCCAGTTCTGCTTCAAGACGGTTAAAGTAGAATTCCTTAAAAGAAAGTAGCAATCTCTTGACATCATTAGTAATGACATCCTTTAGATCCATTTTTGTCTGTAAGAAAGTTGAAGGTTTGTTAGACAAAAATGAAACCATGTGATCACTACAATGCAAGGCACTTGAGATAATCCAGATTAGAATTGCTCTCAGACATCTATGTAAGAAAGGGGAAGAAATAACAGCAGCATTCTTCCATTTGAAAAACTGAAGTTCATGCCTTTCGAGAAAAATTCTTGCCTCTAACCATAAACCAAGAGAAGTCTTTTTCTTGCTCATTATAACCATCCAGTGATTATGCAATAAAATGCCACCAGTAAAATGTGGAAAAGCTTGGCTTCTATTTGATGTAGTTGGCATATGATTATTAAGCATTGACGGTTGTGAAACAGTCATATTAAAGATGTGTGCATGATTGAGAAGCTTTAGGAACTTCAAAGGAGATGTTAATGAGCCTTCATGAACCTTTTGATTTCTGGTCAGCCACAAATGGTTTAACAAAAGAATGAATTTCTGAATGACACAATCCATACCCTCCTCTTGAAGTGATTGAAAAATATGAAAGAACCATTCTTTAAATGAATGAAAATCATTCCATTCAGCTCTAATGGTTAGATAGTCCCACCAAATTGCTCGAGCATTCGGGCATTCGAAAAAAAATATGTTCCATCGTTTCATTACAATCACATCCAAAGGGACAAAGTACATTAACCTACATATGATGACTAGTGAGAGTATATCCAGTACACAAAGCCTGATTCAATAACTTCCAAATAAATAAAATATTTTTTGGAGGTAAATTTATTGACCATAAGAACTTCCAGAATGGATTAAACTGATTTGATGTTGAGTTCGTACAGTAATAATAATAACCTGCTTTTGTTGAATAATAGCTAGAGGGATCACCATTCCAAATGATATCATCCTGCAAATTAGTAAAGGAAATTGGCATAGCTAAAATATTAGAAACATGATGCGGAGCATATATATATAGCTGTTTTATCAAAGTTGAATTCCACTATAAAGGATTCCAAGCCTGATTGGCATGCAAATTAGATCTTTAATTGATGAGAAGTGCTCATTAATTAGTTGTTGATCTTGACTGCATAGGTCACCCACAAATGGTGGTTTAGAGGAATGCTTGACCCGTTTCCAGCTTTCCATTGGAGATGATCAATGATTAAATTTGAACTATGCATTATTCATTTCCAAATCCAAGATGAATTATAAGGTTTTTTGGTAATGCCTTCCATCTTTAAATCAATATACTTGACCTTCAATGTTGATCCTCAAGTAACATATATATTTCCTTTTCAAACAATTTGGGTTGATATAGATGATCAAGAATTTGGGAAACTCTAACCTTATACACACAGACACACTGATGTGAATTCAAGTCCTCTTATCTCATTTATTGGTGGGTAGTTAAATAAAATCATTTTTTATTTAAACTCAGAGAATAATCTTGAGTTGGGTATCTTTAAGTGTTTTCAGCATGTCATTCCCATATGATTTTCTCATTAAAAAAATATTTTCTTTGTTCTTTTACTCTCTTCTGATCAGAAATCATCCTATCCTTGACCCAAAGGAAAGTAGGTATAATTTGATATGAGGAATTTTAAAAATGATTTTAAACATGATATGGAAAAAAGCCATCCCAAACATATCCAAAAATGAAAATCATAAGTAAAAAGGATCAATAGTAACATGATCTATGTTTTACATTTTTTATATAATAAAAATATTATTTCAATTCAAGTACCAACAAAACTCAAGATACATGGGCTGTCAAATTGGCCCGAGTATGATGGGCTTGAGAATGCAAAGCCCACGTTTCACATTTTGAGATTCCATTATGCAATAATCTGGGACAAATATTTTTGGGCCTCCACTATCGACGGAAAAATCATAAGAGTAGTGACTAGAACGTTAATACAAACACTTAATCTCTTTCTTTTTAACCTTGAACAAACACTTAATCGGCCCAATAAGAGGTTATGAAAAAGGAAGGCCGCTGTCACCAGGCTTTTGACTGGCAGTTTTCACGTTTGAGCCATGGTTAATTTGTTTTAGGCTACATTTAGGGTGTGTTTGGATGGAGGGAAAATGGGAGAGGAAAGAAAAGTAGGGTGGAAAATGGGAGGAGGGAGAACATTTTCCCCTACTTGGATGAAGAGAAAATGGGAGAGGAAGGAAAGTGGGAAGGAAAATGGGTGGGTTCCACAGCCCATTTTCCTCCCAAGTTTTCTCTCCACAAGTGGAAAAATTTGGGGAGAAAAGTTGTTGTCCATATTTACCCCTACTGGCCCACCTATACCTTACTTGTTTTTTTCTCCTGACACTCTAACTTTTTTTTTTTAAATAAACTGAAAGTCGTTTGGGAGCTAAATCTGCCCGCTTACAAAACAATTACATCAAGGGTCAGTAGCATCCTCCCCTGTAAAGGAGGGAGGTTTTTCAAACCAGTGAAATCCTGTATCTAGACTATGAGAACCTTTGGCTAGTTTTGTCGACCGCTTCTAGGTTTTCCTTATAACTGTGATCTATTACTACATGCCAATCTCTATTCAATAGGGCTCTAGGATCTTGAACTACATCACTAAAGGGGTACTCTAGGCTACATCCTCTAATACAAAAATTTACGGCTTCAATACAGTCAGAAAACACAGCTATTCTCCTATAACCTTTATTCCAACACAATTGCAACCCATTGATGATTGCTATGAGTTCCGCAATTGCAGGAGGAACTGAGGTTAGCTTACAGGAGAACCCCCCTATCCATGTTCCTTCATCGCTCCTCAAGATACCACCCCATCCACTCATGCCGTTCTCTAACACCGAGCCATCTGTTTCTAGTCTGATTTGAGGACCTGATAAGGAGCATGTAGGACCTCTCTATAGCACATCCAGAGTAGAAGGTACAATGGTCAATGAGATCTTTATCCCAGCACGCCTTGTAGAAGGATTCTTTCTCCTTTAAAGGACCCATATTTAGTGGACTCTGAAAGACGTTGTGGCATATGAAAACCCAAATATCCCAGCAGACATATCCGAATAGCATCGCCCAAGGGACTTTTCTGCTCTCACTGGTTCCCACCTCTTGCTTGAGATTCCACCTTACCCATTCCTTTCCCTGAAGTGAATAGAACGTCGGCCAAAGGTCTGGTGCGACAAGGGCTTGCCATTTGTGGATGGAGTTGGTGCAATCTCTTATCATGTGCATCGCTGTCTCCTCACTTGCACACCCAAATGGGCAACCTATCGAGTTTCCAGAAAAATAACCATCATTCGATGGTTTCCAGAAATACTGATCCTCTCCTCTCTCCTCACATGGTGGGTGTGCACACACAATACGCTCAATGTAACACCCCCCAAAATTCTAGTTCAAGCACTTGACCAAAATGCTATTATAACATTAAAATTATCCAATATCCAGCATAGATAATTATTTAGTTCAAATACGTCCCATGTCATAGTGAAAATCTTAAAACTTCACGATAATTTATACAACATAATAAAACATAAAGTCTTAAGTCCATGGCAAAATAAATACAACATAACATAAACTTAAGTAGTACAAAGAGCCTTCAAAGCTCACTTCTCAAGTGTCTTCCCTTGCTTCCTATTAGGTCATTCACCTGGAAAATGTTAATAATAGGATGAGATCGACATCTCAGTAACTACCGAAAAATCCTAACATACACAAGCAAATCACGTATAATTCTAATTTAACCAATTATACACATGTAGTTCTTCATATAACTTATGGCTTTCAAATATATATACCCAACATAAGGAAAACTTTCATTTAAATTCTCAATGAATTGTACTCATAAATAAATATTTATATGTGCAATATGCAACTCTTTATTTCACCGTCCATCCTTATTCCGCTGACTGGAGCCATAGGCTAACACATATTGTCCGATAGAGAACTAATTCATACAACTGAATTATCTCAAGCTCACCAGTACCTAAGATGTATCCGGCCAAAGATACAGAGCTCAAGTATGGACTATGGCTCCCCTCCTTAAAGAATCATACTAAGGAGGTGTCACATGTCCCACAACTCCAATGCAATCCCGGCCAAAGGAAAACATGGAAGGAGGGGCCCTGACAAGTGCCATCCACTGTGCACCGAGTGATGGCTTACCACGTGGTAGTACGGATATCATATAACTCCTCTTCAAATCTTAACCCCTCATGGATGCAAATGCGATTATCATTACACCATAAATAATTCATAAATAATTATCAGCTCAGATATACTCAATATACTCAAGCATGCTTAAAATAAAACAAGCGTAATTTATTTTCCATAGCAAATAGGCAATAAGCAAGCATGCTTGAAAAGTGACAAACTTATTATTGTGTGATAATTAATTAAAATAAAACTACACATAATTCACAAGCATACGAAAGAAATTTCCAGAGTTACCTATTACTCCTTAGCTTCACAGGTAATCACACAAAGTCACTCCGAAATTCCTAAAGAAAATTATACCTCAAATATTAGACTTTAATATAATAAACTTAGATATCCTAAAATCCCCAATAATTCATAATTACATAATTACCTACACAATATCCCACTTTTAATCCGCCAATATTTCCTTGGGTCCAAATTCTAGTCAAATCATTCAATTAAATCTCCTCATATGACCTTAATAAATATTTAAAATTATTAATTAAATTATTAGCATCGCAGATCATCAAAAGTCCTAATTTTCAATATATCTAAAAATCCAGAAATTTCAATAATTAAGAAAAACCTCCCACAATGAAAAATCTACTTAGAGAAACATAAAATCGAGGCCTAAGCTTTAATTTATTAATTTTAGGACTCCCAAAAATTATCAACTTAGACAAGGTCTAATTTTTCAAATATAATAAATCGAAAAACTAATGATATAGAAATGTAGAGGAGACTTACAGGGTTCCAAAAACGTGCTTATTTGGCTGAAAAACTTACTATTCCTATGCCGACGGACTCTGATAAGTCCAGTGATAGGAATAAATATATGGTGGAGAGAGAGAGAGCAAGAGAGAGACGTGAGTGAGAGAGAATGAGAGTGAGGGGGAGGAGAGTGAGAGACGGAGGGTGAGAGGGGGTATATATAATATTAATAATAATAATATAATAATAATATAATATTTAAATAATATAATATTAATAATAATATAATATATATAAATAGTAGTTGAGTGTGATTGGTTGAAGAATTAATAATTGAAATAGTAAAAGTGCACAGGAAGAAAAGAGACTGTCGGCAGGAAATATTTTGTGAGTAGGAAGAGAGAAAATATATTACTAGGCCTTAAAATTCCCAAATAAGATATTTCTTTTGAACAAAAAATTTTCTTTTCACTCTCAAAATTTTCCCATAGTATTCTTTATTTATTTCCTCCTATAGTATCCTCTTTGAGTCTAAAAATAATCTCTCCCAAAATTATTATTGTCCAAATAAGGGAAAAACTAGGCCTTTAAAATCCTCAAAGATACCTCAAAATCCTTCAAATATTCTCATAATCCATTATTTATCATTAATCAATTCCTATTTACCCCCACTAAATCCTCAATTAATTTTTAGGATGTTACACTCAACGATCGCCATGGGGAACCATGTAAGAAGCTTATCAATGTTCCAATCCCCAAGCTCATCAACATAGTCTACTACTCTTTCATTGTGGTCAATCCATCATTCCCTGCTTAGAATAAGATCTATCAGGAGGACATGCATATTAGACCAATTTTCAAACCAGAAAGTCGTCGATCGTCCGTTTACAATCCTCTTGCCAACTCCTTTTTTGAAACTTCTCCACATATCACAAATTCTCTTCCAAGTTAGGAAGGCATTTCTGCTTCGAGAAATTTCCATTTTTGCCAAATTATTACACATGTACTTCACCTTTAAGACTTTAACCCACAAAGCCTCTTTGTCTGACAAGAGCTTCCAGCACAACTTGAGAATGAATGCCTCATTCTATCTCTTTAGATCCTTCACACTAAGACCTTCATCTTTTCTATTCAACTTTACCTTGTCCCAAGAGATGAGATGTAGCTTCTTATGTTCTTCTGAGTCGCCCTAAAGGAATTTACGGCTTTGCTTTTCAATTTCGTGTAGGATTCCTTTTGGGATGAGCATGGTTTGCATATGGTAAGAAGGAAGACTAGAGATGACTGAACGTATGAGGGTGGTTCATCCAGCCATGCTTAAATACCTTCTTTTCCATCGTGCTAATCTTTTTTGTGTCTTTTCAAGGATAGGGAAGCACATGGATATAGACAGCTTCTTATGTAAGAGAGGTATGCCCAAATATTTACCTAAATCTCTTGTGAGGCTTACTCCTATTTGTTGGCTTAGATCATAAGCTCTAGAGAAATGGACATTATTGGAGAAGCATATTTCCGTCTTAGCATTATTCATCTTTTGCCCAGATTTCTCACAAAACTTATTAATGCAACTCACCATTGTTTCCACTTGGCTGGAAGAGGCTTCACTAAACAGTATCAAGTCATCTGCGAAGAAAAGATGCGATATCGGTGGCCCCCAGTATTCAGTCGAATCGGTTGCCAGCTACCTTCAACAATTGCGTCTTCAATAATGTGGTTGAGATGCTCCATGCATAACACAAAGAGGTATGGAGATATTGGATCCCCTTGGCGAATGCCCCTAGAGGACTCATTTTTTTTGTTTTCTCCCAATTCCAACAGATTTGGAAAGACAGCGTAGTAATACACATCATAACAACGTCACAAAGCTTCTCTTTTATTCCGATCTCTTGGAGAGTATCCCTCACAAAATTCAAGTCAAGCCTGTCATAAGCTTTCTCCAAATCTACTTTCACTACAAGCCATCTTGATTGCCCCTTTTTCGATCTCATTGAGTGAATAACTTCCTGAGCAACAATGATGTTGTCACTACTTTGCCTTCCTGCTATAAAGCTGCTTTGGTGGTTGCCAATCACTTTGGGTAAGATACTTTTGATCCTCCTACTCAACACCTTAGTGATAATCTTGTAGCTTACATTGCAGAGAGATATGGACCGAAAATCCTTGATTGAAATAGGTTTGTCCACCTTAGGAATAAGAACTATGTCGGTTTCATTAAGATCGCGGACCTTAACTGGGTCTTCAAAAGCCTCCCTAACCAGACTGCAAATCGATTCCCCAATTGTGCTCCAATATTCTTGGAAAAAGAAGGCCTGAATTCCATCTGGACTCGGAACTTTGAATCCTCCCATATCAAAAGTCGCCTTCTTTATCTCGTCATTAGAGATGTTGTTAGATAGGGATCTAATGTCCTCATCATTTAAAGGAGGGTAAGTGCTTGATGTTTCAAGTCTCCCATTCACCATGGAATCCCTAGTGAAGAGATTTCTGTAATAATCTAAGGCCATCCCCTTCAAGTATTCTTGATCGGTAATCCACTCTCCATCCTCATTTAGGAGTGCCTCAATCTGGTTTCTTTTCCTCTTCATCATAGAAGTAGCATAGAAGTATTGGCTGTTTCTGTCTCCCCATTTAAGCCACAAGCACCTTGATTTCTGGTACCATAAAAGTTCTTCTTAGGCTAAGAGCTTATTATATTCCTTCTACAACTCCTTTTCAAGTTACTCCAAATATTGACTATCTCTTCTTTATCTCGATCTATCTATGCGTTCTATCCTCTGCACTATTTTTTTTCTTTCTCATTGGAATGTTTCCAATTCTCTGCTTGTTCCACTGAGTGGCTTCTAGAGTAAAAGTCTTAATTTTCGCTCCCCAATCCTCTTCCTGCCAGCTCCTCTTGACTATCTCAAGGAAATCTTGTTCAAGGACCCACCCTGCTTGGCACTTGAACTGCGTTGTTCTCCTTCTGTCTACAATACTCGGAGTAGTTTTAATAAGGAGGGGTCTATGATCAGAGCCAAACTTGCTTAAGTGATGAACCTTCGTAAGGGGGAAAGAATTGAACTAATGATTGTTGGTGAATGCCCAGTCAATTCTTTCCTTCACTTGGTTTTTTTTCCCAGGTGAAATTGTCCCCCATATTCTCTACCTCCATTAGTTCTGAGCTTTCGATACATTCCCTGAAATGCTTCATGGAAATAAAATTGGGTTGAGCGCCATTGACTTTATCTTTGACCGAGAGGTAGGCATTGAAGTCCCCCACAATCAACCATGGCTCTTGAACTAGGTTACTAAGTACTTTGAGTCCATCCCATAGAATCTTCCTCAATCTAATGATAGGTTCTGCATATATGCAAGTAAATAAACAAGAAAAATCATTCTTCTTGGCCTTAATTTTAACATATATAAATTGGGTTGTAGAGGTTTCATAGTGAACTTCCACCTCTTCTTCCCTCCACAGATGCCAGATCCCCTCAGCATATCCCGTTGCTTCAACTCTAATCCAATTGGAGAATCCTAGCTTATACACCATTCTATCTACCTTCTCCCCACTCACACGAGTTTCAAGAAGCGCTAACACATTCATATCTTTACCATAAATTAAATATCTGATTCTGCCCGAAAATTTTTTTGATGCCGCACCTCGGCAATTCCACACCATAAAATTCATATTTATTGACATAATAAATTATGACTAAATGGTACAGGAGCCTTACTGCTTACTCGGCATTTAGAGATTGCATCTCTTCAGGGAATTTGTTGTCATCTACAAGATCAACAGTCTTGTACCACTAGTCTCCTTTCTCCGTTGAATCTTTTTCTTACATGTCACGGGTTGGTTCCATTTGGATGTCCGGTGTCTTCCCACTCTGTGTTTGTTCCTGCTCCATCCGCTTCCCTTGAATATTCTCCTCTTTTCTATTATCGTTCAGCTCGTTAGTTATGGGAAGGGTCTGGTTTTGTTCTTCTTCATTTATTCCTTGGTTACTTTGCTCTTTAAAAAGTTGGCAGCCCACTGATGGTTCTTCAGAAGCAGACCCAAAAATAACATGGTGGACTCGGCCTTGTTGTTTTCTTTTTGAGAATTGGTGATACAATCTTGGGCCTACGCAAGACACTCCTTTTTTCGTTTCTATATTCGCTGGTTCCTTTACTTCTTCATTCTCGTTTGGGCCTTAGCCCATTTGGTCTTCTTTTGTCCTTTTTTGCTCATCTACTTTTTGCTTCAAGACCCTACTTTTCCTCTCACTCTTCTTAGAACCATCAGCGTCACCCCTCTTGTCTTCTTTCTCTTTAGTTGTGCTACTTTCACCTTTTTCAGAGGGCCTTATCCCTTCAAACTGTACTTCGGGTGCCGAGAATATGGTGGCTTTTGTGGCTTCAACATTTTCTTCCATCTACCTCCATTCTTGGATAGGACCCTTTTTTTGCTACTCTTCTTCTTTTCAATGGGTCCTATAGGTGGGTCATCTTCTCTCAGTAAGTAACTTTTATTTTGAATGCCTCATGTTTTTTTCTTGCCAACGTAACTTACTCTGTTACTTTTTTTTAGACCATGCCAATGGTTCAGTTTACATCCTAGGCTATTTTATTAATTTTGTAAAAGAATTTGATTATTACATCTTTATTAATTATTGATAATGTTTCATAATTGTATCTTATTTATTTATTTAATATGTTCATTTTTAAAAATTTATTCACTATTTTATTTTATAAGCATTTGGTTTGCATTAAATATTAATATATAATTTCATTTTAAAAATGTTTTTCTGGAAAATAACGTCTTTTCACTCTGACATCTAATTTAATTTGAAATATAATTATTTTAGCATGGAATAGGGGCATTTTGGTACTAAGATATTTGCTCATTTTCTTTCCTCTCACTTTTCTCTTGCTCATCCAAATAAGAAGGGGGATAATATTTTCTTCCTACTTTTCTCTCCTCTCATTTTCTTTCCTCCCAATTTTTTCTCTCATCTAAGCAGGCCCTTAATTTATTATGCTTAGCCCTCATCTATTATCTATCTATCTATTATACATTTAAAAGAAGACCTTCCCGCGAAATCCGTTTACATTGCTCTTCCACAACAAGCCGTGTGTAGATGGTTGGCTTGTGATACATATCACTGTTTATAAGCCGAACCAAAGTTCATTGGGCTCACGTGTACCCTCTGCTCTTACCCATTTCTTTGTTTCAAAATTCAAATGCAACTTTATTCTTCCATCCGAGATGGTACAATTCAAATTCAAACTTCTCACCTTCATTTGAAGTAGTACATATATAGAGACCCCCTACCTCTCACCTTTTCCTTATTCTCTACCTGCTACTAGCAAACCTAATTCCGTGCTTCTTATAACAAGCCACATATTTTTCCTTCTCATCACCGCTATAGATTGTCTTGAAGAACTTTCATTATCAATGATCCCCCAGCATACCCTGAGTTTAAAGTCACGGTGAAGATAGATCGATTGTTTAACAGGGAGGTAATCAGGACCGTCACCCCTTACTCGGCCAATAAAAGAGGTGCTCTTTATGGACATCGTTGTCTATGATCAAGAGGTGAATCTTTTGGATTTCATTGTTCCTCTTCATTTTATGCAATATGCATATTCCACTCCCCTGTTCATACTTTTTCTTCATTTAATGCCAAATTCATATTCTATTTCTGCAAATAGGGGATGAAGATGGTTGCAAGGCTACTGTCCAAGGAAGCGAGGAATTATTTCATGTGGATGATTCATCCAGGCGTAGTATATGAGGTGCGCAATCCAGCAGTTGAGGTGGGATGTGAAGGTATTCATGAAGACTACCATCTTTTGTTTCATGCCCAAACTCATTTAAAGGACTCTTCATTGGTTTTCCCTCCGTTTCCCTATAAGCTTAAGACAGTATCTAATCTAACAGTTGCAACAGAAATGGATGCAGATTTCTTTGGTTAGCATACAAGCACAAATTATGTTCATCAGCTTTGATATACTGACTTCTTCGTTGTCGCCTTTGTTTCAAATATTGTTCTGATATTTAGATTTGTGAGATTTCTCAAATCTTAGAGTTGACATGCTTCAATACCATGTAATCAACACCTCATGTAAAACACATGCACTATTAGTGGCCACCTGTCTAATTTAATAGTTAACATCAGTGTCATTTTTCATTTGGACACGCTTGAAGTCTATGTAGTCCACAGCTTAACTGTGAAATGTTCTATTCAAATTGCTATTTTGTTTTAGCTTTTTAATATTTGATTTTATTGAATAGTTGAATGTTTCCTTCCATACGCCAATTTATGCAGTTTTGTCTTTTTAAAAAATTGGGATATTTCCTTTCACTTTCCAAGTTAAAAAAATTCTTGGCCTTTGCTGCAACTCACTAGGATTGGTTCAATAATGAGAAGGGAACATCCTAGATGTCTTGCAAATATTCCATGAATGTTCTTCCATTATTCATGTATGAACATCCTGATGTCTTGCAGCTTTATGGTATAACTTTATGTGACATATGCATTTTTCGTTATGGTATATTTGATTTCACTGACGGTTCTTTGTTCAAATCAAATGAGTGTTCATGCATTTTGTAATATCATGATTTTTATTGTACTTAACTCCTAATTCTATTATGCATCAGATCTAGTGGGCTTTGTCCGGTATTGTTCACCTATATCCAAAATGAAGTATAATCGTTTCTGGGAGCAAGAGTTTCCATGTCGTGCTAGATACATTCATCAAGGAACCTTTTGACAGTCATAATTTTGACGAGAGTACATGTTATATAGGTTAAAAAAGGAAGTTGTCTGCCTCTTACGTGGTTCTTTTGTGGAAGTTGTTTCCAAGTTGTTGTAGGCACCAATGGACGACAGTGTGGATGATAGTAGTCCTCTTTTTATTCATGTTCAATATGTCATTAGTTGCCAGCCATGGAAATCAGGTGAGTTCATCATCCTTCTGATCAATATATAAAAGTTCTATGCATGACAGATAAGTTTGTGAGCTTCTTTCCTGGTTTGAGATTTCCCTTTAAATATTTTTGTAGGAGTTCCAATAGTGCGTTCATACAGTGATGCAACAACCTTGGACAATGATCCACCCATACCCCAAGTTCAAATGCTCAAGCAGCTTATGGTTGACATTTAACTCTTGGTGCTTTAACTGCCATTAATATGGATGCATCCAACTATGGATTATCATTGAAGTCTGTGTATTAGGTACTCGCATTAGTGATTTAGAGATTTCTTTGAAGACTTCTATGTATTTATAGTTCACTACCCTATTTTAGTATTTTAAATTTCTATGCACAACCATTCCTCTTTTTCATAGTCATGCAGCTTCAAACTCAAGTTTGTTGAAAGTTATGCAGTCTTCTAAAAAGCCCATATTCAAATTAGCTTAATTTTTGTTGAACATGGGCCCGTCATTACATTTGGTTTCGGTCTACAAAGCCCAACGTCAAAATATATATTTGACATGCATTTGTTAAGCTGGAATGTTATATGAGTAATTCTTGAACGAAACACAGCATTCATAAAAACCAATAACGAAGTTGGAATGAAAGGTTATTAAACCATTAAACCACTGCCTAGACACTCACGCTATCACTTCTATCATTAACTACTAAAACATTAAAGAAACAGGACAGGGAATTTGTTTTCATTATTAAGGTAACCAAATGAGTAAAAGCATCACGGAGGTTTACTTTATCAGAGATAGTTTTAAAGCATAGTTGTAGTAGGGGCT
The DNA here is from genome assembly GCA_037074515.1 of Mimosa bimucronata. Taxonomy (NCBI): domain Eukaryota; kingdom Viridiplantae; phylum Streptophyta; class Magnoliopsida; order Fabales; family Fabaceae; genus Mimosa; species Mimosa bimucronata. Next base: position 5,614,285 of record CM073446.1, read on the forward strand.
ATACACTTCTCACTTGTTTTCTAAACAGATGCTGAGGTAGGACAACCTCCTTCACATGTCCGTGTGAGTATGAGGGATTGTTGGGAAGTTATGATCAACAACATAGTTCCAAGCTTCCATAGACCCTAGCCATGCCTACTTTAATTTGAATAATTTCATATTCCCCCTTTCATACGCTCATCCCCAAAAAGCTCATGGCTGCTCTCCCTAGCTTCTTCAATCAGTAATTAATAGAATATATATATATATATCTAACAAACCATATAGAATGTTACGTTTGTTCTTAACTGGATCACAAAGCTCAAGTTATGAGAAAATGTAATGTCTACAAAAAAGATAAACCCAATGACTTTTTTGCGTATCCATGATTTTTATTGATGCTGAGGTATATTTTTATGTATTTTAACCTATTACATATTGCATGACCTTCAGTAATATGTTAATATGATATCTTCATGCCTCTCAGTAGCTTATTTTGATAATTATGTCTTATCCGTGGGTGCAGCCGTGCAGGGGAACAAGATACAAGGAAGCATTATAACAAAATCTATGCATGAAAAATACAATAAGAGGATCAAAGAGTCAAAGACCTATGAATTTGAGAACTTCATACATAGGATAGACATGAATCCATCCGAGTCCAGATGGCCATTCAAGATGCAACGTAGAAAATTCATATTTATGTGCCTTTGATCATTTATGGACATTTACCTGTTTTGGATAATTTTGGTATTTCATATTATGTGTCTTTGAAACCGTGATTAAGTATGTAGATTGCAACTTTCAACCAAAGGTTTTATTTATTTCCACATCTTTGAAGCTCTCTTAGTTTGTAGTTATTTTTACAGACATTATTCTCATAAACGTAAGTAGGAAACTTATCACCCGTGAAACGCACTGGAGGTATAGCTCGTGTGTGACAAAAAAATACCGCAAAAAGCTCAATACTAATTTTCCACTTCATCGAATAAAAAAAATTACCTTTCAACTTCACCCTTTATTCACTATAAAATATGCATATCTTTTTCTTGGGCAAATGAGCAAATTTAACAACGAACTTTGTTGTGAGGAGCACTTGGCACCATAATCCTTTTGAAGGACCTTAAATACACATAAACTTAAAAAAATGGAGCATTTTTAACACTAACCTTAACTCTGTTAACATTGACCAAAATTCAAATTGAGAGAGAAAATGGTTTGACCCAAAAAATATGACATGGCAAGGGAAGATATGGTGAATAGGTCTAATGTGGCAAAAAGAAGTATCTGGACCTAAAGCTAAAACTCATAAAACTGAACAACAAAATGAAAATAAATATTAAAAACAAAAGGGTTAAGGTGCATTTTGGCCAATGATTTGTTACAAAAAGTGCGTAAGGCACAATTATTTTTAAAATGGTCTATATAAGCCAACCATCTTTTAAAATGGGGCAACCTGGCCAATAATTTATTATAAAAAGGAGCGCCTGGCACAATAGAATTCTGCACTGTATTGGTCAAGTTGCCCCATTTTAAAAGATTGTTGGCTTATATGCACTAATTTAAAAATAATTGTGCTAGGCGCACTTTTTGTAACAAATCATTGGTCAAAATGCACCTTAACCCAAAACAAAAACAACTACTGAAACGATGGTGATAAAAAGCTAAAACACAATGAACCCAAAAGGCAACCATCGATCTTGAATAGGTCTGATCGGATGGAAGCCACATGATATGTGAGTCTGATGAATAGAATCCACAAATTCCATTGCTATAGTTGCGGTTTCTTGAAAAGTAAGCATCTTGAGATTCATCCAACTCAACTTCAATCCTACGAGCAAGTATATCATCAAGAAACAAAAACAACTATTATTCCTTTCAATAAGCATCTGCAGCCTTCAATTAACTTCTTCATGGGCAATGACAGATCTAATGTGGCAGATGAGGAATGGAAAACTTGGTGGTCAAAGTTATGAAAGGTATAAAAGGGTGGGCCCCACTATTTATGAATTAGATACAGTTAACCTTCCATTGAGGTCAGTGTTAAAAATGCCCAACTTTTTTAGGTTTATGTGTATTTAAGATCCTTAAAAGAGTTTATAGTGCCAGGCGTATCTCACAGAAAATTTCATTGTTAATTTTGCTCCTTTACCCCTTTTTCTTTTATAGGTTTCCACAGGAGCAAGGACAAGCTATGGAGATTGATCGGGGAAATCAAGTCATTCATATGGCTATTATCATGTGATGGAACCCACACAATGAACCTGCAGTTTTGGAAAGGGATCAATGAAGTATTCAAGCGCCCCTTCGGATGTAATCACCAAGAGGACATCATGCACAAGATGAGAGGATATTTCAATAGATTGGATAGATGGAAATCTATAATTTCACCGTTAGCATGGGATACGTTCAAGTTTCAACACACTTGAGGAAAAATAAATGGGTCAAATGGAATCTTGAGAAAGAAATTGATTACCGTATATCAAAAAGATTTGATAGCCTATCATACTTGGGTGCATATACTAGGACATTTTGGTATTAAGATGTAACAAGGTTTTTCGCTCCATTGGTGAAGATAGTCAAGTTTATGTTTAATCAAGTTTCCTGAGGGTATGCTTGGACCAAGACCGGTTTTCATGAGACATTAGGGAGGACATCCATGTTACCCCCAATGGTTTAATAATATTGGAGATAGATGGATCGATGTTAAAAGATAGCAGCAGGAATAGATGCGGAGGAGTTATACTTATTCATGACTTGATTAGCCAATGGTCCTGGGTTTTTGCTGCAAGTTGCTACAAGATCCCACAACATATATAGTGGAACTGCGTGTTTGAGATCATTCATGGGCTTTATCTTTGTTGGGCTCATTGATCTGAACCGTTCCTAATACGCCTTAGGGTTCAAATACAAAATATTTTTTTACCAAGGATTGCACTATAGTGGTGCGATCCCAGATCGTCTCTCAAGGAGCCTAATGAACTAACCTAGGAAACTAAATGCATGAAAAGCTATAAAGTCGGGGTTTTTGAGATTTTAAATAAGGAAACTAAGCTAGATTCTTTTTGGTTTTTTTTATTAAAGAAAGCAACTAAAACAAGGTTGTGAAAACTATATGGGAAACATGGGTCTCTTGATGAATTGGGCAACATTCCTAGCTTCTAGAATGATATGGGAGTTTTTAAACCAAGTTCTAATGCAAAACCTAAGGCAATCACTCTTAGTCCAATTAACCTACTTAATCAACTAACGTGGCGCATCGCTCATTCAATTAATTAATAGGCAATCGTTAAGTTTCAACTTGGTAGTGAAGATTCATGATAAATATGCAAGGAGACTCTCGTTAGAAGTAAATCGAACCATCTAACGTTGGACCTAGTGTCTAAACACAAATACAATCGCACATGCATTCAACATATTCTAGAAATCCAAAGGGAATGTAAATGAAGCATATCCATTGCATAATATCAAGAAAACAACACTTAGGTTCATACATATAAAAGACATCTCTTAATTACATGCATGACCATTTAAACAAAAGATCAAACAATGAAGCACACTTGTTCCAAGACCCATTACATATAACAAAAGGAATTGAAATACATAATAAGATTTAGACAAGAGAAACTAGATAACTCCCCATTAGAAACATTGAAGCTTCGGTTGCCTTCATCCATCAAGATCCCCACGATGAACTTAGCCACTCATGCTCTTGAATACGATCGAATGGAATTTGGAGTTGGAAGCCATGGGATTAAGGTGGGATGAGTGAAATTAGTGTAGATGAGTCAATGGAAGATGAATTTTCGTGCAGAGGCAGAGGGCTCGGGAATGGAAGGGAAGAGAGTGAGTGGAAATCTGAATCGGTGGTGGAATCGTCGTGTGGGAGAGGAAATTCGGGTGTAAATTTATAGAACAAGATAGGAAACCGAAAAACCTTCCTAATTCCCTCTAGATTGTTTGGGAAGGTTGAATTAATCCTTTAGGAAACAATGGAAGAGGACCTAATCACCCAAAATTTGGAAATAAACTAAAAACTTCCGTTTCAGACTTTTTATCGGGCCCTCGCTGTAGCCCTCGCCGTGGCAAGCTACGGTGAGGCAACTTGTATCAGATTCGTCTCTCTGTCCTTCGCCGTAGGCCTCGCCGTAGGGGACTAAGGTGAGAACCAGAAACTTCTTTGCTTTTCTCACCTTTTCTTCATTTGGGGCCTCATCCTTTGCACCTATAATGGGAAATTAAAGTATATGTGAGGTATTTTAAGTCCATAATCATGAAATGCATGAGTTAAAAGCCTAATATGCTCAAATTACCATTGAAATGCAACTAATTTCTTAAGTATGGACCACACATGCAATTGTACTTAATTCCCATTGAATTCTCCTAAATTGAATGCTAATTTTCCATTATTGGTAGTTAAAATAGTATAATAATCATGCATAATCACTCAGGGTCTCCGAAAAATTGATGTTACTATAGATTACATTGAAGCTATATACTTGATCATGAGAGAATGTGATTACTCCTATCCTTTTTGTGAAATTATCGAAGAGTCGTAGCACTACTACAGAAAACTCTTTTTACGTCTTATTTTTTGGACTTTTCACGTCTCTTTTTGGTGGGACGTGGATTGGAGAGATGTAAAAACTCTAACTTTTCCTCGTCTCTTATCAAATAAGAGACATGGAAAGTCCCCACTTTCCACGACTCTTACTTTCCACGTCTCTTACCAAATAAGAGACGTGGAAAGTCTTCTTTTTTAAAACAAAATATTTTTTTAATTTGGATTATTAACCCCAACCCAAAAACATCCCAATATTTTATCGGAATAATAAAAATACAACACTTAAAATGAAAAAGATGAACTAATTTTATTATTTATAGCCAAACTAATATTACAAAAAGGGTAGAATACAACTTTGATCCTAAAATATGGGATTGTTAGCAAAAATAAATAAATAAAAAATAAAACTGACCATAATAGGATTGACAACTCTCGTGAATTATGTTTTAACTGAGGACAACTTCCTTGCTGATAAAATAGCTAGACATTCTCATAATGTAATAGGAACTTTTGTATCCTGATCACTTTCCACCTTTGTATAGTGATTAAGTGTTTGGGAATGAAGGATTAGTTTATTAGTGTTCTGTCTTTGTTTTGTACCTCTTTTTTGAGTTTATATAATTCAGTTCATATTAAAAACATGTACATCCTTGTAGTTTCTATTTTAAGATAATTAAATTTAACTTACAAGTCTCTATAGTTTCACTTATTTTAATCACATCCTTGTAGTTTCTGATGTCTAATAAAAAAATATAGGGACCTGATTAAAAACTATTAAAATTATAAGGAATTTATATAAGAAAAAAAACCATAGAAACCTTATTCAAAATAAGATGAAATTAAAACAATATGCAAATTAATTTTCTTGAACTTCCTCCATTCCAATCATGAAGATGGGTTACATGACTTGCCAGCCAGTTCCTTGATATGCCTCCTGTAACATCCTAGATTTTTAATCCAAGGATTAGTTAGAGATTTATGATAATTTCTTGGTGAAATGGACTAATGATTACTTATGATAGTGGATTGAGATCACAGTTATGAAAATGATAAAGAAAATGTTAGTTAGAAGAGTTAGGAAATAAATGATTGGGTTATAAATGATTTAGGTGGGGGAAATTGATTGGATATAAATATAGTGATTGAGTTAGGTGATTTGTAAGTTGGTGTCGGATATTCACTCGTGTTGGTTGATATATTAAATTGAGGAATAAAGGAAAAAATTATCTTTATGAAATGACTGGAGGTTATGTTTTAGGATTTTTTAGAGAAGTGTTGAGAAATAAAGCGTTTTGAAGTAGTAAATAATATTATTTTTCAAATGAGTGTTTTTGCATTAGAAAGATAACATTCTAAGCTCTCCAAAAAGTCTTAGTTTATGAATTTTGGAGATTTGTGGAGTGAGTTACGTGATTTTGAAGTTGAAGCCACAACGAACCCTAGCTGTCAGGCTACTATAAATAGCCCGAAATTGATTTTTTAGGGTTTATTTGAGTGGGGGTTAGTCCAGAGGCATGAGAGGGACGAATTTCCTCTGATAGGGTAAGCTAGAAGGGTGGTTCTAAGGCTTCTTATTGCTTCCAATTGGTAAGAGACTTTCTATAAGCTTTCTTCCTTCCATCTTTCCTTAGTTTCCTCTTGTTATTTTCGCTGGGTAGCTTTTGGTCCGAATATAACCTTGATGTTTATGATCTTGGGGTGATTTCTTAAGTTATTGGGACCTTTTTTTTGGTACAGCCATTGGATTAGAAGCTTGAATAATGATTAAAGCATGTTGTGGTGGTGTTGTAGGCTTGGAATTGTGGTGGTTGGCTTGGAGCCCGAATTTGAGTGATTGGGTCCTTAGTTTTTGGTTACCTTTTGGGTTATCTAAGTCCATTAAAGATGTTACAAAGATTAGATGAGATAATTTTGATCATTGTGGGTGATTTCTCTTATTCAAAGTGAGTTTAAGCTTGATTTTAATTTGAGAATTCCTTGGTTTTGAGCAATTGGGATCGATTTATAGAATCTGAGGGCTTGTTTAGGTTCAACGTAATTACCAATGGTGTTGATTTGGTGTATGTCTCAATTTGGGAAAGTTGGTATTATTATATAGGTTTGGAATAGGTTGAATCGATCAGTGAAGGCTTGAGGTATGAATTTGAGAATGATTATTGAGTGAAGGAGTTTGGGAATGAATGGTTGATCTTAGAAAAATTGTGGTTAGGCATAAATGGTAATGGCAATTAGTGGTGAATCATGGTGGGTGAAGAAGGAAAGGTTGAAGTTTGAAAAAGAATTAATGAGAGCGAGAATGGGTAGTTAGAAATTTAATTTGTAACTTGTGTTTTCTTCTAATAGATAGTAATTGTATGTGTTATATTATGTAGAGTTTGAGTCGTGCTAAGATAGCACCCTGGGGGGCTGCGCTGTTGTGAGGTCGGTGCAAGCTACCAGGTAACCACTTCTACTTGTTTGCTGGGTTAGTGAGTATTTGGAACTTGTAATTTTGTGATTGGCTATAGTCTTGACGAACATGAATTTCGAAAGCTTATTTTATATTATAACCTGTTTGGTGGAGTATGTATTTTGAATTAGCATGAAGATGTGTATTGTCATGTTTGGAAAGATATTATACATTGAAGGTTTATGGCATGATTAGGTTTTAAAGAATTACTGGATGGGCATTGTGCCGTATATTGTTGATGATTGCATACATTTGGATCTTATTGTGGTGATTGTGTGTATAACACCGGATAATTAAATAAAATGCCATCACGTGATGAGATTCCTTGTTGGCCCACAAGGACTAATAGAAAATAAAGACGATAATGGGGAGAGCGCCCTCGGTCTCAGGCAAGAGTTGAGTCCCTACTAGATCGTAATGTGATACTCGTGATTTTTGTGATAGACGGTGATTTATGATTTTGGTATTATTTATGTGAATAATATTTGAGAAACTGTTGCATACTGATTAATGATTTGAGAAAGTTTGGAAAGAGATATTGGATATTATTATGCACGTATCTGGTACTTGTCATACATTTTGGTTTGATGTATATCTAGTAATGCTCCACTAAACACCTTGCTAGCTCACACCGCACGTATAGGAGTAGTTAGCGGTTATGTGGGTCTACCTCCCATTTATCTCACTTTTTGCAGGTCCTAGCAATGCAGTAGGTAACCAAGGGAAGGATCATAGAATCTCTCACTAAGATAGTGAGCCTCTAGGCCAGTAGGACAGAGGTTATTGCCACAATTAGGGATTCATGCATTTTTTATTTGCTTCCGCTCATCTTCAACGTTTTACTTCTTCACTTTTAAATTGAGGATTTGTCTTAGCATTTTGAAATTGGTTACTCAATGTTTCTTTTCTTTTCTGTGGGACCGATCCTAGTTTGGAGAAACTTTGGTCATTTTGCTATTATTAAACATTGTTGGGATTTTGCATATTTTTAAGGACGATATATGGTTGGGAGATTTAAAGACATGATGGTTAGAAACATTTTTCATAGGAGTTATGTAATGATTATAACTGATGTTGGGACTTTATGGATTGATTGATTAGCATGTGGTAGACTGATTTTTTTTTCCATGTTAGCCATATAGTTGTGTTAGGGTAAATTCTTTTCTAACATGGATAACTCCTTTCAATTATGTTGAATATTTTCTGACCATGATAGGTTTTTTTTAGTAGTTGAAATCTTTTTTTATCATGGTTAGACTATCAAATAGTATTTTAGTAAAATTAAAAAAAATCATTTTCGAACTATGTTAGTGGGTTTGCTAAGTTATATCCTTTTCCTAATATAATTAGTCTGCAATTGATTTTTGTAATTGGTCAAAGGTAATTTTAAAATGTATTTAAAAGTGTAATTAGGGAGTAAATGTTACACCTCCTCAAAGTAATATCCTTCTTTGCAAATTTACTAAGTGGCACAATTATTAAAAGAATGACACGAGGTGCACTCCGCATTGCACTCAATAATCCATATCATCATACACCTCACCACCACAAGTTAAGTTTAAATTCCATCTAGAAAAATTAAAAGAATAATAAATGAAAAAATAAAAGCATCACCCACCCTGCCCTTCCCCCCTCTCCACATAGACTAGATTCATTATCATCATCTTCCTCTCTCACTACCAACTACAAGAAACAACAAAAATGGACATTTTCCATTTATTTCATTTATGTTATTTTTTAAAACAATAAAAATGTCAATTTTATATAATCTCATAATTTGATTATCTTCAATCACAGTTCATCGTTTAAACGACTTGTGATGATGAGGTGTGTGATGAGATGGATTACTGGATGCAGTGTGGAGTGTTCCATGTCATTTAACGGTCAAACTTAACTTTAAATGACGGTCTAGACAAATTTGCTACAATTTGGACACTTTTTGGGCAAGAACACTCATTGATGATTACTTTCGGAGCAAAAATGAACTGTAGTGATAACATGTATATGGTGATAGAGTCACGTTAGCATTAATGGGTCAAAAGTAGGATCTAACTGTCCAAGTTAACGTTTTATACGTTGGGAGTGAATTTGCTATGGTTTGGACACTTCTGGGGCAAAAATGCTCCTCAAATTAATTTAGGATACTCAGTGTTCTTTTATTGTTACTTCTAGGGTGAAAATGGACCTTAACCTTAAATATAACACCAACAAATTATAAAAATTAACATGTTTTATCAATAATAAAACTTTCATTATCATTCGTACAATATAAAACGTGTTTATATAAGGAAAAACATATACAAAAAGCATATTGGTTAAAACCTAATATTCCCGTACTAAATATAAAACCTATTTATCTAATTTGATTAGATTAAAGAAGATAGTTAAGTTAGTTAAAATCATATGATATTACTGATACACCCTAATCATCTAAATATATGCCCATCCTTCTTATTTATTATTGAGGAACATTAATAGGAATAATTTAAAGAAAAGTTGAGAACAATTAGGAAAGAGGTCTTATACTTAGGACTAAACACATCTCCTCAAATAGGTCATATATTTAGGACTGGAAGGAGTATTAACAATGCCACTCCTCTCTCCAATTTTTTTCTTACCGACTTATATATTTTCTCTTGTTTGTTTTTTGTTTTTGTTTTTGTTTTTGTTTTTGTTTTTGTTTTTTTTTTTTTTTTTTTTTTTGCAGCCACAACCTAAAAATCTAGTTTATTCATTATGTTAACATCTTAATAAAAATATTTTCTATACTTTTTAATATAATAAGATTTAGTTTGTAGTTCAATTTTTTTGTAGTTTTAATAGAATATATTAAGAACAGGAGAGGTTTCAATAAAATAAATTAAAGAATATATTTAATAGCTTTCTTACGGTTTCAAATTTTGATTAACCGAGGATTCCTTGCCTTGTAGGTTATCTTATAATATGTTCCGTGAAAGATTAATCCAATCTATTGACTATGAAAAATTTTACCAAAAAATGGAATAAATCAATAGCAACAAGTTTTTGTTTTTGTTTTTTTGTTTTTTTTTTTTTTTTTGGAGAAACCTGCCTGTTTTTCAATGCAAATATGAAGTAATGATACGCATGGTTTACTCACGTTGATTTGATTAAGCATAAAATACTCCTTTTCAACATAACTAGTTGAGGCTTTTTGTCAAAAATTAGTATATCAATCCATTATTCCTCTTAATTAATTTTGAATTTATCAAACAATCCCGCTAACATATATTTGAAGGGGTTTTCATCAATGAATTGTGAATGTTCTAATAAAAGAGATATTTTAGGTAACCAATACATATTTATTATAACTATATTGAGAGAACTACCTTTCATACTAGCCATGACAATATTGGAATGTCATCATAAATTCATAATAAAAAAAAGTATAAGGGTGAGTGGATTGTCTATTTCAATATTTTTAAAGCATGGGTTGGTATGGTAGAGAGCAAAACAAGATTCTTTTGCCTATTAAGCTATAAAGTAGTGACTTAGTTCGATGGAAATTAAAGACAAATATATTCCATAATTTGGCCGGCTAAGTCCTTGACCCTTTCTCGATCATTCAATATGTTTGTTATAACCAACTCCATTCTTTAATTATTTATCCTTTTTTAAATTGTTTTGTGTGTCCCTCAATTCATTCACTAATATTCTCTCCATCAGTATCATATGTATTATATTCTTTCAAATATATTAATTCAAATATGCTTTTGGTAAGTACTTTATATAAGCATGTAATAGAATCTTCTATTAGGATATTATATTCTACAGCCTGAAATTTTTACGACCAAAGTAACTGACTTTTTTGTTGTAAGTGGATACAAAGTTCTCTGTGAAAAAAGGGGTTAATACAACTTTTAGTCCCTAAACTTTTAATCAATTTTGGTTTTGGTCCATGAACTTTAAAGTCGGTGGTTTTGATCTTTGAACTTTTGGTCAATTTTGGTCTTGTCCCTGAACTTAAAAAATGATGGTTTTTGTCCTTGAAATTTCGATCAATTTTGGTCTTAATCCTTGAACTTTAAAGAAAACTTGAAAAATCAAGGACCAATAGTTATAAATGATACAAAATTTAGAGACAAAAAACCAAAATTAACCAAAAGTTCAAAGACCAAAACCATCTATTTTAAAGGTCATACATCAAAACCAAAATTGAATAAAAGTTTAAAGACCAAAAATTATATTAATGATGAGAAAAATTACAATTTAATAATAATAACAACTAAAAAACTAAGTGAAAGAATCTCATCTAGCCTAAGTAGTAAGGATAGGCGGCCACGAGCAGAGACTTAATGTAATTCTTCTTCACAATTTTGTTTTAAGTTGATAACATAACTTTAGGAAATCATTTTTGAGCTATCTGTAATTTCCTTCAAATTTTAAGTAAGTGCAGATATTTTTATTAAATATGTTAATTGTAATTTTTAATTCTAGGAGTTTGAAACTGGGTGGGTTTAAAATTTGGTTAAAAGAGTTTTACTCTAGTTGAATTATATGACAGTTTCTCATAGAATGTAGGTACATCGTTAAAAATATCAAAAAATTAATTTAGATTGAAATTATCAATATAAAATATAAAAATACTAGTAAGCCGTTACATTCATATATAACATGATTTATTAATTGAATTCATGAGTGTAACGCACAAAAATATATCATTTTTTAAAATAAAGTAACTTTTCGGGAGAACAACATCTCCTTTTCTCTTTCCATTCTTTTTCATTATCTTCCATTTCCAACCATAATATTACTATTTGAATGCTTTAAGTCTGGTTTTATATACAAATTATTTTTTATTTTCTTTATTATAGTATTAATTTATTAATATCAAAATTTAAAAATTTAACTTCAATTAATTATATATTTTCTATAGTTGTTTTATAAAAATATTAAATCTGGATCATTCAACTATTCATTATCACTTATAAAGAGAAAGAAGATGAAATTAAGGAGAATTACAGTCAATTCATAAAGAAAACAATTAATATCAAATAAGTTCCCTGACTTGAAAATGACAAATAAATTACCACAGGTAACAAATGAAGAAGTATTATTTACAAGGTAATAAGAATCGTCTGATATTATTTTATAAGAATTCATCTTACTAATTTATCATATATATAATTCACTTGTCTAACTTATGGATCATTTGGCGGGTGAAATTCCAGCGAATATAATGGAGAGTATTGTAATGAAATAATGATGAAGCATTTGTTTGATATTTATTAATTATTATTTAGGAATGACTGAACAAAACTTATTTTTTAAGTTTAATAAAATACAAATAAATAGAAAAAGTTCAGATTACCCTTCCAACAAGAAACACAAAAGCATCCGTATATGCTGCATGTAAATGAATCCCGAACGAAACGACTTTGAACCTGAATCGACATCATCACCTTTTTATGAGGAGGAAAGATATGGAAAAGGCAAGGCTAATAAATAGTGCCTTTATTCACTCACAGATACATATTTACATGTTGTAATCCCTATCCATATCTCAACATTATAATCAAGTAGGGCTAATATAGCTTTTGATCCTTAAACTTTCACTCAATTTGTTTTTTGTCCCTAAACTTCAAAATTGATAGTTTTAGTCCTTAAACTTTCAATCAATTTTTTTTGGACTGAATCAATCAATTTTGGTTTCCTAAACTTTATATTGATGATTTTGGTCCCCAAACTTTGTGCTTTTTTTAATCATTGATCCCTAATTTTTCAAGATTTTTTTTAAAGTTCACGGATCAGAACCAAAATTGATTGAAAGTTCAGGGATCAAGACAAAAATTGACTGAAAGTTCAGGGATAAAAACCATCGATTTTAAAGTTGAGGGACCAAGACCAAAATTGATTGAAAATTCAAGGACAAAAACTACCGATTTTAAAGTTCATGACTAAAACCAAAATTAACCTAAAATTTAATGACCAAAAGTTGTATTAACACTTAAAGTAATCAACTTTATAGAATGCTCCTTCTAGCCTTTCATATAAGACCCATTTAAGTAGTTGACATCAATCTAAAATATAATGCTTCTATCTAATTTTTTTTACGTTTTTCAAAGTATCTTGGTTGATGCTACCTCGATAATAGACAAGTAATGGAGGGACGGTGTTAGTAAAGGTAAGTAGTTAGGGTGTTTTGATAATATTATATCATTTTAACTTAACTAACTTAAAATCTTTAATTTATCAAGTTAAGTAAACAAGTTTTATATTTAGGACCGAGAGAATATAGTCATTTTTGCATTATACAAGTTTCACCCATCATCCAAATTAACTATTTACATCATCATTCATGTCATCCTCTTTCATAAAATCGAACCAGACATCCCAACTAAACTATCCAAATTAAATAAGGTACATAAATTGATTCTCCCATCTGTCTCTAAATTTTCTTATTTTATTTGTTTATTTATCAATCCTACAATAAATAAAAGATCATGAGTGAGAGTGAGCGTGACAAAATGAATGAAAACATGTTTTAAGTATGCCTAGTATAGGTCAATAGAATGGCCGATAGCGCTTTGAAATTTAGTCGAAATCTATAATTATGACAGAGAAATACAATACGCCATCACCCTTGTTACTATTTCCATCAACTCCATCACACAAGCAACACAGAAATAGTTAAATGCAAACATTTAAGAAATCTAAAAGAGATATATAGAAAAGTGATATAATGATTTTCTTTGTAATTAAAATAATACATGTAAAGGTATTTATATATTATGGTCTTTAGAGCTGATAATACGGGGCGGGCCAGACGGGTTCGGACTGGGCCCAAAAAACCTGTTTTGAATATGGGCTTGATTTTTTAACCTGGACCATATTGTTCGGGTTTCGAGTTGGGCCCAAAAAAGCCTGTTTTAAGTCCCTTTTTTATCAATTTTTTTATTTTTTCGAATGAGCCCCGGTTTTACTATATACTTCCTCCAATCATAATTATAAGATCACTTTGATTTTTTTGAGAAACTAAGGATGCAAAATTAATCACTTTAAATTGTCTATATTTATCTTTTTTCTTCAAAACTAATTTATTCAACTTATAAACTTACCTATAATCTAATTACATATGACATATCTTATAATTTAGTGGTCTAATTTGCTTCCTTAACTTCCACAAAAAAAGTCAAAGTAATCTTATATTTAGGACAGATGGAGTAATTAGCAAAGTGAGGACTGTCTTCAGCGTTCACCTTGTCTTCGGTGTTCACCCAAGTGAGGATCCTAAACCAAATAAAATAACACTAATAAAAAGAAAAGAAAGTATTATATTTTTATCATTTAAATATTATTATATTTTTACTTTTTTAACCGGCTCTGTTATGTTTATTATATTGTTTTTCTTTTTTTTAAAAACAAAAAGAAAAATGGGTTCATGTTGACCCACGGGTTTGACGGGTTAGCCTGTCACGGGTTCGGGCCCAAAAGACCCATTTTAATATGGGTCCTATTTTTTCGAGCCCATAACCTTATTTTTTTTACAGGTTTCGAGTTGGCCCACAGGTTTCGGCTCGTATTACCGGCTCTAATGGTCGCCCTACTCCCATCCACAATCACAGGGAAAGTCACAAACTTATATAATTATGAAGCTAATTTCCTTTCAATTTCTCAGCATCTGTTTCCTGAGATTTGATATCTTTTAATTTAGATCAGGGGATCAAACCTTTTGAAATAAAATGGGTTCGGTTTCTCTCATTAGTATTTCTCTCATTATCCCTTAGAAACATTCATCTTGTCTATTTAATCAATCTGAATGGTCAGAAAAATACTCCTTACATAGATTTTGTAAAAGGAGAATTGAATATAAGTCCTAAGTAAGAGAATTAATTTCAGACATATCTATAAAAAATCCTGAGGAGATCCACTTTTTATAAAAGACAAAAGTTTTTATTGCAATTAACAATTTAAATTTGTTTTTGAAGGTTACTGAGGGAAAAATACTACTCAGAGGATCTATTCCTAAACAAAATAGCTTGTAGTCATTTTTTTTTTGGGATAATACAATTGTTTGATCATCATAGTGAAACAGTTGTATTTATATATTATGGTCACCCTACTCCCATCTACAATCACAGTGAAACTCACAAACTTATATAATTATGAAGATAATTTCTTTTCAATTTCTCAGCATCTGTTTCCTGAAATTTGATGTCTTCTAATTTAGATTGGGGATCAAACCTTTTGAAATAAAATGGGTTTGGTTTCTCTCATTATGCCTTAGAAATATTCATCTTGTCTATTCATTCAATCCGAATGGTCAAAAAAATACGCCTTACATAGATTTTGTAAATTGCATATCCATAAAAAATCCCAAGGAGATCCACTTTTTATAAAAAGACAAAAGTTTTTATTGCAATTAATAGTTTAAATTTGTTTTTGAAGGTTACTGAGGAAAAAATCCTACTCAGAGGATCTGTTTGTTTAGCTTGTACTCCTTCCGGTCCTAAATATAAGATCACTTTAACTTCTTTGACTTTTTTTTAGTAAAAAAAAAATAGTTTCAGTCCCAAAAAAAAAATCTTTTTTCCTCAAAACTAATTTATTCTACTTATAAACTAATATATAATCTAATTTCATGTGATATATGTTATAATTTAGATGCCTAATTTGCTTCCTTAACTTCTAAAAAAAAAGTTAAAGTGATCTTATATTTAAGACTGGAGGGAGTAATTATATTTTAATTTGGGGGGGGGGGGGGAGGGGGGTTATTACAATTGTTTGACCGAGTCAATAATGGGTTTTCTTTTGCTCTGTTCAATTAACACGCATATCACATGGGGGAAAAAGTTGATACACATATCACGTGCAAATTAAAAGCACTTATGAATTGTTTAATTAAAGTATCTGGGGGTGACAGAAGACGTGTGGGAAGAGATGCAAACCACTGCCCAGTACTCAATTTCAAGATATTTATTTTTCCCCTTTCTTGATCTCATCAGCTAAACTTCACCTTTTGTTTTTGGCCTGTCCAGCTAATTAAACTTCACTTGAATCACGTAATGGGAGAATACAAGAAATCTCACAAGTTTGAAACGTTGCTTTATGTTTCATTATATATCCATCAAAATCAATCGGAAGAAACCCTAATATTTTTTTCACTTCTTTTCCTGTGGTTTATTTTTGTGAAAACTTGATTCTTATTATTGTATTCGGATAATTTTAATATATAGTTTTTAATGAAATTTCATTATAAAAATGTGTAGGTTTTAAAACCTTGTTCAATGAAGCGAAGAAAATTTCTTTAAAACTGTAAATTCTATAAATTAAAACTAGTGATTTTCACGTTCAAGAAACCATGCCTATAATGGATCAATTATGAGGGATAAATAAATTCACACAAAATAAATTACGTACAGAGACATTTTTGAAAATCGAAGTAGTTTGTAAGGACTAACTAATTATCTTAGTTTTCTCAATATTATATAGGTATTAATTATAAACTGATTGCATCTAAAATCACGCATAATATTCATTCATGATATATTCTTGTGAAAAATAAGAAGGTTTAATTTTGTTAGGCTAATGTGAAAATCACTAAAGATATTATAATCTTTCTTTTGGGAGGGGGCATTTAAGGCTGCTGATTTTTTTTTTTTTTTTGGATACTTTGGAAATATACAACATACCAAAAATTTAAAATAACCTAAAGTACTGGACCAGTGTCATAGCAGCTACGTAATGCCTAACTCCTTGAGTATCCTTTTGTCGTCTCCTCCGAACATACGTGTAAGCACATTATATTCCAGTTGATAATGCTGTCTTCGCGCCATAGCATCTGCCTGTTCATTCCTCTACCTAAATTAATTTAGGGAGACCAACCAGTGTGGCATGGTCCTAATTAAAGTGATTTTGTTCGTATAGGCAGAAGTGTAGAGTTTGAATTAGTCCAAATACAAAAATTTTCTTAAAAAATTTATCCTTAATACAATCATTGAATATGACCTAATAAAACAAACATAAAAAAATTAATTTCGGTAGGAATTGACTCAATATTATTAGGATACACTATAACATTCATTCAAGGGACAATTGTATTCAAATCTCAAGTAACATATTTAATATCAGACAGATCCGTTCACAACTTTTTCACTTATTAATCAATGCTATTTCAGTTATCAATAGTTGTCATTAACAACTCATTGGAACCTCTCTGAAATTAAATATCTTACTTGGCACTTGAGTGCAATTGTCCCTTCATTCAAATAGAGTGTAATTGTTATTAAGCAACTAAAAGTTAGGTTAGTTTGGTTCTGGAGACTCACCAAAGTAATGACATGTTCCTAAGTTTAAAGAAATGTTTACAAAAATACTTACAAATCACCCATTAATAAGATCTCACATTGGAAGGATTTAAATATATCAATAACCTTGTGTCTATGATCGAACCCTGGCAGGGAGCCTTTCCACTTAATATCTCTATGATTGGATTGCTTTCAATTGTTGAGATTTATACAATTGTAAATATATCTTACATTTAATAATAAAAGATAATAATATTTTAAGATTGTAATAGATCTCAACCATTAAAAGAAAATTCAATGGTAGAGATACTAAATGGAGAGGAAGTGGAAATAATATGTAGTGGAGAGGCTTCTAGCTAATAGCCAGATCCAACCCATTTACCAAAAGAATGAACATTTATTGACTATAGAGGTAAAAGATTTAAGGGAAAATTACACTCTGATCCTAAGTAAGGCAAATTATTATTCTAAGGTCCCTTGAAATCTCAAAATTATTACGAAGTCCCTAGGGACTTGAATGCAATAAAATGGAATTACTCACCAAATTCAGTTGTTAATGAAGGCTTATGCCGTTGTCAATGAAGGCCTATTCAGTTGTCAATGAAGGCTTGTTAAGTTGTTACTTGCATTTATGATATTTCGCATCAGATCACATTAATAACTCAACAAGACTTCGCTAACAACTAAATAAGTATTTGTTAACAATTGAATACGGTCAGTAATAAACTAATATTTTAATGTAAGATGTATGTTAATATTACTTACCGCATTCAGTTGTTAACGAAGGCTTATTCAATTATTAGCGAAGTCTTCTTTAGATGTTAATGGGGTCTGATGGAAAATGTGATAAACCCCATTAACAACTCAACAAGACTTCGTTGACAACTGAATATGCCTTCGTTGAAAATTGATTTTGGTGAGCAATTCCATTTTATTGCATTTAAATCCCTAGGGACTTGCTAATAATTTTAAGATTTTAAGGGACTTTAGAGTAATAATTTGCCTTACTTGGAACCCTACTGCAATTTTCCCAAGATGTAATCTTCAAAATGTAGTAGGCATGAAAACGTGAGTAATTAGTGCTCCCTCCGTTCCTTATTATAAGAGCAAAAAATTTGAACTATTTTGTCCTTTATTATAAGAGCCTACATGAGGTGGTTAGAATATTTAATAACTTTTTGCCCATTTTATCCCTCATCATTTCCAAATATTTCATGATAACTCATATCATTATTACTCTATATTTCTCTCTCTTATACACCCTCAAAAATAAGGGTAAACTTGGGAAAAACACTTATTTCAGACATATTTATCTCTCACAACCGCTTTTTTAATATGTGCGATTTTACTCTCTTAGCTCTTATAATAAAGAAGGGAGGGAGTAATAAACTAAAACTCTAAAAGTAAGCGCAGCCATGAGACAACTTGATTATATCTACATTCAATGTAGTAATTAATATTTAATATTTTCCAGTAGTAATTATTCAAACAAAAAATTATTTGGATATATATGTAAGTGTGGGGTTATCGCCCACAGAAATAAATCAAGCCAAGTTATCAAATCATGCAAATGTGTGCTAGCTAGAAGATTTCCATATTTGCAATGATGTGTTTAAGCCTAACAAAACACACATTAGCAAGAATAACCAAATTGAATGACGTCTTAATCAAGAAAACAAAACAAAACAAATCACAACTACTAAATCCCCTGTTGTGTGCGGGAGGGTGTGTGTGTATATATATTTGTGTCCAAATGCAAACCCCAAAGTTGTTGTCACTGTCAAACTGAAGTGGAGACCTTATCTTATTCTTTTCATGTTTGGAAATAATTAGCGGTCTACCCCAACACGTCTGTATATTTTTCGTTAGCAAACAAAAAAGGGAAGGTGTGCAAAAATGGTATGTATAGAGCATATACATATACAATACACAATATATATACAAATACATATATAACCATTCCAATTCATATAATTTGCATCTAATCATCATCTCACACAAGAATAAGGATTAAAGAAAGCTGGTTAGCTAATTAACTTTAACTAAAAATAAAATATTTTTCCAACTCCACAATTAAAACCGCTTCTAGCTACTACTTGTTAACAATCACTAATCATCCCTTTTTTATATAGTGAATATGGAGAAACAATACATTAGATTCTGAGTCTTGTTCTAGGAAATTGCAATAGGAATAATGTGATAAAAAATTCGTAATGACATGCAATCTGACTTATATAATTAATATAATTCTTTTATAAGTTAATTTAATCTAATTTTCACATACACCAAAAAAGTAACAGATATGTCATTACATATATTTGAAATTAGTAAATAAATGGTGGAAATTAAATAACAAGAATTAAATAATATTAAAACTGAAAAATAATTATTAATAAACTTTTAAGTATATTAATGACACAAATATTTTACAATCAATTTATAATAAGAAATGGAGTAGTATAAATGAATTTTTCCAATAGAAAACGTCTTGTTTAAGATGTAAGGGTTAGGGAAAGTCTATCGAGTAAAGATCTGGTTTAGGTGCTTGTCAGATATGGATTGTCTATGTTTAAAATATTCAATTGATGAGTTTTTTTTAAAAAAAAAAAATTGAAAAAATTGATAGTTAATGTGTCGTCTTTATTTTAAATTTTATTATAATTAAAATAATTGTTTTTGAAACATAAAAATCAATAAATCTGAAAACTCAGGTCAAATATGTCCGGAGTGTATTGATTTCAAAGCTACAGTTATGAAGGCTTCAATGTCAACTTTGATTTCACTTACTCATTGGATACTGTCGGAACCTGATTAAGAATTGGATTATATTTCAAGAAAGTTACCCCTCACAAGACTATAAGTTTTGAACCACGAATATAATTATCTGTTAGGATTAGATAGTTATCAAGTTTTATTTTTGGGTATTTTTTTTTTGAAAATGAAGCAAAATGACATTAAATGAAAAAAATATTTACAACACAGTATATAGTTTCGGACAGGAATTTAAAAGGCGTTCCATCTCTACTGGAGTGCAAGAGGTGGATGAAATACTTAAAGTACAGAATTTCCCTATGAGCGTGGCTATATCTCTGCTAACTGTATCCTTGTATTTTTGCACATGTGCCTACAATCATGATAGGACTTTCCCAATTGATACAATGTGAAGCTCCTTGCTGCCATGTATGAAGAGAGGATTTAAGACAATCCAAGAGATGGATGCTCTTATGCATTTTGAACAAAAGCTTGAATCTCCTATAAGTTTCATAGTAAAAACAAGGGACATTATTGATTGCTGTTGAAAACATATCAATGATTGATAGCATTTGGTATGAGAGGTAGATTGTTTTTCCAAAAGAATCATCCATCAGTGTGTAAATTGTAAGTTGTTGCTTCGTAGGAGCACCTGTGATGTTTGAGTAATATCTCCTTGAAAGGCCATTGCACAGAAGGATAGTTCTGAGGAGATCTCACGAGCCACATTGTTGACATCAGGTTTTCGTCCGCCATGCATCACATGATTCCTTTTTGACCAAAGGACATTTAACAGAATGATGATATATTGGATGATAGAATCATGACTATCATCATGCAGAGCCATGGTGATATTTTTGATCTAGTGCACAAATTCTTGAAAAGTTGTTACTTGTAGCCTGATGTTAAGGCACTAAAACCAAAGGGTACCTGTAAAAGGACACTCACAGAAAATGTGTAATAAAGTTTCATTACAGTTACAGCCAAAGAAACAATGATTCTGCACAGGTAAATGATGATATTGCAGAACATCAGTTGAAGGGATTAAGCTGTGGAGTAACTTCCATACAAAGAGAAGATATTTTTTGGCAGTGAGATGGACCATAAGAAGAGCCAGAAATTGTCCTTAGTAGCTAAAAAATTTTGCATTCTTAAGATCTTATAGCCTTGTTGAGCAGAGTAACATCCGGATATGTTGAGCCTCCAAGCGACTGAGTCCTTGCAACCTGAGATGGATACTAGGATTTGTGATATGATATCGGAAGTTTGACGATCATATAAGGCATGTAGAAGGTGATGATTCCAAGAGGAACTATTCCAGTTGTTTCCTTTATGCACTAACAAATTACCTACCTTAAGTTATTGTCCCATGGCAACTGAATTGTGCTGCATTGGCCATCACAAAGGGTGGCTTAGAGGAATTGATGAACCATCCCCTACTGACCATTACAAGTGAGGCAAAATCACATCAGCATTTTGAAGAATACTCTTCTAGAGCCAAGATGAATTATATGGCTTCATGAACATAGCTTCATTGGACCAGCCCACATATTTGACTTGGAGTGTTTGGCCTAGGAGGGAGTCAAGATAAGAGGAAACGATTCACCACAACTGCTTGGCCGATAAAGATTTGTTGACAAGAACATAGATCTGAAGCCCAGGCCTTCATCTTCAGGAGGAATAGAGAAGCCTTGCTCAAAAGGTGCATTTTGTTTGTACTTCATATTTTTCCCCAGAAAAAATTGATACACCTTAAGTCAATGGCATCACATATCTTTTTTGGCAGCATGACAGAAGACATGATGTGCACATCTACTGAGGACAACACTGATTAAATTAGTTGTAACCTTGATGCCTGTGAGAGAAGTTTTGCTTGCCACGCTGAAGTTAGACGTTCAATCATCTCTAGCACATGATTATGAATGTCTCTTTTATTCCTTCCTGGATCAATCCATGTTCCTAGATATTTCCCCAGTCTGGATTCAAACTTAACGCCTAAATTTCTCAAGAATTCTGTCTTGGCTCGATTTGAGACATTAGGGCTAAAGATGACGGATGACTTCTTTAGATTAATCTCTTGGCCAAACCATTCACAGTATTTATCCAAAGCCGCCTTTGCAACATTGATATTCTCTTGGTTTGCTTCAAAAAAGAACAAGGAATCATTTGCATAGAATAGATGCGAAAGCGGTCTTACTGCAGTACACACTTGTATTCCTTTCCATTGATCATGTAACTCTAGGTGAGAGATAAGACATGAAAGAATATTGGCAAATAAGATATATAGATACGGTGATAAGGTATCCCCTTGTCTCACCCCTCTTGTTGGCATGAATGGTACCATTGAACATGACTTGATATTGGACTGTAGATATGCATTGGAAAATCAAATTAATCCATCTTCTGGGAAAATTGATTCGTTCCAAAATGGCTTATAACAATTCCCAAGAGATTTTATCAAAAGCTTTTGAGAAGTCGACCTTTAGCGCTGCTATTTTCTCCCTTGTCTAGAAGAGTGAATTGGGTAATTAATTCAAGGTCCAATGTAAGGGACATAATTAAAAACATGTCCTATGAAATGTGGTAATTAATTTGAAATCCCTTGAGAATTGGCTAATATTATTTTTAAGGAGTTGGTCCCACGTTAAATAATAAAAAAAATACTCCCCTCCACCTACTTCTCTCTCCCCCTCCCGATGCCTCCCTCACCACCCCACCTCCCACTCTCACCTCTCCCTCTCTACAACTCCGGCGTCCCATCCCCCTGTCGCCCCTCCACCGCCGCCGAAGTTGTAGAGAGGGAGAGGTGAGAGTGGGAGGTGGGATGGTGAGGGAGGTATCGGGAGGGAGGGAGAGAGAGAATTAGGTGGAGGAGAGTATTTTTTTATTATTATTTAACATGCGACCCACTCCTTAAAAATAATATTAGCCAGGTTCCAAGGGATTTCAAATTAATTACCACATTTTATGAGACCTTTTTTAATTATGTCCTTTACATGAGACCTTGAATTAATTACCCCATTATTTTTTTCCTTTATTTTTCCCCTTACGAGGGAATAAATCGATAAGAATCTTAAATTTTTTTGACCTTACAAGAAACCTGACTTTAGTACATAAAAACAAAGGTTAAGGTACATTTTGGCCAATGATTTGTTACAAAAAGTATGTATGACACAATTATTTTTAAAATGGTTTATATAAGCCAACCATATTTTAAAATGGAGCAAGTTGGCTAATAATTTATTACAAAAAGGAGCGCCTGACACAATAGAATTCTGTACGGTATTAGCTAAGGTACCCCATTTTAAAAGATGGTTGGTTTATATGGACCATTTTAAAAATAATTATGTCAGGGGTGTTTTTTACAACAAATCATTGGCCAAAATGCACCTTAACCCTAAAAACAAATGATGACATTCGAATTCAGAGTAACTATATCTGCACTTTTATTCTATTTAGAGGCATTAAAAGGATACAATAATGTATATTGAGGTAATCTTACAGTTAAATTAAGGTTAATAATTTCGAGACCTTTTTTTTTACTGAATAATTTCGAGACCTAGCTACTTGGATTTTGACCATTTAAATTTCTTCACTTATAATTCCAAAAAAGGCATGATTTTTGCCCCGCATTCTTTTGCACCTTCTGACTTCTTCTGAGACATAATCATAACTTTATTTGATTTTAGGAATAATTATAGTTTTTTAATTTGACATTTTCATAATTCATAAAGTCAAAAGTGGTTTTTTATTCCACTCATAAAAATAACAGGAGTACTAACCATTTATGAAAAGTATTGCCAAACTTATTCAACTCAATGCTTGTCATAATTAAACATAATTGTTACAACCATTTGATTTCTAAATATAATAGAGTCAATAACTTTGCGTTGAAAATGATCAATAACCGATATACATTGAGAAGCTATATAGCTAAGCTAGCTTATAACGAAGGCAAGCATGTGATTTACAGTTCAATGCACTGCCTAAAATATATAGCTGAAAGTGATTTTGCTGAGTTCTTTAAAAAAGTCAAACCATCTATCATCCTAACTGCTACTGCAAATTTAGTGATGTTGATTATATTAGGCTAACATGAAACCTATATTTCTGTTCTAGAACACTTTATTTAAAAAAAAATCACAAATTATATTTGTTGATCGAGTACACTTTACACATATTGATTTCCATTAAGGGTAATTTCTCTGCAAACATGCAAGGTCTTTAAGGAAAATGATATCATGTATTTTTCACAAATAACTTCCTTATTGTCGTTTATTTCTGAGAAGGTCACTTCTTACTAATTCAATGGTAACAATAACAATAATTAAAATGATTTGTCATAAAATCAAAATAAGTTTTAATATTACGTTTGTTAACTACACTAAACTCCAATATCATTTTAATTATTAGTCACACTAAACTCTTGCCACCCTTATTAAATACAAGCATAAATGAACAAATATTTAATACTTTTTAAAACAATCAAATGTCTTATAAAGACAAAAAAAATATCTTCTAAAATTCTTCTTATAATAAGAATCAAGGTGGTTACTCTCTCTATTCCTTTTAATAAAAGTTCAATAGCTAAATTATATTATTTAAAAAAACAGTTAAAATTGGTTAAAAATAATATATATGCAATAAATGAATTTTTTTAAGTATGCCGTTATTTTATTAGGGGACAATTAAGTGAAAGAAACATAACTATTAATGATAAAAAAAATATGAATGATAATAGTAAAAATGAAGAGAGAGAGAGAGAGAGAATAAAATTAATATGGGGAAAATGGTAATAAAAAATAAAGATAATGCTCAAACGATCTCAAGTGAGCTTTTATAATATAACAAAAAAAAAGACAATTTAAATTTCATATTTTATAACAAGGATTAGAGAAAGTACTCCACGTGTCATTAATATAAGAGTTAGTAAACTATTTTGTGTTAATTAAAGAAGTTAGATAAATTATTAATATAACAAATACAACATAACATCTCTAAAATACATATGCATATCATTTTATAAATTAGACAAAATTAGTGGTGAATAAGTGAAAAATATTAGAGATTACATGGATAAAGAGCCTATATTTAATATTTTACCAAACTCCAAACAAATACATGTATACTCTACACTATCTAAACAAATCTTTTATTTTCAACCCGACACCTACAATGACACCTTTATTTTCTTATTAATTTCCCCTGATAATATCCTCCAAAAATTTAAAATAACAAACTGAAAACATGAGTATTATTCATGAGATTTACCAGACCTTATCAAGTTGAAAAACTACACATTGACATTGAAAAAAAAAAAAGGTTAAACCATTTTACATGGATACTTCTCAGAAACCACAACATCATAGATAGATATTATATATGATGAGACCTGAATGGACTAAACTGAGCAAAAGAACATTAAATTCTTCCTACAATAATATTAATAATCCATTGATTTTATACATATGAAAGTGATGGTATGTTTCTTCCCAGTTTCCAGGCCATTTCTCTGATCACACTCACCACTGAAAATGAAAATAAAAAATAAAAAAGCTTTTAATAAGCAACCTACCTAGCTGGGACGACCTGAATCATATTGTCTAGTGAAACAATTTGCACAAATACGCGCATACGTTTTCTTCATTTCGTCCAACACTTTTATTCTGTTCATGAATAAAGTCCTCATAGTCCTCATACTTATAAAAAAAATAAAAATAAATTAAGTCCTCATAAAAAAGGAAACTTTAAAAAAGGAGAATAACAATTAAAAATATGATAATATATATAAAGTAAAAGGTAGAGAAAGTAAAAGGCAGCCTTCTTATAACAATAACAATAATATAAATAATGATGATGATGATGATTATAATAATTAAATCTTATCTGGATATGTACCGAAACATTTTAAGTGCTAACACAAAGGCATCCAATAATTGATTAGTTCAACCAATATTTTAATATAGACCATGTCTTATTAGTTATTATTAATATTATTATGTACAGCCAAGCCAAGTAGACAGCCAAGTCCTCACCAACTTATGCCATTCGCAGCATAGCCTCGCCGAATTGATCAAATCTGTGCCTACCGGTTCATCTTTCATTACATGGTCAAGGATTTTCCTAATTTTAATCACATTTTAATTCGTTAATTACATATAGACATCTCTTCTTTTAATTTAAATTTAAATAATAAACATTCTATTAATTTTACCTTAATTGTTTTGTATGTCATCGTTTAACTAAAAAAAAATTATTTTATTTCTGATTTCTTAAGAACGTACTCCCTCCTCTCTTAACATATGATTTAATTGAGGAGTTAATTTAAATATTAAATGTTAATTCTAATTTTTTTTTCATTTTTTATATTACCCTTATTGATATCGTTAAACACCAATCAATAAAGAAAAATGATTAATTAGGATTTTTTTTCAAATAATTCATATTAACTAGTTTAATTAATACCTTTAATCTAAACAAATTATGTAATAAATATTTACTTCCTTTTATTATTATTTTTTTGCCAACTATGTACTACCTTTTAGGACATGAGGGAATTAAAATGACTTACATAAAAAATTAATATGGCATATATATCAATATATTTATTTACATGCAAATATATGAAAATGACAAAGAATATTAGTTGTTACTCGTTTCCTCTAATTCTTTCATGGATATTTGCAACAAGGAAATGTTTATTTGGCCCAAATTAAACGAATTATGTGAAGGGAAACCAAGTTTTAAAGGTGGGAGGAATTGTTATTCGTTTCCTCTAATTATTTGTGCGCTTGTCTTTGTTAAAAAGGTGGGTGAAAAAGCCAAAATAAAAACCAAGGTCGGCTGTTATCAGTTATCACAGAGCCATCAAGATTTGATGGACTTTGACCAAGTGCCACAAATTTATAAAATCAGGAGGAATATGGAGTAACAAACACAATTAACTAATCAATCAATTAATTTAGGAAATAATAATAAAAACAAAGTCGACCAACCAAAAACATAGTCAAAAAACGACAGTTGTATATTATTCATTCATATACTTTTATCCAGCCAGCAAGCATACCCATATAACTCATACCTTCATCCATTGAAAAACCTTCCTTCATAATTCTCCTTTGCTCACAAGCTCAAAACGCATAATAATTCATCGTCGTTCATATCAATCCTTCTTCTTCTTCTTCTTCTTCTTTAGTTCTCTTTGCTTCTTCAATGGCGATTCCTCCGCAAATATTCCCTCCTCGTAAACGACGACCATCTGCAACGTCGTTTATCTCCCCAAAGCTCACACAACTCGACCTTCTTCACTCTCTTCTCCACCTATCTCAAGAAATCTCATCTCTCAAGCCAATCCAATTCCTTCACAAACGAAATTCCTCCTCCATAATCCGAAAATCAAATCTCCTCTCTCTTCTCTTCGAAGAGTTAATCAAAACCTCAATCCCTCTCTCATTCCACTCTGTAATCCTCTGCTTCGAAGAAATGTACATAGTCTTACACCGAATCAAAACCTTGATTGAAGATTGCTCCAACGGAAGCAAAATGGCGTTATTGATGCAAAACGAAACAATCGCAGACAGTTTCCACAAAATCACTTCCGATTTATCCACTCTTCTGGATATTTTCCCTGTGAGAGAGCTTGAATTAAACGACGACGTTCGAGAACTCGTGATTCTGATCAGAAAACAGTGTACGGTATCCAAGCCTTTCGAAGATCTGAAGGATAAAGAACTCAGGAATGAAGTTTTAACCATGCTTGATCGGATTAAACAAGAGATCGTCCCCGATCATTCGAAACTAGCAGATATCTTCGAGAGATTGGAGATCCGTGATTCTTCTAGTTGCAGATCTGAGATCGAGAGTTTAGAAGACGAGATTCAAAATCGAAGCGATGAACAATCCAAATCAGATCTCGTCGCTTTGATCGGATTAGTACGTTACGCTAAATGCGTTCTGTACGGAGCTTCAACGACGTCGTTTCCTTCTTCTTCTTCTTCTACTTCTTCCTCCGGTGAATTTTCACGGCGGAAACAATCGTCGGAAATCGCAGTTCCGGCGGATTTCCGGTGTCCGATAACGCTCGAGGTTATGCGGGACCCAGTGGTCGTGGCAACAGGACAGACGTACGATCGAGATTCGATCAAGCTCTGGATTGAATCAGGGCACAACACGTGTCCGAAGACCGGTCAAAATATGGCCCACACGGACCTCATCCCAAACCGTGCATTGAAAAATCTCATAGCCATGTGGTGCCGAGAGCAGAAGATACTTTTTGATACAGCTGGCGTTAACGACAAACCTCACGCCGTTATCATCAGCAAAGCCGCCTTAGAAGCTACTAGAATGACGGCGTTATTCTTGGTCAACAAGTTGACTCTCTCTCCGTCAATTGATGCCTTAAACGGCGCCGTTTACGAGCTTCGTGTTTTAGCTAAGACAGATTCTGATAGCCGAGCTTGTATAGCCGAAGCCGGAGCCATTTCTCTGTTAGTTAGCCACTTAGCCTCACAGGAGGCCAACCTCCAAGTTAACGCCGTTACGACCATTCTCAACCTTTCCATTCTGGAAGCGAACAAAAAGAGGATAATGGAAACTGACGGCGCGTTAAACGGCGTTATCGAGGTGTTACATACGGGTGCCACGTGGGAGGCTAAGGCGAACGCAGCCGCCACAATATTCAGCTTGTGTGGGGTCCACACGTATAGGAGGAGGCTAGGGAGGAAGGCACGTGTCACGAGGGGGTTGGTTGAGCTGGCCAGGTGTGGTCCCACGGGTGCCAGGAGGGATGCTTTGGTGGCGATTCTGACACTTGCAGGTGATAGGGAGACTGTGGCAAGGTTGGTGGAGGGTGGGGTGGTGGAGATGGCGGCGGAGGTGATGGACGGGTTGCCGGAGGAGGCGGCGGCGATCCTCGAGGTGGTGGTGAAACGGGGCGGGTTGGTGGCGGTCGCCGCCGCCTTCAGGAGCGTTAAGAAATTGGGGGCCTTATTACGTGATGGTTCTGATAGGGTTAGGGAGAGCGCGGCGGCTACATTGGCCACAATGTGCAGGAAAGGTGGGTCCGACGTGGTGGCGGAATTGGCCGGATTGCCGGGGATTGAGAGGGTGATTTGGGAATTGATGGCTATTGGGAGTATTAGGGGGAAAAGAAAAGCTGCCACTTTGTTGAGGATTCTCCGGCGATGGGCCGTCGGCTTGGACGGTGGTGGGATAACGGATGGATTTTCAACGGCTATTACTTCATCAACGACCATGGTTTCAACTCAATAGTACAAGATTATTTGTCTATTTGTTTTGTCTTTTTTCTTTACACATAAAGTTGTAAATGTCTCATATTTTGGTTGTTTTTTTTTTTTTTTCAAAATTCTTGCTAAATTGTAACATATGGGGGAGTTTCGTGTATAATATGATTCTTTCATTGTTTTACATGTAAAACAACATTGTGTGAAATCTTAAGACTGATGAGTTATACTAGAAAAACGACTTATTTATTAATGCTCATCATAATCATCATGTTCAATACACGTAAGTTGACTGGTAAATGTTGCTTTATTACACGTGGCATTAGAATATGAGATGCTAACAGGTTTTCATATTTGCATTGTCAACGGAAACACAAAAGTCTTTCTGTGCAGATAAGTTTGGTGGTTTTTTAAATGACAAAATAGTGTTAATGACCATAAAATTTATAATGATACTAAAGAAAATGAAGTATAGTACAATAAGATAAAGTTTAGTCAAAAGGAAAATTTCTTGAGTATATTTTTTTCTTTTAAAAACACAGACACTATCTTCATGAGGTTACAAATGGATTGAACTAGTGATCTCTCTCTTATAGAGTTCTTTTGCTATTGGGTTACCAGGTCATTGAATCATCACATTAATGTTATCTAATTGATTGTTTGTTATAGAGATGAAAGCTTTCCTTAAACATCAAATCTTTAGCATGTTGTTATCCATTTGAAAATCCGCTGTATTTTTAATCCTAAGATGGAGGTTTGAAGGAACCATGAATCATTGGACTTATTGTTCCTCCATATAAATTGATGCATAATTGAACATGTCGAGCATATCTATGCATAACATCCTCTGCCTTTCCTCTATCTTTAAATTTGTGTAAGATGATTATCCAATCTTCAGTGTTGAATAATTGATTAAGGTTTTTTTTTTTCCAGCTTTCTTTGATATGATGACCTTTACAAAGAGAGATTTCTCCATGAACAAATGACTCAAGGCATCTTTAAGCCACAACTTAAACTCTAGAAAAGGTTATAATTGAAATTGGATTGAGAAACAACCAAACAGATTGCTTCTTCATGATTACAATTTACAACCGATAAAATAAAACATTTAGAATAATATGTAGATTGATGGCTATTGGGAGTGTCAGGGGGAAAAGAAAGGCTGCCACTTTGTTGAGGATTCTCCGGCGATGGGCCGCCGGTTTGGACAGTGGTGGGGTAACGGATGGATTTTCAACGGCTATTACTTCGTCAACGACCATGATTTCAACTCAATAGTACAAGATTATTTGTCTATTTGTTTTGTCTTTTTTCTTTACACATAAATTTGTAAATGTCTCATATTTTGATTGTTTTTTTTTGTCACAATTCTTGCTAAATTGTAACATATGGAGGAGTTTCTTGTATAATATGATTCTTTCATTGTTTTACGTTTAAAACAACATTGTGTGAAATCTTTGGATTGCTGAGTTATATTAGAAAAATGACTTATTTATTAACGCTCATCATCATCATGTTCAATACACGTAATTTGACTGTTGAATGTTGCTTTATTGATGCTCACATGGCATTAGAATATGAGATGCTAACAAGTTTTCATACTTGGATTGTCAACGGAAACACAAGAAGTCTTTATGTGCAAATAAGTTTGGTGGTTTTTTAAATAACAAAATAGTTTTAATGACCATAAAATTTACAATGAAACTAAAGAAAATGAAGTATAGAACAATAAGATAACTCAAAAGGGAAATTTCTTGAGTATATTTTTTCTTTTAAAAATGCGAACATTATCTTCATGAAGTTACAAATGAATTGAACTAGTGACCTCTCTTTTATAGGGTTCTTATACTATTAGGTTACCAAGTTATAGGCCTGTTGAATGTCCTGAATCATCATATTAATATTATCTTATTGATTGTTAGTTATGGAGATGAAAGTTTTCCTTAAACATCAAATCTTTAGTATGTTGTTAGCCATTTGAAAATGCACTATGTATTTTTAATCCTAAGATGGAGGTTTGAAGGAACCATGAGTCATTGGGACTTTTTGTTCCTCCATATGAATTGATGCATAATTGAACATGTCGAGCATATCTATGCATAACATCCTCTGCCTTTTTCTCTATCTTTAAATTTGTGTAAGATGATTATCCAATCTTCAGTGTTGAATTCCTCCACATTAATTGACTGAGAATTGATTAAGGTTCTTTTTTTTCCAGCTTTCTTTGATATGATGACCTTTACAAAGAGAGATTTCTCCATGAACAAATGACTCAAGGAATCTTTAAGCCACAACTTAAACTCTAGAAAAGATTATAATTGAAATTGGATTGAGAAACAACCAAACAGATTGCTTCTTCATGATTGCAATTTACAACCGATAAATAAAACATTTAGAATAATATGTAGATTGATGTCTTTATTCATAATTTTACAATAAATAATAATATTTAGAAGGTTTGAAATAAAATTATATAAATAGTTATAAATAAATAAATTTAACCATAACAACGTACTTAAGAATAGGTAAGTATATTTTTTTTTAATGATTAGAAGATAAAAACTAGGGAAAGATCCAAAAAAAGACCTTCAAATTATCAAAAAGACACTTTGCTATAACAAATTTCAGAAAGGACAGTTCAGTACAAATGACTGAACTATCCAACCCAAATTTAAGTGAAATGTCCAAAATGCCCTTGCTTTAAACTAACTTGGAAATCCCTTATGAGAAGTTGGGAAGCCTTATAGGAAGTTGGGAATCCCATAATTAAACAAAGGGCATTTTAGGCATTTCTTTTTAATTTAAGGTTGGACAATTCAGTCATTGTACTGCATTGTCCTTTCTGAAATTCGTTGTAGCAAAGTATCCTTTTGGTAATTTGAGGGTTTTTTTTTGAAATTTTTTCCATAAAACTAGATAGGGAACCTGTTTTATTATAAACTTTTTTATCCATGTATTCTATTAAGAGATAAACTGTGATTTTTATATATTTAAAAAATATAGTTTTCACATACGGATGCCATTTGCCCATTTACAATAGGGGGAAAAAAATTCTTTAAACGCCACAAAATCCCACAAATCTCCCATCATCAATTCAGAAACATAGCCCTTTTCGGCCACCAGAAGCATTGCCCATTATAGTCTACGCCCAAACCACCGTGACTGTATTTAAATTCTTTAAAAATAAAGCCCAGATATGGCTTAATGGGTCCTGGGCATTTTGACAAATGAAAAGATTTTAAGCCCATTTAGCATCATCCCACATGAAGGGAAACTTAATTTTGGTTCATTTTCAGAGTAGATTATCTATTGCAATCAATCAAAAATCAATGAGGATAAGCACAACATTATAACACAAGAGTCCCATTCAAGAAGCACAACACATAGACACAAGGTACATTAGTTGTCCTTCCTATAAAACAATCCAAGTTAAAGACACTATGAAGTTGGTCCCCCTCTCTTCTTTAATGTGATGCTTGACACAAGTTTTTGACACCATCTTTTCTTTTCTTCGTGCACTGTTTCTTTGGGACCATTTGAACACCACCTTCAAAAACATTCCCAGAACTTCAACTGTTCATCTTCATCATTATCATCTTCTTCGTTTTCCTCATCCTCTGGCTAATTATGACAAAAACAAGTCTGTTCCCGACGCAATTTCATACTTATTCATCATGTACTCACCCCATTTCCTTGATGTACAATTCTTACCTTATTCTTGAAATTCTAGGAATATGCGTGGATTTATGTCAATTCTTGATGCTTGTCTTCTTCTGATCATATATGGACCATGACATTGTTTGTTATGCTATAATAAACCAAATTAAGATTCCAAATCTATATGAGAAGAGAGGACGGTTTAATTTATGTGAGTTGAATTTCAAGAATTTATTACGGTAAGAATATAATGGATTTCACTTAAGGGTCAAGAGATGTATAAATTAGTTACATATTCATTTCTCTGCTCTTATTTATATGGTTAAGAGAGAGTTAATTTTTCCTTAATACTCCCCCGGTCCTAATTATAAGATCAAGTTGACATTTTTGTGAAAGTTAAGTAGGCAAATTAGATCACTAAATTATAATATATGCTACATGTTATAATATTATATATTAGTTTATAAGTAAATTAAATTAGTTTGAGGGAAAATGATAATTACGAACAATTTAAATCGACTTTTTTTGCATTTTTAATTTCTCTAAAAAAATCAATTTGATCTTATAATTAGGAGGGAGTATAAGCCATCTCTATTCGAATTTATTATCATTTTTTCTTGTTTAATATAATAAAGTTACATCTAGAGTCTAGATTGTTGTTTTTGTGGATTATATTTAAGGGGTGTGTATATATATATATATATATATTAAATAGGGATAGAGTTAAAACAGTGATTAAAGTTGAGGTAGAAGTACAAAGATCTGATGTCATTTTTTACACTAAAACCTGTCATTCCACGTTTCTCAGTTATTGAATTTTTAGGGTGATTAAATCTCTAAGGATGTAATTAATAATAGTTCTCCATAAATTTAATGATGGAGATAATGGGGTTTAAGTCTTCATTAGTCCTAATGAAACATGTGTTAGAAGTGTCTTATGTATGAATTATACCAAAAAAGTATTTCTTTCATCAGTGGCGGGATTAATTTAAGCATAAGCGATTTGTGGGTATAAATCATATTCTTACCAGAACCAACTAACCTTTGTTAGCCAAAGGTTTCAGCTTTGATTATGTTGTGATGAGAAGTTAATTTTGTGTCAATTATTTACAGATTGCAAAGAGTAAATCTTAGACATAAATTTGGTCATTTTAGTAAAGTTCTACTTTTGATTTTTATTGTGCTTAAGCCTAAGATGGTTTGAGTGCAATTTTACATTTTTTTTTTCATTTTCCAAAAACAAAAAAAAAATCTTCAACCTAAGTGAAGCTAAATCAGGCCCGTGATATAGTGTTGCACTAAAGATTTTTGACCTTATTATAATTTGCGTTGCTATTGAACTGATATCCATTGTCCAAACCTAGAGACAAGCCAATAATCATGCAAGGGTTAGCTTGAAAATGATAGATTCACGGTTATTCCATAATCATGAAGTGATGAAATAAACACTATGCTGAGTTATGTTTTAATTATTTCTATTACTTTTTCCCAAAAAACTTGAAAATATAATTATATAACAAAAATGGAAATCTTTAGATTTCTGTAATCTTACATTAATTGGGACTCTAAGATTTTCTAAATTGGAGCCCCACAAGAATTTTTCCACTTTAAATGTTTCTTCCTTTACTTGTTGTCTTTATACTCCTTTTTTTTTTGTGTTGTCACTCACTTTTCTTTGCACAACATTTTTACTTTTTAACCACAAAAGATTTGGTTGCTCTTTGCAATAAGCCAATACCTACTTTGTCTAAAAATGGCTTCTATCTCTGCCATTATCAAAAGTGTACGTATATATAATTGCTCTTTTACATCTGAGTTTAATTATTATTTTTAGATGTGTACCTACGATTAACTACGGATAGGATTAGGAGTTACTTAATTGGGTTTAGTTTCAGAGTTCTTAGTATATATATGTCATGTGACTTGCTCTATGATTGAAATATTAATAATTAATATTAATAAAATAATAAATATGTCTTCCAAAAATATAGTAGGTAATAGGGTGTCCCATACCACCTACGGGAATATAACTTCACATTAATACCTTCATTCTTATTGCATTGATATATCAATAATCAACAAATATTATAAAATTTATATTCTATGAGAACATCCTTTTAAAATTGAGTTTCATTGATATGTATACATATATATATATGAAACTATTATGTTTATGAGTGATGACTTTATATTTGTTAAAGTAATATGATTTTTTGTTATGATATAGTTACTTCTTAAATATAGACTAATATAACGAAATTTATTAGAAGCATGCCATTCATAATGAAAGTATGGATTTTATGAGCTAATAAAGTGATAATAATGATTAATATCAAATAATCTATGTTTAACTTGTTGGCAAAAAATACGTTTACTTAAAAATCACTTTACGTTTAAATAAATTTTTACCTGTTCAAATCATAATCATCTTTCTCTTCATTCCATATATGCACATCCCAAACAAATTTTATAATCCTTCGCCAAATACTTCTTTTTATCCCATGATCTCATAGATTTAGGCCCAAAAAATTTTACTCTATTAAGTCTCATTGCTATCCATTTTTAGGAATTTTTTTCAATCATGCCAAACAGTTGTCAAGAGAATTTTATCTGATGTTATTCTGCTAGATTCAAGTTGATTGAATTTACGTTGATAATACATTTGAAAGAAAAAAGCAACGAGTATTTGATAAGACTTTGAATGTGAAATGACTCTAGAGATATCACATGATCTGCATGAAGAGGGACTTCTTGTTGTTTTCCAAGTATGAAAAGAGGGCTCATTCATGCATGTAATCTTGAAAAATATTACTTTCTACTGCTGTTTTTACCAACAACGACTATTCAAAATTAATTGTTAGTTAAAACTTAAAACTAATTAAAAACAATAATTATAAGAAATACAATCTTTTTTTTTTCTAAACATACTCTAATATATAAAATCAATAAATAATAGAGAGAGTAAATAGAAAAAATGGATGGAATAAAAGATGAGAAAAATATATAATTAGTTAAGGACAAAAATGAAAACAACAACATTAAATTTTCAAACAAAATTAAATTGGTAAGAGCATGTTGTTTATATAAAGATCATAGAGAGTATGATACAATCCATTATACAACTCACTTGTAAAAAAAAAAAAATGATCATAAATAAAAACCAATGTGGTAATGGTAACAAGTAATAACATCACAGCACAACTACTACTACACTACAATATATTAACTGTCACCAAATCTATGTGTGTTTGGTAATTAATTAGTGTCATAATTAATAAATCTCACCCCTACCCCACTACTCATTTTTCTCTGTGTCAAACTTTTCTTCTCTCGTGGACCCCACCTTCTCTTCCACCAATTCCAAAACTCTCTCTCTCTCTTTCTTCAAAACAGACAAACCCATGGAGGTATCCCATTTCTATCACACACACAGCTTCAACTAGGAACCACTTAGAAGCTTCACAAGCAGAGAAAAACACACACACAAACGCACACTTAGAGAGAGAGAGAGAGAGAAGAGAGAAGAAGATGGGGAATTATAGGTTTAGGTTATCAGATATGATCCCTAATGCTTGGTTTTACAAGCTGAGGGACATGGGGATGAAGAAGAACAACCAGACATTGGAAAACAGGAAGAAGAAGAAGAAGAAGGAATCTTTATCAACTTCAACAACCTCAAAAACATCAAAACCAAAGCAACCCCACAACCAAAGCACTCCCAGAAAGTCTTACCACTTTACCAGAGAGCTCAATGATCCAACAACAGATAGAGATAGAATCTCCACTTCACCACCTTCCTCTAACCCAAAAATCTCTGTTTCGGACACCAATTTCCCAGAAACACCCAGAAAATCACCCTCCAAACAGAACACTAAGAGAAGAACCACAAGAACTTCTCCAAAATTCGTGTCTTCCTCTGTTTCTTCTAGCTGTCACTGCCGAACCACCATCGAATCCGTTTGGACCAAATCAGATTCCCCACGTGAGAACTCATCTTCTCCGTTTGATGATGACAGCTCTGTTGTTGATTTAGAATCCCCAGAACCAGAG
This sequence comes from Mimosa bimucronata, assembly GCA_037074515.1. NCBI lineage: Eukaryota > Viridiplantae > Streptophyta > Magnoliopsida > Fabales > Fabaceae > Mimosa > Mimosa bimucronata. Next base: position 5,651,242 of record CM073446.1, read on the forward strand.
TTCAGAACAGACCGTGTCCTCCCCACTGAGTCCTCATTTGATGATGATGGTGATTTCCATGAAAACGACATCGTAATCGACGTGGACAAGAATTCAATCGCAAGAAAAGATGATAAGCTTGATGGGTTTGATCCATTATCCCAGTTTGAACTACCTCCTATCATAACCAAGCCAACGAAATTCAAGAATAAACAAAACAGAGTCGCCAAAAACAGAGCAGCCACATTCCAAGAACAAGGGAATCAGAAAGTTAAGATTTTGAAGGAAGATTCCGAGATTCAAAGGGAAATGAAGACAACCCATGTAAGGAGATTCTCTGTTAGCTCGCCGGGGGTGAAGATTCGGGTGAATTCGCCGAGAATTAGCTGCCGGAAAAGTCAGGGGTACGGTGGCCGGAAAAGTGTGTCGGCGGCGGCGAGGGGCGACCGGAGAAGTATCTCCAGTAGCTTTGCGGTGGTGAAGTCGTCATTTAATCCACAGAAGGATTTCAGAGAATCAATGGTGGAGATGATTGTGGAGAACAATATTAGAGCATCCAAGGATTTGGAAGATCTTCTTGCTTGTTATCTCTCTCTGAATTCAGAAGAATATCACGACCTCATCATCAAAGTGTTCAAGCAGATATGGTTTGATTTGACTGACACTCATTAGAATTTTAGTTTAAGAACTTATATTACAAAAACAAAAAACAAAATCATCAATCGATTTCTCTGCTTTTATACCTTATTTTGGTAGTAATATGTAAATCTGCATTTGTGGATATCTCTTCCTTGCTTTCCCACTACTTTGCATAATCTATCCCCATGCATTTCAAGAATAAGCTTCTACAAAGAAGGAAATTGTAAATAAGATTTGCGTATTGTCTATATATTTATTGTTTTAAATCAATTTATGTTGGAACAATTATTAGACTAATTCTAGTGAGTTGTCAATAGTATTCTTCATTTGTTAACAATGTTTGTCATCAACAATTCTTTGGAGCTTAGTCAAGAATTCAATGCAATTGTCCCATTTATTTCAAACATTCAAGGAAGAATATAAAGAAAATAGAAAATTTTGGATAAAAGTACTTATTTAGAAATATTATTGGCCAAAGGGATTAGGTGCAACTTATATTCAATGGGTATAACTTTTTTTAATATATGCAATCTATTTTCACCTATGTTTAAAAGTCTTTAAAAACAAAAGAGCATACTTGCACACAGTTGAGTTAAAAATATATTACACGTAGTTAAAGAATAGTTGTATTATCCGGAGATGAGTTACATCTAGCTCAAATTCAATCCTATCCGCCAACAAAATTTCCAAACAAGTTACTTAAAGCAATTTGCTGAAAAAATTGTGATGACACTTAATATGTTCTTGTTAATGAATGCGAGGAATTGGTTTGGTAGTGATGTTGGGTGATGTTACTTAAAGAAAAGGCTGAAGGAGAGTGAAATTTGGGTATGGAAATACAGAGACCGTACAGAGCCAAAACTGTATAAAATGGTTTATTTATGATGGGACCAAAATCTGACCTTTTCTTCCAATGAACTTTGGATTTTTACCACAAAAGAAGGTGCCCTTTAAGTACAAGTTCTTTTATTTTCATGTATTTCCTCACAAAATTTGAATCCAACCTTGGCCTCCCCTGTTTCTCAATTCACACACACACAAACAGAGCAAAGCTTTTTGGAGTCTCAGAGAGAAAATGAAAGAAAAAGCTTCATGAATGATCCTGGAAAAATATATATATATATTCAAAATGAAATTTGAGATTCAAATGAGTGAGAGACAGAGTTGCATTGTTGAACACGATGAAGCTTAGTTGGCCCCAAAAAAACTAAAAGTGTAGGATTTGCTGTGAGGGTTGTCTAAAGGTGCAGTGACTATCTTGAATTTAATTTTCAAAAGCTAGTAAAGTTGCTTCGATTATTACAAAAGTGCTTTAAAAAGTCTATGATGGACACGTAGGTTTTTGAGGTTATGACTATTTTGCCTTTGGTGAAAATTAAAAAAAGTTCAATGTTTTAATCTATTTGGTGAAAATTAAGAAAAGTTCAATGCTTTATAGCCTGATAGTATAAAAACTAATCTATAAGCATCTCATTTATAATTTCAGGCATTGGAGCTTGCTTCTTTTAAGTTAAAAAATTAATAAAGGGTTAAGTTGGTATTTTCATTGGCCCACGTTTCCAATTTAGTGTTAGTTTTCTAATAGCAAGAAAACAAATAGTTTTCTAATAGCAACAAAACAAATTTAACTTATTAAATGAAGAGAGTTTCAACACTAAACTTCTACCAATGCCCTATTAATTACCTTCGCTAAAATGTTATTTTATTCATAGCTATATTTTTTATGTTTAATATTTTACATTCTAAGTCAGACTCAAAGTTACGTTAGTCACTTATGCTATATTATATTTATTACAATAAAAATAAATGTAACAGCAAATTTTTTGTTCTTTTTTAAGAAAATTTGTATCTCATTATCACCAAGTGTCTTTGTTCAACTAGTAAAAAGGTTTTTACATTATATAGTTATCTTATATTCAAAGCATGAGTATGCAGTCGTAATAATTACTTGTATATGAATAAATTCAAAATAAAATTGTATCACTTGTTTTAATTAGTGGCATAATAAAATAGCAAGACTTTTGGTCCCAAAAAAATAGAAAAATAGTTAACCCTAAAAGATAACTTTCTTTTTTATAGATGAAATTAAAATAAACAAGTCTGTTAACATGAAAAATATCAATCAAAATATTTTTTTTAAAGAAAATATTAACAGAAAGCTAGTTTTAAAGGTACAACAAAAAAAAAAAATTTATCCAAATAAATTGGATGATCCCATAATAGAATGGTACTTTTAACCTTTTCTGTTCATAGAGACATAATAAAAGTAGAATAGCAATGGGGTGAATTTGTCTTCGTGCAGGAGTATAGATGTTATAGCTTGACAAACCGACCAAATCATAAAAAATTATAAATCTTTTTAACAAGAATGAAATAAAAAGAAAACCCCTGTGACTCTAGAAGGCCAAGCTAGCTTAATAATCACAATTCAACTTCTCCATGTAAAAAAGTTCTGACAGAACTATTATGCAATCTATTTAAGTAATTTAGTTATTAAAACATTTATTGTATTGTTAATATGTTATAACCTCATCATTTTATCTAATTTTGCTTCTACTTACTGATTACTTCTTATGAAGCTATTCAGTGGTTAAATCGTTTAAGTGGGATATGATTAGGTTCTCTCTCTCTCTCTCTCTCTCTCTCTCTCTCTCTCTCTCTCTCTCTCTCTCTCTCTCTCTCTCTCTCTCTCTCTCTCTCTCTCTCTCTCTCTCTCTCTCTCTCAAAAGTTTCTTAAAGTGTATAATTTAATTTAATTATGCTCATCTTTTATAGTTTAATCTTTTCATGTTTCACGATCTTCCTTCGAATCCGCTAATCTAAATACTGTATACATTTATACTCCCTCTACTCCTTATTATAAGGTACCAACCGCCATTTTTCATAAATCAAGAAATGATAATTAGGTCATCAAATTTATGCTAAATTTACAACTTTTTCCAACTTCACCCTTCATTAAATGATATAATTTCACATTTTAAATTTTAAACCACCATTAATGATAAGGGTAAAGTAGGAAAAAAGTAACTAATGCGGTGATTGGTCCCTTATAATAAGGATCAGAGGGAGTATTTCTTTTTATATATATATTGTTATATATGTCTTGTCAACTTCTCTTTGATATCCTATATATCTCTATATATATACACTACACCAGCGCACACAAACAAATTATAAGAGTACTCCCATGGTCCCTTATTATAAGAGTTAAGAAGACAAATAGATAAATATGTATGAAATAAGTGTTTTTTTAAAGTTTACTCTTATTTATGAGGGTGTATAAGAGAGGGAAATATAAAATAATAATGATAGCAATTAGCATTAAATATTTAGAAATGATAAGGGATAAAATGAGAAAAAAGTCATTAAATATTTCAACCACCCCATCCTATATAGGTTCTTATAATAAGAGATAAAATAATTCAAATTTTTCGCTTAGAACAGAGGGAGGGAGTATATATGTAGAGTAGGGACGCACATAACTGACATAAGTAAGCCTGAGCAACTTATTTTCAATATAAATAGTCCAAATTAAAATTAAATTACTGGTGTAATTTTATTTTACTACAAGTTTCAAAGTTTTAAATTTTTATTTTAATACATGATTAATATGAAATGAAATAATACCAACTTAAAAATGAAATTTTAAAATATTAACAAGTATTGGCTAAACAAAATTCAATAGTCTAATCACTAATGACCTCTTTGGGAACTCTAAAAAAATAATTTTTTTTACCAATCTAAAAAAATCATTTAAATTATTATGTTGATCCATATAAGCATTAAATCTCACCAAAAAAAAATTAAGTAATACCTCTTATCCTATTAGTATAAAGCATTTTCAATCAAATTCATCAGAATTGGTTGAGTTAGTGAATTATTTATTAATTTTTAATTTACTCACATTTAAAGTCATAAATTATTTATTGAAAGAATGAAACAGAAAAATTCTATTTGACTTTAAATATGAGTGAAATAAGTATAATTAACATTCCCTTTAAATCATCCATGATATGAAATAAGTATAATTAGCATTCCCTTTAAATCATCCATGATATGAAATAAGTATAATTGACATTCCCTTTAAATCATCCACAATATAAAATAAGTATAATTTACACTCCCTTTAAATCATCCATTCCAAGCATGACTTGAGATCAATGTTGTCAAACTAGCGAGTTGACTCTCCGATTTTACATTTTTTACAACTCTACCTAACCAAAACGTGTCACGAGTCACTTAAATTCGTATCGACTGTAAACTCAGTAAAAACTCACGAGTTTACATGCCGAATTTACCGTTTTTACGTTTTTATCTTATAGAAAATCTTGTTAATTTGCTATAAATGTTATGTTAATTATTTTTATTTGACCTCATTCAATGAATTTATATATAAATTTCATAGAAATTTTTCTATTGAGTTAGATAAAGTATAAATATTGATATATTTAATATCAACTATTTGTATTTAAAATATATTCAAGTCAAATTACTATAATTTTTTGTATTTCTTATCTAATTATATGCTGGAAAAATATATTTATTAATAAAGGTAAACTCTTACGAGTTTACGATCCGATTTTACATTCTTCTCACGAATTTACTTAAACTCACAAGTTTGACAACCTTACTTGAGATAACTAATATTTTTAGTGTAAATTTGAATCAGCTAATGCATTCAAACTTTTGAATTTTGATACATTATTCTCAGTATTAAAGCCTACCATTAATATTATGACTGTACAAAAAAATGTGAACTTTTAATATGGTTTGAACTTTTATTAATTTTATATTGATGTCTCAAAGTCATATACGCCGTGAGAAATCAATCTAGAATTGATAAGTTTATAATCATAACAAGACGCGTAATACACAATTTAGCTGTTATCATAGTATATTCTAATTTTCTTTTTCCATAACAGAAAAACAGATTTGATGTGTTAGGTCACCAGAAGACAGAATCCTAAAACATAAAACAATATGTACAATTTAATCCTAACGTATATAATTACTTGGGAAAATGCATGCACCAGTTAGCATCACCAATCTATCATATGGAATGTCAAAATTCTAATTTTATATAAATCATAAATAGTATGAGAAAAATTAATTTCACCTTTTTATAAAGGGCCCACAGATAGTTACAATTATGTAGTCATACTGTTATATAATGCAGACCTATTACAATAGGCTAGTGACCATGCGTGTGTGTACATGTAAAACAAAAAACTCCTACCAACATGTTGTTATTTTATTTTGACCATTATTCACATACTAACCACACAAATTAAAGCCAACAACTATCATTTTTCTTTTAAAAAAACAAGAAATGGACCTTTGAATTTTGTACCCTCGACTCTTTATTTATTACCCTGCTGTTATTAATTTCAATTTTGATTTTGATTAATAATTATGTATGTCAATGAGAGCATGTACGATCAAGGTCTCTTATTTTAAAATTTTTTTTACCACGTACAATCTGAGTTTAATTAAAGGAACGTAAGGAGCACGAAATTGACACATCAATACGAGAATATAGAACAGTAGTTCTTATACTTTATTTGTGGTTTCAGTCATCGATGACCATTTATGTATATCTAAATGAGGTAAACAAATTGTATAGTACTCATAATGTACAAAGGCCTAGGCTACACTGTCTACTAATAACCATAGAGTAACTTTAAGAATGCAAATATTACTATTATTTTCTAAATTATTAATTATTATTTGATGCATGTGAAAATTGTATTATCGCGTATAAAACATAAATTTTTCAACCACATCACTAAAATAAATTAAAAACGAGTGATAAACTCATGTTTGTGGGAACTATAAAAAAGCTAGGCTATAAATTATAGTTTAGTAGCACAAACCTATGTCAGTCTTGTGAGGAATTTACGTAGTTGAATGACAAAACATACATGAAAAGGTGAACAACAACTTTGGTTCATTTATCCTAGTCTGAAGTAAATTAACAGTCAAGACATTTATAATATAAATTACTCATCTGGTCCTATTTATAAGGCACTTTTAGCACATTTCACACAAATCAAGGAAAGCATTAAAACTCATTAACTTTCCACTAAAATCTAACAAATTTACAACTTTACCCATATTTAATATCCACTATACCACATTAAAATAAAGTCAACACATAATAAATGAAGGGTAAACTTGTACATGCATACTAAATATTTAATGAGGTGACTTATATATAGGATCAAATAAAATCTTCTCTCTCTGCCCTATAAATAGGACCAGATGAATATATCTTTATCAACTAGTAACTTGTTAAATCTGTCTTAAATTTTAAGAAAATAACTTTATACCTATCACCTCTCTCCTATTTGTTAATATTCAATATGTTTAAAAAATGGTAGTTGTACTAATTAATAGCTCCCTAAATGACTTATATTTTGTGCCAATGACTTCTCCTAAAAGGCTGGAAATCACATTGATAGCACCTTGTTTTTTTTTTAAAAAAAAAAACAATATTATCGTATATCCCAAGGTAACATTATCGAAATTATGTTGCAAATTAATGTACGGCAAATGATGAATTAGTTATTTGCCATTTAAACTCATATTGATAGCACTTTTTTTTAAACCAAATATACTCTTCTAATTAAGCCATGTCTCTCGCTAATTGAAAATAACAACTTAAGTAGCACTCTATTCCTTATTATAAGTCCACTTTAACTACTTCTCACATATCAAGGAATGGAAGTTATAGCATTAAATATGTTATATTTTTAAAAACTTTCTAACTTTGCTCTCATTTAAGAATAAGTGTTAAAATAATATTTTATGCATTATAAATATTCTCTCTTATTTTCCCTATTTCTAACATAGGGGTAAAATAGTCACAATGGCATTAATTGATCCAAAAGTAGACTTATATTTAGGAACAAAATATTTGTAGTAGTTGGACTTATAATAAGGAACAGAGTGATATCAATTAAACTTATTAAGTAGTTGATCATCAATTAATGATGTCAATGCAATACTAATGACAAGCTTTTACAGAATCTTCCAATGGTTTCATTTGTCTTAAGCAATATTTTACCCCAACCAAGGTGCATATGGTGACAAAAAATAATAGATTGATTGAACAATGAGGAACAATTTATATATGTAGTTGTATGTATTGATTTCTAAATATAAATAGTCGATCACGTTGTTGCATAAGGAGGAGGTTTTGGAAGAACATACATATAAGAATCGAAAAATTTAATGTAATGTGTCGGCGAGCCGCAAGGAGGAACTGATGATAAGTCAAAAAAGAGACAAGAAAAGAGACAGAGACGATATAGAAGAAAACACAGAGACGACATTACAAAATATAAAAAAACATATAACATAAGCGTAGATTCTGGGTTTTGCTTTAAAGTTCTACAGCATTTAATGTTGTCATGTCGCTCTTTGCAAAAAATTGTGTTGTGAATGAGACTTTGTTTTGAGAAAGTGAGTGAATCACACGTGAAAGAAAAGAAAGCCAACCAAAAAATATCAACAAGACAATAATAAAAAATGAGACGCAGTACATATACAAGGCAATTCAAAGGTCCTTGTTGCTTTTGAAGCCATTTAGTTAGCTAGGGTTATCTCTAGCCTTTATGTAAGTGTGTGTGTCTCTATATATCTATACACATATATTTGAATATTTCTATCACCCTATGTGCATTATTAATGGCCCTCCATTATTGCACAACATGCCACCACCAAACCCTTTTCAGCATTTTTCTCACTTGCACGCTTGCACACAGTATATAGACAAATTCCAGATTTTTCTAGTGTCCCTCCAATTAATTTCTTATTTAGACTCTAACAAGTAATTGTAACTACTGATTACTAGCTCTTTTCGTTTCGGAATCGTGCTTTCTAATAAAAATTCTTAGTTCATGATATAAATTATTTGGAGGGTCATTAATAAACTATTTTCTAACCTTATCCCTGCCCATATCATAATTAATCCCTTCGATCAGTGTATCATGCCTTAATCTAACCCGGGTTCGCGGTGGTGGAGGAACTCAACCAGAAAAAAGAGAATTTTAATTGTAAGATATCTTATAAAACCGTTGCGGGAATATATGACTTTGAGGGAAGAACTTTTTTTTTTTTTTTCTGGATAGTAATTACCTTATATCATTTATCATATACTTCATCTTTCTCCCCCTCATTGTATTTACTATCCAAAGGTAAAAATAGAAATGAAAATTTATTATCTTGACTTTTTCCATGCTATTTCTTATAATGTAGATCAGACCAAAATTTTTTTTATACTAACTCTTATAATATGGATAGGAGGAGAGAGTGGTTTACAAGGAAAAGACTTGAAGTCTAATGTAACATTGTTCTACGCTTTTAAATATAAAGGTTGGAAAAATGTTCTAATTTTTGAACAAAGTTAAGTTAACCATTTCTTATTGGTTATAATGAGGTAGTTATTAGATGAGACTTGTAATATGAATGAGATGGAGTATGAAACAATTGAGTGATTATTAATTAATTAATTAATTATGCTTCCGTGTGGGAACTCTGGGAAGGAACGTGGAAGTTAATATAAGGTGGATGTTGTGGAAAGTAAATGTTGGGTTACTATATATGTCGTCCCTGCTAGCATCGTCGTTAGTTCGAACTTTTGTGCTCAGAGTTCACATGCTCCTCTGGTTTGCAATTGCAACAACACTTGAGTTTCTACTTGCATTGTCTATCTTCTTCAACCTCGTGTACTTTTTTTCATGCAACAACACACACACACACACACACACACACACACACACACACACACACACACACACACACACACACACACACACACACACACACACACACACACACTCTATCCTATCCAAAATATAAGTGATTTTCATCCACCCTACGGAGCCAAAAAATCGGTTAAATCAGGGAATACGTCATAAACTTGGAAAAAATCAAATTCAATTTATCCTTCTTCAAATTTGTCTCACATCTCATTTTTTTTATATCATCAACATATATACTACCAATAATAATAAAAAGAAGTAAAATTGGAGTATTATAATTAATACTTCCTCCGGTCCTAATTATAAGATCAAGTTGACTATTTTGGAGATTAAGAAAGCAAATTAGACCACTAAATTGTAACATATGCTACATGTAATTAAATTATATGTTAGTTTATAAGTAAAATAAATTAGTTTTGAGGAAAAAAGATAAATAAGAACAATTAAAGGTGATTTATTTTGCATCCTTAATTTATTCCAAAAAGTCAACTTGATCTTATAATTAAGACCGGAGGGAATATAATTCTTTGTTACTTGCATTATATGGACCAAGATCAATTTATTCTAAAATAATGTGTCCCATATTTTGGACAGGAAGGAGTATGTGTATGTGTATGCACTCGTCATAAATAGTATAAACATTAGGCACTACAGTAAACATACACTTCTAACTCAACCAAATTCTTTTTTTTTTTTTCTTAATATCACCCAACCAAATTCTTTAATCCATGTGAGTTTGTGTTAGATAGATGGGGAGGGAGAGGGTTGAGAGGAGGAGTAATTAAAGAGTGATGGCACGCAGGTTGCAAGTTTCATTACTCCTAATTCCTACCACTCTGTTCCTAGCTTCAAAAAAAATTTTGTTACTAAATATATATAAGTCAATAGAGAGGTTATTATTTATTCCTTTATAACTTTATCTATATTTAATTCTTGTTAGAAACAAAGAATGAAGAGAGAGATGTGAGAACAATTTATACATGTAGAGAGAGAGAAATTTTGAATAAGTGAAGTGTTGGAAATTTTTTTCAATACAAGACATATTTAATGATCTAACTAACAATTCTTAGTTTATGAGAATTAGTTAAAATTGACTTATAATAAGAAATAGAATAGTACTCTCTCTGTCTCTATATATAAGGTCTATTTTTTAAAAAAAAAATAGTTTGTTCTTTTTTATAAGGTTTTGTTTGACTTTGTTTGAATAATAAATATTTTCCCCCCACTTTGCCCATGCATTAATTTCTCTAACTCATTCTCTTTCATATTTTTTTCATAAATACTCTCTTACTCTTTCTTTTAATTATTCATAAATAAAGGCAATTTTTTTTAAAAAAGAATATATTTCTTAATACTTATATATTGTTTTTAACTAACTTTAACTTAATTTAATTAAAATGACATTATATATAGGCACGGAGGTAGTTTGTCCTTACTGATTCAAGGACCCAAATAAGTCAATGCCATCTAAATTAATTTACTCAATGATTAATGTTTTCATTTGCAAAAAAAAAAAAAAAAAAATCCTTTTTATAAAAAAACAAAAAAATTCCCCACTCATTTGTGCTGCTAGAGTTTCTTAAATCGATTATAGAGTACCGACGTCCATGACTTCTTTGATACTTTTTCTTATAGATCTTCTAGTTTATTAAGAAAATAAATCATATATTGTTACTAACTTATAGTTAAGTTGTACTATTATATATCAATATGCATTAACTAAACTCTATTATTTATCAAAGTGAAAATTAAAGGTATATCATAAAGATAACAAATGTACCTTTTTCTAATTTAAACAAAAGGTCTCTAATCATGATTTACTTAATTTGTTTCTATCATTATCAACCTAATCATATTGCTAATGTCAATAACGTGTATAATGCACGGAGCCGAACACTAATCAAAGTCACAAAAAGTGGGTGAAATTAAGGGAGAAATAAATACTATGTGAATAAGACAGATGATATGGTTATATTAATGCAAATAAATTAAAGGAAAGAGAGGTAGATGCACGTGGACAGGGGGACAAAAATCTATAGGAAATCTAAAAAAAAAGAGGTAATCAAATCGATCTTAAAATTTTGATATAGTGCGACTTGTGTGTATAAACTACCTCTAGTCAACCAAATCATACTCATTCCATTTGATTCAATTTATAACACATAGATGATATCTTAATTATAAATCATATCACTAACAATTTTATGAATGTATAATTTTACATCTATATATTACTCCTTCCGTCCCTATATACAAGGTCATTTTAATCGAATTATGATTTTATAAAAAGTAAAATAAAATTAGTCAAAAGCAATAGATTGTAGAAATATACTCTTCTTTTCTTCAAAAATGCCCTTATTTATGTATGAGTATAGAGAGAGAGGGTGATTATGAAAAAAGATGAAAGAATGTGTAGGAGAAATTAATGCATGGACAAAATAGGTAAAACACATTTATTATTCAACAAAGTCAAATGGGAGCTTATAAAATGGACAAACCATTGAAAAAAACCTTATAAATAAGGACTGAGGGAATATTATGTAGAGAGTTTGTTCTTATGCATAATGTATATTAAATAGGGAAAGTTAAAAAGTTATTAATTTTATGGTAAAGGTAAATACTGATACTTTAGGTTTTTCTAGGTTTGGGTGAAACATATTGGAAGTAATTTTTAAAACAGGATGATACTAGTATTATTTTGAACTGAGATCATACGAGTAATATAAGCCATTTTCTTGAAGAATTTTTTAGACTAATATAAGTCATTTGAAGATTAATAAATGCTAATTTATCTACATACCTTATAATTAATGCTTAAATGTGAGGATCTTTATATTTTTCTCTCTCCTTCAAAAACTCATTAATACAGATAAAAGTGAAAAAATCAATTTAAGACATACACCCTTCCTTCGAGTTTTTTTATAATTTAAGGTCCAATTTTTTGAATGATCTTGTTCCAAAACATAAGGTCATATTTAACTTTGTTTGAGTAATAAATGGGTTTTCCCCTCATTTTACCCATGTATTAATTTTCCCACAAATTTTCTTTCATCTCCTTTTCATAATTACCCCCTCTCTTACTTATTCATAAATACGGGCACTTTTGGAAAAAAAAATTATTTTCTACACATTTATTGTTTTTAACTAAATCTATAGGAACCCGCAATTCGGTTATAAAGACCTTATATATTGGGACAGAGGGAGTATAAGAGCCCGAAATTTGAATTATTTTGGTCCAAAAAATAAGAGCCCCCTTAGATTTTGTCATCATTTAATGTCATTTTTCCTATTTTACCCATACTTATTAACACTGTCTTTCATAATACTTGTTAATACTCCTACTTATATTTCTCTTTCTAGTCTCATCATAAATAAGAGTAATATTGGAAAAGAAGTTATTTTTCAAACATATTTATAGCTTTTAACTAACTTTTACATACTTTCTTAAGAAGTGTAATTTGGCGGCCAGACTCTCATACCGAGGACTGGAGGGAGTATTCGATGTTAGCCAGCTTTGTCGTTGTTTCAGGGATGTGGTCGGTTGAAAGTAACTTATATTTTCTACAGTAGGGAGTACATATATATATATAAATGTAATTCGATGGAAAGAGAGAGATGATATATCTATATATATATTTATATATAAATGTACTCCCTCCAGTCCAAAATATAAGAGGTAATATGGCAAAAGTCATAGAAATAAATGTTTAATTTCCATTTATACCCTTGTATATTAAATGATGATGAAATGAGGGGAGAGAAAGTGTGTATAATAAATAAGTGAGGGTATAAATGGAAAACTTTATTGAATCTACCCATAATAAATGATTCCAACATATTTTATTAGTATGTGTAAAAAGATTAACTAACTCTTATAATTGGGATCGGACGGAGTAATTGAAGAGAGAGGAAGGTGAACTATCACACGTAGCTGTGATGTCCCTTTGCTGTCAAAGAAAGATATATATGGTATGGAGAAGCCACAACATAAGACAAGAGTGAAGGTTTCATGTGTTATTTTGGTATGAAGAGTCCTTGTTTTGGACGCCCACATGTTTTCTCTTTAATCCCTTTCACACTCTTTGCTGTTTGTTTTCTGTACACATATCGCCATTTCTTGCTGAATTCAATAACCAACACTATACTCTCACATCACTCACACACACACGCACACTCCTCAATAATTTTTTTACTACTGTCTAATCCTCGATCATTCTGTTGTCTCTCCCGTGAATTCTGAAAGCACTGAAACTCATTCAACCATGTGTATCTCTGTGCCTCTCTGTGTGTTTGTGGAGAGAGAGCTTATAAAGCTTTGATTTAGTCACATATTGAATGCAGATTCTCGTAATGTGTGGCCCTTATTACAAAAAACTAACAAAGTAAGGTATTCATTACATTTTGTTATTTAAAGTTTGGTGCAATCTTGTTTGTCAAGATGTAATTCTTGATTTTAAATCAGGGTAAATTCGGAATTTTGAAATTGTCAAACATAATTTAACCATCTCTTGTTGATTCTGGTGGTAAAGTGGTTAGATGGGTATTCTAATTAGGATTAGAGTGATAATTTACTTGGTGCATCATTAATGAACTTTAATTTTTGCAAATGTTACCTCTATTTAGGATTTGAACTATAATCACTGTTGTTAAACTTACAAGTTAACTCCCCGATTTTATTGTTTTATGTTTATTCCTAATAAAAATGTGTCATGAGTTATTTAAACGCGTAGTAATTATAAAGTCAGATAAACCCATGAGTTTACTGCACATTGAATTTATCATTTTTATGTTTCTATTATTTAAAATAATATCATCAATTCGTTCGATGTCTCATATCAATTTTTTTATTTGACCATATGAAATAATTTCGTTTATGAACGTTATAGTAATTTCATTATTTAGTTTGATAAAATACGAATGTTAGTATATTTAATATCAACTATTCATATTTAAAACATATTTTAATCAAATTATTGTCAATTTTTGTATTTTTTATTTTATTATATACTTTAAATACATATTTATCAATAAAAGTAAAATTTTACAAGTTCATGATCTGAGTTTACATTTTTGTTACGAGTTTGATAATTAACATTGAGTAAAACTCTATATGGTGTTTTTTAATGAATTGTTGAGTTTTTTTTTTTGTATGAATAATGATGAGATGTGAAGCTTATAGTTAAGTTAGTAATAATAAAAAAATTATATAATTGATTTATTTTAAATTATATTAATCAGAAGAACTAATATGTCAAGACCGTAACCGGACCGGCCGGTTCAACCGGGAACCGGCCATTGGTCCGGTCCGGCTGGGCCAAAAAACCGGGGAGCAGGTTGACCCGGGTCAACCCGGGTAAACCGGCCAACCCGGGCGGGTCAAATGCCCGGGTTGGACCGGAAAACCGGCCAACCCGGGGGTTGACCCGGGTTGGCCATTTTTTTTTAAAAAAAATAAATAAAATCATTTTATTATAATTCACCTAATAACTAACTTTCACTTCACTCAATTTTAGAAATTAGAAAACTTTAATACTTTAAATGCTATTTTAAAAAAAAATAAATAAAATCATTTTATTATAATTCACCTAATAACTAACTTTCACTTCACTCAATTTTAGAAATTAGAAAACTTTAATACTTTAAATGCTATTTTACTTGCATATACTTAATATTTAATTATTGTTAATCTTAGTATTTATATTTTAGTCTATGGATTGTAGAATAATATTTATTTTCACGTGTAATCAACTAGTATTTTCTCTTTTTCCCTATATAGAAACATTAAAATATTCATATTTGATGAATCATGTATACCTATTTACATTTACATTTTGATATTAGTGATTATTAATGCTAATATCAATAAAATTTTATTATTTTAATATAACCGGTTTGACCCGGTCCGACCCCCGGTCGGACCATTAACCCTTGAACCAGTGTCTCATCCGGTTCGATGCCCGGTCCGGTTTTTTGAACCTTGCCGTAGTCTTGTATATATATGATAAGCCTTAGTAATAAATGCATGACTTATTTACTTAAATAGGTCTAGCAATATGCTTGAATATGACTTATTTATTAACTAAATTAAGTTAGTCTTAAATTATGCTGAACCGTAGGTTCCTGACAGCGGTTTGAACTATTCGCATCCTTAATCATTCGCCACTAAGGGATTATGCATAATTACTTCAGATGATATGATGTTTAAGCAAATAAGGAATATTTAACGACATAATTAAAATTAGAACGTACCTCCATGTTTAAAAAAGCAAACATAATAGATTACCAATTAATAATACTCTTACATTTACTCTCATATGGTATGAGTCATATTCTTATCAACAAGCAAACCTTCCTTCACAGTGTAACTCGATGTGTAACTACATCATATGTTTTGATACATGGATAATATAATATAACTTTTGATCATTGAACTTTCAATCAGTCAATTTTAGTTTTGGTCCTTAAAATTTAAAATCGGTGGTTTTGGTCCTTGAATTTTTGATCAATTTTGGTTTTAGTCCCTAAGCTTTCAATCAATTTTGATCTTATCCCCTAACTTAAAAAAATTGAAAAATCAGGGATCAATGGTAATAAATGGCACAAAGTTAAGGGATCAAAATCACCAATCCAAAATTTAGGGATTAAGACAAAAATTGACAAAAAGTTCTAGAACTAAAATTACCAATTTTGAAATTTAGGGATCAAAATCAAAATTAAATGAAAGTTTAAGGACTAAAAGTTGTGTTAACCCTTTGATATATACAAGAGCTTGTAGGTTTATAACTTATAGGCCAAACAAAAAGGAATTGATTAATAATAATACCAGACATATTATTTCAAGACCCTTCATTATCGATCGATGTATGTGATGTGTTTTTTTTTTTTCTGAGTTGATTAAACGATAATACTAGTCAAGTTGGGCTTTCAACCTCTCACAAATCACAATAATGATCCAACAGTAATAAGATTATGATGGGCATTTTACCAAAAAAAAAAAAGTAATAAGATTATGATGGGATTCCTTTCTTTTTCGTCAGGATATAATATTGCTTCAAATCAGTTAAGGCCTCACAAAATTCAATTGTTGATATCATTATTTGACACTAGTGGGGCCTCCAACATCGACATTCTAACAGAAATAATTTACAATATACTCTTTTATTTTGCTTCACCTTCATGGCACATAATTATGAGAGTACGTATATATTGTGTTATATTTTTTTAACCGCGATAATTTTATGAGCATAAAAAATAATTGAGCAAAATGAAAACTCCCCTTAAACCAATTTACTTTGATTGTTCTTTATTTATCATGGTATAACCTTAATATTTCCATAAGATCAAATTAGAAATTTAGAAGTATACTTTCATTAAAAAGAATTCACAAGCTTGGTATATAATCAATTCAATCGCTTCCAAATGTTTCTCAAAAATTAAAGATAAATACTTAGATAGGGCTTTGGCCCCAAAATTTACAAAAAAAAAAAAAGGGATAAATACTGTGCATTATTGAAATACTTGGTCCAAATTTGTAGTGTGCCTAACCTAACTCGATTTAAAAGATTTAATTTTTGTAAACAAGTTGATTTGATGGCATTTGTACCAAGCCACAATCATGTTTATTGCATCAAAATAATTAGCCCAAATATGTGCCTAACCTGCTTAACTTTCAAAGTTTTGCTTTTCAAGAAAAAAATTGGTACAGTAGCATTTGTATTTGCGAGCACCAAACCACACTTGATTAATATTCACACTACCAAAAAAAAAAAGGTATTTTGTGGTTATAAAAAACTACTACTATTACACACATTTGTAGCGGTCATTAATGCAAATGCTACTAAAGTGTAGAAGTCAAAATATTGTAGCGGTCGGAAATACAAAACCACCACAAATGATGGCGTCTAATGACGGGAAATTTAGTAACATTGACATTTTTAGCGGTAAACCATGACAAATGTTTTTTTTAAAAAAACAACAACAATTCAAAAAATAATTTGTAGCGGTTGTAAAAAAAGTTTGTTTAAACTTTTTTTTTTCAAAAAAAAATAAAACAGTAGCGGTTTCCTTGGAAACCGCTACCGAAAGTTGCACAGTTCTACAAAAAACAGCAGAACTGCTACTAATGTAGTAGGTTCTGTAGTTTTTGCAGAACCTATATGGCTGCTTCCCCCTTCAATTATAAGAAGAAGGGGGTGCAGCTAACACTTGTGGTAAGTTTCACGAGTTGTGTAGTGCTGCAGAGGTAAATTTTTTTTTTCAATGATTATACATATTTAATTAATTATATATAAATGTTTATAGTTTTAAAATTAGGTAGTAATTTTTTTAATAATTATTATTATATTGAAATATAATTTTATTCTATATGATTGCAGTTTTCTCATCCTCTTTGTGTTTGTCACATTTAAGGTAAGTTAAATTTTTTAAATTGTTATATATATATTTATATAATATTTAAATTGTATTTGAATATGTTTTAGTATTTAAAATAGCTAGTAACTCTTGAAGCTATTAATAATTTAAGTATATTTTTTTTTTATTTTAGTGGTAATTTTTTCTCTCATATTTGTATTGGTGATATTACAAGTAAGTAACTAATTTTAGTTAATCTTAACATTTATTATATTTTATTTTTAAATATGTAAATATTTATTAATTTATTAAATTCTATGACTCGTCGTCATGGGAAGAGTCCAGCGGAGCAACCAGAGTCCTCATGTTCCAGAGAGGACCCTCCAATTGAACAAAATGAGGATGACGAGTTTGATTTCAATGGTATAAATGTTACCCTTGATGAAGCTGAGAATTTTTTAGACCAGGACACGGAGTTACAGCGGAATGTCTCTCGGCATTCTGCTGGGCAAGGGAGGGGATTTCATGTGCGGATACAGCGTACGTAATTTCTTAAAACTTTCTTACAATTGAATTATTTTAAAATATTTTAGTTATAATTTTTTAATATTATAGGCCTCAACGGACATATATATGAGACCACATTAGTGATGCGACAAGTATATACTTTATACTTGCCTATTGGTCATCGGATCATAGTAGAATGGAATGAAATGACTGATCAACCTATTGGGGCTGGGGGCAATATATTCATTCGATACTTGGTTGAGATGGGCCATAACTTCTCTGCTTTTTCGATTTATCGTCAAACATGGCACCATGTTGAAAAGGACAATAAGAATGAAATTTGGGAGAGATTGGTGAAGGTAATATATCTATAATGTTGTTATTTATTTTTTTAATAACAATTATTTTATTTTGTAGATGAGATTTGTAGTTATGGACAATAGAAAGCGGTACGATGGATGGAGAAATAAGAGGGGGAGACTTTACATAGCGAGGAATAGAAATGGCACAAGGCCAATAGGGGATGTGATGAGTAATGTGCCATCGAATGTCCGTGATATTGACTGGGCACGATTTGTGTAGTTTAGAAGGACTCCTGAGCAAATCGTATGTTTGGAACCAAATAATTGTTTATAATAAATCTACTGAGCTAAAATAATTCCTATTTTTATAATTTGATTTTCTATACAGGAAGTTTCTCAAAGGAACAGAAGGTGTTGGTCCCGACAGACGATCTGCCATACAAGTGGATCAAAGACTTTTGCCATTACAATGAGTGAGCTAGTGAGTAAAATAATTACACAATATTTAAGTTATTGTGATTTATGTATTCAAATTATTGTTTAAATTACTATTTTTGTCATGTATAGGAGAAGCAGGCTAGGAGGGAGGATAGAGAGGTAGATTATGGAGACCTCTATATCCATACTCATAAGCACAGAGATGGTACTCCAACTTCCACGGATGCTTAGGAAATCATTGTGAGTATAATAATATTATTTAATATATTGTTATTCTTTGATAAATAATTACCATACTAAGTAAAATTATCTCTACAGGAGAGTATTCAAGCAAAGAAGATTGAGTTGAAAGAGTCGCAGGAATCTGTAGATTCGACTGCTGCACTACAGGCAACTCTGGTCGTTGTCTTGGATTTGTTTTTTTCGCAAGGCCAAGTAAAATTTATGGGAGACAAAAGCCTGCATCTTCCCAATCACAGTGTGGATCTTATGCATCCACAAGTGGCACGAAGAAGAAAGCTAGCAATGATATGCAGCAACGAATGAAGCAAAGGATGTGGGATCGCTGGGTTGATGAAGGATTGGGGCAAACTGTTGTGACCATTGCCTCACAAGTTGCTGCTAAGTCCTTCAAACAAATGTGGGCTGCCGACCATCTAGGACAGCCTGTGCCGCCAATTGAGATCCCACCCATCAAGGTCCTTGACATACAAACTTCTGTTGAGGTGGATAAACGAGTTCATAAAGAATTTCCTACTTGGTTTGCTCGGCGAATAGGGAATGACAACATATCCCACCCACATGATTTGAAAGTTCTCACTTTTGGTCCTTCTGATCATGCAAGAAGATTTACAGATGGATTTAAGTTTTGCAAGCTCGCATGTGATCAAGGATTGTTAACCCAGAATTACAGAGTTTTTGGCACATTTGGGACCAGAAGTTATGCAAGCAGCAGTGGAGGTGCCATGCGTTTTGGTGGCGTCGCTTATTATGGCAAGCTTATTGATATTATTGGGCTAAATTACTATGGGTCTTTTACCGTAACTTTGTTTAAGTGTTCATGGGAAAACACCACAACTTCATGTGGCCTCACCACTGATGAGTTTGGCATCACATCTGTAAATTTCTATCGACTTATTCACACTGGTGAATTAGAAGATGATGAACCATATATACTTGCCTCAAAGGCTCAACAAGTCTATTATGTGGAAGATGAAAAGAATAAAGATTTGCATATGGTTGTTCATCTAAAACCACGAGACCTTTATGACATGGGTGATGGAGACAATATTAGCTACGACAATGAGCCATTCCAACCCAATTATTTTGACCACTTTTTTCCTGAAGGAGATGAAAATTTACATTTTCTCAGGTGGGTCCTTCATAACTTATTATTCCTTCAAGTTATCCTATATATGTAACATTTTAATATGTATTATTGTTTTAATTTATCTTATATATGTAACATTAATATTCAGATTTTTTAGGTTAGATGATGAGGATGAATGAAGTTTCAACAATCATGCTACACTTGTCCTCCACAAAAATTATCAATTCACTCATTTTTCAAAAAAAAAATCACATTAGTAGCGGTTATGTTTAAAAACGCTACCAATTAAAAAACGCTACTAAATTCAACATCAGTAGCGGTTATGTTACATCAAATGCTACTGAATCCATCTGAACACATATTAGTAGCGGTTCGTTAGAGTAAAACGCTACTAATTCAAAACTGCTACTAATATTACCATCAGTAGTGGTTAGTAAAAGTGTTACTTCAAACGCTACTAAATAAAACCGCTACTAACATTCCGCAACTATAAATACACCCACCCACCTCCTCATTTCAAATCTAGAGCACATTTACTCCTCATTAGACCCTCTCTTCACTTCTCTCTACTTTTCAGCTTTCCATTTTATTGTTCATAGATGATTTAAGGTATATAGTATCTTAATTTATTTTTCAGTTTGTATGTTTATTTACTCTTTTTGTTTAGGAACTTCATATACTAACTAAGCTTTTGTTTTATTGTAGGTTCAAAATAATTGTAAAGGAGAAACTATTCATTCTTAGAAATCCATCTTTAATTATTCTCATTTTACATTGTTGGATTACAAATAAAATATACTTGTCCTAATTTCTAATTAGAAAGAATTAAAAATAATGGTATAAATGTGTGTCTTTTAAAAATTTTCAACAATTTAATATCAATATCATTGTATAACAGAACCATCAAATAATTTATTTTTAAAAAAAATATTAAATTTAGTAGCAGTTAAACCGCCGCTAATGGGTATCATCCTCATTAACTATTTAACCGCTACTATTGTACCTTGAAAATCGAAAATTTAAACTTCAAACTAGTAGCAGTTGAATCGCTAAGGATAAAAATTTTTTAACACGCTACTATGGTTGCATTAGTAGCGTTTACACAAAAATTAGTAGCATTTTATTAACCGCTACTATTGTAGCGCCAGCATTTAAAATTATAAAAAAAAACAACGCATTAGTAGCGGTTTACAAACCGCTACGTAAACCGCTCTGAAGACACATTTTTAAACCGCTACTATATTAGACCTCAAAGCACGAATTTCAAATTTTTAATTAGTAGCGTTTTTGTAACCGCTGATAATGAAATCCAAACCAAAAAGTGAACCGGAATTCATGATGACTTTAGTAGCACATCAGTTCAACCGCTGCTATCGGGGTAGCGGTTATTTGACCAAGTGCGTAGCGGTTATAAGCCACCACTACAAAAGCCGATGTAAATACCACTTTTTGTCTACCGACAAGTGTAGCAGCCAAAAACACTACTAATGTCACATTTTAACCGCTACAAAACACAATTTTTTTGTAGTGTCAATCAGTTTCTTATTTATTGATTAATTTTATCCTATATAAATTAAAGAACATCATCATATAATGATATTGTTTGTAAATATTCTAATATTGCGATTAATTTTTTCTTTATATACTCGTTTCATATAGTATATCTCTCTTAATAATACTCCCTCCGGTCCTAAATATAAGACCACTTTGACTTTTTTTTGTGGAAGTTAAGGAAGCAAATTAGACCACTAAATTATAACATATGTCACATAAAATTATATTATATGTTAGTTCATAAGTAGAATAAATTATTTTTGAGGAAAAAATATTATTTTTGAGACTGAAACTACTTTGTTTTTTTACTAGAAAAAAAAGTCAAAAAAGTCAAAGTGGTCTTATAATTAGGACCGGAGGGAGTATTACATTTCATGAAGATGAATTTGAAAATAGTAATTAATATCATCTTAAACCTTTTTATAAGCCGAAAAATAAATCTTTAAATTTTAAAATATAAAATAAACAAATAATTTTTTCAAAGTGATGGTAAGAAAGTGGGAGGAGAAATTTTTTTTATGATGTTGACATGTTAAAGTAAAAGTAACTCTCTCTCAAACATTTTCTTGATTAATTAACTCCTGCTTTGATGTGCATGGAAGTAGTGTTTGATGAGTCATCATTTTTTTTTACAAAAAAGCTATAAAGTATAAACAGTAAAACTAATTATCTGTTATAAATGATATGGAATATGAATATTCATAACCTATGCTCTCTTAGGATTTCATCTTTTAATTAATTATATTATATCATATAACTCCCAAATTGAAGGGCCTTAAGTACATATTCTCTATATCCTCCAATGTACCATTATATTGCTTGATTCTCTTCTTTATGTACTTGTAACTCTTTAGGTTAGTCTTCATGTCTTGGAGGTCTATAAATAGAGTCTATGTACAAAGCATTAGGATATCCAAGAAAATAAGAATTTCTCCCTCTTTCTCTCCAATTTTCTCTCTTGCTCATTATTTATAACACCTCCCCTTGGATGTTCATAAACAAATATTGTGCCTCATTAAAACTTTACTAGGAAAAACCCATTGGGACAAAAACCCAATGAAGGAAAAAGAGTACACAATACTTATCAAAGCCGCCTCATTAAAAAGCTTACCAGGAAAACTCAGCAGGAAAAAACCTTGATTAAGAAAAAAAGAGTACAGTATGATATTTTCTCCCCTTGAAGATAAGATCACTTTTACTTTTCCATATAATAACAGCATCACTTTTACTCCCCCTGGTGACTACACCACTTTTATCCTTTTGTATCAATTGAGTATACTAATTTTCCAAGCATATTCGTCCTAAAGTTATTTGAGCGTATCTTCATTCTGATTGAATTATACTTGACGCATTATCATCAAATTTTCTGCTAAAATGTGTTTCTCTAACATGTCTCCATGATATATCTCGCAGACACATATTTATTCAAATACATTATCTATTGTATACCTGCAAAAACTTAATTCTTCCACAAAATTTTAACACAAATATCAACAAAATTAGAAAATATTTATATGAGGCCTCTATTTATGATTTTAAAATCATTAAGGAATTTAATAATTTGATATACTGGTCAAGTAATATGTAAACTTATATATTTTCTAAGTGACAATATATTTTGTAAGATTTTCTTATATATGCTTCCAGCATTTCCAATCATTCAAGGATTCTCATGTAAATTTCATCATTAAGTGGGATATATACAAATATTGACGTATATTTTCTTTTCACATACTGCCAGACTACTAATATTTGTAGAATACTTGTATCCGCCACAAAATAATATGCCATATCATAATCTTCATTACCTTTGGAAAAGCTATATTTCACATAAATATTTATATCCCACAATAACTTTATATTTCTGGATTTTGGACTTCTAGTCCATGATTTTCACATTTTTTGAAACATATTATTTTGGCCAATCATGTTCATGTCTACTTCTCATGACATATCTCTGTGTAAGATCCTCATTTAATTACGTGATATCATTTTCAAACTTGTCGTCGACAACTTTATTCTTTTCGATTCTATTTTTTTTTGACATAACTTATTGAGATCTCTTTGTTAATTTTCAGGTACACGTACCTCCTTTGAGGTTTTTCAATTAGTTATGTCTTGGCACTCTTCTGGAGTAGCTGCATCCTCAATATGATCATCTTAATTATAAGTTCCTATTTATCCGAATTATTTACATTTGAAACCGATTGATTTCTCACGCTTCAAGCATGTCGCATTTATTGGAGCATTTTCAACTGGAATATGAGATTTTATAATTCTCATTTAGGTTAGTAGTTATATCTGGAAGATATTTTGTAATATTTTATGAATGCAAAGTCTGATGAACTTTTGGTTCATACTACTATATTTGATAATCTACATTTTATAATTATGGCGCATTCAATGTATTTTCTTTTCCAGCTACTCGATTTCTCCCCTTTATATTTGGATAACTTTGTTGAATGACAATTAAATAATCATGCGACACATAAAAAATTATTTCCCTATACACTACACTGGAAATCGTTCTTCGCGTCAACGATTTCCATTTCTTGGTAACCTTACACCTATTTCCTCCTAATTGAACGCCTAATTTCCTCCTAATATAAGACTTTCTGCTACAATTAATTTAATTAAATTAAGAAGACAAATTAACTAATGTGTGAGAGAATTTCTTTTAAATCACGCTAATCATATCCCTTAATTTCCTCCATTTTTGTTACTTGATCATTGTCAAGGGAGTACAATGGAAGCAACTTGGGTAAACATTGAAAAAATTAATGTAATATAATTTTAAGACCAAGATTAACTTTCTTGTATTAAGGACAAGGGAGTAATAGTTACATAAAATACAAATAATGACACATAATTTTGATAAAGTTCATATGAGATTAAATATAAAATAACATATAAATAAAATCTAATTACCAAACAACTGGAGGCTTAACATATATAGTTTACAAGAAAATGATACATGTTGCTCATAATTATTATCTTAAGGCATTACATATTGAAGGATAGTCATTGTTCTAATGCCGTGATTATGATTGTTTTATGTGTAGTATTTTTTTTAGACTACATAATAGAGATTATTCTCAAAATAATTGGGAGTATCATAAGTTGCCAGCAATCACAAACACTTGAACATCCATATCTAAATGGTATTTACCTATGTAACGCCTAATATGAGATTATGATCATACTGTCCATATCTCTAATATGATCTTCATACAAAGAAAAAGATGATTATTCCTTCTAATTTCATTACTGAGGCATGTGCTTACTTAAATGTTTGTGCAAATGAGCAATGTAAATGCTAGGGGATATTATAAGGGCTCTCAAGCAAATTCTTGTTTGAATAAATGAAAAAAAAATTTGCTTGAATATTCACTTAGTTTTTCAATTTACCCAAACAAGATTTTCTTATGAAGGGTAAGGAGTTTAAGAAATAAAGAAGATTTTTTTATGATTTATTAATACTATGACTTACTAAAATTTGATTATATATTGACATATAGTTTGAAAGTAATTATATTAACATATGCAAGGATTTTTTTGTGTGGTGAATATACATAGAACCTATATTTTATATAAAATTGTAATATTATTCAATTCATTTAAAAAAAGGGTAAGGATAAAAAATACACATGTGATTTTGTCAAAAGTTCATCCAAAACCAGATGTTTTTTGTTTGACAAAAAATACACATGAACTTTTAAAATGGACCAAAAGTCACATTTTCAATTATATTTCAAAAGGAAGCGTTTGGTGCTGAACAAACAATTTTACAAAATTACATGTGTATTTTTTTACCCTAATTTAACTGTAAATGTGTATTTTTTATCCAATTTAAAAGTTCATATGTATTTTTGAAAAAAAAAAACATTTGATACTAGATAAATTTTTGACAAAATCACATGTTTTTACCCTTAACCCTTTTAAAAAACTGTGCACATTGTTTATGAGAAAAAAAAAACCTTTTCATCCTCACAATTTCAAATAACACTGTAATATTGTATTGTCAAAATCAAGGTCCAATGAAGTAGTCAACGATGGGCCTTCACTCAATGATTGTGTTTCTCATGATTCCACTCAAAGTGTTCACAAAGAAAGGTCCTACTATGCATGTCTTGATGATATCCATATATCCAGGCCAAAAGCCCAATATTAATTAAGTTTTTAAAATAATTTAATTGAGGATTTTGCTTACCCTGAAACATTTGTTTTTCCTATCAATCATGAGATATTTTTTTCTCCGGTAGTAAAATCTAAACGAAGGAAATCACTTGTACATGTTAATCAATGTAATACCTGGCATAATCACCCTAACTTATAATGGGTTTGCGTAAATTAGAACCATCAAGAAGAGGAGCAGCGAGGCGGCCACAATCAAAAGCATATCCAACTTAGAGAGAGAGAGAGAGAGAGAGAGAGAGAGAGAGAGAGAGAGAGAGAGAGAGAGAGAGAGAGAGAGAGAGAGAGAGAGAGAGTATTCAGTGAATCCAAACTAATTTTTTTAGGACTAAAAGCTAGTTATAGACTAAATAATATGGGGTTTAGGCAAAGTGACTTTTTGTCCAAAAATAAGTTAAATTTGAATTAATTTTTTCAATCTTTTGGCTTCTGGCTTTATATTTTTTTAATTTGCCCTCTTTGAAATTGACTTTTATAACATGTTATACAAACAAGTTTCAGCTAAGCTAACTTTTTTTTTACTGAAGTCTATTTAAACATAATCATATTACATTAATCAAACTTTTTTATATTATACCAACTTATATTCGACGCTTTTACTTCATTTTATTGTTAGGTATGCAACTGACTAATATAATTTTAGGTTCGTAATTTCCACTTACAACATATGTGTCTCATACTCGAACTTGAGATCTAGAAGTATTTAGTAGGTCCCAGCTTCATGAACATTTATTCATTGGGATGAAAGTCACTTTTATAAACATTAATCCAAACAAGCTTGTATACAAACAAGTAATTAGCTAGTTAGAATGAGGGTCAAAAAATGAGATGTGAGAATTGATATAAGAAAGAGAGACATAGTAGGAAGAGAAGTTGATCAAACAAGGTGATAAAACGGCCAGTTTTACTATGAGGGTGAGATCTGTATTTGAGATTGGAAGAAGAACACTTGACCTCTATGGAAAAAGAGGCATCACATTGGTCCATTCTGCTTGGCATGAATATCATTTCCCCACGAACACTTTTCAATCTTCCCTCGCTCCATTCCTGTAAGCACATTCCAATAATTCTCACACACAAATATAAGATGGATAATGATGATCAAAATTTCAGTCCAAGGCACTGAAACTACAAAATGTTGGCTAAATATTATACATATCTCTCAACTTTGAACCATACATATATGCCTTATCTTGGCTTTTAAACTTTACAATGAACCCTATAAACTCTTACATATATGCATACACCACTCACATACTAATAATTCTTTTACACAACTTATCAGTACAAGTTAAAGTTTGAAGGATTACCTACATATCAATTTTTGAGGGGTTATCTATAGTCAAAAATAAATTTCAAAGAGGCATATATAACTAATAGTTATTAGTTGGTTATCCGCATTGACTTGAAAGCTCGTTAAACTTTATTATTTCATTTTTTTATACAAAAATTTTAGGAAAAAGGTTTGGCTCACCCACGATCCAAGGGCAGAGCTCCTAACTCATGATCCACTGGGGCCTGTCCCTGTAGGCTCCTGGTTGGTAAGCCGTCCAATCCATACAAGTAGGTTACGTTCAACTTTACTAAGCTATGGAAATGCTTTCCCAAACGCCGTGACTGGAGTCATAACAAAGTGGCCTTCCCCAAGGATCGAACCCTCGCCAAGATGGTCGATGTTCAACCCCCTTCACCAGCTGAACCAACGAACGATGGGTTTATTATTTCATTTTAAAAAGGGGTTATTTGAAGATATTGTTTGAACTTTAGGAAAGTTTTACATAATTTAACCCAAGATATTGAGGTAAACTGTTTTTCTTTTTAATTATAAAGGTATGCATGCACAAATGGCATGTAGTTGTATCAAGTACATGGTCTCCTACTTATGGGATCGGAGCTTGCATACTACTAAGTTACAAGTTACAAGGCCATTAGTACGTAATTGAATTCTGAGTGTGAAGCGTGATAGCAAACAATTTAACAGTTCCCAAACAAATTATTTGAAAACAATGAACCTGTCTTGATAGTTATTAAATAGGGAAAAAGTAGAAGCACAAAGTTTAGTATTAAAAATCAACATTTTTATAAGCTAAATTTGAATTTGGAATGGTGTTAAGGTGTAAATATAGCCCAAAATTTTTCGTTCAAGAGCAATCGCATATATTTTTTTGGAAGCAATGTTGCCCTATAAATATTTAAATGGAGTAATTTTGCTTTTGACCATTAAAATATTAATTTTCAATATTAGTTTCTTAATAATCAATGTTACTTTTATAACATGGTATATGACAATTGACAATAATTCTACGTTTTGATACTTCTGGAAATTTTAAATAAATAAAACTTGCAAAAAAAAAAAAAGTAGTTGCGCATAAAGAAAACTTCTGAAACAATTTGCACCTTAACCCTTTTAAAATATAAGGATTTATATGCAAACTCACATTAACGTTAAAGTTAAACAATTTCTTCAGTAGATTTTCAGCATACTTTTATTGGTAAATTATCATGAGAAAGAGATACCTCAAGTTGTTTGCCAAGGGTAACAACTATGGTGTGTGGAGCTGCATCAAACGAAAGCGGACCTCTCTGTGATTGAACATAGAAGATACAATGCTCCATAGGTAGATAAAAACGCAACGCATGATCCCACAAATCGTCGTTTTGATCACTCCCATTGTCGTTTCCATGCCTATACCTACACAACCAAATCACACTCTCCATCTCTTCGTCCATCTTCATCACCCCCTTCAATCCCTCCTCTTCATTAAAAAGAGCCATAATCACCTGCTCCACAATCCCCTCCAGTTTCCCTGCAGCATCCCCCATCAGCACCCAAAATCTCCCATTCTTATTATGAGCCGTTGATCCCAAAACGCAGGGGATTCTCATTCTGTCCCTAATACGACGTCGTTTTACATCGGAATCTTCAAAAACGCGATTAGCTTCATTCGCCATTGTTCTCAGGCCTTGCTCTGAGAGTCCATGGCCAGAGATCCCAAATGCACCGAATGATTTCGCTGATTTCTGTAATATTGTGTCCATTGTTCCTTCTTTTAGCTTCTGGTAATCGATTACAGAAGGAAGTGCTGGGTTTCTCATAGCCGTAGGCATGTGTGAGTCTGGTAGGGTTAATTCGGGGATTTCATGTGTTGTCGTGTGTTGTTGTTCGAGGAAATTCCTGAAGGGTTCGTTTGCGGCGTTTCTTGTTCCTCTTGCTGTCGGCACCGGAGACGGCGGTGGCGCCGGTAATTGGCTGCGGCAGCGCGTGAGTCTCATGACGGTCGGCGATAGATGTTTGGTTGAAGATGATGAAAGCAGGTTTGTTTTAACGTAGATGGCTTGGTAGAATTGGTATTAACGTTGTGGTTTGGCTTCGTGTCGTTGGGAAATTGAAGATTTGACCGGAGAAACAAACTAGAGCTGAAAATTCGGTAATCTCAAATCTGGATCACTATTCACTAGGCTCTTGTTTTTTGTGATTTTTCTCTATACTCTCATCACACAATCATTCACAATTACAATTAAAAATTAAAATAATTTAAGTAAGTTTGATTTAAAAATTTGGATAAAGTATACATCTCTTCTCTGAATTTGTAGAGTGCACTTGTAGTTTTTTTTTAAAAAAAAACATTGTTAGTTACTTAATTTCAGTTTACGACGAGTCAGCAAATTTGAATACAATTCAATTAAAAGTAATTAATTTTTAAAATATAAAATGATTATGCTAAAAAATAAAATTTAAACATATTTTGTTGACATTTAACACAGAATTACAATTTAAATTTGGGTAACTAGCATTTTCCGTTAAGTATAAGTAATGGCACTAATAAAAAAATACTAAAAATACACTTTTTAAAGTTAAAACACTAAAATAAAATTTGAGGCAAATATATAGGATGAAAAGTATAGTTAAATAAAAAATATTGATCTGAATTATGGTTTATATTGTTTCCCTGTGTATAAAAGGTTCTTTTTTAAAAAAATGGTTTGTCCCTTACTTTATTTTATAATGAAAACTGGATACATAAGCTCATGTGAGCGTAGTCAAAAAAACAACAAAAACAGTAAGACATCTACGTTCCTACACTAGGATTCCTACAACCCCCAGAAAGCGTTGACCTGTGGGGGTTCAAGAATGTAGAAGTTTCCCTCAAAATCGTGGGCTAGACCGGCTATGATGTACGCTAAGGTGTTCTGTTCTCTGGGCACATGGGTGAGAGTAGTCTCCCAATCTCTATGAAATAGGAGGAGAGCCTCCTCAGCAACGTCTCTCTGTAGGGTTGACCACTCTCACATCCCCATGTTATCAAATCAATTGCCTCCAAATAGGGTTGCACACAAAATCCGGAGACCCGGTGGCCCGCCCGGACCCGGCCCGAAGCCAATTTGGTCTTGGGACATATTGGCCCGGAACCATAACCAAACAGGACGGGACCAACCCGACCGCCGGGCAAGACGGGACCAGGGCATAGGTATTAAGACCAAAGGCCCGGCCCGGCCCGGAGATATTATTATTTTTTTTAAAAAAATAATTTATTTTTCCCAATTTAAAAATATACCATATAATATTTAATACTTAATACACAATGTAAAAATATTTAATTAATTCTTTTTCCCAATTTCTTTTATTTTTTAATTTATTTCATAATATTTTACATTATTTTTTAATAAAATAAAAAATGTTTAGGACCAACGGGACATGTCCTGTGGCCCGGAGGACATGTCCCGCCCGGTCTTGGTCCCGGGCCAAACGAGACCGGGCCGGGCTTCGGGCCAAAAAAGCTAGCCCGGAGATTTTTAGGACGGGACTCAGGGCATATACCTAGCCCGGTCCCGCCCGGTCTTTGTGCAGCCCTACCTCCAAACACTCTATGTATAGATGGAACTTTACTATAAATTTATCTATTTTTATAACATCTTATTTGACTTTGTTTAAGTAATAAATTTATTTTTTTTCTTATTTTAATCATATATTAATTTTTTCACACATTCTTTTTATCTTCTTTTTCATAGTTACTCTTTCCCTTATTCATAAATAAGGCCACTCCACTCTTGAAAAAAAAAAGAGTACATTTCCCATTCATTTATTATTTTTAATTAAGTCTAACTTATTTTTTTAGGAAAACGCATCGAGTGAGTATACTTATTGATGGTATACAGTAGAATAGCTGATGTGATACTGGAAAATGTGGGTTATTTATTAGAAATACTCTCTCCGGTCCTAAATATAAGACCACTTTGACTTTTTTTTGTGAAAGTTAAGAAAGCAAATTAGATTACTAAATTATAACATATGTCACATGAAATTAGATTATAAGTTAATTTATAAGTAGAATAAATTAGTTTTGATGAAAAAAGATTTTTTTGGGACTGAAACTACACTTTTTTTTGGACTAGTTAAAAAAGTCAAAGTAATCTTATAATTAGAACCGAAAAGAGTAGTAAATAAGGATATTTATCCATTAGATTTTGAATTTATTTATTTATTTAGTTATATTTTAATTATGGTTGTTACCGTAAGTTAAAGATCTAGATTTGAATTTGAATTATTGTCCTTATATTTTATTATTCATGAAGCTCTATAAATAGAGCTAGGGTTATCATTTGCAATTAGTTGTTGATGATTGATTAATTATAAATAGAGTTAGGGTTATCATTTGCAATCAGTTGTTAATGATTGATTATTGAGTTAAATAAAAGGGTTAATATAATTTTTGGTCCCTGAACTTTCACTCAATTTTGGTTTTGATTCCTGAACTTTAAAATTTTTGGTTTTGGTCCCTGAACTTTGGGTCAATTTTGGTCTTGGTCCCTGAACTTTGAAAGTTTTGGTTTTGGTCCCTCAGTTTAAAAAAAAACTTCAAAAAAAAAAATAAAGTTGAGGGACCAAAACCAAAATTGCTGAAAGTTCAGGGGCTAAGACCAAAATTGACCCAAAGTTCAGGGACCAAAACCAAAACTTTCAAAGTTCAGGGACCAAAACCAAAATTGACCGAAAGTTCAGGGACCAAAACCAAAAATTTTAAAGTTCAGGGACCAAAACCAAAATTGAGTGAAAATTCAGGGACCAAAAGTTATATTAACCCTAAATAAAATCTTGTTTTCCGTCTTCTTTCGTCTGGTATTTCCCCTTCCTTCTTGCAATCCTCCCTCCTCTAATATCTCTTATATTTTTCAATACTCCAAATTTCCCTCGATCCCTGCATTGTCCTACATCACTTATCCCTTATGTCCGTAGAGAAAGTAAGGTGGACTGTTTCTTAGGTCCCTGTACAATTGGCTATCATATAATCTGCTTTATGAAGTTGATGATGATGACTTATTTCCAGATATTTATATAATGTTCTTTATCATCAAATGGAAGATTCAGATGCCCCTATTGTATAACAGGACATCAGAAAACAGAAAGCAAAGCACGACAATTAATATACAAAAACCACCCAAAGCTATAAGAAGAAGACCATCCAAAATCCATGAGGAAGGCTTCTTTAAGAACCAGACCTCCATGTGCCTGTGGGATCCTGAAAGCCAATGTTCTCAATGGCACCTACCGTTTTGAACATCCTTCTCTTGTGTATCTCCTCCATTAAAGATCTCTGCAACTGCTGGCTCCTCACATCCACATATGACCGCATTCTCATTAGGCTTGCCGGCCTTCGATCAGGACTACATCTCCTGCAGCAAGATGTTGTTCTTTGATAGCTCATCTGCTTACTACTGTAATTGGCTCCCATCTCTTTTGCAGGACAGAATCTTGAGCACTTATAGTTTGCATCGTGCTCATCTTCTTCGATGCCCATGTCACAGTGATTAATGTTCGCATACTTGAAGGAATTCATGGAGCTTTCTGAGCTTGCATCGTCAAGAAAGCCGTAATCTGCTTATACAATTCAGATTGCAGAGAATGAATTCAGATAAAGATTAAATTTTGAAGAGTTAGTCTTGATCCAGTAACAATAATCACATAAGAGATGGATGAGAGAATAAGAGAAGATGATTTGAGTGTTTTAGAAGAAAAAAAAACACAACATACTAACCAACATCTTTAATCTAATCAAATTAGTTAAACATGTCCTATATTTAGGACCAGAGGAAGAATTATATATGAAGGTCTATATATTTATCTACATACCTTGAATCCAATCTTGAGGAAGTGGGAAATGGTTGTTGTTCCCACCATAGAGGGTCTTGCTAGAGAAGCTTAGCATTGGGAGAGAACTATGAGAGGAGGATCTTGAAGAAGATGACAAATAAGGATGGTGATTGCTGATATCATCTTCTTCTTCATATGTGAAGCTGTGCTGACGTGGACACTGAGAGGTGCCCCAATCCTTCCAAGTTGGAACCAGAGCTAATATCTCTTCCTCTATCATTTGAGCTATCTCCAATGGCTCCAAGTCGTGTATTTCCAATTCCCTAACCATCTCAATCGCCACGTCCATTGCAGTGTCATTTATGGTGTCAAAGGGGAAGTATATGTTCCTGGCATGCCCTGATTACATGAAAACAACTCTCAAAATTACATACTTGAAATAGAAAATAAAATTATGGATATATATATATATATATTCAAGGCTGCAACTTTGAATCTGCATAGTGCAATACCATTTTTGTCAGATATTTGTACTTTAAGGAAAACTGTGTCATCCTCTTCATTCATTGTCCCTGTTATTGTCATGTTTGTGCCCTTTGTTTGATCAGCCATGGAAGAATGCACCTTGGCAACAACTGAACTATTGGAATTGGACTTGTAAGTTTGAATGATTGGTGATGGCAGACAGGGTGGTGGTGGTGATTCGAGTTGGACCGGGGCTAAAAAGGGGTCCAACAAGAGTTCCTTTGCCGGCAATCTCTTTGACACATTTGCCAAACATTTTCCCACAAATCTTTGGGCTTCCAAATCTTGGATTCTGTAAAATGCTTCTGGTAGCTTCCCCTGATGAACCAAATTACTTGAGGTTTGTCAACAGATCTCAGATCTAATAAGAAAAAATTTAGACAAAGTAAATGTCCAATGAATCTTACTGAAGTGACTTTCTTGTAGATTTGTGCTGGGTTGGAGCACTCGCTGTATGGAAACTCAGAGGTAAGCATCTCTATCATACACATCCCAAAGGAATATATGTCCACCAGTTCATTATATTCCTCTTCATACAATTCTGGAGCCATGAATTCAGGTGTACCTGAAGTTTAACACCAAAATAGGAAAAAACAAATTATTTAGAGTTTGGATTGATCATTAAATTGCTTATATTGTGCAATTAGGGAGACAGAATCCATGCCTATGACACTGTGGGCATGTTGAGAGCCACGGAGGATCGCTGCGAGGCCTAAATCGCCAATCTTGACCTGCCCCAGATGGCCATTGACAAAGATGTTATCACACTTGAGGTCTCTATGTATTACAGGAGGATCATGGCAATGCAAATACTCCAAACCACTAAGAATTTGACGAGCCCAGTTCTTCACAGCTCGAATATCTACTCTACGGTACTTCATCCTATACCTATATTTATATGTTTAAGTGTTTAACCTCATAATAAGATGAAAATCAGATAGTTCACCAGTTTAGAATTGAATCAAATGTAAGAGATGGTGGATTATTACTCTCGTAGTGTGCCGGAGGTGAAGAGTTCGGTGATGAAGTTGAAAGTTCGGTGGTGGACATCGATCCATGAAGCATGGAAGGACATGATAGATTCATGATCAAGGTTCTTGAGAAGATGAACCTCTGAATAAAGCCGTTGCAGTTCATTTGGGGAATGAAACACATCTCCAAGCTTGACTTGGTTCCAAGCCACTTCAACTCCTAACACCTCATCAAATGCTCTATACACAATCTTCATAGCCCCTTTCCCCAATACATCCCTGAACTGCTTGTATCAATAATCACAAGAACAGAGTTACTATTGACCCACAAATTAGTGTCTAAAATATATCATTAATTACCACTAACATACACTAATGAATTATTATTATTATTTTTAGACCTCCTGTGCCCACATCAGGCTAAAAAGGTGTGACTTATTAGACTTGAACTTGGGAACCAGTCTAGAAAATACCTTTTATACCAATTTTCCACCCATATAGAAAGTGCTTGGCTTTCTAAATTGCGCTTATCTAGACCAGTTGGAGATAAGGTCTTAAAAACCAATTTGAACTGTCTGAAAAAGTCATTTTTGTACAAGGGTTAAGTTTCACATATTTGGTTTTCATCTCTTAGAGTGACTGTAGGCCCTTGGGGAACCAAAGGGTTGACCTTGCGTGAGAAAGTGAGTAAAACATGTCATGGGGAAAAATAGGTCTTATTATGTCATGCCCACTGGGAAATATCATGATTTATTTTTTTTTAATTAATAAAATTGTGAAAGAGGAAAAGAGATTAACTTTTCCCTTGATTAACATGTAGGCTGAATAATCCTACAATGTTTCACCATAGTAGTCAATGATAGAGCATCGATCTAGTGGATTCAATTTCATCAAGCTTTTAAAAGTTTTTCTAAGAAATTTTCAGCAACATCAAGTAGCATCATATGATCAAACAAGCAAGCAAAATACTTAGGAATTCCATACTACAGCAATATTTCTTAGATTGATCAGCAAATCCATGTGAATCCATGATAAAATAGAAATATAACAACTCATCAATATCCTCATATATTCAATCAGTTTATCAAGCATCGATTATTACTCAAGAAAAAAAAAGTCAACCAAAGTGAAGAAATTGTAGAACAAGAAAAATCAGAATCTTTTTTTTTTTTTTTTGGTCATAAGAAAAAATCAGAATCTTACTCGTCCATATCGTCCAGATGGATCTGTTTCAACGTAATGAATCTGAGCCACGCCCATACCTCCTAATCTCATCTTGTTCATGGCAGAGGATTTCAACCCAGAGAAACCCCACAAACAAAATTATTGATCGAACTGATGCTTCACGTGTATGTATGTATATGTATATGTATATATAAGAAAGTAAGTTCTAATAATATTATTGAGTTTGAGAAACAGACTGTGCGTGATTATATGAAGAGAAGAAGAAGAATTGAGAGAAGTAGAGTGCTAGAAAATCCGAGGTTTGCCCTCATAATTCTCATAACAGAAGACACCAAACAATAACCAGAAGAGCCTCGAGTAATCAATACTAAGCATGGTGGAGGCCATTTCAATAGCAGCATGAGAAAGCTCGTAGTGTTTCTTCTGCTGGGAAATCATTTGGGTTGTGAGGAGTTAGAAAACAGAGACCTTAAAATAAAAATACCCCTCTGCTTTTGAGAGGGAGAGAGAGATATTTTGGAATAAAGCCCTAGGGGCTAAAGATGATTATTGTGGAGGGAGAGAGCTTTGAAGGGATTGAATAGTTTCAGAAAAGGAAATGAGCAGAGACGGGAGACAGGGACAGAATTATGATGATTCTGAATTTGAAGAATCTGTGGCCACGCTTTGATAAACTCATTTGTGGTTGATGTGAGGAATAAGGATCTCAAGAATCAGATTACAGAGAGAGAATAAGAACAACAAGAAGAAAGAAAGAGTATGTGAGAGAGAGAGAGAGATTCAGATTTTAAGATAGAGAGAGAGAGAAGGTCTCAACTTTTGAAGAAGGTTTGTGTTACAGTGTCAATACCATGGTGGTTGGTAAGACCTGGTAATACGGGCGGGTCCGATGGATTCGGGTCGGGCCTAAAAAGCCGGTGAAAAAATGGGTTGAGCCCAAAAAACCTGTTTTTAAATATGGGCTTGATTTTTCAGCCCGAATCATATTGTTCGGGTTTCGAACTAGGCCCAAAAAACCCGTTTTAAGCCCTTTTTTTTTTATCATTTTTTCCCTTTTTTTTCAAATAAGCACAGGTTTTATAATATACACTCTTTGGTCCTAATTATAAGATCACTTTAACTTTTTTTAGAGAAACTAAGAATGCAAAATCAATCACTTTAAATTGTCTATATTTATCTTTTTTCCTCAAAACTAATTTATTCTACTTATAAACTAACCTATAATCTAATTACATGTGACATATGTTATAATTTAGTGGTCTAATTTGATTCATTAAATTCTACAAAAAAAAGGTCAATGTGATCTTATATTCAGGACCGGATGGAGTAATTAGCAAAGTGAGGACTATTGTGTTCGACATTCACCAAAGTGAGGACCCTAAATCAAATAAAATAACCCTAATAAAAGAAATGAGATTAAAACAGATAAAATAACACTAATAAAAAGAAAAGAAAGTATTATATTTTTATCATTTAAATATTATTATATTTTTACCTTTTTAACCACCTCTGTTATATTTATTATAATTTTTTTCAAAAAAGAAAAAGGAAAACGGGTTCGGGTTGGCCCACGGGTTTAACGGGTTAGCCCGTCACGGGCTTGGGCTTGACGGGTTCGGACCCAAAATACCCATTTTAATATGGGTCATATTTTTCCTAGCCCATAATTATATTTTTTTACGGGTTTCGGGTTGGCCCACAGGCTCCGGCCCGTATTACCGGCTCTAGTTGGTAATGATGGTGTATATAACTATATATATGTACATATACATATGTATATATATACATAGAGTCAATAGGAGGGAAAAACTAAGGTAATCAAGCCCGGACCTACCAGCGGCCACTGACTCTATCGAGGCAGTGGGTTAAGGGTTAGTGGGTTAGTCCATAGTTGACTCTGAGGGCCAACCCGGTAATAAATAAAGAATAAAAAATATTTAAAATCCCATCACACATTCCAAAATTCTAAACAATAAATTTCATTTCATCATCTTGAATCACTATAAAATATCATTATAGTATCATACATTCTTTACAATTGGTTTGACAAATTGATATCATATCATATCGACATTAAATAATTTCTACCTCAAATATTAATTCAATACCTTAAATTACTAACAAAATAATAATATATTTATTCAAAATTCTTTACAATTTCTTTGATATATCTACATTACAATAACAATCAACCATCAAATGACACCATAAAAAGTAACCATTGAATATTCTTCTTAGTAAAATATCAAAATAAATAAATGATAACGAAATATTCATGTCTGCAGTCATTTAGTCATTAAACTAATAGTTATTAACACTAAAATAATAATTAATTTAACCAATATCACTTCTTACAATTTATATCTATAAAAAATAAAATCTAAAAAAAAGTGGAAATTGGGTCAACCTAACAACCCACCGGGTTACCCTGGTTGAGCCGGGTTATGTCGGGTCACCTCGGGTTGCTAGGCACCCGGGTTAACAATTAACCCGAACCAGTCTTATGGCCGGGTTAACGGGTTCCAGGCTAACCCAGCCGGTCCGAGCTAGATAACCGAAAAACTGTTTTGTGATATCAAAATTTTAATATTTTAATGGAAAAAATAATTTAATATTATAAAAATTGTACGTTTCAAAAATTATAAAACAAATAAACAGGAGGTTTCTTTTGAGCAAAAAACAAGGGGTTGTTATTTATACTTTTATATATTTTGTGTTTCAAAAATTTATAATCAATTAAATTGTCAAAAAAATCGGGAAAAAGACAAAAAAATCCCTTCCAATTTACAAAATCCCAAATAAGGAATTTTGAGTTGTTAATGGTTGTTAATACCTATCATGAAGTTGTTATTGGGATTTTACAAATTGTAAGGGATTTTTTTAATCTTTTTCCCAAAAAAATCTCCCCATCAAAATATATCGTACTCAAATGCACATAATATTTGTGTAAGGACTCAAGTTCTTGAGGAAGCATAGATCATTTACGATAGATATAACTTTTCTTTAATTAATTGTGTACAACATATTTTTAGCTGATTATTTAATTAATATTTAGATATTTCTAGGTAAGCAATAATTCAATTTGAGATTTTTAGGATTTTTGCCTTTATAATTTAATATTAGGGTTAGTACAATTTTTAGTCCCTGAACTTTCATTCAATTTTGGTTTTAGTCCCTGAACTTTTAAATTGATGGTTTTTGTCCTTAAACTTTGGGTCAATTTTGGTTTTGATTCCTGAACTTTAACATCGATGATTTTGGTCCTTGAACTTTCAGTCAATTTTAATCTTGGTCCTTGAACTTTTAGTCAATTTTGGTCTTAGTCCTTGAACTTTTAGTTAATTTTGGTCGTTGATCTTTGAACTTTTAAAAAAAACTTAAAAGAATTAGGGGCCAATGGTTATAAATGACACAAAGTTCAGGAACCAAAATCACAAATATAAAGTTCAGGGACTAAAACCAAAATTGATTGAAAGTTCAAGGACCAAAACCACTAATTTGAAAGTTCAGGACTAAAACCAAAATTGAGTGAAAGTTCAGGGATTAAAAGTTGTATTTACCCTTAATATTATTATAAAAGTATTATATTTCCTTTATAATGTCGTATTATTATAAAGACAAGATAGATGGACCGGTACAAAAATTGAAAAATCTTCCTCATTGTTTTTTTTTTGGATACATAATCTTCCTCATTGTTAATGTTAGCTTCTATATTTTACTGGGGACAATTAATTGAGTTTTGACTCAGTTACCTTGTTGAAGTTTAATTTGATCAACTCAATTATTTTAAGTTCCAGTCCTTTTCTTATTGGTTATATACTTTCAAAATAAAATGTAATGGGTTGTAAAATGTAGGCACTACAAAATTAAAGGTCTAACTTTTGAAGGAATATAATGAGTTGTATTGAGTTAATTAATTATTTTTTCTTTTACATATGTAATATCGATAATCGATATAGATGACTTTGATGTTGATGAGATTAGTTTAGAATATTTACTTAAAACATTTTTGTAAAAAAAAAAATATTTTAAATTGTTTAAAATATTGAAAATACTTTTAGATTATTTGTTTATTTCTTATATTTATTTTTACAAAATAAGAATTAGTCACACTAGTATGCTAAATTATTATAATATAGTATAGTTTGGGAAAATTAATTATTTGTTCCTTCAACTGTTAATTTAGTGTCGTATTTTAACAAATAATTTTCGTATGTAAGATTTGGATAACTTTTCGTGCTGTTTGTATATTTTAGTACAAAAGTACATGGATGGAGGTAAAATATCAAGATGGTAAATATGTTGATGGGCAAAATAAAACTAGGCATCACGTCTTTTTGGTATGTTACTAAGTGTTATGATTTAAATTATATTTTCTTATAAGTTATAATAGTGTGCTAGTTTGATTTAAACGTTATACCATGTATTTTTCCAACAATTTTAATGTTTGGGTCAAAATTTAAAACACCCCACCCATTTATGATTTATCAGCCCCAAATAAAGATTTTCCTGATACATAAATTTGGATTAAGGTGCAAATATATTCTGGTGCTTTAAATTTTTTTTGGGAGCAATGTCACCGTGAAATTATTAAAATGAAGCAATTATGTTCTTTGTCGTTAAAATATTAATGATCAACGTCAATTTTTTAGCGGTATAAGACAATAGTGCTATGTTTATTGCTACGTTTTGAAATTTATATGCCAATTTTGAACCAAAAAAACTTCTATAACAAAATAGATCCTAATTATAAAACCTTCTCAACCAAATTAGCATCTTAACCCTATAAATTTTCCACAATTTTCGTGTCTTTATAACAAATCGAAGAGACGTAAAAAGGAATATTAAAAAAAATGAATGAAGGGTGTTAATCCAATAATCAATTATACACAATTACATCAACAAGCATTATCCTTGCATGCATGGGCCATTGATTGAGTTTGATTCATCATACATGCTTTATTTTATTGTTTCTTTGATCGATTCATTCATGTTTCTTCTTGTCGCCTTGTCGGTATGAGGATTATGGACTAATTTACGGATAAAAAATGGACCGATTGTGTATTTAAATCAATTTCTTAATTTAAAAAATTGATATGTAATGCTCACTAACATTTTGTAATAATCATGAAAACATAATTCATGTGTGAAAAAAA
The DNA here is from genome assembly GCA_037074515.1 of Mimosa bimucronata. NCBI lineage: Eukaryota > Viridiplantae > Streptophyta > Magnoliopsida > Fabales > Fabaceae > Mimosa > Mimosa bimucronata. Next base: position 5,692,229 of record CM073446.1, read on the forward strand.
TAATTTCGCTGGATCCGAATAATTGTCAAAGAAATTATTCCCACAAGCACTTAATATAATATAAAGATTAGTTGACTTCTTTTAGAGTGCCGATTCTCTTCTCTCATACTCTCTAACTTTAGGGCTGGTGGGAATTCTTCTCTCATCATTGTGCGAGTTTTTTCATGGTGTCTCTGTCTCCGTTTTCGGCCAAGAAAGGAGACATCTGTTTTTTGCATCGGTCTACTTTTATTTTCTTATTTTTTTGTGGTGGTGTTGTTTGTCTTTGCATAAATAAATCGGTTTGAGGGTTTAAATGACAATGAGAATTTTTTTGCTCAATCTTCATCTTTCATGTTGGTGTTTGTGGGTTGTTTTGTTTTTGTAAGATTTACTCATAGAGATTCTTCAAAAACTAATTTGTTTGGTTTATTGCCAATAAGAGGTAGAGTTCATTTGAGATGGTTCTTCGAACAACCATTACTCACAAGGGCTTTGTTTCCAGTGACGACGTTTTTCTACCAACGAATTCTAATGAAGGGATGAAGTCGGTATGGTTCTTGGCGACGTCGGCTCCCTCCTACTTATGTTAGGGTTATGTTATTTTAAGGTTTCTATCCATTATTATTTGGGCTTTCTTTTTGCATACATTTTCTTTTGTGTTTTGTATTTCACTTTTCCTTTTTTTTTTGCAGGCCTTTTATTTTGTGTTTTGTATCTCACTTTTCCGTAGTTTAATAAAATAATATATGTTATTTGACTAAGAAAATTTGACTTTTTTTAGGAGATTAAGGAAAATAAATAAAACACTTTAAAGTATTTATATTTATATTTTATTTCCCAATCTAATTTACATAATTTATAAACTAATTTATAATTTAATGACATAAAATATACATTATAACTAAATAATTTATTCGGGTTCTTTAATGTTCCCGAAAAAATTAATTGGATCTTATATTGATTACCGGGAGGAGTAATTACTCCCTCCGATCCTAAATTTAATACATATTTATTTAATTTGATTATTGTAAGTATGTTAGTAAAATTAGTTAATATGACATGTTTTTTTAAAACACCCCGTCAACTTTTTTAATTCTCTCATTTTCTTTTACTTTGTTGTTGTTGATAAAGCATTAACCGGGGGGGGGGGGGTTTTTGATTTACAAAATATTGATTAAAATTAGAATCAGGGTTTTTTTTTTGGGTTGCCCAAGGTAATTTATATTTGAGACCAAGAAGAACTTCCTAAATATATATCATATGTTAAAGAGAAGAGGGTGTATCATTTAATCATAGGTTTTCAAATTTTAACTCGGATAAAAGAAAAGGACAATTTCTGGAGAGGAGGACCGCATACAAGATACCTCTCATTTAGGGACTTGGCTTGATTTAATTTGTCAACAAAAATAAAATATTTTTATTTTGAGATTTCTACTGAATATAAAATTTATAGGAAATTACATAAGATGCAAGAATTACACAACAATTAAAATTTTAGTGATCATCACAAAGGACAAACACTAAAGAAATTATCTCATAAAGTAAAAAGTGAAGTCAATGGCTGGAGTTAATAGATATGATAATTAAAAGTTAGCTTTTAAAAACTTGCATTGTAAGGGTTTAACATCAATATGGCTATATTGTTTTCATATTTATAATTCTTTTTAATATTAATTTTTTTTTTCAAATAGAGCTAAGTCAACTTCATCTCTTAAATTTTTATATTTTTAAACTATATGTGTTCATTGCATATATTAAAGAGATCTTTGTATAGGATGTAGTTTTCATACAAATAATTCAAAATGACATTTTAGAAAACTAACATACATTTCATACAAATAACTAATTTAGTTAATTCTTTTAATCAATATGTGTAAATTAATTATATAGCTCTTATATTAACGATATGTGAGAGTTTTATACTCCATTTGAACCCGATTATAAGACTATTTAAAATATGAAACAATTTTCCCTTTTTTTGTCTCTAAATATATGTGTGTGTATATTATTGTTCATTTAAAGGGAAACTTAATGATTTAATCAATTTTTTTGATAGTGTCTTGTACAGGAGGAATTATATTTTAAAAAAGTACAAAGGCTCTATTACTAAATTCAATTGAAGTGTTGAGAAAATTTAGTATAGAGCCTACATCATATTGTAGTTGAAACCAATAATAAAGCATTAACAATAAACTTTTCGTTTTCATGAAGCAGGCTTAATCATGACGTTCAATGAATCATGCGTGCTCTCAAATAAATTAACAGGACATCCTTCTGAATCGAGTTGCTTCTTTAAATGTTGAATTTAGTCGCAGTAATTAATTTGTTTTTGTAATTATATTAATTAGTCATTTTGTAGCTTCTGCATCTAGGTGGTTATGTGAGTATACAAGAACCATTACAAAAAAACGTTGATTTATCAGGGTTAAAACCATGGGTTTGTCACGGTTTTAACCATGACAAACACATTTGTCATCCTACCGTGGCAAGCCAATTAGTAACAGTTTTTTAAACCGTTACACACGCATGACACATAGCTTGTCACGGTTAAACCGTGACAATGCTTGTCACGTTTTAAACCGTGACAAGCTATGTCACAACACTGCAAATTTGTCACAGGTTTTCTATTAAACTATGACACACCTAGTCACGGTTTTTTTTCTGAATATTGTCTCGGATCCATATAAATAAGCAAATGTTTGTGCTACTGATTACTTGTTTCATTTTTTGAAGAATTTATAGATTTTAGCTAAATTAAATGATTAATAATTTTTTTCTTTTTAGGTAAATAAATTGATATTTCACATTTTAATTTTCTTTTAAACTTTTCCTTAAAAGTAATATTTACAGAAATAATTGATCGTATTTTTATCTAGAATAATATTACTCATTGTTCTAAAATAGACACCCTGCAACAAAAAAAAAATTATAACCAAATAAATAAGATAGTTGGTTTAAAATGAAATCGTCTAGAAAAAATGAATCAGACTTGTAAGGGGAATGGGGGTTTATATAGGAGGCTTTATCACAGTTTGTCACGGTTTCAAGCATGACAAACTTTGTCACGGTTTAAACCGTTACTAGCTACTTTGTCACGGTTAACCGTGACAAAGTAGCTAGTAACGGAACCGTGACAAAGTAGCTAGTAACGGTTTAAACCGTGACAAACACTACTGCAGAAAAGGGTTTTAACATCCGTTATTAAAGAGTTTTAACATCCGTTCCGTAGGGGATGTCTATCTGAGTGATGTTGAAAAGTCGGACTTTTAACATCACTTCAAATAACAGATGTTAAATGTCAGACTTTCAACATCTCATATTATACTAATAAGGGATGTCAATAGTCCCGTTTTAAGATATTTCTGCCTTCAGAGAAATAACATCCCCTATTATATAATAGGAGATGTTGTTTCTATTTTTTCGACATCACATTTTATGTTAACAAGTGATGTCATTTCTGTCGTCATAGAAAAAAGAGATGTCGAAACTTTTCTCTCTTTTTTTTAGTTTTATTTATCTTTTCTGATTTCCATCTGCATTTTACAGATCAAAATTACACATATATACTCATCATACAGAGACAGATGCCAAGATCAACAAAATTAATACATTATCCACCACAAGTTAACATATCAACCTAACTAATTAACTAATCAAACTAATTAACATATACATATATATGTGGACAGAAAATAGATAAAACGTGCACAAAGGTAAGAAAAAGATATCATCAAGTGTGTTAGATGGGTTTGTTCTTGTTTTACGGAACATGTCTCTTAGAATACCTTTAAATAAAAAACAGAAAAAGGAATTCATGAATTATATAGATGGATTGCCTTCTTCTCTTCTACCTTGTTTACGCGCATGAGCATTTGAGGAATATTCATCAGTCAAACGCAAAGATAGACAATGAATCCCTTTAGGGATTGAACTTGCTGCAATGTGCTTGTTCATTAGCTCTGCAAACTTAGACTCTCTGATATCTCTTTCAAATTTCTCCATCTGCATAAAGCATCAAATCATAACAAAGATAAACAAACACACCATTTTTTAACACAAAATATTTCTATGACACAGTGCTAGATCCAACTCATTGACCAGAAATATCAAAAACACTAAACAAAATTCCAATAGAACATTAAAGCAAGTAAACAAATCCATTAAGAAAAATCTAGCACCTAGCTACAGCAATCAAATCCCAGATCGACGAATAAAAAACCATAACCGAAGGCAAATAATTCCACATCACACTCCCCAACCGCATAAAAACACATAAAGTATCCATTTTAAGATGAAAAAAAATAGGGAAATTCGAACAAATAACAGATCCAACAAGAAATGAAATGCAGGGAACAGATCTAAGAAGAAATGAGATGGAAGAAGGAATAGACCTTGGAATTGCAGAGGAGGGAATGGGGAAGGAGACAGAAATTGAACCTAAGCTTCATTTTAACATATGTAGGAACTCCAAAACCCCCTAAAATTTGAATCAAGCCCCCCCAAAACTCCCTCAAATTAGACTGATAGAGAGAAGAATGGAGAAAGGGAAGCTTACCTATGGTCACTCGAACCTCAGACGCGTTCTGAAGCTTCTTGCCGCCGGCCGTCACTTCCTCCGCCGTCGATTGCCGCTGCAGAACTCGAAGGAAACAGAGATGGGAAAGTGGAAACGCGGGATTTCCTTTTTTTTTCAGAGAGGGGGAAGTGGAAACGCGGGTTTTGGCTTGGAGGGAAAATGGAACTGAAGAGAAACAACATCACTCATTTAAATGAGTGATGTCGTTTCTCACACAACATCACTCATTTAAATGAGTGATGTCGTTTCTGAGAAACGACATCACTCATTTAAAATGAGTGATGTCGTAACTTACGACATCCCTTATTTATTTAATTAGGGATGTCGTTTCTTCCTGAGCATTTCATTTAATTACAAAATTGTTACCGCCTGTTTTTCAACATCTGCTTTATAATTAACAGACATTAATTAGGGATGTTAAAAGGGTTTTTTGTAGTAGTAAAAGTTTAAACCGTTACTAGCTTTTAGTAACGGTTTAAACCGTTACAATATATTTTTTTAAAAAAAAAAAGGTTTGTCACGGTTTTTTAGTCTAACCGTGACAAATTACAAACATTTGTCACGGTTGTAATAAACTGTGACAAAAAAACCGTTACTAATAATATATTTTTTTGTAGTGAACTAATTAACAGTATTTTTTTAAAAAAAAGACAAAAATGACAAGCGACCTCATTGATGAACACTACTAATTATTTAACCCAAATCAATTTATCTACGTACTCAATTGGAGGAGACATGACTAATTCTTCAGCAAACCATTCTATTCTAACAAATATCATTCTCACATGCTTTTGATTGTATGGTTTTATCGGGCCATGTATCATGATGCAAGTAAAACAATTGTTCTTATTTGATTATGTTTTATGTTTTTAGAACAATTTTTATTATAATTTCTTACAACAAATTTCGAAAAAAAGATAAAAAATTGTTTGGATGTTTGTTATTAAAAATTACATTTGAAATTAAAAACAGATTTTAACCTTCGAGCAAGTTTTTTGTATAAAAGAAAAAATTTATTTCCAAAACAAGAAATTAAAGAAGGATGTAGTTTTTCAATAATGGATATATACACAATTTCAATAAATTTAAGTTTCTTAATATGCATAAAACACTTGAAAACACCTATTTCTGATCATAAACATAAGGACAAGGACGGGGAGAAGCGGGATGTTATTCTAGAAGTTATTAAATAGAAGCTTACGTCGAAATATAGGTATTCAAACAAATTAATTATTAATGAGAACATGAATTATAAAAATGATTTTTTTTAACTGAATTATAAAAATGATGAATGTTAGTAATAGTTAAGTAATAATGTTGTATTAAATTATTAGTAATAGGAATTAATAACAAGTTGATGTCGATGGAGGAAACAAGAGGTTGACTAAAACGAGCATCACATATAAAATTCAATAATCGCTATGATTCATTCATTTGAGAGAGACAGGAAGCCACCTGGGGATAGTCCCACCACTAATTTTATACAGTATACTCTTATCATTTTCCTGTTTATCAATCTCTTCTTCTTTAGCTGGCCAAAATAATCTCTTCATCATTTGGTAAAATCACACTTTTTTTCTAAATAAATCACTTACTTTTTTGGATGCTACAAAAACCAATAATATTACGCTTACCCCCTCCAGTTAACATGTTTATTTTGGTTTCAAATAATCAAAATTTTCACCTGATTAATTTATATATTTTTCTTAAACTATCCATATCAATTGTTTATATTAAGGGGATTTCTATTGATGATAATTCCAATGCAAATTACTCCATCCTATCCTTATTATAAAGCCTGAATTTTGAATTATTTTGATCCAAAATATAAGTGCTCGTCTTGAGTTATCTCATTATTTAATGACTTTTTCCCTATTTTATCCCTAATTAATTTAAAGTATTGCATTAAATAAATGGTGCGTTGTTTGCTTATATTTATTATATCTCTCTCTTTATACTCTCTTTCATATTCATTAATACCCCTATTTCTCTCTTTTAATAGTCCCATGTGTAATATTGGAAAATATTTCTATTTCAGACATATTTATGATTTTTAACCACTTCTAATATTTTTTTTAAGATGCATGATTCGATTGTTGAGCTTTTATAATAAGGACCGGAATGAGTATTAAAGATACCATCCTATATCCTTAATAAACGACATATTTGAAAAGTTAATTTTGGTCCTGAATGTATGACTTATTTCTAATTTTTGTCAAATTTTTACCACATTACCCATATCAATGCTATCTCAACGATAATTAAGCAAACAAAGAGTAATTAATGAAATTTAAAAAGATGGTTAGGGTATTTTAAGAAAAATATGCCATATAAAATAACTTAATTAATATCTTTAATCTAATCAAACTAGATAAATATGTTGTACAACTAGGACCGGAGGGAGTAGTATTTTAGGAAACCCCAACTCACATTTTTAATAAATAACTACTTCCTCCGTTCCTAAATATATGACCTATTTGGGGAGGGGAACTTGTTCTTAAACATATGACCCCTTTCTAATTTTTTTCAATATATCCCCAAATTATCCCTATTGATACCCTTCAATAATAAACAAGCAATAGAGGAGGGTGGGAATAAACATAAGTAGATAGGATGTTTTGGTAATTTCATATGATTTTAACTAACTTAACTAATATCCTTAATGTAATCAAATTAGGTAAATAGGACTTATAGGAGGGAGTAATTTTTTTTTTTTTTAAATTTTTCTATAAAATAGTTATATAAGCTAAGTTCTATATTGACGGATTGGAGTATAGTTAATTTTTTTATACTGGATTATAGTTAATTAAGAACAGACTTAAAACCAAACTCTTGTTATTTGTTCTTATGAGTTGTTTTTATCTGAGATTCAATAATTTCCATGTTCTTAGTTGTCACTTGCTTGCTTGTCACCATTAAATGTATATATAAGATGAGTTGTAATTATGGTTCGTAGATAGTGCAGCTTATTTCTAGGTGACTGAGACATTTAGGTGGTATCTAGGTGGTATTTGTTTCTGTACGCTCTTTATGTTTGAATTTGTTGTATCTACTGGTTAAAAAAAAAAAAAGAATAGGTTGTATTAGGTTTATTACTTTGGATTTGTTTTCCATTGATTAGTGACGGCAAAAATTTTTATAAAATTAATACTCCCTCCGTCTTATATTTAGTAACGGAGGGAATAAAATTGACTTTCTGATTCCGCCAAGACATGTGAGGATGTTGTACAAAATTATATAGTTGAAAAAATAACTTACCGAGGTTGATTTGTTGGCTGATGATGGGTGTGTTTACATGGATTTCTGGAAAAGTGACTTATATCAAACTGAAAATAAGTCAAACTGAAATTAAGTCAGATTGTATAATGAGATTTATATTTGGATCAGCTATAAAAAAAATGACTTATAAGTCATAAGTCATATTGTGTAATGAGATGTATGTTTGTATGGACTTTTGGAAAAGTGATTTATGTTTGGGTTAGTTGTGATTGAATGTGTAAAATAAGTTAGAATTGTGGGGTCCACCTCCTAAGTGACTTATAAGTCATAAGTCATAAGTCATAAGTTAAAAAAAAGACTTATACTTATTTGGACTTATAAGTCATAAGTCCTTATTTTTTAAAAGCCCAGCCAAACATGCACTTTTTACTGTTCACCAAAATAAATCATTTTCATTGAAAAAAATGACTTATTTTACTGGGAAAAGCCCAGCCAAACACAGCGAATATATATTGATAATCAATGATATAGGTTTTGGAAAATTTTCGGATTTTTATTGTAATATTTTTCATTAAAAATTTAAACTATTTGAATATAATCTGAATAATTCATATACACTTAACCCCTAGTATACAACAGAATATTAAAAATATTTGAATCTATTTGTTCTTGCATGGAATCCACCCTTCAGGCGTCAGCTTGCCTTGCTATCTGTCGAATAATTATTTATTGGGGACATACGAATCCTCTTGAGTTTATGACCACAAACAGCTACGACAGGCTCAAAAACGACAGGTTATAAGATTATACATATATACATGCAATATTAATAATATCATATGTTGGTAAACTAGCTAGTAATATCACATTTAATAATTTTTCGGGAAAATTAATTATTTAATCCTTATAGTTAGACCAAATTTATAATCCTTATAGTTTAACTCATTGCAACTCGATCTATATTTAATCCTTGTAGTTAGACCAAATTTATAATCCTTATAATTTAATTCATTGCAACTCGATCTATATAGTTTTTAACTTTTTTAAAAAAAAATCTGAGCCCCATAAAATTGCTTTGATGTAGCCCGTACAAAAGTAAAATTAGCTTATCAGACATTCTACATAAGGAGTAAAAGTCACCCATCAGTCCTCTCTGTCCTCTCCCTTCGCTAAACTGTTTAGCTTCGTCATCTCTCTATGCTAACGTTTTCTGCAACTCGGTTCTTGCTGTTGGCAAAAGGGAAGAAGAAAACGTTAGCATAGAGAGAGGAGGAAGCTAAAGAGTTCGACGAAGAGAGAGGACAGAGAGGATTGATGGGTGACTTTTATTCCTTACGTAGAATGTCAAATAAGCTAATTTTACTTTTGCATGGACCACATTAGATCAATTTTATGGGACTTAGATTTTTTTGAAAAGTTATGGAACTACGGGGACTGAGTTGCAACAAGTCAAATTATAAGGATTAAGTTGCAAACTCGGTCAAACTATAAGGACTAAATAATTAATTTTCCTTAATTTTTTTTCTTGCCTTTCCTTCACCTAGATGAAAGAGCTCATGCCTCCACCATACCAATATGTGAAGGGTCATCACATTGTTTAAGTTACAACAACAACCAAGCCTTATCCCATTAGGTGGGGTCGGCTACATGGATCACACGACGCCATTGTGCTCTATCATTAACCAAATCGTTAGATATATTATTCACTAAAAGATCTCGCTCTACAACTTCCCCTAGTGTACTCCTGGGTCTCCCTCTTCCTCTCTTAATCGAACTCCAGACTGTTTGATCTACCATCCTCACTGGCACGTCTAATGGCCTTCTTTGTACATGTCCAAACCACATTAAACAATTTTCTACCATTTTCTCACTGATAGGTGCCACTCCAACTCGATCGTGTATATGGTCATTCCTAATCATATCCTTTATTGTATGACCACACATCCATCTCAACATCCTCATTTCAGCTACTCCCATTTTATATTCATGTTGTCCCTTTAAAGCCTAACATTCACTACCATATAAAACTGCTGGTCTTATAGCAGTGTGATAAAATTTCTCTTTTATCTTATGATGTACTTTCCGGTCGCAGATAATTTCAGTAGCTTTCCTCCACTTATACCACCCAGCTTGAATTCTATGGTTGACGTCGTCATCAATCTCACAATCTTGTCGTATAATTGACCCCAAGTACTTAAACTTTGTCACTTAAGGGATTGATTGATCTCCCAGTTTAACTTCCAAATCATCTCTAAGTTGTCTATTTGCAAAATTGCAATGCATATATTCTGTCTTACTTCTACTTAGCCGGAAACCCTTCGACTCTAGGGTGTTTCTCCATATCTCTAATTTATCGTTAATCTCCTCTCTTGATTCAGCTAAAAGGACTATATCATCAGCAAAAAGCATGCACTTAAGGACCTCTTCTTTGATAGCAGGCTCAGTTAGAACATCGACTACTAAGTTAAACAGATATGGACTCAAAGCTGATCCCTAATGTAAGCCACTTCCTATAGAGAAGTCTTTTGTCTCACCTCCTGGAGTTCTAACTTTAGTCAACACACCATCATACATATATTGTATAACCCTAATATATGCAACATACACTCTTTTCTTTTCCAAGGCTTTCTAAAGTAAATCTCTTGGTACACAATCATACGACTTTTCTAAGTCAATAAAAACCATATGTAAGTCTCTTCTTCTACTTCGATACTTCTCCATCATCCCTCTTAGTAGATATATCGCCTCTGTTGTGGATCTTCCTGGCATGAACCCGAACTGTCTCTCAGAAATACTAGTATCTAATCTTAACCTATGCTCAATCACCTTTCCCATAATTTCATTGTATGACTCATAAGTTTAATTCCCCTATAATTAGCACAATTCTGTATATCGCCTTTATTTTTATAAATAGGAACTAAAGTACTTTTTCTCCAATCATCGGCATCTTTTTAGACCATAAAATCTCGTTAAACAATTTAGATAACCACAACACACCCTCTTCACCTAAACATTTCCAAACTTCAATCGGTATACCATCCGGTCCAACAGCTTTACCATTCTCCATTTTCTTAAGAGCTTCCCTAACCTCCCCAACTCTAATTATACGATAAAACGACCTATTAAGTCCATATTCACTAATTGTCAACTCCCCCAACTCACAAGGTGAACTTTCACCTCCATCATTGAATAACTTAGAAAAGTAAGCCTCCCATCTATTCTTAATATCTACATCAGCGACCAAAACTTTACCTTCCTCATCCTTTATACATCTTACTTGATCCAAATCTCTCAACTTTCTCTCCTTAATCTTTGCAATTTTGTAAATCTTTTGTTTCCCAACCTTTGTCCCTAACTCCTTATAAAATCCCTCATATGCTTTAGCACGACTTCACTCACCGCCTTCTTAGTCTCCTTTTTAGCCAAGCGATACTTTTCCCAATTTTCAGCATTATTACACAAGTGTATGGCTTTAAAACAATTCTTCTTATTTCAGATCTTTTCTTGGACATCCTCGTCCCACCACCAAGTCTCCTTATCTCGTGGTCCAAAACCTTTTGATTCTCCTAAAATTGCTTTAGCGACCCTTTCAACCTTCTTAGCCATATTCGTCCACATGATGTTAGCATTTTCTTGCGGCCCCCACACACATTCCTCCAATAGATTTCTCTTAAAAGTCTCTCGCTTCTCTCCGTTTAACTGCCACCACTTGATCTTTCAGTTTAAGACTGCTCGGTGCTTTTGCTTTATACCTTTAATTCGCACATCAAGAACTAATAGTCTATGTTGTGTGGTCTCCCCATGCCCAGGAATCACTTTGCAATTAGTACATAATCTTCTATCAGGGTTCCTTACCAAAAAGAAGTTAATTTGAGACCTATGAGTTCCACTTTTATATGTGATTAAATGTTCTTCCCGCTTTCTAAAGCATGTATTAACAATCTTAAGGTCGTATGCTAGGGAAAAATCTATAATAGCCTGCCCTTCATTATTCAACTCCCCAAAACCAAAACCACCATGTGCCCTTACATGTGGTCCTACCTCTTTCTCAACATGTCCACTAAGGTCTCCCCCAATAAAAATTTTCTTGGTTATCGGTATACCTTGTATCAACCTCTCAATATCAGCCCAAAACTTCTCCTTAAGATGTGATTCTGCCTTACTTAAGGTGCATATGCGCTAATAATGTTTATTGCATCCTTTTCCACAATTACTTTCACAGATATGATTCGGTCCTCAATTCGCTTAACTTTCACTATATTCTTTCTCCATTCTTTATCAGCAATGATACCAACCCCATTCCTCCCATTTACCTTTCCTGTGTACCAAAGTTTCGTACCATTAACTTCGATTTCTCTAGCTCCCTCTCCAGCCCATCTGGTTTCCTGCAAGCACAATATATTAATCCTATGATCACGCATTACTTGTGCCACCTCAAAACGCTCCCCATTTAGCGTCCCAATGTTCCAAGAACCAAATTTGATCCTACTCGCCTTCGTGTAGCCCTTGCTTATTTAACACTGCATTCGGGCGAGGATGCAGCGGCTCTTGCTCTCTTATCATTGTACTCGAGCCATACAGTGCGTTAAAACCAGGCAACGACCTAACGGGTAGCCTTTGCTCACTTAACACTGCATTCAGGCGAGGATGCAGCGGCTCTCGGTCTCTTCTCACTGTATTCAAGCCATACAGCGCGTTGCTTATGGGCAACGACATAATATTCACACAATTTCTTCGTTGATCCATGTTCATGAGATTCGACAAGGTTTTTACACTGGCTGTCGGGGCCTAACACAACCCTCCTCCTTTACCCGGACTTGGGACCGGCTATAAACATAGGCGAAGATATGCGGTACTAAATTTAAAAGTTAATGGTTAAAAAAAGATGTTTGGTGTGAGTTGATGAGATATGCGGTACTAAATTTAAAAGAATATCTAACACAACAATGGTCCTTGATATAAGACTTGTTTGACTAATTTAGAAAAACTAAAAAAGTTAAATAAATTATTTTTGAATATTTATATTTATTGTTTTTTCCACAACTAATTTGTCTAACTTATGAATTGATATACAATTTACAAATACACATGAACATTTTAGAGAAATCATTCAACATATGTTATAGTTAAGTAATTTATATAATTTCATTAATCTACCCAAATTAGTTAATTTAGTCATATAAGTACTCAAGAATGTACTTCATTGTTCTCTAGTTACTTGTCCTGATTTGAGTTTCTATTTTGTATCTAAATATCATATGTTCCAAATTTCAACGTACTCTTGTATTTTTTACGAGGCACATACAAGAGTATTATAAGTTACTAATTCAGGTATTAATTATATTTTTCAAGAATATCACTATTTTAAATCTCGTTATTAATCGTAACTTTTATGATTTAATGGATGTAATTGATAATATTTCATATGAATAAATTTAAAAGATTCTTTCATTTGATGACAAAGTTGATGACTTCACATCTCTTTGATTTTGAGAGGTGGTTGGGTGGTGCTTTATAATAAAATTCAAATAAGTATGATTATTTCTTGTCTCAAACAATATATCGTCCAATGGATGATAATCAAATGAAGGTAGTTAAATGGGAAGAAATATTTCTAACATAATAGTAGTATATGGATTGGGTTAATAATACTTTTCGTGATTGAACTTTTAATCGATTTTGGTTTTGATTTCTCAACTTTGAAATCGGTAGTTTTGGTCATTGAACGGCCACTCAATTTTGGTTTTAGTCCCTGAACTTTAAAACAGTGACATTAGTCCTTAAAATTTTGTTCCATTTTTGTTTTGGTTTCTGAACTTTAAAAAAAAAATTGGAAAATGAGGGACCAATAATTTTTATAAATTACACAAAGTTGAGGGACTAAAACCAAAATTAAATAAAAGTTTAAGGACCAAAACCACTGATTTTAAAGTTTATGGAACAAAATCAAAATCGAATTAAAGTTCAAAGACCAAAAGTAGTATTATTAACCTATATAGATTTGACCTTTTTTCTTGATGTAAATGTTTTTAATGAAAATACATAACTAAATTAAGACAGAGAAAATGTGTGCTTTTCAATTGTTTTAAATTGACTTCTTATAAGTTTCTCATTTTTATTTTTTAAATATTATGATAGGAAATTTTTTTTTTTCTTGCCGTATTATGATAGGAACTTACTGTCCACTAAAATAGTTACAAGCTGAGGTCTTTGCTTAAAATATTTTTGGGAATCGTTTTGCTCTTGTTCAAAATTATTGTGTTCCAAAGTAACAGATTTTTTTATTAACCAAATATCTACACAATAATCCAATCTCATATGTCAATTCTCGTGAGCATGGCTATCGAATCCACGTTTTATCCCATATTAAATATTTAATGGCAACGTATATTTTAAATATTTATGTGCACCCTAACATGTTGATGAATCTTATTGCAATAATAAACTTCACTTATACATGAAATGTAAGTTTTATATTTACCTTATCACTTCTACGCATGGCTCGTAGTTTTGAAGATCTATATATTAGTACTATTTTAGTGAATACTTGTTCTACGTGTGTGGTCTCTCTTGTTTTTACTGGTAGCGTTATTACTGAATATATATAAATTAAGAACACTTGTATTTTGAATTGCGAGCTCGTTGTTTGTGTGGATCAGGTTGTTCCACGTTCCCTTGATCTTCCTTTAAAATTGTTGAATTTTTATTATAATATAATTAGTGTATAACCAAAATAACCATTAGAAATAGGACAAGTGTATATATTTGGTAAAAGAAAGGACAAGTATACATAAATTATAAATGATTATGAAATTTCATAATCAAATGGGTCAAACAAATATAAGGTAATAGTATTTCTACAAGTCTATGTCTCATGGAATGCACAGCACAACTCTTCACGGACACATAATATATGTGTGTGTATATTAATATTTTGCCGTGTATATATATATATATATATATTTTGCTATAAATATATATTTATATGTGTATGTTGTATATATAGCAACACTCACTTCTTGCTTATTTATAATTTTATATACAAGTCAGTTCTAACATTTTTTAAGTGAAATTCAGAAAAATCTTAAACCTAGTAATTCCATGTTAAAATTGAAAACAAAGTGTTATAAATATTTAATCATGTGGATGTCCATAATCACTACCAACTCTTGACCTTTCTTATTCTCCATAATCTCTCTAATGAATACTCCCTCCGTCTCTATATGTAAGAGCCAAAAATTTGAATAGTTTTGTCCCTTTTTATAAGAGCCTGTCACAATTTTTCAAAGCATTTAATGAACTTTTTCCCATTTTACCCATCATTATTCTCTCTATTCACATTCTCTTTCATACTCATTCATAACACTATTATCACATTTCTCTCTCTTACATAAATAAGGGCAAACTTGAGAAAACAAAATTATTTCAGACATATTTATCTCTCTCAACTACTTCCTTAATCTGTGTGATTTTACCTATTTGACTCTTATAATAAGGGACGGATGGAGTAGTCTTTAGGAGTTGTTATTGTCTTAATTCAAATGTTACAATATGTACACTCACAATGATTAAATTTGGTATTTATTACTTTTTATAACTCTTAGTTGAGGTTGGTGGCCTATAAATAGAAGGCATTATACTACACATTGTGTATCCAAGTAAAAGGTCTTATGGCCAACCGCTACTAATTCAACAAGTCATTAATGACGCATCCGTTTAGAATTGCGTTCAAAAATGCCACTAATTCACTCTTCCAATACAACTCATTCTCTTATATCCTCTCTCTCTCCCCCCCTCCCCTCTCCTCATTTTTCTCTCAGATTTCTTTCTATCTCTACAAGCCTTTTTTTTTATATATATAATCCTATTCATATTCATCTTTTTTTGACATGATTTTCTTTCTTTTTCAGCTCAAGCTTTTAAATTTCTCATGGATATACAGCTTTTAAGCTTCTCATGAGCATATTTTTACATTAAGAATGATTTTAACAGAATGTTTTATTATAAATAATGTAACAATAATTTGTATTTGACAAAAAAATTAATCAACTACATACTTACATTAAATTTGAAAATATACAAAACATTTGGTAAACAATTTAATCATTATTTTATAATCATTTTGGAAATATATTTAATAAAGCTTCGTTTATTTTTTATTTTTATTAATTTCGTAAGCATTAGTAGCGGTAATCTATACACATACGAAGGGATGCCTCCAAAATCATCGGGGTCATATGCATGTGAAACCAATTAAAACAGAAAATGACAGTCCTAATATCCACAACTAACCAATTGCCAGAAAAAGACCAAACCAAAATAGTATATCTCCCTAAAGGGTCATATGCTCAATCAGTTTGCAGCCAAAGCACAGCAAACCAAGTAAGGTCCCACAATATCCAAGGAACAATAACATGCAACATAAACACAGTTCCAAGGAAATGATTCAAACACAAGGCCTCTGGCCACAGTTTGTTGGAAGAGGATTAGTCTCAGAAAGTTAACACAATACAGTAATCCATAACAATATGACAATGCGGAAGCAACTAAAATAGCATGCCTAGTCTATAATGTTTGGCAATATACAAGTCAAAAGAAATAACCCAAGAGATCTCACAGTCAGCGAGTATCCTCAGCTCCTTGCCCTCCTGTCTAGCACTGGTACTAGGACCTAAAAAGTGAACAGCGGGGTGAGATAGGGTCTTAATAACACTTAATCTTCCCATTCTGCCCTACATATGTGCGTTTGTGTACAAATATATAGTTATGTGAGACCAGCAACAATAATCAAGTATTCAGTATAATAGTTACATGATGCAATATATGTGTGGTACAACAGATAACATGAGTGATGCCAAACAGTATGAATTTGGAAACTAATACTTTTCAAAAACACGTTCAAAGACCTTCAAAGAGGTAAACCACACCAAGTGCTCAGTAGAAGTCCTCAAGAACTAGCTTTACTATCGCCATCGCAACATCTCACCGTGATTCACCAATTTCCTACTCCACGGCCCGACAGAACCACCAAGAACCGATTCCAAACATCGGTAAAACCCAAAAGGTTCACACGATGGCCGTCGGGGAACCATATCACCTGAAGGGGCTGAGTCACAGCTCAAAGGCCCTAGAACCAACCAACCAGTCAATGCAACAATATGCACATACACATGCTTCTTAAAAGTTTGCAGTTTAAATCACAAGGATTTTTATCAACAGCATACCGTGATAATGGTTCGATTTCAATAACAATCTCATAAGCTTTTAATGTCTGCTCATTTTCCACAATAATGAGATTTAACATATAATTCCCATATAACCAATGTACCAAATGTGAGCATACGAATATTTTTATTTAATTCCAACATTTAAAATCTTACCAACCACACACACACCCCTCGTAAGACAAGGAAGTGGCTACCTCTTGACGCAATTTAGCGTTATCAATAAAGTTTTGCCTCGGTGCTCCACGAGTCACAGCTCAAGACTCTACAATCATCAACAAATACAAGCATACCACATCAATAATGGCGTATGCACACAAGGTTATTCAAAATAAACCACAGCCCAAGACTCACATCCCAAGCTACATAAAGCCAGATGCAAACTACACAACCAATTAGCCGCAATTGATTCCAATGTTCCATATTTACCTCTTCACTCTAATTGGACCATTAAATCCTCAACCATAATCAACACAATTCACAATCACCATTAACCCTCTAACATATTCATTAAACATTCATTTAATCACAATTCACCTCTAGGTCACTTGTACCAATTATACCTTAACACAAAATCACCCACATCTAATCATCCAAACACCTTCAACCAACCCAAATCAACTTACTACTATCATCGAAATACCCAATACAAAAGCATCATTCAAAATCCCCTTTACAAGATCAAGTTTTCAAAACTTTATAAAACCGAAATTCAATTTGAGTTGCAAACCAAAGATTTAGAACATTGGAAGCGTTTATCCAAGGCCCATATGCTCGTTTGAATCATCAAAACCATTTAACAAAACTTTTTGTCAAAATACACCACAAAATCTCATGGCTTTCAAAATTTTGTTACACCAAAAATCAATTAAAGAAAAACCCAAAGAAATTCAAAATTTAGACATCATTAAACATCATCAAGAAGCTTGTTGGAAACATCAAACAACCTTTTACAACAATAAATTTCGAAATCATTGGGGAGACCATAAGAATCCCCAAACTGTCTTACCAAAAATCATCCTAGATCAAAATAAAATTACCCATAGGATTTAAAACCTTTCATAGGTGGAAATAAGCACATTAGAACAAGAGGATAAAATTAACTTGATGAAATTTTTGGATTCTCAAGGGACCCTAAGCAAAACAAGCTTATAATAAAAGTTTACATGTTTTCCAACCATAATGGATCAATAACAAAGCTTAAGAAGGTTCAAAAGAAGCTTGGAAACCAAAAGAAATAATCACTCAACCCAGATTTTCGGACCAAAGAGAAACTCCCCAAAATCCACAATGAACCCAAGAGAAAAATGAAAGACAATGAAGAGAAAAGGGAGTACAAGAGGTTACCTAAGGGTAAGGAACTTGAATTCAAGCCTAAGAACCTCCAAAATCTTACCCTCGCAGAGTCAAGCCACTCTCTCTCGGCCTCCATCTCGAACCAATATAAAAACCCTAACCTAAATGAGCTGATTTGAACCTTTTAAAAATGCTGATATCGTCCCATTTGCCATGGGCTCACCATGAACCACCCACTTTCGGGTATTCGTTATGGGTTCGCCGTGGCTGAACAAGCCAAATTTGCACACCCGAAGGAATTGGGCCCAATCCTACCACATCCCCAAATACTTAATTAAATCCATACCTTAGGTCAATTTTTGTACCTCAATTTTCTAACCAATAACCTCAACATAAGATCAATTTCTTCTAAGAATTCCCCAAAACCAACCATAAGATCAATTTCAACCCCACAATTAAACCACTAAAATAATCTAAAATCCTCAAAATTTCATGTAATTAGCAATTAATTAATCACATAAAATTTGAGATGTTACAAGGAGCATCAATAAGGATAATTTTAGAAGAAATTGACAAAAATAGGATTATGTCCTATATTTAGGATTAAGATCAACTCTTCAAATAGATACTATATTTAGGACCCAAGATCAACTCTCTAAATAGGTCCTATATTTAGGACTGGAGGGAGTATAATATTGGGGTTTAAATATAATTCTATGAATAAAGAGAGATTTTTACATAAACTTGGAGTGCCACGTCATTTATGTCATGTCTAATTAAAATACACCAAATCAGATCATTTCATTGAATATATGAGAGAGAATTAAGTGGAGTTCAATATGACACTAATTTCTTAAAAAAAATGGTAGGGCCATTCATTAAATGCTGTGTATGTTTATGCTTTGATTCATTCTAATTGGACAAACCATAAATGACGACACTCTAGCTTCATTCATCTAAGAATTTCTTATAAATAAAATGTCCATTTCCTCTTAGGATAAAACTGATTGTAATTTTACGTACCTAAATCATTTAGAGAGACAATATATGAGTAGAAATATACTTATTGTTGGGACATTATATCCCAAATAACACCGAGTACCTTTTTATGCTTTTTTTATAAACACCTTTTTATGTTTTCATTAAATGTGAAATTGTGAGTTAAAACCTGTAGTCTGTAAATAGTACAATGGGTATATGAATTATGAGAAAAGATATCTTCATTATTATAAATCAATAGTAGACTAGTAATACCAATTCTTTTTTCCTTTTAATAATTGTTTATTTCTATGAATAATAAACATAAACAATCTCTTGTCAAATTTAGTGCCATCCTGTTTTAATAATAAATACAGATTTAAATGACTAGTTTATGTTTAGGATCGAAGCCTTGTTGTCCCAAGTAAAAGATGGCACATCAAGAAACATTTATTTATTTTACAAATATTTAGGTGGGTTAGGTGATAGGGTTTGACCCTAAAATTAGGGGTGAGCATTCAATATTTCGGTTCTATTTCGGCAATAACCAAAAAAAATGAAAACGAAATTATGCTTATTTCTCATACTGAACCGAAACTGAATATAATAGTGTAACCTGATCAAAATAACTGAAATATTTTGGTACGGTTTTAGTTGTCCTTCCATTATTTGAAAATTTGCATCCAACAATTTTTTTTTATAAATTCCAACAACAATATTTCAAAAATGTGGGATAAAAATACAAAAGTCTTATAGATTCAAATACAAACTTAATCAGTGTATTTAACATTATCTAATTAAAAAACTTAGAAAGCATAGTCAAGGTAAAAATAACTGAATGTAAATTTATCCAAAAAAATAAATGTAAAAGCGGAAAATAAATTAAATAAATACTTTATAAAGGGGAAAACAAATCAAATAAAAACAAGATTAATAAACTGAATTGAATAAAATTTCATGATAAAAAAAACTCCTCACAACAAAAATGGTACATTTTTTTTTTCTGTTTTCGACTTTAACCAAAATTTTTTCATAGAAACCGAATCGAAGACCACCGAAAACCGAACAAACGAAATAAAAAGACCAAATTTATACCCAAAACAAAAAAAAAAACAAATTTGATTTGATTCAATTCGTTTTGGTTTTGCTCACCCTTAACTAAGATAGACCTCCAAACTCTATAAGAATACTTTAGGAGATATTTACATATGTCCACCAACAATGCCCACACATTGGTAAGATTTGAACTCACATTTGTGAGTACGAGTTAACTCTTTTACCAAACGGATGAATCTTTCTGTGGATAAAACGAAATGCATGGGCCAAGATTGGCCCAATCAAGAGGCCCATTTGTCAATTTTACTGGGCCAACAGTTGGCCCAATTAATATAAACATCCATATTATGGTGTTATTTTCTATTGTCACTCAGAGCTGAGCCAATATATTGTAGACGACGACCGAGTGAAGAATCTCCCATGGCTGCCTTTAGATGCAAATTGGTTTTCTCACTTCTTATGTGGTTACTTCCTCTTATTGCTTTCGCTTACAGACCTGGCGATATCGTCCCCATGAGCAGGATGGGTCAATACCACTCTGTATGTACTTCCCAAATTTCTCTCCTTTCTTTTCAATTCGTGTTCTTCATTCAATCTTGTTTTTCTCTTATACGATTTCTTTGATCTGTGGATTTCATTTTGCAGTCAAGAACTGTGTGGCACGATCTAATTGGCCGACATTGTCCCATCTTTGCAGTGAATCGTGAGGTTCGAATTCTTAGAATAGGCTCTTTATCATGTTCATTTTGTTTCTTTGTTAATTTAAGCTAATTCGTCTGTATGGGAAATTGATTTGTAGGTTTTGATGCCGATTCCGAAGCCCACGGGTTTTACTGGGGCTGATCCTTATAAAATGTAAGAAATTTTCAGTGTACTTTTTTATGAGATGTGCATAGTTTCATAATTCATACTAAGAAGAAAATTTTAGGGGAAATGTTATCTGTGGAATCGTATGCATTATGGAAGTTATTGTTGTAGTGACTGTAGGTTGGGGTGGGGGATTAGCATGGGTTATGAGTGAGTTCAGTGTTTGGAGAAAATTGTGTCACCTTTGCCTTTGAGAAGAGAAAGTTGATTTCCTCTCATCTTGTACTTAGGTGTGTTCATGGGTGTACGTCCCGGTGCCAATCATTTCCTGGATCAGGGGTGTGTTTCTTGTTTTCTGTTGCTTTTGAAGGCTAGCAAATGCATTGAACATGGGATTTACTTTCTGCATAAATGGAGTTTAGTCATTGTATGATTTGACAATCATCAGGGCGGCCAAGTGGAGATGGCTCCCCCATTGTGGGGTTTGGGGATTTGACAATTATTTGGCTGGTATAAAAATAAAGTTAGGAAAACTGTCTCATTGAAATGGGCCTGGGATTTTCCTATGTAAAAGGGGTGGTACAATACACATATAAAAACTAGTTGTATGTACTGTAATATTCAGTGTAGTAAAGAAGTAAATTATTTGCCGAGGCCTGGGCAAGAAAGTAAAAGAAAGAATTATCAACATAATATAATGATTTTTTCTTTGACTGCACTGTTTTTGTTATATGAGGGAGCAGATCGCTGTTATTGGATTTATTTGTACCTTTCACAAAATGCGCTTCTCAGTAGTTTCATATGCATGTAGATCATTTCAAGTTGGAAGAGAAAAGTTCTTTATCCCATGGCTTCTGGTGATAAATCGGAAAAGTACTGAGGTTCCAATGATTGAAGTGAACTTGGTAAGGCTGTGTCATGAATGCAAAGGAAAAACAATAAAGCCTTTTGTCACTTGAATAAACATTAGCAGGCTTTTAAGCTGCCAATCTGTATTTCATGCAGAGGTATTCAGGAACTGATTTGCTTGGTGTTACTGCGAAAGTTGTGGATATGCCTCACCATTGTATGTGTTTCCTTCCTTAATGTTTAAGTTTTTTTCACTATTTATTTTCTTCATTATTTCAGTCCATGATTATTATATTTGTTTTTTGAACTAACAAAGGAAAAAGAAATCGCTTGTTGTTTTCATGATTGGTGTGTGATCAATAAGTTGTATTGGAGAAGTGAACCTCCACTGATGCACATTGTTCATGATTTTAAAGGCTTTGGTGTTTCATGTTTGAAAGTTGTATCACAAATTGGGCATTATTACGTTATGCAGTGGGGCACTATTTGAATGTTGCTTCAGAAACTTTGCCATGTGTAATTTTTATGTTCTAAGATATTCTGCTGATAATTCTTGCTTAACAATTTATTCTAAGGATCAAATAGACAAGGCTAATAGTATAATTAAACATGTTGTGCAGATATTTCCTTAACCATGTAATTAGTTTTACATTTTCACTGGTTTCTTATGATTCCCTACTCTTAAAAAGATGTTTATTTACATCTTTTTATCTGTGTTTATTCCATTCAAAGGGTGGGGTCCAATATTGAAGGGATTATGATAGGTAAGAATAATATTGGGTAAGCAGAAAAATGGGAAAGAAGAGAGAAAAAGAAGAACAGAGGGGTTGTATGTTATGTAATAGCAATAATAACTAATATGCCCCAATAACCCCTAAATTTTGTCCTAATACATGTTTAGCGACCAGAGGTATATAAATACCTAATTGTGATTAGTGTAAAGACAGATTTTGATTGTTAATGAGGATATACTCCGATTTGACTCTTTCTCTCTTGACCTCTCTGTTTCTATCTTCTACATCTTCTCTGCAACTCTTCACTTCTCCTCTCTTTTCTTCATTTTTTCCCAATCTTTCTTCCTAAAATTACTGATAAGAGGGTTGTAGAAAATAGGAAGAACAGAGAGGAAAGGGAAAGAAAGAATTAAGAAGAGTAGAGGAATTGAGAAGAAAAGAGACAGAGAGGTTGAGAGGAGAAAGGTAATCCGTTTGATCACTCTGGAATTATGTCAAAAGATAGGAATTACAATTGATCTAGGCCTATTTATATGCTATAGGCCTATTAGGTAATTGGTGCAAATCTGCCCCTGAAAGCTAACTACTCTAACTATCTCATCATTACACTTTCATAACAATTACATTCATCTATCATTGTAGAAGATGAGGAGGGAATCGTAGGGTTGAAGAGAAAGAACAGAGGACAGAAACTGAACAGTCACACTAATTCATTCATCATATCAAGTCTGAGAAAATAATGATGATGACTATTCTTATTTATAAGTCATGGGTAATCCTAATCCTAATTAAATATCTAATTCAAATCCCTAAATATTTAATCTAAATCAAATCGTAATAAGATAAATTATCAATCTAAATCCTAGTAATATAAATAGTTAAAACAAATCTTAACATTCTAACTTTTATTATGATTACATAACAGATTAACTGTTGCTGATTGCTGTATAAGAGGGGGCTATATGGGTGGCATGCAGGCATGTGACATGCATGTGACTCATTTCCCCTTGTTGTTTCTCCAACTTTCTGATTCTGTACATTTTTTAGATATCTTGACCATTCTTTAAATTTTAGTCTCATTTTTGTTTTTTACTTGACAGATGTTGAATTGCATCCTGATATTCGTAAACATTTCTGGGATGCTCAGCACTGGCCAAAGCATATACTTGTTCGATATACATGGTTGGTATTTTTTTGTTTTAGCTAAATGTATTCAAATTTGACATTGTAATTACTGTTGGTCTATAAATTATGTTTTAAACCACATCAATGTTTACTCAAGTGAAGAAGCCCTTTGGTCAAATTTGGTAGCATTTGAATCACATTTACTTCTTTTCTTTGGAAAACATAAACTTTTTTCCTTCTAGTTTTCTTCTAGGCTGGGTAAAAAAGATGTAGGGAGGATGTATCTGCCGTGTGCAAACTCAATATTCATCTTTTTTAATGATCCTGTAATTTTCCAAACTTCTATTGATTCTGTCTTCATAAGCCTTCCCTAGTACTATTAACTTTATGGTAACGGGACTGATTGTAGTTGATTGTGTATACTTGGCGATAAACAATAAGTTGAATCTGTGCTGATAGTGGTCATATGCTAGCCTTTGAAATGTTTGCCTCCATGAATAATCCTCCCCCGCCCCCCCCCCCCCCCCCCCCCAAAAAAAAAAAAAGTGCAGTGAAAAGAATGGGAGCAAACTTGAAGTAATTCACTCGCCATTCTTTATTCTTATCATATGCTGCCTGGCCTAAAATACAACTCAGTGTATTTTTACCATCCATTAACTCTTATTTCACTCCTTGCCTCATTTCCTGTGACTTTGCTTTTGAAATTTTTCAGGCAGGAGCAGTCAGAGATAGATGTGGCTTCCGGATTTTTTGTTCTGTTTGGATCAGGTAATTAATAATCATTTTGCTCTAATTCTGTTTTGATTGGGTGAACTTATGTCTTTAACATAGACAATAAGCTTTGTTATTACACATTCCTTGCAATGTTAACTTTCATCCAATAGCTGACCTCACAGTGAGATGTTTTGTGGTTTTGTTGCTAATTTCCATCCTATCTCACCATTGTCAGTAGTTTGGTGCACAACCTTTCTCATTTTTTTATCATTGACCAATACACCTCATACAACCTTTGTCTTGTCTTGACATATCCATGGATTGATGCAGGACTTGCGTTATCTTTCATCCTCGCAATCTATGTATTGCAGTCATCGCGAGACAAATTGGAAAGGTGGTTCTTTTATTTCTTGGTAATATTAGGTTTCTAGTTCTCATATTTCAAAATTTACTTATCATTGTATTTATTAATATTGCAGGTTTGTAAGGGAGACTGTGGCAGAAAGCAGCATGCCTGGAGGAGTTGGGGTAGCTAAGGTTGAATAACAAATTCTTGAACAACATTGTAATTAGGACACGGTTGTGTAAATGACATCTATAACATTGTTGTAATTTTTCACACATAGTGGTAGTTAAATGTACTATTTCTGGCTTCACATTGTAACAAATTTCAAAAAAAAAAAAAAATCCACATTTATAGTATATTTCAGAAAAATTTAATTGGAAAAATAAGAATATGTTTCACTTATAATCTTCTGAAATCTTTGATCAGTCTTGATCTTGCACATTATCTATTAATATTAATTTGAAAGGTCTTCTCAGGCGTTGATTGGTCTATCGCAAATTTTCCCCTAACTGAACTTTTCAATAAACTAGATTAAACCCTTTAATCAAGCGGAAAAACTTGTATTTCTGCTGTATATATTTTAAGTAGTCTTCAGCATGACAATGAAACAGGAACAGAAACTCTATGACCGCCAAGTTCTTGACTCCAATGAGCATTCTTTTCAAATGGGTAAAAGACTAAATGTATCACTTAAGTGTATAATCTCCTTCCCCTAATTATTCTTTTTATTTTGAAAAGGATTACTAAAATAGAAAAAAAAAAAATAATGGGAAGCTATAATGCTACTGATAAAATGCAAAATAAAGGTGGATTGAGACTAATGATCAGAGATTTAAAGTAGGATTTTCACTTTATTCACAGGTGCTGACTTTACTTTGAAAACATCCAAAATCTTGTTTGATTGACATTCTTTTTAAAGACGATTCTTAACACCAGAAGACTAATTGGTCTAAAGGTTGACATTAATGATATGAAATTACAAACGAGATCAAACATGCAGTATTCCACTCAGAATGAAAGTGTCAGAGCATTAGGCTACAATATCATTCACCCCTCTCGTATTAGTTAAGGTCATCTCTCACTTGGGGTTGGGCCTATGTTATAGTCTCAACACATATCTTGTTATCAATTAAGATTACTTCCTACTTGGATTGGGTTTCTACTACTTTCTCCTAATTATATGACTCAATTGACTTCTTTTTTTTTTTTTGAGAAGTTAAGGAAAGTAAATGAGCCATTTAACCATAGCGTATTTTGTATGTTGTTAGATTATAAGTCAAATAAACTAATTTAGAGAAATTCAGGCAAATCAATTTATTAGTAACTTATTTAACTTTCCTAGAGATTTCAAAAAAAGTCAACTATGTCTTATATTTAAAAATGAAGGGAGTATTTGCTATGCATGTATTTCCTTCTTAAAAGCTTTCAACCATACAATTTAGTTTGTTGCTAGACCAAATCTTGACTTCCATACATTGAATCACAGCTAAAAGACAAATCTTAATCGCAATTAAGAATTTAGACGATGCGTTAATTAGGATTTGGACAACTGTAGTCCAGACACTATATACAGTGATTTTCCCCCCCGAGAACTAGACATAGTGGTTGGATGTATGAATTATTGTAATTTTTTTCTTTACTGAAACAATCATCTTTTTTGTCTACTCCCACAAAAAACAGATCTTGCCACCCGGTCCTTGATATGGAAACTAGACAAGGGGTTTACTTTTTGTTCTAAATATAAGACCTTCATGCATTTGTCCTCCAATTCTATAATTTTCTCTCTATTGATTGTACATATAAAGAGGGTTTCCATTGAAAAAAGTTATACAATGCACATGATTAGAAAACGTACTCTATGAAAACCAATACATTTTGTTACAAATAATTAACTGTTCGTGAGCACATGTAAACTTGTTATCTATCTCTTTATTAATCACAATAGGTACAATAAGCCCTCCTATATATAATACATAGCGGTACTAATATTCTTTTTCATTAATAATCAATAATCACATGAACAGCTTAAAAAGAATGGCTGCTAATTATATTTATTTCTATTAGTACTCAGTGTACACCAAGCTCATCATCTAGATACAATTTACCTCAGGCCATCATCATTAACTCACAAGGTCGCGAAGGAATCAAGAAACTAATTTATCACACAGAACTTTTGCAGAATAATTATTATTTCATATTTTTTATCCTCAATCTTCACAAATGATCAAAATCATATATACCTTATTTAATCACGTAACTAAGGAGAAGGA
Source organism: Mimosa bimucronata (assembly GCA_037074515.1). Lineage (NCBI taxonomy): Eukaryota > Viridiplantae > Streptophyta > Magnoliopsida > Fabales > Fabaceae > Mimosa > Mimosa bimucronata. The sequence continues at coordinate 5,719,405 of CM073446.1, forward strand.
AACGAAACTGATATGTGGTAATAGCTAAAAACCAATATAACGATTTGCTGCTTCCTATGTGATGACATTGACAGGTGTTGCTTTGAGATCTCAAGGCAAACTAAGTTGATGCTTCCCATTATATTTTGATGACCATATATATAATTAAAAAAAAATGAAGGAAACAAAACACTTTGATTTCCTACATCGTCTTTTTGTGGGTGGAACAATTCGATGACCCACATTACGGAAGAAGCTAACGGCAACGAAAAGTGAAGTTATGAAATGAACAAATTAAAATAATGCATGAGGGGGGATTGTAATTGGATGTCAGGTTGGTCCCCATTAAGATTCATAGTACAACCCAAAAATTAAAAGGCATGACTCATGACCAAGTCACTAGCATCCCATGGGGATTAAATTGCTCATTAATTAAATATATAGTTACAAAATAAAGCATATCAATACACACACACATTATTTAGAGCTCTCAATGCTTAGTGATAGATATTTCTGACAAATATGCTAATAACTTTGTAGTCTAATGACATAGGAGCTCTTCTATAGATAGAAAGGCGTAGGTTCAATTTTGCTTGCAACATCAAGTTGTTAGTATCTGTCTCATGATTTCTCATTCTGTGTTTCTATGTATTCTAACTAATAAAAGTAATATAACATCTTAATTTCATTTTTGTAAGGAATTTTCTGTCAGTACTTAGGTGTGTGCTCTTTTGTGTTGAAGACAATTCTTAAACTTAAGTAAATGAATGGGATTGTGTCGATATATTAGAACCTTATTAGTGAGAAATTTACATATACATATGTAAACGTTTATGTATAAAGTATATTAATGTGTTTTGGGTATCATCATACTAGAAAATTAGATGCAAGTACCTATGAATAATTTAAAACTAGAGGAAACCTAATCATGTCATCATTAAGTCCTTATGCTCATGGACAAGGATTTTTGAGATCAGGAAAGCTAATGGTGGGACTTTGTCATTATGATTTTGAGTTCTTTAAGTGACATGCGATAATATAAACTAGTTGAAGCGAATATAATAACATATCCTTCTCCTGGGACATTAATTATCGTAATATCGTACAATGCAAGCATGTTCTATACTTAATAATAACCCTTTTACAATAAAATTTATGCCCTAGAACGTGTTCGCCACCTTTTTGAACTTCGAAACCCTAACCTTTGATACCTTCATTTCCTTTGCTTCCCTCCTGAAAAAGTCTCGGGAACAAAGTTAGACAAATATATTGTATATTTATGTATGTATATATTAAATATACACATAAATTATATGCATCAAAAGCTGCCTTCAATTTTTTTCTTTCTTATTTTCTTATATAAATGATTCTCACCAACTATTGGAGTTCCAATGTGTGTCAAAAAAGTCTCATATTGTTCAAGATTGAGGAAACTTTAGTGTGTATATATATATAAGCTTGAGCTAATAAAGGGCCAAAAGTATAAAATAATTGCCTTAAACTGTAAATATATTAATGTTTGGACATTTCAGTTGTTATTAAGCTATCTTTACACTCAAGGTGGTAACCATAACGTGGTATCTACCAACAAAATCATGTCCATACTTCATGAATAAGTAGTGCCTTGAGTTTTTGGAGTTTCTGAGCTCTCCTCTCCTTCTCCTGAGTTGAGTTCTGCAGAAAAAATTTGTTTAATCTTGAATAGTGTTGCCTTCTATTATATCTTGGTGGTGGAATAGCTCTTCACCTACACCATACTATATGAACGTGTCTTTGTTCTAATCCCTCTGGTTTTGAATATATGACATGTTTAGGAAGTTGATCTTGGTATTAATTATAGGACATAATTCTTATTTTTGTTAATTTCTTTCCAAATTATCTCTATTAGTGTTATTCTTACAATAATCAAGTAAGAGAAGAAAATTGAATAAGGGAAGATGATTGGGGTATTTTAGAAATAACACAACATACTAACTAACATAACTAGTATTATTAATTCAACCAAATTAGTTAAATAAATCTCATATTTAGGACCAGAGGAAGTAATTCATTATATATATATATATATAGAACTTAAAAGACACATTCTTTCCCGGTCATTGCTATACTGCAAACTCTATATTATACACTCACACATCATCATCATAATTCCTAAGTCAAGAGTGTACGTTCACAATCACAAGTAAATTTTGCAGCTTTACATTATAAATTTTGAAGATTTGTAATGTGGGCATAATTCAAGAATTGCAAAGTTTGATATAAATGAATTGTTAAATTTGTACTCTACAATTTTTCAGATCATGACAAGGTGGCATATGCTGAAGCAGTGGTGGTTGGTGTAATGTGGCAAGGGCAAAGGCATCTTCGTACACTGCAAATTTAATGGTCCCAAAGTCCCAAGTAGTTATAGTGCCAACGTGCGAATGGTATTCTCACATATTCACGCATGCATACCTAATGTACGATCGAACCCTTTTCTTTTGAACAAAGTTACAAATATAAAGTTGTTCGACCTCTCACACACATTTAATTAACTAACTTATATATTATTAATTCATTATCTTGATTTTAAACTATGGTAAAAGTGAAAAGCATATTCTGTTCTGGATTATAGAAATTTCTAAAACGCCCTTCAACAAGGGAAAATCCCATAAAAATACCCTTAAAAATGAGAAAGGACAAATCAATCATTTAAATTTGAGAAATCCCAAATCAAACTCCAAGTAGTAATATGGGATTTTCATATATTAAGAAAAGACATAAATGCCCTCAACAATTGGAGTTGTAAATTGATAACATGAATTTGAAAATTGGTTGAAAATCCATATATTAAACTTTTGAATATTTATGATGTATCAATATTTGACAATCATGGGGTGTTTCTGTCTGTTGTAACATGTAAAAATCTCATATGCCTTCCTAGAGTTTAATTTGAGATTTATTAAATTTAAGAGACTGATTTGTCATTTTCCATTTTTAAAGTGATTTTGTGGGATTTTACCGTTAAAAGAATGCTGCCCTGATTTGATTTCCTGTTAATATAATTAATATGCATAATTATGCTAAAAGCTTACACTCACAAATCGTGGCAACACACACTCCAATGCGCATATATATAGTTGGTCACTTGTCGGCTCCGAAGAAGAGAAGAGGGATATCAAAAGCTGTGAGCTTACCTCTCTTGGAAAGTTTAATTCCCCCTTTTTCACCACCTCCCCTCCTCCCCTTCTCTCTCTATCCTGGTCGAGGGATACTGAAGTGGGTTCATATGTAATTAAGCCTTGATGCTTGGGATGTGCTACCCCTCAATGATATCATGCTAACAAATAATAAAGGGCTAACTTTTTTCATATTTCCTCTAAACTTTTAGTCATGTAGAGATTTTTTTTTCCCTTCAAAAGTTGGCACCAAACTTGTGCATATGAATTGTCATGTATATGTACTTTTTTTTATTAAGAGAATGTGATCTATATACACACACATTAATATATGACTTAAAGTTTATAAATATTATCTATTTAAATAATCTAAATTTGAATGACTTATTTTTTTTTGTGAAAAATAAAATTATGGCGGATTTTAACTATGCATCACTCTAATTAACTAAAATAGATATAATGGTTACAGTTTCACCATTACAACAGACACTTTCCACGTCCATTCTAGAGGGAACGTGTATGTGAGTGACATAAAAAATTTCCTCATCCATCTCTGTTCTACATCTATTTTTGACTAGACGTAGAAAAGACTTACTCATGTCTATTATCAGTCAAAATTGACATGGAATGTTTACTTTCCTCATGGATAGTGTATGCGTTGATGGTTCCATATAAGCCCTATTACTGTTATCTCTTAATTGATGATGCAAACACTCTCTTAATCCCATTTCAGTCAAGTATCATCTCGAAATAATTTCATCCTTAATCATCTTTAGTATATGCAAAAGTATTCTGACAAGATTTTCACACAAGTTTTTCTTTACATGCATTACATCAATATTGTGCTTCACATTAAGACTACACCAATATCAAATAAAATAGACATTTTCTTCCATATGTTCTTCTCACCTTACGATACTTTGATTCTTACTAAAGATGACATTGATCCTCTCTATGTAGCAATAAAATTGCTCCCCAGTTAATGCCTTAGGATCCAATCCATGTTCCGGTGAACGGTTAAAATTCTTGTTTAATCCACAGTATATATGAAAACAATTAAAAACCTCATTTGACTGAGGGAAAACATCTTTCTGTTGTGTTCAAGTTGCTCGAAGTGTGTGTCTGCTCTTTACATATAGGATGCCATTTCACACCATAACTGATAAATTTTTATATGTAGGAAAGTCATTTATCTTATTGAAAATCATTGCGTGCAGCTTAAATGTCTCATGCTTGCATGCATCAAACACATTGATGTTTTCCTCCAACAACTTCTTCAAGTACTCAATAAAATGTGCCAATTGACATCAATATTGTCCACTAATTGTTTTGGTCCCAAAATCATCATAGATAGCATCACCTACCTGCGTATCATGCATAATAAAGGAGGTAACCTATAAAGAATAAGGATAACATGCCACGCACTATGTGTGCTACTAAGAGTATCAATAGGTTGGTTCCATCCATACATAGCCCGAGCTGAACGTTTATTGGCTCACTACCAAAATAAAGAAACATTTCATCTAATTTTCTCCCATTGAGAAGCATTTGATGGGTGCTAAAAATATCTTCAACCAGATATTTTCTCATCAAAATGTCATCTCAATTTTTTTTCTTTTATTGCATTAGCATATAAACATTTAAATCATGGTATTATGAGAATGTACCACAACACCTTTAAAGGTTTTCCTTTTGTTATATCATCACCACGTACAACCACCATCCTTCTTCATTTTGTACCGTGGAGTTTTACATTTTTGACATGCACTAGTCCTTCATACTCATTCATTTATAAAACACAATCGTTAGGGCAAACATGTATCTTTTTATACTATCATGCTCAACGTTTTCTTGCCCTCGTGCACATGGTCTAGAAGCATATCATTCGATACTTTAAGCAACTTTATGAAACCCTTATATGTTCACCCATTATTTACCTTTAAGTTCATCACAGCTATCAAACGTATACTTAATTATTACGCCTTGGATACAAAAATGTCTCTGCATCACTCTTTAAGTTATCATATCAATGTGCTCTAAAGGACTCCATCTCAACATCATTAATCATGTCCTCAATTCTATGATCGATTACGTCATCCAAATCTTCCATATTTTGGGGCATAGAAGTAGCCACTACAAAAAAAACAGTGAATTAGCCACATAATTTGTTCTAAAATAGGTTATAGCTAAAAAATTAGCCATAAAATCTCTCGTTTAGTCACCAAATTTTATCTATACCAATAGAATTCCATCGCTAAATTTTGTGGCTAATTCACTGTTTTTGGTAGTGATATACTTCTTCATTCACCATGTCATCAATATACTCTGTCAAGTCACATTTGAACACTTTACATATGGACCAAAAATACATCCCCATTTTTTTTGGCACATTCCTTTTAGCAAATTCAATAAACTCTTTTACCCCATTCTCATATTCTTTAATAGTTCTCAATGCATTTATTCAACTATGATCCATTCAATTAAAACCGATTCCATTTTCAATAGTAGTCAAGTTTAACTCACTAATTTGTACTCCTCCTTCTGATTCTTATTATAAGGCATCAACTATAAAATCTCACAAACCAATAAAATTAGTTAAAACCATCAAATATGTCTTAAAATCTAAACTCCAATACCATGATCACGTCTTCCATTACCCTTATTAGATATGGGCATACATGAAAAAAGAAAGTAATTAATGCTTATTGGAAACTACCAAATGCCTTATAAAAAGGACCAAAGAACCTTGTTAGTTGGTGCATTATAATAAATACCAGAGGGAGTTATAAGGACCTATGGATCAAAGTGAAGGAAGGGGCTGGATTCTCTTACTTGTTTTTTAAATTGATGGCATTTCCCCTTAAAAGAAAGAATTCCAAAAAAATTCAATTAGTTACCAATGTATACTAGTTCAACCAAAACTAAATAACTTTAACAATTCAAGACTAACTAACATACATACTCTATTTTAATATCATACCCACTTCAAAATTTTAATGGTGTTTCCCGTTAAAAATGTGATATCCAAGAAAAATCAATGGCTAGGAAGCCATGTCTGTTATAAGAGATGATCATGGCTTAGTGAATTTGTAAATTAATGTTTCTTATTATACATTGTATATATACTACTCTCTTCAATCCTTAATATATGACCTATTTGTGAAATTGATGTTGGTCCTAAATGTAGGACTTATTTATACTTTTATCACTTTATTTATAAATTATCCTTATTGATGCTCTATCAAATATGATCGAGTAAGAGTGGATAAAATTAAGAAAAATGAATAGAATGCATAAGAAAAAAAAAACACCATATGAATTAACTTAACTTACATGCATCCTTGTTTTAATCAAATTAAATAAATATGTTCTATGTTTATAACTAGGGAGTATTAATTCACTAATGAAAGACAATATGTGAAAAGTTTAAAAGTTTAATTTCTCATCCTCTCATTGTATTAATACAATTTAAATGCACACTTGCTCATATACATGTCAATGCCCACCTCAGGTTTGGAGCCTCAACCAAATATGGCGAGTGACATTGACATTTGAGCAACTTACCCTTGACAATGTTTTCATCCTTATTACCAAGTCTTGTGAAGGTGAAAACCAAACAACATTGTTTTGAACAAAACAAGCTTGGGTAAAGAAGCCGAGGACTGGGTGATGAGCTGTCTTTTTTCCCTCAAAATCGTTTTTATGAAACAACATTCAACCTAGTAGGAGGATATCTATGTCTATCTGTAAACACACTATTTTGTCCGGGCTCCGTAAAATAATAAAACAATAATAAAAATAAAAATAAAATAATAAAACTCATCCTTGTATAATCTCCACTAATTTTGATTGAAAAATGGTACTTTAATTATTATTACAAAAAATTCAAAAATTTATTGATTTATTATGATTAGGTATCATTAATGCTGATTGTTGGGTCATAATTGCAGAAGTAAATTTTGAAATTGAAAATTGATTGTGATTATGAGCCATTAATGATGATTGGTGGTTGATTGATGTTTAAAAATTATTAAAAAATAAAAAACAAAAATTAAAAGAAAATATTGTCATTTAGGTGCAAGAATAGGAAACGTTATTAAAAGAAAAATTAAAAATAAAAAATTTTAGTGCATTTATGAGGAAAAACCCTAGTGGTGCATATATAAAGGAGAGTAAGAGAGCACAAAGGAGAATTTTTGAAGGAAGGATTCAGAGAGGCTAGGTTTTTCGGAGGAGGCAGAAAGAATTTGGAAGAGAAGAGAGAAGGAGAAATTAAGAGAGAAAGATGGGCAAATGGGAAAAGAAATGGAGAAAATATTTACTTTATTTCTCTTATATTTCTATCATCTAACACATTTGTCATCATTCAAAATAACCCAAGGAAGGTCTATGTTCTGATGGTTGTTGCTACACATGTGAGCTTCAACATCAATAGCTTGAGAGTTGAGATATCATATGATTTGATTAATTTCTCTTATTTTTCTTTCTTCCTTCCATTGTAAATTTATCATGAACCGTGCCTTGTGAAAATAGTTTTTTTTTTTCATTCAAACCTGTGAGATATGCGATTCCACTTGCTCTCATCACTACATGAGCATGCATATGGACACTCTTTTTGCCCTTTTTCTGGGTTAATATTTATATATACTATCTTGTCTAATACTTTAACACTTTGCTCTTACTTTTAGCCAAGTGGTAATGGAACATATCAGGTATGAGCCTTCTCTCCTTCCATTGTGCTTTATTTAGATTTTATAGTGGGTTGATTTTATACATCTTTACCTTTCGATGGACTCATTTATTGAAATAAATTAAAAATCAGATGAACAAATGTTTTTTTAAAGAAATAAAAATATTGTTGACAAAGTGGTTTTCTTGTCGTGCGAGGTTTTTAGAACTTCCTCAGGCAAAATCGATTATTCTTCGTACAAGATTATGGGAATCTCCTCAGGAAGTTTGATCCAAAATTATTTGAAAAATCTTTTCTAAATACAAATAAACATACGTTTTTCCTAAATAAAAAAATACAAACCAACAACAAATATCTTTCATAAAAAATAAATTTTTTCCTAAAAAACACAAAATCTAGTGACACGCATTTCTACCCCGAACTACGTGGGTATTGATCCCTTAAGGGTACGTAGGCCTTAGGTCAAGTCTAACTATATAAATATTTATCTTTTTATGTGAATATTTTTTTTCTGTAATTAAATTAATATCAAAGGCCATATTTATTTTTAAATAATTAACTTAGGGTAACCGCTCTTATGAATGGGTGCTGTGGGGTGCCTAACACCTTTCCCATGCACAATTGACTCCCAAACCCAATCTGGTTTTAAAAGACCATTTATTATTTTCAAAAAGTTTTCTAAAATTACCCTATTTTAAAAATTTTGGTGGCGACTCCATTTGACCTGATTTTAGGGCGCTACACTAGCAAAAAAGAAAACATTATCTCCAAATCAGTTCTATCCGAAATCATCAACTTTGCAAAATCAATAAGCTCAAACTCCATTTTGGCCAACGTTAATTCAAACACATACTAAGGAGGAGGCTTCAAGGAATTAAGCCCTTGACACAGCTTGAAAGATATTGCCCTCCCCATGATTGTGTTAAACGAATTAAATAAAAAATGTTGAACTTTCCTTAGAATGGGATTAATAATTTAGTTTTGTCATTCTCAATTATAGACGAAGTTCAATATTATATTATTGAATTTTGTAAGATGCTGGGGAAACAGGGACGTTTACTTGTGGTCCATTAATCATAAACTAAAGTATGTGGATTGACACAATAATTAAGCAGTCTCATCAAATGCTTATTGGACCATAACTCCATAAGCAAAATAATTTAGTGCAACTTTGTGTTTCTTGTTCCAAGGCTTCTATATGTATAGCTTTTGTTGATGCATTTTTCCAACATGCATGTCTCTTCGAAGTTATACAAAATTAAATGAACCCTATTGTTATTAATCTAATAGGCAAAGTATGCTTTAGCAAAAGGGAACCTAAGACCCCCATCATTTGGTCTTTGTTCCCCCACATATAATTGAATTTTCAGGAACCAATGAAAAGACAAACACCAAACTTGAACTTTTGTGCCCCTATACATATACAACTTTTCACTTTGACAAATGCATATATAATGTGGTTTGTAGCTAGGTAGGAGGATATATAATAAATTAATAAGCATATTAATTAATCTGATTGATCAATAAAGACCCAAAAGGTCCTTAATTTGACTGTGAACTAAAGTTGAGTGTATGAAGTTCCTTACCTACTTTCTTTTTCTGGATGTATATTTCATAATAATATAGTTAAGAGCATAAGTTCAAGTAATAAAAAATTAAGCGTGGAAGTGGAAATATTCCATTTACCCCATATGGTTATACTATAGGTATAATTCGTATAGACAGCTAAGAAACTTGAGTGAACTAGATATATACTAAACTTAAAATTTGTGGCCACACAAACTATCGAAGAGACAACTTAAGATTGCTATGTGTAGCGCCCTAAAATCAGGTCAAATGGAGTCGCCACCAAAATTTTTAAATTAGGGTAATTTTGGAAAACCTTTTGAAAATATATAAATGGTCTTTAAAACCAAATAGGGTTCGGGAGTCGATTGTGCGTGGGGAAGGTATTAGGCACCCCACAGCACCCGTTCATGAGAACGGTAACCCTAAGTTAATTATCTAAAAATAAATATGGCCTTGAAATTTATTTTAATCACCCAAAAAGTAATATAAAAATATGTTAACACACAAAAAAAATATTTACATAGTTGGACTTGACCTAGGATTTAACCTAGGGCCTACGTACCCTTAAGGGATCAAAGCCCACGTAGTTCGGGTAGAAATGCGTGTCATTTGGTTTGTGTTTTTTAGGAAAACATTCACTAACTTTACAAAAAAAAATATTTTTTTATTGGTTTGTATCTTTTATTTTTTTAAAAAAAAATGTTTTTTCTTGTTATTTTGAAAGATTTTTCGACTAGACTTCCTGAGGAGGTTCCCATAACCTCGCACGAAAGAATAATCAGATTTACCTGAGGAGGTTCTTGAAACCTCGCACGGTATAAAAACAAAATTCTTTGAAATCAGATTTTATTTAAGAAAAATTTATATTGCTTTTTCTGATTTTAAAAAAAATCTATTTAGAGTTTACTAAAAAGCAAATACGTACCTTTTTCTCCTTGAGCTTGTAGCTTTACAAACAAATGGACAAGGAAGCCATGACAGATCAAAAAAATGATGGGGTGATAGAGAACACATGATTATCACGCATAGTATTATGCATATAGCATTTGATCTAAATGAACACACAACTAGCATATCATCTAACTTCTCAAAAGGACGGAATGAATCAACAAATGGAATATATTATATGCACAAACACATGTTGTATCTTCCTTCTCCCATCTTTGATGTCCAAAGCTACGATCATTGAAGGAAAATTGATGGAATATTGAATTCGTTATGTGCGAACAATATAGGTAAATGAATAAAGAGAAATATGATAAAGGATGTATGGTGCATGAAAGAATATTGATCTATTTGGTGAACTACCCACCCAGTATAAAAATGAGAGAATCATACACCAAAATTAAATTTTCCTACCTATATTCTGTTCTCACCAGGAATTTCTCTCTACCTCCTTTCTCTCCCAAAATTCCTTACTGCTCTCTTTTAGACTCCTTGTTTCCTCCTAAAAACCCTAGCCTCTCTGAATCCTCTTTTTCCGCCCTCTCTGAGATGTCCCTCTTGAGCTCTCTTACCCTCATTTATATAGGCACCACTAGGGTTTGCCTCATTTATTACATTTTATTTTATTATTGTTGTCATTTAAATTTTTTTATTATTTTTTTCTCCAATTTCCGTGCAGGCAATTACAATGAATCAATCATCACCTTTAAATGTTTCCTTTGCACTCATCATATTCAAATTGAGATTCTTCTTTTTATGCATCATTTTTATTATTATTTTTTTTTATTGAAAATTTACGTGGGATGCAAGCTAAAACAATCAACCATGATAAAGTCCATTGAATGCCTATCAATCATCATCAATACCCATTGTCAACTTTCTTCTCTTTTTATTTTTTTTATTTTTTTTCATTTGATCAGATTTTCCTTTTCTTTCTTCAATCAAAATAATGATTTGAATTATATATCCAATGGTGGGAGTACCTACATGATTTGATTTTTTTTTTTTGATAGTCCGTCAAATTTATTTCTTGACTTGGTGGCCAATTAACACATTTGACTTTCCCTACAACTGAACTAATGTTAACCCAAATTGCGAGAAAGAGTCAAGAGATCTTATTTATTTGTTATTTTATTTTATTTTTATTTTGCGGGGTCCGGACAAAATACGGTGTTTACAGTTGCCCCTCTTTACTTGTTCGTAGTTGAGAGGAGTGAGCTTCTCGTCTATGAATCAAGTAAAGATAAGAACACTTATTTTGTCCGGCCCGACACGAGACGCAAGAAAACACTATAAAAGATCCTCACAGACAAAGAGAGGGCATAGGCAAAATACAGTGCCTCTGCCCCTCTTTACTTGATTCATAGCAGAGAATGTGAGGGGAAAACCAAATAGCTGGGTGGTAAAACATGACTCGAAAGAATAGTGCTAGTCAAGACTGGGCTTTCAAAGAATGATGCCTGTAAAGTAGGGCTTGAAAAAGGAGGCCCACGGAATTGGGCTTTGAAAGAATTGTGCCAGCTGTTACTGGACTTTAAAAAGAATTGTGCCTACCGGTATAGGGCTTTAAAAGGTGCCAGCCATTACTGGGCTTTGATGGTGCCTGCCGATACAGGGCTTTATAAGGTGCCAGCCGTTACTGGGCTTTCAGGGTGCCTGCCGATACAGGGCTTTAAAAGGGTGCCAGCCGTTACTGGGCTTTGAGGGTGCCTGCCGATACAGGGCTTTAAAAGGGTGCCAGCCGTTACTGGGCTTTGAGGGTGCCTGCCGATACAGGGCTTTAAAAGGGTGCCAGCCGTTACTGGGCTTTGAGGGTGCCTGCCGATACAGGGCTTTAAAAGGGTGCCAGCCGTTACTGGGCTTTGAGGGTGCCTGCCGATACAGGGCTTTAAAAGGGTGACAGCCGTTACTGGGTTTTGAGGGTGCCTGCCGATACAGGGCTTTAAAAGGGTGCCAGCCGTTACTGGGCTTTGAGGTGCCTGCCGATACAGGGCTTTAAGGGTGCCTGCCGATACAGGGCTTTAAAAGGGAGATGTTTACTAATAAATCTACGATCCCCACCCATTAATGCTTATGATACTGATTATGGGATGCTAATGGAGATTATGACAATGATGATCATGATGAAAATGATGAGATGAAACCCTTAGGAAGGTGGCGTTAGTGATGATGGAATGCTTTTGAAATTGATAAATAGCATAAGTAATTAGCTGATAGGTGTTCTTGCGTCCTCTTTGTCCAGCCACCTAACCAGGAACCCCTTTTCTTGCGTCGTCTGGTGAAATGTCAAGAGAAGTGGTATAAGATCCGTAAAGTTATTGTACTCTTGGGAACTTAGGTACAATCAGCTTTCCAAGCCTTGTATCAGAGTTCAAACTGTGGCCCCTATTAACAATCCTGAAATTGCACAAGGTAATTAGGAGCAGAGGGCATAAGGCATACTGCCGTGAGTACTTTGTCTAGAAAAAGTTGCATTGTTATTAAAAAATTTCTCTTATACAAATCATGAATTAATTCTAGAATGCGAATAAGAAGAATGAGAGAGAGTGTGTGTAAATGAGGATTCATTTCAAAGAAATGGTCCTCTAAGATTAAAAGCTGAATGAAGTTGTTTGTAGGTCGACACAAGAAGCTTATAAGAGGTCCTTCGCTTTTGATTCCTCGTAGCCCATTTAAGTGTCTTGCTTCGTTACTAGAGATATGCACTTTCACTGAGTGATAAAGGAGCCAACCCGAGTAAGCTTGTCCAACATGGGGCATGTCTGCTAATCTGATAGCATTCTGTCTTTGTAGGCCGCCCTTATGTGTTTTCAACCTAAGGAAGTCCACTCCCCTTTTTTTTTTTTTTTGCTTTAATTTTTGCTTGAGCCGCCCTTTCAGGTTTTCAACTCAACGAGCTCTTTTTTTTTATTGCTCTAATTTTTGCCTGAGCCGCCCTTTCAGGTTTTCAACTCAACGAGCTCTTTTTTTTTTTTTATTGCTCTAATTTTTGCCTGAGCCGCCCTTCTGGGTTTTCAACTCAGCGAGCTCTTTTTTTTTTTTTTTTTTAATATCTTTTCTAAGCCACCCTTTCATGCCCCTATTTTAGGCATAATATTTTTTACCGCATCTACATTAATGGGCTTTGGCAATTGTTGGCCTTCGAGGTCCGTCAATATCAATGCCCCTCCAGAGAAAGCATTTTTAACCATATATGGGCCTTCGTAGTTTGGCGCCCACTTGCCTCTACTGTCTTCTTGATTAGGTAATATTTTCTTCAGAACCAGGTCCCCTACTTTGAATTCCCTGGGTCGCATCCTTTTATTGAAAGCTTTTGCCATCCTAGCTTGATATAGTTGTCCATGGCACATCGCGGTAAGTCGCTTTTCTTCAATCATGTTTAATTGCTCAAATCGAGAGCGTATCCATTCGCTTTCATCTAAGTCTGATTCGACCAATATCCTCAATGATGGAATATCTACCTCAATTGGAGTGACGGCTTCCATCCCGTAAACTAAGGAATAAGGTGTTGCCCCAGTTGAGGTACGTATGGTGGTACGATATCCGTGTAATGCATAAGGAAGCATTTCATGCCAATCTTTGTAAGTGACAGTCATCTTTCCAATTATTTTCTTGATGTTCTTATTAGCAGCCTCCACTGCACCATTCATTTGTGGCCTGTATGGCGCTGAATTGTGATGCTTGATCTTAAATTGATCACATAAATCTTTTATTATTGCCCCATTGAGGTTTGGTGCATTGTCAGTGATGATTCTTTCTGGCAACCCATATCGACAAATGATATTAGTCTTCAAGAATTTGATGAAGACTTTTTGAGTTATACTGGCAAAGGAATTAGCCTCTACCCACTTAGTGAAATAATCGATGGCAACCAGAATGAACCGATGCCCATTCGAGGCTTTAGGGTTAATTGGCCCAATAACATCAATGCCCCACATAGAGAACGGCCATGGAGATACAAGGCTATGCATCTGAGTTGGGGGAGCATTAGTCTTGTTAGAGTAAATCTGGCATTTATGGCATCTTCTAACATAGTTGATGCAATCCTTCTCCATCGTCACCCAATAATAACCGCATCTTTGTACTTGTCTGATCAGGGTGTGGCCATTTGCGTGTGTACCACATATGCCTTCATGTATTTCTGCCATAACCTTACATGCTTCATCCTTACCCAAGCAACGCAATAAGGTCCCATCAAAACTCCTTTTGTATAGGATGTCATTACTAATAAAGAAACCTAAAGCCATTCGTCGAAGGGTCTTTTTCTCATTCTGCGTGAAATCAAGTGGATAGATACCACCTTCCATATATGACTTGATATCTTGGTACCAAGGGCGCTTGTCGGCCTCGTTGTTAATGTTGAGGCAGAATGCTTGAGATCTTCTCGTTTCAATCTGAATAGGTTGAACACGAACTCCGCAGTCCAGTTGGATCATGGCGGCTAAAGTAGCTAAAGCATCAGCAAAGCGATTTTTGTCTCTTGACATATGATGAAAGCTAATTTTTTCAAATTGCTTAATCAATTCTGTTAGGTACTCTTGGTATGGGATCAACTTTGGATCTTTAGTTCGCCATTCTCCAGTCACTTGATGGATTATAAGAGCTGAGTCACCAAAGACCTCAAGATTCTTTATGCTAAGATCAATGGCGGCTTGAAGGCCGTTAATACAAGCTTCGTATTCTGCCATGTTATTAGTGCAATCGAATGCTAATTTCACAGCGATCGGGAATTGTTTTCCGTCTGGAGATATGATTACCGCCCCAACGCCATTCCCATGCATGTTTGCCGCACCGTCAAAATACATCTCCCAATCATCTGGACTACTTATTTCATCTTGATTCTCTTCTGTAGCACATATGTTTTCGTCTGGGAATTGAAAATCAAATGCTTGGTATCCGTCAATGGGATTTTCCGCCAAATGATCAGCTATCGTGCTCCCTTTGATTGACTTTTGAGTGACATATTGTATATCATATTCGGACAGTATTACTTGCCACTTGGAAACTCTACCCGCCACATGTGGGCTCTCAAAGATGTATTTGAGCGGGTCCATCCTTGAAATCAAGTAGGTAGTGTAATAGAGCATGTATTGTCTCAGCCTTCTTGTAGCCCAAACTAGACCACAACATGTTCGCTCAATTACCTGATAGCGTGATTCGCAATCATTGAACTTCTTGCTGAGGTAATAGACTGCATGCTCCTTTTTCCCAGATGTATCAAGCTGTCCCAACATAGCACCCATAGAATTGGATTGTATTGTTAGGTAGAGTATCAACGGTCGCCCTGGTGTAGGTGGAATTAGAATTGGGGAGTTTAGCAAGTAATCTTTGATTTTATCAAATGCCTGTTGGCAATTGTCATTCCACCTTTCTGTACAATCTTTCTTCAAAAGTTTAAACAAGGGCTCACACGTTGCAGTCAAATTGGCAATGAATCGAGCGATATAATTTAATCGCCCTAAAAAGCTTCGGACTTCTTTTTCTGTTTGAGGTGGAGGCATTTCCCTGATTGCTTTTACCTTATCAGGATCAACCATAATCCCTTTCTGACTTACAATGAAGCCAAGCAATTTTCCAGATAAAGCCCCAAAGACGCATTTGTCAGGATTTAACCGTAACTTGTACTTGCGTAACCTTTCGAACAACTTTCTCAATACTGCGACATGGCTTTCTCCTTCTGCAGATTTAGCTACCATATCATCCACATATACTTCAAGCTCCTTGTGCATCATATCATGAAAAAGTGCCACCATTGCCCGCTGGTAAGTTGCCCCGGCATTCTTCAATCCAAAGGGCATCACACGATAACAATAAGTTCCCCATTGGGTGATAAAGGTGGTTTTCTCTTTATCTTCTTCGTCCATAGTGATTTGGTTATATCCTGAGTACCCATCCATGAAGGAGTACCTATAGCTTCGAGCAGTATTATCGACTAAGACGTCGATATGTGGTAATGGAAAGTCATCTTTTGGGCTAGCCTTATTCAGATCTCGATAATCAATACACATTCTGATTTTGCCATTTTTCTTTGGGACAAGAACCACGTTTGCTACCCATTGGGGTATTTTGCTACCTCTAAGAAGCCTGCCTCTAATTGTTTCATCACCTCATCTCTAACCACTAGAGACATGTCTGAAGTAAGCCGCCTTAATTTTTGCTTTTTAGGCTGGATACCTGGGAACAAAGGGATCTTATGAGAGGCAATTTTCGGGTCAAGACCAGGCATGTCTTGATAAGACCATGCGAAGACATCCATGAACTCTTTAAAGAGTTCCACCATTTGCCCTCTTTCAGGGTTATCCACTATCTTTAATTCTTTCTTTTCTTCTTCATTGCCCATGTTTATTACTTCAATTACATCTTCATGTGGACACATTCGATTATCCTTAGATTCAAGGAGCTTTGTATATGCTTGGATTATCTCATCGTTATCACTCTTGTAATCATGCATATCAATGGTAACAAGCAAATCATCTTCCAAGGGCTCTGGAATCTCTGCGTTGGACAAGAGTTCCGAGGAAATCGATTTCCTGGAGGGTGAAAAATGAACCACGAATGAATAGAAAGACAAAAAGAATGGATGTAACAATGGGTGTAATAAGAAGAAAATGATCTTTCTTCGCATAATAATTTTTATTCATGATTCATATAAGAGTTTGCCAAATGGCGCATAAGGCATGAAAGTACAACTTTTAACTAAACAAGTTACTCTAAGGTAATAAAACCGAGGTTGTCCTCAAACTCCCAATTTTCCAGCGCTTCTCCTGAATCATCCGCTGTGATCCACTTGCAGGTCTTTTCATTTATCATAGAGACCATTGCCACAGTTGGTTTGTTCAAGACTTCAGCAGGCCTTGGAAATGTCTTGTTGATGTGGGGAATCTCCAGGCCCCCATCTTTCACTTTGGTCTTCAAACTTGCTTGTTCATTCAACTGTCTCTCCAATGTGGGCTCATATCCTAACCCTTGACGTTTGTGGTTTTCAAACAAGATTATTGGAGACTTGATGCCTTGAAGGTGAGCACCTAATCCTTTCCCGAATTCAAACCCATTTTTCTCCATTATCCTTGTCACTATGGCGTGAACATTCTTATACTCTTTGGGTCCTTCAATCTCGAAGCCTTGGAACACTGCACCACGATCATGTTCAGTAGCCTCAATGTATGGAAGAGAGCTTGGCTTGCTCACCATGATTTCTTCTTCTCCTTTAACTATGATAATCTTTCAATCATTAACAAATTTTACCCTCTGGTGTAAGGTGGAAGGCACAGCTCCAGCTGAGTGTATCCATGGCCTACCTAACAGCATTGAGTATGATGAATCAACGTTCATGAGTTGGAAATCTACTATGAACGTGGTTGGTCCAATTTGTAAAGGTAGGTGTACCGTGCCTAGCACATCCCTTCGGGTTCCGTCAAATCCTCTGACCATCATGTTACTACCTTCAACTTCCGACTTATCTATCGATAAAAGTTCAAATGTAGATAGTGGAAGGACATTTAATGCTGATCCGCCATCTATTAGTACCTTAGCCACAATGAAACCCTTGCACTTGAGAGTGATATGCAGGGCTTTATGCTGGTCTGTGGTAGATCGAGTGATTTCTTCCTCAGAGAAGAATATGGTTGATAATGTTTTTGCAATATTCATAATCCTCGCTACCTTCTCTGGGGTGGCGCTAGACTGTACATATGCTTCGTTTAGAGCTTTCTGCAGTGCTCGACGATGTGGTTCAGAGTTCAATATCAAAGCTAGAATTGAGATCTTTGCAGGAGTTTTGCTCAGTTGATCTACTACACTGTAGTCACTTTGCTTCATTATCTGAAGGAATTCCTCATCGTTCCTATCAAAATCTTTTTTATTAGATGTGATCTCACTAGAAACATGCTTTCCTTTCTTCAAGTGTTCGACATCCGGTGGTAAGTAAGCTTTTCCACTCCGTGTGACTCCAGTCATTACTCCTTTACTAGCCTCGGCTTCCATAACTTGACCAGATGGATTTTCAATAATACTTTTATATCTCCATGGTACAGCATGACTACTCTGATATGGGAAAGGAGTAGGTATCTTGATAGTCACTGCAGGTTGTTGAAGCTGTGTCGCAATGATGAAAGGGGCGACATTGGTATTTACTTTTGTTTCTTTGATCACCAACTCAATGGGTTTCTTTTCAACCATTATTATCTCATTATTATAAGGAGCTTGCTCGATGGTTGCAGGATCTTTTGAGAATTCAACTTTCTCAATGGCATTCACTTGTCCCTCGTGTGTTGGCAGAGGATTCGTCTTGATGGTTGAGCCATCGCTTTTCTTTAATTGGATATGGTTAGCATCCACCAAATCTAACACATTTCTTTTGAATGTAACACAATCTTCTATCGAATGTCCTATAGCTCCCATGTGATATTCGCATTGAGCATTTGAGTCATACCAAGCGGGGTAAGGTTGCTGAGGTTGTTTGTAGGGGCGTGGCCCTAGCACTCGAGCTTCTAGGAGTTGTTGGTATAATTCCGCATTAGTCATGCCGAAGTCTGGCCACTGTCGAATGTCCTTTTGCTGCCAATTCCTTTGTCCTCCTGCTTGCCCTTGTTTGGCTGAATTATTCCTCGTTTGCCTGAACCCCCCTCCACTTTGAGTAGATACTAGAGGTATTGCTTGGGATTGTCCTGTAGATTGGACAAAGCTTACATCACCCTCTTTCTTCTTCCCGTTTTGGCTCTTTCTTATCTCATTTTGACTTGAAATTCTCCCTTCTCGTACATCTGCGTCAATCCTTTCACCGATCTCAATCAAACTAGAGAAATCTGTGACATGTGTTCCAACCATATATCTGTAGTAAGGATCCTGCAAGGTACGGATGAAGTAGGAACATAACTCGGATTGGATAAGAGGGGGTTGAACTTGTGATGCAACTATTCTCCACCTTTGAGCATAATCCTTGAATGCCTCGGTAGCTTTCTTGCTCATAGCCTTTAGTTGCTCCCTAGTAGGAGCAGTGTCGAGGTTAAACTTGTATTGCTTCATGAAG
Organism: Mimosa bimucronata; assembly: GCA_037074515.1. Classification (NCBI taxonomy): domain Eukaryota; kingdom Viridiplantae; phylum Streptophyta; class Magnoliopsida; order Fabales; family Fabaceae; genus Mimosa; species Mimosa bimucronata. The sequence goes on from CM073446.1 coordinate 5,738,774, forward strand.
GCGTCAACTAGGTCCCTCCACTTTTTAGTCTTGGTCTGATCTAACTGCATGTACCACTCTAAGGCAGGACCTTTCAGGCTCTCATGGAAGAATAAGAGTAGAAAATTTTCATCTTGGGACCATACTAACATCTTGGTGCAATAAGATTTGAGGTGGTATATAGGATTTCCTGTGCCATTGTATTTGTCAAAATCCGGCATTTTGAACTTTTTAGGGATTGTGACACTTGGAGCCAAGCACAATTCCTTTAGATCGAGTGAGCTCCAAGTGCTTGATCCCTGGAGAGCTTTTAGTTGGTCTTTCATCTCCACAATTTCTTCTTTCCATTCCTCTTTCTTCCCAGCTACTGAGATGGTATATGGAGAATCTTTAAGAGGTTTTTCCTCAAAGTTGTTGGGGATCTTATCCTCAGGCTCCACTACTGTCTTTGGTGACTTTTCTTTCTCAAGGCTTTCTGTCTTACTTGTCTCTACCACTTCCAATGGGTCAGATGTTCCAGGCTCTTTATCACCTTTCTTAGCATTGATGGTTATAGCCAAAGTAGCTACCATCTCTTTCAGAGCCGCTATTTGTGATTCCAAATGAGATAGTCGATCATTTTGAGAAGACTCGGTTTCGCTTGAATTAGTAGCCATTTGACGGCTGCGTGAACGTGTGTTATACGAATGCGCAGGGGGTACCTGGTTAGAATGCTTGGACGGAGCAATATTGTATCACCTATATTAGAAAACAATGAAGCAGATGTTAGTTTATTTAGGCTTATATTCCAATGAGCATATCGGGTTATCTAGCGTTGCGCTGGCATAGGGTTTTTAAGGCAAGCCTCCTCTAGCCCCCTCAGGGAATCCATTATTCCGCAGGGAGAACAAGAGTTGATCGTTAGGAAAGAAGGATCTTACATCCTATCTTAGCCTAAGACCTTTTTCTAAATGTTCTGATGCTTTGGGCGTAAGATTCCTCTAATCCATTATTTCACAGGGAGATTTAGAGTTGATCTTTAGAAAGGAAATATCTTGAATCCCTCTCATATAAGAGTGCACATTAAAGAAGATGCATTTTATTTGATGATCAGAATTTCATTACATTTTTGAGCTCTCTAACTGTTTGATTACATAAATTGAAGAATTCAATAATCTCTATTGGTGGGTTCAAAGGGATAATCATGCCTTCTGCACGCTTGAAAGTTCCCATGAGTTCCGGCATATTATTATTGGCAAAGAGGATTAATTTCCCGCATCTCTTCATCCATTCCTCCCAATTAGCCAAAACTTCCCTTTCTCGATTCAGTTTGTTCACGAGGTCCTGAATTGTTTCAGCAGTACTTACTCTTACAGCAATTAGTTCTTCCTTCTTGCTTTCTAAAAGTTGAATGAGAGTGTCGACCTCTTGTTGTAATCCTTTCGCAAGGGCATTGTTTTGTATTTCTTTTTCAAGTAACTCTTTTTCTTTAGTCATCTTCATCAACCGAGCTATGTTACTCTTCATTTGTCTTTCATTCTCTTGCATAGCCTTTTTTAAGCTTTCATTCTCTTTTTTCAGCTTGATGGTTATCGACTGTTCTTCTTGAGCTTTTCTTCTTCTTTTCTCCATCTGTTCTTCTTGGAGGGCATCATATTTTCCTTGTAACTCACATATCTTCCTTTTGTTTTCTGAGTTTACCTCATTGAGATCTTCTAATTCTTTTTCTCTCATTTCCAGACGCTTTGCTAATTCCCTATTCACTTCTTTGGCATCATTATTTAATAAGGGATCCTGAGGAGCATAAGTAGGATTAGCTCCTTGGATTCTTTCCTTAATCCATGCTTGATAGGCAGGAGTTGCATCAGTGTATCGTTTTCCCAACTCAATCTTTCCTTTGTATACTACTTTGTCCCAAGCCTCCTTAATTTTCTGACATAAACCCTTGGAATCATGGTCCTCATATAGGAGATACACGGTCTGCACTTCTTTCTCAGAAGGGATTCTTTGACGAAAGGCTAATTGCCTTAATGCCAGCGCGGGGTTGTAATTGATACAGCCTCTAGGTCCCATGAGGGGTACGTTAGGGAAGTCCCCACAGCAATAGATGATCTCTTCGTCATACCACCAATCCATTTTCCACCTGAGGGAATCTTCTGTTTGTTGTGAGAGAAGCATCCTCCAATCATTTTCGTTCATTTTATCAATTGCTTCAAGTTGCCGAAACTCTCTAAGTGGGTTGCTGTAGCTATCTCGTTTATATTTGGGATACCGTTCCACATTGTACATATGGCTCAACATCCATATTTCTAACAGTGCTAGACAACCTCTTATCCGACCTTCCCCCTTCGTATGGCACTGAGATAGAGATATGAAGGTCTCTGATAAAATAGCAGGTATTGGATTGATTTGATAATATTCTACTGATTGGAAAACGCTGATAGCTCCAAGATCAATTATTCCCACAGAGGAAGGGAACATGATTATGCCATAAATGGCTAGAGCAAGGATTCTGCAAAAACTTTCCCAATTTCCTTCATTCGCCATTTTCACTAAACGAGCCTCTACAGTGATTCTTTTAATCCCCTTAACCTGTCCAGTACCCACAATTTTTACCTCATCTGCATGAATTCCCAATAGCTTTGCTATCCCTGCCATAGACGGTAGGCGACCTTGATAATGATATACTTGGACATTCTTCTCGTATGGCATCCTGAGAATTTCCCCGTATTCCTCAATAGTCGGGGTTAGTTGGAAGTTGGGGAAAGTGAAGCATCTCAAGGATACATCCCAATATTGACCTAACTCCATATGGGATGAACTGTGCACTCGTACTTGGAGAAGATCAAGTATGTTGCCATATTTACTCTTGAAGGCTATTCGGGTGGAACTGTTCATGGACCGGCTTATTTGTATCAAACTCTCGAGTGGTTCAATTCTTGCCTTCAATCTTACGCCCTTTCCCCTATATATTTTTCCAGTGGGGACTTGACTCAAATTTGTCCCTTGTGCCATCAAACCCTATGCCAAATTCGCTAGATAACTCGTTTGCTCTGTTGAAATAATAATAAAAAAAAAGTTAAAAAGTATTTACAAACTACATGTAATGACATGTACTTAAAAAGAAAAAAAAAATATATGAGCAGTAGACATCAAGCAAAAACCTTCACTTCCTCAAGAGGTCTATTATCTCTAGGGATAGTGAAGTGGGCCTTAACCTCCGTATGGCCCAAACCACTACGCGGCTAAGGGTTTTATAAATATTCATTATTATTATGTCTAAAGCTCATATTAATGATGCATCATGAATGAAATTCTCTATTTGTTTTTTTTTTGGGTGATGGACAATAAAGAAAATAACTTCATTTCCTCAAGGGGTTTATTACTCCGTAGGGAGAATGAAGCATCCATTAGTCTGAGAATTGTAAGTCAATTCACGACAAATGGTTTTATAAAAATTTATTGTGTCCAAGGCCCATATCAAATAAGGTTGGATGTTAATGAATGAGAATGATTAGAGGGAGAGAAAAAAAATATGCCCTCCAGTGTCCTATTTTAGGAATAATCTTAAGCTGGGCTATTTAACCTATTGTGGGGAATTACTAATTAATTGGTAGGTCACTAAATTTCCTCTAATATGTGTGACGGTTTTAGGGTTGATCTAATTCTCACAAGGTCTCCCAGTTGCCTTCATCGTGATGATGAAGACCCCACTAAGCAAACTTGACCTTCAGGGAGTAAAAGCTCCGCAGGGATCAATTTTGCCACATGGGTAACAACTAGGATGAAGTCTTCACAGTAACCTCAGGGAGTTTTGAAAACGCCGCAGGGAAACCGCTAGAAACTTCCTCTCACCTAAGGTACTCTCGAACCCGGGTGTAGGGCCCAATAAGTGTGTGAGGTAAATAGTGTAAGTGCTCAGTGTGTGGAGAGGGCATACAAACCTGTGGGCCTAGATTCTACCCAATCCTCATCTGTTAAGCAGATTAAAAGAGATAATATACATAAAAAAAAATAAAGAATTAAATGAATAAATAAATAAAAACAAAAAAAAATGAAAAAATTATAACAATAAAGAGTAATTAAAAGTAAGGCCATGTTTATTTTGAAATAATTAACTTAAATGGGCTTGACTCTCAAATTGAAGTCCCCAGTGGAGTCGCCAAACTGTAGCGCCCTAAAATCAGGTCAAATGGAGTCGCCACCAAAATTTTTAAATTAGGGTAATTTTGGAAAACCTTTTGAAAATATATAAATGGTCTTTAAAACCAAATAGGGTTCGGGAGTCGATTGTGCGTGGGGAAGGTATTAGGCACCCCACAGCACCCGTTCATGAGAACGGTAACCCTAAGTTAATTATCTAAAAATAAATATGGCCTTGAAATTTATTTTAATCACCCAAAAAGTAATATAAAAATATGTTAACACACAAAAAAAATATTTACATAGTTGGACTTGACCTAGGATTTAACCTAGGGCCTACGTACCCTTAAGGGATCAAAGCCCACGTAGTTCGGGTAGAAATGCGTGTCATTTGGTTTGTGTTTTTTAGGAAAACATTCACTAACTTTACAAAAAAAAATATTTTTTTATTGGTTTGTATCTTTTATTTTTTTAAAAAAAAATGTTTTTTCTTGTTATTTTGAAAGATTTTTCGACTAGACTTCCTGAGGAGGTTCCCATAACCTCGCACGAAAGAATAATCAGATTTACCTGAGGAGGTTCTTGAAACCTCGCACGGTATAAAAACAAAATTCTTTGAAATCAGATTTTATTTAAGAAAAATTTATATTGCTTTTTCTGATTTTAAAAAAAATCTATTTAGAGTTTACTAAAAAGCAAATACGTACCTTTTTCTCCTTGAGCTTGTAGCTTTACAAACAAATGGACAAGGAAGCCATGACAGATCAAAAAAATGATGGGGTGATAGAGAACACATGATTATCACGCATAGTATTATGCATATAGCATTTGATCTAAATGAACACACAACTAGCATATCATCTAACTTCTCAAAAGGACGGAATGAATCAACAAATGGAATATATTATATGCACAAACACATGTTGTATCTTCCTTCTCCCATCTTTGATGTCCAAAGCTACGATCATTGAAGGAAAATTGATGGAATATTGAATTCGTTATGTGCGAACAATATAGGTAAATGAATAAAGAGAAATATGATAAAGGATGTATGGTGCATGAAAGAATATTGATCTATTTGGTGAACTACCCACCCAGTATAAAAATGAGAGAATCATACACCAAAATTAAATTTTCCTACCTATATTCTGTTCTCACCAGGAATTTCTCTCTACCTCCTTTCTCTCCCAAAATTCCTTACTGCTCTCTTTTAGACTCCTTGTTTCCTCCTAAAAACCCTAGCCTCTCTGAATCCTCTTTTTCCGCCCTCTCTGAGATGTCCCTCTTGAGCTCTCTTACCCTCATTTATATAGGCACCACTAGGGTTTGCCTCATTTATTACATTTTATTTTATTATTGTTGTCATTTAAATTTTTTTATTATTTTTTTCTCCAATTTCCGTGCAGGCAATTACAATGAATCAATCATCACCTTTAAATGTTTCCTTTGCACTCATCATATTCAAATTGAGATTCTTCTTTTTATGCATCATTTTTATTATTATTTTTTTTTATTGAAAATTTACGTGGGATGCAAGCTAAAACAATCAACCATGATAAAGTCCATTGAATGCCTATCAATCATCATCAATACCCATTGTCAACTTTCTTCTCTTTTTATTTTTTTTATTTTTTTTCATTTGATCAGATTTTCCTTTTCTTTCTTCAATCAAAATAATGATTTGAATTATATATCCAATGGTGGGAGTACCTACATGATTTGATTTTTTTTTTTTTGATAGTCCGTCAAATTTATTTCTTGACTTGGTGGCCAATTAACACATTTGACTTTCCCTACAACTGAACTAATGTTAACCCAAATTGCGAGAAAGAGTCAAGAGATCTTATTTATTTGTTATTTTATTTTATTTTTATTTTGCGGGGTCCGGACAAAATACGGTGTTTACACTATGCCACTTTGTTCTTTGTCCTTGGAATTAATCATGATGCACATATATGTCTTTCGCATGTGTCTTTCTGCTGATTGCTAGTTTGACATATGTAAGTGCATAATTAATTTTCTTATATTGAAAACTAAATTTTGATTTCTATTTCATGACACAATTTCCTCGGAATATTCCTCTCCTAAATTATGGGACAGAATTGTTTGAGAAATGTTAACTCGTTAATTCAATAAGTGGTCAATAACAAATTGCCTTAGTGATGACACCACTCACCATGCTTAGATGAAGTATCTGACGTTGACATGGTTGTGTGTATATATGTATTTAAACTATACAAAATAAAATAAAAATTAATAACATAAAAATGTGACAATTTTTCTAAGGGAACAGTCTTGCTGCAAATATATTTTTTCCATGTGGTCTTATTTTAAAAAGTTTACTTGAGTTTAGTACAACGAATTGATCCAACCAGTTTTAAACTTTATTTTGATACATTTGTTTTTTTAAAGAAAATTGATAAATCCTTGGATTTGTATGCATTTTACATGATTAATTTAGGCTTTTAACATGAAAAGTATACAATTGTGGTCCAACTAACGCTTAATTGATCTCTTAGGTTCTTAGATATAAATAACATAAAAAGATGGTTAAATTGTCAGGAAATCACTTGGAAACATTATTTATAGAACTTTTTGATCCTTGTTCAATGTATTTTTACTTGTATGACCAATGGAGGAACAAAAGACGAGGAGACAAGGTGAAGGGAAGCCAATTGGAGATAGTTGTGCAGACTAGGTTAGCTTTAGTGAAGCCAAGGCGACCGTACAAATAGAGAGTTTCCAAAGAGAATTATATTCACTATGAGTTCGCCATGGCCCAGCAACAGTTAGCCCACGACGACCTTACAACCAGAGAACTCCAATCTCAGCTTCACCGTGGCACCGTGGTATCCTTGTGACTAGCGACTGTGAAGTTGCAACAAACCCTTATATTGGCAAATGAAACATTGAGGCTACTTAGCACATGAACCTAGGTCATTTGGACTATATTTGGAACTCTAAACACTCACTCCCACTCATTTTCTTTCAACCCTAACCTCTATCACTCCCATCTTCCACCAAATCTCTCATGGATTCTACTTCCTCTACTCTTGTTGGTGCTTTCTCCATGGTTTTCAATAGTTAGAGAGCAACATTCTTGATAATGGAGGTTGAAGCATGAGTTTCGAGCTTCAATAAGGGCGTTTTGTTTTCCCACACTCTCTTCCTTATGTTTAAAATTAATTTCTAGGGTTCTAGGAGTTAGTTTGTGCATTTGGTTGTAATATTTCATGTATACACTTTGATTGAGAGTGGTTTAAACATTCTTTGTTGTTTTTACATTTGTGTATGCTTATCATCGCACTTCATTGACTTGAACATTGTTTGAATGTATGGATTCATCTTTTGAATTAATGTTTTAGTTGAAATCATGTTCTAGTTGAAGATCTCCAATTAGTGGATCAAAGTGTTAAGTAATTGCATTTGGTAAATGGCAAATGAACTTACTAATTGGACCAGTGGCATTTGGTTTCAATCCTCTAGTCTTAATTCATTGAATGGGATACCACCAATGAACTAGGACTTTAGGATTAACTAAGTGACAATGTATGATACTGATTGTTGGATTTAAAGTCCCTTACAATCAGCAAGTCCATTTTGAGTTAAGTGTTTAATCCACTTGGCATTGGATGAACTAAAATATGGGATTCCAGTATTAGTTATTTTAATTCAAGCCTAGTTTAGAGGGATTCCTTTAGGGATGCTCTAAAATTAACCAAGAAACTCCCCAAAAATCTTTTGAAGCAATGATTGTCAATATCTCCTCCCACCAAGAATGAAATATCCCATTTTATCCAAATCCCTAAATCCAAATCTCAATTATTTTCTCATTTCAATACTTGTGAAAATCCCAATTTTTATACAAAACCCAATATAAAATATTTTTACCCGCTTAAGCACGTTTGGCATATTAGTTATTGGGGCAAGTTGCACTAGGGTCCTTAAGAACGATAAACTCAAGGATAGCTCACCACTATCCCTTGGTTCTTAATTCTTGAAGAGCAGATTCAATGACGCTATACCAAACAAGCGGGACTTTTCAAAAATACATTTTCTATTGACACTCATATTAGTGCATAACAAGTTTAATCTAAGCAAACATTTTGTTATAGAGCATAAATCTTGAAAGATTTTTCAAGTTCCTTATTAACTTCTATTTTTATAAGTTCAATCCTAAAAGTATTTTAGAGTCTCCTAGAGTAATGATTTGTTGATCTCCTCTTACTAGTTAGTTATTTTTCTCCAAATATCCTCAAGAATACTCTAATAATATGCCTTAGAGTTGTGTTTTTCCCAAATTAAGGGTACAAAATTTACTTATTACAATCGAGTGCGATCATGTCGGGAGCAACCAAATCATGCATGTTTTTGTCCACATTGGGCTCAAATCGACATGGTTATTGTGATTTAATGGAAAAATATTTTGAAAATACCTATACTTTATTTTAATTCTTAATTTTATATCTTTGTGGTTTTTTAATCTTAATTAAATTATTTAACTTTTGCTCTGGTAGCACCGTTAACTCATGTACAATGATAATGGTGCAAGCAGAGTTAAAGAATTTAATTAAAAAGGAAAAACATTTGTGCACCAAATTTAAAATTGAGATAAAGCATAAGAATCTGCAAAATGGTTTTCCCATGATTTGAAAAAGAAATCGTGAAGATCAGCTCGTTTCCTTATATAAATATTCATACATTTAACAAATTCAAAAATCGATATGGTTAATTTGGCGGGGTTGATGTCTTATTAATCACAAAATGTTTGTTCTTTTCTGTTGTCTCTATCCTAACATCTATGAAATAGATTTTGCAGGCACCGTTAAAAAGATTGAAACATTCCCAATGTATAAAACAATGATTTTTCCTTGAGCCTCGCAGTTGTTGAAAATTAGACCTCAGCATTCCTTAGAAAATACCAATTAACTGAAACAAAATAACACAATCAAGTAATACTTATTTAATCATTAGTCTATACTCTATACATAGTAGTTTACATATCCCGTATGTATATCAAGACAAAGAGAAAATGAAAACTAGCCAGCCACTTATTAGACTATTTATATAATGGAGTATTAATTAAGGCTCACATGGGAACGATTAAAGAGGACAATTGGTGATTCCCTTTCCTATCTGCGCGTGTGACTGCAGAATGATGCTTGGTAACTAGTTCTGTTTGTAGCTTTAGACTCTTTAGCGCACCTTGTCAAATAATTACGTTCTTGAGGTATGGAATAATCAAAGGTTATACAACCTTCCCTCCTTAATATAGATCCGATATAGTTTATTAGTTTGAAGATAGTAATATAATAAAACTAAATAAATTACTTTAAATATTTTTATTTATCGTATTTCTTCAAACTACTCTTCTAGTTCTATTTATAAAGTAGAAATAGAATGTTTTATTTGGTCATTTTTTAAGTCACGCTATTAATTTTTTTACGAATGTATTTTATCTTTCATTTATTATGTATTGACTTTGTAAATGCACAGTAGATACTATTGAATACATGTAAAGTTGAAAATTGTGAAATTTTAAGGTATAATTAAAGAGATTTAAGGCTTTTCTCAATTTATGTGAAATATGTTAAAAATAACTTATAATTAGGACAAGATGAGTAATTTGCTTAACTTATAAACTTATATGTAATTTAATAATACACATAAGTATTTTAGAGAGATCATGTAACATGTGCCATAATTAAGTAATTCATTTAGCTTCCTAAATTTGCACAAACAGTCAACTATATATTATAATAAGAATTTGACCTGGTATTATTCAAAACCCTAGTTAAGACAATACAAGGGACCAGGATCTTGTAATAAAAGAAACCAGTTACGATTTACGAGTATAAGGCTAGTTACAAAAGTCCCCTAAAAAAAAGGAAATTCTTGTACATATATGAGCATCGTCCAAATACATAGCTTCATTATTATCTAAATGATCTTGATGGGAGAGCTAATCAACATAATATTAATTATTAGATTCCTCAAATGTCTTATTGAAGATGACAATCCAATCATGTATGGTGAAATCTGTCAAATTAACTATGCTAGCTTGAGTTTGGGGATTGTCTCATTCACAAAAATAGCTTTAGCCATTTGGTTATACACGTCTCAACTCCCAAGCTTTATATATTCCAAATTTACTTTCTAATTATTTGACTAGGATTTCGTTCTCTAATAAAATCTCTAATGCCTTTGATCAAGCTGGAGGGATATGTATGAGTCAAAGAGCATTTTCCATGAATTAGTCTCAATGCTCAATAGAGTTGATAAATGTTGCAACTTTTCGTGACCCTAGTCCCAATAAACTAAATATGTTATGAGTATGACATTAAGAAGTCTTGCAATAGAAGTGGCGATTATAAATTTAAGGGCATCTCTCACTTAATACATTAGTCTTCAGTTAGATAACTACTTTATGACCTTGAAAAGAGCTACCCATCGAGGATCTAAACCAAAAGGAAGCTGAATGAAGTTAGTCTTTTGGGTTGGCTCTCATTTTATGTATGTGCTCGATAACATGATCCCCATCATTTCAGCGGATGTGCTTGATAACCAATCACTCGTTTTTTTTATAAACCACCTAATCTATTTGTCATATTTGTAACAAAACCAAGCTTCCACAAGAAACTTTCACTCTTTAATCTACTGATCAAGCCTTCAACATCAAATCTAAATCAACCTTCTTGAGGTGGCACCCATCAAGAATTTGCAAGTGAACTTTTGGGAGTTCGGTTATCCGTGCCTTGTCATATCTTAGGTTGGATGTTACAGCTAGAAAGCATTAATCTAAAAGGAAACTTCAAAGTGAATCAATAATATAATGAGATTGAAGCATTAATACTCTCTGATGATGAAAAAAGAGGCTTAATTAGAGCGGTTCCATATGAAGAATCAAGAATTATTTGTTGTTTTGCGGTGTGGCATTAAGGAAACAGCCTAGCAGACACATCAATCCTCGTGTGTGGGAGACCCACATGTGATTCCTCTCTCCTATGCTTCCTCTCCTATCAAATCTGCAAAATTATTGCTTTCTCTCAACTTGCATATATGTAACTGTATACACTACTTTGGTCTCTATTATGAGTCTTTATCTAGAACGTGTTCTTGGTTCTTTTTGTCATTTGATAGTCTCAAGGAATCATACATCCTTTTTCCATATATGTAGTGAGAAAAATTAGAAATTAATGTGTTGAAACTTAAGTAACAAGGTAGTACCGAAAATCACTTCAATTTCATGACAAGTTTAATGTTTTTTTAACTGTTTTTATTAATCGATACATGTGAATTAATTAGGAGTAACTTATTTTTTGCACAAAAATTGAATTTGGTTAAAATGAAACTTGTTCAAGATGTCACAACGCCCACGAACAAATATGCAAGTAGTATATCTACAGTAAGCCGTATTAGTTACTTACTAACTCGCTAAAGTTATTTTTCAGATTACATACATATAGATATAGTGCATGAAAAAACGTGTTTAGCTACTAAATATTTAGGTCTCCATGTTGGAATTAATGAACATCACGTGTAAACCAGTATAATTGATTTCAGTTTTGTAGTTCATGACCTCATCGGTTTAATTAATTCAAACCAATTCTATAATCAAATATGTATTACTTTTTTGTATATGCCAAGTACGATTCTTGCAATTGAAATTATTATGTAACAACTTTAGTAGCACAGCTTTATGGGAGGTTGAAATGTCTTGAGATATTTAAACACAAGTTGTTTTAATTTTTTTAGTTATTTATCATTTAAAAGAGATATTTGGTTTAGTAAGCAATTGGATCTTCAATATCACCGGGCGCCATTTATAAGAAAGGGGAAAAAAGCTTGAGATAAAGAAGAAAGTGAGTAAAAAGTAAATTGAAGAACATACACACTCTCTCATTGTTTGCATTTCTTTCCCCCTTACTTCATAGATACTATCATTTCAAAAAGGTCAAAGTTTATATAAACCAATCTTGGTGTTTACCGTTGTTGGCTGCCCAGGTTAAATTTAATTATTCAAACACATGCCCGCAGCACACAAAAAGCTGCCCAAAGTGTTTGGCTAAACTTATATAAACTCAATTTAATGAATAAGACCTGTTATTGATAATTCCCATATAATACAAATTATTTGGGAAAATTAATTAGAAATTCCAAAGAAAAAATATAATTAATATTGGATGCTATGAAGTGTAAATCACCTGATCACAACTTGTTATTGTTAGGCTAAAAGTTGTTATTTAAAACTCTGTAGGATCTCATCTTAATTATATTTTTTTTAGGGACCTTTAATTAATTTTTTCAAATTATTTTATTTTTTAAATTATGTTAGGAGTATTTGAACAATGAACTTCTTCAAACTCTACCTTACCCTATTTTCACCATTTAAGTTATCTTCAGAAGGTGATAGAAAGTAAATGAATAAACTCTACCCTATTTTGAATCATGAACTGCAAACACTACATATTCTACCCTATTTTTACCATTCAAGTTAGAAAAACGGGTGAAATTTTTCTATTTAAAAATTTTATTGGTAGAAAGTCTAGAGTTCAATTTCTGGTGTTTTCTATGTATGAAATCTTACATAGTGTCGATACTTTTATATATAAAGTTATATCAGGTCCTTTTGGTTAAAAAGAATCTTAAACAAAGGCTTTTTCACCATATTTCCTTGAAGTTAGTTAAACTCACCATTTTTTTCCTTTAAGTTCGTTAAACTCAAGAAGTGCCAATTTTGACGCCTTTTGAATATGGAGATCTAAATCACTGTTTTTTTTAATTCTTGAAAGAAATTGATTTGGATTCTTTTGAAATTGGAATTTGGATGCATGAACTTTAAAAATGTCTTAAATATGGTTTAGCTAGGGAGAATTCGGAATGATTGTAAGAATGATTTGGGTGGGGATTTTGGGAATTATGATCTGTCCAGATGCAATATATTTGATGGGTGTCATATCCTTAAATATTCCCCTTAATGTATTAATTGTACGTCAAACAAATATCCACATACCTCCGAATTGATTCTCCAATTAAGGTACATTTAGAATATATAACCTTGTACTGGATGCCTTAAATATATATTATTCTCTACAGTTTGGTCTTTGGTACACTTTAATTTCTTCATGCTGAAGAGCATATGTGTGTATATGTATAATGTTAAATTATTCATAATATCGATTATTTTGACCATTATATTCCTTTCTGGGAATTTTGCTGCCATTCAAAAGTTATATAGAAGGCATTTATTCACAAGCATTTTCTAAGAATGACCCGTAAACCCCACTGTGAGAATAATAAAGGAGGAGCTCGCATACTTTATAATTATTAATCTCAAGTCAAATATAATGAACATCTGCTAATTCATATACACACATTATATTAATTATTACTGTGCCATGCCCAACTGCTATAGTGTTCTTTCCTTTCCTTTAGCTAGCTCACATTGCAAGATGATATTCAAATCTTCAGCTCTAAGCAATTGTATTGCCATGACAGATCTTTAATTAGGATTTGATAGATATGAGTTTTTAATTATTTGCTAATCAAAAGAATTTATTGAGTTCATTTGTTAATCTTTTACTAATTATCTTGCATTGCATACGGGTAATTGGAGTCCACAAGATCCATAGTACTTTAAGGTTAATATCCTAATTTAAAAAATCAACATACTATTTTGTGTCCACAACTCCACATACATATACTGTACACTGATAAACAAGAAGTTAGAGGGCTATAAACAATCCTAAAACTTTGTAGTTTATATAATTACATTACATGTCATATGTAAGTGGGAGGTCACATTCTTTTTCTTTTTCTTTTTTTTGGGCGCCAACAGGAGGTCACATATTCAATTGCACTTGTAGTTGTAACCCTAAATAATTAGTGCATTCCTTTACATTAAAAATAATAGAGTAAAATACATTCACCCCCCCTCTATTTTGTCTAAATTACAGAAACATCCACTCTAGTTCGAAAATGTAGACAAACCTCCCTTAGAGTTAAAATATGTTTTACACAAACCTCCCTCCTATTTTTGAGAATCCATTTTCCATCCACTTGCACCGTTAGTTAACCGTAAGTTTGACTTTCAAACTTCGTTTAAACCAAAATACCTCTTTTACCATAATAATTATTTAAACATTTATATTTGTTAAAAATTGTTATTTATAAAATAAACTAATTCTCACATATTTCTTTCAAATGCACGCACATGTATTTTTGAAATCTCTAATAATTAGTGCATTCCTTTACGTCAAAAATAATAGAGTAAAATACACTCACTTCCCTCTATTTTGTCTAAATTACAAAAACATCCCCTCCATTTCAAAAATGTATACAAACCTCCCTATTAAAATATGTGTTACACAAACTTCCCTTCTATTTTTGAGATTTCATTTCCATCCACCTGAACCGTTAGTTGTAGGCTGAGCAAAATACCCGAAACCCAATGGGTTAACCCACTACCCGCAATTTTTACCCATTTAATGCCCGCCTAATTAAAGTCCATGATGGGTGGGTGCAAACCCAGCCCATTTAAGAATTAAATGGGCGGGCGATGGGCACACCCCCGGGCTGCCCATATCCGCCCATTTATATATTTTTTTAATATTTTTTTAATTTGGTCAAGTAAGATTGAGTCAGTGACCATTGGCATTCATGTAGATTTCAATAAGTAAAAATGTAAAATTGTAAAATGACATCGTCCACCCATTTTAGTTTGAAGTTTAAACATTAAAAAGATGTTATTATGGTATTTGTTTAAATTTAACTTCTTTTGTGCAACAAACTATGATGTAAACATGGATATGGAGTTGTGGATCATGTTGTTACTTTTAATATGTGAATGTAATGCTTTAATTTTTAACTTTGATAAGTAATTTAAAAATTTGTAATAATAGAAAAATAGGTCAAGGGATTAATTGGTTTCCCCATAACCCATTTAACCCAAACCCATTTAGTTCGGGCTTAAATGGGTTGAGGCTCGGGTATATATGGGCTAACCCATACCCATCTAATGTTAAATGGGCGGGCAATGGGTTAGGGTTCGGGCTACCCAGCCGGCCCATTGCTCACCGCTAGTTAGTTGATCGTTAAGTTTGACTTTCAAACTTTATTTAAACCAAAATACTCCTTTTACCAGGGTAATTATTTTAACATTTATATTTGTTAAAAAATTTCTCACATATTTCTTTCAAATGCATGCACATCTATTTTGGAAATCTATAATATGTCTAATAATTTTTTTAACTTTTATTTAAATCATGAATTTTTAGAATTTTAATTTTTTAATAAATTCATTAAAAAAAATTATTTTAATATCTTTTAAATTACTGAAAACATATTTCAAATATATTTTTATTCGTAGTATGGTACAAATGAAATAATTTTTTTACATTATCTAATTGATTTAAATTTATGATCACAATTCTTAAACACATATTTTTTGCTCCATGTAAAACATAATTTTTGTTTCAAATTCTAAACATATTTAACCAAATATATATTTATTAAAAAAAACTGAATTTTTGTATTAAAAAGAACAAAAATTAAATTTATAATCAAATTTTGATTAGTTAATTTTATTTTATTCAACATTAGGTAAATAACTACTTACAAAACTAAGAAAAGTAAAAATAAGAAAAAAATCTTCAATTCTTCAAAACAGTTTTAGCAAAGAATGTGCCGACAAAACTAAACATACTTATCATGTGAAAATATCTATATAATATCCAATAAGTTTGAATTTGACATTAAAAATGAAAAAGATATTACATTCTTACCTCTTTTATTTTTTTTTTTTTTGCCTGTAGCTCGAGTATTATCAGTTCCCATTGAACCTTCCCTTCTTCTTTGTCAGCGACTTCTCGTCTCTTTGTCTCTGAATAATGGTATAATATAGGTTTTATAAGAATGAAGGGTAAAATGGTAAATAAAATATAAATTTAATTTAAAAATATCTTTTTAGAATATTGCTGAAAGTGTTAATGGATTTAAACTAAACTATATGTTTTTAAAATAGAGGGAGGTCTATATGTAATAAAGACAAAATAGTAGGGATATCAGTATATTTTACTCAAAATAATGTAGAGCTATATACAACAATGTTGTATTTTTTTTTATAAAAGACAAAATGATATTAATAACCATAAAAAGTTTTACAACAACGAAAATGAAAGCGAACTAAAACATAACAAATCAAGCCTATTTAGATAAGTTGAAGAAACAGTAACTACATTAAAAGCAGTAAAAACATGAAGCAATGATTGAATGTTTTGAACAATGTTGTACTTCTAATTGAAAGAATATGACAAATTAAATTAAAAATATAATTAAAATCGTATTGAATGTTGTCTATTGAAGAGAAATAAATGACAACAAATCTCATTTGATTGAGCCTATCAAATGGGATTATCTTTTTCTTCAATTGTAAAATAACTTTGCAAGTAGAAAAGATTACGTTGCATTGAATACCTAATAATACTTAAATCTGACCGAAAAAATACTTGATACCAATTAATTGTTGGAGAAGATTTTAATTGATTACAAATGATTTCATAATTAAAAAAATTATGGAACAAAAAATTTTAAAGGCAGCTAGTTAGGAGGAGTGATAGGTATATAATAATGTGATATATAGGAAGTGAATTAAATAATAAGCACACGTATATAAATTAAATACAAAGGTTTGAAGTGTGTGTGTATGTGTTGTGCTTCAACTGTTTCCAAAGCACCACATAATTCCCTCTTTGCCTCCTCTCTTCTGTTTCCTTCTCCCTTATGCAATGGCGGATAATTATTTGTAGCACCACCCAACTTTCCGTACATCTTCTTTCTTTGGACTTTGTAATCTTCTATTTCTTCAAGGTTTGCTCTCACTTACTTTTCATGCCACATATTTGTATATATGTATATATTTATATATAAGTCAGAAGAAAAAACCAAGTCACACTCACACACACAAAAGCACACCATATATTTGAAAGTTTAAGTTTTTTTCATCGTTCTCAAGGAACTTTTTGTGGGTTTACTTATAGTTATCTGCAGACTTTGTGGATAAACATGTGCACTGGGAATGCTGAATCTCGAGAAATCCTAAATGGTGGTGAGGCTGTTGTGATTTCAAAAGTGGAGAGAATGAGAGATAGAGATGACAAAGACGAAGACGATGAAGACGAGGATGATGATGATGATAATAATAATATTAGTGAAGACTCTACTTCTTCTTCTTCTTCTGGTTTTAGAAGCCAAAATGGTAGATTCTTTCATGGGTTTCTTCACCATCTCTCTGCTCAACTTCCCTCCCTCTCTCTTCCTGAGGTTCCTCTCCCTCCCTCCCTCTCTCTCTCTCTCTCTCGGTTGCAATTACTTGATTTTTTTCATTTGGGGTGTGATTCTTTCTTGCTTGCTTTTGGAAACCTCATAAATGTTGTTAGCACGATGTGATAATGGAATAAAGACTAGCTCGTGGTTATAAAAGGAAGTTGATGTGAAAATATCCATATTTAGCATTTTGATAGTGATTGCGTTTGATTAACTTGTTGAATTAACAAGATTGATTATTGGTTTTCACGTGTGGAATATTGATATGGCACAATTAAATTGTTTAGAGAACAGGGGTTTTTGGGAAAATTGATTTTTGTTTTTCTTTTTGGTTTCTGCCTTTTTTAGCTTATTCTTAGCTTGTTTTCTCCTTAATATTTATTATCTTTTTCAATACAGTTTTCCAATTTACTTTTGTTATATTTATTTTATAGCGCATGTTATATTTATACGTACAAGTTAAAAACAAATGTAAGAACTTATGACTTCCTTTGAATTAAGATCAATTCATAAATTTGAAACGCCAACAATTTATCAAGAGGTAGTCGTTTTTTAATTTATTTTTTAGATTCTCTGCCATGGTTTGAATAAAAAACATTTTATTGTCTTTGGTATCATTTGACTTTCACAACGTTGTTGTCAATTAATAATTTGATTGGATATTTCATATACCTTCACAACCCTGTCAAACTATATAAATTAATTGTATATATTTATATATATGCACTACATGTTGTCTTTGGTATCATTTGACTTTCAATTGTATAGTGAGTGGTTTTGTTGGGTTTGATGTATCAAAACTTGATTTGTTGATCTATGAAAAAGAACAGTGACATTTGTGTTCGTTAACAACAAGTGACTTCATGTACGACAAATTAAGCAAATCCCATGTTCTAAGCAACATAATCTTATCCTCCTCCCATCTTCTTGATTTGACTCCAACCCGAAAAACAAGTTAGTTGCAACACATTAATTCAAATTTAAAATATCACAAATCTGAGACACACAATTATACAACAAAACACACCTCCTTTGCACACTATCCAAACTAGTCATTTCACTTATTTAACTCCACATGTCTTATATTTGATTTCTTACTCTTCTTTTAACAAATAAAAGTTTAGATGGACTCACTAGGATAGTGGAATTTTAACGTATACTTTTATATTTATGAGTAAATTTTTTTTACCAATTAGATTAACTTTTGCTAGTTAATTTCTTACTCTTCTCGTCCTTTGGCTATGTTTGGCTACATTTTTTAAAAAAAAAAAAAAAAAAAAGGTTAAGAGAATACCCCCCGAGGAATTTTAGTTACAAGTTGGGCTCATGTATGTGGGCAAGTCTATGTTTGAGTGAGAATCTAGTTCAAGCCCATGTAATGAGTAGAATTAGTTCAGTTATGGTCTTATGTAGGACCTAAAGTTGTGACTTGTAAGGTTGAGGTTGAGCTTATAGGGTTAAGTTTAGGCTTAGAAGAAAAAAAATGATTTGTTATATATTTTCAAGAAAAAATATTGTAATTAAATTTGAATTTCTAAACAGGTATAAATTATTGCATCTAATTTTTTAATAAGAAAGTACTGGAAAATAGATAAAGTGTAGGGTTCTAACAAAGGTTTACTCAGTTTTCCTCCCCCCACCCCCCAACCAATCTTGCGGATTTTTTTTACTAGAAAATCTTGAGGATGGATTCTATTTTCATTTAAAAGGATAAGTTTGGTGTTATTGATATTCTTTCTTACTATAATCATGGTTGTTTTTAAGTTGATAGGTAAAAGATTTTTTTAGGAAAATTTGTTAAAAGTATTTGTTTGAAAATTTTATTGGCATAAAAAATGTCTTGAGCAGGTGCAGCTTTTCTTCAATTGTTTGAAATATATCTTTAGCTATGTGTATATGATTTCTGTTCTGAAGACTTTTAGATAGTGTTGAAGATATGTTATACACAATTAAATAAATGTTGTATATGTATGTATCAAAAAAAGAAAAAAGAAATGTTGTACATGTTGAAAGTCTCTACACTCTAGTCAAATTATAAAAAACTTGTTGAAACGTGAAAATTAAGTTTACTAATGTTTTATTACATGCATGCATGGACGCAAACAGGTGAGAGAAGAATCACAATCACTGGCCAAAGTTGCATTGCCAATTATAGCAACTAGCACTCTCATGTACTCTCGTTCAGTAATCTCCATGCTCTTCTTAGGTCGGCAAGGCAAAGTAGAACTCGCCGGAGGCTCCCTCGCCATCGGCTTCGCCAACATCACCGGAATCTCGGTCCTCAAAGGCCTAACCATGGGAATGGACCCAATTTGTTGCCAAGCTTATGGAGCCAAAAGATGGTCAGTTCTTAGCCAAACATTCCAAAAAATGCTATGCCTCCTCCTCCTTGTTTCCTTACCCATCATCCTTCTTTGGTTCAGCATGACCACTATCCTTCAATGGCTCGGCCAAGACCTACAAGTCATTAAGGTAGCTCAAGTTTACTTGCTTTTCTCTATCCCTGAATTACTAGCCCAAGCTCACTTATTCCCTTTAAGGGCTTTTCTTAGGACACAAGGTTTGACCACTCCGTTGACCATAGCTGCTTCTTGTGCTGCCATTTTACACATTCCGGTGAATTACTTCCTCTCTATGTATCTCAACCTTGGAGTCAAAGGCATTGCTTTAGCCACCGGTTTGAACTCCATTAACATGAACTTAGGACTTGTGATCTACATTCTTGTCTCCGACAAGCCTCTAAAACCCTGGCAAGGATTTCAAGAAAAGAACAGGATGTTCCTCTCTGCTTTCCAAGGGTGGGGCCCACTTTTAAGCCTTGCTTTACCTAGTTGTCTCTCTGTTTGCTTAGAATGGTGGTGGTATGAGATAATGTTGTTCCTTTGTGGACTCCTAAGTAACCCTCAAATCACAGTAGCCACCATGGGAATCCTAATACAAACCACTGGTCTTCTCTATATATTCCCATTTTCTCTTAGCTCTGCTTTAACAACCAGAGTTGGACATTCCTTAGGAGCAGGACAACCCGCACGTGCACATTGTACCGCAATTCTAGGGCTTTGTTTGGCTTTCATATTTGGGATTGTAGCCTTTATATTCACAGTTTCTGTGAGGAAAGTGTGGCCGAGGATATTCACAAATGAGATACAAATTATAGATATGGTGACAAGTGTGTTACCGATTGTGGGGTTGTGTGAGATTGCAAATTGGCCTCAGACAGTTTCATGGGGGATAATATCTGGTACGGCACGTCCTAAAATAGGGGCTAGGATAAATTTGTGTGCTTTTTATGGGGTTGGATTGCCTGTGGCGCTATTGGCTACTTTTTTTTACAAATTTGGAATGATAGGGTTGTGGAGTGGGATGTTAGCAGCTCAGATTTCATGTTTTGGTATGATGCTTTACACTTTGTGTCGAACTGATTGGGGCCAACAGAGTAAAAGAGCAGAGGCATTGGCCATTAAAACCAGAGAGGAAGAGGAAGAAGATAATAGTGGTGATGGTGATGAGAAAAATGATGAAGAAATGGGTTTGCTTAATTCTGATTTGTGAGATTTCATGAATGATGATATGATTGATTTTATAGGAAATAGAGACATTCTTTTCTTCCTTCTTTTTTTATTCATATAAGAAGGAGCAACAACAATAGAGGATGATTGATTTTCTTGTGAACAGCTCGTTCACACACTAAGCAGTTTGGGTTTCACATGTGGTGAGGAATCTGAACAAAAGAATGTATGGCTCAATATTAAGTAATTAAAGCTCTGTTAGAATGGTGTGCAAGAAAAAAGAAAATGCATATATAATGATTCTGTTTCGACTTGTATGAAACTGCTTCTAAAAAATTAATCAAAATTACTGGTTTGTTTGGCATAAGGAAAATGGAATGGAGGGAAAATTTGTATGAGTTCAATTTAAAACAAATGGATAAGCGAGCTTATGAAATTTTAATAAAGGGTCAGGATGCAAAAATACCTATTCACTTTTGTTAAAAGTGCATTCAGCACTGTGTATTTTTGGAGGTGCAAAAATTACGTATAAACTTTTAAAATGAGTGCGAAATTATCCATACCATTAATCCACAAAACGCTGAATGTTAATGAAAGTCAATTTGACATAAAAATGTGACATGGATACAAACATGGCTAACAACAGTGTCCAAATCTGGAATCTTCATCAACCCCTTCTCAATCATCCTCCTCCCTTCTCCTCTCTTATCGAAAAAAACCGAATAACTCTCCCTCTCCACCGCCGCCATGTACCACCTGTACTGACTGTACACCTTGTGCAGCGAGAAGAACACCGGAATGCAGCCGGCCGGCACCACTTCGAACGTGGACAGCCGCCTGTAGACAGAACTCCCTATGCTTCATTCTAAGAATCAATAATTTTCTTGAACTCACAACATCAAGTCATCAACAATGTTCAAATCAACAAGAAATTTAATATTATCCTATGTCAATAAACAAATACTGTGCAAATCAAAATGAGAAAAACAATAGAATTAGTCTGTACAGGAATCAAAAGATGAAGACGAATCCCAAGAGGATTTTTTTTAAAATAAGTAATAAATTCATTATAGAATTTGCGGGTGTGGATAATTTTTTTATTTTTTCTGCAACCTAGAACATTATTATGGCCATATACGCATCTACATCACATTTTTATGTCAAATTGAGTCTCATTAATGTTCAACATTCTGTGTATTGATGGTATGGATAATTTTGCAACCATTTTCAAAGGTTATAGGTATTTTTACACTTCCAAAAAATATATAGTATTGGATGCATTTTTGTCAAAAGTTGGTAAGTATTTTTTGCACCATCGCCCTTTAATATATAGAATATGTTAGATAAAAAAGTACGAAAAATTAATTTAAAACTTTTAACCCCACTTTTTCATTTTTTTTTAAATAAGACCCATTAAAAGTTCCATAAACTTCCATTATGGCATTTAAATTTCCAAGTTCTGGTCATTAAGAGAAGGAACTGCAACTTGAAATTGAGGTTAGAGTTACTTTCCCAAGACCCCAGTTTATTTTGGAGGCTATTGCCTAAAGCATGAATATGGAAGCAAAAGTACTTATAATAAGATCAGATTCAAGAAAGATAGAATATCTCACCTACTAATAATATATACATTATACAAACATCATCTTAGTAAATTTTATTGGATATAGTCTCTTATCTTCCAAATTGACAAAGGTATAATTTAAGAAAAACAAAGAATACCTCATCTTCCAAATTCACTTGTCATGTTGTGCATATGATGTGTTACTATATATATACATATTGTGGGTTTTACATTTTCATAATACTGTTTATTCATATTATTTTTGTATTAATTATTATTTTTATATTTATATATTTCATTTATATATTGTAAAAGTTATATTGTTTACTGTCCATGTGATTTTTTTTTTTAATTAGCACAACTATCTTGGTCGACTTGACTTCGAGATGAAGAACAATTTTGATATACAGAACTTGGTCTTAAATACTCCAAATCTTGATAGCTTTGAGTTTGAGTTCTGAAAATTTACCACATGCATTAGATATCTCAGCATGTGTGTTTCTCAAGATTTTGAAACTTATCAGTGTAACCACCATCACTACAAAAGGGTGGTTGAAGAGTATACAATTGTGTTTGGTTTGTCGGAAAGAGTTGGATTTAGTTAACTAAAATATAACGTAGTGGATGGAGATTAAATCTAAGAGTCTTTAGAAGTTCACATTGTATGGATGATTCAATTTAGTGAGACTTAAATATTTGGTCCAATTATTGATGCTTTCATAACAAGCCTAGAATTGGAAGATCCACTAATTATCAATCAATTTTGGGGAAGGATTTCATATAACATTCCAATGTTTTGTGGATACACTATTTTGGGGTATATATTTCTTAATAAATTTAGAAATCCTAATTGTCTAAGGATAAGTTGACTCTTTTAACATATTATTTTATGTGTTAGTTAGAATTTGAATATATTAGGCTTTTATTAGTAAAAGTAACTCTTTTAAAAAAATTTCAATAAAAAATCTGCTCAAGAGGAATTAATTTATAATAAAAACCAAGGGCTTAATAAGTAAGTTCACCTACAAGCTAAGGCTGCAACCTTGAAAGTTTACCCGTTTGAAGCATGTCCATTTAAGGCTCGTGATAGCAGGTTCAAACCTGTCCATTTAAGAAACAGGCACACTTTCGGGATGCCCATTTATTTTTCAAAAATCTAGACATTTATTTATGGTTTATTAAAATTTATAATTGTTATTATAATAACAAACATGTCAAATGCCAAACGGATTTTTACCGTAATCCTTTTAACTCACCCATTTATGTCTTAACCCATTTAATATTGGTTTAAATGAGTTGAAGCATGAATATGAGATAGCCATTAACCGTGGAATATTAAATAGGTAGGCTGTAAGTTGGAGTGTAGGGGTTAGTCAACCCGGTGGTTGCTCGGCTTACATAAACCCCTGCTTAGAGATCAAAATCTTAACGGAAAAAAAAATGAAGCATATGGTCCCCAAGTAATCATTGAATACACACAATCGTCCTCCTTAAAACCATAATAATGTTTTTAATAATCTTATATACATATTACATGTAAATTTTAAAACAATCCAACTGGTTTTTATGACCTATGTTTTTTATCCAACAAAACAGCGGTAAACCAGAAACAGACTAATAAAGAACATTATAAGGAAAAATATTAACTACTTTTGAAAAATGAAAAGTAGAAATAAGATTATATGTGAATTTTGTAAGGAATTCTTCTGTGAACCCGGCGCACCACATCATTTTCGGTCTGACCAATTACAAGTAAATACATAAGGTCTGAAGTGGAATTTTCAATCTGACTCGACACCCTACAAAAATTAACTAGTACATAAAAAAATTAAATCTCATGTTTTCATTTTTTTTATTTTACAAGTTGAAAATAAATATTTTTATCAGTTAGTTGAATTTTTTCAGGTGCTAATTCAGATTAAAATTTCATATCAGACATTATGTATTTATTTGTAATTTATCAAACCACAAATGACGTTGGTGCACCGAGATAACACAAGAATTTATCAAATTCTGTGCCATGAAGGTAAATTTATTGGTAGTGCAAGTAAACCTGAAAGTTGAAATAAGGAAAAATATTATCCCACTGGTTGACTTAGGGAAAATGTTTTCGAAAAATCCCTTATTACAAAATTTATAGCCTAAAATTTTCTAAAAGCCATAGATGCGATTGTTTTTAGCTATGTGTAACATATGTTTAGCCATATATAAATATTTTATGTTGTACACATGATTAAAAATAGTTTGCACATGACTAAAAAAAAGGAGTTTTACTTACTAAAATAAGTTTTTTTTTTTTTACCTGGCACTGAAAATAGGTCACACTTATGTTCTTAAACAAATTTCATGTAACTTCAAACAACAAACACCGTGAAATTTTAATTCCCAATGTTTTTTTATTATTTATCATCAAATTTTGTAAGATGTAGGCAGATTTGTCGGCGTTGGCAAGTCAACCTGAAAGTTGAGGTTGTTAAAGGTTGAAAAAACAAACATTTATTGCCCATGGAAATTTTTTTTAAAAAAAACTAATAACAAAATTTATAGTCCAAAGATACTCATCAGGTCCTATTTATAAGGCACTTCCAGCACATTTCACATAGATCAAGGAAAGCCTTAAAACTCATTAACTTTCCATTAAAATTTAACAAATTTATAACTTTACCCATATTTAATATCCACTATACCACATTAAAATAAAGTCAACACATAATAAATGGAGGGTAAACTTGTACATGCACACTAAATATTTAATGAGGTGATTTATATATAGGACCAAATAAAACCTTCTTTCTCTACCCTATAAATAGGACCAGATGAGTACCTAAGAACTCGCATCCTTGTGTAAATGCAACTGTTTTCCAATAATCTGTAACATATGTTCAGTCATATATAAATATCTTATGCTCTGTACATGATTAAAAATAGTTTACATATAATCAAGAAAAAATTGCACTTACTGAAAATAGGTTCCACATATATCCTTAAACAAAAAATTATTTGTAATTTTTAAATAATTTTTCTTAATAATTTATTTATCATCATATTTATCTTCCTAATATTTGATAGGCTTACAATAACTTCATCAAATAAATACCAGGTCTACTCGCATGAATGCACTCATTTGTACTCACCTAGCCACCTATCACGTGCATGTTTAGAATGTCTTTTTTAGGGTCAGAAGGACTTTTTCGCTGGAGAAGCTAACTGAAAAAAAAAAAAATCATGTTTGGTTCATAAGCAGATGAAAAGATCTTTTCCTCCAGAAGTCAGGTGGGGAAGTAAAAAGCCAAAAGTTAAAAATTTTGACTTCTGGCTTCTGGTTTTTGTCTTCTGATGGGCCCTACACCTTTTATTGTTTGTTATTTAATAAAGTGGGTAGGAAAATTAGACTATTAGACCCCTAAAATTTTTAAATAAGATATTTTCTTATAATATAAAATTTCCTTTTTATCTCCAAAAATTTACCATAATAATCTCTAATTATTTTCTCCCACAATATCCTCCTTTGAGCTAAAAATACAATTTTTTTTAAAATTATTTTCGTTAAAATAAGGGAGAAACTAAGCCTTTAAAATCTTTCAAAAACCCAAATTTCACTTTTTATTTCTAAACTATAAGAATATATGCATATTATATATGTATTATTTAATAACAATAATGCCCTTTTTAGTAATTTTTCATCTAAACTTACTTTTCAAAATAATCATCCAAACATGTTCTAAAAGTCAGATTGAAAAAAAGTCACTTCTAACATTACTAATCCAAACATAAATCACTTCTACAATCTAACTTTTTTCCAAAAGACCTTCTGAAAAAGTCCTTTTGAAAAAAAGCTAATCCAAACACACCCGTGTCTCACATGTAGTCAAAACTTATTTTTATAAATACTTTTTATCCTTAGATGTATAAATTGGGGATTTTATTTTAATTCTAAATATAACATTGCAATATCTTTTGTCTTCCATATTTTTTCTGAAATTATATATACAATCTATATACCATAAGAGTAATATTTGTCAATGTTGAGGCAAAAAAAATTAGTTATGTAAATAATTAAAAGAAATAGTATTTTCATAAAATTAACGTGTTTTTATTAATGACTAATTTTACTTTCTTTTTTAGTTTACGTGAAGTAGATATGTAGTGCTCGCATTTAGCACTATATCAAAGGAGTAAAATATTAAATAAGTTGAATTATAATATAGAGGTAGAACATGCTCAGTGATATGATTGAGTGTGGTTGAAACTAAAATAAGTTGGATTCAATGGGAACCAGCAGTAATAATTTATTTGTCTCTCGAAAAATAAATTATATTTTGATTAAGCATGAAAATTTAGGACTCGGAAAAAAATGCTTTCGGGGAGCTAATCCTAGTTCGGATTTTGATCCAACATGATCTAAATCCATTACAGTTTAACGGGGCTTTGGCTTTAGGTACTAAATAATTTGCCAAAAATTTAAAAAAAATCATGTACCTTTTTTTTTTGAAACAAAAACATAGCTTTAACACATTGTTGCCAAACTCGCGAGTTGACTTTTAGATTTTACTATATTTATGACTCTATCTAACTAAAACGTGTCACAAATTACTTAAATTTGTACTGGTTATAAACTCGATAAAAACTCATGAGTTTACACACTGAATTTACTCCTTTTACGTTTCTACCTACGAGATAATCGTATTAATTTGCTTTAAATATCATGTTAATTATTTTTATTTGATCATATTCAAGGAATTTATATATAAATTTCATAGATTTGTTTTATTGAGTTTGATAAAGTATGAATGTTAATATATTTAATATCAACTATTTATATTTAAAATATATTTAAGTCAAATTATTGTTATTTTTTGTATTTCTTATTTAATTATATACTGAAAACACGTAATTATTAATAAAGGTAAATTCTTACGAGTTTATAATCCGATTTTACATCCTTATCACGGTGTTACTTAAACTTATGAGTTTGACAACCTTGCTTTGACATATGTTTTATATATGTCAGGAGAAGTCCTAAAACAATAAAAGAAAATTAGAATTAAAGTAAATAATTTGTCAGAAAATTGAAGGACTTTAAGTGATAATTTTAAAAATTAATCTTAGCAATGTCAAAGCATACAGATTAAAAAAAAAAACATGTATGTTCTTGATAAAATACTAAAAATTAACACCAATAGAGGTTAGGTCTAATGGAATGGATTACTCCCTTACAATGTGACAAACTAAACTTTAATTCTCTTTAAAAGATATGTCTATACTTAATGTTCCGCAACATATTAATCAAAGTTGCATCAAACTTTTCAACGTTTATCATGTTGTTCTCAAAGTAAAGCTGCTTGAAGGATTACACATTTTCATGATTCATTTGCTTTTAAGTTAAGGGATCTGTGTATATCACACTCTCATAACAAATACCTACCCTTGGAGCAATAAACATAAAGGATCCCTATTGTGTAGGAAATTAAGATAATGACATAATTTATGAGGAATTAGTTGAGAAAATATTAAGCATAAGTCCCTTTCGTAGAATTAAGTTCATATTGACATCATCCATTAATTAGTTAAAAAGAAATTAAATGAGACATAAAAATTCGTGAGCCACTTTGTTTAATTAATCTCACTTTCAGAATATTGACATTAGAGGGCCAATGTTTATATTAAATATATTATATATGTTGATTGATACAGCCACATATACTGTTGTAAACAATAATCCATCTTTTTTCCTTTCAATACAATTATTTAACAACTAGTATTTATGGATTATATTCAAGTATAGTGGCAAATTTATGTGCTTAATTGGAAATATTATTACGGTCAGAATGTATTTTTGGTATAATATAAGATTAAATAATGTCACAAATCCTTAAATAGAAATAGTAACATAAAATATGGGTAAAAGCGTCATAATTTCGGATTAATCGAAGACAATTAATTGCTAGGATATTTGATACTTGTTTTATTATATATTTATTTTTAGAATATCTAGAAGACCAAAAAGGAACCCAATGTGAACTCATGATATCTGCTAAAGATATTTTGGGTCCGAATAAGATATTTTGAATAGATTTTGCCTCCGGATATTCTAGTTGAGTGTGTCACTTCCCAAGTGTAACATCCCAAAAATTGAATTCAGAATTAGTGGTGAATTAAGGATTGGTTTTGGGATTAATTAAGGAGTTTAGAGAGCTATATAAATAAATTCATGGAATGGAAGTATTTCAGGGATTTTTAAATGCCTTGTTTCTCCCTTAATTTGAAAAAAATAGAGTTAGAAACATTATTTTTAGACCTATTAGTAATTTCCTTATCATAACTATTTTTAATTATTTCTTTTACTCTTTTTTCCCAATTTCCTCTCCTTTCCTTTCCTTCTCTCGCTAACCCGACCCCCATTCCCGTTCCTTCCTCTCCTCTTTGAGATGGAAGGTGAGAGAGGGAGAAAGAGCAATGCCAATGAGTGGCAAGCTCGCACCGCATGTGCCACTGATAGATGGGATGGATCTCCCCTCCATCCTCCCTTCCATTTCCGTTCTACTTCCCCTGCTACTCTGTGTGAAAGAAAAAGATAAGGTGGTGGGGTTTCTTCTGACCGGCATTTTTAGGGTGGTTTATGGGTGATTCCGGCAGTCCTCCAGCAATCATGAGGAGTGGGTAAGTTTCCTATATTCCCCTCTCTATCTTGTTTTTGATTTCTTGATTTCTCAAAGAGAAATTGTTAGGGTTTAAACAATTTTCAAAATTCTGAGTGGTCTAGTGATTTTGTTAATTTTTTGCACTTCCTTTAGGCTTAATGGAGGGTATGAATGGTTTGATTTTGTGAAATTTGGTCCTATTTGAGATTTTGTTTGCTTAAAGTTAAAAAAGATAGGTTTAGATTAAGAACCCCTTGGAATATGAGCTTTTCAGTTTGATTTATGAATTCTAGGGGATTGTTGGTGTTCAACAATAATGTTGGTTGAATTTAATTGGTTCAATTTAGAGATGGATGAAAATTTGAAATTTTTAGGTGTTTTAGAGAAGTAGAATGTTGCAATTAGGTGTATTGAATTTGAATGATGATTTAGATGAGTTAAACGAAATATTGGGATATGTTTAGTGGGATTGATGGAGAAATTTGATTTGGAAAGATTTCAAAATTGGAGGAAATTGTGTAGTTAGAGGAAGTGGAAAGGTAATAAAGAAATGTATTTATACTTCTTAAGCAAATTTGAGAATGGTTGCTTACTTTGGGCTTTGATGGGAGTTAAATAAAATCAGTCTAGCCAATTTGATATAATAAGCCTATTATGGGATTTCGTTGTGTGAAGTTTGGCTATGGTAGGATTTATGATTGGATCCGAAAGTTATGACGAATCGTGGTAGCTTAATAGTTTCAATATACTTGATGATGTTTAATTATAATGTTGGACGATGGGAATTGTGAGAAATATGTTGGATTGTAATTTGGACACTTAAAATTTAGGAATTTTTTAGATAACCTAGGAAGTTTAGGTTTGATGATAATTTTTGGTTGATGTAATGATTGTACTGAGTTGATGGTTGTTATTGATTGCCTACTAATGGTTAAGATTGTTGAGAATTTGGTAATTGCAATGATAGCATATAATTGGCCTAGGGATGATTTTGGGATACACATATGAAGTGATGAATCGGTGGTGGTTTGAGGACTTTTATATAACTTTGTGGACTCAAGGTTCATAATGAGTTGGAAGGATCTTTCTAGGTTTGAATTGTAAAGTGAGATCAATTGGATAGAAGTGATTATGTTAGTAGAATTAGGGATTCTTGGGTTCAATAAAGTTAATTGAGGATAGACAATTATCTTAGGCTTGGTATATGTTTAATTTAACTTAAACAAGCCAAATAGACGTGAATTGTTTATTGCCCTTGGGTTATTGTATCCTCTAGTAATTGTAGACACCGGTGGGTCGAGCTGAGCTTGAGGACTGCATTAACATGGTATTTCTTTTGCTTTTGGCAAGTTCAGGTAACCATACTCCCTTCACTATATTTGTGTGTGTGATGTTAGTTGAGGTTTTCAAAATCCCTTATGCTTTAACTTATATGATATGAATCGAATTTCTATTTTCATATTCAAAGCGTCTCTTAGTTACCGTTTCTATAAGTATGTTATTATAGTAAAGATAACATTTTAAGGAGTATGATTTGATTAATGTGGCTATGCTATTGGATGATTACTCGATTTGTGAATTGGAAAAGTGATGGAAATGGTGGATATAATAGTAATTGTGTAGAGGTTGAGTTGATTACTGAATGTGTGAATTAAAATTTGTTGGATATCTAGTATATATGTTGATATTGATTAATGATTACATATTACATATGACACTGCTTGGTACCATCATACAATGTAACCCTCAGTCAACCAACCGAACGATTATTTGTACATGTCTCTAATTGTAGATAGAGACCTTCATTGATTGTAGACAAGGAAGTTTTCATCCTAATTGTAGACAGGAGGAGTCCCCATTCTGATTGTAACAGAGGGGAATTAACATTCTAATTATAGACATGGGCACAGTGTCACTTCCATATCCTAATTATAGACAAAGGGAGTCCTCATTCTAATTGTAGCCAGAGGGGAATTTCCATCCTGATTGTGGACAGGGGCACAATGTCATTCCATGTTATATAATTATTGTTTTGATACATGAACTGCTTATGCATGAAGAGATATATGGTATATTGAAGTTATGGTTGTTATACTACTAATTTCTGAGCTGTGAATAGCATCCTGGTTACAGACAGGGACTCATTGTCATTGTTGCATAAACTGATCTTAGTGATATGAATAATGCAGTGAATATATGTGTTATATATTCTCTCTGGTCCTAATTACAAGATCAAGTTGACCTTTTTGTGGAAGCTAATGAAGCAAATTAGACCACTAAATTGTTATACATGCTACATGTAATTAGATTACAAGTTAGTTTATAATTAAACTAAATTTGTTTTAAGGAAAAAAGATAAATATAACAGTTTAAGGTTGTTTATTTTGCATCCTTAATGTCCCCAAAAAAGTTAACTTGATCTTATAATTAGGATCGAATGGAGTATATATATATATATATATATATTTGAGATGAACTAATTATCTATTTTTCATTTATAGTATATAGTATTTTGAATTGTGGTACTCAATTAGACACTCTGTTAACCCACTCTCACTTGTATACTGAGTTGAGACAGTGGTTATTGAGATAATTTGTCTCACCTCATTGTGGTTTACATTTTTGTAGGTGATCATGCACCATAGAAGACGCAAGGGAAGGGGACTGTCTGAATCACACTGTCTTTATGAGTCAGCAATGGTATATGTATTTTTGGAATCTAGTATATTGCCAATCCTTATGCTATATTATTTCACTTCCGCATTTCCATATTTTTGATTGATTATGAACTTGGATGACTGTATTAGTGTATCTATATTATTGGGAATACTTGACGTATCTTAATTGCATGTCTCTGTTGTTGATAACTTTTCAGCTTTTGGATTGTTGTTTGAATGATCGGTAGGTTGCTCACATGCAAGTGTTGGATGAATGGGATTTATGATATGTTTAATTGCTATGTTATTCTATGATATGGCTACTACTGTATCATTCCAGGATTATAGTCTTAAGGCTTGACATATGTAAGTATTGATTATTTGGGCATATTTTGTTTAACAATCATGTTAGAACAGTCCTTTTTAACATTGTTATATTGAATGGTTAATTGATGAAATTATGATCATTATATGTTGATTTTTAATAACCATGTTAGGCGATTCTTTTTCTTATATGGTTATCTTCTTTGTAAATCAAGTAGCTTTTATCAACTATGTTAGGAGAATCATTTTCTAACATGGTTAGGTGTTTTATTTATTATCGATGATAGTAATCATATTGTATTAAGTGTTGCTCTTTCTATCATGGATATTATCTCGAATTATTAGAAAAAAATTTCTAACTATGATAGAGTTGTTGTAATTGTATGGGAAATCATTTTCCTATCATAGTTAGCATTTATAATACTATTATATGATTGATTATTAGGGGTTTTTTATGTATTAAAGAGTAGGATTTTACACCAAGCCTATAAATACCATAACCTAGAGTGAAAATAAATCAATTTTGGAGGCACAAACACTAGCTCTCGCTTACTCTGTCTATGCTTTTCCATTCCCCCCTCCTTTCCATGCCCGCCTTTTCTGCAAAACTTGTTTATTCTTCCATGAAGAGCAATAACTATATCTACTCGTTCTTGGTGGCCGAAACGATGGAATGAGCTTCGGGACTCTAATTAGGGGGGGTATTTGCTCTGTCAAACTCTTTATTATTTTGATGTTGCTCTCTTAGGATTTTAAGAGTTGCATTAGAATAATAGATGAATAGTCATTTCCATTTTGTATGTAATTGAGTTAATTCTTTTATATGGATTATATTTTAAATGCAATTTTTTTAGTTTTAATTCCTGGCTAGTTGAGGATTCTCGAGTCAAAAAATGCAAGAGTTTATTCTATTGATTGCATGAGTAGCAATGGAATCCAACCTTTTAGTTATAAGTCTTTGAGTAGGATTCCATCAAAGAGTTAGGACTATAAGGTTAATCTAGCAATGTGTGATTCCGGTTGTGAGACTAGAAGCTCCTTACGATCAACAGGATCGCTTGAATCACGATCTTAATCAACCTGAAAAAGTGTAGCTAATTGTGCAGAATTTCGGCATTACTTATTCTAATTAGAGGGATTCCTCCAAATGTTTTATGCGCTTGTATTCTAAAGAACTTCCTAAAATTAATTTGTAAGCAATAATTCCCTAATTTTTTAGAAATTAAGAATGATTGTAAACACCCTATTTTGTCCGGACCCCACAAAATAAAAATAAAATATAATACAACAAAATAAATAAAATCTCTTGATTCTTTCTTACAATTTGGACTAACATTAGGAAAGTCAACTGTGATAATTGTTCCCCAAATTAGAAGATAAGACTGACTAACAATCAAAGAAAGAATTAAAAAAAAATCATCATGGTGACTGGATACATGATCCTAGTCATCATTGTGGGTAAAAAGAAAAAGAAAAAAAATCTGATAAGAAAAGAAAAAAAGGGAAGAAGGGAAAAAACTCAATTTGAAGTTAGCAATCAACCATTATTATGAAGGCATTCAATAGAAATCATTTTTAAGGAAAAATGTATGCAACCTTATTAGGAATTTTTTTATTTTGAAGATGGAGGTGGCAACAAAAAGGAATGATTGGGGATGCACACAATGAATGTGCGTGTGGGCATTTAAATAAAAAAGTCAATATGCTGATTGAAATTGAAAACCAAAAAACCAAAAGGAAAAATTCCAAAATCATGGGTGATTGTTCAACGGCACTTCAGGAAACAATTAAACAATGGCAATGAAAAAGTAATAAAATGGTAATACACCTATATAAATGAGAGGGAGAGCTCACTTGAACGGCAGGAGGAATTTTTTTTTTTCACAGAAGACAAACCTTCTTGATACACACAATTCTTTTCCCTCTCTCCCATATATCTCCCTCTATACATATCTCGTGGCTTTTTTTTTCCAAAAAGCTAACACCATCTCATCCATACACCTTCACTATTCACGGCCCCACACCTACCAACCATCCAATTCACTTTTTTATCCTCTCTGCCAAATTGCAAATCCTACGTGAGTATGTGATCCTTCATGAACCATGGTGATCCTTGGTTATCATATGTAGTTCACACCACCTGTCATATAATTGGGTTTCTTTGGGGTTTAAGCTTGTGCATTTTTGTTACTGACGCATTCTTTTTATGATCCCATATTACCACAAATGTGATTATTATTGTCGTTATTATCATTTTTTTTTCTTGTTCTCTCTTATTCTTCACGTGCATATGATTATAAGCTTGACAATCAGGTATGAACTTACTACTCATCAGCTCCCCAAAACATCATAATTTTGAAACAAATTGAAAAGGGGCAATCTATTTTTTTTTAAGATGAATGAGAATGATTTCAAAGAGTTGTTTTTTTTTTATGCCGTGCGAGGTTTTTAGAACCTCCTCAAGCAAAGTTGATTATTCTTCCGTGCGAGGTTATGGGAACCTCCTCAGGAAGTTTAATCGAAAAATCTTTCAAAAATCTTTTTTTCCAAATAATAAAAAAAACATTTTTAAGAAAAAATAAAAAATACAAACCAATAAAAAGTATTTTTTTTTTTAAATCTAATGAATGTTTTCCTAAAAAACATAAACCAAATGACACGCATTTCTACCGAACTACGTGGGCTTTGATCCCTTAAGGGTACGTAGGCCCTAGGTTAAATCCTAGGTCAAGTCCAACTATGTAAATTTTTTTTTTTGTGTGTTAATATATTTTTATATTACTTTTTGGGTGATTAAAATAAATTTCAAGGCCATATTTATTTTTAGATAATTAACTTAGGGTTACCGTTCTCATGAACGGGTGCTGTGGGGTGCCTAATACCTTCCCCACGCACAATCGACTCCCGAACCCTATTTGGTTTTTAAAGACTATTTATATATTTTCAAAAGGTTTTCCAAAATTACCCTATTTTAAAAATTTTGGTGGCGACTCCATTTGACCTGATTTTAGGGCGCTACAATGATTTCATCCGAATTTCGAAAGGTTTCCTTTTCAACATTTGTTTTAATTAAAAACCACTTTTAGCGTTACATGTTGCATTGCACAACAACTATTGCTATAGGAACTAGATTACGCATAGGTTCCTTGTGAGAACGATACTCAAAATCATTCACTACGTCCTTGGGTTGAATATATTTTGAAGAGTAATATCCAAAACATTAAAATCAATATATATATATAAACAAGCTCTCTTCACATAGTTAAGTTTTTTTTTTTTTTACTATGAGACTATGCAAGATTTGACCAATGGAGGACTACGTGGACTAGCTCTCACAGGGGAATTGTTTGCATTATTATGGACTCGAATTTAAGACCTTATGTCTAAATGGTTAAAATTCTTTTCACTTTGACCAATACCTTTTTAGTCAAGTATTGTCCAAATTTAATTATAGATAAATGTTTGAATGTGTTTTTCTTTACTCATTAGAAACGAATTATCAACCCTTTTTAAAAATACCTGAGTTTCTTTCGCTTAGCATGATTATTTTTGGGTGGTGATCCTTTTCTTTTATAAGTTTAAGTATTTGTTTATTGGAGATAATATTAATCCACCATGTTGCGGAAGAGTATTCCATTTCATTGTAATTTCATTATATCCACCTGTTGGCTGGTTGGTAATCCTTTTTAATGATAAATAGTAAACATTTAACTAGCCTTTCCGAAGCTAATTTCATTAAGAAAATAATGTTGGCAATATGTAGACATATATGTAGCTTTTTTGGTACAAGACTTTAATTTAAATTTGTGAAATTACAATGAGGATTTAAAGAATGGATTTAATTATCAATAAATTTTAAATAACAAAGAAAGAATGTAAATCTGTTATCATTTTTTATACTGACACTTGTTACCACATGTTTCTCGATTCTCTGGATTATTTTTGTAAGTTTTTTTTTAAGGGAGAATGACAAAAGGCCTGTAAATCACAAAATCCAAAATCAAATTTGTTGAATACAATTTATAAAGTAATTCACGACTATTTTGTGGAAAATGCCTCATTTGAGATTTTGCAATTTTTGCCTTTTTTTTGTCATTTTCCACCTTTCTATTCATTACTTTATTGCAAAATTTTTATCGATAATATGTGACATTAATTAGATATATTATCTTAATGTTTTGAAGGGTAATTAGATAAAATATTTTAAAATAATTTTTCTATTAGGGAGTATGATGCATCAATGTACATGAGTAATTAAAATTCTAAGGTAAATAAATAGTTGAGTTAATTAATTATTTATTTTTAAATAATTTTGATATAATAACTTGACGATATATGTGGAGTTAACAAAAATTGTAAAGTGATTCTATAAATAAATAGTGGCGAAACATGCTTATAATATTTTAAAATTGTTCAGATATTGATTATAATATTATAATAAATATGCTGATATGCAAGTTTATTTTAATTAAAAAACATAAAGTGATTATATTAAATGATTATAATTCAAATAAACATGTTGATTTGCAAGCTTCTTTTAATTTAAAACATAAAACAATTATCATCATGTTTTGTTAGTATTTAATTGTAAAATTACTGTTTAAATTTTTGAATCAACGTTTGTTTGATAAGTGTAACTATTAGTATTAGGATTAAAAAAAATGAAAATATATACACTTTATATAGTGAAATGATAAAACTAAAAATTGCCATAAACTAATTATTATTAGATTATATCCCGAGGGAAGAATATTTGATTTTTATATATTATTAGAAGACACAAATGCCTTTAATAATTTATGTTAGCATTCACAAGTTTAAAATATATAGGCATTTCAACTTTATTATAACAATTTTCTATTTTATGTTAACAGTTCACAACTCAAGTCATTCTTTTTAAAATTAGCAACTAACAATGCCAATGTTGAAAATCTCATAATACTAGTATTCACAAGCTTACAATAGATATTTTCAACTATATCATATATATTGTCAACTTTACGTTAACAATGCATAACTCACTTCCTTCTTTTTTCAATGACAAGGGCAATGTCGTGAATTGTTAATATAAAATAGAAAATCATTATGATAAGGTTGATATTCCTTATTTTAAACTTGTAAATACCAACATCAATTATTAGGGTTATTTGTATGGTTGTTTAAAAAGATCTTGTACCAAACCTAGTAGGACCGAAATTTCTGGGATCAATGGTATTGGGATCTAATTGAAACCGGGACGGTACTATGATACAATTACATCTCCAAGATTCCCAATTACTTATTTAATTTTTTCCCATAATCCAAATATGCATTTCTTCCTTTATGTTTTCCAATTAATTTGTCCTCTACCCAAATATTATTTTTTCTCTTTCTTCACAAAATAGTTTAATTGATCAATTAATTCAATCATTTAAAGGTTTAGAGTTTAACCATTTAGGAGGTACACCTCTTCTTTTTCTTCTAACATTCTACATTATTTGATTGATTCAATCATTTAAGTATATAAATGTGATAGTAAAAAATTAATTATATTATATTATCAGTAACCAAAGTAAAAATATCATAGATTCTTTATTTTTTCTTCTTGGTAAGATTATGTCAAAGAAAATTGGACGTTCCGGTCCCAGTCCATGTCCTAGTCCCATCCCATGGGGCCAAGAGGTCCTTAGTACCGATACCAGAACCAGGACATGAATGATGTCCCAACCTTCTTCCGGTACCAAGACTCAAGAAAGGGGTGTCATGGTTTCTTCTCGATACTTGAACAACCCTAATTATTTGTGTAAATTTGTTAAAATATGGAAATTACGGATTTCTTTTTGGGAAAATCACAATGAGGTCCCACATAAGGCATTTAATCACAACCAGGTCCCAAAAAATCATCAAATTACATTGAAGTCCCAAGGGACCTCGGTGTAATTAAATGGGAGTTGTCAATACCAGCCGTGTGAGTTGTTAGTGCATACAAAACAGCTGGTATTGACAACTATTGAATTGACAACTCATTAAGCTGCGATTGACAACTCTTTTTGTATGTATTGACAACTCACACGGCTGGTATTGACAACATTGAATTGACAACCCATTGACAACTATTTTGGGCATAGTAACAACTCAATGGGCTGGTATTGACAACTCAATTTAATTACACTTAGGTCCCTTGGGACTTCAATGTAATTTGATGATTGTTTGGGACTTGGTTGTGATTAAATGCCTTATGTGGGACCTCATTGTGATTTTCCCTTTCTTTTTTGGGACTGCCTTGGGATCGATTCCCCTAATTCAAGAGTCTAATTGATCCTTTTTCAATTTTAGAGGTAATATTTTGGGAGTCTCCCCCCCCCCCCCCAAAAAAAAGGTATAATATAAACTGCTTTTCAAATTATGTGGAATGTTTGGGGAAAATGTATCTATTTATGATGATAACAGCTCAAAATTTAATGTTTAAAAAATAACGGCTCAAAAAATGTATCTAATTTAATTCCTTTATTGTTTAAATGGACTGGCTGGGGAAACCACGTGTACTGAATAATTGATTATGCTGGGTGACAAAAGCGATAGGAATTGGTAAGTGGGAGGCAGCCTCAGACTGAATGCCACCACAGCACAATTATGTTTGATCTCATTATTACCAGCATAGGACTTTAGGCAGAATTAAATGTTAGGCACCGTTTGTTACCAGAAAAAAAAAATTGTAGATAAGAAAAATATGGCACATTACTTCATTTTATGCTAGAATAAATATTTGGTCCTCTAAATTTACACTATGTTGTTTGGTCATTAAAGTTTGAAAAATATACTCTTAATCTTTAATCTTAACACAATCACTTTCATCTAACAAAAGATGTTACTCAACAAATTTGTGATTATATCATTAAATAGTGATAAAATAAGATGAAACTTTAAAATATCAAAATGATTATATTAAAGAATTAATATTTAAACGTATATTAACAACATTTAATTGCACAATCACTGTTTAAATTTTGCTGAGTCAGCATTTAATTTGTTAAATGCAACTGATAATGTTAAGAATAAATAACAAAAAGTGTAATTTTAAACTTAAAGAACTAAAACAAAACTCCATATAAACTTAGTGAAGACCAAATATGAGCTTTAACTTTCATTTTATCTCTAATAGTTCTTATTATTTCAAATTAATTTAATTAATTTATAAACAAATATATAATTCACTATTATGTGGGGGTATATTAGGAAGATATAGTCTCATTTGTTATAATTAAATAATTTATCTTGTGCTATTAGTATATGTTAGTGAGTTAAGTAGTTTATGGTATTATTAAGGACAAGATGAATACCTATAATTTCTCTTGGTATGACATGTTTGATTGGGAAAAATTGGCTTTTGAAGAACTCTTCTTATGTATAAGGGAAGACCTCTTCCCTCAATATATGGAAGGAATAATACTTGTGTATATAATGTCCCATTTAACCTTCATGTTTGCTATCCTTTCTAAAGAACCAAACTAAGCACTCCATTTATACTTTATGTCTCCCATCCTTCCCTCGGAAACAGTTTCTATGCTAAAAATGTTTAGTAGAGAGAGCTAATCAAATCTAGTTAATTTGGATGAAGTAGATTTGATTATTTTTGAAATGATATCTTTTTAGGTTAAACACATTAGTTTTTTGAAAAAATCATAGTTAAAATATTATCTTTATGTTATATTTTATAGTCATTAAAATAATTTTTTTGAAAAAATACAAACTATTATAAAAATCAAATCTTAACCATCCAAATTAGATTTGAAGGTTTAGATCTAATTAGCTCTTCCTACTAATCTTTATGCTTAGTTGGGAAATTAGTTTCTCCTTCCTAACATTATAGAGATATTTTAGAGATTTCTTACATTATTTTTTGTTTCCTTTAATTCGTCATTTCCTTTCCTTTCTCTTTGCATGTCAATCGGGCATGCAGCTGGAAAATTTTCATTCTCTCTATTTTCTTTCTTTCTTTCTTTGTTTTTTTTTTTTTTTTTGTTGTTGTTGACACATGTATCTTTTTGTTAGAGATTTATATGTTCAAGGTATATTGTTGGATACTAAAAGTGGGCATGTATCTAATAAAAGGTTCAAACATTGATTTAGCGCATTATGAAGCTAGTTCATTCCACTAGATCTAACTCTTATATATAGGCTCATTTCTTTCCCTTTTATATAAATACATTTTCTCCACTAAACGGGCCTTATGAATACATTTCATATAAATACATTCTCTTCAAAAGATCACTTGAAAGCCTTGCACAGCCAGTAAAACTTTGAACCAGAGGGTATATAAGAAGATCGATACTGAAACACCAATCTTACATACATAGGATGCGAGAGCTTTTGTCTTTTTACCATCCTTATTAATTTTACTGTAACTAATTGTTCGGTTGAGTGAAAGATTTTATTTACTTTTAACAATAGGAATTTAAATTATGTAAAGAACAAATCCCTGTATTGAATAGAACAGAACATCAGTATGATAAAAAAGCATAAAAAATAAAATTTGCAACAAAACATCATAAATATGTTAAATTTTATTTTTACTTTTTAAACATGCGTTTACAAAGTACTATAGTTTGTTTTTTTAAAAAAAAAAAATGTGTTCAATAATAACGTGGATATAATTGAAAAATTAACAATTAATGTTGCCATCATCTTATAAAATGATAGTTAAATAGAAACAATTCGTTTATCAATAGATGGATAAAAAGGAGGATGATGAAAAAAAGAAGATAAAAATTCGTCAAATTTTTTTTTTTACTGCAAATCAATGGAGCTACTTTACCTTCGACATAAAATTCCTCTCAAATACTAATTCTTATACATTTAATTATGATTAAAAAGCCGTTTTTTAATGTCCCTATCGTCATTTCAAGTAAGTCATAAATTAAATGCAACAAGCTAAGCAATTGGTGTGGGAACAAAAATTTAATTTGTTTCTTAAAATTAGGGGTCAAACAACATAAGGTTGCAGACTAAATCAATTTAATGGCATTCTCACTTTGTTTTAAATATTTCCTCTTTTAACAAAAGTAAACAATATGAGATTATATGCCAAATCACGTCCTAAAATAGTATTGATCTATAAACTATTGGTCATCATAGTTTGCCCTTATTTTAGTTTTGTTTCAAACCATAAATTTTGAATCCCAAGTTTCTTTCATTCTAAAACAGTAAAATGTGTCTCTTTAAATTTTAATAAAACTTTGGATATTTTATCTTTGAAAGAACCAATATTATAGTTCAAAACTTGAAAAATCAGAACCAAGATATGGCAAATTATACATACTAGCTACATGCTCTCTCCCTTACACGAGAGGTAATATGAGAATTTTTTATCCATATTATGGGAGATAACATATAAAAATCAAGATAATGAATGTTTGATTTCCATTTATGTTTTTGCATACTAAATGAAAAGAGGGTAGAGAGTGTGTATAATAAATATATGAGGGTAAAATTAGAAAATCACATTAATATTACTTGTAATAAATGACTCCACAATATTTATTAATTTGTGTAAAATTGTTAACTACCTCTTATAACATAGATAGAAAATATAACTAGATACTCCTTCTATTCTTAAATATAAGACCTAGTCGACTTTTTTTAAAAATACTAAGAAAACTAAATAAGTTAATTATAAATTGATTTACCTGATTTTATTCTCTAAACTAATTTATTTAACTAATAAAGTAATATATATATATATATAATATATATATAAAATATATTATAATTAAGTGATTTATTTTCCTTCCTTAATCTATAAAAAAAAAGAGTTAAATAGGAACGAGGAGGAAGTGAAAATTGGATTATTCCCCATAAAAAAGAAGAAGACAGTTTAGGAAAGATAGAAATGGAGTAATGGAGGTAGGTGGTGGGAAAAGGTTAAAAGGAGGTTAATAAAGGGATTGTGTAGAGGCTTCGATGCCGCGTGGGGAAGGGGTACGAATGAAATGAAGGCAGGTGTTATATTTGTCGAAAGCCTGAAGTTGACTCAAGAAACAGCCATTCAATTCCCCTCAACTACCAACTGTCTTCGTTGTTCGTTCTTCAATTCCATCTCTAAATCCTGCCGTACATAAGGTAGATCGCCAATTAATGCCCCATGTACTCACATCTTGTTGAGTTTCATCAATGTTATGCACATTTTGTTTCTTGATGCTTCCTTAAGTTTTGAATTGGTTTCATCTCAAACATAAGATGTTATTTATATAAGTTATATTTAAGAGGAGAGAGAGGGAAACATTGTTTTAAATGAGAGGATAGTAAAATATAAATAAGAGTAATATTAAAAAAAAGTTCTACTCATCTGATCTTATTTATAAGGCACTTCCAGCACATTTCACACAGACCAAGGAAAGCCTTAAAACTCATTAACTTTCCATTAAAATTTAACAAATTTACAATTTTACCCATATTTAATATCCACTATACCACATTAAAATAAAGTCAACACATAATAAATGAAGGGTAAACTTGTACATGCACACTAAATATTTAATGAGGTGACTTATATATAGGACCAAATAAAACCTTATCTCTCTGCCCTATAAATAGGACCAGATGAATATTTCAAATATATTTATTATTTTTAACTACCTTTTAACAGTTTTCTTAAGAAGCACAATTTAGTCTCTGGGCTCTTATACTCCCTCTAGTCATTATTATAATGTACAAACTACAAATTTTCACAAATCAAGGAATTGTTGTTGGGTCATTAAATATAACCTATATTGGACATTTTGCCCAACTTCATCCCTCATTAAATAATATGACTTAACCTTTTCAACTTTGAACCTCCATTAATAATAAGGGTAAAGTGGGAAAAAGTAATTAATACAGCGGTTTATGTCTTATATGTGAGACCAAAAATGTTTCTGGTTGGGTGTGCCTTATAATAAGGACTAGAAGGAGTATATTCATGTGGTCTCAAATATAAAACAAACCCTCTATACTTATATATAAGAATTCAAATGATAAAATCACGTAAATTAAAAATGTAGTTGAAAATGATAAATATCTCTGAATTATTTTTTCTTTTCAAGTTTATCTTTATTTATAATTGGGTAAATAAGAGAAAGAAATAGGATAATAATGATATAAATAAGTATGAAAGATAATTTTAAAAGAGAGAATAGTGATGGGTAAAATGGGAAAAAAATTATTAAATGCTCTTTCAAATATAGACAAGCTCTTATAAAAAATGAACAAACTCAATCAAATTTTTGGCTTTGATATAAAGGAATTGAGGGAGTATTTATTTAGTTTTAAGAGATTAAATGAGATAAATGAGTTAACTAATTATAGATCATGTGATTTGATCTCTCTTGAATACTTAAGTTTAACATTAGTTATATATCAGTTGATTAGTTTGGATAAATGATAATTATA
Source organism: Mimosa bimucronata (assembly GCA_037074515.1). Classification (NCBI taxonomy): domain Eukaryota; kingdom Viridiplantae; phylum Streptophyta; class Magnoliopsida; order Fabales; family Fabaceae; genus Mimosa; species Mimosa bimucronata. The sequence continues at coordinate 5,782,299 of CM073446.1, forward strand.
AGAGATAAAATAAAAAAAAAATTATCACCAACATTCACTTCTGAACTTGTATTTAGGATAGGAGTGGGTATTAGTTTTGGGAATTTAAATTTTTTGAATGAATTGATGAAAGAAACCTCTATTTCATGGTATTATTTAATATTTATAAAGAGAATAATTAGTGAGATAAGAAATCCTTCAACAATAATTTATCATGAATTACCTATTCACCACAATCATTTAATACTCTATTTTGTTCAAAATATAAGCTCAAAATAGCTAATGTGTATAATACAAAATCAATTTAAATTAGTTAAAAGTAATAAATCTGTAATATATGTGTATCTACTTTTTTTCAAATATATCGTTATTTATAAATATAAAAATGAGAGAAAATAAATTAAAAAATAACAAAAGAAAATAATATATAAGAAAAAAGGGAATAAGCCAGTGTGTGATAGAATGGAAAAAATGGTTAAATGATAAGATAAATTTAAAGTGTAGCTTATGAAAAGATTAAACTCCTTCCAAATCTAAAGTTTATATTTTGAACCAGAGTTAGTAATTCATAAATGTAAAGTCTATATTTTGAATTGGAGTTATTAGGTGACAACACGTTTTAACCAATAGCCTTCACTCCGTCCGGACCTTAATTTAGGTTTTATTTTGGGAGATGAACTAGGGAAAATTAATTACAGGTTCTATATAAAGAACTTAATTAAGATGAGGTCCCATAAAATCACGTAACTAATCTTAGGTCCCATCAAGTTGTTATCGCCTGGTCATATTTTATTATAATCAGGTCAAAAGTTATTACTAATCAAGAGTTTAAAAGTTGTGATTGTTAAACCCCAAATTGTTATCTTTGAGCCAAAAGTTGTTATTGTCAGGCCAAAAAGTTGTTACCGTCTGGTCAAGAGTTGTTAGTGACCCCTGGCCTGATGATAACAATTTTTGGCCTAACATTTACAATAACATGGGAGGGACCTTTAATTAATTATGTGATTTTATGGGATATCATCTTAATTAAATTCCTTACATGTGATCTATAATTAATTTTCTCATGCCTTTAATCTTAAATATAGGAACTGCTTTTAATTTTTATCTATTTTTCAACTAAATTACCTCAATTGATGTTCCTTACAAATAATAGAAGGGCAAAGATTTAAGGATGTTTCGAAAATACATATAGTGATTTAATTAACATCCTTAATATATTTAAATTAGGTAAATGGTTGGCAAAAAAATAAATTTGGTAAATAAATATTATGTTTCTAAAAAAATAATACTTTTCTATTATTGCAGATAAGGAAAATGACATATAATGTATTTTTGAATTTCAAAATCTCATATAAAAGATTTAGCCAGTTGAATAACAATATTCATAAGTTGATGAACGATATTAAAAACTGTAAATCACATATTTAAGATTTTAAAATTTAAAAAATAGTTTTCTATCATTTTCTATAGGCTGGACAGATCATTCATCACTTATTTTTTTAAACATAAGTCCCATATTAAGCTTTTTGTGGGCCTCATATTTTCCTTTGATAAAATAAAAAAAAAAAATCGTTGGGTACTGTTGTTGTACTTCGTTCAATGGATCAAATTTCCAGTAGGCATGGATGGATATACTTGGTTCCAACTTCAGATCTTGCTAGATTGTTTTTACAGTCTCTACCACTTGATCGTTCACTTACACATATACGAAGTATTTGGCCAAAAAAAAAAAAATCCTAGTGTAAGAGTTAAACATATATGTATTTCGGTCTCAAATATAATATCTCAATACACTTTATCTCTTAAATTCTAAACTTTTACCTTACAATATCCATATTGATTGTACGTGTATGAAAGATGTTTCTATCAATTGATTATATTGTTCTAAAACGTAACCCACATGATTTTAAAAAGACATCTTAGTTCAATCAACTACCTATGTCAAATAAACTGGCCAACCAAACGTTTTCATTTCCAATAATTATTTATTTAGCTCTTAGATTAAAAATTGGAGGTAGTATTAGGGTTATTGTATATCTAGCATTCTGAAGTACTATTGTTTTTTTAAGTGTATCCAACATCTAAAGGTACTTTTTGGTATATCCAATACCGTGAAGTATTTTTTATTTTAGGTGTATCCAAAACCCTAAAATATTTTTTTGTGCACCCTACACCAAGTTATAGAAAATAGTTTAGGGTGTTGGACTCACCTAAAAAATTCTTTAAAGTGTTGGATGCATCACAAAATACTTTAAGACGTTGGATGCATCTTTCCCCTTAAATTTGTGTGTATGTGTATGTGTGTTTAATTTATATTCAATCCCTCTAGTACAAAAACCAAATACTATCCGGTCCTTAATATAAACCTATGTAGGCTTATTTGGGGAGATTAAAGAAGGTAAATAAATTACTCCCTATTATAGCATATTTTACATTATGTCTCAGAGATATTTATGTGTATCATGATACTATATATCATTTCAATTATAAATCAAGCAAATTACTTTGGAGACAAATGATAAATCTAAATATTTTGAAATAATTTATTTAGTTTTATAAATTTCTCCATATTAATATAATGTATCAAGTCTTACACTGAGCAAGAGAGTTAGAAGTACAGAAAATGGACAATTGCAGTAAGGTCCCAAGTAAGAGATTTAATTTCAGGGAGGTCCCAAGGAGTTGTTAATGGCAACTATTAACAACTGAAATAGTCTTGGTTAACAAGTAAAGAAGTTGTTAATGGACCTGTTTGATATTAAATCTCTTACTTGGGACCTTACTGCAATTGTCTCTACAGAAAATGAGATGCTGACACCACACCCATACAATTAATTGTTAGTCATTAACTCCACCTCAATAGCGAAATCAAACCACCTAGCTAGCTAGTCCTACACCCTCCTCCAAGCCAAGACAATTTGTCTATATAAACTCACACAGCCTTCATCACTAAGCACACATCAAGCAAGCAAGCCAATTCCAAACACACACCCTTCATAACATAATTTCTTTCATTTCAAGTTCAGAAAAAAAAAAAAAACAACAATGATGATGATGAAGGTGGCATGCATAATGGTGGTGTTATGTGTCGCCCTGGTGGCTGCACCAGTGGCTGAAGCCATAACCTGTGGCCAGGTCACAAGCAACCTGGCTCCTTGCATCTCTTACCTCCAAAAAGGTGGCGCTCCTCCGCCGGCCTGCTGCAGCGGTGTCCAGAGCCTCCTCGGACAAGCTAAGACCACCGCCGACAAGCAGGCCGTGTGCAACTGCCTCAAGTCCGCCGCCTCCTCCGTCAATGGACTCAACCCTAAGAATGCTGAGTCCCTTCCTGGTCAATGCAAGGTCAACATCCCCTACAAGATCAGCACCTCCACCAACTGTGCCACGTATGTGTGTATATATATATATATATACTTTTTTTTTTACTTAAGACTAATCCCTTTTGAACGAATGTAATATTGAATTGGGTTTTTTTTCCCCTCAAATGTGTTTCCATTTTTGCATGATATAATTTGTTGGGAGAATCATAAATTAAAGTCAAATTGAGGTTGAAATTTTTTTTCCCTGTCTTGCTAGCTTTTTTGGTTTAATTTCAATTTTCTGAAATTGATTTCTTTTATGTGTTATCAAAACAAGTTTATATCAAATTTACTTTTCTATAAAAGTTTATTCTAACATAAATCACATTATATGAATTTACTCTAATCCCAACTTTGGTTGGCCAAAGTAATCACTTTTAACTACAATATTAATACAAACAAGTTCATTTTTGTGTATACATGTATATGTAACCTTATTTTCCTCTCCGTAATGCTTTTTCCCCCTGAAAACACGATGATTTATTATATATTGTCTATTTTATGATAATAATGGTGTGAACTTGTATTGGAAATTGCAGCATCAAGTTCTGAGGCGAGGTATGTGAAGGAGTTTATATGAGAAGGTATAGAAGTAGAGAATAAAGGAGGGTTTACTTTCAGTGATCGCTGTATGTGATGATGACTTGAAGGCCTTCCACAAATTAGTCTTGTTTTATATTATATGTAACTTTTCTCTTTCTTTAGTTGCATGTAAAATGTGTGAATCTCGCCTGTGCGAGTTGCATATTTAGTTCTATGTATCCTGTTTTTAAACTTCGTCTCTGCCTTATTAATTATTTTAGTCCGCTTTAATTATCTTTAATAATTAAAAATATCTCAAAGTAATTCGCCCAAAAAAAATTAAGTAATTAAGCGTTGGTTATGATATAAGTAAAAAAGGTTACAACTACTTATTAAATACAATCAAAGTATAAAATGTCTTCATCATAAAAAATAAAAGAAGTATGAAATGTCTTTGAACCCGGCAATACATGAATTAATCTTATTAGTATTGACAAATATTACTGTAACTCATCCAAACAATGGTCTAATGATTTTTCTCAAAAGAAAAAAATAAAACGCAAGGAATTTATCAAATCATCAATGTGGGCATACAAACTACTTCCTCCATTCTTAAATACAAGACACAATTAACTTTTTTGCGGAAGCTATTATAACGTATTTTGTGTATTATTTGATTATATGGTAGCTTATAAATTAAGAAACTAGTTTAGAAAAAAAAATCAAGTAAATATAAGTAACTTATTTAGTTTTCTTAGGATTTTTTAAAAAAATTAATTAAATCCTATATTTAGGAATGGAAGGAGTATATTTTCCCACGTATAACATCTTGGATCATAACCAATCCATTACTTCTATTAGATAATATTGTCAGTCTGTCACCAATCAAGTTTCTAATAAGAATTTGACATAAATTAATGAAGTTAATTAAGATTAGTTATCTCTTATAAAATATCATGATAAAAAAATTTATCTCATCGTCACCAAAAAAAAAAAAAGAGTAGATCTCAATGTCAATGTTATAAGATTAGTAAATGATATGAAGAAAAGTGTTTCCGATTCTCCTTTTTTTTTTTCAATGTTTTTCTACTCTCTTCTAACTTTACGATGAAAAATTTCATGATAAAAAAATTAGATCTCATCATCAGCCAAAAAACAAAAGTAAATCTAAATGTCAACATTATAAGATTGTTGAAACATTTAATCATATATTGATTGTGGTCAAAATTTGGGTGCATCGCCTCACCTATGGTTTTCTGTTAAGTAGTTAGGTTATATCCTTAATCAGTACGAGTTGTAGCCTTTGTCTTTATCAGTGGGTTGGGCCTTATTTATGACTTTCATTTTCATTTTCATTTTCAACTTGGAGGAGGACCATAATTACTTCACAAACTATGGCTTTTTTGGTACAGTTGTCAATTTATATGTAAGTATTTGCAACTCTACGGGGAATTATTTTCTCAATATGATATTTTCTTAAACTTAAAATTTGAATCTTTACTTTACTTAAAAAATATTAAATCATTTTCCTCGACACAATTACTAATAATTAGTTCTTATAGTTTTGGATATAAGAACTAAACAAGAGATTTATTTTGGTCATATATATATATATATATATCAATTTATTTTACCTCCCACATCTATAATCTTGTCCTCTAAACATCCAAATGTTGCATGTGCACATAGTGAAGTGTTTCCAAGGATAGTTACAATATATATGATTAAAAAAAGCAGATTAAGGAAACTAATATAAATTTGTTATAAATAACTCTTGATTAATATTTTTAATGTCCACAAGCTAGTTACCTAGCGCTTATACTAAGGATGGAAGGGATGACTCTACTTCTTATGCTATCCTTTTTGCTTAGTCTATAGAAGAATGAGAGCTTAGTCATATAAAAATTGGTTAAATAACTCTTCAAGCATCATGTGATCTGTATTCCCACTAATAAGAACAATTTAAACAAAATAGTTTTGTTTTCTTTACATATACTTTCTTCATCAAAATATTTCTCAACACTCTCTTACTACATTAGAACGATTTTTGTTTAATAGTGCTTAATTAACATAGCAATCTTAGAGAGTGTAATTATTCCTGGTGGGTAAAGAATGTCATTTTTTCATTAACACTTAGACGATTAGAATTAAATAAGATGCTTTAAGTAAAGTAGGTTTCAAATTCATCTTTGATATGATCAAAATCCTTAGGTTACTGTAAAAGGCGTGGTTTTAAAGGGGATAATGAGAATAAAAGACTCTTAAAAGATTTGAAAGACAAAAATGTGTTTCTAACTTACATGATCCCTATGATTATGAGCTGATGTAAATTCACTTGTAGTTTAATGGAAATTATCTGAATGCTCTTCAATCAATATTTTTTTAATTACCACCCATTACCTCCCATCGGAGCTTCGGTTGCCATCGCCTAGGGACTCAAGCCACTAGTGATAGGGACCCATTGGCTCCGGAGCTCTGGCGATGGTGGGTCTTTTAAGTATTATCCCATTAAAAATTTCAGACAAAGTTGTTGGTCCCACCCCATTTGTTTTGCTTAAAGCCACTAATAAGCCTTTTAATATATGAGATAAAAAAAAGTAAACTTTTAAATTTTGTGTCCAAGACCTTCCCAAATTTTGATAAGATGTTACCAATTTTTGTTTACCAAATTCTGGAATATAACGTTCGAGCTTTGGTAAATTTTATAGGAGAACTTAGTAATATTATATATCAAATTGGTAATTTCATATCTCAAATTGACTAATGCATTTCTAAAGTCTGGATTACCATCCTTGAAATTAGTAAAGCTGATATAGGAACTTTGTAAGATCATATCTCAACTTGGTAATCCGTTTCAAAATCTATAAAATGAGTTGAAAGTTTAGATTTATTATTTGGTAAATGAAAGTTAGTAACACCTAATAAACAGTTGCTAATAATATCTTATCGAAACTTGGGAACAGGTGAGTATAAAATTAATTAGTATACTTTTATATATATATATATATATATATATTTGCATCTCATATATTAAAGGCTCGGTGTTCTGGCAAAAGTGCAAAACAAAAAACAACCTACCACTATGCCTTTCATTTATTTTGGACAAAAATACCCATCGACGCCGAGCCTTCAATATATGAGATAGGTGAAAGACTCACCTATTTCAAGAGTCTTTTTTTGTTCTTTATTCCTTTTTTACCTGATTTTTTGGACCTGATCTTTATCCCTTTTTAGAACCTTCAATTTAGTGGCATCTGTTAAAAAGTGTACTGATAAATGTAATCAAAATTACAAGTCATATATCTTATTGATGATATGAAATTAGACAATTTATGTAATTGTATTGTACACTTAAATATGATAATAAAATGATTATAACTATGTCCTCCCAAAAAAATACTATATATATATACAAATTTGTATTTCTTACACTAGATAGTCCCCAAGGCATTTTTTGTAAACTACTAGGATTTTTCATATTTGAAGAAAAAAAATGGTCACAGTCCATGGCAAAAAAAAATTGTCACAGTCCACAGAAGGTTTTCAGTGTTTTTTGACACAAAAAACGTTTTAGATTGTTAAAAAGTGGAATTCGTTTCTATTGGTTCCAATTATATGTTTTATTTATGGGCGATGCTTAACAGTTACTCCCTCAATTTTTAAATATAAAACATAGTTGACTTTTTTAAGAATCCTAAGAAATTTAAAAAATGTTACTTAAAAATTGATTTTCCTAAATTTTTTCTCTAAACTAGTTTATTTGACTTATAAGTTAACATATAATCTAATAGAGTTAAGGTCCATTTTTGCTCGGGAAATAACTGCAAAGGAGCATTTAGTATCTAGAAGTAACTTGTAGAGCATATTTGCCCCGGAAGACGGAAGTGTCCAAATCGGAGCAAATTTACCCCCACCGTTTAAAACGTTAACTTTGACCGTTAAATACTACTTTTTGACACACTGATGTTGCTAACCGTTAAATACACTGATGCTGACCGGAAGTAATTACTAATGAGCGTTTTTACCCTATAAGTATCCAAATCGTAGAAAATTTGTCCTTACTATTATTCAAAGTTGAGTTTAACCGTTTAATGACACTAACACTCCACATTGCACCCAATAATCCATCTCATCATGCATCTCATCACCACAAAATCGTTTAAAAAATGAACTGTGATTGAAGAGAATCAAATTATGAGATTATACAAAATTGACATTTTTATTGTTTAAAAAATAATATAAATAAAACAAAACCAATTTTGTTGTTTCTGGTAGTAAGAGAGGACGATGATGATAATGAAGTTAATCTGTGTGGAGAGAGGGGAGGAGGGCAGGGTGGTTGATGCTTTTATTTTTTATTTCATTATTCTTTTAATTTTTATATATGTAAGGAAGGGTCATTGATGCTTTTATTTTTTTGTTTTATTATTCTTTTAATTTTTATAAATGTAATTTAAACGACTTGTGGTGATAAGATTAATTATTTTGTGCAATGTAGAGTGTCACGTGTCATTTAACCGTCCAACTTAACTTTAAATAACGGTCCAGACAAATTTGCTACGATTTGTATACTTACAGGGTAGAAACGCTCCTCGATGGTTACTTTCATGGCAAAAATAGACCCTAAAATGATGACATGTACATAGTGACAGAGCCACGTCAGCATCAATGGGCCAAAAAATAGCATTTAATTGTCAAAGTTAACATTTTAAATGGTGATGGTAAATTTGCTCCAATTTAGACACTTTCAAGGCAAATATACTCCTCAAGTTATTTTTGGGGCAAAAATCGACTTTGACCCTAATCTAATAATACATTAAATATGTTATGATTAAGTGAGTTATTTAACTTCCTTAATTTCTCCTAAAAAAATCAACCGGGTCTTATATTTTGTAAGCGGAGGAAGTAATTGGACCCAGTGCAACCACATCAGACCTCTCAAGTACTTGAGCTTTTGTTGAGGAAAAAATTCACTAATTGTTGACCCTTTGAGAAATTTGTAATGTTTATTTAAATTTTTTCAAATAATCCAAAATTAAGGAAAAAATAATTTTAATTATTTTGAGATGCTAAGCTTTTACAGACAAGATGGGATAGATGAAAGAAATGTTAATGAAAATACGGACATATCATATTTTAAAATTATTATATAATAAATCATTCTTTTATAAACAAAAAACATGAAAATATTATAAAATTGAAAATCACTAACTGAAAAATATTTTTTATTTTTAATAAACCCAATAAACTAACCTATGATTAATTATTTTCAAGGTTAAATAAATGAGCCCTTAATAGCTTCAAAGCCATCTTTAATTTTAATGGGTTTTAGGTCCAACAGATAAATTTTAGCCTCCTTCTATTCAAAAAATTATTCCCTCCATTCCTAAATATAAAATATGGTTACCTAATTTAATTGTATTAAGGATATTAGTTAAATTAGTGAAAATCACATCATATGACTAAAACACTAACCACTTAAATTTAGTCTCACCCTCTTTCTTTTGCTTGTTTATTATTGAGGAGTATGAATAGGGATAATTTAAAGAAAAGTTGATAAATACGGTGGGTGGTTTTGTAATGAAGAACTACCATTTAAAAATTATTTTTAATAAACTATATTATTATTTTTTAGTGATGAATAGAAGGAGATACTATTTGTTCAGTACAGAACAACTAATATAAACTCATACAAAATGCGGTGGTTTGCATAAGAATTAAACATACTGGATTGAGTCATCAACTCACCTTGAATTTGAATTGTCACTATTTTCTTGGCGGATGTGGTAACAAGTTTAAGTAAATTAGGTCTGATGAACTCACCAAAATCAGGACATTTTATTAGGATTAGTGAGCACTCAAATAGTTGCTTACATATTGTTTACCGACAAGTTCCTCACATAAACAAAAAGATTTGACTTAAACACCTTATGAATTATGGGTCAGATTTTTACCAATTGAACCAACTTTTGTTAGACATTTTAACTATGACTTTAGACAAGGCGAACAAATTACCCTTACTTTTTGAAAATGAACCCTGAAACTAACAGTTGAGTTATTTTTGGTGAAAAGCCGTTGTTATTGCCCAACTCTGTCATTTGCTCACCGGAAAGTCAGAGGCCTCAGAACAGAAGTGAGGTGTGGATAAAGATAAATTTAAGCACAGTAAGGCTTTTGTATCATTCATTAACAATGATGCACAGAAATAGCAGTGATGCCCAGATTCGTAATATAACTCTCTGCTTTTACCACCTCACATTGCTACCCATTCTTACAGTGCTTAATTACTGCATTTAATTTTGCCCAACAACATCTCTTTATGGCTCTGAACTATCCCACCTACCCAAACAAGCACTCCCACGTGCCTTGTCCCATCATCATCTTTTTGGGGGAAAGAAAAAACTAAACGGGCACACAGTAACCCCTTGGATTATAACCATAATCCAATCTAAGATTTGTCATTTTTACAAAGAAGATTTCATACTACTATACTACTAGACTATATATATAAAGCATTTGGCTCTTATACCATCTTCCTCTACTTTTGGAATATAGGTGCATGCAATATCGGACTAACATTACGAGTAAGATCAAATATGTAGCCTCCCACTTGTAAAACCAACTTTGGTACCGGCTAATTGTAAGACCAGCGCTTATCCTATCTTCTGCTCAGCCTCCCCACCACCCTTTCACTATTATTTACCCAATCCACACACACACTGTTCATGTTTGATGTCGGTGTTTAAAAATTCATGTTTCTGAAGATAAAATCTTTCAATGGTATCTCATACAACCAAGCAATGAAGATTTCGCATCACTTTTTGCCTTTTTTAACTAAAAAAATTCAAATTGTTTAATGTGTCTCTATATTGCTTCACCAATGAAAGGAAAAAAGTTATTTCCTTCTTTTTTGGTTTCATATGTTCATATGGCATGAATGAATTTAAAATTTCCTGCCCATATCGAGTATTTATCTCAGACAACGTAATTATAAACTGTCCACTGAATCTGGTCCAGTCTTAAAAACCTCATAGTTATCTTGTATCAATATTATAGTATCCAAGGTATCATAATATCAACCAGTTTCTCCTCCTCCATCATTAACTGGTTTACCTATCTCTTTTAAAGATCCTACCTGGCTAAAATATTTTGGGAAAATCACTCTCAAACCCCACACATTTTTGTTATTATTGCTAGGTAGTTGATGGTAAACTTCCCAGTCAGAATTGACTTTAGTAAAACAAATTCACAATAATAGCAAATTTGACAATTCCCTTCACAATTATCTAGTCTATATTGACAATCCTGTAAAGAATTACCCAGCAAAAATTAACAATTCTAATATAAAAAAATTAACTTGAGAATAATTTGATTATTTCCAGAGACTTTATTGTATTTTGGATCGTTGTGGGGGAACTTATGAGTGATTTTTCCCAAAGTTTGTCCATCGCACCCTTCTCTCCCTCTATAAATACCATTATGCTGAAGCCTCAACCAACATAACATCCCAAACAGAAAGCTAGTCTGAACTACTACCATCTTACTAAAAAAACAGACTAATGGCAAGTTCACTAGTGTTGAGGTTGCTTAGCCTATTGATAGTATGCCTAGCACTCTGTTCTCACAAGGCCAACGCAGTGGATTGCCAAACTGTGATGAACGACCTGACACCATGCGTTCCCTACTTAATGAACGGTGGTGCCGTGCCGGGGCAATGCTGTAATGGGGTCAGGACCCTCTTTGGCCAGGCTAAGACCACACCTGACCGCCAATCCATTTGCAGCTGCATCAAGAATGCTATTAGGAACATCCCTTATAATAGCAACAATCTTAACCTCGCTGCTGGCCTTCCTAAGAAATGTGGAGTAAACCTTCCTTACCAGATCAGCCCAAATATTGACTGTAACAGGTATTTTGAATACTCTTTAACTTTTATCTTAAAACAAATGTTTGAATCTAAAGACTAGTTGATACATATCCAGACTCATTACCACTGGACTAAGGACCTGTTTAGGGCAGCTTTTAGAACCTAGGTTTTGAAAAAAAAAAAGTTGGACAAGTGTTTTTTCAGCTTTTCTGAAAAAAGTTGGAAAAATAGCTTTTGTAAAAATGAGAGTGTTTAAATGATTGTTGTGAGAATGACTTTTTCTATGTGTAAATTACTAAAAAGGACATAAGTTTAATGTGTTGGGAAAGAGAGATGATAAGGGCATTCTCGGTATATCAATATGACATGTGTAATGATGGTATATTTCTACCTCGTATCTCGCGTAAAAACTGAAAAAACATAGCTTTTTCTCAAATCTAGGTTTTAAGCCCAAAACCATGGTTTTAGACTCAAACCATGGTTTTACCAAAAATTCATTTGTTTGGCTATCATCTTTTAAAACCATGGTTTTGGACCCAAACTATGGTTTTAAAAGGCACCCCAAACAGGCACTAAATCAATGTTTGAGGTGTGTTTGCCTCATGCAAAGTCCAAAGTCCGTAAATGGATTTAGTGTATGAATTTTCAATAAACTAAGACCAAGAGCTTGGTTCCACTTAAATGTGGTTATCATGTATACATGTCTCTATGTTACACAAAAATTTGCCTAAGAATTTTTTCCTGAAGGTTCAATTTGCCTAAGAATTTTTTCCTAAAGGTTCTGATTTAAAATATCGCATGATGCAAGAGGTAATCTGCACTATTCAACAGCATGACCTATATATATCCCTGTATCGTTGACCTTCTTGATTTTTATGGGCTTTTCTTTACTTGGACGCAGAGTGCAGTAAGTAGATGCAGAAGTAACTGAGGGATGTACTAGCCTGTGCGTGAATAAGTGGATACAACCCGCATGGAAAATTATTAGAGAAATTGCTTCTTTGAAGCCGATGATCTACCAATCTAGTTGTCTTCTTGTATCTCTGGGTAGTCGTAATGCTCAGTGCCGCTTCAACATGCTGCTATGCTGAAGGCATTGAGTTGTGCATTGTAAAAGCAGTTGTTTCCTTAATGATATGCAGTTTGTGTTGGTAATTTATTTGAAAACTTAATTTCATTACTCTCTCTATTCCTCTTCATAAGATACAGTCAACCAAATCACGTTGTTCAAAAAGTTGGATAAAATAAGTTGTAGATAATAAAGATGTAAAAGACGTAACTTATGTGAGAGAGAATGTGTGGTGGGAATTAAATACAGTGATAGGATGAGTAATGTGAGTAACTAAATTGGTCATAAAGGGTAATTAATTAAAAAATAAATTAAGACAACCTCACTAAGTATCTCTTATAAAAGGAATAGAGGGAGTACACTTTTTAGTACCTCAACATGTCACTTTGGCTATTTCAAGCTCCTTGAACTTTCATAAAAAGCAATAAAGGGAGTATAACAATAGGTACCTCAACATGTCACTTAGGCTATTTCAAGTTCCCTAAATCTGCAAGGACTTCGGAAACGGTTAAGGATTTCAAGTTCCAAAATAAGATAAATAAGACGGGACTGTGAATTATGATTCAGAAATAATTCATGTAATAACAGGGTCTTAAAGCAAACGGAGAGATACAATGACTAACGTAGTTTGGCATGAAAGAAATCTCCACGAAACGTCACAAAATAGCAAACTTCTATGCCTTAGAGTAATGAAAACTAATACCAACTACAAATAATTATTTTTACCCCTACACCATCTAGTGCTAGTAGAACTAATAAATCTGCCCAAATATATACAGCAAGGGTGAAAATAAACAATGCCATCTATGAATTTACCTACAAGAAATTCATGGATCCTTTTAAGAGCAACCTCCGTTGCAACTTCAAGTTCCAGTCTACTCAGCTGCACCTAGTTCTTCATTTTTTAGCAACAAATATATATACACACACACAATATACACACTAAGATATGCAAAGTTTATGTCTTGGCAAAGAAGTGAGATTGTTCAACACGGTGGCAACATCAAGGCCTTTCATAAAAATTGATGTGTGTGAGGATTAACCTGTTGTGAGAAAACACATGGAAGGAGACATGCTCATATTAGTCTATCAGATAAGAAAGAAGTTTAATGGACCAAACAAAGCAGGGAGAAGAAGATTTATTGCATAAAATTGCTTTACCATAAATAGTACAGGTGATATGTTTATTCATCTTCGCTTATTTCTGCAGAGAGAATGTGACTTTCCATTCGGTTCACGTAATTATTTATTAAGAGCCTTAAACGTTGGTTCTCTTCTCTTAAGATGTCCAGCTCTCTCTTCAACTCAGCGTTCTGTGCTCCAAACCGTGAATTCAACGAAACCTGCCCCTTAAGAAGTCTATTTTCCTCTCTTAATCTGCTCATTTCCTCCTTCAATTCCACAACTTTGTCTTCTGATATGAAAAGTCTCTCCCTCAAATCATCCTGCTACCCAAATAAGTCTATCATTTCATGATTCAATGCAGTTAAGTATATAAAGAAATTCAATGATATATAATCTCACGTCACAAATGCGAGACTCTGTCGGAGTGTCCTCCACAATGAGATTTCCAAGGTTGACCTCTTGCTCATTGCATACTTGATCACAAATGCTCTCTGTGGGGCTACCCTCTCCAGTAAGGTTTTCAATTTCTCTATGAGGTTCATCACATGAGCTGCTCTCTGTTGGGGTATCCACCACAATCAACTCTGTTGGGGTATCCAACACAATCAAGTTTTCAACATTGACCTCTCCATGAACTCTATCACATGCACTCAACTTTGTGGGAGTGTCCTCCACTATTTGGTCTTCGAAGTACGCCTCTTCTCCATGAACACTATCACATGTGCCCAACACTGTGGGACTGTCTTCCACTATTTGGTTTTCAAAATTTACCTCCTGCTCCTTTTGCAATTCATGAGATCTAGAAGTACTGTGTTGTAGCCCTGAATCCACATCAGGAACCTGCTTACATGCAACTTCCAATCAATCATAATGAAAACAGTGATAGGCATGCATAATTGAAGTGGAAATAGCAGAAGAATAGAAAAAAGATTCATTCATATTTGAAGCAAAAGACATCTACTTAAAGACCACTTCTTTTTTTTTATGAATAAATTTTAGGAAAGGAACCCAGCACCGTAGCTTAAACAGAGGGTTGCATCAAATTACGGTAGGCATCCTACACTATAGAGATGCCTCCCCAGCACTGCAACTGGAACTACAACAAAGTAGTGCTCCCCAAGGATCGAACACGCTCCAAATGGTTGCATGTCTCACCCTTCACCAATTAATCTCACAGGCGATGGGCTATTAAAGACCGCTTCTATTAATAGTATTAATTGATTTTAATTAAATTAGTTCAGTTCAATTAAAATGTAACTTACACTGATTGATGAACTTGTTGAAGAGTTTGGCCCCCTTGGAAGACTCTTAGAGTCATCTTGTAACTCTAATGCCTCTTTGATTATGTCTACTTCCAACTCTTGAGAAGTAGGTTGGAGCGTCCAAATTACCTTGCACATGAAGATAATAAAGGAATCAAATCCCACTTATTTATCCTGATTTTCTTAGCAGCTTTAAAAAGCATTTGAGTGAAAATTAATTTTATAACACCATCATAAGATTCAAACAAAATAACATTTTAAATAGCAGCTACAGACTAGAGGATATACGATGCTTTTGCCATTTCAGTCAGTACATATGATTTCCACCGTGAAGGAGCCACTGACATAAAGAATAAAATAAAGTTTGAAGAAACTTTTCATCTTACCTGATCATCCTGCAGATCCTTAAACCTTGAAGCAAACCAATGTCTTTGGTTCAATTTACTATTATGCCATCGACACAACCGAGGAAAGGTTGAATCAAGTTCTTGTGTACCAGGCCGGCCTATGTCAAAATGCTCATAAGACCATGTCTGTTCGCCATTAATAAGAAAATAGACAAGTTAAGCAATAGCTTACAAGAAATCCAAATATAAATGAAACGTTGACACCATGAGGGAATAAAGTTTGGTGCATTAAAATGTGTTAGTCGATCATACAAGTAACAAAATAGCCATCCTCTAAAACTTACTTGAAGAAAGATGAGACATCCACCCACATATTGCACATTACTTTCTTTCCTCTTGTCCAACCACTTAGACAAATCTTCAATGACAGCAGCACCCCATGCAAATTGATCAACCTCATCCAAATTTCGGAGAAGGGGTAAATAACGGGAATCTACTTTTCCATTTGAACTCTGAAAAAGCAAAGTGCCAAATGTATACAATAGAAATGCCCTGATGAAGTCATCACTAACAGAGTCTCCCAAAGAATCAAGCCTACTTTCTAGTAAAGCCACCGCGACCTTCCTGTTCGACACGGTCGCGCCGAATTCCTCTTCCAAATCAGAGAAAGGCTCATCATCTTTCAAGTGCACAGGATGCCCAACAACCCTTAACCCCAAAATCAGAGCCACATCCAACAGAGTCATAGAAATCTCACCCAGATGAAAAATAAACGCTTGCTTTTCACAATCCCATCTCTCCATTAACTCAGCTAACAAATTTTTGCTGAGCAAATGATTGGGAAATAACAACACACTACCAAACCCCATTTTTCTTATCGCTGATCTTTGCTCATCAGTGAGCAGCTGAACCCGTTTCACGTACGATTTCAAGGAGAATCTAGTACTGATATTCCTCACCTAAAGATGTAAAATTGGATAAATTTATGAAACATAAAATTTGAAGAAGATTAAGAAAATCGTGGGGTTGTAACAGAATTTGTACGGCGACAAGCAAAACCAATTACAGTATAGAGAATCGGAATCCAGAAAGCAATTACCCAAAAAATAAAAATAAAAACTGTTAGCAAATTGAAGTTAAATTTGTGGTTTCCAGTGCTTCCTTACTAACCAAAGAGATTATTATTAAGCTTTAGACACAATGAAATTGAAAAGATAATTGAGAAAAAGGAGGGAGAAGATTGTACCGGTTCTTCAACTTCGGCGAGAGAAATGAGGGATCTTCTGGTGGACCTTCTCATTGCGAAATCGATCATATGATTGTTGACAACATAGAAATTTTGGGATGAAGAATTTGGAAATGTGAACCCACAGGGAGCTCAAGAGGTAAAACTCGCGGGGTAGGCAAAAGCTTGTCGAGGACGCTTTGGCTTCAAAATGGATGACTTGCCCCATATATCATCAAGAAGGCGCGAAAATTAAAAATTTAATCTCAAAATTACTAGAGCTATGTTTGGTTTGGCTTTTTTAGGACCAGAAGTACTACTTCTGTGCCGGAGAAGTCATTTTTGTGATAAAAGTTATGTTTGGGTTGATATAAGGTGGAGAAGTATTTCTACTTCAGAAGTCCGGTGGAGAAGCCAAAAGCCAGAAATATGCATATTATATATGTATTATTTAATAACAATAATGTTTTTTTTAGTAATTTTTCATCTAAACTTACTTTTCAAAATAATCATCCAAACATGTTTTAAAAGTCAGATTGAAAAAAAGTCACTTCTAACATTACTAATCCAAACATAAATCACTTCTTACAATCTGACTTTTTTCCAAAAGTCCTTCTAAAAAAGTCCTTCTGAAAAAGTCTTTCTGAAAAAAAAGTCAATCCAAACACACCCGATCCTAAACATGGGAAAATGAGAGAGAAATGTCTTTGAATTTCAAAATCCCAATAATTATTTCAGTATATGTATTAATAAGTTTAGTATAGGTATTAACAACCGTTAAAAACTCAAAATCACCTACCACTCTTTTCCTTATTATAAGCCCAACTATCACAAATTTTTTATTCCTAAATATAAGTCCAGTTTGGGATCAATTAATGTTATTGTGACTATTTTACCCCTATCTTGGAAATAGGGAAGATGAGAGAGAAGGGTTATAATGTATAAAATATTATTTTAACACCTATTCTTAAATAGGGGGAAAAGTTGAAAAAATAGGATATATATTTAATGCTATAACTTCCACTCATTGGTATGTGAGAAGTAATTAAGGTGAACTTATAATAAGAAACAGAGTGATATTTAAGATTTTAAAATTTGAAATGTATTTTTTGTCATTTTCCTAATAAGTATTTTTGTTCCAGCATTGCACTGATTTGTAAAGGACCATTAAATTAAAAATTAACATGTATGTTTAATAGGAAAATGAAAGAAAAATACCTTCTAAATTTTGAAATCTCAGGAGATTTTAATTAGTTGAGAACGGTATTAACTAGTTGAGTATAAATATTAACAACTGCAAATCACATATTCAAGATTTTGAAATTCATAAGATACTTTTCTGTCAAATCCCCATGTTTAATCTCAAAGTGTCTTATCTTTATATATTAAGTTAACATTTACGTTTGCTTTTACCAATTAACATATACTCCTATACTCCTATTTATAAGATACTCACAACATGTTTCACCAAGGAAAAACTTAAAACTCATTAACTATGACTTACAATTTTATAACCTTTCAATTTTACCCATATTTAAATATTAAATATCAACTACAACACATAATAAATGAAGGGTACATTAGTATATTCATATGAAAAATTAATGGCATTAGGGGTGAGTATCGGTTTTTCGGTTCGGTTTTCGGTTCAAAACTGAAAAAACCGAAAACCGAAAATTGGAGAAAATTGAAACCGAAACCGAAAAACCGAATTGTTTTTGGTTTCGGTTTAATGGGTTTTTCGGTTTGGGGCATTTCTGTAATTTCCCCAGCCCTAATCTTAATTTTTACCTTCCCCTCTTATTCCCCAACCGGCCAAACCCCACAGGTCGACTCCCTCTATTCTTCTTTCAGCCACTTCCCAAGTTCCCATCACGCATCATCCACCCCAAGAAACAAACGCATCATCCACAGACAAATCACAAAACAAACGCATCATCCACCCCAAGAAATGCCAACTTCCATTATCAAGAGCAATCAAACCATAAATCAAACCAAAAATAGCAACAATCCCCAAATATTTTTAGAGGCAATTTTAGAACAAAAATCGGATAGGCTGAGAGTTGAGCAGAGAAGGAAAAGATTACATCTCAAAATGCCTTCAGAAAAGACATTAATCAAGATCGAGAAGATGAGAACATGTCCAGAAATCATTGTTCGCGAAAATAATTTACTGACAATGGTGAAGGAAGGATCCAGAAATCACTGTCCGCGACGGCCGACGGCGAGCTTAAACCCATCGTTTTTACTAAAATATCTGCGACGGCCATTTGATCGAGAAGCTTTGGCGACCACTCATCCTCTCTTGCCTCTCAACTCAGCGAAGAAGAAAGGGAAAAAGACGGACGAATGGCGTGCAAGGCGGCGGCATCAAGCGAGCCAGAGCGTGATGAGGAAGGAAATGGCAACTGGACGGGGAGAGGGAGAGTCTACTGGACGACTGAAAATGTGAGAGGGAGCGGCGGCCGGAGACTAGGAGGGAGAGTGATGAAGACGAAGTGATGAGGGATTGAGGGTTGGGGAGTTGGGTTATATTTTGGGCTTTGGGCTTAATGTTTTTGGATTGAAGGGTTTGGGTTTGGGCTAGGAGGATTGGGTTTTATTTTATTTTTCAGACATATACTTGTCCATTTTCACTTAGTAATGGGCTTTATTTTAAAAGCCTTATTCTTATCGGTTTTTCGGTTTCAAACCGAAAATTATTCTCCAAAATCGAAACCGAACCGAAAAACCGAAAATGCTGAAAATGGAAACCGAAACCGAACCATAAAACCGAAACCGAAAACCATTTGGTTCGGTTTGGTTTTTGGTTTGGTTTGGTTTTTGCTCTCCCCTAAATGGCATGACTATCCATTCTCCGTGGGTTCAACTAGCAAAAAGGTTGGACATTCGATTATTTGGCTAGTGTTCGAATCATGGAGAAAATCATTTAGTTGTGGTTCCAGTCGCGACGCTTAGAGAGACATCTCCATAGCTAAGTGAAGTTGGACAAAACCTACCTATGTGTATGGAAAGTAATGGCTTGCTTGTCATGCTCTAGATCCCACAAGTAGGGGTGTCCAACCCCTCCCGATCCCGGTGATCCCGTCCCGGTCCCGGCAAATCGGGACCGGGAATTTCCCGTCCCGGGACCAGGACCGGGATCCGGGCAAGGCCCCGGGATCTCGGTCCCGGTCCCGGCCCCCATATTTTATAAAAAAAAATAAAAAATTTAGGCCCAACACTTTAGAGAGCTAATTCTATTGCAATTACATATAAAGTAAATTCCTATATAAAAACCATGGTGTTTTTAGCCTTTTACCCCTATTTTATCTCTTGCTTTTGTTATATTAAACTTGTCATTTTTATTGATTTATCCTTTACGTCATGGCATTATTATCTCTTATATTTAATGAGATTTATTTGCTTCATGTCATGGCATTATTATAGAAGAAATCGTTCAGAATTTTGAGAAAGTTTAATCCTTGTTTTGTTTTGTTTTTTTCTTAAATGTGGCATAAATTAAGTGATTAAACTAGAGATATCATTTTTGTTCATTCTTTTTCCTTGTGCATTTGTTTATAACTTCATAATAATTAATTTGTGACTTGTTTTCTTTCATAGTTTGAAAATGTTACAAAGATAGAAACCACCTAAGAAATTGAGGAGATCCTAAAGACCAAAATTGAAGCCCATTTTTTTCTTTTTCTTTTTTAAAAGGAATGAACCGGGAATTCCCGGTCCCGTTCCCGGTCCCGCCGAGACCGGGAATTCCCGGGACCGGGATTGAAATCCAATCCCGGCCCCATTCCAGGAACGGGAACCGGGAATAGGTGTTCCCGGTCCCGGTTTTGGACACCCCTACCCACAAGGACGGGAGCCAAGTGGATCATAAGTTAGAGTCCATACCCTTGGATTGTGGGTGAGCCCACCCCTTCCTAAAATTCTGTTATAAAAAAATTAATGATGTAACTCATAAATAGGACCAAATAAAGCATTCTCTCTCTACCCTATAAATAAAACCAGAGGACTAAGTATTTGATTTTTATCAAAGTTCAAAAACCCGGACCGAGGATAGACCCAACCAAGGCACCGGGTCAAGGGTCACAGGTTCAACCGAGGGTCAACTCGGAGTCGAACCGGCTACATTAAAATAATATAATTTAATAATTAATAACATAACGCATCTACATATTAGGAGCTAGGACATCAGGAACTGGATTGAGAAAGCACTAGTAGTAATATTAAGATCATTCAACCCAACATCTATTTTATTAATAAAAACAAAACACAAAAAGTATAAGCCCATTTTTTAAGCCTAATAGCCAAAAGCCCAAATAGTTAATAGTAGATCTGTACATACACTCCCACACTAGTTTACCCTAATCACCTAATGAATGATTCGACCGCATTCATTCACGCATAACTTCACCATCTCTTTCACCCTCATGATCTCACACACATACCCTAGTCTCTCACACTCTTATGATCTCATCATCTCTGGCTCTCTGTGTCTCAGATCTTCTCCCTGACCCATAATGGCTGAATCTGACCTTGTTGCCGAGGAGTGATGGTCGTCAACCACGAGGACTAATCACCGTCAACTCCATCAAATCACTCATCGTCTTTGCGTCTCAGCTATTCTTTTTCATTAACCATTTCATCACTCATCTGGAAAGGAAGGAATGAAGGAGATCGACTTCTGAGTTCTGCCCCCAAAATGTTATCAGTTCATCTCACTATCTTAGGTCTTCTTTTTTTCAAAATGTACAAAGCAACGCCATTCGATGACAATGAGGGCGTTTTTTCATGGACCGGACCACTCGCCGAGTAACTTAAACCCAGCCGAATCAACCCGGATATTCCCGAGTTTATTCCTCCCATAGGTGATACCTGACTTGAACCGCCCTCCTCACCGGGTCCCGGGTTTTCCGGTTCAACCGACTGGGCCGAGCCGGTTTTTGAACCTTGATTTTTATTTTTAAGGATGGATAAAATGATAAAACTTAGATCAACTTGATTGTATTGTTAGGTTAAGAATATGAGTGAATTTACAAAACTTTACCTACTAACAATAGTAAAATAATAAGAGTTCATACCAACAATTCATAAATTCTAATTTACATTATGAGGGCTAATAAAAAATTTACAAGTGACTATAGGATTTATAATTATAATGTAAGTTAAGATTTACAAATTTGGTCAAAAATTTTCAATCTCACTTGTGAAAATTTATAAATTTTAACTTACTTTACGAGAGCTTATACAAAAAAAAAAAATTATATGTTCATAGATAAATATACAAACACACATACGTTTTGACAATCAACCATTACAAATTCACATGTGAGAATGAAAAACTCATCTCACAAATACACAACTTGCTATGTTGTGTCAATTAAATACCATTACAAATTCACATGTGAGATTGAAAAACTCATCTCATAAATAAACAACTTGCTATGCTGTATAAGTTAAATCGGTTTTGTAAGGATAGTCAATCACAGTTAGGATCCAATTATAATATAATTATAGTCTGACTTGTCCGAGGTTTGGCATATCCGCAAGTGCACGGGTTGTCAAAAATAGTATAGAAAATGTTGTCGTTCCACTAGGGACTAAGGCAAAAGTGGATTAATCATCACAATTATGTTATCAAGTAGAATTTTAGAATTTCAAAAGTACCTAAAATAAAAATAGCTTGACAAAAAACTAAATTGAAACTTTAAATCAAAACAAAAGGAATCTGAGATTATTTATCCACTTTGTATTTCGTGATGCTTAATCGCTCTTTCCCTAATGATAATTAATAATCATTATGTTCTTGCTTGAAGTCTTATCCATTTGAATAACTCTCTTAAACTTACACAAACCTTAATTAACTATAATATGAATAATCTCTTACGACATATTATGTTAACTAGCCTTTATAAACAACCCACTCCAATTTCACAAAACTTGATTAATGAATATCTCTATCTCACTAACTAACTCTCAATCACAACCTGAAATTTCAAGACAAGCTTGGATTTAACATAATTCTTTACCTAATTAATGCTCCTTCAAACCACTAATTAAACACACAATTTCAATGTTGACCACCCACTTAGAGAATATTAAGCACAAATTAAATCCACAACATAATAATAATTAATCATAAAAAAAAATGGTTCAAACATCAATCCATACAAAACTTCAAAATAAACATGAAACAAATTATCCAGCTAGTCATAACTACAAATAAAATCACAAAAACCATGTGAGCAGCAACATCACAAATTCAGAGTCAATCCATCAGCACCACCAGGAACAACATTCAGAGTTTAGAATAGAGAGAAAAGAGAATAAACATTGAAATTCACTGTCACTTCCTTCTCCCCTGCTTGCTTGCGGCTCTTTCTTCCAAATCCTTCTCTCCTCTCTGGTCTGTGATGAAGACGAAGAAGGCATGAACACCCTCTGAAGTAGGCGAACACAACAGCTTCCTCTAGCCTCGATCGCGCCATTCCGTCGAATAAGACGACTCCTACCAATACCGTTCACCACGGCGCCCAAGGTTCTGCACCTTGGGCTCGCCTCTCTTCCGCACTCTTGCCTTCTAATCCCGTGAACCCATTTCTTTTTCTTTCTTTCTTTTTTTTTTTTTTGGTTTTTAGCGTTAAGTTTTCTATTTGCTCCTTTCATTCCAAAAGTGAAATAATAATAATAATAATAATAATAATATAACATATAACAATAATTACAATAAGAACAACATCAACAGTGGCAACTGGCAAGGACTATTTCCACGGCACCTTCATCTATTTTTTTCATATTTTATTTTATCCAATATCCAACTATTTATTTTTAATTTAAAATTATTATGTTACCATGACATCCCCTTAACAATGCACCAACTTGATATCATATCAGATCTTAACCAAATCTTTATAATTTTACATCAATGACTCCCTAAATATACTCAAAATATATATAAAATCTAATAAAAAATTGGGAGTCATCATAGTCAATATTGTGTTTCATAATACAGAGGATCACTTAAAAATTCACTTATATTTTGCATGTTAAAACAATTATTGAATGCCAATGAGCTTTAACTCACATGGCATCACCCACCCTTCTTGTTGAGGAGGTTGGGGAATCAATCTCTGCAAAGTTTAGGGGAAGTGTGTGTGTAGTGTTTGGGTGTTTGATTAGTTTTTCTTATGAGAGGGTTAGGACAGGGGTATAAAAAAACTACTGTTGAAAATTTTCTACCTTTTGACAATTCATAATTTTATAGCGTCGTTCTAGTAGATAATAAGGAATTTCTGCAGGGAACTAGAGCAGGGAATTCGGGCTGAGCCCGTTTAGGCCCTAACCCGAGGAGACCGGGTTTTGATTTTGAAGCCTAAAAAGGAGGCAGGCCTAAACGGGCTAGCTCGTCAGCCCATTTAAGGCCTCTTATTTTTTTATTTTCATTTTTTTGTTTGTTTTTCTTATTAATTAATAATAATAAAAAACAAAAAATAGGAAAAAACTTGACATTTTTGCGATATAAGAAGAAGAGCCTACTCATAATGAAATACAATCAAATTTCTTTTATGTTAATGATAGTGATGATGGCGAAGATAATTACAATGATGCTAATTCTTAATATTTAATGTAGTGTATGACTTTCATTTTTTTATCTATGACTTTATATAATAGTTTATTTAATTGTAATGTAATATGTAGACTTTATGTAATAATTTGTTTTAATTGTGGTGTGTGGATTTATGTGAACCTTATTGAATATTCTATTTAATTGTGGTATGACTTTTAGTTCTAGACTTAGTATTTAATTTATGAGTTGTTGATATGGTAATGCACTATTTAATTTATGAGTTGTTGAGTTGGTAATGCACTAATACTTGGTATTTAAATATAATTTGGATCATATTTATATTTTTTATGATAGGTCCATTGTTTTAGTTAGCAATATAAACTCAAAAGTGGGGAAAATATTTGGAAAAGGCAAAGCCCTCGGGGCGGCCCAAGGCCCGACACCTCAAGGGCTGGGCTTGGGAAAATGGGATTTTTTTTTTACAGGCCTAAATAGGCTTGGTCTGTGATGGGTCGACCCAATTTAACGGCTCTACAGGGAACTCTGTGTGTGTGAGAGAGCCCAGCATTTCTAGAAAGCTTTGCTAATCTTTAAAAATTTTTATTTGAATTTATTTATTTGCCCAAGACCAAAATAAACAAGTTTTTAAGTTTGTCGGGGGATAGCCCATATACATGGGTTGGTATCGCAATTGGGTTTTGGTATCCTAGGGTGTAAAATTATTAGCGGAGGTTGAACCCCAGTTCAATTTGAATGGGCTTAAATTTTATACCTAAAAGCCTTCTCATCAAGAGAGGGAGGAAATTTATGCTCTCAATACAAGAATATTTGTTTGGCCAAAAAGTAAAAGAAGACATAGAAAAAAAAAATAGAAGAATAGTTGTGTCTAACAAAAGAGAGAGATAAGGCACCAGCTAGCAAAAAAATTTTATCCTTTTTATGAGACACTTGCTAGTTTTAAAGAAGCATAACTTATATTTTTTTTCCATATATGCTCATATTTTTTTATAATTAAATTTTAAGAAAATGGGTTGGGCTCACCCACAATTCAAGGGTAGAACTCCTAACTCAAATTTAATAAAGGTAATGGGAAATATAATAATTAATATTGTGAAGTTTGATAAAGGTAATACTCCTCTGGTCCTATTTATAGGGCAGAGAAAGAAGGTTTTATTTGGTCCTATATATAAGTCACCTAATTAAATATTGAGTATGAATGTACAAGTTTACCCTTCATTTATTATGTGTTGACTTTATTTTCATGTGGTATAGTAGATAATTAATATGGGTAAAGTTATAAATTTGTTGGATTTTAGTGGAAAGTTAATGAGTTTTAAGGCTTTCCTTGGTCTATGTGAAATATATTGAAAGTGACTTATAAATAGGACCAGATGAGTATATTAGAAATCACTTGAACTTAGGACATATTTAATTTTTTAACTTCATTTATTAGTTTGTGCTTTACAATAAGACAAATAGGGGGTAGAAGTTATGATTCTAGGGAAGATGCACTCACCATTGGTATGCATAGATGATTCCAACCCCTCAACTATCCATTCCATCTTTCATAGTCATCAATGCCCATTGTTTGCTTTAAAGAGACTGAAGAGGAGAATTCTATAGAAGTTTGAGCTAGTTTGGGAGGCGACATGGAATATAAGAGTGTCTTTCACTTGAACGGTACTCGCTCGAGTCTTTATTTATAAAATATAGTCAACATTTTTATACTTGCCAATAAAATATGTTGAAATCATTTATTATGAGTAGATTTAATAAAGTTTTTCATTTTTACCCTTACTCATTTATTATACATACTTTCTCTCCCCCTTGCATTTACTAATATACAAGGGTAAAAATAAAAGCCATGCATTTATTACTTTGACTTTTGAATATTACCTCTTATATTTTGGACAAAAAATTTGCCATATTACCTCTTATATTTTGGAGCAGAGGGAGTAACAAGGAAGTGACTTATGATATATCATTTTGATTTTTATACAGTTTTGTATAATTCTAAACCGTATTGTTTGAAGACAATTTAATTTTAGATAGTAGACATTTTACTCTTGAACTAGAGTAATACTCCATCCGTCCCATAATATAAGGTCCATTTTTTTTGAATGATCTTATCCCACAATATAAGGTCCTATTTGACTTTATTTGAATAATAAATGTTTTTTTCCCATTTTACCCATGCATTAAATTTTCTATACATTCTCTTTCATCTTCTTTTCATAATTACTCCCTCTCTTACTCATTCATAAATAAGGGCAATATGATATATTTCCTACACATTTATTGTTTTTAACCAACTTTAACTAATTTTTTATGAACCCGCAATTGGGTTAAAAAGACCTTATATTGTGGGACGGAGGGAGTATTTGGATTGAAAATGAAATCATGCTTATAAATCTTTGCATTGTCATTTAATGTATAATTAAGTTCTTATTATTAATGTGATTGTAAATGTAGTTGGTTCCATTTTTGCCTCTTGATTGTTTACTTGAATGATAAATTGTCTGATTGTTTAACGGCCAAAGTATACATTTGTTGCTTTTTATCTGCATCAAATTTTACTTTGGTCATTTAAATTTGAAAAATGCAGTTGTAATCTTTTCTTGACAATACTATCAGCATCATTTAATGAAAGATATTTGTGATTCTAAAGTTTTTTTCCTAAAAGTGATTTAGAAATTAGATTGATTCAGAAGTTAAACGTTGACAAAATATGGTTAAATTTTAATTCATTATTATAACAATTTTTATATTTTAAAATTTATCAATTTTTACCAATATTTAATTAGAGAATCCTCCTTTAAATTTTTTGAGTCACCACTATCCATTATATGAAACTAATGACGATGCTTAAGAAAAAGATTAAATGTACACTTTTCAAACTTAAGGAATTAAACTGAAACTTGATAGTAGACATATATTGTAGCCTTGTCTGATTAGATAATTTTAAGCAAAAATTTCATGATCAAATTGAAATAAACTAATATTCATTTAATGGGTATAATTATCTAGCACTTATACCATTATAAATTCTCTAGTGGATGAAATTTTATTACGTTTGAGCGTTTCCCATATTAGATATAATTAATTATGTCCTCTAACAAATTTCGAGCATGGATAACAAGATTTGAACATATGTTATTACAAGTCATCTATATATTTACCAACTTAACTGACCTTCACACGTGAAAAGGTCAGGGTTTAAAATGTAAAACATATTGGTTGTTTGTGAGTCACAAACAAGCAGAAGCAAGCAGTGGACTATATATAGATACATGATGTAATCTGGTAACTCACATTCTAATACATGATATAATAATAGACAACTCACACATTTTGATGTTTCAATCTAGTGTGGGACCCTATCACTTGGCAATGGGATTAAAATGTAAAACATATTGGTTGTTTGTGAGTCATGAAAGGTAATATGGTGTAGGTATTATAGTAGTAATCTTTAGAGAATGAGATAGACATGTCTTGGAACTTTCTAGCATGCCTTATGAAGATAATTATTTAATCTATGCGGTTATGGTGGAGGCAAGAACTTTACACATGGGAGAATTTTTGTGAAATTAAGATTCTTGTTTGTGTTTATTATGTGATGATTATATGATGTGGACCCTCTAGAATTGATTGAGAATTGATAAGAATGAGTAATACAAAGATATTTAATTCAAGTTCTTGTATCTTAATCGTAAATTACATATCACCCCCTCCAGTCCTTTGAATAGGATGCTTTGTAAAATATGTTCTTAAGCATTTGTATAAAATATTTGTTAGTTTCAAGATATCTTATACATTTTTTTATTTATGTCCAAATTATATAAGGGTAAAGAGTAAAAAATTATTATGATATTGGAGATAAGTGTAATTGATAAGGGTAATATTGAAAAGCATTTGAATTTTATGATGAATTTATTACTTTTAGTTGTTTTTATTTATACATACAAATTAAATGGAAGTGAGTTATGTTTGATATTAGAGAGAGTAATACTCAAAGGAAAAGGAGAAGTGGAGAAAAAATGCATGATCGTCTAAAGTACTATGAGTGTTATTTAATAATTATCCAAATCATTATTTGAATTTTATGATGAATTTATTACTTTTATTTGTTTTTATTTATACATACAAATCAATTAGAAGTGAGTTAAATCATAAATGTGATATTGGAGAGAGTAATACTCAAAGGAAAAGGAAAGATCACTACAAAAAAAGTGGGTTGTAGTAGCGGTTACATTAGTAGCGGAAGATCAAAACCGCCAGTAATTATGCTTTAGTAGCGGTTATAAGCACAAACCGCAAGTAAATACGACGGTTTGACCATAGAAGTAGTTAGTAGCAGACATTAGTAGCGGTTTGGGGGAAAGAACCGCAACAAAATTGGCGCTCTTTGGCGGGATGAGTAGTGGCGCAAATTTAGTCGCGGTTCTGGAAGGAAAAACCGCGAGAAAATGAATGGCGGCTGAATTAGTGGCGGTTTGTAGACATTAGTAGCGGTTATGGCCAAAACCGCCACTAATTATTAGCGAAATAAATGCAATTGCATTTAATACAGGTGGAATTAGTTGCGGTTTGAGCCGCTGTTTTTCTTAAAACCGCTACTATTAGTGGCAATTATTACATAACCGCTACTAAATTGAATAGTTTAAAATGGCTGGAGAAAAGGCACGAGCCTTTTTTTAGGAGAAAGCGATGTGACGTGACTTCTACAAGAAATAAGAGGCTTGTTTTGTCCTATATTCAGTCAAAATCATGGTCAAAAAGAGTGATCGCAGTAGAGAGAAGAGGCCTATGACCGTTGAAGAAGAGGAGGCTGAGGAGCAGCTTCGTAAGGAACTGGCTGAGCAGGTTGAGAGGGATCGTATAGAACAAGAGCGCATCCGTATACACAACCAGCCGATTCCAGAAGATGTAATTAACGCATTCTGGAGTGGGGGAGAAAACTTCGACGAGACTGGAGGAGCGGATTTTGAGGATATGGCACGTTGGTTGGACTCTGAGGAAGATGAAGAGGCAGAGCGCCCTCAATGATCCGCCGGAAGGTCCACCGGTTACGAAGTACAAGTTCAGGGTAAGGAAATTCAATTTTTACTGCTTTTATCAGATAATTATAATTTTTTATCGCTCATAAAATGGTTCCCTAAATTTTACAGACCCTTCTGGTAGCATAAGCGACAGGAGGTTGACGGTGCAAGATGCAATGAACCTTCCGAGCTGGCACAGAGTTAAAGTTGAGTGGGACGACTTGACCAAACTACTGGTAGGACAAGGGGGCAACTGTACAGGAGGTTCCCCGGGAGTGTAGGCCAGAATTACCAACGATTCCCGATTGACACTTTGGACTGAAGGAAGATTGATAAGGATTTTAAAAAGTTCACGTGGAACGAAATTGTTAAGGTTGGTTGAACTAACTTTAAGCTTATTTATTGTTTATTATTTATTATTATTAGAATGTGATTTTAATTAATACTATAAGAAATATTCTTATTATGTGTTATTTCATATTTATTGTTATTGGAATTTGATTTTAATAAATATTATAGGAAATTTATTTATTATTTCTTATTTCTTTTTTGTTATTATTGGAATTTGATTTTAATAAATATTTGGTTTTAATAAATATTATAGGAAATGTATTTATTATTTCTTATTTCTTTTTTGTTATTATTGGAATTTGATTTTGATACATATTGTAGGAAATGTATTTATGATTTGTTAGTTGTTCTTTGTTATGTTTGGAATATGATTTTAATGCATATTGTAGGAAATGTATTTGTTATTTGTTATTTGTGATGTTTGGAATATGATTTTAATTATTATTTAAACATAGTTAAATTTAATATTTTACAGAGGAAGTTTGATGTGAGGGACAGCCACAAGAATTGGACAGAATCAAAGATGGGGGAAGGTTGAAAGAACAAACTGTTGGATCTGTTCAAAGCAAGAGATCGGATGGGGAGTAGGCCGTTTCAGGAGTTGGTCGATGATGTCCCTGGTGGCGTCCCTGCGAATACGTGAGAGAGATATGTGGGTTGGAGGAGGGGAGACATAGGGAAGGTATAATGAATAATATTATTGGATTGATATTTAAATATCATATTAAAGAAATATTTTTGAATTACTGATGATTATTTAATTTTATTTTACGTTAACAGAAGAGGTCGCAACAAGGTCTTGCCGCCAAGTCGCATCAGAAGGTTCATCATACGGCGGGGACGAAGCTGTTTTCGGTTGGCTACAAAGAGATGGTATGAAGGAATGAAGCTTTGTTGTCTAATTTAAAAATAATTTATCTTTATATATTAATATTTAGTTGTACCTTAATTTTCAGACGGAAGAAGCTGCGAAGAAAGGGCAGAAGGCTACTTACGGTTGTTTCTACCAAATAAAGCACAGACACGTCGACGGGAGCCCAACATCCAAGGAGGCTGAGGAGCAAATTGTAAAATTTTTATTTATTTAATTTTTTATTATTATGTTTTTAATAACAACGACATTAAATTAAAATTGTAAATATGTTTGTGTGTGCAGGCTAGGATTGAAGAAGCGGAGAGAGAGATCGCCGAGTCGCAGGGGGACAATGTAGACCCCACTGCCTCGCTCAGGGCTGCCCTAGGGCCTCATGAGCACCCTGGCCGGGTTCGCGGGATGGGGTTCGGAGCCTTACCTACGGTGGTGTACGGCAGGTCAAGCAACTCAGGCAGTGCCCAGTCTGCAACTTCAAGCCAACCATCAACCAGTGGCCCGATTAGTAGCGATACAGAGTATGAGGCTCAAATGAGGGAGAGGCTCACTTATGAGATTACGGAACGGGTGACTGATCATGTGTACGAACGATTGAACTCCTGGGTGGAAACCGCCAATAGCAAGCTCGAACGGATATAGCGGAGGTTCGACCCAGATGGATCTCCTTTGCGAGTACCACTACCTCCACGTCCACCGAAGCAGCCTCGCAACCGTTCTCCGGAGCATCAAGACGACGATCAGCCTCCTGCGTAGCTCTAGGGTTTTTTTTTATTAGAATGTTTTTTAATTTCAGGATTTCAATTGAACATTTTTATATTTAAATGTTTGTTAATTTGAATATTTGTTGTTCAAACATTTCATATTTTAAATATTGCATAATTTTGTTAGTTGTTATGATCTTATTTAATTTTTACTTCACAAATAGCGATAATTTTTCTTAACAGCTAAAAAAATAGTTTCTTCGTGACTAATAAATAAACCTTTGTTATTTGTTTATTATCTCATACGGTATTTTAAAAAAAAAGATATAAATAACATTAAAAAAAAGAGGAACTTTAGTGGTGGTTTCAAACTGCCACTAAGTTAATAAATATTAATAAAATTAAATTTAGTGGCCGTTCTTAACCGCCACTAAGACTAAAGACATTAGTGGCGGTTCAGAACCGCCACTAATGTAATACTCAGACAAATGCCATCTGTTCCTATTCCAACTGCTTGATTGAGTTCGTTGCGGTTTTGTAACCGCTACTAAAGGCTAGATTTCATTGTATAAGCCCTTGATCCTTTCCAATTCATTTTCACATTTCATTCAACCTATTAAGCTCTTTCCTTCTTTGATAATATCTTCAGTCATATGATGGATAAATCTTGGATAAATTTACCACGGACGTCCCCCCGCTATATGGTTGGTGTGGATCACTTCTTAGATTTTGCTTTCAACCGCACCGGTGTTAACAATCAGATACCGTGTCCTTATCTGAAATGTAAATTTAAGAAGTGGCATCCCAGAAATGTTGTGCGTGAGCGTCTTATAGTGAAACAATTCCCATCTAATTACACATTCTGGGGTATTCATGGCGAGAACGATGATGATGGCGGTGAAGCAGTTGCTGGAACATCTCAGGTTGGAATGCAGATCGACGATGACGACGATCATGTGGATCAATTTAACGATGTTGTGCGTGATGCTTTCGGGGTGCAAGGTGACGGCATCGGTAGTCAGGAAGGGGTTGAAGAACCACTCTCGGAGTTTTTCCGAAATGAAGCTGTAAAGAATTTTTTCGACCTTATGACGGATTT
Source organism: Mimosa bimucronata (assembly GCA_037074515.1). Lineage (NCBI taxonomy): Eukaryota > Viridiplantae > Streptophyta > Magnoliopsida > Fabales > Fabaceae > Mimosa > Mimosa bimucronata. The sequence goes on from CM073446.1 coordinate 5,814,679, forward strand.
AGATAAGCCATTGTTTCCAGATTCTACTAAAAACTGCCTCATTTTGCTTCTAGTTTTGTCACATAAACGTTCGTTTTAGACTAAGAATAATGTTTATTCAAAGTGCAGTAAATATTCAAAACTATCATTTCTTGTCAAGCTCTATCATATCAAGTGCTTGTGTGGCTTCAGCGATAAGGGGATGTCGATGGTGTTAGAATTATTGGGAGATGCATTCTCTAAAGCAGAAATCGCACCTTCATTCTACGAAGCAAAGAAGACTATTAACAAGTTGGGATTGAACTACACTAAAATCCATGCCTGCCCGAATGATTTATGTTGTATTGGGGAGACGACGCAGAGTTGGACAGATGTAAGCGGTGTAATGCTTCTCGGTACAAACAGGCAAAGAGGGGTCGAATAGCAACCAAGAAGACTGCAAAGATTCTCAGATATTTCCCCCTGACTCCACGACTTTAGAGGTTGTATATGTCATCCAAAACGGCTGAGCACATGTAGTGGCATTCATCAGAGCCCAACGTCGATGGGAACTTAAGACATCCTAGAGATGCTGAGGCTTGGAAAGCGTTTGATGCTTAATTCTCGGAATTCTCCAGTGACCCGAGAAATGTCCGCCTTGCTCTCGCATCAAATGGGTTCAATTCGTTCGGGAATCTTAGCACTACGTACAGTATATGGCCTATGGTATTGATACAGTACAACTTACCCCCTTGGATGTGTATGAAACAGAGCTCATTCATTCTTTCGATGATTATTCCGGGGAAGAAAGCTCCTGGAAACAATATAGATGTCTACCTTCAACCGTAGATACAGGAGTTGAAGGAACTTTGAAGCAACAGAGTTGAGACGTATGACGCTTACAGTAAGCCGCTCTTCACACTCCGTGCGTCGTTGATGTGGACAGTGAGTGATTTTTCGAGACTTGGCACATTGTCTGGTTGGAATGTGCATACAGGCAGAGCTTGCCCCAACTGCAACTTTGACCAAGACTCGGTCCGCCTTCCTCACAGTCGCAAGTGGTGCTTCATGGGTCATCGGCGGTTCCTTCCTGGAGGTCATAGGTTTCGGCTGCAGAAGATTAGATTTAACGAATCGCAGGAAATGAGGGATCCTCCTGTGTTTTTGTTTAGTGCAGATGTTCTTCAACAGCTTGAAGATGTTCATGTAGAGTTCGGGAAGACAGACGGCATTAAGCTTGGGGGCAGAAGGGGACGCGGCCAGTCCCAGGGGGAAAACGTGCAGCAATAGAGAAAGAAGAGCATTTTCTTCGAGTTCCCCTACTGGAAATCTAATCTACTTCGCCACTGTCTTGATGTCATGCACATCGAAAAAAATGTGTGTGACAATGTTTTGTACACTTTACTGAACGAGTCCGGAAAGTCCAAGGACCATCTCCAAGTAGGGAAAGATCTGATGGCAATGGGAATACGTGAAGATGCATGGCCGGATGAGAATGACAAGTTTGCCCCAACCTCATTCACACTGACAAGAGCCAACAAGGAAGTCTTCCTCTCCACACTTAAGGTCATTAAGGTCCCTGATGGTTATTCAAGCAACATCTCAAGATGTATGGACATATACTATAAGAAGATTGCAGGGTTAAAAAGCCATGACTGTCACGTTTTGCTCCAACAATTCCTACCTCTGGCAATTAAAAGCACACTGCCCCCGGAGGTATCTAATGTTTTGGTTCAATTCAGTTCTTTCTACCGACGGTTGTGTGCAAAGGTTTTGGACAAAGTAGAGCTGGATCAATTGCAGGAAAAAATCGTTCTAATGCTCTGTCATATGGAGATGATATTTCCCCCGTCTTTTTTCATGGTCATGGTCCATCTCACTGTACACCTCGTTCAAGACGCAAAGATAGGCGGCCCGGTTCAATACCGCTGGATGTATCCCATAGAGAGGTCAACTAATTCATTTTTCCAGTGGTTTCTTGATTTTGTTTCAGTTACCTTATTGAACTTGTACTTATAGATACTTGGGGAAATTGAAGTCGTACGTGAGGTACAAAGCATCTCCAGAGGGTTCTATAGCAGAGGGTTACTCTGGTGACGAGATGTTAACATATTGTTCGCGCTATTTTGATGATGACATCGAGACTTCATTCAACCGCCCTCCTCGTGTAGATGACAGCCCCACCAATGTCCAGTCACCTTCCAACACATTATTCCCGCCAGTCAGAAAGCCAATTGGAGGAAGTCAGTATTACAGGCTCACTCCCACTGAGAGGTTGCAAGCACACATATATGTCTTGACAAATTGCCCTAAAGTGGAGCCCTACATTCAGTAAGAATTCTAACACTATATACACGTATCATGTTATTTTTTTCATTTACAAACCACAGACCCCTCTGATATGTTCCATTGAATGTTAGGGATTTCCGCCGTTATGTTAGACGCCAACTACGAAACCGCAAAAGGTCCTCTGCCGAGGTGGATAAAAAGGTCTATCTCCATTGAATTTTAGGGATTTCCGCCGTTATGTTAAACGCCAACTACGAAACCGCAAAAGGTCCTCTACTGAGGTGGATAAAAAGGTCTATCGAGAGTTTCCGGATTGGTTTGCACCGAGGATACTCAATGACAACAATCCCCATCCGCCTGATACAATAAATCTAGTAACCGGTCCACTCGACCATGTCAGGAGATATACGGCATACAACGTCAACAGTTTCAAGTTCTGCACCGTTGCAAGGGATGAAGGTTCTCTCACCCAGAATTCCGGAGTCTTTGGCACATTCGGGACAAGGAGTTATGCTAGCTCACAGGATACATACATGCAATTTGGAGGTGTATCATACTATGGGAAGCTCGTGGACATCATCGAGCTTAACTATCAAGGTCATTTCACCGTGCCTCTCGTCAACTGCATGTGGGCATACACTAGAACTTCTCGAGGCATTACCGGGGACAGCTTGGGCATCACGTCCGTCAATTTCTCGAGGCTCATTCACACAGGGGAAGTAGCAGATGATGAGCCGTATATTCTTGCCTCCCAGGCGCAGCAAGTATACTATGTGGAAGATCAGACACACAAAGATTGGCACATGGTGATTCATATAAAGCCGCGTGACCTCTACGACATGGGTGACGAAGATGATCTGGAACTAGGCAGCCAACATTTTGAGCCTGAAAACTTCGACAACCTCATTTCTGAAGAAGACGGTCATTTACCAGTAGTTAGGTGAGGATTTTCACTACAAATAATTTAAACAAATTTCAACACCATTAGCAATAAAAATTTATATATTTGTTTATTTTCTTTTTAGGCGGGAGCAAGAAGAATATGATTGAAGTAGTGAGCCACAATTATTTTTCATTTTGTAAAATTTTCATAACAATGTGTATCAAACATTCATATATCATGTTTTTTAATATAACTTGAGTATTTTTTTAATAAATAACAATTAGTAGCGGTTCCAGAACCGCCACTAAAGCTGCGGACAAATTTTAGTGAAGGCTTTTTTTAGCAGTTTATAACTACTGCCCAAACCACCACTAAATCCCGCAAAGAGCACTATAAATACCCACCCACCCCTCTCATTTTTCTTCACACATTCATTCAATTCCTTCTCCCTCTCCTTCCAATTTGTCCCCAAATTGACCAACAATGTGTTATTTTTTTGTTTTGTAAACAATTTATCATATATTTTTTTGTTTTTAGTGTTTGATTTTATATTCTGAATTTATTTGTTTGCTAATATATTTTTTTTCAGGTTATAATATTGAAATATTGAATTTTTTTGTCCTTTTTAGTGATAAAAAATTTTAATTTATTATTCATAATATTTTTACAACAAACTTAATTTGTTGTTTATTTTTAACTAATACTTGTTTTATTGTTTGATATATGGTTTTCTTATACATATGGTGATTGTTAATATAGTTGAGAAAATTTTTTTATTTTAACAATTAAAAAATTTTGTAATAGTTGAATTTATTATCATTATTTTTTCAATACATTAGATCATGTAAAATTAATTTTTGGATATCTAAACGTTTTTTTCCATCCTAAACTTCTAGTAGCGGTTATTAAACCGCTACGAATAAAATTGGGCAAAATTTCTTTTTTAATTTTTCCTTTTTCATTAGTGGCGGTTTTAAACTGCTGGTCAAACCGTTACTAAGTCAACGAGGGAAAATTTTTTTGACATTATTCTAATTTTTATATTAGCGGCGGTTTTGTTACCGCTGGTCAAACCGCCACTAAGTCAACGAGGGAAAATTTTTTCACATTATTCTAATTTTTATATTAGTGCCGGTTTTGTTATTATTTAGCAGTGGTTTTATAACCGCTACTAATTAGTGGAGTCTTTGACTTTGTTACCCGCGGTTTGTATAACCACCAGTAAAATGTTTGTCACAGGTGATTTAGTGGCGGAACTCAAAACCATGAGTAACGTGTTAGTTGCGGTTAAAACCTCTACTAATCAACCTTTTATAACCGCTACTAATACACGCTTTTTTTGTAGTGGATGGAGGAAAAAAAATTGCATAATCTTTTAAAGTACTATGAGTATTATTTAATAATAATCCAAATAAAACGAATATCATATACTAATACACGCTTTTTTTGTAGTGGGTGGGGGAAGAGAATTGCGGAACTGAATAAGGTTGATCTTAACCATCTTTTTATTTGAAAAAAATGAATCCACAAGTCTTTCAGAGTTTAATTTGGCCTTTAATTAGTATCTTAGAGGGCTTTTTTGTTGGTGTTTACAATTTCTTCCATGATAGATATTAGTGCCTAAACTCCGATCTTTAAGAATTAATGAAGATGCACATGTAAGTTATCATAAAATACAAAATAAAAAAACAGGGTTTTAAAAAATGAAACTGATTTATTTTAAGTATATAAACAAATTGTGTTAAGCACTGAATCCTTACACGTATATAATTGGTAATCGGGTTGATTTTAATTTTACTTATATTCCTATGGCAAAATTAATATATGAGTACCGTAGCTCATGGTGAGAGCACTTGGGGTATTCACAAGATTGGACATTCCAAAGAAAGGGTGTCAAGACAGGATATTTTGTCCCATATCTCGTCCCCTTCCTGAGCTTATCCTGATCTCGAATGGGACGAGACAGGACATTACTAAACTTTTTTTTTTTTTTACTTTTTCATGATTTTTTTGTTACTGTTGACAGAAAAATAATAAATTACTAGCAAGTAACTACATCAAGTTCACAACAAAATATTGATGGAATGAGAGTGTAAGATATTTCATGTTTAGAAGAATGTTTTATCTATGAGAATTAAACAAATAGTGTATTGATATAATTTATAGAATAAAGTATATGAAGAGGTCTCTAGAAAAAGATGAATAAGAGGTCAATTTCAAATAAAAATACGATGCAAGAAGAAAGATAAATGATAGATCAAATGTTAAAAAAAACAAAGAACAAAGAAGTAGAAGAAATATAGTGAAATAGAAAAAAATGAAACCAATGTAATTAATAAATTTAAAAAAGAAATTAATAAAATATATATTTATATATAATATATCGTGACGGGACGGGAACAGAATACCACATCCTGTCCAGATATATTATATATAAATATATTATTTATTAATTTATTTTTTAAATTCATTAATTATATTCCCGTCCCTTGTCTTGTCTCTACCCCTTTTCTATCCCATCCCAAAAAATTTCGGAAAGGGAAATCTTGTCTCGAAATTATCGGGATCGAGGTGGGATGGCCGAGATTGGACATATATAAACACACCTAAGAGATACATGTTCATTGCTAATTTAGTTTCTCTTACAAAATAACAAATTCCTTGTATAGAAAAAACTAGAGAATTCTGGATGAATTCCTATTTAATAGATTAACTGGGGAATATGATTTAACACTCACACATGACAATAATGCTTAACATATGCCACGTCTAATTGTCCAACTAATTTTCCAAATAGAATTATATCCCCAATTTTCCAAACTAATGCCTATAAATGAGAAAATAATACAATAACAATAAAGTCTTATTCCATTGGTGGGGTCGGCTACATGGATCGTACGATATCATTGTACTTCGTCAGTAACCAAATCTTTAAATATATTATTAACCAAAAGATCTCGCTCTATAACTTTATTAAATGTTCGCTTTGGTCTCCCTCTACCTCTCTTAATAGGACTTCATACTACTTGATTTACTCTCTTCATAGGCTCATCTAATGGCTTTCTTTGTATATGTCCAAACCACCTCAAACAATTTTCTCACTAATATATGCCACTCCAACTTGTTCGTGTATGATCACAGATCCATTTCAACATCGTCATCTCAGTTATCCCAATTTTATATTTATGTTATCCATTCAATGTCCAATATTCACTACCATATAACATTGTTGGCCTTATAGCGGTGCGATAAAACTTTCTTTTCACCTTATGGAGTGCTTTCCTATCTCAAAGAATTCCAGTAGCTTTTCTCCACTTATACCACCCAATTTGAATTTTATGATTGATATCGCCTTCAATATCACTATCTTGTTGAATAATTGATCTCAAGTATTTAAACTTTGTCACTTGAGGAGATTGTTTGATCTCCAAGTTTAACATCCAAATGACCTCTAACTTGTTTATTTGTAAAATTGTAATGCATATATTCTTTCTTACTTTTATTTAAATGAAAACCCTTCGACATCAAAGTGTTTCTCCATATCTCTAGTTTCAAACTAATCCTGTCTCTTAATTCAGCCAAAAGTACCATGTTATCAACAAAAACTATGCACTTATGTGCCTTTTTTTTGATAAGCTTGGTTAGATCATTTACCACAAACTGATAAAATACCCCATAAAAATAAAAAATATAAAAGGCTAATTAAAAATCAAACAAAGCGACTGCCTCTTGTTATTATTATAAGATTTAGTTTGAATACAATACAATTTACAGCATAAACTAGATCTTATATTAGCAACATGGTTTTGTATCAGGATTCATAGAATAATTTTTCCCCGTAGTTAGGAGGTGGTGGTGTCTGAGCTCAAATAAACTAAAATATCACAGAACCAAAGAAAAAAGGCAACAAAATATCAGGGAAGTGGAAGGTATCAGCAGCCTAAAGCAAACAGTGAAATGAAGGTAAAGATATTTTAGTGGGTTGATTTTTTCCCCCTTTTTCTTTCACTTTCACTTTTCTTTTATTTATTCTCAATCATCTTTTGATAAAAATGTGCCAAGTAAGTATATGCATCATCACACGTCAAAAAAGGTAGCCAGGAAAAAAAAAATCAAAAGGCCTAATGAAACTGTGGCAACCAAGTCGACTTCCCTCAACTGACAGTTACATGTAACTAAAGTCATTTTGCATTTGCTCCATGGATTTTATGCCAAACACACACCGCTCATGATTCCATAACTTTATTAATCATTGTTCTTGGCGGGCAGATCTCTCCCACAATTTATCAACAGAAAATCATACTGAGGTCTCACATAAGGCATTTAATCACAACTAGGTCCCAAATAATCATCAAATTACATTGAAGTCTTAAGAGATCTGTGTGTAATTCAATGGCTTGTAATTGAGTTGTCAATGCACACTCAATAGTTGTCAATAAAAGAGATACATTGACAACTCAAGGAGTTGCTATTAACAACTATTTAGTTCTTATTGACAACTCTTAGTTGTCAATGGTATTAACAACTATTGCATTAATGACAACTCAATGAACTGGTATTGACAACTCAATTTAATTACACCCAAGTCTCTTGGGACTTCAATGTAATTTGATGATTGTTTGAGACCTTGTTGTGTTTAAATGCTTTATGTGGGACCTCATTGTGATTTTCCCATTTATCTTCTCCATCAATATGTAATTTGAAAACTATAGTGCATTCTCAAATTTGGTTCAAATACATTGAAGTCTCTGCCAAAATGTAAAAAATAAATGTTGATTTTTGGGGCAAACTAAAACATATGGTTAGGAGGAGCTCATCCATGAGTGCTGATTATTAATTTGGAACGATTAAATTGGTTTTGAATGGTTTTAATTTAATTTCTATATTCTAATTTATTTTTATTTAAACATATACAAAATTTAAAAGAGGCATAATCTCATAACAATTTTAAGAATAAAATAGAAAAAAAAATTGGAAATTTAATCTCAATGATGAGCACTCATAATTGCATGAACCTGAAAAAATTAGAAATAAAACCAAAATACAGAAATTAATTGCTATTATATTTTTCTTTTAACATGTTAGAAGACAGTAGTAACTTGTAAATAATAGGTGTGGCTCCAAGAAGAAAAAAGATGGAGCTTTTACCATTTTAAGCACGATATGTTGGATTTCAGTACATATGAACCAAAAAAAAAAAAAAAAACCTATTTGAAATAATTATCCTCATGACATCCAACAATATTCCAATATAACCAAGTAACCGATCCCATTTTTACCTGCTTATATGCAAATTTACTATTGGTCATGATGTATAACTAAATTTTCTGTAGTACTTGAACTGATCCCTTTGCTTTTTGTGATTGGTGCCTGTTCTCGTACGGTGTCTCCTAAAACCAAACTAGACCTTATTCATGAACAATACCCACTTGCTCTCTCTCACACTCTCACACTCTCTCTCTCTCTCTATATACAGAGTCATAGACACACTATCTCCCTGCCTCTGAAGTAATCTGTGAGTGACCACATATATCATAGCAAAAACCTGAATCTGGGTTTTTTTTGGTAGATATTTTCTTGTTCCCCCCACAAATCTCTTATCAATCTTCTCTTCCAATCTTGCTCAATTAAGCAGCCTAGCAAGCTAGCAAAGACAGGACCATTTCTGATCAGAAAGCTGGGAATCAAACACACCATAACACAACAGAACAGAAGGGTCCCCAGTTTGGATAACAGAATTCCCACCAAAAACCCAAATTTCGTCCCTTTCTTCTTTTCTTTTCTTTCTTTCTCTCTTTTTCCCCCTTTATCCCTCTGCACAAGAAAGTTCAAAAGGAAAAAAAAGAAAAGAAAAGATCAAATATGCTTCTCAATCTTACCTTCTTCTCTGTCTCTTTCCTAGCCAGAATCTTCACAACCACACAACCATAACTCACAAACCAGCTTCTCCTTCACTAGCTCAAACCACAACACCATCCCTGGTTTTCAAAATTCCACACTCAACAAGAAGAAGAAGAAGGTCAATCCTTATTGGAGACTCAATAATCAGTTTCTTCTTGAGAAGCAGAGAATGATGTAATTCTTCAAATTTCATACTCAAGAAAATCCCATCACATCAATCCTCTTTACCTGTGGCTGCCACTACAAAATTTTAGACTCCACACACCAGAAAATTCGCCACAAGCCAATTTCTACTCATTGAAGACTCACTCAAGAAGAAGAAGAAGAAGATCAATCCTTAGTAGAAACCCATTTCCACAGCTCAAGAAGCCAGAATCAACAGTACCATTTCAGAATTTTCAAATTCAAAAAAAAAATTCCCACCAGCCAAAAAAAAAAAAAACTCAAATCTTTGCTCCAATCCAATTCGAAGAAGAAATAAAAAAACCCTTAGAACCATGCATCGCCGATTTCTAGACACCGGTCTAACAGTATCACCATCGTACGGAAACAAAACCAGAGAATCATTCACCGGAGACGTGAACTTCGACGCGAACATGGTGATTATACTTACGGCCTTATTATGCGCATTGATCTGCGCGCTAGGGTTGAATTCGATTGTACGGTGCGTTTTACGGTGTACGGATAGCACAGAGCAAACGACGGCGACTGCTACTACTAGGGGGCTGAAGAAGCGTCAGCTGAGGAAGATTCCGGTGACGGAGTACGGCGGCGGAGGGAATATTCCGGCGGCGACGACGGAGTGTCCGATATGCCTTGGGGAATTTGAGAAAGGAGATAAGGTGAGAATGCTGCCAAAATGTAATCACGGGTTTCATGTGAGGTGTATAGACACTTGGCTTTTGTCACATTCTTCTTGCCCTAATTGTCGCCATTCCCTCCTTGAGAAGTCTGTGAATTCCAACTTGATTGGTGGTGGTGGTGTCCCCGGAGCTCCGGCGCCGGCGGTGGTCGGCGAGCAGGCAAGTTGAAGGAATAGTGTTCTGAGATGAATGAGTCCAGTCTACCACGTCATTTATGGTGTGATTAATCGTGTTAGTTTGCCTTTTGATAAGGCAATTGGAATCATGCCCTAATTGGGCTGGGCTGATATGTTAATCATGAGTGAATATCTCGGAGATATTTTAATCTTCTGTTCGGTCTAAAAAAAAAGGAATGAATGGATTTTGAAATATGATGTGCCCATGTGTTGTCTAAAAAAAATTAAGACTTTTAAGTGTCACGTTAAATTAAAATATGGTCAAGATGTTTGCTTATGATTGGTTGGACATAATGGACATGTTACACCGGCTTATACAAATATTTCTCAATAAGGGATTGTTTAGTTAGAAAGAGAGAGATTTACCGTATGTTTGGCTCGACTTTTTTTAAGAAAATAAGTGCTTATTTTGGGGTAAAAGTAACTTATTTTGTTAATAGCCTATTTTGCATGTTTGTCTCAGCTTATTGTCAATCTGACTTATAAGTAACTTATAGCTTATAAGTCAAAATAAGCATAAGCTGTTTAAAACAGCTTATTTCTGACTTATAAGTCAATTATAAGGTGGGGCCCACAAATTCTGACTTATTTTTCACATCTAATCACAACTTATCCAAACATACATAATCTGACTTATGGAAAATAAGTCACTTTTCACACAACCTATCCAAACATAAAAGTTATTACACAATTTGACTTATTTTAAATCGGACTTATATATAGTCACTTTTCCATAAGTCGATCCAAACACACCTTAGAAGTTGTTTTTTTAATTTTCTGGCAATAAACAATTGCATGTTAGCAATTTGATTTTAATTTTAATAATAGTAGTTGTAATTACATATAGTTAGCCTTTTCAGTTGCATTTAAATTAAATATCAATTTAATTATCGTTTTAGTAAGATAATTGCAATTATGAGAATTTTACTCGCAAATCAAGCATTTGAATTTTGTAAACTACTACTAATGGTTTGTGATTCATATTCTCATATTTTATAGAGTAATTAATTTGAATTAATGTAAGTAACACATTTTCTTCTTCTTCTTTTATATACAAATGTACGTAACACATTTTTTGACATAATTTCTTACTTTTTAGAACATTTGTTTTTTCGGGCAAAGAACCTTAGTAGTGGTTACTAGCTAGTGCTTGGCCACAAAAACTAATAATTTTTTGTGTGGCAAACTTTAAAGGTTAGTGACTTTTATATGATTGGATCAAATTCAAATACTCTCTAACCTAATTAAAAGTATTAAGCTTAATAGTTTGTTTTCTTTTTATACATAAGCTCAATAGTTAGTTATTTACTTAACTTTTGTACGTTGCATATGATAATTATTTATTGGAAAAATATTTTTATTGGTATATATACTTTTATTCAATTTTGATTTTAATACCTGCGTTTTTATTTCTTAACTAAATCATTAATTTTGTTCAACCATCACTATTAACTTATCTAACATTACTATGTTAGTATTGTTAGACTGTGTATAGAAGCTAAAGTTGTTAAAAAAAAAATTTAAATAATTTAATTATGATAAAAATATACACAGGTAGCAAAATTAAAATTAGATAAAAGTATATGTATCAATAAATATATTTCCCCCTTTTTAATTTTGAGGTCGATAACACCCCCCCCCCCCGCACCCCAACCCCAAAAAAAAAATACATATAAGCGTTGGCGTGATATAGTATTCAGATAATATGGGTCATATAAAAATTAGTATAATCAGTGGTATACTTCTAAAAATCAAAGTATTTTTTAAGAGTATGTGAATATCCAATTTCTTTTTTTTTAACTGAAAATATCCAATTTCTTATGACCAAGACAATTGAGGCTTTTCTTTACTTGAACTTAGAAATAATCCCATAATCCCATAAGCTCTTATATTTATATAGATTACTTTCCCATTATTCTCTCTCTCTCTCTCTTGCCAGAGAACTTTCCTGTGACTCATTTGTACATAACTTAAAGTTTAAGGGGGTATTATGTGCATAAATTTGTGAGACGTTTTATGTTGACAAAACTACAATTGAATGGGATATATAATTGAAAGTTGGAAGTTATCCAAACAAATTTATAGTTTAGGATAATTTTTTTTTTGCCAGCTATAGTTTAGGATAATTTATTATTAAACTTTAAATGTTAAATGAGCTTTTGATAGTTTGGAAGTTATCACAAATTTGGTGTAATTGATAAAGGAGCATGGAGTGCCAAGACTTTAAAGACAACTGAACCAGACATGGAGCAAGCTTAAGGATGGAAGCCCAACGTCCTAAAAGATCCATTACAAGGCATGGGAGGCCCAATGACAAGAGTAAGGACCAAAGCTATGAAGGAGGCCTTGAACTGCTATATAAGAGATCTTAAAGAGTTGGAGCCCAACTACTTTAAAGATTCATCCATTCATATGTCCAACAAGAGCCCAATAAAGGTGGTCACAATGTTAGAAGCCCAACAATTTGATATACAAGGCTTAAGTGGTGTTCATATTAAAGAATTCACTTAAAATACATGTGACAAGCATGTGCTTTTGGAGGAGGAGCATAAGTGACGTTTTGGACAAATCAAGAAGCATCTAGAACACTTCCTTATGCATCAAATCTGATTGCATTTTATTTCAATTAAGTCTCTTATTTTATTTCCATAAAATAAGGCCATTTGGTCAATGAATGTTCTGAAATGTCTTGTCTTATTTTCCTATTTTGAATAGCTGACTTTTCCTTCAAGAATAAGTCATTTATTTGTATGGATGATGCAATTCAAAATGCCAATCATCATTAATGCACCATTGATGTTTTAGGGCTGTCTTCATTCTAGAGTATTTCATTGTTGCCTATATATAGGCTTGCTTTGTACTAAACATTTCAGAATTGAATGAATTGAGACTCTTATTTCTTTTGTATGAGCTTTGCTTGCATCTTTGTATTCTCTTGAGAATACTTGACTGTATCAATGACTGATCATCATTGTGGTGTCTTTGTGGGTTAGGGTTGTAAGAGACGGGTACTCTTCCTCCCATCGATCATCGGTTTCGTGTTATTTTTTTTTCATCTTTATATTTGTTTTCTAGCCGATCCGCTCCCCATAATACATCAGTAATTTAGCCTTTTTAATTTTTTGCCAAAATGTAGCCTTGTTTGATAGGATATGCATGTATCTGCGTTTGTGTATGGTCATGTCAAAGGCGGTACAGCTTTTATTAAAAAATTGTTTCTATAAAAACTAAACGGTATCATATATTTATATATGCATTTATATCCATACACACATGCATATCCCATCCTATTTAAGATGTGAACTAGTAGAATTATTGATGTGATCACTTTTGTCCATTTTATAAGTTAAGTTTAGTAATTCTCCTATCTTAAAGAAATACTATATAGTTAACTCATTAAACATGTTTTAAATAGATAAGTTTTCTAATTTTTTTATACTATTAACTGCAATTGAAGTCTTTTGTTAATCAATTAATCAAACAACCAGCTACTTTAGTTTTAGAGTTTACAATTTTTCCCTCCTAATACAAATGTTTCTTTTAGATACGGGAACTCACATAATTGGAACAACTATGTATTAATAATAATCTTTTCTAATTTTACCCAATTTATGAACGGGTACAATATACATAATATATTTCGTCTCTTCTTTATCTATAATTAATAAGGATAAAATTGTAATACTCTTATACATTATTTTGCACGTAGAGTTATAATAATAACCAATTTTTATTTTCAAAATGAACAATTAAAAAGGATTAAAAATAGTATGTGAATGAGTTGGTACTTAAACTTTTAACGTAAATTTGAAATTAAAGACTATTTAGAAAATCTATTGTGAAATAATTTTCTAGTAAAATATTAAAAGCATGAATTTCCCCATTTTTGATGAACTGTCAATGACATGTGGGTCTCACGCAACGTGTGATATACTATTTTCCATATAGATATTACATGAATTATTGTTTGAATAGCTTTGCATATTTTCAGTGCAAAGCTTTTCTCAAATTTGTGTAAAGAGTCAACCTTTGAAGCCTTTTGTTCTTGTAAGATGAAAGGCACCAGGATTGACCATATACTAGATTTGAAGGTTATGTTGATAGTTACACATTTTTAGACCCTTTTTTTTTTACACATTTTTAGACTTACGCAAAGTTTAGACACTGAAGAATGGAGTTGCAAAAAAAAAAAAAAAAAAATACTAAAGCATGGGCAAAAGTGGAAGAAGAAAAAAGATATTAGAGGTGTCATAAAAATTGAAGTTTTGTCTTGACTCTTACACTTAATAAATGAGATTCCTCTACTAGGCTCCGATTATGAAATTTTGTAATCGGTACATGTTGATATATTGATATATACTCCATTTCCAGGGAAAAAAAATAATAATCAATGAGATTCCATCTCGTCGTCACGTCACACTTCAAGATGGCGTTGCCGTAATGGGGGGAAAACATGTATAATTTGTTAACTTTGGCTCAATCAAAATTTTGCACTTGGATTGAACGAATAAAAAGGGAAAAAATAATGAATGAAAAGAAACAAAAAGGAAGTACAAAAAGATTAAACATGGTTATATTTATATATATATATATATATATATATATATGAAAAAATTTGTAGTTCATGCTACATGCAAGACTTTCATTTTTTTCTATCTATAGTCTATAGAGTAATTATCTCATGCAACATCGCATGAGGCTCATCAACCTTAAAAAAAACAAAAAGAAATTTGATTAAAGGATCCATAGAAGGGATATGAATTCTTATTTTCTTGTAAAATACGAATATATTTTTGTAAGTGAAATCATAGAATTGAGAGATGGAGGAGAACTCTTATTTATAAGCCTTTTGAATATTAAATACCCCTTTCAACCTTAACTATATGTTTAAATAATTAATTTTTACATTTTATAGAAAGTAATTAGTAAAGTGAGTTATTAGTAAAATAGGTATTTCCGTATTAGAATACTTTTTAATATAACATATTTAGTCATTAATATTGGAATAACAAAGATTCGTTAATATGTGTAATCAATTAGGATATAATATGGGTAAAGAATTATAATTTTGAAAAATAAAGTGGATTGAAGTTTACCCAATACCAAATAAAATCTCACAACTAACTCATACATTACTACAAAAAAACCAGTAATTAGCGACGGAACAATTTCCGGCGGAAATTCCTTCAGAAAATTTACCAGCGGAATTACCGACGGAAATTTTTCCGTCGGTAATTTCTGACGGATTCCAGACGGAAATTCCGTTGGTAAATTTACCGACGGAATTTTCGTCGGTAATTTTAATTAATTATATTATTTTACTTATAAATTATTATTTTAATTTAAATTAAATATTAAAATATTATTACCGACGGATTCCGGCGGAGTTTCCGTCGGTAATTTAATTAATTATTTTATTTTCTAAATAAATTATTATTTTAAATTATAAATAATATAATAATGTATTATTACCAACGGAAAATATTCCGTCGGAAATTTTATTTATTATATTATTTTATAAATAAATTATTATTTTAATTTATTAAAAATATATTAAAATATTATTTTTATTTATTTTAAAAATATTTTATAAATATTAATAAAAATTACCATTTAGACGTATATAAATATAAATTTTTAATAAATATAATTTTAATTTTTTATTAAAAAATATGTTATTTTTAATAAATATTAGTAATAAAAATGAAAAATAATTATAATTGAATAATATATATAATAAAATAATTATTAAAATAATTTAATGATAATAATTATAATTATTATTATAATTTAAATAAAAAATGAAAATACTAAATATAATGTAATATTATAAATATAATAGTTTGCAAATAATATCACAAGGTCCTTATAGCTCAACTGGTTAAGGCATCAACATGTGCGTAAGAGGTTGCGGGTTCGATTTATCAGCTCTGTCACAATTAGGAGACAATTTGTGAAGGCGACACGTGGCGGCAAAAAATGTGGCATATAATTTTAAAAAAAATTAAAAATTACCGAAGGAATTCCGTCGGTAAAAATAATATTTTAATAAAATATTATTTTTAAATTAAAATAATAATTTCTTTATAAAATAATATAAATTAGCGACGGAAATTCCGTCGGAAATATTACCGACGGAATTCCGTCGGAAAATCCGTCGCAAATTTCTGACGGAAAAAAAAATCCGTCGGTAAATCAATTTGCGACCGTGGAATTTCCGACGGAAAAAATTCCTTCGGAAAATTCTGTCGCTAATTCCTGGTTTTTTTGTAGTGCATTCATATTGAAGAAAAAGAAAGTAAAACTTACTCATGTGCTTAGGATCGAAAAAATTATGGGTTAAAGTGTATTTTGTCCAATAAAATATTGGCCCAGGAGCGTTTGATATAATTATGTTTTGAATAATTCTTGTAAGCCAATAAAGTTTTAAAATGAAGTATATTGGCCAATACTGTTAGGAAGCACTTAACGTCATCTGTTTGTGCTGACATGGAGTGACACATGTCAGTTTGTGTGATGATGTGGCGAGGCACATGTCAACTGTTGTGCTGACGCGGCCAGCCAGGTTTCATTTGGTGAGATGCCACGTGTCGCGCCACTTCAACACCAAAACGGAGGCCATTTAGTGTTTCTTAACAGCGTTGGCCAATATGCTCAATTTTAAAACTTTATTGGCATACAATAATCCTTCAAAACATAATAGTGCCAGACATTCTTGAGCCAATACTTTATTGGCTAAAATGCACTTTGATCCAAAAAGTATTATCTTTAGAAATGTTCATCAAGTCCTTTTTACAAAGCAAATAAAATGTTTCTTTTTCTATTTATAAGTTATATTATTAACTTTTTTACATGAGCACATGATTTTCCTCTTCATGTACTATTATGCACACTTTGTTCTTGTGTATGTTAAGTTAAATATGAGTAAATTTTAAAATTTGTAAAATTTAAAGACAAGGGAATACCGTATACTCTCTCATGTTCTTAATGTATGACCAAATTGAGGAGTTGATATAAGTCATAAATGTATAACTAGATTTTTCTCCCCCGTACGATGTACGGAAGTTAAAAATAAAAATGAAATAAATTAAAGAACATAATTTTTTGAGTTACTATTTTATGATTAAAAATATTACTTGAAAACAATAAAAGTTGATTGCATATGGATATAAATAATCTAAATCGTTGATTGCAATTTTTTTGATAAAAGAGAAAATATGAATTATTTTTAAAAGGCTTATTGCCAAATTGTAAGTTATCAAAATACATATTTATACGTTTATTATATATTGTTGATTTCATATGAATATAAATGATCTAAATCATTGATTGCACTCATTTGAATCAAAGAGAAAATATGAATTAATTTTATATGGCTTAACTTCAAAATTAAGTGAGTCATTAAAATGTTGATTTAGATATTCATTTAATTTTAATCATAAATAAATGAGATGGACAACTATTTGAGTAAGTTTGAAAATTGAAAATAAACTAATAATATTGATTCTTGCCTAAAATATAGCGATATATTTGAACACAATAATTAATTCCTAAACTAATATCTTATTTGAACATAGTTATCAATTCGTAAATTTCAAAAGCCAAATATTATAGATTAAAAAACAAAATTTATATGGTGCATTTTTTTTTAAAAAAAACAATAGTAAATTAAGATATATGCATATGAGAACTGATTTTCATCAGTGTAGCTTTTTAGCAACCAATTTATTTTTAACAATGGAAATGAAAATTCAAAAGAAAAACATTCCAAATAGAAAAATAATTAATACTCCGTTGTCCAATTTACCAACATATGTAAACACATTAATTATTTTATAAATTTCATAAGAAAAATTAATAGTGTTGAGTTTAAATCATATATATATATGTTTTAATTGTTTCCTAAAATAGTGACTTATTTGAATATAATAATTAATTTGTATATGTGAAAAAGTAAAATATTTCATATTAAAAATAAATACATATAGATTTATTTTTCTATAAACAATATTACACTAAGAGGTATGTGTGTGATAAAAAAGAAAATTACTATAAGATACCTTCTTAAAAGTATATATATATGTATTATTTAACCATTGCTCAATATTAAATAATTTCCATACATTTATGTATTTAATCATTGCTTTGCTTAATTTTAAATAACTTTCAAAATTAAAAAAGTACCTTCCCATAAGTGGAAATATATGATGAGTAATGATTTATTATTGGCAATGAAATTTGAAATTAAGAATAAAACCTTCTATTATGACTTTGATTATGTGAACATGTGGACCAATAATTGAGTTAAGTGAAGATGATGTCATTGGACATGTGGACTAATGGGATTGTTGCTAGGAGCTTTCAAGAAATATATAGATAGATATACTTCTAATTTTTGTAACTTTTTCCTAAAGGTCCTTTATTAGTGTTCTTTCAGTAACAATCAAACAATAACAAAAAGAATATGGGAATTAGGGATTATGATTAGAGTGTTTTTTAAAAAATATGATGTATTAACTAACTTAATTGATATCTTTAATCTAATTATATATATTATATAGAATATATGTAGACTAAATGAAAGGTCATCAACCTATGTACAAAATAAACTCACGCATATCCTTAATGAAAGTCTTCTAAGACGGATTCAAAGTTTGACGAAAGTGGACAGGCAAGTTTTAAGGTCGATTTATGAAAGCCACCTAAGCTGGAGATTTCTCCACATCCACAAAATAGTATTCATGGTATACTTATTTCTCTATACATTAAAAATAGAAAGTATATCTTTCTTAACGTGACACTTCTTGGTTTAAAATATAAGATCAAAATAACTGATTTGTGTTTATTAAGAAATAAGTTAAAAACAGTTAAGACCAAAAATAATGTATATATAATTTTATTTCCAAATATGTCCTAATTTTTTATATTAATAGAATAAGTGAAAGAGATTATAAGAAGATAAATAATAAAAGAGAAAATATCAAAAATTAAATACAGAGGGAGAGAGTGTGTGATAAAATTGAGGGGAAAAAAACTCATTTTTTTTGGACGGTGAGGGGAAAAGAACTCATTAAACGAAACAAATTTAAACTTTAGGTTATATAAAAAAAGCCCACTCCACAATTCTTAGCCTATATTTTGAAGGGAAAATTAATTACAGGTCTCATGTAAGGAATTTATTAAGATGAGATTTCATGAAATCACGCAATTAATCTTAGGTCCCATGAAGTTGTTATCGCTTGGTCATAAGTTGTTATTGTTAGGTCAAAAGTTGTTACTGATCAAGAGTTTAAAATATATGATCGTTAGGCCCAAAATTGTTATCGTCAGGCCAAACAGTTATTAGCCACTAACAACTTTTGACCAGATGATAACAACTGTTTGGCTTGATGATAACAACTTTTGGCCTGACGTTCACAACTTCCCTGTAGGGATCTCAGATTAATTGTGTGATTTCGTGGGACCTTATCTTACATGGGACATGTCATTAATTTTTCCTATTTTAAATAGAGTATTTAAAATAAGAAATTCACTATCGGAGGTTGGTGCCTGGCCCCAAATTAGTTTGAACTGAAAAAAAATACTGAAATAGCCCATGAATTGATTCAACATATGTAACACCCCAAATTTTAGAAAATAGGAAATAAGGACTTATTTAAGGTTTTGGGGAATGTTACCAAAATATTAAAAAGCAGTGAAAATAAATTTATGATGTTTAGGCATTTTTAATAATTTTTAAGGTTTATTTTCTTTAAGAAATAAAGAGAAATAATTAGAAGATAAAATTTAATTTTCAAAAATGAATTAATAAGGGAATATTTATAATCCTAAAGCATTGTTTAAATTTTAAAAAGTCTTATAAATAAATTTAGGAATTTAAGCATATCTAGAAAAATTATTTTTAGAATAAATTTAGATCAATTTGTAAGGGGAAATAGTAATTAAAATTTTAAAGAAGGGCATAAAGGGAAAGAGGAAAAATAAAAGAAAATAAAAAATGACAATATCTGCCTCTAGTTAAAAATATCTTTAGTTATAAGCAGATGGGCAAAATGGTAAAACACCTATTTAAAAATATCAACTCCTCCTCTTTAATATACATACTCCCATGTGTCCCCTCATCTCCTCCCTCACCCGATATCACTCTGCTCTTCCTCTCAGCCTCACTCTCTCAATCTTTCTCTGTTTCCTCCGTTCCTTTTCATTCTTAGTGGCCTTCGACGGCGACGAAGGCGATTTTTCGGTAATGTGGAGCCCCGACGACGAGTGTAAGAACTGATTTAACCTCAGGTGATTCTCCTATCCTCATCCCTACCCTTTGTTCTTCTGATATGAGCGATTTTGGGCGAGGCCCGATTTGGGGTAAGGGCTTTAGGGATTCTTAGCCTTGTAAAGATGAAGCTTGAACTATGATTTTGAAGTTTTGGGAAGGATTTTGAGTAGTGTTTTGTTGTTGGTTGATTTTCTCCAAAAGCCCCAAAATCGGGTACTGTTCACCGAGCTTCTAATCCGATTTCTCTGTCTTAAACCACTCTTAAGCTTAGTTAAATTAGTTAGAACTAAAATAAAGCTAATGAATTGAGTGGTATGTTGAATATTTCTGAAGATTTGGGGGTTTTTGATTTTCTGTTCCTCCTCTGTTCTGCACCAATTTCTGCTCTCTTTGTTCCGAAAATTGTGCTCCTCTGTTATTTTGTTTATTGATGATAATGAAGAGAAGAAGGAATGGATGTTGATTTTGTTGGTTGAGTATTATTAGAGTGTTAATTGTCAATTGTCTTCTTTTCTCTTGCTTGTTCTGCTTCGGTCAGTGGAAGAGGAAAGATAATTTGTGATATTTAGTTTAGGAGGAATAGGGTTAATGGAGTATATGAAGATTTGGAAATTTCTATTCTTCCTCCCTGCTCTGTTTTGGTCCAAATTTGATGATGAGAAAAAGGAGTTAATGACAATTTCAAACTAGTTTATACTTGAAATTAATCTCTAATGAAATAGGACTTGAATATGTGATTAATATGAGATTATAATGAGGCAAGAAGTGATGAAATATTGTATTAAGGACTTGTTCAATTGATGAGTTTTGGATCAAATTTTTAATTAAGTGGTTAGATGTAACAAAATTTGTTCTTGTATTGATTTCATTTAATTACTGTAACTAAAGGAAACCTAAAATAGATAATTGATGCTGATTTTTATGTAATTCTATGAGAAAATCATTTTGATATGGTTTACTTTTCCTAAGCTGTTGTATGGTTTTGAGATTTGTGGAGAATAGCTCAATAAGCAAAGAAATTAATGTGTACTAAACCTTGTAATCAAAATTGTAATTAGAAGAATATAAGTTTTGAGATTGTTGTTTGAAGGTTTTAGGAAGAAGAATAGGTGCTTGAAAGTTGTTCAAGTTTGAGTTGATTACTCTTTTGCCGTGATATATTTATTAACTTGTATGCAGGAATTATTTAGAAGCATGTGTGGTAATAATTGTGAGATAAATGGTTGCTGTTTCGATGTTCAATTCATGATTTTAGGTTTTCAACAGGATTGGATGTTTAAGAATGATGTTTGTTGAACTAGTGAAAAGACACTGAGGCATTTATGGGACGGCTATGAGTAGGGGTGCTAGGGGTGCTTGGGCTTTGTAATCTGAACTAAATTGCTATGGCTTTTGTTAAGTTAGTATACTAATGATTTTGAAGGTATTTATATGCTGAATAGTTTAACATGATTAAGGATGATAAACTGGAAGAATTTTTAGAAATTATAATAAAGAGAGCTTAAGGAATGGGAACTATGGAGTTATTAAAAGTATGATATTGATGCATATTAATTGGAAAAGTTTCATGTAGGTGTGGAAGATAATTAAAGGTTCTAAATGATCGTTTGAGTAAACTAAACAATGATTTTAGATTAATGGAACTTACGAATTTGTTTAAATGGTTAATGGAATTTGATGTTCTACTTTAATTCCTTTTGAAGCTTGTGGTTAATTGTAGTGATAATATGGAATTATTTCCTCTGTTTGGTTTAATTCTGAACTTTGCACTGTTGGCCTAAAGAATGATAAAATGATAATAAAGGTAGATTAAAACAAGTATATGGATTTACATGTTCTAGAATTTCTGTTCTTTGCTTTCTTCTATTTGTTCGATGTTCTGTTATGCTTGGTGGCTGAAATTGGTGTTCATGGCCAGCTATAATATGTTAATTAAATATAAGTCGCCATTTAGTCAAATGATTCTTAAATCAATGCAAATCTATGAGGAACTAATGATGACAGGAATTGTTTAAAGTGGTTTTCTTGAATAATATACAAGTGCTTTTAAATGTTAAGTTATTGAATTCTAATAATTAGAGTATTTATTGTAATAGCTATATAATCAATAGACGTGTTTAGAATAATATAAGGAATTTTAATGGAGCATATGATAATTGTTGGAACTCAACTTGTGGAGGCTTGAATTTAGCCTCAAGTTACTGTTTGATATTTTAATACTAAATGTGTATTTCTTGTTTAAGTATGATTGAAGATTTTTATAGCAGAATTTAGATACTATTAATGAATTTGAAACAACTATTAAGGAGTTTTATGACTAACAAGATTTTTAGGATTACTAGAAGGTTGAGAATTTCTTAATAAAAGTAAATAGATTATTTATAAATAACCATTCAAACTTAAAGAGACAAGATAGTCATAGTAAATTATAATCCGTCATCAATATAAAGAATTGGGTAAGTTAAAAGTTACGGTGGGGTTGTTGATAATTTTATTTGAAATAATTGATGTAAGTTTAAATTAAAGTAGTAGGGATATTCTTATGCTTGAATTGGGTGTGTATTAATTAATGATTTTGCAATATCAAATGATGTTAGTTTTTCATAACTCTTTGCTTGGTTTAAGCGAATGAGATGTTCCTTTTATGCTTGATTTCTTCTATTTTGCTCGGTTAATATGAGAATATATATATATATATAAAGAGTTTTAATAAGAATTCTGCATATTTACATTATACTATAAACATGAAGTTAATGGTGGTGTTCTGAATTGCTTCTGAGCATGTGTGTGATGCTTGTTGTTTTTTTATAATGGTGAAATAGTGATTGAGTTAGGATTAATATGGAACAACATATTAGATTTGGGAATGGTAGAAACATAGGTAGCACTATAGGAACTTGAGAGACGCTGAATAGTATATAAAGAGCATAGGTATTAATTTATATATTATTTAGAAATATAGGTAAAAATAGTGAGATAAATACGCCAAGGCATCTGGAACACCAGGAGCCAGCAAAAGTTTAAGTTTGAAGTTTAGGCAGCAGTTTATTTCATTATTATTAAAAAGAATTGCATGTATAATGGTATGTCTTTTATTCCTTTCATGTTGGAATACTCCAGGCTTAGGTGGTTCGCTACCCCTTTGTCAAACCAGTTACGTTATAGCTTTAAATGTTATAACGAGAAGTCCTGTAAGTAGAACCTCCACTAGATAACGAGGATATTGTTATCAGTGGTTGGTAGGTGTAGATCGCATATAGAATAATAGGATAAATGTTATCATTATATGTGCAAATTTACAAAATGTATACATGTTTTCACATGCATGAATACCATAGCTAATGAGATAAACTGCGGTAAATTGCTGTTTTAGAGAAGCTGGTAGATGGTAAGATGGTTGAGATAAGGCATGAGTGCTGGTAGAAGAGTAGACGAAGAAAATAAGATTATATGTTGAGAAGCAAGAATATCGGTGGAAGTATTTTACGATGGTAGTTAAATAATTTAATAGTGTTATATGTATATGATATGGAATTAATTATTAAATTAATAGCAGAAAGCATAGGAAATATAATTGTATAAATTTATAAAGGAATTTTAAATTCCTAAGTATTATGAATAAAGAATAAGTATCCTAAGAAGATTAATGTACCTTTAATTGTTTTATGAACCACTCTGTTTTAGACAAAATTTTAAATTGTTCAATTTGTCGGAAAAGCCCTGATTTTACCGGTTCCGTAATCACCTTGAGGGTTAAATGCAAGAAAAATTATACCAAGGATTGCAACAAAGTGGTGCAACCTAGGGTCGTATCATAAGGAGTCAATTTATTATGAATACCTAAACTAACCTAGATGCAAAGAAAGCTATAAAACAGGGGTTTTATCATTGCAATGATATTTTTAGTATTTTTTCAATTGTAGGAATGCAAAGAAGACTTGTTTTTGGCTTTTTGGATTATAGAAAGCAAATAAATAATTTGAAAACTCTTTTGATGGAAGTAGGGCCTCTTGATGGAACTTAGCAACCTTCCTAACTTCTTAATTAAATTGGGAGTAAAACTCCAAGTCCTAATGTAAAAACCTTAGGCAATCGCCTAAGTCTAATTAACCTAATTACTAATTGACTCGGTAACTAGGTAATTGCAATGAACAAATGCACTAAACCAAGCTAGCAATCCAAAGGAGATAAGCAATTCTACCGCATCAATTGAATAATGGCAAGATATGAACACTAAAATTCATGTATATAAAAGAAATCGCTAAATTACATACACAATCCAAAAGGAAAACTACCACAAGTAATAGAAATCCACAGCGTACCATATTTCAATCAACACATATACATACAAATCAAGGATTTGAACATAAATGTGTAATTAGATATGGAAAAAACACTAAACACTCCCCAAGATGAATCCTTGAAGCTCTGGTTGCACATTCCTCCAAGAATCCCAAATTGGTCAGCCATCACCACAACACAAACATACTCAACAAGCTCCATGAGTCCGTTGGCTATGGGAAGAGAGAGGAAGTGATGGGAACGGGTTGAAGAAGGAATGGGAGTTGTGTAGGAAGATGGTGAGTGGCCGACAATATTGTTAGGGATGAAAAATGGTGATAAGTGTTGATTTAAGAAAATGGCATGGGGAGAAGAATGTTTGGCCGAATCTGGAACTGAAGGGAATGTGTGTGGCGATGATGAACGGTGATGGGAAAGATGAAGAATGGGAAGAAAACGGTGGTTGTAGGCGAAGGAAGTGAATGAAGTCGAGAAATGGTGATGGTGTTTTGGCTTGAATGATGTAGAAGGGGATGAATGAGAGGAATGCCGGGAGAGTGTGAATGGTTGACTGAACAGTGTGTGTGTGTATGGATTGATGGTGGAAACTTCCGGTCTAGATGGAGAAAATGGAGGTGGGGACGATGGAGGCCGACGGTAGTCGATGGTGGTGAAAGGCGAGAGGTGATGAAGATGAAGATGAAGATGAAGAAGCTTGATGCGATGATGATTCTGTATGGTGTATGGTGAAGAGGGTATCCGTGATTCTCATGTTTGGGCACTCTTTTAGGGATTAAAGGAGGTAAGGGGCTATTTGGTTTATGAAATTCAAGCCCTAGATCCAAAGGTCTAGGCTAAATTCCCAAATAAGCTTCCAAACGGGACCCTTATTCATTTAATCTCTATTTAGAAAAATATAAAAATGAACCCAGAAATTTTTTATTCCATCTTTGCCCTCCTTTAAGCTTCAAAGTTACTCAACTTGTCATTGCCCAGTTGAGATATGCAGTGCCATGGGACTTAGCTGTCATTTTTGAAATTCGAGCACTAAACTGTAATTTCTGGAATTCGGGCACATCTTCATCAAGACTTCCTATAATGACAATTTTAAGCACAAATTGTAATATCCCAAGTCCATAAATCAGAAATGCATGAGTTAAAACCTTAAAATGCTCAATTTATCACCAAAATGCCATTAACTTAATGCATTGGATCTCTAAATGTAAAAGTGCCTAAATTGCCATGTATTAGCCTAGGACAAGTGTTAATTTCCCAAAATTAGTGGTTAGAAATATAAAATAATCAGTTGCAATCAAGCCCATTCCAACAGAAAGAAAATTAATTTAATGTTTGGAAAGAAAAAGCTTTAAATTTTTCGTACTTTTGGGCTTCTGACACTGAGGAGTGGTTGTAATTCGATTAAAAATGCTATAATATAGTAGAAAATTTTTGGTGTTACAACCTAAGCCTAAACTGGGACCAAGTTGGTTTTGGCTTGCGGTCATAGTTTTTTCCTATATCCTACGTTTAAAGGTTGTGGGTGTGACAATAGCCGTATAATCAATGTTAATAAATAATATGACTATATTCATTCAAATTGTTTTTTAAATAATGTTTGGATCAGAAGACCATAATCTAAAGTTAGAATTTTTTAAAAAAAATACTATTTTATACTAGATAAATAAAAAAATTAAAACAACAAAGGCTTAATCATGAGCTTCAAAACTAATTGTTTGTATAAAGATTTGTCACAACTTCTTTCCTTTTATACCACCATATTTTCCATTTCCTTGAAAAAGGAAATCCACTCTGAAGCATACCTACAGTTAGAGGTGGGCAGTTTGGTGCTAGAAATCGGTGAAAGTGATAGTGGTGGAGTTCTTCAAGATAAAGAGGGGTGTTGGATATGCGGTTTCTATGGAAAAGCTTGTCAGAGTTCCGTCAATCATTATAGAGATTTGGGTATTTTGAATGGAATGCATCGTTGAAACAGGAGATACAAGGATGTAGTTATTAATTCTGATTACATAGAAGCCATTAACTTACTATTGAGATGTTGTGAATGAGATGGCCCCTTTACATGCATCATAAATGAGTCTGGGAGATTTCTGCATAAAGAGTGTGTGTAGTGTTACATCATCAAGATAGAGATGATATCCGTTGTACAAGATGGCAGGGTCGTTTTGTATCCTTGATTAACCCATCCATTTTCTTTAAGAGGTGGAAAGTAAGAAGGAAGCTAAAAGCGTTTAAAAAATTGATTGTTTTGAATCCATATTTGTAAGCGGTTTTCTTAAAGGCATAAGGGTGGGGTATAATTTAGGAAAAATGACAAAAATACCCTTCAAAGGATAAATCAGTCCCCAAACATTTTAAAATCCCATGTCAGTCCCTAAGGATCAATTTGGGATTTCCATATGTTAATCAAAGACAATAATATCCCTCCTCACATACCTGCCCTCCCCACACCTAAATCCACAGATCCTCCTGTTCGAATTGCCCTTCACCCATCCCTTTGCACAGAACCTATCGAACCTTACACTCTTCATAGACCTCAGATTGGTGAACTCGAATTCCTCTTTCGATTTTCTTTCGGTGAAATTGACGACCTTTGAAATCGGATTCCCTTTCAGATTCAGCTAGCAAAATCAAAGGCTATTCTCCTCCTTCGTTGTTCGTTGGTGTTCGCTTATCATGGGGCTGTGAATTCTGATACTGGCGAGAAAGAATTACATAGCATTTTGTATGGTAAGTGTTGAATTGCATAGCATTTTTTTATATGTCTTCCCCCTTCGCCTTTGTCATCCTCTATAACCAAACGCAATGAAAGCATATTCCTTGTTTTCTTCTTCTTCTTCCTCTGAACAGTTTCCCCAATTTTCCTTCCATCACAGATCCTCCGAAAACCCTATTCTTTATCTCTCTTACTGTCTTTTCTGAGATCACGCAATTTCCCTCTCCGAAGCTTCTTTGAAGGATTGAGTAGTCTCCGATTGGTGCAGGACGAGCTCTTCGATTTTATGATTTCTATCATCACAATTGGGACCACTTTGGGTATTTGTTAAAGGCTCCAGAATGAACTTAAGTGGTCTCAGAATGAACTCAAGTTGGTCATTGATTGGATACATAATTCAATTAGGCTTTGGTTTGGATGATACTTTATTTTATAATACGTCACTTCAATTGAATTTTTAATAAGAATGACTGGGTTGATTGTATATCACCATTTAGGCGGTGAAGTTTTGGTGTATTTGGAAATACGGTGATTATTGAAATACTTTGAAATTTTGGTTGAGGGAACATATTATCATGGAGTGCAAAAGGGGAATTTATTGAGCTTAGTGGTTATTGCATTAAATTTTGCTTTTTATCATTAATGGGCCGACAAGCGTTGTGTATTTAACGTTCAAAATTATCAACCTTAATGTTTGTCATAAGTTCAGGCAAGCCACAGTTATGTCTTCTTTTATATTTTGAAGTCCTTAACTGCAACTTAAGTGTCATAAGGCCTTTATTTATATGTCTTCCCCCTTTTAAATGCTATTTCATATTATTGGGGGCTCACAAACTATTTCTGTTTTTCACTTCCAAGCAGCTATGATAACAAAGAAAGTGCGTTGATTTGTGAAATAATGTTGTGAGAATGCTTCAAATTTGCAAAGGATAATTAAGGCATTCCTTTTTACCTTAATATCTAGCAACTAATGAGATTTTTATAAAAAAATTAAAGCATTCTCCTCTATATGGGTTCCTATTATTGTATTGACTACTAACATGTCTTTGTGATGGCTTCCCCATTTGCCATGCCCTACAAATATGTGATATTCACTAAAATTATGTTACAGTACTGTAACTTTATGTTAATTTGTAGCCACTATATTGAGGATGAAGAAATTCATTCGTTTAAAAAGTGGGAGTTCACAGTCATATTAAGAGAGTGTGAATGCTATCAACAAAGGAGGGGAAATTTATTAGACACTGCATTAAGTTAAAGTGTAATGTCTAAGTATTTGAGAAGTCAGAAAATGGTTCCGATGTTAAGAAAATTACATCACCAAAAGTATGACATATTCTATTTTGCTAGAAAAATACAGTTGCTACATAGCATGCTAAAATTATGTTTTTGTTTAAATAGCTTGGATATTGCATCTACTTAGGTTTGTCTATCTTGTATTTAGGAGGATCTAGAATATTCTAGGCATGATGTAATGTGGTGGTTAATTAATCATCATCGAAATGTTGCAAAGGATAAAGCATTGGGTCTTCTTAAACAACCAACCACTACAAAGCGATTTAGACGAGCCTGACTATAGATGGACTGAACTCGATGTTACTCTAGGACTTGTATTTGTAGTTATTGTGAAATGAATATGTTTTGAGACAATCTGACAAGTTGTAAGTATTCCCTTTTGGTATGTTATATGTAAGATTCAACAGAGTTCTCTTTTGTTTAATTGGACGAGTTAAATTGAATGGAGTATGGGACAAAACTCTCTTTTTTGTATGTTTCATTTGGCGAATTTTGGTGGTATATTCATAGGTTTCGTTGAATATATTTATTCTAAAACAAACAACTTTTAACAATTTTTTTTTGGTAAGCATTAACAACTTTATCATAAGAATTAACAATGTCTGATTTGCGATTAACAACTTATGACTTTGTGTTGGCACTGTGCATGAGATGTTAGGTCCAAGCATTAACAACTTCTTCGTAAGCATTAACAAGGCATGAATTACGGTTAACAACTTACATAACGATTTATTACTTATAATTTACAAGGTCTGAAAAGCGATTAACAACTTACAAGCGTTAACAATTTCTTCTTTCACATTAACAACTTCATCATAGATATTAACAAGGTTGGCGTAGCGATTAACAACTTTCATATTTTCTTTTCACAATGTCAATATAATCTGGAAATACATTGCTGACAGCGTTAACAACTTCTTCGTAGAAATTTGCAACTTTAATGTAAATATTAACTAGGTTGACGTAGTGATTAACAACTTTCATATTTACTTTTTATAATATGAATATGGGATGGAAATATATTGCTGTCAGTGTTAACAACTTTTTTGTTGCCATCAACAACTTTATAATAGGAATTAACAAGTTTAGAGTAGCGATTAACAACTTTGAATTTTGCTGCTATGAATGTCCAAGTGAAAATAAAATAAACTCCATTCTTAGTAACACTAAATTTATGGCAAATCACAATCACACCCCAAGCTACCGACATTAAACTACATTCTTCATTGACATAAAGTTTTTTCACATATTCAATGACAAATAAACATTTAGATCATCATGCCACTTAATGTTTCATTGTCACTAAACCAAAAAGGTCATTTACAATTTGCTGCCATAGTATTTACAAAATAGACACCACAGTGCCATGACCAAACTCCCAAAAAAATATGAGTCGGTTCTTCAAAAACAAAATACTTCACTACTTTATGAGAAACTTCAGTTTGGGTTGGGATTTTCGCAGTCCTTCTTGTGTGACCGGCTTGATGGCATCTTCTACAATAATAAATATTCTTATCTTGAAATTGTGACTTATGCCTTTTAGTTCTGGGCCTCCCAGCAGATCGGCTGGTCTTAGGTGGGTGCAGCAAGATTTGTGATGATATGTTAGGTAACATGTAGTTGTTGAGGTCTGCCTTATCTATAGTGACAACCATCTAATTTACATTTCACCGACAAATTGTCCTTACTATTTTTCACATATATGTACTCAAACTTGTTTGCAACGCTATACTTGTACAATGCATTCTTGAAAACCTTTACATGTGGAAACTTCTGCGATTATCCTAAAAATAACTCCCTCTATTTCATTGAGTTCAGCTTCGGAGTCAGTGTCGGTTGTAACAATAACTCTCTAATTCCACTATTAACCACTCACAATTCAACATTAAAAACGTTTATATAGCTAACTATGTTAGAAAAAGGAATTAATTTAATAAAATAACTAACATAGTTAGAAAAAGATCTTTCCATAATACTTAGATATTATTTTTTTTTTAACTCAAATCTCAACTCTAATCTCCGTCATCACAATATAATTTTCTTCTCAGTACAATAACAGAAAATTACATTATCCATGATTAATCTCCACACATCATCCTTAAAATACCATACCATAATAGGTATTATACAATAATTTTCTCCCAGAATAATAACAAGGTTCAGCGGAAGCATCATACAAATATGATCCTAAATGTGGCAATACCTCCTGTCCTTCTGGTCCAGAGTATCTCACGATATCAGTGAGAAGTTCCCAGATCCTTCCCTTGACCTCCTACTTCGCTCCTAGGACCTGCAAAAGTGAGATCAACGGGGGTAGCCCCAAACGCAACCACTGACTACTCATCTAAGTGCGGTGTGTGCTAGCAAGGTGTCCAGTGGAATACATATATGTATATATACCAGTTCCAACAGCATGCTCAGGTATTCACATATAATGCATATCTTGGTCCCAAATATCTTTCACAGTTTATAAGTACAAAGTAATCCATCCCAAATCATCTCCAAAAATAATATATATCATTAATAATCACAACAACCCAAACGAATCCTAATAGAAGCGTTGGGAAAACATGTGGGACCAGTCGGGACCTTCCACCCGCCCCTGATCACCACGGTACAATTCACGAGGGACTTTCTACCCTCCCTGAACCGTACCACGGATTAGAAGGATCTCCGTCCTTTCTGAATCCGTGAGGGGCGATCTCCCCTCTTACGTCTTTTTCTCCTTTATTTCCCATAATATATCAATTAGTCCCTGTGGCGCAACAGGGTACCTCATCACGTGATGGCACAATTTCCAATTCACCGGTGTCACATACACAAATAATTTCTCACAAACAACACATCGATATGCAACACCACAATCAGGCACCAGGCCTTCCAGTATTTTCAGAATTTACATATATATGAAATAGTTTCCAAAATCATATATATTTCAGTTTAAAATATTTCAAATCACAAATTTATGCCATTCCAAAATAGTATTCCACAGGACATTATATTATGAAAAATAATAATATTTCAAGATCTCATTTTCATATCTCATCAATCATCAATTGATAATCATATCTCAACTGTGATTCAAAACCTCATCTCCATATAACATCATAATTATCAAATAATAATATTTCAAATTACTTACTAACACTACACACACACATAAACAAGCAGAAAGCGGTTACCTGATAGCTGGCACCAATCTCACAATAGTGCAGTTCCCCCGTGCTAACTTAGTGCAATTCAAGCACTACATAACCATACATACAACCAAAATTAATTATTTATCCAACAATTTCACATGTTGAAAAATAAATTACTTACTACCCTTTCTTTACCCTTACTTATTTTAAATTTCTATTTAACCTTTATTCTCCCTTTCTATCTCTAAAATTTATCTCTACTCCATTTATACATATATCAAAATTATTAATCTTTCCAATAACTATTTATAAAATTCCTTAACATCCAATAATCCCTCAATAATTCTTTAGGTGCAACCCCAAATCAAATCAATTAATTAAATCCCCTCATATGACCTTAATAAACATCTAAAAATCATCAATTTACCCATAAGCACCTCGAATAATTTAAAAGCCCCAATTTCTGAAACTTCCATAAATCCAAAAATTCCTAATAATTAGGAAAACTTCCAACAATGAAAAATCTACTCAGAAAAACTCATAATCAAGGCCTAAGCTTCAATTTATTAATTTTAGGACTCCCAAAAATACCAACTTAGACAAGGTCTAATTTTTCAAGTATAACAAATCGAAAAACTAATGACATAGAAATGTAGAGGAGACTTACGGGGTTCCAAAAATGTGCTTAGTTGGCCGAAAAACTTACTATTCCTATGCTGACGGATTCTGATAAGTCCAGTGATAGGAATATATATGGTGGAAAGAGAGAGCAAGAAAGAGAGAGAGATAGACGAGAGAGAGAGAGAACGTGAGAGTGAGAGAGTGAGGCAGGGAGTGAGACGGAGAGGGAGTATATATATATATTTGATAAATAGTAAAATAATAATATAATATAATAATAATATAATAATAATATATTATATTAATAATATAATATAATATATATAAATAGTAGTTGAATGTGATTGGTTGAGGAATAATAATTGATGCACAGTGACAAGTTATTGACGAGGAACTGAGTGTCGGCAGAGTGGAAAGAGAAAACTACACTACTAGACCCTAAAATTCTCAAATAAGATATTTCTTTTGAACAAAAAAATTTTCTTTTCACTCTCAAAATTTTCCCATAATATCCTTTATTTATTTCCTCCCATATTAACCTCTTTTGAGCCTAAAAATAATCTCTCCCAAAATTATTATTGTCCAAATAAGGGAGAAACTAGGCCTTTAAAATCCTCAAAAATACCTCAAAATCCTTCAAATATTCTCATAATCCATTATTTATCATTAATAAATTCCTATTTACCCTCACAAATCCTCAATTAATTTTTAGGATGTTACATCGGTGCACTGTCAACTCCATATAGCAACACACTAAGGCTGCCACCAACTTTAACAGTCACGCCTTCTCTAACATCTTCAATTGACACATGTTCATAATCAATTTCCATAACTCTTTCAACCAAATTTGACCTTTGTTATGAGTTTCCCAAACATTTGTCAATAATGCATTAACAACTTTAATTACCAGATTCACAAGAATAGTATAACAAATAACAATTATCATACAAAACAAATTCTTACTTACATGTTTACATCATCCATTATGTCTGATGAATTATCGTTCCCTTTTGATGCTATATAGATATGCCCAATCCTGTCATTATAATCAAACAGGTTCTCAACCTCACTATCATCATTTAGATCTATCAACGTCTTCTCATCAAAGCTCATAGTATATTTCATCTCACACATATTACAATCAATCCCAAGCCATGATATTATCATCAACATCAAAGATTCAAATGTTATCCCCTCTTTTATGGTTTTCATCTTCACACCACCTCCATTATATTCAATTTTACCTTCAGAGTTACATACTTGTCTCCAACATGGAAATAACAACATAATACTTTTAGTTCTCTTGAGCCACTATCAAGTGCCATCTTTTCATTCCTCCCTGCAAAAAACGATTAATTTTTCAATATATCACTTTTCATCCCATGTTTAATGTCATTACATAGTTTGTGAAGAATCATAGCTGAACCCCTTTATTAACAACTGCATATTTGGTTTTAACATTTACATCATAACTATTAACAACTCGGTGACAACAAATTACTGTTAAACAATATTTTTTATGACAGAACCAACCTTAACTCCATAAGCATCTCAAAATGTATTATGTTCCTCTCTTTAGCTTTAAGACACAACCTTAATTCCATCTCAATCTAAAAACCATACACTCGTTGAAAAACCCATGAAAAGAAACACCTTTGAACTCATCAATCAAATTGAAACAATAGAGATGAAATTCATTTGCACTAAATCAGTAAAAAAAACCAGTAACATTGATTCATTTTTCTAAACTTAAATGCAGCTTAAGGCAAAGAGTAAGATTTGAAGTAAACAATGGATGATGTAATATCATCATATACACAAGCGACATTTACCCCTTCAACGCTGTTTACCGTCAACACCATTTGCCATCAACCCTGGCACCTCCGTTATGCTTCAAACCCTAGTTGCATTTTGCTTTCACAGGAGGGTCTGACCTTGCGTTTTGGAGGGGGTGGATTGATTTTTTTAGATTAATTTCCCTTTATTTGATTTAAGTTTTCAGGGTCATTTTAGTCAATTTCTCAACAATTACAAATCCCAAATTGATCCCAAGGAATTGACATGGGATTTTGAATTGTTCAGGGAGTGATTTGTCATTTCCCTTATTGAAGAGTATTTTTTTTGTCATTTTCCCTAGAATTTAATGGAAAAATAAAAAAATTGGGGAAAATTAATTTGGAGTTCCATAGAAGACAAATAATTAAGGAGAGGTTCCACAAAGTTGCCAAATTAAAGTTAGGTCCTTAGATACTTTATTTGTATTAAGTCCCAAAATGAAATTACCCTTTTGCCCCTTAATCTGAATGACAACTTTTGATATCTTCATGCAACGTTTTGGCCAAGCGTAACAACTTGTGAGTGGTTCTCATTAACTTGTTACGCAGAGCCAAAATGTTGTTCGGGAGAGGCCAAAAGTTGTTACTATTCAAAATTGTTACAGCTTGTAGGTGAGGCTCAAAAGTTGATACACAAAGCCAAAACATTGGTACAAATAGGCCAAAAGTTGTCATTCAGACAATTATATTTTGTTATAAATGTGGTAAAATACTAACAAATCACAAGACTTGTAAGTGATGCTCATTAACTTATTAGGCAGGGCCAAAATGTTGTTACGGAGAAGCAAAAAGTTGTTACTACCCAAAATCTTTGCACCTTGTGAGTAATGTTCAAAAGTTGTTACGCAAGACCAAAACGTTGTTACGTTGTTACGGACAAGCCAAAAGTTGTCACTCAGACAAAGAGGCAAAAGGGTAATTTGACTTTAGAACTTAATACAAATCATATCCCTAATGACCTAACTTTAATTTAACCATTTTATGGGACATCTCCTTGTCTTCCATGGATTCTAAATTAATTTTCTTTAAAAATTGTGGATATCAAGAAAAATAACGGCGAGAGTTGGATGCTATCTGGCCGTAGATCTCTATGCCAGTTGCTTTTACAAACGGAAGATGTTAACCCGAATTAGCAATTCAGTTTGACCAAACTTGCTTTTTTATTTTGTTTTGTTTTTGAATAATGATAACAAAAAATTAATAAAATTTTTTAAACTTTGACCAGCCTGTCACTTCATCAATGGAGTTGTACTTCCTTGAAACTCAAAGGCGTATCTGTGAATTTACCAAAGTGGTCATCCTTGTCTAATCCGTCTTCAACCACAATCAACACGTTTTTCTCAACAAGGAAAGATAACCAAAAATAAAAAGTATAACTACATTTCTTTGTATGACTTCTTTTCTTATGTCATTATTTATTGTTCATTACCATTATGTTTTCGAAAATAGGTGAAAAGTCGTTATAAAAATTTGATTGATTATGAAGGATTTAATGTGCTTTAATAGTTCATATACATCATAAATATAGATGTATTGTTTGTAAGATTTTATTAAAATAAAGTACAAATATTAAATTCTTTTAACCAATAAAATTGTTAATAACACTTCTTACCAATATTGTATCATGTGTTTCACCTATCTATTTTACCCAAATTGAATTGTCTAGGATGATATAAACAAATACCACAATAGAAATCTTCTTTACATATTGTATTTTTTCTGATTCTAATTAGAGGGATCTTTCATGTTTTGTTTAGAATTTATAATTTATAATTTTTTTCTCTCTCTTTGAATTTGATACTATGTTGGTTTTGATATCCGCATGTAGTGTGCAATGTGTGTGTGTGTATATATATATGAGCCTTATTATTTAACATTTATAAATTATAGGAATCATTTCTCAAATTTAATGTAAGGTAAAGACAATTAGTTGTCATGAAACACCCTAATTTTATTATATCTACAAAATTCCCACTAATCATTTCATACCCCTGGCATTACATAAAAATAATGTGAACCACAAAAAACTGTGGGGGGACAAAATGGTCAAACTGAAATTGGCAAGAAATATGGTAATAATAAATTAATAAGAATTATATAGTATTTGATATGAATTAATTAAGTTAAATTTGTCTTTGGTAGGTTTGACCACTGCTCATTTCTCTTTGACTCTCTTTTATATTTTTGGTATTCAAATGTTTCAACTTGCTTTGCTTCCAACTTGTCTTTCTTCGTTTTCTCTCTTCAAAATCTTTACTTCTCAGACTTTCCCGTCTGCTTTTTTTGACTTCCATTTGGGTTTTTCTTCTCCGAATCATACCCACAATTTTCAATTTCACCATTTCCTCTTCTTCTTCTTCTTCAGCTTTCGTGTAACACCGATTTCCGCGACTTTCTACATCAAAGGTTTGATTTTTCTTTCTTTCTTTCTTTTGTTTTGATTACCCTTAAATTTGCAGGCTTTTCTATTGTGAATTTGCTAGGGAGCTTCGGTTCTGGTATTTTTTTTTTCTTTCCCTCCTGAATTCTGTTGTGTTTGTTTGTTTGTTGCATAAATGGGCCAATGAGATGGCGAATTAGATAAATATATGATTCTGTTTCATGGGAATGTAATGGATTCAACTGTAGAAAGGAGATTTATGAGTGATTTGATTGGTCAATTTTTTTTTTTAGTTTTGATTTGCTGATAACTGGAGTATGATTGCTCCCTAAGTGTTTGGGTCAATTAGGATCAATACTGATAAATGAATGGAATGAAAAGAATGATTAGAAATGAAATATAAGTTGATATATTTGATTTGTGTCAATTCATAATTATTATCGTATCGTTAAGTTTGATACCCATGTATGATTTAGAAACAAAGCCAAACCTAGAAGCCATGATTGGCTTGATGAAATTTTCCAAAATCATGTGTGTTTTGAAAACTTACATTGAAATCCTTTCTTGCGGGTTGTCAAAATATTACTGATTAAGTTTGCGCCATTATCTAATATGTGCTCTTTATATTTATTCTCTCTTATCAGAAGTAGACCTCTCTACAAAATTGCTGAGTTGTGTGTACAAGATGAGGTGCTTCTCTGTCTTGAAAAGCAAGAAGAAAAAGTCTGATCAGTTCATCCCTAAAAAACATGCAAATCATAAAGAACATGGAGTAACAACAACCATATTGCCTGAAACTCGAACTCATACAAGATCATTGCAGTCTGCACCTCCTAGTTTCAAGACAAGAGTGAAAACCATTCAACCTGTTAATAAAATCACGAAAAATAGAATAAGAGCATTATCTGCTCCTTCAACTCTTGATGCAGCAGAACAAGATGCTTTGGTGTCAGTTGAGTATGAGGAACAAGAAGAGTCAAGACATCGAGCTGGATTGATGAGGGAGCCGCGTGTATCCACTTCACAACCTTTACCTCTCCCATCTCCTCAGGGTGGTGGCGCATTGAAGGCTATGAGTAGCTTTAAGTTAGGGACAGCTAGTGGTCCTCTTAATGCTTCTGGTCCTCTATATGCTTCTGGACCTTTGCCACTGCCACCAACTGGCTCACTACGAAACTTTCCATTTGAGGAAATTGCTGCTGCTTGCCACAATTTCTCTTCAGATCGATTCATGTCCGAAAGTCTTTCTTCTACCATGTATAAAGCTTCCTTTGGTGATGATGTTTCTAGCTCAAAAACTTTTGAAGCCACTGTCACTCGCCTTCACCCTTCTACTCAGGTACTTGAGTCTCCAAGCTGAATTATATTTATCTTTATGCTTAGTAGCTGCCATTATCTTAATATCATATGCTTCTTAGCACACTTGAGAGAACCGATGCCTCATGTCTTATCTGAGAAGGCCAGAATCCAGTTCTCTGTAATTCTTCTATATGGGGCTTGAATACTTTTAGCAGAGAAATTTTCAACGGGCATTGTAGTGTTGGCCATTTGTATAGGACTCTGCATCTGACTTGCTTTTGAGCTGTATCCAATCTTTTTCCTCTTGTTGTCCTCCATATTCTGTGATTTCGTGAATCCAAATAATATGAACTACCTGCTATGTTGCAGTTTCAATTGTTATTTGAAATCATTATAACCTTATTCAGATTCTATGCTTCTTCTCCCACCAAGAAATTTAAAGAACCTGATGAAATTCTGAAGTTCTGTAGTGTTGTCTCTCTTTTTCAGGCCTTGAAAGAATTCATAAATGAAGTTAATATTATTGCATCCTTGCAACATCCAAACCTCTGCAAATTGCTAGGTTATCATGCACGTGAGTGTTCAGAACAGAGAATGTTGGTTTATGAAAGGCTTTCTCATGGAAGCTTGGATCGCTTGTTGTATGGTAGATCTGATGGCCCACCACTTGATTGGAATACAAGAATGAGAATTGCTTTGTGTGCTGCCCAAGGTCTTACATTCTTGCATGAAGAAGGCCCCTTCCAGGTAATATTTTCTTTTAAAACTTTGTTTGTTGTGAGTCTTTTCTCTTATGCAATCATTTATGCTGTATGCAACTATATTTAGAGTTCTACTGGCCTGCTTTTGGTACTTTAACTTATTGGTATGTTTGTTTATATTGTTGCTGACATAACACTAAATGTTTTCAGGCAATGTATAATGAGTTTTCTACAGCCAACATACAGATAGACAAAGATTTCAGTGCAAAGCTTTCAGGATATGGTTGTGTTGGACATATTCCTGAAGAAGAGATTCCAAGCAGTTCATCTGTAAGTTCTGACTTCAAGGCGTTTGACAATTCAGTAATTGCTGAAAATGATGATATGAAGTGGTGTTTGTTCAGAACCTACAGAAAATGAAATCCTGAAAACATTCAGCATGTGGAGCCATCAGTGATGGTTTCTGCACCAATTCTTTCCTTCTTCATATTATTTTATTAATAATAATAATTGATAAATTGGTTTTCCATACTTAAATTTCATTAGATGCCAATAACTTTCTCTTATATACTTTCATCCTTCAGCTGGTATTGTCAACATTATGAGTTCCAAGCTGAAGTCTTTCACACAAACTATGCAGTGATGAATTTCCTGTTCTAAAAACCTTACATTCCTCTAGGAAACGTTAAACTCTTTGACGCTATAAGCTGATATTTTCTTCATTATGACCTTAAAAATTTATCATTTCCGTCGCATAAGATAATTGCACAAGTTTAGTCTGTTCATAAACTTATTTATGTGCAGGCGGTGGGAAACCTATCAGTGGAGACACTGGAAAAACGATTGCTCACTCCAAAGAGCAACGTTTGGAGCTTTGGCATTTTCCTTCTGGAACTACTGACTGGAAGAAAGAATCTGGATAGCCGTCACCCCAAGGAAGAGAGGAATTTAGTCAAGTGGAGTTGGCCCTTCTTAGCCGATGATTGTCGACTATCCTTGATCATGGACCCTCAACTTAAAGGTCGCTTTCCTTCCAAAGCAGCGAGGACAATAGCTGATATTGCACTAAAATGCCTTCAGAAGGAGCCATCAGAAAGACCCACCATGAGAATTGTTGTTGAGCATCTGAAAGTGGTACAGGATATGAAGTACTCTCTTCGGTTCCCTCTGCAAGAGCCTGCTGCAATTTCCGGAAAACAAATGTCTAGATCACCGAGTCTCAACGGCATCGTTGTCTGTCCCCAGCCTAGAATGAGTTTCTCTCCATCACCACCACTTCCTTCAGGAACTCAACCATCTGGTTCACCTCCAAGATCTTCTGGTGGACCCCAATTTGTTCCCTTGCGAGGGTGTTCCTCCATGCTTTCTTTGGATGAGCTTGATAGGCAGTTAAGCCAGAAGTCATCTTCCTCAGCTTCTAGGAGGGCTAGTGTTGTAGGATATTGACTGTCTATAATGTTTGTTTTCAATTTTTCATTGATGTGATTAACACTAGTTCATAGGATTTATGGAATTAAGGGATCAGGTTCTGCCACCTTTTACAATATTACTGTGAGAGGATGTTCTTTTGTAGATAGTGGAAAGGTATATTTATAAAATTTATAAAGTGATATACTCCTTTCTTTGCTTCCATTCAGTGCATTACAAATTTCCCCCACAATAGGGCGATGTACACAGGTAACTGTTAGCAACAAAAAGCATTAGAGTTCTCAAAAGATCTAAATCTTTTTTGTATTTTATTTTCTGAGGCATTTTTCTTAATGATTAAAGTCAGTCCATGTTTTTTCGCCCCAAAAAAAAAGTCAGTCCATGTTTGAAAAGATGGAGAAGAATGAATTCGTGACTTGATGACTTGTATTGGATGGTGAAAAATTATGGAGTCAAACGTGAAAGAAAAATAAAATACTAGATGTCATGTAGATTTTACTGAGAGTTTGATTTAGCTTAAAAAAAAAAAAACCCAGTTAGGTCTTATATATTGAACATATTTGGGGAGTTAATCTTGGTCATAAATATAGGATTTAATTCTAATTTTTGTCAACTTCTTCATAAATTGTCTTTATTGGTGCTCTTCTAACAATAATCAAATAAGCAATGGGGGAGGGAATAAGGGAAGATCATTAGGATATTTTACAAAAAACACAATATACTAACATAACTAATATCCTTAATTTAATCAAGTTTGTTAAATGAGTCTTATATTTAGGATTGGAGGGATTATATTTTTATGCCTTACTAGGCAAAATTTCTCTTGCACATGTACAACGTAACAGGTACTCAGTACATTATTCATCGTAAAATAAAAAATAAAAAAAAACTCTTTAAAATAGTTATCAAAATCAATACAAAATCACAAAAAATCTAGCAAGTCGTATCATCTATCCAATTCGTTGCACGTACGTATTGGAAGTCAGTCTACTTTCTTCCAATACATGCACCTAATTTTCAAATCCGGCATTGTAGACTTTTGGATCAAGGCTTCTGAATTTTCAAAGCATTCTACCAACCTTGCGGAGAAAACTTAAAAGGATAATAACAAGTGAAAATATGCAATTTTATTAATGAAGAGTTGCAGTAAGAGCATTTAGAATGGTGTTAAAATACCTATAAACCTTTTAAAAACAGAGTAAAACAACTAGTACCATGTATTTATCCCAAATGTCCGTCAAATTAAGCACATAACGTATGGGTTAGTAATAAAAAAAACGTTTGGAAAAAATAAACAACACTAGTTGTTTTACTATGTTTTTAAAACCTTTATAGGCATTTTAATACCTTTTAAAATATATTTGTGCCAGATACTCATATCGCAACATTTTATTGGTAAAATTGTATCTTTACCATTTTTTTAATACCCCAAGGGGTACCCTCATACTGACCCTACTGGTCAATAGCAGCATATTTCGATGACTTTTGCTCTCCACTACTTAGTGCAATGGATGGTTATGGTCATCTTGTTTTTCTCCAGCATCATTCATGATAACAGCAACATGGCCGATTTGAAGCATCGTTGG
Source organism: Mimosa bimucronata (assembly GCA_037074515.1). Classification (NCBI taxonomy): domain Eukaryota; kingdom Viridiplantae; phylum Streptophyta; class Magnoliopsida; order Fabales; family Fabaceae; genus Mimosa; species Mimosa bimucronata. The sequence continues at coordinate 5,856,323 of CM073446.1, forward strand.
GCAGAGATTCAAGATTTTTTAGTATGGGTTTTATTTCTAGGTCTCATGTTTTAGTTTGGGTTAGGTTGTTTATATTGTTTCCTTTCCACGGGCAAATGTGCTTTGTATTCTCATTTGATCTCGTAAAAGCCCAATGCTTCTTTTTATGTATTGTTTTTACTTAATGTAAGCAACAGAAAAGATATGTGAACAAGGACAAAGAAAAAGAAACCAAACCTAACTAAAATCTAGATGACATGTTTTTCTTTGCAATATCTGTGCAAGAAGATTTATATCCAAAGTATTTTTCTTTTTATCCACTCCACTTTCCTCGAGATCATGTTCTTTTTCTTTGATTAGCTTCCAATTTTTACAAAAATAATTAGGAAATAAATTTTAAGCGTGCAAATTTTTGTTAACCAAAGTTGCTGCCATCTATCTTACTTTATAGCTAGAACGCCATATCTTACTAGCTATCGAATTGTCTGTTTGTGAGCCCTGTGTTTTCTTAAATACTGAATTTTATATGCACTCCGAGAGTATGGATTTGTCAGCCTTATATTTATTAAAAAAACCCATTGAGCTCATTTGGACACATGTTTATGGCAAATGGCAAATGGCAAATGACAAATGAACTCGTAAAATGTAAATGATTCCTTTCAAGCTCTTGGCTTCTGTAGACTGCAGTTTACAGCCTAAAACACTAGTTCCAGCACGTATAATTATTGGCTCACAACCCACAAGATACAAATTATGTGGCAAAGCAAAAAACAAAAAAAAAAACATATAAACATCCAAATGAAGCGGAAATCAATGTAAGGTAAGGACTTCATGAAGTGGGGTTATTTTCGCTTTTGTCTTTACCACTGTTCTCTTCATTACTGCTTTCTTGCTCCTTAACATCAGAAGCAGCACGACAATCGTCGTCGTGTCTTTCCTCACTCTCGTTAGTGGTCTGCCCCTGCCCCTGCACATTGGAAGCCGAATTTGCTTGTTGCTCTGATACCAAGCTAGTAAGACCATTTTGCTTCAGATATGTTTCTAAAGGGAGACCTGCTTCTTGAAGTAGACTCATCATGCTGACACCGTTTGAGCCGGCTTGCATGTCATTTCGATCAGGATCGCAATTCAAGTCTAATTGTCCCTTGCTAGTTTCAGCCACATCCGTTTGACTTCTTGAGTCCAACTCATTTGGTGCCCTTGCTTCCGTCTCAGAACCATCAGCTGGAGTTAAATTTCTAGAAGTGCTTTCTACTTCTGATTCGTCCCTTGGCCCACATGACTGCTGATTTCTCTGAGCAATCTCTGCTTCACGTTCGGATTGGCGTTTCTTCTTTCGCATCATCAGGGTCTTAAACCGACGTTTAACTGTCATGCATACATTGCAAGTGCATGTAGGTTTGTGTTTTCCCTTTCCACTTGGTGGCTGGATGCAGACAATGCAGGAGCAGCCAGGTCTATGCCGTGGGTGTTTTGTGGTGGTAGCAACTGGTGTCCTGCTAGAGTCACCTGCACCGTCTCCATGTATTGCAGCATTGGCCAAAGCATCCAGTCCAGAAGATTCGTGCTGCTCCAGGGACAGCCGGTGGCTAGCCGCCAATCTTTGTTTCTTGAATTCTATACAAAAATGACAGATGAAATATCACTGATCCAAAATTTTTAAAAAGAAAGAATACCATTCCATGATCATAAAGCATAAATTTTGAAATACCGAATTCTAATCAGAAAACATAGATATTCATATTCTTCATCAGGTTGTTGGCCAAGTTTTATGAATTAATCACTTGCACCTTTATTTTGTGCTTGTGTGGTGGAGCGTGCACTTTAGGAAAAGACCAACAAAATTTATTCAACCATATACTATTTCCAAAATCCGATGCATTGCACAAGATAAGAACAATCACATATAGTTTTCTTCACTAATGAAAACCTACATATTTAGTCAATGCCATCATGAAAACAGGATTGCTATGCTTTTTGCAACTATCCAGTGAAACCGCGATCATTCAGAACCAGAGCTACATAGATAATGCAAATTACACTGATGAAACATTTTTCTTCAGAAAATGTACTCAGCAGTGGAGACTATATAACACCATATACATATAGAAAGAACCAAAAACTGAAGACATACCCTTATTTAATCTCAGAAGATTATCTAGTTCCCTTGGGGTGAGCTCACAAGGGGCAGAACATGAGCACCTGTTGACAACATCGCAAAAAATATTAATGTCCTGTTAAGAACATTTTGTTAATAACTGCATTACAAAAGAGGTCTTCTGCTGACCTGCTCTGATCCCATGAATTGTCCCCACAGGTCCACTTAGGGGGAACAAGTACGTCCACAGGCAACTTTCGCCATTTTGAGCAACTGTCACATTGAGTCCATTGTTCATGCATCCTAAGGTTAATCCACCCATTCATGCCGTATTAGCACAACTTGGAAAAAGAAAGATATGACAAAAAATGGAAATATAAATGACAAAGGGATAATGGTCGGGGGGAAAACAATATGCATCTTACCCAGTTGACCGGGCTACAAATATACTTCTCTTCCCAAAGATAGGAGGTTCCTGCAAGAAACCATGTATAAGAATTTTACAATTCAACTCTTCCAGATCCTTTTGATAATCTGAAGCAATTTGAGGTGGGGGGTCGGGGATTAAAAGACGTGAACTTCTCTTTCATATATTTTTGCACAGATGAGAACTCAAGATGGAAAACTTGGTAAAATTCACCAATAAAATAAGTGGATTACATGAATTCGCATGAATTACATATTTTTATCAAGAAATTACTCACTTCATATTCTTCAAATACATGATCTTCAATCATTACAATGCTTGGCTTAACTGCTGGTGGTGGACGAAGCAAATCCTGAGCCTCTTCCCAGGTTAGTTTCAGTTCCAGTGCATCCTGGCTGTCAATAAGCAATCTCTTGCTTTTTGGCCCAATATTACGAGTCTTTTTCTTCTCTGGAACCAGCGCTGGTGGCAGAGGCAATCCTTCTCTTTTCCTGTCTTCAGGCATTACAATATTTTGCCAATTCATGTCCCCACAAGCTGAATTCCACTTTTTAGACAGTGCATTTAAGTGGGCTTCTGAACTTCCTTTTAATGACTGAAGAAGGCCGGAGTAGCCGCTTAATACAGGTAAATTCTCATAAACACCAGGATAGGAGGTTTCACTTGAACGATTGCCATTGGGAATATTAGGTGGATGAGATTCCTGTTCAATAAGCAAAATAAATATTAGATGGCTGTTCTTACCCACCATTTTGCTAAAAGTATATATCAAATTTTAACTTGAGTTCTCAATTCTGCGTGAAACTAAAGTGGTTGTTACCTGAGCTGCAGAAGAATTCGTAGCCTTCCGAAACCCCATTATAAGTTTTCCCTCAGGGTCCATACGACTAAATGTCACTGCATCATTTTAATTAAAAAAAATATTATATCCATATCTTGAGCCCTAGAAGGTAGTAATAAAGTAAAAACAGAACAGGGTCTCCACAAAGTTAGAAGTGGTAACAAAATCAACTTTTCATCAAATATTTCCAATTCACAAATTCATGAGCAATGTTGATAGTATCAAGGTCACAGCATCAACTTTTGTCAACGAGAAAATGTAGCAAAAAATGTTAAACGAACTTCACAAGTTTATTTATAAGTTGAAGAAAACATGGAACTTGAATAACAATTAACAATGAATGCAGCCAGCATCTTGAAACATTATATCCACCAGGTACACCTACTAGTTAATTCTTTTCAGACAGAGACACGCATCCTATTTCACACTATGGGTTGAGAGGAGGACCATGCATTGCAAATAATGCACCCTTCAGGCTTTATGGCTATCTTGACAAAAGGAGTCCAGTCCAAAGAAAGACTTTTGAAGAAAGGCTGATGAACTTTTGTAGCAAATAAACCGATGTAGAATATAGAAATTTCAGAATTCTGTAATTGTTACAAAATGAAAATTTTTTTAAGGAAAAAAATTCACGTAGTTTATCTTTTCTCAAAAAATCCATGTTAATGAATTAAGCAATGTACAATAAAACATACCAGTATCCCCAGCTTGCAACTGCATAGACTGAATGCAGGGAGTCACCCCTTCAAGAACATACATTCTGCTGTTATTGTTTGGCCAAAATCTAAACTGGAATACCCACTCTTTTCCTTTCACATCTTGGATTCGTAAGGGAAGGCCCTCTGGCTGAGAGATAGGAGGAAAATATGTCTGCACAATGATTTCCTCATTCAGTTCAAACTGACTACCACAAGACTCATTATATTTATAGTAAGAAATACTTTCATTAATGTTTGGATGAAATGACAATGATGTATATAACATTTGATTGCAAACTCGAGCAAACTTACTTCAGCACAAGCCTTTGGAAGAACCAAGCGACCAATTCGACCAGCATCACTTGCACTAAGCATCTTTTCAAACAATGGCACAATGATTGAATTTGAACTTGAACATATCATGAACAATGGTTAAGGAAATTGTTTTTCAAGTTAACAATTAATAAGCAGAATAGTAGTAGCAGGTGCATCATTCTAATTGAAGTATCCTACCAAGAATTTAACAGTTACAACAGACATATTGATGGATACTCTCCAGAGATTTGCTGCAACTCTTGATCAGTGATTCTAGGCCAATAACGGGGAAGTAACTGATTCCTCCCCCGTCCTTCCGCAGGTGGCCTGGCAACGCGAATTTGAGATACCATCCCTGCATTAACCTCCATGCTTGACCTAGGAGGCTTGGGTAAGAGATGGCGGGATCTGGGCCCTGGTAATGTTGAAGATGATGTCTTACTATGCTCCCTCTCGTCAAAAACATCATTACGAAAGGAGTTTGAGTTTCCTAAAGGAGCACCAAGAGTCATACTCAAATTTGTTTGGGCAAATGATTCATACATATCTCTAATTTCTTCATCTGTCTTGCAGTTGTCAACTTTGACAGCCTTAGATGATCCATTGGACTCTGGATGGAATTGTGATATTGAAGTGCTTCCAAGTTCCCCAACAAAAGGCATAACTTCTTGTTTTAATCGCATAGAAGGCCCATTTGTAGCACCATTATGAGAATGGAGCCAACCCCTAAGCCCATCATTCTCTACATAATCTCCTACTCGCACCTCTCTCAATTTATCAACATTGCCTCCTTTAAATTGGTGAGGAACCAATAAGCATTGTAGTTCACTTCCAATTCCAAGTTTTGATGTACCAGATCCATTAGGCTTTTCCATAGTTGAACTCTATAAAAGAAGGACAATCAATTCCAGAAACAAAGCATTTAACTCAAAAACAAAAGCATCAGAACATTAGTCTTTCTTTTACTAATAAGTGAGAGCCTTAAATGCAGGAAACAACAAACCATAAAACATTATTAGTTGTAAGTCACACAATTAAATAATCAAATCCATGAACAAGGGAAATCATTTAGTGCTCCTTATTAATCAGCCTAACGACCTTATGATAAAGCTAGGTGCAGCTTGAAAAAGGGGCTCCACTTCAAAATCTGGAATCTGAATCATTAATCTATAATTCTGTATAAGTTGAAAAGATTAATTGGACTTTGGAAGTACATTGATTCACGCTCCACCCTTTTACCTAGCAGTGAATATATAAACTTTGTTAAATAACTGAAAAAGTAAATTGATCTTACAGGACGTCCTGAATTTCTCGCACAATCTATGCAGCCCACCCCACCAGTATCAAGCAGCTCAAGCAAATTTTGAGAAGCAATGCATCCGCAATGCAGACGCTACATAAATTGAATAGTGCATAATCATCAACAACAGTGTAGCGTTAAGAAAGACAGGAAACAAGGAGCTGAAAAAGTAAGTAACTTTCTTAAATAAACTCTACCTTGCCACATGAAGCGCACTCCCTCCAACCTGAATCTTTTGAGTGAAACACGTGGCAAAATATTGATTGCTCATAAGCAGAGCTAGAGAGGGGGAAAAAAATACAAAGTGAGAATACGACTGTGAAGTTCTCATTTGTAAATCTTCAATTTGAATCCACTCAAGGCCATATGCAACCTTGATGAAGTAGTTCGCAACTAATATAATCATACTCTGAGTGCACAATTTAAAGTCATAAAAGCAATCAGTGATCTAACTCAATACTTCTATTGCTTTAAAGTATTTATTATGGACTTCCTTTGTTTTTGACAATGTAGCTCAACCACTGAGTAGCTTACTCCACTGTATTTCAGGTTTGCTACATAATAATCCCAATCCCCAAGTTGTTTCAATGGTTATCCATGATTTTCCTATTCCATATTGGAAAATGTCATACTATTTCTAGTCCATGACCAATTAGTAATTTTAGTTTTTGGTCATTTATTTGGCAAATATGAAATTTCCATGGGGTAAAGTAGAATAGGACCCTGTACGGAAACACTATGGGATAAATTCCTATTGTAGCACCACCACAACACCTCTATAAAGTAGTAGTAAATGGGGAGAGAAAAAGAAGGAAGCCGCTGAAAACAAAGAAGCCAAAAAAATCAAAACAGAGGATGTGAGCTTCACGCCCTATCATTAGACTTGGATCAAAATTAAAACAAACGAAATAAATGAGCTCAAATAGTCAAATTAAATGAAAGAACTAAAAATAGATAATGAGAAAGCCGCAAAATTTCTAAATTTCCCCCTCAACACGAAGTCCGTACAACCCCCATAACATATCTATTATCCACATAAATACGAAATGAAGATCATACTTACCCGCACTTATCACATAGATCGGCGAATTCGCCGGATCTAAGGGCCCATCCTTTACGCCACTGAACCGACGTAGATGTAGCACAAGCCGCATTCATGCAAGTTCGTGAAGCCATTTTCAAACTCAATTCTTCAGCTTCCATTATTACATAAAGTCCCAAAACAAAACAAAGAAGCAAACCACCTGAAAACCCTAACAATTTTAAAATCAGAGAACATTCACCAACTAAAGAAGGTGGAAAAACAAAATCCCAAAACAAAAAAAAAAAAAAATCACCGATAGAAAAACCCCAGAGTAGCCAAATACTAACCTCAAGTTGGCATTAGCAGAAGTTTAAGTTCACAAGAAGTATCATAATCACCTTGAATTTGGCGGAAAAATTAGGCGCCGCCAGAGGGCGTTGATATTGGAGATTCACATTAAGGAAGTGAAGGAAAAGGGAGAATCAGAGGGGAAAAGGGAGGAATGTGAAATCTGGGGTGGGTGGAAAAAGAGGAGAATGAAGAAGAAGAAGAAGAAGAAGAACAGAGAGAGAGAGAGAGAGTGAAGGAGGCGTGTGCATGCAGAGAATAAGAAGGGAAAAAGGAAGAAAAGAGGGACTTAATGCATGCACGATGATTATACTTCAAGACTCGGCCACCTCTTCCACTTACTTACTCCATGTTAACTTTCATTTTAATTTTCTTTTAAAACAAAATTTTGATTCTATTTTATTTTTCCCCCATTTTGAGTCCATGTCAGTAGTTTGGACACGTTTAAAGAATGTCATTGGATGTTTTAATAAGAAAAGTTCTATTATAAGAGTTAGAGAGAAACCGAAGTAAACACTCGGTGGAATTGCAGAGCGAGATGTTTTGGTTGATAACATATCTAAAAATTTTGTTACCGTCTTAGTAATAGAGCATAATGACGTTGTATGATTCATGTAGCCGACCCCACATAGTGGGATAAGGTTTTGTTGTCGTTGATGTTGTTTAGTAAACGTCAATTTCAATTAGAAATTCATGTTTTTTTTTTAATTTTTCTTCCTTTTTTAAGTATCTTTACCTTGTTTTAAGTAATGGAAAATTAAGGTTTTAGTTCTAATAGTTTTAACTAAATTGTAATTCAATCCTTATATCTTGAGGCTGTATTATTTTCCTTTTTGACATAAAGACAATATATTAAGATGAAATGAAACTGACACAGTATTTGTAGTGGCCCTTTTAACAAAAAAGAATTAGGGTGAGGAAATACATTGTAAAGAGGATTGGACTCAACATGGCTATTAAAAGGCACATAAACAACTATAGTATAAATTAAAGCTGATCTAAGGACATGGCTTTGTATAGCTATTTTTAATGGGTCATTTTATTTTTAACCTAATTGTAACCTAGTCCTTAAACTTAGACTTATTGTGACTCAATACGTATAGTTTTGACCATTTAGTACTTAGTTCTTATGTTTTGGAATAAATGTCATAGATTTAATTATAAAATGGTTAAAATTATAGGCACTTAATTGTAGTAAGTCAAAACCCAATGGCTCACTTACAACCTGGACAAAATTATAGGAACAAAGTAGCGTTGTATTAGGTTAAAGTGTAGAGATTGAGTTACAATTTAGTTAAAATCATATGAACCAAAATATTAATTTTCCGATAATTAATTTATCATCGGCAAGCAAATTACTATACTGCTATTTTCTTCTAGAAACTTGAATCATCATTGCCATGTAATTATTGATTGATGGGGCTGGGGATGGGAATACGATGATGATTTGGGATGGATTTTATTTCTTGATTGATTAAAAGATCCTAATATGTATTTGATTGATTCAATTAAAGGTATAATGGTAGTGCAATTACAGGACCGTTATTTGAGTTATGATTTAGGATCTTTTGAGATATATTATCAATAAAAAAGATTAACTAATATGTTGATTAAGAGATTGAAATTTATGTTCTTATATTTTTTTATAACCTTTGGGTCACTCATTGTCCTACATTTTTTTTCATCATATTATCATACATGACAGTAATTTACTTTTATCAAAAAAAAAAAAAAAAAAGACAGTAATTGACTAATCTGATTTGAGGCTTCATAAGTCATAACCATGATACTTTTTTTTTTTTGCATGTGTCTTTTTGAACAACGTAAAATTCAAACTCATTTAGAAATGTTATGGAATTTTAAGAAATTCAAAGGCAACACAGAGATATGAAAGTGTAAACAAAATCTCAACTGTGGCAAGAGCGGTGAAAAGAAAGGGAAATTCTAAGTAATTGAAAATCATTCAAAAAAAGAAAAATTCCTCATCACAAAACTTAAACAAATATCTATGAAAGAGTTGCATTTATTTAAGAACTTGGATCCTTGAATAATTTGGGCAATTGATTATGTAAAGATGGATTTTTCAGCAACTTTCTAAAAATTTCAATTAAAATAAATTTAAAAAGAAAACAGTGAACCCTAACAACACTTAATTAGTCTAACGGTCTGTTAGATCACAAAATTAGGTGACTGAGTTTGAGTTTCACTGTATTAAAGGACTCCTTAAAATAGATGTCATGGTTGTAAAGCCTCAATGTGAATTAGTTAAATGTTTGAATATCAGATTATTATATGATTCAAAAAAAGCACAATACATCGATTGCCCAAAGAATAATTAAAAAGAAAAAAAAGAAACAATAGATATTCACCTTCTAAAAAGAAAATATAATTATTTTCCGATTGTTGAAAGAGGTTGTTCAATGATAAAAAAAAAAAGAAAATGAAAAGTTGGCTGAGTTTACGCCCAATTTTGCTTTGAGCGTGTGCATTATATAATAAGACAAAATAAGGAAAGTAAAATAAAACTATTTGTGAGAAAACAGTTCTCAATTGACAATTGTCTATCTGAAATATGAGGTTCCTAAAACAAAGGAATGCGAAATTTTGACTTCGATATTATGAGTTGGTTTAATAGGTACATATATGATTTGTCTTGTCTATAAATGTGGGCTATCCAAAGTGGTGCTATAGTAACCTCATTCCAAGCAGCATACACGTCATTAATAGATAATTAATAAATTTCTCAACGTGGAATATTGGCACCCATGATTCACGATTCATAAAACAAATATATGTGGGCTCAATCAATATGTATGAATTCGAACCATTCAAAAAAAGTTCATTCAATCAAGTTCTGTTTGGTTATGAGCAGCTGACTTTCCCTGTATGTTAATGTTTATAGTGCGCACCCACACATTTTTTAAAGAAAAAAATTTAATATGCAAGTTACCATAGTTTGATTTTATTTTTTATCATGTTATTGCATGTTTTTATAGAGTCGTTTTCTCGATTGTAAGGTTTTAATTACTCTAGTTAAAACATTTATAGGTTTTAATTACTATATTTATAATTTATTCACCTTTTTTTTTTTAAGAAAAACAGATGCTAGGAGTTGACATAGTCAAATAAGATTAGTACTCCCTCTCGTCTCTCTTCTGTAATAAACAAAAACTGTCTGATTCATGCAAAATAAATTATTGATTAAAATTAGTTAAAAATAATAAATATGTGAGAGATGTACTTTCTTTTTCAAATACTTCTTTATTCATGAAGATGACGAGTGTATAAAAAATATAGGTAAGAAAGAAGAGATAGAATAACTGAATAAGTGAAAAAATTGGCCGATAGACAAGTAAATAATTGAGGTTAAAATAAAAAAAAATGAACTGAAAATCAAGCCTATTAATGTGAGAGAATATTACTTATAACTAATACATGAGGAAAAAATAATAGAGATGCCAGCGATATTAGTGATTTAATGGACGATGGGATTAATTTGTTTTTGCTATTAGAGTTTATTAATGGGGTGTTTGAGAAACACCATATATAATCAATTGAATTTTTAATTTGCTCGAGACAAGAATTATCTAATTTAAAATAAGATAATATAAACTTTAAATAAAAGAATGCAAAGTCTAATTTAGAAGTATTGGTATTAAATAATTTGATTGGTTAATGGAAACCACATTGTGTTCATACGGAGGCCATAGGAAGGAGTTGAGCTTTTTTTTGGGGGTGAAAGTAGGCAAGATTCATTGATTTTTTGGCCTGAGGCAAGATTCATTGATATGGAAAATAAAAAAGAATGAAATGATTAAAAAATTAAAAAGGAGATAATACGTAGAAGGTAAGCGTGGAAGGCAAACTAAGTATGAGGAGGAATGAATAATGATGATAAAATCTGGAAATGCGCCACTAAGGGAAGGTAGAAGGACGATATGATCCAAGATTTGCTCGTAAAAGGCTCAATAGGATGTGTACTTTTTTGTCATTTCCACAGATTCCACTTTTGACACCCTGGTCAACCATCATGCTTCGCCAGCATTACATTAGCAACCTTTGCCGGCTTGCTCTATTTTATCTACTCAGTACGGAACGGCCACAACACATGTACCATGCATTCCCCTAATTTGATTATCGGATGAGGAAATAGCAAATTTAACAATGAAGTTATCATCGTCTGTTGGTTTAACTGGTGAAGGAGGTTGGACTTTGACCATCTTGACGGGGGTTCGATCCCTGAGAAAGGCCACTTTGTTGTGGCTTCAGTTGCGGCTTTTGGGTAGGCATTTCCATAGCTTAATGAAACTGGACGTAACTTATTTGTGTGGATTGAGTGGCTTGCCAATCAGGAGCCTACAGGGACAGACCCCAATGGATCATGAGTCAGGGGCCCTGCCATTGGATCGTGGGTGAGCCAAACCCCTTTCCTAAAATTTTTATATAAAAAAAAAAACAATTAAGTTTTCTGTTAAGAACGTTTGACACCATAAAGTTCTTGAAAGATTTTAAATATATATAAACGTTTAAAAGTGGAGCATTTTTAACACACTAAAATATAATTTGTAACGATTTTAAATGTTTAATATCATGTGACAATCATTTATTTAAGATACATGGAATGCAAAATAATACACTAAATCGTTACTAATTATGTCTTTGTGTGTTGAAAACACTCCACTTTTTAATGTTTATACGCATTTAAAGTCCTTCAAAAATTTTATGGTGCCAGACGTTCTTGACAAAATATTTTGTTGTTAAATTTGCCCTTTCACCCTTGTTTATTCTTATTAGTATTAACGGTTAAAGTGCAAATACATCTTGGAACTTTTTGTTCAGGAACTATATTACTCTGGATGTTCTTTTAAGGTCAATATTATATTATCCTAACATTTTCAAACACATAGCAATTTTATGAAAATCCTATAACATTTTGGGGGTAATTAATTACAGGTCCCGTACAAGGAATTTAATTAGGAAGAGGTTCCACGAAATCGCGTAATTAATTTCAGGTACCTGACACGAAGTTGTTACCACATATTCATTAAGCTGTTATCGTAAGCCAAACAATTGTTATCATCTGGCCAAAAGTTGTCACAGAAATCTCAGTTACAATCAACTAAATGAGCAGGCGATAACAACTTTTTGGCCTACGATAACAACTTAATGAGCATGTGTAACAAATTGTGGCTTACTATAACAATTAAATAAGAGTGTAATACTTGTTCAGTAATAACTTTTGAGCTATCGATAACAACTAAATGAGCAGGCAATAACTACTTCGTGTGACATGATATTAATTATGTGATTTCGTGTGGGACCTGAGAATAATTACGCGATTTCGTGGGACCTCATGATAATTAAGTTTCTTACAAAGGACTTGTAATTAATTTTCCCTTACATTTTTGCACATAAAAGTATATAGTATTGGATGCAATTCTATTAAAAGCTTATTACGAGTATTTGTGTATCTTAACTGGCTTTTATATTGGATCCATGATCTCTAACATTAGTCTTTGGAGCTATAATTTGTTCATTAAGACACCAATAAGTTTTTGGTTGTTGTGGTGAGTGATATCACCCCTACAATCCTGACAGTGTACTCTTTAATTGAGAGACACAAAAACTCATGTTTTATGAGGATGAGCACCTCCGATTTGTTAAAACTTAATTCATTATCTAATTGTTAATTTCTTAAAAATGGTTAGTTATTATAACTTACAAAGATATCAGTCGATTACTAATTTGTATAGTAAAAGATAGAAAACGTTTGAACTGATTTACTAAAATTAATATATGATAACAAGACAATAATGAAGTATGTTGTTGTTTTTTTTTTTTAAAAGTTACACTTCTATTCTATGATGACATAGATGGCATTATGTGTGCTATCGATTAGATATCTCTTTCTTTTAATTAGTTGGGAAATGATACGTGGGAGATATCCCCAATTCTACCTATCATCTATCTCATACCAACTCTCTAAAATCCCATCACACGATAAGAATTACGTTATGTCAACTACCTTCTTGGCTTCTATCTCTTTAACAATTAATCAATCACTCCAAATAAAACAAAAAAATCAAAATAAAAAAAATCTTAAATTGCTCTTCAAAAGGTAGTTCCTCCTGTATGTTGGAGTTAGCTTGTTTTAGTCCTAATTTTGAGATATTGGTGTACTGTGTCCCTTATATTTATAATTTTCATACAAACCATCTCCATTGAATGTACATATTTTACATGTTAAAAGAAATATACATTAATGAGAGTAGTTTCAAAGCAGATGATTGAAATATTTTAGAAAAACTGACTAACATTTTTAATCAATAATTAACTTGACTAATTTTAGTAATACATATTAAGTAATTAGTTGTTTAACTCATACATTCACAATCAAAAGTGGAATAAGTTTTTTTTTTTACATAATTATCTGCTTAAGTCAAATTTGGATATTATCAACTCAGTTGATGACAACTCTCTTAAACACACGTTATGCATTCATTTATTCATATGAATTCAAACTCGAGAACTTGTGTTTAAGACTAAAGTCACATCCACTAAAACAGAAACCTTTTAATTAGACTATTGTAGAAGAGTACTTTACACTATATAGTTTAAGAAAATGTAGTAGACAGAACTTAGTATGGCTTTATTTTGATATTTCATAGAATATTCACCTTCAAAATAATATCTTTTTTGACAAGCAATTTATAAGTATATATGTAAGATCTCTTTAATTTGGCTTTAAAAAATATGCCCTAATTTTCATGAACCTTGTAAACCCAACTCACCTTGATTGAAAAAAGAGCTCACCATTAGGGGGAATGACACACACATGTTACATTCAATTTTTTAGAGATTTACATGCAATTAAATCAAATTGCATCTGTAATTGTTAATGTCATAAAATAAGTTGTACGTTATTGACAACGACCTTTCACTGAAAATGATAACTAAATCAATAATATTGATAATTACCACTATAACTCAATTTAATCTTACCTTTAACTTTTAATTAAGTATTTTGATATAATTTAATGATTTCAAAGGCATTATTGTTAGTTTTTCCCCTTAGAACTTGTGTATAATAATCACATCATGTGAAGGGGGTGATGATGAAGGAGGGGGAAAAGGAGAGTCTCACGTAGGAATGAAAGGAAAGAGAGGGCCATACGAATGGGGAATATATGGCACGCGTGCGTGCTTAGTGGTTAGTGTGCTGTGCTTGCGTCACCTGATACTCACATCCATCAATTATAATCCCAACCCACCCATTTTCTTCATTTCGTTTTACCTTAATTATAGTGTTAGGATTTTCATGCTAATTAACCTTTTCTTTTTCCAGTGATTTCATGCTAAATATCCTTTCACGTTATTTCTTCTATACTCCCCCCTGCATAGAAGAGTTCAAAAACATCCATTGTTCTGACAACTCTAGATAGGACATTATACAAAGAAACAAATATATTTAAATTTTAGACTTTTATATAAAGTAACGGAGGGAGTATACAAGTACTCCTTTTGAACTTTTAAAAATATTCAAATAAATGCCTTTGAAAAGAAAAAAAAGAGGGGTCTTAATAATTTTAGGAGAGTTTCAGAGTGAAAAGGATGGAGGAAGATAGAAACAAGGAATAAAAAGGACATTTTTTTTTCTAGCACCTAGAACTGGATGAACAAAGTTATGGAGGAGGATGAAATCATTTTTGTGTTTTGGGGTGGTATTAAGTGGCAGGAGCAATGATGTGGCATATTGAGTACCATCTAGGGTATTATGTGTCATTTGACAGTTAAATTTAATTTTAACTAACGTTCAGGATAAAAGTGTTACGTTCTGGTTATTTCCGAGGCAAAGATACTGATAAAAAAACTTTCGGAGACCCAATACTTCTAGGTAGATACTTCCAAGTAACAATAAACCTTATCACTTATCCTTAATTACTATATAGTCTCAAGTTTATGAGTTATATATATGTGTTCTTGTGTGTCAATATTAATATTATAATTGTAAAATTAAGGCAAAGTTCTATTTAAGACGAAAGGACAAATTATTGTCTAGATAAGAGAATTATTTTTTCAAAAAATTCTATAACATTAGATGTTTCTTTGAGAATAAAAACATAAGTGTAATAACTGAAAATGTCCTGAGCCAAATTAAATAATTTACCTGATTTAGTAGTCTTTTTCTTTTTTTTTCCAAACCTTATGTACTAGACATATATACAGAGAATTCGACAGACACGCATAGTGCCATAAGAATTTTTCTGTGCACTAAATCTCCGATGTGAGTTGCTCCCTCCGTTCATAAATACTATATGATTTAGTTGGGGAGGTAATATGAGCTTATTCTTAAATAAAAGACATCCTTTTTTTCTCACATTTTCTATAAATTATCTCTATTAATTCTTCTCTACAATAAAAAGCAATAGAAGGAGAGTATGAATAAAGTTATATGGTTAGATTGTTTGGGTAATATAATATAATTTTAATTAATTTAACTAACATCTTTAATCTAATGGTAAATATATTTTATATTTAAGAACAGATGTAGTATTCTGCATTAAATTATCTTTTATCTCTGTATTAAAATTTCTTTGTATAACTATATATTAGACAAGGAAAATAATTTGTCTCATGAGTGTTTAAGTGTTCACACATCTTTTAATTTTTTTTAAAAAATGAATAATGTGTCATGTTACTACCATACTTATATCTAGATCTATGTATCTATTTCATTAAGTTTTCCAATCAACTAACGATGAGTGTCTTATTTTTTTGTGGATTTATAGTTACATAGCAACATTTAAAAAATAAGATATTTGACTATAACTTGACCAAATAGATTTAAAGAGCTTGATTTAAATATTTCCTTTGATTTTGAAGCTTAGTTATTCTTAAGGGTCGAGAGGAGAAACCAATAAATAGAAGACACTTGGTGTTGATTAATTAACCATGATTAAAAACAAAATTATTATAATATATTGGTGCTACATGCTTAGCAAATTTCAACGAGGCCCATAATCATAGGCGTGTGACCTTTTTTTCTAGAAGAAACATTTTGATATTGGTTAGCTTTCGTTTTTACATCACATATCTTTGTTGATTTTTGTAATACTTACCTTTTGGTTAAAGCATCCGTTTTCTCGGGTCTCTTTCTGCTTATCACAAGTTTATTTCCACAATCAATTGATACATATATACTTTTATCTGGACAAAGGATATATCTCTCACCTCAAGCTTCACCCTTCGGTGTCTTCGAGCTATCATGATCTGGATCCTTGCTAGTGATATTGGAATGGAGCTTTCCTCAATCTCCATATATATTCTCAAATTGTGGTCTTATTTCATCTCTACAAGCAGAGATATCCTTGGGTGGTTATATCATTCAACAAGATATTGGGATGCTTCTGCTAAACTTCTACAGAGTGTTTTTCTTTATGGATAGATCTCTCTCTCAATCTGCATCCACTGCTTTTTCTTTTCAAATTCTTTAGTTGTAATTATATTTCTATTTAGTACTTTGTTGTTACTTATCCTTTTTACTTAATGATTATTGCCTTTGATTTTTTTTAAAAAAGCATCCGTTTTCTCATTTCTCAAGTCAAATATAGCGCCCCCACTCTTATTTACGTACAAGCCTCTCCCACTCTTCAAAATTCCAGCTTGGTCGTCTTGTTTGACCCAAATCAAATTCAATTAAATGTTAACATAGTGGTATTTAAATTTAGATGTTGTAGAAAATTAAAATTATTATAAAAAAACTAACGGTAAGTAGGCTCAATGAAAGGGATTGATCATAATGCCTTAGGTTCATTTGCTGTTATATAATTAGATTCAATTCACTCCTGTCGTTGTCAAAAAAAAAAAAAAAAAGAAATTCTCTCCTGTCACGTGGACTTTAAAATCATTCCCTTCTTTTATTTACTACTTATTGAAATGATTTCATATTATTTTTTACAAAAATTATATATATATATATATATATATTTATATAAATTTCAATTGAATTGAAATGGAATGTTAAAATACATTTGCTAGGAAGAGCGCAACGGATGTTAGTTCTTTCCATCACTTGTAAGATTTTACGAGAAAATAAACAAACAAATACTCACTCCGTCCCATATTATATTATAAGGTCTAATTTTTTGAATGACATTATCCTATAATATAAGGTCTTATTTGAGTTGATGTGGATAATAAATGCATTTTTTCCAATACTACCCTTAATAAATGTATTATATAAAAAATTGATTTAGCTTTATTTTTATGAGAGGAGAGAGATAACATTCTTATCAAAGCATATAAATAAATTTACAGTGATGCCTTTTCTCCCTTCTTTTATAATTTATTCCCTTTCATAACTTTTTTCTCTCATTTCATTTATTCCCGATATATTCCTTTTCATTTTTTTTATTAGTACCCTCTTTCTTATTTTTCTATAAATAAGGGCATTTCTGGAAACAAAATTATGTCTCCCATATATTTATTGCTTTTTAACTAATTTTAACAATTTTTTAGAACCCATGATTCAGTTAAAAATACCTTATAATATGGGACGGAGGGAGTATATAGAAAACATAAATAAGTGCAAGAGACGCCATAAATATTGAGGAGGAAAACCCTTGGATTCAAGGGTAAAAACCATGGGTCATTCAGATAAAAGAAAATATGATCCACTATGATCAAACCAGGATTCGTGAGAGTCTCAATTATGCACGAACTTATGTAAATAACTCGTCAAACAACTAAAGCTACAAGCTTACAATAAAAAATAAAAAAGTTAAAAAATAATCAGACCCTAGTCCATGGAGCTAAAGCAATATATTTCTCACACTAAACAATGAATTCACGGTCCACTGTTGAAAATGAGAATGATGACCTCTATGTTTCAAATCTAACAACCAAGTTTCAGCCTGATCCAACTATTAATGAATGCACAAACATTGTTAAAAGTAAAACCAGCAAAAATTGCTTTCTCTCCCCTCTTACATGGAGCTGGAGGCGCAATTAAAAAATCTCCAACCTTAATCTAATCTGCCTCATCTCCATTAAAATAAGTGAGATACAAAAACGTTTCAAACATTGGGCCCATGTGGAAGGGGCCCAAACTCAACACATTTTTATGCCATTTTTTAAATTATGTGTTTTTTAAAAAATAAAAATGCTTCACGATAGCCACGTTTATATGTGTCAGTGACCACAAAATATCATACCATATATCTCGTAGCAAAGGATAATATCAATCTACCATGCAAAAGAATCAAACAATTATAAAAATAAAAATAATCAAAATATTCCTTGTAGGAATTTCAAAGAATCTATCCCATTGATTATGATTGGAAAATAACATTTAATTATTCTCACAAAAATTTCAAAACTTCATTGATTCATTATGATTAGGTGTCATTAATACTGATTGTTAGGTCATAATTACAAAAGTAATTTTGAAAATCAAAATTGATGGTGATTATGATAATTTAATGATGATTGGTGGGTGATTAATGGTTTAAAATTAATAAAAAATAAAAAACGAAAGTTATAAAAAAAATTGTCATCTAGGTATTAAAATATGAAATTGGAAAACCTAGGGGTGTGTGGTGAGTGTCAAGGACTCATTCACCCTTAACCAACTGTCGATGGTTTAATCCTTGTCGTTAGGTATGGGGAAGCATTAAATTTCCTGGGCCAGTTGTCCCACCCTTGAGATATCTACAAATCAGCGGAAGATTAGCCCACATGTCTGGTGGACCCGACAGAATTGATCTTTGATAATAAAAAAAGAATAGGAAATGTTAATAAAATAAAATAAAAATGAAAAAATAAAAAACAAATTAATAAGTGCATTTATTATTAAAAACCCTAATGACGCCTTTATAAAGAAGAGCAAGACAAGAGTTTTAGGGGACGATAATTTGGAGAAAAATGACGATAATTTGGAGAAAAATTTTGAGAGGAAAAGAACTTGACGAGATCGAAATCATTTGGAGAGGCTAGAGAGAAAATTCCGTTTTCAAATAATTTAAATATGACAAAAAACATATTTTGTTATGAATATTTTATTAATGTGGATGTCCTTAATTCTCATCCCTATTATTTCTTTATCAATTATTAATTCTGATTATATTGTAACCCTAGAGCCTCTTCTATAAATAGAAGGCTAGTATTGTGTATTCTACAATTCGAACGTTGAATGAGAACATCTTTCTATTATCTCTACTTCTCTCTTATCTTCTTCTATTATTCATAAGATATTTGTTAATATTATTTTGGGAAGCTACTTTTGATAATGTGAATGTTACACACGTACAAAGATAAAAATATCATAAAATTTATAAATAATAAAATAATAAATAGTTCTTTTTATCACGGTAAACACTCGAAGATATCGTAATATAAAACATTAATTGAATAAAATCACTAAACTTAAAGGATTCTTTTTTAAAATATTTTAATAAAAAGGTATATAGGTCAAAACAATGAATTCAAAAATAATCCCTAATAAAATCTTGGCCTAATTAGGAATTTGTTAAAAGTATAGATCCAAATTTGGACTTGAGTAATAATATTTGATATGAAATTGGGTAAATTAGATAAGTTATTATTTTTCTATTTTTCAGATGACCTAATCCAAAAAATGATTATTTCTGGTATTTTTTTTGGAACTGATATTATTTCTGGTATATAAAGTATAAACCCTTTTAGTCTCATAGTCTGTTCTGCCTTCCTAGTTTGTGCTATAAGGAATTTGGAAGGGAGAGAAAGACGCTGAATGAACCCATCGATCTGTTAATAGAGATTCCTCAATTCTCAGTTCTCTCAGAGGTAATTTTTATTATTTGATTTGATTTAATATAATTGCTTGCAAAAAGCTGGAACCTTGAAGAGATCATGGAGGTTGAAAAACCCAGAAACAATAGCAAGTTTGAAAATCTTCCTCAACATATCATCCACCATATCATGAATTTTTTCCCTTACAAGGAGGCGGCTAAGTTGAGTGTTTTATCCAAAACCCTCCATTCTCTGTGGCTTCCCTTTCCTGTGCTTGACTTTGAGTACAAACCTCCCTTTCCTGGTCAACGCAAAGATCCAAACCATATCTTCTTGTCTTCCATATTGCAAACCTTACGCCATCGTTGTCCTCATCTTATGAACAAGTCTTTGCAAAGGTTAAGGGTGATTTACCATGAAAGTTTTAGAGACAAGCCTTTTCCCTTCCATACTGTATTTGAGGAGTTGTTCAACATTGCCATAAAGAACAAAGCTAAAGAGGTCATTTTTGATATACTCACAATTGACTTGATTACTTTGAGAGATGATCTATTTAAATCACAATTCTTGACTGTGCTCAAGCTTAAAGGGTTTAGATTTCCAGTTGCTGATTCAATTATACTGTGCCCAAAACTGAAAGAACTAATGATTTCCTTTTGCGAGGGATTACGAACTATAACAGTTTCATCTATAACTATGGAGAAGGTTGAAATCAGTGATTGTAATGATGATGAGTTCAAAGGAATTCAATTGAAGGGAAAGAATCTAATGGATTTCTGCTTTAAATTTGGAAGCGAAAAACCCCAACTATGTGACATTAACCTTTCTTCTTGTGAATCCGTAAAGTGTATGACTCTATATCGCATAGAGGTCTCGAACCAGCTAATGGATCTAGTCACTGATCGTTTGTTTATTCATTTCTGTGACTTGCCTGAGAACTTGTTCTTTGATAATCCTACTATCAAAGTGTTGGAGATGTGGAAAAATGATAATCTGAAGAACATGTTCCTCTTGGCTCCCAATCTGGAGAGTTTTGTTTATTACTCCTCCAAAAAATCAAGTGTCGATATATTAGCATGTAAGTCTCTCAAGGTTCTGAAATTGCATGGTGTGACCCTAACAGATGAGTGTGTGAGGAGTACGCTATCAGGCTTAGGTTGTCTTAGGGAGCTCACAATATGTGATTGCGATGAGTTAGAGAAGATTGAATTGAAAAATGACAAGCTTGAGATGTTGTCATTGAAGAGATGTTGTCATTTAAAAGAGGCAAATGTTGATGCACCAAACTTGCACACATTTGACTATGACGGACGCCTACAAGTTTATCCTATGCAAATCTTATCAACCAAATTCAGTACAGCCAAAATCAGATTACCACAATGCAACATAGATCCTGACTCATGGTTTGGTAACATGAAGCGGTTTCTGTCTTGCTTTGATCAAGTCAAAGACCTCTCTATTGTTTGCTACCAAACGAAGGTATCAGTCTCTTTCTTATTAATAAGTTTATCCTAACTACTTCTCATATATCAAGGAGTGGAAGTTATAGCATTAAATATGCCCTTATTTTTTAAAAAAAATTCAACTTTGCCCTTATATGTATTAAAATAATATTTTATACATTATAAATCTTCTCTCTCATCTTTCCTATTTCCAATATAGGGGCAAAATAGTCACAGTAGCATTAATTGATTCCAAACTGACTTATATTTATGAATAAAAAAATTTATAGTAGTTAGACTTATAATAAGAAACAGAGTGATACTAATTGATTTATCTTTTTACAGTTTGGCATGATTAGTTAATAATCATGTCCTTTTTATAGGAACGTAGTTTGAATTGTCTAAGGTAATTTGTATAGGATCCTACTTGATGTGATGTGTTTTTATCATTTTTCTCCTAATTAATCCTTATTATCTCTTCTAGTTTTTTTTTCTCCATTTTATATTCTTTTTTATATTTTTTGTCATTAGTATTCTGCTTATTTCTCCCGCTTCCTTATAAATATAGGCATACTTAGAAAAAGTTTATTTCTTATCATACTTATGAGCTTTAAGTAATTTGGACCGATTTCTGAAACTGCGCAATTCGGTTATCAGGTTTTTTACAAAAAAGGATAGGAGGGGAGTATCTTTAAGGTGTATTCAAGAAATGTGGTTTTTTAAGTCTTGACACTGATTACAGAGGAAAATTAAAATTACGTGAACTCTTTTGGATCTTTATAAAATATGCATCTTTATCTTATTTTTGTTTGACCTTTTATTGATAGAGTTTCTTGTTTTCTATGTTGTTGTGAACTGATTTGCATTTTTGTAATTCATATATGAAATGATTAAAATATGTGTATATAGAAAACAAAAGATCCATCTCCGTCATTGGTCTTTTTTTTAATAAAATAGTATTTGAGATCTTAATTTGGTTTGTTTTCGTTTGGTTTTATTTCCAGGAGTTGATCTTTCCATCAAGGATTCTGAAAAATGATGCATACCCATTGCACGACACGAAGCATATTAAAGTAACAACCTTAGAAGTTCTTAATGGTCATACCATGAGAAGATTGGTAAAAAGCATACTTCGGTTGGTTCATAAACCCTTGGAATTGAAATTAATCTTCATGCCTGGCAGCAAAATGAGCACCTTGAAGGTAAAGGTTCTATTAAATTTATATTTACCTGTCAAAATATGGACAAAAATCATGAAGTTCTATTGAGTAGAAACTTCTTAAATTACTTATCTAAGACCTATTTATACATAAAAGCCACTTTTAGCATATTTAACAGAAATGAACTAAGCTTTAAATCTCATTAACTCTATCTTTAAAATTAACTATATACATTTTTTGAGAAAATAACATACTACATTAATAAATGAATAAAAGGAGAAAATTGTGTATGTGTGTGTGTGTAATTTAATTATGTGACCAAATGAGCATTTGCTATTAAAAAACAACGATTCACCTTTGCCCATACGTAGCCTTAGAATGCTGCTTTCTAGCTATATTTTTCATTAAACATAGATACATTGACTTGTAGGTCTTACAGACAGTGTGGTGGGAAAATCATTGATATTCACACAACTACATCTGAGAAATTGGAATATGATATTTGCCCATTTTTATAACATAAGTATTGTGGGGCAAATCAATGTGCTAACTGGGATTTTGTTGTTAGACATCTCACAGCCTGTAAATGCAATTTTATAGGTTAACTCATCTTTCCTTTAGCATGTGTTAGAGATGATTGAGATAGATAAGAGGAATTATGCTTACCTTCTTCTTTTTTCTTGTTGAATGGTTTTCTATAGCTTGTAAGTCGGTATGATGCCTTCAAGAAGCACAAGGTTTTATCATATTATATAATTTTAAAAAAAAAATGCATTGAAATGGATTTGAAAAATATTGCAGTTCGAATATGGCAACATTGTGAAGAGGAAGAAGGTGGAAAAGAGATGCTGTTTAGGGACTTCCACAAAGTGCTGGCGACACTACGTACTCAAGGTGGACTTTCAAAACTTCGATGTATCCTATAGAAGGAAGTTGGACAAGTTGTTTGATCCTTATATCTCATGATGAATTTTTCTCTCTGTTTTTAATGTTTTCTTAAATTTACGATGCTATGCGTTTAGTCATTTTGAAGTGTCAGTCCTTATAACACAAGATTCACTGTGTAACTGGATCTTTTATATTAAGAACTTGAGGTAACGATTATCATCACATGTTTCGTGTTGCTCTAAGAAACCTTAGATGATCCTGAATAAATTCACTACCGTTGGACTATGAAATTAGTTGTTAACATATTATGGTCCAGCAATTTGAGAATTCTTAATCACTCACATCAAAGAAATGAGGTTGAATAACAGCCATAAAGTGGAGGGCTTAAGTATTGAAAGACAGAAATGTACGATTGATACTTAAGAGAAGTAGTTTCAGTTTGGAGGAGGCTATATATGTAAATATATATAGGTGATGCTGTAAACTTGCTTGAATTTTACTAATGTGGAAGCTACAGGTTTATCTTACAAATGCAGTTTTTACCATCCATAAGCAGTGACAACGTTGTATTGCTTCTTGTCTTTTTCCGCTATAGTTTATACATTAGTTAGAAATACAAGATAAAAAAAAAAAAAAAGAACAACTACTAAACCCACTAAGTAGGGACTTAGTATCTAATATGCTTTTGGTCGTAAATATGAAGCCTATTTAGCTGACACTAATGTCGAAACATTCGAACTAACACAGAGTTGGTTTAGCGGTGCTAGATCCTTTGAGGTTTTAACCAAGGTTCAAAAACCCGGACCGGGTATTGAACCGTTCGAAGTACTGGGTCAAGGGTTAGTGGTTCAACCGAGGGTCAACTCGGGGTTGAACCGGCCACATTAAAATAATATAATTTAATTAGTTAATAACAAAACACATCAAGATCAATCATTATTACTGTCAAAATATAAGAAAATACAATAAAAATTTTTATTTAATGTTTTTTACATGTGGCTACTTAATAAGGGGACACAGTTGGGTTTAAATGAATCAGTTTATTTCACTTACTCCTTATTAAATTTTTGTAAATAGGATTTCCAGAATTAAAAGTTGGTTTTATTATTTTTTTGTTTTTTAAGTTAATGAGGCCCAAGCCCAAACTAAAACCCTAGGTAGCCTCATTCCCTCATTATACTTTGCTTTGTTTTGCCATTCACTCATTCAGCCGCATATGCTCTCTGCATCTCAATCTTCTTCACTTCTTCGCTTCCCTCTCTCTGCATCTCAGGTAAGAAAATGAAAACCGTCGCCTCTCCCTTCTTCTTCATCTTCTTCACTTCTTCACTTCCTTCTCACTGTCGCCTCTCCCATTGTCGTTCCTCCCCCATTCTCGTCGTCGCTCACTGGGTCTGTTCAAAATGACTCTGTCCAGTGATTAAAAGGCGTCTTTTTTAAGACCCGGCCAACCCTTCTCACCCGCCGGGCAGCCTAAACCCGGCCGAATCAACCCGGATATTCCCGGGTTGATTCCTTCAGCGGGTGATACCTGAATCGAGCCGTTGTCCTCACCGGGTCTCCGGTTTTACGGTTCAACCGACCGGGCCGGGCCGGTTTTTTGAACCATGAATTTTACTTACCATGTTAGGTTATACCTTTTTCTAATATGGTATATTCTTTAAAGAATTTAAGATTATTCCTTTTCTAACTATGTAAATACTTTTCTTAATATAGTTAAGGTAAACTTTTTTATACAAAGAGTTTTGATAACCATGTTAGCGGATGCCTTTTTCTAACATGGTTACCCCTTTCAAGTTAGTATGGCCTTTTATTATCTATGATATTGTAATTTAATTAATTTAGAAATATTCTTTTTCGACCGTTAGTAACGATTTGAACTGTTATTAACTGTCAAAACGCTACCTTCAATTTGTCACGGTTTGCATTTTGTAAATTGTGACAAATGCATGTGAGACTTTTTTTTAAAAAAAAATTATAGAAACTTTGTCATGGTGTGCTCGTGCAAATAGTGACAGAACGAATTTTTTTCTCTTAAAAAAATAATACACATTTGTCACAGTTTGACATGTTCAAACTGTGACAAAGTACTTCGCACCACCTGGCATGAAGCTTGCTGCGATATTTGTCAGATTTTTTTCTTATAACCTTGACATATGTCCCAAATGTTATTGCCATGTGGTTTTTCCCTTCATTTGTCATGGTTTGACACAAAAATCGTGACAAAATAACATCTACAAAATGAATGTTTTTTTAGTGACACAATGTTTTATTTACTGATGTCGGGGAATTCGCCGTGGCTTCACCATTGCTAGGCCACGATGAACTCATGGTGAAGCTGCATTTGGGTTCTCTGTTTGTACGGTCAACATGGCCTAGCCATAGCGAACCCTCAACAAAGTTGATTCCCAGCTTTTTGTTGGTATGGTTGCTATGGCTTCGCTGCCTAGCCACAACAAACTTGCTCTGTGCAGACTTCTTTATTTGGCTTCCCATCATATTGTTTCCTCCTCTTTTGGTTTTCCAATGGTGCTACAAGTATAAATACAATAGAAAATGGTCAAATGCCCTGGAAATTATATATTTCTAATTAATTATTAATTATGACAAATTAATCATCTTTTTATGTTATTTTCACCTAAAAACCCAAGAGATCAATTAAGCACTAATTGGACTACAACTGCACCTAACCCATGTTAGTAGCTTCATTTTATCATACAAAACACGTTCAAATTCGAGGATTTGTCAATACTCAATAGCATATATTAAAATTTAATGCAATACTTTTATTCTTTAATCTTCACAGAAAAAATCAATGAATCTTATAATTAGAAATAGAGGGAGTATTAGTTATATATAAATACTTTTTTATATCTTTAATAGAATATATTAGAAAAATTTTATAGTACCCCTCGCCTGCTTACTTTATATATGATCATGGCCCTTATCAAATTTAAGTTTTAATTATTTATACTTTTTATAATGTTTTTGTTGTAGAAGATGATAAAAACGGATTATTACATATTTATATTATGTATTTTCAATCATTCATACCCAATATTTGACATATGCTAATACATCTTAGTTTTTACACCATTGCAAAAAGAGCAAAAAATATCATATTTTTATAGGAAAACAATAAGTCCTTAGGCTTTTTTGCGGGGTGAGACACGGAACATACATATCCCGTCCTATGAATACCCCTACAACCCTAAATGAGAGTGCCAAAGGGATCAAATGAAATATAAAATAATGAGTTGTTAATAAGTGAACGTACTACTACTTAGTAAATAAATAAGATTTGATATGATTATAATAAATGATGAATTTGGGTAATTTCTTTTTTTTTTTCTATTTTTGAGATGACCTAAACCACACATTGATGATTATTATAATTTACATTGATGATTATTGTAATTATG
Source organism: Mimosa bimucronata (assembly GCA_037074515.1). Lineage (NCBI taxonomy): Eukaryota > Viridiplantae > Streptophyta > Magnoliopsida > Fabales > Fabaceae > Mimosa > Mimosa bimucronata. The sequence continues at coordinate 5,883,033 of CM073446.1, forward strand.
ATTATTATATTGATCGGTATTTATTAGAAAAACCGTTATTTCTTGTATCAAGTAAAAACCAAAATCATGATATGTATCTGATTCAATTTGTGTGTGTGTGTATATATATATATATATATATATGTACGCGCGCGCGCTTATAATTATATTATATTTTGAAACTATAAATTCAAATATATAAATACAAAAACAAACGGTCATTATATAAGATCAAATCCTGGAAATTATACCAAGCAAAACCAAACCAAATTAAAATTTTATATATAAATTTTAAAAATGCAAATCACTTCACAACAGCAAGAAACTCTATACACAAAGGGCAAAGACTCGCTTCATGTAATTTTCCTCAATATCAAGAGTTAAAAACCACATTTATTCAATATATCTTATAAGTATACTTTCCTTCGGTCCTTTTTACAAAAACTTGATAAACAAGGAATAACCTTTTTAAAATTCCAAGTATGCATTTATTTATAAGGAAGCAAGAAGGGAAAGGAATAGAATAATAATGAAAGTATAAAAGAGAATTCACTATAGGAAAAAGATGAGGGGAGAGAATATGAATTATTTAGGAGAAGAGAAATCAATTACGTAGTACCTCGGCTTGATAGCAAAGAATCGAGAGTTCTTTAACTTGATCAAAGCGAGAGAGAAACTGCTTCATCTTACCAAACCATAAGACAAGATCTATGTTGCATTGTTGTAATCTGATATGGGCAGTACTGAATTTGGTTGATGAGATTTGCATCGGATCAACTTGCAGGCTTCCCTCATAGTCAAATGTGTGCGAGTTTGGCGCATCAACAATGACCTCTTTTAAATTGGAACATCTCTTCGACGATAACATCTCAAGCTTGTCATTTTTCAAATCCATCTTCTCTAACTCATCACAATCACTTATTGTCAGCTCCATAAGACAACCTAAGTGTGATATTGTGCTCCTCACACACTCATCTGTTAGTGTTACTCCTTCTAATTCTAGAATCTTGAGAGCCACACATGCTGAGATATCAACACTGCATTTTTTGGGGGAGGAACAAACAAAACGCTCTAGATTTGTAGCTAAAAGTAACATGTTTTTGAGATTATGATTATTCCTCATTTCCAATTCTTTGATGCTAGGGTTATGACAGTTCAAGTTCTCAGGAAAGTCACACCCATAAATGAACAAACGATCAGTGACTACATCCATTAACTGCTTTGAAGCCTTTGAGTGAAACAGAGACATGTATTTTATGGATTCACAAGCAGAAACTTCAATGTCACATGGATGGTTCACGCTTTGAAAGCAGAAATCCAAAAGATTATCCCCATTCAATATAAGTCCTTCTAACTCACTACAATATGATAGTTCGTAATCCCAGGCAAACGGAGATTACTAGTTCTTTCAGTTTTGGGCACAATATGATAGAATCAGAAATTGGAAATCTAAACCCCTTAAGGTTTAGTACAGTCAAGAATTGTGACTTGAATAAACGATTGAGAGAGTAATCTCTTAAATTAATGCAGTCTTTTGTGACTATATAAAAAATGATCTCTTTAGCGTTGTTCTTTATTGCAATGTTGAACAAATCCTCGATTACAATATTGTAGGAAAAAGGGTCTCTAAAATCTTCTTTGTATTTCACCCTTAACCTTTCCAAAGAGTTGTTCATATGATGAGGACAACGATGGTAGAGGGTTTGCAATATGGAAGACAAGAAGGTTTGATTTGGGTATTCACGTTGAACAGAAAAGGAATTGTCACAGTCAAAGTCAAGTACAGGAAAAAAAAAAGCCACGTAGAATGGAGGGTTTTGGATACAACACTAAACTTGGCCGCATCCTTGTAAGGGACAAGATTCATGATGTGGTGGATGATATGTTGAGGAAGATTTTCAAACTCAGTATTGTTTTTCGTCCTATTTTCAACCATGCTTTTGTTGGTCTCTTCCATTATCGCCTCAGAGTCCATAGATTATACCTAGCAAATTTATTGAATCAAATTACAAACATCACTTTTTAGAGAGAATTAACGAATCTCTGTTAAGAGATAGATAGGTTGATACGGCGACTTCCTCTCCCAAATTCCTTTAATGAGGACAGCACAAAGAAGAAAGAATGGGTTTTCCCAAAAAAATAAAACAAAATGCAGTTACAGTAATGATCAAAGTGTGGATTAGGTCATCTCAAAAATGGGTAAACAAGAATCTATCCAAATCACCTAATCAAATCAAATTAACAATTAATCTTATCAAATCTTATTTATTTACTACACAAATTAACAATTAATTATATTTCATTTGATACCCCTCCGGGCGTCCTCTCGCCTATGGCTGAGTATTTGATCAAGATCTTTCCAGAAGAGATGTTGAAAAATAATCCATATCCGTTGCGCGATAAGCGGCATATTAAAGTAACAGCCTTAGATATTCGTAACAATAAAACCGTGAGGAAATTGGTGGAAAGCTTACTTCGGTTGGTTCATAAACCCTTGCAATTGAAAGTCTTCGCCTATATTTACGGCATAACTAGCTCCTTGAAGGTATATATGTTTTATTAAAATTTTATTTACCTATCAAATTATCAACAACATCATGGCAGTTTTATCGAGTAGAAACTTCTTATATTTATACTAGTTCTTATCTATGACTTATTTATATGCCACTTTTATCATGTTTTACTGTAATTAAATAAAACTTTTTTTTTCTGGAATTAACCAAAATTACTGGTCATATGGAAGAAATTTAATTAAGATGAGGTCCCATAAAATTCCCTAATTAAACTGAGGTCCCTATTTTTAGCTCAAAAGTTTTTGGCCAAAAGTTGTTATCGTCTTACCAAAAATTGTTAGTGATCAATAATTTATAACAGTTGTAAAATATGCTCATAGGATAAATTGGAATATAATTTTCGACCATGTTTGTAAATTTATTATTGTGAGGCATATGAATGTTCTAACTGGGACACAGCCTGCAACTGCAATTTTTTGGTTGGTCTTGTTGAATGATTATCTATTGCTTGTAAGTTGTTATGATGCCTTGAAAAGGCATATAAGGCTTTCTATATGATAATTTTAAAAACAAGCATTGAATTGGATTTGAAAAATATTACAGTTCAAGTATGGCAAGATAGTGAAGAAGAAGAATGTGGAAAAGAGATGCTGTTTGGGGAGTCCCACTAAGTGCTGGCGACACTATAAACTCAAGGTGAAATTCCATGGCTTCAACGCATCTGAGAGAAGGAAGTTGCTCAAGTTGATTGATCCTTACCATTCTTATGAAATTCGTGAGTTGACTCTCCATTCTAACTATCTAAAGAGTGTTATCATGAGTCAACCGTTTTCACGGTTCTACTTTACTGTTACTCTAAATATCATATTAATTATTTTTATTTGACTATATTTAATGAATTTATATATGAATTTTATAGAATTTCTTTATTGAGTTTGATAGAGTATGGAGATTGATATATTCAATATTAAATGTTTATAATTAAAATATATGTAAGTCAAATTACTGTTATTTTTTGTATTTCTTATTTGATTATGTACTTCAAACACATATTTATTTATAAAAGTAAACTCGTACAAGTTTACAATCTGATTTTACATTCTTATCACGAGTTTACTTAAACTCACGAGTTTGATGCAACGAATTTAAAAAAGGACTATAATATATAACTGACATAACTATCATTTGCAAATTTAAATGAAATGTCACGAATGCACTTGGATTAAATTTTTTTTTATAAAGGGGCCTGCCACCACCCCCGGCCACCATCGGCTGCTGAAACTCCGATCATTGACGGGGCCCATGTGGCAGGTAGGACAAAGTGAGGGGGTGGGATTCAAACCCACCCCCTCTCTCCAGGGTACCACCAAACCACCATGTCTACTCGTTATATATATTACAATATATATATAGATACACTATCTTTGATTCCTTCTTAATATTTTCCCAAATTTGTATAACGGATTACCAACGTGTCTCTATCCATTTATCAACATCACAACCTTATGAACTTCTTTTTGTTTATTACCAAAATTAGATAATGGTTTACCAACGTCCCGTAATGGATTACCAACTTTGGATAATGGTTTACCAACATTTATCTATCTATTTACCAACTTCCTAATTTTACCAACTTTTTTTCTTTATCATCAGAATTTTATAATGGAATACCAAATTCTGATAATAGATTACCAATTTTGGATAACGAATTACCAACATGCCTATAATTTATTAACCAACATCACAACCTTACCAACTTCTTTTTGTTTGTTACCAGAATTCTATAATGGTTTATTAAAGGCGCATAACAGATCACCAACTTTGGAGAATGGTTTACAAACATTTATCTATCCATTTACCAACTTCCTTTTGTTTATTACCAGAATTGTATAACAGAATACCAAATTCGGATAACGGATTACATACCAGTTTTGGATAATGGATTACCAACATGTCTCTATCCAATTATCAACATCACAAAAAGTTGGTAAAGTTGTAATGTTGGTAAATAGATAGAGACATGTTGGTAATCCTTTATACGAGTTTGGTAATCCGTTATACAAGTTTGGGAAAATATTAAGAAAGAATTAAAGATAGTATATATATTTTGCATTACATATAACAAGTAGACATGGTGGCTTGGTGGTAAGAATTATAAGAATCCCACCCCCTTACTTTGTCCCTTTATTTTTTAAAAGCACCCCCACTTGCCACGTGGCAGGTTGGCCTACTGCCAGCTTGAATTCAGGTGGCCGGTGGTGGTCAGCGCAGGACGAAGGCGGTTAAAGTTAGGTCAAATATATGTTATTATCCTTTCTTAAATCCATTGTATCCAACTATCCTTTATTTTGAGAGTCTTTTTCTGTCTCTTTCCCGTCAAAATATTATGCTCCAACAATTTGAGAATTTTTACTCCTCACACCAAAGAAACGGAGAACCTAACCCCTTTATCCTTATGTAAGTGTTTTAAGTATTGAAAGACAGAAATGTATGATTGATACATAAGAGAAGTAGTTTCAAAAGGGCATAAAAGAATAGGATCCCGGATAGAAAAGAAGGCCAATTCAAAAGGGCAGAAAGCTTGAGGCCACGGCGAACATGGCCCCAGGAAGACAGAAAACACCTTCACTTGCTGCGGCTTTGCCAGGGTGAGCCCACAGCGAGTGTGCAAAATCAGAATGCATCATATTCGAATTTTGGGCCAAACCCGGGTCCACAACCAAGACCCACTCACTTAATCCGATTTAGGAGGATATTAGGTCGAATTTGAACATTATTAGACAGATTTGGCTGCACCAAAAACCCTAGTTCCTCATTATCTCTCAACTCTCTCATCCCCATCTCTCATCTTCCTCTCATTTCCACCCAAATCTCCATGGCACCCACTCTCCTCTCTCTTGTTAGTGACTTCTCCATGGAAAGCAGCAACTAAGAGGCTATAATCCTTGGTGATGGAGGCAAATGGCATGAGCTTGGGGCTTTATTAGGGGAGTTCTTGTTCTCCCACTCTCTCTTCCTTGTGTTGAAGTATGTTTCTAGAATTCTAAGACTTGTTTCTTCATTTGGTTGTAATTTCTATGGATAATCTTTTGTTAGAGAGTGGTGGAAATATTTGTAGCCTGTTTTCATTTGTGTATGTTTAACAATAGCTCTTCATTAGCTTGAACATTGTTTAGATGTATGGGTTTATCATTTCAAATGAATGTTTTAGTTAATATTTTGTGCTATTTGAGGATTATCATGTAGTGGACCATTTTGTCAAGCATTTGTATTTGTGAATTGGCTATTGAATTCGTTAAATTGCATGAGTGGCATTGGACTTCAATCATAGAGTCTTAATTTATTATGTGGAATTCTAATAATTAATTAAACCCTATGATTAATCAAGTGGCAATTTGCGATCCCGGTTGTTGGACTAGGAGCCCCTTATAATTAGCAAATACACTTCAGTTTTTGAGCTTAACCAACTTGGAGTTGGAGGGGTTAGTAAGCGGGAATCAGTACTAATCCACCCAACCCAAGCCTAGTGAAGAGCACCACTTTCGAGTATGTGTGCGTGTAGCGCGCCCTTGGGTCCACCCTTCAAGAAAATAAGAACCAAGGGGATAGTGGAAGCTAACCCCCGGGTGTCGTTCGCTTGAGGAGCCTAAACGCAAAAGATGACCTAGTAACTAGTATGCAAACTATTAAACACGGGTAAAAAGTATTGTATTTTGTTTTTGATTTAGAAAAGATGCAAAAGGTATGATATGTCCAAAAGTAAATAAAGATAGGATCAAAGTGAGATTTGGAGGAGGATGGAAATGGAATCATTCTTGATAAATGGAAACCTTGGGATTCATTGCTTCTAAAGATTTTCAGGGAGTTTTTGTTGATTTTGGAAAGAACCCTAGAGAAATCCCTCTAGGTTAGGCTTAGGTTAACTTAATTAATGTCAGAACCCAGCACATTACTTAATTTAACCTAAGCTGATTAAGCTCAAAATCAAAGTGAATTTGCTAATCACAAGGGGCTCCTAATCCAACAACCGGAACCCCGAATTGCCACTTAATTAATCCTTGGGTTTAATTAATTACGAGAACCCCACATAACAAATTAAAACTCTAGGATTGAAGTCCAATGCCACTCATGCAATTTAACAAATTCAAGAACCAATTAATTATGCAAGACTTATAATCCACAATTTGGGCCACCCCACAATTGCACTTAATTTCTCAATTAACCTTAACTCATTGATGGCCACCCAAACAAAGATTAAGGTTGAAAAGAGTGATTACCCAATGTCTAAACACAATTAATTAATTCCTATGCCATTCCATTCATGCAAAACCACTTGAAATTTTTAATCCACTAACCAAGCCACCTTGCATTAGCACATAATTTTCACAAAGAGAATAATAAAACTATGAACCCATAAATTTCATTAAACTCAAAGTTAATAAATAGCAATGTCAAGCATTTGAACAAGAAGGAAACAACATAAATATAGTTTCCAACCCTTATACAACATGTAGAAATGAAGAACACAAGCAAATGTCATAAATATACCCCTAGAACCCTAGAAAAGCATAAATACAACAAGAGGAAGAAGGATTAGAACTAAAACTCCCTTATTCAAGCTTCAAGCTCATCCCTTGGCTCTCACCATCAAGAATGGGGAGCCTAGCTGCTACTCTTCATGGGAAGAACAACAACCAAGGTGGGAAGGAAAAAGGCCATGGATTTGGTTGGAAGGAAATAAGAAAGATGAAGATGGAAATGAGAGAGCTAAGGTTAGGAAGTGAGTGGTGGCTCCAAATCTGCCCTAATGGGGTCTAATTTTCAAACTTTATGTCCCTCAAGTCGGGTCAAGTGAGTGGCTATTGGGTTAGATTCGGATTGGGCCCAATTTTTCGCAGCTGAAATTCTGCAGAATCGCAGGCTCGCCGTGGCGAGGCCATGGCGAGCTGCATGGCTCTCTGGAATTTTGGGGGCTTCCTCGCCGTCTGCTCGCTGTGGTGAGGCCACGGCGAGCAGAGGTCTTTTCTGGCCCCTTGGGGTGCTTTTCGCCGTGAGTTCGCCGCGGCGAGTACAAGTTTCTTCTGCCCCTTAGTTTGGCCTTCTTCTTCATCCCGGGTCTGATCTTTTGGTCCTGAGCGACCCTACAAGTAAAAATAGGATGGAAAAAGGATCAAATAGCCCTATAAACCAATTCATACAAATTAATCTACAATTATGGCCAATTAACCCTAATCTCACACTAATTTCACCTAAGAGTTTGAGACATTCAATTAGACATTATTAGACCAAACTTGCATCTTAATCATGTTGATTGCCTCAAATTAAGCATATAAAAGTATTACAAATCAGAGATTTGTCACTTAGCCTAGAGAGATTCCTTTAGGGGTCTTTTAGATTAGCCAAGGAACTCTCTGAAAACAAATTGAAACGATGATTGTTTAAGTTTCTTATCACTAAGGATTACTCACTCCCATCGATCCAAATCTCTCTTTGCCCAATTTTAATTTGTTTTGAACATACCACACTTTTACACCAATTTTATACTTAAAGTCAAACAAAAATGCTTTTACCAGTCCAATTGTTTTGCATCTAGTTACTAGGTTACTTTTGCATTAGGCTCCTCAAGAGAACGACATTCGGAGGTAGCTTTCACTATCCCCTTGGTCCCTAATTTTCTTGAAGGGGGCCTGAGGCGGTACTACACCGATTTAACCCCATTTAGGCGACTCTTCATTTTTACTTGAGAAAGATCCTGTCATGAGAAAATGATACGTAACTTGCACCTAAGTAAAATGAATACGACGACTTAACCCATTAAAATAGGGAGAGATACTGAAAGCTTAAATTTGTGATGCTATACGTTTAAAAGAAATGCCAAACACAAGAGAGAAATTCTTAGTGAACTGGTTCGCCACGTCATTTGTGGTCTCCCCCAATTACAAGCAAATATATTGGATATGATGTGGATATTATAATATGAGTAGGAACCCTAAAAAATACTTGTCAAATAAAAAAAATTATTCTGTGTTTTCTTAATTTTACAAGTTGAAAAAAAATAAATTTATTAATAGCTAATTGTTTTAGGGTACATACTCATGTTATAATATCAACATTATATCCTATATGTTTACTTGTGATTGGGGGAGACCACAAATGATATGGCGGATTTCTCAAGACAAAATGATTTAGCTGCGGAACAAAATATGTTTTGATCTTCTCAAACCTTCAAAATTTTGAAAATTATTTAACTTGTTATAAATAATAGAAGAAGATAAGAGAGAATAGGGAAGAAGAGTAGAGAGAATCGGAAGCCGTTCTCATTCAACGTTCAAGAGTTGTAGAATACACAATGCAAGCCTTGTATTTATAGGAAAGGCTCTAGGGTTACAATATAATCAATCAGCATTAATAATAATATATTGATAATAGGAAATAGGAGTTATGGATATCCATAATAACAAGAAATTCATACACTCCCCCTTGGATGTTGATAACTTCTGGAAATTCATGTAATGTTAGCACATTATCCTCGAGATTTATTCAATCTTTGATATATTTTAGACACTCAAGATAGGAAAATGTTCATTTGATTTTGGTTGCACATCATTGTTCATTTGTGTAGATTTTAATCATATTTCTAGTTAGTTGCTTATGTTGTTTTATGTAAATCTTGTAGGAATATTTTGATGCAATAACCAAGGGATCCGGATTAAGAAGAACACTTAAAAAGGGGAGAAATTGGGGCTAGAAGCTGAAATTTCAAGAAAAAAGGGAAAATACAAGTTTCTGGATGAATTGTAAAAATTACAGAAAAGGACCTCGAATTTCCCAAATTCAGATAGGTCCCCGAAATTCCAAAATTACAGATAGGTCCCAGTTCGCCGTGGCTTAGCCGCGGCGAACCCGCAATGAACTCCATTTGTCTCTGCCCCTATTTTTGCTAGTTCGCCGTGATTTAGCCGCGGCGAACCCACGGCGAACTCCCTGTTCTGCTGCACGTTTTGACAGCATAGACACGTTTTAAAGGTTATAAAAGCTAGGGTTTCGTTCTTGGCCGGATTCTTCGACTTTGGGGACATTTTGGGAGTGTTTTTCTCTGCTAGGGCTTGGAGCTTGGTGGGGATTGAGCTAGGTCTTGGAGCTTTGAAGAGATTTAGGCTTCCTCTCTTGGTTTATCTTCTCCATCTTCATTCTCTTCTCTTGTTCTCTATTTCTGATTGTATATATGTATGCTCCTATGGAGTTGTTGAAAATTTGTAGCTAAATACTTTTATTCTAAGGTTATGTTGAACCCTTGTATATGGATCGACTCTTGATTCCTCCTCTTATTTTGTGATTAATGAGATATATGTGCTTATTTTACTCTTTTCCTAATGCTTCTAAGTGATTGATCACCATTTAGATGTTGGGTTCACTTGATTGATACTTGAGAGGGCTAGATTGAGTGTAGAACTTGGGTAAAGTAGTGCAAGAACTTGAAGTTTGCATGACGAATGGATGGTTTTGTTGGTAAGATAGAGATATACTTGCTAGCCTTGCATAGTCACATTAGGATTGGAGCTTTAAAATTGGATTTTATTAAATTGTAGCAAGAGATTGTGCAATTAATAAGATTAAACACTTGTTCTTGACTTGAGAGAGCTTTTACAAGTCCTTTGTGAATCCTAGATTAGCACATGGTTTCATTGAGGGCTTCTTTGAGGGAAGGTTAATTGAGTTTTAAGAAGTACAAGGGGGATATATAATCTTAGGACCCATTTTATCTTTGAAGTTGGAGAATCACTTGTGTATAATTTTATTTTCATTTAGTATATGTTTATTTTCTTAGTTGATTTTCAATCTCAACATTTGTGTCACTCAAATTGGGTGAAAGTGTGACAATCATTGTTTGACCAGGTTTTGGACCAAATCCTCGTGGGAACGATACTTTACTTATTATTTTATTACTTGGCGCGACCCGTGCACTTGCGGCCGGTGACGAACAGATGTCCATGACTAAACATGTGCCTCGTTAAAAAACTCCAACTAAGTAAAACCTAGTGGGAAAAAAACTTAGTAGAAGAAAAATAGTACAATGCTTAGTGATACACTTCATAATGCTGCCTCATTAAAAACCTTGCTAGGAAAACCCAGTGGGAAAAAACCATAGACAAGGGAAAAAGAGTACAGCGTGTATCATCTCCCCCTCTTGACCACTTCAAATGATATCTCTGAGTCTGCGAAGTCCGATGCCATGAACAAGCTTCTCAAATATTGTAGTAGGAAGGGACTTGGTGAACATATCTGCTAAATTTTAGTTTGATTGGATTTGTTGGACATTGATTTCACCATCTTCTATTGATGTAGTCCACCCCAATTTATTCGTGTTGGCGAATCAATATATCATGTTGATTAGCAAATGATACACCGGCTCATGCATGGCTAGTCAGATCAAATATAATTACTCCAATTATACAAAGATATGGTACTTCCAGACCAAGTATTTTTCCATCACCTTCTTGAATTCTATAGACATGGTACTTCTGGACCAAAATTTCTCCATCAACGTATTGAGATATAAAATGATCTCAATCCACATTTAAGGATCTTACAACTATTGGAGCACATGGTGATTTATATATGGAGAAACGCTTTGTTCTTTGACAAATCTCTTATTTGTATGGTTTTTATATGCTTAATTTGAGGCAATTAACATGATTAAGATGCAAGTTTGGTCTAATAACGTCTAATTAAATGTCTCAAACTCTCAAGTGAAATGAGTGTAAAATTAGGATTAATTAGCCATAATTGTAAATTAATTGCATTGATTAATTTATAGGGCTATTTGATCTTGTTTTGTCTTATTTTTACTTATAGGGTCGAGCAAGGACCAAAGATCGGATTCCGGGCGAAGAAGAAAGGCTTTTCAAAGGGGCAGAGAAGAAGTGAGCTCGTCGTGGCCTCGCCACGGCGAGCAGCAGGCGAGAAAGCACCCCAGGAGGCAGAGAACAAAGCATCTCGCCGCTGCGAACCAAGCCAAAAAGTTTCAGAAGCAATAGCACCTCGCCACGGCGAGACGCTGTTCTGCAGAATTTTTCAGTTCGAGTTTTGGGCCTTTGTTTCAGATCCAACTTAATACCCACTCTTAAACCCGACTTGGGGGACCTATAAATACTAAAATCTAAACCCTAGAAGGCAGATTTGGTCCACAAAGCACACACCCAAACCCTAGCTCTCTCATTCTTTAATTCTCTTATCTCATCTTCATCTTCCACCTCCTTTCCACCCCAAATCTCCATGGCACCCACTCTCATTTCTCTTGTTGGTGACTTCTCCATGGAAGGCAGCAGCTAGAGGGCACAAATCCTTGGTGATGGAGACTAATGACTTGAGCTTGGAGCTTCATTAGGGGAGTTCTTGTTCTCCCACTCTCTCTTCCTTATGTTTAAGCATGTTTCTAGGATTCTAGGGCTTGTTTCCTCATTTGGATGTGATTTCTACGAATTATCTTTTGTTAAAGAGTGGTGGAAACACTTGTAGCTTGTTTCCATTTGTGTATGCTTGACATTTGTTCTTCATTTACTTAAACTTTGTTTGAATGTATGGATTCATCATTTGAATGAATGTTTTAGTTAATATTTGTGCTATTTGAGGATTCTCATTTAGTAGACCACTTTGTCAAGTATTTGCATTTGTGAATTGGCTATTGAGTTTGTTAAGTTGCATGAGTGGCATTGGCCTTCTATCCTTGTGTTTTAATTTATTATGTGGGATTCCAGTAATTAATTGAACCCTAGAATTAATTAAGTGGCAATTCGGGATCCCGGTTGTCTGATTAATAGCCCCTTACAATTAACAAATTCACCTTGGTTTTTAAGCTTAATCAACTCGATGTTGGAGGGATTAGTAAGTGGGATTCCAATACTAATTCACCCAATTCGAGCCTAGCCTAGAGGGATCCCTCTAGGGGCCTTTTTAATGAACCAAAGAGCTTCCTAAAAACAAATTGAAGCAATGATTGTCTTGAGTCTCTATTCACCAAGGGTTACTCCACCCCATTTAATCCAAATCTCTCGTTAAATCCAATCTAAATTCTTTCTTGAACATACAACACTTTTCATACAAACTTCTCTTTTACATCTCAAAAATCAAATTCAAAATGTTTTTCCCGTCCAATTAGTTTCGCATCTGGCTATTAGGTAGTCATTTACACTAAGACTCCTTGAGACCGACACCCGGGGATAGCTTCCACTACCCCTTGGGTCTTAAATTCTTGGAGAGCGGATCCGAGGCGGCACTACACCGATCTACCCCAATTTCGGTGCTCTTCATTCTTTCAAAGTTTTTCATTTCAAATTCTTTCTTAAAGTATGTTTTTAGCTTCTGCAGGCTCTTCAGGAGTTTAAGCAATATTCATATTTTGCAAGCTCTTCAGGAGTTCCAGAGATATCTAAACACATCAAGAATCTTAATAACATTGAACATATATTGAAAGATTAAATACAATATATCCTTCTTTGAATTGATATCTATCGATTCGATAATACCATATTTGTCAGGTTGATTTGAAACATATAAAGATATGGATTAAATTGTTTGCTTCTGGAAACTTTAATCTTTTGGGGAGTTTTAATTATTTAAATCATATACTTTTAGAAAATCCTTCAGGAACTTTCAAATGCTTGTATATAATCTATACATGCATGTGATTCAGTGACTTTATAAGTATGTTACTCCATAATACTTCTAGTATTTGAAATCCTTCTAGGATTTACTTCTAAATCACACTACAATGACTCATGGGTCACGATCATATTCTCTAGACGCATAACAAAGTTTTCATATATCGCCAGACTTCTAAATTAAGAAGACATGAAATTCAGTCCACCATAAGATAATATCTATAAAGAATTAACTTATGCGAAAATTATTGAGACTATATCTCTCCCCCCCTTTTTCGCACAAGAGTTCTTATTTATGCAATACTAGCTTTGCACTTCGGGTGCTGTTCGCTCCGCAAGTGCACGGGTCGCATCAAGTAATAGAGTAATAAGAAAAGTATCGTTCCCTCAGGGATTTGGTTACAAATGCGGTCAAGCAGAAGGCTTAGCGTATTAGATCAAGTTGAGCTAAACAAGGTTTTTCTTTGAAGAGTTAACATATAAAATTAAATCAATAAAAAGGGTACTTCTTTTTGAGATTTTTATATTAAGATTCTTAAACAAGAGAAATGATTTAGAAATACTTGGTAAATTGGATGAGAAAACCTAGGGTTACCTTTCCCCATTTAACTTCAAGACCCAATAAATTCCTTCCCTTTTCCTTACCCAATGAATTTCATGCATGAGTTCAAGGTTCTCTTTCATTTGAAAAAGCTCTCTCAAGTCAAAATCAAATTTTTACTAGCATTAATTTCACAATCTCTTGCAACAATCAATGCTAGCCATAAATCTTCCACCAACCTTATAGGAACAATGTTAGGTCAATAATTATATCTCTATATTATCAACAAACCATCCATCTAAAAGCATAAATTTCAAGTCTAACATGATTTCCCCCAAGTTCTAAAACAAAATATACTCTCTCAAGCCATACTTCATTTAACACTTCAAGTGATGATCAAGCACTTGTTTCATTTAAAGCAAGATGAAAATCCATACATAAATATTCATTAAATATATCAAAGGAAGGAAATACAAGAGTCAATCCATCAAATGGTTCAAAGTAACCCTAGACTATGGGTTTAGTTACACATGAGAAACTGAAAAATAAAAATAGAAATAAAAGGCAGAGACATGGCAGAAATTAGAGAAAAAAGGGAAGAAGAAAAGAAACCCAGATCACCACTTGAGTCTCTCCAAGATTTTCCAAGCTTCCTAGGCCTTCCCCACTCTCTCCTTAAGCTCCAAAAATGCTCCAAAACGTGCCCTTAATGCTCTGTGTCCGCTTCAGATCGCATTCAATGTCATTTATTACATTCAGTTCGCGTAATTACTCAAAACGCGCAGTTTTTAGGTGAGTTCGCCGTGGCTTCGCCGCGGCGAAGTCACGGCGAACTAAGGGCTTTTTGCTTCCAGAGGATGAGTACACTCGCCGTGGGTTCGCCGCGGCAAAACCCACGGCGAAGTCCCTTTGCTTCGGGTTCTTGGCCTTTTCATCATCTCTCATTCTCCATTCCAGCTTTCCTTGCATTTCTTTGGCTCTTTCTCTGTATCACCTCTTCCTGTACAAGATTGAAAGAGGGTTGATGAGCTTTTTTTAACATTTAATAACATTCACACACAAATTTTTGAATAGAGAATCATTAAGCTCTAATTTTCATGCACAACCACTTTCTTCTTCATTAAGGATTTTCTTTGAATTTCTAAGTCTATTTCAAAACATCACTTTCAAAAATATACACAAGTGAGGAAAAATTACGATGAAATATGTGAAATTTTAGGAGCTTAACAGGTGCTTAAGCTAAATACACAAATTTATGTTATGATACTTCATGTTGCATCTTTTTCTTTCATACTAGCTAGCCATCTTTATGTCTATATCTCATGACATTTTTGTATAGAAGATCCTCATTTGATCACGTGATATTATCATCAAAATCCTTGTCGACAATTTTATCTCTTTGCGGTTCCTTTTTCTTGTGACATAACTTTATTAAGATCTTTATCTCTCTTTTAGGTACCTACACCTCTTCTGAGGTATTACAAATAGTTATGTCTCAATTCTTGCTTCCTCTGTATGATCATCTTGATTATTTGCTCCATTTTCTTTTCTTTTGGAACCGATCATTTTCTCATGCTTTAGGATGGTATCATTTTTTATCTGTACTGATTGAAGCTTAAGCTAAAATGAGATGTAAGAATTCTTATGTTGGTCAGTAATTGCGTCTGGCAAATATTTTGTAATATTTTATGTATGCATCATTTGATGAACTTCTGGTTCATATCGCTATATTTGAGGATCTATGTTGATGCATACTATGTGATATATCTTCCAGCTATTCATTTTCTCCCCCTCAAGTTGGGAAAACTTTGTCAAATGACAACCAACTAATCATGCTATATAAGTCTACTCAATCCATTTACTTTCTCTAGAAACATCATTTTGTTTCATTTAGAGATAAACAAGAGGAAGAAGGTTCTTATCCAACATTTATCCCAACTTTCAATGAATATCCATCTATGTGCATAATTGTGGTGGAACAATATAAATAAATATTGCACATTATAAGATGAAAACTATCTGGCTACTGACCAAGAGCCAATGGGAGAATTCATAATACTATGTTGGCATGATGCATTTATATGTGATAGTGTGTAAAATCATTCCTTCCAACTCTAAAATTGGAACTTTGTTCTCAAAAGTTTTGATCTAACTGCTCAGGAAGGCTTCGATAGTAGTATTATTGCTAGATATATTTGTTAAATATGCTTTACATAGCATATAATCATTGAAAACTTGATAAATAATCACTAGTGATTTCTATGGAAATCATATGGTTGCATAGTTGAGAACTAATGTACTTATTAGAACAAATTTGCAAACTTCAAGTTGCAAGTTGATCATAGACACCGATATGACCATTTTATAGATGCATCCATTATTGATAAAGTACTAATTTAGTCCATATGATGTCTACATGGGCCCATATATATTTGATACCGTACAAATGTACACGTATCCAATTCCAACCATAGCTAGTGATGTTCTCGTATTTACTTCTTTTGAGAACAAATAATACATAAAAACACTTGTTATTTATAAAGGATCTTCTGGTTCTTCAATGAGTGTTATTATGCATTCAACATTATATTTTGCATCACTATGATCCGGGATGATCTAACCGGTCATGCCAAACAATACATCCACAAACTTCATGTTTGTTATCATATAACTTCCGGTTATCGTGTCATATTATTAATTTGACCTTCATTGGGAGATTATACGAATTTTATGGAAAGTATAGGAGTGAAACTCCATCCAGTATGACTCATACTTATATTCTAACAATCTCCCCCTCAAGTGAGTCATGTAAACATACTTTCCACTTACAAAATAAAAATATTAGTTCTTCAAGAACTATGAATATATCGTTGTATACATATAGTTCTTCAGGAACTGTCATATAGTTCTTCAGGAACTGTCATATCGTTCTTCAGGAACTGTCATATATATATATTTACTATATAATTTGTAACCTCAATAGAAATATGAATAATTAAAATTTATAAGAATTTAAATCAAACTACATAAAAATCACACTACTGCATATGAGATATTTAAACTCACAAAAGTTTGAATAACATTTATGCCAACAATATGTATTTATAAAAACATATATCTACATCCTTCTATAAATAATCTTGCTAACTTTATGCTAAAGTAAAATAAGGATCATTGAACGGGATTGTTAGATCAAATATCATATAACATATCAACTTTACGCTCAAATATTACTAATGCAAGAGCATATAATTGCCATAGTAATGGTCAACTAACTAGTAAGATAAAATATATGTGGATTTATTGGCATAAATATTTTTATTTAGTGTTAATTGAAATTTTGCTCATCTAGCTCTTCAGGAGCATTAATCAACAATGCATAACAAAACATGATTGTCTTTATTTATTTCTTATGGAATTAACTATTATTTATTATGATATAAATCTCCATAAACATTAGTCTTCAGGACCATTACAATAATATTTTCAGAATATATATTGTGTTAATACTTGAACGACAAGCAATTTGGTTCAAAACATTAGCCTTCATGGCTATATTTTATTTTTGATATAAATGTGGTTATTAAATTTCTCAAAAGCATATCAAATGTAGAGATATTATTTCTCTCTTCTCGCACCACAAATTTCAATAAGTATTAGTCTGATCTACAGGACCTCAATAAAAAATAAATCCAATGTATATGGCTTTTGGCCAATTAATAAGAGATTCAAAATTATATATCTTCTGGCTATTAAAGATTAAAATAAAAAAAATGAAAAATAAATAAATAAATGGCTTCTTGCCATCTAATAATGTTAAAGATTATATGATATATAACCTCAAAATTAGAAATTAAATCTATATAGCTTCTAGCAATATATAAAGATAGAAAATCAAATCGATATTCGTTTTTAGTAATGGAACTAACTGTAAGCTTTCAAGGAGGTTGCAAATATTGATCTGAACTTCAGGTTCAATTGAAGATAGAAACGTCAGAGTGCAAAGGAATCTTTATAAAAAAATGATTGGAACTTTGAGTCCATCAAAAAGCACTCCATATCACAAAGATTAATGTGACTTTAGTGTAAAAACACATTTGTCATTGGATAAAATCACGCTATGCGGTTATGCTGTTTAGATACCCACCTAAATGCATGCATTATATTTAAATATTTAAGTATCCTATAATATAGGCATACCAAATATCTCACATATAGTATTTTCCAATAAATTAGAGGCATATGGCTTCTGGCCATTTAATATTAAAATAAAAAAATTGAATTTATATGGCTTCTAGCCGTAATATTAAATCTATATGGCTTCTAGCCCCAAAATATTAAATTAGAATAATTAAATTGATATGGCTTCTAGCCATAAAATTAAATCTATGTGGCTTCTAGCGACAAAATATTAAACTATAATAATTAAATTGATAGGGCTTCTAGTCATATAAAATTAAATCTATATGGCTTCTAACCACAAAATATTAAACTAGAATAATTAAATTGATATGGCTTCTAGCCATAAAATCAAATCTATATGGCTTCTGGCCATTTAATATTAAAATAGAAAAATTAAATTTATATGGCTTCTGGCCATATAGAGAAAATAGGCTTCTAGCTATAAAATTAAATCTATATGGCTTCCGGCCATAAAATATTAAAATTAAATTTATTTGGCTTCTCACCATAAAATTAAATCTATATGGCTTCTGGCCATATAATGTTCAAACATAAAAATTGAATTTATATGGCTTCTGACCATAAAATTAAATTTATATAGCTTTTAGCCATATGATGTTCAAACATAAAAATTGAATTTATATGGCTTCTGGCCATAAAATTAAATCTATATCAAGTGGAACTTCAGGTTCCATTAAAAATGATTTCAGGTTAAAAAAATTATCGACTGTTATGTGGAATATCATGTTCCTTTAAAGTCGGTAGCGAATGTATTAAAATATAGAGTGGAGCTTCAGGTTCCATGAGAGATGACTTCATCAATGGTGTATACATTAAAATATAAAGTGGAACATCAGGTTCCATAAAAAAATGACTTTAGGTCAATGATGATTACACTATAATGCAAAGTGGAACTTCAGGTTCAATGAAATATGACTTCAGGTCATGAGAAAATATAAAGAAAGATGAAGATGAAGAGAAATAGAAAGGAAAACTTCAGGTTCTCCATAAGAGCATAACATTAAAGGATTCTATGAATAAAAAATAGATTACCTTGGTTAGAGGCTCGTGCTGACAACGTGTTATAAATAATAGAAGAAGATAAGAGAGAATGGGGGAGAAGAGTAGAGAGAATCGAAAGCCGTTCTCATTCAACGTTCAAGAGTTGTAGAATACACAATGCAAGCCTTGTATTTATAAGCAAGGCTCTAGGGTTACAATATAATCAATCAACATTAATGATAATATGTTGTTAATAGGAAATAGGAGTTATGGACATCCATAATAACAAAAAATTCATAACATAACTTGAAATGTAATAATGTCCCTGATTCTTAATTGAATAAATTTTCATGAAATGTACATTTATGGCCTTCATTTGCTTCACTCGGTGTGTAAATTAAAACTTGTGAAAGCCAAACATATAATTAAAAACTAACCATCCTAGCTATAGCAGTTCAATTGTCAATAATTTATCAGGTCAAAAGATTGATCAGCCCAATCTTGTATAAATTTGGTTAAATTTTCTTTGTTGTCATTATAAACTGAATTTGATTTGCTTTGTCCAAAGCTACACCTTTCGCAGAAATAGACGGAGCATCAAATGGCAATTAATTTTCATACAAACATTTATGCATTAAGCATAAGCATATATTCAACTAGCACTTTTATTTATATTACTTTTTAATGTACAATCCTTAAATTTAGTTATAAGTACATCTGTAAATAAATTGGACACGCAAACCTTTAATTTGAAAAACCAAGGATCCCGCTATTACTGCAACTTTGTAAACCTACTTTAATTTATTTTTATTTCTACTTAACACTGTGGTTAAAATTGGCCCCTTTGTTAATAACATAAGTCCAACCATATAACCATTTCAACCATTTTAATTTTCCTAACTATCTGCGAAAACAATGACCTGAGAAATAATGTCAACCACATATAATTACATCTCTCTTGAAGCTGTAAATTTCAGAGGGGTAGGAGACAGGAATGCCCATCCTCTCTAGTTAGCTAGGGACTAATTTACAAGGAATGTCTTTACCTCTCTGAATTTCATATTTTAAGTGCATATTTATGTCATATTTACTATTGAAGAATTTGATCTATCCAAGAGAATTTGTGTCAGTAAATGAGCAGTCTTCATCAGATGATGTGAAGCATATGAAAGTAAAAGCAATAATTATGCTAAAAGGGCTAATGCTTTCTTTTGCTGGTGCCCAAATCCCAGAATTTGGCACTATATCCTCCCATTACGCAACTATACAATGAGGACTTTACATGTATAATTCATTTACCCTTTTTCGACCAATTTTGTAACATTATATGTACGTATAATCAATATCAATATTATGAATATCTATCAGAATTCGCATTATTCATGAATCATCAATACATTGTGTACTTCTAACATGATTTGATTTGGGACACAAAAAGCTCGGTTTAATTCGTTTATGTACTTCTTAAGAAAAACTTGTTAGTTGCTTTCAAAATGTAAGGACTCAATTGAGATTTTATAATTGCTTCACAACTAAAACTTTTTACTTTGAGAAACTCAAAAGGTTCCAACTTCCAGCTAATTAATTTGATTTCTATACTCATGATGAGGTGATCGGCTGGTATGAATCAGAACCATAGCTTTAGAAGAAAGAGTGCTGTTTTTATTGTCATAGCCAAACACCCACTGAGGTTGGCAGATGAAACGTAAGCAATCTCTCTTATTATTAATTGCTCTTCATTGTTTAACCAATTAGTAAAATATGCACATTTAAAGTTAAAATTTTGCACATTCTTTAAACCATTTTGATTCAGAGAATTTTTGTGGTTTTTTTTTTCGAAAAACAGAATGCATGCAGTTCTTTTTGGTAAAAAAGTGTAATAATCCAAACAAACAGCCGAAAATTAAGACATGAATTTTATAAATATATCATATTAAAGTTGAAAAGAAAGAGATTGAAATGTGCTAAAGGATGTCCTTTTGATGATCTGATGAGTTGTTTAAATGATACTATTCTGGTATTAATAAGGCAATTTCAACATATTTTACACATATCAAGGAAAACATTAAACCTCATAACACGCCTTGAAATTTGACAACTTTCCAACACTACATGTACCACCTACATTTCATAGTACTTTACTAAGGTAATTTAATCGCTTTATAACAACTTAGTCTTTATCCCAAGCCCAAAACTGAGAAAAATTTAAAACTTTTATTTTTCAAATGCTTGGATAAAAATGATACTTTAAGTAATGGGCATTCCTGACAAATTGAAATCATTTCAAACTTTTATTAAATCTCAAGTGTTTTATAAATCAAGTAAGTAACTAGATTTGATCTTTAACACCTACCTTTATCTAATAGTGCTTCGGGAGCCAAAAAGGGTTTTAATACTTCTAATTTAAACATAAATATCTAACTAATAAGTCTTGGTTATCAACGATACTGTCTGTAGATAACCATATTGCCTGTATATACAGATGCAATTCTCCTTATGGAGGAGTACATGCAAATATAATCAAAAATAGGCATAATCAAATATTTATTTATATACAACTCCTATAAGCACCCCTGTTCTTTCAAAAATACTTTCCCAGTCAGCTACCTTCTCCCACCTTGCTTGACTGTAAAATAATATTGAAAAGAGTGAGATTCTAATGAATCTTCATAGTAGCTTAGCCTATCTATAATTACATGTAGTATGCATATTATGCCACAAATCACAAATAAACATTAAAACATCGTAAACTTTTAAACATCCTGGACATCCAATCATCACATTATTATATGAAATTCATGTACATTAAAACTTCATGTTTAGTGAACCTCAAGGCATTCTCACGCTATATGTAACATCCTGAAAAATTAATTCAAGGTTTAATGATTTTATTTAGGATTTTAATAATAAATTTGGGAAATTATGGCTATCTTATTGAAATTGAGGTTTGTTAGGGATTTCTAGGGTTAGTATTTTCCTTATTGTAAGAAACATAATTAATTATTTAATTGAATTGAAGGATATAATTTAAATTTTTAAATTTAATTTAAAATTGAAGATTTAATTTGGATTTGAGGTTTGATTTGGATTGGATGATTTAATTTGAATTTGAGGATTTTATGGAGGTTAGTTGGAACGATTTAGGTGAAAGAGGGAATTTCTACTTGAATTAAGATTTATTAATAAGGATTTATTTCACAGAATAAGTAGGATGAGGATAATTAGGAGCTTGTGTTAATAATTTAAATGAAATATGAAAATAGATAAGTTAGAAGACATCCTTGCCCTTATGAAATAATATATTTATATATATATATATATATATTTAGATAAGGACCAAAGCTTAGCTAATTATTTAAATTTTAGGAGAGTTACTAAATTAATTATAATTGAGTGTTTTAGTATCTTAAATAAATATGTGTATATGTGTATGTACAGATATATATTAAATATATATATATGGTAGGACTAGGTGGGATACTAAATTAATTGTAATTAAGTGATTTAATATTTTAAATAAATATATCCGTATAACTGTGTATATATATAATAAGTATATTATATATATGGACCACCCCATGTGATCCGATTCTTACTAGAGCCGGTAATACGGGCCGAAGCCCGTGGGCCAACCCGAAACTCGTAAAAAAAATATGGTTATGGGTTTGAAAAAATATGGCCCATATTAAAATGGGTATTTTGGGCCCGAACCCGTCAAGCCCGAGCCCGTGACGGGCTAACCCGTTAAACCCGTGGGCTAACCCGAACCCATTTTCTTTTTTTCTTTTTTTATTTTTTATTTTAAAACAAAATAAAATAAAACCCTAAATCCCTAACTTCTTTCGTCCTGACTTCCTCTTCCTCAATCCTCAGTCCTCACTCACTGTGCATTCTCCATCTCAGTCTCACGAGGCCACCGATCTCCCATCCTCTTCTCTTTATCACCTTGTTCAGTGCCGCCGCCGCTCACGGTCGATCACCTCACGGCCACTCACAGTCACAGTCCGACTACTCTGTTCCGCCGTCGGCCTCTTCTTCTGCAACTTAGTTCGCCGATCGAAGGAAGACATACAATTAGTTTGTCGTTCGGCCTCTTCTTCCTCTTCTTCTGATTTCCTGTTTCGTTTGATTTTCCTTTCTTGATTTTCATCCATTCTGTTTCGTTTGGATTGTTTTGAATGGCTTATCGTTTGTAATTCTTTTTGCAATTTACTGATTTGGATATTAATCGTTGTGGAAAGTTACTGTGAATGTTTGAAAAAACACTTTGAAAGTCATTACTTACTGAATTGAGTTACGCCCCTCTTTCCCCCAAACCCAAGTTTGTCTTTTTCATGTCCTTTTTGTGGATTAGGATTTTTGTATATCCTTACTTCAGCAACAGGCCGTTGAAGATTTATAGCTAAGCAAGTGAGCTATGATGATAGGTGAAATGCAGGAGCGTGAACAATATTCTTATCTCTACTTGTTTGGCTGACAATGAATAAGAACATAAGTGTTTTTAGGCTAAATCATGCTTTGTATAAACTTTAAGCGGTTTTTACAGATATACTAATTTGATAAATGATTGACTTTGGAGCTTGGATTGTTCTTTTCTTGCTGGTAATTATAATCAAGCTTTAGGCTTGATGACATGGTGTGAGGCTTTTTTGACATAGTGGTTTTGAGCCCAGTGGTCCACTCCATAACAGGGTGTTAAGAGATATTAATGAATACTGTCATTGGCCCTTGTTCTAACAACTGAGGCTTCTGTAAGAGTTAGTTTTGTAGTTACAGCAAGCATTTACCTCTAATATTTGGAGAGATTTTTTGTTGTATTTCTTGTTCCATTTCCTCCAACTCTAATATTTGGAGAAAATAAAAAATTGATAAAAATGGCTTTAAAAAATGAAAGAAAAAAAAAAGATAAAAAAAATGGCTTAAAAAAACGGGTTTTTTTGGGCCCGCCCGAAACCCGAACAATATGGTCCGGGTTTAAAAATCAAGCCCATATTCAAAACGGGTTTTGTTGAGCCCTGACCGTTTTTTCACGGGTTTTTTTGGGCCCGGCCCGAACCCGACGGGCCCGCCCGTATTACCAGCTCTAATTCTTACACATTTAGTGAATGTATATATACACGTACACCATGTGATCCCGGGAAGGACTAAGGAGGCGTGAGGGAAGATACTCCCCCGTCCCTTATTTATTATATTATAATATAATATATATATATATCAATATATGATTCCTTTTTTCTTTCTGCGTGTGTGTATATACACATGATCCTTTAGCAAAATTTCATTTGCTTTGCGCACACTGCCGACGTGAGTGAGAGAGTGAAAGAGATAGGGAGAGGCTTAGGCTAGGGTTTGAGGTTGTGAAAATCTCAAGAGCTTATATTTATTTCTTACTGGTAAGAGATTCTTTCTAAGTCATTCTTTTTCCATATTTCCTTAATTCCTTCTTGCAATTTTCATGGGGTGATTTGAAATTCGAATTTAATCTTGTAGGAGATGATTGTTAGATGGTTTCTAATGGAATTAGAGTATACGCATAATTAATTGATCATGAATTAAGGGCTTGAGTTTGAAGAATCATAGGATAGGCTTGAAATTTTTGGGTGATAAGCTTGAAATATGAAATTGGAGGATTAAATTGTGATTTTAGTGTATCGTTTGGATTATCTAAGTTAGATTAACGTAAATGAGTAATTAATTAAGATTAATATAGTGGTTTGTTTGTCGTACCATGAGCGTATAGGCTTGAATATGATAGAGTTGATGTTGAGGGATGTATGTGGGCATTAGAAATATGTAATGGGGCTTTAGTAGAAATTTATGCTTTCTGTTTGGTAGATAGTAATCATGTGTAATGCTTGTAGAGTTTGATTCGGGCCAAGTAGCACGAGGGGGAGGCTGCGCTGTTGCGAAATCGATGTAAGCTGCAGGTAACTACTTCTGCTTGTTTGCGTGTGTGTGTGGGTTAGTAAGTTTTTGGAACTAGAGTTTTGTGAATTTTATATGGAATGGACGAACATGAATTTGAAGATTTATTTTATAATATAAATGTTTGGTGGAGTATGTATTTTTTAAATGGCATGAAGGTGTGAACTTGTATGTTTTGAAAATTTATAATAATTATTAAAGATATCTGCATGATTGAATTTGAGAATTTCTAGAATGGACTTTGTTCCATATGTTGGATGTGTACATTTATGACGTGTTGTGCTGATTGTATGAACACCGAATAAATAAATAAAATGCCATCAAGCGATGAGGTTCATTGTCGGCCCACAAGGACTAAATAATATGAAACAGAAAGACGAATTGGGGAGAACGCCCCCGGTTTCAAGCGAGGGTTATGAGTTCCTACTGGACTATATGATATCGGTGTTATGGTTGATTGTTTATGTTTTACCTTGTATCAAATTATAACAAGTAATGTTGAGATATATGATTTATGTATGAGCTTTGAGGAAATTATTATGCGATCTTGATAATGTGTGTAGAGTTATGTGATGATATGTGATACTGTGATTGTTGATCCTGAGATGATCATATGTTTTGGGATGTATGAGTTGTCAATTAATGATGTGACTATGCATTTATTTGGTACTTGTCATATGATTTAATCCTATATATATAGTAATACTCCACTGAACACCTTGCTTGCACACACCGCACGTAGGCGAGTAGTTAGTGGTTACCTGGGTCTACCCCCATTTTATCTATTTTTACAGGTCATAGCAACATAAAGGGAAACCAAAGCCTCACTAAACTTGTGAGTAAAGAGCACCGAAATTGGGGTAGATCGGTGTAGTGCCGCCTCGGATCCGCCCTTCAAGAATTTTAGACCCAATGGGTAGTGGAAGCTATCCCCGGGTGTCGGTCTCAAGGAGCCTATGTGCAATTAATGCTTAGTAACTAATGCAAACTAATTAAGACGGGGAAAAGCATTGTATTTGGTTTATGGATAGAATAGATGCAAAATGTGTGATATGTTCAAAAGTAAAATAAAAATAAGATAAACATGAGATTTGGAGGGGGGTGAAAATGGAATCATTCTTGATAAATGGAAACCTTGGGATTCATTGCTTCAAAAGGTTTTTAGAAAGTTTTAGTTGATTTTCTAAAGAACCCTAGAGGAACCCCTCTAGGCTAGGCTTAGGTTAACTTAATTAAGGCCGGAATCCCGCACATTAATTAATTTATCCTAAGTTGATTAAGTTCAAAATCAAGAAATAATTAATTATGCAAGACTTTAAATCCACAATTTGGGCCATCCCACAATTGCTCTAAATTTCTCTTCAAACCCCAATTCATTGATGGACACCCATACAATAAATTATGGCTTGAAGAGTGTTTTTCCCAATGTCTCAACACAATCAACTACTTCTTATGCTATCTCCCTCAAGAAAATAACTTAACATCCTTAATTCACTAACCAAGCCACCTTGCATTAGCACATAATTTTCACAAGGAGAATAATAAAACTGTGAACCCATAAATTTTATTAAACTCTAAGTTAATATATAGCAATGTCAAGTATTTGAACAAGAAGGAAATGACATAAACATAGTTTCTCTAGAACCATTACAATATTCAGAAATTAAGCACACAACCAAATGCCACAAATATACCTCTAGAACCCTAGAAAAGCATAAACATAACAAATGGAAGAAGGATTAGAACTAGTAAAACTCCCCTAATAAGCTCCAATGCTCATGCCTTGGCTCCCACCACTAAGAATGGTGGAGCCTAGCTGCTGCTATTCATGGGAGGAACACCAACAAGGAAGGAAGAAGAAGTTTCCATGGATGGAAGGAAAAGAAAATGGAAGATGGGATGAGAGATTTGAGAGAAAATGGGGTGGGAGATGAAATAGAGGTGGATAAGATGAAGGGACTGAGGTGTTAGTTCGAAATATATGCGAGGAAGTCGGGTCTAGGTCATTCAAGCTCGGATCTACCCATTTGGAACCCTAAAAACCCGAAATATCAGCAAAATTTCGCATCAAAAAATCGCGTTTTCGCTGTAGCCAGAACTTTTGCTAGCTGCAGCCAGGAGCACAGAGGCTCAGCCCCTTACTCTCTGTCTGTCTCGCTGTAGCCAGAAGGTTTGTTCGCTGCGGCCAAGAGTACAAAGTCTCGACCCCTTACTCTCTGTCTGCCTCGCTGCAGCCAGAAGGTTTGCTAGCTGCAGCCAGATGGACAGAATTTTAGGGCTGAATTTTGTGCTTTTGCTGGCTTCCTTCTCCACAACTTGATCCTCGATTTGGCCAATTTCTTCATGCAAACTTCTTCCTCTTTTGGTCCTGAGCAACCCTGCAAGTGAAAACAAGACTAAACAAGGATCAAATAGCCCTATAAATTAATCAATACAATTAATCTACAATTATGGCTAATTAATCCTAATTTTATACTAATTTCACTTGAGAGTTTAAGACATTCAATTAAGCATTATTGGACCAAACTTGTATCTCAATAATGTTAATTGCCTCAAATTAGGCATATAAAAACCATACAAATCAGGGATTTGTCAGTGAGCCTCTGGACCGGTGGGTCAGAGATTATTGCCACATTTAGGGACATGTTGCATTTGACTTTGCTTCCGCTCACTTTTAAGTTTTGTTGTTTATTTTGAACTAAAGATTTGAAGTTAGCAAGTGTTGGTTTAATTGACTGTTACTTATTCCTTTTGGACCGGTCCTTGTTCAATGGACTTTATCATTTGATAATTATCATTAAACGATTAAATTCCGAGTTTGAATATGAACATGATATGAGTTGTTGAGATCTTATAAGGATTAATGCTTATGGATGTTGTTTTAATTATTATTATAGAATATTTGTTATTGGAAATTTATGAGTTGATTTATTTAAATGATGAGCTGAGATTTAATTATCCATGTTAGCCTTTTACCCTGTTTAGAAGAATTCTTTTCTAACATGGATAATTTGCTTATAGTATGTTAAATCTTTTCTAACTATGATAGACATTCTTTAGTAGTGAAATTCTTTTCTATCATGGTTAGACTATAAATTGTAATTTATTTAAAATTATGAAAAATCATTTTATAACTATGTTAGTGGTTTTACTAAGTTGAATTCTTTTCTAACATAGTTAGTCAATAAATAATTTTGTAATTATTAAATAGTAATTTAAAATGTATTAAAAAGTATAATTAGGTTGTAATTGTTACAGTTGTTACACTATACATACTAGTTGCCGAGTTAATGTAACTCGTGTGTATGCCTATCAGCTATACATTATTAAGTACATATGGATGCCTTGTGTAACACCTGGAATTTTACTACTATACTATAACATTTTAATTGAATTATAACCACTTTTTAATGTCAAAAGCCCAAAAATTCGTAAAAATTTAAAACTTTTTCTTTCAAAACATTAAACCAACTTTATTTAAGTTGGAATGGGCTTTTCGGACAAATTGGAATATCTTAAAACTATTTATAAAACAAAGTGGTTAATAAAACAATTAAAGTACGCAAACCCTCTTGGGTTGTCTATTCATAATTTATAATACTTAGGAAATTTAAATCCCTTAATAAATTTATACAATTCTCTTTTCTATGCTATCTACTATTAATTTAATAATTTAAATTTACATTATATACAGATAATCTTACTTTTTATAATATAATCTTCTTTTAGCACTTCTGTCTTATCTCAGCCATCTTACTATCCTCCAGCTTCTCTGAAAACAGCAGTTCAACGCAGTTTATCTCATTAACCTTTATTCTCATGCATGTATTGACATGTATGCATTTCATAAAACTGCCCAAAATGATGATAGTTATATCCCTATTAACCTATGTGCGATCCGCACCTACCAACCACTGATAACAATATTTTCGTTAACTAGTGGAGGCTTTACCTGCAGGATTTCTTGTTATAGCATTTAAAGCCATAACTAACTGTTTTGGCAAAGGGGGAGCGACCCACCTAAGCCTGGAGTACTCCCTCTAAGGAATAAAAACTTACCAACAAAATGCAGCAGATATTACAAAATGATACATGCAATTTAATTGTTACTGAAATAAACTGCTACCTGAACTTCAAGCTTAGTCCTTATCTGCTCCTTTCCTTTCCACTGGCATTCTCAACTTATGGTACTATCAAGACCTATTGACATTTAATATAAACAGTAAATTAATACCTAAATTTTTATATAACTATTCGGCGTCTCTCTCCGGTCCTAATATACTTAATACTACCACATTCTTTATATCTCACATGAGTAGGTTTTACTTTAAATGTTTTGACCCCTTTTTTTAAAAAAATTAAAAAAAACCATATAGGATAATTCATTTCAATTAATTATTTTAATTCTCATTATCATCTTTTCCGAAATTAAATATAACATCACAATAACGTAACCATCAAATTACAATCATACCATATAGAAGAATTATGTCCGTAAAGGAAAGGAGTTGAGAATTACAGAAATTCTCCTAAAATTCATTTCTTTTTAAACTTAATAGAAGGATCAACCTCAATAATTATTTGACATTTATTAATACTTAATTTTAATCAATGAAAAACCTCAACTTCAAACATTCCAATTGGACCTTTAATAATCACCACTTTTCCTCTAATTTCATAACAATAGTTCATAACTTATATCTTTTTCGAATTCTAATTTAATCCTCTAAATATTGAAACCGGGAATAGAACATAAACTTCCAATCCACAAACCTCATTCAACTTATCACATCTAAATCTCTAATCTTTAATAAATTAAATCCTCAAAACTAATTTTCCTTAAATCAATCTCAGTTAAAATCCAAAATCTATAAGTCCAAACCTCAATTCATTGTTAAGGATAATAATACTATATATCCAACTTTTCTATCTCTTCCTCAGTCCAATAACAAAGTCTAAACTTTCTCCTTCAATCATTTCTACAATCTTTACCATTCCTAATTTAAACTAAATCAAGTGATCATCTTTTATACATAATCATTTGCCAATTCCCTTTACCTTCTTCTAACATCTTCAACCAATATTTTGATCTCTTCATATCTCTATGAGACTATTTAAAACCTTAAATCCTTGATATACCAAATTGCTAACTAAATCATCCAACAACAAGTGGCAGCAAAATAATTTTCATAATGTGAACCTTATAATAATCCTCCTTCTTACAAATTATCGATTGAATAACATATCAAAGAAACAATTAATGCCACATCCTTCAACTTAAAACCTCAAATTCCATTTCTTATATGTCACAAGTATAAAATGAAATTCCTTGTTTAAACAACTTAATTAAAATTGCCAACATTTCTAATTTCATTCTAAACCAGAATCAAAACATAAAATACTTCATAATCTCTAAATCCATATATTAATCCCATCCTTATTCCCATATGCCTTAAACAATAGATTCTATTTGTTTTGCTATTTAACAGCAAGATTCCAAAACAATCAATATCCTTTTTAAAATCTAAGATTCCATCCACATTAACACATGACACTAGTCTCCTCAAGATTCCAGTCTCAAATCTTTAAGTCATCCACAACATAAGTTCCTATTTATCCAAACCACACTTCCTTGTACCATACAGATCAACTCCATTACTTTTAAAAAATGTCTATTCTAATCTGTTTAGAATTTCACAGCCACATATTTATACACTCATTTAAATCTATGCTTCTATCCTATCATTTACTTAAAACTTTTAACATCACCAAGCTCAAACACAAGCTATTCAAACCTCAATAAAACTTAGAGTAGAATCACCATCACCTCTTCCTTATCACCAACCTACCATTTCATAACCTTAACTTCAAAGTTCCCCCACATAAATCAAACTTAAACAGAACCTTCAGAACCAAACAAGTTAGAGAATAACCCGACCAAATTCCCTCTTCCTTTTTCCTTGTAACCACCAGCCATAGCAAATGAAGAAAAGGAAAATTACAACTTAATATCACAAATTTTCCCATAACCTAACAAAGATCGAATCAACATGGCCATCTTCCATCATCTTTTAGTCAAAGACTATTCCACATTTAATAACCAGAAGTTAGTACATAAAATCAGATTTAACCCTTACTACAATATCAAATTCAATCACCTATATGAACCTTCCATAATCCCTTCCTCATCAAATCACACACCTATAAAGACTTGCAAAATTTTACTTGTATGTCATCCTTTCCCTAATTAACTAGTGCTTCTCAATTTTCCAACACTATCCAACTAATTAGAAACACTTTCTTAGCATAACTATCCCTACCATCCTTCACAGAAAACTTCCTATTGCTTTCCCTGCACTGAAACCTTACGGCAGAATAAAACAGCCAGAAAGGAGTAGGGAATTTAACAACTTCCCATTCCACTAAAAATCAATTAGACATCCTAAACATCCCTCCATTTCCCCTTCGTCATATATAAAGAAAATAAAAATAAAATAACATCACAGAACAAGAAGAACAGACTCGGCCAAGCAGAAATTCATCAGGGAAGATCATATGTTAATTCTATCTTATTTCTAGCTTCATTAATTACCAAATTAAAATCATTCAGAGCAGAAAATCACGCAACACAGAGGGGAACAAGTTCGGCTAAAGAGGGAAAAATGAAGAACAAATCCAACAATTCAAAACTTCTTCAAATCAGCCATATAACACTGTCTCTTTGAACTTATACTACTCCTATAATCATGTTTAATTAAGCTTTTGTTCAGTTCTTGCTTGAAATTTCGCCCAGAACATCGCCATGAACAGTGCCCGAGTTTAGGATTTTAACACCAATCAACCAAATACGAAATCACACTCAAAATCACTTCCCAAATTGACTACATTGAAGGTTAAACTTTGTTTTTATGGATTCAGAAACCTCTAAACCACTAGAACCAATTTAATCTCTCCCCTCAAACTCCCTGAAATCGGCCAGAAAGAGAAGAAAGCAAAAGGGAAGAGACTCACCCACAACTACCCCAAGCTTCCTGAGCGTTTTCCCTGCTTCTCGCCGCCGATCGCCGCTGAAATTGCCGCCGACGGAGCTCGCTGGTGGACGGAGGAACAGGGGAAGCGGAGAGAGTGAGAACGAGAGAGAGAGTAAGGAAGTCGGGGAACAGGGGAAAAGAAATAGGAAAAGTGTGATGTGTGTGTGTGTTTCGGGTGAGAAGGAGTGTATATTTTTTTTTCAATTGTGTATATACGTGTCTTTCATTTGGGAGGCAGAGGGAAGAAAAAGAAAACAGAGAGAGATAAGAATAGACACGTGTGTGGCTAATATTTAAAGAGGAATGTGATATTTTGTTTTTATGAGTATTTTACTATCTTGCCCTCTCATTTATACTTGAAGATATTTTCAACTAGGGGCAGATATTGTCTTTTCTATTTTCTATTTCCTATTTTCCTCTTAAATCATAATTTTATTTACCATCATCACCTGGAAATATACCTAAATCTGTCTCCAAAATAATTTCTCTAGATATATTTTAATTTCTAAATACATTTTTAAGACCTCAACTACATCCTCATTATTCCTTTTCTCCCAATTAAGTTTTATCTTTTAATTATTTCTCTTTATTGCTTATAAAAAATAAACCTTAAAATTATTAAAAATACCTAAAACATCATAAATTTATTTTCAATGCTTTTTAATATTTAGTCAAATTTCTAAAATCCTAGAAATTTCTTTTTTATCCTATTTTCTGAAATTTGGGGTGTTACACCTTGCAAAAGGAAACATCCTCACGCTATACATACTGATGGCCGAGTTGATCTAACTCATGGGTATGCCAACAAGCTACACAAAATCATGCACATACGGATGTCTTACAAGAGTTACAGATAACCAATAATCTCATGTTCATTGCAATATTGTGAATAATAATGCAGGGATTAATTTGTAACTATAAGATAGAGTTGAGCCACTACCTGGCACTTGGATAAGACAAACCTTATATACTTCCTTCACTTGGATAAGACAAACCTTATATACTTCCTTCTTACTTATGCTTCCTTGAAGCGCTTAAGCAGATATCAAAACCTATTACATGTTAATACACATAAGGAAATGTTAATCCTTTTACTTTTGATGACTCCTGTCATGTCCTAACTTTATAAATTTCAAACCTCTATCATACCTTCGGATTAACACTTTGACAAATTCTTGGATTTACATTGGTTTTGTATGATAAAATGAGGCAATTAACATATCTAAGATGCAATTATGGTTCAAAATGTGCTTATTTAATATCTTATATCTTAGGTGAAATTAGCATAAAAATAAGATTAATTTGCCATAATTGGTAGTTAATTAGAAATAATTAATTTCTAGGGCATTTGATCCTTTTTCTATGGTGTTTTTACTTGTAGGATCATTGAAGAACCATTGGAGAACAAATAAAAGAAGAAACGGGTAAAAGAAAACAGAGGAAAAGTGCCCAGGCGCTTAGAATAGCACCCAGACGCTAAGAAGGCAGAGGCTGCAAGTGCCCAGGCGCTAGGTGGACAGAAGTTGTTTTTTTTGGGGCCAACCCGGATCCATAACCAAGACCCACTCTTTTTACCCGACTTGGGGAGGATATTAGGTCGAAACTTCACTCTATTTGACAGATTTGGAGCCACCACAAACCCTAGATCTCATCTTTCTCTCATTTCCTCTCATTTCCATCTTCCATCTTCCACCTTCCTCCACCCAAATCTCCATGTCTCCTCAACCTTCACTCCTTGGTGCTGGCTTTCTCATGGAGGACAGTAGCTAGGCTCCCTCATTCTTGATGGTGGGAGCCAATGGATGAGCTTGAAGCTTCAAATGGGAGTTCTTGTTCTCTCACTCTCTCTTCCTTATGTTTAAGCATGTTTCTAGGATTCTAAGGCTTGTTTCTTCATTTGCTTGTAATTTTATTCCATATCTTTGTATGAGAGTGGTGGAAACAACTTGTCTTGTTTATTTTCTTTGTATAGATGCTTGACATTGCACCTATTGACTTGAGCATATGTTATTTGTATGGATTCATCATTTAATCTATGTTTTCTTGTTAAAATCTTGTGCCAAGTGAGGATTCTTACTTGATGGATCATATGTCAAGTGTTTGTGTTTAGAAAGTAGCAAGTAAATCTACTAATTGCTTAAGTAACATTGGGCTTCCATCTATTAGTTCCAATTTATTGATTGGGATTCCATCAAGAAGGAGTTGGGATTAATGGATTAATCTTGTTGCAATTCGGGATTCCGGTTGTAGGATCAAGAGTTCTTTGCAATTAGTAGGTTTAATTGGTTTTGGATTTGTCAAATTGCATGAGTGGCATTGGACTTCAATCCTAGAGTCTTGGTTTATTATGTGGGATTCCAATAATGAATTGAAACCCTAAGATTAATTAAGTGGCAATTCGGGATTCCAGTTGTTGAATTAGGAGCCCCTTACAATTAGCAAATTCACCTTGATTTTGAGTTTAATCAACTTAGGTTAAATTAAGTAGTGTGCGGGGTTCCGGCATTAATTAAGTTAATCTAAGCCTAGCCTAGAGGGATTCCCCTAGGGTTCTTTTGAAAATCAATAAACAACTCCCTAAATATCTTTTGAAGCGATGAATCCTAAGGTTTCCATTTATCAAGAATGATTATATTTTCATCACCCTCCAAATCTCATTTTTTATCTTATTTTTATTTTACTTTTGAACATATCACACCTTTTGCATCTATCCTATCAAAAAAACCAAATACAATATTTTAATCCGCTTTTGTTAGTTTGCATCTTAGCTACTAGGTCATCTTTTGCGTTAGGCTCCCCAAGCGAACGACACACGGGGGTTAGCTTCTACTATCCCCTTAGTTCTTATTTTCTTGAAGGGCGGACCTAAAGGCGCGCTACGCTACACGCGTACACACTCGAAAGTAGTGCTCTTCACACTTCTAAAATCTGTTAAAATCATCTCTAGCTTCTATATCAATATCTAACTCAACATCTAAAGCCTCCAATCTTATCTTGACAATTTACAACACTTATTTGGCATTTGGGGATCTTAAAACCTTATATTTTTATCCTCTATGAGTTTAAAGTCCCATAAATGTCTATAAACCTCACTTAAATTTCTGGTAAATATCATTTCTTAGATTATAGGGGAATTCTCCAGTTTTAAAACATTGCTTAAATCCTTTTTCACAGCAACTCAAAGATTTCTTCTTCAAGAACACAAAATCAGAAATCTAAGCATATATTCACAAGGTAAAAAAACAGGACAAGACCGGCCGGTTCAACCGTGAACCGGCCAATGGTCCAATCCGATTGAGGTTTAGAGCCGGGGGTGTGGTTGACCCGGTGAAGGACCGAGCCAACCCGGTCAACCCCGGGGGGTTGAATCGGGTTGGCCTTTTTTTAAAAAAAAAAAGAACTTTTTTTATTTTATTATAATTCACCTAATTACTTACTTTCACTTAACTCAATTTTAGAAATTAGGAAACTATAATACTTTAAATGCTATTTTACTTGCATATACTTAATATTTAATTATTGTTGCTTTTAATATTTGTATTTTAGTCTATGGATTGTAGAATAATATTTATTTTCACATGTAATCAACTAATATTTTCTCTTTTTGCCTCTATAGAAACATTAAAATACTTATATTTGATGAATTATACATACCTACCTACATTTACATTTTGATATTAGTGATTATTAATGTTAATATCAATAAAATTTTATTATTTTAATATAACCGGTTTGACCTGGTCTGACCCCGATCAGACCATTGACCCTTGAACTTGTGCTTCACTCGGTTTGATGCCCGGTCCGATTTTTTGAACCTTGTATATTCATAATCCCCTTATGCCAGCCTTAATCTAAATTTATATTTTTCAACCTTAAATATAATCCCCCATAAACATCAATCTATCATCCTGGCACAAGATAAATCTAACTTCAACTTTGAATAAGTTTTTCTTAGCTTCCAAAACAAAACAGCACCTAATGAAGATGTTTATTTACATATAATACCTACAAGCTCTAATCCATGTCTAGAAATGCTTGTTTCACTTAAACGTTAGTCCAACCGAAACCTTAAAAAACTTTTATTAATATCCCCTAACCTTACACTATCAACATTACACTTTCCCCTTCACCAACCAGATTTTTCAGCATATATCAATCCTTTGTAACGCTTAATTAGTAGTTAAAGAATTATCTCCCAACAAATTCAAGTTTATATCATTATACACTAGCTTCATCAATACTCTAGGAGCTCAAGCCCCCCCCCCCCCCCCCCAAAAAAAAAAAATTGCAAGACTCAAGCATTCTGAATTATCTCTTGAATAAATACGCCCAAAGATAGAAAAATATGTTTCTGTATCTTACAGGAAAACAAAATCAGATTCACAAATTATCATCATATAGCAATATTCCATGTACACAATAGGGGAATCAATTCAAATCAAAATGCTTTCTGAACTTCACTTTTACCATCATGCCATTCTAAAATTATATTTCAAAGTATCTTCAACCCCAAATTCCGAATGGTATGAAAATTGCTACTCTCATACCAACTTATCAAGCACCATAACAGATACCATAATTTCATCCCTAAACTTTGTCATCCACAACAACCCAATTAATTTAAAATACTCTTCACAAGGGGTAATCATTTAGTAAAAAAAAAAAAATCTGCACAACCTAAATTTACTTTTCCATCATCCCTCACATTTTCATAGTTCAAGATTACTTGTTCCAAATTTCAGCACACTCTAAACCTCTAGAGTGGGGGGGGGGGGGGGGGGGGGGGGAAACGACAGCATATAGGCACTCAAATATCACCCTCCCACTTCATATCTCATTACTTCCTTAATTTCTCAAGTAGCTTGATTAACTAACCGAAACCTCTCCATAGGATACATAAAACAAGATCTATAATAATATATCTTACCCTCTCTTTAGCTTACTGTAAAGAACCCGAAATAGAAAATTTTCACATGGGTCCAAAAACACAACCCATAAACATTCAGCCACATTTAAGCACAGAATCAACTCTAGTATACTCATTCTTGGTTTAAATCTCTAATTTAGCTAGATTAGGAGTGGAAATCGAAGAGTTTCAGCCATGTACAGTAACTATGAGCAGGAAATCACAAAATCAAAGGCAAAATCTTACATGCAAGCACGATTTCTTTAAGAAAAACTTTGCTTTGAACTCAACCTTCATTTAATCAGTAAAATTTCCCTAATTTCCCTAACCCCCCCCCCCCCCCGCCGGGGGAACTTTGATTCGAGCCTCACCACACTTAATGACTCTAACCAGAGAAATCGAAAGTGGAAATGGGTATAAGGGACTAAGCTAAACTTAAAACAGCACTTGCATGCACTCAAGGCTCGCTCGCTACTCAGGCACTAGCGATGGCCAAACACTCCGGCGTTTCTCCACTCTCTCTCTCTCTCTCTCTCTCTCAGCTCGAACGGTCCCAGCAGAAGAAAGCCCGATGATGATGCTTGATGGTGTAGGAGAAGACGGAATGAAGAAGGAAGGGAATATATAAAATTTTATCCAACCAAATTACCAATTTACCCCCACTGTTTATAACTAAATATGTTTTGTAACCAAGGGCAATTTCGTCATTTTAATCTTCCTCAATTCCCTTTATTTACCCAAACTCTCTAAAATTTTAATTACTTCTCCATTAAATCTTGAGATGAATTTAATCTCTAAAATAAATTCTCAAAATATGTTTATACCCAAATTTATTTACAAGGATTTTTAATATTAAAATAATTCCCCACGATTCTAGGTGTTTCTTTATTATCTCTTTTCAAAATTTTGAGGTGTTATATTACCCGTATTTAATATCCACTACACTACATAAAAATAAATTCAAAACCAAATAAGTGAATAATAAAATTGTACATTCACATGGGAAATTTAGTGAGGTACATTTTCAATAAAACCAAATGAAATATTCTCTTTCTGCCCTATAAATAAGACAAGAAGAGTAATAATGAATCCATTTAATTAAATGAACAATGGAGTGGTCGTGGAAGATTGTGTATAAACTTTAAAGAGCTCTCTGCGAGTTATTTTAGTGGGCTATACATTCATATTGGATTGATGTGATTACACTATTCAGTGTAAATCTCACGGAAGCCCAACATAGACCGACTTTGGATTATATAAATTTGGTTAGATTTCCACTTTTATTACAACACCCCTGATTTGATTTGCTTTGTCTAGAGCTGCATTCGACTCAGAGATAGAAGGAGAATCCAACTCCCTCGACATTAGTAAGAACACTTTTTGAGAAACTTGATCTGATTTATTTAGGATAGTTTCTCTCAACCATTTTTATAAGTTTTTGTATTATAGTTCAAATTGAAATCATTTCTTGTGTTTACTTGATTTTCATGGGCTTTAGATGAGAAAAATGAGTTCTTTAAATCTTAGTTTCTCTAATATTATTAGTTGGTAACAAAATCTAAAATAATTTCGAAATATACCAATACATCTTTGAGAAATTTTATGATTGACCGCTAAGATTATGTGATAAGATCTAT
Source organism: Mimosa bimucronata (assembly GCA_037074515.1). NCBI lineage: Eukaryota > Viridiplantae > Streptophyta > Magnoliopsida > Fabales > Fabaceae > Mimosa > Mimosa bimucronata. The sequence goes on from CM073446.1 coordinate 5,921,410, forward strand.
TTTTGGGATGAAAGAGATCGAGGAAGTATATCCGACAAGCCGATCTGAATGATTTGAAAGAGTGAAGTCATATTTAATACTCAAAATCATAGATCTGACTGGCTGAATCACTTGTTTTCTATCTTTGACTTGGTTGACTGATATTTTTGTTGTCTGATTATTTTTTAACTCTCGATCGATCAAACTAGTCACCGATTGTCCGATCGGCTCGGTCGGATTTTTGAAACCACACCAATTCTTATTATTTTTGTGTATTTTTTATTTTTTTTCCAATTTCTATATATTTTGTTATGGACCATGCTTTTACATGGAATTAATATTGTGGGAAAACATATATAATGTAAGCCCCGTAGAAGTCCATATATAATAAGTAAAAAAAACACAAACTGCTGTTCAGATTTTATATAATTTTAGCCAAATACTTATCTATTATCATGAGCCTAATTTTGCTTGCTTTGTCTAGCGCCGCAGTAGTTACAAATTGTGGGCGAATTCGGCATGCAATTAAAATATAAATAGAAAAACACCATACATTATATGGTTGCCTTAAAAAACATAAAATGTTTCCCCTAGAAGTGCTAACACACACACACACACACACACACACACACACGACACTGAAATGTGTGTTTTTTATTCTTCTGAGAGCATCTATAATAATTAATGTTTCTAACATTTCATATTTGATGTAATTGTGGTAGGGTGACTAGATGGAGGCCACAAAAAAGCCTAGAGTTGATGGTCATGAAGGAAACGGTAATAAGATCCAAGATTTTCCTGTTGAACTTATCCACCACATCATGCATTCTCTTGATGGTAAGAATACAACCAAGCTCAGTGTCTTGTCCAAAGAGTTCTACTCTCACTGGCTTTCCTTCCCAGTTGTTGACTTTAACTATGATTTCTTTCGACGAATGGATAACTCAGATGAAACATTCTTCAATTTTGTCCAAAGAATGTGCCAACTTCGTGCCCCTCACATAAATGATACTTTTCCAAAGTTAAACTTCAAATACCATGAGGAGTTAATATCCACTGAACCCTATCAATACCGTACAGCATTTGATGCCTTACTAGACTTTGCCCTGCGGACCAATTGCAAAGAGATCATTTTTGACGTGCAAATCACAGTCCCTTATCGCATTTTTCTGCTAGACAGGAGTGTGATTAGTAAGATTGTGAGTTTTGAAAAGCTTGTTCCTCTATTCTATTCCAAGTTCTTGACTGTGCTCAAACTTACTGGCTTAAAGTTTAGTCCAATTGCTGATGCTACCATAACATGCCCAAAGTTGCAAGAACTACTAATCAATTCATGTGATGGATTCCACACCATAGATGTTTTGTCACCATCATTGAAAAAGTTTGAAGTAAAATGCTGCAATGGGTTGAGAGCATTTCAAGTGGAAGAAGAAATGTTAGAGAGTTTCATATTTGAAGGTATCAGAAACTGGAATGGAATACTTCTACCATGTGACTTTGACCTTCCTCTCTGTGATTCCTTGAGGTATTTGCATCTTACCAAAGTCGAAGTCTTGATGGCCTACTACCTTAATGAATTGGTCGCAGAGTCATTGTATCTTGGTCAATGCAACTTACCTGAAAACCTGAAAATCTATAACTCTCACATTAAAGTATTAGAGATGGAGAGCAATCTAGGGGTGCAGAACCTAGTCCTTAATACTCCCAATCTTGAGAGTTTCAAGTTCAAAGCTTCTGAAAGACAACCAACTACGTTAAACATCTCAGCATGTCTGGATTTAAGTGTTTTGAAAGTAGTTGGTGTAACCACTATAACAGATGAGTGGTTGAATAGTGTAATGTCTAGCTTGGTTTTTTTGAAAGAGGTGGAGTTCATTACTTGCATTATGCTGCAGAAGATGATGTTAAAGACTGATATACTGGAAAAGTTGAGCTTATCTGGTTGTATCAATCTTAATGAGATTATGGTTGATGCTCCCAACTTGGAGGAGTTTAACTACATTGGAAATTTAGGAATTCCTATCCTGATTTTATCAGGAAAATGCAGTGGCAACCTCAGATTGTCACCCAATACAACAGATCAGTTGTTATGGTTTGAAACCTTGGCACACTTCCTTCGTTCTTTTGATCATTTCAAAGACCTCACATTTTCTTGCAGCTCAGCACAGGTATTTATTAAAAACCCAATATATATACTTTCTCCGTTCATAACTACAAGGCATAATTAACTTGTTTTTTTTTAGAGATCAAGGAAGTGAAGCAAAGCCACTTAATCATAATGTATTTTGTGTATAATTATATTATATGTTAGTTTATAAGTCAAATAAACTAGTTTAGAGAAAAATTTCAGGAAAATCAATTTATAAATAACTTATTTAGCTTTATTAGAATTTTCCATAAAAATCAGCTAGATCAAATATTTAGGATTGGAGAAAGTATATATATATATATATATGTATATGTATTTCTCTTTCGATGACATTTAAATCCTACTTGATATATATTATTTAATTCTGTTTAAGGATATGATATTTCCAAGGGAATTAGTGTGGATGAATAGAACACCTCCATTGTTCGATGTGAAACATATAAGATTTGAAGCCGGAGATATACCAAATAATGAAGTTGTAGCTCAGTTGGTAGAGTGTTTGATGTGGTTTGTTCCCAAGCCTCAAACCTTGGCTCTAACTTCCATTTCCTCTGGGAAAACTAGCACATTAAAGGTACGCCTTATTAAAATTTTGTTCTACTATCTATCATTGTATTTGATGATAAAATAAAACGATTTTAAAATTGGGAAAAGGGTTATTTTTGGCTCGAAGTTTTAGGTTTAGAGTAATTTTGGCCCGGAAGTTTTTTTTGGACCAATTTTGACCTGAAAGTTTACAAAACGTAGTAATATAGACCTTTTGATGAGGCCTCTCTATATTGTAAAATTGGTCTATATCGCTACGTTTTGTAAACTTTTTTGTCAAAATTGGTCCAATAAAAACTTTCGGACCAAAATTACTCTAAAACTAAAACTTTCGATGTCAAAATGACCATTTTCCCTTTAAAATTTTATGTCTGTTTGATCGCTATTAACTGCATTTCTTTCAGTCTAACGTGTCATACAACTACAGGCTAAGTGTCTATCCCAAGTCTTTTAATTCAAACTTAGTAGGCACCAAGAAACACTCCTCAGTCTCTCCATCTGTTCTGAACCACCACCAGTTCTAGTCATGTTATTCATGTAGACAATCAAGAGGATATTCACAACAGAACTAATATGTCCAATAAGATAGTGTGATCATATTGCCTTTCTTGCAGCTTCTCTAACTCAAACACATGAATCTCCATTAATATAAAATATAACTAACTTTTTTCGAAAAGATTAATGATACTAAATAAATTACTTAAAAACTTATTTATCTGAATTTTTCCTTCAAACTAGTTAATTATACAAAACATATGTTATTGTTAAATGATTTACATAGATTGTCTGATCTACTAAAATAAGATTGGTGAATATATCATGTACACCTAATAAGAATACATTCTTAATGTCAAGTTTGTTGGTGATGGCTAAGTCTAAGTAGGCCACCAATGATAAAATACCCTATCGATAATATCCAACTTTGCCACTAATTCAAGGATTAATCTCATTTAGTCAATTCCATAGGAGTATGTGAAGCCTGTCGCTAGTGGGACAGAAACCCCTTCTCTTCATTTCACTCCTCTTCTCTCATATTTCCCCTTTATAACCATTAGATTAATAATTGAATGGTCCACATTTTATTAATATGTGATCAAAATGCTAAATTATTAAAAGAAAAAATAATTAATTATGTGAAAGTTGATAAATTCTAATATGAATAATAAAGAATATAGAATAGTATTCAATATAAAGATAAATATGTACTATTCAATTGTTAGTATAATGGTTATAACAAAGATATATAAGAGAAAATGAGGGAAATGATGAGGAGGGGTTCCTCTCCCGTTACTTCTGAGAGAGTTATATATATATATATATCTTAATTGTCCCATCCATCTACAAATTAAACCCATTTGAACCAACTAATGTCTTGCCCAAGTTAATTGAAGAACTTCCCAATAATATAACATTCTTCCAAAGGACTCTCATCTCTCCTCCATGAATACGTCTAGCCATTCAAGTATCCTTAATGCCTATTGAATGTTATAGGGATCTAGGGGTATGAGGATAAGGGTAAAATTTTTATGAGTTAATTTTTTTAAAAAAAAAAAATTGAAGAGGTGCAAGGTTATTAAATTTAAAGAAATGATGTAACATTAAAAAATTTTAACCTCACTTTCTTAAATTTTTTAACTTATAAAAGTTTTCTCTCCCCTCACATCTCGTACCAAACAACCATTGCTCTGTCAAGGTTTGTGGTGAAAGATGGCTAGCCGTAAGACTTCATATGAAACAACTCTTTTAGTAGGATTCAGTGCGCACATATAGGTTGGTTTTATTAAAACAATAAGGAGATCAATATATTAGAAACCCCATCCCCTTGTTTTATGTGTTATCTAGTGTAAATTTCTTGCAAAGAATTTCGTAGCTGTCAATGGTTATAACTCTCTTGGTGCTTCAGCTTCAAGTCATTCACTATTATATTGTTGTTCTTCCTTTGATAATGAGTGAGTAAAAATATTGACCTGAGTAGTAAATAATTGATGACATCACTGCTATGGTCAGATTTCCCAAATTCAACAATCCTAGTAGTTTTATTTCCTGAGCTCTTTAGGGCAAATGTAAATATATTCACCTTTCACCGCTACTGACGACGTTGTGGGTGTCATTTTCTGCAACTGTTGTGAGGATTGAAGAGTTGATTTCCACGAGATTCGCTCTTGTAGGTTTCCATTTGGCTGTAATTTCCCATGAATCTTTCATTATCTCTAGTATAATGCCCTCTTTTTCAAAATAGAATATAGGCACTATTCCCTTACCGATAGCTAGAGACTAATCATCCCCATATGTAAAGATCACATAAGTGGGTTTTGACTTTTCCATCAAACTCTAGTTTGCCTTCTGGTAAAGTATTAATTATTTCTTTTTTCATCACCCTTCATTGAAGATCGTCAGGGCTTTGATTGAGGCCTGCAACAAATTCAAAAACCCTCTTATATTAGACATTTTACCAAATAAAACAACAGCATCTTGGATCAATACATACATATTCGTTCTTCTTTAGTGTCTAAATCAAGATCAAAAAATACATATTCATACCCCTAAGTTTTCCTCTCTGACTTCCACTGCTAGCTTTCTCTCCTATAAGTGCACAATGGCCCCGATGGAGCTCCTGTTCTATGTTGTTTCTGATGGACACTGTTACCATGTGGACTGACATATATCTATATATAGATATATAGAAAACAACAAGGGAAAGAATCAATGTGTGTCAAAATCATAATCACATGGAATCAGCCAAATCATTAATCCACATTAATGCTATGTTTACATATATGCCTGATTAGTAGATGATATCATTACAAATTTATATATGATTATTACTTACATAGAAGAGCATGCATTGAAGTTGAATTTGAAATATGATTGTAGTTTGGATATGGGAGGAGGGTGGAGGCAAGGAAGGTGGAAGAATGCTGCTCTTCTCTTCCAATCAAATGCTGGAAACACGTTGTGCTGAGGGTTGCATTTGAAGGGTTTGATGATGAAGATATGAAGAAGTCTTTGGAAAAGTTCTTTGCTCCTTATATGCGTTATCCTGGGGAATATTAGAGGCATCAGATCAGATCATCAGTTATATATGCTGGCTCTTTATAATTTATTTTCTGTTATGTTTTCAAAACGTTTGTCAATGTCTATGACTATGTGTTTGTGTGTTGTGTTGTTGTTGTTTTCAAACTGATAGTACTTGTTGTTTGTGATGTGTTTTATGTAACTTTTAAATGAATGAACCTTAGGCAAGTTTCTCCCTTCTAATTTTTTATGCTTTCTTTGCTGAAAAAATTTAGCTTTCTATTAGTTAATATATCTAATTAATCTTTAGTTATTATCGATGATTGACATTTCCCGATCTCTTTCGGTAGCTTCAGAATAGTTTTTTTTTTCCTGCAACAGAAAATAGTTGCCGATAATTAAATAGATAACCCATGAAGTTGATTTTGAAAAGGACAGTATTTAAGTCAAGTTCTCTAATTACATATAGTCATATAGACTTTTTTTTTAAAATGTTATCATTTATTTATTACTTCCTCTGTTCTTAAATATAGGACATAATTGACTTTTTTGGGGTATACTAAAAAACTTAAATAATGTTACTTATAAATTGATTTATCTGAATTTTTTCTCTAAATTAATTTATTTGACTTATAAGCTAGCATATAATATAATAATACACAAAATAAGTTATGATTAAATGACCCATTTAGCTTCCTTAATTTCTCAAGAAAAAATAATCAAATTGGTTTTATATTTAGGAACGTAGAAAGTAATCTACATAAAATAAATTGGACACAGGGTTATATTTAATTACATATGGCAAATGTTATATTGACATCATGAATATGAGGAAATTGAGCTAACTTTTTAGTTTGACAAATTTGGAAGTTATTTTTTCAAATTTAAAAAAGAAGGTTGAATCTCGTGCATTTTGCATTTCTTGGGAAAAAAAAGGTTTGGACAAGTTGGGTTGCATTTTGCATTTTTCAAGTGGAAAATGAATGAGTTAATTAACATATATAAATTAAAGGAGGTGTATTATATTTCAACTCAAATTTGGATTCTCTCCACTTGCCATCCTTGTTGAGAGGATGGTTGATAAATCTCTAATTTTTAATGCTTTTTTATATGTCTAATGTGAGGCAATTACCATGATTGAGATGCAAAATTTGGTTCAATAATACTTAATATAGATCTTAGACTCCTAGGTGAAATTAGAATTAGATTAGGGTTAATTAGCCATAATTGTAGATTAATTTGTATGAATTAATTTATAGGGTTATTTGATCCTACAGGTTTTATCTTATTTCTACCCACAAGGTCACTCAGGACCAAAATAATCGAATCCCGAATGAAGAGGGCAACCAAAGAAGAAAGCAGAAAAATTGGGCATTCACCGCCCTGGCACCCTTGGAGAAGCAAAAAGGCATGCCACCCCATGGTAAGCCCACAGTGAGTGAGCCCCAAGAATACCAGAAGCATACATAGCTTGCCGTGTCCTCGTCACGGCAAGCTCATGAATTCTGTAGCTGACAAATTTGTGTTTTTGGCCTCACCCGGATCCAAACTCAATACCCACTCATGACCCGACTTTGGGGAACTATTAGGTCAAAATTTGAGCCTCATTTGAGATAGATTTGGCTTACCATAAAAGCTAATTCCTTCATTCTCTCTGGGCGTCATTGGAAACTCCGACTTGCTTGAAGTTTTCACAGACTTCTACAAACTTAGTCAGATGTTTGATGGGATCTTCCAATTGGGTTGCAATGAAAGCTCTCATCATCTGGATCATGACAGCCTTAGCTTCAAATGTCCTTGCAATGATATTTGGGTACCGACTACTAGATGAGTATGTGAAGCCTTCTCACTCTAAGAACTCATCCATAGATAGATCCTCCTCATCCCAAATTGCAGCCATAGTGAAAGGTCGACGTTCAGCTTCAAGTGGAACAACTGGTTCTTGCAGAATAGGTAATTCTTCAATGTCAAAAAGAACCACCTCTAATTCGCCTAGCATATAGTTGACTGAATCACCTGCAAAGACAAATTGAACTAACAAGTATCAACGTTATCAAGATAGATGACCAAAGAAATAAAGAAAGAAAAGAAATCAACTATAACTAAAGACACGATTAAATCAATTAACACCTGAAAGACTAAAATCGTAGTCCCCGGCAAAGGCGCCAAAAACTCGTCTGACGATAGCGTAATCGCAAGTGCATAGGTCGCAAGTAGTAAAAAGTTTATCGTTCCCACAAGGACTATAGTTTAATCTAATGCAAATTAATTAATTTAATTATGTTTCTACTTAAGCTGATTAAAAATATTGCTCTAAACAAGAATGAGAAGAAATAGATAAAAAAAAACGTTGAAAAACTGCTTTTAAGACGATGAGAATGAACCTAGGATTTCTTATCCCCTTTATATGTAATGATTTCTACCAAATTATCCTTTTTAATGACTATCTAATGCATTCAGTCTTCGTCTGAAATTCAAATATGATCGGAAACGCTCTCTTGAGTAAAAAATTTGATCTTTATCTCTCAAAACCCCTACACTTTCATGCTATTGGATTTATGAAAAATCTTGTTCAAAAACTCTCACACTCTCATGCTATTGAACAAAAAAACTTGTTTAAGCATCAATTTCACTCTAACGATATTAGGCTAACAGATGAATCTCTTCTCTGTCAACAACGAGTTTTCTCTCTAATATGCTTTTACTAAGTTCTACAACAAGACACCCTCTCTCAAGCGATGAATCATTGACAAGTAAAGTATTGATCAGGCACTTTTTGAAATATAAGCAAGGTAAAAACAAAACTAAATTGCATCAAATAATCAATAGAAAGGAAACTAATAAAATCACTCCATATAGAGGTTCAAAGAAACCCTAGTCTAACATTTAGCTACGCATAATTGAAGGAAAGCAAATCTTTGAAGTCGATTCATGATTACAACTACTAAACAAGACAAATGAATAAAAAGACTAGATAAGAACTTTACAGAAGTCTCCTGGATTAGCACCGTAAGACTCCTCTAAAGCTTCAATTTGATCTTTCTCTATGCACAAGTCTTTCATCTCTCTAATTTTCATCCAAAATGCAGTCTCCTCCCATTTGGTCATCTCCTCTACTTTAAAAAAGCCCTAATTTTTGAATCTGATCTCCAAAATCTATCATTTGATTATTCTCTGGTTGCCTCGGCACCCTGTTCTAGTAGCCGACGCATCCTGGGCCTGAGTCGCCTCGGCACCCTGTTTTGGTGGCTAAGGCATCCTAGGTCGCCTCAGCACTCTGTTTTGATGGCCAATGTATCATGTCCAGCATGCTTTTTTTACTCTAATTTCCGCTCCGTTTGTTCCTCCTTCTTTATCCTACAAAAGAGGGAGAAAATTTGTAAATTTATCTACTCATTGCATCAAACGGAGTAGCACAATTTATCATACTAATTATATAAATAAATATATTAATTTCAATCAAAACATGAATAATTGTATGATAAATGTGTTTAGAAATAATAAATTCCTATCGGTTAACAGTATTGATGATTAGTTGCTGTGAAAGCAATAATAGAAGCATGCCAGCTTGTTTGGCAATAGTAGCATAGTCATTTTCTTTTCTTTTTTTAACTTAAAGGGACAAGTACTAACGGCTTAAAGTTATAAGCGGAAACGAACCCATAACCTCCCACCTAACGGGGAGATGCCATACCACTAGGCCATAAGGCCTCTGGTTAGCCATTTTCTTTAAAATGAAACTAGATGACTAATAGTGCACTTTTTAAATTCAAAAGATCAAATTGAAATTTTATGTAAATGTAAAGGACTAAACATATAGTTAAACATTTATTATATAAATAAATTGAATTTTCTTTAGGTAAATCAAGCATTACTTCTTTTACTTTTGAGTGAAATACACTGACCAACCCTATTTAACAAAATTACAAAAACCCCTTCTATTTTGAAAACATATATAGAAAAAATGAAACTAGATGACCAATAGAGCACTTTTTTTTAAATTCAAAAGATCAAATTTAAATTTTATGTAAATGTAAAGGACTAAACATATAGTTAAACATTTATTATAGAAATAAATTGAATTTTCTTTAGGTAAATCAAGCATTACTTCTTTTACTTTTGAGTGAAATACACTGACCAACCTTATTTATCTAAATTACAAAAACCCTTTCTATTTTGAAAACATATATAGACATTTCTTAGAATTATAATTTACGTTTGACCCAAAAAAATTATAATTTACGTTACACAACATTCCTTACGAATTAGATATTCCTTTGTCATCCACTCAACCATTACTCAACTTTTAAGTTTGTAAGAATTGTTTAAACATTTATATTTGTCAAAGAAAAGTTATATATATATATAACCAAACAAAAAATTTAATATTCGTATTTTATACAAGGTAATCAAACCCGGACTGAAGTCTAGACTAGTGGAGGTGGTGGGTCAAGGGTTAGTGGGTTAGCTCAGAGTCAAACTAGGGGCCAGTCCGGTGAGGAATAAAAAATTAAAAATAATTTAGATACTCATCATACCATTAAATACTAAATATTAATTCTCTTTTTTTTTCAGCTAACTACATATTAATTCACTACCTTGAATCACTAACAAAATATCATATATTTATCCTATATTCCTTACAATTTATTTGACATATTGACATTTTAGCATCGATCTATTATCCAATGACACCAAAATCAGTAATTATTAAATATTCTTTATAGAAAAATTACCAAAATAGATAAATGATTACAACCAGGTTAAGCCGGGTTGTACTAGGTTAGACCAGTTACTCCGAGTTGCTGGGATCCCGCTTGAGTGGCTGGGTGTGGCCGTTCGGTCAGGGCAGGCTGGTCCAGGTTAGATAACCATGGTTTTATACCATTTTAATATTTAGACAAGATGGTGAGATTGATGACAATGTCAACCATAGAATTCAAGCTAGGTGGTATAAGTAGAGGAAAGCTACTGAAGTTCTCCACAACCGGAAAGTACCCCATAAAGTAAAAGGGAAATTTTATCGTACTACTATAAGACCAGCAGTATTATATGGTAATGAATGTTAGGCTTTGAAGGGACAACATGAATATAAAATGAGAGTAGCTGAAATGAAGTTTTTAAGATGGATGTGTGGTCATATAAGAAAGGATAGGATTCGGAATGACCATATATGCGATCGAGTTGGAGTGGCACCTATCAATGAGAAAATGGTAGAAAGTCGTTTGAGATGGTTTGAACATATCCAAAGAAGGCCATTAGATGCGCTAGTGAGGAGAGTAGATCAAACAGTCTGGAGTACGGTTAAAAGAGAAAGAGGGAGACAAGGCGTATACTCGGTGAAATTGTAGAGCAAGATCTTTTAGTGAATAATGTATCTAAAGATTTAGTTACTGATCAATAGAGCACAATAGCATCATACGATCCATGTAGCCAACCCCATCTAGTGGGATAAGGCTTGGTTGTTGTTGTTGTCGTCGTTATTGTTGTTGTTAATATTTTATAAAATTTATTAATTTTTTATTATATTATTATAACTTTTAATACGTAAACTTAGTTATTTAGAATTATTTTAAATAATTAAAAAAATTGAAGTTTAAAGGCATTTATTTATCATACCTCTTTATCATATACATAAATGAAGGAATGTTGGGAGGTTACATAAATCATTTAAATATATTTTTTTTAGGAAATTTGTTACAAACATTTATAAATCTACTTAGTCAAGTATATATTTATTTAAGTAACTAATCAGTTTTTAAATAATTTTTTATTTCATCTCCACTGATTAAAACATTCAAACTTCTATCAATAAATATATTAAGCAAATAATTATTTACAAAAGATAAAAATGAAATTGAGAAAATTAAAAAAGTTAACGTTTTCAAAACATATTAAGATAAAATATTTATTTAATATTCTTTCATAAACCAGGAAATCAAAATACACTAGATATGTGATTAATTGATTAATTGATTCAATCAGTTAAGTTAAGGTTTAAGTTTACATGGTACACCTCTTCTTTCTTTTTCACCGTTCCACATTAATTGATTAATTGTTTTAACCATTTAAGGATATATGTGATATTAAAAAGTTAATTATATTATATTATTAGTAACCAAAGTACTCTCTCCATCCCAAAATATAAGCTTCAAATAACTAAGTGAAGTTTATCAAGAAAACTACTAAAATTGGTTAAAAACAATAATTATGTTAGAAATATTATTTATTTTTCAATTATGCCCTTAATAAATATGAAAGAGAATACATGGAGAAAAAAAAATGAGAGAGAATGTGACAAATAAGTTATAATAAAAACGAAAGACAATGCATTGGTAAGAGATAAACAATGGGTAAAATATAAAATGAAGCTTATATTTTGGAACACATATTTTCTCCAAAATAAAGCTTATATTTTGGAATGGAGTGAGTATAAATTTACATAGGTTCTTAATTTTTTTTTCTTTACAACTTGACAAAACTTCTATTATTTTTTGACTGAGCTTTTTATTTTCAAACGATAACATTCTTTTTTAAAGGTTTATCATCATTAAAAAATACAAAAAAAAAATATAAAACTAAAGATTAAAGGATTTTTCAAATATTCGATATGGATTTACTAATATATTCTCGTCATTAATTATAAAAAGCCACCAAAGTACATGCCCTATCTTCTTCCGTATTTCTTTCTCTGGGAATCGAGGAGGCTCGGCAGAAACAAAGAAACAGAAAAAATCATCTTTCCAGGTATGTATTATACACACACAACCGTCTTTTATTGCGTGTTGATCAATTCGTGATTTGTCTCATATAGTATCCTCGTTTTTTATTTAGTTTAAAGGTAGAGCTGATTCATATTGTGAAATTTATATCTTCCTAATACCTTCTGAATTTGTGGCAACCCTTATTATATGTGGCAACCCTTATTGGTAATTAACCTTAAATGAGCAAATTAGAAACATTCATTGCGGCCGGTTTGGTTTGATTCCGTAAGAGAGGATTGCATAATTGTTGTGTTTAGTTGGACTTATATAATTTAAAAAAATAAAAAAATTTGTAATCCGATTGCATCATTTGAGTCGTTCTCATCGTTTCGTGGGTTATGTTTTATCGTTGCTATCATCCCCAATAATTTTTGTTGTATTACCATCAATCAAGATTGAACTTTTATGGTTTATCTGCTCCCAAAGACACAGATCCTGTTGCAATCTCGTAAACCTTTTATAGATTCATATAAAAGAATCTTAGAACTCTAATTTCTCTTTTAGGCTCGGCTAGTTTATTTATCCCTAGTATAAACTTGGCCGCAAGACTGCTTCTTTTTCTTTTATCCCCTTGCGTCACTTATTAGGTTTTAGCTTTATTGAAATATAAAAGTTAATAGCTCAGATAGAATAATAATAACAAAAACTATAATATAAAATAAGTTGTAAATGACTTAAGAATAAGTGACAATATATATTAATATATTTATATTAAAATTAATAGATTCTTTTTATTTCTATAAAACAAAATGAATATCATAAGGAAAACATTTCTTAAAGTCTCTTATTATGACTTATGCCTCAAGCAAATATAAAAAAGCAATCCCTATTTATTGTCATGATTACCTAACCTATTAATTATTATTATCATTGCCTAAGGCAAATTAGCGCATGGATTATGGGATTGGACTTTAAAATTCATTTTCAAATATAGATTATGAGGATATGTCTAATGTAGGGCTTACAGGAATAATAGATAATGTTTGTAATTTATTATACATGTCTTTTGTGTTTAACTATGTACTTATATTATATTTAGTGTATATGTTTTGTAACATTATTTGCAGGCAGAGTAGGAAACACTGCACCGTCTTTTGATGAGTTATTATACATATGAAGCATGCTATATTATATATATATATATATATTTGGTTAAGAAATTGATAATTTTAATTCATTATGTGTGTGTGCGCGCGAGCTTATGGGTAATTTTGTCTCTTGATATATTATTTCCATCAATTCTCATGTTCGCAGTAATCCAACCAAATGTTTTCATATATATGTATCATTTTTCCACAATAGCTAATCAAACAAATTCATGTAATATAATTCACACTATATTGCATTGCATTTCTCTGATTCAATAAACCAAACAGGACCTAATTATTGAGGGAATTGAGAAGTAAGTAGGAGATATTTCCTAATACCTTCTTAATTTGTAGCAACTCTTATTATTCCTTAGGTTCTCTCTCCTCCAATTTGACTCTTTCTTTCTTCTGTGATGCATATATTGTATCAGCTTTAATAGTTTAAATCCTACGTGAACTTTTGACAATTCTACTTGCGCAGTTAGAGTCAATGTTTCTATCCTCTCTTTAGTGCCTGCTTGGTGTCACTCTTGAAACCACGGTTTGGACACAAGCTATGGTTTCAAAATAAGAGTAGCCAGACAAACACACAATTTTTCTATAATACTCCATCTGGTCCTTAGTATAAGACACAAACTAACAAATTTATTTAGTCCTTTTTATAAGGCACTTGTTAGCTTCCAATAAGCATTAAATATATTTTTTCATCCATGCCCATATTTAATAAAGGTAGTGGGTGAAAGTAGTAATTAATATGATATTTGAGTTTAGTGAAGTTAGAAGTTAGTATGGATAATATTGTAAATCACTTGAATTTTAAAATAAACTTAATGCTTTAACCAACTTTATTGGTATGTGAGATTTGTTAGTAGGTGCCTTATAATAATAACCAGAGAGAGTAACTTTTAACCCTCAAACTTATAATTTTGGTTAAACCACCAAAAAAGCTTGTACATTTTCGGGATAATCTTTAACCTTCAAAACCTTAGTTTGGATTAGAAAATCGTAGCATTGTTTTTTTTCTTACTTTTTAGTAGCTATTATTCATAATCTTTTCTACAAAATCATTTTTACCATTTTTTTCTCTGAACTATAGTTTAAAAGTTGATCCAAACAAACTGATTGTTCTTCACATTGTTTAGTTTATTACCAATGTTTTATTATTGGCAGGACTTACTGCGCTAACATTGTTTTTTCATTTATACATTCACCTACAAATAATGTTTATAATATCTATATTTGACGGTATGATTGCTAGGATCGAAGACTATATATATATATATATACACACGCACATATAAGGAAATTGAGGACATGGAACCAACAAAAAAGCGCAGAGTAGTTGATAACCCTGTAACCAAGAGTGTGGAGCTGGATGATATGCCTCTTCATCTCATACACAATATCATGCATTTTCTTCCATATAAGGATGCAGCCAAGTTCAGTGTATTATCTAAATCCTTCAATTCTTATTGGCTTTCATTCCCAACACTAAACTTCAGATTTGAATCAACTCCATCACAAGATGTTCCATTTGAATATCTGAAGTTCATCAACAATGTCCTGAACACCCTCCAACTTCGTGGCCCTTATATAAAAGGTTGTTTGCACAGCCTGAGCTTAACTCACATTGGTAGAATTGGACAATGCATTTCCAATCCTTATCGGCTAGTGTTTGATGCGTTACTATACTTCGCCATAGAAAACAAGGTCAAAATTATAGACTTACAAAACATGGACTTCGAAGTCTTTCATCCCTTCCATCAAAATCACTTGAACTTCGTATACTTTCATCCCTTCCATCAACAACAACACGAGAATGACATTATTAATGTGGCTTGTGACTCACTTCTTCCTTTATTTTCCTCACAATACTTGACTATACTCAAGCTTACTGGCATAATTGTTCCACCTGTTGATGTGTTTATAAATTGCCCGAAATTGGAGGAACTACTAATCTATAAGTGTCATGGTTTTCAAGTCATAAATGTTTCATCTTCATCATCACTGAAGAAAGTTGAAGTAACATGTTGCAAAAACTTGAAAGGAATTCAGATATTGGACGGGAAAAATTTACAAAGTTTCATGTTTGAAGGCCATAATGCACTCCAACAATGTACGTTCAATATCTCAAACTGTCGAACCCAAATAAGGATTTTGAAACTGATCAAAGCAACGACCATAACCGACGAGTGGTTGAACCGGACAATCCGAGGCTCATCTTATTTGGAAGAGTTAGAAATATCCAATTGCAATATGTTGAGGAAGATGGAATTTGAAAACTATAGCCTTAAGAAGTTGTCCTTGATCAATTGCTTGCATCTGAAGGAGGTGATTGCTGATGTTCCTAACTTATTTGAGTTCAACTACAGCGGAAGTTTATGGGTTTGTAGGATGATCATTTTATCTTCCAAATGCAATGGAAACATCTCATTACCATATCATATTCCAAATTATCTCTTACTGAAGTATTTCATTCGTTTCTTTAGTCATTTCAAACAGCTCACCCTATCTTGCTTCAATTATGAGGTACGTAATTATTTCCAAAATCCAAAATATATAGCTCATCATTCAAGAACGTGTGTAGTGCCCTTAGTTTTTTTTTTTTTTTTTTATCTCTAATACTTGTTTTTCTTGATTGGGTTTATTTTGTAGAATATGATCATTCCAATGCTTATGCATCGTTTATCTCCAGCACTGTATGATTTGATGCACCTAAAATTAGAGGCGAATCTGGGTAAATCATTACCAAGTGGCAAAACTTTGACCAAATTGTTGGAAAGTTTGTTTTGGTTGGTTCCTAAACCTCGGAGTATAACATTTTCCTCCAAAATCACAAACAAAACGAGCACCTTGAAGGTATTATTCTTTCATCTTTTACTCATTAACTATGTTCACAAATATGTACTTGATTTGTATTTACCTTAATTTATTCTTGTTGATAGAACGTTAAAAGCTAACATGTGTAGAAAAATCTTGATTTCATTATACACTTAAATAAATAAATACACTTTTTACATCACTTGTGTTTATGTGCCTCCAAAAATGACATATATAAGAAGTCTTTGTTGTGGTGGTAGTAGTTGTTACCTTCTCTGGTTATACTTAATGACTAAATGCAATTATATATTGACGCGGAAATTTGAAAATATTGCAGTTTAAATATGGTAAGAAAGTGGAATCGAAGATTGTGAAGGTGGGAGAATGCTGCAATGATGTTCCTATAAAATGTTGGAGACACTATGAACGGGAGATTGAATTTGAAGGCTTTGATGAATCTGTGAGAGAGCATCTGGAGAATTTTTTCAATGTGATATGATTTTTCGTTCCTCAATTTTCAATACATATGTTATATCCATGCTATTGCATGGTTTGTAGTACTTTTTTTGGTCTGAATACTTTGTAGTACTTCAAAGTATATATCAAGGTTTGTTGACGAATTAGGACGAATACCTTTTTTTAGATAAAAGTCAATTTAAGAAACTGATGAAATGATACATATAAAACCACCAATTGAGTTGTGGATCAAAACCCAATTGGAGACTTGTTTAAAAGTAGAAGCACATTATTACTCACTAATACACCGTATATATGCAAATTTATTGTAAATTATTCCTAACCCTTCAACCAATTTGTGTTGATGATTAGTCGCTCTGAAAGCAGTAATAGAAGCATGCTAGCTTGGAATTGCCTACACTACTAAGCCACTTTGTGCCTCTTTAATTTAGTGGTAGTAATTATGTTAAAATTAATATTTAAACATGCTTCAAATTGAAACCAGCAAATAATTGTGAAGTTACCTTTAACAATTTTTCATTCAAAAAAATTTTGCTGTTCCTGGCCACAACGAACTTGCTCTGTTCAACCTTCTTCAATTGGCTTCCCTTCACCTTGTTTCCACCTCATTTGGCCATCCAATGGTCCTATAAGCAAAAAAAAATATAATACAATAAGGATCAAATTATCCTAGAATTCAATTATTACCAATTAATATCCAATTATAACTTTTTAACCCTCATTTTATGTCTTTTTTACCCTTGGACTTATAATATTCAATGAGTACATGTTGGACCATAATTGCATCTCAAACATATTAAAACCCTCCAAGAGTCATAAGAAACACATACAAATCCAAGGATTTGTCACACTTTTTTTAAGTGTTTGGCTGAATTTTTTCTCAAACCTAGGTTTTGGTCCCAAACCTAGTTTGGAAAAGCTAAGCCAAACACGCACTTACTAAGACAAATTGTTTTACAACTCATTAAGATTTGCTATATTAAATATTTTCCACATACTTGCTACCTTGTAAGCTACATCAGTGATCTTATTTGTCGATAAAGCAATATACAAAATTTTTTTCTGATCATTATCCATTGTTAAACTAAGTCAGGATGAGTTGCTCTAAAATTATAGGCTAAGGGTAATAATATAAGCATTATATCTCTTGAAAGTAAGAGCACTTTTTATTTGATACAGTATACAAATGCTATATTACTTGAAAAAATCTAATGATGCATTAAGTAAATGGATTCACATACCGGAGTTTACTTGAACAACACCTAGCTTCATTGCATAACCAAACAACCTTGAGCACTGACCTCCCTGATCAATTCATCAAAACACAGTCCACTGTGAATTCTTCCATTTTCATCCACCAAAACCAACACCAACACCGCTTCTTCTGTCCTCCCTCGAGCACTAAGTGCTTGAATCATAAGTTCATGTGTCTTCTGGCCTACTACTATTGAATATCTCTTGGTTGTTTTCTCAAACACTTGGCCTGCATCTTCAAGCATACCTCTTTCCTTCCCTGATCCTCTACATCCAAATCTGTCCATTCCCTAATAAATCTTCAAAGCTTCCCTAATCTCATTCAATAATAGCCCATGTAACAAAGTTCCATAGCTTATATAATCAGGCACACAGTTTTCTGCCTTCATCAGTTTCAGAACAGATATACCCTCCAATGGTCTCCCTTTCTTAGAATACCCTCAAAACAGAGTGTTGAAAGTGACTACATTTGGTTTTGGACCCATAAATTCCTAAGCCTCTTCACACAAGCCAGCCATCAATTACAGCAGAGGGTCATTCATTATATGATAATGAAGCGCGACATAAAAACACCTAGTGCATAATAACTAGAAGAAAATTTGATATGCATATGTTAAGATAAGAAGAATTATGGAAATACTTCTGAGACTCCAGGACATATCTTGCTGCTACAGCTACCATCCCACTGATAACAATCAGCTCCATGTGTCTCCTGCATCTTCCTCAACCTAAATCATGCACATTTCCCACAAAATTCACAGCAAGTGGTCGTTTTGCTTATCGTATTTGCAAGGAAAACCATATCAGAGACAGTACAGTACTATAACCCTTCCTGCCAGAAAATGTACATAAAATGATAAAAATATTAGGAAGGAGGGCACTAATAGAGTTCTAAAGAATTATCTGATAAAAAGCCTTGAAGCATAAATTTTGATTAAAAAAAAAACTCGGAATCAATTAGATTTTACAGGACAAATCAAGCTTGTTCCTGTTTGCTAAAAGTGCCTGACGTCAAACTTCATTTTTTCACTGCCATTTATTATTCATATACTGCTTGACTGAAGTTTAGCTTTAATCAGTTATAAGGTTTGGTGATCCCCTATCACTTGCCTATTATCATAATCTCTAATTGGAATTTAAGCTATCCCATTAATCAAGCAATGACCATGCAAGGCATCTCTTAGCCCGTGATAGAAAGACACTAACCTCTCTTAAGAATAATTGATGCTGCAAGACCACCTCACCGTTCAAAAGTAGGGGTACAAAAAACATGGTTGAGCACTATATTGGTCAGATGTGATGGCTGATCCGGTTTGGCAATGGACTTCATTTTCTCTTGGGATTATAAAAAGACCTAAGAAAAAATTAAAAATATCATAAGCACCTCAGAAATTTCATTTCATCCCAAAAAAATGCATACAACTACAGCAACAACAGAGCTTTACCCCACTAGGTGTGGTTGACTACGTGGATCGCACGACGCCCAAAAAAGAATCCAAACAATTTCTTTTAAAATAACTGTTCTTAAAGGTTAGTAGAAAAAAGGTGAGCCAAACCAACTTGAACAAATGGCCAGCACAGTCAATAACTCTTTTGTCTCGTCCAACCTGACCAACTGCAATCAGGTTATATGGGAAGCAGAGCCAGGCAACCATGTGGTAATTATTGTAAATATCTTGTAATTAGCAATTAGGAAATTATATGATTGATTAGGAGAAATAAATGCTAGAATAGGATCAAGAAAGAATCAGACTTTAATTTCATATATTAATCAATCCCACCTATCATGGATTGATTGATTAGCTCTTGTATTATATAATCACAGCTTCTGTCTATGAAATACATCGAACAATTATACACCATATTGTTCTACATGGTACCAGAGCCCGGTGTTCCTCCCTAGCTCGTTTTTTTTTCTTTGTCCGAGCAGTTTTTCGAGTAGCCCAGGGGACTTCTCTCCTTACATCGATGGAGACTCCCACGACTGGGTCCTCAAATAAAGTTCCAGGGTCGACCTCTGGCCTTGAGAGCTCCATCGTGACTGATAAGCTCACATCCACAAATTATTGGGATTGGGCCCAGGCGATGCGTCTTGCTGTGGCTGGCCGAGGCAAGTTGGACATCCTCACTGGTGAAACGAAGGCTCCACTTGATTCCCAGACGGCGGAAAAAAAACAATGGATTATTGATAATGCCATCGTCTCCTTGTGGCTCGTAAATTCCATGATCCCACAACTGAAAAGGAGTTTTATGTACCTGCCCACTGCACACGAAATCTGGGAGGCTGTCCGCCAATCCTACACAGATTCAAAGGACTTGTCTTTGGTCTATGATGTTCGTAGGAAGATTTGGAAGTCATCTCAGGGAGCTCGCAGCGTCACTGATTATTGGCTTGAACTCGTTGGCCTTTGGCAAGAATTGGACCTCCTCACTGAAGAACAATGGTCCTCGGCCACAGATGCAGCGAGGAACAAGAAGAATATTGAAGTTGAACGGGTGCTTCTTTTCCTTGCTGGCCTAAATTCAAAGTTCAAAGAGGTACGTAGCAGAATTTTGAGTCCTTCTCCTTTACCTTCTGCACGTGAAGTATATGCTGAGGTCAAACGGGAAGAATCCTCACATAGTGTCATGGCACCTATAACACCTGCTGTATCCTCTGATTCCTCTGCTTTTATAAGTAATAATGCTGCTGTGACTAATCCTTCTACATCCAAGAATAGACCAGTGTGTGATCATTGCAAGAAAATTGGGCATACACGTGATAAGTGCTGGGATATTTATGGAAAGCCTGCTGATTGGAAACCTCGCAAGGGTAAACCACGAGCCAATCAAGCATCCCAGGAGATCATTCAGTCCTCTCCTTCACAGCCCGAGAACTTGCCCTCTATCAGTAATGAACAGATTGGTAATCTGATTGATTTACTCAAGGTAATGCAATCTCAACACAAACCAGTTGGTTCTGCTGCTATAGCTCACAAAGGTATATTTTCTGCTGCCTTAAACACCTCATTTATGTCTTCTAAATGGGTTGTTGATACTGGTGCATCAGACCATATGACATCCGATGCAAGAATGTTTGTCTCTTATCTACCTTTATCAGGGAAAGACAAAATTAAAACTGCCAATGGTTCATCCTCCTCAATTGCTGGCACAGGGACTATCCATTTATCTGATTCTTTGCATCTTGAATCAGTTCTTCATGTTCCTCATTTAGCTTGTAGTCTTTTGTCCATTAGTAAACTGACTAAACAAGCGAATTGCTCGGCTCATTTCTTTTCCACTCATTGTCATTTTCAGGATCTCTCATCGGGGAAGAGGATTGGCACTGCTGAGGAGTATGATGGGCTTTATTATCTGGATGTTTCTACTGCAAGTGCTCTATGTTCGCGAATAAAGAGTTGTCTCATCTTCTGACGAAAATGACATTATTTTATGGCATCAAAGGATGGGTCATCCTAGTTTTCCTTATTTGAAAAAATTGTTTCCTCATCTTTTCTTAAATAAAGCTGTCAACCTTCATTGTGACATTTGTGAAATGGCAAAGCATCATCGAACCTCTTTTCCTCCATCTGTCTACAAATCCTCACGTCCTTTTTCTATTATTCATAGTGATGTTTGGGGTCCTTCTCGTATTCCTAATAGAACAAATTGCAAATATTTTGTAACCTTTATCGATGATCACACTCAAATGTGTTGGGTTTACCTTTTAAAAGAAAAATCTTATGTGTCACATGTATTCAAAGAATTCTATGAGTATGTGTTAACCCAATTCAATAGCTCCATTCAAATTTTCCATTCTAACAATGGCACTGAATTTTTTAATCAATCTCTTGGTCAATTTCTAAAGGACAAAGGTATTATTCATAAGAGTAGTTGTCCTAATAGCCCCCAACAAAATGGTGCTGCCGAACGGAAAAATAAACATCTTTTAGAGGTTGCAAGAGCCCTTTTATAAACCTCCAATGTTCCAAAATATTTTTGGGGAGACGCTATTCTCACTGCTACTCATTTAATTAACCGAAGTCCAAGTCGAATTCTGTCTTATACTACTCCTTTTGAAAAAATGCGAGAAACCCATGATATCTCTCATCTTGACCAATCTCTTCCTCTACGTGTGTTTGGGTGCTCGGCCTTTGTCCATCTCCATCATCAAAGCTCCAAATTTGATTCCCGAGCTGTCAAATGCGTCTTTCTTGGTTACTCCAATCTTCAAAAAGGCTATAAATGTTTTGATCCTGTGTCCAAACATTTTTTTGTTAGTCGGGACGTTACTTTTGTTGAGTCACAATCCTATTACTCCTCGTCTTCGTTTCAGGGGGAGAATTGTAACTTTGAATCTCAGACTCCAATCTTAGTTCCAGAACCTATACCTCCACATGTTCCTATTCCCACTCAGTCAGATTTATCCTAACCTTTATTGAATAATACAGGGGGAGATGAGCCCAACAGAAAACGTTTTACAGAACATGGAGTTTACATGAGGAGAAACAAACAGAAAAAGGAGTCCCACATATCTGAAGCAGCGCCTATCCTCATACCTGAAGGGGTTCCTAATCTTGATAACACTAAGGAAAATTCCCAGGAGACAGATACTAATGAGCTGGATAAGCCTATTGCTCAAAGGAAGCCAACTCGTTCCTGCACCATGCATCCAATACAAAAGTCTCCTATTCTGCCCTCTCACAGAATCATTACAATTTTGTCACAAGTCTTGATGATATTAAAATTCCTAACAATATCTATGAAGCTCTTGAAGCTCCTGAATGGAAAAATGCTGTTTTAGAGGAAATGAGAGCCCTGGAGGTAAATAATACATGGGATATTATTGACTTACCGAAAGGCATTAAACCAGTAGGTTGCAAGTGGGTGTTTACCCCAAAATTCAATGCTGATGGAACTCTAAACAAATACAAGGCACGCCTAGTTGCAAAAGGTTTTACCCAGACATATGGGATTGATTATAATGAAACTTTTGCACCTGTTGCAAAACTAAATACTGTGAGAGTTCTTCTGTCAATTGCAGCTAACCTTGATTGGTCTCTTCAACAACTTGATATCAAGAATGCATTCCTCAATGGTAAGCTACAGGAAGAAGTTTATATGACTCTCCCACCAGGTTTTGATAAGGGAAGGAATCACCAAGTGTGCAAGCTCAATAAGTCTATATATGGCTTGAAACAATCCCCTCGTGCATGGTTTGATCGATTCTCCACTGTGATCAAGTCCGAAGGGTACAAACAAAGCCTATCGGATCACACTATGTTTGTCCAAAGGAATGGAGCATCTATTACAATTCTAATAGTCTATGTAGATGATATCATTCTCACAGATAATGATGTGAAGGAGATAAGCCGAATCAAGGATGCCTTGAATAGAGAATTCGAAGTCAAAGATCTGGGAAATCTGAAGTATTTCTTGGGAATGGAGATTGCCCGATCACGTGAAGGTATATATGTCTCACAAAGAAAGTATGTTCTTGATCTACTCAAAGAAACAGGTATGCTTGGGTGTAAACCTAGTAAAGTACCTATTAATACCAAGAAAGTCAAGAAACCAGATAAACCAGTAATGACAGAAAAAGAGGCAGCACAGAAGAGGAAACAAGAGAAAGATGAAGCTCCTGCAGATAAAGGTCAATACCAAAGATTGGTAGTAAGACTGATTTATTTGTCACACACTCGTCCTGACATTGCTTTCACAGTAAGTGTTGCAAGTCAACATATGCACTCTCCCAAGAAGAAGCATATGGATGCAGCTTACAAAATTATTAGATACCTAAAGGGAACTCCTGGTAAGGGGACTTTTCTTTAGGAAAAATGATCAGAGGACAGTGGAGATTTATACAGATGCAAACTAGGCTGGTGATCAAGAAAATAGCAGGTCAACGTCTGGATACTGCACCTTTGTATGGGGAAACTTAGTAACTTGGCAAAGCCAAAAGCAGAGAGTTGTGTCTAAGAGTAGTGCCGAGTCAGAGCTAAGAGCCTTAGCACAAGGAATTATGGAAGGCCTATGGTTAAAGAGAGTAACTGAAGAAGCTCAAGTTGAAATCAGTTCTCTGCTAAAATTTTATTGTGACAATAAAGCTGCGTTAAACATGGCCTTAAATCCTGTACAACACAGCCGAAGCAAGCATGTGGAGGTTGATCGCCATTTTATTAGAGAAAAAGTGGAAGAAGGAACTATATGTCTGTCTTATATGCCAACCCATTTACAGCTGGCCGACATTCTCACAAAAGGACTGCCTGAAGATATATTTCAAAGATTTGTAAGCAAGTTGGACATGATTAATATCTATGATCCAACTTAAGGGGGAGTGTGGTAATTATTGTAAATATCTTGTAATTAGCAATTAGGAAATTATATGATTGATTAGGAGAAATAAATGCTAGAATAGGATCAAGAAAGAATCAGACTTTAATTTCATATATTAATCAATCCCACCTATCATGGATTGATTGATTAGCTCTTGTATTATATAATCACAGCTTCTGTCTATGAAATACATCGAACAATTATACACCATATTGTTCTACAAACCACAACTGCTCCATTCACACAGTAATAATTTCCCTACCTCTAAGAGATAAGCAGGGAGACTTTCTCCATAGATACTGATTGAAGTGATGCAATATTCTAGGAACCAGCTTTCAAGCCTTCAACATGGTTTGCTTCACACTTTCAACAAAAACTACATTGAGAAACCAAAGTAGGCTTCTCAACAACTTCAACTGACCATGCGATGGCTCCTGATGATGCACCACAACAACTAATGTTGTATCAATTACAGAATAAAATGGAACAATCAATTGAACACTAAGTAGTTCGCAGTCAACTAGAAAGGAAGGTATATATAGATATCTATCTGGCAGGTTTGTATGTCAGAGAATACAGTGAGTGATAATTGACACAATAAACACCTAGAAAGCTAGAATAATGCTTGGGGCAATATAACCGAATCTATACTTAATTATTTGTGCTTTAACTCTTCTCAATAAACATGAGCACTATATTGGTCAGATGTGATGGCTAATCCAGTTTGGCAATGGACTTCATTTTCTCTTGGGATTATAAAAGGACCTAAGAAAAAATTAAAAATATCATAAGCACCTCAGAAATTTCATTTCATCCCAAAAAAAAAATGCATACAACTACAGCAACAACAACTACATGGATCGCTAGAATAATGCTTGGGGCAACATAACCGAATCCATACTGAATTATTTGTGCTTTAACTCTTCTCATCAATAATGTATACTGGTATACAAAAATGTCCCATATTAGATACCCCTAGAACCCTACATCTGAAATATCTTACCAGTCGCACCCAATGAAAAAAGAACATTACATCCATGTCAGAAACTATATTGTACACAACAATATATAAGCTCCTAAATGTTTCAGAATTTATTGTTTCACTGGAATTTTCAATGTATTACTTAGGAAAATTTCTTTGCAAGTAATAGTTTGGTTTAGATTCCGAAAGTATCAAACCTTACTTGAATGGAAGATCCAAATTACAAATATCAAGACAAGAAAAGCTTGAACCAGCAAGCTCTTTATCTCCCTGATGCTTCAATACTGCATATTTGTACTAGGTTCCTCATATATCAGGCATATAGTCTGCATCCATCAGGATGTATCTCATCTCTTCAATCAGCTTATAAATCTCATCAGATTGATGGTGAGACGTATCACCCTTATAGAAGAAGAAAACTTCTCGTTGCACCTCTATCCTGCTATAACCAGGCTCCTTTGCAATCCCTGATTTCTTCATCACAGCCCTAACCTCCTCAACATTGTCCCACAGTCCAGAATTGGCATATGCATTAGCCAAGACAACATGTTTTCCAGCATTTGCAGGTTCTAACTCAAAGAATTTCTTGGACGCAACATTTAACAAGCCCATGTCTCCATGAATCTTACAAGCCCCAATCAGAGCACCCCAAACTGCTACGTGTTCTTTAAACGGTGAATTCAGGACAAACTCATAAGCCTCCTTTAATTTCCCAGCACGCCCTAAAAGGTCAACCATTGTTGCATAATGCTGACCTCGTGGCAGAATTTCATATTCCCTTGCCATTGACAGAAAATATTGCCATCCTTCATCAATCAAACCACCATGACTACAAGCAGACAAAACAGCAAGGAAAGTGACATAGTTTGGTCTAAAACCTTCTGATATCATTTTATGAAAAGATTCTATAACTTCTACAACCCTTCCATGCTGGCCATAACCAGAAATTAGAGTAGTCCAAGTAATGGTATTTCTGCTGAAACATTTATCAAATAGCAGCTGCCCATCAAAGATACTACTGCATTTAAAATACATGTCAATAAGGGCACTGTTGACAACTACATTGTCCCTAATTTGACACTTGATCATCACACCATGGGCTTGCTTCCCAGGTTCCAGAGCAGCCAAGGTTGCACAAGCTCTAAAAACTGATGCAAAGGTATACTGATCTGGTCTCAAACCAGACTGCCTCATCAAAAAGAAAAAATCCAATCCCACTTCCTCAAGGCCTTTTTGGATGTATCCAGCAATGATTACATTCCATGAAACTAAGCCCTTCTCTGCCAAATTATTAAACAGAATGCAGGCAGTTTCTAGGTATCCTGATTTGGCATATACTATCAACAATTTGGTCTTTAAGTATTCATTGGGAACATATCCTACTACAATCATTTGTGCATGGATTCTTCTAGCTTTCTTATATTCTTTCCTCAATATGCTTTCCTGCAGCAGAAGAGAATAGGTTCTTGAGTGCACTGCTAATCCTGTACGACACAAGAGTCCAATAGCTTCTGCCAGCCTTCCAGATATACATAGACCTCTTAAAACTTTATCCAAGTTGGGGCCCTTTTTGCGAGGCTTTACCTGAAAACTGGTAATATCTGCCCAGTGATGATCGCAGACATGGCCAAAGCAGGAGTTTTCCCACTCAAACAAGTAAATTACAAGAATGATTTTTTTCTCTCTTTGGTCACAATCACAAGATGGATTCAGATATCATGCTTTTGAACAGTCAGTAATTTTGCATTTCTGAAAATAAGGCATCTATTGGCAGCAAATACTTGGGAAATCCATTTGTTAAATAGTAATTGTAATTATAAACCTTCCAACAACAACAACAAAAAAGTAAGCTTTCCTGTTTAACGCAAATCACCCATTTGTGTGAATACAAGCATAACTAAATATGTGCAAAGAGAATGATATTGGACTACTGTTCATGGCACAATAGAAAAAGTAATAGAGAAAATATAACCAAAGCATATGTTTACCTACTGTTATCATTATTCTCTGACTGAATCCTTTTGACTGAGAGCATTGGACCAACTATGGCATGAATCTCACCAGTGGGAGAAGAAAACTCCTCCAAATGCAAGTTTCGATTTTGAGATGAACAAATGAAGTTGCTTAGTGAGAAACGTATTGAAAGTAGGTGAAAATGATTTAGGATGCGAAGTGGTGTGGCTTTGATTTTGGGGAGATGAGAAAATAAGACTGCAAATTTCATATTGTGAACGGACTTCATCCTGGAAATTGTAACATTCAGGGATTTGAAATTTGGGGAAGGGTTTTTCTAGGGAGGTAAAACTAGCAAGGAAGAAGAGGAAGCTAAAGGATGAAATTGATTTTAGAGAGGATTTCACAATCTGAACTTAATTTCTCATCAATGAAATTCCATTTCAGGACAAAAGGGCATGGACTTTGAGTGAATGCTATATGCCCGGAGCCAGTTGGGCCTAATGAAGGAATATCAAGTGGAGGGCGTGAGCTATGAACTGAAGAAAGAAAACATGGGAAATATATGACACATCCATTTGACTTTTTTTCTTTTTAATTACATTAAATTCTAATATAGGGTAGAGGTAATTAGATTATATATTAGTTTACAACTAAAATAAATTAGTTTAAAAAATATAAATATAAACAATTTAAAGGACTTATTTTGCATCATTAGTTTCTAAAAGAAAAAATCAACCGGGTCTTTTAATTATGACCGTGTAAATTCGATGTGTGCATCATTTGTTATAGCTTTAAGCTTAATTAAAGAGTAACTAAAAACAAAGCTAAGCTTTAACTTTTCCGTCTTACAAAATCGAATTTACCCACCCTAAAATCTAGTATTTCGATTTAAACTCTATAGGATTTTCTTGAAAAAAAATTAATCTTGTAGTCCTTAAGCTTTCAATTCAATTGTTATGCAGTCTCTCAAGGGAACTCATAGTTTAAGCTTGTTATTACTCAGTTCTAAAATTGTTAAACTGAGCTGGCCTTTTAAGAACTCATCCATGATGGAGGGAGGAGGTAGAGTTGATTATGGTTAAGGAAGATGAGATGGCATAGTAATGAGCTACATATCATATTATAACCACCAACTGATATGCAAGGTTGATGATAATCAGTGCTGGCAATAGCAAAGGTACTCAAGAGAGAATCGTAAGATTTCCAACAAGTTTTGATAATTTCCTTGATCAATGAATGAGATTTTCCTATTCACAAAGGATGAGTAAGTAAAGGTAAACATATTTATACCATTTAAATCATATTTGCATGGTTTAGATTTGATTTTATAGAATATAAAATCAAATCTAGCTGAGAGTCTAAATTCAAATATAGACCATTATTGAATAGAAGCATGAAACGAGTAAGGGTATGTTTGGATGGACTTCTGGAAAAGTGACTTATATATAAGTCAAACTGAAAATAAGTCAAACTGAAAATAAGTCAGATTGCGTAATGACTTTTATGTTTGAATAGGCTGTTAAAAAAATGACTTATAAGTCAATTAAACTTTTAAACATGTTTGGATAGACTTCTTGAAAAGTAAGGTTAAGATGAAAATGACCAAAAAGGACATGAACTTTAGAGAATAATAGAACTAAATTAAATTATTCATTAAATATTTGAATTATGATTATTTTGAGTGAAAAATTAAAATTATCTGAAAAAATAAAATGTAAATTTTATTAAACAAAATAAAATGGAAATTTAATTAAAATTATTTGCAAACATGTATATACTAATTGAATCATTTTCTATATAATATTATATATATATAATTAATTGAATTTTATTGAATGAAAAAGAAGGGGGAAGGCAATAACGTGGGAAAGGAAAAAGAAAATAAAAAAAGAGGAGGAGGGATCACCTGATTGAATAAAAAATGAAATGAAGTAAACCTTTTCTTTGGTACAACACACAAATGCTATATTACATGAACAAAATCAATCATACAAGAAAATGGATTTACACACAACACCACCTCGCTTTATTGCATAACCAAACAAATTAGAGTGACTGCACAATCTTCCTTGTGCATTGAGCTCCTTGATCAATTCATCAAAACAAAGTCCATTGGGAATTCTTCCATTTTCATCCATCGAAACTAAAGTTGAAACTGCTTCATCTGTCCTTCCTCGATCACAAAGTGCTTGAATCATCACTTCATATGTCCTCTGGTCTATTACTATTGAATCTCTCTTGGTCATTTTCTCAAACACTTGGCATGCATCTTCAAGCATACCTTTTTCTTTCCATGATTCTCTACACAACCTTCTCACCAAAGTCCCCAACATCCTCCCATCCACTTCAAACCCAAATCTCTCCATTTCCTTATAAACCCTCAAAGCTTCCCTAATCTCATTCCATTTCAATAACCCATGTAACAAAGTGGCATAACTAATATAATCAGGAACACAATTTTTCTTCTTCATCAGTTTCATAACAGAAATACCCTTCAATGGTCTCCCTTCCCTAGAATACCCTTGTAACAGAGTATTGAAAGTTATAACATTTGGTTTTAAACCCATTAATTCCCCAGCTTCTTTCAGTAATTCCATGGCTTCATCTGATCTTCCCACTTTACATAAGCCATCCATTACAGAAGTATATGAGTAAATATCTGGCTTCATAGGTATCTTCATCTTCTTCTTCATGTTCATCAACATATCATATGCTTCTTCCACTTTCCCAACATAACATAGTCCCTTTAACAAGGAATTGTAAACTTGAACTGTGGGTTTTGTTCCAGTTTGGTTCATGAGGTCAAAAATTTCAAAAGCCTTCTTCATCCTTCCCTTTTTGCAGAAAGATTTTATGAGAATAGTGAATGTCTCAACATCTGGCTGAAACCCATTTTCCAACATTGAATTTAGAACTCGTTCAGCTTCATCCAGATCAATTTTCCAATTTTTATTGCTACTGGAGGATAAAGTCCTAATCCTATTTTCTAGACTTTTTGCCAGAACCTCCTTCATTTCTGGTTCGGTGCTTGAGTAGCAAATTTCATCGAGAGTGAAACCATATTTGAGTGTGCTTTGTGAAGGATTTGATCTTTCGAGTGATAATTGCTTACCTGCTGGGATAGTGTTACTGTGTAGTGCATTGTAGCTGATTCTGCGATTAAAATTGAAGGAAAGAGGGATGTTTGATGCGGTAGATTGGAGAGGAGATTGAAACATTTGAGAAGGTAGAAGAAATTGAGAAGCCATGAATGCAAAAGAAGAAGAAACTCGAAAAGATTAAATTGATTAACCTTCTTTTTTCGCCATTGTGGATAGAGAAGAAACTAGGTGCCGATTTTGAGTGAGATTTAGGAAAAGAAGAAGAAATGGAAGCAAAGTGATACTCCTCCCTTTGCTTAATACATGGCCACTTTCGGTAGATGATATTGGTATAAGAATTATTTTTAGCTTTCATCTATACTAATAGATACTCATCTGATCCTATTTATAAGTCACTTCCAGCATATTTCACACAGACCAAGGAAAGCCTTAAAACTCATTAACTTTCCACTAAAATCCAACAAATTTACAACTTTACCCATATTAAATATCCACTATACCACATGAAAATAAAGTCAACACATAATAAATGAAGGGTAAACTTGTACATTCACACTAAATATTTAATGAGGTGACTTATATATAGGACCAAATAAAACCTTCTCTCTCTACCCTATAAATAGGACCGGAGGAGTATAAAATAAAGTTGGCTTTTTTGTAAAAATTAGGAAAATTAAATAAGCTACTTAATTTTAACATATATTACATATAATTAAATTGAGAATTTCTTAGATGAACATGATTTGTGATCTCTCCTATCACGATGAGACGTGTGATGTGTGACATGGATTTTTTTTAATCTAACCGAGCATCACAAAAAAATTAGTTGGTGGATAGATTTTTTTAACTTGCAAAAGTAAGAAAACATATAAAGGAGAGAATAATTTTTTTTACATGCCAACTAATTTTTTTGTGGAGCCCAGTCAGATAAAAAATCCCACATCATACATAATGTGTCTTATTGTGATTGGAGATACTACAAATAACGTAGTGAATTGGGTTCATCTAAAAATTTCTCAATTAAATTATACAGTATATTAGTTTATAAGTAATGTAATTTAGTTTTGAGAAAAAATGATAATTATAAATACATTTTTTTTGGCCAGGATAATTATATTTACATTAAAGTGGTTTATTTTAAATCCTTAATTTCTCAAAAAAAAAACCTCAACTTAATCTTATATCAATGATCTGAAAAAGTACTTTCCTAAATTGTATCTGTTGATATTGCCTAAAGGCTAATCTAAATAAAAGAAGGGGAAAGAATTAAGTATGATAGTTGGGTTGTTTTAGAAAAACATTTTATAGTAACTAATTAACTAACATTGAATATGTCATATTAATTAGTTTAATTAACATCTTTAACTAGCTAGAGCTATAACATTATACCCCCATTGCACCCAGAAGATGAGCACCTTGAATGTATAATTCTTTATTTGGTACGTACTTCTATTTTAAATAAATAATTTTAAAATATTTATGTTTGTCATTTTCTTAAATCAATTACCTTATAAACAAAAATATGGTCCAATTACATCTATCTAACATAGCAGTACAAAACTTACGCTTAGTTTCCCAATATTAAATTGCCACATGTATTCATTAAATAGGTTATCATTTAACATAGTTACTCTCTTGTTGTGATCGTCAAGTAGTTCCATTGAGCTCTTGGAGTTTCCTTTCATCCATATCTTTGCACAAGCACTGCCATTAAATCCAAGAGCTCCTTCCCCAACCTTTTGGGGCAAATAGTACTTTATCCATTCGTTTCTAAATAAAAAACACTTTTTTTAAGAGAATAATGAGGTGAAATAAGCCATTTAATTATAATATCTTTTATGTATTATCATATTATATATTAGCTTATAAATCAAATAAATTAGTTTAGAGAAAAATTTTAAGCAATACAATTTATAAGTAATGTATTTAATTTTTTCCCATATGACAGTCCGATGATGAACCAAATCAATTTATCCAATTTAATTTTTTTGAAGTATATATATTAATAAAAAAATATTGGGTTAATTGTTGAAGTGGATGAAACTACAAAACATCCTAAGTAGGTTTCATTTTTGGTCAAATAGGAATTTTTGGGAAAATTTCAAATAAATACCCCTCGAATATCAAAAGGACAAAAATGTATCTCCAATATACAAAATGACATAAAAGGGATCGTTCCCAATTTGGAATAAACAATTTTAAGGCAAAAAGACCAAAATACCCCAGTCTCCATTCACTTTCAAAGCGAAGTGGTTAATAGCTATACTAGAGTGGTTAATCGCTATACCGAAGTGGTTAATTGGTATATTAGAGTGATTAATGACTTTCACAAATATAAGAGTATTTGAGCCTAACTAATGAATCAGTGAAGTAGTTAATGGCTATACTGGAGTGGTTAATTGCTATACTAGAATAGTTAACAACTTTCACAAAAACAAGCCTAACTAATGAATCAGCGAAGTGGTTAATGGCTATACTAGAGTGGTTAATCGCTATACGGGAGTGGTTAAAGGCCATACCCGAGTGGTTAATGGAGATAGGGGTATTTTAGTCTTTTTACCTTAAAATTGTTTATCCCAAATTGGGAACAGTCCCTTTTATATCCTTTTGTATATTGGATGTACCTTTTTGTCCTTTTGAAATTCGAGGGGTATTTATTTGGAATTTTCACGGAATTTTTCCCTTGAGCTTCAAGAATCTCACGCATAGCTTGAGCGATGCACTTGAAAAATTAACACATTCTGGTGAAACCATTGAAATTAACTAGCTAAGAGCCTCTCCACTGGTTTACTTCTTCACTCAATGTATCTACCATTATATTTACTTCAAATGGTTGAGATGTAATGCAATAATATAATAATATTTTTGTATTGCATTAGATCTCTACTATCCAAGGTACTGGTATAGAAATTAAATGGAGAAAGAAACTAGTAGAGTGGCTCCTACACTGAAATTAGCACTATATAAATACCAAATCTAAACCATTGAAAGAAGATTTAATAGTTATTAAGAGGAAAAAAATGAGGGACAAGAATATAAACAAAAGGAGGTGTTCCTTTCCCATTCTAGTATAACCCATTTGTGTCAAAGGAGGAAAAACATTTAATTATGATATTTAAGGATTACATATGGCAAGTGTTGATTGGAAATCTAGATTATTGGAGGTAAGGAACTACATGTAAGTTTTCTTTTTATAATTAAATGGTCTATTTGACTTCCTTAATCCATATTATAAACAGGAAACTTAATCTTATATTAAAGACACAGAGTACTATATCTATATATATGTATATTTTTAATTAAAGAGGCAAGCAATAACAGCTTAATACTGATTGACCTACACATCAAAACACAGTCCACTAGGAATTCTTCCATTTTCAAACATCAAAACCAAAAAGTTGCCATTGTCTCTTCCATCCTTCCTCGAGCACAAAGTGCTTAAATCATCAGTTCATGTAAACTCTGGTCTATTACTAATATTGAGAAGCCATAACTGGAAAGAGGAAGAACTCGAAAGATAGAAATGTTTACAGCATACGCACTTTTAATTAAATTAAAAACAAACTCTTTTAAACCTATCACCACGAGACGGATATCAATTGAAAAAAAAAAAAAATAGACATGAACAATAACCAATTAGCAAGGAGACATAGTCTCGTAAATTATTATTGAACAAACAAAACAATACATATGGATCAAAAGTGGAGAGATCTGCTAAAAACCTTCAAAGTAAGAGGGTGTCGTTTAAGATCATGAACTTGCCGTTTTGATCCATTGTTGCTCTTAGAATTGACACCAAGAATTGGATTGATGAACTTCTTAAGAACACGATGTAACCCAGGCCTGATACGACGTCTTTTCTTTCCCTGCGTTGTTGATTCTTGTTCAGATGATGATGAGAGGCTCAAGCTCCGGTTCTGCATGGCCCGGTTCAGATGAGACTCAAACCAC
This sequence comes from Mimosa bimucronata, assembly GCA_037074515.1. Classification (NCBI taxonomy): domain Eukaryota; kingdom Viridiplantae; phylum Streptophyta; class Magnoliopsida; order Fabales; family Fabaceae; genus Mimosa; species Mimosa bimucronata. Next base: position 5,955,807 of record CM073446.1, read on the forward strand.
ATCCTCTCGAACCGGTCCAATAGATCGCTCTCTTCATCTCCAAATGGTGTCTTGAATCCTACCATTTTTGGGAGATTCTAATATTGTATCTTCTTCTTCATCAATCATATATGCATAAAGAAAATCGATGGCTTTTTGCAGAGAGGCGCAAATGAATAGAGGTTACGACATTTAGGTAGAGGTATTTATTAAAAGCTAGCTACCAACTTTGCCAAACCAACATACACTGCAAACTCAAGCTCTTAAATAAATATGCAATTCTCACTCACTTATTACTGCTTCCTCCATTACTCCACTTTAAAGAAAAAGTTTATTGGTGAATTTTGTACTACCTCCTCTCATATTCTAAATATAGGAGTTAGTTGGGATTAACCTTCAGCATCTTCAGAGCCATGTATAGAAGAACACTAATTGAAGTACATCCAGCATCATAAAATTTTTATGTATATTCAGTTTTCTAAAATATTTTGTAGTGATTTAATGCACTCATCAAATGTTTTAAGGTGATGAACACACCTAAAAATTAGTTTAGATATTAGATGCACTATAAAAAAAACTTAAATATTTCTTTAAGATTGACACTGTATATGCTTATAATATAGAAACATGTATTCTTTAATTTGAAGCATTTAGTTGAGCAGTAGGGGATCATCTAAGCTTAATCAAGGTCAGGGTTCGATCCTTACTTAAGTATAAAGCACGTTAAAACTCCTAATCAGTCGTCCAATCAAGGTGCCCACAATCAGCAATTCGGATTAGTCTTAGGCCGTTGATGTGCCTGGAAGATGTCTTACCCTGTGATATCATAGGAGAAATCCAAAACAAAAAAAAACATGTATTATTTAACAAGATTCATGTCTTATTTAGTCATTTTCCATGTAAGTTTGTTTTTTTAAAACAGTCACCCAAACAAGTTTTATTTTGAGAAAAAATACTTTTATCAATCCAAACATAAATACATTACATAATCAGACTCCTACCCACCAATCTCACATTTGTAAGAGTCATGTTGAAAAAACGTCAATTTTACGGTCTCTAATCCAAACTCACCCTTTTTTCTTAAATATAAAGTCATTTTTCATTTTATCTCATATATTTATCATTTTACTCAAATAAATTTATCTAATTTATATATTGATATATAACCTAATGATACATATAAATTTTTTAGAAATATAAGTTATAATATACTGTCATTAAATAAGTTAATTATATTAAGAGTAAAATACATTGAACCCCCTTCTATTTAATCAAAATTACAGAGACTTCCCCCTCTATTTTAAAAACCTATATAAATCTATATTTTAATCAAAATATGTCACATAAACCTTCCTTCTAGTTTTAAAATTCAACTTCCATCCACCCAATTGTTAGTACGTTGACCGTTAAATTATAGTGTTGATCCAATGTTTTGACCAAAATACCCTTCATTAACATAAATAATTCTTTTTCTACTAACCAATACAAATAATAATTTAAGCACACCTTTACCAACATTTAAAATTAATTTTAATTTATACTTTCATATTTTATTTTATTAAATTTATTTCTTTTCATAATGTGTTAATGTTAATTTATTTTATAATTATAAATTTTTTTTTCAAAATTTTTAAATATTTGAATTTTTTTTTGTTTTTTAAAAATTCCTTATGATGTAATTTATAATTTTTTAAATACATATATTTTTAACTTATTTTGAAGTTATATATGCTTTTAATTTAAACTATTGATTTTTAAAAAGGTATAATTTTGCTAATATTATATCAAAATGTATGTTTTATAATTTATAAATCTTAAATAAATTTCATTAAACTAATGTTCATAAAAGATCAGTGCTTTGATCAAATTGTTAAAATTTTTCCATAAATATATTGAAATTATGTTTAAATTAAGCAAAAATATTAAATAGATAATTAGTAATGATTAAATAAATCTTGAAAGACAAATGGGAGATTTAGTACTATTTGGATAAGTAAATTCATTCTAATATAATTTTTGAATTAAAAAATTATATTTCTTGAATCTTTTTAAATATTTTTTAATGGTGTTTTTGGACTTGATTGTAGGTTTTCAAAATAGAGGGGATGTTTGTGTAATTAAGGTAAAACATCAGGGATGTCAGAGTATTTTACTTTTATATTAACTATCATCAATATAAACAATTTTATCACATTAATATCTAATTTTCTTATTCTTTTATATTTTTCGTGCAATCAGAATCACTTTGTTCATCATCCAATTGATGAAAAAAAATTCTTTCTTTATGGATTAATTGGTCGCATATCAAATTATTTTCTACACATAATAATATTTAGTCATTATGTATTTTAAAACCACATTTATCAAGTTTCTTTCTTACATATGTGTGTATCATTATAGTCATGATAGTCAAATATGAAGATAATCATAATATGTTTGGATTAGGTTTTAGAGATCATTTGAGAAGAAAAGGAGATTTTAGATAATAGATTTTGAGATAATGTTTTATAAATAAAATGCTTTTGAGAACATGAGAGTTTAGTTAATTGAATAAGGTACCAAATTGTCCATGATTTATATTTGGCCATGTGGAATTAATTTTTGAAAAACTATTTTATATGAAAAAACGAATTTTATGTAGAAGGCAAAAATTGGATCTCCAAAATCAAATTAGACATCCCATGTTTGAGGAGTAAGGAAAGATTTGGATGATCCTACATGTTCAATCCAAATCTTATTTCATGTTTTAAACATGTTTTGATTTTAGAATAACGATAATCTTGCAATTAAGCATTCTAAAAAAATTATCATTCAAAAAAATTTAAAGCGCGATAATTACTTGAATATAGTGAAGTATCCTTCATTAAGAGCTTATATTGCCACAAACCAAACTAATCGATTGTTAGTAGCTTTGGATACCGGTGGATAAATAAAAAAATTTAAACTAAAAATGTTAAATAAAAAAATTGAAACTAAAAATGTTAAATAAAAAAATTTAAAGTTAGATTTTAGAGGGGTCCAAATTTCATTACAGTAATAAGCATACGAAAACTAAAAGAGGACCGAAAGCTTTCTGCCATGAAATAAAAATTGTGGCTTGGCCTTACCCGGCCTAATATATTTTTTATAGGGTAAATTTTGGTAAGCTTACCTCAAAGTTCAATATACATTAATCGAAGCAAAAGTTGAAGTACATATATGTATATATATATTTAGGGCCAAATAACTTTACAGCTACAGACCCAAACTTAATGAAATTATGAAAAAAAAAAAATTCTTGTAGGGTATTTCTTATGACATATAGACGTGCGATATGATATAATTGGAGTAAGGTTTTGTGATGCCCCAGAAGAGTGTGTGTGTGTGTGTGTGTGTGTGTGTGTGTGTGTGTGTGTGTGTGTGTGTGTGTGTGAGTGTGAAATAATGTTAATGAGTGAATTTATATTATATTGGTCTTATCTTGAAAAGGGATTTTGGCTATGCGTTGTATTATACAAGGAATAATAATAATAATAATAATAATAATGTTACTGAGAGAACACACTTCGTGTGTGTGTGTGTGTGTGGTTTTACTCATTTCTTCCACTTTTGTTTCTCTCAAGCTTTAACGCATGCGCAGGTCATAGCAAATACCGATGTCTTCTCCAAACAGCAATAGTGAGTTTGCTAAACTTCTTTGAAGTCTTACACTTCGGAAATTATGGTACTTAAATACTCATAACGTGTAATATTATCAATCACTAAATAGTTTCTAAAAGATAGAAACTATTATGAATTACTTATATAAATTAAAAAAGGACGTTTCTTTGCATATTATATAGAATTAGAGGTAAACTATGTTTTGTTTTCATGATTTACGCATCCATTGTACCCTTTATAAAAGAATCAAAACTTACAACCACAAGCTAAAAAATATTTTAAGAGAGGTGTTTAGTGTTAATTGGACTGCATATATATGAGTTTGAATTATGCCGATAGAATGAATATTTTGTTGACGGCTAATTTTTAAGTACCCTCTAAATAAATTTTAAGCCGTATATAAAACTTGCATTGCTTAGTGTGCAATGAGTCTTTGAAGCTCAATTTTTACCTAAACTTTATACGTTTATAATGAATGATAAATTGATATAAATATACCTAATTAATTTTTTCGTTGTAGACTATATGGAGTACTTAAAATTCTAAAATACTCATTTGAAAAGCATAATGCAGTTTTGGCATGGTTGTCGAGTATGTGGTTACTGAAGCTATGGGGTTAAGTATGATTTTGTCTCCACAAGGAAATGCAAGAGGTGTGATTGCACAATGCAAGATGAATCATTACAACTCATTATCTCATTTGGTATAAGTGCATTTGATTATCCTTATAGCAGACTTCTGCATCAAACTTTATCTCAATTCATTACATTTTTCAAAAAGATTTCTTTCATAATCATTATCACCACTTTTTCTGTGAGTGAATTAACAATTTTCTAAAGAAATTTCCTGCAGTCCTATACGCTCCATCTGTCCAAAATATAGGGTGTATATAGGGTGTAATACCCTAGAAGAAATCCTTGGTCTATTCTTTATAATATAAGCCCCTCCACCCACAAAAACATGCTATTAATTACCATTTTTCAATTTTACTTTTGTTTATATATACTTTAGATGAGTAAGAAGAGATCGATATGAAAATATGAATAGGAGCAAATGTGAAGTACATTGAAAAGTTTTTCCAATTTAGAACAGATTTAATAAATTAATTGTTCTTCTTTAATTGTGATGAGATGATTAAAAGTGAGTAATATATGGACAAGATAAAACATAGGAACGTACAAATAATAATCAAATTATGGAAATAAATATGTTTAGAAAATTTATTTTATTTTTCAAGAATGTCATTATCTATGGAAAGAGATGGAATGGGTCGAAAAAAACGTGTTAAGTGATATAATTAATTGGAACAAAAATAAAAACAATGATTAAAATTTCAAACATTATTTAAATGTATCTGACAAATATGATGATGACCTTAAAAACTACTCTATCTTACAAATTTGATGGAAGGGAATAAATAGGTGTGCATGTTTGTATGTGTTGTACACAACACGGCACACATAATCATCAGTATATGGTAGTATCATTATTTAATGCAAATGAGTGAAGAAGCAAAGGAGCAAGGGATTAAAAGTGAAGTGTGTAATTTGTTTTCTTTGAATTGAAACAGAAATAATGTGGGATGTACAGTTCACATGCATTTGTGGGAAACATGGGATCATTGTCCCATTCACTGCCTAAAATGCTGCCAACTTAAAAAATAAAGTTTCTTAAATGGTTTATGCTTTTAAGGACCCCTCCTTGTGATCACTTCTCATTATGTCGTCCCACCATGATATCTCCCATATTTCATGAGCCACCATAAATAAATTAATTTATTTATCTCTTTAAACAAATTTACTTCACCTACAAGACTTCATTATTCACTTACATCAATCAAGCAAAGTCACTTCTTCTACAAAATCATTATTTCTACTTTTCTTTTGCATATCTCTCAATTTTTATAAAAATAAAATTTATTACAAATCTCTCAATTAAAAAAAGAAAAACTTAGATAAATTTGTCTTAAAACAAAGTGTAATATGCTAATATAGAGTACTATACTATCTTTTCACCACTACTATTTGAATTCTGTAAGAAGTCAACTTATGTTACTTATCTTGTGAATAGTAGTACTTTTTCTGAGGGCTTAATTTGACTTTGTTATTTAATTTTACTTGTTTGGTGATTAATTGATAATTGATTCAAATTTGAATTAAATAGTAAAAGTAATAATGTGATTATACTTCTATATGATATGAGTATGCATTTTAAGTTTATACAAATTTTCCCTCGGTTTTTGTTGAAAATACTCATTATTTTATTTTGCTATTCCTTAGGGAAATTTGAGACTTCTCTTTTAATTAAGAAATAAACACACCTTCCCTAAAAAAAAAAAATAGTACTCAGCGAAATTTAGAAATTGTATTAATTTACCTTTTAATTTAAACGAACCTAAAATTATGTACAATTTTTTTTCATTTACGTCCAGTGAAAATTGTCCCAAAAAAACTCAAATAATACTAATTCAGGCTAAAAAGTATCAATAATGCAAGATAGTGCTTTTTAACTTTTCCTTTTCTGGTCACTACCACCCTTTTGCTGCATAATTTGTATTTTGTAATCATGACTAATGGTTTGATTTTTTTTTCTTGGGTCTGCCTTGTTTCCCACTTCTTTTGGTGTTTTCAAAATCTCTACTCATTCTCAAGTTCAGTTACTTACTTCCATAGAAAAGGGGAAAAAGCATCACTTCCTTTTTTTTTTTCCCAATGGCATTGAAAAGTAATTGAATTTGATTGCATCAGTCATTCAAACCATATGCGGTGAAGAAAAATCCAGTAATTTACTGTGAGCTGAACAAGTTTAAAAGAAAAAAAATAAATAAACGAAGTAAAAAATATATTTTAAAAAGGAAAACACAAACTCAAACAAGAAAGTAAACTCTTGAGGATAATTAATCCGGCTGAACATTCTTTGCCTGTATAGCTTTAGCATTAGAGCGAGCAAACTGGATTTCTCTTCACCATGCATGTATTTTTCTCTGCAATATTATGTTGCTTTTCTCAAACTCTACAAACTTACACATTCATTCTATTTCTTCTTGTCCTTCTGAAGGGCACTGTATCAACTCTAATATGTTGACTACTTCAGCCATGTCTGGTCGGTTTGATGGCACCTGTGATGCACATATTAATCCTAATTTTATCACAGGAATTGCTTCTTCTGCAGCAAAATTTCCCAGAAGCTTCGGATCGATGCATTGATCCACCTTTCCTTCCTCCAATGCTCCTCTTACCATGTCACACAGAACAACCACATCATCCTCCATGTATTCCACAGGTCTTTTTCCGGTCACCAACTCAAGAACTAGGACCCCAAACCCGTATAAATCACATTTCTCAGTTATCTTCACCGTGCGACAAGCAAACTCAGGTGCCATATATCCGAGCGCACTTTGAATCTTGCTGCTCAAGACACAATGGTCCAGCATTGGCAATAGCCTCACTAAGCCAAAATCTCCTATTTTTGGCTCACCAGAACAGTCAATCAGAACATTTGTTGATTTCAGATTATAGTGAATTATGTTCATTTGGTGCAAATGGGCTAACCCTTTTGCCATGCCGAGAATAATCTTGAACCTTTGTCCCCATGAAAGGATGTCCTTCGTATTTTCATCATGTAAAAGCTTATGTAAACTCCCTCTGGATAAGTACTCATAGATCAGAAGCTGCAAGGATGAAGTCCAATAATAACCTTCAAGTGCCACAAGATTCTGGTGGCTCATCTTCCCAAGTGTTTTCACTTCCTTTTCAAAATCTTCTTGGGACTTGACCAGACTAGAGACAGTAAGTTTCTTGATTGCAACAGAACGCCCGTCTCGAAGAATAGTGCGATAAACAACTCCGAATCCGCCACGACCAATCTCATTGTCTTTATTGAGAAGATTATGAGCCCCATCAGCAAATTCAGCATCTCCAGTAAACATTACAAGCTTGCCATAGTTTGGATCATCTTTGGGCGAACAACTATAGTCTTCACCACCGGATAACGCGAATGGGGCAGCAGAACGTGACATTGAGTTACGTGCATGCATATTTAGCAGTGTAATAGCCACCACACCAATGATGATAAAAGCAGCAGCTCCAATAGCAATAAGGGCAGATATACTAAGAATGACCTTCTTATGACGACGGTTTTGAGAGGAAGGACCAGAATTTGAGCCGGAAGAGTTCGGGTTAAGGACAATCGGTTTGGGATGAACAGATGGGCAGGAGTGATTAACAATGGAACCACATAACAATGGATTAGCAGAGACAGATGAGGGAGGGATGGTATTGAAGAAGCCACCCACAGGTAGCTCACCATGAAGGTGGTTGTAGGAAACATTAAAGGAAAAAAGGTGAGAAAGATTTGTCAGCTCCTTTGGCAAGTTTCCAGAAAGTTCATTCCATGACAAGTCCATGTGCTGAAGGTTGGATAAATTAGCAATGGCTGAAGGGATTGAACCAGTAAGCTTGTTGTGATGAAGATTCCTGCACCATTCAATTCAAATCAACAAACTTAAAACAAGATTTTCCAACTTAACATTTGAATTTCACTATTATATATATAAACGCAAAGAAAGTAGAACAAAAGTTATGGTGGAGAGCTTACAGATATGTCAGGGATGAACACTTATAAATTTGGGTTGGAATTTTCCCACTCAGGAAATTCCTCTGCAGTCTCAGTTCACTCAGTGAAATCAACCCTTCTATCTCAGAAGGGATGCTCCCATTAATCTTGTTGTCACTAAGGTCAAGAATGAACAAAGATTTAAGCTCTCCTATACTCACTGGAATAGCACCAGAGATATTATTGGTGGACATGTTTAAAACTTGCAAGCTACTAAGACCACCAATGCTAGATGGAAGACCACCAGAAAATGCATTGGATGACAAATCCAAAACCTGGAGGCCATAATAAGACGTGGATGAGGACGAAAGCGAGGGGATATTGCCCTTGGTGAAGTTGTCCCATGAAAGTGAAATACTTTTCAAACCCATCTTAAACATCCATGAAGGAATGTGGCCATATAACTTATTGTGGCTCATGTCAATATCCAAGAGCTTAATGCAGTTGCCCATTGACTCTGGCAAGTTTCCTGTGAGTTGGTTCCTTGAGAGATTCAATTTACTCAGGGAATCAAGATTTCCTATTGATTTAGGAATCCAGTCTGAGAATGCATTTGAAGAAAGGTCCAATATCTCCAGATTTTTCAACTCTCCAACCCAATCAGGAATGCCTCCTGTGAATGAATTCCCCTGTAAACTGAGAGAAGTGCATGAGCTAAGTTTCTGCATTGAATCAGGAAGCCTCCCAGAGAGGAAATTATCACTAAAATCAAGTGATTTCAAGAGCAAGCAACCTCCAATACCCTCAGGAATCCTACCAATAAAACGATTCTTCTGAAGAATCAACTCTCTCAAATCATTCTGATTCTCAATTCCCTCAGGAATCTCTCCCCCAAGCAAGTTATTAGACAGATCAAGTGACTGCAATCCCCTCAAATTCCAAATCCCAGAAGGCAATTCACCAGAAAGTTGATTATGAGAGAAGTTAACAGTAGCTAACATAGAGCAAGAGCTTAGAGAATCAGGGATTTTACCTGAAAGATTGTTTCTTGCAAATGAAACAGCTCTTAAAGACCCACATTGCTGGAAAAACTCTTGTGGGATTGATCCGGAGAGATTATTCTCACTCAAATCAACAAGTTGCAAACTCCAAAGGCGAGGAAGATCAGGAATTATGGTCCCACTAAAGTTGTTCCTAGAAAGTGATAGAACTTGAAGGAACTGCAATCTCATCAACCCTTTATCAATATGCCCTGAAAGAGAAAACCCATCAAGCACTAAAGCAGAGACACGTCGGGTTGTCGGGTCACATTTGACTCCGACCCAATTGCAGGGAGTTTCATCATCTTCGTTCCAACTAGAAAGCTTAGATTTTGGGTCCTTTAGACCCTCTTTGAACACAATCAACCCCAAAACGTCGTCGTTGAATCCTGGGTCAGTGGAGATTACCAGGACTGGAGCAAAAAGAAGAAGAAGAAGCAAGAAATGGGTATATTGCATTTTCAGAGAGAGAGAGAGAGAAAGAAGGAGAGATATTCAGACCCAAAATTGGAGAAATGGTTGAGAAGAAAGCATAGGATATGATGAAGTTGGCATCGCACAAAGAAAAGAGATTTCTGGGAAAAAGGAAGGAGGTGAAAAGGACAAAGCAATTTGAACAGAAAATTCAGTTTTTAATTTTTTGTACAGTTTGAAGAGGTGGGTGATGAAGGAAGAAGAGAGAAGGGAAGGAAGAGTTTTAAGAGTTGGTGAATGAGGAGAATGAGAATGAGGAGTTAGTTGGGGGAGTAATGAGAAGGAGGGGATGAAATAGTAATGGCGTACACTTTAATTTAAGGATTCAAAGAAGAATTAAATAAGGAGAGAGAGGATGGAAGGAAGTCAGGAACATTGGGAGTGGAGAAGCCATTAATGGAGGAAGTGAGGAGAGTAAAGAGGAGGGAGTGATGGAAAAGCATAAATAACAGAGAGGGAGGGAGGGAAAAGCTTTTATTCTCAAATGGCAGAGAGACACATTAGTTTAGAGAGAGAGAGAGAGGGGGGCTTGTTTATTACGAAAGGGGGAATGTGAGGCATGTGAATAGTGAATTGGGTCAAACCCGAATCCTATGAATGAATGATCCATGTTCCCACTTTTTCGTCTCCCTCCCAACTTCAAATGCATATCCACTGACCACTGTCAACTTATTTATCCTCTTCTTATATTTATACTCCATTTATTATATAGTGCGGATCGGAGGGAGTAAGCCACATAGACAAGGTTTTATTGAAGGTTTAAAAAATTGGATCGGACATCAAATCGGATGAGGTATTGGTTTAAGGGTTATTGGTCTGACTAGGGTTGGACTGGTCAGACCGATTATATTAAAATAATAAAATTTTATTGATATTAACATTAATAATCACTAATATATCAAAATGTAAATAAGTATGTATGATTCATCAAACATGAATATTTAATGTTTCTATAGAGGGAAAAATAGAAAATATTAGTTGATTACACGTGAAAGTAAATATTATTCTACAATCCACAGACTAAAATACAATTACTAAGAGCAACAACAGTTAAATATTAAACATATGCAAGTGTAAAATAACATTTAAAATATTATAGTTTTCTGATTTCTAAATTTGAGTGAAGTGAAAGTTGATAATTAGGTGAATTAACAAAATAAAAAACATTTAAAAAAAAAAGCAAAACCAGTTCGACCGGGTTTTGCCAGTTCATTCGGGTTTTTACCGTGTTGCCCCGTTGAAGGACCGGGTCAATGCCGCCCCTAGTTTAAAGAGTCACCCGGACCAGATTGCAGGGCGGTTCGCCGTTGAACCGTCCGGTCCGGTTTTTTTAACATTGATTTTATTTGCTCTGTTACTAAGTCATGTCATTACATTTTATATATGCTTCATTTATTATGTGCTGACTTTATTTTTCAAATGGTATAATTCATACTCCCTCCGTTCCTCATTATAAATTTCACATAACTAATTTATGTTTATTAAGGAAAGTAATAATATTACTAGTTAGAAAGCAATGATTATGTAAGAAATGTACTTCATTTTCTAATTATACCATTTGTTAATAAAGATGGGATAGAATGTATGGAGAAAATATAATAAAAGAGAATGTGACAAATAAGAGACAACAAAGATAAAAAAGAATGTATGGGGAAAAATAAACAATGGGTGAAATTGAAAAAAAAAACAATAAATGTTTAGACGATAGTAAAATTTAGCTTATATCTTGGGAAGCCTACAGGCTACATTCACAAATTTAAAACTTATAATAAGGGACAGAGGGAATATCATATAGGGTTAAAGTTGGAAAGTTGTTATCTTTCAATGTAGAATTAATGAGGTTATATTTTTGTTTATTTATGAAAAATATACTAGAAGTAACTTATAAATAGATATAGACTACTTTAAATTTTATTTACGAATTACACTAATTCTAACATTTTTTTTATTGACAAAATTTAGAAAAGGGGTTGGGTTCACACACCGTCCAAAGACAGAGCTCCTAACTAATAATCCATCAGGGCATGTCTCTATAGGCTCTGAAACATGACAAACAAGCCTTTTTTAAGTTCACAGGGAGGTTTTGTCCAATTTCACTTAGCTGTAGAGATAATTCCCAAAGCGTTACGACTAGAACCACAACTAAGTGGTACTCCCCAATAATTGAACACTCGTCAACATTGTCGAATGTCCAACCCTTTCGCCAGTTGAACCAACAAACGATAAATCTTCTAACATTTTTTGTTGCAATGAAACATTTTCGTTGACTTTATCAATTCTAATTCAAAATTTAATAACTTTAATAAAGTTTACACAATTATAAATGAATAAATGATGGGTATAATTGTAATATTCCAACAAGATAACTATTTTAGCTCAATTAAAATCAAGTTTTTAATTCCTTAAACTGAAAGAATTCTAACTTAGTACCCATTAAAAATATACATTTTTCTCACGGTATCCTCTTTTGATAAACCTCTTCCAACAAATATTTACTTTTTTGGACTGAACTTCCAACAAATATTTACATACTCTATGAATGTTATAAATCTTAATTACATTAAATGAAAACATAATAATTCATATTCGTTTAATCTTAATTTTTAGTTTTTGTGTTTTCTTTGTACAAAGTTGATATCGCACAGCAGTACTATTGGACTTCTTTCAAATGTCTCTCTTCTCTCCTCATTTTGGTACTAATTCAAAATCCAATCTATGATTTATAATATAAATTAAAATATTTATAAATAAAAAGTCTATATTTTTTTTTTTTTGAAGTGGAGGGAATAATTAATGTAATACTATAAGCTAGATTTTAAAATTTGATAAAAAAAAATTGATAAATGCATTTAACAATAAATAATTGTATCTTATGTTTAGAAAAACAATAATTTATTTATTATAAACTTTGAAAACAATAATAGTATGAGAGCCAATTAATATCAATATTATCTTCTTCTAATTCTAAATGTATGGCCTATTTACCTAATTTAAGTAATTTAAGGATGTTAATTAAATTAGTTAATATGTCATGATTTTTCTAAAAAACTAACCAACTTCCTCAACAATTACATCCCTTACTCTCTTATTTGATTATTGTCGAGGGAGTAATTTTGAAAAATATTGATAAAAATAATAAGGACATCATATAGTAATTATATAGTTTATTGAATTATATAAAATTAAGTTTACCTAGTTTTATCTTTATTTGTTCAAATTAATTCAATTGGATCCCTATGTGATTTTTATAATATCTCAATTTTTGAATTGGTATGGTTATTTTTATAAGATTTATTTTGGGTTGTTTGAAAATTGAATGCGTTGATACAATTGTATCACAAATAAATTCTACTTTCTCATCTCATTTTTTCCAATATACTCTCTTTCATTATTTTTCTCACAACTATTTCTCTTTCTTTTTCTTTTCTGCCAACGACTATTTCTTTATAAACGAAACATACTTAAAATAGTTTAAAGGTGTCAATATGTAGTGTCTGTCAGTGGCTTGAACAAAGCCTCCAGTAGGACACATTGTTCAACAAAACTATATATATATATATATGTATTATTTTTAACTAATTCTCGTTGATTTCTTAAATCATATAATTGAAGCATTCACCTTGAGAGTTGGCTTGTTACTAACATTCCAATGGCACAATTTTTTAGCTGTGGAAAATTCTACACTTTGTCTCAAACAAAATGACTTCCAATAGGAGGATACTTGTATTTAGCAAAAAAATAAAAATATTATAAATCTCTTACTTTGGATTCCTTAAATTTTAAAAAATTAATCAACTAAATATTATACTTCTTCTTATCCACAATATAAGAGGTATCATAAATTGTATATTATAAATGTAACATGGAAAAGGCAAAATAACATATGCTTATTTTTCATTTTTATCTTTGGATAGTAAATAATTGTGAAGGAGAGTTTTAAATGCAAAGCGATGAGAAAATGAGATATTAAGGTATCTATCTGTCTATATAACATAAATGACTCTTCCACCAAAACATTATTCATAAAGAATTAACGGCCCAGATGATTAGTTCTATTCAGATCAATGAGTCAAATTATCACTAACTATATTTGAATTATTATATTTAAGATACTTTTAACAAAAATATAATCATTATCATAAGATGCTTCTGATTGGTCAATCCTAAAATATTTATATCACTAATTATATCTGCTAATTATATTTAAGAAAAATATAATCATTATTTTTGAATTATTATATTTTAGATATTAAGGAATTATTATATTTAAGATAAGTCCTAAAATTATGTTCATAAGAAAATTCTGATTGGTCAATCCCAAAATATATATATCGCTAATTATATCTACTAATTATATTTAAGAAAAATATAATCATTATTTTTTAATTATTATATTTAAGATAAGCCCTAAAATTATGTTCATAAGAAGCTTTTGATTCGTCAATCCCAAAATATATATATCACTAATTATATCTACTAATTATATTCCATCATGTTACTATTCATAAGACATCCACAACTTTTGATTGGTCAATCTATTCAAAAGATGGTCATTGAGGCAGTAACATTGAATGGTTCTAGGCCAAATGAGAAGGTATTGATGCATAGAATAGACATGAACCCTTTAGAATCAAGATAGTCTTTTAAAATGAAACGGATGCAATTCCCAGTCACTTTGTCATTCGCAATAACAATAAACAAGAGTTTGGGGAAATCTTTAAAGAAGGTTGGAATATACCTTTCAACACTGGTTTTCACACAAGGACAACTTTATGTTGCACTATCGAGAATGAGGAGCATAGAAGGGTTAAAGATTGTTTTGAGCCTGATCTGAACCGTTCCTAATGCCTTGGGGGTTCAAATGCAAAATATTATTTTTTTACCAAGGATTGCACTATAGTGATGCGATCCTGGATCGTCTCTCAAGAAGTCTAATGAACTATCCTAGGGAAACTAAATGCAATTAAAGCTATAAAAAGACCGGGGGTTAAGAGAAGGTATTTTTGGTATTTTTCATAAAAAGAATATAAAGCTTATTTTTGGTATTTTTAGAATAAATATAGATGGATGATGGAATGGAATGATGGGATGCTCTCTTGGTTAGGGATGACATGTGACAAATTATTGACTCACACTTCTAAGGAGGAGTTAATCCAAGTTCTAATGTAAAACATAAGGCAATCGCTCTTAGTCCAGTTACCTAATTAACTAATTAACGTGGCGCATTCCTCATTCAATTAATTAATCAAATAACTGTTAATTCCCAACTCGGTAGTGAATAATCATGATAAACATACAAAGAGACTCTCGTTAGAAGTAAATCGAAACATCTAACGTTGGACCTAGCGTCTAAACACACATACAATCGCACATGCATTCAACATATTCTAGAAATCCAGAGGAGATATAAATGAAGCATATCTTTCGCATAATATCATGAAAACAACACTAGGTTCATACACATAAAAGGTATCGCTTGATTAGATGTATGACCATTACAAATGATTAAAAGCATACTTGTTCTAAGACCAAATACATATAACAAAACACAAGGAATTGCAATACATAAATAAAACTAAATAAGAGAAATTAATAAACTTCCCTAAAGTGGATTCAATGCTTGCTTCAAGTCATCCCATCGTCCAAGAGAGCATCGGGCTGATTTAGTTCATCAAGGAGGAGGATGAATCTCTCAAGAGCAGCTGTAACTCGAGCTCCATGAAGAACCGATGAAGGATTGTGGAGTGGAGGAGAGAATGGGTGGAAGAGACGAGAGAATTGGTGTCTTGTATGTATATATTCGTCCTCCCCCCTCATAGGCACACTAGGCAACACATATATAATCCAAATTAGCCTAAGATCTCCTATTCTGACTAGGATTATCAATTAGGAAAGGATTGGGGAAGACCCAATCACTCAATCTTCAAGAAAGCTAGTCGAAATAGGAAATAATGAGTGGGATAATTAATTAGGAAACTTCCTAATCCATTTAGGTCTAGAATTACTTGGGAAGGTCAACAATATTGATTAGGAAATAATTAGATATGACCCAACCACTTAAATTACAATTTGGCTTGGAATAAGAAACTTTCCCAAAACTGCCCAGTTACGCATTTTCGCCGTCACCTCGCCGTGGCTGAGGAACCTTCTTTTCTGTTTGCCTTTTTTCCTCTGCTCGCCGTCATCTCTCCGTGGCTAACCCACGGCGAGGCAATTCCTCTATTTTATTGTTGTTTTCAATTTGGTCCTCCTTCTTTGCACCTATAATAGGAAATTAAAGCAATTGTAAAGTATATCAAGTCCATAAATATATAATGCAGGAGTTAAGGACCTAAAATACCCAAATTATGATATTTATGCAACTAACTCAATAATATTGGACCTAAGTGTAAAAGTGCTTAATTCCCAATATATTTGCCTATAATAAGTGCTAAATTCCTTACAATTAGTGGACAAAGACACATAATAATCAAGTGCAATCAGAGCCCTAACGAACTTGATCACGGTAACAATACGAAGAACATAGTTTACAAGGAGATATCCATGAATGTAGACCGGCATTAATTCATTGATATTCGGTGTGTTATACTTAAATGTGCTCATTCCTTTACCTCATTGTTTTAAATGTTAGCCTATATTTCCAACATGCATTTGTGTGAACTTAAGTTTATATAAGGTAATATGCTTTTGATTGTTAGCATTTGTATAATGAATTAGGTTAATATTTCCCATGACCTCATGCAAATAAATTTATGATTTTGTTTTAAATTAAAAAACCATATTTATGATTTCAAGTTGAATCACATAAAAAAGATCACATGTGCTATGCACGGGAGAGTTGCACAGGAGGGCCAGCTCGTTACTATATAACACATGGGTAAAATCGGAAAAAAAAAATTATATCAATTTTATCCATTATAAATTACTCAACTATCCTCCCTTAGTTTATGTAATTTGATTGATTAACTTTAATAATATGGATTGAAGGGAATAGTAACAAAGAGATGCATTAATATACACACATATATATATTACAGTAATACTTTGCCAAGGAAGTGTGTTTGGGAAAGCATCCAGTGGTAAAAGTAAAAAAAAACCCAATGGCACCGCATATGATAAAATATTTTTGTTTGGAATCACGTTTTAAAAAAAGAACTTCTTAACCTTACTGCACGACTGCCCAGAATCAACTCCAAGTGGCTTTAAATAAAAGAAAGCTCTTTTGTACTGTGGAGAGAAAATGGAAAAGGTGGAAGAGAAAGTAAGGGTCCGGTCTCACTTTATTTTTGAAACAAAAAATTAAAATATTTTAAGAGACCCAATAATTAGATGTATGATCTTATAAGGTACTCTCAATGTACATAGTATAAGAATAATTGACTTTTCTTTAATAGAATAAGGAATCAAAATAAGTTAATTAATCATAACGTATATGTTATATGATATATTATTAGATTATGTATTATTTTATAAATAAAAAAATTAGGTAGGTGAAAAAATTATAGGATTATTTTTTATTTTTCTAATAATAAATTATTTTTATAATCTAATTTAATATTTCTCTTAAAATTATCATGTCTTTTTTATAGTAATTTTCCATCTAAACTTGCTTTTCAAAATAATCACCTAGACATGTTTCTAAAAGTTTCATTGAAAAAAAGTCACTTTTACTATCACAAATTCAAACATAAATCACATTACACAATCTAACTTTTATCCAATCTTACTTCTGAAAAAGTCAGATTGAAAAAAAAAGTCACTTCTACACCTTCAATCCAAACACACATCTGTATGCATAACTTTGAAAAGTTGGGCAAAAAAGACATAAATTACAAATGAATATGATTAATACAACTTGTGGTTCTTGAACTTTCACTAAAATTTGGTTTTGGTCCCTGAAATTCAAAATTGGTGGTTTTGATTCTTGAATTTTCGGTTAATTTTGGTTTTGATCTCTGAACTTTAAATTGCTGGTTTTGGTCCTTGAACTTTGTGTCATTTATCACAATTGGTCCCTAATTTTTCAAGTTTTTTTAAAAGTTCAAGGAGTAAGACCAAAATTAACTGAAAATTTAGGAACAAAGACCAAAATTGACTAAAAATTTAAGGAATAAAACCATCGATTTTAAAGTTCAGGGACCAAGACCAAAAGTGACTGAAAGTTCAATAATTAAAACCACTGATTTTAAAGTTTAGGGATTAAAATCAAAATTGATCAAAAATTTAAGCACGTATAAACCTAAATGAAAATTGTATTAACCTAAGCGCCCATTTGGTTCATAGATTCTCCGCCTATGGAAGCAGAAAATCCAGATTTTCCATCCTCCTCGCACGTTTGGTTGGCCGATCGTTTGTCATTTCCTTTTTCGGTGATAGTGGATTTTCTTTTAAATACAGGAAAATGCGTTCCCACAAAAAATGGTGGGAACCTATTTTTCGTCATCCATGGGAAGATGTGGGGAGCTCCAAAAGACTATTTTGCCCTCACCTTGTTCTTCCTCTTCTCCTTCTTCAACGTCATACAGCTGACGATAATGGATGAAGGTGAGGCCTGAGGTTCAAAACATTCTTCAATACTTGCTTGAAAACAACCATGTATGGCTGACCACAGTGGACAACAAGCTTGACAAGTATGGAATGGTGAACCAAAAATGAATTTGGACTCCTCCTGCACGAATAGAGAAAAAAGGAAGAAGAAGACGATGAAGAAATTGCTTTCACTACCTACTGTTTTTCTCTTCTTTTTTCCTTTATCTTTTGTGCTTTTTTTTTTTTTACGTTTACCTTATTTTGTGTAGATCTGATTGTGAATTGTGTATATGATTTGGGTAATGGATTATTATAGGGATTTTTCGAGAAATTTTGATGTAGGTAAATTCGAATTTGACGTATTCATTGATTATGAAAACAAGTTTAAAATCTATTTTAAAACTTCAAAATGGATTTTTGAAAGCAAAAAATAGAATTTGGCTGCGTGGATATAAATCTGATGTGAATATGATTTTTTAAAAAAATTTATTTTATGTTCATATTTAATATTTATATTTATTTATTGTAATTATTTAAAATATATGAAAAGTAGTTAAGATTTGAAAGGTGAGTGTAAACATTTGAATGAGAGAGTACACACATAAAAATAAGAGAGATATTTTTTTTTTGTGTTTAAATTGAAATTGTTGAAGCTTTCACAGGATATGGGTGAAAAATTTTTGGGATACACCCAGTAATTGAAGCCACAAATTTCTCACAATCTAAATTTCGGGATACACCCAATAAATGATTCTTGTATTTACCGAAAATATTTTATTTATTTATGTAAATTAAATTTTTTATTAAAATTTAATATTTATTGACATTATAATTAGAAAAAATAATTTATTCTTTTATTTTTATGATAATATAATTTTAAAATATTTTAAAATTTAATATTAATGAGTTTAATTAATAAATATTCATTAAGGGTAAAATAGTCATTTGAATAAAATTATGATTTTCTTTACCCCATTATCAACCAACCAAACATAAAATTTGCAATTCTATTCATTTGCTTTTCTGCGGACACCAAACACCCTTCGATCCATTTCCTTTCCTTTCTATTTTGTTAAAATATTTTTTGTGAAGCAAACATACCTAAATGAATATAAATGCCAGACACACACAGAACAGTGACTAAACATAGGCTGGTGCTGGTAGCTGCGGCATTTGTCGTTTAATAAAAAACAAGTACAAAACCTTGGTTCTTATTAATTTTCTTGTTGGGCCGTTTGACTTTGGAATCCACTCCCTCGTTTGATTGAAGCTAAACCATGAACTTATTATTCTAGATATACCACCTCATTTCATTTTATATTATAAACTAATACTCCCTCTTATCTACATTATAAGACCCTTCTATTTAATTCACACTGTTCAAAACATTAAATTTTTTTTAGAAAAGTTCATGTAATTTTTGATCTCACTCTTATTAATTATACTAAATTCTAACATTGTATTTATTTCAATTCTCTCGCTAACCTTATTAAATCTTGGCATGTGTGATAAAAAGAATCAAAGCTGATTGAAACCAACAAAGGCTGTTGTAATACTATAGTGCTAAAAAAGTTTCTAAAAGGGGTCCTATAATATGAATCAAATGAAGTAGTAATATTTTTTGAATCATCTCTATTGGTTGCACATCTTAAAAATTTAATAGAGTTTCCATCATGCAGCAATAAACAATACAGCTCCCCAATCTATTCTACAGGATGAATGGTCCCAGTGAATAGGTCAATCACAGAGAAGAGTCAGCCTCCTTGAGAGAATTAAATTCCTCTCTGATTCTATTGTATTTTGTTTTGTTCAGTGTGTAAAAATTGTTTATAGAGTTTTTTGTCTTGAAGCTTGACAGTCCCAAGGCCACATGGTGAGCATGGTTTTTACTTTCTACTCTTTTTGCCTTCAAAGGCAAGCAAATATGCTGTCTTATTCATAACTACCTATTATTCTTCCTCCTTGATCTCCATCCTTCTTCATCATTAGACTAACATCATCAAGTTAAATTCACATGCCTCTTCGTATTGATACTGGTGACTTTTTCATTTTTAAATTACTACATTCAAATTTAAAATGTACCCTTAAAACTTTAAATTCAAATTTGTTTACCACCTTAATCAACAACTTATTGAATGATCTAACTTTTTTAGTTGTAAACAATAAACCTTTTTATGGTTGACTATCTCCCAATTTTCCTAATGAAATTTACTTTTTCATATACCACTCTGTTCCTTATTATAAGTCCATCCTAACTACTTCTCATTTATCAAGGAGTAGAAATTATAACATTAAATATGTCATATTTAAAAAAAAAATTCCAACTTTACTCTTATTTAAGAATAGTTGTTAAAATAATATTTTATACATTATAAACATTCTCTCTCATCTTCCCTATTTTTAACGGTAAAATAGTCACAGTAACATTAATTGATTTCAAACGGGATTTATATTTAAAAACAAAAAATATGTGATAATTAAACTTATAATAAGTAACAGAATGGTATAAACAATGACAAACAGCTAAGCTGTTTATTTATTTTTGGGTGATCACAGCTAAGCTGTTCAAGGAGAATGTAAACGCAGGTGAGGTATATTGAACGTTTTCCATGATGGTATCTGAAAAGTGTTCCTTGTTTATTTGGGATACTCATTTACTGCTTGTCTGTGCCGGAAATGGCGCTGCTGCCAAAAGGTAAATCAAAACGTTAAAATAACACTTAAAAACCCAACATTTTGGGTCTTCATTCACATATAAATTGAGTTGGGCTAAAGGTCTAGGCCCGAAACACGTTACTGTTTTGGAGTTTCTAGTAACCCAGCCCAATTATTTATCACAAAAAAGGATGTTCACCATCACTTGGGCCCATTTCCAATATGTCCTTCTCATTTACCATTTTGATGTTCACCATAACTTGAGTCCACCTTGATGTCAAGGCCCAGTAGCCTTGTCAAATCTCATTTTGCATTTTGCTCCTCACCCATAATCTTTTTTTGGAAAAATCAGTAATATGAGTTTATAAAAGAAATGTGATCACCAACATCAAAGAGTAGTCTTCCTTTCTTACTTTTCCCTTCATCAAAAGATATGAAAAGGCTCGTACAAACATCCCCCAACAAGAGCACACCAAGTGTTTTTCTATACCTCCACTCCTAAGGTTCTACCAATGGAGTAGTTTTTAGTATAATCTTCTTTATCAATTTTAATGTAATATTCCTCACTCGTTTTCAAAATGCCTTCTTTTAACGTGGTTTTCCGTCGTCCTCCCTCCAAGTAAATTATACCAATTGAACATTAATTTAATTATTGTATAAATTTTGGACTTTAGATTAATTTTTATGAAAAATTTGTTAAAAGCCTTAATTTGTTTAAATTCATGAAAGAAATAAATAAATAAGTTCTTATAAAAAGAATCGAAAAGAGTATAACTTGATCAACCCTATATATCACTAGGAGGATCATAAACTATTAAACTTTTACAATTTGTTATGGATGCTATGGGTCTTCTTAGTGAGAACCAATTAATATATTCACTTGATTTCCCAATGATGTGGTGAAATTTCAATTTGGTGCCTTGTGTTTGGTTTGATGAATAGAAGGATGAATGTTCTTTGCTTGCATTGGAGGTGTATGGAGTGGGCGGATGAATCTATGCCTTGCTTGCCTCTTTTCTCAAATTTTAACAATCTTTCTAGTCAAGCCTACAATTTGACTAATATTAACAAATATTAATCCATTGTATATCATAATTATCAATCTTTATATGGAAAACCATTTTTCATGTGATTATATTTTTTTTCAATTTTTAATTTGACATCCATGTATTTTCTCTTTTAATTGAATCCTTTATTTTTTATGTGTTGGCCTCATTAGCCCCTATAATTTTTTTGTTAGCACTATTAACCTCATGCAACAAAGTTAAGGATTTAAGCAAGAGGAAAATCCCATAAGATATCAAACTAAAAATTGAGAGAAAGCATAAGTACACATAGTGGTTTTCTCAACATTATATAAATAATTATTCAAGAGTTAATACTATCAAGTTAAAATGATCGAATTTGATTAAATATAATTACCTTAATTCAATATTTTTCTACTTACAAAATTTGAACTCTCCACTTTACACACCATGCTGAATTATCAATTTTAAAAATAAATACTAATATTTTAGATTAAAATATAAATATTAAAAAAACCTCTAGAAAGGTCAAATTTTGTTTGGACAATCTAAGGTGACAGGCAAGGTCAACGGTGCACCAACTTGGGTTTATTAATTGTAATTCAGTTCTTACTCACTCACTCCCCCGTTTCTAATTACAAGATTAAGTTAATTTTTTTGAAAATATTAAGGATACAAAATAAATCATCTTAAATTGTTTATATTCATCTTTTTTCATCAAAACTAATTTATAATCTAATTATATGTAACATATGTTATAATTTAGTGGCCTAATTATTCCCTTAACCTCCACAAAAAAGTCAATTTAATTTTATAATTAGGGCTGGATGGAGTATCATATATTAACAAGATGTTATGAACAGTGATATCATGAATAGAGAGGAAGGGAGCATCTTTAATATTTAACTTAAAAAGATAGAAACACAACCAATTAATTATTGGTCAAGATAGTATATAATCTCACCCCATAAAGATGAGAACACAAGTTCTTCTCCCTAAAGAGGCACTTATCTTTAGAGGAGCTAGCCGACACTTGACAATATTATAAATAAAACTCCGAAAGATAGGGAGGGAGTAATAGTTTGTATCTCTATATACTAGAATATCAAAGAAACCAACAAGTGATTGATCAATATGGTAAGTGATCTCACTCTTTGATGATAACGACGTAAATTTGATTCCTAAAAAGCACACTTCTAATTAGAGGAGTTAACCCATTAAACGATGTACTTTATCTCATCGAGTCTAAATTAATCAGTTGTTTAGACCAACTGACCCAAGTGTAGAGTTTGGGTGTTGAATAGCGGGTGGTGGATTCTTCACACTTTTGAAAGGAAAAGAAGAAAATTCAATGTATGAAAAAAAAAAGGAAAAAGAAAATTCAGGTAAAGGAAAAAGAAAATCATAAAAAGAGGGCCTAAGAGCTGAAAATATATTTTGATGATGACGTGTCATGTTCTCAGGTCTCAACCTTCAATACTCCAAATTACGAACGACAAAGCTTCTCTCTGTGCCCTGTGTTTGTGAAAATTGGACGTTCCCGTCAATTCAAACGCCTCTTTCTTCTTCTCCTTCCATTCTCAATATTCTTCTCTCTCCCTTTTGTATTCTTCACAATAATCCCTCCTCTTTCTTATTTCAACTCCTTCGTCATTAGCTTCCCTCCATTCATACTCTCTTTCCCTTTCTCTCTCTATCTCTATTCTTCTTTCTGCTTCATCTCGTTTTTTTTGGGGCTACCCAGAAATGATTTCCACTCTGAAATCTGTTTCCCTTATAAACCCTAAACTTTCCCATGTCTCAATGTCGTTGAGCAAGGCTTCGGATTCTATAAAGTTCCATCCTTTGCTCAAAACTCCTAATTCCTCCCTCTGTGTTGTCCCCAATGGTTTTTCCCCAAATGGGTTTCTCACACTCAATCGCCGTACTCCTTTGATTCTCGCTTTTGCAGCTTCGCGTGATGACCCGGTAAGATTCAAACATTATGAAAAATGAAAGAGTTTTATGGTTCTCTTGATGAATTTGAGTTACTGGAATTGCTTAAACGGCATTTTGCAATGTTTATTATGATACTGTGGTGTTGACAAATCAGTGTTTTCATCATTGAGGAAGGTCTGTGATTGATATTTGCTGTTGACATTCATCTGAATCATCTTTAAATTGCTATATGATTGTTGGTTTATATTTTTTGGACGCATATCTGCTTGGTTATGAGGTTTGTTTCCAGGTTACCCCTTTACTCACTGATTAGTTATTAGACAGTGATGGCTAAGTATGTTACTATCAAGATTACTCTCAAGGACGACAGACTTATCTACAAAGTTATTCTTTTTTGGATTATTTATGTTCCAGATGTTAAAAAGGTGTTGTCACCCCAAGTTACAATGTTGTTTTCATTCAGAATAACAAGGTTGTTTCTGTGGCAACAAATTTAAAATATCTTTGAAGTATCGGAATGATAGGTTGTAACTTTAGGAAGAATGAGTGATAGCTTCTGGAATCACCAATGGCAACTTATTTCTATGGTATTAATGTGAATTTTGAGGTTTTAGGTATGTAGCTATTCTTCATATAAAATTATGGGCCTTAACTTTCATCTTCCCCTCAGAGCTGCTCTTGATTTCATCTTGTACAAATATTCTTCATTTCTTCTTGTCAATCTGGACTGGAACTGTAAGATGATATCTATATTTTGCACTTCAAACTTTGAAGCAGCGGGACATTGAAGTGGAGAGCGGAAAGGAGGAGCTTGAAATGGGATCTGAAGAATCACAAGAGGCATGGAAGCAAGCTCTAGATACTTTTAGAGAACAGGCCAAAAAGATTCAAGGTGTTTCTCAAGAAGCATATGAAGAGTATTCAAAGAAGGCAATTGTCATTTTGAAAGATACTACAGAACAGTTGAAAGTACAAGCAGATAAGGCAGGGCATGATTTGACTGTGGCGGCAAAAGAATTCAGTGAAGAAGGCAAAGAGTATATCACCACAGCTGCTGAAAAATCTCCTGAAATGAAGGAGATTGTTGAAACATTTACCTCCCCAACCGATGATCTCAGCCATCTTTCTGGAGTGCGAGACTTCTATGTTGGTATACCTTATGGTAAGTATTATGTGGTGGGGCAATTGAACGAGTTACCCCCACCCCCTGGGGGTGAACTTTACAATCATTGAAGCAAGTCTTTTTACAGTGAGAAAACTCAAAATCTTAGACTAGAAGCATTTGAACCTATTCTAATTCTTGATACAGATGGCATTCCATGGAATGTTTTTATAAACATACCCTTGGTGTAATAGCATGACTTTTATGAAGGGGGAGTTTTTATTACCTCCTATGCTAGCCAAACACTGAAGATTAATAATTTTCCTTCTTATTTATCTTTTTAATTTTATTTTATTTTTTCCAGGTCTTATACTCTCTGTTGGAGGCTTCCTTTCCTTTATGGTAACAGGAAGCCTTGCAGCTGTTAGGTTTGGGATGATTTTAGGCGGTCTTCACTTGTTTTTAAGCATTTCAAGTCTAAGAGCATACAAAAGAGGAGAATCATCTCCCCGAACTTTGAACAGCCAAGCTGGTAAGGTCATATGAGTGGAAAAATAATTTGAATCGAAAAATTTTCAAAATTCAAATTTAACCATCTATTTTTGTAAGCAATTATATGATGCTATCATTTTTTGTATCAACTTGATACCACATCTGGTTTGTACCAATTCAATATAATCATTAGATTGACTACAAAAACTGGTTGTAATAAGGCAAAGGATTAGTTGGTAATGAATTTTACAAAAGGGGTGTGATTGCTGAACTAATAAGTTTATTAAATTTAATTGGGCTTAAAGTTGATGGATTGTGAAAAGAATCAGATGAACTTGGGGAATTTTGATATTCTTTTTCTTTAAAAGATCATACAATTCTGTTAAGTTTGATAGGGTGAAATAAAATTTTTGAATCCAGACTATTTGATATACACGTGTTGTTTCAACTCTTAAAACAGTTTAATTTATGTGCCAAACAAATATAGTGGAGGAGTGCTTTATGTTAGAGATAAGGGAATGCAATATAGTGTTCTCTGAAATCAGGGTTGCCAAGGTGCTATAGGCTTATATTGAGCCATCTTTGCTTTAATTTTATCCTGATGTATGGGGTCAAAATATCTATTGGCGCTTGTATACTTGACCACTGTAAGATCTGCTTGCATTTGTCTCATGAATGGTCACTTAATTGAATCTGGTTTTCAGATTATCAATGCCTACGATCTACTTTTTCTTGTTTTCTGTATACTTAATATTGCAAATGCTTTCTTAAAAAATGTTAGTAAAATACTTTCCACTCTACTAGCGTTAAGGAGAAATAGGCAAGTATTTGTTTTGGTATGAAAACTTGTTTTGCAATTACCTGATGATCTTACATTTTAGCCTAACATCTACTTGATCAGTATTTTCTTCTATCATGTTTTATTCGTTTCTTTCAGATTTTTAAGCTTATTATAAATTAATTGTTGAACTTGCAGCAATAGCAAGCATACTATTCCTGCGGGAAGTAATCTTACTAGGCAAGGTAAGTCATTTTATATTTGTAATCAATTTAAATATATTAAAGCATGAATTGTAGAAAGAGATAACCATGAAGGTGGCTCACACACCAAGACAACAATTTTTAAAACGCTGATGGTTTCTATTATTTCTTTCCTTTTCCTAGGGGTCACCTCTCATAACTCGGTTCACTGCTCTGATCAGGTTGGTGAAATATTCTTTTTATAGTATTTAGCATATGTTTTTCTTAATTGAAACCAGATTTTATTAATCTTATAATGATTTGATTAAGTATCTGCACACACATAAACATGAATATTCCATCTGTGAAGTTGCTTCCCACAGACTAATTGGCTAGCATTTTCGAGGAAATGGAGTCTCAACACTTTCTTTCCGTATCTTTCTCCATACACAAACTCCTTTATTTATTGAATTATCCATTTGATTTGATGATATAAGATCAATGACCTATGGCATTGAACCAAATATATAGTCACTGCTATAAAGAAGCAATATGATCTTGTTTTTAAGTGGAAAGTGATCATAAATACATAGCCATTTGACCATGGAGAATTGTGTATGGAGATAAAGTATTGAGAAGATTCATTTCCCTTTCTTTCCTTCCCAATAGTTTTGATAATTTGCGCTGCCTGAGGTGGATGATTTATGAATGTTCTGTACTTTAGCCTTAATCCTTATAGTATTTGCTATGGTTTCTATTGATAGTTTCTGTCACTTGAAATAGTGCCTTGAGTGTAGATTAGTATTTGATTTTAGATGTTCAACTTTTTCTCATAATTTATTGATAAGTAAATAAATTATGTTCCCCTAGCCAATATGTTAACTATAAGCTATTTAAACTCCATCTTTCACTTCCTCTTTTCACAGTAGAAGACATGTTCACGAATGAATCACATAAATGCGTTCACCTTTAGTAGAACTACCCTTCTGAAAATTTCCTATAAAGTTATTATCCATGTTCGTGAAGCTATATTGCTTCCTTCAGTGACTAAGATTTTGTATAGTAACAACCTTTTTGTTCTATGCAGTGGTGCAGTGGCGGCATTTTATGTCTATAGATTGGTGCTGGAACGTAAACCACTTAAAGACTCCAACCTGGAAACTGGACCAGGAAATTAGTGTAATAACATTAAGGTTAGAATTTTGATGTTTGTTGTAGTTCACAACGGAAGTATGTCACTTACACATCAGTTCTCTTTTATTTGCCACTCAGTAGCAGAAGATCTTCTTGGAAAAATGTCAGGGTAAATTTCCTTTTTGGTAAAAAAGAAACATGGCCCTCTTGCCTGATGGGGGAGTAAATTTTTATGTTCATTTATAGTTTAATTTGTGGGAAGCGGTTGTCCCATAATACATTCCTGTACGGAATATTAGCTTTGAAGAATGTTGAACATATTTTAATAATCAATCTCATGTAGTATTGTGGTTTGAAGTCGGATATTGTTGATCCTGTCTTCAATTGTAATGGCTTGTAGAGTTGGAAGGAAATACATTTAGGCATTTAGCCTTGTAAACTAAATTTTATTGGGAGAATTGCAATCAAGTCCCATGTAAGAGAATCAATCATGATCAGTCGATTAGGTCTCAAAAAAATCATCAAGTTACATTGAAGTTCTCAGGGACATATGTGATATTAAATCCGAATGTGTTGGGAGTTATCGATGCAGCTGAATGAATTGTTATAGACAACTCTTTAAGAACTCTAGTTATTGACAACTCAATGAGCTGCATTGATAACTCCTTACACATTCAATGTAATATCACCTAGGTCTTTGAGGACTTCAATGTAATTTACTGATTTTTTCAGACCTGGTCGTGATTAATTCTCTTATATGGGACATATTTGTAACTCTCCCGATTTTATATTTTGTTACACATAAAATGTTATAATGTTGTTGAATTCCTTTCCTATTGCAAAATTATTCGGTAAAACTTTTTAAGCTGTCAATGTAGAATAGAATATTGGTTTTCGTTGGAAAAACTATATTTTATTTATCTGTCTCTACTAATCTGGTTTTGATATGATAATTAGGGCTTTTGTTTGAGAGTAGTTTAATTTATAACTTAAAATTATGGTCATGGATATTTACTCACACTTATCAGTGGCATGGGTTGTTAGTTCTATGGGGATATTTATTAAGGAGTTAAAAACCCAGTAGAACATGCTCTTGTTTTACTCTTATAAATTGAGATAATTTGTACTGTCTTGATTTGAAAACTAGCCAAATTTGTGGAGAAATAACAAGGGTTTGTTTCTTATAAGCTTTTCAAGATGATCACAGAAATCAAGAATATGTAATTAATAATTATTGAATGTGTAAATATTCATTTTCACTAAGAATAGCAGCCATGCTTGCTGTAAATAAACGAAATCTAGCAATGTGAATTCCATATATGGAAAAAATAATTTATAACATTATTAAAATATCATAGTACAAATACCTAATTGTGTATAAATTGTCTAAAGATGCCGCAAAGAAAAAGAATAAAAGGAAAAAGGGAATGATAATATTAAGTTGCCTTGTATATATATATGATGTAATTATCTTAATCTCCCCCCTCTATCTTTTCCCCTCTCTCTCCATTAATTAACTAAGCAGCTGCAGAAGGGTGTTCTAGAGTGCATCATGAGCTTGATTATGGACTTCTGGTTGATTATCCAAGGGCATGTATTGTGCCATAATTGCCCTTATTTCTGAATCCATATATCTCTGCACATATTCCATACCAAATCCAAAGCCACAAAAAAATTGGAATTACTCAACAAATTTAAGATGACAATGCTCAAAATGAAATAAAACTCCCAGCTTACCCATATTTAATACTCCCTCTGGTCCTAATTATAAGATCACTTTGACTTTTTTGACTTTTTTCAGTAAAAAAAAAAAGTAGTTTCAGTCTAAAAAAAATCTTTTTTTCTCAAAACTAATTTATTCTACTTATAAACTAACATATAATCTAATTTCATGTGACATATGTTATAATTTAGAGGTCTAATTTACTTCCTTAACTTCCACAAAAAAAAGTCCAAGTGGTCTTATATTTAGGACCGGAGGAAGGAGTATTATGAATTACATGCGAGAAGTCATAAAAGGTATAATTGCTACTTTGGTCCTTGTAGGTAGGTCCCTTTCAACTTTCTCACATACCAAATAATGACAGAAAATCATTAAATTCCGAACCATTTTTCCAAGTTTGCACTTATTAAATAATGTGTATTGGAAAAATATGTTGCATTATTTTTCTCACCTCTTTCCTCATTCACTAGGGGTAAAGTAGGAATAAAAAACTACTAAGTAATAACCCTTTAAGGGACTTACATTTAGGATAAAAAATTTCTTGTACAGTAGACTTATAATGATTATTAAAGCAGTAACAAGATTTTAAACTGGGACAACATTGGAAAATTTAAATTAATAGTACCTCACTTAGTGACTTATAATAAGGATCATTTAAGAGTAGAGATAGAGTAATTTATAATACTATTGGCATATGAGGGAAAGGGAATGCTCCTAGCTACATCAACCTTGCGAAGGAAGAAGAATACCTGGATTCTGTACTTGTAAAACGCATATCCCCCAGCAGCAGCAGCAATCAATATGAAAATAATGAGCCAAATAAATCCCCCATTGCCTCCTGAACTAGCACCATACTTTCCTGCATTTACATATATCACATTAATAAAATGAAAGTAATATTGATAATCATAAAAACTTCATATATTTGTTACATACAAAGGAATCATAGAAATATATATAAAATGTCAAAGGCTCACCAGTACAAATATCATTCTCTCTTATGTAAAACAAGCCGTCATTGCAGCTGCAGTCATAACTTCCCCAAGTATTCCTGCATTTGCACTCTGGGCACTGGCAAGCCAACTTCTCTTCACATTCATCTATATCTGTAACGTAGCCAGCACAATAATAATCCCATGTCAAAGGCATGATAAGAATATTATAGCTCATAAATAACGTGATTAAAAAGCCCTCATGATTCATATATATGCATGCATTCTATTAAAAACACCAAAATCGGAGTAAAATATATTTAGGAAAGGTTAGTCTTTCGGTTCCTTTAGTTTTGATTTGATTTAAATCTAGTTCTTAAATTTTGATTTAGTACAACTTGACAATCCTGTAGTTTTGACTTAGTTAAAACTTAGTCCTTAAACTTTAATTTATTGCAACTTGGTCCCTATAATTTTAACTAGTTAAAATTTTATTCCCCAAACTTCATGGAATATATAACTTTATTTTCCAAAATATATGGGGAGTAAGTTTCATGGAGTCAAAGTTTAAGGATTAAATTGTATTGAGTCAAGATTACGTGAACCGAATTGCATAGAGTTAAAATTTAGGGATTGAGTTACAACAAAGTCAAACACTATTGGACAAAAATATTAATTTTCTCTAAAACTCATAACAAGATGAAGTATTCATCGCTTGCAAATAGTCGAACTCATTTTTTTTACACTTATAATAAGATTAGGAGATGTATTATCAATAAGCTGTGAATAGTTCAGCACTACTTGAATCTTTAAATATTTATTTTTTTTATTTATTCATTTATTTTTTTTTACCTTCACAGGATTGAACTCCATCGCCCCTGAACCCAGGAGGACACTTGCAACCTTTTGTATGGTCATCCTGCTTCATCAGTTAAACAAGAAACCAGTTTATCATCAGGAGAAGTTCTCAACTAGTCTCCACCATCAAACAGAAAAAGATAAATCAAACCACATGTATATATATATATTTTGCTTAAAAAAACCATATAATTATGAACTTGTAAATATGGCATAAATGGTTTCTCTTGAGAAGTATGTTTGATATGCTTACATCTATGCATGTTTATAAATAATAAGCATACTCGTCTTCTATCTTAAATCAATGGGTTTACTATTTTTTTGGGAAACTAACTAAAAAGTCACAATAACAAGTGAACAGCATGAAACTATCATCATTTTATGTTTCTCACTTGTTGTAAGACTTTTGGTGATTAGATTTTCTTTTTTTGATCTAATAATGATTCTCCCCCCTATCATCCTCACTCTCCAACCATTCCTCCCAAACCAAAACGACAAAAACTAAAGAAAGAAACAATAGCAGAAAGTTGATGCATTGAGAAGTACTCACAACACAAGCTGAATAAGTCCTGCCACTTTGGGTTCCCTTCCAACAACCTCCATTATTGATTTCACATCGCAAGGCTCCTGAAGCTGCTAGATTCAACCAAGCTCTTACTCATAACAATTGAGTGATAAATTCACTATTTAAAAATATAAAATTATAAGTCATAACAACCACACACGTAGCTTTCAAAAACCCTCAAAAATCACTTTTACGCTTTAGCTTTACGAGACAAAACTTCCTTCACATGTTTACCTAGTGCAATGCAAAGTCATTTAAAATAAACTAAACCAAACACCAGTTAAAAAGAAAATGAATTAGAACATGGTTGCACGGAAACAAATTTTACTTTTGAGTCTTAACAGTTTTTTTAACTGCATAATTTATCTGAACTCGAGTCAAAATTATGTACCTTCACAGTGGGTATATCCATCACCAACAAACTTGACATTTTGAACAATAGGGCATTCACACACTCTTCCTCTGAATGTGTCCTACAATATAAAAGGCAAGAAGGACAAGATTCCATGAGAAACAAAAAGAAGCAATTATTAATCTTTTCACAAAAAAATGTGCTGAACAGCTAAATAAATACCCTGCATGCAGTGATGTTAGTAGATGTGTCCTGCCAGCAACCACCATTGTTTTCTAAACATTGGTTTGTTTCTATATCTGCATAGAAACATCAGTAAACTTCATTAGCTTTTGAACTAGGTTCAATTTTAATAAGATAATTTCACAAACAAAATATCTGCCTCCACAAAAATGAAATATATTTTTTTTTGAAAGAGGCAAACATCATAAATGTTTTATTCCCCTTTTTTGTTGTGTGAACTTAGTGTATCTCCAAGTCACTTTGGACTCGAGACTAATTCTTGTTGGGCCTTAAGCATTTAAGCATAACCCTCCCAAAAAGTTCGTTTCTCAAGAATTGAACTTGTGTTAAAGCAGGAAATGCCTTTGAGAGGGCTACCTCCAATTGGGCCTGACAATCCTTGAATATGACCCAGTCAGATAATCATATAAAAAAAGAAAAGAAATGTTCCCTTCTTTGGATTTTCTGGGCTAGAAGAAGATAGTCCTTCATAGCTTCATGCTAAATTAACATTTGGAACTATCATGAAGTACCAAATAGCCAATATTCATCATCCACTTTACCCCATGAGCCTAGGGATGTTGGTGGAAAAAATGATTTCCATGAAGAAAAGGGAAGAAGAAGGAGATGAAGTAAGGACCTGGAGTTAAACAAATTGATGGCTCAGTAGTTTCTTGGAAACCTGCACAGATTGCCTTGAGAACTGCTGCCTTTTCCAACTTACCTAAAATCATTAGATAACAAATGTAACAGAGTAGAATATGGTTATATATAGTCACTAAAATATCTAGAAAAAACTTCCTCACACCTCTATACTGTCCGTTGTTTATAACAAGAGTAGGCAATATGGTAACATCACCACGAGGACCCCTGCCAATCTGGAACCAAAAGTGGAGCAAAATGTGATATGATACCAACAAAATAAACTGTATGACCTAGTTAGAAAACGAGCTTAGCAGCCAATGACCTTATAATCTAGTGGTATGAAAGATCCCTTGTAAGTGGGTGATCACAGGTTCAATACTCAACGTAATGTCAAGCTACTAGTGCATACTCCTCTAATTAAAAAAACGAAAACAAGCACAGCAAAAAACATGGAAAAGTTAGTTTACAACACATTGAACTAACCTGTGCATCCTGTTCAGCTTTGAGAACAGGATTGTCACCATCTGCTTGGGGATCTCCGATACAATCCTTAATTTTCTTCAGATCAACACCTGTTAAGTGAAAAGAGCGTGTTGGCATTTCTCAACTTAGGAAATGTAAGTTTCTTGAATTTATGCCAAAAGAAAAGAATAAGACAGCCAGGTACATTGTTCTTATGCTGGGTTGAGATTTTTAGAATAATATGGCTCTCAGTGCTGCTACAGATTTGGTATTGTTCTTTTACATAATGTGACAAAGCTTCAGCATTTGAAGAAAAGGGAATTCTAGGGATCTTGGAGGACACAACTAAAATGAAGATTATAATAAGTACTAACGAGTTTTCATTAGAATTATGACAATCGAACTCATTCATTAGACTGGTATTGGACAAGGTTTTTAGTTGTTGAAAGCATCTGCAGATTATTAGAGTTTGATAATAAAAATCAGTGAATTTCAATTATAAGTAATTGAAACTAAATAATTCATGTATATTTATTAGACATTCAGATCAACAAGAAGGAAAAATGCTATCATACATACTATCATTCATATATACTCCCTTTGGTCCCCATTGGCTCTTTTAACCAATTCCCATGGATGGATGAGCGATAGTTAACTCATTGAATTTTTCTTAAATTTACATAATTTTTCAAATTTACCCTTACTAAAGAGATTTTGTAGGAGAGATTTCAACAAATACAAATATACACATTTAAACATTAATGAGAGTGGCAAAATCGACAAATAAGTATTAATGACTTTTCAAGTGACTTATATTATGGACCAAAGAATCTTTCTAGAAGGCGCCCTGTAACTAGGATGAAAGAATATATATACGCTAAATCCCCCTCCCCCAACCCAAATTTTACCCCAATGAATGAGGTTTTGAAGGAGAGAGAAAAATTACAAAGATTCACATTTAAACATTAATTTCAAGGGTAGGCAAATGAACCCTTAATGACTTTGGCTTATATTGAGGTACAAAGAATCCTTGTAGAAAACGCCTTACAACATGGACGAGAGAGAGAGAGTATATATAAGCTAAAATGAATGAAAAAGAAAAAAGAAATCAAGCGTCCAAACCTTACCAAGAGATTTAATTACTTCATCAGAGCATTCTTCAGTGTATTTGTTCTCTTTCATGGGGCAACGGATTGAGAAGTCAGTGACATAATCCCACCATTGCCAAGGCTTTCCACTCTCATTAGCCACTCGAAAGAAGCAAGCTTGCCTCAAGTTCTGCATAACTACATCTTTCCCCTCATACCCTCTACTAAAATCAAGCTCAGGATCAGGAGCACAATACCTTCCACTGTTAATGCACTCAGACTTGCATTGCTTACTATTTCTGAATGCTTCAGGGCAATACCAAGTTATATAGTGAGGAATGAATTGTGTAAACCCATTCCTCTCAAGAAATTGAGCTGCCCCTTTGAAGTCTTTAACAAAATTGATTTGCATATCACACTTTGGACCACATTCATCATTGCTATTAGTCCAAAACTCATATTCAACTCTATCATCTGGATGTGGAAGAGCCTCTCTCCAATCAAGGTTGACCTTAACCATGTCTCCTTTCAAAAGGGATTTCTTGATGCTTTCTCCTAGTGTTTTGCTGATGAGAGCAGAGGGAATGTTGATCTTTTCCACATAATCGTCGTTTGAATTCGCTCCTTCTTCCGGTGTGTCCATGGTTATTAATTGCTCCATCCTGTTGTCCACAACCAGAACAGCTGCTGCTCCTCCCTTCTGTGCATTCCATGCTTTCAAAGTGAAGAAGCAATCTAACAATGGCAAAGAAGAGCGACCACAGTATCAGAATGTGAGAGTATCACATCATCAACTAATTGGATTGAAGGTATATAATGTTAAGAGATGACGTCGTATCAAATTAGGTTGAACTATTTTGATAAAAGATACAACTTTAATGAGTATATACAAATATTTGAAAACATTTTATACAGTAACAAAGCCATTCGATATATGAGAGTCCCATAAAAACAGAAAGGAAAGAAAATAAAAAGATTAAACTTTTAAATATGAGGTTGTCGAGAATAAAAGAAGTACGAGTTGCTATCAAATTGATTTAAATTATTAGCAATTCCCTCCCTCCATAGATGATTTCTCAACATTAATAATTAACTTCTTCAAAAGTTGTTTTTTTTTTTGGCTCATAAATCATATATATAAACTCAAAGGCACCTGCTTTTCACACACATATACAGGTATAGTGGGATCAAACTACCAACCTTCTGCCCTCTATAAGTAATAGTAAAGTCACTGAACTAGTGGCCCAACTTCAAAACGTGTTCATATGTTATTAAAATTCGTTAAGTTTAAAGTTGTCGCCATTCAATTCCTTGAGAGATAATGCACACAAAAAAATTAGAACTTGAAACATTCTTAATGTTTGGCTAGCTGATTATTTCAATTGCATACAACCAAACAAAGCAATTTAAAAGGTAAGAGGAACTCCATTGATCCTCCATATGTGGTGATTTATGTGTGATATGAATTCTATATGGTAGAAAACAAAAATGGAAATCTGGATGAATATGGTAGATAGTCTAATAGCTTAATTGAAACACAACGAATAATGAGATTAAAGGATGCAAAAGAGGGATAATATACTTTACCTCCACGATCAATAAGAACAAAAGTGGGAAAACTACCAGGCGTAGACTTAAAAGCAGAATCACCAAAATCTCTGCATGCCTTTTGATTCTCTGTTGGGTATACCACAGAACCAATCATAGTTCCTCCATATTTTGGAACCCCAAAATTCCCAATCGCACATTGATATGTTCCTTTCAATGAATTAGGACTTGTGATTCTTATATTGTTCTTCTCCACCACAAACCTCCCCCAACAATTCCCCCAAAGCAAAATCCACACACTCACCACAAATCCCAACCTCTCTATCATATTTCCCTCCTAATTAATAATTATCACACCAAATTGAAATATTCAAAACTTGTGTAAACGAAACGAAACGATGTAGAATCCCAAATGGAAAAAATGGGTTCTGAGTGAAGCGAAAAGATGTGAGAGTCAAAGAGATTAAGCATCGAAATAAATGGACAAAAGGAAGAAGTGTTATATTTTTTTTATGGAATTAATCAAAGTTCATTACGTTCAACAACAACAACAATAATAGAAATCATGGCGTGGAAATATTGACGATGAAAACGGATTGGATGATTCATTGGCCATAAATAGAAGATGTATTGATGCATGTGTATATGGAACCAGTTTCGGTGTTCGTCGGAAAGATAGGTAAATGGTGCTCTTCCAATATGGACGGTTTAGATCCAATATAAACGGTCCAGATTTAATTTTTTTAAATTTGTGATTTTAATAAAACAATTATTTTTATGGTTACAAAATCTAAAATGAAAATAATCTCTCAACTATCATTTTGTCAAAAAACATATTATTCATTTAAAAATTACAAATTTAAAATTATTAAATCTGGACCGTTAAGATTCAAATTTGAACGATCCAAAGTAGATGAGCGCCCTCTACCTATCTTTCTGACAAGCACCGAAACTAGTTCCTGTTATATGTTTGCATGTGCCATGTGGTGAACTACTTCTATTGTTACGAGTTTTGTTCTGAAATGATCAAACCTTATTACATTTTTAACGAGACCTTTGAGTAATATAATGATCTTTATTGTATACGCGCGTGTGTGTATTTATATGTATTTTTAGTTTAATAATTTATACAAATTACATCGTTTGTGTATATTATATGTATTTTTAGTTTAATAATTTACACAAATTACATCGTTTTCATGAGACGCACACATTCTA
The DNA here is from genome assembly GCA_037074515.1 of Mimosa bimucronata. Classification (NCBI taxonomy): domain Eukaryota; kingdom Viridiplantae; phylum Streptophyta; class Magnoliopsida; order Fabales; family Fabaceae; genus Mimosa; species Mimosa bimucronata. The sequence goes on from CM073446.1 coordinate 5,992,941, forward strand.
AATTAAGATTTTTAGTATTTGGCATATGAAAGCCAGAAGGTCAAAGATGTCCTAGTAAGATTGCAAGGGTTTGGATTTTGTGTGGCCCCCACAAAAGATGTCATATATTAAACCCTGTGGTCAAAATATAAGAGTGGGGTGATTTTTTCTATGGAGATTAATAATGTAAAATAGACTACTAACTTGTAACATATGTTACATGTAACTAAATCTTAAATCTTACGTTAGTTTATACTAAAATAAATTAATTTTGAGAAAAAAATAAATATATGTTTTAAATTATTTTATTTTGTATCCTTAATCTTTAAAAAAAATTAACTTGATCATATAGTTAGAGTCGATTTAAATATTATTTTAATTCCCTTGTCATTTTTTAGTTCAATGCCATCCAACCTGAATTACAGTCAAACAATTTTTATCTTTGTGCACTGTACAAATACAATAAAAAAAAACTAGGTATGAATTTAAGGAATTTGTTGGAGCTCTCGTAATTTTTATTTTATCCTTTTTTAAGAATCACATCTCCATAGTCCCATGAAAAAAAAATTAATAATTCAAATTTAATAAGTTATGAAACTATCATTATAATATTTTATAAATTAAAAAATTTTCTATTATATATGCATGAATTGTATGTCTATATTAAGTTTTAAAATTTAAATTAATGTAATTATTTTTAGTAATATTTTATTAAACATTACATATGAGCCATCCTTTTTTTTTTTTAATGTAATGGTAGAGTTGAGATACTGTGGGGGAAAAAGGAGGGACAGAGATTTTGAGATATGAATCCCTAGGGATCTTGAATGGAAAGAGAAGAGAAAATTGGTGAAAAATCCTCATTACAAAATTCATTGCATCAAGATAGTGAACGACCTTAGTCTTCTTTGAACAAGTTTAACTCAATTTCAATTAGGTTGCCCACAATTGAATAAGAATTACAGCTGCTGATGATATATTACATTTGGTCAGTAAACAAATTTTAGATATCCTTGGCTTATAATAATTAATTAAACTATAATTAAAATTGGAAAAATCCTAATGAAATTGAGCAAAATCAAAATTCAGGTTCAACTATACACTTTTAACAAATTTTTCATAAGGCCAAAAAGACTAATTGTAAAATTTTTAATCTTGTTAAATGACTATATTGTACCTCACTTTTTTAAAGACACGTATTTTCTTCCCAAGTTGCCTTTATAGGTGACCGGCGGTCACCACCCCAACCAGCGAATCAAATCCGGTGACTACAGAATATGTTTTGGCGACAATTAGTCTGCAGTGATTGATGAGAGAGAAAACAAACTAATAACACATACAAGGGCATTGAGGTAAAATTATAAGATCATGAAATCCCTAATTAATTAGTTCTCTTGATCTATATAGGAATTTGATGAAAGTATAGGTCTGAATGTAAATTTCAATATTTTAGCTAAATTAAATTGGATTTTTCCATTAAATTTTTAGGCCCAAAACTAACTCAAATTAACAGATTTATTTAATATTGGGAACATCCTAGAAGGTCGGAAAAAGTTTTGGCTACCAAATCGTAGATCAAGTTAAGGATACTAGCTCTTCAAATGTGGAAGTGGGAAGAATGATTCTAGTTGGGAGTTGTTTACTGAAATTGGGGGAAGTAAACATCATGAAAATAAATATATTAAACCAAGCAACTTAGGTATCTTAAAAACTGTGATATAAAATTTCAAAGTACTTACAATTGCTTGAAATTATTCTTCTGATGATCTTTGAAATTCATTAATTCTTTCACAAGCCCAACACACCATAATATTTTTCCAACAATAACAATAGCATATTATTTAACATATAAATTGTCCAAGTTAAATCTAAAACTATCCCAATTACACAATCAATATGAATATAAAAATAATAAAAAAATGAGAAAAGCCACACCATTTCCAGAGTATGAATGGTCTAACTTGAGCTCCATGGGACTCTCTAATTCACTTGATTACTCGATAAAGACGATTCAGGTTTGGAGAATGCTGGCAAAGGTTAATTAAGGCAGTGGAATAAAAATGCAAGGATGACTATGATCTCAATCTGACAACACCATAACCTGCCAAAAGTGCCCTCCTATATATATATATATATCCACCATATTCATATTGGCATGACTCACCCTTACATTTGAACAATTTTTGCCTAGTTTTCCATTTGCCAAATGGTCTGTTTTACATATAAATCACACGTTTATGAACAAACCTAAAGGCCTTTTGAAAGAAAAGAGGTCATATGGAATCATCCACATCCATTGCTATACAGGTGGGGTTAGCAATATCATTCTCGCTTATCTTCCTCAACATCTTCAATATATGTAAGATCTGTGGCACTAGAGCCTTTTCTTTCTTTCCGGTCCAGCTTGGCAGCCACATCCCCACTCATCTTCATTACACCGCTTGTCAGAGAGATACCCTCCTCATCAAAGTCATCTCCTGTTCCTTCTAAGCACGCATACCTAGGAGAAATCAAGGTATTCACTTGTCAGGTACATACCAGAACATAAATACTAATATAATAACAAGTGTTATTCTACTAAATAAGGTCGGCTCTATAGATCGCATGATGTCATGATGTCATGATGTCACTGTACTCCATCAACAACCAAATCTTCAAATGGAAATACTATTATAAAAAACTTTTTGAAGCCAATCATGCATCCGCCCAGGCAGCATTTCTCTAGTTATGTAACGACAATACCTGTCATTCACTAGAGAGTCTGCTTGATAGAAGTGAAAGTGAAAGATATCAAATTTAATAATTATAATCATAATGCATCAAAACAAGCTTAGTGTCTTGATGCATTTTTACTTTTCCCTTCATGTCCTACACCTTCACCCAACTAAACATACCCTCAAATTTGGAAATGAACAAAGAATACCTTAGACATCAATTCACTTTGAAACACAGTTTCAAACGTGATATAAGAAAAATTACATTAACCTCCCCTGGGATTGTTTAAAACCTACACTCCACCATCTACTTTCAGTTAGCTAATGCTAATGAAAACTCAAGGGAGACTGTGAAATATTGTTAAAACTACAAGGAACATAAGCATGAGGTTATAAACTTTAGGGGATACTTTGGCTTCAATTGAAACCAGAGGTGTAACATTTCAAAACATCGGAAGGGGTGAATGTCATTAATTCTAAAAGTACATAGAGATGAGATATACACATTAAAGTAGTTCATCAGGATGTTTTAGAACTTAGATTGCGAAACTGAATAATAGACGAATAATATACTCCCTCCAGTTCTAAATATAGGACTTATTTGAGGATTTGATCTTGGTCTTAAGTATAGGACTTCTTTATAATTTTTGTCAATTTTTTCCTACATTACCCCTATTAATGCTCCCTCAACAATAATCAAGCAAAGGAGGGAGTGAAAGAATTAGGGAAAATGATTAAGATGTTTTATAAAAAAACATGTCATTTTAACTAACTTAAATAATATCCTTAATCTACTCAAATTATATAAATAGGTCCAAAATTTAGGACTGGAGGAATTATTATCTCAAATTAGCAAAATACAATTGAAAGGAGAGGATTCATGTTACACTTAATCAAATTCAGCAAAAATACTCAACTCTAGTAAGGCCAAAGAAAAGGACGGTACCTGGTAGGATTACGAGAAGGAGCCCAAAGGACACATATCACCACCAAGAGAGCATATGCAAGAAGGGACCAGAAAGCAGGAATAATCCATGCAATTCGCCACAGCTCACTCAACGGGTCAGTTGCATTAAAGTATAGCTGATTTAATTCAACACATCAAAAACCCTGATTAGCAATGACTCACAAGCCCAAAAAAAAAAAAAGACAGAAAAAACTACCTCAAATCCAATCCATGCAATAGAGAGCAGCACAGACACTGCAAGAGTATTAGTAAATTTCCTATAAAGATCCAGTTTAGCCATGTTTCTCCTCATCTGCATCCAAAAATTAAATGTGAAGATTAAATAAAATTGGCACAAAATGAGCAGAATCACTAGCCTCTGCACACACACAAAAATAACGCCACTCAACAGCTCAGCACCCACAGCACTTTATAAAAAAAAAAACACGAATACAAAGGAATAGACGTACTAAACACCCAAACTGAAAGGTAAGGAAGCAATGAGAAGGTTGAAAACAAATTACCTGAAGTTTCTCCAAGGTTTTTGATAAGGATGAAAAAATCCAAAGTATAAAGCAGGTGTCTAGGAAAACAACAGGAAGGACCAAAACTAACTTTGTTTTCCCAGAAAAATCATTGATGTTGCCCAGGTTTTCAACAAGCTCAAGAGCCTCTGATGCAACAAAGTAAACCAACCCAAGAAGTAGAACCTTTGAAGTGATACCACCAAGGGTTGGCCTCACTACACCAAAACCCATTGAGACAACCAATAGAAGAAGGCGAGAAAGAGTCTTTTTGACACAGCTACATGTCACAGCCCACAAAGTGATTCCCATTGGCCTGGTTCCAGTTGAATTAAAGTTGGCATATTCAAAGTACCATATAGCCATTTCGCACATTCCAAGAGCAATTACTGCTGTAATGTGGTAGTGTAGCTGAATGATATCCCTCCAATGCTGAACAAATCGCAGGAACCAGACAAGACCAACCAGGAGGTATGCTAATGACATAAAGCCATAGAAAGTCATTAGAGGAGCCATCTTCCCTGGCAGATAACCATCAGGATTTCTCCATACGGTCCTTCCTGTTACAATAGTCCCCTTAAGCTGAGGGTCACAAATCATAAAGTAAAGGTAGTACATCCCAGTGCTATTTATTTGGATGCTCTGTGTTTCCATTTTAACTTCCTCATTATTTCCTTGGAAAAATGTCTTAATCCGTTTAGGAAACTCAGAATCTTCTTGGTTTTTCTGGATAATAACTTCCCCAGTATTGCAGTGTCCCTCCTTAGCAAGAGTGGGTGTGCAGCATATTAAATCAGACTTCAGAAAAGAACCCCCAATTCTTTCCCTATCCTTTACCTCAAGTATGATGGCTTCAACCAAACCAGTGTTTTGTTGCATCTCATTGTGCTTATCAGCATATTCCTTTGGCCTTACAAAAGTGACGGTGTCAAACCTGCAGTTCTATAAGTGAGAATGAAATCATCCTCAAAATTAAATCTATTAAGATGAAAATTTTCCACAGACAGTTTTTTTCCCTCACAGACAAAACCAACATTTATGAGCCAAATCTCACAATCAAACTATCATAGTCAACAACTTCACACCAGGTATACATTTCATCCAAGCAGAGGAGAAGTCGGTGGCTGTAAAAGTATCAGCTTGATAAAAGTTATATCCAAACACGTGTCAGAGGTAGAAACAGAGAACAAGGCTCAAGTCTTTCACAAATCACAATACTGGAAGAAAATCATGCTGTTTCTACTAACATGTACGCGGCAGAAACAACGACCCAAACTATTTCAAAATCCAGCCAATGAAGGCAGATCCAAGGTGACAAAGCTAATTCCGATGACATCAATATAAACACAAAACAGAAACAAAAAAAATGCAATTATGCAAATAACTCAAGGGAATAAGGATCCCCAGTAAGAAAGATAAAAAATTCCAGTACACAAAATAACTACCTAACAAAGGACTTGCCCTTGAGAGGCTTGTCTGGAGGAATCAGCAAAATCAACATTTATGAGCCAAATCACAACAATCACCCTATCATAGTCAACGACTTCACATCAGGTAAACAATTTCTCCAAATAATAGTCAAAGGTACAAAACAGAGAACAGGGCCAAAGTCTTTCACAATACTGATAGAAAATCCTGCTATTTCTACCTACATGTAAGCGGCAGAAAGAGCCATCCAAACCATATCAAACAAAGAATAATTGAGAACCAATGAAATATGGCGTTTTGCATCACTGGGAACTCAGAATCCAGCCAATTAAGACAAATCCAAGGTAACACAGCTCATTCCAATAACAACAATGAGGGAATAAGGATCCCTAATGTAAAAGATAAAAAATTCCAGTTGAAAAAATAACTACCTAATAAAGGACTTTCCCTTGAGAGCTCATTCCAATAACACCAATATTAACACACAAGCGAAACCCAACAAAAAAAAAAAGAAAAAAACGCAATTATGCAAATAATTCGAGGGAATAAGGAACCCTAATGAAAAAGGTCAAAAATTTCAGTTCAAAAAATAACTACCTAATAAAGGACTTTCCCTTGAGAGGCTTATCTGGAGGAATCGGAGTGGAAGAATCGCGAATCTTAGAAGCATAAAGCCCTTCACTACCGCCATGGAAGAAGAAAGCATTGGACCTATGAATAAAAGCTTCATTCGAATACTCATGAATTGAAGCATTAACAAAGGGAATTAAGACGCAGAGAGAAATGACGCATTGGATTAAGAAGAAATCAATCCCCTTAATCTTCTTCTTCTTCATCATCATGCTACTACTGAGTAGCATTTCTCAGAAGTTGTTTGATTTGATTGATCGATTTTGTTTTTGTGTGTGAGGTTTTTTTTGTTGCTGAGATTCTTCTTCTAGGTGTTTCTCTGCAAAACTGAAAAAGGGTAAATCGAAAAAACAGTGACGGACGTTTCTTCACGCGCCGGCCACCATTAAGACGACGTCGTTTTGGTCGCCTTAGCTTCTGATCCGTACTATATTTCCGGGTAAGCCCATGCCCAGGCCTGACCCAATATATTCAGCTTCATCCAATTTTTTTTTCCCTTACAAAGTTAATCATATTTTTTTTTTTAAAAAAAAAAACTATAGCAGTGTAAGGTCCCGTTAAATCTCTAAAAATCTCAAGTTCAAGTCCTAAAGGAGACATGTCGGAAGGGAAAGCCATTGACCCCGAAACTTGAATAGTTCCAAATTAATTTGTCTAAATTGATATGTGATATAATGACACATAATTTTTTTTTTGGAAATACCCTATAACATATATATGATATGCTATAATTAAACAATTTATTCAGTTTTCTAGATCTTTTTAAATTAGCCCATTGGTCCTTATATTAAAAATAAGGGATAATATTATAACCGGTGTCATAATACTCAAATATAATGACTTACAGATATAAAATATTCAAATATGAGATAATTGTATTCAAAATATATTATACAAATAAGATAAAAACTAGGGTTAAGGTGCATTTTGGCCAATGATATTTGTTACAAAAAGTGCGCCTGACACAATTATTTTTATAATGGTCCATATAAGCCAACTATCTTTTAAATTGGTTCATATAAGCCAACCATATTTTAAAATAGGGCAACTTGGCCAATATTTTATTACAAAAAGGGGCGCCTAACACAACAGAATTCTACACTATGTTGGCTAATTTGCCCCATTTTAAAATATGATTGGCTTATATGAATCATTTTAAAAATAATTGTGTCAGGTACACTTTTTATAACAAATAATTCACGAAAATACACCGTAACCTAAAACCCTAAAATATGACAAACACTGTTGCTACCGATCTATGAATCATTACCTTATATATGCAGTACATGGTGTATATTGGAGTTAACATGGGGATGAAATTCGATTTTTTTATTTATAAAAATGTTTTTAATTTGATTCCTCATGTATGTAGGATTTGGATCTATTCATATTTGCTTATTTCAAAGAAGGAGACAAAAATGTATGACTTTTATCGTCCATGCAAATCTCACATTCATATGGAATATGTAATTTTGGATTTTTTTTTGTGAGTATATCTCTTTGAAATTGATAAAAATTTGAGAAAAAAATTGAAGAGGATTTGTATAGGTAATTTATTAAGATGGTGATGTCCTTTTTATTCATTCATCAATATTTCTCTAAAAATATACTGCTATAAAACTAGTCATTTTTTAAATTTTCAATTATTGATTCAGCATTTGGATTTTTATTCGTGACACTCAATCTTTCAGTTAAAGAATTATGGACAATGAATTGTATGATTTAATAAAAATGGCGTTATTTTTTTTAAGACAAAATTCAGGGACTAAAAGTTATAATTTTCTTTGTTTCTTTGGCCATTTTATTTTTCCTTTTTTTTTAATTTATTTAACTATATTTGGATGATATAATATTATTGGTTTATATTTAATAACTATTGTGAGGTTCAAATAAAAGAAAATAATTTCAAATACATTTTGCTAAAAAATTAAACTTTGACAGATGAAATTTCTGTTTGTGTTATTTTACCAGTCCTTTACTACATTGCCAAACTTGTCTACAACAATGTGCAATACGTATCATTACTATTGTGGGCATAATTTGTAATAGACGGATTTGAATAAAAAAAATATTATAGACGGATAAAATGTCGGTGTTGATAATAATTATATATGTGTGTGAATGGGACCGAATTAAAAAAAGAAATACTCATACAAGAAAAATTAAAATGACAGATTTGTAAATTATTGTTCATTTAGATAATTGGGTTGGTGCAATGTCATGGTGGGAATTTTCCATATGATAATGACAATATTCTTGAGCTATGTGTCTTTGTCTCTAGTTTTCAGAAACATAAATCAATATACAGATTTAGGAGGGAATAGTGAAGAGCTCTGAAATTGGGGTTATCGGTGTAGTGCCACCTCGAGCCCGCTTTCCAAGAAATTAAACCTAGCTAAGAGGTAGTAGAAGCTATCCTCGGGTGTCGATTTCAAGGAGCCCTAATAATGCAATTAAATTCCTAGTAGCTAAATGCAAGATTTGTTAAAGACGGATAAAAGCATTTTCGTTTGGTTTTAAGTATAAAATTTGTGTGAAAAGTGTGATATATTCAGGAATAAATTGAGATTGGACAAAATGGATTTGGATTAGAGGGGGATAATAATCATTCTTGATGAATGAAAGCCTTGAGAATCATTGCTTCAAAAGATTTTTAGGAAGTTTTTGTTGATTTTAAAAGAACCCTAGAGGAATCCCTCTAGGTTAGGCTTAAGTTAACTTAATTAATGTTGGAACCCCGCACATTAGTTAATTTAACCTTAGCTGATTAAGTTCAAAATCAAGAAATAATTAATTATGAAGAACTCTTAATCCACAATTTGGGTCACACCACAATTGCTCTAAATTTCTCTCCAAACCCTAATTCATGATGGCCACTCATAAAATGAATTAAGGCCTAAAGAGTATTTTGCCCAATGTTTCAACACTATAAATTACTTCTTATGCTATCTCTCTCAAGCAAATGACTTAAAAATTTTTAATCTACTAACCAAGCTATCTTGAATTAGAACAGAATTTTCCCAAAGAGAATAACAAAATTATGAACCCATAAATTTCATTAAACTCAAAGTTAATACAAAGCAATGTTGAGCATTTGAACAATAAAGAAATAACATAATCATAGTTTCTAATCATATTACAACATATGGAAATCAAACGCACAACCAAATACCATAAGTACACTCCTAGAACCCTAGAAAAGCATAAATATAACAAATGGAAGAAGTATTAGAACTAATAAAAGTCCCATAGTCTGCTCCAATGCCCATCCCTTGGCTCCCACCACCAAGAATTGTGGAGCCTAGCTGCTACTCTCCATGGAAGAACTAGCAATAAGGAAGGAAGGTATGGAAGCCATGGATTTGGGGTAGAATGGATGAAGAAGATGAAAGGTGTAGATGAAATTGAGAGAGAATGAAGGTTAGGGTTTTGTGTTGTGCCTCCAATCTGACCTAATGGGGTTCAATTTTTGTGTTTTATACCCCCAAATCGAGTCAAGACGGTGGGTAAATGAATTGGATCCGGATTGGGCCAAACAACTCGAATATGATATGTTGCAGATCATGCTCCCTCGCCGTGGGCTCACCATGGCCTTCCTCTCTGCCTCTTTTTGGGTGTGCTAGTCGTGAGCTTGCCACGACGAGTCCACCGCGAGCATCAGTCTTCTCTGCCCCTCTGGTGCCATGTTCGCTGTGGCAGCAAAGTGTTCTGCCCTCTAGATTGGCCTCTCTCTCTGTCCAAGATCTTATTCTTTTGGTCCTGAGCCATCCTACAAGTAGAATAAGACAGAACAAGGATCAAATAGCCCTATAAATTAATCGATACTAATTAATCTACAATTATGGCTAATTAACCATATTTTCATGTTAATCTCACCTAAGAGTCTAAGATCTTTATTAAGCACTATCAGACCAATATTGCATCATAATCATGTTAATCACCTCAATTTAAACATGTAAAAGCATTACAAATAAGATATTTATCAAAAAGCTAAACAGTGAGTGTGCATTTGGATTATGCTTATGTTTAGCTATTTGTTTTTTTTTACTGTGGTAATATGCGTAAAGTTTCATTGTATGTATAAACAAATACTCCCGCACTCACAAGCACATAATGACAACTTTATATAGTTTAGTGAAAACAGTTATTTATTATAAAATATCAAAATTATCTTCAACAAAAGTCATTAGTTTGAGGGGTTTCGTTAACCAGTTATGAAGTTTACAATTAGTTATGGCTACTAAGTGACAAAAATTAATACTACATCTAGTCTTTAATATAAGAGTCATTTAGTTAACTAATTTTAAGCAATTATAAAATCAGATAAATTAGTTAATTATTATAAACGTAATGTGATCCGCCTAAAATATCTTTGTACAACATTTAATTATTGCTTATTTTATAAGTGATATACATTAGACTGGAAAATGAAAAATATAGAAATCAAAACAGTTTAAAATTTATGTTTAGAACAAGATATATATCATCTCAGCTCCCACTAACTCTTATATTAGAATAAGGGGGAATATTTTCGATAACACATGCTATATCATGAAATGTGCAGAAATTTTTGTCCTTTCAACAAGAACAAGAGGGAGTTACATATTTCCATGTGTTTGGTTTGTTATTTAAACATAATATTATATTTATGGGACTGATAATTTATTGCGTATCTCTTGCCTCACCTTCATTCTCCATTACCTAATCTCAAGATTCTTTTTGGAAAGTATTATGGTCTATTTTTCTGCCTTATAAGAGCCTGCTGTTCATTTGGAAATTATTGCATGATGCCATGAATACCCTCTTTTGAAGTGTTAAAACAACATCATTTAAATATTACTGAAGATTGCTTTTTGGATGTGGTTGTGAGGAAACACTTGAACATTTGTTCATCTTATGTCCCTTTGCTAGAGCTCTTTGGTGTGGTTGTTTCTCAATTCAATTTGGGTCATCATCTTCCACAGATTTTAAATTTTGGGTTAAGCAGACCATTACCATGCTAAGTGAAAAATGTGAAACTTCGCTTCTAAAGGGAATCATTATTCTCATTAATGTCTTATGGTACAAAAGGAACAATGCTTTGCACCATGGACAAGTTGATCATCCATCACAGGTCATTAGGGAAATTAAAGGTAATATAACCTTTTCAGTGCTATGTTCTAAGGATCAGAAGTAGACCAAGAACAATCCTCTACATAAATTTGTCATTAGCTAAGAATAACTGCCTCACTGAAGGTTAGACGATTATAGTGCACAAATTCAAGGATCAAATGAGGATCATGGGTTGTTTTGTTCAAATATGTTTGAAGAATTCCATTATTCATCAATTCTTTTGGAAGAGGCAATATCAAAGTGACTTGTGATATTATTATAAATGTCTTTGGGCATTTATTATCTGGATTACAAAACACAAAGTGCATTTCCATATGGGTGATTGCAAGTCATCAATTTGGTGTTCAGAAAAATCCTTCATCTCAGCAGCTACTATCCAAGTATCCATTTAAACATCGTTAAAGTGGTGATTCAAGATATCCAATCTTTGATCAAGCAATTTCCTAATTTTAATATTGTTACGGTTGCTTCTGCCTTTCTCAATAGACTTAATTTAGTGTAGTCTGGTTTAATTTCTTTTATTGCATTGTAGAACCTTTAATATTATTAATATCATTTTGTCTTTTTCTCAAAAAAAAAAAAAATTGTGGGACTGAATAATTTGACAATCAAAATATTTCCCTAATATCATAATTAGTCAAGTTAAATTTGATCTAAGTATCACCTCTAATCTTTAATATAAGATGTAGCTGACTAATTTGGGATACCTAAAGAAGTTCAACAAACTATCTAATTATAATATATGTTACATGAATCATGATATTTCTAAAATATTTATGTGTATAATTAGATTATATACCAGTTTATAAGTTAAAAAAGTTACTTTGGAGAAAAGTAACAAAATAGGAAATAGATTGAAAGCAATCATATATTTATTATCAAAATCAACTCCAAGTAGTTATTATATTTAGTATCAAGGTAGTAAAAGATCTCAGTTATTTTTTTCTCAAGAGTATTTTAAGAAGATCATGCCACTTATGTTATAATAAACTAATTTTGCTTATTTTTGAATCTATCTAAATTGATTAAGAAGTATTATATATTTTTTAAGTAACAAATATTACCTACTTATTATTTGATTTTTGAATCTATCTTAATTGATTAAGAAGTATTATATATTTTTTAAGTAACAAATATTACCTACTTATTATTTGAATTTGGAATACGGAACAAATGGTTGAAGGCTGAAGTAAAAAACTTACACGCGGTTGCCCGATTCCAATTAGGCTGTTATGAATTATTAATAAGAAGGGGCGACCTAACTAGACTTTTTATTGACAAATTAAAAGACACCAAGCACTTGTGAGGTCATATCGCAATACATGTGGTTGTCATATTTCATTTGTTAAAGTAGAAACTGAGTGCATCTTTGTTTGATTCTCATTTGTTTATTCTCCCTGTAAGTGTTTAAGAATTCCAAATAAGACATATAGAAAACCTGTAGGCATAATTGATCCGAGTTGCGCCCAAGAACACTATCCTCAAGATAATTCTATGATCACCGGTAGAAATAGGAAGCAACACTCCAAAGATTAAACAGACCCTTCTCAAGCTGTGTAAGGAGGTAAAACTGATGAAAGGAAAATCACAACACAACAACATAAGACAGAGGAGAGTGCAAAATAATTTTTCATTGTTTTACCGACCACAACTTCACCCTTTTTATAGGCATGGGTAGTCAATGGCGTTGGAAGACTCACCCCTTTGTGACCTAACGGGCATGCAGAAAAACGGTAAAATCCGTTTAAAAATTTTATCGTTGGATTTCTTGTGCAAATATTTATGGAGAACTAAAACTTGTTTTCTTAAAATGGTGTTTTTAACAAGTATACTACTACACGTATAAGGGGGGAAATTGCCGAATTTCAACTAAATTTCCCTCAAATGACCCATCGTTGTGCTTGTGATTCCACCTCTCCTTTCAGCTTATGTTACTAACTCATAAAGTGAGTTAACTTATATAGGCTTGTACTCTCATCACTGACCTAAACAATATATAGGATTTGTTTCATTTGACACACCTACAAAAATACCTCTTTTTCACAACAATAAGTAGGGTCTCAGGTCAAAAAATAAAAGTAGGGTCACTGAATTGATAAGGATTAAAATATTATAAGATTATCAAGAAGAGTAGAATTTTGAATAATGTTTGATAATTGCGCCTTTGCATGGAATTTTTTAAAATATATAGATGTTTATTGGTACAGCATTACCACTTTTAATTAAACTCTATGACTCAAATTCCCACAACAAAATGGCTGGAGAACAGTGCAAAATTTCCACTAAAGAAAAAAATGATAACTACACACCACGTAGGGACAATAATTAAACTAGATATCATTTTTGAAATATTAAAAAGAATTAAATATCATAAGTCACTAACTGTTATCGATTAGAAATCCTACCGGCAACTATTTTATATTAGAGGGGTCTTTATACATTGGACCACCCTTTATACAAAAAATTAGGTCATTTCATAACAAAAACAAAAAAAAAGAACAAAAAAAAAAATCTAAAGTAGTCTTTCAAGACTTCACACACTCACACACTAAGTCATTTTGGGGGAGCATTTTTGAAATTCTCATAGTTAAGTGATCTCTATGTCTTTCCCAAAAGTCATTTAACAATTTTGCTCCTTTTACAAACTTTCCAAAATATGTGATCTCTATATTATTAATATCTTGACAGGATGTCATTTTCGCTTTCCGCTAGATTGACTAGAGGAAACAGCAGGGACTGCACTAAAAACAAGTACTATTAATTTGTATATGTTGCATTAATTAATAACTGCTTTATATTTGACAATCCTTTTATATGTAACCATGGCTTTATAAGTACAAGGATCATTAATAGAGACCAAAAACAGGTCAAGTTAAGAATCAAAAGAAGGATGGCAATGGGAGAAGAAGGAGGTGGTCATTATTATTTGGATACAATTTTGATCCCAGTGAGTGTGTTGCTCATAGTAGGATACCATGGCTATCTTTGCCACTACATCAAGAACAAACCCTCCATCACTACTTATGGAATCGAGAGGCTCAAGAGATCTGCTTGGTTCTTCCACTTAAATCAGGTCCTTGTTCTTATATTATTTTGGTGTTGATTCGATATAGTTTATAATAGATTGAAGGTTCTTGTAATTTACATAAAATTATGTGGTGATTAGTGTAGAGATTCTCACAAGGCATAGGAAAGTCCATTCGGTAGAGAAATACAACCCATTTTTGTTAATTGCTCATCCATTGCCAACCCACATCATTTAAAAAAAAAAAAAACTTCACACATAAAAGATCTTTTATTTTGTTGCTGCGAATGAGAATCAAGAAGAAACATTTCTTTCTTTAATGATTTAATTATTTTGGTCTAATTATTTTTTTTCCTGGGATTTAAGCTTCACCTTAAGAGCAATAATCTAGTTTATTTGATAATCAAATCTCATAATATTTGATATTAGTCAAGAATTAACAACTATGGTTACGAAAAATAATTGTAGTTTTAAATAACAATTTCTTCTCATTGTTATATTGCGATGGAATAGGGAAGCAAAGAGAAAGCAATGCTAGTAGTGCAAAGCATGAGGAACACCCTAATGTCTACCATCTTCATAGCAACCATAACCATTCTCATCAACTTCGCTTTCGCAGCCATAACCAGCTCCAGCTACACCGCCAGTCACCACCACCACCACCACCTCTTCACCGGCACAATCATGGGCTCAAAATCAGAAACAATATTTACCTTTAAATATGCATCGGCTTCATTTTTTGTGTTGATTAGCTTTGTTTGTAGTTCAGTGGCCATAGGGTTTCTAATTGATGCAAATTTCTTGATGAATACTCACAGCGGCGATTCGTATGAAGATGCACACATAGAAATGGTGTTGGAGAGAGGATTCGCTTTGGGTGTTATTGCGAATAGAGTTTTGTGTTTCAGTGTGCCCTTGTTGCTATGGATGTTTAGTCCTATTGCTCTAGCATTGTCCTCTTTGACTTTGATTTATGTGTTTCACCAACATGATTTTGTCCCCAAAATCCCATGTAATGATGCTCATAAGTAGTGATGCATCACTTCAAAATAGATTAAACTCTAGATGCTTAATTGTTGCTTGTGGTATTGGCAATGATTTATGAATGTTTTGCTACATCGGGTTCTAAATTTATGACTTTGTTAGCTAATTTTAGTAATTTAAGGAGATTAATGAAGTGAATAAATCACTTAATTATAGATAAGATATCATTGAAACACTTATTTGTATCATTAGATTATATATCAATTTATAAATTAGACAAATTATTTTAGATAACATTATATATATATATATATATATTTCAAACTAATATATTTAAATTTCTCAAATTAGTCATTTAGTTCTTATATTAAATACCAGTAGTATTTTATGAATGAGTTAAGCCAATGTGCTAAGTAGATGTTTTAAGTCTCTTGGAGTCCTTAATCTAAGAATTATTTTCATCATGATTATTGAGTGAGTCCATTACAAGTAACTTCTCCCCTGGTATCCACTAAATAACCAGTAAAGTATCTCCATCGAATCCCTATAGATGTTTTAAAGCTTCCAACTAGAGGTCTCGAATCTGAGTACTCAAGTACTCAAGAATTGTTTTTGTTTGAGTAAATTTTTCGCAACACATTTTCATATATTAAATATGAGCTAATGCATGTGGGCAAACACTCTTTGCAAGGGCATCTTCTTGAACCGGCGCAACTACTAGCCTTGTTTCTTGTGTTCTAGTGAAGTGATCCTACCTATATGAATGAAGTGTTATGCTGGGAATTTTTAATTAGCAGATTAAACTAAATAATATTACTAATTTCAGTGTAACCTGGAATAAAATTACTCGAATCAATATATCCTCAAAATCCTTTAATCACGCCGTAACCTCCAGTTTGATTGCATCCACAATTTTTGTGTGTTTGACATAATCTCTCATCTAATTCCGTTAAAATGTTCCATAATTCCGTTAAAATAAATGTGATCATTACAATTCTCTTAAAGTGATTGAATAAGTCTCATATATGCTCCAAATAAAATGGCCCATTGGCTCCTATAATTACATTACGTTATAATGAAGAATCAATTATGTAATCAATGCATAATTATGATAATTCAGCCTCTTTCAATTTCTCTTGTCAGTTTTCCCTTTCTCTTCCAAAGGTTACAGTCATTCTCTCCAGATTTCTATAATGACAAAATACTTTACCTTCCCAATATTGTAGTTTATCCTCTTGGCTTCTTCCTTCATCAAGAATATGCATGGTGCTAGTGTTATATATATACACAAAAGCTAATCAATCCTCCCACCACAGATTTCTTCTCCTTCCTTCTTCCTTCTTGATTCTTGATTCTTGACTTGAGGCCAATTTATCTATGATATGATTGCTTATTGCTAATATTTATGGTGACAAAGATATTTGGATGACTATTGCTGGAAAATGGGTTGTTCAGAGAAAGGTTGTCCCATGCCACTTGATTTGGAAAATCGACATGATTTTGGTTGATGAAGAGGTGTGTAGTTGATTCTGATTATTACAGTGTCGTTTGTGTTTTTGAATTGAATCTTTAGCAATGTAAGGATTATTTCACCCAATTGTAATTTCTAATAAAAGTTATATTTCTCCTTTCGTTGTTTCGAGATTAAGGCCTTTGTGAATTAATAAACTTTGATTGATTACTATATTTCTTTTCCGGTTGAAGGCATAGTTTTCCATTTTGAAAATTTCAAGTTCTATATCATAAAGTCACTTCTAATTCCTTAGCTTAAAGCTAGAGTTTTGTTCTTCTTCTATTAATGACTGGAGGCATTATTAATTTTTATGTTGTAAGTTTTTAATCTAATATATCACTATAGGTGCGAAGGGATGACACAAAAAAATTGTCTTATTAGTTGAGAATCCCATTATTACGTTACTTTGCCTTAGGATTGCCTTTTTTTATCTTCCTCTAGGTTATAAAGCCAAGATTGAGATCACTCAAAAGCAACTACTTTTACTTTATTTTATCTCTTTGACGTATGATAATGTCTTAGTACAAACTTAGTGTAACTAAAATCAAGTCTACCATGAAGACATTCATAAACTACTCTACCGTAATTCTTAGTGGATAACCCCAATTTTAATCAAACTCTATATTTTATTTTCAATATTTAAAATCATAATTCATTCAATCATATTTTGTTTTTCCTCTTTCCCATGTGCTTAAATAGTGGAATCTCAATCTCAAATATTATGACTTTTGGGGGGAAAACGTTATGGATTGTTTGTGAATTAGGTGGTAATTAGTATATATTTTAAAAACGTATACTTTATAATTTTAATTCACTCCCAAAATTTAGGTCAAAATTGGAAATAAAATTTAAAACTTTCCTCTTTCTAACTCCCTTAATCATAGAAATTTCTTAAATTATGGTTTGTGTTTTTAAAACTTTATATCAAGGGATGCAGACAAAACCAAGGAATAATCAGCAAACGCTGAAATTCAACATGTAAATTAGTAAGTAACAAATAAATTAATTGGAATGAAGGATATTAGTTTATGACAAATCATCAGTATCACCAATAATAAATAGGCAAATTAATAAATAAAAACAAAATTCTTAATTCTTGGAATTGAAATTATATATTCACCTCCCAATCAAGTGAATAATACATAAACTCCTTCTAAGACTTGATAAAATTTAAACCATACTCAATCATGTCATCCAATAATTCTAAGATTAAAATTTAATATGAATCAATTCAAAGGACAATAATTATCTCCAACAAATTTTATTTCCTATCATCATTTAACATTCATCTCAAATTCCAATGAGTCAAACTTTAATTTGTTGGACTTTTGACGGAAACCAATCATCAATCATTTTGTGGAGTCATTCACTTTTTTTTTTTTTTAACTAAAGAGTCATTCAATGAATTATAAGAAAATGAAAAGACATCTCCATTAATTAATCCTATAATCAGTATAAGGCCCTTTTTTTTATTAGAGGTCTTGCTAAGGAGGTAGAGTTTTTTTTTTTTTTTACCAAAAAGAAGGTAGAGGTTAGGGGATATTTTATGGTGCCTGAAGTAAGAGTTTATCAACCGCTAAAATCCAACAATAAATTAACTATCAAATGATTTATATACTATATATTCATATTTTGTGGTCATTTGTTTCTCCTCCTTTTAGATATGATATAAATTTGTAAAATGTATCTAAGAAATGAGATATATTTTAAATATATAATTGTTGCAGTGTATGTCTTATCATACTTGAAAAGCTTTGACATTTAATTATTGTTTAGTTCAAATCCAACTTTATAACACATTTAATTATAGTTGAATTCTTTTTGGTTGGAAATAATTATTGTTAAATTCAACAAATATTCTCTATGATTCGAATATCTTCACTAAACAAAAATAAATTATTATTAATTTCTTTAAACCATAAAATACTCCGAACAAATAAATAAGATAGAAAAATTTAGAATAAACAATACAATCCGTGCAACGCACGGGGAATTACATCTTGTTCCATAAAACATTCAGTGAATGGCGTAGAATTTCCACGTTAATTATCATGTGGAGTTTGCTAGATTTAGCCATTATCTTTGATTTCATGGCTCTATTTTTCACTGAATCACCTGCACAAAAACAGAAATATTTCAGTAGGAAAAATGACACTATTTATTACCAATTTTAACAATTGAAGTACAAGATGTGTGCAAGCATTTCTTTGAAGCACAAAATCCATCTTAATAATATTCACTTGAGCTCTGACTTATCCAGCATTTAGCATATCTGTAAGTGTATGGGTCGTCAAAAATAGTATAGAAAAGGTTATCGTTCCAACAGGGACTAAGGCAAACATGGATTAATAATCACAATTATGTTACCAAATAGGTTGAGTGAAACTATTTCTATTTTTGAAATTTAAAAGTTACCAAAATAAAAATAATTTGACAAAAACTAAATTAAAACTTTAATTCAAGAGAAAGAAAAATTTAGGATTATTTATCCACTTTATATTTCATGATACTTGATTAACCCTCATATAATGGTAAGTAATGAACATTAAGTTGTTGTTTGAAGTCTTACTCATTTGAATAGCTCTCTCAAACCTACCCAAACCTTAATTAACACTAATATGTATAATCTCTTACTACATATTATGTTAACTGGTCTTTATAAACAACCCACTTCAATTTTACAAAACTTGGTTAATGAATATCTCTATCTTACTAACAAACTCTCAATCCCAATTTGGAATATCAAGACAAGCTTGAACTTAATCTAGTTCTTTGCTTAATCAATGCTCTCTCAAGCCACTAATTAGGCTAACAAGCTAAATATTGATCACCACTTAGAAGAAATAAAGTTCAAGTTAAATTCATAACATCATACTCATTTATAATAAAAAAAGAAAGGGATTCAAGTATCAATCTATACAAAACTTTAAAATAAACCTAGAACAAATTAACTAGCTACTCATTCATTTCAGCAACACCAAAACCCAAAGATTATACAAGAGAAATTAAAAGAGAAATAAGAAGGTAAGAGAGAAAACCATTAAGGGATCTTGAAATCTCGAAGCATTTCTCTTCACCAAAACCCCAAATCTCACTCTTAAGCTATCTCTCTCTGATTTTTTTGCTCACCGTTGCTGTGCTCTTTTGTTCACGTCAGATCTGGCTCTCGAACAAGAAGGTGGCGTGAATATAGCTGGGAATTTGGGCGGGCCGGGCTTAAACGGGCCCGCCCCCCACGGGCCAAGCCTGTGAACAAAAAACACCCTTTTAATGAAACCCGACCCTTGAGTCGTCGGGCTCAGGCCTGCCCGTGGGCTTTTACTCTTTTTTTTAATATTTTAGTGAAAGGTTTTGACTTTCTTTAATAAATGAAATTGCACTGCGAAAGAATTAAAGAAACAAAGATGAGTAATTGAATATAAATTGTGCAGCAAAATCAAGTGACATAATTTGTTAAAATGGTATATGTAAATCTTAAACGGGAAGAACATGATAAATTTATGTGGTTTCCCAATTAACAATAGCAAATTGGCAATGTTACACAAATAATTAATTAATTACTAGATAAAGACAACAAAAGCAAAGATACATCACAATTCAAAAAATGAGATTAAATAGAACACAAAAAAGTAGTCAAGAAAATGGAAAAAGAAAAGAAGAGCATGTGATATGAAACAATCATTCATTACTCCAAATATTAGACAATAAAAAAACAATGGATCAAGCATAAATAAAAAACATAAATATGATCTATAAGTAGCAAGTCTAGAATTAGAAGTCATACACCACAACTAGAAGTCATACATCACAACTACATAGAATATTAGAATGTTTCATAAGGACATAATGTCCACATGACACAACACATTTAAAATATTAGTTTACACACCACAAAATAAACCAATACATAATAACATAATACAATTTACCTTTAAATTTTTATTACCTGAAAAAAAAATTCTTAGACGGGCTTAAACGGGCGGCCCAAAGCCAGCCGCTTGACGGGCTAGCCCGTTTAAGCCCGTTCCCCCTTTTTTACCCTCAAAATCAAAGTCTAACCCTCCTCAAACTCAGGTTTAAAAGGGCTGGCCCGACAGGCTCGACCAAATTCCCAGTTCTAGGCGTGAAGACGATGAATATGAATGAATGCCGCAACCCCCCCCCCCCCAAATCTTCCTTCACGCCTCTTTTCTTTTTCTTTTGTTTTTTTTTTTTTTAATTTTAGGTCATTCATTACCCATTCCCACGCTGTGACTTGTTCCTTGCTGGGCCCATTGTCTTTAGATAAAAGGCCGATCAATTAGTTCTTCAAATGGCCCACGTTGCTAGTTGCTGATGGGGTAAAAGAAATAAAATGAAAATGTAACATAATAAACAACAACAACAACTATTGATCTTTTATTTTTCTTTGCTGAAATATATTTTTTTACTTAAAAGAAACTAAGATATTTTTTTATCAAATCCCCAGAACATGCATCAAATTGATATCCTATTAAATCTCAACAAATCCATTTAATTTTGCATCAATGACTCTCCAAATATATCTAAAATATATATCAAATCTAATAAAAAATGGGGAGTTATTAAGCTCAAGCTAATATAAAATCATCATTAAAAAACTCAGTTAAGGAGGATTCAAATATCCATAATCCACTAGAACTTGACATTTGAACTGCCTTTATGAAACACAATTTTCAAACTACAAATTTCTCTTAGATGTGCTAAAATCAATTCTATCTGGTTACAAACTCCAAGTTTTGAATCTTTAAATGATATTGATTTTAACCCACTACCAAACTCAAGTTTTAACTATACATATTTTTTAATTAAGTTTTTACTCAATGGAATTGATTTTAATATAATCAATGCTCTTCCTTATGTTTTGTTCTGGAATCAATTTGCTCTTTTCTTATTTCAATGATTTGGACTTACAAAGATAAACATAAAATTGATAAATGCTTCAGCTCTTAATTGTCGTTATCCTTGTCTGATTAGTTCAACAACTTCTTTCTTTTGGTTACAAGATAATTAACCATATTTATAGACCCACATCAAACATGAGTCCACTAGTCTCCTTCGACTTTCTAGGCTATACTTGACCTATAACATCCCAACATTTTATTGAGGGTTAGTAATAATAATTTAAGTTGTGATTTTGAAATTGATTTATGAAATTGGGGAGCTTTATAATTAAAATTATGGAATTATAAGCATTTTCATGGATTTTTAAAGGCCTAGTTTCTACCTTAATTTCAGAAAATTAGAGTTATAAAAATTATTTTTAAACCCAAAAGAGATTCTAATGGGATAAAATATCAGTGGACATTTAAAATAAATTTTAGAAAAAAAATGGGAGTTGTATCACAACGAAAAATATCTTATTTTAAGAATGTAAGGGCATAATAATAATAATAATTTACTTTTCCTATCTATTTTAATCCTTTTTCTTTATTATTTTTTTCCCATTACCTTTTATCCCTTCTTCCTCCCTAAACCCCCAACATTCAACATCACCATCTCATTCCCTCTCTTCTATTCGAGCACGACCATGGCGGGAAGAGAAGGAGCCACCTCCGTCGCCACCATGGGCGGCGAGGGTGGTCTCCACCCTTCATCTTCCCTCCTTTCCTCTTCTCCCGACACCCCTCACCACCATCGCATTTGTCTTCCTTCTTCCTCCTTCAAGCGAGCACGTAAGATAGAGAGAGAGAGAGGGACGGTGGGCGACCCTCCTGTCTCTGGCAAGGGTGACCACCATTGACCGTCCTCCTTCCTGCCTTGCCTCTTGTTGAGGCCGATCAGTGAAAGAGTGAGAGAGAGATAGAGTGAGAGATCGATGGGATTTGGGGGCTATTGGGGGTGATGATTCCGACGAGATTTCCATCGTTCTCTCTGGCGGTCCTGAGGGCTATTTGATTTTAGATAATTTCTTTTCTTTCCCTTCCCTCTTTGCTCTTGATTTTGCAAACTTAGTTGAAATTTGAGGCTTTTTGTGTAACCCTAATCTTATGCCTCTTAGGTTGACTTTTATGGTTTTAAATCCATCTTAGGGTGATTTCTAAGTAGTCTATGGGTTGGGATTACTTGATTTTGAGTTAGGATAATGATTTGAAAAAAATTAAGTGTTGATAAGCTAGGGGTTTGGTTAGGATTTCGAAAATCCTTCAATTTTTCTGATTCTCGGTGTTTTCGTATGGTTTATAATTGCTAATAGATGATTCTAAATAGTTGGATTTGTTGGATGAACTCTTGAATCAAAGTTTGGGTTTATAAAGTTTGATTAAGTTGGGGTTTGAGTAGGGTAATTGGGATTTTATGTTGATAATGAGCAAAAGGGTGGTTTTAATATATTAAATGATGTTAATAGATGATTATAGAATGTTGAGATTAGGAAAGATTAGAGTAAGTGGTATTTTGGTGATTTTAGGATGATTCATGGACTAATTTGGATAAAAGTTGATTCATATAAGAATTTGAATGTAATTTGTTTCTGGTTGAGGTTTATTATGGTTGAAGAGGATAAGGGTAAGCTTGTGGAAATTCTTTTTGGGTGTGGTTTGGTTGTTTTTGGTCAATGGTGAATTATGGGCTAAGTTGTGAATAGAGAAAAAGTTGAGAAAGAAGTGTATTGAGTTACTTGAGGATGAATGTTTTGTCAGGAAATTTAATTCCCAAATTTGTATATTGACACTTGATTTAAGATTTAATCTTGTTGTGTGTGATTGTTGTGTAGAGCGTAACTTGTGTAGAGTCTAGTGAGGGGAAATTCTCCTATTACTGTTCTATGAGTGTTTGCCTTGTTGGTAAGATATTTTAGTTTCTCTTCCCACTATGAATTTCATGGATTATGGTTACATATAAATAAGGAATAGTTTCAATTGGTCAAATTGGTATGAAATGTTATATGATTTGAACTTGTCACTTTGGTATGAAATGTCATGAACTAGGCATATTTTGTGTATTGTATCAAAATTTGGAAAAGATTCATATATGTTGGAAATTGGTATTGCATGAATTTTAGAAATATTGAGAAGGGCCAAGTGCATAGTTTTGGGTGAATTGCATTTTTGGTTATGATGCATGAGTGGTAATGAGCATCAATGCACTGGATATATTGTTACCATTATGTGATAAGGTACCATGTTGGCCCACAGGAACTAACTATACTTATCGATGTATTGGATATGGGTTGGAACCCCATCGGGTACTACCCTCTTCGGTATGCTAGGTATGGGTTAGAACCCCATCGAGTACTGCCATTTGTGGTTCTGGGTATGGGTTGAGATCCCAATTGAGTTCCACTTCCCGGTGGTTCTCAATACGGGTTGAGATCCTCATCGAGTTCCACTGAGAACTGTCACCATCACGTGATATGGTACCATGTTGACCCACATGGACTAATTATATTTTCTTTGTACTGGGTATGGGCTAGAACCCCATCGAGTGCTACCCTTCGGTGTGCTAGTTATTGGTTGGAACCCCATCGAGCATTAATCGCTGTGGTCTCAGGTATGGGTTAAAATCCCCATCGAGTTCCACTTCTCTGTGGTTTTGGATACATATTGAGATTTTCGTCGAGTTCCCTTTCGGTCCGCCTAGTGGTAGGGGACAATTATAACGATTCATAAGAAAACCATAACAAACTCCTGATTTCATCAAGAAGCCACATCAAACCTATAGGAATAGAGGAAATCTCATGCAGTTTTGGGGTTTGATTAGACCAAATCATAATAAATTTTTCATATCAAGTGATGATAATTAAATGTGGTCCACAGTAATTGATGACAAATAGGAACAACAATAAAATTAGGACAACAATTTCTCCAACTTGTCCTTAATTTTTCATTTAAAATTAAAAAATAGAAATAAAGTTTGAAAACACAAAAATAGAAAGCACATATTCAAAAAACTTTTATGTTTTGTTTGGCAAATGTTCAGCTTTTGTTGTCTTTAATTTACAGAAATTTCAGTTTTTTCCCTAAGTTTATAAAATATCTTTTTAGTTCCTCAATCTTAACACCATCAACTTTTTTTTAATTCATTATATAGTAAGTCATAGATTAAAAAGATATAAAAAAAAACTGCATTTAACAGAAGAAGATACATCAATTCATAATCAATTTCGTGTCCTTCTTGTTGTAAATATAAGTACCGGATAGTGAGAGATACAACAAGAATAAAATAAACAACAAAAGTAATAGACCTGAAAATAATCCAAAAGTTTGTAACAAAAGGCATGGGTATTTTTCTGTTGCAAGGCAATCCTGATCAAAACAATATCAGACCTAAATGTGGACACTTTCCCACTAGAGATTTGGATATTAATTCACCACATTGTGAAGAACTAGCTCATTCTTCTAAATTCAACCCATGTTTGCTACCCAAGACCTTTACCTGACTATTCACCCCTTCATGATGATGATCACCATCCATTATCTTGGTGGTCTTTTGATTGTGGGGACCTTCCCACTTTGGAAGGTTAGCCTGAAACTTAGGTCCAATAGGAACAACTGGTCTTCTAAGAGAATTTTCACCAACTTGACAACGAAAAAACTCATGTGTAGGTTTTTTCTTCTTGTCTTCCTTTTTGGGTCTTAATGATTTTGAAGATCTTGAGGGATCTTTCTCAATTGCCAAACACTTAAGTTCTTCTACACCTTCTATCTTTAGTTTCTTTTGAACTAATTTCTTACTAACCAAGTTTTCTTTTTCCACTTGGGTTGACTCTTCTATAGAGTCAATAGAGTCTTGTTTGAGCATGATACAATTTGATGTGTCAACATCATCAATGATAGGAAAAGCACTATTAGCTGCTTGCTTTACTTCAAAATTAATGCCTTTAGCACTGATATGGAGTGTAAACGAAATGGGAGAGGGTTGGACTCTCCTCTTTTTCATGGCATTTTGATGACTAAATTTCTCTATATTTAGTCTAAAAAGAGTAGCAAACACGCCATCATATAAAAATTGCTCGAGATCATTCCTCTTCTGAAAAATATAATAAGCATAATTTCAATCTATCAAACTTCAATGAAAAAGTTAAATTTATTTATACTTATTCTATTCTCGTTTTCTTAATACAATTACCTATTATCCAAAACTATTTTAGATTATATTTGAGCATTGATTCAGTCAAGCTAAACTAACACAAATCATGATTTTTTATTCATATATATGATTTGAATCGGTAACCTTATTTAAGAGGAATTAAATCCCGTTAACTCGGCTAAGCTACAATGATAAATTTTTTTTTCTCTTTTACCTTCTTTGAATTTTGTACCCTACCGAATCTCACCCCTCCTTTTATCAAAGGTAATTCTAGGTAACTTATTTAAAGTTAACAACTGATATTATTTGATTCAAATTAAGATCAAGGGCATACCTTAGAATTCGGCATAATACACTTTGAAATTATGGGTGTCTCTTGTGTAACCTTCTGAGTAGAATATTGAGATGACTTCATATTGCAAATGTCTAAAGCAAGGCCTTTTTGTCCAAACCAACAAGTCTTTATCAGTAAAGAAGCCAAAAGATAACTTACTCTAATTAAATCTCCATTAATGAAAGTAACTTTCAATATTTGTTTTAATTCCCCACTAACCTGCCGCCATAGATAACTAATTGGAAAAAATAATAATTATTTTGAACATGAATCTCTATATATATCCACATTATATATAAGAGCAAGTTATACAAGGGAAATTTGCAGTAAAATATCCTCGAAGTTGAGAAGGGACACATTAAGGCCATGAAATAAGGAAATCCCTAATCAAACCCGCAGAAGAAATATAAGTTTTTCAACTCTTACCAAAATACAAGAATACCCTCAGCTGAATTATTAATAGAAAAAAGAGGAAGGTGAGTTGTGAATTATTAAATTAAACTAGGCAATATTTATGAAGTTGACAATCTCTATTTTAAACTTGTGAAACATAGAGTCATGAGCTCTTTAACCTTGGCCTTCTCAAATTGTTGATGGGGGAAAAGAGGGAGGTGGGCTGTTAATAGTTAAATCTAATTAAATCATAGTTATTATGAAGTTGAAAATCTCTATTTTGAACTCGTAAAATGTAATGTCAGGGGGTTTTCATCATTGACCTTATCAAATATTGATGCGAAAAAAGTAGATGAGTTGTTAATCGTTAAATTGAATCACCAAAATACAAGAATACCCTCAGCTGAATTATTAATGGGAAAAAGAGGGAGGTGAATTGTGAAATGTTAATTTGACTAGGCAATAGTTATGATGAAGTTGACGATCTCTATTTCAAACTTGTGAAACATAGTG
This sequence comes from Mimosa bimucronata, assembly GCA_037074515.1. Lineage (NCBI taxonomy): Eukaryota > Viridiplantae > Streptophyta > Magnoliopsida > Fabales > Fabaceae > Mimosa > Mimosa bimucronata. Next base: position 6,020,084 of record CM073446.1, read on the forward strand.
TCAAGAGATCCTTAACCTTGGCCTTCTCAAATGTTGCTTGAAAAAGAGGGGTGGGTTGATGATTGTTAAATCGAATTAAATAATAGTTATGATGAAGCTGACAAACTCTATTTGGAACTCTCTTGTGAAATGTACTTGTTAGAATATTAGGAAATATTTTATTTTCAATCAGATTAGGATCCCTATTAATTAGGGATATTAGTTAAGATATTAGGAATTTTAGATTTAGATATTATTTTAGGTAATTGTTCTAGAATCTTCTTTCCCATTGTATAAATATATGATTAAGTCTATGAATAAAGTTAAACCCTTTTGAGATTATTTCCAACATGGCATTAGAGTTAGGTTAAGGTTCCAAATTTTCGCTGCTTTCTCTGTTCTTCTCAGTTTATGTTCATTGGATACTATTCACCGCACACTGTTCGAGTACTATTCGCGTGACTATTCACCGTCCTGTTGGCGTACTGTTCACCGTCAATGTTCGAGTGTTACTGTTCATGCGTTTGTTGCTGATTTGTTATTTGGGGTTCTATTCAGACTTGTTTGGTTTCTGATTTAAAGTTTTCATTTTCTTTTGGGACCTGATTTCGTCAGTTATAAGGATTGATTTCGGTGTATCATGTTTGGTCATTTGGTGATTCGTTGGTGCTAGATCTGGTTTGTTCAATCTCCGAGATCGATTTTGTGGTTTTAGATCTGTGCCAGCATTTTAGTGGGTTATTTATCTTTTGGGTTCTTGGTGAAGTTGTTGATACTTCTCAGGTTGTTGGCTATTTAACCATTGCTGCTAATTCTTTGGAGTTTGGATTTTTCGTTGTGAAACCATTGGTGTTTTTTGTTTGTTGCAACCCTGATATGGTCGTTTGGATTAGAGCCCATGGTGTGGCTGCTAACTCTCTTTTCTTGGGTTTGAATGTCCTTTATGTGACATTTGCATTTGGTTTAATTTTGTATTTTGGAGTTGTCATCCCAGTTCTGGCGAATCCTAGTTGTGATTGCATTCAGGTTTGATTTTCTTGGGTTTATGGCGAGTTTTGGTTTGGTGCATTTGTGGCGTGAATTGGGTTGTTTTTTGTTTAGCCGTTTCGGGATTCAGATTTCAGATCTGGTCGTTGCGTCAAGTTCATGGTTTTGCTGCTAAGGGAGAGTATGGGATTTTCTTTGTTAGTCATGGGATTATCTTTGTAACAAGTTAGGCATGATTAAAATCTATGCTCCAACTTGAGAGGGAATGTTAGAGTATTAGGAAATATTTTATTTTCAATCATATTAGGATCCCTATTAATTAGGGATATTAGTAAGATATTAGGAATATTAGATTAGATATTATTTTAGGTAATTGCTCTAGATTATTCTATCCTCTCTTGTATAAATATATGATTAAGTGTATGAATAAAGTTGAACCCTTTTGAGATTATTTCCAAAAGTAATGTTAAGGGATTTTCAATCTTAGCCTTCTCAAATGTGATGGCAAAAAGTTAGAGGTGAGTTGTGCTGATGAATTGAACCAGACAATTTCTAATTTGAATTAGGCAAGTATTATGTTAAAATAGTGAAACGCAAAAACGCAGTTTTGAATCTTAGTTACATGGGAGTGTGAAAACAAAAAAAATTGGCTATCACATCTCCGATCAAAGACTTTAGTGCTCTAGACCACTACAAGGTCCTCGGAGCTTTGGTGCCAACACCTAAGCTCCTATGGATGGTGAGGGTGAAAGAGTTTAAAAAAGGTGAGAACAATTGAGACTTCTGCCAAAATTTCAAAATCTCAAATCGAAACTGGGTGATTGATTTGGGATTTTATTAATTCGAGCCACCCATTTATTGTTTCTATATTTTAAGGGTATTCTTCTGTCTTTTTCCTCATATAAAATGTTTTCAATATTTTCCAAAGTAAATATGAAGTAAACTAAGTGATGTGAAATAAGAAGAAGAAGGAGAAGTGAGAGAAACTGAAAAATGGAGGAGAAGTGATAGAGCACAATAGTGTCATACGATCCATGTAGCCGACCCCACCTAATGGGATAAGGCTTTATTGTTGTTGTATTTAAAACCAAGAACAGCTTTATAAAGAAGTATTATATTATGCACCGGAGAGAAAACTTCGTACCAAACATGAATTTTATGGTATAAAAATTTTAGGTGAGAGGTTTGGGCCTAACCCAAGCCAAGGATAGAGTGTTTGAACGGATCCTTCTAGTGATGCCAATATCAGGTAAGGCAACACATTATACATTCATCTGTGAATGTAGGTGTTCTAGGATGCCTCCCCAAGTGCTTCAGTAGAGAATCTAACTCTTTCCCTTATGATGAGAAAGCATGCTTCCGTATTACATAACCCACAGGCAATGAGTGTACCAAACACAATTTTAACAACCAATCCCGATCCCAATCTCGACCCCAATCTCTCAAAATTCATTACCATGTACACATAGACATAGAGTCTTATGGTTCAAAAGAAAGACATATCAGGAAGAAGCTGAGTTTTTCATAATCAGTTTCGTGTATAAGGTTATGGACTGAAGAAACAACATATATAATATCATATGAGGAGAGAGAAAAAAATTCATCCAAGAAAGTAAAAATAGGGATATAAAAATATGAGATAAAATTAAGAACAGCAGACAATAATAACAGTATGTTTAAACTAGACATGGAAGAACAGAAGGGATGGCTTACCTTTGGGTTCCGTTAATTTTTTTTTTTTTTTGACCTGATTGGATTCCCTTGTTGATCTACCTAGGTTTTTCAACGGCGCTGGATGGAGAAGGCGATTAGGCGTTTATTTATAGAGCTAGGGATGCGATATCATAATTGTAGGGTGATTCAGTTATACGAATTGATCTGTCCATAGAATAAAATAACAATTTATATTGCAAGGCTGAGATTTTATTTTTGTATACCTTTTAAATTCAAATAATTTGATTTTGCTAATTGATAGAAGATTAGTATCAATTTGAAAGAATCCAAATCCTAATCAATATCAATATGTGATATTCAAAGATTTATCATAAATAATTACGTATAAGAATTCTAAGAAAGCTAAATAAGTTACTTATAAATTGATTTACCTGGATTTTTTTTCTTAAAACTAGTTTATTTGACTTATAAGCTAACATATAATCTAATAATACACAAAATATGTTATGTTTAATTGGTCTATTTGGCTTTCTTAGTTTCTCTAAAAAATTAACTGGCTTTATATTTAGAAATGGATGAAGTGTATATGTATGTATATATATATATGAGATTTTATTTGTTTATATCTTTTTAATTCAATTAATTTTATTTTGCTAATTGATAGAAGATCAGCATCAATTTGAAAGACCAAATCCAATCCTATCATGATGTGATATTCAAAGATTTATCGTAAAGAAATTACTATTATAATAAATATATATATATATATATAATATAAAAATGGTTAGGGTGCCATGAGTAGGCCAAATTTTTTTAGGTGTAATTTTGTGAGGTGTAGTGGGCACCTCAGACTATTTTTTTTTTTGGGTACAATTAATTCTTTAGTCCACCCTTGCTTTTCTAACTTGGATAAAAGAAGAGTGCCATGAAGGTAAAAAAATATGACAAAGGGACATTTTGTAGTTTTGTTACTCTATAGTGAAATTGCCCTAATTTTATCTCAAAGAAGACTAGAACTTCAGAGGAGAGGTTCTGAGCTGGACGATTGCACCTTGAAAATCAATGCAAGGTGCTAATTGCATATCAAATTACTTTAGGATGCTGTTTGCACCTAAAAAATAGTTCAGAGTGATAATTACCCTTAACGTTATATATGAAAGATTTGAAAATTTTAATGAACAAGAAAGCATAATGAAGAGTGTAAAATCCTACTTATTAATACTCAATTAACTCTCAATGATTAACTCAAAACACATTCAAAACTCCTAACTATGATAGCAAAAGAATTTCCATACAAATACAATCATATTATCATAGATAGAAAAGAGTTTTACTAATATTACCAAATGATATTCACGATAGAAGAGACAAACCTTACACAATATACTTGTTATCATAGATAGTAAAACACTAAACCATGTTAGAAAAAGACCTCTCTAACATGGTTACTAAAACAACTTGATACAGATATAAGACAACCATGTTAGAAAAGAAATGTCGTAACATGGTTATTTAAAACAGGCATATTCATTATCAATTTCGTTTGGTAAACAATTAACATAACCATGTTAGAATAGACCAATCTAACATGGTTATTTAAGCAACACCTACCCATATACAAGTATAACCACATATATCAGGCCTCTGGTCCATAATCCCGAATTTACAGCATAAAAGCCCATACAATAGGACAATCAATCACCACGCAGCTAAAATGTCAAAAGTATAACGATTACCCAAATACAATCATCTAGATCACAGATATTCCAATAAATAAACATACGGAAGCAAAATGCAGTCTAATAGTTGGCAATATACATATTCAAAATAAAACCATTCGACTCACTAGCTCAGTGTGGTTCAGCCAGACCCTTCCCTTGTAACCCTGTAGTGCATGATCACCTGCATAAATATAAACAAAGACGGAGTGAGACAAAGTTGTCTCAGTAAGCATAGCTCAACTCAATATATGAGTGAATGTGGGTTAGCAAAGCTCAACTCAATACACGAGAGAGTATATCAAGATTAGGGTAAGGGATTTAAAATTTGGGGGAAAAATAAAAAAATAAAAAAATAAAAAAAATATTCGGGACGGGACGGGAACGGGACACCCCTATCCCGCATCCCGTCCTGTCCCAAGACTAAAATTGTCACGTCCTGAAATGCTCGAGAATGAAATGGGAAAAATTTGAACAGCCTTATGATTAGGTGATATTTTTGCATTTATAAAAAAAGGTGATATTTTTACACCAATTTAAAATTTCACAAGTACTTTTTCTAAAATCCTAAGGGCCCGTTTGGTTGGTTGAAACTTTACCAATGGAAGAGGAAAATGAAGATTTTCCGGTGCTCTCTTCGATTTGGTTGACAAAATTGCCAAATTTTCATTTCCCTCCTCCCTCCATTTTCCAGCCTTTAAAGGAAAATGGGTTCCCACCAAAAATGGTGAGAACCCATTTTCCGTCGTGTGAAGGATGTTGATGAAAAAGAAGAAATACCATTTTGCCCTCACCTTACTCGTTCTTCTTCTCCTTCAAACTCCAATAGTGCCTCTCTCTTTCACCTTCTCTTTTGTCTGCTCAAAGAAGATATGAACAGAGATCTGGATCTGGTTGAAGAAGATGAACAGAGATCTGGATCTGATTGTAGAAGATGAATAAGTGGAGAAGAGTTGAAGAAGAGGGAATTTTTTTTGTTGCAGCCTCTTTCGACGTAGTGCTCCTCACGTTCATAGCTTCAACTTCTGGATGAAGAAAGAAGAAGAAATATATGTTTTTTTATAAAAAAGCTTGACATTTTTCCTTGATCTCTTGTATTTATGCATGGGTATACTTGCTTAAAATTCTAATTTGACATTGTGTGCATAACCTGGGTAGTGAATTAGGATTGAAAGTATTTTAGAAATTTCGACACTGGTGAATTCGAATTTGAACTGTCAAATTTGAATTTGACACACTAATTTGTTGTGAACAAAAATTTCAAAATTAAATTTTAAACCTTAAAATAGATTTTTGAAACCAAAATCCAATTCAGCCACTTGAATATAAAATCTGATGTGAATATAGAAGTAGTTGAGAGTTGAGATTTAAGAAGCAAGTTCAAAAATTTTAATGAGAGTTTGTTGGAAGAAAATATAAGATATATACATATATATATATAGATATTTTGGATAAACTAAGGTAGTTGGAGCTCAAAGAGAAGTTGAAGCCACAAAATTCTCCCCATGTGATAACATCTTTGACATTTTACTATTTAAAATTATTTATTTAACTTAATTATTAATTACTTTGTAAGATATGGTTGCAATTTATCTTAAGAAAATATAAGATATATATTTATTTTTTATTTATGTAAATTATAAAATTTATTAAATTTTTTATTAAAATTTAAGATTTATTTAAATTATAATTATTAGAAATAGTTTATTCATTTATTTTTATGATCATTTAATTTTAAAATTTTATATTAGTGAGTTTAATTAAGAAATACTTATTAAGGGCAATATTGTCATTTACATCTATTTCTGGGTTTCCTCACCACTATTTTCAATCAACCAAATATAAAAATTTTCATTCCATTCCGTTTTTTTTCTTTGCGTACCAAACGTGTCTATTTCTTTTCCATTCCATTCCTTTCTTTTCCTTTCCTTTACATTCTGTGATAAAACTTTTTGTGAACCAAACAGTAGAGGTGTTCACTTTCGTCCCATCCCGACTATACCGTTCCGATCCCGGTCATTTTGAGACGGGATTTTCTCGTACCAAAAATATATGGGATGAGACAAAAGCGGGACGGGATGGGACACGTGACGAGCACTGTTCCGTACCGTCTTTTTGTCCGATATTGAATATTTATTTTTAAAAAATATAATTTTTATTTTTTTTGTACAGATTCCTCCCACCTACCGATAAAAAATATTAATTATTTTCTAATTGACATTTATTTAATAAATCCAAACTCATATGTAATTTAATACTTAACCGATAAAGCAGGTCAAATGGTTGAGATGCATAAAATATATAATACATTTAAAAAACAATAATTATTCAATGTTCGTATTTGAAATATAATCTTATTTAAATCCATATATGAACTATTAGGTTTTTATCATCTTATTTTAATATAATTTATTATTATGAGATATTATTAGTTCGAGTATTAATAGGTCAACAAACAATTTTTCAAATTTTTAAAATATAATTAATCATTATAAGCTGTTATTAATTAGAATATTAATATATTTCTTATGCATCACTGCATGCACAGAGAGAAAATTCTAATTATTTGTATAATAAAATATTCTCATATTAAATTTAGTTTTATCTTTTATACAAAATAACAGAAATATTTAAAGACTATAAAATATCTCATATATCTTAACAAAATTTTATCAAAATATCTAACTTTTTTATTAAAGATACAACTAATTTATTTTAATATAGATATTATTTATATAAAAAGATATTATATCTTAAATACAAAATACAAAATAAATATCTAAGTAACCCATTAAACAAGTTAAATTTTATTTTTTAAAAAAGCGGGACATCCCGATTCCGTCGCGATCGGGTTAATTTTGTTTTTTAAAAAGCGGGACATCCCGATTCGGTCACGATCCCACGATGGGACGGGATAAGACTGGTAATGGGACGGGACATGGGACAACTTTGCTGTCCCGAGGCCTTTTACAGGACAGGACACGGAACAAGCCCTTCCCGTCCTGTCCTGTCTCGTCCCATTCCGACCCATAAACACCCTATCAAAGGCCCTAAATAGTCGCCCACTGATTTTCATGCATATTTTGGGGAAAATGACAAAAAAATCATTTCCAATTGGTAAAATCCCAATAACAACTTTATGATAGGTATTAACAACAATTAATAACTCAAAATTCCTTATTTAGGATTTTGCAAATTGGAAGGGTTTTTTTTTGTCATTTTTCCTATAATTTGTCTAAGATTTCTCACAAAAACGGGGCGTTTAAGTCAGAGGAGGGGCCTATGGACAGAACTGAGAAGCCGATCTCGGAATACCTCAGATTTCTGTCATAAAACAATGCGTTCGATTCTGTGGGAACGAAGAGGAAAGTGAAAGAAGACAACTTTCAAACAATACAACACAAACCAGATTGAACCCAAGATGTTGGGGTTGAAGATGAGGCGATTCATAACCCAATCTTCATTGATCAGAACTTCCATGGTTATCTCCCCACACGCGAGGCAACACGACAAACTTCACTTACTTCCTTCGCAGCATTTGGCTCTTATGGCTTCTAATCGTTTCCTCGATATCTATCAGGTACCCTCTTTTTTTTTTTTTTTTATCGGCTTGATTTATTCTTTGATTAGTGTTTAATGAATTTTGGGGAAATGCCATTTTCTTGAAAGAAAAAAAGGAGGGATTTTTCCCCCTGTTTTAATGATCAGACGCGTGTAATTGGACTTCTATTGTTTTTGGCTAAGCTTAAGTTTTGTGGGAATCGATTGAATTTGGTTGTAGTTGGCAAGTAAGGCAGCAATTGAGAAGGAGCGTGCTCGAATGTAAGTTCAGTTTTTTTCCTATGCTGGTATTGAAGGAAATGTTACTTTGGTACTTCTGTTGAAGCATTGTCAGTGATTTTGTTGATGGGATTTTGGGCAGTGCAGATGAGATGAGTAGGGGGTACTTTGCTGATATGGCTGAGCTGAAAAAACATGGTGGCAAGGTATTGGTATATTAAATTGTGCTGTGATATAATTGAATTGTTTTAGCTTTCTTCGAAATTATACTCTACTTGTTAATGACTGACAATTCTTTGTTGAGCATCTTAAATTTTGCGTATAGAATGTGATAAGGTAAAATTAATTTAAAAAACTAGATATATCCTTCGTTATAAATCAGCATTAATGCTTCAAAACTCCTCTCTTTTTTTCCCTCAAATTTATCTAACTTCTATTAGAATTATGTTCTGAATTTGGTCAGTTGAAGCTGCCTTCATGTTTTCAATTTTCTGCTAATTGAACCTCAAAAATCAAAGTGCTAAATTTCTTATGGGAAAAAGCAAAGTTATTGCTTGCTTTCCACTGTAGTTACATCTTTGGATGCATGAAAGATTTATTAGTGATATTTTTGCAGATTGCTATAGCAAATAAAGTGATTATTCCTGCAATGGTAGCTGTTAAGTTTCCTGACCTGGAAGTCATTGACAAAGACGGTATGACAGCAAAGCTTCCCTTACGTCAATGTGGAAATGTTAATGCTGACCAAGCAACAGTCCCCAAGGCATCTTTGCTTTGTCTTTCATTCCGAGCAAACTCTCAGGTAGTGAATGATGATAAATGTTTTGTAAAGATATTGTTGCTCTTGTTCTTTACAAAATTGCATTGTGTGCCTTCCAACACTAACAAGGTGTTCTCAAATGGTTAAAATCTAGAATAGTACTTGACTTATTTTTATCATTCAATTTAAGTTTTAAGAGGCACATTGTAATTTCTATCCAGTAATTGGCATGAAGGGGGTATATGTATCATTTGAGAAATTTGAGGGTGAATAATAAGACAGAAAGGAATAAATGGTAGAGAGTGATATGTGAGCTGGAGAGCCTTTTTTGGTGCTTACTAGGCTAAGTTTTATCATACTACTATAAGACTAGTGATACTCTGTGGTAGAGAGTGCTAGTCATTAAAGGGACAGCAAAGATAACAAAAACAGAGTAAGAGAGGTGAGGATGTTAACGTGGACATGTGATCATACTAGAAAAGATAAAGATCAATTATAGCCATATAGGGAGAAGTTGGAGCAGCATCTACTAAGTAGAAGTTGGTTAAAATCATTTAAGGTGGTTTGGATATGCACAAAGATGGCCGAAAGAGTTATCAATAAGGAGGGTTGAGCAAATGGTGTTGAATCTTGTGATGAGAGGTATAGGAAGATCAAGAAGAATACTCAAAGTTTTCAAAGGGGACCTTTTGGTTGATGGTATATATAGAGTGGGTGTTGATAGAGTGCATTGGCATAGAGTGATCCATGTAGCTAACCCCATCTAGTGGAATAAGACTTCTTGTTGTTTGCTTACTAGGCTAAGTTTGAAATTCAGCCTTAATGCTACTATCATTTTCTTCTAGAATTTCAACTAGTGGGAGGGGATGGAAGTAAGTTTTCAACCTTTGTAAAGGAATTATGTAAAGGGGCTGCGTGCATAAATATTCTATGTAATTTTTGTAACTTTTTTCTTCATATCTTTTTTTCCCTGCTGCTGTTACTATAAAATTCCATACTTGACAGGCAATGATCAATTCTTGGAGCTCGCCATTTGTTGAAGCGTTTAGTAAATCAGAAAATGTCAATGTCTGTGAGGTATGTTTCTAAATGTTTTTGTTTTGTTTGCGTTTTTCCCCACTGCTTGTTAGAGGCTCTTCCTAAAAGCATGCAGCTGTAATCACCCTCCCTTAGATAATCATCTCATGTTGAGTTCTGGAATCATATTGAGGAAGGAGAGATAACTGTAGCATTAGCTAATCTCTTACTTTATAGATATCTTGATAACGGCTTATAGTGCTTACTTGTCAGATACTTGTATCTGAACTTCTGTAAATAAGGGATACTGGGTGGTGCTTGAGATTTTTCTCAATGTGGTTGTCACGGTACCTCTGCAAGTGCAAGTAATGCTACTAAGGAAGTGGACTTGTACCCACACAATTTTTTTAAAAGATATTTAAATACATGCTACCATGTTTGTGGTTACATATCAACCACTACCAGATGGTCTAGTTTGGCTATTTGAAAGGAGGGTTTTATACTTCCGTTACATTTTTTGTGAGTATAGTGCATCTCAGGAAAATAATTGTGCAGTTGAGCCCTCTCTCTCTCTCTCTCTCTCTCTCTCTCTCTCTCTGTGGATGTTAAATTATGGTGCAAGTGAGTCTCAATTTAATCTAGAGAACAAGTCAGTCATTTTAATCCAGGCATATATCTTACAAATTGAATGTACGTAGATAATAAACTAGTTTCTGCTTCCATATTATGAATGGTACCTGCCAAATTTTCAATGAAATATTCATATTTTCCAACAGGTGTCATTTATAGACTCATGGCTCTTGCGCCGAAATCCTATCAAGCAATTGCTTCTGTGGTATATTAGGAAATCTAATCGTGATGAAAGTAAGGATACACTTCAGAAGAAGACGGTGTACTCATTTGGTGATCATTATTACTTCAGAAAAGAGTTGAAGATACTGAATCTCCTTACAGGGTATATGTTATGACTCAAGCTAGTCACCTGATTGAATACTGCGGTATATTTTGATAAATCAAAATAAACCTCCCTTCAGCCGCAGCTACGGCTAAAAGGAAGTCAAAAAGTAACTCTTGCATCCCCCAAAAACGCTTTATCAAAAGACCAGTCTACAACACACCTAGAGCAACTCTAACTCTCTATATCTTGCTCCGAAATGGTAGGAGTATAAAGCCAACTCCTTGAATATAAAAATAGATTGTTTTCTTTTGCTTGCAACTTCCTATGTTTTCTCTTATAGGTCTGGCCAGCGTATAGGGTTCTATCAGTATAGAATCCATGGTGAGCCAGTGAATTTGTTGAAGTCATTTACAGTGCTTCACATGTTATTTTCATAGGTACATCTTTCTGCTTGATAAATTTGGTAGAATAAGATGGCAAGGCTTTGGGATGGCATCAGAAGATGAGCTAGCTTCCCTTTTTTCTTGTACATCAGCTCTTCTTAAAGAGGAATCAGGTAAAATCTCTCATCTATCTTTGGACGCTAGCTAACTAGACTGGAGTTCTCGTGTGGAGTTTTATTTTTGTACCTTTGTTCCAGGGAAGAAATTCTAGATTGCTTCCATTTTGATGCAGTCTTGTAATGCTATGTAATTTTTTTTATAAGAAAACTTTGGTCTACTCCTCATCCTATTAATTCTGTAGCCAGATTTTTAATCTGCACTTGCAGAAATTTTGGGGATGCAAGCTCAGTCAGAAGAGATTTTTATGAACATTGACTTTGTGATTTGACCAACATTGTAACCCAAGGGAACCTACTAGATGGCATAATAAGATCAAAGATGTTTAGTCGCTTGATGACAAGTATAGTTTTAGTTGCTCTTAAATTCATATACCATTTAATCCTCCTAATAGTTTTTATTTCTTTTTAAAAACAAAAGAAGTCCTAATAGCTCACTCCTCAGCTTAAAACGTAAAAGGCCCTGTGATTGATTTGTCCAACTAACAAGTACTGGAAAAAGTGGTGCGCTCATATTTGGACTTCCTACTTATGAAAGTGACCATAACCCATGATTATAGATATTGATAAATTTATCATGTGTTTTTCCTTTTCTCCTCTTAGATGTCGGACAATGCCGAGAGCAGCAAGGAGCAAAAACTACAAAATGTGAAGTTCGTCTCGAAAAGGAATCAGATAAAAGTGCTCCTCAATCTTCGGCTGCGAGATAACTAGCCTGAAATCTATCTTCCTGGAGGGAAAATCTTGATTGCTTCTGTGTGAAATTTTCAAAACTTGGGTCCTTTTTTAACTCCTCATCCTATTTGCTCTTTAGCGTCAGATTTTGATCTGCCTTAACAGAGATTTTAGGTATTACAAGCTAGATAAGAAGTAATTTTTTTGCCAGCCAAGCCAATTATTTTGTGATTTGACCAAAATTGTAATTTTGTAAGTTGTAACCCAAGGGAATTTCCGGGATGGAATAATGTAATGTAGAATTTGAGTTGCTTGAGTAAAAGATAATTGCAAAATTGCATTTTTAGTTGCTCCCAATTGCTAATAAAGGTTGGTTCAGTTGGTGAAGAAATTGGCTCATAATCATAAGGTTGTTGTTTTGAATCCTAGAGTTTTTTGAGATTGGAAGCCTACCCCAACCTTGGCGAGCCTCCGGGCCCAACTCACCTAAAATTTTTTTTACCAAAAAACAAAAAAAGCTGCTACCAATTTCATGTTCTACTCATCTACCATTAAAACATCTTGGTCTTGTTTGCCCATTGTTTTCTTGAAAGAATAATCGTCTATCCCCTTCAATGTCTAAGATATTTATCTTTGAAAATAAGCTTGTGAAGGAGAAGAATAATGTCAGTGTAAGTAACCATTAGATTTTCTTCTTAAAAAAAAAAAGACAACCCATTATAATGTACATGAGTTACAAGTAAGAAGAAGTTTATAGTGAATATCAATTTAAACGGCTTGAAGCTTCAGTATATGACTGTATCCACTTCAGTATTTGATGACAAATATCCTATTTTTGTATAGAGTAACCTTGTAAGAATATATTGGATACAAATAATGTCTCAAGTTTTGTCTTCAACTTATCCTTCTTTCAAAACCCATGATATTACTTGTAGCCAATAGTAGAGCTTACTTTTGTAGAAAGTGTACAACTTCGATTCACTGTCTCTGCAAATACTAGTGATGAAGTAAGTAAAGTGCACAATGAAACCGAAAAACCAATTTTTAAGGGGGGGATCTGATTGTTTGGCCAAAAAGGGGGCGATTTGATTTACTTAAAAAATAATAACAGAATAATAATGTGCAGTATAAATCCTTCTTAGGGGTCAAAATAATCCTAACATTTCAGTCGTGGGCCTCAAAATTTTAAAAGTTCCTGTGGTGGATTGGTCCAACTAAATTAAAGCGATTCGGAGAAAGTTACGGACTTATGGTCTTATTCTTGGAATTCCTTCAATTAAATTCAATGATATCAACCCATGAATATGGATATTAATCAATCCGTGTTACATACTCCTTCCCCTCCTAAATATAGAACCTATTTGATGAGGTAGGGTTGCTCCTGAATATAAGATTTGTTTCTAATTTTTCTCAACGTTTTTTCAAATTATTTCTGTTGATGCTCTTTAATAATAAACAATTAAGAAAGGAATGGTAGAATAAAGATATATGATTAGAGTGTTTTGATAACATCATATGATTTTAACTAATTTAACTAATATCCTTAATATAATCAAAGTAGGTAAATATGTTTTATATTTAGGATTGAGAGGGAGTAGTATATATGTTGATCAAAGAAGTGGGCCAATACTCAAGTACAAAATATTGTTCTATATCTAATATAAATATATAAATATCAAAGACACACTATTTTGTTGTAAAGAGTGAATTGGGTAAACTAACATAATGGGGAAAAAAATAAAAAAAGTCACATATTGAATAAAAGCATAATACCATTAATTTATAAGAGACATATAAGGGCACCAGTCATAGCAACAGGGGGAGGTTGATAAAAGATTAAAAAAAAAAAAGATACACTCACATTTCTCTACTAGTTGCGAAAAAGGAAAGGTTGTTCGAATATATATATATATATGCGATATTATGAGAGAATTTAGCTAAAAAAATTGGGGGAGACAAACTTGTCAATCCCAATGTAAGCATGACCTAATAGCATCCGCCACACATCTTAAAAAAAGTGGTTACTATCACAACCTCTGGTTATTAGCGAAACAATTGATTCAATACAATCAAAAAGAAGATTTACTTTCCTCACCTTTCTCCAATAAATAAAAAAATGTATTGAATATCTCTTATATATATACATATAGAGAGAGAATAAACAGTGTTAGAGCTTGAATGTCAAATTCGAATTTATATTCCACGAAATCTATAGAAAATAACTGTATTTTATTATTGCTTCAATTCGGTCATGCAGCATCATTTTTTAAGAAAATGAATGATGCGCTTTTACCTGTTAGAAACTATCGGATAGTTTCTTATAGAAATGAAATGAAAATTCAGAAACTACGTTACTCATATATATAAAGAAATCCCCCAGTCCTAAATAAATATAAAATCATTCACCAATATGAATATTTGAATTTTTAGGGAGTACGATATTTAATTGATTAATAATTTCCAAAATATTTTTTTGCATAACGTTATTCACTAATTTTAACTATACTATATACTCTCTCAGTTTTTAAATATAGAACATATTTGTGGAGGTAAGCTTGTTCTTATATATAAGATATTTTTCTATTTTTCTTATATTTTCCTTAAATTATCCTTATTGATGTTTCTCAATAATCAATAAGTAAGAGTGAGAAGGTATGAATAAATGTTTTAGAGTATTTTGGTAATATAATGTAATTTTAACTAATTTAACTTACGTCCTGAATCTATTCAAATTAGGTAAATATATCTTATATTTAAGAATTGATGGAGTATAATATAGAAAATTTAATTTAGAACCGAAAGAAATATTACTTATGGTTTTTGGAAATTCTCAATGGCTGAAAACAAAAAAAGTAAGATAGGTTCTTATAAGATTAAGTCATGCAAATATTAATCAAGAAGTGATACCGTACCCTAAATATTCAGCGTTGACTTAATTGGGGAAACAAAATGCTGTATGTGTAGCTAGCTGTCTATGATCACATGTAAACAAGGCAAAGAATATGGTCCAACGAATAAATAAAAGAGTGTGAAATTGAAACCAAGAAAACTATTTTTGAAGTCAAATATGAAACATCACAACATGCATGTATGAAATGAAGATGTCTCTTCACATTTAATTGTGAAGAATTTGATGATGCATTTGGAATTCAAGTCATAAGCTAACAGTCTTCCATCCAGTTAATTAAATCTTATAAAATCTGAATCCTATAAACGTTCATATGTTTCTTTCTTTTACATTTCTTCATATGTGTTATGATCGAAATTGGCATGTCTTTTTTAAATGGTCTAAGTATTTATTTAATGTTTTATCAAATTAAAAATTTTAATTATAGTTAAGAAATCCATTATAGTTAATTGGATTATCCTAAATACAATGGAAATCAAGATAATATACTTGTTGGATTAATAATAACAAAATAAAATTTACACAAAAGATTAACGTTCACGCAATTGTTTTTTGAAAGAAATGAAAATTAAGTTGTCATTATTAGATTTACCTAATTAATAATGATATGCCCTTTTTTCTCTATATCCAGAGATATGTTACTCACGGGTGTTGGAGAATATGAATACTGTCTAAAGGATAATATAAATGATAGTATATTCTTTTAATCCCTTTAAAATATGGTTCTTATGTGCGGTTTAAAAAAACATATGTCAATTAAAAAAACTTTTTTTTAGTGGGTACACTATCATTGTAGTATTCCAACATTTTCTTTTAAGAGTCATATTTTCTTAAAATTTCTATTGTTATTTTAACTAAAAAAGTTTCATTGTGAAACACTTCGTTCTTGCATATAATAGCATGCACAAGAGTTGAGGATCGAAATAATATAACTCTTGATTATAGAAGGGTTAAGGATCACCGTTGCCCCGGAAGTATGCACGATGGATCACATCTACCGCGGAAGTTTTTTTTGGTCCAATTTTGCCCTGGAAGTGTGTAAAGTGGATCATATTCGCCATTTACCTTTTTGTTTTAGTCCAGTTTTA
Source organism: Mimosa bimucronata (assembly GCA_037074515.1). Lineage (NCBI taxonomy): Eukaryota > Viridiplantae > Streptophyta > Magnoliopsida > Fabales > Fabaceae > Mimosa > Mimosa bimucronata. The sequence goes on from CM073446.1 coordinate 6,036,127, forward strand.
CCCCGAAAAGTGTGCAAAGTGGATCATATTCGCCCTTTATCGGTAAAAATTTTTTAACGGTAAAGGGCGAATATGATCCACTTTACACATTTCTGGGGTAAAATTGAACCAAAAAAAACTTCTGGGGCAGATGTGATCCATCGTGCATACTTCCGGGGCAACGGTGACCTTTAACCCATTATAGAATATTAAAAAGTAAAGGAAACCAAACAAATAGTAAGCTAATTTTCTGTCCATTTCTACTGTAAATATGCAAATCTTGAATGATTCTCTCACTAATTATAGTTAGAGGGCGGGTGTTAAAGAGGGAAAAAAAAAACAATGACATTAATAAAATTATGTTCATGAGGGTCGGTTGTGGAAATAAACATAATATAATATAACAAAAGAAAAAAAAGAAGGTTCTTAGTGTAAGTCATGAATTAGACTTGGTAAGTTTTACTAATTTAATCGACAAATTAACTCGTGGCACAAAATCATTAACAAGCATAAAATAAATCATGTTTAATACGATTGATGATAGCCAGTTAACAACTTATTTTCTGGGGCAAAAAATAATTTGGATCAATATAAAAATAAATAATTGAGGCGAAAGAAGTCTTGTGGTTAGTAGAGTGTGAACCCTTGTTGGAAAAATGCACGATGGATGAGACCGTGTGAGAAAAAGAATTTGTAATATTCTATTCTGACTTGACTTTTGGTCTTTAAATTATACTCCTCCGGTTGTATTTAGTATTTACATGAGCGGGTAAAAAAAGTTCATCTTAGTCATATTAATTAAATTTGACAAGATGAACTATTTTAATTTATATTTTAAGGAAATTAGATCACATTTATTATTATTATTATTATTATTATTATTATTATTATTATTATTATTAACAACACATTCAATTTAAGTCGGAGGAGAAGTACATAACACTAGATTATTATTACTTAATTAATAATTGTTTTTAATTTTCGTATGGTTTCCTCACTAGACAATTCCTTGCGCTGCAAGGTGGGGTGACGCAAATATCATTTCCATCACCTACTTTGGCTTCTTCTTTTCTTTTTTCTTTTCCTTCTCTCCTCTTTTTTTTTTTTTTTTTGATAATTCTCTTCTCTCCTCTTTTGTATATATACACATATATCATTTTAGTCGATTTTTACCAAATTAAATGTATTATTTTAATATCAGCACCTTATATATATATATCATAAAGGGAAAATTTACAAGAAAGTCTAATAGAAGAGAATCAATTATAACCAGATCCCTCTAAATTATCAAATTACATTGAATCATTCTTAAAGGCTATTGTTCGCCCGCAAGAGTACGGATTTCGATGTAGTATAAAATTATCGTTCCCACAGAGATTTGTTTTAAAAGCTCAATCAAACAATAGGCTAATGAATTCAACCAAGTTGAACCAATCAAATTTTTAGAAAACTGGTTTTGAAAACTATTTTTAAAATAGAAGTAAAGAAACACATACGAAAGATTTAACTTATCAATGAACTAAGCCTAGGATTAATTTTCACCGTTGTATTTCATGAACCCTAATTAATTTCCCTTTATTTAGTCTTTAAATGACAACTTGTGTTCGCCTAAGGTTCTAAAGCATTTGAAACGCTCTCTCGAGTTTAAATCAAATATATATACTTCCCATTAAATTGCTCAATCTCTTGTTACAAATTAATGAAAGTATTCCTTGAGATCCAACCTTAATCTGACAAAACTAGGTCGATAGATGTATCTCTATTCCATCAACAAACCATTCGTTAGTTGATTTAAACTTCAAATCTAGTCTGATTTACCCAAGTTCTTCACCTAAACTATCTATCTCGAGTATAGTTTAAATGAACAAATCGCTCTAAAAGGTGATCAGTCAATTAGAGGCTTTAAGCATAAATCAACACAAACAATCATCAATTACTAAAAGAAAAGGAAACAAATTAGGTTTCAATCCATACAAGGTTTGAATCAATCATAAAACAAAAGATTTAGCTACTCATGAATGGATTAAATTAAACCAGCAAATACAAATAAATCCCATGTCCAATTCACAAGAGTAGTAAAGAATTGAAGAAAACAAGAAGAATTTATCACCCTAGGGCAAGAAACTCTTCCAATTTTGCTTATCAACCTCCAATTTTGCAAACCCTAGCTCCCAAGTTGTGTGCACCAATGAGTCTTATTGTTCCTAAGGGTTCTAGGGTTGAAAGGGGGCTGATTCTGTGTGAATTTTCGTGTCATAGGTGTTTAAAAAGAATAAAAAACGAAGCTGTGCATTTTAAGGATTTTTAGGGATTTTTGCACAGTGCTATGACACTCAGGTGCAGTGCCATGGTATCAGAGGCAATTTCCAGTAATTTTCAGCAATTAAACTCCAGTTTTCTCCACTATTTTCCTTTTCTCTTCTTCTCCTTCCTATCTTAGAATATCCATTTGTACCTATCAAAATCATGCATAAATGTGAGGAAAACATGCCAATCAAATTTTCTAATAAATTATCATATTTATTTAAAAAAAATAATGAAATTAAGCTTATACGACAAATTTGCACAATTTTATCTCAAAAGCTCTCAAAATTCCTTTAATTAGCATTGATGACTCCCCAAACATGTTCTAAATAAGCCATAAATCAATGTTAAATGGGAAGTCATCAGCTATGCAATATTAAATTGATTTACATTAATAGTAGTCAATGTTGCTCATTGAGTTGTTATTAATAACTCTTCCGGGGCATAAGTTATTATTGCAGAGACGAAGGGGAGGAGAAGGAAGAAGTTTATTTATCATCTTCTCAAATATTTTTAATTTAAATATTAAATATTAGATTCATCATTTAATTTCCCAACCATCACTTACGTTTCATTACTTAACATTTTTCATGAAATGAAACTATCTTAAGGTTGAAGGATCAAAAATGCATTTTATGAACTTAAAGAATTAATACAAAAGTTGATACAAATATAAAGGATTAAAAGTATAATTTAACCTGATAAAAATATTGTGATAGACAAGTAAAATTGGGTTAAACGCCCTTATCTAATTCCTCATGTATCACCAATTAAGTTAGCTTGAGACTAAGGTTAATAAATGAGAAGCTAAGGATTTGATATCTTAGTGCCTAGATTCTAATGACGTCGGCAAACAATAATTGAAATCATTGTTGTCAAACTCACGAGTTGAGTCTCTAATTTTACCATTTTTACGATTCTACCTAATCAAAACGTGTCATGAGTCATTTAAATTTATACTGGCTATAAACTCAGTAAAAACTCATGAGTTTACCTGCCGAATTTACCATTACTACGTTTCTACTTTATAGAAAATCGTGTTAACTTGCTATAAATATCATATTTATTATTTTTATTTGATTATATTTAATGAATTTAAATATAAATTTCAGAGAATTTTTGTTTATTGAGTTAGATAAAGTATGAATATTGATATATTTAATATCAACTATCTATATTTAAAATATATTCAAGTCAAATAATTATTATTTTTTGTATTTCTTATGTAATTATATATTGGAAACATGTATTTATTAATAAAGGTAAACTCTTACGAGTTTACGATTCGAATTTATGATCTAAGTTTACATTCTTCTCACAAGTTTACTTAAACTCACACAACCTTGATTGAAATGAGTAGAAATTCTCTCTTCCCCGACCACTTGCCTTTTTTTGTTCAACAAGAGTCATTTGGTTGCGAGGAAAAGCACAAATTAGGAGATTGGATAGATTTCACTTACTTTTCCACTATTAAAATAATTGTCGCTACTTTGAAAAGCATAAATAGGAGATTGGATACATTTCACTGACTATTTCACCATTAAAATAATTGTCGCTACTATGTTTATTTTTTAATACAACTAGGGACTATTCAATATTATTATTAAATAATATTTTATCATTATCAAGTTGGGTTAAGGGTATTTTCACCGCACAGTTATTTTTCTTTCTTTTTTTTTTTTTTTTTATAAAAGGCAATTTATTTACAGCACAGTTATTTTACAATCAGCAATAAGTAACCTAAATTATTCATTGTAGCGATAACATCTGTTAAGTGTACGTCAAGATCATTACTAATAAATACGGACGTTTATGGTTAACTTTAGATTAATTTTATTTTAAAGAGATTTTTGCTCCTAAAGTATATTTCAGGTAGAATAACTATCACATAATATATGGAGTAACAAATACCAATGCTTTTGCTTCATTGAAACTAGAGCTGGTTATACGGGTTGGCCCGTCATTGTTTGGCGACTAAACGGGCTAGGCCCAAAAAAATCAGTTTCAAACATGGAATTGATTTCTTGGCCAAGCCCATTTTTCTAGGGTTGCATGCCAACCGGCTAACCTGTTTTTTAACATTTTTTCCCACTTTTTTTTATAATATCATTATAATACAAATATATAACATAAGATTACAAATTCAAGTGTTTAACACATTACAAATATACAATACAAGATTTCGAATTCAAGTTCTAGTGTTTACCACATTACAAATAACAAGTGATAGTAAATAAAGCATAGAATACAAGGTTTCAACTTCAATACATTCCAAATTCGACACAACAAAATTCCCAAACTAAATTTAAAATCCAAGAGACCAAGATTCCAACTTCCAAGTCCAACATCAATGATCAATAATCAATCAATGTTATTGAGCCTGAGCATTCACACATTGCAGCAGTACATATGCCAATATTGAATAGAAAGGAGGCATGACAACAGTTATAAGTATAACTGATAATAAAATAGAATGTGATAAATGAATAAATATAACTAGTTCACCATCAATATCATCCGTTGTTGGGTAACCAAACATCCAATTACGGGGTACAAATAAGGGCTTGAACATTATCTGGAATAAGGGAACTTCTATCATTTGTGAGAACTTGTGCACCAATAATATTGAATGCCGATTCACTGGCCACTGTTGTTATTGGAATGATTAGAATATCTGACACAATCTTTGAAAGACAAGGAAAACAAGGAGAGTAATTCTCCCAATAATTCAAAACATCCATGTCTATAAACAAAATAGAATTGAGTGTGGCTTCTAAAAAATAAAAGTCTAGTTTAGACTTTCATTGATGCATTGTCTTTGCTCTTGTATAAAAGATAATCCTACAATATATAAAAAAGAATTAATTAGTGAACTACCAATCAAAATAAAAATAGGAATTTAACTTGTGATCTGTTTCATAAAAAAGTAACATATTCATAATTTTTATATTAGTATTTTTAATTTTGACGTGCAACGATAGACATGATGATCTTGAGCACTTATGCAGCCAATTTTGATACACTATTTTGGATATTGTTTGTTTGATTAGAAATCTATCTCCCGCTTTTACCCAAAAAACAAGAAAAAGAAATCTTTCTCCCGCTATATATTTCAGCAAGGAGATTTCGAAGGCTATTGATCAGAGTAAATCATGTCATAAATAAGTATCATCTTTGGCTCAAAACTTATAATAAGAAGATAGACTTCTTATTGTAACATTTGTTTTCTAAATACACTTTTTAATTACACTTAATCAACTTAACTCCTAATATAAATGCTAACTATGTTAAAAAAGAATCTTGCTTAGTAAAATAGCTAACATAGTTAGAAAAAGAATTTCCATAAAAGTTACTATTACAAACAATTACTACGGTCTAACTACGATAGAAAAGAACCTTCCAAAATAATAATAAAATCTATCGTAGTTAGAAAAGAGTTTAGTCTTATAAACAGGTAATCCATGTTAGAAAAGAATTTTAGTAAAACCAAGAGCCTAACATGGATAATAACGTATTTCAAATAACATTTATTATCTAAATATCTTTTAAAATCCCTCATAGTCAAATTAAATCATTTGTTAAATACTAACTATGTTAGGAAAGGAAATAATATATAAAAATGACTAACATAGTTTGAAAAGGGTTTTCCATAATATATATATATATATTATAGATTCAACAGTTTAACCATCATAGGAAGAAGAAGGTTCAAATCACAAATAAGACCTATCATGATTAGAAAAGGAATTGACTTAATCCGGAGAATTTCCATATTAGAAAAGAGATATCCTAAAATTATAAAACTAACATGGATATTTAAAGTTCACCAATGTTCAAACGCAATTATCCATGTTAGATAAAAATTCATTTAACATGGATAATTAAAGCAGCTAGATACAACATAATGAGAGTAATTCAGACAAATTTACTTATACCATGATAGAAAAGAAACACCCTATCATGGTAATTAAGAGAAACCATACATTTGATATTCAACTTCCCTGTAAAACTAACAGTATTTATGGATTCATGTCCCAACTATAAATTCTCGTCAACTTACCAATATAAAATCCCTTACATCACACCAAGGCACCAAATCATTCATAATCATTATAAAATAACATTCTCGAGATAATTATATCGTTCCACAATAAGTCAACAATAAGAGTTGCTGGAATTTGACCAGTTCCAGAAGAAATAATCAACAACCAAATAATCTCAAAACAATGCATCATAAATAAATTAAAATTTGAACTCAAATGACAGTCAAACTAAGTTTAATCATGCGGAAGCGTAAAATTATGTATGAATCCTAAGTGGCAATACGATTCTGTCCTGCTGGTCCAGAATCACTCACTGACTCAGTGAGAAGTTCCCGGATCCTTCCCTTGACTTTCTACTCCGCTCCTAAGACCTGCAAAAAGTGAGATAAACGGGGGTAGCCCCAAACGCAACCACTGACTACTCATCTACGTGCGGTGTGTGCTAGCAAGGTGTCCAGTGGAATACATACATATATATATATTAGTTCCACAACATCCTCAAATATTCACATAAGATGCACATCAAAATTTCCAAATTTAATTTTCCCAATCTCTTATGTATAATTCAGTATATATAAAATTTATTTCCAACAACATTTATCAATAATAGTAGCAAACACACCAAAACGAATCATGTATGAATCACTGGGAAAATAGGTGGAACCAGTCTAGACTTTCTACCTGCGCATGGAACCACGGTACGGGTCAGGAGGGACTTTATACCCTCCCTAAAGCCGTAGGACGGATCAGAAGGGACTTTCTACCCTTCCTGAATCTGTGAGGGGCTTTCTCCCCTATAGTATCCAATAAGTCCTTGTGGCGCAACAGGATACCTCATCACGTGATGGTAATATATCTCAGCACACCGGTGTCACACACAATCAACCAACACAACAATAAGCAATGCAACACATAAAAAATAAGGTACTTGGCCTTCCAGTATTTATAGGATATATATACCATAGTTTCAAAATCAACATATACCTTAGTTCTAAATAGTCGAAATCACAATTTTTTGCCACTTCAAAATAATACTCCACAAGATGTTGTATAGAAAAAAAAATAAGCATTTCAACAATTGTTTCCATATCTCATAATTCATGAATAATAATGATTTTCAAATCACTTACTAACACTACACACACACACATAGACAAGCAGAAAGCGGTTACCTGATAGCTGGCACTAATCTCACAATAGTGTAGCTCCCCCGTGCTAATTCAAAGCAATCAAGCACTACACAAACATAAATATAATCACGATCAACCATTTATTCAAACAATTTCATATATTGGAAATTAAATTACTAGTTACCCCTTTCTTGCCCTAACTTCATTAAATCCTATTCTTACCTTTATTTCTTCTCCTTATATCCATGATTCACCCCTAATCTACCTACATAGATTCAAGCTTAAAAATTAATTCCCACAATAATCTTTCATTTCAAACCTCAACATCCAAAGATTCCCCATAATTCATCACTAATTCCAACCAAAATTTTCAACCCTAAGCACAAATTTTCCAAACATCCACCAATCAGTTCTTGAGCCTCAAAAATCTATTCATCAATTCCTAATATATTTCCTCAATCTTCATATTTCAATTAAATCAAGTCCACACCTAATTAATACCCCATTTCCCAAATCAATGCATACACTCAATCCAACCTAATTAACCTTATTAATATTTTTATTGAGCATAAACTAACTCCTTAAATTCATAATTCAACATCCAACATCCATAATCACAAAATTACCTACACAATATCCCACTTACTCCAAACTTAAACCCCCAATAATTCCTTAGGTGCAAACTCCAATCAAACCAATTAATTAAATCTCATCATATGGCCTTAATAAGCATTTAAAAATCACCAATTTAACCATTAGCACCTCAGATAATCAAAAGCCCCAATTTCGAACATCTCCAAAAATCGAAAAATTTAAAATAATTACGAAAAATTCCAACAATTAAAAATATATTCCGAGGAACTCAAATTCAAGGTCCAAGCTTCAGTTTGTTAAGCTTAGGACTCCCAGAAATACCAACTTAGACAATGCCTAATTTTTCAAATATAGCCAATTGGAAAACTAAAGACATAGCAATGTAGAGGAGACTTACGGGATTTCGAAAATGTACTTAGTTGGCCGGAAAAGCTCCGACTCCTGCGCTGGCGAGCTCAAGAAGTTCAAGCCAAAAACAACTTCGATCTCCACCTACGAGCTTAGATCGAACTAGAAAATACTTCGATCTCCACCTATGAGCTTAGATCGAACTAGAAAATAGAGGAAGGATCTAGGAGGTTGAGGGAGGTGAATGTAGGTGAGAAACTAGGCCTTTAAAATCCTCAAAAATACCTCAAAATTCCTCAAATGTTCTCATAATCTATTACTTCCCATAAACAAATTACTAATTACCACCATTAATCCTTAATTAATTTTCTAGGATGTTACACTTACCAAATTAACGAATGTAGTTCCAAACTGTTTTATTATCATAATTGGCAGAGTAATGCTCAGGATCATTAGATCTATCATTGAACGCCAATCTGCATCACCTTCAATAATTCTTGATTAGGCCATATTAATATATTTTATTTGTAAGGTGCAATAATATTTTCTTCTTGCTTCTATTTCTCTGTCTTTGGTTCATCAAGAGAAGGTGATAAGATGGCAATTGAGAAGACTAAATTTTTTTAAAGAAAAAGGAAAATGGGCCGGATTGGCCCACAGGTTTGACAGGTGGGCCCGTCAAATGTTTGGGCCCAAAAGACCTATTTTAATATGGGCTCTATTGATGGGTTATGGGTTGGCCTACGGGGTTCTGACCTGTATTATTGGCTCTAATAGAAACACATGACATCATATCTAAGGTGTTACATGTTTTGCTAATTAGGTACTATTAAAAAAAGTGGCTATATCTATTTTAAGTAACACATCAATTTACATGGTGATTCAGAATGGACAAGGGGAAGGGAGAGGAAAGAGAGTATATGAGAATAAAAGAGAGAAAGCAAAGAGAGAGATAGAGGAGAGAGAATTTAAAAGAGGAGGAGAGAGAAATAGAGAAAGAGAGAGAATATATGATAGGAGAGAGAAGGTAAAGTCAATATTCTTATTCAAATTCAAAAGCATAAAAAGCAAATAATTGAGGTGCATGCTATTTATAGACTTCAACCTAACCCTAATTGATAACAATCAAATCAAAATTATTGATACAGAACGGGAAAGGGAAAAGGAGATGAAAGAGAATATACGAGAATAAAAAAGAGAAATAGAGATAGAGCAAGAAAAAAGATAGGGGAGAGAGAATTAGAAGAGGAGAAGTGAGAAAGAGGCAAAGGCAAACTCAACAATTTTGTTATTCAAAATCAGAAGCGTACAAAGCAAATAGTTGATGTATTATTTATAGGCTCCAACCTAACCTTAAGAATTAATGACAGAACATTCTAGAAATTAAAAACTAAACCTAAGAATTAATTACAAAACATTCTAAAAATAAAAAAAATAAATGCAAATCACACTTAATGCTAATTGATAACAATCAAATAAAAATAAAAATAAAATATTTCTCTAATAATGATAATTATAGATAATCTCTTAAAATTTTTAACAAATTATAATTTTCTGATTTCCATATCTCATCACATTGTTATCACAAATAGTGTGTGTATATATATATATATATATATATATATATAAATATATTTCATAACTTGATAATTGATTCGTCGGTCGAGGAAACAAAATTTCTTAATCTATATTCAATGGTCAGAATCAAAACAAGACACACATATTTTGGTTAAAAATTTTCAAGAATGAAAAGCATATCATACAGCTCGCTAATTCAGGACTCATTCATAAAAAAAAAATAAAAAAAATTCGTAGGCTCACACAACTACATATCATATTTGTATCCTAGCTAGGTTTAAGATTTATCAATGATACCTACAATATATAGTATAGATAGATTATAACCTATTGACAATACTATTAGTATATCATTAGTATAAAGTGATAAACTTTTTTAAGTGATGAATGTCTATACATGGCATATAACATCTTAAATATGTTATGGCATGTTTTGATGAAAAACAAAATTCAATTGCTCAACATAAATTTTTTTTATATAAAGTCAACATAATTAAATATGGGCCGCTAGTTATTCTTCTATGAATGTATGAATGCTTTAGGAGTAAGAATATTCTCCCAACTCAAAGTCAATTTTACATTAACACTCTTAATCTATAGCACTAACCTATGACGCCTTATTATTTAGACATGTTATATATTGTACTGATGAATTCAATTATAGTTAATTAATATTGACACATTTAATTTATTATTTTTGTTTATATTCTACTCTATTATAAATTTAGTTTTTTTTTTGCCAACACCTATTATAAATTTAGTTTATTCAACGTATTTGTTCCTCAATAATTCAATTATAATTTTATTTCCATACTCAAACCGTGACTGTACATAATGCTTCATCAATAATTCAAATAATCCAAATTATTTTATTATTCTATTCTGTCCTAGACCCTCCCCAAATGAGGGACTTACTCACCCACCGACTTACACACACAAATTCTCAACTTGGGGAAACTTACTCACCCACCGACTTACACACACAAATTCTCAACTTGGGGAATTGATCCCACAACCCCTCATACAGAGGGAGGGGGAGGGGATTGATGCCAATTGATCTAAAGGCTCATTGGCGAATACCATCTATATATATATAGACATAGTTATTGTCAAGTTACTATTCAAGTTATTTACGTATAACAAAAATGTTAATTAATGACGAAAGCAATTTATTAAAGGGAAATTAAAAAATTATAATGTTGTTATAGAGGGTTTGAAATTTTCTATAACTTCTTGTCCATGGGATTGAATGAGTTAAAAAGTATGTAATGGTGACAGGGATACATATCCAGATGACGATAGTTATTTTCTCAACAGCAACCCACACACACATGTATGTATGTATAACTCAGTTGCAACAGAAATAAGAATTATTACTGAAAAATATGTCTCTGAATAATCAGTAGCTGATTTTGTGAGAGCCGAAAAAAATATTCATTATTAATCAATATAAACATTGCGAAGTTTTTCCAAAGAAAAAGAAATAAGTAAATCAATAACAATTTATAGATAGGAAAAAGAATACCAACTTATTGATCAAAAACAATTCTTTAAATTAAAGAGTGATTTTTTTTTAAAGAAAAAAAGGCATACTGAGTTTCCAATTCGCATGGTCCAAAACTAATCGAAACATATTGTGGTGTAATTAAACACCATAAGGATAACATTTATTCTCAAATTTTCCAGGAAAGTGCACACTCACACTGTATCTATATATGGGGCAAACAAAAAAAGATTCAAAATACAGTGATCAAATAATCTCAAGTGATAAGAGATCTTCAAATTCAAACAGGAGAGGATCAAAAAATGGAGGAGAATTTAACACGTCCAGTTGATCATCACCACCAGATCCAAAAGAAGGAGCAACAGCTTCTTGATCATGAGGAGGCACAAGGCAGTCATTGGATGAACTTGAAGGAACACCAACATCATTAATTTTATCATTATTATTAATGTTCTTCTTCTTCTCTTGCTTGATATTGTGACATTGCTCCTCGGTTTTGACAGAACCAGAAGATGGAAATAAAGAGCCAGACGAGAGAAAGCGATTACCATGGTTTTGTTGGATTAAGAAAGAGCTAGTATTGTTGTTGTTATTGTTCTTGTTCTTGTTGACTTTTGGGTCAAAGGTGGTAATATGATTATTGTCATTGTTGTAATTCTTGTCGAAGCTGAGAATATAAGAAGAGGATGAATTAAGGTGTTCATGAGAATCATCAAGAAAGCTGAGAGGATTGAGGAGGTTGGTGCAAGTGTGGTGGCCAACATAAGTGGTTCTGTAGAGAGGAGGATCGTCTCGGATTTTCTGAACTTGTTTTGTTGCTTCACATCCTTGGTCATGCTTGTGAGTGCATCTAAAGTAGTTCCTGCATTTATATATGTACATATGATTAATTTCATCATCTTAATGTAAATTAGTGAGTGGTCTAATCTTAAAGGAATGATTAAATCATGTATACCTGTGTTCGAGAGGGGAGTGTGTTTGGGGGCGCGGATACATAACTCCTTACGTTAAAAAACTTTGAAAGATTTTGATAATAGGAAATAAATTATGTTAGACATATCTGTCTTGATCTTCGTATTTTTGATGATGATTTTTTAAACTTAAAGTCATATATAACAAAAATGAGAAATTCTTGCATCAATCTACAGTTACATGTCATTTATGGTCCGCCCAATTAAAATGTACCAATTAATTTTGTCCCCTATATTAAATGATATGATACATTCTTTTTTTTTTATAGCAATGATTTGGTACATTCTAATTTAGCATACCATAATTGATAAGACGTTCCATATTCATGTAAGAATTTCTCAAGTAAAATTATAAAATAAGGCAACTTGCTCTGAGTTCTGTGTATTATGTGAACTTTGAACGTTGTGCTAAATAATTGTTTATCATCAGTTGGTTCATCAAGAAGGTGAAGAAGGTGATGATTTGTATGGAACTTAAGTTTATATTAGTGGGATAACTTAAGTCTTGCGACATTGATTATTTGTGAAGGGGAAAAAACTATAATTAATAAGACTTAATAGAAATGACACTTTTACTCAACTTTAAAAAGTTAATGGATACTATTGCACCCATAGATATGTTATAGTGAGAGGTGTGTATAGGAGAATACATCATAAGTAGATCTACACCCTAACTATAAATTATATAAAAATTGACTTTATTGTTCTGAAAAAATAATTTCATGGGAAGAAAGATGGAAAATTAACAAACCTTGGATGTTTAGTGTTGAGTATGAGCTTTTGGCCATATTTTCTCCATGCATGCCCATCTTCCTTTGGACTCATTTTGGAGTCCTCCACCCACGTCTGTACCGTACTTTTCCTGCCACCACATAAACAAATTGAAAATCCATTAATTATGAGCAACTTCAATGAATAGTTAACTTGATTAATTAGCTCCTTATTCTATACCATAACATGAACTCTGGTAATAAACTCATCAAAATACTGACATAAATTATATATATATATATATATAAAAGATCAAGTTAATTAATTGATTTTTTTAAAGATTAAATATGCAAGAAAAATCACTTTGAAGTATTTCTATTTATCATTTTTTCTAAAAAAAAAAATCAACTTGATTTTCTACTTATGACACGAGAGAGCAATACCTTTTCTTGGGAGAAGGTCTTGTTGGATCTTTGATGGAGGAAGAGGTGGGGCTTCTTTTGGTCACAGGGCTCTCTTCTTGTGACTCATCAGAGTTAGAAGGAAAGTGATGAGAGATGGAAGAAGAAGAAGAAATGGAGGAGCCTGCGGAAACATTATTATGGTTCAAGAGAGAGAGTGTGTTGGTGAAGGAATCAAGCACTTTGGCCACCAGATCCTCAGCAGAATCTAGCACCTTAGCCTTATCATAATCATAATAGTCATCTTGAAATATCAATCCTCGAAGCTGGGTAGCAAACTCTCTCCCTTTCTCTAGTTCCTTCACTGCCATCAGATTCTCCATATATATATATATATAAATATATATATCTCACAAAAACCACACTAATAAATAATAACACAAAGCCCTTATATAGTATAAGACGAGGGTGAAGTATAGTATTGTGTGGTCAAGAAGAGGAGAGTGGGGAGAGAGAGGGAGGGGGGGGGGGTTTGGAAGTAGAAGAAGAGGAGAAGGGAAAACATAAGATGCCATTTATATTGGGGAATAGCGACCCAAGCCCTACCCACTTTCCTATGGTTCTTTTATTTCTTAATTTTTTTATTTATTTTTAAATTTAAAAATTAGTGATTGGGCATATTCGTGGGAAGTGGGAACATGGAGGAAGCCAGTGAGAACATCCAAGGAGGGATGTATTTTCAGGATTTGTGGGGCTATGAAGGAGAATGACGTCACGAGGATAGTGTCATGGATGATGCATTAACCAATGAGAGCAAGGAACGTGGCACTTTCTCGTTGGTTAAATTTCTTTTTTTATTTTTATTTTTTGCTAACTCGTTAATTGGAATTCAAACCTTCCTATATTGTTAATTCAAAACATCCATTCACTATTTGCCCTTTTGAGTATGATATATAGGGGGAGCAAAATCAAATCAAACTGAACCGAATTAAATTTAGTTTTTCCGGTTTTTGATACAAATTTGGTTTTAAATTTTGGTTATTCTAATTTTGGTTTTCGGTTCGGTTCTTATGGAAAAATTCGGTTAAAACCGAATAACTGAAAAAAATATAATAGTTTTTTAATGTAAATATAATAAGTTTTTACCTGAGGCTTTTTTATTTACTTATCACATATATAGACTTAATTTAATTCATTTTTTTATCTTCTTTTTCTTTGATTTATTCCCTTTATAAAGTAATTGTTTATTTTATTTCATTAGTTTTTTTGATAAATTTACTGTGCTTTTTTTACCTTAATTATGGTTTCTAAGTTTTTCAACTTTTTGTAATAGGTAATGTTAAAAAGGTTGGTTTAATTTTTATTTTGAATCTATGAGAATTTTGAATTTTTGATCCTACATTATTGAAAAATTGGGGTGTGAATCAAAATTTTGATTATTTGAAGAAAAAACGAAACTAAACCGAAATATTTCGGTTATTTCGGTTCGGTTAACTATTTTTTTATGTTTCGATTCGGTAGGAGAAATGGGCATAATTTGATTTTCAATTTTTTCGGTTATTACCGAAAACCGAACCGAAATACCGAATGATCTCCCCTAATCATATGGAGATATCCTTACTCTTGGAGTTGGATGTATAAGTTAGAACAAAATTGTTTTTGTTAGTATGTTGCAATATATATATATATCTATTTCTCGATTTCTGGATTCTATGCCTCCATTTGGATCATGATCTAAAGATCAATTAGTGGCTTTATATATGTATTGTTCTATCATTTTCTTAAATAAATTGACTTTTATAAATGTGTGTGTATAAGAGACTGGGTGATATATGCTTGAATCTAATAACTGACACAATAAAAAGTTGGACCTTCATAATGTCTTTGGGTTAATTATTGAAAATTATATAGTTTCTTAAAAAAAAATGATACATGATTATAGAATTAAGGGTAAAAGTGCAAAATATCTATGTAGTTTGGTTTAAAGTGCATCCAACACCGTGAACATTTTTTGGCCAAAAGTGCCCCGCAATTACCTAAATGGTTCCCTCAGTGTCTATGCTGTTACTTTATATAAACGGCTGTGATTTTTGCAACATTAGGGAGAAGAAATATGCAAAAATACCCATTTAATTTGAAACAAAGTACACCCAACGCTGCGAACCTTTTTTGGCATAAAGGTGCTCACACAGTGACAAATCCTTGGATCCGTATGCTTTCATGTATTTAAATTGAGGCAATTAACATGACTGAGATGCAAATTTGGTCCATTAATGCTTAATGTAGAACTTAGACATTTAGGTGAAATTAGTGTGAGGTTGGGATTAATTAGATATAATTGTAGATTGATTTGTTTCAATTAATTTATAGGGATATTTGATCATTGTTTTGCCTTATTTATACCTGCAGGGACTCTCATGACCAAAAGAATCGAATCCCGAATGAAGAAGGACTGATCAAAGAAGTAGAGGCACACCCTGCTCGCCGTGGCCTCACCACGACGAGCACGCCCAGAGAAAACCAGAGAGCAATACTATTCATCGTGGCAAAGGTGTGATTCTGCAGATAATCAGCTGTGAATTTTTGGGCTAACCCGGGCTCAATTCACTTACTCACTCTTTGATCCAATCTGGGGATGATTTAGGTAAAAAATTCAGCTCATTTTAAACAGGTTTGAAGCCACCATAAACCCTAGTACTTCATTCTCTCTCAACTTTCTTTCTCATTCCTATCTCTCATCTTCCACCTCTCTCTACCCAAACCTCCATGGCATCCACCTTCTTCTCTCTTGTTGGTGACTTCTCCATGGAAGGTAGCAACTAAGAGGTCCTAATCCTTGGTGATGGAGGAAAATAGCATGAGCTTGGAGCTTTATTAGGGAAGTTCTTGTTCTCCCACTCTCTCTTCCTTATGTTTAAGCATGTTTCTAGGATTCAAGGGCTTGTTTCTTCATTTGGTTGTAATTTCTATAAATTATCTTTTGTTAGAGAGTGGTTGAAACACTTATAACTTGTTTTCATTTGTGTATGCTTGACAATTACTCTTCATTTACTTGAACTTTGTTTAGATGTATGGATTCATCATTTTAAATGAACGTTGTAGTTAAAATTATGTGCTATTTGATGATTTTCATTTAGTGGGTCATGTTGTCAAGTGTTTGCATTTGTGAATAGGCTTTTGAATTTGCCAAATTGTATGAGTGGCATTGGACTTCAATCCTAGCGTCTTAATTTATTATGTGGGATTCCCCTAGGATTAATTAAGTGGCAATTCGGGATCTCGGTTGTTGGACTATGAGCCCCTTACAATTAGCAAATTCACTTTGGTTATTGAACTTAATTAACTTGGAGTTGGAGGGATTAGTAAGCAGGATTCCGGTACTAATCCACCCAACCCAAGCCTAACCTAGAGGGATTCCTCTAGGGATCTTTTTAATTAGCAAAGAACCCCCTAAAACCAAATTGAAGCAATGATTGTTTAAACCTCTAATCACCAAGGATTACTCACTCCCATTGATCCAGATCTCCCTTTTCGTCCAAGCTCAATTCATTTTTGAGCATATCACGCACTACTTTTTACCAATTTTATACAAAAAATCAAATACAATGCCTTTTTCCCCGTCTTAACAAGTTTTGCATCTAGTTACTAGGACATCAATTGCATTAGGGCCCTTGAGATCGACACCCGGTGATAGCTTCCACTACCCCTTGGATCTAAATTTCTTGAAGAGCAGATCCGTGGCTGTACTATACCGATTTATCCCAATTTCGATGTTCTTCACACAGTTACCAAAATGGTTCCTTCAGTGTCTATGCCATTAATTTATTATACAAATGATCATGAATTTTGCAAACTTCTTTTAAATCATTTGCCACTTCAGCGACAAAAGACATGGCAGGTGGAAGAATTAAATGCCGAAGAATTGAAGCTAAAGTATGGCATATCCTTTTGTCGAACTTTAAAATTAAAGGAAATGAAGAAGGGTTCCGTCAAGCTCGAGCAGAAAAAGGTGAGGAAAGGAAGGATGATGACGACATTCTCAAACTCGAGCACACGTGAGGATGTAAAAGAAGTTTGCAAAAATCACGTCCATTTGTGTAAATTAACAGTATAGGCATTGAAAAAACTATTTTAGTAACTACGTGGGCACTTTTGAGCCAAAAAAAAAAAAATCATGGTGTGGAGTGCACTTTGGACCAAGCTACACTTGTATTTTTGAACATTCTGGGACTCACAAGTAAAAAGGTAATGGCCTGTTGGGATATTTAATTAATGGTGTTGGTGTTTTAGCTCCTTTAATAAAAATTTATTGGTAATTAAATTTGCACCCTCAAAAATTTGTGCTATGTGCTCTTGTCAAACCTCTTGGAACTCATCTCTTTTGTCACATTTTCCTTTGTCTTTACACATTTTTTGGTGCATTTATGCATCTTTTGGATACTCAAAGATAGAAAATGTGCATGATGTTTTTTATTGCAAAATTTTAGTCAACTGTGCATATTTTGGGCTTTTCTCCTTATTTGTTATGAGCTTATCAAATTTATTATTTTGTAAGGTATGTTTTGGCAAGAGAATTAGAGTCAAGCCATTTGGGAAACCAAAGATGATAAAAGTGATGGCAAATCATTGATGGCACACTTCATTTGCAATAAAAGAACTCAAATTTTCAAGAAGCAAATTGAGCCGCAGCTCAAAAACTGGGCTGCAACTCAGCATTGTACAGAACCAAACTAAGCCACAGCTCAAAAACTCGGCCGCAGCTCATTTCAGCTATTCGCCGTCAAGCATTAACCGTAAGCGCACGGATCGCAAGTAGTATAAAATATCATTCCCAGAAGATTTGGATTAAAATCTTTGACCAAGCAAAAAACTAAGTGATTTCAATCAAATTGAACTAAGAAAATATTGTTGGGTTGTGTAAAGAAATTGTGAAAATCTATTTCTAAAAACTAAAAGGTGATCAAAATAATGGTTCTTTTGACTTAAAGGATTAAATGGGGTCTAGGATTATTTATCCCCTTTGCATTTCATAAGACATGAAGAACTCCCTCTCAAATGGTATTTTCCATGAATATATGTATTTTTCTAGGATTCATATGTACTTGACTAAGCTCTCTCAAGTCAAAATCAAGTTTATCTTTCCATTAAAATGCACAATCTCTTGCTACAAATCATGAAAATCCCCTTTGAAAACAAACCCTAATGTGACAATGCATGGTTAGCAAAGATATCTCTATTTTACTAACAAACTTTCCATTTATCATGTAAATTTCAAGTCAAACATGATTTTAACCAAGTTCGACACATGTATTAGCTCTCTTAAGTCAAACCCACATGAACAAATCAAGCTATATGATGGCTAAACACTTAGAAGCATTAAGAGAAGGATAAAATCCACACATATATATCATTTACTACCAAAAGAGAGAAAGAGTCAAGTTTTAATCCATACAAAGGTTCAAAATAATCCTAGAATGGAGATTTAGCCACTCATGGAGAAGAATACACAAATCTGGAAAGTAAGAACAGACATGGAGAAATTTCAGAGAAGAAAGAGAGAAGAACAAGAAAAACCAAGGGAAATGAGGCTGAATCTCTTCAAATCTTTAATCTCCACTTGAATCTCCTTGAAAATCTTCAAACCCTAGCTTAGAAATGCTCCCAAGTAGCCCCCAAAGAAAGCCCAAGTCAAAGGAATGTGTTTTAGTGTGAGTTGGGAGTATTTTTAAACCTAATTTTCGAGCAGCATTTTTCACTGTGCAATCTATCAGCAGTTTTGGTCGCAGCCAAGATTTTTGCCTGTACTGGTTGGCCGCGGCCGATAATTCTCTGCCTGAAATTTTTCAGGATTTGGCTGTGGCTAATAACTTTCTGCAACTTCTCTTTTCAGCTTTCTTGGTTGTTTTAAATCTTCTTTTCCACTTCTTGCTCCTTGATTTTAGCTTCAAATGTAACTCAAATATGGCTTAGTTGATTGGCTTCAATCACCTAACAAGCAATGAAATATACAAAAGCCAAAGTTTATAAAAGGAGGGTAAAAATATTCACATTTAAATCAAGAGTTCAATGACTTTAACCCAAATATCAACTTGGCACATTTTCCTATCATGTGTACATCAAAATATGTATAAATCCACCAAAAAAGTGTAAGAACTATAGGAAAATGTGCTAAAATGTCATAAATTTCAGGAGGTTAACATCAACACAGAAACAAATTGAGCCGCAACTCAAATTTCTGGGCCGCGGCTCAGTCGCGACAGCAAAACGTACATCATGGTTTAGACAGGAAATTTAGGTTTTAAAGTGGAGAAATCAAAGGAGGCCGACATTCTTCACTTATTGAGCATTCTTAGGAGCTTTGTGTGCTAGGGTTTGGGTCTTGGAGAAGCTTGAAGCAAGGGATTGAAGTTTGGAAGAGATTTTGGCTTCAAATCTTGGTTTTTCTTCTCCATTTTCCTTTTCCTCTCTCTTGTTGTATGATTGTGCTAATATATATGTATATATTATATTCTCTTGGATTTTCTAAATATGTGGAGTTAAAGCTTTGATTTTAGGATTATTTTGAACCCTTGTATGGATTAACTCTTGATTACTCCTCTCATTTTGTGATTAATGAGATATATGTGCTTATTTTACTCTTTTCCTAATGCTTCTAAGTGATTGATCACCATTTAGATGTTATGTTCACTTGATTGATGCTTGAGAGGGCTAGATTGATTGTAGAACTTGGGTGAAATAGTGTAAAAAATTGAAGTTTGCATGATGAATGGATGGTTTTTTTTAGTAAGATAGATATATACTTGTCAACCTTACATAATCACATTAGGATTGGAGCTTGAAAATCACGTTTTATTAATTGTAACAAGAGATTGAGCAATTAATGAGATCAAACACTTGTTCTTCACTTGAGAAAGCTTTTTACAAGTACTTTGTGAATCCTAAACTAGCACATAATTTCATTGAGAACATCTTTGGGAGAAGGTTAATTGGATTTTAAGAAATAAAAGGGGAATAAATAATCTTATGTCGCATTTTATCCTTGAAGTTGAAAAATCACTTGTTTATAATATTGTTTTCATTTAGCATAGGTTTATCTCATAGTTACTCTTCACTCTTGTTATTATATTGCTAAAATTGGGTGAAAGTGTGATAATCTATTTGATAAGGTTTTGAAACCAAATTTTCGTGGGAATGATACTCTACTTATTACTTTATTACTTAACACGACCCGTGCACTTGCGGTGTGAACAACTCTTTTGCGAAAAGCTCATTGGTAAATCTGCATCTCAATTCAAAAAATAATCATTTAAAATTTATTAATGTGAAACTCACAAACCAAAAAAGTAAGTAAAATTTAACTCTATTGTTAACCTCGTTGTTAAAATCTCGCCATTTTGTGAAGTTCTTGCACATTATTGTACCGTTCAAACTTCAAAATAAAATTTTGCTAGATGCTTCAAACACGTTTGTTTAAATTGTTCCTAAACATTAACATATATATGTTATTTATTTGTAAATAACTACTTTTATTTAAATATTACTATTGTTAATGTTGATATATGAAATTTTTTATATCTTAATTATGTTTGAATGAACCCGGTTTAACTATATTGTTAGACCATTGGGCTTTGAATCATTGCATCCATCGGTTCAATGATTTAAGAGTCTTTGTGTAAACAGCGTATGCAAAAATCATTATTTTCTTGAAAGCCTCTGTGATTAATCAAAATGATTGTTTATTTGCCAAATAATTCAAAATAATTCTAGAACAGCAAATCCAATTGATATAATTTGTTATATTTTTTTTGGATAAATATATTACATATAAAAAATATAAGTACCAATTTTACAATCAGCAAGCCTATAATACTCTAAAACTAGAAAAACCTATGTAGAATATCTAACCAGTCCTTTAAAATAATATTATTACACACTGACCATGAAATTTGTCTATGCAAAACCCTCTTCAGCTTCTGATCTTCAAGATGAATAACAAGATCATAATTGTATGGATTGGAAATTAATTGTTGATTGCAAATGAACAGCAATATGATCCTCAAATAAACGGCAATAATAAGTCATATTAAAACCAGAAAAATCTGTAGATCTTGCCAATGTTGATTATTTCAAACCGTCAATAGGATGCATCACATAGTGAAAGCAGCAAAAATGTTATTGTATGAGGAAATCAAGCATGTGCTTTAAAGTGCATTAGTGGTACTTTAATTTGACCAGATCGTGAATCATTATGGTTGTTTTTATTGACAAAGAATCCCAAAAGATAAGTTCTTTTTTATTTATTTATTCAGAATCAAATATAAGAGCTAATTAGGTTTTTCGGTTATATCATGAATACTCCTTCAGTTTTTAATTGTCACACCTAGTTTGGAAGTGAATTTTAGTGTTAAATATAAAAAATTTTCTCATCATCTTTTATATTCATCATTTTTCTCCAAACTAATTTGTCTAACTTATAAATTAATATATAATCTAATGTTACATATAGAGGTGTTTTAAAGATATCATGTCACATACAATACCATTAAATATTTTTTTATTTTTCAGTTTAATTAATCATCTCTCCAAATTAGGTAAATATGTTTTATATTAAGAACTCGAAGAATATAAGATTTTAGTTCATTTTATCTCCTATATTTATCTTCCTTTGAGAATTTTGACTGCTTTTTGAGAAGTAGCTTGTCGCCAGCCAATAATACATGGTCGCCCCAAGTCAAGCTAGGCAGCAGAATGTGAGTCTTATGTATGTTTGGATGTTTTTTTATAAAGACCGTTTGTAATTCTTCACTATTATACATAATGTTCTTACATCACAGTAGCGATATCACAACCTTACAGTAATGTACCAACTCCTTATAAATTAGATCAGCCTTTGTTGGCTGGTCAGATTTTAATGGGCACTAGTGGAGATTTTTGGTATTACAAGCATGATTAGAAGTAATATTATGGGCCGAAATTGCTATCCGGCCTGGAATCATTACATGTCATAGAATTTTTTAGTTGCTTGAGATCAAAGATAATTGCAAAATTACGTTTTAAAGTTGCTCCTTATTTCATATCCTACTCATCCACTACCATTTAATCTTCTTGCTCTTGTTTGCCCATTTTTTTTCTCTTGAATGAATAACCTTATCCCCTTCAATATTACTGAAGGATGATAACTACATTATACTTTTAAAAAGGTTCATGTGAAAAAAAAAACTCAAAAATTTCTCAACTATACATTTAGTACAATGAACTTTATTTAGGTAAAAAATGCTCAAGAACTTCCTAAAATCTCTCTTTCCCTCTCTCAAACTGTCGCGGACAAAAAGATGGGAATGGAATGACTAGAAATGATCTCAATAGTCCCCATTGTTTGTTTCTTGGGTTAAGGTACAATATTACCAATGAATAATTGTTCGAGAAGCTCTAGTACAAATAACTATCGGGTGGTGCAAATATAACAATAAATTTTTAAAAATGGATTAATTTTACCAATGTCATTAATAAGCCGAAACGTCCGTTTAATTTTTTGTCTACTTTTTGTGGGTCCCACTTTTTGAAAGGCAAAATAGACTAATGTTTAGAGTGTATTTAATGGTATTGGTAAAATTGCTTCATTTTTAAAAGTTTATTGTTATATTTGCATTATCCAATAGTTATTTTTACTGAAGGTTTCTCGGACAATTGTTCATTGATAGTAATACACCTTGACCCTTGTTTCTTTTCTCCAGATTAGATCGTCTGTTTTTAGTTCTCGGCTTTCAAGGACACAGAATGAATGAAGTCTGGCTTTGTTCATTGTGGCGTGCCCCTTTTGTTCATCGTAGTTCAATTTTCATTGAATTGGTCAGAGTAGTTGTCAATAATTAAGAGAGCTCTAAAAGAAAATGGTGTTACAATTCTAGGTATTTTTCATAGCTTTATTTTTTTGGGTTAATACTACTTTTGGTCCTTGAATTTTCACTCAATTTTAGTTTTTTTCTGAACTTTAAAATATGTTGTTTTGGTCGTTGAACTGATCTAACAAAATTTTGGTTTTAATTCTTGAACTTTGAATTTGTGGTTTTGGTTCTTGAACTTTGTATTTTTTATAACCATCGGTCCCTAACTTTCCAAGTTTTTTTTAAAGTTGAGAGACTAATGGTTCTAAAAGACACAAAGTTTAGGGATAAAAACCAAAACTTACTGAAAGTTCAAAGATCAAAACCATTGATTTCAAAGTTCAGCAAGTGAAAGTTCAAGAATAAAAGTGTAGTGATTGGCCCTTATTTTTATTTTGTTTTCTGAAAGATATGCGTAGATCTCCCGAAAGAAAGAATGGAACCATGCGTTTTTTTAAATAGCATTTTAAAACATTAATGTGGCACCACTAATCATAAAGCAATACTCACTCCCTTCTTAAATATATGACCTATTTGAGGAGGATGTGAGCTTCTCCTAAATATAAGAGTCCTTTATATTTTTCCTAAATTATCTTTATAGTACTCCTAAAAAATAAACAAGCAAGAGAGGGAAGGTAGAAATAAAAGTGGACAGTTAGGATGTTTTAGTAATATGATGTAATTTTAACTAACTCAACTAACATCTTTAATCTAATCAAATCAGATAAATATATCTTATATTTAGGAAGAGAGGGAGTAGTAATGAAACAAATGTAACATTATTCTCTCATTTAAAGAAATTAATGACCACTTTTGCACACAAATATAGTCTATGATGCTAGACATATTTGAGAAAAATTTATGGATTTTCTTGCACCTCAACTCTCCTAATAACAAGTTATAAGTAATTAAAAGATTCAGCGATCATTCATATAGAATGATCGGGTTACAGGCTTTTTATTCAAACGACATTTTAAAGTCGAAACAATTCTTAAAGTTTGTGTTGTTAGCTTTTAGATTTTTTTTATTAAATTTGAATATTTTAAAATTAACTTTTTAATATATCATCCAAATAGGTTTATATCAAACCGGCTCTTTATAAAATCATATGCTAACAGAAATCATATTGCACTAATAAATTTTTTTTACTCAAATTTATAGAAATTATTTGAGATAAATGTCACCCTTACTATTGACCAATACACAGACTATATTAGATTGGGTTAGACATCAACTCAAGGTTTTGTCCGTAAAATGATCTAGCGGAATTTTTGTGATCGAGGACGGGTCCAGTCTCGTTAGGCTCGAGACTGAGTTTGGATTGAACTTTGTCCACCGTGTTACACAAGCGGTCCAAGTTGATTTAGATAATATCTCCAATACTTATGTATATATAATAGCTATCAGCTTGTTACAGTCGATCTTGTTTAATATTGTTTCAAGCTCATTTTTAAAACTGGTTCGGGTATTTGGCCGTGCAGGCAGGTTTCAGGGTTGGCTGTGCATCCCTGCAATCTGCACACCATCCTTGAATAGTCAACGTCTTTTGTAGGAGCCCTATGTTGTTCTCACAGAGTCATAAGTTAAAAAATATATTTAGAATATTAAATTGTAGTCTAAAGCTTTTTTGACGAGTAAAAATAATCCTAACACTTCAGTTGTGGGCCTCAAATTTAAAAGTGGATTGGTTTAACTAGATTACAGCGGCGTGGATAAAGTTAGTGTTATGCTTGGGATTCTTCCATTTTTTCTTCTTAACACATATATTCATTGTACGTACATCAAAAGGATGAAACTCATGAACTTACACTTAAACAAGACTTGTGACCTATTTGAATTAGTGCTCGATAATAAGAAATTCATTCACGTAAAGCCAGAAAAAACTCATCATACAATTGCCTCATATTCCGTCAATCAATCAATCAATCGTATTGAAAAAACATCTTTTATAGTCAAGCCAAACACACACTTTGTTAGACTATATGTTCGAGTTCGCCCTCGATCGGTCGGATCGTCTAAAAAGGGATCATACGGATGAGAAGCGATATGAGGGAATATGATAGTTGACATAATAAGCACTTATTGCTGATTGAAGACAAATTATTTCCTTTATGGGGGAGAGAATATGCTATAATGATTGTGATTCATTGGCGACATTTATGAGATGCAATTATAATAGTAGCATTCTTCTTTTCTAGCGTTTATCCTGAACACTATAAATAGGAGGTACCCTTCAGTAGTTCACCTCACCCTAGTCAAAGCTTTCTCTCTGACCTCTCCTCTCTGCTTTCTTTGGGTGATGTACACTGTAAATCCCTTCTAGACTCTTGTAGTCTGGATAGTTGCATGAGTTTTGAGAATATTTGGATTCTTGGCTCCGAGAATAATATTTTGGTTACTGTTCAAATGTTCGGGTGCTCGTGTTCCAACACACTTAACAAAAAGAGTTTGATATCATCCCCATAGTTTTTTTTTTGAATAGGAATGTATTACTTTCAAATATAGGTACAGAGAAGTAAGGTGTCTTATAAAAATAGATTACAAATATAAGCTATCTCATCCTAATTGTACATTGTCAAGGATGTCTCATGCTGACCTATCCATATTTGACACGGATAAGTCAAGGCATGGATGACTTTGGCACAGTGGACCCCCTCTCCCGGATCATTCTTACCGATAGCTAATTAGCTGATTAAAAAAAAAGTTAGATAGCTTTTCTTAAAAAAACAAAAGAAAAAAGAAAAAAGAAGAAGAAAAAGAAGTTAGATAGCTATAAGAATAAGACATGCAAATATTAGTCAAGAAGTGACAACCTAAATATCCAGCGTTGGCGTTTTGGAGAAACAGTGCTGTATAAGTTAGCTGGCTATGATGTCCCATATAAAGAAAGCAGAGAATAAGGTCCAAATAAATGAATAAACGAAAGAGTGTGAAACCAAGAAAATTAATTTTTTTTTTCGAATGAGAAGAAAATTATTTTTTAAGTCAAATGTTGTTAAACATCAGAACATGCACGTTTGAAATGAAGATGTCTCTTCACATTTAATAGTGAAGAATGTGATGATGCATTTGAAATTCAACTATTATATATGAATTCAATTAGTTAAGTCAACAGTCCAAGTCTTCCATCTAAGTCTTTTAAAATTGAACCCTCGCTTCATGTATTCCTTTCTTCAATTTTATATTTCTTCACGTGTATGACCCAAATTAACACCTTCTTTTGAAACGGTGTATGCTACAATCCACAATCTCTTTTTGTCACTACATATTTCTAAGTTGTGATTAGACTTTTGATTGATTAAATCTATTTCTTAAGATCGTATAGTAAATCCTCTTTATTTTAAGCGTCAACTTGTTTACCAAAAATTAATTAGGTTGTGGACTGTATCCTTACATACCACTCTATTTTTATTTATAAGTCTAACTATCCCAAAAATTTTGTTCCTTATTATAAATTCAGTTTGGGATCAATAAATGCTAGTATGACTAATATTATTTTGATACTCATTCTTAAATAAAGGTAAGATTGGAAGAATTCTTCAAAATATGACATATTTAATGCTATAACTTCCACTCCTCGATATGTGAGAATTAGTTGAAGTAGACTTATAAATAGAAACAGAGTGGTATAATTTGACATAAGTCATAGAGTTCATGATTTATTAATCCTAGTAATATGGTTTTATATGCATGTTTTTAAGCCATCTACTTATAGATGTTTATTCATATATATATATATAATAGAAGTAAATTGGTATGTAATTGTATCATAATTATATTGTTATATCTAATGTTTTCCATCAAATTAAAAATTAATTATGGCTTATAAAATCATTCTATTTAATTGTATTAGCCTAAGTGTTTTCCATCAAATTTAAAATTCATAATGGTTTATAAAATCATTCTATTTAATTGTATTAGCCTGAGTACAATGGAACAATTATCAAGATGAGACATTAGTCACAATAATAATAAAAAAGAAAATTACACCAAGGAACTAAAAGTCACAATTTTGAAAGAATTGCTCTTTGATGTTGGAGGATGTTCTTGGTGAATAAAATATAGGTCATTATTCTTTAATAGTTTAGAAGAATATGAATGTTAATACAAAAAAAAAAAAGAAGAAGAAGAAGAAGAAGAATATGAACGTTTGTAAAGGTTAATCTAATTGTTGAGGAAATGTCTTATAACACTGACAAATCCTAAGATTTTTATGAGTTTCATACACATTATGGAAAGTTTTATTACGCAAAGATAGGTAATTTGGTCAATAATATGATTAAATTATGTTATAAGTCCTTAAACGGAAATAGTGAAATATGAGGTTAAAAAAGTCATTATTAGTAATTATTTGGAAACAATTAGTTTTCTAAGATATTTGATACTTCTTTTACTTGTATTTTCATTATAGGACACTTTGAAGAATAAAGGGAGAGGATCAGGTGAAGGGAAATGGAATTAAAAGTCAACACTAACACTTCGCCGTGGGTTTGCACCAGTGAAGCTACAAGGAGGGGAAAAAATTCAAGGACAATATTGCACATAAACAGATGTTTTTTCAATTGAGTTTGCCACAGCTTTGCAGGTGCTCTTCGAGCCTAGATGCATACCCTGACCCTGTGAGTTTCTACAGTCCAACTCACCTCTACGAGATACTTTATTCTTTTAAGCCTTTCTATTTTCTTAAAACTTGTAATAAGTGTTATTTTTACTAACTAAGTTTCTTGTGATGTGAAACTATTTTTCCTAACAATAGTATACTCAAGACTTTAGGATTATCATACTAATATACTCTCGATTTTAGAATAGTATAAAAGTAAAGCAAAAAAAAAAAAAAACTAATTTCTGTCCATTTCAATTGTAAGTATGCAAATCTTGAATAATGGTCTTCTCGCTACTTACAGCTATAGGGGGTGGCAGAAAAGGAGCAATGATATCTTACAAAAATTACGTTAATGGGCGTTATAGGAATGGAAATAAACATTGATAATAAAAGAAAAATTAAAAAAAGAAAGTTCTTAGTATTTTCTTAATGGGTTAACCCTTGCTGGAAAACAATAGTTTCAAAGTTTGACTTAGTGACTTTTGTTCATTGAATGGACAAATTATTAACACGTGGTATTAAAACATCAGATAAGATGGTCACCAGTTAGACACTTATTTTCTGTGGCAAAAAGTAATTTGGTCCCACCTCTATCCCAAGAGGTGGAAGATGATGAAAGATGATAGATTAAATAGTTAACTTATGTATTTGCACTCTTATATTTTAGAGGTGTGAATTCCAGTTTTGTACTTAAAAAAAAAAAAGTAATAATTGGTGTAGTTGAAAGAAGTCTTTGTTGTAAGTAAAGTGTGGACCCCTACTGGAAAATTGTACAATGGATGAAAACGTGTGACAAAAGAACTTGTAATAATATTCTATTAGACTTGACTTTGGTCTTTGAATAGTACTCCTCTTGTATTATGTTACATCTTAAAAATTCAATTTGTATGCTTGTTAAATATAAATAATAACTTAGATAATGCTTTTATACCAATAGGAACTAAATCAAAAATAAAAAGTTTAGGGACTAAATTGAAAAGATGTTATTGAATTTTTACTGTTTTTACAATATTACGAATTTAATCAATAGAATGAAGGAAAGAGAAAATTGTCTAAAATTCCCTTGGTATAGACACATGAGAGCTATATAACACTATCCAGAAACCCTGAATTAGAGATCCCAAAAAATAGATATAAAATTGAAAAAGAATAAAAGTACTTGTTTATGCGAGTTTTTACCCCCTAAAGTAATAGTTAAAGTTAAAAGTTAGAAATAGGAAATATCATTATATAGAGTAATTATGTGCTAAGAAAGTAATTAGAGTGATAAATGGTCAATATGTAGAGTGACTTGTCAAAATTAGAAAAAAAAGACCAGAATGTTCAAGTCTTACTATGTATACCTGCTTCACTCGTGCACCATTTCTCTGAGTAGGTAAAATATAATTTTTAACAGCATCAGACTGAGGTGTCAATGCCACAAGAAGTATGGCAATTACATTGCTAATGTGTCACAGCTAGATTCAATGGTGACAGTTAAGGTGAATGGATGTGATGCAAGACGGTTTGGTGGCAATGAACCTCTGAGGTAGCACACAATGAAAGATGACATGCTCTTTGCATGAGATGTAGCTAGATGAGGTGTCAAGAATCCGACAGTCAATAAATCTCACAATGACACGTGGCTAGCTACATGAAACATTTTTTATTGATTTCCTCGCCCTATAAATAGCTTATTCAGCCAAAACATCCTTCACTCATCTCCTTTGACTCTCTCTGATTCCTTAAAATTTTTCTCTTAAGCAAAGTTAGGTTTTCTTGTCTGAAGTAAGTTCGTAGGGTTGGGAAAGAAATTTTATATAACTCAAGAATAATCTAGTCTGAAGAAACTTTACTGAATCTTTGTGTGAGTTAAGAATACCAGGTAGCAATACTACCCTCCTCATACATTCTTGTTGCTTGAGTATGCTGTTGGTTTTTATGTTGAATTATCATGTTTTTGTTATGTGATTTGAATGTGATTGATTGTTCTAGGATATGATCATTTGGGTTAGGACATGGCAATCTTTCCATATCAACATGGGTTAGGACATGGAGATCCTTCCCAACCAGAGGGTTAGGACATGATGATCTTTCCTGAAATAGGGTTTAGACATGGTAATTCTTCCCTAAAAAGGGCTTAGACATGGAGATCCTTCCCTATCAATATGGGTTAGAACATGGTGATCCTTCCCATATAAAGGGTTAGGACATGGCGATCATTCCCTTATAAGGGATGTGGGCATGGCGATCCACCCCTTAGTGAGAAAGGGCATGGCGATCCTTCTCACATATATGCTTGCCTATAATAAAACTGTACTAATTATGTATGAATTATATGTTGTTCATGTTGACATATGCTTGATTTGCTTGTGAATGCAACTTGAGTTATTGAGGAATCCCTATTGCTACTGAGATTTCTCCTCGAAATCTCACCCCTCCCCATCTAATCTCCATAGGTGATCATGCACATGGAAAAAACGATGAATAAGTTTTTAAGTTATGATATATCTTCAACATCATGTTTTAAAGTTAATAGCATGAACTAGTCTTGTTAATATATACTAGTATAAACCTATGTTGTATCGTTAATGGTATGCTTTGTATATACTAGTATACTATGAAAAGACTTTGTAATTTTATATGTGTATGAATGTATATTTCTTTTGGAAGGTTTCATGTTTGTTTCATTTATTATGAGATTAAGTAAAACTATTGCCTATTAAAAGCTTATAATATATATAAGGGGTTACATTTACTACTTATATGAGTTAGTTAAGAGGAATATTTCGATCATAAATACACACACATGACATAAATATTTTTTTTTGCTAATATTTATATTTTTAAAAAATTAATATATCTAATTTAAAAAATCACATTTAAATACAATAATATATTTTGAAGAAATCAAGTAACATTTGTTATAATTAATTAATTTACTTAATTTTATTAATATACTAAATTAGTTAAATACTTCTTATATTAATAGTTAAAGGAATATATAAAACTATTTATTATTACTTAATTAATACTCCCTCCGGTCATAAATATAAGATCACTTTGACTTTTTTTTATAGAAGTTAAGGAAACAAATTAGACCAATGAATTATAATATATATCACATGTAATTAGATTATAGGTTAGATTATAAGTAGAATAAATTAGTTTTGAGGAAAAAAGATAACTATAGATAATTTAAAGAGATTAATTTTGCATCCTTAATTTTTTTCAAAAAAATCAAAATGATTTTATAATTAGGACCGGTGGGAGTAGTTGTTTTTAATTTTCAGTATCGTCTCTCACAAAATGTAAAAAACAATGCCTTGTGCTGTATGTAGGGGTGGAAATAGGCCACACTGTCTAATAGAGGCATTAGACTGGCCTATTTTGGGCCTACCTAGGCCAGACCTAGGCTTTTGTCAAAACTTATTTTACTAAGAAGGCTAGGCCTACGCCTCACAAATAACATGTTAGGCCTAACAGGTCGGCCTAGTCCTATTATATATATTTTTAAAAAATAATATTTTAGTAACATTACATATGTATCCTCAACTTAAAATAAAAGTACACATGTATTTAGGGTTTTTTATCACTCCTCAATTCACATCTCAATGTACTTGCTTTGTCTTTTGAACTCTTGTTGCTTTGTATCAGATTTGTGTTCTTATGTTATTGCAGTGAATCAGATTATTGGTAAGTAAAAAATTTACTTTTATACTTTTTTGAGTCATAGGCATATTTTAGGCTTGTTTATGTGTGACCTGTTAAGCCGTCCTGGCCTATTTGTAGGCATGTTGTCCTATTTATCATAATAGGCTTCATATCAGCCTTAAAAAAGGCCTATATTATAGGTTACATGTCAAACTCAGACCAATCAACAACACAATAGGCCAATCTTTTTTATGGCCTAACCCGGCCTGGCCTATTTCCACCCTTACTTGCATGGCACGAGATGAGGTAAGTAACATTTCCATCACCTCTACTTACTTTAGCTTTTTTATCTTCTTCTTTCTCCCCTTGTTCCCCCTTCTTTCAAATTTATATAATTTGGGCCAAATTTATTATTCTAAGGGTTAAACCCACTTTTAGTCCTTATAATTTGCTTAGATTTGGGTTTCAGTCCCTAAAGTTTCTAAGGGGTGGTTTTGGTCCCTCAAGTTTAGTCTATTTAAAACAATTAGTCCCTGTTGTTTTAAAAGGACCTAATAGTGTTAATTTTTGCTTATGTGTCATTAGCTTTGTTAACTTCACTGACAAGGCTTGATGACTGGACAAATGACATGGAAATAAAAGATTGAAAAATAAAATAAGGAATATAATTTGAAAAAGAAAAAGAGAAAAATGAATCCTTAAATTTTGCAAATCCTCATCCCCAGTTTTCGGTCCTCGTTTGCAACTCATTGGCATACTATGACCATATAAACAATTATTTATAAACAATGGATGCTTTAAAGAGATTAAAGAGATTGAGTATTTCTTCAAAACATACTATGATCATATGTCATGGGTTGAGACGGGTGGTGAATATGGAACTCATTGGCATCAAGACCTACATGGAAGAGGAATAAGGAACACAAGCTCAAGAGCCAAATCCCAATTCACAAGTGGAGAGTTCCCAACCTCTAATGCTTCAACCTCTAATGCTTCAAGCACATGAAGTAGAGCCACTACCAAGCATAAGAAAGGAGTCTCTTCTTCCATTTGGTAACGATCCCATCCTTACAGAAGTGAACTCTCCTACTACTCTAATTAATAATGAAGTTGATATTTTGAGTGATATTTAGGTGGATAAAGAAATTGTCTGTGAATCCCCTCATGAGATTGAAATTGCAAATGCTCAACCAATTGACTCTCTTAGTATAATGATTGAAAATATATATGATTTTTCTCCTACCTCATTGTGTGTTGCTTTAACTTTTGAAAATGCTTCTCTTCATAATACTAGGGGTGATTGTGATGAATTGGATGAATTCTTCCCATGCTCTTGTGATGAAGATCATATATTTGTAGAGGGCTTCTATAAAAAAACACCACTTGCTTATTGAGTTTCAAAGAAAAATATGTAATAAAGTGGTTGATTCTACCATTAATCATGATGTGCATGAGCATTGACAAATCTCTGATTTGTAATGCTTTTATATGCCTAATTTGAGGAAGTTAACATGATTGAGATGTGATATTGGTCCAATGATGCTTAAAGTAGAACTTAACTCTTAGGTGAAATTAGTGTTAGATTAGGGTTAATTGGTTATAATTGTAGATTAATTTGTATGAATTAGTTTATAGGGCTATTTGATCATTGTTTAGTCTTGTTTCCACTTGCAGGGTTGTTTAGGACCAAAAGATCAGACCAGAGATGAAGAAAAAGGCCAAACTAAGGAGCAGAAGAAACTGAAGCTCGCCGTCGGCGAACGAACTCCTAAAGAGGCAGAAAAGAGGTCGGCTCACCGTGGCCTTGCTGCGGCTAAAAAACCAAAGAATTCCATAAGACAATGTAGCTCGCCATGGCGAGCCTAGGGCAAACGAAGCGTTATGCAGCTTATCAGTTCACGAATTTCAGACCTCAAACGGGCTTTTCCAAACACCCACTCACTTGACCTAACTTGGGGGACCTATAAATACAAAATTTAAACCCTAAAAGGCAGATTTGGTCCACCATACACACACCCAAACCCTAGCTCTCATTCTCTCATCCCTATCTTCATCTTTCTCACTTTCTTTCCTTCCATCCATGGCTTCCACACCTTCCTTCCTTGTTGCTAGTTCTTCCATGGAGAGTAGCAGCTAGGCTCCACCATTCTTGGTGGTGGGAGCCAAGGGATGAGCCTAAAGCTTGAATATGGGAGTTTTATTAGTTCTAATCCTTCTTCCATTTGTTATATTTATGCTTTTCTAGGGTTCTAGAAGTATATTTGTGACATTTGGTTGATTTCTGTATATTGTAATGGGATTAGAAATTATGTTTATGTCATTTCCTTCTTGTTCAAATACTTGACATTGCTATGTATTAACTTGGAGTTTAATGAAATTTATGGGTTCATAGTTTTATTATTCTCTTTGTGAAAATTATGTGCTAATGCAAGGTAGCTTGGTTAGTGGATTAAGGATGTTAAGTTATTTTCTTGAGGGAGATAGCAAAAGAAGTAGTTGATTGTGTTGAGACATTGGGCAAAACACTCTTCAAGCCATAATTTATTGTATGGGTGGCTGATGACTCCCCATTTATCATTAATTTAGGGCATATTTAGAATATATTTGGGGAGTCATCGTTGCTAATTAAGGGCATTTTAAGAGTTTTTAAGAGAAAATTGTGTAAATCTGTCATATGAACTTAATTTGATTAATTTTAAGAAAAATATGATAATTTATTAGGAAATTTAATTGGCATGATTCCCTCACATTTATGCATGTTTGGATAGGTAAATATGGACATTCTAAGCAAGGAATGAGAGAAAGATCAAAGGAAAAACGTGGAGAAAGCTGGAGGTCATTTAAGGAAAATTGCTGAAAATTGGTTCTGGTGTCGCGATATTGCACCAGGATGTCGCGACATTGCGCGAAAATCCTGAAAAATCTGCAAAACGCACAGCTTCGATTTTTACCCGTTTAAATCACTTAGGGCACGAAAATTCAAGGAGAATCAGCCCCCTTTGAACCCTAGAACCCTTAGGAACGATTAGACTCATTGGTGCACACATCTTTGGAGCTAGGGTTTGCAAAATTGGAGGTTGAGAAGCAAAATTGGAAGGATTTCTTGCCCACGGTGATAGATTCTTCTTGTTTTCTTCCATTCTTTGTTACTTTTGTGAATTAAACATGGGATCTCTTTGTATTTTCTGGTTTAATTCATTCATGAGTAGCTAAATCATTTGTTCTAGGATTGATTCAAACCTTGTATGGATTGAAACCTAATTTGTTTCCTTTTCTTTTAGAATTTAATGACTATTTATGTTGATTTATCTTGTTCTTAATTCCTCTAATTGACTGATCACCCTTTTGAGCGATTTGTTCATTTAAATTATACTCGAGAGAGAGATAGTTTAGATGTAGAATTAGGGTAAATCAGACTAGACTTGAAGTTTAAATCAACTAACGAATGGTTTGTCGGGTAGAATAGAGATATATCT
Organism: Mimosa bimucronata; assembly: GCA_037074515.1. NCBI lineage: Eukaryota > Viridiplantae > Streptophyta > Magnoliopsida > Fabales > Fabaceae > Mimosa > Mimosa bimucronata. The sequence continues at coordinate 6,071,286 of CM073446.1, forward strand.
ATCGACCTAGTTTTGTCATGTTAAGGTTGGCTCTTAAGGCATACTTTTATTAATTTGTAACAAGAGATTGAGCAAGTTAATGAGAAGTATAGAATTGATTTTGACTCGAGAGAGCGTTTCAAGTACTTTAGAATCTTAGGCAAACATAAATTGTCATTTGAAGACTAAAGGAAGGGAAATTAATTAGGGTTCATAAAATACAACGGTGAGAATTAATCCTAGGCCTAGTTAATTGATAAATTAAATCTTTCTTGTTTGTTTCTTTATTTTTATTTTAAAATTAGTTTTCAAAACCAGTTTCTAAAAGAATTGATTTGTTCAACTTAATTGAGTTCATTAGCCTGTTGTTTGATTGGGGTTTTAAAACAAATCTCTGTGGGACGATAATTTATTACTACGTTACGATCCGTACTCTTGCGGGCGAACAAGTTTTTTGCGCCGTTGCCGGGGATTTGTAAAAATCTCTTGGTCAACCCTAGGCTAGTGTTAGTAAATTTCGATTGAACTGTTAGGTTAGCTTATAATTTTCATTCATAGTTGTTTTTGTTTTGTTTTTATCCTTCTCCTAGTTTGATACTCGCGTTTTGGTTTTCTTCTTCTAGGTACCCTTTCAGCATATGCAGCGTATATATCCAAACGGATTGGAAGTGATACTTGAAGGAGTGGAATTCATTGACAACACACTAGCCGAAACTGAGACTAAATCTGAATTAGAATCCAAAGCTGAAATCATGGCTGACGATGAGTATGATAGAGCTACGGTCAATGACTTTGCAAGCTGGAATATAAGGGGTATGCAATCTTGTATTCGGATGCCAGAGATTGTAACAGGCAGGAATGCACAAGAGGGGGGGTGAATTGTGCTTCTTGAAATTTAATCCTGAAGATAAACAACACAGTTTATACTGGTTCAGCCTAAACTTGGCCTACGTCTAGTTCTCCAACCTGCAGTTGGGTTCCACTAAATCCTCAAGATTAAATCAGGCTCTTGATAGCCTTTACAAGTGACAGCAAGAACTCCTCTCTTTACTGATCACTCCCCCTTACACTTTGTAAGATTACACCCTACTCTTAAGATCCCACTATCTTAAGAGTAATCCTCACTTTAATAATGAATACAGAATAATTGTTCACTTAATTGAACAGATTGTGTTACACACTTAAGAATATGAGAGCAGAAAGTGTTGAGAGTATTAAAGAAGTAGATACAGATAATCAATGTGGCAATCAATCTCTTCAACTAACTTCTTCCCAATAGCATTTATAGTTTCTCTTGGAAGTATGTCAGTTATAAATATGGCCGTTGAGAACCTCAAGAGAGTTGAATGATTTGGTGAAGTATGGAAGATGAAATCTGCTATGCATTTACTCCATTGTACTTGCCTTTGCTTTAGCCCATCTCTCTTCTTCTATCGCTGACAGAGTAGGTAAGTTCCAACGGCTCTTTTGATCAGCTTGTGTCTTAACGTAAACTTCCTTAAGTAGGTCTGAACAACTCTGTACTTGGAAGGCTAAAAATAGGCTTGACATTGATTTTGAATATTTCTCATCGCCACTCAGATTACATGCCTCTGATCGATCACAGGGTCTGGTGTCTAATCGATTACACATCGATTACCTATAGATTATAACTTGCATCACTGAATATCAGATTAGTAATTCATGCGCCTAATCGATTACAGGGGAAGCCTGATCGATTAGATAGGTTCAATCGATTACATATAGATTACACATACTTCTCTAATCAATTGCAACCAGATTATACTCAGATTACTTAATCTTCTATTAATCGATTACAAGGCTCTAATCGATTGGGCATTTGACTCTTAATCGATTGGACGACTCTAATCGATTGGGCTAAATCTTCTCATCGATTACAGAGGCCTCTAATCGATTGGGCGCTATGTGATCTGAACTTGATTCATCTCTAATCGATTAGGCTAGTTTCTCTCATCGATTACAGGGGCCTCTAATTGATTGGGCTCTATCTCTGATTTTTCTCTAATCGATTGGACATAAGATATTTGACTTATAATCTATCCCTGATCGATTGGTCAAGACTTAGGATTCTCTATCAGATTATGCCTAAGATATTTCTGATCTTTATCATAGCCCTTCCCTATGCCTAAGATATGTTTAGTTATCATCAAAACTTATCATTCTAACAGAGATGACATCACACTCTTTTGAGATCAAACCTGTTATGATCACGATGCTACAGTTGCATGGAATGTTCCATGGGCTCTATAATGAAGATGCAAACAAGCATCTTATGTATTTCTTGGAAGTCTGTGACTCTTTCAAGCAAAACGGAGTTCCTCAAGATGTTCTAAGGCTTCGTTTATTCCCTTTGTCTCTACAAGGCACAGCTAGAGACTGGTTCAACAACCTTCCGGAAGGATCAATTAATTCTTGGGATCATCTTGAAACCAAGTTTAGAGCTCGTTTCTTTTCTGATGATAAATCTGTGGAAGCTCGAGATGAGTTTTTAAGCTTTAGACAACACCCAGATGACCATCTTTATGCAGCTTGGGAGAGATATAAGATGTTGATGAAGCGATGCCCTAATCATGGGGTGGACAAATGGGTAGTAGTTCAGATATTTTGTAATCGCCTTAAACCTCAATCTAAGGCGATGGTTGATTCAATGACTAATGGAGGATACCGTAATGTACTTGTTAATGAGGTTATCAGACTCTTGGATCAACTATCTGCAAATAATACTCAAGGCACTGATAGGAGGACTACACAACCTGTTTCCACATTAAAGACGACTCTTCATCTCAAATGACTGCTATTCTCTCTTCAATAAATAAGCGGTTTGAGTCTTTGGAATCTCAATTGAAGCAGGGAAACTCTCAAAGTGTACAATCTATCTATGCTACCCCTATTGTTTGTGATCAATGCAATGACGTTCATCTGCCAGATCATTGCCCTCTTTACATGGCTTTTGAGTCTGTCAACTACATGGGTAAATTTCAAAACTCTCAGAATAACCCTTATTCTCAGACTTATAATCCAGGATGGAGAAATCATCCTAATTTCTCTTGGAGTAATGGGTAGACCATGAATCAACTTCCTTCTTCTAGTGTTAAGCCTAATCAACCACCGGGTTTTCAAGTACAATCTAGGCAATTTCCCACTAAGGAAGGAGAGTCTAGAATGGAGAAGATGTTAGCTCAAATCTTAGCTAACCAAGAAAGTGAAAGGGCTGAAACTAAAGCGACTCTTTCTCTTCACGAGACAGCAATTAAGAACCTTGAATTGCAAATGGGACAGTTGGCCTCACACATGAATGCTATGTCAACAAGAAGTCTTCCAAGTGATACTGTCCCCAATCCTAAAAGTAATCATATTGAAGAATGTAAGGCAATCAAGGTAGGAAGTGGGAAACAACTACTAGATATGGCTACACCAAGTGGGATGTACGACAAAGCTAATAATGTCGCTCTAGACAAATATGACAATTTCACTGAAGAAATAGTCATGGAAGAAGATGGCATCAAAAAGAGGAAGCAAGAGGAGAATGAACAGGATGCTAGAGCCAAAAAGCACAGGGAAGATAAAAAGAAGCAAGGAAAGACACCATCCTTTACTTCTTATGTGCCTCTACTTCCGTTTCCTCAACAATTCAAGAAGAAAGAGGAAGATATTCAATTCAAGAAGTTCGTTGACGTGTTCAAGCAGCTTCATATAAACATCCCCTTTGCTGAAGCATTAGAGTCTATGCCTGAATATGCCAAGTTTCTAAAGGATGTTTTGTCCAAGAAACGAAAATTCAATGAGTTTGAAACTGTTGCTTTGACTGAAGAATGTAGTGCAGTTATTCAGAGGAAGTTACCAACCAAGCTTAAGGATATAGGAAGTTTCTATTTTCCATGTAATATAGGTACTAACTTTGCCGGAAAAGCTCTATGTGACTTAGGAGCTAGTGTTAATCTCATGCCACTTACTGTATTCAATCAATTGGGGCTTGGTGAGCCACGACCCACCACGGTCACACTACAATTTGCAGATCATAGCACAGCTAGACCTCGTGGCATCATTGAGGATGTGTTGGTAAAAGTTGATAAGTTTATATTCCCTGTAGATTTCATTGTCATAGATTGTGAGGTGGATTGGAAAATCCCAATCATATTAGGACGACCCTTCTTGGCCACAGCAAGAACACTCATTGATGTTGAAAAGGGTGAAATTACCTTGCGAGTAAATGATGAGCAAATTGTCTTTAACATGTCTCAAGCACTAAGATTTCATGAGGATGAACATAGTCAGTGTTACTTCACTGATAGGTTGGGAGATGTGATTCAAGAGGAGCATCATGAACCAGTTATCAAAGATCCTTTGGAAGCACTCTTGGTTGGACAAAAGGATTCTAAAGATGCCAAGCAGGGCAAATGTGAAGAGATATTCGGCATTGGAGCATTCCCTCACACCAAGTTCAAACCTTTTAAGCTACTTAAGGCCCCTAAGGCATTGAGCTATTCTTTGAAGCCATCTAGTGAGGCACCACCAATGCTTGAGAACAGTATTCTGCAACTCAATGAGAAGGAGAAGCATCGACTCGTTACACATGAGCATGCTAGATTCAACAAAGAGATAGAAAAGAGGCCACAAGATAGAAAAATTGTTCCTGAACATTTTGAGCCGGGACAACAAGTACTTTCCTACAAATCCAAGCTAAAGTTGTTCCCAAGCAAGCTCAAATCAAGATGGTGTGGACTGTTTACTGTGGTGCAAGCATCAGAGTTGGAGAATGTTGAACTTGAGAATAAGAAAGGTGAAAGGTTTCATGCTAACGGACAATGCTTAAAGCCTTATTAGAGAGGAAACGTGGATTGTTTGGTATCCACTATCCATCTCAAGAGCCCACCATGAGTCCTGAAGAGTCAGGCTGGAGGACTATAAACCAAGCGCTTCTTGGGAGGCAACCCAAGTTCTGAACTTTCCTTTTCATTTGCAATATTTCTTGTTTTTGTAGGTAGGTTTATGTTTGGTCTTTTCTATTTTGTAGGTAGAAAAAGAATGCTGCAGAATCAATTTGAAGAAAGCGAGAGCAATTACTAAAGATTGAGGCAACTTGTAGATTCAGGGAAGTACTGTTACTCTTATATTTTGCAAGTTATCATGAGTTTTATTGCTTTTCATGCTGCGATATTATTTAGATGTTATGGGCTCAAAAATGAATGCTTAATTGGTGTGTGATTTGCATTTGCTAGTGTGATCTTGTGTGATGTAAGTGTTAGTTCAATGTGATGGAGGATTTGAAAGATTGAATGCTTTAAATAGGTGACACTTAGGGAGTCAAATTCAAGGTTTTAGTATGGTAATTTGAAAATTAGGGTTGTTTTGCATTGAATTCTTAGGTAGTATTTTGTTTTATGGTGCCAAGGCATCTTAGGATAAGGTCGTGACAAAATTTTTCCAAAACTAGAACCCAAAAATTCATTCAAGAGAACATGTTCTCTGGTGCCACGACATTTTGCCAAAATGTCGTGACATTTTTCACCAGAAAGGAAAAGCTTGCTCTCTGGTGCCGCGACATTTTGCCAAATTGTCATGACATTTTTATCAGGAACTAAGACATACTTTTTAGCGCCGCCGAGTTCTTTGAGTGCCACCATCGACCACCCAAATCATTCCAGCACCGTCGTCTTCTTCTCCCACGCCTAGCGCCGCCGCCGCCATCGTGTTCTCCCCTGTCCAGTCTCCAAAGCCGCCGCCCTTCTCCGCTGAACTAGACCCAAAACCACCATAGCCTTCCCATCCCTCCACCCATCGCCCAGCACCGCTGTCGACCCGTAATCCAGCCCCACTAACTTCATGTTCTCCCCTGTCTCTTCAACCACCTCTGCCACCATCTTGTCCTCCCTTTCCCAGTATTCGAATCACCATAATCCTCCCAAATTCTTCGCTAGAGTCGATATCTTCCCTCCCCTGTGTCTCAGATATTGTTGCTTTATTTTGCAGGCCATCGTTTTCTCTCTGATTGTTTTGACTTTTCAAAGTGCTTTTGTGCTGAACTTGGTAAGCTTTTGTAGCCTTTGAACGTCATTGTTAATTTATTTGATTAGGCCAATTGTCGTTGCAATCCTTGTACTAAGTTGAGCTCTGAAATTCCTGTTGCCTTTTCTCTTGTCTTGCGCACACATAAGCTAATATTCTTGTTGTTTTTTTTGTTTTGTCGGCAATAGCTTGAACTGGTATTTAGTCTAGACAATTTAAATGCCCTATTATTGTGACTAATTCAGATGAGTGATGCGAGTTTTCAGTGTACTGTGATGTTGGGCTGACATTGGGTTATTCTACCTCATTTTGCAATTGCTTTCTGCCCATTTTGTAATCATGATTTTAGCCTATGTCTCAATTGAACTATGGTTTTATTCATTTTGTGATGAATCTGGTTTCACTGTTCTGTTATTGAGACTACTTGGATCATTTGTAGGGACCACTTTTGTTTCTCTAATTTCTGAGAATATTGAGCAAAATTTTGTGTCTAAATTTTTGCAATGTTTAAATGCCCTATTTTGTGCTTAAAATTGACAGAGATACACTTGCATATTCATGTAGAATCTGATTCACTTAATTAAGATGGCAGTTGTGCAAAAATTTGTTAGTGTCATTTTCCCTTCATGAATGTGCAGAAACATTGGGCTTATTATTACCATTGCATTGTGAAATTGCTTAAACTTTCAAGCTTCAATTTGACTTATATTTTTGAGAAAGTTCCTATGTCGAATGAGTTAGCCATTAATACTTTATTCTCTAGTCTCTTAGATTAGTGCTTTCATGAAAAATATGCGTGGATATGACTTTGCAGGGACTTAAGAAGCTTTTGAAACTGTCACCATGTGCATTGATATAATTTTTCCTAATTCTGGTTGTGCACAATAGTATTTATTCTGCTCTGATCTCACATCTTTTATCTTAGTTTTTGCAGATCTCCAATGGCACTTCCTAAAGCCTCTAAGCGACCAAAAAGGAGTGCCATTGGTCAAGCTTCCTCATCTAAGTGTACGAAGAAAACTGCTCCAAGAAGAGCCTCTCATTCAGAAGGATCCTTACCCCATGCCTTTTATCCTAAGGACCCCTGAGCAACACTTTTTGTATACCGGCTACACACTGTAATTATGTAAACAACTTCTCAGATGGCCTGTTGGTGCAAGAACGAGCATTCCTTCAGCTTAGGAGCACATCTAATCTCCTAGATTTATCCAGGGGAGTATTAGTTTACCTTTCATTACTGTTTCTCTTCTCTCATATGTGTATTATTGTTTTACTCACATTAGGGACAATGTAATACTTAAGTGTGGGGGAGGGATAGTAACTCATACTTGCACTGCTTGTTCTTATATGCAATTGGACGTACACTTGTTAAAATTGAAATGAGTGAATTGCATATGATTGATTTGAGCTTTGAGCCTTTACCCATCTTTGATAATTGCTATTTTAAAACAAATTAATACATTATAATAAGGAAGAATTTGTCCACTAAGCCATATACCTTAACCTTTTGTATAAATATTGAGATGAACCGTGAGAAAAGGAGCAGTTTATAATAAGACCAACAAATAATTGGTTTATGAATACTTTGATTCTTACTTCCTCTAGGAAATTTGACTACCTTGATTGATTTAGTTGTTTGTTTTAGGATATGATTCAGGTAAAAAAAATAAAAAAAAAAAGTGAAAAAAAATGTGTACACAACTCCGCTGGCTTTTCTTGACTTAACTTGGTAACCGGGGGCACTTCATCACCAATGTTGGCACTCGCGTCAAACGGTTAAATCAAAGAGAGTTAAGAGTTGGGCTAAAAGCCTCTTGAGTAATTGTTGGAGTAACTGAGTAACCGGTGCTGCACCACCTATGTGCAGGGTCGCGTCAAAAGGGGACCTGCAACAACTCAAGATAAAAAAAAAGAGAAAAAAAAAACAAAACAAAATAAAGTCAAAAGAAAAGTAGCCTGAGGATCCTTTTGGTGTTCATTGCATACTTGATTAATCAAGGGAATTTTAAATTTTCTATAGGAGTTAGGAAGCCTAGTATTCCTTTACTAATTATATTGTTGTGCTTGTTATGTTCTTTTCCTTTTATCATTGTGAGTTGATTGATGATTATAATTGTTAAGGTTGTTGGCTTGGTGATTCATTCTGATTAATCATTAATAGAAATAATAACTGACAGCAATATCAAAGTGTGGGGTAATGTTCTTTGTTTAGATATTTCATATGCATTGCTCTCCTTGTTTGGAATATGATTTTCTTTTGCTTGAGGACAAGCAAATGTGTAAGTGTGGGGGTGTGATGACTCCCCATTTATCATTAATTTAGGGCATATTTAAAATATATTTGGGGAGTCATCGTTGCTAATTAAGGGCATTTTAAGAGTTTTTAAGAGAAAATTATGTAAATCTGTCATATGAACTTAATTTGATTAATTTTAAGAAAAATATGATAATTTATTAGGAAATTTAATTGGCATGATTCCCTCACATTTATGCATGTTTGAATAGGTAAATATGGACATTCTAAGCAAGGAATGAGAGAAAGATCAAAGGAAAAAAGTGGAGAAAGCTGGAGGTCATTTAAGGAAAATTGCTGAAAATTGGTTCTGGGGTCGCGACATTGCACCAGGATGTCGCGACATTGCGCGAAAATCCTGAAAAATCTGCAAAACGCACAGCTTCGATTTTTACCCGTTTAAATAACTTAGGGCACGAAAATTCAAGGAGAATCAGCCTCCTTTGAACCCTAGAACCCTTAGGAACGATTAGACTCATTGGTGCACACATCTTTGGAGCTAGGGTTTGCAAAATTGGAGGTTGAGAAGCCAAATTGGAAGGATTTCTTGCCCACGGTGATAGATTCTTCTTGTTTTCTTCCATTCTTTGTTACTTTTGTGAATTAAACATGGGATCTCTTTGTATTTTCTGGTTTAATTCATTCATGAGTAGCTAAATCATTTGTTCTAGGATTGATTCAAACCTTGTATGGATTGAAACCTAATTTGTTTCCTTTTCTTTTAGAATTTAATGACTATTTATGTTGATTTATCTTGTTCTTAATTCCTCTAATTGACTGATCACCCTTTTGAGCGATTTATTCATTTAAATTATACTAGAGAGAGAGATAGTTTAGATGTAGAATTAGGGTAAATCAGACTAGACTTGAAGTTTAAATCAACTAACGGATGGTTTGTCGGGTAGAATAGAGATATATCTATCGACCTAGTTTTGTCATATTAAGGTTGGCTCTTAAGGAATACTTTTATTAATTTGTAACAAGAGATTGAGCAAGTTAATGAGAAGTATATAATTGATTTTGACTCGAGAGAGCGTTTCAAGTACTTTAGAATCTTAGGCAAACATAAATTGTCATTTGAAGACTAAAGGAAGGGAAATTAATTAGGGTTCATGAAATACAACGGTGAGAATTAATCCTAGGCCTAGTTAATTAATAAATTAAATCTTTCTTGTTTGTTTCTTTATTTTTATTTTAAAATTAGTTTTCAAAACCAGTTTCTAAAAGAATTGATTTGTTCAACTTAATTGAGTTCATTAGCCTGTTGTTTGATTGGGGTTTTAAAACAAATCTCTGTGGGACAATAATTTATTACTACGTTATGATTCGTACTCTTGCGGACGAACAGTGGCCATCAATGAATTGGGGTTTGGAGAGAAATTTAGAGCAATTGTAGGGTGGCCCAAATTGTAGATTTAAAGTCTTGCATAATTAATTATTTCTTGATTTTGAACTTAATCAACTTAGGATAAATTAATTAATGTGCGGGGTTCCGGCATTAATTAAGTTAGCCTAAGCCTAGCCTAGAGGGGTTCCTCTAGGGTTCTTTAGAAAATCAACTAAAAATCTCTAAAAACCATTTGAAGCAATGATTCCCAAAGCTCTTATTCATCAAGAATGATTTTTATCCCCTTTTTATCCAAATCTCTCGTTAAATCCAATCTCAATTCTTTCTTGAACATACAACACTTTTCACACAACTTTTATACCCAAAATCAACCAAAAAAAATGTTTTACCCACTTTGTCAAGTTTGCATCTAGCTATTAGATTATCATTTGCATTTTAAGCTCCTCAAGAGAACGACACTTGGGGGTACTATCCCCTTGGTCCCTAAAATTCTTGAAGAGATGGCCCGAGTCTGCACTGCTCTGACATAACCCCAACGGTTAGGTGCTCTTCAAGCATTCTGAAAATGTTAACTCTATATGGATGCCATTGATGTTGATGAGAATGAACATAGAATAGAGAGTCATATGTATAATGTTCACATGAGGTTAGTTACTAGTAATCTTGTTGGTAACAAAGATTCTAAAATTTTGATTAATAAAATTCCTCATGTTGATGAATCTTTCCAACAAGTGCTTTCTTATAACTTACCTCCTGACTTAGTTGTGCATTGTAGCACTACTGCAGAAAAGAGTTAGAGCTAATTCCATCTCTGCATCAATATTTGATTGTTGATACTGATACAATATAAAACCAAATGGCCAATTGGCTGATGGCTCATTTTGATATACAATCACAAGCTCAGACACATGATCAAACGGGTCTAACCAATTAAAAGAGAAACTACTCAATATAATCAGCCGATGAGCAGTCCAGGTCACTAGATCCAGCCCAGGTGGATCTGCGAAAGATGTTACCCCTGCCAACTATTAGCGCAACCTGAAACATTAAATTCAAATAGTTACCTACTTCTGAAAATGCTTTTAAGTTGCAATGACCATAAAAATCATCTACCCCTTCTCCATTAGAATGTGCAATCATTGGCATAATAAAGTCATTGTATCCTAACAATTCAGCAAATTTCAGTCATATAATCATCCAAAGTATGTCTGAATACACAAGGATGCAATAGCAAAACTAACAAATAGAAGAAAGATGCATAATATAGTCACCTTAATGCCAATGCGAGTCACAGCAGCAACCTCTCTTGCAATGGACTTAGTAACCTAGATTCCAAGGAACACAAAGTTATATCTCAAAAACAAACAAGAGAACAAAATTGCAAAATAGCCATCTTATCTCAAGACAAAAGGCAATCAAAACTATACCAAATGAATTAGAAAGCAACAAATAAAGGAATCAAATAATCAGTAAACTTATTTATGAAGTTGAATACTTATTTTGTAGTAGTGCATCTAGAGTTCCAAAGGACTAAAGCAATTGTTAGCAAGCATTTGCAAAGACAAAACTTAGTTCCTCATAGTTAATCAAAACAAAATCAGAGCCCGTGAAATAAAAAATGCTTAAAAGATACCAAAAGGTAACCCCATATCTACAACTAATGGGTATTTATAGAGCATCATGTAGAGAAATTCAAATAATTTATGTTCCTTAATATTTTTTTGTGAAGGCCCACAGCTAAGATTACAAGTAATTTCAAAAGACCATACACGAGATAACATATTGAACTCAGAAGACAACAAGCCAGCACATATTTTTCATAAACTGACAATTCTTAAAATGTCAAACATCACAAATCCACATCCCAGAATAAAGGGAAAAAACACAACCTCATCCTTCTTCTCTTTTGTAAAACATTTGTCTCTACATATGCTTTATCACGGAAATCTTTAGCTAGATCTTCATCTCCACCCAATAAGCTTATTAAGACTGCAGCTGCATGCTCTCTTACCTAGATAAGAGACAGAGACAGAAATAATACGATGTCCATTACTTATGTAATATATTTCATAACCATGAGGAATCAAACACAAACTGAAAGTAATGAATAAAATATTTTAAGTTTAACCACTTTCCAACATAAGTCATAGAAGCATATTAGGTGGATCTTTTCTATAATCTGGTTCTCAGAAAAGGGGGCAAGCTAACTAAACAAGGGATAACATTGAATACTCTGCATTGCCATTCATATAGGTTTTGTGTTGAGTGCTTGCCTCAACTTGGTTGTCTACTCTACATTGCATTCGTGAAATTATCTATAATCAGATTAGAATCCTTATAAACCCCCAGTTCAAATTAGGACCCTATCTTGAAATTGCACAGATTAGAACAACAAAAATGAGAAGAGATAAGAAGAAGCTCACCATGTATGAAATTGGTACTTACACATACCAGATGGCTTCTTCTCCAATGACAGCGCAGTCAAGAACCTCTGACGACTACTTCTCTCTTTCTCCGGCTCCCACTCTTCCTATTTCAGCAAAACAAGGGGAAAAGAAGGTTGAAGATGATTCTGAGGAGTGAGACGCTAGCTATAAAGGGAAGGAAATGGGGTCGAGGTTGGGGATTGAAGAACAGCAATGGATGGCTAAGAGTCAGCCTCCCTTCTTCACCACTTGCAGCTGAAGAAGGTTCGAAGGAGAAGATTCAAAGGATGGTGGGAGGTGAAGAGCGAAGAAAGAGTGGGGATTGTGTAATTGGAGAAAGGAGATACGAAATGAGAGAGAGAGAGAGAGAGAGAAAAGGGTGGCGAAGAGGGTGGTGAAGGCTTCGTGGAAGAGCCTGAGATTGAGAGAGTTAGGGTAGAGGAAGTGCTGAGACAGAGAGTGAGAGAGTATAGGAATCACAGGGTCTTCATTTTGGGTGATGAGGAGTGTGGTAATTTTGTAAATAAACTCAAAAGAAACAACATCTCTTATTTTGAAATAAGCTTATTTTGATATAACAGACGTTGTTTCTTTTGAGTTTATTTAAGAGAAACAATGTCACTTATTTCAAATAAGGGACGTTGTTTCTCTTATGTTTTGAATTTTTTTAACTTTAGTTTTCTATATAATAGACGTTAATTAATCATGTTAAATGCTTATTTTATAGTAGTGAATAATCCATCCATCCTCACGGTTCATAAATCTTCTTCTTCTTCCACTCTTTTACCCTTCACCTCTTGCGATTGCAAAAGTGATGTGGTGTACCCAACACTAAGTTAGATTTTTCACCTTCCACTTTGCAAGCACAAGAGGAATTTAAAAATAAAATTATTTCTAAAACTCCTAATGATGGGAGTTTCATTGATTTCCTTGGGTGTGATTTTTACTTGGAGAATGTTGATCCTCATCTGTCTACACAATACTCTATTTCTCTCCCCAAGTTTATCTTTTTAGACTGGATACTGCTTCTGGTCTGGTGTTTCTTTTACAGACACCCCAACTACCAAGGAAGTCCAATAAAGGAGAAGGAGTGAAGAGCACCTAACCGTTGGGTTATGTCGGAGCAGTGCCGCCTCGGGCCCTCTCTTCAAGAATTTTAGGGACCAAGGGGATAGTTGGAGCTACCCCCAAGTGTCGTTCTCTTAAGGAGCCTAAAATGCAAATGATAACCTAATAGCTAGATCCAAACCTGACAAAGCGGGTAAAACATTTTTTTGGTTGATTTCGGGTATAAAAGTTGTGTGAAAAGTGTTGTATGTTCAAGAAAGAATTGAGATTAGATTTAACGGGAGATTTGGATTCAATGGGATAGAGTAACCCTTGCTGAATAGAGACATAATACAATCATTGCTTCAATTTGTTTTTAGGGAGCTCTTTGTTTAATTAAAAAGGTCCATAAAGGGATCCCTCTAGGCTAGGCTTGGATTAGGTGGATTAGTACCGGAATCTCGCTTACTAATCATTCCAACACCAAGTTGATTAAGCTTGAAAACCAAAGTGAGTTTGTTAATTGTAAAGGGCTATCAATCCAACAACCGGGATCCTGAGTTGCCACTTAATTAATCCTAGGGTTCAATCAATTACTGGAATCCCATATAATAAATGAAAACACTAGGATAGAAGTCCAATGCCACTCATACAACTTAACAAACTCAATAGCCAATTCACAAATGCAAATGCTTGACAAAGTAGTCTACTAAATGAGAATCCTCAAATAGCATAAATATTAACTAAAACGTTCATTCAAAATGATGAATCCATACATTCAAATAAAGTTTAAGTAAATGAAGAACAAATGTCAAGAATACATAAATGGAAACAAGCTAAAAGTGTTTCTACCACTTTCTAACAAAAGATAATTCATAGAAATTACATCCAAATGAAGAAACAAGCCCTAGAATCCTAGAAACATGCTTAAACATAAAGAAGAGAGAGTGGGAGAATAAGAACTCCCCTAATGAAGCTCAAAGCTCAAGTCATTAGTCTCCATCACCAAGGATTTGTGCCCTCTAGCTGCTACCTTCCATGAAGAAGTCACCAACAAGAGAAATGAGAGTGGGTGCCATGGAAATTTGGGGTGGAAAGGAAGTGGAAGATGAAGATGAGGTGAGAGAATGAGAGAGCTAGGGTTTGGGTGTGTGTGTTTGGTGGACCAAATTTGACTTCTAGGGTTTAGTTTCTCCTTTTATATGTCCTCTAAGTTGGGTCTAAGAGTGGGTATTGAGTTGGATCCGAGTCAGATGCCCAAAAACACGAACTGAAATTCTGCACAGCGTTCCGCTCGTCGTAACCTCGCCATGGCCGCTACATTCTTCTGTGCCAATTTTGGGGCTTGCTCGCCGTGGGCTCACCGTGGTTTGGAGGTGGTATGGTGTGGCAACCTTGTGAGTGACTCCATACTTGGCAAGAAGAGATTGGATGATTCGGTTGCAAAAATGGGTGCCTTAGTCACTGATGATTGCTCTAGGAATGCCGTACCTACAAAAGATATGAGAGCGTAAAAACTTAGAAACAGTAGCTGCATCATCTTTCCTAGTTGGAATTGCCTCAATCCACTAGATACATAGTCTACCGCAAGCAGTATGTAAGAAAACCCACAAGATGGGGGGAAAGGGTCCCATAAAATCAATGCCCCACACATAAAAAATCTCACAAAAGTGTATGGGCTTCATAGGCATTTCGTGCCTCTTACCCCAACTCCCAAATTGTTGACACTTCTCACAAGACTTACAATAAAAAATGCATCTCTAAACAAAGTAGGCTAGAAAAATCCACACTCTAACAATCTCCTAGCAGTCTTTCTAGCACTAAAGTGACCACCACAAGATAAAAAATGAGCATGAGTAAGGATAGAGTAGATCTCATCATTTGGAACACATCGGCGGATGATCTGGTCGCTACACAAGCGACACAAGATTGGCGGATCCTAGATGTAGTACTTGGCTTCCCTCTTCAATTTTTTAGCCTGGAAATGAGACATAGAAGAAGGAACCACATCAGCAGTAAGATAGTTCACAATATGAGAATACCAAAGCTCAACAGTGCCCAAGGTAAAACAAAGCAGAATTAGGAAAAGAATCAATGCAAAGATCAGAAGAATCAACTCCCCTTGTGTCGGGAGGCAAGCAGCTCAAATGATCGGCCACATGATTTTCAGCTCTGGCCCGATCTCTAATCCTCACATCAAATTCTTGCATCAGAAGAGCCCATCTTAGCAGTCTAGCCTTAGACTGGGGCTTTTGAAACAAGTACCGCACAGCTGCATGGTCAGTGTATACTACTATAGAAGAGTTGATCAAATATTGTCTAAACTTATCAAGTGCAAAAATCACAATAAACAACTCTTTTTCAATAGTGGTGTAATTAACTTGTGCGGAATCAAGTGTCCTAGATGCATATGCAATGACCCTAGGGACCTTGTCTACTCTCTAACCAAGGATGGCTCCTACCGCAAAATTAGATGCATCACATGAAAGCTCAAAGGGCAAATGCCAATTAGGTGCACTAATAATGGGAGGAGAAATCAAGGAAGACTTCAAGGTGCCAAAGGCATGCTTGCATTTATCATCAAACACAAAATCATGTCCTTTTTAAGCAAAGATGAAAGGGGGAAGGCAATCTTTGAAAAATTAGCAATAAAACGCCTATAGAACCTGGCATGCCCAAGAAATGATCTAACTTCTTTCAAATTGGTCGGATAGAGCAAATATGCAATAACTTCAATTTTAGCCTTGTCAACCTCAATCCCCTTTTGGGAGATCAAGTGACCCAAAACAACACCCCTATCCACCATAAAATGACACTTCTTATAGTTCAAAACCAAGTTCTTTTCCAAACATCTTTTCAAAACAAGTTCTAAACTAGAGAGGCATTCATCAAAGCTAGAACCATACATAGTGAAATCATTCATAAACACCTCCATGTTATGCTCCAACAAATCACTGAAAATAGACATCATGCATCTTTGAAAAGTACCGGGAGCATTACAAAGACCAAATGGAATCCTACAATAAGCAAAGGTACCAAAAGGGCATGTGAAGGTGGTTTTTTCTTGGTCCTCTGGTGCAATTGGTACTTGGAAGTACTCAGAGAAACCATCAAGAAAACAGTAGTAAGACTTCCCAGAAATTCTATTAAGCATCTGATCAATAAAGGGCAAAGGAAAGTGGTCCTTTCTAGTAGAGGAATTAAGCTTCCTATAATCTATGCACACCCTCCAAGAATTCTGGACTCTACTCATCATTGTCACTCCGGACAACGGTGATTCCACTCTTCTTTAGCACTACTTGTATCGGTGACACCCACTTACTATCAGAGATGGGATAAATGATCCCTGCACTCAAGAGCTTAGCTACCTCTTTCCTCACCACATCAAGAATAAGAGGATTCAGTCTTCTCTATGGTTGCCGAATAGGCTTAGAACCCTCCTCCAAGAGGATCCTATGAGTACACACTGAGGGATTAATCCCTGGAATGTCATCAAGTGACCACCCAATCACACCCCTATAAGACCTAAGAAGAGAAACCAGTCTACCCTCCTCAACACTAGACAAAGAACTTGAAATAATCACAGGCAATTTATCAGAATCAGCAAGAAACACATATTTCAAGTTAGGAGGTAAAGGTTTGAGATCCACAATTGGGGGTTTTACCACAAAAGGTACCAACTCTTGCAACTCAAGTGCTCCAAGTGCTAGAGTAGTGTCATCACAAAACGGGGAAGGAGATATGGGTGCATCTACATATGCGGTAACTTTTCCACTTCCCAAGGGTGAGCAAGTATCCACCATAGGTGAAGCTACCGGTGTAGCTTGTATAACAGCGCCTAGGTGGTTAGTAGAACCTGCATCACAAGCAACAGAAACTTTCCCAAGACCACTAGATGTGGGGTGAGCAGATATATCATCACAAGAGCAAGTAGAAGCAGCAAAATCATGCGAAGTGAAAAGGCAGCTCTTAATCTCAATGCAAGCAAGGCATGGCACATCATTAACGCAATCACAAAATAAAGAAGTATGGAAGGGGGAAATAACAGGTGATGGTTCAACATGCTCAAATGAATCAACAAACATAGCATCACACAGCTCATCGATGTCGTCATCCATACAAGAAATTGCATTAATGCTTAGGTAAGTAAAATCATCATTGGCATTGCGCATTGTCTCAGAAAACAAAATTTTGACCTCTTGGTCCGCAGTTCCCATAGTAATGGTACCTTGCTTCATGTCAATAATGGTTTCAGCTGTTCTAAGAAAGGGGCAGCCAAGAATCAAGGTACTATCACTAGGGTTGTCATTAGTCATATCCAACACATAAAAGTCAGCTGGGAACACAAGACCTTTAACTTGCACCAAGATATCTTCCAAAATGCCTTTAGGGTACCTAATCGTTCGGTCCACAAGTTGGAGAACCACACTTGTGTCCCGGACGGATTGGGTACCCAAAGACTCAAAGATAGAGGTAGGCATGACGTTTATTGCAGCACCAAGATCAAGTAAAGCGCTTGAAATATTGTTCTTGCCTATAATACAAGGTATAGTATAAGAACCCGGGTCTTTACATTTCAAAGGTAATTTTGGTTTAAATAAAGCACTAACAATTGACCCCAGTTGGATTCTTTCACTATGCTTGTATTTTCTCTTATTGGTGCATAAATCTTTTAAAAACTTTGCCGACTTGGGCATTTTCTTTATTAAATCAAGGAGAGGTAAGTTCACTTCTACTTTACTAGCCAAATATGAATGAGGAAAAAGAAGATCAGAAACTTTTACCTCTTTACCTTTTTCTTGTGGCTCTTGGTTGGGTGACTCTTGTGTTTCAAAGCGAACACCTATCTTTCTCCTTGTAGAAGGTGGGGTAGCTAAGAGCTTTCTCTCTTCATTGCTTTCACTTTGGACCAGAGGGGTCGGCATAGGCAAGGGGCGCTCCTTAATAGGCTTGGAGTTGGAACACTCCCCCATACCCAAGGGTGGTCTATCACACACAATCTCCTCATCAACATCGGACTCATCACCCTCAAGACCTTAGAACTTGACTTTCTTGCCACTTCTCAAGGTGATGGCATTAAGGGACTTTGGGTTGATAACGGTGTTAGAAGGAGATGCTCCACTTGACCTTGCTTTCTTGTCACTTAAACCATCCGACAATTGGGTCACAAAGGATTGAAGGTTGGTAGCTCTAGTCTCCCATTGCTCCATTTTAGACTCAAGAGATGCAAACATCGCATCGTTGCGAGCATTCATTTCCTCATACATCATTTGCATACTCTTGAGAATTTGATCACATGAATCATCCCCTCTTGGTGAATCTTGGGGAATTAAGGCCCTTGGAGAGGAAGAAGACTGGCCCTTATAACTGGTTATGGCGTTGTTGTTGTCTTTCCACCGGAAATTAGGGTGTGACCTCCTAGGTGTTGCTATGGGGATCCCATTTTTGGTTGGGAGTAGAGTTGGACCTCCCTTGGTACATAGCATTGGCTTCTACCGGCTCACTTGGGAAAAGGCTACTAATATGCATCAACGACCGACAATGCTCACAACTTGGTGCAACTAGGGCTTTGGAGGTAGAAGGAAGGGGGTACATTATTGCATGCTAAGGTTTCTCAACTCGAATGTGATAAAGGCAAGCTGAGTGGTAAGTTGGGAACTCAAAGTGCCTACCTTGGTCTTTAAGGAATCCATCCTCCTTGATTGTTGTGGGTTTGAACTTAACTCAAACACCCCCTTAGATCCTCTTCTATTGTATTGTTGGGTGTTTTTAGCTCTCAATTTGATCATGACCCAAGCTTCCTCGGCGGTCAAGTTTTCTAAAGAACCACCGGCACTAGCATCCATTATGTCTCTCTCATTAGGCAAGATCCCCTTATGGAAGTATTGTATCAACTGCTCATCTATTATCTGGTGGTGGGGACACATGGCCAATAACTCTTGAAAACGGCACCAATACTCATAAAGCTCTCGGATGGGTCTTGTCGAATAGGGTAGATGTCCTTCTTCAAATCCTCGGTCTTAATATCCCGAAAGTATTGCTCCAAGAATGCCCTCCTTAAATTAGCCCAAGAAGTTAGGGTATTTTCATCATGTCTAGGCAAAAGTCGGAACCACTCTTTGGCATTCCCATCCAAAGACAAGTGAAAGACTTTAAGCTGTACATCATCCAAGTTCGCCCCCACTGGTTTCATGCTCGTGCAAGTGAGGTGGACCCCATATAGATGGCCATATGGGTCCTCCCCTTCCAAACTTGCAAAATGAGGTAACGCTGCGATTAGTGGTCCTTTTATCTCAAAATCAACATTTAAAGCATGATATGCAGTTTGGGATGGGTCATATGTGACACCACTCGAAGTAACTTCCCTAATACTACGCCTCCTAGGGATTTCATTGTTTCCTACTCCCTCACCCTCAATATTGTTTCCATTTTGACCATTGGGTGGTGGAGGTGGTGGGTTAGCATTAGGATTATTGGTTGGTAGTCTGTGGGCCATGGGTGGGATGTCTAGAGGTATTTCTATGTGGATAGAGTTCTCAGTGTCTAAGTGAGAGGAAATGCTAAACTCCCCAGAAGAACACTCTTCTAAGATAGGACTAGAGGGGCTATCTAGGTTGGCTCTCCTAAGTTGGCTAAGGTTTCGCCTAACACCAAGGTTTAAGGATGGAAGGTTTGATCCTCTTCTCCATCTCCCTCTAGTCATGCACAATGCAAAGCAATTAAGTAGAAGAAATCAAGAGCAAGTCAAGGTTGAGTCACACAGGCACAAACAATAAGTGGACTAGCAGTA
This sequence comes from Mimosa bimucronata, assembly GCA_037074515.1. Taxonomy (NCBI): domain Eukaryota; kingdom Viridiplantae; phylum Streptophyta; class Magnoliopsida; order Fabales; family Fabaceae; genus Mimosa; species Mimosa bimucronata. The sequence goes on from CM073446.1 coordinate 6,091,196, forward strand.
GCAACCAAGACTTAGAATGTGCAAAATTTAAGCAGGAATGAATGGTATATGATGTATGGAAGTGTATGTGTGTGTATGAAATATGTATGTATGAGTGTGGTGTATGTATGAGGTGTATATGTAGCAAGAATGGTGAGAGAACAGCAAAATTCAGTAAAAAGGGTGCTGTCAAAAAGTATTGCTGGTTGTCTGTTATCCGTGGCGAGGGGACGACGAGTAAAGGATGATTCTGCCACGAACAGGGGAAAATTGAAGAATTTTCAGAAGTTTCAAAAACCACACAAGTCGATTGAAAATGTGATATACCACTTCAAACAAGTGAAATTCAACCAGAGCAAGTGAGAGTGGGTGCCATGGAAATTTGGGGTGGAAAGGAGGTGGAAGATGAAGATGAGATAAGAGAATGAGAGAGCTAGGGTTTGGGTGTGTGTTTGGTGGACCAAATCTGACTTCTAGGGTTTAGTTTCGCCTTTTATATGTCCCCTAAGTCGGGTCTAAGAGTGGGTATTGAGTTGGATCCAAGTTAGAAGGCCAAAAACGCGAACTGAAATTCTGCACAGCGTTTTGCTCGATGTAGCTCGCCGTGGCGAGGCCACGGCGAGCTACATTCTTCTTTGCCAATTTTGGGGCTTGCTCACCGTGGCGAGGCCAGGGTGAGCTAACATTGTTTCTGGTCCTTTTGTGGGCTCTTCGTCGTGATCTCGCCGTGGCTGCATTCTTTTCTGCCCCCTTCGTTTGGTCTTCTTCCCTGTCCAGGATCCGATCTTTTGGACCTGAATGACCCTATAAATGGAAATAAGATAGAAAAAGGATCAAATAGCCCTATAGCTTAATTAATCAAATTAATCTACAATTATGGCTAATTAATCCTAATTTTACACTCATTTTACTTGAGAGTTGGAGACATTCAATTAGACATTATTAGACCAAACTTGCATCTTAATCATGTTAATTGCCTCAAATTAAACATATAAAAGTATTACAAATCAGAGATTTGTCAAGGAGCCACATTGAAGAAATGCATGTTTCTCATTTTAGATGAGAATTTCTCCTTCAAGTTGTTTAAGAGGCCATAATAAAGGTTGTCTTTTTCCTTACTTATTTTCTTCCTAATCTTCATGCATATTTTGACTTAAAATTTTATATGAGGAAGATAAGTATGGTGGAGATACTCAAGCCAGCAAAAAAAAAATAGTTTTAGAACTTAAATTGTAGTTTAGGAAAATAAAATCCCCATTTGGTTTGGTTCTTTTGTGGTCTGTTGCATTTAAATTTTGCATTGAGGACAATGCAAGATTTAAGTATGGGGGAGGGGTGCACTTTCTAGTGAAGTGAATTAAATTATTGCATTTTGGTTATGTTTCCGGTTTCAAATGGTTGAAAATTTTTGAACTTTACTTCACTATCACACTTGTTAATCCTTGGACTTGACATTATAGTTTTGCACTTGTTTTGGCAATTATGGGAATTTCTTCATGGTTTTTGATATGTTGTTGATGCTATTGATGGATCTTCTTGATCAACAACTTTGTTGATTGGAATTGATGCTTTATGATTAATCTTGCTTGTAGTTAATCTTTGTTTATGATTTTTGGAGAATTAGCCACGTTATGAAGATTATTTGGGCCTATATGTTTATTCTTGTGTGATATCCATTTGGTTTCCATTCTCTAAAGCTTGGTCTCATTTTGGTCAAGACTTTTTGCATTTAGTGTATTGAAGTATGATAAAGGCATTGAGCAACCGAAAGTTTTTAAATCATAGTAATTTCACCCCAATTGTTAGGTTAAATTTAATGTATTTTCCCCCACTGACACTCAAACACCACTTTTATGATTAGTTAAAGAGAAAAATTGAGGTTAAACAACCACCAAACTATTCAACAGGTTGTCTCTCATTTGATTTCCATACAAACATTTGAAACCTGACTATGTACGTTTCCTCAATAATCCAAATGGTTTTATTAAATAGTTATAATACCATTTAATTAGACAGTTATTTTTTAGGGTGAAGGTGTAATTTTGACAATGAAGTTTTTTTAGAAGAGCATATGGCACCATATAAGCTTGTGAAGGTGCAAAATATAAATAAACTTGATAAAACTCGATAATTTCAACAATGACGTTAATTTGGTTAAACGTCTGTTAATTTGTAAACTATTAGGCCCTAAGTTCCTCAAATAGAATCTTTCTATTGGGCTAAAATTTTTCTTTTCACTTTAAAAAATTTACCTATAATATTCTCTAAATATTTTTTCCCACAGTAACCTCTTTTAAGCCTAAAAGTAATTTCCCCCCATATTATTGTACTTAAAATAAGGAAGAAACTAAACATTTAAAGTCCTCAAAATATACCTCTAATTCCTCAATTATCCAAATAATTCATCATTTTTCATTAATTAATTCCTAGTTATACACTCTAATCCTCAATAAATTTCTAGGATGTTACAAAAGGAACGCGTTAGAGAATCTACTACCTTGGACGCATTCCTCTAGTAACATCCTAGAAATTTATTGAGGATTAGAGGGTGTAATTAGGAATTAATTAATGAAAAATGATGAATTATTGGGTTAATTGAGGAATTGGAGGTATATTTTGAGGACTTTAAAGGCTTAATTTCTCTCTTATTTTAAGGACAATAATCTTAGGAAAAATTACTTCTAGGCTCAAAAGAGGTTATTGTGGGAAAATAATTAGAAAATATTATGGGAAAATTTTTGAAAGTGAAAAGAAAATTTTTAGCCCAAAAGAAATATCTTATTTGAGGAACCTAGGGCCTAGTAGTTTACAAATTAACGAATGTTTAGCCAAAATTAACATCATTGTTGAAATTGTCTAACTTTATCAAGTTTATTGTTATTTTTGCATCTTTACAAACTTATATGGTGCCATATGCTTTTTGAAGATGGCAGGAAAATACACAAGGGGGAGTGAATTGTGTATCTCAAGTTGGGTTCTACTAGTAACTCAGGATTAACACAGGTTGCTGAATACCTTTACAACAGAGAATTTTCTCAGTAAGATCTCACTATCTCACCAAATTCTTTCCCCCTTACACTTTGTAAGATTACAACCCTTTCCTATAGGATCCCACTATCCCAAGGAAATTACACAATGAGAGGATTACATATTAACAAGCTTGCTCACTCATTTGAGCTGATAAAATTACAGTTTGAAGAACAGATGAGAGAACTCAGAATACTTGGATTAAATGTTGTTTAAATTGGTAGTTGGATAACACTTAATTCTCTACCTTCCAAGTTTTGAGCTTCAAGGCTTTTATATTGTATTGAAAAATTATGCCCGTTGAAGCTCATTATTGCCGTTGTAAAGCCGTTGTGAGAGATGAATAATCTGGAGTGCTAATGATGCTTTTTGCAGTGTTCTTTAAGTAGATGTTGGTTTTTGTGTATAACGTTAATTTCTTGAAATAGACCAACCAATACCTCCATAAATGTAAAGTAAGTGAAGCATGAGAACATAAATAAATTTTGAATCTTGGTTCATCAATCGATGGCATGGACACCAATTGATTGCTGGCTCCACTTGCCAATCAATTGCTTTCAAATTGGTCCTGCAACACTAGATGAAAATGTTAGTTATCGAATAATTTCAGTGTATATCAATCGATAGGCTAAGTTCCCCAATCGATTTATGGCTGTTAATCGATTGCTCACCATCCCGTCGATGTACTCTTCTTTTCTTTAAAATCAAGTAACAATTGATTGCTCATCGATTGTTGATGATCAATCGATTGCCATATTGTCAATCGATTGGTCTTCTGCCTGTTCACTTTGAAAAAATAAAGATAAACAATCAATAGATGTAGCGAATAATCAATTGAGCCATTTGTCATTTGATTGAAACGTGGCAGTCGATATGCCATCGATTGCTGCGACAGAAGTGCAATTGATTGGATTTAGAGGTTATCGATTGCTTCTTAACTTAACTTTTAAAAACTTGTTTCAAAACATTTTCTAAGTTAAGATGTCCAAAATTTTCATAGCCTAAGTCATGTTTGGTTATAATCAAAATTCTAAGGTTCAACACTTTTCTCAGAAAATTTAATTGTCAAAATTGCACCTTCACTCTATTTTTAAGTTGTTATATATTCACAAAAATATAAAGTGCGACAGTAAATTATGAAAAAGAAATTCATAAAAGTTAGAATGTTGTTAAAGTGGGTTTGAAATTTTATATACCTACTGGTCCAAGTAATTGAAAGATGATGAAAATGATGTTGACAGGAATACATATCCTTATGAGATAACTATTTTCAAAACAGCTACCCATACGTGTGGAACGACTCAGGTGCAACAAAAAAAAAAAGAATTTATGACTGGAAAAATGTGTCATGAACTAATATAAACATTGCAAATAGTGTTTTTTATCAAGAAAATGAAATTAATAAAGCAATTACAATTTAATGATGGAAAATAGAATACCAACTTATCAAAAATAATGATTTAAAAATTAAGGAATAATGAGATTCAAATTCAGATGGTCCAAAACTAATCCAAACATTATATTGTGTTATAATAACATTGTAAAGAGAACATTTAGCTAACTAATCTAGTAAACATTATATTCAAGATTTCCTGGAAAGTAAACACTCTCACACACTTAGCTAACTAATCTAGTAAATATTTGGGACAAAAAGAAAAAAAGATTCAAAATACATTGATCAAATAAACTCAAGTAAGAGCTCTTCAAACACGAGAGGATCATAAAATAGATCAGAATTAAACACATCCATTTGAACACCATCACCAGATCCAAAAGGAGGAAGAACAGCTTCTTGATCAAGTGGGGACACAAGGCAATCATTGGATGAACTTGAAGGAAAACCAACATTATTACTCATATCATTATTATTAATGTAATTGTTCTTCTTCTTTTTCTTGATGTTTTGACATTGTTTCTCGTTTTCTACAAAACCAGAAGAAGGAAATAAAGAGGAGCCAAACGAGGGAAAGAGATAATTGTAATTGTTGTTGACTTTTGGGTCAAGGGTGGTAATACGATTATTATTGTTGGTATGATTATTGTCGAAGCTGAGAATATAAGAAGAGGATGAATTAAGGTGTTCATGAGAATCATCAAGAAAGATGAGAGGATTGAGCAGGTTGGTGCAAGTGTGGTGGCCAAAATAAGTGTTTCTGTAGATAGGAGGATTTTCTTGGATTTTCTGAACTTGTTTTGTTGCCGTACATCCTTGATCATGCTTGTAATTGCATCTAAATTAGTTCCTGCATTTATATAATAACATGATTAATTTAATCATCCTAAGGAAAATTAGTGAATGTGGTCTAATCTTAAAGGAAAAAATAAATCATTTCCATTATTGAAAAAAATCCATAAAGGTTAGCTAGGTTGTTTTAATAGGAAAAAAATTAAACTATATATTTATCTTGTTTTTAACTTCATATACTATTGAAGATGGTGATTATTTTAAAAATAGAATCATCCATAACAAAAATTATATAAATAAGGCAACTTGCTCTCTGTGCACATATGAACTCTGAACTTTGTGCCAAATTTTTTTATTATGAATTTGTTCAATCTTTTACTTTTTGAATCGGAGGAACATGAAGTAATGGTTTAAGATTACAACTAGAATTTGACATGATCTTCCACTCACAAAGAAGTTTTCACATAATTAGGTTACAAGGCTATTAATAGCAATTTGTTAATTATTGTGCTAACAAAAAAAACAAGTTAGGAAGATGATTTGTTTGTAGCCTGAAGTTTAGACCAGTAAGATTCAAATAAATTATATGAAATTTAGTTATATTTTTCTAAAAAAAGTGCATTGGAAATATGGAAAATGAACAAATTAAACCTAGGATGTTCAGTATTGAGTATGGTTTTTTGGCCATATTTCCTCCATGCATGCCCATCTTCCTTTGGAGTCATTTTGGAGTCCTCTTCCCATGTCTGTATGCTTTTCCTGCAGCCAAAAAAAAAAAAATTATTTATATTAGCAACTTGAATGAATAATTAACTTCATTAATTTGCTTCTTATTCTATACCGTAACATGGACCCCAGCATTAAACTTATCAGAATACTAACAACAAATACACACACATATATAACATACACTAATACACACAACCCCATATCATTTCATTTCACATAGATCGTAACGAAATCTGAGACTTGAAAATCAGTTAGCAAAGATTGTGTGAAATCTAAGAAATTTATCAAAAAGGGTAAAGAGATAATTGATTTATCGGAGAGAAATAATGAAATGATGTGTGTGTATTGTTCTGGTGTGGTTCATATATATATATATATATATGTATATGTATATATGAAAGAACCTTTTCTTGGGAGAGGATCTTGATGGATCTTTAATGGAGGAAGAGGTGGAAATCCCAATATGAGATTGAGATTCATCAGAGTTAGAAAGAAGGTGATGATGAGAGAAGGAAGAAGAAGAAGGAATAGAGGAATGTGCAGAAACATTATTATGATTGAAGAGAGAGAGAGTGTTGGTGAAAGAATCAAGCACTTTGGCCGCCAGCTCCTCAGCACACGACGTCGTTTGAGCCTTAGCCCTATTAACATAATTATAATATTGTTGAAATATCAATCCTCGAAGCTTGTTCGCAAACTCTCTCCCTCTCTCTAGTTCCTTCACTGCCATCAGATTCTCCATATATATCATAAAAATCACTCGTCAATAATAACACAAAACCCTTTTATTAGGAATATAGAATATTAGCTTGTCTTGTGAAAGGGGGGGGGGGTAAGGGTAAGTATATATACATATATAAAAGATGGCATATTGGCGAAGAGCGACCGGGCCTGCCCACTCGTTTTTGGATGGTTCTGTTGTTGTTGTTGTTTAGAATTAGAGTATTCTCAACCACTTTAGACTTGATATTCCTATTGAGACTTAAAGTTCAAAAGATTTTTGCCTAAAGTTAATTCCATTTGAAATTCAGAGAACATAATGTTTTTACCTCTCGCATAAACTCCATCATCCTAAATATAACATTAAGTTGACATTTTATTGAGAAATTAAGGATGCAAAATAACTTACTCCATCCTGTTATAAATATAAGACATATTTAGAGAGTTGGTCTTGATCCTAAATATAGGATCTAATTCTAATTTTTATCAATTTCTTTCCAAATTATTCTTATCAGTGCTTATCCAATAATGATCAAGAAAGAAATAATAAGGGGGGGGGGGAATAAAGGGGATAATTAGGGTGTTTAAGAAAAAATATAACATACTAACTAACATTACTAACATATTTACTTTAATCAAATTAGTTAAATAAGTCATATATTTAGGACCAGAGGAAGTATTTGAAATTAGTAAAAAGTTATCTTTTTTTCTCAAAATTAACGTAACTTACTTATAAAATATTATATAATCTAGTTACATATAACATGTATTAAAATTTAATAGTCTATTTTGCTTCTTTAATAAAAAATAAAAAGAAAGGTAACTTTGATCTTATAATTAGAATTCCAACTTGTGTTTTAGTGCCAAAAAAAAAAAAAAAAAAGAATTCCAACTTGCGCTGTCATCTTCTAGGTTTGCTTACCTCTTTTATTTTTTACTATTTTATTTTGTAAAAAGAATTAATATTGGATATATACGCGGGAACAATGGAGGAAACACGTGAGAAAATTCCAAGGTTACATTAATTTTTAAGGTTCCAATCGCTTTCAAAGCTTGCAGGACAGGCTGAGATTTGTCAATGGTATGGGTCGTGGGGTTACTTGCCTGGCAAGGAGGTGACGTCATTAGGATTATGCATGGATGACGAGCTAGCCAATCATATGAAGGAACGTGGCTTTTCTCCGTTGGTTGGACCTCAAAGCATAATGGTGTTTATTAAAAACATTAACTATTATTTGCCCTTTGAGGAATCATATGGGATAAATACGTTACACTTGGAGCTATCTATGAGAAAGGGGTGATTGTTGCTTCACTCGTGTCTGGTAGGATAAAAAGTTGTATACTTGGATTAGTTTCTAAAAAATAAGTTGTTTTAAAAATAGATTTTAAAGAATAGTTTTAACAAGGAGAAAAAACTGGCTTCTAGAAAATTATGGTTGTCCGTTCTTTTTTTTTTTTTTTTTGACCATGTGGTTGTCCGTTCTTAAAATATAGTTATTTTTGTAAAAATATTATGAAAAAAACGAGTGTGCTTGCTTTTATATTTTTTATTTTAAGAAATCATGGTTTCCTCTCCAAAAGAATATCCAAACACACACATCACTCTTCAACTATGTTTTTCTTTCAATACAACGGAAAGAAACTATGATTAAGTTTCTAGTACCTTAATATTTCCAAAATATTTCCCGAAACCAAAATTAGCCACCCTATAATCTTAACAAGTGTAGTTGTGTAAACTGCGTATGCATTAAACTTATTTAGGAATTTTTGTTTTCTTGAAACAAGAATAAACAAATAGATAATTGTTATTAAACCTGTTGACAAATCTCTGATTTGTATGGTTTTTACATGCCTAATTTGAGGCAATTAACATGATTAAGATGCAAGTTTGGTCCAATAATGCTAAATTGAATGTCTTAAACTCTTAAGTGAAATGAGTATAAAATTAGGATTAATTAGTCATAATTGTATATTAATTGCATTGATTAATTTATAGGGCTATTTGATTCTTGTTTTCACTTGTATGGTCGTTCAGGACCAAAAGATCGGACCCGGGATGAAGAGAAAAAGGCCAAACTAAAGGGGCAGAATCATCTGGAGTTCGCCATGGCCTCGCCACGGCGAGCTCACGGCGAAAAGCACCCTAAAGAGGCAAAGAAGACTGGAGCTCGCTGCGGCGAGACGACGGCGAAAAGGACCAAAAGTCCAGAGAGCAATGGAGCTCGCCGCGGCGAGATGACGGCGAGCGGACGTTCTGCAGAAAAATCAGCACGCGTTTTTCGGGCCTGATTCGGATCCAACTCAATACCCACTCACTTAACCCGATTCCTGGACCTATAAATACGAAAATCTAAACCCTAGAAGGCAGATTTGGTCACCCACAACACACAAAAACCCTAATCATCTCAACTCTCTCATCTCATCTTCATCTTCCACCTTCTCCACCCAACATCCATGGCTTCCACCATTTCCTCCACCTTGGTTGATGCTTCTCCTATGAAAGGCAGCAGCTAAGCCCATTTGTTCTTGGTGATGGAGCTCAAGGGAGGAGTTTGAAGCTTCAAAGGGGAGTGTTGTTCTCCACTCTCTCTTCCTCTTGTATATTTCAAATTATCTAGGGTTCTAGGATTTATCTAGGGAGTGTTGTAAGCTTATTCTATATCTTGTATGAGAGTGGTAGAAACAACCTATCTTGTTTATTTTCTTTGTATGGATGTTTGACATTGAACTTATTGATTTGAGCATATTTTATTTGTATGGGTCCATCAATTAATATATGTTTTCTTGTTAAAATCTTGTGCTAAATGAGGGTTCTTGTTTAGTGGATCATGGTGTCAAGTATTTATGTGTAGAAATTGGCAAGTAAATCTACTAATTGCTTGAGTGACATTGGACTTCAACCTATTGGGTTCAAGTTATTGGATGGGGTTCCACCAATAAATTGGAATTAATAGGCTAATTTAATTTGGTTGCAATTCGGGGTCCCGGTTGTAAGATTAATAGTCCCTTACGATTAGTAGATTTAATTGGGTTAAGTGCTCAATCAACTTAGATTAAGTTAATTAACGTGCGGGGTTCCGGCATTAGTTAAATTAATCTAAGCCTAGCCTAGAGGGGTTCCTCTAGGGTTTTTTAGGAAATTGGCCATTTTTCAACTCCCAAAAATTTTAAGAAGCAATGATTCCCAAAGGTTCCATTTACCAAGAATAATTATCCCTTTTAATCCAAATCTCCCGCTTAAATCCAATCTCAATTCTTTCTTGAACATATAACACTTTTCATACAAACCTTTCTTTTACATCTCAAAAATCAAATACAAAATGTTTTTCCCGTCCAATTAGTTTCGCATCTAGCTATTAGGTAGTCATTTACACTAAGGCTCCTTGAGACCAACACCCGGGGATAGCTTCCACTACCCCTTGGGTTTAATTTCTTGAAGAGCGGACCCTAGAACGCGTTACACGCACACACACTCGAAATTAGAGCTCTTCACTAGTCAAACATGAATTGATACAATTGATAAAACGAGAATAAGTACAACTTTGAAGTCAACTAATGATGCCATTCGATGGATTTACATCATCAATATTCAATTATCCCGCGTTCAATGACGAGGATATCAAATTAAAGCACTTTTGTTTTTTCCCCACAATCAAAATTATAGTTTTTAACCCACAATACACTAATACTAAGACAGTCATATTTTTAAAACCTGAAAAATCTGTAGGGCCTATAACGTGAGTTGCCATTGTTGATTCTTTCCAAAAGTCAATAGGATGCATCACATATATAGTGAAAGTAGCAAAAAATGTTATTGTCTGAGTAAATCAAGCTTGTGCATTGTGCACAAAGTGTATTAGTAGTAGTGTTGCTTTAAAATTATGATTGTTTTTATTCACAAAGAATCTAGAAAGATATGTTTAAATCATATAGAAGGTGTAAGTGCAAGAATAGACTCTTATGTTATAATTTCTTCTTGTTTCCATGAAATTTTATGCCCCGGCCCCTCTGGAATTAAAAATGATAGTTAGTTGGGGATGGATTTGATCATAAATAGAATATCAATTCTGTTATAAAAATAAGAGGAAAGAAGAAAAATAGAGAAAATGAGATAATAAGACAAAGACATTAGAAGAGGGAAGAATGGAGCATTTCTCATTCACATTTAATTCTTGGTACAAATACCTTATGCTTGGCCTCTATTTATAGGCCTCCACACATAAAGCTATAGTTATGGTTACAAAGTAGTAAAGATGTTTTAATGGCAATAATCATAAAAAACTTCTACAATTCATTCATTGGGGGGTTATAAGAAAAAGAATCCTAAGAGTATGGAGTTATGGGCATCCATTCATGTAACGTTATTCATAACACTCACCCTTGAATGTCCATAAACAACTATTGTGCCTCATTAAAACCTTACTAGGAAAAACCCAATAGGACAAAAAACCCAGTGAAGGAAAAAGGGTACACAACACTTATCAAAGCTGCATCATTATTAAAAACTTTACCCGAAAAATCCAGTGGGACAAAACCTTGGTTAAGGGAAAAAGAGTGCAGCGTGGTATTATCTCCCCCTTGAAGATAGGATCACTTTTAATTTTCCACATAACGACAACTTTACGTCTTGGTGATAACATCACTTTTATCTCAATTGAGTATACTAATTTTCTAAGCATATTCCTTCCAATGCTATTTGAGTAAATCTTCATTTTGATCGAATTGCACTATCATCAAATATTCTGTTAATATGTATTCATGTAACATATTTCCATGATATATCTCACATCCACGTAATTACTCAAATTCATTATTCGCTTGTGTACCTGCAAAAACTTAAGTCTTCCACTAAATTGTGAAATGTAATACCAACAAAATTAGAAAATATTTATATGAGACCTCTATTAATGATTTTAAAAATCATTGATGAATTTAATAACTTGATCTACTGGTCAATTAATATGCAAACTTATATAGTTTCTTAAGTGACAATATATTTTGTATAATTTTTTTTTATATACTTCAGGCATTTTCGATCATTCAAAGATTCTTATGTAAATTTCATAATCAAGTGAGATATATAAAATTAGCAATGCATATTTTATTTCCATATATTGCCATATTACTAATATTTGTAGAATACTTATATCCACCACACAATAATATGCCTTATCATAATCTTCATTGCCTTTATGAAAAGCTATATTTCACATAAATATTTATATCCCGTAATGACTTTATATTTCTGGATTTTGAACTTCTGGTCTATGATTTTCACATATTTTAAAACTAATTATATTTTCATTTCCTTTTGACGATCATCTTTATGTATACTTCACATGACATATCTCTATGCAAGATCCTCATTTAATCACGTAATATCATTTTCAAAATTGTTGTCTACAACTTTATTCTTTTCGTTTCCATTTTTCTTGTTGTGACATAACTTCTTAAGATCTTTTTGTAAATTTTCATATATTTGTACCTCCTTTAAGGCTTTTCAATTAGTTATGTCTTGGGACTCTTCTAGAGTACATGCCTCCTCAATATGATCATCTCAATTATAAACTCATATTTATCCAAAGTATTTACATTTGGAATCGATTGATTTCTCATGCTTTAGGCATGTCACATCGATTGAAGCATTTTTAGCCGGAATATGAGATTTGATAATTCTCATTTAGGTCAGTAATTATATATGGCAGATATTTTGTAATATCTCATGAATGCAAAATATAATGAACTTCTGGTTCATACTAGAGGATCTATATTTGATAAATAGTGTATTCAATGTATTTTCTTTTCCAGCTACTTGCTTTCTCCCCCTCACGTTTAGATAACTTTGTTGAATGACAATCAAATAATTATGCGGTATAAGTCTCCTATAGCCACTCTTGTTTCCTTTAGAAACATCATTTTGTTTCATTTTGAAACAAATAAGAAGAAGGAGGTCCTTATCCAACATTTATCTTGAGTTTCTCCAATATCTATCTATGCACATTGTAGTGGATTATTAAGCATATTTAATGCATACTCCAATATTTTTAAGATGAGAAATATCTAGCTCCTAATCAAAAGCTAATTTTATTGAGAAAATCTTGTTGGCTTTATGTAAATATATGCTGCAACATGTAATATTATATATGCCAACACATTGAAATATATAGAAACTTTATTCTCTAGCTATTCATGGGGCTTTAATAAATGATTTTTTGATCATATAATCTGGAAATTGTGTACCAAATATAATTATTTATGCACAGGATCACACAAACTTCAGGTTGCAAACTTATAATAATTGCACATTTAACCGTCTTATAGATGCATCTATCAAATGTATTGAATACTTGTATAGTTTACATGCTTTTTGAATGGGCCTATTAGATCGTCTCTCTTGGAGTCAATTAACTAACTACCCAAACTAACTAAATGTATGAAAAAACTATAAGCCCTGGGGTTGAGCGTAGGTTTTTTGGTATTTTTTCTTAAAAGAAATATAAATACTTGTTTTTGGTATTTTTATGATAAAAATTGATAATTAATGAACTGCAAATGATGGGATGCTATCTTGATTAGGGTTAACATATGGCAAGCATATTTTTTGCACTCTTGGGGAATTAAAAGGTAAATTGGGCCAAGTTCATACAAACAAATACAATTAGCCTTGATTAAAGGAATGGGTTAGTGATAACACCACTCAACCTCAATAGACTAACTAGATTAATTGTAATCTAACATTAACTAGAAATAAGTTCCAATAGATTTAATAACTTTGGTCACATCCAAACTACTCAATATCTTTCGGATCCAATAACTAATTCATATTAGCTTATAATCGAACCCCCATACTTGTAAAACTTTACCTAAACACACTCATGTGATTATATTAAATCACTAGCGTGGTTTCTTAATGTGAGATTTATTTGTAGAATTACATTACCTAAGCGCTTAGAGAAAGAACTCAACATCAACATGTTTAAACCAAATCATCTATCTAAGCGACATAATCAAGACAAGTTAAATAGACTAATCACTACACACAATGATAGGCAGTAAAATCAACAAGTACTGATAAAGATAAGTCAATTGAAAAGATAGATGAAACAAAACTAGATCCAATACAAACACAAAGATGAAATTCAAAAATTACATAGCCTATAGTCTCAAATACAAATGAAGTCCAAATATAAGAAGAACAAATATTCAAAAAAAATATTCAAAGGCACATAAGGAAATCCATGACTACATAAATGGAACTAGAAAAAACTCCCATAAGGTGGAAAAAATAGCTTGCTTCACGTCATCCCATGGTCTAAGAGAGCATCAAGCGAATTTAGTTCATCAAGAAGGAAGAGAAAACGCTCAAGAAGGTCTGCAACTCGAACTCCATGAAGAATCGATGAAGAATTGTGGAATGGATGAGAGAATTCGGGTGTGTGTGTGTGTGTGTTCGAATTCGGATTTCCCCATATATGACACAAGAAGCAACTTAAAAACTATCCAAATTGGCCTAGGGTGACCGCCCATAACAAATAGGAAAGATTTGGTAACGAACCAATCCCTCAATCACTCAAAATCAATTAGAAATCGCAGTTTCCTAATCTAAATGTTTACGCATTCGCCGTCTCCCTTCGTCGTAGAGGCCCACGGCGAACCCAGCAATTCTTTAATTCTTCCTTTCTCTTTGATCTGGTCCTTCTTCTTTGCATCTACAATATAGAATTTAAGCACTTGTGAAATATATCAATCCCATAATCAAAGAAATGCTCGAGTTAATGCCTAGTATGCTCAAATTATAATGAAAATACAATTAACTCTCTAAACTTGGACTCTAAAGACACAAGTGCTTAATTCCCATTGTATTTTCCTAAATCAAGAGCTAATTTCCAATAATTAGTGGTGAAAAATATGTAATTAATCAAGTATAATCAGTATGCTAAGTGGCAAGTAAAGGACTTTGGAAATTATTTCTTATTCTTGGATGTGCATTTATCTTATATCTGAACATGTTTTGGAATTTTATATATATGTACTATTCTACTTGATACCTTGCTAGCACACACCCCATATAGGTAGGTAGTTAGTGGTTAAGATGGGCTACCCCCCTTTATCTCACTATTGTAGGTTTGAGAGCCAGTGGGCTTGCAAGGAAAGGATCCGGTGACCACTCACTAGAGATAGTGGGTCTTCCTGGACTTTGGATTGGAATAGTATATTTCCACACTTTCTTTAGGCTCATGCATTCCATTTAGCTTCCGCTTGCTTTATTTTCATTGTCTTGGGATTTGATATGTATTCTTATGTTATGAAATTTAATTTGGGGTATTGTGGTAGTTGCTATCCTTTTGGGACCGTTCCATTTCCGGCAATCAAGCATTGCTCTGAACGTTGTTGAAACACTTATGTTTTGATTAAGTTGGGATGTTATATTTTATTAGTTATGGTATAAAATCCTGGACGGGAACGATTTAGAATAAGACATGGATTCAATTTTGGGCTTGGAATGTGGTTTCTTGGCTATAGGAAATTATGTTGTTGTGTATGATAATTTCTTTTTAATTACCCTGATAGGGATGTTATTTTCTATCATGGTATATGGCAAAAGATTTTTGAAGGATTTTGATTATGATATGTTTAGGTGTGTTTAATATCCATGTTAGGAGAATTTTTATCTAACATGGATAAGCTAGTTTATCTTTGTCACTTTTAAATATCCATGTTAGCTATGTTTTTAGAAAGTTCCTTTTTCTAACATGGATAGAGCTGACTTATAGGTGTTGTTTTGTTATCCATGTTGTTAGAATAATAAGTTTTGATGATAACTAAACATAACTTAGGCATAAGGAGAGGCTATGATAAGATCAGAAATAACTTAAGAGATAATCTGATAGAAAATTCTAAAATGTTGCCTAATCGATCAGAGAGACCTGTAATCGATTAAAGAAGTTAGCCTAATCGATTAGAGACATATAATCGATTAAGGGATTTTAGCATAATCGATCAGAGAGCAATAATCGATTAAGAAGAATAAGCCTAATCGATTAGAGAGCTATAATTGATCAAGATATAATCGATCAGAGGACTATAATCGATTAGAGGATATTGTGCAATTGATCAAAGAGTCATGTAATCTAAATTGCAATCGATTAGATATACCTAATCGATCAGGGTTCTCTGTAATCGATTAGGCGAATGATTTTCTAACTTGATATTCAGTGATGCAGGATGTAATCTATACGTAATCGATATGTGATCGATCAGAAACCATTCCCTGTGATTGATTAGAGGCTATAATCGAAGTGGCGATAGGAATTATTCAAAATCAATGGCTAAGCCTATTTTAAGCTTTCCAAGTACAGAAGTGCACAGACCTACTTAAGGAAGTTAACGTTAGCACGCAATCTAATCCTTAGAGCCGTTAGAACTCACCTACCACTTCCAGCGATAAACGAAGAGAGATAAGCAGAAGCAAGACATGTACAATGGAGTTAATGCATCTCAGAATACAACCTCAACACTCCATACTATTAACCAACTCTCCAGACATACAACGGCTATAACTTCACAACGGGAAAATTTCCAGATGAGACTATAAAAGATACTGTGAAGAAGTTGGTTGAAGACATTGATTGCCATATTGATTATCTGCAACCACTGCATTCAATACTCATCAATCTTTAGAAAGCCTGTTTGATTTAATATACTTCAGTGTATAACATAATCTGTTCAATAGAGTGAACTATTCTTCTGTATCTGTTATCAAGTGAGGATTACTCTTAAGATAGTGGGGATCATAAGAGTAGAGTGTAATCTTACAAGTTGTAAGGGGGAGTGATCAGTAAAGAGATAAGCTTCTTGCTGTCACTTGTAAAGGCTGTCAAGAGCCTGGTTTAATCTTGAAGTATTAGTGGAACCCAACTGAAGGTGGAGAACTGGATGTAGGCCAAATTTGGGTTGAACAAGTATAAATTGTGTTGTCATTCAAGTTAAATTTTAAAAAGCACAATTCACCCCCCCTCTTGTGCATTCCTGCCTATTACACATGTTAGCTTCTTTAAATTACTTTAGTTCTTTTCTAACATGGATCACTTATTATAAGATTAAGCTCTTCTCTAACTATGATAGGTTTTATTATTATTATCTTGGAAGTTTCTTCCCTATCATATTTAGATAGTGAAAATTGTTTTCAATAGAAACCCTTATGGAAACTCTTTTCTAACTATGTTAGTGTCTTACTAAGTAAACTCCTTTTCCTAACATAGTTGGCATCTAAAAAATAGTTTGATGTTGATTATAAGTAGGTAATAGTGTATTTAGGAATCAAATGTTACATGTTGAACCACAATAAGCCCATGAGTCGGACGGGGTTTATTTTGGATTGTTGTATATTGTCAAACTATGTTAGGTTGCATTATTTCGTTTCCGCACCTGTAGACATTTGAATAATTGTGATTTAGATAATTGTATTTGGATAACTGCCTTACTTTTGATACTTTGATGTTCTATGCCTGCTTGAACTGTTGTCGATGATATTCCAGCTATTTGTTAGTAGCTAAGATGTTATTAGGTTTATTCACAGGCATGTGACTTTATATATGATTATAATGATGTGCTGAATGGATGTAAAAATGTGTGGTTGTTCTATGGTGTGTGGCCTATTTGTTGCTAATCTGGAATTGTAGACTCGATGCCCGATGTATGGATATATATATATATTTATGTGTGCATGTTCTATTTAATAATCATGATAAATCAGTCTTTTCTAACATGGTTATGTTAATTGTTTGGTATTTGAAATGATGATCTAGATGTGATCATTTTTAATAATGATGTTAGAGAAGTTATTTTTCTAACATAGTTATCTGCTAATTATATCAGGTTGTTTAATAACCATGTTAGTGAATCTTTTGCTAACATGGTTTGATTTTTATTATCCATGATAGTAATTGTATTGTGTTAGGAAGTGTCTTTTCTATCATGGATAATATTTTCAACTATTACTAAATTGTTTTTCTAACTATGATAGTTCTCATTCTGATTATAAGTGACACTTTTTGTACTAACATACTTAGCATAACTGTGCTTTGAAAATATTTATTGGGATTAATTGTGGATTAAGCAAGAAGGATTTTACAAATAGGTAGCTATTTTGGTCAATAATATGATTAAATTATGTAACAAGTCCTTAAGCGGGAATAGTGGAGTGTGAGGTTAAAAATGCCATTATTAGTAATTACTAGTAACTATTAGTTTTCTAAGACATTTGATGTTTATTTTACTTGTAATTTCGTTGTAGGACACCTTGACAAAAGGGAGAGGAAAAAGGTGAAGGGAAACAGAATTAATAAAGCTCAATACTAACGCGCCTCATTATGGATCCGCACAAGTGAAGCCACGGTGATGAGGGGAAGAAATTTGAGGACAAGATTGAAGAAACATGTTTTTTGGTAAAGTTTGTAGGAGTACCACAGGTGCTCTTCGAGCCTAGATACATACCGTGATCCTTGTGCGTTCTTATGACCCAACTCACCCCCAAACCTTTTACAGTATAGGGGATACTTCATGAATGCTAATCTAAAAGATAGTATAGGGGATACTTATTCTTTTAATCCCTTATATTTTCTTAAAATTTATAATAAGTATTATTTTTACTAAATACGTTTCTTGTGATGTGAAACTATTTTTTTAACAATAGTATACTCAAGACTTTTAGGATTATCAGACTAATATGCTCTCGAATTTAGGATAGTAAAAAAGTAAAGCAATAAACAAATAAAACTAATTTCTCTCCATTTTAACTGTATATCTGCAAATCTTGAACAATGAACCGTCGCTACTTACAACTTTAGTGGGTGGCAAAAAAGGAGCAATGATATATTAAAAAAATTATGTTAATTAATGTGTGTTAGTTGTGGAAATAAACATAGATATAAAAAAAGTTCTTGTTCTTAGTTTCTTCTTAATGGGTTAACCCTTGCTGGAAAACAATAGTTTCAGGGTTTGACTTAGTAAATTTTGTTAATTGAATGGACAAATTAACACGTGTTATTGAAACATTAACAACATTAAATAATTAATCTCAAAAATAAAATTGATGATATAGCCAGGGAGCACCTTATTTTCTCTGGCAAAAAATGCTAACTTGGATCAATATACAAATTAATTATTGGTGTAGTTGAAAGAAGTCTTTGTCGTTAGTAAAGTATGAATCCTTGCTGGAAAAATGTATACGATAAATTAAAACATGTGATAAAAGAACTTGTAATAATATTATATTGGACTTGATTGACTTTGGTCTTTGAATAGTACTCCTCTTGTACTAATTATATGAGTTAGTAAACAGGAATATTTCAATCATAATCATAAATAATAAATATAAGACACGCCTAGATCTTATCCCCAATATTCATCATTTTGCTTTTAAATTAATTTATCTAAATTATAAAATCATATATAAATATAATACTCTATGTGAAAATATTTTGAGGAAATCAGGTCACATTTGTTATAATTAATTAATTTAATTACTTTTTAATATACTAAAATTAATTAAATAGTCGTCAGATTAAGAATTAAAGAAATATATAACACCATTTATTATTACTTAATAGTTGTTTTTTCTCACAAAACTTTGATCTGTGCTGCATGGCAGGATATTAGGTAAATAACATTTTCATTACCTGCTAACTTTAGCTTCTTTCTCTTCTTCCTTTTCCCTTGTTCCCCCTTCTTTTGAATTTATATCATCTAGGTCAAATTTATAATTTTGATATCCTAAAATATATTTTTATCATTTATATTTGTATCTAGTTTCATTTTTATCCCTATAAGTTTGAAAATTATACTTTTAATCCTTTTTTATTAATATATTCTTTAGGCTTTGTTAAACTGTTTCACTTGTCCATCAACAATATATTTATCTATATATTTTTATTGATAGTATAAAATTTTTTTAAAATATTATTATTTCATAATTAAAAGTTAACGAAGCTTACTTTTCAAGCACCATATATATCATATAAATCAACTTAGATTACAAAATGAGCGGAATGAGGTTTGATTCCTTTAAATTAGAATAAAAAAGATGCACGACATTTAGGAGTTAAGTATGATATGATGGGTCCAACTGCTATTTTTTTAATAACTATTTTTATATCTATATATATATATATATTTATATATCCCAACTAGGGGAACTCCTTGTTTTCTCTCATATCATTTTCTCTATTTTTCTTTCTTAATAACCACTCACTAGATCTTCTTTCAATGGTTCAAATTTGAATTTATATAAAATATATTTTAATTGATTTTCAATAATGATATTATAAACATCAAATATGGATTATTGAAAGAAGATCTAATGGTTATTAAAAGGGAAAATGAGGCATCTCTCTCCTCTATTTAGTTTTGTGTTAAAAACGTTGCATTTAAGAAAGTTTCAAGAGAAGGGTGTGATGTGATTTGACTATTTGAGCCAAGGCCCTCTTATTAAAATGAAAGTATACTTTTGATTATTTACGTTTGCATCAAGTTTCATTTTAATTCCTTACATTTGAAAAGTGTATTTTCAGTCCTTATTTGTTAACGTCAATAGTTTCATTTAACGAGCAGATAAAAATGGTTAAATTCTGAAATATAAACATGGTTATACTAAATAATTAAAATTTAACCATTATTCACTATCATCTAACTAGAGGATCGCTATTCAAATGTTTTAAGTCAGCATTTTTCGTAAAATAAAATTGACGTGCACCCACTTTATCTAATCCTTCATGAATCACTTCATTGTAATCAGTAACTACCCGTTAATTTAGCTTTGAGATTGGAGGAGTTCTTGGGTGCACCATGCAATTTGTACATTGCCCAATAAACAATCAACAGTTCATGCCTCTTTATAGATGTGGTGCCTGGTGTCATTTAATATTTTTCAGAAAATTGTGCATTTTCTCTCTCTTCTGCAACATATTTAAAAAGTATTTTTGTTTCTCTCCCTGTGTCATTGCTCTTTCCCTCTTTGATTAATTTTTTAATCCTAGTACGAGTCATTTATAGACGTGGCTTCTCTCCACTGTCAGGTCCCTCCTCTTCCCTTTTATAAAAGAAAATATAATAATAATTTTAAATCATATAATAAATTTAATCTGTCAAAATTTGCTTTGAACAGTAAAGAACTATAGACTATTATTATAAATTAAGATTTTATTTTTCATTTTTTATTAAAGTTATGAACTGTTCAGACCAAATAATGACATATTAAATTTATTTATGAGATTTAATATTATTATATTTAATTTTATAAAATTTAAGTTGGACCATTGGATCTTTGATTCAATGATCCAGACTGGGAAGAGGAGGGACCTGGCAGTGGAGAGAAGCCAGGTCTGTCATTTACTGTCTCCCCTTTCTTGAAAAATATTTGTTTATTCCCATTAAGATCCAATGGTCCAGGCTAGGAAAAGGAGGTACCTGACAGTGGAGAGAAGCTAAATCCGTGATTTACTATCTCCCCTTCCTTGAAAAATGTTTTTTTTTATTCTCATTCAATCTCTTTCTCTGTGCAGTAGCCTTACTTTTCAAAAAGTCTTCTCTATCTCTCCAGCCATTTTCATCTGACACTTCTTGTTCCTTGTATCCTCCCTTTCCTCCCAGAATAGATTGAAAAGTCATTGCATTTTACTGCCACCTCCATTTTTTATACTCTCTCTGGTCCTAATTATAAGACCCCTTTGACTTTTTTGAAAAATTTTTACAAAATTAATCACTTTAAATTGTTTATAGTTATCTTTTTTCCTCAAAACTACTCTATTCTATTTATAAACTAACATATAATCTAATTACATATAACATATGTTACAATTTAGTGGTCTAATTTGCTTCCTTAACTTCCACAAAAAAAAGTTAAAATGATCTTATATTTAGGATGGGAGGGAGTAAATCTTTTCGAACAGGTACACTGTCAGCGAAGATTGAAGATTTCAAAAAGGTAGCCATCCTACTCAATTGGTTCCTACTAGCTATTGGATGGTTCCACATGTTTTTTATGGTCCCACTTGGAGTATTAGAATCCCATTTTACATGATTACATTGAATTTAATTTATTTCAATATATTTGTTTTTAGAAAACACATTCATCACTTTGGAGGCCACCAAATATGTTTCCACCAAATCAGTAATTGCCTTCAAGCCTTTACAGTAGGCAAATGCAAGAAGAATTTTATGATTAAGTGTTATTTTTTATCTTTTATGCTGGAAATATTTTGGGATTTGTTTTATTTTCCCCTTTGTAAGCTCAATGTCTTTTTTCTCTTGTTTTTTGTCATCAAAATCTCCTATATCCATTTCTCTTTATTTTATTTAGAGTATGTGAAATGATTGAAATTAAGCAAATTCCATTCCATCAAATGTATGGCCTTGGCAAGTGTCATAAGGGAGACACTTTTTTTTAATTGCAGGAGAGAAATAGAGTAAATGAATTTAAGAGAGAGAGAGAGAGAGAGAGAGAGAGAGAGAGAGAGAGAGAGAGAGAGGGGATCCACTTGGCCTGGAGAGAAAGAGAACAAGTGAGATTTAAAAAAAAATACTCCCTCCAGTCTTAAATATAAGATCACTTTGACTTTTCTGTGAAAGTTAAGGAAGCAAATTAGACCACTAAATTATAACATATGTCACATGTAATTAGATTATAAGTTAGTTTATAAGTAGAATAAATTAGTTTTGAGGAAAAAAGATAATTATAAAACAATTTAAAGTGATTAATTTTGTACCCTTAATTTCTCTAAAAAAAATTAAAAGATATTATAAATAGAACCGAAAAGAGTAACAATTTTCTAGGATGAAGGAGTGATGGTTGCTGAATACTGACGTAGAGAGAAGAGGGGTAAAAATGGGATTAAAAAATTCTTCAAGTAGAGAGAGAGAGAGCAATGACGCAAGGAGAGAGAAAAAAATACCTTTAAAATATGTTGCATAAGAGAGAAAAGGCACAATTTTCTAAAAAATATTAAACAACAGCAGGCACCATCAGAAAAAAGGCATGAATTGTTTATTATTTATTGGGCAGTGCACAAATTATGTGGTGGACTGAATTTCTCTTGAGATTAAGGTTGATAATTGGGAAAATTTCAGAAAAAGACCCTCGAATTACCAAAAAGACACTTTGATACAACAAATTTCAGAAATGACTAGTCAGTACAAATCCGTACAGTGACTGAATTGTCCTTTGACAAATTTAAAGGAAAAGTCCAAAATACCCTTGGTTCAATTATAGGATTCCCAACTTCCCTTAAAGAATTCCCAACTTCCCTCAAGGGATTCCCAACTTCCAATAAGGCTTCCCAACTTCCCTCAAGGGATTCCCAACTTCCCTTAAGGAATTCCCAACTTCTCTTAAGGGATTCCCAAGTTAGTTGTGAAAAGGGTATTTTGGACAATTCCTTTAAATTTGGGTTTGGACAGTTCAGTCATTGTACTGAACTGTCATTTTCGAAATTCGTTATACTGAACTGTCCTTTTCGAAATTCGTTATACTGAACTGTCCTTTATGTAATTTGAGGGTCTTTTTCTGGAATTTTCCCTTAATAATTTTGGCTAAAGATATGAGAACCTTCTTCCGAAATTCTAATGATGTCAGCGAATAATAATTGAAAGTAGTAGAAATTTTCTTCACCGGCCACTTGCCTTATTCGTTCAACAAGAGGAAAGTCCTAATTTGGGTGCTATGAAAAACGCAAATAGGAGATTAGATACATTTCACTTACTTTCTCTATATTAAAATAATTGTCAGTGTTATTGTTTTAATTTTTATTACAACTAGGAGATATTCAATATCATTAAATAAAATTTCAGCATTATTATAATGGGTTAAAGGGTATTTTCACCACACACTCCAATTGTTTTGCAAGCAGCGATGAGTTTCCTAAGCCATTTATTAGAAAAATGTCACCTATTAAGTGTCCAAGTTATTACAATGCCGTCCATTCAACTAATGAACATTGATTTTGACAGTAAATTTTAGGTTGACTTTATTTTAAAAAGCTTCTAATAAAAAATTTAAAACATATCTAGAGCACCTATCTGTGTTGAATGACACATATGCCTTTCATTAAATTTTTATTTTCAAACCAACTTGTTTGATTTGAAAGTGTGAGTTTATTACTTGATAAACAAAATTAATTATATCTAATAATACGTGTGGAATATATTCACAAATTAAATTTTAAACTTAATACTTGGTAAAGGAAAGTTGATAATCAATAATAAAATGTGGAGGAATGCCTTAACAAAACTTATAAATCATTTGAAAGTGTGGATTTATTACATTGTAAAGAAAAGTTGGTCATCACTAATGATACTTAACCAATTTGTGGATGACTTTGTCAAAAAAAATGGTAATTGATAATTAAATATGGGGAGCATCGATCTTAAATAAATATGTGAATGACGGTTGGTAATCGATAATGAAATGTGGTAAATGCCTTAACAAAACTTAAAAATAAGTTGGATTCAAAACTAAAGAGATTTTCTTCCGCAATATGTGTATTGAAATGCATTAGTGGTCCAATGGCCCCCAATGTTTCTGGTAAACAAGTATAGGTGATCAAATCCCACCCTATCAATTCGACAATAAATCGGGGCTCCAACATCAGTAGAAGTATGTCTCCGAGGGGGTGGAATTCTATAAAAGGCTTAAGGTCTAATTTTAATATGAAAGTTATCACATAGGAACAATATTTGCCTCAAAAGTTTTATAAGGAGCAATGTTACCCTTGAAGTTTTCAAAACATATTAACTTTACCCTAACCGTTATCTAGGTTAAGTTTGACTATGAGTTGACCAAATATGTTGAGATGATAGGTTCACGTGTCATCTACGTCATTTTTGTTTTGGGTAAGATGCAAATGTTCCCTAAAAGTTTTTGCGCAATATTGCAACCGAAAGTTTTTAAATCATAGCAATTTCACCCTTGATTGCTGTCTAGGTTAAATTTAGCTGTTAGTTGGCTAAATATGCTTATATGAACAGTCAACATGTAATTCACATCATTTTTAAGTTAGATTTACAAATACAGAAACTTTTTACAAAATGTAGCATGTTGAAAGATTGGAAAAAATCAAAGAATGAAAGCATTGTGAGGTGAAGAGAAAATCGAAGAGACACTGCAAAAAACAACTTAGTTCTGAAAAAATTAGACGGAATTTAAATTTTTTGACGAATTAGCCATGGAATCACATTTCCAATATATCATCTCCATATACATCAATCGCTTTCCTAACACAATACCTTAGATCACATAAATCATGACCGTAGGACATGTATTAAGGTAGCTGTCATTGAAGTATATTTCCATGATAATGTCAAAGTCTAAGGATATCTTAGAAGTATAGAAACTTCTTAGGACTCACACAGCAATGAAGCAGGGATCCATTCATTTGCTTCATATTTGCGGTTCTCTAGCACATGTGGTATGAATCACATGCTACAGTATTACTCTTATATCATAAGAGCGTATGTCGTTTTGAGTTCTTATCAATAACACTGTACAAACTTAAGTTCAGATACTCCTAGTATCCAAACCCAAACTCTTCATTCTTTACTCATCTCATGACGTCAAAGTTGAAGAATTTGTTGTCTGGCAACAAGCATCATGAAAGTGGGCATCCATGATATGATCTATATTTTTGTAATTTATGTTTATAGATCTTATCTCGACACGCTACACTTTTGTCGAGGCGACATGATTTTGTGTTACTTATCTACCATATTAGCATTCCTGCTACTTTGCTGGTGAACACAAATGTCTCATCTTTGCACACTCCTCCTGAGTTTCAAAGCCAGTTTGCTCTTGTGAGAGAGCCAACCTCCCTTGTCTATACGACATACTAGACATTGTACACATTTATACAAACACAAATAGATATGGGAAAAAATTAAAAACACTTCATTTATCACAAATGAATTACATAGTGTCTGCATATTCTACATTTTACGCATACCAATAGCTTTTGCATGTTTTTCATACATTTTTCTAGCTATCGGTTTAGTCAGGGGATCTGTGACCATTTCCTTGGTTGAAATATGTTGTATAGTAACAACTTTCTGTGCTACATAATCTCTGACAAAGTTATACTTTATGTCAATGTGCTTTGTCTTGCTATGATACTTGGGATCTTTCATATAGGCTATGGTTGTAGTATTGTCACAGTACACTAGCACCGGATTAGTACTCTCATTTCCAAAACCCAGGTGTTCAATAAACCTTTTTAGCCATATAGCCTCTTGAACTACTGAAGTGCATGCCACAAACTCAGCTTCCATAGGATGAAGTGCAATGCATGTTTGCTTCTTGCTGCTCCAACTTATGGCGCCATTGTTCAGCAAGAAAGCATAACCAGAAGTTGACTTTTGCTCTTCTTCATCTCCTCCAAGGTCTGCATCTGAGTATCCAACTAGATGCAGATCACTTCCTTTATAGCATAATGCATAATCTGATGTGCTCTTCAAGTATCTCAAGATTCTCTTTACTGCTTTCCAGTGTTTTTCACCGGGATTTGAATGGAATCTACTTACCAATCCAACTGCATAACATATATTTGATCTTGTACACATCATTGCATACATTAAACTGCCAACTGTACTAGCATAAGGAACTCTTTCCATTTTCTATTTGTCTGATTCAGTTTTGGGACACATTCCGTTGCTCAAGGTTACTTCGAAGGCTACAGGAGTATCCATGGGATGGCAATATTTCATATTGAATCGCTCAAGAATTTTCTTGATGTAATTCTCTTGTGAAAGAGATAGAATTCTTCTTGAGCGATCCCTTTGGATCTTAACTCCATGTATATACTCTGCCTCACCCATGTCTTTCATTTCAAAATTCGATGATAACCATTCTTTAATAGTTAATACCGAATTCAAATTATTTCTAGCCAATAGTATATCATCAACATACAAGGATAATATCACAGAATTACCCTCAAAAAGCTTTATGTCAACACAGTGGTCTTCTTCAATCATCTGAAAATTGTATGAGGTTACTGCTTTATGAAACCTCAAATACCATTGTCTGGATGATTGTTTTAGTCCATATATTGACCTTTTGATTTTACAAACTTTACTCTCCATTCCTTTCTTAATGAAACCTAATGGCTGTTGCATATAGATTTCTTCATCTAGATCATCATTTAGAAAAGCTGTCTTTACATCCATTTAATGTAATTCCAGATCTAAACTATTTACTATTGCCAGAATTAATTAATATTATTGAATTAAAACTCACAACAAGCGAAAAAATATCTTCATAATCTATACCTTCCTGTTGTGTATACCTTTTTGCAACCAATCGAGCCTTGTACTTATCGACTGATCCATCCACTTTTCTTTTAACTTTGAGAACCCATTTGTTCCCAATGGCTTTTCACCCTTTTGGTAGATCAACCAATTCCCAAAGTTGATTCTTTCTCATTGAATCCATTTCTTCTTCCATTGCTTTCATCCACTCACATTTAGCAGGACCTGACAAGGCTTCTTGTACAGAACATGGTTTGTCATCTCCATCAAGAGTGACTAAGAGTGCCTCTCCCTCTATTAAGAAGCGTCTTCTGGGTGCATTACCCCTATCACTCCTTCTTACAGGAGCATCTTGTCTTTCTCATCTCCTTTGTTCAGGTCTTTTCAAAGACCCTTCTAAGCTTCCACTCAGGGTTATGATTTGAGACAATTGAGACTCATTCATTTGTCCTGTATTACCTTGTTCCTATTTCACATAAAAAGATACAGTTCGATCCTTTGCTAGAATAGTCATTCTCTAGAAATCTAGTATTTCTAGATTCCATTTCAGTTACAGTTCCATCTTCGTTCTCTCCTATGAGAACGTATTCTTTTGATTGTTCAGAGTATCTTATAAAGATACACTTCCTTCCTCTTGGACCCAACTTCCCATACTTATGAGAATCATCATGGACATATGCAGCTGACCCCCATGGTCTAAGGATACTTAAATCCGGTTTGCATTTTGTCCATAATTCATAGGGTGTGGAAGTAACTGACTTTGAGGGGACATGATTAAGTATAAAAGAGGCTATTAATAAAGCATCTCCCTAATATGAAATAGGTAGATATTCTTGAGCCATCATTGACCTAACCATGTCAATAAGAGTTCTATTTCTTCTTTATGCAACCCCATTTTGTTGTGGAGTTCTATGGATAGTTAGTTGCCTAATTATTCCCTTTTCTTCACAGAGTTGTTTGAATTGATCAGACATGTATTCTTGACCTCGATCATTGCACAATACTTTGATCTTACTATCCATTTGATTTTCAACTTCATTGATGTAACGTCTAAAACACTCAAGCGTCTCAGATTTGTGTGAAATCAAATAAACGTGACAAAATCTTGAATAATCATCAATGAAAGTGATGAAATACCAAGCTCCGTGTCTTGCCCTCACACTCATAGGTCCGCATATGTCAGAGTGAATTAATTGCAATGGAACTTCAGCTCTAGTTCCCTTACTGAAAGGCTTTCTTGTTGCCTTACCAGTCAGACAACTTTCACACAAAGACATTTCCATGTTTGATATTTCACCTAGCAAACCTTGTTTAGCTAGTTTAATCATTCTATTTTGGTTGATATGTCCTAGTATAGCATGCCAGATATTCATGTCAACATTTACATTGGAGGAAACAACAAAACAGTCATACACATAGGAATCACCAACAATATCCATTACAAAGAACTTTTTGAAAATGAAAGCTAAACCATAAAGGATGAGTTGCTAAAAATGTCTGTAACTTTATCATGAACGTTTACAACAAACCCAAAATCCATAAGACATAAAACAGAAACTAAATTCCGTCGGATGTCCGGGGCATGAAGAACATCTTGTAGAGTTAAAGTCCTCCCACCACGCAAATTTAACTTGTAGGTGCCGATTCCTTTAACCTCTATTCTAGCATTGTTGCGCACATAAAGCCACTTGCTTTGGTTTGGCAACCGACAGTATTCTACAAAGGATTCTTGATCCCTTGCTACATAGTCTGTTGAGCCTGAATCCAAAATCCAAGAAAAATAAACAGGTTCAGTCAGAAAAACAGTATATAAAATATCGGAAACATGTGAATTCACATAATTCACTAGTACCTTTTCATGGTCATTTTGCTTGGTGCAATCCGTACAAAATCCCCCATTTTCTGGCAGGCATAACATTTGACCTTTTTCAGGTCAAACTTCTTTCCGCCTTTCTTTCCTTTCTTCTTGAAACTTTTCTTGCATTTCTTGGATTTTGAGCCGTCCTTTTTGCCTTTCTTGTGAGATCTCTTGCCCTTCTTGTTATCGAGCTTAGCATTAGAAGGACCGGCATCCTCAGTGTAATAAGCATGTCCAGAGGCCCTGTATGCCTCCAAATGTTCATCTTCAGGCTCAATATGCTTCATCACATCATCAAAAGTAACAATGCTATCATTACGGGTCAGATTAACCTTAATGTGCTCCCAACTAGAAGGGAGCGACCTTATGACAACCTGAACTTTTTGTTCATTGATAACTCCTGGGAATTCATGTGATGTTAGCACATTTTCCTTGAGTTTTATTCAATCATTGATAAATTTTGGATACTTAAGATAGGAAAATGTTCATTTGATTTTTGGCTGCACATCATTGTTTATTTATGTAGATTTTGATTATTTTGTAGTTAGTTTCTTATTTTGTTTTATGTAATTTTTGTAGGAATAATTTGATGCAATAACCAAGAGATTTTAGCCCTCCACCAAGCTCCCACAATGAACAAAAATAAGATGAAACCAGAGCAGCCCAAGGAATAAAAGAAGAAAGGCAAGAAAACAGAGAAGACAGGACTTCGCCGTGGCCTCGCCGCAGCGAAACCCACGGCGAAGTACATTTGCCTCTGCTTCTTTTTGGATGAGTTCGCCGTGATCTCGCCGCGGCGAGCGTAACACATTTCTGGAATTTTTGGAAGCTCGCCGTGAGTTCGCCACGGCGAACTCCACGGCGAACTTCGTGTCAGCTGCGCGTTTTGACGGACTGAACTTAAATAAAAGGAAGGGTTTCGATCTCACTCTTCATTCTTCGACTTTTGGGGCATTTTGGGAGTGTTTTGCTCTGCTAGAGCTTGGAGCTTGGTAGGGATTGAGCTTGGGCTTGGAGCTTCGAAGAGATTTGGGCTTCCTCTCTTGGTTTATCTCTTCCATCTTCATTCTCTTTTCTTGTTCTGTTTTGTAATGTTGTGTATATTTGCTCCTATGGAGTTGTAGAACATGAGTAGCTAAATACTTTGATTCTAGGATTATTTTGAACCCTTGTATGTATTGATTCTTGATTCCTTCTCTTAATTTGTGATTAATGATATCTATGTGCTTATTTTACTCTGTTCCTAATGCTTCTAAGTGCTTGATCACCATTTAGATGTTGTGTTCACTTGATTTATGACTTGAGAGAGCTAGGTTGAGTGGAGAACTTGGGTAAAGTAGTGCAAGAACCGGAAGTTTGCATGACGAATGGATGGTTTTGTTGGTAAGATAGAGATATACTTACTAGCCTTGCATAGTCACATTTGGGTTGGAGCATGATAATTGGGTTTTATTAACTTGTAGCAAGAGATTGTGCAATGAATAAGACTAAACACTTGTTCTTGACTCGAGAGAGCGGTTACGAGTACTCTATGAACCTTAGATTAGCACGTGGTTTCGTTGAGAGCTTCTTTGAGGGGAGGTTAATTGAGTTTTAAGAAGTACAAGGGGGATAGATAATCTTAGGACCCATTTTATCCTTGAAGTTGGAGAATCACTTGTTTATAGTTTTATTTTCATTTAGCATAGGTTTATTTTCTTAGTTAATTTTCTATCTCAACATTTATGTCACTCAAATTGGGCGAGAGTGTGACAATCATTGTTTGATCGGGTTTTGGACAAATCCTCGTGGGAACGATACTTTACTCACTACTTTATTACTTGGCGCGACCCGTGCACTTGCGGCGTAGGGCGAACAAGTTTTTGGCGCCGTTGCCGGGGATTTTTTTCCCAAAACCGTCCTTGGTCAACCTTGGTTAGAGCACTACTAGCTTAAGCTTGAGTTTGTATATATTTGTTCGTGTGTTTGTTATTCTCTTTTTACTTCTTTTCTTGTGTTCATATGTATATATTTGTTCTCTTTGTTTATCTTTTTAGTTTGTTAGTTATTTTCTTTTAAATTTTGTTATGGATTATCCTTGGTGGACTAGTGGGGCAAGTAGTGGATTTGAACAGGATAATGATTATCTACCTTCTTGGTTTGATCCTAATGCTTTTGAAACTCAATACGAGTACATTTGTTGCAATTTTTGTGGAGATAATCATTATATTGATCAATGCCCCCATGTCTCAACCTTGGATTATGTAGGGGATGATTTTGCTAGGGTTCAAACTGATTGGCATGATAATTCTTTTAACCCTAATTGGAATCATGAACATGTATTGCCTTGGGATCCAAATTCTTCTTTCCCTTCATATGCATCATATTATCAAACATCACCTAGTCATGTAGAAGAAATCACTCCCATTCATGAAAAAAAGCCCACAGTAGAGGAGATGCTTCAACGCATTTTGGATAATCAAAATGAAATAAGAGCTTGGAAAAAAGAAAAATTTAATGAACATGCATTAGCTCTTGAACATTTACAATCTAGGGCAAATGAACTGGCTTCTACCATTGAGGCTTTAAGGCAAACAGATGTTTTCATTGATAAATCAAATGATTCTTATGTGGAAGAGGCCATTTCAAGTGAGCAATTGCATATGGGAAGTGATAATGCGCTTTCAATGGTTTGTGATACTTTTGTGGGTGATTTTGAGCTAGAAATGGAAGAGGGAGTGAGAAACATTGAGTTTCCTGCAATTAATGTTCAAAATCCTCCTACTGAAAGCTTGACTCTTACTGATGAGAGTTAAGTAGATTTTATTGGGTTTTCAAAGTATTTGGGGGCTATTGAGGATAATTTTGAAACAATTAAATTGGAGCCTCCCTTGTGCGATAATGCATCATGTTCCTTAAAATCACTTTTGATTGAGGGAACATGTAATTCTTGTATAAATGAATTCCCAATTCTGCTGACACCTTGTCTTCTGAAGAGAAATGAAGACAAGGTGATTTTTGTTTTTGATACGTATGATTAGCAATGGAAAAGTCTGGCTGAAGACTTTAAACTTAGCGCTTCTTGGGAGGCAACCCAAGCTTTAAACATTTAATATTTTTTATTGTTGTTTTTCTTTAGTAGGTGTGACCTCTTTTGAGCATTTTCAAGGTTTGTCATCAAATTGAACATGAGGCAAAGGAAAGCAAGTTTGGAGCATAAAGAGCATTTATAGGGAAGTTTCTTGCATTTCCAATTTGCTTAGAACTGAATGAATTGATGATAAACTGCTGGTTAACATTGACATGAATTTCAATTTTGGAAACTTGGATGATTACTTGTCATTTTACTTAAAGCGAGATTTAGATTGATTTAGTATCCACTGAACTAAATGTGGGATCCAATGATAGAATTGTTGCTTAGAATATATGTTTAAGAGGAAGTTGTGGTTAATATTTTTGGATGCTGGATTTGCATTATTGAGACTGGCTTTCTGACCATTTTGAAAAAAATAAAATGAAATAGAATTTTTGGTACACTTGAGTTGGAAATAATTTGACAGCCTTTTTTTTGGAGATGTTGTAGCATTTCAGTTTATATTTTCTTTCTCAGCTGATAACTCTAGAACCTATCTTGGAATCTCTTGAGGCTTTGTAATGATTTTTGCATGATTTTGGAAAATGATATGGGCATTCTTTCAAATGTGTTTGAGCCTTTCAAGCCTACCTTTGAATCATTTCCATTTGAACCCCCGTTTGAGCCTTAAATGAAAAACCATGAGTTTCTTTTTGAAGCCCTCAATAGACCCTAACCTTTATAGCCTGAAAAACCATGAATTACCTTAATCTTGAGATGATTGTTAATTTGATGATTATGATTGGTGGTAAGGATTGGTTTGGTGATGTGGAGATGAATATGATTGTAAAAGTGGGTATGAGGAATAATACATGGTACTCAATGATTTGTACTCCAAAGTCATTTCAAGTTTATGAAAAAAAAAGAGAGAAAAAGAAAAAGAAAAGAAAAGAAAAAAAGAAGAAGAAAATAGTTTGGTTTCAATAAGACTTGGAGTGCATATACATCATTTTGAGATAAGTTTGGGGGAGTGGTTTGAATTTTGGAAGGGAATTTTGTATAGAAAAGAAAGATGAGCTACATATTATCATTTATCTCAAGATATTTGAATTCTCTTTATACCTTTCTTTCTATGAGCCTAACCCTTGGCCACATTACAAGCCTATCAAGTCCCATTGATTTTGAATTTATGTAAGAAAAATTCTTTTGGTGGAGAGAGAGGAAGAGAGAAGGCATATGAAGTTTTGAATGTTGAGAGGGCTTAGTATATATTGAAATGTTGCAATTTTCTTTTTGACATTTGCTGAAGAATTGTTATCTAGCTTTGCACACACACACTTAATAATTGTTGGGAAGTTTGTTCTTAATGTGAGTTTTGCATCCTTCTATACACCATGGATTTCCTATTGAATATATCTTCTTGAACAACTAATGAGGAAAAACTCCCTGCATGCATAGTAAGGGGATAATTCATCAATCTTTCAATCTCATATTTTGTTTTACTCGAGGACGAGTAAAAGTCTAAGTTTGGGGGTGTGATAACTCCTGGGAATTCATGTGATGTTAGCACATTTTCCTTGAGTTTTATTCAATCATTGATAAATTTTGGATACTTAAGATAGGAAAATGTTCATTTGATTTTTGGTTGCACATCATTGTTTATTTATGTAGATTTTGATTATTTTTGTAGTTAGTTTCTTATTTTGTTTTATGTAATTTTTGTAGGAATAATTTGATGCAATAACCAAGAGATTTTAGCCCTCCACCAAGCTCCCACAATGAACAAAAATAAGATGAAACCAGAGCATCCCAAGGAATAAAAGAAGAAAGGCAAGAAAACAGAGAAGACAGGACTTCGCCGTGGCCTCGCCGCGGCGAAACCCACGGCGAAGTACATTTGCCTCTGCCTCTTTTTGGATGAGTTCGCCGTGATCTCGCCGCGGAGAGCGCAACACATTTCTGGATTTTTTGGAAGCTCACCGTGAGTTCGCCGCGGCGAACTCCACGGCGAACTTCGTGTCAGCTGCGCGTTTTGACGGACTGAACTTAAACAAAAGGAAGGGTTTCGATCTCACTCTTCATTCGTCGACTTTTGGGGCATTTTGGGAGTGTTTTGCTCTGCTAGGGCTTGGTGCTTGGTGGGGATTGAGCTTGGGCTTGGAGCTTCGAAGAGATTTGGGCTTCCTCTCTTGGTTTATCTCTTTCATCTTCATTCTCTTCTCTTGCTCTGTTTTGTAATGTTGTGTATATTTGCTCCTATGGAGTTGTAGAACATGAGTAGCTAAATACTTTGATTCTAGGATTATTTTGAACCCTTGTATGTATTGATTCTTGATTCCTCCTCTTAATTTGTGATTAATGATATCTATGTGCTTATTTTACTCTGTTCCTAATGCTTCTAAGTGCTTGATCACCATTTAGATGTTGTGTTCACTTGATTTATGACTCGAGAGAGCTAGGTTGAGTGGAGAACTTGGGTAAAGTAGTGCAAGAACCGGAAGTTTTCATGACGAATGGATGGTTTTGTTGGTAAGATAGAGATATACTTACTAGCCTTGCATAGTCACATTAGGGTTGGAGCATGATAATTGGGTTTTATTAACTTGTAGCAAGAGATTGTGCAATGAATAAGACTAAACACTTGTTCTTGACTCGAGAGAGCGGTTACGAGTACTCTATGAACCCTAGAGTAGCACGTGATTTCGTTGAGAGCTTCTTTGAGGGGAGGTTAATTGAGTTTTAAGAAGTACAAGGGGGATAGATAATCTTAGGACCCATTTTATCCTTGAAGTTGGAGAATCACTTGTTTATAGTTTTATTTTCATTTAGCATAGGTTTATTTTCTTAGTTAATTTTCTATCTCAACATTTGTGTCACTCAAATTGGGCGAGAGTGTGACAATCATTGTTTGATCGGGTTTTGGACAAATCCTCGTGGGAACGATACTTTACTCACTACTTTATTACTTGACGCGACCCGTGCACTTGCGGCGCAGGGTGAACATTCATCCGTCAACTTGTGTCCAGCTTCCTCAAGTTCTCTAATCATGTTTGACATATCTCTCAGATGTTGTTTCATTGAAACGTTTGCTCTAAGCTTGTAGGTGTCAAACGTGATAGTCAGCCTCCTAAGCTTAGAGGTTGATGTGCCACCAAACTTGTCCTTAAGTTCCGCCCACATGGCTTGTGCAGTTTAGTGTTTCTCATATTTGCACATCAAGTCATTCTCCATGGAGCTCAGTAAGGTGATCCTTGCAACACTGTTTTTCTTTTTCTAATTTTGGTAAGCTTCCAAATCCCTCATGTGTTGGGTAGTGTTACCAGCCTCAGGTTCCACTACAACAGTGGTTACGGGTTCCAAAGCTTCTTGTTCCTCCAGAATATACTGTACCTTACGGTGCCAGATATCCCAATTATCACCGTTCAGTTTGTCCCCTTGTTGAGTTCAGTGATAATGTTCTTAATGGCCATTTCGATTTATGTGACAAAATTTTCCCATATCAAATTTTGTTCTCTTTCAAGAGAACAGGCCATAAAGAACATACCAATTATGTAGCACATACTTTTATACAATGTCTTATACTTATATTGTCCTTAATCAGAAGATGATGTCATCACCAGATTCATGATCAGAAGTATACATTTGTACCTTCCATCACGCAAAGACTGATAATTTCATCTTATTCTATCAAGGACATTATATAAGTATTTGTTATTATCACTTTTAGAAGCCTCATCTTCTAAAAGCACCCACTAATCATAAGTGAACTTGGAATTCAAATGACTAACAATAAAATATACTTTAAACATGCTATTTGCATAAGAAAATATCAAGTTCAACAAATTACATGTTCACAATACTATACAATACATGTTCACAATACAATACATGTAATCAACCAGAAAAAGAAAACCATACTAACTTATGTACATCAATA
Source organism: Mimosa bimucronata (assembly GCA_037074515.1). Lineage (NCBI taxonomy): Eukaryota > Viridiplantae > Streptophyta > Magnoliopsida > Fabales > Fabaceae > Mimosa > Mimosa bimucronata. Next base: position 6,126,972 of record CM073446.1, read on the forward strand.
AATGTCACAACAATATCTCACAATGGCTTTTCTCATTTTTTAAGCCTTAGGTTTTCTAGCATAGACCTTGTTGTTTTCTTTATAGCATCAACCCAAATGCCAGTTAACTTGTGGATACCTCTAGCCCTTATTTCCTCACGATATTTCATTATGAGGTTAACATCGAACTCTGCACTCTTTTTATCATATATATTATCTACATTTTCTCTAATAATTATATATATAATCTTAACATTTTTAGCTTTGATTGTTCTAGCTACAACTTGGTCAATTATCCTCTAAGCTATAGTTGGTGTATGAGGTTGGTCCACTTCTATTTCCAAATCTAGAGTTACTTTTGGTAAAGAGGGTTCTGATTTGGGACCGTTAATAGTTAACACCTCCTGAGGTTCCTCAAGGGGCTGTTAGAGATCTTCCAATAGACCTTCCTCAGCAAGCACATCGAGATACTCTTCAAGGAACTCATCATCATGATCTTCATCAATTTCTTGTTGAACAAACTCTATTTGCTCATATTCATCAAACTCAAACATTTTGAGTTCGGGATCTTCCAGATCGTCAAGAAAATGATCATCTAGGTACTCGATGCTTAATGATCCATAATCATGAGATTCAGTGCCTCTTGAAGCCTCTTGCCTCATATCTTTTTACCTAATCACAAATAAATTAGGTTCAATAGCTTTTCACATTTTAAAAACTAAACATAAGCACTGAAAAACTCATAAATGGATCATAATAATGTCTTGAAACTATACAAATAGTATACCCAATTAAAGGTCTCAAATTTAGAGATTTTTCAAGATAAACCGCACCCAAATCGGAGCCTTCATGCTCCCCGAGAAGAAACTCTGCTTTTTAAAAAAATTTTAGACATGGAGTGTTTAGTACAAGCGCCACCTTAGGGCCTCCAGATTGTGACACGCGCCGTCAGCTTTCTGTTGGGGCCCTTCACATGGTGACGTGTCATGCCACGTGGTGGCACGTAACATGTGGCAGCTTTTGGACGATTTTTTTAAATATATTAATATTATTTATTTAATTGGGTTGGGTTGGCTGTTGGGCTGAGATTTCGGCCCAACAACACTTACCAATTTTTTTTCTCGCTGGGCCAGACATACGCGGCCCAGCAGACGCAAATATATTTTTTTTAAATAGCTTCAAACGACACCGTACGGATCATCTTCAACCTTGAACCGGGTCAACTTGACCTGGTTCTGGTTATGGGTCGAGTCTGACGAACCCGTTCGAACCCATAATTTCTCTCCTCATTTTTTCCCTCATCTGGAGTTCGTTTTTTGCGTTCTAATAGTCCATTTTCATCCTTTTTTTGTGCTATACACAATGGTATAAGTTTTATACCCTAAAAACTTCAATTTATACAGACCTAATTATGAAAAAAGTTTCGGGTGTCTTTGTATTTTCTCATGGTTTTCCATTTTTTCATATTGCTTTTCCTCTCTATAGTCTTTTATCTATTTGCTGTGCTATTCTTAAGCATATATAAAACAAATAAACAGCCACGAAATCTACAGGAAGTGCAATGCTCAACACAAAACAGAAAAAAATAGAAAACATAGTAACGTAAATCATAATTAAAAAACAAACTCATGAAGATTTGCTTAATATTTACCAGAGAAGCAAATCAGATTTCAGAACCAGATTTTATATCAATCCTAAATCACAAATCTAAAATTGCAGCGGAAATAGAGAGGCATTTTTTTTCTTCTTACGTTGGAATCAACATGCTCTGATGCCAATGTAAGGATTTAGGAACATACCCGGTTGTAGCTCTCTTGATCACACAGCCTTGCAGAGTCAGAGTCACAATGGAATTATGACTTGTATTATACAACAGGAGCACACCAAAGAAAGAATTAGAAGAGAGGTTTTTGTTCTTTTCTGTACGTGTCTTTCTCTGTATCCAGACTTGTTTTTATAGACCGGGAAACCAACAGACACAACTTCTCATTTAAATTTAAATTAATTCAAATTTAAATAAAATGAGAATATTACACATAAAGACCCAATATTTCTGAATAATCCTATTCAGGCCCTAAAGAACAATTGGGCCTAATAAATGCACCAAGGGTGGACTAATCTAGCCCATTTTCCAACATCGACTTATTATAGCTTGAGCTTTCATCTTAGTTTATTTTTTAGGTATTATATTGTTAAAGTCCAAGTTTATATTATTTATTATTTTAATTTTTTTTCTAGTTGTAATAAAATTGTTTACAATAAAATCGTCTACGAATAAAAAAAATTATTTACAAACTATTTCGTTATCACTTATCACTTATATGTAGTTTAAATATCCTCACAACAAAATTAATTTGTATAGGCTTCAAATCATAGAAATTTTATCATCATTTTAGAATCTATCTTGAATTACCCGGTCGTGCTAGTAAACAGAAAAATTAATCTCATTATCGATCTGGTGAAAAGTGTTTTGCACAGATCAATCATATTTAGGTTTTATAGCTTTTCCCATTTTTACTGAGCTTAAAATGGTATTGTTTTGACTTAATTAAGAAATGACAATATATCATATTTATATTTTATTAACTATGTTTTCTTGGATGAAGTGTATTTTAAATAAATGTTTTATTTTTAGATAATTTTTTATTTAAATATTATTCTTTTTATTGTTTATAAATAATGAAAATATTTTTCATTTTGATTAAATTATATTATTTTAATTGAATTTGAGAGAACCGGTTTAACTATATTGTTAGACAATTGGTCTTTGAATCATTGCACCATCGGTTCAATTGATAAATTAGCTTTTGTATAACCGCGTATGCAACAATTATTATTTTCTTAGAAGCCTATGAGATTAATTAAAAGTATTTTATAACATCAAATCCAACATAAAATATAAAACTAATATACATTTGTTATTGTTGATAAAAAAAAATATACATTTGTTATCAAGCGAGTCAAACATGAATTGACACAATTGATACAACAAGGGCATGTACAACTTTGAATTTTATGGTGCCATTCGAGGGATTTACATGATCAATAATTAATATAAAAAGCTTGGTACAAATATATCAAAATATAGTTTCAAATTTTGTAATATTAATTGCGTGTGTGTTGCAAATTTAAAGGACCTTTATAAGAGTTATATAGAAAAATAAAGTTTTTAGATTAAAAAAATAATTATCATCATAGTCATATTTTAAACTACAGGCATAATAAAAGCATGAAAAATCTGTAGGGCCTATAATGGTGAGTTGCCATTATTGATTCCTTCATACAGTCAATAGGATGCAACGTTAGTGAAAGCAACAATAAAATGTTATTGTATGAGGAAATCAGGCATGTTCACAAAGTGCATTAGTGTTACTTTAATTTTATAAGATCATAAGTCATTATGGTTGTTTTTATTCACAAAGAATCCTAAAAGATACCTTTTTAAAAAATTCAAATTAAAGAAGTTTTAAGTGCAAGAATAGACTCTATCATGTATATATTTCTTTTGTTTCTATGTAATTCGACACTCTCTTCAGAATCATCAAATATAAAAGCTAGTTAGAAGTTTACGTTCAATAATGAATACACTTTTGGTTGTAAATGTTGGACCTAATTTAAAAGTGGCTTTTGATATTAAATATATGACATATTTTCATTATATCTTACATTTATTATTTTTCACTAAATTAATTTATCTAACTTATAAATTATTATATATATAACTTAAATTTACATAAAAATATTTTAGAGAGATATTGTCACATATACTATAATCAATTAATTTATATAGTTTTTGGCCAAAAAAAAATTAGTTTATATAGTTTTCTTAATCTCCATTAACTAGATAACTAGGTCTTACATTAAATACCAGAGAAGTATAAGATTTCAGTTAAATTTAAACCCTACCTTTATCATTTCTCAAATTAATTTACTTAATTTATAAATTGATACATAGTATAATGTTATATGAGGTATTTTAGAGAGATTGTGTTGGATTTGTTATAATTACTTAATTTATCTTATCTTTTGAATCTATACAAATTAGTTAAATATCTCTTATATCAATGCAACAAAAAGAGTACTTAAAAAATTCTTTTTGTTGTAAGAAATGACTTTGACTCATTGAGAGGAGGCTATTTTTTTTTTTTTTTTTGATCAACTGAGACAGAGACTATTGACTGCTTCTTGAGGAGTAGCTTGTAACAACCGGCCAATAATATATTGGTTGCCCCAAGCTAAGACAAGCTAGGCAGAAGAACGTGAGTATTATGTATGTATGGATCTTTTACTCATCAAAGACCATCTGTAGTCCTTCACTATTACTCACAAAGGTTCTCATATTGATGGCAGTGTTTACATTCATAAACTTATGGTAATGAGCCAGTTCCTTGCTAATTAGATAATCTGTGTTTTTCGAATAGTTTGAGTTTAATATGCATGCACTAATAGAGATTTTAGGTATTACATGCTTGTTAGAAGCATCTTTTATGGGCCAAAATGGTAACCTAAGGGAATCTCCGGAATGGAATATTTACATGTCATAAAGTTTTCTTGAGTTGCTTGAGATGAAATATAATTCCAAAATTATGTTTTAGCCCATTTCATGTTCTAATCATCCACTACCATCTAATCTTCTTGGTCTTGCTGTTTACCCATTATTCTCTTGAAATAATAACCTTATTCTCTTCAATTGTAAACAATGGATAACTATATTATACTTACAAAAATATTCAGGTGTGTTGTTCTCCTGCAAGAGAAAGGATCACGATGTAGTATAAAATTATTGTTCCTATGGAGATTTGTTTTAAAATCCCAATCAAACAATAGGCTAATGAATTCAACCAAGTTGAACTAATCAAATTCTTTTAGAAAATATGTTTTAAAAACTATTTTAAGATAGAAGTAAAGAAACACACAAGAAACATTTAATTTATCAATGAACTAAGCCTAAGATTAATTCTCACTGTTGTATTTCATGAACCCTAATTAATCTCCCTTCATCTAGTATTTAAATGATAACTTGTATTTGCCTAAGATTTTAAATCACTTGAAACACTCTCAAGTCAAAATCAAATCAATACTTCTCATTAAACTTGCTCAATCTCTTGTTACAAATTAATGAAAGTACTCCTTAAGAATCAACCTTAATCTGACAAAACTAGATCGGAAGATATATTTTTATTCTACCAACAAACCATCCGTTAGTTGATTTAAACTTCAAGTCTAATATGATTTACCCAAGTTCTACACCAAAACTATCTCTCTCGAGTATAATTTAAATGAACAAATCACTCTAAAAGGTGATCAATCAATTAGAGGCATTATGAATAAGATAAACCAACACAAATAGTCATTAATTACTAAAAGAAAAGGAAATAAATTAGGTTTTAATCTATAGAAGGCTTGAATCAATCTTAGAATAAACGCTTTAGTTACTCATGAAAGGATTAAACCAAAAAATACAAATAAATCCCATGTCCAATTCACAAAAGTAGCAAAGAATTGAAGAAAACAAGAAGAATCTACTACTGTAAGGCAAGAAACTCTTCCAATTTTGCTTTTTAATCTCCTATTTTGCAAACTCTCGCTCCGCAGTTGAGTGCACCAATAGCTCTAATCGTTCCAATGGGTTCTAGGGTGAAAATGGGGCTAATTATCTCTTAATTTCGTGTCCTAGGTGTTTAAAAAGGTGAAAAAACGATGCTATTCATTTCTAGGATTTTTGCACAGTGCCATGGCACTCACCACCAGAAACAATTCCCAGCCAATTTCTGCAATTGAGCTCCAGCTTTCTCCACTTTTTTCCTTCAATCATTTTCTCTTTCCTAGCTTAGAATATGCATGTGGACCTATTGATAACTCTTGGAATTCATGTATTTTCAGCACATTTTCCTTGAGGTTTTATTCAATCATTTATAATTTTTGGATACTCAAGATAGGAAAATGCTCATTTGATTTTTGGTTGTACATAATTGTTTATTAGTGTAGATTTTGATCACATTTCTAGTGAGTTTCTTATGTTGTTTTATGTAAATATTGTAGGAATATTTTGATACAATAACCAAGGGATCTCGGATTAAGAAGAACACTTGAAAAGGGGAGAAATTGGGGCTAGAAGCTAAAATTTCAAGAAAAAAGGGAAAATACAAGTTTCTGGATAAATTGTAAAAATTACAGAAAAGGACCTCGAAATTCCCAAATTACAAACAGACCCTCAAATTTCCAAAATTACAGACAGGTCCCAGATCGCCGTGAGCTCGCCGCGGCGAACTCACGGCGAGCCAAAACCCCCAAAAAGAGGCAGAAACGATCATAGGTCGCCGTGGACTTCGCCACGGCGAACGGACTGCTCTGCTGCGCGTTTTTTGACAGATTTAAGTGATATAAAAGCTAGGGTTTCGAGGGAGCTCGACATTCTTCGACTTTTGGGCATTCTTGGGGGTGTTTTGCTCTGCTAGGGCATGGAGTTTGGAGGGGATTGAGCTTGGGCTTGGAGCTTTGAAGAGATTTGGGCTTCTCTCTTGGTTTATCTTCTCCATCTTCATTCTCTTCTCTTGTTCTCTATTTCTGATTGTAATATGTATGCTCCCATGGAGTTGTTGAACATGTATAGCTAAATACTTTGATTCTAGGATTATTTTGAACCCTTGTATGTATTGATTCTTGATTCCTCCTCTTATGTTGTGATTAATGATATCTATGTGCTTATTTTACTCTTCTCCTAATGCTTCTAAGTACTTGATCATCATTTAGATGTTGGGTTCACTTGATTGATGCTTGAGAGGGCTAGATTGAGTGTAGAACTTGGGTAAAATAGTGAAAGAACTTGAAGTTTGCATGGATGGATGGTTTTGTTGGTAAGATAGATATATACTTGCTAGCCTTGCATAGTCACATTAGGGTTAGAGCTTCATAATTGGGTCTTATTGACTTGTAGCAAGAGATTGTGCACTTAATAAGACTAAACACGTGTTCTTGACTTGAGAGAGCGTTTACAAGTACTATATGAACTGACAAATCTCTGATTTGTATTATTTTTATATGCCTAATTTGAGGCAATTAACATGATTGAGATGCGATATTGGTCTGATAATGCCTAATGTAGAACTTAGACTCTCAGGTGAAATTAGTGTTAGATTAGGGTTAATTAGCCATAATTGTAGATTAATTTGTATGAATTGGTTTATAGGGCTATTTGATCCTTGTTTAGTCTTGTTTCCACTTGTAGGGTCGCTCAGGACCAAAAGATTGGACCCGGGACGAAGAAAAATGCCAAACAAAGAGGCAGAACTGAAGGCACCTCGCCGCGGCTTCGCCACGGCGAGACAGAAGGCGAAAACGTCCCAATTTTGGCAGAGAAGACATGAGCTCGCTGCGGCGAGAAGGCCCAGAAGTCCAGAAGCATTGTCACCTCGCCGCGGCGAGCCTGCGTTCTGCAGAAATTTCAGTTCGCGAATTTCGGGCCCAAACCGGATTTAACTCATTACCCACTCACTTGACCCGACTTTGGGGACTTAAAACACGAAATACACACCCTATTAGGGTAGATTTTGGAGTCCCAAACCCTAGCCTCTCATTTTCCTCTCATCTCCATCTTCCACCTTCTTCCTTCAAATCCTCCATGGTTTCTCAACTTCCACTCCTTGTTGGTGTTTTCTTCTTGGAGGACAGCAGCTAGGCTCCACCATTCTTGGTGATGGGAGCCAAGGGATGAGCTTGAAGCTTGAATAGGGGAGTTTTAGTTCTAATCCTTCTTCCTCTTGTTGTATTTATGCTTTTCTAGGGTTCTAGGAGTATAATTATGACATTTGGTTGTGTGCTTGAACTTTGTATATTGTAATGGGGTTAGAAACTATGTTTATGTTGTTTCCTTCTTGTTCAAATGCTTGACATTGCTATTTATTAACTTTGAGTTTAATGAAATTTAGGGGTTTATAGTTTTGTTATTCTCTTTGTTAAAATCATGTGCTAATGCAAGGTGGCTTGGTTAATGGATTAAGAGTGTTAAATTGTTTGCTTGAGGGAGATGGCATAGGAATTGATTAATTGTGTTTAGACATTGGGTAATTACTCTATTCAACCTTAATCTTTGTTTGGGTGGCCATCAATGAGTTAGGGTTAATTGAGAAATCAAGTGCAATTGTGGGGTGGCCCAAATTGTGGAATTAAAGTCTTGCATGATTAGTTAGTTCTTGAATTTGTCAAATTACATGAGTGGCATTGGACTTCAATCCTAGAGTCTTGATTTATTATTTGGGGTTCCAGTAATCGATTAAACTCTAGGATTAATTAAGTGGCAATTCGGGGTCCCGGTTGTTGGATTAGGAGCCCCTTACGATTAGCAAATTCACATTGATTTTGAACTTAATCAACTTAGGTTAAATTAAGTAATGTGCGGGGTTCTGGCATTAATTAAGTTAACCTAAGCCTAGCCTAGAGGGGTTCTTCTAGGGGTCTTTTGAAAATCAACAAAAACTCCCTAAAAACCTTTAGAAGCAATGAATCCCAAGGTATCCATCTATCAAGAATGATTCCATTTCCATTCCCCTCCAAATCTCACTTTTATCTTATTTTCATTTTACTTTTGAACATATCACACTATTTGCATCTTTTCTAAATCAAAATCAAAATACAATACTTTTTACCCGCTTTCTCAAGTTTGCATATTAGTTACTATGTCATCTTTTGCGTTATGCTCCTCAAGTGAACGACACCCGGGGGTTAGCTTCCATTATCCCCTTGGTTCTTATTTTCTTGAAGGGCGGACCCAAGGGCGCGCTACACGCACACACACTCGAAAGAAAGTGGTGCTCTTCATGAACCCTAGATTAGCATGTGGTTTCATTGAGAGCTTCTTTGAGAGGGGGTTAAATTGAGTTTTAAGAAGTACAAGGGGGATAGATAATCTTAGGACCCATTTTATCCTTGTAGTTGGAGAATCACTTGTTTATAGTTTTATTTTCATTTAGCATAGGTTTATTTTTATTGTTAATATCCAATCTGAACATTTGTGTCACTCAAATTGGGCGAGAGTGTAACAATAATTGTTTGACCGGGTTTTGGACCAAATCCTCGTGGGAATGATACTTTACTTATCACTTTATTACTTGGCGCGACCCGTGCACTTGCGGCCGGTGACGAACACCTATCAAAATCATGCATATATGTGAGGGAAACATGTCAGTCAAATTTTCTAATAAATTGATATATTTATCTCAAAAATAATTAAATTAAGTTCATATGACAGAATTGCAAAATTTCTTTCAAAATCTATTAAAATGCCTTTGATTAGCATTGATGACTCCCCATATATATTCTAGATATGCCTTGAATCAATGTTAAATGGGGAGTCATCAGGTGTACATACTTTTTTTTTGTAAATGTGCGCATAACATCATAAACTTTAATAGATTTCAAAAAAATTTCCATGAGCTTCTTTGAAACTCTCTCTCCCTCCTTATTTCAAACTATCGCAGACAGAAAGATTAATATCTACCCAAATGGATCATGTCAGATTTCTTCTGATACACAGGATCCTTCATAAAAGGCAAGTGCAGAGCATAATGAAATCTCTGAGAGTTAGAAGATAGATATTGAAAGATAAGCTTTCAGAAAGAAATAGAAGCATTTAGAAACACATGCTTATATTCACAGTGGATAATCCTTACAAACTTCTGATGATTTTACAAGATGAGAGGACTCCTCTTATATAAGGAGTCGAGAACCTAACTAGGATTAAGTGAGTAACTCTGGTAAAGGGTTCAGCCAGTCAGATTAAGGCATATAGTCATTTTTCAACCAGGGTTAGTCTGATAGGATAAAGCAGTTGTGAATGATTATCACTTGCTGCCGACACACAATATATTACAGACACATGATTATTAAATATGTTACAGGCTGACGTCTGACAACTGACGCCTGACACTTAAAGCAAAAAGTAGTAAAGGTTTGGGGACAAAAGTGGTTACCGACACCCTTTTTTTAAGTCTGGGACATGTGATGTCATAATGACTACATATGGGTGATTATCTCTCTTGTTTATCCTTTGCAAATGGGCTCGTGGCTGGGTGACATATTAGGATCAGGAGGAGAATCTGGATCAACGGTGCTGTCATCATCAGGATCTTGGGAATCTTGGTAGAGACTGTTCAAGAATGGATTTTGTGAGGAGGCCAGACAATTATCATCAGAGGTATGGGCTGAAGATTCTGGGACTGGATTAATTCTTGGGCGATAATCTGGATCCAGTAATTTCAGGGTCTGTGGAGAAAATTCCTGTTCTCGGGTCCTTCTATACCAAACACGAGGATTTCTCGGGACAAAGGGTCGATGAGGTATTGGGCCAATAGAGGTACATGTTAATTGTTGATCAGTGGATGAGCAATTGTTGAGGTTATAGAGGAAGAGATACAAGTTTTTTAGAGTCGGTTCTTCATATGTTGGCCAGTTATTGTAGGAGCTCCAATAGTGTGCTTGACCTGTGGCATACAATCTTCCTTCATAATCTGTGTTGTAAGGACGGTGAACCACAAAGAAACACTTAAACCTTGTTTGTTGATCTTCAGGAACATCATACATCCTGTGTTGTATGATGACTTCTCTTAGGGTAGCCCTCTAAGTATTGAGGGGAGCAAACCAGTTGAACATCTTCTAAAGTTCACTACCCGCATTGGCTGAGTCACAGAGATTGTGGTAGACATGAAGTGGTTCCAGTGAAAATGCTGTGGCATAAAGTGCTGAGGCACACCAAATGTAGTGAGACAACTCTTCTGGAACAGATCTCCAAAAGTTAGGGACACACATAAAAGGCTTCTCAATGTCAAAGATACCAGTAAAGGAGGAGTTAACTTCATTAGGTCTGTGTGTCTTGATCAAGGCATGAAGCCAATAGAATAGATATCTTTTGGCAAACCTTTGGATTTGAAAGGGATTGGTAGGTATCTGGTCACATGGAGGAAATTGATGATGATCATTGGATGATATGTATTGGATATGTGGAGGAAATGAAGTCATCTTGGTAAGGGTACAGATGGAAATGGGTTTTTTAGGAGTAAGAAGAAAGATTTTTGAGGGTCTGCTGAGGAAATCTGCAAGCTTATCTATGGAAATCCCAGATAAGCATGTGTTTCTAAACGCTTCTCTTTCTTTCTGAAAGCTTATCTTTCAATATCTATCTTCTAACTCTCTCAGAGATTCCATTATGCTCTGCACTTGTCTTCTATGAAAGATCCTGTGTATCAGAAGAAATCTGACATTATCCATTTGGGTAGATATTATTATTAATCTGTATGATTTTAGTATGAAGTTCTATGCGATCATGATACCCCAAATCTGTTAAGGCAAAGGAATGCCATGAAAAGATATAACGGTAATGATCTGTAGAATCTCCATACTGAAACTCTACATATTAATAGAGTACTCGACCCCTGTGGTGTCAGAGCCAACCCGTCTTCCCGCTTTTTGTTTGTTTTCTCTAGATTCGATCAGCAGATTTTTTATATTGGCTTTCAAAGACATAAAATGAAAGAAGTCTGGCTTTTGTTCATCGTGGTATGCAGCATTGGAGTTCAATTTTCAGTGAATTGGTCAGCGTAGTTGTCAATAATGAAGAAATTTCCAAAAGCAAATGAAGTTAAAATTCTAGCTATTTATCTTAGCTTTATTTTTATTTTGTTTTCTGATAGATATGTGCAGAGCTCCAGAAGGAAAGAATGGAACCATAGGATATCTACGTCTTTAGAAATTAGGAGGTGGGGATTCGGAGAGAAGGGGAAGTGGGGGAAAAGATGGGGTGTGAGGATTTTTTTTTTTTAAAAAAAATCATTTAAAAACGAATTTATATATAATATGCATGATAATTAACATCTAATTAAAATTCATTTATTTGTATAATATGAAATATGTATAATTAAAGTAAGAAAAGGAGAAAGGAAATAAGAAATTGATTATTATATAAAATTAATATGTATATTTTCGATAAAAAAATAATAAAATATCACATAGAAGTGTGAGTATCTAACCCAAAATCCAGTCTAACCCGTTGTTGTCGGGTTAAATTTTGTCTTGTCTGGTACTATTACTTTAGCTCATTTCTTCAGGTCAGGTTGTGTTTGGGCAAAGACCGGAAAGGGTTGGCTGTGTATCCCTATACTTTGCACACCGTCCTTGAATGGTCAACATCTTTGGCAGGAGCCCTATGTTGTTCTCGTCCAGCCAAGTTTAAAAAGAAAATAAGAGTATTAAATTGTGGTCTAGATCTTTTTGACCAGTCAAAATAATCCGAGTAACACTTCACTTGTGGGCCTCAGACTTAATTAAAGCTCCTGTAGTGGATTAGTTTAACTCAATATAACAGCGACCAGGAGATAGTATGGGGTCATGCTTGGAATTTTTCAGTTTTCGTTTTGTCTTGACTCATATATTCATTGTATCTCATAGTATGAAAACTCATGATCTTACGCCAAGACTTCTGACTTGCTTGAATTAGTTTTTTGAGAAGTACACGTTCACATAAACCAAAAGAATTCATATCGCATGCATATACGTTCACACAAACAGTTACAGAATTCTTACCGCATGCATGCCTCATATTCCATAAATTAGGTTGGAAAAATAGCTTTTACTGTCAATTCCAATATACACTTAAAAGAAAGAGTTTAATGTCATTGGGACAAAAATAAACTCATCCGAGCTAATTGTACATTCTGAAGGATTTCTCATGATGACACATCCATATAAGTCAGGCATGGATGACTTTGGCATAGTGGTCCCCCCAAATCATTCTCATCGATAACTTGGCTAATTAAAAGAAGTTGGATAGGTATAAGACTAAGATATGCAAATAACAACCTAAGAGTTGACGTTTTGGGGAAACAAAATGCTGTATAAGATAGCTGTCTATGATCACATGCAAAGAAGGCAGAGAATATGGTTCAAACGAATAATTAAAATAGTGTGAAACCAAGATTTTTTTTTTTTGAAGTAAAAAATTATTAAACATCACAACATGCATGTATGAAATTAAGATATCTCTTCACATTTAATTTTGAAGAATGTGATGATGCATTTGAAATTTAACTCATGAATTTAGTAGTTAAGTCAACATTCCAAGTCTTCCGTCTAAATATTATAAAATCTGAACCTTGGGTTCATATATTCCTTTCTTTAATTTTACATTTCTTCACGTGTATGACCCAAATTAACACCTCCTTTTGAAAGTGGTGTATGCTACAATTCACAATCTCTTTTATCATTACATATTTCTATGTTGTTATTAGACTTTTGATTGATTAAATCTATTTCCTAAGACCTTGTAGTACAACCTCTTTATTTAAAGTGTCAACTTGTTTACCAAATATTAGATTGTACTAGAATAGAAGTTAATAAATATTGATTTGTATCATAAGTATATTGTTAGATTTAATGGATTCCATCAAATTAAAAAAATTAAAAAAATAATTATGGTTTCATAAAATTCATTCTATTTAATTGTATTAGCCTAAGTACAATGGAACAATTATCAAGATGAGATATTAATCACGTTGATAATAAAAAAATAAAATTACACAAACGAACTAAAAGTCACAACTTTTGAAAGAATTACCCTTAGCTGTTGGAGGATGTTCTTGGTAAAAATTCTTTGATAGTTTTAAAAAATTATGAATGTTGTCGCTAAACGTTAATATAATTAGTAAGGATATATTTTATAACACAATCATTAGTTCAAATCCTTCTATTGATACGAAAACATTGTTGTTAGGTGCTCTTCAAATTTAGATGCATGCTCTGACCCTTGTAAGTTTCTACGACCCAAATCACCTAACCTTTTTAATTACTATATAAAAAAGAATATGAATGCTAATTAAAAGATAATATAAGGTATACTTTATTCTTTTAATCCCTTATAATTTCTTAGAATTTTTAGTATAAGTGTTATTTTTATTACGAAATACGTTTCTTGTGATGTGAAACTATTTTTCCTAATAATAGTATACTCAAGACTTTAAGATCATCAGACTGATATACTCTCGATTTTAGAATAGTAAAAAAAGTTTCTGTCCAAAAAAAAAAAAGAATAGTAAAAAAAGTAAAGCAAACGAAAAAATTATAAAACTAATTTCTGTCCATTTCAACTGTAAATATGCAAATCTTGAATAATGGTCCTCTCACTACTTACAGATAGGGGTGGCAAAAAGGAGCAATTACATATTAAAAAATTAACGTTAAGGGGCGTTAGTTGTGGAAATAAACATAGACATAAAAAAAGAAAGTTCTTAGTTTTTTCTTAATGGGTTAACCCTTGCTGGAAAACAAGTTTCAGAGGTTGACTTAATAACTTTTTTTAATTGAATCGACAAAAATTAACACGTGGTATTAAAAAAATAATAACAAACATTAAATAAGTAATGTTTAAAATAAAATTGATGATCGCAGGTTAGCAACTTATTTTCTGTGGCAAAAAATAATTTGGATCAATATACAAATTAATAATCGGTGTGGTTGAAAGAAATCTTTTTCGTTAGTAACGTGTGAACCCTTGCTGGAAAATTGTACATACAATGGATTAAACCGTGAGAAAAATTAAAAGAACCTGTAATAATTTCTATTGGACTTGACTTTGGTCTTAGAATAGTACTCCTCTGGTCTTTGAATAGTACTCCTCTTGTACTACTTTTATAAGTTAGTTGAGAGGTATCATCCCATCATGAATATATATAAGACATGAATATATTTTATCTCTAATATTTATCAATTTTTTAAAATTTAAAAAATCACATATAAATATAATCATATACATGCATATATATTTTAAAGAAATCATATCACATTTGCTATAATTAATTAATTTACTTAATTTTCTTAATATACTAAATTATTTAAATACTTTTTATATTAAGAATCAAAAAAATATATAACATTATTTATTATTACTTAATTAATAGTTGTTTTTAATTTTTAGTATCGTTTCTCACAAAATCAATACCTGCTTCTTCTTTCTTTCTCTTTTTCTTTTTTTTTCTTTTTTTTTTTTTTGTTGCCAAAGCAATACTTGCTTACTTTAGCTTCTTTATCTTCTTCTTTTCTCCCTTATTCCCCCTTCTTTCAAATATATTATTTTGATATGTGGGCCTTGTTAGCTCTAATTACATCACGCCCTTCTCTAGAAATTTTCTTAAACGCAACGTTGTAATAAGACAAAACTAATGGGCTTCTAGTTGGGATAAATATAGTTATTAAACATGTTACAAAAAAAAAATATAGTTATTAAACAAATTCAACACTTGGACCCATCACAGTTTATTAATGTGGTGCATCTTATTTTTCTTCTAATTAATCCAAAGGAATCCAACCTCATTCCCTGGAATTAGGGCCCTCCACTTCCTCTTAACCTATCTTTATAGTTGGATTATTTGTTTTCAATGGTTGAAATCTATCACAATAGTAAAATATTATTATCTGTTTATTGTTGATTATTATATAATATTATTACAATTGTGGTAGATCTCGACCACTAAAGCAAATCTAATTGTTGAGATACTAAGTGAAGAGGAAGATGTTATGTGGTGGAGAGACCAAGCCTCATTCTTCCATCGATTTTGTAATCTAGTTGATTTGGCATTAGATCAAGTATTCATGGTTTGACTGTTGCAGGTCTTATATGATGTATTTGGTGCTAGAAAAGTAAGCTTAATATTTTCAAATTACAAAATACTAATCTTTTTTTAAATTTTTATATTATCAATAAAAAATATATATAGAAAAATATATTGTGGATGGACAAGTGAAACAGAGCCTAAATAGCCACATGCACCCACTTTAATTTATCTAATCACTTCACTTTAATCACTGATTACCCGTTGACTTTGCTTGAGATTAAGGTTAATAATTTTGGCTAAAGGTATGAGATCCTCCTTCTGAAATTCTAATGATCTCAGCGAACAATAATTGAGAGTAGAAATTTTCTTCAGCGGCCACTTGCCTTATTCGTTCAACAAGAGGAAAGTCCTAAGTTGGGTGCTATGAAAAGCACAAATAGGAGATTAGATGCATTTCACTTACTTTCTCCATATCAAAATAATTGTCACTGTTACTTTTTTTTTTAATTTTTATCACAACTAGGAGATATTCAATATCATTAAATAAAATGTCAGCATTATAATATTTCGTTAAAGGGTATTTTCACCACACAATTGTTTTGCAAGCAGCGATGAGTATCCTAAGCCATTTATTAGAACAATGTCATCTATTAAGTGTCCGTTTAACTAACGAACAATGATTTTGACAGTAAATTTTAGATTAACTTCTTTTTAAAGAGCATTTTTTCTTCTAATAAAATATTGGAAAAATCTCAGATAACGAGCTAGGAAAATAACAAAGGACAAAAGTTGCCCCTAATTATCATAATAATGAAATTGAAGTGTGAGAACCTTATCTCGTCCATTTTGAAATTAAAAGAAAATGACACAAATGGCTTTCAGTAGGTGTTTTTATTTTCATACCAATATGTTTGACTTGAAAGTATAGGTTTATTACTTAATAAACAAAAGTTTGGTAATACCTAATGTAACATGGGAAATACATTAACAAAATTTGTGAACGACCTTGAAAGGTGAACTTATTACTTGGTGGAGGAATGTTGGTAATCATTAATGAAGTGTGGGGGGAATGCCTTAACAAAACTTATAAATGATGACTTGAAAGTGTGGATTTATTACTTAGTAAAGGAAAGTTTGTTATCACTAATGATACTTAACCAAATTTGTGAATGACTTTGTTACTTGGCAAAGAAAAGTTGGTAATTGATAATAAAATGTGGGGAGCATCTTAATAAAATATGTGAATGACTTGAAAGGCTGGATTTGTTACTAGGTAACAAAAAGTTGGTAACAAAATGACGTGAAAGTCTAGATTTGTTACTTAGCCTTAATTTTTGTAATATATGTGGATGGTCACTAGTCCATTTTTGCACAACCAAGGAGGCATGTTGTAAATGACCAGTAAAACTGGCCAAACACTATGTGTACTATTGAGACTCCAGAAATGGTTGAATCTATCTGTACATAGGCCAAGATGAAGGTTTCTCGGCTCACTACTAAATTCAGGAAACATGGAATCTATCTTCTTCCATTTATGAGAATCAGCAGGGTGCCAGAGGTATCTTCCATCAGAGATTTTCTCATCACAAAGTCATATCATATTATTTGCTTCCGACACATTTGCAAAAAACGTTTAAATCATGGCACAAATGGAAGATACCACATTACCTTCAAAGGTGAGGCTCTCATTCGAAGTAGATCAAACATTCCAATGATGGATCTAGTGGCTAAATACACATACAGTCGTACATGCATTCAACATATTGTAGCAATCTAAAGGAGATATAAATGAAGTACATCTATTGCATGATATCATAAAAACAACACTAGGTTCGTACACATCAAAGAGTATCGCTTGGTTACATGCATGACCGATAGAAACTCAATAGCTTGTTCCAAAAACATATACACATTGACAAATCCTTAGATTTGTATGTTTTTATGTGTTTAAATTGAGGCTTCTAACATGAATAAGATGCAAATTTGGTCCAATTGTGCTTATTTAATATCTTAGACTCTTAGGTGAAGTTAGTGTTAGATTAGGGTTAATTGGCCATAATTGTAGATTAATTTGTATGAATTGGTTTATAGGGCTATTTGATCCTTGTTTAGTTTTCTTTCCACTTGCAGGGTCACTCAGGACCAAAAGATCGGACCCGGGATGAAGAAGAAGGCCAAACAAAGGAGCAGAGGAAACTGGATCTCGCCGTGGCCTCGCCACAGCGAGCAGACGGCGAATGGACCCCTAAAGAGGCAGAAAGGAAGGCTCCTCGCCGCAGCGAGCAGACGGCGAGAAACCTTCAATTTTGGTAGAAAAGACTCCACCTTGCCGCGGTGAACTGCGCGAATTCTGCAAATATCAGCTGGCGCTTTTGGGCCTGATTCGGATCCAACTTGAATACCCACTCACTTGACCCGACTTGGGGACTTAAAACTCGAAGGATACACCCCATTAGGGCAGATTTGGAGTCCCAAAAACCCTAACCTCCCATTTTCTCTCATTCCCTCTCATCTCCATCCCCTCCATCTTCCATTTTCCTTCCTCCAACTTCATGGCAGCCACTTCCTTCTTCCTTGTTGGTGTTTTCTTCTTGGAGGACAGTAGCTAGGCTCTACCATTCTTGGTGGTCGGAGCCAAGGGATGAGCTTAAAGCTTGAATAGGGGAGGTCTAGTTCTAATCCTTCTTCCTTTTGTTGTATTTATACTTTTCTAGGGTTCTAGGAGTATATTTATGACATTTGGTTGTGTTCTTCATTTCTACATGTTGTATAAGGGTTAGAAACTATTTTATGTTGTTACTTTCTTGTTAAATACTTGACATTGTGCCACATTAACTTTGAGTTTGATGAAATTTATGGGTTCATGATATTGTTATTCTCTTTGTGAAAATTATGTGCTAATGCAAGGTGGCTTGGTTAGTGGATTAAAAATGTTGAGTGGTTTTGCATGAATGGAATGGCATATGAATTAATTAATTGTGTTTAGACATTGGGTAATTACTCTTTTCAACCTTAATCTTTGTTTGGGTGGCCATCAATGAGTTACGGTTAATTGAGAAATTAAGTGCAATTGTGGGGTGGCCCAAATTGTGGATTATAAGTCCTCTAGGGGTCTTTCGAAAATCAACAATTAACTCCCTGAAAATCTTTTGAAGCAATGAATCCCAAGGTTTTTATTCATCAAGAATGATTCCATCTTCATTCCCCTCCAAATCTCACTTTTATCTTATTTTTGTTTTGCTTTTGAACATATAACACCTTTTGCATCTATTCTATACAAAAACCAAAATACAACACTTTTTACCCGCTTTTGTTAGTTTGCATATTAGTTACTAGGTCATCTTTTGCGTTAGGCTCCTCAAGTGAACGACACCCCGGGGTTAGCTTCCACTATCCCCTTGGTTCTTATTTTCTTGAAGGGCAGACCCAAGGGCACGCTACACGCACACACACTCAAAAGAGGGTGAGCTCTTCAAGTGGCGCCATTGCCGGGGAGCTAAGTAATTGGTTCCCTAGTAGCCGGTTGTCAAGCTTGTTTTGGTCGGGTCCATTTTCTTAGGTTGCATTTAGTTTAGTTGCATTTTAGGTTTTCTTTTGTTTGTACATACTATGATATTTGCATCTTTTTCTTTTATTTTAGGTTTAGGCATATTTGTATGGCATTGCATTTTGCATATTGGGATTTATTTGATTGCAATTTTCATGTCTTGGTTTAACAATAACCATGATTTTTTGTTCAACACTAATCCTCTTATGCATTCTTTTTCAAGGAATGATGAAACACCAACCCTTCCACATACTTGGAGAAATGAGGCGCCTTATACTTTAACACACTCCCAAGTTGATTTCATTCTACACGAGTTGGATTCCATGAGAGCGAATTTGCAAAGCCACAACAATGTCTTTGGATCTCAAATGCCCAACCACTTCTAAACACACTTGGAACCATCTTGTCCACAAATTCACCCAACCCTCCCCCTCCCCCTACACCACATAGAAATCCATATAACCCACAATCTCTTCCTTACCATAAACCTCCTCCTCCACCCTCCATACCCCCAACCCATGGACTTGATGCCTTCCTCACCTTTCCAAATATGGACGACCAAACTCTTTCATTGAGAAGGATGTATGATGAGCTTAAAGTTCAACAACATGAGTTGTTCATGTTAAAGGAGGTTAATCAACTTCCAAAGGAGATGGAAGAACGGCTTGAGGCAATAGAAGAACTGCTTGAGGTTAATCATGCCTTAACTAGTTGAGCTACGAACATCTTGTGAAATTATTTGCAAACTATTATATTTATAATATTTAAACTCCCATTATTATAATTATATTTAATCTTAATACATTATGAAATATTTTATAATTATTAATATATAATTTACATATTAATAATTTTATTATTTTTTATAAATAATTTTTATATTCATATACAATCCATCATATTTAGTATTTTCATTTTATATTATTAAATTATAATTATTTTTCATTTTATTTTATGACATTTTTAAATAATTATTTTATTATATATATTATTAAATTATAATTATTTTTCGTTTTTATTACTAATATTTAATTATTTATTAAAGAATAAATTATTATTTAATAACAAATTAAAATTAAATTTGGTAATAAATTCATATCTATATACGTGTATATACATTAATTTTTATTAAATATGTTTTATTTTTTTATAAAATATTTTTTAAAATAAATTAATATAATATTTTTTATATATTATTTTTAAATAAAAATAAAAATTTATTTATAAAATAATAAATAATTAAAGTTACCGACGGAAAATTTTCCATGGGTAATAATGTTTTATTATATTATTTATAAATTAAAATAATAATTTATAAATAAAATAAAATAATTAATTAAATTACCGACAGAAATTCCGTCGGAAATTACTGACGGAAAAATTTCTGTAGGTAAATTTTCCGACGGAATTTCCGTCGAAAATCTGTCGGTAATTACCGGCGGAATTTGTTCCGTTGGTAACTTCCGTCGGTAATTACTTGTTTTTTTGTAGTGGATAAAATTGGATAAGGAAAAGAAACTAATAAACTCCCCGCTCTGGTTGCCTTCTTCCATCAAGATCCCGACAAAGATGCCTAGCTACTCATTCTCTCGATCAACATGGAGTGGATTTTGGAATTAGAAGCCATAAGAGTGTAGTGGAAGATGATTTTCATGCAAAGAGAAGAGAAGAGGAAATGAGGATGAAAATTCGAGAGAGGAGTTAGTAGAAATTCGTTGGTAGCCTATATATAGCACCAGAGGCAACCCAAAACTTTCCAAATTGTCCTAAGGCATATCCTATTCTTACTAGGATTAACAAATAGGAAAGATTTGGGGAAAGAATTATGAGATGGAAGAGAGAATGGGTGAATGAATATGAAAATTCGGATTTCTCTCTCTATGAAACCACTGAAAAACTATCCAAAATGGCCTTCGATTGCCTATTTTGGCGCCTATACATACCAAATAGGGAAGATTTGGGGAAGACCAAAGCACTTCCTCTCAAGAAATCTAAACTCCACCATATTCAAATAACCTTAACCACGTCACCCATAAGTTTCATTTTAAGCATCCAATAAAGTAATTTAATCTTTTAATTTGTAAAATATATCCCTACCATTTACTCTATGTCCAACCTTTTTATTCTAGGTCCCACAACAGTATACATAATAGAATCATGACTCACCAATTCAAAACCACCACCCGTCACAAATCTACACATATATACACCAATATCAAATCATTTCCTACTTATTCAATCATAAACTCGATGTCACATGAACAAGAAGCAGCAAATATTTTAGAAAAGCTTGCATTTCCAATGTTAATCACAAGAACTATCTCCAAATAGCAGTCGAGAAAAATTCCAATTCTTCTCCTTAAAGTTAGATAATTACAACTCCATCATCAAAGTTTCTTATTTCCTTTAAACAACCCTTATGTTATGATATTATTAAAATCTAAACTACACGTAAAGATTTTGATCTACAACTCACAATATAGATCCTTAAATTAGTAAAATCAGGTTCATCAAAGCAAACTTGCTTTAGACTTCATAACCCATGCAATAGCCATATATTTCAGCAATTATACACCTACTAATTATACCTTGATAATTCAAAAATGAGCAAAGATGACTTGAAGGCCCAAAAAATTTCTTCTTCCCCTACACTGCCAATGGCGACGGTGTAAGCAACGAATGAAAGCAAAAAAACCTAGAAAATTCGTCATTGGCTTAGATTTAGGGTTGAAAACAAAACCCAAACAAAGAATCAAAGGAAAACAAACCAAAGAGAGCAATAACCTACTTCGATCAACGATGATGTGATGGTGTTCTTTGACCAAAGATGACGATGTGAAATAATCTTGCAATGTGGGAACATTTTTCAACAAATTACCTTACAATGGTGTTCTTTGGACTCCAAATAGACTCCCAAGGGTGCGAAGGGGACGAATGGAAGAGAGGAGATTGATGAAGTGAAACCTTCTACATTTTCGAATGGGGGAGAAACTGAAGCCCCTATCTGTATAAAATGGATAAACGACTTCTGATCTCTCGTAACATAATGAGAGACACCATTTCGTCGTGCTCCCTTATGAAATGGTGTCTCTCATATGTTATGAAAGGCATCGTTTCTCTCCTCCGCTTGCCTATTATTTAAAAAAATGCCACCGACTATTTTCAAAAGTAGAGTTTCAATTAACAAACATTATTTAGGGACGTCAAAAGGGTTTTTTCTTGTACATCCAATGTTTTTTTTCTGCAAAAAACTGGAGGGGATGGAATCCAACCCCACCACTTTGCTAATAGATCGGAGCTCCAACATTAGCAGAGTATGTCTCCGAGGGGGTGGAATTTTTTAAAAGGATTATGGAACAATTTTACCCTCGAAGTTGTCATATAGAAGCAGTATTTGCACTGGAAGTTATACAAGAAGCAATGTTGCCTCATAAAGTTTCCAAAACATAATAATTTTACCCTGACTGTTATCTAGGTTAAGTTTGACTGTTAGAAGATCAAATATATTGAGATGGCAAGTCCACATATCATCTACACAATTTTAATTCTCGGTAAGGTTAAAATTTGATGTAATATTCTCACTTAGGAGCAATATTACCATTGAAGTACTTCAATCATAGCAACTTTACCTCGATTGTTGCCAGAGTTAAATTAAGCTTTTGCCCAAATATGCTTATATGTAAAGCCCACATGTTGTAACACTACAAAAAAACATGAAATTACTGACATAATTTTTGACAGAATAAATTTTTATCGGTAATTTCTAACGAATTTCCTACAGAAATTCTCTTGAAAAATTTTTCGACGGAATTACCAACAGAAAAATTTCTGTGGCTAATTACCCACGGATTTTTTGTCTTAAAATCCGTCGCTAATTTAGTGAAGGAATTTTCCTTGGCTAATTAGCCATAGAATTCTGTCAGCAATTTTTTCGACGGAATTTCTGTCGCCAATTATCGATAGAATTTCCATAGGTAAAATCAGTCACCGAAATTTCGTGACTAATTTATTAATTATTTTATTGATAAAATATTACCTTAATTTTTTTAAAAATATTTTATAAATAAATAAATTAATAAATAATATAGATATAAATTTACTACAAATATATTTTTAAATTTTTTCTAAATATTATTTTATTTATTAATAAATATTATAACAAAAAATAAAAATAATTATAAATTAATAATATATATAATAAAATAATAATTAAAAAATTTCATATAATAAAAGTAATTAAAAAAATATTATTATAAATATATAATTAAGATACTGAATATAATATAAATTATATGAATATAAAAGGTTGTTTATATAAAAATAATATAATATTTAATATATAAATTATATATTAATAATAAATAAATATTTCATAATATATTAAGTTAAATATAATGTAAAGTATATATAAGATCAAATATAAATATAATAGTGGGAGTTTAAATATTATCAATATAATAGTTTGCAAATAATATCATAGGTCTTCATAACTCAACTGGTTAAGATATCAATATGCGCAGAAGGTCGAGGGTTCGAGTCTCTACTCTGTCACAATTTTAGATAATTTGTGGAGGCGACACGTAGCAGCATGTGAGAGCGAAATGTGGCGGTAATTTTAGCCACAGACGTCGGTAAATTCCGTCGGAAAATTAAATTGAATTACCAACGGAATTTCCGTCCATGTTTTTTGTAGCGTATTTCATACCATTTTTTCCAAGTTAGATTTATAAATGAACATTCTTTTAAAAAAAATGTATCATCATGTTGAAGGATTGAAGAAAATCAAAGAGATAAAAGCATCTTGTGAAGTGAAGAGAAAATAAAAAAAGACTCTTCTATCTCACTGTCATTGCAGTACAGTGGCAGAGTGTTTCCAATGGCCTTGTTCTCAATATTCTCTCTCAGTGTGCATGTTCTTCATCTAATAAATTTAATCTTTTTTAATCTAGTGAATGTGAGCTCCTTCTCCATTTGCGGCCTCTTCTTCATTGTTATTCATGTTTTCAAGTCATCATATTTGGTCAATTGACGGTCAAACTTAGCTTAGATAATGATCCGAATCACATGTCCACTATTTGAAAACTTCTAGTTCTATGGTAACATTACTCATGAATGAATACTTTATGGATAAATTTGTACCTTAACAAAAATGGCATGGATGTCACGTAGACCTGTCATCTCAGTTTATTTGGTCAAGTGCATGTCAAATTTAACTTAGATAATGGTTAGGAATAAATTATTATGATTTGGGAATTTCTATGATAGCATTGCTCCTATGTGACTGTTTTTGAGTCAAAATTGGACATTAACTTTTTTTTAAAAAATAAATAATAACTGAATGACATCTATGTCATTTCATTTTAATTTTGAAAAGGTTGGATGTCCTTCCCAAAATATTCATAGAGGAATGACTAGCAATTAATGTGCAGTAAAAAGTTTTGGGTGGGTGTTGATAGAGGAGGCTTGCATGCTCTGCTAAGAGGGAGAACTTTTCTCTATTCCTGCAGTCTCAACTCTGAATAATTCTAATTTTATGATTATTATCTATCAGATATATCCTGTGATCAACCTCTTAAGAATTAGTTACTTGTTCCTTGTTCTTCTGCTTGTCCTGTTAGGTGTTCTCTTCATTTTTCTTTTCTGGTTTCCATTACGGTGGCCTAATATGAAGCATAATTATTATAAGAATCATTATCTCTTCTTAAGGATTATCTCTAGGCATATGATCCACATATCTAAACTTAAGTCTCTTCTTCATGTTCACTGGTGCTTGCGAGGGCGAGTTTCTGTTACTCAAGCTTCTGGAAATCATTTTCTCATATTTTTTCAAGATCCAAGGGACATGAAGTATATTTTAAATCAAGGAACATGGAGGCTTCAGAGTTTTTTATGCATATTTTCTCAATGGATTCCTGAGTCTTCTATCCGAAGTTTGAATCTTAGTTTAGCTCATGTTTGGATCTCGGTTTATGGTCTTCCTGTGGAATATTATAATCCTCAAGTTGGTCGAACAATTGGTAATTGGTTTGGTCAATATGTTTTAATGGACTCTTCTAGTAACAAGAATCATTCTGGATTTCGCATCAAGCACTACTACAAAAAGCCCATTTTATGTCACCAATTCACGTCACTTATTTAAAAATGTGACATTGAAGATCAACAAAAAAGAAACAACGTCACACTTAAAATTAAGTGTGATGTTGAAACTTTTCCACGTCACACTAAAATTTTAGTGTGACATGGAAAAACACTTTCAACGTCACACAAACTTTTGGTATGACGTTGAAAGTGTTTTCCAGAAAATGAAAAAAATTAAAAAATGGGGGGAGGGAAATGAAAAAAAAAACGAAGGATGGGGGTTTTCCACGTCACACCACATTGTGGTGTGACGTGGAAACTGGGTTTCAACGTCATAACACAATGTGGTGTGACGTTGAAAGAGTTTCAACGTCACACCACATTGTGGTGTGACGTTGTATCATGGTTTCCACGTCACACCACAATGTGGTGTGACGTGGAAAACCCCCCTCCCTCTTTTTTTTTTTCATTTTTCCCGCCCCCCAATTTTTCCCCTTCCCGCCCCGCCCAACAAAAAAAAGCAAGCCCTCAGCTCCTCACCCAAAAAACCCTCAGCTCTCAACCCCCCCCCAAACAGCGCTCCCCCACCCCACACCCTTCCCCAAAGCTCCCCACACACCCGGCCCCCACCAAGAGAACCCCCCCTACACACACAAGGACACACACCACCACACCCCCCACCCCGAGACACCCACACACACACACACCCACCCCCACCCCCACCCCCCCACACCCACCCCCCCACACCCAGCCACACCCCCAACCCCCACCCCCACCCCCACACACCCCCTTCCCCACGGCCACACACACCCCCCCCACACACACACCCACCCCCAGCCCCCCACGGCCACACCCCCACCCCCACCCCCCACCCCCCAGGACCCCCCACACCCGGCCACACCCCCCACCCCCACCCCCACACACCCCCTTCCCCACGGCCACACACACCCCCCACCCCCCCACACACACACCCCCACCCCCAGCCCCCTACGGCCACCCCCCAAACTTTGAAGTCATTGAGAATTGGTACGTTCTTCTTGCTATTGCTATTTCGGTTTCTGTTATAGTTCAGAATCAAATCATTATTTTTTCTGTAATTTGATATTGATAGGAGCTTAGAGGGAAGCTGTAATGTGGGCTATTTGTTGGTGGTGAAATGGTTCTTTGCTTTACTCATAGGAATTGGTACGTTCTTCTTCTTTCTGCTTGAGTTTCTTATCTCAACCTTGAAGTGTATATATATTCTGGTAGTTTCAATTTTATAGGCTCTGGTTCTGAATTGCCTTGGTTGAACAATTAATGGTTGGTTTGGTATGTGGTTAGAAAAATCCTTTTCTTTTTTTAATTTGATTATCTTGCGTCTGTGATTATTTTTCATTAGTTCTGTTTTTATAAATTATTATTATTCTAATGCAGATTTGATGGTATTTTTTTAATTCTAAAAAATCGTTTTTTGGAGGAGGAAAAAAAATGAGACATAGGCATAAATCTTAGTGACGTTATGCCTTTCATGCATGCACCTTATATATCCTTAGCTTTCTCATATATGTTAAATTATTGTTGATTATGTGTATTTCATCAAATTTTAACAGGTACTGGAATAGCTGCTGTTTTCATCAATATATCTGTTGAAAGAAACAGGCAGGAAATGCACAAGAGGGGGGGTGAATTGTGCTTTAAAAAAAAAACTTTAATGAACAATGCAGTTTATACTGGTTCAGCCCAACTTTTGGCCTACTTCCAGTTCTCCAACTTGGCAGTTGGGTTCCACTAGCTTTTCAAGATTTAAACGGGCTCTTGACAGCCTTTACAAGTGACAGCAAGAGCTCACCTCCTTACTAATCACTCCCCCTTACACTTTGTAAGATTACACCCTACTCTTAAGATCCCACTATCTTAAGAGTAATCCTTACTCGGATAATAAATACAAGTGTAGAGAAATTGTTCACTCAATTGAACGGATTGTGTTACACACTTAAGAATTTGAGAACAGTGATTGTTGAGAGAATTGAATGCAGTAGATACAAGATCTTTAATGAAGTAATCAATTGTATTCAACCAACTGCTTCTCAATGCTTTTATACTCTTCACTCTGAAGCTTGTGTAATAAATATGACCGTTGAGAGTTGTTCAGAGAGAGAGAGAGATCTTAATCGGATGAGGAGTGTTGAGAATGTAGCCTGTGTTGCATTTACTCCATTGTACTTCCTTTGCTTTTTGTTCATCTTTCTTTATCTATCGCTGGAGGAAGTAGGTGAGTTCCAACGGCTATATTGCTCAGATTTTGTGTCCAACGTAAACTTCCTTAAGTAGGTCTGAGCACTCTGTACTAGGAAAGCCTAAAATAGCTTTAGCCATTGATTTTGAATAATTCCCATCGCCACTCAGATTACAGCCTCTGATCGATTACAGGACTTGGTGGCTGATCGATTACATATCGATTATGTATAGATTAGGACCTGCATCACTCAACAATAGATTAGAAATTCATGTGCCTAATCGATTACAGGGACGCCTGATCGATTAAGCAAGACTAATCGATTACACTTAAACTTCCTCTAATCGATTACTTACCTCTGATCGATTACATTCAGATCACTCACAACTCTTCTAATCGATTACATGGCTCTGATCGATTACACATACCAACTTCTCTGATCGATTATAAGACTCTGATCGATTAGGCAATTTATCTATTTATCGATTATAGGACTCTGATCGATTAGGCAATGGTCCTTTAATCGATCAGGCGAGCCTAATCGATTACATCAATTTCTCCTAATCGAAAAGCTAAGATCTCTCATCGATTACAGGGGTCTCTAATCGATTAGGCGACAACTTAGACTGAACTCTAATCGATTAGACAAAATGACTTGAACTTGGAATCTATCTCTGATCAAATGAGCTATCTATGCATACCTAAGACATATCATTCCAAACACTTATCACTCACTTACCTTATGCCTAAGATATGTTTGGTTATCATCAAAACCTATTATTCTAACATTCTCCCCCTTTTTGATGATGACAAAACATTAGAAATAATTGCAATAACAGAATACATATAGAGATCAACAAGCAGACAATTGATATATATATATGAAACAATAATTCAGATATCACAAGGATACTGGCATTGTCTTTACGCATGGAACTAAATATATATAAAAAAATATAAAATGAGCAAAATATGAATGATGTATGTGAAAGGGTTTTTGGTGTTGCAGGGAGTATGGATTAGTCAGAGTCAGTGTCATCCTTCCAGTTTGATGTGTCAAGATCATAGTCCCCTGATTCACTGCTAATTCGACCAGAGTCATAGGAAGACTCAGATTCCAAAACGACTTCTTCCTTCTTCTTCTTAGCAGGAGCCTTCTTCTTCTTGGGAGGAGGAGGAGGCACTAAGGACAGAAGCACATCCAATTTGGATGGTCTCTTTTGTTTCTTTTGAGGAGACTTTGCTGCCTTTCCCTTCCCTTTTGGTGCTGCCTTTCTCTTAGCTGCAGGCTTGGAGACAACCTTAGGTTCTTCAATAACAATTCCTTTGGTTGCTCTGGTGCTCTTTCTTGTTGCAGGAGCAACCCTAGGTGCAGGCTTAGAGGCAGTCATTTTGATCCTTTGCTTTTTAGGTTTTGACTGAGCCTCTGGGCCTTCTTCTTCCTTGTCAGACTTCAAAAATTCTGAAGTAGTCTGAATGGGGTCCTTCTGAGCAGGCTTGACTGGATCCCCATATTTGTAGGTCTTTCTGACTCCCCATTTTGGAAATAGAGGCTGAGGGGATTCTTTCTCTTGAATTTTCTGACTCAAATCCCTAGCTGTATCTCTGTCTTCTCTTTCTTTCTGACTTGCAGCCAAGGTCTGTTCTAGTTCCTCTACTTGCTGGTGCAGTACATCTGCCTTATGAAGATAATGAGGCACCAAATCAATGTCAATGGGTTTAGGTTCCCCTTCATACAAAACCATGGCCATTCCCAGATTTTCTTCTATCACATTTTCAGCATTTTCTGGAGGGATATTGACAGTGGCCTCAGTTTCAGACTCTGTGGCTTCTTCTACCACAACCTCTTCTTCTGCCATGCTTAGCTTAATGGCTTCTGCAAGCTCATGAATTTCCTCGAGTGTCTGACTCATGGGTACATCCTCAGGAACTTGAGACATCTGAGGGATCTCAGAAGCTATAGCTGAGAGGATGGAGGCAGCTTCCACAGCCTTTTCTTGAACCTGGCTGCTTTCCCCAGGGGTTGGCACACTGAATATCTTCTCCCCCTTTTTGGCATCATCAAAAGGAGGGGGGTTTCTAGTGAAGGAGCTTTGCCTTTTCTGGTATAAGTTTTGGCTATTTCTGGTTTAGGGGAAGGAGAGTGTGGTTGAGAGGGTGTGGGATGAGAGGCAGGGGTCAATATGTGGATAGGAGAAGGTGGGAAGTCTGGATGATCTGAGGAACTGGAGGAGGGTTTCTGTGAGGGTGAGGAAGGTTTGGAAGGAGGAGTGGTTTTTGGAGAGGGTTGAGTGTGGAGATGTGGAGAAGAGGGATGAGATTGTGAAGGTGAGTAATGAATGGGTGATACCTGATGTGGTGCATAACCATCAAAGGGTGACAGAGGAGGGCCAGGAATATTGGCTTGATACTTTTCCCTGAGAATCTCTTCCAGTCCAGCAAGTCTGTTGTGTAAAAACTTGTGCATATTTACCACAGCATCATACCCATTGAAGATGGTCATGGTGCTTTCCTTCACAGACTTGACAACTGAATCATTGAGAGCTGCCACCAATCTGTGCAATAATCGGTCCTCCATGGCTTGATGCTCGAGGGCCATTTCTTCTACTATTCTGGCAGAGACCCTTTCCACCACTTGATCAATAAAGTTGGCAGGAGAAGCAGGTGCTGCTTCTTCCTGAATCAGAGGCTCTGGATTAGGATGATGGCCAGGGATTTCCCCTGGTTCAAGTCCTTCTTCTGTAGGGGGTTCCTCTTCAATTTCAATATCTGGTAGAGGCTTAGAGGGGATGGAACTCTGCCCAAAAGGTTGCAACCCCATCTTCTTGAGAGTGGTCAGATCACACTTGGGAGGCTGCTTGTTGTGCTCTTCTTCCAACCAAAAAATTTGATTGTTGCACAGAATAAATGAAATAAGAGATGCAAAAGGCAGAGGAGTCTTAACAGACTTTGTCTTCTGGAACCTCAAGAGTTCCTCACAGATGACTTGTCCAGGGTTGATGGGAATTTTGTTGATCAGCATAGGCAAGAGAGGATTGTCTATATCCAGGATAAGTGTGAAGTTGCCAGCCTTGTTGACCATACACCTGGAGTAAGCATAATGCAGAACTCTGTAGGCAGGAGGTAATTGGACAGGCTTGAGATTTCCCTCAATAGGACTTGTAGGTTGATAAATCTGCCTGAGTTGCTCATCAGAAAACTTTTCCCTTGTTTGCCATGTGTTGTACTCTGCCATATTAATCCCATCCATGTGAAGCCACTTGTTCAAATCCTTCCAAGTGAAAGAAAACTTCTTACCCCTGACTTGAGAAGAAATCTTGATATCTGAGGTTTTGCCTTCTGCTTCCGTAACAGAAATCTTCAAGTTTGAGTAGAAGGCCTTTATGACTCGCTCATTATAATGATTTTTAATGCCCAGCCATGTCGCATAAGGTTGCAGCCATTCTTTGACAGGATAGCCATTTTTGTCAAGATACTCAATATCCACAAACCCACATCTTTGCTGTATGGACCTTTTCTGAATATCCTCTGAGGCATCTTCAATAGGACCTTGGGCATAGGAGGAGTCGATGGGAACCATTGTGTCACCAGAAATGAGTTCTCTGACTCTGACTGTGGAAGGGCTTTTGGCTGGAGACTTGGATGAAGTACCACGAGTTTTGGCCATTTGAGAAGTTGGTTGAGAGGTGGAGGGTGGTGGATTTGAAGGGGGTGATGAAGGTCTATAGGTCAATGCAGGATCTCCTTCAGGTAATGGTACTGTATCAGAAACAACTTGGGCTCTGATGTTCTTTGGAATACGCATTTTGGGTGCCATGGGAAGAGTTTATGTAGAGGGCTTCAAGGATTATGATTGGTGATTCGAAGGGTTGTAACTGGTGAGGGAGAGTTATGGCTGATGATGATTCGAGTAGTGGGTACAGTTACGATGGTTACAGAGAGATTTGATGATTCGAACGTTAAGATTTGATGAAGGATGAGGAGATGAAGAAGAAACAAAATGCAATAGAGTGCGAAATGATGCTACAGTTACATATGTCAAGTTTATAAGAGTGGGTGTGCTTAGAAAAGTAAGTAACTGTCAGATAAAATGTACGTTACAAATGTTACCGTTGACGCCTAATCGATTACAGATGTCGCGTAATCGATTACAGAGTGTTGTCTCTGATTGATGAGATGCGCCCAATCGATTAGGGGTTGTTGTGATCGATAGGTCCACGCTGAGTAATCGATGCCCAATCGATTACTCCTTCCTTGTGATCGATCAGACAGTTCTGATCGATTATGCGCCTTTCCCTAATCGATGCTTCATTTTAGCCTAATCGATGCTTAATCGATTACAGGGAGTGTCCTGTGATCGATCAGGCTTACCTGATCGATTAGGCGATGGATTTTCTATTCTGAGCCTCTAAGTCCTGCATAAATTTTGATCTGACACTCCGATGCCTAAGTTAGTATAATATCATCAAAACATCCTTAGATTGAAATAATTTTGATAACTAAAATAACTTACAATTCATTGGGATTTACCATTCCCAATTCTCTTCTGATAAACATAAATGGCTCAGTTGCTAGAGGTTTGGTGAAAATGTCAGCCAGCTGCAAGTGTGTTGAGATAAATTCCACTCTGACATCCTTCTTTTGCACATGATCTCTGATGAAATGATGCCTTACATCAATGTGCTTTGTTCTTGTGTGATGTACAGGATTTTTGGCTAGACTAATAGTGCTTGTATTGTCACAGAAGATTGGAACTTCTGGAAACTCCATACCTAGATCCCTCAATTGATGCTTGAGCCATAGAACTTGAGTACAACAGGTTGCAACAGCAATATACTCAGCTTCAGTAGAGGATAGAGAAACACATGTTTGTTTCTTGCTTGCCCAAGAGACTAAGGATCCCCCAAGATATGCACATTGACCACTGGTACTCTTTCTATCAGTTTTGTACCCAGCATGATCTGAGTCTGAGTAAGCCATTAAATATTCCTGAGTTCCTTTTGGATACCACAGCCCCAGCTCCTGAGTTCCCACCAGATACCTCAAGATTCTCTTAACACATGTGTGATGCATTTCTTTAGGATTAGCTTGATATCTGGCACATACTCCTACACTGAATTGAATATCTGGTCTGCTAGCAGTTAGATATAAGAGGGAGCCAATTAGACCTCTATATGTTGATTTATTGAAGTCCTTCCCTTCTACATCAGCATCCATCACCACTGAGGAGCTCATAGGAGTATCTTCTTCCTTTGATAAATCCATTCCAAATTTCTTCAAGATTTCCTTCACATACTTTGATTGAGAAATGAAAATTCCATCCTTTCTTTGTTTAATCTGAAGACCTAGAAAGAAGTTGAGTTCCCCCATCATTGACATCTCGAATTCTCCCTGCATAATCTTTGAAAATTCCTCACAGAGAGATCCATCAGTAGCACCAAAAATAATGTCATCTACATAAATTTGTACAACAAGCATGCTTTTCTTTTTGTGTAAAATAAATAGAGTGGTATCAACTTTTCCTCTTGAAAAACCTTTTTCTAACAGAAAATTGCTCAACCTTTCATACCAGGCTCTTGGTGCCTGTTTAAGTCCATATAAGGCCTTTTTAAGTTTATAAACATGATCTGGTTTAGTGACAATTTCAAAACCAGGAGGTTGTTCAACATATACTTCTTCCATGATATAACCATTAAGAAAGGCACTTTTTACATCCATTTGATAAAGTTTAAAATTTTTGAGGGATGCAAAGGCTAATAACAGTCTTATTGCTTCCAATCTTGCAACTGGAGCAAAAGTCTCCTCATAATCAATACCTTCTTCTTGGTTATATCCTTTAGCCACAAGTCTTGCTTTATTTCTGACAACAGTCCCATATTCATCAAGTTTGTTTTTGAAAACCCATTTAGTTCCAATAATAGGATAATTTGAGGGCCTTAGAACTAAATCCCAAACTTGACTTCTTTCAAATTGATTGAGTTCTTCTTGCATTGCAGTTATCCAATCACAATCTTCTAAAGCTTCTTCAATGCAAGTAGGTTCAATTTCAGAAATAAATGCAGAGAAATGTATTGCATTTTGAGTTTGATGCCTGGTTCTAACTCCTTCATTAACCTCACCAATGATTTGCTCAGGTGGATGATCCCTGTGATGTTTCCATGCTGATGGTCCAGCTGGTGCATCATGTGGATCATCTTCTTGTCTCTCTTCATGAGACTCATCTGGTGGAGTTAATGACTGAGTAGAATTTTTAACTTTCTTTTGAAAGGCTGATTCATCTTCTAAAGAAATATTCTGTTCAGAATCAGTTTCATCAAAGACTACATGAACTGACTCTTCAACAGTAGAAGTTCTTTTGTTGAAAACTCTATAAGCCTTACTTCTACTAGAATAACCAATGAAAATTCCAGAGTCAGACTTGGGATCGAATTTACCTAAATTTACCTTCCCATTATTGTGGATGAAACATTTTGAACCAAATACCTTAAGATGGCTTACATTTGGCTTTCTTCCTTTGTAAAGCTCGTATGGAGTTTTATCCATTCCCTTCCGAATGTAGGCTCTGTTTGATATATAACATGCAGTATTCATTGCATCTGCCCAGAATACCTGAGATACTTCTTTTCCATTCAGCATTGTTCTGGCCATCTCAGTGAGTACCCTATTCTTTCTTTCAACTACTCCATTCTGTTGAGGAGTTCTAGGAGCTGAGAAATTATGATTGATTCCATTTTCTTTGCAAAGCTCTAGAAAATCTTGGTTCTCGAACTCTCCTCCATGATCAGTCCTGATTGAGCTGATTTTCTTGTCTTTTTCATTCTGCACTTTCTTAGCAAACACATAAAAGGCATCAAAGGTTTCATTTTTGGAGGAAAGAAACATAGTCCAAGTGAACCTAGAATAGTCATCCACAATCACAAGGGTGTACAGGCTTCCTCCTAGACTCTTCACTCTTGCTGGTCCAACTAGGTCCATATGGATTAGTTCCAAAGGTCTAGTTGTGGTGACTTCCTTCTTAGGTTTAAAAGAAGACTTTGTTTGTTTCCCCTTTTGGCATGCTTCACACACTAAATCAGATTTAACTTTCATATTTGGAATCCCAATAACCAAATCCCTTTTAATTAGCTTTTCTAGATGAGACATGTTAACATGAGCCAATCTTTTATGCCATAGCCAACAGTTATCAGAATTGCTAATAAAACACTTTTCAGAGAGTTGATGATTCAAATCTACTTCATACAAATTTCCATTCCTGTTGGCTTTCAATCTATATTTCATATTTGATTTGTCTATAGCCAATTCTTTCTTATCCACAATGAAGCATTCATTTGAATCAAAAATCACCCAATTACCTTTGTCAGTACTTTGACTGACACTCAGCAAGTTGTGGCAGAGACCTTCCACAAGATAGATATCTTTAACTGGACCAATATCTCCTTTTCCAGTAATTTTGCCAGACTGATTTCCACCAAAGCTAACCTTGGCCCCATCCTTCAGGATTAGATTGTCTAGTTTCTCTTTATCTCCTGTCATGTGCCTCGAGCATCCACTATCTATATACCACTTGCTAATTTTGTTGGATGCTTTGAGACAAACCTGCACAGACTAAGCAGATTTAGGTACCCAAATTTTCTTGGGTCCTTTGGGATTAGCTTGCTGCCTTTGGTCTGTATAGACTTTAGGCTGATGTGTCCCTTTGGGGACCCATTTATAGTGTCTAGACATACCATGTTTCTTGGGATAACAGGTTGATTCAGAATGACCCTTTCTATTACAGTAATTGCAAAACGAGAAAGGTGATGAATAATCTGAAGCTTTTCTGAAAAATTTCCAGTACGATTTCTCTTTAGACACAGACTTATTTCCTTTCATGTTCTTAGAGAATGAATCATAACCAATACCAGTTTTGTCTCTATATGCTTTTTGATTCATTAACATGACATCAAGAATTTCTGTGCTCTTAGTAAATTTCTTTAAAATTCCAGAAATCTTCTCATTTTCTTTCACAAGGTTTTCACAGTTTTTGCAATCAGAAGTTTCTTGAGAAAACTTTTCAGAATTCAGTTTACATTTTTCACAATCAAAATTATCAGCTTTCTTTTCAAGAACTTTGTTTTTCTTTCTTAAAGCAGAAACTTCCTTTGCCAATTTTTCAAATTCAATATGTAGGTCATCATATGCATCTTGAAGTTCTTGGAAAGATAGATCATCAGGATATACCTCATTATTGGAAGATTCTTCTCGTGCTACTAGACACAGGTTGGCAGCTTCCTCTGCTTCACTGGCTTCCTCATCAGAGCTGTCCCCCCATATAGACGAAACATATGCTTTCTTTTTGCCTTGAAATTTTTCTTTCTTTTTCTCCTTCTCCTTGAATCTTTGGAGGCTTGGACATTCTGCTTTGAAGTGTCCAGGCTTCTTACATTCATAGCATACAGGGACATTTTTCAGTGAATCTTTCCTGAAGTTGCTTGAGCCACCTCTCTGGAATCTTCCTTTATTTCTGAAGAATTTCCTAAACTTTCTGACCATAAAGGCCATTTCATCATCGTCCAGTTCTTCATCTTCTTCCTCATCCTCATCATCCTTTGCAGAGACAGTTAGTGCCAGATTCTTTTTCTTTTTATCTCCATAGAGCTCTCTTTGAACCTTGATGGTTGTTTCATATTCAGCCAGGCTTCCAAACAGAGAAGTGATAGAGCTCATAGATTCTCCTCTCATTTCTTGGATTGCAGTAGCCTTCATCTGCCATTCAGGAGTTAGAATCTTTAAGATTTTGGAGACTTGTTCTGCCTCAGAGATCCTCCTTCCAAGAGCTGTGAGATTGTTGATCAGATGAGTGAATCTAATTTCCAGGTCCCTTATTGGTTCCCCTTCTTCCATTTTGAACAAATGAAAGTCAGTGATAAGTTGTTCCACTCTTCTAGTTTTCACTCCACTGGTCCCTTCATGAGCAACTGCTAGGGCATCCCACATTTCTTTTGCTGTCTCTAGATGACAGACCCTGAAATATTCTTTTTGACTTAGGGCATTTTGAAGAATCAAGACTGCCTTGCTATTGAGTTCCAGATCATCCTTGTCATCACTCGTTAATTCCTGAGGGAGTTTAGGCACTTGAACTCCATTTTCTGTTTTCATACAAACGATGTCTCCTTCTTCAACTATCCTCCAGAGATCATAACCTGATGATTTGATGAAAACCTTCATCTTCATCTTCCAGAAGGTATAATGCTCACCATTGAATCCAGGAGGTTTGTTGATTGAACTGCCTTCAGGGAGAACATTCTCATATCCTGCCATGATAGATCTTTGCTTCTCCTGATCGTGGGATCAGATGAATCTGAGAAGACCTGGCTCTGATACCAAATGAAACAGGCAGGAAATGCACAAGAGGGGGGGTGAATTGTGCTTTAAAAAAAAAACTTTAATGAACAATGCAGTTTATACTGGTTCAGCCCAACTTTTGGCCTACTTCCAGTTCTCCAACTTGGCAGTTGGGTTCCAC
The DNA here is from genome assembly GCA_037074515.1 of Mimosa bimucronata. NCBI lineage: Eukaryota > Viridiplantae > Streptophyta > Magnoliopsida > Fabales > Fabaceae > Mimosa > Mimosa bimucronata. Next base: position 6,163,895 of record CM073446.1, read on the forward strand.
TAGCTTTTCAAGATTTAAACGGGCTCTTGACAGCCTTTACAAGTGACAGCAAGAGCTCACCTCCTTACTAATCACTCCCCCCTTACACTTTGTAAGATTACACCCTACTCTTAAGATCCCACTATCTTAAGAGTAATCCTTACTCGGATAATAAATACAAGTGTAGAGAAATTGTTCACTCAATTGAACGGATTGTGTTACACACTTAAGAATTTGAGAACAGTGATTGTTGAGAGAATTGAATGCAGTAGATACAAGATCTTTAATGAAGTAATCAATTGTATTCAACCAACTGCTTCTAAATGCTTTTATACTCTTCACTCTGAAGCTTGTGTAATAAATATGACCGTTGAGAGTTGTTCAGAGAGAGAGAGAGATCTTAATCGGATGAGGAGTGTTGAGAATGTAGCCTGTGTTGCATTTACTCCATTGTACTTCCTTTGCTTTTTGTTCATCTTTCTTTATCTATCGCTGGAGGAAGTAGGTGAGTTCCAACGGCTATATTGCTCAGATTTTGTGTCCAACGTAAACTTCCTTAAGTAGGTCTGAGCACTCTGTACTAGGAAAGCCTAAAATAGCTTTAGCCATTGATTTTGAATAATTCCCATCGCCACTCAGATTACAGCCTCTGATCGATTACAGGACTTGGTGGCTGATCGATTACATATCGATTATGTATAGATTAGGACCTGCATCACTCAACAATAGATTAGAAATTCATGTGCCTAATCGATTACAGGGACGCCTGATCGATTAAGCAAGACTAATCGATTACACTTAAACTTCCTCTAATCGATTACTTACCTCTGATCGATTACATTCAGATCACTCACAACTCTTCTAATCGATTACATGGCTCTGATCGATTACACATACCAACTTCTCTGATCGATTATAAGACTCTGATCGATTAGGCAATTTATCTATTTATCGATTATAGGACTCTGATCGATTAGGCAATGGTCCTTTAATCGATCAGGCGAGCCTAATCGATTACATCAATTTCTCCTAATCGAAAAGCTAAGATCTCTCATCGATTACAGGGGTCTCTAATCGATTAGGCGACAACTTAGACTGAACTCTAATCGATTAGACAAAATGACTTGAACTTGGAATCTATCTCTGATCAAATGAGCTATCTATGCATACCTAAGACATATCATTCCAAACACTTATCACTCACTTACCTTATGCCTAAGATATGTTTGGTTATCATCAAAACCTATTATTCTAACAAACTTCGCTGGTTGGTAATTAAATATGCAATTCTATCTATCTGGTTCTTTTTTTTTACTTGTTCAAAGTTTTTTTCAGCTCTGATTTCCTCCTATCGGGTTCAGCAATTTCAATTGTGCCTCCGTTCACAGCTTCACTTCATCGAGGTTCCTTCTTTTCCTTTTTTTTTCCTGATAATTAAATCTGCTGCCTTTTTTTTCTCAATTGTAAATTGCAAAAAATGCCATAGAATATTTAATGGTTTTGTAAGTCTTATAAATTGGTCTGCCATAGAATGTTTAATGTTCAATTGTAAATTGGTTTACAAATGCTTTTACGTTGTAGTTGCTGCAAATATTGCATACTTGCCAAATTGTTTTATAAGTCTTGTAAATTGGTTTGCTATTGGTTTTTGTTATCAAATTGCTGAAGATTTATTTTGTCTAATTGATCTTGTTGCTACTAAAATCGTCGTGAATTTCGTTGCATTGTTGCTTGTTCCTTTGTTGCATTTTATTACATGCTGGTTTTGCTTCTATAAATCACTTCAAATTACTGGAGTGAAATTGGATTGTAAATGTAATTTTTGGATGTCACATTTACAAGAGGAGGCTTTGCCAAATTTTTTAAAAAATTTGCATGAAGTGAAGATATGCATAGCATGCCCATTTCTTCCTAATAATGTAGTGAGATAAACTTGACTAGTTTGTTGGAGATGGTATAGGTTTAATAGAATGGATCGTAGTTGGATGCATGCATTGAGAACCACTAAAAAGTATCAGATGGGTGTGGAAGAATTTATTGAATTTGCCAAAAAAAACGTGTCCAGTAAGAATGTCATGTATCTTTGCCCTTGTGTGAAGTGTGCAAATGCTTATCGTAAGAGCATTGATGATATAAGGGATCACCTTCTTTGTGATGGGATTAATCTCCGTTATAAGAAGTGGCTTTGGCATGGGGAATTGGGAAGTACCGTACATGCGTGCCCGTCACAAAATGTACAAGAAGCGGTGGATGATGTTTGTGATGATGGAATGGACGAGATGATTAATGACATTGGGGCGGAGTCATTTGCTGTGGTCCATGAGTTCGACAAGTTGAGGAGTGATGCAGAGACACCGTTGTTCCCGGGGTGTACTAAGTATACTCGGTTAACCGGCGTCCTGAAATTGTTGAAAATAAAGACAGAAAATGGGTGGGCAGACGCGGGATTCTCACAGATGCTTGAAGCTTTGAGTGATATGTTCCCGGCAGGCAATGTGCTTCCGAACCGTATGTACGAGGCTAAAAAAGTTCTAAGCAAGATGGGCATGGAGTATAAGAAGATACACGCTTGCCCTAATGATTGCGTGTTATACAGAAAAGAGTATGAGGGCCTAAAAGAGTGTCCAAAATGTCACATTTCGAGGTACAAACCGAGGAAGGATGCCGTTGGTGATGATGATGGATCAAAGAAAGGGGTACCTTTGAAGGTAATGTGGTACCTTCCAATTGTTCCACTGTTTAAACGCTTGTTTGCAAATGAGGCAGAAGCAAAGAAATTGAGATGGCATTGTGATGAGGGAATATCCGATGGAAGATATCTCCGGCATCCTGCTGATTCTCCTCAATGGAAGAAGATAGATTCCATGTTTCCTGAATTTGGTGGTGAGCCGAGGAACCTTCGTCTCGGACTGTGTACGGATGGTTTCAACCCTTTCGGGAGTCTCAGTAGCACATATAGTGCTTGGCCAGTTTTGCTGGTCATTTACAACCTGCCGCCTTGGTTGTGCACGAAGCGCAAGTATGTGATGATGTCAATGATGATTTCAGGGCCGAAACAGCCTGGTAACGATATCGATGTCTACCTGGCACCTTTGATTGAGGACTTGAAGATGTTGTGGGAGGAAGGCGTAGATGTGTTTGATGCTTACAGGCAGGAGACATTCAAGTTGCGAGCTATGTTGTTTACCACAATAAATGACTTCCCTGCATATGGCAATCTTTCTGGTTACAGTGTGAAGGGTTTTATGGCATGCCCTATATGTGAGTCTGACACACACTGCTACTATCTCAAACACGGAAGAAAAACCGTCTACCTCGGTCACAGGAGGTTTCTTGATCGGTTCCATCCTTACCGTAGACTAAAGAAATGTTTTAATGGCTTATCTGAGTACCGATCTGCTCCGGCCCCCTTAATCGGGGAGGAAGTTTACCGTCGTGTTGAGAATGTCAATATGGTATTCGGTAAGAAACAGAAGACGAAGACCGGTTCTGAGAAAATTATTTGGAAGAAGAGGTCAATCTTCTTTGATCTACCTTATTGGCGATATCTCGATGTGAGGCACAGTATAGATGTGATGCATGTGGAGAAAAATGTTGGTGATAGTCTTGTTGGGACACTGTTGCACATACAGGGGAAGACAAAGGACGGACTCAATGCTCGATTAGACTTGGTTGAAATGGGCATAAGACCACGGTTGCATCCTGTAGTCAGTGAAAATGGCAAGAGGGCTTATATGGAACCTGCTGCTCATACACTTTCCAAAGAGGAGAAAAAAAGTCTGTGTGAGTGTTTGAGTGGGATCAAGGTTCCGCAGCGTTATTCTTCCAATGTTAGCAGACTTGTGTCTATGAATGATTTGAAGTTGGTGGGAATGAAGTCGCATGATTACCATGTATTGATGCAACAATTCTTACCAATTGCTATAAGAGGCATTTTGGAAGATGATGTCAGGATGACCATAACAAGACTGTGTATGTTTTTCAATACGATCTGTAGCAAAGTCATCGACACTGAAAAGCTCGACGAGTTGGAAAATGAGGGTTATGTTATATTGTGCCAACTAGAGATGCTCTTTGCTCCAGCATTTTTCGATATTATGGTGCACTTGATTGTTCATTTGGTAAGGGAGATAAGGCTATGTGGCCCTGTTTATCTAAGGTGGATGTACCCGTTCGAGCAATTCATGAAAGTCTTGAAAGGGTATTCTAAGAACCCAAATCGACCTGAGGCATCAATTGTTGAAAGATACATAGTTGAGGAGGCAATGGATTTTTGCAAATTGTATCTAAAAGGGGTTGAGGAAAACCCACGACATGAAGATGGGATCGGTAAGGGAGTACGTGGCGTCAAAGTGAAGACTATGCGTCGTGAAGAGGTGTTACAAGCACACCTATACATCTTGAATAATATGGAAGAAGTGCAGCCTTATTTGGATGAGCATAAGAGGATCCTGAAAGAAAAGAACCCGAAAAAGAGTGACATGCAGATTTCTAACGAGCATAACAGGACATTCATTGGGTGGTTCAAAGAGAAAGTTCAAAAGGAGACCGGTGGGCCGAATACAATAAGATAGTTAGCAGGAGGGCCTCGTTTTGAGGTTGTTACTTGGGGCTCTTTTGACATAAATGGCTATTGTTTCTACACTAAGGCTTAGGACAACAACAGCATCATGCAAAACAGTGGCGTGATGGTGGTAGCCGAAGCGATGCACTTCTCCAGTTCGAAAGATAAAAACCCATGATTGGCTTCCATGGCATATTATGGGGTAATTGAAGAAATTTGGGAAGTTAGTTACACCAAGTTCAAAATTCCAATCTTTAAATGCAAGTGGGTTAACAATAGTGCAGTTGGAGTTGATCCCCACACTGGTATGATCTCAATTGATATTCACAAGGTTGGGTACAGAGATGAGCCTTTTATTTTAGCAAGTCACGCAAAACAGGTGTTCTATGTAACAGATCCCACAAATAAGCAATTGTCCATAGTGTTGCAAAGTAAAAAGCAAAAGGATCGTGCTCCCACTTTAGATCTAGATGAGATACCACCTTTGTGCACAGGACCACGTGAACCAAGTGAATTTGAATTGATAGATGTTGATGATGACCAATTTGCCTCTAGAAATGATCATTGTGAGGGGATATGGGATAACACATAAAGTGAGAACCTTTTTGAATTATCATGTATTAAGTACTGTTATTGTTTTTATTTTGTTTTTGTGAAAGTTGTTGCCTTATACTGACTCATCATATCTTTGATTTGTTAACAGGTACATCATGGAGGATGATTCTAACAATCAGGGACAAAACAATCCCCCTCGAAGAAAGAAAAGAGGTCCGACGAAGCTCACTGACATTGTTGTCCGTCATGGGACAAATGTGCAGCCTATCCATGTGGAATTTGACGAGGACATGAATCCTACAGGGGAAATTGGCACGAATTTCGTGAGCTACGTCAGTTTTGTGGCAAGGAATCGAGTAAGCATATTGGTTGACGATTGGAGGGAAGTCGAAAAAGACATTAAGGATCAATGTTGGTCAGATATCTTGGTATGTTTTATCATTATCTATCTATTTGTTCCTAATATGCATGTATTTGTTTGTTTAGTTACTCAACTGATGTGTATTTTATTCTTATTCTTTGCAGCAAAATTTTGATGTCCCAAACACCGAACAGTTCAGGGATTTTTGGTTGAATGAAGCGTGCAAGATGTGGAAGAATTTCAAGACTACCCTGACCAAAGATTACATCCGGGGGAACAAGATGGATCAAGATCCCTGTCAGACCTACCCCTCTCTTGACCCAGAGACTTGGAAGACGTTTGTTAAGAAACGATTAGATAAAAAGTTTCAGGTTTGTATAGATCTTTTACTTTGCTTCAAAACTGATGAATTTTAACATATTATCACTACTACAAAAAATAGCATTCACGTCTCCATTTCACGTCTCTTTTTTCAATATGAGATGTAGAAAAAACGCGGTGGCAAAATCGTAATTATGTTGAACATTTTCAACGTCTCTTTTTAAATAAGAGACGTGGATTATCCTACAAATATATTTCCCGCCAATTCAAAATAAAGGCGGGCTGTTTTTGCAAGGGAAAAAATGGCGGGATATCATTTTCCACGTCTCATATATCTTATAAGACGTGGATAATTAATTTTTATGAGTATCCACGTCTCATAAAATATATGAGACGTGGATACAGATAATTTTTATTTTTTTTTATTGAGTAATCACGTCTCATATATTTTATGAGACGTGGTTACTAATTTATAAATAAAAAATAAAAATAAAAAATAGTAACCACGTCTCATATATTTTATGAGACGTGGTTACTAATTTATATATATATATAAAAAAAATAAAAAAAATATTAACCACGTCTCATATAATATATGAGACGTGGTTACTAATAGGAAAAATAAAAAAAAAATATTAACCACGTCTCATATAATATATGAGACGTGGTTACTAATACGAAAAAAAAAAAATATTAACCACGTCTCATATAATATATGAGACGTGGTTAACCATTTTTTTATTTTTAAAATTATTATCCACGTCTCATATCCATATATGAGACGTGGATTGTCTTATAAAAAAAAAAAAAAAGCCCTCAGCTCACATTTTCCCTCAGCTCCCAGCGTCCCCATCCTCGCTCTCACCTTGACATCTCCGCCACAGCTCCCACCTTGGTCTGAGGAAGAAGAACCCACAGCTCCCCTGTGTCCCTCAGCTCCCTTGCGTCCCCATCCCCTCTCTCTTCATTCCCAACCCGTGTGCGCAGCTTCCCCATTCTGTACTTCGTCTTCTCCGTCTTCTTCGCCGGCCCATTCCCCATTTTCCCTCAGCTTCCTCATCTTCGCCGGCCCATTCCCCATTTTCCCTCAGCTTCCTCATCTTCGCCGGCAAGGTGGGCGGTCATGCAAGACCGGATTTGGAGTTAGGTAAGTCATCCCAAATCACCCTCTAGCCTTTGATTTTCAGATTTCGATTTGAAATTCAGGGGTTTAGGGATCCTTAAATTAGCAAAGATGAAATTTATACTTCGATTTAAAGGATTTGGGAAGGCTTTTGAATGGTGCTTCGATGTTTGGTCGACTTTCTTCAAAAGCTCCAATTTTTGTCTCTGTTTCGGCTCCGTTCATGGTGTCCTTGGGGGAAAAATTGACTAAACTTTGATTAAATAAAATTAAGAGCACGAATTAACCAAGAAATTAGGAGGTATGTTGAGTTTGGGTGATTTTATTCAATGTCTAATTCCTCCCCTGTTCTAGTTGAAATTTCGTTCCTCTCCCTCTGTGATTTTTGTTTCTAAGCTTGATGAAGGAATGATGGAGTTGGTATTGATGGTGTTTGGTTGATTTCTAGCTGCATATGAAATTTTGTTTGTTCTCTCTTTCTTTTTCCTGTTCTGTTGGCTGAATCCCTACTCTTGCTTCTACGATTCTATTTCTGCATATGATGAATGATAAAATTGAGCTAAGGAATTAAATGTATGTGGAATGTTGGCAGGCTCTGGATTGTCTGATTAAGTCTCTTTGCGCCTCTGATTTCTGATGCATTAAAGTGTAGGTTATTGTGATTTACTGCTGATGGGGAAGGGTTGATAATCAATGATGTATGAAAATAGTTAGGTGTTCAAATTTTCTTCTTCCCTCTTGGCTGCCAAGTTCCGTCTAATTTCTTGTTTATTTTTCTTCCTGTTCTTCGTGATAATCTGCTCTGATTGCATCTGAAATTGGGGAATATAAATTCTGTTGCTTGCTAATTGTGTATGGGATTGTTGGGTGTTTTCTTTTCTCTGCTTGTTATTTGAATTTTTGCTCCCTCTTTTCCTGCTCTGTTCTGGTAGCTGGTTTTGATAGGAGAAGGAGGGAAACTTTGATGTTAAATTTTAGTTAGACTTGTTGTAATTGTTGATATATGTGCTGGGGTTTTGAAGTTCTGAAATTATGTTGTTTACTCTTGAATTAGGCAATCTAAGTGTGCCACGTGTACTTGACTATTGTGCTTAATTCAACTATTATGTCAATTGCATGTTTTAGGTTCAGTGCTGAGGTATATGTGTGTGTGTGCGTATATATGATTGCCTGATCAGTGTTTTTTCATGCTAAAAGAGAATATTAAATTAATTTAAAAGAGTCATAGTCTTGATGAATGTTTTTGAACTGAGAAGTTTGAGTATTGATGTTAATATGTAAGTGAGTGAATTGAAATTGGGAACTTTTGTCTTAAAGATTGATCTTAGAGAAGATTTAGTAGGGATTTAGAAGTTGAAAATAACTGTGAATTTCTGTTTTGTTTTATCAATTAGGAATCATATTGTATGGATGGGTTCTATGATGTAAGTGTAAACCAACAACGATGCTTGAAGAATTTAAATTTTGGGTCTTTGTTTCTGATTCTTTACATTATCCTAAACTTCTTTTAATGGAATATTCAATGTCACTAATTCTATAATCCTCCTTGATCCTAAATGGTCCAATTGCTTGAGATGTTACCTGGGGTACAAACGTCAGTTTTCTGGTTCAATTGCGTTATATTGCTGAAATTTGCTGGAAATTTGATTCATAGTCACTAGATTTTTCAGATTTTCCCCTAGCTATATATAAGCTTTTGTCATTTGAAATGTGAAACAAAAGTTGTACAGTCAAATTGTCTAGCTGCCACTACTACACCGAATTTTTCTGTTGGTATGATTTTTCGTTGTATTTATGGTTTCAGGCTAAGATACCTGATTTGGTGTGGAGGAATCAACAATCCTTTCTTCTCATTTGTTTGCTACTACTGTGAGTTAGATTCTTACTCTTTCTTCCTTCATTTTCTTTTGTGTATGTTGTTAATAAAGTTCAGCTTTCTTTTATGGGGAGATGTTATCAAAATTTTTGGAAAGTTACTTTAATTAACTGCTCTATCATCATTACTATACTTTGAGTTAGTGATGATGTAAAACTGACTTTTGTGGAATGTAGTAAAGGTTTGAATAGAATGGATCGTAGTTGGATGAATAAGTTGAGAACTAGCAAAGAGTATGGACTTGGGGTGGAAGGGTTTCTTGAGTTTGCTAAAAGGAACGCTCGTAGTAAAAGTGGGATGTATTTTTGTCCTTGTGTGAAGTGTATAAATCAAATTCGAAAGAGCATTGATGATATAAGGGATGACCTTATTTGTTACGGGATCAATCTCCGGTATAGAAAATGGGTTTGGCATGGTGAATTAGGAATAACAACGCCTTCTTCAATGTCACAAAGTGTGGGTGTTGTGGATGATGTTAGTGTCGATAAAATGAATGACATGATTAATGATATTGGGGCAGAGTCATTTACACAACTTCCTGAACATGAGAAGTTACGGAGTGAAGCAGAGACACCGTTATTCCCTGGGTGTCGTAAGTATACACGGTTGACCGCTGTGTTGACCTTATTGAATATAAAGGCACGAAATGGGTGGGCAGATTCGGGTTTCTCAGAGTTACTTGAAGCTTTGAGTGATATGTTCCCAGACGATAATGTCCTTCTGAATCGAATGTATGAGGCTAAAAAAGTTCTCAACAATATGGGTATGGAGTATAAGAAGATACATGCTTGCCCTAATGACTGTGTACTGTATAGGAATGAATACGAGGGACTAACAGAGTGTCCGGAGTGCAAGACCCCAAGGTATAAAATTAAGAAGGATGCCTGTGGTGATAAGGTAAATAACGGGTCACCTTTGAAGGTGTTGTGGTATCTGCCAATAGTACCGCGGTTCAAACGTTTGTTTGTAAATGCGCAGGAAGCAAAGAATCTGAGATGGCACTGTGATGAGAAAATCTCTGATGGAAGATATCTTCGACACCCGGCTGATTCTCTCCAATGGAAGAAGATAGATGAAATGTTTCCTGACTTCGGATGTGAGCCAAGGAATCTTCGTCTTGGTCTATGCACTGATGGATTCAACCCTTTCGGAAGTCTAAGTAGCACACATAGTGCTTGGCCTGTTCTCCTAGTCATTTACAACCTACCTCCTTGGTTGTGTACGAAGCGCAAGTACTTGATGCTCTCAATGTTGATTTCGGGGCCAAAACAGCCGGGGAACGACATTGATGTCTACCTGGCGCCTTTGATTGAGGATTTGAAGAAGTTGTGGGAGGAAGGCGTCGATGCGTTTGATGCATACAGGCAAGAGACATTTAACTTGCGCGCAATGATATTCACTACAATAAATGATTTCCCTGCTTATGGAAATCTATCTGGATATAGCGTGAAAGGGCACAGGGCATGTCCTATATGTGAAGCAGAGACATACTACCATCAACTCAAGCACGGAAGGAAGACCGTTTATCTCGGTCATCGTCGGTTTCTTGATCGGTATCATCCTTATCGTAAGCTAAAAAAGAATTTTAACGGTTCGCCGGAACATGGATTGGCACCAAAGGCATTAACTGGGGAAGAAGTTTACGGCCGTGTTGCGAATATCAAAGTGGTATTCGGTAAGAAACAGAAGACTGGGAGTGAGTCTAAGAAACAGAAGACTGGGAGTGAGTCTAACATGTGGAAGAAGAGGTCAATCTTCTTTGACCTACCATATTGGAGCTTTCTTGATGTGAGACACAGTATTGATGTGATGCATGTGGAGAAAAACGTGTGTGATAGTCTTATTGGAACGCTTTTGCACATTCCAGGAAAGACTAAGGACGGGATCAATGCAAGATTAGACTTGGTGGAAATGGGAATAAGACAACAGCTGCATCCAAAAGTAAGTGATAATGGCAAGAGATTTTATATGGAACCAGCTGCTTATACATTGTCTAAACAGGAGAAAAAAAGTCTTTGTGGGTGTTTGCGTGGGATCAAGGTGCCACAGGGCTATTCTTCTAACGTTAGCAAACTTGTGTCTGATGATTTGAAGTTGGTGGGAATGAAATCACATGATTGCCATATATTAATGCAACAATTATTACCAGTTGCTATAAGAGGCATTATGCAAGATGATGTAAGGAACACCATAACTAGATTGTGTATGTTTTTTAATGCTGTCTGTAGCAAAGTTATCGACACTGAGAAATTGGATGAGTTGGAAAAAGAAGGTTACCTTATTCTGGCGAAATTAGAGATGCACTTTCCTCCAGCCTTCTTTGATATCATGGTCCACTTGATCATTCACTTGGTAAGGGAGATAAGACTATGTGGCCCTGTTTATCTAAGGTGGATGTACCCTTTCGAGCAATTCATGAAAGTCCTAAAAGGATATTCTAAGAACCCCTATCGACCTGAAGCATCCATTGTGGAAAGATATGTGATTGAAGAATCTATGGACTTTTGCAAACCATACTTGAAAGGTGTAGAGGAAATGTCCAGACATGAAGATAGGATCGGTAAGGGAAGGGGCCTTAAAGTGAAGAGTATGAAACCTGAAGATGTGTTACAAGCTCACCTATATATTTTAAATAATATGGAAGAAGTGCAACCATATTTAGATGACCACAAAAGAAGTTTAAGGGACAAGAACCCAAGGAAAAATGACAGACAAATAGCTAATGAGCATAACAAGACATTCATTGAGTGGTTCAAGAAAAATATTACAGAAAAGACCGATGTGTCGGATACAATTAAATGGTTAGCTGAGGGCCCCCGTTTTGAGGTTGTCACATGGAGCGGATATGATATAAATGGGTATTCTTTCTATACAAAAACTAAAGACTATAATAGTACTATGCAAAACAGTGGTGTAAAGGTTGTAGCCGAAGCTATGCACTATTCTAGTTCGAAGGATAAAAACCCAAAAGTAGCTTCCATGGCTTATTATGGAGTTATTGAAGAAATATGGGATGTAAGTTACAACAAGTTTAAAGTTCCGCTCTTCAAATGCAAGTGGTGCAGCCAAAATGCAGTTGAGATTGATCGTCAGTTTGGGTTTACCACTGTTGATCTTCAGAGGGTTGCTTACAGTGATGAGCCTTTCATTTTAGCAAGTCAGGCGAAGCAAGTTTTCTATGTGACTGATCCTGCAAATCCCCAATTGTCCATAGTCCTACAAAGTAAAAAACAAAAGGATCGTGCTCCAACTTCAAATCAAGATGACACACCACCTTTCTCCTCAAACCCACCCCAACTATGTGAAATAGAAGTGATAGATGATGATCAATATGCTTTTAGGAATGATCATTGTGAAGGAATATGGGATAATACATAAAGTAAGTACCTTAATGAATAAAAGTTGTTTTTTATTTTTTATATTTTATGTTGAAGTTATTTCAATTTTGTAATAGGTAAATGGCCGACAATTCTGGCGATGACTCATATGAGGATCACTCAAATGATGAAGAGCAACCACATGTCGATCCTCCCGAAGGAAGGCGGGGTAGGGGCTCCACCAAGCTTCCTAAGATCGTTAAGCGGCAAGGAACTAGCAACTTTGAGCCCATTCCTGTTGATTTTAATGAGGACATGATCCCACTTGGTCCAAACAGGAGCACATTTGCTAGTTACCTCGGATATCTAGCTCGAAGCAGATTAAGCATACTTATAGATGATTGGAGATTAATACGCAAAGAAACTAAGGACAGAGTCTGGACGGATATTTTGGTATTTTCTAAACATTTTCTTTAAATTGATTGATGATTTGATTTATTTGTTATAAAATTATTTGATTTATTTGTTATAACAGTTGACTAAGCATATTAATCATTTGGCAGCAAAACTTCACTGTCCCAAACACTGAGGCATTTAAAAAGCATTGGATGAGTGAAGTACGACATCGATGGAAAGATTTCAAGTCTACTCTTACTAGAGAATATGTTCAAGGACCTAAATGCAATAAAAATCCTTGTCTTATGTGGCCATCTCTTAAACCAGAAGAGTGGCAACAGTTTAAAGCATCACGGTTAACTGAGGAGTTCTAGGTATGTCTATTCTAACTTTGATTCATATAAACTTTGTTTACTACTTGTTTATTGCATTATACTAACTTTGTTTTCTTTGCATAGGAAAAAAGGAAGAAACAACAAGAGAAGCAAAAGCTAAATGTGTATCCACACACAATGTCTCGTGGAGGTTATTTGTGGTTAGAAGAGAAAATGGTTAGGGAACATTTGGAAGCAATGGAGGAAGCAGCCAAATCAGACCCTACCATCGTTGTAGAACCTCCCCCACCTATCCCACGTCACAAAAAATTTGTGGAAGGAAGGAAGAAGAGTGGAGGGAAATTTGTAAGCCCTGAAGCGGAAAAAATTGCTAAAAAAATTGTAAGTTATCTGTTAATGTTTAATAAATTGCATTACTAACTTTCTCTTCTAAACAAGACCAAATGATTTTTTTCGTGTAACTTATAGGATGAACTTGAAGAGCAAAGTTCCCAAGGGTCCTTCTCCCAGACCGGTAGGATGGATATTCTTGCTACAGCAATTGGGAAGCCTGATCCCCCTGGACGAGTTAGAGGTGAGTATGGGACAGTTGGTTTGAAAAAATATTTTGGTCGTTCTCGAAGCACTGTCCAGTATGAACCAAGTCAGGAATTTGTGGCAAAGCTCCCAGAAACAATCCGGGATCAGGTGATACAACAAGTTCGGGGTGAGATGATGAGTATGATGCAGCCTGGTGTTTCACCACGACATGTGAGTATCTAATATTGTCTATGAATTAGCATATATTTTATCTTTCAATGAGCTTATTATCTCTATAATTTCGCAAACACTGTAGGAATCCCCTGGCTTTCGAAGCACAAAGAGCAGTTGCACTATGCCGATCGATCCCCCTGGTCCTAGCTCAGTAGATGAGGGACAACCTTGCTTTCTCCATTTGCCAAAGCTACTCAGTACCCAAGGGCCTCAACGATCCATAATATAGCCATTCTGGAGGACCAAGTTAAGGTATCTGTTGTATTTGTTGTAGAAGGAGAGGAGTCTACAGAAGTTCCGTTTCCTACCACAGAGGTCACTAAGTTAGACGAAGCAGCAGGGACCTTCATTTTATGGTCTAGGCAACTTGTCTTTGATGCACCAATCACAGCCCCTCTGTGTGATGATGGCAACGTCAATGCCTCGTTGGCACTCTTGCGCAGCTTTGTTGCTTCCCTGCCTAACAAGATCAATTTCAAAATGGATCCAAGAGTCGTGGGACCTGATAAGACATATCCCTTTGGACTTGGGCGAAATGATGTCGTAGCATTTTTGACTATGAATAATTTGGACCTTAGATGGATGGAACTTGCAATTCAGTTAAGTTTTTTTTTTCGAGTCATTTTTACCTTTCATTTATGTACCAATATAATCATATGATCTAATTCAAGTTCTATTTTAGGTACTTTCACTTGAAGTGCTGTAACGAGGGCTTCACGGAGTACGCATTCCTAAGTCCAATGTCATTGTTAAGGAACACAACCTCCAAAGAAAAGGAAGCAATTGAGGAACACAACAATATTATGGAGGCCTATGTGGGGTTTCAAATTTCACATTGCAGAAAGCAATGTTATTTCGCACCAATCCTTGATAGGTAAGTTTGTTCACTATACGTACCATTTAAGTTTGTTCTGCCTCTTCTGAATATCTGAGTATCTGCTTGCTCATGTGTTAAAATCTGTTAGGCAAATTTCATTTGAAATCTGACTCGGTGGTTTTACTGTATGTCTACAATCTATTTCCTGCTGTCATGTTTGCATTTTTGCTGCTGACTTGTTTGACCAAAAACTTTGCTATCATACTTTTTATGTAGTGACTGAGATTTTTGTCTCTAAATTGCTGCTGGGTGAATTTGAGAAGCCTGATTTCATTTTGACCTCTAAATGCACACTCTAATTTATGAGCATCTTTGGTAAATTTAATTTTGTGGTTCAGGGGACATTGGAGTTTATGTGTTATCTGCCCTGGAGAACACCATATTTATTGGTTTGATTCCTTAGCTCATGGGCCACCTGTTTTGTATAAAAAGATTTTCACCAAGTAAGCCTGTTAATATTTTGAATTAGTAAATATGATTATAAGTAAATTATTATCATAGTTCTTATTTTAGTTTCATTGTAGGGCCATATTCCATTGGCATATCACATTACATACACGCCGTGGAGCTAATCAAAAAATTGAGATTGTTAGGCCTACAGTAAGTCATTTAGATTGTATTTATTTAAATGTAAATCAATAATACCTTGAACATTATTAAATTATTTTCATATGTTCTAATTATTTTTGTATGATTTACAGTGCCCTCAGCAACCTGGCAATACAGAATGTGGGTATTATGTAATTCGATATGTGTATGACATACTTATGAGTGGACTTAATGAGGGCTTGTCTAATGTATGTTTCATTCTTATCATTATTATTGCTTTTCCTAATTCAATTGTTTGCTTCACTTAATAATTACAACTAACTAATTGATGTTTTATCGCTTATATGGTGTAGATTTATGATGGGGAAGAGCCTTTTGATCAAGATGTAATTGATGAAATTCGGGATAAGTTATCTGCCATGTTTCTTCAACATTATATGGAATAGAAATTAGAACTTATTTGTTTTGAACTGTATGTCGCAGTATATATAGTGCAAATGTATATAGATAATAATTTTTGGTGAATTCTGTCCATTTGTATCTGTTTGTGACAATTTGGATATGAATCTATTCGGATCTGTATATACTGTAGATGAACACATATATACCTGGATGAAAATATAAAAATTTATTCAGCCACTTTCCACGTCTCTTTTTTAATATGAGACGTGGAAAGTTCCACTTTCCACGTCTCTTTTCCATAAATGAGACGTGGAAAGTGTTGCACTGGGCCACTTTCCACGTCTCACAACAAAAAAGAGACGTGGAAAGTGGACTTTTCCACGTCTCTTTTTTGTTGTGAGACGTGGAAAGTTCCACTTTCCACGTCTCTTTTCCTTAAATGAGACGTGGAAAGTGTTGCACTGGGCCACTTTCCACGTCTCTTTTTTATTGTGAGACGTGGAAAGTGGCCCAGTGCAACACTTTCCACGTCTCATATTCAAATATGAGACGTGGAAAGTGGCAACTTTCCACGTCTCATATTAAAAAAGAGACGTGGAAAGTCTCGACTTTCCATGTCTCCCCAATCCACATCCCAGCAAAAAGAGACGTGAAAAGTCCAAAAAAAGAGACGTGAAAAATGTTTTTTTTAGTAGTGTATATTAGTTAACTAACTTAGTTTACTTTTCACAGGAGAAAAGCCAAAAACAAAAGGAGCATCAAGAAAAGAATATCTACAAGCACACAATGTCTCGGGGGGGTTACAAGTGGGTCGAGAAAAAGTTGACCGAGAAATATTTTGCAGAAATGGAGGAAGCGGCACGGTCCGCGATCCTACCATTGTTATAGAGCCTCCGCCGTCCTTCTCACGTCATACGAAATGGTCTGAGGGAAGGAAGAATAAAGAAGGAACATTTATCAATCCGGAGGTTGAAGCAGTTGCAAATAGGATTGTAAGTATTTTACTTGGTTGTTCATTCATTTAACTTGTGGTTTTATAACAAATTACCACTTATGATTTTCCGGTCATTGTAGGTCAAACTTGAGCAGCTGGCTACCCAAGGGTCCTTCACACCTTCTGGGAGGATGGACATCCTGGCCACGGCAATTGGGAAGCCCGATCGCCCCGGCCGAGTACTCGGGGAGCCCAGGACTGTAGGGTTTGCCAAGTATTTTGGCCGCAAATCCAACTACAACCGTAGAGAATCCACTGAGGAGATTGTGGCTAAGGCTCGGGCGGAGATGGAGGCCCAATTGGAGGAGCGGTTTGCTTTATCCCAACAGCAGATGGCAGCACAATTCGAAAGTCAGGTGGCTGCGCAGGTCCAGGAAGCTCTTTTGGGTTATATGGGGGACCAGATCCGTGCACAGATTGAGGCACAGGTTAGAGCGTCTACTATACAGCTTGGAATCTCATCAAATTCTTCTCAACAAAGACAGCAGGTTTGAGCATCTACTATATATTTTAATTATCGACTTCCGAGTTTGTCAATTAGAAAATTACACTCACTCTGTATAATATCATCTCCTGTAGGAGTCCCCCGCTACCGGAGGTCCAAGCGGCAAAGACAGCTGCAATCACACTGTGCTGTTAGGATCAATTCGTGAGGACCAATCAAATCCCACACCAGACAATGACCCTGAAGTTGGAGAGGAGTGTTATCTCCATCTCGATGTCCCTCGCCTGCGCACGGTCGCAAAAGCTCTCCAGTTCCCGAACGCCTCCTTCATACATAATAAGCGTATTCTGGAGGACCAAGTGAAGGTGTCTGTTACAAATGTTCGAAAGAATGAGAGGGGTTCAGCTATACACGTTCATGATAGCGAAGTAACCAGACTAGGCGATGTTATGGGGGCATTCATCTTGTGGCCAAGACGACTTGTACACAAGACTCAACAAAAGGCGCCGGTTGATGTGGTATGTACACTTAATTTTTGAGATTGCTTGTTTTAATATATTACAGCATGTAAGAATATATAACACTGATTTTTTCATCACCTACAGGTCTTTCCAGATAAATATCCTTCTCTCCAACTCCTGCGGGAGATGCAACCAAGTTTGCAATCCACATCCATTAAGATGCCTCCAGTAGTAGTCAGTCCAGATCGTACATATGAATTTGCGATTGATGGTGACAGAGATATCGTGGAGTTTTTGACAATGGACTGTATTGACCTCGCCTGGCTCGAATTAGCGACTATGTAAATTACTATTACTATTTATGTCTCTGCAATATTTGTACTTCTATCCTTTTATAATTTCAATTATTTTACGATAGGTACTTCCACGAGCTATGCATCCAATTAAGCACAGAACAATACAGATTCCTTAGTCCATTGGCCTTGGCGAGGAGAGATGATTTCAACAACAAGGCGGACCAGCTGAGATATGAGGATGAGATGCGGGCTTATGTCATACATCAAATGTCAGCGAATCGGGGATCTATCTATTTTGCGCCTATTCTTCAAGAGTAAGTGTGATTATTACCTTTTGCCAAATTTTTATCATTTGCACATTTACAAATGTTTTGTTTCCGTGTGGCCTTAATATTTTTAATGTCTTTCAGTAAGCACTGGTCATTAGCTGTCATTTGCCCCAGACAACATCGTTTGGTTTGGTTTGACTCCTTGAGGCATAATATAACCTCCTATTATAAAACTCTTTTATCGAAGTAAGTAGTTTTAATGACATTTTACTTTGGGTTAAATAAATTATTTTCATGTATATGTGTTAATTTTGGTTCCATTTCAGGGGCATTCAGCAATGGCATTTTATGGAAGATACCGATGAAATGAATAATCCCATCATGGTGCAAAGACCTAAAGTAAGTATTTTGATTTAAATTCCTTCAATGTTAGTCAATTGAGATATTATTGAGATATTATTTACTTTGTTATTAATTTATATTATTTCCTTTGATTTATAAAGTGCCCCAAGCAACCGACGAATAAGGAGTGTGGGTATTATGTCATGAAGTACATGTGTGACATTATTGAGAGTGACCGTAGCGGATCCTTCCCACAGGTATAAATTCTTATCTATAACTTATTATATGATTCATACAATAAATACATATATATGATGTTTTATCTAACTTTGTATTGATCATAGTATCCATTATTGTTGCAGTTTTATGACCGAATCGATGAATTTACAGTCGAAGACATCGATGCGATTCATGAACGTATTGCTCAATTTTTCCTTTTATTTTTGATTATGTAACAATCTGAATCAAAATTATTTGCTGGTGATCTTTCCTTTCATTCGATTCGACTTATTTTCTTTGGTCTGGCCTATGTTGGTGATTGTATAGTAGTGATAGCATTTTATTGTTATGCTCTGTACATTGCTTGGAACTTGAATTTTGTGTATATTGTATTATCTGTTGACCTGCATTTAGACATTTGCAATGTATATCAACGGGGAATAGAAAAATTAAAAATGCTTTTTTTTTAAAAAAAAAAAAAGAAACAACATTTGTGTGACGTGGTTTCCTGGAAACCACGTCACACAGAATATTCTGTGTGACGTGGTTTCTCCGAGAAACTTACAACATCACACCTAATATTATGTGTGACGTGGTTTCTCTAACTTTCTACGTCACTTATTTATGTGACGTTAAAAGTCCATTTTCCATGTCACTTGTTTCAATGTCCCCTGAAAAAGTGACGTGGAAACCCCCAAAATTTGTGACATTAAAAATACTTTTTGTAGTAGTGAAGGTTAGTATGATTCTGCACCAGCCAAACCTATTCATTTCGCAGGAAGTATTACTGTCTTCTGGAAAAAAGGTTCAATTGGTTTTTTTCATGGAGCAAGTTCGACTTCTCTGCTTCCATTGTGGTTCCTTGCTCCACAATTCGCAACATTGCGTGTCTTCTGGTTCTGCTTGCGTGTCAAATGTGGGGTTTGATTTCATTGGACCATCCTCTTCCCATGTTACTTTTCATGACAAGGACTACTATGTTCGGGCAAGGGCAGGTATTTTACTTTGGGCTAATCATTCCTCAAATAAGTCTTGTTCTCCTGACATATTCCTTTCTGGCTCCAAATGAATCAGAGATTGGATTGAGGAACCAAATGGACCTAAGCTACAGCGACATGCTTCTACTTCGGTTATATATTTTCAGTTATCCTATGATGTTGATGACTCTTGGAAACCTTTTCGATTTGCTATTAATTATCCTAAGGTTTCTAGAAAACGAGGCTTAGCTGTGTTTAATGAGTGCTTATCGTACCAATCTAAAAAGATGAAATTTAGCTCCCTGGCAAGGTCACCACCTGACACGTCATCACTTAACAGAGCTTCTCATCTCTCTATCGCCCAGCGAGGCTCATGGATCATAATTAGTGAGGATTATTGTCAGGCTTTTTCTCATAATTATGGCAATCTGGTGACAATACAGAGGTGTCATGTTTCTACAATTTTTTCATCTCTTTTCACAAACCTCTGTTCAAGATATCACAGACACATGGCCCATCTTCAGAGGAAATCTGCTGCCACTCTTGCTTTTTCTTCTCATGCAGTGCGATATATAAATAATACTGTTATACGGGCTCGTTTCTATTATCCTCTTCCTTTGTTGCTGCATCATTTTCCTATGCTCTGTTTTATGCAAATGGAGGGGACAAGGGCTTTTTCTGGTTTTTCTGAGGTAGCCTTTCATCGTCAGTTGCAGAGATGGTTTTTTGAAGGGAAAAGATTTCTTCGCATTGTCACAGGGGATATTTCTCTCATTATGGAATATGACTTTCGCACTCATACAACTTTCCCGCTAGCAATGGAGCACATAAGATTCAGACTACCTTGCTCTAGGTGGTTTGAGCCTCAATACATCTGGTTCAGGTATATATATGCTATATGTTGGATAATTACATCCGCCCTTATTGGGCCAAAATAATTGATTAAGAAAATAATGTTTTATTTTCTAATTAATTAATTCAAATAATTATCTGATTGGTTAAATCTGTGTGGCATAGATTTAGGAGAAAATATGAGTTTATTTTCTAAATCAAATAATTATCTGATTGGTCAAATCCATTTGGCATGGATTAAGGGATAATTAACAAATCAGGTAATTATGAGAAATTACCTGATTGGTTAAATTAATTTGGCATGGATTAAGGGATAATTAACAAATCAGGTAATTATGAGAAATTACCTGATTGGTTAAATTAAGTTGGCATGGATTAAGGAATCCATAAAATCCTCCCTGGCCAACTACTATAAATAGGAGGCCAGGTCCCATTAATTCAACGTACAAAATTTAGAGAACTCTCACTCAAAGTGAAAAACTCCTCCTTCTAATTCTGTCCTGGTGATTAGTTGTGCTGCCAAGCAAAAAAGGACTCTAGTAGTCCTCTCACTCAGGAGAAAGAATCAAAGACCGGTGGAGCCTCCAAACGACGGTTCAGATTTTGATTTTTATATGTTCATGAATTTTATAATATCTACATGATTTAGAATTTTAATTTTGTTTTAAAATTCCAACAATGTAGGAATCATAGGCTCTTTGAATCGAGATGGGAGGCTTTGCAACGTGAAGGTTATGATATTGTTCTCCCATTAGCTGAAATTCATGCTCATCTGGTGGCCACTTTCTCTGGTTTACGAGTCTCATACCCAACTTCTCGTAGTCCATCTATGCTCATCCATAACAGAAATACCTTATCCTACATGCGGATTATTGCGTTTACCTCTGAAGATGCTCATGTGATGCGTCTATATGATACTGATGATGATCCTGTTCATCGTATCATGACGCAAACACAACAGACTCATTGTCACCGTTCCAGAGCAGAGTTTGAAGGACAATATATTGAAGCGAATCAATATCACAATGAGCCAGTCTCCACTGATCTGTCACTCTCTATTGGCGAGCCACCCACTGCAAGGGCTCGCCTGGATATACCATGAATCCATTGGAGATTAATCATCATAGTTTGGGGGATACTGTGATGAGTTTTTGGTTTGAAATCCTCCTCCTATATATGTATACTTTGCAGGTTATTTTGTCTGGTTTATATGCAGGTATGGTGGGTGATTTTCCTTCTTGGCCTTGGTCGCTTTGGATGTTCCATCCTCGGTGCAAGGTTCCTCTTATATCAAACACCTTTGGTGTAGACGTCATTAGCCTTCAAGTTTGCTTGGAGTTGCATCTCGACGTACCAGCTTCTTCTCTTCGCTTTAATTCTTCATGCAGAAAGCAGGCGTCACCTTCTTGTTTGCAGGTGGAAGAAATGTCCTTTGGGTTGTTTCTTAGGCTTGTTTATTGTTGGAGTTTGAAGTGAAGAGTTTCTTTTGTTTCTGGAAAATAAGCCCACTTGTGAGGCCCATTCAAGCATCCATGATAGTGTGCATGGGTTGTTTTTGGTTGGGCTTGTTGATGTATATTATGTGTATGTGACTTTTTATATAATATATAAATATAATATATAATATTGACTTTTTATCAAAAAAAAAAATTAATGTGCAGTAAGTAAAATGTACCATCGCTTTGCTTTACTGAAACATGTGACCTTGTGTTTGAGGTATCACCTGCTTTTACCAATAAGATATTCATCAATTTAAAAAACTTAAGAGCCAGAATTAATGATCAACAATATTCTCACAAGTTGTCTATGTCTATCATAACTTGATAATTGTGAACTCAATAGTCAAGAAAAAAAAAATCTACCCATAAACTTTTCTCACATGGGCAACCAATACCAAATACTTTTCTTGGGTCCATTTATGCCCGGCAACTTTAAAATAGGGCCCAAAAATGCCATGGCTATCAAAGGAAGCTGACGGAGTTAATTTTTCATACGTGGCTCTCACTTTTTTGTCCTTTTTCTGTCCAGGTGTACATTGAAACCAAGTTTGACCAGTGTACACTTTCTTCTTCCATTAAACCCACCGGCCACCACCACCATTGAAATCTACCACATCTTGATGAGAACCATTTCCACTCTGCAAAAGCTTGCTTAATCCCACTTATGGGTCTTCAATGCTGCCCATAATCATCCTCAAGGAGGACTAATATTGACCAAGCGACTCAGATAACACTCTTTCCCAGTCCTTCATTCCCATCTCACATCTTTCCAACGCCGTCGCCGCAGCCGCTGGAGGAGGATGTGGAGCAGCTGCGTCTAATGCAGTGTGAGGATGTAGGTTGTCGCCGGAGACCTTCACCGCGGCCGTTCCAGTGGAATTATCAGTGGAGGCGGTGGCGCCACTGCAGTGGCCGCCGCCGTGTGAGGAAGACTGTAGAGGAGGAAGTTGAGGGCTTTGGTTTCTTCAGATATTCAAAATAGAGTTTGGCTTACTTCTCACATAGCAATGTTCTTGAAGAAGAATATTGTTGTTATGATGATTGTGATTGTGATTCCACTCGAAGAACAAATCTAAAGTAGAACCAAGATTTAAAACCCCCCTTCCCTCGAAATTCCTCAAAGGGTAGAGGCACAACCTTCATCTAAATCTAACCAACAACTAGATTATGAAGAAGAACAATAAAAAAACCTCCTCTTCCTCCTCCTCAAACCCAGAAAATGAAAAAGACAGAACCTTTTCAGATTTTTCTTGAGGAAAAAGGGGCTCTTTATGTCGCGATTAATGGAAGATGATGGGTTGCTGGAGAGGAGTCCGTGGTATGGGTTTAACTGAAGAAGAAAATGACAAAATGTGTCCACTATCAAACTTGGTTTTATTGTTTTGATGTACACCTGGACCAAAATAGTGGGACCCATATATGAAAAACTAACGGCCATTAACTCCTTTTGACAGCCATAGCACTTTTGGTCACTTTTTTAAAATTAATGGGTATAAATGGACCCAAGAAAAGTTTTTGGTGTTGGATGCCATGTGAGAAAAGTTCATAGGTATATTTGCCCCTTTGCCCATTAGATATTCATCAATTTAAAAAAGTTAAGAGCCAGAATTAACGATCAACAATATTCTCACAAGTTGTCTATGTCTATCATAACTTGATAATTGCGAACTCAATAGTCAAGAAAAAAAAATCTTTTTACCTATACTAATGGTCACCATGCATCAAAATATGACACAGACTTTGGTAAAACTATAGGAGGATGAAATGCATGTGATTGTACTTGATTATTATGTGTTTTTATCCACTAATTATAGGAAATTAACATTTATTTTAGGCTATTAAATGGGGATTTAGGCACTTTTATACTTAGGGTCTAAGATTAGAAAGTTAATTGTATTTTCATTATAATTTGAGCATATTAGGCATTTAACTCATACATTTATTGTCTCTAGACTTGAAATACTTCACACGTGCTTAAAATTTCCATTGTAGGTACAAAGAATAAAGGTCAAAGTAAAAACAAAGCAAAATAGGAAATTTCTACAAAAAAAGAAACTTTTGCAAAATAGGAAATTTCCTATTGGATTGGTTGATTGGGTTTGCCTAAAATATTTCCTTTTTGTTATTTCTACAAGAATAGACAACCCTAGGCTTGATTGAGGATAAGAAGTTTCCTAACTAATTATTCTAATCACAACTTCCTATTTTGACTAGAATTCTTGAGAGAAAGTGCTTGGGTATTCCCCAAATCTTTTCTATATGTTATGGGCTGCCAAATTAGGCAACCGGAAGCCATTTTGGATAGTTTTGAGTGGTTTCTTATGCCATAGAGAGGGGAATCTGAATTTCCATATTTATTCATCCATTCTCTCTTTCATCCCATAATTCTTTCCCCAAACCTTTCCTATTTGTTAATCCTAGTAAGAATAGGACACCCTCGGCCAATTTGGAAGGTTTTGGGGTGCCTCTTGTGCTATATATAAGAGACCAACGAATTTCACATGGAGGAAGACGAATTTACACATACAACACACCAATTCTCTCATCTCTTCCACAAATTCCCTCCTCCATTCCACAATCCTTCACCGGTTCACCAAGGAGTTCGAATTACAGATCCTTTTGGGTGATTTCTCCTCCTCTATGAAGAACTAATTTGGCTTGATGCTCTCTTGGGCGATGGGATAATGTGAAGCAAGCTATTCTTCCACCTTAGGGGAGTTTTGTTAGTTTCAATTATGTAGCCACGAAATTCCATTTGTTTCCTTGAGTATTTGTTCTTTTTATATTCGGATTTCATTTGTTTTGAGATTCTAGACAATGTAATCATTAAATTCTATTTGCATGTATTAATTTAGTTTTCTTATAGTTCCATCTATCTTCCTAAATTACCATGTTATGTTAGTCTTTGCTGATTTTGTTGTCTAGCATGTTTGTTGGGTAATTTAGTCCATTGTGCTTCATATAGTTGCATTATTTGGGAATTGATTTGTGGGTTTGAGTTATTGATGTTAAGTTTCCATAGTGCTAGGTAATTCCATTAATTAATTTGCCTAAAGGAACTAGGTCATAAATCAAATCTGCGCATGAGTATGATTAGGTAGAGTTCCATAAGTTGGTGGTTTGATTATAGTCTAGCATTAATTGGTTGTTGGATCCGAAGGAAATTGAGTGACTTGGACGGGACCCAAATTATTCTATCTATTGGAACATACTTCCAGTTAATGTAGGATTACAGTTAATCTACTTGGTCAATGAGGTTGATTGGTTCTTAATTGACCTATTCCTTCAACTAAGGCTAATTGTATCAACTTGTGTTGAACTTAGCCCAATTAGCTCCTCCCTAAGAGTGTGAGTTAATAGTTTGTCACGTGTCATCCCTAGCCAAAAGAGCATCCCATCATTCCATTACATCACCTATCCATATTTATCCTAAAAATACCAAAAACAAGTATTTATATTTCTTTTTATAAAAAATACCAAAAACACATTCTCTTAACCCCCCATTTTTATAGTTTTAATTGCATTTAGTTTTCCTAGATTAGTTCATTAGGCTCATTGAGCGACGATCCGGGATCGCACCACTATAGTGCAATACTTGGTTGGAAATATTTTACATTTGCACCCCGAGGCATTTAGGAATGTGGCAAATCAGCATGTCATCTTGTTTACTAAGGACTCATCTATAAAAAGAAAAGAAATAATGTTAGTCATCTCACAATAATTTAAAACTGGTGGTATATGATGTCAAATATAATATACTTCCTTTGTTCCTAAATATAACTCATTTGATTTTTTTTTTTGTGAAATTTAGGAAGCTTAAATGAGCCACTTGATCATAACGTATTTTGCGTATTACTATTAGATTATATGTTAGTTTATAAGTTAAATAAACTAGTTTAGAGAAAAATTCAGTCAAATCAATTTATAAGTGACTTTTTTAACTATCTTGGGATTGTCCAAAAATGTCAATTAGGTCATGTATTTAGAAATAGATGGAGTAATATATATATATATATATATCCTAACTAGATATAGGACTGATTGACAATACCCTGATAACCTATTACAGCACTGTTAATTGATCATTAGTCAAGAGTGATAGACTTTTTTAACCGACGAATGCTTAGATAGTTGGTATGGCATATGACACCTTAAATATTAGTAGCAAGTTTGGATTAAAATTTAGTTTATTTAACGTATTTTCCCCCACTGACACTCAAAGACCAGAAAACTTGAGGTAAAAGGACCACACTTGTCTCTCATCCATACAAACATTCGAAACCTGACTATATTTGTTTCTTCAATAATCCAAATGATTTTATTAAATAGTTTTAATTTAATACCATTTATTTAGACATATTTATTTTTTAAGTTGTACGTTATATATTCAAGCTATCTTCGTACCACAAAAATATTAAGTGCGGGAGTAATTTATGAAAAAGAAATGCACAAAAATTACTCTTTCCGATTTTAATTATAAAATTAAGTTGAATTTTTTACAGAGATTAAGGAAAAAACGGACCTCTAAATTTTAACATATAGTATATATAATTAAATTATATGTTAACTTATAAGTAAAAATAATTACTTTTGAAAAAAAAAATTAAACATAAACAATGATCCAAATGATTTATTTACATCTGTAATTTCTGAAGAAAAAAAAATTACCATGATCTTGTACTTAGGAATGGTGAGCATATATTGTTGTTAAAGTGGGTTTGAAATTTTCTATGCCTACTGGTCCACGGGATTGAAAGATAAAGGAAGTGATGTTGACAGGAATACATGTATCCTGATTAGATAACAATCTTCGCAACAGCAACCCATATATGTATATGTGGAATGACTCGATTGCAACAAAAATAACAATTTATGTAAATGTGTCATAAACTAATATAAACAGTGCAAAGTTTTTTGCAAGAAAATGAAATAAATAAATCAATAACAAATTCGAGGTGAAAAACAGGATAACAACTAACATAAAAAATAATGATTTAAATTAAAAAGTGATTTTAAAAAAATAAGGACTAATGAGATTTAAATTTAAATGGTTCAAAACTGATAATCTAAACAATATATGTGTTATAATTAACATTATAGAGAGAACATTTATTCTTAATATTTCCAGTAGACACTCTCACACACTTAACTAACTAATCTAAGTATATATTTGGGACCAAAAAAAGATTCAAAATACATTGATCAAATAATCTCAAGTAAGAGATCTTCAAACACGAGAGGATCATAAAATAGAGCAGAATTAACCACGTCCACATGATCATCACCACCAGATCCAAAAGGAGGAAGAACAGCTTCTTGATCACGAGGAGACACAAGGCAATCATTGGATGAACTTGAAGGAACAACAACATTAATAATATTATCCTTATTATTTATGTAATTGTTCTTCTTCTTTTTCTTGATGTTGTGACATTGTTCCATGTCTTTTACAGAACCAGAAGATGAAATTAAAGTGGAGCCAAACGAGAGAAAGAGATTATTGCAATTGTTGTTGACTTTTGGGTCAAAGGTGGTAATAAGATTATTTTTGTTGGTGAAACTATTGTCGAAGCTGAGAATATAAGAAGAGGATGAATTAAGGCGTTCATGAGAATTATCAAGGAAAATGAGAGGATTGAGAAGGTTGGTGCAAGTGTGGAGGCCAAAATAAGTGGTCCTGTAGATAGGAGGATTTTCTTGGATTTTCTGAACTTGTTTTTTCGCTTCACATCCTTGATCATGCTTGTGAGTGCATCTGAAATAGTTCCTGCAATTAGATCATTACATGATTAATTTAATCATCTGAAGGAAAATTAGTGGATGTGATCTAATATTTAAGGAAATAGTATATCGTTTCCTTTTTCTGGAAACCCCATAAACGCTAGCTAGGCTGTTGTAATAGGGAAAAAAATAAAGCTATATATTTATCTTGTTTTTAACTTCATATTATTGAAGATGATGATTCTTTTAGACTTGCAATCATCCATAACAAAAATTATATAAATAAGGCAACTTGCTCTCTGTGCATCATATGAACTCTGAACTTTGTGCCAAAAATTATTTTATTATGAATTTGTTCATTCTTTTTCTTTTTGAATGATAGGAACATAAACAAATGGTTTAAAGATTACAAATATAATTTGACATGATATTCCACTCACAAAGAAGCTAAGTTTTCATATTATTAGGTTGTAAGGCCATTAACAGCAATTTATTCATCATTGTGCTAACAAAAACACAAGTTAAGAAGGTGATTTAATTTATTTGTAACCTGAAGTTTAGACCAGTGAGATTCACATAAATTATATGAAAATTGATTCTACTTTTCTAAAAAAAAAAAAAAAGTTCATGGGAAATATAAAAATTGAACAAACTTGAAATGTTTAGTATTGAGTATGGTTTTTTGGCCATATTTCCTCCATGCATGCCCATCTTCTTTTGGAGTCATTTTGGAGTCCTCCACCCACGTTTGTACTGTACCTTTCCTGCCACCATAAAATTAATTAGTTATTAGTAACTTGAATGATTAATAAACTCCATTAATTAATTAGCTCCTTAATTATTCTATACCGTAACATGAACTCAGTATTAAACTTATCCAAATACTGACAACAAACGTAGCGCGCGCGCGCACAACATAAAATAACACATAACCTCATATCATTTCATCTCCTAACGAAATCTGAGACTTGAAAATCTATTAGAAAAGAAAGATGTGAAATCTAATGTATCAAAAAGGGTAAAGACATAGTCGATCTATCGGAGAGAAAGAAAGAAATGATGTGTGTGTGTGTGTGTTTTGGTGGTTCATATATATATATATATATATATATATATATATTTATATATTTATTATGAAAATGCCTTTTCTTTGGAGAGGATCTTGTAGGATCTTTAATGGTGGAGGAGGTGGGGCTCATTCTTGTCTTTGGGATCTCAACATGATGAGATTTATCGGAGTTAGAAGGAAAGTGATGAGAGGAGAGGAAGAAGAAATGGTGGAATCTGAAGAAACATTACTATGATGATTATGATTGAAGAGAGAGAGTGTGTTGGTGAAAGTATACAGAATTTTGGCCACCAGATCCTCAGCAGACGACGTGGTTTGGGCCTTAACCTTATCATCATAAACATAATCATGTTGAAGTATCAATCCTCGAAGCTGGTTAGCAAACTCTCTCCCTCTCTCTAGTTCCTTCACTGCCATCATATGCTCCATATATCTCACAAAAACCACTGATCAATAATAACACAAAACCCTTTTATATTTTATAGTATAAGATGAGATGTAGTACTAAGTGGTGGTGGTGATGAAGAAGTTGAAGATAGAGTATTAGACTGTGTTGTGAGTGGAGGGAGGGAGGGAGGGGGGGGGGGGAGGTATAACGGTTTTAAAGGGGAAGGAGAAGGCGGAGGAGGGTAAATATATATATATATATACACACTCATATGATTAGGGTTGTACACTCATCCCAGAACTTGGGCTTGCCCGTGACCTGGTCCAGCCCGAAGCAACATGGTCCTAGAAAAATAAGCTGGAAACAATAAAAAAAAAATAGGACAGGACCAACCCTATCACAAGGCAGGACATGATTTCAGGTATAGGTATTAGAACTAGGGGAATGACCTGGCCCGAAAATATTATTATTTTTTAAACAAATAATAATTTATTTTTAAGACACCATATAAAAATATTTGACTAATTGATCTATTAAATTTTTTTCTCTCCCAATTTCTTTTCTTTTTTCAATTTCTTTGATTATTTCCTAAACCCTCTAATTTCCGATTTTCCTATTTCGATTAGAGAACATTAACTCATTTAAGGACCAACCCTTTGACTTCAGGGACATGTCCTGCCTGGTCCTGGTCCTAAGTCAAACAGGACCTGGCTAGGCATCAAGCCAAAAAGACGAGACCGAAGTTTTTTTGGACAGAACTTTAAGCATATGTCTAATTCAGTCCTATCCGATCTTTGTGTAGCCCTATATAAGATGGCATATTAGCAAGGTACTACCCACTTTTTTTAATGGTTCTTTTATTTTTATTTTCTTATAATTGAGGCTATTTTTTTAACTGAAGAATTGAAGGCATTCTTGATAACTTCTAGGAATTCATGTAATGTTAGCACATTTTCCTTGAGTTCTATTCAATCATTGATAAATTTTGGATACTCAAGATAGGAAAATACTCATTTGATTTTTGGTTGTACATCATTGTTTAATTGTGTAGATTTTGATCATATTTCTAACTAGTTTCTTATGTTGTTTTATGTAAATCTTGTAGGAATATTTTGATGCAATAACCAAGTTATCATAGCCCCTTTATCAAGCTGAGTGGACAAAGCTAAGACGAAACCAGAGAAAAAAAAAACTTCGCCATGGCAAAGTCACGGCGAAAGCCAAAGCGAAGTCACGGCGAACAACACTTGTTTCTGGAACATTTTTTGATAGTTCGCCATGGCTTCGCAACGGCGAACTCACGGCAAACGGCCTGCGATGCTGTTCGTTTTGATAGAAAAAGGCAGACTGAACTGAAATAAAAGCTAGGGTTTCGAGTTCATCAATCATTCTTCGACTTCTAGGGCATTTTGGGAGTGTTTTGCTCTACTAGGGCTTGGAGCTTGGGCTTGGAGCTTTGAAGAGATTTGGGCTTCTCCTCTTGGTTTATCTTCTCCATCTTCATTATCTACTCTTGTTCTATTTTGTGATGATGTATATATATGCTCTCATGGAGTTGTTGGACATGAGTGGCTAAATACTTTGATTCTAAGATTATTTTGAACCCTTGTATGGATTAACTCTTGATTCCTCCTCTTATTTTGTGATTAATGAGATGTATGTGTTTATTTTACTCTTCTCCTGATGCTTCTAAGTGATTGATCACCATTTAGATGTTGGGTTCACTTGATTGATGCTTGAAAGGGCTAGATTGAATGTAGAACTTGGGTAAAATAGTGTAAGAACTTGAAGTTTGCATGATGAATGGATGGTTTTGTTGGTAAGATAGAGCTATATTTGATAACCTTGCATAGTCACATTAGGATTGGATCTTGAAAATTGGTTTTTATTAATTATAACAAGAGATTGTGCAATTAATGAGATCAAACACTTGGTCTTGACTTGAGAGAGTTTTTACAAGTACTTTGTGAATCCTAGATTAGCACATGGTTTCATTGAGAACATCTTTGAGAGGAGGTTAATTGAGTTTTATGAAGTACAAGGGGGATACATAATCTTAGGACCTATTTTATACTTGAAGTTGAAGAATCACTTGTTTATAATTTTGTTTTCATTTAGCACAAGTTTATTTTCATAATTAATCTTCAATCTCAATATTTGAATCACTCAAATTGGGCGAGAGTGTGACAATCATTGTTTGACCAGGTTTTGGAACCAAATCCTCTTGGGAACGATACTTTACTTATCACTTTATTACTTGGCACGACCCGTACACTTGCGGTGCGAACAATTCTCTATCGCCTTAGTCTTAAGACTAGCTAATTCCCTTTTAGACTTAAAGTTGAAAAGATTTTTGCCTGAGATTAACTCCTTTTGAAATTTAAATTGTAAAGTGTTTTTGGGATTCGAACTTGGGGTCATCATCTATTACGGGTTTGCTTACTTCTTTTATTTTATAAAAAAAATTAATATTGTGCATATGCTCGGGAATGATGGAGGAAGCCAGAGAGAAAATTCCAGGGGTGGATTAATTTTTTTAGGTTACAACTTACAATCCCTTTCATGCAAGTGGTATGAAGAGAATGACGTCACTAGGATTATGTCATGATGACGAGTTAGCCAATCACATGAAGGAACGTGGCATCTCCCCGTTGGTTGGACTTCAAAGCATAATTTGTTTATTATCAGTTAGCCAATCACAAAGGAAAGGCATAATCCATTCACTATTATTTGCCCTTTGAGTAATCCAATGAGATAGATACGTTACTTTTGGAGGTATCTATGAGAATGGGTGATGCTTCACTCCTATCTGGTATGATAAAAAGTTGGATACCTGGATTAGTTTTTTTTTTTTTTTTAAAATAAGTTATTTTAAAAATAGATTTTAAATATATAATAGTTTTGAAAAGAAAAAAAAATTGGCTTATTGAGAAAAAACTATAGTTTCCCATCCTCAACCCATAGTTTTTTTTTTTAAAAAAAAAAAAGGGAAAAAAAGAGTATCTTTTTTTTTTTTTTGGCAAAACCATGGTTTCCTCTGTAAAATAGTATTATCCTAACACACACATCACTCTTCAACTTCGTTTTTTAATACTAAAGAAACTATGATATTCATGTTTGCTTAGTTAAATTTGGGTAACTTTCTTAATTTTGGTTACGAACTTGTTATAGCTTGGCCTTTCATGTTAGTTTGTTACAGATCTGGTATTGTTCAAGTCCAAGTCTATATTGTTATGTATATATCTGCATGTGCTATGGTTTTCTCTCTCCCGCTCTCTCAAAACTTCAAGTGGTGGATGTTTTTTCTCTTGTTAGTCGGAGGAGGAAAATGGCCGTAATTTGTGTTGATTTCAATTCTTTTAAGTGTTTTTTTTTTTTTTTTTTTTTTTGTTGGCAATGGCGTGGCTAGTCTTTGGTGCAATAAGCATATTTGAGGGATTGAACGGTGGCAGATCTCATATGGCGACTTCAATTTGGGTTCCGGGGGTTGGATTTTGATGACTAGGGCCCTGTATATATCTTGATTGCCACATCTTTCATACGGCTTTTATTGGTTATTGGTGGCTACAAATCCGAAAGGTACATCCCTGTTTTGACCGTTTGGTTTACTCTACAATTGTCGTGATGAGGACACTTTCTTCTCCTTCATCTTTTAACTGATCGTTGTGGGTGTTGTTGCTTCTATAATTTCTTCTTATGTAGGTTCTTCAACAATTAGCTAGTTAGTTTGGTTGGGCTTTTGCCAATAATAGGGGTGGGTCTTTTGGGGTGGTTTTTCAAACCCTCACCCCTTACGATGGTATTGATGTCAGTAACGACACTTCTTTTCCTACAATTTCCGGTGAAGGGATTATTGGAGTTAGAGTCCTTGGTGACAGCGCGCGCGGCAGCTTCCCGATAACATCTTTTTAGTGTTAGGTTTTGTATAGGGTTATTTTGAATTGGAATGTGCATGTTTGGACCTTTTTACCGTAGACTTGTATGCTTGCCTTTGTACTTTTCTTTGTTGATCTTCAATGAAATTGTTGCATTATCTGGTAAAAAGTCTATATTGTTA
This sequence comes from Mimosa bimucronata, assembly GCA_037074515.1. Lineage (NCBI taxonomy): Eukaryota > Viridiplantae > Streptophyta > Magnoliopsida > Fabales > Fabaceae > Mimosa > Mimosa bimucronata. The sequence continues at coordinate 6,196,892 of CM073446.1, forward strand.
TCTAATCGTTTTTTTTTTCTTGTTATAAAATTGTCTGTGCATAAAAAAAAAAAAGTTATTTACATGCTATTTGGTCATCAATATACATATGTCCTTTAAATTTCCTAACTCTTTATTTTTTTTGTTGAAGTATAGTTTACATGAATATATATACTTTTTGTATTTAAATCTAGTATTTTCATATTTTTATCAGGTATCTGAGTATCCGACTACTCAAGTTTCAGGGATCGTGGCTTTCCCACCCAACGTAAATGTCTCCTTTAGGACTTGAATTTGAGACCCCAAGGGACCCAACGGACCTTATAATGCTAGACCAACTATGCGCTAGTTACCACCCTATATTCTTGCAAAGATAACAAGTGTATTTTTGTAAATTGTATGTGCAAAAATCATTATTTTTTAAGAAGCCTTTAATATTATAAGGATTTTAGAACAGCAAATCAAAAACAAAAAAATTAAACTAATTTAGAACTATTTATTTTCTTAAAACAGATCTAAATAAACAGAAAACAAATGGATAATTATTAAACCAGTCAAACATGAATTGACATATAGCTTGTTTGGCTGGGCTACTTTTGTAAAAAAAAAAAGGACTTATTTTTTGCCAAAAGAACTTATATGCAAAAATGACTTATAAATGGTGTTTGGCTGGGCTACCAAAAATAAGAATTTATGGGCCAAAAAGGACTTATTTTTATAAGTTGATCAGATCAACTTATTTAGGTCTAAAAGAACTTATAGGTGGGACCCACGAAAAAAAGAGGAACATGCTTCACAGTCAGGTCATGAAAATGTGGGGCCCACGAATTTTTTTTTTTTATAGAGCACGAATTTATATTCCTGTCCACGCATGAATTTTTTTTTTGGCCAGTTGTGCATGAAAATGAAAGCAATCTGAATTAATTTTTGTCATTGCTCATTTAAATTATCTTTTCATTTTTTTAACCTATTCATTTCATTTTTGTTTGCAAATAATTATATAATTAAATTTCCATTTTAATTTTTTCAGATAATTTTAATTTTTAAGGTAAAAAAAAGATAATTTTAATTTTTCACTCAAAATCATCATAACTCAAAAATTTAATGGATAATCTTAATTTAGTTCTATTATTCTGGTCATTTTTATCTTAACCTTACTTTTCAAGAAGTTCATCCAAACATGTTTAAAAGTTCAACTGACTTATAAGTCATTTTTTTAACAGCCCATCCAAACATAAAAGTCACTTTCAATTTGATTTATTTTCAGTTTGACTTATATATAAGTCACTTTTCTAGAAGTCGATCCAAACACACCCATAATTGATAAAACGAGAATAAGTACAACTTTGAAGTCAGCCGATGATACCATTGGATGGATTTTCATCATCAATATTCAATAATCCCGCCTTCATCCCGCGTGCAGTGACGAGGATATCAAAATTATAGCTCTTTTGTTTTTTCCTCATAATCAAAATTGTAGTTTTGAAACCAAGAACTAAATAAGATAGTCATATTATTAAAACCAGAAAAATGTGCAGGGCCTATAATGGTGATGAGTTGCCATTCTTGATTTTTTCCAAAAGTCAATAGAAAGCATCACATAGTGAAAGCAGCAAAATAAATATTACTGTATGAGGAAATTAAGCATGTGCATTGTGCACCAAGTGCATTAGTGTTGCTTTTAAATTATGATTGTTTTACCACCAAGCACTTAGATCAACTGGCTGTAACTTGTTCTACCTTAATCAATGGCCTCTAGTTCGAGTCATAGGTATGCAGCTGCGATAATTACTAAGAGGTGGCGAGATTCCTCCCATTATGGACCTACATTCCCGCGAATCAGATTAGTCGGTTACTAATAACGCCGGATCCCGATAGATAAATCCAAAAATTTTGATTGTTTATATTCCCAAAGAATCGTAAAAGATATATTGGTTAAATTATAGAAGGTGCAAGAGCAAGAATGGACTCTTTCGTTATAATTTGTTTTTGATTCCTTGTAATTTTATACTCCCTGTAGTTTTTTGCAATCGGAAAGTACCCTATAAAGTGAAAGGGAAGTGTTATCACACTGCTATAAGACCAATAATACTATATGGTAATGAATGTTGAGCTTTGAAGAGATAACATTAACATAAAATGGGGTTGGCTGAAATGAGGATATTGAGATGGATGTATAGTCATATAAGAAATGATAAGATTCGAAATGATCATATATGCGAACGGGGTTGGAGTGGTACCTATTGGTGAGAAAATGATATAAAATCGTTTGAGACGGTTTGAACATGTCTAAAGAAGATCATTATTAGATGCGCTAGTGAGAAAGGTAGATCAAATAGTATGGAGTCTTATTAAAAGAAGGAGAGGGAGACCAAGGCGAAAACTCAGTGAAGTTATTATAGAGTGATAATTTTTTAATTAACAATATATCTAAAGATTTTGTTACTAATATAGCACAATAGCGTCATACAATCTATGTAGCTGACCCAACCTAATGGGATAAGACTTTGTTGTTGTTGTAATTTTATACTTTCTCTGAAATAAAAAATAAGACTTAATTGGGGTTAGATTATATCATAAATATAATAGGTCAACTCATTTTATCTTCTTTATTTATCATTTTTTTTGGAAAATCATTTTCCAAACTTATAAATTCATATATACTTGTAGAGCCCACCTAACCATTTGGTGTTTGTATCGGAGCAGTGCCGCCTCGAGTCCGCTCTCCAAGAAATTAAATCCGAGGGGATAGTGGAAGCTAACCCTGGATGGGTGTCGATCTCAAGGAGCCTAGTGTAATGTGATTCCTAATAGCTAATATGTAAACTTGAAAAGGTGGGTAAAAAGCATTTTTGTTTGGTTTTAGTATGAAGTTTGGTATGTGCAAAAGGTAAAGTAAAAGGTGGGAATTAAAAGTGAGATTTGGATGAGAATGGGATAAAGATCATTCTTGATGAATGAGAGATTCGGGAATCATTGCTTCTAAAGATTTTAGGGAGTTTAATTGATTTTCTAAAGAGCCCTAAAGGAACCCCTCTAGGCTAGGCTTAGGTTAACTTAATTAATGCCGGAACCCCGTACATTACTTAATTTAACCAAAGTTGATTAAGTTCAAAATCAAGAAATAATTAATTATGCAAGACTTTTAAATCCACAATTTGGGCCACCCCATAATTGCTCTAAATTTCTCTCTAAACCCTAATCCATTGATGGCCACCCATACAATGAATTAGGACCTAAAGAGTGTTTGCCCAATGTCTTAACACAATCAATTAATTCTTATGCCACCTCCCTCAAGCAAATAACTTAACACTCTTAATCCACTAACCAAGCCACCTTGCATTAGCACATAATTTTCACAAAGAGAATAACAAAACTATGAACCCGTAAATTTCATTAAACTCAAAGTTAATAAGTAGCAATGTCAAGCATTATACAAGAAGGAAATAACATAAACATAGTTTCTAACCCTAATGACATAAATGCACTCAACCAAGTGCCATAAATGCACATCAGCCAAATGCAATTAATACATTCCACCAAATGCCATAAATGCAACCCTAGAACCCTAGAAAAGCATAAATACAACAAATGGAGGAAGGATTAGAACTAGAAAAACTCCCCTATTCAAGATTCAAGCTCATCCCTTGGCTCCCACCACCAAGAATGGTGGAGCCTAGCTGCTACTCTCCATGGAAGAACCAACAAGAAGAGAGGAAGGTGTGGAAGCCATGGGTGGAAGAAAGAAAGATGAAGAAGATGAAGATGGAGAAGAGAGAGCTAGGGCTTAGAGGGTGTGAATGGGAACCAAATCTGCCCTAATGGGGTCTAGCTTTCGTGTTTTATGTCCCCCAAGTTGGGTCAAGTGAGTGGGGTTCAAGTTGGATCCGAATCAGGCCCAAAAACGAGACTGAAATTCTACAGAATTCGCGCAATTCGCCGTCCGCTCGCCACGGCGAGCTGCTGTTGCTTCTGGAACTCTTCTGGCTTTCTCGCCGTGGGCTCGCCGCGGCTAAGCCACGGCGAGCTCACTCCTTCTCTGGAATTTGGGGGCCCGTTCACCGTCTGCCTCGCCGCGGCGAGGAGCCTTCAGTTCTGCCTCTTTTGTTTGGCCTTTTTCTTAAACTAGAATCCGATCTTTGGTCCTTGCTCGACCCTATAAGTAAAAATAAGACAAAACCAAGATCAAATAGCCCTATAAATTAATCAATGCAATTAATCTACAATTATGGCTAATTAATCCTAATTTTACACTCATTTCACTTGAGAGTTTAAGACATTCAATTAAGCATTATTAGACCAAACTTGCATCTTAATCATGTTAATTGCCTCAATTTAAGCATATAAAAACATTACAAATCCGAGATTTGTCAACTCCCCCACACTTGAACCTTTGTACTCCCGGACAAAGACAAATTTTAAAGCTTAAGCACAATGGTAATTAAGGCATAAATGAGAACTTCAACATGCTAAATGAACATAAGCCAATGCAAATTGAGAAGCCCCTAACCAACAAGCAATGAGGAATGGAATGATGCTAAAGGGCTAACCATGAATGCAGTTGATGCAATGTGGATGAGTAAAGGAGAATGTCACTCAAGGATAAGTGTTTCACTCTTCTCACCATATTGGGTTCATTTTCTACTCTCAATATCCACTTTGAAGCACATTCTACCATAGGCTTGTAAGAATTCTAAGATCTTCACTTAAAAACAAGAAGTGTAATGCATCAAAAGGACTTTTGGGGTTGTAATGATGGAATAAGTCATGTGGTATGATGAAATGAAAGGAATTTGATGTTATGCATGCTTGAATGCTTATTTCAACACAAAGCACCAATTTCAACTTGCTAGAGACCATACATGCCTTATTTTGCAATTTTTGTAATTTTTCACATTTTCTTTTTTTCTTTTTTCACTCTTTTTCTTCTTTTTGTACTCTTGTTTTTCTCTATACATGGCATGCTTATATACAACCAAGCAGTGGCATTTTTCAAACAATCCAAACAATGATGCAAATTTTCAGATATTGGCATGTTAAATGCAAAACATCAAGTGAAGGACTCAAATGGGGTGACAAATGGAAGAAGTGTTTACGGTTTGTGTTTGGGATGTGAGGGTATGAAATGAATGCCTTTATCATGCATTCATTTAAGAATGCAAACAAGTTCTAGAGAATAGCAACCAAGTGGATTCACACAAGAATAAGCATATAGGCCCAAATAAACCTCACAACATGGCTAATTCTCCTAAACTCATAAACAAAGATCAACTACACCCAAGATTCAACCATAAAGCATCAATTCCAATCAACAAAGTTGTCAATCAAGAAGATTAATCGAAAGCATCAACACATATCAAAAAGCATGAAGGAATTCCCATAATTGCCAAAAACATTTCCAAGAACATCATGTCAAGTCCAAAGAGGAACAAAAGTGGAAGTGAGGGAAAGTTAAAAATTTTCAAATTTTTCCAACTTTTTGAAGCAAGAAACATAACCAAGATGCAATAATTTTTAACCCACTTTACCCACTATGAAACACATCCCTCCCCCACACTTAATTCCTACATTGTCCTCAATGTAGCAAAACATGGAAATAACAATTCAACTCAACTCTTGGGTGAAGTGGAAAGTTGTGAAGTCCAATTCAAGATTGAAGCACAACACGTCATCAATCACCAAAAGAGAAAATAGGGAGAGGCAAGAGTGAGCCAAAATGATATACTAAAGGAATTTTCAAAGCATGTTGAAATTAAGTGGGGTGAGCAAGAAGCTTTTATTACTAATCCTAGGAATTTAAAAACAACTACAGCTACTTTTCCTACTAGGTAAGTTCCCTCCCCCACACTTAGCTCAAAAACATTTGTCAGTTATAAAGCAGAGGAGCAAGTAAAGAGGAAAGGAACAACCTCATGATTAAGGTGGTTGAGATGGTTCCTGGTAGCGCTTGAGCAAATGGCTATTGACTTTGAATTTTGATCCGGTAGCGCCATCTAGAAGCTCAAATGCACCGTAGGGGTAGGCTTGGACAACTTGGTATGGACCCTCCCACCTAAACTTGAACTTTCCCGGTAGGATCTTGAGTCTCGCCTTAAACATCATCACCTTGTCCCCTTCTTTAAAGTCCTTCTTCATGATATGCTTATCATGCATCATCTTCAACCGATCCTTGTAGATTAGCCCATTCTCATAGGCGTGCAACCGCAATTCCTCAAGCTCTTGGAGTTGCATCATCCGATTGGTCAAGGAAGACTCCAAATCGGCATTGCAAGCTTTGACAGCCCAATACGACTTGTGCTCCAACTCCATAGGTAGGTGGCAAGACTTCCCATAGACAACTCTAAAGGGCGATGTCCCAATAGGCGTCATGTAGGCCGTCCTATATGCCCAAAGAGCTTCTTCCAAGCGATCACTCCAATCTTTGAGCGATGGCTTCACTATCTTCTCAAGAATGCGCTTCACCTCCCGGTTTGAAACTTCAACTAACCCATTTGTCTAAGGATGGTAGGGTGTAGCAACTTTGTGAGTGACTCCATACTTGGCAAAAAAGGGACTGGATGATCCGGTTGCAGAAATGTGTACCCTGATCGCTGATGATAGCTCTAGGAATGCCATACCTGCAAAAGATATGAGAATGTAAGAATTTAGAAACAGTAGCGGCATCGTCTTTCCTAGTTGGGATTGCCTCAACCCATCTAGACACATAATCTACTGCAAGCAAAATGTAAGAAAATCCACAGGAAAGAGGGAAGGGTCCCAAAAAATCAATGCCCCACACATCAAAAATCTCACAAAAGTGCATGGGCCTCATAGGCATCTCGTGCCTCTTACCCCAACTCCCAAACTGTTGACATTTCTCACAAGACTTACAATAAATAAATGCATCTCTAAATAAAGTAGGCCAGAAAAATCCACACTCTAACACTCTCCTAGCAGTCGTTTTAGCACTAAAATGACCACCACAAGATAAAAAATGAGCATGAGTAAGGATAGAGTGAATCTCATCGTTTGGAACACAACAGCGGATGATCTGGTCACTACAAATGTGCCACAGAGTGGGTGGATCCCAGATGTAGTACTTGGCCTCCCTCTTCAATTTGTTGACCTGGAAATGAGACAAGGAAGATGGAACCACATCAGCAGTTAGATAGTTCACAACATGTGCGTACCAAGGCTCAACAGTGGCCAAGGTGAACAAAGCAGAATCAGGGAAAGAATCAATGCAAAGATCAGAAGAATCAACTCCCCTTGTGTCAGGAGGCAAGCGGCTCAAATGATCGGCCACATCATTCTCAGCTCCGGCCCGATCCTTGATTCTTACATCAAATTCTTGCATTAGAAGAGCCCATCTCAGCAGTCTAGCCTTAGATTGGGGCTTTTGAAACAAATACCGCACAGCTGCATGGTCAGTGTATGCTACCACAGAAGAGTTTATCAAATATTGTCAAAACTTGTCAAGTGCAAAAATTATAGCAAACAACTCTTTTTCAGTAGTGGTGTAATTAACTTGTGCGGAATCAAGCGTCCGAAATGCATATGTAATGACCCTAGGGACCTTGTCTACTCTCTGACCAAGCATGGCTCCTACCGCAAAATTAGATGCATCACATGAAAGCTCAAAGGGCAATTGTCAATTAGGTGCACTAATAATGGGAGGAGAAATCAAGGAAGATTTCAATGTGTCAAAGGCATGCTTACATTTATCATCAAACACAAAATCAGAGTCATTTTTAAGCAAAGATGAAAGGGGTAAGGCAATTTTTGAAAAATTAGCAATAAAACGCCTATAGAACCCCGCATGCCCTAGAAATAATCTAACTTCTTTCAAATTGGTCGGATAGGGCAAAGATGCAATAACTTCAATTTTAGCCTTGTCAACCTCAATCCCTTTTTGGGAGATCAAGTAACCCAAAACAATGCCACTATCTACCACGAAATGACACTTCTTATAGTTTAAAACCAAGTTCTTTTCCAAACATCTTTTCAAAACAAGTTCTAAACTAGAGAGGCATTCATCAAAGCTAGAACCATAAACAGTGAAATCATCCATAAACACCTCCATGTTATGCTCCAATAAATCACTAAAAATAGACATCATACATCTTTGAAAAGTACCAGGAGCATTACAAAGTCCAAAAGGCATCCTACGATAAGCAAAGGTACCAAAAGGACATGTGAATGTGGTTTTTTCTTGGTCCTCCGGTGCAATTGGTACTTGGAAGTACCCGGAGAAACCATCAAGAAAGCAGTAGTGAGACTTACCTGAGATCCTCTCAAGCATTTGATCAATAAAGGGTAAAGGAAAGTGGTCCTTTCTAGTGGAGGAATTAAGCTTCCTATAATCTATACACACTCTCCAAGAATTCTGGACTCTGGTGGGAATAAGCTCATCGTTGTCACTCCGGACAACGGTAATACCACTCTTTTTCGGTACTACTTGTACCGGTGACACCCACTCGCTATCAGAAATGGGATAAATGATCCCAGCACTCAAGAGCTTAGCTATTTCTTTCCTCACAACATCAAGAATGAGAGGATTCAGTCTCCTCTGTGGTTGCCGAATAGGCTTAGAACCCTCCTCCAAGAGGATTCTATGTGTACAAACTGAGGGATTGATCCCTGGAATGTCAGCAAGAGACCACCCAATTGCACCCCTATAAGACCTAAGAAGAGAAACAAGTCTACCCTCCTCAACATCAGATAAAGCACTTGAAATAATCACAGGCAATTTATCACAATCAGCAAGAAACACATTTCAAGTTAGGAGGTAAGGGTTTAAGATCCACAATTGGGGGTTTTACCACAGAAGGTACCAACTCTTGAAGCTCAAGTGCAGCAAGTGGCAAAATTGTGTTATCACAAAGTGGGGAAGGAGATATGGGTGCATCTACCAATGCTGTAATTTCTCCACTTCCCAAGGGTGAGCAAGTATCCACCATAGATAAAGCTACCGGTGTAGCTTGGACATCAATGTCTATGTGGTTAGCAGGACCTGCATCACAATCAGAAGAAACTTTCCCAAGACCATTGGGTGTGGGGTGAGCAGATATATCATCACAAGAGCAAGTAGAAGCATCAAAATCATGCGAAGTGGAAAGCCAGCTCTTAATCTCAATACAAGCAAGACACGGCACATCATCAACGCAATCACAAAATGAAGAAGTATGGGATGGGGAAATAACAGATGATGGTTCAACATGCTCAAATGAATCAACAAACATAGCATCACACAGTTCATCGATGTCATCATCCACACACGAAATTACACTAATGCCTACGTAAGTACAATCATCACTAGCATTGCGCATGGTCTCAGAAAACAGAAATTTGACCTCTTGGTCACCAGTCCCTATAGTGATTGTACCTTTTTTCATATCAATGATGGTTTCGGTTGTTCTAAGAAAAGGTCGGCTAAGAATCAAAGTATTATCACTAGGGTTGTCACTAGTCATGTTTAGGACATAGAAATCGGCCGGAAAAACAAGGCTTTTACTTGCACCAAAATATCTTCCAAAATGCCTTTAGGATACCTAATTGTTCGGTCCGCAAGTTGGAGAACCACACTTGTGTCTCGAATGGATTGGGTACCCAATGACTCAAAAATAGAGGAAGGCATGACATTTATCGCAGCACCAAGATCTAGTAAAGCATTTGAAATGGTGGTCTTGCTATAATACAAGGGATAGTGTAAGAACCCGGGTCTTTGCATTTCAAAGGTAATTGTGGTTTAAACAAAGCACTAACATTAGACCCCAGTTGGATTCTTTCACTATGCTTGTATTTCCTCTTGTTGGTGCATAAATCTTTTAAAAACTTTGCCGACTTGGGCATTTTCTTTATCAAATCAAGGAGAGGCAAATTCACTTCTACTTTGCTGAACATGTCAAACATTTCTTTATCACATTTATCATCCACAACCTTTGTACTAGCCAAGTATGAATGAGGAAAAGGAAGGTCAGAAACTTTTACCTCTTGAGCCTTTTGTAAACTTTTCTAAAGCATTTGAAAGCTTTTCTTTCTCCTTCAACAAGTTCTCACAGCTAGAACAACTATCAGAATTTGTTGTAGGAGGATTAGCTATCGATGGCTCAACTCTGGGAGCTTGCGCTAGCTTCTCTTCTATCGATAGTGCTGAAGGAACTTTGGATGTAGAAGAAGAAATATTTTTCTTAAGTTCCTTGTTTTCTTTTCTTAAACCTACAACTTCCTTAGCAAGCTTAGTTAATTCAATATGTATTTCATCATACATGCTTTGAAGTTCAGAATAGGTAGGTTCATAATCATATGCCTCAAAGTCACTTTGCTCTTCTTAAGCAACTAGGCAGAAATTTGCACATTCTTCATTATCGCTAGCTTCCTCATCTAAGCTATCACCCCAGATGGATGATACATAGGCTTCCTTCCTTCCAAAGGACTTCTCCTTCTTTTTCTCCTTTTCCTTGAATCTTTGAAGACTTGGGCACTCTGCTTTGAAATGACCAGGCTTCTTACATTCAAAACACACAGGAGCTTTGTCCTTCTGAGAATCTTTTCTGAAGCTAGGACCACCCTTCTGGAACCTTCCTTTTCTCCTAAAGAATTTCTTAAATTTTCTGACCATGAGAGCCATATCTTCATCATCGAGATCTTCATCTTCATCATCACTATCAACTTCATCTCTTTCAGATACGGCAAGGGTAAGAGACTTCTTTTTAGGATTTCCTTGAACTTCCCTTTGAGCTATCAAAGTTGGCTCATATTCAGCAAGACTACCAAACAAGGCAGTGATGGACTTGGTTGATTCACCTTGTATTTCTTGAATGGCAGTGACCTTAATGAGCCAATCACCCTTTAACACTTTTAGAATCTTGCTGACTTGTTCTTTCTTTGGAATTTTTCTTCCTAGTGCAGCAAGATTATTGATGAGATGAGTGAATATGATCTCCAGATCTCTTATCTTTTCTCCTTCAATCATTTCAAACTTGTGGAATTCCTTAACAAGCATTTCTACTCTTCTGTCTTTCACTCCAGAGGTTCCTTCATAAGCAATCTGCAGAGCTTCCCACATTTCCTTAGCAGTGTTCAAGTGGCTAACTCTGAAGAACTCAGTCTAGCTAAGAGCACTTTGAATCATGAGAATTGCCTTGCTGTTCAACTCGAGATCAGCAATGTCTTCATGGGTAAATTCATTTTTACTCTTTGGATTGCCTAAAATACTTGTAGGCATGATATCCCCTTCTTCTATAATTTTCCACAACTTATATCCATTTGCTTTGATGTAGATCTTCATTTTGAGTTTCCAAAAAGTGTAATGTTTACCATCAAAACCAGGGGGTTTGTTAATGGAGCTTCCTTCTGGCAGAATATTCTCGTACGATGCCATTTTGATCTTTGCTTCTCAGACTCGTTGGAATCAAAAAGGAGAAGACCTGCTTTGATACCAAATGTGAATGGCAAAATGCACAAGAGGGGGGTGAATTATGCTTTGAAAAATTGAATAAACTTTAACAATATAGAAACAAGTTTTTATACTGGTTCGGCCAACACAATGCCTACGTCCAGTTCTCCAAAACTTCGTTGGGTTCCACTATACCACAGGTTTTACAATCACGGGTTCACCTGCCAACCTTTACAACTGAGCTTTAGACTTTCCTCTAAAAGCTCCTTTTTACAACTTGTAAGGATACAACCCTGTTCTAAAGTCCCAAACTTTAGAACAACCTCAAACAGTAGAGGATTTCAAATAATGAGTTCACTCAATGAACAGATTTTGATAAACACTTAAGTACAGAAAGAATCTCACTAAGAGTAATAAATACTTTTGAGCTTTAATGAGCAGAGAGTATATGAGAATAATAAAAGCTAGTTCGTCTTTGAGTGTGTGTGAGTCACTTGTTCATCATCCTCTCATAAATGATCAGGTCTTTTCTTTTATAGCTCTTCACAGCTTTGCCTTTTCTTTCAGCTTCAGGAGGCCGTTTGAAAATAGTCGTTAGAAGCTCTTAGCCGTTGGCAATTAATGCTGTTCTTCATCTTAGTCAACTATCTTTTCTTGCTTCAATTAATTCTTGCAGAAGATGAGCTATGAGAGATAGAGTCTGTAAGTAATGATCACCTGCAACATTGTACTTGCATAGCAGCTTTTTTAGTAGCGCTAGCTCCCTTGGCTATCGCTAGTTCATCAGTGTAAGTCATGCACTTAGCTGTTAGCTAAACAAGTATTCAAGTGAAGCAAAGTAGATGTTATCGCTAGTGTATTTCATTAGCTCAATGCATTAGCTATTTCAATAAGTATTTCTCTATCGATAGCTGATCATGTTATCGCTAATAATCTTATTAGCTATCTGAATGACAAGTTATTTCAACAAGTGTTTCTCTATCGATAGCTGATCATGTTATCGCTAGTAATCTTATTAGCTATCTGAATGAAATAATTTCAACAAGTGTTTCTCTATCGATAGCTGATCATGTTATCGCTAGTTGATTTAGTTCACTACTGCTAGCTGTTCTAACATTCTTCCCCTTAGTGATATCTATGTTATCTATGGGGCTTTAGCGATAGTGATATACTTAGCGATAGAGATATGACTTCAGATTATTGCCAAGTCTTTATTAGCTATTGTTATCCTAAGCTTTCCATTTGTTAGCAATAGATTATAGCTTAGCGATAGTGCATCTGTTACCTGAAAGATTTTACTTATTCAATGTAAAGGTAACCTACATTCTTTTACTTAGTCATTTATCATGATTTTTATCTCAATTTATTCCAGACTAAGTTGTATGCTAATTATTCATTTTACTTATGTTATCTATGGAGTCAGTCCTCATCAAAACTTAAGATTCTAACAGAAATTAGCATTGGGCAAAAAGCAATTGATTGAATAAAATTTAGTTGATCAAAAGCAGAAATTTGTAAAATAAAACAATTGAAATAAGTTCAACACAATTAGACAAGTCCAGGTCAATTTTTTCACTTGTATTTCATGATACTCGATTGTTCGTTCCCTAATGTTAATTAATACAAATTATGTTGTTGCTTCAAGTCTCATACATTCAAATAGCTCTCTCAAGCCTACTCAAACCTTAATTGACATTAATATGCATAATCTCTCACTATGTATTATTGTCAATTAATCTTTGTAAATGAACCATTTCAATTTCATAAAGCTTAATTAGTGAATATCTCTATCTCACTAACACACTTTCAATCTCAAAATAGAATTGTATGACAAGCTTGAGTTTAACCTAGTTCTTTACCTAATTATGTTCTCTCAAACTACTAATTAAGCAAATAATTGAAATGTTGGCCATGCACTTAGAAAATATTATGCTCAAGTCAAATTTACAACATAACATTCATTAACAAAAGAGAAGACGGTTTAGATATCAATCCATACAAACTTTAAAATAGACCTAGGACATGAGTTTAGCTACACATAATGGAAAGAAACTCTAGAATTCCAAATTTTAACATATTCAAATCCATAACAATGCAAAATAAATGAAAGGAGAAGGATATTACAAAAGAAGAGCCTACAAGAAATTTTTTGAAATGCTTCAAGGATCTTCTTCAAACTCCAAATCTCACTCTCAAGCTCTCTCTAAGGTGTTTCTCAGCTCCAAACTTACCCAAATGTGTGTTCTTCATCGATTTCGGCTAACCCCGAGCTTATATCCATCAACTTTCACATTTAGAAAGTGAAAATGCATAGCTCTATTGACTGCATCCACCTAGGCTCACATGTTTGTTTGCTGCGGTGTCCATACAAAGAGCATATCAGGTTTCGTATGTCCGCCGCAATGCACATGCATGTTCATCGCGTCAGACTACGCATAGAGGTGGCTTTATGACTCTGCTTTTCTATACCACGATGGACCATACATGGGGCTTCCTTTGTTTTGTATTGCCTTGGTGTTTTCTAGTTATGCCTTCTTTTGAACTCCTCTTCTTCTTGGATCTCTCCCCCACAAAATAGAGAGAGATTATATTAGTTTTCTTCAATTATTTGCTAAGAGAAATTCATACTATTTTCTCAAGTTATTTCGCAATTTAAGATATCATCAAGCAAATATGAGCATTAGAATGTCAAAATTGTGTGAAATGTGCTCAATTTCTAACGGCTAACAGAACCCTAATCTCACCTCTCACTCATATTCTCTCAACCATAACCACTTCCATCTTCCATCTTCCACAAAATCTTCCATGGATTCCACTTCCTCTATTCTTGTTGATGCTTCCTCCATGATGAGCAGTAGCTAAGCCTCTCCATTCTTAGTGAAGGCTAATGGATGAGCTTGGAGTTTCATTTGGGAACAAGGCTTCTCTCCTTTTCTGTTCCGGTCTTCTCCCGTCCTTTGCTCAAAAATAACTTCATTTTGGGGTAAAATTTTTTATACTTTTTATACCATCGGATTCAACATAAAATTAGTGATATTTTGATATTTTATGGCCGACAAATAATTCAATTTTCAATTTTATATGATTTTTAAAAGATTTAATGCTCTAACTTTAAAAAAATATAGAATTTTCTGGTATTAAATATTTGAAAAATCATATAAAATTGAAAACGGAACCGTTTCAGTCATAAGATATCAAAATATTACTAATTTTATATAGAATTTAGTTGTATAAAAAAATATAAAAATTTACCCGAAAATGAAGTTATTTTTTAGCAAAGGACTGGAGCAAACCACAAAAACAAAATGAGAGAAGCCTGGTCCTTCATTTGGGGAGTCTTATTTTCATGTTTTTTAGGGTTCTAGGAACATTTCTATGGCAATTACTTGTAATATTCACTTCTACATCTTTTGTTAGGATTAGTTGCAATTTCTATCTTGTTCTATTTTGTGGATGCTTGACATTGTGCTACATTAACTTTGAGTTTAATTAAATGTATGTGTTCATAGTTTAATTTGATTTTTAGTGAATATTTTGTACTAAATCATGGTAGCTTGTTTAGTGGATTAAGGTGTCAAGTAATTGCATGAATTAAATGGCATAGTGAACTAATTAATTGTGTAACGACATTGGACAATCACTCTTGATAGCTTCAATTCATTATTTGGGTGGCCATCATTAAATCATAGCTTTAAGGGAAATTTAGTGGCAAGTAAGGGAGGCCCAATTGTTGGAATCAAATTCTTGCACAATTAAGCAGTTCATTAATGGTTTTTGAGCTTAATCAACTTAGATAAAGCAATTAATATTTGAGATTCCAGTATTGATTGATATAACATAAGCCTAGGTTAGAGGGATTTCTTTAAGGTCCATTTGAAAACCAATCAAGAAAAACCCAAAAATATATTTTGAAGCAATGATTCCCAATGCTTCCTTTCACCAAGAATGATCTCATTCCATTTTGTCCAAATCCCTAAATCCAAATCTCAATAGTTTTTCTGTATATAATCCCTTGTGAAAACCCAACTTTTGATATAAACCCAATACACAATGTTTTTACCCACTTTACAAGTTTAACATACTAGTTACTAGGGCTAGTTGCACTAGGCTACTTGAAAACGATAATCTGGGGATAGCTTACAGTACCTCTTGGATCTAAATTCTTGATGAGTAGACCCAAGGGCACTACACTAAAAAAATAGTTAATAAGCGACGGAATACATTTCCGTCTGTAATTTCTAACGGATTTTTGACGGAAAAATTATTGACGGAAATAATTTCATGGGTAATTACCAACGGATTGCCCATGGAAATTCTGTTGCAAAAGTTTTCCGATGGAATTTCCATGGGAAATCCGTGGCTAATTACCCACGAAATTTTCCATGTGTAATTTCGCACAGAAATTCCGTGGGTAAATTATTAAATATTTTTTAATAATATATTATTTTAATAAACACTTCATAAATACACTATTTTAATAAATAATATGTTATAGATATTCATAAAAATTAATATATGCATATATATAAAATTATTACAAATTTAATTTTAAGTTTTTGAAATAATATGTTATTAATTAATAAATATTAGTAAAAAATGAATAATAATTATATTTTAATAATATATTTAATAAAAAATAATTAAAAATTTTCATATAATAAAAAGTAATTCAAAAAAAAATTATTATAGGCATAAAATTGAAATATAAAATATAATGTAAAGTATATATAAGATACAATATAATTATAATAATGGGAGTTTAAATATTATAAATATAATAGTTTGCAAATAATATCACAGAGACTTCATAGCTCAACTGGTTGAGGCATCAGTAAGCGTGCAGGAGGTCTTCATAACTCTGTAGGTAATTTTAACCATGGAATTCCATCGGTAAATTCCATAGCTAAATTACCGATGGAATTTCTGTGGAAATTCTTCAAAAACTATCGACGGAACCAAATTTCTGTATCTAAATTATTTAACCACCAGAATTATCCACAGAATGGTTTTCGTCAAAAATTCCCTCGAAAAACTCATTTCCGTCGGAAATCAGTCAGAAAATTGAATTTTGGTCGGTAAATTTCATCGCTAATTCAGTGTTTTTTTTTGGTAGTGATACACATATTTATCAAGAAGTGACAAACTAAATATTCAAGGGTTGACTTTATGGGGAAACAAAATAGGGAAAATTTCAGCTTGCCCCTACAATAGTGACTTAATATCAGATTCCCCCTCTAACTTTCTGAAACTTCACTAAGGCCCCAAGGGGGTAAAGTGAAATTAATTCTGGAGTGTTGAAAGACCATTTTACCCCTAAATAAAGAAAGAGCAAATGACATGTATAAAAGGTTGAAGCTTACTCATTCTCTGCCTCCCTCTCCCTTCCTCTGCGTAAGACACTCACCACACTCCCTCCTGATTCCATGACTCCTAAAATCACTTGAGTTCATTCCCACCAACTCTCTCCTAGATTCCATGATTTCTAGAAATCACTTGAGTTATCAATGTTTCCATTTGAATGTGTATTCTGAAGATTTTTAGAAGGCAAGGAGGTCAATGTTGGGGTAAGCAAGCTGTTGGAATCACTTCCTAGTAGAGATAAATGCTTATCTCCAAGTAGAAAATTCTCATCTCTTTCATCTAAATATTTGAAGACTTGTACAATGTTGTAGAAATTCGTTAAATGTGTCTAGGAAAGTTTTA
The DNA here is from genome assembly GCA_037074515.1 of Mimosa bimucronata. Classification (NCBI taxonomy): domain Eukaryota; kingdom Viridiplantae; phylum Streptophyta; class Magnoliopsida; order Fabales; family Fabaceae; genus Mimosa; species Mimosa bimucronata. The sequence goes on from CM073446.1 coordinate 6,213,951, forward strand.
ATACATGTCTTGGAAATTTGTCATACGTGTGTTGGAATTCGCTGAAAATATGAAGTAGGTACCAAATATAGCATTTCAAGACTTGTACTAAGTCTTAGAAATTCGTCAAATGTATCCGAGAAATTTGTCATATATGTCTTGAAAATTTATCATATGTGTCTTGGAATTCACTGAAAGTACGAAATAGGTACAAAATATAGCCTTTGAAGAGTTGTATTATGTCTTAGAAATTCATCAAATGTGTCTGAGAAATTTGTCATATGTGTGTTGGAATTCGCTGAAAATGTGAAAAAGTCTAGCCTTTAAAGACTTATATGTCTTATAAAGTGGTCAAATGTGTGTATAAAATTTGCCATATGTATCTTAGAAATCTATCATACGTGGGTAGGAATTCCCATGGCTACTATAAATAACATATATTGTTGAAATAAGTGTTGTTCAAATGGCACTAATGTGCACATAATTTCAATTATTGTACTAGAAATTCCTAGAATGTGTCTGAGATCATGTATTCATGATCTCTGATGTTGTAAATAAGGTTATTTGTGTAGTAACTTGTACTGTGTGTGTTGCAAAAAGAGCATATGTTCTTGTGAATGCCATCTTTTGGCAGGAAGTGGTGGATTCAACATGAAATACACAATTAGTTTTGCCAGGGACACATTATTGGACCTTGTAGATAATGTTGGAGTTGCACAATTGATTGACTACAACAATACCAATGGGCATGTGTTTGTTTATAAGAATGTGGAGGAGTTGAAACAAGCATCACAAGTGGATAACATAGAAGAGTAAGTTATGAAGCTTCTTATGAAATTTTGCTCATTGAACAAGAAGTTGTATATTCAACAAAGTTAATTGTAATTTATGGAGATTTACTTGTGTTTGCAGGATATATGATTTGGTAGTGCCTTCATTTGAAAGATCAATATCTCCAAGTATATGGGAAGTTGACCCATACAATGTGTGCCACCTCCGATAGTTATACAAAGTGGGCAAAAAGCATTGAATGTAAATAGTTTAATTGTGGAGAGTTTGCCAAGAACAATGTTGCTCATTCTGTGAAGACTTGCAAGAACTCATTCTGTGAAGACTTGCAGGAACCCCAATCATAGATGAAATATGCAGTAGACATAGTGCTTTTATTTTCGTGTTGAACATAGCTGCTCCATATATATTTATAAATGTATCCCAACTTATATTTTTTTGATATTTGGGAAAGCAGTTATTGTGTGCATACACAATCTATTTTGGCTTTTTTTAGTCAAATGTAAATGTCATTTTGAATTTCACAATGGTACTTTGTGGCTTTTCGACCTAAGTACCAAGATGAAATTTGCTCAGAACTATGTATATGTACATGACTTATATAAATATGATAAGTTATATTATATGATATAACATCTTTTGTATTGTTGAAAGCTTTAGTGTTAAGGTTTGAAAATGTATATCATAACAACCTTGATGAGTATGACATTATTTTTCTTTCTGGAGGCCCCTGGCTGGCTGTGGCAATATCATCAAGCGTTACCCTTGATTTGAAATGTGAAACCAAAATTTTAACCTATATATCATTAAAGGAGCCTAATCGTGTTAATTATGTTGTAAATACGTTAGCAAGTCTTTGAAATCCATCATATGTGTCTTGGAAATGCATATGTAAAATGGAAGCATGAATTGTTAGACTCGACAATTTCGGAGACTTGGGAAATTAAGCCAATCATGTTGGAAACCCTTCACATAAGTCTTCGAAAACCATCTTATGTGTCTTGGAAATGCATAAGTGAAATGGAAGCATGAATTATTAAACTGGATGATTTCAAAGACTTGAAAAATTAAGGCAATCATGTTGGAAACTCTTCATATATGTATTGGAAATCCATCATATATGTCTTGGAAACGCATCTGTGAAATTGAAGCATGCATTATGTTAGATTGGACGATCTTGGAGACTTGAAAAATTAAGAAATCCATGTTGAAAATTTTTCATATATGTCTTGGAAATTCGTCATACGTGTCTTAAAAATGCTAACTTGAAATTGAGTATGCATTGTGTTAGATTGGATGATTCTGGAGACTTGAAAAATTAAGAAAGCCATGTTGGAAACCCTTCATATATGTCTTGTAAACTCGTCATATGTGTCATGGAAATGCATATGTATGTGAAATGGAAGCATGATTCAATTACAATGGACGATTTTGGAAACCTGAAAATCTACACACTTATATTGGAAATACACACATATGTCTTGGAAATTCGTCACTACTTTCATTAACAATATTTTTTTACAAATAATCTTATTGCCATGCAAGTGAAAACAATTTCCCAAATGTCACTACAATGTCATCATTACAACAGGACTGCACATAACGTGATTCAAAGCCTTAAGTGACTCTCATTGGACTACCTAGATTACATACATCTAATTTGCCAGTCTAAATTGCCAAAAGACTAGTACACTAACATCAACACAAAACCCAAGTGCCATAATACTTGATGCCAAAATGGATTATAGTTTCAACAGAAGTATCAACAATGATAATTTATCTCTTCCTTTTCCAATTAGTTTTTCCAACTTTGAGTAACTTTGTTACAACATCATTGATCGAATTTGTTAGATGCTTGATAAGCCACCACAAGTAGTATTTCCTCAATCTACCAAGTTGTTCCTACACAAAAAAGATATGCCAAGCATTGTTAAGGACATTGTGAATGTTGACTAAAAATTTCTTCCACTTTTTTGTAGCAGTTGTGGAGGCATATTTGAATTGATGCTTCTTCCTTATATTGTTGGTTTCAGCATCATTTTCTATCGGTGCTTATGTTCAATCTCTGTTCTCAATTCATATGAATTAAGAGTCCAAAACAGAAAACAAGTATGTTTACCCCCAAGACTATGGTTTGAAAAGAGAAATAAGAAGGAAGCTAACCTGGGAGAAGCGAGCTAGAAGAATTCTTGGATTTCTGAGAGGCCTCGAACTGAGAATTTTGAAGAAATCAAAATGAAAAGCATACAACTAAAGTAGAGGTTTTACTTCAACTTCAACCTATTCAGGATATTATAAAGCATTAAGTTATAAGTTTTTTTCCCAAACATAAAGCTATTCAGAGAGCAATATGGAAATTTGATCCTATAATCAACTAATGTTGTTTTTTCCCAACTTGGCCATAGCAGAAATTGCAAGTAAGAGGGATTTAAAATGTACTAACCCCAATAAACCTGTCAACAATATGCATGGAATTTATAACTAGATGGCCGGAAGGAAAAAAAATTGGCTTTTTATTAAAGCTCTTGGCTTGGGGAAAAATTTGGTTTTAGTTTTTATGTGAGTTTAGCCATTATACAAAATAAAAAATAATCAGTAGGCAAATCTCACTACCATGAGAGAGAAGCAAATCCAATGTTTTTTGACAAAAATATTCTTGCATAGTTAGCAGAGGATTTGGCCAAATTTTTTTCTTTTTCTGTTACAAGAAAGTGTTTGTTCTTTAGAGATTTTACATTTTCTTTTCTCACTTGGGGGAGTTTAAATTCCAATGCAACTAAAAGTTCTTGAGCTATGAAAGCTCGACAAACCATAACTACAATGCAAAATTACAAATGCTTGAAAACAGGACTAGTCATGTAACCATTCAAACCATTGATTCAACATTCAACAATTCATTCATGATCAAATTGTGGTTGAATCGATAGCAATCAGAGTAACAGTTTTATATTTTATATTAAGAAATTATATAGAAAAATTAAAGACATTGATTTGACCAATATAATTCTTGATTTGTTCTCTTTTCAATCATTTATAGAGTTCTGCACTAACCTAGCACCGGTTCACCAGTTTGGTCTAATTTTAACAACATTGAAGACAACCAAACACCTTCTTCATTGCATGCATTTAAAGCCACAAGGTGCCACATAAATCATAACTTTGTAAGAAAGGGGGAAAAAGAATCATACCCTTCAATAAACTTCTCAAGTTATGGCTGAAGCTCTTTATCCCACAATTCCTTAATCCTCTTTGATATAGAGTCTATCCTGTGAATTGTAAATCTGATTCTTGAATGCAGATCCTTAACGACAGCATGAGTTTTATAAAGGTTTCCCTTTAAATTAATCCATAAAAGAGAGAACAATAGCACAAAAGAAGAAGAAGAATGAAATTCGAAATAAGAAAAAGGTTTGAGTATGTCTGACGCAGTGACAATGCACTGTGGTTTGAAATTAATGAGAATGGGAGAGCTATATAGGGAAGGGTCGGAGCTGGTGACGGAGACAATGTGACGAGGTACGATGTGCCGATGGAGATGGCGGGCGACGGACCACTGAGGCAAGGCGCGGCGTGGCGACAATGTGAAACTTTTTAGATATGTCTTAGGTTTTTTTGCTTCACCTTGCCATTAGCCCCTTCCTCTTGTGTCAATCCCTTCTTCAGTGTTTATTGAATACATAATTCATTGAGGATATAATTGTCTTTTAGCCTTCCAGAATTAATTTCACTTTGCCCCCTTGGGGTCTTAGTGAAGTTTCAGAAAGTTAGGAGGGTAATCTGATATTAATTCACTACTGTGGGGGTAAACTGAAATTTTCCCAACAAAATATTGTATAGTTAGCTGTCTATGATCACATGTAAAGAAGGAAAACAATACTCTATGTCCAACGAATGAACAAATGAGTGTGAAACCAAGAACATTAACTTTGAAGTCAAATATTAGTAAACATCACAACATGCATATATGAAATGAAGCTGATTCTTCACATTTAATTGTGAAGAATGTGATGATGCATTTGAAATTCAAGTCATAATAAAGTCAACCATCCAAGTTCTTTCCATCATCTAATTAGTCTTATATAATCCGAATCCTATATAGGTTTATATATATTCTTTTCTTTACATTTCTTCATGTGTATGACCCAAATTGACATATCTTTTGAAGCGGTCATCTATTAATTTAATGATTTCATCAAATTAAAAACGTGAATTATAGCTATATTAAATACATTATATTTAATTGTATTAGCCTCAGTACTAGAGCTGGTAATTCGGGTCAAGCCTATCGAGCCGGCCCTTTTAGGCCCTGGCCCTTGAAGGGCCGGGCTTTGATTTTGGAGGCTTCAAAAAGGAATCGGGCTTCACGGGCTGGCCTTGTAGGGTCGAGGGCTTCAAAGGGCAGGCCCTGCAGGGCCGAGGGCCGGCCCTTTAAGCCTGTCATATATATATGTATATTAAAAAAAATTAACAACTACAAAATAAAACAATTAATTAAAGGTAAAAAAAATCATAATACCTAATTCCCAATATTTATCATTGTTTGATAATTTCTTAGTGAGTGACTTATTTATAAATATGGATGATATTTATTAAAATAATTAATTAAAAATAAACATATATTTTGTTACTTATATAAAAATATGGACAATATTTATCATTGCTTGATAATTTCTTAGTGCTTGTTGCTTATTGGTATTTGTATTTTAAATTAAAATTGATATTTATGTTGACGATAATGATTTTTTTGCTTTAATTTTTTCTATAAAAAAGATTAAAAAATAGTGTATAAGCGTTAATCGGGCCGGGCCGGGCCGGCCCTAATCCCTGCCATTCAAGGGCCAGGCTTTGAAAAATAGGGATATTTACACTACCCGGGCTTTTCAGGTCGGCCCTTTTAAAGCCCTGGCCCTTGAAGGGCCAGCCCTGTAGGGCCGGGTCGACCCTGATACACAGCTCTACTCAGTACAATGGAACTATTATCAAGATAAGACATTAGTAACATTGAAAATAACAAAAAGAAATTTACGCAAAGGAACTAAAAGTCACAAATTTTTTTTTTTGTTGAAAGAATAGAAAAATAAGTTGTCATTTTTAGATAAAGTTAATTAAGGATATGCCCTTTCTTCTTTATATCCTAAGAGATACTACTCTCTGCCGTTGGAGGAAACTCTTTATTAAAAAAATACTGTTTGGCCGGGGATATTAAAAAAGTAAAGCAAACCAAAAGTTAATTAAACTAATTTCTCTTTCCATTTCAATTTCAACTCTGAATCTGCAAATCTTATATGGTCCTCTCACTAATTACAGCTAGAGGGCGGGTGGCGAAAAAAAGGAGCAGTGATATAAAAGTTGGTTCAGTTAGTAAAAGGGTTTGGATCATAACTACAAAGTTGTAGGTTCAAATTTTGCTGATGTGAGAACCTTATTGGTGGGCAATCTGTAAGTAGTAAGTGCTCTTTGAACTTGGAGGCTTGCCTTGGCCCTAGTGAGCCCCTAGGACCCAACTCACCTAAACTTTCATCATAAAAAATAAAATAAAATAAAATAATGTTCATGGGCGCTGGTTAAGGAAATAACCATAAATATAATATATATAAAAAAAAGAGTGTTCTTAATTTAAGTCATGGGTTTGACTTAGTAATTATTTTTACCAACTAAATTGACAAATTAACACGTGGTATTAAAACATTAACAAACATTAAATGAATACAATAATGTTTAAAATAAGTTGATGATAGCCAGGTAGCCACATATTATCTGGGGCCAAACCCAAAAAAAAGGATCAATACACAAATAAATAATTGGTGTAGTTGAAAGGAGTCTTGTCGTTGGTAAAGTGTGAACCCTTGTTGGAAAATTGTACAATGGATGAGAACGTTAGAAGTTAACTTGTAATATTTTTTTTTTTTTTATTAACATAACTTGTAATATTCTAATGGACTTGACTTAGGTCCTTAAATAGTGCTCCTCCCTTCCTGCACTAATTATATGAGCCAGTAAAAAGGTTATTATAGTGCCAAATACAAGATTTCACCCTATTTTATCTTTATCTTTGATATTTGTTATTTTTTCTAAACTAATTTACTTATCTTAAACTAATATATGTAAATATTTATATAATTAACGTAATACAAAAAATTCATGTCACTTTTATTATAAGAAAACGATTTGTCTAATTTCTCTAATCTAAATTAATAATTAAGTAACTCTTATATATCTATAATTGGAAGAGCATACAACACTAGTTTATAGGTACTTAATTAATAGTTATTTTTAATTTTCAGTATGGTATCTCACAAAACAATATAATGCCTTGAGCTGCAATGTGGGAGGTGGCGCAAATATCATTTGATCACCTTCTTTGGCTTCTTTCTCTTCTTTCAAATATATACTTCCTTCGGTCCTAATTATAAGAGCCAATTGACTTTTTTGGAAAAATTAAGGATGCAAAATATACCACTATGAATTGTTTATATTTATCTTTTTTTCCTCAAAACGAAGTTATTTTACTTATAAACTATCATATAATCTAATTACATTTCGCATATATTAAGATTTAAAGGTCTAATTTGCTTCCTTAATCTCCCAAAAAAAAGTCAACTGGCTCTTATAATTAGGACCGGAGGTAGTATTATTTAAGTCAATTTTAATAGATTAAATTTATTATTTTAATATCAGGGCCATAGAGCTGTAATAACATCAATCGCTTTTCATAAGGGTTTTAAAACATGAGATTGTGAAATAAAACCAACTAGCTATTTGAGATAATTACCGCGATTAAACAAATTCAACATTTAGACTAAACATATAATCAATCGAATGTCGTGTATTTTATTTGCCTATTTTGTGTGATCTAATTAGTTTATCACGAGATCATGCACATGTGGTTAACTATTGTAGGTTTTATATGCTATATATGGTATTTGGAAAATAAGTTATATTATTTGTATATTATGAAGTAATTAAATTTATTAAAAAAATTATAAATAAAAAATATATAGATAAATATAGTGTTGATGGACAAGTAAAACTGCAAGGCCTAAAGAAGCCACCTTCACTCACTTTATCTAATCCCTCATGAATCATTTCACTGTAATATAATTACTGATTAACTTAGCTTGGGATTAAGGTTAATAGATGAGATTTTTGGTTAAAGATTTGAGATCTTTGTATTGGAATTAAAAAGACGCCAGCAAACCATAATTGAAAAAGAGTAGAAATTTTCTTCCCCGGCCACTTGCCCTTTTCGGTCAACAAGAAAAGTCCTAATTTGGTTGCGGGGAAAAGCACAATTTGCTTTTCTTACAATTACGAGATGTTCAATATTATTAAATAAAATTTCAATGTTGTCAAAATCGGGTTAAAGGTATGTTTGAACCACGCAATTATTTTGTAAGAGGAATGAGCATCTCAAATAATTTATTAGAGCGAAGTTAAAAGAAAAGCTTTGTATAGGATCATTGTCATCTTTTAAGAAAGCCATTAAGGGTTGAGCGGCAACTTCTCATCATAAATGAGAGGGGTTTGATTCTCTGTATTTAGGGAGGCATCCTAAAAAAAATGCCTAAATTCAGGCTTGAGACACAGGTTGTAAAGTACTGTTTTATCCTACATTGGTATCACTTAGAAAGAAATGTTCAAGGCCACCTTAAAGTTTACTAGCGAGTAATAAGCAAGTACCATTGCTTTTGTTTTATGAAACACTGCACGCAGCATAGTGTTTGGAGAGGAATATCTCATTTTTTTTTTGTATCATTTTTCCTCTTTTTCTTTCTTAATAACCACTAAATCTTCTTTTAATGGTTCATATTTGGATTTATACAAAATATATTTTATTTGATTTTCAATAATGATATTATAAACATCAAATATGAATCATTAAAAGAAAATTTAATGGTTATTAAGATGGAAAATGAGAGAAATTGAGGGAAAAGAAAAGGAGGCGTTCCTCCCCTATAAGGTATCACCTATTTTGCTAGTTTATTATTCATAAAAAAATTAGAGACATTATCAATTTTAATGATCCGTTTACAATATTGTTACAAGTTATATATCATAACTTTATAATTGGGTTCTCACCGGTTAAAAAAATCTCTTGGCCTGTTCTAATGGTCAACATCAAAACTCAATACACATATTTTGGTTAAAAAATAGGAAGATGAAATGTATGTCATTTAGCCTACTACTAACTAATGACTTGTCGATAGAAACAACAATTAATTTTTGTCAGCCCTCACACTAATTATAAATTGATGATGTTGTCACATACTTATATTTTTCTTTTAGCTAGCTATAAGATCGATTGATTATATCTATATAACCTATTAAAGTGTAGATAGATATAACTTATGACAATACGATCACAAGTATAGAGTGAATTTTTTTTTTAACTGATATGTATACCTATATATATATATATATATATATTTATATATAAAAATCTAGCATGCCACATAACGTCTACATCTTAAATAAGATGTGGCATGTTTTGATTAAAAAAAAAATCAATTTCTTCAACATTATTAAATTTGGGAGTGCTAGTTATTTCTCTACAATTACTTGAGGAGCAAAAATGTTTTCCAACTCAAAGTCAATTTAAGATTAACATGTAAATCAATAGTACTAATCTATCACACCATATTATTTAAACATGCTACTACATCCGGTCCTAATTATAAGAGCCAGTTGACCTTTTTTGGGAGATTAAGGAAGCAAATTAGACCCCTAAATCTTAATATATGTGAAATATAATTAGATTATATGATAGTTTATAAGTAAAATAACTTAGTTTTGAGGAAAAAAGAAAAAATATAAACAATTCATAGTGGTGTATTTTGCATTCTTAATTTTTCTAAAAAAGTCAATTGACTCTTATAAATAGGACCGGAGAGAGTATATATTTCACAGATGAATTTATTTATGCTTAATTAATATTAATACATTCAATTTATAATTTTTGTTTATATACTACTCTATTGTATATTTAATTTATTTAACGTATTTTTCCCACTGGCACTCAAACGTACCACTTCTATGGTTAAAGAGAAAAACCAAGCTTTTTCAACCTCTCTCATTTGATTTCCATACGTTCAAAATTAAACCTGACTATATTTATACTTCCTCAATAATATAAGTGATTTTATTAAATAGTTAGAATACCATTTATTTAGACAGTTATTTTTAAGTTGCTATTCAAGTTATTTAATTGTAACAAAGATATTAATGCGAGAGTAATTTATTAAAAAGTAATTCATAAATTATTGATGTTTTAGAGGGTTTGAAATTTTCTATACCTACTTGTCCATGGGAGAATGAAAGATAAAGAGTGTGATGTTGACAGGGTACATATCCGGAAGATGACAATTATTTTCTCAACAGAAATCCATAGAAGCGTGTGTTTATGTGTGTTACTCAGTTGCAGCAAAATTAGAATTTATAACTTGGAAAAAAAAAATCTGTCTCTGAACAATCAGCAGTTGTTTTTATGACAGCGGGGGAAATCTTCATTAATTTATATAAACATTGCAAATTTTTTCGCCAGAAAAATAAATTGATATATACAATTTAGCATTGAAAAATATAATACCAACTTATCAAAAACAATTATTTATATTGAAGAGTGGAATTTTGTTTGAAAAAAATACAACGACTAATGAGATTCAAATGGCCCAAAGTAAATCTAAATCATATTGTGTATTGTAATTAACAGTGCAAAACTGCAAATAGAACATTTGTTCTCGAAATTTTGCAGAAAATACACCATCACACACTTTATAAACTAATCTAGTATATATGGGGCAAAAAGAAGATTCAAAATACAGTGATCATATAATCTCAAGGAAGAGATCTTCAAACACGAGAGGCTCATCTTGAAATATAGGAGAATTAAACACGTCCACTTGATCATCACCACCAGATCCAAAAGGAGGAAGAAAAGCTTCTTGATCATGAGGAGCCACAAGGCAATCATTGGATGAACATGAAGGAACAACAACATTAATAATATTATCATTATTGTTGTAATTGTTCATCTTCTCTTGCTTGATGTTGTGGAACAGCTCCTCGTTCTTGATAGAAGCAGAAGATGGAAATGAAGAGCCAGACGAGAGAAAGTTATTACTATGGTTTTGTTGGATTAAGGAGCTAGTTTTGTTGTTGTTGTTGACTTTTGGGTCAAAGGTGGTAATGATATTATTATTGTTGTTGTGATTTTTGTCGAAGCTGAGCATATAAGAAGAGGATGAATTAAGGTGTTCATGAGAATCATCAAGAAAAATGAGAGGATTGAGGAGGTTGCTGCAAGTGTGATGGCCAAAATAAGCGGTTCTGTAAAGAGGAGGATCGTCTTGGATTTTCTGAACTTGTTTTGTTGCTTCACATCCTTGGTCATACTTATGATGAGTGCACCTGAAGTAGTTCCTGCATTTATATTGCATATGAGTAACCTAATCACCTTAAAGTAATTTGGTGATAAATGGTCTAATCTTAATTAGAGGAATGATCAAATCATATATAACCTACCTATATATAATTCCTTATTTGGAACAAACTTTAAAAGGGTATTATCATCATAGGAAAATACCATGTTTGAGATGCCTTTTTTGAACTTATTCTTAAGATTATTGAAGATGATGATTCTTTAAAACCAAGAATTATAAATAACAAAAAATTATATAAATAAGGCAACTTGCTCTAAGTTCAATGTATCATGAACTTCGAACTTTGTGCTAAGTAATTTTTTATTATCAATTTGTTCTTTTTTTTAAATTAGAGGGTCAAGAACGAATTGTATGAGGTTATAAATAAAATAAAACTTGACCTCCCACTTACATGAAAGCTTTCATCATGCCGTTAATGGCATTGACAAAAGTGCAATTAATTAAGAAGGTGATTATGAATGTAACTCTTCAAGTTTAGACCAGTGAGATTCAAACAAATTATATGTAAATTAACAAACCTGGGATGTTTATTATTGAGTATGATTTTTTGGCCATATTTTCTCCATGCATACCCATCATCCTTTAGACTCATTTCTGAGTCCACCCATGTCTGTACTGTACTTTTCCTGCCACCACAAAATTAATTACTTATTAGCAACTTGAATGATTAATTAACTGCATCAATTAATTCCGTGATTATTATATACCGCAACATGAACTCCTGTATTTTTTAACATATTCAAATAATGACAACCTACACACATAATATATAATAACACACACAACCCAATATCATTTCACCTAAATATACTAACAAGATCTAAGAAATGTATCAAAAAGGGTAAAGAAATAGTATACCTTTTCTTGGGAGAGGATCTTGTTGGATCTTTAATGGAGGAAGAGGTGGGGCCTGTTCTGTTCTTACTCTTAGGGATCTTATGATGAGATTGAGATTCATCAGAATTAGAAGGAAAGAGATGAGAGAAGGAAGAAGAAGAAATGGAGGAATCTGCAGAAACATTATGATGATTGAATAGAGAGAGTGTGTTGGTGAAAGAATCAAGCACTTTGGCCACCAGATCCTCAGCAGAATCTACCACCTTAGCCTTATCATCATAATCATAATCATGTTGGAATATCAATCCTCTAAGCTGATTAGCAAATTCTCTCCCTTTCTCTAGTTCCTTCACTGCCATCAGATTCGCCATATATCTCACAAAAACCACTGATCAATAATAACACAAAACCCTTATATAATATAAGATGGGAGTGAAGTATAGTACTATATGTAGTAAAGAAGAAGAGATATTGAAGTAAGTGAGAGAGGGGGGGGGGGTCTGAAGAAGAAGAAGAGTAGAAGGAGAAGGGAAAACAAAAGATGCTATTTATATTAGGGAATAATAGAGACCCATGCTCTACCCACTTTTCTATTGTTCTTTTTATATTCTCTCTCCCATCCAAAATATAAGAGGTATCCCCTCTAATTCTTATTATAAAGCATTAACTATAAATTTTTACAAACCAATAAAGTTAGTTAAAAGCATTAAATATGTCTTAAAATCCAAGTGATTTCAATATTACCCTCATCAATTATAATAAACTACAACACCATATTAATTATCACATCTCCCTCTACCCTTATTAAATAAGGGTATACATGGAAAATATAATTAATATTCATTGGAAACTATCAAGTATCTTATAAAAATGACCAATAAAGCTTGTTAGTTAGTGCTTTATAATAAGGACAAGATGGAGTAACATACAAAAGTCAAAGTAATAAATGCATATTTTTCATTTCTGCCATTATATATTAATAAATGCAAGAAAGGGAAAGAAAGTGTGTATGAAAAATGAATAAAAGTAAAAATGAAAAACTTTATTAAACATACCTATAATAAATGACTCAAACATATTTTTATTGGTATATATAAAAATGGTAGCCACCTCTTATAATAAAGATCTGGGAGGGTATTTTGAAATACAAGATTAAGTTGACTTTTTTTTTTTGCAATAATTAATAATGCAAAATAAATCATTTTTTTATACAAACAAAATAAATCATTTTCAAGTATTTATATTTGTCATTTTTTTCTCAAAACTAATTTACTTTACTTATATACTAATGTGTAATCTAGTTACATTAAATATACGATATAATTAAGTAGTCTATCTGGTTTCCTTAATCCCCACATAAAAACTTAATTTTTTAGATTTTATCCACTAATGTCTTACACTACTAATAAACAACTAATCTGGTTCGCCAGAATGTAAGCACATTATGAGCGGAACCTCGCTACATCTAAGTAATTATTGCGGATGCATATCCAACGCTTAAATTTGGGAACACCGATTAAGTTAAAACAACTCACGTTCAGTTAATCTAAGCTCTTGGTGGTCTCAAAAACCTAATTTGATCTTATATACTCCTCTGGTCTTATTTATAGAACAGAAAAATAAGGTTTTATTTGGTCATCTTTATAAGTCACTTCATTACATTTTTCCTTTGAATGTACAATTTTGACCCTCTCGTTTGTGCATTGACTTTATTTTCATGTGGTGTAGTGGATATTAAATAAGGGTAAAATTGAAAATTTGATAGATTTTAATGGAGAGTTAATGAGACTTAATGTTTTCTTTAGTTTGTATAATGTATACTGGAAGTACCTTATAAATAGAACCAGATGAGTTTATAGGATAGACCGGAAAGAGTGATTTTTAAACATGTTTTTAATAAAATTAGTGATTGGGCAACGGGCCATGGAGGAAGCCAGTGAGAAAATTCACTATGGATCAATTATTAAAATCACAAGCGCTTTTGTGCGCGTGATGATCACCGAGGGTTGGGATTGGTCTACAATGTGGAACGTGGGCTTACTTTCTTGGCAGGGAGGGATGTATTTAGGGGCAATGAAGGAGGATGACGTCACTAGCCTTGTGTCATGGATGGCTCGTTAACCAATGACAGCAAGGAGCGTGGCATTTACGCGTTGGCTGAATTTCCCACTTTTATTTTTTAATCTAAGCATTTGGTGTCTTAGATTGGGTATTTGATCTCATCCACTATATCACAGAGAACTTAACAGGTTAAACTAATCCGGATTCAGGTGCCATGAGCTCCATACACAATTTGAGATTCGGACTCTAGTCGTTGCTAGGGGACCTAACGCCTCATCTTGCTAGATCAACCAGACCTTAATATTTCATAGCATACACTTAATGTAAATCAAATACAGGAAATGCCGAAATGGGTTGTTGAATGTTTTGTTTGTATAAAATTTGATTATATAATTTTGTTAAGGGAAAACCCATCTATTAGTAACTATATTTTTTATTCAAATTTTTTTAAGTTTGGTATTTGTATGTTTTTATTTCCTAATTAAATCATTCTTATTTATCTTTAGTAGGCAATTTGAACCTTGCCCCAATTGACAATCTCCTAATTAAATCATTAATTATGCTCAATTACCACTATATGCTCATATAACTTTGTTCTTTCTTTTTCTTTTTTCTTTTCTTTTTTGCCAACCTATAACTTTATTCTATCAGCATTGTTAGTATTTGCATATGAGCTAATGGTGTCAACAAAGTAAAATTAAAGCATCAATTTGAATAAAAAAATATACAAATGTGCGAAAATCAAAATTAATGAAATTATAGATATCAATAAATGAATTTTTTCTCTTTTTTTTTTTTTAAATCCCTACTTTTGTGTGTGTGTGTGTGGTTTTGCCAACCCCATACTTATATAAATATGCATGTAATTACTTCAAATTTTACCAACAAAATTGGCAAGTATACTGTCTAATTACGTGCAGTAACCATCTTTCTCATGTATGGAAATCATTCGATTCTATTTACAAGTCACATATAATATGTTTCACACAAATAAAGAAAAATTCAAACATTGTTAGTTATCACTCTATTCCTTATTATAAGTCATCCCTAACTATTCCTCACATACGAAGAAATGGAAGTTATAGCATTAAATATGCCATATTTTTTAAAAAAAATTCCAACTTTGCCCTTATTAAAAATAGATGTTAAAATAATATTTTAGCATTATGAACCTTCTCTCTCATCTTCCTTATTTCCAACATAGAGGGTAAAATAGATTCCAAACTTTACTTATATTTTGGAACAAAAAATTTATAATAGTTGGACTTATAATAAAAATTAGAGTCGCATGTCTCAAGATTCTTTAATTGAGAAGGGGTCTAAGTCACCAACGACTTTTTTCTAATAACCATATGCTTTATTTTATTTTATTTATTATTATTATTATTATTATTATTATGACTGAGATAACCATATGCTATTTGAAGCACTGATAATGGGTGGAGGGAAATTTAACAAATTTTTAATTTTATCGTTATTTTAACAGTCAATATTTTCATAAAAACAAAGTTAACACAATAATAATCACTACTACAGAAATAGGCTATCGCAGCGCAACAATAGCAGCGTTTACAAAACACAATTGATGGGATAGGTCTTGGGTGACCTATTCCGGCGCTTCATAAATATAAGTGTTGGTATAGGTAAAACCTATACCGGCGCTTTTACATAAAAAGCGCTGGAATATGGTATGAGATATTTTTTAAAATATTTTAAGACTAACCCAGCACTCACATACTGCTCAATATTGTTTTATTAAATTTTTTTTATGGAAGATAGGATTATGGGCTCAATTTAGTTTTTCTTTTAATCTTTCTTTCCAGTTTTGAATTACTTAACCTTATCTTTTTTATTTAATAATTTCTAAATTCCTCCCAATTTTTTTTAAATTTTTATTACCCTATCTCAGCGCTTTATACGTAAAAAGCGCTGGGATAGGTCATCTGCTTTATATTTAATTCTCTGAATATTTATCCTTATCTTTTTTATTTAATTTTCTATAAATTCCTCCCATGTTTGTTTTCACATAGATTATTTCCTTTAAACTTAATTCTTTGAACCTTATTATTTAACCTTATCTGCTTTATATTTAATTCTCTGAATATTTAACCTTATCTTTTTTATTTAATAATTTCTAAATTCCTCCTAGTTTTTTTAATTTTTATTACCCTATCCCAGCGCTTTTTACGTAAAAAGCGCTGGGATAGCTCATTTGCATATTTAATTATCTGAATATTCAACCTTATCTTTTTTATTTAATTTTATATAAATTCCTCCTAGTTTTTTTTAAGTTTCATACCCTATCCCAACGCTTTTTACTTAAAAAGCGTTGGGATAGGTGCGCAGGAAATATTTCATTTTCCCTCCACAGATCTATATTCCCCCCACAAATCAATATAATATTCAAAAGCTTTCTCCTTCTTCGAGTCCGTCTTCTTCATTCTTGTCCTTCTTCGACAAGCTTTCTCCTTCTCCCTCGGTGTTGTCTTTGTCGGAGACGAAGCTCCCAGCGGCCAAGGAAAGCATTTCCGGCGAGGAGTTTTGGTGAGTTTCCTTTATCTATTCCCACCCTCTGTTGCTTTGATTTGTGCCATTTTGAGGATTGGGTTCTGATAGGAGATGGGTTTTTGGGGGTGATTTCAGTGATTAAAAGGATTAGTAATCAATAGGAAAGGTTTTTCCAAAAGAAATCATACTCGCATGTAAGGATTTGGGTTCTATTTCGGATGTTGTGTTTAAGAGGTACTATTCACCGAAGATTTATGGATGAATTTAAGCTTAATGCTACTAGAAATTTTATTAAAATCACTTAGAAGTCAAATAGAGTTAATTTAGGTGACTGGAGCTTAATGCTTAATGCTACTGGACGAATTTAATTTCTGTTTAATGCTACTGGACGAATTTTATTAAGATGTGCTTAATGCTTAAATTTTATTAATTTAAGCTTAATGCTACTAGACGAATTTAATTCTGTTTGGTTTCTAGTGAATTTGAGACTGGAGCTTTGTGTTGTATTTTGATTCTCTGTTCTTGCCACGTTTTAGCTTTGGTTTGAATGATCAAAACCTATATAACTATTAAAGATAACTATTACAGGGATTGTGGAAGACTTGGTGCTGTGATAAAAATAACAGTGGAAAAAGTATATGATTATCATTATATCACATACTCTATTAACTTGGTAAGTCCAAGAAAAATGCCCCAAAAGTGTAAGCTTTCTTGTCTCTCTGGATGGTTTGATTTTCTTTTTCAATTTATAAATTATTGGCTCATGACAGCGGCTTAGAAACTTGGAAGCTTTTGTTATGTTGGTTCAAATTATTAAACTGATTGTATCGAGGAATTTAGTTTGTATTGACTTCATAATTTTGCATTTCACAGGGCGCACAACAAGAAGAGGAGATAAGTAAAATTCAGAAAGAGAGTAAAGTGAGGTAATCCCCTTTGAGATTTCATGTTTGCTGACTCGTCTACTGGGAATCTTACTTTGTTGATTGCAACACTATGTGTATCAGCATCAGGGATTTATTGAACTATTTTTTAGATACAATGTTTAGCCGAAGCTTGAGAATTATTTGATTTGTTTCTCTACTTATCTCTGTTACAAAACTTACTACCCATTTTTCTTGGCTGAATCCAAGTTTAAGATACTATGCTCTTCTACTGTAGTTACTAGTAAATGCTTGAAAATTATTAAACTTTAATTAAAATTGATACTAAAATTATTTCATTGGACACTCTCAAGAGGTATTTAGCTTGATTCAGTTTGTTCCGACTGTTTGATTTTGTAGATTAGTTCTTACATTATCCTAGTTTAGGTTTAAATTTAACATTAATGTTATGAAGAAAAGAATTATAATGGAGGTAATAAAGAACTTATTGTTTTCTAAATCATGTTTGGAGATATGAACTTATTGTTTCTTAAATCATGCTTGGATATATGAACAAGTCCATTTCTTAAATCATGCTTAGATATATGGTTTGGTTGGAATGGGATAGAGCTGCTGGTTTTTTGCACTGATACAGGAGGGTGTGAAACAAAAATAAATGAATGTTTAAAAAAAATAATGCATATAGCAGCGCTTATTAAGTAATAAGCGCTACTATAGATAATATATAGCAACGCTTTTTATTAATAAGCGCTGCTATAGGTATAATTTTTTTATTTTTTTAAAAATAATTCTTATAGGTATGTGACAAATCTCTGATTTGTATGGTTTTTATATGCCTAATTTGAGGCAATTAACATGATTAAGATGCAAGTTTGGTCCAATAATGTCTAATTGAATGTCTTAAACTCTCAAGTGAAATGAGTATAAAATTAAGATTGATTAGCCATAACTGTACATTAATTGCATTGATTAATTTATAGGGCTGTTTGATCTTGGTTCAGTCTTGTTTCCACTTGCAGGGTCGCCCAGGACCAAAAGATCGGACTCGGGACGAAGAAGGTCAAACAAAGGAGCAGAGGAAACTGGATCTCGCCGTGGCGAGCAGACGGTGAGAAACCTTCAATTTTGGCAGAAAAGACCGGAGCTCACCTCCACCTCGCCTCCACTTCGCCTCCACCTCACCGCGGCGAACTGCGCGAATTCTGCAGATTTCAGTTCGCGTTTTTTGGCCTGATTTAGGTCCAACTTGAATACCCACTCACTTGACCCGACTTGGGGGGCATAAAACACGAAAGACACACCCCATTAGGTCAGATTTGGATCCACCACTCACTTCCAAACCCTAGCTCTCTCTCTCTTCTCCATTCCATCTTCATCTTTCTCACTTTCTTCCACCCAAATCCATGGCCTCTTTCCTTCCCACCTTGGTTGATGTTCTTCCCATGGAGTAGCAGCTAGGCTCCACCATTCGGGTGGTGGGAGCCAAGGGATGAGCTTGAAGCTTGAATAAGGGAGTTTTTCTAGTTCTAATCCTTCTTCCTCTTGTTGTATTTATGCTTTTCTAGGGTTCTAGGAGTATATTTATGACATTTGGTTGTGTTCTTCATTTCTATATGTTGTATAAGGTTTGGAAACTATTTTATGTTGTTTCTTTCTTGTTGAATACTTGACATTGTGCTATATTAACTTTGAGTTTGATGAAATTTATGGGTTCATAGTTTTGTTATTCTCTTGGTGAAAATTATGTGCTAATGCAAGGTGGCTTGGTTAGTGGATCAAAAGTGTTAAGTGGTTTTGCATGAATGAAATGGCATAGGAATTAATTAATTGTGTTTAGACATTGGGTAATGACTCTTTTCAACCTTAATCTTTGTTTGGGTGGCCATCAATGAGTTAGGGTTAATTGAGAAACTAAGTGCAATTGTGGGGTGACCCAAGTTGTGGATTTAAAGTCTTGCATGATTGGTTAGTTCTTGAATTTGTCAAATTGCATGAGTGGCATTGGACTTCAATCCTAGAGTCTTGATTTATTATGTGGGGTTCCAGTAATTAATTAAATCCTAGGATTAATTAAATGGCAATTCGGGGTCCCGGTTGTTGGATTAAGAGCCCCTTACGATTAGCAAATTCACATTGATTTTGAACTTAATTAACTTAGGTTAAATTAAGTAATGTGCGGGGTTCCGGCATTAATAAAGTTAACATAAGCCTAGCCTAGAGGGGTTCCTCTAGGGATCTTTAGAAAATCAACTAAACTCCCTGAAAACCTTTAGAAGCAATGATTCCCGAAGCTTTCATTCATCAAGAATGATTTCATTTCCCTTCCCCTCCAAATCTCACTTTCATCTTTTTTTTGTTTTACTTTTAAACATATCATACCTTTTGCATCTTTTCTAGACAAAAAACCAAATACAATATTTTTACCCACTTTTGTTAGTTTACATCTTAGCTACTAGGTCATCTTTTGCGTTAGGCTCCTCAAGTGAACGACACCCGGGGGTTAGCTTCCACTATCCCCTTGGTTCTTATTTTCTTGAAGGGCGGACCCAAGGGCGCGCTACACGCACACACACTCGAAAGAGTTGAGCTCTTCAGTATGGCCTAAAACTGCGCTTTTGATATTATAAGCGCTGCTATAGGTTATCTATAGCTGCGCTTTTGATATTAATAAGCGCTGCTATATGTGTTATTTTTTATTTTTTAAAAAAAATAATTCCTATAGGTATGACCTAAAGCTGCGCTTTTGAGATTATAAGCGCCGCTTTAGGTTACCTATAGCGGCGCTTACAACACAAAATAAGCGCTGCAATAGGTCATATGACCAATTGCAGCACTGGCTATAGGTTCAAAAAAAGCGCTGCTATAGGATATTTCTGTAGTAATGAATGGAATGTAATAATTGTATATTTTTCTGAAAAATATAATTATGTGACCTATTAATAGTTTCTCAATCTTCTCTCTTTGCCTTGTGATGACTCCCCATTTAACATTGATTTAGGGCTTATTTAAAACATATTTGGAGAGTCATCAATGCTAATTAAAGGAATTTTGAGAGCTTTTTAGAGAAAATTATGCAAATTTGTCATATAAGCTTAATTTAATTATTTTTTAAATAAATATGACAATTTATTAGAAAATTTGATGGGCATTATTCCCTCACATTTATGCATGATTTTGATAGGTACAAATGGATATTCTAAGCTAGGAAGGAGAAGAAAAGAAGAGGAAAAGAGTAGAGAAAGTTGGTGCTTAATTGCTGGAAATTGCCTCTGGTACCATGGCACTGCCCGAAAATCCCTAAAAATCCTGAACTAGCACAGATTCGTTTTTTATCCTTTTAAAACACCTAAGGCATGAAAATACAGAGGGAATCAGCCCCCTTTCAACCCTAGAACCCATAGGAACCATTAGACTCATCGGTAAACACATCTTCGGAGCTAGGATTTGCAAAATTGAAGGTTGAGAAGCAAAATTGGAAGAGTTCTTACCCTACGGTGATAGATTCTTCTTGTTTTCTTCCATTCTTTGTTACTTTTGTAAATTAAACATGTGAGCTCTTTGTATTTTCTGGTTTAATCGATTCATGAGTAGCTAAATCGTTTGTTCTAGGATTGATTCAAGCCTTGTATGGATTAAAACCTAATTTGTTTCCTTTTCTTTTAGTAATTAAAGACTGTTTGTGTTGATTTATCATATTCCTAATGCCTCTAATTGACTGATCACCCTTTAGAGCAATTTGTTCATTTAAATTATACTTAAGAGAGATAGTTTAGGTCTAGAATTAGGATAAATCAGACTAGACTTGAAGTTTAAATCAACTAACGGATTGTTTGTCTGTAGAATAGAGATATATCTATCGAAATAGTTTTGTCAGATTAAAGTTGACTCTTAAGACATACTTTCATTAATTTGTAACAAAAGATTGAGCAAGTTTAATGAAAAATATAGAATTGATTTTGATTTGAGAGAGCGTTTCAAGTACTTTAGAACCTTAGGCAAACATAAATTGTTATTTAAAGACTAAAGGAAGGGAAATTAATTAGGGTTCATGAAATACAATGGTGAGAATTAATCCTAAGCTTAGTTAATTGATAAATTAAATCTTTCTTGTTTTTTTCTTTATTTCTAGTTTAGAATAGTTTTAAAAACCTGTTTTCTAAAAGAATTTGATTTGTTCAACTTAATTGAGTTCATTAGCATGTTGTTTGATTGAGATTTTAAAACAAATCTCCGTGGGAACGATAATTTTATACTATGTTGCGATCCGTACTCTTGCGGGTTAACATCTTGTAAATAAGACATCATATTAGTATACAAAAAAGTCGTAAATTAGATTTTTTATTTATTCATGTGAACAAAAGGTCTGAGTGAAATGGGTTTGGTTCCTATCAGAAGTGTTATTTATCAGCGTCCTTTAGTTGCATTAAATGTTATCGCTCTAAATCAATCCAAAATTAAATCTCACAGGCCATGTTTGGTACGGAGCAATGGATTTGAATGAGTGGGAATGGGAATAGGATTAGGAGTGGGAATGGGAATAGGATTGGAAAAGAGGCTTTAAAATCACATTTGGTACATGCCAATATTGGGAGGGAATGGGTGCATTAAATTTATTTTATAATCATATACAAATCATAAAAATACTATAATACCCCTCTTAAAAAAATACCCAACGGAATAAAAAAATGCCACCTCGTCATTGTTTTGTTTTATATCAAAAATATTATTTATATAAAGTTAAAATAGACAAAGTTTTTCTAGACAAAATATAATAATAGTCCATTAACAAACAAAACCAGACATAGAGGAAATTTTCTCATAAACATGTAAAGCATAGGGTCACGAGATTTTTCATCTTTCCTCTGCCTTAGATGACATTGTACATAACCTAGCATTTAGAATAGCTCAATGTACATACAAAGTTTTTATTAATACAATTCTTTCATTCGGGAAAAAAAAGCAAAATCAAATCATAGCAAAGAACAAAACAAAGCAGCAGTGAGAGGCAACACATGAGTGAAGAATAGTTTGCCAGTGGAGAAGAACCACGTTTCCCACAGCTTCTGATGGGAAAGGTGAACAAGAGAGATGAAAGGCAATGAGAAGATTATCCTACCCTAATTAGATCAAAATTAATAAGGGTAATGTTGTCTGAAATTATTGTAATGAAATATATTTTTGTCCTAAAAAATTCCAATCCCAACATTGAAATTTCAATACCAGGGAGAAGTGGGTTTGCTCATTCCCACATATATGTGAATGTTCAATAACAAGGTATTCCCAATACCACCTACCAAACAATAAAAAATACCCATTCCCAATCTCTTACCCCATTCATGCGTACCAAACACAAACACAGCCATAGTGTACTACATTATCTTGCTATTAAAAATTTAAAATAATTTTGAACCATCTTTTGACAATTCTTTCTCTCTTTATTTTTTTTTGTACAGAACATACAATTTCCTGGACCTATCCCACTTTAACTGGAAGATTTATCAGGTTCGAAAATAAATCCACCATTTCTTGGGAGTTTTGTCCTGTTTGGACCTGGATCGTAAATTCTCCTATTGAATTAAGTTATATCCATAAAATTATAAATACTTGATGTTAGAATTTTGTCATTCTTTGTGGTCATCTGAATTAATCGAGACCCCTGATCAATCTTCCAATTAAAGTGAGGCAAGTCTAGAAAACTCGATGATCCATGTACAAAGATTTAAAAAAAAAAATTTTAAAGAATTATTCAATCTATTTAAAATTTTTTACTTTCAATGGTGGTGTGGCAAAATATAAGTTTTTTCGATATTTTTGGATAGATAAATCCACCGCATATGAGAGACATTGAGAAATTCACCTATGAGAGTATCTATTTCCGACTGAAATAGTGTTTCCAAGTTAAAAAGAATAGAAAATTGTCCTAATTGTATTTTTAGCATTTTTTGTTGTTGGAGCACGTGTAATTTATAGGTGTATATTATATTTCCTCATGAATTAATCATTTTATTTAAATATTATTTTTAAGGTTATATTTATATGTGAATATTTTTAATATTTTGATTAAAATATATTATATTTGAGTTGATTCTAATTTAACCACAGTTAGATTACGATGCTTGACCAATTTAACAGTGAGTTCAATTTTCATTACCTTAATCATTTCCAAAACTAAAGTATCGCCCTGTATGTTTACAAACATAACATACGTGCAATTGTGCAAACGTAGTATGCAACAATCATTACTTTTTATAATTTAGAGATTAAAATGATTCTAGAACAGCGAATCCAACACAAAATATAAAATTAATTTAGGAATTTTATTTCCTTTAAACAGATCTAAATAAAAACAATTAGATATTTATTATTAAATCAGTCAAACATGAATTGACACAATTGATAAACAAATTAAAGAATAGGTACAACTTTGAAGTCATTCAGTAATGCTATTCGATGGATTTACATAATCAATAATTAATAGAAAATGCTTTGTACCTTAATCCCGCGTTTAGTGACGAGGTTATCAAAATTATAGCTCTTTTGTTTTTCCTCCAAAATCAAATTTATAGTTCTAAACTTTGCATTAATATTATATATATATATATATATATATATATATATATATTGCAAATTTAAAAGGAACAAACATATCCTTTATAAAAATGTATCAAGTACAAAAAAAATCAAATTAAAATTTTAAAATTAAAAAAATTATCCTATTTATATTTTAAACTGATGATACAGTCATATTTTAACCAGAAAAATCTGTAGGGCCTATAAAGCGAGTTGCCATTATTGATTCTTTCCAAAAGTCAATTCGATGCTTCACATAGTGAAAGCAACAAAAAATGTTATTGTATGAGGAAATCATGCACGTGTGCACAAAGTCTATGAGTGTCACTTTAATTTTCTATGATCTTAAGCCATTTTGGTTGTTTTTATTCACAAAGAATCTCCAGAGAGATATGTTTGTTAATTCATAGAAGGTTTAAGTGCAAGAATAGACTCTTTCAATATAATTTCTTTTGCTTCCTTGCAATTTTATACTCCCTTCGGAATCAAATATAAAAATTAGTTGGAATGTTGGATTTCATCATACCAAATAGATCTCAATTTATTTTTTTCGCCTATCTTTATTACTCCCTTCGGTCCTAATTATAAGATCATTTTGACTTTTTTTAAAAAAATTTAGGATACAAAATTAATCACTTTAAATTGTCTATAGTTATCTTTTTTCCTCAAAACTACTCTATTCTACTTATAAACTAACATATAATCTAATTACATATGACATATGTTATAAATTAGTGGTCTAATTTGCTTCCTTAACTTTCACAAAAAAAAGTCAAAGTAATATTATATTTAGGACCGGAGGGAGTATTTCCCCCAAAGTAATGTACCTAACTTAATAAATAATCTAATTGTATAGAAGTATTTTAGGGATATCACATCACATTTGTTATACTACTTTTGATCTTTAATATAAGAGTCATTTAACTATATTGAGGAGAATGAGAAAGCTAAATAAATTCCTTAATTACTTAATAATAACATATGTTACATGATCTCTCTGAAAATACATATATGTATCATTATATTATATATCAATTTATAAGTCCGACAAATTAGTTTAAAAAAATGTTAAAAAATAAAAACTTTAAAACTAATTACTTCCCTGCATTAATCTCCTCAAATTAATTAATTGGATCTTACATTAAGGATTGGGGGAGTGGTAATTTTATTAAAGTAATTTATATTATTTTTTTAATTTTTCGCAAATTAGTAATTTAATAAAGTAATTTATATTACTCATCTGGTCCTATTTATAAGTCACTTCCAGCATATTTCACACAGACCAAGGAAAGCCTTAAAACTTATTAACTTTCCACTAAAATCCAACAAATTTACAACTTTACCCATATTAAATATCCACTATACCACATGAAAATAAAGTCAACACATAATAAATGAAGGGTAAACTTGTACATTCACACTAAATATTTAATGAGGTGACTTATATATAGGACCAAATAAAACCTTCTCTCTCTGCCCTATAAATAGGACCAGAGGAGTATTTTTTAATTTTTCCCAAATTATAAATTAAGTAGCTCTTGTATCATTAAGGATTATAAGATAACACTTCAAAAAAATGTTTTTATTATTGGAAATAATGTTGAGAGACCAATGACTACTTCTTGAGGAGTAGCATCATGTAACCATGCAATATCTCGTTGCCCCAAGACAAGCTAGGCACAAGAATTCCACAAAGACTGTTTGTTGAGCCGAATCATTAAACACAATAATGCAGCAAAGACAAAAAGTCTCTCTCTTGGGTTTTAATCTCCTCATCTAGATACGCCACCATTAAGAAGATTGTCGCTTATCACAAAGTAGATTCCTTGTTCGCTTACAACATAAACGATTAATTCATGTTAGAAAACTAGGAGGTTCATGTATTTAATTAGGGGATCACTAATGATTTTTGTATCTATTACTCTATGCGGTCCTAATTATAAGATCAAATTGACTATTTTTTAGATTAAGAAAGCAAATTGGACAATTAAATTATAACATATGCTACATATAATTAGATTATAGGTTAGTTTATAAGTAAAATAAATTAGTTTTGAGAAAAAAAAGATAAATATATATAATTTGAATTGATTTATTTTACATCCTTAATTTCTCTTAAAAAGTCAACATAATCTTATAATTAGTACAAAAGGGAGTACCTTCTTCTAAGAAAGCATATGACAAGCAATGAAAGTTCATCCAGTTGATCAAAAGTTGGCTCATAACTTACAAGGTTATTGGTTTAAATCCTGCTATCAATGTCTTATTTGTGGGCGATTGATAAATACCCCTATAAGCACTCTCTGAACTCTCAGAGGTATACCTAAACTCTATTTAGTCATCTAAATCCAATTCGCATAAATTTTTCATATATAAAAAATAAAATGGTTCAATGTGACAGGTAATGAGATTCTTGATCTTCTTGATAGTGCAGATGAGAGGATGATCGTAAGTGTTTGTTGTGGATGAAACTATGAGTAATTCTCATCCCAACAAAGTTGGAGGAGACCTTCATGGATGCCCTTTTCTCCAAGTTCCTTGTGCAAGCCAATTAGAGTGTTTATCTCTTTGTTTTGAATTAAAAAGTAT
This sequence comes from Mimosa bimucronata, assembly GCA_037074515.1. NCBI lineage: Eukaryota > Viridiplantae > Streptophyta > Magnoliopsida > Fabales > Fabaceae > Mimosa > Mimosa bimucronata. The sequence continues at coordinate 6,240,607 of CM073446.1, forward strand.
TCGTCCTAGCTAGCTTCTATCTTAAGATATCATCGAAAATGTTTTCAGTACCATAGAAAGCTACATCTTTCTCAGAGATGATTTCCTCATACTTTATAATGTAACATACGCCATTTTATTTTCCAAATGTATTTCAACCTGACCAAAATGTCTTGACCGGGCATATTGGTTAGTTGCTTGGACCAAGGAAGATAAACACGCTTTCACAAAAAAAAAAAAAAAAAATACTCCCATAATAATTAGATTTCTTAATTTTACGCGGAAGTAGATAATAAGTTAATAATTGACTCATTTTGGAGTTTAGACTGTGCAGTGAGGGTTCAGCATGAGGACCATTGATTTATACAAAAAATGGAAATCCATCTTAGAACGCGTTACTCTGAAAATATAAAAAAAAATTGTTAAAGTACACGTTCGAAACTTATAAATTTTTAATTAAGTTCAATTTGGTATACAAGTTTAGTCTTTCATTTTTAATGTCGTTGGTTTTTTTAACGAAAAAGTGTTAATTCAACGAATTTAAATAATGATTCTCACATTAAATGATGCTCCCTCCGTCCCTTATTATAAGAGTCAAAGAGGTAAAATCACACACATTAAGGGAGTGGTTGAGAGAGATAAATGTGTCTGAAATAATTTTGTTTTTTCAAGTTTACCTTTATTTATGATTGAGTATATAAGAGTGAGAAATGTGATAATAGTATTATAAATGAGTGTGAAAGAGAATGTAAATAGAGAGAATAATGATGGGTAAAATGGGAAAAAACTCATTAAGTACTTTGACAAATTTGGACAGACTCTTATAAAAAGGGACAAAACTATTCAAATTTTTTACTCTTATATATAGGGACGGAGGGAGTATCAAGATTTGTTTAATTATTAATTCTTTGTGTTTTAAAATTTAATCATGTTTAATTAACATTTAATTATATTATCATCCTTTAAATTTGTTGAGCTGTTATTTTTTTTTTAATTGGAACTCTAAGCATTAAAAATAAAGAATTAAAACTGTACTATTACAATTTAAAAGATCAATTTAAAACCTAATCTTAATTTCGAGAACCAAACACATATACATTAACCTATAAAAAAATCTTAATAAGCTAATTTATTGTGTCAAAAACAATATAACCTATCATTCATCTCGGGGACAATGTTAAGATAAAATCCATAATTAAATGCATTTTTGGCTTGTACAAAATTTTAAAAATAATGTACTTATAATAATCCTTTATTTTTCGCAGCTACTTGCTATAAATTTTATTTCATATGTAAATGTTCATTTGTTGATTTTCTAGGTAATTCTTATTCAATAGTATATTTTTTTAATAAATTCTTATTTAACTTTTATTTTCATTTTTAAGTAGAACTAACGTACGTTGTCCAGTGAAGATTACCTTCTTTCATTTCAACATTTTTTTCTTATAGAAGAAAGAAAAGACAATTTTTCCTTTGAAAGAATGTAATTGATTTTTTTTACACCACTAATATACACTTCTGTAATGTAACGTGTCTCCCAATCTCCCTTGGGATCCCACCTGCTTCATATTTCTCTCTGTTCTTCCCATTTGCCCTCTATATCGATATATATAACAAAACATCCCTTTCTCTCTTTCCTCCTCACTGAGACTCTTAAAAGTCTACACAAGTATTCTATCCCGACTGGAGGCGTTTGAAAAAAGAAAAAAATAAAGATTAGCTTCATGACTTGCCTGTGATCCCCATTCATCACCACACCACAACAATACAAAATAGTATGATCTCAAGGTTTCGTTTTGATACCCTGAATTTGCTTTGTGTTAAACTGATCGTTTGACACTTGATTTGTATCATAAACCTTTGGCTTTGCTAGACAAAACTATTAGTTTAATAAAATTGGGGGAAATTTTCCCACTGGAAATTTTATTGGTGAGAATTATCTAAATCCACAAAAAAAAGGGTTAAAGAGCAATTTTACCAACAGACTATTGTCCAAATTACAGATGGCACAATTGACAATTGAAAGGGTCGGAAATACCAATGGACCTTTTAACCGGGGGCAGATTGGCCAACGCAGTTAAAAATAACAAACAGCCGTTATGTTTAATATAAAAAATTGTGGCCCACAATTTTTTATGGGGTTAAAGAGTGACAAATCCTTGGATTTGTATATTTTTATGTGTTTAAATTGAAGCTTCTAACATGAAAAAGATGCAAGATTGGTCCAATTGTGCTCATTTTATATCATTGATTTCTAGGTGGGATTTGCATGAAAACGAGGTTAATTAGTCATAATTATAGATTGATTTCCATTAATTGATTTATAGGGCTATTTGATCCTTGTTTAGTCTTATTACTACTTGTAGGGTCGCCCAAGGACCAAAGCGGGAGAGATTCAAGAAGAAGAGAAGCTTAAAAGAAGATTAAATGGATGCACAAGGCAGCCAAAAACAGAGGAACCTCTCTGTATGGTGTGCCGCGGCGCACAAACATGTGTGCTGCGGCATACGAAGAGAAAATGAGAAATCGACCTCTCTGTATGGCATGCCGCGGCATACAAACATGTGTGCCGTGGCACACGAAGAAAAATGCATAATTGGTGCCTCTGTATGGTATGCCGCAGCACACAAACATGTGTGCCGCGGCATACACGCATCACAACAGCTACGCACTTTTGCTGATTTTTCAACTTGAATCCGACCCAAATCAAATATTACCCGATACCCACTTGTTTTAAACTCAAATTGGTCGAACCCTAGTCCATTCTAACCATTCTTCAGCCACCATAAACCCTAACACACTCATTTTCCTCTCATCTCCTCCTCTTCCATCTCCCATTTTCCTTCCTTCCATCCATGGCAACTTCTTCTTCCTTCTTTGTTGGTGATTTCTCCATGAGAAGCAGCAACTAAGGAGCTCTATTCTTGGTGGTGGAGATGGCAACATGAGCTTGGAGCTTCACTAGGGGAGTTCTTGTTCTCCTACTCTCTCTTCCTCTTGTATTTGCATATTTCTAGGATTCTAGGATTTTGTTTATGCAATTGGATGTGTTGTTCATGATTATCCTTTGTTAGAGAGTGGTAGAAACATTCTTAGCTATATTTCCATTTGTGTATGCTTGGTATTGTTCTTCATTGACTTGGATATTGTTCAAATGTATGGATTCATCATTTTGAATAAATGTTTAAGTTAAGATTTTGTGCTATTTGAGGATGCTCACTTAGTGGATCATGGTATCATGTAATTGTATTTGGAAAATGGCTCTTGAACTTGTTAATTGCATGAGTGGCATTGGGCTTCAATCCTAAAGTTTTGGTTCATTATGGCCAATAATGAATTTGAGCCCTAGGATTAATTAAGTGGCAATTAGGGATTCCTATTGTTGGATTAGGAGCCCCTTGCAATTAGCAAATTCAACTTGGTTATTGGGTTTAATCAACTTAGAGTTGGAGAGATTAGTAAGCGGGATTTCGGTACTAATCCACTCAACCCAAGCCTAGCCTAGAGGGATTCCTCTAGGGATCTTTTAATTAGCCAAAGAATTCCCCAAAAATTAATTGAAGCAATGATTGTTTAAGTCTCCTATCACCAAGAATATCCATCATATTTAGTCCAAATCTCTGAATTTCATCCAATCTATCTTTAATTGTTTTCTTTACCATACACACTTTTTACACCAATTTGTATACCAAAAACCCAAATACAATGCTTTTACTCGTCTTAATTAGTTTGCATTAGTTACTAGGAATTAATTACACATAGGCTCCTTGAGACCGACACCCGGAGATAGCTTCCACAACCCCTTGGGTATAAAATTCTTGAAGAGCGGATCCGAGGCAGCACTACACCGATCTACCCTAATTTCTTTGCTCTTCAAAGAGCAATTTTACCAATAGACTATTATCCAGGTTGCAGATGGCATAATTGACAATAAAAAGGGTCGTTATCACCAACGGACTTTTTAACCAGTGGCGGATTGGCCGATACAGTTTTACTTATGGATGTTGATTGTTAATTTTAATTTGGAGACGTGACGGACAACAAGTTGCCATGTGGGACATTTTAGACTGTGACATGGATTAATAATAGAAAAATACCAAAATACCCCAAGCAATTAAAAAATCCTCCCACTGTGACAAGTTGCCATGTGGCACATTTTAGACTGTCGAGGGTGGACGAGGATGAGGGTGCCCGCCGTCTGTTGTTGTCCGCCATCCTCTAGTATTCTTTTGTTCATGGTTATGGTGAGGGCTCTGTCGTCAAGGGTGAAGGTATGTAAGGGCAGGTGAGGGTGAGGGTGGGTGAAGTGAAATCAGGTTTGCCATGTGGAATTCACCAAGCTACCAGGTGGACATCATTGCACCAATTGTCCCACAACTAATGACGGGTTGCATAAATAAAATAGTATTGACCTATCCGCCCCTGGTTAAAAGGTCCATTGGTGATACTGACCCTTTCTATTGTTAATTGTGCCATCTGCAACCTGGACAATAGTCTGTTGGTAAAATTGCTCTTTAACCCCACAAAAAATTGTGGGCCACACTTTTTTATATTAAAAAATTGTGGACCCCACTAAAGTTTGTAACGGACGTTTGGTATTTTTAACAGCGTTGGCCAATCTGCCCCCGATTAAAAGATCTATTGGTATTTCCGACCCTTTCGATTGTCAATTGTGCCATCTACAACTTGGACAATAGTCTGTTGGTAAAATTGATCTTTAACAACAACAAAAATAGTACTTTCTGTCTATAAATTTATTAGGTTCTTCTCACCGAACAAGTTTCCCCAATATTCCCAAGAAAATATATCATGGAAAGTCAACTAGGTGGGCAAAACTACTAATTTGAGATAAGCATAAAGATCCATGAATTACTTAGCCACGGAAGAAAGAACCAATATGTCCATACCACTTCAGCATCAACGTATCAACAAATACAATACACACTAGCAGTACCATGACCATGAAACAATATTAAAGAACAGACAAAATTTTGGCATGCGATGTTTAATCACTGGTCTACTTAACTTTTACCTGCAATAAAACGTGAAAGGGTTATCTCTATCCCTATAGGATCATTTACTTGTCTCCTTAACATGTTCACCTCATGTTAAAACATCCAAACGAAGACGTTTTTATAACAGGTAGTTGTAATTAAAATAATTTTGTTCACAATCAGTCTCAACTCCCCTAATTACCTCCATCACCCACTACTACAGAAATACCCTCTTGCAGCGCAACAATAGCAGCGCTTATAAAATGCAAGTGATGGGATATGTATAATATGACCTATACCAGCGCTTATAAATAAAAGTGATGGTATAGGTACAAGCATATAGCAGCGCTTAAGCGATGCTATAGACCCCCTGGGATTTAATTTTATTTTGAAAAATAAGTAAAACAATTTAATAAAATCATTGAAAAATTAAGAAATGGAAAATATATTAAAAAAATACTTATTTAGCCCCCAGGAATTTAAAAATTAGATAAAAATAATTTGATACAATTTTAAAAATCTGAAACAATTAAAAAGAAACAAAAGCATTTAAATTGTTTTTATTAAATTAGGTTACATATAAAAATTAAATCACAGGGGCCTATAGCAGCGCTTAAGCGCTGGTATAAGCCCCTGGGGTTTAATTTTTATATTAAAAATATGTAAAATAATTTTAAAAAAAAATTGGTAAATTGTTTGACATTTTTTTTAAATAAAAATTAAATCCCAGGGGCCTATAGCAGCACTTAAGCGCTGGTATAGGCACCTGGGGTTTATTTTTTATATTAAAAAAAATATGTAAAACAATTTAAAAAAAATTGACAAATTGTTTAATATTTTTTTAAAATAAAAATTAAATCCCAGGGGCCTATAGCAACGCTTAAGCGCTGGTATAGGCCCCTGGGGTTTATTTTTTATATTAAAAAATATGTAAAACAATTTAAAAAAAATTGACAAATTGTTTAACATTTTTTTAAAATAAAAATTAAATCCCAGGGGCCTATAGCAGCGCTGTTTAACATTTTTTTTTAAATAAAAATTAAACCCCAGGGGCCTATAGCAGCGTTTAAGCGCTGGTATAAGCCCCTGGGGTTTATTTTTTACATTAAAAAATATGTAAAACAATTTAAAAAAAATTGGCAAATTGTTTAACATTTTTTTTAAATAAAAATTAAATCACAGGGGCCTATAGTAGCGCTTAAGCGCTGGAATAAGCCTAAATATGTATTTTTAGATTTTCTTTCCTTTTTTAAAATGAATTAGTATTTTTAAAATTGGTTTTAGATATTTTTTAAATAAAATTTAAATGACAGGGGGCATAGATAGGCCTAAATAGGTATTTTTAAATTATCTTCCATTTTTTAAAATGAATTAGTATTTTTAAAATTGGTTTTAGATATTTTTTAAATAAAAATTAAATCCCGGGGGGCCTATAGCAGCGCTTAAGCGCTGCTATAGGCCTAAATACGTATTTTTAAATTTTCTTTCCTTTTTTAAAATGAATTAATATTTTTAAAATTTGTTTTAGATATTTTTTAAATAAAATTTAAATGACAGGGGGCTTAGATAAGCGTAAATAGTTACTTTTAAATTTTCTTTCCTTTTTTAAAATGAATTAGTATTTTTAAAATTGGTTTTTGATATTATTTAAATAAAATTTAAATCACAGGGGCCTATAGCAGCGCTTAAGAGCTGCTATAGGCCCCTGTGATTTAAATTTTATTTAAAAAATATCTAAAACCAAATTTAAAAATTTCAATTTTTTACACCCGCGCCATTTTCCCTTATTTCCCTCCCTAATTTCATCCACCCTCCCTCCTCAATGACACACACACATGAACTCTTCTTTTATTTCCCTTTCTCTATCTCTCAACACACACACACAAACTCCCTCTCTCACCGACGCACACACACTCTCATTCTCTCTTATCTGTTCTTCATCTTCCAGCGGCGGAATCAGCCCCATCGACGGTGTTTGACGGCGGAAAACGTTCGGAGAAGCTTGAAACAAGTTTAGGTAAGCCTTCTTCTCTTGTTTCTTCTCTTTTCCGCCGCGGTTTTTGAGTGGAATGGGGGAAATGATTCGAATTTCTGAGATGTTTTTTAAGCTTCTGAAATTATAGAAATGGTTCTTGAGGCTTGTTCTTAATGTTTTGGGTGTCGATTTTGGGAAGGGAAGTTGAATAGGACCCATTTTTGCACAAAATTCCTCCTCTGGTACTGTTCATCCGAAGCAAAAATTGGGATTTTCGGATGTTTGTTGTTTTGAAGTTTAATTGCTTGTGATTTCTAGCAATTCTAAGACTATGGAATGGATTGAATGAGTGTTATTGAGGTTAGGAAATTTTTGGGATTTAATTCTTGTCTCCCATGTTCCTACGAGTTTTCTGGGCCGAGAAGGGGAGAATGTCTGTAATTTCTAAATTGATGCAGGGATAAAAATTAATTTTTTTTAAAAAAAATAATACCTATAGCAGCGCTTATGAAAATAAGCGCTGCTATAGGTATTATTTTTTTAAAAAATAAATTACCTATTGCAGCGCTTAAGCTCTGCTTTAGGTCACCTATTGCAGCGCTTAACAAGCGCTGCGTTAGGCTTAATAGCCTATAGCATCACTAGCTATTGCAGCGCTTATAAGCGCTGTTATAGGGCCAAAATAAGTGCTGCTATAGACATTTTCTGTAGTAATGACCCCACATTTGTCTTTTTCGTTTTTCTGCTTGGATTTAGGCTATGCCCATATCTCAACAGTAACCTCATGTTTCAATAGTGTAACTCAATTATAACAATGAAAAATAGTAATGCCTCTTGAACTTCTATTAGTTTATCTATATTCAGGACTACAAATTCAATTCCGACATAATTAATAGCAATAAAACTACCATTGCAAAAGCAGCTATGTCATAAACCTTAAATATCCCTCTCATATTACTCCTGATATTTTCTACACTAGCATGATAGTACAAGCTAATGCAATAAGGGCTAATCATTTGTTTTGGGCATGTAATGTATTATATAAATTTATATCAAACATCACCGCTGTCACTAGCCGCTGCCACCATCATTAGCCACCATGACCACTGTTCATCATCACTATCATCACTAACAACCAACACTATCATCACCACTACCACCTTTGGCCACCACTGTCTCACCTCTTCCATGTCATCATGACCATCACCAACAGCCACCGGCATTATTGTAACGTTACAAAATATTTTCCTCTACAAATGAATACAGTATAGCAGTTTTGAATGAATTCATTTATCTAAATTTTGGATAAAGGGAATTTCTGTCAAAATTTATACTTTTGTCCTTCAAAGGTATCATATATTAACAAGCATACAATTAATTTATACAATAAATTATCTTATACAATGTGATACCAAACATGGCATACTTTATCCTATCCTTGTTATCCTATCAGGCCTTATCATATACAGCATGCTAAACAAGCCTTTAGTCATCCCAATAACAATTATGGAACTGCCTTTTAGCTTTAGGCCACAATAGAGTCCAAGGAAAGCAATTCAAGTACCGAAGTGAAAAAAACAGATTTAAAAGGTAAATCATAAATAAATTATAAAGACCTATGCCCTTACCAGATGACCTTTACAATCAACAGCCACAAGAAAGCAATGCTATTGTCAAATACAAGAAATGCCAGTCAATCAAGATCTCACTAGTTTATAGAAGACAGACACAAGTAACTAAAAACTTCTTGTCTTGGACTCTGATGATCACGATGTTTTGTTATTATTAGCTTCTTTTGCTATCTGGATATCAGAGGGCCAGAATACTCGATAAACAACTTTACAGACAAATCGACGGAGCATTGCCACAATAATTATAAGCAAAATTGTGATCCAATATGTAGGGGACTTAGCCACATGATAAAAAGTCCTACAATTATTTAGGGAATGTTAGTGATCTGCTAGGCATTACTACCAAAAAAAAAAAAAAAATAACGCATAATACACATATTGGCCGACATAAATGAAACAATAAATTAGAATCAATGAATACTGATAAATTTATAACTATTGCTAAAGGATAGCCTATACACTGAAGAATTTAATCCAATTTCGAGGGCAAAATTTTTCAATCCCCTGCTTACAAGTTTCAACAAGGATAGTATACAGAGGAAAATAAACATGAGATTTTCAGAGATAGTAGCGCTACAAATTAACATGGTTTGATGTATTTTGACCAATGAAGTAGCGTTCTAGGAGATTCTGGCACAATTATGTTTTGACGGGTTGTTTTATCTAATAAAGTTTTAAAATGGAGCATATTGGCTAACACTCTTAAAAAGTACTTAACGGCCTCCGTTTGTGCTGATGTGGCGTGGCACATGTCAGCACACCAGCTGACATATGTATCACCACGTCAGCACAATAGTCAACACGTGTCTCACCATGTTAGGACACAAGCTATCACGTGTAGCATCATGTCAATACAAACGGAGGCCGTTAAGTATTTTCTAACATCATTGGCCAATATGCTCCATTTAAAACTTTATTGGTATATAAGAACCTTTCAAAACATAATTGTACCAGACACTTCTAGGCCAATACTTTATTGATCAAAATACACCTTAACCCAATTAACATCCACTAAAAAAGAAGTTGTTGTCAATTATTTGCTTCAGTATGCCCATAATGCACCTAACATGCAGAGACATGGTTTTATAATTAACACTCATACCCGAATGACTGAATCATGAGAAATAAGAACAAGCATTTGGCAAGTGAACATCTTGAAGATATATTTGTCTCCGATTAACAATGAAATATTCGTACATAAACAACATCCATGATGTCGTTGTCATATCAAACACATTTTGAGTTTTTCTATCATTACATAGCATGCAAATGGCGTCATAGTGACACAAATTTGTTGTTCAACAGTTTATAGATCTAGGGACAAATAACACTTGTAAAGATTAAAAACTTTCAAATATAACACTTGTAAAGATTAAAAAATTTTCAAATATAATATTTGAATGAATTTAAATCTTGGATGATAATTTATATAAAAAGTTACTCCTTTTGTTCCTTTTTATAAGAAACATTTAACTGAATCATTGAGACAAAAAAATTTGGCTAAAGACAAACGTAAAAACTGTAACAATTTTTTCTTAAAAATACTCCTTATTCATGGGGAGAGAGGGAATAAGGAAATTATTATAATAAAAAGGATTGTGGAAGAGAGAATAAGAAAATTATTGTGATTAAAAGGATCGATGATTTGGAGGCTGATAATAAATGTATTGATATTAAAATGAGTAATTAATTGGGCGCAAATTGGGAAACTAACAGAAAATTTTAAACATTCTAAAATGTTTTTTATAAATGAAAACAAGAGAAGGGGTATGTGGTAGTTGTTTTTAGAAGATACTTTTATAAAAACTATATGTGATTATATCTTATTATAGGTAGAGAATAGATATATTTGTATTTATGTATTATAAGTATATAATTCAAAGATTCATTAGTAAATGCATTAAATAATAGATAAAATAACCTTTTGATCGCCCTACTTGCTATTCAATTGTTACAAAGTTCAACCCCCAGTATCATCCCTTAGTAATGGACTTTCCTTTAATAAAAAATAAGATAACTCATGAGCTGCCATGTCCAATCATAATTTATACAGAACTGTTTTTTAAAAATAAAGATTTAAAGATTTTTTGCCCTGTCGCGTAAAGTCATTTGTAGTTAACAGTTTATTTATCTGAACTGGTTTTCCCAGTTGTACTAGACAAACCAGACAAATTAATTCTCAGAAATCTAAATGCCAGATAGAACAAAGAGGCCTTCAGTTAGTAACATATGAAGAAAACTATACATACCAGAATAACATCAAGACAAAGACAGCATTCACGCTGATAATTCCAGTGTCCATGCACCAGAAGCAATCTTTTCAAGAACCGAAACTGTCCCATAACAAAATCAGATGCCATCACGGCTTGGCGCCCTTCCTGCCCACATATTCCAACAACAACATCTGCCATTTGGATCATTGACACATCATTGGCCCCTGTAAAAATGGGAAGGCGGAAGGGTTATAATTTCAAATTAAGTCTAATCTTGTTTTATAAGTTCATCTAGTCAAACTAGCTTGTCACAACCAATCTTAATCACTTCAGCATACAAGGGCTACTTCATAGTAGAACCAAAATGCCGATTGGCATAGTTGAATTCATACAACCCAAAAGCAAAGGGTATCTCACATCAACAATTTTAAATTTTATAGGCTTACAGAAGCTGTTGAGCCATTATTTCGTAAACAACTTTCCATTATGATAACAGATATGGAAATTTTAAATAACGTAATATCTTGTAGAATTATAATGATACATAAGATGCAACGGAGTGTAAACATCAGTATATCGAACATGTAAAAATCAATGTATCAAAACAGCCCAAAAATAAATCCCTTGCCACCCAAGTTCTGAATAAAAGCAAAATGTAAGTTATAGCATCCCCAATTTCATAATCATTAAGAACTTACCATCACCAATAGCCAGTGTCATATCAACAGTGCGGCTCTTTATCAAATCAACAATTCCTGTTTTCTGCAGGGGTGCAAGCATAGCACCACTCTACAAGAAGTCGTAAGGTCGAAAAGCTGCTGACAGAGAAACAAAATAATAAATATTCACTCCTAAGTTGAATGGTATGGCTCCAACATATAAAATAACTGTGTGTGCACCAACAACTCTGTTCTAAAACCAAGCTTTAGCAGTCCAATGCACAAAAACATTCCAAAAAAAAAAACTTCAAATGAAGAGAAATAATCTTGCCTCTGACTCCAGTTCCCTTCCAAGATGTAAACCAAACTGTTTCCATCAATTACAAGTGAGTGCAGCATTAGTTCCTTCATCCCTTAGATCACATTTACATCTAAAGGAGGAGGTGAGTCATAATGCGCATGAAAGTATTTGGGGCATTGGTGAGGCCCAAAGGCATGACTAACCACTCATACAAGCCATCATGTGCCTCGAATGAGGTTTTTCATTCATCTCCAGGTCAAATCCTAATCTGGTGGTACCTACTACAAAGGTCAATTTTAGAGAACCAGCGCAATCCTGAGACTAGATCAGGCATATCTTCAAGTCTAGGGATAGGAAACCTATACTTAACTATGATTTTGTTGATGGCTCTACTATCAATACACATTCTCCAAGTACCATCCTTTTTTGGTGTCAATAAAGTGGGTACTGCACATAGACTAAGGTTATGTTGGATATAATCCTTTTCCAATAAACCATTGACGAACCAGTTAAGCCCTTACTCTATCCTGAGGGTTCATCCTAAATGCGGCAAATTAGGGAGTTGGGATCCTGGAACTAAATCAATGGCATGTTGGATATCCCTCATTGGTGGCAAGTCATGGGGTAACTCGTCCAGCACAACATCCTTAAACTCATCTAACAAGTTTGAAACGTCTTTGGGTAGGTGACAAATCTCTTATTCGTAACGGTTTTGTTATGCTAAAATTGAGGCAAGTAACATGATTGAGATGCAATTTTGGTCCATTTGTGCTTATGAAATCACTTAGACCGTCAGGTGAATTTAGCATGAAAATGAGATTAAATGGCCATAATTGGAGATTAATTTGATTTATTAATTTCTAGGGATTGCATATTCTTGTTCTATTATATTTTCACTTGTAGGTCGGTCAAGGACCAATAGAGAAGGATTCCAGATGAGAAGAAGCCGAACAAAGGGGCCCCCAAAATTGGACCCTCGCTATGGCACTCCACGGTGAGGCAAAGTCTGTTAGCCGTGGGAGCCCAAGGTGAGTCCCACGATGAAGCAGCGATATTGCAGGATCAAACTTGACTTTCTTGGGCCGATATGGATCCAATTCGAATACCTACTTGTTTTGACCCGACTTAGAAGCTATTAGGCACAAAATTGAAGTTCATTTGGACAGATTGAATGTGCCAAACCCTAACCTTTCATATTCTCTCAACTTCTCTCATCTTCACCTCTTCTACCTTCCATTTTCCTTCATCCAAACCCATGGCATCCACTTCCTTCCCCCTTGTTGGTGACTTCCTTATGGAAAGCATTAGCTAAGCTTCCCCATTCTTGGTGGTAAAAGCTGAGGGATGAGTTTGAAGCATATGTTAGGGGAGTTTTGGTTATAATCCTTCTTCTTGCTGTTATATTTATGATTTTCTAGACTTCTAAGAGCATATTTATGGCATTTGGTTGTGCTCTTAAATTCTACATGATGTACGAGGATTAGTTACTATTTTTATGTTGTTTCTATCTTGTTGGATGCTTCACATTGTGCTACATTATCTTTTAGTTTAATGAAATTTATGGGTTCAAGATTTTATTGTGTTCTTGGTGAATATTTAGTGCCAATTCAAGGTGGCTTGGTTGGTGGATTAAAAGTGTCAAGTGATTTGCATGAATGAAATAGTATGGTGAATTAATTAGTTGTGTCGAGACATTTGACAATCACTCTTTTTAGCTTTAATTCATTGTTTTGGTGGCCACCAATGAATTAGAGCTTTGAGAGAAATTAAGAGCAATTGTGGGATGGCCCAAATTGTGGATTTAAAGTCTTGCACAATTACTTAATTCTTGATTTTAATTCTTATCAACTTAGGTTAAGTTAGTTAGTGTGCGGGGTTTTGGCATTAGTTAAATTAACCTAAGCCTAGCCTAGTGGGATTCCTCTAGGGTTCATTTGAAAATCAATAATAAACTCCCTAAAATCATTTTGAATAAATGAGTTCCAAGGTTTTCACTTACCAAGAAATTCCATTCCCATTTGAATCCAAATCTCTTTTTAATCCCATCTTTAAGATGCTTTCAAACATACCACACTTTTCATACAAATTTTATACCAAAAACACCAAACGATGCTTTTTACTTACTTTGCAAGCTTCAATTAGTACTATGATTCCATGTTGCATTAGGCTCCTCAAGTGAACGACATCTGGGGGTTAGCTTCCACTATCCCCTTGGTCCTTAATTTTCTTGAAAGGCGGTCCGAGGCGGTACTACACTGATACATCCCATTTCTGTGCTCTTCAGTAGGTTAATAGCAATAAATGTAGAGGGGAGGATGGCCTTTATGACAACTGCAAGAATGATGTCAACCTCCTTACTTTCTTGTACAAATTGCTTTTTTGTTAATAGGTGAAGTTTAAGGTACTTAGAGGTAGAACCTTTTGGGTTAGCTGAGTTCTTTCCTTTAGGCTTAGGCTTAGCAGGGCATAAAAGGATTGGTTTTCCCTCTTGCTTAAATATATGATTGTTGGAACATCCATGTGTGATGACATCATGATCGTATAGCCACAGGCATCCTAAGAGGATATGGGATACGTCCATCGACATGACAACACAAAGGACGTCCTACTTATAATCACCAAGATGAAGAAGAACATGACATTTTTGAGTGATTTAAAGGGAGGTGTTGTTTATCCAAGCAACAAAAGAAGGTTTGAGAAGGGGCTCCGTCTTTAGCCCAAGTTAAATACACCTTGGCTAGAGATGACATTACTTTTACTTCCGTTGTCAATAATGAGTTTGTATGACTTCTCACCATAATTCACATTTGAATGGAAGATGCTGCGATGTTTCCATGAGTCATCTGGCGACGATTAAAAGATATTGCATTACCCCAAGGTGCTCTAGTGGTATGTGAAGAGCACCACTTTCGAGTGTGTGTGCGTGTAGCGCGCCCTTGGGTCTGCCCTTCAAGAAAATAAAAACCAAGGGGATAGTAGAAGCTAACCCCCGGTTGTCGTTCGCTTGAGGAGCCTAAATGCAAAAGATGACCTAGTAACTAGTATGCAAATTATTAAACACGGGTAAAAAGTATTTTACTTTTTTTTATTTAGAAAAGACGCAAAAGGTATGATATGTTCAAAAGTAACATAAAGATAAGATAAAAGTGAGATTTCGGGGGGGGGATGGAAATGGAATCATTCTTGATAAATGGAAACCTTGGGATTCATTGCTTCACAAGATTTTTAGGGAGTTTATTATTAATTTTCTAATGAACCCTAGTGGAACCCCTCTAGGCTAGGCTTAGGTTAATTTAATTAATGCCGGAACCCCGCACATTATTTAATTTAACCTAAGTTGATTAAGCTCAAAATCAAAGTGAATTTGCTAATCGCAAGGGGCTCCTAATCCAACAACCGGAACCCCAAATTGCCACTTAATTAATCCTAGGGTTTAATTAATTACTGGAACCCCACATAACAAATTAAGACTCTAGGATTGAAGTCCAATGCCACTCATGTAATTTGACAAATTCAAGAACCAATTAATTATCCAAGACTTATAATCCACAATTTGGGCCACCCCACAATTGCACTTAATTTCTCAATTAACCCTAACTCATTGATGGCCACCCAAACAACGATTAAGGTTGAAAAGAGTGATTACCCAATGTCTAAACACAATTAATTAATTCCTATGCCATTCCATTCATGCAAAACCACTTAATATTTTTAATCCACTAACCAAGCCACCTTGCATTAGCACATAATTTTCACAAAGAGAATAACAAAATCATGAACCCATAAATTTCATCAAACTCAAAGTTAGTGTAGCACAATCTCAAGTATTCAACAAGAAAGAAACAACATAAAATAGTTTACAACCCTTATACAACATGTAGAAATAAAGAACACAACCAAATGTCATAAATATACTCCTAGAATCCTAGAAAAGCATGAATACAATAAGAGGAAGAAGGATTAGAACTAAAACTCCCATATCCAAGCTTCAAGCTCATCCCTTGGCTCCCACCACCAAGAATGGTGGAGCCTAGCTGCTACTCTCTATGGGAAGAACAGCAACCAAGGTAGGAAGGAAAGAGGCCATGGATTTAGGTGGAAGGAAGTGAGAAAGATGAAGATGGAGATGAGAAAATGAGAGAACTAGGGTTAGGAAGTGTGTGGTGGCTCCAAATCTGAGCAAATGAGGTCCCAATTTTGTGCCTTAAGTGATTGGAGTCGGGTTGGATGAGTGGGTACCGGGTATGGACTTGAATTGGCCCAGAAACCAGCTGAAATTATGTAGATCGCGACTGAGCTGCGGCCCAGAAATTTGAGCTGCGGCTCAGTTTGCTTCTGTGAAGAATTGAGCTGCGGTCCAAAAATTTGAGCTACGGCCCAATTCTCTTTTGGAAAATTGAGTTTTCTTTTCCCATTGCAAATGAAGTATTTCACCCATGATTCTTCAATGGCCCTACAAGTAAAAACACAATAGAAAAAGAATCAAATTCCCTAGAAATGAATTATTTTTAATTAATTACCAATTATGGCAAATTAATCCTATTTTTATCCTAATTTCACCTAAGGGCCTAAGATCTTAATTAAGCACAATTGGACCAAAATTGCATCTCCATTATGTTTAAAACCTCATTTTCAGCATGTCAAAACCATACAAATCCAAGGATTTGTCAGTATGTCATCTGTGAAGATTTCTTCATCCACATTAGATGGGTTGTCGAAAGGTCGATGACAACATCAGGAGTGTACCCATCATGGTCTTGGTACTCGAGAAGTAAAGTGCGTTAATTAGGGGCACTTAGAAGCATTGTGACCCTTATAATGACACTTGAAACATTCAATGGTTGACCCATTAGGGCAAGAACTAGATCCTATAGATTCACTAATCGTATTGATGCCAAATGTTGGACTGAGATGGAATTGGGAAGTGGCCTTATTAGAGGATGGCCCTACAATCCTATTGGTAAGAATGGAACCATGAGTTTGCCAGAAATCCGTTCTTTGAGAAGTAGGACATCGAAAAGTAGGGTACTTTGGCAAAGATTCTATTTCTTGGGCTTTATGATAGGCATCCTCAAGGATTTCAGGAAAATTGAGCTTAAGAGGCCGTTAAGAGCATCGAAATGGGATATATCGGTGTAGTGCCGCCTCGGGCGCTTTCTTCAAGAAAATTAGGGACCAAGGGGATAGTAGAAAGCTAACCCCTGAGTGTCGTTCTCCTGAGGAGCCAAATGCAATATGATTCCTAGTAACTAATTAAAACTTGCAAAGTGGGTAAAAAAGCATTTTTTGATGTTTTTGGTATGAAATTTGTTTGCAAAGTGTGATAAGTTCAAAGGTAAATTAAAAATTGGATTTAAGGGAGATTTAGATTCAAATGGGATGAAATCATTCTTGATAGGTGAAAACCTTGGGACTTATTGCTTCATAAATATTTTTTAGGGAGTTTCTTGTTTATTGTCAAATGGACCATAGAGAAACCCCTTTAAACTAGGCTTAGGTTAATTTACTCAATACCAAAACCCCGCATATTAATTAACTTAACCTAAGTTATATAAGCTCAAAATAAAAAACTAATTAATTAAGAAAGACTTTAAATCCATTATTTGGGCCACTCCCACAATTGCTCTTAATTTATCTCCAAGCTCTAATTCATTGGTGGCAACCCAAACAATGATTTAAAGCTAAAAAGAGTAATTGTCCAATGTCTCCGCACAATTAATTAATTCACTATGTCATTTCATTCATGCAAATCACTTGACACTTTTAATCCACCAACCAAGCCATCTTGAATTAGCACAAAATATTCATCAAGAGCATAATAAAATCATGACCCCCAAATTTCATTAAACTCAAAGCTAATGTAGCATAATGTCAAGCATCTAACAAGAAAGAAACAACATAAAGATAGTAACTAACCCTCATACATAATATAGAAATTAAGAACACAACCAAATGCCATAAATATGCTCCTAGAAACCTAGAAAAACATAAATACAACAAGAGGAAGAAGGATTAGAACTAAAACTACCCTAATTGTGCTTCAGGCTCATCCCTTGGCTTCCACCAACAAGAATGAGGAAGTCTAGCGACTGCCCTCCATGAGGAAATCACCAACAAGGAGGAAGGAAGTGGCTGCCATGAATTTAGACGAAGGATGGAAGATGAGATGGTAGGGTTGAGAGAAAATGGGGTGGGAGATGAAGTTATGGTGGATAGAATGAGAGGAATGAGCAATTAGGTCGAATATTTTAGGAAACTGGGTCTAGGTCATTTTGAGTCAGGTTGTATGAGTGGTTACCCTAAAACAAAACAAAAACAAAAAATAGTGCATCTGTCATCTCGTGCTCGCACGATGCACAAAAACATCAGCCCATGGTTCTATCTTTCTTACTGTTATAAGCAAAATTACTCCCTACTGCGAGATGCAGGGAATTTTGGGGCTGAATTTTTGTGCTTTTATTGCCTCCTTCTCCGCAAACCATTCTTCAACTCGGCCAGCTTCTTCATGCAAACTCTTCCTCATTTGGTCCTTGGGCAATCCTACAAATAAAATTGCAATAAACAAGGATAAAAAAAGCCTTAGAAATCAATTAATAAAAACTAAAAAACATTTGTTATTAAAATCCACATAAAGATATCTGAATCTACTTTTGAATGAGAAAAGAATCATTGACAAACTCTTTGTGGTTCAAAAGTTATAATCAAAATCGTGACTATCACACTCATGCACAATGTGAATTCACTGGGCAAACTTTAAAAAACATATCTCCTTCACTTTAAATGCTTTGAGAGTGAAACTTGTGTTCATATAATGGGTATGAAGTCTAGTTTCATATATATGAAACAAGTTTCATCCCAATCGGATTTGTATTCTGAGAGATATGATCCAAAAGACAACTGCCTGTTAGTTGTATATGAGAATAATCTGGGCAGATTTTGGAAATTCATAGCTCCTTCATTATAAACGATTTGTGTGTGAAATTTATGTCCATGAACCGTGTTGGAAGTCTAGTTTCATACAAAATAAATTTCACCTCAATCGGATTTGTATTCTATAAGATATGTGCAAAGTACTAGACCTAAGTCAAGTTGGACGAAAAACATTCTAATAACTTAATTCTTGATTTTCCCATTTAATTATTCAAATCTTCTTCAATCTCTATTCTTATTTTTCTTGATCATTCTCCATAAACAAGCATAATAGCTTCATTATTTCTATAACTATTCTATATAAGATATTCACGTAAAATAGTAGTTAGTCAAAGTAAGAGATAAACATTTCATTCAAACTTTTTGCTCATTATATTTAAATATATATTTGACATCATCAAAACTAATCATATCCAACACATCAGACTAATATACTCTCGATTTTAGAATAGGAAAAAAAAGTAAAGCAAACAAAAAAATATATAAAACTAATTTCTGTCCATTTCAACTAGGGCTGTTCAACATTGTCCCATCCCGGTCCGTCCCGTCTCGTCCCGGCCATTTCGGGACGGGACAGAGTGAGCTTCGGGACGGGACAGAACTCGGGACGGGGTCGTCCCGATCCCGTCCCGTCCCGAATATATATATATATGTATGTTCATATTTTTTAAAAAAAAATACATGTGTCATTTGTCTCATGTGTGAGTATATATGACTTTTTTTAAAATATATATATATATATATAACTCTAACTAAGTTCCAACAATTCATTGATCTCAAATTTCTTATCCGCTGCCACTATGCTCTATGTGTAACACATCACATTTGAAGTTTTTTTCAAACTCTATTTAAATGTGTAGTTGTTGCTACTTTTTTTTGCTCTAATTATTATGTTTTTGGTTTATTATGTATTAATATGGAGTGCTCATGGCACTGGAGGAGATTTAATTATGCTACAAAATCACCCACAAAGTGTGTTGCTCTGCACACAAAAAAAGATTTTTGGGTCAATTTTTTTAATTGGGAAAAAATTTCAGGACAAGGCCCGTCCCGTTCCGATCGAGACCGGGACAAGTTCGGGACGGGACGGGACACAGGACGTCCCGTGAACACCCCTAATTTCAACTCTAAATATGCAAATCTTGAATAATGGTCCTCTCACAACTTACAGCTAAAGGGGTGGCAAAAAAGGAACAATCATATATTATAAAAATTATGTTAATGGGCGTTGGTTGTGGAAATAAGCATAGAAATAAGAAAAAGAAATTTCTTAGTTTTTTCTTAATGGGTTAACCTTTGCTGGAAGAAAAAAAGTTTCAGGGCTTGACTTAGTGACGTTTGTTAATTGAATCGAAAAAATTAACACGTGGTATTTAAACTTTAACAAACATTAATTAAGTAATGTTAAAAATAAAATTGATGATCACCAGTTAGACACTTATGTTCTGTGGCAAAAAATAAGGGAAAAAGACAAATAAATACCCTCCAATTTGCAAAATCCCATTAACAATTTCATGATAGGTATTAACAACTTCATGATAGGTTGTTGTGTTGTTAATACCTATCATGAAGTTGTTAATGAGATTTTACAAATTGGAGGGTATTTATTTGTCTTTTTCCCAAAAAAATAATTTGAGCCGATATACAAATTAATAATTGGTCCAGTTGAAAGAAGTCTTTGTCGTCAGTAAAGTGTGAACCCTTGCTAGAAAATTGTACAATGGATGAAAACGTGAGACAAAAGAATTGTAATAAAATTTTATTGGACTTGACTTTGGCCTTTGAATAATATACTCCTCTTGTTCTTAGTTATATGGGTTAGTTAAGAGGTATATTCCCATCTACATATATATATATATAAGACATGAATATATTTTATCTTTAATATATATCATTTTTTAAATTAATTTAAAAAATTACATATAAATATAATCATATACAAGTATATAATTTGAAGAAATCATGTCATATTTGTTATGATTAATTAATTTACTTAATACACTAAATAAGTTAAATAGTCCATCCAGTCCTGAATATAAGACCTATTTGGAGAGCTGGTCATGGTTCTAAATATAAGATCCAATTCTAATTTTTGTCAATTTTTTTAAAATAATCTTTATTGGTATTCTTCCAACAATAATAAAGAATCAAAGAAATATATAACACTATTCATTCTTACATAATTAATAGTTGTTTTTAACTTTTAGTATCGTCTCTCACAAAAGCAATGCCTTGTGCTGCATGGCAAGAGATGAAGTAAACAACACTCCTATCTCAGCTACTTTTTTAAGAAAAAAGTAGTAAAAATGATATATTAAGATATTAGGAGTCTTACAATACAATATGAAAGTAAAGACAAGAATTTAAAGCTGAGATAAAAAGAGGTAAAATGAAGTCACAATAATGCACTGAAACATCAGTAAATTTCTTTAGGATATTTGCAACGTCCCTGTTAATAATGTTGCTAGAGTCATGAAGTGTGTTAATAGTCCAAACTGTTCTGGATCTAACAAACCAGACCGCTAAGGGTGCTTCATTTTCCTTCGAGAAAAGATCACTTCGAGAGATCCATAGTAGCGAAAACCTTAAGCACCTATGTAGGAACATATGATCATGAAATTGATTTGTTGAAGCTATGAACCGTGTTAAAGCATGATTAATGAGACAGATCCAAACTTGAATACTTTTCTTCTGCCGGTACTTGATTTTCCTTATCACAATTGTCCAGCCACTATTTGGGAAATGAAAATTCTCTGCTGCCAAGTTTCTCCTTCGACATTCATTGGTTATATTAGACTAATTCTGAAAAGCCATATTGCAAAGTGAAAGTGTAGACCTGATCTGATATGAGATTCCAGCCACATCATATCGAGGGGGATTATTAGATATGGGATCTTTGTGAAAACCTTCATTCCTTTTCATCCATATTACATTTGGCAAAACAATCATTCTATGTACCATATATCAGAAAAATTACCCTTATGAAGATTGAGTAAACCTTGCGAGAACCATTCTTTGAATTCTTCAAACGAGTTCACCTGTAACTTGATTTCTAGGCAGTGAAACCAAAGGGATTTAGCAAAGGGGCATTGGCAGAAAATGTGCAGCATAGTTTCTTGACATTCACAGCCAAAAACACAATTATTATCTACATTCAAGTGATGAGCTCTAAGAGTATCAGTTGAGGGTAACGCATTCTTGAATATTTTCAAATAGAAAGAGGAGATATTTGACTGGTAATGAGACTGACCATAGAAATTTCCAAAATTCTTCTTCTCTTCGTGGGTATGTTTGTGACATTAGAATCTGGAAACCCTCTTTCGTTGTGTAAAATCCACTGCTATTTGAACCCCATATAATTTTATCCTTCTCATATGTGATAGATATTGGCGGTTTTGAGATGATTTCTGCCACAATCTGGTCATAAAGATATCTCAACAAATCAAGGTTTCATGTTGCAAAACTCGAAATATTGGGATTATGCACTAATAATCTGTCACCATTCCTAAATTAAAAACATTAGGTTCTTTCTCTTCTTTTTCCCCTTATTCCCCCTTCATTCAAATTTATAACTTTATTATTTTAATATGAGAGCCTTATTAGCTTAAATTACATCACTCTCTTCCATTGAAATTTTCTTAAACGCAACGTTGTAAGACAAAACTAATGGGCTAGTTGGGATAAATATAGTTATTAAACAAATTCAACACTTGGACCCACTAGTTAATTATATGTCGTGTGTAATATCCCAAAAATTTCAAAAGCTTTAAAGTAACTAGTTAATAAATATTAAGGAAGATAATTAGGGCTTTAAGAAAATAGAGTTATCTTGAGATTTTAGAAGAGGAATTATTAAGGGCCCAAAATAGTTAAGCTTGTGATTTAAGTAAATTATATGTTCTTCTTCAAGAAGAATAGGATTGTTTTTCATAAGATCCTTTCTAATTCTTCTTCAAGTAAACGTGTGTTGCCCTTCAATCTACAAAAAATTGCCAAATAAAAATATTAGAGGAATTAAAAATGTGAAAAACGGGAAAAGGGACTTTTGGCATCATTATCCTTTTAATGAATTATGTTGGCTGAATTGAGAAACCTTTTTGCATGATGCCACACATGCATCAAGCCCTTCATATGAATCCTAAATGGATTTTAAAATGCCTACACATGTCTAGAGAGTTTCTACTATCGCTTCTTTCATAAGATGCTAAAACAAATTGCTCACTAAGGTCCAAAAGTTTATATGTAGCAAGATTCTTTTGGAAGTTTATCATTAGGGTTCATAGAGGAGCTTAATTTGCATATCTAGGATGTGCTAAATAGTCCTCAAATGATCAGCCACCTTGCTAAAAATAAAGACAATTTTATTTAGCAACTCACAACCAATCTTTATCAATAAGAGTCTCTTTGGACATTTGGCTTTTTCTTGCTACAAGAGATAGGTTTTTGCTTCAAGAAGAAGTCTTATTACCTCATAAGCCTCCCAAAAAACGTGTCCCCTCTGCATGGTTCATAAGACAACTCAATATTTAACTTTGACACATGGCATTGCAACTAACAAATGCTTCCTCTCCAAACCTACGTTTTGCATGGCCACCAATCCCATCAAAAGCCTATATATAATGAATTGGAAGCAAAGAAATGAGAAAGAGGAGGTTGAAAATGGCAGGAAATACACAAGAGGGGGTGAATTGTGTATCTCTAAAAATTGTAAGAACTTAAAAATATAGAGCACAAGGGATTATACTAGTTCGGTCCTAACTCTGACCTACATCTAGTTCTCCAACTTTAGTTGGGTTCCACTAGTGAATCAGGATTACAACAGGTTCCTGAATACTCTTACACCATAGAGAATTTTCTCAATAAGACTCACTATCTCACCAAATTCTCTCCCCCTTACACTTTGTAAGATTACAACCTTTTCCTCTAGGATCCCAATATCCCAAGGAAATTCACAATGAAAGAGTCTACATAATTACAAGCTTCACTACTACAAAAAGCCATTTTCTTGTCACCAATTAACGTCACATAATTATAAAAGTGACATGGAAAAAAAAACGCGGTGGCATTTTCGTAATTAAGTTGGAGGTGGAGGGAGTTACAACGTCACACGTAATTTAAAGTCTGACGTTGAAAGTTTCAACGTCACACTTTAAATTTGTGTGACATTGTATGTTTTACGTTTTCAAAAAAAAAATTGGTAACTTTCAACGTCACACTTAATTTAAAGTGTGACGTTGAAAGTTTCAACGTCACACTTTAAATTTGTGTGACGTTGTATGTTTTACGTTTTCAAAAAAACAAAAAAAAAATTCTGGAGACTTTCAACGTCACACTTTAAATTTGTGTGACGTTGTAAGTTATACGTTTTAAAAAAATCTGGTGACTTTCAACGTCACACTTTTATTAAAGTGTGACGTTGAAACTATAAGTTTTTTTTTCCTTCTTCTTTCCCCCTACCCCCGCGCTGAATTCATTTCGCGCCCAGGCCCTCAGCTCCGCCGCCCACCAACCCTCAGCTCATCCCCCCACCAACCCTCAGCTTGAACCCCCCCAACCCGCCCTAATTTGACCTAACCCTTCTTCTTCTTCTTCAATCAAGTTCAGAACTTCCATTTCTGAAAATCGGTAGTATGTCCCTCACCTTAGTTGTTTCTTCTTCCATTTCTGTTCGATTTTCGATTTCTTGACCAATTGTTGCAGGTATGTGATTGTTGGGGGTGGAAATTAATGCTGCAGGTCAATTGAGAGAGATTTTAGGGTTTGATTCCGCAGAGAATTGGCTTACTAGGTCAATCCTGCTTTTTCTTCTTCTTCTTAGTTCTTGTTGGTGGTGGATTCGGATTTTGGTTTGTGTATATATGAAATTGGGGATCTGTCCATTTTGATTTGATCTGTCCATTTCAAAGGGGATTTTAATGATTTGTAGCAAGAGATTGTGCATTCACTACTACAAAACAGGGTTTTCACGTCACAAATTTTGGGCCTTTCACGTCACTTTTCAAGGGGACATAAATTCAAGTGACGTGGAAAACTGGACTTTTAATGTCACACCAAAAAGTGACGTGGAAAGTCAGATTTTTCACATCACAAATTACAAAAATTACGACGTTGTTTCTCAAAAATTAGATGTTTATGATGTGGCATATGAGGGAGAAACCAAGTCACACCGCAGGGTTGTCCACACCTTCTCTTTCGTCTTTTCCTTCATCTTTTCTTCTAAATTTTTCTCTGCAGGGTTCTTCTTTGAGCAATCCCTTCTTTTTGTTCCTTACCTTTTATCCCTCATTTTCTGATCTCTTGCTGAAATATTCCTACTCAAAATCCTCCCTCCATTCTCACCCTTAAATGTCAAGTCTCCTTTTAAATTTTGCTCTTTGTTAATTCACACCAGCATTCACCCCAAGCTCAAGTTTACGCCTTCATCGAAAGGCTTCATTGAAACACAGTTTCCCCATCATCAGACAGAGCAATGGCGGCGAGGGGTTACATGGGTGCGAACAATGAATTAGATGGGCATCGATTTTGAGATCTCTCTATAGTGCTAGCTATAATAACACTGTGAGTTATAATTCAGATGGTAAACTACTTGGATTCTTTCGAAAATTTTCATGTGTGTTGCTGCTGTGCCAAACTGCCAATAAGCAAAAGTATGGTGGTTTTCATTGTATATTGTTTATTGTTGGAATTTGAAATCTGTCTCTCAACTATTTTGTGTAGAGTCTTTATTTTGACTTGTGTGTAATTAAGAGATACACAACCTGCAGTATTGACTGAACAACAAACCCACATCACCTCTGTTCCAGGTAGCAGGCCTTAGACAGTAATCTTGTTGCTTCCATAGATCTTCTTTTACTTGTCATTCATTTCTTGCCTTTCTTCTATCATGTTCCTTATTCTCAATGTTTTTCGGCCATTTTTTCTGCTATTTTCAATGTCAAACAGAAAAAGGTAGGTTTCTTTTCTCACAATTCCTTTGGGGGTCCTGTTTTATGTAAGACGAAGCAGACCAAACCTCAGTTTTTATCTCATGGAGCTGCATTGATGAATCGATGCAATCTGCTACGGGGATGGCAGGAATAAAAACAATCTATACTGGAAATAATCATTTTATGTGATATCATGACTGCATCAATTTATGCAGTACATAACTTTTACCTAGGTAAGAAAAAGATGAGAAGGAATCTTGTATGATCCTTTAGATTTTTTCTACAAAAAAATATTGCGCCAATTTTTAGTATTGTATATAATGAAAATTTATTTGTATTCTTTTGCATATACTGTAAATAATGGGTACGAATTGCAGCAAATTTGAAAGTTATTTCTTATGCTATTTGGTGTTGTCATCTGTGTCAAGCATAGTCTATTAACCCTTGCTCTGAATTTTATGGGTTAAGAGGATCTTCCATCAATGTTTATATAGAGTAAAATAGGGTGCTTTTGTTAGTCTTTGAGACCTATCATAGTATGTTCTCACTCATACAGTAAGTAGAAATTCATTTTTTATGTAAAGTTTTTTTCCATTTAAATCTTGAACTTTTTCTCTAGACGCAGATTAATTTTTTCCCCTCTGATTAGATGCTTATATGCTTTCTTTATCATGGTTAGGTTTGATCTGTAATATTTGTGTTTATGAGTAACATTTCTTTATCCTCAATCCCTATACATGCTATTTACTCATGTGAAAATTGCTCTGATTGGCTTCATTGGATGCTCAATGTTACAACAACAGGATAGATCCTACGCATATTTCACATCAGAATCTACTAATTTTTGGTTATGGAGAACTTTCTCATATAGATATTTTAATTTAAAAAAGAAATTGTGTAACATTTTCGTTTTGAATAAATGCGACATAACATTTTTCTCTGTTTATCTGTCTTGCTAAACACTGCATCTTTGGTGGGAGTTTAGTTTATTTCGTGATAATCCCTTCACTTTTATAGTTGATGATGTCCAATGTGTGAAAATTGTCATCCAAACTATTAACATGTCCCTTGAGCTTGGTTATCCCTTGTATAGTGATAAGCTCAATACAACAGAACTTGACGATTATTTACATTTCAGTTATTATGAGGCTTTTGTTGGGGGATCAATTATAATTTTCGAGCAGCTCAAGAGGGCATGCATTCTTTCTATGCCACATCCCCCAAGATCATGGTCTAGTTTCACATTTGGGATTGCATTGATGATGTTGCTGTTCGCCCTGCGGCGCAAGTGTACGGGTCGCGTCTAGTAATAAAATAGTGAGTAGAGTATGGTTCCCACGAAGATTTGTCTAAAACCCGGTCAAACAATGATTGTCACACTCTCGCCCAATTTGAGTGACACAAATGTTGATATTGAAAATTAACTAAGAAAATAGAATGAAAATAAAACTATAAACAAGTGATTCTCCAACTTCAAGGATAAAATGGGTCCTAAGATTATCTCTCCCCCTTGTACTTCTTAAAACTCAATTAACCTCCCCTCAAAGAAGCTCTCAACGAAACCACGTGCTAATCTAGGGTTCATAGAGTACTCGTAAAAGCTCTCTCAAGTCAATAACAAGTGTTTAGTCTTATTAATTGCACAATCTCTTGCCACAATTTAATAAAACCCAATTATCAAGCTCCAACCCTAATGTGACTATGTAAGGCTAGCAAGTATATCTCTATCTTACCAACAAAACCATCCATTCGTCATGCAAACTTCCGGTTCTTGCACTACTCTACCCAAGTTCTACACTCAACTTAGCTCTCTCGAGTCATAAATCAAGTGAACCCAACATCTAAATGGTGATCAAGCACTTAGAAGCATTAGGAACGGAGTAAAATAAGCACATAGATATCATTAATCACAAATTAAGAGGAGGAATCAAGAATCAATACATACAAGGGTTCAAAATAATCCTAGAATCAAAGTATTTAGCTACTCATATTCTACAACTCCAAGGGAGCATATATATACAACATTACAAAACAGAACAAGAGAAGAGAATGAAGATGGAGAAGATAAACCAAGAGAGGAAGCCCAAATCTCTTCGAAGCTCCAAGCCCAAGCTCAATCCCCTCCAAACTCCATGCCCTAGCAGAGCAAAACACCCCCAAGAATGCCCAAGAGTCGAAGAATGTCGAGCTCCCTCGAAACCCTAGCTTTTATATCACTTAAATCTGTCAAAAAACGCGCAGCAAAGTCGTCCGTTCGCCGTGGCAAAGTCCACGGTGAACTATGATCGTTTCTGCCTCTTTTGGGGGGTTTTGGATCGCCGTGAGTTTGCCGCGGCGAGCTCACGGCGAACTGGGACCTGTCGGTAATTTTGGAAATTCGGGGACCTATCTGTAATTTGGGAATTTTGAGGTCCTTTTCTGTAATTTTTACAATTCATCCAGAAACTCATATTTTCCCTTTTTTTCTTGAAATTTCAACTTCTAGCCCCAATTTCTCCTCTTTTTAAGTGTTCTTCTTAATCCGGATCCCTTGGTTATTGCATCAAATTATTCCTACAAAAATTACATAAAACAACATAAGAAATTAACTACAAAAATAATCAAAATCTACATAAATATACAATGATGTGTAACCAAAAATCCAATGAACATTTTCTATCTTGAGTATCTAAAATTCATCAATGAGTTAATAAAACTCAAGGAAAATATACTCAAATGACATGAATTTCTAGGAGTTATCAGTTAGTTGCTGTCATGGATTTTGATGGTTGGATTAATTAATAGAAGTTGAAGAGTAGCAAATTAGAGTGCAAATATGTAATATGCTATGCAGTATTTGTTTTTTTTAATATATATAGAAATACATGTTTGCATTGTTGAGGTTTTGCCATGTGATATAGTGTAGATGCATAGATTGTTGTGAGAATTGAGAGAATTATTAAAATTAAAAGGTACATGAGGTCAAGGCTTAATTTGAAGTGGTGGTTTAAAAATTAGGATTTACTGTATCAAAAACCTTTGTAAAATTTCAATATTGGGATTTGGGAGAGTTGTGGCCACACTGTTAAAAGAGTCCTCCTCATAGCAACTTGGTGGGATTGGGAGAATTAGTGTTGTGGGTCAATCTATTGGAGATCATGGCACTCTTATTCATTCTCAAATCTCATTTGTTGTGACGGGGGAGCAAGTTAAAATAGAAAATCTTAATTACCGTGTAATAGTGTTTGATGCATCCATAATTGTTCT
This sequence comes from Mimosa bimucronata, assembly GCA_037074515.1. NCBI lineage: Eukaryota > Viridiplantae > Streptophyta > Magnoliopsida > Fabales > Fabaceae > Mimosa > Mimosa bimucronata. The sequence continues at coordinate 6,269,461 of CM073446.1, forward strand.
CAATTTTTGGATTTTTTTTCTTTTACTTCATTCTTGGTAGTTTAATGATGTTATAGGGGGTACATGAAAGTTACAACTAAATTACCAATCAAATGATTTATTATCTTTATTTTTTTCACCATTTAGAAGATTTCTTTTGATAAATGTGTTCCAACAATTTTGTAGGTATGAGATCCAAAAAATATCATGTGTAGGTAATAACCAGTAACACATGGGGTTCATCTCCTAAGTTTCCACCAGGTTCTCATTTTTAATATAAACCATTCATAAATCAACAATATGAATTTTGTGGTTAATAATGTAAATTGAATTTTTTTTCTTCTTTCTATTTTATAATCCGTGCAACGCACGGGGTAGTATTCTAGTTTATGGCTGAAAAAATGTGCCATTAATTAATATAAGCATTGCAAAGTTTTTCGCAAGAAAATAAAATAAATCAATCAATTAAAATTTAGAGATCATGGAAAACAGAATACCAACTTCTCAAAAATAATGATTTAAATTAAAAAGTGATTTTTTTAAAAAATCAGAAATAATGAGATTCAAATTCAAATGGTCCAAAACTAATCTAAACAATATATTTTTGTTATAATTAACATTGTAAAGAGAACATTTATTTTCAAGGTTTCCAGAAAAGTACACAATCTCAAACTCTAACTAATCTTAGTATATATTTGGGACCAAAAAAATATTCAAAATACAGGGATCAAATCATCTCAAGTAAGAGATCTTCAAACACGAGAGGATCATAAAATGGAGCAGAATTAAACACGTCCACTTGATCATCACCACCAGAACCAAAAGGAGGAAGAACAGCTTCTTGATCATGAAGAGACACATGGCAATCCTTGGATGTACTTGAAGGAACAACAATATTATTAATCTTATCATTATTATATATTAATGTGATTGTTCTTCTTTTTCTTGATGTTGTGACATTGTTCCTCGTCTTTTACAGAACCAGAAGATGGAAATAAAGAGTAGCCAAATGAGAGAAAGAAATTATTGAAATTTTTGTTGACTTTTGGGTCAAAGGTGGTAATATGGTTATTATTGTTGTTGTGATTATTGTCGAAGCTCAGAATATAAGAAGAGGATGAATTAAGGTGTTCATGAGAATCATCAAGGAAGATGAGAGGATTGAGGAGGTTGGTGCAAGTGTGGTGGCCAAAATAAGTGGTTCTGTATAGAGGAGGATTTTCTTGGTTTTTCTGAACTTGTATTGTTGCTTCACACCCTTGATCATGCTTGTGAGTGCATCTGAAGTAGTTCCTGCACTTATATCATTACATGATTAATTTAATCATCTTGGAAAATTAGTGAATGTAGTCTGATCTTTAAGGAAAAAGTAAATCATTTCCTTTTTTGCATGGAAAAAGAAAACCATAAACTCTAGTTAGGTTGTTGTAACACGGAAAAAACTATATATTTATATCTTGTTTTGAACTTCATATTATTGAATATGATGATTCTTTTAAACTTGAATCATCCACAACAAATTACTCCCTCCGTCCCATAATATAAGGTCCAATTTTTTAAATGACCTTGTCCCAAAATATAAGGTCTTATTTGACTTTGTTTAAGTAATAAATGCGTTTTTTCCCAGTTTACCAATGCATTAATTTTCCCACACATTCTCTTTCATCTTCTTTTCTTAATTACCCTCTCTCTTACTCATTCATAAACTTTTGGGGAAAAAAAGGTATATTTCCTACACATTTATTATTTTTAACTAACTCTAACTAATTTTTTAGGAACCTATAATTCGGTTAAAAAGACCTTATATATTGAGACAGAGAGAGTATATAAATAAGGCAATTTGCTCTGAGTTGTGTGCATCATAATGAACTCTGAACTTAATAGTTTTTTAATATGAATTTGTTCATTCTTTTTCTTTTTAAATTGGAGGGATAGAATCTAATAGTTTAAGGTTACAAATGGAATTTAATCTGACCTTCCACTCACAAAGATGCTTTCATATAATTACGTTTCTAGAGCAATTTGTTATTGTACTAACAAAAGCACAATTAATTAGAAGGTGATTTATTTGTAATATAAAGTTTAGATTAGTAAGATTCAAATAAATTATATGAAAATTAATTTTCTTTTTCTAAAAAAAATAAAAATTGCATGGGAAATATGGTAAGTGAACAAACCTGGGATGTTCAGTATTGAGTATGATTTTTTGGCCATATTTGCTCCATGCATGCCCATCTTCCTTTGGACTCATTTTGGAGTCCTCCACCCATGTCTGTATGCTTTTCCTGCAGCCAAAAAAAAAAAACTAATTATCAGCGACTTGAATGAATAATGAACTTCATTAATCGGCTCCTTATGGTATATCGTAACATGAACTCCACCAGCATTTAACTTATCCAAATACTGACAATAAACACACACATACAGTAATACACAACCCCATATCATTTTATTTCACCTAAATCCTAAAGAAATTAAATCTGAGACTTGAAAATCAGTTAGAAAAGACTGATGTGAATTTTAAGAAATGTATCAAAAAGGGTATATAGATAGATGATCTTATCAGAGAGAAAGATAAAGAAATGATGTATACACACACACACACACACACACACACACATATATATATATATGAAAGTACCTTTTCTTGGGAGAGGATCTTGCTGGATCTTCAATGGTGGAGAAGGTGCGGCTTATTCTGGTCTTAGGGCTTTCATCATGAGATTCATCAGAGTTAGAAGGAAAGTGATGAGAGAAGGAGGCAGAAGAAATGGAAGAATCTGCAGAAACATTATTATGATTGAAGAGAGAGAGTGTGTTGGTAAAAGAATCAAGCACTTTGGCCGCCAGCTCCGCAGCACACGACGTCGTTTGGGCCTTAACCTTATCGTCATAATCATAATATTGTTGAAATATCAATCCTCGAAGCTTGTTAGCAAACTCTCTCCCTTTCTCTAATTCGTTCACTGCCATCAGGTTCTCCATATATACCATAAAAACCACTGAATATTAATAATACAAAACCCTTTTATTATAAGATGAGAGTGAAGTAGAACTTTGCAGTCATGAAGAAGAAGAAGAAGAAGAAGAAGAAGAAGAAGAAGAAGAGAGAGTATTAGACTGTGTTGTGGGAGGGAAAGACAGGATGGTTTTGAAGGAGGAGAAGGAGAAGGGTAAATAAATATATATATATATATATAGACATACAACATGGCATATTAGCGAGGAGCAACGAACCAGGCCTACCCACCTTTTTTTTATGTTTCTTTTATTTTTTAGAATCAGGTATCCCCAAGGTTCAAAAAACCAGACCGGACATCGAACCGGATGAGGCACTGGTTCAAGGGTCATTGGTCGGACCGGGGTCGGACCGGGTCAGACCGTTATATTAAAATAATAAAATTTTATTGATATTAACATTAATAATCACTAATATATCAAAATGTAAATGTAAATAAGTATGCATGATTCATCAAACATGAATATTTAATGTTTCTATAGAGAGAAAAATAGAAAATATTAGTTGATTATACGTGAAAATAAATATTATTCTACAATCTATAAACTAAAATACAAGTACTAAGAGCAACAACAGTTAAATATTAAACATATGCAAGTGTAAAATAGCATTTAAAATATTATAGTTTCCTGATTTCTAAAATTAAGTGAAGTGAAAGTTGGTAATTAGGTGAATTGTAACAAAATAAAAAAAAACATTTTTTTATTTTTTTTTTAAAAAAAACCGGTTCAACCACCCCGGGTTGAACCGGGCTGACCGTTTTTCACCGGTCTAACCGGGTTTTGACCGGTCTGGCCCGCCCCTTGACCGGGTCAACAGCACCCCCGGTCTAAAGTCTGAATCGGACCGGACCAGAGACGGTTCACTGTTGAACCGGTCGAACCGGCCAGTCCGGTCCGGTCTTTTTTACCTTGGGTATCCCAACCACTTTAGACTAATCCTTGTTGAGGCTTAAAATTCAAAAGCTTTTTGTTTAAGATTAATTCCTTTTGAAATTTAGAAAAGTGTTGCTCCCTTCATTCCTAAATATATATAACTAGTTGACTTTTTAGAAAAATCCTGAGAAAACTAAATAAGCTACATAAAAATTGATTAGCTTGAATTTTTCTCTAAACTAGTTTATTTAACTTATAATCTAACATATAATCTAATAATACATTACAACTCATGCATGTTGTCATCTTTAGGGTTTGCTTACCTCTTTTATTTTTATTTTATAAAAAAATTAATATTGGGACAATTAGACATGAGAATCAAGGCTGGCCCGGCTCTATAGGGCCATCCCGAAAAGCCCAGATAGTATAAATATTCTTATTTTTTAAAGCACAGCCCTCAAATACTTGTACACTATTTTTTAATGTTTTATCACATAAAAAATTAACGCAATAAAATCATTATCATCAACACAAACATCAATTTTAAGTTACAACACAAATACTAACAAGCAACAAACCCTAAGAAATCATCAAACAATGATAAATATTGTCCATATTTTAAAATAAGTCACACAAAATATATGTTTGCCTTTAATTAATTGTTTTAATAAATATTATCTATATTTTTAAATAAGTCACTCATTAATAAATTATCAAGCAATGACAAATATTGGGAATTAGATATTAAAGTTTTTTTACCTTTAATTAATTGTTTTATTTTGTATATTTTTTAAAAAAAATACATGTGACGGGCTTAACGGGCCGACCTTTTAAAGCCTTGATTAAGCCCGACCCTCCAAGGGCTAGAGCCTAAAAGGAGACCGGCCTGAATTACCAGTTTTAAAAACAATGGAGGAAACCTTAGAGGCCAAGAGAAAATTTCAAGGGTGGATTAATTTTTTTAAGGTTCCAATTGCTTTCATGCGCGTGTGAGACACCACAGGCTGGGATTTATGTCAAGGAGGGATGGATTTGGGTGGTATGAAGAGAATGACGTCACTAGGATTATGTCATGGATGAGGAGTTAGCTAATCACAAGAAGGCACGTGGCATTTCAGAGTTGGTTGGATTCTTGTTTACTAACAACTTAGGAAAGGCGTCATCCATTCAACTATTATTTGCCCTTTGAGTAATACTATGAGATAGATATCGTACTCATGCAGGTATATATTAGAATGGGTGATGCTTTTTCACTCCTATCTGGTAGGATAACAAGTTTGATAGTTGGATTAGTTTTTTAAAAATTGGGTTAATATAAGTTTTGGTCCCTGAACTTTAACTCAATTTTGGTTTTGGTCCCTGAACTTTAAAATTTTTGGTTTTGGTCCCTGAACTTTCGGTCAATTTTGGTTTTGGTCCCTGAACTTTGAAGGTTTTGGTTTTGGTCCCTGAACTTTGGGTCAATTTTGGTCTTGGTCCCTGAACTTTGAAAGTTTTGGTTTTGGTCCCTCAGTTTAAAAAAAACTTCAAAAAAAAAAAAATAAAGTTGAGGGACCAAAACCAAAATTGCTGAAAGTTCAGGGACCAAGACCAAAATTGACCCAAAGTTCAAGGACCAAAACCAAAACTTTCAAAGTTCAAGGACCAAAACCAAAATTGACCGAAAGTTCAGGGACCAAAACCAAAAATTTTAAAGTTCAAGGACCAAAACCAAAATTGAGTGAAAGTTCAGGGACCAAAAGTTATATTAACCCTTTTTAAAAATAGATTGTAAAGAATAGTTTTGAAAAGCAGGAAAAATCGGCCTCTAGAAACTTATGGTTATCCATTCTCAAACCTCAGTTTTTAAAAAAAAAACAAAACAAAATCATGAAAAACAGAGTGTGTTTGCTTTTTTTAAAAAAAAATAAAACAGAAAGAAAAAAAGAAACCATGGTTTCCTCTCCAAAAGAATATACAAACACACGCATCATTCTTCAACTAGCTTTTTTAAAAAAAAAAAATACATTGAAAAGAAACTATGCTTTTGATGTTTGGTTAGTTAAATTTGGGTAACTTTCTTAATTTTGGTTAACTTAATATAGTTTGGGCTTTCATGTTAGTTCATTGTGGGGGATTTGGATTTTGATGGCTATGACGCTATATCTTGATAGCTGCATCTTTCAAACGGCTCTTGTTGGCTATTGGTGGTTGCAAATCTGAAAGTGCATCCCTATTTTTTTTTTTTTTTTTTTTTGATCAACAAGTGCATCCCTATTTTGACCATTTATAGTTTGCTCTACGAATATTTATTGTTAGTTGTGGGTGGTTTTGCTTATATAACGTCTTCTCATGAAGGTTCTTCAACAACCAATCTGATTGAGTTTTTGCCAATAAGATGGGTGGGTTCTTTTGGCGGTGGTTTTTTAAACCCCCACCCCTTACTATGGTACTGATGATGGTGATGACACTTCTTTCTTTGCAGCTTTCGGTGAAGGGATGATTAGGACTAGAGTTCTTTCCCCATAATATATTGTTAGGGTTAGGCTTTGTATAGGGTTTCTTTGGATTAGAATTTTTTTAGACTTTTTTTCACTATAGACTTGTTATGTTTAGCTTTGTATTTTTCTTTATTGATCTTATATGAAATTATTACTTTATCTAGTAAAAAAAAGTATGTATTGTTGTACGTGAATCTTTTTTTCTTGTGGTAATAAAATTGTTTGTGAATAAAAAATTTATTTACACACTATTTGGTTATCAACATATACCACTCTGTTCCTTATTATAAGTCCACCCTAACTACTTCTCACATACCAAGGAGTGAAAGTTATAGCATTAAATATAACTTTACCCATATTTAAGAATGTGTTAAAATAATATTTTATACATTATAACTATTCTCTCTCATTTTCCCTATTTTCAACACAGGGATAAATTAGTCACAATAACATTAATTGATCCCTAAGTGGAAGTATATTTAGGAACAAAAAATTTGTGATAGTTGGACTTATAATAAGAAACAGAGTAGTACCTTTTTGTATTGAATGAAGCGCAGTTTACATATAATTGTTCTATTGAAGTCAGCCAATGATGCCATTCGATGGATTTACATCGAATGTTCAATGATTCTGGAACATCATCAATGTTCAATGATCCCGCGTTCAGTGAAGAGGATATCAAAATTATAGATCTTTTGTTTTTTCCCCATAATCAAAAGTATAGTTTTGAACGCACAAACTAATAATATGACAGTCATATTATTAAAACCAGAAAAATCTGTAGGGCCTATAATGATGAGTTGCCATTGTTGATTCTTTCCAAAGTCAATAGGGTGCATCACATAGTGAAAGTAAAATATATATATATATATATATATATATATATATATATATATTATTGTATGAGGAATTCAAGTATGTGCATTGTGCACAAAGTGTATTAGTGTTGCCTTAATGTTAAAAAGGTCTTAAGCCATTATGATTGTTTTTATTCACAAAGAATCTTAAAAGATATGTCTGTTAAATCATAGAAGGTGTAAGTGCCAGAATAGACTCTTTCATTATAATTTCTTTTTTTATGTAATTTTATACTCCCTCAAGAATAAAAAATAAGAGTTAGTTGGGGATAGATTTGATCATAATTATAATATCTCAATTCATTTTATCTCCTATATTTATCATTTTCAAAAAAATTAATTTTTCAAACTTATAAATTGATATATAATCTAATGTTATTCAAGGTTTTTAGATAGGTTATATCATATTTGTTTTAATTAATTAATTTATCTTAAGTAGATATTATATATATTAAGGACTAGAGAGAGCCTGACAAATCCCAAGATTTGCACACATTTCATATCATTTGGAGGTCTTTGATTATGTTATTTGGGCATTATTGCATATCTTGTAAAGAAATTAAGTTCTAGAGTAATTACATGCACTTATTTGTAAAAATGTCATTTTTAGAATGTTTTTGTGATTAATCTTAATTTAAATGTTTATTAGGAGCTATTCATATTTCTTGATATTATTTTATATTGTAGGAATCTTGAAAACGGGAGAAATTAGGGTAAGGAATTGAAAATTCAAGAAAAAAAGTCAAAATAAAAATTTCTGGATAAATTGTAAAAATTACAGAAAAAGACACTGAAATTTTCAAATTACAGAAAAAGATCCGAAATTTTCAAATTACAGAAAAGTCTCAAAGTTAGCCGTGTTCTCGCCTTGATGAGCACACGACGAGCGTGAGGCAAAGAACATGTTCACTCACCGTGAGTTAGCCTTGGCGAGCCCATGACGAGCGATGCTGACAGAAACACGAAAACGCGATTTTTTACTGATTTTTTACCCGAATCTGACCCAAATCAACTCTAACCCGACTCCCACTCTTTCTAGACTTAAAAGAGTCCAATCCTAACCATTTCTAAGACCTTCCCATATTCTAAAACCCTAGATCCCTCCTATCTTCTCTTCTCTCATGTCTCTCATTTCTCTTCCATTCCCCTTCCATTTTACTTTACTTCCCTTCATCCACCCACCATGGCTACTCTTGTATTGGAGCTTGGAGATGATGGGCTTCCTTCCATGAGTAGCTAAGCACCTCATAGCTCTTGGGAATGATTGAAGATGGCTTGAGCTCATGATCTTCATAGGAGAGTATTGCTTCTTTTCCCTTCTCTTTGTATTTGTGAATTCATAGGTCTATGTTTATCATTTATGCATTTGAGACTTGGATTATATGTTTTGATTTGAGTTTGTTGTGATTTTTATTTGTAACGAAGATTTAAACTCGTCAATATATATGGTTATATATATGTTCTTTATAATTCCATTGATTTCTCTCTATTTATGCATGGTTATGGTAGGTAATTTTGATGAAATGGATTGTAATGAACCTAATGCATTACTAACCACTAATCACACTCTAAGGTACTTAATGATACCTAATTTGACGGGTTCATGAAATTAGGTGTTATACTTGCCGGTTTGTGAGGTTTGGTATTCTAAGAAACTTAGAGAAAACTCAATGTACTAAAGGACTTAACAATGTCTAATTACATGGGGTTCCATTAATTAGGCATTAGACCCATTGGTTAATGGGGTTTGGTATTTTAGTGACTTGGTGCCATTGACTTCCCAAATATCTTAATTGAGCTAGGATAGCCATTGAAGATTAATTTCCATGAGTATCTTCATCACTTTATAAAAACCACTCTCATTCCAGCTTAAAACACCAAAAATATTTATTTTCATTGCAACAATCACTTTCATCATTGAAAACCAATTACAACATGTTTTCACCCAATTCATTTTGCATTTAGGCATTTAATTCATCAGCTAGTTTAATTAAACATTGGCTCCTTGAGAACGACTCAGATTGCACCATTATTGCTGCACTCTTGCATTCCGATCTCTATAAATATTTTGCATTTGACCCAAGGGCGATACGACGATCGGTCAAATCAGAGCCCTTATGATTGCTTTTAGCTTGTAACCTTTCGTTGCCCCAAGATGGAGAAGATTTCACAAAGATATTTTGTAGTTCTTCATCATTACACACAATAATGCAGCTTAGACAGCAAGTTTCTCCCGTATTTTAATTATCTCCTCGTCTAGATGCGCCACCATTATGAACTCGTTGCATCATGAAGATTCTCGCTTATTACAAAGTAGATTCCTTTGTCACTTACAAATCGATTAACTCAGTAGAAAAGCAGGAGGTTCATGTATCCTATTATGAAATCAGTAAAGATTTCTTTATCTACTACCTTCTATGAATACATGATCTAGCAAATCAAGGTTGGTCTAAATGGTGAGAAGTTAGTTCATGACTCATAAAGTTAAGAGTTCAAATTCAGTAACTAATGTGAAGACACTGTTTGTAGGCAATCTATGAGTATCTCTATGAACATTTTTTGTACCAGACTGAGGTATATACTGACTTTGGTGAACCTTCATAACCTAATTCACCTAAACTTTTGGTGTACCAAAAAATAACATGGTCCCATGTGACAATATGGTTTCTTCATAATGATACTCTTGATCTTCTCGATAGTGCCGATAAGAGGAAGATGATAGGAGACTAGGAGTGCTTGTTGTTGATGAAATTATGGGTAATTGTCATACCAATAAAGTTGGAACCTTCAAGAATGTCTTTTAATTTCTCCAAGTTCCTTGTGCAAGCCAATTAGAGTGTTTATCTCTTTGTTTTGATGAAAAAGGTATTCGTCCTAGCTAGCTTCCATCTTAAGATCATTGAAAACGTTCAATGTACTAGCTAGAATCTTAATTTCCAAATGTACCATCTTGACCGAAAAGTCTTGACCAGGCTTCTTGGTTAGTTGCTTGGACTAATGAAACTAAACACGCTTTTCTAAGATATACTCCAATAATAATTATACTTTTTAATTTGTGCATTAAACTTCTTATAAAAACGAATTTTAAACAAACAGTACGCGGAAGTAGGTAATGAGTTAAACAATTAACTTATTTTAGACTGTGTGTGCATAGCATTAAAACCAATAATTTATACAAATCTACTTCTGAACACGTCATCAATCTGTAATATAATAATTTCAATAAGCTACTTTATCGAATCGAAAACAAAGTAGCTTGTCATTCATTTCCCGGACAATTTTCAGGATTCAAATCCACAAAATTTAACAATAGAAACACATGAATCTTTTTATTGGAAGATAATTTTGTTTAAAGCATGTTGGATATTAAATGTGGACACATTTTCGACCAGATATTCCAACTTACAAAATACCATAAATTTGATAATCTCATAATTAACAATAATAAAAGCCAAAATATATACAATTAAGCAAAAATGTGCAACTAAAAATATCATGCATACTTTCCTATATTTGATAAAAGAGTATTTGTGTAATTTTCTTTTAATTTTGAAAAGTACAAGATGTACCTTTCTATACTTATTCAAATTGGATGCACCATTTAATATTATAGGATTAATTACATGAGCATATTTATCAAGAAGTGACAAATTAAATATTCAATGGTTGACTTTATGAGGAAACAAAATGTTGTATAGTTAGCTGTCTATGGTCACATGTAAAGAAGACAAAGAATACTGTCCAACGAATGAGAAGAGTGTGAAACTAACCAAGAAAATTATTTGTGAAGTCAAATACTATTAAACATCACTACATGTATGTATGAAATGAAGATGTATCTTCACATTTAATTGTGAAAAATGTGATGATGCATTTGAAATTCAAGCCATAATAAAGTCAACCGTCCAAGTCTTTCCATCTAATTAAGCCTTATAAAATCCGAATCCGTATATATATAGGTTCATATATTCTTTAATTTTCTTTACATTTCTTCATGTGTATGACCCAAATTGGCATATCTTTTGAAGTGGTCAATCTATTTATTTAATGTTTACATCAAATTAAATATGTGAATTATAGTTATATAAAATACATTATATTTAATGGCATTAGCCTAAGAACAATGGAACTATTGTCAAGATAAGGTATTAGTCACATTGATGATAACAAAATGAAATTTACACAAAGGAACTAAAAGTCACAATTTTTGTTGAAAGAATTGAAAAAAAAATTGTCATTATTAGATACACTTAATTAAGGATATGCCCTTCTTTCTTAATATTCTAAGAGATACTACTCTCTGCTGTTGGAAGATGCTCTTGATAAAAAAAAAAAAAAAAAAAAGAAGTTCATTATTCTCTTGGAGTTTAATTTTAGAATAATTTCAAAGTGTGTGTGTGTGTGTGTGTGTGTGTGTGTGTGTGAATACTAATCTAAAAGATAATATAGGTGATAATTTATTCTTTTAATCCCTTAAGAGTCTTGTTTTCTTAAAATTGTTAGTGTTATTTTTACTAAATATATACGTGAAACTTTTTTCCAAATACTCCCTCCGGTCCTAATTATAAGACCACTTTGACTTTTTCAAAAAAATTTTAGGATGCAAAATTAATCATTTTAAATTGTCTATAGTTATATTTTTTCTTCAAAACTACTCTATTCTAGTTATAAACTAACATATAATCTAATTACATGTGACATATGTTATAATTTAGAGGTCTAATTTACTTCCTTAACTTCCACAAAAAAAGTCAAAGTGGTCTTATATTTAGGACCGGAGGAGGGAGTATATAATAGCATACTCAAGGGGTTGGGGATCAAGAATTATTTACTCTTGATTTTAGAATAGTAAAAAAGTAAAACAAACCCAAAAAATAGTCAAACTAATTTCTCTGCCCCTTACAATTTCAACTGTGAATATGCAAATCTTGTATGGTCCTCTCACTAATTACAGCTAGAAGGCGGGTGGCAAAAAAAACAGAATTGATATATTTCAAAAAAATCGTATTCATGGGCGTTGGTTGTGGAAATAACCATAAATTTAATATATATATATATATATATATATAAAAAAAAAAAAAGGGTTCCCCATTTAAGTCATGGGTTTGACTCAGTAATTTTCACTAACTAAATTGACAAATCAACACGTGGTATTAAAACATTAACAAAATTGATGATAGCCAACAGCCACTTATTATCTGGGGCCAAAAAAACAATTTGGATCAATACACAAATAAATAATTGGTGTAGTTGGAAGAAGTCTTGTCGTTAGTAAAGTGTGAACCCTTGTTGGAAAATGGTACAATGGAAATGGATAAGAACGTGAGAATTTAACTTGTAATATTCTAATGGACTTGACTTAGGTCTTTAAATGGTACTCATCCTATACTAATTATATGAGCCAGTAAAAGGGTTATTATTAGAGGCAAATAAAAGACTTCACCCTATTTTATCTTTGATAGTTATTATTTTTCTAAACTAATTTACTTTACTTAAACTAATATAAATAATGTTATACAAGACTTCACCCTATTTTATCTTTGATACTTATTATTTTTCTAAACTAATTTACTTATTATTTTTCTAAACTAATTTACTTTACTTAAACTAATATATATAATGTTATGCAAGAAATTTATGTCAGATTTATTATAAGCAAATGATTTATCTAGCTAGCTTATTTAATTTACATAAACTAATTAAGTATTCCCTCCATCCCAATACATAAGGTATTAGTTGTGGGTTCCTAAAAATTATTTAAAGTTAGTTAAAAACAATAAATGTGTAGGAAATATACTATTTTTAAAAATATGCCCTTATTTATGAATGAGTAAGAGAGAAGGTGATTATGAAAAGAAGATGAAAGAGAATGTGTGGAAAAATTAATACATTGATAAAATGGGGGAAAAACACATTTATCACTCAAATAAAGTCAAATAAAATATTATATTTTAGGATAAGGTCATTCAAAAAAATGGACCTTATCTTATGTTCAACAGAGAGGGAGTAACTCTTATATTTATGATTGGAATAACATACAACACTGGTTTATTGGTACTTAATTAATAATTATTTTTAATTTTTAGTACGGTATCTCACAAAACAATATAATACCTTGAGCTGCAAGGTGGGAGATGACGCAAATATTATTTCCTTTCCTTCTTTGGCTTCTTTCTCTTCTTTCAAATTTATATCATTTAGGTCAATTTTAATAGATTAAATTGATTATTTTAATATCATGGCATAGAGCCTTAATAACATCAAACACTTTTCTTAAGGGTTTTATAACATGAGGTTGTGAGATAAAACCAACTAGCTAGTTGAGATAATTACTTCTATTAAACAAACTCAACATTTGGACTCAGCATATAATCAATCAACTGTCGTGTGTTTTATTTGCGTATTTTGTGATCTAGTTTGTTTATCACTAGATGCAGTACATGTGGTCTACTATTGTAGGTTTTATGTGATATATGGTGTAACATCCCAATTTTTGTTCATAAGACTTGAAGTGATATTTATAAATGAATATCTTACCCTAAATGAAATTTAGGAAATAATATTTAAGTAGAAAAAATATATCTAAAATAATATATCAATGAGAGAGATGTAATATCAAGTGATAATATTCGAAAAGGATAAAGATATCAAATCTTAAGGATATTAAGAAATAACATTCTTAGATATTATTTATATTGATTTTTTTAAAAGAGAAAGATAAGGATAAATAAAGTTGTAGATATTAAATTATATTATTTAAGATATATCCCATATATACACAAATAAATATTTAAAAAAATAAGAATAGTAATAAGTCCCACATGGATTAAATGAGAGGAGGAGCAAACTCTAGGAGCTTATATATAGGAGGTGATATGTTGAAGTTAAACATATTAAGATATTTTCACCCAATTATGAGGTAATCTCGTTAAAATAACAGTTGCGCTTTTGTTAACTGTTGGATTGAAGCGAAATTTGGTCACCATGTTCAAAACATCCATCAGGTCGTTTCCAACGGTTGGATCGTTGATATGTGTTATGTAGTTTGAGTTATTAAGCCCGAATTGAATGCATGAAATCCTGAGCGGTAAATCAGATAACTGGTTTTCTTATCTGTTGTGCGTATCAGTGTGTGTTTGTGGGTTTTAGCAAATTTTATTATTATATGAAATTGCTATCTTTTTGTATTATAAATTGTTTTATGAATTGCTTTTACGAAAAACCGTCTTGTGGGACATTATTTGTAAAAGCAATATGTTTTGATGTTTTATATAATGATTATTATGATATTGTTTTCGTATGTTAATTTATTGTTATGGCCCGATAAAGGGTATGAAATTGTTATGACTATGTTATATGATGGTTAAATGTTTAAACTTTAATAATTATGTTCATGAATATTGTCCTATGATTTGTAAGTCATAGTTGTGAAATATGTGTTCTATGATAACATTAGAGATGATGAGGATGTAATTGAGGGAGAATAATATTTTACCACGTGGTGAGGCCGCCATTCGGAGCTGTTTGGCTGGCCCAGTCGTAACCCACTTGGTCTACGAGGGTACGGCGCCCCACTTGTTCTATGAGGGGTTACTATATCCCACTTGTTCTATGAGGGGACCGCCCCACTTGTTCTATGAGGGGCTACGACACCCCACATGTTCTATGAGGGGAACCCATGGTCCGGTTGTGTGATCAGTGGATTTGGCCATCCACTACACATAATCGGTGAGCTTTTTGAGTAACCAGTGATATGGGTAATTAACTTAGCCCATGGGCAGTCGGCTGGAATAAGGAGGATATAAGGGAGATTAACGATTGGGAGGTTATTGGTACTATGAGTATGATTAACATTAGGTACTACGATCCTGTTTTTCCCTAAGTTCTTTGATCCTGAATTAGTTGTGAACATGAATGTTACTTTTAGCTTATTGATAAATATTTATGTGTATGATTAATTGATTATATAAATACATGTTTTATAATTGTCCCACCTGACACCTCACAAGCATGTGCTGGTGTGTACGGTGGGTAGGATAGCCAGTTACTAAGGCAGTGGTCTCATCCCGTTACTTTACCATTTTTTAGGTGAAAGATATAGAGAAGAGACGTCAGGGAAGGCTATGGAGGATTGAGATTACACCAACTAGGCTCATACTCTCATTTGTTGTTTTCTGCATATTGCCACAATTAGGACATTTCATGCATTTATTATTATTTATTTCTTATTTCTTATTTATGAATTAATAAAGAGACATGATTCTATGATATTAGTATGACTTTGGGTACAATGAGTTATTGCATATGAACAATAAGTTGTTTTTAAATTACCACGGTTGCTTTTCATAAAGGAATTTCTCGAAAATAGTTTCATAACTATTAAATTATAGGTAAATTTTGAAAGGACGTTACATATGGTATTTGGAAAATAAGTTATATTATTTGTATATTATAAAATAATAAAATTTATTCGAATTTTTATATTATAAATAAAATTAGGATAAATGTGCAAATTTAGTATCCTACAATATTACAAATAGCACCAAACATAAACTACAATTTTTTTGTGTTTACGGTCATCATGAATTTTGTTCGTAACAAATATAGTAACACCGTTAATATAGATTGTAAAGTCTGTTACTATATATGCTACTGAAAAAAAAATTCATGATGATCAATTTCATATCATGAATTTTTACCGTTACTATATATGCTACAAAAAAAATTCATGATGACCATAAACACACACAAAAATTGCAGTTTATGTTTGATGTGGTTTGTAATATAATATTATAGGATACTAAATGTACACCTTTACCGATAAAAATATATAGATTATTCTTGATGGACAAGTGAAACTGCAAGGCCTGAAGAAGCCACCCTGCACCCACTTTATCTAATCCCTCATGAATCATCTCACTGTAATTACTAATTAACTTAGGGAAAATTAATTTGGAGTCTCTTGTAAGGCACATAATATAGGAGAAGTCCCACTAAATGCTCAAATTAAAATAGGGTCCCAAGGGACCTTATTTTTATTATTTCCAAATGCAAATTACCCTTTTACCCTCCTTATAATTAACCAAAGCAAACAAACAACTCTCACTCACTGTCACTCTCACTCCCAGCAGCAGCAACGTCAGCGAACTTAAAGGGAAGGGCTGGGAAGAGCACTCACCAAGAGCACTCATTCATCCATATTCCATCTTCCATCTTCATCCAACTAAAATCATGGACTCAATTTGGATTTGTATCTTCAACTAGTGGTATGTTGAGAAAATCAATTTCCCATGCTTGTTAAGAGTGTGATTTGGGATGAATGTTTTAAAACAGAGGTCAAAGACCAAGTGTTGTAGATTGTTTATATGTGGAGTTTTGGCATACAGGTACAAGAAAATGACTATACTGTCATAACAACGTCTGGCCTGATATTAATAACTTTTAGGGTAATTGTAACAACTAAATGGGCATTTATAAAAACTTTCATGACAAATTTGTAATAGAATCAGATTTAATATAATCAATTCACAGCTGTCATTGAGCACCATTTACATGGCATTTACCACCATTTGCAATTCATGGACAAGTAGTCCAACAAAAAATGATTGACTATACTTCAATTTCATACCCTCTCCAAAAAAAGCTTGAGGGTTGCATGAGTGTCATTTACAAAACAAAGACATATACATTTATAAAAAGTGACAGACATATACAAAAAATTGCTGACACACATATATCCAACAAGGTCCACATACGTTGTTGTATCATCAAATACAAGTATATGACCGATTTCTCTGTAAAGTTGATGAAATGTTCCACTCCTTCAACATCTACAAGGTCCACATAAGTTTTTGTATCATCAAAGCACACTCTAAATTTCATGGTTATTCCCCTAACTTCCTCTCCAACAATTGATGCTACAATTGTTCTCAATTCTCCATAAGTAGTTCCTTCCTTTATGGTTCTTGATATGATACTGCCCCCCATATATTGCATCTCACCTTCTTCACCATTTATAAATCGTCCACCCGTATGCAACAAACATATTACATGCTTCCTTGATGTGCCCGCCATCTTCTCATTCACTCTGCACAGGAATATTGTTATTCACAAGTAAATGACCAGATATAACGACTTAATAAGCATCTGTGACAACTTTATACCAAAGTAATGAAAACACCTTATTAAAATACCAACACATTGATAGTAACCCAACAAAGCTTCAACCTTTAACTTCACCTCTGTCTTAAAACCAAATAACAGAGCACAAAACCCATCCCCAATAAAATTCATTCAAAAATTCAGCTGTCTTCCAGAAAGTTGTTATTTACAACTAAATGACCTGCAATAACAACTATTTGAGCATCTGACGATAATAGAAATTTTAACTGATGTGGAAACCAAAAAAGCTACAGCTTTTTCGGATTTCTCCTATTTTTGGACGGAAAAACAGAGCTTATACACCTCTAAACATAACACCAACCCAAACCTTCATCAACAACAAATGAGAAACCAACTTACATAATAAGTACAACAAAAAATCACTAAGGTTTGCATATAAGCATGTCTTTTATGTTCAAACATTCAACCAAAATTAGATTTATATGCAAAGTTTTGACCTTTATTTTAAAATATTCATCCCAAATCACGTTCCTAACAAATATGGGAAATTGATTTTCTCAACATACCACTAGCAGTTGAAGAGACAAATCCAAATTGTGAGTCCATGATTTTAGTTGGATGAAGATGAAATATGGATGATGGATGAAGGAGTGTCTTGGTGAGTGCTCTTCCTAGCCCTTCCTTTTGAGTTCGCTGACGTTGTTGTTGCTGGGAGTGAGAGTGACAGTGAGTGAGAGTTGTTTGTTTGCTTTGGTTAATTATAAGGAAGGTAAAAGGGTAATTTGCATTTGGAACATAATAAAAATAAGGTCCCTTGGAACCCTACTTTAATTTGAACATTTAGTAGGACTTCTCCTATATTATGTGTCCTATAAGGGACCCCAAATTAATTTTCCCATTAACTTAGTTTGAGATTAAGGTTATCATATGAGATTTTTGGTTAAAGATTTGAGATCCTTGTACTGAAATTATAATGATGTCAGCAAACAAAAATTGAAAATGGAAGGACTAAATTCAAGCTTGAGGGCTAAGGTTATGAGGTGTTAGTTGTTGGACTGTCACTGCATTTAACTTAGGTTAAACTCGAATCCCTACTTAAAATTTATGTAAAAAATATTAAAATAGTTACCGTATATTGTTCATTTAATTAACAAATGTTGACTATTGACTTTATTTGAAAGAACATTTTCATTCTTAAGGGCCTGTTTTGTTTGATATGAGAGAAGAGCGAAAGTGGATGGAGAAAAAAAAATTTGATTTGAATTTAAAAATATTTAAGAAGTGAGGTTAAAAGTTTTTAATTGATATTTCTTACTCTTTTATCTATATATTATATTTTTTAAAATATTATAACTTCATTTCTTCAATCTTTAAAAATTCAACTTACAAAAATTTTCCTTCCCTCCAAATCTCTCATATCAATCAGACCTAAATTATTCATGGAAGAATAACTACCACCTTGAAGTTTAATTAATATCGAGTAATAAGTACCATTGCTTTTGTTTTATCGAAACATGCGGCATGCATAGTGTGATATCAACTATTTTGACAGTTAAGTATTCATAAAATAATTTAAAGTTTTATCAATCTAAATGATCCGTTAACAATCTTGTTATATGTCTGTGATAACTTTATAATTGGAAACTTTCCCGTTAAAAAAACTCTCTTGGCCTATTCTAATGGTCAACATCAATACTCAATACACATATCACACCATATTATTCAAACATGTTTTATATATTGAAATATATATTGAAGATACACCAACAAACAATAACCAAAAATATTTTTAGAGCCGGAAATCTAAAGATTCTCTAAACTCACACAATTATCTAAAGTTCTAGACTACTAGAGTTTAGAAGTGATTTTCGGGGAGAGAGAAAGCCAGAGAGAGTTCTTGATAGCTGGGATGAGTTCAACTACTTATGGGTACCTCCTATTTATAATACTTAGAACGAACATTAGATAGGAAAAATACTACCATCATAATTGCCTCTCATAAATGTCATTAATCAATTATTATGGAAGATTCTCTTCTTTCTCCAGAAAGGTAATGATTTGACTTTCAATTAGCAATAAGTACTGATTGAGTCAACTGCTTAATTTCTCCTGACAGCTTTTTGTCCGTCGGATCCTCTTTCAGACCATCCAGCCCATCGAGAGGAGACCCGGTGACCTGGACACATAGTCCAACATATATATATATTATACAGATGAATTCATATATACTTAATTAATATTAATACATTCGATTTGAAATTTTTATTTATATACTAATCTAATGTAGATTTAATTTATTTAACGCATCCTTTCCCACTTACTCTCAAACGTACCACTTTTTTTTATGATTGAAGAGAAAAACCAGACTTTTCAACAACCGGTCTCTCATTTGATTTCCATACATTCAAAACTTGACTATATATGCTTCCTCAATTATCCAAATGATTTCAGTTCAAA
The DNA here is from genome assembly GCA_037074515.1 of Mimosa bimucronata. Lineage (NCBI taxonomy): Eukaryota > Viridiplantae > Streptophyta > Magnoliopsida > Fabales > Fabaceae > Mimosa > Mimosa bimucronata. The sequence goes on from CM073446.1 coordinate 6,289,250, forward strand.
AAAAATTATCCAAATGATTTTATTAAATTGTTAGAATAACATTTATTTAGACAGTTATTTATGAGTTATTATTCAAATTATTAATTATTTATCAAAAAGAAATTAAAGAATTATAAATGTATTGGGTTTGAAATTTTCTAAACCTACCTGTCCATGGGAGAATGAAAGATAAAGGATGTGATGTTGACAGGGTACATATCCTGAGGACGATAATTATTTTCTCAACAGAAACCCATAGAAGTATGTGTGAGTCGGTTGGAAAAATCTTCATTAATTTATATAAACATTGCAAAGTTTTTTGCAAGAAAAATAAATAAATCAATCAATCAATTACAATTTAGCAACGGAAAATAGAATACCAACATATAAAAAACAATTATTTGAATTAAAAAGTGGGATTTTCTTAGGAACAAAGAGTGGAATTTTTTTTTTTTAAGAAAAAAAAGTACTAATGAGAATCAAATGGCCCAAAGTAAATCTAAACCATATGGTCTGTTGTACATTAACAGTGAAAATAGAACATTTATTATCAAAATTTCCAGGAAAATACACCCTCACACACTTTATAAACAAATCTAGTATATATGGGGCCATAAAAATAAGATTCAAAATACAGTGATCAAATAATCTCAAGCAAGAGATCTTCAAACACGAGAGGATCATCATTAAATACAAGAGAATTAAACATGTCCACTTGATTATCATCACCAGATCCAAAAGGAGGGAGAACTGCTTCTTGATCAAGAGGAGACGATACAAGGCAATCTTTGGATGCACATGAAGGAACAACAACATTAATAATCTTATCATTTTCACTGTAATTTTTCTTCTTCTCTTGCTTGATGTTGTGGAATTGCTCCTCCTTCTTGATAGAACCAGAAGATGGAAATAAAGAGCCAGACAAGAGAAAGTGATTATAATGGTTTTGTTGGATTAAGAAGGAGCTAGTGATATTGTTGTTGCTGTTGTTCACTTTTGGGTCAACGGTAGCAATAAGATTATTGCTGTTGTTTTTATTTTTGCTGAAGCTGAGAATATAAGAAGAGGGTGAATTAAGGTATTCAGGAGATTCATCGATGAGAGGATTGAGGACGTTGGTGCAAGTGTGGTGGCCAAAATAAGTGGTTCTGTATAGAGGAGGATTTTCTTGGATTTTCTGAACTTGTTTTGTTGCTTCACATCCTAGGTCATACTTATGAGTGCATCTGAAGTAGTGCCTGCATTTATACATGTACATATGATTAATTTAATCATCTTAAAGTAAATTCTTGGATAAATGGTATGATCTTATTTAAAGGAATGATTAAATCATATAGCTAGATAACCTATATATATTACCATATTAGATATGCCTTTTTTTAACTTATTCGTTACATTATTGAAGATGATGATTCTTTAAAACCAAAAATCATAAAAATAACCGAAACAAATTATATAAATAAGGCAACTTGTTCTAAGTTCAATGTATAATGAACTTTGAACTTTGTGCTAAACAATTTTTTATTATCAATTTGTTCTCTTTTTTTAAATTAGAGGTAGTAAAAGGTATGAACTAAAGTTACGAGATTATAAACAGAATTGAACTTCACCTCTCACTTACAAGTAAGGTGATTCGTATGTTAAGAAGGAAATTATAAACAGAATTGAACTTTGAACTTGAAGTTTATACCAGTGGGATTCAAATAAATTATATAAAAATTAGTTTTATTTTTTATATAAAAATTGTAGTGGAAGAAATAGAGATTGGTGAATAACAAACCTGGGATGTTTAGTATTGAGTATGATTTTTTGGCCATATTTTCTCCATGCACACCCATCATCCTTTGGACTCATTTTGGAGTCCTCCACCCATGTCTGTACTGTGCTTTTCCTGCCACCACAAAATTAATTAATTATTAGCAACTTGAATGATTAATTAACTCCATTAATTTGCTCCTTGATTATTTGTATACATTAACATGAGGAGTATTAAATATATCCAAGTAATGGCAACAAACACACATATACAGAGTATACAGTAACTAACACACACAACTCCATATCATTTCACCTAAATATATATACTAACGAGATCTGAAAAATGTATCAAAAAGGGTAAAGAAATAGTATACCTTTTCTTGGGAGAGGATCTTGATGGGTCTTTAATGGAGGAAGAGGTGGGGCTTGTTCTGTTCTTACTCTTAGGGATCTCATCATGAGATTGAGATTCATCAGAGTTAGAAGGAAAGTGATGAGAGAAGGAAGAAGAAGAAATGGAGGAATCTGCAGAAACATTATTATGATTGAAGAGAGAGAGTGTGTTGGTGAAAGAATCAAGCACTTTGGCCACCAGATCCTCAGCAGAAACTACCACCTTAGCCTTATCATCATTATCATAATCATGTTGAAATATTAATCCTCGAAGCTGGTTAGCAAAATCTCTCCCTTTCTCTAGTTCCTTCACTGCCATCAGATTCTCCATATATATAATTCGCAAAAACCACTTATCAATAATAATACAAAACCCTTATATAATATAAGATGAGAGAGAAGTATAGTATTGTGTAGTCAAGAAGAAGAGGAGAGTGGAGTGAGAGAGGGGGAGAGGCGGGTATTGAAGAAGAAGATGAGTAGAAGCAAAAGCAGAAGGGAAAACATAAGATGCCATTTATATTAGAGAACAGCGATCCAGGCCTACCCCTTTTTTATGGTTATTTTTTATTTTATATCTGAAATAAATATAATAGTAAGTTGATTTTTTTTTTAGAGATTAAAAAAGCAAAATAAATCATTTTAAAGTATTTAGATTTATAATTTTTTCAAAACTAATTTTCCTTTTTTATAAACTAAAGTGTAATCTAAATATATGTAAAAGACTCAATCCATTCATAAATATAGGATATAGTTGACTTTTTTAAAGAACCTTAAGAAAGCTAAAAAGCTACTTATAAATTGATATGTTTTCTCTAAACTAGTTTGTTTGACTTATAAGCTAATATATAATCTAATAATACATAAAACATGTTATGATTAAGTGGTTCATTTAATTTACTTAATTTTTCAAAAAAAAATTAGGTCTTATATTTAAGAAGATAAAAAATTGGGTCTTATATTTAGAAAGGTTGGAATATGGTATTATCTAATTACTCCCTCCAGCCTATAATATAACATAAGGATTTTTGTATCCATATCATAAGAGATTTTCTAGATTTTCTATTGAGTAACTTTTAACATATTTAAAAAAAAAAAATAAGTGATTGGGCATATTCGTGGGAACATGGAGTAAGCAAGTGAGAAAATTCCAAGGTGGATTAATTATTAAGGACGCACGCGCTCTGATGCGCGGGAGGATCACCGAGGGTTAGGATTGGTTGAGGATGTGGGACGTGGGGTTACTTTCCTGGCAAGGAGGGATGCATTTAGGGGTTATGAAGGAGAATGACGTCACTAGATTATGTCATGGATGATGCGTTAACCAATGACAGCAAAGAGCGTGGCATTTCCGCGTTGGTTGTCCATCATGGAATACTTTTATTGAAATAAGATTTATATTTGCTCCGGAAGTTTTAGCTGAGGATCAGTGGATGTTTGAAAGCTTTTTTAGTAGATGTTTGAAACCTTTTTTAGGATTAATGTCACCCTAAAAATTTTTAAAATATAGCAATTTCATCCTGCCATTCTTTAAAGTTAATTTTGACCGTTAAATCTGTCAACCGTCCTATATGATATGTTACCTCATATTCATTTAGTTAGTGAGGTATTTGCTAAGTTGGTATCACACCTCCCTCACTCTCTCTTTTCCTCCATCACTCTTAAAGCTAAGGTTGAGGTTCCCAGATCTACTCCTTGGCCTCATCCTTTCAAGCTTATCTGTTTGAATGCGACAGTTTTCTAGCTTAATAATTTGGGGATTTGGTGCTAGGGATTTTACTTCATGAATTTCTGCTGTATGCTCCCATAGTCCCATTACACCATTCATTATTGAATACTAGATTCTGTTCGGATTCACAAAACTACTACCACTAATGTGCTTTGATTTTCATGGTGGATTTTATGGTTCTTTTCATCGAATTTTTTCACCTTTTCTTTTGTGCAGTTCTTCAATCATCTGATGGAAGTTTTTTTCTAGATCTAATGGAGTTTGAGAAAGAGTGATGGAGTTCTGTTCAAAAAAAAAAATAGAGAGAGAGAGAGATGGAGTTAAAAAGGGGGAATGAAGGAGGAAGAGAGAGACGAAGTGTAATGCCAGCTCAGCAAATAGCTCATTAACTAGACAATGAAGTGGTATGCCATGTAGAATAGTTGACTAACTTAACGGTCAAAATTAACCTTAAAGAACGGTATAGCGAAATTGTTACATTTTTTAAACGTTCAGGGCGAAATTGATCCTAAAAAAACTTTCAAACATCCAATGATCATTAGTTAAAGCTTCTGAGGTAAATATAATCCTTATCCCTAATTTTATTGTTTAATCTAAGAATCCAATCTCTTAGGTTAGCTACAATATCACATGAAACTCAATTAGCCCAAACTAATCCGGATTCGGATATTACTGAGGCCTTTATATATAGGGGGCGACCCTTCCGAGTCAGGAGCACCATATGCAACACAAGATTCAAAACCTAGACATGGTTTAGGGGACCTTACGCCGCATCTTGCTAGGTCAACTGGACATCGGTACTTCATGACATACTTTATATAAAACAAAAACAGGAAATGATGGAATGAGTCATTCAATGTTTTTTTTATATATAGAATTTGATTATTTACATATTTTGCTAAGGGAAAACCCATCTATTGGTTATTATATTTTTATTCGCTTTTTTTGTAAGTTTATGTTTTTTATCTCCTAATTAAATCATTAATTGTGTCTAATTATCACTATTAGCTCTTATAGCTTTGTTCTATTAGTATTGTTAGAATTTGTATATGGGCTAATGGTGTTAACAAAATAAAAGTAACCACTAATTTGAATAAAAAATACAAATGCACCAAAATCAAATTAATAAAATTATTGGTATCAATAAATGAATTTTCTCTTTTTTGTGAATCCATACTTATATATACTCCTTTGATCCTATTTATAGGCAGAGAGAGAAGATTTCATTTGGTCATATTTATATGGCAGAGAGAAAAAACTTCATTTGATCCTATTTATAGGACATCTCATCAAATTTTTCATGTAAATGTACAGTTTTATCCTTCATTTATTACGAATTGACTTTATTATTATGTTATGTAGTGATATTTAAAATTGAAAAATTGTCAAATTCTATGGAATAATAATAACATTTAAGGTTTCCAAGTCCGTACTTATATGTATATGTGTACAGTGTACGTACTTCAAATTTTCAGACAAAATTCATTTGTGTACTTTCTAATTACATACTAAAACCATCTTTCTCATGTATGTTATTTCTTCGGTTCTTTTTATAAGTCACGTGTGGAATGTTTCACATAGATAAAGAAAAATCTTAAACCTTGTTATTTATGTCTCAAAATCTAACAAATTTTTAATTTTATCCTTATTAAACATTCAATATTCTCATAAAAACAAAGTGTACATACTAATAATGATAATAATGAAAGATATAATTATACGCTCATCTGAAAAAATCAATGATGTGACCTATCACTAGGTCCGAAATATTCTATCTTTGCCTTGTAATCAAGACGTCATATCTGTATTAATTTAAAGGCAATATGAATCCTCTAATAACATATTGATAAACTCGTAAATCAGATTTTTTGCTTCTTCATATAAGAGTTTTGGACAAATCTACTAAAGGTCTATGAGTTAAATGGGTTCCGGTTCCTATCATAAGTGTAATTATATTCATCAACGTCCTTTAGTTGCATTAAATGTTATCGCTCTAGATTGATCCAAAAGCTCTTAGTGTACTACATCATCTTGCCATTAAAAGTTAAAAATAATGTTGAACCATCTTTGGACAATTCTTTATTCTTATTTTTGGGATAGAACATACAGTTTCCTGGACCTATCCCACTTTAACTGGAATATTTTTCAGGGTTTGGAACTGAATAAATCCGCCATTTCTAGTGAGTTTTGTTAAGTTTGGACCTGGATCGTAAATTCTCCAATTGAATTAAACTATACCCATAAAATTGTAATTACTTGATGTCAGAAATGTGTCGTTCTTTGTGGTCATCTGAATTAATCTAGACCCCTAATCAACCTTCCAAATTTTTTTTTTTTTTGAAGAACAGACAAATTATCATTAAATAAGGAAAGGATAACAGTTTACAATAAGGAAATTAAAAAACAATATAAAGCAAATAAACAGATAAATTACAACGAATGAAATTTGATAAACTTCTGCTATCAACAATCATTGAAATAAAGACTCTGAACTGTTGGAGCATTATGTGGATGTCCAAAGAAATCATATCGTTATCCTCCCAAAACTTTGAAGAGGATTTGTTATAAGACCATGAATTTGAGAATAACATCAGATTGCTTCCTAAGGATCCAGCCATATAAGTAAGAATACATGATAAACAAGCTCGTAAACATCGATCCTTGGATGGTGACGATTTGAGCTCCTTCACACAAGACATTGGATCAACTGGTTTCCTAGAAAAATAGTACTCCCTCTCCTCCCCAAAATATAAATTCTATTTGGGAGGTGAATTTGTTTCAAAATATAAGATTCATTTCTAATTTTTCACAAATTTTTCTCTAAATTATCTCTACTAATGCTCTTTAATAAAAAAAAATAATAAGTAATTGAAGGAGGATGGGAATAAAGGTATGTTACGGTGTTTAAGTAATATCATGTGATTTTAACTAACTTAACTAAAATCTTTAATTTCATCAAGTTAGGTAAATAAGTCTTATATTTAAAAACTGAGGAAGTAGTTTTGCATTCAACCCAACCATTACCTCCACATTTATATAGAAATAGATTCCATCTAGCCTGATCCAAGAAGGGGGAAAAGTTCCTCAATCTAATTAAAGGCAGATCTTTCTGTAGGGTCTGTGGAGTCTTGTGACTTGAGAAGTAGTGAATTGAAGGCAGCTGCACTGTTAACCCGATCTATCAACTCCTTGGGCAAGCATGCATATGTACCTTTGTGAATGATGTTATTCCTTAGCATCGAAATGGGATCAATTTTTCAATTGATAATCCATGCACAAAAAACTTTAGAAAAAATTGTTTAAAGAATTATTCAAATCTGTTCTAAATTTTTACTAACATGAACATGATGGTGTGGCAAAATATAAGCTTTTCGATTTTTCTGGATAGAGATAGATCCACCGCGGATGAGAGACATTGAGAAATTCACCAGTGAGAGTATCTATTTCCGAATGAAATAGTTTTTCAAGTTAAAAAGGATAGCAGTATGTCACAGGATTTTTAGCCTTTTTTTTTTGTTTAAGTGCAATTTATAGGTGAATATTCTATTTCCTCATGAATTAATACTTTTTATTTAAATATTAACTTTTAAGGTTATATATACGAATATTTTAATATTTTGATTAAATTATATTATTATAATTATACTTGAGTTTATTCTAATTTAACCACAGTTAGATCACGATACACCAATTTAACAGTGAGTTCCATTTTCATTACCTTAATCATTCCCAAAACGAAAGTGACGCCCTGTATGTTTACAATGCATACATAACAAGTGCAATCGTGCAAACGTAGTATGCAACAATTATTATTTTCTTTAGGAGCCACTGAGAAGGATTCTAGATCAGCGAATCCAACACAAAATATAAAATTAATTAATAAGTACAACTTTGAAGTCTGTCAGTGGTGCTATTCGATGGATTCACATTACCAATAATGAATAGAAAATGCTTTGTACCTTAATCCCGCGTTCAGTGACGAGGATATCAAAAGTATAGCTCTTTTGTTTTTCCTCCAAAATCAAAGTTATAGTTGTAATAAGCTTTGCATTAATTATATATATATTCCAAATTTAAAGGGAACAAACATAATCATTTATAAAAGTGTATCAAGTCCATAAAGTAAAATAAAATAAAATTTATAAAATTAAAAAATAGTTATCCTATTCATATCTTAAACTAATGATACAGTCATATTAAAAACAGAAAAATCGGTAGTTCCTATAAAGGTCAGTTGCCATTGTTGATTCTTTCCAAAAGTCAATTTGATGCATCACAAAGTGAAAGCAACAAAAAATGTTATTGTATGAAGAAATCATGCACGTGCACAAAGTGTATTAGTGTCACTTTAATTTTATAAGATCTTAAGCCATTATGATTGTTTTTATTCACAAAGAATCTTAAGAGATATGTTTGTTAATTCATATAAAGTGTAAGTGCAAGAATAGACTCTTTCATCTTTCATTATAATTTCTTTTGTTTCCATGCAATTTTATATATTATAAAAAGTAGTTGTCCAACAAATAGTTGGTCTAATGATGCAAGACCCCGTTAAATCCCTTAAGATCTTGAGTTTGAATCTTGGAGTAAACACTTGTATTGGGAGGGGAAACTACAAACCCCTGAGCTTGAGCAATCAATTGCTCAGATGCCTCGTAATAGGATCTAGAAAATGCGTTGATTGTTGGTTAATATATACAAAAAATATAACAAATAGTTGGAATATGTTGGATATCATAGTAAGTATGAGATCTCAATTTATTTTGTCTTCTATCTTTATTTTATCCCCTAAATTAATCTACCTAACTTGATACATAATTTAATATTGCAAAGAAGTCTTTAAGGGATATAACCTCACATTTGTTATAGTACTCTATTTGAACTTTAATATAAGAGGTAGTTGATTATATTAGGAAAATTGATGAAGATAAATGAATTACTTAATTATAGCATATGTTACATGATCTCTCTGAAATACATACATTGATTATTATATTATATATTAGTTTATAAGTCATGCAAATTAGTTTAAAAAATTAAAAATATAATTATTTTATAGCATTTAAATAGCTCTTATATTAAGAATTACTCCCTCCGGTCCTAACTATAAAAGTCAGTTGATTTTTTTGAAAAAATTAAGAATGCAAAATATAACACTATGAATTGTTTATATTTGTCTTTTTTCCTCAAAACTAAGTTATTTTACTTATAAACTATCATATTATCTAATAACATTTCACATATATTAAGATTTAGGAGTCTAATTTGCTTCCTTAATCTCGCAAAATAAAAAGCTAACTGGCTCTTATAATTAGGACCAGAGAGAGGTAGTATAAGAGAATACTGTTGAAAAAAATCTTTTTGTTATTGGAAATGATGTTGAGAGACTTTTGAGTTTTGACTACCTGAGGAGTAGCAGTACGTAACCAGGCTGTGTCTCGTTACCCCAAGACAAGCTAGGCACAAGAATTCCACAAAGACCGTTTGTTGTTCTTAATCATTGAACACAATAATGCAACATAGACAAAAAGTTTCTCATTTGTGTTTTGATCTCCTCATCTAGATACGCCACCATCAAGAACTCATTGCATTATAAAGATTTTCACTTAGTAAATTCCTTGTTCGATTATAACATAAATGATTAATTCATATTAGAAAAGTAGAAGTTCATGAGTATCCAATTATGATTTCTATATCTATGACCTTCTACCAATCAGCCCACAAAGTCAGATCCAGTATATCAGTAGTTGACTAATGACTAGCATGGTGGTGAGTTTAAATCCAGCTTTTAATGTAAGAATTTTGTTCGTTTGCAATCTGTGAATATAACTACAAATGCTTCATAGTGAGTCATCGAGACCTAATAATTCTTCTAAACTTTCCCGGTATAAAATGAGATTCTTGGTCTTCTTGATAGTGCTAATTAATGAGAGGATAATAATAAGAGTGTTTGTTGTGGATGAAATTATGACTAATTCTCAAGACCTTCATGGATGCCATTTTCTCCAAGTTCCTTGTGCAAGCCTGTTAGAGTGTTATTCCCTTTGTTTTGATGCAAAAAAGTATTCTTCATTGCTAGCTTCCATCTTAAGATCCTTGAAAATGTTTTCAGTACTAATGAAAGCTACATCTTTCTCAGAGATGATATTCTCATACATTATACTATAACATGCACCATTTTATTTTCCAAATGTTTTTCAACTTGACCAAAAAGTATGTTGACCGGGCATATTGGTTAGTTGCTTGGACCAAGGAAGCTAAACACGCTTTTACAAGAAAAATATTCCCATAATAATTATATTTCTTAATTTTTGTATTAAACTTCTTATTCATAAAAGAATTAAAAACAAAGAGTACGCGGGAGTAGATAATGAGCTTAATAATTGACACGTTTTGCAGTTTGGACTGTGCCGTGTGGGCATAGAGTGAGGACTATTGATAAATACAAGAAATGGAAATCTATCTCCGAACGCGTTAATCTATAAATATATTAAAAAAATGTTAGAGTAATCACTGACTATTTGAATCAAGTAGTAAGGGCGTTGGTCCAACTTATAAGGTCTTGAGTTTAAGTTTGGGAGTGCAGAAGCTAGTTGAAACTATAGCAAAAAAATGTTGAAGTACATTTGGCATTTATAAATTTTTATAGATCAAGTTTCAATATGGTACTTGGGATTTGTAGGGAAGGGTGGGGGAAATTTGTGAGTGGAATTCTTAAAAATTAAAGAAGTCAAGTTATGATATTTTAAAGACAAAAAAAAAAGTTATGATATTTTAAGAATTATTATATGTAAAATTAAGGGAGAATTACAACCAGGTCCCAAATAAGGGAATTAATCACAATCAGGTTCTTAAAAATCATTAAATTACATTGAAGTCCCTAGAGATCTGGATAATATTAAGTGACATGTTACTGACAACTCAATGCAGCTCAATGAGTTATTACTGACAACTCCATAAAAAATTAGTTATTATTGACAACTCCATTTAATATAACTCAAATCCCTAAAAATTTCGATGTAATTTAATGACTTTTTGAGACTTGATTGTAATTAATTTCCTTATTTTGGATCTAGTTACAATTTTCCTTAAAATTAAAGGATAGGAAATATAAATTACAAACTTTTAACCACACTTTCATTTTTGTAAATTCGGCCCACAAAAATTTTTCCTCCGCCCATTTTCCCTCCCTTCCCCTCATACCAAACATTAAATCTAAAAGATGCACATTTTGTCTTTTATTTTTATTTTTAATGTTGCTTTTATTTAATGAAAAATGTTAATTCGACAAATTTAAAATAATATAATCATTTTTATATTTTAAAAATTAATCATGTTTAATTAACATTCAATTACATAATCATGTTGTTAAGTCATTATTTTTTTTGTTAATGAAACTATAGGCATCAGAAATAAAGGATTGAAACCGCGCTTTTAAAATTTAAGAAATAAATTTGAAACCGACTATTAAATTAAAGAACCATATACTTTAACCTATAAAAAAATCTTAATAAACTAGTACTATATTGTGTCAAAAACTATATAACCTCTTTAGAATATAAAATGTAATTAAATGCACTTTTTTGGCTTATACAAAATGTTTTAAGAAAATATATATTTATCGGCCTTTATTTTTGGACAACTACTTGCTATAAATTTTATTTCACATGTAAATATCATTTGTTGATTTTCTTGGTAAGTCATACTCAATAACATATATGATTTTTATAAACAATATAAAAATCATTTTAGTAAGAAATTCTAATTTAACTACCATATTCATTTTTTTAGTGGAACTTCCATATACTTATTATTTTGTTATATGTTTTGCACAAAAACCAAGAATGACATTTAAATTTAACGGTACTGGGGTTTCCCAAGTACATTTTTCAAAAATATAAACAAAAAATTATGAGATCTCAAAAAATATATATATAATCACTAAAAAATATTACAACTAGTATATACCCAGCATAGACTTGTTATTTCCTACTTTGAAACTCGGCATTCCATACTAGTCTAATAACTACATTCTTTTCTTAGAATCTTTAGAGATTTTCCCTAATTGTGAACATGAAAGAATAGTTTTACTTAGATTGAAGGCTTAAAAGGAAAAAGGGTAACGTACATTGGCCAGTGAAGATTGTCTTCTTTCATTTCAAACTTTTTTTATAAAAGAAAGAAAAGACAATTTTTCCTTAGGAAGTAACTGATTTTTTTTTACACCACTAATATACACTTCTGTAATGTAACGTGTCTCCCAATCTCCCCTGGGACCCCACCTGCTTCATATTTCTCTCTGTTCTTCCCATTTGCCCTCTATATCAATATATATAGCAAAACATCCCTTTCTCTCTCTTCCTCACTGAGACTCTTAAAAGTCTGAACAAATATTCCATCCCGACCAGAGGCATTTGAAAAGGAAAAAAAAAACCATTAAGATTAGCTTCATGACTTGCCTGTGATCCCCATTCATCACCAACCACATTACATTCTTGGTTTACCATGTTATATGCGCTTGGCCATTGTCTCACATCAATGCACTCTGCCACTGCAACCAATCTGAGAATCAAATTAACAAAAGATCACATCAGGAGGCATAAGCGGGGGAAAAAACAGATCTTGACATGTTACAACAATAATACAAAATATGATCCCAAGGTTTCGTTTAGATCCCCTGAATTAGCTTAGTGTTAAATTGATCCTTTGACTACTAGTTTAACAAAATTGGGGTAATTGAGGAAAATACATTTTATCAGTGAGAATGATCTAACTCTGAAAAATAGTAGTACTTTGTCTATAAAATTTATCAGGTTCTTCTCACTAAACAAGTTTGTTGGGACTGGTTCTTGTTTGTATATCTTTATTCTATATTTTATCAAACTCCCATTTTGTAGCTGCAGCACAGCTACTTATTTACGTAGGAGCTATAAACGTTTCCCAATATTCCCAGAAAAATATATCATTGACGGTCAACTAGGTGGACAAAACTACTAATTTGAGATAAGCATACAGATCAGTATGCTTAGTGTTAAATTGATCCTTTTGACTACTAGTTTAACAAAAATGGGGTAATTGGGGAAAATATATTTCATTAGTGAGAATGATCTAAATCCAAAAAATAGTACTTTGTCTATAAAATTTATCAGGTTCTCACTAAACAAGTTTCCCCAATATTCCCAAAAAATATATCACTGACAGTCAACTAGGTGGACAAAACTACTAATTTGAGATAAGCATACAAATCAATGAACCAATTTGCCACGGAAGAAAGAACCAATATATTCATACCACTTCAGCAATCAGCATCAACATATCAACAAATAAAATACACACTAGCTGTAGCATGACCATGAAACAATATTGAACAGACAAAATTTTGGCATGCGATGGTTATCACTGGTCTACTTAACATGTTACACATACAAAACTATAGACCCACTTTTAACATGTTCCACATACACAATTATTACTTCAAAAGAGAGACGCTTTTATAACAGGTAAATGTAATTAAAATACTCAACAATCAGTCTCAACTCCCTCAACCACCTCCATCACCCCACATTTGTCGTCTTCATTTTTCTGCTTGGGTTTAGGCTATGCCCATATCAGTCCCAACGTTAACCTCATGCTTTCAATTGTGTAGCTATAACAACTAAGCGTAGTAATGCCTCATGAACTTCTATTAGTTTATCTATATTCAGGACTACAACATCCAATTCCAACATGACTAATAGCAATAAATCTACCATTGCAAAAGCAGATGTCATAGACCTTAAATATCCCTCTGATATCACTCCTGATATTTTCTACACATTTAAGGTCCGTTTGGCATGATTGTACAAGCTAATGCTTTAAGGGTTAATCATTTGTTTTGGGCATGTAATGTATTATATAAATTTATATCAAACATCACCGCCATCACTAGCCACTGCCACCATCATTGGCCACCATGACCACTGATCATCACTATAGCACTAAAAACCAACAGTACCATCATCAATACTAACCACCACCAACATCAATATCAGCAACACTACCACCTTTGACCACCACTGTCACAGGTAATCACCTCTTTCATATCATCATGACCATCGCCACCAGCCACCAGCATTATTGTAACATTGCAAAAATTTTCCTCTACAAATGAATACTACAGCAGTTTTGAATGAATTCATTTAATTAAATTTTCGATAAAGGGAATTTCTGTCAAAATTTGTACTTCTATCTTCAAAAGTATCATATATCAACAAGCATACAATTAATTTATACAATAATCTTATACAATGCGATACCAAGCATGGCACACTTTATCAATCCTTGTTATCTTATCAGGCCTTATCATATACAGCATGCCAAACTAGCCGTTAGTCATCCCAATAACAAGTATGGAACTACCTTTTAGCTTTCAGCCACAATAAAGACCAAGGAAAGCAATTGAAGTACCAAATTGAAAAACAGATTTAAAAGGCAAGTCATAAATAAATTATAAAAAAACTATGCCCTTACCAGATGACCTTTACAATCAACAGCCACAAGAAAGCAATGTGATGGTCAAATACAAGGGATGCCAGTCGATCGAGATCTCACTAGTTTCAAGAAGACAGACACAAGTTAACTAGGAACTTCTTGTCTTGATCTCTGATGATCACGATGTTTGGTTATTATCTCAGCTTCTCGTGCTATCTGGATATCAGAGGGCCAGAATACTTGATAAACAACTTTACAGACAAATCGAGGGAGCATTGCCACAATAATTATAAGCAAAATTGTGATCCAATATGTAGGGGACTTAGCCACGTGATAAAAAGTCCTGCAATAATTTAGAGAATATTAGTGATCTGCTAGGCATTACCGCAAAAACAATAAACGCATAATACACATATTGGCCGACATAAATGTAACTAACCAGTAGTTGGGAAGGACAGGAAAAGAATCCAATACCACCATGCAACCAAATGTGGTTATTATCGACCCCCATACAGCAAGATGTGTGATTAATACCCAATGCCTAATGTCCATAGCCAAATGTACATTTACAAGGACAACAACCGAAATTGTCCACAAACTGCCCATGCTCCATATGTCAATTGTGCTATCTTTATAGGTGAACAAGGGTACGTAGAAGAGAACAAGACTCTGCCATAGCGTGTCAATCATTGTGATCCAAAATAAATGCATATTGTAAGCCTCATGCCGGTGGCCTGCACCATACAGTTTTGGATAGTGCAAGAGTGTCTTATGACTCAAGTCCTTGTCCATAATACCAACAACAATAGTAGGGACTGAAGTGTATATCACAGAATAGAATACACTGCTCCAATCTGTCAATGCAGAAGTTGTTGAAAAAGCAGTGCATAATATATACCTACAGACAAAAGAAACAATAAATTAGAATCAATGAATACTGATAAATTTACTACTGTTGCTAAAGGATAGCCTATACACTGAAGAATTTAATCCAATTTTGAGGGCATAATTTTCCCCCTGCATACAAGTTTCAACAAGGATAGTATACAGAGGAAAATAAACATGAGATTTTCAGAGATAATGGCATAGTAGCACTACAATTTAACATCCACTATGGAAGAAGTCATTGTCAATTATTTATTCAAAGATAATGAAAAATCATAGTTTTATAATTAACAATTAAACGTTCATACCCAAATGACTGAATCACCAGAAATAAGAACAAGCATTTGGCAAGTGAACATCTTGAAAATATATTTATCTCCTGTTAATAATGAAATATCCGTACATACACAACATCCATAATGTCGTCGTCATATCAAACACAAATTTTGAATTTTTCTGTCATATATAACATGCAAATAGCGTCGTAGTGACACAAATTAGTTCAACAGTTTATAGATTTAGGGACAAATAACACTTGTCAAAATTAAAAACTTTCAAATATAATATTTGAATGGATTTAAATCTTGGATGATAATTTATATAAGAAGTTACTCCTGTTCCTTTTTATAAGAAACACTTAACTGAATCATTTAAATAAAAAAATTGGTTAAAGACAAACGTAAAAACTCTACAATTTTTTTCTTAAAAATACCCTTATTTATGGGGAGAGGGTGAATAAGGAAATTATTTTAATACAGAGGATTGTGAAAGAGAGGATAAGAAAATTATTGTAATAAAAAGGATTAATACTTTGGAGGCTGTGATAATAAATGTATTGATATTAAAATGAGTAATTAAATGAGGGCAAAATGGGAAACTAACAGAAAATTTTAGGCATTCTAAAATGTTTTTTATATATAGAAACAAGGGGTATGTGGTAGTTGTTTTTTGAAGATACTTTTATAAAAAAAAATATATGTAATTATATCTTATTATTGGTAGAGAATTGATATATTTGTATTTATGTATTATAAGTATATAATCCATACATTCATGACTAAATGCATTAAATAATAAATGAAACAACCTTTTGATCAGCCTACTTGTTACAAAGTTCAAGCCCCGGTATCATCCCTTATTAATGGAATTTCCTTTAGCAAGAAATAAGAAAACTCATAAGCTGCCATGTATAGGTTTACCAATCATAATTTATGCAGAACTGTTTGTTAAAAATATAGATTTACTGCCCTGTCTCGTAAAGTCATCTGTAGTTAACAGTTGATCTGGACTGGTTTTGCCAGTTCTACTGGACAAGCCAGACCAATTAATTCTCAGAAATCTAAATACCCGATAGAACACAGAGACCTTCAGTTGGTAACATATGATGAAAACTATACATACCAGAATAACATCAAGACAAAGACAGCATTGCGGTAGAAATTGTAGAGAACTAAATAGCCAACACGCTGATAATTCCAGTGTCCATGCACCAGAAGCAATCTTTTCAAGAACCGAAACTGTCCCATAGCAAAATCAGATGCCATCACGGCTTGGCGCCCTTCCTGCCCACATATTCCAACACCAACATCTGCCATTTGGATCATTGACACATCATTGGCCCCTGTAAAAATGGGAAGGCGGAAGGGTTACAATTTCAAATTAAGTCTAGTCTTGTTTTATAAGTTCATCTAGTCAAACTAGCTTGTCACAACCAATCTTAATCACTTCAGCATACAAGGGCTATTTCATAAATTCATATTAGAACCAAAATGCCGATTGGCATAGTTGTACTTCATACAACCCAAAAGCAGTATCTCACATCAACAATTTTAACTTTTAGAGGCTTACAGAAACTGTTGAGTCCATTATTTCTTAAACAACCTTCCATTATGATACCAGATATGGAAATTTAGAATAACGTAATATCTTGTAGAATTATAATGACACAGAAGATGCTAGGGAGTGTAAACATCAATATATCGAACATGTAAAAATCAATGTATCAAAACAGCCCAAAAATAAATCCCCTGCCACCCAAGTTCTGAATAAAAGCAAAATGTAAGTTATAGCATCCCCAGTTTCATAATCATTAAGAACTTACCATCACCAATAGCCAGTGTCATATCAACAGTGCGGCTCTTTATCAAATCAACAACTCCTGCTTTCTGCAGGGGTGCAACGCGACAGCATAGCACCACTCTACAAGACGTCGCAAGGTCAAAAAGCTGCTGACAGAGAAACAAAATAATAAATATTTACTCATAAGGTGAATGGTATGGCTCCAACATATAAAATAACTGCATGTGCACCAACAACTCTGTTCTAAAACCAAGCTTTAGCAGTCCAATGCACAAAAACATTCCAAAAAACTTCAAATGAAGAGAAATAATCTTGCCTCTGACTCCAGAGTCTTCTCCAAGATGTAAACCAAACTGTTTCCATCAATTACAAGTGCCAGTGCAGCATTAGTTCCTTCATCCCTTAGATCACATTTATGCATATTGCATGACTTTGTATTATTGGCAGTCCCAAGATCACCATGTCCATCATTTGTTTTGTGCCTCATATTCTGGCCTCTTTTACATACAGATCTTATACCAAATTTGGCTTTGGCATCAGCCAAAAGATTTCTGCATTCATTTTCCGATGTACCATTTATAATTATCATCTGCATATCTGGAGTTAAAAGTTTGCAGGAGAGACCAATTGAAATTGCTGTCTCTTGCTTATCACCAGTAAGAACCCAGACCTTAATTCCAGCCTGCCGCAGGGACTCTATAGCTTCTGGTACGCCCTCTTGCAGCTTGTCCTCAATCCCAGTTGCTCCAAGCAGCTTTAAGTTGCATTCTATTAGAGCAGCTGTTTGCCGTAGTTTTGTACCTCTATCAGTTAATGAAGTGCTTGCTTCTTCATACATGCTCTGCCACTGCTCAAGTTCTGCATCTGAAAGATTCCTGGAAGCAACTACAAGTGTGCGTAAACCTTGCAAAGAATATTCATTCAAATGACCCACAGTTGCATGACGTATACTATCACTGCCATCAATTTCATCAGCTAAGATGCTAAACATTGAAGTATCAGCTCCTTTAACCAACACCTTTACTGTATTGTCAGGAAATCGAATAACAACAGACATTCTTTTCCGAACACTATCAAACTCGTGCAGACCCAATACATCCAACCTGTATTGCATAAAAATAATTAAAATACTGAAAAAAAAAACCACCGACAAATTACAAGACTAGAACAAATTAGCACAAAAAATCAAACCCTGGGTTTTGCAAGTTCATGATTCCATATCTACCTGAGTTTCTCACCATTGACATCAATAACAATATGTCCTGATGTCCGCTCAAAAAGTGTATATCCATAAGCAGATGCAGCAGCAACCAAAGCTTGTTCATCAGGAGATTCTCCCTGGTATTCAACTACACCTTCATTTGACTCACTTGTTCCAC
This sequence comes from Mimosa bimucronata, assembly GCA_037074515.1. Lineage (NCBI taxonomy): Eukaryota > Viridiplantae > Streptophyta > Magnoliopsida > Fabales > Fabaceae > Mimosa > Mimosa bimucronata. Next base: position 6,307,922 of record CM073446.1, read on the forward strand.
AGCTAACGATAGGGATCACAGTATTACAGGCAGCCAATGTAAGGAAAAATTCATGTGCAGCAATCCTCTCATCTCTATCTGAGTCCGTATGCAACAGTGTTACGAGTTCTGAATCAACAGCAATTTCAGATTTCAGCTTCCATCTCCCTCTGCCACTAACTGTTGATGCTGCTGTTATGAAAGAACACAAAAAACAGTCTGGTCATAAATATGAACCAGAAAAATTGCCAATTCACAAGCTAAAGTAAGACAACTGATGAGCACTGTTAACAACTCATTCGAGCACACCTTGAGACTCAAATCCAGACATTTCACTAAATCATTAAGTTCAAATTAGAAAATCTGAGACTAATCAAGTGAGAATTGTGGGAGAAGGGGCAGAAAAAAGAAAGACCGTTGGATAGATCACTTATCCATATTTTCTCATTGCCTACTACAATAACTACAAACTAAACCTTATACTAAGGACCGGAGGTAGTACTATTCATACAGGAACCAATATCAAGTGCATCCCTAAAACTTCCACAATAAATCAGATTATTTCTATTATCTTAGTGGTTAGTAACCATAAAAGAATGGACAAAAAAATGGGAAACCATAGTGTAATAATAAAAGATATTGGCATTATAACACATTCTCAACCCGTCTAGAATTTCGCAATTATCTTAGAGAAAACAGAATACCTGTTGTATTATCTCCCATAAGCAATGAACTCCCATAATTCCTTCCATGTATACTAGCTCTTCGAAATTCCATCTTATTTTCTGTAAGTGTTCCTGTCTTGTCTGAGAAAACGTAACGTATTTGACCCAAGTCTTCATTAATATTTAATGACCTACACTGAAACCTTGATCCAGAGCTGGCATCATACATATCCGCGTCCTCAATCATGAAATATGACTGGCCCAATCGAACCAACTCCATAGTTATGTAGAGAGATATGGGTATCATTATCTGGAAAACTATAATAGAGCTCAAAAATGAGAAAAAGATTTCCATTGGTATCCCATAATATCTGTATCTTTTTCCATTGTCAGGGCCCTTAGTGAAGAATCTTTTTCTATAGTATGGCAAGGTGTCAAGCTGGTCCTTATGACGCATCAGCCAAAGACCCATCCCAACAGCCACAACCAAACACATGGTAAAGAGAAAAATTGACAACCAAAGGGTTTCTCTGTTCATATAGCCCTCTAGTCTGCTTCTCTTCGAAGGGGAAGCTGCACTGTTCAACATTGCCTTTGTTTCCTGCCCCGCATAAACCACAACCCCAATTATCCAATCTGTGTTCTTCAATTGGCAACCACGCAGAACAATATTTGATTGGCTTAGGGGAAACCGATGCCCATTGAACTCCATGTTGGCTGTGAATTCATATATATTCCTGTTTGGTTGCTCACACCTAATGATCCCAGAAACGGCACAACAATCTGGAGATACTGCTGAAGCCGTTTCCTGGCGAGCATACCTAGTCTTTAAATTTGATTCACCATCCAAGTTCATTGTCTGAATATAGGCAAGCCCACTCTGATCACTTGTCCCCAATAAGACCATGTCAACGGGTATAGTCTCATCAGATAAGATTTTAACAACCTCACCAACTTCAATATTCTTCCATTTTTTAGGCCGGAAATCACCACATTGAAGTACCAGAGACTCTCGGTTGTTCTCATTGCGATCCGACCTATGCCTCCTCCAATCCTCATAACCATCCTTAATAGCTGTGACACAGAGAACAAAAAGGAGAGGGAAAAGGGACACAGTCCTTCCAAATACGGCCAATGGAGGGAGCTGATTTAGAGCCGCAATAGCAAGGAAATACAAGTAAGCAACCCGATGAAACTGAATGAAAAGATTCTTAGGCAGGAAGGTGATAACTGAGTATCTACTAGTCCGGATCTCATTCCCCGTGAACTCGTATCTGTCATTTGTCTTCTTGGGATCATTGATGTATATTGACCTCGAATTGTCATCATGTAAGAGGTTATCTTCAATTTGCACACTTTTGTGGCGAATTCTTTGTGATTTATTCTTTTCCTGCACTCGAGATGGAGCACCTGATATTTCAAATGGCACAGTATTACTATTCATATCATGCTGTTCCATTGCACCCCACGATATCAAGCGCCTCCTCTCTCGAGTGGAGCATTCCAAAGGTAGCTGCTGGCAAAACTCGGATTCAGCTGATTGAGAGTCCTTTTCGGTCGCAGAAGCGCGATATTCAAGTGCACTACGGAAACTAGAGTCTCCAGCAGATGCGGCGTCTTCCTCCTTCACACCCAAACTACCACTTCGAGTTTCATCAAAAATGGTAGACGGGAAGGAGACATAGCGGCTGAAAGCTGGTTTCCGAGAACGGCGATGAATCCCCAGAGAAAAATCCGATTCTGAGAGCAGTGGCTTATCAGGACTCATACAAAGTGATTCATCTGCGTTGGAGGATCACATATAGCAGCACCAACCACCATCAACAACGATTTACAACCCATAACAGTTGCACATAGTCATGCCTAACGCAGTGCCAGATCTCTGATCGGGCTGTTATTGTTTTCATATTCCCTCCCAATCTTCACTGATACTTCATCAAATGTTCACACAATCTAGCGCACAAAATATCAGATTCCAGACCTCAGTCATCCCACGATCATTAAAGTGCAGAATATAATTCCAGCAGGAGGATGAAATTTCAAAAATAAATGAGGCTCCACAACACCATCAATGCCCGGATCCAAAGAAGGTGCTTCTGAATCAGAAGGGATCAGCAGGGCTTCAAATACAAGCAAAGCTGCGGAGGGGATCAATCAAACAAGGGAGTCACGAAATCGACATCTATACATACTTCAACAAATCCAAAAATATTCAGATGCCTTTTGGGTATCCTAGGCAACATCATAACCCAAAACATGGAAATCGCCCACATTACAATCTTTTTACATATCAATCACACAAACCCACCTCCCTCCACATCCTAATCTAACACCACCGCAATAAAACAAGCAAAACACAAACCACGAATCCTTCAAATTTATATCGCAGATAGATCAAAAATCACAAAAACAATAAGCAAATAGAGAGAGAGAGAGATAAACCAACCTATAATACCCTTTGAGGGATAGAAAAAATCCCAGTTGGGGAATGGTGAAACGCAGCTTCAAACCCAATGAAATGAAATGGGGAATCGGATCTAACCCCAGAAGGAAGAAACTCAGTACAGCATAGCATGAACCGGATCGGATCGGCCTGAGCAGAAATTAAAAAAAAAAACGACAGATAGATACCAAAAAAAAAGCCTTTAGGGTTGGAGAAAAGGAAGAAGAAGAAGGAATCGGAGATTGAGCAGAGTGATTCGATGGGAATGGATGAGAGAGAGAGAGAAGGAAGAGCGAGAAAATCGGAGGATGAGGAAATTGACAGTGAGAGAAAGGAGCGGTAAGCCACGAATAGCTTTGGTTTTGCCGTCTCACATTAAATTCACACTCTCTCTCTCTCTCTCTCTCTCTCTCTCTAACTCTATCCTCTTCTTCTTTTTCTTCTTCTTCTCTTTCTCTTTTTTTGATTTGATTTTCACCTAACCAGTGCCACGTACTACTTCTTACCTTTATTATTTTCAGTGATTTCTCAGCTCTCTCTCTCTCTCTCTTATTTTGAGTACGGATTTTACAGGCTTCCTTTCAATTTTTTTTTACATTGCTTCTTCTGAATTTTTAAGTACAGTTTTTTTTTTTTGTTGATTATACACGCAAGATACCCCATGGTTAGGTATTGATCAGTACTTTTCTTGTACTATGAATCCATGTTTCACCCAGTCAAATAAAAATTGTTAAAGTTCACTAATCACTACTGACCTAAAAATTTAGTAATTTATTAAATATTAATTTTACACTTTATTTAGTGTCTATTGGATGAAAAGAAAGTTAACATATAGTAATAAATAAAAGGAATTGTATATTCACATCCAAAATTTAATGAATGACTTATAAATACGAAAAAATAAAATTTTATCTCTTTGTGTGGTATAAATAGGACTATAAGAGTAAGGGTATTTCTAGTTTTTTATAATAAAATTCTAGGAAAGAGGTTGGGCTCACCCACAATCTAAATGTATAGCTCCTAGCTCATGATTGAAAAGAGTATGTCCATGTGGGCTATAAAGGATGTCAAGTAAACCATTTTTTCTATCCATATGTAAAGATGCATCTCTAAGTGCCGCGATTGGAACCACAACTAAGTGGTATTCCCTAGGAATAGAACACTTGCCAAAATAGTCAAATGGTCAACCATTTCGCCCGTTGGATCCACAAATGATAGGTAGAATAAGAGTATTTTGAATTCATTACTTTTTGTGAAAATTTATTTTTATCAATATTCGATTTCCATCTTATTTGATTGAAAGAGTGAAGAACGCTGTTGCAGATGCTCTAACAAGACAAGGTCTTCTCAATGGATCAGGCATACAAATAACGTTGAGAAGGTCTACTGTTTCTTTCTTGCGTAACAAGAGCGTTACAGAGGGCTTCAGGTTGTTTTATTTTATGATGTTTTGAGTTTTTCTTTCCTTATGTAAAAAAAATTCATATATAATTTTTTTAATCTTATTTATGAGTATTTACAACATGATTCACATAACCTAATGCTCGTGAATTTAGCTGGCAAGAGGGTTGGGTTCGCGACCATTTAGCTAATGCTGTGAGTACCACTTAGTAATGGTTCAAGTCACGGCGTTCGGGGAAACATCTCCACGGTTAAGTAAAGTTAGGTGAAACCTACCTGTGTAGACAGAAAAAAATGGATTATTTATTATGCTCCAAAATCCACAGGAATAGGCCCTAGTTGATCATTATTTAGAGGCTCCCTTAAATTGTGGATAAGTCCATCCCCTTCCTAAAATTTCTTTATTTAAAAACAATATAATTCATATAAATGAAAAGAATCAAACCTCATCAATTCTATATTAAAATTCAATAACTTAATGATTTTACCTCTATTTATTTTACAATATACAACATAACAACAAATCCAAACAATAATAAATTAATACTCCCTCTGCCTAAATATATTACATATTTGGGGATGTGATTTTATTTTTAAATATAAAACTTCTTTATATTTTTCCTCAATTTTCCCTAAATTATCCATATTGATACTCCTTAATAATAAACAAACAAGAGAGGGAGTGTGGGAATAAAGGTAGGTGGTTAGGATGTTTTAATAATATTATGTTATTTTAACTAACTTAACTAACACCCTCAATCTAATCAAATTAAATAAATAGGTCTTATATTTAGGAACAGAGTAGTAAATTGAACTTTTATATGGAATATATGTAACATTTAGTGATATGACTTATAAAAAAGAAAAATTATATCCTCTTATAAATAAGATCAAATATGTACTTGGCCGAGAGAGAAAAATCAAATATGTAAGCTTTTAAATATATAGATATGATGTAAGTTATGGCTCAACTTTGTTAAATCATGCATTCTCACAGCCTGATTGTTTGTTGATGCATGCTTGATGCTTTCAAAAGGAACATTTAAACAGGATTTTTTTTTTAAGTTTTGGTAGAAGATTGTAAAGTACTCCCTCCGATTTTAAATATAAAACAACTTTGACTTTTTTTTTAGATTAAGGAAGCCAAATAAACCATTTAATTTTAACGTATCTTACATCTAATTGTGTTATACGATATAGTTTATAAGTAAGGTAAATTAGTTTTGAGGAAAAATGATAACTATAAACATTTTAAAGTAATTAATTTTGCATCCTTAATTTCTTCAAAAAAGTCAAAGTGATCTTATAATTAGGACCGGATGGAGTACTATTTACAAACCATAATTAAACTTTGGGATAATGAATGTAAAAAAATTATAGTTTTACCGGATTTTTAATATATTCCCTGCATTATTTTTCCTTTTATCATGTTTCTCTAAGTTTTTTATACATAGTGTAGTTTTTATATGATTGATAAAAAGAAAGAACTGTAGTCCCTCCAATCCAAAATATAAGAGGTAGTATGGCAAATTTTTTTGTCCAAAATATAATAGATAACATGCAAAAGTCCAAGTAATAAATGCATGTTTCTCATTTCTACCCTTGTATATTAATAAATGCAAGGAGTGGAGAGAAAGTGTGTATAATAAATGAGCAAGGGTAAAAATAGAAAACCATATTAAACCTACCCATAATAAATGAACCCAATATGTTTTTATTTATATGTGTAAAAAAGTTGATTATCCCTTATAATAGGGATAAGAGGGAGTATCTTCTTAAAAGCAATTGAAATTATAAGGATCTAATAAAGAGGGAGAAACTACATTAGCATGTTAAAATCATGAGCAGCTCTAAGGATCTAATAAAAGCCTACATGAACTTGATTAAAAACAATGTAAGATTATAAGGGATTTTAGACTAGTTATCGCCCTTGAATTTTAAAATAAGTAGTACTCCGTAGTATATAATTATTGGACAACTTTTATTTTTGCCAATGAGAGTGACAGAGCGTTTGATAGAAAACGAATACGAATTATATACTTCTTACCTGTTTTTTTAATGGGAAAATTAAATAGATGTTATATGGGAGAAACATAATTAAGATGAGGTCCCTCAAATTATTATAACCAAATCAAAAGTTGTTATTATCAGGTTAGAAGTTGTTATTTACAATTTTATGGGACCTTATCTATCTTAATTATGTTTCTTCTATGATACCTCTAATTAATTTTCCCCTTTTCAATTGTGATACAATCATGGAAATGTTATATGAAGGAATTAATGTACAAAACTAAAGAGAACATGCATTTTAAACTAAATCACATCGATAACCAAGAGCGATGATATAATTCATCACCAAGTGTACATCGAGAGACACAAAAACATAGTAACTTGTGAATAATATAAGACTCAATTAACTGTTTTGAGAGATAAAAAATTAAATAAACCACTATAAGATACATATATTTATTATTTTTCTCCAAACTAATTTTTCCTAGCTTATAAACCGATATATAATCTTATAATATGTAATAAATATTATAATTAAATAGTTAATTTGACTCTACTAATCTTAAAAAAAAAAGTCAATTAACCCTTATATTAAAGAGTACTCAATTGAGCCTAATCTTAAATAGTTAATTTGACATAGTATACCATGTTTTTAGGATTTATCTACTAATATATGGTGATATTAACAATTGGCTAGTTTTATTCGCAGGAATATATATGCAATTACCCACCACCTAACTATCACAATTGCATACTCAATATTTAAACACGAGATCACTTGTTGAATTGATATGCAATAACAAGTTAACTCAAACGTTTTGATGGTGGTGGGGAGGTATATCATCTCGGTTCTATATATGACATGCACTGATGCGATTAGTTATATTTTTAGAATTAATATGATAAACTAATAAGGACACAAATAATGTATTAATTAATTAAAAATTTTGACAATAAAATATAGAAGGGTATCCTCGAATCAATACCAAAAACATGCTACATGCATAAATAAATAAGCTCACGTTCGTTTGGATCTATCCCGATTTAATCCAAATTTGTCCCAAAAGGTTAATTATATATCATCACGTTCATGGTCCCACCCAAATTACGTCCAAAACAGCCATATAAATTGGCAACGTGATTAAATAAATAAGGTTTTTTTTTAATGTAGGTGATGGGTCAAAAACTGAAAATGAAAAGATTAATGACAGAACTGTGTTGGAGATTCTAGACAAAGTGATGCTTATATTGTACGAACATTACCCTGATTAAATCGTTTATAGCTTTTGATCCAAAAAATTAGGTATACACACTTCTAGAAAAATGTCGAGAAAGTTAGCCTCTTTAACTCTTTTCTTTTTTTTTTTAAGTAAATCTGGATATCATATCTCAAAAATAGAGAAGAGCAAAAACAAACATCTACAGAGTAAGATCTAACCCTTCATCAAAGCCACCCCCGTTAAGTGATGGTGGTTGATCAAAGAGGCAAAAGTGCCCAGTCATCCTGTGGGAGTATCTAGCTAACCTATCTGCAATTACATTGCCCTCCCTATACCTATGATTTATTACAATCTACCAATTGCTATAAAAGTATGACTGAGTCGTATCAATTATATCACTAAAGGGATGGTTACATTCATATCCTCTGGTGATTAGATTGATAGACTCAAGACAGTCACAATATATTACAATGTTCATGTATCCTCTTTTCCAACACATGTAGAGGCCGTTGATGAGCCCCATCAACTCTGCTATAGCTGGTGATACTGGCCTTATTTTGCAATTGAAGCCACAAATCCATTGATCATCGTGGTCCTTAAGAACTCCTCCGCACCCGCTGCTCCTAGTAGGTAGGAGTGATCCGTCTACCTCTAGCTGGATGGCTTCTTCTGGAATTATATTTGTGTGCATGTAGGCTGAGCATTGCTTTGCATAGAACTTGCATCTATTCAGGAGCTCCATGTCCCAGCATGCATGAAAAAAGCTGTCTTGCCCATCTGCCGCCTCTTTCCTCTGCTTCTCTCCAAACAAGCGATTAGTTACCCAAATATCCCAACAAATATATCCAAAAAGTGTCGCCCATTGTATCTTCCTTGTCTAACTCTGGCCTGCTTCCTTTTTCAGGTTCCATCTTATCCAATATGTTCCTCGAAGAGAAGAAAATTCCCGCCACAGTTGTGGTCCCACCAAAGCTTTCCATCTCCACACTGCATTTGGATAGTCTCTAATAAGGTGCATCATATCCTCTGGTTGCTCTCAGTCGAAAGGGCATGTTGTCTCCTCGCTAAGCCCTCTCTTCCTCCTCAAGTCCGTTGTCTATGTTCGTCCGTGGGCAAAGATCCAAATGAAGGATTTTATCTTTTTCGGGACTAACCATCTCCACAAGAGCTTCCATATATTATCCATCTGTTAGGCTATAATTGCAAAAACAAACATGATATGCAGACTTAACAATAAAACAACCATCAGTGGATGGTTTCCAGGAAAATCTATCTTCTCCTCTCTCCTCACGAGGTGGGTGGGCACACATTATTCACTCTCCACATTAGGGGGAAGGTATGCCATGAGTTTCGGTTTGTCCCAGTGCCCCCTCTAATCCACATAGTCCGCCATTATTTCATATTACTCAGACGAGCATCAATTGTTCATATTACTCATACATACATATTCCATTTAGTTATACACACACATATAATGCATTTTTTTATAATAAATATCAATATAATACAAATGATAAAATTTATCTAAAGCATAAATCACATCAAACTTCATCTGAACATTTTTTATATATTAAAACTGCATCAGACCATACTAATTATCCTAACTCTTACGAAACGTTAACTTAGCTTGATCTTCCTGAAGAATTGGAATCACTGATTGTGAGAAAGATTGCAATACCACTAACTCTATTAATAAAAATGGAGCTTTTGCTGCAAGAGCATTTTCAGCTAAATTTGTTTCACAATCCTATTGATATATTTTTTTTACCTAAATATGTGGCATGTTATAATCTAAAATAAAATTTGAATGTTGCAATGAGCAGCTGAATGTAATTTCGTAGTGTGATTTTTTCTTAAAAAAAAAAGAATTGAGAGTATCATTAAAAAAGGATCAATAGGGTCAACTCAACTTGATTCTTCAAAAGAAACTGGAATCATCGATTGTGAAGGAGCTTACAGGACCATTAACTCTATCAATAACGAATTGCCTCTAGATCATCCATAACTAAATTTGTTTCACAATCCCGTTGATATATTTTTTATCTAACTAAGCGGTATCTTATACTCTAAATCATTTGCTGGAGGTGAATAGATTGATTATTTTAAACCTTAATTATATACATATAGGCTATAAAAAAGGATTTATCTATAAAATTCAAGCTCTTTATCTGTTCGTAAAAACGAAAAAGAGTAGTACATTTCAGGCAATCAAGCGTTATTCTCATGTTGTTGGATGGAATAATTTCGCCCATAGTAAATGCAGGAAAAGATGATTAATTTGTAGGTATAGATGAAATTAGTTTGATTATTTAAATATAAAAGCGTGTAATATTAATTTTTATAAGATATCTTTCCATTGTTCGCATAGAAACTATCCGACTGTTTCTTTAATATATGTAATTGATCAATATAATCTAAACAAAAAAATTCACCCAACTGATCCATCAAATATATTGAGGTCTTAAAGATATCTTTCCATTGTTCGCATAGAAACTATCCGACTGTTTCTTTAATATATGTAATTGATCAATATAATCTAAACAAAAAAATTAACCCAACTGATCCATCAAATATATTGAGGTCTTATTTTAGGATCAAAATAATTGTCACAACTTTTTATATTATATTTTTATACAATTAAAATTGAAGTGTCTGCTGTTTGAATTTGCGATAAAATTAAAGTTGCTTTTCCATCGTGGTTTTATGATGTAAGCTAAGTATGCACAACAATTTTTTCTGGGCTACCACAAATGTGCTTTCTGAATGCTAATTAAAACACACCCTTAGGCCTTAGTTGAGTTGGGTTTGCCACTTTGGTGGCTCAATAGAGTCAATGTATGCATCATCTTACCAACATTACTACATGCCTTGAGATTCAAAAATTACTTGGAATTTTTTTTTTTTTTTTACCTTTACTTGTAAAAATATTTACAACTTACTAGCTAATAAAGTCTTCATATTGATAGTGAGATTTGACTCCATAAAATAGTATTAACTACTTATCAGTTGGACTAGATTTCATTGGTCAGTTTTAAAATTTTACCTTCTATAGAATTCAAAGGAAGGACTATAAAGCATGGAAGGGAACGATAGTAAAACAAAATAACAATTTTTAACTTATTTTTACTTTATATATTTAGATTCAAACAATCATTCATTCTAATGCAAGTTTACAGTATATGAGATAACTATGCATAGATGTTTTGTCTTAACTTGCACAAACATGTTTTGTGCACACTAATTGGCAAAAGTACATGCTTTCATTTGAGTTAGATTGGAGGGTTCACTAGAGTCAAGGAATACATTAGTTCACTAGTGTCATTGCATGTATGATGCGTCTAAGAGATACTCTTCTGATCTGGTCCTATTATAATGTAGCATAAAGAGAGAGTTTTATTTATACCTATTTATAAATCATGTCATTAAATTTTTCCCATGAATGTATAATTTTACCCTTAATTTATTGTGTGTTGAATTTGTTTTCATGTGGTGTAGTGGATATTGAATAGGGGTAAAATTAAAAAGTTGTTAGATTTTAAGGTAGATTTAGTGAGATTTAAAATTTTTCTTAGTTTATATGAGACATATTAGAAGTGTTTATAATTAGGATTAGATGAGTACATCAACTCATCAGTGTCATTGCATATGTGACGTGTCTAAGTGCAAGGATTGCGTATAAAAATATTTACGACTCACCTACCAATAAGGCTTTTACATTGGGAAATGAGATTTGATATATAAGAATATTGTGAGTTATGAGTTACTCCTCCAATCTTAAATATAAGGTTTATTTATCTAATTTGATTATATTAAGAATGTAAGTTAACTTAGTTAAAATTACATGATATTACCAATGCACCCTAACCATCTATCTTTATCATCACATTCCCTCTCTTACTTATTTATTATTGAGGACCATTATTAGGGATAACTTGGGGGAGAATGGAAACAATTAGAAAGATGTTTTATATTATTTAGAATCAAACCAATCTCCATAAATAAGTCCTATATATTTAGGAGCCGAGGGAGTAATTACTTACTTACTGACCAAATTTCATCAGATTAGTTTTAAAATTTACCTTATATATAAGAAATTGGAGGAAGGGTGATAAAGTAGAGGTAGGAAAAAAGACAAGAGAGGAACACGTGCACATGAAACCCATTTGTCGTGTACTTATGAATAACGATGATGAATGCTGATGCTGAGTCGTCTTTCCATTTTGCCTTTTGCGTCTACCCGTAACTTGTGGAGGATTTCGTGCTTCTTGTGAATTTACACTTACACCCTTCCCCTTTTATTTCTTGTCTCCATCCTCCTCCTCTGCTTTTACTTGTACGGTACGTACTGCCATGTTGTTTTGTGATATGTGGATGAACGGAACGGAGTTAAAACTTCCATTTACGGAAATGTCCTCATTTATTTACGTCACGGATCAGGAGAAAGGGCTCTCTCATATCAGTCTATCAGATATGTACTCTGTGGATTGAAAGTTATCACGTGCCACTGGGCCCTTCTTGATTACTAGTACTTGTGTAAGCAATCGCACGGTTTTCGCTCTCTCCAACTAAAATCAAAATAAAATTCTATAATTGATTCATATATAGAAAGGAAAAAGAAAAAAGGGACTCTCCAATTCACGAAATGACAATATGGTACACTCAAATTCGATTAGCTAGGTGATGCAGACTGATCGGTCATTTTATAAATTTAAATTGAATGACTAATTTACTCGGTGAATTTAAAAAATTTACCACACTTACCAACATCATGTTTACTTGGATTTACCTATTTTTTATTTTTCTTTATCAACTTCACATGAACACTTATAAACTCTTTCTTTAGTATCTTCACTTTACCAACTTTGTATCCACATTTACCAACTCTTTCTACAGGTTTATCAAGTTTCTATTTCCATTTATCAATTTCACACGGATACTTACTAACTCACTTTTTATTGAAAGAGATTTTTGGCATTTGCTTTAAGCGTCTAAAATAATTATTCAGTCCATGACATCTATCTATCCCCTCTCAAATTTGTAGAACCTTTCTGTCCCTCCCATATTTTGAGAGTCCTTTTAAGGGATTTGCCCTATATAAAATACATTCCTATGTTATTATTATAAAATAGGAAAATTGACCAAAAATACCTTTAAATACAGGGAACATTAGTTACAAGTCTCGTGTAAGAAATTTAATTAAGATGAGATACCACGAAATCATATAATTAATCCCAGATCCTTGTCAGGAAGTTGTTATCGGCATGCCAAACAATTGTTATCGTATGGTCTAAAGTTATTACTGACATATAACTAAAATTTCTGTCACTAATAACTTTTGACCAAGCGATAACAACTTTCGGGCTAGCGATAACAACTTGGGGCTTGACGATCACAACTTTTTAACTCTTATTCAATAATAATTTTTGAGCTACTGATGGCAATTTAATGAGCGGGTGATAACAATTTCATGAAACTTGAGATTAATTACGTGATTATGTGGGATATCATCTTAATTAAATTCCTTACACGGGACTTATAATTAATTTTCCCTTAAAAATACTAGTTATAGCACATGTATACGACACAGGGGAGCACCCAATTTATAACCAATTCTTACCTCATATTCTTTTTTTTAAGAATATGGTCAAATTGAGTTTTTTGGAAATTAAAGAAGCTATATAAATTACTTAGTTATAGCACATATTACATGATATTATTAGATAATATATCTCTTTATAAATCAAACGATTAGTTTTAACAAAATATCCATATAAAAGATAAAATGGACAAAAAGTCCCCATATTTAACATCAAAAGCTAACATCAATTACATCTTATACTATTTGTTTTTTTATCAATGGTAAATTACTATTTTTTTTGGTAATAAGGTTTTATATTGTTTAGAATCAGAAATAGTAATGTATGAATATACCTCCTAAGGTCTTATTATAATACATCCTTCACAATCACATAAACATTTTAAAAACTAACGCGACAAAATTTACAATATAAAGGCTTCACGATAGAATGAGAATTTTCAAGTGCATATAAATATTTTTCATCTTATAATAGAAAAATTATAAGTGCGCCCATGAAAATTCGCAACTCCCAATTTACATTAAAGAATTAATATCACTTTGACCTTTAAATTTTCATGCAATTTTAGTGTTAGTCCTAAAACTTTAAAACCGATAGTTCTGGTCCTTTAACTTTCACTTAAATTTGGTTTGGTCCTTGAATTTTAAATTGACGATTTTTTATCCCTCAACTTTATATTGTTTATAATTTTGGTCCATAATTTTCCAAGTTATTTTTAAAGTTGAGAGACAAATAGTTATAAATAACACAATAAGTTGTTGAATGACCAAAACCACCGATTTTAAAATTCATGAAACAAAACCAAAATTGAGTGGAAGTTTAGTGACCAAAATCACTGGTGTTATAGTTCAAAGATCAAAACCAAAATTAAATAAAAGTTTAAGGACAAAAAAAGATAGTAACCCTACATTAAAAGAGGTACTCATGAAAAATTTTAGAAATGTCTATAAGTGATTTATAAGCACATATTAACATTTTAACAATTAAATATAGAAAAATTTACAAGCGTTGATATTTGAATTTATATCTCCTATTTTCTAAATTTTTTTCTAAATTTACCTTATTTATAAACATGAATAATTCAGTTAAAAAAAACATGAATAATTACACTAAATTTCAAAAAGAGGTTCGGTGATTATACCACTTGAAAACTTATACTTTCTCTAGTTTCAAATGTAGGATTTATTTGTGGAATTGATTTTATCTTAGATATATCATATATTTATAATTTTTGTCAGCTTTCTGAAGTACTCCTATCGATGTCCACTATAACAATAATCAAGTGAGAGTAGGAGGGAGGGAATAAGGGAAATCAGTTAAGATGTTTCAGAAAAAAAAAACACCACACTAAATTATTTAATTAATATATATTAATATTATCAAATTAGTTAAATACATCGTATATTCAAAACCTCCCAATAATAAAGATCACATATTGCTTCTAGAAAATGATCAATAATAAAAACTTAGCATGTAAGATTGGAGTAGTGTACAATAAAATAAAGTATACTGGTTTTTTTTTATTTTTTGAGTGAAAAGTATACTAGTAGTTGATAAGGAGGTTTGCTTGTGAAGGTCTTTGTTGACACGTGCATCTCCTGCTTTTCCTTTGGTAGCTTCGGCGGCGGGTAAGGAAGTTCCTTTGGTGTTGAGAATTGAGATCCTCACATTTTGCTTTTCAATCATCCCATATATGTGCAATTAATGACCCCCGTTATCTTTTTTATAACAGTATAATAAATAAGTTTATAATTACTCTTATAATACATCTAAAACATAGAAAAGCAATTATATAACTTTAGTAACATTAAGGATAAGCATGCACGCTTTCTTTTATTTTTCAAAGAGATATGTATGAACTTCAGAAATTAATTAGAAAAAGTATAAAATTTGTAACAAAAATCCGATAATATGTTGTTTTTGTTCTATCAAAATTGAATATCTATCAATAGCAATGAATCACTTGAAAATGAAACCCAAACGGCCAGAGGATGATACTACTCTGTTCCTTATTATAAGTCCACCCTAACTACTTCTCACATATCAATGAGTGGAAGTTATAGCATTGAATATGACATATTTTTCCAACTTTACCCTTATTTAAGAATAGGTTAAGTAATATTTATGCATTATAAACCTTCTCTCTCATCTTTCATATTTCCAATACAAGGGTAAAATAGTCATTGTAGCATTAATTGACCCCAAAGTGGACTTATATTTAGGAACAAAAAATTCATGGTAGTTGGACTTATAATAAGATACAGAGTGGTACTTGTTTTCTGCATTTATTAAAGTTGACACTTCTAAAGTGACGCGTATATTCGTTTAAATTTAACATCGATGGATAGTTACAAATGAATATTGGGGTATGTGTTTGTGGCGGTGTAGTGCGAGATCATAACGGAGTCTTCAACAAGACTTTCATATTCATAGTGAATAATGAATTGAGTTTTGCTTCTAAAATATGGGTCTTTAATTGAGCTCTAAAATTGGTTTGAGATCGGAGCTCGTAAAATCATTGTTGATAATAACTGCTACAAGTTAATATATATTATTAGACATCCATTATCCATTGATCATCCGGACTATACTATTCTAGGAGATACAGCACTTACTAAGTGGAGTTGGGAAGTTAAGATTAAGTTATGCGACCGTGAAGCAAATTTAATTGCAAATGCTCTCGCATCACAAGCTCGTTTTTTATTGACAAAATTAATTATGCTGCAATCTCTCTCACAATCGGTACATCTGTCTCTTCAAAAGGATTAAATTAAGTTGATGCTCTGTAAAAGCTAAGAAAGTTAGTATGGTCTGATGCAATTTTTATATATAAAAAAAATAAATGTTAGTTCAATTGGTAAAACGCGTAGCCTATCAGTGTGTTTGGCTCGGCTTATTTCCCAGAAATAAGTGTTTATTTTGGGGCAAAATTAACTTATTTTGCATGTTTGTCTCGGCTTATTTTCAATGTGACTTATAAGTGACTTACAGCTTATAAGTCAAAATAAGCATAAGCTGTTTAAAACAGCTTATTTCTAACTTATAAGTCACTTATAAGGTGGGATCCACAAATTCTGACTTATTTTTCACATCTAATCACAACTTATCCAAACATACACAATCTGACTTATGGAAAATAAGTCACTTTTCACACAGCCCATCAAAACATAAAAGGGTATGTTTGGATCAACTTATGGAAAAGTGACTTATATATAAGTCAGATTGAAAATAAGTCCGATTGAAAATAAGTCGAATTGTGTAATGACTTTTATGTTTGGATGGGCTGTGTGAAAAGTGACTTATAAGTGATTTATTTTCCAAAAGTCAGATTGTATATGTTTGGATAAGTTGTGATTAGATGTGAAAAATAAGTCAGAATTTGTGAGCCACACCTTATAAGTGACTTATAAGTCAGAAATAAGCTGTTTTAAACAGCTTATACTTATTTTGACTTATAAGTTATAAGTTACTTAAGTCAGATTGACAATAAGAGAAGACAAACATGCAAAATAAGCTACCAACAAAATAAGTTACTTTTGCCCCAAAATAAGCATTTATTTTCTTGAAAGAAGTCGAGCCAAACACACTGAAAGTTATTACACAATTTGACTTATTTTTAATCGAACTTATTTTCAATATGACTTATATATATAAGTCACTTTTTATAAGTAGACCAAAACACACCATATAACCATAACACTGTGAATTCAAATTCAGCCAATATAATGACTTTATTGGTGGGCAATATATGTAACTTTATAACCCTTATTTGAATCTGGATGCATACAGTAACCTGATGAACTCTTTAGACCCGGTTCACCTTTTTTTAGAAAAAATGTATGCTTTTTCAGCAAATGGGCAATTGGGCATAGGCTGGCAAATCCTGCCCCTATCTGACAATAATGGAATACTCATGCTTGCCTACTTGTCCTACACAATAATACACGCTCGGAATTCATCATGTTGCTTGTCGCATTTCACTAATTATTATTTTATTTAGAGATTACAGATTTCGTACAAAGTATGTAGCCTGCTTCCGCCAACCAGACAAAATTTGCTTATTGTTCATACTTTAATCCGGATTTGTTTAATGTTTTAGCAAACAAAAAAAAAAAAAATCCATTTGATGTAAAATCGGAAACAAGCTGCACAAATAATGTACTCCCACTTTAAAGTACAGATGGCTTCTTAAAAAATAATTGTTGGTCTATATTAGAGGTCACCGAGAGACTTGTTAATTACACTTATTCACGTTAAACAAGAAAGTGGAGATATGAGAGACGGTCCTATTTATAAGACATTTTTGACATGTTTTAAATAGACCAAATAAAACATTAAACCTAATTAATTATACATTGGAATTTAACAATTTTCTAATTATACCTCTATTTAATATCACTATACCAAATGAAAATAAAACCAATATATAATAAATGAAAAATAAAATTGTAAATTCATATAAAAAATTTAATGAGATGTCCTACAAATAGGACCAAATGAAGTCTTATTTCTCTACCCTATAAATAGGACCAGAAGAGTATTCGAATAGGGGCAAATTTACAAACTTTTTTAAAATCTAGATTTAATGAGTTAACCGGTCCTAGAAAACACATTACTCCTTTTGGTCCTAAATATATGACCTATTTAGTAATCTACCTAATTTGATTAGATTAATTATGTTTGTTAAGTTAGTTAAAAATATTATATTACCAAACACCCGAACTATCTATCTTCAACTTCACCCTTCCTCTCTCTTGTTTGCTTATCACAAAGAGCATCCTGAGGGATAATTTGAGAACAAATTGAGAAAAGTTAGAAATGAATCATATATTTAAGATCAAAATATCAAACCCACCTCCTTAAATAGGTCTATATTTAGAACCAGTTGGAGGATATGAATGGACAACAACACAATTCACTTTCTATATTCTGTAAATGTACCATACGTACATTAGTTATTAACATATAAAATGTAAAAACTCAGGAAAACCAACAAATCTTTGTCCAATTGGCAATGAATTGACTTATAACCTACAAAGTTATGAGATCAAATCCCACCGCCAATGTCAGAACTTTATGGTGTACAATCTGTAATTACCCCTATATACGCTCTTTGAACTTGGCAGGATGCCCCAACCCTGATGAGCCTCCGGGCATCTACCTCCTTAATTAAACTAATTGTAATGTTAAAAAATGGAGGAAATAAAATTCTACAAGACCAAATCACCGAGTATATGAATGCATGCTAGTATACTTGCTTGGCTTATAAAAAGTGTTAAACTTGTTCGTCTCTCTCTCTCTCTATATATATAGAGGTGTTTCCTTGAGAGTTCCCAGAGAAGCAGTGAAAGAGAGTTAGAGGTAATCCATGGGAAGTTCCAAATCTTCCTCAGTATCCCAATCTCTAGGATTGCCTTTCTTTCTCCTAAAACTTCTCCTTGACCTTGAAGATCTTTCAGAGTCTGAATATTCTTCAACATCATCCACAGTCCCAACGTTCTGATTGCCCAATAAGCCCTGGTGTGAGAAAATAGTCAGTTCTATTACCAACAGTCTATAGCAGTCATTTGGCTACAACATTGCAAACTGATCCAACGCATATAAAACAAGATTTATAATGTTTATCAAGTCTTTGCCATCATTATTCATTCTTTCTTTCTTTCTCTCTTGTTGATTTTTCTCACTGTACAGACACATGGTTATTTTATATCTTCAAAGTTTTTTTTCCTTAGTTTTATTACCATTCTAGAATGCATGATTTTGTGATTTCAAGAGAAAATAAATTTCAATATCAGGAACATAATATGAAAAAAAAGTAGAGATACTATGGTTGCAAGTTATGAATAGTGTAACTTATTTTAAATTTCATGCAAACATGTAGAGTAACTAGTTTCACTCGTTATTCTTTTACTGAGGGACCTCATAACAGATTTATTCCACCCCAAGTCTTGTCCAAATCAAATTAAAATGAAGATCAAGGGCCTGTTTGGATTAGTTTTTGGAGAATAGCTTCTGAGAAAAAAGCTGAAAAAGTGTTTTTAGAGAATAGATTCTGAAAAATAGTTTCTGAGATTATAGAAAAAAATAGCTTCTAACAAAACCTAGGTTTTCTGCCCCAAACCTAGGTTTTCAGGCAAAAAAACTATTCTGAAAAAGTTATGAGCATTTGTCTGGCTTAACTGAAACCTAGGTTTTGACAGCTAAAAGCTATTATGGAAAAGGTGAGAGTGTTTGTCTACCCAGATTTTGAAACCTAAGTTTGGCCTAAAAAAGCACTATTTTTAAGTTTGCCAAACAAGTACCAACAGTCAAAACCATCTCAATGTGTTTCCATGCATAGACCAGAATGAGCATGAGGTTATAATATTGAGATGCAACTTGAAAAGCCAGCAAAACCTACTACCTGTAAATTGATTGAGCTGCAGATTATTCCAAGACCTATAGTGAAGGAAAATGAAGTTGAAAAGGCTACTACAACTGATCAAGAAGCTTGTTTTAACGTTTACAACTGTAGAACGAAAAAAATGACAGACACGTAGGAGCTTAGATGCTGTCATGAGACATAGGCAGTGTTGGGGGTGGTTGATGGTAGCTTTTTGGGTATATAAACTCCATTCCCGCGGGTGAAGAGGGTGTGATCTGTTTTGTTAGAACTTAAAGAGTGACTAATGCATGTTTGATAATTCATAAATTTACTAAGTTAAAGTGTGCATTTTGGGATAGAATAAGTGGATTAAATTGGTGATAATTGCATTATGAATTAATTAACTTGGATGTGCACTTAATTTATGAAATTGGGGATTAAATGTGGTTTTTATTGGTTTATATTTGAAATTCTAGATTTGCCCTTTTCATTTGTTGTTTCTTTTCTTTGTGCAAGGGTAGAATTGGAATTAGCCAAGTGAAAAGGGAATCCCAGAAGGAAGGAAAACAGACTCCACGGAGTGAGAATTCCATCAGCACGGGAATCAAGATTCCATCACAAATGGAAAGGAAATTCCATCGAGCTAATCTGAAATTGGAGCCATGGAACACACCATCCATTATTCTTCTTCAATTTTCGGTTCATAATTGTTCTTTCTTTTCTCTTCCACCAACTTCATCCCTTCCACCTCCATTTTCACTTCATCCACCATCTGTAATCATCTCCATCCAAATTCCCTTCGCTTTCATCATCTTCTTCACTGAATCATCATGAGAATTCACAAATTTGAGCCAATCAAGATCTTACCTCCATCAAATTTGATTTTCTCCAAGAGCTGAAGCCAAATCCGAGTTTCATGCACTTCAAGGGGAGTTTCAATCATCCTTTATTATATTCTTATCTTCTATTTGAATATCTAGTTGAGTTCAATTAGGAACTGTTATGAACAAAAGTTTTGTTTTGTAATTTCAATCTTGAATGATGAACTTCCAAATTGATTCATGTTGTGTTTAAGTATGTCAATGCTTGATTCCTTGTAGTCCACAATTTCATGATTCTATCTAGTCGTTTAGGTTGTTGAATTTGGATGAATAATTCATAGTAGCCTAGTAGAAGACTATTTGCATTGGTGAAACGCAATAGAATCAGTCTGTGTTGCTTAAGATTGAATGTATTTAGCTTAGTTAGTTGAGTATGTTCATTGTGAACTGTGAAGTTGCACTAATTCAACAAGCCTTGAAAGTCAAAATCAATTCATGAGGCAAGGAAGGTTTGGTAGAGACTTGAAGGAGAAGATCACCCTCATCTTGATCCTTAATCATCAATACATCATCATTTTACTCTCCTTTCATCCATTTCTTATTAAAAATAAAAGAAAACGCAAATAAAAATTAGGTTAGATTAGAGATCAGGTATTACTTTCATTTGAATCAAATCCGTCTCCAACTTAATTTGTGTTAAACTCTCTTAAATTGAATTCCTAAGAAGTTAGAAATCAAGAGAATCGACTTAGGGTTGCTCCTACTATCTATAGTAGTGATCATAGTATTTTGACTGCCCATGCGACTAAGGTTAAATTAGTGTTGGGTCGGAAAAGGCTGATCCCTTACAATGTGACAAACTAATAGAATGCCTGCTCCATTGCTCACTTATCAGAGACGAAATAAGAAGGAAGTGATGGATCAGAATTGAACTAATTTTATTTATTGTCTTATTTAATTGTTGATTGTGTTATTATTAGTAAATAAAAGGAGTCAGTTACTCCTTTGAGTCTATTATTTCTTTAGGGTCAGTTATGTAGTCCCATTCCCGATAAAGGAGGGACAAATGTGTTACGTGTCAGACTTAGGATTTGTCAGTTATTTCTTTTGACTGTATTGTGTGTATTGTGCCTATATAGATGCCTAGCCTTTTTATATGCTGGGATATCATGAATAAAAATCGTATTGTGTGTGAAAAGGAGATTCTCCATTGGCTTCTTTGCATTTAGTGAGATCCTTACTAAGTGTGTGGGAAGAGAATTATTGCTTTCTGTCCGCTAATTAATTCTACAAAATCAGTTTTATCACAAACCTAGGTTGAAATCTCCGCAAAAAGAGGCTCCCATATTTAGTGCCCGAAAGTGCCTCAAACAGGATCGCCCCAATAGGCGATAGGAGGATACATGTGACTAAAAAAAGAAATAAAGAATGTGGTGAGGAGAGATCTGAACCCAGGAAAGCCAGAACCGGCCCTTATTTTGTCGCAATGAATGTGTTCTATGTTTTTCTGTACCATTATGTTTTTTGGTTGGCGTATTGGGGAATAGGGTTTTGGACAAAGTCAGTATTTAATTAAGTTGTAAAACTGATTCAGTACTCCCATCCATCAATAGAAAAAAGATTCCCCATTTGTTTACTGTATGTTATTTCAGTATCCATTTGGTGAAGATTCTAGCAGGATAACAGAAAGTCAACAGCTAAACCACACAGCTACACAAGAACATCACCAAACGAAACTGGCAACTAATATTTCAATTCCTGAGCTAAAGATACCTTTGAAAGTCTCTGTATGCGTGAAGCAGCAGCTTCATGTACAATAACTGCATCAGATACGACTTCCAGTACGTCCTCAATCATCAAAGAGTAGGTAGTCACCTAAAATACAACAAGTAAATATACTAAATTTGCAAACTAAAACCTTAGAAACTGAATCTACTAAAATATTTGACATTGTTCTTGCATTTACTGACAGAAGATGGAACAATTATAAGGCAAAAAGTGATAAGAGACAGTCCATTTACCAAACTTGATGGGATGATGGAAAGTCCAAATGAATCAAGCTCAAGCTCTTCAACAGCCCCAGAATTTATGTTGAAAGTGTACCCACGCACCTAAGCCAATTAAGGTCTCCAAAATTTAATAAATAAATATTTATAAAATTTAAAATAGATATGATACAATTGTGAGAGAAATATATGATCACCTTTCCAATGTTCTGTTGAGAGGGAGTTACAACCTTGTATCCTACCTAACAAATATAAATTAAAAGTTAAAGGCTATGACAGATACTTGAGCCATTACTTCAAGCTAGTTACACAAATTGAAGTAAAAAATAAAGATGATTTTCTAAGTAGAACCATTTTAAGAGGAGAGGAGTGGTAAGAAAGTCAAATATAAACACCACAAAATCCCAGAAGAAAGGATGTGAAATTTGTTTTATGACGATGGATTAAAACGATTACACAAAACTACAACTCCATAGAGCAGAAAACAAGCGTTTTTTTAATAGAAAGCCATTCCACAATTCTATCTACATTCAATCACAACTAGAATCCCAAGTCAAATAAAAAATTAGTGCAAATAAAAGAAACAAAGTTTCAATTGAAAATTTAGCTCAACAGAAAAAAGATATCGTTCCTTCCGTCAAGAAATATTTGATTATCTGCCATGTCTAACATAAGGATGTATTCTAGAAGTTGTAAGAGTCCGAAAAGGATACAGCCCATACGTTTGTGACGAAGTTTTTCTCTGGTTTCAAACAAAAGTGGTGCATATATTGTCTACATAGAAGTAACATCATTCCACAGGCTCCAAGAAAACATAAATTATCTGCATCCTTGGAGCAAAAAGTCAGAGTTAAAGTTCTACATAACACAAAAGCAGACTTTTTCAATCACAGTGTGTCATGCCAATGCAATGAACACCTATAAATATCCAAAAATGAAACAATTTACATTCCTAAGTTCTATTAAACTGTGTAGGATACCAGAGTCTCCAGGCCAACCATTCGATATTCATTCTCTATAACACTTTCATCTTGGACAAGGACAACATCCCCAACCTGAGAAATAAACAAGAGGAACACTGAATTTTTTTAATCAAGAAATCCCTTGCAACAAAAGCAGCAGGGTACACTAATAATTTGTTTTAGAAATTAAAACCATGCTTCAAATATCACATCAGACCTAGCAAACAGAAATTTTCAGCCACAATTTGGCATTGTCAAAAATAAAGAGTTGGAAGCACTTCCACAATCTTCATAGTCAGCCAGTAATTTAGCCTAAGTGACTATCTTCTTCACATTAAGCAGGCAGAAGAACTAAAAAAAGGTAAAATTCAAGAGAATATACAATGATAAAATATGTTTGAATTCGTATATGCACATTCATCTCAGCAGTATCAGTTCCCATGAAGGAAAGTAATATCTGGATTTTCAATGTTTTATACCTGACTAATATCCTCCAGAAGGAACCTTTCTGATTCCCCAGAAAGCAAGTTTGGCCTCACCTCTACAAACAACACCACCCACTGAAAAAATGAAATTTCCAACAAACGATTTAGTGCCATGAACACACACACACCAGTGACAGACGAATTTATAAGTTAAATCTAAAAAAAAAAAAAAAAAAAAAAACTTGCTTACAAAGTAGTTCATTGGATTGAACTGACAAATTTAAACACTCACAGAGGTGGTGTCCACCCAAAGCTGAGAGACAAATCCCAAGCTAATAGCAGAGCGAATGCTGATTACTTGCTTTGCCAACAAATTCGATCTTCTAATCACCTGTTTAGCTCTCCTAATCCCAAGTTTACCACTAAATCTCTCAAAGTCCTCATCTTTTTCTAAATCAACACCATCTGTATCACTCTGAACTGGAACCAAATCTTCCTCACCAGAACCATTCTCTTCCTTTCTGCTCCTCTCATCATCAATTGAACCAGAATTCAACTCAACAAAATCCTCCCTAAAACCCAAATTATTATCTGGGGCTCGGGCAGATAACCCAGATTTTGGAAAATTTACCTCATCATCATCGACCCGATTTCTCTCTAAAGGGAACACCTTTTCCCCTTTATCTTCAAATTCAAGTTCATTATAGAAGCGATGATTCTTCGACCCCATCATGAAAGAACGTCCCTTTGCTACTGAAGAACTCTTAAGAAACTGTGAATCGCCATTGTTATCATTCGCGGGGTCTAAAAAACTGGAATTAAGGGAATTAATACAGAAGGGGGCATGAAATCTGGGTTTAAGTTTGTTTCTTGGCCTTAAATTGAGGAAAGCTAATCTTCGAGCTTCGGCCACTGAAATGGCGAGAGAATTTGAAGGAAGGAAATCACACATATTCTTGGAAAAACCCTTGAGGTTTTGACTAGGGGAGTGACATGGCTTTAGCTTATTGTTGCTTGAGAAGCAAAATTTGTGCAGACACGATTGCTTCCCGGATTTCAATGACAATTGTTCGATAAGAAGCGCGAGATAGAGTAATTGTTCTCGGATTCTTTTTTTGGTTTCGGCCAATTATTCTTAGATTCGGTGGAGAGAAAAAGTGAAAATAACTCTTTGGAGAAAAAAAAAGCGAGAATTACTCTGAACTCTGGAATCTGGATGACGTCTCGGAAAAAATGATTTAGCAAGAACGACTTTAAAATTTGGGGGTAATTAATTACTGATTCTGTGTAAGGGATTTAATTAAGATGAGGTCCTATAAAATCACCTAATTAATTTGAGGTCCCTACCAGAAAGTTGTTATGACAGGCTAAAAAGTTATTATTGCAGGCCGAAAAGTTGTTATTGCAGGCCGAAAAGTTGTTAGTGGCGGCCACTAACAACTTTTCGGCCTGCAATAACAACTTTTCGTTCTGCAATAACAACTTTTTGGCTTGCCGTAACAACTTGTAGCCTGAAAATCACTCTTGGTCTGTAACAACTTGTGACATTGTGATAACAACTTTTTGACCTGCAATAACAACTTCGTGGGACCTCATATTAATTAGGTGATTTCGTGGGACCTTATCTTAATTAAGTCTCTTACACGGGACATGTAATTAATTACCCCTTAAAACTTTGGCAAAAATTCTAAATAAATACATCTCCAATAAACAAAAGGATAAAAAGGACTCTGCACTAAACAAATGGATACAAGATGAATTGTTCCTAATTTGGGATAAACAAATTTAAGACAAAAAGACTGCACAGCCCTCGCTCTTATCCTTCTCATCTAATCCCCTATCAGAAATCAAAGAAGCAAACCACAAACCCACCCCTCATCTTTGTTGAAATTGCGATCCACCTGACCATCCTCCTTCATCTCGTTCATCTGAAAGAGGCGGCATATGCTGTGGTGGTCAAAGTTCGGAGTCTCCAATATTTGTGTATTTGTTGGTCGTGCGTTCTTCTTGGCACTTGGCAGATATTGGAGCACGGTTGAGTGTATAAATATGTGTTCAGCTATTCCAATCTATATGGGAAAACTACTATATTTCATTTTTCTCAATTTAAAAAGTTTGAATTTCATGGTAACATCCATTTATTATTCAGGTTTTCCCTTCCTATTGTTATTCATTCTCCAGCCATCGGGACTGGGATTAATGTGAGGAATTCGTATAAATTCCTTTTACTCCTTCGTTTGAGGTGACATTGGATTTTGAGGAGTTTTCCCCTTTCACTGCTTCATCGGCTTTTACATCTTTCACAGAAGCTAAAACCTTGCCGCTGATTTGATTTGATCAACTGCTGAAGTACCGAAACCTTTACAATAATTTATATTAATTGGTGTGGTTTGTTATTATTATGGCTAAATTGCTTTTATCCTTTGGCATTATTGTCTCATATTTGTTAGCTGTATCAATTCCGGTGAATGATATATATCCAGTCAATGCTATAAATATACTTGATTCAACTTTGTTACAAATGTTACTGAATAGGGAGACACTATGGGGTTTTTTTCTTATAGGTTAATTCTCCCAAGAAGGAGAAAAAGAAAAGAAGGGGATTTTCTTAAAAAGGTTTCAATTGGCCTTCAAACATTTTCTAGCTGCACCTGTAGGAGAAGGATGAAATAAAATCTTGAAGGTCAAAATACCTTATTAATTTACAAGATAAAAATGAGAGTTTAAAAAATGAAGGTGTTTTTTAAGACAATAAATATAGAAAAAAATTTATATCAGGTTCCTTAGATGCCGGTTATCCTGTTCCCAATAAAAAACTGACACCTAGATATTTTCTTTTCACTGACGTTACATTTCCTAACAGCATTTAACCTCTCCCCTCCGTCTCCGCTTACGATAGTCGCGTAGCTGCCTGGCAAAGGACAAAAACTTAGAACCCTAATTTTGATTACCTTTGCTGCTTCAATAATCAATAATCGTCACTATAATTCCTACATATGGATCTTGCCTTCTCTTGCTACTTACTGCGCCTTTTCAAGAGAAAATACAAAATTTAAGAATTGATTATGGCTCTTTCAATTCTACTGTGTCTGTGTGCATTGTATCAGGAGCAAAAGCAAGGAAGATCGAAATTGTTCCGCAGGAGCAATTTTTGCTGAACCCATCTTTTTCTTTTTGCTGAATCACTTGATTGAATTTTGTTGCTAGCCTTTTGTTGTCCTTTTGTCAGAATGAATTTGTTGAATTCAACCAGTTTTGTCTTACACGTTTGGTGCTTTGCTTTTATCTTGCTTCCTTTTGTCAGATTGCTTTTTTAATTGAATTCACCCATCCAGCGGCAGTACAATGGATGACTGGAGTTGGGTAGTAAGTGAAAATGCAGAGAAGAGAAAGGGGGATGAGAGAGAAAAGCATTGGCGGAAGAGACGAAAGAATCTTAACGTCGTGTATGCTTGTGAGTTTGAAAAAAAAGACAGTTGTCATTTTTCTATTCTATTGGAAACAGGAGAACCAGTACTTAAAGAACCTGATATAAGTCAAGTCCATAAATAAATTGGAATCAATGTTTAAGAAAAAAGAACATTTACAAAAAAAAAAAAATAGTGTCAGTTTACAAGACATATATGAGAATTTTCAAGATAAATATACTTATTTCTAACATAAATGAAGGCACCCACATGTGTATTAGAAATAAGTATATCAGAAACACATTAATGTGTGTTGTAAATAACCATATTTGTTTTGAAATTCCTCATATTTTTTCTTGCAGATGGCATATATATTTGTACATTGTAACTATTATTAATTTTGGATTCATTTTGTCTCTTAGAAGTACCTTCATTTGTGTTAGAAATCGCATATTTTTCCGGCAAATAATACAAGGCCACTTAAATTATTTGTCCCTCAAGATTTTATTCCATTTTCCCCTGGAATTTGTAATGATGTTTTAGAGTTTTACAAGGCTATTTGACATTAATTTTTTATTTCATGAGCTATTTGACATTAAATTGTTTGAAAGGGTTGCTAACTGAAAATTTTTTTTTCTTTAAGAAAAGAAGATGATTTGAAGATGATTTGGTGGTTTTGAAAAATAATAAATAAAATCAGGCATACTTGTAAATTATTTTTTAAGAAAACCATTAAACCTCATCATCTACCAATTACGTGGAATTTGAAATGTAGACTAAACTATTTTATAGCAGCTACAGAAGTTATGAAGAGCCAGCTTGATTAATAATTTTTTTTTTTTCAAGAAACAGCTTGATTAATGATTTTAAGAGCAAGTTTAAAACTGATTTTTGGCCCAAATATAGGAGAATTACTTCTCGTGTTTATACTCTGTATCATTCATTAAAAAGTTCGTCTCAGGCACTTCATTAAAAATATGAGAAAAAAAAATGTAAGTCCTAATGATTTTAGCCAATATTTAATTAGATCTATAAAGTATTTTTCTTTTTAAATAAATTCCTTCAAATTATTGCCCTTACATGGAACTAACAATTTCCCATAAAATAAAAAGGAAAATTAGGGAGAGGGGCCAAATAATTTGCTATGAAGGATCAAAAAAATTAATTATTTAAAAGGATCAGAAATTAAAATACATTTTTTAAATTACCAAATTAACCTTGATGAAACCCCTACATTTTTTTTACTGAAACCCCTAAATTTTATCTCAACATCGGAATTATTTCTCCTTTTAATCATCAATTGATTCTCTGTCTCTCCCTTTCTCTCACCCTCATCCACCCTCTCACCATGTGGTTACAAACTATGATTAATTAATTAATTAATTAGGTTTTTCGCTTCATTTAATTATATCCAGGAAGTATCAAGGATTATCGGGATAACCAAAATTAAAAACCCACTATCATTGTAAAAAGAAATACATAATCAATTAAGAGAATCAAAACAATATCATTAATATATTTAATTACAATAAAAAATTGACCAAAATTAATCACTTGAAGTTGAAATCTCAACAATATCATTAATTTAATTTAAAAATAAAATAAAAATTAAAAAATATTCCTCCAAGACAAACAAAATATGAAAGGATATAGGTAATATTGTTTTTCAATGTCAACAACTATTTTATTAAAATTAAATTCCAAATGTAAAATGGGTAAAGTATCACTTAACAATCTAGTTATTTAAAAATTAATTTTTTTTTCTTTTTAGGGGGAAAAACCGCATGAAACATTTCACCTAAAAACACGAAAATGTGATTTTTGTGATTGTCCGCATTTGGATTACTTTTTTTGTTTAATTATTTATTTAATGAGAGAGAGATATGGAATGATTAAAAGGTGAAATAGTTGAAACGTGGAGGGAAAAATGTATAATGAATCTAATTGAAAAATTATGTAGAGCACAAATAAGAAAGGGTAAGTTTGGGTCATTCATGTCATGCACTTTTTTCGCATTTTATTTGATTTCAATTTAATTAAATGATGGATGAAAATACCTACTGTATGATACCAAACATGTATTCATGCAACAAACGCTGAATATCAAAGCATTTGGGTAACTTAAGAATCCATATATACACAACTCCTCAACAATTTCCAAAATCAATATGAACAAAAATGGCCTGATCTTCAAAAACTTGTATTCTCTCCTCTACCTTTATTATTGCTTTCATATTCCTTGCTAAATAAACAAAACTGGGATGATTATCCTAAAGCTAGCATCATAATCAGTGATTAAGGCTTTGAAGGACGACCCAAGCTCAAAACCTGAGTATACATGGGTGGTGCAGAAGTTGTATTATCAGGGGCAGCTAGTTTTACCCCACAGTTCTCCTCTTCGCGCCAAGTTACTAGATGAGGCACATGTGACCCCATTAGGAGGTCATGGTGAGTTCCTGAATACATATAAGAGGCTGTTCAATTCTGTTTATTGGCCTTAGATGAAGGCAGATGTAAAAGCATTAGTACAATAATGCTTTATTTGTCAGAATAACAAATATGCTATGTTATCACCTTATAAATTTCTATTTTTGGATTTTCTATAGCACTATATATTGGTTCTTCAAATTTTAAAGGTTCTAATTCATGTTCAAAAGCTTTTTTAAATATTTTCATTGCCTTTTTATCTTTAAGTTCAAGGCAATTAATACTTATATGTCCAATTTTCCCACAATTGTAACGTTTACATTTTTTTTTTTGGTTTTTTACTATAATTAATTTTCTTTTTCCCTTTCTTAAAATATTTTCAAGGTTTAAATTTTCTATAAAAATTTTCTTTTGGATATTTTTTAAATTTATATCTATATTTAGTTTTCCTCTTTTTCTTTCTTTTAGATTTTTCCATATTACATCCCCAGTTATGAGGTATTGTTAATTCTCCACATTTTAATAATAATTTGTTAGTCTTATATTATTTTATATTTCTCCAAGTTTCTTTACATTTATCAGATAAATATTCTCTTAAATAATTTTCTCTTCTTCACATATTATCTAGATATGGAATAATATTCTTTAATTATGGGGTATTAAACATTTTATTATAATCATCATTTATAGTATCTGAGATTAAATTATAAATATTTTCTTAAATAATTTTCTCTTCTTCACATAGTATCTAGATATGGAATAATATTCTTTAATTATGGGGTATTAAACATTTTATTATAATCATCATTTATAGTATCTGAGATTAAATTTGGTAATTTTCTATAAAATAATTATAAATAAAATTTTCGATATTCATATTTTTCTATTCTCTCCTCATAATAATATTTTTTAAATTCACATATATACTGTTCCAAATATTTTGGTTTCAATGAACAAATTTCTATATCATATAATCTTCTTATAGCATTCTTTATCTTTGTTTGTTATCCTAATTCGGCACTTCTTACTAAAAATTCATTTGTTATTATCGATTCATATTTTCTTATTAAAAATGCATAAAATTCCTTTATATTATTATAAGTTCCCATATCTATTCTTCTTACTTCATTTCTAAATTATGAGTTTTTCCTTTCCACCGACTTTATACATTACCAACAAAACCTGCTTCTACTATCATACTAGCATGATTAATATCTATTTGTCTTCCTATTAAAGCTATTTAATTGTGACTTACCACATTCTTCTAATCTTTCTTCATTATCTAAGTTACAATCTAAATATAACCATATTCCTGTATTAGGTATATTTCTTGTTTCATATTGTCCTATAGGTGTTTGTGTATATCCTGATTTATTAGGTGTTTTAAAATTTGTTTCAAAAAGCATTTCTTTTCCAGCCTTACTAAATAAAGGTTCTTTATGATATAATTTACTTTCTAATTCTCCTTTTATTGTTTCTCCAGATTCATTTCTTGAAGTACTTGTTACATCTTTAATCTTCGGCTTTTTATCTTCATTCCTATAATCCATTTCCATTTCCATATTTATTTATCTTATCTCTTTTGTATTTCCTACCTTTGTAACATTTGTAAATTCTTTTCTTATGTCTTCTAAATTTTCCTCTTCTTTTCCCATGATTTCTTTTATCTCTTCTTCATTTAAATTTTCTATTTCCAAAGCATTTACTCATCTGGTCCTATCTATAAGTTACTTCCAGCATATTTCACACAGACAAAGGAAAGCCTTAAAACTCAGCAACTTTCCACTAAAATCCAACAAATTTACAATTTTACCTATATTAAATATCCACTATACCACATGAAAATAAAGTCAACACATAATAAATGAAGGGTAAACTTGTAGATTCACACTAAATATTTAATGAAGTGACTTATATATATGGCCAAATAAAACATTATCTCTCTACCCTATAAATAGGACTAGAGGAGTATCATATTGATAATAATACCATTATTTTCTTTATTTACCGTTTGTTTATTTTTTTGGTTTAATCATTTCTACTAAATAATTCATTTTAGATCCCATGTTACATGTAATTTCAGCTATTCTATTACTTTCTTTATGACCTAGTTCTGCATTATCTTCTGTTTTTTCTGTAATTATTATACCATTCCTTTATTTTTCTCTTTCTATGTCAAATTTTTCTATTCTTCCATATATAGTCCATAAATTTTTATTTATTACTTCTGGTCCTTTTTTAACCTCTTCAACTATGATTTGTGTTTGTTTAACATTTTCTTTAAGGGTTGTTGTTTTATTTGGTTTTGATTAATATCTTGTTCTTCTATTTGGTCCAGATTTCTTAACATATTTATTTGGGGCTTATCATATATTGGTTATATTCTATTTTCTATTCCTAATGTTTTCATTATTTATCTTACATTAGCTTTTATATATGCTAATTCAGTTGTTAATCTTTTCTTAAATCATATAATTTTTGTTCTAAAGGTTTTGCTAATTCCAATAATCTATCTACTTTATATTTCTGTTGCTCTTGATTGATAATTTATCATGTTTCTTCTAGTAGTTTTTCTACCAGCTCTTCTAAAGTATAAACTTGTAATAAATCCTTTATATTTTTATTAACACAACATTCTAATATATTTCTCATAATTGACAAACTTGGTATAAGTTCAACAAGAGAAACCCTAGAGGTGACCAAAGATGATCTGGGTCATGGAAGGATTCCTGCCCTTTTTCATACAGAAATTAAATTATAACATCTCTCATAAAAGAGTCAAACCTTCCTCCTTCAGATCATCTCAGCACAGCCTTCATTCGTTTCCTACTGGAGGCGTAACTGAGTTTTCTCTTGTGCATAGGTTGCATACATATAGTGTGTTTGGATTGACCTAATTTATTAAGGAAAAATAAGTTAAGTCCTTATTTTCAATATAAGCACTTAAAATGGGAAGATCATTAAAGTATGTGTGTATGTTTTGGCTTATTGTTAATTGGATTTAGGGACAATTACACATAGGTCCTAAGTAAGAGAATTAATTTTAAAGAGGTCCCAAGGAGTTGTTAATGGCAATTATTAACAACTGCAATAGCATTGGTTAACAAGTGAAGGAGTTGTCAATGGACCTATCTGAGATTAATTGTCTTGCTTGGAACCTATTTGCAATTCTCCCTTAGATTTATAGCTTAACAGTCAAAATAAGCAAAAAGAGGAAAAAAAGAGCTTATGGAGGAAGTATAAGTTTTTATGGAGGTGGAGCCTTGTAAAAGCCCTGTACTAGCATGGTTTAATTCAGTCAATTTATTCCTCACCATTCTTAGAAGAAATTTCAGAATTATCAAAACAACTGAAAAGAGCTGTGAAGACATATTTTAGGATTGTAACTTATCATACAGTCTTTATAAGGTGTTATTCTACGATAGTAGAAATAACTCCAGATATATTTTATCATCCTATCAATTTAATTAGATTGGGAACCACTAAGAAACCTTTTGACCATCACGTGGAATGTAAAAAAGATATTGAAGATGATATACAATTTATGTTTCAGAATAGTAATTCATTTTAATTCATTTTCCCTAAAAGAGATAGTAATGTTAATATCATCCTATCAATTTAATCAAATTGGGAACCACTAAGAAAACTTTCCATATTTTCCCCTAAAAGAGATAGTACTGTTTCAAAATTTTATAAAGGCTATTTGTAGGGATGTTTATGGGACGGGAATGGGACGACCCCATTCCGTCCCGTCCCTTCAAAAGGCATATGGGATGGATTTCTCGTCCCATGTCCCGTACGGGACAAGAATTTCCCATTTGTTTTTTTTTCAAATAAAAATAAAATGCCATTTTCACATGAAAAATATGAGTCCAATATTGCACCAAAAATTTTGACTACAGGCTTTTACAAAATACTATTGTTCTAACAATTTTTTTGTCTTGACAACATAATAAACCATAATCAAATTCAACATATAATAACAAAAACACATCTAAATTAAGTCTAAAAGAAACTTTCATATTAACACATAAATTTTAAATTAAAAACATGTCTTCAAGACTTTAATAAGATCCACATTCCACATGAGGCTTTGTTGTCCACACATTCCTAATTCCTCCCATTCCTTTGATACAAATATGATGCAAAACAAAAAAAAATGCATGTTATTATTCACATGGAAGGCGTGATAATTTGAATGTACAGAGAACAAGTATTTTGATGCAAATGAAGCTAGGCTCTGTAATATAGACACACAAGTTTTTTGGGCTATGTACATTCCGGAATTAGCTTTTGGTGAGGTTACTGATATAAACAAAAAAAATTTGTTGTGTTACACTCGTAAGTATGGACATGCTGGGCTATGTAAAATTTACAAAAAGAATATATATATATAATACTAACGGGACGGGACGGGAACAGGACGACCCCATCCCGTAACCAAAAATTTGTCCCGTCCCGAAAATTTTTATGGACATACTAGGCTATGTAAAATTTACAAAAAGAATATATATATATAATACTAACGGGACGGGACGACCCCATCCCGTCCCTCAACCAAAAATTTATCCTGTCCCAAAAATTTTCGGGATCGAATTTCCAGTCCCAAAACAAGTGGGATCAGGACGGGAACTTTTTGAACACCCTTTAGCTGTTTGATATTATATTGTTACAAAGAAGGCTAAATGAAAACATCCCTTGTTTTTATTCTTTGAGAATGCATTGTATGTATGATGTAATAAGAGGTTTTTTATGGCAACGAAGATTAATTTTTTTAGCAAAAAACGGAGATAACTTTTTAAAACAAACAAATAATATTTTAAATTTTTTTTATTGATTTCTTCATATTTAAATTTTTCCAAAAATGTGTGTAAGTGTTTTATATTGCTATTTGATCCTTTCATTCTAATTTTCTATATATGTTATTGATATTGTTTTATTGTAATTAATTTAAAAATTATCCTCTTTATAATTTTTTACACTAGAACTAGAACATAACATAATTTTGTTTCAAAATATATCTTTATCATTTTAAGTCAATTGATTATAGAGAAATACTTACATACTCTTAGAGTACCACGTCATTTGTGCTCTAACCAATAAAAATGTAATACCTACCCTAATTTTTATAGTAACTGTCATCATTTTTTTCAGGATTTATTTTTCTTCTTTTAGCAAAAATAAAGGATGTTGAGAAATACTTACACACTTTTAGAGTACCACGTCCTTTGTGATCAAACCAATAAAAATGTAGCACCTACCCTAATTTTTATATAGTAACTGCCATCCTTTATTTTTGCTAAAAGAAGAAAAATAAACGTTGAAAAAAATGATGACAGTTACTATAAAAATTAGGGTAGGTGCTACATTTTTATTGGTTAGAGCTCAAATGACGTGATACTCCAAGAGTATGTAAGTATTTCTCTTGATTATATTAACATTAAAATGATTATATCATTTTGACGTCTAAAATATTTTTCAAATATGGTCGTTTACATAAGAGTAGGTAATCAGTTTTTTATTCATCCAAGAAGAAAAACGGTAATCAGTTTTTTAAAACATCGTGTAACATAAAATTTAGTTAACTAGTTTATTTATATGTTTTAATCTCTCCAAATTAGCTAACCAAATATTATATTAAAGATATAAGACAATAATATAAAGATAACATCGCATAAAACAACATTCTTGAAGACACGACTTAATAATAAGATATTGAAATTAAGTAGAATTTAAGATCAGTATTATCTTCATGGCAGAAAAAAATATTATAAAAAAGCAACGAAAAGGGAGCCCAAAGCGAAAAGCATATTCCACACCCTCAAGAAATAGACCAATAATACGATGCCACGTTTCATGAATCGAAATAACCTGCCACCTAGGCCCAGAGTCATGGTGGCTCAGCCCACGAGGAACGGGGCCCAAACCCTGAACTACCAAGTTCAAGACTTCTATTTGATAATGTTAATATTAAAATGTATAATGTATAATTCATTTATATTCTTTTATCACACTTCATTTTAAAAAATTATCTAATTTTTAAATTTTAAGGTCCAAAATATCATTTTTATAGAGTTATTTGGTTTTAAAATATATTTATCATTATAAATTATCTGATGATGTGAATATTAAAATGATCCTATCATTCTGATATTTAATTTATTTTTACACATTATGAGAGTAAATATTTTAATGATACACATCAGTTTTTTTAAAAAAATATCATGTAACAAACTTTAGTAAAGTAGTATATTTATATGTCTAAATCCCTACAAATTAGTTAACCAAATCTTATATCAAAGATATAAGATAATAATATCAAGATAACACCACATAAAGCAACATTCATGAAGATACGACTTAATGATAAGATATTAAAATTAGGTAGAATTCAAGAAGAGTAGTATTTTCACGGCAGAAAAAAAAAATATTATAAGAAAAAATATATTCCCATGTGATTAACAATATAATTGTGTGTGAAACCAAAATCCCAAAGGCATATGGAAAAGGAAGCCAAAGCGAAATAATAGCATATTCCACCCCCTCTCAAGAAATCGCCCAATAATACGACGCCACGTGTTATGAATAGAAATAAACACAAGCCATCAGTTTTTCAACGAATCTATATATAAATCTGTCGACCTCAGTTTTCTTCTTCACAGAATTTCGTGAAAAGACGCCTTCGATTTTCTTTTCTCGCTCTTCTCTCTGCAACCTCCCCAGGTTCTCTCTCTCTCTCCCTTTTCTGAGATTTTGAGTTTTCGAGCAAACCCTTGAGTTGTACGACGGAGTTTCTAACTTTGACTTTGTTTTTTGAATTTAACTGTTCCATATTGTGGCGGCTGAGTTTACTGTTGAATTGCTGGCTTTAGTTGTAACTTAATCGAGTAAATTTTTATGTTCTCTAGCTTAATGATGAATTTTGTGTTGTATTGGAATTTGGTTTGAGTTTTGGGTTATTGGATCTGGATCGAAATTTTTGACCTATCTTGCAGATCTTGGTTTCTTATTATAATCTTTTTTTTTTTTTTTCTTTTCTGGGTGATGATTTATTTATTGTAGATAATACTGCTTGTATAGCTCTTTTTAGTGTGCTTTTATGAGAACTTCAAGTTTTCATACTTTGGAATTTCTTTTCTTTTAAAATGGAGTTATGCTGAGTGCTTGTTAATGCGCGTAAGTGGGGTTTTAATGGGGTAATAGAGAACATATGTAGCTGAACTGGGGTAGTTTTAGATTCTATTAGTAAAGAGTGACACCTGTGAGAACCCACTGGGAGTTGGTGAGAGGAGGCAGAGTGAGAAAAAAGGGAGGGGGGGATGGTATGGGCATTTAGTTTTGGAGATTTGTTAATGAATTCACTTATACTTGGGAACCATTTTTCTTGTTGTCATTCGGTTTCTTATGGGCAAAAAAGGATTACTTTTAGATTTCCTCTGTAGCAAACTGTTGTCAGAAATAGTTTCAGATTTCCTCTATATCAGTTTCAATCACAGTTGTGCCTGGAACATGGAGATGAGATCAGATGATCCAAGCGTCTGCATGAGCTCAAGCACAAGCTATCATCAACTTAAACTGTATACTTTCCTTTTCTTGTAGTACCCCTCCTCTAACTAATTCCCAGTCAGCTTGGTAGAGGTCCCCCGCTTTCCTAATAAAGTTAAAACATCCTGAGGCCGGCCACATCATCTCAATTCCCTTTATTTCTCTCCGTAAACCTCTGCTAAATATATCATTTATACCTCCTTAGCTTATTTTATGCTATTATCAACTCAAGTTATGTTACTTAGCGGTGATGTTGTGATTAGTTTATATTTTCAAAATCTTACATACAGAATCGCCAAAAGAAATTAAAAGAAAAAACAAAGAAAACTAGCCAAATCAGTTATGCCCGTGCGTGTGGTGTCTTTCTCATCTTTTTCCTTGCCTGGCTTAATATGCAGATTGCTAATTGGATCTTCATGAGTTCAACAACTACTGGACCATACTCCGTTTCCTGTGCATCGGGAAACAAGAACAGCCTCTTCTGCTGGATTTTGCTCTTCTTACTGCCAAAGTATTTGGGAACCCCATTTGCACGCTTCAACTTTCTTCTCATTCAGGCAATTGACAGGAGTCCATCAGAAGTTGGGGGAATTTAGTTGTGATTAGTTTACAGCGTTGACTAGTTTGGCCATTAGCATATTTGGATCCCTGTGTTAATTGGCGAAATGGTTTCCTCTCAGTTTTCTGATTTGCCTAAGAAAGGCATTTGCAAACCATTACAGACCCAAGTACTCTTTACTGAAAGCTTCACTGACAGTGTAATTACAGACCAAGTTGAGCTTGATTTCTCTGACGTCTTTGGTCCAGTTACAGTGCCTTCTATAGAGGTGAATGATGATGATTCTGCTATTGTTGAGCACACGGAAGAATCAAGTGAACTCGTTTATGACGATCCAGCTGTCATTTATACCCGCTCACATTCATTGGTTGGCCCTTCCAGTTGTATTAGCCAATCACTCAAGCTTGGCAAACTCACTTTACATGATAGTGAGGATTCGTTGGAAACAATGGAGCATGTTGCTGGAGAGACCATTAAAGAAGTTGATGAGTCTAATGGCAACAGTTTCAACTTTGAGGAGTCTCTTGAAGGTGATAACGAGCATCTCATGAATATCCAGAGTGTGAGCATTGAAGATTTCGAGATTTTGAAGGTTGTGGGACAGGGAGCATTTGCAAAAGTATATCAAGTGAGGAAAAAGGGTACTTCTGAAATATATGCAATGAAAGTAATGAGAAAAGACAAAATAATGGAGAAGAACCATGCTGAATACATGAAAGCTGAGAGGGATATTTTAACCCAAATTGAGCACCCCTTTGTTGTTCAACTCAGATACTCTTTTCAGGTACTTATTCTCAAATTAGTAATACTAGGGTTTGGAGTTGCTTGTTTATCATTGTTATTTTAATAATTTGCATCTATTGACATATTTTCTTACAAATTCAACCTTGCTTATGTAATATATTATCTGTATCTTATTTTCAAGTAATTTTTAATCACCCCTAATTGCTCTCTCTTGACGATCACAGACCAATGTACTGTTATGTTTATTTTCTTCAGACAAAATACAGATTGTATCTTGTGCTGGATTTTGTAAATGGGGGTCATCTATTCTTCCAGCTTTATCATCATGGTCTTTTCAGGTATTTTTGGTTTTGGCCTTTCTTTTTAATAAATATTGCATAGAGAGGAGGATAAGTATTTGACTTTGTGGTTTTATTCTTGCTTTTGATTTTCAGAGAGGATCTAGCACGCATATATGCTGCCGAGATTGTTTCGGCGGTTTCCCATCTCCATGCAAATGGAATAATGCACAGGGATCTAAAACCAGAAAATATCCTGCTGGATGCTGATGGCCATGTATACCCCCCCTTTCTACTTCATGCCTGTATGACTTTTGGCTCTGCTTTAGACTTAAAGTAATTTGGGGTTTTTGTATTGATCAACTAGGTTATGCTGACGGATTTTGGCCTGGCCAAGCAATTTGATAGTGACATAAGATCTAATTCCATGTGCGGAACGATAGAGTACATGGCACCTGAAATTATTCTTGGCAAGGGTCATGATAAGGCTGCTGATTGGTGGAGTGTTGGAATTCTACTGTATGAGATGCTTACTGGAAAGGTTTGTTTCCTGCTTTTTGTATACTTGTAGTTGTTAATTTTAGCCATTGGAGTTGTCTCAGAACTTATTTCTCATCTCTTCTGGGAATTTTACAAAAAATAATGTGGCAACATATCCTATTTGCTTTTTAGTTTTGTTACCTATTTACATATTGTCCTAATTTATTTATTTATTTTTGTTGGTGAACATACTGTAATTTGTTCTTGTGATGAACTTCTGTGTTCTTGGGGATTAAGTAGCCAATGATGTGCTTCTGGTTTGGGATAGAAAATGATTGTTTTTGTTGTTTGGTCATCTTTCCTGCAGCCTCCCTTCTGTGGTGGAAACCGTGATAAGATTCAGCAGAAAATAATTAAAGACAAGATCAAGCTGCCATCATTTTTGTCTAGTGAAGCACATTCACTGTTGAAGATGGTAATATTTCGCCAAGAAGTCATTATTTTTTTAATAATATTCTTAGCTTTAGATCAGAATTATCCTTGCTTGGTCTATTATGTGGGTTAATTGCCTTTAATTCAGACATACTGGGGGAGATGGCAGTTAGCCAGATAAGAGGAGTTTAAATAGTAGAGTATAAAAATGTGTTACATTTAGACATGATACATTTTTATGTGTTATGAAACATTTCCTCCATTAGTTCATTTCCGTATGATATTTGATAAGTTGACGCATCAATTTCCTGTGTATCTAGAAATCCATTCATAAGGTTTTGTTTTTTTTTTGGTATATAGTATATCGCATAGAAACATTCACGATTTCCATGTTTTCATTTGTCACACTCAGCGTAGGGAGCACTACTCCCCCCCCCCCCCCCCCCAAAAAAAACACCAAAAAAAAAAAAAAAAAATTATAAATCAGCATTCCATTCCTCAATTGGATATTTGCACCCTGCCATAAGGTTCAAAATTTTCATTTCTTAGAGAATAATTTGACCTAATGTTTGCTAGATATGCACATAACTTGCGTATTTACTGCTACTTTTCTGTATAAGTTAAATAAACATGATTGTCCCTGTTACAGTTACTTCAGAAAGATGCGAGTAAGAGATTAGGCAGCGGTACAAGGGGTAGCTTGGAAATTAGAGATCACAAGTGGTTTAAGCCAATCAATTGGAGGAAGTTGGAAGCACGTGAGGTCCAACCAAGTTTTCGCCCGGATGTTGCCGGAAAACATTGTGTTGCCAACTTTGAGAAGCGCTGGACTGATATGCCCATCATAGTTTCGCCGGCTGCTAGTCCAAATGGCGTCAATCATTTCAAAGACTTCAGTTATGTGAGACCTGCTGCTTCTTTCCTTCAAAGGAATAGCCCTGCTTGATATCTTTAACTGGCGACATAAGATGCACCAGTTTTCTGCAGTAGTCAGTTTTATTTATTTGGCTGGATGAAAATGATAGTACTCTGGTACAAGTACAACAACAAACATTATCTTATCATTCTTGCGTTCTGGTGTGTTTGTGTAAGTTTCACAGCTCGTGTATTAACATTGAGCTGACTTGATTATTGTTTATTGTGTATTGTGTATGGACAAATATTACGTATTTTTGGCATTTTATTGCCCCTTCACTTGGGTGCAATTTCATCTCTCCTTACCTGAGTTGGATGATTTTACCGAAGCAGTTTTGTTACCAGCACGAATTTTTACTTAAGAAATTAAAATGGGAACATTGCTCTTCACTGCATGTTTTTTTTCTAGTATAGTGATGTTGCTACAAAATAGAGAATGCACAATAAAATGAATAGAATGTTACTATAATTAAAAAATATTGCATGTGGCTCCATGGAGATTAGTTTGCCAAAAATATTAATAATAATGCCAATGGTCTCATATGCATCTATGTAAAATAGATAAAATATGTAACAAGTACAGGAATCAAAATCAAATGTTTTATTATCAAATAGACTAAAAAAAAAAATAGGGCAATGGTGTAATTTTAATAACTAAGTTTTGTGTGACACTATACCGTTATTTTTTTGGTTTGTAGGATACAGATTAATTAATTTAAATATTATTTAAAAAAAGCAAAAGTATAATTTTAATAACAAAATTTCATATTATGAGCATTTAACACTATAGAATTTTTCGAGTAACAAGAATGCACATAAACTTTATAAAAATGCACATCTAACCCAACCACTTTTTCTCCCTCCTTCATCACCCCTGTTGTCTTCGTTGATGGCACACCCAATGTTTGGTCTGCCTATAATGGTGCCATCGTGGATTCCAGTGGCTTGTTGTAATTTCTATCTCCAGTGCCTTTCATATTGGCTTTAATTAACTCGGTAACAAATTTGTTTTGTATTGGGTTTCATGCGTTATGGTGAAAGAGGGAGGAGGACGGAGGAGATTCAATGAGGTGGGGGAGAGAGAGAGAGAAAGAAAAGAGTTTAATGAAAATTTTTGAATAATCATTTAAAATTAACCAACGTGGACTTCGTAAAACTAAAAAATAATGTAAGTTTAAAGGTGCTAAGGCTTATGTTAAAATTTCTCCCTTTTATAAAGTTTATGTGCTTTTTTTTTTTCGTTGATCGAAATAATTGATGGCGCCACAAGCTGCTATTACAAAACTTTGTTGTCAAAATTGCACTTTCACTTTTTTAAAAAACAATCATTTAAAATAAATTGAAGTGGCACTCACAAACCTAAAAGTAACAGATGTTTAATGGTGTTAAGGTTTGTGTTAAAATTGCTTCATTTTACAAATTTTATGTGTATTTTTGTTCCTCTAAAAAATTTATGGTGCTTGACACTCTTAAAAAAAATTATTGTATGTCGATAAGACATAAAAAATTACACCATTTATTTTGTTAAACTTCTTTTTTTTCCCCCCTTGGCAGCAATTGGCTCACAATAATGTTGTACGTGATCCTTGATGATTCAAGTTCTTAAAAAACCAATTGAAGTGTCAGCAATAATAAGAGCTATTCACTATTTATGATAGCCCAAAAAAACTAGATAAAAGAAAACAATGAGGCACACATTTATCATGGCAATTCTCAAATTTTATCTCATCATAATTTTTTTTAAAAAAAATAAAACTGTCTGGGGGCATATTGGAGTAAAA
Organism: Mimosa bimucronata; assembly: GCA_037074515.1. Taxonomy (NCBI): domain Eukaryota; kingdom Viridiplantae; phylum Streptophyta; class Magnoliopsida; order Fabales; family Fabaceae; genus Mimosa; species Mimosa bimucronata. Next base: position 6,350,383 of record CM073446.1, read on the forward strand.
TTTTGGTCCAAGAAAATGTATTCTTGTTGGATAAAGCGAAAAAGAAACAGATGGCAAAAGAGTTGCCACTGCCTTATGCTGACGTTACTCCTAAAGCAACCTCAAACATCTGAGCAAACTCATCTTTTTTGTGACGCCTTCAATTTTCATTTTCATGGCTTCCCTTCTTCGTCTTCCTCCTGCAACATATACCCTTCAACACAATCTTATGACAATACCCTTCTCTTCTCTGAAACCCATTTCACCAAATAACATTTCTTTCCTCACTCACCGTTTCAAGAGTAACACTGTAAAGTGTAAAGCTTTTCTGGACAACATTCCTAACGATTTGTTGGAGAACACTATATACCTGAGTCAATCCCCTGTTCTTCGATCAGGATTAGTCCAGTTTCAGAGGTTAACTGAAGATTTATCAGATTTCCAGAAGTGGGGTTTCCTTGTTTTTGCAGGATTGACTTGGATTTACTTGACTGCTAGGCCTGGTGTTCTTATAGGTGCCATTGATGCCTATCTTCTGGCTCCTCTGCAAATTGGTTTGGACAATTTATCAGGAAGAAGGAATCTCAAGAGGACTGATTTTATGATTGGAGATAAGATTGGGGAAGGGTCATTTGGTGTTGTTTATTCTGGTGTTGTGGTTCCAAAGAATGGTTATGTTGAAGAGAATGTGCAACAGAAGAGGGGAAGAGGCAAGACTGCAACAAATTTGAATGTGAAATCTAAGGATAAAGTCATTCTCAAGAAGGTATTCTTATTTGCATGCATTTGTAGAGAGCTTTGCTTTTCTCATGCTGCATGCTTCCTGGTTCAATGAAGCCATTGTTGGATCAATTTCTTTCTACTGATGACTTTAATTTGGGTAGATTAAGGTAATTAAATAAATTGGTTAATTTTGAACAAATGTGACATAATCTCTCTAAAATATCCTTGTGTAACACTATATTATATATTAGTTTATGAGTTAGTTAAATTATTTTGGGGGAAAATGATAAATATGAAATGGATTGAGAGCTCATATTTTAGACCAAATCCAACTCCCAAACTAGCTCTTATATTAGGGGGACAGGAGGTAGTGCTTTTATAGCAGTAAAAAAATCAGACAAGAATTAAAATCTTTTTTGTTAATTGGACTCCAAAGTTAATGAGAACCCTGTGCACTCCTGCATGGAAGCAATCTCTTTTTTTCTATGAATTCCCTTGTTTTATTTAATTAATGATAAACCTGTTAAGTATATTCAAACGTTGGCTGGATGGCATGTGTAGGTGAAGGTTGGAACTGTAGGGGCTGAACAATTCGGTGACTTTGAGGAGTGGTTCAATTACAGGCTTTCCAGAGCAGCTCCTGAAACATGTGCTGAATTCCTGGGAAGTTTTGTTGCTGATAGAACAAATTCACAATTCGTAAAGGGTGGAAAATGGCTTGTTTGGAAGTTTGAGGTGCTCTACCTGATACTTTCATTGCATAAACAACATCCATAGATTATTTATGCATCAATGTTTTACTGGGGGAAAAAAAGAAGAATCGGTGAAAAGTCCTTTCCATGCACCAATTAGGCCCTTTCTGTGTATAATAACATGTTAGGTCCTTCTGGCCAGAAAATTCCCGAACAGAGACTTTCACCAATTTCCCAAAAAATAAATTGTTCATGCATCCACCAATTAACTTCCAAAAAATTTGTTTGAGTATGTTATGTTGGTCTTAATTGTGATCTCATAAAATAATACTTATAACTAAAACTATGGTCTGCTCTATAACTTGTTCTATTTGCATGCATTGTATAAAGTAAATCAAGCAAGTTTGCTAAAAATGCACACACACGTCATTACCATCTATATTTTTATCTACTAATTGCAGGTTGTCTTTGATGTAGGGAGACCGCACTCTTGCTGATTACATGAAAGATCGTAACTTTCCAGCAAACTTAGAGTCTGTAATGTTTGGAAGTGTCTTGCAAGGTGTAGACTCTTCTAAACGAAATGCATTGATCATCAAGCAAATAATGCGTCAGATCATTACATCTCTTAAGAAAATTCACAACACAGGCATTGTTCACAGAGATGTAAAGCCTGCCAACTTGGTAGTCACTAAACGGGGGCAGATTAAACTAATAGATTTCGGTGCAGCAACAGACCTTCGAATTGGAAAGAATTATATACCTGACAGTACCTTACTGGATCCTGATTACTGTCCCCCGGAATTATACGTTCTCCCAGAAGAAACACCAAATCCTCCTCCAGAGCCAATTGCAGCTTTCCTTTCACCAATCTTGTGGCAGGTTCTAATGCTTATTCATACCTTGCTTACGAAGTCAAAATTAGAATCTATTTTATAAGTTTGAGCAACAAATTAAAGCATTTTCTCAAATTGGTCATGTCTGTGAGGTATAGGGTAAGATTTAGGGAAAATCACTATGAGATTTCAAGGAAGGAAAATAATCACAAAAAAAAAAAAAAAATCCCACAACAAGTGAGCATCATGAATGCACTGGAACTTGCCATTGCATACTACTCACTTATTGTGGAACATTTGGGTAATTGCATTCCTTCCTTGGGATCTCATAGTGATTTTTCCCTGAGATTTATTTGTACTTGCTCCATAGGTTCTTGTTATCTTGAGGGTAAGATTTTTCCATAGGCTAGAGTCTCCAGATTGTAATGAAATTCACCATTTCATCTTTATTGAGTTATACTGTTTCCATCATATTCTCTGCATCCAGTGTGTGCTAAAATGGGATCATGTGATTGTTGTTGCAGCTGAACAGTCCTGATCTGTTTGACATGTACTCTGCTGGAGTTGTACTCCTGCAAATGGCTATACCATCCTTAAGGTCTCCAGCTGCTATAAAGAACTTTAAGTTGGAAATCAAAACATGTCAGTATGACTTGAACAAATGGAGAGATTATACACGCCTGAGGCCCAACTTTGAGATTCTTGACTGTGACTCGGGTAGAGGGTGGGACTTAGCAACCAAGCTTATCTGTGAGAGAGGTCCCTTTAGAAGAGGACGTTTATCTGCTGCTGATGCTTTGAGGCATCCCTATTTTCTTCTGGGTGGTGATCAAGCTGCTGCAGTACTTTCAAAATTGAGCCTAAGCAGAAAGTGAGATGCTTGATGATGTGAGTATATACATTCCCTCTTTTTTTTAGAAAATTAATCTTTTTATCCTTATAATTTTAACTCACTGTAACTCAGTTCCTAAACTTGAACTTGTTGCAACTTAATCCCTATAGTTATCTCTCAATTGTAACTCAGTCCATGAGCTTTGACTCGATGCAACTCAGTTCCTATAGTTTAACCATTTAAAATATAAGTCATTGTATTTTAGAAAATAAAACTATATATTTTATGAAGTTTTGGAACTAAAGTTATAAATGGTTAAAGTTATAGGGACCGAGGTGCAATGACTTAGAATTCAAGGACCAAGTTTTAGTTGAGTCAAAACATACACTGAGTCAAATTTTAAGGATTGTCTTACAATCTAGTCAAAATTATAGGGACCAAACAATTAATTTCCGCCTTTTTTATTTTATACCGCTAAGCTTGAGCTAAATGTTGTGTGTTTTTGCTGTCAGTTTCTTTATGAAGCTGTACAGCAGTTCCTTTCCTGTTTGCAGGATGAGAAACTGAGTAAATAATTCCAATATGAATATGAAAAGTTTTGTTACACATTGAGTTAATTATACAAGGATGAAAGGATACCATCTGGTGGACAGCTTGTGACTTTTCTTTGTTCGAGCTCTTCTTTCTCCAAGTTTGTGGGCACGCAGTGGGCTTGAGCTTGAAAAGGTTTGAAAGAAAATTTGTTTATATTTCACATAAAAGATAACATCCATTGCTTCTGGCCTAGATGTATATCAAATTCAGGTAAGATTACTCTGTGGAGTGGGAGCTAAATCAATCTTCTCCCATGATTTATAATTTGGCTATTTTGGTTGTATATCAGAGATGCTTTTTGGGATGTCACCTGTAACACCTTCTGACTCCTATGGCTTGAAACGAGATGGAAAGGACAAAGTGAATCTGCTATTTACTGCCATATTCTGGTATCTGATTTTTCACTTATTTGGTGAAATTGATTATACATTCAAGAGAAATGATATGATCAATTCTATATGAAACATTCATTTGAGCTGTGTTCTTGTACATGATGCCTTTTTTTTTGCAGCCTTTGCTTGCCCATTTTAATTTTAGCGTCATGCAAATGCTTGTGTTTTTCTTGTAAAGATTAGTAGTTCCTGTCACTACTTAAACATTAATAAAAACAGAGTGAGAAGTCCTCCCCCGGTTTTCTCTGTACATTTTTATAAGTTAGAAGAATGAAGACATATTCTTGAGAAACCTGCGTCATCCGTACAAGAAACCTGCATCAAACGATCTTCTTAACTTTCAAGATATTTATTAGCTAACATCATCTATAATTCTCCATATATAAGATGTTATAGTTTCAGACAAAACCATACAACTACGTGTTTGGATCACTTTTGATGACTTCTAAAATAAAAAGGCCAATTTGGGCTAAAATAGACATCTTGGATGGGTTTTGGGAAAAAAAGCGGTTTTTGTGCCTGGATGGATTTGGAAAAAGCGTTTTTGGGCCAAAAGTCAAATTGAAACACAAGCAAGTTTTTATGACTTGTCTTTCACATCCTAGCATTATTTTGAAATTGATTTTTCAATGTATCATCCAAACAATTTTAGGGATAAAGGCCAAAAATACTCCGGAAGTATCCATCAGGGGGCACCTGGTATCTGAAAGGTTTTTTAGGGGCAAATATGCTTTAGAAGTCAACAAAAAAAAAGGCAATTCTGCCCAATCCAGGCAAAAATTCATATACCTTGAAAGTTTTTTTGGGGGCAAATATGTCCTGAAAGTTATGCATTTGCCCTCTTTTTTTTTTTACTTCCAGGGCATATTCCCCCTTTTTTGTTGACTTCCAGGAGATATTTGCCCCTAAAAAAACTCCCAGACACCAGGTACCCTGGTGGATATTTCCGGGGTAATTTTGGCCTTTATCCCAACAATTTTATATCAAATTGAAAAGTCTACCTAAACTTGAATCACATTACATTAACAAATTTTTACCCCAACTTCAATTTATGAAAGTCAATTAGAAAAAAGTTATGTTTGCAAATGTTAATCCAACCAAGAAGTTATAGACATAATCATTTCATAAGTTCTCTAACTAAACCTCCTCATATTCCTAATCTTTATGTTCCATACTTCCATTCCCAACTGTATGGATAAGGTTCATGACAGATGCATAGGTACATGAATTAGGATGCATTCATGACTAATAACCTTTGTTCATGTACCTATGTATCAAAAGCATGTCAATCTGGATTAGCTTCCAAGTCTATTGCTTTATCAATTTTAGAAAACTTCATTTGGCAGTACTCTTTCTAAGTTTAGTTTTTGCATGGAATAGTTTTACTCTAGACTAGCTGCCATTGAGATGTTTTTAAGTTTATTGCTTTATCAATTTTAGAAAACTTCATTCGGCAGCACTCTTCTTAAGTTGGGTTTTTGCATGGAATAGTTTTAAAGGCGAAAATTGTAGATCTATCTGTAAATATGTGTGTATATACTCATACATAAAGTATATAATATAAAAAAAATTAATTATTCATATTTTTGAAAATTTTAAATATAAAGTTTAACTGATAGAAAATTACTGAAAAATCCTCACTCCACTACTTATTGCCCAAAAATACTTTAGTTGTGTGCATCCAATTTTTAGTTATGAGCAAAATGAAAGATATTTGTATGTAGTTAAAAATACCTTGCACATAAATGAAGAAAAACTACACATGCTCAAAGACTTGGTTTCTTAGGTTCGTTGAGGCAATACATTTTGTAGTAAACAATTTTTCAGCAATTTTTCCTTCAACTAAAATGTTGATGCTCGTGCGCTCGTGTAATCTTACAAATGTACAAACATTTGAAAAAAATTGTTAGAATTTACACGCAATTTTAAGCTAATCATATTAATCTAATCATGTCACTATAAATAACCTAACAATTTCTTATAAAAAGTACTACTTTTATAAAAATTAATTTTTTAGACTTCATACAACTTGCTAAATACATCATAGTTTCCTAAAGAAATTGAAACACGCTGTTCTTCATTAAAAAAAGCCAGATTTATTTATTCTTATTTTATTAGAATATTATATGTGCATATATGAAATGCTTCTCTGGTACTAAATATAGTTAATAGTTAGGGAATTAATTTTGATTTTAAATAAAAGACTTTAATCCACTTTATTGCTAGTACTCCCACCAGGCTCCAATCCACATTGTAAGAGGTTACATGATAATTTTTTTGTCCATATTATAAGATGTAACATGTAAAAATCAAAATAAATAAATGTTTGATTTCCATTTTGCCCTTGCATATTAAATATAAAAAAGGAAACAAGATAAATTATTTAATTGTAACAAATGTGACATGATCAATTTATGAGTTTGATAGATTATTTTGAGGAAAAATGATAAATATCATAAGTAAAATGGTTCAGGTCTAATATTAAGCATAAATATCAACATCCAAATTACTCTTCTATTTATAATTAGAGGAGTATAACTTAATGTTACACTTAATTATTTTATAGCTCCAATATTTAAAAGATGTCAAATAAGCAGCATTTGTCCCTATAAGTGCCACATAAGATAAGTTATGACTTGTCTCTAACTTATTTAATAAAAAATATGAAACTTGAATGACTAAGTTGCGATAAGATAAACTATAAGAATTGAATCGCAAACTCGATCAAATTATAAGAATTAATTGATTAATTTTCCATAAAATCAAATAATCTATTTAACCTTTTTAATACACAAAACTTCAATCGAGTATCTTTCATGTTAAGGTATACTACTCTTTACAATTATAGAACTTAGCAACAACATAAAGTTTATATATGAAGACTATACTACTATTTACAATTATAGAAATTAGCAACAACATAGAGTTTATATATAGACACATGCAGGACAATACTAAAATAAATTTTTTTTTCGTTAAATCCTCCAATAACATAAGATGATATGTCCTATTTATTCCACACACAGTCACAAAACGGGGAAAAAAAAACTTGACCTTATTTTTGTTTATATGTAAATATATATGATACCCCCTCTCATCCTAAATATATGATCTATTTACCTAATTTTTTTAGTCTAAAGATATTAGTTAAATTAATTGATATGACATGCTTTTACTAAAACACTTCAATCATATTCCATAACTTCCTTCCCATCTCTTATTTGATTATTGTTGATGGGGTATTAATGAAGGTAAATTTGAAATAAATATTATATTTAGGATCAAAATCATCTCATTAAATAGGTTATACATTTAAAGACAACAGGAGCATTAAATTTTTGTTTATTTTGGGGAAGAATCAAAATGAATAATTGATTAAATGGAGCCACCAAACTAACATTACATAACAGGGAGGCACACACACACATAAATAGTGGACTGCACCTCAGAAAACGCGTGGGGACCACACCCCCTTTCACCCCAACTCTGATCTGTCATCACTCAACAAAAGTGGGTCCCCTGAAATATTCCACCGTCGTAAGGTCATAATCGTCATTTCCCCCTCCATAACACCTGTTTCTTTAAGCTTTTGGTTTCATACTAAATACAGAATACTGATAAGCAACTTGAAGCATCCAGCTATATTTTGCTAAAATAATCCCAACCGTTCAAAATCTCATCTCAACGATCAATACGCGCATTACTAAAGTAACGTCTGAAAATGAGTTTCAGTAAACAAGCTCTCATTTTCATTCCCTTTCTGGTTTTCTTTCTTCCATCTTCTTCATACCCAAATCCTTGAATTACTCAGATCTTATTTGTTTCCACAAAGTCTTCAAATTTTCTTCATCATTCTTAGTCAGCTTCTTCCCACTCTCTTCTCTGTGGATTTCTTTGTTTGTAAAGATCTGGGGTGATTATATTGTTTTAAAGTTCAGATTTTTTTGAGATTTTCTGATCATGCGCGAAGATAGAAGGCTCTGGATCATGAAAAACATCAAAGGGTGTCTTATTCCATGGATACTTCTCTTAGCTTTTCTTCAAGTTCTTCAAGCTCAAGATTATGTGCCTTCTGATAAAATCCTCTTGGACTGTGGGGGTCCTCCAGATTCAACCGACACTGATGGAAGAAAATGGACTTCTGATGTTGGGTCCAAATTCTTATCTTCATCTGGAAAATCAAAAACATCTGATGCTGCTACACAAGATCCCTCCGTACCAGAAGTTCCATTCATGACAGCGCGTGTATTTCAATCGCCTTTCACCTACACTTTCCCTGTGGCAGCTGGTAGGAAATTCATCCGCCTTTACTTTTACCCTTCCTCTTATGGTGGATTCAATGCTTCAGATTCGCTTTTCTCTGTTCATGCTCAATCCTACACGCTTCTTAGGAACTTCAGTGTTGCTCAAACGGTATTGGCTTTGAATTATGACTCTATTGTGAAGGAATATATGGTGAATGTTGAAGGGGATTTGCTGAATGTTACTTTTACTCCATCCCCTAATGCTTCTAATGCTTTTGCCTTTGTTAATGGGATTGAGATTGTGTCTATGCCTGGTGATATTTATGGTGCTCCTAGTGATAATCCTATGATTGTGGGTACAAATACTCCTTTTAGTTTTGATAATAGTACTTCCCTTGAGACTGTTTATAGGCTTAATGTTGGTGGGAATGATATCTCGCCTTCCCATGATACTGGTTTGTTTAGGTCATGGACTGATGATACAATGTATCTCTATGGTGCTGCTTATGGGGTCACTGAGCCTGCTGATCCTTCGGTTAAAATTACCTATCCTCCAGGCACACCCTCCTATGTTGCTCCTCTTGATGTTTATTCTACGGCTAGATCGATGGGGCCAAATGAGCATATCAATGAAAACTACAACTTGACTTGGATATTTACTGTTGATTCTGGGTTTTCTTATCTTGTGAGGCTCCATTTTTGTGAGGGTTCTACCAATATCACCAAGCTCAATCAAAGGGTGTTTGATGTATTCCTTGGTAATCAAACCGCTGAAGACGGAGCTGATGTTATCGCGTGGGTGGCGACCCAGTATGATGTTGCGCATGATAATGGGGTTCCAGTGCATAAGGATTATGTTGTGTTTCTTCCTGATGGGGGGCCACAACAGGATCTGTGGCTTGCACTACATCCTGATTCTAAGACAAAGCCTGAGTACTATGATGCGATATTGAATGGAGTGGAGATATTCAAAATTAATGATACTAATGGTAATCTTGCTGGGCCAAATCCGATTCCTGCTCCAGAGCAAGATCGTATTGATCCAGCTTTGGCTAGAAGCTCGGGTAAAGGCCAATCGAAGAGTCAGATAGGAGCAATAGCTGGAGGTGTTAGTGGGGGAGTGGTTCTATTACTTGTTATTGGACTCATTGCCTTGGTTGTTTCGCGTCGTAGGAGGCATGGCAAGAAGGATTCTGGTACTAGCGATGGGCCATCGGGCTGGCTTCCTCTTTCTCTTTATGGCAACTCCCATTCTGCCGGTTCTGCCAAGACCAACACAACGGGAAGCTATGCATCATCACTCCCATCGAACCTTTGTCGTCATTTCTCGTTTGCTGAAATTACGGCTGCGACAAACAACTTCGATGAGGCTTTGCTCCTTGGTGTGGGAGGATTTGGTAAGGTTTACAAGGGAGAGATTGATGGTGCATCGACCAAAGTAGCCATTAAACGTGGGAACCCTCTTTCTGAGCAGGGTGTGCATGAGTTTCAAACAGAGATTGAAATGCTCTCTAAGCTTCGCCACCGGCATCTCGTTTCACTGATTGGCTACTGCGAAGAGAACACTGAGATGATCCTTGTCTATGACTACATGGCTTATGGAACTCTCAGGGAGCATCTATACAAGACCCAGAAACCTCCACTTCCATGGAAGCAAAGGCTTGAGATATGCATTGGAGCCGCCCGAGGTTTACACTATCTACATACTGGTGCCAAGCACACTATCATCCACAGAGATGTGAAGACTACTAACATTTTACTGGATGAGAAGTGGGTAGCAAAGGTTTCTGATTTTGGATTGTCAAAAACCGGTCCAACATTGGATAACACACATGTCAGCACTGTAGTTAAGGGTAGTTTTGGGTACTTGGATCCAGAATACTTCAGGAGGCAGCAACTGACTGACAAATCCGATGTTTACTCCTTCGGTGTGGTTCTTTTCGAGATCCTGTGCGCTCGCCCGGCTTTGAACCCAACCCTTCCAAAAGAGCAAGTGAGCTTAGCAGAGTGGGCCGCCCATTGCTACAACAAGGGCATTCTTGACCAGCTCGTTGATCCTTACTTGAAGGGCAAGATAGCCCCAGAATGCTTCAGAAAGTTTGCCGAGACCGCGATGAAGTGCGTGGCTGATCAGGGCATCGAGAGGCCATCAATGGGGGATGTGCTGTGGAACCTTGAGTTCGCTTTGCAGCTGCAAGAAAGTGCAGAGGAGAGCGATAAGGGCATTGGAGGAATGAATGGCATTGATGAGGAAGAGCCGTTGTATGTGGACTCCAAAGGGAAGAAGGACCCGAACGACGCTTTACCGGGTTTCGACAGCAATGTAACCGATTCCCGAAGCTCAGGGATGAGTATGAGCATCGGTGGTCGGAGCTTGGCCAGTGAAGACTCTGATGGATTAACACCAAGTGCTGTGTTTTCTCAGATCATGAATCCTAAAGGGCGTTAATGGCATTTCAAGAATCCAACAACACAAGGATGAGAGGACTACATAATTAGTTAATTACATAATCTCAAGTTGGGCAGTGAATTCCACTCTACTACTTGAAGTTGTTAATGTTGATGAATGTTAATCAAAATTGGTTTTTCAACATTATTATTTTATTGCATGTAAGTTATATATTCTGTCTGATTTGTTTTGATCTTGTAAGTTGTAATTGTGACCACATTATATGAGGATGAAACATACCGGTTCAGGTTATTAACCATTACCTTCCCCTGAAAATTCTGTTCAATACTTCATCTTATAAATAATTTTTTAAGCAATATGAAGGTTCTAGGACTTTGGTCTCTCTCAGGTATATATAAAATTGTCCTTATCTAGCAATGTCTTCGCAGATGTGAATGTATATTTTTATTGGTCATTTCTCTGTTTTGCCCTCCATGAAATAGAAATCTTGAGGGATTCTTTTTTGGTTGAGTTATTTGGTATATGATATTGTAAATTAATTTAAATGATAAAATCGTACGAAAGACAACAAAATCCAATTTGTACTCAACAAGTGGTCTTTTTTCAGATTTATAATTTAATTAGAAAAAAATTGAATTCCTGAAAACGTGGGATAAAAGCACAACCATTCATTTTCAAATATTTATATAGCACCAATAAAATTTAAGTGAAAAACGTTAAATTTATAACGACTAGGAAATAAGTCAGATGCTTTAAATAAATCTTTAAATTAAAGCAATGCTTGAGACAAATAGATTTTATATTGTTATAGGGTTAAGGTACAAAAATGACAATGTAGTTTGGTCCAGGGTACACCCAACACCGCGAAGTTTTTTTTGGAACAAAAGTGCCCACGTAGTTACCGAAATGGGACAAAAGTGCCCATGCCGTTAATTTATATTAACGGCGTTAAATTTTTCAAAGTTCGCGAAAATAAAAGGTGTAAAAATACCCACGAAGTTTGGTCCGAAGTGCATCCAACACCGTGAATTTTTTTTGGCCTAAAAAAGTGCCGACGTAGTTACCAAAATGGTTCCCTCAGTACATTTACCGTTACTTTACACATGTTAGGCAAGAAAAATACACAAGAGGGCGGTGAATTTCGTATTTCAATAAAATATTTTTCAAAACTTTAAGTTCAAAATCAATTTTCAAAAATAGATAAGAAAGAAACAGAGTATTGAAATCTTAGACAAATGCTTTCAGATCAAACAAAGTATATGATAAACATTTAAGCTCGCAGAAATTTAAAGAAACAGAGTATGAAAATTCGAAGTGCTAGAAAAATACACGATGGATCATATCTGCCCCGAAAGTATTTTTTTAGTCCAAATTTTCCCCAGAAATGTACAAAGTGGATCATATTTGCCCTTTACCGTTAAAAAACTTACGTTGACTGTTAAATAGTTGACGTTGACCGTTAATATTTGGGTCAAAGGTCATATTTGACCCGGAAGTATGCATGGTGGATCACATCTGCCCCGAAAGTTTTTTTGGGTCCAATTTTGCCCCGAAAGTGTGCAAAGTGGATCATATTACCGACTTTGCACACTTTCGGTAATATGATCCACTTTGCACACTTTCGGGGCAAAATTGGACAAAAAAATACTTCTGAGACCGATGTGATCCACTATGCATATTTCCGGGGCAAATATGACCTTTAACCCGTGGATATATACAGGCTAGTGAGAATGCAAACAAACATTGTGCAAATTTGCCTGAGATTTCAATACTCTGTTTCTATCCTGTATGTTTTTTAAAATTGCTTTTGAACTTACAATTTTGAAAAATATTTTATTGAAATTCAAAATTCACACCCCCTCTTATGTATTTCTCGTGCCTAACATGTGTAAAGTAACGTTAAATGTACTGAGGGAACCATTTTGGTAACTACGTCGGCACTTTTAGGCAAAAAAAAAAAATTCATGGTGTTGGGTGCACTTCGAACCAAACTTCATGGGTATTTTTGCACCTTTTATTTTCCCTAACTTTGAAAAACTTAACGCCGTTAGTATAAATTAACGGTATTGACACTTTTGTCCCATTTTAATAACTACGTGGGCACTTTTGTTCAAAAAAAAACTTCACGATGTTGGGTGTACCTTGTACCAAACTACATGCCCTTATGGTCATTCCCCTATTGTTATATAAAAACTAAACATCTCAAAAAAAAAAAAAAAATACTCTACCCAGATACGCATTTGCATGATTTGCGGTTGATAGATGGTGGAGGTGGGCCCCAGTTTAGCTGTGACCATGTGGATTGTGGAGTGGTCTTGTGAGTTGTGAGTATGACTCTTATCGTGTAATAACCACTCCCATTTTTTTAACATATTTTTGTCAGGGGAGCATTATATTAAAATAAAAGGAACGAAGAACAAAGACATATCATAGGTATAAAATAAAGAAAATCTCATATCAGGCTTGGAAGAGGAATTCGGGATATAAAAATTTGACCAAAAGATAAGACTATCTCTAGGTTCAATTGAAAATCTTCTAACACTACTATTCACAAATTCAAATTAGATATTGAAGTTGAATCATAGTGACTATGGAATTTAAAACCCCTTACTAAGAGTTAACGAAAAATTGAAGAAAGTGATTAGCCAATTGTTAATCTAAAATAAATAAACTCTATGTTAAAGTTGACAAATGCTAATTTAAAGTTGTGACTAGTGGGGATTAGGCCATGTCTAATAGGGAATCGAGAGAAGTGATTAGGCAATTTCTTTTTTTTTTTTGAATAATTGATTAGGCAATTTCTAATATCAAATTAAGAATATATGTTAAAGTTGACAATATGTAACTTATAGTTGTGAATCATGGTGTCAGTGATTTTCAATTAAGCTGAGGGACAGCCTTGTCTTTTGATGTAAATTTTAATTAATAGATTTCTCCTCTAGATCTAACTTGAGATTTTCTACATTTATGCCCCTGCTTTTTTTTCCCATTTTCAAAAGGTATTTTACTATAATTTTCCATTAAATTTAACCATTTGCTCTCTACATTTTTTAATTAACCATTTGAACTTTTAAATATAGGACTATAGTTTTAAATAGTTAAAATTATATTGATTAAATTGCATCAAATTAAAATTGAGGGATTGATGTACAATTAAATCAAAACTATGGGTTGAGTTGCATATAGTTTTTTTCTTGCCAACATTGAGTTGCATATAGTTAAAGTTTATGGTTAATGTTAATATCACTACATCAGATTTCAAACCAAATATTTTAATCAATCAACTTTCATTTTGTTTCAAATATTGGTCCTTTTAATTTATTAATAATTTATTAATAACCTGGATCATTTTACCCCTCCTTAGAAGAGCCAAAATCTCTTATTTAAAATTTGACTCTCTTAAGGCTATGACTCAAAACTAAAATGAGAGTATACTTAAGGAATAAAAGATGATGTTAGCCCTTTAAGTTTTATCAAAATTAATGGGATCAAAACATTATTTTTGTACTATATTTTTGAAAGAAAGAAAAAAGGAGGGGCCAGTCTGGCTCAAACGCGTGGGGGATGGTAATGTGAGATCAACTTGATTGGTTTGATTCTATGAAAACTGTATAACAACATAGGACATCTGTATGCCAAACTAAAAAAAAATCTCTCTTTACCAAACTTGGTTTCTTTATTTATGAAGCCGGTCTCTATTATCTTCCTCATTATTTAATCACTAAATAGTATATTAAAGTTAGCCCTTTTGTTTGAAGTTGGAAAATATTCTAATATGCGGTGAATATTATGTATATTATTTGAAAAAATGGAACAAGTTGTTTTCAAATGATCGAATTTAAAAGTTGACATAAACAGGTTGTAGTCGCTGCCACGTATATACACCAATTTTCTCATATGTGTTTGTATATATTTATGCGTGTGCATCATTCGTTGTTACTTAAGGTGCAAAAAATTGTACCGGATATAGAACGGAATGAGGTACTGGTTCAATGGTCAATGATCAGATTAGGGTCAGACCAATGTCCAACCGGTTATATTAAAATGATAAAATTTTATTGATATGAACATTAATAATCAATAATATTAAAATGTAAATATTGATAAGTATGCATGATTCATCAACTATGAATATTTTAATGCTTCTATAGAGGGAAAAAGAGAAAATAAATATTATTCTACAATCCACATACTAAAATACAAATACTAAGAGCAACAACAATTAAATATTAAACATATGCATAGATTCCTGATTTCTAAAATTGAGTGAATTGAAAGTCAATAATTAGGTGAATTATAACAAAAAAAAAAAAATCACATTTTGGAGGGGGGAAAACAGAAAGTAGTTCAACCTCCTGGTTTTGACCAGATGTCTCGATTTTGGGCGAGTTGACCCACTTCTCCACCGGTTCAACTTGCCCCTCGGTTCAAAGGGTCACTCGGACTGGATTGTAGGGTGGTTTGCCGGTCGGATCGCCTGATACGATCGTGGTTTTTCATCATTGTTGTTAATTAAACAATCATTTTCAATCAATAAAATATTACCTCCTCTTTTCTTAATGATACGACGTATTTGATTTTTTTTTAATCAAGGCAAGGAAAATAGCCACTTAATCATAACATATTTCGTAGATTATTAGATTATATATTAGCTTATAAGTCAAATAAACTAGTTTAGAGAAAAGACTCAAGTAAATCAATTTATAAGAAATTTATTTAGATTTCCTATGATTTTTCTAAAAAACAAATAGATCCTATATTTAGGATAAGAGGAAGTACATCTTCTTGTTTAATATATGGCATAATTGACTAATTTAGAAAAAAAAATAAAGAAGTTAAGTAAACTAATTAATTATAATACATGCTACATTATATTTATGAAAAATGTCTATGTATCATTAGAATATATATATAGCAGTTTATAAGTAAAAAAAAAATTGACGTGAAGAAAAAAGATAAATATAATAAAAAAATAATAAAGACTCTATAGGACAAAAATAATCCCAACTGATTCCTATATGTAGAATCAAAGGTAGTATATAAAATCTATCCATCTTTTTCCATTTTTGTTTTTCTAAATCATCGTACTTGTATTTTTCTCAACGATATGGTACTTTAGTATACTATTTAGTTTTAACAAGTTTAACAATGCTTTTACATTGTGGTTATAGACTTATAGCTTAGGATAATATATTATTATATTTTAAGAACCAGGTCCCACATTTATTGAGTAAACTTCACAATTCAATGAGTCCATGATTAGCTTATCTGAAATTCGAGTTATTAGCAACAATAATGATTTTCCTAATCTTATTTTTTTACCAACCCCCGATCATTCCTTATGCTAAGACCTTCATTTGTAAAAGCCAATTATTATTCTATGCAAATCACTAAATTTCAACACATCACCACCTTCATTATTTGCCAAACTCTTTCGAATTCTATTGAACAATTGTAGGTATTTATACTGAATTATATATGAATTCTACATTAAAGTTACCCCACTAAGTTTTTAAGTGATAAATAGTGCGGTTCTTTTTTATTTTTTAAAAAAATAGTAGAAATGTAAATACCATCAGTTTGAGCTAAAACCCACAACCTTTTATTTATCAAGAATTAGGACACAAAGCTATTGGCAGTGTTGTGAGTTGTGACTCGCTTTTAAATAATTTGTCATGCACAGAAAAAATTTGACTACTAAGCAAACATAAAAAAAAAAAAATCCATTTCACTCCATTATGTTCTATTTGAATTTCTAATTTATATGATATGAGATAAGAATTACAAGAAACTTGCTTAAATGGTCAAAAAGGCCCGATCATTACACATATGATGTTTGCTGTAAGCTTGTAACACCTAAAATTTTCTACTATACTATAATATTTTTAATCGAATTACAACCACTCTTTAGTGTCAGAAGCTCAAAAATACAAAAAATTTAAAATTTTTTTCTTTTCAAACATTAAACCAACATTCTTTCTATTGGAATAGGCTTTTCAGACAAAGTGAACAATTTAAAACTTTGTCTAAAGCAGAGTGGTTCATAAAACAATTAAAAATACATTAATCTTCTTAGGGTATCTATACTCTATTCATAATACTTAGGAATTTAAAATTCCTTTATAAATTTATACAATTCTATTTTTTATGCTTTCTACTATTAATTTAATAATTTAATTTTATATCATATACAGATAACATTATTAAAATATTTAACTACTATAGTAAAGCATATTTTTATCGTCTCTTTTTCTACCAGCACTCCTGCCTTAACTCAACGATCTAACCATCTCCCAACTTCTTTGAAACAGCAATTTACCGTAGTTTATGTCATTCACCGTAAATTTTATGCATAAATTGTCATGTATACATTTTATAAACATTTGCAAATAATGATAGTATTTATCCTATTAATCTGGGTGCGATCTGCACCTACCAACCACTGATAACGATATCCTCGTTAACTAGTAGAGGTTCTACCTGCAGGACTTCTCGTTATAACATTTAAAGCTATAACTGGTTTGGCGAAGGGGTAGCGAACCACCTAAGTCGGGAGCACTCCAACATAAAAGGAATAAAAGACATACCATTTAAATGCAATAGGTATTACAAAACTATATATGCAATTTAGTGAATGGGGATAAATTGCTACCTAGATATCGAATCATTGTCTTGAACCAGTTCCTTTCCTTTCCATTATCTTGATGACCCTTAAACTACTATTAAAGCCTATATCACATCTGTACAATAAAAATAAATTAATATTTATACCTATATATTTATATTTAACGTCTATTACGGTTCTAATGTAATTAATACTACCCCATTCTTTGTATTAGTGAAATATTACAGTTTACTATAATTATCTTAACCCCTTTTAAAATTAAAAGGTCAATTATAAATAATTTATTTCAATTAATAATTCTGATTCTCATTATCATCTTTTCCGAAATTAAATATAAAAATCCCAATGACTTAATCATAATTAATCTATTAAACATTATCATCTTCTACCATATACTATTTCCTTATTTGTGTACAGTATAACTTTAATCTTATCAGAATCACAGTTTACAATTGATTTACTGTTGTCACTGAAAATGTTGTTTAAGAGAACAGAAATAGAACAGAGGTTTCAACTTCTTTCCTTAATTCTAGAATCAATACTCCATATATTCTAATCCTTAAACCATCTACCCCATAAATTCACACTTAATTATTTAACTAATTTTCTATATTTCATGTGGATCCCACTTTAATAATCACCCAGTAAACCAATTTCATTCTTACAAGGATCTAAAATAATCTTTAAATTTCAATCTGTACCATATAGAACTATTTGACCAGACATATGCCACCTCATATCATCTTAATAAATCCTAATGCTAATTTAAGTACTTTGAGATACCACATATCATTCAAAATCCTCAAACAACTTCTTATTACTTGCTTCCAACTTCTAAAATTCACTTAAGATCATAACTTAAATATCAACCAACTAAAACAGAACAAAACAAAACAAAGATTTAATCACACTATTATCACTTCCACTTGAGTATTATTTAAATACCTTCCAGACCTTACTAACTAAACATTTATATTTACTTTATTTCATTCTTTTGAAAAATCCAAAAGAACACCCATAAACCAATTTATATAGCCTCCCTTAATTAACTTATCTTTATCAATTTCCCTTTCCTTAGTCCTAGGATCAATACTTCATATATATTCAACTCCCAAACCCTCTTCATCAATTCAGATTCAATTAAGAACCATTGAACCTTCAAACACCAATGTTGCTCTTATTATCATCCTTAATATCCTTGAGAACCCAAGTCGACAGACCATAACCAACCTTTTTCTTCCTTTGAGAGTCTTGAATAGTAAATCATCACTTTAATAATCGATAATTACTGTAGAGAATTTTGAAAGTAACTCTAAAAGTCTAGCCTTAATTAGGTTTCCCTGTTCCAAATAATCATACATCAAACTATTGTTCATCCTTCCTAACCCAAAACATTCATTCTTCCAATTCATCATGACAAACATTCAACTCCATAATCACTTTTGAACCAATCTTTTCTTAAGTGTCCGAATTTCAGCTTTATTCAATACCTCAAACATATCTCACAGCCATATAAGCCATATACATCAGCCATATAAAAATCCCAACTTAGAGATCTTAAATAGGTGACTATTCTTTCCATTTCAATTTCAATAATTCAAGCCCTTAATATTCACAAAGCTCCACAATACAAATCTCAACATTTTCTCTAGCTTTAAGGTTATAACAATTCAATCCAGACTTGACTACCCATAATAACAGATAGTAACAACCAACAGATAGTCTCTATTTAACCAAGACCAAAACTTATAAAACTTTATCAATCTTTATGCTTCCATTCTAAGATAAAAATAATTAATACCCATTGACTAGCTATAATCTCATTTCTGCTTAATTCAAATATCAAAACTTGACTCACCCTAAAACCTCTCACCTAAATTTCAATCCCTCCAAAACGTCAACATAATTCAAACATCGGAACAAACAACAATCACATCAATCATCTTAACCTACCATCTAACAGTCCTTAATGATAACCATAATTTAAATCATAACTTAATACCTAACTCTCAAGCTTCTACTATTAACTTTCAATCTCAAGCTATTTTATTCCCAATAACTAAAGTAAATTAATCTGTAAAAGAAAAATAATAACAATATATACCTTTCCACTTCTTTCCATTCAATTGAAATTGTAACACCTGAAACAATCATCCTTAAACTTAACCAGTCCTTAAGAGTAAGCATAATTCACGTGCACTCAAAAGCCATCCCTTTTTAACCTTAATAAGAAAATCAAAGCTTACATACTCTAATCCATGTTTTTCCAGCTTCATTTGTCACAACTCAAATACAAAATTCATCATTCAATTATTAATTAACTCTTAAACCCTTAACTAGTCCTTTAGAAACAAGTGAATTCCAGTCCATAAAAGACAGATTCATGGAACAAGACCATGATTACATCACCAATTAATTCAAACCATATATCAGATTTTATTTCTCAATCATCAACAATAATCCCTCATTGCTAGCCTTTCTCTATACAAAATGAAGAACCCCAAGTGTTCAAGCATAATCACCTTTCCAAGCCAATTTATTAAACTTTAAATCAATTTTACCATAAAATTTCATGTCAAAACTCTTGATTTGAGAATAAAATTCAACCTCCAAACCTACTTCAAAAATCACAGGCTAAACAGAGCAGAAAAATTAGACTTTCAGTATCTCCACACAGAACTATCCAATATAGAACCAACATCATTAATCCTTCCTCCTCCCTGGAACGCCGAACACACAACAGAACAATGAGGAGAGAAAACTCAATCCCACAGAATCAAAACAATTCCATCTTCTTTCATCATGCTCAGGAAGTCGAATACAGAGAGAGGGAAATAGAAATTTTCGGACCAAACAGGGCAGGAAATCGAATAAACAGAGGAGCAAGAGGAAGATTTGAAATCGAACATTCAACCTCAAACAACACTTTAAATCAACACATGACATCATTTAAACACTAATTACCTTTGATTTAGAGGAAGAATCAAAGAATGGAATCGGAACAGAGGCGATGAACAGTACCAAGAATTTGGGGCTTTTGAAGAAAATCGGCCAAACTACTCAAATCTTCCCCAAATCCCCAACATCGAAGAATAAGCTTGCTTTTCACTGGTTTAACATGCCCTAAAACCCCAGAACCCAAATCGATTTCCTCTCTATACTTGCTCAAATCAGACCAAAAGAGAGAGGAAACAGAAAGAAGAGGTTTACCTAAGACTTCCCCCAGCTCCTGCTGCTCGCCATCGCCAACTCATCCTTCACCTTCGCCATTAGCCACCGTCCAGGCTGAGAGAAAATGGAGAGAGTGAGGGAAAACGATGAAGATGAGGAATAGAGGGAGAGTGAACTGAGAGAGGAGGGTGTCGGGTTTGAGAGAAGAAGTGAATAGAAAGCAACACGTGGAGTATATGTTTAAAACATAAGGATGAGTATATTTTTATTAGGTATTTTACTCTTTTGCCCTTTCTTCTATAATTAAAGATATTTTTAACTAGGGGCAGATATTGTCATTTTCCTTTTTTTTTTATTCTTCCTCTTTCCCTTTATGCCCTTCTTTAAAAATTTTAACTATCATTTCCTTTACAAATTAATCTGAATTTATTCTAAAAATAATTTTCTAGATATACTTTAATTTCTAAATTTATTTATAAGACTTTTTAAATACTAAACAATACCCCAAGGTATTCCCTTATTTAAATTCATCTCTTAACTAGTTTTCTTAATTTAATAAAGAAAATAAGCTTTAAAAATTATTAAAAATACAGCTGGCCTCATAAATTTATTTATAAGGCTTTTTAATTTCTAAATGTCTTTCTAAGACCGTAAATAAATCCTTATTATCTTTTTTGAAAATTTGGGTGTTACATTTGCTGACGATCTTGTTCTTTTTGTAGAGGCTAACATTAAACAAGTTGACATGATTCTTCAATGTTTGCAGGATTTTGGAGAGATGTCTGGACACAAATATGTCAAGAAAAAACCTATATATATTTTTCTCCAAATGTTACATCAAACATGAGGAGAGAAATATGTGGCAGAAGCAACTTCAAGCAAGTACAAAAACTAGGGAGATATTTGGGAGTTGACATTTCTTTCCCAAAGAGAAGAAAAGACAAGTTCAAATCAGTGGTAGAACGTGTACAAAAACGGCTTTTAGGGTGGCAAGCTTCAAACCTCTCTCTGGCCGGTAGAATTACTCTTGTGAATTCAGTTACAAACACAATGGCTTTGTATCCGATGCAACATGACATGATTTTTCAAGGAACCATAGAAGAACTTGAAAAAGTGCAACGGAATTTCATCTGAGGTGACAGAGGGCGTCAAGAGGAGACATGCAGTGGTGTGGAAACAAGTTTGCAAAATAAAGATTGAAGGGGGAGAATGAGTCAAAAGCCTGCCAACAATGAATGAAGCCTTCCTTTTAAAACTATCATGGAGAGCTAATGCTCAACCTGAAGCTCTCTGGACTCAGGTGCTTCAAGGAAAATATGGAAACATGGTGAGGGGGGATTTTACTAAGAACACTATAAATGGAGACTCAAGGCTATGGAAAGAAATGACAAAGTTACGACAGAAATTCAGAGACAATACATAATTCATTGAAAAGGAGGACGGAGGTGCAGATAAGACTTTGAAAACATCAAGGAATGGACTCTTCTCAATAGCCAATGCTTATATGTGGTTGAATGGAACATCAGAGGGGAGAAGACCAAACCATTGGAAAGGCATCTAGAAGCTCTAAGTACCAGAGAGGTTAAGAACCTTTATGTGGCTGGTTTCTCATAAAAAATTAGCTACCAGGAGTGTTACAGCAAAATGGGATCACTCAATTGGAATATGCCCAATTTGCCTTCTAGAGATAGAAGATCAGAAACATGCCATCAGAGACTGTCTACATGCAGTAGTAGTATGGAAGAAACTAGTACCAAGGGAGAAATGGCCATAATTCTTCACTGACAATTGGTCAGATTGGCTAAAGAATAACATAATCTTTAGTAGAAGATTTTCAAATGATCCCTGTTGGTCAAAAAAATTTGCAGTGGGGTGTTGGTGTATTTGGGAGTGGAGAAATGGACAAGTTCATGATCCTAATTATGACATTCCAAATAATTCGGTGGAAATCATTAGGAATATACTAAGGCAATATAAAGCTAGATGGGAAGGGGACTCGATTAACAAATCCATAGAAAGAATTCTAATGGTACTCCCTCTTGTCCTAAATATAAGATCACTTTGACTTTTTTGTGGAAGTTAAGGAAAAAAATTAGACCACTAAATTATAATATATGTCATATGTAATTAGATTATATGTTAGTTTATAAGCAGAATAAATTAGTTTTGAGGAAAAAAAGATAACTATAGACAATTTAAAGTGATTAATTTTGCATCCTTAATTTCTCCAAAAAAGTCAAAGCGATCTTATAATTAGGACTGGAGAGAGAAGCTTGGAAGCCCCCCATTAAGAGGGTGGTGTAAACTAAATGTGGATGGAAGCTTTGTGTAGAGCATTCTACAGCTGGATGTGGTGGAGTGATAAGGGGAGATTGTGGGGAATGAATTAAAGGATTTTCAAGTAAGATCCCATGTATATCCCCAGCGTTCTTAGAAATGTATGCAATCCTTGAGCGCCTAATGCTGGGAATTGGGTCTTGAAAATGTTGAAGTGGAGAGTGATTCAGAAATTGTGCTTGAAGCGTTACGGTAAGCACATAATTAATTGCCTGGGTATGCAAGCATCCTTCGGAAAATACAAGAGCTGAAATGAAGACAATGGCAGATCAATTTCAGTCATATCTATATCAAGAGTAGGGGTGGGTAGGGGTGGGAAAAGGCTAGGCAAGACCTTAACAAGTCAGGCCTGTGTTGTTAAAAGGAGGCCTGAACCTGGCTTGTACACAGGCCCAGCCTATTAAGAAGCCCAAGTTTATTAAACCCGGACCAGCTATTGAACCGGTCAAGGTAGTGAGTCAAACCATAACTGACTCGAGAGCCAGAACGGTAATAAATAAAAAATTAAAAAATATTACCTTCCTTTTTTTTGCCAATAAAAAAAATATTACCTTCCTTGTAACATATAACATATACTAAAATTTAATGGTTTATTTTACTTCCTTAATCTCTAAATAAAATGGTTAACTTGATCATATATTTTTAAAAAAAAATAAGAATATATACCCAATTTTTTAATCTTCAATTTAAATTTTCTCTCATTTTCCACTTCTCTCGTTTTGTTACTTACTTTTTGCTCTCTCCTATGGTCCCACCACATGACCATCAATAATTGTTGTTTTGTTCAACAACAATAAAAAAAGTCACAAGGGGAAAGACTTGAATCACGGTGATTTTTTCTCACTTCTTTTTTCAACGAAAGGAATATATTATAAAAATAATTGAGAGTACACTGCGTTGAGTTGATCTAAAGCAGTAAAAAGCAGTGACCTTATGGCCTATTCTTTACATGTGGTTGAGAAAAACTAAGAGGCTATTAAGTGAGTGAGAGGCTATGGATCTAAGATGTGGATGATGTCTTCCACACCTTCGCTGCAGAGAGAACATTTTGGGTCTTCCTCTTTCTTCTTTCATTTCATCTTCCACTTGCTTCTTTATTTCATCAGCGGAGGTTTATTGCTTCTTTGTTTTTTCATCTTCCCTCTTCCTTCTTCCTTCGTTCTTCTTCCGCGAACAAAGAGGCAGCAATGAAAGGTCTATCACCTTACTCTCTTCATCATTTTCTTCCTCCCTTTCTCCCTTCATCATCCTCATAACGGACGAAGACGACGGCAACCATTTCCACGGAATGGACGAAAAGTAACCCGGCTGGCTCCACCAACTCGGCGAGTTACACGGGTTATGTCCGGGTTCGGCCGAGTTAGTCCATACCAGGGCTAATAGCTAACCTAGACTGGTTCAGGCCCCAGGCTGGTGAGTTCCAATCCGGACCGGCCGAGCCGGTCCAGGTTTAATAACCATGAAGAGTCCTGTTAATTTATACAGGCTAACAGGTCACAAGTTCAACTATAATACCCTAAATTTTAAAAAAAGATAAAAAAAGAAATACTTAGAATCTTGGGATATTGTTAATATTTAAAAAGCATTATAAATAAATTTGGGAACTAAAGCATATCTAGAGAAATTATTTTTGGAGTAAATTCAGATTAAATTGAAATGGAAATAGTAATTAAAATTATCAAAGAAGGGCATAATGGAAAAGAGGAAATAAAAATGACAATATCTGCCCCTAGTAGTTATGGTAAAAGGGGCAAAATGGTAAAATACCTATTAAAAATAAATAAAAATGACGATATATGCCCCTAGTAGTTATGGTAGAAGGGGCAAAATGGTAAAATACCTATTAAAAATATCTTTCCTTTTTTTTATACCCCACGTGTTCCTTCATTTCTTTCTTCACTCTCTCCCTCTCGAACTCGATGAACCCTCTCATCCTCATCCTCTCCATTTTCTTTTTGTTTCCTCCAAGCTCGACAGGGGTGGCGAATGGTGAGAACGGTGAAGCACGATGGCGAGAAGAGGCCACAACACGTGCAAGGTTCAATTGGCCAAAGGTGAGCCTCATTTCCTTCGTTCTTCTCTCTTCTTGGTCCGATCCAAGTAAGGTTCGAGGGGGCGAAATTGATTTGAATTTTGGGGTATTAGGAGTTCTTAAACCTGTAAAAATGAAGCTTAGACTTTTATTTTGATGTTTTGGGAATGGTTTTGAGTGTTGAGTTTGGTTTGGCCGAATTGTTTCAAAAACTCCCAAATCGATCCTGTTCCTGCGTGATTTTCTTTGGGTGTTCTAGGTCTAAATTGAGATAAATCTGGATTCAATATGATTAGAAGTAGAATAGAGTGATATATGGTGATGTATGCTAAATATTTGGGGTTTTCTGAATTTCTCTATACTCCCTCTGTTTGGTCCAAAAATTTTTGTTCCTCTCTCTCTGTGTTTCGACTTCCTGGGCATGATGAAAGGATGGTGTAATGTGTGTTGGTTGTGAAAGATTAAATCTTAATTGTATGAGAAATTTGATTATTCTCTTCTATCCTTTCTTCTTGTTCTGTTCGGATGAGAAAAAAAGAATTGATGTTGATTTTGATAATTGAGTATTATTAGAGTGTTAATTGTTCATTGTCTTCTTTTCTCTGGTTTGTTTTACCGTGTGGTTTCAATGTCAGGGGAGGAGGAAATTTTGATGTTTGAATTAATGGAAGTGGGGTGTAACCGGAATAGGACATTGTTGTAAAATTTTCTTCCTTTTCGATTATTTTGTGCAGCTGTTAGCAAGGGAAAAGAGGAAGAAAATTAGTTAATATTGAGTTTGAAATTGAAGCTTTATTCTATGTGACATTAAGTTGAAATGGAAGTTGTTTTAAGGTAAGGAAAAGTTTGATTCTCAATGGAAGTTAGTAGTTTGAAATGGAGGGTGATCTTAAGGAATATAGGAGGTGTTTGGGATTTAATGGCTTTAAGGTTCTTTTGTTAAGTTGGCTGAATTATCAAATTAAAAGAATTATAAATGGTCTTGGATATAAAAGATGTAACATACTAAGTTAATTTCATATGGTTCGGATGTTGTTTAGAAACATTAAGAAGATTATTTATGTATTTATCTTGAATCTGAAGCATTTCTTGTGTTTGTGAGTAGTGTCCAAAGAAATCTGGATTTGAGGATGTAATGAAAACCTTGAAGTTCAAAATTTTAAATGGAAGATAATTAGTTGGAGTTAAGTGTTTAGTGTTTTGAGAAGGATTAAATTAAGGCATTGAAGCTGGACTTCTATGGATGATTGGTTGGTATAAATTGTTACATTAAGGATGAAGTTCTCATAATTTTTGTTGGTCCTAAAGGAATTGGACTAAAGTTGGGAAATAGTGATCTGTTTAATATAAAATGAGATGAAATAGGGGGAATTAATTCTTTGGACTAAGGGTTTTTAAGATATGAAATTTCAGTAAAACAATTGTTGCCAGTGACGTTGGAGCGGGTGGTTGATTTGTATGGAAAGTGGAATTGATAGGATTATGTTCAGAATCGGAAAGGGTACAATTTCATGCTTAGGGAATTAAGAATAGAGATTAAGTGTATAAGTATTAATGATAATGATGTCGATGACAGATTCCTAATGATTGTTGGCTCATTCATAAAGAATTGGTTTGAATTTAGTATTAATAGTTTAATATATGTAGGAAGATCAAGGAGCAAGTGAGAGATTCGATTTTGAAGTTAGAAATTGTAATTTGAACATATGAAGAGCATGGTTACTGATTTATGCAGAAGAGGAATGATTTTGAAGAGGATGGAGTATAGGGCTGAAGTTAAGATAATTGAATTTGACATTTTTTCTGATTAGGCATATATTAGTTTTGAAAAGAATTGAAATATGAGAATAACTGGATTATAGGAAAAATAAATGAAGCAAGTAATTGATCAATGGTTTATGTTGAAGTGGATATTATTTCTAAATGACTGATCCTAATTTATTATTTAAGGATTTTGACTTTCAAAATGATACTTAGTGGATGTTGTTATTAAATATCATTCGGAGATATAGGATACAAGAAGTTGGGAGTTTGATGATTAGAAACTTATTCAATTTGACTTATGTAATGATTCAAGAATATTAGAAATTTGAGTTAGGACTTATGGACGTTATTTGAATATCAACATTATCTTTGTTAATGTTTATGATAATAATTGATTATAGGGATCTAATTGTTAAAATGTCCGAATTGAAGTTTCAAAAGTCGTATTAGATCTTTAAAAGAGCAAACTAGGTGTTGTAAATGATCTGGTTGTTTTGAAGGATTAAATCTGATTGGACTTTACCGTTATATGACCCCTATTGGTTAAGTCAATATTCCAAGGTGATTAGAGATTATGAATGTTTATTAAGGTTTATTCTGTCCTAAAGTTTCAAACTAAGGTTTAGGGATAATCTTGAAGGTTAACAACTGATAAGGAATTGTTTAAGAAAGGATTTTGGAATGAAAACTAAGTGAGAGCTTATAATTTGGCATTTCAAAGAAGTATACAATGAATGTAGGAGTACATGATCATTACTGGGAAGTTGTTATAAATTGTTGGTATATGATTTTCTGCAGTAAGTCATTGCTTTGGAAGCTTAAAGGATAATTATAGAAGTAATGAAGTTGAATTTTCCCAACTCTTTTCTATTGTTTGGTCGGACAACCTTATTAGGTGAAAGGAATTGGTATTTTAAGGAGTTATAAGTTGTTGTCTAGGATTCACCAATGATTGACAAACAGTATATCGTTTGGGGTTTGGAAATCTTAAGGGAGGAGTTTTAAGCTTGAACCTTAATTGAAGATCAGAGATTTGGGATAGGATAAATTATAAATGATTGGTGGAAAATTTACAAATTAAGATGACTTCTTGTTTCATAAATCTAGTATAATGGGTTAAAGTTGGAAAGCTTAAATACTTCAGAGTCTTTAGGCTAAAATGGTTCGTTGTTACTATAAAGGGTTAGTAACTTATTCATGAGTTTACCAATCCTCAATTTAGGAAGAAAAGTATAATAATTGATGGAATCCAGTAGTGTATTAAAATAGGTTTAAGTTGTTGATTTGCTCATTTTATATGCACACCAGATTCTTAAAGATTAATGAAATCTAAACTTGGATAATACCATGACTTGAAGTTAGCCATACGTTTAAATAGATTTGAATAAATAATAACGGTTCTCAAGTGGTAAAATAGTATATTATTACTAAAGAAATATTCTTGAGGTAACTATTAGTCAAACATTGAAAATCAAAAAGCATAATTGAGTATAGGCTAGATAATAAGAGATTGGGTAGTATCAAATATTTAGGACGTGAGAGACGTAAAATGATTACAAATAAGCAGGAGTACTAATTTATATATTGTGTAATTTTAGGAGAGGATGGCGGTGTGGGTTCCTTGAGGCACCAAGAAGGAAAAGAACCAGTAATTTTCCGAACTCAGGTAGTAGTTTATCTCATTACATTAAATTGCATGTATAATTTTGTAATACCTGTTACACATAAATGGTAAGTCTTTTATTCTTTTCATGTTTGGAGTAGGTGGTTCGCTACCCCTTTAGTAGATCAGTTTTGTTATAACTTTAAATGTTATAACGAAGAAATCCTGCAAGTAAAGCCTCCACTAGTTAACGAATATATTGTTAACAGTGGTTGGTAGGTGCTAATGTCACAAAGATTAGTAAGATAAATACTATCATTATTTGTACATGTTTATAAAATGTATACATGATAATGCATGCATCAAATCTATAGTGTATGACATAAATTGCGTTAAACTACTATTTTTCAGAGGAGCTGGGAGATGGTTTGATGGTTGGAATAAGGCAGGAGTGCTGGAAGAAGATGAGACAAAGGGAATAAGATGATATTTTGAAAAGCAAGAATATCTGTAGGAGTGTTTTACTATGGTAGTTCAATGTTTTAATAGTATTATATATATGATATAACATTAAATTATTAAGTTAATAGCGAAAAGCATAGAAAATAGAAATTGTATACATGTATAAAGGGTTTTCAACCTCCTAAGTACTATAAATAAGGGATAGATTCCCTAAGAGGATTAATGTACCTTTAATTGTTTTATGAACCACGCTGTTTTAGAAAAAGTTTTAAATTGTCTAATTTGTCAGAAAAGCCCATTCCAACAGAAAGAATGTTGGTTTAATGTTTAGAAAGAAAAAGTTTTAAATTTTTCGGTATTTTGGACTTCTGACATTTATAAAATTGGTTATAATTCAGTTAAAATGCTATAGGATAGTATTAAAAATTTAGGTGTTACATCAACATGCCCGAAACATGCCTATGACTTTAAACAAGCCTTACTTAAAACACTCAAACTTGTCCAAAATACACGATTAAGCACAAGTATTATTAATATTCTACATTTTCATTTTCAGTTTAGCATCAAAACAGCAGCATAACAAACTGAAAAATATAGAGAAATGAGACATGATTAACCAGAAATAAACCAGAACCATCAGCAATAAACCAAAAGCAAAAAATCGCGGTAGATACATAACCAGAACCATCAGCAATAAACCAGAACCATTAACAATAAACTAGAACAAAAAATCGTGTTAAACAAGAACAATAAACGATCAGCAATGAACCAGAAAGGCGAAAATCAAGAAGAAAAAGAGCATACCCAAGGAAGATTCGAGAGAGCTGAACGCTGAGGGATGAAGGAATGGCGTCGGGGGCTTTACAGAAGAAAGGAGAGAACTGGGTGACAACGTCTTGAAGGAGCCAAATGCCGAGCGATGAAGGAGCGAATGGATGCGATGTGAAATAGGTTCTATTCAAGTGAATGGCGAAGATTGAAGAGACCAAAGAGACTAAAGGGCGAAGAGAGATTTGAGGGGTGGTGGTCGGGTGGATGAGTGATGATCGAGACGAAAGATTTTGGGAGGGGGAGGGATCGCAGTCGCAGAGAGTGAGAGGTTGAATGAGATGAGGTGAATGAGATGAGGTGAGACAGGAGAGTGAGATTAGGGACTAAAAAACCCTAAAGGAGAAAAGGTAAAAAAATATACTTAAAAAATATATTTTTTTAACAGGCCGGCCTGACAGGCCTAACATGCTTTTGTTTCTAGCCTGAGCCTGGCCTGTTAAGCATAACATGCCCTAAAAAAAGCCTGAGCCTGAGGCTGGCCTGATAATAAATAGGCTAGGACAAGCCGCATGCTTCTGATAGGCCAGCTGGGCGATTCCCACCCCTAAACAGAAGGGAGAATCGAAGTGATAGTGGCAAGCGAGTCCAAGAAGACGCAGGCGATTGAGAGAGGGGGCTTTGTGAATTGTTGAGAATTTTTCATTTTTGGGCCTTGTTGAAGTTAGGGTTTAGGTAATGGTTAGATATCTGGGCTTTTTTTTGTTTAACTACTTCCTCCAAAAATTTCGAATTGGGGATTAGAGCCAGTGTTTGAAGACCTAGACCGAACGGTTCGACCGGTCAAACCGTCGGCCGGAGTAACTGCTGGTTCGTTTCAATGGGTTTAGCCGTTTCGAGAGTTTGGCAGCTTTCAACCACTTCTAGCCGGCCTTTTAGCGAGGAAACAGTATTAACCCACGAATTGGAGCGGATTTTCAACAGCCGGCCGGGTTAAACTTGAATTGAAAAAAATGGCAGAAGGAGGATGAAGATAGAGAGCTAAGGAGAGAGAAAAATTTAGGAAGAAATAGCAGATTTAAAGTACCTTCCAAGTTTTAGATGTCGGACTGAGAAGGCAAGTAGTTTTTTTAGAAGGAAAAATTATTATGGGAAAGAGATGTCAGATTGATGAGACGATGAAAAGATAGAGATCTGGGTGAGAAGGAGAGAAATGAGAAAGATGAAAGCTACAAGGAGGAAGGATATCGTATTTTTGAGACAATCACTTTGTTAATATCAATGGATAAACAAAAGCATCATGTTAATACCCACTAGACAAAACCATTGAATGACGCTTCATTTACAGGACCTCCTTACCTCCTGACTTAAGCCTCAGTTAGTGTGATCTTGTTTTGTAATGTTTTCTCAACTAAGTAACAGTTTGACAAAAAATTGGAAAAAACAGTTTATAAAAAACATTAATTGTTTGGTCTAAAAAAACATTAATTGTAATTTTTTTGGAAAAAAAGAATTCTAAATTTATTAAATCTATAAAATATAAGTTTTTATAGATTAAAATTATTAACTTGACAAAAAAAAAAAAGATTAAAATTGGTAGGCAGTGGAAATTTAATCCCTATTTTTTTGTGTCAAAATTTTAATCCCTCTTTATGTTTAGATCTTTTACATAAAACTCTTTCATTTTTCATAATCTATACACCTAATATTCTAACAGTAGTATATGCCCAATAAAACATTTGAAAATTCACAGTCTAATTGTTTTCTCAATAGCTAAGAAAACCATTGTATTCTTATCATTATTTTTATCATTACATCATCATTGTAATTAACTAATTAAAATGTAAGCAACTTCAAATGATCATAACATTAAATTAATGAAGTTTGTTTTAATGTTATTAAGAAATTGATAATTGTATTTTTTTTTGCCATTGATATTCTATTTTTTCATATAATATTTTAAAAGTAAAATATGTTTTTATTTGATTATTATGTTGACGGTCTACTGGAGAGCAAACAATCCCTCAAGTAACGAAGTTTAGGTATTTGGGATCAATTATAAGACAAGATGGTGAGATTGATGACGATATCAATCATAGAATTCAAGCTGGGTGGTGTAAATGCAGGAAAGCTACTGGAGTTCTCTGCGATAGAAAAGTACCCCATAAGGTAAAAGGGAAGTTTTATCGCACTGCTATAAGACCAGCAGTATTATATGGTAGTGAATGTTGGGCTTTGAAGGGTCAACATGAACATAAGATGGGGGTAAGCTGAAATGAGGATGTTGAGATGGATGTGTGGTCACACAAGAAATGATAAGATTCGGAATGATCATATACGCGAACGAGTTGGAGTGGCACTTATCAGTGAGAAAATGGTAGAAAATCGTTTGAGGTGGTTTGGACATGTACAAAGGAAGCCATTAGATGCGCCAGTGAGGAGAGTAGATCAAATAGTCTGGAGTCAGATTAAGAGAGGAAGAAGGAGACCGAGGCTTACACTTAATGAAGTTGTAGAGCGCGATCTTTTAATAAATAATATATCTAAAGATTTGGTTAACGATAGAGCACAATGGCGTCGTGCGATCCATGTAGCCGACTCCACTTAGTGGGATAAGGCTTTGTTGTTGTTGTATTATGTTGACGGTCTAACCGAACAATCCAACCGATTTAACCATTTGAACCATGACCCGCTTATATTTTCGGCTTGATCTCCGGTCCGCCTTTTAAAACATTGATTAGAGCTATTAGTAAGGACCTGCCAGGCCCATAGGGCTTAAAAAAGTTAGCTCATTAACTCTGTATCATGGACCAACATATAGTTGGTCAAACGGTATAAAGCCCCGTTAGATCTTTTAAGGTATCGAGTTTGAGTCCTAAATGAGACCCTTGTGTTATGAGGGAAATACGTCCAAAATAGCTTAAATTATTTCAAAAATATGAGTAAGGTGAGAAAAATATAAGAAAACCATGATTTATCAAGCACTTACACAGGGTTAGAAAGAAAGGTTGGATGTCAATGATAATAATATCCTTACATTCTAATTTATTATATCTTATTATAAGAAACTAGTTAAAAATAAACACTATATATCAAAATACTTTTAAGAAAAGATTTATGAAAAATAATTTCATTAAAATTTGTATTTGTTTAAAAATAAATTAAGATAAATATATTATTTTTAGGGAAAATTAATTACAAGTCTCTTGTAAGGAATTTAATTATCATGAGGTCCCATGAAATCGCGTAATTAATTTTAGGTCCCACGCGAAATCACATAATTAATCTCAAGTCCCACAAAGTTGTTATCGCCTGCTCATTCAGTTGTTATCGACAGTTCAAAAGTTGTTAGTGAACAAAAGTCATTACGCATGCTCATTTAGTTGTTACGGTTAGCCACAAGTTATTATACATGCTCATTAGGTTGTTATCGTATGCCAAAAAGTTGTTATCGCTTACTTATTCAGTTATTAGTGATTGAGAATTCAGCAACAACTTTTGACCAGACGATAACAACTGTTTGGCCTACGATAACAACTTAATGAACATGCGATAACAACTTCATGTCAAAGACCTAAAATTAATTACACAATTTCGTGGGACCTCATCTTAATTAAGTTCCTTACACGAGACCCGTAATTAATTACCCCTTATTTTTATACTATGAAGGTGACTCGGTAGGGTTGGCTGTAGATAATGAAGGGTAGTAATTAAAGAAGAATTTTCTTCTTGAAATTTCTTTATATTTGAAGAGAAAAATAAAGAGGAAAATGTGTTCAGTCTCATCTCTCATGTTTTCCGGCTCATCTTTTTTCTTTCTCCCATTTTTTGCCTAATCCAGAAAATTCCAGTCCTTGTCTATTTTCTTTTCTCGAAACTTTTCCTCTGATCCTAACATGGTATACAAGTTTTAGGGAGAATTTTGATATAGGACCGTGGTAGCTAATTAATTAAAAAGTATAAACAAAATATTCTGAAATATTACTTCAGGTTCAGGGTTCTTAAGTGAAATTAAATTGATGTGGAAAAAGAAAAAAAGGGTCCACCCCCACCTGGCCTCTCTGACACTCTCTCTCTTCTCTCTCTCACTCTCACACAGACCCCACTCATTTTCATACGAACAAGGAAAAGCTCAAATGAATAAGAAAAAGCTCATATGAATAATAAAATGACCATATGAACAAGTCTCAATAAAAAAACCAAATATTTCTCTCACCCCCTCTCTCCTCTGACACGCTCTTCTCTCTCTCTCTCTCTCTCTCTCTCTCTCTCTCACACACACACACACACACAAACCCCACTCATTTTCACATAAATAAGGAAAAGCTCATATGAACAAGCCTCAATAAAAAACCAAATATTTCTCTCACCCCCCCTCTCTCCTCTGGGCTTTGACACACTCTCTCTCTCTCTCTCTGTGACACGCATCTTTCTCTCTCTCTCTCTTTCTCACACACACACACACCTGCTCATTTTCACACGAACAAGGAAAAGCTCATATGAACAAGCTTAAATAAAAAACCAAATATCCCCCTCACCCCCTCTCCTCTGACACTCACTCCCTCTCTCTCTCCCTCTCTTTTTCTCTCACACACCCCGCTCATTTTTACACGAATAAGAAAAATCTCATCTGAACAACGAAAAGCTCATATGAACAAGCTTCAATAAAAACAAAATATTTCTCTCACCCTCTCTCTCCTTTGACACTCTCTCTCCTCTGACACACATTCTCTCTGACACGTGGGGTCAATGTTGTCTTTTTTCCTCTCAATTTAATTTCAGTTTGCCCCCACAAGACTCAAGTACTATTTCAGAATCTTTTGGTCCTATTTTGAAATTAATTAGTTACCGCGGTCCTATATTAAAATTCTCCCCCAACTTGTTTTACTTCTACTTTTTAAAACAAACTTTTTTTTGTCCTAAAAAAGGACGTAAAAAGGAGAGGAAACATATGTAAAAACTGTTTTTTTTTTGTGATGTAATATTTGAATAAATTATTTTTTTACATGGTGTATGCATAATGTGACAATATTTTCCTAGTTTATATGAATTTTTGTTAATTTGTCACGTGGTTTAAGAATTAAAAAAAAAATGCTGGGTGGCATTTGTTAGGATAGCTGGATAGGTCAATGGTGATTTATTAATTTTAAGGACAATTGCACTTAGGTTCCAAATAAGAGATCTAGTTTCAAGTAAGAGATTTAATATCAGATAAGTTCCAATGAGTTGTCAATGACAAATGAAATAGTCATTGTTAACAAATGAAAAAATTGTCAATAAAACATGTCTGTAATTAAATCTATTACTTAGAAATTGAGTACAATTGTCCCTAATTTGGATTCTTAAACCAAGAGGAAAAGAATCAATCAGATAACTTCAAGAGCTTCTCGAAAACAGTTGAGATTTAATGAAGCATTAATCTCTATTCAATGCATGATTGGCTGGAAAATCAACTTTTTGTTGACCTTTTTATTAAGCAAGGAGTTGCTTTCAACTCTCCAGTTACTTTCAAGGAAACCGATTTCTTTGGTCGTACAAAATTAGTAGAGAGTGTTAGGTATATTTACACCTTCTAAATCCTATTTTGGCTGTATATTTACACCTTCTAAATCCTATTTTGGCTTTGTATATTTGCTTTTTAAAAATAAAATAATATTTTAAGAGACCCATAAGAAAATTTCATTAAATCCTATGGAGCAAATTTATTTCAGTCAACCCCCAAAAGAATCTGAAAACTTGCTACACCCCCAAAAGGACCAAAGTGATATTAAATGTTTCACTTAAAATACTAAAATGTTCTTACTGAAAGAAGTACAAACCTCTTGAAAATTTCCTATGTGTCTTGAAAATTCCCTATATGTCTCTTAAAAATTCTCCATATATGTCTTAGAAACATAGTTGTGAAATTTTGGATGCTTTAGTGTTGGATTCCATGATTTTTTAGACTTGAAAATACCCATATGGATGTTTGAAATTAGTACAAACATATAGGAAATTCTCCATATGTATCTTGAAAATCCAGTTGTGAAATG
Source organism: Mimosa bimucronata (assembly GCA_037074515.1). NCBI lineage: Eukaryota > Viridiplantae > Streptophyta > Magnoliopsida > Fabales > Fabaceae > Mimosa > Mimosa bimucronata. The sequence continues at coordinate 6,385,879 of CM073446.1, forward strand.
TTGAATGCTTTAATGTTGGATTTCATGATTTTTGAGACATAGAAATACTCACATTGATGTTGGAAAAGAACACAAATGTATTGGAAATTCTCCACATGTGTCTTAGGTTTTGGTTGCGAAATTTAATAAGGATATTTTGATCTTTTAGTTTAAACATTTAATATCACTTTAACCTCAGGTGCAGTTTTCAAATTCTTTTGGGGTTTACTAAAATAAATTCCCTCTTTTGTGAGTTTCATGAAATTTTCCCAAAAATCAAATATAGGTTGTGTAGATGAGATCTTAACGGTATAAACATGTTTAGCTCTAATCATGGTTTTTTTATAAGTAAAGAGATCAGTTTCAATTACAACCTAAAAAATAACCTTTATGGCCTGCTGTGAACAGTAATCATTATTAATCTCTGTCCTCTACTTCTAGTCGCATCTGTTGAAAGCCTCTACAGAAATTGTTAGGTTAGCCAATTAATATCCATCTAGAGAAGGATAAATACTTCTGTTTCTTTTTTGCAGATGCTCAAGGATAAGCTTTAAAAACTTAACTTTGGTCTATATAGGCATCACTAATCGTAAGCCACATCACCTTTTTTCGTTAATCACTACCATTTTGGATGCATATTTTGATTGTTCAAATATAATTAAATTATATTTAAAAATATTTAAATTAAACCTGTTAGATAATTTCAAATGTTATTTAAGAGTTGAATTTACATTTTTAGAAGTACGGGGTGCCCTTATTAAAAAAAGAAGAAGTAAGGGGTGCAAAATATTTTTAAAATTAAACCTGTTAGATAATTTCAAATGTTATATAAGAGTTGAGTTTACATTTTTAGAAGTAAGGGATTGTGAGTGACATGTCTTGATAAGTGGAGTAATTCTATATCAAACTGTAGACCTTACTAAAGAAGGCATACCTTTTTCCTGAACCAAATGGAGGGAAGATGCCTTCTTCCCCACAAAAAAATGACTTTGGTAGTTTGATCTCTACCTATTTCATCCCAGAATCTATAAAATTAACAGACAAATGAAAAATACTTCATACTAATTCTAAGATGTTTTTACCTGTTACCTAACACCATATTAAAACATTTGGCTATTTATTAAAGGGAAATGCGTAAGAATGCCTATGTATTTTGGTCTAAGGTGTACCCAACATCGCGAAGTTTTTTTTAGCCAAAGGTGCATACGTAGTTACCAAAATGGATCAAAAGTGCTAATGCCGTCAATATAATATACATTAACGGCTTTAAGTTTTCCAACGTTAGGAAGAATAAAATGTGCAAAAATACCCAAATTTGGTCCTAAGTGCGCCTAACACCGCAAACTTTTTTTTGGCCCAAAAATGACTACGTAATTACAAAAATGCTTCCCTCAGTGCATATGCCATTACTTTACACATATTAGGCAGTGATTTTTGCAAATGTCTTTTACATATTCATGTGCTCAAGCTTAAGGATGTTACCAAAATGGTTCCCTCAGTGCCTAAGCACTCATCCTACGACACTAATTGAGTTTCCAAAGTTTCAATGATCAAGATTAAATATTAGAGGAGCGTATTATTTAAATTCTAGAGTTTTAATAAATATATCAAGATATTTTGAAGAATCGAATAAGAACAGATTATCAATGAATTATAACAAAGTAATCAAACAACTACATTTGCAATGGGCATTTCAGAATGTTAGTTTGCATTCTCAAAGGTCTATTTATTTGGATTGAACCCATATAAATCAATTTCTTCATGAACCTTGTGACAAACTTCTAACTTACAAACTTTTCTATATTTTCTGAATTTCAATACTCTATTTCATTCTTATCCATTTTTGAAAAATTGTTTTTGAACTTAAAGTTTTGGAAAAGATTTTATTGTCCCAATTCACCCCTCTCTTGTGTATTTCTCCCGCCTAATGTGTGTAAAGTAACAGCATAGGCGAACCATTTTTGTAACTACTTGGGCATTTTTGGGACAAAAAAAGTTCACAGTGTTGGGTGCAATTAAGACCAAACTACATTGGTATTTTTGCAGTTTTTATTCTCCCTAATGTTGAAAAATTTAATGCCTTTGTGTATATTGACGGCAAAGACACTTTTAACCCATTTTGGTAACTGTGGGTATTTTTGGACAAAAAATACTTCTCAGTGTTGGGTGCTTCTTGAACCAAACTACATAGGCATTCTTGCACATTTACCCTTTATTAAATATGAGGGTTAAATGTCATATTTGCCACGAAAGTGTTCAAGGTGTATCGTATCTAATTCGAAAGTGTGCAAAATGTATCGTATTCGCCCTTTACCGTTGAAAAACCCAAGTTGAATATTAAATAGTTGACGTTGACCATTAATATTTCAACGGTAAAAGGGTGAATATCATACACCTTGCACACTTTGAGGGCAAAATTAAACTAAAAAATACTTTCAGGCCAGATATGATACATCTTGCACACTTCTTCTAGGGCAGATATGACCTTCAATCCTAAATATAATGACACCAAACAATCCTATAATCAACCTCAGCTGCTAATGAGATAAGAGTAACACTCATTGCTGATGCTATTGCTCCTAAGTTATATATATACAAACACATATATACATAATAACTCTCATGATAACGTCTTTGACTCATACCTTCTTGTTTCTCGGCATCCACAATACCAATAATCCAAATTTAAGGACTTCAAATGTTCATGTCATCTAGGATACAGAAAATGAAAAGTTTCATCCACCAAAACGCTTCCAAAAATACAAATGCCAAATATAATCCTAAATTATTGATACACTTCAACAATAATAGTATCAGATGACAAACAGTACATAGTAGAAACAAAGAAAACGAAACCACCAGATCCTCTCCAACATGGTTAGTGTGTAACTGTGTTCCAAGAAGTTTCTAAACCAACTATTTGTCACATGTAAAATCAGAAACACATGACAGACCAGGACCAACATGCCAACAAAAATGCTTATTCCGAAGATATCACCTATCCCATTAATGTGCTACGAAAAATAGCTACTCAACAAGAGAATAACAAAGACATGAAGGGAAAACAGTCCTCTGAACACTCCGGCATGTAACCACCCAAAACAGCAAGATTGCCATAACCCAGTAAAGAAACTCGTAATCTGACAATTCAAAAACTCAAATCTTTATTGGTTACGTGCAGCAAATATTCCAGCATCCTGTTGCTTCCATGACAAGACATTACATCGGTTGATTGCTTGGCGGTTAGAGACCAAAAAAAAGAAAAGGCACATTTCCACCAAAACTAGACTATCTCAAAATCTCTTACCTAGTCTTCTGCCACGATCGGCTCCACTAAGAGCCATTAGAAGTGGCTGTGATGGAGTAAATCCCTGTGCCTCCATTATCCCTTGTATTCTTCGTGCATCCTGCACAAACCCACCCGACAGAAGACTCCTTATGATTCTCTCAAACTCATCTTGTCTTAATTGATCCTTTTTAGCCTCGAGAACTCCCAGAGCTTGAAGGGCCTTCTTTTCATTTCCTGCCCTTGCATACATATCACAAAGACTCACTTGAATTTTCAAAGGAGGAGCCTCACCCTGCTGAGCAATTTTCCCCAAAAGCTGTTCAGCCTCATTGATAAGCTGCATCTTTGCAAACCAGTCTACAAGAACGGTGTAAGTGGCAATCCCAGGCTCAAACCCATCCTGCTCTAGCTTCATAAGAAGATTCAATGCCTTGTCCAATAAGTTTTTCCTCTCATATGCCGATATCATGCTGGCAGTGACCCGGTCATCGGGCTTATGTCCGAGTTTTATCATGTAGTCAAAGCTGTTTCTAGCCATATCAGGATTGTCCGCACGCTCGTGTGCCTCAACGAGAAGCGTACAGGTCTCCATTGTCTGCTCAAATCCTGAAAATTGCATAGATGAAGAAATTCGTACAGCTCCATTAACATCCCCAATATGAGCAAAAGCTCGGAACAATGCCATGTATATTTCATAAGAGGGTTTCATTCCTCCTGTCTCCAGTTCCCTCAATAGAGCCTCACCCATCTTAGGTTGGCCAGCATTTACATATGACATGATCATTGCATTATATGTTTTCGCATCTGGTTGGACACCTTGTCTTTTCAAGCTTTCAAATGCCTCTTTTGCACGATCAAAATTACCTGCCTTGGCATACATGTGAATCAATGTACTGGCTATTATAGCATCAGGAATATAACCATTTTCACTCATCTTCTTGAGAATCCTCTCAGCATCATCATACTTGCTCTCTTCAGCATAGATACTTATAATCTTAGAATAGTCCCCAATATTCGTTTGGAAAGACTTTTCTGTCAATGCAATTTCTGATACCTACAAGTATAAAATTTGATAAACAATTAAACCCATATATAGACCAAAATAGCTTCGGGTTCATCCCCGGTTCAATTATGTTCACTTTAAAAATATACCCAAGTAATACATAAAGGTTCTAAAATTTCATGGTTTCCTCTGCATTAGCAAAATACAATGTTCATATAAGCATGGAACCTCAGAAATTTGTGGGACATGCATCATAATTGGTAATTAATTGATAATCCACCCAAAATTACACCTGCTCCAATCATTTTCCAACAAAGTTAATTGGCAAACATAGTTTTTAGTTGCTATATGGATCAAGGTCCTTGTAGCTTTTTCATTAAGGAATCGATCTCCATAGTTTTGGTCAATTTTGGTCTAAATCCCTATTGTTACAAAATATAATTGCCATATCAGCAACATGTCATTGCTAGTACAAATTTCTCCATGCTAATGAAAATGGATAAATTGAAGCAGATAGTTCATGAACATATTCTAGTGTCGAAAATACAACAGAAAATTCCATCATTAAGCAAAAACAGAAAATTCCATCATTAAGCAGAGAGGTCGTGTACTTAGAATTGAATATTTCTCTTTCCAAATAATCAGCAGAAGCCTCAGAATAGATTTATACTAGAAAATCCATTCACCTCGCAAAGTTCCATTATCCAAAGCTAAAAAGATGGGATGTGGTAAACTAATCAGGCCAAACTACTAATGATGCAACACTGAAACTATTGGCTTACCTTTAAGTACAATGCCAAATTCTTCTCTTTCAATTTGTCAAGTAAATTAACCCAGTCCACCCTGCTAGGTTGATGAATCTCTACCCACTCAGTAATCAGCGAAGTCGGATCATCCACCTCATTTAATGACAGGATTTTCTCAGTGACAAGTTTCACTTTCCCAGATATGAGCTTTGGCTCATGCGGCCAAATGAATTCCTCAGCCTCATGAATTCTTTCAGCAACTTCTGCCCACTTTGGATCAGATAGATTAAGCCCATATATCTTATAGTTTATCTTCCCTCTTCTCTTGGGTAGACTAACAGTCTTACTTTTCCCCTCAACATCATCAACATTCTCACCCACTGCCTCAGTTTTCACTTTTTCCTCAGCTTGTGACTCTTTCCTCAAACGCTCCAAACCCTCATAAAACTCATGCTCCTCCATTTTCTCACGTGCCCACTTGAACCTAAGCTCTCTAAGCAAAGTCCCACGAACACCAATCTCTCCAGCAAACCTACACATCTCCTTAACCTCCTCACTCTGCAAGAAACCCTTCATCCTTTCCTTCTTCCTTTCCTTATTCATATCATCCAACACCATATTGCTCACTTCCCACACCGTCCTCCACAAATCCTCACTAAAATCATTCGAACCAGACACCGAAGAATTCAACCCACCCTTTTCCAACTCATTCACAACCTTCCTCACGATTATCAATAACATCCCATCAATTGTTTGTTTGTCAGAACCTGGATAAGCTTCCACAAGCTTCTTACGCATTATCCACACAAATCTCGACAAGAACTCATTCGTTGATCCATCTGCATCATCATCCTCCACCTTTGAACTAAATCTAGGGTCATAATTGGAAATATTTGGTTTAGTTATCGCAGTAGAATGAAGGGTTCTGGAGAAGGGCGAAATGGAATTTGGGCATTTATGTGATACGAAGGTAATAAAGCTGTAGCTTTGATCAGTAGAATGAAATGAAGGAAGTGTAGGACGTGTGATTGTGGAGCTAGATTTAGAGATATGAGAGTGAGTAGAATTGGGTCTACGTAGTTTTTCGATGGCATTTCTACAGAGCAAAGTCCTCCAAACCATTTCTCACAAATTCCACACCTAATATAAAAAAACAAACAAGGAAGAGAATTTCAGATGCAGAGAAAAAACTAATAGACCATAACAGAATTGCATATAAGCATAACATGCCCAAATTACTTAAAACACTCAAACTTGTCCAAAATACACGATTAAGCAACAAGCATAATCAGTATTCTACATTTTCACTTTCAGTTAAGCATCAAACAGCAGCATAACAAACTGAAAAATATAGAGAAATGAGACATGATGAACCAGAAAATACTAGAAATAAACCAGAACCATCAGCAATAAACTAGAACAAAAAAAAAAATCGTGTTAAACAAGAACAATAAACCGTCAGGAATGAAGAAGAAAAAGAGCATACCCAAGCGATGAAGGGAGGCGATGTGAACTGGACTGTGTTCAAGCGAATGGCGAAGATTGAAGAGACCGAAGAGAGATTTGAGGGGTGGTCGTCTCGTGGATGAGTGACGATCCACACCAAAGGTTTTGGGTGGAGGAGGAATCGACGAAGCACGGTGAGACAAGACAAGGGTTTAGATAAGGATAGGATTGGAATATTTAAAATATGATATGGCTATTTTAGTTTAAAGAATATAGAAATTTTCTCTTCCCTCCAAAAAAAGCCCAAATTTTTTAGAGAGAAGCTGATGGAGAGCAAAGGGCCACTGGAGGACAAAAATTCTCCCCTCCCCTTCATTTTATTTATCCAAACAAGGTTTTATACCTTATAACACCCCTCTTCCTTCACCTCCTCTCTAAAACCCTTCAACCAAACAGACCCTAAGAATAAAAAGTGAAAAAGAAATTAAAATATATATATATTTGCTTAACAAGTCGGTTGACAAGCTTTTTTTTTTAACCTAAGCCTGACCTATTAAGCATAATAGGTCCTAAAAAAGCTTGAGGCTGAAGTTGACCTGATAATAAATAGGCCAGATGACAGGTCGATTGAACTGTTCCACCCCTAGTAATAGAGAGGCAAATCAAAGTGCAGATCGGTTGGCGATGTTGAGCATCTCACAAGCTGAACAAAGAATTGTGTGGATTCACCCAACTGAATCCATTGAAAGATATCTACAGGAAGATAATGAGGAGCGTTGTTTGTTGGCCTCAAAGGGTGGTGATTTAGTATAGGGCTAGGCCCCTTTAAGTTACTAACAAAAAACAAAAGTTTGAGGAAAAGTATTGGATGATTTTTTGTTGATTGTTCAAAAAACCTTGACTTCCTCTCTTTCTTTTGCTCTCACGAGCTCAACCACAGGAATCTAGACTCTAGAGTGATTCTTCTCTAATTTTGTGGAACAAAAGTAACAAAACATTAAAAACTGTTCTCATTCTTTATTTTTGAGAATGATTTTATTTTTCGGAACATGTAAACAGAAACACATTTTTAGACAAGTCTTTTCTGGCTTTTTTTTTTTTTTCAAAACTGATATGAAAATAGGACATCAAACAACCTGCATCTTTCTATTTCTTCGTATCACCATCATGTCACAAGCCAAAATCCAAATTCATAACTTAACAATTAACATCACGTGAGACAGCAAAAAGATAACTTTTCATATTTCCAAAACGACAAATTTGAATACAATGACCCCCCCCCCCCCCCCAAAAAAAAAAAAAACACAAAAGAACAACAATTTCTACATTAATCCATTCATAAAAAATTCGATAGAATTTTACGATGGCTGATGACCTAACACAACCCTCTTCCTTCAAGTTTCCCAAAAAAAATACATCGACCACAAATTGCATGGAACACATCACATGCAGAATGTCATATTTACATCACAAATACAAAGTTTACGGATAATCCACCAGAAATAAAAGGAAAAAAAAGGAGAAAACCCATGAGTTCTTGCTATTTAGAAGTTAATAGCAATCACCATTGACTCTGGGGCCTGGAGATTGGTTCAACAATGGCATTAATCTTCTTCTGCAGCTCTGGCTTGTTAGCTCCTACGAGTTTGTCAATCTGTTCACCATTTTTCAGAAAGAAGAAAGTTGGAGTGGCTTTGATATCCCATGAAGTGCTAAAGTCCTGCAACATACAAAACCATGTCAAAGACTTGCAAGTCTTCACTCACGTCAAGAGTCTACAAGATAATTTCAGAAATTTACTTCTCTTATAATGATTTCTAAAAGATATCTGTCACCTAGCCGATGTTTGAGGGATTCCTTTAAGGCTATGTTTGGATGGAGGGAAACGAGGTGATACTAGGGAGGAAAACTCCCAAAAGTAGTAAAAAAAAAATTTACTAATTTAGGGAGTTTTCTCCCCAAATATTCATTCCTCCCTTATTCTCTCTCCATCCATACAAGGGGTAACTGATGGGAGTAAGTTGGGAATAATTTATGTCCATATTAACTCTGTCTACTAGACTAACTGCCTGTTTGCATTAGCAGAGAAAAATTGATTCTGCACTGTACAAGGTAAAATGTGATAGGTTTACCTTGTAAAACACAAAAGCACTTTTTTAAGCTGATCCAAACAGCTTATATTTAAAGTTATAATCAGAAAGTCATGATATTGAAGAATAACATCTGTAGCTTCACTACTTACAGCTAGTTCATCCACATCAATTAACAAGAACATCAACGATGGGTATTTCTCAGATAATTCGCTGTAATAGGGTGCAATTGTCTTACAAGGACCACACCATGTGGCACTGAAATTTGCAATCACCTGTCAAACATACAGTATTAGAATTAATTCTGGTATCCAAAGAAAAAAAGTAAAGGATTATTGAAATAACCATAAACCAGGCTAAAGAAAATATACTTGAAAATATGGGAGCAACTGAACAAACTTATATTTCATATGGAGCAAGACAGCCTAACAAAGTGTCTCTATGCGTGTTTATAGAGAGTTCATAATTTGCATCAATAAGAATAACTCAGTGGTTTATCTCATGCCCAATTTTGAAAAGATCATTTTATACCTTCATTCTTTTAATGAAGCTTCGTTTTAAGCTTCTTGTTGTATCAATCAGCAGGAGAGATCAATACTATATCATGATTCTGAACAAGAGCACATACTATATCACTCAGATTGTTCCACAGAAAATCCAATTATCAGATTTAATTATTTCATGATGGAAATTATAACCAACCTTTGAATGACGTGCAAAAGGAAATAAAAGACAGTAACATGTTCAATAACTTCTGCATATAATTGAGTTGGAATCACATAACAAGAACGATTGTAAACTAAGGGCAACAAAAAGGACCAAAACAGGAACTAAGGTGCATCTCACTGATATGGACTCTCAAATGCAGTTACACTATCATAGTTCATATAGTAACATTGTCGAGTGTGAGAGAAAACAATTACCGAGGCTATAAAATATAGAAATGCAAGGTAAAATATTGTAAGGTTCATCCAAACACACAGGAAAAAATTGATAATGACCCTTCAAATAACCTATGGCATTGACAAAATGTTTAGGATGGAAAACTTACAGTTCTGCCATCCCTTGTTGCTTCTGCCAACTTTTGATCCCATGCTTCTTTGCTGGTAATAAGTTGTACATTTCCAGAAGCCAACTCCACATGCTGATCAGAATCATCATCCTTAGCTCGTGGCTACAAGCATTACAATCATTATTAAACTTACTCAGAAGAAAGCACCCCATAATGCCAAGATGACTTCTGACCATCTGGTTTGTGCATCATGCATCTAACCAAATAGTCAGAGGTTCGACTTGGCAGGAATGAAGAAAACACCACATAATGAAATACGCAAACTGATAAACAATCAATTTTATAGGCATCAAGGTTCCACAAATAATGCTGAACTATCATAAACATAAACCCTTTTTTCATTTTTCTTCTTCTAGCAAGCATGTATTGGGATGACAAAACAACTCAGGAGGATAATACATTGGCAGATGACCAAATTTTTAAGCTACAGTTGGAATACTATTGAATCATGCTGATTCAGTAGGTTTCCTGCAATCACTGAAGCATGAAGGGAGAATATACAAGTCAAGCCAAAATTCTATCCATGGGCCCCCACTAACTATAGCTAAGTAGACTCAGATCAGTCTGAGCAAGGAATAAGAACATCCCTTTATCAAAGATTAAAGACTTCCACTATTGTAATAGACATATTGAAAGCTGCTAGAAGAACTCATCCTTTACCAGGCCATGTTACCCTTTGATCCATTTTTCATTTTTTAGTGTTTCATACTCGTGGATCAATACAACTTTACAAGTTGTGTTCAATTTGATGTCTATTCGATGATTACCTATTGTGGTAGCATGAAGGACCTGGGCTAAACCATACCAAATTTGGAAGTTTCATGTGCATTGAAGAATAGTTTCTATTTTTTGAGCAATCTCACTATATGATTGTTGTTTGCCACTGTCATATTGTCAAATTGAGCAGGAAATATAAGCTGCCTAACTTCATATTGGCAACTCTTTTTCTTAGTCTCCAACATCTCCAAGGGTGCCATTTGAACTTGGTCTTGATATTGAGAAACTTCAGTGTGAAATCAAAATGCCTAAGATAATTAATAACTGTTCATTCCCACCAACAGCTAATTGTGACATTTTTGTTTATCTGTTCATTATTATCCTTATCTAATCTACCTGCTACAGAATACCTATAATGGAGTTTACATAAGTGGGTTGAAGATACAATACTTCATCTGACAGAGGCTAACAAAAGTAGAAACCTTCAGCCATCAAGAAACACACATATATATGATGCAAAGAATACTCATTCTTGAGCTACAGACTAAGCTTAGCTCCTGCACTCAGGATTCACGTCACATTCTAAATTGATAACTTCCACAGCAAGAATGTGATTTGTGGAAGATAAAAGTTCACCATCACAATCGAAAGAGAGGTTGAAAAGCCATTAGCTCTTCAAATTTCTATTACAATGGTTTTTATTGATGTTTTTTATATGCCTACCTTACAGAGGCAAACGCCCATACTTCTTTTCAAGGAATGAACTTGTAGCCTTCAACGTCAAATAGCTATAACAGCTGAAGCCTGAAATCAGAAAAACCACCAATCTCAGAACTCACGTCCAATGTCTTTCAAATTTCAAAATAAAGGATGAAGTACAGCAAGTAACAGAAATGTTACAGATCCACTATTCAATCCATGCAATACTGGAAAAGCGAAACAACACTTTTTTAACTTCAAGGTGCTAATTAAAAACCTTGGTGTTTTTTTACTTGCTTCTATAAATGTAAACCGGGACCAGACTCAGAAATGCCTTCCTTACAAGCAAGAAATCATAAACAAGTTAGAGAGAACAGGCCTCATAAACATGCATCAAAACAGTAATTATAGCAGAGCTAAACTCATGCAATCTCCAACTCTTAGACAAGTATAAAACAAGTGAAACAGCGATTTCAAGCATTGAAAAATGACAGAAGAGAAAGGAAAGTGAAAATGGAACAAGTGAAAGGAAACAAATGAAAAATTGGAAGGAAAAAAAAGCATTCAGGCGTAATTCTCCATTTACATATTTGGTTACAAAATAATGACCTTTAAAGTGTTTCCCAAAAATCGTAGAGTTAAATATCTTAGATATATGTGCTATTCTATCCAACCCCTTCTCCAATCCAGTCTCAAAATCATCAAAAGCAATGAAAGAATTGACAAAAACAACAAAATTCCCACTCCACATTAGGCCATATGAATCTAAAGTCGCATACTTTCTATCGATATCGAGCGAGAAAATTAAACAAAACAGTAAATAAAACCGAAAATGAAACAAATAGATGTAAAAGAAAATGCAGTGAAGAATTACCGATGAATTGCGATACGGATCTGATGGTAAATTGCCAAAAGCGAAAAACCTAAATACAAGATACAAAGCAGAATCCCAGAAAAATCCAAACTACTGTAGCTCGTTCGAAGAAGGAAAAGAAGACAAGTTCCTTAAATAGCTTCAGAGAACAAAAGGGTAAGAAAAAAGATGGTAACTTTGGATGGAAAATGTCATATGAATAACATGGGATTTATGAAAGCCATCAAACTTTGAACGGAGACCACTTATAAATAGACTTGGTATCTAAGGCAGAGAGATAATGTTCGCATGATGACGAAAGTGCCCTTGAGAGGTTGGAAGATGGGGTAAGGGATATGAGGGCATTTTGGGGAAGAGAAAAGAGCTTTGAGGAGAAGGAGGTTATGCTGATATAGATGATGATGTATTGATGTCAGAAAAAAGTGGTGTTGAATATAGAATTTGGTCCAAGTGGGAATGAAAGACTAAGAAGTGGACGGAGAAACCTATATTATTAATGATTTCTACGTGGCGAGTTCTGCAATGATTTTTTTTTCCGTGTTCTTCCTGTGTACTTCGTCCGATTTATTACAACACACCAACTACTAATTATCACCAATTAAAAAATGGTAGTTAGGTTATAAAATTTAGGCAGGGGTTGATATAACTTTTGGTCCCTGAACTTTCAGTCAATTTTGGTTTTGATCCCTGAACTTTGAAATTGGTGGTTTTGGTCCTCAAACTTTTGATCAATTTTGCTTTTAGTCCTTGAACTTTGAAATTTGTGGTTTTGGTCCCTGAATTTTCGGTCAATTTTGGTCTTAGTCCCTGAACATTCAGTAATTTTGGTATCGGTCCCTCAGTTTAAAAAAAAAAATTAAAGTTGAAGGACCGATACCAAAATTACTGAAAGTTCAGAGACCAAAACCACAAATTTCAAAGTTTAAGGACCAAAACCAAAATTGACTGAAAGTTCGATGACCAAAAGTTGTATTAACCCAATTTAGGCTAAATTGGTCACAAAATGATATGACTTCACATTTTCAATGTTGAACATTTATTAATGACTAGAATAAAGTGGGGGAAAAGCAATTAATATGACGGTTGATGCATTATATTTGAGACCAGCCAAAAATTTAGTTAGTTGGTGTCTTATAATAAAGATTAGAGGGAGGTAAAGGATATTAAAAAAAGAATGTAATGATTGAAAAAATATATTCCTTAATATATTTATCTAATTTGATTAAATTAAAAATTTTTGTTAAGTGATTTAAAATTGCATGATATTACCAATGTACTATAACAATCTATCTTTATACCCATCCTCCCTCTCTTACTTGTTTATTATTGAGAAGCTTACATAGGGATAATTTGAGGAATATTTGAGAAAAATTAGAAAGAGGTATTATGTTTATGATCCAAATTACATCCTCAAATATGTTCTATATTTAAGACCGGAGAGAGTACAATAAATAAGCGGCATATAATAATAAGTTACGATTTTAATCTGAGAATGTAAATCATAATAGAGAATCTTGCTGCCTCCAAGTATGCGATTGCATATCCAAGATGCATACGAAGCTGTTAAGGTGGAACAACTGTGACTAGTTAATCCAGAGGTTGGGTGGTATTATGACGATTATACTTTAAAACTAGATAAATAAAAGTAGGATTGTACATCTAAACGACAAAAAGGGTTATTAAAGAAAACTTGTGCGTAATTTACTAATTTTTAAGCATTTTTATTGATTTCAAGGCATGCGTTGATTTGATTTTGATTAACTCCTAAGACCCATTTCATCTTAACTTATCATTATAATAAAGAAAAATCATCTACCGATCAAATTAAAAGTTTTTTCCCTACATTTAGATTCATAAAATTGTATGTGTCTTTCTGTAAATGATCTAGTGTGCAAAAATAAATAAATGAATAAATAAATAAAACACCTGGATGTGATAGCAAAAGTATTAGGAAGATATAAACTTCTCGTTTACCCAAGTGTTGTATTCATAGTGGGAACTTGAGTGTGGAATTAAGAAAGACGTCAAGAATGGATTGAAGAACAAGAAAATGACAAAACAAACAGACATCCATTGGCATCATGTGGAATATGTGCTAAAATATGTTCATACCAACGAACCTTCCACCTAATTGCTTCATCAAACTACGCCAATAATTAAAAATACTACCAAGTTGCTTTCTGGTTTTGTTCTGATGTCAAATAGTAGTATCACATTGTTATATTATAAATACCTTAAGATCACTTTAGTTATATTTTCAACACAACAAACCCTTGCTTTTAGACAATATTTTATGATCGCTCTCGTCTATTTCCACTATCCGTCGTTAATTTTAAGGCAGTTCATCCGCCACTTTTGAAAGAGACAAACAATTTATTTCCAAGGATTAGGAAAATAGAGTAGTTGAAGTTAGTTGGATTAATAAATATGCTAAAAATACAAATTTCATCCTCATTAAATAATTAGTTGATGACTTTTAATAAATGTTGTTTTTAATAAATACTTTTTTTATGAGTGTATAAAATTTTTAATAAATACTCTACCCAAGAGGTTGTTATTTCTCATAAATAAAGCCAAAAAAAGCACTCGAAAAATAATCTTTATAAAAAGAACTAAAAACGGAATACAAAATTCAGCAATTTGGTGCCCCAAATCACAAGACACTTTATAAATTTTAAATGAATTGATAATTTTTTTGCCAATATACCCCTTATAAATTTTAAAAATAATGAAAATCTATTTTTTTTTCGTAAACACATATGCTTCTATTGAAGGTAATCTTGTTTGAGTCATCTTCAAGCACTAAATGTTGGCAACGAAAGCCGAAACCTTAGTTCCAAACGGTGTAAGGCAATTGGAATTTTGAAGGCATTTGAAATTGAAAAAAAATGATGACATTGATTTAGGGGCCAAACTAGGCTATATTTTTTTAACACCTGTGATTATATAAATTATGCCTTCCAATTAAGAAAGATAGAAAGCAGTTAAGAGAAATCATTCATCATCAAGAGTATAATTAAAGATGAGAGATATTCCGTGAGTAACAAAATTTTATATAGCATATAACTATTTCTACATTGATTCAACATAAGATAAGGCAAGCACGACACAATAAAATTTTGTTCGAGTCCTTGTATCATGATATAGCATCACAGAAGTTAAATAAAAGAAGCTTGTCAAGATTAATTAAGACACCACCATCCACTATCCCTCCCAGAAAACAATAAACAGGTCCCACCCCAGAGAACTGGAAGAAACAAAACACAAGCCCACAAGAGTTTTTTCTTTTTCCCATAGATGCCATCCAATGTACAAGGTCTAAAGCACTAGCAACTAGCAAATTCAGCCCATGGCATACTTCTGAGTCCAGCTGCGAGCAGTGGCTTCATACTTGGCCCGGTCGGTTTTGTAAATGTGAGCGATCTCCGGTACAAGAGGATCGTCAGGGTTCGGATCCGTCAACAGCGAGCAGATTGACAGCAGTACCTGAAATGCCAAGCAAGATATAGTTTGAATTCTCAAGATCAAGATCATCACATTCCTGATCGAAAAATCAGGAAAAATTGATCCAACACAAGTTCAAACTAAACAAGATTTTGGAAAAAAAGAGGAAGTCAACCAGTGTCCTGTGAGCAATTGAGCATGAGCTATTAACAAGTAGTAGATCGCTTGAGAAAGAGGCTAGGGCTAATATTCATAAATGAAAAAGATTTTCATGCTCTATAATAGGGGGAAAAAAAGCCATGAACAGTAATGATATTCGGAAAAAGAATTATTCTGCGGCTAAAGGGCCACTCCCAAAAAAGAAACTATTCACCCCGCTACCCCCCCCCCCCCCAAAAAAAAAAACAAATAGTAAGCAACAGGTGAGTACCATTATTGCTCAAGAATCTTGACTCCACTTCCTTATAAAGTAAACATGCCAAAGCAGTATCCAAATTATGTTGGCAGTTTCTATTAGGGCTGCTCTTGTAGATGCATGATCACAGATGAAAATCACTCGTTTTTGATAAACTACAATTAGACCATACCCAAACATTAATTTTGAAGACATAGTTTTTCAGGTAAAGGTCACTTTTAGAAGGTAAGCACTATGAATAAGTCATTTCTGTGAGAGTAAAAGGTGACCTAAAATTTCCGATAAACTCCAGCCACCCCTCCTCACACTAATAATAGGAACCGAATGCCACATATGGTTAGCATTAAGAAAAAGGATTCTTTTTATATCACACAAAATTGAGATACGAAATATCTATTATATCCTTATAATTATTGCATAGCAACAATTATTTAATTTTATTAGTAATTTTTTTTCTAGTGCCACATATCATTTCAAAATACGAAAGTTGCTTTACTTTCATTCTATTCCCTTTTCCATTTCCCATTCCATTCTCCAAACCAAATTAGGTCTATTGACCATGGGTATGCAAAAATATTTTCACCAACTCAAATCCAATCTTTGCGTATCGCAGGCTGTCAATTTGAGTAACATAACTTGATGCAATTGTTTTATGACGAATGTTGATAAATAGTGCCTTGGTGAAATCACATATTTCATATCCAAGAATTGTGTATTTGATGGAGAGAAAGGCAGACCTTAGAGATGGTAAGGGCAGGGCTCCACTGTTCCTTCAGGATGTCAAGACAAATACTACCATTGCTATTAATGTTTGGATGGAAGACCTTGGTTCTAAACGCAACCTGAATGAATAAGGTCATGAGATCTCAAGAACAACTAAAAATTGAATACATCAATGTACAAACATTATGCCACGACGATATTGTGCCAAGAAAATATAATTTACCTTAGGGGGCTTGAAAGGATAATCTGGAGGAAAATGGATCGTAACTAGAAAAACACCTCCAGCATATGGGCTATCAGCAGGGCCCATGATGGTTGCTTGCCAGTGAAACATATCTTCAGCAACTGGACCTGTTTTAAATAGAGTATTGAGAAATCTGACTTTGAAATTCAACATGAACATACCCATAGCTGCAAACAAGATCAATATAATAACTGTACTATCTGATCTAAGGAGTATTATTTTTCATTCGTTATTTTCAATTATTTTAATTAGCAAGAGGGCCATTTTCATAAAATACACACACTCCTCCAGACTATGTAGCCTTTTAAAACAACACTCATGTAAGCATCTGATTCAGGTTTCGGAATGAAAATGAGAAAAACATTGGAGTCTCCTGTAAGTTTTAGCCCCTTCAAGCCAGATTATGTATAATTATCTCAAGCAGTAAGACAACTTATGTTCACAAACCTCCATTAGAAACTTACAGCCATCAATCAGATTAGCATCAAAGTGAGAGGATGACCAGTTTAACTGAGGCTAATGCACTATGCACAGCAACCCTTGAAGGTGCTGCCAATAATTGCTTTGCAAAGCAAGTTCAACAGGTTAAGGTTTAAAACCTTCCTTTATTCCCCACAACACAACTAACAAACTCAAACAAAAACTACATCTGCAGTATAATTAAATAATCCCTCTGCCAACCATATTCAGTCAAACCACTTCAGTGGTTTATACCAGAATTTAAGGTTTCCCAAAGATGAGCAGTGTGTATTAATGTTTAACATATGTAAGGAATGATCCACGTATTTAAGAGATTTATTATTGATACAAGACCACGACTCCACGCTTTGGTTAGATAGCAAACTTAATTCCAAAAATCTTTCCACATTCTGTGAAGGGCATACTTACCATTACTAAACCAACAAATATTTATTCATAAACAGGGTAATGAACATGGTTGCCTCTCCAATGACGGGAGGAAAACAATCATGACAATTTCAATTTTTACTCCATAACTTTCTTCCACACTGAAGATTTCCCCAAATTATGATTTAGAAGACCCAAAAACCTGATCAAGATAAAATATCTAGAATCGCACTCTGCTCTCAGTATCAAGTGCGTCAGGCTTTCATAGTAACATTAAATTCAAGTTAAAAACTGGAGCCCTAACATGACGAGCATCCATAATCGGTGGGATATGCAGAAAACAGTACAGATACATTAGCTATGCAACCAAGATTTCAGTTAAAGAGAACCTAATTGTAAAATGCATCTAAGTTCTAATAATAGTCAGCCAAAATAAAATCTGCAGTATAAATATCATCCTGCAGTGATAAATCCATTATCATCAAATACATTATCTAACAAGAAGCTAAGCATACATTGAGGCTAAAAAGTGATATAATGTAAGGTTATAACTAGAAGTTAACAGCTGAAAACCAGAAGATCAGAAGCTGATCTTTAATAAAACAATCTTTACTTGTAACCAGAACTAGACATACAGCCTGTGCTGACAACTGAGGGATAAGCATGAACAAAAAATAAAAACACAAGTGAGTGACACATAAGATCTTTACAAGACACAGAAAGCAAATACCTGCCCTCTAATCCGAATCACAAAATGGAAGAGGTCGAATTTGCAAACCAACAAGCAAATTCATGTCGACCTGAAACTGAAACTTCAGTCTATAATTCTTCACAGCATAAATATCTCACAACATTAATTCCACATTGAAATCGAATAAACATAATCACATGCGTGTTATGAACAAGTCTACATCATGTTATTGGCTAACTTACTACAAAGTCTAAGCATTACAGGCTCACAAAATCCCAGAAAATTAGTGAAAATGTATGATCAGAAACACCTCAAATGCAGCCATCTTAGAATGTAAACCACATCTAAAGAAAATGCACACAAATGGTAGTGCAAAGTGTAAACTAATAGTGACGCAAAAGTCACGTTTTTTGGGAACCTGCACTGCATGAAGTTGGTGGATCTTTCTGCAAGTCCTTAAGTTCCTTCAAGATGCGCTTTGAAGCCATGTCACTTCCTCCAACCGATAGACTGAATCAGAACCTGCAGGAAAAAAAAAAAAAAAAAAACAGTAAACCCATCACAGTCCTATCAAACATGTATCCATCTCAACAATCCAGTTACAAGAAATATCATCACAAGATGTAAAGCGATCGTGCAAAAATGGAACAAGCAACAACCCCAGAAACTATAGATCACAAAAAAATATCATGGGTGTAAACGAAAGGGAGGGAAGATTTCAGAAAGTAATAGATGTACTCATATGGGGTTGGGAAAAAAATAAGGGGAAGAAACAGGAAGAGGAAGGAGTGATACCTGAAAAAAGAGAAATTTTGAGAGGTGAAGATTGAAGAAACAGGTTCGAGGAGAGAGGGATTCACAAGTCCTTTGGCTGCCCAGACTCCAGAAACCCACAAGTTTCTCTCACCTCTCTCTCTCTCTCTCTCTCTCTCTCTCTGTGGGAGATTGCTGATACCTATGGAGAGTTGAAGCCCTTTTGATGGAGGCTGGAAAAGTCAAATGACAGTATGACACCCTCATCCGTAGAGCCGGGAAAATGGGTTCAACCCGCGGGCTCAACCCACCAGCCCGCGGGTTAAAGCAGGTTAGGGTTGGGAAATTTCCAACCCATTTAATGGCGGGCTGCACAGGCCCAACCCATGCAGCCCGCGGGTTGAGGCGGGCTGGCCCGCGGGTTGACGGGCTGGCCCGCCATATATATTTTTTTATTAAAAAAAAAAGAAAAATCCCATTTTAATTTATTATGTTATTTTTTAGATACTTCATATATATAAATTGTGGTTGATACAACCAATTGTGATGTTTGTATGATAGAATCTAAACTTTGTTGATAATATTGTTGGTAAAATAAAAGTAGTAAGATATCAATAAAAAAAATATGTAATTTTGGAATTAATACTTTTACGGTATTTGGGGTATTCTACTTTAGTTGATGCAATGTTGATTTTTTTTTTGTTGATTAAGAACTTTATTTAGTCTCTTTTGTTATTTTTAAAATAAAAAAAATTAAAAAAAAAAGTGACGGGTTGGCGGGCCAACCCGCCACCCAGCTGGGTTGGGTTAGGGTTGGGGTTTTTGCAACCCATTAAGAACTTTAGTTGATGCAATGTTGATTTTTTTTTTGTTGATTAAGAACTTTATTTAGTCTCTTTTGTTATTTTTAAAATAAAAAAAATTAAAAAAAAAAGTGACGGGTTGGCGGGCCAACCCGCCACCCAGCTGGGTTGGGTTAGGGTTGGGGTTTTTGCAACCCATTAAGAAGCGGGCCGCACAGGCCCGAACCATATAACCCGCAACCCGTGACGGGCCAGCCCGCAACCCGCGGGCTGGCCCGTTTTCCCAGCTCTACTCATCCGTTTCTATTCTATTTCCCTCCTTGCTACGACAAATTAAAAAAATTAAGGAAGTTAAATAATTAACTTAATTATAATGTATTTTATATATTATAATATTATATTTTATAACATAAGTCAAATAAATTAATTCAGAAAAAAAAATTAAGCAAATCAATTTAGAAATTAGAAGTAACTTATATTTTTTTTACTAAACAAATAGCTTATTTAACTTTTTTTAGGATTTTTTTTAAAAGTCAACTAGATCCTATACTTAAGAATAATACTCAATCTTTTTAGTGTTTAGTGTTGACTTCCATACTCAGATGCATCTTACATGCTGGTCGTTTATGTAATAGATTAGAGTTGAAAAACTGCTTGTAGAAGTTCAGATCCCTGGGCTGAGTTTGCTAAAACAATTTTGTAATTTTGTATGATTATCTTTTTAGTGCCCATTTGGAGATTTTTGCCGAATTTAAAATCAAATTTATCTTACATGCTCCTCATGTATGTAATAGATCACAATTGAAAAGCTACTTTTAGAAGTTTAGATGACAATACTATATTTGTTTGAATAATCTTGTGTGATTCTTTCTTCTTTTAGTTTTTACTTTTTACCCTCCCTATTATTTTTGGTTAAAAA
Source organism: Mimosa bimucronata (assembly GCA_037074515.1). NCBI lineage: Eukaryota > Viridiplantae > Streptophyta > Magnoliopsida > Fabales > Fabaceae > Mimosa > Mimosa bimucronata. The sequence goes on from CM073446.1 coordinate 6,406,632, forward strand.
TCAACTAACTGGACAACGTCAATTTTCGGTTTGATTATTTATCAATTTTTTGGTTTTATGTTGTATATTGATGATTGATATAGTTAATATTTGATTTTTAAACATGACAGTAAAACATTATGCAAATAAAGAAAAAATTAGGCTCTAGTAGGAAAATTACACACACATGTAAGAAGTGTTAAGAAATTTAATTTTATCAGTCAAACATTCGTATCGACATGTATTATTTTCATGTTGATTTATATATTAAATCTTTTAAAATCTAATATTACTATATAGAATTTGGAAGACACATTGTACTGATGTCCTCTCACAAACCTAGCGGTAACTTTCCCTAAATAAAATAAAAACGGCCATATTCATAAGGATACCCCCGTATTTTAACAACAATAATAAAATAACCTGTGTCCATGTTACCTATGTGAATTTACAAGTATACACACATTTTAATCACTAACAATAATAAAATAACAAGTATCCATATAAAAATGTACAAATATGTGAATAGCTTGTTAAAAAATTTAGAAGTGTTTTGTAGGTGAATTGACAAGTGTATATATGTGTTTTAACAACTAACAATAACAGAAATATTCAATAAATATTATTGGAAAATTTGACCCCACTTTTATCCTTATTTACATGACTCAAGGTACATTTGTTAATGAATAGAATCTAAAATACTTCTTTCGCTTCCTAAATATAGGATCTATTTGGGGATGAGTTTGTTCCTAAATATAAAATATCTTTCTAATTTCTCTCAACTTTTTCCCAAATCATTCCATTGATGTTCCTAAATGATAAACAAGTACTAGAGGGAGGGTGTCAACTGGCAATAATGGTAGATAGTTAGGGTACTTTGATAATATCATATGATTTTAACTAAATTAATTATATTCTTTAACCTAATTAAAAGTCTTATATTTAAGAACAGAGAGAGTAATCCTCAAAACTTAATGATTAGGAAATCGCAATAATTTGAATGAACACACATAAAATGTATTTGAAATATCCTTATTCAAATAAAGTATCTTTAAGACACCTAATTTTTATAAAAAATAAAATGTGAATTGTTTAAGATGAGTTATTAGCCTATTAAATATATGGTAAAAAACCAATTAAGATTAATATTACTTGAATTTTTGTGTTCCGGTCGATTTAGGCTTTAGCTTATGGGTGAAAATAAGTCAGGTGGCTTATAGCCTAGTCTAACCTATTTTGTTTAAGGCCAGGTGTAGGCTCAAGCCATTTAACAAGCATGTTCTTTTTATTAAGTCAAAGCCAAATTCATTGATGAGTATCAAGACAGATAAAACATGTTTAACTTTATAATATATTTTTTTATCTCAGTCTTATTTTATCATGAAAATAACCTTAACCTCATTACTTTATCTCCTTTTGCTGTAGTATCGCTCACAGGCTTCTGATTCTTGAGGCAGCATTTGATTCTTGTAGCAGCATTGCACACCACTTCATTCTTTCCTATCCTCGGTCAAATCTCCTATCGTAGCAAGGAAATTCTAACAAATAGAAAGGTATTAAGATATTCTATTTTTGCATAGGCCACACTTAGTAATAGTTTTTCTCTCGCATTGCGAACTGTAGCTTTCTGATATCATGTACACATGGCTATTGCTGAAATCCTTTATACATATATATATACACACACGTTAAATCTGGTAAAAAAAATATACACGTTAAAAATCCTCAAAAAATTTACAAAAAAAGATTGTAAAATAGAATTATAAGTTTGTAAAAGTTTTATTTAAAAAATATGATGGCTTTGATATAAAATAGAAAAAAAAAGTACTGACAAGTCTAATAATTAAAAAATCAAAACTTTAAAGATGTGAAATTTAAATTTTGAAGTGTCAGGGAGGTTATATGCAATTGGATCAAAGTTCGGGAGGGTTTTATACAACTTTAAATATAATAGATGCCATGTAGGATTGATGAGATGTTTAATGCAAGTCTGACGTGGCAAATTCCGTTAAGAGATAACGGCAAACTAATGGTAAGGGGGTCCATGGGAAAAAAAATAAAAGGTTAGAGGGGTTTAATTTAAACTTTGAAATGTCAGGGGGTTGTATGCAACTGCTCCAAAGTTCAAAGGTTTTTTAGAAGCCATTAAGATATATAAAATCATATCATTAAATACATGATTAGAGAGAGAGAGAGAGAGAGAGAGAGAGTAATTCCATAAAGAGAAAATGGTAGACCGATTTATCAAATGTGATGCAAGTTTTGATGTTATACTCCTTCAGTCCCTATATATTAGGTCATTTTAACCTAATCAGAGTTTCCTAAAAATTAAGTTAAAATTAATTAAAAACAATAAATGGGTAGGGAAAAAGTCCCTCTCGAAAAAAAAAACTTCCATAGGTTCAAGTAACCGTTTTTTCTCTCAAATTGAGGGCGATTATACCACCCACTGTGGTGGAAAAGGTTCGGTTATCACCCACTGTGGTATATCAATCACTGTTTTTATACTAAATATCAAAGTTGTGGATTCTACATAGGAGTGTGAGTGTTAATATTGAAGGATTAAGATGGTTAATGCAATAGGAAAGAAGGAGGGTGAAGATAACCCTTGTTATCGTAGCCCGTGTTTGAGTATGGTGTGGAGAAACAAACAGGTGGAAGGCCAAGATTGTAATATGCTCATTGGAAAGGTTTTGGCTGAGAAAAATGTCAATAGGAAATCGGTAATTGCTATAATTCGCAAAGGTTGGAATATTGGGGAGGAAACTCAGATTGTTGAAATGGGAAGCGATGCCATTATTTTCAAATTTTTTGATCTGAATAATAAACTACTAGTATTGCGAGGCAGGCCATAGTCTATCCAGGGTATGATCATAAGCATCCAAGAAAGGTCAGAGTATAAGATTCTCAGTGAAGTGAGTTTTAATCGGATTTTTTACTAGACGAAGGCTTCGTCAGGTGAGGGGAGAAAGGATATGGGTAAGGGCAAAATGGAAGACTGGAAAGGGAATTTCGCTTGAACGGGGATTTAGGGAACGGGTGGCTTCAATTCGAATGCTCTTCCAAATTCCTATTGCTACTTAACTCAGCATTACTGAGAAAGATAGGACAAAGATTTTGAAAGGGGTCGAGGAGTCGAGGACGATGGCTGAAACTCCAATGATGATTTGGAATAAAATACGAAACAACCTGGTGTTTGCGGTGCTAAAGCCATGGAATAGATTGAGTTTTGGGTTGGAGGAAGTGATCAGGGGTCAACACTATTTCTGATGCTCGGTGGCTAGCTCACAGCCACCCAGGCACCTTGACTGCTATTGTGTGGTACTACCAGGATTGGGGGGAATCTTTGGTAGTATCTTTAGAGTCTTTATCACCCCTGTTAGTTATTAGGCTTAAGTTCTATGTATTTTTTCTTATGTGGTTGTCTTGTTGGTCAGGTGTTTGCCTTCTTTTGTGGGTTAATCTTGGATGTGTTAGGAGTTGGCTTATGTTTCCTATGATCATTTCTTCCTTGGTGTTTGTTTTCAAACTCCGCTGGTTTTTCACCCTTTATGATAAAGGAGGTGTGTTTGAAGCTGCTTACATTTTTGCAGCATTGGCATCAAAGGGGGTAGGCTCGAGAGAGTATGTATTTTGGACAACCATCCTCTATTACTCTATCTAATGATCATGGTGAACCTTAAGTTGGCCTTCACACTACCAAGTTTCAACCTAAATGAGTATAGTTGAGATTGTCTTTGTTGTTAGGCTCTCATTTGTCTTGTTAGTTTACTAGTGTTTGTTGCTTTTAGCGTCTGAATGTGTTTATGCTATTAGTCTTATGTTTTTTAGTTCAGTGTCTGAATCTATTTCATATAATGAACATTTTCTTCTGGTAAAAAAAATGGGTAGGAAAGATACTTTTTTTTTCTTCTAAAAATGCCCTTACTTATGAATGAGCAAGAGAGAGAAAGAGAATAATTATAAAATAAAGATAAAAGAGAATGTGTAAGAGAAATTAATATATGAATAAAATAGGAAAAACACATTTATTAAACAAAATCAAATATATAGAACCTTATATATAGGACTGAGGGAGTATTAAATTATACAAGATCAAATTAACCTTTTTTTTAGGAGAAATTAAGGAAGGTGAATGATTCATTTAATTATAACATTTTTTTTGGGTGATAAATCATAACATAGTTTATGTATCATTAGATTATATATATCGGTTTATATAAGTAAAATAAACCATTTAAAAACTTTCTGATAAATAATTAACTTTATTAGGGTTTTAGAAGAAAACCACCTACACCCGACCAGTATACTAATTCAACAGAACACAACATTCATTCATGCTCCTTTGGAAAGAACACATTCTCCCTCTCTTAAGTCTTAACTCAAATACGCCGCCCCAACCCCATCCTCTTTCCTTCATCTTTCTTCCTCCTCCCAATCTCCTTCTGAATCCCACTCAATGCTCTCATTGTTCTTCTTCTTCTTCATTTCTTTCAACCTCTGAAATAAACAAAATTATATTTGATTTTGTTGCAGTTTTTTTTTTTTGGTTTACTTTCTCTCCTTGTTTCCCATATTCAAGAAATTCAATCTCTATCTTCCCCTTTAGAAAGTTCTTATTTTTTGTGGGGTCACAGTAATTGGCCAATGCTTACTGAACCCTGCTTCAAAATTCTTCCTTTATTGAAGCTCTCTTGCTTTCTTCATAAAAATTGTATCCTCGCAAGGAAGCCTGGAATCTGTATTACCTGATTACGCCTCCTGATGTTATAACTATCTGGTAAACATTTCCATTATTATTTCTTGTAGAAGCTGTAACAAAGGACTTGATACCTGGTTGATGGATAATTTATTGAACTTAATATTGTATATGACAATTACGTAGAAGTGCTTCACAATTCTTCACTCCCATTTTGTCCATTTGTTTATGGCCATGTATTAGAAACAAAATTTTCAACTTTCATGGAATGCTGCTAAGGTAATGTTTTTCTATGGTTATTGAGGAATGCGAATTTGATGAATTCATACTGAAAATGGGGAAATCAATTCTGGTAGTGGATTGCTAAATTGTATGTTCCATATTCTCAAGAGTTCTGCTTGGAAAATATCATTCACAGTTTTATAGTGATCAAATTTTCGAATTTTCGGTGTTATCATGGAAGGCTCTTCATCATGATGAGAGTTACTAGAGTGTTTGACATATGTGAACTTTGCTTGAGATAATTCACTTTGCTTCATTCCAATCTGCTAACTTATCCTTTAACTTAATGCTTAGTTTGGTGTAGAGCTTGTAGCAGCAAATCAAATTCAAATTGTTGCTTACAAAAAATCAATGGCTTCTGTTTTGATCTCTCGTGTTTCACGTAGATATATTAAATCTTATCTCCCTTCTTCTGGCTCTTCAGTTTCTCGATGTCTCTCAATATTTGATGCTTCAGTCCCCACTCAATCTTCTGTTAATCTAAACCCTACCCTGAAACCTTGCCTTTCAAATCGTCCATTCGGCCCATTCAGTCAATCCATCCCTCAGATTTTTAATTTTGAATTGTATAGAAGTATTAGGCTGCATCCAGATTTCTGTTATGTTGCACACATCTGTACGTCTTCTGGTGTGGGGGGGGATTCCAAGGAGCAGAAGAATTTAAATGGTAATGAAAATGACATGAGATTTCCAGCAGCCAACTTATCTTGGATTGATTCATACCTTCCAAGGCAGGTTCAGCCCTATGCTCGACTTGCTCGGCTTGACAAACCAATTGGAACATGGTTGCTTTTATGGCCTTGCGTGTGGTAAGAATCTTTATATTGATTGTTTCCCCCTTTCTCTTTGTAAAAGAATTCTCTTGTTTAGGAAGCATGGAGAGCTGAAATGATTTTGATGGACAACTCGACAACTAGTTAGCGCACACACACATGCAGGTGTTTGTGTATACAGCATTGTAATGAAATTTCAAACTTGAATGCTTATTCATGAATTGTAAAATACATCAAACTGTATATTCAGTTACAACTGAAAAACAACTTGATGGTTATATAATATGTTTTGACAAAATACTCAAAATATAGTTTGCTAAGTTGATGATGTTTTTAAGTTTAAGGATTTATATATTCTCAGCAACTTCTTTATTAGTTATCACTTTGTTTACTTTCATGTTTGAAGTTCCTTATTCTTACCTCATTCATTTTTATCAGTGTTTCTGATTTTAGATGCTCTATATTGCAGGTCAATTACTTTGGCGGCCCCTCCAGGGCATCTTCCTGATTTTAAAATGTTAGCGCTGTTTGGATGTGGTGCATTGCTTTTAAGAGGTGCTGGTTGTACTGTTAATGATCTTCTTGATCGGGATATTGATACAAAGGTAATTTAGTTGCTTTCATCCTTGGTCTTACTTCTAATGGAAGATAGGGATCTTGTGCTTTAAATTATTACACCCTTGAGTCAGTGTGTTAGATTATCTCAGGATGCGCCTACATGTTTTTTTCAGAATTATCCTCTAAAAATGCTTGCCCTCAGATGGGTGTGATAAACATCTCAATAATTGACAAAATTATTCCAGTCATTATGTTTAGTTTTTTTCAGAAATAATGCAGAAGATAAATTTAATTTGCGAACCATCTACAATCACTCTTTGGATTTCAATTTTGCCTCTTTCAACTACTCTTCCTCCCCCCGCCCCCCCATCAAAAGGAATATATTCATTGATAGAAATTCAGAAAATAGGAACAACCAAGTCTAAACAAATCAAAGAGTACTAAACTGAAAATTGAAAGAAAGTAGGAAGACACCAAACAAGTGATACCAACTCAATCACCTGATCTATGTTCACTAAGAAAGTCTGCAAGGGAGTTGGAGGTTGTGAAATTCAACTAAAATCCCTTGCGATCATTTCACTCAGTCTTTAACAGCTAGAGAGGCGTATTCTGTGACTTAACACTTTTGAAATACAAAGAAATAGCACTATGTTGTGGCTCTTGAGCACATGAGTTTTAATGACCATACATAGTCATACGCAAGCAGCCAAAACGGTATAAGCAAATGGAAGAAGATGGTGGGTTACGAATTTGTATTTGCTTGCTACTGATTGCCTCCCAAGCCTAGTATAACCCTGGGGATTTTTGTTGCCTAATTCTTTTTTTACAGTATAGTTTCATTAGTGATTATTATTTGAAGTTCAGAATAAATTTTTATGTAAACATATAATGCAGGTAGAGCGTACAAAGGTCAGGCCAGTTGCAAGTGGTCTCCTGACACCATTTCAAGGACTTTCATTTCTTGGTTTTCAACTGCTTTTGGGTCTTGGGATTCTCCTACAACTAAACAATTATAGGTTAGTGCTAATTACTTATAAATCTTAAGTTCTCATCTTGTAATTGGGAATTGCCTTCTGCTATTCATGAAAGATATATTTGCCTAGTGGCCTCTTTTTTTTTTTTTTGGATACAAACTAAAACTGAAATACAGCCTGGGGATCGAACCCCAAACCCCCCCCCCCCCCACATGCCTCATTATGAGGCAGATACCACTGCGGCACAAGGCAGCGTGGTCCTAGTGGCCTCTTTATCTTGCAGCAAGTTGTTTTGAACTGTATTCTATTAGGACTGTTACTCTAGCACTTCTCCAAGGTGTACAGTTAGTGCCTACTTCTATTATTCATGGAACTGGATTAAGATTTTGATTAAGTTTTTTAACAGAATACACTCTTAGGTTGATAGAGGCTGAGCTAGCCACTCTATATGAACTATCTAATGTAATATGATGAAGATGATCATGGTCAGGATAATTCTTTGGTCTTGCTAAGACTTTAGGTGAACAATTTGCCCAATCTGCTTTATTGATTCTGGAAAACTTAAAATGACTTTTTTTTATGCAATGTTTTCTATTTCAATGCATCTTCATTACATTTTTTCTTTATCATTATTTAGTTTGTATTCATGATTTTAATTAATACTCAATATTCAATGACGTTTGATTCATCTACAAAATTTTAAATAATTATGGCTTGTGTTCTTTTGGCAGTCGCATCTTGGGAGCTTCATCTTTGTTGCTTGTCTTCTCTTATCCCCTCATGAAGAGGTTTACATTTTGGGTAATGCAGTTTCCTTATTTCAAGTTTTCATTAATAGATCTTAATCCTCTCTTTGATGAATGATCTCACAAAACCTTTCATCTTATGTGACTTCATCTTTTAGCCTCAAGCCTATCTTGGGTTGACCTTTAACTGGGGGGCTCTATTGGGATGGGCTGCAGTTAAGGGAAGCCTGGATCCAGCTATTGTGCTTCCCCTTTACGCCTCCGGAGTTTTCTGGACTCTTGTGTATGATACAATATATGCTCATCAGGTACAAACAGCTGTGCTTCTTGTGAGAGGCAGTATTGTTAGCTCCTTCAGCTATGCTACATTTAATGTTAAGATATAGTTATTCGCTAGTTTGGTTGTCTAATTTGGGTATTATAAAACAGTGCAATGACTATAAGAAGAATCCTAAAAATTTTGGGCAAGCCTCATGAGGAATAAAATAACACTGCATGAGGCCCTTCTTCTGAATCTTGTTACTGAAGCCATGTAATTGAGTTTCTTATACCGTCTAGAAAAAATTATTGGCAACCAGGATAAAGAAGACGATGTGAAAGTAGGAGTTAAATCAACAGCATTGCGCTTTGGTGAGTCAACGAAGGAGTGGATTTCTGGGTTTGGCATCGCATGCATTGGCAGTCTTGCCTTGAGTGGATTTAATGCTGAGATTGGTATGTTATGACTTTATTTATTCTCCATTTTTTATGGATCTGCCTGTTAGCAGCTGGATTGCAATAAATGTGTTCTGCTGCATGATTATATATATGTGCAGGCTGGCCATATTACCCATTTCTGGGAGCTGCATCTGCGCACCTGATCTGGCAAATTTGGACAGTTGACCTTTCATCACGTTCTGATTGCAACAAGAAGTACGTTTCTGGAGGATATCACCTTTCTGGTTTTTGGCCATAATATTTCTGTTTTTTACTTATATTCTGATCTAGAATTCCAAGGTTAGTGTGTTCTACCGATTTTTTCACTGCTCCTTGGCAATTTATTGGTGTCAGACCTCCATTGGAGCTTTAGAAAAGTTAGTACAAGCCTTGTCAGTTGCACGGAGTTTGGAAAATTAGTTGCACTGTTCATGGCTCATAAATTGTAAATGATATGATTTATATGCTTTTATATATCATATAATTTATGTTGATTTTTTCTGTATGAATTTATAAATAAACCGGTTTTTACTACCTACACTTTGTCGCAGGGGGAACCCTCACCAGTCAGGCAGTCACTATCAATTCTATGCATATACATAAAACCACTAGAAAATTCAGTGATAACTCTGCTATATACTCCCTGGGGTCCTTAATGTGGGACCTAGTTGGAGAATTGATCTGGATACTTAATGTAAAACTTATTTCCCATATTTGTCAATCAATTCTCAATTTACCTCTGTTCAACAATAACCAAGCAAGAGAGAGGTTGAGGGAATTAAGGAAGATAATTAAGGTATTTTAGAAGATGCATGCCATCTTAATTTAACTAACTTCCTTAGTCCAATTAAATTTGGTAAACAGGTCTTACAGTAAGAACCAGCGGGCATATTATTTTGAGTGTACTAATTAATTGATTAGATGCAACTTGCTATGTCTGTCACAATGAAACGTTTATTATAATCTCTGGATTTGATGTCACCTAAAATGTAGAACTTAACCATACAACGTGACAAAATGTTATTGGCAGCCCTTGAGCATCTACCCTGAGTCTTGAATATGAACTAAGGCTGCAAGATGATAGTAATATTCCTCAAACCCCACATGTTGGGAGCCTTCTACGTTGGGCCGACCTTATTTACATGTCTGTTCTAGTGTTTTGCTTTTGAACATGATCAACTGTATCTTGGCACTAATAAATTTTTCTTTCAGATTTAACTCGAATAAGTGGTTTGGAGCCATAATATTTGCTGGAATCCTTGCTGGCAGACTTGCATCATAGCGGTAAGGTTTTCCTTGCCAAATAATTTATCTATTTTTCTTCTGCTAATAATATTTGTTTGCCATATGTCTATGGATACCAAAATTGACCTTATGCCTATGAATTTGATGACATATTTTCGTACTGTGGGCATTAATTTTCTACTGAACAAACCTGTCAGTTATTTGTTTAAGGGCGAAGGTGCGAATTTAAGAACAAAGTTTTTGGCCAGGAGCATCTGGCACCACAAAGTTTTTTTAGGACCTTATATGCACATGAAGTTTGAAAAGTGGGGCGTTTTTAACAACACCGTTAATTGAACAGTAACATCTTTAAGGGCGAAGGAGCAGATTTAACAACAAAGTTTTTGGCCAGGAGCATCTGGCACCACAAAATTTTTTTAGGACCTTATATATACATGAAGTTTCAAAAGTGGGGCGTTTTTAACAAAACCGTTAAGTCCAACATAACCACCGTTAATTTTGTATTCTGTGGGACCCATGAAATAGTCCTAAATTTGTCCCAAAAATAATTTATCTAGATATGCTTTAATTTCCAAATTTATTTATAAGACTTTTTAAATACTAAACAATACCCCAAGGTTCTAAATATGCCCTTATTAAAATTTATCTCGTAACTATTTTTCCTCAATTAAATAAGAAAATAAACTTTAAAAATTATTAAAAATACATCTGGCCTCATAAATTTATTTATAAGGCTTTTTAATTTCTAAATGCCTTCCTAAGACCTCAACTAAATCCTTATTATCTCTTTTCTCCAAATTAAGTTTTATCTCCTAATTATTTCTCTTTATTTCTTAAAGAAAATGAGCCTCAAAATTATTAAAAATGCCTAAATATCATAAATTTATTTTTCAATGCTTTTTAATGTTTTAGTAATATTCCAAAACCTTAAAAAATTTCTTATTTTCTATTTTCTAAAATTTGGGGTATAACACATACCAAAATGATTGGCGCAGGTCTTGAGTGTCTTAGATTGTCTCATCACAAGCCTAACTTTCCTAGTAACCTTATGCTTCAAAAAACTTTATAGTAAATGTCAAATATGGAATGTACATGTGTCCACAGTGTGGGGCCCGTATATTATAAAGTAACGGTGTTAGTGTTCAGTTAACGGTTTTGTTAAAAACACCCAACTTTTTAAACTTCATGTGCATATAAGATCATAAAAAAAAACTGTGGTGTTAGATGGTCCTGACAAAAAACTTTGTTGTTAAATCCGCTCCTTTGCCTTTATGAAGTAACGGTGTTAGTATTCAGTTAATGGTGTTGTTAAAAACTCCCCACTTTTCAAACTTCATGTGCATATAAGGCCCTAAAAAAACTTTGTGGTGCCAGATGCTCCTGGCCAAAAACTTTGTTGTCAAATCCGCACCTTCGTCCTTTGTTTAATGTTTTGGTGATATTCAAGTTCACTCAGTTCGTCTATATATTTCATTTTGCAGGACTATTAAGTTCTCTGACCCAATTCATCATGACCATGCTTTATCAATTAGTTCAGGACATAATATTTATGTAAAGTGACTTAGTCATCAGCACTCTTGGTTTCTTTCTCTATATGATTATTTGGCTTTTAGGGTGTAAAAGATGCTCCGGGAGCTTCTTTTAGTTTAGGTGAAGTAAAAGGGTTGGAGCTTCACTCTGATGGAAAATTAAGTTTCCCAATTATTTGTCCAGTTCAATGATGCCTTAGCATTTGTAGCGCTGACGAACTAGTTAGTTCACATTGACTTCAATCTCAGAGCCCATTTGGCGTCATGAGTTGGAAAAAAAGAAAGACTTTATTTTCAATACAAACAAAAAATGAGATATATATGATGTCTATTGTGTCATAGTTATAATCATTTAAACAGTGACAATCTCTTTGTATTATTCCTTTTCTACCTAGAATAAGAGTTTCATTTTTTATCCGATTTTGGGTTCTACCAAACGGTGAGTTTGAATATTTGGTGCAAATCTTGATCTAACAAATATTATTGTTTATTTTAAAACCTAGTTAAGAGAGGCCTAGTCGTCCTCTACATATTGAGATATTGTTTATTTTTTATATGGTTGTTTGACAAGGTTAGATTTGAGGACTTAGTTGGGGTAAGTTCTCTTGAATTCATTTTCTACATTCACAGACTCGAATTTGTAATCTCGTGATTAAGCAGTTAAAGCCCTTTTTATCATGACTTTTGCCTCTAGATTGATTTATTAGTTTGTAATGGATGATAATCTTGATGGAAAAAAAATGTTTGTTTCCCAAGGCAGGTAGTGAGTTCTCTGGCCAAAAAAAGGTAGGTGTTAAGTTTAGACAGGTGAGAGAAGCTTAGTTTGGGGCATGATGGTGATATTATTCGATATCAATCAAGAAAAAATATCTCATGGTGTGTTATTGCTAGAATTTTCCACATATCAAACAAGTGTTTGGCGTCTCTATCCTTAATTGCCAGGTAATGTCTAGTAAGTAATAAGCTTTACAGTCTGTTTGTACTTTGTAGTATGGGAACATCATTATCAACACTTTGTTTGGCTGCGGTTCACTTTACATAGGCTTTACTGTTTTCTTTGGCCAATTTGAAGAATAAGGGGTCCAATAAGACTCATAAGAGTTGGCATAATGTTAAAGGATTTAGAATGTTATACAAGTTTTAAGATTGAAATTTCTGAATAGAAAAATCATATTGGAAAAGTCTTGTTAAATTGTAGCGTGACCTGATATGAACCTAAATTAATTGGAAGTAATTGAATATCAAATAGACTATTAAAAAAATAAAGGAAAATCTTACTAAGAGGTTCAATTATGGAACAAGTCTAGTTAAGAGCAGTCTATCTTTTCTTCTTCTGCATGAGTAGAAAAAGGAAGTAATATTAATTACTATATATAGCAGTCAATGTAAGATTTAGATATTATATCAAGGAGTGAAGTTTGTATCAGAAGAAGATACTCATCATGTTACAAAAGAAAAAAAAAAGATTAAATTATACAAAAAGTCCCATGAATTTTAAGCTATGTAGAAATAATTCCTTTAATACTCCATTTAAAACTAATATACTTTTTAAATTTGTGCGAATAATATCCAACCGTTATTTATGTATCCGTTAAACTTTATTTTCATTCATTTGCAAGTCTCACAAACTGAGTTAGATGCATGCAACTTCTTCAAATTTTAAATTGTGTGTGTAAATAATGAATAAAGTTAATAATGTTGGAGTTATCTACATAATCTTAGATAATATTCAGGGTAGATACGTAGAATTTATGCAGGAAAAAAAAGTTCAACCAAGATAGTGCTTTTAATGGTTAGTGAGTGTGAAGCAAAAATGATGATGAAGATTGTGAATGGCCATTTGGCATTTCACAGGGAAGAAGTGGATGCTTTCAAGTTTCAACATCTTATCATAATCTTTTTTTTTTTGGCCAATAACATCTTATCATAATCAATGGAAGATATTTTGCAGATTGACGGATCTAAAATTGCTATTTTATTCCAATGAGTGTGTAGATACGCAGCTATGACATCGGGAGAATCACTCTAAGACATTAAGACAAGAATATAATTATCAAAAAGTTAAATAAGAAGTGAGCACCATTTGATGAAAAATTTTTGTTATGTAAGATGACTGCAAGTCCATATTATATTGTACGGTTATTTTTGGCTCGACTTATCTCTGGGAAATAAGTATTTATGTTGGGGTAAAAATAATTTATTTTGTTGGTAACTTATTTTGCATGTTTGTCTAGACTTATTGTCAATCTGTCTTATAAGTAACTTATAGCTTATAAGTCAAAATAAGCATAAGCTGTTTAAAACAGCTTATTTCTGATTTATAAGTCACTTATAAGGTGTGACCCACAAATTCTGACTTATTTTTCACATATAATCACAACTTATCCAAACATACACAATCTGACTTATGAAAAATAAGTCACTTATAAGTCACTTTTCACACAGCCCATCCAAACATAAAATTCATTACACAATCTAACTTAATTTCATTTTGATTTATTTTCAATCAGACTTATATATAAGTCACTTCTCCATAAGTTGATCTGTTATTAAAACTTTTCAATCGTTGTATTCCTTTCTTTATGGTGATTTTTTTCGTAAATAATTAACAATACTACCTCAATTTGTAATTCATTGCAGTGGTTGAATGTACTCATTTGAAAAACACTTTTTTTTCTTTTGTTTTGATTTTTTATAATCTAGGTATTATCACTCAACTAATAGTTAGCGATTGCCCCTTTTAAGAGGTAAAAATCACTAGAATGGGTTTTGTATGTCCCAATATAACTTTTTCTATGCACGCAGTATGGTTTGAACTCGAGACATAATGTTTAGATCTAATTATCTACCAACTATGCTAGGTTCTGTTGGTCTCTTTCATTTTGTTTTAAACATGAATAACCTATGTAAGTGAAGTCTAAAGATTCATTATGATTTGAGGTGGCCTCATAGCTTACAAAATGCTTACAACGTGATATGCACATCATATAGCAAATTTAAAAACTTTAAACACAAATAAAAAAATAGAGACATTCTTAAGATTTACTAAAACTACCGAGACCTCACCACTTATTCCAAATTTACAATCTAGTCCAATTCTCAAAATCATTAATACTCCCTTCGGTTCTAAATATAAGATCACTTTGACCTTTTTTTTTTGTAGAAGTTAAGGAAGCAAATTAGACTATTAAATTATAACTTATGTCATATGTAATTAGATTATATGTTAGTTTATAAGTAGAATAGAGTAGTTTTGAGGGAAAAAAAAAATAACTATAGACAATTTAAAGTGATTAATTTTGTATCCTAATTTTTTTTCAAAAAAGTTAAAGTGATTTTATAATTAGGATCGGAGGGAGTAATATTTTGTTTTAATAGACTTAAAGTATAGGATTTTTTTAAAAAAAATTTAAGGGTTTGTTTGATATGAGTGATTTGGACGGCAGGAGAGGGTTAGAAATTTTTTGTAAGGCGAATTTAAAAATTTGAAGAAGTGGGATTATAATTTTTAAACATATAGTAAATATAAGATAAAAGAGTAAGAAAAAGTAATCAAAAATTCTTAACCACACCTCTCTACTTTTTTTAAATCTGGCTCAGGAAAATTTTTCTTCGCTCCACTTTCCATCCTCTCCCCTCATACCAAACAGACCCTAAAGTAGCGTAGTGGTGTTTGTGGCAATCAAGTTGTTAACACAGCGGCTTCAGTCAGTTGTTGTCCCATCGCTCTTAAAGGGTCACATTAACCTCTCAAGATTGTAGAAGAAATTTCAAATATATAATAAAAATCATATATATATAGATACATATATATATATAACAAAATCATTGTCACAAATAATTGTTTCTTACTTTCCATTACTTCTTGCCTTTTTATCATATGTTTAGGTCTATTTTACTTCAAAAGTTTTTGTTCAGGGGTTATTTTACCCAGTAAGTATATTTTTAATACAATTTGGCCTTGAAAGTATTAGAATAGGGCAATTTTTCCTTTTATCGTTAAATTATTATTGGTCAATGTTAACTTTTTAACATTAAACGTGAATTTTTTAATAAAATAGGGCAATATTACTATGAACTTCTAGGGCAATTTTGGTATAAAAAAAAATTCCAAGCCAAATTAGCTTCACAATGTAACTTTCGGGATAAAAGAAACCTTAATCCTTTTATTTTCACATTATTTTATTCTTCCTAAATAACCCAACAGCAAACCAAGAAGCTTCATATATAACTCAATTGCCATCTCACGTATTCTCTCATATAAGAGGTCAGGGTTTTACAACGCATGTGTTCTATAGGAGTAGGTGTGCATGTGATGGGTGAGTTCTCTCCCTAAAAGATAGGAGATGTGTGAGTTATATGTATGGTATTTATATTCAATTTGGTTTCAGTTCAATGTATAATTTAGAGACAATTCTATTATATCGGCTAATGAATGTAAACCAACCGAAAAATCGAATGCTAGTTTCTTAATAGATTCAACTGAATCATTGTAAACAACCACTTGCTTGAACCCTTCCAACTAGCAAACTTAGACCTTAGGATACCATTCATACTCTCTATTATTTTTTAAAAAATGATGTAATTACAATGATGATTCTTAATAAGTATAATAAACATTAAACAAAATATAAGATTCCTTTTTCTCTTTTGGAGTAACCAGTAAACCAATCAAACTAATCTTATTTGTTTTGACTAACAAGTTAACTAATTTGGTTGCAGTTGTTAATTTCTCACTTTTTCTTAGGGTGTGTTTGGCTCGCCTACTTGTGTAACACCCCAAATTTTAGAAAAAGAGAAAATAAGGAATTATTTAAGATTTAGAAAATATTATTAAAACATTAAAAAGCATTAAAAATAAATTTATGATGTTTTAGGTATTTTTAATAATTTTAAGGCTTATTTTATTTAAGAAACAAAAAAGAATTAATTAGAAGATAAAACGTAATTTGGAGAAAAAGGGATAACAAGGATATAGTTGAGGTTTTAGAAATGTATTTAGAAATTAAAAAGCCTTATAAATAAATTTATGAGGTCAGGTATATTTTTAATAATTTTTAAAGTTTATTTTCTTTATTAGCTCAGGGAAAATAGTTAGAAGATAAATCTAAATAAGGGAATATTTAGAATCTTGGGGTATTGGTTATTAATTAAAAAGTCTTATAAATAAATTTAGAAGTTAAAACATATCTAGAGGAATTATTTTGAGGACAGACTTAGGTATATTTCCAAGTGATAATGGTAAATAAAATTATGATTTAAGAGAAAAATAGGAATTAGAAAATGGAAAGGACAATATCTACCCCTAGTTGAAAATATCTTCAATTAAAAAGGGAAAGGGCAAGATAGTAAAATACCTGTTAAAAAAATATATCAATCTTCTCTTTAAATACAAGCCACACACGTGTCCCCCTATTTGTTCTACTTTTCATTTTTTTTCTGAAATACTCCCTTCCTCCACGTATATACACACACACACACATTATACTCCCTCCTCACCGACTCTCGCTCTCTCACTATCTTCTCCCTCTGTTCTTCGGTGTCCAGCGGCGACCGGGCTCAGACGACGGCGAACGGCGTCGATTGACGGCGGAAGAAGCTCAAGAAGCTTGGAACAATTTTGGGTAAGTCATTTCTTCCCATTTCTTCTCTATTTCGGCGCGATTTTGAGTGAATGGGGGGGAGATGATCCGAATTTTTGGATGGTTTTTGAAGTTTCTGAAATTATAAAAATGCTCCTTGGACCTTGTTCTTGGTTGTTTGAGTGTTGATTTTGGGAAGGAAGTTGAAATAGGCTCGGATTTGCTCAAATTTTTCCGATGGGTACTGTTCATGCGACGGGAAAGTTTGGGATTT
The DNA here is from genome assembly GCA_037074515.1 of Mimosa bimucronata. Taxonomy (NCBI): domain Eukaryota; kingdom Viridiplantae; phylum Streptophyta; class Magnoliopsida; order Fabales; family Fabaceae; genus Mimosa; species Mimosa bimucronata. The sequence goes on from CM073446.1 coordinate 6,423,969, forward strand.
CTGGGAGTTCGTGTTTTGAAGCTTAATTGTGGGTGACTTTTAGCAATTCTAAGGTTTTGGGACAGGTTGTATGGTTCATTTTGGGAGTGAGGAATTTCGGAATCATTCTTTGCCTTCCCCTGTTTCTGCTAATTCGCTGGGCTAAGAGGGAAAAATTTGTGAAGCAACATATCTGTATGAATTGGGAGTTGGAATAAGTGTTTTGAATGTGAATTAAAGACATCTGGAATTTTGTTGCTCTCCCCTGTCTTTGTTCAGTGCTGGCCGAGAATGAAGAGGGAAATTCTTGAACATGATATACATGCAATTGGGAGGTTCTAATAAGCATGTTATATGTGTGATTTGATGAATTTGTGAAGGGTTGAATTATTGCTCAGTTTCCCTGTCCCTATTCTGTTCTGGCCGAAGGGTGGAGGGAAGGTTTTGAGAGTTTTGCTTAATTAAATTGCATGTCTGGATTGTTGGCTTGGTGTTAATTGATATAGTAGATGATTGTTGATGTTTGATGGTAGTTGTTTAATTTTATTTCCTTCGGATTGCTGCCCTGGCCGTGAGTTTTGTGCAAGGAGTATATATTATTGTGGATGCTTTGTCTTGGCTGAGTTCAATGTCTGGTTGCTCTGTTGTAATGGTTAATTGTTTATTTCTCTTTCTTCTTGTTGCTCTGGGCTGACAAGTTTGCTTAGGAGAAGGAAAAAAAAATGTGTTATGGTGATTAATTGAATAAAAGGGAGTAGGAAGTGTCATTGATGGTTGTTGTAATTTTAGACCTTAGAAACCTAGTTTCTTAGTTTAATAGGAATAAATTCAATGGAATGTGAAGTGAATTAGCTATTCTTGGATTTTATTGGATTTTGGTTTGAAGTATGTCTTGAATTGGAATGCTGAAATGGTTGGTTTGGTGGTGGTGTTATTAGATTGAATTAATGTCACAATTGAAGAAGGAATGGATAGGAATTGAATGAACCACATATGTGGTTAAGAGTTAAGTTCTTTTAGAGCATTATTTCAAAGATTTTGAGCTAAGGAAGGATTTAATTAGAAAGCAGAAACTTGATTAGTAATTTACTATTTGAAATCCCAAGTCAATATTACTAGATGATTAGAATTGAAATTCTAATCTTTGATTGATGATTGGATTTTTAAATATTAGATAGGATTAAGTAGAAGCAAAGGAAGGTGATTGGTGATTATTACTTGAAGTGGTAAGTCAATGTCTTTGAGTGTTTGAGGTTGGTGGAGTCAAGATAAGGATTTGGAAGTTAGCTTGGGAATTTAATCTATTACTCAAGGAATATTAGTTAATTTGAAAGAATAAAGGTACTCTTGTGCTTATGTTGTGTTGTGTATGTATTAATTAGTGCTTGCGCAATGTTGATTGACAATGGTATGATTAATCATTTAACTAGAAATTTAGATTTAATAGTATTGAAAATAGAAAGGGGTAGAACTATAGGAACATGAGAGACGTTTAATTATTATACCTAAATTTAGACATTGATATATTATTTCGGTATTATAAATATTTCTAGGACAAAATAGTGGGATCGAATTCCCAGAATACGTAGAAGAGAAGGAATACAGTGAAGAGTAAGCTCAGAATACAGGTAGCAGTTTCATTCAATATCATTTATCATGTATGATAATTGCATAGCATGTTTTATAAATTTTTAGTAGCTTTAACCTTGTCAGATATATTCATGGGATCCGAGTACTCGATGACTAGAGGGCTAGCTACCCCTAGTACAGTTCAGTTATGACCGAAAGGTTATATTCAGGAGGTTAAACCTCACAGTAGTGCCTTAAGTGCACTAGCAACAAGGTTAATGTTTACTTATATGGGATGAGTGCGGGGGCCCACAGAGGGGCAACATCCCTACCCATACAGACATGTTTTTATTTATACACATTTGCTAATTATTATGCATGGTAATGAATGAAATGAACTGCGTTAAATTGCTGTTTCAGATAAGCTGGTAGATGGTAAGATGATTGAGATAAGGCAGGATTGTCGGAGGGAGATTACATGAAGAAATTAGGATTATGTTATAAAAAGTAAGGTTAATTGTATATGATGTAATTTTAAATTATTAAATTAATAATAGAAAGCATAGAAAATAGAATTATATAAATTTATTAAGAGATTTAAATTTCCTAAGTATTATAAATTATGGGTAGACTCCCTTAAGAGGATTAATGTACTTTTAATTGTTTTATTAACCACTTTATTTTATACAGAATTTTAAGTTATTTCAATTTGTCTGAAAAGCCCATTCCAACCAACAGAGGGTTGGTCTAATCTTTTAAAAGAAAAGTTTTAAATTTTCCGTATTTTTGGGCTTCTGACATTAAAAAGTGGTTATAATTCGATTAAAAATGTTATAGTATAATAGTAAAATTCCAGACGTTACATTTTGGTATCAGAGCAAAGGTTCTGGCATAGGTTAGCTAGAATACTTTGCTCATAAACTGATTATTTAAAGAAACCATTAGAACACCTTCAGAATATTATGGTTTTAGGTTATACAGATTAGACATATAGAAGAGAAAGTTGAAATTCCCCTTAAAGTTACCCAAAAGATAGCATTTCAAGAGATGGTTTAACAAGCTATTCTCTGAGACATAGATCTAAGGAGCACATATATCTTAAAGTTGGTCAGGTAGTTCATAAGAGGATAATGGATGATGAAAATGTGATCTGTAACAGTTCCCTTTAGACGAGAAAATTTTGAAGTTCAAGTTTAAATTCTGGGTAACTGGGATAAATGGTTGAATAAAGGTTATTGTTATTACCCCTGGGGAGATATAAGAAGTGAGATATAGATATTAAAAGTGAATTATGTTGACATTTTAGTAAAGGTGAATCAAAATTTTGACCTGATTCTAGGCACTGATAGCTTTAGACTTGAATTTGGTAGTTGTGATACCAATTTCTAAGGGATAATTTAGTATATGAAGATAGCTCGGAAGAAGATTTCCAATGAATTTCAATGATAATGAGAGTGATTTTGATTATTGGAGGGAATTTTACTTTAGAAAACAAAGGTATATTTTAAAGTTGAAAGATTATCGAGCAAAAAGAAAGGTTAGAGAGTACTTATAAGATCTTCAAATGGGAGATATAAGAGGTTTTATTGGAGTCTATTGTGAAATTTGGAAGATATTTTCAATTTGGAAAAAGACTAAAGCAACAAATTCTCCTTTTAGCAAGATGAGAATGTGACATTAAGAATGAATTTGCGAATTTCAAGGATTTGTAATGTAGAAATTTAAGTTAAATTCAGTTTCTTGAGGGTAAAGCTATGGTCCTTTGATGGATTATATAATTCTTGAGGGATATGAGTTAAATTTTAGTACTATTATTCAAGTTAGAATTAGTGATCGAACAGTTATTAGGCAAAGCCTAAATCAGAAAGGGAATTTGGCCAAAGAATATCCCTAACTATATTGGTATTTGGTTTTCCTTCTATTGAAAAAGAAGCCCTGGCCAGGCAAAAAGAGGAAACTTTATATCAATGTAGCGGGACGGATTGGCCAAGAACAACAGAAATAGATCTAAGAAAAGAAGGAAAAAGGGGATCGCAGCAGATCCAAGAGAAAGAGATATTTACATGGTAAGTATGGAGGGCTGCGTGCCATCCTCCCTACCATGAGAAACAAAACCGTGAAGGGTGAGTGTGGGACCCATAGCTATGGGAGCATCCCTACCTAAAACGGACAATATCAAGGGTGAGCAATAAAGAAATAAAACAGGCAAGGGATCACAGTTAGATCCTAGAGGAAAATATAGAGATCGCAGTTAGATCTCATAGATACAGCAATATACGATATTTTCAGGATAGATTATGATCGAGATGAGTTAGAATATAAAAATTTTATAGTTCAGTTAAAGAGAAAGTTCATTTCCATTCCAGTTTATTCAACCTTGATTCCCCGTAGACTTATATGGTCTACAGTAATGTTAGCAGAAAGGGACTAGGAAGTCCATAAAAATCTGTTTACCAGTTAAGGAGATAACCATAATTTATTCAGATAAGAAAACATTTCGAAAAACACGAAGAGATTTGTATAGGAAGGATGGGTCTTCAAGTATATCAGATAGAAATCTAGAAAGTTTAAAGTAAACAGGGAAAAAACTGTTTTAATATGAGATTATAGTTTACAAGTGAATGATAAGGTTATGATAGAACTGATATGAGATATTGCATGTGGATTGTTGTTGAGGAACAAAATTTCAGATTATTCTTCAAGGGTTTGTTCATGTCTATGTTTGAATTTTTATTGGTATTGAGTTTTGAAATTTTAATTTTAGGAGTAGGGATTCATGTATTACCTATATGTTTAAGTTTCAGTTGGTACTAAGATATTGGGAATTGATAATAAAAATGGAATGTACGCTTTTATAATTAGTGAAATTTATTGTAATTTATCTGTGTGTGCTTGAATATTTGAATATTTGTGTCATGAAATAAATTATGACTGTACTAGTTTATTTATTTGACGTTGATAATAGGGAAATACTAGTCATGGTAAACTTAGGAGGCAGTCGATCAGGGAACTATTCTATGAATAGCACCCCAGTAGATCCACTTCAAATTATTTTAGATCATTTACGTGAACAACAAACAACCATGAATCAATTAAGAAAGACTCAGGAACGACAGGCAAAACAATTGGAGGATATTGAAGCTAATAGGCATCATGAAGAATCACGAGAAGATCCTCCGAGGCAACCTGAACCTTCTGGAGACGCTTTACAACGGGTAGTAATTCAATTTTGTAAGCACCATCCTCCCACATTTGCGGGAAAAATGGATGTGAGGCAAGCAGAACATTGGATAAGGACTTTGGAGAAAATTTTTAGAGTCATGACGTGTTCCTCGGAGCTCAAAGCCCATATGGCGATTTATAAGCTAGAAGATGAAGCTAGTTATTGGTGGCAGAATACTGAAATAAGCCTGCAGGCCCAGAATATCCCTCTTTCATGGGAAGTATTTAAGGAAAAATTTAATGAAAAATATTTCCCTCGTTCTATTAGGGATGATAAGGAGGCTGAATTCCTTGCTATTAGCCAGGGAAACAATGAATCTTTTGAAGATTATCTTTCTAGGTTTCTACAGCTGTCTCGGTATTACACGCACCTCAACGAGAGAAATGATGGTCGTTGGTTAACTGGTAGATTGGTGAGAGGATTAAATCCTTATATGAAAGAAAGATTGACTCCTATGCAGATAGAGAATCTTGATAGGGCAATTGAGGTCTGTCGGTTGACTGAAAGTAGTATGCAGAAACCTGTTAAGGAATCTGAGTATATGAGGTCTCAGAATTCTTTAAATTTTATAGAGGGAACACCACAGAAGAGGAAGAACCTTCTTCCATGGAAGCAAGGAAACACTCAAAAGAAAACAAAACAACACCCTTATCGGCAACAATGTCATCAACAACCTCGATTACAAAGTCATCAGCAACTGGAAGTTCCACAGACCTATAACTACAGAAACTGCACTAATTGCGGAAGAAATCATGGCTCGAACCCCTGTTTGGCTGGCGAAAATATGTGTTATTATTGCCATAAGCCAGGTCATTATGCTAAAGAATGTCGACGGAAAAATAAATCAATGGGAGCTACTTAGCATGAGAAGGTATTTGTTTTGACTTATAAAGAAGAGTAGAAACCTTCGGAAATAGTTATAGCTATAATTCCTATTAGTAAGAAACCCATTATGCTGTCTTTAAAAAAAAAAAAAAACACACACAAAACACAAAAACAACAACAAACATTTGCAACTTAGAGTAGAAATTCGCTTATCGAGTAATTCCCTTAATTTCGAGGACGAAATTATTTTTAGGGGGAGGGAATTGTAACACCCCAAATTTTAGAAAAAGAGAAAATAAGGAATTATTTAAGATTTAGAAAATATTATTAAAACATTAAAAAGCATTAAAAATAAATTTATGATGTTTTAGGTATTTTTAATAATTTTAAGGCTTATTTTATTTAAGAAACAAAGAAGAATTAATTAGAAGATAAAACGTAATTTGGAGAAAAAGGGATAACAAGGATATAGTTGAGGTTTTAGAAATGTATTTAGAAATTAAAAAGCCTTATAAATAAATTTATGAGGTCAGGTATATTTTTAATAATTTTTAAAGTTTATTTTCTTTATTAGCTCAGGGAAAATAGTTAGAAGATAAATCTAAATAAGGGAATATTTAGAATCTTGGGGTATTGGTTATTAATTAAAAAGTCTTATAAATAAATTTAGAAGTTAAAACATATCTAGAGGAATTATTTTGAGGACAGACTTAGGTATATTTCCAAGTGATAATGGTAAATAAAATTATGATTTAAGAGAAAAATAGGAATTAGAAAATGGAAAGGACAATATCTACCCCTAGTTGAAAATATCTTCAATTAAAAAGGGAAAGGGCAAGATAGTAAAATACCTGTTAAAAAAATATATCAATCTTCTCTTTAAATACAAGCCACACACGTGTCCCCCTATTTGTTCTACTTTTCATTTTTTTTCTGAAATACTCCCTTCCTCCACGTATATACACACACACACACATTATACTCCCTCCTCACCGACTCTCGCTCTCTCACTATCTTCTCCCTCTGTTCTTCGGTGTCCAGCGGCGACCGGGCTCAGACGACGGCGAACGGCGTCGATTGACGGCGGAAGAAGCTCAAGAAGCTTGGAACAATTTTGGGTAAGTCATTTCTTCCCATTTCTTCTCTATTTCGGCGCGATTTTGAGTGAATGGGGGGGAGATGATCCGAATTTTTGGATGGTTTTTGAAGTTTCTGAAATTATAAAAATGCTCCTTGGACCTTGTTCTTGGTTGTTTGAGTGTTGATTTTGGGAAGGAAGTTGAAATAGGCTCGGATTTGCTCAAATTTTTCCGATGGGTACTGTTCATGCGACGGGAAAGTTTGGGATTTCTGGGAGTTCGTGTTTTGAAGCTTAATTGTGGGTGATTTTTAGCAATTCTAAGGTTTTGGGACAGGTTGTATGGTTCATTTTGGGAGTGAGGAATTTCGGAATCATTCTTTGCCTTCCCCTGTTTCTGCTAATTCGCTGGGCTAAGAGGGAAAAATTTGTGAAGCAACATATCTGTATGAATTGGGAGTTGGAATAAGTGTTTTGAATGTGAATTAAAGACATCTGGAATTTTGTTGCTCTCCCCTGTCTTTGTTCAGTGCTGGCCGAGAATGAAGAGGGAAATTCTTGAACATGATATACATGCAATTGGGAGGTTCTAATAAGCATGTTATATGTGTGATTTGATGAATTTGTGAAGGGTTGAATTATTGCTCAGTTTCCCTGTCCCTATTCTGTTCTGGCCGAAAGGTGGAGGGAAGGTTTTGAGAGTTTTGCTTAATTAAATTGCATGTCTGGATTGTTGGCTTGGTGTTAATTGATATAGTAGATGATTGTTGATGTTTGATGGTAGTTGTTTAATTTTATTTCCTTCGGATTGCTGCCCTGGCCGTGAGTTTTGTGCAAGGAGTATATATTATTGTGGATGCTTTGTCTTGGCTGAGTTCAATGTCTGGTTGCTCTGTTGTAATGGTTAATTGTTTATTTCTCTTTCTTCTTGTTGCTCTGGGCTGACAAGTTTGCTTAGGAGAAGGAAAAAAAAATGTGTTATGGTGATTAATTGAATAAAAGGGAGTAGGAAGTGTCATTGATGGTTGTTGTAATTTTAGACCTTAGAAACCTAGTTTCTTAGTTTAATAGGAATAAATTCAATGGAATGTGAAGTGAATTAGCTATTCTTGGATTTTATTGGATTTTGGTTTGAAGTATGTCTTGAATTGGAATGCTGAAATGGTTGGTTTGGTGGTGGTGTTATTAGATTGAATTAATGTCACAATTGAAGAAGGAATGGATAGGAATTGAATGAACCACATATGTGGTTAAGAGTTAAGTTCTTTTAGAGCATTATTTCAAAGATTTTGAGCTAAGGAAGGATTTAATTAGAAAGCAGAAACTTGATTAGTAATTTACTATTTGAAATCCCAAGTCAATATTACTAGATGATTAGAATTGAAATTCTAATCTTTGATTGATGATTGGATTTTTAAATATTAGATAGGATTAAGTAGAAGCAAAGGAAGGTGATTGGTGATTATTACTTGAAGTGGTAAGTCAATGTCTTTGAGTGTTTGAGGTTGGTGGAGTCAAGATAAGGATTTGGAAGTTAGCTTGGGAATTTAATCTATTACTCAAGGAATATTAGTTAATTTGAAAGAATAAAGGTACTCTTGTGCTTATGTTGTGTTGTGTATGTATTAATTAGTGCTTGCGCAATGTTGATTGACAATGGTATGATTAATCATTTAACTAGAAATTTAGATTTAATAGTATTGAAAATAGAAAGGGGTAGAACTATAGGAACATGAGAGACGTTTAATTATTATACCTAAATTTAGACATTGATATATTATTTCGGTATTATAAATATTTCTAGGACAAAATAGTGGGATCGAATTCCCAGAATACGTAGAAGAGAAGGAATACAGTGAAGAGTAAGCTCAGAATACAGGTAGCAGTTTCATTCAATATCATTTATCATGTATGATAATTGCATAGCATGTTTTATAAATTTTTAGTAGCTTTAACCTTGTCAGATATATTCATGGGATCCGAGTACTCGATGACTAGAGGGCTAGCTACCCCTAGTACAGTTCAGTTATGACCGAAAGGTTATATTCAGGAGGTTAAACCTCACAGTAGTGCCTTAAGTGCACTAGCAACAAGGTTAATGTTTACTTATATGGGATGAGTGCGGGGGCCCACAGAGGGGCAACATCCCTACCCATACAGACATGTTTTTATTTATACACATTTGCTAATTATTATGCATGGTAATGAATGAAATGAACTGCGTTAAATTGCTGTTTCAGATAAGCTGGTAGATGGTAAGATGATTGAGATAAGGCAGGATTGTCGGAGGGAGATTACATGAAGAAATTAGGATTATGTTATAAAAAGTAAGGTTAATTGTATATGATGTAATTTTAAATTATTAAATTAATAATAGAAAGCATAGAAAATAGAATTATATAAATTTATTAAGAGATTTAAATTTCCTAAGTATTATAAATTATGGGTAGACTCCCTTAAGAGGATTAATGTACTTTTAATTGTTTTATTAACCACTTTATTTTATACAGAATTTTAAGTTATTTCAATTTGTCTGAAAAGCCCATTCCAACCAACAGAGGGTTGGTCTAATCTTTTAAAAGAAAAGTTTTAAATTTTCCGTATTTTTGGGCTTCTGACATTAAAAAGTGGTTATAATTCGATTAAAAATGTTATAGTATAATAGTAAAATTCCAGACGTTACAACTTGCAGCCAAATAAGTCCTTTTTTTTTATAAAAAAGGACTTATTTTCAGAAAAGGACTTATGAGCATGTCATTTGGTGTACTCAATTGTGTTTCTTTCTCTCTTAATCTTTCCAATCTTGATTGCAACAACAATAATTTTGATTGGATCATAATTCAGTTCATAAATTTTGATTCAGTGTCAATCAATTCTATTTTTTTATACATAAATTTTAGGAAAGATATTTGGCTCACCCACGTCTCAAGGGCATGACACCTAACTCATGATCCATTAGGGCCTATCTCTATGGGCTCTGGGGCATGACAAGCAAGCCCATTTTGTCTGTCCACATAGGTAGGTTACGCCCAACTTCACTAAGCTGTGGTGATGCCTCCCCAAGTGCCGCAACTGGAGCCACAACAAAGTGACCTTTCTCAGGGATCGAACCCTCACTAAGATGATCGAAATCCAACCCCCTTCGCCAGCTGAACCAACAAACGGTGGGTAGTGTCAATCAGTTCTTATATATAGCTTTTAATGGTTTAAAATATTGGTTCTTAATGCTCAACAGAATACTTTAATATTTTTTTTTTTGAAATGGTGAAAGTTATAGGGATTGAATTACAACAAATTAAAGTTCAGGAAATGATTTTTAATTTAGCCAAAAATAAAGAGACATGATGATTGATTTTTCCAATTTTTTTGTATAATTTTATCATTTAATTAACTCAACCACCCATATGATGCCATTGAAAACTGAACAAAAATAGTTTTCAATTGACAAACAATAACAAAGAAATTGGGTCGAGGGTTGAGTAACAAGACAATCTATACCGATGGACAATGCCATCCTTATTTGGGTCTGCTAATACTCAAATTTAAATTTGATTTTGTAATACAAAACACTTCTTCCAATTCCTAATATAAGGACTAAATATGGACATTAAAAAAATAATTAGTTGAACTGATTAATTATAACAATTATGTGTAAATTGTTCTAAAATACCTTTCTTAATTATGTGACTTAGAATTACTCACTTAATGAAACTCAATTAATATGTGCAATCAATAGACATATTTAAAGAACAAAATTGCAAATTTAGGAGATAGACGAAATAGACTGAGATATAATATTTATTATCAAAGTAAACTTCCTACTCGTATATTTTGGATTAGAATGAAGTATTACCTCCAATTCATTATAATTTTAAAATCTAGTTTGTAGTACAAATTTTGCATTACAAATTAAATCTAGAATTAAAGACAGAAGGAGGTAGTAATAAACTCTAACCAAAACAAAGAGGAGACAGTTTGTTAACGATTCAACTAAGAATGTTAATTGGAGAAAATTAAAAGGAAAGATCTGGTGGGTAGATCGAAAATCAATGAAGTGAAAGATGAGAAGTTGAGAACAATTGAAACTTGTGTTGGGACGTTATGTGAATAGTAGACTCGCACACAGTTTAATGACACAGTCATACAATGTCGTCATCAACAACAACAATAATAGGAGTAATTAACAACATAAGAGGCTCCAAAGTTCAACAAAAAGATGTAGTTTGATGTGGTGGCTGCGTCTGCCGCCAAATTTCAAGTTTCATATTCTAGAAAAACATATTTGGTGAGAGATAAAAAAAATGTGGCCGTGACCGACAAATTGATGTGGTAAGTAACCCCATCTTCATCATGAGGATAATGATCTAATTAAGCTCAAATTATAGAAAAACATATTAATTGAGAGAGACAAAATTTATTTACGCTCTAAGCTCAAAAAGAGATTATACGCTTAATTAAATGAAGAATGTGTGACGCTGAATTGTATTCATATTCCATAATAAAAAAAAAAGCTCAAGTTGTCTCTCTTTTAACTTTAAATAATATTTCAATGTGATATCTTCATTTTATAAAGTATCTTAAATAATATTTCAATGTGATTTCTTAATTTTATAAAGTATCTCTTTATGGTTAGTCTCAAATAAAAAATTTTATTTGTTATTTTTTTTTAAAAAGTAATCTTAATTATTAGTATTTCAAAACGTTTATTAAAATAACTTTTTCAATGTTGGCAATTTTTTAGTGTAAGGATTATAAGACTGAACAAACACTATATTATTAAAGGGCCTAAGTTAAAGCTTGTGTATAGTTAACTTAAAGTGACTAAAGTAAAAATATACTACATCTTCCATGACTTTATATGCACTCCCATCTTACTTATAATATTATACTCATTTTTTTTTTATCAAAATAAGATTATACTCGTAGGTCTTTAATACCCTATACTCCTTATAAAATAATGAATCGTTAATGTAAAAATGTCCTTATCTGATTATCTCTTTCTCTTTTAGCTTAAATAATAATGACTTTAATTATTTAATTAAATTTAATTTCGAAAAATCATAACAATCTTTGACATTTAACTAACTTTAAGCAATTCTCTTAATTTTTTTATACAAAAATAATTCTCTTAATTTTAATAATGATTAACAAAGCCTTATCATAAGAACCGAAAATGAGTTTTTTTATTTCTTTCCGAAGAACCAATACATTACACATAAATATAATAATACTGATAATTTGGTGGAGTAAAAGGATCCAAACTAGAACCAGTTTTCTAGTGACGAAAAAGATAAATAGAGGGAGTTTATTATGTCTAAATCGTTTACATCTCGTTTGGATGGTATATATTTGATTTTATATTTTGTAACCGTTAAAATATTTTTAATAAAATCAAATCTAGAAGTCCAAATGAGATTTAAACAGTTCAAATATGTTAGCTCACCCACTTATTCTTTGATGAGTAGGAAAATTAATTCCTATCCAAACTCGACTCAGTAAATAATGTTAAGAGTGAGTTGGCATCCATATCTTATAATTTACATATTAATTTTTCTCCCACAAACGTGTCAAACTGATGCTATACGCATTGTTCTCAAAGTGTTATCATTATTCGTTTACATTAATTCTTCCTTATTCTAGAATTCATTATTTAAAATTTCACATTCCATTCTCCTCTCATTTTTGTCATGATTTCATATATTATATTCAACAATAAACAAAGAGAAAAGGTAATTGAATATTGTTAAGGAAATATTTAGTGACTGAATTAATTTTATACATTTCTCACTCTAAAACGTATTGTTTATTCATAAAATTTAATTTCACAACCTTAATTTTTTTTTGAGAAAATTATTGAATTTTTTATTTCTTTTCTCTTCAAAATTTTGTGTAAAATACTTTTTTTCGGAGAAAATTAGATGTTGACGAAGAAATTGACAAAACTAAAAATCCATACCCGTGATACACATTCGGCACAATTTTCTCTCCATCACTACACTATTTCTTCAAATATTCTAAAAAATAATGTGAGCGTGTATGTCTTTTTTCCCCTCTTTCTGGAAAAACTCAACCCTTAAATATTAGGGGTGTGCAAACGGTTTTCGGTTTGAAACCGAACTGAAAACAAAAAAAACCGAAAACCGATAAGGGGAAAATAGTAAAACCGAAACCAAACCGAAAAATCGAAACCGAAAAAACCGAATTTTTTTAGGTTCGGTTTTTCGGTTTCTGGACTATATTTTTAATACTATTTTGTTGCAATTTTGTCTAATACAAAAATTCATTGAAAAAAGGAAAAAATAGATTCAATATAGGGAAAAAGACAAAAAAGTCCCTTCCAATTTGTAAAATCCCAAATAAGGAATTTTGAGTTGTTAATGGTTGTTAATACTTATCATGAAGTTGTTAATACGTATCATGAAGTTGTTATTGGGATTTTGCAAATTGGAAGGGATTTTTTTCTCTTTTTCCCTTCAATATATATGCATAGTTATACAAATTTAATATCTTATCTAAATCAATTAAAATATTAATTTAGTGTGTCCAACACAAAAAAAATAATACTTAATACATGACAATATTGAATTGGCTCTTTAACTTTTAGAGCACATTCTGTAATCAATAAAAATTCTGTGTTTTTTTTTTCTAATGTCACATATTTAAAAAGTGTTTGTTTTTATTAGAAAGAAAATTTTATTTGTTTGGATTTTGAGATATTTGTTTAGGCTTACTTGTTATCCTATTTTTAAACAAAAATTCTTTTTTTTAATATTATTATAGTTTTCGGTTTTTCGGTTTCAAATCGAAACCGTTTTCTAAAAACTGAAAAACCGAAAAGTAGAAAAATAAAAACCGAAACTGAAAAACCGAAATGCATTTGGTTCGGTTTGGTTTTCGGTTTCGGTTCGGTTTTGCTCACCCCTATTAAAGATGGATTAGGAGAAAATGAGGGGACAGAGTGCGAACCCAATTATCAATAATAGTTGGATAATTTTATACTTTAAACAAGATTTGGAGTTTAAGTCCTTAAAATCATATTAAGAAATTTAATTTATCTTATAAATTCAAATTTATTCTTTAAAAAGATGCTTCTGCCTAACTATTTTATGTTTTAATTAAGATAGAGTGGTGGTTTTAGTCTTTTACTTTGAATTATCTCAAAACGTTCTCTCTTTCTTTTAATCTTACCAAACATCAACAAGCAAGATATGTTGTTTTCCTTTTTACACATAACATATTTTGGTATGCCTATATTTGTTTGCATGGAGCCCACTTCTTGTTTCTTTTTTTGAAAAATGTGAGAAAATAAAAAGATAAATGGCCTTTTCAATTTTATCTCCTTTTTAAACTTGAGTTCCCGCATATTTTCCCTTTTCAATGACTTTGATGGTTAAACGATTTATAAATAGAATTACAACCCAAACCCAAGTGTATCAAGTACACATCATAATAATGTACTGTGGCTGGATATAAATTATTGGTGAAAGAAGTTATCCATGCTCATGATTTTTCTGATATAACTCCTTATAATAACCAAATTTATCATTTGCCCCTTGCTCCTAAGATAAAATAATCCATACTTGTCCAATTGAAATCCATACGGATCTTTGTATTACATTGTTTTGTATGTGGATCATTAAAAAAAAAAGTGCATGATCAAAGTCAAGGGCATCCTTGCATGTGGTTTTGGGAATAGCTAAAAGATTCTCTTATCAATGTGGTTTTATTGTGGTGAAAAGGAAGGTTTTATTGTGGTGAAAAGGAAGAGGAGAGATAGAAAGGAAAATAGATTTGTTTTAAACTCATACCCTCCTAACAACCAGGGTTGGATCATTCTTCTTCGTCCTCCAAGGAAAAAGAGGAGACATAAAATGCTGCTGTGTCAAACTATTACTCCATCTGTTCCTAAATATAAAACATATTTATTTAATTTAATTGGATTAAGGATGTTAGTGAAGTTAATTAAAATCATATGATATTACCAAAACACCTTAACTGCATTTCTTTATTCCTATAATCTCTCTCCCCCCCCCTCTCTCTTGTTTATTATTGTGAGTATTACCAAGAATAATTTAAGAAAAATTTGAAAGACGTTAGAAATATGTCTTATATTTAAGAACAATCTCATAGCCCAAAATAAGTCCTGTATTTAGGAAGGGGGAGTACTATTTTTTATGGTTTGATATTTAATAAAAAGGTAACTTATTTATTGAGATATGGTAAAAATGCTGAGACCTATCCATGTTTAAGTCTATGCACGAATTTTCTTGAACATGTAAACATGGGCTTAATTTTAGCCTTTCAAGAGGTCATCGCTAAGTTCACTTTGTCACTTACAATATATAATCACGTATTGAAGTTAATTGCAAATAATTAGCTACACGGATGTAAATACTAAATTATTCGTTGTAAATTAAGAATTGAAGGTAAAAACGCAATTTGTATTTTAATAAAGTTTAAAAAAATGATAAATAATAACTTAAAGTTTTTCAAAACTAGCTATAACATTATTTAGTGATACCAAACAAACCGCTCGACACGTTTTATTCCACTTGGAAAATTTGTATGCCTTTTGTTGTCATTTTTTGGGATAGGGTATCTCATGTCAAAATCGTATCGACCACCACCATATCATATATACAAAATCATTCAAATTAACATATCAATAATAAATAATACTAATTTAAATGTACGTACTTCTTCGATCTAAATCTAAAAGGCAGAGTGGAAAAAACAGATAAAAGAATATAGGGTAAAGGTCCAATTTTGCCCCGGAAGTAACAAAGTAGGAGCTGATTTGCCCCGAAAGTAACAGATGGAGCTTATTTACTCCGGAAGTAGTAAAAATAGCGCGTATTAGCCCCTAGAGGACACTAAATGCTCCCTTTATTATTGGGCAAAAATCTAATTTCGCGCCGCTTTTGTTACTTCCGGGGTAAATAAGCTTCATTTGTTACTTCCAGGGCAAATCAGCTCCTACTGGATTACTTCCGAGGCAAAATTGGACCTTTACCCAAGAATATAACATTTGGCAAGTCAGAATCCTTTGGCTGTTGGTGGGAAGCTTCCCAAGAGCTTACCAATAGAATGGCTAATGATAGAGTCACCATAGGGTTCGTCATTCATATGCATCATCACCAAGGCTAAAATGAAAAGTCCCCTTTCTTTTCCATGTTTCTTCCTAATTACAATGGCCCAAATCTTAGCTATAAATTCTTCTTTTAATAAGCTCAAACCAACTAGATGGACCCCAGCCAGGGGGGTATTTTGTATAATATACTTGAATTAATGGCCTACTTATTATAATAAAGATAGTTAGGTTAACTATAAGAAATTATATACAAATATTTTGAAGAAAGAGAAGACTTACAACTAGTTACTTATATTCATCACAGCAACCAATTTTCAATCAAATCATGATACTACTTAAGCTTTTTGTTTTTTGTTTTCACTTCATAGTCGTCATTTACTTCAATGTCATGGAATTTAAATTTCATGTGCAAGTGTGTGGGGCTATCCTTTTTTGGGAAAAATGTTGAAAAAGCCCCATTGCAAAATTTATGAATCAAAGGTATCTAATTAAGAATCCATGCTCTTAATAAGCAGGTGCAACATATCTTCAGTCATGCACAATTTTTCTCCAATTAATCATACATGTGAGCAGCATATCTTTAACTATATGGTCGGTGGCATTACATGTGCTCTTTGTGGCACCATCCCCACACTTTTGAGATTTTAGCCTGCCGTCCAAATTAAAATAAAAACTATATGCAAATGTCTTCTCTTTTGCTCATAATTTAAAATAGCTAGATTACATACAGTTAGAAACAACTGCACCTTTTTCCGGCCAAAAAAAAAAACAGCTGCACCTTTTCACTACTAAAAAAAACAAATTTCCGACGGAATTTATCGACGGAAAAAATTCCGTCGGTAATTACCGACGGATTTGCGACGGAAATTCTGTCGGAAAATTTACCGACGAAATTTTTTCCGTCGGTAATTACAGACGGAAATTCCGTCGATAAAATTACCGATGGAATTTCCGTCGGTAATTTAATTAATTATATTATTTTATTTATAAATTATTATTTTAATAATAATTAAATATTAAAATATTATTACCGACGGAAATTTGTGACCGAATTTTCGTCGGTAATTTAATTAATTATTTTATTTTATTTATAAATTATTATTTTAATAATAATTAAATATTAAAATATTATTACGGACAGAATATTTTCCGTCGGTAATATTAATTATTTATTATTTTATAAATAAATTATTATTTTAATTTATAAATAATATATAAAAATAAAGTATTATATTAATTTATTTTAAAAAATATTTTATAAATAAATAAAACTTATTTAATAAAAATTAATATATACACGTGATGTAAATTTATTACAAATTTAATTTTAATTTTTTATTAAATAATATTTTATTTTTAATAAATAATTAAATATTAGTAATAAAAACGAAAATAATTATAATTTAATAATATATATAATAAAATAATTATTTAAAAATGTCATAAAATAAAATGAAAAATAATTATAATATAATAATATAAAATGAAAATACTAAATATAATGGATTGTATATGAATATAAAAATTATTTATAAAAAATAATAGAATTATTAATATGTAAATTATATATTAATAATTATAAAATATTTCATAATATATTAAGATTAAATATAATTATAATAATGGGAGTTTAAATATTATAAATATAATAGTTTGCAAATAATTTTACAAGGTGTTCGTAGCTCAACTGGTTAAGGCATCAGATATGCCCTAACAGGTTGGGGGTTCGAATCTCTCTGAAGACAAAATTGAAGGCAATTTGTGGAAGCGACACGTGGCGGTACGAGAGAGCGACACGTGGTTGGATGTGAGAAGGGACACGTGGCAGCACGAGAGTACGACATGTGGCAGCACGAGAGTACGACACGTGGCAACTTAAATTTTTAAAAAAATTACCGACGGAAATTCCGTCGGTAATAATATTTTAATATTTAATTTAAATTAAAATAATAATTTATAAATAAAATAATATTATTAAAATTACCGACGGAAAAAATTCTGTCGGAAATTCCGCCAGAAAAATTTTTCCGACGGAATTCCTCCGGAAAAGTCGATTTTTCGACGGAATTTCGTCACTAAATTCAGTTGGAAAATCGCTGTTTTTTTGTAGTGTTTCCGGCAAAAAAAAAACAGCTGCACCTCAAGATAAGTTATTATAACTAAATTTTAAACAAATGTCATGTATGTACCTTGGACAATACATTTTGTAATATGGTTCTCATACAGTGTCAAATTTTATACTGCGCCCTCATAAAAGATGGAATTTCCCTCTTTTGCTTTCATTGTATCCGTTGGAAGTTGTTAATCAATTTCGAGGAATTGCCTTACCTATTTTTCCAACAAAGGATACAATTCGATGGAAATGAAATATTTCAGGATCTTACTCTGTTAATGATGGTTATAATTTATTAATGATATCTCAATCCTCACGACAACCCTCTCAATCTTTGATGCAGAATGTAAATTCATATTTATGGCAACTCGTATGGAAAAAAAAATTTCAGCCCAGAACAAAGATCTTGCTGTGGAAGATCTTGAAAGGAATTCTACTAACAACTACTTTTCTCAAGCATCGTCATATATGGTAATGAATGAGGTTTGTTATTTTTGTGCAGCACATAATGAATCTTTAGAACATCTGTTCTTACATTGTCCTTTTGTTAGAGCTTGTTGGTTTGGATCTTTCTTAAATTTAAGAACGGATATTCATGCTCATTGGTCATTAGCACAATGGATTCACTGGTTTTCATTTCATAATAGTGTCACTCCCGATACCTTTCACTTCCCTTTTAAATTATTAAACTCCATTTGGTATGCAAGGAATCAGATTTGTTTTGTAGGGAAATCATATACTCCTAAACAGGTAATTGAAGTGGCAGCAGCTCGGACAAATGCTGAAATGATAATCCTACAACAAGAGGCACCTTCAATTCATGATAACGCTTAAGGGATGGTGTCAAGAAATACAGATCCACATATCATCTCCTATGATCATTTAACCATTGAAAATCAGATGCATTGGATGATAGTCTTCACATTAAGCAAGCGATCGGGATCTCGACGACAAGCCAACATACAAATATATTATAATACATAAATCTTACATCAGTGGTGTCTTCATCCTACAATCCCTCTGGGAGCACTGCAATTACAACTAACAGCACTGCGAGATGCCTTGAATTTTGTGGTTAATCAACAACTCATCCATCATGCAATATCGTTTCCTTTGCTTGTACACATTCCATCCTTGTCTCATGTAAAAATACTTCAGCAAGACATTACGATTCCTTGGCAATTTCATTTCCTTATTCAAGAAATAGAAATCATGCTTGTTGCTTTTCCATGTTTCTTTTACATACACTAATGCAAAATTCCTTTTCCATAAAAAAAAAAATACATTTTGTAATAATAATGAGAAAATTTCAGAAATTTCTCCCTTTTTCTACGCATATTTGATGCTCAATGAATCAGATTTAACCGTTATTATGCATAATTATATTAGGTTTGATTATTCCCTTAAAAAGGTTTTCTCCGCATTCACGTATATTTAATTATCCCCTTAAGACTTTTTTTTAAAATAATCATGATTAATCAACCAACAACAGATGCATATTATTAATTGGCATCTGATTCCACATGCCAAGCGGTCCCACACAAATTCAAGCGGACGGATCATTCAATGAGAAGAATTGTACAATTCGTTTTTGGCCCCCCACATTATGTCTATATATAACCCAGAAAAAAAAAAACTAACCCCAAACTTAGAAATATATTTATGAAATCCACCATGGTAGTACAACAAGCTATAGAAGGCATAACATTATTTGTGACCAAGATATTAAACACCATGGTGGTTCTAGTGAAGAAGTACAGCATGCCGTTGTCACCACTGCCGCCACTGCCACCACCGTCATCCTCATCGGAGAAGGAGGAGGAAGATGATGATGATGATGGGTTTGGCATGGAGTGGAGGTTAGGTGTGGAAGCAAACAATGTGGGGCCATGGAGAACAGTTCCGGTGAGATGTTACAAACATGTGGAGAGTTATATGATGGAAGGAGGGTACCAGAATGATGTTCAATTTGTCTCCGAACAGATTCTCTCTTATGCTCTTCATATTCCTCTCTCCTCCGACGGCCGCGACGCCTGGGTTTTGGACGTTGATGATACATGTATCTCTAACCTCAACTATTACAAATCTCACCGATTTGGGTAACTCTCTCTCTCTCTCTCTCTCTCTCTCAATCTCTCTCAATCCCTCCCTCCCTCCCTCCCTCCCTCCCTCCCTCCCCCCCAAATCCTTGAGTTTGTTTTCTTTGTTTGGGATGAATATGTTATGGTATATCAAGTTTAAAGGGAGAATACATCACAGAAGACTAAATTTTTAGTGGAAGAACCCTTAAACTTATAAACTATACTTCGTCACCGGTAAAACTCTATGTGAGTATCAAATCTTGAGGAAATTGTACTCAAGTGTAAAGTAAGGCAATTTATTAGAGTTAAATCCTTTAAAATCATCAGATTATTAAGAAGTCCTCGAGGAAATGGGGGTAAGAGATTACAATTGTAAAATTCCATCTTTACCCTTGCACTTATATATTCACTTGTCATTATCCTCTTACTTTTGTCAATCGTTACTTCCATCACATGTAAATTTTACTCTTTCACTTGTTAATTGATAAGTGGGGGTAAGTTTATGTTGGTTGGCAAGTAAAAATGTTGAATTGTTAAATGAAGCAAGTATCGTTGACAATGGTAAAGTCAATTATAACAAATGAATGAGCGCAAGAGCATTGAGTCTTTTTACAATTATAAAAAAGACTTATGTTGATTGCATAGACTTAGGCTTTATGTAAGTCATACACACGAGACCAAATAAACGATTTTGGTTAAAACAATTTGTGTGTATGTAGGTGCGATCCATTTGATTCAGGAACGTTCAAGGAATGGATAATGAGGGGAGCATGCCCTGCAATTCCATCAGTATTGGGAGTGTTCAAGAAACTGATAGAGAGAGGCTTCAAAGTGTTCTTGCTCACTGGTAGAGACCAAACCACTCTTGGCCAAATCACTACTCTCAATTTGCATTCCCAAGGTTTCTTTGGTTACCATCGTCTCATTTTGAGGTACTCACATCATCACTTTCAAATTTTGTTTATTATTTATGTCCTATCTATATGGAGATGGAGAGGAAATAAAGCTTTTTTTCAGCATAGCATGATTATTACTTGTACTTTCATAGTTGTATGTGTTTAATGTGTCTTTGTCCTTTTAGTAAAGTAGAATTTAAAGAAAGACATATACTCATATGTATGTATATATATATATACATACAGTTCTACCTCAAAATGGTTTAATTAGTTAAGAAAAAAGCAAAATTGAGACCTTATATTAGGATGTCACGTTAGGTGTGAGAATATAATTTTTTATGATAAATTTAAATGAAGAATATGGAATATATAATAGGTACGCATATATAAGGACAAAGCGTTTACAAGCAATATAATAATTTGTTATTGCATGCGCACTTCTTACTCAAGATGTAGATAGAGACTACCTATTTCATAATACCCACACATAAAAGTTTTTACATAATGATAATTTAGGCTGATATAGTAGGAGTTTTTTAGATTGATCAGTTTCTACTCGTATTTAATTCCTAGCCTTGTGTAGCATCGATCTTATCAACAAGATAAAATCAAGATGTACGTTTGAACTGCCTAGTTTGCCAATAATTAATATAAATTAAATTTTATCATGAATTATGAGTAGTATATTGATAAGTGATATTGTAGACAATATTATGTATTATTATGATCATGTAAAGACTATTATAATCACATGTAAAAACTCTACCATAAAAACCTCTCAAAAATTTTTCACTCATGCATAAAACATGTTTCTTATTTATATGCAAATGGCTTAAAATTTAAGAAGATTATATGCATATATAACGCAAAGTTTAATGAGGTTATATACGTACTAAAATAACATTTTAAAAGGGTATAAGATTGATTAGTTTGGGATTTATTTACATAGACTTGTATGATGATTTTATAACAAAAAGATAGATTATATTATATAGATTTGTGAGGGTTTAGGATTAAGTTTTAAATTGTATTGGGAAATTTTATGTAACTTAACCTTTTACTAAAATATTATATGATGGTTTGAATGTCACCTTATATCGTTTATAATAGTCTGACCTTTCATGTGCCACGGGTTTGATTTTTTAATTATTAGTTGTTATCCATGAAATGCATATGAGAGAGAGGGAAGATACCTTTGTAGATATATATAGAGAGAGGGGGTGGCGAAATATATTGTAGCTTTTAGCCCCTAGAAAGTATTGCCTTCTACCTTAGTCCCTGTCGTCCACTCATCAATATCATCTAAAAATTCGATGTGACTTTTATCGGGGATAACACGGTCATCATCTCAAATTGGATGATCAATACACACTTGTTTCACATTTGACATGTTCAAAGGTCGTAAGCAATTTTAAATTTCTTATATAAAACTAATACCCGAAAAAGAGTTGAATGTCGACTGACATGAATAATTCACTTCCAACTTTAATATAGTCATTCCAAATATAGGATGTCTTCTCAAGAAAGTCTTGATGGTTGATTCATGGTTGATTCATGAATTTTTTTTTTAAAAAAATTGCTATCCATTTTACAATTCACTATAAAAAAGACATCAAATCCAATTATAATGTTTATTTAATTTATTTTAAAATATAGGCAAAGCTAGAAAAATGTTTTATTTCTAGATAAGATTAATAAATTAGTTACATCTCCTTGACTCTTAAGAGATAGTTAGAAAGTGACTTGTAATTCGAATCACAAAGAGTAAATACACGTACACAAATTTATCCACTTTGTTAACCCTAATAAAAATTCATCCACACACGATGTTATGTTAGGTCATACCTAAATCTTGTCTTGTTTTTTAAAGGTTTTAATTACTAGATGCTTCCTCTATTTCTTGATGTCATTTTTCATGGCACATGCACTGTCGTGTAATGCTTTATATCTATATATATATACATATATATATATATATATATAAATATTGCCGACTTCGTTCACTAGTGGGAATTAACTATCTAATAAGGCGATTGAGGACAATTACTAGAATAATCATGTTTTACCTCTAGATAATATTAATGGGTTCTTTTCATATTTTATATGAAACTACTTCCACACGACTCTTCAATTCCCACACATATATTCCTTTTTGTCCACTTTGAACGGTTCAATCGGTATGTTCATATTCTATATATATATATATATATATATATATATCTGTGTGTGTGTATTGTCTTGGGATATCAATGTATTTATGCATAATATTCGTTGGTGGGAGAATTAGAAAGTTGTATGTGTAGATTTGAAAATGATGCATTTTCTTTTAAATTCAGTTGAGGTGGATCAGAAAATGTGTCGCCTTGAATATTTGCTCGCCTACCCACTAGTTTAATCTAGGTGCCATGAAAAATGGAAAGTCATAGGAAAATCTATCAATTTGATGATCAATTGTTTGCATTTTTCAACCAACTCATGAGATGGGTTTGCAAATTTTGACATTACTATTTGACTGACTCAAATTTATTTATGTATTGTTTGGTACTTAAAATTTGAATGAGTTTCAACTCTTATTTTACTTTCAAAATTTAATAATCAATTCTCAATTTCTCACTAAGCTTTAATTTTTTTTAGTGAAACAAACAAAACTCATTGTATTGTCTTTTTATTTAATTTTTCTCTTTTACACTAGAAGAATTTGAATTCTGGACCTCTATTCATGTTTTACCTTGTTCTAATCATCCTGTGAAGAAGCCTCATCGGGTTGCATTATTTCATTTAGATAATGAATCGATAATTTTTTTTTTCCAATGACAAAATTTTTTAATTTCTTTACTGTCCACTTTCTTTGGTCAATTTTTTTTATGTAAATTTAAACATCTAACAAAACTTTATTGCTGCTATGATATTCTAAAAGTTAGAAACTTTCACCAAAGAAGAAGGAATTATTTGGCGTCAAAGAAACACGTATTTATTATAAATATAACTAGATGAATATATACTTATATTCAATATAGCCGTCAACCACTACTCATGATTAGCCGTGGAAAATGTGATGAAAGGGGCAGTTTAGGATTGACTTTGTCGTACGCTTTAATTCATTTTAACTCCACACTAATTAATTACTTTTTTAATTATAGCCACATGTAATGTGATTTTTTTGATTCATCATCCCCATGTTATAGTTAAGTTTGTTAATTTTGGCACAGGTCAATACAATTGGAACAAACAAATAATAAGTCTTCTTCTCTTTAATTGGCTAAACAGCTTAAACAGTAATTCATATGTCGATCCTTGTTCTTTCTTTTTTGCCGTTTGTGATGACATTTCAGTTTCAACTTTCAACCCACAATAATAATATTAATACATAATATATATATATATATAATTAATTTTTTTTGAAAGAATGAATTAAATTTGGTCCATTTTATCAAGATCAAGTTATTGCGCCTGCTGCCTCACGACGTTGTCCCATTCAACGTCCACATTCTTTCTCCTCACACGCACCTTAATTATTATCAATCAAATCAACTCATTAATTAATTAATTAATAAGTGTGTTTTTATACATATATTACCTTGATTTACTGTGATAGTTAGTAATGTGATTAATCAGCAGTTTCAGCAATGATTAGATTCGTGATTGCGAGGAACTTAACAATAACAATTATGATTGTTGTGATAATTGTATACTCCCTCTGTCTCTAGGTATAAAAGCTAAAAATTTGAATGGTTTTGTCTATTTTTATAAGAGACTAACACAATTTATCAAAGTATTTAATGAGTTTTTTTTCCCATTTTACCCATCATCATTCTCTCTATTTACATTCTCTTTCATACTTATTTATAACAATATTATCACATTTCTCTCTCTTACATAAATAAGGGCAAATTTGAGAAAATAAAATTATTTCAAACATATTTATTTCTCTCAACCACTTCCTTAATCTGTGTGATTTTACCTCTTTAGCTCTTATAATAAGAGACGGATGGAGTACATAGTCATGATTAATTTTTATAGACACACTGTTATTGCAATTGTATAGTTATATTGGTTGTCTTGAATGTGCATGTTTTTCATGATTTTTATATACCTATTTGATTTACCATTTATTGGTTATAAATAGTATCCATGACTTATCATAGATTCGTGTGTGTATGTGATGAAATAGGTGAAAAAAATTCATGTTTAGAGATTTGATTGGTCAAAAAAACTTGATATATTTTTGTGTTATTACAATCTATAGTACTTTTCATTTTGATTTTGGTCCTTCAAGTTTCAAACCATGGCTTTTTATTCCTCAATAATAAAGAGGCAAAATGGTTTATGCTTATTAAATTATAGGGACTAATACTTTTAATGGAATGAAATCTGATTGGCTAAAACGTATTATCTAAAACTTGAGGGAACAAAACCAAAACGACGGCAAAGTTAAGAGACTAAAAATTATATTAACCCATATTTTAATTACTCACATAAAACCAATATTCTACATAATTTCATATACATAAATATTTACACTTAAATTAAGGTCATTGTAGCCAATAAAATTTTGTAACAAAGACTTTTCATCTATTCTCCCATAAATGTTATCATTGTATCATAGATGTGATTTCTTGTGATGTTAGCCATCGCCCAAGAATACTGAAACTAACATAATTATATGTGTGTGTGTGCTATGTACAGGAGAGGAGAGTACAAAGGAGAGAGTGCATCTAAGTACAAATCGGAGAAGAGGAAGGAGATAGAAGGAGAAGGATACAGAATATGGGGCAATGTTGGTGATCAATGGAGTGATCTTCAAGGCTTCTCTTTGGGCAAACGTATTTTCAAGCTTCCTAATCCCATGTATTTCATCCCCTGAGTAATATTAATTAACTACTCCAATTAACAACTTCAGTTAGCTACCAGCTAACCTGGCTTGCTAGCTTAGTTTGTCTTAATCGTAATAATCCCTAATTAGTATTAGATTGATCTCCCAACAATGTAATTGCATGCCAATTTGACATGTACACTCACATCATCAACAAATTGTGATGCCCATATGATTTTAATCAAGGTCTTCAAATGAGTTAAGCTCCCTAATTTGATTTACACCCCCCTCCTCCTTATTCCCTCTACCTGTAAAAATATATAGCTTCAAATTATACCACCTCATGTCCTAAATATAATACCCAGTATAAAAATGAATTTTTGTCTTAAATAATTACAAGATCTTCTTCTATTTATCTTTTATATTAATAAATTTTCTTTAAACTAATTTGTTTGATTTATAAAGCGATATATAATTTAATGATACACCAAAGTATTGTAGAATGATCATGTTACACATATTACAATAATTTAATTTATTTTACTTCCTTAATCTCCTTAAATTAGATAAAGAGATCTTATATTTATGATCAGAAGTAGTATATTTCTGTTTTTAATGTAAGAACTACTTAACTAATTTGGATAAATTAAGAATAAAATTAAATAAATTACTTAATTGTAACAAATGTGACATGATCTTACCAAAACAACATTCATGTGTAGCAATTGTCTTGTACGCATTTGAATTTGATTGCTAAAGTTGTTATGGGCTTTATGAATCAGGGTTGTTTGAAGAAAAATGGTATTCGTTCCTAAATATAGGACCTAGTTGATTTTTTAAAAAAAATCCTAAAAAAACTAAATGGGTTACTTAAAAATTGATTTTTTTGAATTTTTTTTCTAAAGTGGTTTATTTGACTTATAAGCTAAGATATAACATAATAATATACTAAATACATTATCATTAAATAGTTCATTTTGCTTCTTTAATTTTTCCAAAAAAATCAATTGAATCTTATATTTAAGAATAGATGAAGTAAATACAATAGCTTTCATTTTGAATCTACGTCAACCTCTCCCCGTATCTCATACATTTAGAGCATAACAGTATTATTCATCTCATCAGCTAGAAAAGGTCAAAGAGACTAATTCAAAAGATGGGTATATGTGTTGAATGGATCAAAGGAGCAGAATAAGAGTGAGAGTAAGAGAGAGAATAGTAGAAAATGAGTGAAATTCCAAGAAGACACGGGATATAAATTACAAGTTATTTAACAATTATATTTAAAATATAATCTTTACTCCCATCAAATATATTCTCATTTTGCTTTTGAACATTCAAATTTTATTCTGTGGAAAAACATAGTCCCTATAATTTAATAAAAATTTGTGAATTTTTGCTCATAGAAGAACCAAAATCTTTTATTTAAAATTTGAGAGACTAAAATCCAAATAAGAACAAACTTAAAATATTATATTAACCCTATATTTGAAGGAAGGCGACTACCATCTATGAAAAATAATAAGAGAGGGCATGCAATACACGTATATATAAATCATAAATCTAATATATAAACAAAACAAAAAACTGAAATTTCCAAGAAGAGAGAGGACCATGATGTGGGTCGGAAAGTTTCAAAATAATATGTTGATGAGAAGCAGATAGAGGAGGGATGTACCCTTTTGACTCTTTCAAAAGGAAAAAGGGCTTATTATTTGCCATCTATTATTTGTCATCATTTAAAAAGGTATATATAATGCAGATATATCCAACCAGGCCCCATTATTATTGACTCTAAAAAGCTGCTTCCTATTTTCCCATATATCATGATCTAAGTCTAGAAAGTAACTAAACACGTGGCTTACCTGGCAACTTTCACATCATAAGGGCAAAAGGACAAATTTAAGGATTTATTTGGATTAAGCCTTACAAAATTTATTTTTTATCCAGCTTTATTATATAAATTAAAGTCGGGATAAAAGTCAATAAATATAATGTAATTTATGTTTAAATATGTAGGAGTATTTTTCAACAGCAAAAAAGTTAGCTTTAGCATACATTTGACTCTTGCAACTCCTAAAGCTCCAAAATATGAATAGCTTTTGAGGGGGGGAAAAATCGACTCACATCAAACATAATTTTTGGGCTCAAATGCCTTTTGAGTATATGGAAGTGAATCCAAACAAGAACTAAATCATTTAATTTTATATAAAATTTCTTGATCCCTTAATTTTATATCGAATATCTTTTTTAATTCTATAACTTTAATATTGCTAATCTCAAATGATAATTTTTTTAGTAATTGTTATTACAAAAAATTATATTTTATATATCAGTATTTGAAATTATTTTTTAATATTTAAAACTTCAGTTTCAACTTTTGGCATGATCAGTACCAGGGATTTTTAGAGCGAAGAGAAGCAAGCAAAGATTTTGATAGTTGAATTTAAAATAGTTGAAAAAATGGGGTTATAAAGTTCTAACAAAGATAAGATGTAAGATAAAAGTGCACTTTAACTCCACACACCACACATGTATTAAAGAAAAAATTGGGATTAAGCACAGACATATATGAAGAAAATAAAAAAAGTGTGAGCAAAAATTTGCAGTTGACATCTTTTATTCTGTGGCTTAGCATCTCTTTAATTTCCACGTTCTACATTCTAGATTCTTAGTTCTGCAATTTTTTCTATATCAAATAGATGATATTGATTGTCAGAAGTTGTATAATTTACCATTGGTTAAATATTAATCAATTCGCTTTTGACACTAGAAATTGGGTTTGGTTGGGCAAAGTTATATGAATAAGACCAGACAACAAGATAGCCAACCCAAAAAAAGCAAAAGGAAAAAAGAAAAATTCTTGTTAAATTCCTCTTAAGTGTAATTGTCCGATGCAACCCAAAATTTGCTTTTTGTTTTACATTGAATTAAGATAAGATAAAAACTTGAGAGCTGATGAATTAGAGTGTTTGAGAATTAAATGAATTAGAGAGTTTGAGAAATAACCTATGAGTAAGGAATATGATACTTTAACTTTCAAAAAATTGGTTGCATGTTAATTGTGATGTATTCAAGGAGAAATGAAGAAATAAAAAGGTAAAGGAGAGTCTAAATACAAAATATGGACCCCATGTTATAATAAAATTTACTTGAACTAAAGCATTGAATCACCTAAGTTAGAGAGAAAGGGTTAGAGGGAGACTTTCTGGCTTGGGATTCGTGAAACACCCTGTGAACCTTTCTCTCCGCTGCCACTGCAACGGAGGCCCAGAGAAAAAGTACACTCACCGCCACCTTTGGGTGGTGGTGACTCTACAACCAACATGAAGTGATCCTCACAACCCTAGTCAGCCATGGAAGAACCTTCCCTGGACATCAAGCTTCGAGAGAAAGAAGAGTTGCCGCTGGTGTTAGATACCCGTTCCCATAAAAAAGTGAGGATTAATGGTGAAGAAGTCAGCATCCCTACCGGAATGGACATCGTTGAGCCCCACATTGATGCAGCCTACTTAGAGCAAACAGAGACCATAATGAGCCCCCATCCTCATGAAGAGAAATGAAACCCGTCTTTCAAGGACACGCTTATCAATAATGGTGAAAACCGCAGGAACTCCAACTTGATGAAGACGACGTCACTTACTCTACCCAAGAGAGAGTACCATCGGTCTCTTTCTCCGATAGAGTGAAGGACCTACTGGATCGTAGTATGCAGTTCGTTGTTGTAGTGAAATTGCTGGGCCGAAGAATGCGATATACAACTTTAAGAGATAAATTGCCATATCTCTGGACAACTTTGGGTCCTTATAGACTCATAGATTGTGCGGGGGACTGCTACATCGTTAAGTTCAGTAACATTCAAGACTATCAGATGGCTTTACTGGGGGACCGTGGGTGGTCTCCAGACACTACTTATCGGTTCAGCCATGGACCAGAGACTTCTCGCCTCTTGACCATTCGGTCACCCATGTAATAGGGTGGGTTAGATTGCCAATGCTCCCCGTGTGGTACTACTACAAGCAGGTGGTGAGAGCGATTGGTCATCTACTAGGATAGGTGGTTAAAATCGATTATTACACAGAGGCAGGAGAGCAGGGCAAGTTTGTGAGAATCGATGTGGTTAACGACTTGTCAAAACCCCTTATCTCTAAGATCAAAATAGATGGAAAAATCATCTACATTGAATACGAAGGGTTGCCCACAATATGCTTTCACTGTGGACTCTATGGTCATGTTGAGGAAGTGTGCCTTAGAAAGCGAGCTTCAGAGTTGTCGGATGAGATAATGACTCCGGTGCTTGAACCAAGCCATAAACCAGATGCTTGTGAGAAGGAAACATTTGGACCGTGGATGCACGCACCAACTAAGGGGTGGAGATTTGACAGAAGTACCAGAAATGCTGTTGAAGTTGGTAAACAGACTGTACAACAGAAAGGCAATAGGTTTGATATCCTTGTAGGGGAAGAAGAGGAGCCAACCACTTTTGAACCAAACCCCCAAACCAAACCTGACACCACCACCCATAGCAACCCACAAGCAGAGACAAAAAAGACTAATGATGTAACCAAGACAAAGCCGAGGCAACAGGCTAAAAACAACCCACCTAGTCAAAAAGCTGGTAAAAAGAAGGAGACTCATTCCCCTGACTCAATCTTTCTGACACAAGCATACACAACGTCTCAATCAAAGACCTCCCTCGATGGCACAAAACATAGCATAGCTACAGTCTCAAATCTAAGGGAAACTTTAAAGAAGACAGGATGAGGGGTTGGACCCACTCCCATGAGGCATTTGGTCCCCAGCCTGGAAAGGAAATTTTTTTCCCAAAGGCCTAGATAAGGATGCAAGCAACCCAGGAGTAAAGATGGGGCTCGATGTTAAAGTTAAAGGGCTACCACTAAGGCAAAAATAGCCCTTTGTTTTCCCGTCAAAAGCCCTACTCAAAACTCTAGCTCTTGAGTTAGACCAAGCCGGCCAAGATTATGCTATAATAGAACCTAAGACAAGAACCAATGATGACAAGGACATGGAGGGGGCTAATCCCAACCTTTAAGTCTTCTTCATGTCAGTATTCGTGTGGAAATGTCAAGGTGCAGCAGCACCCAAATTCCATGGAGTCCTTAAGTCTTTTTTATGTAATCTCCGTCCTCAAGTAGTAGTCCTGGTTGAGTGATTGTACCATATTTTTATACACTTTTCATTGATAAAATCATTAGATTATTGCATGTTCTTTGGGTAATTGCACCTAATTAGGGTAATTTCTGACTTTTGCACACTTTGTTGGAATTTGTTCTAATTAAGGGCAATTTGGGAACCATTAGTATGATTTATTGTTTAACCCATTTTCAAGAACATTTTGATGCTACCATAGGTCCATTTTATATGCAGGTCATAGAAGAAACATGCCCAAACTAAGAAGCCAAGTTGCAGTGAAGAATTCTGGACGAAGCAGAAGAAGAAAGTGAAGAGAGAAACAGAATCAATGTCTCCTCGCCGCAGCTTCGCCGTGGCGAACTGAGGCGAGAAGGACAGGAAAAAGCAGAACCAATGTGAGTTCGCCGTGGGTTTCGCCGCAGCGAACTCACGGCGAACTCCCAGCAAGTTCCAGAATGGATACCAACTCGCCGCGGCGAGCCCACGGCGAAGTGACGAAAATCTGCAAAATTCTGAAGCGATTTTTATGGTTTTGGAGCAGTATAAATAGATCAAAACACCCCCACCTTCAGGATCCAAGCCTCCAAACACGAAAATACCTCAGTTCTCCTAGGTTTCCATCATCTATCCTCATTCTCCACTCAAATCCTCTCATCCCTACTCATCTCCACCTCAAATTCCACTGATTTTCTTGTCCTTTCCCTTTCTAACTTCCATTTCCACTCCAATTTTCCTTCTATCTTCCTCACTCATGGAGGCTGTCATCATGGGCCCTCTTGGGCTCGAATTTGAAGACATAAGAGGCTAGAATCTTGGTGCTTTGGTGGTGTGAATGTGGCTTGAGCTTCAATGGGCGAAATAGGGGAGTTATGTGTTTTCTCATGCTCTTTTTCTTATGTATTGAGTCTTGTTGTTGCATTTCTCTTTGTATATTTGGATTTGAGACATGATTTCCTTTCTTAGTTGTTTATTAATTGGAACAATTGTGTTGGATATTGAGTTATGTTAATCGAATGGTATGTATGTTTAAATTTCCTATTGGATTTATGAATGCTATATGATTTTTAGTGGTTGCTAGATTGTGTAGCTTAATTTTTCCAATTGAATGCTGTGGTTGCACATTCTTGAGAGGAACCGGTTTTCAAAACTCATGTTCCAACACACACCAAGTGGAGCTTAACACTAACCCTAAGTGATAGCTATGAAAGTGGTTGCTTGATTAGTTATTAATTAGGGCTAGTGGACCCCTAGTGGTTGCTTGGGGATTTTTCAATTAGACTTGGTGAATCTTTAACTCCCAATATCAATTTAATGAAGCGTGAGAGCCACCGTAGCACTATCAAAGCCCATTTTATCAATTTCCCTTAATCCAAACTCTTTTCACTTTTCACTCATTAATCTAAAATACCAAAAACAAGTAACTGCTTTTGTCAATAGTTTTATTAAATGAAACTTCAAACCAAAACCCCCATATCTTTTATTGTTTTAATTGCATTTAGTTAAGTTAGGTAGTTTAGAAAGACTCCTCAAGTGAAACGACTTGAGGTTGCAACTTATATTGCAATCCTTGAATTGAATTTTGATCTTAACCCCCAATGCGCATTTAGGCAAATGTTAAATCAATGGCGCCGTTGCCGGGGAGTCATTTTTGACTCCCTAGGTTAGCTAAGTGTCAATTGAAACTATTGACTAGGGGTAGGAGTCATTAGGATTAGGTTTAGGTCATTTGCATCCTTAGGTTAGTTTACATTTGCTTGTTTTATTTTGCATCCAATTTTCCTTGAAAATACCAAAAATATTGCTGACTCTTTGTCCTTGGTTGAATT
Organism: Mimosa bimucronata; assembly: GCA_037074515.1. Classification (NCBI taxonomy): domain Eukaryota; kingdom Viridiplantae; phylum Streptophyta; class Magnoliopsida; order Fabales; family Fabaceae; genus Mimosa; species Mimosa bimucronata. The sequence goes on from CM073446.1 coordinate 6,456,617, forward strand.
GTAATTACTTGACTTACCATACCTCCATACTTGCGTACATACCACACACTCAACACACATACTATTACAATTCATACATATCATACACATTTCATATACACTTCATACCACACTCACTTGCATCATCATTCATCCATTTTTCCTTGAATTTGTGCAAGTGCAATTTTGTTTGAACCTTAGTCTACACTTGTTGTCTGTGCCTTGTGTATGACTCGAGGAAACACTAGAGACCAAGAGCTTTACCTCGAATACCCAGAAATTGAGAGACACCTTACTAGATTGAGAAAGAAACAGAAAGAGGGAACCTCAATTACATCCTTGATAGTTGAACACCCATCTTCTTATGAGTCAAGCATTGATAGTGATCCAGAAACCAATAGTGATACTAGAGAAATGGAAGGGGATCATCATATTCTTGAAGTCAAAGTAGAGCCAAATCTAGGTGGTAATGGGGGAGGATAAGTGTTTAATGAGGGTGAGCAACCAAGAAGAAGGACCATTAGGGATGCCACCACAACCAACATTGACCACAACCCATTCATGAATGCATTTCCCACCATTAATGCTGACTATGAAATTAAAGGTTTATTGATACAATCCTTACCTAAATTTTATGGTTTGCAGGAAGATGAACCACATGGACGAAATTTTCATACATTGCAACACCATGAAACCAGCGAGAGCAGAAGTGGAGGATGTTATGTGGAGAGTGTTCCACCTCACTCTGGAAGGCAAAGCGAAGCAATGGTATATGAGCTTACCCACTCTCAATCCAGAAGCCCTAGCCTCTTGGGGCAACTTGAAACAAGCTTTTCTGGCTAAGTTTTACCCTGCCACAAGAACATCAGCAAGGAGAAAAGAAATCAACTCCATCATGCAAGAGCTGGATGAGTCTCTCTTTGATTATTGGACAAGGTTCCAAGACCTTTTGAAGAGGTGTCCACATCATCAGATTCCGGATGAGCAGTTAGCCCACACTTTTTATGATGGGTTGATAGAAAGAGACCAAGACAAGTTGGATGCGGCTGTCGGTGTATCCTTTATTGACTATATACCGGAAGAAGCATGGCCTTTAGTTCGAAAGCTTGCATCGACTAAGGAGAAACATGGTTCAAGAAGGTCCATCCGCAATCTTCAAAGGGTTGAATCTACCTCTCTTCACATTCCTCAATTGGAGAGGATTGAGGCCGAATTCAAAGCGATCCATTCTAGATTGGACAAGATATCTGGTCCACATTCCCCACAAAGTCCAGTAGGAAATGAGTTGGTGGCTCCCTCTTGTGATCATTGTGCATCTCCTATGCACCTCTCAAGCAATTGCCCCTCAAAGCCAGAAAAATGTAATACAATGTTCCAACAAAGGCAAGGGAACAATTCAATATGGGACCCCTATTCTAATACTTATAATGAGGGGTGGAGACAAAATCCTAAGTTTAGTTGGCGCCAAGATGACAATCCTCTAAGACAATTCCAAGGAGAGTCTTCCCAAGCACTAGCTCCCGTGAGAAGAGAGAGACCCACTAATGACTTTGAAGAGTTGAACAAGTCTATTACTATGGGATTCCGCCATGTGGAAGGTCTCATTGACTCTAAGGCAAATAAAATGAAGCAATGTATGGAGTCAAGATTTGAGAAGGTGGACAACCGTATGAGCCAATGGGAGACTAAGAATGCCAATTTGGAGGATTATGTTATGAAGCTCTCTAACTCTTTCAATGAGCTTTAAGCCAAGACAAGTGGCCCAACTCCATCCAACACTGTCATCAACCCTAAGTCTTTGAATGCCATTAATTTGAGGAGCGGGAAATCACTCAACCCCATCCCACTCAAGAAGAGGGTTCACTTTGCAAGTAGTGATAAGGAAGATGATGAACCGGTGGATGAGGAAATCGAAGTGGAAAGCCCTACATGGAGTCCACCATTGAGCCCAATGAAGTTTGTGCAATCCGAGAGTGCTAAGGAGAGAGAACTTCAAGAAAGGAGGGTATTGACCCAAAAAGAGAAAGTGGTGGAGGACTCCAAGGCACAACCTCAAGAGGAGAAGAAGCGCACAAAGCAGTTGAGCATTAATGAGAAAGGAAAGTATAGCACACAAGATACCTTGGCCAAACCTCCAGCCAAGGAGGTAACTATCTCTCAACTCCCTTTTCCTCAAGCTTACTTTAGAAGCAAAAAGAAACATGATGAGGTTGTTGAAAATGAAATGCTTGAACTTTTTAGCAAATTGCATGTGAATGTGCCTTTCTTTCAACTTGTGAAATCTATGCCTAGTTATTGTAAATTCTTGAAAGAGTTGTGCACCAATAAAAGGAAGTTTAGACCAAATGAGAGGATTCAATTGAACCCTAGTGTGTCAGCTTTGTTCAAGCCTCAGTTGCTGGTCAAGTGTCAAGACCCTGGATCATTTATGACCCAAATGAGAGGATTCCTTAATTTTGTAAACTCATATCACCATCTTGATCTTGGCTTCTCAGGACCTAAATTCACTTGGTGAAGAGGCACCCTACTAGTAAGATTAGATCGAGCCCTAGCAAATAACTCATGCACCTTTGCCTTACCAAATATTGCTATACAACACCTCCCAAAAATTCAAAGTGACCATCGTCCAATTCTTATTGACTTTGGCTTCCACCATCAGTCACACATCCAGAAGCCCTTCAAATTTCTCTCGGCTTGGGTGACACACCCGGATTTCAATAAGTCAGTGCAAGATTCATGGCAGTCTACTTCACTTGTGGATAACACCATATACTTCTAGGACCAAGCCTGTAGAGAGATATTCGATCAGGTGGGGAAAAGAAAAAGAAGACTTGAAGCAAGAATTTTTGGTATCCAAAAGGCTCTAGAAGACAAACCAAACCTGGCTCTCCTGGAGCTAGAGCAGCAACTATGCCTAGAGTACAAAGACACATGCCTCCAAGAAGAAATGATTTGGATGCAGAAATCTCGTACTGATTGGCTCTGACTGGGTGATCATAATACTTCTTTTTTCATGCCAAATCCCTTAAACGAAGAAGGAGGAATAAAATTCTAACTCTTTAGGACAATACATGCTTATGGCAAATAGAGCAAGTAATACTAGAGTCAATGGCGATGCACTGTTTTAAAAATCTCTACTCTGAAGAGACAGGTCCCCACACACCATATGACACTTTTGGCTGTTTCCTACTTATTGAGGAGAGCGCCCTTGAGCTCCTTGATGCTACGGTCACATTAGAAGAAGTAAGACAAGCAGTGTTCGACATGGGTGCTTTAAAGGCTCCTAGGCCCGACGGCCTTCCGGCTCTTTTCTACCAGAGCCAGTGGTCAACAGTAGAGCAATCAGTGTTTACTTTGATTCAGAAAACCTTCAATGGCTAACCTATTGAGCCAAAAAACAATGCCACTCTAATCTCCCTCATACCCAAGGTTGACCATCCCAAGACAATGAAAGACTTTTGACCAATTAGCCTATGTATAGTTGCCTACAAAGCTATTACAAAAATCATTGCTAATCAGCTCAAACAAGTTATGCCTTCCCTAATCCTTCCTTACCAAACAAGTTTCATCCAAGGAAGGAATATTTCAGAAAACATCATAATTGCAGAAGAAGTTATACACTCAATGCGGAGGGAAAATGGTAAGCAAGGATGGCTTGCAATTAAAGTAGATATGGAAAAAGCGTTCGACCGATTAAGTTGGCATTTTATTAGAGATACCCTTGAGGACGCCAGCCTACCCCCTCTTTTAATCGGGGTAATCATGAACTGTATTAAATCTCCAAAAATGAAGGTTTTGTGGAATGGTAAAGCTTTGGATGAATTTTCTCCAGGAAGAGGAATCCGCCAAGGGGACCCCCTAAGTCCCTACATTTTCGTTATCATAGACAATAGCTCAAGAGGTGTCCAAGGGGAATTGGCAAACCATTCAAATGGGAAGGAGAGGACCCCCCCCCCCTTTCTCATCTTTTTTTTTTACGGATGATCTTATCATTTTTGGCTCAACTGCTCCAACCCAAGTCCAATTGATCAAGAGAGTCCTTAATGACTTTTGCCTATCCTTGGGTCACAAAATTAGCCAGTCTAAGACTAGGATATTCTTTTCCAATAATGTCTCAACCTCACAGGCCAATAGCATATGCTCTCATCTCGGCTATAACAAGACCACTCATTTGGGGAAATACTTGGGTGTGTCCCTGCTACATGAGAAGGTCTCCACATCCACGTATGAATATGTCCTTGATAGACTGAACCAAAAATTAGCAGGGTGGTCAGTGGGTACACTATCTTTGGCAGGAAGAATCACTCTTGCTAAGAGTGCTTTATGCTCCATTCCTTATTATACCATGCAGACTACCAAAATCCCTGCAACAGCCTGCCTCAAAATGGACCAAATGGTGAGGAAATTCATATGGGGGTGGAGAAAACAACAGCAAAGTTAGCTTAATAAAGCAGGATGATATTTGCCAACCCATCCTTCATGGTGGCTGTGGAATTCGAACAATGGAACAACAAAATCTTGCCTTCTTATCCAAATTTGTTTACTAGCTAGTTACTAAACCAGACACCTTTTGGGTCAGAGTGCTTCGTGAGAAGTATGTTTGGGGAAATAAGAAGCATGGTATTTTCAAAACAAAGACTTCCTCCCATATCTGGAGGAGCATCTCAATAGCATAGGAGGATACATACATTCATATAGCATGGCACCTAGGAGCAGGAAGCCAAACCAGATTTTGGGCTGATAACTGGATCCCAGAACTCGGACCACTCAAGCTGCTGGCCTTTGCAGAAATATCAGAGAACCAACTTAACAAGCCCATTCGCGACTTTGTTGGGTCAGATGGGAATTGGCTGTACCAAACCTTTGAATCACCTTTGCCCCCACATGCCTTACTGCAAATTTGCTCCATTGCACCTCCTCAACCATCAGATGGGGATGAAACTAGCTACTGGGATCTTACACCTTTAGGAGACTTTACTGTCTCATCAGCTTACAAAGCCACACAGGAACCTTACTGGAACCCCCTGATAACAAGATGGATTGGATTTGGAAGTGGCCAGGTTGCCAAAGGGTGAGAACTTTCCTTTGGCTAGTTGTCAAAGAAAATTGCTAACAAATGATAAACGTGCCAGAAGGCACATGACTGATACAGCATGCAAGGCTCTAGTAAAGGACATCAATCATGTTTTGCATTTCTATCCCATAGCAAAACAATGTTGGTATCTGCTAGGTGTTGATGGCGCTAACTTTGGCACCCCCCAGAGCTCCTTTGTTGATTGGGTATTCCACAATTTGAACCCAGTGAACAACGGTCAGGTCTGGAGGATGAAGTTTGGATTGCTATGCTAGAGATTATGGGACAATAGAAATAGAATAATTTTTCAAGATCACTCGCCAAATGCTGATAGCATAACCCACAATGTAAATGTACTCACTGAGCACACACTCAAATCTAGAGCAATACTTCAACTTTTTGACTAAGATAGTAGCAACTGACTCTGTTTCCTCTTATTGGAATATGTACATGTAATTTTCTTTAAGTAATATAATTCTCCTTTCCATTAAAATTTTTTTTCTTGAACTACTCTTATTCTTAGATCGTTTATTTTTTTGTAATTTTCTTGAGTTTACTAATTATCTACATCTACATATACATGTACATATATATTGATTATTTTCTCTACTTTGCAAAGTCAATTTTATTTTATTCATAAATATTATACCAAACTAGTTGTTTTTAGATATAAATAAGTTTTCCATATCTCATTAAATATTAATAGATTTCGAGAGGTTTAATGTGTACCATCAAACTTTCATATTTACTGGTCGAGAGTTGCGTCATTTATAAGTTAAATTTTCAAATATTTAATCCCTTATAATCGATCTATTAGTACTAAATGAGATTCAGAGAAGCAATCTATATGCATTTAATTTTTATGCTTGGGACCTATAAGTGATTTTCCCATGATTTTGCCCCTATATTTGAGTGTATGAATATAATACCCCATTAAAAATCTTCCGAATTAAAGTTCATTAATAAAAAAAAATCCCAAAGTTCCTTACTTACCAGTTGCCATGTCACATAATAATTAACCAATATGTTTCTTTTGGGTCAAAATTAATTAATGGTTTGATCATACTATTACTAGCTATTTGGGAGGGAGATAACTCACTTTAACTGTTTCTAAAAGGTCGTGATGTCAGGAAGGAATCTTTATAGATACTTCATCATTGAATTTCTATTTTTTTTCTAATTATTTATTATTTGATAACTTTAGTTCCCTCCCCACTTTTATTGGTCCAATATTAGAACAAGTACACAATAATTAATTAATTAATTGAAAAAAGAACCATAGATTTAGCTGTATTTATTATCATTACCTTGATAACTTTCCCAGGTCATGAATTTATTGTTTAAAAACTCTGTGCTCAAAGTCTTATTTTATGTATTATTTCATTGAGTAAACAAAATCAACTCTTAGATCCTGTTTGTCATATTTTATATTTTATGGTTAAACTTTATTTTTTGGCATGTTCTTGATTGTTATTCACTTTTTATTCTTCTTGATTAGTCTCTCCTTTTATATTAATTTTATTTCTACTTTTTTTTATTTATTTTTTTTTTTTGGCCAGAAAATTTCTACTTTTTTTTATTGGACATTGGATTATTTCAGATTGTTTGCCATTCTCCACTATTCTTCGTCAATCTAAGTCCAAAAGTCATATATAGTAGTATAATTTAATTTTCAATTTTCAAGCACTAAAGGGTAAAGGCTCATATCATATATGTCCCCCTAATTTTGGCAAAATATAAGAATATATTCATTTTTAAATTTGAAAAGTATCCTTTCACCTTCACATTTCAAGGAATGTTTATCACTGTCTTGATTAAAAAAACTTCTGGTAATAAAAAAAAAATTGAAAAGCATTTTCACCAATAAATTTACAAAAATTGTTTTGAGCTATAATATCACTTTTTTTTTTTTTAATTCCTTCATCCAATCAATCAATAGCTAGAGAGTAGAGACTAAACCTCATAAAGTGTAGATATCACCAAAGTGAGTTTTGTCTACCCAACAGAATCTTTTCTATGACTATGCATACTGACTGGTTAAACCCAATACATGATGTTTAAAGGAGCTAATCATCTGCTAATTGTGTCACAGTTGCACATTTTAAATTTTAATTATTGAATAATCATAAGTCACCATGACTTCCATTCTTCCAAGAATAAATTTTTTTCCCAATAATAGAACTTGATGGACAAATAAATCCGTTTCATTTTTTTTTTTTTTTTTGTATAAAATGAATCCGTTTAAGAATAGCAAAAATGAAGAAAGAAAATTGTGCCGGGCTTTATAAGTTGCCCTTTTTTTGAATTTTTTTTAAATCATACTGGGCTAGGCTACTTAAGCACATTCTTGGGCCAGGCTTTTAAAAGATGGATGATGAATTTGGGCCTAGGCTAAAATCATCCTGGGTTGGGTCTCCGAAACGAAGGAGGAAATGAATTTGGAGCAAGTTTAAAACTCAAGCCCAAGTTTGCATCGCCTACATTTACAAAGACTGGAACCAGTTTTTAACTTCAAAGGGAGTTTCATTTCATCACTATAATATATTACATTACATCTTCAAGTAAATTGAAATGCATGATTGATATGAAGATGTAAATCCAAATTAATAAACCACATCACGTCTTGAAAATTCTATTATCATTTTTAGTTTCAGAATATATTAAAATTATGCTAATCTTCTGGGTTTTGCCCATAATTACAGGAATTTTCATCTTTCGTCACCAGATTTCCTTGAAAATAGTAAGAAATTATTTTAATGTCATAAGTTTCAGTAAATATGTTCTTTAATATTTTGAAAATAAAAGATTTAAAAAAAATTCATATGAGATATGTGTGGTTGTATACACTTTTCAAAATAGAGAGAATACATCCTTAAAACTTCTATGAACATTGTCAAAGAAAAATGAAGGCTAAATTACACACAAATCTAATGAAATTTACGTCATTTATGAATAACCTCCCCAATCATCGAAGCTTTACCATAAACTCTCACATTTATATAGATAACTCTCTTGTTATTAATTTTATTCACTACTTTTCTGTATGTATAATTAAAGTTCAAGGGAGTTATATGTGTTCAACTTAAAGTCCATATGGGTTATATGGACAAAAAAATAAAATTTAAGGATGTGCACAATTATGTTAGGGGTTATACAAACAAATTTAAAAATTTAGGATAATTTACTATTAGGTTTTAAATATTAAAATAGTTATCTATACATGAATTTTAACATATATTTTATTTCTCAGATTTTTTTTAATCAAAGACAAGTTTCATTAATTAAAAAGAAAAAGATTAACAAACATAAAGTATTAAATAGTTAAACTTTACAACTTGAAAATGAAAAAGAAAAAGCATTAGAAAAAAGAGCAGATAAATTGGGATCCTAGGAAAAGGAGATTTTAATAATCGTGAGGATAACTCCTTGATATCATGTTGAATGATATCACCTCCTTGATCTGAAGCTCGTGCAAGAGAAAACATGAGACCATAGTTAGAGATAATGGATAGACAATCATTCTCTAATCCTATATTACATGTTAAAATCCAGATCAACAAAGCACGAAGGCAACGAGGAGTAAAGCTTGAGGAAATTGATGTATCCCTTTTCCATATGAAAGTATGAATTAGCTAGGAATCACTGAAAACTTGTGACAAGCAGTTAATATTCATATTCTTTTTGAATTTAACCATTATAAACGTCCAACCAAAAGAAGAAATACTCTTCCTTGAAGATAAATGATCATGATGTTCCGGAGTAGATTGTGACAGACCATAATCAACTACTGTATTGAAGGAAACTGCTTGAAGAATTTGCTTGATCAAACCTTTGGGAGATATGTTGCCTCCTTGATGCAAACAACAATTCTTAAGCATCCAAACATTGTTCAGCAAGAGTATAATTTTCTCTACAATATGAAATTGATTGTCATTGTATAAAGAGAAGACAATAGATATAAACCATGAACGAAATAAGCTAAAGTTCTCCCAATCTGAACGGATGCCAAGTAATACAAACAAGATAGCCCGCACGAAAGGGCATTGAAAGAAAATATGCTCTACAATCTCTAAACAATGACAACTAAAAAGGGTTAAGGGTAAAAAATACACATATGATTTTGTCAAAAGTTCATCCAGCACCAAATGTTTTTTTATGGAACAAAAATACACATGAGTTTTCAAATTGGATCAAAAGTCACATTTACAGTTATATTTCAAAAGGGGGCGCTTGATGCTGGACAAACTTTTTTACAAAATCACATGTTTATTTTTTACCCTAATTTTACTGTAAATGTGCATTTTTTATCCAATTTGAAAGGTCATGTGTATTTTTGGTCCAAAAAAACTATTTGGTGCTGGATGAACTTTTGACAAAATCATATGTGTATTTTTTACCCTTAACCCCAACTAAAAACACAATAAATATCAACATCGAGATGATGGATCTTCAAAATGTCTCCCAAAGGAATGCCTTTGGAAAACAATTTCCAAATGAACAAAAGATTTTTGAGTGGGAGTGAGATGGACCAAAGAAATTTCCAGAATAATTCATCTGGTGAGTGTGAATGAGAAGGAAGTAATTTGAGAAACCCTTATTTGGTTGAGTAAGTTCCTAGAAGACTGATACATGCAGTGTCCCTCCTATTAAAAGAGTAATAGATGAGAAAGAGCAAGAAGATTGTTCATTTTTTTGCAATTTCTTTTCTTTTTAAAAGGATAAATTTAGCCAATTTTTTTCTTCCTCTTCTTGATTTCTATTAATTTCGGTCAAAAATTTATTTCAAAGAAAACTTTAAAATTATTAAGATTTTTATCTAATTCATATCTAATAATAGGAGTGTTCACTTCTGTCCTGTCCCTGCTTTTCCATTCTGATCCCAACCATTTTGGGGTGGTATTATCCTGTCCCCGAAAATTTTGGGACGGAATAAAGGCGGGATGAAACAAAATTATTAGTGGGACGGGGCAGGACACGGAATAACCTATGTTCCACCTTATTTTTTTGTCCCGTTTCGAATATTTATTTTTTAAATATATAATTCATATTTTTTAAAGGTGTAATTAATAATTTTTTTTGTATAAATATTAGTTATATAAAAAGATATCATCATATTTGTAACATCCTAAAAATTTTATTGAGGATTAATATTAATTTAAGTGGCGATTTGAGGTTAATTAATGAAATTGTGGGATTTTATAAATAAAATTTTGGAAATTTAGGTATTTTTAGGTTCTTAAAAGCCTAATTTCTCCCTTAATTTGGGAAAATTAGAGTTAAAAAATAAAAAGAAAAATATTTTTTTTTTGCCTCAAAAGAGGTTTTGGTGGGAGGTAATTCCTAGTTTGAAATGACGAATATTTTTAGAAGCTGAAAAGGGAATTTTATCTTAAAAGAAAATACCATATTTGAGGAGTTAAGGACCTATTAGTCTTTTTAATATTTACCTATCCATTCTTCCTTTTATTTTCTTTTACCTTCCTTTTATTCCAGCTTTTTTACCTGTGTACGATAAACAGTAAAAAAAATCACCAATATACTACACATAAAAAATTATTTTCCCATATATTACATCTGAAGTCGTTCTTCATGTGAACGATTTTCGAAAATCAAAAAAGTCGTTCACGCAAAGAACCGTTCTTCACGTGAACGAATTCTTTGATTTGACTTTTTTTTTATATTTTATAGAGTTTTTGTCTTATTCCCTCCTTCCCTACTGTACGATTATTTTGAAATGTACAAAACTTACTTCTAAAGCATAATGACTTCCAAAATATAAGACTTTTCTACAACACGTAATTTAATTAAATTAAGAAGATAAATTAACTAATCTAAAAGAGAATTTCTTCTAAACCACCTATATCATCTTTTTATAATTTCCTCCATTTTTGTTACTTGATTATTGTTAAGGGAGTACAATAGAAGTGATTTAATTAAATATTGAAAAAAAAACAATTAACGTCATATATTTTTAAGACTAACTTTCTTAAAAAGTATTGTATTAAAAGGACATGATAGTAATAGTTACATAAAACACAAATAATGACACATAATTTTGATAAAATGCATATTAGTTTAAATTTAAAATAACATATAAATTAAAACTAACAAAGTTCATAACAAATAAAAATTATATTACCTTATAAATAGTAGTGTCTGTCAATATTTATAAGCTTGTGGCGAAGCACAACGGCAGCGCTGTCACTGGTGGGGCTCACTAATCCCTCTCATTGTTCTTCCTGTAGACCCGTGTGTGAGAGAGAGACACAGACCGACGAGATATTTGGCCTGAGGTGGGGGTTGTTTGTGGGCGACTTCCGGCAACGTTGAGGGTTGACGGGAGCTCGTTGATCGTTGGGTAACCCTTCCCCTTTCATTTTTCTCTTCCTCTTCATTATTTCAAAGCTTTCTAGCATAGAATTTGGGGGTTCTCATGGAATCTGAATTCTATATCTCTTGGGTTGAGTTTTGTTGTTTTAAAACCATATTGAGGTGATTTATAATTAGTTTATGGTTGGGGTTACTTGATTCTGGGTTAGAATGAATGTTTGACAAATTAAAATACTGATAAGCTAGAATTTGTTGGGGATTTCGAAAATCCCTCGGGTTCTATGAGTTTTGGTGTTTCTACATGGGTTTTAGATGCTAATAGATGATTCTAATTGAGTTGATTTGTTGAGAAAAACTCTTGAACCAAACTTTGGATTTTTTTTAAAGTTTCATTAAGTTGGGGTTGAGTAGGGTATGTTTTTGGGTTTATTGTTGATTATGAATATATTGATGGTTTTAATATGTTAATTGAGGTTAGTAGATATTTATAGAATGAGGAAATTAGGAAGGATTAGAGTAAATTGGATTTTGGTGATTTTGAGATGATTTATGGATTAATTTGGTATAAGTTGATCCGGATGTATTGGAAAGTGATTTGTTGGTGGTTGATAGTTATTATGGTTGAGGAGGATATGTGTAAGCTTGAGAAAATTCTGTTGAGCTTGATTTGGTTGTTTATGGCCAACTGTGGAAATGGGTCTAAATTATGAATAAAGGAGTGAGTTAAGGTGAGGGGTGTATTAAATTACTTGAGGATGGATTTTTTTTAGGAAAATTGAGTTTTCAAAGTGTATAATGACACTTGATTAAGTGTTAATCTTGTTGTATATGTGCCTATTGTGTAGAGTGTGAATTATCTTGAGTCAAGCACGAAGGCGTTCTCCTATCGCAGTAACGCTTGATATTTTGCTTCAGGTAACAACTTTCCTTGTTTTATGGGTGTGTGCGTGTTGGTAAAAGATTTCAAATTCCCTTTCCACTATGGATCTCGTGGATTATGGAGTATATATATAATTTTTTAACTGGCCATGTCGGTATGGAATGTCATATGATTTCAGCTGGTTACTTTGGTATGGAATATTATATGTTTACAATTGGATACTTTGGTATGAAATTCCATGTGAGATTCTATTTACCAACTGGGCATATTTGTGCATTTTAACAAAGTTTTGAATATATATATATATATTGGAAATTGGTATTTCATGAATTCTGAAACATTGGAAGGGGCAGAGTGCCTGGTTTTTGTTAAATTTGCATTTTTGGTTGTGATGCATATATGTTAGTGAGCAGTGATGCACTGGTCACTCTTGCCATCACGTGATGAGCTACCATGTTGGCCCACAGGGACTAATTATATTATTGGTGTACTGGGTATGGGTAGCCCCCATCGATACTACCTTTCGGTGTGCTGGGTATGGGTAGCCCTAATCGAGCATTACCTATGTTTGATATTGGGTATGGGTAGCCTCTATCAAGTACTACTTTTCGGTGTAGTGGGTATGGGTAGCCCCCTATCGAGTACTACTTTTCTGTGTATTAGGTATGAGTAACCCCCATTGAGCATTACCCCCGTTATGGTTCTGGGTATGGGTTGAAATCCTCATCGAGTTCCACTTCTCCGTGGTTCTAGGTACGAGTTGAGATCCCCGTAAAGTCCCATTATTGTCCACCTAGTGGTAGAAGACAACTTAACAATTCGCAGGGTGAACATTAGAAAATTTGTGAAAAACGTATTTTTGTTAAATTTTGATATAAATGAATTGAAAAAAAAAATGCTTTTCTGGTATTGACGTTTGCATGGTTATTTTGTTATTCGCTTATGATCTAAACTATTTATATGTATATGTTTATATATATTGTATAGCATCCCGCACTGACACCTTCTAGCACACACACTCACATGTAGGACAAAATGGAAAGAATAAGTGTTACTGAGACATTATCTCACCCCAATTGCTCATTTGTTTCAGGTGCTAGTTAGGTAGCAGAATTGGTGAAAAGAGGCGCCGAGACCTCACTGATTTATGATGAGATCCTCTTTTGGCCTATGTAAAGTTTGTATATTGCCACACCTATAATTAGGCTTTTATATTGCGCTCCCGCATTTTATGAAACGATAAATTCAGATAACTGTATACTTTATTATTTTGGTTGACACCGGTCCATTTCCAGCAATTTGGTCTTGAGGCCAGTCCAATATTCTGTGAAGTCGGTTATTTCGGTTGATGACCCATTGGACAAGAGATATATTTGAGTTTGTGAATTGTTGGAATTATGCTATGATGATGGATGGATGATAGGCGAATCATCTATTTTGTGTTAAAGGATGTTTTCAGATTATCGCGAACCATCTTATGATGTATGTTGACTTCAATTACCATGATAAGTGTTTTCTTTTCTATCATGGTATAAAGTAAAAGTTATTTAAAAAGCTTTATATGTATAATAGGTGAATTTTTAATATCTATGTTAGCCCTGTTGATTTAGATAAACTCTTTTCTAACATGGATTCCTTCCTATTTAATTAAGGAAAATATTTTCTTAACTATGATAGATTTCTTAAACGTTTCAGAAGCTTTTTTTCCTATCATAGTTAGCTATCTTGATGTTGGATCAAAGAGATTTTAAATTAAAAGCTTTTCTAACCATGTTAGTGTGAAATGTTATTTCTAACATGGTTAGTCTTAAGTAAATATTATTCAAGGTTTGATTAGTGTTAATTAAAGTGGATTTACAAACCAAATGTTACAATATTGGTTGTACATTCAATATAAAATGTTAGAATTATCTAAAATTGTAAGATATCTCATATATATTGCTTTTTACAAAGAATAGACAAAAAAAAAAAACAACATTAAATAAATTTATATCCTTTAAAAAAAATTAATGGGACATCTCGTTACCATACTGTTCTCGATCTCGATGGGACGGGACAAAGCTAAGAATAGAATGGGACATGGGACAAAGAACAAGGCCATCCCGTCCCATGAGCACCCCTATCTAATAGGATGTTGTTAGGATTTCAACAAACTCTTAAAAATAATATCATTTAAAAATGCATGTATATTCCTAAAAAAATGCAAGTATTATGGGTTGTTACGAAAATTTCTCGTTCCATTAAAAAAAATATTCCATAAAAAAAGAAAAAAATTTCTCTTTCTTATAAAAGGTAGGATAAAGAGCATCTCAAAATATAATATGTACTATGGGATGTTGAAAAAAAATAAGATTATGAATATATTTATACATTAAATAAGATTATGAAACTATTATAACTAATTTAGTTATATAATTATAATTGATTTATTAAAATTCATAAATCTAGAAATATATGTGTGTGGTTTGATATTATATTCATATATATATATATATAGTCGAAGATCTTTGTTCAATTTTATGTATTAGTCATATCATATTGTATTCAAATATTTGAATCATATTTTATGCTCAAGTCTTTGGCATTATGTTTTCTCCCTAGAGTCTTAATGGCTTTTTTCCATCATTCTCTTGGTTAATATAGATTCAAAATACTTCATAGGTTATTTTATTTTATAAAACCTATAACAAAGATCAAACAAAAATATATTTGTGTATGTGATGACTCCCCATTTAACATTGATTTAGGGCTTATTTAGAAGATATTTGAGGAGTCATCAATGCTAATTAAAAGAATTTTGAGGGCTTTTTAGAGAAAATTACGCAAATTTGTCATCTAAGCTTAATTTAATTATTTTTGAAATAAATATGACAATTTATTAGAAAATTTGATTGGCATGATTCCCTCACATTTATGCATGATTTTGATAGGTACAAATGGATATTCTAAGCTAGGAAGGAGAATAAAAGCAAAGGAAAAGAGTGGAGAAAGCTGGAGCTTAATTGCTGGAAATTGCCTTTGGTGCCATGGTACTACACCTGAGTGCCATAGCACTACACGAAAATCCCTAAAAATCCCAAAAACGCACAACTTCATTTTTTATCCTTTTAAAACACTAGGACACGAAAATTCACAGACAATCAGCCCCCTTTCAACCCTAGAACCTTTAGGAACGATAAGACTAATCAGTGCACATAACTTGGGAGTTAGGGTTTGCAAAATTGGAGGTTGAGAAGCAAAATTGGAGGAATTTGTTGCCCTACGGTGATAGATTCTTCTTGTTTTCTTTAATTCTTTGTTACTTTTATGAATTAGACATGGGATTTCTTTGTATTTTCTAGTTTAATTCATTCATGAGTAGCTAAAGCATTTGTTCTATGATTGATTTAAGCCTTGTATGGATTGAAACCTAATTTGTTTCCTTTTCCTTTAGTAGTTGATGATTATTTTTGTTGATTTATCTTGTCCCTAATGCCTCTAATTGACTGATCACCTTTTAGAGCGATTTGTTCATTTAAATTATACTCGAGAGAAATAGTTTAGGTGTAGAATTAGGATAAATCAGACTAGACTTGAAGTTTAAATCAACTAACGGATGGTTTGTTGGTAGAATAGAGATATATCTATCGACCTAGTTTTGTCAATTTAAGGTTGGATGTTAATGCATACTTTCATTAATTTATAACAAGAGATTGAGCAAGTTTAATGAGAAGTATATAATTGATTTTGACTCAAGAGAGCGTTTCAAGTACTTTAGAACATTAGGCAAACATAAATTGTCATTTAAAAACTAAAGGAAGGGAAATTAATTAGGGTTTATGAAATACAATGGTGAGAATTAATCATAGGCTTAGTTATTAAATCTTTCTTGTTTGTTTCTTTATTTCTATTTTAAAAATAGTTTTCAAAACCAGTTTTCTGAAAGAATTTGATTAGTTCAACTTAATTGAGTTCATTAACCTGTTGTTTGATTGGGGTTTTAAAACAAATCTCTGTGAGATGATAATTTTATACTACGTTGCAATCCGTACTCTTGTGGACGAACAGTATGTGTCTCGGAGCAACGCCAATTTTGGGAGGCCAAATATATACAACAATAATTTTGTGGTGTCTTTGAGGTGTAGAAGATGAAGCCAGACACCAGAGGAGCAAAACGATAACTCGAACGAAATTAACATATGTGCACGATTTTTTTAATTCATTTTTATATTTTTTTTCTTGTTTTCAATGAGGGGCAACAAAGTCTTTTTATTCATCTTTCATTTCTTTTATTTATGTTTTAAAAAATTATATTGATGAATTCCATACTTGTTTCTGACCGAACAAACAAACTTTTAAAGCTTACTTCCAATTTTACTTCCACTTCCACTTGCACTTCCATTAAAATCAATTTCATGTACCAAACGGGGCATAAGAGTAAGATAGAGAATAGTAGAAAATGAGTGTAATTCCCATAAGACATAGGCTATAAATTACAATATATTTAACGCTTAAATTGTTAACATAACCTTTGCTCCTATCTATATTTCAAGTTTCATTCTATATAAAATATAGTCCCTGTATTTTAATAAAAAATTGTGACATTTTGCCTATAAAATGACCAAAATCTCTTCTTTAAAATTTAAGAGACAAAAACCTAAATAAGAACAAACTTAAAATCTTATATTAACCCATATTTAAATATATAAATATAAAAGAAAGCCCCACAAAAACCCATTTGAAAATGAAAAAGGTTAAATCTGTCTCTTAAATTTGAGAAATCTCAAATCATACCATGTCAGGAATATGGGATTTCTGTATCACAAGAAAAGACATAAATGCCCCTATAATTGTCAAATACATCATAAGTATTTCCAAGTTCATGTTAACAATTCACAACTCTGATTTTTTTCTATTAGCAATTGACAAGATATAGTATAAGGGTTCAATTTCAACGTAAGAATTTTCAACTTCATAATAATGATTTTCAAGTTCATGTTAACAATTCACAATTCCAACTTTTTCTATGAATTGACAAGCCATATGTTGAGAAATAATCCACAAGTTTAACATAGAAATTTTTAACTTGTTTATAACGATTTTCAAGTTTATGCTAACAATTCACAACTCTAACTATTGAGGGTATTTGTGTTTTTGGTAATATATGAAAACCTCATATTCCTCATTGAGATCTGATTTGAAAAATCTTAAATTTAAGAAACTGATATATCTTTTTCTATTTTTATATTAGGGAATTTTTATTGGAGTTTCCCTAAATATAATTGAAGGAAGGTAACTCCAATCAATTTAAAAATAATAATAAGAGAGGGCATGCGATACATGTATACATATATAAACAAAACAAAAAGGTGAAATTTCCAGGAAGAGAGGGCCATATGGTTTGGAAAGTTTCAAAACAATGTATTGATGAGAAGCAGATAGGGGAGTCATGTACCCTTTTGACTCTCTCAACAAGGAAAAAGGGCTTCTTATTTGCCATCTACTAGTTGTCATCATTTAAAAAGGTATGTATAATACAAATATATCCAGCTAGGCCAGTTATTTATCCAGCCAGGCCAGTTATTAGTATACTGTATACTCTTGAAAAGCTGCCTCCTATTCACCATATATCATATATCAATGTTTTAAAAGCTGGACCGGACGTCAAGCCAGAAATGTCAACGAGTCATGGTTCAAACGGTTGAAAGGTTCAACCGTCCGGTCGGGCCGGTGACATAATAATTAAATAAAAAATCTAAAAAATAATTATAGGTATATATAACAATATATTAAACATAGTAGTTCAATTTCAACTTTATAATTCCATCCATCTTTATATATTTAGGATGAAAATCTACTCTGAAATTTAAATATACTCTCTAATTAAGTTTTACAATACATCAAGAATGGAAATTAGGAAGTAATAATTATAGACAAAATAAAAAATAAAAAAAGATAATACTCCCTCCGGTCCTATTTATAAGAGCCAGTTGACTTTTTTGGAAAAATTAAGGATGCAAAATACACCACTTTAAATTGTTTATATTTGTCTTTTTTTCCTCAAAGCTAAGTTATTTTACTTATAAGCTATCATATAATCTAATTACATGTCACATATATTAAGATTTAATGGTCTAATTTGCTTCCTTAATCTCCCCAAAAAAAGTCAACTGACTCTTATAATTAAGACTGGAGGTAGTAATATTTTTTTTGAAATGAGCAAGATAATATAAGATTGAAGAAAAGGAAAATTAAAAAAAACAAAGAAAGAAAGAAATAGAAGATAGGCATAAGGGTGTGACTCATGAGGTACAGTAGTTTATAGTAAAAAAAAAGATAAATTTAAAAAATTGTTTGAAAATAGTCTCTTGTTTGATATAGGCATGCAAAAACGCGTGGTAGCTTTTTATCATCCCCACCCTTAGCTTTTTTACATTGTGCAGAGTAACATTTTTTTTATTATTTCAATTGCTTCTCTTTCTTTTCAAGTAAAGTAGTCAGCTGGAGATCTGTTCACCACTTCACCTTCTTCGTTAGTAGCAACGGGAGGAAAGAAAAAATAGACGAAACACTTCAAGCTTGCTTCAGTTTTCATTCTTGTCTTTCATCCATCTTAAATTTCAAGATTAACCTATTAGATAGATGAGAACATAAAGTATAAGCTTTTTTCTCTTTGACTATTTTGATTATTTTTTTTCCTATTCTTCTCCTTCCCCTGTTTTTTCTTCATGTTAAGATGTAAACAACTCAGACCGGACGGTTTTATGAAATCCGTTCTGGTTTCAACCTCAAAAAGCCGGGTCTGAACGACTTAACACGGTTCGACTCCTAGAGCGGCCTAATGATGAAATCAGAGCCGCTTTACCCTCCGGTCGACGGTTGGACCGGTTGGGCTGTCCAGTCCGGTCCGACTCCAAAAAGTCAAAAACATTACCATATATCACGGTAACACTGAGTCTAGAAAGTAACTAAACATGTGGCTTACCTAGCTACTCTCACATTACAAGGGAAAAGGACAAATTTAAGGATTTGTTTGGATTTTTTTTTACCATGGATTTGTTTAGATTAAGCCTTACAAAATCAATTTTTTATCCAGTTGTATTTTATAAACAGATGTCGAGATAAAAATCAATTCATATAATTCATATAATGTGATTTACGTTTGAATATATATATATATATTTAAAAAATTTCGTTTAACATCTGGTTGACTCTTATAACTCCAAAAGCTCCAAAAGATGACATTAGGTCCAGCTTTTGAGGAAAAAATTCAATCGACTCAGATACAAATCTAAACATAATTGTTAGGTTTAAATGGCTTTTGAATTTGAATTAAATCATTTACATCCCTCAATTTTATAAAATATCTTTTCAATTCTCTAATTCAAATAAATAATAATTTTTTCTTCTATAATTGTTGTTATAAGAAGTTTGATTTTATATTTCAGTATTTGAGAATATTTTTCAATATTTAAAATTTCATTTTCAACTTTTTTGTTTGTTTGTTGCAAAACGGATTTAAAGGAAGAAGAGGGAAGAGAAAATTTCGTGAGTTGAATTTAAAATGGTTGAAGAAGTGGAGTTATAAAATTATAACAATGATAAAAAGTAAGATTAATTAAAATGCACTTTAACCCCACAAGTACATGTATGAAGACATATATTAAAGAAAAGATTGGGATAAAGCACAGACATATACGAAGAAAATAAAAGGTGTGAGCAGAAATTTGCAGTTCATCTATCATATTCAACATAGACATCTTTTATTCTATAGCCAAGCATCTTTTTTCCATATTCTAGATTCTTGATCCTGCAATTTTTTTTATACATTAAGTAAATATTGATTGCGATCGTCGGATGTTTTATAATTAACCATTGATTAAATACTAATCAATTCGTTTTTTACACTAGAAATTGGGTTTGGTTAGGCAAAGCTATATGACCGCTTGACCAGACAAGAAGGTAGCCAACCCATCAAAAAAGGAAAATTATTGTTAGACTCCTCTTATGTGTAATTGTCACATGCAACCCAAAATTTGCTTTGTGTTTTACATTGAATTAAGATAAAAACTTGAAAGCTAAATGAATTAGAGAGTTTGCGAAATAAACTATGATTTTTTTCAAAAAACGAAATAAACTATGACATTGAGTTAGGGCCATTTAACTTCCTAAAAATTGATTGCATGTGAGTTGTGATGTATTCAAAGGGAAATAAAGAAATGAAAAGGTAAAGGAGGGTCTGAATATAAAATATGGACCCCATGCATAATTATATTTACTTGAACTACTCTTAGTCTTTAACCGTTTCACTATTTTTGTGTAATTTTCTTGAGTTTGTTATTTCTCTACGTATACAATACACATATGTTGATTAGTATCTACTTTGCAAAGTCAGTTCTATTCATAAATATTATACTGAACTAATTGTTTTTAAATATAAATAAGTTTTCCAAATCTCATTAAATATAAATATATTTCGAGAGGTTTAATGTTTACCATCAAACTTTCATATTTACTTAGTTTAGTTGCATCATTTATAAATTAAATTTAGTTCAGTTGCATCATTTATAAATTAAATTTGCAAATATTTAGTCCCTCATAATGTATCTAGCTATTAATATTAAATGAGATTCTGAGAAGCAATCTATATGCATTTAATTTTTTTTCTTAGGACCTACAGCCATAGGTGATTTTCCCATGATTTTTCCCTATATATGAGGGCAATGATTAATATAATACCCCCAATAAAAATCTCCCAAAGTTCCTTGCTCACCATATCACACAATTAATTATTATGTTTCTTTTGAGTCAAAATTAATTATATTTGGGAGGCAGATAACCCACTAACTATTTCTAAAAGGTCGTTGGCCAAAACAAAAAAAAAACTATTTCTAAAAGGTCGTGATGTTGAGAAGGAATCTTGGGATGCTGCATCATTGAATTTATAATTTTTCTAATTATTTCTTATTTGATTGATAGTCCACTGTTATGAAAATTTACATTCCAACTCAGAATAGGCAGAGAAACGCTTGAAGTTCAAAGCTCAATCCATATGGAAGGTCCCCACTTCTATCTGTCCAATATAAAAACAAAGTACTCATAAGAGCCTGAAATTTGACTTAGTTTGGTCTAAAATATAAGAACCCACCTTAAATTGTCTCAATATTTAATACATTTTTTCCTATTTTACTTCTAATTCTCTTCCATATTCATTAATGCTTATATTTTTTTCTCTCTTAATAGTTTCATCATAAATAAGGGTAATATTGAAAAAAATTTATATTTTAGACATATGTAATTACTTTTATCAGTTTTATTATGAAACACAATTTGGCTGTCTTTTGTTTTTTTTTTTTTTTTTTTGAACGGAGCACAATAGGTTCACATGATATGATAAGGACCAGAGGGAGTACATTTACATAACAATCAATTAATTGATTGTAAAAAGAAGCATAGGTTAGTTGTATTCATTATCATTACCTTGATAACTTTCCCAAGTCATGCATTTACAACAACAACAACAAAGCCTTATCCCACTAAGTGGGGTCGGCTACATGGATCGCACGACGCCATTGTGCTCTATCGTTAACCAAATCTTTAGATATATTATTAATTAAAAGATCGCGCTCTACAACTTCATTAAGTGTAAGCCTCGGTCTCCCTCTTCCTCTCTTAATCGGACTCCAGACTATTTGATCTACCCTCCTCACTGGCGCATCTAATGGCCTCCTTTGTACATGTCCAAACCACCTCAAACGATTTTCTACCATTTTCTCACTGATAGGTGCCACTCCAACTCGTTCGCGTATATGATCATTCCGAATCTTATCCTTTCTTGTGTGACCACACATCCATCTCAACATCCTCATTTCAGCTACCCCCATCTTATGTTCATGTTGACCCTTCAAAGCCCAACATTCACTACCATATAATACTGCTGGTCTTATAGCAGTGCGATAAAACTTCCCTTTTACCTTATGGGGTACTTTTCTATCGCAGAGAACTCCAGTAGCTTTCCTCCATTTACACCACCCAGCTTGAATTCTATGATTGACATCGTCATCAATCTCACCATCTTGTCTTATAATTGATCCCAAATACCTAAACTTCGTTACTTGAGGGATTGTTTGCTCTCCTAATTTAACCTCCAAATCACCTCTAAGTTGTCTATTTGCAAAATTGCAATGCATATATTCTGTCTTACTCCTACTTAAACGGAAACCCTTCGACTCCAGCGTGTTTCTCCATATTTCTAATTTATCATTAATCTCCTCTCTTGATTCGGCCAGAAGGACTATATCATCAGCAAAAAGCATGCACTTAGGGACCGTTTCTTCTATAGGCTCAGTTAGAGCATCTACTACTAAATTAAACAAATATGGGCTCAAAGCTGATCCCTGATGTAGGCCAATTCTTATAGGGAAGTGTTTTGTCTCACCTCCTGGCGTTCTAACCTTAGTCAACACCCCATCATACATATCCTGTATAACTTTAATATAAGCAACACATACTCCTTTCTTTTCCAAGGCTTTCCAAAGTAAATCTCTCGGCACACGATCATACGCCTTTTCTAAGTCAATAAAAACCATATGTAAGTCTCTTTTTCTACTTCGATACTTTTCCATTATCCCTCTTAATAGATATATCGCCTCCGTTGTGGATCTCCCTGGCATGAACCCAAACTGTCTCTCAGAAATACTAGTTTCTAGTCTTAACCTATGTTCAATCACCTTTTCCCATAGTTTCATTGTATGACTCATAAGTTTAATTCCCCTATAATTTGCACAATTTTGTATATCGCCTTTGTTTTTATAAATCGAAACTAAAGTACTTTTTCTCCAATCATCAGGCATCTTCTTAGACCGTAAAATCTCGTTAAACAATTCAGATAACCATAACACACCCTCTTCCCCTAAACATTTCCAAACTTCAATCGGTATACCATCAGGTCCAACTGCTTTACCATTTTCCATTTTCTTAAGAGCTTCTCTAACCTCCCACACTTTAATTCTACGATAAAATGACCTATTAAGTCCATCTTCACTAATTGTCAAATCCCCCAACTCACAAGATAGACCTTCACCTCCATCATTGAATAATTTAGAAAAGTAGGCCTCCCATCTATTCTTAATATCTTCATCAGTAATCAAAACTTTACCTTCTTCATCCTTTATACACCTTACTTGATCCAAATCTCTTGAATTCCTCTCCCTACTCTTTGCGATCTTGTAAATCTTTTGTTCCCCAGCCTTTGTCCCTAACTCCTTATAAAATCCCTCGTATGCTTTAGCACGAGCTTCACTCACTGCCTTCTTAGTCTCTTTTTTAGCTAAGCGATACTTTTCCCAATTTTCAGTATTATTACACAAGTGGATAGCCTTAAAACAATTCTTTTTATTCCGCACCTTTTCTTGGACATCCTTGTCCCACCACCAAGTCTCCTTATCTCGTGGTCCAAAACCTTTTGATTCTCCTAAAGTAGCTTTAGCAACCATATCAATCTTCGTAGCCATATTCTTCCACATGCTGTTAGCATTTCCTTGTGGCTCCCATACCCCTTCATCCAATAGGTTTCTTTTAAAAATCTCTCGCTTCTCCCCCTTTAACTGCCACCACTTGATCTTTCGGTTCAAAACTGCCCGGCGCCTTTGTCTTATACATTTAATTCTCACATCAAGAACTAGAAGTCTATGTTGAGCGGTATCCCCATGCCCAGGAATCACTTTGCAATTAGTACATAACCTTCTATCAGGGTTTCTTACCAAAAAGAAATCAATTTGTGACTTGTGAGTTCCACTTTTATATGTAATTAAATGTTCTTCCCGCTTCTTAAAGCATGTGTTAACAATCTTAAGATTGTATGCTAAGGAAAAATCGATAATTGTTTGTCCTTCATTATTCAACTCCCCATAACCAAAACCACCATGCGCCCTTGCATATGATCCCGCCTCTTTCCCAACATGTCCATTAAGATCTCCTCCAATAAAAATTTTCTCGGTTGCCGGTATACCTTGAATCAACCCTTCAATATCTGCCCAAAACTTCTCCTTAAGATGTGCTTCTGCGCCTACTTGGGGTGCATATGCACTAATAACATTTATTGTATCATTTCCCACAATTACTCTCACAGATATGATTCGGTCCTCAATCCGCTTAACTTCCACTACATTCTTCCGCCACTCTTTATCTGCAATAATACCAACACCATTCCTCCCATTTACCTTTCCTGTGTACCAGAGTTTAGAATCATTAACTCCGATTTCTTTAGATCTCTCTCCAGCCCATCTGGTTTCTTGTAAGCATAATATATTAATCTTACGATCCTTCATAACTTGTGCAACCTCAAAAAGCTTCCCATTCAGCGTCCCAATATTCCAAGAACCAAATCTGATCTTACTCTCATGAACTAGCTTCTTTAGCCGCCTCCGTCCATTAGAGTGCGGTAGCCCTTGCTCATTTAACACTGCATTCGGGCGAGGATGCAGCGGCTCTTGCTCTCTTATCACTGTACTCGAGCCATACAGCGCGTTACAACCAGGCAACGACCTATCCTTTAGCCCTTGCTCTCTTAACACTGCATTCAGGCTAGGATGCAGCGGCTCTCGCTCTCTTCTCACTGTACTCGAGCCATACAGCGCGTTGCTTACGGGCAACGACCTAACATTTACACAATTTCTTCGTTGATCCATGTTCATGAGATTCGACGGGGTTTTTACGCTGGCTGTCGGGGCCTAACACAACCCTCCTCCTTTTTTTTAACTGAAAAAAATTCTGTGATCGAAGTCTTATTTTATGTAAAATTTGATTGACTAAACAAAATCAACTTTTAGATATTGTAATATTTTATATTTTATGGTTGAACTTGATTTTCGGCATGTACTTCTTAATAGTTATTATTCAATTTTTTTTTTGGGTTTGGATTGTCTCTGCGGCCCCCTCTCCTTGTCCCTCTGCGTCCTCATTTTGTTCATTAAGATTCATCTAAGAATTCATAATATGCCACATCATCATATTTTTAAAAAATAAAAATAAATCTAACTAATATTATTTAGATTTGAATAATTTTAAACTATTATTTTTTTAATTTTGTTTT
The DNA here is from genome assembly GCA_037074515.1 of Mimosa bimucronata. Classification (NCBI taxonomy): domain Eukaryota; kingdom Viridiplantae; phylum Streptophyta; class Magnoliopsida; order Fabales; family Fabaceae; genus Mimosa; species Mimosa bimucronata. The sequence goes on from CM073446.1 coordinate 6,481,952, forward strand.
TAAGTTGAGCACCCAAATTTTTGCACTGCTCACTTTAATTGCATAGTTTATTAGAGGTCTATTCTAATATAAACTAAGCAAAACAGAACTATAAAATACATGAAATGTCTACCACCAAATATTTTAATTAAAATTAAAAAAACTTGGTGGATTTTTGACTCCCTTTGTGGTTTTATCTAGCTCAATTTATATTAGACTAGACTGGGATGAATCTTTCTCTTGAAGTGAGATAAGTCCAAAGATTATATATAAATATTTAGTGGCAGAGTTTTTTATATTTTAAAGTTAACTGGATCAGACTGTATCCCATATAGATCTTTTTGTTGAAATGAGATAGGTCTAGATAGTTGGAATTTTTCGTACTAAAAAATCTTTAAAAAATATTCAAAGTTCCTCATTAATTTAATACTGTAATTCAGTTTTTTTAATAACATAATGATGTGGCACATTGTGAGCTCTTAGACTAATCTTAATGGCTAAAAATAAGGCTTCTGAGGGACGCCGACGGATGGCGCCGCTGAGAGTATCCTCTCCCCTTTTTTTATATACAAAGTTGTTATCTACTTTTTATTGGAAAAATTTCATTTTACCCCTATAATAAGGAATTAATCTCAGATTCCCCCAAAACATTCTGAAATTTCACTGCACCCCCAAGGGACTAAAGTGAAATTAAATGTTTAAGCTAAAAGACCAAAATGTCCTTATTGAAAGAAGTACAAACGTTTTGAAAATTTCGCATATGTGTCTTGGAAATTCTCCATATGTGTCTTAGAAATTTTTCATGTGTCTTGAAAATATAGTTGTGAAATTTTGTATGTTTTAGTTTTGGATTCTATGATTTTTGAAACTTGAAAATACTCACATTGATGTTGAAAATAAGTACAAATGTTTTGAAAATGTCCCTTATATGCGTCTTGGAAATTTCCCATAAATGTCTTGAAAATTCTTCATATGTGTCTTGGAAATCCAGTACAAAATTCAATAAGGACATTTTGGTTTTTTAACTGAAACATTTAATTTCACTTTAGTCCTTTGGGGGTGCAGTGAAATTTCATAATGTTTTGGGGGGAATCTGAGATTAATTCCTTATTATGGGCTGATTTAACCTTTGCCTAATGCGCCTTGGGGTTAAAATCACAATAATTACCAAGGATTGCGTAAAGTGGCACAATCCCGGATCGTTTCACTTGAGGAGTCCTTCTAAACTACCTAAGCTAATTAAATGCAATTAAAACAATAAAAAGGTATGGGGGTTTTGGTTTGAAGATTCATTTACTAAGCTATTAACAAAAGCAGTTACTTGTTTTTGGTGTTTTAGATTAATAAGTGAAAAGTGAAAAGAGTTTGGATTAGGAGTGATTTTATAAAATGGGCTTTGGTAGTGTTTCGATGACTCAAACGCTTCTTTCAAAATGATAAGTGGGAGTTGAATTTACCAAGTCTAATTGAAAAATCCCCAAGCAACCACTAGGGGTCCACTAGCCCTAATTAATGACTAATCTAGCAATCACTTTCATAGCCATTACTTAGGGTTAGTGTGAAGATCCACTTGGTTTGTGAAATGCCTTGAAACAAATGCAATTTAACTCTCATGAAGTGCAACCACATCATCATGCATGGAAGAAATTGATTATAACCACTAGCAACCACTAAAATGGCTACAACCAAGAATACAACCACAAGTAGATAGGAAATTGTATCTCAATCACATTTAATTCAAAGCATACACAATATAGTTCACAAACATAGATAGCAACCACCTATCCCAAGTCTTAAATCCAAATACAAGACCAATACAAAAGAGTATAAGCCAAATACAAAGGAAATAAGAAATTGTAAACTAGAAACTCCCCTATGTTGGTCCATGAAGCTAGAGCCACCTTCACACCACCAAAGCACCAAGAACTTAGCCTCTCATATCTTCAAATTCGAGCCAAGGATGACCCATGACCACAGCCTCCATGGATGAGGAAGGTAGAAGGAGAAAAATGGTGGAAATGGAAGGTGAAGCAAGGAAGAACAAGAAAACCAGCAAGAATGGAGGTGAGAATGAGTGGGAAGATGAGGATTTGGAGTGAGGAATGGAGGAAATGAGATAAACCCTAGGAGATGGGCTGTTTTTCGGGCAGAGAAGGCTTGGAGAAAGGATTTTCGGGTGTTAGAAACTATTTATAACCCTCTAGGAACCCTAGAATTCGCGTTAGATTCTGCAGATTTTGGGGACTTCACCGTCGGCTCGCCACGGCGAGCTCATGTTGGCTCTGGACTTTGCTAGGAGTTCGCCGCGGCGAAGCCCACGGCGAACTCACACTGGTTCTGCCTTTTCTTGTATTTCTCGCCGTCAGTTCGCCTTGATTCTGTTTCTCTCTTCGCTTCCTTCTTCTGCTCCGTCCCGAATTCTTCGCTGCAACTTGGCTCCTAAATTTGGGCATGCTTCTTCTATGATCTACAAGTAAAATCAAGCCAGAGGTAGCATCAAATGTTCTTGAAAATAGGTCAACAATAATTTATGCTAATTATGCCCAAATTGCCCTTGACTAGAATAAATTCCAACAAAGTGTGCAAAAGTCAGAAATTACCCTAATTAGGTGCAATTACCCCAAGAACATGCAATAATCTACTGATTTTATCAATGAAAAGTGTATAAAAATATGGTGCAATCATGGGCGTAAACTGAAATTTCCCCCTTTTTATTCTTCATAATTAGTCTCCTTTTATATTAATTTATATTTCTACTTTTGTTTATTGGACGATGTACTTGGGATTATCTAAGTGGGTGTTGAATTATTTCAGGTGGCCTGGGCTGGACTCCAATTCTCTACTATTCTTCGTCAATGTTAGTCCAATTTTGATATTTAATAAATAGACTTTTTATAAATCAAAGTAGTATAATTAATTTTCCAATTTTCAAACACTAAAGGGTAAAGTCTCATATCATATCACCAACACATAATAGATCTAGTGGTGTAAGGCCTTGTTGAATTCCTTGAGGTATCGAGTTCGAGTCTTAGAGGAAATACTTGTGTCGGAAGGGATAACTACAAATCCCAAATTGATTGTCAATTAATACTTGTGCCAGAAAATGAGTTGATTGTCAATTAATATATATAAGTCTCATATCATATCTTTTCGGCTAATTTCGGCAAAATATAAAAAAATATGTTCTTTTTCCAAATTTGAAAAGTACTCCCTAAGGTCCTAAATATAAGACCATTTTAACTTTTTTTGTGGAAGTTACGGAAACAAATTAGACCATTAAATTATAACATATGTCATATGTAATTAGATTATAGGTTAGTTTATAAGTAGAATAAATTAGTTTTGAGGAAAAAAGATTATTTTTAGGACGGAAACTACTTTTTTTTATTAGAAAAAAAAATCAAAAAAGTCAAAGTGATTTTATAATTAAGACCAGAGGGAGTACCCTTTAACCTGCACATGTCAAGGAAAGTATACCTCTGTTTTGATTAAACCACTTCTAATACTGAAAAACAGTGAAAAGCACCACGAATCAAATGATCCTGTAACGAATAATTAAAAAAAAAAAAGGTGAAAAGCACCTCGACTAAAAACTCACAGATTGTTCTGAGCTATCATATTAATATTAAGGGGAGTGGAATCTCTCCATTTATTTATTTGGGGTCAACTTTCCTCCATTAAGTAAGTGATACACATCCTTTTATGTCTTCCTATCTAATAAAAAAAAAATCCAACCTAAAATCTAGCATCCCGACCAAAACAAATAATAATAATAACCGCTTCTTCTCTTCTCCATTGCATATTCGCGCCTTTGTCCCTCTTCTATTTCCAGAGCTGAATTTCCAGATTTTAATTGAAGATTTGATTTCAACAAATTACTCAATGTCTGCGAGGCTTTGAATGGTGTTAGACGCTTGGCTTTGTACCATTCTTCTCCATTATTCCAAGAATTGTAAGTAACTTGTTCATATATGGGTGGTGCATTAACAATAACAAATTAAAAAAGGATTAAACCCACCTTTCTCTTCTTCTTCTACTTTCACTGATTTTCTAATTTTCTCATTCGATTTCCCCAAATCCTTTCTCCCATGATTTTCTCTTTCCTTCTTCACCTGATTCTGGCCCTTGTGAGATCAAGAGGAATAAATCAGTTCCACAAATCAGACATATCAATCAGAGGGCGATATCAAAAACAAAATGTACATAAATCAGAGGCCCGAAAACAAAATGTAGATAAATCAGTTCTTACAATCCAAAACCGCGGTAGACGGGCAGAGCAAAAACAATCCAAAAATTGCCAACATAGCAAGATTAATTCCAGTGTTCTTACAATAATGCGAAAAAGATAAAAGACTAGAGCGAAAAACAAAGCTCACCTGAAAATGTTCTTACAATATAGTACTGCGAAAAAGATGTGGTTGAGGTGGTTGGAGTTCAGGATGGCAGATTGTCGTTGTCGTCGGCGGTCAGGTTCGCTTTTCTTTTGCTTTTTTTTTACAAAAAAAAAAACGAGACGATCTAATTCTCGTTTTACACCGTTCTGCTTTTGCCCTGTGTTTATTCACATGAGCAAGAATTTAATTGTGTCTCTTGTTTGGCATGTGTTGATGCGGAATTTAGAGCTCTGGAAAGTCATTGATACTTGAAAGCATTGTTGGCCGCGATTTTCTGCCCAGGGGATCAGGTTAGCTGTTGTCTGTTGCTAATTTTGCGGTTTGTTTGGCTGATAATAAATTGAAGAAGTGGCAAATACTAGGAATGTGGCTAATTTATTTTTCTTGTTTTTACTACATTGTTCCGTCCCGGGACAGGACATGTTGAACAGCCTTAATTGATCTCCTTCTACTTTGTTTTATGATCCTGCTTGTTTTTGTTGATCTTATCCCTAACTGACGCTGATTGTTAGTATGCGGACTGGGAAACGAGAGTTTCATTGTGATGATTGTGGGATCTATAGGTGTGTTGAATGTGTTTGAGTTGAGAATTTTAGATCAGGTTTACAAAAAAAAATTGTGTTGGCTAAGCTATTTATGATGATATATATATAACTTGTGTATGTGTGTGTATCTTCATGATTGACACCGTCTACTTATCTTTAATATGCCATTTCTGAAGAATCTCTGTAAGAGTATATATGATTTGTTAGGTTCTCATTTCAGTTATGAATTGGTAAACATGGATTTCAGAAAAATTTCCTCCATTGAATGATTTGCCTTGTCAATTCAATTTTTGCTGACCCATCTTATTCCAATACACCCCTCATTTGATGTACAATACCAAGAGCAATAAGGAGATGGACTGAGCTTTAATGTGTTGGATTTATTTTGGCCATAATTGAGCTCTCTGGATTTGGAAACTGTAGCTGATATTAATGTAGGCGTAGACAAAATAGTTAAGCTTTGCCATGACATGTTGCTTTGATTTTTGGATTTTTTATGTTTGTGTCTTTTATGGTTGCTTGGGATGGGGGAAGTTTTCTGTTTCTTACTGGGTGCATGTGGCAAGGAGGGATTTCACTTCTAAAAGATTTTAATGAATGTTATCCCTTTTTTTTTCCTGTGGACAAGGGATGATTACAAGATTAAGATTTGGAACTACAAGTTGCACAGATGTTTGTTTACTCTTTTAGGACACTTTGATTATATTTGTACAGTGCAATTTCATCATGAAAACCCATGGATTGTTGTGGTCAGTGTACAAAAAACGGGACCGGGTGGTTCAACCGTGAACCGCCCATCAATCCGGGCCGATTGACTCTTTAAACCGGGAGCAGGTTGACCCGGTGGAGGACCGGATCAACCCGCTCCAAACCGGTATAAAACCGGGTGGTCGAACCGGTTCGCTATTTTCTTTTCTTTTTTTACATTTTTTTATTTTTTTATAATTCAACTAATTATCAACTTTCACTTCACTCAATTTTAGAAATTAGGAAACTATAATATTTTAAATGCTATTTTACTTGGATATGTTTAATATTTAACTATTGTTGCTCTTAGTATTTATAATTTAGTCTGTGAATTGTAGAATAATATTTATTTTCACATGTAATCAACTAATATTTTCTATTTTTCCCTCTATAGAAACATTAAAATATTCATTTTTTATTAATCATATATACTTATCTACATTTATATTTTGATATTAGTAATTATGAATGTTAATATTAATAAAATTTTATTATTTTAATAAAACCGGTTTGACCCCGGTTAAACCATTGACCCTTGAACCAGTGCCTCGTTCGGTTTGATGTCCGTCTGGTTTTTTGAACCTTGGTTGTGGTCGATGAGAGAGAGGCGTTTCTTGGGTTTTTTTTTCTAACCATCCCATATTTTAGGATCAAAGTTGTATTATAACATTTTTGTAATATTAGTTTGGCTATAAATAATAAAATTAGTTCATTTTTTTATTTTAAGTGTTGTTTTTCTATTATTCCAATAAAATATTGAGATTTTTTTTTTGATTTGGGTTAACCATCCTAATTAAAAAAAGACTTTTCACGTCTCTTATTTGATAAGAGACGTGGAAAGTTCCCGTTTTCCACGTCTCTTTTTCAAATAAGAGATGTGAGAAAGTTAGAGTTTTAACGTCTCTTCTATCCACATCCCACAAAAAGAAACGTGAAAAGTCCAAAAAAATGAAAGTGTTTTCTGTAGTAGTCTATTCTCAACTTTGTCCTGTCTCATCAGGATCGATACGGTAACAGGTAGTCCCGTTAATTTTTTAAAGGATATAAATTTGCTTAATGAGCTTTCTTTTCTCTTTTTTTGGTCTATTCTTATAAAAAATAAAAATAAAAATATTATATATGTGAACAATTTTAGATTATTCTAATATTTTACATTAAATTATATAATCAATATGATAACACTTTTTTATGTAAATAATATCTATATATAAAATATATCAATTATATCTTTAAAAGATATCAATTATATTCTTAAAATATAAATATTCGGGACTAGACGAAAAACAAGACGGGCAAAGCTCATTTTGTATCCCATCCTGTCGCACCAATAATTTTGTCCTGTCACACATTTGTTCCTTCTTAAAATTTTTCTGGACAGGATATTACCATCCCAGGATAGTCGGGATCGGAACAAAACAGTCGAGATAAGACAAAATTAAACACTCCTACCAATCCCGGTCATTTTGGAATGGGACAAAATCTTTCAGGACGGGACGGGGTCGTTCCTGTCTTGGTATAATATGTGTATTTTTTTTGAAAAAAATGCATGTATGAAATAACCAATGTCAAGTGAGTAAAGTGACCACACCCTAATCCATGTGTAGAGTAAACAATTTTTTATGCTCTCACCTCTTTTATTATTACTCACCATTCTTGAAAATCTTTCTTTGCATTCACTGGCCGAACACGAGATAAACTGATAGATTTTTATGTTAGATTATTATTAGATATTAGATATATTATTAATATTATTAATATTAGTATAATATCACAATAGATATATTTAGGATAATAATAATATCTTTAGGTGGCCCGTAGTCAACATTAGGCCCAATAGTCAAGGTTAGGGTTTCATATCTAGGTTATCTATATAAAGGGGGTTTTCTGATGGGGAAAACACACCAACACCTATCATCTTTGATACGACAGATAACCACAACAAGAGAGCGTTTCTTCTCTTTGAATTCCGGGTTCCCTAATTGGTTAAGGCTATCACAAACAGATACCATCACTGTGCCGGACTCCAGTTAGAAGAGCCTTTGGGTTATTTCTGACAGTTTCTGTTTTGCAGTTACAAGTAGATTCTTCTCTGATCAAACAATAGCAATGGCGAGAGGTATATCGACTTCCGCTGTATTTATTATTCTGATTAAAGATAGCATATTTGATTGTTATATGTCATATTTAAGGCTATCATAATCTCACATGTGGCATCAGAGCCATTAAATTTCTCTACCTTGCTTTTTGTTCTTGATCATATGAAATTAATTTTTGTATGATAATTTCGTTTATGATCTGCCAATTATATTTTAATTGTCCTTGCGAATTTAATGTTTTCTTGTGAATAGAAAACCTGTGATTGTCGTTGAAAAATTTGTGGACTTTGGGAAAATTTTCGATTATGATATCTTCTCTTTAGCTTCAACAATTTTTCATCAGGTTGCGTTTTTCATAAAGTTCAAATTTTCAGAAATAAGTTTGGGGTTTTTGGATTTTCTAATCCGATGAAACCAATTATTTTGGAGAAAACCTGTTGTTCGCTGAAGAAGCTCTCTAAAACTTTGAAAAACATTAAGAACAAGAATCAGTTTTTTCGCTGGATATTCGTTTGGTTTTTTCAAATTTATGCGCGCTAAAACCATAAAGGATTCAAGGAGATAAAATCTCCATTATGTTGTATGTATAACTCGATACTTTTCCTGGCCATAACGGCACCGGAAAGGTGCTCTGCGTCGCCGGCAATGGTGGCTGGAGCAGCGACGGCGAAGGCTGAGGAAGAAGATGATGGAATCGGGTCATACGCTTTTGGGCCGGGTACGGTTATTCAAAATCGGGCCCATTTCGTTTTCAGCAGCCTTTTATTAAAAAAAAAAACTGAGCCTGCGTTTTGGGCCTGCTATTTTAGATCTGGGCCGGACCCATTTTTTTTTTTTTCGGCTAATATTTTTTTTTATGTTGGGCTATGCCCGTTTTCTGGGCCTTATATAAAAAAAATAAAAATTCTGGGCTTGCGATTTTGGACCAATTTTATTTATTTTTGCCCAGAACCTTTATTGTATTATTTGGGCTGCGAAAAATTCACCTTTTGGGTCCTATTTTTATTTCTGGAATTATATTTTGGGCTTTGCTAATATTTTAAATTATTAAGCATATATGTTTTAAATTCCAGAAATTATATATGGCTAAATATATTTACCTTTATAATTGTTTTAATTATATATGTCATATTTTAGCATGTGTGCTTGTTTTAGCATCATTTTAATTGTTTAAATTTAGGAAAATTAATCTTGGCTATTTCACATATTGGAATTATTAAGTGAAATATGCTATAGATTAATTATTAAACAATATTTTTGTGGATGCTATAATTAGTGGGAGTTTTATTAAATTAAATAAAGGTTGAATTAATTTAATAATTCCCAATTAAGTATGTGCATATAATTGAATTTAATGATCGCACATTATGATATTTTGTGATATGCTTTTGCTTTAAAGAGTAGCCACAGCATCCTTTTCTTAAGTTGCATACATCACATATGGTTAGAAAATATCAATTGTAATTAAATATGCAATTATAATTAATCTTTGCCCACAGGTAGATAATTATAAGAGTATATTTAATTAGGGTGGGATAAAATGACCTTATTATTTCCTAAGTTGCCCACAGGTATTAGGAGATATAAATGTATTTTAGTTCCACCATTTTGAGATAAATACATGCTATGCTAATTTCTTTGCCCACAGGTAGATTTTATACGTATTTATATTTGTATGCTTTTTATTGGTTTTCTAAAGCATGCATGGCACAGTGAATTGTGATTGCCTCAAATTATATATCTAATTTCTGTTTTGATTCTCTGAATAACGCAGCTAATATTCCATCTTAGTTACCCACTAACATGTTTCCCACTAGCATATTGGCTCAAGCTGGTAGGAATGTATTTTTGGATAACAACAAATTCTCTGAATGGAAGGATGATGTCCTTTTGCAATTGAGGTGCATGGAGATGGACTTTGTCCTTGAGACTCCAAGGCCCCCTATGCCTGCTGATTCAGCAGATGAGGAAACTAAGGAGTATCATAGCTATTGGGAAAAGATTAATCGTCGTGCTATGCTACTCATAAGGACTAGGATCCAAAAATGCCTTCAGGAAGCAATTCCGAAGTGCGAGACCGCCAAGGAATACTTGGAAGCTATTGAGAAACAATATAAGCCAACTGATACGGTGGTTCCATCATGTTAGAGTTGTGCTCTATGGAGCTCCAAGGTCTTGGCGGGGTGCGGGAACATATCATGAAGATGAGAGATTTATCCTCTCGTCTAAAATCCTTCGATATGGAGCCAACTGAGCAATTCTTGGTGCAATTAATTCTGAAATCCCTTCCAAAACAGTATGAAACTTTCAAAATCTCCTACAACACACATAAGGATACATGGACAATTGATGAGCTCATGTCCATGTGTGTGCAAGAGGAGACTAGACAGTTATTAAAGGGAAAGGGTGCACCTAAGGAAGCTCATATGGTGGAAAGCTCCAATAAGGGTGGCGGCAAGAAGCAGGAAAAGGGGAATGATAAAAAGAAAAAGAATAAGATTCCTCCTGCTAAGGCTGACACAAAGAATGATGTCAGGTGTTTCTTCTGCAAGAAGAAAGGGCATATGAAGAAAGATTGCCATAAAAGAAAGGCTTGGTTCGAGCATAAAGGTATGCCAATGTCCTTTGTTACTTTTGAAGCACATTAAGGTTAGTATTCAAAAGGATACATGGTGGATTGATACCGGTGCTCAAATACATATTTCTACTACCATGCAGGGCTTTCTAACAACCAGGCCTCCTCGTCCCAATGAGGCTAAAGTATTATCAGGAAGTGGGAAAGGAGATCCGGTGAAAGCAGTTGGAACTTTTCGAATTGTTTTTTCAAATAATTTTGTTTTAGACTTACCAGAGACTTTTTATGTACCCTCTTATAAGAGGAATTTGATTTCTTTATCTAAACTTATTCCATTTAATTATGGTATTTTGTTAGAAAAGGATTTGAAATATTTAAGTTTGAACTCTACTCCAATTGCTAAGGTTGTTATGATTGATGGATTATTCAAAATTTTCTCTGGATATTCAAATGTTTTTTCTGCTATGCATGGTGTTAAGAGAAATATGATGAATGAGAACTCTATTAGCTTGTGGCATAAGAGATTAGGTCATATCTCTACTGACAGGATCAAGAGGTTAACTAAAGAAGGAATCCTTCCATCTTTAGACCATTCGGATCTTGGTACCTGTGTGGACTGCATAAGGGGAAAGCAGACCAGTAAGTCACATAAGGGAGCTAAAAGAAGTTCTGAATTGCTTGGAATTATACACACTGACATATGTTGCCCAGACCTGACCGCGCACAGTCAAAAGTACTTTATTACCTTTATTGACGATTTTTCGCGATACACGTATATCTACCTGCTTTATAATAAAAGTGAGGCACTAGATGCCTTTAAGATATATAAGGCTGAAGTAGAAAAACAGATTGGGAAACCAATCAAGATCGTGAGATCTGATAGAGGTGGTGAGTATTTCGGTAGATACACTAGTGAAGGACAAGCGCCAGGTCCTTTTGCGGATTTTCTTCGAGAGCAAGGTATAGTTGCACAATATACCATGCCTGGCTCACCTCAAATGAACGGTGTAGCTGAAAGAAGAAATAGGACCTTACTTGACATGGTTAGGAGCATGATGAGTAGCTCCAAACTGCCAATTTCCTTGTGGAAGGAAGCAGTCAAGACAGCCATACACATTTTGAATAGGGTTCCAACAAAGGCAGTGTCTAAGACACCCTTTGAAATTTGGAAAGGTTGGAAACCCAGTTTAAATCACTTTAAGGTGTGGGGCTGTCCTGCGGAAGTAAGAGTGTATAACCCACAAGAAAAGAAATTGGATCCTAAGACCATTAGAGCTTACTTTGTAGGCTATGCGGATAGATCTAAGGGTTACAAGTTTTATTGTCCTCCACCTTCAGTGCGTTTTGTAGAATCTAGGAATGCCAAGTTTCTTGAGAATGATGTGATTAGTGGGAGTGATCAGATTGCAGACGATCACATTGAGGGATCCCCTAGCACAATTGAGGAAGGGACATCGGCTGTTGGCGACATTTCTACCTCTAGATATGTCACGCCAATTGAGACTGTCCCAATACCCATAGTTGATCATGCGGGACGTATGGAACATATACCTGAAGGTCCACCTGTCACACATACAGACTTACCACCCGTTGTGACAAAGAATGTTCCAAACGAGCAACCTGACCCAACCCAAGAGGTTGAGTTAAGGAGATCAACAAGGGCAAGAAAACCGGCAATTCCAGATGACTACGTAGTGTATAATACTGAAAATGACTATGATATTGGCATTGACAATGATCCATTAACATTTACTCAGGCTATGAAAAGTGAGAACTCCAAATTGTGGTATAATGCTATGAATGAAGAAATGAACTCCATGGCAAACAACCATGTATGGGAACTTGTAGAGTTGCCTAGTGGGTCCAAGGCCATTGGCTGTAAATGGGTTTACAAAACCAAAAGGGACTCACAGGGTAACATTGAGCGCTACAAGGCAAGGTTGGTTGCTAAGGGTTTCACTCAGGTGAAAGGAGTTGATTATAAGGAGACATTTTCTCCTGTTTCAACTAAGGATTCTTTCCGTATTATCATGGCATTGGTTGCGCATTTTGGCTTGGAGTTACACCAAATGGATGTTAAGACTGCTTTCCTCAATGGTGTTCTTGAGGAAGAAGTCTACATGAAGCAGCCTGAGGGTTTTGTTGCAAAGGATAAGGAACATTTGGTATGCAAATTAGGAAAATCAATATATGGCTTAAAGCAAGCTTCCAGGCAGTGGTATTTAAGATTCCATGAGGTAATCTCTTCATTTGGTTTCGTTGAGAATATCGTGGATCAGTGTATATACCATAAGAATAGTGGGAGCAAATCCATATTTTTGATTTTGTATGTCGATGACATATTGCTTGCAACCAATGACTTAGGACTGTTACGTGAGGTGAAACAGTTTTTGTTTAAGAACTTTGATATGAAGGACATGGGTGAGGCATCTTATGTCATTGGCATTAAGATCCATAGGGATAGAGCAAAGGGTCTTTTGGGCCTTTCTCAAGAAACCTATATCAATAAAGTTCTTGAGCGTTTCAAGATGAGAAACTGTTCATCTAACGTTGCTCCCATTGAAAAGGGGAATTTCTTCAGTCTAAGTCAGTGTCCTGACACAGAATTAAAGAAAAAGGAGATGGAAAAAGTTCCCTATGCCTCTGCTGTAGGAAGCTTAATGTATGCACAAGTCTGCACAAGACCTGACATAGCTTTTGCAGTAGGCATGCTAGGGAGATACCAATGCAATCCTGGTAAAATGCATTGGGAAGCTGCAAAGAAGGTGTTTAGGTATCTCCAAGGCACCAAGCACCTTATGTTGACTTACAAAAGGACAGAGAATCTTGAAGTGACGGGTTACTCAGATTCTGATCTGGGAGGATGTGTAGACACCAACAAGTCTACGACATGTTACATCTTCCTATTAGCTGAGGGAGCTATTTCTTGGAAGAGTGCCAAACAGACACTCACAGCTCCTTCTACTTGTGATGCTGAGTATATCGCGTGTTTTGAGGCAAGTTCACAGGCTATCTGGATAAGGCACTTCATTGCTGGACTGAAGATTGTAGAATCAATCTCCAGGCCAATCAAGATGTATTGCGATAATAAGGCAGCAATGGCCATAGCAAATAAAAGAAGGAGTGGAAGCAAAAAGTTTATTGAGCTGAAATTTCTTAGCTTGAAAGAGCGAATTGCTGATGGTCAGGTCACTGTTGATCTCATCGGAACAAGGGAAATGCTAGCTGATCCTTTGACTAAAGGGATGAGACCAAAAGAGTTCGTTATACATGTACCTCATATGGGGATTGTAAGTCTTTTGGATAATTGAGGTGTGCAATGAGTATTTTGGGATTTTGTTTATTATCTCTATGGTTGTTGTGTACACTTTTGGTGATGATGAGATTAATGAACATTTAAGTTTTTATTTTGGAACCGAATAAACATATAAGTTTTGAAAGTTTATTCATGGAGCAATACCCATTAGGTAAGGAATACTGTTGGTAATACATGGAAGGTAATACTTTATGATAAAGGACTTATCGCCATGATTCTTGCAGTATGACCTTAATTGATTTGACTAAAGGGAACAGTTGACATACAGAGTACGGACCAAGTGGGAGAATGTTAGATTATTATTAGATATTAGATATATTATTAATATTATTAATATTAGTATAATATCACAATAGATATATTTAGGATAATAATAATATCTTTAGGTGGCCCGTAGTCAACATTAGGCCCAATAGTCAAGGTTAGGGTTTCATATCTAGGTTATCTATATAAAGGGGGTTTTCTGATGGGGAAAACACACCAACACCTATCATCTTTGATACGGCAGATAACCACAACAAGAGAGCGTTTCTTCTCTCTGAATTCCGAGTTCCCTAACTGGTTAAGGCTATCACAAACAGATACCATCACTGTGCCGGACTCCAGTTAGAAGAGCCTTTGGATTATTTCTGACAGTTTCTGTTTTGCAGTTACAAGTAGATTCTTCTCTGATCAAACAATAGCAATGGCGAGAGGTATATCGACTTCAGCTGTATTTATTATTCTGATTAAAGATAGCATATTTGATTGTTATATGTCATATTTAAGGCTATCATAATCTCACATTTTATAGTTTAGAAGTCCACAAACCTTCTTCATCCTGATTTTCACTGTTTTACCTGGCCTTCCAAATATAATAAATATAATTTGTTCGATGAAATGATGTTGTCTGCTCTACATTACTACAGGTCTACAGCTAGTATTTTCTACAACTATGTCCTTATTTTATAATTATTTTCCAACGTTAAGGGAAACATAGTTTCGCTTTGGATGATGACATTACGAGTTATAACCAACTTTGAATTTCCCATGTAGCTTTTCTACAATTACATCTAAAGGATATTGTTGGTCTACATATCCAAATATTGTTTTTTAAGGTGAGGTATGATACAGCTCCAGTGACTGAAGTAGTTTCTTTATGTCTCATATTTGCTAGGTTAATCCATGTCTTGCAGATTTAAACGCACAAACAATCCATGTCTCAGATTTGCTAGGTCAATCCATTCTTTTTTTTTTGGCCGGAATCCATTCTAAATATATATATATATATATTCCATATCTAGCTCCTAATTCTCATACCCAAATTTCTACAAATCTACACAGAGAGTTTTAAATTTGAGCCTTAATTTGAATTGTAAGTATTTATTTTTTTTAAAAAAAACAGGACAATCACATCCCGTCCTGAATGGGATCAGAACAATCTTGGGATGGGATAGGACGAGACAGGGTCACTCTGACCCCATAACGTCCCAGTCCCAGTCCCCCTTGAACACACCTAATATTATATATTTTAATTTTTTTTTAGCGAAGTTAAGTGATAATCCCCCAATCAACAGTTGGAGACTAAACCTAAATAAGTGTAGAAATCCTCAAAGTGGGTTGTCTTAGTACAACATGTTTAAGGGACCTAATCATTTAATCATTTAAGTTACAATTTGATGCACAGATGATTCCATTTATGGATAAAAAAAATAATAGAAAAGAAAATTGAGCCCGGTTTTATAAGTTAAAAGTCGATATGAAAAACATACTGGGCTGAGCTTCTTAAGCACATTCTTAGGCCGGGCTTCTGAAACCATGGTTAAATGAATTTGGGCCAAGCTTAAAACTATCCTGGGTTGGGTCTCCGAAACGAAGGAGGAAATGAATTTGGACCAAGTTTAAATCTCTAGCCCAAGTTTGACATACATTAAGATGTAAATTTAAATCAGTAAACCCGTTTTTAACTTTTTTAAGGGAGTTTCATTTCATCACTAAAATATACTCCTACATTATATCTTGAAATAAATTGAAAAATATGATTGATATGAAGATGTAAATTCAAATCAATAAACCGGATCACGTCTTGGAAATTCTATTAAATCGTATAGCTATCATTTTTAGTTTCAAAATATATTAAAATTGTGCCAATCTTCTTGAGTTTTGCCCATATTACAGGAATTTTCATCTTTCGTAATTTTTTATTATATACACTAGATTTCCTTAAAAATAGGAAGAGATTATTTCAACGTCAAAAGTTTCAGTGAATATGTTCTTTAATATTTTGAAAATAATATATATGTGTGTATATATATATATTTTCATATGAGATATGCGTACACTTTTCAAAATAGAGAGAATATATCCGTACAACTTCAATGAACTTGGTCAAAGAAAAATGAAAACCATTTTTTCATTTTCATTAATAGGCTAGATTATACACAAATCTAATAAAACTTGTGTCTTTTATACACAACTCCCAATCTTTGAAGCCTTATCATAAACTCTCACATTTATATAGATAACTCTCTTGCTATTAAGTTCATTCATTGTTTATCTATATATGTGAATTAAAGTTTAAGGGAGTTATATGTGTGTAACTTAAAGTTTATAGGGGTTACATATATGAACATAAAAATAAAGTTTAAGGATGTGCATAATTGAAGTTGGGGGGTTATACACACAAATTTAAAAGTTTAGGATAAGTTACTATAAGGTTTTAAATATTAAAATAGTTACCTATGCATTGTTTTAACCTTTATTTAATTTCTCAGCTTTTACATGTGCTTGAGTGTGTATTAACTCATAATTATACCCCTCTCGGTGGATCAAATGGATGTTTTGGAATCATATTTGTCAAAGTCCCATCATCAATTGTACCTTTGACTTGTGTGATAGTTTACTAATTAAGTAATTATATTGAATTGATTCATTTTATAAAAATTGGTAGTAATAATTTTGAGATTTCCATTAAACCCTTTCAATCTCTATGTTTTTAATATAAGAATTTCGGCAAAGTGTGCATGTAAAATTATTGTCGTAGACTATATTTTATTGAGTTTTATGCAATTTTGTCCTTCCTATGTGAGGTGACTATATTGTGTTTGTTATTTGAAGTGATTATGCCATTAATTCCTACCTCTTTAATTTTTTTTTTCTTAACGAAATAGCGATACACGTTTAAATTTAATTATTTCATTTTTCTTAAAACTACAATATATTCCTAAACCTAACGTCAATGATGTGTAAATTATATTAAAATAACAATAAACAATTGGTTATATTGTAATTTTTTATATTTCATTTTTCTTAAAACTACAATATATTCCTAAACCCAACGTCAATGATGTGTAACTTATATTAAAATAACAATAAACAATTGGTTATATTGTAATTTTTTATATTTCATTTTTCTTAAAACTACAATATATATTCCTAAACCCAACGTCAGTGATGTGTAACTTATATTAAAATAACAATAAACAATTGGTTATATTGTAATTTTTTATTGCATTACCGTAAAAGGAATACATTCTTTTTGTCAGTCACATTACTATTAATTAACAAATAATGAGTGTGAAGAGAATATATGAAACATTGCTTGGATATGCAGGCAATCATACCCACTAAGGGTGAGACATAAGCATTATTTAATTAAATTATTTATATTATCTCAATTATATATTGATATGATATATGTTGGCTTTCCAAGAGCTACCAACATTACTAATATTAAATTATTAGATTTTCCACTAAATATTATATCACAAGAAATAAAAGAATAAAACTTAAGCAGTTAAAAGTTGACCTAAAATTATCATGTAAAGACATTAAATATGTATTTTAGCCAAAATATATTACTTTCTATCAGAAAAGCGTACTGTTTTCTTTATATTGATAGGCTTGATCTAACAACTACGAGAAAGATTAAATCCAACAAGTATCCTATATATATTATGTGTGTGTAATTCAGTGGATAATTATCAGATCATGTCCTTTATCTTTTTTTTTTAATATTTTTGTTATTTTGATTGATAGTATATCACATTTAGTGGAATAAGGCTAATTGTTGGGGAAAATTAATTTCAGGTCCCTTGTAAGGGACTTAATTAAGATGAGGTCCCATGAAATCACCTACTTAATCTGAGGTCCCTACCAGATAGTTGTTATGACTGGCCAAAAAGTTGTTATTGTGCAGTCAAAAGTTGTTAGTAACTAAGCCTTCACTAACAACTTTTTGGCCTGCAATAACAACTTTTTGGCCTACTATAACAATTTGTTGCCTGAAAATCACTCTTAGTCTGTAACAACTTATGATCTTGCGATAACAACTTTTTGACCTGCAATAACAACTTTGTGGGACCTCATATTAGTTAGGTGATTTCATGAGACCTCATCTTAATTAAGTCTTTTACAAGGGACCTTAAATTAATTTTCCCCAATTGTTGTTATTCAAATCGAGCAAATGGGCTAATTAAAACCATTAAAAAGGACAATACAATATATGAATATTTAAATGCAAAGTAACAACTGAAGAATTTGTAAGGATGAATGTAAAATGAGACCTTTCAAGTTGTAAACAACTAAACACATATGTTTGAGTTATCAATTTTAAAGTTTTAGTTGTATGCATAATGTTCTCGTTTTATATTAATTTTCTAATCGGTTTTAATAGTCATCCTTTCCATTCAAATATTGTTTAAACAACTTGAATAAGTACATTTAATCTCATATATAAGCTTACATTTTATGATTTTAATTTTGTTACCTTGACAATGAATTAATTTAATTCGTACATATCGAAACATAGACTCCCTCTTATATTTAATTAATAGTTACATTAAGGATTCCATGCATTTTACTTTGAAAAATTAATGTTAATTATATTAAATATTTTTCTGTCATTTACATCCTCTGTTCACAATTAAAATAAAAAAAAATCGTGATGTTAGAATTGACTAATATAATAGTGAAAATATTAATATTTATACGAATTAAATTATTCAACTGACTTTTAGCATTTTTTTTGTTTGATTAATTTTCTCAAAGACCTTTTTTAATACTGATATGAGCTCAAACTGAGTTTAAACAGCCAAAATTACCTTCTACATGTAGCCTTAATTTCCACTCATTTTCTTAACTTGAGTAATCATTGGTGTCATACTCATTAATTGTTGACATGATGCGGCGGCCATATTTAAAAGGTCCAAGCCATTTTTTTTTTTTTTGAGCACAACGCCAATTTTTTTTTTCAAACCTAAGAATTAAGGGCAAATTTCAACCAAATCCATTCAAAATTTGAAAATCTCAAATGAATGATGAATGATTCATATTAAAATGGGTTATCGTTTGCTCATCATCATGTGTAATAAATATCTAATCAAATATATTTAAAAATAATCTGAGATTTTGACATATTAAGAGAATTTTGCAAAAACATTTCCTAGCATTAAATTAAATATTTTAAACAATAAATATTACATCACATATACACTATCTCAAACCTCTATCAATTTTTTTTATAAGTATATTACATAAAGAAAAATAACGATAAGAACCAATGTACGCTATATAACAAGCAAACCTATAAATCTATAATCTATAATACTCTAAAACTAGAAAATCTATGTAAAATATCTAAACAATCTTCTAAAATAACATTATTATATAGTGACAATAAAATTTGTCTCAACAAAACCCTCTTCAACTTCTGATCACGAGGACTGATAATAAGATTATAATTATATGAATTGGAAATTAATTGTTGATTGCAGATAAATAACAGTATTTTTCTCAAATGAGATAACACAAAAATCCATTTATCTTGAAGATGTCTCCTAATAGAAAAATTATTCAACCACTCATTCTGAAAATAAATATTGGTATGAATTATACCATATCTAAATTGTGCAGCTTTTGTAAACTTAGATACCACAATTATCCAGTCATTAATCGATGAAACTTGATTTGAGAAATAATAGCCGCACACACGACTGGGGCTGAATATTTTCATCAACGTGTAGGAAGGTGTAGGAATCCTGTTGACGTGTAGGAAGGTGTAGTCGCGGAAAGAGATGGGAGACGGCGTGAGGGAGGGGTTTGATGGGATATATACAGAGGTAAGGCGTGGGTCCTACATTTTTATTAAAATCATATATTATTCAATTGTCTTTCTTCCTTTTAAAAATAAAGTATACCTCTAATTCTCAAAATAATAGTAGATTTTATTTATTCTCAATTTACATCTTGATATTACAAAATATCTAAATTATCTAATATCACCAAATCTTAATAAACCATCTTTATGCTCAATAATATATTTTATATAATCTAAACTTCAAATTATTTAACAAATCATATTCTAGTTATATTAAAATAAAAATAATAAAAATCAAGATGTTATAATTCTTCCCTTCTTCTAAAAATTATGTCCTCAAAATTCAACACAATCTAACCTTCTTTATTTCCTTTTATCATTACTTTCAAATATCTCATCTACACTTCTTCCTTAATCACAATCTTTTCAAGATTCACTAGACTTTATACTACTATCTTAGAATTCAACCATTTGATCACAAATGTCCATCCTTTTTTTTCAAGCAATATAGCTTCACACCCATTCAACCAAAACACAGTCGTATCCTTACAATCCTTCTGTTTATCCCCTATTCTTAGGGAACCAAGATAAGGCAACTCTTATTCACATGCCATTATTCCTCATAAACAAACTCTATTTTCTTGTACCAATCTAGTAATCAACTATGCATATATACCTTTGTCATTCTTTACTTCGACGATCTTTTAGAAGACCCGTCTTAACATCTTATTTGCTAATGCATGTCCAATCTTCTTCCAATGCAACTTCCTAATTTTCTCAACTTACTACCACAAATCCCCTTCTCAATCTCAATCATATTTTCTATCATCTAAAAACTCCATTTCACTCATTCAAACCGTCGGTAATAATAATTTCCTCGAATCATTTTTAAGTTCCCAAAATTTTCTCACATTAAATACTTAGAAACAATCTCATAAACAAAATATATCTCATATTATCATAATGACCACATTTCTTTCTTTCGCTATTCATAACAACTAAAATGTGATTATCTTCCTAATTTCCTCAAAACACCTAATTTCCAATACCCAATTTCACCAATAATTCTAATGCTCCTATTTCATCATAAGCCTGAGTCATAGGTGCACTAATCACCAAACTAACACATTGCCTTCAACTCTCTCATTCTTTTAAAACAAGTTGAAAATTTGTAAATCTCATAACTCTCAAAAAAATTTTATCAATACAATTTCATATTTCAAAAGGAAGATAATTTTTGCAGAGTTTTCGGTACTCACAAAATAAATGAATGAATGAATATATTTGTGAAAATGTTGCAAACAAAAAGTAACTAATTTTGTTTTAATACCGAAAATTTGGAAGTACAAAATCATATAATCTAATCCCTTCCAGTTGGTAAACCAAAGTTCAAAAACCTTTTCTTTTATAACCACATGTGAAAAATATATTTCTCAAATAATATTTTTTTAATACATCAAGGAGAAATTCCAAATTTGAATTTTTTTTAACAATAACTCAACTTACTTAAAATTTAAAGAAACTCAATATACTAAAAGGTACTTTCTCGCAATGCATTGCTGTGCCAATAAATATATATATATATATATATATATACACACACATTGACACACACATATATAACTAATAGAAACTTTTCACTAAAAAATGGTTTTTGAAAATAATGATAAAACTTGGTAAATCTCTTACGCCTTCCCAACTAACTTGTTCTAGAGCTATCACCTGAAAGTATTGGATTTTGGGGAGTGAGACAACAGTCCTAGCAAGTAACAATCCTATCATTATACATACAAACACATGCTCTTGAGGTGTTATGTGAGACAGTTGAAAATCAAAATATGCATTTCGACAATAATCATAGAAATAAGCATTTAATCAATTTTTAAAAATATCATCACTCTCCCTTATAACACCCCAACCTTATACCCTGACCGAACCCATGGGCTATTTAATATTCCATGTGAATGGTAACTCAGATTAACAAACTTTTCAATAATGTGATATGGATCGACCAAAATTCACAGAGCACAAGATTGAACCAGGGGTTGCCCCACTTTATCAACCAAGTAGGGTGTCATTTCCCCTTCCACACAAAATCTTGGGCAAGGGCCAATAATTGTACCTCTTATGGCCCTCCACCTTATACCTTTTTATGATCATAATTTTTTAACCCCTTATATGTCTTTAAATTGTCCCATCAAATCAACATCCACTACTCCCTCTATCTCATTTAAAATACAATAAAACAAATAATTATTATGGACATATCATAGACAGAATTAATTTTCAATATACACATATCATTCAAACGAATAATCAATAAAATCCCTTTTGATACTCCCAAAACTTTAATCTCACAAGACTTTAAAAAAAATGACATATTTTATGTTTCAAAATAATTCAATAACGGCATGCATGCAAGCATACACAATAATAGGAAGATAATTACCTCACACTATAGCAACAATAATTACCGACAGCTTTTAGGTACGTGCTCAAATCCACAATTCAGTAGTCAATTTCTATTAATCTACGGTTTGTTGAAAATATATACTTATTCCAACCCTAATGTTCAAACTTATTTAACTCTCAACCCAAGTTAAACCCTCTAAGGATCTGTCACTGAGTAAAAAAATATTTAGGAAATAATTAATACTATAATTTAGTAATTTTATGGAGAAAGAAGATGAGTCAAAAATATCACAAACCTCCATCAATCAACTGAGGAGTAGTATTCCTATTGGCGCCGTATAGGAAGATGAAGACGCGGAAAGAGAGATGGAGATGACGTGAGGGAGGGGTATGATGCGATGTATACTAAGGCGTGGGTTCCACATTCTTTTTAAAATTATATATTATTCAACTATCTTTTCTTTCATGGCTAAAGGTCCAATTTTGCCCAGAAAATAACCTAATAGGAGCTGATTTACCCCTGAAGTAACAAATGAAGCTTATTTACCCCGAAAGTAACAAAATCATCACGAAATTGGACTTTTTTCCAATAATAAAGGGAGCATTCAGTGTCATTTGGGGGCTAATACACGTCATTTTTACTACTTCCAGGGTAAATAAGATCCATTTGTTACTTGCGGGGCAAATCAACTCCTATTAGATTACTTCCGGGGCAAAATTGAACATTTACCCTTTCTTTCAACACCAAAATAAATATAAATAAACTATATCTCTCTGTTTTTTTTTCTTTACTTTTTTTTTTCCCTCTCTTTCAAATCTGTAACACTTTAATAATCTTTAATTGTCATCTATTTCACCATTATTATGTGGATTAATTCTTTATTGTAATTTTTGTAAAAGAATTAAAAGATTTTTGACCTATAAATATTAGGCGTGTAACAAATAATAGTAAGTTAGAGAGCGATAAGAATTCTCCTTCACTTCTCCAAATTTTTACTTTGTCTTTCTTTATCTCCCTCATCTATATCTTTACTAATTTTTTTATTGTATTCAAATATTGCTTAAATAACTTGAATGAGTACATTTAATCTCAGCTTACATTTTATGATTTTAATTTTGTTACCTTCACAATGAATGAATTTGGTTCACACATATCGAAACACAGACTCTCTCTTATATTTAATTAATAGTAACATTAAGGATTTCATGCATTTTACTCTGAAAAATTAATGTTCATTATATTAATATATTAATTTACATCCTCTGTTCACAATTAAAATAAAAAAATATGATGTTAGTATTTACTAATATAATAGTGAAAATATTAATATTTATACGAATTAAATGATTCAACTAACTTTTAGCATATTTTTTGTTTGATTAATTTTCTCAAAAACCTTTTTTAATACTGATATGAGCTCAAACTGCTGGGTTTAAACAGCCAAAATTACCTTCACAGAATATTATGTTTACATGTAGCCTTAATTTCCACTCATTTTCTTAACTTGAGTAATCATTGGTGTCATACTGATTAATTTTTTAGTAAAGACATGATGTGGCGGCCATATTTAAAAGGTCCAAGCCAAATTTTTTTTTTAGCACAAAGCCAATTTTTTTTTCAGACCAAAGAATTAAGGGAAAATTTCAACCAAATCCACAAGACATTTTAAAAAAATGACATATTTTATGTTTCAAAATAATTCAATAACAGCATGCAAGCATACACAATAATAGGAAGGTAATTACCTCATACCATAGCAACAACAATTACCGACAGCTTTTAGGTACGTACTCAAATCCACAATTCAATAGTCAATTTCTACTAATCTACGGTTTGTTGAAAATATATACTTACGCCAACCCTAATGTTCAAACTTATTTAGCTCTCAACCCAAGTTAAACCCTCTAAGGATCTGTCACTGAGTAAAAAAATATTTAGGAAATAATAAATATAATTTAGTAATTTTATGGAGAAAGAAGATGAGTCAAAAATATCACAAACCTCCATCAATCAACTGAGGAGTAGTATTCCTATTGGCGTATAGGAAGATGAAGACGCGGAAAGAGAGATGGAGATGACGTGAGGGAGGGGTATGATGCGATGTATATTAAGACGTGGGTCCCACATTCTTTTTAAAATTATATATTATTCAATTATCTTTTCTTTCAAGGGTAAATGTCCAATTTTGTTCCGGAAGTAACCCAGTAGGAGCTAATTTACCCCGAAAGTAACAAATGAAGCTTATTTACCCCAGAAGCAACAAAAGCAGCTCAGAATTGGATTTTTTCCCAATAATAAAGGAAGCATTCAGTGTTCTCTGGGAGCTAATACGCTCCGTTTTTACTATTTTCGGGGTAAATAAGATCCATTTGTTGCTTCCGTGGCAAATTAACTCCTACTGGATTACTTTCAAAGCAAAATTGAACATTTACCCTTTCTTTCAACACCAAGATAAATATAAATAAACTATATCTCTCTGTTTTTTTTTTTTTGCTTTACTTTTTCTCTCTCTCTTTCAAATCTGTAACACTTTAATAATCTTTAATTGTAATCTATTTCACCATTATTTATTATTTATTATGTGGATTAATTTTTTATTGTAATTTTTGTAAAAGAATTAAAAGATTTTTGACCTATAAATATTAGACATATAACAAATAATAGTACGTTAGAGAGCGATAAGAATTCTCCTTCACTTCTCCAAATTTTTACTTTGTCTTTCTTCATCTCCCTCATCTATATCTCTACTAATTTTTTTTATTGTATTCAAATATTGCTTAAATAACTTGAATGAGTACATTTAATCTCAGCTTACATTTTATGATTTTAATTTTGTTACCTTCACAATGAATGAATTTGATTCACACATATCGAAACACAGACTCTCTCTTATATTTAATTAAAAGTAACATTAAGGATTTCATGCATTTTACTCTGAAAAATTAATGTTCATTATATTAATATATTAATTTACATCCTCTGTTCACAATTAAAATAAAAAAATATGATGTTAGAATTTACTAATATAATAGTGAAAATATTAATATTTATACCAATTAAATGATTCAACTAACTTTTAGCATATTTTTTGTTTGATTAATTTTCTCAAAAACCATTTTTAATCCTGATATGAGCTCAAACTGCTGGGTTTAAACAGCCAAAATTACCTTCACAGAATATTATGTTTACATGTAGCCTTAATTTCCACTCATTTTCTTAACTTGAGTAATCATTGGTGTCATCCTGATTAATTTTTTAGTAAAGACATGATATGGCGGCCATATTTAAAAGGTCCAAGCCAAAAAAATTTTTTTTCAAACCAAAGAATTAAGGGAAAATTTCAACCAAATCCATTCAAATTTTGAAAATATCAAATGAGTAATGAATGTTTCATATTAAAATGGGTTATCGTTTGCTCATCATCATGTGTAATAAATACCTAATCAAATATATTTAAAAATAATGTGAGATTTTGACATATTAAGCCTAGCATTAAATTAAATATCTTAAACAATAAATATCACATCACATATACACTATCTCAAACTTCCATCAATTTTTTCTTATAAGTATATTACATAAGGGGAAAAAAAAAGATAAGAACCAATGTACAATATACAACAAACAAATCTATAATATCCCTAAAACTAGAAAACTTATGTAAAATATATAAACAATATTCTAAAATAACATTATTACACAGTGACAATGAAATTTGTCTCATCAAAACCTTCTTCAACTTCTTCTGATCACGATGACTAATATAAGACCACAATTATATGGACGGAAAATTAATTATTGATTGCATATAAATAATAGTATTTTCCTTAAATAAGATAACAGGATAATCCATTTATCCCTCCTAGGAACAGAAAAATTAGTCAACCACTCATTTTAAAAATAAATACTATACCATATCCAAATTGCGCAACTAGCTTTCGTAAACTTGAAAACAACAGCACACACGACTGGGGTTGAATATCTTCACTAACGTGCAGGAAGGTGTAGAATTCCTATTGACGTGTAGTAAGGTGTAGGCGCGGAAAGAGATGGGAGATGACGACAGGGAGGGGTTTGATGTGATATATGCAAGATTGAGGCGTGGGTCCCATATTCTTTTTAAAATTATATATTATTCAATTATCTCTTCTTTCTTTTAAAAATAAACTATACCTCTCTTATTTGTTCTTCTGCTTTTTTTTTCCCTCTTTTAATTAGGGGTACTCACGATTTTTCAGTCCCGGCCATCAATCCTGGGCAAGGTTCAAAAAGCCGGACCAGACATCGAACCGGACGAGGCACTGGTTCAAGGGTCAAAGGTTCAACCGGGGGTCGGATCGAGTCAAACCGGTTATATTAAAATAATAAAATTTTATTAATAATCACTAATATCAAAATGTAAATGTAGATAGGTATGCATGATTCATCAAATATGAATATTTTAATGTTTCTATATAGGAAAAAAAGAAAATATTAGTTGATTACACGTGAAAATAAATATTATTCTACAATTCACAGATTAAAATATAAATATTAAGAGTAACAATAATTAAATATTAAGTATATGCAAGTAAAATAGCATTTAAAGTATTATATTTTCCTAATTTCTAAAATTGAGTGGAGTGAAAGTTAGTAATTAGGTGAATTATAATAAAATAAAATTATTTTTTTAAAAAAAAAGTTGGTCGGTTCAACCCGGGTCTTGACCGGGTCGGCCGGGTTAACCGGTTTTTCCCGGGTCAGCCCGGGTCGCGACCGAGTCAAAGGTTCCCCGGTTTTTGTGCCAATCGGACCGGACCAATGGCCGGTTCACGGTTGAACCGCCCGATCCGGTCCGTTTTTTGTTCCTTGATCCTGGGCATTTTGAGAAGGAAAAATTCCGTCCCAAAACTTTTGGGATGGGACAAAAATTCTGAGGTATTTTTTTTTATTTTAAAAATCTAAATCTTTAAAATGCATCACTTAATTATGTGGCTTTTGAAGAGCATGTTACCAACATTACATTTTAATGTCTAGGATTGTAGTTACTGAGATGATAAGTGTTTGTGCGATGAATGTTAAGAGCTAACGGGGAAGAGTTTATGTGAAAATTTTCTAAAAGCAATATACAGATCATAATATTTACCTTATTAGCAGCAAAAGGTATTGTGAGTCATTTTAAAAAAAAAAATTTAAGCAGCAAAGAATTGCAGTCTTATAATAACAAGATGACACAATTTTTTTACATCAGAGTGGAATCTCAAAAATAAATAAATAAGTATTTAACACTGATAAATAAAAAGGCTTTTACACCAAAGCATTCTAAAACAACGCGTTTTAAAAAAAAACCTATTACACTGCAAACACCCAGACAACTAAATATACAACTTTTGCTAGTAATAGAAGCTCAAACAATATTATTTTATGGAATATAAGTATATAAAATTTAACCATATTAATTATGTTGAAAACAATGAGCATTCGATGCAAATTTTTGCACTTGTAATTGGACAACCCCCAAATCTAAGCAAGTGTTAGTGAGGTACAATCTGAAGTTACAAACACCCAGTATTGCATGTCTCTCCTATATATTTTTAGGGGCAGCTCTCATTATTTGATTTTTTTGTATTTACAAATGTAAGTTAAAAAATATAGGCTTAAAAAAAAGCATATAAAAATGCCCAAAACAATAAAAAAAATAGTAAAACATAATCGAGAGTGTCCCGTCCCATTCCGATAGGATCCGGGACAATTTCAGGACGGGGCAGAAATGCTGTCCCGATCCCTTTTCTTCGGGACAGGACCGGACGGGGTCGTCCCGGTCCCGTCCCATCTTGTGGACACCCTTACTTTCAAATCTATAACCCTTTAATGATTTTAACCCACATCTTGACTAGAGTTGGGAATCTGGGCTAACCATTCAAAGGCCAGGGCCTTAAAAAGGGTCGGCCTGAAAAGCTCAGGTAGTATAAATATCCTTGTTTATCAAAGCCCGGCTTTCGAATGGTCGGGCTCAGGGCCGGCCCAACCCGATTAACGTTTATACACTACTTTTTAATTTTTTTCCATAGAAAAAAAATGAAA
The DNA here is from genome assembly GCA_037074515.1 of Mimosa bimucronata. Lineage (NCBI taxonomy): Eukaryota > Viridiplantae > Streptophyta > Magnoliopsida > Fabales > Fabaceae > Mimosa > Mimosa bimucronata. The sequence continues at coordinate 6,510,156 of CM073446.1, forward strand.
GCAATAAAATCTTTACCATCAACACAAATATCAATTTTAAGTTACAATACAAACACCAACAAGCATGAAACACTAAGAAATTATTAAGCAATGATATATATTGTCCATATTTTTAAATAAGTCACACAAAATATATGTTATTTAATTAATTATTTTAATAAATATTGTCTATATTTCTAAATAAGTCACTCACTAAGAAATTATCAAGCAATAATAAATATTGGGAATTAGGTATTATGATTTTTTTTAACTTTAATTAATTGTTTTATTTTATAGTTGTTATTTTTTAAAAAAAACTATATATGTGACTGGCTTAAAGAGCTGACCATCGACCCTGCAAGGCCAGCCCTTTGAAGCCCTCGGCCCCAAGGTAAAATGGACCAAACCGGCCGGTCCGGTTGAGCTTTAGAACCGGGGTGCAGTTGACCCGGTGAAGGCCCGGTCAAAACCGGCCAACCCGGGGGTTGAACCGGGTTGGCCTTTTTAAAAAAAAGAAAGAAAATTTTTTATTTTATTATAATTCACCTAATTACTAACTATCACTTAACTCAATTTTAGAAATTATGAAACTATAATACTTTAAATGCTATTTTACTTGCATATACTTAATATTTAATTATTGTTGCTCTTAATATTTGTATTTTAGTCTGCGGATTGTAGAATAATATTTATTTTCACGTGTAATCAACTAATATTTTCTCTTTTTGCCTCTATAGAAACATTAAAATACTCATATTTGATTAATCATGCATACCTATCTACATTTACATTTTGATATTAGTGATTATTAATGTTAATATCAATAAAATTTTATTATTTTAATATAACCGGTCTAACCCCGATCCAACCATTGACCCTTAAACCAGTGCCTCACTCAGTTTGATGCCCGGTTCGGTTTTTTGAACCTTGCTCGGCCCTACAGGGCTGGCCCGTTAATCCCGACTCCCTTCTGAAGCCTCCAAAATCAAAACCCGACCCTCAAAGGGCCAAGGTCTAAAAGGGCCAACCCGAATTATCAGCTCTATAAATTTACCATAATTCTCAAAACAATAGATTTTATTTATTCTCAATTTACATCTTGATATTACAAAATATCTAACTTCAAATTATTTAACAAATCATATTCCTTTTATCATTACTTTCAAATATCTCATCTACACTTCTTCCTTAATCACAATCTTTTCAAGATTCACTAGACTTTATACTACTATATTTACAATCCAACCATTTGATCACAAATGTCCATCCTTTTTTTTTCAAGCGATATAGCTTCACACCCATTCAACCAAAACACAGTCGTATCCTTACAATCCTTCTGTTTATCCCCTATTCTTAGGGAATCAAGATAAGGCAACTCTTATTCACAGGCCATTATTCCTCATAAACAAACTCTATTTTCTTGCACCAATCTAGTAATCAACTATGCATATATACCTTTGTCATTCTTTACTTCGACGATCTTTTAGAAGACCCGTCTTAACATCTTATTTGCTAACGCATGTCCAATCTTCTTCCAATGCAACTTCCTAATTTTCTCAACTTACTACCACAAATCCCCTTCTCAATCTCAATCATATTTTCTATCATCTAAAAACTCCATTTCACTCATTTAAACTGTCGATAATAATAATTTCCTCGAATCATTTTTAAATTCCCAAAATTTTCTCACATTAAATACTTAGAAACAATCTCATAAACAAAATATATCTCATATTATCATAATGACCACATTTCTTTCTTTCGCTCGTCATAACAACTAAAATGTGATTATCTTCCTAATTTCCTCAAAACACCTAATTTCCAATACCCAATTTCACCAATAATTCTAATGCTCCTATTTCATCATAAACCTGAGTCATAGGTGCACTAATCACCAAACTAGCACATTGCCTTCAACTCTCTCATTCTTTTAAAACAAGTTGAAAATTTGTAAATCTCATAACTCTCAAAAAAATTTTATCAATACAATTTCATATTTCAAAAGGAAGATAATTTTTGCAGAGTTTTCGGTACTCACAAAATAAATGAATGAATGAATAATATTTGTGAAAATGTTGCAAACAAAAAGTAACTAATTTTTTTAATACCGAAAATTTGGAAGTACAAAATCATATAATCTAATCCCTTCCAGTTGGTAAACCAAAGTTCAAAAACCTTTTCTTTTATAACCACATGTGAAAAATATATTTCTCAAATAATATTTTTTTAATACATCGAGGAGAAATTCCAAATTTGAATTTTTTTTTAACAATAACTCAACTTAAAATTTGAAGAAACTCAATATACTAAAAGGTACTTTCTCGCAATGCATTGCTGTGCCAATAAATATATATATATATATAGGCGCACACGTATATATAACTAATAGAAACTTTTCACTAAAAAATGGTTTTTGAAAATAACGATAAAACTTCATAAATCTCCGACGCCTTCCCCAACGAATTGTTCTAAGAGCTATCACCTGAAAGTATTGGATTTTGGGGAGTGCGACAAAAGTCCTAGTAAGTAGCAATCATATCACTATACATACAAACACATGCTCTTGAGGTGTCAAGTGAGACAGTTAAAAATCAAAATAACATTTGGACAATAATCATAGAAATAAGCATTTAATCAAATTTTAAAAATATCATCGCTCTTCCTTATAACACCCCAACCTTATACCTCTGACCGAGCCCATAGGCTACTTACTATCCAACGTGAATGGTAACTCAGATTAACAAACTCTTCAATCATGTGATATGGACTGGCCAAAATCCACAGAGCACAAGATTGAACCAAGGGCTCCCCTACTCATCAACCAAGTGGGGTGTCATCGCCCATTGCACACGGAATTTTAGGCAAGGGCCAACAAGTGTACCTCTCGCGGCCTTTCACCTTATATTTCTTTATGATAACAATTTCTTATCCCTTTATACCTCTTTAAATTATCCCATCAAATCAACATCCGTCACTCCCTCTATATCATTTAAAAATACAATAGAACAAATAATTATTATTGACATATCATAGACATAATTAATTTTCAATATACACATATCATTCCAATGAATAATCACAAAATCCCTTTTGATTCTCCCAAAAAATTAATTTCTCGAGACATTTTAAAAAAAATAACATATTTTATATTTCAAAATAACTGAAAAACAGCATGCAAGCATACACAATAACAGGAAGGTAGGTACCTCACACAATAGCAACAATTACTACCAACAGCTTTCAAGTATGTGCTCAAATCCCCAATTTAATGGCTAGTCTCTACCAATCTACGGTTTTCGTTTGTTGAAAATACATACTTACTCAAAGCCCTAACCTTCAAAAATATTTGGCTCTCAACCCAATTTAAACCTCTAAAGATCTCTCATTGAGTAGAAAAATATTTAGGAAATACTCCTTCCAATCCTTAAAAGCCCGAAAATTTGAATTGTTTTGATCCAAAATACAAGAGCCTTCCTTTAAATATGTCATCATTTAATGCAATTTTTCCTATTTTACCTATACTTATTAACATTATCTTTCATAGTATTTATTAATACTCCTAGTTACATTTCTCTATCTTGTATCATAATAAATATGGGTTTTGTTGGAAAAAAGTTATTTTTCTGGCATTTGTATAGCTTCCAACTAACTTTTATATGTTTTCTTAAGAAACGTTATTTGACCGCTGAGTTCATATAAATAGGACCGGAGGAAATAACTAGTATAATTTAATAATTTTATGGATAAAAAATTGACTCACAAATATCTAAAAACCTCCATCTATGAGATGGATGGCTCAGTTCTATCAAATTGATTGAGCGGATGTGGGGAGTGATCAAGGATGAGAAGGGTCAATGGATCTCCGGCTTTAGCTGCAAGCTAACAATGGTGCCGCCGGCTATTGCGGAGCTTATTGGTATGTGGAATGGCCTAAATATATGTTGGAATAAAGGACTTCGGAATGTAGTTCTGTTTTCTGACTGTGTGGAGGCCATTGATTTTTGTTTACGAGGGTGTGATAACAATCATCCCTTCAAGGACATAGTGAATGACATTAGGATTATTTTGTGTAAAGATTGGCAAGTTCTTTTATATCATAGTGATAGGGACCTTTTAGTAACTGCTGATTACATAGCAAAAATGTCTCATTCTATGGACAATGTGTTTTGTACCCTTGATCAATGTCTATCTATTTTACAACGGGTGGAGCTTGATGAAGGAGCTGGATAGCTTGTAATAGTGTGGTAGTGGTTTATTAATGGATTTCAGATTTCTATTCAAAAAAAAAACTCCATCTATTGGAGTGCAGGAAGGTGTAGGCGTAGAAAGAGAGATGGGAGATGACGTGAGGTAGGGTTTAATGTGATATATTCAGAGGTAAGTCGGGGTCCCACATTCTTTTTAAAATTATATTGTGCAGTTATCTTTCCTTTCTTTTAACTCCGATATAAATATAAATATAAATAAACTATCGAAAATTAATTACAAGTCCCTTGTAAGGAACTTAATTATCATAAGGTCCCACGAAATCACGTAATTAATCTCAAATCCCACTTGAAATCGCGTAATTAATCTCAAATCCCACGAAGTTGTTATCGCCTGCTCATTTATTTGTTATTGGCAGCTCAAGAGTTGTTACTAAACAAGAGTTGTTACACATACTCATTTAGTTGTTATCGTAAGCCACAAGTTGTTACACATGCTAATTAAGTTGTTATCGTAGGTCAAAAAGTTGTTATCGCCAACTTATTTAGTTGTTAGTGACTGAGAATTCAGTAACAACTTTTGACGACGATAACAATTGTCTGACCTACGATATTAATTTAATAAGCATGCTGTAACAACTTAGTGTCAGGGACCTGAAGTTGATTACGCGATTTCGTGGGATCTCATCTTAATTAATTTACTTACACGGAACCTGTAATTACTTATTCCAATAAATATGTCTCTCTTATTTCTTTTTCTTTTTTTTCTCTCTTTCAATTTTCAAATCTACAACCCTTTAATAATTTTAACCCACATCTTGATATTAAGAAGAATATATAAATCTATCATAATTCTCAAAACAATAAATTTTATTTATCATCAATTTACATCTTGATATTACAAAATATCTAAATATATCTAATCTCATCAAATCTTAATAAACTATCTTTATACTCAAATAATATATTATATATAATCTAAACTTTAAATTATTTAATAAATCATATCCTAATTATATTAAAATAAAAATAATAAAAATCAGGATGTTACATGAACATCATGGTTAAACACGATCCCAGAAGATTATAATATACTCTGTTATATAGAAGCAAAGTTGTAGGCAATTCAAGAGGGGATTAAAGTGGGAGCAAGAGTTGGGTTGAAGAAGATTATAATATACTCTGATCCCTTGATGCATTTAGCTTTCTCATGAGAGATTATGCATCGGATAACCCTTTGTACAAAAGTGGTTAATGATACGGAAAGACAATATCCTTTGAATTTTTTGCGCAATAATCAGGTATCCATCATCTGGTTAGCTACTTCTAGGCAAAAATCTTCGAAACGATTGATTAACTTTTAGGGTCTGCTTGGATGGAAGGAAAATGGGAGAGGAAAGAAAAGTAAGGTGGAAAATGGGGGAAGGAAAACAATTCCCCTGCTTGGATTGAGGGAAAATGGAAGAGAAAGAAAAAGTTGGAAGGAAAATGGGGGTGGATCCCATACCCATTTTCCTCTCAACTTTTCTCTCCATAAGTGGAGAGATTTTGGAGAGAAAAGCCTGATTCCATCACTACCCCCCACTTGCCATTGCCAATGCTTCTTCTCCTTCTGGTTTTACGCGCATATTTTCTCTAGGCAAAATTATTTTAGAAAACTGAGAGGGTTTTTTTTATGTTGCCAGTTTTTCCATTAAATAATAAATAAATGTCACAATAACTCTTATTTTTAAATATCCCCTTTCCTTGGCAGTATTGAGTGCGTGTTTTTCAGTTTAATGAATCTTAACTTAATTTTTTTATATTTTACTTCCTATCACTTTTTAAATTGTTTTATTAAATTCACGCTTGCTCAAATCTATATATTTGTCTAAAAAGTATTTAAATAAAATTTTTTCAACTATTTTAATGATCTCCCATAATATATTTTTTTGAAAATTTGATGTTAACATAATGATAAGGTTATTTCAGTCTTTTAGTTATTTACCTATTTTCTTTCTTCTCTATTTTCTCTCCTCTATCTAAGCATGATAGGTCATAACATTTTCTCTCCAATTTTCTTTCCCCTCCATTTTCTCTCCTCCCAACTTTTCTTCCCATCCAAGCAGACTTAGGAAGGCGATGACGACTGGGAAGATAAAAGAGAGGCATGGGCATAATGGTCTTTCAAATTTTCCTACTTGCGATTGATAATTGGATCCCACAAAATGGTGGGAATTGATTTTCCCACATTTAAGGGAAAATCTTTAGATGTCGGAAAAAGTTTTCTATCTCTTCAGCAAACCAAACGTCGCCACCGATGGAAAATTCTAATTTTCCATTTTTATCCCTTGATTTTTAGCGAACCAAACGGGTCCTTAGATATTTTGTTTTGTTTACTTGCAATGTAGTATATATTTTAGTGCCTTTCTCTTTTATTTTAAAAAAAGGCCAACAACTAAAACAAGAATTACACAATAGGCTTACAAGTAAGAAAGATTAATGCAATCTCAACTCCTAAATATAAGATTTAGTTGATTTTCTTAAAAATAATCCTTAGAAAACTAAATAAGTTACTTATAAGTTAATTTGACTTAATTTTTTTCTTTAAACTAATTTATTTGACTTATAAACAAATATATAATATAATAATATGTAAAATATATTATGATTAAGTAACTCGTTTTGTTTTATTAATTTCACCAGAAAACTTATAGGAGTATTTATAAATACGATGAAGTATACTTAAGGCTTGTTTGGATTAGCTTTTGGAGAATAGCTTCTGAGAAAAAAGCTGAAAAAGTGCTTTTTTCAGTTTTTCTGAAAAAGCTAAAAAAAATTGAAGATGGCAGAAAGCACAAGAGGGGGTGAATTGTGCTATTAAAAAAAAAATTAAAGCTTGGAAACACAAGATAATCTTTATATTGGTTCGGCCAACACAATGCCTACGTCCAGTTCCCCAACTCCTCGTTGGATTCCACTATACCACAGGTTTTACAACACGAGTTCACCTGCCAACCTTTACAACAGAGCTTTAGACTTTTCTTCTAAACGCTTCCCCTTACAACTTGTAAGGATACAACCCTGTTCTAAAGTCCCAAACTTTAGAACAACCTCAAACAGTAGAGGATTTCAATTAATAAGTTCACTCAATGAACATATTTTGATAAACACTTAAGTACAAATAAACTCACTAAGAGTAATAAAGACTTTGAGCTTTTGTGAGCAGAGAGTAGATAAGAATATTAAATGCTGGTTTTCTCTGTGTGCGTGTGATTGGCTATTTCTCTTGCTTCTTCTTCATAAATGCTCAAGTCTTTTATATCTCGTCACAGCATGCCTTTTCTTTTAGCTTCAAGAGGCCGTTTGAAATTAATCGTTGGGAGCTTCTAGCCGTTGGCAATTAATGCTGTTATTCATCTTAGTCAACTTTCTTCTCTTGCTTCATTTAATTCTTGCAGAGGGTGAGTTAAGAGAAATAAAGTCTGTGAGTAACGAGCACCTGCAACATTGTACTTGCATAGCAGCTTTATGAATAGTGTGAGTCCTGCACTTAGCTGTTAGCTAAACAAGTATTCATGTGAAGCACAGTAGTCAGTAGGTGTTATCGCTAGTGAAATTCATTAGCTCAATGTTTACAAACAATATATTAGCTATCAGAATGTCTAAGTTATTTCAACAAGTATTTTCCTATCGATAGCCAATTATGTTATCGCTAGTGACTATGTTATCGCTAGTTCATTTCATTAGCTCAATGTATTAGCTATCTGAATGTCTAAGTTATTTCAACAAGTATTTTTGTAACAGTACTTCCCTAATCCCACTATTAAACACTCACAATTAAACATTAAAACGTTTATATAGCTAACTATGTTAGAAAAAAGGAATTAACTTAATAAATTAACTAACATAGTTAGAAAAAGATCTTTCCATAATATTTAGATATTACCTTTTTAATTCAAACCTCAACTCCAATCTCTGTCATTACAATATAATTTTCTTCCCATTATAATAACAGAAAATTACATTATACATGATTAAACTCCACACATCATTCTCAAAATACCATACCATAATAGGTAATATACAATAATTTTCTCCAGAATAATAACAAGGTTCAGCGGAAGCATCATACAAATATGATCCTAAATGTGGCAATACCTCCTGTCCTTCTGGTCCAGAGTATCTCACGATATCAGTGAGAAGTTCCCGGATCCTTCCCTTGACCTCCTACTTCACTCCTAGGACCTGCAAAAGTGAGATCAACGGGGGTAGCCCCAAAACGCAACCACTGACTACTCATCTACGTGTGGTGTGTGCTAGCAAGGTGTCCAGTGGAATACATATATGTATATATATTAGTTCAACCAGCATGCTCAGGTATTCACATATAATGCATATCTTGGTCCCAAATATCTTTTCACAGTTTATAAGTGCAGAATAGTCCATCCCAAATCATCTCCATGAATAATATATATATATCATTGATAATCACAAATAACCCAAACGAATCTTAATAGAAGCGTTGGGAAAACATGTGGGACCAGTCGGGACCTTCCACCCGCCCCTGATCACCACGGTACAATTCACGAGGGACTTTCTACCCTCCCTGAACCGCACCACGGATTAGATGGATCCCAGTCCTTTCTGAATCCGTGAGGGGCGATCTCCCCTCTTACGTCTTTTTCTCCTTTATTTCCCATAATATATCAATTAGTCCCTGTGGCGCAACAGGGTACCTCATCACGTGATGGCACAAATTCCAATTCACCGGTGTCACATACACAAATAATTTCTCACAAACAACACATAGATATGCAACACCACAATCAGGCACCAGGCCTTCCGGTATTTTCAGAATATACATATATATGAAATAGTTTCCAAAATCATATATATTTCAGTTCAAAATATTTCAAATCACAAATTTATGCCATTTCAAAATAATACTCCACAGGACATTATATTATGAAAAATAATAATATTTCAAGATTTCCATATCTCATCAATCATCAATTGATAATCATATCTCAACTGTGATCTCATCTCCATATAACATCATAATTGTCAAATAATAATATTTCAAATTACTTACTAACACTACACACACACATAAACAAGCAGAAAGCGGTTACCTGATAGCTGGCACCAATCTCACAATAGTGCAGCTCCCCCGTGCTAATTTAGTGCAATTCAAGCACTACACAACCATATATACAACCATAATTAATTATTTATCCAACAATTTCACATGTTGGAAAATAAATTATTTACTACCCTTTCTTTGCCCTTATTTATTTTAAATTTCCAATTTAACATTTATTCTCCCTTTCTATCTCTAAAATTTATCTCTACTCCATTTATGCATATATCCAAAATTATTTATCCTTCCAATAACGATTTATAAAAATTCAAGCCTAAATAAAATTAAACCTTACATCCCTAAATTATTTCTCAACCTCAAAAATCCATTCTTTAATCCACAATTTATTTTCCAAACCTTAATAAACATCTAGAAATTATTAATTTAACTATAGACACCTCAGATCATCAAAAGTCCTAATTTTCAATATATCTAACAATCCAATAAATTCCAATAATTAAGAAAAACCTCCCACAATGAAAAATATACTTAGAAAAACTCATAATCGAAGTCTAAGCTTCAATTTATTAATTTTAGGACTCCCAAAAATTACCAACTTAGACAAGGTCTAATTTTTCAAGTATAACAAATCGAAAAACTAATGACATAGAAATGTAGAGGAGACTTACGGGGTTCCAAAAATGTACTTAGTTGGCCGAAAAGCTTACTATTCCTATATCAACGAGCTCTGATAAGTCTAATAATAGGAATATTGGTGGTGGAAAGAGAGAGCAAAAGAGAGAGAGAGAGAGAGATAGAAGAGAGAGAGAGAGAACGTGAGAGTGAGAGACGAAGGGACGGTGAAGGTGTGTATATATAATAATTGATGAATAGTAAAATAATAATATAATATAATATAATAATAATATATTATATTAATAATATAATATAATATATATAAATAGTAGTTGAATGTGATTGGTTGAGGAAATAATAATTGATGCACAGTAAAAGTTTCTGGCGAGGAAAGGAGTGTCGGCAGAGTGGACACTATACTACTGGGCCCTAAAATTCTTAAATAAGATATTTCTTTTGAATAAAAAATTTTCTTTTCACTCTCAAAATTTTCCCATAATATCCTTTATTTATTTCCTCCCATATTAACCTCTTTTGAGCCTAAAAATATTCTCTCCCAAAATTATTATTGTCCAAATAAGGGAGAAACTAGGCCTTTAAAATCCTCAAAAATACCTCAAAATCCTTCAAATATTCTCATAATCCATTATTTATCATTAATAAATTCCTATTTACCCCCATAAATCCTTAATTAATTTTTAGGATGTTACAATTCTCCCCACCTTTTTAAGAATTTTGTCCCCAAAATTCTGCTAACATATCCCCAAACAAGCAAACACAACATTTATAACGTATAAAATCACTCAATAAAGCGAACTTACCCTGGGAATAAGTAAGGGTATTCTCGTCGCATACGCTCTTCAGTCTCCCAAGTAGCATCCCCTGGAGTCATACCTCTCCAGAACACCTTAACTAGCCTAATTGTCTTATTCCTTAGCTGCTTATCCTTAACATCTAAAATCTTTTCCGGCTCAGCTTTATATGTCAAGTTTTCTCTCAACTCAATCTCCTCAGGCTCAATCACATGCGAAGGGTCTGGATGATATTTCTTCAACTGAGAAACATGAAAAACATCATGAAGATTCGATAATTGCAGAGGCAATGCCACCCTATATGCCACTGATCCGACCCGTTCAATGATATCGAACGGACCCATAAACCGGGGAGTGAGCTTCTTAGCTCTGATGGATCTCCCAATACCCGTAGTCGGAGATACCCGAAGAAAAACATGATCCCCAACACTGAACTCTAACGATCTACGTCGTTTATCTGCATAGCTCTTCTGCCGACTATGTGCAGTCAATAGCCGCTGGCGAATCAACTTAATCTTCTCTGTCGTCTGATCCACAATATCTGGGCCAATAATAGCCCTCTCGCTAAGCTCTGTCCAACAAATTGGCGACCGGCACTTTCGACCATATAGAGCCTCATAAGGCGCCATCTGAATACTCGAATGATAGCTGTTGTTATAGGCAAATTCCGCCAATGGAAGATGTCTATCCCAACTGCCTGGTAGCTCCAAAGCGCACGCCCTGAGCATATCTTCCAAAGTCTGAATCGTCCTCTCAGTTTGACCATCGGTCTGAGGATGATACGCAGTACTGAACTTGAGCTTCGTACCCAAAGCCGTCTGTAAAGACCTCCAAAACTCAGAGGTGAATCGTGGGTCTCGATCTGAAATAATACTCTCGGGAATCCCATGAAGCCTGACAATCTCGTCCACATACATCTGAGCTAATCTAGTCAAAGGATAATTAATCCTGATCGGAAGAAAATGAGCGGACTTAGTCAAACGGTCCACGATAACCCAAATCGAATCGTGACCAGACTGAGTCAAAGGCAAGCCAACCACAAAATCCATTGAAATACTGTCCCACTTCCATTGAGGAACCTCAATACTTTGCAATAGGCCACCTGGCCGCTGATGTTCTATTTTCACCTTCTGACAGGTCAGACACTTCACGACAAATTGAGTCACATCGAACTTCATCTTAGGCCACCAATAAACTCTTTTTAAATCATTATACATCTTAGAAACGCCAGGATGCATCACATAACTGCTCTTATGAGCCTCCTCAAGAATAGCCTTTTTGATATCTTCATTATCCGGAACACATACTCTTTTCCTAAATCTCAAAATACCTAAATCACCCAGATCATAATCCGGATAAACACCACTATCAAGCTTTTCCCGGATTTCCTTAAGATGACTATCCCGATCCTGAGCCACTCTTAAATCCTCGAAGAACCCAAACTGGCCAACAATTGCTCCCAAAAACACCACTAACTTCTCTGTCCTAACATGAATAACACGACAATCTCTAAAAGAAGATTGCTCCTCCATACTTAAAGCAGATACATGCACTGATTTCCGGCTAAGGGCATCAGCAACCACATTTGCCTTTCCCGGATGATACTTAATTTCAAACTTATAATCCTTAATCAGCTCCATCCAACGACGTTGCCTATTATTCAATTCCTTCTGATCCATAAGATATTTCAGACTCTTATGATCACTGAACACCTCAAACTGTGACCCCATCAAATAATGTCGCCAAATCTTCAAAGCGAAAACAACTGCTCCCAGCTCCAAGTCATGAGTCGGGTAATTTTCCTCATGCGGTCTCAATTTCCTAGATGCATACGCAATAACCTTACCATTCTGCATCAAGACACAGCCCAAACCCATGAAAGATGCATCTGTATACAACTCATATGGCTGACTTGGATCCGGCAATGTCAACACAGGTGCAGTTGTCAACCGGGTCTTAAGCTCCTGAAATGCCGACTCGCATTGATCAGTCCAGATGAAAGGCCTATCCTTCTTGGTCAAATTAGTCAAAGGTCTCGCAATCTGCGAAAATCCTTGAATAAATCGACGATAGTACCCTGCTAATCCAACAAAACTCCTAACCTCCGTCACTGACTTAGGAGACTTCCATTGCAAAACCGCTTCAACTTTACTTGGATCAACCGCAACTCCCTCAGCAGATATTACATGCCCTAGAAACTTTACCTCCTTAAGCCAAAACTCACATTTAGAAAGTTTGGCATAAAGCTTATGATCTCTCAGAACTCGCAGGACGGAATACAAATGCTCCCGATGGTCTTCTTCACTCTTAGAATATATTAAAATGTCATCAATAAACACCACCACAAACTTATCCAAATACGGACGAAAAATTCTATTCATATAATCCATAAACACAGCAGGGGCATTGGTGAGCCCAAATGGCATCACCAAAAACTCATAATGGCCATATCTCGTCCTGAATGCAGTCTTAGGGACATCCTCTGCTCTAACTCTCAACTGATGATACCCAGACCGAAGATCAATCTTGGAGAAAACTGAAGCTCCTGCCAATTGATCCAACAAATCATCTATCCTAGGCAACGGATACTTATTCTTGATGGTCACTTTATTCAATTGCCGATAATCGATACAGAGCCGCATGCTTCCATCTTTCTTCTTTACGAACAAGACTGGGGAACCCCAAGGCGATCCGCTAGGCCTGATAAAACCTTTATCCAGAAGTTCTTCAAGCTGCTTTTTAAGCTCTACTAACTCCGACGGAGCCATCCGATATGGAGCCTTAGAGATTGGGCCCGTGCCCGGCTCTAATTCAATGGTAAACTCTACCTCCCTTTCTGGAGGGAGTCCACGCATATCATCGGAAAATACCTCTGGGAAATCTCTAACTACATCCACCTGATCGATAGAGATCTCACCCTCCTCCTTAATGGAGAAGAAAACCATAAAGGCCTCACAGCCTTTTCTCACACACCTCTCTACACGAGCCGCAGATAGTAACATCGGCGCACTAGATGACTCAGCATATGACACAATCTTATCCTTACAATGCAAGACTACATTATTTTCCTCTAACCAATCCATACCAATAATCACATCAATTCCCCTCAAGGGCAAACAAACTAGATCAATTTTCGATTTACGGCCTTTAAACCATAAATCCAGATTTTTGCATACTAAAGCAGTGTCAAATTTAGCACCCGCAGGGGTAGACACACGCATATTATATGGCATAACAGATAACTTGAAACTAAGCCTCCGAGTACAATCAAAAGAGATAAAAGAATGCGACGCACCAGAATCAAACATCACATCAATATCATGACCATGAATAGAGACCGTACCTCGAATCATATTAGGAGACATCCCTGCCTCCTCAGCTGATGTAGCATAAACTCTACCCTGAACAAAAGGGCGACTGGGCTGAGCTATTGGCTGTTGCATATTCTGGCCCCCATCTGGGCAGTACCTGATCGTATGCCCAATACGACCGCATCCAAAACATCTATAGCATGCTCCCTGGTGGTACTTACCACACTTGCTACAAGGACCAGTTACACTAGGATTTGACTGAACTGACTCTCCATAAGTCACCTGGCTGCCTCCTCTCGACTGACCTTCTGAACCAAATCTCCACGGGGCTGAATCCTGACGACCCCTGCCTGACTGGCCACGCCCAAAACCACCAGACTGTCCTCTGCTGTGGCTACCATATTGACCACGACCATAGCTACCTGACTGACCACGTCCATGGCTCCCAAAGTGACTTTTCCTTCCAGAGCCACTAGAACTGCTACTACCACTTGCTCCAAATTTCTTGCTAATACCTCCCGTCGGCCCAAAGGAATGAGAAGGCCTACTCAGGGAGGGCTGAAAAGGTCTACCATAACTCTGATGGCCGAGACCTGGACCTCCAGTATACTTAGCTGTCACTGCAGCTGCCTCCCTCATCATGCGATCTGCAATCCTCAGCTTCTCACATGCTTCTTCAACATTATTACATTTCTTATCATGCACTTGCAATCTCAAATCAGGTCTGGCCTTTTCAAATAACTGATCTATACGCCACTGAGGGTCGTCCTGACGCTGCAGGAACGAAATATAGCGAGATAACTCTAAAAAAGTAGCAATATACTGATCCACTGACATCCCACCTTGCTTGAAATAATAAAAAGCATTCTCCTTCTCCTTCCTAAGAGAAGGAGGGAAATGATATCCCAAGAACTTGTCCTTAAACTTATCCCAGGTCATCAAGGAATCATCTCCACATACACTCTGCCACCAAATCAATGCTTTTCCTTCCAAGAGGAGAATAGCAACCCTCGCTTTCTGATAAGGGTTACAGACCACAGCTGCAAATATGGCCTCCAATCTTTTAATCCAAGCCTCTGCCTCGAAAGGATCCTGACTTTCACTAAAATGCTTGGGATGATGACGGTCAATTTTCTTCCATACCTTTTCAGTACTCAAGTCCTCCGGGCGAGGATAAACTAATTCCTCCTTATCATTAACTTTAGAGAAATCCCCCTGCCTTTCTGATTCATCACCCCTATTAGACTGAGCTTGAAATTCTGCTCTCAATTTAGCTAACTTTTCCTCATTTTCTTTATTTATTGCTGCGACTTTTTGTTCCATCTCAATATTAAATTCTTTTCTCATTTTGGCTATTAGCTCATCATACTCTTGGTTTACAGGCTGATCATTTCCTGTACCATTTCCTGCACCTGATCCCCTATTACGAGCCATACTCTCATTCCCTGTACTATTTCCTGCACCTGATCTCCTAGTACGAGCCATACTCTCCACCCACCTACGGATGGAAGTTACACCTATTAAAAAAACAATCATACAATAGGAAACATACAAAGGGAAAGGATCGGAAAAGTATTGCCACAATATCACTAATGCAAGTGTAATGCATGACTGACACAACAAGAAACATGCAAAACACCTTTCCAGGTCTTATACCATGAAACTGATACCAACTGTAACAGTACCTCCCTAATCCCACTATTAAACACTCACAATTAAACATTAAAACGTTTATATAGCTAACTATGTTAGAAAAAAGGAATTAACTTAATAAATTAACTAACATAGTTAGAAAAAGATCTTTCCATAATATTTAGATATTACCTTTTTAATTCAAACCTCAACTCCAATCTCTGTCATTACAATATAATTTTCTTCCCATTATAATAACAGAAAATTACATTATACATGATTAAACTCCACACATCATTCTCAAAATACCATACCATAATAGGTAATATACAATAATTTTCTCCAGAATAATAACAAGGTTCAGCGGAAGCATCATACAAATATGATCCTAAATGTGGCAATACCTCCTGTCCTTCTGGTCCAGAGTATCTCACGATATCAGTGAGAAGTTCCCGGATCCTTCCCTTGACCTCCTACTTCACTCCTAGGACCTGCAAAAGTGAGATCAACGGGGGTAGCCCCAAAACGCAACCACTGACTACTCATCTACGTGTGGTGTGTGCTAGCAAGGTGTCCAGTGGAATACATATATGTATATATATTAGTTCAACCAGCATGCTCAGGTATTCACATATAATGCATATCTTGGTCCCAAATATCTTTTCACAGTTTATAAGTGCAGAATAGTCCATCCCAAATCATCTCCATGAATAATATATATATATCATTGATAATCACAAATAACCCAAACGAATCTTAATAGAAGCGTTGGGAAAACATGTGGGACCAGTCGGGACCTTCCACCCGCCCCTGATCACCACGGTACAATTCACGAGGGACTTTCTACCCTCCCTGAACCGCACCACGGATTAGATGGATCCCAGTCCTTTCTGAATCCGTGAGGGGCGATCTCCCCTCTTACGTCTTTTTCTCCTTTATTTCCCATAATATATCAATTAGTCCCTGTGGCGCAACAGGGTACCTCATCACGTGATGGCACAAATTCCAATTCACCGGTGTCACATACACAAATAATTTCTCACAAACAACACATAGATATGCAACACCACAATCAGGCACCAGGCCTTCCGGTATTTTCAGAATATACATATATATGAAATAGTTTCCAAAATCATATATATTTCAGTTCAAAATATTTCAAATCACAAA
Source organism: Mimosa bimucronata (assembly GCA_037074515.1). Classification (NCBI taxonomy): domain Eukaryota; kingdom Viridiplantae; phylum Streptophyta; class Magnoliopsida; order Fabales; family Fabaceae; genus Mimosa; species Mimosa bimucronata. Next base: position 6,526,963 of record CM073446.1, read on the forward strand.
TTTATGCCATTTCAAAATAATACTCCACAGGACATTATATTATGAAAAATAATAATATTTCAAGATTTCCATATCTCATCAATCATCAATTGATAATCATATCTCAACTGTGATCTCATCTCCATATAACATCATAATTGTCAAATAATAATATTTCAAATTACTTACTAACACTACACACACACATAAACAAGCAGAAAGCGGTTACCTGATAGCTGGCACCAATCTCACAATAGTGCAGCTCCCCCGTGCTAATTTAGTGCAATTCAAGCACTACACAACCATATATACAACCATAATTAATTATTTATCCAACAATTTCACATGTTGGAAAATAAATTATTTACTACCCTTTCTTTGCCCTTATTTATTTTAAATTTCCAATTTAACATTTATTCTCCCTTTCTATCTCTAAAATTTATCTCTACTCCATTTATGCATATATCCAAAATTATTTATCCTTCCAATAACGATTTATAAAAATTCAAGCCTAAATAAAATTAAACCTTACATCCCTAAATTATTTCTCAACCTCAAAAATCCATTCTTTAATCCACAATTTATTTTCCAAACCTTAATAAACATCTAGAAATTATTAATTTAACTATAGACACCTCAGATCATCAAAAGTCCTAATTTTCAATATATCTAACAATCCAATAAATTCCAATAATTAAGAAAAACCTCCCACAATGAAAAATATACTTAGAAAAACTCATAATCGAAGTCTAAGCTTCAATTTATTAATTTTAGGACTCCCAAAAATTACCAACTTAGACAAGGTCTAATTTTTCAAGTATAACAAATCGAAAAACTAATGACATAGAAATGTAGAGGAGACTTACGGGGTTCCAAAAATGTACTTAGTTGGCCGAAAAGCTTACTATTCCTATATCAACGAGCTCTGATAAGTCTAATAATAGGAATATTGGTGGTGGAAAGAGAGAGCAAAAGAGAGAGAGAGAGAGAGATAGAAGAGAGAGAGAGAGAACGTGAGAGTGAGAGACGAAGGGACGGTGAAGGTGTGTATATATAATAATTGATGAATAGTAAAATAATAATATAATATAATATAATATAATAATAATATATTATATTAATAATATAATATAATATATATAAATAGTAGTTGAATGTGATTGGTTGAGGAAATAATAATTGATGCACAGTAAAAGTTTCTGGCGAGGAAAGGAGTGTCGGCAGAGTGGACACTATACTACTGGGCCCTAAAATTCTTAAATAAGATATTTCTTTTGAATAAAAAATTTTCTTTTCACTCTCAAAATTTTCCCATAATATCCTTTATTTATTTCCTCCCATATTAACCTCTTTTGAGCCTAAAAATATTCTCTCCCAAAATTATTATTGTCCAAATAAGGGAGAAACTAGGCCTTTAAAATCCTCAAAAATACCTCAAAATCCTTCAAATATTCTCATAATCCATTATTTATCATTAATAAATTCCTATTTACCCCCATAAATCCTTAATTAATTTTTAGGATGTTACAATTTTCCTATCGATAGATAACCATGTTATCGCTAGCAAACACAGTTTATTATTGCTAGATGTTCTAACAGTCTCCCTCTGTGTTATCTACGTTATCTATGAGGCATTAGCGATAGAGATAGAGTTTAGCGATAGTGATCTATTGTTCTTTGCCTGCTTAGGCTAGCTCAACTCATTATATTAGCGATAGGTTCTAGCTTAAAGATAGTATATCTGTTACCTATGGGGTTTTATTCGTTCATTGTTAAGGTAACCTACATTATTTTACTTAGTCATTTAATATGATTCTTATCTCAATTCATTCCAAATTAAGTTATATGCTATCAGTTCATTTTACTTATGCTATCTATGGGGTTTTAATTGTTCATTGTTGCCTTCACAGAAAAATGGAAAAAGAAAAAGGAAAAAAAAAATCCCACCTTTTCTCCAGCATCTTCCTGGGTATAAATAGTTCTGTCATGATGGAGAAAGTGATTTAGCAAGCAAGTTCCTACCCATTCCATTACCTGCATTGACTTTTGGACTTAAATCTGCTACAGTTCCTAGCCCCCACGTGGTGAGTTTCTCTCTCTCTCTCTCTCTTATGGTCCTCATCTGAATTCTGCAGTAAGACTTTTTTATATTTTTGGTGTTGATTCTGTTCTGTACATTGGGAATATGATTTCTTGTTCATTCTTTTTCAGCTCAACTGCCATTTTCATCCACCCTTGATTGGGTTTATTCATATTTTGTTATGGTTCTCTGCAATTTCAAGTTTTTTTCTATTTTCATTCCCCAGCAAGAGAGGATGACTCAAATCAATATCAAAACAAGTTATTTTCAGCTAATTTTCCATTTTGCATTTGTTAATATCACTTGAGTAAATGGCATTTCAGGGTTTCTGTTTATATACTTGTTCAATTTTGCTCTGATTGAGGGAAATTTAGGCCTAAGTTATATCAATCTTGATGTTCTTTATGCTCGACACTAGTGCATGATTGACTCTGATCCTTCACGTCTTCGTTACTTTTTATTCATTTCCAGATTATTGGAATGCGGCGTACGAAATTATATGGATTCGGCCTGGGTTTTTCGTTTTTCTGTTTCATTCTTGCAGCAGCAGCACAAAAGACACATCCTTCGGAAGGTGAATCTAAAAGTTCTATATGGATTGGCGTTTCTGTTTCACCTTCTTATATGTGGCTCTGGTGCTTCATTCTGTTCTGTAGACAAGTAATGCATGTTCAATCATTACGCTGCATTGTGTCAAACAACACTGTAGGCATGTTTGGATCTCACCTTCTGGATGGTATGGTGACCAGGAGTGGATAAGAAGTCATTCTAAGAAAAAAATTTATGTTTGGCCTCACTTATTTTGAAAATGACTTTTGGTCCAAAATGACTTCTGCAACGTGAAAAGTCAGAAGCAAAAAAAAGTGACTTTTAGCTTCTGACTTCTAGTGGGTTCCACGCCTTTTGTTATGTATTATTTAATTAAGTGGGTAGGAAAATTAAACTGTTAGACCCCTAAAATTCTCAAATAAGATAATTTCTTTTAATTTAAAATTTTCTATTTATATCCAAAAATTTACTATAACAATTTCTAACTATTTTTCCCACAATATACTCATTTGAGCTAAAAATATTATTTTTTAAAATTATTTTCCTGAAAATAAGGGAGAAACTAAGCCTTTAATAATAATATATGCATATTAGATATGTATTATTTAATGATAATGATGCCTTTTTTTAGTAATTTTTAATCTAAACGTGCTATTCAATATAATCATCCAAACATGTTTCTAAAAATCAGGTTGAAAAAAAGTCACTTCTATCATCACAAATCCAAATATAAATCACTTCATACAAATGACTTTTATCCAAAAGTCACTTATGAAAAAGTCATTCTAAAAAAAAGTCACTTCTTCAACGGCAATCCAAACACACCTATTGAAAGTACGAAAATGGCTTGGCAGTTGCCATATAGAAAATACTGAAATTTCAACGTTTCTACATGAAGTGTTATTCATAAACACCCCCCTCCCCAAAAAAAAAAAAAAAGAAAGAAAGAAAGAAAGAAAGAAAGCTAGTACCAAAAGAAAGAAAGTCTTCACATTTTGTCTGCCCTTACTAGTTTACTGTAAAGGGTAAGTAATCCTCACTAGCATATTTGGCCTTCATGGTGAGCTGAAAAAAGTATTAACTTGAGGTTCCAAGTACAAATGCTAGTACCCACAAGAAGAAGTAGAAGTTGAACTGTGCCACATTTCTACCATTTTTATCTTCCTTTATCTCAACCCGCAGCATGATTTGATTCGGTGAATGAAACTTCTAAACCTAATATATGGTCTATGTTTGTGCTGTATATACCATTTGTAGTGAATGCATTGGTCCAAATCAAGAAAAGTTTGATTGATCCCAAGAACCATCTGAGGAACTGGAATAAGGGCGACCCATGTACATCAAACTGGACTGGTGTTTGGTGTTTTGGTAGCGTTGGGACTGATGGATACTTCCACGTCCATGAGCTGTATGGCCCTTTTATCTTTCTTTTTCTCCTTTTTTATTTTTTGAAGTTTCAATTTGGCAATTTGTATTAGTCAGATATTAGGAAGGTAGTGAGGAAAGGTATAGAACTACAGATATAGTGACAAAGTTCTAATTATTATTCTGCAACTTTACTGCAGTTACTTAATGACTTCAAATCTCTCAGGAAGTCTAGCATCTCAGCTTGGTCAGTTATCTCAGCTTCAGATCATGTGAGTTGGCTTACTGGATAAACTTCTATCTTGAAATTGAACTGATATGCTAATGGCTATAATTTTCTTCATGAAGGAACTTCATGTGGAATAATCTGACAGGAACCATACCAAAGGAGATAGGAAATATCAAATCATTGAAACTCCTGTAAGATGGCTTAAACTCTTTCTAGAGTTATTTCTTTTATACAATAAACTCAGTCATGGAACTGATCCTCAAGAGTTAACCTTTATGTTGTAAGAAATTTGCTGTCCTGCCAGCTGATGATGAGATTTTTTATTAAAGATGGTCTGTCTTATTTATGTATCTATTCGTTCTTTGGTTTCACTCTGCTGACAGATATACTATAAATTAGCGTATGTTATCACCAAGTGGCATAAATCTGAAGTTCAGATGAGGTGTCTTGTTATCTTAGACTACAAGATAAATTAATTATGGAATTTTTCTGTTGTTCTGGTGTCTGTATCTGGGTGTCCGTGGCTGAAAAGAAGTGAACATGCTGATGCTGCAGCATATGAAATTTTATAATTTATATGCAACAGACTATTGATTAAACTCACTCTTATATGCAGTAACATAAAATAACTATTCTTTTTGTGAACTGTCTCTACAGACTCCTGAATGGCAATAAGTTATCTGGTTCTTTGCCTGATGAACTTGGCAATCTCTCAAACTTGATTAGGCTCCAAGTTGACCTAAACCAATTGTCAGGTCCAATACCACTATCATTTGCCAACTTGGTCAATGTTAAGCATCTGTGAGTGAATCTCTGAGCTAAATGCATCACTAACTTGGTTTGGATCTGGATTTCTTATGTTAACTTTATCTGCATTATATGTATCTTTCCAGCCACTTGAACAACAACTCATTTACTGGTCGAATTCCAAGCGAACTTGCAAAGTTACCCAATCTACTGCATTTGTAAGTATTCAAGGAAGAAGGCTTTTCTTCATCTACCTAATGGTTTCAAACCTCTATTAGCTTCATGTTTCTCCAATTTCTAGTTCTTGTAAAAGTTCTTCAGCATGTTTACTTGTTGTGATGACATTACAGACTTGTGGACAATAACAACTTTTCCGGCCATCTTCCACCAGAATTTTCCACATCACCGGTGTTGCGCATACTGTATGCTTCTGTTCCCATATAGTTTAAACAGCAGTTATTAGCTATGGTGTTTGACATATATCTTCTTGGTTCCTCTGCTTATACATTGTCTATGAGGGTTTCTTTTTTCATCCCTTGAAGTTTTTCTGTGTTGGAGGATTAGTGAAGAATGTAAATATTATGCTTTTATGTGAAATGACAGTCTCTCCATGCTTAAGTATGGTGTTATGGTTTATTATAATTATTTGGATGCATATACGACTGCACTACAGAAGCATCTATTACGGGAAACATTGCCATGAGGGACATGACTGAATAGCCTAAAAGAGTTTATGCATTCCTTTTGTTTCTGCTCAAGTATGGACTTAGCTTATTACAGTATCTGGGAGCATGGCTTGACATGTCGTGCATACATCGATTTGAACATTCATCTACTTCCATGAAAACAATTACGGAGATATAGGCTACTTGTGTAACTTTTATACTTGAACTTGAAGGATTTTAGCACTGTCAGGAAATAATCTAAAATGGCTTGAGGGTGACTGCAAAGAATCAAAATTGACAACTATTTCACAAGTTTATACTGGATGTTTTGTATTATAATGTTCTATCTTTCCTTAAAAATTTAAGAAACTAGTAAAGTAATATTTCCCAGCTGATTTGTTATTTCATGAGCTATTTCCCCCCTTCTAATTGTACCTCTTGGCTCAGTGTGAATGATTTTGGTAGAGTACTGTACTCACAAGGGACCATGGGATATTTTCTGACTTATTTAATTTTTATTTCATGTCTTTTTATATTAACTAAGGCAGCAAGTAGTAAGGGTAGGGATTTGATTTTGGGATTGGTTATAATTCGGGAGATTCTCCCTGGGCTTTACTAGTTTGGAGTTTAAGATTCTTGCTAATATTCTAGTATACATTTTTGTTAAGAGAAAAAGGGAAAAGAGAGAAACTAAAAGTAATCTTCTTATTCAACAGACCACAATGAGTACAATGACAGGACTTTATAATATTTCTCCCTAGTCACGTCTAACTCTAACTAGAAGTGGTTACAACCAACTGATTATACTAATGCCACGTATCAATACCCCCCCCTAAAAATAAAATCCTTGTCCTCAAGGATGTGTAAGATTCCAGAATGGAAAATTAATGTGGAACTGGAAATATTAATGGGTACCTAACACAGTACAAGATTATTGGACCCTTCAACTAGATAGCTCAAAAAGAATATTTCTCTCTTGAAGCCACTGGCCACTTCCAACGCATGATTAACTATCCAACATCATGACCCACTAAGTAGTGCACTAATCCTTCAAAAGAAAGGCCCATTTCCATACTCCAAATAAGGCCATATCCATTAAATCCATATAGGACGTATAGGCAAAAAAGAAAAAAAAAAAATGAAGTTCTTGCTATTTATGGAACACAGCTGTATTGCAATAACAACACAATGTTCAAGGACTTGTGTGATTGACCCCTCTGACTTGAACATTTGACCCTTTGACTCCACTTTAGTTATGGAAGACAGCTGTGCTGCAAATATTTGAGCATTGAGACTCAAAAACAACACGCAAATTTTTGTTTCAATGCCTAGAATCCCAATGAAGTTGCTGCACCTAGTCAACCACGTCACTCGAGATATCATATCCAAGGGCTCTTCTTCAATTACACGCTGGTCATTTAGTGTAACTGAGACAAGGGACTTAAGCTTCCAACTTGGCTGTGTGAAATCGCCATTTTTCACATAAGCCACTTTATAAACGAACATTCTTCTTTTAGCATTGATGTCGGAGAGCCTCTGATTGATGAACGATGAAGAAAAATCTGAGTTGATGGCAAATATTTCGAAGCCCTTGTTACAGAGCCAGAGAATCACTTCTGTAATTGTTGTTGTATGATACAAAGAGGCAGCAAGGGTGGTGAAATCAGAGAATGAAGGAACCACCAATGAAGAACGGTAAAAACCAAGATATGACTTGGATTTCTCTAAAGAAAAATTTGCTGGGTTTGGGCCAGTCACAAACACCATCGTAGTCATTGCTGAAACCTTACAAACAGAGTAAAGCGAAGAACGAAAACAGAGAGTACCATAGTAGAAAAAGCCATCCTCACCATCACAACTTAGCAGAGGCTCCATTTGTTTTGATGCAGCGTCACCATTGATGGTCTTTACATCTTCTTGGATGAATTCATATTCCTCACTCAAGGAATCTCCCATTTCCTTAATCTTGAAGTCTTCCTTGATTATTTCACATTGTTCATCTCCACCTTCCATACTCTTGAACCCTTGTATGCCCTTTGGTTCATTTAATTTGATAAATGTGACTTTCAGGTCCAAGATTCTTTCATTCTTTTCTCCTACATTTTCGTTATTGACCTTCAATTTCTTCATTACTTCTGCGACATGCTCATTGTTCGGTCTCTGGTTTACCACAGCTACAACGACATCTTCAGCAATTTCATTCTCATTCCAGTAAATTTCTTGTGGACAAATTGTGTTCTGTCTGTATCGTTCTTGAATGTTGAAACATCCCCATTCTTCTTGCTTCGTAAACATGGAAGTGTCATCGTCATCGTCTTCAACTTCTTCATTTAAATCGATCTCCTCATCTTTTTGCTTGTTCGGCTCATAATGTTCATGAATACCGGCTAGACAGATGGCGGAAGGAAGATGTCCATCGTTTTCATGAATGTTCGCAAGGCAAATTCTTTCAGGTTCTGCATAAAGGGGAATCGTAAACTTTGTTTGTTCAGTTCTTCCGTACTCCTCTTCACCAATTCTGTTTCCGTGGGAATCGAGTTCTTGCACTTGCAGATCGTTCGTACCTTCATCGTTCTTGTTCTTGTTCGTTTCTTGTGGCTTTCGTCCATAACGTTCTTGAAGGTCAGCAAAACAAATGGCTGAGGGAAGACTGATCGGACCAAGGCATCGAACGAAATGCTGAATATCTGGTTGCAGTCCAATGATGAACAATCTAACGGCGGTTGATTCTGGTAGGCGAGTGAATGGTAAGAGGGATTCAAACTTGTTTGCGTAATCCTTCACTGTTGATACATGCTTCAATGCTCCTAATTCTGTGACGGCAGTTAGGATCGTTTTTCCGGCGACCGGCTGGAGCGGCGGCGGCGGCCAGAAACCTGGCTCTGATACCATTGTTAAGAGAAAAAGGGAAAAGAGAGAAACTAAAAGTAATCTTCTTATTCAACAGACCACAATGAGTACAATGACAGGACTTTATAATATTTCTCCCTAGTCACGTCTAACTCTAACTAGAAGTGGTTACAACCAACTGATTATACTAATGCCACGTATCAATTTTCCTTCGTCTTTATTGAATTTTGATGTTGGATTCTGATTTCCTATTTTAATTAAAACTTTCCTTCCTCCTTATTCTCTGCCTATCTTGGATCCTATCAAATTCATTGAATGGCATTGTCAGTATTATGACTGAGGCATTTAATTAAAAGTGCAATGAAAATACCATGGGTATATGATGGACCAAGGAATGAAAAAATAACTCGTGGAAGGCCTTGTGAGTTCTTGTTATTGTGGTTGACTGCGAAGCAATGGTTTGATTCCTAAAATACTATAGTCGGCTGCAGGAATATTGTAGAGTGATTAACATTTTTATGTTTTAGAAAATCAGGTCTTAAACTTAATACCACTGCCTTACAATTAAATAATTGTCTGGTGTCTTTAATGCTCCATGCTATGACCTTCTATGAATATGGTATTGTTTGTTTATACTTCTACTTTTAGGGCTGGTAGATGCAACCACATGCTAGCTTTCTGTTATGGATGTTTATAAATCTTTACATTGGGAAGAGAAAGTAATGTTGCTGTAGCCATGTCCTCATTTTTCGTATTTTCTTGTTACTTGTCGCAGCCAAGTCGATAACAATAACTTCAGTGGAGCAGCAATTCCTTCTACCTATGCAAACTTTTCCAGGCTAGTAAAACTGTAAGTATTCCTATTGATAACACTTTTTCTTTATTTTTATTCTAGGATGTTAGAGATGTTAGATAATTTAATTTTAAACCACCATCATTTGGCCCTCATCTCATGACTTTAACCATTAGATCAGAAGGTTCTTTGACCTTATTTCTAAACCTTGTTAATCATAGCCAAGAGTTCTATCTATCCTTTCTTTTGCAAATTTAATTTTCCATTTAAGATTGGAAGAGAGTCCATCTCTACATCCTTCAAGGACAAAAGGCTTTTTATATATGGGTGCATGTTGAACATGGAAATATCCTATGGGCTTCAAGTGACGGCTCAAACTTCAAGATTGAGGGAGGTTTTTTATAGATAAACATCCTTAACGAAGGCATCCAAGGAATTTGCATGCCCTTTGTCCTGGGGATACTGTGTTTCTGTAAGAAACAGCTACTAGAAGATTCTTTTGTAACTAAAAATACCAAGAAAGGACAAAAATTTACCTGGGAGTTTTTAGTTGTAATATAATCAAGCTGGTTTGTTTTCTGGAGCTAACATGGCCTCTTTCACTTAACAGAAGTCTTAGAAACTGCAGCTTGCAAGGGGCTGTTCCTGATATGAGTTCGATAAAGGAGCTAAGCTATTTGTATGTACAAATAAATTCTGTGGTTTGCTTTTACTTGTGCCTGATGACAGTTCATACCTCTACTCCATTCTCTCTAGACCACCTATTAACTTGTGTTGGTTTCCTGTTTCAGGGATCTTAGCTGGAATCATCTTGCTGGGCCCATACCAGCAAAGAAACTCTCAGATAATATGACAACTATGTATGTATTTGGCTGATTTGATTCTTTGTATTCTGTAGCTTTAATGCCACAGATTTCCCTATCTTCCTGCGCAGCATATATTTATCTTGATCTTATGTATGACCATAAGAGATCGACATCATAATTTTCTATTTATTGCAGTGACCTATCAAATAATAAGATCAACGGATCTATTGCTGGAAGCATCAAATTACTTCCTTTACTTCAAAGATTGTGAGAACATACCCATCAATCTTTAATTTTTGCAGTAGTATGAATGATGGATTTTGCAGTAATATTTTGGAATATCTTAATTGTAACACTCTTTCAGAAAATAAGCCAGCTGCCATCAAGAATATACTTTACCATAATACCATGGGTATCACCTTTTTGTATATTTATATTTTGAATGTGTCAATTGCAGGTCACTAGCGAACAATTCTCTGTCTGGATCCATCCCTGCAAGTTTATGGCAAAACATGTCCTTAAATAGGAGCTCTAAGCTCACAATGTAAGTTCTGAATCAAAATCATGCTGTTTACAAATACTGTTGTACTTCTTTGCATCAAGCTAACTTTTCTGAGTTAGAATAATTGGAGTGTAATCAAGTTTTCGTTAGCCAGTTAATGGTTGAGTTGGTGGAATGGATTTTAACAACATGATTTTCAAATTGAATTCTAATGTTTTGTCCATTCTATGCAGTGATCTCCGCAATAATTCATTTTCAGACATTTCAGGCAGTTCTAGGGTACCAGAAAATGTCACCTTGAGGTATTCTTATTGTTCATATTCATCAACACATGGGCTTCCATGCATCTATTGTTCTGCATGATATTCATTTCTCTCAATTGTTCTGTTGTTTGATTCATGTGCCTAACGTGGAAATCATTCTTGTTGTATTTTATGTGGACTTCTAATATGTATTTGAAATTGAAGCTAATGTATTCTTTTATAAGTGGTTTAGTAGTTGATGCTTTTAAATCAGATCCACTGTAACAATCTAAGGTGGAATACGGGAGACTAGATTATCACTAAACTTTAGGACAGTCTCAAGGAAGCTGCAATGCAATGCAACGGAATGGAACATACATGATTAATCTAATAATGATGCCAAAAAAGGTGTTCTATGCTCAAGCTTTTGGCATCATGATAGGTTTCTGTATCCTTTGACCTCCTCATGGTATTTGTTCTTGGTTCCTTAAGGGGCTAATCTGCTGGACATGTAAATGGATACTGGGGTCTTTTGGGATTATTTATATTTCAAATAGGATATCTTCTCCTTCAACCACAGCTGTGATTGCCTACTTTAATAATGAATTCTCTTGGGTAGGGCAAAAGAGCTGATATCGAAAGGCTTGTAGTGCATTTATGATACTATCCAACATGTTAGAAAATTGGTTCCTTAAAATTGATGGTTATTTGAGAATTGGTTCTTGGTATTGTCATTTTCTTATCAATTTCTTTCTTTTTTTCCTTGAAGACTTGCTGGCAATCCTATCTGCAAGAATTCCAACATTCGAAATATTGATCAATATTGTGACTCCAAAGGGATTGAATTCGAGAAACCTGTGATGAATTCAACAACTTTCTGTCCTGCTCAAGCTTGTCCAAAGGATGATTTCTACGAATATGTCCCAGATTCTCCTGTTCCCTGTTATTGTGCAGCACCCCTAAGAATTGGATATCGTCTGAAAAGCCCAAGTTTCTCTTTCTTTTCTCCTTATAGAACTTATTTTGAGTCATATCTGGCTGGGTCTTTACATTTGGACCTATACCAAATATGGATAGATTCAGCTGCTTGGGAAGCAGGACCTCGTCTTAGGATGTATTTGAAAGTTTATCCTAATTACAATGATTTCCGCTCTAATAAGTTCAATACAAGTGAGGTCCGGCGTATTCAAGGCATGTTTGGATCATGGAATTTTCCTCCCACCGATTTTTTTGGACCATATGAACTCCTGAACTTCACTCTCCTCGGACCTTATGAAGAATGTAAGTTTCTTAATCAGCATGATTTCCTATTTTATGTGATCTCATACAATGAGTTATCAATTTCTGCTAAATTCTTATTATATCATCTTCATTACCTACTGCCACATGTATGTAACATTTACCACAAATCTAATGATCATTACTGCTTGCAAAAGTGGTTGGCAGAATTTTATTCATAATACAAAGAAACTAGCCATTCTCTCTTGGTGTTGAACTTCAATCATTGTCACTTTTGGCTCGTGTACAAGGAGAAGCTTGTGCACTTATTTGTATATTTTGCAGTAATAAGTCGTTCAATGCAAAGTAAAAAGTATTAGTGCGCATTCATTCATGAATCCAAATTGCTTCTTCTATCTAATTAGAAAATATGCAAGAATTGTTTTGATCAATGGTGATAAGAATTATTTTGATCAACCAAAGAATTAGAATGTCAATGAAAAAGCAAGCACCTTTTTGGTCTATGTAGAATTAACATTGATGTAGATAATCAAATTGGATAGATCAAATGCCCGGACCAAATTTTATTCGGATTGAATTGATTTATAACTTGTTTTACTTATTGTGTTTCTCTAATTTACTTCTCTTCTTGTTGCCATAGTCACTTTTGGGACAAATAATGGGAAGATCAGTACAACTGTGGTAGTAGTTGCCATAATTGTAGCTTTTTTTTGTGCTGGCATGATCTCTGCAATTGTCACTCTTGTGATGGCCAGAAGACATATCAAATACTGGCCCAAGTTATCCAGGAATCATATTTGTAAGTAGCTTATGTATCTAGAATGGGTTCTGTGAACCCATGATAAGCTATGCTGCTAATGGCTTGTAAACCGTTCAGCTTCTTATATTTTTAATATAAGGCTTTTTGTGGTGAGCAATAGCATTCACAAGTTCAAAATCTTATCTCTTTTTGTAGCCTCTAATATTTCCATCAAAATTGATGGTGTGAAAGCATTCACTTTCAAAGAACTGGCTCCTGCAACTGACAATTTCAGCAGTTCAGCTGTAGTTGGCCACGGAGGTTATGGGAAGGTTTATAAAGGCACTCTTTTTGATCAAACAGTTGTGGCTGTGAAGCGAGCAGATGAACATTCTTTACAAGGCCAAAGAGAATTTTTGACTGAGATTGAACTTCTGTCAAGGTTACATCATCGAAATCTAGTTTCATTGGTCGGATACTGTGATGAAGAAGGAGAGCAGGTAATTGCTAGTTCTTCCTTGCCTAAACCATCTTGCAATTGGTCCTTTTTAAAAGTCTTGACTGTTAGTGTGTGAACTGAATTGCATGCTCTTGTTGATTTGTCTTTTAAGCAGTCATTAGATATTGGAGTTACTACAATAAGGATCACAGAATTAGTGTGTGAACTGAATTGCATGCTCTTGATTTGTCTTTTAAGCAGTCATTATATATTGGAGTTACTACAACAAGGACCACAGTTAATTTAGTTCTGCTGTTTTAGTATCTAAAATGTCTTAATGTATTTTAGATGCCAGATCATATTATTGAGTCTCATCTGCTATTCTGCTGGTTCAGATTCTGGTTTACGAATTCATGCCTAATGGTACCTTGCGGGACTGGATTTCTGGTATGAAAATTTTGAACTCTCAAATTCACTTTTTCAATGCTTTAAATGTCAAATATAAAGTAGATGTCTCTTTCATTATTTGTTTTGTCCTTATTTTCTCATCCTTTTTTATGCATTCCTTATATCTGTTTTATCCTGCCTTTGCAAAAATATTGTTGATATGTTTGCAAGAATCTGTCTTCTAAATATTCACTGATGTAGATGGCTGTCGTGGAAAATCTAGGCATGGGAGAAAGAAACCACGGGGACTAGTGAAATAACATATCCAGAAAAGGAATATTGAAACAGGAAGAAAAGACAATAAAACTTAGTGAAGAAGAATTGAAGTGGAAGGACAAAATCCTTCTTAATATGAACACTCAATCACCATAGATCCTTTATGCGGGTCATTTCAAAGTCAGGCAAAAACATGCGCTCTATGATTTTGTAGTTACATAATTCTGTTTTGGCACGTAATGGAAAGTATTGCTTATGTAATATAGCTTCCAAAGGTCACTGTTGTCATTTCTTGTGGTTGTCAAATACTCCCTGTGGTCCTATATATAAGCTACAAATAACCATATTACACAGATAAAAAGGTTGGTTAAAGGAAATAAAAGTTAAAGAAATGTAATTTTCCCCAAAATATACCCTTATTTATGGATCATTGAGTGAGAGAGAATGAATGAGAATTGAGAAAAGATATGAGAGGGAATGAGTAGGTAAAAGAGATGAGGGAAGCCTATAATTGATTGGAGGTAAAAATGGAAAAATTGAGTTTAGTTTTTAGACAAGTACAAAGTGTTCTCTATTCGAAAAATTGTAACTTATATATAGGACCGGAGGGAGTACCTTCACCATGAAATCTGCTGAGCTCTTGTGTTTTTCCTGCTTAAATAGGATTTAGGATTTAAGGTTATTGTTATATATGATAGGTAAAAGGAAGGGAAGCCTAAACTTTGATATGAGGATGAGGATTGCAATGGGGGCCTCCAAAGGCATATTGTATCTCCATACTGAGGCTAACCCTCCCATATTCCACCGAGATATTAAAGCTAGCAACATACTTCTGGACCGCACGCTGGTTGCTAAAGTGGCTGACTTTGGACTCTCACGTCTTGCACCAAATATGGATGACGAAGGGAACATGCCTAAATATGTGTCAACAGTTGTGAGGGGAACACCAGTAAGTTTGCTTCAGAAATTGCAGGAATGACTTAAATTATTGAGGACTAGACAATAACATACACACGCGTTATGAGACTGTTCGGGCTGGTCAACTCCTTCACTTAGTTTTTAAATGCTTCTAATTGTATGTTTACAGGGTTACTTAGATCCTGAGTACTTTTTGACTCATAAGTTAACGGACAAAAGTGACGTTTATAGCTTGGGAATTGTGTTTCTGGAGCTTCTGACAGGCATGCATCCAATATCACATGGGAAAAACATTGTTCGTGAGGTACCATGTTTGATAATAGCACCAGATGGTCTAATTTTGTTATTTTTTCTTTCTTCAATGTTTATTTGGAATTGTATGCTGTTGTAGGATAAGAAAATTCAACTACAAGAATATATTGATTAACAAAAATCATATCACTGTTGATTTAATTCATTCTTCAATTATCACAAAGGACAAAAAAAACTATCACTATTAGTTTGATTTGATTTCAACAGATAACTGGGTTAATTAAATTAGTTTGGATGTTGAAAAACTGATTTTGAACTTTTTTCTTCTATGTTCAAAAAACCTCAGGTTTTTGTCCAGTTATAGAGGATTTGATTTTTTTATGTCAGTTTAATCAGTTCGGTTTTGAAGTAACAATGCAGAATGTTTTGACAGGTTAACGAGGCGCGTCAGTGTGGCACCATAGCTTCCATTATAGATAGCAAAATGGGTTCTTATCCATCAGATTGTGTGGACAAGTTTCTAAATCTTTCCCTCGGTTGTTGCCATGAGAATCCAGAGGAGAGACCGTGCATGGTAGATGTGGTGAGGGAGCTGGATATTATTCTCACAATGTTGCCAGATTCTGAAACTGCTTTCCCAGACGGTGGATATGATTTCTCTGTAAAAATGGCTTCATCGTCATCATCATCAAAGTCCTACATGGCACGGGACGGCCAACACATGTCATCTCCTATGTTGTCAGGAAGCAACCTCGTCAGTGATGTTATTCCCACCATCGTTCCTCGTTAATTGGGGCCACATACTTTCTCTAAGACACATGATTATAGGAGATCAAATTGGAACTAGATCCTTTCACTGCAACAATTCTGCTACCATCTCCGGTTCAAAATTTGGTTCATGTTGGTGTTTGGATTAACTTATTTTGAGTGATTTTGGGCTGTACAAGGTAAATACTCCCTCCGATCCTAAATATAAGACCACATTGACTTTTTTGAAAAAATTTTAGGATAGAAAATTAACCACTTTAAATTGTCTATAGTTATTTTTTTTCCTCAAAACTACTCTATTCTACTTATAAACTAACATATAATCTAATTACATATGACATATGTTATAGTTTAGTTGTCTAATTTGCTTCCTTAACTTCCACAAAAAAAGTCAAAGTGACCTTATATTTAGGACCGGAAGGAGTATGTGAGATGGGTTTTGTCAAAATGGCTTTCCCCCTCACCTTCCAAACACCAATCGAATGGTTGAGAGAGCTGAATCCAATAACTATGAATGCATTGCATATATTAATAAGAACATTGCTAGGTTAGGTCCCTCTTCTAATCCTTGGATCAGACCAAGGGTCCAAATTTCAGACAGGAGAAGGCAGTGAAGGTACATAGTATGTTGAGTTTTGCTGCATAAAAAGTTAGGAAGAAGGTTGATAGTTATGGAAGCTGAGAAAGGATTTGGTTCTGAGGTGGGGGCTGTGATTAGTAGATGGAGTCAAGATGTACTATAGAAGATGTAGTGAGGAGATTGTGTGATGCTAAATGCAAGTTTGTAGATAGAAACTCTAATATAACTGTGGCACTTGACTGATCCAGAATTTTGATGTATTATTACATGTATCATATAGAAAGCATTAAAAGCATGAAATCACATAATTTGGATATGGAAACATTCATATTTTTATTTGTTTGGTCAATTATACATTAGATCCTCATCTACTGAATTTGGTTTCATATGAGCCCATGTAATAACAATAAAAAGGGGGAAATTGGTGAAAGGTCCTTTTTTCATTGATTAGATGGACTTGAATTCAAACTCCTGCAAAGTAACCGTATTTTCAATGTTTTAAATATATAAAGTAATCCTGGCCAATAAAATTTTTAAATAGGATTTTTCATTAATTTCCCCCAAATAAAAGCATATGTAAAATTATTGTGCTTTTAATGAAATAAATTTTTTATAACCAACTCAACTTTTATGTATAGACTACAGAGAAAACTTAATTAAAAAGAAATGTAAGTATTCTCAGCGCCTTAAATTTTAAATTAGCACAATTCACCTCCTCTTGTGCATTCCTGCCACTTTCAGTTCTGACACTCCTAGCTTCGTATTAGACCATGGACAACAATCAGAATCGTTCCATATCTACCACAGTTACAGCAATTAAGATGAATTCCTTCATATTGGATTTTTTTCTCAACTCCATTGATAAGAATTGCTGGCCTCAATAGGGAATTTAGATCCGATTCCACACATAATCTTGCACACTCCCATTTTTTTGACACAGTGATGGCATATCAACTTCAGCACTTCCAACTTGAAACCCTAGCATATACAAAATTCCTTTATCATAATAATCAAGCGGTAACTTTGACATACGTATCGATGCAGCAATCTTAGATATTCTTTCCCCTTTCGGATCAAAATCCTCCTTTCATGGCTGAACTGTAAAGTAATGATCAAATATAAACCAAAGACCTCTCGTCAAGGAAAAATCCTCCTTTCATGGCTGAACTGTAAAGTAATGATCAAATATAAACCAAAGACCTCTCGTCAAGGAAAATTCATAATCCCCTTCATGAGTGAACTTCACTACAAAGAACCCCGTTCTTATATCTATAGTCGCAAGTTCTCCTCGTCTCGCCTAAAGCTAATTCACCTTCTTCTCCAAATACTCAGGATTAATCATCCTTCCCAGAAGCTTAATAATCAGTGCATTCCTTCAAAGTTTAGCCAACCTAACCTTCTTTGTCAGGGGAATACTAACATTAGGACCCTTCTCAGTCATAACCATATTGATACGGGATTTCCATCGGTCATCACTCCACCAGTCGTCATCCTCTCGTAGGGTTAACTGATACCTTCTGCTCCACACTACCCTTCACATTCACCTCCTCCCCCTCATGGTCTTCCTCCTTATCCATCCAGTCCTCTACCTCGGGATCAAAGATTGGTTCGAAGAGAAAGTGCTCTCTCTCCCGCCCTAACTTTCTTCTTATCCTGAACGCCACCATCAGTCTCCTTGTCGCTTGACATTTCAAAAATCAAATCCATTTCCTTCCTAGTCATCCCTTTCTCATGACTTCGGTCACGGTTCCTCTCTTGGCCCCGCATCGCATTCTGATAGCTTACTACTATGCTTCCTAATTGGGAAAATGGTCATTTTTTATCCGGAAGTTTTAGTCTTGAAGCAATTTTGGCTCGAAAGTTTTTTTTGGGACCAATTTTGACCCGGAAATTTATAAAATGTAGCATATTATACCTTTTGAGGCCTCTCTATATTGTAAAATTAGTATTTATTGCTACGTTTTGTAAACTTTCGGGTCAAAATTGGTCCAAAAAAATTCCGGGCCAAAATTGCTCCAAAGCTAAAATTTCAAGCCAAAAATGACCATTTTCCCTTCTTAATTAGGTTTTGTTAGAATAAAAATATCCAAGTAATGATTGCCCCTAAAATGTTCTTGTTATTTACTTATCATGTGTAACGTTTTGTTATTTCCTTATCAAGTGTAGTAAATTACTATTACTATTGTCATAAAATAAATAAAACTGATTTTCAATTTTGATATTTTTAATGTATTTTTTTAGAATTAAATTAAATATTTTAAACAATAAATAGTCCATCTCAATATCCAACAACTACAAAAAAAATTACACAATAGACTTAAAAGTAAGAAAGATTAAGACTTAATTTAGTGTTTATACATAAAATATTAATAATAATCCAATCATGACTACTGTGTGGTCTATATATGGGTTTATGGGTTTCAGACAGAAAGGATCATATCGTTGACCACAGCCGCCGCATCCACCAACCGCGTTTCGCTTCTAATTTCACATTTCTACCTCCTAACCCCCACGCGCTCAGCCGGCGCGTTAATTACACTCTCTCGCGTCCCACTAGGGATTTGTCTGTTCTCTCACTGTTCATTGTAGCTGGATAGTGAAAGTACCCACAAAGGAAAATCGGATAAAATATCCAAAAGGAGGCTGCTTTCGTTGAAATCTACCTACCAATGTGTCTTTTGAATATTCAGAACCGATCTTTTCATCACCATGACGATGTTGTTGCTTGCACAAAAAAATGGAAAAAGAAAGAAAGAAAAAATCTCACCTTTTTTCATCATCATGGTCATGGAGGATAAAATAGTTTTGTCATGATGGACAAAATGATTTGGCAAGCAAGTACCTACCCACTCCATTACCTGCATTGACTTTTGGACTTAAATCTGCTAGGGTTCCTTGCCCCCACTTGGTGAGTTTTTTTTTTCTCTTTCATTGTACTCATCTGAATTCTTCAGTAAGACTTTTTTTTTCTTTTTGGGTGTTGATTCTGTTCTGTTCATTGGGGACTATGATTTCTTGTTCATTCTTTTTCAGCTCAACTGCCATTTTTATCCACCCTTTTTAATTGGGTTTATTCTTTCTGTGTTATGGTTCTCTGCAATATCAAGTTTTTTTTTTTTTTTTATTTGAATTCCCCAGCAAGAGAGGATGATTCTGATCAAAATCAAAACAAGTTATTTTCAGCTTATTTTCCATTTTGCATCTGTTAATGTCACTTGAGTAAATGGCATTTCAGGGTTTCTGTTTATATACTTATTTAATTTTGCTCTGATTGGGGGAAGTTTAGGAGTAAGATATATCAGTCTTAATGTTCTTCATGTTCAACACTAGAACATGGTTGACTCTGATCCTTCACATGCCTTGATTCCTTTTTATTCATTTCCAGGTTATTGTGATGCGGGGTACGAAATTATATGGATTTGGCCTGGCTTTTTCGTTTTTCTGTTTCATTCTTGCAGCAGCAGCACAAAAGACACATCCTTCGGAAGGTGAATTTAAAAGTTCTATGTTGATTGGCTTTTTCTGTTTCACCTTCTTATCTGTGTCTCTGGTGCTTGATTTTGTTCTATAGACAAGTACTTCATATTGAATCATGATGCTGCATTGTGTTAAAACTTCACTGAAAGTAGGAAAATGGCTTGGCAGTTGCCATTTAGAAAATATACTAAAATTTCAAAGTTTCTACATGAAGTGTTATTCATAAACTGTGTGTGTGTGTGTGTGTGTGTGTGTTGACTCTTAATGCTAATGCCAAAAGAAAGTCAGTCTCAACATTTTGCCAACCTTTCTAGTTTACTCTAAAGGGTAAATAGTCCACATTAGCATATTTGGCTTTCATGGTAAGCTTGAAAAAAGTATTATCTTGAGGTTCTAAGTTCAAATTCTAGTATCAACAATTAGAAGTAGAACTGTGCTACATTCCTACCATTTTATCTTCCTTTATCTCAAGCCGCAGCATAATTTGATTTGGTGAGTGAAACTTCTAAACCTAATATGTGGCCTATGTTTGTGCTGTATATACAATTTGTAGTGAATGCATTGGTCCAAATCAAGAAAAGTTTGATTGATCCCAAGAACCATCTGATGAACTGGAATAAGGGCGACCCGTGTACATCAAACTGGACTGGTGTTTGGTGTTTTGGTAGGGTTGAGACTGATGGATACTTCCACGTCCATGAGCTGTATGACGCGTTAATCTTTCTTTTTCTCCTTTTTTATTTTTTGAAGTTTCAATCTGTCAATTTGTATTAGTCAGATATTAGGAAGGTAGTGAGGAAAGGTATAGAACTACAGATATAGTGACAAAGTTCTAATTATTATTCTGCAACTTTACTGCAGTTACTTAATGACTTCAAATCTCTCTGGAAGTCTAGCACCTCAGCTTGGTCAGTTATCTCAGCTTCAGATCATGTGAGTTGGCTTACCGGATAAACTTCTATCTTGAAATTTAACTGATATGCTAATGGCTATAATTTTCTTCATGAAGGAACTTCATGTGGAATAATCTGACAGGAACCATACCAAAGGAGATAGGAAATATCAAATCATTGAAACTCCTGTAAGATGGCTTAAACTTTTTCTAGAGTTTTTTCTTTTATACAATAACCTCAGTTATTGAACTGATCCTCAAGAGTTAACCTTTATATTGTAAGAAATTTGCTGTCCTGCCAGCTGATGATGAGATTTTTTTATTATAGATGGTCTGTCTTATTAATGTATCTATTCGTTCTTTAGTTTCACTGTGCTGACAGATATATTATGAATTAGTGTATGATATCACCAAGTGGCATAAATCTGAAGTTCAGACGAGGTGTCTTGTTGTCTTAGACTACAAGATAAATTAATTTGGAATTTTTCTGTTGTTCTGGTGTCTGTATCTGGGTGTCCATGGTTGAAAAGAAGTGAACATGCTAATGTTGCAGCAGATGAAATTTTATCATTTACATGCAACAGACTATAGATTATACTCACTCTTATATGCAGTAACATAAAAATAACTGTTCTTTTTGTGAACCGTCTTTACAGACTCCTGAATGGCAACAATTTATCTGGTTCTATGCCTGATGAACTTGGCAATCTCTCAAACTTGAATAGGCTCCAAGTTGACCAAAACCAATTGTCAGGTCCAATACCACTATCGTTTGCCAACTTGGTCAATGTTAAGCATCTGTGAGTGAATCTCTGAGCTAAATGCATCACTAATTTGGTTTGGAGCTGGATTTCTTATGTTAACTTTATCTGCATTATCTGTATCTTTCCAGCCACTTGAACAATAACTCATTTACTGGTCAAATTCCACGGGAACTTGCAAAGTTACCCAATCTACAGCATTTGTAAGTATTCAAGGCAGAAGACCTTTCTTCATCTACCTTATGGTTTCAAACCTCTATTAGCTGCATGTTTCTCCAATTTCTAGTTCTTGTAAAAGTTCTTCAGCATGTTTACTTGTTGAGATGACATTACAGGCTTGTGGACAATAACAACTTTTCCGGCCATCTTCCACCAGAATTCTCCACATCACCGGCATTGCGCATACTGTATGCTTCTGTTCCCAGATAGTTTAGATTAAGCTGCAGTTATTAGCTATGGTGGTTGACATATATCTTCTTGGTTTCTCTGCTTATATATTGTCTGAGTGTTTCTTCTTCATCCCTTGAAGTTTTTCTGTGTTGGAGGATTAGTGAAGAATGTAAATATTGTGTTTTATGTGAAATGACGGCTCTCCATGCTTGAAGTATGGTGTAATGGTTTATTATAATTATTTGGATGCATATATGAATGCACTACAGAAGCATCTATAACAGGAAACATTGCCATGAGGGACATGACTTAATAGCCTAAAAGGGTTTATGTATGGGTTTCTTTTGTTTCTGCTCAAGTATGGACTTAGCTTATTACAATATCTGGAAGCATGGCTTGCCACTTGTCACGCATACATCGACTTGAAAATACATCTACTTCCATGAATACAATTAAGGACATATAGGCTACTTGTGTAACTTTCATACTTGAACTTGAAGGATTTTAGCATTGTCAGGAAATAATCTAAAATGGTTTGAGGGTGACTGCAAAGAATTAAAATATTGAGAATTATTTCATGAGTTTGTACTGGATGCTCTGTATTATAATGTTCTATCTTTCCTTAAAAAAGATTAAGGAACTATTAAACGCACGTGGGTTCAGCGGTGAGGGGGTTGGATTCTTGGCCTGGGTGTCCCCTTTGGTCGAGGGTTCGATTCCTGGGAGTGGCATTTGTTTGCCTCCGTTGCGTGTGCTATGGTAGGCATCTCTAGGCGAGTGCAGAGGACGTGGCTCCTGGGGTAGCGTTCATAGCGATCATGCCCTATAGCCAGGGGGAGGTGGAGGCCTGTTGTACTCTCTTACCTGGTCCGTGGGCCCGTAGAAGCCTCGTCGCAGTGCCCTGCCTTGGTCCGGTTTAAGCCTGAAGACGGTCCAAAATTTTTTGTAACCAAAAAAAAAAAAAAGTAATGATAATTTTCTAGAGCCACCTTTTAATTCCCCAGCTGATTTGTTATTTCATGAGCTATTTCACCCCTTCTAATTGTACCTCTTGGTTCAGTGTGAATGATTTTGACAGAGTACTGTACTCACAAGGGATCATGGGATATTTTCTGACTTATTTAATTTTTATTTCATGTCCTTTTTATATTAACTAGGGCACCAAGTAGTAAGGGTAGGGATTTGATTTTGGGATTCATTATAATTTGGGAGATTCTTCTTGGGCTTTATTAGTTTTGATTTAAGATTCTTGCTAACATTCTAGTAAACATTTTCCTTCATCTTGATTGAATTGTGATGCTGGATTCTGATTTCCTATTTTAATTAAAACTTTCCTTCCTCCTTATTCTCTGCCTATCATGGATTTTATCAAATTCATTGAATTGCATTTTCATTATAATGACTGAGGCATTTAATTAAAAGTGCAATGAAAATACCACGGGTATATGATGGACAAAGGAATGAAAAAATAACACCCACTAGGCCACGGTGGTGGAAGGCTTTGTGAGTTCTTTTTATTGTGGTTGACCACGAAGTAATGGTTTATTCCTAAAATACTATAGTCGTCTGCAGGAATATTGTAGAGTAATTAACATTTTTATGTTTTAGAAAATCAGGTCTTAAACTTAATACCACTACCTTACAATTAAATAATTGTCTGGTGGCTTTAATGCTGAATGAACTTCTATAAATATGATATTGTTTGTTTATACTTCTTTTAGGGCTGGCAGATGCCACCACATGCTAGCTTTTTGTTATGGATGCTTATAAATCTTTACATTGGGAAGAGAAAGCAATATAGCCATAGCCATGTCCTCATTTTTTCATATTTTCTTGTTACTTGTCTCAGCCAAGTTGATAACAATAACTTCAGTGGAGCAGAAATTCCTTCTACCTATGCAAACTTTTCCAAGCTAGTGAAACTGTAAGTATTCCTATTGATAACTCTTTTTCTTTATTTTTATTTTAGGATGTTAGAGATGTTAGATAATGTAATTTTAAACCACCATCATGAGGATCTCATCTTATGGCTTTAACCATTAGACCAGAAGGTTCTTTGACCTTATTTCTAAATCTTGTTAATCGTGAAGCCAAGAGCTCTATCTATCCTTTTTTTGCAAATTTAATTTTCCATTTAAGATTAGAAGAGAGTCCATCTTTACATCCTTCAAGGACAGAAGGCTTTTATATATGGATGATGTTGATCATTGAAATTTCCTTTAGGCCTGTTTTTTTATTATTTAGGCCTGTTCCTTTAGGCCTGTTTTTTTTTATTATTATAGATGCGCCAGTGAGGAGGGTAGATCAAATAGTCTGGAGTCCGATTAAGAGAGGAAGAGGGAGACCGAGGCTTACACTTAATGAAGTTGTAGAGCGCGATCTTTTAATAAATAATATATCTAAAGATTTAGTTAACGATAGAGCACAATGGCGTCGTGCGATCCATGTAGCCGACCCCACTTAGTGGGATAAGGCTTTGTTGTTGTTGTTATAGATATCCTTAACGAATGCATCTAAGGAATTTTCATGCCCTTTGTCCTGGGAATACTGCGTTTCTGTTAGAAACAGCGACTAGAAGATTCTATTGCAGCTAAAAATACCAAGAAAGGATAAAAATTACGTGGGAGTTTTCAATTGTAATACAATCAAGCTGGTTTGTTTTCCTGAGCTAACATGACCTCTTTGACTTAACAGAAGTCTTAGAAACTGCAGCTTGCAAGGAGCTGTTCCTGATCTGAGTTCGATAAAAGAGCTAAGCTATTTGTATGTACAAATTACTTCTGTGGTTTGGTTTTACTTGTGCCTGATGACAGTTTATACCTGTACTCCATTCACTCTAGACCACCTATTAACTTGTGTTGGGTTCCTGTTTCAGGGATCTTAGCTGGAATCATCTTACTGGGCCCATACCAGCAAAGAAACTCTCGGATAATATGACAACTATGTATGTATTTGGCTGATTTAATTCTTTGTATTCTGTAGCTTTAATGCCCCAGATTTCCCTATCTACCTGCATAGCATATATTTATCTCGATCTTAAGTATGACCATTAGAGATTGACATTGTAATTTTCTTTTTATTGCAGTGACCTATCAAATAATAACATCAATGGATCTATTGCTGGAAGCATCAAATTACTTCCTTTACTTCAAAGATTGTGAGAACATACTCATCAATCTGTAATTTTTGCGGTAGTATGAGTGATGGATTATGCAGTAAAATTTCGGAATATCTTAATTATAACACTCTTTCAGAAAAAAAAGCCAGCTGCCATCAAGAATATACTTTACCATAATGCCATGGGTATCACCTTTTTGTATATTTATTTTTTGAATGTGTCAATCGCAGGTCACTAGCGAACAATTCCCTTTCTGGATCCATCCCTGCAAGTTTATGGCAAAACATGTCCTTCAGTAGGAGCTCTAAGCTCACAATGTAAGTTCTGAATCAAAATCATGCTGTTTACAAATCTTGCAGTAATTCTTTGCATCAGGCTAACCCTTCTGAGTTAGTATAATTGGAGTGTTTTCGTTAGCCAGTTCACTGTTGAGTTGGTGGAATGGATCTTGACAACGTGATTTTCAAATTGAATTTTAATGTTTTGTCCATTCTATGCAGTGATCTCCGCAATAATTCATTTTCAGACATTTCAGGAAGTTCAAGGGTACCAGAAAATGTCACCTTGAGGTATTCTTATTGTTCATATTCAGCAACACATGGGCTTCCATGCATCTATTGTTCTGCATGATATGATTCTCTCAATTGTTCTGTTCATGAGCATAAGGCAGCAATTGTTCTTGTCGTATTTTATGTGGACTTCTAATATATATTTGAAATTTAAGCTAATGTACGATCTTATAAGTGGTTAAGTAGTTGATGCTTTTAAATCAGATCCACTGTAACAATCTAAGGTGGAATGCAGGAGACTAGATTATCACTAAACTTTAGGAAAGTCTCAAGGAAGCTGCAATGGAATGGAATACATATGATTAATCTAATAATGATGCCAAAAAAGGTGTTCTATGCTCAAGCTTTTAGCATTGTGATAGGTTTATGTATCCTTTGACCTTCTCATGGTATTTGCTCTTGGTTCCTTTAAAGGTGCTAATTTTCTGGACATGTAAAGGGATATTAGGGTCTTTTGTGATTATTTATATTTCAAATAGGATATTTTCTCCTTCAACCAAACCTGCGATTGTCTCTTCTAATAATGAATTATCGTGGGTATGGCAAAAGAGGTGATATCAAAAGGCTTGTAGTGCATTTATGATATCATCTAACATGTTAGAAAAGAGGTTCGTTAAAATTGATGGTTATTTGAAAATTGGTTCTTGGTATTGTCATTTTCTTGTTAATTTCTTTCTTTTTTCCTTGAAGGCTTGCTGGCAATCCTATCTGCAAGAATTTCAACATTCGAAATGTTGATCAATATTGTGCCTCCAAAGTGGTTAAATCTGACAAACCTGTGAATTCAACAACTGCCTGTCCTGCTCAAGCTTGTCCAAAGGATGGTTTCTATGAATATGTCCCAGATTATCCTGTTCCCTGCTATTGTGCGGCACCTCTAAGAATTGGATATCGTCTGAAAAGCCCAAGTTTCTCTTACTTTTCTCCTTATAGAACTTATTTTGTGTTATATCTGGCTCAGTCTCTACATTTGGACCTATATCAAATATGGATAGATTCAGCTGCTTGGGAAGCAGGACCTCGTCTTAGGATGTATTTGAAACTCTATCCTAATTACAATGATTCCCACTCCAATAAGTTCAATACAAGTGAGGTCCGGCGTATTCAGGGCATGTTTGGATCATGGAATTTTCCTCGCACTGATTTTTTTGGACCATATGAACTCCTGAACTTCACCCTCCTCGGACCTTATGAAGAATGTAAGTTTTTTAATCAGCATAGTTGCCTATTTTATGTGATCTCATACAATGTGTTATCAATTTCTGCTACATTCTTATGATATCATCTTCATTACCTACAACCACATGTAATAGTTACCACAAATCTAATGATCTTT
Organism: Mimosa bimucronata; assembly: GCA_037074515.1. Taxonomy (NCBI): domain Eukaryota; kingdom Viridiplantae; phylum Streptophyta; class Magnoliopsida; order Fabales; family Fabaceae; genus Mimosa; species Mimosa bimucronata. The sequence goes on from CM073446.1 coordinate 6,553,911, forward strand.
ACTGCTTGCAAAAGTGGTTGGCAGATTTTTATTCATGATACAAAGAAACTAGCCATTCTCTTTCGGTGTTTTGAACTTCAATCATTGTCACTTTTGGCTCATGTACAAGGAGAAGCCGTACACCTATCTGTATATTTTGCAGCAATTAGTTGATCAATGCAAAGTAAAAAGTATTAGTGCACATTCATTCATGAATCCAAATTGCTTCTTCTATCAAACTAGAAAATATGCAAGAATTATTTTGATCAACCAAAGAATTTGAATTGTCAATTTAAATAAAGCACCTTTTTGGTCTATGTAGAATTAACATTGATGTTGATAAATCAAATTGGATAGATCAAATACCCGGACCAAATTTTATTCGGATTGAATTGATTAGCATGTTTTGCTTATTGTGTTTCTCTAATTTACTTCTCTTGTTGTTGCCATAGTAACTTTTGGGACAAATAATGGGAAGATCAGTACAACCGTGTTGGTAGTTGCCATAATAGCAGCTATTGCTTGTGCTGGCACGATCTCTGCAATTGTCACTCTTGTGATGGCCAAAAGACATATAAAATACCGTCCCAAGTTATCCAGGAATCATATATGTAAGTATCTTATGTATCTAAAATGGGTTCTGTGCACGGAACCTGTGATAAGTTATGCTGCTATAGGCTTGTAGCTCATCTTATATTTTTAATATAAGACCTTTTGTGGTGAGCAATAGCATTCACAAGTTCGAAATCTTATCTCTTTTTGTAGCCTCTAATGTTTCCATCAAAATTGATGGTGTGAAAGCATTCACTTTCAAAGAACTGGCTCATGCAACTGACAATTTCAGCAGTTCAGCTGTTGTTGGCCAAGGAGGTTATGGGAAGGTTTATAAAGGCATTCTGTTTGATAAAACAGTTGTGGCTGTGAAGCGAGTAGACGAAGGTTCTTTACAAGGCCAAAGAGAATTTTTGACTGAGATTGAACTTCTATCAAGGTTACATCATCGAAATCTAGTTTCATTGGTGGGATACTGTGATGAAGAAGGAGAGCAGGTAATTGTTCTTAGCTAGTTCTTCCTTACCTAAACCATCTTGCAATTGGTTCTTTTTAAAAGTCTTGACTGTTAGTGTGTGAACTGTATTGCGTGCTCTTGTTGATTTCTCTTTTAAGCTGTCATCAGATATTGGAGTTACTACAATAAGGACCACAGTCAATCTAGTTCTGCTATTTTAGTATCCAAAATATCTAATGGATTTTAGATGCCAGATCATATTATTGAGTCTCATATACTATTCTGCTGGTTCAGATTCTGGTTTACGAATTCATGCCTAATGGTACCTTGCGGGAGTGGATTTCTGGTATGAAAATTTTGAACTCCTAAATTCACTTTTTCAATGCTTTAAATGTCAAATATAAAGTTGATGTCTCTTTCATTGTTTGTTTTGTCCTTATTTTCTCATCCTTTTTTATGCATTCCTTACATCTGTTTTATCCTTCATTTGCAAAAATATTGTTGATATGTTTGCAAGAATCTGTCTTCTAAATCTTCACTGATGTAGATGGCTGTTGTGGCAAATCTAGGCATGGGAGAAAGAAACCACAGGGACTAGTTAAATAACATATCCAGAAAAGGAATATGGAAACAGGAAGAAAAGACAATAAAACTTATTGAAGTATAATTGAAGCGGAAGGACAAAATCCTTCTTAATATGAACACTCAGTCACCATAGATCCTTTATGCAGGTCATTTCAAAGTCAGGCAAAAACATGCTCTCTATGATTTTGTAATTACATAATTCTGTTTTGGCACGTAATGGAAAGTATTTCTTATGTAATATAGCTTCCAAAGGTCACTGTTGTCATTTCTTGTGGTTGTCAAATACTCCCTTATATAAGCTACAAATAACCATATTACACAGATAAAAAGGTTGGTTAAAGGAAATAAATGTTAAAGAAATGTAATTTTCCCCAAAATATACCCTTGTTTGTGCATCATTGAGTGAGAGAGAATGAGTGAGAATTGGGAAAAGATATGAGAGGGAATGAGTAGGTAAAAGAGATGAGGGAAACATATAATTAATTGGGGGTAAAAATGGAAAAATTGAGTCTACTTTTTAGACAAGTACAAAGTGATCTCTATCCAAAAAATTGTAACTTATATATAGGACCGGAGGGAGTACCTTCACCATGAAATCGGCTGAGCTCTTGTGTTTTTCCTGCTTAAATAGGATTTAGGATTTAAGGGTATTGTTATATATGATAGGTAAACGGAAGGGAAACCTAAACTTTGATATGAGGATGAGGATTGCAATGGGGGCCTCCAAAGGCATATTGTATCTCCATACTGAGGCTAACCCTCCCATATTCCACCGAGATATTAAAGCTAGCAACATACTTCTGGACCGCACGCTGGTTGCTAAAGTGGCTGACTTTGGACTCTCACGTCTTGCACCAAATACAGATGACGAAGGGAACATGCCTAGATATGTGTCAACAGTTGTGAGGGGAACACCAGTAAGTTTGCTTCAGAAATTGCAGGAATGACTTAAATTATTGAGGACTAGACAATAACATACACACGCATTATGAGACTGTTCGGGCTGGTCAACTCCTTCACTTAGTTTTTAAATGCTTCTACTTGTATGTTTACAGGGTTACTTAGATCCTGAGTACTTTTTGACTCATAAGTTAACGGACAAAAGTGACGTTTATAGCTTGGGAATTGTGTTTCTGGAGCTTCTGACAGGCATGCATCCAATATCACATGGGAAAAACATTGTTCGTGAGGTACCATGTTTGATAATAGCAGCAGATGGTCTAATTTTGTTATTTTTTCTTTCTTCAATGTTTATTTGGAATTGTATACTGTTGTAGGATAAGAAAATTCAACTACAAGAATATATTGATTAACAAAAATCATATCACTGTTGATTTAATTCATTCTTCAATTATCACAAAGGACAAAAAAACTATCACTATTAGTTTGATTTGATTTCAACACATAACTGGGTCAATTAACTTAGTTTGGATGTTGAAAAACTGATTTTGAACTTTTTTTTCTCCTATTGCCAAAAAAACTTAGGTTTTTGTTCAGTTATAGTGGATTTGATTTTTTTATGTCAGTTTAATCTGTTTGGTTTTGAACTAACAATGCAGAATGTTTTGACAGGTTAACGAGGCGCGTCAGTGTGGCATGATAGCTTCTATTATAGATACCAAAATGGGTTCTTATCCATCAGATTGTGTGGACAAGTTTCTAAATCTTTCCCTCGGTTGTTGCCATGAGAATCCAGAGGAGAGACCGTGCATGGTAGATGTGGTGAGGGAGTTGGAGATTATTCTCTCAATGTTGCCAGATTCTGAAACTGCTTTCCCAGACAGTGGATATGACTTTTCTGTAAAAATGGCTTCGTCGTCGTCATCAAAGTCCTACATGGCACGGGACGGCCAACACATGTCCTCTCCTATGTTGTCAGGAAGCAACCTCATCAGTGATGTTATTCCCACCATCGTTCCTCGTTAATCGGGGCCACATACTTTCTCCAAGACACATGATTATAGGAGATCAAATTGGAACTAGATCCTTTCACTGCAACAATTCTGCTACCATCTCCTGTTCAAAATTTGGTTCATGTTGGTGTTTGGATTAACTTATTTTGAGTGATTTTGCACTGAACCAGGTAAATATGTGAGATGAGTTTTGTCTCATTAAGCTCAAAAATGGTTTCCCCCTTATCTTCCAAACACCAATCGAATGATTGAGAGAGCTGAATCCAATAACTATGAATGCATTTCATATATTAATAAGAACATTGCTAGGTCAAGTCCCTCTTCTAATCTTTAGATCAGACCAACGGTCCAAATTTCAGACAGGAGAAGACAGTGAAGGTACATAGTATGTTGAATTTTGCAGCATAAAAAATTAGGAAGAAGGTTGATAGTTATGGAAGCTGAGAAGGGATTTGGTTCTAAGGTGGGGGCTGTGATTAGTGGATGGAGTCAAGATGTACTATAGAAGATGTAGTGAGGAGATTGTGTGATGCTAAAGGCAAGTTTGTAGATAAGAATTCTAATATAACTGTGGCACTTGACTGATCCAGAATTTTGATGTATTATTACATGTATCATATGGAAAGCATGAAAAGCATGAAATCACATAATTTGAATATGGAAACATTCATATTTTTATTTGTTTGGTCAATTATACAGTAGATCCTCATCTGAAATTGGTTCATATAAGCCCATGTAATAACAAAAAAGGGGGAAATTGGTGAAAGGTCGTTTTTTTTTTTTTTTTATTGATTAGATGGACTTGAATTCAAACTCTGATACCTTTTATGAAGTCTTGCAAAGTAACCGTATTTTCAATGTTTTAAATAGGGCGAAGGTGCAAAAATACTACTCGTAAGTTGTAAAAATTGTATCTGGCACCATATTAAAATTTTAGGTCCAAAAATACCACTCCTAATTTGAAAACGTAGCAAATTTATTTTTCCGTCCATATTCAGTTAAGTTGACCGTTTTAATTTGTATGTTGACTGTTTTGGGTGACGTGTCACTTGACGTGGCGAAGAGAAGGTAACACGTGGATTTTGACTAAGCAGAAAAGCCGTGTGTCATGAAACATTAAACTAAGTTATTACCAAAACATTAAAAAAGGAAATCAGGAGGAAGAAAAAAACGAAAGAAATGCTACAAGAAAAGAAATCGAGCAAAGCTTGGTCAAAAACGAAAAGAAAGAGGTACCCTCTGTCGAACCGAAGCAGAAAGCGAATGGAAAGATGAAAGCTTGTGAAGCGAAAATCGAAGGAAATCGAAGGTGAAGGAAAAATCGAAGGGCCCAGAAGCAGAAAGCGACGGAGTTAGTGGGATCGACAAGCGCATGTGACAAGATTCCCTGCTAGGGCAAGAAGGGACAAGACGAAAAAGAAGGTAAGCATCGATTGAGACCAAAAATTTGTTCGTTTGTGCCTCTTACAGTGAAATTCCTTCGAAACCCTTGATGGATTAAATTTTTTTAATTGTGCAGAGTAAATGGGTCCGAATGGTGAGGATAAGAACGTAAATGACGAGTAGAAGCGCATCGATGGGCGAGATGGAGAGAACCCATCCATCGAGAGGGCAGTGAATCAGGTAAATGAACTTTTTAATTTAGCAATTAGTAATTGTCAACAAAGAAGGACCTTATTGACAGAGGGGAAAACGTCTGTAGCAAAGTGTGTTTCTGGGCGTGAGAATCCTACTGAGCTAAGTGTAGGTGGAAGTGAGAGGAACGAACAAGTTGATGTAATAGATGTAATAGATGACTTAGAATCGATTGAGGGGTTTGATGATATTGATTTTGATGATTCTGAGGGTGAGAGCTACTTGGCTGGTAGTTGTAGTTCGGACACTGATGAAAGTGTTGATGAAGAATTTGAAGTACCAAACACTGATGAAAATGTGGATGATGATGAGGAAATGGGAGAACCACTTATTGACATTCCTAAAGAATTTAGAGAAGTTTGTGGTTCAGGGGGCTCTACAAGTTTGCCCTTCTTCTCTCTGGGGATGTGTTTTGCAGATAAGAGGGAACTTAGAATTGCTGTGGACAGGTATGCAATAGAAAATGGTGTTAATCTAAGAATCAGAAGGAGTGATACGAGAATACTACAAGTGGTGTGTGAAAAGGGTTGTCCCTTTATTCTATATGCATCAAGGAACCGTGAAGAACCAGGATTCGTTGTGAGGACATTGGAGTTGAGGCACAATTGTGCAAGGGTGTATTAAAACCAAAGAGCATCAGCGAGATGGTTGGCAGAAGAGTATAAGGAGAAAATTCAAGAGAGGCCGCAATACAAAGTAGGAGAGATGAAAATGGAAGTTGAGCGTGAGCGGATGGTGAATTTAAGTATTTACAAGTGTAAGAGGGCCAAGAGAAAGATAGTGGATGAAATGGAAGGAAGCTTCAAGGATGAGTTTGCAAATCTAGAATCATATTATAATGAGCTGAAGATATCAAACCCAGGTTCAGACGTGATTTTGGAGTTAAATGGTGAGGCTCTTGAGCTAGGGAGGCGGATTTTTAGAAGGATGTATGTGTGCTTCAATGCATCCAAGGTATGATGACAAGCTAAATGGTTTTTTGTTTTTATTTTAAACTTTGGTTCTTAATAACTATTGATACTAAAAGCTTCTGTTATCTATTATCAAGGTTGGCTGGAGAGCGGGATGCAGGCCACTAATTGGTCTAGATGGGACTTTTCTGAAGGGTAAAGCAAAGGGTATTTTGTTGACTGCTCAAGGGATGGATGGAAATGATTCATTGTATCCACTTGCGTTTTGTTTGGTAGAAAAAGAAAATGGTGTTAATTGGGGTTGGTTCCTTGAATGTTTGCGGGCTTCTCTAGATCTTGGAAGTGGTTCTACTGTTACGATAATGTCAGATATGCAGAAGGTGGATTACCAAATCTTTGTTTAATGTGTTTTGCTACAATTCGCTGTTAACAAATGCTTATTACCATTGACTGAGCTTTAAAGTCAGATATTTTATTTCGCTGTAATGTGTAATCTGTAATGTTTTTTTGGATATTTTATTTCGTGATGTTCTCAGCTTTAAAGTTAGATAATTCTGTGCGCTTGTTTTGCTGTCTTTCTAGGCTTGTCCATTGTGGTGGACATTGTGAAATCAATTATTAAGATAATCTTTATTGCTCTACAATTCGCTGTTAACAAATACTTTGGCTTGTCCATTGTCAGGGTTTATCACATGCTGTCCTTGAGGTACTACCGGATGCCGAGCATAGACTGTGTGCAAGACATATATACGTCAACTGGAGCAAAAACTATAAAGGTGGTTTGCTTAAGGAGAAATTTTTTGCTTGTTCGTGGAGTTCATTTGAAGAAGATTTTAGGGACAACTTGCAAGAACTTGCTAAGATAAGTAGACAAGCGGCACGGGCAGTTATGAGATATCCTACCCAAGCATGGGTAAGAGCTTTTTTCACAATACCACACTGTACCATCATAATACCCCTCTTCTTCAAACCACACAGCACATCACAATACCCCTCTTCTTCAAACCACACTGTACCATCACAATACCCCTCTTCTTCGAACCACACAACACCATCTCAAACCCAACCTATAGGGAAACTGCCACGTGTTTACAAAAGAAGGGTTCAAGCTGTAGGTATGGGTGTATTGTATGATGAGGACACCGGAAGCATGGTGTACAATGTGAGTTAATTACAAGCTTGTGTATTCTATTTAATCTGAACTTGTTTACATTGACAATTGAATCTGCTATGCAATTGTGCTCCATTTTTGTTTGTTTTAGCCTGGAATGAGTTCAGAAGTTATACTTGAGGAGGGATCTGCGCAACATGATGAACCTCGGAAGAAGTTCCCTATTCCAAACGAGAAACTGATGAGAATGACAAGGAGTCAATGTTACAATGGTGCTGAAGGCTCCAGGAGAATTCAAGTAAAGAGTCAAGGAACAACTGTGTCCGATCCGATTCAGCTTCCTTTTCAGCCGGGTCTTCAATGGAAAGGCTGCCCAAGTGTGACAACTCGACAACTCCTTGAACGCAAAGACATGATTTATAAGTCAAGGCCTGCTGCAAAGAAATCTCACAAATAGGCAGTGTAGATGGGACTTTTTGGTATGAAATGTAAGGCATAATGGCCCTTTTGGTATGTTTGTAAATCAGGGCAAACTTGTAGGCCCTTTTTGGTATCAACTGTAAGCCATAATGGCCCTTTTGTTATGTAAATTAGCTTCCTTTTGATGACTTGGCAAACTTGTTGGCGCATTTTTGTGCCTTGTACAGTGACTAATGAATGCTAATGACCTGCAAGCCATAATGGCCTTTTTGGATACTATATACTATATTGGTCTATTTCTTCCTCTCATAAATTATCCTTACATCTACAAACGCTACTCCAATCTATTCATAGTTATCATAGTGATGAATAAAAATTTGATGCATCTTACTTTTGATGTTTTTTCTTTTCTGTTGAGTATTGCCTGCTCTAGTAATCAATTAGTCCTTACAAGTTATAAATCCCTTTTCATATAAAAGTCATGTTCTCCCTACAAGCCATATGATGCACGAGCATTAAGAGTTGTTGCAGGAGACAAGAATGGAACTCTCTCTTCTGAAATATAATACGAACCATATATAGCTCCTTTTTCACTAAGCTCACAAATTACATGATGACTTTAAATCAGAGTCAAGTTCACTTGAAAATGCCACTCTACAATGTAAAATAAGCTAGCAGCCATAGCACAAAATATTTCATTACTGCAATTACAGCGTCACTTCCTGCTACATTACTGAACATAAATACTCCACTTCTTACTGAACAAAAACAGCGTCACTTCACCCAACAATGTCCATGATCACAATTAACTTCTTAGATACAAAAAGATTAACCAAGTCCAGGTCACCAACAATATTCCCATAGCAATCTTGAACTTCACTTCACCACTTCTTACTTCAATTTCTCCCATCTCATGTCTCCTTTTAAGCTTCCTCAATTCTTCATGGATCACATCAACCTCTTCAAAGAATTTTCGACCATCATCACCTCTTTGAAGCAACGAGTTTTCAGCCTGCAAACTTTCAATGTCATCAAGAAGCTCCCTTATGACTATATTCGCCCTGTGTCCAAATTCACCATCGTGCCACGCAAAAAACCCACACCCATCTTCCTGTCAAATTTCAAAAATGGCGTTCATGACCAAAAAGATAAACCCCACTGCGACACAATCATGCTCTAAACATTAACATAATTACTTGGTTGTACTTCGGGCATCCATAAAATCTTCATCCTGGGTTGCAATCTGTCCAAGAGGTCCACCGAGGAGCAGGCAAGCGACAATGGCAGAACTTCATCGGACCTTCGTATTGTTCCTCGCGGCCATTCTTCCCTCGACGAGGTAGGTTCCTTCTTGTCCGTGCAGTGCTCGAGGACGAAGCTTCATTCTTGCTAACTTTCATTCGGTTTCTGCTTGTTCTTTCGCGAGGTAGGTGCTGACTTCGTTCTTCTCTGTGATGGGATCGACGAACAGAGGTGGGTGTAACATCCTAAAAATTTAATTAAAGATTAGTGGGGGTAAACATGAATTCATTAATGAAAAATGATGGATTATGAGAATATTTGAAGGATTTTGAGGTGTTTTTGAGGATTTTAAAGGACTAGTTTTTCCCTTATTTGGAGGATAACAATTTTGAAGAAATTATTTTTAGGCTCAAAAGAGGTAATTGTGGAAGAGAATAATTAAGAGGTTTGGTAAGTAAAATTTTTGGAAATAAATGGAATTTTTGTGGCTCAAAATAAATTTTGAAAATTTTGGGCCTAATAGTGCAATTTTTCCTATTATCTCACTATGCTTCCCGTGACTCCTTCGTTCCTCGCCCGTGATTTTGCAACTTTTACTATTCATCAATTATATTATTATTATATTATTATTATTACTATTGAGTTACTATTCATTACTATTGAGTTACTGTGCATCAATTATATATAAACTCACTCAGTTCCTCGTTCTTTCACTCGTCTCTCTCTCACGACTCTCTCTCTCTTTTTCTCTCTCTTGCTCTCTCTTTCCACTATATATATTCCTATAACTAGACTTATTAGAGTCTGTTAGTATAGGAATAGTAAGCTTTTCGGCCAACTAAGCACATTTTTGGAATCCTGTAAGTCTCCTCTACCTTTCTATGTCATTAGTTTTTCGATTTGTTATACTTGAAAAATTAGACCTTGTCTAAATTGGTAATTTTTGGGAGTCCTAAAATTAATAAATTGAAGCTTAGACTTCGATTATGAGTTTTTCTAAGTATATTTTTCATTGTGGGAGGTTTTTCTTAATTATTGGAATTTATTGGATTGTTAGATATATTGAAAATTAGGACTTTTGATGATCTGAGGTGTCTATAGTTAAATTAATAATTTTTAAATGTTTATTAAGATTTGGAAAATAAATTGTGGATTAAATAATGGATTTTTGAGGTTGAGAAATAATTTAGGGATGTAAGGTTTAATTTTATTTAGGCTTAAATTTTTATAAATAGTTATTGGAAGGATAAATAATTTTGGATATATGTATAAATGGAGCAGAGATAAATTTTAGAGATAGAAAGGGAGAATAAATGTTAAATTAGAAATTTAAAATAAATAAGGGCAAAGAAAGGGTAGTAAATAATTTATTTTCCAACATATAAAATTGTTGGATAAATAATTAATTGTGGTAGTATGCATGATTGTGTAGTGCTTGAATTGCACTGAGTTAGCACGGGGGAGCTGCACTATTGTGAGATTGGTGCCAGCTATCAGGTAACCGCTTTCTGCTTGTTTATGTGTGTGTGTAGTGTTAGTAAGAAATTTGAAATATTATTATTTGAAAATTATGATGTTATATGGAGATGAGATTTTGAATCACAATTGAGATATGATTATCAATTGATGATTGATGAGATATGGAAATGAGATCTTGGAATATTAATATTTTTATAATAAATGTCCTGTGGAGTATTATTTTGAAATGGCATAAATTTGTGATGTGAAATATTTGAAACGGAAATATATGTGGTTTTGGAAATTATTTAATATATGTATATCATGAAAATATTGGAAGGCCTGGTGCCTGATTGTGGTGTTGCATATCTATGTGTTGTTGTGAGAAATTATTTGGGTATGTGACACCGGTGAATTGGAAATTGTGCCATCACGTGATGAGGTACCCTGTTGCGCCACAGGGACTAATTGATATATTATGAGAAATAAAGGAGAGAAAGACGAAAGAGGGGATATCGCCCCTTACGGATTCAGAAAGGACAGAGATCCTTCTAATCTGTGGTACTATTCAGGGAGGGTAGAGAGTCCCTCGTGAATTGTACCGTGGTGATCAGGGGCGGGTGGAAGGTCCCGACTGGTCCCACATGTTTTCTCAACATTTCTAGTAAGATTTGTTTGGGTTGATTGTAATTATCAATGATATATATACTATTCTTGAGGATGAATTGTGATGGGTTATTCCACAATTATAAACGTTGAAAAGAGATTTTGGGAATAAGACGTGCATTATATGTGAATACCTGAGCATGTTTCTGAATTGATATTTATATATATATATATATGTATTCCACTGGACACCTTGCTAGCACACACCACACGTAGATGAGTAGTCAGTGGTTGCGTTTTGGGGCTACCCCCCGTTGATCTCACTTTTGCAGGTCCTAGGAGCGGTACGGTTTAGACGGTCAAAGGAAGGATCCGGGAACTTCTCACTAATATAGTGAGATATTCTGGACCAGAAGGACAGGAGGTATTGCCACATTTAGGATCATATTTTGTATAATGCTTCCGCTGAACCTTGCTATTATTCTGGGGAAAAATTATTGAATAATACCTATTATGGTATGGTATTTTGTGGATGATGTGTGGAGATTAATCATGGATAATGAAATTTTCTGTGATTGTACTGGGGAGAAAATTTTATTGTGATGACGGAGATTGGAGTTGAGGTTTGAAATACATATATAAATATTATGAAAAGATATTTTTCTAACTATGTTGGTTATTTTATTAAGTTAATTCCTTTTCCTAACATAGTTAGCTATATAAACGTTTTCATGATAAATTGTGAGTGGTTAATAGTGGGATTGGAGGTAAATGTTACAGTTGGTATCAGTTTTATGGTCTAAAGACCTGGAAGGTGCTGTGCATGCGATTGTTTATGTTTACGTCATGCATTGCACGTGCATTAGTGGTATTGTGGCAATACATTCCCCGATCCTTTCCCTTTCAATTTTATATTGTATGACTGGTTCTAATGGTTGTAACTTCCATCCGTAGGTGGGTGGGAGAGTATACCTCGTACTGTTAAGGGTTCGTTGATTACATAGTTATTGTTATATTGTTATGTGGTATGTCTTCCGTCCCGTGGTGGGGAGGATAGTAAGGTTGATAATGATCGATTGAAAAGGTAGAATCAGCGTGAATTGGGAAACAGAAATTGTGATGTTCTATGATTAGAATTGGTGGACTAATGATTTAAGGATATGAAAGGTAAATATATGACTTTTACAACTGTCGGGAAGCTGAAAATAGAATTTGAATTTTTAAATGGTGTGAAATAAAATATTTGGAATGTTTGTTGTCCTGACCTTTGAGTCATTAATATTCGGAACCGATTCAAAAATCTGTCTAGAGGTTCCTAAGGAATGAATAATTAATATTAAATAAAGTAAAGTTGCTTATATTTATATAGGTTCGAAGAGTTATGAGTGGTTAGGTTCCTGGGAGATTGTTTTGAAGCCTGGTATTAAAGGTGGAATAAATATGTTAAGATGTTCGATCATGGGTAAGCTTTGGTTGGAATGGACGTCATAATGAAGAGGGTGATCAATATAATTGTTTAAAGGATTTAAAGGGTTAGACGATGCTAAACAAAAAGGAGATCATGACAGATGAAGGTATGACTAGAATAGGATTTTAAGTTATGTTGGAAGGTTAACAAGCTGATTATTAATGGATGCTTAAGATTATTAAACAGGAAAACAAATTGCTACTACAGGGTTTATGGTATGCCTAGGGTTCTCTTGGTATAACTATAGTTAAAGCCTAATGCTGAGATAAGATGCGAATTAGTGGGTAATCGAATGATTAATTTCGCTGTCTTGCATAAATGCTAGTTGGTATAAAAATAAATGGTAAATAAGCTGGGTGAAAGGAGTTCTGTTTAGAATTGGAAAGTATGCCCAAGCTAAGTACATGATAAATGTTCAGGATTGTTCATGTAATATTAGGAAATTGGGTACTTTGAAAAGAATTGAGGACTTTCTAAAAAATAGTCAGTTTTGGTCTAGCAAGATAAGGAATAATAGTGGTAAAATATATGCGACTTCTCATGGAAAAAAAAAATTAGAATGGAATAATATGGTTTTGACTATGTATGTGCCTTTAGGTATGAGGATGTGGCTAAGTTGTGAATATTTAAAGCTACAGTCTATTGGGGTTTCGAAGTCTTGAGGACCTTCTGAAATCTAATAATTGTCTTAGTCCCATAAGTGCTTAGGAAGGTTTCTACAAAATTTGATTATGGATGTCGACTTAAAAATGGATTTTAATAGATTCAAGGTCGTGAATATTTGGATTGATATGGATTTTGAAAATTGAGAGGAATTTGAGGCTACTTAATTTCTTTAGGCATATTGGTATTAATGAAAAAAAAATATATTATTGGTTAAAACCATTGGGAAGTGAGACAGATGAAGTTAGGGTCTACTATGGAGTTTGAGATTTAAAGGAAATGTTGAGGTTTCTTGTCCATTAGAAATGTTGGTTCTAACGAGAAGATTCTACTAGTTTAAATTGTTGAGGATTAATATGGATGAAATTGTAGAATTAAGGCATGATCATTGAGGCTAAATCGATTGAGTTGGATTGACTTGAGGTATAGTCACGATTTTGAATATGTGAAAATTCTTTAATGGATATGAATTAATGGATGATGAACAGAGAATTTACTTAAATTCGAAATGGGAAAATGGTGTTATAGGATTGAAGTTTAAGTGAGGTGATTATTTGGGACTAGATGGTAGTTTTAATGATTTGGATGCTTTATATTGATCTCAAGTTGAGGATAATTGGATAGAACTTCCTATGTAGGCTTGTTATTGGAAGCAGTGCATAGGTTAAAGACCTATCTATTAATCTAGTTAGACCTATCTAGTAATCTAGTTAGGTAGAGAGTGATCCGATGGATTGTTATCACTCTAAATAGGGAGTGACCCCACAGCCCGATAAACAATTAAGTATGTAAATTTTATATATAGATAGGTTATAAAACGGCCGCAATCGGGATAGAGAGTGATCTAAATGGTCGATTGGCTAAATTTAGTGAATGTAAAATAAGGACGTTCTGTCTTACCTTTAAATTTAAAAGGTTGTGATTATGGTTAGGTGTAGTTAATGTGCAGCTAGTTAATTCCGATTTGAAGGTTTGTGATTGAGTTGATATTTATCTTGGAGGTGTTTAGCTAAATCGGTAGTGAATCAAAATAAGAAATTGATTTTTAGTGGATTTATTGGTAGCTGGGAAGTTAAAATAGGAGAATGTAACTAAGGAGCTTCAGGATTCGATAATAAGATTGGTAGTTAAATTCAATATGGTGTGATGCTTTTAGACGTGTAGTATTCATTGTGATTAATTTAATTAAAGGTCTAAAGCATGATAAGAATGATTGAGGTGTTATGGATTTCAGGATTGGATTAAGAAAGCTGAAGTATGGACTTAGATCTGGGAGATAAGTATAGGTTAAAGGTTTAGAATTTTCAAAAGAAATGGATTTGTTATTGGAATTGAGGTGTCAGATTCTAGTAAATTGTTCTAAGAATATTGAGATTGCTTGGTGATATGTAGTTATAGGTGGTATTGGGTATTGAAAATAGCTAAAAGTATGACTTTCATTCACTGAAATCAAGGAGGTAAGATGTTAATGATTGACAAAATATGATATTTTAACGATTCTAAGAGCAATATTTGGGTATTATTTCTAGTAGTGGGTTGCCCTTGAATTAATATAGGTGTCGAGTGGCATCAAGAAGATGTATTAGTGACCAAAAGGGGCAAATAATTTGATAAATTGTGATTTTCATAGTGATGATAGACTTTTACCTTAGTGTGTGAGTGGTATGATGGTATAATTATTGAGGATAATCTATTTGTGGGCAAATAAGACTTTAGAAAGCTAGTATGTAGCTTAGAGATTTTGAGAAAGCCATAGAAATGAGGTTCCATGGTGTATCATTTCAATTAAATTTTGAATTTCTTTGACCAATTAGAGCTTTGATAGATGTGCCGAATGGACCCTGTTATGCATTATATCTCAGAGTTGTACGATTTAGGGAATTTTGGGGTCTAGTTAAGATTAAATTCAAACCCTATGACCTGATTGTGAAAGAGAAATTGGAGTTTGTACCATTTAAAAATTAGATTATTTGGAAGCAAAAGTTAGAAACTAAAGAGTTGAAAGGTTTGGAAATTTTAAAGAAGTAAGGAATTAGTTATTTATGTTGCTTGAAGAGGGAAAATAAGGAGTAAAAGAGTGTTGGGATTCCTTGATTACAAGTTGATTTATTTCTAAAGCACTGGTAAATATTCAAATGTGTTCGAGTGGGTAATATAGCTTAGATTATTGTCTTGAAGTCCAATTAATTTTGAAATTAAAGTATAATTCTTTCAAGTAGGGAGGTGAACCAAGCTGAGAATTATGAAGTTGGTGATTGTTTGCATTGGGTTAAAGGAACCTAGGGGAGGTATAATGGATGTTGGAGAAGGATATTAAGATGACAAGCCGAATGATTGTTTGGGAACCTGATGTTAATGGTTATGTAGAAATTACACATGTGAAGATTGTTGGGTTGATGGTTTCATTTCGAGTTCTACTAAGTAAGATAAGTAGAGCATATTTTGTATTAAGGGTTGTTTTCTATGGGATTAAATTTTCAAGATCTTGAGGTCCCAATTGCTAAATAAACATTGACGGTTATACAGTGTATGCTGAATTGTTAGGCTATGTAAATAAGGGTAAGGAGGTGGAAATAGATGAAAGTTTCAGTGGTCTTGAAATTTAAGGTTGGGTTGATAATAATTGGTAAGAAGTTTAGTCAGATAGTGAGATTTAGTTATTTTGCTGTGCGGATACATTTACCAATTACCTGGGTAAGTTTTTGATTTTGATTGATTATATATGTTGTATTTGTTGTTCTGTGCTTTAGGAAGGTGAATTTTGGGGACAAAATTCCTAAAAGGTGGGGAGAGTTGTAACATCCTAAAAATTTAATTAAAGATTAGTGGGGGTAAACATGAATTCATTAATGAAAAATGATGGATTATGAGAATATTTGAAGGATTTTGAGGTGTTTTTGAGGATTTTAAAGGACTAGTTTTTCCCTTATTTGGAGGATAACAATTTTGAAGAAATTATTTTTAGGCTCAAAAGAGGTAATTGTGGAAGAGAATAATTAAGAGGTTTGGTAAGTAAAATTTTTGGAAATAAATGGAATTTTTGTGGCTCAAAATAAATTTTGAAAATTTTGGGCCTAATAGTGCAATTTTTCCTATTATCTCACTATGCTTCCCGTGACTCCTTCGTTCCTCGCCCGTGATTTTGCAACTTTTACTATTCATCAATTATATTATTATTATATTATTATTATTACTATTGAGTTACTATTCATTACTATTGAGTTACTGTGCATCAATTATATATAAACTCACTCAGTTCCTCGTTCTTTCACTCGTCTCTCTCTCACGACTCTCTCTCTCTTTTTCTCTCTCTTGCTCTCTCTTTCCACTATATATATTCCTATAACTAGACTTATTAGAGTCTGTTAGTATAGGAATAGTAAGCTTTTCGGCCAACTAAGCACATTTTTGGAATCCTGTAAGTCTCCTCTACCTTTCTATGTCATTAGTTTTTCGATTTGTTATACTTGAAAAATTAGACCTTGTCTAAATTGGTAATTTTTGGGAGTCCTAAAATTAATAAATTGAAGCTTAGACTTCGATTATGAGTTTTTCTAAGTATATTTTTCATTGTGGGAGGTTTTTCTTAATTATTGGAATTTATTGGATTGTTAGATATATTGAAAATTAGGACTTTTGATGATCTGAGGTGTCTATAGTTAAATTAATAATTTTTAAATGTTTATTAAGATTTGGAAAATAAATTGTGGATTAAATAATGGATTTTTGAGGTTGAGAAATAATTTAGGGATGTAAGGTTTAATTTTATTTAGGCTTAAATTTTTATAAATAGTTATTGGAAGGATAAATAATTTTGGATATATGTATAAATGGAGCAGAGATAAATTTTAGAGATAGAAAGGGAGAATAAATGTTAAATTAGAAATTTAAAATAAATAAGGGCAAAGAAAGGGTAGTAAATAATTTATTTTCCAACATATAAAATTGTTGGATAAATAATTAATTGTGGTAGTATGCATGATTGTGTAGTGCTTGAATTGCACTGAGTTAGCACGGGGGAGCTGCACTATTGTGAGATTGGTGCCAGCTATCAGGTAACCGCTTTCTGCTTGTTTATGTGTGTGTGTAGTGTTAGTAAGAAATTTGAAATATTATTATTTGAAAATTATGATGTTATATGGAGATGAGATTTTGAATCACAATTGAGATATGATTATCAATTGATGATTGATGAGATATGGAAATGAGATCTTGGAATATTAATATTTTTATAATAAATGTCCTGTGGAGTATTATTTTGAAATGGCATAAATTTGTGATGTGAAATATTTGAAACGGAAATATATGTGGTTTTGGAAATTATTTAATATATGTATATCATGAAAATATTGGAAGGCCTGGTGCCTGATTGTGGTGTTGCATATCTATGTGTTGTTGTGAGAAATTATTTGGGTATGTGACACCGGTGAATTGGAAATTGTGCCATCACGTGATGAGGTACCCTGTTGCGCCACAGGGACTAATTGATATATTATGAGAAATAAAGGAGAGAAAGACGAAAGAGGGGATATCGCCCCTTACGGATTCAGAAAGGACAGAGATCCTTCTAATCTGTGGTACTATTCAGGGAGGGTAGAGAGTCCCTCGTGAATTGTACCGTGGTGATCAGGGGCGGGTGGAAGGTCCCGACTGGTCCCACATGTTTTCCCAACATTTCTAGTAAGATTTGTTTGGGTTGATTGTAATTATCAATGATATATATACTATTCTTGAGGATGAATTGTGATGGGTTATTCCACAATTATAAACGTTGAAAAGAGATTTTGGGAATAAGACGTGCATTATATGTGAATACCTGAGCATGTTTCTGAATTGATATTTATATATATATATATATGTATTCCACTGGACACCTTGCTAGCACACACCACACGTAGATGAGTAGTCAGTGGTTGCGTTTTGGGGCTACCCCCCGTTGATCTCACTTTTGCAGGTCCTAGGAGCGGTACGGTTTAGACGGTCAAAGGAAGGATCCGGGAACTTCTCACTAATATAGTGAGATATTCTGGACCAGAAGGACAGGAGGTATTGCCACATTTAGGATCATATTTTGTATAATGCTTCCGCTGAACCTTGCTATTATTCTGGGGAAAAATTATTGAATAATACCTATTATGGTATGGTATTTTGTGGATGATGTGTGGAGATTAATCATGGATAATGAAATTTTCTGTGATTGTACTGGGGGAGAAAATTTTATTGTGATGACGGAGATTGGAGTTGAGGTTTGAAATACATATATAAATATTATGAAAAGATATTTTTCTAACTATGTTGGTTATTTTATTAAGTTAATTCCTTTTCCTAACATAGTTAGCTATATAAACGTTTTCATGATAAATTGTGAGTGGTTAATAGTGGGATTGGAGGTAAATGTTACAGTGGGTGTCTGGAGGTGGGTGTCTAGAGGCTTCCTTCCTATCTCTCCTCTTGTCTCGTGTCTGCAGAGAGGTGGGTGGATGCATTTATCCTCTCACCTACAATATTAAACTTTTCAACTTGCCACATAGGACGGTCAACTATCATACATGTGTGTTAAGTCATCTGCCACGTCCTGAAACTAATGGCAACTTAACTGAATATGGACGGAAAAATAAATTTGCTACGTTTTCAAATTAGGAGTGGTATTTTTGGACCTAAAATTTTAATATGGTGTCAGATGCAATCTTTACAACTTACGAGTGGTATTTTTGCACCTTCGCCCTTTTAAATATATAAAGTAATCCTGGCCAATAAAATTTTTAAATAGGATTTTTCATTAATTTCCCCCAAATAAAAGCATATGTAAAATTACTATGCTTTCGAAAGGGATAGGGAATGAACCATTTATAGTGTTTGGTACGTGATATTAATGAAACCTTGGAATTGAACATTACCACAAATGTGGGATTGGAGAAACCCACCTTCCCCCTAGTAATGTTTTCTAATACTGGGAATGAAATTTTTTAGGACAAAAATATCTTTAGTTATAAGAATTTTCATATTATATTACACCTCTTCATTTTATCCTAATTAGGTTAGATAATCTTTTCATCGCTCTTGTTCACCTTTTCCCTGAGCTGCCGCCATTCATTGTCGTCATTCTCACCACGCACGCCCTAGTTAATTTGTTTCCGTTGCCTCTCATTGTTTGCTTTGTTTTTTTTCCTCTGCTATGATTTTGTCTTTAGATAGCACTACTTTCAATTTGTTTGATTTTTCAATTGCTTTATTTGCTTTATTCACCAGCTTTGATGTATGGGATTTCAATTATGACTTGATGAAGTGTTTATCTAAAACCTTGGGATTTGTGTATACTTTGCTCCCGTATCACCTTCATTCTTTTGTATTTTGTTAGAAATGAAAAAGAAAAAAGCAGATTTATGGGGGTAGTGGTAGGAGGAAGGAGAAGTGAGGGATGAAGATGAAGGAAAAGAAAGTCGGAAGCTTTTTGGGAATGGGGGTGGGTTCTAATTCAGAGAATCATGTAGTGGCATAGCATCTAATAATGAGGGTTAAGTTTGAGGTTAGTGGAGGGGTACGATTGTCTTTTTTAAATATTAATTATTTATAATAAAAAATTAACAAACATAATCTCTTCAAATATTACTTCACACCAAATATAATTTTACACCCTCATTCCCACTTCCATACCAATCCCATTACCAATCCATTAAAATTCATTCCTACATACGAAACATAGCCATGGGGTATGATCAGGAAAGTGCAGTAAATGCTCATGGGTAGGATCTGTGAAGATTAATGTTGATGGGGCTTGTGGTTGTCTTAACTCTTACCACTCTGCTCTTTATTATAAGTCCACCTTAACTACTTCTCACATACCAATGAGTGAAAGTTATAACGTTAAATATATCATATTTTTTCAACTTTACCCTTATTTAAGAATATGTGTTAAAATAATATTTTATACATTATAACCATTCTCTCTCATCTTCCCTATTTCCAACACAGGGGTAAATTAGTCACAATAGCATTAATTGATCCAAAAGTGGACTTATATTTAGGAACAAAAAATTTGTAATAATTGGACTTATAATAAGAAACAGAGTAGTAACTCTGTAGCGGCTTATGCAGGGGTCATTAGGAACCATGATGGACTTGTGTTGGAGGGTTTCAATATGTCTCACATTGCCTATTGGAAATAGTTTGCAGGCTGAAATCTGGGCTATCTTAGTTATGGTCTTTAAAGCAGGCTTGGGAAGCAAAATTGAACAAAGTGATTGTGGAATCAGATTGTTGGGGTAATGGCTTCCCTCCTCTACCCCAAATTTTTTTAATTTTGGGGTCAAATTTTTTTTATTTGTTTTCATCATTAGATTCTACATAAAATTAGTGACATTTTGATATCTTATGGACAAAAAATGGTTCAGTTTTCAATTTTATATGATTTTTTAAAGATTTAATACTTAAAAATGGGGAGCGAGTCCCGAAGGGCGCGGAGGATCACGAGTAGGAAAAGGAAAAGGAAGTAGAGCAGAAGTAACACTTCTTTAAAACATAAATAACTATGCAGATGCAGAAGGGGGTGTTCTGTAAGAATCAAAGGGCGTATGAACTGAGGCGATAGAACCTGCCAAGCTAGTTCATTGTAACAGCCTCCTTGATTCCCAGAAGAGGTAAGGATATGATGCAGAAAGTAATAAGATAACTGGGAAATATAAAGCTTTATTTAATAAAACATGAAACTTACAAAGAAATGAAACAAAGGAAGTAGAAGGAAAGGGAAGGGAAGAGATTCTCAGAACACTCAGAGCTTCTCTCTCTAAGTCTCTCTCTCTCTACAATGGCTATTCGGATCTAAAAATAAGTTCTGCCCTTCTTTAGGTGCTGAGCATTTCTTATATAGACCCTTGAACAGTGTTTATGACCTGGAAACTGGATACTTGTTTGAACAGTTCCGGTCAGTTTAAGTGCACAGTGTACTACAGTGATACTACAGTGTTCAGTGTTTTACATGTGCTTGTTTACAATGTGTCAGAATGTTTCAGTCATCTCCTAAGTCCACCTCATAATCGTCTTCTTCCTGGGCTTCTGAAGTAGACTGGGAAATGATTTGACTAGGGGAGGGTTGAGCATCTTGTTCCCGGAGTGTCTGGAGCAGTACTGTTAATTGGTTTACAAGACTTGTTTTATCCGCTGTTGATGATAGAAGAGAAGCGATCCTTGATTTTTGGTGAAGGAATTTGCTTTGTTCTGTCATGCAAAGGAATTGGGGATTTTCTTGAAACCACCTTTCTACTGCATCAGAGTCGACTCTTGGAATTTGGAATTTTGTCCACCATCTGGAGTAAGGTACTCGCTGTAGGATAGGCATGAGGTTTGATGTTTCATTGATCTTCATGCATTCGTATTTCCAGGAGAAAATCCATGAAACAGAGAGTTTAGAACAATAATGAAGATCCAAAGGAAAGGGATCATCACAGTTGAATTTTTGTTTAAATAATTCAAAAGCTTTAACAACCTCAGGTGGAAATATTTCAGGTAACGGACCAAAAAATTCCCATCAGTGAAAAAACTAATGAGGAAATTGATACTGGTTACCCTTTTTAAAATAGATGAACCAAGTCTGAGAAAATCCAGAGTTTTGGTACCAAAAAACATTAGACCAAGCATCAACATAATCCCAATAATTATATCCATCGGGAAAATAATTGATTCCAAAGTTTTTTGGTCTGTATAAATCTTGCCCCCATTGAGATGGAGTAAGAATGTTTAAAATTTGGATTCTTGTGAAAGCTAATTCATTGTCATTCTTTCTATCTGAGGTATGTTTGATCTCGACAGATCCAGAATGAACTAGAATTAGTTCATAGTACTCTCTTGTTTTTGGGATAGCTGAAGGTTTAAAATGCATCACAGAAGGAAAGATATTTGCAGCTACTTGATTTGGGTTGGGATGGAACCATTCGGGTTCTACCTGAATGATGTTTCGTTTGTTTTTGGATTTTTTTGAGAAAGGGAGTGCTATCCTGTGTGTTGGATAGCACAGGTGTATGGGGAACAATTGCCTTTGAAGAGGATGCAATTGTTACCTGGTTAGGCTGAGGGTTGGATAGATCATATTGTTGTTTAGTTATGATCTCTTGGGGTATGAGAGCTTGTTTATCTTTAGTGAGAGGTCGTACATTTTTAGTGACTATGTGGCCCCACGTGGTTTGTGGAATCTGTTTTTGGGTGTAGGCCAGAGCATATGAGTCAATTGTTTGTTTAGGAGATGTTTGGTTTTGGGTTTTTTGGGTTGATGACCCAGAAGGAGTAGATGACTCCTGTTTAAGTTTTTGGGTTGATGACCCAGATGGAGTGGATGACTCCGGTTTAGATTGCTGCAACTGTGGAGATCCTTGAGTTTGGGATCTATGTTGTTGCAAGATTTGTTTAATAAATTCTTCCAGCTCTTGGCTAGAACAATCTTGGTTTTGGGCATCTTGGAAGATGCTTAATTGTTTATCTTCTGATGGCTCTTTGGCCTTGTCATCTGAGGCTTTTTTCTTTTTGGGCATGTCTGGTTGATTAGGCTTATCTACCTTGTAAAAACTCACGGGTAAGAAAATCTGGAAGAGAATTAGAAGCACTTAAAGTATTAATCCCAAAATTTCATATCCTTGCTAAAATCATTATCAATGACGAATTTATCCTAGAACAACCTGTTTTGTTTGATACAGGAGCAGCTTCTAATTGTTTTAATGAAGGCATTGTTCCCACCAAATATTATAAAAAAACAACTGAGAGATTTAGTGGCGTAGCACAAACACCCCTAGATGTTAAATATAAAATTACAAATGTTGTTATTGAAAATAATGGATTTCGTGTTCAACAACCATTCATATTAGTTAAAAATATGGGGAACCAAATCATCTTAGGACAACCCTTTGCTGGTTCCATATTCCCATATCTAACTAGTCAGGATGGAATATCCTTTGAGCACTTAGGGAAAACAATTGCATTCCCTTTTACACAAAAACCTAGAATAAAAGAGTTAAATCTTCTTTCTTCAAAACAACAGCAAATAAACTTTTTAAGAGAAGACATTTATTTTAAACAAATTGAAACACAGCTAGCTCAGCCACAAGTTAAACAACGAATTCAAGACTGCTTAGATAAAATCCACCAAAATATTTGCTCGGATCTACCTAATGCTTTCTGGAATCGTAAAAAACATGTTGTTGATTTGCCCTATGAAACAAATTTCTTGGAAACTCAAATCCCAACAAAATCAAGACCTATCCAGATGACTTCTGAACTTCTTGAAACTTGTAAAAAAGAAATTCAAGAACTTTTAAATAAAAAATTAATTAGTAAATCTAGGAGTCCATGGTCTTGTGCTGCTTTCTATGTTAATAAAAATGCTGAACTAGAACGAGGAGCCCCAAGACTTGTCATCAATTATAAACCTTTGAATGATGCTTTAAGATGGATTAGATACCCAATTCCTAATAAATCTAATCTCTTAAAACGATTATATTCTGCAAAAATCTTTTCAAAATTTGACATGAAATCTGGATTTTGGCAGGTCCAAATCTCTCAAAAAGATAGGTATAAAACTGCTTTCACTGTTCTGTTTGGACAGTATGAGTGGAATGTTATGCCTTTTGGGTTGAAAAATGCACCTTCTGAATTCCAGAGAATTATAAATGAGATCTTTAATGACTATAGCCAGTTCATCATTGTTTATATTGATGATGTATTGATCTATTCTCATTCAATTGATCAACATTTTAAACATATAAATTGTTTTATGAAAGTTGTAGAAACAAACGGATTGGTAGTTTCTAAACCAAAAATTTCTATTTTCCAAACTAAGATCAGGTTTCTTGGGCATTGGATCCACCAGGGGTCCATCACCCCCATCGACAGAGCCATTCAATTTGCTGACAAGTTTCCTAACCAAATCCTTGAGAAAACACAACTTCAAAGATTTTTAGGATGTTTAAATTATGTTGCTGACTTTATCCCCCATTTAAGCAACTTTCTTAAACCGCTCCATCAACGTCTTAAACAAAACCCTCCTCCATGGACAGACGTCCATTCCAATATTGTCAAACAAATTAAACTCCAGGTTAAGCAACTTCCTTGTCTTAGCCTTCCTGACCCTTCTTCTTTCAAAATTGTTGAGACTGATGCCTCTGATATAGGATATGGTGGCATCCTTAAACAACGAGTAGACAATCACGAAAAAATTGTCTCTTTCACTTCTAAACATTGGAATAGTACCCAACAAAACTATTCTACCATAAAAAAGGAGATACTGGCAATTGTTTTGTGCATTTCCAAATTTCAATCTGATCTTCTAAACCAAAAATTTCTTGTGCGTATTGATTGTAAATCAGCAAAAGATGTTTTGCAAAAAGATGTTAAAAATCTTGCATCAAAACAAGTTTTTGCTCGCTGGCAAGCAATACTGTCGTTTGACTCGCAAACTTAACAAGATTAGGAATATTGACCAACCAATCCTTGATCAAATTAATAATCTTTTACTAGAATCTGAGACAGATGATACCAAAAGCTCTTCAGAGGATCTAAACAATATCCAAGACGATGACATTGAAGAATCATCCTCTTCTTCTATTAATGTCATTACTAAAGAACAAGATTTACTCATTGACATTATCACTAAACTTCCTGATAATGAAAAGGGCGAATACTTGTTTAAATTTAAAGAACTTCTCAATGAAAACCCGAGTTCTTTCAAAAATAAACCATCTTTAATCTCGAATAAATATGATTTAACAGAAACCATCAACCGATTCAAACATTCTGTTAAACCTGCCACCATACAAGACCTCCAGCATGAGATACATAATCTCAAGGCTGAGGTCTCTTATATTAAACTTCAACAAGAAACACATGCAGCTGCAATATCCCAAATCCAAGATATCCAGCTTGAATCCCATAAACCAAATGAACAACAAGCTCTTTCAGGTCATGAAACTGATGACCATGATGAAACATTTATTAACTTAATTTCTAAAACATTGATGGGTTGGAAGTTTTCACAGTCGTTGAGAGGCACACTTTCATAAGGTTCTCCTACATTCATGGATGAATAAGTTGGAGATTGTGGTGGTAGTGAGTCTTCAGCTCTTTCATAACTAGTTTGAGGAATGTTTGACGAATTATCGACTCCCTGGATTAGGACATTTGTTTGAGGAGGAATGTTTCTGGGAGTTGTTGAAGGGGGTGCTGGCATATAAATGACAGACGGAGGTTTAGAAAACTAACAAGAATGCCTTGCTGGTTCTATATTGGATCTACAGTCTTCGTATAAGGAAGCAGATCAATTTTATTCTACAGATAACCAACTTCAGAGAAAATGGTTTTTTCAAAACTTTAAAGGATCCAACAGACAAAATATCCAAAACAAATTTTACAGATTTCTTGAAAACATCCAAGAAAACATCCCATTCTTCGACTGGTTTAATGCTTACGCCCAAACCAACAACATTAAATATCCTTTTACAAACAAAATAAACATGACCAAAAGGGAATGGAAATCCCCAGACGGCTCAACAATTTCATCTAAATTTCCTCCTCCCAAAACAGTACAAATTCCCAAATTAACAGATGACCAAAATAACCCTATACTTGCTGCACCCTTCAAATATAAAAATTTAAAAAACCCAATTGACCCTATCGATATAAAAAATATCTTAGAACAAAATAATTATACTAATCAATACCTCCAAACTTTAGGGGATTATGTGATCCAAAAAACAGCTCCTCTGCTTGACCCCAGTAAATCACCAGTCCCTAAATTAGAGGCCCCACTCTTTAAACCATTCCAACTTAGCTCAAAGATTAAGTCAGAATTCTTAAATAACAGAGCTGATTTATTAAAACAAGTTGAGTATAAGATTAGCCAACTCCAGTCCACAGTTGTCCCCGATACACCTCAAACTCAAACATCCTCATCCTCAAAAAATGTAATGAATATTGAAAAAGACTCTAACACAGAATCTAAACTTTCAGAATCAACCCCACTTCAAATCAATAATCAAAATTGGAAAAAACCTTCTAAACTTTATTATTCCCGAGCTTCGCCTCCTGATATTTTATTAGAAGAAAGATTAAATCAGAATTTTAAATCATTTAGTGCTGATCATATTTATGAATGGAACATAGATGGTCAAAGTGAAACAAACATATTACAGATTCTTCAGCAAATGACAATGGTAAGTACGGCATACCAAACCCAAAACAATGCCTCAGATGAATCCATTACCAACCTATTAGTGGCTGGATTTTCCGGACAACTAAAAGGCTGGTGGGATAATTATCTCTCCCCTGAGGACAAACTTGCCATATTTACCTCTGTAAAAACTGAAACAGATGGAACACCCATAACATCTGATGGATGTTCTATTCCTGATTCTGTAAACACTTTGATTTTTACAATTATTAAACATTTTATTGGAGATCCATCTATTTGGAAAGACAGATCAGCAGAACTCCTCTCAAATCTTAAGTGCAGAACTCTATCTGATTTTCGTTGGTATAGAGATAACTTTTTACAACGAGTACTCACAAGAGATGATGCCAATCAACCATTTTGGAAAGAAAAATTCCTAGCTGGATTACCTAAATCTTTGGGTGATAAAGTTAGAGAAAAGCTTCGAAACCAACATGATGGCAACATCCCTTATGAATGCTTAAGTTATGGACAATTGATTTCTTATGTCCAAAAAACTGCTCTTAAAATTTGTCAGGATGACAAAATTCAAAAACAACTTGCCAAAGAAAAGGCTACAAGGAGTAAAGAGCTGGGCACATTCTGTGAACAGTTCGGCTTTCCTGCTTGTAAAAAATCTAAGCCATCTAAACCAAGGCAGTTTAGAACTGACAAACCAACCTACCATAAGTATAAACAAAAAACAACCCCTAGGTGGCCACACAAAGAGTCTAGATCGCCACACAAAGAGTCTAGATCTAAACCCAAAAATGATCCTTCTCAAAATAAAATAAAATGTTTTAAATGTGACAAACAAGGGCACATTTACAGATTTTTAAGTATTAAATCTTTAAAAAATCATATAAAATTGAAAACTGAACCATTTTTTATCCATAAGATATCAAAATGTCACTAATTTTATGTAGAATCTAATGATGAAAACAAATAAAAAAAAATTTGACCCCAAAATTAAAAAAAGTTTGGGGTAGAGGAGGGAAGAGAATGGGAAGGGTAGAGGAGAGGATCCTCTCCCGATTGTTGGGAGCCAGTCAACCTTATCAATTCGGGTTGGGGTGAGATGCATGACTGTGGCGGTTTACTGGCTCAAATTGAACGTTTCCTCAATAGAGCTTGGGATGTTAGAGTGGTGATTTGCAAACGCGAAGCTAATAGAGTCGCTGACACGCTGCCACGAGAGGCGTTATCTTTGGCAGAAGGAATCGTTTTCTTTCAAGTCCCACCACCATGTATTTTGCAGCACCTTGCTGCTGATATTGCTTAGTTGTTGATGTGATGATGTAATAATAAAAAAAAAACTCTTGTATAATAAGATCAGATAAGTGTTTTAAAAGAGATTGGTATTCACTATTGATTAAAAAATTATTAAATATAGGCGATTTGAAGTAGAACTACCCAACATGACTAATATGATTTCCAGCTCATCTTGACTAATAAGAGGCAACAAAATTGGACTCACTAAGCTAAACAACATGATCCTCTGGCAAAATTATAAAAGAAGAAGAAGAAGAAGAAGAAGAAGACATGATCCTGGACAACTGGACCAAATTTTAAATGATTTATTTATTAATTATTTAAAAACATGGTGATAGAATTTTGACTTTTCCCTCTAGAAAACTAGTCCCTATATATTAATTAGACAACAGATGAAGACGAAACTGTGGAGGGAGTAGAAAATTAAGAAAAATCAATGGTTGAGATCTTTGCCTAATTAATGGTCCAGACTAGTATTCTCCTTTTTTTTCTTTGTCAATAACTGACGTGGCTATATCTAGGCCGTAAAAAATGGATTATTAAGAGTTTGGGTAAGGGCAAAAACATTCACATCTTACTCCCCCAGAAAATTCAGTGGACTCATGTGACTCGCTCAATAGATTCAGATGTGATTGAAAAATAAAGCATGATAAAATCCTTCTAAAAAGAAAAATGCAAGCATATATTAAATTAATGAATTTATGCTAATGTATATAATCATCAATTCATCATTGTCTTTGGCAAAAATATATATATATATATATATAATCATCATTGTAAAAAAAAAAATGGATTTATCAAAAACTATTTTATTCATGTAGGTCGTAGGATCATCAAGTTTATGCTATGTTTGGTTTAATGGATGAGTCAAGGAAAGATAGGGGGAAAGGTGAAATTACTATAAGTTTCTAAATAAAAACTCTCATAATAAATAACCATTATGAATTTATTATCATTTTTTAGACGGAACTATCATTAAATGCTATTGGTTTATTGTGAATTTTTTTTTTTTTTTGTGATCATATTCATTCTTTTTAAATCACATACAAAAAACTCCCCAAGACGGAGCTTTTCCCAACCAAATTTTATTCCATCATTAGATCTAAGGAATGGTACTATGCATTTATAGATTTAAGAATTGGCATAAAGATTAAAACAAATAAACGGTTCAACTTTAATATCTTAAAAATTGTTATTTTGATGTTACATTAAAAAATAAATGTGAATTAATTAAGATGTGATCTAGACTGTTTATAATGGCTAGAAAAAGAAAAAGTAATTTTATAAAATATTAAATTTTTAAGTGTCGCTTTTTTTCATGCTCAAATGACATGAGAAATGAGAAGAAAAATGGTAGAAATAACAGAGGATTCAATCATCCAAATATATGATTTTGGGTACGAGATTCCTAACTAATGAAACAACTTTAATCAAGGTTAAAATTCTCTAAATGAATAAAGTCGCTAATAGTATTATGTTAAGACAATAATATACAGTACGGCATCCAATCTTTAATATAGGGGGATTTACTTTATTTAAGCTAATTACAAAATTATATAAGTCACTTAGTTATATACAAATACTAATTAATTTAGGAGAAATTTTTAGGTGAACCCGGTTCACCACATAATTTGTAGTCTCCTCCAATCACGAGCAAACACGTAGGATATGACGTAGATATTACAATCTGAGAAGGTACCCTAAAATAATGAGTCGTTACATAATTTTTTTTTCAACTTGTAAAGCTAAGAAAACACATAATATTTTTTTTATTTGACAAGTAATTTGTTAGGGTATCCACTTAGATTGTAAGAGTATTTGTTTGTGATTGGAGGAGACCACAAATGACGTAGCGAATTGGGTTCACCTAAAAATTTCTCTTAATTTAGATTATACATATAAGTCAATAAATCATACAAAATAATTTTAAAAAGTAATCAATTTAAAGTAATCTCTTGTCTTGTCTAACATTAATTTCATCTATAAAGAACCATATTCTTGTGTTTGCCCTTAACTTAGGTTAAACCTAAAGCATATCTAAAATCTATGTATCAAATTAATATACTCCTTCCGTTACTAAATAGAAGACCGATTTGGGGAGATGTGTTTATTCCTAAATATAAGAATAAAGACAAGTAAGTGAAGGATGGTGAGAATAAAGATTGGTTGTGAATGTGTTTTGATTCTATCACGTGATTTTGACATACCTTAATTAACATTTAATCTTTTTAAATTAGATAAATAAGTTTTATATTGGGAAAAGACAAATAAAGACTCTCCAATTATCAAAAGGACAATGTGATACACCGAATTTTAGAAAGAATAGATCAGTACAATACTGAAATGTCCAATACAAAATTAAAAAGAAAAGTGCTTTAACCACATTGGTATTCTCTTATACCATTTTGGTAACGAAGAGGAATGATTTGATATTCCCTAATACCATTCTGGTAACGAAAAATTTGGTATTCCCTTATACCTGGTAGTGAAGAGGAACATCTTCGACGGCTGTTTGAGGAACATCTTCGACGGCTGTTTGAAGAACATCTTCAACGGCTATTTGAACTTTTACTTTTAATTTTGTATTAGACACTTCAATCAATTGTGTTGATCTCTCATTTCTAAAATTCGATTTATCATATTGTCATTTTAATAATTAGAAAGTTTTTATTTGTCCCTATTTCCTTTTATTTATATTTAACAACCATCAACAAGTATTGGCAAAGGGGGAAAAAAAGAATATCCCCCAAGTCACTACCGTTAATTTCTGGGGGCACCCACCAAAATGAAGAAGATTGCACACAGTTTCTTCCAGTTTGTACTTTGTGTACATTCCCTTTTTTCTTTTCTTTTCTATATACGCTGCTTCCTACACGGTGCCCAAATCCTAAATCCAATCTCCTACGAAACCGCTTCCCCCAATTCCTTTCTCTATCATCAGTTTCAATCAAAACAACGGGCTTTCTTCTTCCTTTCTTTCCTTCTCACTAAATAAATCAGCTTCCTTTCACATTTTTTCAACTCTTATGAAATATCACTTCCACCTTTCATCACGTCACGCGGTTCTTTTCTCTGTTTAGGTGCGTCTCTCTTCATTTGATTTCCCTTCTAGGGTTTTTCTCTGATCGTTGTTGATTTGCCGGATCTTTGGGTAATTACCTTTTATCTGCACATACCCTTTTGGAACTGGTTGTGTATTATTGGGCATTTTCGTACGATTACCCAATTGGCCATTTGTATCTCTGATTGCCGTTTTGAATTTTGCTGTTGGTTTAAAAATTCCGACTTTGAAGATTGCCCTTTGTATTTGAGTTCAGAAAGTCGCTTCTTTTGAGTTTATGTCATCAGGGGAGATTGAGAATCTGAATATTACGCGAAATTGAGTTTCAAATTTGTTCCTTTTTAGTTTTTGGATTTGTTTTTTTTTTCTTTTTTGTTGGGGGGGGGGGGTTGGCTGAGATTATTGGTCATTCATGTTTAATTAGAAAAGAATGTCTTTTTATTAGAAGCAATCTTACAATTTACTACATGCTTTGATGTATTTTGGGAGTTTCAATAGGAAGGCACGGCTAGCTCTGT
Organism: Mimosa bimucronata; assembly: GCA_037074515.1. Taxonomy (NCBI): domain Eukaryota; kingdom Viridiplantae; phylum Streptophyta; class Magnoliopsida; order Fabales; family Fabaceae; genus Mimosa; species Mimosa bimucronata. The sequence goes on from CM073446.1 coordinate 6,584,948, forward strand.
CTTGGTGCTAATCTTTTTCTTATGATTATTTATTTGCAGGGTAGTTGACCCCAAGGGGTCCAAACTTTGTTGGATATGTTAACTCGTGATTGCTGTGTCTAGACTACCTTTTGGTTTGGATGCATTTTTCTTGTTGCTGATATTATTGAGTGTTGACTACCTAATTGTGCTCATAGCATCTTCTTTTTGCTATGAGCTTCTGCCCTGCTTCTTGATTGATCATGGATCGCTAGCATATGAAGATTTCATTTGGGGCCGGTGACCTTTGGAAAGCCCTGTATCTGTTGACATCTGAAAGAAGAATTTGAGTCACATGGCTTGGAATCCAAAGCTGCCACTATGTGTTGCTGTCTTGTTTCTATCGTCCTTCATTCTATTATTTGGCAATTCAAAAGCTGAAGTTGAACATGAAGTTATACAAAAACTAAGATCTGCTCCACACAAGAATGTAGGAAGCAAGGTCATTGATGGTACTGGTCTAGAGAATTCTCTTCATTTTGACGAAACTAATAATGTGCCGAGTGATAGGAAAGGTGGAAGTAGTAAAGTTTCTGTGTCAACGGTTGCATTATTCACTTTGGCAATGGCGGCTGCAACTGGTTTAGGTGCTGTACCCTTCTTCTTTGTGGAGCTTGATCCACAGTGGGCTGGATTATGCAACGGAATGGCAGCAGGTGTCATGTTAGCTGCAAGTTTCGATCTTGTACAGGAAGGGCAGGAACATGGAGCTGGAAACTGGGTTGTGATTGGGATTCTAGCTGGTGGCATATTTATTTGGCTATGCAAAAAGGTGAAGTTCTGGCCCTTTGTACCAAAATCATAATTTGACTTTCTCTTAAGAAAGTGGTTGAATAAATATATGCGTACGTATTTTGAAACTCTGGTTCTGTGCTGATGCATGAACTTTTCTTCAGTGTTGTTGTGGCTGGGCATTTAGAATGTGGACCATATAAAAGAAATAATTTTAATACTTGAAAGAACTAAGTTATTCATCTTTGGTATATCTTTTGGGGTGAACCCATCTACTCCAAGAATGCTGCAAATATGATGATTTTGTCATTCAATGAAAGAATTCAATGTTTGTTAATATCTAGTGTGATTCTTTTGTTTTCTTATCTTTTGGGATGCACAGTCATATAAGTATTGTATCTGCGATTATAATTTCATTTTTTTGGTTCATTACATTCTTATTTTGTTCTGCATTATCTCCTTGGTTTCAGTATCTTGAGCAATATGGGGAAGTAAGCATGTTGGATATAAAGGGCGCTGATGCAGCCAAAGTGGTTCTAGTTATTGGAATAATGACACTTCATTCTTTTGGAGAGGGTTCTGGGGTTGGGGTCTCCTTTGCTGGCTCAAAAGGTTTCTCTCAAGGTCTGTTGGTTACATTGGCTATTGCTGTACACAACATACCAGAGGGATTGGCTGTGAGCATGGTTCTAGCATCAAGGGGTGTCTCCCCACAGAATGCTATGTTATGGAGTGTAATAACTTCTTTACCTCAGGTATTGTTTTGTTGTTGTTGTTATGGAGTGGAATAGCATTGTCATAGTTCAATGATGATCTATTCAGATACAATAGCAAATGATAACATAAGAAATAATGACTCATTGGCACAACTCAATAATCAATATTGTTTGTATATTTCAGATTTACATTGTTGTGAGGTTCTCAATCCTTGGGTATGTTTTCATTGGTATAAGGGTTAAAGTGCAATTCTACCAATTGAGAATTGTCCAAGGTGCAGTAAGCACAAATAACAATTGAAAGGGGCAATTATACCAATTGACTTTTGAAATGGGTGCGGATTGGCTAAAACTATCAACTTTAAGACGTTGACTGTTAAAATTTTGGTGATCTAGAATGGTGACTTTTAATGTTCAGCGTTTGCAAAGTTGATGGTGTTGGCCAATCCGCACCTATTTTAAAAGTCCATTGGTATAACTGCCCGTTTCAATTGTTATTTGTGTTGGCTGCACCTTGGACAATTGTCAATTGGTAGAATTGCATTTTAACCCTTGTTATAATGATTTTGGTCAAGCAGTATGCTTGAGTCTGTTTTGCTTTGAGTGAGGTATTACTTGTATGGCTTCTCCTCTCAATTCTGAGTTTCATTTTCCTTTATTAACTTGTATGTTTCCTCAACATAAAGCACGACAAAGTAGCTGGATTTTTTTAGTTGGGTTTTGCACTGAGACTGTATTCCCTAACCTGAAAGGATTATTTTCTCTTCTCAACCATTACATTGAACTATTAAAGACTTGGTAGCATTTTTATTGTAACCTTATCTAATGAAGTCACATCCTTTGTGAGTTTGCCTATTCCATGCTGCTTAGTCCCATGGGCAGTTAATTTCTGCTCCACTTGATGAGACTATACTAGTGTCTATCATTTTTACCGTTAGTGTGATCATTAAATGCAGTAATTAACAGTGCCACCATTAATAAAAAAAAATTATGAATCGGGGAAATCCTAGCCGATGTGGCTGAATTACATGGCTCTAAAACATAGATGTGAGTGAAACAATGGTGGGGGTATTATTGTCTTGTTTTTGCCACTTACCAAGGAAGATCATTCAAGAATCAATTACTCACACCATTATTTGCAACAAGTATGAGTTTTGAGGGTGTTTTCTGCACGAATTTGAGAGTTTATGGTGACTTCTCAAGTTTAAAGTCAGTATCTCTGCGTGACTTAAAATTCATGACACCCTTTGCAATGTAGTCTATTTTTATGTTTCAATTAATATTGAATTTGTTAATAAATTTATGATTTTCTTTCAACTATTTATGATTAAAAATTTGGAAATTCGCTATTGATTCCTGTTGCACATGTTGATACTGATGCCGATCAAATGTTAAGTGGTTGGGTTCTGTGGTAACAATGATCATGACCAATGACAAATGGTTGTTCAAATGGTAGTTTTTGGCCATGATCTCTTACCATGTTATGCATGATTTGATGCAGCCAATTGTAGCGGTTCCTTCATTTATGTGTGCTGATGCATTTAGTAAGTTCCTTCCTTTCTGTACGGGATTTGCAGCTGGGTGTATGATCTGGATGGTTATTGCAGAAGTTCTCCCTGATGCATTCAAGGTGATATACTTGTCATGAGTATTGGATATTCTGATCGTTAAAAGTTTCTTCTTCATGATTTATTATCTTTATTTTCTCTTTTAATATTTTAATGGATGGTGGCAACATGGTGACCAAAATTGGGACACAGTTCACCATGAGCATCATTCTCATCATGACATGACATTTCCCTGCCATTCACTGGAATTAATTTTTACTTTTCCTTGCATTGGCTTGACTTCAAATTGGATGATCCCACTTGTTCAAATTTCATGTTATATGTAAAGATTGGAATTTCATTGTTATCATAAGGAACTGTTCCCGTGGATCCATAATGCATTTCTTATGTTATTTTCCTCCCTTTAACTTGTGTATATTCTTATTTATGTAATAATTTTTGTGCTTTGGATTACAGGAAGCCTCTGCTTCACAGGTTGCATCAGCAGCAACCCTTTCTGTAGCATTTATGGAAGCTCTTAGCACCCTCTTTCAAAATTTCAGCCACGACTACAAGTGAGTTTATGACAAGGAATAAATTGAATTTTTGGATGCCCATATCACTGTTCCACAGAAGTAACACTTACTAGTTTTCTTTTCTTTCTTTCTTTCTCCCTCCTGAAAGTTTGATTTCTTTTTCAGCTCTGAGGATGCTTCTGGCTTTTTTGTTTCATTGCTTTTTGGCCTTGGCCCATTACTTGGTGGCATCATTCTGGTTGCATTCGCTCTTGCCTTTCATCTACGGCATGCTCTTCTCATGGGTACAGCTTGTGGGATTGCTTTTGTTCTCGGTGCTTGGCGTCCAATGCAGCTTATTTTATCTTCAAAGTTGGGATTTTTCCCTGTTCTATTCCTCCTTGCAGCAGGGGCCGCTTTCGTCCATGTTTCTAGCTCCAGCATGTTGAAGGTTGCATATCGCAAAAAGACCTCAGCTAGCGATTTGCCTACCGTCACCGGGTTCCCACTGAGCATTCACACCCTTCAATCATTCATTTCATGCGGAACGGTTGCTTTTCATGCTTTGGCTGAAGGGCTCGCATTGGGAGTGGCCGCACCAAAAGCATACGGACTTGGCCGTCACATGGTGCTTCCGGTCTCTCTCCACGGACTCCCACGAGGAGCAGCCGTGGCTAGCTGCATCTTCGGCGCTACTGATAGTTGGCACGCCTCCCTTGCTTCCGCCGCCATAATCGGATTCATGGGCCCGGTATCAGCAATCGGGGCCATTCTTGCTGGTATCGATTACAGCGGTCTTGACCATGTTATGGTCTTTGCATGTGGCGGATTAATCCCAAGTTTTGGAAATATGGTTAAGAGAGCACTAAGTCTGGAAAAAAGTAAAAGTACCTGTGGCCTTATAATGGGTATGGGTATCGCTATTATTTGTCTGACATTCACTAGGTTGGTTTGCTTGCATACACCTTACTGCAATTCTGCACCAGAAGCTGTAAGATAGGGATTACTGTGGTGCATCATTATCTATATTGTTAAATGTTCTTATACAACAAAGACGTATGCATATAACTCTTTGGATTGATCACCCAAGTCAGTCTCCAGCCATGAAAGTGTGAAGAGATCATTGATCAAAGAAGGATGGATATTCATCAATCTTTTGCAGAGTGTACTTGTGTTTAGTTTTATTGACCAATTGAGAATGCAGAGATTGGTATGTCAGTTACAGTGGAGCTGTCCTTTTGGGGGGATTTAAAAGAAGCTAACCAATTTTAGCTTTTTTGGTACTGAGGCAGATTTTTATTGCAGGTGCTAGAGTTTCCATTCAGAACCTTACGTGTTGAAAACATTTAGCTTTTGCTTTGTATATAGTTTTATATTTTATTGATTTGAAGTTCTGAACCTTAATTTCCTACATTTTATTGATTTGAAGTTCTGAACCTTAATTTCCTACAGTATGATGAATGAAGCAAAACTCGGATAAGTCAGAAGATTTTGATATTTGGACTGGATGATGTTATACAAGGATAAACAGCTGTTTAATTGGGTTTAAATTTATACTCAGTGTATCACCGTCCATATTGCTTGTATACAACTGAACATTTTTATGTTTATGACTTTTTATTGCCAGAATTTTAAGTTTATGATAGTGAATAGATATTAGTGATATTTTAAAAATGTCTTAAGTTTTTATTATAATATTTGAATTATTTTTTTAATAAAAATTAAATGTCAGTTTGGTTGAATAAATTTTATCACCCATTAATTGTTTTTGTTTGATTCAGTTAAATTCTTACATTCATGTCGTCTCGATTTTCTATGTCTTATGATTAAGAAAGATAGTTATAATAATTTTTTGACCGCCTCGAGCCGTCGACTAAAACTAAGAAAAAAATCAAAGACATTAAAACGATAAGTTTTTCATGTTGAGTTCTCTTATTTTAAACTTTACATTTTCAGTTTTGTTTTATTAGAACTGCAAAAGAAAATTATGTCTTTTAGCATATACACTATCTTTGGGCGTATTTGATTAAGTGATTAAATATGTATTGATATATTACGTGTGCCCGCACGTGGATGTGTGTTCATGTTATCATACGTATGTTGTAATATACTAGCTGGATGTGATATTTTTGCGGGTTTATGTGATGATTAGTGTTTTGCCTTGCTTTGTTTATCCCTATTATTTCTCAATGTTTTCTTTCTGTCTAAAAGATTAGTCTCCGGATAAAAACCGAACCCGGTAAAAACCGACAAATTACTCTAAATTGTTGATGTGTCCAAACTTATGCATTAAAACTATATGGATTAAAATTAAAATGAGGAGAGAGCCCAAACATTATACTCTTTTCGGTACTAAATATAAGACATACGTATTTAACTAGTTTGATTAAATTAAGTATGTTCATTAGATTAATTAAAATCACATGATATTATTAATTCACATCAACCATTTATCTTTATGCCCACAATACCTCTCTTATTTATTTAATATTGAGAAACATTCATAGAAATAATTTGGAGGGAAGTTGAGAACAAATTAGAATAGGTTTTATATTTATAACCAAACTCACATCCCCAATCCCCAATCCCCAATCCCCAAAATGTAAACATAGTATATTATATTAAGCACCATAGGAAGTATCAACACAACTTTTACATCTTATTTTAAAACTATTTTATTCATCCCGAAAAAGATTTTGATACATAACTTCGCTAGCTACAAAATAAATTCATTCATCCACACTCAGTGCAGGGATGAACTACTCACTCTAGCTAGTTTCTCTGCAACACCCAGAAACCAAGTAAAGCCTCACAAACAAAACAAGTTCTAATCTTTTATCCTTCATCATCTTCTTCACTTCGAAATGGACTCATTATTTCTCTGCAAATCCTCTTCTCCGTTCACCAAACTCTCCTTCTCAGCCACTAATGGCTTCTTCTGTTCAGACACACTCTGTGAACCAGTCAACCTTGCAAGCATCACAAACGTCATACCTCCAACAACATTATTCAAGCACCTCAACACAACCACAAATGATTTAAACACCAATGGAGGAAGCCCTTTCTCCAACACAAACTCAATCCCATTCAAACTTTGGTACCTCAAATTACTACTAAACCCCATATGAGCAGCCCATGTCATAGCATTCAACAATGTAGGAGGTGGCTTATTTGGTGTCTCAAAATTTGGATCCATTTTCTTCCTAAACTTGATCAACCCATTTGAAATTGCAGTCCCCACAAGGCCAGCTCCAAACCCCACTCCTGCAAACACCAATCCTTTATACACCAATGTCCCAAATCTTTCAACAATCCCATAAGCACCTGGCTCAAACATATGACTAGGAGGACAACTTGCAAAGATTGAAGGCAAATTTGATGACAATGAAGATGAAGCCATGGTGGGTGCTAAGAGATACATGAGTGTGAAATTCAGAATTGACCCAACAACAAGTGTGCAAAACACAAAATCAAGCTCATTCAATCCAAAATTTGGCCTTGTAGCCATGTCTCCTATGATGCAAGCAGTGACACCCACAATTTCTTCCATCAAAACCTTGAAAGGAAATTGGGGATCAGCAGCAACCCTTGATCTCCATCCCTCCAACAACATACCCAAAATCCCTAAACCCTTAGATGAATCGTCCGAATTCGAATCCCCATCGTTGCCGCCCCAATCTCCGCCGTCTCTGCCGTCTCCGCCGTCGCTGCCATCGCCGCCGGCGAATGAAATTTGAAGATTTTCAGGCAGATTTGGCTCGTAGACCTTTGGATTGATGAGAGGAAAGGATCGATTTTGAAATTGGAGGGAAGATGGGAAGGGATTAAGGGTTCTGGGGTTGAATGAGCGAGCGTGGTAGGATCCAGAGAGAGGAGAAAAACGGAGCTGAGACATGGCTGCCATGGTGGTAGGGCTTATTAACTCCATGATCTAGAACAGTAACAAGAAATTAAAAAAAAAACCCATGAATCGATTCAAAAAAAGCAGACAGATTTCGGAAATATTGCATAATAAGAACATGGTTTACAGATCAAGAACAGAAATAAAAACCAAAAAATCATGATAATCGTCGGAAAGATTGAAAATTGAACAGAGAAAGAAAGTACCTGAAGAAGAGAGAATGAGAGAGAGTGGATTCGTGAAACAGAAGAGTGAAGAGAGTGGAAATGTGAGTGGAAAATTCAGATTGAGAAGCTTGAAATCTCAAAACCTATATATAAATGAAGTTACAGTGTTCGAATTCTTGAATCTCAGGAACCCTACTATGTTTGAGAGTGAAAAGGACCTTTCAGAACTAAAAGACAAAATAGTGTTTCTTTTATATATTAAAGTGGTGGTTTTGCTTTTACATATTTTTAAATTCAGACAACTTTTATAATAATACAAATTTAACAATGTAATAATTTGTTTTTAATATTTTGGGATATAAATTAAAGACATGATTATTCAATGTATAATATTAAAAACGTTATCGGTGAAGATTCTCTGTATCTTTTTCATCAAATACTCCAAATTTCCAATCACATGTAGTGAGTGATGTGTCTTATTTTTTAAATATTATAATTTAAGAATAAATTCTCATGAGATAAATATGACATATAGCCTCTTGTGTGTGATTGAAAAACTTGATGTAATGGAAATAAGGAACATAAATAGGATATGAAGAATTTAGATCAAGTTTTATATATATTTCGTTAAATTCTCTATATGTGGTTATGTGTTTTATTTTTGAAATGTTCATGACTATAAATTTATATGAAATAAATAAAACACATTTCCTTCTATTATTATTGGAGAACTTGATATAATTGATATTAAAAAGCTTGACGTAAGTATGATTTTTTTCTACATTAACCATATTGACATTCCTTTGACAACAATTAATCAAGGGAGGATGCTTATGAATTATACAAGTATTATTAGGATATTTTAGGAACAATATGTCATAATATTGATTAACATAACTAATATCTTACAAATGAATAAATAAATAAATAAATATGCATATATTCATAACACGAAGGAATATTTATTATTATATAAACATTATGTGTTGCTTATCCTGAAATAGTTATATTTTAATAAAGGTATTAAATGTTTTGGCAAAAAAAAAAAATAAAGGTATTAAATGTGAGAGACAAAGAGAGTGAGAAATATTGTGAAATTAATGAAGATAATGTTGGGAAAAAATATTAAAAGAAGGAGATAATGTGCATCAAAGTCATATATTTAATATCAAATCAACTATAAATCTATATTTAAGATTGTAAAAGAGAATACACACACTCCATATAGAGAGGTACCTCTCCGTCTGAATGGGAGAGGAACCCATCCTTTTCTTTTGTAGCATTTTCCCTCATTTTCTTTCTTAATAACCACTAGATCTTTTTTCAATGGTTCAGATTTTGATTTATACAAAATATATTTTAATTGATTTTCAATAATGATATTATAAACACCAAATCTGAACCATTCAAAGAAGATCTAATGGTTATTAAGAGAAAAAAGATACAATGACTAATATACCCTTATTTACCTCCCTTTTATTTAGTTTCCAATGGACTAAGTTCAACTTAAGAGTAGAAAAAAGCGTTGGATTTAGAAAAATGAACGACAGTTTTAAAACAAAATGGAAGGGAGTGAGAGTAAAACAAAATTATTTTCTTTAATTCTCATTGTATCGAATGGTGGTAGTTTAACTTTAGAAATAAAAAATTAAGTTTAAATCGTTTTAATTAATTAATGTAGATCTCTGGCCCAGGGCGACAAAGGACAGGACTCCTGATGGAGACAACAATATTGCATGCAAATAATTATTTAACCGGTCTCATTTTTTTCCCTCTTAAAAAGGGATAATTATTTGTGATTATACATAAATATATAATACAAAAAAAAAATGTTGCCTGCTAATTAATGGTGGTCCGTTCATTCCCTCTGCTTGTAAATATCTACTAAACCCCACTGCCAACGCAACTTGTTTATATAAAATAAATAATCATATCATACAGATGTTAAACAACCGTATGTGAAGATTTTTCTTTTTCAAACAGCCTTTATTAATGATATGACATGATGACTATTCATTAAAAGATGCTAATTTAATGAGAGTTAAAAAAGGATAATAAGTAATTATTTTCAAAATCGGAAAAAAATCCTCATTTTATAATGTTATTGGTCAGAGAAACTTAACAAGTTTTTTAGTTGATATGATCCTTGTTTCTTAAGTTTTCTCTCATTTAGTTTTTGGCCTCTCACAATTTAAACAAGAGATTTCAGTTATTTTATGGGCAAAATGATTCATATTTTTATTAAATTATAGGGATCAATATTTTAAATAGAATGAATTCTAAAATATTCAAACTTCTTGTTTGATACTCAAAGAACGAAAATCCAAACATGGGCAAACCTAATTGATCAGATATTGTATTAACCATATATTTTAATACACAAAAAGTTCTGGTACTTTACATGATTTCACATGGAGAATTACTCCGTACTCAAATTCAGAGACTTTTGACTAATAAAATTTTAAAAGATAAACTTTTCACCCATTTCCTCAATTTCTTATATTCAAACCAAAAGAAAAAAAAATGGTTTCATCTATTTCTTTATTAAGAGGTCAAAAAGGAGTATATGTAGATATGAAGAACACAAAGCATATGTTAGATATAAAGAACACAGTCTTGCAAACTTGGGAGTTGCCAAGATGGGCTTTTCCGAAGAAGAGACATCTGCATCGATATCACTAAGATAATCAACCTCTTTTCCTCTCCTTTTCTTAACTTCCACGCATCCTTCTTCTTCTTGTTGTTTTATGAATACAAGGTATAGGAAAAATGTCTTTGTAATCCTAAACTCATCATGTATTGAGTCTAATGAGTCAAGCAGTTTAGTTAATTTTTAACATAAGCATACAACTAAAAGTAATTATCTAATCCTACAAGGCAAGCTATCTTAGTTCGTTAATTGTATTGATCAATATATGCTACACACATATAACAATCACCTTGCATTTCTATAGTGGAATACTGTTGTATGGAAAAGTGAGTGAGGGAGAAAAGGTGATGAATACTGTGTATGAAAATTTCCCAAAAATAGTACGCTCCCTCGTTTGTAAATATGATATTTAATTTACTTTTTTAGAAATTTTTAATAAAGTTAAATAAGTTACTTATAAATTGATTTGCCAATTTTTTTAAACTAATTTATTTTACTTATAAAATAACATATAATCTAATAATAAACAAAATATGTTATGATTAAGTGGTTCGTTTTGCTTCATTAATCTCTCCAAAAAAAAGTCAAATGGATATTATATTTAGAAACGGAGAAATAATAAAAAATATTATTTTTAGGAGTTTTCCATTCTAATAATTTTTTATTCCTAATTTTCTTCCAACCTAAACGTAGATACAAGTTCATGGATTGTAGATTAGATCTTTAGAAGTACTCATTTGGTTCGATGAATTATCAACATCAAACTTCAGCCATCGTACTTGAGAGGGTTTCTATGTAGATTACACGTGTCTTTGATTTGCTTATTAGATATTCTTCCAATTTGACAGCAATCATAACCCTCAATGCGTTGTTGAACTTGTAGGTGTTAGATATTCTTCATAATTTTCCAATTTGACATCATTCATAACTCTCAATGCGCTGATGAACTTGGAGGTTATGACTCAGGAATATATTCTCGTAAACTGATGATGATGATAGTTTTAAAGAACTCGAATAATGGAGAGAAAAGTCAATACTATCATTGTAGTCCGAGAGGACGTTTCTTTTTTTTTTTCTTTTTTTTTATTCTTTTTCTTTTTTACCGGAACAAAAGGACATATATTCCTGGGCCTATATCTATTTTTCTTTACATATGTAATTATCTGATATCCAATGCTAATAGATTAAATTTAAGAATTTTCTCTCCTAACGCATTTATTTTTGAACAATTAATTTGAAATCCCTTGGAAGACACATAATTAAGAAAAGATCCCATAACATGGCCAAATTAAAGTTAGATTCATAGGGACCTGATTTGTATTATGTCCCAACATTAAATTACCCTTTTGCCCCTTTAGCTGAATGACAATTTGTAGCCTCTACGTAACAAATTTTGAGCCTCAATTATAAGGTGTAAAAATTTTGGGTAGTGACAACTTTTGACCTCTCCATAACATTTTGACCCTACGTAACAAGTTAATGAACACCATTCGCAAGTCTTGTAGTTTGTTAATATATTGTATTTTAGCACAGTTATAACAAATGTAATTGTCTGAATAACAACTTTTGGCCTCTTTGTAACAATGTTTTGGCCTTGCATAACAACTTTTGAGCCTCCTTCACAAGGTGTAAAAATTTTGGTAGTAACAACTTTTGGCTTCTCCGTAAGCTCTGCATAACAAGTTAATGAGCTACACTCACAAGTTATTACGGAAAGCTAAAACATTGTTGCAGAGAAGACAAAAGTTGTCAATTAGATTAAGGGTAATTTGGTTTTGAAACTTAATGCAAATGAGATCCCTAAGAACTAACATTAATTTGGCGATTTTGTAGGACCCCTCCTTAATTATGTGTCTTCTATTGGAGTCCAAATTAATTTCCCCTTTATTTTTCATCTACAAGAAAGTCTTAAACCAACCACCATTATTCAATTGCTTATCGTTTGTTTTTTAATAAGAGGGTCAAGCACTAACAGTAAGACCACATGAGGATATAAGAGGGAGCAAACCTACGATTTCCCACTTGCAGGAAGCTCTCATGCCACTTTGCTATAATGGTACCATTAGCTCAATTGCTTCATTTTTAATATTGACTTGCAAACAACCACACAAGCATCTTCCGAGAGAAATGTTCTTGTCTTCTCATATGTAGGCCACCTTTAGATCTTTGTCCAAACTGGCTGAGTTACCATTTTCATTGGCTTTATTGATAACTTTGTAGGTTGCTTTAATAGAAAACCTCCACCCATCATTTGAATATCTCCAACGGATAGTATTCTCTTCTCTAATTGGGTCAAGAGATTTAACTAGGATGAATTGTTTGATCTCCTCAAGGGAATCATTCCTTCTTTTTTTCTCTTCATATTTTTCATATCCCACACGCATGTGAGAGTTCTGAAAATCAATGACCACCTTTTGTAAACAAGTTGGGTACAAGGGACGGGCTCAGTCTGGCAAAATGCCAGCCCAAATTAAAGCAAGCCGCCCAGTGCAACCCTACAGGCTAAAAGGACTGGTCCGTTTACCGGCTCTAATTGCAATCAAACAAAGACACTACTTCCATACCTGTATATAATATTTTATCGTCAAGAATGTCCTGCTCAAAGTAACGTGGCCTGCAAAAAACCTCAGCAACATGCTTTATTATAAATCAACCAAAAGTCATAAACAAATTTCTGAAAAAAGTTGACCTTGGAGATGGTGGCTACGTTAACATTGGTACAAGTACCTGCAATATTAGCTTTAATTTCAATCATCATCACCAGCATAACCACCCGCTTTTACTTTTCAGGCAAAATACCAGAATCAACATTGTTCTACTTCCTAAGCTTCTATACCTGACAAATGCTTTATTATTTCCTTAACTTCTCAATCTGATTATGAGACAATGAAAATAAACGTCAAGGGCATTATTTTTTCCTTGCCCAATAATTCATGAATCATTGAATCTGATAACTATCTCATATACAGAATTGGAGAGAGAACACAAATTACAATTCACTACCATCAGGCAATGCAATTACCTCAAATCCTCCTTCTTCTAGAAGTGGAAGCTACGCAGTGCAACAATTTTCCATCGGGCTCTCTACAATAATGCTTTAACTTGTACAATTATCCTCCAGACTCTTTGCAGCAAAGCAATTTAGGGAGCCCTCAAAATAAATAGACATAATAGAATTATCAACACGAATTGCAGTTTGCAGCCATGCCTCTAAAAATTCGTCTCCATTAGGAGACACAGTTGTCATTCAAAAATAAAATTTACATGTTACACACTAATAATAATAATTCGGTTCATAGAATTCATAGGGGACAATACTTTTCTACAATTATTTGGGCTAACATATTCGATTCAAATATCAGGGCTATATAACAGTTAAACAACAACCATACAACTTTTTACATGCTACTACCCGCAGCAGACCATCATCTAGGCTTGATTAAACATGGTAACAGTAACCACAAGGGTTATATTGCCATTTCTTCAATCACTAAAAAGCCGACATTCTGCAGAACTATTTATGCTAAATACATCAACAGGGCACAACCGTACCTTAATCATTAACCTCCCTGCTTACCTTTATGATCTTAATTTCCCCCCTGTAGACATGGAAATCAACTGTTGATTACTAGACGTTGTTCCCTACTTATTTATTGCTCTTCTGGATTCAAAAGATCAGTGCAATATTTATTGCTCTTCTGGATTCAAAAGATTAGTGCAATCTACTTGATTGTTATATAGCGGTTTGTGCCATGTTTGGCCCAGTGGTCCTTCAAGTCAACTGGGTTTGACAGATCATGGCCCTCTGCTGCAAGCCGGCTAAGAAGCTTATTGAACGCGCCTCCACTCATCTTTCGTCCACCAACCCTAGCATGCCTCTTATTGGGAACTGCTGGAAGTGGATACATTGATAGAGTTGTTGTGCAACAAGCAGACTGCCAGCCCCCGTTCCCCCATTTGTAGCACTGTCTCAGAACACCAGTACAAGAGCATACAGGTGCTGGCATTGTTGACTCATCATATACTACCTGGTTCAACCCCAAGTCTTGACCTTTCCAATCTGCCTTCGAAGACCCCAACTGCTTGTTAAGATCATCACCTCCATTAACCATTTCCTGACCACTCTTCCACTCATGTGCCTTTCCAAACATCATCTTATTTAAGTCTTCACCCTCCCTCTTGAGCTTTTTTGCTCTTGGTGCCTTCTTATTAGGTGAAATTGACTTACCATCCTTTGGCCGCTTGGCCCGACGTGATTTCCCGGCTTCATTAGGCATGGATGCTGTTGGAAGGTCATCACCAGCATGCATTTCCCGTGTGCCGTAAGAAGTATCCCCCATATGAGGTAAGTGGTGTACTTGCTGCTGAGGATGATGCACATGCTTGACACCTCGAGCAATTTGGCATCCTGGAGGGCAAGAAGACATGCTACCACTGGCTAAGGAGTTCTCTCGATATTGAAGGGTAGCAATAGCATTATCTCTTTCCATAATGGCAGTATTCCGTTCGTTGATAGCAGTGTCTCGTTGCAAGAATGCCATATCACGCTCAGCAAGGGCTGCCTTTTTTTCAGAAAGGGCTAGATTTCTCTCTTGAATAGCTGCATCTCTCTCAGCCATGATTGCCATAATTTGCTTCATTGAGGGTTGATGTTGCATCAACCACTGCAACAAGAATATTGAGATCAATATAATTAAAGATACTGGTTTTTTTTTGGAAGGAAATACATACCACACTAAGTAACTATTATTTTATTCAAACTTCAACAGTAGAATGTGTAAATGTGCAGAAAGTTATCTTAATATACCTGCCCCTGAGCTGATTTATATTGATCGGCTTTGTGCCTTCCATTTTCACGATGCCCAGCATCATCCATCAGACACGCACAAATGGACACAAAAGATGAATACTTTCCTGGGTCTCCTCAGCCAGTATAGAACTTGGTCAATTGAGCAATAATAAATGCAACAAGTCCTGTATAAAAAAAAAATATATTACTATTACTAGCTAACATAACTTAAGCATCTCTTTCCAGCTTCTATTTTCTTGGTTATGAGATTTGAGAAAGAATGAATTTCCCTTTCAGCAAATCTACACCAGCTCTACCCAAAAAGAACTGCTTCAAGGGTTGAATAACTTACCATGATTATAAATAGATATTATAAACGCAAAAGATGAATGCCCAACTGGTTAAAATTTCCCCTGCGTATAAGAATACAGCATACGTAAGTAAGAAATGAAGCACAAGGATTCCAACTTCCAAATGATGCTACCTATGCAGGGTTGCAACATGTATAGGAAGGCAGATTCATTACATATATGTGTGCACGCGCTAATGGCGTAGAATGTTACTTCCATCTAAGCATTAGAGTGCAAGAGTTTTCAAACAACATTTCCAAAGGGTACAGACATTTAAATTCATCTGTGGTTCAATTGAGGCAAACAGATTTCATTTCAAAGGTGGATATAAATGCAACATCTATAATACATATATTATCACCATAAAACAATTTTGAATCTTCTTTTTCTTTACCAAGGCATCAGAATTATTTCTTATCATAATTTTTTTTTTCCATCATATTTTTCTTTCCATTCCATACTATTATGTGCACCAATCATCATGTTAAATACTCTTTATTCACAGTACTCGATACAGTTGGTACTCAACAAGAAACAACAAAAAACACAAAATAAGAAATATTAAGAATAGATGAATAAAGCATATAGAGTTGTAGAAAATGAGAAGACGGGCATTTATTCCAATGTATCAAGAAGAAGAAGAAGAAGAAGAAGAAGAAGAAGACTGATCCATATTTCAATTCACAAGTATTGAACACAATGCGTACGTAAAGACTGTAAGTTGGAGAATGGAGTATAAACAATTAATGAATGTCCCCGGCGCATTATACTTACAACTTAGTCCAAAAAGGTCAAATTATGTTTTAAAACAGCATTTGTAGACGGGAAAGAGAGTTTCAAATGACAAATTATAGTTTCAGGGCAGTGACTGTTCTATTTTAAAGATTAGTTTGAGGTCTTGATTGAAAATTAAGTAGCAAGGCTATGATAAACAGTTGGAAAGGTGACATAAAAGCAAGTCATGGGACACAATAACCCTATACAAAACCTACTTCATCCCAATTCTGTGAACAACCGGAGGCAAAAAGAAAAGTAAAATAACAAGGGTAATCATGGTTTGAAGAAGAGGGGAAGGAACAAGGGAAGAGAAGAAGATTTTAAGCTGTTAAAGGTTCAGGTACACCATTGCCTTACTTCGTAATCCACTATAAGTGGATATTTAATAAGCAACTTAAACTTACTGTAAATGACCTGATGTATGATTGAAGATCAATGACGAAGTACACAAAACAAAGCTGCTTATTGAATTCCATAAATCTTAACCATTTCCCTCTTTCTAAGAACGTCAACGGTGAACTTATCAAAGTCAAATGCATTTCAATTTTCCCAATTTGAAAATACTAACAATAATAAAAAACCAGTTCGGATCAGGTCCTCCTCCTAGTCCCAGAGCTAAAGAATTTCCAAATCCAATGAACATAAAACTCAAAAATCATTCAAAACTTCGCATCTGAACAATAAGAAGTTAAGAACCGCTCAATTGCACAAAGGCCCGAATTTGAAGAGCGAAAAAATTGAATTATTTCAAAGCAACGCATCAGAACTACGATAAGAAGTTAATAACAAGTCAACCATGCTGAATGATAGCAATTTGCAAAACGGAAGAGAATCTCGCAAACAATCAGCAAAATAAGCTTCAATTTGCACAATAAAGCTTCAAAAACAAAACAAAGAGGGAAGAACTATAAGACAGCGAACATATATCTATAGTTTAAAGCTGCTTAGAGATCAGAATTCAGAGCTCGAGTATAAATAATAGGTATAAACTATCAAAGAGAGAAGGAGAAAAATCAAAAGACAAAAAGCAAAGTATGTACAGAACAGAAAGACAAGAAAAGGGAATAAAAAGAAACTTACGAGACGAAGAGGAGGAACATGAGAGAGAAGAATGATTAAAAGACAGAACAACAGACTGAAAACCCTAATCTCCGTCCGTGGAAGGAAGAAAAAGCGACAAAATTTGCTTTCACTTTTTTCACTTGTTTCTTTCTTCTAACTATGAAAAATTTTTCCTCCCATTATTGGCTTTGGGGTTTTCCAATTTTTTTATTTTTTGGAAGTGGGGCGTACAGGGTTTTTTTTTTTTTTTTCACTCACTATACAAAGAAGCAAAGAACTATTTATGTATTGGAAGTAAGAAAGTGAAAAGTGGCGAGTAATTCACGCGCCGGGTCGGATTAAGACCATCACAGAGAAACAGTAAGAGAAGAAGGAGAGATCCTATTTGAGAAGAGAGAGGAAATTAGGGGTTTTGAGATGTTGAAATTGTGGGGGCTTTTATCATTTTCTGGTTTTGTTGATAAAATTATACAGTAAGGTGAAAATCAGTAAACATTAACAGTGTTGACTTCACCAAGGGAGCTGAATCGGACAATTTGTGGACGGAGAAAATTGAATGGCTAATTGAAGGATATATATATATATATATATAGAGAGAGAGAGAGAGAGAGAGAATCTCACCGAACAGTTTGGGAAGACGAGCTGCGGCGGCGGCGGGTTGACGGCGGCCGGCGGAGGGAGCTGGTGGCGACGGCGAGGAAGAGGAGGGAGTTGGAAAATGGAAGACAGAAGAAGGAATAGGGGGATGAGGTAGGAATGTGGAATAGGGATGGGAGAGGCTTGAAACGCAGCGTTTTGAAATTCTTAGGATATACTCCCTCCGGTCCTAATTATAAGAGCCCGGCCGTCAAAACACGCTTCTTAAGAAAATATGTAAAAGTGATTAAATGTGTCTGAAATATACATCGTTTTCCAATATTACCCTTATTTATATGAGTCTATTAAGAGAGAGAAATATATAAGTATTAATAAATATGAAAGAGAATTAGGGGCAAAATAGGAAAAAATGCATTAAATGATGAGAAAATGTAAGGTGAGCTCTTATATTTTAGACCAAATCAATTCAATTTTGAGCTCTTATAAATAGGACTGGAGGGAGTAATTAGGTTGACCACTTGACTCAATAGAGTGCTTTTTTGTCGGCAAATCATGCCTTAAGGTGGATGACACTTCCAACGAACAAGCAACCAACCAAGGACTGATTAGTTGGTCGAGCCGATAAGTAAGCTTTTCTTCCCACGGTTAGGATGAGAATGCGTGTTTGAATATTGGGAAAACATTGTCGTTGGGGAGGGGACAACCATGTTTATGGGCAGCACTCATATCCTTTGAATCCGGATTAGTCGGTTGTCAATAGGGACTGGATTACCGTACGGTGTTTAACCACACATTTAAAAAGAAAATTATGCATTCATGTGAAAATTTAATAATATTATTTATAAATAAGACCAAAATAAATCTTCTATATCTATCTTATGGAGAAGACCATGGGAATATCTTGGAATGATAAAAACTTGGGGGGAAATACTCATATTTTGAAAGTATGAGGGTGTAAACATTGCTCCTCTAACTGTATTATAAGTCACTTTTAACATATTTTAGCAAGTCCAAAAAAATATTAGACTTCATTAACTTTGCTTTAGAATTCAACAACTTTTTAAATTTATGCTTATTAAAAACAATTGTAAAACTTACTGACCATGTCTAGAGATTTAACCTATTAAATATACATACATTAAAAATTAAATAACATACAGTCATACACCAATATTTAATGAGGTGTAAAAGGAGAAACTAATCTTAAAAAATAATGAGTGCCTTATAATTTGGAAATTTTTTCCTCATATATATTTATATATAAATATGACCAGAAGTACAAATTATCAATATATTAATTAATTCGTAATATAAAATGTATGATAACATGCATGCCTTATCAACTGTGGCCACTGGCCAGTATGGCTTGTCCCTTCTCCCTTTATTGATAATGCCCCACCACATCTAGTTTAAATAATCATTCAACAATATCAATATTTTTATATTACTTTTATATAAATTTCTTTTTCTTATTGCGTGTTTAAACTTTAAATTAAATGCAATCTTATAGTTATACCTATAAGTGTAACCTATAAATGGATTGTAACCTTTTGAGTTTTGACAAACTAATAAAAGCAATAATAAACGAATCTAGTAATTAGTAACTCGTTAAATTTGAGTCATAAAATCAAACTTCAATCATGGGACTATTTCATAAATCTAAAATGGTTAGTATAATTTTTATCCAACAAATTTGTTCTCATTTTTATTTTAGTCCCTCAAATTTCAAGCCAAGTGTTTGTCTTTTACGGGGCAAAATAGTCCAGATTTCTTTTAACATATAGGGACCAATATTTTGAGCAAAATGAAACTTCAATGCTTAAACCAAGATGAGGGCAAGCTTAATGGACCAAAGGTTATATTAGCACAGCCTAAAAACATATGACTATTTCAATGATTTTGCTTAAACTGCATCATTAAATACCACTCCTATTTTTAATTGGCCACTTGTACAATCCCATCTAAGGTTTAGAGTGAAAATGGTTTCGCTTCTATCAACAGGTGTGTCTTCTGAAATTCAAACTTGTGTTCTTTTTAACAGTGAAATTACTTACTGTACCACTGAGTCTTTATTAAAAGCTTAATGTAAAAAACAAAATTTAGTTATAAATATAAATGCACTAAAAACTTTATTAATTTTTTCAATTCTACCCATATTCCATTTTCATTGGAAAAAGAGATAGACGAAAAATGAATAAGAATGATTTGTAAATGTACAAAAAAAAGTATTTTTATAAGAGAAAACTTTAATAAATGGATCGATTTAAGGCATACTTAACAATTTATTTGTTATTTATTATTATGTTAGGACTAATTCAAATGAACTTATAATAAAGACCAAAATCCAAAGTAGTAATGTATGATCCTTAATATAAGAGTCAATTGATTTTATTTGAAATCTTTAATATAAGAGCCAATTGATTTTATTTGGGAGATTAAAAAAGTTAAATAAGTTTTTTAATTACATATCAATACTTATAATTCAAATAAATTAGCTTTGAATAAAAATTAACAAGTATTTTAAAATAATTTATTTAATGCCAATGAGCTTTAGCCCAAATAACATCACTCCACCACTCTTGTTGAGGAGGAGGTTCGGGGATCAATACCCATTAGGTTAGGGGAATTCCTAAATATAAGACTTAATTATCTAATTTGATTATATTAAGGATGCTAGTTAAGTTAGTTAAAATTACATTATATTACCAAAAACCAATTAAAATTACATGATATTATCAAAAACTCTAACCATCTACATTTATTACCATCCTCCATTTCTTGCTTGTTTATAATTGAGGAGTATCAATAAGCATAGTATGGGAAAATGTTGAGAAAATTAAAAAGGTATTTTATATTTAAAAACAATTTCTTCTCCGCAGATAGGTCTTATATTTAGGAATGGAGGGAGTATAAGGAAAATGGTTTGAAATAGCATCTATGATAAACATAATTTACACTAATCTTTTTTTTTTTTTTGGCCGGTTAATTTACACTAATCTTAAAGGACAAGATTTAGGAGTACTTTACAAATTTTATGTGATGCATAAACAATATGTTGAAATCAACTAAAAAGTCTTCACAAAAATCACTTCAATGTCTCTAGAATTTTTATGTATCCCAAGAGTAATTCTAGATTCCATAGTGTCAAGTCGGATTGAAAGATTGAAAAAGAATTATCAATATTTTCATGTACACGTACTTTCTCTTAATTTTTAATTTAATGTATGTGTGTTTTTTTTCTTAATCAAATCTTTTAACTTTACTCTGTTAATACCATTATCCCAGAGCAAATTTAATGATTAATTAAGAAAAAAAATACACAAGTACCAGATAAAAATTTGGGAAAAACATAGGTACCTACAAAATAGTTTTCCCATATTTTAATACACACATACACACAACATACGACTAATTGAAGAAAAAACATGCTATTTAGATGCCATAACTAACCATTCCTTATCCTAAATGTAAAATATTTATAGGGAGCCACGTCTAGTTTACAAGTCTAATAGAGCTCATTAGTATATTTGGACATAAAAGTCACCATGGTGACATGCTAGCATTAAAACATACATGTGACAAAAGTGCACCTTTAGTTAACTAAATTTATACAAATATTCCAATTTTATTCCAATTTTGCCCCTTTATGGAGTAACTTTCCAATCCTGCAACCTTAACATTATTATTCTCAAATTATATTTTTTATGCCATTGCTATTTTAAGAAATCAAACTTACTATGCTAACACCATCAAATATCTTGTCAACATTTAAAATTTTAATGTTGGGATTTTTAGTTAATGAAATTGAAAGGACACTATATAATAAGGGACCAAAATAAGGTTTTGTACAAAGTCAAATGACCAATTGTGCACCTTTACCTTTAATATACATATCAAAACTTTTGGCCAAGAATTATTTATACAATAAACAAAAACCACTTCTTTTTTTTTTTTTTTGCTTTCTTTCATTTTTGTTACATTCTAAGATATTCCCCTGACATGCATAGTTCCAATGGTAACATAATACAAATGCTTTGTGACAAACAACTAAGAAAGAATCCACCCCTAAGCTTCCTTATAAATATATATATATATATTATAAATCATAAACACTCGACATGCCTCACAAAACTTCTCAGACCCTAAACACCTTCACCATCACATGTATTCCCCACACTTCTCAAAGGTAAATCTAACACAAGAATAAATTCAATGAATGTATTAAAGTTCTGGGGAGCCCAAAAAAGAGAAGAATAAAAGACTGATCTAAATAGACCTAGTTTCATCTCAATACCCAACTATATGACTTGTTTTAATTTTTTTTTTAAACTTTTTTTCCTTTGTTCAGAAAGGACCAAAACCACCAGAATGCTTGCCAGCAAAAATTTTGTTAGCCTGTGCTTTTTGTAGCTGCAGCATCGGTCAATAATGTACCAGACGATGACAAGAAAAGCATTTTTGGACAAATAGTAAGAAAGAGAGGTTTCTCAGCGACCTGTTTTTGCACGTTTCATTCCACTAGAATTGAATGGAGATACACTACCGCTTGGTCCAGGACTCTCTTCTCTGAAATTTGAATTCAGCATGGCTAGTTCACGTAACTGCTGCCTCTTTATGTAGTCTTGTGACTCATCCTGCATATAAATTGAAGATTCACATCTCAGAAGACGTATAAAAGTCTTTCGCCAAAAGTAACATAACTCAGCAAACTTCTATGATAGCAATTTAACCTACAAACTAATGTTCCATCAGAGAAACATATCATGGCATCAAAAACCAAAGAAAGCAAACGAAAAAAAGTTAAGTACAATTTTTGTTGGGGGTATTTTCCCAAGTCCCACATCCGATCCAATAGTCAGAAATTAAAAGAACTATAAATACTTGTTTAAAAGTTTAGCTAAGGGAAATACTTGTTTGAACAGTATTTCTCGGGTCTTCACTCAAAAAATATAAGTGTTTATGTTTTGGTGAACACTTTTCCAGGTCTTGCGGAACTTAGACAAAGTGAAGCAGAATAGAAACCCCATCACCATTCATGTCACACAAAGAGACAAGGCTAAAGGAGAAGGGGGCTTACCACAGGTTTGAGCAATTCTTCTATAATTTCCTGTGCCTGTCTAAGCCTTAAGTCAACAATACTAGCAGGTAAATCAGCCTCTATCAAAATGTGCAGTGGTTCATTGAGATGTTCATAGCCTGGTCTTCCTCTTAATTTCTCTTCCTGAAGATTGACAGAGAAAAAGATATGATTAAGCTCATAATAAAGTCATTTTCATCGCTTGACAACAATTAACAATATATAAAGATGCATCATTAAAGGCGCTGTCTTTGTCAACATTTTCCTCTATTAGACTAGGAAAATGATATCTGGCACATTACCTTGTCTGGATCCTTTATCGATCCCTTCCCTCTAATATACACACGGCATCCTGTGGTAACTTCTACGCGTTTCAGAGAGTTGCCCCTAGGTCCGAGAAGTCTTCCAACAAAGTTAAACTGACACAAAAACGAACAGTATACTTTTAACACAAGTAGATAATTGAACATCCACTCTCAGAAGAGACATAGTAAAGGTGTATGATCAACTATTAAAAGACAGGTTTGGGCAATTGGAATCTGTAAAAGCTTACGTTGGGGTATGTATCTACTGGAATTTCCAATCGCAATATCCTCTTGACAGTGATTGCACTAGGACTTGCGGGTGCTCCACCTTGCCAGTCCATTGTCATTCCGGTTGGTCCAATAAATCTCTGCTTAGCAAAAAAGATAATGTCATTTCAAATGTAAAAAAATTCGTATAGGGCATTCGATGACTATTTTGGTGAATGATGAAAAAATGACAGCCTTTCATTATAAAAGAAAAGAAAAACAAATTCAGCAATGCTGTTGAAATCCACAAAATCTCTCCTTTACAAAGCAGGTAATGTCATATCTGATATATAGAAGTCGATATAGGGCAGAAAATGAACCATCTCCAGAACCAAAAAAAGTATGACCGCCTCTACAAAAATGGACTCTGCAATGAACGAGTATTCCAAACCCTGGTGTCCCCAAAACAGATTTTCTTAAGGGTTTGCTATAAAACAATAAGGCAAACAGAAATAGATCGAAATGCAGAGTTTCACCAGAGGATTTAGTGTCAAAGTCTTCCTCAGGTCATCTAGCTCACTTTCATGGCTAATAACATGAGGACGGATAACTCATTGGGCACTTTCTGACCTCATGATGTTGTCAAGATTAGAAACAATCACGAGAAGGAAAGAGTCGATCCATCATTATGCTCAAACAATAGGCAGATACAGTACCAAGTTAACGAATTAAGCATTTCTTTATTCATGTATGTTTTTTCAGTCTCCACAACCTTTAGATTTCTTTTCTCAGCGAGAAATATCATTCAGAAATTTGGAACTCAGATGTCATACATGTCTATGCCTAATCTACCATGTAAATGTTATGCAATTATTGTGGACAATTGAAAATAAAAAATACAGATTACAGATATCTCAAATAAACTACTGCAATACACTTTCACATTCATACTTATAATTCTGGTGACATGCTAAACCGAGTAAACTTACGTAGCCAGAGTGCAATAAGACAGATTTCTAGCATGTTTTTACAAATACCTAAAGCATTGAAGTCAGTAATGTTGCATCAAAACGTTGCCTCAGAGTAAAAAAAAAAAATCATGAGGCTAAACATTAGACAGCATAACAGCTAAAGGAAAGCATCATTAGATGATAACAATGCGCTCATCATGAGGTGTAGCAGCTATCAATGTGAGAAATGTGAAATAGTAAAGTAAATTACAGAAACCTCTTGAACTTCACTAAAATACCACATGCTACATTTATATCAAAAAATTATATACTACCACCTGTTCTTAATATAAGAGCCAGTTGACTTAACTAGGGTAGATTTAGCAGGCTAAATAAGTCACTTAATTATATATAAATAATAATTAGTTTGGATTATACACGAGTTTATAAGTCAGACAAATTAGTACGAAATAAATACATATATATACTTCAAAGTAGTTTATTTAGACTTGTTAATCTTCCAATAAAAGAGGTAGTATAAAATAAGTATTTCAGATCATTGAAAGTATTTTGGTCAAAAGAGTAAAATTAAACCCTAGTAGACTCGTAAGGTAAGTTTTTGTTTCAAGAAAAATTCGTATAATTTCAGCAAAAATAAAGGAAGTTATGTGTTGAAAATAATGTTACTATTAATTTTAAATGTTGATGCAAAGATAACTATAACATGCAGATATATCAATCTATTGAATTATCTTAGGTTGATCAATTACATTTCGGCAATGCCCTATCTCCTGTCATTGGTCATCCATTGACTTCCAAGAAATTTCACTAAATTAAACTAACCAATCAAAAAGACCTTCTTAATTCAGTCTTTATTCTCATGCAACTGCTTTCAATGACAAAGCAAGACTAGCAAGTAATGTTAACTCAAACTTAATATTCCCTCAGGTCTTCAATATAGGACCTGTTTGGGAGTTAATCTTGATCGTAAATATAGGACCTAATTCTAATTTATCCTTATTGGTGCTCCTCCAACAATAATCAAATGAGATAAGGGAGGGAATAAGGGAAGATGAAAGGGTGTTTTAGGAAAAAAAAATGCACCATACCAATTAACATAACTAACATTCTCAATTTAATCAAATTAGTTAAATAGGTCTTATATTTAGGACCGAAGGGGGTATCATGGACTATGGAAAAATTATTATTTATTATAGAATCCTAAGTACAGAAAGGAAGCATAACATGTCATGTAATGTATACTTCCATTCTACAAACCCATACCACTGGTTTCCTGTAAACATGAAACTTTGGACATGAACAACAGGAGAACTTATGTTAATGGTGATATTCATGAACAATCGCTAGCATGCACTTATAACACAACCAAAAAAATATAAATCAAAGACCTGCTCATTTTTATGTACAAATGATCCTTAGAAAGTAATGGTAAGCATAAATTGAGGATGTATGATGAAATAAAAGAATTGATATATATATTGACCAAACCTTCTATAAAGGTTGTTTTTATCAATTCATAGATGTTTCCATGAAGGGAAGGAAACCTTAGCAGTGGCTTCCATAAATAGCCACAATGCAGCACATGTAAGGCAGATTTGGATGCTAATGAAAATGGATTTTGATATGGTTTAGCTAATTTCTCTCTCTCACCTTTCTTCTCATTCTCCCTCAAGCTCTTCGTCTCCCCCCTCCTTCCGGTCTTATCCCTCCTTCAATTCTTCACCAAATCTCCCTCCAAGTTCAAGTTCTAAGTTCTGTCTTCCCCCACAATTCTGCTCTGTCCCACTCCTAACTCTCTGTTTCTATCTCTCTCTTCCCCATAATACTTCTGTTTACATCAGTGAGTGAAAGTGTGCCTAGGTCTGTTTTACATCTCAATGTAATACAAAACAAATGCAAAAGTCACAAATTTAAGAAGTTCCACCTCCTGGGGATTCCAGCCACCTAATCCAGTCCCAGCTACATTTGACATAAGATTTGAAGAAGCCATAGGACTCGGGCTTCTATTTCGCAGTCTGTCAAGATCACCAAAATTTTGGTTGGACATCATTCCAGAAACTCTCAATATTTCTGCATATAGAAAACCAACTATATCAGATATTGACATACATTATATTAAACCATACTCAAAATGTAGAAGACCTAAATTAACAGATGGGGGGGGGGGGGGGATAAATGAAGTGATATTGAGTGATCTCAGAGAAAATGATCATGTATAAGTAGACACAAATCAAACTATATCACATTGACAGTAGCCTAACAGCCTTTCAAGTTCATCCCTGATAAAACAGAGAATGGTCAGCGGAAGCCACTTCCCCTAAAGTTCTGTGAGCCCTTAGGTTTATGGCTGTCACGTATTCTTGTCAAAGGCCCCATTAACCTACATTGTATTGAAATGATAATCTTGACCTTTAAGCTCAAACTAAAAGTCAAGAGAAAAACTATGTCAAGTCCAAAGCATGTACAGAAAGAATCAAGGAAAGCCAAACCCTTCACAGAAACTTCAAACTACTTGCATAAACTATAGCAACTTCATGTTTTCCCTTGAAGTTTCTTCTTCCAGCCACCAAAAGAGACTGCACGAAATTTCTTCAAAACCAACCCCAAAAATAAAAAAACTATTCAGACCATGGAATTTACAAAAATCGCATCTTAGAAATACCAGTCACATTATCAATACTTGTGCACACTAAATAACTGGACGGTTCCAACAAGTTGCACACTTTACACAGAAACGGCAATGAATAATGATGGACCACAAGCAAAGCAAGCAATGTACGATCGAAAGGTCTGAAGGTAAGAAAAACCAGGAAGGAAGATTAACACAAACAAAAGCCATTGATACGCGATCTGAAGCACAAGAATTGAGAAAACAAAAGGGAATGCAGAGATCCACAAAAGGGTAGTTTAAAGAAGAAACCTTGATTTAAAAGCCGACTGCATATCGGAAGAGCTTGAATGAAAGGTCCAAGCTTTTGATGCTCAGCTAACAACTCCGACAAGTACTGACTGCAAAAAAAATGAAAAAAGAAAAACCCAAGAAAGTAAATAGAAACAGCATCATCTTCTGAATCAAATGCACAGAATTTTGAGATGAACTGAACAAAGATTGTAACTTTCGCACCCTACTCGAATTTCATCAAACATTCACAAACAACCCACCTATCCACATCAGGGGTGCTTCTAATCTGAGGAGAAGCCGCTCTAGCATGAGAGAAGTTAGGATTATACAAACCAGACATGGGTTTTACTCCTCAGTACAGGTTTTACCAAAGAAATTGAAGAAACAACAAAAATCGAAAAGAAGGGGTTCACTCTATGATGTCGTAGTTGTTGCTGCTGCAAAGGAAAAAGGGGAAACAGAGGAAAAGAGGAAGAGAGAAGCAATTAAAAGGGGTCGACAGAAATCTGTGAATTTTAGTATTTACAGAGGCAAATCATTGATTTTTTTTTTCTTGTCCTTTTCTTTTTTGTGTCAGTCACTGTATTGTTTTGCCCTTTCTATATCATCCTTGACCACAAACAAAATTGCGTGGTGTGATATAAATACTTGTGGGAAAAATCGGAAGGACTGATGAAAGTGGAAAGTGGAAAGTGGAAAGTGGAAAGTGGAGTCAGATTTGCGAAGGTGGTGGAGAGAAATTTTTGACAGTGAGTGAAGGTTTAGAAAGAAACGACGGAGAGACAGATTTTACAACGAACACAGAGAGAGAGAGAGAGAGAGAGAGAGTGGAAAGTTAAAAAGACATGTGTTGGTCATGCAGCAAAACAGAGAATCTATTGTTGTATGCCTAAATACACGGCTTATCTACTGGCATCTAATTTAACAGCGATTTATTTTTTTTAAAAAAAAAGATAAGGATGTCAAATAACTCCATGTGGTCGTATTTATAAAATTACAGCCGTCAAAATAAGCTTCTTAAATATATCTAAAATATACATCTCTTTTTAATATTACTCTTATTTATGATGAATCTATCAAAAGAGAAAAATATATGAACATTAATAAATATGAAAGAGAATTAAGGGTAAAATAGGAAAAAATGCATTAAATAATGAGAGAATGCAAGGTAAACTCTTATATTTTGGATCAAATCAATTCAAATTTCAAACTTTTATAATAAGGATCGAGGGGAGTATTACTTTAAATTGTCTATATTTATTTTACTAAAACGATTTATTTTACTTATTAATTAACATATAATCTAATTATATATATCACATGTCAAAATTTAGTGGTCTATTTTAATTCTTTAGTCTACTAAAAAAAAGTCAACTGACTTTTATAATTAGAAACTGGGGAGTATATATGTATACTCTTGTTGAATATTATATGTGATTAAGTTAATTTTTACAAAATTAGAGAAGCTAAATATAGACCGTTTAATTATAATAGGATTAAAGGTAAAAAAAATACACATGTGATTTTGTCAAAGTTCATCCAACACCAAATTTTTTTTTTTTTTGACAAAAAATACACATGAACTTTCAAATTAGATTTAAAGTCACATTTACAGTTATATTCCAAAAGAACGCGCTTGATGTTGAACGAACCTTTTTACAAAATCACATGTGTATTTTTTACAATAATTTAACTCTAAATATGTATTTTTGATCCAATTTAAAAGTTCATATGTATTTTTTGTCCAAAAAAAATTTGGTGCTGAATGAACTTTTGACAAGATTACATGTGTATTTTGACCCTTAACCCAATATAATATATGTTATATAAAATTTGATTAAATAAAGTCAATTAGTTTTTTTAATAAATAATGATAAATATAAATACTTTAAAGTAATTTATTATATCCTTAATTTCTTAAAAAAAAATTCAATTTGATCTCATATTTAAAAAAAAACGGGAGAGACAGCGTGCGCGCGCCCCCACACACACACATATACATATAAGGACAACCTAGTTACATGGGATAAGATTTCTTTTGGGGAAGGTATTCCCCTTTTTAGTGATAATATTGTGATTTTTAGATAGAAAGGCAATTACAAGACCCCTTTCTATATTGAAATTTGCTTCTTCTTTTTAATTTACTCAAAATATTATAAAATCTGAAGTTTTTTAGTTTTATATCTATAAATGGACGGATTGAAATCTTGCGTTTCCACCAATCCAACTTCAGCCAACCTTAAAAGTATATCATAATGACTTTTTTTATGAAATAATGTTTATGTGATTGGATCTTGAGGGTATAGTATGGTCAGACAGAACATATATTAAAATGACTCTAATAGCTTCTTCTATTTGAGAATCAAAAAAGAATTCAATGTATTGCTATATTATAGGGTTAAAGGTCATACATGCCTCTGAAGTGTGTAAGAAGTATCATATCTGCCCCTGAAGTATTTTTGGGTCTAAATGTGCCCTCGAAGTATGAAAATTGATCAATTTTACCATTCAAGTATGAAAATGGATCAATTTCGCCCTTTAACCGTTAAAAAACTCACGTTAACCGTTAAACAATGAACGTTAATCGTTAATATTTTAATGGTTAAAGGGCAAAATTGATCCATTTTCATACTTAGCTTCAAGAGCACATTTGAACCCAAAAATACTTCAGGGGCAGATATGGTACACTTTACACACTTCAAAGGTAAATATGACATTTAAGCCTATATTATATTATTTAATCGATATATATATATTCACACTCTTCTAGTCCTTATATGCATGTCTTGGAATAAATATATCTTATTAGAAGTAATAAAGTAAAGTATTAATTACATTGTTAAAAATTACCTTTACTTAAAGTCAGATATAATTTTTTTATGGCTTCTCGGATTAAAGTAATTTATGATTCAAAATATAGATAAATTTTAAAGAAAAAAGATAGAAAGTAAATGGTAGGAGGTTAAGAAAAAAAAAAAAAAGAGCATTAGGTATTCCTAAGTTTTCAATGAACAATTTTTGTCCTATAAGTAATCAAACCATAACAATTTTGTCTATTGCCGTCAAATATGTCAACATTCAATATAATCAATTTTTGAATAGTTAGGGTATATATGATATTTTTTAACACTTGCATCAAATTTGCTCATAAAAAAATTCTAGGTAACCAATACTCCTGCGTAGTTACTTCCTAGACAGATTTGCCAATTAACCCTGTAACTAAACAAAGTAATATCGAAAACCAAATGTGACTAGGTACTGTTGATTTAAATTTATAGCTCAAGATGCAACTAAGATTTAAATATATAAGTTTATAACTCAAGATGCAACTAAGGAAGTGTTCAAGTGATCTTGCCAGACATAGACATACATCAAGTTGCAATGTCAGCGCCACCCACCAAACTTGGACGAAATCTCAAACTCAAGTCTAACTTTGACATTTATATACGTGTGTCGAATTATATACATTTTTAAAAAATGATTTTGCCTAATCAACATTATTAAATTACTACTAATTGTCTGGCAAAAAAATTAATATTACTTGCAAACGATCATACATTTGACTTTAATGTCAATTTACATACTGATTTAGCTTGTATGTCGTCATACCATAAAAGGCCTGACATACAACTTATCAACAATCAAATTTAGTTTAAAAATAAATTCATAATAGTATAATTTGATAAATAAATCATATTGTTCCCAAGTGATGAGCAGTAGTGCTAGTCATTGCTTGTGAATTGTGATGCATTCCCAGGCAGCTACATTAAGTTACTAAATCCAATAGCTCATTGGAATGTTTTACGATCTTACTAAATCCAATAATAGCTCATTGGAATGTTTTACGATCTAAGTTACTAAGACGTAGTAAGTTAGCGAAAAACCATTTGAGATTAAAAGAAGTTAGTGTAAAACCATGATTAAACGTACATATAAAAACTTTTGGACAAGAATTATATATATACAATAAACAAAACAAAAAAAACCCCACTTTTTTCTTCATTTTTGTTGCATTCTAAGATGAGTTCCAATGTTAACAGAATAATACTGGTGATAAACAACTAAAATGAATCCACCCCTATACTTCCTGATATATAATATAAATCATAAGCACTTGACATGCCTCACAAAACTTCTCAGACCCTAAACACCTTCACCATCACATGTATTCCCCACACTTTTCAAGGGTAAAAATCTAACACAAGAATAAATCAAATGAATGTATCAAGTTTCTGGGGAGCCAAAAAAATACAGAGAGAGAGAAGAATAAAGGACTGATCTCAACAGACCTAGTTTTCATCTCAATACCCAACTATATGACTTGTTTTAATCTTCCTTTCCAACCTTGTTCAAAATGGACCAAAACCACCAGAATGCTAGTCAGCAAGAATTGTGTTAACTTATTATTTTCATGGCTGCTGCATCGGTTGGAAATGTACCGGATCACAAGAGCTAAGCAATTTTTAGACAAATATGTAAGAAGAGAGATATTTTTCAGCGACCTGTTTTTGCACGTTTCATTCCACTAGAATTGAATGGAGATACACTACCACTTGGTCCAGGACTCTCTTCTCTGAAATTTGAGTTCAGCATAGCTAGTTCACGCAACTGCTGCCTCTTTATGAAGTCTTGTGACTCATCCTGCATATATATGGAAAAATTCACACTTCAGGGAAAACAGATGAACAACTTTTATATAAATGGGATCACTCAGCAAACTTCTATTATAGTAATTTAACATACAAAATGATGTTCCAACAAAGAGAGCAAAAGGAAAAAAGATAGAAGCAATTTTTGTCGGGAATATTTTCCCAAGTCCCTCGTCGGATGCAAAAATCCGAAAGAAAAATTTGATTTTCAGGCAAGGTAGAGATGTTTAGAACTTCAAATAAGGGAAATACTTGTTTCAATAATATTTGTCATAGTCTCAAATTGATTGAGAATTCAAAAGGGTAAGAGTTTTCTAAAACTAGAATCTTTAGCATAGTATTGAAAACCAGCACAGCTGATTGAACTGGTAAACAGGTGACATGGTTCCCTAACCAGTCGAGAATTTTGATTCAATTGAGAGCTGAGCAAACCAGATTAATTCAGTCAACCAGATTTTGAGCCAGTGCAATCCAATCGGTTGAACAGTTCAAGCAGGCTAGCATTTTTATTTTGTTTCGTGCAAGGAGTTTGTGCTAAATTATGATAGATTTGTGGTAAGAATATAGCTTGCAGACATAAGTTGCTTTAGTCACTGAAATCTTCCAAGTAATCTAAGCATGAAGTTGTCATTTAAATTTATAGTATAAGACATTAAGACTTTGACTGATTTAGATGAATGTTTCATTTGCTTGATTATTAATGCCTTGCTAAAAAAATATTACTTTTTCCATGGTTATAGCTGACCCAACCTAGTAAGACAAGGCTTTGTTGCTGCTGCTGCTGTTGTTGTATATATTTTAGTATATTTAATCATAACTTGTATAACAAGGGTTTGACCATTTGTCCTTGAACCAGTGCAAGACTGGTTTAATGACAATTTTGGTTTCTAATAGCTTAATCTTTGAGCAACGATTTTTCTGATCAAAGGGTGAAATGGGGATATTGGGTCACAGTCAAGCATACGATTATAAATGGGTGTAATAAGGATATTGGATACTTAGAATTTATAAAAAGGATGTAACAGTTTGTATTGTTCAAAGTCATATGTACATAGGTTTCATGATTCTTATGTTTTAATCAGAAAGCACAATAATAACTACCAAAGGAACTTTACTTAGGCTGGTCAAAATTAGAAGTCCATATTAAAATAACTAAAATTGACTTGTATCTTAATATCTGCTTGAAAATTTAAAAGCATTTATGTTTCAGTGCACAGTTTTCCAGATATCAGTGATCTTAGACAAAATGTAGCAGAATAAAAGCCTGATTACCTTCATGTCACACTACACAAGGCTATAGGAGTAGGGTGCTTACCACAGGTTTGAGCAATTCTTCAATAATTTCCTGTGCCTGTCTAAGCCTTAAGTCAACTACACTCGCAGGTAAATCAGCCTCGATCAGAATATGAAGCGGTTCATTGAGATGTTCATAGCCTGGTCTTCCTCTTAATTTCTCTTCCTGAAGATCGACAAAGAATAATATAAGATTAAGCACACAGCAAGTCATTTCCAGAGCTTAACAACTATGAATAATATATGCCAATGCATCAAGACCGGTACCATCTATGTCAGAATTCCCCCTATTAGACTAAGAAAAAGATATCTGGCTGTTCATTACCTTGTCTGGATCCTTTATTGATCCCTTTCCTCTAATATACACACGGCATCCTGTAGTAACTTCTACACGTTTCAGAGAGTTGCCTCTCGGTCCCAGAAGCCTTCCAACAAAGTTGAACTAACACAAAAATGAGCAATATACTTTTAATACATGTGGAAGATTGAACTGCTAGATTCAGAAGAGGTATAGTACAGGTATATGATCCAGAATTAAAAGACAATTTTGTTTAATTGGAATGTGTAAAAGCTTACATTGGGGTATGTATCTACTGGAATTTCCAATCGCAAGATCCTCTTAACAGTGATTGAACTAGGACTTGCAGGTGCTCCACCTTGCCAGTCCATTGTCATACCAGTCGGTCCAATAAATCTCTGCTTAGCAAAGAAGGTGATGTCATCTCAGATGTATAGGAGTCCATGTAGGGCTGAAAATGAAAAATTTGAAGAACCAAGGAAACATGAAAGCCTTTTGCTACAAAAACAGATTCCAAAATGAACTAGTATTCCAAACCCCGGTGACCCGATATCGAAATTTCTTAGGTTTGCTATAAACAATAAGGAAAACAGCCAAGAAGCAGTCTTCTTCAGGTCCCATAGCTCAATTTTATGGCTAGTAAAGTGATCGGACAAATAACTCCTCAAATTTGGCATTTTCTGACCTCATGACGTTGTAAACATTTGAAACAATCATAGGAAGAAAAGGGTCAGTCCATCAGCATGCTCAAACCAGAATACAACACTAAGTTAAACAATTTCTCTATTCACGCACATTTTTCAATTTTCCACAACCCTTAGATTTCTTTTCATGGACAGAAATATCATACAGAGATTTAGGTCTCAGATGTCACTGCATTAATGTAGACAAATAAACACAAGATATAAACTATTACAATACACTTTCACCTTCATCCTTATGACTTTTTTGACATGCTAAACTGACTAACCAGTGCAGCCAGAAGGCAATGAGAATACAGTTCTAACATAGTTTTCTATTTTTCATCAAAATTCAAAACATTGTCTTAAAGTAAAATATACTTATTCATGAGACTAAAACATTTGAAAGAGTAACAGGTAAATGCAAGCATCATTGGGTGATAAAAATTACCCCATCATGAGGTGTAGCAGGTGTAAATGTGATAAATGTAAATTGTAAAATGACATACACAAACATGTCTTGAACTTTGCTAGAGTATACCATATTCCTCACCTATATCAAAAAGTTACCCATAAAATATGTAGTTAACCAAAAGTATTTCGGTCAAAAGATTAAAATTAAACCAAAGTGTAGGCTAGTAGGATAATTTTTTGTTGAAAGAAAAGTTTGTGAATTTTCAGCAAAAATGAGGGAAGATAACCAAGGTTAAATTAACATTACTCAAAATAATGTTAATACCAATTTTATATATGATCACCATAACAAGCAGAAATATCAGTTTATTGAGCTAACCTAGGTCGATTGTGGCTTTAGATTTTGGCAGTCCCCTCCTATCATTTATCATTACTTGACTCTCAAGAAATTTTACCAAATTGAACCAACCAAAATTCCCTTCTTAATTCAGTATGTATTCCCAAGCAAGTGCTTTCAGCAACAAAGCAAGACTAGCAAGTAATGTATCCTCAAAGGCTCAAACTTTATCTTTTGTACTTTGGCAAATCATTATTGATCGTTGGGCTCCTGTAAACATAGACTAGCAAGTACTACCGAAAGCTGAGTACAACAAAGAAACAAAGAAAGAAGGAAAGAAAACAGAGATTTCGCTCATTTGAACCCATACTGTTGGGCTCCTATGAACATAAAACTTTGGACTGATTAATTGGAGGATTTATGTTAATGACAAGAATCTATGAATAATCCCTAACCATGCACTTATACCACAACCGAAAAAGGAAAGAAAACAGGGACTTTTTTTTTGCATGCACGAATGAAACTTAGATAGCAGTGGCAAGCATAAGTTGACGACATTATAAAATACAAGTACATAAGTTACAAATTGAAGAGGTACCACCTCCTGGGGATTCCAGCCACCTAATCCGGATCCAGTGACATTTGACATGAGATTTGAAGACGCCATAGGACTTGGGCTTCTATTCCGCAGTCTGTCTAAATCACCAAAACTTTGGTTGGACATCATTCCAGAAACTCTCAATATTTCTGCACATAGAAAACCAATTTTATGTGAAATTAGCAGGAGCTATATTAAATCATACTCAAATAATGCATAAGGACCTTACTCAACAGATAAAGAAAGAGGGGAAAACAGAAATGAAATGGTATTGAGTGATCCAAGAAAAAAGGATCGTGTATAAGCAGACACAATCATAGCTATATCAGATTGACAGAAACCTTGAAGTCTTCCCAGTTCATCCAATCTTAAAGAATATTCCTAGTTGATCGTTGACAAAACAGAAAATGATCAGCAGAAGAATTAAGGCAGTCAAGTAGTCATGTGCTGATGGCCCCATTAGCCTACATTGTATAGAAATGATACTCTTGACCTATGAGCCCAAACTAAAATTGAAGAGAAAATCTATGCCAAGCCCAAAGACAGTACAAAATCAATCAAACAATACACAACACCTCATGGCTACTTCAATCTACTTGCATAAACTATAGTAACTTCATGTTTTCCCTTAAAGTTTGTTCTTCCAGCGAATAAAAGAGATCGCACAAAATTTCTTCAAAACCAACCCAAAAATAAACACTATTCAAACTCTGAAATTGACATAAATCGAATCTAGAAAATACACACTGCACATAATTGGACGGTTCCAACAAGTTGCTTGCTTCACACACACACAGAGCAAATGGGAGATACATTTTGACAAAATCTAGCTACTTAAGGTGATTCAGATGTTCAGTCATAAAAGAAATAGGGATTAACAGGGATTTCAATTTAAACTAAACTTGTAGTTTCCCCATAAAGATGACTATTCAAGAAAGTGATAAGGGAACCATGGGCACCAAAATGAATAATGATGGGCCACAAGCAAAGCAATCAATGTACGATCGAAACGTCTGGAAAGTAAGATTAACACAGAAAAACAACATTGATACGCGATCTGAAGCACAAGAATTGAGAAAACAAAAGGGAAAGTAGAGATCCAGGAAAGGGAGGATTAAGGAAGAAACCTTGATTTAAAAGCCGACTGCATATCGGAAGAACTTGAATGAAAGGTCCAAGCTTTTGATGCTCAGCTAACAACTCCGACAAGTACTGACTGCAAAAAAGAAAACCCAAGAAAGCAAAAGAGAAACATCATGTTCCAAATCAAAAGCAAAGAAATTTTGTGACGAACTAAACTAAAGACTGTGTCTTTCACACCATACTAGATTTCAATCAAACATTCAAAAGCAACCCACCTATCCACGTCAGGGGTACTTCTAATCTGAGGAGAAGCCGCTCTAGCATGAGAAAAGTTCTGATTATACAAACCAGACATGGGTTTTCGCCAAAGGTTCAATTTTTAGCAGGAGATTGAAGAAACAAGAAAATTGAAAAGATGGGGTTCACTCTATGTGGTTGTTGTTGTTGCAGAAAGGGAAGAAAGGAGAAACAGAGAAGGAGAAGCAATAAAGTGGGGGTCGACACTCGACAGATATCTGTGAATGAAATTTACACAGAGGAGGGAAGGAAGGAAGGAAGGAAGGGAAGGCAATCATTAATTATTTTTCATTGCTTTTTTTTAATGTCTCTATGTTTTTTTTTTTTCCCCTTTTTTATATAAGTATTACGCTTGTCCACAAGCTGTGTGTGTTGTTGTTGTAACCTGTAAGTTGCGAGTGACGACAAAATGAAATATAAATATTAAAATATTATAAAAAAGGAGGAGACGATGGACTCTGGAAGTGGAAAGTGGAGCCAGAATTATATTGAAGGTGGTGTTGGTAGGGATTTTTATTTTTATTTTTTATTTATTTTGTTGGGTTTGCAGAGAAAGAAAAGGTTTTGACAGTGGGCGAAGGCCGAGGAGGAGGAAATAAAGGAGAAAAAGGTTTCATATTTTTTAACAATGAGAGAGAGAGAGAGAGTTAAAAAACATGTGTAGGTCATGCAGCATAGCAGAGAATCTATTGTTGAATGCCTAAATTAGAGCTGGTAATTCGGGCCAAGCCCATCGGGCCGGCCCTTTTAGGCCCTGACCCTTGAAGGGCCGGGCCTTGATTTTGGAGGCTTAAAAAAGGAGTCGGGCTTCACGGGCTGGCCCTGTAGGGCCAAGGGCTTCAAAGGGCCAGCCCTGCAGGGCCCGAGGGCCGGCCCTTTAAGCCTGTCACATCACATATACATATATATATTATAAAAATTAATAACTACAAAATAAAACAATTAATTAAAGGTAAAAAAAACATAATACCTAATTCCCAATATTTATCATTGTTTGATAATTTCTTAGTGAGTGACTTATTTATAAATATGGACAATATTTATTAAAATAATTAATTAAAAATAAACATATATTTTGTGACTTATATAAAAATATGGAGAATATTTATCATTACTTGAAAATTTCTTAGTATTTGTTGCTTATTGGTGTTTGTATTGTAAATTAAAATTGATATTTATGTTGACGATAAGGATTTTTTGCTTTAATTTTTCTATAGAAAAATATTAAAAAATAGTGTATAAGCGTTAATCGGACCGGGCCGACCCTGAGCCCTGCCATTCAAGGGCCGAGCTTTGAAAAATAGGGGTATTTGCACTACCTGAGCTTTTCGGGCCGGCCCTTGAAGGGCCAGCCCTGTAGGGCCGGGCCGGGCCGGCCCTGATGCACAGCTCTAGCCTAAATCCATGGCTTCACTGTATAAAAGGACAACTTAATTCCAATAAACAAGGTTCAAACAACTGGACACGACATTGAACTAGATGAGGTACTGGTTTAAGAGTCAATGGTCGGACTGATTATATTAAAATAATAAAATTTTCTTGATATTAACATTAATAATCACTAATATCAAAATATAAATGTAGATAAGTATGCATGATTCATCAAACATGAATATTTAAATGTTTTTATAGAAGGAAAAATATAAAATATTAGTTTATTACACGTGAAAGTAAATATTATTCTACAATTCACAGACTAAAATACAAATATTAAGAGTAATAACAATTAAATATTAAACATATGCAAGTATAATAACATTTAAAATAGGGCAAATGAGCA
Organism: Mimosa bimucronata; assembly: GCA_037074515.1. NCBI lineage: Eukaryota > Viridiplantae > Streptophyta > Magnoliopsida > Fabales > Fabaceae > Mimosa > Mimosa bimucronata. The sequence continues at coordinate 6,623,660 of CM073446.1, forward strand.
AATTCAACAACGAACTTTTTGGCCAGGGACGCCTAGCACCATAAACTTTTCGGAGGACATTAAATACATACAAACTTTGAAATCTAAACCTTAAATACACACAAATTTTAAAATCTGGAGCATTTTTAATACTGATGTTAATAGGAGGTTTACGGCGTTAATTTATACTTAAGTGGCACCCACTAAAGTTGGCTATTTCTCCATGGAAATGTAAGGTTTAGCACTTTCAGTACTTCCAGGCATTAAAAATTCCTGTTTCGTTCTTATTCGTAGTTTGCTTCTGCACGTTTTTCTTTGAGGTTTGTCGAATTCAATTTTTGATTATGTGTGCTCGCCGCTAGGATTTTTAATGGAGGAAGATGGAGTTCTTGAAATCACTGATAGATTTTTGAAATCAACCGAATTACTGATTTCAAATCACAAATTCGAGATGCAGTTTGGTGATTCATTAATGGAGGTCGTTCTGTCTTATACAAGATTTCAAGGGTTTGGTGAGAAGATGGCTGATGTGAAAAGGAAAAGGAGTAGTCAAAATAATAATGTGTTACATGTGTACAAATTTGTGGGTCCCATTTTTAATAAAGTAATGTCATTAAGTTAGGAGATAACGGTAGTGTTAAAAATGCTCCAGATTTCAAACATCGTGTGTATATAAGGTTTAGATTTCAAAATTCGTGTGTATTTAAGGTCCTCCGAAAATTTTATGGTGCTAGGCACTCTTGGCCAAAAAGTTTGTTGTTGAATTTGCTCCTTTGCCCTTTAAAATATTATAGTTTCCTAATTTATAAAATTAAGTGAAGTGAAAATTGATAATTAGGTGAATTATAACAACATAAAAAAATCACATTTTTTAAAAAGAAGAAGAAGAAGAGAGAACCGGTTCGACCTCCCGGTTCTAACAGGGTCGCCCAGTTTTGGGCGGGTTGAACCGGTCATCCACCAGCTCAACTGCCACTGGACCAATGCCTCACCTAAACCGGATTTGAGGGCGGTTTGAATGCTCTGGATTTTTTTCCTTGCCAATAAATAACAATAGGGAAAAAGAAAAATAAATACCTTTCGAATTTCAAAAGCCCTAAAAGATACATTCAACATGTAACACCTAAAATTTTCTACTATACTATAGCATTTTTAATCGAATTACAACCACTCTTCAGTGGTAGAAGCCCAAAAATACGAAAAATTTAAAACTTTTCCTTTTCAATCATTAAACCAATCTTCTTTCTATTGGAATGGGCTTTTCGGACAAATTGAACAATTTAAAATTTTGTCTAAAGCAGAGTGGTTCATAAAACAATTAAAAGTACATTAATCCTCTTAGGGTATCTATTCTCTATTCATAATACTTAGAAATTTAAAATTCCTTTATAAATTTATACAATTATATTTTCTATGCTTTCTGCTATTAATTTAATAATTTAATTTTTATATTATATACAGATAACACTACCAAAATATTCAACTACCATAGTAAAGCATATTTTCTCCGTCTCATCTTCTTCCACCACTCCTGCCTTATCTCAACGGTCTAACCATCTCCCAGCTTCTCTGAAACAGCAATTTACCACAGTTTATGTCATTCACCGTAAATTTTATGCATGCATTGTCATGTATACATTTTATAAACATTTACAAACAATGATAGCATTTATTCTATTAATCTGGGTGCGATCTGCACCTACCAACCACTGATAACGATATCCTCGTTAACTAGTGGATGTTCTACCTGCAGGACTTCTCGTTATAACATTTAAAGTTATAACGTAACTGGTTTGGCAAAGGGATAGCAAACCACCTAAGCTTGGAGTACTCCAATATGAAAGAAATAAAAGACATACCACTTAAATGCAACAGGTATTACAAAATTATACATACAATTTGAGTGTAATGAGATAAACTGCTACCTGGATCCTATAACATATTCCTGAATTAGCTTCTTTCCTTCTACTTTCTCAAACTTATATCAAGAGTCAGGGCCTATAAATATATATGAGTTTAGGTTTGGGGTTGAACTATAAATTAATCGATGCGTCTCTCTCGATTCACAACTTAATTAATACTACCCAAGTCTTTTATTTAAGCAAATTATAATTTATCCATATTTATTTACTCATATTAAATTTTCTTATTCTCAATGTTTGACTAGTAGTTTCTATTCCATTTCACTTTCTTCTTTAATGATATCATTAGATCAAAACAAACATGATACACACATACTTGTTAGAATCTTAAGTTTTGATGAGGACTGGACCCTATAAGATAACATAAGTAAAATAAACAGATAGCATATAACTTAGTCTGAAAAGAATTGAGATAAGAATCAAGGTATATGACTAAGGAAAAGTTTAAGGTAACTAAACGTTGAACAAGTCCTATAGATAACAGATATACTATCACTAGACTGAGAGCCTATCGCTAATACACGAAGAGATAAGGATAATATTAGCTAATGAAGTCTTGGCAATAAACTAAGATAAATATTCCTATCGCTAAGAACTTCACTATCGCAAATGGAATAGTTTGAGCTAGTCCAAAACAAACAAAAGATCACTATCTCTAAGACATGTCTCTATCGCTAAGGTCTCATAACAGACAAAAGACATAGACACTAGCGATAGTATGAATAGATAGCGATAGCAGAACACTTGGACATTCAGATAAGTTACTATGTAGAGCTAATGATAACCTATCAATAACATAGCTACTAGCGATAATGAGTTTAGCTATCGATAGTGAAATCTCTTGCTGAAATATCTTTTCTGATAGCTAATATATTATCTGTATACACTGAGCTAATGAATTCTACTAGCGATAACACCAACTGTGCTTCACATGAGTACTTGTTTAGCTAACAGGTTAAGTGCAGGACTCACTCTATGAAGCTAGCGATAGCTTGAGATGCTAGCGCTACTGAAAAAGCTGCTACACAAATACAATGTTACAGGTAGTTGGTAGTCACAGTCTCTATCTCTCATAGCTTATCTTCTGCAAGAATTAAATGAAGTAAGAGAAGAAAGATGACTGAAATAAAGACCAGCATTGAATGCCAACGGCTAGGAGCTTCCAACGAACATATTCAAACGAACTTATGAAGCTGAAAGGAAAAGGCAACTGAGAAGAGATATAAAAACCAAGTCTTGAGCATTTATGAAGAAGAGAAAAAACTGACGAACAAGCATTCATTATTTCTCATCTACTCACTGGTCAAAGCTTTATTATTCTTAGTGAGATTATTCTGTACTTTAGTTATTAACAAAATCTGTTCATTAAGTGAACTCATTTATTGAAATCCTCTACTGTTTGAGGTTGTTCTTAAGTCTGGGACTTTAGAACAGGGTTGTAGTCTTACAACTTGTAAGGGGGAGTGTTTAGAGGAAGTCTAAAACTCTGTCTTGTAAGGGTTGGCAGGTGAACCTGGTTTGTAAAACCTGTGATTTAGTGAAACCCAACGAGGAGTTGGAGAACTGGATGTAGGCAGTGTTTTGGCCGAACCAGTATAAAGGATTGTCTTTAAGTTTTAAAGTTTAAATTTTTGAAAAGCACAATTCACCCCCCTCTTGTGTGTTTTGCCACCTTCAATACTCACCAAGATAAATTCAACTTCCCATTTCAACATAATATTTTACTACTTTTATCTTACTTTACATCCATCTCTCACATAAAACAAAAGAACTATATCACCTTAGATTCTAGTAATCCTATAACAGAATGCATTGCAGATACACCTGTAAATTTATATCTCAATCTTCTAATCATGTGAACATTTGTTTTATCACTTGGAACCTCAGTCAATAACTTAAAACTAAATTCCACATCCAAACCTTCTCCATAAATAACTAAACACATCTCCAAATATCAATATTTATTTTTAAAACCATTATACACCTCAGATAGACTCCAACAAAATCAAGAATCACTTAGATAATTCTATACGATATCATTGAAATTGTATGTCAGATTCTTTCTTAATTAGCCCTATATATCATCAGGAATCTATTTTCTGATTCTCATTTAACCTCAAGTAAATCCAAGAACTCAACTAAATGACCAAGCAAGAACAAAGGAACCATCACATAACATATATCTGATCAAAACCCTCAAAACAGCTACCATAAATTAAATCTTTAATCCCTAACTAACAGTACAACTTCTAAAGCACTCTTCACATCATCATTCAATTGGTTCTGATTACAACCTAACCAACCCACTTCCTATTCTTTCTCAACACAACCACTAGGAACAGAGAGATTTACAGAGAATCATTACCATTATAAATCTAGGACTTGCAGAAATTACAAACTTTCAACATTAAATTATATAACATTCAATCACCTTAACCTACCACCCAAAAGTCTTCAAACAATTACTATAGATCAATTTACAAGTTTATAAATCAACTTCCTTTTCCTTGAATCTAGAATTAACACTCCATAGGTTCACATCCTCAAACCATCTTAACCAATAGATTCACATTTAATCCTTAAACAAATCCCTATACTTAAAGTTGAGTCCACTTCAATAATAAACCCAAGAAACCATTCTAATCTTAAAAAATTCTATAAAATTCCTTTTCCTATCAAACCCTTTCTTTTCATTTCTCAACCATTTCCAAAATCCTCTCCATCTCTAAGTCAAGCTAAACCGGGGAAGTAATTACATACCCAACACCCAATTATCAATATTATTATCTTCAAATTACTAAACTAACCCAATCTAATAGAACCTCAACATTAAAATCCTCATAGTCAAATTTCTAGTTCAATCTGTTAATGCCTTAATTATCAAATCTTCATCTAGAGTTGAAACCTCAACACTTCCAACATACTTTGACAATCTAGGGTGCTTCTGTTAGACCTGCAGCTAAATTCAAGCTTCTCATAGGTCATAAACTAACAATCTTAACCATATTCTATAAATGTCCACCTTTATACCTCAACCAAGAATCAAAACTTATATCCTATATGCTAACGCTACTATACAATTTACTTCACCACCAAATTTAGGTAATCTCACCATATCTTCCAACAATCAGTTAACATATTCTAATTGAGAATCTTACTCAAATCAAACTTAAATACCCAGAACAAAATCTAAAGTAAAGTATTCAGTACCATCCAAATCATAATCATTTGAATATCCATTTTTTTTAAACCTTTACATTCAAAAATACCAAGATATCATATTATTAATTCAACTCCTATATTTGAGACCTAAGTCACAGCGTTCAAAAACATTAACCCTTATTTCAAAAATCATAAAACCAAAGATATAATCATTGAAATTCCGATTCTTCTACAAATCATTTATCACAGCAAGCTTAAATCAATTCCTAATGAAAACACATCCATTTGAATTATAAAACATAAATCAATAACTTTATCAAATAATCACCAGCTTGTAACCATGATATTGCCCCACAATCCACAAACTAACAGTTCAATTCACTATAACACACTCTTATTGAAAATCACCCCTTTTTTCACACCATCTTTAACCAACTAAGAACATTCAGAATTGAACCTAATTAGCTCAATGATTCAAACAAATCTTTAATCCCAATCAACCTTTAAACAAACTGTTAAAAAAATCCTATCCTAACTATTTTTAATACTGAAGTTGATGTCTTCTAATTAACAATCATAACCCCTAGAACATCATTACAGCAAATCTAAACTTCCTAGAATTTGCAAAACCTTAACGTGCACAATGTAATTCAATTCAATCACCATTAACTCTTTCTTTCAACCACTGAATCCCCACATAAAGAGAGGAGAAACCCAAACATTTTCAGTACCAATATGGTCCTCAATTACACACATTCACCCCCCAATTAAAATCTTGAATCAACAATATTTTCCTTTGTCCACTAAGACCAGCCGAACCACAACCAAGAAAAGAGACAACATAAACCATTTACACCATCAACAATCAATCATGCACCATCATATCCATTTCCTCACATCATAAATAATTTCCTCTCTACTTTCACTGAAATCCGCCGACCAAAACAAACAAAACAGGAAAAATTACCACAACTTCTCCTTCCATTAAAATCAATCCTACACCATCAAACATCCATTCTAACCTCCCTAATTCATGCACAAAACGCCCAAAGCACAGAGGAAAGGAACACAATTTTTGGACCAAGCAGAGAAATCGGACGCAGAGGAGCAAGAAAGCAGAATCAGTACAAAGCTCCAAAAATTAAACATGCAATAGTCTTAATCCCCTCTAATCGACCTTTGACCACTTTCAAACACAAATTTCACCTCGATTTTAACAGAAACCGAAGAAATCATGGGTGAACAATAACGCTAAACAAAACAAATTCAATATCGAAGCAAGAAATCATGAAAGCTCAAATTGCCTTAAGGAAAAATCAAAATCTATCCTTACCATTTGATTTGATCGGTTTAGAACTCCTAAAACACCCCAAAAATTCGAATCGCACCCTCTTAGCTTGCTTGGAAACGGACCAGAAAGAGAAGAAATCAGAGGAAAATAGGCTTACCCACTGCTACTCCAAGCTTCCCTTGAACATCCGACGTGCCACGCCGCCTTGCTTCACCGTCGAATGCCATGGATCGTCGCTGGCAGACGCAGGGGACAAAGGAAAATTGAGAGAGAGAGTAGAGTGATATCGGGTGAAGGAGAGGGTGAGGGAAAATGGAAGGGACACGTGGGAGTATGTATGTTAAAGAGGAGGAGTTGATATTTTTTTAATAGGTGTTTTACTATTTTACCCTTCCTTTTACAATTGAAGATATTTTCAACTAGGGGCATATAGTGTCATTTTCCTTTTCTTTTATTTTTCCTCTTTCCCTTTATGCCCTTCTTTAAAAATTTTAACTACCATTTCCTTTACAAATTAATCTGAAGCTATTCTAAAAATAATTTTCTAGATATACTTAATTTCCAAATTTATTTATAAGACTTTTTAAATATTAAACAATACCTCAAGGTTCTATATATTCCCTTATTTAAATTCATCTTCTAACTATTTTTTCTCAACTAATAAAGAAAATGAGCCTTAAAAATTATTAAAAATGCCTAAGCATCCTAAATTTATTTTTAATGCTTTTTAATATTTTAATAACATACCCAATACCTTAAATAGCTCCTTATTTTCTATTTTCTAAAATTTGGGGTGTTACACAACATGTTAAATGACGTAAAAGAGATTGTTCCCAATTTAGGATAAGCATATTTGGGGTAAAAAGACTTCGATTGGTTAATGCCCCTATTGGGGTTGTTGTTAATATCGTTGCTCGAGTGATTAACAATGTTTATCATTATGAGCGAAATTGATGATAAGTTCTGATTGTGTAAAGTGGTTAATGTATTCACTCAAATGGTTAATATCGTTAGTGGAATGGTTAATGCCCCAAATTTATTTATCACAAATTGGGAACAATTTCTCTTATATCATTTTTCATATTTGAAGTACATTTATGGGCTTTTGAAGTTCGAGGGATATTTATTTGTCTTTTTCCCAATAAAATATTACTCCATGTGTTTTCTTATTATAAATGGTTGAAAATATTTGAAATTAATTATAAATTATAAATATATAGAAAATGTAGTGTTTTTCTAAAGAGTTAAGGTGCAATATTACAAATAAACAAAATATAACAGTAAACTTTTAAAAATGGAGTAATTTTACCAATATCATTAAATTAACTCCAAACATTTGTCTATTATACCCTTCAAAAAGTGGAACCCAAAAAAAATAGACAAACAAAATAAACGAACATTTTGATTTATTGCCGACATTAGTAAAATTGCTCTATTTTTAACAGTTTATTGTTACATTTGCACCATCTAATAGTTATTTGTATTGGAAGCTCTTCGGACAATTGTTCATTAATAATATCGCACCTTAACCCTTTTTTAAATATGGGAAAACTCATTTGTAAAGTTACCTATAGGTTTTTTTAGCTTTTAATTGGGTACCTATTATGTTGTACATTTTCTTACTTTATTAGAATCTTTAATTGTGTTCTTTTGGCATGGTTAGCTCTTTATATATGGGTTAACAGTGCTAATAAAGTAAAAAAAAAATCACATGTATACTCGTATTGGATGCAATCTTATTTGAGTCGCTAGTCGTGCCACTAAATGTGGGTACCTTTTCCAACAAGTATTCAAATTTTGGTTCACCACATTGTGATGGATTAGACTTACCCTCATTGGTCTAATAAAGCTAAGTTACAAGAGCTTATGAAGGTACCACAATAAATTCAATGATATCAGTATGGAAAAAAAACACACAAGTATCAAATTAAAAATTGAAGAAAAATATAAATACCTGCAAGTGAATTTTTCCGTAAAACAAACTTTATTTATAAATGGGTGGGAGTGAGAAAACAAAGAGAGAGAATATGCCCAAAAAAATTATAATAATGCATAGTGTATTTATAAAGGATAAAATACGTAAAATTGTATTTAATGTTTGGACAAACACAAGGCGGATTTTATAAAAAGGGAATGGACCAATCAAAAGTTTTATGTATTATAATAAGGGACAGAGGGAGAAGAAAATATTTTTTATAATTTTTTAGGCAGTTTAGATATTTATTTTTTTAGTTGACTTCAAAATATTATAAAAATTTGAATTCTAATTTGATATAGATTGATGGTAGGATTCTAATTTTTAAGCCTCAATCTCTACCCCAATTAATCCAAATATTGATATAAGGTTGGTACAATGAGTAATGAGTTAGTTCATCACATATATAGCTATGAGTTCAAATTTTGTTGTCTATAAGGACCTTGTTTGTTAAATGTTGTTTTGAATTTATTGAATTACAAAAATACGATTCACCTAAATTCTACTACCATGTAATTAAAAAAGAGAATCTCATTTATGATAACATTTTAATTTAAAAATTTCTTGAACCCAAGAAATATATGGATTTAAAAAGTAGACGGGCTTTTGAATGGAAGAAGGGCACTAATAGATATAATGTTTGCTTATATCGGAAGGGTACACAGCGAGCAGCCAAAATTATTTAGTTTTGCCAACAAGTTGTGAGCTGGAGACTATGATACCCTCTATAAAGATATACTATATATATATATATATAGAGAGAGAGAGAGAGAGAGAGAGAGAGCGCTCCAAAATATATGGCTCTTGACTCTTGAGGTAGTACTTGCATGGTTTGTAACATCTTAACTAATTACTCCTTCCAGCCTCAAATAAAAAAACTAATATAGAGATTTGTTTTAATTTCTATGGTAATCTAACCCCTGGCCCATTCAACCAGTCCGAGCTTGTTAATAACCCGTGGTCCCAGTAACTTGGGCTTGGCCCCGGTAACCCATTGCAACCCAGCTGAACCCAGAGTGATCCGATGAGTTGCTGGGTTGGCTTTTTTAAAAGAAATATTTTTTTGCATGCATTGTAGAAGGAAATATTTGTTGAAATTAATGACAATTTTAATGGTAATAGCTGTTAGTTTAGTGACTAAAGTTCTATGAGTATGAATATTATGTAATCATTTATGTATTTGATAATTTTTCTATGTAGAATATTTAGTGATTACTGATTTTGGTGTCATTGGATAGTCGATTAATGCTATAATATCAATATGTCAAATAAATTGTAAGGAATGTTGGACAAGTATATGATATTTTGTTAGTGATTTAAGGTAATGAATTAATATTTAGTTAGTTGCCAAAAAAAATCATATTTAGTATTTTATGGTATAATAAGAATATAAATTATTTTTTTATTTCCCGCCGGTCTGGCCCTAAGTTGACTCAGAGCTGAGCCACTGATTCTTGACTCACCACCAACCGGCTTCACCGGTCCAGACTCTGGTTCTGGTTTAATTATCTTGTCAATTTCTAACATAAGATTTGATCTATTTTGTAACTTTTATTAAAAAAAAATTAATATTAAAGACATTTTCCAATTGAAAAGTACACCCTCTTATTCAAGTGGCTTTCAACCACTTCATTAAGACTAAGAAAGAGTAGTTAACTTGTTAAGTATGCCATAATTTTTTCAAAAAAGATCATATCTTTACACTTGTTATATAAAATTTGGAATGAGGAAAAAATATGAGAAGTCACATTCAAAGGTTAATTACAACAATAAAAATTGGTAAACATACAATAATTACTCCCTTGATAATATATGTCATCGATTGAAGAATTCTTTTAAAACATGACTTACATTATAGATTTTATTGGAGTAGTTTGCAATATAAATTATTAAAATGAACAGAACTTGAAGGAAATCAACATGCATTTCCAACTAATTACTAATTAAATCATTTTTTAAATATTTATAAATTAGTTATCTAGCTACTATTTTTATAATCAAATGGAGCATCTTGGTATGTCATACCTCATATTGCACTCCCTCGTGTCCCATATATCAATACCAATACCAATTGAATGGTGTTGTTTAAAAAACAGTTCAAATAAGTTCAAAGTAATAAATAAGTAAAAAAGTATTGGTTTTTAATATGTTCTTATTTATAAATGAGTAAGAAATGGTGATGGTGGTGGTGGTGGTGATGAGGATAGTAATGAGAATAACAACAAAAGAGAATGTATGGAAAAATGATGTTAGAAAATAAAGTCAACAGGTCAACACTTTAATTAATGTAATGTATGAAATTAACAAAGGGTAAAATAGAAAAAAAATGCATTTTTGTTGTTGTTTAATATAGGATTTGATTGAATTTTTTCAGTCAAACTTAAAGAGAACCATCTAGAAAAGGACAAACATATTAAAAAATGGGACCTTATATAGAGAGACATTTTCTCGCATAGAGTTGGTCATATACATATAAGTAATAATTTGTATTTGTCTAAAAATTTAATATATTTTTCTTATTTTTATCCTCCAAGTAACTGCATGTCTCTCTAATCTTTTTTCCCATTCATTATTTCTCACCTCTTTTCCACTTATTATCCCTTATTTATCACTTTCATAAATAAGGGTATATATGAGTAAAAAGTAACTCTTCGACATTTATTTTCCAACAAATTTTAATCCACAGGTCTACATGATTTGGTTAATTGCTACTTATACACAACGATGGTACTCAAGTAAAGTACATTTTAAAAGTTTTTTGTCATAATTATAATTCCACCAAGAAGGCTATTAATTATTTTTTCTTTCAATTTTGATTACCTTTTAAGCCACCTAGTATTCAACACTTTTTCTGTTTCATGTTACTTGAATTCCGAATAACAGACTAATCCAAATTGAGGTTTTGTCTTTCAATTTTTATTACCTTTTAAGCCACATAGTGTTCAACACTTTTTCTCTTTCATGTTATTTGAATTCCGAATAACAGACTAATCCAAATTGAGGTTTTGTTAGTTGCGACTAGGATGTCACATCCTATGAGTATTTTTCTAATGAGATTTGAATATTAACCCTCCTACTTTGTAGTTTAGTTTGTCCATATTAGTACCCTTCACTTTGTTTTTTAATTCTAACCCTAGATAATAAAGAAAGAGGTGAGAGAAAATATAGATTAATTCAACACATGTTCTTAAATAAGAACAAATTCAGAAAATGATATAAGTTAAAGGCTTTTTTAGTGACTTATTTGTGATTTCTTTGTCTGTAAAAATTACTTGAAATAAACTTTTAACGAAGTGGTATACAAGATCCAAAGGAGTATTATTGGATTTAGACCACTCCAAAAAACAAGTAGGTTGTGATTTTGAGGCCAGTATATAAGTATATAAGTATATATTTATAATATCATTGTGGCGAAAAAAGAACAACAGAAGGACCAAGGTTGGTGATCCATGCCGATTTTGATTTCGGTGATCTTCTCTCTATTATGTGTGTGTGTCTTAATTTTTATATATATAAGCTACTAAAATGCTAGCTTAGCCATGTGTTTCAACCACATACAAAATTAAAGAAATGTGCAATAATGAATACAAGGTCAAGTTGGTATGTAGTATTGTGTCGTATGTTTTCATTCAACATATATTAAAATATACACATTACAAGAATGGAGGATCATATCTTAATAGAAGTAAGCAAAATTATTTTTAATGTTCTGGGGTGAACCTACATATAATAAGAAAGAGTTAAGAAAACAAATAACTCGAAATCTCCAATTATATAATTTGTCATAATCAAACTATATTTAATTACATTAAGAGTAATAATAATATTTGAAAGGTATTTGTTAGCAACTGAAGTTATCATCACCTAACTCTCTAGTCTATTGAGTTTTTATGTAACTTACCTACCAACAGCTTTGTTATGTTGACCACGTTCTTCCAAAAATATATAAGCTATATTACTTTTTTTTTTTTTTTGCCAACCATAAAAAGGGTTTCTTGGCCAACAAATAAGTACCGTCATTCACTTAAAAACCAATTCATAACATCTAAACACAGAAAATAAAACTCACAAAAAGAATATAAATATCATTCTGTTGCACCCCCCCCCCCCTCTCAACAAATCTTTAATAACCTAGTCAACTACAAATTTGTTTCTATTTTTCTGAAGGAGTAATCTATAAGAGATCGAAGCAAGTTTGGGTCATACTTATAGGATTTTATCAAGATTGTAACAAATTATTGATTAATGATATTTTCACATATGTATATAATTAACAATACTCAAAACACACGCTGCTACAATATTGTAACTAATCCTTACTAATTAGATAAACTATATTTAGTGATAACTGAAACATGTAGCTTGCCATTGAGCATTTGTTTTTTGAAGGTAGACTTTGGCATCAAACACCATATCTAAACTAAATATGTGATCTTGACTTATATCGTTTCACCTCTTCTTAAGAATACACACACTATAAGAATTAAGAACTAGTAAATTAATTTAGGTAGATTAAATAAATTAGTTATATAGCTATTTGTAATTAATATAAGTTGATTTTCCTAGAGTAGCATCTTTTATCTTTTTATCATTACATAAAAAAACCCCTTAATACATACTAGGATACCTTCGGAAAACAAATTATATATTTGCGAGACCAAATAGATTGTAGCGTTATATTTAGAACTTACTCCAACTTTAGTTACCTCTTATGTATTTAGGATAGAGGTAATAGATTACTTATGTCAAAAAATAGATAGTATATTACTTTCTTCGATCTCATATCATATCTTTATGATGCTCTCTCTTTCTTTATCACAATTTTCATTTTTTTTTAAAAGAAAACGCATTAACAGCTAAAGACAACTAGGAAACTGATCAAAAGGAATAAGCAGGGTTACAGATTTTCTTCCTATTTAGTGAGGCTTGAATCTCCACCTACCCCCCCAATTCATTTCCTATATAGCGTGTGTGTGTATTATCTTTCATGATTTTAATATAACACCACTCCCTCCTAATAGCTGATATAAAAGTTGGACAAATAGTTCACTCTGGTAATAAATATAAAAAACCTTGATAATATCCCCCTTACATGTATGATTAATAAGGATACCATGGGAAAATTATAATTTTAGGAGATAAAATATATATATATGTTTTAATAATAAGTACATGATTAAAGAAGGTATTTTAGATAAATCGATCACTTATTACAAATAACTGACTTAATTAATTTTTTAATACCCACAAATTAGTTATATAACTATTATATTAAAAACTGGGGGTAATAATTAGATAATTAAGTTGTAGAGATTAAAAAATAGTTAATTTTATTATTTGTAAAAAATATATGCTGCCCTCACATTGAAATATCCTTTTTACTTATTTGCATATGTATATCACCTCTTAATAAAGAATCCGTTAGCATACGTCATCAATAGAATGGTTTTGAATAAAAAAATTACAAGCTCCAGTTAGGGATGGAAATAGGTTAGGCCTAACTAGGCTTTAGCTAAATAGGTCTGGGCCTATAACAGAAATGTAGCATTTAGGCCTGGGCTTGGGCCTATATGTAGACATTTTTTTTGCCTGAACCTGAGCCTTCAAAAGGCCTGACAAAGCCTACTTAAAATATAAACATTTAAATAAACTTAAAATTTTATAACTCTTATTCCAAATATTGCCTTTTAATCTATTTAAAGGTCTATGTATGTCATAAAAAGTTTTTACAACCATAAAACTAAATTTTTTCTCTTGATTTTATCATAGAAACTGTGAACGACTAATGAATAAAAAAGTTGGGTTTTGTGTATGAATGATAAGGTGTTAGGCTTAGAATTAAGGTTAAGTTGATAATGTTGTAAATAATTTATATAATTTATTTTATATTATATATCATAAGATAACTTTAAAAAAATAAATAAATAGGCTAGGCCTGTAGGCCTGTAGGCTAGGCCTTCCTGAAAAAAGCCTGGCCTGTTTACTTAAATAGGCCTAACAATAAGCCTAATAACAAGTCTGACCTATTTACTAAAAAGGCCGAGCTAGGCCTAAAGTAGGTTAGGCCATAGGCCCCTGATAAAAGCCTGGCTTATTCCCACCCTTACCTCCAGTCATAAACATTGAAGCTAGACAAGAGATTATACTTTATATAAACCAATCAAAATATTAAGATAGCTCAAATTGCACATAATTAAACCAATTTATCTAATTCTTATTAGTCGTAAATTAGATATATTCCCTTCGCTCAGTCCACAAAGATATATTCCCTTCGTTTCCATATGTATATTTAAGACTTATTTGAGGATTTGAGCTTATTCTTAGATATAAAATCGCTTTCTATGTTTTCTCAATTTTTCTCTAAATTATCCTTATTAATATTCCTCAATAATAAACAAGTAAAAGAGTGAGTGTGAGAATAAAAGTAGGTGATTAGGGTATTTTGGTGATACTATGTAGTTTTAACTAGTTTAATCAATATTATTAATCTAATCAAATTAAGTAAATAAGTCTTATATTTAGGAATGAGAAGTATATATATTTATTACATCAAAGACGAGTAAAAAGTAGGAAATAAAAAAAGTATGATCTTAGAATAAGAGGGAATAGAATTTTACCAATGGTTGAATATTTGAATTTACCAACACATAATAGTTGTTATGATCTTAGAATAAGAGGGAATAGAATTTTACCAATGGTTGAATATTTGAATTTACCAACACATAATAGTTGTTCTAGTGGTGTAAGGCTGGTTAGACCCTTTGAAGTCTTGAGTTCGCGTTCTAAAAAAAGTACATATGTTAAAAGAAAAAGTCATGAATCCTAAAAAAAGTGCTGATTACCGGTTGATTAAAGAATTCTCAAGTACAATAATGTCATTTAATTATGTGAGTAAATATCGTTGTCGTGGAAGCCACCAGAAACTGGATCATGTGATAAGACGAGTATGATAATTAAACTTCCTTATATACGCCCGAAGTAAAACGATCACATGACATTCTCAACATGCTTTAAAACGGTGTCGTTTTTGGTGAACACGAGATACACATTGACGAATGTTTATAACGATAGGGCTGCTATTCAAATTCTGTTTCTTTTCCATAATAACCATTGGTTTTTTCAAAGTTATCTCAAGCTCTAAATGATACCAATTAAGTTAAATTTGATTGCATGGTTAAGAATATTGTATTAAGTGTCTAGCTTTTTTTGTATGCATAAACCATGGTTAAGATTAATGATTTTTTTGTCTCCCATAATTCAATCAATAGATTGAGAGAATAAACTAAACCCTACCTTTTTATTTTAGAGCCGTGATTTGTTTATTTATTTATTTATTTATTCTTACCTTCTAATTTGTTAACTAGGAAAGAACAACATCATATCACCAAGTTCATGAATGCCAGTATATACATACTGCCATTTATCCTTTGAAAAAATCTGGAAAAATCAATTGTTTAAATATGTTATTTGTTAAAATGATCTGAATCCCGCTTTCTGTGTAAAATCTTTTAATATACTGGTACTTTCTGTGTATAAAAAAAATGTTTTCTCATTCCTAAATATATAAGACCTAATTGACTTTTTCTTTTAGAGATTAAAGAAGCTAAATAAGCCACATAATTATAATATATTTTGTGTATTATTAGATTATATATATATTAGCTTATAAGTCAAATAAATTATATTAGAGAAAAAGTTCAGGCAAATCAATTTACAAGTAATTTATATAACTTTTTAATAATTTTTCAAAAAAGTCAACTAAACTAAGTCATATATTTAGAAATAAAGAGAGTAGTTTTTTATCCAATAAAATTTTAAATAAATTTTTTAGCAAAGCTCAAAAGAGCCGAATGATTCCATCCACGAGAAGAAGAAAGAATGTATATAAATGACAATGATAAATGAACAAGAAGAGAAGACATAACATTTGTGAGTTAAAATTATTGTGGAATATGTATAAAAATAAACATAATTTGAAGACAAAAAAAAAAAAAAGAGGAAGAAAAAGCCAAGGGAGAGTGGGTAGAGGATAATGGGAATGAGGGGTTTTGGTAAACTAAACGATAAATGAAAAGTGAGCACAAGGCAGACAATGCGTAGTAGTGGCCCATTCCCTTCTCTATTCTCCTTGTGAAGAATCCTAGGATGTTTTTTCGTTTTATATACAGATACACAGACTTAACCCTACGTTTTCCAACCAAAAAATTGCATTTCTCTTGTAATTTATTTAATTTTTTTCACTTCGAAGATATGAACAATTTTTTTAGTTAAGTTTGAAATTATATCCAATCAATTTAAATTTTTTGAGGATACATGGTTTGAGGTTGATTTGGACTATGTATAAATAAAAAAAATCAGAAATGCTAATGATAATAGTATCAAATAGAATGAAGATTTTTGAAAAGTTAGATGGTGGAAGACGGAAGAAAGCACTCAATTAAGTTTTTGAATATAACTTTTAGTTAAAAACCTTTCCAAATATTTAATAGTTTGACTTATAAAATTTGGTTGTTGATGGAGGATAATATAAGCATACTACTCAATCCACTCTACTCCCTTTAGTCCTTATTATAACGCACCAACTAACCAAATTTTTTGGTCCCAAATATAAGGAACCAACCGCCGCATTAATTATTTTTTCCCCACTTTAACCTTATCATTAATTGGGGTTTAAAGTTGAAAATGTGAAGTCACATCATTTAATGAAGGGTGAAGTTAGAAAAAGTTGCAAATTTATCATAAATTTGATGACCTAACTACCATTTCTTGGTTTGTGAGAAATGATAGTTGATGCCTTATAATAAAGATCAGAGGGAGTACATTATAAGAGGGAGGTAGTTAACATTTTCATACAAACCGAGAAAACATAGCATATTCATTTATTAATGTTAAAATTAACGTTGTTTTCCAATTTTACACATGTATCATTTATTTTACATTCACACCCTCTTTCATCTGTACATTTAATATGTAAGGGCAAAAGTGAAAATCAAACATTTATTACCTTAACTTGTACATGCTACCTCTTTTTTTGATATATTAACTGGCAATCAGCACCTTTTTAAGATTGTATTACCAGGTATCCAAACAATTGACTACTCAAGTTTTAAAGTTCGTGGCTTCTTCTTCCAATACAAGTATCTCATCTAAACACTTTTAGATGTTACTTCTAATAATAATGTGAAAAAAAAAACCTCATATTAGATAGGAAGGACTATCTCTATAATTAGTCTCACCTTATAGAACAAGATTTAGCTGCTGACTTGCTGTTGTGGTGGTATACTCAACGGTAAGCAGATGTTAAGTGGGTCAAACAATGTAACCTATCCCACTTGACAGGAGATTCCTTCCAACCTATGTCTTTTTTGCACATGGAAAAAATTATTACCTTTACTACCGACCCCCCTTTTTGTATGTTTTTTCACCATGCTAGTAAAACTCAACTTGTGTCCCCTGATTCGAACAATAAATTGACGAATGATGCTTGTGGTAAGTTTGATGAAAAGTTTTAAACAGACTAGTTTGATTGAGTTTTATTTTTTTTTTCTCTGATTGAAGACTATGAAATGACATTGCTTTGAATTTTAAAACAATTAGTAGTATGTCATATCCAGACTTTAATGGCTATATTTTGTTGGATTACGTGCGACCTGTGGATTAGTGTCTTTTGACTTCAACATTAATCAATCTCTTAGGGATTATACGAAAATATTTTTATACATTTCTATTAAATTTTTAATCATAATTAGATTGACATCATTCAATCATAGTTAGACCGCTTACCCTTGAAACACTATGACAGGATAGTTTTTGTACTTAAAGTTTTTGTGAGTCGGTTCCAAGGCTCACTAGGGCTTAAAGATGGAAACAGGTCAGCCGCCCTATTACAGATCTTAGGCTTAACCTATTTTTGGCCCATCTAGGTTATGCCAAACACTAGAAAATAGGCATAGGCTCAAGCATATCAAAAAGCCTCTTTTGTTCGGTACGTGCATAGTTGGCCTAATAGGCTTAGCCTAGTTATGCATCATTATTTTTTTAAAATTTATAACCTCTTTTGTTCGGCACGTGCATAGTTGGCCTAAACCCAGGTTCTGAAAAATGGTATCCAAATAGATGAAAAATTGATAAAATCACTTTTTTTGGGCAAACCATGGTTTGGATTTTATAAACCTAGGTTTTGAATAAAGCCAATTTTTCTCTCACTTTTTTCAGCTTTTAGGTGGATAGTTTGGATGTCATAATGAAGGCAATAAATTCCTACCGAAAATGCCCTCTCATCTCTCCTCCTTTTTCTTCCTTTCATCTGCACAATTCTTTTCTCCCAAATAGCCAACGTCCTTTTTTGTAATTTACACATGAAAAAAGTTATTCCAATAACTATTTTACAGCTTTTTTTCCAAAAGCTATTCTCTAAAAACTAATTCAAACATGCTCTTAACCTATATCATGGCTTGTTGGCCTACTTTAATAAATTAGGCATCTAAACATGTTCAAGCTACTGTAGGACTGAGAAAAAGCTTGTTACAGGCTACATGTCAGGTTTAGACTAGTCCACCATAAAACAGGCCAGACTTGTTAAGGGCGAGGCCTGGCTTGACCTGTTTCCACCCCACCAAAGCCAGGACATGCCTTCAAACTTAAAGAGCACTTATAGATCGTCCACTAACAAGTCCTCACATCGGTATATTCGAACCCACGACCTTATAATTATAAACCAACCCTTATACCAACTGAACCAACTTTTGTTAGCAAACCTATTTAATTTCAATGCCTTGTTTTTTACCCTTGTTTTATTCTAACAAAAAAAAAAAAAAAGTCTCAAATTTGGATTTCATGGTCATACACATGGATCCAATTGAGCCCACTAATTCTCCCCAACCTTGGGTGACGGCCCAAGAAAAAAGCCTATCTAATAAAGCCCATTACGAGATCGATCATGAGGTATCTGTAATTCTGAACCCTTGGTAAACGAAAATTGCATTTTCAATCATCGCTGAAAACGAAGAGATCAGAATCGAAGAAGGAGAAAAAGAAAAGATGAGTTGGATTTGGTTGGAAGCTGCTCTTCCATTAGGAATCATTGCAGGAATGCTTTGTGTTATGGGCAACGCTCAGTATTACATTCACAAAGCTGCTCATGGCCGAGTAATTTCTTCTCCTTCTTCTTCTTCTTCTTCTTCTTCTTCTGCTTCTGGTTCCTCTTTTTGGGTTTTTATTATCAGTAATGTAGATTCATACTAACCCTTTTGAAAATTTCGGATCTTTGTAGCCAAAACACATTGGGAATGATATGTGGGATGTTGCGATGGAAAGAAGGGACAAGAAGCTCATGGAGCAAGCCTCTTCTGCTTCTTCCAATTAGCCTGGTATTTATCTTGTTTGTTTGTCTCTCTTGTACTTTATTTCTGATTTTGAGTGATGTTTATGTTCTTATTTATGTGATGATTTTTGCTCTTGTGGTATTTTGAAGTTCTTTTATTTTGGTAGCAGCATATGGCTGATTCTTTGATTTGGCTACCTAGGGTTTTGAATAGGTTCCTTGTAGTACTTTATTTCAATTGATTGGTTTATACAAATCGTTCTCTGTTTGCATTAGGAAGAATTTCCCTTGGGAGAGATGCATCAATTTGGCTATTAGCACATGAATTCAAAATTTTAGTGACTTATATAAGGAGAAGGAAGGTGGAAAAAAATCTGGATTGACACATAACTTGACAAATGTAGATTAAAATTGAACTGTGGATTAGTTCAAAACTTTAGTGACTCATATAAGGAAAAGGAATGTGGAAAAAAATCTGGATTGACACATAACTCGAAAAATGTAGATTGAAATTGAACTGTGGATTTTTGTTGCAAGAGTTATTTTTGAGAGACATAAGGAGGTTACATGAATATGAAAGGAGTAGTGGAGTAGTGGCCAATACTTTTCCTACCAGGCTCTTCACAGCTAGTGTATGTGAACTATGCAACCGCTTTTGTTTGACATATTGTACAGTATGCTGTGTACGAACAATGATGGGCTGTAATCTTAAGTTTTTGTTTGATACACAAAATCGATAGAGGAATGGATAAAAAGAAAACAGAATGAACATGGTGATTTTGTTTATGAAGAATTATCAACATATAGATACCAACCCCCCCCCCCCCCAAAAAAAAAAAAAAAAAAAAACCACCACAACAAAAAAATCTCTGCCTTTACCTTTCTTTTTGTATTGTCAACTGAGGCCTGAGGCACAATAATCTTAATTCTTAACTTTGTTGGATATGTCTATCCCGTATTATGAATCATTGGTGGTGGTGCAGTGCTGCCCCTGTTGCTGTTGCTGTTGCTGTTGGTGATAAATTATAAATTTGGTTTTGGCCATTTTGCCCATGATTGGCTTGTGTAGTATTGCTGTCAAGTTAAGAAATTCTGTATGCTGAACGCATATCTATATATTGCTAAGCTTTAGGAGGCACTGTATCTTGGATAAATAGTTCATGCTATTGCTGTGATGAAGGAAGCAAGATTATTAGAATTGGAGAGCTGTGCATATAAGCAGTGAATTTGCTGCTAACCTGATGGTTGGACTTAAAAATGTAGTGCTGATTTAAGTCTTTTAAGATTCGTTTCCTGTGAACTTGAGAAGCTATTTGCCTATAAAAGGTGGATACTTGGAATGACTGCCTTGAGAACAAAAATGATATTGTTCAATATCTTTGGTAAATATAGTAACTGTTATGTGGCTACATTGTTGAATCGATTTTTTTCCCCTTTGTTCCCCCATCATAAAGGAAAGTTCATGAAGTGTGTTTACATATTCATCTTACTATTTGTATTGTAAGAGATTTATTTTGAAGTGTGCCACTAGATACTTTGACCTAGAAATTTGATTATCATTTGTGTAAAACTGAAGGGGTCCAATTATGGAGTACAAATTATGACGCTGATGCTGCAAAATGCAGGTTGTTCCATGATCATGCTTCTGAAAGAAATAAATCACTCATCTGATGTTCCAGCTGTTCCAAGTTCTGACTAAGTAGGATGGGTGACAAAGGTTTCATTCATCATATGATTTCTTGTAATATACCTATTCTGTGAATCACTTTTCCAGATTTGAATGTGTTAACAGAGGCTTGTTCAAGCTTGTGTTCGGCTTTGAGATATTTATCGCCTATTAATGTTTGATCATTCTGTGCTTGAATATCCTTATATAAATGTAGAGACAGTAGTTTACTTAATGACGAGGAGAGCAACCTCATAAGTCATTAGTCCATATTCAATCCATTCCTCCATAAAACGTGAAGGGAATGTTTGCTGCACTTAATAGCAAGGTATAGTTTGAAGTTTGAAGCTTTACACTGAGTCACTGAGATGTGTGACAGTGAGTGGTAAATAGTGACATGATGAAATATGGACCTTACTACTAACCATTTTGGGCTTTGACTTTACTTCACACCTCATATGTTAGTACTTGGAAGCCTGTCTTGAGCTTGATCCATGCAACAACATATATCCCTAGCCCTAGCCCTAGCCCGTTCGTTAGTACTTGTTTGATTTTACTTGTTTTAAGTAATTTTATGGTCTATAAAGTAAATATGTGAGGGGAGTTTTGCCTCATAAAAGGAAATCTGTTCCCATACACGCAGGTTGTCCTTACCAGCTTCATCGCACCAAGCTCACAAACCATTATCATTCATTCCTTACCTACATGTTTCATGAAGGGTGAGCCACAATAAAGGTTTTCATAGGTTGATGAGAGCATATCATAGCTGAAAAATTTTCTCAAGGCTGATTTCCCCGCTTATGCTAGTTGAAATTTGGCTTTGTAATGTTCATATATTGATAGGCTTCGATTGAAAATTTTCAGTTAGAATTTTCTCCTCATCCACACTTTACAGAACAAATGCATCTCAAAGAATGATTTACCTAATTTCTGGCTTGCAACACAAGCTTCTACGTTGTGCCACCTAGGATCAATTGTTTGCCACGTCAGCACTATGCAAACAGAATTTTCACTAAGGATTGGGGTCATAACTTTATAAAACCATGGTATCTAACCTAATAACTGGGGAAACTTATTGGGGTCTTTGCATTTCACATTTATGAAATAGCTCTTGCAAGTCATTTCCCCCACTTTTTGAGCACTAAATCATGTTTTGTGACCCTGAAAATATGCCTCCTTTAGACCATTTCTTGAGAAATTGTTTCAATTATATCCAATTTAATAACATCATCCGTATAAAAAAATTATCTGGTCAAAAAAAAAATCCATATTAAAAAATTATGATTCCATTCACCTCTTTTTCTACATTTTGTACGACATGTGAAAAATATATTTAATAATCCAAAACTAATAAAGTCCACTATGAAAAATTCTGGGATGACATATTGTTGCTTATGAGATGGTTTTACTTTGTTCAGCCAAACAATTTGTTGACTTTCACATTTACAATTTTTATTGTGGATATGAATAAGAGTGAAACAATTTGATCTGAATTTGTTGACCTTGGCAGCTTGATAGTCACTCTCTGCTTACAACATAAGTTAACTTACAGAAGCATAACTGCTGGCCCCAATAAAAAGAACAAAAAGAGAAACAAAAACTTCAGCACCACCATTTTTAAAATATCTGTATGAGGGTGAGATTTCAATAAATAAGCTTGTATAGAAACAAATTCATATACTATTCCATAAATTTCTTAAAACAAGAATTCATTGTCATTAATGTCCATTAAAGACATCCAGAAATGGCAACAGGGGAAGAGAACTGACAGAATGTACTCTGTTATGTATCAAAAAAAAAAAAAAAAAGAGAACTGACAGAATGGATAGAACAATTTTAAAAAAAGAAAAAAGAAAATGAAATTAACAGGTGTAGGTGACAATCTGACTTTGACCTTTGATCTTGCAAAAATAATTAATGGTGTATAATGTTGTAAGTGACAGCTCAACTGTTCAAATGGTCCTTTATTGTGAGCCGGTCAGTCACTCCAAAACTTGCACTCCCACTAAGTCACTAACTTTGAAATAATGCCCTCTTATTATTTGCCGACTTATTTGTTGCTACAAAAGCAACTTCCACAATTTCATTTTAATATTTTTAACAAGGTAGAATAATAATAATAATAATGTAATCCTAACCTATTAATGTAATTTAATGTCAAAGAATTTTTAGTCAAGTTAGTTGTTTTAAAAGCGAGGAAAAAGTATGAGAAAGAATACTAGAGGAAAAACAAGAAAAAATATTTTTTTTATGTAAATAGCAAGAAAAAATAAAAATGAAGAAGAAAATGAGATATAGGGACCACGAGTTTTCTCCGCAATGTTTGTTCTTCAAAAATAGAGAGGCTTAAGACGAAAAACATACCTTGGGAAATTGTTTTAAAACAGGAAAAGTGTAAGAAGCCAATATCTTTTTCATATGGATATTATTGTCTAAATAATTAATTATTATAAATGGCTGGAAACAGGATGTCATGAATTTGAATTGGGCGGTCTGTATAGAAAAGATTTTTGTTGGGAGAAGCAAAGCCAATTTTAATGTTCTCTACGTCTCAGAACGATTAGTTTCTAACTATTGGTGGGGAAATATTTTCCGTATTCTATAAATTATAAAATAATATAACCATGATTTTTTCATAGTTAACTAACAGAAAGAAAGAAAACATTTTCTCAAGATTCCATTTTCTATTATCTTTTTCAACTACAATAAATGAGTTAGATAACTAATTTATGAATATAAAGAAAATTATTTTAGTTAGTTATTAGAAATATGAGTCTTATCTCCCGGACCAGCTATCCCACCCTTAAGGTGCTTACAAATCAGCAGAGAATTAGTCTCCCACCTGTTGGGTGGGAGGATACTTTGATCTTTGATCAAAAAAGAAATATATGAGTCTTGATTTGTCTAGTATATATTCTTTAATTATGTGCATTAGAACTACTCTTTAATAAAAACCCCTTTTTTATGCATTAATGAAAACCTTTTTAATATGTGTAATTTATACGGATGCTTTAGGGAATAAAAATTATAAATTTGGGAGATAAAATAGATTGGGGTCTTATATTTAATATCAAAATAAACTCCTTATCTCACTCTTATAGTACAGAGTTTGAAGGAGTATTTTCTCTTCTCGTTCAAAAGAAGGGTAAATGGCCCTTGAACTATTATATGAGATGCATCTTCATTCTATTAAGCTCTCAAGACCCAAATGTTATTTTAACTTTGATACACACAAACGAAAAACTAGAGGTTAAAACTTGAAGATGAATTTGACTTTTAGTAATTTTATGTTTTGTCAGTTTGCTTGGGGATTTCTAGGGATGCCCCAGGGCAGAACAAGAAGGTCCTTGTCTTTGTCTTCTGTAACACATTCGGCTTTCGCAGTATCACAGCCTAAACAAGAGGAAGAGATCAAGAAGAAGAAGAAAGTTGACCCCATCCCATAAAGCTATATATTTGAAAAGTCCTGCCACACAGAATTAAGAATCCGTAGCTAAAGGTCACAGAGAAACACAAAGTCCTTTTGTTTGTAAGCTTTTAATATGAAAGCCTAACTAATTAGGTAATATGTAAGCATCCTTTGAGTTATGAAGTCTTGTGAAGTTCGTACGAACACCCTCAGGACCTAAATGTACATACTTTATTGGGTGCTTAATATTTGAGTTGGATACCTAATTTATAGATATTTGAAAAGTTAATTAAGTTGGTTATTTATAATAAAATGCGAGCAGATTTTTTAAAATGTCTTGTTTAATCATTTGGATTGGAACTATTTTTAGTGAAAACTCCTTGAACATACGCATTCAATGAAACAAGTTTAGTAAAATAGTCTTTAAACATGGAAGATAAAGTAAACTAAGATATTAGACATAGCAACAAAGCAAACCTCCTAATCAGATCCTACCTTTATGATAGGAGAAAGGATATAAAATTTTGAAATTGATGTATGGGCTACATGATTAAGACAAAATTATGAATCGAGGAGATAAAATGGACAGAGATCTTATTACTTAGAACCAAACCAAAGTCTCCCCATTAACCCTTATATTTATGACTAGAGGGAGGGAGTACATAAAATCTTGTAATTGTTTTATGGGTATATGATTGAGCCAAATATGCGGTTGCCTTTTTTTTTTTTTTTTCTGGTATGTTCCAGTAGTCTTGAACATGATCATCCAAAAGGGTAAGCAAGAGGACAAAAAAATGCAAGTTTGGGAATGGTTTATTAATGTGGGGCTGAGTTGTAATCCTTTCTTCATTCTTGGTGAAATGTTCTGCTTTCTTCTGTAATTATATATTGAAATTAAGCACTCTCACCTCGAGCCTTTAGTGATAATAATGTGATAGTACTTATTACCTTATACATTTATAATGCACATAAAAACAAAGAAGGGAGCTTTATAGGAAATGACAAGAAATTGAAGCTATGTGTGTGTGTTAGTGAAATTGTTGCTGTGAGTGGCAAGCAAGAAAGAAAGACAAAACAAGTATTAAATGTTCACATGTGAGAGTCAGAGATGAACAAGAATTGGATTCCTTCGCCTTGGCCTTCATGTGCTCTCATCCCTCATATTGTCTTCACTCTAAAATACTTTCAACCCTAACTTCGTTGCCCACCACTTCTCTTTGAAACTCTTTTATATTCATATGTATATGTTACTCTAATTAAATCATGTTATTTGGATCATGAAGGAGTAAAACTGTGGATGAAGTACAGTTTTCTCTTCATATGAAACATACATTTCAGCATCTTCTTAAAAGTCTAATGAACAAGTCATATCATTCTTATAATGTGTAACAAGTGTAACTATCAGCTAAGATTTTATTGCATGGACTGCTTCAAGCAGTCCCTCTCTTCTAAATATATAAAAGCTAGTAAGGGTTTGTTTCAGTTCTAAACGTAAAATCTTAATTATGTTGCCTTCTAATTAATTTATAAATTATTATCTAAATCATCTCTATTAATTGAACATATTAAAAGAGTTTTTAGTTATGGAGATAATGATTAAAGGAGTATTTTTTAAAAAAATAACACACATTTATTACAAATAATTAACTTAACTAATATGTTTGAGGGCTATAAATTAGTTATTTAGCTTCTTCATTTAAATCCGCAGGAATACATTTTATACTGTCATGAAATCTAATAACCAAAGAAATTATTATACTTTGAAAACATCCATTCATGTAGAACTTGACAATGCTCAAACTTGCATTTAGTCGATAATAGTAATTAGGGGTGTCCAACCCCTCCCGGTCCCGGTGATCCCGTCCCGGTCCCGGCAAATCGGGACCGGAAATTTCCCGTCCCGGGAAGCCCGGGAAAAAAATCCCGGGAAATGGCCGGGACCGGGACCGGGATCCGGGATAGGCCCCGGGATCCCGGTCCCGGCCCCCATTTTATTTATATAAAAAAAAAAAAATTAGGCACAAAACTTTAGAGAGCTAATTCTATTGGATTAATTCTATTGCAATTACATATAAAGTAAATTCCTATATAAAAACCATGGTGTTTTTAGCCTTTTGCCCCTATTTTATCTCTTGTTTTTGTTATATTAAACTTGTCCTTTTTACTTATTTATCCTTTATGTCATGGCATTATTATCTCTTATATTTAATGAGATTTATTTGCTTCATGTCATGGCATTATTATAGAAAAAAGCGTTCAGAATTTTGAGAAAGTTTAATCCTTGTTTTGTTTTGTTTTGTTGTTTTTCTTAAATGTGGCATAAATTAAGTGACTAAACTAGTGATATCATTTTTGTTCATTCTTTTTCCTTGTGCATTTGTTTATAACTTCATAATAATTAATTTGTGACTTGTTTTCTTTCATAGTTTGAAAATGTTACAAAGATAGAAACCACCTAAGAAATTGAGGAGATCCTAAATACCAAAATTAAAGCCCATTTTTTTCTTTTTTTTTTTTAAAAAAATGGACCTGGAATTCCCGGGACCGGGATTGAAATCCAATCCCGGTCCCATTCCGGGAACGGGAACCGGGAATAGGTGTTCCCGGTCCCGGTCCCGGTTTTGGACACCCCTAATAGTAATAAAAACTTGGGGGAAATCCTACATTGGAAGTTTTACTAGTGATAAATTCCTAGATCAAAGAACCAATACTTTATAGTCAAAATTTGCAAAATACTGGAACTTTCTATATTTAAAAATTTATCACGTCTTTCTCATGAAAAAATCAACAATGATTAGGAATAAGAATTGACTCATACTACCAATACATAGTTAGACTAACGGTGTAAAGCCCTGTTAGATCTTTTAGAGTTTCAAATGCGAGTATTAGATGAGACACTTGTATTAAGGAAGAAAATGAGATAATGAGGGACCTTAGCACCATTTTTAACATTCAATTGATTTTTATCGTTGAAAAGAAGGAAAGTTCATATGCATCATGAAATCCTTATGTGAAGCCAAAAATTACCCCTACCAAGTTATTTTGTGATTTAAGAGAGGGGCAATTTAGTCATTTTATTTTAAATTATTTTAAGTCCTTTTTATTACCAAGCATTATATTACTCATCAAAGTATTTTGTTTACATTCCTAAGGCATGCTAAGCATAATTTCTTTTTTATTTTTTCTCAAACTTGTCTTCATTCCATGCACACATTTGACATTTCCCTTCTATTAAAAATCTTTCCTCTCAAATCTCAATCAAACAAAACAAAGACATATTCTTTCCCCTTTTGACTTTACCATACATACCCCCCCCTCTTGTCTCTATTATAAAACACCTCCAACCAACTCACGAAAACAAATGAGTGGTAAAGTCACTAAATTTATTTTTAAAAAAAATCACTTTTACTCATATTCAAAACCATAAATTACATAATGATAAGTAAAAAGAAAAATTTGTCTCAAACTTTAATTAGAGGCGATATTAAAAAAAATGTAATTAATACCCCACCTAATGACTGTACCCATCCCTTATGAGAGATGTTTTATAACAGGGTGGGAGGGAGTAATGTCAATTTAAGACTATAAAAAAATCTGGATTCATGGTTTGATGTGGGATCCCGGAAAGCAAGCCCATATTATAAATAAAAAATATCAAACACACATCTTACAGAATGGTGAAATAAATAAACAACAGCCTTTGTCTTCTTGGTTAAGACATAAGACAGATAACACAAAATAGACAGACAACAACATATGAAGAGTGTGTGTGTGTGTATTTCATACAAATTCAAACTACTATATCGTATAAAATACAAGCACTTTAGTCAATATAAGCAGAAAATTTGGATCCTTTGCCTTGGATGGTTAACGTCTGTTTACGAAAATTAAGACTTCAATTCACAAAGGGTTAAGGATCACCGTTGCCCCGGAAGTATTCACGATGGATCACATCTGCCCCGGAAGTTTTTTTTGGTCCAATTTTGCCCCGGAAGTGTGTAAAGTGGATCATATTCGCCCTTTACCTTTTTGTTTTGGTCCAATTTTGCCCCGGAAGTGTGTAAAGTGGATCATATTCGCCCTTTACCGGTAAAAATTTTTTAATGGTAAAGGGCAAATATGATCCACTTTACACACTTCCGGGGCAACGGTGAACCCAAAAAGACTTCCGGGGCAGATATGATCCACCTTGCATACTTCCGGGGCAACGGTGACCTTTAACCCATTCACAAATTGTTACATATGAACAGAGAACAGTTGGTCAACTTTTTTTTCTTTGCCTCATTTATGTCTTTGACATAGGATTCTTAGAAAACAACCGCATTTAACTTGGTCAAACTTATACAACTCACACAATGTTAGGAAAAAAACTGGAATCTTTTGTTACATACTAAGAGCCAGTATCTACACTTTTATTTTTATACTTACGTATAAAAGTAAAAGTAATGAGTTACTAGATGATAATGGATTTCAAAAATCAAAACAAGCCTTAGGATTCAAAGTTCAAGCCACATTTATAAGTCATATTTCTACATTACCTATCAATTAATCATTATTTCCTTCTATCCTATTTAAAAATCACTTCTAGCATTTTTGAACCCTTAAAAAAAGTTTCATACTTTCCTACATCAATATTTAATAGGGGTAGAAAGGGAAAAATGTAATAAATAAACAATATGATGCCTTGTAAACTTGTACTTTATAAATATGGCCGAAATGGTTTTTTTTTTTTTAACAACCCATTAGATAACTAAAGCTACAATAGACTTTGACTATTGAATTTAGACATTTAATTTCCTCTTGTTACACTTATTATTTCTTCCTTTTTTATCCCCCCTCTTTTGCTATATAGGTGCATTAATACAATTGAACTGTAAAAGTTCTGGATTGAAAAGTGCTCGCTCTTAAAATTATGAGGATTTACACCCTGTCCTGCAGACCAGACTTAGGTTCCAATGTCCCTTTCAGGAGAAGATGGTCCCACACAAACCCCCAGCAGAAGCACTTGGTATATATCTGTCATCTCTACACTTTCCTGTGCCCACTTGTCACTTGTGTGCTTAAATACAAATCACAAAAAGACTAAGGATCAATTAGCAATTGTTGCTCAAATCATTTCAACACTTTTAATTTAATCCCCCTTTTAATCTTCTACATAAAACTCATTCATCAGTAATATCATTACCAGTTGCAGAGAACGTGAGAAGATTTCAGAGACAAAGTAATGGCCCTGATATCTTTGGTCCCCCATTCACATAAATGAGTGAACAGAAAGCAGAGAAGACAATGGAAATAGAACACCAAAAAATGTAGAAGCTACATTTTTCTTTTATTCTTTGTCAATGGAACAACTGAATCATCATCACATATAGAATCACTTCTCGTCGTTTGTTTTCTGCTAACATTCACACCACAATGAATCAACAAAGAGATAACAAGAGATATACATAAAAATCCTATATTACCAACAATTTATAAAAACCCAAGAGCCTAATAAATATGCAAACGATGGGAGGGAGGTGAAAAAGAAACACAACACCACCAAAAATAGGTGTGAGTGAGTGAGAGGTGATCAGAAGAATTCTTGAATACAGTGGAGGAAGAAGAAGAACATCCCAAGATACTGCAAAAATAGTGTTTTTTCCCTTTTCATGGCGCATATTCATGTTCAAGAGTCGGTTGTGTTCGAGTACCCGATGCAGCAGGCGCTTTTGTGTCCCCAACGGGAGCCATATGAAGAGCTTCTCCCACCTCTGCTTCTTTTTCCATCTGTTGCCTTCTCTTCTCTTGCTTGAACTTCTTCACCCACAAAACCAGTAATGCCAGCAATACCAGAAGGGCCAATCCACCCAAAACAGACCCAACAATAATCCAAACTTTCTTGTTACTCTTCTTTTCCGCTCGCTCACTAGGGGCCGGGGGAACCACAGGACCCGGTGCAGGCGATGGAGAGGGACCAACTGACTCAGTCACAATAGAGAAATGGCCCTGTTGGGAAGCTGAACATGTGTTGCCTCCTGTGACATTGCTGAAATTGAATGAACCCTGTAAGTCAAACAAGACACATCTCGCAACAGCACCATCAGGAGCCAGAGTTGCACCATCAAACTTAACTGAAATGGGGTCACCGGTCACTGTTACATTCAGTTCTTGGAGGTTTTTAGCAGACAAATCAGTGCCATCATAAGCAAGAAGGCCCAGCACAGGAGTCAAGAAAGTATAATTTGGCAACTGAGTCTGATAGTACACTCTTGACCAATTCCCCAAATTTTGGTACACCAAAACAAGTCTTGTTACATATGGTGAGGCAATAAGTCCCACAGGAATATCAAACTCTTTGTACTTATTCACACCCCTTCTTCTTAAACTGCCACTTCTTAGCCTCAATGCTGAAATATTAATTCCAGTCAAATTGGAAGGTACAGTCCCATTATAAATTTGACCTGTCACTGGTCTCACCAAAGCCCTGAAAGCATAGTCTTGAAGAAGTGCATCAAGGGCTCTTGAAGAAGACCCATTTGTAGCAGTAGACTGAGCTTTCACATGAGGAGACCTTTCAGAGTACAGCAGCAGAACAAGCATAAGCATCGCGAGACTTCGACGAAGAAGTCCCATCGATGCTTTGGGGAATTTCAGCACTTCAGCTCAATGTCTCTCTATAATGGAGTAAAAGTGTAGCTATCAGCTTGAAGATATCCAGAAGATGTGCCAACCCCAATTTATATTTATATTTATATTATACTTGAAAGCCTCAAATCTCAAAGAATTCCAAGTGATGAAATAAAGTTCTTCCGGGACGCTTCACAATCTATAATTGGCAGGCACGTTTTGCTCAAATAAATGAAACAATAATATAAAACGGATGTGAGTAAAGAGAAATATTCTTCTCCCCAGAGAGACTATTAAAGCAGCTTTGAAGGTTTCAACCGTTACAGCCCCTTGTTTTCCTTTCAGGACTTGGCTTTTTTGCTTTCAAGAAATAGAATCCTTTCAAAAGAAGCTCTTAAAGGCAAAATGCCAAAGACTAACTAACGACTTGGGAATCTTCTGGGCATTTCATTTCATTTCATTTCATTTCTCAAACAAAATCAAAACCCTCCTTTATTCTTCACCATTATGCAATAATTGGGGTTTAATACAAGATGATAATAATACCTTTTAACCTTCCTCCCCCAAGTTCAGACCAGTGAGAATATAGCAATTCTGAATTTCAAAAATCAAGCAAAACAACACAGATTCAGAGAAGCAAGATCCTCAACCCACAAACCAAATACCTGAAAATCGCAGGGCAGGGTTTTCAGATGAAAGCCCTAAAGTATCTTGCTGAAGCTGAACACAAAATCACCCCTCAAAACAAGAACTCCAAATTTCAGGATCATTTGGAAGCTGAGAATCTTCAGGAAAATCATAACTGCTTTTATCAGTGGAGTAATAATGAGAGCACCAAAGGGAGGAGCAGTAAAATTGAAGAATCAGGGGCTAAAAAGCCCCCAAACAGCCTGCATTTCAGCTAAATCTGAAGTATGATAATTGATAACCGAAGAAAACGATGAGAATGATGGTGGGTATGAAAAAAGGTAGGACCTTTGAGGTGAAAGCAGCAAGATGGTGATGGGATTTTTCTATATTTGGAGCAAAAAGGACTATAAGAGAGAATGAAGAAGATGAAAACAAATGAATGATGGGAGAATAAGGCTGTGTTAGGGTAGACACCAAAAGGATTAGAAAACAATTTGAAGAGAGAAAATGAAGAACAATCACAGAGAGAGAGAGAGAGAGAGAGAGAGAGAGGAGATAAGTTTCTAGAGTTGCAGATGTCTAGATGGCCACTGGAGATGGACCTGTGTGGGAAAGAGGAAAAAAATAAAAAAGACAGAAAGGCAGTGAGGCTGTATGTGTGTAGAGAGAGAGGGAGAGAGGATGAAAGGGAAATGGGAAATTGTTTGGTTGCTGTATGTATAAAACGCTTTTTTAGTCTTTGATGATGAACAGAGGAGTGAGGTATTAAAAAATGTAAGGCCGTTAGGACAATCAAACCAAATAAAATAATACTATAAATGGTTGATATGCTTATAGCAAGTATGAATAAACTATAATTTCCATCCCCTCACCAACTTTAAATTGAACCGAGTGCTTAAATTTTGTTTGTCTATCATATATTTTAAATTTAAATAGTTTGAATTTTTGTGGGGTTTCTTGAAATAAATTAACTAAAATTTTGAGAGCATTTTTTTAATTAAAATACTTGGTTAGATTTGCATCCATAATATCCATGGAGATAAAGTATGTAAACTAGTAAAATGATATATTAGGTTTATTTTTCAGAATATAAAAATAATTGATAAAAATAAAACGTATATTCCTTTCATGCGACATTTTTATAGAAATATCTTACCAATTCCTTTTTATTGAGCTTTTTATTTGAAAAAAATGTATAACCTAAATTTTATATTTAATGTAAGGATGAAGACAATTTTTTTTTTACCAACAGATGAAGACAATTACATCAATATTTAACTCATAAATTATAATTTATGGTTGATATGGCCTGTTGGATAGCTACTTAATGAAGCAATTTCAAGTACGTAATAACTAGGTTTTTATTTATAACACAACTTTTTAAAAAGCTAATATCAATTGAAATGGTGACTTAAAAAGTAATCACCCATGGACTTGTATTAAGAATCAACAAACTGGAGAATGTTAGGTATTGTTATTAAACTTGTGGATGGACTTTCGAATTTTATTGTTTTAACATTTTTACCTTATGAAATTTTGTCACGACTTGTTTAAACTCATATTATTTGTATTGAGAATAAACAAATTGAAGAGCTATGGGGAAAGTTTTTTTTTTAAATGTCATGATTGACTGAAGAATTAATGGTTTAGTATGTGCAAGGCTTACATTTTATGGAACCTAAATAAATGCGTTCATGAAATGTCTCCTCTTTTAATTGCATTAACCAAAATTCAATAGTAGTTTGTTTCTTACAGCTTAGGAGAATTTTGTTATCAACAAAACTTTGAAGAATTTTTTTTTTTTTAAGAATTTAAGGTACAAGGAATTGTTCAAATTTGATTTGGTTTTCTGTTATTTATGTCGGTAGGCGTGTGTATTTTTTTTTTTTTTAAAAAACACTCAAAATCCTTTATTGCTTCTAAGAAAGAGTCAAAATTTTTCCTAACTTGTGTCAATACCCAATACTGATTTAGTTTATAATTGTGACCAATTAATTAATTTTTATTATAACATAAGAAATTATGAATATAGAAAGAATGTGAGGGAGAAAATGGCTAAATAGTGCTGTAGTATGCATTTGCAGACTTTGTTTATGAACTTTACTGAATAATTTATACATTTAGAAGAACTAATTACAGAATTACTTTTGTTTACAGAATTATTATGTGCGCATAAATCAAAAGCGATTATTATATTCTAATTTCATTTTACACATAATATTTATATTTTGTCTTTTATAATTAATGAGAACGATCAATCGAAAACTGTATGGCTTATTTTAGATTTTATGTAAAAATTTTACTTAAAAGGTTTCATAGTATATATATATAAATATATATTTATATTTTAGTATAAAATTGACGAGAAATTGCACTCTCAATAAACAGTACGATTATCGATCTCAAATTCTACAAAACACATGTCCATAACCTACGTACTTAAAAGGCGAAATAAATGTGAACATTTAGCATTATCATTCTACTTTTTAGAATTATTATGTGTGTTTCTTAAAGTGATTACTAGATCATTTCGATTTACTTAATTGTTGACCATGTTGAAAAATGTCAAAGGGATTTCAAAATTTTAAAATATATTAAAAAAACCGATTAATCATTTCATATATGGCAATGAACACGCCGACAATAAATAGGGAGAGAGGAAGAAATGCGAAGTTTGTGAAGAATGAGAAAGGGAATGATTTGGGGGGGAAAATTAGGGTTGAGGAGGAGAGAGAGATTCATGAGATTGCATTTAAGAATAAGAAAGGGAATGATTTGAAAAAAAAAATTAGGGTTGAGGAGGAGAGAGAGATTCATGAGATTGCAATAATAGAAAGGAAAAGGCAAAAGGTTGTTAGATGGAGTTAATTAATTAATCATTCATCATAAGCCAATATCAATTATCAATTATTAAAAAAATATCCACTACGTCATAGTAAAAGATAAATATTGTCTACCAACCAGATAAGTAATTAATTTGTATTGATTAAAGAAATTCTTTAATTTAGACATTTATTAAAAAATGTTCAATAATTTTTTTTTAAAAAAAAACTATCCTTTTGAATGCTTTTAATATTTATAATTAATAGGAATAGTTTAAAAAATTATATATTTAAATGAATCAAAATCTTACTAGATTCAAACCAAAAAATAGGCCCTTAACTTCACATTAATTTATGATTAGATGGAATATAAGAATGTCAACAAATTTATGTTGGTGAAATTGTTTGGGGCTGTTATTCTTTAAACAAGAAAATTTCAAATTCAAATATTTACCATTCCGGTCTCTTTAATAGATAGGTTTATCGCAGAATAATTTCTTGTTTTAATTATGAGTTCAAGCTATATGATTGTTAATAATTGTTTTCTCATTTTATCTTTGGAGGTTGCAGCCAATACAGCCTCCAAAGAATTATACTTGGTTGTAGGGTTTTTTCTGAATTTGCTGCCAAGACAACTGCAATAGCTCTCCAATTTTTTATTTTTATTTTTATTTTTTTTGGAATCATGGTGGACAGTATTTTTCTTAACCTCACCTGAGTTATGACCCAAAAATCTGAAGGCAATTGTTCATAGTTGTGGGGAATTATTTGCAGAATATAGCTCTTATTTCCTACAATCCACAACTCAATTCCATAATCACAACCTATTTATTTTCACTTGATCTGAAGCCTGCAACAATTGGAACAACACATATACTAAAAGGGAAAGAAAATACAAGCACCTAGAAAGATGAACAGCAGAAAAATAGTCTACCATGGCTAACATGACCTGAACAAACTGGGGAAATTTTTATAGGATTTATATAACTCATGCACCAGAATCAAAGATAACCCAAAAAACTAAAACAAACAAATTGCTCAGAAATATTATCACTCTGCAGCAAAGCCGATCATACTACACAATTCTTTCTTCACCGATCATAGTGCCATTAGTTT
Organism: Mimosa bimucronata; assembly: GCA_037074515.1. NCBI lineage: Eukaryota > Viridiplantae > Streptophyta > Magnoliopsida > Fabales > Fabaceae > Mimosa > Mimosa bimucronata. The sequence continues at coordinate 6,659,564 of CM073446.1, forward strand.
GAGCAGTCTCCCTCGGCTGCCATTCCTATTCACCTCATCTGTTGCAGGGGACTTTAGGGTTTGTCCTTTGATTTGCATTGGATTGTTAATAATTTTTTTTCTCATTTTACCATTATTAAAATCTTGTTGAAAAGAGAAAAGGATAAGATAAAGGAGGGTAAAATGATTTGCACAAGTTAGAGAGAGGTAAACTTTAAGAAATTATTAATATAAAACATATTGGGTTAAGGTTCATTTTTACATTAGAACCGAAAGTAATCGTAAAATAGCGTTGAGTATCCGGGAGTAATAAGAGCAACATTTTTGCCCTGGAAATATATAAATCACAGCAAATTCAAAAGTTAAAAAACGTTAATCATTCAAAGGTCTATTTTTATTTTGGAAGTAATTATCAATTAGTATTTTTGCCCCAGAAATATCTAAATTGTAGCAAATTTGTCTAGACCGTTATTTAAAGTTAAGTTTAACCATTAAACAACACGTGACACTCTACATTGCACCCAATAATCTATCTCATCACACATTTCATCTACATCTAGAAAAGTTAAAAGAAAAGGAAACCGAAAAAAAAAGCATTACTCACTGCCCCATTCTCCACATATATTATCTTCGTTATCATCATATTCCTTTTCACTACTAGAAATGGCAAATATAGACCTTAACCCTTTATTTAATATGTTATTTTTTAAACAATAAAAATGTCAATTTTTCATAATCTCATAATTTGATTCTTTTCAATCACGATTCATTTTTGTTGTAAATAGTGAGATAGATTATCAGGTGCAATGGGGAGTGATATTTTTAGGGCAAAAATGCTCCTTCTGGGGCAAAAATTGACCTGTAAATTTTGACATGTATACAGTAACAAAGCTACATTAGCATTGATGGGTCAAAAAGGATGATTTAACAGTCAAATTAACATTTTCAACATTGGGAATAAGTTTGCTATGATTTAGATACTTTCGGGGTAAAAATCTTCCTCTTATACTTTTAGATACTCAAAGCATATGGGCCAAAATGGAGTATGAATTTGTATTGGTTTAATGGTTTAATGTCCATTCCTCAATCATTTACTGGTTTAATGTCCATTCCTCAATTATTAGTATATTGGAGTAAGGGTCAGTTTTAATAAACAGAGATCAACAAGTACACATAAAATAAATCCAGTTAAAAATGATGAATCTTTTGCCTCGAATACCCTATTCATAAGTTTGAATTGTATATTTTTCAAGAAGAGTCATGATAGAAGCCATATTTAGTTTTTTAAAAACAATACAATGATGTTCATTAATACCAATTACATAACTATATATTACGTATCGTTAGGGTTCCTAAGGAAAATTTAATGTAAGAGTGAAAACATGGATGAGTGAGTGTTTAAACACCATGAAGGTTGAAAGCTTGAATAAGTGAAACAATTTTCTGTCAAGTAACACTAGTTGTTTGAGAAGAAATAGTAAAAGATATGAAGGAAACGCTTACTAACAGAATAAATAGACAATAATAGTTTTGATCATTTCTCAACCAATCCTGAATTGAGAAACAAGTGAAGAGATGCTCCAAAACACAATAAACAATAAAGGAGAAAAAGAGGGGACTAAGTGCTAGTTATAGGTTAATTAAAAGTGATATATATATAATATACAGATATAAAATTACTATGTTGTATAGTACTACTATTATTTATTTACACAAGAAGTTGACAGCTGTGAGTGTGGGGAGCCCTCTTTTTTGTCCGTGTGTAAGATAAGGTGCCACCTTGCAAAACATTCCAGCGGCATCGCACAAAAATTTCTGCACTTCCTTCCCACACTCCTTTTTTTTTTCTTTAATATTCTTCTCTTTTTTCTCAAAACCTATTTATACATCCAGGATTCTGCTTCTTTTTATAAGATAAGATTATCTAATCTCACTTCTCAAGTTACTTATCTAATTAAATATGACCTGATTTTATTAGTTTTTTCAATTGTACCCTCATCTATGAACGGGTATTTAAAAATATATTCTGTTCCATCTCCTTCTTCTTTCCTATATTTATTGACGAGGATAATATCATAATACTCGCATTAATTACTTCTGAATTGGGCTAATAAGTAACAAAATTCTTCTACAAATAAACTGGACTTATATATAAAAATGACTAAAAGGGGGGTGTGTGTTTACATTTACATACACACATATATATTCTATAAAAATCCTAAAATTAAGTTGCAAATATTTACCCATAAGTATTTAAAGTTTTTTTTAGTGAAAAGTACACTTAAGAGTTTCTAAAATAATGCAAAAATGTAAGTCGTCCATTGTTTAATAAATGTATCAGTCATAAAAATGGTATGAGAATACATTTAAAATTTTTAAAATAGTGTATAAATTTCACGATCATTAAGCCGACTAAAGCTTACCTTGCACAATGTTTTTGCTCTCCAAGCGGCATTATGGGATATTTTGTATGACACACTGTGCAGCTCCGAGGAGATGCCCCTCCCACAAGTGATTTTGCCTATGACTTGAGTTAATGAGCTTTCGATTAAGGGCACAATCATTACAAATGTGTCATGTGTTGGAAGAAAACAAAGAGGACGATGACACATATGTCATCACAAAAATTCAACATATACAAATTCAATAATAATCATAATGATAAAGAAATCAAATAAAATGAGAGGACAATAATACATTCCTTATATCAGCCAAAAAAAAAAACCATTGCAATGGCAAATAGGGTAGTTGTGCGTGAAAACTCTTATCTGTGTGCTTGGAATGATTGGATTCTTTAAAAACATCCTTTTAATCATGATTCACAGTGTATAAGATAAGTATTTGAGAGAAATTTTGTTTCGGTTTATGTAAACATACTTACAAATCCGTGTTGGTTAAACAGTCAATAGTCAATATTAGTTGACTTAACAATTGGGACATTTTGCACCATTATTTTGAAAGTTTTGAGCATACTTTTGCATTATTTTCTTAACTTATATGGTTGTTAAATTGTGAATGTTGGTTGACTAAACCATCTTGTCATTTTGATATTTACATATGCACTTTTACATCAAAGAAAAACTTTTATTATATAAAAAAAAATTTATATTACCGGATGTCTGATAAATTAAAATACTTTATAGGTAGATTTACACATTTTTTTATATATCAATTGGTAATTAAAACTTTTTTAGTCCATATTACTAGGTAATCGAGTAATTGACTCAAGTTTCGGTGTTTATGGTTTTCCCACCCAACACAAATATATGTGCTCCTATTATTTTTTTTTTCTGTTAAAGTTCAAGTTTGTTTTGATAGACGTAGACCTATTTTTTATATATCAAAACGGCTTGATACATCTAGTAGATTATTAGTCTTCTTTTCCTTTCAAAAGAGCATCGTTTTCAATTATTAATATGAAGAAAACATTTAATAACCATTTGTATTAATTGATATTTTTTTCCTGACAATATTATTTTCTAAAAAAATTCAATGTTAGACACTTTTTTAAAATAAAATTAATAGTATTATGGTTAAATGACAAAAAGACATTTTATAAAACAAAGTGACCAAAGCAAAATCTCGTATAGAATTAAAGAGAAATGAGTGGCTTTGCCATTTTGTTACCTAACATTATATTTCAAAATGAAATAATACTGTTTTAAGTAGCTCAAATGTAGTTTACATGAATGTGATTTTCTTAAGTATATATGTGTGTGTACTGTATTTGTCCCAAAATATAAGGTCATTTTAATCGAGTTGTGATTTTCTAAGAAATAAGTTAAAGTTAGTTAAAAGTAATAAATATGTAGGAAATATACCATTTTTTTAAAAGTACCATTATTTATGAATTAGTAAGAAACAAGGTAATTATGAAAAGAAAATGAAAGAGAATGTGTGGGAGAAATTAATACATGGGTAAAATATATTTTTTACTCAAGTAAAATTAAATAAAATCTTATATTTTACGATAAGATTATTCACAAAAAGGGCATTATATTATGGGACCGAGAAAGTATATATTAAAAAAAATTTTAAATGTCTACAACCAGTGGAAAGAAATCAAGAAAGACAAAATGAAGTGATTATAGGTGTCAGAAAAGCATATTTTTCATTTCACTAACTTGGTCCTTCAGTCTAATTATTTCTTTATATATTTTATAAATATGAGAAAATTGAATTAAAAATTAGTAAAACGTGGGGCATCAGTTGGGATTTTGAATAAATTAAGTAAAAGACAAAATTACAAGGTGTCATTTTGTAGGTAGTGCTGAATTTTTTTAGAAAAAGGAAATAAAAAGAGCACGAGAAAAAGAGATGACAGCTAATGAAATCCGAGGGTCATGATATTTGTTGGAGAAGGTCCACAGCCCCATCTCCCCATGCCAGTGCACGTGCTCGCTCATGCATCCCTCCGCATGTGAACTTCCTTTACATATTCCTTCCGTGTTATATTATTTTATTTATTTAACTAATACAACCCCGTGTGATTTGGGCATAATTTGGTAAAAAACTACTTATTACAGTTTTATATTTACATGTTTAAGTTCTTGTAGAGATGATGTGAGATAGAAGTTATCATTTGTGTTTTGTAGTTATTGCTTAGAGTGTAAAATATAAAATCAAAATTAGAATTGCTTAGAGTGTAAAATAGCTAATTGTTCGAATTTGAATTGAGAAGTTACCAACAAAATTGTTGAGAAGTTGAACTGCTTACGTGGTGCAAAGAGAACTGCTAGGACCTCTGCTTTTATATAGTATAAGATTTAATTAATTAAAGATGTTAATAAAACTAATTAACATGGCCTGTTTATGATGAAACTAAAGTTAAAGGATTGACATTGTTTCAAGAGTTGTCTTGCTCTTATCCCCCTCTTTTAACCTAAAATTTAGCATATTTCACACACGTTTCAAATAATTAATGCTCATATTTGCTTGATGATGAAGTTATTTGAAAAAAATAACATGTGAAAATGTGTGAGATCCTTTTTATGTTAAATTGTAAAGAATTGGTAGAATCCCTTTCCATTTTTTGTAGGAAAAATATCTAGAAAAAAAAAGAGGAGCTGAAAGAGGGATAAAAAAGAGCAAGAGGCAAAGCAAAACAGAGGAATTCCTCGTCAAGATCGCCACAATAAGCATCCATGCTCGCCACAGAGAGCAAGCAAAAACAAACACCCTTTTTGTACAGCTCACTGTGGTGAGTACTGTTAGTACAGTTGCGCAAAAAACTACGGTTAAAGAGTAGGGTTTGGCCGAAAATACAGAGACATGACATTTGAGACAAGTTTGAGGGCTAGAAACACTTGAAGAGAGAGTTTAGAGCAAGATTGGGGGCTTGGTGAAGAAAATTGTTTGGAGTTTCTCAAGAGTTCTTGGTGGCTTTCTCTCTTTCTTTCTCATTTTCCTTTCGTCCCTTGTGTAATTTCTAAAGTGGATATGTTTGTATTTGTGAATCTTGAGCGTATTTTCATTTTGTGTAGCTAAACTCCATTTATAGGTTTATTCTGAAGCTTTGTATTGATGGATGACAAACACGTAGCTTGTTTGCTTAATTAGTGACTTGAAAAAGCATAATTAAGCAAAGAACTGTGCTAAATTTAAGCTCATCTTAAAATACTAAGTTGGAATTGATAGTATGTTAGTGAGATAAAGATATTCACTAATCAAGCTTTGTGAAATTGAGGTGGGTTTTAAGATTAATTGACATAGCATGTAGTAAGAGATTATGCATGCTAATGTTAATTAATGTTTGAGTAGGCTTGAGAGATCTATTCGAATAGATACAACTTTAAACAAAAATATTGTGGTTATTAATTACCACTAGGGAAGGAACAATTAACATCATGAAATACAAAGTGGATAAATAAACATAGACTTTTCTCATTGTGTTGAACTTATTTCAAACGTTCTATTTTATTGATTCCCACTTTTATTTAATTGAATTTGACTCGATCAACTTATTTTTCGCCCAAACTAATTTTGATTACAATAGATTCAAAGAATTTGTTTAACACTTAGTCCTTGTGAAACGATCACCTTTTTAAATATATTACTAAACTTGACCCATACACTTATAATAGCAATTTGGCGAACACCATTTCTTTGCCCCAATCCAATCCTTGTAGTTGTAATATGTTCCTTGGTGTTATATTTTCCACCGTAGTATTAGCAAAAAAAACATTGACATGCATCATCTAAAAAAATTATAATAATCTTTTTTAATTTTCTCCCTCTATCTTAATTATTGTTGAATAGCACCAATATGGATGGTGTTGGACAAATCCTAAATCAAAACCATATATGCATATAGAATTTCTAACAGTCTCAGAGTAAACTATTAGTGAAAAAATAAATTCTCCTGACTAGAAGATATATATATATATATAGTGTATTGGGAATTGCAGTCGTCAGTCATAAAACCTTCAAATGAGCAAGTATATCTCTGTAGATAGATGTGTGTACTACTGTAATATGATCAGTGTTATTTATATCCTCACATCAAGGCTATCTAATGTATTTTCTAGACAGCTTACCTTGAACCAAATCTTAATACATCTAAGGTTCATGCTACATAAACAAGGTATCTTAATAATTAGAATATTCATTATATCTAGAACAACCATATAGGCTATGATGAATCTTATAATATCTTGATATATCAAAATAATAGAATATACGTAATAAATAATATGTATGTACATAATATCTTTTTTTTTTATAAAGAGGGAAAACACTAAAGTCTACACTACAGTATAAGAAGTAAATAAACGAAACTCATCTAAAGGAAGTAAATGAAAACCAAAAGGCATCTCCAAGGCACGCTTAGCAAGACGATCAGCTTCAAAATTATTATCTATGTTAATATGCTGAATATCAACGTTCCACTCCCTGTTCAGCATATGATGATTTTCAAGGATTAAATTCCAGTGTTCATGAAGATCATTATTTGCATCTTTTATGAGCCTGATAACATCTAGGGAGTCATTTCGCAAGCAAACTTTCTTATGGTTTCCATCCCATGCCCTTCGAAGACCAATAAGGCATGCCCAAAGCTCTGCTGACAATGAGTCTCCATTCGGAATATTCAGCATAAAAGCTTCAATGACATTACCATTCTGTTCTTTAATGATTCCTCCACAACCTGCTTGTCCATTCTTATGAGAGTAAGCACCATCAACATGAACAATCACCCATCCCTCCATCTTCATTCTATTGTGATCCTCCCTAACACCCTTCAAACCATTAATTTTAGCTTGATTCAGATGAGTTCTTGCTGCATTAAAACTAGACAAGATTGCTTTAGCCTTCAAAAGAATTCCATGGACACTTGAATCAATATTATTGAACACCTTATCATTACATCGTTTCCAAATTAACCAACAGACTATTACAAATAACTCTTTCCAAGGGCCATCACATCGACCCAACGTTTCATTCAGGTTCATATAACACAAAGGCCAAATTGCACAGTTGAAGAATCTCGAACGGAGATTAGGCTTAACGACAGAAAGCCAGAAAGACCTAATCGCCGCACAGTCCCTTAGCACATGGAGAGAATCCTCAACCTCATGATTACACCAAATACATGAAGCTGAATCAGCAATGCCTCTTCTCATTCTTGCCTCATTAGTAAGCAGCCTATTGTGTAATACAAGCCAGATAAAAGATTTGCACCTTTGAGGCACACCTAGCTTCCAGATTTTATTCCATACCGGATTTACTCTAGCCTCTCCCCCCTTCAGAACCTCATAAGCTGATTTGATGGAAAAAGTCCCATGCTTCTCATGAGTCCACCTCACTACTTCCTCGTTTCCTCTTTCTACACACTCAGATCCTTTTAACACGTGATCCCAAATGGATGTGATACCTTTCCACAATCGAGAGCCAGGCCGTGATCTATCAATATTAGGAATTAAGTCATTCCCGCACTGATATTTACTTCTCATTATTTTAGACCACAAAGCATCTTTGTTCTTAATCAAACCCCATCCCGCCTTCATCATAAATGCCTTATTTTGCAATCTAGCATGACGAAGACCCAACCCCCCACTTCTCTTTGGTTTACATACCTCATCCCAAGCTACAAGGTGTACTTTCTTTTCCTCATTACATGATCCCCAAAGAAACTTTCTAGCACTCTTGTCAATCTCATCACAAATTGCAACCGGAAGATCACAAGTTTGCATAGGGTAAAGGGGAATTGCTTGGACTACCGAAGAAACAAGAGTATGCCTACCCATCAGAGAAATAGAATTAGCCTTCCAAGTAGTGAGTCTAGTTTTGACTTTATCCACAATGTATTGATAAGTGGCCTTCTTCACTCTATTATGATGAAGAGGAACCCCTAGATACTTCCCCAGATCATTAGTGCTTATGAAACCCAATTCCTCACTAAGTTGGGAAATACGAGTATGATTAACATTTCGAGAGAAGAAAACTCTGGACTTACTATGACTCACCTTCTGGCCTGAAAAACTACAAAAAGTATCCAAACACCTTTTAATCACATGTACCTGATCCAAAGAAGCCTCGGCAAACAAGATAAGGTCATCTGCGAAGAACAAATGCGTAATAGGAGGGCCATCTTTATTAAGTCTAATGGGCCGCCAATTATGTTTGTTTATCTCTTCCTGAATCAGATGAGCAAGCTTCTCAATACAAATGACAAATAGATACGGAGAAATAGGATCACCTTGTCTGATGCCACGAGAAGGACAAAATTCCTGTGTCTTACTTCCTTCCCAAAGTATCTGCATCCTCGGAGAAGAAATACAATGATGTAGAATGTCACTTAAATTTTGAGGGATTCTGATCTCCTCAAGACAGCTCATAATAAAATTCCAACAAAGCCTATCATATGCCTTCTCTAAATCAATTTTAATAGCCATAAACCATTTCTTCCCTTTCCTATTTCTCATTGAGTGGATGACTTCTTGAGCAATAATAATATTCTCCGAACCCAACCTTCCAGGAACAAAAGCACACTGATTAGGAGAGATAATATAAGGCAAAATTGGTTTGATCCGGGCAGCGACCACCTTTGTAATGGTCTTGTAAATGACATTACAAAGACTTATCGGACGAAAGTCACGAATTGTCTCAGGATGATCGTTTTTAGGAATTAAAACAATAAGAGTATTGTTGATGTCTGCAATAGTGGAGGGATTCTTAAAAGCATCCTGAACCAACTTAACAACCGAAGGACCTACATACTCCCATTGACTCTGATAGAAGAGAGAGTTTAATCCATCTGGCCCAGGTGACTTCAATGCTCCAATGCTAAAAATCGCCTGCTTTATCTCATCATTTGAAACCTCTTTCCCCAAGCTTTGCAACTGATCCTTATCAACAAAGGGATATGAACAAGACCCACAGAAGTAAGGTCTATTATTATCTTCTTCACGGAATAGATTATGATAAAAGGATAGAGCATTAATTTTAATTTCCTCCTTATCAAAAATCCACTCTCCCTCATCATTTTTAAAAGCTTCAATTCTATTACGCCTTCTTCTCACATTAACCCTCGCATGAAAATATCTTGAATTTCTATCACCAAACATGTACTAGTCACATTTAGCCTTCTGAGCCCACATAAGGTCCTCTTGAATCAAAACATCTTCTAATTTACGCCAGATTTTCTGTAGAAGCAAATCCATAGAACCCTTATTGAAGCACTGATGAACACTCCGATCTAACCCTTCCAGCCTATTCATCAAGTGCCTCTTCCTATAGCCCAAGTGCCCAAAAACCTCACGACTCGAAGATGTAACCTCTGATTGAAAATTAGATAAATTTTCTAGCCAGCTCCAATCACCATGCCATGCCTCCTTAACAAACCCAGAAAACTTCTCATGTAGAACCCAAGAAGCCACAAATTTAAACGGGACATCTGCTCTAGTAGGCATGTTATCTCGTTCACATGTCCTTAACAAAATATGCCTATGATCAGACTTAAAGAAAGGAAGATGAAGTACCTTTGCTTCCAAAAATTGATGCATGAATTCAGGATTAACAAGCACTCGATCTAACCTGCTTTCACTTCCTTTTCTTTTCCAAGTGAAGAAAGGGCCATTGCAGCCCATATCAATAAGCCTTAACTCTTCAACCCATGCACAAAAATCACGGTCAATAAAACGCCCAGCTTGAGAAGAAGATCTTCGCTCCTGCAAAGTCAAGATACCTTTAAAGTCCCCTCCAATACACCATGGTCCTTGAATCAATGCACTAATGTCTTTAAGTGCATTCCATGCAAGTCTTCGCTTGATCCGATTTGGACTAGCATAAACTGTAGTAAGAAAAAACTGGGAAGACCCATCAGAACAACATAAATGGACAAACTGATCATGAACACCTAATACTTCAAACTTTATATTATCATCATTCCACAGAACCCAAATACCACCACTAAATCCATGGGCATCTACCACCTCAACATTAGCAAAACCTAACTTCCTTGCAATAGACCGAGCTTTATCCCCACTAGAACGTGTTTCCAAAATAGCAAGAAAATCAATATGATGTTTACTAGCTAGCTCCCGAATTAATCCTGGGAAACTCCGAGAGCCAGTACCCCTGCTATTCGAAAAGAGACAATTTATGGATTCCCCTCACAAGGGGCATCACTGCTTATAGGACCCCTAAGCTTAAGAACAAGAAAATAGCTCTGCATTGAAATCCTGGCTTCATCTTCTTTAGGAAAAGAAACATGATCCATGGACATGAACTTTGCTCTTTTAAAAGTCAAACTTATAATACTTGATTGATGCTCATACTTACGCTTTCCACTCAGGGAAGTCAATAAACAAGGTCGTTTGAAGAAACGAGATCGTTCCATCGACTCACCAACTTTGTCCAATTTTCTTTTACGAATGATCACACGGTTCTTATTTTCAAGATTAGGACCATCCCCTTGAAACTTGGCACTATAACCTCTAAGAAATTCATCACACTGCATACTATAAGATTTATTCCTGACCTCCGACATCTTACCCGTATAGTTATGAGAATCTTCATGCTTCTCATTAGGTGGAAACTTGGCTTTCTTAATATGTTGATCATCAACTTCAGAAATAGCTTGATACTTTCTCTTTCTGCCTGGGTACGAGAAACCATCAATCCCTTTCATTTTAGTCCTCTTAATAGCTCTTAACTCACTATCAGGCGAGGATTGAAACTTCCTTTTTAAATTCTGGAATGGGACAACAATTTCCTTTTCCTTATACATTCTATCCTTGATCTTATGATTTTCCTTCATACCAACCAATTTTGATACTTATAAAGCAAAGCCAAACACCAGAGAAGTACCTACAACTCCAGAGCTTGAGAGATACGAATTTAAGATCCTATTAAAAACAACAGATGAAGACCGACACCCAACTCTCGAGGCATTCACATTTACACATAATTTCTCTTTAACTTGACAAAACTTTGAGATATGACCAATTCCTAAACAATTCATGCATATTCTCCCCACTTGTTCAAATATCACACGAACATTACTGATCCCATCAAATGATAAAGATAGATGAACAATGTTACTAACATCAATGAAATCAGGAATAAGAACTTGAAGCCTCAAACCAGTCTTATAATCACTTCTTTGATCATAGTTAATGAAGGACCCTACCATATTACCAACCTTCCGAGCCATTTCAGGAGAGAAATAATCTGGAGAAATGCCATATATTCTAATCCAAACCCGACAACTAGAGATAAAAGGCCTATTCCGATTATTAGAGAACTTCCAAGGATACAAGGCAATAGAATACCCTTGCAATAACCATAAACCTTGCTGTAACATGAAGAACAAATCTGATTCCATTTGGAATAACAGCTGATAAGCTCCACAATTTCACATATTCAACCATGCTTTGCCTACATTTGCACAGGTTTTTGAGACTAAAGCTCTGAAAAAGGATACAAAACTCATAGAAAAAGATCAATAAGAAAACATTTAAATTAATGTGAAATTTTGAGCTTAATGGTATTTTTATGAGTGAGTATTTTTAGAACTCATCAACCCTCTCCTTCTTGTGTAGGAAGAGGTGGACAAGTAGCAAGAGCAAAGGGAGACCTGAAGCAACAAAAGAGGAGCAAAAAAAATGATTGGGAGACAAACAAGGAGGAATTCACACCCCAGCAGCTCTCTGGTCCTCGCCGTGACTCACACGGCGAGAGACACGGCAAGGAGAACCAAAGAAGACAGCTCTCTGCTCCTCGCCGTGTACTCTCACGGCGAGAGTCACGGCGAGGCAACAAAAAATGGCCCACTTCTGTTTCTCGCCGTGTACTCTCACGGCGAGGCTCACGGCGAGTATCCGAAACACTGCGTTTTGCTTAATTTGGGAAATGTTTTAGTCTAGGTTTTCGTGCAACAACAGATAGACCCTTTTTGGAGGCAGAAACCTGGGTTTTTAGAGCTGAGAGAGAGGTTAGAAAGACATTGGAGCATTGGAGCTTTGATTGGAAGCATTCTTAGAGAGTTTTGAGCTTCAATTGTCTTGGTTATTCTTCCTTCTTCTTTCTCTTCCTTCTGTTTCTGCTGTGATGAATTGTTTTTCTGAGTTTATTATTTTCTTTACTGCAATTATGTGTAACTAAAACCTCTTTCTAGGATTGCTTTGAACCATTCTTATGGATTGAACATTGTATTTCCCTTTCTTTTCATGCAATGAATGAAATATATGTGTTGATTTTCATCTTGCTTTCTTTTTATACAAGTACTTGATCACCACTTGACTTGTTAAATGAAATATGGCTTGAGAAAGTGTGTTTTATTTTAGAACTTAGATGAAATCATGTTAGGCTTGAAATTTATGGTGTTAAATGGATGGCTAATTGGTAACGTAGAAATATAGTTACTAATCTAACATTGTCAAATTGAGATTGGTTAAGAATCATAACTTGCATTGATTGTGACAAGAGATTGTATGATTAATGCTAGTACAATTTGAATTTGTCTTGAGAAAGCTTTTTCAAATGAAGTAGAATCTTGGACATACACATATATTCATTTGTTGCTCGAAAGAATGAGAGAAAACGAGTTCATGAATTAAGAATGGGGATAAGTGATCCTAGATTTTTACTTCATTTATAAAACAAAAATTTTGCAATTATTGTCTTAACCTTCTGATCCCTTTTTGCAATTTAAATTTTATCTCAAATCTAATTTCCAACCTATTTACTTACTCTTTTCCAATTAAGTAAACAATTAGTGCTAATTCACTTACTCAAAGCATAATCCTTGCGGAACGACACTCTTTTCACTACACTACAGTTTGACGACCCGTACGCATACGGTTAAGACCGCAAAAGGCCGCTAAGTCAACAGCACAAAGAAACTATCCCATTGATCAATAACTGAAATTTCTCCTTGCAATTTCCAATGCATAGAAATAAGAGATTGTAGCTTTGATGCATGAATTTTACGTTTGTCCACAACTTGAACAATCCCTAAATGCTTTTGACAGAATAACTTCCTTCCTTCCATTGAATGAGGAAACATAATGAGAGCAACATACAAATCCAGCAGCAGTAACTTAGCCAAGCCAATGAGAGAACTAACTAGAAAACAAAAGAAAAGAAAACAGAACAATTCGAGCACAGATTAAATAGATAAACAAGTAAACTATCCAGTTGTGCAACAGAAACTTAACCCCACTTCCATTCCTTAACAAAGATCAGATCATCCTTCCTTCTCATTTAGCAGCCATACAACAGTCCACAACAACCAGGTTTCAACAGGAATAACACTCAGAACTCAAAATAGCGGCAAAACTAAAGGCCAAGATGTGAAGCTAATTCAATGAAAGAGAACAATTAAAGGAAAACAGATTTCTCTTCCCTTGAACCTGAACGAAGAAGAGCAATAGCAAACCCAACTGATCCCCTGAGAGGATACAATTCCGTGAGTATCTCTAGCGCTGAGTACAGAACAAACGAACCTCTGAAACGTGGAAACAACAGAATATATCTGAAGTATACCAGAAGCAACAACCTCCGATGATGCTAACAGCTGATGATTTCAGTTAGATAATTTTGAGCAAGTCTCTTCACCAAGCATATAGATTAGGAATTGAATGGGAAAGCCAGAGCAATTAATCAGAAACCAAACAGAGTTGAACCATAAAACAGAAATTTCAGACGACACAGAAGATTAATTGCTGCGACATCGAGCGAAGTAGCGGCGATGGTGAAACTCAGAGAGATTAGGGTTTGGATGAGAGAGACAAAGAGCTCTCCCGATTACAAATCTCCTCTATTACAATGATTCACTCCAGTTACAGACAACAAGAACAGCAACGGCAAGATCAAAGGTGGAGACTATGTGCGTTAATGGCAGTGTATTGAGGTGAGAGAGACGAGAGCTCTCCTTTCAGGATTAACGTGAAATTTTTGTATATCGTTCCTTCGCCTTATGTACATAATATCTAACAAGCAGTTCTAGAAAAACCTGACAAAAAATAGAAACATGTCATATATATCAGCTACTCAACTATGTAATATATTAAGGAGCGGAGTGAGTAACATATGAGTAACATATTACTCAATTTAGTCCTAAATATAAGACATATTTACCTAATTTGATTATATTATGGATGTTATTTAAGTTAGTTAAATCACATTTATATTACCAATACACATTAGCTATCTACCTTTATTCTCACCTATCTCTTGCTTGTTTCTTATTGAGGAGCATTAATAGAGACAATTTGGGGAAAAGTTGAGTACAATTAGAAACTGCTCTTATACTTTGGACAAAGCTCACCTCCCAAAATAGGTCATATATTTAGGACCGGAGAGAGTAGTATATTATAGAATTATTAGGTGGATTTACTTTTAGGCCTAATTCTCTAATTAAATTCATAATTATGTTGGATTGTTAATAATAATAAGATAATAAAAATCACACAAATAGAGCTATGTCATGTCCTATATCATAAGGTGGAGTATGATTATAAGGCAATTCAAAAATTAAATACAAATTACTCCTCTCATATATAAGTCATATATAAGCAAATTGTGTAGATAAAGAGTTTTATTTTTGTTAAAAGTAATCCATGTGATAAATGTATTTTTTCAAAAAACACATACTTATCAGAGAATGCGGGAAGGAAAGTTCTTCACCAACGTGTGATGGCTAATAAAAAAATTTGTATTCTATAGGAACAAGAATAAATAAAGGATCAAGATTATTTTTATCCATGAAGTATTCATAGACAAGCTGTGGGCATCTAAAGTTTTTTTTAGTTCAAAGTCACCCTAAAAATGTTGAGACATAACAATGTCATTCCACTAGCTATAAAAGATATTAATGTTAGATGTCATGAAGATGATCTACATATTATCCAAATTTTATAGTCCTTATTGTCATTATAAAGATCATGAAGATTATCTATGTATGGATGTATTAACAACTTTAAATACACCATCACCACCACTACTTATTTGCTTGTTCATGACTTATTTTGCCCAATTGTGGGTTTTTCGAAAATCATCAACACACCTTTTTACCATAAAAATATAACTGCACAATTTATATTGTTTTCAGTAACATATATTTTAAAATATTAATTCTAGAGTTTTTTATTTCCCTACATGTATTAAATGTTGCTATCAATTAGGCCAATTTAGTTCGTAAGAGTATAAGCTTTCAATGGAAATTTTATATTGTGTTTTAAAAAATGTATTAATTTTTCTTAAGATTTTTGTCTAAGTTTGTTATGTGAAGTTGTAATTAGTCTCCCCATAAATGGGATAAACATTGATCCTATTGACAATAACATATAATTTAAAAAGAGATTTATTACTATATTTAGTCTCCTAAATTTGCCGTCATTTTATTTTGATCCACCAAGTTTTAAAGTAGAGGTTCTTGTCCTTCAAATTTCATTTTATTTAAAGCACCATTCCCTAAAATCAAATAAAAAATTGTACTATTTTGCCTCTACAAAGGCTAAAACATATTATTTAAATATTAGAGATTGAAATCAAAATAATAACAAACTTAAAAAAATTATATTAACTATATGTATATTAATAATAAAAAAAAAGATTAGCCATACCTAGTGTCGAGGGTTGACCACAGCTAGGGGTGGGAATAGCTCAGCTAGCCTGCTAGGAGCCTGCGGCCTGGCCTGTTTATTTTCAGGCCAAGTTCAGGCTCAAGCTTTTTTTTGACCTGTTATACTTAATAGGCTAGGCTCAGGCTAAAAAAAAAGCATGTCAGACAGGCCTGTTAAGAAATTAAATAATATTTTTAAAATATATTTTTTTATTCATATTATTTTTTATACTATATAACATTATAATTAGTTAATATTGAATTACCATTAAACTAACAAGTCTTTTAACAGGTTAGGCCTGAAAAATGGCCTGTAATAGGCCACATGCCAAGCTCAGGCTTCCTTTTGACAACATAGGCTTGGTCTGTTCCCACCCCTAACTACAGCCTATAGATATGGGAGATGTAAACAGTCAAGAGCGTCCCTCCCACGGCTACGCCTTAAAATAAAATTCATGATATTGATTATAGCTAAAATATATACCCACTCTTATTATTAAAAAATTATAATAAAATGGAAGATATAGTTTTCCCATAAAACAATGTAAACGTGTGACTAGCTACATAAGCCGACATTATAGTAAGAAATCTAAATCATTGATTCAAAAATTTTATTATATTGGAAAATGGAAGATATGGTTTTCCCATAACATATTGTGAACATGTGATTAACTATATAAGCTGATATTATTGTAAGAAATATAATCTTTTAATTCAAAATTTCTATTGAATAGTATCTAAGTACAGTTATGTATTAAATCGATAAAATGGAAAAATGGAAGTGCATATTGAAAAATTTCTATTGAAAATGTTTTAATTCTAAATTCTAAATTTCAATTGAAAATATGTTTTAAATCAATAATTTTTTTAAAATTATCGTTATTAAAAATTATTTGTTTCTATTTACATATTATTCTCATTTATATTCCTTTTTTCCTATCTTTTTCCAACATAAATTAATTAAATTTAAAATTGAAAAATTGTGGGATTGATGATCCTCTAAGACTTGTATTTTATCTTTTGGCCAAACTCTTAAGACTTATATTTGGGACCTTTTTTTTTCTACAAATCATTTATATTATGGAAAACAATGGTATATAACGCTCAATTGACTATCACTATTACATTTAATTTTGAATATTCTGCTGATCAACATTGTAGGACTGTTAATTAATCTATGAGCCCACTATGTTCAAGTTTCAAATTGAATTGCTTACTTAAGATTGGGAAATTAATTAAACTGAGAAAGTGCAACAACTTATGGTGGGGTGGTCCCAAGACAGGAAGATAGGCCCTCCAAGTAGGGATCAAAATGATCCTAAATTATGTCTCTTCTAAAAAATAAAGCTGACACAATGTTTAGGTACACTACCCCTTCACTCTCTATTTATGGTGTCATTACCATTTTTTTTATTTGAACTGAGTTGCATTACCTCAGTTCAAAAAAAAAAAAAGTTGCATTACCAATTGAGACCAATAGGTTTATACATCTCTTTTGGTACAGGTAATACGTTATTTATAAATCATATAATTAAATTTTATATGAGTGTTTAATTTTATTTTTCATCAATTATTGTGACGAGTTTGTATTCTTTGGTTTAGTGTTGAAAAGTTATTAACTTTTTTAGTTGATAAATTATTAATTTTTAAGACAAAGTTAAAGAAATTTAATATTTTCTTGGTTCCGATAAATTTGTTAGAAATAAGTATACAAGGAGTATTAAGCAACACTCACACCCTCATATTTCTACATTTTATTAGGGCATGTTTGGATGACCTTTTTTTTTAATAGAATTTGGATGAACTTATTTTGAATGATATTATAATGTATGAGATAAATATATACCATTATAGTATTTTTGCTGGTTCAGTTTGTAAAATAGAAATTGGTCTTTATTTATAAGTTCACCCATTGAATAATTAATAACACTTTCACAATTTCACCCTGTTCATAATGCCGAGAGAGGAAAAAGAAGAAGTGAAACAGAATAAAAATATTTCTTAAATACTTGTTTATACATGAAGGTAAAATTAAAAAATATTAATTTAAGACATTTTTAATAAATAAATTAATTTTTTTATATGTAAGAATTAGATAAAGTGGAATTATAAGATGGATAAGAGTGTAAGATGAATTTTATGGTAAAAATATAAAAAGTGATTATTTGAAATGAAGAAAGGGGCACTTAATACACCAAATAATTGAAGTCTGATACATAATTAATATTCTGAAATGAAAGAATTGGAGAAAGAAGAGTAGAAGGGTAGAAGAAAAGAAGAATAGAGGGTTTAAGAACAAGAAACTATAGAGGGTTAAGAGAAAAGAGAGAGAGAACAAGAGAGCAGAGAAACCAAACACACTAGGCAATCGCATTATGTAAAGTCTGATGTGAAATTAGGGTTAACTATGTATATATACCTTGGCTAACCTGATTAACAATTGGACCTTATTTACCTAAGCCCATTTATGTCTTAAAATAAAAAACATATTAATAGCCCCATCCCATCTAACCTTAATTAGCTAATTAATCACATTAGTTAAGTAATTTGTATTAAGCCCGACTCTACCCAACTAACCAAATTAACTAACTTTATTCCTAATTATATTATCATATCAATACTCCCTTCCCAAAGAAATCCTTGCCCTCAATAATCAAGTAAAAACAAAAATACAAATATAAAAGACTGAAATCAACTAAAAAAATATAGGCTAAAATTCTGAAAAAACTTTCTGCAGCTTAGTAAAGAAATCTGGAACTTGAATACTGCTGCACACTTCTTCTCTTTTCTGCTTAGAGAGCAAAATCTTCTAACAAGCATGGTACTCAGTGACGGAAGCAGAACTATTGGCGATACAAGAAGGAATCAGAGTGGGTACGAGTCAAGGTTATAGAAAGTTAATCATATACTCAGATTCACTGGATGCTCTTAACCTTCTCATACACCAGTGTACACGGGATCATCCGCTATATAGCGTGGTGATGGTTACTAAGGAAACAATCATCCACGAAGGGGAGATCAAAGTGAAACAGGTGCGTAGGGAACTCATCCGATGTGCTGATCAATTAGCGAGAACGGGACACCAAGGTAATCCCGAGACTGTGCTGTTTCCAAGGGTGCCAGAGAGCTGTCAACACTGGTATCATGAAGATCTGGAGTGCTGTGCTGGTTTAAACTAGGAACATGTCCTAGTGTTACTTTTCTGTAGATGTTTCAAGCGTAAGCTTGCCACTGGGTAAAAAAAAAGTTAATTCTCCATTATACCATATTTGCAGCAGAATTCTTGTAGGAGAGAAATTAATAGGTATAACCAATTAGAAAATCCTCTTGTAAGCCCATTAGAATTAAACCATGATAGCAGCACTTTTGGGCCCAAATCTTGAAAGACAAATTCCAAATACCCATCAGGTATTATTAAACCTTATGGACCCAATTCTTTATTTTACCATTCGGAGAAAATGCATTTTAGTTGTGACTCTGTATTTGCAGTAGGTAGAACAGTGTTTGAAACAGAGTAAATCAGAAAGAAAATGCCATTGCACAATACCAACTGAGACCTACTACCACTTAGTGTCTATTTCCATCCTCACACTTGTCTATGTGGCATGAAAAATCCTGTAAACCTTTAGCAAAGTCAAAGATTGGAAACCCATTAACCTTAGAAGTGATTTTTAGATTTATCCACACTCTTGAGTTGTGAAAATCAAAAGCAAAACCAGAGATGGCTTCAAAAGTTTCGTGTCTCCAACCCCCAATATCATCAAAGGGCATTTCTATACAATTTCTGGTTAACATAGGGCCGACACTTGAAGAAAGTGAAGAAATATAGTCCGAAGGTGACGAAGCAAAGCCTTTCCACATGTCTGCAGTGCGATAACTAGAAGCAATCCCAACTTCATTCAAAAATGTCTTTGCATCTTCGTTTTCTTCTGTCACATGCAAGTGTCCTTGTGTTGATACCTCAATCTTAGCAGAATCCATCGTTGAGTTTTGATTCTTCTTGGACATATCTGTTAAGATTCTAAATTCATCGTCATTCTTGGCTTCGAATGGTGCAATCACCACTGCCGATATAGGGCCTGGTGATATAAGGGCGTTTCTGTAATTATTCGGTGACTTAGAGTTGATGACTGAAGAAGATGAAACCACGTGTTTTGCCAAGGAGTCTGATGCTTGACCCTTTCTTGATCCAGCGTTGATGATTTCTTGCATTCTTGCTAAATGCCTTGCCTCTGTTAGGTTCCTAGGATTGAACATACAGACCTGGGCTTTAATGTCATCCTTCAGGGCTGAAATATAAGCAGCCACAAGATAATTCTATGGAAGATCCAATTTCGCTGCAATTAGGTCGAAATCAGCATTATAATCGAAAACAGAACCTGTTTAACGGAGATGGGTTAGGTCGCTCATCGGTGATTCAAAAGTGAGGCTAAAGGTATCCTGCAACAAGACTGCATACTCATCCCATTGAGGAAGAAGGCCACACATCTTCTCTCCAAAGCCCGATGCCACATGAATGTTTTTTCATCAAGATGAATCGAAGTACCTTTTTGTATTTTTGGTTTTTCATTAATTTCAAAATAACGTTTACACATCCATAGCCAAGTAAGTATATCACCACCAAAAAAGTTTGGGAACTCCATCTTGATATCTTGATACAGAGTATCCAGCCAAGTTGTGAGACTAAGAACCAAATCATGAATACGATCAAGGGTTTGTAATTTTTCATCAATAGCCTGAAATCTTTCCTCAGAAATTCTTGAATCATAAGCCCTTGTAGTAACCATAAACTATACAGAGAAGAGCATGGGAGAGTTGGAAAATGCCAAGAATTTTTTTCTTCCTGTTTGGATTTTTTTTTTCTTGAAATTGCAACCACTCATATATAATTAACATTCTGTAATAAAAGAATTAGAGAAAGAAGAGTAGAAGAACAAAGGGTTTAAGAACAAGAAACTATAGAGGGTTAAGAGAAAAGAGCGAGAGAACAAGAGAGCAGGAAACAAAACACACTAGGCAATCGCATTATGTCAAGTCTAATATGAAATTAGGGTTAACCAGGTGTATATATATACCTTGGCTAACCTGATTAACAATTGGATCTTATTTACCTAGGTCTATTTATCCCTTAAAACCTAAAACATATTAATAGCCCCATCCCATCTAACTCTAATTAACTAATTAATCACATTAGTTAAGTAATCGTTACTAAGCCCAACTCTAGTCAACTAACCAAATTAACCAACTCTATTCCCAATTATATTATCATATCAAAGTCCATCTCGGATGATATAAATTAGATGTTCATATCTACCAACATTACTTTCTATAATTTCTATTATATAATTACTCTATGTTTTTAATGAGTTTCAGGTATCTACACTAATCTATCACTGTAAGAAAAAACACAATTTAACTTCTAAATAAAGTAAACTAGTGAGAAATAGAAATTTTGTTAACAGACACAGTATATTAGCAAAAACAAGTACATTAATTCCTCTCTAAAAATGAAAAATTAGCGAGGGACAATTCTAACAAGACAAAATTTACATTTTGGAAGGGAAATTTAGTGATTTAATCAATGAATGAGCGGTTTATTCAGTTATTCTTAAGCTAATTTGAATTATTTATGCTTTAAAGTTTAAACAATGGAGTAATTTACTGAAATGCTTTGACAAAATTAAAGTGAGAAGAGCGGCTGGGGCAGTTGTGCCATAATAAATAAAGGGACTTTTGCTGGTAAGGAGGCAAGTGTAGGGTGACCCCACTAATTTCTTTTTACGAGTTCCAATTTCCACTTGTTTTAATTTTAATTCAATCACTTGTCACTCCATTTCATAATACAATACACTATTATTTTTATAAATCACACTTTTTTTAATCCTATTTATAAGTCATTTTTATTAAAAAAATTACACCCCTAACATGCTTTTAACCAAGCAAAAAAGAAAAAAAAAACTCCAACCACACTAACTTTGATTTAAGATTCAACAACTTTTATGGCCAAAAAAAAAAAAAAAGATTCAACAACTTTAAACCTTTATTACTTCTAAAAAAAATCAATTTCACAATTTTTTAAATATTATACATTATGTCCCGTGAGAATAAATTTAATATAATCATCATAAATGAAGGGTGAAATTATACATTGATATAAAAAGTTTAATGATATGATTTATAAATAGGGTTGAAAAATTCTTCTATCTTTAGCTTTTTGCCATATAAACTGAACAAGAGTAGTATCATTTACACCCTCTGATTTTTTTTTTTTTGGGTATCAAACATGTGTTAGTTTGTCTAGAATACCTTTTATAATAATGCGTATTCTGATTGTATTTAATGAAAATCCCCTTCCTATATACAATCAATAATGCTTTTTGCTGATAAAAAAAAAATAAGAATGCTTTTTGGGGGAGATAGATAATTTTGGGGATAAAGAGGCTAACAACTTTCATTTAAGGTCGAAGTAAGAAGTAAGCCCGTAGTCTAGTTTTTATATTTAAAACGAATGTACTATTATTTACTTATTTGTGAGGCATTTTAAATTAGACCAATCACTAAACCTGTTGAGATAAAAGGGGTCAATGATTAAACTATGATTGAACCAAAGTCAACACAATCATAATTAAATAAAAATATAAAAAGTATTCATATACAACAATGAAAACAATAAGGTGTAAATTAAAAAACATTAATTTCACAAGTGAAACATTTATGCACAAGCCACACGGAGTTAGTAAGGTACGAATATGACACACCACTATTTTTTAATTTAAATTAAAATGGTCATTTCAGGTTCAATTTTAAATAAAAAGAAATTTAATCCAGTCAATTCATCTAATTTAGGGACCGACCTGGATTTGGATACCATAGGTATTTATTTTCAAACCACATTCAATTGATACTCAAAAATAAGACATAATTCTTTTCAACAGGTATATATCTTCAAATAACATTCAATTCGTACTCAAATCACAAGACACGAAACTTTTCGATGGGGTTACGTTGTCTATACCCTCATTGCTTGTTCACATTGCACAATTGAAAATTGAGACGAGACTTCACATTCAACAATCCAAATCATTATCAATGCATTCCTACAAATGCTCTGTGTGTAATGAATATAAGAGCTCCATCCTCGCAGAAACGGTGACACTTGCCCTTCTCTATTGTTGGCACACTTGGCAAATTAAGATAAACTAATTCATATTTATCTTTACCGACTTGTTCTACTTCTACCTATAATTCATCGAATCTGAAACACTATATCAAAAATATAATATACTACTTTCTCCACCATTTGGCTAAGAGCAAGTGTAAGAATTAAGTATATTATATAACTGTAATTTTACTCACAAGATGCCCATACTTATCAAGTAATGTATGGATTTTAGTCAAATAAATGCAAACAAATTATGTTATGATATATTCTTCCTATTTGATCCCTGATGCGACTTGAATATGGATTAATCAATGGATGGATAGGAGAGGTCGTGAATATTGAAAACAAAATCACGTGGGGGAAAGTTTTTGTGGATAAAAAAATTATGTTAAGAAGCTGGCCTGGCTTCTCATTTAGGCTATAATATGAATCAAATTGAAATTAGTTGGTAGTTGTCAAATAGTTAGATGGCTACAAGGGAAAATAATATACGCGGTTAATCAATTTTTATTTTAATTTATAATAGATTAAGTATAACGTTTGATGAAGAGTGGTTAATACAAGTTTACCCAATTTTTAAATGATTAAATTGCATTTTTATATAAGATGTACTCCATCCTCCGGCCCTTAATAGAAGATCAAATTAACATTTTTTGTGGAAATTAAGAATTTGTTTGGTACGAAGGAATTGGAGGCAAGAAAAATTTTTCATGAGTTGAATGTTAAAAATTTGAAGGAGTTGGGTTTCAAAATTTCAACAATAATAATATATAAGATAAATGAGTAAGAAAATTTAATTGAAAATTGTTATATTAACAGTACTTCTTTGATTTTTGTAAATCTAAACTAATTTTTTTTCCATTATTGGCCACTTTCCTCCACTCCCCTCATTCCAAACAAGTATCCAACCCAACATCTGAATCAACAAACCCAATTAATCCAATCCAACATTTGAATCAACATCTTTACATGAAAATTGCATCTAATCCCTCTATGTGAAATCCAAATATCCAACCAAATGATTATAGCTTACTCTTCAATCTTCTAGAAACAAAAATACACATAAACTTTTTTTTGTTTTATTTTCTGATAGGGTTAAGGTGAAAATATTTTTGGGAAATTTTTGACCTGAAGCTATTTTGTCTTGGGAGTTTTATTAGGTTTAAAATTGGCCAGAAAGTTTTATAAAGTAGTAATTTTGCCATTTACCGTTAAATTATCAACATTGACCGTTAAAAATTTGACATCGTCCAATAATATTTTAACAATAAATAGCAAAATTGCTATGTTTTGAAATTTGAGAAAAAGACAAATAAAGGCTCTCAAATAATCAAAAGGACAATTTGATACACCTAACTTTAGAAAGGACGGATCAATACAATTTACTGAAGTTTCCAATGCAAAATTTAAAGAAAAAGTCCAAAAAGCCTTCAAAGATCTTCCTTTTCGTTACCAAAATGGTACTCCCTCTGTCCCATGATATAAGATCCATTCTTTTGAATGACCTTATCACAAAATATAAGGTCTTATTTGACTTTGTTTGAGTAATAAATGCATTTTTCGCCATTTTACCGATGCATTAATTTTCCCACACATTCTCTTTCATCTTCTTCGCATAATTACCTTCTTTCTTACTAATTCATAAATAAGGGCACATTTGGAAAAAATGTATATTTCCTACACATTTATTGTTTTTAACTAAGTTTAACTATTTTTTTAGGAACCCGCAATTCGGTTAAAAAGACATTATATATTGGGACGGAGGGAGTATAAGAGAATTCCAAATTCTTCATTACTAGAGTGGTATTCTTCTTCTTCGTTACTAGAATAGTGTAAGAAAATATCAATGTGGTTGGAGCATGTTGGTAATCTTTTAGCCGAAGTTGTTATTCCCTTATAGAATTCTAATAATGAAGAGGAAGATTTTTGAGGGCTTTTTGAAATTTTCTTTTAAATTTTGTATTGGATAGTTCAATAAATTGTACTGATCCGTCCTTTTTAAAATTCAGCACATCAAATTATCCTTTTGATAATTGGAGAGTCTTTATATGTCTTTTTCCTTTGAAATTTTTGGGATGATCTTGTTTCTAAAATAGCTAGCTTTTAAACAAAAACTTCTAGAACAAATTTGCTACTTAACCATTCCAAGGTTATCCAAAGTTATTAGGCCCTCATACTATTTTATCAAAAAAATCAGCCATTAGGCCCTCATACTAAACACCTGTAATTAATTAGAAAGAAGAAAATGGCATTTACCCAAAAAAAAAAAAGAAAAAAGAAAAAAGAAAAAAGAAGAGAGAGCCCAATTAATCCCATACTATTTCTCCAACCACCCCAAAATCCCCAAATTCCAATCCCTACATCCCTACAATCTGCAATTCCCATTCCCAAAATCTCAATATACCCATTTCAGTCCACTTTCTTCCTTCCACCCCGACCCACATCCTCCTCCTTCAATTTTCCATCCTTTCTTTTCACACTTGTGCTTCCCTCGACGATACGTATCCTTTGATTCCACTCGAAACCATCCCTCATTTTCATCGTCTTCTTCTTCTTCCCCTTCCCTTCCTCCAAATTTTTAATTTTTTTGACACCCCTTTTTCCTTAATGTCATTCTTGCTTCAAAAAATCCCTCCTTTTCATGATTAGGGTTAGGGCAATCACGCGTATGGAAGCTTCCCCAGACCCCATCGTTCCTCCTGTTACTTCCAGCTCCAATCGGTACGGTATCCCTTCTGCTTCTAATATCATTCAAGCGCCTTTATCATTATTGTTGGAACATTTAGGGATTCTTCGAAGTAGTAGGTCTAATAATCAACAGGATTCTGAGCCTTTGATAATCAACAATAATCGTTTGTCTTCTGGGTTTCGTGATGTTCTTCGGAATAATCGTGTTGATGATTCGTCTTCTGTTGTGGTTCCTAATGATGGGGAGGTGTCGATTAGTATTATTGGGTCTGGGGAACAGAGGATTGATAGGGAAGGTGGGGAAGTGAGGGAGGTTTTGTCTCAGAATGATGTTTCGATACCGGCGCAAACGATTACTTCTGGTTTGGGGAATCAAGAACGTTCTAGAAGTGAGCATGTTGTTGTGGAAGAGGGTGTTTCTCAATCTGTGAATGGTGGTAATACTGATGCTGAGGCTGGTGGTGATGGGGTTGGTGCTAATAATAATAATAATGGTAGGGATTCTTCATCCCAGAGGTATGATATTCAACAGGCTGCTCGCTGGATTGAGCAGGTCCTTCCTTTTTCTTTGCTGTTGCTGGTTGTCTTCATTCGGCAGCATTTGCAAGGTACGTTTTGAATTCTTGACTTCACTTTGTTATCATGGGCCCTTGCTTTGTGTAGGATGTGTTGCTGACTTTTATTTCCATATTAAAATTCCGATGAATGACAACGGAAAAGGAAACTTTTTGTGTGATTAACACTCCGTACTAGGAGCACTTTTAGCTGGTTTATGGGGGTATTGCATTGTTCTTTCTTATGTCCTGATTGCTTTAATATTTTCATGCGATTAAGTTTGATGCAAGTGAGGGCTGTAAGGGATGAAGAAGTTCATGTGCGAACAAATAATTGTAGATGGTGAGAGAGATGGACTAAGATGATTTCTGATTCTGAGAGATTAATGTTAGTGCTTCTACTTTGGTCTATTATGTATTGGGTTGGTGGGTTGGTCATTGAATTGAAAGTTCAGAATATTTCTGATGATTGTATTGTGAATGAGAAAGTAAAAAGTCTGGGGTATATCCTTTCACAAAGTGAGGATGGTAGTTCGTAGGAGGCTCTAATAAGGCTTGCACTGCCCCTTTCCTTAAAACATAGGAAGAAAAAGTGCGATTAGGGTTGTTAAGTGTGGTAAGAACGTTCAATCATCTTTGGAGCTTATTTTTTATCTGAGAATCTTGGTCTTACCACCTGCTGTGCTAAAGTTTTCTTTGTAACCGTACCTTAAAGTTCCCTCTTTTCATATTGCTTCTGTCAACTCAAAATATTGGAAAGGGATTGAGAATATTTATTCATTTTGCTTTATGAGTTATCATACTCTGCCAAATCCAAATATATATGCAATTTATATTGTGTTGAAGTGTTGATAGTTCATTCTGCCACATTTTGTGTTCAAATGTTGCAGGTTTTTTTGTTACAATTTGGGTTACTGCTGTCCTTTTCAAGTCAAATGACATTTTGCGGAAGCAGACAGCTCTGAAGGTTTGGTAGTTCATGCGTTTGCAATTTTTTCCTGTGTGACCTGTGGAACAGTCCTTTGTTGTCAATCGAAGTTTGTCTTGTTTATTAAGTATTCCTGTTATTGGCTGCTGCAGGGAGAGAGGAAAGTCCCTGTATTGATTGCCATTTCTATTGCATTTACATTGCACGTGGTTGGTGTATATTGGTGGTGTCAGAATAACGATATGCTATACCCATTGGCCATGCTTCCTCCCAAAGTCATACCTCCATTTTGGCATGTTATTTTTATCATCACAGTGAATGGTATGTTTATTCCTAAATTTTGTCTGGCAAAGCTTCCCATAGTGTAGCATTGTGCCTTTTCATTTTCTTCTGCCAAATGCTTGTGATTGCTGCTTTGTCTTTGAATTGAAATAAACTTTCCGCAAATTTTTGTAAGGTTACTTTTTAAAGTCTTTAATTCTTAAAAGCGTGCCTTGCTGATTTCATTATTAATCTCTGAAACTAGCTTTTGGTGATTTTGGAATTTTTCTTCCTAGCTCACAATTTACTTTTACTTTGTTTTTCCCTGAAGAATAGCTTCATAGATTAATAACAGCAAAGATATTTTGACATTCAGAATAGCTTGTACTCCTTGTTCATGCATAATTATTTATGACTGCTGCCCCTTTTCCATGCACTTCTATTTATTTTTTCATTTGTTCGTTATGCAATTATTTTTTCATAAAAAGTGAAATACAATGCACATTATCTTGTTATTACTTTTGCCAATGTCATGGAGCTATTCTTGGGGGCGTGAATTCTGACTAGTTTCGAATTACTCAATTCTCTATTCTTGAAATATTATTTTGGAGGCTTGTTTTTCCTAATTTTATTGTTACCCTGTCTTACAAACATCAGATGCTTTGGTCCGCCAGGCAGGAATGGTATTCAAGTGTATTTTGTTGATGTATTACAAGAATGGCAGAGGGCGAAATTATCGTAAGCAGGTGAGGTAATAAAATATAAAGTACTAGAGCCAGTTGAATTTAGCATTTTGTAATTCACGGCAAGGTAGGTGACTGAAACTTCTAAAAATGAATTATTTCTGAGTCTCTAACTTTACTTCCAAGTTCCAATGTGCACAACATCTCTTGTATATTTTAGTTTTCATTTCAAAAATCAGGATATTATTACATTGTACATGTTATCAAGTTATGGCTAAAAATATTGCCTATCTAACAGGGCCAAATGCTGACTTTAGTTGAGTATCTACTCCTTCTTTACCGTGCCTTATTGCCAACTCCTGTATGGTATCGCTTCTTCTTGAACAAGGAATACGGAAGCTTCTTTTCTTCATTGATGACAGGATTATATCTAACATTTAAGCTGACATCAGTCATCGAAAAGGTATTTAGTCCCTTAAAATGTTGTAGATTCACATTATTTTTTTGTGCTTCTGAAAAGTAAATTCTTGGGTTCACTCAGCCTACTCAATTATCTCCTTGAGTATTTAAAGTAGTCTTGTATTTTTTTGAACCATTGAATCATTCCCTCGTCAGCTTAATTTTAATTGAAGCAATTTTATTCTTAATAGATAGCTTTTACAGATGAACAAGTGTGAGAGTGCTTTTTGGGTATTTTTTTCTGTGAAGTTACTGGATTTTAGGCGAGAAAGCCTCAAACTATTGAGAAATAATGCAGGCATGCATTTTGCCCTTATTGACTTTTTTATTCTTCTCTTTTTGCAATGTAATCTCCTTTTGTCCTAGAAACGGAATTAAATGAAGCACTTTTCAGCAGTTTATAACTAACTACCTGTAGATTGCATTTCTCTTAATTGTTATATTCTGCCCCAACACTCCCAAATTGTTCTTTTTTTCTGATGTATGTGCTGGTTGTCAGGTGCAATCCTTCTTTGCTGCAGTGAAGGCATTGTCACGTAAAGAAGTGCACTATGGGGCTTATGCAACATCAGAACAGGTACTCCACTGAATTAGCAAATATCTCAAAATGTTTGATCTGTCTTCTCTACCCTAAATGATCTGAGTTTGAGAGAATTGTTTTATTCTGCTTTATTCTATCTCGTCATCAAAGTAGTGGGATGGCGCTCATTGTTGTATGCCATCTCTATCATCAAGGTTCCTAATCTGATGAATTATCACTGGGTTCACCAAATTGCGTACATATTAAGTTCTCTATCTGATGCATGCAGGTGAATGCTGTTGGTGATCTTTGTGCTATTTGCCAGGAAAAGATGCACACCCCAATCCTACTTTCTTGCAATCACATCTTCTGCGAAGAGTGTGTATCAGAATGGTGATGCTTTCTTTTGTTTTCCTTGTCATTCTGCCCCATGTTCTGTGCAATTACCATTTACTATTACTTTCCAATTATAGATGACATTGCTGGCATGTGATTTTGTTCTTGTGGTACATATGCATTGCCCTGAATTTCGTTTGATTTTCCATCTGATTTTTCTCATAAAATTGTATTTGAGAAAATTTCTCTTCTTAAGGAAAGGCCTGTGCACACTGTTAAATGTCTTAATGTGCTTTATTTGATCCCTAATTGTTGCTTGCTGCCACATGTTTCATGCTGACCCCCTACTGGTTATATCTTATCTTGCCAGGTTTGAGAGGGAAAGGACATGCCCGTTGTGCAGGGCTTTGGTGAAACCAGCTGATCTAAAATCATTTGGGGATGGCTCTACTAGTTTGTTTTTCCAGCTATTCTAAGTTCATATATCATACAAAAGGTTGCAAGTTATCCAAAGCTGATACTAGAGTCCTGATCCGTACATCAGCACGGGTAACAATGAGCCCTGATCCATCCATGGGGAAAAATTATCATTGTGCTAAACGGAATTAAACTGGCGATCTTGTTCATATGATGTATTAGTAATGTGTTGAAGTGTGTATCTAAACAGGCCCTGTAAGTGTAAGCTAGAGGGAAGCTAATTGAACAGTTAATCAAATGTACATCCTTGGGGAATGAGAGTATGCTTTTCCATCTCCCATTTGTATTGTGTGGTTAAAATATAACATTTCATGACAGAAATTCAAGGCCAAAAGGATCTCAATAGTAATTGCTGCTTCCGAAGACATGTTCTTGTTTGTTTATGTTGACATCTTGATGTTAAGAAACATACCAAAAACTTGGATTATCACTAAATGAGCGAAGGGGTGCATTTACTACTGAAAGAATAACTGTACAAAGAATCTTGTTAACAAAGAAAGATAACCAAAGATTTTCAATCCATTTTATATAATACAGAGCAGCGAAAAATGGCTTTGTATTTTCAGCCACTTGCCTAAATGAGTAAACTCGGAATTGAAAAGCATATTATTCAGTCCGTTTCTAAATATACGGTCAAATTTGCTATTGTAAAAAATCTTAATAAAGTTAAATAAGTTACTTATCAATTAATTTACCTGAATTTTTTCTTTGAATTAGTTTATTTAACTTATAAATTAACATATTATCTAAAAATATATGAATTTGTTATGGTCAAGTGGCTTATTTAGTTTTCTTAAACTAAAAAAAAAGTCAATATTTGTATCAAAGGACAGAGCGGTATATTGGCAAATCTGGGAGGCCAATATTTGCAAAAAAATAAAAATAAAAAAGTATACAGATGAGATGAAAAACAAACTTCAACTTCACACTCTTTTAATGAGGTTTATCTTACACTGATGTATTCAAATTCCAAAATCTTAGTGACATACGTAAGCCAAACACACAAGATTTGGGTAAAATGAAAAATTACAAAGAAAAATATTGACAAAATCAACCCAACCCTGATTGGGAAAAAAAAAAAGAAAGAAAGAAAAGAAAAAAGATACATACAAAAAAAGAATAACAAATATGTAATATGCTCAAGCACTCACTCCAAACACCCTCCATATCTAGCTACAAGTGAAAATCCTTCCACGCATATCTTCCATTTACCAAACCCCATCTAAGCTATAAAAGGAACCATTTAGGAGGATCATCTTCAGATAATGACATTCCTCGGAGAAGACTCAAAGTGAGCCCCTGACGTATTATTCATTTCCTCTGGATGCACTGGTGATACTTCCTCTGTGGCTGATGCATTCTCCTCGGCCAATGAAGAGAGGGAGGAGAGGGACAACACTCTATGGATTCCATCGTTGTTGCAAACTTCAGTCACTTCTTCCATACCTTCATCTACATACACAAGATCCTGCATTGTCAGTTGGTGGTATTCCACTATTTCCCTCAGGAATCTGTTCTCTCTTGCATATGTCTCATTCTCATTCGCCAAACGAGCCTTCTCAGCTAGAAGTGTCTCAAGTTGTTCCCTTATCTGTTGAACACATTTAACCAACAGTTACTTTAAGCTTTGTTTCTATCTGCACACAGAGATCTTCCTTCCAATAAACTTTACAATAAGCTTTTCATATAGTTGCAGGTAGCTATACAGTTTGAAGGTCATAAAAGATAAATTTAAGATGATCATCTAGAAATAAGGTACATGAACCACAAAAAACAATACCAGATCATCATCTGTACGATCGTGTCCCTTTTCGCGGCCTTCCCGGTCCCGGAGTAACTTATTTTCTTCTTCTAGTTGAGCACAACGTGCTTTGGCAAATGCTAAATCTGCTTTAACAGTTTTTAGCTCACGAAGAAGTAATTTTGCTTTGGCGGCTGTTGCCATTGCCACCTGTGACAGAAGCAAAAGGAAATTTATGCCAGTCAGCTGATATGAATCTGAAGCAACTGGTTCCAATAGAATAAACAAGCATTGGAAACCCAGACAAGTCTGTTAGAACAATTTTCTCACATGTGAAGCAATAATGAGAATGACCTCACAATGAATAGGAAATCATATAAGCAGCATAATCTTGCTTGAGACGCAATATAAATGCCATCCCCCTTAACTTTAGTAAGCTGCAGCCTAATGGCTAATGCCAATGTGGTATGGGGTATAGGCTAAAAGTTTAAAATAACCATATAGTATGAAACCAACAACTTTGGTTAGCTTCAAATTTTTTATATTAGCAACTGCAGCCATATGATGAATGCATGAACCACAATTACATGGTTGCCACCTTACGTCGCGGGATGCCTTGAGTTGTGTTTCATGATCTGTTAGATTCTCTGCCTGGGGTGGTTGGTTCAATGCACTGCTGATCACACCAGAACCTTGATTTGGGTCCCCAAGATTGCTTCCCTTACGCCTTATTTGAGTCCTCAAGTCTGCAGTTTTTGTTTCCACAATCGTCCGACCTTCCTGAGCATTATATATATAGATATATATAGCATAACTCTCATATTCGTGAGCAATTAAAGTACTAAATAATAAAAACAAAATGCAGTCATCTCTTGAGCTGATGTTAAAATTTGGAAGCAGCAGAACATTGAATGTAACAGGATAACAGAAGATGTACCTCAAAAGCTTTCTCAAAGGTGTCTCCAAGTTGATTGAGGGAAGTGGTAATAGCATCCAAGCCCTTCCGTAGTCTAGGAGTATCCATTTTCAGAATACCCTCAGATGATTGATACGATTGTTTGAAGTTGAACTGTTAACATGCCAAAAATTTAAAAAAGAAAAACACAAAGATTGAGTCCAAAATTAAACAAGGTTCAAATTAAAATATAAGGAAACCAAGTTTTGAGTTCCGTGCCAAGCATTAAACAAGCAATCCAATTTCTCTGCTCTTTTTAAAAAGCACCACAATACTCTTAGGAGTAATTAAGGAGGAATCACCATTTTGATTCATATTATGAATAATTTATAAAAAAACGATACAATGCATTAAACAAGTAATCCAATATCTCTGCCCCACTTTTAAAACTATCACATTGATCACCATTTTGATACACAAACATTGTATAATGTAATGCAAGTGAAAGAAGAGGAACCAGAGAGAACCCACATTATAGTACACACAAAAGAACAAAGCAAAATCAATCAATCACCTGGCCACCATTAGTGGTATTATTAAACGCCTGAGATCTAAATCTGTCACGCATCTCACTTGGCGACATTAAACTATCATCCTCAAGAATAGATTTGGCTTTCATCGCCAGAGCCCCCCAGAATCCTGACTTGGATTCTCCCTTACCAGACCCATCCTCATTCGCATCAAATCCCTACATTTCCACAGATAAATCCACAAAAACGGAAAAAAAAAATTAAAAAGAAAATACGAATTAGAAAATAACCTAATCCGATCATGAACCCCATTGAAATATGAATTAATTGCATATACACGTGAGGTTTGTCTTCCCATCACAAAAGAGCTTATGTAATGGAAACATGTGAAGTCATTCTGGGTTGGTTAGGGAGTGGAACGAAAGACGCCTTATAAGGGTTTGAATACCTCACTCAAAGACCGTGACGATGAGGAGGCCTAAAGCGGACAATTTCAAGAGCGAGGTGGTGTTAAGGTGTATATACAATTAATTCATATTTCAACAATGTAATGTAAAGAAGAGGGGGGAAAGGAACCTTGGATCTGAGATGAGAGGGAGGAGGAGGGGAGGGAAAAGAGGGATCGGAAAAGGCGAAGGAAAGGGAGGGATCGCGACGAGAGGAGGAGGAGGAGGCTTTGATGGCCTGAGCGGCGAGAGAGGAAGAAGGAGAGAAGGAATGTGAAGGATTGAGGATGATGGGATCATTGGGAGAAGGGTGGAATTCTTCCTTGAAGGTTGAAGCCCTCGAAACTCCCTGCCTCCTCCTGTATGCCATTGAAGGAGGAAGTTAAGGAAGGAAGGATTCAACTGTAAACGAACTTTGTTGAGAGAGAGAGAGAGAGAGAGAGTCTGAGGATAATCCAAAAATCCGAAAGTGTTGAAATGTAACAGAATAATAACACGCATTCAGCCAAAGCAAGAAGGAGATGTGGGGCCCTTGGAAACAAAGAAATGGAGAGTGGGGGACCCACACGCACCATACGTAGTACGTAACAAGTGGGTGGGTGTGTGTGTTACCGGGTTAACGTCTTGCTTCTATTCCCATGTAACGTACTAGGTTCATGGAGAAATGTTTGTGGGTGGTATTTGATTACCATGTTGTCTAAGTTCTAGAAGGTAACAATTAACCTGATTTTAATCCTATTTAACTAATGACTAGCGTGAAATAATTCACATTTTATTTTTTTTATGGTTAACATTCCATTAGTATTGTAAATGGTAGTAAGATTTGTTTTTTTCCCCTAAAAAAAACAAAATAAATTGTAAATTGTATAAATGATTTATCAACTAATTAGGATTAAAATCAGTGGAATTGTCACATTCTGATTGGTTAGCATTCAGATGACGACGTTCAACTTTGAGAGTAAGTAAGTATTTTTTGATGATGTTCATGTAATATTGTGATTTTCATCAAATTTTAGTTATCCCCTTGTAATTTTAAATTGATGGTTTTGGTTCTATTATTTCGCAAGAAATTTAGTCTGAATTTAATGGTTGGTATTTGTTTTATATACTTTCAATGAGTTTTGGCTTTTGGTCTTGGTACACACCTAAACTCGGACCAAGTTCTTATAAAATTATATGAATCAAAATCAATGATTTGAAATTACATGGACTATAACCAAAATTTGATTAAACTATTAGGAATAATAATGATATTAACCATATTGTAATAAATCACATACTTCATTCTAGATGTATGAGCTAATGGTTAGAATGTTTAGTTTGAATTTAATGTAAGGTGTTGATCCACTTTTTCTCTTAAAATGTATAATTATTCTCTTAAATTATCATTGTGCATATTGAAGGGATTCTATCTAAATCCATAAAAATGATTAAAAACGGTATCTTAGAAAAATAAACATACATTAAACAACTAATTTAACTAGTTTTACTGCTTTTATAAATTAGTTTAGCTACTTCTTACCTTAAGGACTGAAGTTTGGTTTTTTTATATAAATTAGTTTAGCCACTAAATTAAATGATGTATGTAAATTTTATTTACATTATATATTTATTTGATTTTTAATGTGTTTGTATATAAACCTCCATAAAAATAGTTGAAATACGCAAATTTTATAAAGATACTGTTGCGTTATATAAATTTCCATTTGTCTTTTTTAAATATATTTATTTAATTTATTGTGTTTAAAAAAAATTTCATATCTTCGAAGATAAATGATAAGTTTGAATAATTTAACAAAAATAAAAAAAAAGTTTGTTTTAGTTTTGAAAATTAAAGGAAAAAATAGTAGTTTATGATAAATTTAATTAGCAGTATGTAGCCTTTAGCGTATATGGAAACATTCTTGTCTAATAGTATATTTGACTTGATAATGATTTTTCGTATGAGTGAAGCTTTGACCAGAGACATGATTAATCATCAAGAATAACCTTTTGGAAAAGAAAAGGCCTGAGAGATGTATTATACAGATTTGTCATTATGAATGTTGTAAAAGTTCTTCTAATTGATAACCTTCTATGATTTGATTGTTGCATTGTATGCAATAATGGCCTACACAATTTAAATATCAAGATTTTCAATAGAATTTTTGGAGTAATTGATCTCTTGTACAATAATAAAAAGCAAATGCACATTAAGCCTAAATTATATGTATCTTGTGTAACATCTATCATAATTCTTCGCTCTCAAAATTGTTTGTTTTGGCGTCTCAAAGCCATCAATGCTGGAATGCTACATTTTGATTTTGAGATGCCGTTATCATTTTTTTATTCCAATTAATTTTACACACTTAAACAAATATGTGAATGATGATGGGGTTGGAATTCACAGATCTGATCTAATTAAGTTTAGTGGGTTCAAATAGACATTGACAAGATCTATGAGACAACTAGATCTTTTCCATCTTTAATTTTTCTTAAAAGTAGTTGATTACAAGTGGTGATGATCTGTATGTATTATGTTGCCTCTGGCTTTTCTCGTACAAATCAAGGATGTTTAGTTCAGCAACAACTTAAAAACGTTGGAATTGCTTTCAACGAAGTAAAGCAAAAAGATTCATTCATTATTGGCAGCTAATCCATTTCTCGAATCAAATTTAGAAATATATAGTAAAAAATAAAGTTTAACAAATAAAGTTTTACAATATGAGTTTGAAATAAAGTTTATAGTAAAAAATCTGACAACGAAGAGAATAAATTTAATGGCACCGAGTTTTACAAAATTCATTATTTACTATTATTTATACATTAATTCCAACGTTTTTATCAATTTTGTTAGTTATCATGTCTCTTCGCTCTTTTAATTTATTCTCTTAAATACATGTAAAGTATAGATGCATCTGCATTATCAAATTTATTCCTATATATAGTAAATGCCATTAAATTTCACCATCACTAAAGGAAGACCTCTCTCGTTGAAAAAATCTTTAGGCTCATATTCATATGTTTGTATTTTTTTTAATGTTGAATTGATAAAAAAATTCATTCAAATATGTTTCACAGATTCATTGTATCAAGTTTATATACCTGCATCATTTGGTTCCCAGTAAAACTGTCAGTTATTCAGTTATTAGATTTTTCTTTTATATATAATCATGTACTGATGATGAAAACAAATAAAGAGAGCTAGATCCTTTCTTATACTTTAATATTGAAATATTGATCTTATTGAATGTAGTATTTGGATTAAGGAACTTGGGCTGTGATCAATTGTACTTGGGATAAACTAATCAAATATATTTTTTAATCACCTGAAATTAATAATATTAATGCTCTAATTATATTATTCTACATGTAATTTGTAACTATCCATTGATATTAAATAAATTGAATACATTAGGCCTCAAATCCATGGTTAGAACTTACAAGCCTCAAAACCATGGTTAGAACTTACAACCCAATACCCAAGTCAAGTTCTTTAGAACAAAATTATTGCGTTCTCAGTACTAAAATGCGTTGTCATGCATATAAAACACATCGATGGGTTCATCAAAAGTTATAGAAGTGTTTACTTCCCTTTGTTGAAAGAATAATAGAAATTTTATTTTAGCATGAGATTAGTATTTCATGAATTATTGTCAGTGTCTATTAATAAATAAGTCAACCATAAGATTTCATAAATTAGTTAATTCCGTAGTTGATGGGATATTTTTTTCACTCAACAGGGGATTGTTGGAGTTCAAACTTCAAATGTGAATGTGAGTGATGGCTTGATTGTTACTCGTACCATACCACATTACAATCATAACAATTTTTTTTTTTTTAATTTTTACATCGTGCAAGAATATTACTCCATCCAGTCATTTTTATAAGAACCTAAAATTTGAGCTATTTGATCCCCTTTTATAAGATTCTACTTAAGGTTACCTGAACATTTAATGTATTTTTATACTCTACCCTTAATTAATCTCTATTCTCTTTTCTTATCTTTTTCCCCTACTACCTTCTCTTTTTATTTTTCTCTCACTACTACTCAAGGGCATACTTGACAAAAAGTCCATTTCTTACTTTAACTACTTTTAACCAATTTCTTAAACCAATAATTTAGTTTAAGACTCTTATAAAAAAGACTAGATAAATACTGACCACGTGTATTAATTTTTTTCATTAATTCACAGTAGATTGATAATAAAAGTAGTAATAATATCTATCCTTTCCTGGTTAGGATCAAGGAAAGAAAAATCGAATATTCCTCAGTTTCTATTCACATAAACTTAAGAGGCGAGTCTATATTACAAATTTCACTAAAGATAAGTCACTTTTCACTGACGCAGCATATAACCTTGTGAAAGCAGGGATGCTTTACATTGAAGTAATACAACAGCCTAACTTACAAACTAGATGGAGTTTGAAATCACCACTACATGCCTTCCATCCATTTCTTTTCCTGGGAAGGGACTGTTAAATAATGATTTGCAGGCTATCCTGAAGAATATGCTCCATTTCACATTAAGCAGGAGTAGCCATCATGATGAATCCCCATTAAGCCAAAGGACAAAATCAGTGGAATTATATACCCAAAACAATTTTTGAAATCAAGTTCACCAATGCTGCCTCAGAAAAGAATGTTTAGAAACAAAATAATCCATAGAGCCATTGAGAAGACGGCAAAAATGTGAACCCAAAAGAGTACAGCAGCTGCTTCCCTTCCACAACCTCTTAAATTAGCAACAGCACCTGTAAACAAGTATAGAATTCAGACATGAAAAGCCAATATTCAGTATTTTGTTATTTGCATTTTAAGTAACAACCAAGGGCTTGTTTGGATTAATGTCTGCAAACGGGACTTTTATCCCTGTGGACTTTTGCAAACTGAGGTTAGGCAAAAGTCAATTAGTGAAAGTGATTTATGTTTGGATGTACTTTCATAAAAGTGTCAGTTCAACAGAAACTCGTTTGGATGATATATTGAAAAGTAAGTTTCAGAAGGTTTAACCTTAACGAAAAGAAAAACTAAAAGACAAAAAATGTCTTAACAATGAGAACTAAGAATTACCAGCAAGAACAGATGTGGGCATGGAATGCTGCAGGAGAAGGACAAATCGAAACATCTTATCATCAGGGGGCAGGAAACCAAGTTTGTCAGCCAACATGACAATGCCAATTCCAGCTGGAGGTACCAAAACTAACCGTGCCACTATAATAGCCACAGTTGTCCGCAAACCAAGTTTGGATCTTCCAGGTCCTATGATTACACATAGCAAAAACAATCAACAATCATCAAGAGTTTCAGTAAAAAAAATCTGATTTGAGAAACAATGTCAGCGTAGATATATCATACAAAACAACGCAGCCAATGAGTTTACCATCAACAAGGTTGCCTCCTAATGCCAACAGGATGCAAGGAATCATGGCCTCCCTGATAATAGAAAGGACTATCAGACGATGTCACCAATAATGGTTCCAATAACATACCTAACAAATATCTACTTTTAGCTTAAAAAAAACCCTTTTTGATCAGTAGTATAGATTATATAATGATACTAGCTTGACCAGGCTCCATATATTAACGCATATAATTGAAAATTATTGATTGCTTTATAACTCTGATTGGAATTTTCATTAGAAAATTTGAAGATGCATCATTGCATGGCTGTGAATCCAATTTTGATGTTACGAATCAAAAGATGAAAAGGTACATAGAATGATTAGTCACAGCAGCTATACACTTTGTATTTTTATTTTAGGTCCCACCATGTAGCTCAAACTTTTCCAAACAAGCATTCTGATTGTCATCAAGATTTTTATCATTAAAGACTTTAAAAGCTGGAGTAGTTGAAAATGACAAAATGAATGTAATGATATTTTTATGTGAATAAGTTGTTCTTTATTCAATATAATAGATACTCTTCTGGTCCTATTCATAGGGCAGAGAGAATGTTTCATTTGGTCATATTTATAACTCACTTCAATAACTTTTTCATATGAATGTACAATTTTACCCTTCATTTATAATATGTTGACTTTATTCTCATGTGGTGTAGTGGATATTAAATAGGGGTAAAATTCAAAAGTTGTTGAGTTTTAAGGCAGAATTAATGAGGTTTAAGGTTTTCCTTGGTCTGTGTGAAACATGTTGGAAGTGTCTTATAAATAGGACCAGAGAAGTATATGTTAAAAAATAAATGAAGTTTCCTAGCTCCAACAATAGAATGTCCAGAGTTTTCACTTCATTGCAAATTAAATAAGCATACCCCAGAATCATGCAACTGTCAGTGAAGAAGAATAGAGGAGCATCAGATGTAAAGATCAATCGCTTCAAAAATGGTACTGCACCAAGTCCCATGGCTAGAATCTGCAACATAAATAATTTCAGTAAATTAGCTCTAGTACAAGACAAACTTAAGTTTACAACCTTCATATATGGGAAGATGAAGCAATACTTCTGTCAATATAGTGATGTAGAACGCATAAAAGAAGGTAAGCGCATATGTATGTAAATCTGTTTAAAAGTTCTCATAAATACTCCAGATGCATTAAACTTTCTACTTGACCAGGTTGAATCAGTTTTAAAATGGGGTAGTAACAGCATGCCTATTTCCCACAGGTTACCCCAATTGTCACTGCACAAAGTTTTATTACTCAAATGTCTAGCA
The DNA here is from genome assembly GCA_037074515.1 of Mimosa bimucronata. Classification (NCBI taxonomy): domain Eukaryota; kingdom Viridiplantae; phylum Streptophyta; class Magnoliopsida; order Fabales; family Fabaceae; genus Mimosa; species Mimosa bimucronata. Next base: position 6,699,942 of record CM073446.1, read on the forward strand.
TATATTTAAAAATGACAACCTAGGTAAACTGGATTAGCCAATCAAGACAAGTACATATTATTCTTCCAACCACAACACTTGCAAACACAAAGAGTAGTGGGTGAAGGCAGTTCAGTGTGTGAAGCTTACTGATGCAATGATAGGAGGCTGAAGAATTTGCTTAAGCTTAAGCTTCAACTGCTCATACAGGAATGCAAAGAAATTTTTAATCTGCATCAACAATAAGGCGTTACTGAAAACAACCTATCCACAGGAATATATTAAACAAAATGATAACATGCGTATGCATTTAATAATAAAATTTAAAGACCAAGTCAAATTCAGAATCCAGAAGAATACACGTCTTTGATAATTAGCCTCATTGACTTGGACAATGAATCATCTTAGATACTTTGTGTCCAAATGAATTAGAGAAAGTGATTATGAAAATAGAATGAAACAGTATTGATTACAAATGCTGAAAGGAAAACATTTGTTGGAAGGCACAGAAGAGAAATTAGACTCCCTGTCTTTTTATAACAAACAGAACTGCACTAAATATAAGCACAAGATCAGTCCATTATCTTGACACTACCTGAAGTTGGAGCATGGATATTGACTATTTCAATTCGTCACATTTCTCAATCTACTTCAATGTGTTTTCTTGTCTTATAAGAACATTTGATTATCTGAATATGCATGGCTTGATTATGACATCATAATCTCATCAGGGTGGCGTGTTATTACCACTTCTAAAATTAAAAAGATTGTGTAACCAACAGGAGCCCAGAAAACCATTTAAGACATGCCTAGTTAGATGCCTAACATAGTATTCAGGGAAAAAAAAAACTTTTGAGAAAAATGTGGTCAAGAACAAAACATGACAATGCTAAAAGCAATTTAACATTATTGTTTATGGAAATCATTGAAAATGTTCCTCCTATTCCCTTCCCTTTGCCGAAGAAAATGAAGCATCCAATTTTACCAATCACTTTCATCGAATAATATAAAAGCAGAACAGCTTAAATGAAAGAGACAATATAAATGTCTCTGTATCAAGCGATTCTCACCTTGTGTGTTTTAGAAACATTTGGATCTGTTGAAATGGTCTCTTCCTCAGAGAGCAAGGGAACTTGTACAGGTGAGCCATCACTCATTGGAGCACTCTTTAGGGGAAGACTTTCGTGATCAATGTCAAAGGTGCCTTCAGGAGGAGGCGCCAACATATTAAATACATATGTGTATAGGATGATAGCACCAACCTAAGACAAATCCAAATGAATAATTCCTGTTGACTAGTATAATTTTGTTTCACTGGAAGCATGGTTTGTAGAACTATCATAAAAATATAAACTTGCTTGCACTATAGAGAGAGCGCTTATTTATTTATTTTTTCATAAATCACTTTTCAGTTGAAAAATTTGCAAGTAAAAGCGCTAAGACAAGAGAAAGTAGCGCCATGCAGACATCTAAAACCTACCCACTGGCCAAATGATATATAGGCAGTCCCATCTGTGCTACATTTTTCTGAGTCTCCAAAAGGATTGGATTGGTCTCTACATAAAGCAGCAAGTAGGACGAGCGGTATGTTGCCAATGTTCCCTGTTTCAGAATTTCACAATGACATGATTTGTAAAAAATCAACATAAAGTTCACAAAACAAACATAATGTGAGCAGTTGTTTAGGTTAACATTCTAAAATTACATGCTTGAAAGATACAATCAGAATGCCTTGCCAACTGCAGATATTGCTGATCCCAGATGATGGGAAATAAAGTTGAAAAGAAAAGACTATATATTGTATGTGATTAAACATGAACTCCAGAATAATTCATGATAATCAACTCATGAGATGGAGCTGTCCAAAATACTCAGTTACAGGGCAGGTGGCAATGGGTGCAAGTGTAATGTAAATTCAAAGAAGGGAGAAAGAATCTATAGGTTTTGGATTTAAGATCCACATGTTCTTGACTCTAATATGCACAACAACAAAGGAAGGCGATTTAAGAGAATAACTAATGAGGACTATCAAGTGTAAGCATAGCTGTAAATTAAGGTCGATTCTTAGAGAGGGCTTACCAATTCCGATTTGTATGATTGTGAATTTGAAGAAAGGATATGGAGGACGGACAATTAAGGCCACAATTAGGCCAATCAACGAGCCAGATATGGAACCCAGAACAACGTTCATAGGAATGAACCACCTGAAAAAACAAAATGAAACAAACATTCTGAGCAACCAAGGTCTGCAAATCTCACAAATCTGTTACAGAAAGCAATCAAGGAAAAGAAGAAAGACTCATGAGTAAGTAAATCAATTAATCACCATTGAAGCATTTTCTCTAAGTTAACAGCTTGCCCAAGCTGAGAAAAGATCAAGCAAGGTAGCAATAGTGAAAAAACCAACTGCATGAGACAATACCAGAAACAATCATCAGCAAACACAGAACCCAATAAATAAATAAATAAATAAAAGGAATTAAAACTTTCCAAAAGATTAGAGAGAAACACAAATTGCTTACTCCATTTAAAAGCTTTCTTCCATTAGCTGGCAAAATGTTAACATACTTAGAAGCCATGAGAAAACCCAGAAAGCACATAGTAAACACTTTAGCTATGGGCAACACAGCGATTTTAATAGAACCCAAAAGGGACTCTCCATTTTGCTCAGCAGCGAAAAGGCTTCGCATCGAATCCATGTTCGTCGGCGAAGAATTGAGGCTAAATCAAGTCGATTCCTTGATAAAACCTAGTAATAATGAAGAACAAGGACGAAATTTGCAGAAGAAATTTCAGCGCATGATAGTGAGAATAGAATATATGAATTGCGTAATTCACAAGCGTCTCGTGCAGAGAAGAAGCTGAAGGTCACGGAAAGTCTACGCAGCGAAAAAGGTTAGATTCAGACTAGAATGACAGGTAAAGCTAATTGCAACTATTAAAATACACACATACATATATATAAATATATATATATATTTATATAATATAAATGAGTAAACCCTGAAGTCTGAACCGAAGAAAGAGAAGGAAGAAAACAAAAAGAGGAATCAGAAATCAAAGTGAGGGTTGTGAGGGAAAAAGAAGGGAAGATGGAAAGTCAGTTGCGTAGCGATTTCACCTGAAGCAGAGTCATATAGTAGTTGAAATTTGCAGAATCAAGGTCCCACGAATTTATCATGAATTGACGAAGAAGAAGGAGGAGGAGGTTTATCGTGAATTAAACTTTATACAAGGTTGTATTATAATTCATTAACTTAAGATAACATGCTTTTAATCATTTAATTGATAGTCTCAAATAATAATTTTTTTATATTATAATTATTATTGTTTTGAGAGTTAAACTTAATATGACAGACAGTAATTTAATAGGTTCTTTCATATTTAAAATCTCAATACCACTATTTTGAGTTAATGCTATCAAGATAAAAAGGATTAAAACGTCACATTTCAAAGTTTAGGGGCCGATAAAAAAATATAAATAAAAAGGGTAAATGTATGTTTAAACGTAAAAATAAGAAGTATGAAAGATAAAATAATTAGGACCAAAAAGTTGATTGGAGACAATAAAATAATTAGTAGGAGTACACAAGATTTGTTTACTGGTATGGAAACCTTTTGGACCATCTCGTATGAAAACATAATTAAAATAAGAAAAAAATTAAAGTAATGATGAAGTAAGAAGTGTGTAGACTGTAGGAGATGCTTGTAGTTTCCAAAACTAACTGTCCAAGCTTCGGTTGATTCCGTTATCGTAACGTCATTCGGATTAATTAATTACTGTTTCTTTTTTTCTTTTATTAAACTCAGAACATTCACTACCGATAACAGTGACTAATCCCTTCGCTGTGGGTCCTCCATTTAAAGGTAAACGGCTAGCCACGAAATACTCTCCATACACAAAGGTGTGATTCAAAACCTACCACTTGGTCAAGGGACCAAGTGAGAAACCACTAGACCACACTTGCGGATAAATTAATGTTTCTAAATATGATACCTGGTTAATTTTTTTCGGAGAAATTAAGGAAGTTACATGAGCTATTTAGTCATAACTTATTTTGTATATTATTATTTTATATGTTAACTTATAGATCAAATAAACTAATTTAGAGAAAAATTTTAGCAAATCAGTTTATAAGTAATTTATTTAGTTTTCTTAGTATTTTCCGAAAAAATCAAGTAGATCCTATATTTAGGAATGGAGGGGTACTAGTTAACAAGTCCCCACTAAGTTAATGATGAAGAAAAGAAATCAAATTTAGTAAATAAACTAAATATAATACTATCGTTTCATGATTTTTAAATAAAAAGGTAAACACTAACGGTCCAATGTTATTACTAGATCGAACATACAACCTCTTACTTACGAGGGGAGATGTCATACAATTAGTCGGCAAGGCTTTTGATACTATTTAATTATGGGAAAATTGCACATATGTCCGAAAAAAGGCAAATTAATATTACAAGATTCTTTGAAATCTCAAAATTGCTAACAGGTCTCAAGGGATTTGTGCATAAAATAATGCAATTGTGAAATTTCCAATTTACCCTTACTGATTTGTTGTTTAAATATGTTGTGACAGTTATTAATAAAATTTTGTTAAATTGTTTATTAACAAGTGTGTTGAGTGCAGATGCTACTCCCTCTGTCCTTTACTATAAGAGCTTAGAAGGCAAAATCACACATATTAAGAAAGTAGTTAAGAGATATAAACATATCTGAAATAAATCTGTTTACCCAAGTTTGCCATTATTAAGTAAGAATGCAAAATGGACACTAAGAAACAGAAGTGTTCATGAGGGAGGTAAAGCTTGTCTTCATAATCTAATACAACAAATTTCTCAAGCTTTCTCCTTTAATTTTATTGTTCCTTATCAAGCTATTGGCGTCCAATTAAGTCTCATATCACAAACTTCATCACAAAGGAATTGGTTCTTTCATGGCTGGCTCCTTTCTGTTGATAGATTTAAGAAAGGAAGAAGTGCTTATTGTCTTTCACACAGGTTCACTTCAAAAACCAACTACTTCAAACCTTTTTGTGGCAAAGAAATAAGCACAATTCTTCATTTTTTTTTCTTCAAATTCTGAGGGCTTTGTTGTCATAGATCTTATCAAGTTTCTTATTTAGAAGACCTGCCTCTCTCATGGTTAGATCTCAATGGTATAACAATATAAAAGACGGAGTTTTGCATTTGTCAATTGATGTAGTAGAGGAGCTTTGAGAATGATATCAAATTACTACTTCAAAATTTTGATCCTGCTATCTTCTTTCAATATTAACCAAGACCAAATACAATTGATCTAGCTTTATCTTTTCATTCTTTGCATTTTAATTTCTTAGTGATTTAGTGCATGTTTGGATACCACGTTGGGAGGGCCCAACGTGGATCCAAAATGAGAATGACTTTTGGAAAAAAGAAATTATGTTTGTGTGGATTTATTTTGAAAATGACTTTTGGTCCAAAATGACTTTTACAACGCCAAAAGTCAGAAGCAAAAAAAAGTGGCTTTTGGCTTCTAACTTCTGACTTCTGGTGGGTGCCAAACCTTTTATTATGTATTATTTAATAAAGTGGGTAGGAAAATTAGACTATTAGACCCCTAAAATTTTCAAATAAGATAATTTCTTTTAATCTAAAATTTTCTTTTTATTTCCAAAAATTTACCATAATAATTTCTAACTACTTTTTCTCACAATATACTCCTTTGAGCTAAAAATATTATTTTTTAAAATTATTTTCCTGAAAATAAGGGATAAACTAAGCCTTTAACAAGAATATATGCATATTATATATGTATTATTTAGTGACAATAATGCCATTTTTAGTAATTTTTAATCTAAACGTGCTTTTCAATATAATCATCCAAATATGTTTCTAAAAGTCAAATTGAAAAAAAGTCACTTATATCATCACAAATCTAAACATAAATTATTTCACACAAATGATTTTTATCCAATCTTACTCCTGAAATAGTCATAAACTCAATCCAAACACACCCTTAGTGTTGTAAGAGCTTTTTACGTTATTAATGGAAATTTGTCTTTTATTTAAAAAAAAAAAAAGTTATCCAGACTGAACCCCCGAACTTATGGCCTATTCCTATCCACACGCATCATAACTACCGGTCCACTTGTCAACATCAAATCAAATCATCAAATTATATTAAATAACTGATGACAAGATTTTATAATTTTTTTATTTTCTCTTCCCAATTTTATAGAAAATAACTTTTCATTTAATTAGTCAACAAATTTGTTGTAACGAACATCGTAATTTCAAAAATTAAGTTCTACATTACCCCAAAATTCATTATTCATTAGTCTCTTGTTAATAACGTCCAATATTGATAGACAGATAAATAAAAAAAATTAAATTTAGTACTATGTTAATACTAAAGATTGTTTGTTAACACGTTAGAATAAAAAAATTGAAAAGACACTTTATAAAGTTGAAAGACTAAAAATAATTTTGTATGAAATTAAATGATTAAATATATTTTTAATGTGATAAATATATACTCCCTCAAACCCAATTTAAATTAGTAAGCTATAAAATATCTTCATATTTATCTTAATTTCAACTATTTCATATATAATACTAACGCAATGTATAATTTAAATTAAAATATTAATATAATGGAAAAATTTATTTTGCTCATGAAAAAAGTTAACTATTTTGATCCTTATAAATAATTTAAAATTTCAAGGCAACATATTAATTTGTATTTATTGATCCAAAGATATATACACGTATATTTCTATCAATATATGTAAAAACAGTATACTAATTGTCTAATGCCCATCTAAGCTTTCCTATTCCAAATATTCTGAGCTTTCCGATTCCAAATATTGTAGTTTAAGAAATCAAATTATTTTGAAATATATTAGATACCATACCTTAGTTTTTCTAGCTAGCTTTCAAATACTACATGAAATGGAAGAAAATCAAGCTAGACAAAAATGAGGGAGGAATCGGGATAAAAGATCTGGTACACCAAAACGAAGTCTTCATAATGAAGTTATGTTGGGGTCTGATTACAAAAAGAAACGCTTCTTGGGTTCAAGGACTTCGTATTAAATATGAATGTGGAGACGAGAAGATGCCTCAGGTGGAAAGTAAGAAGGAAAAATCAGCTGTCTGGAGCGCTATTTTGGCGGTATGGGACAAGTTTAAAAAGGGTGTTGGGAGGAAGATTGGGGATGGTAGAACCATAAATGCATGGTGGGATCTTTGGAACGATTTGGATCAACCCCTTATGTACTATGTGGACAAAAATCAGGACAGATTAAATCCAGAAGCAGCAGTGCATGACTTTATAACCCCAAGCGGCCAATGGGACATCATCAAATGGAAACAATTTCTTCCTGATTGGGTTGTAAGCAGAATAATACAAGTAAAAGCTCCGGACCCGAGAAGAGGGGATAAAACCTGGTGGAGACCATCATCAGACGGAAACTTTAGCGTCAAATCAGCATACAAGTTGATAGAGGATAAGGAAGAGAATCCAGGTAATATTGCCTGGCAGAATATATGGAGGTGGCTGATTCCTGAGAAATCAAAGTTTTTCATGTGCAAGTATTCCATGAGAGATTACCAACAAATTCCATGAGAGTGAAATGGAGAGCCAGTGAGAATGAGAAATGCCCCTTTGAGTGTAATAGTAAGGAAACAATTATACACATATTGAGAGATTGCGAAGTGGCAAAAAAATTGTGGTGTTCTATCATTAACCCATCATATTACTCTATATTTTTTTCTAATCATTTGCAGGGATGGCTGAAAAGGAATGCTGAGCAAAACCTAGGGAGATGAGAAACATACAGATGGCCGTGGGTGAAGATGTTCAGCATGGTGTGTTGGATTCTGTGGACGAACAGATGCAGATGTGTGTTCAAGGGCTCAAAAAAATCTAGGGAAAGACTACTTCAGAAATGCTTTCACAATATGCACGAAGAGGTAGAGCAAGGAAGATCCAAACATATCATAAACATAAACCCGTCACGCTCAGACACGAAGTGGAGTACCCCCTCAGAAGAGTTTGTTCGAATAGATGTTGATGCAGCGCACAATCACAACAAAGAGGCGGCATGTGGAGGCATAATTAGAGATAGTCGGGAGCTTGGGTATGCGGCTTCCAACAAAAACTAGGCTTCTCCCCATGCCCCATAACAGCAGAAATCTATGCAATTAAAGCAGGTCTTCAGTCTGCAAGAATATGGGACTGCAAAAGGTAAAACTCTAGTCAGATTCAATGGAAGCACTTCAATTACTGCTGCTGGACTGTGGCCAAAACCACCCACTCAGCGCCGATATTTTGGAAAGAAGATCCATCATATTCAGTGATTGAGATCTTGAACTAGTGCACTCATACAGGGAAGCATTAATCTGCGCTGAATATTTAGCGAAACAAGCATTTAGCTCGAACATTGAGCTGTCTATCATACAGGTTCCCCCAGCTTTTTGTTTGGATCAAATGTTAGTCGATTTATACTGAGATTTGAGCTCAATAGACTGTAGGATTCTGATATCTAGATGAACTCGCAAGAGTAGATCTAGTCATTTGTATTAAAAAAAAATACTACATGAAATTAAATTCCTTCCATAGGATCTGTAATTAGTTTTCCCTAAGATCTTCTCATGTTTTTTCTAAATTTTACCGTATTTGATTATATGTGTATGTATTTAATATATAGTACAACTAATAATTCGACTATTATGAGATCAATTGATTTCTATTTATTATATTCGACTATCTTTGATATTTTAATATATCATGCATAATTTTTTCTCCATTTATTTTTTCAATTAAAAATTAACAAAGCACTCAAAGTAATTTTATTTTTTGAAAATAGTCATATAGTAGGAAAAAAATAATTTTTTCTGACAAAGAAACTTTAAAAGACACTGGTTTATAAACTTTATATTATGATAAACTTGTCATAAGTGGCTATTAGGAATTGGGGTAACAGAGATATTTGGTCCCATGAATATTAAAAAAAAAAAATTCTGAGACTAGTGACGGTTAATTAATTTTTTTAATAGAATGATTAATTAATTTCAGTTGTCCTATTCCTAATAATTGAGCAACTATATTATTATTTATAGAATAATTGTGCAACTAAATTATTTGGAGCTTCGGTGACTGGCTAACGGCGGTGTTTGTAGCGAGGATGACATAAATTTTAAAAAATTGATGGATAAAATCATTAAAACACCAATATTTTAAAATCAATTTTCGATCAAGATGTATGGATATGATGTTTTGTATATTAGCATCACGGTTTCGGAATTATGAAATTCATATAATATTTTTTTATGTATTTTTCCAAAAACCAACATTAAATCATTACGTCAGTGAATTAATAGCCTATTGCATTCATTTCTTCATAGACTCTTGATGATAGGTTTGCTCTCCAACCACAACCAAAATATAGATAAAAAGAAAAGTTCAAAATAAGTTAATGCCAAATCCACGTATAGCGACCAAATTTTTGCTCCGCATTTGGCAGAAGAAGAAAATAATAGTTGTCAAAAATTGTGGAGAAACTTGGGTTTGGTTTTTACATCATGATTTGGCCCTACTAAGAAGTGATGTTTGCTGGATGTGTATAACCGAAATAACAAGGACATTTCTTTCATTTTTTTTTATATATCAAATTAAGTAATTGGTGCATTTTCTGAATCCTATTATCAGGTATCTGAGCAATTGACTATTCAAATTTTGGAGTTCGTGATTTCCCCTCCCGACACAAGTGTCTCCTCTAAGACTCAAACTTGAGATCTCAAGGGATCTATCAGGGCCTTACACCGTTAGACCAACTATGTGTTAGTGACAATTTCTTTTATCTAAATGTTGCACTACTTTTTTTTTTCTAGAAAAATATTTTCCATTAACTAAAGTAACTTGGGGCTGTTTGTTTCTATTTTCTTTTCAAAAACAGTTTTTCAAAATGTTTTAGAACCAGAAAAAAAAAGTTTGACTAATTGTTTCTCAAAACATGCTTTGAAAACAACAAAACAAAAAAATATGTTCCGGTAGTTGTTTTTTAAATTAGTATTGAAAACAAAAAAAATATATAAAAATTTGTTTAAAATAGTTGCTCCTAATCTTATAGTGATAACTAATGTAATACTTCTACTGTAAGTATTGATGTGATTACGACCGTTGATGATGGTGGTGAAGTTGCGGTTTTCTTTACCGTCGATGACGTCATGGTCATCATCAATTATGTTGTGGCTTCTCTTGTCGTCAATAACGTTGCGGTTTCCATTGCTATTGGTTCAATACGGCTGCCATTGGTGACGTTGCGGTATCTGTCTCCACTTGTGATGTTGCGGTATATGTCTCCATCGGTGATGTTGCGGCCGCTGTTGATGATGCTAAGATTTCTGTCACGGCCACTATCAATGACGTTAAGATTTCCATTGCTGCTGCGGTCAATGATGTTGTGATTTCTGTTGCTGCTGCCTTTAGTGATGTTGTGATTTTTGTCGTTGTCGATGACATTACGGTTTTCGTCCCTGTCGGTGACGTGATTTTTGTTGCTGTCAATGACGTTGTGACCGCCATCGGTGATGTTGTGTTTTCTGATGTTGTTGATGATGTCGCAACCGCCTTTGATGACATTGCGGTGTTCATCGTTGTCAGTGACGTTGTGAGCCGTCGATGACATCGCGACTGCCGTCAGTATGTTGCAGTTTCTATCATCGTCAATGATATAGCGATCACCATTGGTAATGTTGTGGTTTCCATTATGTCGGTGATGTCGCGACTGTTGTCTGAGATGTTGCGGTCACGATGTTCTAGATGTAGCATGGGTGATGCACACAAGCCTTCAAGAAAAAAGATTCTCATATTTGCAAAAAAATGAATACGTCAAAATTATTTCTATTTTCCTGTTTTTAAAAACAATTTTTTGTTTTCTATTTGTTTTTGAGAACCATTCATTGGAAACATGTTTCCAAACGAGTTCTATTTTTTTGTTTTCAAGAAAAAAAATTGTTTTTTTTTCAAGAAAAAAAATTGTTTTTAAAAACAGAAGTAAACACCCCCTTTGAATATTTTGAATTTTACGAGTTTTCATTTTGATTCCTTGATCTTCTGGAGCACATTCAATCCTATAATTGTAAGATTGTTAGTTCACAAACGAAAATTGTTGGGTCCAAATGTATACTATTGGCAACTTGTATCATTGTGGGAGCTCCGATGGCCACTGAAAATTAATTTGTTCCATTTGTGTTTGTTGGTATGTGTATTATATATGCTTGTTTATCATAGAGTTTGGACACTTTTAAATGAGACCTATTTAATCTTCATCGTTCATATGCCTATTTAAATGGGATCTATTCATTTAAAATTGTTGGTTACATGTGGTGTTCATACTTTTATTCCACTTATTCATAAGGAGTTGGACACTTACAAATGAGACTTGTTCGATATCTGTTGTTTATATGCGGATTTCATCTGTTTATAATGAGTTGGACATTTGCAAGTGATCCATACATTTAAATAACACATATTGACCCAGATTCATTAATAGTGTTTATTTCGTCATGAATAAGTAAAATACACATATAAATAAAACAAATTGAATATACATTTCGTCATAAAACAAATGTATACTATTGGCAACTTGTATCATTGTGGGAGCTCCGATGGCCACTGAAAATTAATTTGTTCCATTTGTGTTTGTTGGTATGTGTATTATATATGCTTGTTTATCATAGAGTTTGGACACTTTTAAATGAGACCTATTTAATCTTCATCGTTCATATGCCTATTTAAATGGGATCTATTCATTTAAAATTGTTGGTTACATGTGGTGTTCATACTTTTATTCCACTTATTTATAAGGAGTTGGACACTTACAAATGAGACTTGTTCGATATCTGTTGTTTATATGCGGATTTCATCTGTTTATAATGAGTTGGACATTTGCAAGTGATCCATACATTTAAATAACACACATTGACCCAGATTCATTAATAGTGTTTATTTCGTCATGAATAAGTAAAATACACATATAAATAAAACAAATTGAATAAATTAATTTCCGATGGCTAAAGATCCGGTCAAACGGTTATCGATGATCTTCTCTTGTTCTTTATTAAAAATTCTACTTATATTTGTACGCATTATACACTACTACTTGATATCCAATATTATTGATAATTCAATTATTGTCAAAATATATAACTTCCTTAAATGCGTTTTTGGTATTCACGTGGGTTTAACTTAAAGATTTCATTCTTGAGTGGTTATAATCTCATGATCTCATCTTCTCATCTTTCAATAGGATTAACACCGTTGCTTCTATTCAAATTAACTTTGATATTTTGTTATAAAAAAACTGATATTTTAAAAAAAGACAGATTTATAATCCCATCAACTTATTATGACAAGTGACTGAAGTATGACAAGTGACTGAAGTAAGTGACGGAGAGGAGACATAATGTACCATGAATAAAGTGATAAGGTTGTTAAATTCGTGAGTTTAAGTAAATTAGTGATAAAAATAATGTAAAATCGGATCATAAACTCGAATCGTAAACTCGTAAGAGTTTATTTTTATTAATATATAATTGTCCGAAGTATATAATTAGATAAGAAATACAAATAATAACAATAATTTGGCTTAAATATATTTTAAGTATGAATAGTTGTATTAAATATATCAACATCTATACTTTATTAAACTTAATAAATAATTTTTTATAAAATTTATATATAAATTCATTGAACATGGTCAAATAAAAAAAAATAAACATGAGATTTAGAGCAAGCTAACAAAATTATTTCCTAAAATTGAAACGTAAAAATGATAAACTCGGTGTATAAACTTGTGAGTTTAATTGAATTTACACTTAGTAAGAATTTAAGTGTCTTATGACACATTTTATGTAGGTAGAACCATAAAAATGATAAAATTAAATAGTCAACTCACGAGTTTGACAACAATACCTATAAAAATAAAAAGAATTTTGAGACTAATGATGAATACTTAATTGCAGTCCTCATATTCTTGAGTAATAATTTTTTTTTTTTGGGACTGAATTCTTGAGTAATAATTGAGCAACTAATTAAACACATTATTTATGGAATAATTGAGCGCCTATATATAATATATGAGAGAGTATTTGTTTGGTTACAGAATATTAATCGGTTAAATTTCACGAGTCAACATTTTTCGTTACAAGTTAACATTTATTATTAAATAAAATTTACAGCATTAAGAATAAGTGATTAAAAATGCATTTTTGAATGGTCTAAAATAAAAATTTGATACAAATTTAAATGATCAAATATATACTTTAAGTTTTAATTTCTTTGTCACCCACCATTTAAATACCGTCCTTTAATCTTATAGTGTGATTTTTTCAATCCACCAAAAATGATTTAATTAGTTTGCACCGCTAAATTATTCTCATTAATTGAAACTGCGTCCATACCCATGCCAGATTATTTTATACTGAATTGGAGGGAGTATTTTATTTTATTATTATGAGTATCAGGTTATTTCCTTAATTATTTCAATTTATTGGTGGTCACATTTTGTGTTGTTATTAAATACAAAATTTTGTGTTGTTTTACCAAAAATTGTGGGTTGAGATGGGAGGTAAGCGAATAAGTGCCTGTTTGGATTAGCGATAGAGAATCGTGATTTTAACTAATTGTGATTTGTATATTAGGTAGGAGTGATATTGGACAATCGTGATTTCTGTTTGGATACTTTTTTTCATAAGTGATATTGACAGTTTTGATTATGTTTGGATTTCATTTATTAAAAGTACTTATGGGTGTATAATTACCAAAAAGGGCATGAATTTAATAAAGTTTATTAATAATTGTGTAATATTTAAATAGAAAAGAGTGTCATAAAAAATATAAAAGAGATAAATATAATACCTAATTATGTTGTATACATTGCACAATCTCATCACGGATAGAGTCTCGAAGGCAATCCATTTCTGGTGAAGAAACTATGTTGACTCTTGGCGGTGGATCCAAAACAACTCGATTTATATATGTTACCCAAATGTTTAAAATTTGAAATTGCTTTATAACGTTTAAATTTGTTTAACATTTGTAATTTAAAATTGGGTTGATAAAACTTGTTCAATTTAATCTGTTAGTTCAACTACGCCCTACTTTTGTGTTCCACAATAAAAAGTTAATTCAATAAATATACACGTTACTTTTATAGAATTTTATAAAGAAATTACCTTTTTTTTGTAAAAAGAATAATTAGTTTATATAGATATTCTCTATTTAATTTAATTAGATTTTCTTTATTTTTTATTCTATCTTATAAATTTACTTTCCTATAAATATAAATACACCTTCTTTAAAATAAATATATTTTGTTTTTTTTTAAAATAATAACTATTTTAATTTATATATATGACAATAAAAAAATAAGATAGTTAGACCTAAAATAATTCTGTTGAGAAATCAAAAGGAATTCAGATAAATTGGGTCATGAGAGATTTTAGGTAAAAAGTAACGGTAGTTTAGACTTTTTAGGTAGAAAGTAAGGGTAGTTTATACTTTTTAATGTTTTTAAATTCAATCGTGATATTTCCAATTGCAAAAGCAACCCTCCTGTTGCTTCTGGTAAACGTACTTAAAAAATCCAAATCACGACAGAAAGTGGGCTATCGTGATTTCAAAATGAGCACCTAAACCATATCAATTAAATAAATTAAGTACTTTTTTTGCTTTAATCGAGCTTATTTCACTCCCAATCACCAATCCAAACAGGCACTAAAACAAATGCAAATTCAAAGAAACGGACTTATTCAAAGGAGTAAAAACACTTTACGTTTTAACTATTAAGTCTCAAAATGGATTAATCTCAAATTTAAATTAGTTTGGAAATCTCTCTAATTCTATAAAAAAAAGTTATGCTGATCTAATGTGTGTGTATATAACTTTATCAATTCCTTAATATAGAACATATTTAAAAAGTTTACTGTAATCCTAAATAAAAAGCCTATCTCTAATTTTAATTCGTCAATATTACCCTCACTGATACTCCTCATCAATAATCAAGTAAGTGATTGGGGATGAGATTAGAAAAGATGATTTGGGTATTTTAGAGAAAACATATTAAATTAACTAGTATAACTAACGCCCTTAATTTAATCAAATCAGGTAAATATATTCTATATTAGAAAAGGACCGAGTGTTTATTCAAGCATTATATTGACTCATTTAAACGTGTAAAAATTAAGGGACAAACGCCAATTTTGTAGTAATTTGATGGGTAGTGGTTATGCCCGAGAAGTTTTTGTGAGCCTAGTGTTACCCTGGAAGTATGAAATGTGTAGTAATATTGTTCAGAACTTATTGAGGAATTTTTTTTGGGATGGGGAGTTGCAATGTTGATCTGAAAGTTTGAAACCTTCACAGGCAAAATCGCTCTACAAGGAAAAGTTATGGGGTAAAAATTAAATAGTTTATCTTTATTCTGACATGGAGTGTGATGTAACGTGCACTACTGCAGAAAAGGGTTTCTATGTCTGTTACTTTGGAGTTTTCATGTCACTTTTGTATAGGACATAAAAGCAAGTGACATGAAAAAATTGACTTTTCACGTCACAATAAGTAATAGACATGGAAAGTTAAAATTTTCACGTCACATGTTATTAAAAAAAAGGGACGTGGATAAGTCTCAAAATGTTGACTTTTGTCTGTTAGATCTCCAAGAAACCATGTTACAAGTTATATAATGTGTGACGTGGTTTCCCCTGCTAGGGGAAACCAAGTCACTCATTTTATAACATGTGACGTGGTTTCTGAGACCATGTCACTCATTACTCTAGTATGTGACGTGAATTCCATTTTTTTTAAAAAAAATTAGTTTCTTTTTTGCTTTCCCCCATATTTTCATGCATTGCATTGCTGATGGAAACATATTATTACAACGTTAACAGATGTAAACCATCAACAAGAGATATAACTAATTTAATCAAACTAAAATTATATACATGTGACTTTTGCTACTACTACACAAACAAAAAATTCCTTTTTTACACAACTTAGTATTTTGTACAATGCTCACTGATTTCTACTAACTAAATCCGAAAGAAAAATTAACTTGGGAATGCAGAGAAATCAAGAATCAAATTGGGAAACAAGCAAGAACAATTTCAAGAACAACCTGGAAATCGTGTTCCTCTAATTGAAAAAGTAAATCCACTTAATGTAACACAACGCCTCTCATCCTGGAATATTTAGAAGTGGATTTTGTATGATTATTTCCATGAAATCAGTTCAGGAAAATGACATTGAAGAAATAGAGACGCGTACCTGCCATTAAAGGAGCGACAAAGCAAGAGGGAAGAAAGAAAAGGGAAATCAATAGACTAAGAATGCTTGAATATAATACATCCGGTAGCTAATTAAAGGTGTACACATTTCAAACAAAGCAAGGAAAAAAACAAAGGAAGAAGTAATGAAATTAGCAGGAATGGGTAGCTAATTAAAGTTGTACACATTTTAATAACTAAGAATGCTTGATAAAAGAGCTTAGAACTTCAAAATAAGAAGATAGAGAAAAATGCAAAGATACAAAAATGCAGTACATAGAAAGCAAAAACCCAAAAAGAGAGAGGGGAGCTAAACCTGAAGAAGTAACAGAATGAAAGAAGAGGAAGAGAGGCAGAGGTTTTGAGAGCTGGGCTGACAATGGAGCTGAGGAGGAAGAGAGGCACCGACAATGGGGAGGGTTGGACCCAGAGAGCTAAGAGAGCTGAGGAAGTGGGGAGTTGAGGGTTTGGGAGGAAGAAGATGAAGTGAGGGAGCTGAGGGTTTGGGAGGAAGAAGAGGAAATGAGGGAGCTGATGTTTCGATCAGGTCAGAGGAGTTATTAGCTAAGAGAGGGAAATAGGGAGTTGAGGGAAAAAAAGGCGCATTTTTTTTTTAAATTTTAAGAAACAATGTCATTTGTATGCTTAATATGTGACATGGAAATAAACCATGTCACATATCAAAAAACATGTGACGTTATTTCTTCTTTCCACATCACATATCAAAAAACATGTGACAATGTTTCTTATTAGCTAAGAAAGGGAAATGGGGAGCTAAGGGGAAAAAGGCGCACTTTTTTTAAAAAAAAAAATTTAAGAAACAATGTCACTTGTATGTTTAATATATGACATGAAAAGAAACCATGTCACATATCAAAAAAAACCTGTGACATTGTTTCTCCTTTCCACGTCACATATTAAAAAACATGTGAAATTGATGTCTCATTGATGACTCCCCATATTGAATAGATTTTTAGAAATATTTTATTGTATTTGGGGAGTCATCAATTCAAAAAAGTGAGAGATTTTATTGTGATTTGAAAAGATACCAAATTGATACATTATTTGGGGATTTCTTTTGAATTATCTTGTTTTGAATTAAAATAGGAAATTTACCAAAAATAAAAAAATAAGCATATGTCAAAAACAAAAACAAAAACAAAAACAAAAACAAAAACAAAAAAAGTTTTAGTTTATTATAATTGTTGTTATTTGATTTGATTTAAGCTTCCTTTTTTTTCTTTTCTTAGCAGCCACTACACACATGTGTATGATGGCATTGGAAATAAAAGAGACATAAATTATAATCAATCATCATTACGTGAGGGAGAGCATATAAGGCCACTCTTTATATACTAATTAATTCATCACAAGAGAGGGGGGCGCTAATTCTTTCAATCATATACACACTACCCAAACACACACTGAATGAGCAAGAAGCAGGAGGAAGTTAGCGGCATTGTGGAGTAATTTTTCTCTTTCTTCTTCAGTGGGTTCGAACTAGAGAGGGGGAGCTGATACTGTTCATCATCATCTACTCCATCAGAGTTTTACTTTCTTCTTCTTCCTTGTCGCTATGATTTCATACTCAGTTTTGATTTTTGTTGAGATTGATTTGGAACCTATGCGTGGCTAGTTTTCTTGTACAACTTTAGAACACTATGAACTTGTTTGTGACTTAGAGATTTTCCCACTGATTAGTTATGCTTAATTTCAATTCAGTTTATTTAGTCTTGATTTTACTGATTATTGTTTAGTGATTGGCTACTATTGAACATGTTTAGAGAATTTAGGATTGAACTCGACGGAGGGAATTCTAAATAGACCGTGGGATTAAATAATGTGGAATTAGATTTTAATCTAAGGAATTGGATTTAATCTAATTGGAGTCTAGGATAGACATATACTTAGAAGCTCCGCATAGTCAAATTAGAGTGTTACCGATATAAATTGTATCTAGTTAATACGTGTGAGATATTACACAATTAATTTAGGTAAGGATATAAGTGGACCGACAGGCATTTATAGACACTAGGACTCTAGATTAGCTGATTAAGTTAAGGCATAATTAATTTAGTGGGAATAAAATCTAAGAAACAAATAAGGGATTAGTGGCTCTAGGTTGTTCATTTAATTCTTGAATTTAATCCGTATGAATGTTTTTGTTTTTATTAGATATTAGTTATTTTCTTTTTCACTCATTTGAATTCATTTTTTGGAAGGTAGATCAAATAGCCTGGAGTCCGATTAAGAGAGGAAGAGGGAGACCGAGGCTTACACTTAATGAAGTTGTAGAGCGCGATCTTTTAATAAATAATATATCTAAAGATTTGGTTACCGATAGAGCACAATGGCGTCGTGCGATCCATGTAGCCGACCCCATTTAGTGGGATAAGGCTTTGTTATTGTTGTCATTTTTTGTTTCGCTCAACTTAAACAAAAATAGGAGATTTAATGCCTAATAATCAATTGTTTTGAGTCTCTATGGGATCGACCTTGATTTGCCATTTTACTATTTATACGGCCCGTACAATTGCGGAGCTTTATTTAAATTTTGGTAGCATCACACATGTTTTTTGATATGTGACATTGTTTCTTTTCACATCACATATCCTTCAATTTATGGACATAGTTTCTTCTTGGGTCCCAAATTTAATTACAAAAATGCCACCGAGTTATTTTCAATGTCCGTTTTATAATTAAGTGACATGAATTTATGACATTAAAATGGTTTATTGTAGTAGTGGTGTGTTAGTGATTCTGATAGTTCAAAGCGACATTGGTATATTTTTCATACTTTTATACTTTTATAGCAACATTGGTCTCAAAAAACACTTCCTAGATCAGATCGTTATCCAACGAATATTTCTAGCCAAAAATGGTACTTAACTCCGACAATTAAAGGTGGGAAAATGAAAAAGCCAGCGAGACAGTATGCATGAACGTGAGGGACATGGAATATAGATCTAATCTGAGTTTTGTCGAGACATGTATAGATGGAACTTGGAAAGAACGATTTATGATTTTTTCTTAACATGAAATAATGATTTATGCTTGAAGTTCAATGGACATCATTATTTAAAAAATAACACCATGTCATATTTTATATACACTCCTCAAGTATTTACAATTAACAATGTCAAACAATAATATGAATCACTTATCATAATAAACATACACTAACATGATTTATTTGCTGTCTCCAATTTTTTTTAGGAAAAAAACACTCCTTCCTTTACTTAATGCTTCTTATGGTCTTAAATGTATGATATATTATCTAATTTGATTAGATCAATGGTGTTAGTTAAGTTAGTTTTATATTGTCTGTTTTTTTTTTCTAAAACACTATGTTTATTTTCCTTAAGTCCCTATCTCTCTCTATTTATCTTACATAATTATTGTTGATAAAACAACACTTGTGGTAATTTAAGAAAAACGTGACAGAAATTAGAAATAGGTCATACATTTAATATCAAACTTAACCCTCTAAATATGTCATACATTTATAATTGGAAGGTGAATATAATATAGTTTATAGATTAATTTCATTATTGAATTAGATCTTATAATAACATGCATGTTTTTAAAGAAGTCTAAGAAAAAAACATTCTTCAAAACAAAAAATTGGAGGAAACACCATACATTGGTATAGTAATAAATATAATGAGGTGATCAAGGTGCTTAAATTCACAAATTTAAGTAAACTCATCATGATAAGAATGTAAAGTCAAGTAAAAAACTTAAATCATGATATAAAGTACTGATAAGAGTTTACTTTATTAATAAATAGCTATGAAAAAGTTTGTAACAAAATAATCAAAATATTAAAAATAAAAATAATTTCCTCAAATATATTTCTAATCTTAATGATCAAATTAAATTCATCAACATTACTGTTTATCATTATGAACATTGAAATTGAAATTTCTTGTCATGATGTATAATGAAGAGATGACCAAAGGGCCATCAATAATAAGTATGGCGTGGCAAGTGAGTGGAGTATTCATGCTTATGATGATGATGTGGTTATGGGGACACATGGGAGTGAGAGAAGCAGAGACCGTTACACTAATCAAGAGAGGAGGCTCATTGGAGAGCGCTACGGTGAGGATGATTTGTGTGATGTTTTCTCTGTGGTCCCACTCTTGGAAATTTTTCTCCCTTTTTTCTTCGGGAAAATTTCAGTTTAACATAATAAGGAATTAATCTCATATTCTTCCCAAAACATTCTGAAATTTCACTGCACTTCTAAGAGACTAAAGTGAAATTAAATGTTTTAGCTAAAAGACCAGAATATCCTTATTGAATTTTGTACTGGATTTTCAAGACACATATGAAGAATTTCCAAGACACATATGAAGAATTTCCAAGAAATTTATGGGAAATTTCCAAGACGCATATGAGAGAACTTTTCAAAACATTTGTGCTTATTTTCAACATCAATGTGAGTATTTTTAAGTCTAAAAAATCATGGAATTTAACACTAAAACATCCAAAATATCACAATTATATTTCCAAGACACATATGAAAAATTTTCAAGACACATATAGAGAATTTCCAAGACACATATGAGAAATTTCCAAAATGTTTGTACTTCTTTCAATAAAAACATTTTGATCTTTTAGCTGAAACATTTAATTTCACTTTAGTCCCTTGGGGTGCAGTGAAATTTCAGAATGTTTTGGGAGGAATATGAAATTAATTCTTTATTGTGGGAGTAAAATGAAATTTTCCCTTCTTCTTCTTCTTCCTCCTCTAGACCTTAGGGTTATTTCCTTCTCTTCATCTGATTTTATCATATGTGTTCTGATTTATTGATATGCTTAGATATTTATAATTACATCATTGTATTCACTTTATGATCTATTCATATAAATATATCTAGAGTTTCATTCAATTTTATTGTCATTACTGTGGATTGTCTTACTAAGATCATTACATTCCTATGGAGTTCATTAAATATAATCAGATCTAAAAGGCTAATACGAGTTTATATATGATAACAATAATTTTGTTTAATTGAACTTTAAGTGATGAATGTCAATTAAGGGAATCCTAATCCTTGTATTTGACACAGTCTGAACTCTGAAGTACACCTAATCCTTTATTTATACAACTTACTCCAACTCCTGGTCCTATATAATAGATATAACATCATATACTATGATGAATGATTAATCGATCGATAATAACGTCAGCTAAGCTTATTAGTATATTCATTTTTTCGCCAGAAGAAGCTTAAGATATTCACGATGATGATTAAAGCAACTCGTTCATAATTAGCGCTTTCATATGCTTTTCTTGATTTATAACCTCAGCTATTCAATATATATATATATATATATATGAATAATTAAGGTTATACACACACACACACACATCAAATATAGTATGTGAAAGCATAAAACCGGCCGGTGACTATTTTATAGAGGAACAAATATTGATAAGAGAGGGAAATTGGAAATCACATGATAAGGGGAAAAAAATGAAACGGTCATGATTGTGTTGCTTAAACGTCCAACATATATCATATACTTCCTCTGGTCGTATATATAAAACAAATTTACTTATCTTACTTATTATTGTCTGAATTAGTTAAAATTATATGATATTACCAAATCATCCTAAACATATAACTTTATTCGCACACTCCCTATGTTATTTGTTTTCAATTGAAGGGCATCAATATGAATAATTTGGAGAAAATTTGAAAATAATCGAAAAGATGCCTTAAATTTAGTAGCAAACTCATATTCCAAAATATGTCATATATTTAGGATCGGAGAGAGGGAGTAGCTTTTAAATCTCTCTAGCCTCTAGGTTTTGTTTATTTTTTACTCCTTTATTTTTTTATTTACTATTAATAATTTTAGATATATATCAAGTGTTTTTGTTTTTGTTTTTTTTCAACCACATGAAATCATTCATTAGCAATATAATGTTATTATGTCATCATATTTGTCCACTCGCATGATACCTTTAACATATACTCCTATATTTTTTTTAATGAAAAGTTATTTTTCTTTCGTTTAATATACCAATATTTAAAGTGACAAGTTTGATTAAACTTTAACCAACTTTTGAAGAAAAATAGACAAGATTCTGTGGCAGAGCATATAAATAGAAGTCGATTCGGTGCAAATTGCATTATATATCCCGACATATTTTCATATAAATAATAAAAAAATATAATTATATTCAGCATGTCTATATTACATTTTTTGTTATGAATTTATATAATAAAATAAGATTGGGACTCGATCAGTTGGCCCCCTGTGGCTCTCACGTACACACAGTAAGCTACACCAAATTAGTTTTTTAATATATATTATATCAGTATTATAATATTTTAGTTTATATTTTTTGAAATAGTAAAAAGATTCTCAACAAGCGAAAGATTCCAAAGCATCTTCCTCGACGAGATATGTCATATATTCCCGCCAAGAGGAGTGAGAATCCAGCAAACTTCATGATTGATTGAGAAAAAAAAAATTCCAATTTAACAATTCGAATTAAAAAAAAATCGCAATGAAGAACTTGGAATTTGATGAATTCTATAACACATTTGTCAAAATTATTATTATTATTTTTTGCGAACAAATTTGTCAAAATTATTTATGATGAATTCAAAAATATATTTTCAACTTAAAAACAAACCGACAAAAAATATTAAAACTAATTTTATTACAACAGAATAATTATAGTTGTCAGAAAATTTGTAATTATTATCAAAGATCCTGCCTTATGAACAAGAAAAGAACCTGGACCACATCGGCTGGTTCGAGTATATAGGCAACTCGGCTGAATGGCAACCAAGTGTGATTGAGACTAACTCAGACCAACACGAGTAATGGGTGAGTTATTGTGTTGAATTGGGCTGCAATTTTTTTTATTAAAAAATCTAATGTTAAAAACCATGTTGCCAACATTTTTTATTTTTTTAATGATAATTTTGATGTTGATGACTATTAGTTTAATGATTCAAGGATTTTTTGGTATATCTATTTAAATATTGAGTTAGGAAGAAATTAGTAATTAATAAGTAATGAATATATAAATATTATTCGATAAATATATGTAAGATTTGCTCATAGAGATTTTTTAAAAAACCAATTTGCTTTGTTTATTGTAGATAAGAAGTGTGAATCCTTTGAAATGGTTATTCAAACAACCACTGTTTACAATAACTTTGTTGCTGGTGGCAACTTTTTTCTACCAACGAATTATAATGAAGTAATGGTAAAAACAGTAGGGCTTTTTTTTTTGCGGCAAGTGCTCCTTCTTACCTATATTAGTTATGTTACTTTAGGGTTTCTATGATTGTTATTTTGTTTTTTTTGCCAGCTTCTATGATTGTTATTTGGGCTTTAATCTTGCAGGCCTTTTATTTAATGTTTTTTTAACTCACTTTTTCTTAGTTTAATGAAATAATGTTATTTGACAAAAAAAAAAGTATTGAATTAATATCTGTTATTTGGATGTTAAGATGATATATTGAGAATTTCAATTATTTCTTAGTTCTTTTATTTCTTATCTCTCCAACTTTTGAGTTGACTTCAGATTAATGTACTGTCTTCACTGTTTCAGAGGTGATGGGTCTTGAATTGATAAACTTTATCACATCTCCAGTTTTCAGTTTTAGGGTTTAGGCATTTGAAACCTCAATCCGCTTTGGCTCATAGCGAAATTTGTAATTAATCAATGGGTTAATACAACTTTTGATCATTAAATTTTCACTTAATTTTGATTTTAGTCATTAAATTTTCAGATCGGTGGTTTTGGTTTTTGAACTTTCGATCAATTTTGGTCTTGGTCCCTAAATTTTATTATCGATAATTTTAGTCTTTGAACTTTCAATTAATTGGTTTTGGTCCTGAACTTTTAGTCAATTTTGGACATTGATCCTCAAACTTTAAAGAAAACTAAAAAAAATCAGAGACCAATGATTATAAATAATACAAAGTTTATGGACCAAAACCACAACTACAAAGTTCAGGGACCAAATCCAATATTGATCGAAAGTTTAAGGATCAAAACCACCAATTTCAAAATTCAGGGACCAAAACCAAATTTGAGTGAAAGTTCAAGAACCAAAAGTTGTATTAACCCTTAATCAATAATAGGTATTACCTCCGGTCCTAATTATAAGAGCCAGTTGACTTTTTTTGGGGAGATTAAGGAAGCAAATTGGACCATTAAATCTTAATATATGTGACATGTAATTAGATTATATGATAGTTTATAAGTAAAATAACTTAGCTTTGAGGAAAAAAGACAAATATAAACAATTTAAAGTGGTGTATTTTGCATCCTTAATTTTTCCAAAAAAGTCAACTGACTCTTATAAATAGGACCGGAGGGAGTAATTTATTCTACATAATTTTTTTTGGCCAAGAATTTAAACTAGATATTTAATTGTTCAACAAAACAAAATATAATCTAACGAAGAATCTTAACGGCTTTAGGGAGATAGAAACTTCGTGTCACATTCGTGGGTCCCAATCAGTATTAGTTGACTATTTTTTGTTTACGTAACAATATAACATAAGCTGCCTATATAATGTA
This sequence comes from Mimosa bimucronata, assembly GCA_037074515.1. Classification (NCBI taxonomy): domain Eukaryota; kingdom Viridiplantae; phylum Streptophyta; class Magnoliopsida; order Fabales; family Fabaceae; genus Mimosa; species Mimosa bimucronata. Next base: position 6,724,801 of record CM073446.1, read on the forward strand.
TACCTAACATCCATTTTTAATCCCCTTTTTTTTCTTCTAATTGATCACGAAACGATATAATTTTAAGTTTTTAATAAAACAACAATCCATCATATACGAACTCTTCAACTATGATCTAACACCAATTGATTGAAAAAAAAAATCGGTTGATTGATGTTTTTAATGTCGCAACTAAAAGTCATACATTCACCGTCAAAAGTATGCCTTTTTGCGGTAAAGGCATACCTTCTACAATGACTCTTGTGTCGCCACAGAAGGTTTTGTAGTGTGAATTAAATTACTTAATTCACAAAAAAATTAATTTGCCAATTATTAATTTATAAAAACCAATTGTGAAAATTTTCCCAACTTTCAAAGCAAAACCACTGGATGCATGTTCGTTGATATTCTATCACTTTCGTTTTTTTTTTTTTGCTTTTAAAAAAAGATCAATTTACTAAGGTCAAAAGTGTTTGCAAGAACATCTTTAGATTTAAATCAGGTTGTCACATTGAAGCCATGTTTTTTAAAAATATAAACCACACTATTGTCAATTGGATTTATTTTCGTTAGTTGTTCTCTTTCTTTTTATTAATACCATCTTTCTAAGTCATGAATTAGATTTACCATGAATCACACGAAATAAAAAAAAAAAGTCATACTCTGTTCTAAATATGCTGTACAAAGCTAGTTAGTTAACTAATTAATCACATTAAAATAATTAATAAAGTGAATAACTATCTGTAAAAAAATGCGCTAGTTGCCAAAGGTATTCTTTTTAATTACCACTCCATTCCTTATTATAAGTCCATCCTAACTACTTCTCACATATCAATGAGTGGAAGTTATATCATTAAATATATCTTATTTTTTCAACTTTACCTTTATTTAATAATAGGTGTTAAAATAATATTTTATGCATTATAACTCTTCTCTCTCATCTTCCCTATTTCCAATATAGGGGTAAAATAGTCACAGTAGCATTAATTGATCCCAAAGTGGACTTATATTTTAGAACAAAAAAATTGTGGTAGCTGGACTTATAATAAGAAACGGAGTGATAGTCATTTTCATTTACATTGATACTTTTGATACAATTGGAATCTAAATAACAAAAGACAAAAAAAAAAAAAAAAGGCAAGAAAGACTACGTAACTCCCCTGCTATGCTATTCAGGACAATCATTGACGATTCCTTGGATAAAATTTGAAGACCCAAACCATGAGCATGACCACATTTCGTCAAGCAATCAGCATCTCCATTCTCATTATCCCTATCAATTAGGGGTGCTTATGGGATGGGACGGGGTCGGGATGACCCCCTCTCGATTAAAAGTAGTCGGGACGGATTTCTCGTCTCGTATCCCGTCCTGTTCCGAGGTTGTCCGGATTCCGGACGGGACCAGGACGTCCTACTCAATTTGTAAATTATATTTTAGTGAGAATAAAAAAAATTGAACCAGGTAAAAAGGTTCTAGTCTTCAATCATATAATCACCAATATTCATCTTCAATATATGCCCAACAAAATCCCAAAGTAACAGTGTTTGAATCAAAAGAATATGCAAATTCAAAATAAAATCAGCCATTTTAAATCAGACAATTTCCATACTTCCAGTGGCATCAAGCAGAGAGAGAGGGGATGGGTGAGAGGCTAACAGGGATGAGAGAGGGAGAGGGATGTGTGAAGTGGACCCATTTACATCAATGAAAAATGGAGAACCAAGAGATGAACAAAGCTAGAAAAAACAATTTCACATTGGAGAGGTACCCATTTTCAATGAACTAACGAGAATCATTGCTTATTGATTCAATCTTGCCATCCCATTGATGTATAGAATATGTATACTTTATTGCGATGGGACAATCTTGCCATTCCAATTGATTCAATCTTGCCATCCCATTGACTCTCACCTTGAATTATCATCCAGCAAGAAAGAATAAGTTTGAGCATTATTGGAGTCCTCAGCCATAAGCACCCTCATGCTTGATAGGACCTGATAGTAAATTGGAAGTACATTAAATTTAAACTGGCAAATATAAACTAGAGGACGTGTTTTGCAGCAAATTAGACTGTAGTGTTTTGCAGCAAATTAGACGGTGGTGGTGGTCTTACATCTAGGAATACACTTGGCATATTATAGTTCGCATCCCATCAGTGTACATATTCTGTACAGTTGCTGGACACTCAAGATCTAGAGTCACTACAAAAAAACATAGAATTATTGACCCAAAAAAAATTTCCGTCGGTAATTTCTAACAGAAATTCTGTTGGTAAATTTACCAACTAAATTACTGATGGAATTTTTTCTGTGACTAATTACAGACGGATTTTCGAAGGAAATTCTGTGGCTAAATTTACTGACGGAATTTAGCCACGAAACAATTTTCGTCTGTAATTAGCAACAAATTAGCGATGGAAATTGTTTGTCACTGATTTACTAATTATTTTATAAATAGTATATTATTTTAATTTATATTATAAATATTAATAAAAATTAATTAATTAATAAATAAGATGTTATAAATATTAATATATACATATATATAGATATAAATTTATCAAATTTATAAAAAATAGATATAAATTTATTACAAATTTAATTTTAAATTTTTTATTAATTAATATGTTATTTATTAATAAATATTAGTATGAAAAATAAAAAATATAATTTAATAATATATACAATAAAATAATATTAATTATAAATACAAAATGGAAATACTAAATATAATATTATTAGGTGAAAAAATTACTAAATATAATGTAATGTATATGCATATAAAATATTATTTATATAAAAATAATATATTTATTAATATGTAAATTATATATTAATAATTAACAAATATTTCATAATATATTAATTTAAATATAATGTAAAATATATATAAGATATATAATTATAATAGTGGGAGCTTAATTATTATAAATATAATAGTTTGCAAATAATATCATAGGGTCTTCCTAGCACAATTGGTTAAGACATAATAGTTAGTAATACGGAATCCGTTTCCGTCGATAATTGCTAATATTTTGTAGTGAGTTAGGAAAAAAAAGATTGTCCTATCCTGATTTCTTATAGAGGGAGTACATCGATGAACTGAAGTCCCATTGCTTATTGAGGGGAAAATAAATATTTTTTAAATAATAAAATATCTCAGAATGGGACGACTAGAACGGGAAATATTTGAACACCCCTACTATCAACCAGCTGAATCCGTACCTCCCTCTCTTGATGAAACTTTTTCTACAAACAATTTATTTATCTTATCACCAAGGGATGTTGACAATAACAGAAAGGGGGCTAGTATATGTTTTGATCTGACAAGCCAATACTTGAATCCCTACTAAAAAATGTGTTCATATTAGTGTCCAAAAATATATTGAACATGATTGCCTCCGATAACATTATACATGTGTTTATAAATAGTGTTTATCTTGTAAATGATATCATTTTGAGAATGCATATAGATTCATGTTGATGACTTGTTGCCTTTAATTAAGTGGGAAGGGATTGCGTTGTTGGTAATGTAAGACTTATAAATGGTTATAAGGCTCAGACCAAAACAAAATGGTTATAAGGGGATTGTTAAAATGGAATATCTATAATATTAAATAACAAAAACACATATTTAATCTAAATACTTTAACATCATAGATTTTTTATTAAAAAAATTTATATTCTTTTCTTTTTCATCATATGCACTCCTGAACTGTCAAAGAATAAATTCTAATAATTTCAACATATTTATATTGTTGTAATCTATCAAATCTCAACAACTGGAAATTGATGATCCAAGGTATAGACAATGAATGAAGAAGAAAGTAAGTGAAGATATTCCCCTCCCAACCGTTCTCAACTTCTCATCTTTCCTTGTCACTGGACATTTATGGAATACAATTTATTTATTTATTTTGCTAAGATCACAATTTATTTAGTATTATGTAATCCAACTTTATTATACACTACTCTTTCCGTTTATTCAATGTAAGACTTGTACCGTTTAGAAAAGAAAGTAAGAAAGAAAGAAACAACGGAATAACAAAACAAGAATCTGACATATAATCAGACTGAAAAACTGCTTCGACTGAAACACAATATGCATGCAACTTCTCACACAAGCACACGTTTTGTATAGTAGTTATATAGAACCGTAATGAGATGTTTTATACTTTTTCTGATATTCTTTTTATATCACACATAAATTTATTTTATTTTATTTCTATTTATAAGTTATATTGATAAAATTTTCACACACATATATATAAATCATATCTTTTGATTTTTTTATGTTGACAAAATAATTCTATAAAGTTGAAAAAACTGTTGAAATATGGATTAATTGTATATGTATGTTGGGTATTGTCTTTCCATCACAAAAGCTTAAGCCAATGTGTTGGGACTCAACCTAACATTATATACCCTTAATCCACATCTCAATCTTGAGATGTGGGACTAATTATCTAATATTCTCCTTACTACTTTTTTTTCCTCTTTTTGCCTGGGCTTGTACTTCTTTTTGAGTCTCAGAGGCCTCAGGTCTCATTTTTTTTTCTTTGCCTGGGCTTGTACTTTTTTGTTTTAAAGTCTCAGAGGCCTCAGGTCTACAAATATATATATATATATATATTTTCCATCCCGTTGATCGAATGGCTCTGATACCATGTTGAAATATGGATTAATTGTATATATATGTTGGGTATTGTCTTTCCATCACAAAAGCTTAAGCCAATGTATTGGGACTCAACCTAACATTATATACCCTTAATCCACATCTCAATCTTTCGATGTGGGACTAATTATCTAATAAAAACTGTTAATGAAATTTAATGTTTTTCTTGATTTACATGAAATATGTAGGATATGATGAATAACACAATGCTACAAGTCATACACCGGAGAAGCTACATTACAAAAAAGACAAAGACAAGAAAATTAAATAAGCCCCCTCTCTCCATATATTTATAGAGAAACGTAATGCGACCTTATAAGTATAATTCTTCCGATCATATTTATATACCATGGAAAAAATGTTTATTTCGTTGCTATTTATAAGTCACAACATTACAATTTTTATATAAATATACAATCATACCCGTCATATATTTTATTTTGTTGATTTAGTTTTCATGGGATACATATTGTATTTTAAATAAGGATAAAGTTTAAAAAAATGTTAAGTTTTAATGCAATGTTACTGAATTTTAATGTTTTTCTTGGTTTATATAAAGTATGTTAGAAGTGACTTGTTTAATTAGAGGAGTAACTTAATGCTACAAGTCTGTACACCCCATAAGCTACATTACAAAGACAAAGACAAGAAAATTAAATAAGCTCTCTCTCTATATAATTATTCTATTATGAGAGAAAGAAATTAAACATGAAGCAAGCATGTCACACAGACTTAAAAATTACACTAAATCTGGACCATTTAAAGTTGATCTAATGGCTATTAAGGGAGAAAATGAGGGAAAATGATGTAAAAGAAAAGGAGAGGTTCCTCCCCCGTTATTCCCGGCCCATATAGTCGCAGACGATCTCTTGAATTACCATTGATAGCTACAACAATAATATCATGTCACTGAATTAGTCAGTCATGGTGTAACATTTGGCATTCCGAAATAAAAGTTAAACATGAGAATAAAGATATTTTATGAGCCTTAAGTTGAAGAAAATTGAAATGAGACAACATTTGAGGTTAGAACCAAATTGGGTTCAAAATCATAATTTTGAAAAGTTTTGAAATAGGATGGGTAATTTGAAAATACACCCGAATATTTAGAAAAGAGTTAAAAATAAAGAAAATAACTCAAAATGGATTTTTCCCCAAAATTATCCTTACTCACCTGAAACTTTTCAAAATTATGTTTTGACTAGATTCATGATCTGATCTTGAAAGTTGTCTCATTTAAGTTTATACCATTTTAAACTATTGAAAATCTATTTGAACTGCGCAGATCTTACTGTATTGATGAGCTCTTAGTGCCCAACATTAAAAATGTTACACCTAGTGATGTTTGGCCTTTACTTAGGAAGGTGGGATGTCATACATGGTCATAATGAATGTAATGCACTATGAGGAGATATTATAAAGTCTATATTTTTATATAATTAAGTGATTAGATAGTTTACTAACTTGTTTCATCTTGCGAAGTTTGTCCATGTCATTGAAGGAGTGAGACGACATGTTGGGAAACTTCTGTGGATTATATTTCTTCTACAACACAATTTATTCATTGTAAAGTGTGTGATAAAGCTTCAGAGGATTCACGGGCTACTACCTTTGATTATTAGAGACCTCAATTTTAAAACGAAGACCTCTTAGAGATCCCTAAAGAACATTGCTGAGAGTAATCAAGGGGCATGGCTTTCACTTGGGGATTTCAATACATATCTCCAATCAAGCAATAAGCAAGGTGGTGCTCAGCTGATAAATCTTAGTATGTCTGAATTTAGATCTTTTATAAATGGCTATGACCTTCTAGAAATTCCTACTGTGGGAGATCCTTTTACATGAGAAAAAGAGGGCATAAGAGAGTGGTTAGACTGGACATTCTGTAATCTTGAATGGGAACTTACTCATCCAGATTTCAAAGTCTTCCAACATCTAAGATTTAAATTAGATCATCGGGTCATTGTGGTGGTGGGAAGTAATAGTAATAAAAGGAGCAATTACTATTCGCACTTTCGCTATCAAGTAGCTTGTTGTCTCGAAGATAATTTTATCAATTTGGTTGAGAGAGCCTGGGAGGGATGCAACTGGAATATATATAGGGAGGGAAAATTTCGAAGCAGTCACTGCTGTTTGGTACAATATTCATACACCCAAGATTATAGAAGTGAGCATTCGGTTATTCGGTTTGGTTTTCGTTAAAAATCGAAAAAACCGGAAACCAAATAGTGATAATTTTAAACACCGAACCAAAACTAATTCACTAATTAACTAAACTGAATTAACTATAATATTTTGCCTAGGTTAATGACTGAAATAACCATATTTTGAGTTTAATATTATTTACTAAACATATTGTTTTATTGTATATAAAATATTGAAGGCATTTTGAGTTTGGTATTATTTATAAAGCACATAATAATATATATTAATCATAAAAATATATAATAATGTAATATGCATTATAATATATCTAAATTATTATATAAGAGTCAATATTTTCTATGCAACATATATATCTATCAAATGAACTTTGGTTTCTCGGTTTTGACCGGATTCATTTTTTTATAATCAAAGCGAAACCAAAAACCATAATTCTCAAAAGCATAAAATCCAAATTTTAACTGAAAATCAAATTAACTGAATTGAAAAATAGAATTGAATTCGGTTTGATTTAATTTTTGTTTTTGGTTTTAATTTGTTCACCCATACCCGAGGAGCTACGTTACAAAGACTAGAAAATTAAATAAGCTCCCTCTCTCCGGTCCCAAGCCCGGGTAAAGGAGGAGGGTTGTTTTAGGCCCCGATAGCCAGCGTAAAAACCTTGTTGAATCTCATGAACATGGATCAATGAAGAAATTGTGTGAATATTAGGTCGTTGCCCGTAAGCAACGCGCTGTATGGCTAGAGTACAGTGAGAAGAGAGCGAGAGCCGTTGCATCCTCGCCCGAATGCAGTGTTAAGAGAGCAAGGGCTACCCGTTAGGTCGTTGCCTGGTTGTAACGCGCTGTATGGCTCGAGTATAGTGATAAGAGAGCAAGAGCCGCTGCATCCTTGCCCGAATGTAGTGTTAAATGAGCAAGGGCTACCCCACTCTAATGGACAGAGGCGGCTAAAGAAGCTAGTTCATGAGAGTAGGATCAGATTTGGTTCTTGGAACACTGGGACGCTAAATGGGAAGCGTTTTGAGGTGGCACAAGTAATGAGTGATCGTAAGATTAATGTATTATGCTTTCAGGAAACTGATGGGCTGGAGAGGGAGCTAGAGAAATCGAAGTTAATGGTTCAAAACTTTGGTACACAGGAAAGGTAAATGGGAGGAATGGGGTTGGTATCATTGATGATAAAGAATGGAGGAAAAATGTAGTGGAAGTTAAGCGGATTGAGGACCGAATCATATATGTGAAAGTAATTGTGGGAAAGGATGCAATAAACATTATTAGTGTATATGCACCTCAAGTAGGGGCAGAATCACATCTTAAGGAGAATTTTTGGGTTGATATTGAGAGGTTGATACAAGGCATACCGATAACCGAGAAAATTTTTATTGGGGGAGACCTTAATGGACATGTTGGGAAAGAGGCAGGACCGCATGTAAGGGCGCGTGGTGGTTTTGATTTTGGGGAGTTGAATAATGAATGGCAGGCTATTATAGATTTTTCCTTAGCATACGACCTTAAGATTGTTAATACATGCTTTAGGAAGCGGGAACAACATTTAATCACATATAAGAGTGGAACTTATAGGTCTCAAATTGACTTCTTTTCGGTAAGGAACCCTGATAGAAGATTATGTACTAATTGCAAAGTGATTCCTGGGCATGGGGAGACCACACAACATAGACTATTAGTTCTTGGTGTGCGAATTAAAGGTATAAAACAAAAGCACTGAGCGGTCTTAAACCAAAAGATCAAGTGGTGGCAGTTAAAGGGGGAGAAGTGAGAGACTTTTAAGAGAAATCTATTGGAAGAAGGTGTGTGTGAGCCGCAAGAAAATGCTAACATCATGTGGACAAATATGGCTAAGAAGGTTGAAAGGGTCGCTAAAGCAATTTTAGGAGAATCAAAAGGTTTTGGACCACGAGATAAGGAGATTTGGTGGTGGGACGAGGATGTCCAAGAAAAGATCCGAAATAAGAAGAATTGTTGTAAAGCCATACACTTGTGTAATAATGCTGAAAATTGGGAAAAGTATTGCTTGGCTAAAAAGGAGACTAAGAAGGCAGTGAGTGAAGCTTGTGCTAAAGCATATGAGGGATTTTATAAGGAGTTAGGGACAAAGGTTGGGGAACAAAAGATTTACAAAATTGCAAAGATTAAGGAGAGAAAGTCGAGAGATTTGGATCAAGTAAGATGTATAAAGGATAGGGAAGGTAAAGTTTTGGTCACTGATGAAGATATTAAGAATAGATGGGAGGCTTACTTTTCTAAGTTATTCAATGATGGAGGTGAAAGTCCACCTTGTGAGTTGGGGGAGTTGACAATTAGTGAAGATGGACTTAATATGACATTTTGTTGTAGAATTAGAGTTGGGGAGGTTAGGGAAGCTCTTAAGAAAATGGAGAATGGTAAAGCTGTTGGACCGGATGGTATACCTATTGAAGTCTAGAAATGTTTAGGTGAAAAGGGCGTGTTGTGGTTATCTAAATTATTTAACGAGATTTTATGGTCCAAAAAGATGCCTAATGATTGGAGAAAAAGTACTTTATTTCCTATTTATAAAAATAAAGGCGATATACAGAATTGTACTAATTATAGGGGAATTAAACTTATGAGTCATACAATGAAATTATGGGAAAATGTGATTGAGTATAGGTTAAGATTAGAGACTAGTATTTCTGAGAGACAGTTCGGGTTCATGCCAGGAAGATCCACAACGGAGGCGATATATCTACTAAGAGAGATGATGGAGAAGTATCGCAGTAGAAGAAGAGACTTACATATGGTTTTTATTGACTTAGAAAAGGTGTATGATCGTGTACCAAGAGATTTACTTTGGAAAGCCTTGGAAAAGAAAGGAGTGTGTGTTGCATATATTAGAGTTATACATAATATGTATGATGGTATGTTGACTAAAGTTAGAGCTTTGAGAAGTGAGACAAAAGACTTCCCTATGGGAATTGGCCTACATCAGGGATCAACTTTGAGTCCATATCTGTTTAACTTAGTAGTTGATGTTCTAACTGAGCCTATCGAAGAAGAGGTCCATAAGTGCATGCTTTTTGCTGATGATATAGTCCTTTTAGATGAATCAAGAGAGGAGATTAACGATAAATTAGAGATATGGAGAAACACTCTGGAGTCGAAGGGTTTCCGTCTAAGTAGGAGTAAGACAGAATATATGCATTGCAATTTTGCAAATAGACAACTTAGAGATGATTTGGAAGTTAAACTGGGAGATCAATAAATCCCTCAAGTGACAAAGTTTAAGTACTTGGGATCAATTATACGACAAGATGGCGAGATTGATGACGATGTCAACCATAGAATTCAAGCTGGGTGGTATAAGTGGAGGAAAGCTACTGAAGTTCTTTGCGACCGGAAAGTACCCCATAAGATAAAAAGGAAATTTTATCGCACCGCTATAAGACCAGCAGTCTTATATGGTAGTAAATGTTGGGCTTTGAAGGGACAACATGAACATAAAATGGGAGTAGCTGAAATGAGGATGTTGAGATGGATTTGTGGTCATACAATAAAGGATAGGATTAGGAATGACCATATACGCGATCGAGTTGGGGTAGCACCTATCAGTGAGAAAATGGTAGAAAATCGTTTAAGGTGGTTTAGACATGTACAAAGAAGGCCATTAGATGCGCCAGTGAGGAGGGTAGATCAAACAGTCTGGAGTCCGATTAAGAGAGGAAGAGGGAGACCCAGGCGTACACTAGGGGAAGTTATAGAGCGAGATCTTTTAGTGAATAATATATCTAAGAATTTGGTTAATGATAGAGCACAATGGCGTCGTGTGATTCATATAGCCGACCCCATCTAGTGGGATAAGGCTTGGTTGTTTTTGTTGTTGTCTCTCTCTCTATATATATATATAGAAAGTAATGTGATGCTATTAGTATAATTCTTTCGATCCTATTTATATACTAGAGAAAAATTGTTTATTTTGTTGTTATATATAAGTCACAACATTACAATTTTTATATAAATATACAATCACATTCTACATATTTTATTATGTTAATTTTATTTTCATGGGATATATTGTATATTAAATAAAGGTAAAGTAATTGAAATTTTTTTCAAATTTTAATGCAGTGTTATTGAATTTTAATGCTTTTCTTGGTTCATATAAAGTATGTTATAGTGACTTACTTGATCAGTGGAGCAACGGAATCAGTTTCGATACTCGTCAAAAAGATGAGTATGGGGCACTTATCCATTTTTGACAATTCAGATCCAATTTAGAAGGTCCAGATTTAATAATTTTAAATTTACAATTTTTATATGAAAAATATGTTTTTTGACAAAATGATAGTTAAGAGATTATAATTCATTTTAGATTTTGTACCCATTAACATATTTTTAATTTAAAAATCATAAACTTAAAATTATTAAATCTCAACCTTCCAAATTGGATCCGGACTGTCAAGAGTGGAGGAGCGCCCCCTACTCATCTTTTTGACAAGCACCGTGGAGTAACTCAGTGCTACAAGTCTATACACCCCAATAAACTACTATACATTACAAAGACAAAGACAAGAAAATTAAATAGGGAAAATTTCAGTTTACCCCCCTAATAAAGAATTAATCTCAGATTCCCCCCTAAACATTCTGAAATTTCAATGCACCCCCAAGGGACTAAAGTGAAATTAAATGTTTCAGCTAAAAGACCAAAATGTCCTTATTGAATTTTGTACTGATTTCCAAGACACATATAAAGAATTTCCAAGACACATATGAAGAATTTCCAAGACATTTATGGGAAATTTCCAAGACGCATATGAGGGAACTTTTCAAAACATTTGTGCTTATTTTCAACATCAATGTGAGTATTTTTAAGTCTAAAAAATCATGGAATCCAAAACTAAAACATCCAAAATTTCACAACTATATTTCCAAGACACATATGAAAAATTTCCAAGACACATATGGAGAATTTCCAAGACACATATGAGAAATTTCCAAAACGTTTGTACTTCTTTCAATAAGGACATTTTGGTCTTTTAGCTGAAACATTTAATTTCACTTTAGTCCCTTGGGGGTGCAGTGAAATTTCAGAATGTTTTGGGGGGAATCTGAGACTAATTCCTTATTATGGGGGTAAAATGAAATTTTCCCAATTAAATAAGCTCCCACTAAATAATTCTATTGGGAGAGAAAGAAACATGAAGCAAACATGTCACACAGACTAGAAAGACATGAAATACAAATCATCACAGTACTGATTAACCTATTAGAGTTTGGTGACTAGAAGGGGAGCTCCATATTTGGGAAACAAGACAAGTTTGTAGAAAGGAGAGTGACGATAACTAGGCGAAATGGAGAATGAGAAGTTGGCAAGAAGAAGAACCAAAGCTATCTTGGCTTCAATGATTGCGAAATTTTGGCCTGCACAGATTCGAGACCCAAATCCAAATGGCATGAAGGCTTGTGGATGCTTACATGCTTCAGAAGCACCGCCTTTGAATCTCTCTGGTTTGAACTCATCCGCATCTTCTCCCCAAATCTCTTTGTCTCTATGCATCGCTGCTATGAACACCAAAATGTTTGTTCCTTTTGGCACCACCATGTCACCAATTTTCAATTCTTCTAGTGCCTCCCTTAAAGTTACTACTCCTGGCCCATATAATCGCAAGCCCTCTTGAATCACCATTGATAGCTACAACAAAATATCGTATTATTGAATTAGTCAGTCATGGTGACATACGACCTTCCGGAATAAAAGTAAAGCATGAGGATAAAGGTCAATTATGGGTCTAAATTTGAATAAACTGAAATGAGATAACTTTTGTGGTTAGAAGTTAGAACCGAATTGGGGTCAAAATCATAATTTTGAAAAGTTTTGGGATAGGATGGGTAATTTTTAATATATATCCGAAACTTTAGAAAATCCCCATTTATTCATGAAAATAGAGAAAAATGTCATGGGCAATATTTGAGGCGCAAAAGAGGTCAAAATAATAATAATAATAATAAAAAACTCAAATGGATTTATTTCCAAAATATCCTTACTCGCTAGGAATTTTTTAAAATTATGTTTTAAACAAATTTATGATCTAATTTTTTAAAGTTGTCTGATTTAAGTTTATACCATTTTAAGTTATTGAAAATTTTATTTGAATTGTGCAGATCTTACCGTCTTGATGAGCTTTTAATGCTCAAAATTACGATGAGTACTAAAAATGTTCCGCCTAGTGATATTTGGCCGTTACTTAGGAAGGTGGGATGTGACACATGGGCATAATGAATGTAATGCGCAATGAGAAGATAATATAAAATCTATATTTTAATACAAGTAGGTGATTAGATAGTGTACTAACTTGTTTCATATTGCGAAGTTTGTCCATGTCATTGAAGGAGTGAGACGATATGTTGGGAAAGGTTTCAAAAATCTCATCTCTAAGGCGATTTTGCCATTGAGGGTGCAAGGAGAGTTGAATAAGGATCCAAGTGAGTAAAAGAGCAGTTGTATCAGAGCCTCCAAGATAAATGTTTTTGCAGATATCAACAATCAGCTTTTGGGTTTCACGTTTATGCTTCAACTTCTTCAATATTCCCCATGCACTGTTGGCATTATCATCAACAGCTGTATTCTCAAGAATTATATGAAGTAGATCCTCTCGATTCTGATCTATACGGCTTTGGCTTTGTAACTTGTGATGGTGAACAACTTTAAGAACCAGCGCTTCTATCTCTTTCTCCAACCTCCATACTTCTTTGTTTTCCTTGGTGGGAAGAATTCTGGCAACAATATACATACAAGATTATTAAATATACACATACACACACTACTCCTGTATTCTTATTTATAATGCCAAGAGAAAATTTTTTTATTCTATTTTTAAAGGCACGTCATTAATTTTTTCACATGAACATACAATTTTACCTTTAATTTATTATTGTGTAGACTTTATACTTGAAAGAGATTATATTAATAAATAGGTATAAAGTTGGAAAGTTATTAAATTTTAAGATAGAGGTAGTAAGGTTTAATGATTTTCCTAGTTCTAATGAAACATGTAAGAGGTGACTTATAAATATGATCAATTTTTTTCTTATCGTATTTATAATGTTGAGGAAGATTTTTTTGTCGTTGTTTTGAGTCAAATCATTAAATATTTCACATCAATATGCAAATTTACTCTTTATTTATTACTGTATATATAAAGTTTATACTCTTTAGTCTTGAGGTAGACTGTTCTAATAATAAAATATGTTAGAAGTGATTTATAAATGGAAATAAAAATAGTGATGAGTATAGATGGAAGGTATGAATGAAACCTGTGGCATAAGAATCCAAAAAGAACAGTGGGTTTAGCGAGAAGATTTTCCAAGGCAGTGATTTTAGCAAAAATCTGATTCCCAAGAGCATAAGAACCTCCAAAACAAGCCTTGGAAATGATATCAGCAGTGAGTTCTTTCATATCATCATCAATCACAATCTCTGCCATTTTCCCTCCTCCACTTTCTTCTATTATCCTTTCCCATTTCCTCATTATTTCCATTGTTGATTCCTCCATGAAATCCACCATCTTCTGCAAAGTCCACAGCACCAACAACAAAGAAGTGTAGATATATATACAAATCACTACTTGTTGATAAAAGTTAACAGATGGTAATAACCAGTAATTAGCTAATGAACCTGAATCTTGGAGAGATAAAACTGAGGAGCAATAAGGCTTCTTTGGAAGTGCCAGTGGGGTCCATTAGCTCTGAAAATGCCAGAACCCAACAATGGCTTTAAAGCCTTGGAGGTATAGGTAGGCTTACCAAGATCCCATGTCTTTATCCGATTTAGGTCTTTGAGCACTTTGGGATCTCCCACATACAGATGCTGTCTATGTGCAGTGGAGTACATGAATATTGCACCTGTTCATCATCAAATATAGTTAAAAAGTGCTTTAACACCAAGTTGAACCACTGGGATCACAACAAATTTCACCTCGTCTCATAAATCAGCATTGGGTTATATGTATGTATAATAGAGGGATTTGGTCCTCTAAAGTGCCTTTATCTAAAGCGGCCTAGCCTCTCAAATAACCCCCCCCTTTTTTTCTTTTCTTGTGTTAATTAGATTGTATACAAAATGCGTGACATTTTGATATGAATATAAGGGAAAATGACAAAACAATCCTTTTGAATTTCAAAATCCTAATAACAACTTCATGATAGGTATTAACAACCATTAACAACTCAAAAATCCTTACTTGAGATTTTGCAAATTGGAAGGGGTTTTTTCGTCACTTTCCCTGAATATAAAATGAAGCACTTTTTAATTTTATGATTTGAAAAATACTCTAAAATCATGCATTATTTATTTATTTATTTTAAAAAGCATTAAAATTAAAAAATTGCACCATTTTATGCCTATAAAATAAGAAATTTTTTTTAAGAAATTGGAAATTTGAAGGAGCATCAGAGGAGGCACATTAGAGGCGCCCCTAGCCCGAAAATAGAATAAATAGATTTATATTGATATTAAGTACCCCTCTAGTCTCATTTAAATGACAAAGTGTTAGTGTTTTATTTGGTTATATTTATAAATAACTTCGTTAAATTTTCAATATGAATGTATAATTTTACCTTTAATTTATTATATGTTAACGTTGTTTTATCAAATGAGTAAAGTTAAGAAGTTGCTTAGTTTAAGGAAAACTTAATGAGATTTAGTATTTGTTCTTTATTTGTGCATAAACATGATAAATGGGAAGATATACAATGTTCATGTGCTAGATGTCACGTATTTACAGTGAGATTCAAGAAAAATGGGAGGAGACTTACCATATTGTTTTCTCCAATGCTGGAGAAATGGGAAGAGAGAGTGAAACCATTGTTCAGGTTGGGGAGAGAAAGAGGACATGTTGGAGGATTGTGATTGAATGCGTTTAATCTCAGAGAGATTTCCCAAAGGGAAAGAAGGTTTTGGTCCTTTGATTCCTTGTTTCTTCAGAATTGATCTGATTCTTTGAGGCTTCAACCACAGATTCTTCCACATTATCATCACCATCAAGCTCACAAAAATGACTGCCACCGATAATACCATCTCCTTACTAATTTTGTGCCATTGCCATAGCCCTTCACCACCTTCCATCTCTCTCTCTCTCTCTCTCTCTCTCTCTCTCTAAATTGAGCCTGAGCCTGAATTGTAGCCTAAACACTGTTAAGCATTACTCTTATAAGAGTTTGGCACGCATGAATTAATGACTGCCACGTAACTTTGGCATTTTGGATATGTTCATGTGTTCCCTGTATCTTACAATAAAAAACATTACCCATATTTATGGGAACTAATGCCAAATTTTGAAATTAACGATTTTATTCATTCATACAGGTATATCTGACAGTGACCCAAATACTTTTTTTTTGGGGGTGGGGGGTAATAAAAATGTTTGTCGTGTTATGCATAATATGATTATGAACATGTGCGTACCCTCCAAGGATTAATGTCATGGATGTATTTAGAATTGATTAGGTTGATGTACACATTTATTCAACAAAACCTGAACTTGAAAACAATATAATCGCCCCAGATCTTTAAGAATCTTAGAGAATGAAGAATTATATTCTTAGAATTATATTTTTGCAAATGTAAAATAGGATAGGGATGATATTGTGAATATGTTATTCATACATATAAATCACGTACTAGGAATATTTTTTGTAACATTACCTCCTTGATGGACCACTGCTTCTTTTGTATTGCAGTATTTAAGTACGAAGATCAGTGACCTGTCACCGGCCGTCACTTTTTGCCTTCTACATTTTCTCCTAAAACCTTTCTAAGAAGCAGGAGACTATCAAACTTTTTACAAACAAAAAAGAATCCACAGAGAAGAGAGTGGGAAGAAGCTAACCAAGAATGATGAAGAAAATTTGAAGACTTTGTGGAAACAAGTAAGATATGATGAATTCAAGGATTTGGGTATGAAGAAGATGGAAGAAAGAAAACAATAAAGGGAATGAAAATGAGAGCTTGTTTTATGAAACTCACGTTCAGTTGTTACTTTAGTAACTAACGAGCATGTTGATCATTGAGACAAGTTACCACCTACATAACAATCATATAAAATAAAATTAACATTTAAATTAATGTTCATATATAAAGTTAGGTAATTCAATTCCCTAACCAAAAGAAAAACATCCATCCTCAAGAAATTTAACTCAACCCTCTCTTTAATTCTCTCTCAACTACACTATTATAATCTTCCATCAAACATCCATCATAAAATCCCAAAATCCAACGTCACCTACCCAAGTAGACGTTGCTTTCTTTCATCTTTTTTTTTTCTTGATTAGTTAGTGTTTCTGTCACACCCTAAAATACTAAGACGTGACCGGCATAAAGTGTAGGGTAAACCCACTTCGTAAGCCCTTTTACCATTAACTATTTCTTATTCATATTCGGAAAATTCTACTTCAATAATATTATAGACAGAATTATAATATTCATCAACGAACTTTTTTTTTTCTCACCACTTAAAAAGCAGTTTTCTCTTATTGCATATAAAAATGAATATACAAGGGAGGTAAACAACCATGGAACAACTTTTATACAAAACAAAAGAATAAATCAATTTTTTAAAAACTTACTTTACCATAACATCCAAGCGATTGTCCAATAAGTAGGTGATCCACGTTCTACTATCCGAAATACAAAGACTTTAATAAGTAAATGCAATCTCATTGCTCGGGTAGATAAATAAATATTTGCTTATTGGTAGAAGTAGGTCATATTTGAAATCCATAAAAGACTAGATTATAAATGTGTAAATACATGTTTATTGGTACTAAATTCACATATAAGAGAGGTAAACACTATCATTGATTTATGCATAAATCTTAATCTTTACTCTTGCTTCATAACATTTCTTGTATAAAAAGAAAACAAAAATTATTTATAAATTCGAATTGAATAAAGATTTGGTAAAACAATCCTATTCAATAATCTGAAAAAAAAAACAATTTTAAAAGAAAACATAACCCGTTTCATCAGAGGAACTAACACAAAACGATTAGCTATGAAAAACCAGCGCAGCGTAAAAGCCACGAACAAGCGTAGCTCAAGGCTACGAATACCAAGCGCAACCCGAAGTCTATGAATGACGAGCGTAACCCGAAGGCTACGAGGATCAAGCACAACCCGAAGGCTACAAATAGCAAGCGCAACCCGAAGGTTACGAATAGCAAGCGCGCCGGAAGGCTACGAGTTATAAGCGCAGCCCAAAGCTACGAATGCAAGCGTTTTGTGACTAGTTCCTCTGCTAAAGGCGTTCCCATTCTTATAAAAAAAGCATTTATTTCAATTTGTGAAAATTTCTTATGCATAAACATTTAACATTGGATAAGAAATTGTACAAAATATGCATGATCCATTGCATAAAAACTCTATTATTACATGCAGCCATCCCATAGGTATCACATCTAACTTTTAAATAAACATCCATCCTCTAATCGATTTCTTAAACCTCTTCCCCTAAATATTTTAATAAGAACATTATATACACATTCTGAAATGCCAATACATAAATAAACAACTTCATGAAATCAGATTTAGTTTTGCCACCACACACATCTATCTTAACTTTCAAACACACATACTTACATTAGGTTAATTTATCAGTCTTCTGCCCCAATTAAAATGAGAGAGAGATTAATATTTTCAATTAAAATAATAAATTCTTGGCTCCTATTCTAGATTTGTATCTTTCTCAGAAAATGATATAACATCTCAAGCTTGTATGGGTCTGAAAATTGTAAATAAACTATTTTAGTGCTTATTGAAATCAATACAAGATAGTTAAACACTAGAATATAAAATGACACATCCAAACAATCAATAGCTCCAACCAATCTTTTGCACAAGTCCCAATTTAAATCTACATTTTCACTTCATTTTCCTTTCTGATTGATTTCATTCCTTGTTTAAAAATATTACATCCAAATTACTAGTTTAGGGAAAACACAAAGCAATAATAAACAAATCAAATCTTAACCTTAACTTTTTTTTTTAAAACACAATATAGCATTCACTTTCTGTTTTGAATTTCAATATTTATCCAAACAATTAACAACTTCTAAATTCCCATTGCTCCTATGGAACTTCATTGAGAGGCTTGGGTTGAATAAAAACTTAATTCTCTATATCCAAACTACTTTGGCAGAACCCATACAAAGAATAAAAAAAAAACCATTCTTTGACCATATTCAATCAACTTGAAATTTTAAAACAAAACAAACATATACAACTCCAATATTATACACTAATATACATTTGCATCTTCTACTTCCCCTTTTTCCTTCAAAGCTTCAGGTTTTAATTCAAAGTCACGCAATAACCAAAAAAAAAAAAAAAAACTCTTCACTGGTAACAACCATCATATACAACCAAACTCAATTATGTTCCCCTGTTTCGGCTACCGTTAAGAATTAGAGGAGATACAAAAGTAAATCAGCCATAATATGATTGTGAGGCCTTCCAAGTTTCTCATACACACTCCTAAGAACCTGATTTGTTCCAATTAGAACATCAATTCGTGGTTTATGACAGTGAACAGTAGCAGAGATGGAAGATTTAAGAATCCAACAACAACAATTTCTTTCATGCCAATGTAAATTTCTTTAGGGAAACACAATATCTAAACTCTAATTCCCATTTAATCATTTAAAAGCTTCCAAAAAAAAAAAAAAAAAAAAACTAAAGCCTGTTCAAACCCTCTCTCAAAAATAGCACTAATCGAAGAAATAGGTAGTGGAAATGGAAAGGCAGCCTTACTGAAGTTTGAACATGGTGTTACATGTTAGAAAAGCTTCCTCCTTCGGTGTTGCAGATGACACCATGAACTCCGGCGAACCTCCTTCTCTCTCGTGATTCCTCTCTCTTTCCTGGTCGAAGGGGATGAATGGCGGTGCATAAAATGAAGAAGGAACATAGACAATGGGTTTAATGGGGTTGTTGTGGGGTGAAAATACTGTTTTGTCCCCTATACTTTAAACTTTTCACTATTTTCAGTGTAGTCCCTCTTTTAAAATTAATTTTTTTTATAAATAAATCCTTATATTAAATAGGGATTTTCTTCCACAATAATTTTATTTAAAATTCAAAATAAATTTCCTAAAATTCTCATAGTAAAATTCTTCCTCCAACTATTTTTCTTCAATTTATGAAAGAAATAGACCTCAAAATCCTCAAAAATACCTTGAACTTCATAAATTCATTTATAAAACTTTTTAATTCTTAAATAATAACTCAAGACTTTGAATAGCTCCTTATTTTCTACTTTTAAAATTTTAGGGTGTTACAATTCTCCCCCAGTTTAAAAATTCGGTCCTCTGAATTTTGAAAAATGTTAGCCTTTTATTTAAAAAAACAGTGGGGACATTCGGCACATATGTCACCATCGATTCTTCAAGTGGTTTTCCTTATAATATGCTTAGGCCAATAGCCCCCTCCCAATACAATTAATTCTCACAGGGAATTCTTCTTCAGCAAGACATCAACCATAGCTCTCCATCCTCAACAAGCACAAGCACTACCACTATCACTATCACCCTTACTGTTACTATTATTATAAGGTTGACAACATTGAAACATAGTCTTATTTCTGATGTCACTAATTTATTGGAACATTTTACCCATTTTTTTCATTTATTATTATCTCTTTTTATCAAGAGAAGGTTAATATCTACTAATTCCAACTGACCCCAAATTGGACAGTTTATGCATAGACCAAACTCTGACGAAATGAAGGAAGCAAGCCAAATACAAATCAAATGATCAGGACAAAAAGCCAGATTCCAACTGACCCCATATTGGACAGTTTATGCATTATATTAGGATTCAATAATAGTGTTGGAATAGTGAGAATACTAATTTAAGAGTAGACTTTACAAGAGGCAACGGATTCAATAGTGAGAACACAACACATGCGTGTACATCGAGAGTAAATTTAAGTGCATAAATGAATTATTGATCATAGAACAATTTAATTAGATACATTTGAGTGAGTGTTATGTGTTTCTATTTTTGCAGAGCATACCATGGTTGGTTCAGTGAGTTTGTGGTGGAGAAACAGGTGGAGTGTATAGAAATGCCCCCCCCACCCCCCCAAAAAAAAAAGTAAACCCTTCTTTTCTTCTTTTCCCTCCACATCTATTTTACTAGCAAATGTTGAGTATTTGATTGTGTTTATTCCATAAATTCAAATTTTTAAAATTTCCATTCACTTAAAAATGTTTACTATTTATTATTACAAGGCACGTTCTAAATAATATATGTGATATTTTTTATAAGTCATCACGCGGTATTAATTTCATTTGTATAAGGACGTTATGATTTATGACAATGGCCATTCCTACTGCGAGAGAGGATGGAGATAGTCCTGGTTTGGAATAAAGGGAGTTTTGAAAAATAGAAGTGGTCCAACTACTATCTTATTTAATTTGGGCAACTAAAAAACACATATATAGTAAATATTATTAATAATATATTTGAATATAATTGCTATACAAGGTCCTATGGGTGTATTGACCGTGAGATAAGTTTAATAATATGTGAAATCACCTAGTCGTGAAACCATCTATGGCCGCAATCATGGCAAATGTAATTGAATATATTTACTCCTACTATAAGACCTCATGGGCGCCTTGAAAATCATCAGATAAGTTTAGTGATATGCGTGATTACACTATATTGGTGCCAAAACCATCTATGGCCACCATCATGCCAAGAATCGAAAGAATAGCTATCAAGGATGGTTGAAGTGTGCCGTTATTATCTGTCTCCCCCATCTCGTCCAACAATTTTCTTGGTTGGTAGGAAATGCGAAGAGTTGACATGGCGGAGCTCGAACAAGTAAAGCACTTCACTGATCTGACAAGAATGTTTTGCTTGCCAACTTATAAGTGACTCTCTAGGAGGGGTGGACAACAATGGGGGAGAAAGTTTTCCATGTGTCAGTCAGCTTTTTGAATTAGGGATCAAGTTTAGTGTAAAGAAAGACAAAATCTTTCTTCACTCAATAGTTTGAAAATGGTGTGTTGGAGATGCAATATGCGATGACACCACGGAAAAGATGAATTGAAACTTTCAAATTGAGGAGTTGTTACCTTGCATGAGGGAAGAAATGTATGTTGATACCCCCTTTTTCCTTCTGCAAGACATATATTATAGTCTCCCAGTGGCGTGGAGATTGGAAAGACTGTAGAAGAAGTAATGGAAGAAGGAGTGTATGGAGGATGGATGGGAATGGTGATGAGAAAGAGGAGTTAAGGTAAGAGAAGTGTTGAATGAAGAAGGAGGTTGGGATAGGTCAAATTAAAGGAGATGGGAATGTTATTTTAGACCAAAACATATAGGAGACGTACGAAAGATGAATGGGAGAAAAGGAACACTAAAAAAAATACGAAATTACCCACGGAATTCCGTAGGAAAAAAAATTCCGACGGAATTTTTCTGTCGGTAATTCATTTACCGACGGAAATTTTCTTCCGTCGATAATTACCAACGGATTTTTATCTGTTGGTAAAATTACCGATGGAATTTACTGAAGAAATTTCCGTCGGTAATTTTTATTATTATTTTATTATATAAATAAATTATTATTTTAATTTATAAATAATATATTAAAATATTATTATTACCTACGGAATTTCCGTCAGTAAATTTTTAAATTTTTTTTTAAAAATTATATGCCAAATTTTTTGACCGGCACTTGTCGCTCTCATGTATTTCCACATGTCACCTCCACATGCTGCCACGTGTCTCCTCCTCACGATGCCATGTGTCACCTCCACAAATTATCTTCAATTTTGGCAAACCTGATGATAAAACCCGCAACCTTTTGCGCTCGTGCTAATGCTTTAACCAGTTGAGCTATGAAGAACATGTAATATTTTAAACTTTTCACTATTTTCAGTTTAGTCCCTCTTTTAAAATTAATTTTTTATAAATAAATCCTTATATTAAATATGGATTTTCTTCCACAATAATTTTATCTAAAATTCAAAATAAATTTCCTAAAATTCTCATAGTAAAATTCTTCCTCCAACTATTTTTCTTCAATTTATGAAAGAAATAGACCTCAAAATCCTCAAAAATACCTTGAACTTCATAAATTCATTTATAAGGCTTTTTAATTCTTAAATAATACCTCAAGACTTTGAATAGCTCCTTATTTCCTACTTTCAAAATTTTGGGGTGTTACAATTCTCCCCCCGTTTAAAAATTCGGTCCTCTGAATTTTGAAAAATGTTAGCCTTTTATTTAAAAAAACAGAGAAGAGCAGCCTCTAGATATTTTGGCTTGGAATTGTAGAGGAGCAACCTCTAGAAATTTCCCTGGTAGACTTAGAGATGTTTTAAAGGGAAATAAGGTCCATATTGTCATCCGTCTTGAAACAAGAATTAGCGGTGGGAGAGCTGACCAAATTGTTCGAAGACTAGGATTTAATAGGTGGATCCGAGTAGGGGGTATTTGGTTGTTATGGAACTATGAAGACGAGAATATTTGCTACTTATGATCATTTACTCAAGCCCTCCATGTGCAGGGCAGTATGAAAGAAAATTCTCCACGGTTTAGACTAACGTGCATTTATGCGGAACCTAATCCAATCCTTAGAAGAAGTCTCTGGGAAGAATTAATTAGTATGAGCCACTCTTGTGAGGAGCCATGGGTTGTTATAGGGGACTTTAATGCCTACCTAACAAGTGAAGACAAGAAAGGGGGGTCCCATCCAAACATCTATTCTATGAGGCAATTTGAGCAATGCATCCACAAGACAAGTTTGATCGAACTAGAAGTAGTAGGGGATCGATTCACATGGGAGAGGGATCTCCTAAAAGAAAGAATTGATTGGGCCATTACAAACACTGAATGGAATAAGGCTTTTCCTCTTTCAAAGGTGCATCATTTGAATAAATTTGGGTCAGACCATCGGCCAATCCTACTGCAGAGCGAACCTCTATCCAGGTCTAACCGAGAAAGGGCTCCTTTCAAGTGTCACGCAGCTTGGTTTGTTGAGAAGGTTTTACGGACTTGGTCAAAAAATGTTGGGAACCTAAAACTTGGACTGACAAAGTTAAACTGTTTGCTAAGGAAGCTAGTGACTGGAACCGTAAGGTTATGGGCAACATCACAGTTAAGAAGAATGCAATCCTGAGGAGCATAGAGGGGGTGGAGAGATCCAGAAACCGAAGGGACAGTCAACATCTTGTCCAAACTGAGAAGGAGCTATGGCAACATTATAACAAGCTCTTTACCCAAGAAGAACTTGATTTGTACCAGAAATCTCGTTGTCAATGGCTCAGATGGGGTGACAGGAACAGTAAATTTTTCCACACAGCGGCTACACTGAGGAAGAGAAGAAACAGAATTGAGGGTCTCAAGAAAGATGTAGGAGAGTGGATCTTTGAGCAATCAGGCCTAAAAATGTTGGCCTGGCACTACTATAAGGATCTGTTTAGTAGAGACTCTGTTGAAGTTAACCCCCTAGCAACGCTAACCACCTTCTCCCCTTGAATTATGCATCCCGCATGAAGTTGGGGAACCAGATAGTGGACGAAGAGATAAAAAGAGCGACCTTTGATATTGGGGGTTTTAAGGCCCCGAGGCCGGATGGTATCCAGGCTATTTTCTATCAGGAATATTGGGACATAGTGAGCTACTTAATATATGAGATGGTCAAAAAAATTTTCCAAGACCCAGCTTGGGTTAAGGAGATTAACAACACCAATCTTGTTCTAATCCCGAAGCATGATTTGCCTGAACACATTAGAGACTTCCGACCTATCTCCCTATGTAATGTGAGTTACAAGATAATCACAAAGATCATAAGCAATTGTCTCCGAGAGGTTATGTGCCAGGTTGTGGGTAGGCATCAATGTAGCTTCATTGAGGGGAGGCAGAGTAGTGACAACATTATCATTGCTCAAGAAATGATTCACTCTATGAGATGTAAGAAAGAGGAGCATGGATGGATGATGATCAAGGTAGACCTGGAGAAGGCTTATGACAGACTTGGGTGGAAATTCATCCGCCATACTTTGATGGATCTAGGACTCGATGAATGGCTGTTAGAAGCGATTATGGCCTGTATTGAATAATCCTCATTCCAAGTCCTATGGAATAGAGATCCAACCACTACTTTCTACCCCAGCAGAGGTATTAGACAGGGGGACACTATCTCCCCTTACATTTTCACACTTTGCATGGTGAAATTAAGCCATATCATAAAGGATGCCATTGGAGCAGGAGAGTGGAACCCCATCTAACTATGTAATGAGGGCCCATTTCTATCCCATCTATTTTTTGCTGATGACCTTGTGTTGTTTGGAGATGCTTCTGAAAGCCAAGCTGAGGTGATAATGGGGTGCCTGGATATCTTCTGTGCAGCCTCGGGTCAGAAAGTGAACAAAGCAAAGACCCCGGTATATTTTTCTAATGATGTGAACATTTCCCGAGCCATGAACTTAAGCCAACAGATGGGAATTGGTCTGACTGGGGACTTGAGTAAATACCTAGGGATCCCCCTTCTTCACAAGAAAGTTACCTACCTCACTCTTGCACCTTTAGTGGAGAAGACGAAGAAACGTATGGCAGGTTGGAAAAAGAATTGCCTCAATATGGCCAGAAGTAGTACTTTGATAAAGGCTATACTATTAGCCCTCCCCTCATACCACATGCATACTATGTTACTTCCAAAAGGCATAGTGAAGGAACTTGAGAAGCGAAGCAGGAGTTTCCTATGGGGGGACCAAGATGAGGGAAGAAAGTTGCATCTCCTCTCTTGGGAACTGATTACAAAGGACAAGAAGGATGGAGGCCTAGGGATCAAGGATTTATCAAAATAGAATAAGGCTTTCATTTTGAAGTTGTGTTGGAACCTCATGACAAATACTGATGCACTATGGGTTCAAGTCCTGAGAACCAAATGTAAATGTGCTAACCAACTTACACCAACCGTCCAAAAGGGAAGGAGCTCCTCCTTGACCTGGCGTAGCATTTGTGAGGTGTGGTAAAAGTTCAATCGTGGTCTTGGTGTTAAGATAGGTAATGGAGAACGAATTTCATTCAGGTTTGACAACTGGTCTGAATTGAACAGTCCTTTTATCCAACTAATCTAGGGGTATGAAGGATTTACGGATGAGAGGAAAAAGTTATTGATTACGTCACCCCGACGGGAGAATGGGATTTTGCTAAGATGGGAAGATGGTTCCACCCCCATATTGTTGCTCGTATCACTAGTGCTCATCCACCCCGTGAGGAGAGAGGAGAGGATATGCATATTTGGAAACCATCCTCGGATGGCCGTTTTTCTGTTAACTCTGCCTATCGTTTTCTTCTTGCAGGTATACACCGAAGTGGAGAACCCATTTGGAGAGCACTTTGGAAATGGGCAGTACCAGAGAAAATCAAGACTTTCATGTGGATATTTGCTCATGGAAGGACACACACCAGATTCCTAAGGATGTAGAGAGGACTCATAGACTCTGACAGGTGCCCATTTGGATGCAACCATACGGAAGATACTATGCACTTACTAAGGGACTGTGCCAATGCAACAGAAAGGTGGAAATCAGTGGTGGACCCTACTTCTTGGGATCGCTTTTCCACCCTAAGCGGACCTGAGTGGCTACTTTGGAACCTAAGACATGAAGTAGGAAAAACATGTACGAAGAAAGTTAGTTGGCCTACCCTCTTTAGATATATAGGCTGGGACATTTGGGTAACCAGATGTAAGAAACTATTCGACGGAGAGGATGGGACATACCATATGGGAGCTACAGATAGTTACCTAAGAGCAGCTTGGGACCAAGACCTGACCTTCAAATGCAGTTTCTACAATCAGAAAACCAGGGAGCGTGTTGATCCCTCAAATGCAGACCCAGACCTAATGAGGCTTGAAACTGATGGATCCGTACTCAACACAGGAAGCAATGGATGCGATGGGATCATCAGGGATTACAGGGGGAGGTGGATGGGTGGTTTTATCTGCAAACTGACCAATGTACCACCCACCATTGCGGAACTCATCGCTGTCATTCATGGTCTCCACATTTGTTGGGACAAACAACACCGGAAAGTGGAGAGATCGCCACTGACTCTATTGAAATGATTGATTTGCTCATGAGAGGATGCTCACACACCAATCCCTATAGTGATGTGATTAAGGATGCAAGACTCCTTCTGGCTAGAGATTGGCTAACGGTACTGAAACATGTACCCCGTGAAGACAACGCCCCAGCAGACACTATGGTCAAAATGGCCCATGGAATGGGAAGGAATTTCACTTTCTTTGAGGAACCACCTCAATTTCTAGTTAGTGTAATAGTAGACTAGTAGTACTCTTATAGTATCTTGATGTAAGCTCTTGTGAGTAGTTATCCAGTTAATATTAAAAAAAAAAACAGAGAGGACATTCGGCACATATGTCACCATCAATTCTTCAAGTGATTGTCCTTATAATATGCTTAGACCAATAGCCCCCTCCCAATACAATTAATTCTCATAGGGGAATTCTTCTTCAGCAAGACATCAACCATAGTTCTCCATCTTCAACAAGCACAAGCACTACCACTATCACTATTACCCATACTGTTACTATTATTATAAGGTTGACAACATTGAAACATAGTCTTATTTCTGATGTCTCCAATTTATTGGAACATTTTACCCATTTTTTTTCATTTATTATTATCTCTTTTTATCAAGAGAAGGTTAATTTCTACTAATTCCAACTGACCCCAAATTGGACAGTTTATGCATAGACCAAACTCTGACGAAATGAAGGAAGCAAGCCAAATACAAATCAAATAATCAGGACAAAAAGCCAGATTCCAACTGACCCCAGATTGGACAGTTTATGCATTAGGATTCAATAATAGTGTTGGAATAGTGAGAATACTAATTTAAGAGTAGACTTTACAAGAGGCAACGGATTCAATAGTGAGAACACAACACATGCGTGTACATCGAGAGTAAATTTAAGTGCATAAATGAATTATTGATCATAGAACAATTTAATTAGATACATTTGAGTGAGTGTTATGTGTTTCTAATTTTGCAGAGCATACCATGGTTGGTTCAGTGAGTTTGTGGTGGAGAAACAGGTGGAGTGTAGAGAAACGCCCCCCCCCACCCCCCCCAAAAAAAGTAAACCCTTCTTTTCTTCTTTTCCCTCCACATCTATTTTACTAGCAAATGTTGAGTATTTGATTGTGTTTATTCCATAAGTTCAAATTTTTAAAATTTCCATTCACTTAAAAATGTTTACTATTTATTATTACAAGGCACGTTCTAAATAATATATGTGATATTTTTTATAAGTCATCACGCGGTATTAATTTCATTTGTATAAGGACGTTATGATTTATGACAATGGCCATTCCTACTGCGAGAGAGGATGGAGATAGTCCTGGTTTGGAATAAAGGGAGTTTTGAAAAATAGAAGTGGTCCAACTACTATCTTATTTAATTTGGGCAACAAAAAAACACATATATAGTAAATATTATTAATAATATATTTGAATATAATTGCTATACAAGGTCCCATGGGTGTATTATTGACCGTGAGATAAGTTTAATAATATGTGAAATCACCTAGTCGTGAAACCATCTATGGCCGCAATCATGGCAAATGTAATTGAATATAATTACTCCTACTATAAGACCTCATGGGTGCCTTGATCATCATCAGATAAGTTTAGTGATATGCGTGATTACACTATATTGGTGCCAAAACCATCTATGGCCACCATCATGCCAAGAATCGAAAGAATAGCTACCCAAGGATGGTTGAAGTGTGCTGTTATTATCTGTCTCCCCCATCTCGTCCAACAATTTTCTTGGTTGGTAGGATGCGAAGAGTTGACATAGCGGAGCTCGAACAAGTAAAGCACTTTACTGATCTGACAAGAATGTTTTGCTTGCCAACTTATAAGCGACTCTCTAGGAGGGGTGGACGACAATGGGGGAGAAAGTTTTCCATGTGCCAGTCAGCTTTTTGAAGTAGGGATCAAGTTTAGTGTAAAGAAAGACAAAAGCTTTCTACACTCAAGAGTTTGAAAATGGTGTGTTGGAGATGCAATACGCGATGACACAATGGAAAAGATGAATTGAAACTTTCAAATTGAGGAGTTGTTACCCTGCATGAGGGAAGAAATGTATGTTGATAACCCCTTTTTCCTTCTGCAAGACATATATTATATTCTCCCAGTGACGTGGAGATTGGAAAGAATGTAGAATAAGTAATGGAAGAAGGAGTGTATGGAGGATGGATGGGAATGGTGATGAGAAAGAGGAGGAGTTAAGGTAAGAGAAGTGTTGAATGAAGAAGGAGGTTGGGATAGGTCAAATTAAAGGAGATGGGAATGTTATTTTAGACCAAAACATATAGGAGACGTACGGAAGATGAATGGGAGAAAAGGAACACTACAAAAAAACACAAAATTACCGACGGAATTCCGTCGAAAAAAAATTTCTGACGGAATTTCCGACGGAATTTTTTCCGTCGATAATTCCTTCTTTGGTAATTCATTTACCGACGGAAATGTTTTTGCGTCAGTAATTACCAACAGATTTTCCGACAGAATTTCCAACGGAATTCCGTCGGTAAAATTACCGACGGAATTTCTGTCGGTAATTTTCATTATTATTTTATTATATAAATAAATTATTATTTTAATTTATAAATAGTATATTAAAATATTATTATTATCGATGCAATTTGCGTCAGTAAATTTTTAAATTTTTTATAAATTATATGCCAAATTTTTTGACCGACACGTGTCGCCTCCTCACGGTGCCACGTGTCACCTCCACAAATTGTCTTCAATTTTGGCAAACCTGAGGATCGAACCCGCAACCTCTTGCACGCGTGCTGATACCTTAATCAGTTAAGATATGAAGACCATGTGATATTATTTGCAAACTATTATATTTATAATATTCAAACTCCCACTATTATAATTATATTTTATCTGAATTATTGATTTATAATTTGCAATTAAATTATAATAATTTAATTATATTTAATAAATTATTTTAATAATTATTTTATTATATATATTATTCAATTATAATTATTGTTCATATTTCTTTCTAATATTTATTAATAAATAACATTATTTTATAAAAAATTACAATTAAATTTATATCATATACGTGTATATGTTAATTTTAATTAATATTTATTAAATATTTTTTATTTATATAATATTTTTAAAAATAAATAAAGATCATAGTTTAGTTATAAAATAATATTTTAATATATTATTAATAAATTAAAATGATAATATAATTCGTGAAATTACTGACGGAACATTTCCCTCGGTAATAATAATATTTTGTTAAATAATAATATTTTATTATATTATTAATAAATTAAAATAATAATTTATTTATAAAATAATATAATTAATAAAATTACCGATGGATTACCGACGGAAATTCCGTTAGTAATTAATTATTTTAATATAAAATTAATAAATTAAAAAAAATTATTTATAAAATAATATAATTATTAAAATTACCGACGGAATTTCAGTTGGTAATTAATTATTTTAATATAAATTTAATAAATTAAAATATTTTATTTTAAAATAATTAATTACCAACAAAAATTCCATCGGAAATCCGTCGGTAAATTTTTTGTCGGTAATTTGATGTTTTTTGTAGTGGAAGAAGAAAACAACGGATTAGAGGTAGTAGAGGGAAGAAATAATGAAGAGGATGAAGTGTTTGTTAGGAGGAGGAGGAGGAGTGGGTGAGACTTGAGAGAGGGAGGAGGAAGAGGTGGGGGAAGTTAGAGAGTGGAATGATGGAGAAGGGGGTGGATGAGAATATATATAAAGAGAGAGGCTTTGGTGTTGGTTGACTGGTTGTTGTGATTAATTATGTGCTGTTAGATCCTCATTTACGGTAGATCCAACGGCCGCTGTCTTGCCATGTGGAAGTTATTATTTATTAATATTATACATTTGGTTCTTTATGTTTGTATCAAGTGTCATTTTGTAGCCTTAACTTTGTAAAGTACATTTTTATTTCTTTTTGTTAACACCATTAGTTTCACTTAACAAAAAATGATGACTCAACAAATCTAAAAGGCGATTCTCTAATTATATGTGGATAAAAAATACAAGATTTTTAAAATATAAAAATGATTATTAAAAAATTAAAATTAAGCATATTTTGCAAACACTTACCCACAAAATTGTCATTTAAATTTGTTAAATCAACATTTTTTGTTAAGCGCAACAAATAGTGTTAACAAAAAAAAAAGAATAAAAATATACTTTTCAAAGTTAAGAGATTATTGGTAAAAAAAAAAAAGTTAAGGAACTAAAATAATACTTGATACAAACATAATTTAGCCTATTATTTTTTAGCCCAACTCCCACACAGTTTCTTTTTTTCTTTTCTTGGCTAAAGTATGCTTTTAGTCCTTTATGTTTACACTAAGTTTCATTTTAGTCTTTTATGTTTGAAAAGTACACTTTTAGTCCTTTATGTTTACACCAAGTTTCATTTTAATCCTTTATGTTAGAAAAGTACACTTTTAGTCCTTTTTTACTAACACCGTTAACTCCATTTAATGGAAAATGCTGACTCATCAAATCTAAAAGGTGATTTTATAACTAAATGTAGATAAAAATAACTAATTTTTAAAATATAAGAATAATTATACTAAAAAATTTAAATTTGAGCATCCAAAATTAATTATAAAATTAACTTTTAGATTTGATAAATCAGCATTTTCCGTTAAATGGAACTAACGGTGTTAGCAAAAAAAAGACTAAAAGTGTACTTTTCAAATATAAAGGACTAAAATGAAACTTGACACAAACATAAAGGACTAAAAGTATACTTTAGCCTCTTTTCTTTTTGGTTTGTTGGTTCTGAAGCTCCCACACAGTTTCAGTCCTTGAGTATACCCCTTGCCTCTGTCATTTTGCTATATATTAATTAATTAAAGTTGTTCGAGACATTTAATGTCATTACTACCTTCAAATATAATATTCCCCCTGAATTAGGAAACATGCCTGAAATAAAGTTAATAATGGCTTGGCTGAATGCATGTCACTCTCATTTTATCATACAAGGAATGCATATCACGTTATCACTGTTGTATGTATTTATCAGAGAGGGAGGGATGGCGAGGACAAACCACATTAACTTAATTACCGTAAAATAGAGAATGTACAAAATTAATTTTGTTGAGGGACTGTGATGCTTTGTAGCATTTTAAGGAGGACCAGAGAAGTATGACTTTGTATCCAAATTAAGTCAGGGACAAGTGATAGGCAAGATAATAAGAACAGGAAGCTTTAATTGAGTGGTGTGGATGGTGGAATATTGATTGTGAAATCTGCTCTGAATGGATTACTTTCCCTCCTGCTTTATTCTTCTCTCATTTTCCATTTATGTTCGGGTTCACTTTCTATGCAAGTTAAGGGTATTTTGGGTATTCAAAAACCACTTGCACAACACAAAACATTATTTGGATCTATTAACAAGAGAAGAAATTAATTCCTACATTTTTTAAATATTTTTTGTGATGATGATATCGAGCCATTTTTTAAATAGCTATAGCTATTTTGCAAAGACTTCTGAAACAAAAGTGCTCCAACTACAACTTCTCCCACATGATGATCACAACCATCATGAAGTTCAAACTAATAGTTTGTTGGATGGGCATTACAAGATTTTATTTTATAATGTGTGCCACCGGTCGTTCCAAAGAAACCTTATTGTTCCTCAATTTTTCCTCTCCAAGATTAAGTTACACCAAAAATGCATATATTTTGCACCAAAACTGCACCAAAGTTGCACCAAAAAAACCTTATTGCTCCTCAATATAATTTTTCCTCAACCCTCAATTTGTAATTAGTTAAGACTGTGGAGACTGATCAAGTTGCACAATTAAATCTACAATCAAGCCCAACATAGAAGGCCCACGTCATAGCTTGATAATCTCCTGATGTAGTATTGTTCATCATCATCATCATCATCATCATCATCATCATCTATATTATTATTTCTCACTACTACATAAAATGCTTATAGTGGAGCTTTTTTATCCTATAAGCGCCGCTATAGCTAACGCCGCAATAGGCCATTAACTCTAATAGGGCGCTTCTTAAGAGCCGCTATAGGTCACATATAGCGGCGCTTATTTCGATACCAGCACCACTATAGGTAATTTAAGTGCCACTGTAGGCTTTTTTAAAATTTATTTTGATACCTATAGCGGCGCTTAATATGTAGTAAGCGATGCTATAAGCGCCACTACATGGGTATATCTATAGCGGCGCTTATTAATAAGCGCCGCTATAGATATACCCATATAGCAGCGCTTATACTTAAAAAGCACCGCTATAGGATTTTTTTAATAAATCATTTATTTTTTATTCACACCCTACCTCCATCAGTGCAAAAATACCAGCAATTCTATACAATTCTAGGCAACTCATATACAACAGTAACTTTGCCAGAGAGCAATGTGCAATTAAACCAAGCGTTGCAATTGGGAAACAAAAGAATCTACTAGTTAGATTATCTACATTTCTACATATTGAGAGAAAAGAGGTTGTACATAAGCGCACCATTCTTCAATTAGCGCATTCATTTGTTCCTTTGACAACTTGAAGCAATGTGCGTCTGGGTAATACTGCACAATGAAAGATATTAAAATGACCATTAAATTTACTTAAAATCTAATAATAAGTACAAACACAATTAGATTTGGAAAAATATAAAACTTACTGTCAATGGAACGCTATTTCGATCATGTGTAACGACATCCCTCATAAACTGCATGACATAATATCCACAGTCGTTGTTATTTGGTTGGAAGGGGCACTATGACAAAAAACAACAAATATCATATGAGAAGCATTTACATTATTATGGTTTAAGTAGATTGTTTTAAAAATTGAATAACTTGTAAAACCTGAACTTTGAGCCACGGATAAGTATCTTTCTGGTCAGCGGCTCTAGAATATTTCAATCCAACAAAGGTCCGAAAACTACAATGAAAGCTATAGTGTGTATAGACTTACCATGTATTAATTAGAGCTAAGAATAAAGTTGTGGGTGTTGTCTTTAAAGAGAACCGCCTTAGAATCTTTTTGAACTGATCGTCACGTTTCCCGCCCTTAACTTGTGCTATTGAATAAGGGTTTATAAATTCGAATGAGACATGCTTCCCGACGACCATGACATTTTCGTACAGGTGCCTCCATAGAAACCATACCAACTCCTAATTAGTGTAAAAATTATGAAATTGAATGAAACCACAATGGAAATGCATATATACCTGATCCATAAAGTGATAACCATAGCATTGACCCATCTTTGGTCAAGCACCTCCATGACCTGATCCTTGGAAAGAAGGTCACTGAAATTTCACTCTCCAAATACATGCCTATTGAATGGAATGGTGGTAATAGAATTGCGAGATACGGTAGCTGCAAATGCTCACAGCTGGGCACGATTTGGCGTTTCGGCACTTGTATGTTGAACAACAGGATCAGGCACTTGCACTTTCTTCTTGCCTTTCCCTTTTGCTGCCTAACAACCATGTAAATAGAAAGTCAAAAAATTTTTTCGAATAAGAAAGAAGAGTGCTATTTGAAATTAATCAACAAATAATCACCTGTGGCAATGGATCAGTACGTGAACTCTTTTTCTTCAATTGCGCAGCTGAACCACCGGTACCTTTGACATTAGTCACTTGTGCTTTCTTTCCAATAGACTGTGTACCCTGAAAAAACAGGTAAGTAAAAGAGCGTTCTTCCAACACATTGAATGCTAGTGTAAATGTTATTAGTAAATAACTATTTGTGTTGTTGGCGCAATCAAACCAATGGGCCAAGTAACGAATGCACCGATAGCCTCTCCAACCGTAGTCATCTCATCAGTAGGGAATGGTAACTGTGCCCCATTGTTGTAGGAGTATTCAATCACGACCCTAAGTGTATTAGTAGGCAACGGTGAGTTGTGCAAGGTCATAGTCGAAGTGTTGTAGACTTTGCCGATCACAACTACTTCACTGAAAGATTGATCCACATACAACTTGCAGTCTAACTCGCCCTACGAAAGAGTAGACAACATTAGCTCACAATCGATAACATAACAGTATCACTGCAAGTTTGTAAGTATAAAATGTATGAACTACCTGAGGAATTTGGGCCCTAGGCATTGTACAGCTATCCCTGATGCTTGGACTTTCTATAGAAGGAACGTGACTTTGTTGCATAAAGTTCGACTTTTGTGATGCAACATTACTTTGCTGGTAAAATTCAAACATCTTCTCGTACCGTTGCATCATTTCCTCGTTCTGTCGTTTCCCTTCCTCGTGCAGACGTTGCATCTCAAGCATCTCCTCCCTCAGAGTATCAACTTCATCTTTCAAAGCTCTTACTTTGCCTTTTGATGTCCTCTTTTGACGGCCAACGTAAGATGAGGGCGTGACTCCTACACCTGTTCCCCGAACATGGCCTGAATACTCAGGGCGATCGAGTGCTCTACTCAGGAAATCACCACAGCCAAATGTGTTGACCTTGTCAGGGGATTCTTGTGTCAACATATCCTATAACAAGAAGGAATGATTATTAGTTATTAACTTAGCAAAGTCACCGGTTAAAAAAATATTACAAAGTCCAAGAGAATGACTTACACATTGTTCACGGACTCTTCTAACCTCTTCATGGACAATGGTACTGTCCTTTTTCAAGTGTCCTCTGACCTAGAGGTTATGCCGTGGTGGTTTACCTTGTAGGCCCTGTTCCTTAATCTGTCAAGGTCAATCAGGTGAACGTATAAATTAAATACGTAAACATATATTCATAATTTTGGAACCAAAAATGTTACTAACATACCATATCTTCCTCTAATTCTGGAAATGTCTTTCGTCCGCCCATATACGGATACTCACAGCTCTTAGCTGCTTGGCTAATTTTTTGACTTCTTTCCTGGAACTCCTTAGTCTGACATGATTGAACAAATGCATCCCATTGTTCTTGAGTAATTGACCCTCCGTATGCAGATGGGGGTGTTGGAACGATCTCTCCCTTTCATCTCTCAGATAGAACTTGGTCAAAGTAGCACGGAAATTCCTATGCATTTTCGAAGCTTTCTTCAACACATACTCCCTATAAGTATCATCTATATCAAACACGGTCTGTAACAAAAGAAATCATATTAAATTTGTTAGTTACAATTTTATCATGACAAAACTAAACTTAATTTTTAAAAAGTAGCTTACCTGAATCTCAAACCAAACCTCGTCATGGCTGTCCTTCACTTGTCTCTAATCCGTAACAGTAATAGGAATTTTCTACCGAACAGTGCACCCAATGTAATCTGAGAGGTCTTTTGCAGTCTGTCCGACTGCTTGGTCATTGTAGTTCCATATAAGTTTAGTCTTTACTCTATTAACTCTGTGTTTGAGTAGTTTACGCATAATGGTTATGCCACGCTGAACATCCGCCTCAAAAGCTTCTTTACCTGACCCGATATCTACTGGTGCACTCGGTTGTGCTTCTTCCTCCTCGTTTATGGGGGGATCCATTATCATGTAAAATATTTAAGCATGACATGGTTTTAGTGCATATAATGATGGTAAGTGTATGCGAATTAAATGAAATAATTCGTAGTGTAAAACAGAAATACATACACACTTAAATCAATATGAGGCCTTTCGTCTCTTTTTCCTCTGTGTTATATTATCTAAAATTGTCTGCTTCCTCTTTTTTGTTGGATTTAGAGTTGTGTTGACCCAAGTGCCTTCTTCATGATCACGCCTTACATAAACAGGTTCATATTTGTCATCATATCCGTCTGCATCAAAGTCTTCTGACAATAATGTCTCAAAGGAAGGACACTTTTTTATCATATTCATATCATCACACTACTTTCATCATCAACTTGTTCGGCATAATTTTTGTTTGACTGTCATCCTTATATCCAACTTTAGAAAGGTTGACCAATATAAACCCAAATTCATCCAACTGCCGTCCACTGTGGTTGTTAACCCACTGACATCAGAACACAGGAACTCTGAACATGGTGTAATCTAACTCCCAAATGCAATCTATCACACAAAAAGTTTCCTTTTTTGTAGAAGTTTCCTATTTTGTTTGTTCTTGCTTTGGCCTTTATTCTTTGTACCTATAATGGAAATTTTAAGCACATGTGAAGTATTTCAAGTCCATAAACAATAAATGCATGAGTTAAATGCCTAATATGCTCACATTATAATGAAAATGCAATTAATTCCTTAAGTATGGACCATACATGCAACTGTACTAAATTCCCATTGAATTCTCCTAAATTGAATGCTAATTTCCCATTATTAGTGGTTAAAATAGTATAATAATCATGCACAATCATTCCCCTACACTTAGACCTTTGTACCTTTGGACAAAGCATAGACTCACAATGGTAAAGGCCTAAGATAATCAATGATCTCAAATTGGAACAAGATATGTTCAAGGCATATAAAGGAGAGAACTATCAATGCAATTGAGAATCAAATAGCAACTAATGAGCACACTCATAAATATTTCGCACAATATCGCCATATGGTTTATTCACTCTCTACTTGCTCAATATGCAACTCACCATATGCTCTCAACAAATTCTCAATCTCCACTAGCTTAGTACACACACAAAGAAGCAAGAGGACTTAGAATTATGGTAATGGAAAAATGTCATCCATGAGCAAGAACTAAACCACTACAAGCATCCTTATTATTATTTTCTCTTCGGTTTTTTATAATCTATCTTGAGCTGTTGTAGATCCCTTTTTGACATGAATTTACACATGGGTAATGCAACACTGGTTACTCAGTTACTCCAACAAAGCATCAAGAGACCTTCGGTCCAACTCATAACTCTCTTTGACTTGACCGTTTGAGGCGAGTGCCAACATTAGTGATGAAGTGCCCCCGGTTACTAAGTCAAGCTTAGAAAGCCAGTGAAGTTGTGCTATCATAGCATTTAAAACCTGGATGCAATTTTATAAATATGCTCTACTCATGCAAGACATCAATTGGAAGTAGAAAAGATGGATATATGGAATGAGTGCCTCTATCATGTTCATTATGTATGACTAAAGCAGCTTAACTAAGATTTGAGGCAAAATCTAGAAATTAACACATTAAAGCAAGTTTGCACTCAAATTCGTTTGGCCAGAAACAACCTCACAGCAAGGTAAGCTCACAAATTACCATTCAACAATCAATTAACACAACAGTCTCCACCATATATACCCTAAACATAGCTCATATCCAACTTTTGAAAATTGAAAAATAGAGGCCAAAAACATTGCAAAATCTATCCAAAGTCCAATATAACAAAACAATCTAAGATGGATCTCTTCTTGCACAAGTTTTCAAAAAGTAGGGTGAACTAGTTTTTCATAAAAATATTTTGAAAAGCACTTGAATTCACTTTTAACAAATCTATTATGACAAATACGGCCCTTTGTGCATAATAAACAAGTCAAGAACAACTTCAAGCCAAAAATTTTAAAAAATAGTTAAAAAACATTCAAAGTTCACCCAAAACCACAAATCATGGGAAATCATACAAGAAAACCTCAAAATACACATCTACCCCCCACACTTAAACAAAACATTGTCCTCAATGTTTAGAATACTATACTATCAGAGACCAAAGAAGAACAACACCAGTAAATGTATGCAACCATCAATAAAATATGGGGAGCCAAAAACAAAAACAAAACAAAACAACTATTATCCTACTGGTAAGTCCCATTCCCCCACATTTAAACTACACACCACATCCAGTAAAAACAATACCCAATCAATATGCAGTGTAAAGTAAAAAGTATAGGAAAGGGACAACCTGGCATTTAAAACGTTTCAAACTCTTATAGGAGAAATTCTCATCCCGAATAAGAAACATATATGTCTTCATGTAAGCTCCTTCTCCCACATGCTTCATTCTTGGTGTGAGGTGTTTCAATTCCTGCAAGAGAAATACCATGCACGGAGCAGTACCAAATTTTGGGAAAGGAAACACTTTATCTAAATAAGCATTACAACTAAGGAAGTTAATCATGCTCCTATCAGTAGAAGCAAAACAAAAATTTTCATTTTTAAAACACTCAAGTGTATGCGTATCGGAAATTGTGAAGTCCAACTCAAGGTTGGGGCACATAACGTCCCTTACACATGTAAAAGAGGGGGTGGATAAAGAAGGGGGAAAGAAGGGGTGGTGGGTGAGGCATAACAAACACTTTCCTTATTGGGTATATCTGGCGGAAGATCACAAGATAGTATTTGTTTGAAAGATTCCCTATCATTAACAATATCAACATCTATGCAGGAAGAATCTTTCATAGGTGCACTCTCAATAGTATGTAATTCAATGGAAACAGAAACAGTTTCATTCTCAACCAATATAGGATCCGAATTCTCAATCTTATCATGCTTTAAAATTTCAGCACTCCTAGCTCTAGTAGATGCATCATGTTCAATAAGAGAATCATTCAATGTGGTACAACCATGCTTTGGATATTCATCAATTAAATGTCTTTTCATCTCATAGCAATGCACTCAGATTTCAAATTCCCTACATGAACAAGATTTAGTCACATTCAATTCAACAACATCATAATGACTAGTACCTAGGAGAGAAGCATGTTCATCACAAGAAGAATCAATAATAGTGCAAGCAACATTTCCATTTCAACTACTACTATGTGAAGCACAAAGTTGAGCATATTCATCAACAAACCGATGAGGAAATTCATAAATGTATTCCTCATCCACCTCATCTTCACTCACATGATATTCAGTCAATGAATCAACCAAAGAAGGAGTAATCTCCTTAAGGATAGGAGTATTACCTAGTGGGGAGTGTATTTCCTCTTTAGGTTGAGTGGTCACTTGCTTCACATCTTCAACTTGTGTGGGTGTAACAAAACCACCCCACTGTGCCTGTAGCTCACTAAATGATTTAGACAATCTTGCAATGACTTCCTTAATGTTGGACCTCTTTGCCTCAAGCAACTGCATTCTAGCTTCATCTTTATCAAGCTTAGCATCAAGACTCTTGAACATGTTGGCCAGCTGATCAAACTTCTTCGACTGTATAGGTGAAGGGTCATGGGGTGGTGATTGGTATGAATGGGAAAATGGAGGTTGGTATGAATGATAAAGTGGTGACGGCCAAGGTTGGGGTGGGGAGTATGGTTCAAATTGGAGGGGTGTTGGCCATTGGAATTGTGAAGATGGTTCATGGTATGATCTATATGGTGTGGTTGAAGGTTCACGTTGTGGGGCTTGATATGGAGAACGATATGATGAAGGGCATGGTGGATAGTAAGGTTCATGGTATGGAGAATAATTTGGTGGATAAGGGTCTTCAAAGTATGGATGATGGTTAGGTGGAGGATAAGGTTGGTCTCGATATGGTGATTCATAGGATTTGCGAAGGGATTCGAAAATGGCCTTTATTTCATTAAGCTCATCACTAATTGAAGAATGCTTCTCTTCCATCATAGTGTTATTTCCTACAAAAGAATGAGAACACTCAAATGGATCATGATTGTAACCAAAGTTTCTATAATTCCAAGACATGAGAATTCAATGATTTAGTTCCAAAGAATCAAGCAAGCAATCAAAATGCATCACAAGATCAAATGGGCAGTGGAGGGATATATAATGGGTGAAAACAACTCAAACAAACTAAGAATGAAGGAAAATCAAAGAAGAAAAACTCAAAAACAAAACTATCCTAAAATCTAGAAAAATCCTAGAAAATAAAGAAAAATTGAAAACGTGCCCAAAACGATGGAATGTGACCAAAATCCT
Source organism: Mimosa bimucronata (assembly GCA_037074515.1). Classification (NCBI taxonomy): domain Eukaryota; kingdom Viridiplantae; phylum Streptophyta; class Magnoliopsida; order Fabales; family Fabaceae; genus Mimosa; species Mimosa bimucronata. The sequence goes on from CM073446.1 coordinate 6,765,469, forward strand.
CCACACCAAATATCAAAGCTATTGAAATTACTTAAAATGGCCCAAAACTTTAGGAAGCTGAAGCTCATAAATTTTTGGGCGAAAAGTTTTGAAAATTGACAGCAAGCTCGAGTACGAGTGTTGATGAATTTTGAACAATTTCCAATCGATTTGCAAAGAAATATAGCATTCAATCCCAACAAATCCAATTCAAATATGATTTAGAATAACACAACACACTCCAAAAACAATTTTTTTTGGATTTTCTAAATATATGAAATGCAAATGCAACATATAACTAAACTAACACCTAAAATGCAACTAACCTCTTGTCAATAAGCAATTGACACTTAGCTAACCTAGGAATAAAAAATGACTCCTCAGTAATGGCTTCATTGATTTGCCACCTTCCTAAACGCCTTGGGGTGTAAATGCATAATATTTCTAACCAAGGATTGCACTAGTAGTGCTTTCCTAGATCGTTTCTCAAGGAGCCTAATGAATTAACCTAAGCTAACTAAATGCATGAAAAACTATAAAAAGTCGGGGTTATTGTGATTTTGATTTGGAAAACTAAACTAAATATTTTTGGGATTTTTGATTTATGAGAAAGGAAAATAAAATGATGTTGTGAAACTTATGGGATGAAAATGGGTTTCTTGATGAATTGGACAACCTTCCTAGCTTCTAAAAGAATATGGGAGTTCTAATTCGAGTTCTAATGATAAAACCTATGGCAATCGCTCTTAGTCCAGTTACCTAATTAACCAATTAACGTGGCACATCGCTCATTCAATTAATTAATCAGACAACCGTTAATTCCCAACTCGATAGTAAAGAATCATGATAAACATGCAAAGAAACTCTCATTAGAAGTAAATCAAACTATCTAACGTTGGACCTAGTGTCTAAACACACATACAATCGCACATGCATTCAACCTATTCTAGAAATCTAGAGGAGATATAAATGAAGCATATCTATTGCATGATATCATAAAAACAACAATATGTTCATACACATAAAAGAACATGGCTTGATTACATGCATGACCAATAGAAATTCAAAGACAACTTGTTCCAAAAACATATACATATACCAAAACACATGGAATTGAAATACATAGATGAGATTGGACAAGAAAAGAAACTAATAACTCCCCATTAAAGATGTTGAAGCTCTAGTTGCCTTCCTCCATCAAGATCCCCACAAAGGTGCTTAGCCACTCATGCTCTCGATCAACATGGACCAGATTTTGGAATTGGAAGCCATGAGAGTGTAGTGGAATGGATGAATTTCGTGCAAGGAGGAGAGAAAATGAGAGGAGGACCAAAATTTGGGAGAAGAGTAATAAATTTTCGTTGGTGGCATATATATAGCACAAGAGGCAACCCAAAACCTTCCAAATTGGCCTATGATGTCCTATTCTTACTAGGATTAACAAATAGGAAAGGTTTGGGGAAAGAATTATGGGATGAAAGAGAGAATGGGTGAATAAATATAAAAATTCGGATTCCCCCATCTATGGCACAAGAAACCACTCAAAAACTATCTAAAATGGCCTCCAGTTGCCTAATTTGGCCTCCCATAACATATAGGAAAGATTTGGGGAAGACCCAAGTACTCTCTCACAGAAATCTAGCCAAAATAGGAAGTTGTCATTAGAATAATCAATTAGGAAACTTCTTATCCTCAATCAAGCCTAGGGTTGCCTATTCTTGTAGAAATAACAAAAAGGAAATATTTTAGGCAAACCCAATCAACCAATCCAATAGGAAATTTCCTATTTTGCAAAAGTTTACTTTTTTGTAGAAGTTTCCTATTTTGCTTTGTTCTTGCTTTGACCTTTATTCTTTGTACCTACAATGTAAATTTTAAGCACATGTGAAGTATTTCAATTCTATAAACAATAAATGCATGAGTTAAATGCCTAATATGCTCAAATTATAATGAAAATGCACTTAATTCCTTAAGTATGGACCATACATACAATTGTACTAAATTCCCATTGAATTCTCCTAAATTGAATGCTAATTTCCCATTATTAGTGGTTAAAATAGTATAATAATCATGCACAATCACTAGCCTAGAGGGGTTCTTCTAGGGTTCTTTTGAAAATCAACAAGAACTCCCCAAAAATCCTTTTGAAGCAATGAGTCACAAGGTTTTCATCTACCAAAAATGATTTCATTTACATTCCCTTCCAAATCTCCCATTTATCCAATTTTAATTTTGCTCTTGAACATATCACACCTTTTGCACCTATTTTATATCAAAAACCAAATACAATACTCTTTACCTGCTTTTACAAGTTTGTATATTAGTTACTAGGTTACTTTTACGTTAGGCTCCTTAAGCGAACGACACCCAGGGGTATCTCCCACTATCCCTACTAGGAGGGGTGGATGACAATGGGGGAGAAAGTTTTCCAAGTCCCAGTCAGCTTTTTGAAGTAGGGATCAAGTTTAGTGTAAAGAAAGACAAAAGCTTTCTACACCCAAGAGCTTGAAAATGGTGTGTTGGAAATGCAATACACGATGACATAATGGAAAAGACGAATTGAAATTTATGGAAACTTTCAAATTGAGGAGTTGTTACCCTGCATGAGGGAAGAAATGTATGTTGAGATCCCCGTTTTCACTACCACAGAATACACCTATAGCGGCGCTTTTTTGACCCCTATAGCGGCGCTTTTGAAGTGCCGCTATAGCTAGCGCCGCAATAGGTCAGGTGACCTATAGCGGCGCTTACAAAGCGCCGCTATAGGTGACCATATAGCGGCGCTTTATACCAAAAGCGCCGCTATATGTATGTTTTAATTAATTTTTTATTGAAACTGAAAAGGCCTATACCGGCGCTTTTTACAAAAAGCGCCGGTATAGGACCATCTATACCGGCGCTTTTATGTCTTAAAGCGCCGGTATAGGCCTCTCTATAGCGGCGCTTTTCTTAAAAAGCGCCGCTATAGGTTTTATTTTTAAAAAAAAAAAATCAATATTGTTTTTTCACATGCACCTACATCAGTGCGAAAATTTTAGCACTGGAACTCAACAAAAAGCAAAATACTCCTAATTCAAAATGGTTTTTCATATGCTTATTGTTGTAACTTAATACAACGAGTATAAACAAGAAATCAAAATTATTTTCCCCTTTTTCCATTTTATGTGCTTAGTGTTGTAACTTAAAACAATAAGTAGAAACAAGAAATCCAAATTATTTTTCCCTTTTTCCGTTCCTATACAATGAGTAGAAACAAAAAAAGCTAGATACCGAAGAAAAAAAAAGCTTCTACCATTTGAGATTCGTGAAATCACCTGGAAACTTGGAGCTCCATAATCTGCAACTGTAAATGATTTCTCTAGAAATGGCAGTGAGAGAAAGAGAGTGAGATATGCTAAAAAAAGAGAGGTAAATGGTGAGAAGCTAAGAGAGAAGAGAGAATATTTGAGGAAAGGAAGAGAAACTTACAAGTTGTTGTTCAAATCCCTTGTGAAGAGAGAAGAGAGAGTGGGACGGGAAGAGCAAGAAAGAAGAGAGAAGAAAAAAATGGGAGTGAAATGTGTTAAGAGAGAATAAATAAGAAAAAAGTCACGTGCACCTATAGCGGCGCTTTTTAAAGAAAGCGCCGCTATAGGCATCAAAAACTGGAGGGAAAGTTTCCCTCCTTTTTTTTATTTTGAATTTATAACCTATAGCGGCGCTTTTTTTAAAAAGTGCCGCTATAGGTGCACATAATATTTTTAAAAAATACAAATTGATATTTTATTGTTAATTAATTATTTAATATTTAACTAAAATATTCCTATTCATTTTTAATAAAAATTATTTTTTTAGAATTTTTAAAAAAATAATAAAGAATATAATAATTTAATATTAAATATTAAATAATTAATTAACAATTAAATATCAATTTGTATTTTTTAAAAATATTAGATGCACCTATAGCGGCACTTTTTAAAGAAAGCGCCGCTATAGGCATTAAAAAATGGAGGGAAAGTTTCCCTCCATTTTTTTATTTTGAATTTATAACCTATAGCGGCGCTTTCTTTAAAAAGCGCCGCTATAGGTGCACCTAATATTTTTAAAAAATAAAAATTGATATTTAATTGTTAATTATTTATTTAATATTTAAATAAAATATTCCTATTTTTTTTAAATAAAAATTATTTTTTTAGAATTTTAAGAAAAATAATAAATAATATAAAAATTTAATATTAAATATTAAATAATTAATTAACAATTAAATTTTAATTTGTATTTTTTAAAAATATTACGTGCATCTATAGCGGCGCTTTTTAAAGAAAGCACCGCTATAGGTGCACCTAATATTTTTAAAAAATAGAAATTGATATTTAATTCTTAATTAATTATTTAATATTTAAATAAAATAATCCTATTCATTTTTAATAAAAATTATTTTTTTAGAATTTTAAGAAATATAATACAGAATATAATAATTTAATATTAAATATTAAATAATTAATTAACAATTAAATATCAATTTGTATTTTTTAAAAATATTAGATGCACCTATAGCGGCGCTTTCTTTAAAAAGCGCCGCTATAGGTGCACCTAATATTTTTAAAAAATAGAAATTGATATTTAATTGTTAATTAATTATTTAACATTTAAATAAAATATTCCTATTCATTTTTAATAAAAATTATTTTTTTAGAATTTCTAAAAAAATAATAAAGAATATAATAATTTAATATTAAATAATTAATTAACAATTAAATATCAATTTCTATTTTTTAAAAATATTAGGTGCACCTATAGCGGCGCTTTTTAAAGAAAGCGCCGCTATAGGTTATAAATTCAAAATAAAAAAATGGAGGGAAACTTTCCCTCCATTTTTTGATGCCTATAGCGGCACTTTCTTTAAAAAGCGCCGCTATAGGTGCACGTAATATTTTTAAAAAAATAAATTAATATTTAATTGTTAATTAATTATTTAATATTAAATTTTTATATTCATTATTATTTTTTTAAATTCTAAAAAAATAATTTTGATTAAAAATGAATAGGAATATTTTATTTAATATTTAAATAATTATATTAATATTTAATATTAATTTTTTATATTAATAACCTATCCCGGTGCTTACAGACACAAGCGTCGAGATAGGTTTTCTAGTAAAAAAAATAAAAAAAATTTTAATATGTAAAGTCTATAGCGGCGCTTAGTTTTATAAGCGCCGGTATAGGTTAGACCTATAGCGGCGCTTATTTAAGTAAGCGCCGGTATAGGTCTTTTAAACCCTATAGCGGCGCTTATTTAAGTAAGCGCCGGTATTGCTGCGCCGCAATAGCCCTATTCTGTAGTAGTGTTTCCTTCTGCAAGACATATATTATATTCTCCCAGTTACGTGAAGATTGGAAAGATTATAGAAGTAATGGAAGAAGGAGTATATGGAGGATGTATGGGAATGGTGATGAGAAAGAGGAGGAGTTAAGGTAAGAGAAGTGTTGAATGAAGAAGGAGGTTGGGATAAGTCAAATTAAAGGAGATGGGAATGTTATTTTAGACCAAAACATGTAGGAGATGTACGGAAGAAAAGAAAATGAATGGGAGAAACATAAGAAGAAAACAACGGATCAGAGGTAGTAGAGGGAAGAAATAATGAAGAGGATGAAATGTTTGTAAGAGAAGAAGAAAAAGTGAAGAAGTGAGTGAAACTTGAGAGAGGGAGGAGAGAGAGGGCGGAGGAAGAGGTAGGGGAAGTTAGAGAGTGGAATGATTGAGAAAGTGGATGGATGAGAATATATATATATATATAAAGAGAGAGGCTTTGGTGTTGGTTGACTGGTTTTGATTGTTGAGATTAATTATGTGCCATCAGATCCTCATCTACATTAGGTCCCATGCCCACTGTCTTGCTGATTGCACCTGATTATTTTGTATTTTGACCCACTAATTATAGTAAATTAGTACTTGTCCTAGGCTAATACATGGCAATTCAGGCACTTTTACATTTAGAGTTTTAGTGCATTGAGTTATTTGCATTTTAGTGTTTAATTAAGAATTTTAAAGTCTAAACTCATGTATTTTTTATTTATGGACTTGAGATATTACAATATGTGCTTGAATTTGTCATTGTAGGGAGTTTTTGAAGGGATAGGGCATGAATTTCAGAAATTACAGTTTGGTACCCGAATTTCAGAAATTACTGTTTGGTACTGTGGCAATGCATATCTCAGTTGGAAAGGACAAGTTGGGTAATTTGGGAGATTAAAGGAGGGCAAATATGGAATAAAAATTGCTGGGTTAATTTTTATATTTTTTTTAAATAGAGATTAAATGAGTAAGGGCCCTGTTTGGAAGCTTATTTGGGAATTTAGCCTAATCCTTTGGATATAGGGCTTGCATTTCATAAACCAAACAAGCCCTAAGCTCTTTAATCCTTAAAAGAAACTGCCCAGACCTGAAAAAGGGGGGACAAGGGCTTCATCCACTATCACTCTCACCATTTTTATCACTGTTCCTCACATCATATTCATTGGGCGATTGCATCAAGCTTCACCACGACCACCCTCCATCTTCTTCACCACCACCATCACGCCATTTAACCCTCTCACATCTCCACCCATTCAACTCATTTCATCCCTGGAGCCATTCTGGAATAGTAGCTCTCTAACCCATCTCATCTTCACGCCATTTTTCATATTCCTTTCCACACACCATTTTCGCACAAGAGTCTCATCTCCTTCACCATTCTTCTCTTCTTCTTCTCCATTCATCACCATCTTATCTGGCCATCACACCACTCCACTCTCATCCCATTTTTGAATAGCAAGCACCCAACTCCTTCACCATTTTTCTCAATCATGATTCTCGGCCAACACACATTTTTCATAACTTTATCCAACTCCTCATTCACTCTCTCGGTCACATGCATATAAACACCTCATCTCCATTGACATACCTTCTGCCATCACCCATCTCTCTCTTTATAACCCATATTTTCCATTTTCTCATTCACTTCTCATGGAGCAAGAAGGCCTAAGCAATAGTTGTGGTCTTAAGAGGATGAGTGGCTAGAGCTTTTTGGGGATTCTTGGTGGATAGAGCAACCGGAGCTTCAATGGTCTTCTAGGGGAGTGTTTAGTGTTTTCCTATGTCTAATTACACATTTATGTTCAAATTCCTTTGATTTATATGTATGTGTGTTGATTGGAACATGATACACTATGGATTTCTATTACTTATGGTAGTTTTCCTTTAGAATTATGTATGTAATTAAGCGATTGCTTCTATATATATAAATCTTAGTGTTTGTATTTTGGCATTATTCAATTGATGTGGCAGAATTGCTTATCTCCTTTGGATTGCTAGCTTGGATTAGTGCTTTTTCTCATTGCATTTAGCACTAGACACTAGGTTCAATATTGAAGGGTCAAATTACACCTTCAAGAAAAGACTCATTGTTTCTTTGTCAAGGACTCTCACTACCAAGTGATTTTTAATGATTACCTAATTAATTAATTGTGCAAACGATGTGCCGAATCAGTTAGTAATTAGGATAATTGGACTTAGGCGATTGCCTTTGGTTAAATACATTTGGTCTTGGATTTTTACTCTCAATTTAACTAAGAATCTAGGAAGGTTGCAACGTTTCACCAAGAGGCCTTAATTCCATCAAACAGGTTTTTTTAAAAAAGAAAACAATCTACTCTGCTTTCCCTATTTAAAAAAAAAACAAGTCCCTTTACATTTCTATAATTGAAAAACACAAAAAAATACATTCCTCAATGACAAACCCCAATTTATTTGCTTCCTTTGCATTTAGGTTAGTCTTGGCATCAAAATAATTTGACTCATTTGAGAGACAACCCGAGGTTGAGCCACTTTGCTCAAACCTTGGTTTCACATATTTTCTTGCATTTGACCCCGAGGCCCACCATTACGACAAAGGTCAAATCACTTGCCATATGGAATATACATTTGTTTCTTTATATTTGTATCAAGTATCATTTTGCAACCTTAACTTTGTAAAGCACACTTTTATTTCTTTTTGTTAACACTATTAGTTCCACTAGACAAAAAATGATGCCAAAACAAGCTTGACAACCAGCTACTAGGGAACCAATTACTTGGCTCCCCGAAAACGACGCCACTTAAAGAGCACCACTTTCGAGTGTGTGTGCGTGTAGCGCACCCTTGGGTTCGCCCTTCAAGAAAATAAGAACCAAGGGGATAGTGGAAGCTAACCCCTGGATGTCGTTCGCTTGAGGAGCCTTACGCAAAAGATGACCTAGTAGCTAATATACAAACTTGAGAAAGCAGGTAAAAAGTATTGTATTTTGTTTTTGGTAATAAATAGGTTCAAAAGATGTTATATGTTCAAAAGTAAAACAAAAATAAGATAAAAGTGAGATTTGGAGGGGAAAGGAAATGGAATCATTCTTGATAAATTGAAACCCCGGGATTCATTGCTTTAAAAGATTTTCAGTGAGTTAATTGTTGATTTTCAGAAGAACCCTAGAGGAATCCCTTTAGGCTAGGCTTAGGTTAACTTAATTAATTCCAGAACCTCACACATTACTTAATTTAACCTAAGTTGATTGAGTTCAAAATCAATATGAATTTGCTAATCGTAAGGGGCTCCTAATTCAACAACCGAGACCCCGAATTGCCACTTAATTAATCCTAGGGTTTAATTAATTACTGGAACCCCACATAACAAATTAAGACTCTAGGATTGAAGTCCAATGCCACTCATGCAATTTGAAAAATTCAAGAATCAATTAATTATGCAAGACTTATAATCCACAATTTGGGCCACCCCACAATTGCACTTAATTTCTCAATTAACCCTAACTCATTGATGGCCACCCAAACAAAGATTAAGGTTGAAAAGAGCGATTACCCAATGTCTAAACACAATTAATTAATTTCTATGCTATTTCATTCATGCAAAACCACTTAACACATTTAATCCACTAACCAAGCCACCTTGAATCAGCACAAGATATTCGCAAAGAGAGTAACAAAATCATGAACCCATAAATTTCATCAAACTCAAAGTTAATGTAGCACAATGTCAAGTATTCAACAAGAAAGAAACAACATAAAATAGTTTCTAACCCTTATACAACATGTAGAAATGAAGAACACAACCAAATGTCATAAATATTGTCCTAGAACCCTAGAAAAGCATGAATACAACAAGAGGAAGAAGGATTAGAATTAGAACTCCCCTATTCAAGCTTTAAGCTCATCCCTTGGCTCCTACCACCAAGAATGGTGGAGCCTAGCTGCTAATCTCCATGGGAAGAATAGCAACCAAGGTGGGAAGGAAAGAGGTCATGGATTTGGGTGGAAGGAAGTGAGAAAGATGAAGATGGAGATGAGAAAATGAGAGAACTAGGGTTAGAAAGTGTGTGGTTGCTGCAAATATGAGGTTTAGGGCTTCAATTTTTGTTTATATATGGTCTAGGGTTGGTCCAAGTGAGTGAGTATCATGTAGGACCCCAAAAATCGCATATGATGTGTTGCTGATAGCGTGAGTTCGCTGTCGGCTCGTCGTGGCGAGGCCATGGCGAGCAATTATTGCTTCTGGTTCTTTCAGGGGAAGTTCGCTGTGGGTTTCGCCGCGGCGAAACCCACGCTGAACTAACATGTTCTCTGCCTTGGGACTTCTCTATAATTTTCAAATTTCGGGTCCTTTTCTGTAATTTGGGAATTTCGAGGTCCTTTTCTATAATTTTTACAATTCACCCAGAATTTTGTATTTTCCCTTTTTTTTCTTGAAATTTAAGCTTTTAGTCCCAATTTCTCCCCTTTTCAAGTATTCTTCTTCATATTGAATCCTTCATATTTGGTCCTCGGATGACCCTACAAATAAAATATACAAAATACAAGAATCAAAATGCCCTAAAAATCAACTAATGCTAATTGATCTTCAATTATGGCATATTAATCCTATTTTCATGCTACTTTAACCTAAGGATCTATATGATCATTTAAACACTTTTTGGACCAATATTGCATCTCAATTATTTTAAATGCCTCAAATTAGGCATATAAAAACATACAAATCCAAGGATTTGTCAACTCCCCCACACTTAAACCTTTGTACTCCCGGACAAAGACAAGTTTAAAAACTTAAGCACAATGGTAAGTAAGGCATAAATGAGAATTTCAACATGCTAATGAACATAAGCCAATGCAAATTGACAACCCCCTAACCAACAAGCAATGAGGAATGAAATGATGCTAAAGTGCTAATCATGAGTGTAGTGAATGCACTGAGGATGAGTAGAGGAGAAAGTCACTCAAGGATAAGTGTTTCGCTATTCTCACCATATTGGGTTCATTTTCTACTCTCAAGATCCACTTAGAAGCACATTCTACCATACGCTTGTAAGAATTCTACGATCATCACTTAAAAACAAGAAGTGTAATGCATCAAAAGGGCTTTTGGGGTTGTAATGATGGAATAGGCCACATGATGAGATGAAATGAATGAAATATGATATTGTGCATGCTTGAATGCCTAATTGAACTCAAAGCACCAATTGCAACTTGCTAAAATCCACACATGCCTTATTTTGTACTTTTTGCAACTTTTCAATTTTTCACATTTTCTTTTCCTTTTTCACTCTTTTTCTTCTTTTTGTATTTTTGTTTTTCTCTATACATGGCATGCTTATGTACAACCAAGCAGTGGCATTTTTTCAAATAACACATGCAATGATGCAGCTTTTCATATATTAGCATGTCAAATGCAAAACATCGAGTGAAGGGCTCAAATGGGGTGACAAATGGAAGAAGTGTTTGCGGTTTGTGTTTGGGATGTGAGGCTATGTAATGAATGCCTTTATCATGCTTCATTACACTAAATGCAACAAGTCTTGATCAAGAATGCAAACAAGTTCTAGAGAATGGCAACAAAGTAGATATCACACAAGAATAAGCAATAGGCCCAAATAAACCTCACAACATGGCTAATTCTCCAAAACTCATAAATAATGATCAACTACAAACAAGATTCAACCATAAAGCATCAATTCCAATCAACAAGGTTGCCAATCAAGAAGATTCATCAAAAGTATCAACAACATATCCAAAAGCATGAAATAATTCCCATAATTGCCAAAACAAGTCCAACAATATCATGTCCGGTCCAAGGATCAACAAAAGTAGAAGTGAGGAAAAGTTCAAAATTTTTCAATTTTTTTTCAACTTTTTGAAGCTAAAAACATAAGCAAGATGCAATGATTTTCAACCCACTTCACCCACTATGAAGCACATCCCTCCCCCACACTTAATTCCTACATTGTCCTCAATGTAGCAAAATATGGAAATACCAATTCAAAGCATGTTGAAATCAAGTGTGGTCATGGTGTGTGAGCAAGAGCATTTATTAATCCTAGGAATTGAAATAAAAACAACTACTCTTTTTACTACTGACTTGTGTCTCTCCCACACACTTATCTTCCTTATACAACAATTAAGCCAAAATATGCATGAAAATTAGGAAGAAAATAGATGAGGAAAGAGACAACCTTTGTTATGGTCTCCTCAGAAACTTGAAGGAGAAGTTCTCATCCAAGATGAGAAGCATGCATTTCTTCAATGTGGCTCCTTCTCCTATATTGGACTTCCTTGGTAGTGGAGGTTCCTGAAAAAGAAACACTGGATCAGCAGCAATATCTAGTCCAAAAGAGAATACATGGAGAGATCTAAAACATGACATATGCATTTTCAAAGCAAGATTCTCCAAGTAAACATCATAACCAAGCAAGTCAATAAGGATCCCATCAGTAGGAACCAAGCATGCAGGCACATTGTTATCACCCTTGACATTGGGTGTTTCAAAATACTCAATGTCATTTCTACCAATGTCGGGTGGCAAGTCACAAGATAAAGTGAGATGGAAAGATTCATTCTTGTTCACAATTTTATCAATCAAAGCATTTGAATCTTTCCTTATTAAACTACCTAAAGAAAGAAAATAATTGGGATCAAGAGATGAACAATTATCATGTTTATTATCAAGTGTAGCATGTACGTTAGTGTTATCAATGAAACTAGATGAAGAAGCAACATCATGCGAAGTGGAAAGCCAATCATCAATTTCTATGCAAGTGGCACATGGCCCATCACATTCACATGTGCAAATAAAGGAAGAATGGGGGGAAGAGGGGTAAATGAATTCTTCATCATGTTCAATAGATTCAAAGAAGCTCAAATCATGCTTATAAACACTTGAAGAAGAGGATGCTTGTTTACACTTCTCCACATTTTGAAAATCCAAGCTCAATGCATCACTTTCCACAATCTCATTCCTAGTACTAGTAGATGCATCATGCACTTCACCACAAGAACAAGGTAAAGGCTCATTCAAACCAAGATCATCGTGACAACTAGCACCTAGAGAGATATCATTGTCACCACACTCATGAGTAATACAAGCAAGATCATCAACTACATAACTACCATGTGAAACTTCATAGTGAGCATTTTCAATATCAAATATTTGAGGGGATTCAACAACAATTTCTTCATCCACCTCATCATCACTCACATCAACAATCACAGTCGTATGAGGAGAGTTAACCTCTTCAAGAAGAGGAGGAATATTACCAAATTGTAAAGGCGACTCCTTCGTTGGTTGAAAAGATACTTGCTCTTTCTTGATGGCTTGTATGGGAATAGACATTGGTGTTTGGAGATTATCTACTTGAGATGTGGCATTTGGATCTTGTTCTTCAATCTCCTCATCATTGTTGAAGTCATAAGGCCATGGTTCTCCTTCTTCTCCATTAGTCTTCTTCCAGAGAGCATGTTGCACAAGCGCCCTGATAAACTCTTGTATTGCTTCAAGCCACTCTTCCATCTCCTTAGGAATTTGATTAACCTCCTTTAACATGAACAACCCATATTGTTGAACTTTTAGCTCATCATACATCCTTCTTAAAGAGAGGGTTTGGTCATCCATGTTTGGAAAGGTGAGGAAGGCATTAAGTCCATGGGTTGAGGGTATGGAGGGTAGAGGTGGAGGTTTATGGTAAGGAGGAGAGGGTGGGTTATATGGATTTTTATACGGCGTAGGAGGGAGGGTGGGGTGAAACTGTGGACAAGATGGTTCCAAATCTATTGGGAAATGGTTAGGTGCTTGAGATCCAAAGGCTTTGTTGTGTCTTTGCGTATCTGCTCTCATAGAATCCAACTCTTGTAGAATGAAATCAACTTGAGAGTGAGTTAGAGTCCAAGGTGCCTCATTCCTCCAAGTATGTGGAAGGCTTGGTGTCTCATCATTCATTGAAAAAGAATGCATAGGAGGATCAGTGTAGAACAAAAGCTCATAGTTAATGTTAAAGTGAGACATGAAAATTGCAATAATGCAAATCCCAATATGCAAGATGCAATGCTATACAAATATGCCTAAACCTAAAATAACAGAAACAAATGCAAAGATCATGGTATGTACAAACCAATAGAAAACCTAAAATGCAACTAAACTAAATGCAACCTAAGAAAATGGACCCTGCCAAAACAAGCTTGACAACCAGCTACTAGGGAACCAATTACTTGGCTCCCCGGCAACGGCGCCACTTGAAGAGCACCACTTTCGAGTGTGTGTGCTTGAAGCGCGCCCTTGGGTCCGCCCTTCAAGAAAATAAGAACCAAGGGGATAGTGGAAGCTAACCCCCGGGTGTCGTTCGCTTGAGGAGCCTAACGCAAAAGATGATCTAGTAGCTAATATACAAACTTGAGAAAGCGGGTAAAAAGTATTGTATTTTGTTTTTGGTAATAAATAGGTTCAAAAGATGTTATATGTTCAAAAGTAAAACAAAAATAAGATAAAAGTGAGATTTGGAGGGGAAAGGAAATGGAATCATTCTTGATAAATGGAAACCTCGGGATTCATTGCTTCAAAAGATTTTCAGGGAGTTAATTGTTGATTTTCACAAGAACCCTAGAGGAATCCCTCTAGGCTAGGCTTAGGTTAACTTAATTAATGCCAGAACCCCGCACATTACTTAATTTAACCTAAGTTGATTGAGTTCAAAATCAATATGAATTTGCTAATCGTAAGGGGCTCCTAATCCAACAACCAGGACCCCGAATTGCCACTTAATTAGTCCTAGGGTTTAATTAATTACTGGAACCCCACATAACAAATTAAGACTCTAGGATTGAAGTCCAATGCCACTCATGCAATTTGACAAATTCAAGAATCAATTAATTATGCAAGATTTATAATCCACAATTTGGGCCACCCCACAATTGCACTTAATTTCTCAATTAACCCTAACTCATTGATGGCACCCAAACAAAGATTAAGGTTGAAAAGAGCGATTACCCAATGTCTAAACACAATTAATTAATTTCTATGCTATTTCATTCATGCAAAACCACTTAACACATTTAATCCACTAACCAAGCCACCTTGAATCAGCACAAGATATTCGCAAAGAGAGTAACAAAATCATGAACCCATAAATTTCATCAAACTCAAAGTTAATGTAGCACAATGTCAAGTATTCAACAAGAAAGAAACAACATAAAATAGTTTCTAACCCTTATACAACATGTAGAAATGAAGAACACAACCAAATGTCATAAATATACTCCTAGAACCCTAGAAAAGCATGAATACAACAAGAGGAAGAAGGATTAGAATTAGAACTCCCCTATTCAAGCTTCAAGCTCATCCCTTGGCTCCCACTACCAAGAATGGTGGAGCCTAGCTGCTAATCTCCATGGGAAGAATAGCAACCAAGGTGGGAAGGAAAGAGGCCATGGATTTGGGTGGAAGGAAGTGAGAAAAATGAAGATGGAGATGAGAAAATGAGAGAACTAGGGTTAGGAAGTGTGTGGTTGCTGCAAATATGAGGTTTAGGGCTTCAATTTTCGTTTATATATGGTCTAGGGTTGGTCCAAGTGAGTGAGTATCATGTAGGACCCCATAAATCGCATATGATGTGTTGCTGATATGCGTGAGTTCATTGTCGGCTCACTGTGGCGAGGCCATGGCGAGCAAACATTGCTTCTGGTTCTTTCAGGGGAAGTTCGCTACCTTGGGACTTCTCTATAATTTTCAAATTTCGGGTCCTTTTCTGTAATTTGGGAATTTCGAGGTCCTTTTCTATAATTTTTACAATTCACCCAGAAAACTTGTATTTTCCCTTTTTTTTCTTGAAATTTCAGCTTTTAGCCCCCAATTTATCCCATTTTCAAGTATTCTTCTTCATATTGAATCCTTCATATTTGGTCCTCGGATGACCCTACAAATAAAATATGCAAAATATAAGAATCAAAATGCCCTAAAAATCAACTAATGCTAATTGATCTTCAATTATGGCATATTAATCCTATTTTCATGCTACTTTAACCTAAGGATCTATATGATCATTTAAACACATTTTGGACCAATATTGCATCTCAATTATGTTAAATGCCTCAAATTAGGCATATAAAAACATACAAATCCAATGATTTGTTAGGAGGGATGGCGAGGACAAACCACATCAACTTAATTACCGTAAAATAGAGAATGTACAAAATTAATTTTGTTGAGGGACTGTGATGCTTTGCATTTTAAGAAGGACCAGAGAAGTATGACTTTGTATCCAAATTAAGTCAGGGACACGTGATAGGCAAGATAATAAGAACAGGAAGCTTTAATTGAGTGGTGTGGATGGTGGAATATTGATTGTGAAATCTGCTTCTAAATGGATTTCTTTCCCTCCTGCTTTATAGTTTATTCTTCTCCTCCTCACTTTCCATTTATGTTCGGGTTCACTTTCTATACAAGTTAAGGGTATTTTGGGTATTCAAAATAAGGACATGCCACTTGCACAATACAAAACATTATTTGGATCTACTAATGAGAGACGAAATTAATTCCTACGTTTTTTAAATAATTTTTGTGATGATGATATCGAGCCATTTTTTAAATAAATAGCTATAGCTATTTTGCAAAGATTTCTGAAACAAAAGTGCTCCATATATTCCTTATTATAAGTTTTAAATAATACTTTGTGATTAGAAACCACTAAAATTAATTAAAAGCAATAATTATGTAATAAATGCAGTTTGTTTTCTTATAATACCCTTATTATTAAATATGAAAGAGAATGTATGTGGAAGAGATAGTGAGGTAGAATGTGGTAAATACTGACAAACATATTTATAAATTTAAAGCTTATAATTAAATTAAGGAGGGAGTAACATTTAACCTCTTTTTTCATATATATATTCTCTTTTTGAGGTCTCAAAGTAAACTAGCCAAACTCAAGCCATATTTTTTTTTTTTTCCCTTAGAGCCCCCAACTAATCCGAAGTGTGCCGCCATCATGTCAAGAATCGGGTAGAATAGCTACTCAAGGATGGTTGAAGTGTGCCGTTATTATCTGTCTCCCCCACATCTCGTCCAACAATTTTCTCGGTTAGTCGGAAATGCGAGGTGTTGACATGACAGAGCTCGAACAAGTAAAGCGCTTCACTGATCTGATAAGAATGTTTTGCTTGCCACCACCACTGATGAGCGACTTTCTAGGCTACAAACACTAGAGGGGTCGACAACAATGAGGGAGAAACTTTTTCCAAGTGCCAATCAGCTTTTTGAAGTAGGGATCAAGTTTATTGCAAAGAAAGACAAAAGCATTCTTTACTTAGTTTGAAAATGGTGCTATGGATCCGGAAATGCGTCCCTTTAAAATACACAATGACAAAGAAATATTTTTCAGAAATGTGATGGCATCCGAGCAATGTCACTGCCAGAGAGGAGAAAATTATGTGACTCAATTAATGTGCCTATTATATTTTCTTATAAACACTATTTGCAGATGTGGATGTGCTAGTGCAACAGGGCGTTATTGTAAATATGCTAGGAAACTCTGATGCCGTCGCAAGATAAACAATCTCTGCAAAAATATTGCAGATCTGAGGAGTTGTTACCCTGTATGAGGGAAGAAATGTATGTTGTGATCTTCTTCCTTCTGCAAGACATATATTCTCCGAGTGACGTGGAGATTGGAAAAATTGTGGAAGAATTAATGGAAGATGGAGTATATGGAGGAGGGATGGGAAGGGTGATGAGAAAGAGGATGACTTTAAGGTAAGGGAAGTACTATACAATGAAGTCTTATGGGAGAAGCTGAAGAAGAAAACAATGGTTCAGAGGTAGTAGAGGGAAGAAATAATGAAGAGGAGGAGAATAGGGTGAGACTTGAGAGAGTGAGGAGAGGGCGGAGGAAGAGGTGGGGAAGTTAGAGAGTGGAATGATGGAGAAGGGGGATGAGAAGAATATTTATAAAGAGAGGAGGGTTGGAGTTGGTTGACTGGTTGTTGAGATTCATTCTGTGCCATCAGATCCTCATCTATAGATCCCACGCCCACTGTGTTGCCACATGGACATTATTACTCCCTCCATCTGTATATAAGAGCTCAACTAGCAAAATCATGTAGATTAAGAAAGGAGTTGAAAATGATAAATATGCCAGAAATAATTTCGTTTTCTCAAATTTACCCTTATTTATAATAGAGTATATAGGAGAAAGAAATATGATAATAATGATATAAATGAATATAAA
This sequence comes from Mimosa bimucronata, assembly GCA_037074515.1. Classification (NCBI taxonomy): domain Eukaryota; kingdom Viridiplantae; phylum Streptophyta; class Magnoliopsida; order Fabales; family Fabaceae; genus Mimosa; species Mimosa bimucronata. The sequence continues at coordinate 6,782,998 of CM073446.1, forward strand.
AGAAAATGTGAATAAAGCAAAAAATGATAGGTATAGTGGGAAAAATTTCATTAAATATTTTGATAAATCTAACTTTTTTTTGACCAGTTGATAAATCTAACTACACTCTTATAAAAATAGACAAACTTATTTAAATTTTGGGCTCTTATAAATATATATATATATATATATATATAAAGGACGGAGGGAGTTTTTTTGGCCCAACTCCCATCACAGCTTCAGTCCTTCTAGTATATATGTACCCCATGCCTCTGTCATTTTGCTATTAATTAATTAAAGTTGTTCGAGGGATTTAATGTCATTACTGCCTTCAAATAAAATATTCCCCCTTAATTAGAAAACATGTCATTTGTATATTTATCAAAGAGGGAGGGATGGCGAGGACATTGGGAAGCTCATTTTATTAGTTTATACAATTACCAATGCCTAAGACTTGTTATCGAACATGTAACTCTGATCTAATTTCACAGACTTAGGAAGAACAAGAGGGAGTAATTTTTAATTATATATCGGTTCCAAATTATAATAGGCAAAAGTTTGATTGTATTGGAATTTTTTTTATAAGAGCTCGGTTTACTACTCTTTATTTAATACATTTGCCCTGTAATTAATTCTATCTTACATTTTTATTATTTTTGCCCTGTAATTAATTCTATCTTCTCTCTTCATCGTTCTCAAATAATACATTTGCTTTAATACATCATTTCGTTATTATTACTCTATTTCTCTTTCTTATGTGTCTCTTTATTAATAAGGGCATTGCTAAAAAAAAACTTTATTTCTCACATTTTTTTTTGGGAAAAATTTATTTCTTACAGAATTATTGCTTTTAACTTATTTTCAATTTTTTTTTAAACCGCATGGTTTAGTTATTGAGCTCTTAAAGCAATACAAGAGGCAATATGAGAATTTTGCTAGTCTACATTATAAAAGGTAATATATGAAAGTCAAGATAATAAATGTTTGATTTTCTTTTTTGCCCTTGCATATTTAATGTAAAGAGAGGAGAGAGAGTTTATGTTAATAAACTATATAAGGGTAAAATTAGAAAATAGCATTAATTACCCATAATAAATGGCTCATCTATATTTCATTGGTTTGTTAAAAATGGCTACTAATCTCTTATAATATGGACTGGAGTGGCTACACATAAGCTTAATCTGCAAAATTTTCGTAATAAGGAAACCCATTACTCATGTGCTTGCATATATGCTTATGGTACCATATAGGACCTTATAATTAATTATTATCACTTAGTCTTTTTCTTAAAAAAAAAAATGGATTAGGACTTTTGACAATGCCCATTCCTGTAGCCTAGATCTCTTGTAAGTTGTTTTGCTGAGAACTCAGCAAATTCTAGCCTTTCATGTAGTAGTATTTTGTAAATAATAAAATTCCTTTTCCGTAAAACAAGAGGGGAATCTCGAAAGCGTTTTTAGAAAAATAAAATAGAAATGGTCCCACTACTACCATATTTGTGCAAGCTTCCCTTTCCAAGAGTTCCACAAATTATAACAAGTTAGAAACACTGAAAGTGCAGGTATTGCGACATTTAACTACATGAAAAATTTCATGTTTATCCTGAGAGCTGGGGACCCGCAACAATGACATTGATACAGCCATAATTATCTTTTTTTTTTTCATAAAATCCATAATTAAATAATCAGTAACTCGAATTAAACTAGCTAGATGTGGAAAAAGGAATGGCTAAAAGCAACAAGGCAGTGCAATCATGTTAATTGAAACATTGACAGATGATGGTACATACTAGGAAGTGAGAGATAAATGAATTAAGGGGAGTGTGAATCCATGGGAAGAGAGGACAAGAATTTTATGAGAAAGGAGGGTGGACCACACTTGCTTTCGTGATCTTGTCTCAATGCAAGTAGGAACTGAAAGTCTGAAAGAGCGCATTTGGGTTAGGGCCTCACGAATAAGAAAGAGTGAAATGATGATAATATGATAGGGCTAATGGTGCACGTATTGTATTGATATATGTATCTCTGCTTTCTACTTACTAAGTGTGAATAATATTTTTATTTTCAATGAAACATGAAGTAAAATAAATATAATATTTCCAGTATTATTTTTTGCAAAATTAATTATTTCACATTAAAAATAATAAAATAATAAGATTTGAAAATATCATGTCAAACTAAATTTGAATAATAAGGTGCGCACCATTTATATAATCTAATGACATATATCATATATTGTAATCTAATAGTTTATTTGACTTTTTTAAACCCACAAAAAAGGCTAATAGAGTCTTATATTTTGAATTAGATGAAGTATTATTAAATTAGTATTATCCTCTACGTTGGCAAATATATTTCCTAAAAAAAATTACCGCGTTGGTTAGGAAGCTTCAAAGAACATCAATATCCATTATACTATGTAAGGTCTAACACTAAGAAGCCGTGTAAATTGGAAAGCTTTCCTTCAACAAAGTGTTTCTTTTATAGGCACAGGGTTAAGCGTTGCCACTCCCACATCACATTAAAGTCCATGGATGACCAGAATCATGAGATAATATTGATAAAGAATAATCCCCAGTAAACTTTACTATGACAATACCATCCATGTATTTGGATTCAATAATAGTGTTGGAATAGTGAGAATACTACTTTAAGAAAGAGGCAATGGATTCAATAGTGAGATCACGACACATGCGTACCATAGAGAGTAAATTTAACTGCATAAATGAATTATTGATCATAGTACAATTTAATAAGATATATTTGAGTGAGTGTTATGTGTTTCTATTTTTGCCATAGTTGGTTCAGTGAGTGTGTAGAGGAGAAACAGGTGGAGTGTATAGAAATGTTCACGGGGCTGATGATGAAAATGGGTATAGGGACAAATGGGACATGGATATATTGAATCCCTACGAACTTAATAAATAATTAATGCCGAATAATTAATCCTTAATTACATCTATCACACAATTGTACAAATTATCTTCTGTCATCTCTTTCAATAATAAAGTCACTTTCTCACCAATTCTAGGAAGAAGCATGCTTATTGGGACTGACGAGAACTATCATTGATTAAATAAAACAAATAAGGTCACTTTCTCTTGCTGTAAAAAAGATGCATCATTTTTTTAAACAGCTTAACCCTTTCCACCATCCACCTCTCTAGTTAACTTTGTTTGCATGCACATGTAGGTTTCAATTTGTAGGAATGCACCTAATCCACCTTTGATGGGTTAGGATCCAAGCCCAATGAGAATTATGGCTAATATGTGATGCCCAATTAAATTGGGGATATTATGTAAATAAGAAAAGTCATGGGATAACTGTAGTAGTTTTCCCCTACTAATTTGAAATTGAAAAGATATAACTTTTCAAACGTAATATATGGGGGAGTTGTTCTGGATAAAAGAGTCAACCTTGGAACAAAATAAACTCCCGATAAAAGCTTTCTGCATCTCTTCTCTTTTCTTTCTCTTATGGTGCATCTGTTGTATACATAGTCTGAGTCCAAATCGGTGCTCTGATTTCCTGTGGGTACCAAGCGAGTCTACCGGATTCCAGGTACACCCGAATTTCTTCAGTGGTATCAGAGCAAAATTGATTTTAGGGCTAGAATTTTATTTTTCTGATAGAATTGCCTCTGGATTGCATATTAATTTGTCTCATGTGATGAATGCAAATCCTATATATGTATGCATATTAACCAGTGCTTCTCTGCGTTCATTAATTTTTTTCTTGAATGTTTTACTGTGCGAAGGATGATGATTTGCTTCTCAAATCCATTAAGCAAATCCTATATGACTATAGTTTCATTTATTTATTTTTTGATGAATGCAAATTGTGACTTAAGGTGTTTGTTTTTTTCCGCTTAATATGTATGCATTTTAGTGTGACTTACGTGTTCTATTTCGTGCTGCGTATTTTGGTTGAATATAAATGTGTTTATGGATTTGAGAAAACACATAGAAAAAACCAGGAACCAAAGAATATAAGGAAACCACAATTTAAAAGAGAGAAAATACACCATGGGGCTTACTTTTCGAAACAGGGTCATTAGAAATCAAAGGATTTAGGCCATAAAAATTATCCCATTGTGTAGAGCACGAAAAAAAGATGAAAATCGACACCAAGAACGCCCAAAACGGACGTCAGACAGAAGAGATATGGGGAACAAGTTCGGGTCCGCGGACCCGACCCGTTTCGTCATCCGGGTCTGGTATGACCCGACTGGAGGTTGAAGATAACCTCTAGCATCCAAAACGGCATCGTTTTGGCTTCTGTTTTTTTTAAAAAAAAATTCCTGAAGTTGTGCGTTTCAATTACAAGTGGTTGGGCTCTATGGGCATGGTCCAATACTTAACCAACATTAAAAAAAAATTGGGCTTGATTGTCTAGAGCCCAATACATCTAAATTATATATTTTAATTTAATATTCGGGTGGGCTTCTTCTTGTTGGGCCCAGGGTCCATACAAAAAAAAGATTGAGCGTGGGCTTCTCTGGGATGGGCCCAGAGTCCATATATAAAAATAAAAAAAATTCAGTTGTTTTTTCTTCTTTCCTCCTTTTAGGGTTATTTGAAGTGGCATTTTAGCTCCGATTGAAACGCGGTTTGTTTCTAAAATTTCCTAAATTCGAGAGTTACATTTAGACATATTGTTTGTCTATTGTTAAGGTGGTTTGAATAAATATATATATATATATATATATATTTTTGGTGCTATTCTTTTGTGATTTTTATTAGTTTAAAAATCCTAAAATATTTATAATAATTCATAAAAATTTTATTTGAGGAAAATATGAACTTAGAGAGTTCTAAAAGCACCAAACCAAAAGAATTTCACTCTTTTGGATGATGTTCATATAGAGAAACTTAATCCTAAGTATGATTTACATAGTGGTAAATCAGAAAAGGAATAAGTAATTGGATATTACCTCTAAGTGTTGATTCAAACCTAAATTACTTAGAGAAATGTGAGCCTCTAAGTGATGTATTAAGTAAGGATTTTTGTATTAGAGTATGAGACTCTAAAATAAAACCTCAAAGAAAAATATCCTTAAGAGGATCAAAAGAGAGATAATTCATAGTAAAGTTCATTTGAACTTGAAATGAAACAAGAGGTGTAATAGGAAGAAAATATTGATAATGCACTAAAGGAGGAACATGAATAGCCAAAATCCTAAAGTTTAGGATTGGGATCTGAATAAACCTCAGGGAGGTTGAAATGACGATCAGATATTAAAGAAATAGTATTAGATCAATACGAGAGGAAATTTCAAATGGAGAAATTTTCACATCTTAATTCCGGATCATGGTGAAATTCAGGAATAAAATACTCATAAAAAATGACTTGAAAGCCTACCTTAGGAGAAAAAGTATCCTAAACCCAGTCCAATCCACCAATGATTAAATCAATAAAAGACTTAAGAGCAAAGACTAAATGTTTCTGTGAAGAAATATATATATATATCAATTGCATAAGACATTTGAAAATTTCTTTGAGAAAATAGAGAACCTCTTAGAAATCACCAAAGCAACATAGCACAACTTCTATCATGTCATTTAGGAATATGAGATTCCTAAAGCCTTACTGAATAACGGTTACTGAGAACCTATCAAATTTGGTTTTGGAAAGTAGAGAGACTTCACCCTTCCATTTTTGATGTTATATTTGGCTAAATTAACTTCATAAAAATCATAAGATCGTGGTAGAAATCAAGAAAACTCTTAAGTCACTCAAATAAGAAGTTAATAAGACATTATGGAAATAATGTAAAGAGAGACATGAAGAAGTGAATGTCAAATACACTTTGTGAGTGGGAGCAAAATGTCAAATGCTCCATCTGAGCAGGAGCTCTTGAAAAATGTGTTTTCTAAGAGTGTTATATGCTCTATCTAAGTAGGAGCTCCTAGAAAATAAGCCTTCTTGGAGTTTCATATGCTTTATTTAAGTGGGAGCCAATGTCAAATACTCTATCTGAGTGGGAGCTAATGGCATTGCTATGTCTAAGTAGGAGTTTTCAGAAATTAAGTTTTTTGAGAGACATAATTGAGCATATTCTAGAAAGCACTTGTATAAAATTCTTGATAAATGGTAGTATTATTATTGGAATCTGTGTGATGGGAGGTACAAACGGATTCTCCTGATCATGGACCTAATAGTGTTACTATTTTTCTAGTCAAGAATAATACAAGTGCATGACATTGTATACTTCAATGTGCTACAAATAAATTCTTAGATCAAATCAGATTGTGAATAGCCAAGTAAGTGGGATGATTTGAAGTAATTAAGCCAAGAAAGGCTGCTAAGAACAACAACACAACTAATGGGGACAAATGTGATATCTGATATTGAAAGGTCTCATATGATTAAAATAGAAGATGTTGTCATTTCATTGACCAAAAGTCATGATGAAGTTAAAGTTGAGAAGTCATCTCGACTAAGCTTATGAGAGGACATGAGACCTGCATGGCTCAAAAAGGGAATAGTGTGTCATAAATTACCCTATAGAGTGCAAGCATGATAGAAATCCAACAACAAAGAGCCATGTGAATTTTGTAAAAGGAAATTTTTTCGCAAAACTTCCATTCACTACTACAAAAAACAGAATTCATGTCCCCATTTCACGTCTCTTTTTTGAAAATGAGATGTAAAAAAAAGGCGGTGGCAAATTTGTAAATAAGTGAAACACTTTTAACGTCTCTTTTTTAAATATGAGACGTGGATTCTCTGAAAAAAGAGCGCCAAACAAAAAAATATGGGAAAATATAGGCGGGAAATTACTTTCCTCGTCTCACAAAAAATGTGAGACGTGGAAAGTTGTTTTCAACGTCTCACAAAAAATGTGAGACGTTGAAAACTGCTTTCCACGTCTCACATTTTTTGTGAGACGTGGAAAGTAGGCAAATTTTTTTTTTTTTTAAAAAATCTAAAATCTTTCCACGTCTCATTTTTATTTATGAGACGTGGATTATTGTGAAATTTGGGCGCGGAATTTGAAAATAGGCAAAATAATAGGCGGGAAATTACTTTCCACGTCTCACAAAAAATGTGAGACGTGGAAAGTTGTTTTCAACGTCTCACAAAAAATGTGAGACGTTGAAAACTGCTTTCCACGTCTCACATTTTTTGTGAGACGTGGAAAGTAGGCAATTTTTTTTTTTTTAAAAAAATCTAAAATATTTCCACGTCTCATTTTTATTTATGAGACGTGGATTATTGTGAAATTTGGGCGCGGAATTTGAAAATAGGCAAAATAATAGGCAGAAAATTACTTTCCGCGACTCACAAAAAAACTTTTTTAAAGTGAGAAGTGGATTTAAAAAAAAAAACTTTCAACGTCTCATAAATTTTATGAGACGTTGAAAGATGTGGATTTAAAAAAAAAAACTTTCAACGTCTCATAAATTTTATGAGACGTTGAAAGACGTGGATTTTAAAAAAAAAAAAAACTTTCAACGTCTCATAAAATTTATGAGACGTTGAAAGACGTGGATTTAAAAAAAAAAAAAAACTTTCAACGTCTCATAAAATTTATGAGACGTTGAAAGTCACTTTCAACGTCTCATAAATTTTATGAGACGTTGAAAGACGTGGATTTTAAAAAAAAAAAACTTTCAACGTCTCATAAAATTTATGAGACGTTGAAAGTGACTTTCAACGTCTCATAAATTTTATGAGACGTTGAAAGTCCTGACGAGGTGGATTTAAAAGAAACAGACAGAAGATCTTATCTTTGCTTTTGGTCTCTCTCTCTCTAAATTTACAGATCTGATTTCGAAATTTCCATTCCATCTTCTCTCTCTCAACATCTCCCTCGACATCTTCTCCCTCGCCGTCCTTCCCTCACCACTGCCTTCACCTTTCCCTCACCACTCCCTCGACATCTCATTCGAAATTTACAGATCTGGTATGTAGTTGTTTTTTTTGGAATAATATAGCAGTACAATGATTTATCAATTACTTTGTGCCACAGATTTTGTATCCCTACTTCCCCTTCTTCAACTTCAACCTCTCTTCCCCTTTCCGTCAGTTTCTTTTTCTTCTCCAAGCTTAGATCTTTCCATGTCGCCACTGCCACAACGAAGCCATGGTCTCTTCTATCTCTTCCTTTCTTATATTTATATTCACTTCTAGATCGTCTATGATTTATATACAAATTCCCAATCTAGTTTATTCGTTGATTTTTTTTTGTTTGAATTGAAATGTGTTTTTTTTTGTGATTAAGAGCTCGCTTGACAACCCCAAAGAGCACCATGAACTGGTCAGGCATGATGTTAAGCAGGTAAGAAGCTTGCCTCTGCTCCTTTTTTACCGACCCTGCCTTCAGTTATTTGCATTTTGTATATGTTTGTTTTAATGAATTAGTATTTATTATTGGCATTGATTTGTTAAAACTTGGTCGTGACTTTTGTTTATTTCAGGTTATATGTTCAGTCTGTGATGTTGAGTAGGAGGTAATTAATGTCTTCTTTATTGTGATTTACTTAGTTGAATTGATTTGATTGGCTTCTAATATTAGTTTGGATATAAATAATAAAATTAGTTCATTTTTTTATTTTAAGTGTTATATTTCTATTATTCAGATAAGATATTGGGGTTTTTTTTAGATTGTGGTTAATCAGCCTAATTAAAAAATATTCTTTTTTTTTTTAAAAAAAGACTTTTCACGTCTCTTATTTGAAAAAGAGACGTGAAAAGTATTTTTTACGTCTCACATTAAAAAAGGAGACGTGAAAAGTGGTCGCAGAAGACTTTCCACGTCTCACATTCAAAAAAGAGACGTGGAAAGTCCCCACTTTTCACATCTCATTTTTGAATGTGAGACGTGGAAAGTCTTCTGTGGCCACTTTTCACGTCTCACATTCAAAAATGAGACGTGGAAAGTGCGGACTTTTCACGTCTCATTTTAAATGTGAGACGTGGAAAGTTCCGACTTTCTACGTCTCACGTATCCACGTCCCACAAAAAAGAGACGTGAAAAGTCCAAAAAAAGAGACGTGAAAAGTGTTTTCTGTAGTAGTGATTACACAAGATGAAAAGGGTTGTCAATTAAGTTTGACACATATAACTTGAGGCTTAACGCCTTTTATGAGACAACATCTACATTAGATAACCAACAATACAAAGAGATTGAAGGAAGTTGATTATATATTGTCGAATGAACAATGAGTGCAAGTGTTCATAAGGGCTCCTTTCCTGATGGGACCACATGAAAGTTAGGTTAAACCAAAATGAAAACTTTGTTAGTTTTAATGTTGTATCAAAGTACCTAGAGTTTGAACATGGATGTCTAGAGGTATGCAAACCTTTTGGGCTAGCATACCGTAGAGGTAGCACGTTCTCAATACCCTAAACCTGAATGAGACAAGGGTAAGAGTTTCTACAAAAGGGAATGTGAAGACTACCCTGACATCATAGGAGTAATAAACTCTTTAAGGAGATGAATGACATAATTAAGGTTAAATTCTTTTCCTACTAAAGAATAAACCATTTTGAGATGGATTTTTCTTTGTCAATAGTGAGCAGGAAAAGACTCAAGCTCCATAGACTAAAAGAATAAGGATCGAAGATCCTTTATTAAATGTTGTCATTTATCAAATTCAAGCATAAGGTTTTAAATTGGTAATGACGTGAGGATTGAGGTGAAAGGCATTAGAGCCTACAAGTTCATTGTTTCATGCACCAGGCTCATGGGTTCTAAATGAACTATCTTGACTTTCATGACAAAATTAGTTGTTTGTGATACAATCTTCCTTGACATTTCTTTGTTTTTCCATCTTTGTTGGTAATCTTTATGGCGTGACTGCTTTACCATCCTAATTCATGTGTTAACTTGAATACATGTCATGGTGGACTAGGACACATAATTTGAATCGGAATTTTCAAGAATGCTATGTTCATTACCCAATAGGGAAGTGTCTAGTAGGTAAAGTAATAAGAAAAGTTATTTCAGTAAGGGAACTAAAATAGAGAAAAATATTGCATTTCTTCCATCCGACTATATATGGTCCAATGAATGTGAGGGCATGACACTGAGGTTATTTACCTTAGTTGATGATTACTCATGTAATTATCATTACTTTATTTCACACAAGTTTGAAGCCCAAGTGCTTTAGACGATAAGTGAATAAAGTTGAAAATAAAGTGCATAAAGAATTTAAGAATTCTACGCACTAATAGAGGTTGTTTTTTGTGAATGGCAAAATGCACAAGAGGGGGGTGAATTGTGCTTTTCAAAATTAAACTGTTAAACTCAAAAACGATCCTTTATACTGGTTCGGCCAAACACTGCCTACGTCCAGTTCTCCAACTCCTCGTTGGGTTCCACTATATCACAGGTTTTACAACACGGGTTCACCTGCCAACCTTTATAAAACAGAGCTTTAGACTTCCTCTAAACGCTCCCCCTTACAAGTTGTAAGAATACAACCCTATTCTAAAGTCCCAGACTTTAAAACAACCTCAAACAGTAGAGGATTTCAATAAATGAGTTCACTTAATGAACAGATTTTGATAAACACTGAAGTACAAATAGTCTCACTAAGAGTAATAAAAACTTTAAGGTTTAGAGAGCAGAGAGTAGATGGAAGTAATGACTGTTCGTAATTTTTGTTCTCTACTTCATAAATGCTCAAGTCTCGGTTTTTATATCTCTTCACAGCTTTGCCTTTTCCTTCAGCTCTAAGAGGCTGTTTGAATGTGTTCCTTGAGAGTTCTTAGCCGTTGGCATTAAATGTTGTTCTTCATCTAGGTCAACTTTCTTCTCTTGCTTCATTCAATTCTTGCAGAGAGTGAGATAAGAGAAGCAGAGTCCGTGAGTTACGATCACCTGCAACATTGTACTTACATAGCAGCTTTATCAGTAGCGCTAGTTCCTTTGGCTATCGCTAGCTTACTAGTGTGAGTCCTGCACTTAGCCATTAGCTAAACAAGTATTCATGTGAAGCACAGTAGGTGTCATCGCTAGTGAAATTCATTAGCTCAGTGTATACAGACAATATATTAGCTATAAGAATGTCTAAGTTATTTTAACAAGTGATTTCCTATCGATAGCTAATCTCCTTATCGCTAGTGACTATGTTATCGCTAGTTCAATTCATTAGCTCAATGTATTAGCCATCTGTAAGTTATCTCAAGTGTTCTACTATCGATAGCTGATCCTGTTATCGCTAGTTATCTTTGCTAGCTGATCTGGCTTTCTGTTGTCCAAGTTAACTATGGGGTCTTAGCGATAGTGATCTATTGTTCTTTTCTTAGGCTAGCTCAATTCTTTATATTAGCGATAGAGGTATTGTCTTATTCTTCAGATTATTGCTAAGTCCTCATTAGCTAATATTATCCTTATCTCTTCATCTATTAGCGATAGGCTTTTAGCCTAGCGATAGTGTATCTGTAATCTATAGGATTTTACTTGTTCAACGTTTAGATAACCTACACTCTTTTCCTTAGTCATATACCATGATTCTTATCTCAATTCATTCCAGACTAAGTTATATGTTATCTGTTTATTTTACTTATGTTATATACGGGTCCAGTCCTCATCAAAACTTAAGATTCTAACATTCTTGACCAGTTTCAATGAGCTTCATAAAGAAAAACGGATATTTATTTAGTTAAATGATCCTTTGAACTCTGTCACCAGATGGAGTTGTTAGGAGGCGTATTGAAATGTTACTAAACATGGTCATGTATAAAATGGTTCAAGCTAACCCACCAAAAGTGAGTGGGAGAGTGTTGTCTAGTCCACCTTTGGTGGATTAGTATACATATTTGATTGATCAAGTATAGTTTTCTCTTTAAGGGAGATACAAACTTTATACTTAACCATGTGCCCTCTTAAGTGGTCTTTTCCGAATCACACGAATTATGGTCAAAGAGCAAATTAAGTTTTTTTTTGAGTTCCCATAGGCCATAAAGGTCAATTACACGATCTCACTGTCATTGTAAGTGGGAGCTTATTATGGTGACATTTTCCATAAGTGAAAATGAAGATGGATTTATGTCTGAAAAAAAGTAAAAGGAACCATATTTGTTATGAGTGAGTTTTTCCAAACAATGGTGAAGCTCAGCATATTTTATTTCTCTGTATCTCTTTATGAGACACAATGACAAGGCAATATGGAACAAGCTCTAAAGTCCTCAATTGCCCATGTAAGTGGGAGCTTGTGAAAGGTCATTAAAGAGACCTACAAGTGTTTTGTATAAGAGGCGTTACCTTCTTCTTAGAAGGATTGGAAGAAAGCAATATTAAAGGACGTAGATTCTTTGAAAAAGAATCAAGTCTGAGAGTTTGTTGATCCACCACAAGGACAAGAGATCATTTGTAAGCAAATGAATTCTTAAGATTAAGAACAAGTTGGTTAGATCAATTAACAACACAAGACTCTTTCGGTTACAAAAGGGTATACATAGGTATACATTGTGAGAATACCTTCTCATATATATTATGTGCTTAAAATCATACTCATTTTGGAAATAGTTGATTGTTTGGTTTTAGATTTACATCAAGTGGATGTGAAACTTACATTTTGAGTTGTGATTTGGATGAAGAAATCTATATGCTTTGACTATTAGATTTCACTACAATAGATGTTTAAGGTTTACAAAGTGATGACCTCATATTACATATTTTTGCATAAGTCAATTCATGGATTGATGTAATCATCCAAACAATGGTATTTAAAATTCCATATGAGTGGTAACTTAATGGTTTTAGAAACCATTACTAAATAGTTTGTGATATTATCCTTTAAGTGGATGATATACTATGGACCAAAATAGTTTGATTTTGATAGTGCCTATTAAGGAAAGGTGCTAAGAATATGGGTAAATCATTGTATATTTTTGGAGTCGAGATCCAAAGATATAGCTCAAGCATACTCCATTCTTTGTTACAAGAGAGTTATATTATGGAAGTTCTTGAGCGGTCCAAGGTAAACGATTTTGATTCCATAGATACCCTGGTGACTTCTAGAGTGAGTTTGGGTCTTGATTATAGATATCCCTAAACTGAATCAACTTTAAACTCAAAATGGAAAAGGGTTTCCATGTAAACGTTGTTGGTAGTTTGATGTACACAGTGGTGCATAAAGTATCAGATATCCATTGTGGTAGGACTTTGTAAGTCTATACTAGTCTAACCATTGTGAGAGGCATATGATGGCTCCATAAAAATGCTTATAGATACTTTAAAGGGCACGATAGTTATGCTCATTTAAAAGTACTTACTGTGGTAGTACATATGACTGTATGGTCGATGATGTATAGAAGAACATCTTGGATTTGAAATAAAAAAATTTCAAACCTAGTGTTAATGCATTGTGAAAACACTAAGACCGTTGCCTAAATAAAAGACCCTAAGTATCATAGCATGAGTAAAATACAAAGATAAAAAATGTGAGATATGTTGTAGCACATAAGGCTTAGAGCCGGGAAAATGGGTTCAACCAGCGGGCTCAACCCACCAGCCCGCGGGTTAAAGCAGGTTAGGGTTGGGAAATTTCCAACCCATTTAATGGCGGGCTGCACAGGCCCAACCCATGCAGCCCGCGGGTTGAGGCGGGCTGGCCCGCGGGTTGACGGGCTGGCCCGCCATATATATTTTTTTATTAAAAAAAAAAGAAAAATCCCATTTTAATTTATTATGTTATTTTTTAGATACTTCATATATATAAATTGTGGTTGATACAACCAATTGTGATGTTTGTATGATAGAATCTAAACTTTGTTGATAATATTGTTGGTAAAATAAAAGTAGTAAGATATCAATAAAAAAAATATGTAATTTTGGAATTAATAGTTTTACGGCATTTGGGGTATTCTACTTTAGTTGATGCAATGTTGATTTTTTTTTGTTGATTCAGAACTTTATTTAGTCTCTTTTGTTATTTTTAAAATAAAAAAAATTAAAAAAAAAAAAAGTGACGGGTTGGCGGGCCAACCCGCCACCCAGCTGGGTTGGGTTAGGGTTGGGGTTTTTGCAACCCATTAAGAAGCGGGCCGCACAGGCTCGAACCATATAACCCGCAACCCGTGACGGGCCAGCCCGCAACCCGCGGGCTGGCCCGTTTTCCCAGCTCTATGACATAAGGTTGTTCTTAAACAACAAGTTCCTATGCAAAGTCCCCTAATTGAGCCTGTGTGCAAGGATATACATGTGAGACATGATAAGTCCTTCGGCAAACATAGGATATGAAGTAATGGACACTTCATTAAGGCTTTACATGTGTATATGATAGTATACAATGTCTAGTATGTCGTACAGGTTGATGAGGTTGGCTCTCTCATACGAGTGACCGCCTTTGACACTCAGGAGTAGTGTGCAAAGATGAGACAATGTGTTCACTAGCAAAGCAGTGAAAATACTGATATGGTAGAGAAGAAACACAAACTATATGTCGCCTCGCCTCAAAAGTACAGCAAGTCGAGATGAGATTTGTAGTTACACACATATGGATCGAATTATGGATACCCACATCCGTAATACCTGTAGCTAGACAACAAAATTCTTCAAAATTGACGTCATACAATGCGAGATGAGTTGAAGAATTTTGGGTTTAGATACTGTGTGTTTCTATACTAAAGTTTGTATGGTGTTAATGATACAGTCAAATCGACGTACGCTCTTATAGAAAAAGAGTAACACCGTAGCATGCGATTCATACCATATGTGCTAAGATTACCGCAAATTGGAAGCAAGTGAATGGATCCTTGTTTCACTGTTGTGTGAGTCCAAGAAAGGTTCCATACTTTCTTGATGTCCTTTGACTTTGACAATGTCATGGAAATATGTTTTAGTGTCTGCTACCTTAGCGTATATCCTATGATCATGATAAATGCGATCTAAAGGTATTACGTTAGGAAAGCGGTTGATTCATATTGAAGTGATATTTGGGCGAAAGGAAGATTACCTGAAATACACGCACTTATGCTAGTGTCTGAGACCGGTTCATTATGATATTAGTGTGCTAATTTCTTAAGTGTGGACACTGTATATGAGAAAGACAATATGAGTTTTATCTTGGCTCAAAAGGGATTAGATTGACCATGAGAAAAGTGTATTTGTGTAAATCTATGATATTTGAGGCACTATATTAAAATGATCGAGATGCACTACAGGGTTGTTTTGTGTTGGTCTCTGTAAAAGGGATTTCTAGTACAAGATACTTAAAAGGAGACGTCGTGCCCACACGGTTACGATAGAGCACTTAATATGAAAGAAGGAAAGAAGAGAAAGAGACTTAACCCTTAACATCTAACCCATTAAGTGTGAGTGGGAGATGTAGGAATGCACCTAATTTACCCTTGGTGGGTTAGGGCCTAAGCCCAATGAGAATTAGGGCTAATATGTGATGCCCAATTAAATTGAGGGTATTATATAAATAAGAAAAGTCATGGGATAACTGTAGTAGTTTTCCCCTACTAATTTGAAATTGAAAAGATATGACTTTTCAAACGTAATATATGGGGGAGTTGTTCTGGACAGAAGAGTCAACCTTGGAACAAAATAAACTCCCGATAAAAACTTTTTGCATCTCTTCTCTTTTCTTCCTCTTATGGTGCATCTGTTGTATACGTAGTCTGAGTCCAAATTGGTGCTCTGATTTCCTGTGGGTACCTAGCTAGTCTGCCGGATTCCAGATACGCCCTAATTTCTACACAATTAAATGAAAGATTCGTTTTTCCTATGAGTGGAAGGCGTGTTTATGTGTGTAAAGATTGGCAGATCAGTTTGGACTATTTGCGCCCAAAAAATCAAACTGCATTGAATTATTTTCAGAGATCATGAGATAATAGACAGAAGGAGGACTTGAATAAGCTAAATTACAAAGCACGAGAGAGACACATCACGATCAAGTTTTCCATTGTAGAGTGTACACACTGATAGAGACAGTGATCACCATTTCTCAAATTTATAAACACAACACACACTGATACGGTATATGATTAATGAAACCATATATGGATGGTGGTGTATATGTGGGCCCGGTGTTAAGTTAATTAGTTAATTATTATTGGGTATGGAGCGTGTCTATATATAAATATAGATACTTTTGAATGTAAGGTTTTTCCAATGCTATGTACAAAGATATATAGTCTTGGTGTAGCAGATTATTTATAGATGGGGTTTGCTTATAATCATGATGTAGGTATGTGCATGTATAATCACACATAATTATGGAGTAATGTGCTCACATTTTTTTCATATTATTTGCTAGATATTTTTTGTGTACATTATGGAGTAATGAGAGATGGGAAAGGGGTTGAAATATCTAATTATATATGCTAAAGATCACATTGATCTCAATCCCCAAAATGATAAAAATGACTAGTTTTATACATATTTTTGGAGCGCACTTGTCACTCAGTCATAAACGGTCGTATCTCCTCCCTCCACCAGCGACTTCTTCTTCTTCTTCATCATCTCTCTCTCTCTCTCTATATATATGTCTTCTTTAATTTATAACAACCTCCCTCCTCATCTCACTTCTCTGAACCCTGCTTTTTCTTCTTCTCCTTTCATAGCTTCATAGTTTGAGGCTTCACACTTTTCTTGCATTGTTATATATGGACTTTTGTTCTGGTGGTGACTTGCATTATATTCCCTATGTAAGCCATCAACACCCTCACAAACGTTTCCCTCTTTCCTCTTTCCTCTTTTCTTCTGTAACTTGTTATAAAACTGCCATTTATCTAAAGTGGTTTTGTTTGTTTTCGTTGTGTTTATTTGTAGGTGGCCATATATGTAAACCCTGCGCTTACATTTGGGCTGTTCATGGCTTACATGATTGCTCACTTCCACCCTCTTCTTTATAACAACCTCCATCCTCATCTCACTTCTCTAAATCCTGCTTTTCTGCTTTTCTTCTCACTTCTCTAACAACCTCATCCCCATCTCTTTGGCTCCAGCAAGTGCCACTACTGCACAAAAAAAAAGTACACCACAACATCAACCCCCTTACCTCCTCTTAAAAATGTCAAAATCCAGTCAACTCGGAAAAATCATTGACTTTGTCATGAAGCTGTTTTAGAAAACCTGCCTGAAAAAATCGATATCAGCTTGTTCGTCACCGGCCGCAAGTGCACGGGTCGCGCCAAGTAATAAAGTGATAAGTAAAGTATCGTTCCCACGAGGATTTGGTCCAAAACCTGGTCAAACAATGATTGTTACACTCTCGCCCAATTTGAGTGACACAAATGTTGAGATTGGATATTAACAATGAAAATAAACCTATGCTAAATGAAAATACAACTATAAACAAGTGATTCTCTAACTTCAAGGATAAAATGGGTCCTAAGATTATCTATCCCCCTTGTACTTCTTAAAACTCAATTAACCTCCCCTCAAAGAAGCTCTCAACGAAACCACGTGCTAATCTAGGGTTCATAGAGTACTTGTAAACGCTCTCTCAAGTCAAGAACAAGTGTTTAGTCTTATTAATTACACAATCTCTTGCTACAAGTTAATAAAACCCAATTATCACGCTCGAACCCTAATGTGACTATGCAAGGCTAGCAAGTATATCTCTATCTTACCAACAAAACCATCCATCCATGCAAACTTCAGGTTCTTGCACTATTTTACCCAAGTTCTACACTCAATCTAGCCCTCTCAAGCATCAATCAAGTGAACCCAACATCTAAATGGTGATCAAGCACTTAGAAGCATTAGGAGAAGAGTAAAATAAGCACATAGATATCATTAATCACAACATAAGAGGAGGAATCAAGAATCAATACATACAAGGGTTCAAAATAATCCTAGAATCAAAGTATTTAGCTACTCATGTTCTACAACTCCATGGGAGCATATATATACAACATTACAAAACAGAACAAGAGAAGAGAATGAAGATGGAGAAGATAAACCAAGAGAGGAAGCCCAAATCTCTTCGAAGCTCCAAGCCCAAGCTAAATCCCCACCAAGCTCCAAGCCCTAGCAGAGCAAAACACCCCCAAGAATGCCCAGAAGTCGAAGAATGTCGAGCTCCCTCGAAACCCTAGCTTTTATATCACTTAAATCTGTCAAAAAACGCGTAGCAGAGTAGTCCGTTTGCCGTGAGTTCGTCGTGGCGAAGTCCATGATGAACTATGATCGTTTCTGCCTCTTTTTGGGGGGTTTTGGCTTGCCGTGAGTTCGCCCCGGCGAGCTCACGGCGAACTTGGACCTATCTGTAATTTTGGAATTTCGGGGACCTATCTGTAATTTGGGAAATTCGAGGTCCTTTTCTGTAATTTTTACAATTCGTCCAGAAACTTGTATTTTCCCTTTTTTCTTGAAATTTCAGCTTCTAGCCCCAAATTTTCCCCTCTTTAAGTGTTCTTCTTAATCCAGGATCCCTTGGTTATTGTATCAAAATATTCCTACAATATTTACATAAAACAACATAAGCAACTAACTAGAAATGTGATCAAAATCTACACTAATAAACAATTATATGCAACCAAAAATCAAATGAGCATTTTCCTATCTTGAGTATCCAAAAATTATAAATGATTGAATAAAACCTCAAGGAAAATGTGTTGAAAATACATGAATTCCAAGAGTTATCACAACTCCTTATGACAGCTCTTTTTTTTTTCGGTTCAATGTGTTTCAGGAAGAATAGGATGAAGAAGAAGGTGGAGAGTGCCAGTGATTATTTTGAAGATCGCCAATATTCAGCCGGATGAGTACGCGTTGTCGTGGAGGAAGTACGGTCAGGAAACCGGTCAAGTGATCCCTAGCAAGGTGAGGGCGTCAGCGGATCGTGACCGTTGATATAGCCAGCCTACAAGGGCGTGTTTGTTTGATTGCTTTTTGTTGAGGCTGATTTAATTGGATTTTTTTTTGGCCAATATTTATTTGGACTTATGGAAAAAGGGATTACCACAAGGGACTTGGCTTCTCCTATCTCATCCTTTGTCCCGAAATTATTCCATTTTTATATATTTATTTTCATCATTAGATTCTAGATCAAATCGGTAATATTTTGTTATATTATAGGCAAAAAATGGTTAAATTTTCAATTTTATCTGATGTTTTTCAAATATTGAATCCTTTAAATTGTGTGATTTTTTTCCTAGTCAAAGCAATCAATCTTTGAAAAATCCTATAAAATTGGAATCATAATCATTTTTTTCACCTAAAATATTACTAATTTTACGTAGAATCTAATGATAAAAACAAATAAAATTTTTTTGGGAAAATTTCAGTTTACCCCCACAATAGGGAATTAATATCAGATTCCCTCCCTAACTTTCTGAAATCTCACTAAACCCCCAAGGGGGTAAAGTGAAGTTAAATCTGGAAGGTTCAAAGACCATTTTACCCCTGAACAAGAAAGAGCTAATGACATAGATAAAAGTGGACCAGACTTATTCTCTCCCTCTCTTCCTCCTTCTGCACAAGACACTCCAACCCACTCCCTCTTCATTCCATGATTTCTGAAATCGCCTAAGTTCATCCCGACCAACTCCTTCCTAGATTCCATGATTCCAGAAATCACATGAGTTATTAATACTTTCATTTAAAATGTGTGTTTTGAAGACTTTTAGAAGGCAAGGAGGTCAGTGTTGGTGACAAGCTGTTGGAATCAGTTCTCAGTAGAGGTAAATGCTTATCCCAAAGTAGAAATTTGTCATCTCTTTCATCTAAACCTTTGAAGACTTATACTATGTCTTAGAAATTCGTCAAATGTCTCTAAGAAATTTGTCATACATGTATTGAAAATCTATCATACATGTCTTGGAATTCGCTGAAAATATGAAACAGGTACCAAATATAGCATTTGAAGACTTGAACTATATCTTAGAAATTCGTCAAATGTGTCTGGGAAATTTGTCATATATGTCTTGGAAACTTGTCATATATGTCTTGGGATTCACTGAAAATACAAAGTAGGTACAAAGTATAGCCTTTACTATGACTTAGAAATTCGTCAAGTGTGTCTTGAAAATTTGTCATATGTGTCTTGGAATTCGTTGAAAATGTGAAAAAGTATATCTTTTTCTGAATTGATTTCTTTTTTGGGTTTTGATTGTTTTCTCCAGTTGTCGATATCTGTTGATTACAAGATTCTTTTTTGGTACCTCATACATTTCCATATGTTTAATCTTCTTTCTTCTTGTTATTGGATTTCTATAACCGCACATGTTTTTTCATTAAACTCTCTTCAGGAGAAGAAAAAGGGGGAAATGAAAAACACGTTACTTGACTTAACTCCTACTCTTTTCAAGTCCAGGTCCTAGACATGCAAATGTGTATATACTAACATTTCAGTAACACTACTTTAATTAGTTGTTTTATTCTTCTCTTAAAAAAAAATCAGAATGAACAACATAGTTTAATATTTGAACTTTACGTTAATTAATATCGTATGAATGCATCACATACACAACAACAAAAATCTAATAGAATAATTAAATAAAAGTATTGAACAAGTCATATAAATAGAACCAATGCATCATTAAGTAATTAGAGATATAAAATTAAATTCAAAATATGCATCATATGGAATTAAACAGTTAGTCGTCATTCTTGAATATTTTGGTCTTGCTTGATCTTGTAATGTTGTCCACTCCACATATATTTAGTATTACTGCCTTAAATCCCAACTTTTAGAACTTATCCTAATCACAATTTAAAGTGGCAATTATAAATGGTTAGATTTCAATACAAGAGAATATGTGAGATGTTATTGTTTCTATTCATTAGGTATGTCAATTTTTTTCAGAACTAAATTTTTGACATTTTCAATTTTGTTGTAGTTATGATTGCGGGATTCATGTCATAACTTATTTGAAAGAGTGTCCCCATATGGAACAGCCTAATTGGTCTAAAATGACCATGCCACATTATACAGCAGTAAGAAGCATGCCATATGTTTATAATTGTGTAGTGTTTGTAACCAATGTTCACAATGTCCTAAACAATGCTGGGGATATCTTTTTTGTGTAGGAAACACTTGGTCGATTGAGGAAAGACTACTTGTGGTAGCTTATCAAGCATCCAACAAATTCAATTAATGACGCTGCAACAAAGTTACTCAAAATAGGAAAAACTTATGGGAAAAGGAAGAGATAACTTACTATTGTTAATACTTCTATTGAAACTGTAATCCATTTTGGCATCCAAATGTTGTGCCACTTGGGTTTTGTGTTGATGTTAGCGTACTAGTCTTTTTGCAATTTAGATGTATGTAGTATATGTAGGCCAATGAAAGTCACTTTTTGAGGCTTTGAATCACATTATGTGCAGCCCTATTGTAATGATGACATTGTAGTGACATTTGGGAAATTGTTTTACTTGCATGGCAATAAGGTTATTTGTAAAAAAAAAAAAATACTTAATGAATGTAGACACAAATTTTCAAGACATATGTGTGTATTTCCAATATAAATGTGCAGATTTTCAAGTCTCCAAAATCGTCCCTTTTAACTGATTCATACTTCCATTTCACATATGCATTTCCAAGACGAATATGACGCATTTCTGAGACATATATGAATGATTTCCAACATGATTGTCGTCATTTTTCAAGTCTCCAGGATCGTCTAATCTAACACTGCATGCTCCATTTCAAGTTTGCATTTCCAAGACACATAACGCATTTCCAAGACATATATGAAGAGTTTCCAACATAACTGTCTTAATTTTCCAAGTCTTGAAATGGTCCAGTCTAGCAATTCATGCTTCCATTTCACATATGCATTTTCAAGATACATATGACATATTTCCAAGACTTTCTAGCGTATTTACAATGTGATTGTCACCATAAAAAGAATTGGACGAATTTAGGCTCCTTCAATGATACATAGGTTAAAATTTTGGTTTCACATTTCATATCAAGTGAAACTCTTGATGATGTTGCCACAGCTACCCAAGGGCCTCCAAAAAGAAAAATAATGTCATACTCATCAAGGTTGTTATGATCTACATTCCCAAACCTTAACACTAAAGCTTTCAACAATACACAAGATGTTATCTCATATAATATAACTTATCATATTCATATAAGTCATGTACATATACACAGTTCTGAGCAAATTTCATATGGTACTTAGGTCGAAAAGCTACAAAGTACCATCGTAAAATTCAAAAGGGCATTTACATTTGATTACAAAAAGCCAAAATAGATTGTGTGTATGCATACATGCAATAGCTGCTTTTCTAACCATAAAAAAATATAAGTTGAGATACATTCATAATTGTGTATGGAGCAGCTATGTTCACCACCAAAATAAAAGCCCTGTGTCTACTGCACATTTAAGCTAGGATTAGGGTTCCTACAAGTCTTCACAGAATGACCATGGGCAAAATTTGATCGTAAAGCCAAATCGTCTATCTTGCAAACACAAGTAAAGCTTCATAAATTACAATTCACTTTGTTGAATATCAAAACTTCTTGTTCCATAGGCAAAATTTCATAAGAAGCTTCATAACTTACTCTTCTATGTTATCGACTTGTGATGCTTGTTTCAACTCTTCCACATTCTTACAAGCAAACATATGCCAATTGGTATTGTTGTAGTTAATCAATTGGGCAACTTCAACATCATCTACAAGGTCCAATAATGTGTCCCCAGAAAAACTAGTTGTGTACTTCATGTTAAATCCACCACTTCCCTGGCCACACATCTGTTGCTATCAAACTTTTAAGGTCTTCATGTGAAATCCCTTTATTTATCATTCTTCAATTTACAATCCCACCATCATATATCATCTTTCCATCTAAGCTCTTAACATATTTCCCTCCCACATGAAAGATGCAAAATAATTGCTTTGCATAACTAGTACTCATTCTCACAGTATGTTGCTGCACATAATTAATTCTCACATTTCAATCACATGGAAAAATTAAATCAATTAGAAATTTACAATTGAAATAGACAATTTATCAACATAACAATGGCATTATACCAACTTAATGTTTCATACTTTGTGGACAAGTTTCATTTGGACTACTAATCACATGTGTTCTGAATATATAGTCAACCAACTAACACATTCTACTTTGAACTTAGGAAAAACAATGGCATTCACAAGAACTTATACTCCATTTGCACGCACATATGAAAACTTACTAGACAAATAACCTTATTTACAACATCAGAGATTATGAATACATGATCTCACATGCATTCTAATAACTTCTAGTGCAATAATTGAAATTACATGTATATTAGTGCAATTTGAACAACAATACATGTTATTTATAGTAGCCATGGGAATTCTTACACACATATGACAAATTTCTAAGACACATATGACAAATTTTCTACACACATTTGACCAATTTATAAGACATAGTACAAGCCTTCAAAGGATATACTTTTTCACATTTTCAACGAATTCCAAGACACATATGACAAATTTTCAAGACATATATGACAAATTTTCAAGACACACTTGACGAATTTCTAAGTCATAGTAAAGGCTATACTTTGTACCTACTTTGTATTTTCAGTGAATCCCAAGACATATATGACAAGTTTCCAAGACATATATGACAAATTTCCCAGACACATTTGACGAATTTCTAAGATATAGTTCAAGTCTTCAAAGGCTATATTTGGTACCTGTTTCATATTTTCAGCGAATTTCAAGACACGTATGATAGATTTTCAAGACATGTATGACAAATTTCCAGAGACATTTGACGAATTTCTAAGACATAGTATAAATCTTCAAAGGTTTAGATGAAATAGATGACAAATTTCTACTTTGGGATAAGCATTTACCTCTACTGAGAACTGATTCCAACAGCTTGTCACCAACACTGACCTCCTTGCCTTCTAAAAGTCTTCAAAACACACATTCAAATGAAAGTATTAATAACTCATGTGATTTCTGGAATCATGGAATCTAGGAAGGAGTTGGTCGGGATGAACTTAGGCGATTTCAGAAATCATGAAATGAAGAGGGAGTGGGTTGGAGTGTCTTGTGCAGAAGGAGGAGGAGAGGGAGAGAATAAGTCTGGTCCACTTTTATCTATGTCATTAGCTCTTTCTTGTTCAGGGGTAAAATGGTCTTTGAACCTTCCAGATTTAACTTCACTTTGCCCCCTTGGGGGCTTAGTGAGATTTCAGAAAGTTAGGGAGGGAATATGATATTAATTCCCTATTGTGGGGGTAAACTGAAATTTTTCCTTTTTTTACCCCAAAGTATCATAATTTTGGGGCAAAGGATGGGTATGGGAAGGAAAAATGAGAGTAGTGAGTTCCTATTGAATTTGCATGCAGTACAGTAAGAGGCTCTCAGGAGAGGAAACACGTGCAGCTGGTCCTGGATGGGATTGTGTTTTTCTGCAATTCTTGGTCTTCGTTAAATTAATGCAACTTAATGTGTCGATTCCTGCAGCGGTTTATTTGATCTCTTCCTCCTTCTCTCACAACTTTCTCTGATATTTTAGGTTTTTTATAATTCTGAGATATACTCTTTTCTGCAGGCTGCTGATTCTCAGATTGTATTTGATTATGTGCGCTATTTCCTTCACCAAGACATTTAAGTAATATTAATCCTATTTACAATAGTTCGATATTCCGAAATGTAAGTTGAGGTTGAGGTTACTGCTTATTCTATTGCCTACTCTTTCCGTGCTGAGTTAGATGATTGCATACCAGAACCCTTAAAGTCCCCTAAGTTTTATCCATTACCTATGAAGTCCTAGTTTCTCAGGCTCTTACTGCTATGTGTTGTCATTTTTCGTTAGCTGTACCTTATGTCTTGTTCGAATGTAGGTTTTTAGTAGCCTAGCAAGGTTTTTCTTGATACTTCAGACAAGTGAAGAGCTCACCGAATGGGGTTATGTCAGAGCAGTACCGCCTCGGGCCCTCTCTTCAAGAAATTTAGGGACTAAGGGAATAGTGTGAGCTACCACCGAGTGTCATTCTCTTGAGAAGCCTAAAAATGCAAATGGTTCCTAATAGCTAGATGCAAACAATTGAACGGGTAAAAGCATTTTTGGTTGATTTTAGGTATAAAAGTTTGTGTTAAAAAGTGTTGTATGTTCAAGAAAGAATTGAGATTGGATTTGAATGGGAGATTTGGATTAAAGGGGATGGCTATTCTTGGTAAATGAAAATTTTGGGAATCATCGCTTCTTAAGACTTTTTGGAGTTAAAAATGGCCAATTTCTAAAGAACCCCAGAGGAACCCCTCTAGGCTAGGTTTGGGTTAATTTAACTAATACTGGAACCCCGTACGTTAATTAACTTAACCTAAGTTGATTAAGCACTTGACCCAATTAAACCTATTAATCACAATGGACTATTAATCCTACAACCAGAACCCCGAATTGCAACCAAATTAGCCTATTAATTCCAATTTATTGGTGGAACCCCAACCAATAACTTGAACCCAATAGGTTGAAGTCCAATGTCACTCAAGTAATTAGTTGATTTACTTGCCAATTTCTAAACATAAATACTTGACACCATAATCCACTAAACAAGAACCCTCATTTAGCACAAGATTTTAACAAGAAAACATATATTAAATGATGAACCCATACAAATAAAATATGCTCAAGTCAATAAGCTCAATGTCAAGCATCCATACAAAGAAAATAAAACAAGATAGGTTGTTTCTACCACTCTCATACCAGATATAGAATAAGCTTATAACCAAATGCATAAGACAAATCCTAGAACCCTAGATAATTGGAAATATACAAGAGGAAGAGAGAGTGGAGAACAACACTCCCATTTGAAGCTTCAAGCTCCTCCGTTGAACTCCATCACCAAGAATAAGCGAGCTTAGTTGATGCTCTTCATGGAAGAAACAACAACTAAGGTGGAAGGAATGGTGGCCATGGAGGTTGGAAGAGAGAAGAAAGTGGAAGATGAAGATGAAGATGGGATGAGAGAATGAGAGAAGGAGAGGATTAGGGTTTGTGTGAGTGACCAAAAATATGCCTTCTAGGGTTTAGTTTTTCATATTTATAGGTCCACCAAGTCGGGTCTTTGAGTGGGTGTTTAAGTTGGACTCGGATTGGGTCCAAATTTTGTAGCTGAAATTCTGCAGAATTCACGCAGAGGCCACGGCGAGCAATGATGCTTTCTGGCTCCTTGGGCTTCACTTGCTGTGGGCTCACCATGGCTTTTTTGGGTGCCCTTCGCCGTTAGCTTGACGTGGCGAGGCCACGGCGAGCACCAGTCTCTTCTGCCTCTTAGTTTGGCCTTCTTCTTCATCTTGGGTCCGATCTTTTGGTCCTGACCGACCCTGCAAGTGGAAACAAGATTAAACAATGATCAAATAGCCCTATAAATTAAGCAATACAATTAATCTACAATTATGGCTAATTAATCCTAATTTTATACTAATTTCACTTGAGAGTTTAAGACATTCAATTAAGCACTATTGGACCAAACTTGCATCTCAATCATGTTAATTGCCTCAAATTAAGCATATAAAAACCATACAAATTAGAGATTTTTCAACGGGTAACATGTTACATTTGTTGACTTTTCCCTTAAGAAGTACTCCCCCTGGTCCCTATTATAAAAGGTAGTCAACCTTTTTACACATACCAATAAAAACATGTTGGAATCATTTATTATGGGTAGAATTTACATTTTTACCCTTATTCATTTATTATACACACTTTCTCTCCCCTCCTTGCATTTATTCATATACAAGGGCAAAAATGGAAAATATTTATTTATTACTTTGACTTTTGCATATTACCTTTTATATTTTGGACCAAAAAATTTGCAATGTTACCTTTTATATTTAGGACCAGAGGGAGTATTGGGATGGTGGAGAAGTAATGGCTTGAATCGGCAGAAGTTTCGATAGTCCCCAATGGGACCTGTCTTATCATTAATTACACCCGCAAATGGCTTTTTAAGGGATTTTAGTAGAAGAGCATGCTCTCTGAGTTTGTGTTATCATGTTTGAGTGGTAGCTAATACCTTTTGTATTGGAGCTCAAGATAAAGGGTCCAGTATTCTTACTTTCTTGGTGCTATTAATTTTATAAGGTTATAATTTGATTGGAAACCACTGATTGGTAATGATGATTCGCATTTCCTTGACAATTAGTTTTCTGTTCTTACTGTATACAGCTGGGACAACCTTCAACATTCAATGCTGCCGTGAACCTCGTCAGAGATGTTGAAAAAGATAAGTTCAACACACAATTTCTTTTTTGCAGATAAAGATTAGAGAAGGGGCTTCATATATATATATATACCAATTTTCTTATTAAATTCACTCTAGTTGAAGTTGAAAAAGGTTCCATTTTCATATACTATACAATTCTCTTATCGTCTGAATTGCAAAAGTTTCCCAAGTTTCTATTATATGTTTTGTTTGTTGAAGTAGCTAGTCTCCTTATTCGATGTTATATTTAGAACTAGATCTTGAAATTTCAGCTTATGAAAATATAGGATCTAACTTAAAAAATGCACTTAATTCTTTTTTTAAAAAAAATCTCACCTAGAGAATATGGACCTTAAGTTAAGTGTGACTACGTTTCTTTTCACCGTTTCACAAAGGAAAGTGTCAGAAATTGAAGAAGCGAATGGTGGGAATGAACATATGAATTTGGTGAAGAAGGTTAACAGAGAGCTAAAAACTCTACCTGATGATCCCTTAAACATCCAAGTGTTGTATATTCCAAGTTCCAAACACAATTCGCCAACTAAACACAATCCGAGTGTTTCACGTCTAGAAGTAAGTGTTACTTCTATTTTTGCCATGCACAAGGGCATATTGTGTTTAGTTGACGAATTGTGTTGGGAACTTTGTGTATACAACACTCCGGTGTTAAAGTATTAGGCAGAGTTTCTAACTCTCTACTAATCTTATTCACCAAATTCTTATTTTCATTTCCACCATTCTCTTCTTCAATTTGTGACATTTTCCTTTGTGAAACCTTGAAAGAAACACAATCACGTTTAACTTAAGGTCCAGAATTCTATAGGTAAGATTTTTTTAAAAAAAAAAACGTTTAAGTGCATTTTTCAAATCAAATCATGTATTTTCATAAAAGAATAGTATAGTATATGGAAAGGGGGTACCTTTTCAACATCAGCCAGAGTGAATTTAATAACAGAATTGTTGTATGTATGCATGCATGCATATATGAAGCCCCTTCTTGTATATTCTTTATCTCCACAAAGAAATTGTGTGTATGAAGCCCCTTCTTTGATCTTTAATATTGCTACAATATAGACGAAGAGTGGAAACTAGTTCCAAAAGTCAGAGGTAGAATATGCAACCAAGTGCTTAAAACTAACTCCTAGCTACTATATTCATCCCATTAACCCCAACTTTCAAAAGTGATTAACCTAACAAACTTCAAGCTTTTTTTGGATTTAGCTACTGAAAATATTAAAGAAAATTACAATATCATTTTTATGACGAATAAAGAAGAAGAATTGATTCATACCAATACTTTGTTTATTTATTATATAGTGAAGTTATTGTGCTCCATGAAAATATTAGATATTCCATGGCATAGTACAAGGGACAGGAGATAATGTGGGATCTTAGCACTTTTTTAATATACAACTAGACGAATATCCCTGCTTGTTGCACGGGGCAATGTTGTTTATTCGAAATTCTCTTATCTTATTTTGTTCTTTGTTCTTATTTTTGGCCAAATCTTTTGGAGCTCGCCTGTGCCGAAGCAGTGGGTTTTCTGACCAACTAAGCCCATATATTCAGACTCACATAAGTCTCCTCTACATGCCTATATCATTAGTTTCTCCGATTTTTACCATTTCAAAAATAGGTCTTGTTTGAGTTGGAGTTTTTGGGATATCTAAGCCAATTATATTAAGTTTATTATGTGATTTAGAATTCCCTTGTAGAGATTTTATTAACCTCACAAAATTCACGCCATTTTAGCACATTTTTCTATAGTTCTTACACTTTTTGGATGGATTTGTACATATTTTGGTGTACACATGATAGGAAAATGTGCCAACTTGATATTTGTGTTAAAGTCATTGAATTCTTGATTTAAATGTGAATATTTTACCCTTTTTTTTTATCAACTTTGGTTTTTGTAGATTTCATTTCTTGTTAGGTTATTGAAGCCAATCAATTAAGCCAAATTTGAGTTGCATTTTAAGATAAAGCTATAGGGCAAGAAGTGGAAAAGAAGATTTAGCACAAACAAGAAAGCTGAAAAAAGAAGCAGCAAGGAATTGGTTGTAGCCAAAAGTCCATGCAAAATAACTTGACTGCAGCCAAATCTAGAAATTTTTCGGCAGAGAGTTTTTGGCTGCCTCCAAGCAAAAGAATTGGCTGTAGTCAAAGTTTTAAAACACCCTCAACTTGCACTCAAACACGTCTTTTTGACTTGGGCTTTCTTTGAGGGTTACTTGGGAGCATTTCTAAGCTAGGGTTTGAGGATTGTCAAGGAGATTCAAGGGGAGATTGAAAATTTGAAGAGATCCAACCTCATTTCTCTTATTTTTTCTTCTTCTCTCTTTGCTCTTTGAAATTTCTGCCATGGCTATATTTTTCTCTTGGATTTGTGGCTTTCTCTCCATGAGTAGCTAAACTTCCATTTTAGTATTATTTTAAACCTTTGTATGGATTAAGACTTGATTCTTCCTCTCTTTTGGTAATAAATGATATATATGTGTGGATTTTATCCTTCTCTTCATGCTTTTAAGTGTGTGGCCATCATTTAGATTGAGTTGTTCATGTTGGTTTGACTTGATGAGAGAGCTAACCTAGGTGTAGAATTTGGTTAAAATCATGCTTGGCTTGGGATTTACTTGATAAATGGAATGCTTGTTGGTAAATAGAGATATGTTTACTAACCTTGCATTGTCACATTGAAGTTGGTTCTTAAGGTGGATTTTCATTAATTGTACCAAGAGATTGTGCATTTTTTACTTGAGAGAGCTCACTCAAGTGCCTTTGAACACATATATTCATGGAAAATACCATTTGAGAGGGAGTTCTTCATGTCTTATATAAAATGCAAAAGGGATAAATAATCCCAAGCCTGATTTAATCATTGAAGTCAAAAGAACAATTGTTTTTATAACTTTTTAGTTTTTAGAAATAGATTTTAACCTTTTATTGCACAACCCAAAAATATTTTCTTAGTTCAGCTTGATTGAATTCTCTTAGCCTTTTGTTTGGTCAAAGATTTTAATCCAAATCTCCATGGGAATGATATTTTATACTACTTGCAATTCATGCGCTTGCGGTTAACACTTGACAGCAAACAGATTTTCAACTTATTTGAGGTTTTCTAATTTATTTGAAATTTTTGGATTTATGAGCTTAGGGAAAATTTGGGGATATTGTGATCTGACTTGTTTGGTGGTTTCTAGAGTGTTATTGAGGGTAAGTGTTAATATTAATCTGATTGGTTTGGTTAAAATCTTGATTGGTGGAATTTTGGGTGGATAAAGTTTTGAATTAATTAGTAATTGTGGAGGTATTCTTTTAATATGGGTAATTCAGGTTAATTGATGCTTTTTATAAATTCATGGATGTTAAATTAATTATGTTGGTTGGATAAATATGATTGAATTAAAATGTCATGGGAGATGAAAGGATTTACTTGGGTAGGTGAGATTGTTTTTTGGGATTTTAAGATGGATATGGATGGAGGATTAAAATGGTTTAGTTGAGAAAAAATTGAGGATATATTTGGGTTAAATTTCTTGAGAATGGATGCTTTTCTTTTGGTTAGGGAATTAAATTCCCTAACTTTGTACATGAACACTAAATTTAAGTGTTAATTTTATTGTATGTGACTGTTGTGTAGACGGTGACTTGTCTTGAGTTAAGCAAGGGGCGTGGGTTTATTGTGGTACTTTGGTATTCTGCTTGAAGGTAAACACTGTACTTGGTCTATGTGTGTGTGTGTGCGTTGTTAGTAAGAGCTTCAAAATTATTTTGGTTATGGAATTCTGAATTCTGGTGGTATATGTGTAGTATGATTTCAATTGTTTATTTTGATATGAAAATGTCATGTGGGATTCTTATATTTAACATGGCATATATGTTTTGTATTGCGTCATTAAAGGACACCGTGGTTGTGTGTGTGGTGTAGCGCGCCCTTGGGTCCACCCTTCAAAAAAATTAGAACCAAGTACAAGCTAACCCTCGAGTGTCATTCGCTTGAAGAGCCTAACATAAAAGTAACCTAGTAACTAACATGTAATGTTTGCCATCAAGCGTTAACCGCAAGCGGAAGGATCGCAAGTAGTATAAAATATCATTCCCACAGAGATTTGGACTAAAATCTTGGCTAAACAAAAGACAAAGTGAATTAAATTAAGTTGAATAAAGAAAAGAAAGATTGTTTGTGCAATGAAAGTTTGAAATCTATATTTCTGAAAACTAGAAAGTGATAAAAACAATTATTCTTTTGACTTAAAGGATTAAATGGGGTCTAAGATGTTAGAATAATGGGTTTTGATGATAACTAAACATAACTTAGGCATAAAGAAATATTGACCTTAGAACTGGAATGAACTCAGAATAACCTGATAAAAATCACAAGTCATTGCCTAATCGATCAAGGAGAGATAATCAATTTAGAATATAAGGTTATGATCAATCAAGGTAAGGTTAGAATGAATATAAGTTATAGGTATGGCCGTCTAATCGATTAGGTTGCCCTGTGATCGATTAGAGAAGCTTGAACTTAATTGGAAATCAAACTTAGTAATCTTAGCATGATCGAGTGAAAGGACATGATCAATCAGGACCCCCTGTGATCGATCAATAAGTCTTAGTTGCAATTCAAAGTCCTCTAAGAACGATCTTAGCGTATTCGATCATAGTCTCCTAACTGATCAGAGAGTATGTGAGTGATGACCTATGATCGATTATGAAAGTCTAGGATTAACTAAAACAAGGCCAATATAACTTAAGCCTATTCGATCAATGAAGCATGATCGATCAGGTGTGGCATTTTTATAACTGCACTCTAATCTCATGTTCAAGTGATGCAGGTCCTAATTTAAGCCTGATCTATGTGTGATCGATCAGAGAACAGAAGCAATGATCGAATAGAGCCTTATAATCAATCTGGCGATGGATTTGCTTCAAAGTACAATGTCTAGCCTTTTATGCAGAGTATGTCAGACCCATTTTAGGAAGTTAACGTTACTCACACAAATTCAAGAATTGAGCCATTTGAAACTAGATTTGCTTTCTGCAATTAATGAAGAGAGAAGAATTGAAGCTAACCTAGTACAAGGGAGTTAATACAACACAAGAAAATCATCAACTTAACACTCCATCAAGATTCATCATCTCTCATCCACATCAGTTACACAATGGCTATAAACTCACCAATGGGCAGAATTCCAGAGACATGTATTAAAGCTATTAGTAAAGAAGTTGGTGAAGTCATTGATTGAATACACTCTCAAGCAATCAATACTTCCTATATTCAATACTCACTGACAAATCTCTGATTTGTAATGCTATTATATGCTTAAATTGAGGCAATTAACATGATTAAGATGCAAGTTTGGTCTAATAATGTCTAATTGAATATCCCAAACTCTTAAGGGAAATGCATGTAAAATTAGGAGTAATTAGCCATAATTGTAGATTAATTGTATTAATTAATTTATAGGGCTATTTGATCTTGGTTTTATCTTATTCTCACTTGCAGGGTCGCTCAGGACCAAAAGATCGGACCCGGGACGAAGAAAAAGGCAAAACAAAAGAGGCAGAAATGAAGGCTTCTCGCCGCGGCGAGCAGACGGCGAACAAGCTTCAATTCTGGTAGAGAAGAAGGCCACGGCGAGCCCACGGCGAGAAGGCCCCCAAAGTTCCAGAAGCAACAGCACCTCGCCGCGGAGAGCAGATGGCGAGCGGATGTTATGCAGAAAATTCAGTTCGCGTTTTTGGGGTCCAACTTGAATACCCACTCACTTGACCCGACTTGGGGGACATAAAACTCGAAACTTAGACCCCATTAGGGCAGATTTGGCTCACATACACAATCCCAAACCCTAGCTCTCTCCTTTCTCCATCTTCTTCATCTTTCTTCCATCCATGGCTTCCACACCTTCCTCTCTTGTTGTTGGTTCCTCCATGGAGAGTAGCAGCTAGGCTCCACCATTCTTGGTGATGAGAGCCAAGGGATGAGCTTGAAGCTTGAATATGGGAGTTTTTCTAGTTCTAATCCTTCTTCCATTTGTTGTATTTATGCTTTTCTAGGGTTCTAGTATTTATGGTACTTGATTGAAAGCATTTATGTCATTTGGTTAAGTGTATTTATGGCACTTGGTTGGGTGCATGTATGTTATTGGGGTTAGAAACTATGTTATTGTTATTTCCTTCTTGTACAAATGCTTGACATTGCTATATATTAACTTTGAGTTTAATGAAATTTATGGGTTCATAGTTTTATTATTCTCTTGGTGAAAATTATGTGCTAATGCAAGGTGGCTTGGTTAGTGGATTAAGGGTGTTAAGTTATTTGCTTGAGGGAGGTGGCATAAGAATTAATTGATTGTGTTGGGACATTGGGCAAACACTCTTTAGGCCTTAATTTATTGTATGGGTGGCCATCAATGGATTAGGGTTTAGAGAGAAATTTAGAGCAATTATGGGGTGGCCCAAATTGTGGATTTAAAAGTCTTGCATAATTAATTATTTCTTGATTTTGAACTTAATCAACTTGGGTTAAATTAAGTAATGTGCGGGGTTCCGGTATTAATTAAGTTAACCTAAGCCTAGCCTAGAGGGGTTTGATAACTCCTAGAAATTCATGATATTTGAGTATATTTTACTTGATTTTTTGTCTATTATTTATACATTTTGGATACTCAAGAGGGAAAATGCTCATTTGATTTTCGGTTTCACATTATTGTTAATTATGTAGATTTTGATTGTTTTTATAGTTAGTTTCTTATGTTGTTGTATGTAATTTTTGTAGGAATAATTTGAAGCAATAAGCAAGAGATTTTAGCCCTCCTCCAAGCTCTCAATTGAACAAAAATAAGAAGAAGCCAAAGCAGCCAAAGAAATAAGAAAGCAGAGCAAAGCACCAGAGAAGCAGGGACTTCGCCGTGGAGTTCGCCGCGGCGATAGCCGCGCCGAAGTGAATCTGCCTCTGTCCCTTTTTGTGAGAGCTCGCCGTCAGCTCGCCGCGGCGAGCGACACTTGATTCTGTAATATTTTTGGGACTTCGCCGTGGGCTCGCCGCGGCGAGACCCACGGCGAACTTCGCGTTTCTGTGCGTTTTGGACAGATCAGGGGCGCGTTTTAACTGATATAAAAGCTAGGGCTTCGTTGTAAGTCCTCATTCTTCGACTTCTGGGCATATTTTGGGCGTGTTTGGCTCTGTTAGGGCTTGGAGATTGGTGGGATTTGGCTTGGGCTCGGAGCTTCAAAGAGATTTGGGCTTCCTCTCTTGGTTTATCTCTTCCTTCTTCATTCTCTTCTCTTGTTCTGATTTGTAATGTTGTATATATATGCTCCCTTGGAGTTGTAGAACATGAGTAGCTAAATACTTTGATTCTAGGATTATTTTGAACCCTTGTATGTATTGATTCTTGATTCCTCCTCTCGATTTGTGATTAATGATATATATGTGCTTATTTTACCCCGTTCTTAATGCTTCTAAGTGCTTGATCACCATTTAGATGTTGTGTTTGCTTGATTTATGACTCGAGAGAGCTAGGTTGAGTGTAGAACTTGGGTAAAGTAGTGCAAGAACCGGAAGTTTGCATGACGAACGGATGGTTTTGTTGGTAAGATAGAGATATACTTGCTAGCCTTGCATAGTCACATTAGGGTTGGAGTGTGATAATTGGGTCCTATCAAATTGTGGCAAGAGATTGTGCAAAGAATAGGACTAAACACTTGTTCTTGACTCGAGAGAGCATTACAAGTACTCTTTGAACCCTAGATTAGCACGTGGTTTCGTTGAGAGCTTATTGAGGGAGGTTAATTGAGTTTTGAGAAGTACAAAGGGGTATAGATAATCCTAGGACCCTTTTTATCCTTGAAGTTGGAGAATCACCTGTTTATATTTTATTTTCATTTATTTTCTTAGTTTATTTTCAATACCAACATTTGTGTCACTCAAATTGGGCGAGAGTGTGATAATCATTGTTTGACCGGGTTTTGGACAAATCCTCGTGGGAACGATACTCTACTCTTCACTTTATTACTTGGCGCGACCCGTGCACTTGCGGAGCGAACAAGTTTTTGGCGCCGTTGCCGGGGATTTGTTTCCCAAAATCGTCTTTGGTCAACCTTGGTTAGAGCACTAGTAGCTTAAGCTTGAGTTTGTATATATTTGTTCGTGTGTTTGTTTTTCTATTGTAGTTTCTTTTCTTGTGTTTGCATGTGTATATTTGTTTTCTTTGTTTGTCTTTTTGTTTGTTAGTTATTTTCTTTTAATTTTTGTTATGGATTATCCTTGGTGGACTACTGGGGCATGTGATGAATTTGAACAGGATAATGATTATCTACCTTCTTGCTATGAGCCTAATGCTTTTGAAACTCAATGTGAGTATATTTGTTGCAATTTTTGTGGAGATAATCATTATATTGATCAATGCCCCCATGTCTCAACCTTGGATTATGTAGGGGATGATTTCAATAGGGTTCAAACTGATTGGCATGATAATTCTTTTTACCCTAGTTGGAATCATGAGCATTCATTGTCTTGCGATCCAAATGTTTCTTTCCCTTCATATGCATCATATTGTCAACCATCACCTAGTCATGTAGAAGAAATCATTCCCATTCATGAGAAAAAACCCACAATTGAGGAGATGCTTGAGCGTATTTTGGATAATCAAAATGAAATGAGAGCTTGGACAAATGAGAGACTTAATGAACATGAATTAGCTCTTAAAAGCTTAGCATCTAGGGCAAATGAATTGGTTTCTACCTTTGAGTCTTTAAAGCAAAAAGGCATTTGCATTAATACTTTCAATGACTCTCATGAGGAAGAAACCATTTCAAGTGAGCAATTAATTGTGGGAAGTAATTATGGGCTGTCAATGGATTGTAATACTTTTGTGGGTGATTGTGAGCTAGGAATGGAAGAGGGAGAGAGAAACATTGAGTTTTCTGCAATTTATGTTCAAAGTCCTCCTACTGATAGCTTGGCTCTTACTGATGAGAGTCAAGTTGATTTCATTGGGTTTTCAAAATATTTGGGGGTTAATGAGGATAAAGTTGAAATAATTGAATTCATGACTCCCATATGCCATAATGCATCATGCTCCTTAAAATCATTCTTGATTAAGGGAGCATGTAATTCTTGTATAAATGAATTCCCAATCTTTCTGAAGCCTTGTCTTTCAAAAAGAAATGAAGACAGGGTGATTTTTGTTTTTGATACGTATGATTAGTATTAGGAAAGTCTGGCTGAAGACTATAAACTTAGCGCTTCTTGGGAGGCAACCCAAGTTTTAAAAGTTTAATAGTTTTCTTTGTTGTTTTTCTTTAGTAGGTGTGACCTCTTTTGAGCATTTTCGAGGTTTGTCATCAAAGTTTACATGAGGCAAAGGAAAGCAAGCTTGGAGCACAAAGAGAATTTATAGGGAAGTTTCTTGCATTTCCAATTTTGCTTTGATCTGACTGAATTGATGATAAACTGCTGATTACATTGACATGAATTTCAATTTTGGAAACTTGGACGATTACTTGTCATTTTGCAATAAGCATGATTTAGATTGATTCAGTATCCACTGAACTAAATGTGGGATCCAATGATAGATGGTTGCTTAGATCATATGTTTGAGAGGAAATTTTGGTTAATATTTTTGAATGCTTGATTTGTATTATTGAGACTGGCTTTCTGACAATTCTGAACCAAATCTTGCACAGAGTTGGAAATGGTTTGGATGCTTTTGTTTGGAGATGTTGTAGTATTTAAGTGTATATTTTCTTTCTCAACTGATAGACTCTAGAACCTATCTTGGAATCTCTTGAGGCTTTTTAATGATTTTTACATGAGTTTGGAAAATGATATGGGCATTCTTTTCAATGAGTTTGAGCCTTTCAAGCCAACCTTTGACATAATTCCATTTGCACCCTCTTTGAGCCTTATAATGAAAAACCATATGAATTTTCTTTTTGGAAACCACAATAGACCATAACCGTTGTAACCCGAAAAACCATGAACTACCCGAATTTTGAGATAATTGATAAATCATTGGTAGAAGGTATTGGATGGTTGCTACAAAAATTGGTGTGGGAGTGTAAGTGGTGCATGATGTTCAAAGCTTGTACTCCAAAGTCATTGCAAGTTTATGGAAGAATAAAAGAAGAAAAAGAAAAAGAGTTTAGTTTCAATAAGGCTTGGAGTGCAAAGACATCATTTTGAGATAAGTTTGGGGGAGTGGTTTGAATTTTGGAAGGGAATTTTGTATAGAAAAGAAAGATGAGCTACATATTGTCATTTATCTCAAGATATTTGAATTCTCTTTATACCTTTCTTTCTATGACCTTAACCCTTGGCCTCATTACAAGCTTATAAAGTCCCATTGATTTTGAATTTTTGTAAGAAAAATTCTTTTGGTGGAGAGAGAGGAAGAGAGTAGGCATATGAAGTTTTGAATGTTGAGAGAGCTTAATATATATTGAAATGTTGCAATTTTCTTCTTTACAATTGCTGAAGAATTGTTCTCTAGCTTCACACACACTTAATAATTGTTGGGAAGTTTGCTCTTGATGTGTGAGTTTTGCATTCTTCCATACTCCATTGCTTTCCCATTGAATATGTCTTCTTGAGCAACTAATGAGGAAAATTCTCTGCATGCATAGTAAGAGGATACTTAATCAATCTAATGTATCATATTGTGTTTTACTCGAGGACGAGTAAAAGTCTAAGTTTGGGGGTGTGATAACTCCTAGAAATTCATGATATTTGAGTATATTTTACTTGAGTTTTTGTCTATTATTTATACATTTTGGATACTCAAGAGGGAAAATGCTCATTTGATTTTCGGTTTCACATTATTGTTAATTATGTAGATTTTGATTGTTTTTATAGTTAGTTTCTTATGTTGTTGTATGTAATTTTTGTAGGAATAATTTGAAGCAATAAGCAAGAGATTTTAGCCCTCCTCCAAGCTCTCAATTGAACAAAAATAAGAAGAAGCCAAAGCAGCCAAAGAAATAAGAAAGCAGAGCAAAGCACCAGAGAAGCAGGGACTTCGCCGTGGAGTTCGCCGCGGCGATAGCCGCGCCGAAGTGAATCTGCCTCTGTCCCTTTTTGTGAGAGCTCGCCGTCAGCTCGCCGCGGCGAAAGCCACGGCGAGCGACACTTGATTCTGTAATATTTTTGGGACTTCGCCGTGGGCTCGCCGCGGCGAGACCCACGGCGAACTTCGCGTTTCTGCGCGTTTTGGACAGATCAGGGGCGCGTTTTAACTGATATAAAAGCTAGGGCTTCGTTGTAAGTCCTCATTCTTCGACTTCTGGGCATATTTTGGGCGTGTTTGGCTCTGTTAGGGCTTGGAGATTGGTGGGATTTGGCTTGGGCTCGGAGCTTCAAAGAGATTTGGGCTTCCTCTCTTGGTTTATCTCTTCCTTCTTCATTCTCTTCTCTTGTTCTGATTTGTAATGTTGTATATATA
This sequence comes from Mimosa bimucronata, assembly GCA_037074515.1. NCBI lineage: Eukaryota > Viridiplantae > Streptophyta > Magnoliopsida > Fabales > Fabaceae > Mimosa > Mimosa bimucronata. The sequence goes on from CM073446.1 coordinate 6,821,507, forward strand.
TGCTCCCTTGGAGTTGTAGAACATGAGTAGCTAAATACTTTGATTCTAGGATTATTTTGAACCCTTGTATGTATTGATTCTTGATTCCTCCTCTCGATTTGTGATTAATGATATATATGTGCTTATTTTACCCCGTTCTTAATGCTTCTAAGTGCTTGATCACCATTTAGATGTTGTGTTCGCTTGATTTATGACTCGAGAGAGCTAGGTTGAGTGTAGAACTTGGGTAAAGTAGTGCAAGAACCGGAAGTTTGCATGACGAACGGATGGTTTTGTTGGTAAGATAGAGATATACTTGCTAGCCTTGCATAGTCACATTAGGGTTGGAGTGTGATAATTGGGTCCTATCAAATTGTGGCAAGAGATTGTGCAAAGAATAGGACTAAACACTTGTTCTTGACTCGAGAGAGCATTACAAGTACTCTTTGAACCCTAGATTAGCACGTGGTTTCGTTGAGAGCTTATTGAGGGGAGGTTAATTGAGTTTTGAGAAGTACAAAGGGGTATAGATAATCCTAGGACCCTTTTTATCCTTGAAGTTGGGGAATCACCTGTTTATATTTTATTTTCATTTATTTTCTTTGTTTATTTTCAATACCAACATTTGTGTCACTCAAATTGGGCGAGAGTGTGATAATCATTGTTTGACCGGGTTTTGGACAAATCCTCGTGGGAACGATACTCTACTCTTCACTTTATTACTTGGCGCGACCCGTGCACTTGCGGAGCGAACAGGGTTCCTCTAGGGTTCTTTAGAAATCAATTAAACTCCCTAAAAATCTTTAGAAGAAATGATTCCCGAATCTCTCATTCATCAAGAATGATCTTTATCCCATTTTCATCCAAATCTCGCTTTTAAATTCCAACCTTTTACCTTACCTTTCGCACATACCAAACTTCATACTAAAACCAAACAAAAATGCTTTTTACCCGCCTTTTTAAGTTTACATATTAGCTATTAGGAACCATATTACACTAGGCTCCTTGAGATTGACACCCAGGGTTAGCTTCAACTACCCCCTCGGGTTTTAATTTCTTGGAGAGCGGACTCGAGGTGGCACTACTCCGATATAAACCCCAATTTCCGAGCTCTTCACTCACCTACTCTCTGTTATATTCATTCATAATCTTTGTACTTCAGTGTGTATGAAAATCTGTTCATTGAGTGAACAAGTCTTGTAATCTTATTCTAAGTGAGGATTACTCTTAAGATAGTGTGATCTTAAGAGTGGGTTGTAAACTTACAAGTTGTAAGGAGGAGTGACATGTAAGAGAGAGTTCTTACTGAGGATCACTTGTAAAGGCAATCAAGATCCTAATTAAATCTTGAAGATTTTAGTGGAACCCAACTGAAGGTTGGAGAATTGGATGTAGGCCAAGAGTTGGGCTGAACCAGTATAAGGCTTGTGTCTCATTGCTCATATTTCTAATTATTAGCTCAATTCACCCCTCTCTTGTGTATTTTCTGCCACTTTCATAAGATTATTTATCCCCTTTACATTTTATAATACAAGTTCTCAAATGGTATTTTCCATGAATATATGTGTTTGTCTAAGGTTCATATGCACTTGACTAAGTGAAGAGCTCACCGAATAAAGTTATGTCGGTGTAGTGCTGCCTCGGATCCGCTCTCCAAAAAATTAAACCCAATGGGTAGTGGAAGATATCCCCGGGTATCGATCTCAAGGAACCTAGTGTAATTTGATTCCTAATAGCTAATAAGCAAACCTTAGAAAGCGGGTAAAAAGCATTTTGGTTTGGTTTTTGAGTATGAAGTTTCGTATAAACGTATGATATGTTCGAAAGTCAAAGTAAAACATTGGATTTAAAAGGGATATTTGGATCAATTGGAGTGGATAACCCTTGCTGAATAAAGGCTTAAGGCAATCACTACTTTAAATTGTTTTTAGGGAGCTCTTTAGTTAATTAAAAGGCTCCTAGAGGAATCCCTCTAGACTAGGCTTGGGTTGGGTGGATTAGTACCGGAATCCCGCTTACTAACCCCTCCAACTCCAAGTTGATGAAGTTCAAAAACTAAGGTGAATTTTCTAATTGAAAGGGGCTCTCAATCGAAGGGAGAATTGTACATAGGTCCCAAGCAAGAGAATTAATTTCAGATAGGTCCATTGACAACTTCTTCACTTGTTAACCAAGGCTATTGCAGTTGTTAATAATTGTCATTAACAACTCCTTGGGACCTATCTGAAATTAATTCTCTTGCTTAGGACCTAGGTGCAATTGTCCCTTAATCGAACAACCGGGATCCCAAGTTGCCACTTAATTAATCCTAGAGTTCAATTAATTACTGGAATCCCACATAATAAATTAAGACACTAGGATTGAAGTCTAATGCCACTCAATGAATTTGACAAATTCAATAGTTAGTTCACAAATGCAAACACTTGACAAAATGGTCCACTAAATGAGAATCCTCAAATAGCACAACATGTTAACTAAAACATTCATTCAAAATGATGAATCCATGCATTCAAACAAAGTTTAAGTAAATGAAGAACAAATGTCAAGCATACACGAATGAAAACAAGCTACAAGTGTATTAACCACTCTCTAACAAAAGATAATTCATAGAAATTACATCCAAATGAAGAAACAAGCCCTAGAATCCTAGAAACATGCTTAAACACAAGGAATAGAGAGTGGGAGAATGAACAAGAACTCCCCTAATGAAGCTCCAAGCTCAAGCCATTAGCCTCAATCACCAAGGATTTGTGCCCTCTAACTGCTGCCTTCCAATGAGGAGTCACCAAGAAATTGGGATGGATAGAATGAGAGGACTGAGGCATTAGGTCAAAATTTATGTTAGGAAACCGAGTCTAGGTCATTTTGGGTCGGGTTGTATGAGTGGTAACCTAAAAACCCAAGAAAACTAGAAAATTCATGAATCTGGTCTGATATGAGCTCCTAGGCGGTGTTCAGAGCACCTGGGTGCTAGCAGCTTCTGTCCACCCCATGGCCTAAGCACTATCCTGAGAGCCTAGGCGCTCGTAGCTTCTGTCTTCTTAGGGCCTAGGCGCTATTCTGAGTTCCTGGGTACTTTTCCTCTGTTTTCTTCTACCCTTTTCTTCTTTTATTTGTTCTCCCTTGGTTATTCAATGATCTTACAAGTATAAACACAATAGAAAAAGGATCAAATGCCCTAGAAATTAATTATTTCTTATTAACCACCAATTATGGCAAATTAATCCCATTTTATGTTGATTTCACCTAAGGATATAAGATGTTAAATGAGCACATTTTGAACCATAATTGCATCTTAGATATGTTAATTGCCTCATTTTATCAAACAAAACCAATGCAAATTCAAGGATTTGTCACTAAGCTCTCTCAAGTCAAATCAAGTTCATCTTTTCATTAAATTCACAATCTCTTGCTACAAATAATGAAAATCCTCTTTGAAAACCAACCATAATGTGACAATACAAGGTTAGTAAAGATATCCCTATTTTACCGAAAAACTTTCCATTTATCATGTAAATTTCAAGTCAAGCATGATTTTAATCAACTTCTACACATGGATTAGCTCTCTCAAGTCAAACACACATGAACAAATCAAACCAAATGGTGGCCAAACACTTAGAAGCATGAAGAGAAAGATAAAATCAACACACACATATATATCATTTACTACCAAAAGAGAGGAAGAATCAAGTCTTAATCCATACAAATGTTCAAAATAATCCTAGAATGGAAGTTTAGCCACTCATGGAGTGAAAGACACAAATATGGAAAATGAATACAGACATGGCAGAAATTTCAGAGAAGAAAGAGAGAAGACAAGAAAAACCAAGGGAAATGAGGTTGAATCTCTTCAAATCTTCAATCTCCACTTGAATCTCCTTGAAAATCCTCAAGTCCTAGCTTAGAAATGCGCCCAATTAGCCCCCAAAGAAGTCCTAAGTCAAAAGGTTATGTTTCTGTGCGATTTTGGGGTGTTTTATAACCTAATTTTTTAGCTGATGTGTTCACTGTGTACTTTGTCAGCATTTTGACTGCAGCCAAAACTTTTGCCTGCACTGGTTGGCTGCGGCCAATAAGTCTCTACCTGGAAATTTCTGAGTTTTGCTGCAGCCAGTTATTTTGCCTGTGCTTCAGCCAATATTTTTCTACAAACTCTTCTTTTTAGCTTTCTTGGTTGCTCTAAATCTTCTTTTACACTTCTTGCTCCTTGATTTTAGCTTCAAATGTAGCTTAATTGATTGGCTTCAACCAGCTAACAAGCAATGAAATCTACAAAAGCCAAAGTTGATAAAAAGAAGGTAAAATATTCACATTTAAATAATTCAATGACTTTAACCCAAATATGAACTTGGCACATTTTCCTATCATATGTGCATCAAAATATATATAAATCCACCCAAAAAAATGTAGGAACTATAGGAAACTTGTGCTAAAATGGCATGAATTTCAAGAGGTTAACAACAATCTTGTAAAAGCGAGTAAAAAGTATTATATTTGGTTTTTGATATAAAATAGGTGCAAAAAGTGTGATTTGTTCAAGGGTATAATAAAAATAGGATAAAAGTGAGATTTGGAGGGGAATGAAAATGGAATCATTCTTGATAAATGGAAACTTGGGATTCATTGTTGCAAAAGATTTTTAGGGAGTTTCATGTTGATTTTCGAAAGACCCCTAGAGGAACCCCTCTAGGTTAGGCTTAGGTTAATTTAATTAATGAACCCTGCACATTACTTAATTTAACCTAAGTTGATTAAGTTCAAAATAAAAGTGAATTTGCTAATTTAAGGGGCTCCTAATCCAACAATCGGAACCCCGAATTGCCACTTAATTAATCCTAGGGTTTAATTAATTATTGGAACCCCACATAATAAATTAAGACTCTAGGATTGAAGCCCAATGCCACATATGCAATTTGACAAATTCAATAATTAATTAATCATGCAAGACTTTAAATCCACAACTGGAGCCACTCCATAATTGCACTTAATTTCTCAATTAACCCTAATTCATTGATGGCTACCCAAACAAGAACTAAGATTGAAAAGAGTGATTACACAATGTCTAAACACAATCAATTAATTCTTATGCTATTTCATTCATGCAAAGTCACTCAACATTTTTAATCCACCAACCAAGCCACCTTGAATTAGCACAAGATATTCATTAAGAGAATAACAGAATCATGAAACCATAAATTTCATTAAACTCCAAATTAAAGTAGCAAAATGTTATGCATTCAACAAGAAAGAAACAACATATAATAGTTTTCAATCCTTATACATCATGTAGAATTTCAAGCACACAACCAAATGCCATAAAATATACTCCTAGAACCCTAGAAAGCCTTAAATACAACAAGAGGAAGAAGGATTAGAACTAAAACTCCCCTAAATATGCTCCAAGCTCATCCCTTGGCTTCCATCATCAAGAATGGGGAAGCCTAGCTCCTGTCCTCCATGAAAAAGTCAGCAACAAGGAGTGGAGGTTGAGGAAACATGGAGATTTGGATGGAAGAAGGTGGAAAATAGAAGATGGAGATGAGATGAAATGAGAGAAAATGGGATCTAGGGCTTTAGGGGATTCCAAATCTGTCAAATGATCTCAATTTTTGACCTAATATCACCCCTAAATCGGGTCAAGAGTGGGTGTTTGAGTTTAGACTCGGGTTGGACCCAAGAATTTGAATCTGATATGCTGATTTTAGGGCCTTGCCGCCACAGTAAGGTACAGAAGCGATGTAATTTTTCTTACCCTCGTTGTAGGGTCCCACAGCCAAGAGGGACTTTTCTGCAATTTCTAGAAAGTTTCCTTTTCTATAATTTTCACAATTTGTCCAGAAACTTGTATTTTGAATTTTCTCTTGAATTTTCAACTTTTTGCCCCATTTTTTTTCCTTCTTCTCATATGAAATCCCTCATATGACCCTACAAGTCAAATATGCAACAAACAAGAATCAATGAGCCCTAAAAATCAACTAGTGCTAATTGATCTTCGATTTTGGCAATTTAATCCTATTTTCATGCTACTTTTACTTAAGGATCTATATTATTATTTAAGCACTTATGAACCAATATTACATCTCAATTATGTTGATTACCTCAATTTAGCATATGAAAACAATACAAATCCAATGATTTTTCAGTCATAAATTTTGAAAAGTATATAATGGTTTTGAAATCTTATCGCATGAATTTTTGGAACATTGGAAAGGCCAAGTGCCTAATTTTGGTTGAATTGCAATTGTTGTTTGTGATGCACATGCATATGGTTTTACTGGACTGGCATAGGCATGATGAGGTACCTTGTTAGCCCACAGGGAGTAATTATATTTATCGGTGTACTGGGTATGGGTTAGATCCCCATCGAGTACTATCCTTTGGTGTGCTGGGTATAGGTTAGAACCCATCGAGCATTATCCCTTTTGTGATTCTAGGTATGGGTTAAAATCCCCATTGAGTTCCATGTATCCTTGGTTCTAGATACTGGTTGTGATCCCGTCAAGTTCCACTTTGGTCCGCCTAGTGGTAGGGGACAACCTAATGTTTTGCAAGGCGAATGTATAGATGATTGTGTAAATTTTGAACTATTTTATAAAATGGTGATATACATGAAGTTTTCAAATGTTTTTCCTAATACAGATTAGTGCATAATTATTTATTTATGTGCTCATATTTCAAATCATTCATATATACTGTATAGCTTCCCACATTAAAACCTTGCTAGCACACACGTTCACATATAGTCTTCTAGTTAGTGGTTAGTAGACATCATCGACCTCCCCTTTGCTTATTTTTTAGGTTCTATTTTCGTAGCTGATACTTGTGGAGAGGAGCCATCGTCTACTCACTGATCTATAGTGAGATTTTATTTTGGGCTTTTATGTGAGAGTATTGTATATTGCCATACTTATTTAGGCTTTCATATCTCACTTCTGCATTCTTATGTTTCTATATATTTGGATAACTGTATACGTTATTATTTTGGTTGGGACCGCTCTATTTCTGGCATATAGGCCTGAGGCCTACTGATATTCATTTATTATGTTTTGGTTGGTTGGGAACCATCGGTTAGAAATTACTTTATGCCTTCTATGATTGTATTGGGATTTCTCTAGATATTTGGTGATGTTTAAACATGCCAAGATTATGTCAAGTATTTGGTTTGCAAATGTATTGATAAACGTGGTTTATACATTTTTATATCCATGTTAGGTGAATTCTTTCTAATATGGATAAACCGATTTGGTAAATTCATTGATGAAGAAGAAGCCACCGTCCGTCACTGTTGCTCTCCCCCCTCACACTGATGATGCTTCCATGATGAAGACTCAAACTCAATAATGAAAACCTAGACTCCACGATGAAGATCCATACTACAGAAGGTTGAAAAAGATGGGGTTCAAATGATTGAGTGCATTTTTGTCTTTTGCGGCTTCCTTTGAAAGTCAAAAAATGAATTCCCACCATTTTTAGTGGGAACCTATTTTCATGCCTTTCAAGGAATTTCAGGGGAGGTAGGAAATGAATTTTGAGGAGATTCAATGCACCAAACATGCTTTGGCAGAGGAAACCTTCCCATTTTATGTTTCTTGCCTGCATGGAGGGCAGTAGCTAGGCTTCCCCATTCTTAGTGGTGGAAGCCAAGGAATGACCTTGAAGAATAATTAGGGAAGTTTTAGTTCTAATCCTTCTTGCTCTTGTTATATTTATGTTTTTTTAGGGTTTTGGAAGCATATTTATGGAATTTGGTTTGTGTTCTTAATTTCTATATGATGATTAATTAATATCTTTATGTTGTTTCTTTCTTGTTGAATACTTGACATTATGTTACATTAGCTTTGAGTTTAATGAAATTTATGGGTTTATGATTTTATTGTGCTCTTAGTGAATATTTTTTGCTAATTCAAGATGGCTTGGTTAGTGGGTTGAAAATGTCAAGTGATTTGCATGAATGAAATTGCATAGTGAATTAATTAGTGGGTAAAGGTGTAGATTTAGAAGCTAACAATTGTGCAAATTGCACCAAATATAAATAACAATTTCAAAGTGTAAATATGGTATTCATCAAATAACAAAGGTACAAATATAGGAATTCTGTTTACCAGCCGTTATAACAGTTTAAAAATCGCGAAGTGGGCCCCACCGGTTCTAACGACTGGTTGACGAAATTCCTATATTTGCATTATTTTTATTTGATTAATACTAAATCTCTCTGCATCTCGAAATTGTTATTTATATTTGGAATGATTTGCACAATTGTTGGATAATAAATCTGCATATTTACCCTTAATTAGTTGTGTGGAGACTTTGGACAACCACTCTTTTTATCTTTAATTCATTATTTGGGTGGCCATCAATGAATTAGAGCTTGGAGATAAATTAAGAGCAATTTTGGGGTGGCTCAAATTGTAGATTTAAAGTCTTGCACAATTAATTAGTTCTTGATTTTGAGCTTAATCAACTTAGATTAACTTAATTAATGTGCAGGGTTCCGACATTGATTAAATTAACCTAAGCCTAGTCTGGAGGGGTTTTTCTAGGGTCCATTTGAAAATTAACAAGAAACTCCCTAAAAATCTTTTTGAAGCAATGAATCCCAATGTTTTCACCTATCAAGCATGATTTTATCCCATTTAATTCTAAACATCCCTTTAATCCAATTTTCAATTTGCTTTTGAACATATCACACCCTTTGCACAAATCTCATACCAAAAATCAAATACACTATAATGCTTTTACCAATTTTTAACAAGTTTACATTCTAGTTACTAATTTTCCAATTGCATTTACGGTTCCTTGAGACCAACACCCGGGGATAGCTTCCTCTATCCATTGGGTCTAAATTTCTTGGAGAGCAGATCTAAGGCGGTACTACACTGATACATCCCATTTCGGTGCTCTTCAACAAAGAATAAAAGAAATTTTTGTCTTAAATTTTCATTGTCTTCTCTGCTTTCTGTTCACTGATTTATGTGAAAGGGCGACCAAAAATCTCGGGGCCATTACTTAGATGAGTAATAAAATGCTTGGTAATGTAAAAAAGACTTTAAATAATTTAAAATGAAATGACTAAATTTCTCCTCTCTCTTAAATAATAAAACAACTTGGTAGAGGTCATTTTCGACTCCATATAAGGATTTTGTGATGCATATTAACTTTCCTTCTTTTCAACAGTAAAAATCAATTGTATATTAAAAAAGATGCTAAGATACCACAATATCTCCTTTCCCTTGTACCAGACCATGGAATATCTAATATTTTCATGGGGCACAATAACTTCACAATATAATAAATAAACAAAGTATTGGTAAGAATCAATTCTTATTCTATTCGTAAAAATGAATTTGCAATTTTGTATAGTATTTTCAGTAGCTAAAACCATGAATGCTTCTCCATCAAAGTTTTATTTTTATATAATACACTGCATCTTCCAATACTTACTCTTCCTACTTTTATCTGGGTTTTATCATAGCTCCTGAATGGGTCTCTCTCCCTCCCTCTCTCTTTTTCCTCTGGACCACACTTTACCCTGCATATTTATCCCCCATTTCCCTCCTCCCATCCTCCTTCACATTCAACTTCAATTCTACTCCCCACCTCTCCTTCCCGATGACATTACCGATTGACCACCCTCTGAATGACCTTCTCTCACTAAGTCATCTGCACACTTAAGGATTTCCATGGGGCGTATGATATTTCTACCTTTCTCATCCTATAAATCTGTTCACGTATTGTAGTTGTAGTAGTACATATTAAAGATTAGAGAAGGGCTTCTTCAAGAGAGCCTGAGCAGTCCCATAAGGATTTTACCTGGGTAGAAGTTGGGATGTGAAGATCTCTCATGTTAATAGAGAATGTAATAACGCAGCAGACTTTCTCACAAAATCAGGACTTGATGCGTTCATTGGATACCATTCGGTGGGAGAAATACAGCTTCAGCAGAGTGCATAACAAATATTTAAATTTAGTGTGCCTAAATGAACATCACTCATATAAATATACCCAATATCAAGAAGTAGTTCCCTAATTTTGAGACTCCTCGTATGCATATTGATCTCTGCAAGAGACTATGAGCACAGGAATAACAGAAAAATATGTCAAAATATTACAACAGAAAAGATCTATAAAACACCTAGTCAGCTGACTAAAGAAATAATGAATGCATCAAAGAAAGTTGCAAGAGAAATACCTCATGAGGTTTGCCATCCTCAGCAGGAAATACGCACATGTAATTTGATAAATATTTTATTCTGAGCACTACTACCAAGTATCAACTTAAAATGGATAAAAAGATCAATCAATTTATTAATTATTATTATCTTATTTTCCCTCGCTGAACTAAGAACCATTGCATTAAAATTTCTAATTTACCAAGCAATAAATTACTAACCTCTCTTCTCCCCTTCCCTTTTCCCCCATTGAAATTTCTCTGTAATTTGGTATTCAGATGTTTTTGCAATTTTTAGCTCATTTTACTCATAATTCATAAACTAGAGTAGAAGTTATTGATTGAGGAATGTGCATGGAAAAATCATAGGGAAAATCACATTGATGTCCCACATAAGGCATTTAATCACAACCAGGTCCCAAACAATCATCAAATTACATTGAAGTCCCAATGGACTTGGGTGTAATTAATTGAGTTGTCAATTCCGGTACATTGAGTTGTCAATGCATAGTGCAATAGTTGTCAATTCAATAGTTGCCACACCACTATTAATTGATGATCATCAACGAAAAAAGGGGATGGAGGAGGCGGACTGATATAGAAAAAAAATTTCACACTCATCTTCATCACCGTCTTCTACAGGGAGAGAGAGCACCAAGTCTTCAATCTTCTTCATCATTGACAGCGGCTGAAGTAAGGACGGAAGGAGCTTAGATGTGCTTCAATGAATTTATTTAAAGGTTTGTGTAGCTAAACTTTTGTCTTGGATCATTATAGTTTGATTATCGATTAGTGGATGATAATTTCAATCTTTATTTGCTTTAATGTTATATTTGCTTATTTAATTGTACGCTTAATTATCATGAAATAAGAGAAGTCTTATTGGGATTAAATTTGATGTCCTAAAGGAGCCTAGACATAGCAAATTTAGACTAGACCTTGAATTAAATCGTGTAGAATTAATTTTTTTTAATTTAATTTGCTTGTAGGATGGACATATACCTAATGGCCCTTCATAATCGTTTTAGGCTTGCACTTAATTTAGCCTAATTAAGTAATCACATAAGATATTAGGGATTAATTTAGTTAGAATGCCTTTTAGTGAATTGAAAGACACTCTAAGGTAATTGAGAGTCCTAGACTAGCAAATATAGTGTTAATTGCAAGTAAAGGGAGAAATTAGACACTAAGAAGTAATCAAAGCTATGATAATCCAAGCCATCAGTTTTGTTCATTATCATAGTTTAGATTTGTTTTCTTTTTCTAGTTAGGATTAAATTTTCATTTGATAAGTGTCTCTTTGTGTCTTGCTCAAATCAAACGAAAGTGTGAAGTTAATGCTCAACCTAGTTGTTAGTACCGAGTCCTCGTGGGAACGATACTTTACCCACTCTTTATTACTTGATACGGCCTATGCACTTATGGAGTCTTAGGTTTTAAATTTTGTGCCTATCACACATTGCATACATTCTTGGGCACATAAGAAGTTTGCAAGGTATATGTCACATCCCAAAAATTAAAGCGTGACCGGCTTGGAATATGAGTAAACCCACATCCCATAAGCCTTACCTATGCATAAATTTCTTCATTCATACTTATAATCATACAGTAAAAACAATAAGATTAGATACATTTTATATAATCAAAGTCAGTACTACCAATGGAAGCTTCAGCAAACTCTTCTCTACAAGTACAATCTCTTAAACGTTTCACAACGGTACATACACAATATAGAAAGGGAAGGATCCTAACCATAGTTAACGTGGAGCTCCTAAAATGGGCTTTTCAAAAGGTAACATTAATTTTGAGCCTTACATTATCATGGAGATTCATCAACTCAGTGCTTCATCTTCCACTCTACAAGGCATATTGAATCAGCTATAATATCTGAATCAAAAATATATTTCTGGTGAATAACGTCCCATTAATGTAATCTAATGAGGCACTAAAAGAAATAATTTAAAAAGAATCGATTTTGAATAACAAAGCACAATATTACCTACAATTATAAATATCAATGGAAGTGAATAAAAGAATATTACTCGAATAAAACCAAGAGGTGGTAAAATATTTGATTTGACAAAATCAGTTTGAAACATCAAACCTTAAACTTCACCATTCGTAGGACTTCAACAGAACCGAAACAAGCGTGGACACATAGTCCATGAGGGTAACTAACCAAGCACAGCTCAAGGCCACGAACATAAGCGTAGATACACAGTTCACAAGGATAATGATGACTCCCCAATTTTAGATTGATTTGAGAAGCATTTTGATATACTTGGGGAGTCATTATCACTAAATTAAATGGGATTTACTTGATATTTTGACAAGAGTTTAATTGGGTGCATTATTTGGGGGATTCCCTTGTAAATATAATCTTTTAATTAGATAGTAATAGTTTGATTATATATATATAGATACATAGCAGTAATAAGTTAAGTTTCTGAAAGAAAAGAAAAAAAAAAGAAAAACAAAAGAGTCTTATATTATTTTAAATTTATTTTCCTTATTATTAATATTAGTTACAATTTCCTTTACTTCTTCACAGCACCATACGGCACCGTTTTAGCAATTTTGGGGGGAAGACCTAAGCTACAGATTCATTGAGGAAGGCAGCCACCACTTCACCATCCACCATTCTTGAAGATCATCACCTTCGAATCAGCCACCATCGAACATCCTCCATCATCATTCGCACTCCTTCTTCTTCTGGATCGCATCAGACTCAAGGGAGACAGAAGCGAGTATTGCTCATCATCCTATTCAGCTTCTTCTTCTTTTCCTCGGGAAGCCATGAGTTCGAAGGATCTGAGGAAGCCTCTTCCTTTGTTTGGTTCACTGATTCACTTCTTGTGGTTTCTTTGTTTTTTTATTTTCTTTATGAATTTTGATTCTGAAATTGCTACTGCAATGGGATTGATTTTAATTATGTGTAGCTAATTTCCTTTGGACCCTAGAGTAGTTATGAACTGATTTAATGATTGGAGCATATTTTGAACCTATTATTTGGGCTTAATTATAGTTTTGTTTACTTAATCTTGTGACATTTATCTACTTAGTAATGTGGGATTGGAATTTATTCTAATTTGCCAATAGGATAGGAATATACCTATTGGACCCATATATTCACATTAGAGTGAAATTGATTTTTTTTAGCCTCTTAAGTAGCTTTGTTAGGAATAACAAGTGTGTCTTGGGAGAGGGGTGTAAAAGATTGGGAAATCTTTATATCCATTAATACTCTAGATTAACATGCTAATATTAAATACAATTAATTTGGTAATTACATGCTCTATGAATTAAAAAGGTGATTAACCGCTCTAGGTCATTTTGTCAATTGAAAAACTTATAAACATTAAATTAGATTTCGTATTTAGCTTTTCTTAGAATTTCTCTTTGATCACACATACTTTTGATTTGCTCAACTTAATTGAAAATAGGGATTTTAATGCCTAACTACCAATTAGATTGATCGTTTGTGGGAACGGTAACTATTTCATACTCTATTACTTGACGACCCGTGCACTTGCGGGAACGTAGGTTCCATTTTGTGCCTATCAAGTTTTTGGCGCCGATGCTGGACGACTCAAGGTAATTGGTGATTAGAATTAGAGTTCCTTTAGTAGTTTTAGCTTGAGCAATTTTTCTTTTAATTTCATTTCTTTGTTAGTTTCTTGTGTTAGTGTGATACTTTGGAGGTTTGTTTTGCTTTTCAGGTACCTTGGTTCATGCCCTGCAAATCCAAAGTTACAAAGACACCGCGCAAGACAAAGAGCATCCAAGAACTTTTGGAAGCTACAACACCTCAGAATCAATATACAAAAGTTGTTCAGACCGAAGGTAAAGAGATGGCTGATGATGAAAATGACCGATTGGGTGTTAATGACTTCTTGGGAAGACAACCTAGCACTACTACAGAAATACTCTATTGCATCGCAACAATAGCAGCGCTTTTGAAAAGCAAGTGATGGGATAGGTATAATATGACCTATACTAGTGCTTTTAAAACAAAGTGATGCCATAGCTATAAGCAAATCCCAACACTTAATAAATTATAAGCATAGGGATAGGCCTAAATAGGTATTTTTAAAAAAAAAATCCTTTTTTAAAAAGAATCAGTATTTTTAAAATTAGTTTTAGATATTTTTAAATAAAAATTAAATCACAGGCCCCAAATTATTTAAATATTGTTTTAAAAAAAATTCAAACAAATTTTAAAAATACACTCAGCCTTTTTAAAAAAAAGGAAAGTAGTTTAAAAATAGATAAGTAGGCCTAAATAGGTATTTTCATGTTTTATTCCTTCTTTAATTTGAATTAGTATTTTTCAAATTATTTTTTGATATCTTTTATATAATATTTAATTAAATGACAGGGCCTATAGCAACGCTTATTAGATAATAAGCGTAGCTATAGGCCCCAGAGTTTTTATATAATTCTAAAAAAATTCAAAAAAAGTTTAATAATACTCTCAGGCATGATAAAAATAGGAACACAGTTTAAAAATAGATAAGTAGGCCTAAATAGGTATTTTCATGTTTTTTTTCTTCTTTAATTTGAATTAGTATTTTTAAAATTATTTTTTGATATCTTTTATATAATATTTAATTAAATGACAGGGCCTATAGCAACGCTTATTAGATAATAAGCGTAGCTATAGGTCCGAGAGTTTTTATATATTTTTTAAAAAATTCAAAAAAATTTAATAATACTCTCAGGCATGTTAAAAATAGGAAAACAATTTAAAAATAGATAATTAAGCCTAAATAGGTATTTTCATTTTTTTTCCTTCCTTAATTTGAATTAGTATTTTTAAAATTGGTTTTTGATATCTTATATATAATATTTAATTAAATTTAAGGGCCTATAGCAACGCTTATTAGCTAATAAGCGTAGTTATAGGCCCCAGAGTATTTATATATTTTTAAAAAAATTCAAAAATTTTTTAAGAATACTCTCAGGCATGTTAAAAATAGGAAAATAGTTTAAAAATAGATAATTAGGCCTAAATAGGTATTTTCATGTTTTTTCCTTCCTTAATTTGGATTACTATTTTTAAAATTAGTTTTTGATATATTATATATAATATTTAATTAAATTTAAGGGCCTATAGCAACGCTTATTAGATAATAAGCGTAGCTATAGGCCCATGAGTAATTATATATTTTTAAAAAAGTTTTAATAATACAATCAGGTATGTTAAAAATAGGAAAACGGTTTAAAAATAGATAACTAGGCCTAAATAGGTATTTTTATTTTTTTCCTTCCTTAATTTGAATTAGTATTTTTAAAATTGATTTTTGATATCTTATATATAGTATTTAATTAAATTTAAGGGCCTATAGCAACGCTTATTAGCTAATAAACGTAGCTATAGGCCCCAGAGTATTTATATATTTTTAAAAAAATTCAAAAAAATTTTAAGAATACTCTCAGGCATGTTAAAAATAGGAAAACAGTTTAAAAATAGATAATTAGGCCTAAATAGGTATTTTCATGTTTTTTTCCTTCCTTAATTTGAATTAGTATTTTTAAAATTGGTTTTTGATATATTATATATAATATTTAATTTGAAAACAGTTTCCTTCTTTATATAATATTTTTATTTTAAAATTCTCCCCCTTTTTCAGTTTAATTTGAAAACAGTTTCCTTTTTTTTATAACTAAGAAGCGTTGGGATAGGCCACCTTGTATTTAATTTTTTTTAAAAAAAATATTTAAGACTAATTATAAAAAAACTGGGGTATTAAAAAATAGGGGAAAAAATTTAAAAATAACTAAGGGGCCCTATCCCAACGCTTTTGACGTCAGAAGCGTTGGGGTAGCCATGCTTTTTATTTTAAAATTTTTCCCCTTTTTCCAGTTTTTTTTATTAGTCTTAAAAATTAAACCCTAGTTTTGTATTTTTATATTTTTTTCTGCCTATCACTACGCTTTATATAAGAAGCATTGGGATAGGCTGGCACGAAATGCAATATAATTCCCTCCAGCTAAATTGAATCCTCCATCAGCTCTTAAACCCTCATCTCCGTCCGAAGACACATCCGCTGCAGCTCCTTCCTAACTCACAGCACGCAGGTCGCAGCTCCTTCTTAAACCTAAAGCTCACAGCTCCTTCCCATTCCCAAAGCTCACCGTTCACTCCCTTCTTCTCAGAAAACCCAGAGCTCGCTGTTCACTCCCAAATCTCGCAGCTCCTCATTGTTCTTCTTCTTCTCAGAAACCCAAAAATCTTCTTCATCGGCAACCCAGGTAATATTATTTCCCTTCATTTTCTTTTTTCTGAGCTCTGGGTTTTTATAGTGATTAATTTCTTTTTTTTGTTGCCATAATTGATTAATTTTGTTGGATTCTATCCCTGGTCTGAATAATGATGAATAATTTATAAATACCTAACAATTAGACAGCTATATAATGATTGGATCATGATCTAAATTTTATTAACCTCTTTTTTTTACATTAAGATTTGAACTATTAATATCAATTGCTCAAGCCATATGCACGCTGATATATGCAAGGGTTTGAGGTCTTAATTAAATTACATTAAGATTTTACATGACTCGGAGAAATAAATTACATTAAGATTTTACATAATTCATAAATTAATCACAAGATATTAATAACTATTGGCTAATATTGGATTGGTATATGCTATAAGGTGAATAATGTTATTATGAATTAGAAGTATAAATGTTGTGTTTAGGAAGTTAGAACAAGGGTTTGAATTTATGATTGCTTGATTAATGAATTGAATTTTTTAGGCTTAAAAATTATCCACATTTCAAATGGTTTGCATTCCTAAGTTGCAACATGTTATGAAATTTATAAAGACTTTGTTTATATGTTGTAGGAATTTCACCTAGCATTTGTTTGGTTCACATTTTGATCTCCACCAAAAGTCAATTCAAAGAATCTATTAAGGTACATTTTTATGTTAGATGTTAAGAATATGTGGTATGTTAATATACATTTATGAGATTATGGCTTTGTGGAACTGGATATGTGAGCTGTAACTATGTTTTTCTGCCCGTTAATATATGCTCTTTGAATTCTGTTGTGGTGGGTTGTGGAAATATATTGAGTTGATTCTATTTATATAGTTTGCTATCCATTTCTATGTTAAAAAGAGAGGGCTTTGAGCCTGGGAACGTTCATTTTGTAGCCGTTATGCTGCCGATTTTTTGTTAAAAAAATAAGGTAACATCGTAGGGTGGCTACCTAATGAGTAATTCATTATGTATATCTTACGCCACTTTCCTTTAGTAGGTTACCATGTTGGATCGGAAATGGATGTCTTGTGATCGGCGTTCAAGGGAATATATAGATGGAGCAAAAGAGTTCATTGAATTTGTTGCTGAGCATGCAGAGAATGCTAACAGAATTGTATGCCCCTGTATGTCGTGTTTGTATGGAAAGCGTCTTCGTCCTCTTGAATTGTTGGGTCATTTAATTTGTCATGGAATTGATCCGTCTTATACATGATGGACAAAGCACGGTGAGACCTATGAAGATGAATGCGGAGACCGGGTACCTGATGTTAGTAGCGCTTCGAATGTGCTTGACACAGACATGTATGATGAGAACGATGATCTTGAAGAATGTTGAACGTTGTGGGTAAGGAGAATCCGGAAATGTTTGAGACACTGAAGAGCGATGCAGAGACGCCTTTGTATGTGGGATGCAGCAAATACACAAGGCTAAGTACGGTGCTTAAATTGTATAACCTGAAGGCGCGATACGGTTGGAGTGATGCAAGTTTCACCGCTCTGCTATCCGCTCTACGAGATATACTCCCAGAAGTGAATGTAATCCCCTCGAAAATATATGAGGCAAAGCAAATTCTCCGGTCGACTGGTATGAAATATGAGAAAATACATGCATGCCCCAACGACTGTATTTTATTTCAGAACCAGTATGCGTCATTGGAGAAGTGTCCTAAATGCAGCTCATCTTGATTTGGAAAGAAAGGTAAGAGTCCTTCTAAAGTGTTGTGGTACTTTCCGATCATTCCAAGATTCAGGCGCATGTACAGTAATGCGAATGTTGCAAGATGAGGTGGATGAGGAAATCATTTGTGAATTCCCTCATCGATTTATTGATGAATATGCTCAACTTAGTGCTTCAAGTAGTAGTAGCTCAATTGAGAATGTTGCTTGCACTATCATCAATTCTTCTTATGATAAACATGCTTCTCTCCTTAATGCTAGTAAAGATGATTTTGTTGAATTCAATGAGGCTAAATCTTGTTCATGTGTGGAATATGAAATTTGTGTGCATTGTTATGATGTGAAGAAACCCTTACTTGTTGAATTTCGAAAGCATAGTTTTGACACAATGCCCACTTCTAATATTGAACATGATGCATATACTAGTGCCAGGAGTGCTGCAATTTGTAAGCATGATACAATTGAGAATGATGATTCCGTTGTGGTTGAGAATGCAAATGTTTTTGTCCCTATTGAATCACATGATGTTGAGAGTGCACCATGGAAGGATTCTCCATGTTTAAATTTGAATATTGTTGATAATAGGGAATCCTTTCAACAAATACTTTCTTGTGATCTTCCACCTGATATATTTAAAAGTGAAAGTTTTTGTTATGGCACTTCCATCACACCATTTTCTTTCCCTCCCTTCTATACCACCTCTTGTGTATGTGCAAGCGACACTTCATGCCCCAACTCCATGTTGGACTTTGAGATTTCCGCTACACATACACTTGAGTGTTTTGAAAATGAATTTTCTTGTTTTACTCTTACTGATGGGAGTTTGATTGACTTTCTTGGTTGTAATACCTATTTAGAAAAAACATTTCCTTGCCTAGAATTGGATACTGCTTTGTTTGTTGTATTCTCTTTGCAGGAAACACAACACTTCACACCAAGGAAGGAACATGTGGGAGAAGTGGCCTACATGAAGGCATGCATGTTTCTAATTCGAGATGAGAACTTCTCCTATAAGAGTTTGAAGCGTTTTAAACGCAAGGTTGTCCCTCTCCTCTCTTGTATCCTCATTGCCTTTAATTGTTGCATGCTCTGTTGAGATTATGATGAATGATAAGTGTGGGGGAGGGACTGCACCATTAGTAAAAGGTGGACTTAGTGTTAGTTGAGTCAATAAATCCCCATTGTGTTCTTTTGCTTGCTACACCTTACATTTTGATTTTGCATTGGGGACAATGCAAGATTTAAGTGTGGGGGAAAAAGGGTTTGTATGTTGTTTAGGTAGTCTTGCTTGATCCATTGATTTTATCATGTTATACCACATTAGAGATAATTTATTTTTAAAAAAAAAACATTTTTGTCAAATTTTTCAAAACCAAGGTAGATTTTGCCTCTTAGTCTTGTATTGTGATGAAGGGTCGTATTCATTGCAATGGAGGACCTAGTTGCATTTTCTACCCATTTTAAAACTTGCTTTTTGAAAACCTAGTATGGCAACAATTTTTGAAAACCATGTAGCAAGAATGAACCTTACCCTATGACCAATGAGCTTCATGAGCAATGGGAAGAATCCAAAGAATTATGCATTTTAGCCTTTCAATTTTCAAGAGCTAGTGATGAGTTATTTTCAAGCATATGCATTGTGTTAATTGGCCTTGCAATTGGATGTTCAATTAGCAATTAAGGTTAACCTTGTTGTGAGAGTTTTGGGCCGATTTCCATTTCAAGAGTGTACACTTGCTTGATCATTCAATTTCTAGAACTTGTCTCTACTCTTTGTCGAAGCTAGAAGTGCATTCATGCATGAAGATGATTTAGGCATTCATTTCATTACCCCCATTTTCCCAAACACAAAACCACAATATGTCATTTTCCATTGTTAACCCATTTTGAGCCATTCCTTGGTTGTAATGCATTAATGTGAATTTTAAGATGATGCATTGAGTTTGAGCCACTTTTCTTTGTTGTTAATGCCATGTATATTTTAGAAAGAAAATAAAATAAAAGAAAAGGTGTGCATGAAAAAAAAAGAACAAGAAGAAAAGAAGAAGAAAAAATTAAAGCTTGAAGAATAAGGCATTCTTAATGTGGCATCATTATTGTTGAAATTATGCTCTCATATGCTTTGTACTCCAATAGTGACATTAAATTGCATTTCAACCTTTCCTTTCCATAACATGCAATCCACCTTGCCTTTTCCATCATTTCAACCCCTACAAGTCCTTTTGATTCATACATGATTGTATGCATGAGTAGAGATATTAGAGTAGTTACAAGCTTATGGCAAATTGTTGTTTGAGCAAGTTGAGTGTGAAAATCCCACATGAGGTAAGGAGAGTGAAACACCATTATCTTGAGTGTCCTTTTTGCCATTGCTTCATCAAATTGCTTTTCCAATTCTCCCTTTGCATATTCTTGATTTTGATTCATGCTAGCTTGAGATTATTGGTTGGTTAAAACCATTCTTCTTTGTATTGTACCCTTTGTCCAGGAGTACAAAGGTCTAAGAGTGGGGGAAATGATTGCACCATATTTTTATACACTTTTCATTGATAAAATCATTGGATTATTACATGTTCTTGGGGTAATTGCACCTAATTAGGTTAATTTATGACTTTTGCACACTTTGTTGAAATTTGTTCTAGTCAAGGGCAATTTGGGCATAATTAGCATGATTTATTGTTTAAACCATTTTCAAGAACATTTTGATGCTACCTTGGGCCTATTTCATTTACAGATCATGAGAGAATTGAAGAAAGAGGTTGAAAATGTCAAAAACAAGCTCAAAAAGTGAATCTGTCAAATTTGGAGCAAATTACGAAAATGCCACTCTTAGCCCACCTTTTCTGTCCTTCGCCGTGAGCCTTGCCGTGCGGAGTTAAGGCGAGGACCAGAAACTTCACCACCTTCTCTGCCCTTCGCCGTGGCCTCCCACGGCGAGGGCTAAGGCTAGGATGCTGATACATGCACGAATTTTGCTGGTTTTTCGGGTTTTTAGGGTATCCATTGGTAGGATCTGACCCAAAACGACCTAGACCCGACTCTTAAACATAAAAATTGACCTAACACTCAATTTCCATCATCTTTTCCATTCCTATTCACTCCCAAAACCCTAAACTCCTCTCATCTCTCTCATCCCTTTCCACCTCCATTTTCTTCATCTTCCACCCTCTTCTTCCATGGATTTTCGAATGGAGCTTCTTCTTGGGGTTCCTCTTGGAGTTTCTATGTTGGATTGAGGAACTCTTCATCTCTTGAGGATGGGTTGATGGTGTCTCAAGCATGGGTTCTTCATTAGGGGAGTTTCTCTTTGTTCTAACATATGTATTTAGGATTCTATGTTTATTTGAACTTCTCTTAGAGATGTTTGGATTTATGTATTGGATTGAGATTTTAGATATGTATGTGTATGAACTATATGTGTTTATTTTGGGCTTTAAACACTTGAGTTATGAATTCTTATCTACATTGTGGTTGCATGAAGTTAATTTCATTTTAGTGGTTGCTAGTGGACTTAATTGATTGCTTTCATTCATAATTGTTGTGATTGCACTTTTATGAGAGCCACAAGTGTTTTGACTCAAAGTATTTCACACATCAAGTGGACCTTAACACTAACCCTAAGTAATGGCTATGAAAGTGGTTGCTAAATTAGTCATTAATTAGGACTAGTGGACTCCTAGTGGTTGCTTGGGGATTTCTCTAACTAGACTTGATGAATTGAATCCCTAAATGATTTGAACCTATGTTTGTCACCTCACCTAGACTCAAGAGATCCATTCCATCAATTTCACCTCACCCATCCAACCATTCCACCTCATTAAGGAAAAGATAAAAAAAATATTGTAGTTAGGCTCATTTTGCATATTTCATATTAAAACCCAACAAAACCCCTTTTTATACTTCATTTGCATGACATTTAGTTTCCTAGGTTAGTCATTAGGAAAAGGTTAAATAAACAATGGAAAAGGTTAGTCATTATAGTGCAATCCTTGGTTAATAAACAATTTTGCATTTAACCCCCAAGGCGATTAGGAAAAGGTTAAATCACTTAGGCACCCCACAGATGCCCCCCAATGGAAAAAAATTGATTACGAGTACCTTGAATTCAGTGAAGAACCAAGAAACCTACGGCTTGCATTGGCAACCGATGGAATCAATCTGCATGGAATTCAGAATAGTACTCACAGCACATGGCCGGTGATTCTGATGATATACAACCTCCCCCCAAATTTGATCATGAAAAGCAAGTTTATGATGCTTTCCATGCTTATTTCCCGGGCCTAGACAGCCCGGCAATGATATAGACGTGTACTTGGATCCTTTGATTGAAGACCTAAAGCATATGTGGGATTCGGGTGAGAAGGTTTTTTATGGCTATAAGGAAGAAAGTTTTAAATTGAGAGCTATGTTGTTTGGCACAATAAATGATTTCCCAGCATATGGTAATTTGTCTGGATACAGCATCAAAGGATATGGTGCATGCCTTATATGTGAAGATTATACCAATTCGATGCGACTGAATCATTGCAGGAAAAATGTTTACATGGGACATCGGAGGTTCTTGCAGTTAAAACACCGTTGGCGGAGGTGGAAGAAGGCATTTAACGGGGGCTCAGAAGAAGGTAGGCCACCGAGGATATTGACCGGGGAAGAAGTTTTTGAAAAGGTGAGCACGTTGAAGAATGATTATGTGTTGACAAGTGGTTGGAAGAAGAGGCCCATATTCTTCGAACTCCCGTATTGGAAGTCCTTATATGTTAGGCACTTTCTGGATGTGATGCATATTGAAAAAAACATCTGTGATAACTTAATTGGCACGTTGCTAAATATGCAAGGAAAAACTAAGAATGGTGTCAATTCAAGGTTAGATATGCTCAAGTTGGGAATAAGACAAGAGTTGCCTCCTGTCGAGAGAGGATACCGCACTTATTTACCTCCGGCAGCTTACAACCTTTCGAAGAAAGAGAAAAGATCATTCTGTGAGTTCCTGAATGGGATCAAAGTTCCAGAGGGCTACTCCTCAAATGTAAAGAACCTTGTATCCATGAAAGAGTTGAAGTTGAAGAACCTGAAATCTCATGATTGTCACGTCTTGATGCAAAATTTCTTACCGGTCGGCATACGCAACATTTTACCCAAGAAACTGCCGAGCACGATCACTAGACTGTGTATCTTCTTCAGGCTCATTTGTAGTAAAGTGGTTGACCGAGGACAGTTGTAGGATTTGCAGAGGCAGATCATTCGTATCCTGTGTGAACTTGAAATGTATTTCCCCCCATCATTCTTTGACATCATGGTTCATCTTACTGTACACTTGGTCAAGGAGGTTCAACTGTGTGGCCCAGTCTATTTGAGATGGATGTACCCAATCGAGATATTCATGAAAGTTTTAAAGGGGTAAGTTAAAAATAGATACCGACCAGAGGGGTGTATTGCTGAAAGATACATCGTTGAAGAAGCAAGTGATTTGTGTGCCGATTACTTAGCAAATATTGAACATGTTGGTTTGCCGAAGTCTCGTCACAATGGGCGATTAATGGGGAAAGGAATAAGTGGGTTCAACTTAATACGCATTTCGAATGCTCAAAGGGAACTGGCTCACTTGTATATTCTTCACAACACTCTTGAGGTTGAACCATTAGTCGAAGAACACAAAAAACTCCTGCGGGAAATACACGGTGATAGAAATGAGAGTTTGATTACAAGGGAGCACAACAAAAATTTCATTAGATGGTTCAACGCGAGCATTTGTCAACAGTTTGAGCTTAATGCTGGATCAGTTTCTGAAAGATTGTTTTGGCTGTCGAAAGGACCGGGTTTGCACGCATTTTCTTACACCGCCTATGTAATCAACGGTTACACATTCTATACAAAAGGCCAGGATGAAAAAAGCACAATGCAGAATAGTGGAGTCATACTTGTTGCCGAGGCATGGCATATATCCAGTACGAGAGATACAAATCCCATATATGTGAAGATGGCATACTTTGGTGTGATTGATTGCATTTGGGAGTTAGATTACACCATGTTTAGAGTTCCTGTGTTCCGATGTCAGTGGGTTAACAACCATAGTGGACGGCGGTTAGATGAATTTGGGTTTATATCGGTCGACCTTTCTAAAGTTGCATATAAGGATGATCCTTACATTCTACCTTCTCAAGCATCACAAGTGTTTTACATTGCCGATCCTTTTAAGAAGAATTGGTCAATTGTCATGCATTCGAACAAAAATTATGCCGAACAAGTTGATGATGAAAGTAGTGATGATGATATGAATATGATAGAAGATGATCCTTCCTTTGAGACGCTACTGTCAGAAGACTTTGATGCGGATGAATATGATGATGAAGATGAATCTATTTATGTAAGGCGTGATCATGAAGAAGGCATTTGGGTCAACACAACCTTAAATCCAGCAAAAAAGAGAAAGCACACAATTTTAGATAATATAACACAGAGGAAAAAGAGACGAAAGCCATGATATTGATGTCGTGTGTGTATGTTTTTTTGTTTTACATTATGAATTACTTCATTTAATCTGCATACACGTAACTTCATTATATGCTCTAAAATCATGTCTTGTTTAATTATTTTGTAGGATAATGGATCCCCCCTAAATGAGGAGGAAGAAGAACAACCGAATACACAGGTAGATATCGATGCGGGTAGAGCAGTTGCCGAGGCGGAAGTTTCCTGTGGCATAACCCTTATGCGTAAACTCCTCAAACGCAAAGTTGTGGGTAAAAAGACTAAACTTAAATGGAACGAGAATGACCAAGCAATCGGAGAGACTGCGAAAGACCTCTCAGGTTTTATTGGGTGCACTATTCGGCAGAAAGTGCCTATTACTATCACAGATTAGAGAACCACAAGGAGCAGCAAGGACGCGGTTTGGTCAGAGATTTAGGTTAGGTGGCTTTTTACAATTTATTTTTATTATGATAGCATTATAACTAACAAATCTAATATGATTTCTGTTGTTATAGACCATGTTTCATATTGATGATTCTCATAGGGAGTACGTCCTGAAGAAAGCTGCCGTAAGGCATCGGGCTTTCCGTTCAACTTTGACCAAGTACTATCTGAGAGATGAAAATGGGGAGATTGTTCCAAAACCCCCAGAGGCATACGCAGGGTCAATTACCCAGGAAGAAGGGGATGAATTTGTGCAATCACGTCTAACAGAGGAGTTTGAGGAAATAAGTCAAAGAAATAGACAGGCGGCTAAAAGCTGCGAGTATCCGTATATGGGAGGACGAAAGACATTTCTTGAATTGGAGTAAGATATGGTATGTTAGCAACGCTTTTAAAAACAAAATTATGAATAAATGTTTACGTGATTAATTTATGCGTTCACCTGGCTTACCTTGACAGATTCAGGAACAGGACCTAGAAGGGAGGCCACCACGACATGACCTCTGGGTCAGGGGACACTCCAAAAAGGATGGTACCATCGTTCACGAAGAGGTCAGAAGAGTCAGTGAACAATGTGTAAGTCATTCTCTTGGACTTTGTAATATTTTTTAACTGGTGACTTTGCTAAGTTAATAGCTAATAATCATTTCTTCTTGTTATAGGATATGTTGTCACAAGAATACCCTGACGAGGTCAACAAATTTGGCCCCGATGATTTCCTGAGCAGAGCGCTCGATCGCCCTGAGTATTCGGGCCGTGTTCGTGGCACAGGTCTAGGGATCACGCTCTCATCTTACTTTGGCCACCAAAAGAGGGCATCAAAAGGCGAAATAAGAGCGTTACAAGGAGAAGTTCAAACTCTGAGGGAGGAGATGCAACAACGGGACGAGGAGATGCAATGACAGAACGAGGAACTGCATCGGAAGTACGAGCAGATGTTCGAATTTTACCAGCGATATAATGTTGCATCACAAACGTCGAATTTCGTGCAACAAGGTCACGTTCCTCCCGTCAAAAGTCCAAGCATAAGGGACAGCTGTACGATGCCGCGGGCCCAAATTCCTCAGGTAGTTCATACATTCTCTGCTTACAAACTTGCAGTGACACTGTTATATTATCGATTGTGAGCTAATGTTGTCAACTCTTTCGTAGGGCGAGTCAAACTGCAGGCTGTATATCGATCACTCTTTTAGTGAAGTAGTTGCCAGAGGCAAGGTCTACAACACTTCCAACACGACCCTGCACAACTCGCCGTTGCCTGATAATGCACTGAAGGTCATGATTGAATACTCCTACAACAATGGGGCACCGTTACCATTCCCTACTGATGAGATGACTAGGGTCGGAGATGCTCTCGGTGCTTTCGTTTCTTGGCCCATTGGATTGATTGAGCCAACACCACAGGTGGTTAATTATTTACTAATAACATTTACACTAGCATTCATTGTGTTGGAAGAACGATCTTGTATTTACATGTTTCTTCAGGGTACACGTTCTACCTGAAAGAAAGCACAAGTGCCTAATGTCAAAGGTACCGGTGGTTCAGCCGCTCAAGTGATGAAGAAAAAGATTTCACATACTGACCCATCGTCACAGGTGATTATTTACTAATCAATTTAAACTAAAATTCCTTTTTATTGGAATAAAATTTTAGACTTTCTATTTACATGGTTTGTAGGCAACAAAAGCCAGGGGCAAGAAGAAAGTACAAGCGCCTCCTGTTATTGAACGTACAAGCGCCGAGACGCCAAATCGTGATCGATTGTGAGCATTTGCAGCCACCCTATCTCCCGATTTTATTGTCACGATTCCATTCAACAGGCTTATATTTGGTGTGCCAAATATGAGTGAGCTTGTTTCTAGGGATCAGCTCATGGAGGTGCTTGATGAAGGATGGCTCAGTGCTACGGTTATTAATTAATGGATAAGGTATATTTGCGTTTCCATTAGGGTTTCATTTAATGTCATAAGTTTTACACTAATTGGGAGTTTGTATGGTTTCTTTGGAGGCACCTGCACGAACATGTCATGATTGCCGGGGATAATGTCTCATTCGAATTCATAAGCCCCTATGACATACCACATATTGCGGGCGTGAGATATGACGAGCAGTCCGCGACACTTAGAAGGCGCTTTTCTTTAAAGGCAACAGGCAGGACTTTATTCTTAGCTCCAATTAATACAGGGTAAGTCGATACGCATTATAGGTTTCATCGTATTCTTAGCTTCAAGCATCATTTATATATACTGACATAACGTTCTAAAAAATTTTAGGCAGCACTGGCTTTTGCTTGTCATCTATCCGCAAGCACAACCTGATCCCTTGATTTACTATTTGGATCCTGTGTATGGTGCTAAACCAGAAAGTCGCCCAGCTTTGAAATGCCTCGTCAATAGGTACGTGAATGTCAACATTCTTTGAATCCGTTGCATCATTTGTCATTTTATGACCCTAACTAATAAAATTAATTTACTTTGTTTTGTTTCCAGCACATTGACCAGTTTTCGGTCCTCCGTTAACTTGAGTTATTCCAGAGCCCTTGACCAAAAAGATGCTTATCCGTGGCTCACAGTCCAGGTTTTACAAGTTATTCAATTTTTTAAACAATCTACTCAAACATAACGTAAATGTTTCTCATATGATATTTGATGTTTTTTGTTATAGTGCCCCTTCCAACCCAATAACAACAACTGTGGATACTATGTGATGCAATTTATGAGGGATGTCGTTACACATGATCGATGTAGCATTCCATTGACAGTAAGTTTTATATTTTGCCAACTCTAATTGTATTTGAACTTGTTATTAGATTTCAAGTAGATTTGATTGCCATTCAAATATATCTGTCTGTGCAGTATTACCCAGACGCACGTTGCCCCTCATTGTCGAGGGAACAAATGAAGGCGCTAATTGAGGAATGGTGCGCTTATGTACTACCTCTTTTTCAATAAGTACAAATGTAGATATATAGTAGTATAGCTAGTAGCGTGCTTTTTGTTTCCCAATTAGAATGGTTGGTTCATTTGTACATTGCTCTCTGGATGAGTTATTGGTGTATTTTCGGCCTGGAACTGTATAGAATTGCTGGTATTTTAGCACTGATGCAGGTGGGGTATATAAAATAAAATCAAATATTTTAAAAAAAATTCAATACTAACGCTTATTTCGTTATAAGCGCTGCTATAGGTATTAAAAAATAAATTTAAGGTGACCTATTGCAATGCTTAACAAGCGCTGCGGTAGGCTTAATAGCCTATAGCATCGCTGGCTATTGCAGCGCTTATAAACGCTACTATAGGGCCAAAATAAGTGCTGCTATAGACATTTTCTGTATTAGTGTAGGGGATATCAGTCAGGGATCATATTGCCTGAATTTCAAGCAAACAATTTTGAGATTAAGCAAACAAAGCTTAAGATGCTTGAGTTGCATGGTCAATTTGCGGGAATTAGTGTTGAAGATCCAAATCGACATTTGATTCAGTTTCTTGATGTGTGCAATTCTTTCAAACAGAATGGTGTTCCAAGTGATGTGATTCACCTTCGGCTCTTCCCTTATTTTCTTCAAGGGAAAGCAAAAGAGTGGTTGAACAATTTAGAAGAAGGCAGTGTGACTAGTTGGGATCAATTAGAAGAGAAATTTAGAGCAAGATTTTTTCCACACAACAAGATGGTGGATGCTAGAGCCGCTCTTACTGATTTCAGCCAATAGTTTGGGGAACATCTATATGAAGCTTGGGAGAGGTTTAGTTGTTGGTGAAACAGAATCCTACTCACAATCTTGAGAAGTGGGTTTTGCTACAAATCTTCAGTACTCGGTTGGCTCCTGAATCTAAGTCTGAAATGAATGCTGTTACCGATGGGGGGATCACAAAGCAACCGGTGAACTATGTTTGGAGTTGCTTGGATGACTTATTGGCTGACTTTATCCAAAACAACAATGAAAGGAGACCGGTAAAGTCAATTGAGAAAGTTGTTGATGAATCGTCTTCATAGTTGGCAGCGATGCTAAGTGCTATCAACAAGCGGTTTGATCACCTTGAAGCTAGAATTGATCGATCTAGTGGTGGACATATGGGAGCTAAAGCTGTATATACTCCTTGTGATTATTGTGGGGTTTGTCACACCAATGGGCAATGTCTCATCTCTCAACAAATAGAGCTTGTGAATTATGCAGGAAACTTTCGTGGGGGTAATCAAAGCAATCCCTACTCGACCACTTATAATACTAGGTGGCGCAACAATCCAAATTTTTCTTGGAAGCATGGTGCAACACTTAATCAAGCATCAACTTCTGGGGCAAAGCAAGTTTCACCCCCTGGATTCCATCAGATGGAAAAGGAAGCTATTCCTATTCAAGAGCCCAAGACTGATTTAGAGGCAATGATATCCCAACTCGTGAGTATTCAAATAAAGAGCAGTCAAGATCAAGCTGCCACTAATGCAAGAGTAGATTCATCTCTCAAGAATCTTGAGGTGCAGATGGGACAAATTGCCATTGTTGTGAATGCATTGCAACAAAGAGATTTTCCAAGTAATACAGTGCCTAATTGAAGAGCACCTAACCGTTGGGGTTATGTCAGAGCAGTGCCGCCTCGAGTCCGCTCTCCAAGAAATTAAACCCGAGGGGATAGTGGAAGCTAACCCTGGGTGTCGATCTCAAGGAGCCTAGTGTAATATGATTCCTAATAGCTAATATGTAAACTTGAAAAGGCGGGTAAAAAGCATTTTTGTTTGGTTTTAGTGTGAAGTTTGGTATGTGCAAAAGGTAAAGTAAAAGGTGGAAATTTAAAGTGAGATTTGGATGAAAATGGGATAAAGATCATTCTTGATGAATGAGAGCTTCGGGAATCATTGCTTCTAAAGATTTTTAGGGAGTTTAATTGATTTCTAAAGAGCCCTAGAGGAACCCCTCTAGGCTAGGCTTAGGTTAACTTAATTAATGCCGGAACCCCGCACATTACTTAATTTAACCCAAGTTGATTAAGTTCCAAATCAAGAAATAATTGATTATGCAAGACTTTTAAATCCACAATTTGGGCCACCCCATAATTGCTCTAAATTTCTCTCTAAACCCTAATCCATTGATGGCCACCCATACAATAAATTAGGACCTAAAGAGTGTTTGCCCAATGTCTCAACACAACCAATTAATTCTTATGCCATCTCCCTCAAGCAAATAACTTAACATTCTTAATCCACTAACCAAGCCACCTTGCATTAGCACATAATCTTCACAAAGAGAATAACAAAACTATGAACCCATAAATTTCATTAAACTCAAAGTTAATAAGTAGCAATGTCAAGCATTATACAAGAAATAAATAACATAAACATAGTTTCTAACCCTAATGACATAAATGCACCCAACCAAGTGCCATAAATGCACTTCAAACAAATACAATTAATACATCCCACCAAATGCCATAAATGCAACCCTAGAACCCTAGAAAAGCATAAATACAACAAATGGAGGGAGGATTAGAACTAGAAAAACTCCCCTATTCAAGCTTCAAGCTCATCCCTTGGCTCCCACCACCAAGAATGGTGAAGCCTAGCTGCTACTCTCCATGGAAGAACCAGCAAGAAGAGAGGAAGGTGTGGAAGCCATGGATGGAAGGAAGGAGAAGGTGAAGAAGATGAAGATGAAGATGGAGAAGAGAAAGCTAGGGCTTGGGGGTGTGAAAAATGTGAACCAAATATACCCTAATGGGGTGTGTATTTCGTGTTTTAAGTCCCCCAAGTCGGGTCAAGTGAGTGGGTAATGAGTTAGATCCGGTTTGGGCCCAAAATTCGCCACTGAAAATTCTGCAGAAACACGCAGTTCGCCGTCTACTTCGCCGCGGCGAAGTGACAATGCTTCTGGCTCCTTTAACTTTCTTGCCGCAGGCTCGCCGCGGCGAAGCCACAGCGAGCTCACTCCTTCTCTGGAATGTGGGGGCCCCTTCACCGTCTGTCTCGCCGCGGCGAGGAGCCTTCAGTTCTGCCTCTTTGTTTGGCCTTTTTCTTCGTCCTGGGTCCCATATTTTGGTCCTGAGCGACCCTGCAAGTGAAAATAAGATAAAACCAAGATCAAATAGCCCTATAAATTAATTAATACAATTAATCTACAATTATGGCTAATTACTCCTAATTTTACACTCATTTCCCTTGAGAGTTTGGGATATTCAATTTGACACTATCAGACCAAAACTTGCATCTTAATCAGGTTAATTGCCTCAATTTAAGCATATAAAAGCATTACAAATCAGAGATTTGTCACTAATCCTCAGAGAGATGGAAAAAAGGAATGTGATAAGCTTCTAAATTTCACATATTTCATCACATTTGTCCCTATTTTTGTATATATTTTTGGAAGTGATGTTTTGAATAGACATAAAAATTCAAAGAAAATCCTTAATGAAGAAGAAAGTGTTTATGCATGAAATTTAGAGCTTAATGATTCTTTGCTTGACAATTTGTGTGTATGTTATTAAATTTTAAAAGCTCATCAACCCTCTTTCAATCTTGTATAGGAAGAGGTGATAAAGAGAAAAAGCCAAAGAGATGCAAGGAAAGCTGGAATGAAGAATGAGAGATGACAAAAAGGCAAAGAACCAGAAGCGAAGTGACTTCACCGTGGGTTTCGCCGCGGCGAACCCACGGCGAGTGTAAGAGCCCTCTGAATGTCATCCTCATTCGCCGCGACTTCGCCGCAACGAAGCCACGGCGAAAACACTTGAAACTGCACGTTTTAATTAATTAACGCTGTCTGAATGCAATAAAGGGAATTGAATGAGATCAGAAACATACACAGAGCATTTAGGGCACATTTTGGATCATTTTGGAGCTTAAGGAGAGAGTGGGGAAGAGCTAGGAAGCTTGGAGAATCTTGGAGAGATTCAAGTTGTGATCTTGGTTTCTTTTCTTCTTCCCTTTTTCTCTAATTTCTGCCATGTCTCTGCTTTTTATTTTCTAGTTTCATTTCTTATTTACTCATGTGTAACTAAACCCCTATTCTAGGGTTACTTTGAACCATTTGATGGATTGACTCTTGTACTTCCTTCCTTTGATGTATTTAATGAATGTTTATGAGAGTGCTGGCTGTCACCCAAGAGGGGGGTGAATTGGGTGATAGGATAAAAACTTAAAATTCTCTTTTTGTAAAACACTGTGAAGGTAATCTTTAAAATCTCTTTCTGTTTATCACAGAGTATTTCAAAACTATTAAATGCACAAGAGATATATAAAGTAGATATGCTGGAAACTAAGAGAGTTAAGGGAAGAAATAATGCACACAGAATTTATCCTGGTTCGGTCAACCCTGACCTACATCCAGTCCTCAGGCTCCACCTGAGATTTTCCACTATCTTGTTTAAACCGGGCACAAGAGAAGCCTACCACAGGTTTTACGAACACAGGTTCACCTGTCAACCTTTTCCACTGGTTTTACGAACACGGGATTACCAGCCAACCTTTACAGAGTTTTAGAAACCTTCTAAACACTCCCCCTTACTACCCGTAAGGTTATAACCCTGTTCTTAAAGCACCAAGCTTTAGAACAGCCTCAAACAATAGAGGATTTTATCAAAGTAATAAGTTCACTAAATGAACAGATTGTGATAATTACTGAAGAACAAAAGATGTATGATGAAATACAAATCAGAGCTTAATAA
Source organism: Mimosa bimucronata (assembly GCA_037074515.1). Classification (NCBI taxonomy): domain Eukaryota; kingdom Viridiplantae; phylum Streptophyta; class Magnoliopsida; order Fabales; family Fabaceae; genus Mimosa; species Mimosa bimucronata. The sequence continues at coordinate 6,854,171 of CM073446.1, forward strand.
TCTGAACAATGTGTGATCATACTCTTCTTTTCTAATGCGCTCAAATCATCATTTCTGGGCTCGCTGATATATAACTAATATTCTGTGCAGAGCCTCTGTTTTCATTACTGTTAGCGTATATTCATCGTGTGTGCGTCTATTTTGTTGATCGTTATTTCTCTTTGATGTCTTCAAGTCTTTATATATGTTTTGATGAATTTCTATCCGTTGGAGACTTGGAGAACTAGCCGTTTGAGTATTTCTTTCTTCTCGGGCTTTGGCTAAGAGAGATGGAGACTTTGAGTAACGGTAACCTGCTGCTACCTACTCTTGTACTTGCTGTCAGCTTTTTCACTAGCGCTTGCTCCCTTTGCTATCGCTAGCTTGACAGTGTAAAATCTGCACTTTAGAAACAATGTATTAGCTCAGCACATATTGTGCTATCGATAGCTAACAAAGCTATCGCTAGCTTCATAGTGTAATTCCAGTACTTAGCTTAAACAGATAATCATATAATGCACAGCAGATGTTATCGCAAGCTTAGTCCATTAGCTCAATGATAAAGACTCTATAGATAGCAAATCATGCTATCGCTAGCAAATCGTGCTATGGATAGCAAATCTTGCTATAGCTAGCAAATCTTGCTATGGATAGCAAGTCTTGCTATCGCTAGCAAATCTTGCTATAGATAGCAAATGATGCTATGGATAGCAAGTCATGCTATGGATAGCAAATCATGCTATAGCTAGCATATTCTTTTAGTTCAATGATCAGCGATAGAGAATTTGTTACCTATTAGATTTTACTTATTCATTGCTGAGGTAACTTACACTCTTTTACTTAGCCATTATGATTATGATTCTTATCTCAGTTTATTCCAGACTAAGTTACATGCTGTTATGTACGCAATTTGAGCTTATGGACATGTTATGAGATCATATATGCAATGCTTTAATCACAATAAACATATAGCAAACATAATATCATAGACAGTAGGAGATAAACACTTTATACATACTTTTTGCTTCCTACTTTTAACTCTATATTTGACATCATCAAAACTAAGCATATCCAACATTCTCCCCCTTTTTGATGATGACAAATCTATCATGAAAAATATGTATGATAATGGGAACATTGATGTAATACATTTATCATGCTTTTCTTTCCCCCGATTTAGTATATTTTTCATGCCTATCTTCTCCCCCTATTTGACATCAGCAAAAAGTTTGTAACAAAAATGTAAGGGATATCAAAAGAAAACAATAAAGTTCTTTAAGGAATCCCAAATGTAAAAATATTTGACTCTATGTTTTCTGAAGTTTTGCCATAGATATGCAAGATGTTCAAACAAGGCATACAGATTTGACAATGCAATTTATCAAAGAAGCATTAAATGAAAATTGAGAAAAGAGTTTAGAAAGTGCTCATTTATATTTGGCAAAAGAATTGATTGATCCATGAAGCCTAGTGCCTTCCTCTCTTGATTTGCTGTATCTGATAAGCCGGTATTGATACCAATTGTTATTGGGAAAGTGTAAGCCGATCAGTGGTTCATTGTGCTTCTGCATCAATCCTCAGAGTTAATGATGTGTCCGTGTGGAATATTGAGGGATGCTCTTTCCCAGACTAATTTCTCCTGTCATCAATGTTTATCTTTCTTGCAAGGAGAGGGGTTAATATAATTAAGGATTATCAAAAATTAATACCAAATGTAAAGAAACCTTAATGTAAGATAATATCATATTGAGATCATGAAAGGAATCTATACGAGGAATCATCTTTATCATCAAAGGAGATGAGCTTTAAGATATACACATGTTAAATTTGAAGCTCCCCCTTAATCTATGCATTCAATTATTCCAGTCAAACAGGATATATCAGATTAAGATCAAGCTGCAAATCTGACAGCAAGATATCAACACAAGTCTTTTTATGACATGATCAGATTTACGCATTCATAGCCATATTCAAATCAGATTTTAAGTATGTAAATCAGATCTAGTTAGATTTAAGCACATAGCAAGCAAGGATGCATAAGTGAAGGCTACTATCAGAATAAAACTTTGAATCACCAGTTTCAAAAATATGAATGAAGCAGAAAGCCAGAATTAGCTACTGATGAACCAAAGAAATTTGTGTTCAGGATTTGTCAACAAAATCAAAATAAAATTCAGTCACAGATTTCTGGAGGTTGCAATCAAATTTGAAATGAATTAACTTGTAGAAACAAGATTGCAATGTCAGTATAAACAAAAATCAAGAAATCTGAGTTGAGGTATTTGAAATATTGAAGTTGATTTGTCCAATTTTTTTCAGGTACAAATATGTCAAGTTGAGTCGTATATAAGCAAAATACTAATGGCAAAATCTGACACCAAATGGGCATCTATTTTGAACAGACGCTGATATGCAATTTTAAAATCAAGCTTGCCAAGTGGTGACAACTAAATTCAGACACCAAAATAAATTTTCAAAATCTCAGTGCATATGAGATTAATTTATAAATTTTGAAGACAAATCTAACACAGAGCAAAAAACAAATATCAAAACAGCTCAGAGATATAGAGGATAAAAACAAACCAAAAACCATGTTCTATCGATAGGCTATGAAGCTGGATCTTCTGGACTATCGATAGTATGACTACAATCGATAGCTGCTTCTCGTTCAATTGATGGACCATGAAGCTATCGATGGCTGAGCACCATGAAGACTACTTGCTATTGCTAATAAGAGCTGCAACCTGTGTCAGGCAACTTGGTACCCATCCTTGGGTCCTCATAATATTAGTTGCAAAAGCTCCTGAATCTTCTGCAAATAAATCCAATTAATAGCAAGTGGCAAAATCTTCCCAAAATGATATTTATCAATTATAAAGGGTGAGGGATAGAAATGCTCATTTAAGATTTGCTCAATCAATGATAGCCTTTAATCCTTTTTCATAACCTGTAGAATCATACTCAAAATACAAGCTTGTTTTGAAATCATTAGTATGATTCATTTTTCCAGCAAAAGTATAGAAAACTCAGGATAAGGTTTGAAATAATTTGCTTATGCTTTTATGTATAAATTCAAATAAAAATATTTTCCATAAAGCATAAAAGACATTTGATAAATAACTTTCTCAGCATTGGTTTAAGATATCATGAAGCATAAATGAGATGCAGATTTAAAATGTAAAATCATTTTTCAAACGTTTTAACATCCAATGCTCATGTAGGAATCTGTGCTTTGGTTCCTATCCCTAGGAGAGGAGCTAGTGATGGTGGATGGCAATATTGAGATGAAAGTCAACAATGAAGAAAATATGCTAAAATGCTTCACCTTTTAAGGATCAGAGAACATATCCAAAGTCTTATAACAAAGAAGGCTTTGAGCTATAGACATGATAGACACAATGACTTTGATATGACTTAGAGATTTTCTTGACTTTTAGAGCTGTGTTCAGAGTGATATGAATATTCAATATTAGGATAAACACAAGACTCTAGATACTCTGAAATGATAATGATTGATAATACATTTGAGTGATAGGATGAGGGATGGATTATTGAATAATGAAGTATATGCTCATCAGTCCAAATAACTAGTCAAGAGTTTAAGCATTTGTCATGGAATAGGTTAGCACAGATTAGGCACTACACAGCATATAGAAGTTAGACGAAAACTTTAATGCATCAGTTTGAAACATCACCTTCCAAATTTTCAAAGATAGTTCAAATGCAATTGAGGTGAACATATTTTTCAAAATGCAATTTTATAAACATGCTGAGTTGAAATCTAAACAAATTTGAATTGCACATTTCATAAATTCCACAAAAGATAAACTATGCTCAATTTCAACTTTTTCAGTCATATAGTAATCTGACAGATATTTCATGATAGTAAAAGATTGATTGCTAATGAGATGGGAGACAAGCATTCATTATCCAAACAAAATTATATTCATTCAAGATAAGATAAGAATGATATCACCATAACTGCACTTGTCTAGGCAGAAGCTTGCTATCGGTAATGAGAGTGGCTATCGCTTAGCAGGGATGATCCTACAGTCTCGGACAAGCTCATCACTTCTCTTTCCAGCTATCGCTAGCGGACCTTGCTATCGATAGTGCTTTTGATGGCAATCAGCTCAATCTTGGCTGTGTCCAGCATATGCTAGCGATAGTGAACTTCACTATCGATTGGACAGTCTGTGCTTGCCCATGCAGTAGCTTGATTTTGGCAGAAAAGTTGATATTTTCTTTTACAGGTTCACCGCCAAAATCCAAGCATGAAGTTCAGCTCATCAAGACTTGAGTAAATTTCCATGTAGATTTAGTCTTGAAGCTTCCTATCTTTGTTACCTACAGAACTGTAATTCTTTTCTTTTCTTCAGTATCCAAATTCATATGGATCTGCTCATGGTTAGTTCGTAGGTATAATCAACATAATTCATATGCTTCAAAAGATGTAATCAATTTAAGATAATTGAGCATAGTGAATTAATCATGTCTACATGCATAAGGATATATAGATATATGAATATATTCTTTTTCTAATTAATATGCATGTATATATAAAGCTATCCTATGAACATTGTAAGCATTTTGCAATTGTCTTTAAATCCAGAATTCAATGTTCATCCCTAAGGTTGCAAAGTGTAAAATCTCAATAAATGTTACTGATAATAGTGTAGGAGATTTTACCCTTGATATACCTCTACCTTAGGCATTTGGAGAAATACCCTTGCTTACCCAAGTGGTTCTGACATGCTTAGCCCTGGGTTGCAGAGATCTCTCACGAGAAATAGAATTCAAGAATCTTCTTGAAGTATGGGGAACTCTATTTCTCTTGTTCTCCTCAAGATAATTGAATGGCACTTTGTGGTAGCTCACTCTTGAGGTGGAACATGCTCTTCTTGTGATTGTGCACTGCTTCTTATGATCTGAATCAGATGTTGCAACAGTGGCTTTTCCATGAGTTCTCCTTCTATATATAGATTCTGTGAATCTTTTCCTTGAAGCATGAGAAACTCTTGGATTCTTCTGTATTTTCTTTGTACCATGATATCCATTTCTTCTAGAATTAATCTGTACACATAAAGCACTAGATGGACATTTTGGTACCCATTTATATTTGGGTCCTTCATTGTTAGTCTTGGACCTTACATGTCCTTTTGGAACCCAAATAAATTTCTTTCTCACATTTAAATTTCTTCTAATATTACATGTGTGAGAAATATGACCAGATTTACCACAATAATAGCAAATAATAGGATGATGTGCAACATGAGATTTTATACAATTATTGTGATGGTCAGAGGAGTGCAAATTCAAATTGTTTTTATTCAAAAGATCTTTCTTCCCAAAACATTTTCCAGCATGATTTAAAACATTTTCAGTCCTTGAAATATGATCTGTGATAGGCTGCAAATCAAAATTGTTTTTCTCAAAAACACAGGGATTGGAACTGTATACCATAAATGCATCTTGAGCTCCGGAGGATGATTTTGCAGATTCGTTCAGGTAGAGCTCTTGGGATTTATCTTCCTCTTGACCTTCTGTGTTGACTGAATCATGGAAGTGTTCTGTGATCTCTCCTTCTTCAATCTCAACTTCCAATTGCTCATCAACCATAGATATGCAACTTTGAAATTCATATGAGCTGTCAACACTTTCAGTTTCAACAAGATGGTTAGAGGCATACATAAACTCAAGAGAATCCCAAATTTCTTTAGCATTAGAGCAAAATCTGATTTTCTGATAATCATTTTCAGTTAAGCTTTTATGCAAAATTTTCATTGCTCTAATGTTCAAAGAAAGCATTTTCTTGTCTTTTTCAGTCCAATCCTTTCTTGGTTTGAAAGCAAAATCATTTGTAAAAACATTCCACATATGATAATCAAATGATTTTATAAAACTCTTCATCCTAGCTTTCCAAAATCGAAAATCAATATTTTCAAGAAGAGGTGGAATGGTGAAATCAAAACCTTCAGAAAACATGTTATACCCAAAATCAGCCATGATCTTTATCACTTGAGATCGTTGGATCCTTTAAACAAGTGACCTACTCTGATACCAAATGAGAGTGCTGGCTGTCACCCAAGAGGGGGGGTGAATTGGGTGATAGGATAAAAACTTAAAATTCTCTTTTTGTAAAACACTGTGAAGGTAATCTTTAAAATCTCTTTCTGTTTATCACAGAGTATTTCAAAACTATTAAATGCACAAGAGATATATAAAGTAGATATGCTGGAAACTAAGAGAGTTAAGGGAAGAAATAATGCACACAGAATTTATCCTGGTTCGGTCAACCCTGACCTACATCCAGTCCTCAGGCTCCACCTGAGATTTTCCACTATCTTGTTTAAACCGGGCACAAGAGAAGCCTACCACAGGTTTTACGAACACAGGTTCACCTGTCAACCTTTTCCACTGGTTTTACGAACACGGGATTACCAGCCAACCTTTACAGAGTTTTAGAAACCTTCTAAACACTCCCCCTTACTACCCGTAAGGTTATAACCCTGTTCTTAAAGCACCAAGCTTTAGAACAGCCTCAAACAATAGAGGATTTTATCAAAGTAATAAGTTCACTAAATGAACAGATTGTGATAATCACTGAAGAACAAAAGATGTATGATGAAATACAAATCAGAGCTTAATAATCTGAACAATGTGTGATCATACTCTTCTTTTCTAATGCGCTCAAACCATCATTTCTGGGCTCGCTGATATATAACTAATATTCTGTGCAGAGCCTCTGTTTTCATTACTGTTAGCGTATATTCATCGTGTGTGCGTCTATTTTGTTGATCGTTATTTCTCTTTGATGTCTTCAAGTCTTTATATATGTTTTGATGAATTTCTATCCGTTGGAGACTTGGAGAACTAGCCGTTTGAGTATTTCTTTCTTCTCAGGCTTTGGCTAAGAGAGATGGAGACTTTGAGTAACGGTAACCTGCTGCTACCTACTCTTGTACTTGCTGTCAGCTTTTTCACTAGCGCTTGCTCCCTTTGCTATCGCTAGCTTGACAGTGTAAAATCTGCACTTTAGAAACAATGTATTAGCTCAGCACATATTGTGCTATCGATAGCTAACAAAGCTATCGCTAGCTTCATAGTGTAATTCCAGTACTTAGCTTAAACAGATAATCATATAATGCACAGCAGATGTTATCGCAAGCTTAGTCCATTAGCTCAATGATAAAGACTCTATAGATAGCAAATCATGCTATAGATAGCAAATCATGCTATCGCTAGCAAATCGTGCTATGGATAGCAAATCTTGCTATCGCTAGCAAATCTTGCTATGGATAGCAAGTCTTGCTATCGCTAGCAAATCTTGCTATGGATAGCAAATGATGCTATGGATAGCAAGTCATGCTATGGATAGCAAATCATGCTATAGCTAGCATATTCTTTTAGTTCAATGATCAGCGATAGAGAATTTGTTACCTATTAGATTTTACTTATTCATTGCTGAGGTAACCTACACTCTTTTACTTAGCCATTATGATTATGATTCTTATCTCAGTTTATTCCAGACTAAGTTACATGCTGTTATGTACGCAATTTGAGCTTATGGACATGTTATGAGATCATATATGCAATGCTTTAATCACAATAAACATATAGCAAACATAATATCATAGACAGTAGGAGATAAACACTTTATACATACTTTTTGCTTCCTACTTTTAACTCTATATTTGACATCATCAAAACTAAGCATATCCAACAGTTTATGTATGGATTTTCATCTTGCTTTAAATTATACAAGTGCTTGATCACCACTTGAAGTGTTAAATGAAGTATGACTTGAGAGAGTATATTTTGTTTTAGAACTTGGGGGAAATCATGTTAGACTTCAAATTTATGATTTTAAATGGATGGTTTGTTGATAATATAGAGATATAATTATTGACCTAACATTGTTCATATAAGGTTGGTGGAACATTTATGGCTAGCATTAATTGTTGCAAGAGATTGTGCAATTAATGCTAGTAAAAATTTGATTTTGACTTGAGAGAGCTTTTTCAAATGAAATTGAACCTTGAACTCATGCATGAAATTCATTGGGTAAGGAAAAGGGAAGGAATTTATTGGGTCTTGAAGTTAAATGGGGAAAGGTAACCCTAGGTTTTCTCATCCAATTTGTCAAGTATTTCTGCATAATTTTTTCTTGTTCAAAAATCTTAAACTAAAAATCTCAAAAAGAAGTAACCTTTTAGTGATTTAATTTTACATGCTAACTCTTCAAAGCAAAACCTTGTTTAGCTCAACTTAATCTAATACACTAAGCCTTCTGCTTGATCGCATTTATAACCAAATCCCTATGGGAACGATACTTTTCTTATTACTCTATTACTTGATGCGACCCGTGCACTTGCGGAACGAACAGAATGCAAAGCTATGACTCTTAGAAGCAGTAAAGAGTTACTGAAGATTCAAGGATCTGTAAAGAAGTCTTCCAATTCTAATCCCAAGAAACTGTTCCAGTCATTACAGAACGTGATGATCTTCGAGAATGGTGAATGGTGAAGTGGTGGCTGCCTTCCTCAATGAATCTGTAGCTTAGGTCTTCCCCCAAAATTGCTAAAACGGTGTCATATGGTGCTGTGAAGAAGTAAAGGAAATTGTAACTAATATTAATAATAAGAAGGAAAAGAAATTTAAAATAATATAAGACTCTTTTGTTTTTCTTTTTTTTTCTTTTCTTTCAGAAACTTAACTCATTACTGCTATATATCTATATATATAATCAAACTATTGCTAATCTAATTAAAAGATTATATTTACAATGGAATCCCCTAAATAATGCACCCAATTAAAATATTGTCAAAATATCAAGTAAATCCCATTTAATTTAGTGATAATGACTCCCCAAGTACATCAAAATGCTTCTCAAATCAATCTAAAATTGGGAAGTCATCACAACCCCCACACTTGCATCAAATCTTATCCTCAAGATTTTCAAATAAAAAAAATAAAAGTAAAAGAAAACCATGAAAGCAAGATTTTAAGAACAAACATTACAAAGTTGGGACTCATTTAAACCTTTAAGAATGTCTCTATAGAATCCTTTTTCACCCTCCAAAAATGCAAGTAACAAGGCAACTAATTTCACAAAGATAAACCACAATAGAATGTCTCTCACTAGTCAAGTGTTTGCGCTCTACCCTCAGGATTATTATGGGCTTGTGTTTCACTCAATTCCACCTATTGCAACCTATCTACCATAAGCTTGTTTATCATCTCAATCTCCACTATATTATCCAATTTTGCATACACAAATCAAAAGGACTTTCAAGGGTTGTAATGGATAAGGTAGGATAATGAAATGAAAGTGGCTGGTTACTGTAATAAGGGCTAAGTAACTCAATGAAAAACATGGAGAATGGAGTAACTTCAAACCAAAAGAAATAAACATTTTTCAGACAAACTTTGGTCTATTGGTATCCACATTTTTTTTCTTTTTAGACCACATCTTTTTTTTTCAATGCCCATCCTTATTCCTTTTTCTATATCCTTTTTTCTTTCTTTCATTTTTTTTCTTTTTTTTCAGTATCTATACTCTTATCATTCTATTTTTTTTCATTTTGTTTTTCTTTCTTCCCTGTACCTATTTACACATATGCACATATAACTTTTTTTATTTCCTTCGCTCTTTCTCCAAATGGTCATTTAGCACTTAGTAAAGCAGTGAATTAATGAGGATGACAATGGGAAAAATTGCACATATCAAACAAAGGGCTTTTTACTCTATGCAATTTTTTTTAACGAAAGTTTAGGGTCAAATGGGTGAAGCAAAGGATTAATGCAATAGGGATAGATATTTGGCCAAACTAGCTATGAAAATGAATGCCTAAATCATCTTTATGCATGCAAAAAGGATTTTTAAGTTTCAAAAAGATTCAAGACAAGTTCTAGAGATAAAATTACAATAAGTGTACTCCCTCTTGAAAGAAATAAACATTTGGGCTCAAATTTCTCACCGGTCTTTGACTTCCTATTGTCAATTACCTAAGCCAAATTCTTTGCCACTTTACTAGCCTTTCAAGAAGATAAAACCAGATCCTAATGAAGCTCAATCCTTTTCAGTTTAAATCAATCCAACTTAGACAATGTTTACAAATAAAATCCAAACTTTCAAGATGAAAAAGCAGAATTTTTTCATCTAAATTTTCCAATTTTTTTTTATTTTTTTAAAACAAAAAACCTTTAAAATATTCACAACTATTTATAAAATAAAAAACTTGAGTACAAGTCATACAAAATCAATGGTACCCCTACACCCCCACACTTAAATGTCACATTGTCCTCAATGTGAACATGCAACAACAAATAATGAGAACGAATGAGTAAGAAACTGTCACTTCCCAAAATTGCAAACATATTAACAATATAATGCCACTACAGTGAAAACAAAAATAGTTCCACTAAAAATGGTGATGGTCACAACCATATCCAAGTGTGAAGATAACAAAAAATCCTATGATATTCTATCTCATCAATCCAACCACACAAGTGCAACCAGTCTAATCATCAATCAATATCCAATATCAATCACACGAAAGTCTAAACTAGAATCAGAACTCATCCAGCACAATCAACATCAAGTTAAATAAATCAAGGTAAAGTAAAAGAGAACTCCCCTTTTCCTTGTCCTTGAGCAACACTTCCAATTGTTCTTGATCTTTGTTGCCAAAATGGGGCACATCATCAGGGGATACAAAATTCCTACAAAATCAACAAACATCAAAACAACTCTACCTAAGAAGACAAAAATGAAAATCGAACTACTGAGACCTTGGGTTGCCTCCCAAGTAACGCTAAGTTTAAAGTCTTCAGCCATACTATGTCAGAAAGTCAAGGAGGTTGAGACAAGTGATGAACTGATGCTTGCTGGTCTACTTCCCCACCATGATAATGCGTCAGTCGTTGCCCATTTACTTTGAAGCAGTTTACTGTGCTCTCATTTTTAACTTCAATTGCACCCTTTAGTGACACAGAAACCACCCTAAAAGGACCAGACCACCTCGATCTAAGCTTCCCAGGGAATAACTGGAGCCTTGAGTTAAAGAGAAGAACTAATTTCCCTGGTTTAAAGGTACGCTTCAAGATATGCATGTCATGCCATTTCTCTGTCCTTTCATTATAAAGTCTTGCACTATCATATGCTTGAAGTCGTAACTCTTCTAACTCATTCAATTGAAGCAACCTTTTATCTCCCGCTTGCTTGTGATCCATATTCATTTGTCTAATTACCCACCATGCCTGATACTCTAACTCAAGTGGTAAATGACAAGCCTTCCCAAAGACCAAACGATATGGTGTCGTGCTAATCGGAGTACGGAAGGCTGTGCTATAAGCCCACAAAGTGTCATCAAGCTTATCAGACCAATCCTTTCTAGTTGGACCTACAACTTTCTCAAGAATCCTCTTAATCTCCCTGTTAGCCAACTCACATAGGCCATTAGTTTGTGGGTGGTATGCAAGAGACATCCGGTGGTGAACTCCATATTTTGCCAAAAGAGCCTTGAAACTCTTATTGTTAAAATGTGTTCTCTCATCAGTAATGATTGCTCTAGGAGTGCCAAACCTTGTGAAAATGTGCTTCTTCAAGAATCGAATCATTGTATTGGCATCATTAGCTTGACAAGCAGTAGCTTCAGCCCATTTGCTCACATACTCAACTGCAACAATTATGTATTTATTTCCTCTTGAAGATGGGAAGGGACCCATGAAATCCATGCCCCATACGTCAAATAACTCCACCTCTAAGATCCCAGATTGAGGCATCTCATGCCTCTTGGAAATATTACCTGTTCTTTGACATCTATCACAGTTGGAAACAAAATGGTGAGCATCTTTAAACAAAGAAGGCCAATAAAAACCAGATTCAAGCATTTTAGATGCAGTTCTTTGCCCCCCATAATGTCCCCTATATGAAGATGCATGACATGCATTCAAAATTGCCTCTTGTTCTACTTTAGGAACACATTTTCTAATAATCAAATCAGCACATCTCTTAAAAAGAAATGGTTCTTCCTAAAGATAGTAAGCAACATCATGCAAGAACTTCTTTCTTTAATAAAAATTCAAATTAGGAGGTAATACTTCACACACAAGATAGTTCACAATATCAGCATACCATGGAAAATCAGAGTCACTAATAGCAAACAATTGTTCATCAGGGAACTTTTCATTAATCACTAAATCATCCACACAATCAGAAACATTCACAAGCCTAGACAAATGATCTGCAACTTGATTTTCAATTCCTTTCCTATCAACTATATGCACATCAAACTCTTGAAACGATAGCACCCATCTAATCAGTCTAGGCTTAGACTCTTTCTTCCCTAGCAGATATTTAATAGCAGCATAATTAGTATGAACTATGACCTTAGCACCCATCAAGTAAACTCTAAAGTTTTCAAAAGAAAACACAATAGCAAGCATTTCTTTTTCAGTAGTTGAGTAATTTTACCTGAGCTGCAACTAATGTGCTGATTGCGTAGTAGATAGGATGAAGAATCTTGTCACGCCTTTGTCCCAAAACTGCTCCAACTGCATAGTCACTAGCATCACACATCACTTCAAAAGGTAATGACCAATCAGGAGTGATAATGATAGGAGCTGAAGTCAATCTTCTCTTAAGCTCTTCAAAAGCCCTCATACACTCTTCATTGAAGTTAAAAGGAGTATCTTTCTCAAGTAGCTGTGAAAGAGGCTTTGAAATCTTTGAAAAGTCTTTGATGAACCGCCGATAGAATCCAGCATGGCCTAAGAAACTTCTCACAGCTTTGACATTAAAAGGAGGCGGAAGTTGCTCAATCACAGAAGTCTTGGCTTTATCAACCTCCAAACCTTTCTTTGAAACTTTGTGACCCAGAACTATGCCTTCAGTCACCATGAAGTGACACTTCTCCCAATTAAGAACCAAGTTTGTTTCCTCACATCTCCTTAACACCTTATCCAGATGTTTCAAGCAATCCTTAAATGAGTCACCAAAAACTGAGAAGTCATCCATAAAAACTTCCACTACTACAAAAAACCCCTTCCATGTCACTAATTAAAGTCAATTAAATAAAAAAAGGACATAGAAAAAAACGCGGTGGCATTTTGGTAAATAAGTTGTAGGCGGAGGGAGAAACGTCACATATAATGTTAATATGTGACGTTGAAAGTTACGACGTCACACAAAGTTTTGTGTGACGTCGTTTCTTAGGAAACCACGTCACACACAAAATGTGTGTGACGTGGTTTCTTGAAACCACGTCACACACATTTTGTGTGTGACGTGGTTTCCTAAGAAACGACGTCACACAAAAAATAAGTGTGACGTGGTTTCACTTTCACTCAAAACCCCCCCTCCCCCGAAAATTTTCATCAGATTCGCGCCCTCAACTCCCACACCTCCCCCGCCCTTAGCTCCCACATCGAAAATTCTGTCTTTGCCCCAACCAGAGCCCTAAGCTCGTATCACCATTACTTTCCCTTCTCTCTTTCCATTTTTCAATTCCTCTCCCACTCTCTCGTTCTGGTCTACCTATGTTCCTTGAAGAGCACCGAAATTGGGATAAAGTCGGTGTAGTGCCGCCTCGGATCTGCTCTCCAAGAATTTAAGACCCAAGGGGTAGTGGAAGCTATCCCCGGGTGTCAGTCTCAAGGAGCCTTAGTGTAAATGACTACCTAATAGCTAGATGCAAAACTAATTGGACGGGAAAAACATTTTGTATTTGATTTTTGAGATGTAAAAGAAAGGTTTGTATGAAAAGTGTTGTATATTCAAGAAAGAATTTAGATTGGATTCAAGCGGGAGATTTGGATTAAAAGGGATAATTATTCTTGGTAAATGGAACCTTCGGGAATCATTGCTTCTTAAAATTTTTGGGAGTTGAAAAATGGCCAATTTCCTAAAGAACCCTAGAGAAACCCCTCTAGTCTAGGCTTAGATTAATTTAACTAACGTCGGAACCCCACACGTTAATTAACTTAATCTAAGTTGATTAAGCACTTAACCCAATTAAATCTACTAATCGCAAGGGACTATTAATCCTACAACCGGGACCCCGAATTGCAACCAAATTAGCCTATTAATTCCAATTTATTGGTGGAACCCCATCCAATAACTTGAACCCAATAGGTTGAAGTCCAATGTCACTCAAGCAATTAGTGGATTTACTTGCCAATTTCTAAACATAAATACTTGACACCATGATCCACTAAACAAGAACCCTCATTTAGTACAATATTTTAACAAGAAAACATATATTAAATGATGAACCCATACAAATAAAATATGCTCAAGTCAATAAGTTCAATGTCAAGCATCTATACAAAGAAAATAAACAAGATAGGTTGTTTCTACCACTCTCATACAAGATATAGAATAAGCTTACAACCAAATGCATAAGACAAATCCTAGAACCCTAGATAATTTGAAATATACAAGAGGAAGAGAGAGTGGAGAACAACACTCCCCTTTGAAGCTTCAAGCTCCTCCCTTGAGCTCCATCACCAAGAACAAATGGGCATAGATGCTGCCTTTCATAGGAGAAGCATCAACCAAGGTGGAGGAAGCCATGGATGTTGGGTGGAGAAGAAGGTGGAAGATGAAGATGAGATGAGAGAGTTGAGAGGATTAGGGTTTTTGTGTGTTGTGGGTGACCAAATCTGCCTTCTAGGGTTTAGATTTAAGTATATATAGGTCCCCCAAGTCGGGTCTAAGAGTGGGTATTAAGTTGGATCCGAAACAAAGGCCCAAAACGTGAACTGAAAAATTCTGCAGAACAGCGTCTCGCCGTCCCCGCCACGGCGAGGTGCGTTGCTCTCTGCCTCTTCAGGGTTCCTCTCGCCGTGGGCTCGCCGCGGCAAAGCCACGGCGAGCCAACCTCCTTTCTGCCTTCTTTAGGGTACCCTCGCCGCGGCTAGATGATTCTGCCCCCTTATTTGGCCTTCTTCTTCGTCTAGAATCCAATCTTTGGTCCTTGTTCGACCCTGTAAGTGGAAACAAGACTAAACAAGGATCAAATCGCCCTATAAACAAATTCATACAAATTAATCTACAATTATGGCCAATTAACCCTAATCTAACACTAATTTCGCCTAAGAGTCTAAGTTCTGTGTTAAGCATTATTGGACCAATATCGCATCTTAATCATGTTAATTGCCTCAAATTAGGCATATAAAAGCATTACAAATCATATATTTATCATTCCTCCAGTGAACTTTAACGACGGCGTGGAGCTCCGACGGCACATGCAAGCACTGGTTTGACGAATCCGGCCGATAGCGTGCTCCCCTGTCCACCTCGAATCATCATCGTTCTTCCTATCTTCACTTGGGTAATCTTTATCTCTTCTCATTTTTACCTGCTTTCCTTCCAATTGTATGTTTGTGAGGGTGGACCCATTTAGGTTTTTGGGAATTGGAAATAGATTAAATCAAAGGTAGAACTTAGATTTCGAGTTTTCCCTATATAAATTTTGGTTTCATGTGTGCATCTTGCTTTGATTTGAAGTAGGGACATATTGGGCTACTGTTCATCGGGAAATTCTTCCAAATTTCTGACTCGTTGTCAATAGAAATCTGCAATGAGATGGGAGAGGGTTAGGTTGGAGTTGATTTGCTTGATCTATGTTTGATTTCTTGTGATTCATTATTGTGGGCTGAGTATAAATGTTCCTTGTGTTGATTTTGCGGTGGCTGTGCAATAAAAAGAGCTTATAGGGATATATAGTAAAGCTGAAATTCAAGTTTAGAAGTCATAATAGTCATATTATGGTTGAGTTTTGGTCTGGTTAATTTGGCTGCTTTTTGTGTAATGATCCAAGAAACATGATCCAACAGTAATGGCAATTTAAACTTCTAACTAATCTAGTGTAGGGTTTAATGTGCAATTTAATTTTGTTCCTTCTCGCTCTGTTTTGTGTGGGTGTGAATTTCTGGTCTTCCTCTTTGTGTGTGTGTGTGTGTGTTCAGTTGAGTAGGGAAGAGGAAGAAAAGGAATTTATAATGAGGAAAATTGATTGGGATTACATAATATAGTTGGAGTTCCATGGTGACTTGAAATTTTTGGTTTCTTCTCCCTGTGATTGTGTTGTATGTTTAAGTTATGATGGAAGGTAGGCTTGGATTTTATTATTTTATTGTTAGGCTTGGTGATGCAAAGAGTATAAGGAGGAGAACCTTGGAAGTTCTGGAATATGATGTTTTGTTGTCTTTGGTTGAATATGAAGTTAAATTTAATTTTCGCTTGCTCTGATAGTTGTTGTTGTGAGTCCTTTGGTGGTAAGATGAATGATTAGGTACTGTTGGGTATTGTTGATCAAATCTGAAATTTATATTAGTGATAATGAAGTTAATGTTAAGTAATTAAGGTTGGAAGTATTTGTGGAATGAGCTTGTAGTAAAACCAGAAATTTTATCTTGGTTAGTATACATTTGCTATTCAAATGCCTACTTATAATAATTAAATTCCTAGCTATTAAAGTGTTAAAGTGTCAAGCTTGATTATGATTGATTATGACTGTAGAAGAGAATGATTCTTGAAGTTATTAAATTCCTAGCTATTAAAGTGTTAAAGTGTCAAGCTTAGTTAGTATACATTTGGTATTCCACGTCACATATTACCAATTTGTGACGTGGTTTCTTGAAACCACGTCACGTATTTGTAAATATGTGATGTGGTTTCTCTGTTATATCCGTATCAATAACATCTAATTTTGGACAAACAACGTCACAGTTTTTGTAATTTATGACGTGAAAAATATGACTTTCCACGTCATTTTTTTGTGTGACGTTAAAAGTTCAGTTTTCCACGTCACTTGAATTTATGTCCCCTTGAAAAGTGACTTGAAAAGCCCGAAATTTGTGACATGAAAACCCTCTTTTGTAGTAGTGTTCCATGATCTCCTCTATCATATCAGAGAATATACTCATCATGCATCTCTGGAAGGTGGCAGGGGCATTGCATAGACCAAAAGGCATTCTTCTAAAGGCAAAAGTGCCATAAGGACAAGTAAATGTTGTTTTCTCTTGATCTTCAAGAGCAACAACAATTTGATTATACCCTGAGTAGTCATCCAAGAAACAAAGAATTCCTTACTGGCCAATCGATCTAACATATGATCTATGAAAGGAAGAGGAAAATGATCCTTCCTTGTGGCTTCATTCAATTTTCTGTAATCCATGCAAACTCCCCAACCAGTAACTGTACGAGTGGGGATGAGCTCATCTTGATCATTAGTAACCACCGTCATGCCTCCTTTCTAAGGAACACATTGCACTGGACTAACCCATGAGGTATCAGAGATGGGATAAATGATCCTGGCATCCAACCATTTGATAATTTCCTTCTTAACCACTTCTTTCATCATAGGATTCAATCTTCTTTGATTCTAAACAGATTTCTTATGATCATCCTTTAAGAGTATTTTATGCATCACAATTGAAGGACTTATACCTTTAATATCTGCAATTGATCACCCCAAAGCTCTTTTATGATCCCGAAGAACCTTCAACAACCTTTCTTCTTTATCTTCAGTGAGAGAAGAAGAGATGATAATAGGAAGAGTTTCAGATTCACCCAAATATGCATATTCAAGATGTGGTGGTAGGGGTTTGAGCTCTAAAATTGGTGCTTGTTCAATAAAAGGCTTTAGAGAAGTTTACCTTGACTCCATTTCTAACAACTTAAACTGCCTTAATGGATTAGTGTAGATAGGAGAAGCTTGAAGTAATTTCTTGCATTCAACTACATTCTCATTTTCAATTTCATCAATTTCAAGTAGAGCAGCTTCAAACGGTTCTTTTTATAGCATAGGAATCTAAAGTCTCTTGAATCACCTCATCAAGCACATCAACCCTGAAGCAATATGTAGTGTCCCTTGGATACTTCAAAGCCTTGTTCATGTTAAAAACAACCTCTTCCCCATTCACTCTCAACTTAATCTCTCCTTTCTCAACATCAATAAGAGTTCGAGCTGTAGCAAGGAAGGGTCTACCCACAATGAGTGGCAAATCTCTATCTTCTTCACAATCCAAGACAATAAAGTCGGCAGGAAGGATAAACTTATCCACTTTAATTAACACATCTTCAATTATACCCTTTGGATAAGCCAAACTTCGATCGGCTAGCTAAAGTGTCACAGAAGCCGGTTGAGCTTCACCAAGTTGTAATTTTCTGAACACAGATAATGGCATCAAGTTAACACTTGATCCTAAATCACATAATGCTCCACCTTGAAACTTCTCTCCAATCATGCATAGTATGGAAAAGCTGCCCCGAGTCTCTCTTCTTAGGAGGTAGTTTGTTGAGAAGCATAGCACTACACGCTTCAGTAAGAGCCACAGTCTCATAATCACCAAACCTCCTCTTCTTACTCAACATCTCCTTGAGAAATTTAGCATATTGAGGCATTTGCTCTAATGCTTCAATGAAAGGAATATTTATGTGCAATTTCTTGAAGATCCCTAAAAACTTCTTGTATTGATCATCTAGAGCTTTCTTTTGAAACCTTTGAGGGAATGGTAGAGGTGGCACCCATTTAGGAGTTTCATTAGGTGTGGCTTTCTTCATCACTTCACTCTTCCCCTTGGATTCACCTTCCACTTTCTCTTCAACTACTCCCTTAAATTTGTGTGTAGTCTCAAGGCTACGAATACAAGCGTGGACACACAGTCCATAAGGGTAAGTAACCAAGCAAGCGCAGCACAAGGCCACGAAATAAGCGCAGATACAAAACCCATGAATAACAAGCGTGAGAACAAATCTCACAAATATCAAGCGTGAGTACTGTGCCCACGAATGTCAAGCGAGATCGAGGTTAACCATGGTGCACCAAGGACTAACAGTACTGCTGTTAGTAATCAGCGTTCTGTATTCGTTCCTAAAAACATTTTCCAAGCATGCGTGGGGCCAATTGATCAAAATCAATAAAAATATCATTTTATTTTGTCATAATGGTAGCTTGTCTCAAATACTTCATAATGTATTGCCCCAACATGAAGTTCCACAAACAATATCTAAAATCTTTCTTAATTAAGTCCAACCATAAACACGTGTAGAAGAACATATGACAATAAATAAAATCGTTCATAACAATTATAATGAAATTTGACTGAAGTAAATAGATCAAGAAATGCGATAATGAAATTCAATACAAGTAATAGATATCATTCATAAAAGCTATATGGGATGTTATTCACTCGCCTGTTATACTTCCAAATATCATACAACCTACTCCTGATTAGCTGCTTCCAACTTATTACTTCTTATTCCTCGACGCTACCTCAAAAGAAAACATCAATATTCTAATTAAATTTTTATATAATAATACTTATAATGTTTCATTCAACCAAATTCTTTCTTATTCTTCTTGTTAATCTTTTTCTTGAATTCTCCAATTGCTCATAATTTAAGCTTCATAGCATATTTAATTTAATTCATTTCTAACCCCACATGAACTATATTTATATATATAGATAATCAAGTAACGTTTATCCATTCATTTCAGTTTCTACATGGAGTGTGGTGGGTATCTTTAATTCAAAACAGAATTTTCTTCTCATTAACAAACCTCACCGTAAAATGCGCTCAAATATCCCTATGGCTTCCTAAGACAATTTCAAATCTAAGTCCAGCTTATATTCAAAATAAAACAGCATTCAAGTTCCTTTTTCCTTGCTTATTATGACATAAGCCTTATCTATCCATCAACTTGCCACAACATTCCAATAAAAATCTTCTCTTAAGCATTTGTAACAAACACCTTGAGTGCAATCACAACCATACTGTATTATCAAAAACTTCTCATTCCTCAAACCTCTAACCGAACAATCTCTATCACCAATAAATACATCTACTAAACCTTCCAAACTCCAATCTTTACTAACAATAAATTTAATCCGAGAAGAATCAAATCTCAATGTGTCTTCTTCATAATATAGCAACCAAAACAATTAATAAAGGTCTTACTCAAAATACCAAATTTTGTACCAGCAAAAGAAGACGGGGGAAAACTAACGAAGCCCAACTGCAATAATAATAATAAAAAAAAAACAGGATTTACATTTCATACTCCATGCACCAAGGGTGACGCTATTACACACACAAGCAAGATAAGAACAAGAACTCACTTGCAATCCTCCACAAAGTTCCATTTGATATAGAAGAAAGAAGGCACAGTTGAACTTCCCCCAAGTTGTCATACGCAACAAACAAAGAAGAGAGGAGAGGATTTGATGGTAAAAACAAAGTCTGGTTCCTCCCCGCCGAATATACTTCCCACAAACCCATATAGTTAACGTAGGAGAAGGATGAAGATAAGAAAAGGAAGGATTTAAACCCCTCAGCCACGTGAAAAGGATTGGCTCTAGACCTTTCTATGAATGGCTCTAGAAATTTCTCCTCTTCCCCTGCTCAGTGTCCACCGAAAGATGAAGAATGGAGGTGTAATGGGAAAAAAAAAATCTGATTGGGTACAATTCAATTTATCTCTTCAGCTTTATTTATCTATTTATTTATTTTTTTGGTGCACATTTGAAGAAAGGTACAATAGTAACTTTGGGCGGGAAAATTTAGTCCTTTAATACATATAGGATTTAAACCACTAATAAGAGACTACACCTCAGATTCTACCGAGTTTAAATATAAGAATAAGATGCATGAGATTTTAAAGGATTGAGAGTAGAGAAAAATAAAATAAAATCATTAGAAACAGTAAAAAATAATTTTTTAGGCAACCAGTATATTAATAGGCTAACCCAAGAATGAATCAAAACAAACCAAATCAAATAGTAATATCTCAAATTGATACCACTATACATAGATACAATATGAGGAAATATTGGATATAACATTCATATATAATAAATCTAAGATATAATAAATATCAAACCTACTAATACTAATTAATTCATATTTTAATACTAAACTTATTGTCCTCAAACAAGACATTACAGCTAAAATATTATAATGATTATGCCCCCTTTTCTTAAAATTTGTGGAACTTGTTTTGTTTTGTTTTGTTTTTCCCATACATTAGTATTTAATTTTTCTTCTGGTTGTTTTTCAATTAAATTACTTCATCAATTAATAAACTACTATTTTACTTATAAAATTTTCAAACAATGAAAGAATGAAAAAGAAAAGAAATTTTGGAATTATTTCATATAATTATTTCATTCATGACTATTTTTTTTGAAATTTAATTAGTTGTTAGAGATATATGTGATGGCTTTAAATATGTTTATATATATATATATATATGCATGTGTGTACCTTTGTGTGTATTGAATAGCAAATAAGAGAAAAATAGTCCGAATGTTTTGTATATTCATCATATGTATGTTGGGTGTATAAATATATATATATATACACATATAAATATACAAGGAGGGAATCTTAATATTAATCAATTTTTGAAGAGGAAAACCTTTTAATAAACTTCCTAATTATAATCCCTGATTTATAGAGATATGCTTGATTAGAAATATTTCCTAATATAAATATATATATATAAAGATAATAAATATTTTAGTTATTTATTATAGTTTGAGAACATGCTTAAATTAGTAAATTAGTGAAATGGGGTGGTTGATGACTATTAGAGGTGATGGGCTTGGATCCTCTCTTTACCAAGAGAAGTAATTTCATTTTTGTTTCAGCATTTGGATTTATTAAAAAAAAGAAGAAGATAAAGCCCTTTTGTTTAAAAAAAACAAAGAATAGGGATAAGATATTTATCCCCTCATCCTTTTGATTTCAACCGACTTTAGAGGGAGGTAGAAGAATAGAAATTGAAGCACCGCCTTATAGGGGAGAGGAGAGAGTTAAATAAGAGAGGGGGGGGGGGGGTTTATACAATGGCCCTTCATTTTCCGGGGGACCACAATCGACGCTGCCTGGAAGAAGGGAGTAGTATGTCATGTTTCTTTTCATTGATTATGTGTTCTTGATTGAGGAATGCTTCTTGAATGTGTTCCTTCTTCATTTTTTTATGATGGATGGGTGCATCGGGTATAATTTTTCTTCCCCTATTTTTGTTGCTATGTGTGATTTGAATAGTCTGCTTCATCTTATTTATCTCCTCTGTCATATATTTTGTGGGTGGGTGTGGTGGTTTTTATGCAAGCTTCTTTCTTCTAAATTGGTGTGGCTGTCATGGGGTGTCTATGTTGTGCAGAGTTTTTATATTTGTGCTGTGCAAAGGGTGATGGATGTTTAAATAAGCTTGTAATTCTAGTTTATTAAGCTTGGTGAAATTCTTTGAATGTGGAAGTTGGCAGTTTATGATTTCTAATCCATAAATTAAGGTGTGATGCTACCAAAATTTAAATAAAGCTCTGTAAGTGTACGGCCGTAGAAATAGTAAATGGCAAATCAAGGTCAATCCCACAAAGACTCAAGATAATTAATAACTAGGCATTAAATCTCCTATTTTTTTTAAATTGAGCAACACAAAATTAGATTCAATCGAGTAAAAGAAAATTGACTAAGATCTAATAAGAAAAACAAGAACTTTAACACAGATTAAATTCAAACGTCAAACGAACAACCTATAGTCACTAATCCTCTGCTTGCTTCTTAGATTTTATTCCCACTATGTCTTAACTTAATTAGCCAATCTAGAGTCCTGGTGTCTATAAATGCCTGTCGGTCCACTTATATCCTTACCTAGATTAATTGTGTAATGTCTCACACGTATTAGTTAGGTCGGTAATACTCTAATTTGACTATGCAAAGCTTCTAGGTAGATATCTATCCTAAACGCAAATTAGATTAAAATCTACCTTGGATTAAAAATCTAATTCCACATTATTTAATCCCATGGTCTATTTAGAATTCCCTCCGTCGAGTTCAATCATAAATTCCCTAAACATATTAAATGATGGCCAGTCACTAAACAATAATAATTAAAAGTAAGATTAAATAAACTGAATTAAAATTAATTATAACTAATAAGTGGGAAAAATCTCTAAGTCTCAAACAAGTTCATAGTACTCTAAATTGTAAAAGGAAATTAGCCACACACAGGATTCCATCAAAATCATCTCAACAAGATTAGAATTAATGCCCGAAATCCTAACGGAATATGGAACTAAAAATTCACAAAATACTATTCCTTCTGCCACTTGTTCGCTGCCAAAGAAACAAAGAAGAAGATGAAGAACCTGTGCAGCTATCTCCCTTCCAAAACTACTTCCCGTGCTTGAATGTTGCCGAGGAGAGAACAAAGTCCAAGATGAACAATAGCCTCTACTCTGTCTCGTGCCGCGTGCGTGACGTGTATTGAAGATGAAGCTCCTCCTGCACAGTGGCGGCACCCCCTTCTCTTTCTCAATAGATGATTATATATATTAGGCCTCCCTCCTTTAATTCCATTCAATCATGCATGTAGTGGCTGCCAAAATAAGAAACTTAAATCAAATAATAATAATAATAATAAAAATTGAAACCCTCCTTTTCTTTTTTTGCATGTATTCTTATTTTTTTTATATCTTTCCTATTTTGATTAAAAATAAGCTATTTTAAAAGAAATCCCTAAATAATGTATCAATTTGGTATCTTTTCAAATCACTATAAAATCTCTCAATTTTTGAATTGATGACTCCCCAAATACAATAAAATATTTCTAAAAATCTATTAAATATGGGGAGTCATCAAGGTGCTTCTTTTTGAATTGTTTTGAATGCCTATATGGTACGGTATTTGATAAATTGTGTTAAAAAATGAGACTTGAGGCTTTGTGTCGCAAGTTAGACGGGAGGACAAACTGGAGAGAGAGATAGAAAGAGGAAGAGAAAGGGAATAATATAAGAAGAATTGGAAGAGAGAAAGTGAAGGAGATCAAGAACAAGTTAAAGCTGGAATTAAGGTAAGTTAGAACTTAATTTAAGCTTGTGAATTTGAAGTTTGGTTAGATTATTTTGTTCGGCTTAGGAGCTGTCCAGATTCAACCTTTCTTGAAAAAAAAAATATAACAATTTTATGCTATAATGGTAGTATGTTTTCTAGATAATTATGTTGAAGTTGTTGAACTCTAGATTTTGATGATAACAAAAACATGACTTAGGCTGTAGGATCATGACATCTTAATCTAGAAAAATATTTTGAAAACTAATTTCTTAAAATCTATGTTAAGCAATCGATGGCTCAAAGTGGCAATCGATTGGAGTTGAGTTTTAGCAATCGATGGAATATCGATTGCTTATCGATTGGCGAGTCCCAATCGATAGAAAGAAAGATCAATCGATTGTTTGCTCCTGTTTCCGAGTAATCATTCAGATAGGCAATCGATAGGTAGAAATGGTAATCGATTGACATAAAGCAATCGATTGGTCCTTGGATAATCGATTGACATGAAGCAATCGATTGGGAAATCTAGCAATCGATTGGTACCCTTATATTTTATTTTGATAACTAACATATTCATCGAGTGCTGCAGGTAGCAATCTGAACCAATATGAAGGCAATCAATTGAGAACCAAAGGCAGCAATCGATTAGCACACCTGGCCATCGATTGGAACATTAAAATTTCAAATTCATTTCTCTTCTCATGTTTAACTGACTTTATATCTGGAAGTTGTACTTGTGGCTATTTTAGGTAGTTTACGTTGGACACATAGAAACATAAACAGAGAGCCGTTACTCACTTGTACCTGACTCTACAACCACCATACTTCACTGAACAAACAAAGGAAGAGGAAGAGAGAGAGAGAGAGAGAGAATGCAACTCAAAACCTACTATGGAGCATTAAATGCAACTCATCTCTCTCTAAAAACCTCACAACGGATATAACCAGAGACTCAACAACTAACAGGCAAATTTTCTCAAGGACTCTAAAAGCATTTGAAGCCCAAATTAGTTGGTAGAGAAAATAAAGTGCTATTCAACTACCCATTCCTACTGCAATCAATTCAAGTTTCTGAGTTCTCTCATCTGTTCTACAAACTGTATTCTTTATCAGCTCAATTAAGTGAGCAAGCTTGTAATTCTGTAAACACTTTCATTGTGTGATTTCCTTGGGATATTGGGATCCTAGAGGAAAGGGTTGTAATCTTACAAAGTGTATGGGGGAGAGAATTTGGTGAGATATTGAGGTTTTACTGAGAAAATTCTCTGGTGTAAAGGTGTTTAGGAACCTGTTGTAATTCTAATTCACTAGTGGAACCTAACAGAGGTTGGAGAACTGGATGTAGGTCAATGTTAGGACTGAACCAATATAAATCCCTTGTGTTTGTTTTAGATCATTCGAATTTTTAAGATACACAATTCACCCCCTCTTGTGTATTTCCTGCCATTTTCAGAAGTACCATGAAGTAATAATAGAATTCATAAGCATGCTTTGTAAGTGCTGTTGAAATTTTCAGAAGTAATTTTCCTAAAGGGAAATGCTGTTAAATTTTTGAAACTGTAAGATATAAGATTTAAGAGATATTCAAGGCTAAACGGATTATTAGGGGTTCAATTGAGGTTGTTAATAGAATGAAATATTGGAAGTCGTATGTTTATCCTACAAGTGAATTTTGGTTAGAACATGACATTTTCATTGAGCTATAATTTGATTAGGTCGGGTGCTTTCAATGAGTTAAAAATGAGATTGTGTAACGACAAGTGAGATAACATATATGGAAACAATTGAATTCAAAATTGGAATTTTGCTCTTTGTTGTACTACATTTTGGTTCTACGCAAAATGAAAAAGAAGGAAGTTTATTAAGCTCAATTCAAGTTTAGGAATGCAATCTAAATGAAAAATCATGTGGGATTGGATTAATTTCTAGGATTTTGAAATAATGTGAGGGTAGTTTTGAGGTGTTAAAGATTTCGATGGTTCTAATAAGCTTAGAATTCTACGTGTGCCCATGATTGTGTTCGTATCCTCGAGTTACACTTGGTTAGTTACCCTCATTCACTACTACATAAATATCCTATAGCAACGCTTTTTTTGACCCTATAACAGCGCTTTTTAAGCGCTGCTATAGCTAGTGTTGCAATAGGTCATATGACCTATTGCAGCGCTTATTTTGTGTTATAAGCGCAGCTATAGGTAAACTATAGCGGCGCTTATTATCTCAAAAGCGCAGCTTTAGATCATACTTAAATGAATTATTTTTTTAAAAAAATAAAAAATAATGCCTATAGCAGCGCTCATTAAGTAATAAGCGATGCTATAGGTTACCCTATAGCAGCGCTTATTACGTAATAAGCGCTGCTATAGGCATTTTGTTTTAAAAAAAAATATTCATTTATTTTTGTTTTACACCCTCCTGCATCAGTGCAAAATTCCTAATGAAGACCTCATAAATTCAAGCCTCGAAAAACATCAACCAATGCATATTAACAATTAATATGATGGAATAAGAAAAATCAGACAATGATACCTTCATATCAATATGATGGAATGAACATAAACTAAGAAGAGCAGCAACCAAAATATCTCTTCTAATTAAACTATCAACTTGCCATATCCAGAAACAAAAGAGCAAGAAAGCATCAGTATTGTAACCATAGCTACCAAAAATAACGAGTTTCAAATAAAATAAAAATTCACACATGAATAAGAAGTGAAGTCCAGAAGTGAAGTCAAGAGTAGTGAAGAATAAGAAAAAACAGAGCACAAAATTTGATCCGTGACTAAAGACAAAAAAAATTTGGAAGGGGAGAGAAAAGAGAAAAAGGTATGGAAAAAGCTTTGTTGGGAGAGGCAAAGCCCACGTCGCCGATCACTACACCTTAGGAGGATTTATCTTTAGCTATTGGCTATTCTACCGAAAAAAGGTCATCAACTTTAAGAAGAAACAAATTCTTCTTTTTTGGGCAATTGACATTTACTGTCAAAAATTTTAAAAACACAAAATATGAAGCAAATAATCTTACTTGGATGCTTGACGTCAAGCTGCTAATGCTGGAACATGTTGTCTACAAGTAAACTAAAAGAAGAGTACTTGGAAAAAATATGTGCCCATGAGGAGATGAAGAAGCAAGGAGGAGATGAAGAAGAGTGATTAATTAAATGGGTGGTGATGAAGAAGAGTGAAAGTACGGTGCTTTTTAAGTGAAATGTGGGGAAATGAGGGGGAAAAGGAAAATTTTAGATTTGTGGAGGGAAATTTCCCGCACACCTATCCCAGCGCTTTTTAAGTAAAAAGCGCTGGGATAGGGTCAAAAAAATTTAAAAAAGGAGGAATTTAAAAACAATTAAATAAAAAAGATAAGGTTAAATATTCAGAGAATTAATTAAATATAAAGCAAATGACCTATCCCAACGCTTTAT
This sequence comes from Mimosa bimucronata, assembly GCA_037074515.1. Taxonomy (NCBI): domain Eukaryota; kingdom Viridiplantae; phylum Streptophyta; class Magnoliopsida; order Fabales; family Fabaceae; genus Mimosa; species Mimosa bimucronata. The sequence continues at coordinate 6,881,426 of CM073446.1, forward strand.
ACGTAAAAAGCGCTAGGATAGGCCATGAAAAATAAAAAAAATTAAAAAACATATTCTAAAATAATCTGATAAGTAAAAAGAGAACAAATAAAAATTTAAATTAAAAATTTTTTAATGAGGCATATCCCAGCGCTTTATACGTAAAAAGCGCTGGGATAGGCCATGAAAAATAAAAAAAAATAGAAAAACATATTCTAAAATAATCTGATAAGTAAAAAGAGAACAAATAAAAATTTAAATTAAAAAATTGTTTAATGAGGCCTATCCCAGCGCTTTATACATAAAAAGCGCTGGGATAGGCCATGAAAAATAAAAAAAATAGAAAAACATATTCTAAAATAATCTGATAAGTAAAAAGAGAACAAATAAAAATTTAAATTAAAAAATTGTTTAATGAGGCCTATCCCAGCGCTTTATACGTAAAAAGCGCTGGGATAGGCCTTGAAAATGATTTTTATAATTTTTATTTTTAATTTTTCTTGTTTTAAAAATAAAAAAGATATCTGAATTAGTTTGAAAAATTAGAAAATTACGAGAAAATGTTTAATAATTCAAAACATGAAATAAAAGTTAGAAGAAAAAATAAAGTCAACACAAAATCAAGCCTTACATAAAACAAATTTTAATAGATTAAATTTGAGTTTATCCCGACGCTTTATAATATACAAGATATAAATGTTGGGATAGGGTTCACCTATACCAGCGCTTAGTTTTATAAAGCGCTGGGATAGACTTTCAAGTATCTATAGCAGCGCTTGTAGTTATTGAGCGCTGCTATTGTTGTGCTGCAATAGGGTATTTCTGTAGTAGTGATTGATTGAGTGTCCATGCTCATTATTTGTTCTGATGGAGTCCTATGAAAAGATTATATGTTATCTTGATTTTCACAGGTATTTATAGAATTGATGGGAAATGTTCCAATGCTACATTTATTTTGTGGGATTAGTGTTTGGATGCAAAGTAAACTGCAAAATAAGAATAACTAAAACAATGACCATTCAAAATGATTCATTTCATTAGTCTCTCCCTATTTAAGCTTTTGAGAAAAAGTTAGCAAAAAGTTATTGGAATGTTTAAAGAATTTATTTTATATCTTATTTGGTAGAATAATTTATCATGGATTGAAAGAAATTATTTGTTGTGAGCACTTTTATTAGAGGAACTAGACACAAAGTGGTTGCTACTCATGGGTCTTATACCTGCGCTTGTTCTCATTGCTTTTAGCGGACTGTGTGTCCATGCTTGTTTTCGTGGCCTTGTACTACGCTTGCTTGGTTACTTACCCTCGTGGACTGTGTCCACTTGTTTTTGTGGCTTTGAGCTACCCTGTAATTCACCCTCGTGGACTATATGTCCATGCTTGTTTTCGTTGCATCCGTGATGCACTTGTTTTGTAGCATCCGTGTTGCGCTTGTATCGTAGCCTCTGAGCTGTGCTTGTTATTTGCTTTGTGCTTGTTCCTTGATGAAACAAGCTTTTAGAAAAGCAAAGAGAATGATTTCATGGTTTGACCATTATTTGAAGGAAATCTTTTACTAGATTTTTAATTTCGAGTTTGTACGATTATTTCCTTGGAATTCTAATTTTCTCAAACACAAGCTTGGTTGCTATAGGTCTAAACTTTAGTTTCATATATATATATATATATATATATATATATATATCAAAGATAATGCTTTATTCTTCTACATATAGAGGTCTATAATTATAAACATGTTTTCCAAACAATTTCTCAATCATTGTTTAGATGTTCAAATTATTGATGTACGGCACTTTCGTTTTGAGAATAAAAATAATAAATAGATTTAATATTCTTTTTGCACCCTTGAGTGATTCTAGTAATAAATTGTGTAATAAATGTATATTTCCTTATCAATTTATTTATTTGTGTTTTAGATAGCAGATAGTAGATTACTCCTTCATTTGTATTCTAGAGTGGATCATCTACTTGTTGGATACTCAAATTAGCTGTATGGTTATGATTAAGTTCATTTATTTATTTATTATATTGTATTTATTTGACAAATCTTATGCGTGTTGGGGTTGAGGGGGAAGGTATTATATTCGTAAAACAAATAAGTTGATTGATTATTGTTGCAAATTTTTTTTAGGGAAGCCTAATGTTCAAATATGCAACTATTATTTTGTATGCAAAGCTTTATCAATGAATATATTTACTATTTTTTTGATATTATATTAATGAGGTAAATTTTTCTTGTTGTAAATAAAAAAATATTTGACTAGTAAATAGGCTTACGAAGTGATATCATCCTGTCCTTCGTGCCGATCATGATATATAATTTCAGGGTGTGACAATGAAGCTCTGCTGAACTAATACAATTCTCAATAAGATTAACTAACCTTTGAGGTATTCTTAGGTCATTCAAACATTGAAGGAGAACTTCCAATTCACCCTGTCATCATAAGCTCTTTACCAGATCAATTTTGATTGCCATGTACCCCTTTTTCCCCTTCATAGTTCTCAGAGAATGAATTACTTCTTGAGCCACAATATTATTACCAGAGCTATATCTACTAGGAACAAAGCTACACTGATTTAGAGATATTACATTTGGCATAAACAATTTCATTCTATTAGCCACAATTTTTGTGACCACTTTGTACACCACATTACACAAACTAATGGGCCTGAAATCTCTAAAATTTTCAGTGTGATCTTTTTTGGGGATTAGTACAATGAATGTCCCATTCACTTCTTTTGTAATAGCCCAAGCCTTGCTCAAGATATTGTCTGCTTTGGTGACATAGCTATGCCCCTCACGGTTTTGTTCCTCACGGTAGGGATAATGGCCGAAGACTCCCACACTCACCCATGAAAACACGTCTTGAGGGGTAAGAGAGCCCAATACCTTATATAGGCTTGGGACATCTCGAACCCAGCCGTTGTGGGACATTACATCTTTGATCAGGTGGGGATTATAAAAAATTCTCTTCACCAAACATACTACTGATTGCCCCACAGTTTTTCATTGACTCTGGTAAAATAGAGCATTAAATCCATCCATCCCAGGAGACTTTTAAAGCTCCGATGTTGAATACCGCTTCTTTAATCTCCTCGTCATGAACATCTTTAGCACAATTTCTTGACAGATGTTCATCTATTTGGGGGTGAGAAATAGAACGGGTGAATGCATCTCTCCTTACCTCTTCTCCTCTCAAAAGCCATGTACGTAAATTTGGAGATTAAAGCATATCTCGAAAATTTATTTTAGACAGTAAATTCAAATAATGATTTAATGGGATAGTAATTATATTTTAAAGGGAAGGGCAAAATAGTAAATAAAAAAATTGAGAAAGGTAAAAAGACAAGATTGCCCTTGTTAGAAAATTTATTCAGTTATATGCAGAAGGGCAAAATGGCCATATAATTTCATAAAAGTTATGTATCCTAGAATCACTACTACAAAATAGGCTTTTCACGTCACCAATTAACGTCACATAATTATAAATGTGACATGGAAAAAAAACGCGGTGGCATTTTTGTAATTAAGTTGCAGGTGGAGGGAGTTACAACGTCACACGAACCTTAAATTGTGACGTTGAAAGTTTCAACGTCACACTTTAAGCATTTGTGACGTTGTATGTTTGAAATGAAAAAATAAAAAAATTTACTTTAACTTTCAACATCACACTTAATCTAAGTGTGACGTTGAAAGTCAACAGAAAATAATTTTAAATTTTTTTTAAAAAAATTAGTAACTTTCAACGTCACAATTAAATTAATTGTGACGTTGAAAGTCACAGAAAATTTAAAAAAAATTTAAAAAAATTGTCCGTGACTTTCAACGTCACAATTATACTAATTGTGACGTTGAAAGTCACAGAAAAAAAATTTAAAAAAAATTATCCGTGACTTTCAACGTCACAATTATACAAATTGTGACGTTGAAAGTCACAGAAATTTTAAAAAAGATTTAAAAAAAATTGTCCGTGACTTTCAACGTCAGAAATATACTAATTGTGACGTTAAAAGTTACTAATTTTTTTTAAAAACATTTAAAATTATTTTCTGTTGACTTTCAACGTCACAATTATACTAATTGTGACGTTGAATGTCACAGTAATTTTAAAAAAAATTTAAAAAAAATTATCCGTGACTTTCAACATCACAATTATACTAATTGTGACGTTGAAAGTCACAGAAATTTTAAAAAAAAATTAAAAAAAAATATATCTGGGACTTTCAACGTCACAAATAAGATAATTGTGACGTTGAAAGTCCCCCCCCCCCAGCTCCCTCCAAATATTTCCCCCAGCTCCCTCCAATTTCTTAACACAAAAACGAAACTCTCATACTTCCCCCAGCTCCATCCCGCGCCCCACAGCTCTGCAAATCTCATACCTCCTTCCTTCCACAGCTCCGTCCAACGCATGCAATCTCTGATCCGAGGTCAGGTGAGCATCCTCTTCCTTCATCCTCTTCAAGTTTTGATTTTTATGAAGTCTTTCTAACTTCAGATCTCAAAATCACCAAAATCCCATTTTGTTAATGATAAAGGTGTTAACACCGCTCGTTGCTTCGGTGCCGATATGGAATCCGTGAAGAAATGTATGTCCCATTATTCTTCAACCACTGTGAAATTTCTGTTTATTTTCTTATTCCTTCTCTGTTTCGTTCGAATCTGGCGGGCCGGAGGGACTAAAATTTTGGGGGTGATAAGTTTAAGAGTAGAAAGCAATGATTTGTGTTTTGCATGTTGAAATTTTGGGTGGTAAGTGACTTTGAAGATTTCTGATTTTCCTGTTCTTCCTTTGCTTCCTATGTTCCGTTCAGTTTCTTTATTTCCCTCTGTTTTCTGCTCTGATTCAGTGATGAAGGAGAAAGAATTTTTGTAATGTAAGTGACTTTGCTTCCTATGCATGTTGAATTTTTCTTTATCTGGAACTCTACTCTGTTTGGGTGGTGTACAGGGACAGAAAGTGTTGTTATGATGTTGTTCTTGTTGTAGTTGTGAGATGATTTTTGTCACTGCATGTTGATTCAGATTCTCCTATGCTCATATGCGATTCCTTGCTCTGCATAAGCCGATTGTTGCTCTGATTTGGTATAATTTGAATGTTCCTTGTATGCTTATCATCTAATTCTCCTGATATTTATTCTTACAAACTACCATACAATTTAATTCAATTCCACCCCTTTATATATTATTATTTAATTGGGTTAGATCCAACGCTTTCATCACATATTCAATTAGAAAGAATGAACTCAATTTTTATTTTTATTTTTGCATTTACACATGTTTTGAACTAAAAATCCTATGTTTAAGCATCCAAAACTCCTTTAACTGATTAAGACCAATAGTTAAAGGTAGTAATCTATAAGGCTACCTTCTCTTTGCAAGGAATCACGGACCAATGTTCAAACTTGTTCAGATCATTAATGCTCTTTGTGCAGCTGCTTTAGGCAAAAGGCCTACCTTCTCTTTGCATTCATTTTACTAAATTGGAGTTTGTTGTAAAGGAAGTTTGCAAGGGATATTGGGCAATTGAAGTGAGTTTAAAAACTGATTTGGATTGTTTAAATTTAAGAACTAGTTATAAAGTGTTGTTTGTGATATTTGATTAGTATTTAGTTTTTTTGAGGCTAATGCAAGTATTTTAGGTGTTAAGTGTATATAGAGACAAAGTTTACTAATTGTTTTGGAATTTTGCTGTTAAATAGCAAAATAAATAGAATTTATATCTTGATGTTATGGGACGGAGTAAATGGTAGCTAAACTTTGAGGAACAATGGTGATTGAAAGAGAAGAAACTATAAAGAGTGGTTAAAGTAGTTACATGTAGTTTGTGATAGAATTAATTGAGACTAGAAAGGAAGTTTGTGAATTAAGAAGTATAAGCATAAAGATATGTCGAATTGAGTTGTATGAACATGATACTTATTGTGGTCAAATTTATTGACTTGGTTTCTTTATTTTGAGCCTTCATTCTCATTTCTTAATCTCCCTCATATTATTACACTATTGTTTGTAGGATGGGTGACTTTAGTGCTCATGTTCTAGCTTATCATCTACTCATTTAAATTCGGAGGACCATAAACAAAACCCCTGCTTTTCCAGAAACATTATAAGTAGAAGTTGAGTAACTTCACTACTTTATCTTGGTGCTGTGATTTCAGTGTTGGGTCTGACTTCATTTGAGTAAGCAATTCCTCCACTCCATTTTGGTTATCTTGAATTTTATTACTATTAGTACTATTATTGAATTTGTTGTTTTATCCTAAAACAGTATAACTCAATAGCTTAAACAGTTAGATAAACTTGACTAGCTTGTTGGAAATGGCATAGGTTTAATAGAATGGATCGTAGTTGGATGCATACATTGAGAACCACTAAAGAGTATCAGATGGGTGTGGAAGAATTTATTGAATTTGCCAAGAGAAACGTGCCTAGTAAGAATGACATGTATCTTTGCCCTTGTGTGAATTGTGCAAATGCTTATCGTAAGAGCGTTGATGATATAAGGGATCACCTTCTTTGTGATGGGATCAATCTCCGTTATAAGAAGTGGCTTTGGCATGGGGAATTGGGAAGTACCGTACATGCGTGCCCGTCACAAAATGTAGAAGCAACGGTGGATGATGTTTGTGATGATGGAATGGACGACATGATCAATGATATTAGGGCGGAGTCATTTTCTGTGGTACAAGAGTTTGACAAGTTGCGGAGTGATGCAGAGACACCGTTGTTCCCGGGGTGTACTAAGTATACTCGGTTGACTGGCATCCTGAAATTGTTGAAAATAAAGACAGAAAATGGGTGGGCAGACGCGGGTTTCTCGCAGATGCTTGAAGCTTTGAGTGATATGTTCCCAGCAGGCAATGTGCTTCCGAAGCGTATGTACGAGGCTAAAAAAGTTCTAAGCAAGATGGGCATGGAGTATAAGAAGATACACGCTTGCCCTAATGATTGCGTGTTATACAGGAAAGAGTATGAAAGCCTAAAAGAGTGTCCAAAATGTAATACTCCGAGGTACAAGCCGAGGAAGGATGCCGTTGGTGATGATGATGGATCAAAGAAAGGGGTACCTTTGAAGGTAATGTGGTACCTTCCAATTGTGCCACGGTTTAAACGCTTGTTTGCAAATGAGGCAGAAGCAAAGAAACTGAGGTGGCATTGTGATGAGAAAATCTCAGATGGAAGATATCTCCGGCACCCTGCTGATTCTCCTCAATGGAAGAAGATAGATTCCATGTTTCCTGAATTTGGTGGTGAGCCGAGGAACCTTCGTCTCGGACTGTGTACGGATGGTTTCAACCCTTCCGGGAGTCTCAGTAGCACACATAGTGCTTGGCCTGTGTTGCTGGTCATTTACAACCTGCCGCCTTGGTTGTGCACGAAGCGCAAGTATGTGATGATGTCAATGATGATTTCGGGTCCGAAACAGCCTGGTAACGATATCGATGTCTACTTGGCACCTTTGATTGAGGACTTGAAGATGTTGTGGGAGGAAGGCGTAGATGTGTTTGATGCGTACAGGCAGGAGACATTCAAGTTGCGAGCTATGTTGTTTACCACAATAAATGACTTCCCTGCATATGGCAATCTTTCTGGTTACAGTGTGAAGGGTTATATGGCATGCCCTATATGTGAGTCTGACACACACTGCCACCATCTCAAACACGGAAGAAAAACCGTCTACCTCGGTCACTGGAGGTTTCTTGATCGGTTCCATCCTTACCGTAGACTAAAGAAGTGTTTTAATGGCTCATCTGAGTACAGATCTGATCCTACCCCCTTAACCGGGGATGAAGTTTACCGTCGTGTTGAGAATGTCAGTATGGTATTCGGTAAGAAACAGAAGCCAAAGACCGGTTTTGAAACGATCATTTGGAAGAAAAGGTCAATCTTCTTTGATCTACCTTATTGGCGATATCTCGATGTGAGGCACAGTATAGACGTGATGCATGTGGAGAAAAACGTCGGTGATAGTCTTGTTGGAACGTTGTTGCATATACAAGGGAAGACTAAGGACGGACTCAGTGCACGGTTAGACTTGGTTGAAATGGGTATAAGACAACGGTTGCATCCTATAGTCAGTGAAAATGGCAAGAGGGCTTATATGGAACCTGCTGCTCATACACTTTCGAAACAGGAGAAAAAAAGTCTGTGTGAGTGTTTGAGTGGGATCAAGGTTCCACAGGGTTATTCTTCTAATGTTAGCAGACTTGTGTCAATGAATGATTTGAAGTTGGTGGGAATGAAGTCACATGATTACCATGTATTGATGCAACAATTCTTACCAATTGCCATAAGAGGCATTATGCAAGATGATGTCAGGAAGACTATAGGAAGACTGTGTATGTTTTTCAATGCGATATGCAGCAAAGTCATCGACACTGAAAAGCTAGACGAGTTGGAAAATGAGGGTTACATTATATTATGCCAATTAGAGATGCACTTTGCCCCAGCCTTTTTTGATATTATGGTGCACTTGATTGTTCATTTGGTAAGGGAGATAAGGCTCTGTGGGCCTGTTTATCTAAGGTGGATGTACCCTTTCGAGTAATTCATGAAAGTCTTGAAAGGGTATTCCAAGAACCCACACCGACCTGAGGCATCAATTGTTGAAAGATACTTAGTTGAGGAGGCAATGGATTTTTGCAAATCGTATCTAAAAGGGGTTGAGGAAAACCCACGACATGAAGATGGGATCGGTAAGGGGGTACGGGGCGTCAAAGTAAAGACTATGTGCCGTGAAGAGGTGTTACAAGCACACCTATATATCTTGAATAATATGGAAGAAGTGCAGCCTTATTTGGATGAGCATAAGAGGATCCTAAAAGAAAAGAACCCGAAAAAGAGTGACATGCAGATTTCTAACGAGCATAATAGGACATTCATTGGGTGGTTCAAGGAGAATGTTGAAAAGGAGACCGGTAGCCTGGATATAATAAGATGGTTAGCCGGAGGGCCGCGTTTTGAGGTTGTTACGTGGGGCTCTTTTGACATAAATGGTTATTCTTTCTACACTAAGGCTCAGGACAACAACAGCACCATGCAAAACAGTGGCGTGATGGTGGTAGCCGAAGCGATGCACTTCTCCAGTTCAAAAGATAAAAACCCAAGATTGGCTTCCATGGCATATTATGGGGTAATTGAAGAAATTTGGGAAGTTAGTTACACCAAGTTCAAGGTTCCAATCTTCAAATGCAAGTGGGTTAACAATAGCGCAATTGTGATTGAACCCCACACTAGTATGATCTCAATTGATCTTCACAAGGTTGGGTACAAAGATGAGCCATTTATCTTAGCAAGTCATGCGAAACAAGTGTTCTATGTAACGGATCCCGCAAATAAGCACTTGTCCATAGTCTTGAAAAGTAAAAAGCAAAAAGATCGTGCTCCCACTTTAGATCTTGATGAGATACCACCTTTGTGCGTAATTCCACCTGAACCAAGGGAACCGGAATTGATAGATGATGACGACCTATTTGCCTCTAGAAATGATCATTGTGAGGGGATATGGGATAACACCTAAAGTGAGAATCTTTTTGAATTATAATGTATTAAGTATTATTGTTATTGTTTTGGTTTTGTGAAAGTTGTTGCCTTGTAATGACTCAATCACATATTTGATTTGTTAACAGGTACATCATGGCGGATGATTCTAACAATCAAAACAAAACAATCCCCCTCGAAAAAAGGGAAGAGGTCCGACGAAGCTCAAAGACATTATTGTCCGTCAAGGGACAAATGTTCAGCCTATCCGTGTGGAATTTGACGAGGACATGAATCCTATTGGAGAGATTGGAGCGCAATTCGTGAGCTACGTCGGTTTTGTAGCAAGGAACCGAGTAAGCATCTTGGATGACGATTGGAGGGAAGTCGATAAAGACATTAAGGATCAATGTTGGTCAGATATCTTGGTATGTTTTATCATTATTTATCTATTTGTTCCTAATATGCATGTATTTGTTTTTTTTAGTTAACTCAACTAATGTGTCTTTTATTCTTATTTTTCCTTGTAGAAAAACTTCGACGTTCCAAATACCAAGGCGTTCAAGGATTTTTGGTTGAATGAATCGCGCAAGATGTGGAAGGGTTTTAAGAATAACCTAACCAGAGACTACATCCGGGGGAACAAGATGGGTCAAGATCCCTGTCAGACCTATCCCTCTAGTGACCCAGAGACTTGGAAGACCTTTGTTAAGAAACGGCTCAACCAAAAGTTCCAGGTGTGTATAGGTTATAAATAGTTCTTTAACTTTGCTTCAAAAATGAATTTTGAGCACATTATATTAATTAACTAACTTAGTTTTATTTTCATAGGAGAATAGCCAAAAACAAAAGGAGCGACAAGAAAAAAATATTTACAAGCATACAATGTCTCGGGGGGGTTACAAGTGGGTCGAGAAAAAGTTGATTAAGAAACAAATTGCAGAAATGGAGGAAGCGGCACGGACTGATCCTACCGCTGTTCTACAGCCTCTGCCGCCCATCTCACGTCATACGAAATGGGCTGAGGGAAGGAAGTCTAAAGAAGGAAAATTTGTTAATCTGGAGGCTGAAACAGTTGCAAAGAGGATTGTAAGTATTTTACTTGGTTGTTTATTCCTTTAACTTGTGGTTTTATAGCACATTACAACTTAAGATTTTTTCGGTTATTGTAGGAAGAACTTGAGCAGCAGACCACCCAAGGGTCCTTCACACCTTCTGATAGGATGGACATCCTGGCCACGGCAATTGGGAAGCCCGATCGCCCCGGCCGGGTACTAGGGGAGCCCAGGACTCTAGGGTTTATCAAGTATTTTGGCCGTAGATCCCGAGCCACTCGCACAGATTCTACTGAGGAGATATTCGCTAAGGCTCGGGCAGAGATGGAGGCCCAGTTAGAGGAGCGGGTTGCTTTATCCGAGCAGCAGATTAAAGCACAGTTCGATGGGCAGGTGGCCGCGAAGGTCCAGGAGGCTCTGTCGGGTTATATGGGGGAGCAGATCCGAGCGCAGTTTGAGGCACAAGTTAGAGCGTCTACCATGCAGCTTGGACTGTCATCACATTCTTCTCAACAAAGACAGCAGGTTTGACCATCTCCTATATATGTTAATTACCGAATTATGGGTTTATCAATTAGGCTCACTCTGTATATTCCCATCTCCTGTAGAAGTCCCCTGCTACCGGCGGTCCAAGCGGCAAAGACAGCTGCAATCAGACTGTGCCGTTAGGATCAATTCGTGAGAATGAATCAAATCCCACTCCAGACAATGACCCTGAAGTTGGAGTAGAGTGCTATCTCCATCTCGATTTCCCTCGCCTGCACCCGGTCGCAGAAGCTCGCCAGTTCCCGAACGCCTCCTTCATACATAATAAGCTTATTGGGGAGGACCAAGTGAAGGTGTCTGTTACAAATATCTTAAATGATGAGGGGGGACAGATGTACCCATTCCCCATAATGAAGTCACCAAACTATATGAGGCGATCGGGACATTCATCCTGTGGCCTAGAAGACTTGTACACAGCACTACACAAAAGGCGCCGATTGATGCGGTATGTACACTTAATTTTTGAGACTCCTTGTTTTACATGATTACAGTTTGTAAAAATATATAACATTGGTTTTTTCATCGCCCGCAGTTCTTTTCAGATGAATATCCTTCTCTCCAACTCCTGCGGGAGATGCAGCCAACTTTGCACTCCATAACCATTAAGATGCCTCCAGGAGTAGTCAGTCCGTATCGTTCATATGATTTTCTAGTTGATGGTGACAGAGATATCGTGGAGTTTTTGACGATGGAAGAAATTGACCTCGCCTGGCTCGAATTAGCGACTTTGTAAATGACTGTTACTTTTTATGTCTGTGCAATATTTTTACATCTATCCTTTTATAATTTCAATCATTTTACGATAGGTACTTCCACCAGCTGTGCAACCAATTAGGCAGGGAACAATACAGATTCCTTAGTCCAATGGCCTTGGTGAGGCGAGATGATTTTAAAAACGACAAGGCTAAACTGGAGTATGAGGACGAGATGCGGGCTTATGTCACACATCAAATGTCAGCGAATCGGGGATCTGTCTATTTTGCGCCTATTCTTCAAGAGTAAGTGTGATTATTACCTTTTGCCAACTTTTCATTATTTGCACATTTACAAATGTTATGTTTATGTGTGGACATAATATTCTTAATGTTTTTCAGTAAACACTGGTCATTAGCTGTCGTTTGCCCCATACAACATCGTCTGGTTTGGTTTGACCCATTGCGATATAATATAACCTCATATTATAAAACCCTCTTATCTAAGTAAGTACTTTTAATGACTTTTTACTTTGGGCTACATAAATTATTTTCATGGATACGTGCTAATTTTAGTTCTATTTTAGGGGCATTCAACAATGGCATTTTGCATCAGAAACCGGTGAAATGGATGATCCCATCGTGACACAAAGACCTAGAGTAACTACCTTTAATTTAAATTCATTCAATGTTAGTCAATTGAGATATTATTTATTTTGTTATTAATTTATACTATTTCTTGTGATTTATAAAGTGCCCCCAGCAACCGACGAATAAGGAGTGTGGGTATTACGTCATGAAGTATATGTGTGACATTATTGAGAGTGATCGTACCGGATCCTTTACACAGGTATAAATTAAATTCTTATCTATAGCTTGATACAATCATTATATAATTATATGATTTATTTATCTAACTTTGCAGTAATCACAGCATCCATTATTTTTGCAGTTTTATGATGGAAACAACTCATTTGAAGACAAAGACCTTGATTCACTTCGTGACCGTATTGCTCAATTTTTTCTTTCATTTGTGGTTGGTTAAAAAGTGATCATTGCAGAAAATACTTTGTTGTCTAAACATGGAATTTTGTGTGTCTATATATATGTTTAGTTTGATTTAGTTATAATATAGCTATGTATACATGTTGTATGAATAATGTATACTGTTGATCTGCATTATATCTATTTCTGTGACATTTGCAATTAATACAGATTGGGAAACCAAAAGATAAATTAACCATCATTTTTTAAAAAAAAAAAATTAACCACGTCACAATTTAAAAATTTGTGACGTGGTTTCATGAAACCACGTCACACACTATTAATTTGTGACGTGGTTTGTCACAAACCACGTCACAAATTAATAGTGTGTGACGTGGTTTCATGAAACCACGTCACAAATTTTTAAATTGTGACGTGGTTTATCAAGAAACCACGTCACACACTACTAATTTGTGACGTGGTTTCTTGCAACCACGTCACATTTTTTTAATGTGTGACATGGTTTCCTGAAACCACATCACACATTAACAATTTGTGACGTGGTTTCTCTGCCACACCAACGTCAATTTAATCTAGTTTTGGACAAACAATGTCACAAGTTTTGTAATTTGTGACGTGAAAAATATGACTTTTAACGTCACTTTTTGGTGTGACGTTAAAAGTCAAGTTTTCCACGTCACTTGAATTTATGTCACACCAAAAAGTGACGTGAAAAGTCCAAAATTTGTGACGTGAAAACCCTGTTTTGTAGTAGTGCTATTTTTTTTCCTTTTCCTCCTCTTCATTCCATCATACCATCATCATCCACACTCACATCTTCCTCTCCATTTCTGTCTCTACTCTCTCAAGTTCCCTTCATTTCCAGCAAGGCTCACCTTCGACGAAGGTGATTTCTAGCGGTGTGGGGCTTTGACGAAGCTTGTCTTCTCATTTCTACCCTTTATTTTTCTTATACGAGCGATTTCTAGGTGAGGGTTTTGGGAATTCATAAACTAGTAAAAATGAAGCTTAGGCTTCAATTTAGAAGTTTTGGGAAAGATTTTGAGCAGTGGTTTGGTGTTTGACCGATTTGTCTAAAATTCTCCAAATCGGGTTATTGTTCCAGTGAGATTTGTGGTTGATTTTGGGTTGAAATTGAGTTAAATATTAATTAAACTTAGTAAGAAGTAAAAATAAAGATAATAGATATAATTGCATGTTGAAGTTTCCTCAACATTTGGGGGTTTTGGAAGTTTCTGTTCCTCCTTTGTTCTGTGCGATTTTTGCTCTGTTTGGTCCATGATGAAGATATAATAAAGCCTATATATGTTGTTCTTGTTAAATTTTTTTGATCTTTGTGTATTTCGAAATTTCTCTGTTGATTCTGTCCTGTGGGTTGAAGGGATTTTGAGGATAATGAAGGGATGATGAAGCTAGTGTTTGGTTGTGTATGTTCGATTCATGCTTGAATGTGAAGTCTTGAGTTGATTTTATATTCCTTTTTTTTGTTTTGCCCTATTCTGTTCATTGCTTCGGTGATGAGAAATATTTGATGGTATTAGGATTAAATTGGAATCAATCTTGAATGTTGAGGTCCTATAATTTCTGGAAATCTTCAATTTACTGTGGTGTTGGTTCTATGTGATTACCTCTGGGGCTGTGATTCTTCACTAGTTCTTGAGCAGTTGAAACATGGGTTATAATTTTTAGTTAATATGCATCAATTTAGGTATTCAAAACTGTCAAGATAGGATTTTTAACAACTTATTTAGAAGATAATTGTGATTGAATATTGTTTGAACCATTGAGGTTTTGTTCTTAATGGGAATACAGAGACGGGTTGATGTTAATATATATGAGAATTAGGAATAAAATAGGAGTTGTTATGTTTTAGAGGAATAATGAATTTGGAACAAAAGATGTAAGTATATGTGAAAGTATTATAGTTTTGTTATGAGGCGTACTTTCATTTTTCATCTTTTTATTACCTATTTAAAATAAGAGAATGTGATTTGAATTAACCTAGACATAGTATGAATTATGAAACATCCTTTTAAAGATTAAACGGAATAATACCAAGATTTATGGAAAATAGATAATAAGAAGTTATTTAAAGCTTTGAGTTGTCACTTAAAAAAAATTAAAAAAGACTTATAAATAAATTTTGAAGTTCAAAGTATTTTAAAGGTTTTATGGCTTGTTTCCATTATAAATTGAAGAAAAATAATAAGGTGTCTATCTTTAACTTAGGAGGCTTATGGAAATTATTTGGAGGCTAGAAGAAACTTTTAGTGAAAGAAGACCCCAATTTGAATTAAGGACTTAATTGTAGAAAATTTGGTTTGGAAAAGGATCTACATTGGAAATAAGTAAAAGAGTATTATAAGGAGATAGAATTTGAAAATATAAAATCGTTCTTGTAAAGGTCCCGTTGCCTTAGAAATAAAAATATCTACCAATGATGAAAAAACCAGATCGGACCGGCGGCCTGACCGGAAAATTGCTGAACCGCCCTACAACCCGATCCGAATGACCCTTTGAACCAGGGGACCAAGTTGAACCGGCAGAGGGGTGAGTCAACTCGCCCAAAACTGGGTGACCTGGTCAAAACCGGGGGGTTGAATCGGTTTCTTTCTTTCTTTTTCCAAAATGTTAATTTTTTTTATTTTGTTATAATTCATTTTATTACTAACTTTCACTTTACTCAATTTTAGAAATCAGGAAACTATAATATTTTAAATGCTATTTACTTGCATATGTTTAATATTTAATTGTTGTTGCTCTTAGTATTTGTATTTTAGTCTGTGGATTGTAGAATAATATTTATTTTCACGTGTGATCAACTAATATTTTCTCTTTTTCCCTCTATAGGAATATTAAAATATTAATGTTTGATGAATCATGCATACCTATCTATATTTATATTTTGATATTAGTGATTATTAATGTTAATATCAATAAAATTTTATTATATTAATATAACCGGTTGGACCCCGGTCTGACTATTGATCCTTGAACCAGTGCCTCATCTGGTTCTATGTCCGGTCCGATTTTTTGAACCTTTTGAGGGAGAAGAAGGGGGAAAGAAGAAATTAGGCTTTGGTTAATAAATTACAAAAATGCCCCAAAAGATAAACTGAACTATATTTTTCAAATGAGGGCGATTTGGTCATTTAATGTTTTACACTTTTATCTTCCCTATTTAGTTTCCTTTAAATAAAACTTCCAGTCATTTTCAGCTCACTCTTTTATCAGGAATTGATCATAGAAATACATCCATAAGCCCAATTAAAAATTTTTCTTCTATCATAGATTTTTTTAAGCCACAAACTAATTTCCAAAAAAAATTCTCAATTAAAAGTATATACTTAATCATTTTTCCTTAACTTTATAATGGAAATGAACCTTAAATTCTTTAAGAATACTTTGAATTTGCAAATTTATCTATGAGACTTTTAAACTTTTCAAGTGACACCTCAAAATTCTAAATAACTTATTGTTGCCTCTTTTCAAATTTTCGAGCATTACAACAATTAATCCTTAAAATTAAAATTCAGGTTGTTACAGGTTTCTATTTTTATCCCAAAAACGAATTTTTTTACCTTTATAATTACATTATACTTTTTTTATTATAAATAAGCAAAACTTAACACAAATTTACTAATTGGGTCACATCACTTCACTTGAAAGACATGGAAAAGAAAGGTAACGTTAAACATATATAACAGCATCAACAACATTCCAAATAAGATAAAACAAAATATAAACTATAAACATAAGATAAGATTTCTAAGAAATGCAAAATACAAACAAAACAAAGGTATTTAACATTACTTCATGAAAAAAGCATAATAAAAAGTCACAAAACTAAATATCAATGGATGATATATGACGTATCATTTTTTATAAATTAATAAGAGAAAAATTGTATTTTTAAATTTTAACTCTTAAACTTAACTGTGTTACAAGACAAATATGGAAAAAAATGTTTTTTTTTATTATTTCGGTTTTAACCAAATTATATTTTGGTATCAGTTTGGTTTTGCTGACCCCTATGAATCTAGTAATGTGAGAATGGTTAATTAAACTTACCAAAAGCTTATAAATTAATAAGAGAAAAAATGTATTTTTAAATTTTAACTCTTATAACTTAACTGTGTTACAAGAAAAATATGGAAAAAATGTTTTTTTTTATTATTTCGGTTTTAACCGAATTATATTTTGGTATCGGTTTGGTTTTGCTGACCCCTATGAATCTAGTAATGTGAGAATGGTTAATTAAACTTACCAAAAGCAAAACAAAATATCAGAATCGCAGAGTTTATGAGCTTCGCTCGATCCACCAATGTTCACAATCACCCAAAACATCCCTATACACACGATTAACACATGATCAAGGGAGTCACAACACAACTTTGGGACTTACTTTTTTTTTTTGAAATCATCATTTACATCAAAGTTGAAGTTATGTTTATTCGATTTGATTAAAGTAAATTAAACCCATATCAAACTTGTAGCAAACATCCAACCTTTATTGCCTTCATTGGCTCAAGATTCCCTCTTTTCCTCTAATTATGACATTTCTACCCAATATCCTCAATTCACAGCCCATACTTAGGAGAAAGATTTCCCAAATCATTAACCATGACCCTTTAATACCTAGTATCCTATTGAACTCATTCACCCATCAACCATTTATTATTCCCCTCATTACAAACCTAACATCATCTCTAGCTCAAACATGGCCTTCCATCACACACTACAAAAAAACAACAAATTTCCGACGGAATTTACCGACGGAAAAAATTCCGTCGGTAATTTCCGGCGGATTTCCGGCGGAAATTCCGTCGGAAATTTTACCGGCGGAATTACCGACGGAAATTTTTCGTCGGTAATTACCAACGGATTACCGACAGAAATTCCGTCGGTAAAATTACCGACGGAATTTCCGTCGGTAATTTAATTAATTATATTATTTTATTTATAAATTATTATTTTCATAATAATTAAATATTAAAATATTATTACAGACGGAAATTTCCGACGGAATTTCCGTCGTGTAATTTAATTAATTATTTTATTTTATTTATAAATTATTATTTTAATAATAATTAAATATTAAAATATTATTACCGACGGAATTTCCGTCGGTAATATTAATTATTTATTATTTTATAAATAAATTATTATTTTAATTTATAAATAATATATAAAAATAAAATATTATATTAATTTATTTTAAAAAATATTTTATAAATAAATAAAACTTTTTTAATAAAAATTAATATATAAATTTATTACAAATTTAATTTTAATTTTTTATTAAATAATATTTTATTTTTAATAAATAATTAAATATTAATAATAAAAACGAAAATAATTATAATTTAATAATATATATAATAAAATAATTATTTAAAAATGTCATAAAATAAAATGAAAAATAATTATAATATAATAATATAAAATGAAAATACTAAATTAATGGATTGTATATGAATATAAAAATTATTTATAAAAAATAATAGAATTATTAATATGTAAATTATATATTAATAATCATAAAATATTTCATAATATATTAAGATTAAATATAATTATAATAATGGGTGTTTAAATATTATAAATATAATAGTTTGCAAATAATTTCATAAGGTGTTCGTAGCTCAACTGGTTAAGGCATCAGATATGCCCCAACAGGTTGGGGGTTCGAATCTCTCTGAAGACAAAATTGAAGGCAATTTGTGGGAGTGACACGTGGCGGCACGAGAGAGCGACACGTGGCAGCTGGAGAGTGTGACACGTGGCAACTTAAAATTTTTTAAAAAATTAAAAAAATTGCCGACGGAAATTCCGTCGGAAATTTCCGTCGGTAATTTTAATAATATTTTAATATTTAATTTAAATTAAAATAATAAATTATAAATAAAATAATATTATTAAAATTACCGACGGAATTTCCGTCGGTAATTCCGCCGGTAATTACCGACGGAAAAAAAATTCCGTCGGTAAATAGATTTGCGACGGTGGAATTTCCGACGGAAAAAATTCCGTCGGAATTTCCGCCGGAAATCCGTCGGAAAAGTCGATTTTCCTACGGAATTCCGCCGGAAAATTCCTTGAGAAATTTGCTTTTTTTTTGTAGTGACAATTTACCTAGACCTCAACAATCCAATACCTTAAGAACTCAATCATTAGCATTAGTTTAACATAAGACTATTATTACATCACCCAAAATATCCTCAAACTCAACACACTTATTATACTATAAAGATTTCAACACTTGAACCACAAAAATGAAATTTAGGATCCCCTTCAACAAAGTAACCTGTTTAGAACTATTAATACACATCCATAAGATTATTACAATCCTCAAACTCCCATTAATTCATCACTACACAGGATTATCCCAAAATCATCCTTAGGCCAATTATCATTTCAATTTCCAAATTCTCAACAATCTAAACCATTAATAGTTAGATAATAACAACAATAACCAGCTAATATAATCATTACATCAACAAGAATCTAAACCATTAATGTGGCAGGTTGATGGTGAAAGAAATACTAGATTTTTTCATGCAATAGTTAGTAGGAGGAAATCAAAAAATCTTATCTCATGTCTTCAATTAAATGAAGGTCATTGGATTTCAGATTCTAAGGATTCATCAAATGCTGTCTCCCTTCATTTTAGAGAAGTTTATCTTGGTACTTAGGATTCGAATATGGAAGACATTAACTAGCAACTTTCATCGTTGAGTCTTCCAATTCTCTCCTTGGAGATATCTGAATTTCTATTGATGCCAATCACTCTTGAAGAACTCAAAGAAGCTATTTTTGGTCTTCCAAAGGATAGTGCTCTAGGGCCAGATGAATATCATGCAAATTTTTATCAAGTACAGCTGGATCTGATTCACTTGTATTTTACAAGTCTGAACGCCACAAGGCATAGTGTGGTTTCTTTATTTTTTTAAGATATTCTCAAAGCTTTCTTTGATGTTACACTTGAAACAACCACAATTATTAATTATGCTTCTGTAGCTAGTTTATTTCTTATGCCTCTTTTTGTAAAGACTACGTAATGTTTTAATTATTAATGACATTTTACCTTTATTTAAAAAAAACTGTAGATTAAAAGAGAGAAGAGGGAAGATACTTTAAAGTGGTTAACATCACATACCACCTTGTTTTTTATTATAAGTCAACTCTAACTACTTCTCACAAATAAATGAGTGGAAGTTATATATTTAAGAATAAGTGTTAAAATAATATTTTATGTACGATAAAACTTCTCTCACATATATTCCATATTTCCAATA
Organism: Mimosa bimucronata; assembly: GCA_037074515.1. Lineage (NCBI taxonomy): Eukaryota > Viridiplantae > Streptophyta > Magnoliopsida > Fabales > Fabaceae > Mimosa > Mimosa bimucronata. The sequence goes on from CM073446.1 coordinate 6,901,483, forward strand.
TAGAGGTAAAATAGTCACAATAGCATTAATTGATCCCAGAGTGGGCTTATATTTAGGAATAAAAAATTTGTGATAGTTAAACTTATAATGAGAAACAGAATGATATTATTTAAGAAAAACCTTTGAAAATTTGCTCGTAATTAAGATTGGGAAGACGTGGTCGGCGGGGTGGTCTTAAAGAGGGGCTCCGAGTCGTCGGAATAATAGACTATTCCCATTAGAATGCATGGCAGTTCAACACGTTTTTGTGACAGAATTAAATATCTTGGGGTGACCACAACATCGTATACGTCCTGCCCCTCCCAAGACTTCAACCCTTTCAACTATTCTCATTATTTACTCATCATCTCCTTAATAGATGACGAATTGATTTATTTAGAAAAGTTAATTAATGAAGTATTACAGTATTTATATTTATGATTTTTATAAACCAATTTATCCAAATCATAAATTTATATGTAATAAAATGATATATTTATCTTCATAAATTTACAGGGATTAGTCCATTTAAACGGGTATTAATAAGGGGTAAGAGTAACTTTTAATTTATGGTTTCTTCTGAAACCTTGTCTTCATAGTCGAATTTTTTAAATGGATCTTATAAATTGTTTTATAAAAAGACGAACTATTATAACCTCTACATTGGGTAAACTAAAAATACTTTGAAGCTACTAATCTTAATTAAAAATACTTTGAAGAATTGAAAATGGATGGCCATAATCTTAATTAAAAAAAAAAGAATAATTTTGGGGTGGAGGGAGTTGACCGATCGAGTCCGCCAATCCAGGTTATACTAGTGGTTAAGAATATTGCCGAGTGATGAGGGCGTGACAATTACGGAGGGGGACAAATTAATAAAGGAACACGCTTTTTCTTTTCCACCTTGTAGAACGGAAGAAAGGGCACTTGAAATTAAAGCAAGGGCAGTATGCTATAAATAGGCGAATGAGGTGTATGTAAAACATCATCACATCTCACACAGCATACACTGTACTACAAGTCTTGCTGCGAAAAGAAGAAGATATAATGAAAGCGGTGAGGAGCATTGTATTGAACATAATATTATTAATATTATTAGTTGAGTGGGAAGCAGCAGAAGGAGGGGTGGCGGACATAGTGACGCCGGAGTTCTTCAACTCTATCATCGATGAGGCGGACAGCAGCTGTGCAGGAAAGAACTTCTACACACGAGACGCCTTCCTCACCGCTCTCAGCTCCTTCTCTGAATTCGGAAGCTCCGACTCCCCCGACGATTCCAAACGCGAGATCGCTGCCGCTTTCGCCCATTTCAGTCACGAAACTGGACGTACGTCTTTCTCTGTCTCTATATCTATATATGATAGGGGGCCTTGGCTCCCCCAACTTCCCCTTAGTCAAAAACATGTCCGTTCAAAATATCACTATTTTAATGCTATAAAAAAACAAAAAAAGATATATATAAAGGAACTGCCAAAATTTTGGGGCAGCGGAGGGGCAGTATAGAGGGGTAGCTGAGAGCCCCTCTCATCTATATATATGTGTGTGTTTTTTGGGGAGGGGGCCTAGGCTGCCCCTTATTTTTTAGGTAGCTGTCATATATATATTTTTTGTTTCTTTATATGATTAAATTTTACATTAAAAGACTGACATTTTGATATATTGTAGGTAAAAAAGGGTTAAATTTTCAATTTTTTATGATTTTTCAAAGATTACGTACTAAAAAATAAGTTTTTTTTTTTAATTAAAAGTGCTTAATCTTTGAAAAATCATAAAAAATTGAAAACATAACCATTTTTTACTCATAATATATCAAAATGCCACTCTTTTAATATAGAATATAAGAATATAAAAAAAAAAATAATGGGAAGCCTCCCAAAATAAATTAGGGGTAGCCGAGGCCCCCTCCCTTGTTTCTTGATGATGATGATGAGTTCATTAATGCTAATTAACATTATGTATGTATGACACATGACACGAATGCATGCAGGTTTCTGCTACATAGAAGAGATAGACGGTGCGTCTAACAATTACTGCCAAGAGAGCAACACACAGTACCCATGCGCCCCCAACAAAGAGTACTACGGTCGAGGACCCATCCAACTGTCCTGGAACTACAACTACGGCCCCGCCGGGGAGGCCATCGGCTTCGATGGCCTCAACCAGCCCGAAACGGTGGCCAACGACGCCGTGGTGTCCTTCAAGACGGCTCTCTGGTTCTGGATGCAGAACGTGCATTCCGTCCTCAGCCAAGGCTTCGGCGCCACCATCCGACAAATCAATGGGGGAGAGTGTAACGGCGTCAACCCCGCCGCCGTTCAGGCTCGTGTTTCTTACTACACCAGCTTCTGTAACCAGCTGGGTGTTGATCCCGGTGATAATCTCAGTTGCTAGCTAGCCACACACACACATATATAGTAACACTACCCCTATTATTATACTCCCTCCGGTACTAATTATAAGAATACGTTGACTTTTTTGGAGAAATTAAGGATACAAAATTAATCACTTTAAAATGTCTAAGTTATCTATTTTCTTCAAAAATAATTTATCTTATTTATAAACTATCATATAATTCAATTATATGTAAGATACGTTAAAATTAAGTGATATATTTAGCTCTGTTAATCTCTACAAAAAAGTTAAAGTGATCTTATGTTTAGGACTGAAGGGAGTATGTATCAACCACACAACCACCCACACACAGGATGATATATAGTCTGTATTCACTCTCATTTTACTTACCGCATACATACTGTTTCCGCTATTATAAATAATTATGTGCATGGCTGCATATGCCTCTGCATGCCATTTCCCTTACCTACATCATGTGTTCATTCCTGCGTGCCTACTACTATTATTCCTATGAATAAACAGAGCCGTGTGTCTGTTCTTACTTCATTCTCCAACCAATCACTTGCATTGTTGTTGGCCACTACGATTTTCCATCAAATACTCTCTCCCACACCAACACGTCTGTGTGCCCCACATGTTTATTGGGTTAATGTGCTTTGGCTTTTCCTCATATTTAAGAACGCGCATTCGTAAACATTTAGAGGGTCAATTGCTGAAACCAAACCCCACCACCACCCCAACACATTCGCTCTCAAAACATGTGCCACCCATTCAATCTTTACGTCTCCTCATAACGTTTTAGAGAGGTAAGATGATTTGGGTTTGGATTAGCATTGGAGAAGCACATTCGCATATGGCGGGACAAAACTCCCCCTACTCTGGTATGGACCAAATAAGAACTTGTCTTAAGAAACCCATAAATTACAAATCGGTTAACAAAAGTGGAAGCGAATACATCGAAACAAAATAAAGGATAGGGATCTTAGGACAAGGAACCCAATGAACACACATTCCAAAAAACATTAGGTATATAAAACCCAACACTCAAAGGAAACAATGGCTTAAGTATAACAGCACAAGAGTCAATCAATTTCAATATAAATGCTCAGAATGATGCCTTAATAATGACTGATTGACTTGATTGGCCTTAATAATGAGTATTTTAGCACGTGTCTTTTACATTATCTTATTGGGCTTATTTCTCTACGTCACAATAATTTCATGGATCTTCATTTTGTCATGTGCTAAAACTCTTATAGGTTGTAAAAGCATGCATATTGGCCTAAATACTCATTGTTAAATCCTCATCTACATCATCAATATGTATATTAACATAATGGACAGTTGATGTAGCAGATGGAAGCCCAAATGTTGCCACTAAATTCTTGAACATCCCACCATTTACAAAGCTTTTATCATACTCAGTAAATCATGTTTAAAAGGTGGAGCAGAACTTAATTGGCAAAGTAAAAAGGGATAGGTGTTGGGTGACCTATACTAGCACTTTATAAATATAAGCGCCAGTATAGGTATAGACCTATACCAGCGCTTTAATTTTAAAAGCGCTGGCATAGGCTATTAGGATATATTTTTAATATTTTTAGCCTATCTCAGCGCTCACATACTGCGAGCGACGGGATATGTTCAACTTTTATTTATTAAATTTTTTTATAGAAGGCATGATTATGGGTTGAATTTAGTTTTTCTTTTAACCTTTCTTTCCAGTTTTGAATTATTTAACCTTTTTTTTATATACATTTTATTTACTAAGTTACCCCACATCATTTTAAATTCCTGATTTTGGTTAAATTATTTTCAGTAATTTAAGATTTGTATCTTTAATTGATTTTTTACTTTCAAATAGATATTAATTTTTAAGTAGATATAGTTTTATTGAAACATTAATTAATTTTATTAATAAATATACAATGGAAAAAAGCGTTTATCAAATTTTGGAGCAAAAATTATGGTTAAATAAATTTCATAACATAAATGATTTCTCAAACATTTATTACTTATATTATATATGATGAAAAAATATGCATTTTAAACAATTTTCATAAATTTAAAAGAAACTAAATAAATAGATAGGTTTAAATAATTCTAACGAAAAATTATAATTATAATTATTTTGTAATATAATCAAAATTAATAAACCTTATATGTTAAAATCCTGAAAATTCTATGTATGAAAATTATTTTATGTTGCATAAAAATTATCTTTTAGACAAATATGAGTACTTAAATAATTATTATATTAATATGGGCATTTAAGTCAAAATAAAAATTTAAAAGTCAAACTATACATGAAGCTGAGGCTTCCATGAGAATGGCACAGCTTGCTGCAGACACATATTTCTTAACACTAACAACAACATTTCATTGTAAGTACTAACATTCCATATGTTCCTAGCTTATAGGGGCTTGACGTAATTTCTTTAAGATTTTCTTTGTAGTTTTTTCTTAATAAAAAAAAAAACCTTCCATATATGTTACTGTGACTTTTTAAAGCCTACTCTATTTATTTTTATGCATGGTACACATATATACAGAGCTTGCACAGAAGGGTCAATCTTTAACTTTCTCTACTCCTGAAATTCAAAGCTTCACAATTCCCTCAAACATACCCAAAAGACCGCAAGAACTGTTGCCAAACTGAAATGGTAGAAAACATTCTTTGATACACGGGTAGCCTCTTCATTTTATGTTATTTTTAGATTATAAAGTAACGTGAAATTTAAGGCCTGTTTAATTCTATTTTCTGTTTTCTTCCAAAACAGTTTTTTTGAAATTGTTTTTAAAATAACTTTTGAAATAAAATTGTTTATATATTGATTTGAAAAGTTATATTTGACAAAAAAAAAATATAAACATTTGTTTAAAGTAGTTCTGATTTTAATATTTTATAACATCATCTTAAATAAAAAGTATATATATTGTAAGTTGTAACGTGACGACGGTCATCATTATTGTCGACGAAGTCGGTGTTACACTGTCCCAGACATCGCGGTTGTTGTTGCCGTCGATGACGTTGCAAACATCATTGCCAATCGTTGCAGATATCGTCACCATAGATGATGTTGTGACCGTAATTGGTGATGTTGCAGCGGCGGTCACCTTCTGGGATGTCTTAGTTGCTACGGTCGTCACTGATGTTGTCACAGATATCGTTATTGGCAACGTCATGACTGCCGTTGGTTGCACATACGGTTGATAAATAGGTGGTAGACTCAAACTCATAATTCTGAAAAAATTGGAGGCATGCATCTCTTTTTTCAAATTTTTTGTGAATAATCCATGGCCTAAGCCTATCATATCTTATTTTTGTTAAAGAATACATTTCATCTTTTATGTTTGCACAGAATTTTATTTTAATCCCTCAATTTATGAAAAGTGCATACTTTTAGTTTTTTTAGTTAACACCATTAGTTTCATTTAATATAAAATCTTGACTCAACAAAATTTAAACTGTGATTCAGTAGTTAAATACTAACAAAATATGCATAAATTTTAGTTCTTTAGTATAACTATTTTTATATTTAAAATTTAACTATTTTTTGTCAACATCTAATCATAAGATCACCCTTTATATTAAATGAAACCAACTTTAGAAAAAGAAAAAAGAATTAAAAATGTAATTTTCAAATTTTTAGAGATTGAACTAAAACTTAAAATAAACATAAAAGATCAATAATATACTAAAACCTTTTTTTTTATACTGGTGAAAGTAACATCCAAATTGAGGATGGGAGAGAAGCTTCTGTCACACATGTTACTTAGTTTCTTTGAGTAAGCTTTCTTCCACCTTTTTTGACAAATCTCTGATTTGTATGGTTTTTATATGCCTAATTTGAGGAAATTAACATGATTGAGATGCAAGTTTTGGTCCAATAATGCTTAATTGAATATCTTAAACTCTTAAGGAAATAAGTGTAAAATTAGGAGTAATTAGCCATAATTGTAGATTAATTGTAATAATTAATTTATAGGGCTATTTGATCTTCGTTTTATCTTATTTTCACTTGCAGGGTCGCTCAGGACCAAAAGATCGAACCTGGAATAAAGGTGAAGGCCAAATAGAGAAACAGAAACAAAGTGACTTCGCCGCGGCGAGTCGGACGGCGAACGCACCCCAAAGAGGCAGAGAAAGAGTGAGCTCACCGTGGCGAGCCCACGGCGAGAAAGGCAGAAGAGGTCCAGAGAACAACACACTTCGCCGCGGCGAAGTAGATGGCGAGAATCGCATTCTGCAGAATTCAGTAGCGAATTTTGGGCCTGATTTGGATCCAACTTGAAACCCACTCACTTGACCCGACTTGGGAAAGATAAAACAAGAAATACACACTTCCTTAGGGCAGATTTGGTTCCCATTTTACACCCCCAAGCCCTAGCTCTCTCTTCTCCATCTTCATCTTCTTCATCTTTCTTCCTTCTTCCATGGATTCTACACCCTCCTTCCTTGTTGTTGGTTCCTCCATGGAGAGTAGCAGCTAGGCTCCACCATTCTTGGTGGTGAGAGCCAAGGGATGAGCTTGAAGCTTCAATAGGGGAGTTTTCCTAGTTCTAATCCTTTTCCTTTTGTTGTATTTATGCTTTTCTAGGTTTCTAGGGTTGCATTTATGACATTTTGGTGGGTTGTATTAATGGCTATTGCATTTGGTTGAGGTGCATTTATGGCACTTAGTTGGATGCATTTATGACATTAGGGTTAGAACTTATGTTTGTATTTATGTTGTTTCCTTCTTGTATAATGCTTGACATTGCTACTTATTAGCTTTGAGTTTAATGAAATTTATGGGTTCATAGTTTTGTTATTCTCTTGGTGAAAATTATGTGCTAATGCAAGGTGGCTTGGTTAGTGGATTGAGAATGTTAAGTTGTTTGCTTGAGGGAGATGGCATAAGAATTAATTGGTTGTGTTGAGACATTGGGCAAACACTCTCTAGGTCCTAATTTATTGTATGGGTGGCCATCAATGGATTAGGGTTTAGAGAGAAATTTAGAGCAATTATGGGGTGGCCCAAATTGTGGATTTAAAAGTCTTGCATAATCAATTATTTCTTGATTTGGAACTTAATCAACTTGGGTTAAATTAAGTAATGTGCGGGGTTCCGGCATTAATTAAGTTAACCCAAGCCTAGCCTAGAGGGGTTCCTCTAGGGTTCTTTAGAAATCAAACAAACTCCTCGAAAATCTTTTGAAGCAATGATTCCCAAAGCTTTCATTCATCAAGAATGACCTTTATCCCATTTTCATCCAAATCTCACTTTTAACTCTAAATCTCTTACTTTACCTTTTGCACATACCAAACTTCTTATCAAAACCAAACAAAAATGCTTTTTACCCGTCTTTTCAAGTTTACATTTTAGCTATTAGGAACCATATTACACTAGGCTCCTTGAGATCGACACCCCGGGTTAGCTTCCACTCACCCCTCGGGTTTAATTTCTTGGAGAGCGGACTCGAGGCGGCACTGCTCCGAACCTAAACCCTTAACCAAATTTCCGAGCTCTTCATTTTTTTTCTTTTAGTAGTGATTGTTGCTTTCTTCCATGTTTTTTCTTGTTTAGTTAGTAGTCTCTATTAATACGTAGAGTCTCAGTATGGAGATTCTACAGATCATTACCGTTATGTCTTTTTATGGCATCCCTTTGCCTTAACAGACTCAAGGTATCATGATCGCATAGAACTTCATACTAAAATCATTTAGATTAATAATAATATCTACCCAAATGGATCATGTCAGATTTCTTGTGATACACAGGATCCTTCATAGAAGGCAAGTGTAGAGCATCATGAAATCTCTGAGAGAGTTAGAAGATGGATATTGAAAGATAAGCTTTTAGAAAGAAAGAGAAACGCTAGAAACACATTCTTATATTCATAGTGGATAATGGTTACAAACTTCTGAAGCCTTTACAAGATAAGAGGACCCCTCTTATATAATGAGCGGGTGACCTAACTAGGATTAAGTAAACAACTCTGGTAAAGGGTTCAGCCAGTCAGATTGAGGCATATAGTCCTTTTTCAACCAAGGTTAGTCTGAGGGGATAAAGCAGTCGTGAATGATTATCACGTGTTTCCAAAACACAATTATTAAATATGTTACAGATACATGACTATTAAATATGTTACAAACTAATGTCTGACAACTGACACCTGACACTTAAAGCCAAAGCAATAGAGGATTGAAGACTAAAACAGTTACCGACACTCCTTTTTTTAAGTGTGGGACAGGTGATGTCATAATGACTACATAGTGGTGATTATTTCTCTTGACTAGCCTTTGCAAATGGGCTCATGGCTGGGTGACATATTAGGATCAGGAGAATCTAAGTCATTGGTGCTGTCATCAGGGTCTTCGGAATCTTGGTAGAAACTATTCCGAAATGGATCTTGTGATGAGGGTAGACAATTATCATCAGACGTATGAAGGGATTTCTCTGTTGATTTTGTCTTGTGGGTTGAAGGGATTTTGAGGATAATGAAGGGATGATGAAGCTAGTGTTTCGTTGTGTATGTTCAATTCATGCTTGAATGTGAAGTCTTGAGTTGATTTTATATTCCTTTTTTTTTTGTTTTTCCCTATTATGTTCGTTGCTTCGGTGATGAGGAATATTTGATAATATTAGGATTAAATTGGAATCAATCTTGAATGTTGAGGTCCTATAATTTCTGGAAGTCTTCAATTTACTGTGGTGTTGGTTCTATGTGATTACCTCTAGGGCTGTGATTCTTCACTGGTTCTTGAGCAGTTGAGACATGGGTTATAATTTTTAGTTAATATGCATCAATTTCGGTATTTAAAACTATCAAGATAGGATTTTTAACAGCTTATTTAGAAGATAATTGTGATTAAATATTGTTTGAACCATTGAGGTTTTGTTCTTAATGGGAAAACAGAGACGAGTTGATGTTAATATATATGAGAATTAGGACTAAAATAGGAGTTGTTAAGTTTTAGAGGAATAACGAATTTGGAACAAAAGATGTAAGTATATGTGAAAGTATTATAGTTTTGTTATGAGGTGTACTTTCATTTTTCATCTTTTTATTACCTATTTAAAATAAGAGAATGTGATTTGAGTTAACCTAGACATAGTATGAATTATGAAACATCCTTTTAAAGATTAAACGGAATAATACCAAGATTTATGGAAAATAGATAATAAGAAGTTTGACAAATCTATTATTTGTAATGCTTTTATATGCCTAATTTGAGGCAATTAACATGATTAAGATACGATATTGGTCCAATAATGTTTAACACAGAACTTAGACTCTTAGGTGAAATTAGTGTTAGATTAGGGTTAATTGGCCATAATTGTAGATTAATTTGTATGAATTGGTTTATAGGGCTATTTGATTCTTGTTTAGTCATGTTTCTACTTACAGGGTTGAACAAGGACCAAAGATCGGATTCTAGACGAAGAAGAAGGCCAAATAAGGGGGCAGAATCATCTGAAGCTCGCCGCGGCGAGGCGGACGGCGAAGGCACCCCAAAGAAGGCAGAAAGGAAGTTGGCTCGCCGTGGCTTCACCGCGGCGAGCCCATGGCGAGAGGAGCCCTGAAGAGGCAGAGAGCAACGCACCTCGCCACGGCGAGCGGACGTTCTGCAGAATTTTTCAGTTCGCGATTTTGGGCCTGAATTGGATCCAACTTGAATACCCACTCTTAGACCCGACTTGGGGGACCTATAAATAATTAAATCTAAACTCTAGAAGGAAGATTTGGTCCACAAAACACACACCCAAACCCTAGTTCTCTCATTCTCTCATCTCATCTTCATCTTCCACCTCAAATCTCCATGGCACCCATTCTCATTTCTCTTGTTGGTGACTTCTCCATGGAAGGCAGCAGCTAGAGGGCACGAATCCTTGGTGATGGAGACTAATGACTTGAGCTTGGAGCTTCAATAGGGAAGTTCTTGTTCTCCCACTCTCTCTTCCTTATATTTAAGCATGTTTCTAGGATTCTAGGGCTTGTTTCTTCATTTGGATGTAATTTCTATGAATTATCTTTTGCTAGAGAGTGGTTGAAACATTTGTAGTTTGTTTCCATTTGTGTATGCTTGACATTTGTTCTTCATTTACTTAAACTTTGTTTAAATGTATGGATTCATCATTTTGAATGAATGTTTTAGTTCATATTTGTGCTATTTGAGGATTCTCATTTAGTAGACCACTTTGTCAAGCATTTGCATTTGTGAATTGGCTATTGAGTTTGTGAAGTTGCATGAATGACATTGGCCTTCTATCCTTGTGTTTTAATTTATTATGTGGGATTCCAGTAATTAATTGAACCCTAGGATTAATTAAGTGGCAATTCGGGATCCCGGTTGTCGGATTAATAGCCCCTTACAATTAACAAATTCACCTTGGTTTTTAAGCTTAATCAACTCGGAGTTGGAGGGATTAGTAAGCGGGATTCCGGTACTAATTCACCCAATCCGAGCCTAGCCTAGAGGGATCCCTCTAGGGGCCTTTTTAATGAACCAAAGAGCTCCCTAAAAACAAATTAAAGCAATGATTGTCTTAAGTTTCTATTCACCAAGGGTTATTCTATCCCATTGAATCCAAATCTCCCGTTAAATCCAATTTCAATTCTTTCTTGAACATACAACACTTTTCACACAACTTTTATAATTAAAATCAACAAAAAAAATGTTTTACCCGCTTTGTCAAGTTTGCATCTAGCTATTAGGTTATCATTTGCATTTTAGGCTCCTCAAGAGAACGACACTCAGGGGTAGCTCCCACTATCCCCTTGGTCCCTAAGTTTCTTGAAGAGAGGGCCCAAGGCGGCACTGCTCCGATTTTATTCCATTCGGTGAGCTCTTCAAAGTTATTTAAAGCCTTGAGTTGTCACTTAAAAAAATTAAAAAGACTTATAAATAAATTTTCGAAGTTCAAAGTATTTTAAAGGTTTTATTGCTTGTTTCCATTATAAATTGAAGAAAAATAATAAGGTGTCTATCTTTAACTTAGCAATTATTTTGCATCTTTTTTTATGTGGGAGGGAAACATGTTAAGAGTTTAGATGGAAAGATAATATATGAGGGTGAGATTTTAAGTGAAAGAATGATAAGTAAAGGCATTTATATGAAAACCTTAAAAGTTTTATAGCAACAGATGTGTGGCCAGGAAGTGGTGGATTCAACATGAAGTACACAATTAGTTTTGCTAAGGACACATTATTGGACCCTTGTAGATGATGTTAGAGTTTCACAATTGATTAACTACAACAACACCAATGGGCATGTGTTTGTTTGTAAGAATGTGGAAGAGTTGAAATAAGCATCACAAGTGGATAACATAGAAGAGTAAGTTATGAAGATTCTTATGAAATTCTGCTCATGGAACAAGAAGTTGTGATATTCAATAAAGTGAATTGTAATTTATGAAGCTTGACTTGTGTTTGCAGGATAGATGATTTGGCAGCATCTTCATTTGGAAGATCAATATCCCCAAGTATATGGGAAGTTGAGGCAAACAACTTAAGCATTCCATTTCCTATGCAATGTGTGCCACCTCTAATAGCTATACAAAGTGGGCAAAGAGCATTGAATGTAGATAGTTTAATTGTGGAGAGCTTGCCAAGAACAATGCTAGTTATGAAATTTGCTCAAAACTATGTAAATATACATGACTTATATGAATATGATAAGTTTTATTATTATATGAGATAACATCTTTTGTATTGTTGAAAGCTTTAGTGTTAAAGTTTGAAAATGTAGATCATAACAAATTTGATGAGTCTGACATTATTTTCTTTTTTAGAGGCCTCTGTGTATTTATGGCAACATTATCAAAACCTGCATTGCCAAAAGTTTCTCTTGATATGAGTTCTGAAACCAAAATTTTTAGTTATGTATCGTTCAAGGAGCCTGAATTCATCCAATTTTTTACTTAGAAAATCGCGACAATCATGTTGTAAATACACACAAAAGTCTTAGAAATTTGTCATATATGTCTTAGAAATGCAAACTTAAAATGAAGCATGCATTGTGTTAGATTGGACAATTTTGAAAACTTGAAAAATTATGACAATCATGTTGAAAATTATTCATATATGTCTTGGAACCCCATCATATGTGTCTTGAAAATACAATCTTGAAATGGAACATGCAGGGTTAGATTGGGCAATTCCGGAGACTTAGAAATTACGACAATCATATTGAATGAAGATGATAGGAAATATACAAGAGATGGGTGAATTGTTTTCAGTTATGTTTACTTTGAGATTTTCAAAATATCAATCGATTAAATATAGTAACAATTGATTATACCAACTTTCATTCGATTGAAATTTAACACTCAATAGGCAATCAATGCACAATCGATTGGAAGTTCAGGATTCCAATCAATTGTTACTGTCCATCAATTGTTCTTAACTCAGTTTTTCATAGCTTACTTCAAAACAATTTCTAAGTTAAAATACTTATAATTTTTGTAGCCTAAGTTATATTTGGTTATCATCAAAATACTAAGGTTCAACATTGGAAACCCATTATATATGTCTTGGAAATCCGTCTTATGTGTCTTAGAAATGCATATGTGAAATGAAAGCATGAATTATATATTGGACGATTTCAGAAACTTGGAAAGTTACGATAGTCATGTTGGAAATTCTTCATATATGTCTTGGAAATGCATCATATTTGTCTTAGAAATACATATGTGAAATAGAAGCATAAATTGTTAGATTGGACGATTTTGGAGACTTGAAAAATTACGAAAGTCATGTTGGACATCCTTCATATATGTCTTGAAAATGCGTCATATTTGTCTTAGAAATACGTATGTGAAATGGAAGTATGGATTGTTAGATTGAATGATTTTGGAGACTTGGAAAATTATAAAAGTCATGTTGAAAATTCTTCATATATGTCTTGGAAATCCATCATATGTGTCTTGAAAATGCATATGTGAAATGGAAACATGAATTAGTTAGATTGGGTGATTTTGGAGATTTGGAAATCTACACACTTATGCTGGAAATACAAGTATAAGTGTTGTAAATTAGTCTCTACAAGACACATATTCATTCATTGTTGTTTTACTCTACCACCGTCCAACAATAGAACCCATTGGAGTACTCATGACATGTCCAATGTTGAGTTACCTCGAATAACAACTCAAAAGTCATTTCAAGCTCTTCAAACTCTAGAACTGCCCATCATTCTCTGATTTCGCAAAATCAAACTCACCTTCGATTCGTGCAGTAGTGGGAAATACTAAATCAGTTGTAATGCCCAGATGATTCTGGAGAAATGCCGTGGAGATGCGTAGTGACGCCGATGGCATGGCAACACTGCAGTGGTGAGAGATGGGGCGGCGATGGTGGAGACACTGCACGGTGATTGTGTGAAGAATGTTAAGTTTCTTTCAAAAGTACACCTTATCTTTTATCAAAGCCCTTTTGTTCAATTATTGCCTTCATAATTCATTAAGGGTGCAATGGTCTTTTAGCCTTTCAGATTTAACTTCATTTTGTCCCCTTGGGGGCTTATTGAGATTTCAGAAAGTTAGAGGGGGAATCTGAAATAAATTCACTATTGTGGGGGTAAACTGAAATTTTCCCTTTAAAATAAGAGACGACATTAATTCTTACGTTTTTAAAATAATTTTTGTGATGATATCGAGCCTTTTTAAATAGCTATAGCTATTTGGCAAAAACTTTTGAAGCAAAAGTACTATGTTCCTTATTATAAGTTTTAAATAATGAATTTTGTGATTATCAAGAAAACCATTAAAACTAATTAAAAACAATAATTATGTAAGAAATACAATTTGTTTTCCTATTACCCTTATTATTAAAGATGAAAGAAAATGTATAGGAAAGAGATAGTGAGCTAGAATGTGAATAATAAAGGTGAATAAAATGTATGCGGAAAAGATAAATAATGGGTGAAATTGAAAAAAAAAAAGATGCTATAGATGTCTAGATAAACCTAAAATGAAGCGTATATTTTAGGACAAATACATTTACAAATCGAAAGCTTATAATTAGGGAGGGAGTAACAATTTACCTCTTTTTTCATATATATTCTCTTTTTGAGGTCTCACAATAAACTAGCCAAACTCCAGCCATAAATTTAGGTTAAAGTATACTTTTAGTCTTTTATATTTATATTAGGTTTCATTTTAATCATTTATATTTGTAAAGTACATTTTTAGTCCTTCAAATCTAATATCATTAGTTACTTAACGGAGATTGCTAATTCACCAAACTTTACTTTAAGTGATGACTGTTCAATTAAATGCCAACAAATATTTTAATCCTTTTTAATATAATACTTCTAAATTTAAAATCATATAAATTAAAAAACATTTAAACTGAAAGCTATATCTTTTAGGGCTTCATTCTAGCGATGACAACCCATCCCTACAAGGAATATATCTCATCTTGTCTGGTATATAGTCTCTTTCGTCTCATATAACTAATTGATTTGCTCCCTGCTCTCATCCATTCATATGCTCTCATCTAGTCACAATCCTAAATTACCAAAACTGCTGGCTTCATATTGAACCACTAATTGCTGAGAGAACTTTTTTCTATAAGCTTTTGTGTGAAGGTAGTAGCATTGTTTGTTGATCCAAAAATAATACCTTATCATAGAATCAGATGATCCTGATAAATAAACAAAATCTGCAAAAATAAATGATTAATTAAGTTATTGTTATCATGCAAACAAAGGACCGAATTCATTAATTTTTTCTTCTACATTATTGAACCACAAAAGCATCCCGAAATGCCTCATACGCCGCAGTAGGAAGAGGATGAGTGATTAGTGAAGTAGCACACCAGCACCTGCTTTTTTAAAAGAGGATGAATGATTAGTGAAAATGAGAAGAGAACGTGAATTTTTTACTTGATTTGTGTTATTTTTTACTCAAAAAACTTATAAGCATGTCTTGTTAGCATTTAATTGAATAGTTATTACTTAAAATTTGATGAGTCAGCAATTTTCATTAAATAGACTGACAGTATTACATTTGAAAGATTAAAATTATACTTTATAAAGATAAATGATTAAATTGAAACCTGATGCAAACATGAACGATTAAAGGTATATTTTAGCCTTGTATCAAAAAAAAAAAAAAGGTATATTTTAGCCCATAAATTTATCATACATAATGGACCACTAATTAATACCGAGAGAAAGGAAAGGGTGAGGATACACGCTTTGAAGGTCTCGTGATCATATAATGATACAAATTTATAACAACACTAATATAATAATGATTAATTTTTTTACAAGTTAATAATTAATATTCTAATTATCTTGAATGTTTATATACAAATTACCTAGATTAATTATGTTTCCTAGTTATGTAATTATTAGTTTAAATTTATAATTATTATTTATATTTTAATTAATTTATGAAATTTTAAATATTTTATAAATAAATATTTATAGGGACACCATCAAAAAACATGTGTGAAACTATCATGACCCTAATAAAAACAGTAAAAACAATGCATGGATATGATTAAAAACAACTGAAAGGATATGATTAAAAAAAACTACTACAAGGACACAATTAAAAATTGGTTGAATTTATATGAGTTTGTAGATTAATTATCCCTAAATTTTTTATGATCAATTAATTCAAACAAGCACTCCACCCTAATTTTCTAATTTTCCTTTCACTACCCATATGTGTATATCACTTGTGACTTCTTTCACTCGCCTTTTTCCAATTCATTACATACACACACACTATTATTACGGCACATTTGATTTACAAAAAATATTCTGACAGGATAAAATTGAAAGGAATGGAATTGAAAGAGATTCAACGGAAGGCTCATACATTTGGTGCATACATGAATGAAAAGAGATGGAATAAATTTTTTTTTATTTGGTTTATTCAAAATAAGGGTAAGGAAATAAAGAAATATGTGAAAATGACCATATTGCTCTTAATGATTATTTATTCACAAAATTTATATTTAAATTCAAAAATTCAGTAATTGATACAGTATAATTATTTTAAAATATAATAAAATATATTTAAATTAATAAAAATTAAGAATTATTATAAATTTCTAGAAAAATTGTCATATATTTCTATATATATTAACTAATTAAAAAATAGTAAGTAAAATAATTTTTTAAAATAATTTTCTCAAAAGTCAAATCAATATTATATCATTGATGATTATCTATTCGAAAATCATATATTTACATGATATATAGATTGTCCAATAATATATTTGAATAAATATAAGCTGTCACAAAAAAAAACTAATATTACCTGCAGGTTTTACAGGATATTGTTTAAATATTAATTAAAATAATTCCATAAAGATAATGACCCGTCTCAAGTTTTAAGTTAGTCCATATGATTTCTTAAAGCAACAAGTTTTCTGAACCCGGAGCCCAATAAATGCTTACATGGGAGATATCATTTATCTATAAAATATAAGATTTTTTTTATAAAATGTTTTTTTTTAAAAAAATAATTAACTCAAAAGTCAAATCAATGTTATATCATTGATAATTATTATCTATTCGAGAATTATATATTTACATGATATATAAATTGTCCCATAATATACTTGAATAAATATAAGCTGTCACAAAAAAAATTACATATTTACAGGTTTTATAGGATATTTTTAAAATATTAATTAACATTATTCTATAAACATAATGACCCTTGTTTAGTTTTTAATTAGTCAATATGGTTTCTTAAAGCAATAATTTTTGGGAAAATTAATTATAAGTCCCTTGTAAGGAACTTAATTATCATGAGATCCGGGATCCTACGAAATCGTGTAATTAATCTCAAATCTCACGTAAAATCACGTAATTAATCTCAGGTCCCATGAAGTTGTTATCGCCTGCTCATTTAGTTGTTATAGGCAGCTCAAAAATTGTTACCGAACAAGAGTTGTTACACATGCTCATTTAGTTGTTATCGTAAACTACAAGTTGTTACACATGCTCATTAAGTTGATATCGTAGGCCAAAAAGTTGTTATCGCATGTTCATTAAGTTGTTAGTGACTGAGAATTCTGTAACAATTTTTGACCATACTATAACAATTGTTTGGCCTACGATAACAATTTAATGAGCATGCGGCACCAACTTCGTGTCAATGATCTGAAATTAATTATGCGATTTTGTGGGACATCATCTTAATTAAGTTCCTTACACGGGATTTGTAATTAACTACCCCTAATTTTTTCATACACCCGGAGCCCAATAAATGCTTTAAGGGGAGATATGGATACCTATGAGGTGGCATAAGAACAGTAACATGGGTGACGACTGGGGAGCCAAGAATAAAAGACATACAAGTTGTGGTTGAAGTGGAAGAGATTTGAATGGTATTACTTTGTTTGTTATTATAAATCAATCTATTACAAATTTTTTATTCTTAAATATAAGTCCAGTTTAAGATCAATTAATGTTATTGTGACTATTTTACCCCTACATTGGAAATAAGGAAGACGAGAGAGAAGGTTTATAACGCAAAAAATATTATTTTAACACCTATTTTTAAATAAATGCGAAGTTGAACTTTTTTTAAAAAAAATAAAACATATTTAATACTATAACTTTCACTACTTAATATGAGAGAAGTAGTTAGAGTGAGCTTACATATTTGGTTGGACTTATTTCTTGGAAATAAGTACTTATTTTGGGGCAAAAGTAACTTATTTTATTGGTAGCTTATTTTGCATGTTTGTTTCGGCTTATTGTTAATTTGACTTATAAGTAACTTATAACTTATAAGTCAAAGTAAGCTATAAGCTATTGAAAATAGCTTATTTCTTATTTATAAGTCACTTATAAGGTGGGTCCACAAATTCTAACTTATTTTTCATATCTAATCATAACTAACCCAAACATACACAATCTGACTTATGAAAAATAAGTCACTTATAAGTCATTTTTTTCACAGCTAACCCAAACATAAATCTCATTACACAATCTGACTTATTTTCAATCTGACTTATATATAAGTTACTTTTTCATAAGTCAATCCAAACATTCCCTATATTGATTGAAGCCATGCATGTCATCTTCATGTTCCCATTTCTGGCTTTCCGTCTTCTTCAGCCATTCTTCTTAAACTTTGCTTTCATCTTCTTATTACTCCCTTTGTACTTTAATAAGAGATATAATTAGCTAAGATTTTGGTATATCTTATAAATGAAGATAATTAATTCATCCATTATAACAAATGTTGTTTGATGATTTTTTTTTTTTAGATTAAAATGTCTTTACGTGATATTAGATTAATAATGTTAATGAGTGACGGGGCCCATTGTCTTTTTTTACTTTCTTTCATATCCCTCCCTATTTTAAAATATGTGATAGTTTCAATCCAAATATTAAAATTATAAAAATAAAAAGATTAATGTAAAAAGAACTGTAAGTGATAAAACACTTAAATAATATATATTTAAGGGATATAAATGTACATAAATTACAAATAATAAGAATTTGAAAATTTTCAACAAAGTTTAAAAATATACATAAATATTTTATGAAAAAAACAATATACAGTAGTAGTATGAGTGAGAGTGAGGAGTTTGTAGCTAAATGTGGTGGTCGACCCCACTAACAGATGAATATTGAATGAATTAAGAACTAACTGTAAGTAGCTTTTGTTACTTCAGGGGTAAATAAGCTTCATTTGTTACTTCCGGGTAAATTAGCTCCTACTGGGTTACTTCCGGGGCAAAATTGGACCTTTACCCTTTCAATTTTGAAGCAGCAAACATTTTAATAGTATTTTATGTACCCTGGTAATTTGGGGTAGGCCTTGGAGGGTAGGGTTTTGATTTTGAAGGTTTCAGAAGGGAATCGGGTCTAACGACCTGGCCTTATAGGGCCAAGGGCTTTAAAGGCCTACCTTTTAAGCCAGTCACATATATATATATATTTTAAAAAATAACAACTACAAAATAAAAAAATAAATTAAAAGTAAAAATACATAATACATAATTCCCAATATTTATCATTACTTGATAATTTCTTAGTAAGTGACTTATTTAAAAATATGGACAATTTTTATCAAAATAATTAATTAAAGGTAAACATATATTTTGTGTGACTTATTTAAAAATATGGACAATATGTATCATTGCTCGATAATTTCTTAGTATTTGTTACTTGTTGGTGTTTGTATTGTAACTTAAAATTGATGTTTGTGTTGATGATAAGGGTTTTATTGCTTTAATTTTTTTGTAGAAAAAAAGATTAAAAAATAGTGTATATGACCTAATCAGCCTGGCTCGACGAGGGCCAGGCTTTGAAAAATATGGATATTTATGCTATCCGGGCTTTTCAGGCTAGCCCTTTTAAGGCCCTGACCCTTAAAGGGTTGACCTGATTCCCAGCTCTAATTTTATGCCGAACACAAGTACACTACACCAAGTGAGGATTGCCAAGTTAAGGCTTGGAAATATTACAAGTAAGGTGGGAATAGGTCAGGTTAGAAGCCTATAACCTAGCAGATTTTAGGTTTATTTTAACATTTTTATTAAATAGGTCACGTTTATATTCAACCCCGGTACTTAGCCTATTTGACTAAATAGGTTAAGCCTTATTTTGGTAGGCCTAACCTACAAACCTACGGATCTGGCCTATTTATTTTTTATATGATATGATATAAAACAAATAAATTATTGATATGATTATCAATTTACCTTTAATTCTAAACTTCACACCTTATTACATGCTCAATCCTTTTATTCATTCGTCTGTCACCTTTTTTTAGTCTCTTAAGATATAGTGTTAGTTCAGTCAATCTCTAATTTATATGATCTACTGGAGCATATTGCAATTTGCAAGTTTATTTCAATTATGCCTACATGAAATATTATAATATTAATAGGAACTGTTTATTACAGTTTCTAGGATAAAAGGACTGAAAAAATCTAGTCTTATGGCCATAAAAAAATTTTCAGGATTACATAGGTTTTTCAAATGTTTAAAGGGCTTTAAAAAGGCTTTTAGGCGTTGTCAGGCTTTTAAAAAAGCTTTCAGGTCTTATTAGACTTTGAAAGACTAAGATTCAAGCTGAGAAGAAAGTCTACAAATAGGTTCAAGCCGGCTCAAGCTTTGCATTTCTGTTGCAGGCCCAGGCCTATTTAACTAAAGCCTAGCTCGACCTAGCTTATTTCCATCCATAATTACAAGTAGGACAAGTCACTTATTGCAATTAATCCGCTCGCTCAAGTGCGGCAAAAAACCATTCATTTTTTATGGTCCGTCCTTTTCCCCTCCTCTTTTATAATCTTAACTATTCAATTGCAATATGCTCAAGTGCTGCAAGAAACCCCTCCCTTTTTATGGTCATTTTCCCCTCATTTTCCTTAATTATAATCATTCATAAAATCGAATGACTGAAAAATAAGAATAGAAAAGGGAAAAAAATCGTGGAAAGATAATATAGCCACGAATCTAAGAGGTAAGAGAGAGAGAATATAAGAGATTTAAGTTACCATATTATAATTTTTTCAACCATCAGATATAATAGATGGTTAGAATTAGAGAAAATGAGGGGAAAAGGACCATAAAGAAGAAAAGTGGTTCCTTGCCGTTAAATATGATGGTTGAAAAAAATATAAAATATGATAACACAAATATCTTATATTCTCTCTCTCACCTCATAGATTCTCGGCTATATTATCTCTCTATGATTTTTTTCCTTTTCTATTTTCAGTTTTCAACCATTGAATTTTAAATATAATTAGGATTAGAAAAGAGGAAGGGAAGAAGACCATAAGGAAAATGATGGGTTCCTTGTAGACTCAAGTGAGCATTGCAATTGTTCAAAATTATTGGATCATTGGAATTACCAATCTTGTTTTCCCTAAATATAAGAGTTAATTGATTTTTTTTAAGGTATTAAGGAAACGAAACGAGCCACTTAATTGAAACGCATTTTGTATATTATTAGATTATATGTTAATTTATAAGTTAAATAATAGAGGAAAATTTAAGCAAATAAATTTATAAATAATTTATTTAATTTTCTTAAAATTTTTAAGAAACAAATTAAATTAACTAGATCAAGTATTTAAAAACGAATCAACTGACTACAACAGAGTAATGTCGAGCAGGTGTCGGTGGCATCAAAGAAGAATGATGATAGACCACGTGGTAAAGAGAAAGAGAACAAAGCTCCCTCATGTAAGAACGGGAAGAGTATGGCTTTTTCATCCATATATGATAACAGTAAAAAAATAATATCAAACTATAAAGACAAACATATTTACCACAATATACACTTTTTTTTTTCAGGAGAACAATTTTAGATTTGTAAAGAAGTATGCGAAGACCGAATTTAGTTTGACACAAGTAAAAAATTGTTCTTCGTGTAAAATATTTCAACTTGATGTGACATTTTTAAATTAATTTTAAAATTTTTTCATTTTGTAAAATATTCTTCCATACACACATTATCCTTATTTTGTAAACACTATGAGTTGATCAAATAAATAAAAGTAGGTCAAATAGTTGAGATGCATATCTTGATTGGTTATATCTATCAAATTTATAATACATTGTAACCAAAAAAAAAAAAACTTATTCAATTTTCATATTTGAAATATAATTTTAATCAAATGCAAATTTTAAATTTTTATCATCTTATTTTAGTATAATTGGTTATTATAAGGTATTATTAATTCGAGTATTGATAGGTCAACAAACAATATTTCAAATTTTTAAAATATAAATAATCATTATAAAATTTTATTAATTAGAATGTCAATATATTTCTCGTCCATCGTATAAGGAGAAAATTCTAGTTATTAAAAAAACATGTGCTATGCCCATCTGACTAGGTCTATTAACAAAATTGGTTTAATGTCCTTAGAATGGTCTAAAATAATACACACAAAATATATGGAACGAGCTTTCATTCTAGAGTAAAATACACTTACCTCCCTTCTGTTTTAGGTTAATTACACAAACCTCCCCTCGATTTTGAAAACATACAATCTAGTCCAATATTTAACACCGTTAAAGAATATTCTAAAAAGATTCTATAAGTATATTATTTATTTCAAAATTCTATTTCAATAAATATTCTTTACTAATTTACCCTTATTGTACTAAATATCTTATTTATCTTTTGATTATTGATTTAATAATTTCTAAGGATCTATTTATAATCTGTTACTTAATTTAAACTGAAATTAAATATATTTTGCGTAATAAATATTAACAAGTTGATAAAAATAAGCGATTTAAAACATATAAATTTTTTAAAAAAAATTTAATTATAAAATTAATTAACATTGTCACACGATCAAAATTTAAAAATTTAATAATATAAACATGAAATTATAAAGTGAAATTAATTTTAAATGTTGGTACAAATGTGCTTAAAATATTATTAATTATTATTTTATGTAAATCAAGGGTATTTTAGTCAAAACTATGGGTCAACGTTGTAATTTAACGGTCAACTAACGGTTGGGTGGATGGAAGTTGAATTTTAAAATTAGAAGGGATGTTTATGTAACATATATTTTAATTTGAAGGGAGGTTCATATAGGTTTCCAAAATAGAGGGGATGTCTCTGTAATTTTGATTAAATAGAGGGGTGGTCAATGTATTTTACTCTTCATTCTATCTCTAAAAACAAAAAATATGCCCTCATCAATAATCAATAAATCAATAAATATAATAATAAGTCATATCATTCATTCCATATGAGCTCCATGCGATTACAATTAAAAAAAATAGTGAGACTTGCTTTTATATTTTATATTATCTCAAGCATTTGATTTTTATATTTTTTTTTCATCCAATATAAAAACATTCATACAATAGTTGATCTCATGCAAAGTAGTCACACCATGATACGAAATGTATTTAAGGAAAAACATATCGAGTTTTAATGTTTTATCTTTAAAAATCGAGTTATACTTTTGTAATTTTGTTTTTACAAAAATTGGTCATAAAAAATCATGTTTCCAATTTTATCAGGCTTCCTTATCTCTAAAAAATTAATGTAATTATATTCATAAGTTTCTCCTTAAAAATATACATCCATCATGTTATCCGCTCCAGCAAAAATAACTGAGTCATATAACACACCGCTCACCGGCCATACCATTTTCCTAAAATCACAAACATATTTTTTGGATTTGGATCCTATCTTTATCCCCCTTTCTTCTACTAATCACATCCCAATTATTTGATTAAAAAATAAATATTTGAGATTAATTATTTTATAATACCAGATTTTTTAATTTAGTTTTAATAAAATAAATTGTTAACATTGAAATGAAAAACTAATCGATCCTTTGATATTTTGTTTGACTTGGAGAAATTTTTCTTTGATTTTTATTTTATTTTTAATTAAAATTAATGATATGGTTAAGATTTCGAGTAATTAATTTTGTTCAAATTTTTAGCTTCTTAATTTTCATTAAATATATTAATAATATTGATGTGATTCTCCATTGATTCATTTAAAACTAAACCATAAACCCTGGACTTTAAGAAAAAATAATGGTATGTTAAAATATTAAGTTACTAACTCGGAGGTGGTTTAACCATACACACCCCATATCCAAGCTAGCAATGTTATATATAAAGCAAGGTTAGGAAACTCAGACCAGTTGGAACAGATCAGAATCGTACTAGGGGTGAAACCAGCTGTAATTTAAATATATAAAAATATTTATAGTATAATTACACTTTTTTATAAGATTTGACGGATAATTATAAAAAAAATGTTTTTGAAAGTAATTTCTCCTATATTATTTGAGTACAAGCCCGTATTCTTAAATTTTAATTTGAAATGACTCCTATATTTAACAGATTTTTATATATATTTTATCATATTTAGGAGTCATCAATTAAAAATTGAAGAGATTTTTAGTAAGATTTGAAAAGATATCGATTAACAATATTATTCAGGGATTTTTTTTAAAATAAATTATCTTTGATTAAAATAGAAAATATTAAATCTTGATTTAATAAATATAAAAAAAATATCTAAATAGAAAAAGAAATCAACTTTGAGTTAGTATAACAATTTTTGTCTTCCAAAATATCACAATATTATCGTATAAATATTTTGTTTTGTGAATCTTTAAACTTGGATTGTGTGAATAGATATGCTTTGGCCCCTCTTTGGCAAAAGAACAAAAAAAATTTCACAAAACATACATTTGGGGCTAATTATGCTTTTAGAATTTCTTGTTTTGTCGTCTGAATTGAATTTAGGACTTGATCGCTTAGTGCAAAATTAGCATTGTATAGCACTTTTACTATCCGAACGAAGTATATAACTTTTCATGTAAATGACAGTTGGCAAAACACTTAAACAGACATAAAATCTTTGGGAGAATTATAATGGGATCCCATGGAAGAGGGTTAATCCAGACCAAGCCTCTTGAAACTATTAAATTACATTGAATTTTCTTGGGACTTAGGGTTATTGTCAGACATTCAATGTAATTTAATGGTTTCAGCAGGCCTAGTGGGGAGTGATTCTCTTTCATAGGATTAGTTGTAATTCTCCCCAAACGAACATCACTATTAAAAACCTTAGGAGAAGAATGACCGTAAATAAAAAGATTTAAATGGAGTCTGCGTCTCTTCGGAGGGTGGGACCTTCTATCGCGTCTTCTGCTCATTGCGTATTAGTAACAACCTTAGAAAAACTAATTATTTTGGTGGACTGATAATTAAAATAGAAGTTTTTAAGTCACTAGATTAACCATGATTAAACTCCCTACATTTTCTCACCACATCTCAACTATTTCACCTCACCGAATCATTGGCAACTGAGCGGTATGTATGTATTAGAAGGCAATTGGGAATGGCATATCCCAATGAGTTGTGTAATTGTATCAGTTCCAAACTCTCCTACCTCTTCTTGTGATTTTATTTATTTTAATGATAACCTTTTAACTTAGGCGTCGGAGTGATTTTATTTTGTTTTGTAGATCATGTGTATGAAATTTCAAAGTAAAATTCCAAAGAAATTTTCAAACAGTTGAGTCTTCTCTAGGAGAAAGAATCGAATGTCATAAAAGTATCAGATGTATTTGGGACAAACACTTGAGTGTTTTGAAACTTCTTTAGGGTGTTTGATGAAAAAAAACTATTTATAATTTTAAATCTTTCTAACTATTTATAATTTTAAGCTGAAAGACTATTTATAATTTTATGAAATATATAATTATATCTTTATGGATTTGTGACATTTAAACAGTATCATTAATTTTAAATAAAACTAAAATAAAAATTAAAGAAATATTTCACCATTTAATTAATCCGAGAAGTATCATAAATTATTGGGATATTCAAAATTAAAATGTGAGAATTTATTTAAAATTAAAATAATGGGAAAATCCACTATCATCATAAAAAATTTAAATGAATCAGTTTGCAGAATCACAACAATTATTATTAATATCTTTAATTAAAATAAAAAGCTAAAAATTTGAACAAAATTAATTACTTGAAATCTCAACTATATATTAATTTTAATTAAAAATAAAATAAAAATTAATGAAAAATTTCTCCAAGTCAACAAAATATCAAAGAATGGATATATAGTTTTTCATTTCAATGTTATCAATCTATTTCATTAAAACTAAATTCAAAATCTAAAAATAGGTATATTATAAAATATTGAATCTCAACTATTTATTTTTTAATCAAATAATTGGGATGTGATGAGTAGAAGAAAGAGGGATAAAGATATAGGATCCAAATCCTAAAAATATATTTGTGATTTCAGGAAAATGGTATGGCTGGTAACCGGTGTGTTATATGACTCATCAGTTATTTTCTTTTTTTGGCCAGTATATGACTCAGTTATTTTTGCTTGAGCGGATAAGATGATCGACGTATATTTTTAAGAAAATTTATGAATATAATATGTTAATTACATTAATTTTTTAGAGATACGGAAGCCTGATAAAATTGGAAACATGATTTTTTATGACCAATTTTTGTTGCGGTCAAGTGATGAAGATAAAGTAATCAATTTTTGTAATTCAGGTTTAATGTTATTCAAATAGGGTAATACTTTATGGCTTTTTCTCTACGCCCACTTGGTCTATTTTTGTGACTTGATACAGGCTTGCATTATAATTGTATACTTATATTAAATGCGTCTTTTTCATACTTGAACAAATTCAAAATTATATCTTTTTTGGTAAAGATATTTCTAGATGCATTGCCACTGAAAGGCTGGCACAATCTTAATTCTTACCCAACATTCATTTTCTTTTCAATTCTTATTCTGCTGCCCCCTTTTACTTTTTACTCCCCCACCGTTTTCCACTTTTTTTTTTTATAATAAGAAAACACCTCAGCAAACTCCTACTGAGTTGGAACAACTACTACAATCCAAGCATAAAAGCTGTATCAGTTATGGGGAAGCCTGCATAATCCTTTGGTATTCAACACGAGCAGCTAGACCACTTTTAGCAAGAAAATCAGCAGCGTTATTGGACTCACGGTTGACATGAGTAATACGCAGTTCCCAGTCTCTATTCATCAATCGTTTAGCTGCCATGACAAGCTCATAATCATGATGACACTCATGAATTGCATTCTTCAGAAGTCCCACAACAACCTTAGAGTCAAAATCCAACTGAACTCTTCGGTATCCTGAGTCCCACGCGAGTTCCAACCCGAGCATGCATGCCCAAAGTTCCGCAGAAAGTTCATCACCTTCCTCTAATTTTGCCACAAAGCCGCCAAGAAAGTCACCATTCATATTTCTCAGCAAGCCCCACAAGCTGCACTATTCAAAGCATAAGAAGAGGCACCATCAACATTTAATTTAATCCAGTCATCCTTCGGAGGCTTCCATCCTGTCCTCACCAGAAATTCGCTGGCCCCATCCATGCTTGTGGCTGCAATTTGTTGTGATGCTATATTCATACTTCTCAGCATAGCTTTGGCACTTACCAAAATTGCGTCTTCTGAAACAATTTTTTGCTCAAATACTGCAAGATTTCTTCGTTTCCAGATCCACCAACAAATGATAGTGAACAAAGACTCCCATTCCTTATCCCAATTTGTTTTGATCTTCATATTTCTCCACCCCCATTGCTCCAAGAATCTGCCCTCACGAACAAAAATTAAATGCAACATGATATTGTTAATTAAATTGTAAAGTTGATTTTTGCTTTATATAATTGTTTGACTTTAGTGGGAATTACAAAAAATTCCGCTTTTGGCAGTGACAAACGTCACCAATAAAAGTATAAAAAGTTGCCGCCAGTCGCCGTCTATATGACTGTAGCCTAAAGTATTGGCGGTGACTTTTTAGGTCGACGCTGAAAGTTGACTTTTATCGGTGACATTTGTCACCACCAAAGGGTCGCCTCTGAAAGGGGTAAAAAAAAAAATTTAAAGCCACATCAGTACTTGATGAAGCTTCTACCATTTGAGCTGTGATGAACTCCTATCTTATTACTACAAAATTAAATATATACACTAATATTGTATGCATATATTTGATATGTTAATTTAAATACATTTAATATTATAATATAAATATATTTTTAACATTACCTAAGTGTAATATACATATATATCTATATATTTATTTAATTATTCATTTAATATATAAATATAAAATATAATAGAAATATTTCTTTATTAATATAATATTCATAATATTCTTTTTTTAATAAATTAGAATGTTGGTATAGTTAATATAAATTTATTAATTTAAAAATTATTATTCTTTATTCGTGTATAAGATTATTTAATATATGATTAATTTTAAAATAAAGTATTCACTATAAATTTAAAAACCAATAAAAATGAAAATATATTACCTTATTTTATTTTTCAAGATAAAAACATTTATTTAACATTTTAAAAATTTAAATATTTTATATAAAAAATAATAAAGTAACATTTATTAGTGTTATTTAAAAAATAAAATGCATGACTTTTAGCGGCGAAGTCGCCGCCAAAATGGGGACTTTTGGCGGCGACTTTTTCTGTTGCAACCAAAAGTCCGACATTTGGCTGCGACAAAAAAGTCGCCACAAAAAATATCCCTTTTTGGGGCAACATATAATGCTGTAGCTAAAAGTTGGACTTTTGGTGGTGATTTTTTTGTCGCCACTAAAGGTAGGACTTTTGGTGGCGACATAAAAAGTCGCCACCAAATTTTTTTTTTTTTGGTAGTAAAAGGCTGCCCCAACCCAGGTACAATATTACTACAAGCTATACATACTTGCATGTGTTAACGAAAGCATGATTAATAAATACATACAATTATCGTTGAGAATATCAGTTATTTAATTTTAATCTTGAAAAATGGTTCACCCCATGGTTTTTATGAAGGTTTATTATGACGCCAATATGGAATTTAATACGTAAATTGTAACTCTGTCTCCATTTTATAATTTTATTACTAGATTCATTTATTCAAACATTTACCATTGTTTAGTAAAATAATATATTAAAAATATTGATGAATTTTAACAATAGTATTAAAGGTTAAGTTCTTAAATTGTCCTGAAAATTTGAGGGCCTATTTGGTATGAGCGAATGGGAGGGAAAATGGGGTTAAAAGATTTTAATTAATATTTCTTACTCTTTTATCTTAAATCTTATATTTCTTCAAAAATTATAACCCCACTTCTTTAATTTTAAAAAAGGCGTGCTTTGGAGGGTCTTATGCTCAAGGCAATCAAATTTTTGCTAAACTCACGCCTTACTAGATCATCTTGCCAAACCCCACATATTGCATAATTTCTCTGTAAATCATTAAATCATTGTAGTTGTGAATTACTCTGCAAGTTGCAAGTGGTTGTACTTGATTAAGTGAAATTTTAAGGTTATTATTGTATATTCGGCCTTTATAAGAAATATGATGAATCTAGGTTTTAATTACTCCTTAAATTTATAAAGGAATCGTATTATTCATATTATTTACATTATTGTTTCATAAATTTTCAATGAAAAGAATTAGAGAAAATATGTGCAAGTGCAAGGATAGGTCTCTTTTTTTGTTCGAATGATTGCAAGGATAGGTCTCTTGCAGTGGCCACAGACATGCATGTGCGATGCCCTTGTTTTCAATGCATGCATGGACTACGTACGTACTCCCTCCAGTATAATTATAAGATCAAGTTAATTTTTTTAGTAGAGGTTAATGAAGCAAATTAAACCATTAAATTGTAATATATACTTCATGTAATTAGATTATAAGTTAATTTTTAAGTAAAATAAATTATTTTTAAGGAAAAATGATGAATATGAAATATTTAAAGTGATTTATTTTATATCCTTAATTTCTAAAAAAGTCAATTTAATCTTATAATTAGGATTAGAGGGAATACGTCCCTTTCTTTTTCATTTTTTGATGGAATCTAAGAATAAGAATCGGGTGAACATTTTTGTGAAAACGACAGAGCTCATAAAAAGGCACTAAAGTATTAGTTCCTCCTATCTTAAGTGTCTTAAGTACATGGGCCGTTAGTATTGGTTCTAAATATAGAATCTAATTGTAATTTTTGTCAACATATTCCTACAATATTCTTATTGATACTTCTCCAATAATAATCAAATAAGAGATGGCGAAGGGAATAAGAGTAAATGATTGTGATGCTTTAAAAAAAATATACGACATAATAACTAATATAATTAATATATTTAATTTAATCAAATTAATTAAATATATTTTATATTGTATATTTAGGAGGAGAGGGAGTAAGTGATTGGTATCGTTCAATTCCATTAATGGTCAGGCTTATCAATGAACGATGCGGGAGAGCGTTTTTCAGAAGTAAAGCAAAGTTCCACACACATGTCCCTTCCGTTCATGCAGGTCCCACCCCATCTCCTCCGCCATTTTCTGTTATCCCCAATTTGCCCTCGTCTTGTTCTGTTATACTTATACCCCTCACCCACCGGCTCTCTCTCTCTCTCTATTCCTTCTTTATAAGCTTACTTCTCGCTAAGCTTCTCCCACCATCTAAACCCTGCTTTTCTTCTTTGTCCTTTCACATCTATCCATAGCTATAGCTAGCCCTCATACATACAGTGAGTAGATGTGGAAGGAATGGAGGACGACGTCGTTTCCGATGATGGTTGTTGTCTGTATGCTTTGAAGGTCGTGCATGAATATATTGCTTTATGATGAGTTTGAGGCTTTACACTTTTGCTTGCATTGTTATATATGGAGTTTTGTTCTGGTGGTGACTTACTTGCATTCCCTTCGCCATCAACACCCTCACAAACGTACGTTTGCCTCTTTCCTCTGCAAGTTAAAAATGATGCCCTTTTTCTCTGCAACTCTTTTGCTTCCTCCATCCCTATTTTGTCCTTTTCTGCTTCATCTAATTCATCCTTTAGAAATATATCGTATCCTTTAATTTCTCAGATTATGAATATGACTTATTAGTTGCAAGTTCTATTGAAGGTTTTTTTCTCCCATTTTTGGTAACTTGAATAACATTACCTTCTCTAATTAATATTACCAGATCAGGCGTTACGTTTTGCCTTCTGATTCAATCCATCAGAAGGAGAGGATGATGATGTTTACCAGTTTCATTGATAGCTTTTTTTTTTTTTTTTTTTTTTTTTTTTTTTTTGCTTCTGGGAAATTTCTTGGGTATTAATAAATTTTAATCATGTTCATCATCCTCATCTATCGCCTGCTTCACCTCAGATTATGAATCTGACTCATTAGCCGCAAGTTTCTCAGTAATGAAAGTTTTTTTTTTTTTTTGCCTTTTTTGCAAACTTGAATACCCTCTCTGGTTTATATTACCAGATCAGGGGTTACATTTTGCCTTCTGATCATTCAATGCATCATAAGGAGATGATGATGATGTTTATCAATTTCATTAGTCTTTTTTTTTTTGTATTAATAAATAATAAATATTGCTGGGGATTATTTCGCCGGAGGCTTTCTCTGATATTTTAAGTTTTTATAATTCTGAGATATACTCTTTTTCTGCAGGCTGCTGATTCTCAGATTGTATCTGATCATGTGCGCTACTTCCTTCACCAACACATGTAAGTGATATAATTAATCCTATTTACAATAGTTGGATATTCTGAAATGTAAGCTGAAGTCGATGTTACTGCTTATTCTATTGCCCACTCTTTCTGTGCTGAGTTAGATGATTGCATACCAGCACCCATAAAGTCCCCTAGGTTTTATTCATTACCTATGAAGTCATTGTTGCTCAGGCTCATACTGCTATATGGTGTAATTTTAGTTATCTGAACCTTATGTCTTGTTCCAATGTAAGTTTTCAGAAGAATCTTGATAGGGAGGGAGCCTTGCAAGATTTTTCTTCATACTTCAGATGGGTAACAAGTTACATGTGCAGACTCTTTAATGTAAGAATTAATGGAATAGTGGAGAGAAGTAATGGCTTGAATTGACAGAAGTTTCCAAAGTCCCCATGGGACGACTTGTCATATCATTAATTACACCTGCAAAAGGCTTTTTTAAGGGATTGTAGTGGAAGAGGATACTCTGAGTTTGTGTTATATCATGTTTGACTGGTAGCTAATAACTTTAGTTTTGGGACCAAAGATAAAGAATCAAGTATTCTTACTTCTTGGTGCTACTAATTTTAAAAGGTTATAATTTGATGGGAAACTACTGATTGGTAATGATTGGCATTTCCCTGACAATTAGTTTTCTTTTCTCACATTATACAGCTGGACGACCTTCAACAGTCAAAGTTGCTGCGAAACTCATAACTTCAACAAACAATTTCTTTTCTGCTAATTAAGATTAGAGAGAAGGGGCTTCATACATACATAAAACAATTCTCTTGTTAAAATTCACCCTAGTTGAAGTGGAAAAAGGTACCGTTTTCATATACTATACAATTCTTTTATCGTCCAATTTACAAATATCTACCAAATTTCTACTATATGTTTTGTTTGCTGAAATAGCTAGTATCCGTATTCAATGTTATATTTAGAACTAGATCTTTGAATTTCAGCTTATCATGAAAATACAAGATTTGACTTGAAAAATGCACTTTTTTTAAAAAAAACTATTCCCTAGGGAATTCTAGACCTTAAGTTAAACGTGACTGTGTTTCATTTCAATTTTTCAGAAAGGAAAATGTCAGAAATTGAAGAAGTGAATCGTGGCAATGAAAATAAGAATTTGGTGAATAACATTGACAGAGAGCTAAAAACTCTACCTGATCCTTTAACATCCAAATGTTGTATATACAAAATTCCAAACACAATTCGCCAACTAAACAAAGAAGCCTACTCTCCAAGTGTTATTTCAATTGGCCCATTTCACAATGGAAAAAAGGAATTGAAGTCCATGGGAACTTTCAAATTGAGATAGTTAAAGCATTTTCTTGAAAGGACTATTATCTTTGTTGGAGGAGTTTGAAAACGTACCTAAAAGGCAATGAAGCTAGAATAAGATGTTATTCTGAAAAAGTAAAACCAAATAGTGACAATTTTTTTGAAAATGAATTTAATTGATTCATGCTTCATATTTGAATACTTCATTAGGGACAAGTTGACGAAATGGACAGAAGAAAATTTTAACAATAGAAGTAAGTGTTACTTCTATTTTTCCCATTATCTTCTTCTTTCCACTTCTTCAACTTGTCCCGTATGAAGTATTCAAATATGAAGCATGAATCAATTAAAATCAATTTTAGAAAGTTATCACTATTTGGTTGTACTTTTTCAGAATAACATCTTCTTATTCTACCTTCATTGTCTCTCAAGTATGATGCAAACCCCTCCAATAAAAGATCAATAGCTCGTTCAAGAAAGTGCTTGAAATATCTCAATTTGAAAGTTTCCATGGATTTCAATTCCTTTTTTCCGTTGTGAATTGGGCCAATTGAAATAACACTACCTGGATAATAGGCTACTTTGTTTAGTTGGCGAATTGTGTTTGGAACTTTGTATATACAATACTCGAATGTTAAAGGGTCAGGTAGAGTTTCTAGCTCCCTGTTAATCTTATTCACTAAATTCTTATTTTCATTCCCACCATTCTCTTCTCCAATTTCTGACATTTTCCTTTGTGAAATATTGAAATGAAACACAGTCACGTTTAACTTAAGGTCCAGAATCCCCTAGGTAAGATTTTTAAAAAAATAATAAATTAAGTGCATTTTTCAAGTCAGATCTTGTATTTTCATAAACTGAAATTCCAAGACCTAGTTCTAAATATAACAACAAATAAGGAGACTGGCTACTTCAACAAACAAAAATTATAATAGAAACTTGAGAAATATTTTCAATTTTAACGATAAAAGAATAGTATAGTATGTGGAAATTATACCCTTTTTAAACTTCAACTAGAGTGAATATAACAAGAGAATTGTTGTATGTATGTATGAAGCCCCTTCTTTATAATCTTTACCTCCAGAAAAGGAATTGTGTGTATGAAGCCCCTTCTCTAAACTTTAATATTACTACAGGATATTCGAAGTGTGGAAACCAGTTGGCCGAGTCAGAGGTTGACATGCAACCAAGTGCTTAAAACTAACTAACTCCTAGCTATACTAGGCATCTATCCCATAAACCTAACTTTCAAAGTGATTAATCTAACAAACTTCAAGCTTCTTTTGGTTTTAGCTACTGAAAATATTATAGAAAATCACAAAGTCGTTTGTATGACTTATAAAGAATAAGAATAGATTCATACCAAAACTTTGTTTATTTATTATATAGTGAAGTTATTGTGCTCCATGAAAATATTAGGTATTCCATGGCTGCAGGGACCTTTTATGGCATACATTGATGTACAAAACCCTTTCTTCTATATTTTCAGGAAAAGGGAAAGAGATGGATGGGAGTAATTTGAAAAAAGGTTGACAAAATTTTAAAAGTATGTCATACATTTAGGATAAAAATTCCTAATAAGCTCTTTCGTCATACATTTGGATGGTAGGAAGTATACTCTTGGGAGAATCTCATTTAACTCCATATGAAACACCCAAATCTAAATTCAAACCTTCACTTTCAACATCTTTAATTGTGTAGAGAGAGCTTATTAGGAATTTCTGAATTCGTCAATTTTAATTATATACCCTTTTATTATTTTTCTCATAGTCTTCTCTTTTTATCTCATTCTATTTTCAAAAAAAAAAAATTATATGATAAAAATAAGATTTCTTCTCATTTTGAGAAATTATTTTGGGTAGCTTCTAAAAATAATCAAATGGTAAATTTTATATTATAAAAAAATATAGATAAGCGAAAATTTCTAGTTATCATAAAATTTATAGATAAGTAAATAATAAATTATTTTAAAAAACATTGATTCTCAAAAATATCATCATATAAAAAAAATTTAATAAAATCATTAAATTCCGATCATACAACATAAAGATAAATAGGTAAAATCAACAAATTCAGAAATTCCCAATAAAGCCTCTTGACCTGCTAGGGATTTTTTCAAAAGTATAAACCCAAATTTAGATTTGGAAATCTTAAGTGGATGTAAGCGAGATTCTCCCTATAATCTATGGAAGTTATTTAGCTTAATTTATTCTAAATGTAATCTTGATCTCTAAAATTTCATGACATTTTTATTTACTTTTAGCTTCTTTAATTACTTTAACAACAGAGAATGTTTTGAGCTAAGCGCATGAATAAAGTTTGAAGAACTAGAATAAGTTTTATAGCTTAGTACATGAATAAAGTTTGAAGAACTAGAATGGTTATATGTATAATAAGCTAATGCTATGTCAATATATCCCACAAACATATTTTGATCTAGTTTAATATAATTTTTAGTCTCTCAAATTTGCTCTCATTTTAATTTTCTTGTTCAAGTTTTAAGCAAAAGGTTATAGTCCCTCAAGCTTTATTTTGCTTAAAACATTGGTACCAATATGTTAATAAAAATTTGGACCATTTTTTTCCCTTAGATGGTCTGAAACTAAAATGAAGACAAACTTCAGAAACAAAAACTTATATAAGGGGCTTATTGGGATGGTATAAAGGGCTTATTGGGATGGCATTGAAGAAACACATTCATATAAGCTGAGGCAAAATCCTCTCATATATTCACCACGTGCTTCGTAAATCGCCTTAGAAAATCAATTTCTACGCCCTTATCTTACTTTCAAATACAACACTTATTTTTAAATTTTGTCAAATTTTCTCAAATTACCCTTATTGATTCTCTCTCAACAAGTAAGAGAGATAGAAGAAATTAAGGAAAATGATTAAAGTGTTTGAAAAAACCATCGTAACTAACTTAATCGATATATTATAACATAATCAAATTAGGTACTCCCTTCATTCATATATATAAGAGATCTATTTATCTAATTTAATTATATTAAGGATGTTAGTTAAGTTAGTTGAGATTATGTAATATTACCAAAATACCCTAATTACCTTACTTTGTTCCTATCCCCCCTCTTTTGCTTGTTTATAATTGAGGAAAATTAATAGAGATAATTTAAGCAAAACGTAAGGAAAAATAGAAACAAATTCACCTCAAAACAATTCACCTGCTCAGATAGATCCTATATTTAGAAACAAATTTGCCTCCCAAATAGGTCCTATATTTAAGAATGGATAGAGTATTTGAAAACTATGTTTAGAACCAGAGAGGCAGTATGTTAGCCCAATTACTGCTATACATACGTACACTTAGTTACCTTGCATTCTAGCCCGGTGACATGAGAACTGATTTATACTATTGAGGTTTTGAAACCTCAACTTTAATTAAACAAAAAGATATGAATTACACAAAAAAATATGAGAAGAGTCCCTGTCTTTAAAATTGATGAACAACATTAACAATTCAAGTCGAGAGCCTGGTAACAAGAAGGGGTGCACCATATTTAGGCATCAAGAGCAACTTGAGGGTGGGACAATGGTGATAATTGGGAGAAATCAAGTACGAGAAGTTACAAAGAAGAAGGGAGAGAATGATCTTTGCTTCAACCAAAGCAAAATTCTGCCCCACACAAATCCTACCTCCAATTCCAAATGGTAAATACGCTTGTGGATGCTTGCAAGCTTCCGAAATCCCTCCTTCAAATCTCTCTGGCTTGAATTCATCACTATCTTCTCCCCAGATTTCTTCTTCTCTATGCATTGCTGGTATTAACACCCACATGTTTGTTCCTTTCGGCACCATAATTTCACCTATCTTCATATCTTCAAGTGCTTCCCTTGCAATCGTTAATCCAGGTGGAAATAGACGCAGACTCTCTTGAATCACCATTGTTAACTACCACAACATAAGTTGCAAATTAATTAGTTGGGCATATTAAGATAAGTCTCACATTGAAACATTAATAGATGAATTAAAGGTATATAATGTTGAGGTGAGTGCTCTCACTTTGGCTCAAGCTTATGTGATAGAAAGGCAACATAACATATATATATATATATACACAATTTATACTTCAACATGGTGACCTGAGACTGAAGTACTAGCCCAATGAATTAATTATGGCAAAAAGAATTATAAGCCGAATGAAGTCATTGTGTGCATGTTAAATTTGTTTTTCTATCACAAAAATGACATCAATCAAATGTTTCCATGTGGACTTATCTTAATAAGAAGGTATGTTTCAATTTCATTACATGGGTTTAATTTGAATTGGGTTTTTGTAGTTTGCTTACTTGTTTTAGCTTTCGAAATTTGTCCATGTCTTGGAAGCAAGAAGGCGATGAAATGTTTGGGAAGGTTTCCAGAATTTCAGACCGGAGACGTTCTTGCCAGTGAGGATGCTTTGCGAGAAGAATCAATGTCCATGTGACTAAGAGAGCAGAGGTTTCTGATCCAGCGAAGTAGATGTTGGAGCACATATCCATTATTATTTTCTCGGTTC
The DNA here is from genome assembly GCA_037074515.1 of Mimosa bimucronata. Classification (NCBI taxonomy): domain Eukaryota; kingdom Viridiplantae; phylum Streptophyta; class Magnoliopsida; order Fabales; family Fabaceae; genus Mimosa; species Mimosa bimucronata. The sequence continues at coordinate 6,938,602 of CM073446.1, forward strand.
CATGTTTGCCATTCAGTTTCTTGGAAGCACCGTCGATGATTATCTGTAAGAGGTCCTTTCTATCATCATTTTCGTGCCTTTGATTTTCCAGCTTACGATCTTCGATCACTTTTAGTATTAGCTTCTCAAACTCTTTCCCCAACCTCCATATCTCTCTGTTTGCCTTGGTGGGAAGAAATCTGAACACATGAACGTATAGAGATGTACTCATCAATGATACTTAGTTGATGAAATAGAAAATAATGGAGGAAATGTTAGGAAAAGATGCAGAAATTAGAGTGTTCTTGTGTCCCTTTTAGTTGTTTTTTTTTTTAGTTTATTGGTTTCATAATGATATTCACTTGTTCTGCAAAAATTAACATTACAGAAATTTCTGTTGAATCTGATATGTAATTAAATTGTAGTTCTGAGTTCATAAAGGGTGATTAAGTTTCGAGCTAATGAAAAGTGCATATAACAGGTTTGATGAAAATCCTGTGTGAATGCTTTATTATTCTTGAATTATGAATTTTATCACTAACTCATAGGTCAATAGGAAGGAATCTAGAGATGAAACCTGATGTTTGAGAATCCAAAAAGAAGGTTTGGTTTTGCAAGAGCGTCTTGCAAGGCATCAAGCTTAGCAAAAATTTGATTTCCTTGAGCATAAGAGCTTCCAAAACAAGCTTTGCAAATAACATCAGCTGTGAGAGTTTTCAAATCGTTGTCAACCACAATCTCAACAGTGTTCCCTCCACTTTCTTTTATACGCCTCTCCCACTTCCTCATGATTTCTCTTGTAGATTCTTCCATGAAATCCACCATGTTCTGTAAATTCCACAACAATCAAACAGCCTATTATTTCACCCAAGAACTTATCAAGCTTTTTGGGCTCCATATTTTTGTCATGCTTGAAAATATCAAAAATAGTGGGGATCGGACCTAGAAACTGACCTTAAACTTGGAGAGGAAAAATTGAGGAGCAATAAGGTTTCTTTGGAAAGACCAGTGGTGTCCGTTAGCTCTGATAATGCCATATCCCAGCATAGGTTTCAAAACCTTGGACAAATAGGAAGGCCTACCAAGATCCATGCTTCTTATGAGATTCAACTCTTTGACCAATTCTGGATCTCCCACGTACAGATGCTGCTTATTTCCAGTGGAGTACAGAAATATTGGACCTGCTCATCATATTCATATTGATATACCTCTTTTTCTCTGCCTTTCTAATAAGACCAACATCTAACAGCAGTAGAGAGAGAGAAATTAAATCAGAGACGTACCATAGAGCGTTCTCCAACGTTGAAGATATGGGAAAACAGAAGGAAACCAAAGTTCATGAGGATGTGAGGGAGATGATGAGAGATTGGAGGATTGTGATTGAATGCGTTTCATCTCTAAGAGGTTGCCCAATGGGAAAGAAGGTTTTGGTCCTGTGATTCCTTGTTTCTGCAGAATTGATCGAATTCTTTGAGGCTTCAACCACAGCTTCTCCCACATGATGATGATCACAACCATCATGAAGCTCACAACAATGGCTGCCACACACCAAACCATCTCTCTCGCTCTCTATACAAGAAAGATTAGTTATGACAGAAGTTTGGCAAGTTATATGTGTGTGCATATATATATATATATATGGGTCCTTATTCATCATGAAGAAGTGGCAACTCACGATAATACCTTGCAATGCAAAACGTAATTCAATGAACGTTATGCATATAGACATACAGCCCCAAAGGAAAGTAATAAATGTGTGATCATGCACTTTTTAACCATTTATGAATATAATTATATTCATGAACGGTTAAACAGTGCATGATCACACATTTATTACTGAATGGTTATATTCATTGTGCTCATGAGCTCTTGCCTTTTATATATTTCTAGAAAGTCAAGTTGAGATGTCTACAAACTCGCGATAAACTTGTAAGTTTACATATTGATTTTTCAATTATTTAGATTTAAATTTATTTAAATGTAGTTTTAGGGGGCAAAATGTTTGTAACTGACGTTAAATTCGGTCATCGATGCTCAAAATAATACTTTCAAATCATTAAAAATTCAAAAAAACTTTCAGATACCGAGTACTCATTCAAGAATTTTTCTAGAATATTTAAGAACTTTAACCCTAAGTATTTAAATCTTAAGTACAAAATCATGTTGAGACACCTATAAATTCATGCTAACTATAAATTTATTTGAACTCACGAATTGACACATTAATTTTATCATTTTTATATTTCTAACTTATAGAATTGTATTGACTAATTCTTAAACGTAACCTATGCTAATTTTTCTATGTGATCATGCTCAATATCATCATATATGAAATTTATAGAATTTTGTTTTTGTTGAGCATGATAAATTATGAATGTTGATAATTTTTCAATTTTTTAGATTTAAATGTAGTTAAGTCAAATAGTTGTCACTTTTATATTTGAAAGTTTTTTTCTTAGAGACTCGAAAGCATTATTTACTAGGGTTTATGCCCTTACTCAATGGAGAGGAAAATTGATGTTTGCCATCTAAAACTAAACGCTATGTCATTTGGGGTATAAGTGCTACAAAATAACACTTTCATGAAATTTACGATCTAAAAAGAACTCTTCTAAGTAGTGGATGCTTTTTTGAGAAAACTTTTAAGACATTTAAAAACCTTAACCTCAAATATGTGAACATCTATTCAATAAGGATTTAACTATTGGGTTGGATTTAGTTTTAGGTGGTAAATGTTTGTGCCTTCCGTTAAATCTGGCCATAAATATTACAAAATAATACTTTAAGGTTATTTTAAATCCAAAAAAATTTTCAGGTATTGGGTACTTATTGAAAAAACCTTTTAGAACATTTAAGAATGTTAACCTAAGTATTTAAATCATAATATCAAAACGTTTACCCGCCTTACACCGGGTTGTTGAATCAAACGAAGTTTCGAATAAAGTATTTGCGGTACGGTAGATATATGAATTTCTTTCATAAGAATTTGCAAGGCTGCATTGTACTTATCACTTGTTTAAGGGATATAATGATTAAAACCTTTACCCGCCTTACCCCTGATTGTTGTATGATAAAAATACGTAGATATGTGAAAATTTTAAAATTTTATAAAACTTAAAAATAATTAAATAATAAATTATTTTAAAAACGGTGGTTACTCAAAGATATCTTTAAATAATGTTAAATAAAATCATTAAATTTAGATAAGACAAAATAAAGGTAAATAAATAAAGGAAAAACCTTATGTCCAGGGCAATACAACTAGTGCATCCAGTTTACCAATAAGCAAGTGACATTTGGAGCATTTTACACGTCAGTAGAAAAGTCGTTCACATAGTTGCTCTCTCCCTTATTTCCCAATTGCAAATGACAAACCTTAATCAACCCTATGTTCCAGCACAACATCTGCAACAACAATAGCCTGACGTACGTGTTGAAAGCTAACCATGAAAAAATGTTGAAAACCAGGTATACCCATTTGCAAGAATAGAGCATTTTCATCCTCCTTCACATCACATCCTCTCCTTGTACCTGCTCCAACGCCACGAGAGGCAGCCAGAAATTGATTATCAATCAATTGATAAATAAGGTTCAGCATCTGCGACAAGCTCGTTAATTGGTGGAGCAAATTGAAGAGCACCAAAATTGGGGTAGATCGTTGTAGTGCCGCCTCGGATATGCTCTCCAAGAATTTAAGACCCAAGGGGAAGCTATCCCCGGGTGTCGGTCTCAAGGAGCCTTAGTGTAAATGACTACCTAATAGCTAGATGCGAAACTAATTGGACGGGAAAAACATTTTGTATTTGATTTTTGAGATGTAAAAGAAAGGTTTGTATGAAAAGTGTTGTATGTTCAAGAAAGAATTGAGATTGGATTTAACGGGAGATTTGGATTCAATGGGATGGAGTAACCCTTGGTGAATAGAGACTTAAGACAATCATTGCTTCAATTTGTTTTTAGGGAGCTCTTTGGTTCATTAAAAAGGCCCCTAGAGGGATCCCTCTAGGCTAGGCTTGAATTGGGTGAATTAGTACCGGAATCCCACTTACTAATCCCTCCAACACCGAGTTGATTAAGCTTAAAAACCAAGGTGAATTTGTTAATTATAAGGGGCTATTAATCCGACAACCAGGATCCCGAATTGCCACTTAATTAATCATAGGGTTCAATTAATTACTGGAATCCCACATAATAAATTAAAACACAAGGATAGAAGGCCAATGCCTCTCATGCAACTTAACAAACTCAATAACCAATTCACAAATGCAAATACTTGACAAAGTGGTCTACTAAATGAGAATCCTCAAATAGCACAAATATTAACTAAAACATTCATTCAAAATGATGAATCCATACATTCAAACAAAGTTTGAGTAAATGAAGAACAAATGTCAAGCATACACAAATGGAAACAAGCTACAAGTGTTTTAACCACTCTCTAACAAAATATAATTCATAGAAATTACATCCAAATGAAGAAACAAGCCCTAGAATCCTAGAAACATGCTTAAACATAAGGAAGAGAGAGTGGGAGAACAAGAACTCCCCTAATGAAGCTCCAAGCTCAAGTCATTAGTCTCCATCACTAAGGATTTGCGCCCTCTAGCTGCGGCCTTCCATGTTGAAGTCACCAACAAGAGAAATGAGAGTGGGTGCCATGGAAATTTGGGATGGGAAGGAGGTGGAAGATGAAGATGAGATGAGAGAATGAGAGAGCTAGGGTTTGGGTGTGTGTTTTGTGGACCAAATCTGTCTTCTAGGGTTTAGAATTTCATATTTATAGGTCTCCCAAGTCGGGTCTAAGAGTGGGTATTGAGTTGGATCCGAAACAGAGGCCTAAAACGCGAACTGAAAATTCTGCAGAACAGCGTCTCGTCGCCTCGGCGAGCTCCAGTCTTCTCTGCCAAATGTGGGGCTTGCTCGCCGTGGGCTCGCCGCGGTGAGCTAACATTGTTTCTGGTCCTTTTGTGGGCTCTTCGCCGTGATCTCGCCGTGGCTAGTGCCTTCTTTTCTGCCCTCTTCGTTTGGTCTTCTTCTTCATCCCGGGATTCGATCTTTGGTCCTTGCTCGACCCTGTAAGTAAAAATAAGACAAAACCAAGATCAAATAGCCCTATAAATTAATCAATGCAATTAATCTACAATTATGGCTAATTAATCCTAATTTTACACTCATTTCACTTGAGAGTTTGAGACATTAAATTAGACGTTATTAGACCAAACTTGCATCTTAATCATGTTAATTGCCTCAAATTAAGCATATAAAAGTATTACAAATCAGAGATTTGTCACAAATGGATTGAATGCATATGCTAAACAAAAACTTCGTCTTTCGTTAGAAAAAGATTCTTGAATCAAGAAAAACTCTCAAGAAAAAGGAAAACAAAATCAGTAACAATGATAACGGTACCTGAGTAAAAGCTGGGAACAGAATCACGGCAATGAACGGCAGAAGAATTAGAACGGTGGTTAATATCAAGGCTACCGATTTTGTCATCATAATTGGAGAGCTGTGCGTTAGCATTGAAGGAGCAAGATACAGATGGAGTGCATCGAACAACGGAGAAGGAGAGAGTATACGTTTCTGCTGACATGTTAAAGGATCCAACTGTCACTTGATCAGTGGCGAAATGGATGCACTGGTTGTAACACATGGACATATGGTTTTTTTTTTTGATGATATAAGCCAAAATTACAAACTCAATTATTGCACCACTGCTTCTCCCGCTCGACCATGTCTGCAACTAATTCCGACACTTCAGAAAAATTAAACAAACCATTGCCCAAACCCAGAGCATATTTTGCCAAGCGGTCTGCTATCTCATTTGCCTCTCTGCAAACCCAAGAAATATGCACTTCCCAATCTCGTTGAATAAGACCACTTATCTCTCCCATCAGAGGAGAAATATCACTGACATCCCCAAACAGAGCCTCCACCTCCTCAACCAGCTGAAGACAATCTGTCTCCACCACCAATTGCCTCACACCATAATCCCAACTCCACTTTAACCCCATAAGGATGCCCCACTGCTATGCTAGATAGCTGTCCCCTTCACCCATGTTTAACAGAAATCCTCCCATCACAATTCCTCTATGGTCTCTTAAATTTTATGTCATTTTTTATTTAATTTAGCATCTTTAATTACTTTAACAATAGAGAGTGTTAGTTTTTCAATACTTCAAAATATTTTTGGCCAAAAAAATACTTCAAAATAATCGATCATCTTGAAGGCTTGAACTTCGTAAAATTATTTATGTCCTTGTGTGTTATTATACGTTTGATGCAAAAACTATAGCTTTATAATGTATTTTGACTTTTACCAAAAAAAAAAAAACTCGTAAAATTCATTACGGTAGAAGATAAATAACTATTGTAGGATATAAAAGTGTGAATAAAATAACTTGACTTCTAAGGAAAAAAGTTTGAAGAACTAGAATATTATATGTATAATAATAAGCTAATGCTATATCCACATATCCCACAAACATATTTTGACTTGAGATAACTTGATTCTATTCTGATTTTGATCTTCCAAATTTTAAACAAAAAGCCGCTGTCCCTCAAGTTTTATTTTAGTTAAAACATTGATCCCAATATGTTTTAATAAAAATATGAACAACTTTATTCTTAGATAGACTACAGCTAAAATGAAGACAAACTTCAAGGATGGAAAAATATATTAAAGGCCTCTTTTGGATAGCGATAGAGAAGAACATTTACGAAAGATAAACTCCTATTATATATTCATCTATACTCCATAAATTACTTTAGATAAGTGATTTTAATATTATCGCTAACCTAACCTAAATATGCACTAAACCATTTAATTCAGAGAGATGTTGCACTAAAGACATTGTAGGAATACACCTAATCCATCCTTGGTGGATTAGGGCCCAAGCCCAATGAGAATTATGGCTAATATATAATGCCCAATGAGAATTGGGGCTAATATATAATTATGGAGAAATATGGGATAAACGAGTAATTTTTCCCTTAATAATTTGAAATTTAAAGGATACGTCTCTCCATACGTTGTTTATAAATAAAAGGATTTTGTGGAAAGAAAAAACCAACGCAGAAACAGAAGTTTTGTGGTTCAAGGCTCTTCTCTTCCTCTCCTATGTGCATCTGTTGTATACGTATTCGGAGTCCAAATTGGTGCTCCAATTTTGTGTGGGTACCAAGCGAGTCTACCGGATTCCAGGTATGCCCAAAATCCTTTAGTGGCATCAGAGCATGATAATTCTTGAGGCTATAATTTCATTTATTTGTTCCGCTGCGTTGTGCCTTTCTTCTTTGTTTTTTACATTCGATAATTCCTGTGCTATGGAGATGACGATGATGATGATTTGCTTCTCATATAAATTAAGCAAATCGTTTACTGTTCAGTCAGTTTTTTTAATGATTGATCTTTGAGGCTATATATGTTTCTTCTGTGCGTGTCTGGATATACATGCGCTGGGTGTGTGTTATGTATATGTGGTTCTTTGCTTCTCGATTTTTTATGCCTTTATTTTGGGTTATGTTTGGTTGTGTGCGTATGTGTGGACATGTATAAATTTACATGCTTTCCGTGGATGTGTGGCGTGCGCATGTGTGGATATATATATATATATATATGAATTATTATTTTCCCCCCTTCAAGTTTGGGTTATTTATGTATTCATGGTGTATGTTGTGAATCTGGATTTTTTCCTATATCTTCATATGTATGTGTGATTAAAACATCAAGAGAAGATGTAGGAGACCATGAACCATATAATCAAAACATACCAAAACCGAACAGATCAGTTTTTGGGATTGGGTCATTAGAAATCAAAAGATTTAGGCCATGAAAAGTATCCCATTGCGTAGAGCACGAAAAAAACTATGAAAATCGACTACTAGAACGCTCAAAACGGATGTTGGACGACTGAGATACAATCGAAACAAGTTTTGGGTCCGACGAACCCGACCCGTTTTCATATCCGGATATGGGTCGACCCACTGAAGGTTAAAGACAACCTCCAGCACTAAAACGGCGTCGTTTTAGGGAGTTGTTATTAAAAAAAAAGTTGAAACTATGCGTTTCACTAATTGGTATTTGCCTATTTGGGCTATATGGGCCCCATTTGGGTCCATGGTCCAATACTTATGTTTTTTAAAAAAATGGGCTTATTAGGCTGAGCCCAGTACGCCTAAAAAAAATAAAAAATGGCATAATTCAAGTGGGCCTCTTCTGGGTGGAACCAAAGTCTTATAAAAAAATCCAGAATATTTTTTTATTCTCCTTCTAGGGGCATTTGAATGACTTGAAAGCCTACCTTAGGAGACAAAGTATCCTAAACCCAGTCCAATCACAAATGATTCAACCAATAAAAGACTTAAGAGAAAAAACTAAATGTTTCTGTGAAGAAACATATATATAAATTGCATAAGACATTGGAATATCTCTTTGAGAAAATAGAGAACCTCTTAGAAATCACCAAAGCAACATAGCACAACTTCTATCATATCACTTAGGAATATGAGATTCCTAAAGCCTTCCTGAATAACGGTTACTGAGAACCTATCAAATTTGGTTTTGAGAAGTAGAGAGACTTCACCTTCCATTTTGATATTATATTCGGCTGAAATTAACTTCACAAAAATTATAAGAACATCGTAGAAATCAAGAAAACTCTTAGTCACTCAAATAAGAAGTTAATAAGACATTATGAAAATAATGTAAAGAGAGACATAAAGAAGTAAATGTCAAATACACTTTGTAGATGGGAGCAAAAAGTCAAATGCTCCGCCTGAGTGGGAGCTCTTGGAAAATGTGTTTTCTAAGAATGTTATATGCTCTATCTAAGTGTGAGCTCTTAGAAAATAAGTTTTCTTGGAGTTTCATATGCTTTATCTAAGTGTGAGTCAATGTCAAATACTCTATCTAAGTGGGAGCTAATGACATTGCTCTATCTAAGTGGGAGCTTTCAGAAACTATTCTTTCTGAAATACATAATTGAGCATATTGTAGAAGTGCTTGTATAAATTTTTTTATAGATGATAATATTATTACTGGAATCAGTGTGATGGGAGGTTTAAACGTATTCTCCTGATCATAGACCCAATAGTAATATTATTTTTCTAGTCAAGAATAATACAAGTGCATGACATTGTATACTTCAATGTGTTACAAATTTGCATGGTTGCAATAATACATTCCCAGGACAAACGATCAAAAGCTTTGGAGAAATCAATTTTCATTGCAGCCAACTTTTTCCTTTTCCTCCTTAAAGTATGCACCTGATTCATAGCATCTGCCGCTAGCATGATATTGTCAGATATCAATCTTCCTTTTAAAAAAGCACTTTGATGGGGGTGAATTAAATTATATAGAGGATCCTTAATTCGATTAAAAAGTACTTTTGAAAGGATCTTGTATGACACATTACTCAAGCTGATTGGTCTGAAATCCTTAAAATTTTGTGGATGATCTGTTTTTGGGATTAAGACCACGTTGGTTTTGTTCATAGACTTCAGGATATGCTCTGATTCCCATATCGAAGTGACCATATTTCCCAGTTATCTTATTACTTTCTGCATCATATCCTTACCTCTTCTGGGAATCAAGGAGGCTGTTATAATGAACTAGCTTGGCAGGTTCTACCGCCTCAGTTCATACGCCCTTTGATTCTTACAGAACACCCCCTTCTGCATCTGCATAGTTATTTATGTTTTAAAGAAGTGTTACTTCTGCTCTACTTCCTTTTCCTTTTCCTACTCGTGATCCTCCGCGCCCTTCGGGACTCGCTCCCCCTACTTGGTATCAGAGCATAAAACCAGCTAATAAATGTTTCATCATGGTCATCAGTTTCATGACCTGAAAGAGCTTGTTGTTCATTTGGTTTATGGGATTCAAGCTGGATATCTTGGATTTGGGATATTGCAGCTGCATGTGTTTCTTGTTGAAGTTTAATATAAGAGACCTCAGCCTTGAGATTATGGATCTCATGCTGGAGGTCTTGTATGGTGGCAGGTTTAACAGAATGTTTGAATCGGTTTATGGTTTCTGTTAAATCATATTTATTCGAGATTAAAGATGGTTTATTTTTGAAAGAACTCGGGTTTTCATTGAGAAGTTCTTTAAATTTAAACAAGTATTCGCCCTTTTCATTATCAGGAAGTTTAGTGATAATGTCAAGGAGTAAATCTTGTTCTTTAGTAATGACATTAATAGAAGAAGAGGATGATTCTTCAATGTCATCGTCTTGGATATTGTTTAGATCCTCTGAAGAGCTTTTGGTATCATCTGTCTCAGATTCTAGTAAAAGATTATTAATTTGATCAAGGATTGGTTGGTCAATATTCCTAATCTTGTTAAGTTTGCGAGTCAAACGACAGTATTTTGAAATGTGCCCTTGTTTGCCGCATTTAAAACATTTTATTTTATTTTGAGAAGGATCATTTTTGGGTTTAGATCTAGACTCTTTGTGTGGCCACCTAGGGGTTGTTTTTTGTTTATACTTATGGTAGGTTGGTTTGTCAGTTCTACACTGCCTTGGTTTAGATGGCTTAGATTTTTTACAAGCAGGAAAGCCGAACTGTTCACAGAATGTGCCCAGCTCTTTACTCCTTGTAGCCTTTTCTTTGGCAAGTTGTTTTTGAATTTTGTCATCCTGACAAATTTTAAGAGCAATTTTTTGGACATAAGAAATCAGTTGTCCATAACTTAAGCATTCATAAGGGATGTTGCCATCATGTTGGTTTCGAAGCTTTTCTCTAACTTTATCACCCAAAGATTTAGGTAATCCAGCTAGGAATTTTTCTTTCCAAAATGGTTGATTGGCATCATCTCTTGTGAGTACTCGTTGTAAAAAGTTATCTCTATACCAACGAAAATCGGATAGAGTTCTGCACTTAAGATTTGAGAGGAGTTCTGCTGATCTGTCTTTCCAAATAGATGGATCTCCAATAAAATGTTTAATAATTGTAAAAATCAAAGTGTTTACAGAATCAGGAATAGAACATCCATCAGATGTTATGGGTGTTCCATCTGCTTCAGTTTTTACAGAGGTAAATATGGCAAGTTTGTCCTCAGGGGAGAGATAATTATCCCACCAGCCTTTTAGTTGTCCGGAAAATCCAGCCACTAATAGGTTGGTAATGGATTCATCTGAGGCATTGTTTTGGGTTTGGTATGTCGTACTTACCATTGTCATTTGCTGAAGAATCTGTAATATGCTTGTTTCACTTTGACCATCTATGTTCCATTCATAAATATGATCAGCACTAAATGATTTAAAATTCTGATTTAATCTTTCTTCTAATAAAATATCAGGAGGCGAAGCTCGGGAATAATAAAGTTTAGAAGGTTTTTTCCAATTTTGATTATTGATTTGAAGTGGGGCTGATTCTGAAAGTTTAGATTCTGTGTCAGAGTCTTTTTCAATATTCATTACATTTTTTGAGGATGAGGATGTTTGAGTTTGAGGTGTATCGGGGACAACTGTGGACTGGAGTTGGCTAATCTTATACTCAACTTGTTTTAATAAATCAGCTCTGTTATTTAAGAATTCTGACTTAATCTTTGAGCTAAGTTGGAATGGTTTAAAGAGTGGGGCCTCTAATTTAGGGACTGGTGATTTACTGGGGTCAAGCAGAGGAGCTGTTTTTTGGATCACATAATCCCCTAAAGTTTGGAGGTATTGATTAGTATAATTATTTTGTTCTAAGATATTTTTTATATCGATAGGGTCAATTGGGTTAAACAAATCCATCAAAGATTTGTTTCAGTTCCAAGAATTCAAGCTAGTATAAAAAAAAAGTTTTTCTGCTCACATAGCCTTATATTATAGTTCTTTGTTATTATACATGAGTCCTTCCGTGAGATGTTTTTAGGTCATAAGTCCAAGAGTTAGGCAGGCGGTTACCTCACGCAGTAGTGTATAATAGCCGAGACACTATCTTTTGGCTAGAGCATAACTACCTTATTTACAGTCTTTAAGTATCATATTTAATCTCCTAGGCAGGTATCTAATTCATAGAAGAAAAATCAATTTAATCACCATCTACAAAACATCCTACTATACAAGATTCCAATTCTTTTGATAAAAACTACCATGAAAGCCATCAAGACCCTGCCACTACCACAGAAAACACCTATAGCGGCGCTTTTTTGACCCCTATAGCGGCGCTTTTGAAGTGCCGCTATAGCTAGCGCCGCAATAGGTCACGAGTGTAAGCGCCGGTATAGGCCTCTCTATAGCGGCGCTTTATTACCCAAAAGCGCCGGTATAGGTATCTTTTAATTAGTTTTTTATTGAAACTGAAAAGGCCTATACCGGCGCTTTTTAAAAAAGCGCCGGTATAGGCTGATCTATACCGGCGCTTTTTACAAAAAGCGCCGGTATAGGGTATCTATAGCGGCGCTTTTTATAAAAAGCGCCGGTATAGGTTATATTTTTTTAAAATATACAATTTGTTTTTTAATTCACACCCACCTGCATCATTGCCAAAATTCCAGCAATTCTATACAATTCCAGGCAGTCCAAATACACCAGTAACTCAAACAGAGAAGAATATGTACAATAAGACCAAAAGTTATATTGTTCAGTTAGGAAAATAAACGTGCATACTACTAGTCAAAGCTGTCCAATTTGAGAGAACAGAGGGTGTACATAACTACACCATTCTTCAATTAGCGCTTCCATCTTCTCCCTTGACAACATGAAGCAACGTGTGTCTGGGTAATACTGCGTATAGAAATTTAAATGACAATTAAATTTACTTGAAATCTAACAAGTACAAACACTTAGATTAGGAAAAATATAAAACTTACTGTCAATGGGATGTTATCTCGATCACGTGATACGATATCCCTCATATAATACATGACATAGTATCCACAGTCGTTGTCATTGGGTTGATGTGGGCACTGTAACAAAAAATACAGAATAGCATATAAGAGCAGTTACGTTCTGGTTTAAGTAATGTACGATTGTTTGAAAAATTGAATAACTTGTAAAACCTGAACTTTGAGCCACGGATAAGCATCTTTCTGGTCAAGGGCTTTGGAATAATTGTACCCATTAGCTGCCCGATAACTAGTTAATGCTCTGGAAACAAAACATATTAAATTAATTTTAGTTGCTTGGGTCGGTCATATAAAATGACAGATAATACAACACATTCAAATAATGTTGACATTCACTTACCCATTGAAGAGACGCATCAAATCCGGGCGATTATCTGCTTCAGCAGATTCCACAGGATCCAAATAGTAAATAAGTGGATCCGGCTGTACTGTCGGATTGATGACAAGCAAAACCCAATGTAGCCTAAGACGTTTTATAACGTTATGTCAGTATATATATCAATGATGATTGGAGCTAAGAATACGATGAAAGCTATCATGCCTATACACTTACCCTGTATTAATTGGAGCTAAGAATAAAGTTCTGCCTGTTGCCTTTAAAGTGAAACGCCTCTTAATCTCTTTGAACTGATCATCACGTTTCACACCCTCAATTTGTGCTATTAAATAAGGGTTTATGAATTCGAATGAGACGTTGTCCTCGGAGACTATGACTTCTTCATGCAGGTGCCTTCAAAGAAACCATACAAACATCCAATTAGTGTAGAACTTATGACATTGAATGAAACCACAATGGAAGCACATATATACCTTATCCATAAATTGACGACTGTAGCACTGACCCATCTTTCGTCAAGCACCTCCATGACCTGATCCCTAGAAAGAAGGTCATTGAAATTTGACTCGCCAAATATAAGCCTGTTGAATGGGATTGTGACAGTAGCATCGCGAGGTACGGTAGCTGCAAATGCTCGCAATCGAGCACGATTTGGCGTTTCAACACTTATATCTTGGATAACAGGAGCAGGCACTTGAACTTTCTTCTTGCCCTTTGCTTTTGTTGCCTATAAACCATATAAATAGAAAGTTTCAAAAATTCTTCCAATAAGAAGAGTGTTAGTTTAAATTAATTAGAAACTAACCACCTGTGACACTGGACCAGCTCGTGAACTCTTTTTCTTCAATTGAGCAGCTGGGCCACCGGTACCTTTTACACTAGCCACTTGTGCTTTCTTTCCCAGAGACTCTGTACCCTGTAAAAACTTATAAATTGTAAAAGAACGTTATTCCAAAACAAAGAATGCTAGTCTGAACGTTATTAGTAAATACCACCTGTGGTATTGGCTCAATCAAACTGATGGGCCAAGCAACATATGCACCAGCTATATCTCCGACCTTAGTCATCGCATCAAGAGTAGAGAATGGTAACGGTGCATCCCCGTTCAGGGAGAATTCAATCATAACCCTCAATGTATTTTCAGGCAACGGAGAATTGTGCAGGATCCTGTTTGAAGTGTTGAAGACCGTACCGATTGCAACTACTTCACTGAAAGATTGATCCTTGTACAGGTTGCACCTTGATTCGCCCTACAAAAGAGTTAACGTAAGCTCCCAATCGATAATATAACAGTGTCACTACAAGTTTATAAGTACAAAAGACAAGAATTACCTGAGGAATTTGAGCCCTAGGCATCGTACAGCTATCCCTGATGCTTGGACTCTGACACGAAGGAACGTTACCTTGTTGCATGAAGTTCGACATTTGTGATCCAACATTGTTACGCTAGAAAAATTCGTACATCATATCTTGCCGTCTTTGCATTTCCTCATTCCTTCTTTGCATCTCAAGCATAGTCTCCCTCAGAGTATTGACTTCATCTTTCAACACAGAAACTTCGCTTTGTGTTACCCGCTGTTGGCGGCCAAAGTAAGCTGAAGGCGTGACCCCTATACCAGTGCCCCGAACACGGCCTGAATACTCAGGACGTTCAAGTGCTCTACTGAGGATATCACCTTGGCCAAATATGTTGACCTCCTCGGGCGATTCTTGTGATAACATTTCCTATAACAAGAAGGAAGGATTATTAGTTATTAAGTTAGGAAATTCACTAATAAAAAAATTACAAAGTCCAAGAGAATGACTTACACAGCGTTCACGGATTCTTCTAACCTCTTCGTGAACGATGGTTCCGTCGCTTTTGGAGTGTCCTTTGATCCAGACCCTAAACCGTGGAGGGTGACCTTTTAAGCCCTCTTCCTGAATCTGTCATGGTAAAACAGGTGAACTTATAAATTAATTACATAAACATTAATTCACACTTTTAGAAACAAAAGGGCGTTGCTAACATACCATCTCGTACTCCAATTCTGGAAATGTTTTCCAGCCGCCTAAATAGGGATACGGACAGCTTTTAGCCGCCTGGCTATTTTTTTCGCTTCTTTCCCGAAACTCCTCTGATAAGCGTGATTGCACAAATTCATCCCAATCTGCTTGGGTTATGACCCCTTCATATGTAGATGGGGGTGTTGGAACTACCTCCCCATTTTCATCTCTCAGATATAATGTCGACAAATCTGAACGGAAGTTTCTGTGTATTTTTGAAGCTTTCTTCATGACATAGTCCTTGTGAGTCTCATCGATATGAAACACAGTCTGTAGCAATAGAAATCATATTAAATTTGTTAGTTACAATGTTATCTATCATGACAAAATTAAACTTAATTGTAAAAAAAATAGCTTACCTGAACCTCTGACCAAATCTCATTACGTATTTTCTTGTTTACTTTTCTCCAATCTGCAACTGTAATAGGAACTTTATTACGAACAGTGCATCCAACGAAACCGGTAAGGGCCTTCGCACTCTTTCCAACTAGTTGGCCATTGTCGTTCCATACAAGGGCTGCCTTTTTTCCCTTAGCTCTAAGTTTGAGGAGATCACGCATAATGGTCTTGCCACGACGAACTTGGTCCTCAACATGTGCTCTACCCTCATCAATAACTTGCTGGGCACTCTGTGGTGCTTCCTCCTCCTCAGGTACGTTTGGATCCATTGTCTTGTAAAATAATTAAACAATATACGATTTTAGTGCATGCATATGCATATAATGAAATAATTCGAAGTAAAAAAAAATAAGAAAATACATACAAACTTAAATCATTATGATGGCATTCGACTCCTTTTTCTCATTGTTATATTATCCAAAATTGTTGGCTTCCTCTTTTTTGTGGGATTTAGGGTTGTGTTGACCCAAATGCCTTCTTCATGGTCACCCCTTACATAAACAGGCTCATCTTCGTCATCATATCCGTCTGCATCAAAGTCTTCTGCCAGTAATGTATCAAAGGAAGGATCATCTTCAGTCATATTCATATCTTCATCATTGCTTCCATCATCAACTTGTTCGGCATAATTTTTGTTCGACTGAATGACAACTGACCAATTCTTCTTAGAAGGATCTGCAATGTAAAAAACTTGTGCCGCTTGAGACGGTAGAATGTAAGGATCATCCTTATATCCAACTTTAGAAAGGTCAACCGATATAAACCCAAATTCATCTAACCGTCGTCCACTATTGTTGTTAACCCACTGACAGCGGAACACAGGAACTCTGAACATGGTGTAATCTAACTCCCAGATGCAATCAATAACACCAAAGTATGACATCTGTGCATAGACGGGATTTGTATCCCTTGCACTGGATATATGCCATGCCTCGGCAACAACTGTGACTCCACTATTCTGCATTGTGCTTTTCTCATCCTGACCTTTTGTATAGAATGTGTAACCATTGATTGCATAGGCAGTGTAAGCAAATGCGTGCAAACCCGGTCCTTTCGACAGCCAGAACAATCTTTCACCAACCGATCCGGCATTAAGGTCATGCTGCTGACAAATACGCCATTGAACCATCTAATGAAATGTTTGTTGTGCTCCTTCGTAATCAAATTCTCATTTCTATCACCGTGAATTTCCCGAAGAAGTTTTTTGTGTTCTTCAACAAATGGCTCAACCTCAGGAGTATTATGAAGAATATACAAGTGCGCCAGCTCCCTTTCAACATTAGAAATGCGTATTAAGTTGAACCCACTCATTCCTTTCCCCGTTAATCTCCCGTCGTGACGAGACTTGGGTAAACCAATAGGTTCAATATTTGATAGGTAATCTGCACACAAATCACTCGCTTCTTCGACGATGTATCGTTCAGCAATACACCCCTCTGGTCGATATCTATTTTTAACATACCCCTTTAAAACTTTCATGAACCGTTCAATTGGGTACATCTATCTCAAATAGACTGGGCCGCACAGTTGAACCTCTTTGACCAAGTGTACTGTAAGATGAACCATGATGTCAAAGAATGAAGGGGGGAAATACATTTCAAGTTCGCACAGGATACAAACGATCTGTCTCTGCAAATCCTGCAACTTTGTTGTATCAACCACTTTACTACAAATGAGCTTGAAGAACATACAAAGTCTGGTGATCGTGCTACGCAATTTCTTAGGTAAAATGTTGCGTATGCCGACCGGTAAGAAATGTTGCATCAGGACGTGACAGTCATGAGATTTCAGGTTCTTCAATTTCAACTCTTTCATGGACACAAGGTTTTTTACATTTGAGGAGTAGCCCTCTGGAACTTTGATTCCATTCAGAAACTCACAAAATGATCTTTTCTCTTTCTTCGAAAGGGTGTAAGCTGCCGGAGGTAAATAAGTACGGTATCCTCTCTCGACAGGTGCTAACTCTTGTCTTATTCCCAACTTGACCATATCTAATCTCGAATTGACACCATCCTTACTTTTCCCATGCATATTCAGCAACGTGCCAATTAGGTTATCACAGATGTTTTTTTCAATATGCATCACATCAAGAAAATGCCTAACATATAAGGACTTCCAATACGACAGTTCGAAGAATATGGATCTCTTCTTCCAACCACTTGTCAACACATTTTTTGCAAAAGGCTTACCAAAATCATTCTCCAACGCCTTCACCTTTTCAAAAACGCTATCCCCGCTCAATGTCCTTGGTGGCCTACCTTCTTCTGAGCTCCCGTTAAACGCCTTTTTCCACCTACGCCAACGATGTTTTAACGGCAAGAACCTCCGATGTCCCATGTACACATTTTTCTTACAATGATCCAGTCGCAACGAATGGGTATCATCTTCACATACAGGGCACGCACCATATCCTTTGATGCTATATCCGGACAAATTACCGTATGCTGGGAAATCATTTATCGTGCCAAACAACATGGCTCTCAAATTAAAACTTTCTTCCTTACAGCCATCAAAAACTGTCTCACCCGAATTCCACATATACTTCAGGTCTTCAATCAATGGATCCAAGTAGACGTCTATATCATTGCCGGGTTGTCTAGGCCCGGAAATAAGCATAGAAAGCATCATAAATTTGCGTTTCATGATTAAATTTGGGGGGAGGTTGTATATCATCAAAATCACGGGCCATGTGCTATGAGTACTACTCTGAACTCCATGCGGATTGATTCCATCGGTTGCCAATGCAAGCCGTAGGTTTCTTGGTTCTTCACCGAACTCAGGGTACTCATAATCAATTTTTTTCCATTGGGGGCCATCTGCGGAGTGCCTAAGTTTGGTGTCTTTAATCCTTTCATCGGCATGCCAAGTCAAAAGTTTTGCAACATCCGCATTATTGAACATGCGCCTGAATCTTGGAATGATCGGAAAGTACCACAAGACTTTAGAAGGACTCTTACCTTTCTTTCCATACCGAGATGTGTTGCATTTCGGACAGTCCTCCAACAATGCATACTGATTTCGAAATAAAATACAGTCATTGGGACATGCATGTATTTTCTCATATTTCATACCGGTCGAGCGGAGAATTTGCTTTGCCTCGTATGTTTTTTACGGGAGTACATTCCCTTCTGGAAGTATATCTCGCAGAGTGGAAAGCAGTGCGGTGAAACTTGCATCACTCCAACCGTATCGCGCTTTCAGGTTATACAATTTAAGCACCACACTCAATCTTGTGTATTTGCTGCATCCCACATACAACGGCGTCTCTGCATCACTCTTCAGAGTCTGAAATACTTCAGGATCCTCCTCAGCCACCACGTTCAACATTTCTTCAAGGTCATCGCTCTCATCACACATGTCTGTGTCAACTACATTTGTAGCGCTACTAACATCAGGTACCTAGTCTCCGCCAGAATACTCATATGTCTCACCATGCTTTGTCCAACGTGTATAAGACGGATCGATTCCATGACAAATTAAATGACCCAACAGGTCAAGAGGGCGAAGACGCTTTCCATATAAGCAAGACATACAAGGGCACACAATTCTGTTAGCATTCTCTGCATGCTCAGCAGCAAATTCAATGAACTCTTTTGCTCCATCTATATATTCCCTTGAACGTCGATCACAAGACATCCATTTCCGATCCAACATTATAACCTACTAAAGGAAAACATCGGTAAGATGTATATGACCTACTCATTAGGTAGCCACCTTACGATGTTACCTTATTTTCTAAACAAAAAATCGGCAGCATAACAGCTAAAAAAGGAACATTTCCAGGCTCAAGGCCCTCTCTTTTTTACATAGAAATGGATTGCCAACTATATAAACAACATCAACTCAATATATCTCCACAGCCCACCCCAACAGAATTCACAGAGCATATATAAAGTATTAATAGTTCCACAAAACAAAATTTTCATACAAGTAAAATAAAATACCATACAGTTTTGTCTAATAACCCAACATAAAATGTTTGTACCTGAACAACTTCTTTTACTTCTTAAGGTCCCTACAACATAAATAAATTCATTAATTGAATAAATGAACCACTTATATACAAATGGTCAATATATTTTTACCAACATGTAATCAAGACTAAGTTATAATTTATTGTCGCAAGTAGAATCTCTTCAGTGATTTTTTTAAAGATCATAATTCTTGGTATGGTTATCTATCAAAATTTAAAAATTTTGAGTTTTTTAAGTAGCATTTTCCTCCAAACTATTGTAAAAAATCGTACTTCAGTTTTTTCCTATCTACTTGATTACATGTAGATAATAAAGGAGACTTTCCCCCTACTAGAATCTATAAAATGAACAATGTGACATCAATAAAATTTTGATGTCATGCCACGGTAAATAGGATTATGCTTGTAAAAAAAAGTTAATCTCTTATGGTTAGCCAACATTATCTTCTCCTCAGGATATATATATATTTAAGGGATAATTCTCAATCTATCAACTATCCGTACAAATTTTTTTTTTTGGACTAAATATTCGTACAATTACAAATCCTCTATTTCTATCGACACTATGGTCATATTAATAGCACAGTTGATCCCCAGACATTGAGCAATTTACACATATAATTCAGACCTTAACTTCTTATACCCAACTGAATATGAGACCACAAAATCATCCCTTATAAGCTCGAAAATCCACTTTAATTTTACTCATTTTTGCTTTTTAATCACTAATTAAATTAGCGCAGGTCGAAGTCCAAATAAGCAGCCACTGAACAGGAAACCCCAACTAAGCACATAGAAACATAAACTTAATACTCACATTCAGAGCATAGTCAATATTGCAGCTTCAACATTAAACTATATCATACTCTCAAACAAGCTTATACACCATGTTACTCCGATTTAAGCCCAAAACCAAAGTTCAAAAGGGATCAGTGACCCTCTAACAACAGAAATCCGAAAATCAGAGTATAAGCACTAGCTAATCACTGATTTCAAGCTTAAATCATTGATTAATCTACCCTTACATGTTTTAATCCGTGAAACATCCTATGAAGATCAAATCCATTCAAACACATTTCTCAGGAACGGCAATAATGGGACAGAACCAGAGTGGGAATGAAAAGAGGAGGTTCAATGGAGTTGGAAACACTACCTGCACGAATGGTGGCCGTCCTCCGTCGCCGGCGAGGAAGCCAAAATTTCCGGTGAGACCTTCCCTCTCTCTCACGATCTCTCTCTCTCTCGGAGGAAGAAGAAACTTATGAGGATTGGCGAGGCGGTCGAGGTCGGGCTCGGTGGGAAGAGATGAAGGGGACGAGGGAGGATGGGGCGGCGGCTGTGAATGGGCGTGGCTGTGGGCGCGACTTAACGGTGGAGAGGGAGTTTGAGCGTGGTGGAGAGGGTGGAGAGGGAGTTTGAGCGTGGTGGAGAATTTCCCTGGGCGAAAAAATAAAAAATAAAAAAGGAAGGGGGAGTAAGTACGCCGGCCCTGGGCGAAAAAATGGAGGGAAAATTCCCTCCATTTTTTCGCCTATACCGGCGCTTATTACAAAAAGCGCCGGTATAGGTGTTTTAAAAATAAAAAAAATTAAAATGAATCACAACCCTATACCGGCGCTTTCACAGTAAGCGCCGGTATAGGGTATATAAATAAAAAAATATAAAAAAAAAAGACGATTTAAAGCCTATACCGGCGCTTAAACATAAAGCGCCGGTATAGGTGTTCTAAAAATAAATAAAAAATAATATGACTCACAACCCTATACCGGCGCTTTGACAGTAAGCGCCGGTATATGGTATTTAAATAAAAAAATATAAAAAAAGGATTATTGAAAGCCTATACCGGCGCTTTTCCTAAAAAGCGCCGGTATAGGCTTCCTCTGTTCCGGCGCTTTTCTTGGAAAGTGCCGGTATAGGGTCCTTGATTATCAATCCCGGCGCTTTTTACTATAAGCGCCGGTATTGTTGCGTCACGATAGAATTATTTTGTAGTAGTGATGCGCACTATTCTTTGGTAAGGAAAAGACTGCATTTTTTACTTGTTCAAAAGTGATAGAAGTTAATATTTGAGCAGAGTCTTGCGAAGTCAAAACTAGGATTGGTATATTATCAATTTCAGAAAGAATTTGCTCATAACCTTTAGAAGGATGACTTTGGAATATATCAGAAAAATATTGAAAAGCCATTTGAGAAATCTCCTCAGTTTGATAAGTCCAATGTCCAGAGGGGTGCTTTAGTTTGATGATGAAGTTCCTATTCCTCCTATGATTGGTAATAGAGTGGAAAATTTAGTATTTCGCTCTCCTTTCAAATGCCAACTAATCTTGGACTGTTGATGCTAATAGTTCATCTTACACTCATAATAAAATTCTAATTCATTCTTGAGAGAGGACAACTCATTTTGAGATTCGGAAGATATTTCTTGAGATAACTCAATATTCTCGGAGACAGTTTTAGGAGATGATTCAAGTTGTCTTATGTTGTGAGAAATATTTCCAACTTTAGCTTTACTCCAGTTAACATGAGTAGACAAGGTATATTGCAATCTAAAACTTGAAGATCTCGTGAATCTATTATGCCAACAAGATTCAATGATATTAATGCGATCTAGAAATAGATACCAAAAAGGTTCAAACTTAAGTTGTTAATGGAATTTCCTTGGAATCTCATTATGCAACACAAAGGACTATGGTGAGATGCAGCAATAGGTAAAGTATCCAGATGGGAAAATGAGAATTTATCTAACCACAACTGATTACAGAAGGCCATATCTAACTTTTCCAGGATTAAATTCTTGCTCTTTCGATGATTTGTCCATGTAAATCTTGGTCCTTTTTGAGGAATTTTCATTAAATGGCAATTATCAACACATTGTATAAATCTGGTCATCGTACTTGAGCATCCTTTAGCATTACTCTTGTCCTGTGGATGATATATTTGGTTAAAGCCTCCCAAAAGAATCCATGGTCAGTCAATTGTAGGTGCAATGAATTCCATCCAATCCTAAAGAATGTAATGACCAGAAATATTTGGCAGCCTATACATAAAGGTCAAATAGTAAGAAGGGTAAATTTCATTACTTAATAACTTGCAATGATAGATATGGTTGGATACCTCCTTAATCTCAACATCAAAGTTATCTTCGCTTGCAATAATAGTCCCCCCAAATCACAAGCATCAATACCAACAAAAAAATGAAAATCCTAATTTATTTAAGGTCATACAAGCATCTTCAAAACGGATCTTGGTTTCTGATATGAAAGTGAAGTACGGCCTTCAATTATTAGCAAGCCGCTTGCATCTTTGACTGCCGTGGTTTTACATAAGCCACAACTGTTCAAACTTAGGATCTTCATGGGTCACTTGGAAGCTATTTTGTGGCCGCTTCCTAAGCCATATCAATAAGAGCAACATCTATGATGAGTTTAATCTTTTTTGATCCAGCTTCAGAGTCTATGTTGCAAGGAGATGATCTTTTCTTGGGGCCATTGCTTGCACTAGCAGGGGGTTAAAGTGAATGGCTGAGGCTAAAATGGAATATGAATTTACGACTTCAGAAGTATCCTTGAAAGACATGAAACTAAAACCATTCTTGTCAGGCTCCGTGGTACCAATGGTCCCTGCAGGAGAGTTGAATAGTAGAGAGGTAGGTTAGCAACCAACATCTGCTCAAACTTGTCATTAGAGTTTGGATATAATTTCCAACTATAATTTCCAGTTGGGTAAACTTGGTAATAAATACCAAAGGATTCAAGCTTGACAACCATATCTGATTTATAGTTTTTGCACCAATTGATGAGATCAACCAGGACCATAATATTAGTTTTTATGATGAACCACTTTTTAGAATGCTTCCTTGCCAGAGTAGAAAAAGGAACAAAAAGAGAAGGAGCTTCAGTGTCTTCATCATGTTTTTAAAAAATGGTAATACATTCCTTGATAAACTTTTCAACTTCATCAGTAATGAGAGTATCTGAATGATTGAGTTTTGGCTTCTTAGGAGGGGAGTTATATGAAGAGCCTTTAACCTCATTAGGATGTAGGACAACAAAAGTTCCTTGCCTAAATTGTTCCATATTGGAAAAAGCCATAGTTACATGTGTGGAGAAGTTTGCAGCAGATGATTCTCCAATGAAACAAAGTGGATTTTCAGGGAATAGCATATTAGATTGGGGGGATCATTTGACATCTCATATGGGGTTTCCACCAAAACAAGAGGAGGATCATAAGGAAAAATGGAAGCATTTTCAGTAGGTAGGTCATTTCTTTCTTTCGGATGCTGTATATGAATGTCAACATTTTCCTCTGACGAAGGAGCTTCATGGTTTTCAGCACTGGCATTTATAGGATTAAAAACCTGATGCTCTTCTTATCTAGTAGCTTCCTGCAATTCTTCATTTATATCTGGGATGATTGGGTCTTGACCTTCTAGGAAGTCCGGAGGAGCATTTGCATCAGACATTTCCTCATCATAAAAATGTAGAATATCTTCAAATTGATCATTTTGAAGCAAGACATCCTGAGGGAGAGCCTCAAAGACATAGTATTTATTTCTTTCTAAATCAATAAGGGCATCAGTTTTGATGGGAAAAAATAACAGAATCAGTGGCCAAAACAATTAACAACATCCATGAGAATCCATAAGAATATATGCTATTTCTTAATAGATGATGACATCATCAATATATCCTTCTAACACCATCCCCACGACATTTAGAGGGATATATTGATAGGAAAGGAGGGGAAAATATTTTTAAATGGTAAATTACCATTTTACCCTTCGATTATAATTATAGATATTTTCAACTAGGGGCAAATATTGACCTTTTCATTTCTTCCCATTTTTCTTCTTTCCCATTATGCCCCTCATTGCAAATTTTAATTACCGTTCCCATTAAATCTTGATCTTCATTTAATCTCTAAAATAAATTCTCAATATGTTTTATTCTTAAATTTATTTATAAGGCTTTTTAAATATCAAACGATACCCCAAGGTTCTAAGTAATTTCCTCATTAACTCTTTTCAAAATTTTGGGGTGTTACAATGGCAGCCATATAGATGGTTTTGGCACCAATGTAATCCCGCATATAAATAAACTCATTTAAATGGTCAAGACAACCATGAGGCCTTGTATAATAATTATATTCAAATACATTTGTTATGATGCGGCCATAGATGGCTTCACCACTAGGTGATTCCAAATATTATTAAACTTATCTCACGATAAACTTATCCCACATATCACCATGGATGTTTACAAAGGCAAGCTAAGATGCTTAAAAATGTATCCCAAGCTAGGCGCCTAGGACCCTAACACAGGGCCATTAAACTATTGAGAGCAATATTATAAGTTTGATAAATGCATATCTAAGCATCCTCTTAGGATCTCCTGGATGAGCATGGTCTCCTGGGATGGTTGGTGTCCTTCTCTTGCTAAGAAGTCAACATATCTGATAGTATCATGCATTGCAGATCTTAGTTCTTTTATTCCTTTGTCATATATCAGTGTCCTGATATCTCCCACTAGATTATGTAGAGGGTGGGTATTATCACACTCCTTCAAAATAAGGTTCATGGTATCAAGGGAGTCTGAATATATAATAATCTTCTAGAATCCCTTCTGAATTGCAAGCTCAATACCTATTTTAATTACTAATAATTTAGCCTCAGTCACCAAGTAAACTCCTAAGTTTTTTTGGAAGCCAAAGATCCAATCACCCCTATGGTTCCTAATAAGTCTAACGCAAGCAGCATGTTGTTGTAGCCACACGGAGTAGTCAACATCAACACATACAGTACCATTTGGGGGCAAGGTCTAATGTTGTTCATGCTCTTCTTCCATCTTGAATATCTGGTGGTTATAGTCCTTGTTAGCAATACTCTCCAATAGAAGGTATGAGCATCTATGTAACATGTCTCTCGTGGACATCCTCACTCCTTCATGTACAAACTTGTATCTTACATTCCGTATAATCCAACAGATGAGGCTAAACACCCTAGTCTAGGTGTGAGTCTTGTAAAAGCCCCTTCCTGATTTGGACCTTACATTCCAATTGAGCCAAACCTACAAGCTTCCACAAATAAAGTTTGAAAAATGGTTAGGAGAAACAATACTATCCCAGACCTCTCTTTCTTGCTCACAATCTCTAAGTAAGTGTATGACACTTTGCTTTCTCAAACACTGATAAGGATAGTCACTCATCATAGTTAACCCACGCTTGGCTCTTAGAATATTCATAGCTATTCTCTCATGGGAAATCTTCTACATTAACAATTTTATTTTTTCAGGCATCTGACACTTCCAGATTTTACTCCAAAGGCTACTCTCATTTTGGCTTGCTGATTTTCTCCCTAACAGGAATTTGCATGCTGAGTTTACCGAGAACATTTCATCTTTCCCAACCCTTCAGGTGAAGCAATAATGACCCCATTAGCTGTAGTTTTCATCTGAGAAATTATAGCTATAATCCCAAGAGGGAGAACTCCTAGCCATTATGTACTTTTCCATACTCCACTTGCAGAAATATGATCCAAGACCTTGTCATTTAGTTGAACCCTATTCGGCTGCATGATGTACTGGATGAGAGGCCTATCCAATGGGGTCCAGAGGTCATGCCAGAAGCTTGTGCTTTGTCCATTACTTATCTTTTTCTCCAATTCCTTGCAGAAGGACATCCCATTAAGTTAAGATTGCCTTCCAAGTCCTAGAGGCATATTTTTTTATTAACGTCCGGTGTGGGTGCTTCCCAACACTTGTACTTGGCTTTGAGGCACTTAACCCATAGGGCTTCCTATTTTGTCAACAAACCCCAATAGAGCTTTAATATGAACGCTTGATTCTGGACATAGAGATTTTTCATGCCTAGACATTTATCCCTTTTATCTAATGTTATTGTGTCCTAATGGATAAGGTGCATTTTTCCTCTTTTCCTCATCTTGTGATCATAAAAACCTCTGACTTATCTTCTCAAGCTCTTGTAGAGTGCCCTTTGGTACCAGCAAGGTTTGCATTTGATAGATAGGAAGGGTAGCTAGCACGGCCTTAATAAGTAGTGATATACCCACAAGGCTTAGATGTCAACCTTTCCACATTGATAATCTTCCCTTGGCTTTTTGGATGATCGGGCTAAAAGTCTATTTGGTAACTTTCTAGTGGATGAGGGGAAATCCCAAGTATTTTCCCAAGTCCATTGTTAGACCAATACCAAGAGCTTGTCTTAATTCAATTGCCCTCTTGTGATGGATGGCTTTAGAGTAGAACACCTTTGACTTATTTAGGTTCACTCTATGCCCCAAAACATCAGTTCACTCTATGCCCCAAAACATCACAAAAACTTTGCATCACTTTCTTGACCTCCTCTATTTGCTTATGGTTGATTCAGCAAAAAGAGTCAGATCATCAGCGAAGAATAAATGTGTATAGGAGGACCACTCCTTGTCAACTTCAAAGATTTCTACCTTCTAGACTCACACTCCCTCTTTATCATGTGGTTCAGTCTCTCCATGCATAGCACAAACAAGTATGGACTCAAGGGGTCCCCTTGTCTAATCCTTCGAGATGGTTGGAATTTCTCACATTTTTCTCCATTCCAAAGGATTGACATCGACATCTTATTAATACACGTCATGATGAGGTAAATGATTCTGTTATGTAACTGAATGTATCTTAGGGTTTCTTGGATGAAGTCCCAATCTACACGATCATAGGCTTTCTCCATATCAACTTTAATGGCTACATACCCCTTCCTTCTTCCTCTCTTTCTCATGGTTTGGATGTTCTCTTGAGCTATAATAATGTTCTCACATCTAGACCTTCCTACTATAAAGCTACATTGTTTCTAGGATACTAGCTTATTTGTCACTCCTTTCAACATTTCTGCTAGCAATTTTGTAATTATCTTGAAGCTGACATTGCATAGTGAGATCAGCCTCATATTTTTAATGATTTTGGATGATCAATTTTTGGGATGAACACAACACATGCTCAGTTGATTATTGCCACACTTTGAGGGTCTTGAAATATATCTTCAATAAAGCTATAGATCTTTTCACCAACTAAGTGCCATTGGGTTTGAAAGAAGTACGCTTGGCCCAGATGCCTTGAAGGCTCCTATTGTAATCGCAGCATTTTTTATTTCCTCTCTAGACACTTCTGATGGTATCTGCCTCCTTTCTGCTATATTGAAATCCACGAATTTTGCTAGCCATCCCATCGAGTTTAATTCTAATGAGTCACCCGTGTATTATCTCTGGAAATATTAGGATGCCATATCTTTGAGTTTTATCGGATCATCTACCCAATCACCTTCATCATATTTTAGAGTCATGATTCTTTGTTGCTTTCTACTCACAATTGTTGAGTCATGGAAGTATTTCATGTTCATATCCCCTTACTTAAACCATTTGCACCTAGACTTCTGGAACCACATGAGTTCTTCTTGAGGAACCCTCGATGGTACTCCCTCCACAATTTAGCTTCAAGTCTAAACAAACCCAATTGAACATTTTGGCCCATCTGTTTATTGATACCCTCTATTCTTCTAATTACGATTTTTTTTCTTTTTGCCCAGATGTCCAACTGAGTTCTCATTCCATTCCAATGCTTCTTTTTGAAAAAAATTCCAACCCCTTAATCTAACCTTTCCCGAGCCATGCTTTAGCGATACATGCGTTAAAGTAATCTTCAAGCTTCCACGCTACTTAGTAGGTAAATCTTCTTGGTCCTCGAACTCTATTCGGTTTTGACTGGTCAGATTTAACCACCATAACCCTGTGATCACTCTTAAACTTCATCTTATGGTAGGCTTTGGACTCTGGATAGGATACTTCCCACTGGCAATTGTGAAACACCCAATCAATGCATCCCTTTAAGCCTGTCCTTTCCTATGTAAATATATCCCCAAGCACATTAGTTTCAATTAATCCCATGTCTTTTATACAGTTATTGAACTATTTAGCAGAGTTCTCATCTATTTGAACACCCCTAGCTTATCTTTGGTCATCAAGATGGAGTTAATGTCCCTTAGAATAAGCCATGGGTCACTGGAAGCTTGTGCTATTGCCCTGATGAACTCCTATAGAATAAATCAATTCTGATTTTTGGTTTTGCCATATACAACTGATAGAACAAAACCTTTTTGGGATCTATAATCCACAACATGGTATAAGATATAAGCCACCTTAAATGTAGCTTCGTCTCACAATATCCAGATACCCTTGGAAAATCTATTCGCCTCAGCTCGAATGCAATTGTTAGGTCTTAGTTTCTTGACAACACTATCAACGCGTGGTCCACTTATACAGGGTTTAAGAAAACAAAGAATTTCAATTTGGTATTTTGTAACTATATCACAAATGATAAGGGGGAAAGCATAGTTACCAGCTCCCCGACAGTTTCATGAAGCAATTATCATAATTAACATTTAATTTGTTAATTCAGTTAACAGAGAAATAGATTCCCTTACTGATTTTGACCAAATTGTTGCATCTCTAACAGCTCTTCCTTCGGAGTCTTAGCCATAGTGGACCCTTTCTCATCAATAAATAGTGATATTTTATCATTGAGATCAGTCTCATTTGAGTCTAGGGGTTTTGGATTACATACACCCTGCATCCCGTCTTCTAAGCTTCGAGTTTCTTCCCCGATTCTCTGGTTTTCTATTTGTTGTTTATGGCCTCTATTTTTCAATGGTTTCTTTTCTTGTGTTTGCTCTTGGGATTTCAACAAATCTAGGCCCACTTCCTATACATTCCTTTGCACTACCAGATGAGTTCTTCTATTTGTGCCCTTCCCTTTCCTTGTAATTTGCAGGAATATACAAGAGGGGGTGAATTGTGTTAATCAGATTTTTAACAAAAGAAGTCACAGACCCTTATACTGGTTCAGTCCAAACTCTTGGCCTACGTCTAGTTCTCTAACCTTCAGTTGGGTTCCACTAATTCCTCAAGATTTAATCAGGCTCTTAAATGCCTTTACAAGTGATTGTATAGCAAGAACTCTTTCTTACTAATCAGTCCCCCTTACACTTTGTAAGAATACACCCAACTCTTAAGATCCCACTATCTTAAGAGTAATCCTCACTTGAAATGAGATTACAGAAAAACTTGTTCACTCATTGAACAACTTGTGATACACACTGAAGCACAAAGATAATGAATAATCTCTCTGAAAGTTGGTAAGTATTGAATGCAGTAAGTATAACTTAGTAGAAATTAATCAATACACATAATCAATGCCTCTACCAACTTATTCATCAAGGTTTTTATATCCGTCACTGGAATTCTACCCGTTGATGAAGTTATAGCATTTGCTTTATCTTAGAGGAGAGATGATTATAGATGGAGTGTTGAGATGAATGTGTTCTGAGCAGCATAACTCCATTGTACTTGGTTTGCTTCAGTTCCTCTCTCTTTATTAATCGTAGAACTTAGTTGTTGAATCAAACGGCTCTAATGGCAGACTTGTGTGTCTAACGTTAACTTCCTAAAATAGGTCTGAACAACTTTTGTACTTGAAAGCTAAAAGTAGGCTTGTTCATTCAGTTTGAATTAAATCTATCGCCACATCGATCATAGCCTCTGATCGATCACAGGGTCTGGTTCCTGATCGGTAACACATAGATCATACATTGATTAGGACCTGCATCACTAAACAAGAAGTTAGAAAATATCTCGTCTAGTCGATCATAGGAGATCTCTGATCGATTAGACTTATCCAATCGATTGCATTCAGATTACATTCATATTATAGCCTTTCTCTGATCGATCACACATTGTCCTCTAATCGATTAAGTCTTTCTGATCGATTAGGCTTAGGTTAGACTTGAATTATTCTTTGAACCTTCTGATCGATTACAAAGGAGGTCTGATCAATTGGGCTTATCCAATCGATTACTCTAAGTTCTTTTAATTTCTCTGATTGATCACGCCAGTACTTTGTTTATCTTTCACTTTCTCTAATCGATCACAGGGGTTCTTGATCGATTAGGCGCCTATGATCTTACTCCTAATATGTCTCTGATCTATCCCTGATTGATTAGGCTTTATGTTCCTTAACTCATAATCTGATCTTGATCAATTAGGCAATACTTAGCATTTTCTATCAGATTCTCTCTAAGGTTTTCCTGATCCTTACCCAACCTTTCTTTATGCCTAAGTTATGTTAAGTTATCATCAAAACTCATTATTCTAACATTCTCCCCCTTTTTGATGATGACAAAACATAAGATTTAATTAGATTGTAGGCAAGAAGTAACAAACTAATAAACATAGAAACTTTGTTAATGAAAAAGTCATACAATACATCTGAAAGCAGTATAAGCATGATGAAAATATATGAGAAACATAGTAAATATCTTCTTGGTTAATAAAAAAAATATAAAGCATGAAAGATGCAGATGTGGAGTGATTTATGCAGATTGAGATGAGATTTTGGCTAGATCAATCTAAGTCACTCAAGTCCTTCCAGTACTTTGTGTCCAGATCATAGTCACCAGATTCACTACTAATTCTCCAAGAGTCAGTTGAAGGTTCTTCTAGAAACTTAGTCTCAATCTCAACTTCCTTCTTCTTAGCAAGTGCTTTCTTCTTCTTGGGAGGAGCTTGCTTCTTCTTTGGAGGAGATGGAGGAGGGAGAAAGGAGAGCATTTTGTCTAGGCAAAATTATTGCTTCTGCTTCTTTAGAGGAGGCTTAGTGGATTTTCCTTTAGGGGCAGCCTTTCTCTTGGGTGCAGACTTGGGGGTAGGCTTGGGTTCTTCGATCACAATACCCTTAGTTGCCCTAGAGCTCTTCCTTGTTGCCATTGCCTTAGGTGGAGGCTTAGGAGCAGTCATCTTCACTATCTTTTTCTTAACCTCAGATTGAACCTCTAGCCCTTCTTCTTTTTCATCAGACTTAAGAAATTCTGAGGTAGTCTGGATGGGATCCTTCTGTACTGATTTACTGGGTTTCTGGTAGATCACTGTCTTCCTGATGCCCTAACTAGGAATCACAGGTTTGAGTTCCTCCTGATCCCCTTTTGCCTTTGCCTCTTCTTCTGCCTTGGTTTTCTGTTCTTGCTCTGCTTTGGCCGTTGCTTCTTCTTCTGCCTTAGTCTTAGCCTCAAACTCAGCTTTCACTTTCAATTCTTGCTCTGATTTGGCCCTTGCAGTTTCCTCTACAACCATTTCTTATACTCTGTGATGGATGAATGGCCAGGTATCAACAGAGACAGGTTGAGGCTCCCCTTTATATACAACCATGGCCATACTCATGTCTTCCTCCAGAACAACACCATCATCTTTTGGGGAAACATTGGTGGCTTTGTCTTCTTCATCAGATGCTTCTTCCATCATGCCTTCTTTCTTAAGGCTTAGTCTAATCCATTCTTCCAAGTCATGCATCTCTTCAAGTGTTTGGCCTAATTCAGGGACTTGGGGCATGTCAGAAGCAATGTCTGAGAGAATTTAAGCAGACTCAACAGTTGTCTCCTGAACGATGCTGCTTTCCCCCTTAGTTGTAACACTGAATCACTTCTCCCCCTTTTTGGCATCATCAAATGGAGGGGTAGGAGTAGGGTCAATGAAAACAACTTTTCCTTTTCTGGCATAGGTGAGGGAAGGATCTGGCCAAGGGGTATAATGAAGGGTTGAGGGGTGGATTTGAGAAGTTTGAGATGGTGGTGGAGTGTTGTGGGGTGGTGGAGAATGGGCATGTGTTTGGGGTGACTTAGGGTAACTAAGAGGAGTTGTGGAAATATTCATAAGCGAGGGAGGACAGTCTTGGTTGTCTGAGGAGTCTGAGCAAGTGTGTTTAGAAGGAGAGGGTTTGGAAGGAGGAGTGTGTTTATGAGAGGTTTGTGGTTTGGTGGAAGGAGAAGTAGGATGAGATTGTGAGGGAGAAGTATGAGGGGAGTAGTGGATAGGGGATACCTGATGGGCCTCATGCCCAGGAAATGGTTCCAATGGTGAACCAGGGAGACCCACTTGAAACTTTTGCCTGAAAATGTCTTCAAGGCCAGCCATTCGATTTTGGAGGAACTTGTGCATGCCCACCACTGCATCATAGCCTTTGAAGATTGTCACTGTACATTCCTTGACTGATTTAACCACAGTGTTATTGAGGGCAGCAATCAATCGCTACATAAGTCTGTCTTCTATGGCTTGATGTTCCAGAGATAGTTCTTCCATGACCCTGGTGGTCACTTTGTCAACAATTTGATCGATCATTTGGCCTTAGAGAGGAATATCCCTATCAAGTGCAGGGGCTGTTGGTTCAGGTGCTTTAGGTTCAGATGAATGGGAAGCGGAGGAGTGGACTTCTTCTTCCTATGCTTTCTAAGGGTGGCCTTCTTCCCCATGAACTTCTGTTTATAGTGGAGGTGCAGGGATATGCCCCTGACTAAAAGGATTCAGGCCTATCTTCTTTAGTGTGGTAAGATTGCATCTTGGGGGTTCGACATTCTGTTCACTTTCAAGCCAGAAAATCTTATTGTTGCACAAGATGAAGAAAATTAACTGGGCAAAAGGAAGAGGAGTCTTGACAGTCTTGGACTTGTGGAATCTCAAGAACTCCTCACAGATCAGTTTCCTAGGATTTATAGGGACTTTGTTGATAACCATGGCTAGGATTGGATAATCAATCTCAAGGATCTGAGAGAAATTTCCTGCCTTGTTCACCATGCATCTAGAGTATTCATAGTGGATTACTCAATAGGCTGGAGGCAATTGTGTAGGCTTAAGGGTCCCCAGAACTGGACTGTTTGGTTGATAAATCTCCAAAAGTTCACTGTCAGTGTATTTCTCCCTTACTTGCCAAGTGTTGTATTCTTCCATCCCAGGCCCACCCATATGAAGCCACTGGTTCAAATTTTTCCAATCAAAGGAAAATTT
Organism: Mimosa bimucronata; assembly: GCA_037074515.1. Taxonomy (NCBI): domain Eukaryota; kingdom Viridiplantae; phylum Streptophyta; class Magnoliopsida; order Fabales; family Fabaceae; genus Mimosa; species Mimosa bimucronata. The sequence goes on from CM073446.1 coordinate 6,972,044, forward strand.
CTTTCCTCTAACCTGTGATGATACGATGATCCCTGTAGTCTTTCCCTCAGATTTAGTGATAGAAATCTTCAAGTTGGAGTAGAAGGCTTTGATGATTTTCTTATGATGGTGATTCTTGATCCCTATCCATTGCTTGTATGGTTCCAACCACTCTGTCACTGGATAACCATTCCTCTCCAGATAATCAATGTCCATATAACCACATCGTTGTTGAATGGACCTCCTTCCAATGTCCTCTGATGCATCTTCAATAGGACCTTGAGCATAAGATGAATCAATGGGAACTTTAGTGTCCCCTGACATGAGGTCTCTGACCCTCACTGATGCTGGACTTTTGCCCTTAGACTGGGAAATACTGGCACGATTTTTGGCCATTGATTGTGATGGTTGAGAGGTTGAGGGTATAGAGTTTGAAGGCGGTGTGGGATTTCTATATGTTAGAGCAAGATCTCCTGGAGGCAAAGGAACTGTATCACGAATAACTTGTGCTCGATAATTTCTGGGTATACGCATTTTGGGTGCCATTGGGGAGGTTTATATAGAGATCTATAGGATATGTTCAGTTATTTGAAGGGTTGCAACTGGTTTAGAAGAGTTATGACGAATGATGATTTGAATGAAGACTTCAGTTACGACTGTTATGAAGGGGTTTGATGTATCGAGCCTTTAGGGTTTGATGAATAAAGGAGGGAAATGATCAAGAGTGAATGCCAATGAATGCGAAATGATGCAACAGTTGCATGTGTCAAATATATATGAGAGAGTAACTACATAAAGGTATGCATCTGTCAGAAAAAGTGTACGTCCCAAATGTTACCGTTGGCGCCTGATCATCACTTGTGCTCTGTGATCGATCACAGAGTCTAGTGCCTGATCGATTAGATGCATCTAATCGATTAGGAATTGTTATGATCGATTGCCCACTCTGAGTAATCGATGCCTGATCGATTACCCCTTCCTTGTGATTGATCAGATAGCTCTTATCGAAGGCTGCCTTCACCTAATCGCACTACTACAAAAAAAAGTATTTACGTCCACTTTTCACGTCTCTTTTTTAAATATGAGATGTAGAAAAAAGGCGGTGGCAAAATTGTAAATATGTGAAAAAGTTTCAACGTCTCTTTTATTTGAGACGTAGATTCTCAGGAAAAAAAAGCGGTAAACATAAAATAAGGTGAAAAAGAAGGCGGGAAGAACTTTTCACGTCTCACAAAATTTGTGAGACGTAGAAAGTAAAAAAAAAAAACTTTCCACGTCTAATAAAATTTATGAGATGTGGAAAGTAACTTTCCACGTCTCATAAAATTTATGAGATGTGAAAAATCTGTGGGGACAAGGTTTCCACGTCTCACTTTAAAAGTGAGACGTGAAAAATCTAACTTTTCACGTCTCATAAAATTTATGAGACGTGAAAAACCTGTGGGGACACATTTTTTACGTCTCATTTTTAAAAGTGAGACGTGAAAAATCTAACTTTTCACGTCTCATAAAATTTATGTGAAAAACATGTGGGACACATTTTCCACGTCTCACTTTTAAAAGTGAGACGTGGAAAACCTTCCCCAACATTAAAAAAAAAGGTTCAGAACTCATTCTGCTCTGTCTCCCTCTCCACCTTCGAACAAATCGCCACCACCATCGTTCTCTCCTTCTCTCTCTCACTGCATACCCTCAGAAGGGAAATCCCTCAGAATCTTCAAGCATCTATTCGCATGAATCGTCTCTCACAGGAGGAACCCTAGCAAGAAGCTCCTTCGTTAGATCCAGAGCACATTTCTTTCTTCCTCCTCAGACCAAGGCACTGCTTCAAGGAAAGCAACACACGAACGAACACATTCCTCGAACAGCAACTCCAAAGCAACAGGAAGAAGATCTAGAGCAGTGGAAGCACAGTCAGAGGCGTTCTTCATTCTCGTCTTTTCCTTCAGGTTCTTGTTCAGATCTTGTTCTCAGTTATCTTTAATTTTCTAAAAATTTTTCCGACTTCAAATTTTGGTTAGGGTTCCAGTTCAGATCTCGTTCTCAGTTGTAATTAATTTTTTCAAGTTTTCAGACTCCAAATCTTGGTTATGGCTAGGGGGTCTGTTTTGCGCTGTCATTGTCGTTTTCTGGTAAATGTGTCTACGAGTTGTGCCATTTTGTGCTATACTCAAAATCGAAGGAACCATGTTGAGTTTGGGGTAGCGAAGACTATGAATAAGCTTTGACATTGTTTATTTATTTATTCATTTTTCCTGGTCTTTTACACCATTGTCGTCATTGGTCTAGTGTTTAAACCAATTAATTTGTGGTTTGAGAAATGATGATACTGACAAAAACTTGTGAAAAGCACTTTCTGCTGCTTGCATTATTTTGTATGAGGGATATCTTGTGAACTGGATGGATCATACCAGTTCAAGAGTTGCTAAGGGCATGGCCAACAGTGAGACCAGTGGATGGAAATCTACAGAGTTCCGTAAAAAGATTGCTAAGACCATGTAAGAAACATGATTTTGCCATAATATTATTGGAAGTGCTCATATTATTATTTTTATATTTATTATAGTCATGTCTGTAACACTGATCTTGTTGCCCAATTATTTTTCCAGTTGATTATCTTGATATCAATTAGTTTTAGTCAATTTTTGCCAGTAGTTTTCTTGATAAGATGACACCATGTTTTAAATTAAGGCAAAATGATGGAATCATTTTTTATTAGCTTTACTGATTTGGAAATTGACTGTACTCTTCTGTTGAGTTCAGATTTCGTCTTCTTTTTCTCTATTCTCTATTCTTATATTATGTCATGACCTTTGCAGGGATGGACAACCAATTGCTGTCATTTACTTCAGAGCTGGGTATACACCACTTGATTATCCTTCAGAGTCGGTCAGCAACTTGATTGCATTGCTTTGCTGCTAATTATAATTGCTCTTTTGCTTGTAGAAATACTGTTCATCACCATCCTTCTCTGCTTTAGGAAATGTTAGCCTGCTGCAACCAATATGACTTACTGGTGCTTTATATATATATATATATATATATATTTGTTGGATTCTTTTGTGATTTGTCGCTGAACTGTTTTCCTGATTAATTTGATAGTTTGGGTATTGTTCAATTTTGCTAGGAGTTTGTTTTGATTTTTTGCCCAATCTTTTAATCTGTATTATGTAATCAGAGAAAAGCTTTCTTATTTTTTCTTACTTGTGTTGAAAGTCATTATTCTATCCACTTCCTCTTCGTCCTTATACACCTTAATGAATATATAGCACTTTTTTTTTCAGCAACTTGGTTCATTAGGCTAGCGAGGTAATGGCGACAAAGGCTTTGAGCTTTGTTGTTTGTGACTCATCTTGTTTTCTGTATCTGTTTTGAGCCCAGTTCAATCTCGTTCATATATTTTCTTCCTCTTATTAATCATATTTTCTTGTTCTACCATATCCTGTCATTGATAAATTTCTGGATATCAATGAATTGTGATAGCTTTCAAGTTCAAATTTCAATTTTTTTAACATATGTACAGCCAACTTCAGTACTTTTCTCATATTTTTATCTCTGAAATTGAATTATACACCACAATTCCACTTTGTTTGGTAAAATGAAGCTTACAATTCCTTTCATTGTAGCAATAGTCTTTTTTCAATTAAATTTTTTTAACATATATTTGCATGCAAACAAAATTGGCAAGATTAAAAATTGTGAATAAACCAACTGGTTGTTTATTTATAAACCCATTAATTGTGAATAAAATTTGAGATACAATGCTTTAATTTTTGTTAAACTGAACTCTATATTTATATTTTCCTTCAGACAGATAGTACTTTTTTATAGCCCTACATCTTACACCTGCATATTTCTTAAATTTCAAGACAAACCAAAACAATGTTCTTGGAACCTAATGTTATATATGTGCGGGTTGCTGTTTTGAATATGTAGGATATGAATGTACCAAAAAGACAATGGAATTTGAATAGTTGGGGGATTTCTGTGTAAGACTTATTGTCATGTATCTTGCATCATAGGATTTCTGATTCCCTATTACTTATGACTAAAGTTTGGCCTGCATTTCAGTTCTTGTATATGTTAACTAAATGTGATATCTACTGCCTTATTCATGTGCTTCTCTTAGCTTTCATTGATTTCTTTCCATCATGCGGTGGTCTGACTTTAATGCTACAGGGACTTTGATGCATTTGACTTGAGGATGGGGCTTCCAGCTGAAGTTAGCAAATTATACAAGGCCATAAATCACAATGGGGGTGTGACATATATACATTAAACTGCTGGACTTGGAGGATTTTGCACTAGTGTGCCCTTGTTCAGACAGTTGAACATGATAACCTAGATAGATTTGTTCTACATCTACTTTTCAATGAGTTCTTTAGGATTTATAATTGTGTTAAGATTTATAATTGCTATGGTCAGTTTTATTTATTATTTTTTTTGCTAACCATCCCATACTTTAGGATCAAAGTTGTATTCTAACACTTTTGTAATATTAGTTTGGCTATAAATAATAAAATTATTTCATTTTTTTCAATTTAAATGTTGTATTTCTATTATTCCGCTAAAATATTGGGGTTTTTTTTGGATTGGGGTTGATCATTCTAATTTAAAAAATATCTTTTTAAAAAAAAAAAAAAGACTTTCCACGTCTCTTATTTGAATAAGAGACGTGGAAAGTCTCACTTTCCACATCTCATTTTTGTAAAAGAGATGTGGAAAGTTGCCACTGGTCACTTTCCACGTCTCACATTTATAAGAGACGTGGAAAGTGGCCACTTTCCACGTCTCATTTTTAAAAAAGAGACATGGAAAGTTGCCATTAGTCACTTTCCACGTCTCACATTTAAATGTGAGACGTGGAAAGTGGCCACTTTCCACGTCTCATTTAAAATGAGACGTGGAAAGTTCCGACTTTCTACGTCTCCTCTTCCACATCCCATCAAAAAGAGACGTGAAAAGTCCAAAAAAAGATACGTGAAAAGTGTTTTATGTAGTAGTGTCGATTCCCTCATTTTCTTCTGATCGAAGCGTAATTGATCACAGGACATGCTCTGTGATCGATCAGGGATCTTTGATTGATTGGACAATGGAAATGTCACTTTCATCACAGAACCTGTAAAATTTTGATTTGACACTCCGATGCCTAAGTTAGTATTTGATCATCAAAACTTAGCATTTAAATAAATCAAGAGGAGTTAAGAGTGTGATACAGTTCTACAATTCATTTGGATTCACAATTCTCAATTCTCTTATGATGAACACAAATTGTTTAACTGCCAGATGTTTAGTGAAGATATCTGCTAGCTGCAAGTGAGTAGGAATGAATTTAACTTTGACATCCTTCTTTTGCACATAATCTCTGATGAAGTGATGTCGGACATCAATGTGCTTTGTTCTTGAGTGATGTACTGGATTCTTGGCCAAGCTGATTGTGCTTGTGTTGTCACAGAGAATTGGGACTTCTGGAAATTCCAATCCCAAATCCTTCAATTGATGCTTGAGCCATAGAACTTGAGCACAACAGCTTGCAGCAGCAATGTACTCAGCCTCTATTGATGATAGAGAAACACAGTTCTGCTTCTTGCTACCCCATGAGACCAAGGATCCACCAAGAAACTCACATTGACCACTGGTACTCTTTCTATCAGTTTTGTACCCAACATGATCTGAGTCTGAGTAAGCCATGAGATATTCTTGAGTTCACTTCGGATACCATAAGCCTAGTTCTTGAGTACCAACTAGATATCTTAGAATTCTTTTGACACAACAGTGGTGAGATTCCATTGGTTTAGCTTGATATCTAGCACACATCCCCACACTGAATTGAATATCTAGTCTGCTAGTAGTCAGGTATAGAAGGGATCCAATTAAACCTCTATAAATAGATTGATTGAAATCTTTCCCTTTTACATCTGCATCCAGTAATGCTGTAGAATTCATGGGTGTGTCTTCTTCTTTGGACAAATCCATTCCATACTTCTTCAAAATATCTTTTACATATTTGGACTGAGAGATAAATATCCCATCTTTCTTTTGTTTGATCTGACGACCTAAGAAGCAATTCAACTCTCCCATCATAGACATCTCAAATTCTCCCTGAATTGTCTTAGAAAATTCTTTACAAAGAGATTCATCAGTAGCTCCAAAAATGATATCATCAATATAAATCTGTACTATAAGCATGCTTTTCTTTTTGTACAAAATAAATAGAGTGGTATCCACTTTTCCTCTTATAAAGCCTTTTTCTAACAGAAAATTACTAAGTCTTTCATACTAGGCTATTGGTGCTTGTTTAAGTCCATATAAGGCCTTTTTGAGTTTGAAAACATTATTAAGTTTGGAAGAATCTTCGAAACCAGATGGTTGTTCAACATATACTTCTTCCATAATATAACCATTAAGAAAGGCACTCTTCACATCCATTTGATAAAGTTTAAAATTTTTGAGAGATGCAAAGGCTAATAAAAGTCTTATTGCTTCCAGTCTTGCAACTGGGGCAAAAGTCTCCTCATAATCTATGCCTTCTTCTTGGTTATACCCTTTGGCTACAAGTCTTGCCTTGTTTCTGACCACAGTTCCAGATTCATCAAGTTTGTTTTTGAAAACCCATTTGGTTCCTATATTGGGATAATTTGAGGGTCTAGGAAACAAATCCCAAACTTGATTTCTTTCAGATTGATTAAGCTCCTCTTACATAGCGACTATCCAGTCACAATTAGTTAAGGCTTCTTCAATGCAAGTGGGCTCTATTTCAGAAATAAACGCAGAGAAATGCATTTCATTCTGAATTCCACTAACATCACCAATTATTTGCTCAGGAGGATGATCCCTATGATGTCTCCAGGCTGAGGGTCCTACTGGTTCATCATGAGAATCATTCTCTTAGTCTTCTTCATCTGGTGATGATATTAATTGCATTGAGGACTTAGATTTATTTGAAAAATCAGATTCTTCTTCCACAGAAAGAGGTTTTTGTTCAGAGTCAGTTTCATCAAATACTACATGGACAGACTCCTCAATAGTTGAAGTTTGATTGTTAAACACTCTATAAGCTTTACTTCTGTTAGAATAACCAATGAAAATTCGAGGATAAGCTTTAGGGTCGAATTTACCTAAGTTTACCTTTCCATTGTTGTGGATGAAACATTTGGAACCGAAGACTTTGAGATGGCTTACATTTGGCTTTCTTCCTTTGTAGAGCTCATATGGAGTTTTGTCCATTCCTTTTTGTATGTAAGCTCCATTGGCAATGTCACAAGCTGTACTCATTGCATCAGCCTAGACTACTTGAGATATCCCTCTTTCATTTAGCATTGTTCTGGCCATTTCACTGAGTACTCTATTCTTTCTTTCAACTACTATTTTGTTGAGGAGTTCTAGGAGCTTAGAAATTGTGACTTATCCCACTTTCTCAAATTCTCCTCCATGATTTGTTCTTATTGAGCTAATCTTATGTCCCTTTTCATTCTACACTTTCTTAGCAAACAGATAAAAGGCATCAAAAGTATCATGCTTAGAGGAAAGAAACATAGTCCAAGTGAACCTAGAATAGTCATTTACAATTACAAGAGTGTATAGGCTTCCTCCTAGACTTTTTACTCTTGCTGGACCAATCAAGTCCATATGAATTAGTTCCAGAGGTCTAGTAGACTTCCTTCTTTGGTTTAAAAGAGGACTTTGTTTCCCCTTTTGACATGCTTCACACAGTAAATCGATTTTAACTTTCATGTTGGGTATGCCAATAACAATATCCTTTTTGACTAACTTATCTAATTGTGTCATGTTTACATGAGCTAATCTTCTATGCCACAGCAAGCAGTTATCAGAATTACTTATAAAACATTTTTCAGAGAATTGTTGATTTAGATCAACTATATATAAGTTTTCATTTCTATTAGCTTTCAGCCGACACTACTTAAGATTGGATTTGTCTATGGTTAATTCTTTCTTAGCAACTATAAGACATTCATTTGAGTCAAACATTACCCAGTTACCTTTTTTAGTACTTTGACTGACACTTAGTAGATTGTGACAAAGGCCTTCTACTAGATAGATATCCTTGACAAAGCCAATTTCTCCTATTCCAGCAATTCTTCCTGACTGGTTTCCATCAAAGCTAACTTTTTCTCCATCTTTCATCATTATATTGCCAAATTTCTCTTTATCTCCAATCATGTGCCTTGAGCAGCCACTATCTATGTACCACTTATTGTTGTTGGATGCTTTGAGACAGATTTGCACAAACTAAACAGATTTAGGTACCCAAACTTTCTTGGGTCCTTTAGGATTAGTTTGATGCCTTTGGTCCAAGTGGACTTTGGGCTGATGTGTCCTTTTGGGAACCCACTTGTACAGACCTGATGTACCATGTTTCTTAGGATAGCATGTAGATTCAGTATGTCCCTTTTGTTACAGAAATTATAAAGGCTAAATGGTGATGAATATGCTAAAGCTTTTCTGAAGAACTTTAGGTAGGTTTTTCTTTAGATGCTGCCCCTTTTTTCTTTTCAGACTTGTCTAGTAAATCATAACCTATTCCAGTCTTATCTCTAAATGCTTTTTGATTCATTAGCATGATATCTAGAGCTTCAGTACCTTTTGTGAATTTTTTCAAAACATTAGAAATCTTTTCTTTTTCTTTCAAGGGAGTTTCACAATTTTCACATTTAGTCTTCTCAACCTCCTGAGGGAGTTCCTTATCTTTCTTTTCTGATTATTTATTTTTCTTTCTTAATGCAACCTACTTCTTTTGCTAATTTTATGAACTCTATATGTAATTCATTATATGCATCTTGTAATTCATGAAAAGATGAATTAGAGTGATATACCTCACTATTAGATTCCTCTTGAGCTACCAAGCAGAGATTTGCCACTTCCTCTACATCACTAGCCTTCTCATTTAAGCTATCTCCCCATATGGATGAGACATAGGCTTTCTTTTTGGTCTGGAACTTTTCCTTCTTTTTCTCATTTCCTTGAATCTCTGAAGACTTGGGCATTCTGATTTAAAATGTCCAGTCTTCTTGCATTCATAGCACACAGGAGGATTTTTCTGAGACTCTCTTCTAGCGTTGCTGGTGCTACCTTTCTGAAATATTCTTCCATTTCTGAAGAATCTTTTAAATTTCTTGACCATGAAGGCCATCACATCATCATCTAGATCTTCTTCTTCGTCCTCATCCTCATCATCTTTTGTGGGAGCTAAAAGGGCTAGGCTTTTCTTCTTTTTGTCTCCATAAAGCTTTCTTTGAGTCTTGATAGTAGACTCATATTCAGCTAGGCTTCCAAATAAGGTTGTATGGAACTCATGGATTCTCCTCTCATCTCCTGAATTGCAGTGGCCTTCATTTGCCTTTATGGTGTAAGAATCTTCAATATCTTGGATACTTGTTCAGCTTCTGAGATTTTTCTACCAAGAGTATTGAGATTGTTTATCAAATGAGTGAATCTGATTTTCAACTCCCTGATGGGTTCTCCTTCTTCCATCCTGAAGAGATGAAACTCTATGAAAAGTTGCTCAGCTCTTATTGTTTTAACCCTTAAGGTTTCTTCATGAGCTACTTCCAAGGCTTCCCACATCTCTTTGGCAGTTTCAAGATGGCATACTCTGAAATACTCTTTCTGGCTTAGGGCACTTTGGATGACAAGAATTGCTTTGCTGTTCAATTCTATGCTGTCCTTGTCATCACCAGTGAATTCAGCAGGCAACTTAGGAACTTGAATTCCATTGTCAGTCTTCATTGGCACAATATCTCCTTCCTCTATAATCTTCCAGAGCATGTACACATTTGCTTTGATAAATGTCCCCATTTTTATCTTCCAGAAGGTGTAGTGTTCTCCATTGAAACCTGGAGGTCTGTTGATTAAGCTTCCTTCTGGGAGAATGTTGTCATATCCTGCCATAATGATCTTTGCTTCTCTTGATCGTTGGATCAACTATTATGAGAAGACCTCGCTCTGATACCAAATGTAATTTGCAGGAATACACAAGAGGGGGGTGAATTGTGTTAATCAGATTTTTAACAAAAGAAGTTACAGACCCTTATACTGGTTCAGCCCAAACTCTTGGCATATGTCTAGTTCTCCAACCTTTAGTTGGGTTCCACTAATCGCTCAAGATTTATTCAGGCTCTTGTAAGTGATTGTATAGCAAGAACTCTTTCTTACTAATCATTCCCCCTTACACTTTGTAAGGATACACCCAACTCTTAAGATCCCACTATCTTAAGAGTAATCCTCACTTGAAATGAGATTACAGAAAAACTTGTTCACTCATTGAACAACTTGTGATACACACTGAAGTACAAAGATAATGAATAATCTCTTTGAAAGTTGGTAAGTATTGAATGCAGTAAGTATAACTTAGTAGAAATTAATCAATACTCATAATCAATGCCTCTACCAACTTCTTCATCAAGGCTTTTATATTTGTCACTGGAATTCTGCCCGTTGATGAAGTTATAGCCGTTGCTTTATCTTGGAGGATAGATGATTATAGATGGAGTGTTGAGATGAATGTGTCACTACTACAAAATACCCTTTCCATGTCACCAAATTATGTCTGATAATTAAAAAACTGACGTTGAAAAAAAAAATGCAGTGGCATTTTCTTAAATAAGTTAGAAACTAAGGGGAAACAACGTCACATATAATTTTATATGTGACGTTGAATGTTTCAACGTCACACATAATTTATGTGTGACGTTGAAACTCCATAATTTATTCATAAATAGCTGGCAAAAAATAATTTATTCCTAAATAAATTACAAACTGCAAAGTTTCAACGTCACACATAAATTATGTGTGACGTTGAAAACAAAACGACGTCACATATAAAATTATGTGATGTTGTTTCCCCCTCCCCCCTTAAAAAAAAAATCCCGCACCCTTCAGCTTCGTCTTCCCTCCTTCCACATCCCTCAGCTCCCTCCCCCTCCCTCAGCTCCCCTAAAACCCCATCCCTCAGCTCCCCGAAACCCAAAACCCCATCCCTTAGCTCCCCGAAAAACCCCATTCATTAGCTCCTCGAAAAACCCCATCCCTCAGCTCAGATTTGGACTTCGTCCTCCCTCACCCTCAACTCCCTAAAAAACCCCATCCCTCATCTCAGATTCAGACTTCGTCCTTCCTAGCCCTCAGCTTTCGTCCTCCCCGGCCCTCAGCTCTCGTCTTCCCTTGCCTTCCAACTTCGTCCCTCAAGTACAGATGTGACATTACTCTGTTTTGTTTTTTGTGTGTACAGATCTTCATTTTCTTTTCTTAATTGATTTTTCATTTGCATTTTCGAGCCCTCAGCTCCAGCTTCATCCCTCAGCTTCACGTCAGGTACATGATTCTGCATCTTTTTTTATATACAGGTTTCCATTTTCCTATTTTGAACTTTTTTTCATTTTCGAGTAGTATTAATTTCTGCCCATTGCTCGTAATTCCTTCTTCTTTTTTTAAATTTCCATTATTTTGCTCTCTATACTTAACTGATTTATTTGGTGGCTCTAGACTTGATTCTATATATGATATGCTCTGTTAATGTTTTTGTATGTTGTATACTTGGAATTGTGGGATTAGAATTTGAACTAATAAATAAAATCTTGTAGTATGTACAAGAAGAAATTAAATGAAATAGTTACTATGATTGTGAAGGAAGTGATTGTATTCTATTAAGTGGAAGATTATGATATGTTTTACAAAACCAAGAGTATGAATTACAATGATGTTGTTTTGAATATTTGGGGAATAACAGTAAATTCACACCTGGCTAGTTATTGAAAATGCTTGAATTTCTAGGTTATGAATATTAAATGAACTAGGTAGTGATTGAGAAGGCATTAGAGATACTTGCTGTAATTACGTAGGTTTGAGTTGTGGTTTTCTTCTAAATTGAGAATTGATGTCCTCTTGGATTGTAAATGTAATTTTTGGATGTCACATTTACAAGGGGAAACTTTGCCAAATTTTTTTAAAAATTTGTATGAAGTGAAGTTAAATGTATAGCATGCCCATTTCTTCACAATGTAGTGAGATAAACTTGACTAGCTTGTTGGAAATGGCATAGGTTTAATAGAATGGGTCGTAGTTGGATGCATGCATTGAGAACCACTAAAGAGTATCAGATGCGTGTGGAAGAATTTATTGAATTTTCCAAAAGAAACGTGCCTAGTAAGAATGACATGTATCTTTGCCCTTGTGTGAAGTATGCAAATGCTTATCTTAAGAGCGTTGATGATATGAGGGATCGCCTTCTTTGTGATGGGATCAATCTCCATTATAAGAAGTGTCTTTGGCATGGGGAATTGGGAAGTACCGTACATGTGTGCCTGTCACAAAATATAGAAGCAGCGGTGGATGATGTTTGTGATGATGGAATGGACGACATGATCAATGACATTGGGGCGGAGTCATTTTCTGTGGTACAGGTGTTTGACAAGTTACGGAGTGATGCAGAGACACCATTGTTCCCAGGGTGTACTAACTATACTCGGTTGACTGGCATCTTGAAATTGTTGAAAATAAAGACAGAAAATGGGTGGGCGGACGTGGGTTTCTCACAGATGCTTGAAGCTTTGAGTGATATGTTCCCAGCGAGCAATGTGCTTCCAAAGCGTATGTACGAGGCTAAAAAAGTTCTAAGAAGATGGGCATGGATTATAAGAAGATATACGCTTGCCCTAATGATTGCGTGTTATACAGGAAAGAGTATGAAGGCCTAAAAGAGTGTCCAAATGTAATACTTTGAGGTACAAGCCAAGGAAGGATGCCATTGGTGATGATGATGGATCAAAGAAAGGGGTACCTTTGAAGGTAATGTGGTACCTTCCAATTGTGCCACGGTTTAAACGCTTGTTTGCAAATGAGGCAGAAGCAAAGAAACTGAGATGGCATTGTGATGAGAAAATCTTCGATGGAAGATATCTCCAGCACCCTGCTGATTCTCCTCAATGGAAGAAGATAGATACCATGTTTCCTGAATTTGGTGGTGAGCCGAGGAACCTTCGTCTCGGACTGTGTACAGATGGTTTCAACCTTTTCGGGGGTCTCAGTAGCGCACATAGTGCTTGGCCAGTTTTGCTGGTCATTTACAACCTGCCGCCTTGGTTGTGCATGAAGCGCAAGTATGTGATGATGTCAATGATGATTTCGGGGCTGAAACAGCCTGGTAACGATATCAATGTCTTCCTGGAACCTTTGATTGAGGACTTGAAGATGTTGTGGGAGGAAGGCATAGATGTGTTTGATGTATACAAGCAGGAGACATTCAAGTTGCGAGCTATGTTATTTACCATAGTAAATGACTTCCCTGCATATGGCAATCTTTCTGGTTACAGTGTGAAGGGTTATATGGAATGTCCTATATGTGAGTCTGACACACACTGCCACCATCTCAAACATGAAAGAGACTATCTACCACGGTCAAAGGAGGTTTCTTGATCAGTTCCATCCTTACCGTAGATTAAAGAAGTGTTTTAATGGCTCACCTGAGTACCGATCTACTCTGACCCTCTTAACCGGGGAGGAAATTTACTGCCAGGTTGAGAATGTCAATGTGGTATTCGGTAAGAAACAGAAGACGAAGACCGGTTCTGAGAAGATGATTTGGAAGAAGAGGTCAATCTTCTTTGATCTACCTTATTGGCGATATCTCGATGTGAGGCACAGTATTGATGTGATGCAAGTGGAGAAAAATGTTGGTGATAGTCTTATTGGGACACTGTTACACATACAGGGGAAGACAAAGGATAGACTCAATGCTCGATTAGACTTGGTTGAAATGGGCATAAGACCACGGTTTCATCCTGTAGTCAGTGAAAATGGTAAGAGGGCTTATATGGAACCTGCTGCTCATACACTTTCCAAACAGGAGAAAAAAGTGTGTGAGTGTTTGAGTGGGATCAAGGTGCCGCAGGGTTATTCTTCTAACATTAGCAGACTTGTGTCCATGAATGATTTGAAGTTGGTGGGAATGAAGTCGCATGATTGCCATGTATTGATGCAACAGTTCTTACCAATTGCAATAAGAGGCATAATGCAAGATGATGTGAGGATGACTAAAACAAGACTGTGTATGTTTTTCAATGCTATCTGTAGCAAAGTCATCGACATTGAAAAGCTCGACGAGTTGGAAAATGAGGGTTACATTATATTGTGTCAAATTGAGATGCACTTTGCTCCAGCCTTTTTCAATATTATGGTGCACTCGATTGTTCATTTGGTAAGGGAGATAAGGCTCTGTTGCCCTATTTATCTAAGGTGGATGTACCCTTTCGAACAATTCATGAAAGTCTTGAAAGGGTATTCCAAGAACCCACATCGACCTGAGGCATCAATTGTTGAAAGATACTTAGTTGAGTGGGCAATGGATTTTTGCAAATCATATCTAAAAGGGGTTGAGGAAATCCCCCGACATGAAGATGGGATCGGTTAGGGGGTAAGGGGCGTCAAAGTAAAGACTATGTGCCGTGAAGAGGTGTTACAAGCACACCTATACATCTTGAATAATATGGAAGAATTGCAGCCTTATTTGGACGAGCATAACAGGATCCTGAAAGAAAAGAATCTGAAAAAGAGTGACATGCAGATTTCTAACGAGCATAATAGGACATTCATTGGGTGGTTCACGGAGAATGTTGAAAAAGAGGCCAGTGGGCCGGATACAAAAAGGTGGTTAGCCGGAGGGCCTCGTTTTGAGGTTGTTACTTGGGACTCTTTGATAACTACTGGGAATTCATGTAATGTTAGCACATTTTTGTTTGCCACGCGCCGCAAATGCATGGGTCGCGCCAAGTAATAAAGTAGTGAGTAGAGTATCGTTCCCACTAGGATTTGTCCAAAACCCGGTCAAACAATGATTATCACACTCTCGCCCAATTTGAGTGACACAAATGTAGAGATTGAAAATTAATTAAGAAAATAAACGAAAATAAAATTATAAACAGGTGATTCTCCAACCTCAAGGCTAAAATGGATCCTAAGATTATCTCTCCCCCTTGTACTTCTCAAAACTCAACTAACCTCCCCTCAAAGAAGCTCTCAACGACACCATATGCCAATCTAGGGTTCATTGGGTACTTGTAAAAGCGCTCTCGCGTCAAGAACAAGTGTTTAGTTTTATTTAAGTTGCACAATCTCTTGCTACAAGTTAATAAAACCCAATTTTAATGCCCCAACCCTAATGTGACTATGCAAGGCTAGCAAGTATATCTCTATCTTACCAGCAAAACCATCCATTCATCATGCAAACTTCCGGTTCTTGCACTATTTTACCCAAGTTCTACACTCAACCTAGCTCTCTCGAGTCATAAATCAAGCGAATCCAACATCTAAATGATGATCAAGCACTTAGAAGCATTAAGACCGGAGTAAAATAAGCACATAGATATCATTAATCACAAATTAAGAGGAGGAATCAAGAATCAATACATACAAGGGTTCAAAATAATCCTAGAATCAAAGTATTTAGCTACTCATGTTCTACAACTCCAATGGAGCATATATATACAACATTACAACAGAATAAGAGAAGAGAATGAAGAAGGAAGAGATAAACCAAGAGAGGAAGCCCAAATCTCTCTGAAGCTCCAAGCCCAAGCCAAATCCCCACCAAGCTCCAAGCCCTAGCACAGCAAAACACTCCCAAAATATGCCCAGAAGTCGAAGAATCCGGGCTCACAACGAAGCCCTAGCTTTTATATCAGTTAAAACACCCCCTGTTCTGTCCAAAACGCGCGTCTGATACGCAGTTCGCCGTGGGTCTCGCCGCGGCGAGCCCACGGCGAAGTCCAAAAAATACAGAAAGGCATTGAGCTCGCCGTGACTTCGCCGCGGCGAGAAATGGCAAACATACAGAGGCAGAGGGAGTTCGCCGTGACTTCGCCGCGGCGAGGCCACGGCGAAGTCACCTTTATTCTGGTGCTTTGCTCTGTTTTCTTTATTTCTTGAGCTGATCTTTGGGTTCTTCTTATTTTTGTTCAAGTGGGAGCTTGGTGGAGGGCTAAAATCTCTTGTTTATTGCATCAAATTATTCCTACAAAAATTATATACAATAACATGAGAAATTAACTATAAAAACAATCAAAATCTACATAAATAAACAATGATATGCAACCGAAAATCAAATGAGCATTTTCCTATATTGAGTATCCAAAATGTATCAATGATTGAGTAAAACTCAAGGAAAATATACTCAAATAATCATGAATTTCTAGGAGTTATCAATTTTCCTTGAGTTCTATTCAATCCTTGATAAATTTTGGATACTCAAGATTAGAAAATACTCTTTTGATTTTTTGTTTTACATCATTGTTTATTTGAGTAGATTTTGATCATATTTCTAGCTAGTTTCTTATGTTGTTTTATATAAATCTTGTAGGAATATTTTGATGCAATAACCAAGTAATTATAACTCTTTCATCAAGCTGATAAATGGACAAAGCTAAGATGAAACCAGAGCAAAAAAAAACAACACTTCGCCGTGACTTTAGCCGTGGCGAAAGTGACGGTGAAAAGCACTTGTTTCTGGACCATTTTTTGATAGTTTGCCATGGTGAACTGCATATTCTGCTGCGCGTTTTGACCGAAAAGGCAGACTAAAATGAAATAGAAGCTAGGGTTTCGATCTCATTCGACATTCTTTGACTTCTAGGGCATTTTGGGAGTGTTTTGCTCTGCTAGGGCTTGGAGCTTGGTGGGGATTGAGTTTGGGCTTGGAGCTTTGAAGAGATTTGGGCTTCTCCTCTTGGTTTATCTTCTCTATCTTCATTCTCTTTTCTTGTTCTATGTTTCTGCTTGTATATATGTATGCTCTCATGGAGTGGTTGAACAAGAGTGGCTAAATACTTTGATTCTAAGATTATTTTGAACCCTTATATGGATTATTTTTTTATTCCTCCTCTTATTTTGTGATTAATGAGATGTATGTGTTTATTTTACTCAGCTTTTAATGCTTCTAAGTGATTGATCACCATTTAGATGTTGGGTTCACTTGATTGATGCTTGAGAGGGCTAGATTGAGTGTAGAACTTGGGTAAAATAGTGTAAGAACTTGAAGTTTTCATGATGAATGGATGGTTTTGTTGGTAAGATAGAGATATACTTGCTAACCTTATATAGTCACATTAGTATTAGTGCTGGCTGTCACCCAAGAGGGGGGGTGAATTGGGTGATAGAATAAAAACTAAAATTCTTTTATTCAAAACACAAGTGATGACAATCTTTAAAATCTTTTTAGGTTTATCACTGTGAATATTTCAAACCATGAAATGCATTAAAGAGAATGTAAGTAAAATATGCTGGATGCTAAGAGAGTTAAGGGAAGAGATGATGCACACAGAATTTATCCTGGTTCGGTCAATCCAGACCTACATCCAGTCCTCAGGCTCTACCTGAGATTTCCACTACCCTCTTGTTTAAACCGGGCACAAGAGAAGCCTTTACAACCCACAAGTTTAGCCAGGCACTTGTGAAGCCTTTACCACAGGTTTTACAACACTGGATCACTTGCCAACCTTATCAGAGGCTTAGACTCTCTCTAAACACTCCCCCTTACAACTAGTAAGGTTACAACCCTGTTCTTAAAGCACCAAGCTTTAGAACAGCCTCAAACAATAGAGGATTTCAGATAATAGGTTCACTCAATGAACGGATTGTGATAATCACTTAAGTACAGAGGAATATATGATGAAACTACAATTCTAGAGCTTAACAGATTTAATAATAAATGCTCTAGCTCTCTTTTTCTAATTCGCTTGAGTCAACATACTTTTATCATTTCTGGGCTCACTATGATTTCCTCTTTATCAGTGTCATTTACAATTCTGCATAAAGCCCTGTTCCATCGTTGTTAATATAGAGGCAAGTCTTGATCTATTTATATCTTCACAGCTTTGCCTTTTCTTTCAGTCTTCATGTGGCCGTTTGAATATATCCGTTGGAGGTCCATAGCCGTTGGCAATAAATCTAATTCAAACTTCTGTTCTGGTTTCAACTGTTCATGCATAGAGAAAGTTAGGAGAGAAATAGACTGCGCGTTCTGAACATCTCCAACAACTGTACTTGTATAGCAGCTTTTTCAGTAGCGCTAGCTTGCCTTGCTATCGCTAACTGCATAGTATAATTCCTGCACTTGAACTGTTAGCTAAACAAGCATTCATGTAATGGATGTTATCGATAGTGCCTTTCATTAGCTCAAAGAGATAGAGACAATGTATTAGTCAAGGAATTTCATCAAGCTTTCTCTATCGATAGATATGAACATTATCGCTAGCATATTCTTTTAGTTCAATGTTCAGCGTACTAGCTATGTCATCTTCAATAAGCATTCTTGTATCGATAGCTAAACCCATTATTGCTAGTTACTTGTTTGCTTATTAGCTTAAGGATACTGAGCTATCTGAATATTAAGTCATTTCAGGTATCCTGTTATCGATAGCTAAATCTGTTATCGCTAGCTAACTATGTTAACTGATCTAACATTTTTCCTCAAGTATTTATCCATGCTATCTGAGTGCCTTAGCGATAGAGACAGAAACTAGCGATAGGAAATGTCTTAGCGATAATGAGGGACTTAGTGATAGATATTAACTTTGATATTTCTAAGTCTTCATTTGCTATTCCTTTGTATCTATTAGCGATAGGGATACACTTAGCGATAGAGATTTTTAACTTTGATGTTCTGCTAAGTTTCCATCTGCTATTGGTGAGCCTTTCATTAGCGATATATCTTTACTCTAGCAATAGTGATATGTTACCTATCAGATTTTACTTGTTTAATTTAGAGGTAACTTACACTTATTTTACTTATGTTATCTATGGGTCAGTCCTCATCAAAACTTAAGATTCTAACAATTAGGATTGGAGCTTGAAAATTTGGTTTTATTAATTATAACAAGAGATTGTGTAATTAATGAGATCAAATACTTGTTCTTGACTTGAGAGAGCTTTTACAAGTACTCTGTGAATCCTAGATTAGCACATGGTTTTGTTGAGAACATCTTTGAGAGGAGGTTAATTGAGCTTTAAGAAGTACAAGGGGGATACATAATCTTAGGACCCATTTTATACTTGAAATTGAAGAATCACTTGTTTATAATTTTATTTTCATTTAACATTTGTTTATTTTCATAGTTAATTTTCAATCTCAATATTTGAATCACTCAAATTGGGCGAGAGTGTGACAATCATTGTTTGACCGGGTTTTGGAACTAAATCCTCGTGGGAACGATACTTTACTTATCACTTTATTACTTGGCGTGACCCGTGCACTTGCGGTGCGAACACTCTATTGACATAAATGGTTATTCTTTCTACACTGAGGCTCAGGACAGTAATAGCATCATGCAAAACAGTGGCGTGATGGTGGTAGCTGAAGCGATGCACTTCTCCAGTTTGAAAGATAAAAACCCACGATTGGCTTCCATGGCATATTATGGGGTAATTGAAGAAATTTGGGAAGTTAGTTACACCAAGTTCAAAATTCCAATTTTCAAATGCAAGTGGGTTAACAATAGCGCAGTTGGAATTGATCCCCATACTGGTATGATCTCAATTGATCTTCACAAGGTTGGGTACAGAGAAACAAGTGTTCTATGTAACAGATCCCGCAAATAAGCAATTGTCCATAGTCTTACAAAGTAAAAAGCAAAAGGACCGTGCTCCCACTTTAGATCTAGATGAGATACCACCATTGTATGCAGGACCACCTAAACCAAGTGAATTTGAATTGATAGATGATGATGACTAATTTGGCTCTAGAAATGATCATTGTGAGGGGATATGGGATAACACATAAAGTGAGAACCTTTTTGAATTATCATTTATTAATTCTTGTTAATGACATTGTTGTCTGTCAGGGGACAAATGTGTAGCCTATCCGTGTGGAATTTGACGACGACATGAATCCTATCAGGGAAATTGGCGCTACTTTCGTGAGCTACGTCGGTTTTGTGGCAAGGAACCGAGTAAGCATATTGGTTGACGATTGGAGGGAAGTCCAAAAAGACATTAAGGATCAATGTTGGTCAGATATCTTGGTATGTTTTATCATTATCTATCTGTTTGCTCCTAATATGCATGTCTTTATTTTCTTAGTTAACTCAACTGATGTGTGTTTTATTCTTATTCTTTGCAGCAAAACTTCGATGTCCCAAACACTCAATCGTTCAGGGCTTTTTGGTTGAATGAAGTGTGCAAGATGTGGAAGAATTTCAAGACTACCCTGACCAGAGAATACATTCGGGGGAACAAGATGAGTCAAGATCCCTGTTAGACCTACCCCTCCGTTGACTCGGAGACTTGGAAGACGTTTGTTAAGAAACGATTAGGCAAAAAGTTCCAGGTTTTATAGATCTTTTACTTGCTCCAAAACTGAACTTTTAACACATTATATTAGTTAGCTAACTTAGTTTTATTTTCACAGGAGAATAGCGAAAAACAAAAGGAGCATCAAGAAAAGAATATTTACAAGTACACAATGTCTCGGGGGGTTACAAGTGGGTCGAGAAAAAGTTGACCAAGAAACATTTCCCATAAATGGAGGAAGCGGCACGGTCCAATCCTACCATTGTTGTAGAGCCTCCGCCGTCCTTCTCACGTCATACAAAATGAGCTGAGGGAAGGAAGAATAAAGAAGGAACATTTGTCAATCCGGAGGTTGAAGCAGTTGCAAAAATGATTGTAAGTATTTTACTTGGTTGTTTATTCATTTAACTTGTGGTTTTATAGCAAATTACAACTTATGATTTTTCGGTCACTATAGGACAAACTTGAGCAACAGGCCACCCAAGGGTCCTTCACACCTTCTTGAAGGATGGACATTCTAGCCACAGCAATTGGGAAGCCCGATCGCCCCAGTCGAGTAATCAGGGAGCCCAGGACTGTAGGGCTAACCAATTATTTTGGCCGCCAACCCAAATATACCCGTAGAGAATCCACTGAGGCGATTGTGGCTATGGCTTGGGCAGAGATGGAGGCTCAGTTGGAGGAGCGAGATGCTTTATCACAACAGCAGATGGCGGCACACTTTGATGAGAAGGTTGAGGCATAGGTCAGAGCGTCTACCATGCAACTTGGAATCTCATTAAATTCTTCTCAACAAAAAACAGCAGGTTTGAGCATCTACTATATATGTTATTACTGAATTCCGGGTTTATCAATCAGACTCACTCTGTATATTCTCATCTCCTGTAGGAGCCCCCCGCTACCGGTGGTCCAAGTGGCAAAGACAGCTGCAATCAGACTGTGCCGTTAGGATCAATTCGTGAGGATGAATCAAATCCCACACCAGACAATGACCCTGAAGTTGAGAGGCACGTTATCTCTATCTCGATATCCCTCACCTGCGCCCGGTCGTAAAATTTCGCCAGTTCCTGAACGCCTCCTTCATACATAATATGCTCATTCGGGAAGACCAAGTGAAGGTGTCTGTTACAACTGTCTTAAAGAATGGGAGGGGGACAACTTTACCGATTCCCGGTAAGGAAGTCACCAGACTAGACGAGGCAATCGGGGCATTCATCTTGTGGCCTAGATGTCTTGTACACAAGACTCCACAAAAGGCGCCGGTTGATGTGGTATATACACTTAATTTTTGAGATTGCTTGTTTCATATATTACAATTTGTAAGAATATATAACATAGATTTTTTCCATCGCCCGCAGTTCTTTTCAGATAAATATCCTTCTCTATAACTCCTGAGGGAGATGCAGACAACTTTGCACGCCACATCCCTTTGGATGCCTCTAGGAGAAGTCAGTCTTGATCGTACATATCAATTTACACTTGATGGTGATAGAGATATTGTGGAGTTTTTGATGATGGAAGAAATTGACCTCAACTGGCTCGAATTAGAGACTATGTAAATGACTGTTACTTTTTATGTCTCAGCAATATTTCTACTTCTATCGTTTTATAATTTCAATTATTTTACGATAGGTACTTCCACCAGCTGTGCAACCAATTAGGCAGGGGACAATACAGATGCTTTAGTCCATTTGCCTTATTGAGGAGAGATGATTTCAACACCGACGCAGACAAGCTGAGGTATAAGGACGAGATGCAGGCTTATGTCATACATTAAATGTCAGTGAATCAGGGATCTATCTATTTTACGCCTATTCTTGAAGAGTAAGTGTAATTATTACCTTTTACCAACTTTTCATCATTAAGCACATTTACAAATGTTATGTTTTCGTGTGGACATAATATTTTTAATGTTTTTCAGTGGACACTGGTCAATAGCTGTCGTTTGCCCCCAGAGAACATCGTCTGGTTTGGTTTGACTCCTTGAAACATAATATAACCTCCTATTATAAAACTCTCTTATCGAAGTAAGTAGTTTTAATGTCTTTTTTACTTTGGGCTAAATAAATTATTTTCATGTATATGTGCTAATTTTGGTTCCATTTCAGGGGCATTCAGCAATGGCATTTTGTGGAAGATACCGACGGAATGAATGAGGCCATTATGACATAAAGACCTAAAGTAAGTACTTTTCATTTAAATTCCTTCAATGTTAGCCAATTGACATATTATTTACTTTATTATTAATTTATACTATTTCTTGTGATTTATAAAGTGCCCCAAGCAACCGACGAATAAGGAGTGTGGTTATGTCATGAAGTATATGTGTGACATTATTGAGAGTGACCGTATTGGATCCTTCACACAGGTATAAAATTCTTATCTATAGCTTATTATATGATTCATATAATTAATACATAAATATATGATGTTTTATCTAACTTTGCATTGATCATAGCATCCATTATTGTTGTAGTTTTATGACACATCCGACTCATTTACAGTTTAAGACATTGATTCGCTTCGTGAACGTATTGCTCAATTTTTCCTTTCATTGTTGGTTAATTAAAAATCTGAATTGGCAATTATGTGCTGGTGATCTATTTCCTTCCATTCGATTTGACTTATTTTCTTTGGTTCAGCCTATGTTAGTGATTTCAGTTGTGAAAATACTCTGTACATTGCTGGAATTTTGTGTATAATGTATATATATCTGTTGATCTGCATTTGTAGAGTTTCTGTGACATTTGCAATGTAAGTATATACAGATGGAGAAAAGCAAAAGTTTATAAAGGATGTTTTTTTAAAAAAATAAATAAATAAACCACGTCACACATTATACAAAGTGTGACGTGGTTTTAAAGGATGTTTTTTTAAAAAAATAAATAAATAAACCACGTCACACATTATACAAAGTGTGACGTGGTTTCTGAGAAACCACGTCACACTTTGTATAATGTGTGACGTGGTTTCTCACGTTAGAAACAACGTCAAAAATTATATAATGTATGACGTGGTTTCTCTGAAAAATCTGATCAAAATTTTTCTTCTTCATACTTATCCACGTCACACACTAGTTAAATTGTGACGTTAAAAGTATAAAACAACGTCACTTTTTTATAATATGTAACGTGGAAACTCAGACTTTCCACGTCACATACTTTTGTGACATTAAAAGTCCAGTTTTCCACGTCACTTGATTCAGCGTCCCCTAAAAAAGTGACGTGGAAACCCTATTTTGCAGTAGTGTGTTCTGGGCAGCATTAACACCATTGTACTTGGTTTGCTTCAGTTCCTCTCTCTTTATTAATCTCAGAACTTAGTTGTTGAATCAAATGGCTCTAATGGCAGACTTATGTGTCTAACGTTAACTTCCTAAAATAGGTCTGAACAACTTTTGTACTTGAAAGCTAAAAGTAGGCTTGTTCATTCAGTTTGAATTAAATCTATCGCCACATCGATCATAGCCTCTGATCGATTACACATAGATCATACATCGATTAGAACCTGCATCACTAAACAAGAAGTTAGAAAACATCTCGTCTAGTCGATCACAGGAGGTCCCTGATCGATTAGACTTATCCAATCGATTGCATTCAGATTATAGTCTTTCTCTGATTGATCACACATTGTCCTCTAATCGATTAAGTCCTTCTCATCGATTAGGCTTAGGTTAGACTTGAATTATTCTTTGAACCTTCTGATTGATTATGAAGGAGGTCTGATCGATTGGGCTTATCCAATCGATTACTCTAAGTTCTTTTAATTTCTCTGATCGATCACGCCTGTACTTAGTTTATTTTTCACTTTCTCTATTGATCACAGGGGTTCCTGATTGATTAGGCGCCTATGATCTTAACTCCTAATATGTCTCTGATCTATCCCTGATCGATTAGGCTTTAGGTTTCTTATCTCATAATCTAATCCTGATCGATTAGGCAATACTTAGCATTTTCTATCAGATTCTTTCTAAGTTATTCCTGATCCTTACCCAACCTTTCTTTATGCCTAAGTTAGGTTTAGTTATCATTAAAACTCATTATTCTAACAAGTTATTTTAGGCCCACACAAGGATTCTAGTTTTCCTTCCCATAGCCTTATCAAACTTGTCAATATCAATCTTGTTAGTGTCTTTGATACCTTCAATGCAGACAATATTCCCTCTTTCTCTATTATATTACTTCTTTCTCATTTCATCAAAAACTACAAAACGAGATTTCTGCCCAAAGTAGGATGATCTTTTGTACCTTTTTCTAACCTCAGCCCTACTTTTTGACTTTCTCTCTGCTCCAATAGCCTTAAGAAACAATTCTTCTTTATCCTAGAAATAATCATCCAATCTCCAAACTTCTCACCTTCACTGTATGTTTTCGCCAGAGATGCTTTCTCTTGTTCTCTTGCTTCATGAGATGATGATGAGTTATTCCCTGGGCTTGCCAAGCTTGAACAAGCCTTTCATGGACAAGCCTCCCTTATATGGCCAAAATAACCAAATAGGAAGCATATCTTCCCCAGCCCTTCATACTCGACGTTGAACATTGCGTCTGTAAAGACGACTTTCAGCACAAAGGGTTAATCTAGGTCTAGTTCCACCTAAATCTGTGCGAACTTCCCCCTTTTAACCTTTGAGTTCTTTATACCAAAATCTGTCAGGGTATGCATATCGACCTTTAGGGTTATGCCTATACGATCTCCAAGTCTAGAGATAGAGTGGTTGTTGTAATAGTGCATTGGAATATCAGGCACTCGGACCCATATTACAACTTGGCCTAGTGGGTTTTGGTAAGGATTGAAGTATGGTGTCTACCTTGGTACAAGGACAATATGTTGTCTTACTGTCTATGGTCCTCCCTATAATATCTTGTGATACTGGCTCTGCCATTGTTCCTCATCAAGTAACCTCACTATGAAGTAATTGTTTGATGAATTGATTGGCTCAAAGTTCAAGATTCCCTATAGTTTTCTGAAGTGTTCTTTCAGCCAAAATAAGTTAAACCATCATCCTAGAATGGGCAGAATCAATGAGTGGTTCCATGGTTCACACCATTCATTGTATTCATCTTGCGTGACTGGCACAGCAGGGTATATTTCCATAAGCTTCCTTATTTCTTCTGATGGTTATGGTATTTTCCAGAAGAACTCACCATCATCTTGGAGCAGGTCTTCGTCTTCCATCGTCAATGAGTTATTTGCAACTCCATTGAACTCCATAAGGGACGCTCTGTACAACGGGAACTTTGTCATAGGGGCAGATTCTATCTCCTCACTCCCTACAGGTTTATGGTTATCATCTGAGCCACCATCTTCTAGATTATTTTGTTCATCATGATCCTTCATACAATCATCCATGTATGGCCTCCTCGGCTTTCTTCTTCTTATGTCAATCAACTTTTTGGGTATCAGCAGGGGGAACGTCCAATGGGACCTTCCATTGCCTGAGTTGGACATAGGTGAAAACACGCAGCACGAACCTAAGAGAAAGAAAACCTAATCTACTAAGACCCTTCTAGTTAGTGTGCCCAAATTAAATAAGCTAAGGTGGTAGTTGGACCACTTTTATTTTTCAACACTCCCTTTATTCCAAGCTAGGACCATCTCCATCCTCTCTCGCAGTAGGAATGGGCGAATGGTCATTGTCATAAATCATTACATCCTTATCCATATTTACAATTGATGTCATTTTAAATATTAAGGACACCCTTAAAAAAATGAAATTAATACTACTTGATGACTTATAAAAAAATATCACATGTATTATGTAGAAAATTGCCTTGTGAGAAATAGTAAACATTTGTAAGTGAATGGAAATTTTAAGAATTTGAATTTATGGAATAAACACAGTCAATTACTAAACATTTTCGAGTAAAATAGCATTTAGAACAAGATATTACTACAATATGGTTTCCTATGTGTGGTTCTTATAGTAATTTGAGGAGCATATTTGCTCCAGAATTATCCAAATCATAGCAAATTTATCCCACCATTTAAAATGTTAACTTTGATCGTTAAATCCTACTTTTTAAACCATCGATGCTGACGGGGCAAAAATGCTCCTTTGTAGTTATTTTCTGTGTAAAAAATGGATCTTAAAATGATGACACGTATATGGTGACACAGCCACGCCAAAATCGGTGGGTCAAAGATAATGATGAAAGTTAATGTTTTAATTGGCGGGGGTAAATTTGCTATGATTTGGACACTTCCAAGGTAAATATGCTCCTCAAATTACTTCTGGATACTCATTGCTCCTTTACGATTAGTTCCGAGACAAAAAATGAACATTTACACTTGAATATATTGTTCATCAACTGTATAAATAATCAAACTCTCTTAGACTCTTCATTTTTAGGAAAGTATAGATTGGATCTCAATAGCATATATATATTATTTTAGATTTAGATCCTTAGTGCATACCTCACTATACATGTAACATATTCTAATTGTTGAGAACAATATTTATAGGTTTAAGATGCAATTTTGCTCTAAAAGTTGCAACTCGAGAGTATTAGGTATCTGGAAATTTTTAGGAGCTATTTAACTCCAAAAATGTTTAAAACATTGACAATAACCATTGAAAAATGAACAATGACAATTTACATTTTTAATACTAATAGGAATGAGTTCAAGCCAGAAAGGTTTGAAGGACGTGCTTCAAATGATTATAAGCATCCACAAAGATAATCATATATGTAGGCTAACATTTCGCCATTATAGAAGCCAAGATAGCTCTAATTTATCTTTTGTCTAATTTCTCCTTCTCATTTTCACCTAATTATCGCCATTGTCTCTCCAACAAAATGTCCTTGATTCCCAAATATGGAGCACCCCTCCTTATCACCAAGCTTATATTTTTAACCATTGTAATGATCATCACATGTGTTGCTTTAATCTATGTTTCTATGTACGATTGTGATTCACTACAAAAAAAGGGGGTTTTAGTAGCGGTTACATTAGTCGCGAAAGGATAAAACCGCCAGTAATTATGCTTTAGTAGCTGTTATAAGCACAAACCGCAAGTAAATACGACGGTTTGACCACAAAAGTAGTTAGTTGCGGACATTAGTAGCGGTTTGGGATAAAGAACCGCAACAAATTTGGCGCGCTTTGGCGGGATAAGTAGTGGCGTAAATTTAGCCGCAGTTCTGGAAGGAAAAACCGCTAGAAAATGAATGGCCGCTGAATTAGTGGCGGTTTTTATACATTAGTAGCGGTTTACCCCAAAACCGCCACTAATTCAGCAAAATAAATGCAACTGCATTTATTACTGGTTGATTTAGTCGCGGTTTCAGCTGCGGTTTTTGCTGAAACCGCGACTACTAGTAGCGGTTCTTGGAGAACCGCTACTAATTTGAATAGTTTAAAAAGGCTCGTGCCTTTTCAGAGAAAAGGCACGAGCTTTTTCAGAAAGAAAGTGACGTGACGTGACTTCGACTAGAAAGAAGAGGTCAAATCATGGTGAAAAAGGGCGATCGCAGTAGAGAGAAGAGGCCTATTACCAGTGAACAAGAGGAGGCTGAGGAGCGGCTTCGTAAGGAACAGGCTGAGCAGGCCGAGAGGGATCGTATAGAACAAGAGCGCATCCGTATACAGAACGAGCCGATTCCAGAAGATGTTATCAACTCATTCTGGAGTGAAGGAGAAAACTTCGACGAGACTGGAGGAGGAGCGGATTTTGAGGATATGGCACGTTGGTTGGACTCTGAGGAAGATGACGAGGCGGGGCGCCCTAAACGATCCGCCGGAAGGTCCACCGATTACGAAGTACAAGTTCAGGGTAAGGAAATTCAATTTTTATTGTTTTTATCAGATAATTATAATTTTTTATCGCTCATTAAATTGAAATTGTTCCCTAAATTTTACAGACCCTTCTGGTAGCATAAGTGAGAAGAGGTTGACGGTGCAAGATGCGATGAACCTTCCGAGCGGGCACAGAGTTAAAGTTGAGTGGGATGACTTGACCAAATTACCGGTAGGACAAGGGGGGAAACTGTACTCGAGGTTCGTCGGGGGTGTAGGCCAGAATTACCAGCGATTCCCGATTGACGCTTTGGACTGGAGGAAGATTGACGCGAACTCTAAAAAGTTCGCGTTTGACGAAATTGTTAAGGTTTGTTGAATTAACTTTGAGCTTATTTATTGTTTATTATTTATTATTATTAGAATGTGATTTTAATTAATACTATAAGAAATATTCTTGTTATTATGTATTGTTTATTGTTTATTATTTATTATTTATTATTTCTTTTCTGTTATGATTTGAATTTGATTTTAATAAATATTATAGGAAATGTATTTATTATTTCTTATTTGTTTTATGTTATTATTGGAATTTGTTATTATTTATTATTTTCTAATTAAACATACTTAAATTTAATATTTTACAGAGGAAGTTTGATGTGAGGGACAGCCGCAAGAATTGGACAGAATCAAAGATGGGGGACGGTTGGAAGAACAAGCGGTTGGATCTGTTCAAAGAAAGAGATTGGATGGGGAGTAGGCCGCTTCAGAAGTTAGTCGATGATGTCCCTGGTGGCGTCCCTGCGGATGCGTGGGAGAGATATGTGGGTTGGAGGAGGGGAGACATTGGGAAGGTATAATGAATAATATTATTGAATTGATGTTGAAATATCATATTGAAGAAATATTTTTGAATTACTGATGATTATTTAATTTTATTTTATGTTAACAGAAGAGGTCGCAACAAGGTCTTGCCGCGAAGTCCCATCAGAAGGTTCATCATACGGCTGGGACGAAGCCGTTTTCGGTTGGGTACAAAGAGATGGTATGAAGGAATGAAGCTTCGTTGTTTAATTTAAAAATAATTTATCTTTATATATTAATAACTATTTGTATCTTAATTTTCAGGCGGAAGAAGCTGCGAAGAAAGGGCAGAAGGCTACCTACGGTCGTTTCTACCAAATAAAGCACAGACACGCCGAAGGGAGCCCAACATCCAAAGAGGCTGAGGAGCAAATTGTAAAATTTTTATTTATTTATTTTTATATTATTATATTTTTAATAACAATGACATCAAAATAAAATTGTTAATATGTTTGTGTGTGCAGGCTAGGATTGAAGATGCGGAGAGAGAGATCACCGAGTCGCAGGGGGACAATGTAGACCCACTGCCTCACTAAGGGTTGCCCTAGGGCCTCAAGAGCACCCTGGGCGGGTTCGCGGGATGGGATTCGGAGCCCGACCTACGGTGGTGTACGGCAGGTCAGGCGACCCAAGCAGCGCCCAGTCTATTGCTTCGAGCCAACCATCAACAAGTGTCCCGATTAGGGGAGATGCAGAGTTTGAGGCTCAAATGAGGGAGAGACTCACTCATGAGATTACGGAACGGGTGACTGATCAGGTGTACGACCGACTGGATTCCTGGGTGCACAACGCCAATAGCTCGTTGGAACGGATATAGCGGAGGTTCGACCCGGATGGATCTCCTTTGCGAGTACCACTACCTCCACGTCCACCGAAGCAGCCTCGCAACCGTTCTCCGGAGCATCAAGACGACGCTCAGCCTCCTGCTGCGTAGCTCTAGGGTCTTTTTTATTAGAATGTTTTTTATTTCAGGATTTCAGTTGAACATTTTTATATTTAAATGTTTGCTAATTATAGGATTTCAGTTGAACATTTTTATATTTAAATGTTTGTTAATTTGAATATTAGTTGTTTAAACATTTCATATCTTTAATGTTGCATAATTTTGTTAGTCGTTATTATCTGATTTAATTTTTTACTTCACAAATGGCGATAATTGTTTTTAACAGTTAAACAAAAAAGTTTCTCCCTGACTTACTAAATAAACCGTTGTTATTTGTTTATTTTCTTATATAGTATTTGAAAAAAACAAGATATAAATAACATTAAAAATACAAAATAGCACATTTAGTAGCGGTTTTAAAACCGCTACTAATTGAAGAAATATTAAAAAAAATTTAAACTTAGTAGCGGTTTCTAACCGCCACTAGGTTACTAAATATAAAAATAATTTAATACTAGTAGCGGTTCTAAAACCACTACTAAATGCAATCATCAGACAGCTGCCACCTGTTCCTTTTCCAACGGGCTGATTGAGTTAGTTGCGGTTTTAGTAGCGGTTAAAGAACCGCCACTAATGTCTAAATTTCATTTTATAAGCCCTTGATGCTTTCCAATTCATTTTCACATTTCATTGAAACTATTAAGCTCTTTCCTTCTTTGATAATATCTTCAGTCATATGATGGATAAATCTTGGATAAATTTGCCACGGACGTCCCCCGCTATTTGGTTGGTGTTGACCACTTTTTAGATTTTGCTTTCAACCGCACCGGTGTTAACAATCAGATATTATGTCCTTGTCCGAAATGTAAATTTAAGAAGTGGCATCCCAGAAATGTTGTGCGTGAGCATCTTATACTGAAACAATTCCCATCCAATTACACATTCTAGGGTATTCATGGCGAGAACGATGATGATGGTGGTGAAGTAGTTGCTCGAACATCTCAGGTTGGAATGCAGATCGACGATGACGATGATGACGACAATCATGTGGATCCATTTAACGATGTTGTGCGTGATGCTTTCGGGGTGCAAGGTGACGGCATCGGGAGTCAGGAAGGGGTTGAAGGACCACTCCCGGAGTTTTTTCGAAATGAAGCTGCAAAGAATTTTTTCGACCTTATGACGGATTCAGATAAGCCATTGCTTCCAGGTTCTACTAAAAACTGCCTCTTTTCGTTTCTAGTTTTGTCACATAAAAGTTCGTTTTAGAATAAGAATAATGTTTATTCAGGGTGCAGTAAATATTCAAAACTATCATTTCTTGTCAAGCTCTATCATATCAAGTGCTTGTGTGGCTTCAGCGATAAGGGTATGTCGATGGTGTTAGAATTATTGGGAGATGCATTCTGTAACACCTGGACTTTTACTACTATATTATAGTAATTTAATTGAATTATAACCACTTTTATGAATATTCGAAGCCCAAAAATACGGAAAATTTAAAACTTTTTCTTTTAAAACATTATACCAACCCTCTGTTGGTTGGAATGGGCTTTTCAGACGACTTAGAATTTAAATCTTTTTATAAAACCAAGTGGTGCATAAAACAATTAAACTACCTAGGTTCCCTTATAATTTTCTCCCCTTGATGATAGTGTGTGGGGAGTGAAAACCCATTCATGGGTTCTCTGTATCTATTTATGGGTTTCTACCTTTCCGATATTAAAACGCTGGGGTTACCTCAGTTGATAACCCTTCTACCAGAATACGCAGCGACATTAAGATAATACATACATTTCCCTTTTAAATTATCTATTCATAATTAGAAATTCTTAGGAAATTTAATTCCCTTAATACATTTATAGTAATTTTATTTCCTGGGCTCTCTATTAATAATTTAATAATTTTACTTTTACAACATATACAAATAATCTTATTAAAAATATTTACTACCTCTGACTTTTCAATTTCTACTCCTAATTTCTTCGTCTACTCCTCTCCCCCGCTAGCTTCTTTTAACCTGCTAAACTGGAAATGTTTGGGGAAGGGGGTGAGATTGGAAATCCCAATAGCAGTTTCTTTCATTAACATATATTATCATGCTAGCAATTGTCATGTATATATTTCATAAAGCTGTGCAAATGATGATAGTCTTACTCCTATTATTCTGTGTGCTAAAAGCACCTGCCAACCACTAATAACAATATATTCGTTATAGTGGAGGCTTTACCTGCAGGGTTTCTCGTTAAAGCACATAAGGCTAAAACGTAACTAATCTCGCAAATGTGTAGCTAATCACCTAAGCCTGGAGTACTCCATCTGAGGAATAATAACTTACCAACTAAATGCAACAGTTATTACAAAATAATACATGCAATTTAATTGTTACTGAAATAAACTGCTACCTGGAATCCAAGCTTAATCCTAAGCTCGCTCCTTTCTCTTCCACTGATCGCCTTAATTTATGTCATTATCAAAACCTATTTACATATAATATACAAACAATAAATTAATATCTATATTCTTGGATAATTAACCGACGTCTCTCACGAATCCTAATTTAATACTACCCAAGTCTTTTAGTTTAATCAAATTATAATTTATTCAAACTTAATTAGGATCTTGACTGACCAAGATTATCTTGATAATTTAACTATGTTAAATTTTCTTATTCTCAATGTTTGATCAATAATTTCTATAAAAATTATTCTTAAAAAGCCTTAGTCATTCACACACACTAGCACACACCAATATATATATATATATATATATTTCCTATTTATTACAGAATTTTTTAATAATAAATCCATCAATAGTGTAAATCAAGTCCAATTAATTTAATTTACTAAAGAATATCATAAACCAAATCATCAATCACTACACACACATTTCCAAACACAATCGTAAAAATATCTTAATTACTTTAAATTAAACTTATATCTAATAACTTTCGTTTAAATAAATTTATATTTAAATCTCTTATTATTAATAAAGAAAACTAATGATTCTATTTCTTTTACTACTTAAATCATCATCAGGTAACACTCTCGTTCTAATAGAAACTAAAATTCAAGCATTCACACCACAGCCAATTACAGAGAATGCCTAAATGTCTCCTTTGCATTTCAAAATTATCTTGCTTTATTACTAACTTATTTAATGATACCTAGTCAAGCTTTAAATATTATATAACAACTCAATTAAACAATAACACATACATAATCCTCCAATACACTTGGGAGCTTTATGCATAACTAAAATAAATTCAGATTTTATCCAATACACTTGTCTTACTAACCTAATTACTACAATTAGCCCCTTTTTACTATATATCTTAACAAGTATGTACTTTCAAGCATTCATCAATTATAAATAATCCTCTACTATTCCATTGTCTACCGTATAAGTCACCTTTTTCCTTGCTTAATTAAAATCAGTCCAAGAATCATTAATTCCTCATTCATTTAATATGCTAATCAATTCATATTCTTCTCAACACAGAACTTTAACTTTTATAATTCATTGATATCTTATTACCATCCGCATTAAACAATAAATTCTAGTTGTTTTGCTATTTATTAGCAAGATTCCAAAACAACCAATAACCTTTGTCTCTATATACACTTAACACCAACCATACTTGCATTAGTTTAGAAAATACTAAATACTAACCAAATATCACAAAAACACTTCTAATACACATAATAACTTACTCAACTTAATTAACTTCTCCCTAAAACTATAAATTTCAATTGATCCTAATAAATTCCCAACAACAACATTTAGCCTACTTAAAGGGTAACTTCCTACTTTATTAACCGTGTGATCCTTTATTCATTTTAGCCCCAATAATTTGAATCCATACTATTTCATCATTATAAATTCTTCTTTTCATCTGAAAGCCATTCCAAACAAGGAATAATTAATTCCCTTATCCTAAAATCATTGCCTCTCTTTTCCTACCCAACCATCAATAATTCTTAATCCAAAATCAAAACATAAAACTAATCTTATTTCTTATCTTCAATCCCTAAATCTTCTATCAAATTCTCTTCTCCTAACTTCCTCTTTCTCAATTATAGCTTATTCATATACATTAATGAAGGTAGAGGTACCCAAAATTCTCACATTTTCCTTTCAACTCCCACGACCAGCAAGAACAGAGAAATAGAGGAACATAAGCAAACCAAACTCAACTATAACACTCAACTTTCCCTTCATTTCAGACCAACCAGAGCAACAAGAGGGAATAAAACTAAACATTCAACAACCATAATCAAACATCATTAATTTTTCCTCCTTAAACCCGTCGACCAGAGCATCATAAACATAGGAGAATCAATAACCCATACTTAACAAATTCATTCCATCATTCCTACATCATAATCGGACACAATTACAGTAACTAAGATCCTCAGGAAGCAAGGGAAATCGATGGAACAGAGGGAACAAGAATCGGCCCAGAACAGTACCAAGAACAGGGGAAGAAGATGATTGTTTCAAAAATTCCCAACTTCCCAAAATCATACCCCCAAGACCTTAAATTTACTCAAAATTACTCCTAAGCACAATTAATTAGAATTTCGATTAACATATACTCAGAAATCAAAGAAAGGGCGCGGGTGAACAGTAACCCGATTTGGGGTTTTTAGAACAAATCAACCAAACTTGATTCCTTCTTCAAGAATCGTTCCCAAATCACTAAAATCGAAGCCTAAGCTTCATTTTTGTAAGTTCAGGAGCTTTAAAAATCCCCAAACTCCGAATAAATCCCCTCTCACAATCGCTGAAATCGGACCCAAAGAGGAAGGAAAACGAAGGACAAAAGCTTACCCAAGCTCTATGCGTGTTTTCCGCTGCTACTCGCC
Organism: Mimosa bimucronata; assembly: GCA_037074515.1. Classification (NCBI taxonomy): domain Eukaryota; kingdom Viridiplantae; phylum Streptophyta; class Magnoliopsida; order Fabales; family Fabaceae; genus Mimosa; species Mimosa bimucronata. The sequence goes on from CM073446.1 coordinate 7,006,670, forward strand.
GTCATTCTCCGCCGTTTACGCCGTCGATGGAGCCGCTGGTGGACGGAGGAACAGAGAAGGGTGAGAGCCAGAGAGAGAGAGTCGGTGAGGGAGAGAGATCGAGAGTGAGAGACAGAGAGGATGAGGGAGTATTATATAAAGGATTAGGGGAAAATTAAAGTTCTGACCCCTAAAACTTTCTTCTTTTCGTTTTGATCCCTAGAATCAACTTTTAATGCTTTCAGTTTAGTCCCTTCTCTGAAAAATAATTTCTAGAATTAAATTCTTATATCATATTAGAGATTTTTCTTAGTCATAAATTTCTTTAAGCCTTAAAATAAATTCTCCTAAAGTTCTTAGATAAGAATTTATCTTCTAATTATGTTTCTTTGTTTTCTAAAGAAAATAATCCTTAAAATTATTAAAAATATCTAAAACATCATAATTTCATTTTTAATGCTTTTTAATATTTTAATAATATTCCTTAAATCTTAATTAATTCCTTATTTCCTATTTTCTAAAATTTGGGGTGTTACAATTCTCCCCCACTAAAATAATTTCGTCCTCGAAATTAAGAAGAGTTTTCTTACTATTAAAACTCTTAATATTATTTTATATCACTGTTCTGAAGGGTTTCACTCATAACTTTACCGGGTAACATGTTTTCATCAAATCAATTTATCATTAACTAAGATAAGCTAACACATTTATAATTAGTTTTTACATTACAAGTTAAAAATGCAAAAATACATATCGCAACAACATTCATTAATTATGAAGGTGTATACTTATTTATCTTTTAAGGATTTTTTAACAATACATTTTTCAATTAGATTTGTTCTTCAAATATTTGAGACACCTATTAACTATTTAGAAATATCAAGCAAGCAAAGTTCAATCCAAGTGTTCAAATATTCAACAAATAACCAATCATTTACCCACAAAACCATATAATTAAACAAATATTAGGCTTCATTTCTTTAATTTATCTCATTTAAATTTATTTATTTATTGTTTTTTTTTCTAATATAGAAATCTGGATAAAGTACAGAGAAATCACATAAAACAAGGAACGAATCAGGACACACACGGAGAGGAAAATACCAGAAATTCCTCATCATCATAAAAACACAAAATCACATAAATAGAAGCAGAATTTCGTTCGACAAAGGAAGAAATTGAATCATTACCATATTTAATTGTCATTTCAATGGTCTTAGCACGATCTTCTCTCAGTACCTCCCATGACTTGTGGGTTATGGGCCCACACTTTTCTACTTCTTTTTCTTTTTCTTCTTTTTTTTTCCATTACCCTCTTTTTCATTACTTCATTATTTTTAGGAATCTTTTCTTATCTAAACAAATTCTGACTACTTCTTCAACTAATAAATACATTCCTATGGACTTAAAAAGTCCATTCTTGCTAACATTACCATAGACTATATGGGCTTACTGGGAATCAGAGATGAGTGAACTAGATTAAAAAATGAACCTCCTCTTTAACTGAGCTATAAGGTTTTTATATTCTACTCATCTAGGTCATAGTCTATCTAGAGAATTGCTGTATCTAGGAGATCTATTTGTGATCTCTATACTTTCCTCTAGGATCTAACTGTGATCCCTTGACTGATTGTCACTTTATTGCTCAATTGATTGTCACTTTATTGCTCAATCTCGATATTATCCGCTCTAAGTAGGGATGCTCCCATGGCTATGGGCCCCACACTCACCTCTTGCGGTTTTGTTTGTCATGGTAGGGATGATGGCACGTAGCCCCCACACTCACCCATGAAAACACGTCTTTCTCTTGGATCCACTCCGATCCCATCTTCTTTCTTTTCTTAGATACGCTTCTATTACTCTTGGTCAATCTGTCCCGCTACATTGATATAAAGTTTCCCCTTTTTCGCCTGGCCAGGGCTTCTTTTTAAATAGAAGGAAAACCGAATATCAGTGTAGTTAGGGTATTCTTTGACCAATGACCATCATTCTTTTAGGCTTTGCCTAATTTCTGTTCTGTGTGCATTCTCTTACATCACTCCTGATCACTGTAAAGTCATAATATTCTATGATCTTTCGGAAAATGTTTTCATAACTTAAGCTCCATACTTCCATAATTCTGAACTTAAAACATATTTCTATCATAATAATTCTCAAATTATTTAAACTCTAATATTTAACCTCAACAATAATACTAAAATCTAATTTAAATCCTTGAATGATTATATATTCCATCAAAAGACCATAAATTCACCCTCAAGAGACTGAATTTAACTTAGATTCCTACATTTCAAATTCTCAAAATTCGTAAATCCTTTCTTAGCTTCACATTTTCACCTTAGTATCTTCCGTTAATTTATAAATGTCTCTCAAAATTTCATAGTCGACTTCCATAAACCGCTTATATCTCCCATTTAAAGAACTTATAAGTACTCTCCAACCTTTCTTTTTGCTCAATAATCTTATAACTTTAAGGTAAACTTTTATTTTCTAGGGTAAAACTTTCTCCGATAGTCAAAATCACTCTAATTATCATTGAAATTCATTGGAAATCTTCTTCCGATCTAGCTTAATATACTAAATTATCCCTTGGATGTTGGTACAACCATTGTTGAATTCAAATCTAAAGCTATCAGGGTTTAAAAATCCAGTCAAAATTTTGATCTAATCCTTAACAATGTCACATAACTCACTTCTAATATCTATACCTTACTACTTATGTGTCCTCAAATTTATAAATAATAACTATCGTCCGATCATTAACTTCGATCAAATGGGTTTAACTTAAACTTGAATCCCTCAAAATCATTTATTTTCAACATCTATTATCGTCTTATCTGTAAGCTGCCTGCCTAAGAATCCAATCTGCTGAACCAACTTATCTATGGCAGACTTACTCTGAGTCGGTCAATTCACCAAGACCAGACTTCAAAATAAAATTAATAATTGGTTTCTTTACATCTTGAATATACTTTTTCTAAAGATATTATAATTGTTTCTTTTGGGCAACTTCAAGAGGAATTCTAATATCGTCTTCTATGTATCTAATAGACCAAGCTTATAACTATAGTATTCTAAAGGTGTTCTAATGGTACCTTTAAACAACTAACTAATGAGCAAAGTATTCTAGCTAACCTATGCCAGAACCTTTGCTCTGATACCAAAATGTAACACCTGAACTTTTACTACTATACTATAGTAATTTAATTGAATTATAACCACTTTTATGAATATTCGAAGCCCAAAAATACGGAAAATTTAAAACTTTTTCTTTTAAAACATTATACCAACCCTCTGTTGGTTGGAATGGGCTTTTCAGACGACTTAGAATTTAAATCTTTTTATAAAACCAAGTGGTGCATAAAACAATTAAACTACCTAGGTTCCCTTATAATTTTCTCCCCTTGATGATAGTGTGTGGGGAGTGAAAACCCATTCATGGGTTCTCTGTATCTATTTATAGGTTTCTACCTTTCCGATATTAAAACGCTGGGGTTACCTCAGTTGATAACCCCTCTACCAGAATACGCAGCGACATTAAGATAATACATACATTTCCCTTTTAAATTATCTATTCATAATTAGAAATTCTTAGGAAATTTAATTCCCTTAATACATTTATAGTAATTTTATTTCCTGGGCTCTCTATTAATAATTTAATAATTTTACTTTTACAACATATACAAATAATCTTATTAAAAATATTTACTACCTCTGACTTTTCAATTTCTACTCCTAATTTCTTCGTCTACTCCTCTCCCCCGCTAGCTTCTTTTAACCTGCTAAACTGGAAATGTTTGGGGAAGGGGGTGAGATTGGAAATCCCAATAGCAGTTTCTTTCATTAACATATATTATCATGCTAGCAATTGTCATGTATATATTTCATAAAGCTGTGCAAATGATGATAGTCTTACTCCTATTATTCTGTGTGCTAAAAGCACCTGCCAACCACTAATAACAATATATTCGTTATAGTGGAGGCTTTACCTGCAGGGTTTCTCGTTAAAGCACATAAGGCTAAAACGTAACTAATCTCGCAAATGTGTAGCTAATCACCTAAGCCTGGAGTACTCCATCTGAGGAATAATAACTTACCAACTAAATGCAACAGTTATTACAAAATAATACATGCAATTTAATTGTTACTGAAATAAACTGCTACCTGGAATCCAAGCTTAATCCTAAGCTCGCTCCTTTCTCTTCCACTGATCGCCTTAATTTATGTCATTATCAAAACCTATTTACATATAATATACAAACAATAAATTAATATCTATATTCTTGGATAATTAACCGACGTCTCTCACGAATCCTAATTTAATACTACCCAAGTCTTTTAGTTTAATCAAATTATAATTTATTCAAACTTAATTAGGATCTTGACTGACCAAGATTATCTTGATAATTTAACTATGTTAAATTTTCTTATTCTCAATGTTTGATCAATAATTTCTATAAAAATTATTCTTAAAAAGCCTTAGTCATTCACACACACTAGCACACACCAATATATATATATATATATATATATTTCCTATTTATTACAGAATTTTTTAATAATAAATCCATCAATAGTGTAAATCAAGTCCAATTAATTTAATTTACTAAAGAATATCATAAACCAAATCATCAATCACTACACACACATTTCCAAACACAATCGTAAAAATATCTTAATTACTTTAAATTAAACTTATATCTAATAACTTTCGTTTAAATAAATTTATATTTAAATCTCTTATTATTAATAAAGAAAACTAATGATTCTATTTCTTTTACTACTTAAATCATCATCAGGTAACACTCTCGTTCTAATAGAAACTAAAATTCAAGCATTCACACCACAGCCAATTACAGAGAATGCCTAAATGTCTCCTTTGCATTTCAAAATTATCTTGCTTTATTACTAACTTATTTAATGATACCTAGTCAAGCTTTAAATATTATATAACAACTCAATTAAACAATAACACATACATAATCCTCCAATACACTTGGGAGCTTTATGCATAACTAAAATAAATTCAGATTTTATCCAATACACTTGTCTTACTAACCTAATTACTACAATTAGCCCCTTTTTACTATATATCTTAACAAGTATGTACTTTCAAGCATTCATCAATTATAAATAATCCTCTACTATTCCATTGTCTACCGTATAAGTCACCTTTTTCCTTGCTTAATTAAAATCAGTCCAAGAATCATTAATTCCTCATTCATTTAATATGCTAATCAATTCATATTCTTCTCAACACAGAACTTTAACTTTTATAATTCATTGATATCTTATTACCATCCGCATTAAACAATAAATTCTAGTTGTTTTGCTATTTATTAGCAAGATTCCAAAACAACCAATAACCTTTGTCTCTATATACACTTAACACCAACCATACTTGCATTAGTTTAGAAAATACTAAATACTAACCAAATATCACAAAAACACTTCTAATACACATAATAACTTACTCAACTTAATTAACTTCTCCCTAAAACTATAAATTTCAATTGATCCTAATAAATTCCCAACAACAACATTTAGCCTACTTAAAGGGTAACTTCCTACTTTATTAACCGTGTGATCCTTTATTCATTTTAGCCCCAATAATTTGAATCCATACTATTTCATCATTATAAATTCTTCTTTTCATCTGAAAGCCATTCCAAACAAGGAATAATTAATTCCCTTATCCTAAAATCATTGCCTCTCTTTTCCTACCCAACCATCAATAATTCTTAATCCAAAATCAAAACATAAAACTAATCTTATTTCTTATCTTCAATCCCTAAATCTTCTATCAAATTCTCTTCTCCTAACTTCCTCTTTCTCAATTATAGCTTATTCATATACATTAATGAAGGTAGAGGTACCCAAAATTCTCACATTTTCCTTTCAACTCCCACGACCAGCAAGAACAGAGAAATAGAGGAACATAAGCAAACCAAACTCAACTATAACACTCAACTTTCCCTTCATTTCAGACCAACCAGAGCAACAAGAGGGAATAAAACTAAACATTCAACAACCATAATCAAACATCATTAATTTTTCCTCCTTAAACCCGTCGACCAGAGCATCATAAACATAGGAGAATCAATAACCCATACTTAACAAATTCATTCCATCATTCCTACATCATAATCGGACACAATTACAGTAACTAAGATCCTCAGGAAGCAAGGGAAATCGATGGAACAGAGGGAACAAGAATCGGCCCAGAACAGTACCAAGAACAGGGGAAGAAGATGATTGTTTCAAAAATTCCCAACTTCCCAAAATCATACCCCCAAGACCTTAAATTTACTCAAAATTACTCCTAAGCACAATTAATTAGAATTTCGATTAACATATACTCAGAAATCAAAGAAAGGGCGCGGGTGAACAGTAACCCGATTTGGGGTTTTTAGAACAAATCAACCAAACTTGATTCCTTCTTCAAGAATCGTTCCCAAATCACTAAAATCGAAGCCTAAGCTTCATTTTTGTAAGTTCAGGAGCTTTAAAAATCCCCAAACTCCGAATAAATCCCCTCTCACAATCGCTGAAATCGGACCCAAAGAGGAAGGAAAACGAAGGACAAAAGCTTACCCAAGCTCTATGCGTGTTTTCCGCTGCTACTCGCCGTCATTCTCCGCCGTTTACGCCGTCGATGGAGCCGCTGGTGGACGGAGGAACAGAGAAGGGTGAGAGCCAGAGAGAGAGAGTCGGTGAGGGAGAGAGATCGAGAGTGAGAGACAGAGAGGATGAGGGAGTATTATATAAAGGATTAGGGGAAAATTAAAGTTCTGACCCCTAAAACTTTCTTCTTTTCGTTTTGATCCCTAGAATCAACTTTTAATGCTTTCAGTTTAGTCCCTTCTCTGAAAAATAATTTCTAGAATTAAATTCTTATATCATATTAGAGATTTTTCTTAGTCATAAATTTCTTTAAGCCTTAAAATAAATTCTCCTAAAGTTCTTAGATAAGAATTTATCTTCTAATTATGTTTCTTTGTTTTCTAAAGAAAATAATCCTTAAAATTATTAAAAATATCTAAAACATCATAATTTCATTTTTAATGCTTTTTAATATTTTAATAATATTCCTTAAATCTTAATTAATTCCTTATTTCCTATTTTTTAAAATTTGGGGTGTTACACATTCTCTCAGGCAGAAATAGCACCATCATTCTACGAAGCAAAGAAGACTATTAACAAGTTGGGATTGAACTACACTAAAATCCATGCCTGCCCGAATGATTGTATGTTGTACTGGGGAGACGACGCCGAGTTGGACAGATGTAAGCAGTGTAATGTGTCTCGGTACAAACAGGCAAAGAGGGGTCGAATAGCAACAAAGAAGCCTGCAAAGATTCTAAGATATTTCCCCCTGACTCCACGACTTCAGAGGTTGTATGTGTCATCCAAAACGGCGGAGCACATGTGGTGGCATTCATCAGAGCCCAACGTCGATGGGAAGTTGAGACATCCTAGGGATGCAGAGGCTTAGAAAGCGTTTGATGCTCGATTCCCGGAATTCGCCAGTGACCCGAGAAATGTCTGCCTCGCTCTCGCATCAGATGGCTTCAATCCGTTCGGGAATCTTAGTACTACGTACAGTATATGCCCTGTGGTATTGATACCGTACAACTTACCCCCTTGGATGTGTATGAAACAGAGCTCATTCATTCTTTCGATGATTATTCTGGGGAAGAAAGCTCCTGGAAACGATATAGATGTCTACCTTCAACCGTTGATATAGGAGTTGAAGGAACTTTGGAGCAACGGAGTTGAGACGTATGGATGACGCTTACAGTAAGATGCTCTTCACACTCCGTGCGTTGTTGATGTGGACAGTGAGCGATTTTCCAGGACTTGGCACATTGTCTGGTTGGAACGTGCATACAGGCAGAGCTTGCCCCAACTGCAACTTTGACCAAGACTCGGTCCGCCTTCCTCACAGTCGCAAGTGGTGCTTCATGGGTCATCGGCGGTTCCTTCCTGGAGGTCATAGGTTTCGGCTACAGAAGATTAGATTTAACGGATCACAGGAAATGAGGGATCCTCCTATGTTTTTGTCTAGCGCAGATATTCTTCAATAGCTTGAAGATGTTCACGTAAAGTTCGGGAAGACAGACGGCGTTCAGCCTGGGGGAAGAAGGGAACGCGACCAGTCCTAGGGGGAAAACATGCAGCAATGGCGTAAGAAGAGCATTTTCTTCGAGCTCCCCTACTGGAAATCTAATCTACTTCGTCACTGTCTTGATGTCATTGATTTAACCTTTTCCTAATCGCCTTGGGGGTTAAATACAAAATATTTATATAACCAAGGATTGCACTATAATGGTGTGATCCCGGATCGTCTCTCAAGGAGCCTAATGACTAACCTAGGAAACTAAATGTCATGCAAATGAAGTATAAAAAGGGGTTTTGTTGGGTTTTAATATGAAATATGCAAAATGAGCCTAACTACAATATTTTTTTTATATTTTCCTTAATGAGGAGGAATGGTTGGATGGGTGAAGTGAAGTTGATGGAATGGATCTCTTGAGTCTAGGTGAGGTGACAAACATAGGTTCAAATCATTTAGGGGTTCAATTCATCAAGTCTAATAAAATAATCCCCAAGCAACCACTAGGGGTCCACTAGCCCTAATTAATGACTAATCTAGCAACCACTTTCATAGCCATTACTTAGGGTTAGTGTTAAGGTCCACTTGATGTGTGAAATACTTTGAGCAAAAACACTTGTGGCTATCATAAAAGTGCAACCACAACAATTATGAATGGAAGCAATGAATTAAGCCCACTAGCAACCACTAAAATGAAATTAACTTCATGCAACCACAATGTAGATAAGAATTCATAACTCAAGTGTTCAAAGCCCAAAATAAACACATATAGTTCATACACATACATATCTAAAATCTCATTCCAATACATAAATCCAAACATCTCCAAGAGAAATTCAAATAAACATAGAAGAAATCCTAAATACATATGTTAGAACAAAGAAAAACTCCCCTAATGAAGAACCCATGCTTGAGACACCATCAACCCATCCTCAAGAGATGAAGAGCTCCTCAATCCAACATAGAAACTCCAAGAGGAACCCCAAGAAGAAGCTCCATTCGAAAATCCATGGAAGAAGAGGGTGGAAGAAGATGGAAGATGAAGAAGATGGAGATGTAAGAAGGATGAGAGGATTTTAGGGTTTGGGAGTGAATGGAGGTGAAAAAGATTATGGGAATTGAGTGTTAGGTCGATTTTTATGTTTAGAAGTCGGGTCTAGGTTGTTTTGGGTCGGATCCTACCAATGGGTACCCTAAAAACCCGAAAAACCAGCTGAAATCGCGTATCTGTCAGCTCGTTCTCGCTGCAGCGAGCAAATCTTCTCGCTACAGCGAGCTAGACAGAAAGTTGGCCAAAACTTCTGTCTTCCTGGCTGCAGCGAGAAGATCTTCTGGCTGCAACCAGATGCTCGAAAAAGCTATGATCAATTTCTTGCTTTGGCCAGCTTTCTTCTTCGTAACTTGCTCTTCCGTGCGGCCTACTTCTTTTATGACCTGCACTCAAAATTACACTCAAGGTAGCATCAAAATGTTCTTGGGAATATGTAAATCAATAAATTATGCTAATTATGACCAAATTGCCCTTGATTAGTATAAACTCCAACAAAGTGTATGAAAGTCAGAATTTATCCTAATTAGGCACAATTACTCCTAGAACATGCAATAATCCAATGATTTTATCAATGAAAAGTGTATAAAAATATGGTGCAATCATTTCCCCCACACTTAAACCTTTGTACTCCTGGACAAAGGGTACAATGCAAAGAAGAATGGTTTTAATCAATCAATAATCTCAAGCTAGCATGAATCATGATCAAGAATATGCAAAGGGAGAATTGGCAAAGCAATCGGATGAAGCAATGGCAAAGAGGACTCTCAAGATAATAGTGTTTCACTCTCCTTACCTTATGTGGGGTTTTTCACACTCAACTTGCTCAAACAACAATTTGCCATAAGCTTGTAACTACTCTTACATCTCCACCCATGCATACAATCAAGCATGAATCAAAAGGACTTGTAGGGTTGAAATGATGGAAAAGGCAAGATGGATTGCATGTTATGGAACGGAAAGGTTGAAATGCAATTTAATGTTTCTATTAGGGCACATAGCATATGATATGATGATTTCAACAATAATGATGCCACATCAAGAAATGCCTTATTCTTCAAACCTTCTTTTTCTTCTTTTTTTTTCTTTTCATTTTTATTTCTTTATTTTTATGCAAACTTTTCTATTTGCTTTTTTTTTTCTTTTCAACACATACACGGAATTAACAACAAACAAAAGTGGCTCAAACTCAATGCTTCTTCACAAAATTCACATTAATGCATTACAACCAAGGAATGGCTCAAAATGGGTGAACAATGGAAAATATCATGTTGTAGACTTGTGTTTGGGAAAATGGGGTGATGAAATGAATGCCTAAATCATCTTCATGCATGAATGCAATTCCAACTTTGACAAAGAGTAGAGACAAGTTCTAGAAATTGAATGATCAAGCAAGTATACACTCTTGAGATGAAAATAGGCCCAAAAATCTCACAACAAGGTTAACCTCAATTGCCAATCAAATATCAAATTGCAAGGCCAATTAACACAATGCATATGCTTGAAAATAACTCATCACTGGCTCTTTGACAATTGAAAAGCTAAAATGCATAATTCTTTGGATTTATCCCATTGCTCATGAAGCTCATTGGTCATAGGGTAAGGTTCATTCTTGCTCCATGGTTTTCAAAAATTGTTGCCACACTAGGTTTTCAAAAAGCAAGTTTTTAAAATGGGTAGAAAATGCAACTAGGTCCTCCATTGCAATGAATACGACCCTTCATCACAATACAAGACTAAGAGGCAAAATCTACCTCAGTTTTGAAAAATTTGACAAAAATGTTTTTTTTTTAAAAAACATTACCTCTAATGTGGTATAACATGATAAAATCAATGGATCAAGCAAGACTACCTAAACAACACACAAACCCTTCCCCCACACTTGAATCTTGCATTGTCCCCAATGCAAAGTGAAAATGTAAGGTGCAGCAAGCAAGAGAACACAGTAGGGATTTATTGACGCAACTAACACTAAGTCTACCTTTTACTAATGGTGCAGTCCCTCCCCCACACTTATCATTCATCATAATCTCAAAAGAGCATGCAAGAATTAAAGGCAATGAAAATACAAGAGAGGAGAGGGACAACCTTGCGTTTAAAACGCTTCAAACTCTTGTAGGAGAAGTTCTCATCTCGAATGAGAAACATGCATGTCTTCATGTAGGCCACTTCTCCCACATGTTCCTTCCTTGGTGTGAAGTGTTGCGTTTCCTGCAAAAAGAATTCAACAAACACAGCAGTATCTAATTCTAGGCAAGGAAACGACTTTTTTAAATAGGTATGACAACCAAGGAAGTCAATCAAACTCCCATCAGTAGGAGTAAAACAAGAAAATTTATTTTGAAAACACTCAAGTGTGTGTGTAGCGGAATCATTGCATTCACATACACAGGAGGTAGTGGAGAGAGGGGGAAAAGAAAATTGGACGTTGGGAGTGGCATAACAAACACTTTCATTTTTAGATATGTCAGGTGGAAGATCACAAGAAAGTATTTGTTGGAAGGATTCCTTATTGTCAAAAATATCAAAATGCAAAGTTTGGAGAATCCTTCCTATGCACACTCTCAACATCATGCAATTCAATGGAAACAATATTACATTCTCAAGCACAATGTAACTCTCATTCTCAATTATCACATGCTTATAAATTGTAGCACTCCTAGCACTAGCAGATGCATCATGATCAATAGTAGAGTTGCTCAATGTGGCACAGTCATGCTTTGGATATTCAACAACAAAATGACTTTTCCCTTCATAACAATGCACACAAATTTCAAACTCCACACTTGAACAAGATTTAGTCACATGTAATTCAACAACATCATCATGACTAGTACTAAGGAGAGAAGCATGGTTATCACAAGAAGAATCCATGACAGTGCAAGCAACATTCTCAATTGAGCTACTACTCCTTAAGGCACTAAGTTGAGCATATTCATCAATAAATCGATGAGGGAATTCACAAATGATTTCCTCATCCACCTCATCTTCACTCATATGATTAGTAGTTTGTTCAATCAAGGGATCAACCAAAGAAGGAATAATCTCCTCAAGGATAGGAGTATTACCTAGTGGGGAGTGCATTTCCTCTTGAGGTTGTGGAGTAGCTTGCTTCATTTCTTCGACTTGTGTAAGGTCATTAAAGGTCACCACTGGAGGTTGGGTATTCTCCACAAGAGATGTGGGATGGTGCGCTTTATTAAATGTCCCCGGCTCCTCTTCAGCATTATTGGCATACGGCCATAAGGTTCCTTCTTCTCCTCCCGTTCTTTTCCAAAGGACATGTAGGTAGAATGCATTGAGGTACTCCCCTAGCTCTTCTAATTCATCTTCCAATTTCTTGGAGAGTCCAATTGTTGTCTTCTTTCTATATAACTCCATGGAACGAGCCTTATGGACCTCATACATCCTCTTGAGCTCCTTTGTATGATCATCCATGTTAGGATAATCGAAGAAAGCGTCAAGCCCAGTTGGTTTAGGTGTGATGGGTTTGGGTGGAGGTAAGGGATCACGTGGTGGTGGTTGGTATGTAGTTTGGTAGGAATGGTGAGATAGGGGTGTACAAGGTAGGAATGGAGAGGATGGCTCGAATTGGAGGGGAGATTCATGATATGGCTTATATGGTGGAAGTGAAGGTTCATATGGTGAAGATTGGTATGGTGAAGGGTATGGCTCATGGCATGGAGGGAAATATGGTGAGTAAGGTTCATCGAAGTATGAATGTGGTGTGGATGAAGGTTGGTCCCTACAATGAGTGTCATAGGATTGGAAGAAAGAATTTAGATTGGCCATCATTTTATCTCTTTCTTTACGAAACTCTTCCATGCTTGAAGAAGGTGCCTCTTCCGTCCGAGTGGTATTTCCTGCAAAAGAATGAGAATCCCCAAGTGGATCATGATTGTAACCAAAGTTTTTGTAATTCCAAGACATGAGAATTCAATGATTTAGTCCTAAAGAATCACAAGCAATCAATCTATGTGCAAACAAATACAAGAATTAAAAAGAAGAAAAAGTATGCAAAATGCAATGCATCTAAGCTAACCTAAATGGTGAAATAATGCAAATATGACCTAAAGGCTCCTACCCCTTCTAAATGTCTCAAGTGACACTTAGTTATCCTAGAGAGTCAAAAATGACTCCCCGGCAACGGCGCCATTGATTTAAATGTTTCACTCAAGGAGTCCTTCTAAACTACCTAAGCTAACTAAATGTAATTGAAACAATAAAAGGTATGGGGGTTTGATTTTGAAAATTCATATAATAAAACTATTGACAATTGCTATTACTTGTTTTTGTAATTTTCTTTTGATTAAAAGGGAGAAAAGGGTTTGGATTACGGGAATTTATAAAATGGGCTTTGGTAGTGTTTCGGTGGCTCTCACGCTTCATTAAAATTGATATTGGGAGTTAAAAGATGCACCAAGCATAATTGAAAAATCCCCAAGCAACCACTAGGGGTCCACTAGCCCTAATTAATGACTAATCTAGCAACCACTTTCATAGCCATTACTTAGGGTTAGTGTTAAGGTCCACTTGATGTGTGAAATACTTTGAGCAAAAACACTTGTGGCTATCATAAAAGTGCAACCACAACAATTATGAATGGAAGCAATGAATTAAGCCCACTAGCAACCACTAAAATGAAATTAACTTCATGCAACCACAATGTAGATAAGAATTCATAACTCAAGTGTTCAAAGCCCAAAATAAACACATATAGTTCATACACATACATATCTAAAATCTCATTCCAATACATAAATCCAAACATCTCCAAGAGAAATTCAAATAAACATAGAAGAAATCCTAAATACATATGTTAGAACAAAGAAAAACTCCCCTAATGAAGAACCCATGCTTGAGACACCATCAACCCATCCTCAAGAGATGAAGAGCTCCTCAATCCAACATAGAAACTCCAAGAGGAACCCCAAGAAGAAGCTCCATTCGAAAATCCATGGAAGAAGAGGGTGGAAGAAGATGGAAGATGAAGAAGATGGAGATGTAAGAAGGATGAGAGGATTTTAGGGTTTGGGAGTGAATGGAGGTGAAAAAGATTATGGGAATTGAGTGTTAGGTCGATTTTTATGTTTAGAAGTCGGGTCTAGGTTGTTTTGGGTCGGATCCTACCAATGGGTACCCTAAAAACCCGAAAAACCAGCTGAAATCGCGTATCTGTCAGCTCGTTCTCGCTGCAGCGAGCAAATCTTCTCGCTACAGCGAGCTAGACAGAAAGTTGGCCAAAACTTCTGTCTTCCTGGCTGCAGCGAGAAGATCTTCTGGCTGCAACCAGATGCTCGAAAAAGCTATGATCAATTTCTTGCTTTGGCCAGCTTTCTTCTTCGTAACTTGCTCTTCCGTGCGGCCTACTTCTTTTATGACCTGCACTCAAAATTACACTCAAGGTAGCATCAAAATGTTCTTGGGAATATGTAAATCAATAAATTATGCTAATTATGACCAAATTGCCCTTGATTAGTATAAACTCCAACAAAGTGTATGAAAGTCAGAATTTATCCTAATTAGGCACAATTACTCCTAGAACATGCAATAATCCAATGATTTTATCAATGAAAAGTGTATAAAAATATGGTGCAATCAGTCATGCACATCAAAAAAAATGTGTGTGACAATATTTTTTACACTTTACTGAACGAGTCTGGAAAGTCCAAGGACCATCTTCAAGCAAGGAAAGATCTGATGGCGATGGGAATACGTGAAGACGCATGGCCGGATGAGAATGACAAGTTTTCCCCAGCCTCATTCACACTGACAAGAGCCAACAAGGAAGTCTTCCTCTCCACACTTAAGGACATTAAGGTCCCTGATGGTTATTCAAGCAACATCTCAAGATGTGTGGACATGCACTCTAAGAAGATTACCGGGTTGAAAAGCCATGACTGCCACGTTTTGCTCCAGCAATTCCTACCTCTGGCAATTAAAAGCACATTGCCCCCGGAGGTGTCTAATGTTTTGGTTCAACTTAGTTCTTTCTACCGACGGTTGTGTGCAAAAGTTTTGGACAAAGCAGAGCTGGATCAATTGCAGGAAAAAATTGTTCTAATGCTCTGTCATATGGAGATGATATTTCCCCCGTCTTTCTTCATGGTCATGGTCCATCTCACTGTACACCTCGTTCAAGACGCAAAGATGGGCGGCCCGGTTCAATACCGCTGGATGTATCCCATAGAGAGGTCCGTTGATTCATTTTTCCAGTGGTTTCATGATTTTGTTTCAGTTACCTGATTGTACTTGTAATTACAGATACTTGGGGAAATTAAAGTCGTATGTGAGGAACAAAGCATCTCCAGAGGGTTCTATAGCAGAGGGTTATTCTGGTGACGAGGTGTTAACATATTGTTCGCGCTATTTTGATGATGACATCGAGACTTCATTCAACCGCCCTCCTCGTGTCGATGACAGCCCAACCAATGTCCAGTCACCTTCCAACACATTATTTCCACCAGTCGGAAAGCCAGTTGGAGGAAGTCAGTATTACAGGCTCACTCCCACTGAGAGGTTGCAAGCACACAGACATGTCTTGACAAATTGCCCTCAAGTGGAGCCCTACATTCAGTAAGAATTCTAACACTATATACATGTATCATGTTATTTTTTTTATTTCCAAACCACATAACCCTCTGATATGTTCCATTGGAATTTAGGGATTTCCACCGCTATGTTAAACGCCAACTACGAAGCCGCACAAGGTCATCTGCCGAGGTGGATAAAAAGGTCCATCGAGAGTTTCCGGATTGGTTTGCACAGAGGATACTCAATGACAACAATCCCCATGCCCCTGATATGATAAATCTAGCAACCGGTCCACTCGACCATGTCAGGAGATATACGGTATACAACGTCAACGGTTTCAAGTTCTGTACCATTGCAAGGGATGAAGGTTCTCTCACCCAGAATTCTGGAGTCTTTGGCACATTCGGGATAAGGAGTTATGCCAGCTCACGGGATACAGACATGCGATTTGGAGGCGTATCATACTATGGAAAGCTCGTGGACATCATCGAGCTTAACTATCAAGGTCATTTTACCGTGCCTCTCTTCAACTGCATGTGGGCAGACACCAGAACTTCTCAAGGCATTACATTGG
Organism: Mimosa bimucronata; assembly: GCA_037074515.1. Lineage (NCBI taxonomy): Eukaryota > Viridiplantae > Streptophyta > Magnoliopsida > Fabales > Fabaceae > Mimosa > Mimosa bimucronata. The sequence goes on from CM073446.1 coordinate 7,022,921, forward strand.
ACATCTTGGGCATCACGTCCGTAAATTTCTCGAGGCTCATTCACACAGGGGAAATGGCAGATGATGAGCCGTATATTCTTGCCTCACAGGCGCAGCAAGTATACTATGTGGAAGATCGGACACACAAAGATTGGCACATGGTGATTCATATGAAGCCGCGTGACCTCTACGACATGGGTGACGAAGATGATCTGGAACTAGGCAGCCAGCATTTTGAACCTGAAACCTTCGACAACCTCATTTCTGAAGAAGACGGTCATTTACAAGTAGTTAGGTGAGGATTTTCACTACAAATAATTTAAACAAATTTCAACACCTTTAGCAATAGAAATTTATATATTTGTTTATTTTCTTTTTAGGCAGGAGCAAGAAGAAGATGATTGAAGCAGCCAACCATAATTATTTTTCATTTTATAAAATTTTCATAAAAATGTGTATCAAACGTTCATATATCATATTTTTTTTAATGTAGGTTGAGCTTTTTTTTTAATTAAAAACATCTAGTAGCGGTTCTAGAACCGCCACTAACTCTGCGGACAAATATTAGTTGCGGTTCTAGAATCGCCACCCAAACCGCTACTAAATACGTCACAAAGCACTATAAATATCCACTCCCTCCCCTCATTTTTCTTGACACATTCATTCAATTCCTTCTCCCTCTCCTGTAACACCCCAAATTTTAGAAAATAGGAAATAAGGAATTAAATAAGATTTAGGAAATATTATTAAAATATTAAAAAGCATTAAAAAATGAAATTATGATGTTTTAGATATTTTTAATAATTTTAAGGATTATTTTTTTTAGAAAATAAAGAAAAATAATTAGAAGATAAATTTTGATTTGGAACTTTAGGAGAATTTATTTTAAGGCTTAAAGAAATTATGACTAAGAAAAATCTCTAATATGATATAAGAATTTATTTTAGAAAATTATTTTCAGGAAGGGACTAAACTGAAAATAATAAAAAGTTGGTTTTAGGGATTAAAACGAAAAGAAGAAAGTTTTAGGGGTCAGAACTCTATTTTTCCCCTAACCCTTTATATAATACTCCCTCATCCGAATTTCTCTCTCACTATTTCCTCTGTCCTCACTCCCTCTCCTGCCTCGTTCCTCTGTTCCTTCGAAGCTCGCAGCGACGGACGGCGGTGAATCAGGCGGCGGACGGCGATGAAATACAGGGAAGGGACACGCAACACTTAGGGAAGTTATGGGTGAGACTTTTCCCCTTCATTTTTCCTCTCTTTCTGGTCCGATTCGAGTGGGGCTTGGGAAGGGAAATCAATTTCAGTTTTTGATTTTTAAAGTTCCTGAATTCATAAAGATGATCCATAGGCTCCGATTTTGAATTATTGGGAAGCAATTTCTGGTGGGGAGTTGAATTTGGTTGATTCCATCTCTGACCCCAAATCGGGTCACTGTTCACCCGTCGTTTTCTTCATTTCTGCACCCAAAATGAGACTAATTAATGTTTAAACGATGTTAAGTGTTGATTCAAGATGTTGTTCGAGGTTGCACGTGTGATTTCTGAATTTTTGGAAATTTTCTTCTTCTTTTCCTGTCTAACCGATTCCTGTTCTTCCTCTTTCTGTTCTATTTCTATTCTTCCTCTCTGTAATGTTCGTTTTAGGCATAAGTAGGAGGATGAAATTGATGTTTAATAGTGTAGGATTGAAGTTGGATTGAGTATGTGAATTTGTAGCAAATTTTCTGTTCTGTCCTGCTGGCCGAGGGGTTCAGGGGAAGGAAATACGAAGTAGAATTGATGTTTGATTATTGATTTTCTCTTGCTCTATGTATGATTGGCATAGGTGTTAGTTATTTAATTTTCTTCCTTGTTGGTTGCTCTGGCCGCTGGCTTTAGGGGGTAGGAAGAAAGGAAAAAAAATGTGATGTTTAATTGAGTGGAATTGTTGTTTAACTTGATGTAGGGGATTGTTGTAACTTCTCTTTATTTTGGGTGGTGTTGTGCGACTGTTTCAGGAAGAAGGAAGAGGGAGTTCAGTTGGTAATAATTTTGATTAGGGGTATAATATATGTGAAGGAGTATTGTGATGATAATTAGGAATTTCTGGCCCTTCTTTTACATATATGTATTCAGGTATGTAAGGAGTTAAACTTAGCTCACTCAATGTCTCTTTGTAGGATTAGAACACACTTCTAAGTTTGTCAGTGGATATTATGTTGTGAATTGAAGAAGGGTGGAGGGTTTGAAACAATTATCCAATATTTAAGGTTCCTAAGTAAGAGGATATAGTGTATATATTTGATAGTTAGACATGTTCATGGTATTCAACTGATGGGTAAGCAAAGTAATTTAGAATATGATTTATTTGGTTGTGATGTTAGTAAGAGTTAGAAGAAGAATGGTACTAAGGAAGTGTATACTCCATTTATGTTTGAATGAGAGACTTGATTAATTCCCTGTTTTGTTTCTGCTGATGAATCACCTGGGTTTTTGAAGATAAATTCTATGAATTGGAGGTTAAAAATTTATTAGAAGAAGATTATGTTGGAGTATGGGAATCTAATTAGAAGCATAGAAAGTATTTGATTAGTTTATCTGGAAATTGGAATTAATAGAAGCTCTTATTTTATTTAAGTTAGTGTATGTTTCAGTGTTTAGTTTTGATATTGGCTTTGATAAGATAGTAAAGAAGTGATTGAAGGGTATTTATTTCTATAAATTCCGATTGAAGTTTAGTGGTGGATGAGATATAGTTGCTTAGCTAAAGGCATTGATCACTTTAAGATGATGGGTTGAGATACAAGTGTTTAAAGAAATCAAGTTCTATTTGGTAAGATTGTTTATCTTAGTGAAGTTGTAAATCTTTATTTTAGAAATTGTTCAATTTATGTAAGGGTGGAGAAATAAGCATTAAGACTATTTGAAGTTAAGGATTTTTATTAGTTTATTCATGGGATAATTGTAGAATGTAAGTTAGTGATGTTTTTAAGATTAATGATGAAATTTGTTTAATGGTGTTAATGATAGAAGGGGCACAACTAGCTTGAATTATGAGAGGATCAATTTCTTTATTTTGGAGTTGGCTAAGATTTAGACAAAAGATTTGAATTGAATCTGGAATATTTTGGAAGAATTTAGAAGTAAAGAGTAGATAGGAATCTGATGGATAAGAATGTATGGATTAATGAGGTTATTGATCTTAGTAAATTTGGAAGTTAAGTTTCAAAATTAGATAATAAGTTTGTTGATAAGGAGAGGTCCAAAAGCTATAGGTTCTATAAATTAAACATGTCATGTAATACGATTTTCATTTAGTACCAAGTTTAAAATAGTGTAGGATACAAATATTTTAAAGGGTAGTTGGGAATACTAGATTGTATGAAGTGTATTGTTTGTGATCGAGAATTAGTAGAGTTCTTGAATGGATTGAGTTATTCTTGAAATTTTGTGATAAAGGGAAAACATAAGGCTGTATGTAGGTGTGTGTGAGTGTAATATATTTCTGTTATAGAATTACTAGAATATAAGTGCTAGAATTCTTTTGTTTAAATGAGTGATGGGTGCAAAGTAAAATAAAGATAATAAAATGTTATGTTAAAATCTCTGTTCAATTTCTGTTCTCTTAAACAACATTTTCAGTGACAACAGTGAATTAATAGTAAGCGATAATTCTGATAAGATTAAAGTTATACGGTACAAAAATAAAGAATTAACATATGTAATAGAAGATGATAATGTTTAATAAGTTAATTATGATTAAGTTATTAGGACTTTTCTTTATATTTAATTCCGGAAAAGATGATAATAAGAATCATAACTATTAATTGAAATAAATTATATTAAGTGGCCTTTTAATTTTAAAAAGGTCAAAATATTTAAAGTGAAACATATGTATATAAGATATAAAGCAAGGGGTAGTGTTACGTATATTAGGACCCTGAGAGAGACGCTGAACAATTATATAGAAGTTTATATATTAATTTGTTGTTTATATTAAATGTTAATAGGTCTTGATAGTAAAATAAATTGAGAAGATCAATAGAAAGGAAAAGGAGCAGATAAGGACTAAGCTTGGAATTCAGGTAGCAGTTTATTTCAGTAACCATTAAATTGCATGTATTATTTTGTAATAACTGTTGCATTTAGTTGGTAAGTTATTATTCCTCAGATGGAGTACTCCAGGCTTAGGTGATTAGCTACACCTTTGCGAGATTAGTTACGTTTTAGCCTTATGTGCTTTAACGAGAAACCCTGCAGGTAAAGCCTCCACTATAACGAATATATTGTTATTAGTGGTTGGCAGGTGCTTTTAGCACACAGATTAATAGGAGTAAAACTATCATCATTTGCACAACTTTATGAAATATATACATGACAATGCTAGCATGATAATATATGTTAATGAAAGAAACTGCTATTGGGATTTCCAATCTCACCCCCTTCCCCAAACATTTTCAGTTTGGCAGGTCGAAGGAAGCTAGCTGGGAAAGAAGTAAGATAGTATAAGAAGAAGTAGGAATGCCTGCTAAGCTATGTACCACCCTAATTAAATAATTTAGAATTTAATTATCTGTGAGAAGGAATATAAAGAATTAATCCTTAACCGTATGTAAATGTATGTATTACCCTAATGACGCTGCGTATTCTGGTAGAAGGGTTATCAACTGAGGTAACCCCAGCGTTTTAATATCGGAAAGGTAGAAACCCATAAATAGATACAGAGAACCCATGAATGGGTTTTCACTCCCCACACACTATCATCAAGGGGAGAAAATTATAAGGGAACTTAAGTAGTTTAATTGTTTTACGCACCACTTGGTTTTATAAAAAGTTTTAAATTCTGAGTTGTTCGAAAAGCCCATTCCAACTGACAGAAGGTTGGATAAATATTTTAAAAAGAAAAAGTTTTAAATTTTCCGTATTTTTGGGCTTCGAATATTTATAAAAGTGGTTATAATTCAATTAAATTGCTATAATATAGTAGTAAAAGTCCAGGTGTTACATCTCCATTCAATTTATCCTCAGTCTGACCGCTAATGCCTTTATTTTTTGTTCTGAAAAAAATTTATCTTATATTTCTTTTTATTTAGTGTGTTTTATTTTCTATTCTGAATTATTTTATTTGCTAATATTTTTTTTTTCAGGTTACAATATCGAATTATTTTCCATTTTTAGTGATAAAATAGTTTAATTTATTATTCATATTATTCTTACAACAAACATAATTAGTTGTTTATTTTTAACTATTTCTTTTTTTATTGTTTGATATATGGTTTTTTTATACATATGGTTGTTAATATAGTTGAGAAATTTTTTGTATTTTAACAATAAAAACATTTTGAAATAGTCTAATTTATTATCATTGTTTTTTCATTACATTTGATCATATGACATTGATTTTTGAATATCTGGACGTTTTTTTTAACATCCTTAAACTTTAGTAGCGGTTTTGAACTGCCACTAATAAATTAGATCAATTCTTTTTTTTAATTTTTTTTCTTTTTAATTAGTAGCGGTTTGAAAACCGCTACTAATAAATGGGCCAATTTTTTTTTTAATTAGTGGCGGTTCGAACCGCTGTTCAAACTGCCACTAAATTGAGAAATTGAATTTTTCCACCATTATGCTAATTTTTACATTAGGGGCGGTTTTGTTATTTAGTAGCGGTTTTAATAACCGCTACTAATTAGTGGCGTCTTTGACTTTGTTACACACGGTTTCAATAACCGCCAATAAATGTTTGTCACGGGTGATTTAGTGGCGTAAATAAAAACCGCTAGTAACATGTTAGTGGCGGTTAGAACCGCTACTAATATGCATTTATAACCGCTACTAATGCACGCTTCTTTTGTAGTGATTGTAATAATCTTGACAAGTAATGATAATATGAAGGTTATGTGAAAACAGTGTTATATCGAAATAAACATGTCTCGTCAGCTCGGAATTCAGGGTCCCAATCATGATGTACATGTGACCGTTTCGTGTAAGTCCCTAAGACGGGATTAAAGTAACTCGAGGTAACCTGGACTCAACTCGAGAAACTAAGGGATTAATAGGATGCCCAAGTTAACTTTTTTTTTAAAAAAAAGTAATGTTTTTTTCTGGGAGACATGAATTGCAAACAACAAATCAACAATATTGGTTGAAATTGTTGGATATGCTTAGTTTTGATGATGTCAAATATAGAGTTTTGCTATATGTTTACTGTTATTGAAAGCATGCATACATGATCACATAACATGTCCATAGGCTCAGATTGCATACATAAGAGCATGTAACTTAGTCTGGAATAAACTGAGATAAAGAATCATGATGACTAAGTAGAAGTTCTATCGCTAACATGTTTACCATAGCTAATGGAATGTGTAGAGCTAGCCTAAGCAAATAAGAATAGATCCTATTGCTAGACTCTGTCTCTATCGCTAAGGCCCCTCAGATAACATGAATAAATACTCTCGGGGAAGAATGTTAGATCAGTTAACATAGTTAGCTAGCGATAATGAGATTAGCTATCGATAGAAGAAAGCTCATTGTGATAACTTAGACAAACTAATAAGCTGATGCATTGAGCTAATGGACTAAGCAAGCGATAACATCTGCTGTGCATTATAGGTTTATCTGTTTAGCAAAGTACTGGATTTACACTATGAAGCTAGCGATAGCTTTGGTAGCTATCGATAGTGCAATATCTACTGAGCTAATACATTGTTTCTAAAGTGCAGATTTTACACTGTCAAGCTAGCGATAGCAAAGGCAGCTAGCGCTAGTGAAAAAGCTGACAGCAAGTACAGGAGTAGGTAGCAGCAGGTTACCGTTACTCAGAGTCTCCATCTCTCTTAGCCAAAGCACGATAAGAAAGAAATACTCAAACGGATAGTTCTCCAAGTCTCCAACGGACAGAAACTTATCAAACCATATATAAAGACTTGAAGACATCTGGAGAAGAAGAAGCGTTATATGAGAGCAACGAAAAAGACGAATATACGCTAACAGCAATGAAAACAGAGGCTCTGCACAGAGTATCAGTTATATATCAGTGAGCCCATAAATGATGAGATGAGCGCATTAGAATAAAAGAGCTAGAGCAACCATAGTTCATATCTTTAAGCTCTAGAATCTGTATCTCTTCATCATATAGGAGTCTGTACTTAAGTGATTATCAAAATCCTTTCTTTAAGAGAAGTAAATTTCATTGTAAACATTCTACACTTAGTGAGTGAAGCTCAAGATTGGGTAATCTTGAGTGGGAAACAGATTGAGTCCTTACAGGTAGTAAGGGGGAGCGTTTAGAGAGAATCTAAAGCTCTGTTGTAAAGGTTGGCTGGTGATCCCGTGTTGTAAAACTAGTGGAAAAGGTTTACAGGTGAACCTGTGTTCGTAAAACCTGTGGTAGGCTTCTCTTGTGCCCGGTTTAAACAAGAAGATAGTGGAAATCTCAGGTGGAGCCTGAGGACTGGATGTAGGTCAGGGAAGACCGAACCAGGATAAATCTTTGTTTGCATCTCCTATTCCCTTAACTCTTATATTTCCAGCATATCTCTCTTACATGCATCTCACGTTTTGAAATACTCTAAGTGATAATCAGAAAAGGTTTTCTAGTATTGATTGTTGCGCTACTTTCAAAGAGAAAACACAAAAGTTTTATTCTATCACCCAATTCACCCCCCCTCTTGGGTGACAGCCAGTACTAACAGAAATTAATGAAAAATTAAGTGTTCACAACTATTAGTTTAGTAATTAAAGGATATATGTAGGAATATTTTATTATAATTTATCTATTTTGATATTTTACTAGAAATAATATTAAATGATTAATTACTAACTTAAGTGTCATTGAATGGTGGATCAATACTGTACTGTTAATATGTCAAATGAATTATGAAGAATGTTAATTAAGTACATATTTATCTTGTCAATGATTCAAAGTATGGAATATATATTTAGTATTTTGATGGCATGATGATAATTTAAATATTTTAAATTTTTTCAGGATAATTAGTCTGAAAGTCCTTATAATTTCAACAAATTTTTAGTTGGGTCCCTATAGCTTTTTTCTTTTTAATCAGGTCCTTATATTTTTACTTGTTTTTAATTAGGTTCTTGAAGTTTTTTTATTAGGCCCTTATAATTTCCATGATTCCTGATTGGTTCCTTATAGTTTTTTATTTACCAAAATAATTTAAAAATAAAATAAATAAAGTAGATTAAAATATAAATAATAATGATAATTTAAATTAATAATTATATAATCATAAAAAATAATTAATCTAATTAATTAAAATATACATAATTAATATAATTAGATTGATTAATTATAGTTATACTATATATTTATTGTTATGATTCAAACTTTATAATTATAAAATAAATAAACATTAGAAAAAATATTATTATTTCTAAAATAATAATAAATATATTTTCTGTATTAATATATTTTACATTTGTAGGAGGATATTATTAGAATTTATAGAGCATAGAATAAAAACTAAGTGGCCTAATTAATCTATATATCTATATATCCTATAAAAGTGTATTGTGTTTCTACTGTTTATAGAGCCAGTTTTTTTATGGTTTTCCTCTCACCGTTTTACTGTTCATAGAGCTGAATAAGCCGATGAACAGTGCTTTATGGGCATAGAGGGCAGGAGATTGCCTTGGTGACTTGATTTCAAAATTCGAATTTGAATTTTTCCTCCTACTATCCTAATAAAGTGTATTCCTCTGCAATCTCATTCCTATTGCAGCCGTCCAATAACATCTGGGTGAGGAGGTTTTGTGGTGAGACTTTGCTTCTTGTAGTCTTTCTGTACATTCTCTTCCACATCACAATACTTTCTTAGGCTTCGATCAACTGCATCTGTTTCTTATATAGGACATCTGTTTTTGCGCGTCAGTTGGTTCGCTTATTGTATGTATTTATATCTGTTTTTATGTCATTATATTTGTCCAACTACATGTACCTGCTTTTGTCCATTATATGTTCGCTTCCCTTGGGCTCTGTTTTTCATTTTGATTTATCTTTTTCGCATACACATCCTCTGTTTTCCTCTTGATTTCTTGCTTCACTTTGCAGTGTCATTTCCCCTGTTTTAGAAACACCCTTTCTTTCATAATGCCTCTGTTCGTCTCTATTTTTTAAGTTCAGCCTCTGTTCAGCTTTGTTTTGTAACGTTAGTCTCAGTTGCTATATTTTTTCCCTCTCCGATAGCCATGAAAGATTTTCATATGGTTTACTTCGATGAAATCCACCTTGCATTCCCAATTTTTAAATTCACCGTCAACATTGATCGATCATTCTGCAGAGCCATCATCATCTTCGTCGGAGCGGCGGGCCATCCTATGGAAGAAGTTGCATAGTGGTCATCTTTCTCTTGGACGAAGAGGTGATTAATGATCATACGTTGCATATTGGTTTTTCATTCCTGCCTTGCCTCTCTGCTAATTCCAGCAGAATATACAGGTACAACACCAATCAATAGCCTTCTCTCTGTTTTTTTTTTCTGTTTATGAGTTGAGTGTTGTGCATCTCTCTCTCTCTCTCTCTCTCTCACTCAATCTGTAGTTCCAAGTGGTTATGTATGTTTCTCACTCCTCTCCTGCTGCTATAAGTAAGGTTTCTATCTCAACCACACACACACACACAAGAGACCTATCTACCAACTTGAGAGGATGAGTGGTAACACAGCGTTTTGCTTTCTCATATTCCCAAGAACGATGTAATCATCATATGATTTTGGATTTCTTTCTCTGTTCAAAAACATGAAAATAGCAGTCAAACTTACTACAACAGACGAGGCACCCTCATCTTTATAGCTTCTGAGCAGAAACAACAGAAGGAGGAAGAAAGGGGAAGAAGAAGAAGAAAGAAAGAAAGAAGCAGGAATTGCAGCAACTCTCGCTAGCTGCTCTGCTCTGTTTTATGGGGGTTCTGGGCTGAGAGTGTGGGTAGTGAAGTTAAGGCCTTTTTTCTCTCTCTACAGTCCTTTCTCTTTTTTCTTTCTCCGTTTTTCTTTCCATGTTCTTTCAAAATTGCAAACTGCAGAATTTTTTTAATACCCTTCTCTTTTAGTGAAACTTCTCTTGAAGAGATCCTTCAATAGATTAACCAACTTTATTTTAGGACTTTGCTGGTGTTTATTATCTAATATTTGTGGTAATTCCTGTTTATTCAAGCATTTTCCTTTCTAGCTAGATGTTCATAATTGGATGAGCTGAAGCCATAAATTAATCCAACAATTATAAGTGTTCGTCAATTTGGAAATCTGATTTATTTGATTTCTCCATTGATACCAAAATTGAAGGAGGTGCGTGTTCTATCTTTTTATTGATCCTTATTCATGAGGAGGGACTCGTACTATTCCGTATGGTAATTTTTCCAGTTTATGCCTATCGCAACTACCACCCATAATCAATAATGGTAATTTTTTCTCAAAAGGAATGGGTAAAAAAAATCTTGATATCCGATAGTAAATGTGATTGTTACAAATAATCATGATTTTTAAAATCTTCAACTCAAATCCAAAATTTCCCATCATTGTTCTGTTTCTATTATTTTTTTTTTCCTTTTGGTGTTTTTTTTCAATCTCAGGGTACGGCAAGAGAACATTATATGTCTCACAAATGGAAGTAATGCTCTCTCTGTGACATAAGAGATGCAACTGTCTTTGAATATATTAATGTTGTTTCAAATTTCATTTTTAAGACATAGGGAATATAATTATTAAGATATTATGCATCAATCCTAGCGATGAAGCTATTCTTGCCATTTTGTTCCATGGTTTTGAATTGTCATTTAATGTTACTAAACATATTTCGGGAGTCTTCAAGATTAATAGATTTTCATATGGTTTATGATTGAGGAAACTGTCCCTTTATTATCAAATAAAAGTATAGAAATGTCACACTTTACCTATCAAAAAAGCTATCATACTTTCTTTCCTACTTTTGTGTAAGTTTTGCTACTTCACAGTTTTCCCATAGCTAAAGTGTGGCTATATCTCAATAGCATTATTGTTGTCATCTTAACTTCATAGTGAGTTGATTCGAGATGTTTGTGGCCATATTTTCAATTTCTTAAATTAAATTTTAATTATAGTTTTTTTAACTGAAATTTTAATTACAATTTTCGATTAAATTACATGGGATACTCTTTAGCAATATTGTGACAATATGTACATTAATATTTTCTGTTCTACATTTTAGTTGACATTCAAGCACACATGACATTTTGTAGATATCAAAAACTATAGACATATGATACAGATGTTGGAAATGGATGGCTTTCTTGATGGATATATATCAAGAGCTACAAACCCTTATTTTTGAATTGTAGAGCTATTTTCAAGATCTTATAGTGATTTGTTGTAATGTGGTTTCACAAGTTAAATTAATCTTATATAACTTTTGAATTTACAGTTGAAAGTAATCTGATATTACTTTTTTGTTTTAGGTTTTTCTGATCCCGCAAAGTTAAAAGTAACAGCTGAAGTATGACAGCAATTATCAGCAAGTGAGCTAACCAAGCGTCAGATGGAATTAAAGGTAAGAATCACCTTTTGTAGGAAAGATCTTCCTCTTTTCAATTTGTGTTTAGCTAAATTTTAAGTTTTGTTTAGCATCATTGAAATTATATGATTTAACTGATATTTTGTGCTTGATGCCTTCAATTGATTATTGATTGATCCAATCTTAGTGGGCCTCAGATTTTATAAAAGAAAGAGCTTGCATATGTGTTAGTTTTAATGAAAACTTAAAATTTACAATAGTAGGGGAATTACAATGGGCATGGGTTTATGATAATGTGAACAAAGTACAGCAACAATTGATATAAAGACCCATTTATTGATGCTGACTTTTTTTAAATGTTTAGGTTGTTTTGAATGATCCCCATATGGGTGGAGTAAATGCTCCAACACAAGTTATTGAAGAAATGGTGGTGGATGAGTCCATGTGTTTACTTTGTAGTGTTTACCTTGAGATGAAGTGTTTGTATAATACTCCAAATATTGTAAAGAAGAAATTTTTGTCTACTTTTTTGTGTGATAAAATGAGTATTAAATTTGGAAGTTAACAATTGGAAAAGCAACAAATCCTATTAATGTAGTTGAGAATGAGCTTATGACATTAAAGTAAATGATTGGAAGGCAATGCTCCCGTGCATAGCGAGGGGGAGTCAATGCTCATATTAGAAGAAACTATAAGGATCCATAAAAAGAAAAAAACAAACTTGCAAAAACCTTATTAAATGTTTATTTTCCAGTTTTATCTATGTAATTAACACTCATTTTCAATTTGCCAATTCATTATATTTTCTCTATCTATAATTAATCCACATTCTCAATAATTAAGGGTAAAATTGAAAAAAATTATAATCTCAATTTTAAAATATAATAAATGAGTTAGCTGTCATTTTTAATTTACATTAAACTAGGTAAAGTGACCTATATTCTGAACATAACAAATTATTGTGCATGTTTAAGCATCAAACATGCTAATGTTAGTACTCCTTGTGGAGTTCAATGACCCAAACCTTATTTCATTACATGGGCAATATTGATCTAGTTTAGTTAGATCATACATGTATGTATAAAATGTTATTGATTTTGAATAATATATTGAAAAACATGATGGGCCATTCCATGCTCATCACAGTGATGATAAGATCTGAACCGTTCAAGTTTAATCTTGAAGGCTCAAATTTAAATATGATAAAATGATGAATTGATTTTTATGAGAAGTGATAGTCATTAGATTATATTTATTTCACATTTTACATGGATTAAAATAAAAATTTAAAATATAAAAGTTAAATTAAATCAAATCCAACCGTCCAAACTCGATTTAACAGTGTAGACTGATGATGAGATCAACTTTCTCATCAAAATGATGAGCATGGAATGTGGATCCCAAAACATGTATATTCCATTTTTAAACTAACCTATAAACTAATATATAATCTATTATTCCTAAAAACAAAAAAATTATAATGGTACAGCTTTATGAGACATTGTGCCGCCTACATCAATTGCTACATGTATATTGAAGAAATCATGTCGCATATGTTATAATTAAATAATGTTACACATATGTTATGAATAACTTATTAATGAAAATATGCTACAGTTCATAAGTCATCTCAATGCAAATAGAGATATATACAGTGAAAGAAAAACCAAATCGACCAATGATGAAATAGCCAAATAAACACATAATGGTAGTTGTTGATAAAGCAACTTAAAAGGGGGTTAAGGTACACTTTTATCCCTGAAATAACCACTTAAGAGTGTAGGATATCTGAATGAGAGGCAATCTGTCATAGAAATAAACAAAACGTAGTAATTTTGCCACATGCCATTAAAATTTTAAGGATACCTAACATTCCTGAGTGGTTATTACCATAACAAAATTGCATCTCATCAACAAGACAACAAAGTTAAAGGAAGGAACAACTAGCTAGATTAATTTAGTTACTTCTACTTTGGAAATCCACAAGAGCATATGGTCTGAATCAAAGTCAAGAGAATGATAGATGAGGCAGCAACAAAACCAGCAACTTTCCAAGGGGTGCCAAAGTACTCACGTTTCAAAATTGCCATCCATTTTTGCCAACGACCATTATAGACTCTGCACACATCTTCACAAACTTGAAGGTAATGAGAGTTTACACCTGTATCTACGATATTTTTGCAGAGATTGTTGACAATATCAGCAACGGCAATGGAGTCGCCCATCCCATTTACAATAATGCCCTGTCGCACTAGCACATCCACATCTGCACTAGTGTTTATAAGAAAATCTAACAGGAACATAAACTGAGTCACATACTTTTTTCTAGGCTCGCAGTGACATTCCTCAAATGCCATCACATTTCTAATAAATATTTCAGTGTCATCATATATTCCAAAGCGCGACATTTCCAACACACCATTTTCAAACTCCAAGTGAACCAAGTGTTTTTCTTGATTTGCCCTAAACCTGAACCCTGCTTCGTATAGCTGTCTAGCACTTGGAAAATGTTCCACCACCACTCGCTCCTGTGGTGTTCTTGACCTATAGAATTGCTCATCAGTTGGTGGTGGAAAGTAAGACATTCTTATCAGATCAGTGAAATGCTCTACTTGTTCGATCTCTGCAGTGTCAACGCCTCGCATATTCGACCAATTAAGTAAATTCTTGGTAAGTTCTAAGAAATTGGGGGTTGGAAATAACTCCTCGTCGTCAGAGAGGCGTCCATCAAATGCCATGTTGTAGAGGCGTTTGAGAACAAAGAATGGAATTTGATTCTCTAGTAAACTCAAGTCTACGAAAATTGTACCTGTCAACCATGGTTTTAGTAAAACACAATCTTCTTCTGACCAATTCTGCAACTTGTCACGTATAAAGTACTCAAATATGAAGCATGAATCAATTAGAATCATCTTCACAAGGTCGTCACTATCATTTGGTTCAACTGTTTCTGCATAACATCGTCTAATTCTACCTTCACTTTCTTTCAGGTATCTTAGAAACTCCCCCAATAACCCGTCAACCACCCTTTCAAGAAAACACTGAAGATATCTCAATTTAAGTTTTTCCATGGATTCCAATCCCTTTTTGCCATTGTGAAATGGACCAATTGAAATGACACTTGGAGAATAGGCTGCTTGGTTTAATTGGCGGATTTTATTGGGAATTTTGTAGATACAACACTCGTGTGTTAAAGCATTAGGTAGAGTATTTAGCTCTCTGCTAATCCTATTCACCAAATTCTCGATTTCAGTCTGTCCATCCATTTTTCCAATTTCGGAAATTTTCCTTTGTGAAACCTTGAAAAGAAACACAGTCACGGTTAACTTAAGGTCCAGAATTATATTCCCTAGGTAAGATTTAAGAAAAAAACATTAAATGCATTTTTGATCAAGTGAGATCATGTGTTTTTATAAGCTGGAATTCCAAAGATCTAGTTCTAAATATAACATCAAATAAGGAGACTAGCTGTAACACCTAAATTTTTACTACTATATTATAGCATTTTAATTGATTTATAACCATTTTTTAAATCCGGAATCCCAAAAATACGAAAAATTTAAAACTTTTTCTTTCCAAAGTATTAAATCAAATTTCCTTTCTTTCAAATGGAATTTTCTGACAAATTAGAATATCTTTAAACTTTCAATAAAATAGAGTGGTTACTAAAACAATTAAAATAACTCGACTTATAATGCTTGGGGTGTCAAACCCCTTACACTATACTTACATATTCTTTAGATTATGTTCAATTTATCTATTTACACCTCTCTTACTATAATAATATATTGGCGGGTTATCTTGATTGATAACCCTCTTATATGAGTATGCAGCTCTATTATTCCTTAAGGATTTATATACATATATAAAATATACATTAACTACTAGACAAGCTTCCAACTTGTCTTAATTATTTAAACATACAACATATACAAGTAAATAGTCTCTCAAAGTATCTACCTACAAGGTACAAGACAAAGCAGGCATTCCTGCCTCTTCATACTACCGGTCTCTGGTCCGGTCCGATTTATCCTTCAGACCGGGGGTGTGGTTGACCCGGCCAAAACCCGGTTAGACCGGTGAAAACCGGTCAGCCCGGTTCAACCCGGGGTGGTTGAACCGGTTTTGTTTTTTTTAAAAAAATAAAAAAATATTTTTTTTTATTTTGTTACAATTCACCTAATTACCAACTTTCACTTCACTTAATTTTAGAAATCAGGAAACTATAATATTTTAAATGCTATTTTACACTTACATATGTTTAATATTTAACTGTTGTTGCTCTTAGTACTTGTATTTTAGTCTATAGATTGTAGAATAATATTTATTTTCACGTGTAATCAACTAATATTTTCTATTTTTCTCTCTATAGAAACATTAAATATTCATGTTTGATGAATCATGCATACTTATTTACATTTACATTTTGATATATTAGTGATTATTAATGTTAATATTAATAACATTTTATTATTTTAATATAACGGTCTGACCCGGTCCGACCCCCGGTCCGACCAATGACCCTTGAACCAGTGCCTCATCCGGTTCGATGTCCGGTCCGTTTTTTTGAACCTTGAGTATTATATAAGAGATGAGGGGGCAATTCAAGTTCTGACTCCTAAAACTTTCTTCTTTTCGATTTAATCCCTAAAATCCACTTTTTGCTATTTTCAGTTTAGTCCCTTCTTGTAAATAATTTCTAGAATTAAATCATTGTATCCAATTAGACATTTTCTTCCACCATAATTTACTTTAAGTTTCAAAATAATTTATCTAAAATTCTTATATTAAAATTCATCTCCTTATTTCTTTTTTTGAAAATTTAATTTTATCTTTTAATTATTTTTCCTCAATTAATGAAGAAAATAAGCCTTGAAATTATTATTAAAAATACGCCTGGCCTCATAAATTATTTATAAGGCTTTTTAATTTCTAAATGACACCCCCAAGACCTTAAATAAATCCTTATTTTCTATTTTCTAAAATTTGGGGTGTTACACTAGCTACTTCTGCAAACAAAACATTTAAGAGAAACATGGGTAAGATTTTCGATTTGGACGATAAAGGAATAATATAATATATGGAAATGGTACCTTTTTCAACTTCAATTAGAGTGAATTCAAGAATTGTTGTATGTACGTATGTATATATGAAACCCCTTCTTCTCTAATCCTTATATCCAAAAAAGAAATTGTGAATGAAGCCCCTTCTCTAATCTTTAACTATTGCTACAGGATAGACAAAGAGTGGAAACCAGTTCCCGGAGTCAGAAATTCATGCAACCAAGTGCTTAAAACTAAGTTCCCGGAGTCATTGCAACCATGTGCTTAAAACTAATTAATCCTAGCTATCAGTTATCCCACGTAACTTTCAAAAGTGATTAACATAAAAAACTTCAAGCTTTTTTTTTTTAGTTTTTGAAAATATTATTCAAAATTACAAAATCATTTTTATGACTAATAAAGAATAAGAATTGATTCATAGTTTCATACCAATAATTTGTTTATTTATTATATAGTGAAATTGTTGTGCTCCATGAAAATATTAGATATTACATGGTCTGGTACGAGGGAAAGGAGATAATGGTGGATCTTAGCATCATTTTTAATATACAATGAATGTTTATAGTTGAAAAGAAGGAAAGTTAATATGCATGACAAAATCCTTATATATGCATCAAAAAATCCTTATATGAAGTCGAAAATGACCCCTACCAAGTTATTTCATTATTTTACAGAGAGGGGAAATTTAGTCATTTTATTTTAAATTATTTCAAGTCCTTTTCATATAATACCAAGCATTTTATTACTCATCAAAGCAATCGCTCGGAGATCTTTGGTCCCGCTTTCACATAAATGAGTGAACAGAAAGTAGAGAAGACAATGAAAACATTAGGCTAAAAAAATGTAGAAGCTACAATTTTCTCTTTCTTGGATAATTTTAATATAGGACCTCGGTAGACAATTAATTAAAAAGTAGGACCAAAAAATTCTGAAATATCACTTCATATTTAGGGTCCTTAACTGAAATTAAATTGATGTAGAAAAAGACAAAAAATGGCCCACCTCCCACATGGCTCCCTGACACTTTCTCTCTCTTCTCTCTCTGTCTGTCTGTCTCTCTCTCACATAGACCCCACTCATTTTCACACGAACAAGAAAAATCTTATATGAATAAGGAAAAGCTCATATGAACAAGCCTCAATAAAAAACTAAATATTCCTCTCACCTCCTCTCTCATCTGACACTCTTTCTCTCACTAACAAGCTCTTCTCTCTCTCTCTCTCTCTCTCTTACAAACCTCACTCATTTTCGCACGAATAAGGAAAAGCTCATATGAACAAACCTTCATAAAAAACCAAATATTCCTCTCATCCCCTCTCTCCTCTGATACTCTCCCTCTCTCTGACATGCTCTTCTCTCTCTCTCTCTCATAAACAGACCCCACTCATTTTCACACGAATAAGGAAAAGCTCATAAGAACAAGGAAAATCTCATATAAACAAGGAAAAAATCATATGAACAAGCTTCAATAAAAAACAAAATATTCCTCTCACCCTCTCTCTCCTCTGACACTTTATCTCTCTGACACGTGGGGTCAATGTTGCTTTTTTTTCCTCTCTCAATTTAATTTCAGTTTGCCCCCACAAGACTAAAGTGATATTTCAGAATCTTTTGATCATAATTTGAAATTAATTTGATACCGTGGTCCTATATTTAAATTCTCCCCTTTCTTTTGTTCTTTATCAATAGATTAACTGAATCATCCTCACATATAGAATCATTTCTGGTTGTTTGCTGCTACATTCACACCACAGTGAATCAAAAAAGAGAAAACAAGAGATATACATTTCACTTTCACTTAAGTCTTCAACAATCTTAATTTAAAATAAACATAATGAGTTAACTATTTGGCTTGCTGTAACTTTAAGGGGTAACTACATTTAGGTCTAAAAGAAGGTAATTAATAGAAAATAAGTTTCAATGACATACATTTCACTTGCTTACAATGGCTCTTTAAATTATAATCGAAAAGTTTTATTAAAAAAAATTGTTATTGACAAATTAATCGATTGTCTTAGTCACACTCTTAAAGAAATTTTCCCTATTTTTGGCAAGGTAAATGGATATGGGTTGTATAGAAATAGCAAGTGGAGTAAATAAAATAGAGAGTAGGTGGAAGGAGGGGGTGGGAGTAGAATTCAATGTGACTGAGGGGTAGGGAAAGTGTGGTCCAGATGAAAATCAGAGAGAGACCCTTTCGTGGTTTTAGATACTGAAAATATTATACAAAATTACAAAGTCATTTTCATGAATAATCAAGAATAACAATTGATTCATACCAATACTTTGTTTATTTACTATATAGTGAATAGTTATTGCGTTCCATGAAAATATTAGATATCCCATGGCCATACAAGGGAAGGAGATCTTAGCACCATTTTTAATATAAAATTAGACGTAAACTCCATATGTTGCACGGGCCATACTGTTCATTTTAAATTTTTATATAATGGTTTTGTTTTATTGTGTTATTGTTAAAGAAATTCAACAATTAATTTACACATTCATGTCAAGATAATTGAACCGAAGAATATTTGTCAAATTTTTCTCTCCCTTGCACTCTATGAAGCTATGAAAGGAGAAGAAGAAAAGCAGGGTTTAGAGAAGTAAGATAGGGAGAGATACTCTCAACGTGTTAAAACTCATGGTGGTGTCCATGATTTCATAGCCGGACCGGATGGCCAGATTTGACGGACCGTCGGCCGGAGATTGAAGCGGCTTGGTTTCTCGTAGGGAACCGCTGTAGAGGTCTAGCCGTGTTTAGCTGGTTAGAACCGCCATTTAAGCCGTAAAACATGATTCAGCTGGGAGCGAGAGCGAGTTTCAGAAAACCGTACGGTTACGAGTTGAGTGACCAGTTGCATAGAAAAAGGAGGAGGGGAGGACGGAGGAGGAAGAAGCAGGAAAAAACTAACACTTGTCATGTGATTTTTCTTATAATAACAACAAAAACAGTGAAAGAAATGACACAAAAGTAAAGAGATGAAACCTGAAACCCAAGACCTTTGAATGAGCTGCAGCGAGGTTAGATGAAGAAGAAACTGAAAAGTCGTCGGAAATGAAATGAAAGGAGGAGAGAAGATGAAAGAAACTTTGATAAAGTTCCCTTACTGTATGTCACCTTCACCTTCTCTGTATGTCACCTTCATCGTCCTCTCTTACACTCTGACCCATCTCTTTTTTTAAAGTATTTCAAGACAAATAAATTTAATTTATTATCGTTTTACTACCACATACATTAGCCTAAGTGAGACGGAGACTTGTTAGGGGATATCCAACAAACATATCTAATTTTAATTTTCTTTGTTTATTATTATTATCATCTATAACTCATAAATTTAGATTGACGGTTCACCTAATAATATGATTTTTTTTTTACTTTTATTAGGGTATATATTAGGACCTTGTTGACTTCTCTTTTACTAATTATATTTATACAATTATATATTGATATAATATTATTTTTTAATTTAATTATTACATTACAGTTGGACCAAACGGTCTAACCAAACAAACTGTTTGAACAACGATCAATTGTCCTTTCTGACTTGACATTCGGTCCGATTTTCAAAACATTGGTGATGTTTTGCCTAACATCAAATTCTGAGTCGTTAATGGATTTGTCATCTTTGTATGTAGTCCATAGTCTGTATATTGGTTCGTAGGAATATCATTGTAACTTTTTCGTCATTATCCTTTTTGATTTATTTATTTATTTATTTTGCCTCCTTGTTTTTACTTCTAGTTAATGAAATGGCAGTGCTTTTTATAGAGAGACATAGGGGAATCAATAACCTGGAGGTTCCATATTGTAACTTTTGCATCACCAAAGTAATTAAACCCGGACCGGAGTCCAGACCGGGTGAGACAGTAGGTCAAGGGTTAGTGGGTCAGTCATGAATTGACTCAGAAGCCAGACCGGTATTAATTAAAATAATATAATTTGTTTATAATGGATCATAATATTTATATTTAATTATAAAAAAATTGTTGAATACATATCCATGTATTGTAAGTATTCAATTACTTATACATATGAAATCCTTTGATATTTTTATTTTATTTCCTTCTCTTATTCTTTTTATTCTTTTTTAAGTTGACAGATTGGTTTTTCTTTTTCTTTTTTTAAATTGAAATTATCCCTTTTTATATGTATTTTCTCTCACTTTCTTTTTATCCTTCTCTCCCACGTGATTCTCTTTTCTCTCAAGTCTCAATAGTGTATCTGACACATATCAGTGACATCACATCACCATTTCACGAACCCCTTTTTCTGTTAGAAGAGGCTTCTTTGTCCTTTCAAACCTTCTACACTGCACCTTCTTCCATTTTCAAGGCCAAGAAAGAAACTTGCAACGTCTTGGCTTCTCTAGCGAGGCGGAGACCGATGGCTTCTCCGGCGATGTGTGTCCAAGCTATCCTCACGTTACAGATCTGTGTTTCTTTCCACCATATCATATTTCAAAAGCTGTCCAAGCCATCCACTCTTCTTCTTATCTTCTTCATCTCTCGCTGATTTAACCTTTTCCTTACGCATTGGGGTTAAAATCACAATAATTACCAAGGATTGTGTAAAGTGGCACAATCCCGGATCGTTTCACTTGAGGAGTCCTTCTAAACAACCTAAGCTAACTAAATGCAATTAAAACAATAAAAAGGTATGGGGGTTTTGGTTTGAAGATTTATTTACTAAAGCTATTAACAAAAGCAGTTACTTGTTTTTGGTGTTTTAGATTAATAAGTGAAAAGAGTTTGGATTAGGGGTGATTTTATAAAATGGGCTTTGGTAGTGCTTCGGTGACTCAAACGCTTCTTTCAAAATGATAAGTGGGAGTTTAATTTACCAAGTCTAATTGAAAGATCCCCAAGCAACCACTAGGGGTCCACTAGCCCTAATTAATGACTAATCTAGCAACCACTTTCATAGCCATTACTTAGGGTTAGTGTTAAGATCCACTTGGTTTGTGAAATGCCTTGAAACAAATGCAATTTAACTCTCATGAAGTGCAACCACATCATCATGCATGGAAGAAATTGATTATAACCACTAGCAACCACTAAAAATGGCTACAACCAAGAATACAACCACAAGTAGATAGGAAATTGTATCTCAATCACATTTAATTCAAAGCATACACAATATAGTTCACAAACATGGATAGCAATCACATATCTCAAGTCTTAAATCCAAATACAAGACCAATACAAAAGAGTAGAAGCCAAATACAAAGGAAATAAGAAATTGTAAACTAGAAACTCCCCTATGTTGGACCATGAAGCTAGAGCCACCTTCACACCACCAAAGCACCAAGAACTTAGCCTCTCATATCTTCAAACTCGTGCCCAAGAGGACCCATGATGATAGCCTCCATGAATGAAGAAGATAGAAGGAAATGTGGAGTGGAAATTGAAGGTGGAAGAAGAAAGAACAAGAAAATCAACAACAATGGAGGTGGAAATGAGTGGGGGTGAGAGGATATGAGTGAGGAATGAAGAAGAGCAAGAGGAACCCTAGGAGAGGGCTGGTTTTCGGACAGAGAGGGCTTCGAGAATCGTTTTCGGGTGTTAGGAACTACTTATAACCCCCTAGGAGCCCTAGAATTCGCGTCACATTTTTGCAGATTTTGGGGACTTCGCCGTCGGCTCGCCGCGGCGAGAGCCACGGCGAGCTCATGTTGGTTCTGGTTGAATTTAGGCTCGTTCGCCGTGGGCTCGCCACGGCGAGCAGGCATCTATTCTGGAGCTTTTGGCCAAATGAGTTCGCCGTCACCTCGCCGCGGCGAGGGGCAGATGATTCTGCCTCTTTCTCCATTTTCTCCTTCTACTCCGTCCAGAATTCTTCGCTGCAACTTGGCTCCTTAATTTGGGTATTTTTCTTCTATGACCTACACATAAAACCAAGCCAGAGGTAGCATCAATTGTTCTTGAAAATAGGTTAACAATAAATTATGCTAATTATGCCCAAATTGCCCTTGACTAGAACAAATTCCAACAAAGTGTGCAAAAGTCAGAAATTACCCTAATTAGGTGCAATTATCCCAAGAACATGCAATGATCCAATGATTTTATCAATGAAAAGTGTATAAAAATATGGTGCAATCACTCGCTCTTATTTTCTTGGTTTCTCATGAATCTAGATCTGATGTTGAAATTTGAAAATGCTCAGCTCGGGTGACTCGCCTGTCACGGGTCACCCCGGTTCCGGTGAGTCATGGCCGGGCTGTCTAAACTCCGGGTTATGTGTCAAAACCGGACCGGTTGCGTGCCCAGTCCGACGAGTTACGATCCGGACTAGCCGGGCCGGTCCGGGTTTAATAACCTTGTGCGTCACTATCCCTATCCTCTTAGAGAGGAATTCTTGCATCCACTAGGAGCACCAGCATTATTTGTGCATTGACTAGGACTGCAACACCTCAGGAAATTTTAGTGCATGTTGTTAGAAATCTTAAGTTTTGATGAAGACTGGAACCTATAGATAGCATAAGTAAAATGAACAGATAAGAATATAACTTAGTCAGAAAAGAATTAAGGGAAGTGACTAAGGAAAAATATAAGTTATCTAAACGTTAATCAGGTTCTATGGATAACAGATATACTATCACTAGACTAAGAGCCTATCGCTAACAAGTAAAGAGATAAGAATAATAATAGCTAATGAAGCTTTAGACAAAAAATTTCTATCGCTAAGAACTTCACTATCACAAATGTAATAGTCTGGGTTAGTCTAAAGCAAAGAACAAAAGACCACTATCTCTAGAACATATCTCTATCGCTAGGGACTCATAATAGACAAAAAGACATAGGCACTAGCGATAGCATGAATAGATAGCGATAGCAGAACACTTAGATATTCAGATAAGTTGAATTGATAACCCCTCATCAACATGGCTACTAGCGATAATGAGTTTAGCTATCGATAATGAATTCACTTGCTGAAATAACTTAACATTCTGATAGCTAATATACTATCTGTATACACTGAGATAATGAATCCTTCTAGTGATAACACCTACTGTGCTTCACATGAATACTTGTTTAGCTAACAAGCTAAGTGTAGGACTTATTCTATGAAGCTAGCGATAGCATGAGATACTAGCGCTACTAAAAAAGCTGTTACACAAGTACAATGTTGCAGGTAGTTGGTAAACACAGCCTATCTCTCATAGCTCATCTTCTGCTAGAAGTAAATGAAGTAAGAGAAGATAGATGACTAAGATGAAGACCAGCATTAAATGCCAGCGGCTAGGAGCTTCCAACGACAATATTCAAACGGATTCAAAGCTGAAAGATTCAAGGAAGACAAAGACGACATATAAAAGCCAAAGCTTGAGCATTTATGAATAAGAGAACAAATCGACAGATTTACATTCATTACTCTTATCTATCCTCTACTAAAAGTTTATTATTCTTAGTGAGTTTAATTGTACTTCAGTGATTATCAAAATCTGTTCATTTAGTGAACTCATTTATTGAAATCCTCTACTATTTGAGGTTGTTCTAAAATCTGGGATTTTAGAACAGGGTTGTAGTCTTACAACTTGTAAGAGGGAGCGTTTAGAGGAAGTCTAAAGCTCTGTGATTGTAAAGGTTGGCAGGTGACCCTGTATTGTAAAACCTGTGGTTTAGTGAAACTCAACGAGGAGTTGGAGAACTGGACGTAGGTAGTGTTTGAGCGAACCAGTATAAAGGATTGACTTTATGTGTTAAAGTTTAATTTTCTGAAAAGCACAATTCACCCCCCTCTTGTGCAATTTGCCATTTTCATTTGGTATTAGAGCAGGTCTTCTCGTTTTGATTCCAACGAATCTGAGAAGCAAAGATCAGAAATGGCATCGTATGATAATATATTGCCTGAAGGAAGTTCTATGAACAAACCCCCTGGCTTTGATGGAAAACATTATACCTTCTGGAAACTCAAGATGAAGATCTACATTAAGGCAAATAGATATAGGTTGTGGAAAATCATAGAAGAAAGTGACATTGTGCCTAAAGACAGTCTGGGCATTCCCAAAAGTGAAGATGAATTCACTCCGGATGATATTACAGATCTTGAATTAAACAGCAAGGCCATTCTTATGATCTAGAGTGCACTTAGTCAAACAGAATTCTTCAGAATTAGCCACCTCAACACTGCTAAGGAGATGTGGGAGGCTTTGCAAATTGCTCATGAAGGAACCTCTGGAGTGAAAGACAGAAGAGTGGAAATGCTGGTTGAAGAATTCCACAAGTTCGAGATGATTGAAGGAGAAAAGATCAGAGATCTAGAAATCATATTTACTCATCTCATCAATAATCTGACTACTCTTGGAAGAAAAATCACAGAAAAGGAGCAAGTTAGCAAGATACTGAAGGTACTAAAGGGAGATTGGCTCATGAAGGTAACAGCCATTCAGGAAATGCAGGGAGAATCAACAAAGTCAATCACAGCTCTTTTTGGTAGCCTTGCTGAATATGAACCAACTTTGATAGCTCAAAGGGAAGCTCAGAGTAATCCTAAAAAGAAGTCTCTTACTCTTGCTGCATCTAAAAGAGATGAAGATGATGATGATGAGGAAGAAGATCTTGATGATGAAGATATGGTACTCATGGTCAGAAAATTCAAGAAATTATTCAGGAAAAGAGGAAGATTTCAGAGAGGTGGTTCTAGCTTCAGGAAGGACTCACAAAAGGATAAAACTCCTGTGTGTTTCGAATGCAAGAAGCCTGGTCACTTCAAAGCTGAGTGTCCGAGTCTTCAAAGATTCAGAGAAAAGGAGAAGAAGTCCTACAGCAAAAAGAAAGCATATGTATCATCCATCTGAGGTGATAGCTCAGATGAGGAAGCTAGCGATCATGAAGAGAGTGCCAATCTCTGTCTTGTTGCTCAATAGGAACTAAGTGATACGGAGGTATATGATTCTGAACCTACTTACTCTGAACTTGAGGATATGTATAATGAGATGCATACTGAACTAACTAAACTTGCTAAGGAAGTTGTAGGTTTGAGAAAAGAAAACAAAGAACTCAAGAAAAATATTTCCTTTTCTGTATCAAGAGTTCTTCCTTCACTATTGATAGAAGAGCCACTATCGCAAGCCAACATATCTGAGCTATTGATAGCGAGTCCTCCATCGATAGCTAATCCTTCAACAATAAATACTAGTGATTGTTCCAGTTGTAAAACTCTGTTGAAGGAAAAAGAAAAGCTTTCAAATGCCCTTGAAAAGTTTACAAAAGGTTCTGAAATGCTAAATATAATTTTAAAAGATCAAAAGGCTTTCAGAAACAAAGCTGGTATAGGATATGAACAAAAACAAAGAAGTTCAAGGAAATGGGAAGAACCCAGAGTCAAACCTTATCTGAAATATTTTAGAAAGTCCTCTGAATATTCTTCACCCTACAGCTTTTGTAATTATTGTAATAAGAAGGGACACACTCAATCAACCTGTAATCCTAGGAAGTATGGAATTAGTGGGTCATACAAGTGGGTTCCTAAAGAAACTTATGTATCTAAAGCTTCTAATACTGAAATCAAGACTAATCCCAAAGGACCCAAGAAAGTTTGGGTACCTAAAACTGTCTGATTTGTGCAGGTGTGCCTTAAGGCATCCAACAAAGGGAAATGGTATATTGATAGTGGATGCTCAAGGCATATGACAGGTGATAAGAACAAATTCAACAATCTAGTGACAAAAGAAGGAGCTAAAGTTAGCTTTGGTGGAAACCAGAGTGGGAAGATCACTGGAATTGGTGAAGTTGGTCCTGTCAAGGATGTGTACCTAGTGGATGGTCTCTGCCACAACCTTCTCAGTGTCAGCCAAAGCACTGACCATGGTAACTGGGTCATTTTTGATTCAAATGAATGCCTAATTGTTGATAAGAGAAATCTAGATATAAACAAAGCTAATCTTAAGTACAAGTTGAAGGCAAATAGAAATGGTAATTTATACACCTTAGATTTATGCCAACAATTAGAAGAAAAATGTCTTATTTCAAATGATGAAACTTGTTGGTTATGGCATAAGAGACTAGCTCATGTGAATTTTACACAACTTGATAAACTGGTGATTTAACCTTTGCCTAATGCGCCTTGGGGCTAAAATCACAATAATTACCAAGGATTGTGTAAAGTGGCACAATCCCGGATCGTTTCACTTGAGGAGTCCTTCTAAACAACCTAAGCTAACTAAATGTAATTAAAACGATAAAAAAAAGGGTATGGGGGTTTTGGTTTGAAGATTCATTTACTAAAGCTATTAACAAAAGCAGTTACTTGTTTTTGGTGTTTTAGATTGATAAGTGAAAAGTGAAAAGAGTTTGGATTAGGGGTGATTTGATAAAACGGGCTTTGGTAGTGCTTCGGTGACTCAAATGCTTCTTTCAAAATGATTAGTGGGAGTTTAATTTACCAAGTCTAATTGAAAAATCCCCAAGCAACCACTAGGGGTCCACTAGCCCTAGTTAATGACTAATCTAGCAACCACTTTCATAGCCATTACTTAGGGTTAGTGTTAAGATCCACTTGGTTTGTGAAATGCCTTGAACCAAATGCAATTTAACTCTCATGAAGTGCAACCACAACATTCATGCATGGGAGAAATTGACTATAACCACTAGCAACCACTAAAATGGCTACAACCAAGAATACAACCACAAGTAGATAGGAAATTGTATCTCAATCACATTAAATTCAAAGCATACACAATATAGTTCACAAACATGGATAGCAATCACATATCCCAAGTCTTAAATCCATATACTAGACCAATACAAAAGAGTAGAAGCCAAATACAAAGGAAATAAGAAATTGTAGACTAGAAACTCCCCTATGTTGGTCCATGAAGCTAGAGCCACCTTCACACCACCAAAGCACCAAGAACTTAGCCTCTCATGTCTTCAAATTCGTGCCCTAGATGACCCATGATGATAGCCTCCATGAATGAAGAAGATGGAAGGAAATATGGAGTGGAAATGGAAGGTGGAAGGAGAAAGAACAAGAAAATCAACAAGAACGGAGATGAATTTGAGTGGGTGGATGAAGATTTGGATGAAGAATGAAGATGGAGAGCAAAACCCTAGCAGAGAGGATGGTTTTCGGACTGGGGGAGCTTAGAACAACGAAGGAGAATCTATTTTTTACCTTATATACTCCAAAAACCCTAAAACGCGCAGCAGAAATTTTGTATCAGGGCCTCGCCGTGGGAGGCTCACGGCGAGGGGCAGAAAAGGCTCAGGAGAAGGGGGCCTCATCGTGGACCTCGCCGTGGGAGGCCCACGGCGAGGGACAGAAACATGCACATTTTTGGGGTGCCCTCGCTGTGGCCCTCGCTGTGGGGGAGCCACGGCGAGGGGCAGAAACCCAGAATCCTTTCTTATGCTTCCTTGCGCTCCGTCGGCGTTCTTGTCCGCAACTTGGCTCTTCCATTGGGTATATTCCTTCATGATCTGCACATAAAATGGACCTAAGGTAGAATCATAATGTTCTTAAAAATGGGATAAACAACAAATCATATTAGTTATGCCCAAATTTCCCTTGATTAGTACAAATTCCAACAGGGTGTGCAAAAGTCGGAAGTTACCCTAATTAGGCAAAATTACCCCAAGAACATGCAATAATCCAATGATTTTATCAATGAAGAGTGTATAAAAATATGGTACAATCATTTCCCCCACACTTAGACCTTTGTACTCCTGGACAAAGGGTACAATGCAAAGAAGAATGGTTTTAACCAATCAATAATCTCAGGCTAGCATGAGTCATGATCAAGGATATGCAAAGGGAGAATTGGTAAAGCAATCGGATGAAGCAATGGCAAAGAGGACTCTCAAGATAATGGTATTTCACTCTACTCACCTCATGGGGGATTTTTTTTTACACTTAACTTGCTCAAACAACAATTTGCCATAAGCTTGTAACCACCCTAACATCTCCACACATGCATACAATCACATATGAATCAAAAGGGCTTGTATGGTTGAAATGATGGAAAAGGCAATATGGATTGCATGTTATGGAAAAGGAAAGGTTGCAATGCAATTCAAAGTCACAATTTAAGAACATAGCACATGAGAGCATAATTTCAATAATAATGATGCCACACCAAGAAATGCCTTATTCTTCATTTTTTTTTCTCTTTTTTTTTTCTTCTTCTTCATGCACACTTTTCTATTTTGTTTTCTTTCTAACATAAACATGGCATTAACACTAAACAAAAGTGGCTCAAACTCAATGCTTCATCACAAAATTCACAACCAAGGAATGGTTCAAAGTGGGTGAACAATGGAAAATGTCAAATTGTGGGTTTGTGTTTGGGAAAATGGGGTGATGAAATGAATGCCTTAATCATCTTCATGCATGAATGCAATTCTAGCTTTGACAAAGAGTAGAGACAAGTTCTAGAAATTGAATGATCAAGCAAGTATACACTCTTGAAATGAAAAACAGGCCCAAAAAATCTCACAACAAGGTTAACCTCAAATGCCAATTAAAAATCCAATTGCAAGGCCAATTAACACAATGCATATGCTTGAAAATAACTCATCACTAGCTCTTTGAATATTGAAAGGATAAAATGCATAATTCTTAGAATTCTTCCCATTGCCCCTGAAGCTCATTAATCAAAGGGTGAGGTCCAGTCTTGCTCCATGGTTTTCCAAAATTTTGCCACACTAGGTTTTTAAGAAATGAAAGTTGTAAAAATAGGTAGAGAATGCAACTAGATCCTATATTGTATTGAATGCGACCCTTCATCACAATACAAGACTAAGAAGCAAGACAAAAATTTGAAAAAAAAATTTCTCTAGTGTGACATAACATGATAAAATCAATGGATCAAGCAAGAAGACTACCTAGTCCCCTCCCCCACACTTGAAATTTACATTGTCCTCAATGGCATAGGGTATTTTATTGAATGAAAAAGACCTAATTTTCTACTTCTACTAGGATGCTCCCTTCCCTACACTTGTTCAATGCAATGACAGTAAAATATCAACCAGCCAGTCCAGAATGCATGAAAGTAAACAAGATAAGGAGAAGAAGCAACCTGGCCTCAAGGAGGCTTGGCAACCGGTTCATGGTAGAGCTTTAGGAGATGCCCATTTGAAACGAATTCCTTCCCAGTCTCCTCTTCAATAAGCTCCACCATCCCATATTTGTTGACCTTGGTGACTTTGTACGGCCCGAACCAATTTGATGTGAGCTTTCCATGACCATGGCGGAAGCGGGCTTGGTACATAAGGACTTGGTCACCAACTTTGAAGCTGCGGTTGAAGATCTTGCTATCATGGATCAACTTGGTTTTTTCTTTGTAGAGCCTTGAGCTCTCATATGCCTGAAGGCGCAGTTCATCAAGCTCTTGCAATTGAAGGCATCTTTCATTTCCGGCGGCATCCAACTCCATATTGCATAATTTCACGGCCCAATAGGACTTATGCTCCAACTCAACCGGCAAATGACAAGCTTTACCAAAAACCAACCGGTATGGAGACATGCCTATGGGTGTCTTGAATGCGGTCCGATATGCCCACAATGCATCCTCAAGTCGATCACTCCAATCTTTTCTTGATGGCTTAACAATTTTCTCTAGAATATGCTTTATATCCCTGTTGGACACCTCTGCTTGGCCATTTGTTTGGGGATGGTATGGGCTAGACACTCTGTGGGATACCCCATACTTAGCAAGCAAGTTATCAAGAAGCTTGTTGCAAAAGTGGGTTCCTCGATCACTTATAAGACCCTTTGGTACTCCAAATCTACTAAAGATGTTAGACTTGAGAAACTTAGAGACCGTGGGTGCATCATCCTTTCGGGTTGGGATAGCCTCTACCCACCTAGAGACATAGTCTACTGCAAGTAGGATATAAGTGAAGCCAGAGGAAGGTGGGAAAGGTCCCATAAAGTCTATTCCCCAAATGTCAAAAATCTCACAAACTAGGATGGGCCGTTGGGGCATCTCATGTCTTTTTATCACACTTCCCCCAAATTTTTGGCACTTACCACATGATTTACAAAAGGCATAGGCATCTTTGAAAAGTGTAGGCCAATAAAAACCAGCGTCTAAGACCCTCCTAGCAGTTTTCCTAGAACTATAGTGGCCAGCACAAACCATCGAGTGGCAAGCAGAGAGGATGTCTAGGGACTCGAATTCTGGTATGCATCGCCGGATTACTTGATCACTGCACAGTCTCCATAGGTGTGGTTCATCCCAAACATAGTATTGGGCTTCTCTCTTTAATTTTTGCACCTGAAAGGGAGACATGTCATCCGGGGTGAGGGCACAAACAAGATAATTGACTAAACAAGCATACCAAGGCACCTCAATATCAATTGCATACAAAGAAGAATCCGAAAAATTATCACAGGTTAAGTCAGAAAGATCTACTCCCCTGGTGTTGTCTGGGAGTCTACTCAAGTGGTCGGCTACCAAATTGGCATTGCCGGCGCGATCCTTGATCTGCAAATTAAACTCTTGTAGCAAGAGTGTCCACCGAAGAAGTCTCGGCTTTGAGTGTGGCTTTGTGAATAAAAACTTTATAGCTGCATGGTCAGTATAAATGACAACCACAGAATGAAGCAGGTATTGTCTAAATTTGTCTAATGCAAAGACTATGGCAAAGAGTTCCTTTTCAGTAGTGGTATAATTCCTTTGAGCACAGTCCAAAGTCTTAGATGCATAGGCTATGACATGTGGTGCCTTGTTGCTCCTTTGACCTAGCATGGCGCCAACTGCGTAGTTGGAAGCATCACATGCCAATTCAAAGGGCAATGACCAATCGGGAGCAAGAAGAATAGGAGGCTCCAAAAGAGTTTTCTTCAATGTTTCAAAAGCCGTTTTACACTCATCATCAAAAACAAATTCAACATCTTTTTGCAGCAAATGAGAAAGAGGCAATGCAATTTGGGAAAAACCCTTGATGAAACGTCGGTAAAAGCCTACATGTCCCAGGAAAGAGCGGAGCTCTTTGATACAAGTGGGATAAGGCAAGGACGAAATCACCTCAGTTTTGGCTTTATCAACCTCAATGCCTCGGCTAGAGACTAGGTGGCCAAGAACTATGCCATGTGTGACCATAAAATGACATTTTTCATAATTAAGTACCAGATTCTTCTCGACACACCTAGCTAGTACTCGTTCCAAACTATGCCAGCAAAAATCAAACGAATCACCAAAAACAGTAAAGTCATCCATGAAAACTTCCAGGCAATCATCAAGCATGTCAGAGAAGATGCTCATCATGCAAAGTTGGAAAGTTCCCGGCGCATTGCATAAGCCAAAGGGCATGCGCCTGTAGGCAAAAGTACCAAATGGGCAAGTGAAAGTGGTCTTTTCCTGGTCCTCGGGTGCTATAGGAATTTGAAAATACCCCGAATAACCATCTAGAAAACAGTAATGGCTTTTTCCCGCAAGCCTTTCTAACATTTGATCAATAAATGGAAGCGGGAAGTGGTCCTTTCGGGTGGCATCATTCAACTTCCTATAGTCAATACACACACGCCAACTATTTTGCACCCTTGTTGGAATAAGTTCATTGTTTTCATTTTTCAAAACAGTGATTCCGGACTTCTTAGGCACCACTTGGACTGGGGAAACCCACTCACTATCCGAGATCGGATATATGATGCCGGCACTTAGGAGTTTTGTGACCTCCTTTTTGACCACATCCAAAATGAGGGGGTTAAGCCGCCTTTGAGGTTGCCTAAGAGGCCTAGAATCCTCTTTAAGTAAAAGCCGATGGGTGCAAATAGCGGGGTTCATGCCCGGAATATCAGCCAATGTCCAACCCAAAGCCTTGCTATACTTTTTCAAAACATCAAGCAATTTTACCTCCTCAATTGCACTCAAGGTATTAGAAATAATAACCGGCAATTTGTCATTGGGGGCAAGAAAAGCATATTTTAAATTGCTTGGCAAAGGCTTTAATTCCAAAATGGGTGGTTCCAAAACAGAGGGAACAAGAGTAGGAAGAGTTAAAGTGTAAGAAGAACTCCCCTTTGTAGACCCAATTGGAAAAGGTGGAATGGGCTCAAAAGACCTCATCTCTTGTTCATTGGTCTTCCCAAGAGCCGAATCAACACTTGGTTGATCTACCGCAGCGACTTGCCTTGGGGAAATGTCATCCACAACACCTACATCACAACTTGTAACAAGATCATTCAAATATCTAAGTGTGTGGGAAGAAATCCTAGGTCTAAAGTTAGAATCAATGGAAGAGGGTTTAGAAGGTGGCCCTTTTACCACATGGTGATCCGGTCCAAAGAAGGTCAAGTGTGAAGTAGCTTTTGTTGGGGTAAGGGCTATACCCTTTGAGCTCAAATCGGCCAACTCTTGGCTTCCAACCTCAAATTCACATTCTTCAACCAACTTATGACCTGAAACATTAAGAAAACTACCATCTTCCAAAGAAATATCATCACTCATCAAGGAAAGGTTAGTGGAGCTCATATCCAAAATAGCAGTATCATTATCAATCAACGAAAAATCCAAAGGGACAGAAAGTAGACAATCAACTACATGTGAGTCAAGGTCATACACGTCATCACCTAAGGAAGAAAAAGAATGAACAGAAGGCAGGGTAGAAAAATAAGAGTCATAAGCTTCAAGATCAGATGTCTAATCATATGAATGCAAGCTTAATTCATGCTCCTCAATAGCATCTTCCACAGCAATATCAATGACATTCAAGTCTAGAAGAGAATAGTCCTCATGGGGGTGTCGCATTGCTTCATACATGTTAAAGCTAATCTTATGTTCTCCCACCTCCATTGTTATCAAACCATTTTTCATATCAATTACCGATCCGGCGGTCCGCATGAAAGGCCTACCAAGAATGATAGTCGATTCACATGGCTCGCTAGCGGTGTCAAGAACATAGAAATCAGCAGGAAAAACTAAGTCTTTAACCTTAACAAGTATATCCTCAAGAATACCTTGTGGATATCGGAGTGTGCGATCGGCCAATTGCAAAATGACACTTGTCTTTTTCAAACCAGTGATGCCTAAAGAAGTGAAAATCGCACTAGGCATCACGTTAATGGCCGCTCCTAAATCTAACAATGCATTTGTCACCGTCAAGTTCCCTATGGTGCAAGGGATCATGAATGATCCAGGGTCTTTGCACTTGACCGGCAACTGAGGCTTGAACAAAGCCGACACACTAGGATTCAATTGAATTCTTTCATTTGGCCTAAACTTCCTTTTATTGGTGCACAATTCCTTCAAGAATTTACAGTAACTAGGCATAGATTTCACAAGTTGAAAGAAAGGCACATTCACATGCAATTTGCTAAAAAGTTCAAGCATTTCATTTTCAACAACCTCATCATGTTTCTTTTTGCTTTTAAAATAAGCCTGAGGAAAAGGGAGTTGAGAGATAGTTACCTCCTTGGCCGGAGGTTTGGCCAAGGTATCTTGTGTGATACACTCTCCTGTCTTATTGATACTCGATTGCTTGTCGTGCTTCTTCTCCTCTTGAGGTTGTACTGTAGGATCCTCCACCACTTTCTCTTTTCTAGTCAATGCCCTTCTTTCTTGAAGTTCCTTTTCCTTAGCACTCTCAGATTGCGCAAACTTCATTGGGCTCAATGGTGGGCTCCAAGTAGGGCTTTCCACTTCAATCTCTTCATCCACTGGCTCATCATCATCCTCCCCTTCACTACTTGAAAAGTGAACCTTCTTCTTGGTTGGCATGGGATTTAGTGATTTTCCACTTCTCAAAGTAACAGCATTCAAAGACTTTGGGTTGATGACCGTATTGGACGGAGTTGGACCACTTTCCTTGGCTTGAAGCTCATTGAAAGAGTTTGAAAGCTTCATGACATAGTCCTCTAAGTTAGCACTCTTGGTCTCCCATTGGCTCATACAGTTGTCTACCTTCTCAAACCTTGACTCCATACATTGCTTTGTTTCATTCGCCCTAGAGTCAATGAGACCTTCCACATGGCGGAATCCCATAGTAATGGACTTGTTCAACTCTTCAAAGTCATTAGTGGGTCGGTCCTTTCTTACAGGAGTTAGTGCTTGGGAGGACTCCCCTTGGAATTGCCTTGGGGGATTACCATCTTGGCGCCAACTAAATTTTGGATTTTGTCTCCACCCTTCATTGTATGTATTGGAATAGGGGTCCCATCTCGGATTGTTGCCTTGCCTTGGTTGGAACATTGCATTACATTCTTCCGGCTTAGAAGGGCAATCGCTTGAGAGATGCATAGGTGATGCACAATAATCACAAGATGGACCCACCAATTCATTACCAACTGGACCTGGTGGGGAAGATGGACCTGAGATCTTGTCCAATCTAGAGTGGATTGCTTTGAATTCGGCCTCAAACCTATCCAATTGAGGAATGTGAAGAGAAGTAGAATCAACCCTTTGAAGACTACGAGTTGATCTTCTGGAACCATGTTTCTCTTTGGCCAAAGCGAGCTTACGAACTAGAGGCCATGCCTCTTCAGGTGTGTAGTCAATGAATGAGCCTCCAGCGGCTGCATCCAGCTTGTCTTGGTCTCTTTCCCTCAACCCATCATAGAAGGTATGGGCTAATTGTTCATCGGGAATTTGGTAATGAGGGCATTTCTTCAAAAGGTCCTTGAATCTCGACCAATAATCAAAAAGAGATTCATCGGGCTCTTGAGTGATGGAATTGATCTCTTTCCTTCTTGCAGATGTTCTAGTGGCTGGGTAGAACTTTTCTAGAAAGGCTTGCTTCAAGTTGCCCCAGGAGGCGAGGGCATCTGGATTGAAAGTAGGCAAACTCATGTACCATTGCTTAGCCTTGCCTTCTAGAGTAAGGTGGAACACTCTCCACATGACATCCTCCACTTGTGCTCTGACTGGTTTCATGGTGTTGCAATGTATGAAGATCTCATCCAAGTGATCATGTGGCTCATCTTCCTGCAAACCATAAAACTTAGGTAAGGATTGTATCAATAAGCCTTTAATTTCATAATCAGTGTTCATAGTGGGGAATGCAGTCATGAATGGGTTGTGGTTAAGGCTGGTTGTGGTGGCTTCCCTGATGGTTCTTCTTCTAGGTCGCTCACCATCATTAACCACTTGTCCTCCCCCATTACCACCTAGATTTGGCTCTACTTGAACTTCAGGAATATGGTGATCCCCCTCCATGTCTCTAGTATCACTCTCAGTTTCTGGGGAACTCTCAATGCTTGGCTCACAAGAGGGTGGGTGTTCAACTATCAAGGATGTAACCGAAGTTCCCCCTCTCTTTGTCTTTCTCAACCTAGTAAGGTGTCTCTCAATTTCTGGGTATTCAAGGTAAAGTTCTTGGTTTCTAGGGTTCCCTCGAGTCATACACAAGGCACAGACAACAAGTGTAGACTGAAGGCTCAACAAAGATGCACTTGCACAAATTCAAGGAAAAATGGATGAATGAAGATGCAAGTGAGTATGGTGTGAAAGTGTGTATGATATGTGTGAAGTGTGTTGAAAAGTATGAGTATGAAATGTGTATGAGAGGTATATGAGTGCGGAAGTATGGCAAGTCAAGTATTCACAAGTAGGTGCAAGAAAGTCCAGCAATACACCTAAGCAGGTATCAAAATTCAAGCAAGAGCAAAGGGCAAGCAATATTTTTGGTATTTTCTTGTCAGACTTTTTACAATGCAGAACAAGTAATTGTAAACTATCTTAAGAATGCAAATGACCTAAATCTAATCCTAATGACTCCTACCCCTAGTCAATAGCTTCAATTGACACTTAGCTAACCTAGAGAGTCAAAAATGACTCCCCGGCAACGGCGCCATTGATTTAACCTTTGCCTAATGCGCCTTGGGGTTAAAATCACAATAATTACCAAGGATTGTGTAAAGTGGCACAATCCCGGATCGTTTCACTTGAGGAGTCCTTCTAAACAACCTAAGCTAACTAAATGTAATTAAAACGATAAAAAAAAGGGTATGGGGGTGTTGGTTTGAAGATTCATTTACTAAAGCTATTAAGAAAAGCAGTTACTTGTTTTTGGTGTTTTAGATTGATAAGTGAAAAGTGAAAAGAGTTTGGATTAGGGGTGATTTGATAAAACGGGCTTTGGTAGTGCTTCGGTGACTCAAATGCTTCTTTCAAAATGATTAGTGGGAGTTTAATTTACCAAGTCTAATTGAAAAATCCCCAAGCAACCACTAGGGGTCCACTAGCCCTAGTTAATGACTAATCTAGCAACCACTTTCATAGCCATTACTTAGGGTTAGTGTTAAGATCCACTTGGTTTGTGAAATGCCTTGAACCAAATGCAATTTAACTCTCATGAAGTGCAACCACAACATTCATGCATGGGAGAAATTGACTATAACCACTAGCAACAACTAAAATGGCTACAACCAAGAATACAACCACAAGTAGATAGGAAATTGTATCTCAATCACATTAAATTCAAAGCATACACAATATAGTTCACAAACATGGATAGCAATCACATATCCCAAGTCTTAAATCCATATACAAGACCAATACAAAAGAGTAGAAGCCAAATACAAAGGAAATAAGAAATTGTAGACTAGAAACTCCCCTATGTTGGTCCATGAAGCTAGAGCCACCTTCACACCACCAAAGCACCAAGAACTTAGCCTCTCATGTCTTCAAATTCGTGCCCTAGATGACCCATGATGATAGCCTCCATGAATGAAGAAGATGGAAGGAAATATGGAGTGGAAATGGAAGGTGGAAGGAGAAAGAACAAGAAAATCAACAAGAACGGAGATGAATTTGAGTGGGTGGATGAAGATTTGGATGAAGAATGAAGATGGAGAGCAAAACCCTAGCAGAGAGGATGGTTTTCGGACTGGGGGAGCTTAGAACAACGAAGGAGAATCTATTTTTTACCTTATATACTCCTCCAAAAACCCTAAAACGCGCAGCAGAAATTTTGTATCAGGGCCTCGCCGTGGGAGGCTCATGGCGAGGGGCAGAGAAGGTGCATAAGTTAGGGGTCCTCGCCGTGGGCCTCGCCGTGGAAGGCTCACGGCGAGGGACAGAAAAGGCTCAGGAGAAGGGGGCCTCATCGTGGGCCTCGCCGTGGGAGGCCCACGGCGAGGGACAGAAACATGCACATTTTTGGGGTGCCCTCGCTGTGGCCCTCGCTGTGGGGGAGCCACGGCGAGGGGCAGAAACCCAGAATCCTTTCTTATGCTTCCTTGCGCTCCGTCGGCGTTCTTGTCCGCAACTTGGCTCTTCCATTGGGTATATTCCTTCATGATCTGCACATAAAATGGACCTAAGGTAGAATCATAATGTTCTTAAAAATGGGATAAACAACAAATCATATTAGTTATGCCCAAATTTCCCTTGATTAGTACAAATTCCAACAGGGTGTGCAAAAGTCGGAAGTTACCCTAATTAGGAAAAATTACCCCAAGAACATGCAATAATCCAATGATTTTATCAATGAAGAGTGTATAAAAATATGGTACAATCAACTGGTTAAGAAGGAGCTGGTCATAGGAATTTCTAGTTTCAAAACTAAACATGATTTAATTTGTGAATCTTGTCAAAGAGGTAAACAAACAAAGTCCTCTTTTAAAATCAAGAAGACAGTCTCCACAAGTAGGCCATTGGAACTAATTCATATGGATCTAGTTGGGCCAGCAAGAGTGAAAAGTCTAGGTGGAAGTCTATACACTCTTGTAGTGGTGGATGACTACTCAAGATTTACCTGGACTATGTTTCTTTCCTCGAAACATGAAACTTCTAATGCCTTTTGTGTGCTTGCTAAGAAATTGCAGAATGAAAAAGGCCTCAAAATTGCTGCAATCAGAACTGATCATGGAGGAGAATTTGAGAACAAAGAGTTCATGGAATTGTGTGATGATAGTGGTATTGAACACAATTTCTCTGCCCCTCGTACTCCTCAACAGAATGGTGTTGTAGAGATAAAGAACAGAGTGCTCACAGAAATGGCCAGAAGCATGCTAAATGAAAAGCAAGTGCCACAAATATTTTGGGCAGATGCCATGAGTACAGCTTGCTACATTTCAAACAGAGCCTACATCAGAAAGGGGATAGAGAAGACTCCATATGAGATCTACAAGGGAAGAAAGCCCAACATCAACCACCTCAGGATATTTGGATCAAAGTGCTACATTCACAATAATGGAAAGGTAAATTTGGGAAAGTTTGATCCTAAGTCTGATATTGGTATATTCATAGGATATTCAAATAGGAGTAAAGCGTATAGAGTATATAACAAAAAAACTCAAACTGTTGAAGAATCAATGCATGTAGTGTTTGATGAAACTCCTCAAGAAAAACAGCGCTGTGACAATGAGGATGAAGATTTTTCTCAAGTTTTAAAACGATCTCTATCGATAGCCCCAGAGCCATCGATAGCAAATGCTGAAAACCAAGTTTCAAACACTTCAAAAACTCCTCTATTGATAGCTCCAAAGCCATCGATAGTGAGTTATGAAGATGAGGCTGAAGATGATCTAGATGAAGCAAATGAGCTTCAATCTTCCTTAAGACATCTTAAGCACCATCCTCCTGAACAAGTGATTGGAGAACTTTCAAAAGGAGTTAGAACCAGAAAGCAACTACCAAATGAAATAGAATTCTCTGCCTTTATTTCTGAAATTGAACCAACCTGTGTTGATGAAGCTCTTGTTGATTGTGACTGGATAGTTGCAATGCAAGAAGAACTTAATCAATTTACAAGGAATCGAGTTTGGGATTTAGTACCTAGACCAAGGAATCATCCTATTATAGGTACAAAATGGGTTTTCAAAAACAAACTTGATGAATCTGGTCAAATTGTCAAAAATAAAGCCAGATTAGTTGCCAAAGGATATAACCAATAAGAAGGCATTGATTGTGAAGAAACTTTTGCTCCAGTTGCAAGAATTGAAGCAATAAGGATCATACTAGCTTTTGCATCCATAAAAAATATTAAACTTTATCAAATTGATGTTAAAAGTGCCTTTCTTAATGGATATATCAAAGAAGAGGTTTATGTTGAGCAACCTCCTGGTTTCGAAGAAAATTCTAAGCCTGATCATGTTTATAAACTTAAAAAGGCTCTTTATGGTTTCAAAGAAGCACCTAGAGCTTGGTATGAGAGGCTTAGCACATTCCTTATTGAAAAGGGTTTTACCAGAGGAAAATTAGACACTACCTTATTCATCATGTATAAAGATAAACACATGCTTATAGTTCAAATTTATGTTGATGATATTATTTTTGGTGCTACTAATGAAAAGCTCTGTGAAGAGTTTGCTAAGATGATGCAGGGAGAATTTGAAATGTAAATGATGGGAGACTTAACATTCTTCCTAGGCCTGCAAATAAGCAAAGGAAAGATGGCATCTTCATCTCCCAAACCAAGTATTGTAAAGAAATTATCAACAAGTTTGGGATGGAGCAATCTAAAGATGAGGACACTCCCATGAGTACCTCTGCTAGCTTAGATGCAGATGTTAAAGGCAAAGTAGTTAGTCAATCTCATTATAGAGGAATTATAGGTTCCTTACTTTATCTAACTGCTAGTAGGCCTGACATTCAATTTAGTGTGGGAATGTGTGCTAGATATCAAGCCAATCCTAAAGAATCCCACTTAACTAATGTAAAAAGAATTTTGTGTTATTTGCAAGGGACTCAAGAGCTTGGGCTGTGGTACCCCAAGGGACTCAAGAGTATCTTCTTGCTTATTCTGACTCTGACCATGCAGGTTATAAGACAGATAGAAAAAGCACAAGTGGTCAATGCCAATTCTTAGGCGGGTGCTTAGTCTCATGGGCCAGCATGAAGCAAGATTGTGTCTCCCTTTCATCTACAGAGGCTGAATATATTGCAGCAGCAAGTTGTTGTGCTCAAGTACTTTGGCTTAAGCATCAACTTAGAGATCTGGGCTTGGAATTCTCAGAAGTACCTATTCTCTGTGACAACACTAGCACAATAAGCTTGGCCAAAAATCCAGTTCATCATTCCAGAACCAAGCATATTGATGTGAAACATCATTTTCTGAGAGATCATGTTCAAAAGAAAGATGTCAAGGTAGAGTTCATCTCAACAAACTTGCAACTTGATGATATCTTTACCAAACCTCTTGAGCCAGCCCAATTTATCTTTATCAGAAGAGAATTAGGAATGGTAAATCCAAACGAGTTATAAATACTTCTGAAATATTCTCAATTCAATTTCATTTTATTCATACAGATTAATCACTAACTTAGGCATCGTAGTGCCAAATCTTAAGTTTTGCAGGACTGACCTATCGATAGTGAGGTTCACTATCGCTATCATATGCAGGGCAAAGCTAAGGATAGAGCAAAGATTGCCATCGCTAGTCACGAGCATTATCGATAGCAAAGTCAGCTATCGATAGCAAGAAGGAGTAAGTGATAAGCCTAAGTCACTTGCTCAGCGTGGAATCATGCCTACTAGTGATAGCAGCTCATATTAGCGATAGCAAGTCACTAAAGTTCAAAATACGAAAAGTTAGCTGATGTACTTCATTAATGGTAAAACCTTAAACCCTAAAACTTATAAAGCTGGGTCACTTGCATTTGCATTCATTCACGAAACATCTCTTTCTCTTCTACTCTAAAAACTCTCTGAGCATTCAAGCTTTCATTTTCAAAACCCTCTGTTCTCAAAAACCCTAAAATGGCCAGAACTAAAGTTCCTCAAGTTTCAAAGAGCGCTAGCGCTAATCCTCCTTCCAAATCAGCTAGCAAAAGGTCTCGTACCCAAAAGAGTGTCTCCTTTTCAAAAGAAGTTTCTGAGAATCTCCCCAAGCGTCAAAAAGTAACCCATTCTAACATTCCCTATCTAACAGACTCTCTTTCATCTCCAAGTGCCTTCTTCGCAGAAAAAGGAACCCTAGATAGGGCTACTGTATGGGTAGATTTAGACTATTTCAAACAACAAGGTTTTGACTTGGATGCCTAGTTGCTCCCTTACCAGAATTGGATCAGTATAAACAATGACTACAATGAAGATGTTCTAAGATCCTTCTACTCGAGTTTGAAAGCAATTCCAGCATATAAAAAGGGGAAACTCGTAGACGTTACCTTTGAAGCTGTTGTGAGAGGGAGGGGTATTACTTTTGGGTGGAAATCACTCAACAAAATTCTTGGGATCTCAGGGGAAGAATACAATACATGGCACATAGCTGAAAAGTACCCTGAAGAATAGCTAGCAGAGATCTATGAGATTCACTCCAACAAGCCAGCAGATATGCCTGTAGTCAACCGGATCCTTCATTATGTATATACCAGGATTATGACTCACAAGTCAGAGAATTTCAGTAGTTTTGCAAAGATTGACAACCCATGGTTGGCCAATCTCATTCAGAAAGTCCCACTTAATCCAGGCCAGTTGATTAGTATGGAGTTGCTAAGGTTTCTGTCAAACAAATCTGCCAAAGCTCCTCTACCTTATCCTCAGTTTGTATCCTTCATGCTGGAATATGCCAAGATCAAATCTTTAAGGGATGGAGAGAACAAAAAATGCAAACAAGTTACTACCTCCACCCTGAAAAAGATGGGAATTCCAGTTGGAATAGTCAGAGGTACTTCTGGCTCTCAGTTTCAGGCTTCTCATGTCTCTGCTTCTTCAGCTCAACCTGAATCCACAGAGGAAGAAGCTCAGTCCAAGAGAGCTCCACCTCCTCCTCCTGCTGCGACAAAAGCTTCAATTTTCTCCAAGGAAGCAGTTGAGGAAATAGTCTTCAGGCTCTCTGCCGAGTTCAATTTTGCCTTGGAAGCACAGAAAGCAGAGTTGCTAAAGCCTATCAGGAGCTTCAGGCCCAAGTGAAAAATTTAGAAGAATGCCTGGGTCTTCAAATCTCTCAGTCAAGAGCCATCCCCTCTCAAGGTACCTCATCCCCTCATCCCTCCCCTCTTCATCATTCTCACTCACCTCTACACTCCCCAAATCACTCTTCTACTCCTTCTCATCCCAATCCACCAAATTCCCCTCTCAACATTCCTCTTTCCCCAAACCCCCAGCATAAAGTCCCCACCCCTCCAGTAACCCCTATCGCTAGCCCATCTCCTACCGATAGCCACCACACTCCATCTCTTCCTGAACCAAATACCATTCCTATCGCTACCACTTCCCCTACCGATAGCTCCCACTCTTCCAGACCTTCCCCCACCACAACTCAAGCACCTTCCTCAACCCCTATCGCTAATCCACTTATTAGCGATAGTTCTCCACTTACCTCTCTTCCTATCCTCAATCCTCATCCACCTACTGGTGATGATGACAAAAAGGGGGAGAAACAGACCAGTCCAATCATTGAAGATATTGAGGAAATTGTCAGAGGCATAGCTAGAAGCTATATGGATTCTGAGACTCATAAAACTCCTCCTCCACAGAATTCAGAAGAGGATGGTTTTGCAAAGGCATCTCAGGTTGCTCAAAAGTATGGGATCCCTCTTAGTGTCTTGCATACTGAGCCTATCCCTGTCTTAGTCATCCCTCCTGAAGCAAATATGGAGATAATTGCAACAGTCAAGCCTAACACTGGAAATGAGCTTCAAGACTCTATTCAGAAACTGCTGGTGTTTGAGGCTAAGAAAAGGGAAAGGAGCAAGAGGAAAGCCAAGGAAGAAGTATCATTCAAAGTCATTCCTAAACATACTTCTGAGGCTCCCAAGGAAAAGGCTGTAAGAATCAAGAAGGTAGCTCCTAAAAAGCCAGCTCCTTGTAAGATGACATAAGAAATTGAGCAAGCTCGTGCTGAGATTGTAGAAGAGTTTGCTAAGGCTATAAAGGAAGCAGAGGAGGCTGCGACCAGAGCCAAAGGAGCTGCTGAGGAAAAGAAGGAGGGAGCTAAAAAGGTGACTCCTAAAAAGCCAGTCCTCAACCTGTCCAAGGAAGACAAGAAAGTAGTCCCATCTCACCCTCGCAGAATGTCAAAAGAAGAAAAGAAAAGGGTTGAAAAAGAGGCTGCTAACAAGAAAGCTCTTGAAGAGGCTTTGAGAAGGCATAAAGAGGCTATTGAGAAGAAAGCTGCTTTTGAGGCAAGAAGGAGGGAAAGAATAGAGAGAGAAGCTCAGGAAGCTGCAGAAAGGGCAGAAGAAAAGAGGAGAAAGGAAATTGCTCAAGGAAAAAGGGTATGGAAATACAAAAGAAGGTTTCATACTCGCAAGGCTAAAGAACCTTCAGCTCTGTCAATCTCTAAACCTTCTAATAATCTTGAGCAGGCCAAGTCTGAGCTAGTAAGAGCTAAGAAGAAGCAAGCTAAGCAAGAAAAGCTCGAACAAGACAGATTCTTCTACTCAGACTCTTCCATCTCTGACTATCCTGATGAAGAATTCATGTCCAATCCCTCCGGAGACAATTTTAACAATGAGGGTGCATTAGTTTTTGAAAATCATGCTGCATATGCATCTTATATGGCCAAAACTGATGTAATTTCTTTTTGTGGAGTTATATTGACAGATACTGATTCATGCTAAATTGTTTACATATTTTGAACATAGTTTATATGACATGTTTGTTTCTTACTTATGTTTTGTCATCATCAAAAAGGGGGAGAATGTTAGAAATCTTAAGTTTTGATGAAGACTGGAACCTATAGATAGCATAAGTAAAATGAACAGATAAGAATATAACTTAGTCAGAAAAGAATTAAGGAAAGTGACTAAGGAAAAATATAAGTTATCTAAACGTTAATCAGGTTCTATGGATAACAGATATACTATCACTAGACTAAGAGCCTATCGCTAACAAGTAAAGAGATAAGAATAATAATAGCTAATGAAGCTTTAGACAAAAAATTTCTATCGCTAAGAACTTCACTATCACAAATGTAATAGTCTGGGTTAGTCTAAAGCAAAGAACAAAAGACCACTATCTCTAGAACATATCTCTATCGCTAGGGACTCATAACAGACAAAAAGACATAGGCACTAGCGATAGCATGAATAGATAGCGATAGCAGAACACTTAGATATTCAGATAAGTTGAATTGATAACCCCTCATCAACATGGCTACTAGCGATAATGAGTTTAGCTATCGATAATGAATTCACTTGCTGAAATAACTTAACATTCTGATAGCTAATATACTATCTGTATACACTGAGATAATGAATCCTTCTAGCGATAACACCTACTGTGCTTCACATGAATACTTGTTTAGCTAACAAGCTAAGTGCAGGACTTATTCTATGAAGCTAGCGATAGCATGAGATACTAGCGCTACTGAAAAAGCTGCTACACAAGTACAATGTTGTAGGTAGTTGGTAAACACAGCCTATCTCTCATAGCTCATCTTCTGCAAGAAGTAAATGA
Source organism: Mimosa bimucronata (assembly GCA_037074515.1). Taxonomy (NCBI): domain Eukaryota; kingdom Viridiplantae; phylum Streptophyta; class Magnoliopsida; order Fabales; family Fabaceae; genus Mimosa; species Mimosa bimucronata. Next base: position 7,067,684 of record CM073446.1, read on the forward strand.
AGTAAGAGAAGATAGATGACTAAGTTGAAGACCAGCATTAAATGCCAGCGGCTAGGAGCTTCCAACGACAATATTCAAACGGATTCAAAGCTAAAAGATTCAAGGAAGACAAAGACGACATATAAAAGCCAAAGCTTGAGCATTTATGAATAAGAGAACAAATCGACATATTTACATTCATTACTCTTATCTATCCTCTACTAAAAGTTTATTATTCTTAGTGAGTTTAATTGTACTTCAGTGATTATCAAAATCTGTTCATTTAGTGAACTCATTTATTGAAATCCTCTACTATTTGAGGTTGTTCTAAAATCTGGGATTTTAGAACAGGGTTGTAGTCTTACAACTTGTAAGGGGGAGCGTTTAGAGGAAGTCTAAAGCTCTGTGATTGTAAAGGTTGACAGGTGACCCTGTATTGTAAAACCTGTGGTTTAGTGGAACCCAACGAGGAGTTGGAGAACTGGACGTAGGCAGTGTTTGACCTAAAATCTACGTACTGATTATACAGCAAATATGCAAGTATGAAAATCTCTGACACAAGCTTGAGCTTATATGGAAATATGAAAATATGTCTGAAAAGCTACATACTAAAAGGGCAATATAAATATAGGGTGAATTTCAGCAAGGTAAGCCGTCTAAAACTCTTCCATCGCTAGCAGAGAGGAAAAATTGACCAAAGCGGAGGTTGAGCTTGAAAAACTAAGCCAAACAGAGGCGTTCTTATAGAGTCGTTCAACTGCACAAGATGAGCATTAGAGGTCGGTGGAGAACAATAAATACACACAATAAGTGTACTAAATGATGCGCCACATAAGATAAACCATATAAGAGATAGATGAAGTTGATCGATCATAGCCTAAGAAATTTTTATGATGTTGAAGAGAATGAGGTGAGTGTATCAAAAGACTCCAAGAAGCAGCCCATACCTTGTCTCACCACAAAACCTCCTCGCCTAAATGTTTTTGGAGGCTGGAATAGGAATGACATTGCTGAGAAAAGCACTTTATTTGGACTATGGGAAGGAAAACTCAAATTCAAAATTTGAATTCAAGTAACTCAGCATTAAAGAATGTCTCGCCCTCTTGGTCCTACTTGGCACATACATAACAATGCACGGAGCCAGAGGAATTTAGCATACGGCTTATGAATAGTTTTTCAAGTCAGGAGCCGACCATTACCAATCAGCTTGACTGGAAGAGTAATGTAAAAGGTTTAGATGGGAAGGTAGACTTTAAAATGTATAATAGATAATAGATATTTATGACTTGTTGTTTGACTAATTCTCTTTGTATGTATGTGTTAAATAGCGGATTGTTGAGTTGATAATGCTTGGTATTTAAACTTTTTTTGGATTATATTTATGCTTGGGTTAATATAACTTTTGGTCCCTGACCTTTCACTCAATTTTAGTTTTAGTCCCTGAACTTTGAACGTTTTGGTTTTGTTTCTTGAACTTTCGATCAATTTTGGTTTTGGTCCCTAAAATTTAAAATCAATGGTTTTGGTCCATGAACTTTTGGTCAATTTTGGTCTTGGTCCTTGAGCTTGAGGGACCAAAACCAAAATTGACTGAAAGTTCAGGGACTAAAACCAAAATTAAATGAAAGTTCAGGGACCAAGACCAAAATTGACGGAAAGTTCATGGACCAAAACCATCGATTGTAAAGTTCAAGGATGAAAACTAAAATTGACCGAAAGTTCAGGGACCAAAAGTTATATTAACCCTTTATGCTTTTATCATATGTTTTATTGTTTTTGTTAGTAACAACATGTGTGAAAGTGGGAAAAATGTTTGGAAAAATTGAGGCTCGCAAGCGACCCACAAACCAATCACCTAAAGAGTAGGCCTTTACAAAAGGACTATTTTTTGTTCGTGGGCCTGAATGGCTTGGCCCGTGACAGTCCGACCCGAACGACCGTCCTGAATTCCCTGACCTACATAATTTATGTGTTATTATCAAGGTTCAAAAAACCGGACTGGGCATCAAACCGGGTGAGGCACTGGTTCAAGGGTCAATGGTCGGATCGGGGTCAAACCGGTTATATTAAAATAATAAAATTTTATTGATATTAACATTAATAATCACTAATATCAAAATGTAAATGTAGATAGGTATGCATGATTCATCAAATATGAATATTTTAATGTTTCTATAGAAGGAAAAAGAGCAAATATTAGTTGATTACACGTGAAAATAAATATTATTCTACAATCCACAGACTAAAATACAAATATTAAGAGCAACAACAATTAAATATTAAGTATATGCAAGTAAAATAGCATTTAAAGTATTATAGTTTCCTAATTTCTAAAATTGAGTTAAGTGAAAGGTAGTAATTAGGTGAATTATAATTAAATAAAAAAATTTCTTTTTTTTTTAAAAAAAAGGCCAACCCGGTTCAACCCCGGGTTGGCCGGTTTTGACCGAGTTGACCGGCCCTTCACCGGGTCAACTTCACTCCCGATTTTACAACTCAACCGGACCGGACCATTGGCTGGTTCACTGAAAAAATTTGATCACGCCAATTAACATCTATCCAGTAGAACACCAATGAAACAACCACATACTGGAAGAAATTTGATCACGACATGCTAACAAAATTTCCAAACTCTAGCTTGTACTTTCTCCATTTGTATTGTGACTCTCTATTTGTGTTGGATACATATTCTCCCACTTTGTAAATAACATATCATACTCATTCCACTTATGTATATAGTTGTGTATAACACAACATGCCACCACTATAACAAAACTTTTGCATCATGGGCACTAACTTCCCATCCAGAATAAATATGAGTAAACATCATATTAAAGTCACAAATTCACATATCAAATTAGTTACTATTAACTTTGAGAGATCAATTTTTTCTTCACTTGACCCTGATGAAGATCCCTTAAAGCTGTCTATTTCACTGTTTGAGGAGTTACCATCCACAGTCATTATGCATAAAGTCAATCAATAGTCACTACGTATTATGTATGTATATACCTAGATTCAAAGAAAATTGAATAACACAAACCTTGGAAAATTGAACAACACAAAGCTTGGCTCAAATCATTTCTACGCCAAATTTGTGAGACTTAAGATTTTTGAATGATGACATCATCTATAAATGTCGTATCAGGTTGTGCCTTCAAATCTTTAAAAACCTATGGACAAAGCAAGGAATTCTTGCATACACTGAGTGCACCAGCATCATTTACTGTCTAATAGAATTAAAACACCTCATAAAATTTTAGCACATATGTCAACTGATATGTCCTCTCTTTAAAATACAATATTTAATTTATAAACACTCCTCAAAATATGTGCACCTCATCACTCTGTCAACCTTTCCGTCTCCCTCTCACCTACTCACTCTCTCTCCTCTCTCCTTGGCACTCTCTCCCTCCTCCTCCCTCTGCCATAAATCTTGTAATTGAAAAGATCATAAATGGTCCTGTCTGGCTTGCAAGCTAGGCTGCTTAATATGAAAAAGATTTCAAGAGAAGATTGAGAGATTTGTGGGGGAACAATAAAATATCTAATGATTTGAATAAAAAATAAAATATCTACTGAAAATCCAGATTCAGAATTTTGCTATGATATATCTGGCCACTCATAAGTTACTTTAGAGGCAGGGAAATGGCGCACACACACACACACACATATAGAGAAGAAGTGGGTATTGTTCATGAAAAGGTCTCTTCTGGGTTTCGGAAACACCGCACGAAGTCCAGGTCTTTTCATTTTTTCCATGTTAGGGTTCGATTGCTGTAGAGATCTGAATCTAATGAACACAATTTTTAGAGCTCCCATTGTTTTCTTCTGCTTTTTTTCTGGAAGGATAATATTGATGCATCAATAAAATAAAAGAAAGGTATTATCTTATTTGTTTCTTCTAGCAATGGGCTCCATTTTGATTTGTGTGAAAAAAAAAGATATGGCGAATCGGTGGTGGACTGGGAACGAGGCAATGATACCAAAAGGTTATTGTCATCTCCATCACTTCCACTTGTTTTTAATTTGAGAAACCCAGCAGATGAATCTGTTCAAAAACAACAACGATCGAAACCTGTACAAAAACTCAGCAAAAAATATATGCCATTGAACATTTTGGAATCTCTAGCATCATTGAGAAATACACATACACACACACCATGAATCCCCTCAAACACTAACAAGAAGCTAAAAACATAGATCAAGGACGGATTTGAGGCATAAAGAAGAGAAATTATAAAATGGCATAAAGGAGAGAAGAGGAGGAAGTGAGTGTGAGTGGCGGTGGGGGAGGGGGAGAGAGGGAGTGGGTGTGAGGAGATGGAGTTTGATGAGGGAGGGAGTAGCAGGGGGGAGGCTAGAGAGACATAGAACCAAAGGGGTCGAGAGAGGGGGTAGGGTGGATTAGAGGGAGATGGACAGTTTGACTTTAACGGCATCCAATGCGTTTAGATTTTTTTGGAATATTTATTATTTAAATTTTTTATTTTAAATATTGAACACATTAGCTGACAGATGTGCTATATTTTTTTTAGGTGTTTTAATTCTATTGGGTAGTGCACAAATGATGCTGGTGCACCTAGTGTATGTAAGAATTTCTCTGGACAAAGCCTGTCTCAAACTTCAATAAAAATGATTATGACCCACGCATTGATGCACTGACTTGCTCTGTTAGTGAAGGCACACAGGATTAAGGGTGTCCAAACCCCGGGACCGGGAAAGCCCATTCTTGGATCCTGGTCCCAGAAGGAAGCGAGAACTGGACCGGCACTGGAAATTCCTTGAAAAAAGGTGTGTTTCTGTGATGGTTCAAAAACGGGGAATATGAAATTAAAAAAATTTTTATATGGTTTTTTAGATTATTACAAGAATAAGAAAAAAATGGGTTACCAGCAAGCAATCTGATAACGAATATCAGGATGGTGTAATGACTAGTAATAATTGAAATAATGAAATGAATACAGGGAAATTGAATATAAAATGATATCATACAAGAGAATAAAAGCAATTGGAATTTCAATGGACGAGATTGATTGAACTCTCTTAAGAGTGAATCTTTTTGCTCAAGAATGTTCAGGCGTTTTCCTTCGGTGGATATCTCTTCTTTTATTCCTCCCTCAGTTCGAAAATCTGTGTCGATCGTGGGATGGTTATTCCGAGATTTTTGCACATCTTGGCCGTTATTTCCTCCATCTCCGCCTCTTGAGACTGTGTAACACCTAAACTTTTACTCCTATACTATAGCATTTTAATTGATTTATAACCACTTTTATAAATATAAGAAGCACAAAAATACGGAAAATTTAAAACTTTTTCTTTTCAAATATTATTCCAACTCCATTTCTGTTGGAATGGGCTTTTCAAACAAATTAGAATAATTTAAAACATTTTGTAAAAGATAGTGGTTATTAAAATAATTAAAATAACTTGAATCTTCTTAACTTACTTATCCCTTTCTGATAGCTCTTGGGGAGTTAAGCCCCTTACACTATATTTATATATTCTCTAGTTCTTTTTTTTATATTATTTATCTATCTACATCTTGCCTGTTATAATAATATAATAGTGGTACACAACATAGCAGGCATTCCTGCTTCTTGATAACACATAAATAATATTAATATCTATGCTTATTTGTAATAATTCAGCGTCTCTCACGTTCCGATACCTATATCTCTATCCTTCCTAAACCTAATATATACCTCAATCCTAATTCTAAATCAATCACAAATTACTCAATTACAAAACAAACATCAAATGCATACACACAAGTACATCTGCTCATAATCATATTCTCATCACCATCTTCATAATATTCTTTTAACCTGTTCCTGGAAATAATTCAATTATATAACACCATAACAAACACATTCTGCTAGGCAAATCAATTATCATAAATCAATTTACAACTTTATAAATCAGTTATTAACACATACAAAAACGCGAGCATAGATATAACAAGCTCAGACAATATGCCATTTCAAACCAACAAGAATACCTCTTATACTCATACAAACAGACTCTTATTATATATTTCCAATAAGTAAATTGATAATAAATTTCTAAATTCTCAAATGATCAAATAGTTATGACATATAATTTGAAACTAGTTCCTTTAGCAAGGGAAATGAGAAACAAATCAAAAATTATAAGGAAAATATTTAATGTGGTGACTCATAAAATTTCAATGTATATCATCGCCAACCCAGTAATATTGCAATGCAAAGAAGATGAAATTTACATATTCATGCTCTTGACCAAACCTCTAAACAGAATGTTCATAATGGAGTCATAAATAATGAATTAAACACTATAAATTACAGCAACAAACTGAACATATTTGACATAAAACGAGCAAACAGAATCTATGAAAATTTATGTGGCAGAACACAGTGAGGCAAGGCACAAGAAATAGTCACAAAGTAGTAGCTATTGACAGTAAAAATCACAGCAAAGACAATAAGAAAACAATCTAATCTTTTCCGTTCAAAAACCAAATTGAAAAGAAGCTCATTCCCCAAATACTCCCAATCTTAATTACTTAACATGAACTTCATTATTACTAGGATAAATTTCACATTTGATCAACAATACCCAACAATATTTAGTCATTTCTCTTACCACCAAAGAACTCAGAACAATAACTATAAATTCAACCCCATTCCTTAACAAACAATACAGCTACCTCCATAACCTCTTATCCCTTGCCTAACTTCATTCTAAACCAGAGACAAAACAGAACAAGAATGAATTTATCTTGAAATCACATGCAACCTCAATAAATAGCTATTTCATTCAAATTATTCTCAGAACAGGTCTTCATCCACCAACTCTAAAATTTTCAACTTATGCAATTGTTATTAATTGGTTATTCCAACACTGTTAACTTACTTAAGTTAGCTAAGATAATTATTCTACATAATTATATATCAAAATAACCATTTTAATTCAATCTTTCATTACATACTCATATAAATTTCAACCAAGCCTCTTAATATTGAACTAACTAAGTAACATTTGGGATCATCAATTATAACTTAACACAATCATTAGCAAATCCAGAATCAGCTTTAACATCAAATTCTTCAAACATCACTCTACATCTAATTCCTAAACTTTAACCATTTTGGTAAAACACCATCCTTCTTTTATAATCAATCTAATCTTAAACAATTACAAACATGCTTCCCTGTTTCGGACCTTTATAGAAATCAAAATACAAAAACCCATTAGGCTTCTCTAGCCTCATTATCAAATAATCCTAATCTAAATTTAAAGACTCATTTAAAACTTAAGTCCAGAAAAATTAGGTCTTTACTCATTCAATCAGCAAGAATAATAACAGAGCATAAGCTTCTTGTCCAACATCATCACTTACCCTTCAAAGTATCAGCTCAAAAATAACAATCAGAATAGAACAAGAGTGTCCAGATTTCGAAAATCACCATATACCAACATTACAAAAAGAAATCATCAGGACAGAGAAGAACAAGAAGAGGATCAGAATCAAACTACTCAGATAACAAGCAACAAAACATCACAGATTTCTTTTTTCCTACCACTGAACCCAGCGGCCAGCAACACCAGAAAGCAAAATTATATAACAACTTTCTACAATTTAACTCAATTAAATATCACAAGATTTTCTCCTCCCCTACCATAAAACATGTCTGCTAGATCAACAAGAGAGAAGAAAAATTGAGCACTTAACAATCCAACATCAATGAACCATAAACAACCAACTTCAATCCACATCCTCCTTCATCATCATCAGCAATAATTAACAGAGGAGCACGACCTCCATGAACAAGAAGTCAGTGGCATAGAGGGAAGAAAACTGAACAAAATACCAAAATTTCAAACCTCAACAAATCAAACATGTCATACTCTCCTTTTAAACTTATACTACTCCTAATCATAATTAATTTAAGCTTTTGTTCATTAAACACCCACAAATCATAGAAAATGCCGTCAGGTGAACAGTAACAGGAAGAAGAAATTTGGGGGAAAACTTGACTAATGCTACTCTATTGCTCAAAATCATTCATAAAAGTTCTAAATCGAAGCCTAAGCTTCTTTTTCACTGGATTAACAAGCCCTAAAACCCCAAAACCTGAATCGATTCTCTCTCTAATCTCACTCTAATCAGACCAAAAGAGAGAAGAAAACAAAGGGAAAAGACTCACCCAACCCTACCCCAAGCTTTGTGGGCGTCACTATCGCTTTTCGTAGCCGTTCTTTGCCATTAAACCCGTCGACCACCTGTGGAGTTTGAAGGAATAGAGAGGGTGAAGAAGAGAGAGAGAGAGAGAGAGAGAGAGAGAGAGCTCGGGTTTGAGAGAGGGAGAGGTATGGAGAGGAATAGGAACACGTGGGAATATATAATTAAAAGATAAGGATGTAGGTAGATTTTTATTCAGTCCATTTACCATTTTGCCCCTTATTTTACAACTGAAGATATTTTGAACTAGGGACAGATATTATCATTTTTATTTCCTCTTTACCGTTATGCCCTTCTTTGAAAATTTTAATTACTATTCCCTTTCAATTTGATCTGAATTTTTTCTAAAAATAATTTCTCTAGATATACTTTAATTTCCAAATTTATTTATAAGGCTTTTTAAAATTTTAACAATACTCCAGGATTCTAAATATTCCCTTATTAATTCTTTTTGAAAATTAAATTTTATCTTCTAATTATTTTTCTTTATTCTCTAAAGAAAATAAGCCTTAAAATTATTAAAAATACCTAAAACATTATAAATTTATTTTTAATGATTTTTAATATTTTAATAATATTCCCAAAACCTTAAATAACTCCTTATATCTATTTTTTAAATTTTAGGATGTTACATTAGACGTCTGCTGTGAACTTTGGTTACGACTTTAATTTGTAGCTTATATTGTAGAGGGAGATTGGTCTCAAGTTCTTCATAGTGCTTGGGTTATCCACTTTGGGAATTAACACTAAATTTGTATCATTGAGGGCTTCAATTATCTGAGGATTCTCAAAGATTTCTTTGACGAGCTGAGAAAAATATTGCAGATCCAGTTATAAACTCCCATTACCTTAGAATTCGTGAAGACGCGTGTGCAGATTTTATAAAGATCGTTGGAGGAAATGGATGACAATTTTAAAACTTACGTACTTTGATACTCCTTGGCAGGCTTTTGGTATTGTTGCCGCCTCAATTCTCATTCTCTTGGTTTTCATCCAGACCATATGCTCTGGTAATGTCAAGCATTTGAAACACCTCCCTTGAATCTTTCTTTATTTTTTATTTCAAATATTTACAATATAATGTATAGAACTGTAATTTTATAATGTGAAAAATTCTTATAAGCTCACTGTCACACTTGTAGTTCTTATATATATGTAACCTATTAAATAGTATCATCATTAAATGAAAAAAGCATTCCTTCCTGCTTCATCCAGGCGGGTGTATGATAATAATATATTTCACATAAATACTGATCCGATGCTTGCTTGGCACAATTTGCACAAAAAACACAAAACTTATTTTAATCTTTCTACGTGAAACTTATTGAATAGAGTTTGTTCTAAAAATTGAATATGCGCTTCTCCTATTCACATGTTTCTTTTTGGATCCTATTCTTTTCTCGCTCCGATCTTTCAAAGGCAGACACTATGTTTTGATGACGTTTTAATTATTATGTAACATTTTGAAGCCATCAAGTTTTACGGATACAATAATTGTTCAAAGAAGGAGGAAAAGAAATTGGAGAAGGTTGTAAGGTACCTAATGGTCAGAATTTTTTTATTTTCTGTAAATATAGGACTATAATAAATTTTTTTTGTAGCTTTTAATAGAGTATTAAATTTTTTTAGTTTTTAAAATCATATATTATTTCTATTTTATTAAAGTTTATGTCCGGTTTACAAACAAAACTATGCTCTTGACTAAGGGCATGTTTGGATTAACTTTTAGAAAATAGTTTGAGAAAAAAGCTGAAAAAATGCTTTTAGAGAATAGATTGTGGGGAATAGCTTCTGAAATTGTAGAAAACAATAGTTTCTGGCAAAACCTAGGTTTTCTGCCCAAAACCTAGGTTTTCAGGCTAAAAAGCTATTATAAAAAAGTTGTGAGTGTTTGTCTGACTTAACTGAAACTTAGGTTTTGACAGTTAAAAACTATTTTAGAAAAGCTGATGGTGTTTGTCTGCCTTATTTTAAAACCTAAGTTTTGGTCCAAACGTAGGTTTCAAAAGTTGTATCCAAATAGGCACTAGAGCCAACTGCATTTGAAGACAAAATGAGAGTACATCTACGACCTTCTATTCCTTAGAATAAAAAGGCCCATTGGATAACAGTATAGCAAAAGAAACAACAACAACAAACTTAAACACAAAAACACATGCAGAAAAGTAAAGCAAAAGATACATTGGGCTTAAAATAAGCATATAAGATGCTAAGTCCATAAACTCAGCATATCTGCAAAATCCGTTTGAAGACCAAGATTCCTTATGAGCCCAAAACAACACGCTTAATCAAAATGAATGATATTTAATGTTTCTCAAGACACGTTTTAAAATTTGATGAAAATTTTATTTAGTTGAGCTAACTTTAAAATTTTATGTTAGTTTTTCATGGTCAAAAAAGTTGTATGCTATTTTTAAAACATGATTTAAGACATGGTAAAAAGATCATGATTTAAGACAAAATGTAGGAGAAAATGAAGGAGATTTTTTATTTTTGGTGCAATTTAATATTTTGATTTTATATTTTTCATTTTCTCCTTTAAAATAATTATAATTTCCTGTCCTCCACAAATATCATCTCCTCCACTGTTCTAATTTTTCCGTTTAAGTATTATATCTATTAGAAGTGATATGTGTCTTTTAATCAAGCACCCAACCAAAACCCCAGAAGACAACATTAGATATGGTATTTTGTTGAGATAGTAAAATATTGTATTTCAGATGTTGAAATGAGCCTGATCTGGAATGGAAATAAGGAGGGGTTCACTCCTGACGAGAGGGGGATTAGGCAAGGTGACTTCTTATATCCTTATTTGTTTGTTCTTGCTATGGGGAAATTATCTCATATCATTGCGGATCCAATGGAGAATAAAGTTTGGAAACCGATCAGGATGTGAAGGGGTAGGGTGTGTATTTCTCATCTTATGTTTGCAGATGAGCTTCTGTTATTTTGTGAAGCTAATGAAGAACAACTTCATAATGTGTCGGGGTGCCTTGATCTCTTTGGAGAAGCATCTGATCAGAAGATTAATAAACAGAAAACCAGTATTTTTTTTATATAAGTATGTACCGAGAGATAATCAGAATGTACTTTGTTTGCAGAGTGGATTCCAAAAGAGAGAAAATCTTGGAAGGTATTTTGGGGCGCAGATTATTCATGGGAGGAATTCAAGAGAAAATTTTCACTTTTTAATGGATAAAGTACAAAGGAAACTCAGTGGTTGGAAAGCACAATCTTTATCTCTTGTAGGAAGAATTACTTTTGTTCAATCTCTCACATCACAAATATTGAATTTTAATATGAAGCATGAGTATATCCCAGTGGGAGTGTGTAGGGAAATTGAGAAGATCCAGAAAAATTTCCTTTGGGGATCTGTGAATGGAAACCGCAAAATACATGCGGTAAGTTGGAATACACTATGCATGCCCAAACAAGAGGGTGGGTTGGGTATTAGAAGTATGAAAGAAATGAATCAAGCTTTGTTAGGGAGAATCGGGTGGAACTTACTGGTAAATCCAGAAAGTTTATGTTAGAAAGAAAACCTTCTTTGTAATTGTCGTGTCAAAAAATCTGATGCTGTTTTGTGGAAGCATATAGCAGAGAACTGGAAGGATATTGTTGGGAGTGTTCGTTAGGAAGTATGTAATGGTGAGAAGGGGAAGTTCTGGTCAGATGTTTGGCTAGAAAGAGGGACTTGTTTACTTGATTTGTGTAATAGTGTGCACGAAAATTCTGAGCTAGAGGTTACTGTGAGCACGAAAATAGTGTGCACGAAATTTTTTTATGTGTGTGCACGAAAATCTGATTCTGTTTTGTGGAAGCATATAGCAGAGAACTGGAAGGATGTTGTTGGTAGTGTTCGTTGGGAAGTATGTATACTATGTAATGGTGAGAAGGTGAAGTTCTGGTCAGATGTTTGGCTAGAAAGAGGGACTTGTTTACTTGATTTGTGTAATAGTGTGCACGAAAATTCTGAGCTAGAGGTTACTGTGAGTGAATTTTTGGTAAACAATGGAGATTGGAATTGGGATAAGATAAAGGAGAATTTACCAAATGTAGTAGATAAAATCCGAGCTATACCAATTTTGGAAAAGGGGTCTCGGCTGCCCCTTCCTCGTCTCCTCTCGGTTGCCCCTAAATTTAGGGGCAGCTCACACATATTTGTTTATTGTTTTTTTATGTCATTATATTTTACATTAAAAGAGTGACATTTTGATATATTATGGGTAAAAAAATGTTTATGTTTTCAATTTTTTATGATTTTTCAAAGATTAGGTACTCTTATTGGAAAAAATACAGCCTTATTTTGGAGTACCTAATCTTTGAAAAATCATAAAAAATTGAAAACATATCCATTTTTTTCCATAATATATCAAAACATCACTCTTTTATAATTGTATAAAAAACAAAAAAGCTATATGGGAGCTGCCCCAAACAGCCAAGGGAAGGGGCAGCCGACACCCCTCCCCCACCAAATTCGGGTGTGGAAGAGGGGCAATATAGGATTGTGTTGATGGATAAAGCAGATATTAAGTATGTTGTGGCTGATATGTATAGAAGAATTAGAGTAAATGGGAATAGTAGAAGTGATTGTATATTGAATAGCATCGATCCACTCTCGGATCCACTCTCCAAGAAATTAAACCCAAGGAGTAGTGGAAGCTATTCCCGGATGTCGATCTCAAGGAGCCCTATTGTAATTTGATTTCTAATAGCTAATATGCAAACTTGAAAAAGCGGGTAAAAATCATTTTGTTTGGTTTTAAGTATGATGTTTGTAAAAGAGTGTTATGTTCAAAAACAAATTATGATCGGACAAAAGGGGAGATTTGGATTAAGTGGGATGGCTATTCTTGGTAAATAGAACATTCGGGAATCATTGCTTCTTAAGATTTTTGGGAGTTAAAAATGGTCAATTTTCTAAATAACCCTAGAGAAACCCCTATAGGCTAGGCCTAGATTAATTTAACTAACGCTGGAACCCCCCTCCCCCCATTAATTTAACTTAACCTAAGTTGATTAAGCACTTGACCCAATTAAATCTACTAATCACGAGGAACTCTTAATCCTACAACTGGAACCCCAAATTGCAACCAATTTAACCTATTAATTCCAAACCATTAGTAGAACCCCAACCAATAAATTGAACCCAATAAGTTGAAGTCCAATGTCACTCAAGCAATTATTAGATTCACTTGTCAATTTCTAAACACAAATACCCGACACCATGATCCACTAAACAAGAACCCTCATTTAACACAAGATTTTAACCAAAAAAAAACATATACTAAATGATGAACCCATACAAATAAAATATGTTCAAGTTAATAGGTGCAACGTCAAGCATCCATACAAAGAAAATAAACAAGATAAGTTGTTTCTTCCACTCTCATATAAAGATATAGGATGAAATTACAACCAATTGCATACAACAAGTCCTAGAACCCTAGATAATTTAAAATATATAAGAGGAAGAGAGAGTGGAGAACAACACTCCACTTTGAAGCTTCAAGCTCCTTCCTTGAGATCCATCACCAAGAATAGAAGAACTTAGTTGATGCTCTTCATGGAGAAAACAACAACTAAGGTGGAGGAAGTGAAGGCCATGAAGATTGGATAGAGAGAAAGGTGGAAGATGAAGATGAGATGAGAGAATGAGAGAGCTAGGGTTTGATAGGGTGTGTGGTGAACCAAATCTAACCTAAGAGCTTCAAAATTGTGCCTAATATCATCCCCAAGCCGGGTCATAAGTGGGTGCAAGAATTGGATCCGGGTTTAGGCCCAAAAATCAATCTATTGTGTTGCAGATTGGGGCCTCACTGTGGCCCTCACTGTGGGGTGCCACAACGAGGTACAGAAGCGATGCAAGCTTTCTGAGCCTCGCTGTGGGGTCCCACGGCTAGGAGGGAATAAACTGCAAAATTCCAGAAAGTTATGGGTCTTTTTTGTAATTTTTGCAAATTGCCCAGAAACTTGTATTTTGTCTTTTTTCTTAGATTTTCAACTTCTTACCCCAATTTCTCCCCTCTTCAAGTTTCTTCCAATATAAAATAACCTCAAGAAATATGAATAGCTCCAAATAATCAATTAAATCAAGAATAATCACAAAAAAATTCAAAAATGCCCTTTTTACGATTAAGTACATGTAATTACTCTATAACCTAATTTCTTCACAAGATATTCATTAATGCCCAAATAACATGATAAAATACTGCCAAAATGATATGAAATATATGCAAATCTTTAGATTTGTCAACTTCCCCATACTTGAACCTTTGTACTCCTGGACAAATTAAAGACAATTTCACAAGTTTAAACTCATTGGTAAGTAAGGCATAAATGAGTACCTCAACATGCTAGATGAACATGAGCCAATGCAAATTGACAACCCCCAACCAAAAACCAATGTGAAATTGAGTGATACTAAAGGGCTAACCATGAGTGTAAGGAATGCAATGAGGATTAATATAGGAGAATGTCACTCGAGGATAAGTGTTTCACTCTTATCACCATATTGGGTTCATTTTCTACTCTTAAGATCTACTTTGAAGCACACTCTACCATAGGCTTGTGAGAATTCTAAAATCTCCACTTAAAAACAATAAGTGCAATGCTTCAAAAGGACTTTAGGGGTTGTAATGATGGAACATGCCACATGGTATGATGAAATGAATGAAATATGATGTTATGCATGCTTGAATACCTAATTCAATTCAAAGCACCAATTGCAATTTGCTAGAAATCACACATGCCTTATTTTGTACTTTTTACAACTTTTCAATTTTTCACACTTTCTTTTTCTCTTTCTCAATCTTTTTTTTTGTATTTTTGTTTTCACTATACATGGCATGCTTATATACAATCAAGCGGTGGCATTTTTCATTTAACATGAACAATGATGTAGCTTTTCACATATTGGTTTGTGTTTGTGGTTTGTATTTGGGATGATATGGTATGAAATGAATGCCTTTATCATTCTTCATTACACTAAATGCAACAAGTTTTGATCAAGAATGCGAACAAGTTCTAGAGAATGGCAACAAGTGGATATTACATAAAAATAAGCAATTAGGCTCAAATAAACCTCACAACATAGCTAATCCTCCAAAACTCATAAACAAAGATTAACTACACCCAGGATTCAACCGTAAAGCATCAATTTCAATCAACTAAGTGATAATTAAAAAGATTAATCAAAAGCATCAACAACATATCCAAAAGCATGAAACAATTCCCATAATTGCCAAAACATTTCCCAAAACATCATATCAAATCTAAGGATCAACTCAAGTAAAAGTTGGGGAAAGTTCAAAATTTTTCAACTTTTTTGAAGCTAAAAACATGGCCAAGATGCATTGATTTTTAACCTACTTAATTCATTACAAAGCACATCCCTCTCCCACACTTAATTCCTACATTGTACTCAATATAGCAAAAATATGAACATATCAATTATACTCGACTATTGGGGTGAAGTGGAAAGTTGAGAAGTCCAATTCAATATTGGAGCACAACACATTATCAACACCAAAAGAAAAATAGGGAGAAGGCAAGAGTGAGTCAAAATGATATACCAATGGAGTTTTCAAAGCATGTTGATCCTAAGTGTGGTCTTGGTGTGTGAACAAGAAGCTTTTATTATTAATCCTAGGAATTGAAAACAACTAAAGCTACAACTACTTTTTCCAACCAGGTAAGTTCAATCCCCCACACTTAGATCACATATATATCAAATATCAAGCAAGTAAAGCAAGAAGAGAGGAAAGGAACAACCTCATGATCAAGGCGGTTGAGATGACTCATGGTAGTGCTTAAGCAAATGGCCATTGACTTTGAATTTCGATCTGGTAGCACCATCTACGAGCTCAAATGCACCATAAGGGTAGGCTTGCACAACTTGATATTGACCCTCCCACCTAGACTTGAACTTGCCCAGTAGGATCTTGAGTCTCGCCTTAAACATCATCACCTTGTTCCCTTCGTTGAAGTCCTTCTTCATGATATGCTTGTCATGGATCATCTTCAACTGGTCCTTATAGATAAGCCTATTCTCATAGGCGTGCAACCGTATTTCTTCAAGCTCTTGGAGTTGCATCATCCAATTGGTTAAGAAAGACTCCAAATCGGCATTGCAGGCCTTGATGGCCCAATATGACTTGTGCTCCAACTCCATAGGTAGGTGGCAAGACTTCCCATAGACAACTCTAAAGGGTGATGTCCTAATAGGTGTCTTATAGGCCGTCCTATATGCCCAAAGAGCCTCTTCCAATCGATCACTCCAGTCTTTGAGCGATGGTTTCACAATCTTCTCAAGAATGTGCTTCACCTCCTAGTTTGAAACTTCAGCAAGCCCATTGGTCTGAGGATGGTAGGGTGCATGTGGCAACTTTGTAAGTGATACCATACTTGGCAAGCAGGGACTTGATGATTCAGTTGCAAAAATGTGTGCTTTCATCGCTGATGATTGCCTTAGGGATGCCACATCTACAAAAGATAGAAGAACATGAGAGCTTGGAAACAATATTGGCATCATCTTTTCTAGTGGGGATGGCCTCTATCTATCGAGACACACAATCTACCGCAAGGAGAATGTAAGTGAAACTGTAAGATGGGGAAAATGGGCCCATGAAATCAATGCCCTAAACATCAAAGATCTCACAAAAGTGGATTTGGTTCATGGGCATCTTATGTCTCTTCTCCATCACACGCCTTGCCGTTACTAAGAATGTACAAGTTAACCTTTGACTTAACCAAATAACTTTTTAGTGGTTCTTTAATTTCATTAAAGCTTTTGATAAGTTTATAAGGTACTTTCTACAAACCACACTTTTAAGCAATTACTTCAATATTTCAAACTTCCTTAATTTATTAACACCTTCTAATGACTCAATATGAGATTTAACCATTCATTATCTCAAATATACTTGAATCAATTATACTCTTGTCAAATTTTGTTCATCCTTGCACCCACTTTCATATAATCTTAAACTTGTAACTAGTACCATAGCCATCACGGAGAAATTAATATCTTCCGTCAAATATATTTAGCACAATTGAAGGTTCTAATATCCAAAACAAGTTTCTCAAAATACCTACAACGCCTCTTTATGTTCACTTTCGCCTATTTTATTGAACAACTTATGTGCTTTCAAAATTACCAGAAAACAATATGCTTCCAAGCATCAATGAAGTCTCTTAAGTACATATCAATATTAAAATGATCGAAATATTAAGGCCAAAAAAATTTACCAGTAAAGCAAATTATAAATTGAGATTATAACCCATATTCCCTCTCTAGAGCATATCATCAAACAGTTAATATGCACGTTATCTACCAAGGTCATAGCATAGCGATATTTCCAATTTACTCTATTTCCAAAAGCTCCTGATTATCATTCTGAGTCAAACTAACCATCAATATTTAACAATCATGACAAAATTCAGAACAAGAAATAGAAAAATACCCACACCGTCAATGAACAATCAGAAAGCAACTAAGAAATACTCACTAGATAGTCTAGGGAATATGAACCAACAACAAAAGTGAAGATACCTTGTGTAAACAATGCCCATTATCTTCCTTTTTTTTTCCAGCAACTTAACCATTTCTTTCTCCCTGGCTGCATCTTATATACCCAATAATAAACCCATGAAGGAGAAATTGCAGATGACAAGAGCACCCACAGCAGCGGCAGATGGAGGCTCGTACAATCCCGCCAATGATAACATAGTAAAGGAGAAGATGGAGATGAAGGTTGGTGCCCAAAATTTGTTTCCTGAAGCTTCTCGTCCTCTCTAGTTTTTTTTTTTTTCCTTCTCAAATGATTGGGCCCAAGGAGGAAAATTGACATGAGTTTACCATATCTCACAATTAATAAAATGTCCACATGTCTTTGATTCCACTTTGGAGAACTATAAGAGAAAATTCAATATTTCATATGATAACAAATCTTATTAAATCCAACTCAACTCATATTTTCATAATATCAACATGTATTATAGTGAAAAAAAAATTGGGTCATTACACTTGCCCTAATTTAAGAATGTGTATTTAAATAATATTAATTGTTTCTTTCTTTCTCTTTTACATTTAATAGGGATAAAATAGTCATATTCGCAACAATCGATCACAAACCAGACTTATAATAAAGAACGAAATTTTTGAGGATGTTGAACTCATAAATAGCACCAGAGTGGTAGTATTAAAAATTACTCCCTCTTATTCTTCCCTAGTCTATGAGTTAGACCATAGTTATCTATCGATAACAAGTCTCAGGCACTGGTAATTATACTAAATAATAAAATGAGCTTCCAAAGGTCCTCGCCATCCCTCCCTCTCTCTGATAAATACACACAATGTGATAATGTGATATGCATTTCTTGCTTGATAAAATGAGAGTGATATGGATTTAGCCAAGCCATTATTACCTTTATTTCAAGCATGTTCTCTAATTCAAGGGGAATATTATATTTGAAAGTAATAATCACATTAAATGTTTCGAACAACTTAAATTAATTAATAGCAAAATGACGGAACCAGATTTCCCACAAGGCACAAAGCTTAATAGGGAGAGCTAATCAAATTTAAACCTTCATATTTGATTTGTATGGTCCAAATTTGATTTTATAAATGTCTATATTTTTCAAAAAGATTGTTTCAATAGGTATGGAATATAAAATAAAAATAATTTCTCAACTATCACTTTTTCAAAAACTAAATTTTTTACTCAAAAAAATCTTTTTAAAAATAATCAAATCTAAACCATCATCCAGATATAATCTAGAGTGTCTAGATTTGATTAACCCTCCCTACTAAGTTTTATTCTTAGTAGGGAAACTGATTCCCAAAATGACAGGGCCATGAGGTATACTATAAGGACGGAAACTGCGATGGGAGTTGGGCTAAAATGTACTCCTTTAGATCCTAAATATTGAGCCTATTTAGAGAGTTGATATTTGTTCTAAATATAGAAGTTTGTCAATTTCTACCCTAATTATCCATATTGGTACTCTTACAACAATAAATCAAGTAAGAGATGGGGGAGGGAATTAATAAGGGATGACGATTGTGGTGTTTTAGGTAAAAATACATTAACTAACTGATATAACTAACATTCTTTTTTTTTAATCAAATTAATTAAAGGGAGAATTACAACTAGGTTCCAAATAAGATAATTAATCACAAGCAGGTCCCAAAAAATTATCAAATTACATTGAAATCCCTAAGGATCTGTGTGGTATTAAATAGCTTGTTATTGTCGATATTGAGCTGCAATTGACAACTATTTAATTGTCATTGATAACTCATTGAGTTGTCAATAAGAAGCAATTTAATATCACCCAGGTCCTAAGAGACTTCAATGTACTTTGATAATTTTTTTACCTACTTGTGATTAATTCCCTTACTTGGGACTTATAATTTTCCCTTAATTGAATAGGTCCTAAATATAGGACCGGAAGGAGTAATAAATTGCACGTGGCAACACAGTAGGCATGGGATCTAACAGCAGAAATTGAATCTCAACCCACCCATGATGTCACGCCCTAAAATTCTATAGCATGACCGGCACGAAGTATAGGATAATCTCACTTTGTAAGCTTATTTACTAGTAAAATATTTTCTATTTATAACCTCCAAAATGTACTTCATTAATATAATATCAGGTGATGCTAATTCATAAAGATTTTCTTAAAACCGAAAGTTGCATTTATAAATTGGACTTCCCAAACAAATTTGCAATAATAATAAATTAACCAATTTTTTTTAACAAATGAACTTAATCATAACCATACAACTGATTTGAGTATACAATAAGTAGATGATCCACTCTAGAGTACAAATGAAGGAGTATGTGCGTATCTGTTATCTCATCTAAAAAATGCTATAATTAAATTTAAAAAAAGCATGTCAATAAGTACATACCTCACAATGTAGAAGAAATAAGCATAATCTTTGATACATGTATGAAACTAAAGTGTTCAACTTATAGCAGCCAAACTTGTATTTAAGAAAATCGTAATTTTCGGAAATAATCATATAAACATTGAATTAAAATAATTTAGTAAAAGATTTTCTTTAAATAATGGTCAAACCATGAAATCATTTTTTGTCTCTTCACTAAAAACTTGTTTTATCAAAGGAACCAACGCAAAGCGAATAACAAGCGCAGCTCGGAGGCTACAAAATAAGCGTAGACACACAGTCCATAAGGGTAAATAACCAAGCACAGTTTTAAGCAACGAAACAAGCGTGGACACACAGTCAAGAGGGTAAGTAAGCAAACGCAGCTGAAGGCCACGAGAATAAACGCAGGTACAAGGCCCACGAATAACAAGCACTTTGTGTCTAGTTCCTCTGATTAAAGCGTTCACAATAAATAATTTCTTTCTACTCATGACAATTTGTTCTATTAATACAAATTTAAACAAATTTTGTAAAACATTCAATTACCATTTTGCATGAATACCAGTGAAAATCAAGGTAACATGTAATATTTTCATAGGACTTCAATATAACGAATAACAAGTGTAGACACACAATCCACGAGGATAACTAACCAATCGTATCTCAGGGCTACGAACACACATCCATTTCTAAATTTATTAGGACCATCTAAATCATTAACGCCTCAAACAAACACTCATTTGATTTCAAAATCATATAAATTCATCCAGCAAGCTTCTCATACATAGATTTTTCATTTAAATACAATTCCTAAGCTTGAATTGAGCCAAATAAAGTTCCTTCCCTTTTTATTTTGTGCAGTACGGAAATGTAGTGCATCAAGGAGTAAAATTCTCATTTTGACTTTCGATTGCTTCCAAACTTGTTATATCACTTGTGTTTATACAATTTCATTTGAGCCTCATTGGAAGCACCAAAGCTAATCAAATTATAGCTCATTGAAAATGCCTTGGTCTAACCAAAAAGCACTTGTAGGGAGAAATATACAACTTCCAATAGTTCATCATATTAACAACTACAATCAAACTCCTAATAATCTGTTTAACCTTGTTTAACTCTTAAATCTTACATCTTATAAGTTTTAAAGCATTCCAATAGCATTTCTCTTTGGGAAAATTGCTTCCCAAAATTATAACATCACTTAAAAATCGTGCTTATGAAATATATTATTACTTCCTCATATTTCAACATCATTATCTGGGAAGCACATCAACATTACATAATAAAATTATTACTTTCACAAGGAAGGTTAAACCTAGATAGATCCAAACCCTAACAAAATAATCCAACCAAACTTGAAAATCACAAATTTGAATTGAGTACTGTTAACACACAAAGATTACTAGCCCAACACTACAAGCCCAGTGACAAGGCCTAAGCCTCACCATCAACACATGAGAGCCCTTAATGTTCCCCTGCACCATTATTTGTATACGTGTCATCATCTTCTTGTCATTATCTTAGGGTTTACACAATACTATAGCCTATATATACAATTGTAAATGGTTCACACATAACTTATCTCAAATACCATCCTTAAAATTTTTCTTGATCTCCTTCACTTCCTCTCTCCGAATTCTCCATCCAACGCGTGATTTACCAAGAGTAAAGGGTGGATAAGAAGCTCTTGACGAGAAGAACAATATCTATGAAGGCAATTATATGATTCTAAATTGTTTTGATAAAATAATAGAAGACCTATCTCCATGAAACTATATATTATTTATCCCTTTCCCTTCCTCTTTCCATCTCTCCCTCCCGTTCTTTGTTTTCCTCACTTGCTGCTGAAGTCGAAATGATCAGGGGTGATGGCGTTGTAAAATCCCAGTGAGCTACTAATTAACACCCTTTTATAAAAATTTGGCTTCTAAAAATATCTAATTAGTTAATTTCTTACCAGCCACCTAAAATTGCTTAATATTGGGCCAAGTAAATTAAATACTCACCACTTCAATTGTTTACCATTAGCCACGTACACCCCCCACATAAAATATGCTTGGCTTGATTTTTTTTTTATATATATATAAATTTGTCTCCTACCAATCACGTTTGGCCAAATTATTAAATTAACTATCATTCTCATTAGATGTGTATCTTTTTTTTTTTTTTGGGTTAAAGATGATTGTTGGCCATTCATTCCATAATTGCCCTTGAAATCAAATTTAATCTCCCGTTTTGACCCTACATATAATGCTATTTACTGATACAATAACCCTTCCACTTTGAGCATGGTAAATTCCTTAACTACCATGATTAACTTCTTGGGCAATTCCTTACCTATAAAATCAATGTAATTGCTCCATGAATCTGCTATATATAGCAGCTCACTCCTTATACACCCATGCCATGATATCTTGTATAGTAATTATATTCAAATATATTATTACAATCTTTACTATATATGTGTTTTTTAGTTGCCCAACTTAAGTAAGGTAGTAGTTGGACCACTTCTATTTTTCAATACTCCCTTTATTCCAAGCCAGGACCATTTCCATCCTCTTTTGCAGTAGGAATGGCCATTGTCATAAATCATTACGTCCTTATCCATATTTGCAATGTAATTTTAAATATTAAGGATACCCTTAAAAATTGAAATTAATACCGCTTGATGACTTATTAAATATATCACATATATTATTTCGAAAATTCCTACCTTGTAATAAATAATAAGCATTTAGCCGATATGATTCCATACTTCAACCCCTTTCCCATCTCTTAATGAATACAAACAATATCAAGCAAAAATTACAACAACAAAAATATGTATGTACATCTCCCTAAATATTATATCTCATTCTTGTTGTATGATTTTATGAACAATGAAAGGAGAAAATCAATAGCTTTTATTGATCTTCGCGATGATTGATCACTCTATATATATTAAGGAGGACGGGACGTTGAGGACCAAAAAACTGAGATTGGAGAGAGCCAAAGAAGCGTCGTTGGAAAGCATTAGAAAAAGAGAGATTGAAGGAGAAAAAGTTTCCGTGGGTCTCTGTTTTTTGTTTGGGTCAAATTGGGTCTGTGTTTATGATCCACAATTTGTCTATAAAATAATTGTGTGTGATTACACATTTACATACCTAACTCATAATTAGAAGCATACTCCATCTATATGTAATCCTAGACCTCATAGAAGAATTTGTCTTCAACAACCAGACTATATATCTTTGTAAACACACACCAGACCCAAGACTCACATGTACGTGTAAAAAAAGGAATAACTCTTGCCCTAAGATTAATTAATTAACATTATCCCTGTCCCATTTGTCCCTATACCCATTTTCATCTCATCGGGCTAGACGCACACCCGTGATCACATTTCTTTTTTGAATGCATGTGGCAAGCTTGAGCTTGAAAGAACAGCTAATAAAAGCATTCTATTTGTAGACTATTTCCTTAGTAATATGCTTGTTTATCTATCAAAAACCTGCACCTACAACAACTGTGTATATTTCTGGTAACAAAATAATTTCAGTCTCCTCACCATGAGCTGCTATAGCCAAAGAATCTGCACACTCTATGAGATCTCGATTGGCATGCAATGTATAGTCACATTCCACTCTCCATAAATGAGCTGCCTAAATGGATGATGTAAATGGATGATGTACTACTGTCTTGCAGAAGTGTATGAGTGAAGTATATGAGTGGCCTCCAATACCCGTGAACATTTCTGTACAGTCCACCTTTCTCGCCACCACACACTCATGAATCAACCATGGCATGCTCTGCAAAAATAGAAACACATAACACTCACTCAAATGTAACTAATTAAATTGTACTGTGATCAATAATTCATTTATGCAGTTAAATTTACTCTCTATGGTACGCATGCGTTTTGCTCTCACTATTGAATCCATTGCCTCTTGTATAGTCTACTCTTAAGGTAGTATTCTCAATATTCCAACACTATTATTGAATCCAAATGCATGGATGGTATTGTCACAATATAGTCTACTGGGGATTGTTATTACAAAATTATTGCTTTTAATTAATTTTAATGGCTTTCTTGATAATCACAAAATTATTATTTGAAACTTATAATAAAGGACAGGTGGAGTACTTTTGTTTCAAAAAATTTTGCGAAATAGCTATAGCTATTAAAAAATGGCTCGATATCATCACGAAATTTTTTTTAAAAATGTAAGAATTAATGTCGTATCTTATAAATACATCCAAATAATATTATGCATTGTGCAAGTGGCATATGTCCTTAATTATTAACTTTATTCCACGAATGTTTTCTAATTAAGGGGGAATATTATATTTGAAGGCAGTATGGACATTAAATGCCTCGAACAACTATAATTAATTAATAGCAAAATCACTAAGGCATGTGGTATACTAGAAGGACACTGTGATGGGAGTTGGGCTAAAAATACTCCCTTGGTTCCGATATAATGAACCCAAACTTTGAATGAGTTTGTCCATTTTTATGAGAGTTTAGTTAGATTTATCAAAATATTAATGAGTTTTTTTTTTCACTATGCCTATCATTGTTCTCTCTATTCACATTCTCATTCATATTCAGTTATATCATTATCATCACATTTCTCTCTCCTATATACTCCATCATAAATAAGGGTAAACTTGAGGAAACAAAATTATTACTCGCATATTTATCATTTTCAAGTCCTTTCTTAATTTACATGATTTTGCTAGTTGAGCTCTTATATATAAGGATGGAGGGAGTAATAATTTCCACGTGGCAACACAGTGGGCGTGGGATCTGTAGAAGAGGATCTGACGGCACAGAATGAATCTCAACAACCCGTCAACTAACTCCAACCCTCCTCTGTTTATAAATATTCTTCTCATCCCCCTTCTCCATCATTCCACTCTCTAACTTCCCCATCTCTTCCTCCGCCCTTCTCCATCATTAGTTCTTCCCTCTACTACCTCTGAACCATTGTTTTCTTCTTCTGTTTCTCCCATACATCTTCATTGTACAGTACTCCCTTTATATTACCTTAATTCATCCTATTTCTCGTCACCCTTCCCATCCCTCCTCCATATACTCCATCTTCCATTAATTCTTCCACAATTTTTCCAATCTCCACGTCACTCGGAGAATATATGTCTTGCAGAAGGAAGAAGATCACAACATACATTTCTTCCCTCATACAGGGTAACAACTCCTCAGCTTGGCCTCTTACGGGGTAACAACTCCTCATATCAGCATCTAATGGGAGCTTAATTATGCCTGGATCTGCAATATTTGTGCAGAGATTGCTTATCACCCTTGCTACGGCATCAGAGTTTCCTAGCATATTTATAACAACGCCCTGTTGCACTGACACATCCACGTCTGCAATAGTGTTTATAAGAAAATCTAATAGGCACATAAATTGAGTTACATAATTTTCTCCTCTCTGGCAGTGACATTGCTCGAATGCCATCACATTTCTGAAAAATATTTCTTGATCATCGTGTATTTTAAAGGGATGCATTTCCGGATCCATGGCACCATTTTCAAACTAAGTAAAGAAAGAGGTTAAATGTTACTACCTCCTTAATTATATAAGCTTTAAATTTGGAAATGTATTTGTCCTAAAATATAAGCTTTATTTATTTTTGTCTAGACATTTATAATATCTTTTTTTTTTTTAATTTTACCCATTATTTATCTTTTCTGTATACATTTTCTTTCATCTTTATTATTTGCCACATTCTATCTCACTATCTCTTCCACATACATTCTCTTTCATATTTAATAATAAGGGTATTATAGGAAAACAAATTGGATTTGTTTCAGAATTATTGCTTTTAATTAATTTTGATGGTTTCTTTGGTAATCACAAAGTATTATTTAAAACTTATAATAAAGAATATATGGAGCACTTTTGTTTCAGAAATCTTTGCAAAAATAGCTATAGCTATTTAAAAAATGGCTCGATATCATCATCACAAAAATTATTTAAAAAACGTAGGAATTAATTTCGTCTCTCATTAGTAGATCCAAATAAGTTTTGTATTGTGCAAGTGGCATGTCCTTATTTTGAATACCCAAAATACCCTTAACTTGCATAGAAAGTGAATCCGAACAGAAATGGAAAATGAGAGAAGAATAAAGCAGGAGGGAAAGTAATCCATTCAGAAGCAGATTTCACAATCAATATTTCACCATCCACACTGCTCAATTAAAGCTTCTTGTCATTATCTTGCCTATCACATGTCCCTGACTTAATTTGGATACAAAGTCATACTTCTCTGGTCCTCCTTAAAATGCAAAGCATCACATACAATCCCTCAATAAAATTAATTGTGTACATCCGCTATTTTACGGTAATTAATTTAATGTGGTTTGTCCTCGCCATTTCTCCCTCTCTGATAAATACACGCAACAGTGATAACGTGATATGCATTCCTTGTTTGATAAAATGAGGGTGACATGCATTCAGCCAAGCTATTATTATTAATTAATAGCAAAATGACAGAGGCATGGGGTATACTAGAAGGACGGAAAGTCGGAAACTGTGTGGGAGTTTCAGACCCCCAAAAAAAAAAAAAAGCTCTGTGGGAGTTGGGCTAACAAATAATAGGCTAAATCATGTTTGTATTAGGCATTATTTTAGTCCCTTAACTTTTGTTTTTTTATTTTTTTTTACCAATAGTCCCTTAACTTTGAAAGATACATTTTTAGTCATTTTTTTTTGTTAATACTGTTTGTTTCATTTAACAAAAAATGTTGATTTAACAAATTTAAATGATGATTTTGTGGGTATGTGTTGGCAAAATATGCTTAATTTTAATTATTTACTATAATCATTTTTATATTTTAAAAATCTTTTATTTTTTATCCACATATAATTAGAGAATCACTCTTTAAATTTGCCGAGTTATCATTTTTTATTGAATGAATTAACTAATGGTGTTAACAAAAAGAAATAAAAGTGTGCTTCACAAAGTTAAGGTACTAAAAAATACTTGATACAAACATAAAGAATTAAATGTATAATAAATAATAACTTCCACGTGGCTTGGGCGTGGGATCTACTGTAGATGAGGATATCTGACGGCACATAATTATTCTCCACAACCAGTCAACTAACACAAAGCTTCTCTCTTTATATATAGATTCTGATCCACCCCCCTTCTCCATCATTCCACTCTCTCTAACTTCCCCACCTCTTCCTCCGCCCTCTCTCTCCTCCCTCTCTCAAGTCCCACCCACTTCTTCACCTTCTTCTTCTCTTCTTTCCTCACAAACACTTCATCCTCTACTTCATTATTTCTTCCTTCTACATCTGTTTCTCCCATTCATCTTCATTTCTTCCATTACGTATCCTATATATGTTTTGGTCTAACATAACATTCCCATCTCATTTAATTTAACCTATATATCCCAACCTCCTTCTTCATTCAACACTTCCTTTAACTTAATTCCTCCTCTTTCTCATCACCCTTCTCATCCCTCCTCCATACACCCCATCTTCCATTACTTCTTCCACAAGTTTTCAAATCTCCACATCACTGGGAGAATATAATGTATGTCTTGTAGAAGGGGATCTCAGCATACATTTCTTCCCTCATACAGGGTAACAACTCCTCGGCCTGTCCTCTTACAGGGCAACAACTCCTCATATCGGCATCTAATTATGCTGTGAAGTATTTTCTAGAAATTTGATGGCATTCGAGCAATGTCACTGATGGATTGGAGAAAGTTATGTAACTCAGTTTATGTGCTTATTAGATTTTTTTTATAAACATTAGTGCAGATGTAGATATGTTAGTGCGACAGGGCATTATCGTAATATCCTAGGAAACTCTAATGCCATAGAGCTTCCTAGCATATTTACAGCAACGCCCTGTTGCACACATCTACATCTGCACTAGTGTTTATGAGAAAATCTAATAGGCGCATAAACTAAGTCACATAATTTTCTCCTTTATCACAGTGACATTGCTCGACTGCTATCACGTTTCTTAAAAATATTTCTGTATATATCACTATGAACTTTAAAGGGATGCATTTCCAAAACACAATTTTAAAAGTCTTAAGTGAAGAAAGCTTTTTGTCTTTCTTTGCACTAAACTTGATCCCAACTTCAAAAAGCCGATTGGCACATGGAAAATGTTTCTCCCCCATTGTCGTCGACCCCTCTGATGCTTTTAGCCTAGAGAGTCGCTCATCAGTGGTGGTAGCAAGCAAACATTCTTATCAGATCAGTGAAGTGCTTTACTTGTTCGAACTCTGCCATGTCGACGCCTCGCATTTCTGACCAACCGAGAAAATTGTTGGAAGAGATGGGGGAGACAGGTAATAACGGCACACTTCAACCATCCTTGGTTAGTTATTCTCTCCATTCCTGGCATGATGGCAGCCCAAGATAATTTGGGCACCAATGTAATCCCGCATATAACTAAACTCTCATCTGATGGTCAAGACACCCATGAGGTCTTGTATAGTAATTATATTCAATTACATTTGTCATCATTGCGGCCATAGAGATGGTTTTCACAATTAGGTGATTCCAGATATTATTAAACTTATCTAACGGTTAATACACCCATGAGACCTTGTATAAGAATTATATTCAAATATATTAATATATATATATAATATTTACTATATATGTGTTTTGTAGTTGCCCAAATTAAATAAGGTAGTGGTTGGACTACTTCTATTTTTCAATACTCCCTTTATTCCAAGCCAGGATCATCTCCATCCCCTCTTGCAGTAGGAATGGCCGTTGTCAATTGTCATATATCATTACGTCCTTATATCCATATTTGCAAATGATGTCATTTTAAATAATAAGGAAACCCATAAAAATTGAAAATTAATACCGCTTGATGATTCATTAAAAATATCACATATATTATTTAAAAAAATGCCTTGTAATAAATAGTAAACATCTAGCCGATATGATTACATACTTCAACCCCTTTCCTACTCTCATTACTCCATAATGAATACAAACAATATCAAGCAAAAAATACAATATATATATATATATATATATATTTGTACGTACATCTCCCTAAATATTATATCCCATTCTTGTTAGATGTTTTATGAACAATAAAAGGAGAAAATCAATAGATTTTATTGATCTTCGCAATGATGTAGCACTCTATATATTACTCCCTCCGGTTCTAATTATAAGATCACTTTGACTTTTTTGACTTTTTTTTCCTGTCCAAAAAAAAAAAAGTAGTTTCAGTCCCAAAAAAAATCTTTTTTCCTCAAAACTAATTTATTCTACTTATAAACTAACATATAATCTAATTTCATGTGACATATGTTATAATTTAGTGGTCTAATTTGCTTCCTTAACTTCCACAAAAAAAAGTCAAAGTGATCTTATATTTAAGACTGGAGGGAGTAATGAATATGGGCGACGTGAGGACCAAAAAACTGAGATTGGAGAGAGCCAAAGAAGCGTCGTTGGAAAGCATTAGAAAATAGAGATTGAAGAAGAAAAAGTTTCTGTGGAGGTCATATTGTTAATCTCTATCATATACATGTCGTTTGGTTACGTTGGTTTTTTTGGTCAAATTGGGTCTGTGTTTATGATCCACATTTTGTCTATAAAATACATGTACATGCCCACCTCATAATTAGAAGCAAACTCCATCTATATATAATCTGCTACACCCAGACCTCATAGAACAATTTGTACACAACATTAGAAAACCTTACATTCAAAAGTGTGTGTGTGTGTGTGTGTATAGATATATATTTATATATAGACACACAAGAGACCCAAGACTCACATGTACATGTAAACAAGGAAGAACTCTTCCCCTAAGATTAATTAAATAATTTATTAACATTGTCCCTGCCCCATTTGTCCCTATACCCATATCTTCATCTCATCGGGCCAGACGCACACCCGTGAACATTTCTTTTTTTAATACATGTGGCAAGCTTGAGCTTGAAAGAACAGTTAATGAAAGCATTCTATTTCTAGACTATTTCTGTAGTAATATGCTTGTTTATCTATCAAAAACCTGCACCTACAACAACTGTGTATATTTCTGGTAACAAAATAATTTCAGTCTCCTCACCATGAGCTGCTATAGCAAAACAATCTGCACGCTCCATGACATCTCGATTGGAATGCGATGTATAGTCACATTCCTCTCTCCATAAATGAGCTGCCTAGTGTCTTCAATTTCCTTGCGAAATGGATGATGTATTCCGATCCACAGTCTTGCAGAAGTATATGAATGGCCTCCAATACCCGTAAACATTTCCATACACTCCACCTGCTTCTCCACCACACACTCACCGAACCACTTTATTGAAAGAAAGCTTTCCAATTTATACGGCTTCTTAGTGTTAGACCTTACATAGTATAATGGATGTTGACGTTCTTGAAGCTTCCTTACTTACTTACCAACACATTATTATTATTATTATTTTTGGGAAATATATTAGCCAACAATAACCAATTTAATGCTCCATCCAATTCTAAATGTAAAACTCTTAACTTTTTCTGTGAGTTTAAGGAAGTCAAATAAACAATTAGATTACAATATATTACATGTCACTAGATTATATACCAACTTATAAGTAAGAAAAATTAATTTGCAGAAAAACTTTAGAATTATTTATTTAGCTTTAATTATTTTAAATCATTGTACAAAAACTTTCTCATTAGCTACTAATTAAAGTCTCTTTAATTTATTTTTGTATTCACTTTTACTGTTCTACCAAAATTATTAATGAATTCAGTTTAAGAACTTCGTCTTATTGGGATCATTGTTTGGTACACGGAACACAATAATGTAAAGAGAATGAGAAAAACTAATTAAACAAGAAAAAGAAGGAAGAAAGCAACTTTTCTACTCTGAGAAACTAAGTAACATGTGTGACAGTAGCTTCTCTCTCATCCTCATATTGGATGTCACTTTCACAATTATAAAAAAGGTTTTAGTATACTATTGATATTTTATGTTTACAGTAAGTTTTAGTTTAATCTTTTAAATTCAGAAAGTACATTTTTTATTCTTTTCTGTTAAATTTGTTGGTTTCATTTAACATAAATGGTGATCTTATAATTAGATGTAAAAAAGAGTTAAATTTTAAAATATAAAAATAATTATACTAAAGAACTAAAATTTAAGCATATTTTATCAGTATTTAACTATCGAATCATCGTTTAAATTAATTTGTTGAGCCATTATTTTATGTTAAAATGAAACTAATGGTTTATCAAAAAAAAAAGTGAACTTTTCAGATTTAAAGAACTAAAATAAAATTTGATGCAAATATAAATGACCAAATGTATACTTTAGTAAAAAAAATAATATGATTGGATAAGGCCGTGCATTATTCAAAAAAAAAGTGAAAAATTAAAAGATATGCCCCCAATTTTTTAAAACCACGAGTTTGAGTCTACCACCTATTTTTCAACCACACTACGTACGTCCTACCAACGGCTGTCATAGAGCTGGAAAAATGGGCCAGCTCGCGGGTTGCAGGCTAGCCCGTCACGGGTTACAGATTACATGGTCTGGGCCTGTGCGGCCCGCTCCTTAATGGGTTGTAAAAACAACGATAAAAAAAACCGGACCGGACCGGACCGGCCGGTTCAACCGTGAACCGGCCAATGGTCCGGTTGAGGGGAAAAACGGGGAAGACTCTGACCCGGTCAACCCGGGGTTCGAACCGGGTTGGACCGGTAAAAACTGGCCAACCCGGGGGGTTAAACCGGGTTGGCCCCCTTTTTTTAAAAAAAAAATCAATACTTTTATTTTATTATAATTCACCTAATTACTAACTTTCACTTCACTCAACTTTAGAAATTAGGAAAATATAATACGTTAAATACTATTTTACTTGCATATACTTAATATTTAATTATTGTTACTCTTAATATTTGTATTTTAGTCTGTGGATTATAGAACAATATTTATTTTCACGTGTAATCAACTAATATTTTCTCTTTTTCTCTTTATATAAACATTAAAATATTCATATTTGATGAATCATGCATACCTATCTACATTTACATTTTGATATTAGTGATTATTAATGTTAATATCAATAAAATTTTATTATTTTAATATAAACGGTTTGACCCGGTCCGACCCCGATCCGACCATTGACTCTTAAACTAGTGCCTCATCCGGTTCGATGCCCGGTCCGGTTTTTTGAACCTTGGTAAAAACCCTAACCCTCCCTAGTGGGTTGGCCCGCCAACCCGCCACATATTTTTTTTATTTTTTTTTTGTTTTAAAAATATCAAAAGAGACTAAATAAATTTCTTAATCAACAAAAATACATCAACATTGCATCAACTAAAGTAGAATACCCCAAATACTGTAAAAGCATTAAATCTAAAATTACATATTTTTTGTATTGACATCTTACTACTTTTATTTTACTGACAATATTATCAACAAAGTTTAGATTCTATCATACAAACATCACAATTTGTTATGTCAACCACAATTTATATTAATGAAGTGTCTAAAAATAACATAAGGAATTAAAATGAGATTTTTATTAATTTTTTTAAAAAAACATATATGCTGAGCCAGCCCGGCAGCCCGCGGGCTAGTTCGTCTCAACCCACAGGCTACACGGATTGGGCATGTGCAACCCCCTCTCTTATGAGTTGGGATTTTTCCAACCCTAACTTGCTATAACCCATAGGCTGGTGGGTTGAACCCATTTTATCAGGTCTAGGCTGTCATGACATTGCTGACAGCGATATCCGTTACAACATGAGTGACAATGGCAACAACGAAGACACCCCGAACTACATGGTGACCATCGCTGCAACATCACCAACTACGGCCACGACATCCTCTATGGTGTGGACAACCGCAACATTAGCGATTACGTCTACAACGTCATCGACAGCAGCAGCAACCTCGACGTCTAGGCCACTAACAACTGCTGTAACACCGTCTTCGTCGACATTAATGACTATCGTCGTCACTTGTCACGTCACCACTTACAGTATACTTTATATCTAAGATGATGTTATAAAATTAGAACAACTACTTTAAACAAATTTTTTTTTTGTCAAATATCACTTTTCAAAACAATATATAAACAATTGGGAGAATTTCATATAGGTCCCAAGTAAGAGAATTAATTTCAGACAGGTCTATTGACAACTTCTTCACTTATTAACCAAGACTATTGGAGTTATTAATAATTGTCACTAACAACTCCTTGGGATCTCTCTGAAATTAATTCTCTTGCTTGGGACCTATATGCAATTGTCCCTAAACAATTTTGTTTTCAAAACTTATTTTAAAAAACTGTTTTTAAAAGAAAAACAGAAAATAGAATTAAACAGGCCTTAAATTTCACGTTACTGAATAATTTACAAATAATATAAAATGAAGAGTTTACCCGGGTATCAAAGGAATGTTTTCTACCATTTTAGTTTGGCAACAGTTGTTGCTGTCTTTTGGGCAATCGTTTTGTTTGAGGGACTTGTGAAGATTTGAATTTTAGGAGGAGCAGAGAAAATTAAAGACTAACCCTTCTGTACAATCCGTGTATATATGTGTACCATATATGCATAAAAAATAAATAGAGAAGTTTTGAAAAGTCACAGTAACATATGGAAGGTTACTTTTTCTTATACATGAGGAAATATCTGTCCAAAAAAAAAATACATGAGGAAATAAGAAACAAAACTAGAAGGAAAATCTAAAAGAAATTACATCACGCCCCTATCAGCTAGGAACATATGGAAGTTTACTACGTACTTACAATGAAAAGTTGTTGTTAGAGTTAAGACATTTGTGTTTTTAACCTATTTATTTATTTAGGTTTCTTTTAAATTGGTGAAACTTGTTTTAAATGTGTATTTTTTCATCATATATAATAAATAATATGTGTTTGAGAAACTATTTAACCATAATTTTTGCTCCAAAAGTTGATAAACGCCTTTGTCAATTATATATTTATTAATAAAGTTAATCAAAGTTTCAATAAAAATATATCTACTTGAAAAAAACAAATAACTATTTGCAAGTAAAACAATCAATTAAGGAAAAATATTGAATTACTGAAAATAATTTTACCAAAATCAGGAATTTAGAATGATGAAGGGTACATTAGTAAATACTCCCTCCGTCCCTTATTATAAAAGCCAAAAAGGTGAAATCACACATATTAAGGAAGTAGTTGAGAGAGATAAATGTGTCTGAAAATTTTGTTTTCTCTAGTTTGCCCTTATTTATGATTGAGTATATAAGAGAGAGAAATGTGATAATAGTGTAATAAATAAGTATGAAAGAGAATGTAAATAGAGAGAATAATGATGGGTAAAGTGGGAAAAACTCATTAAATGATTTGACAAATTTGGACAGGCTCTTATAAAAATGGACAAAATCATTCAAATTTTTTGCTCTTATATATAGGAACGGAGGGAGTAAAATTTATTTAAATATTTTTAAAAAATATTTTAATAGAGGTAATAGTTTGGACTTAGGTGTACATATTTGAAAAAGTGGTGGGGTCCCTGTAATGAAGATAAAACTTAAGGGAAGTAAGTGCATTTTACTCTACACTTTTTTGCTCGGTGTAGTGCCCCTTTGGATCCGCTATCCAAGAAAGTGAGATCCAAGGGTTAGTAGAAGCTATCCTCGGATGTCATTTTCAAGAAACCTATATGCAAATAATTCCTACTAGCTAATTAAAACTTGCAAAGACGGTTAAAAATATTGTATTTGGTTTTTCAATAAAAAAAATAGGTTTAAAAGGGGAAATTATGTTCAGGAATAATTGGAAATTGGACTAAAACAGGATTTGGATTAATGAGAATGATTATCCTTGATGGCAGGAGATTTAAGAAATCATTGCACCAAACCATTTTTGGGGAAATTCTTTCGCCAATTTCAAAAGGTCCCTAGAGGAATCATTCTATGCTTGGCTTAGGTTGACCGGATTAATATCATAATCTCGCATATGCAATCATCTCAACTCTAAGTTGATTAAGCCCTATAACCACAATGAACTTGTTAATTGTAAGGGGCTCCTAATCCAACAACCGGTATCCCGAATTGCCGGCCACTTAATTAATCCTAGGGTTTTAATTCATTATTGGAATCCCACATAATGAACCAAGACCTAAGGATTGAAGCCCAATGCCACTCATACAATTAACAAGTTCAATAGTTATTTTTCAAGAGTAATTACTTGATAACATAATTCACTAAGTGAAAATCCTCAAATAGCACAAAATCATAACTAAAACATTCATTCAAAATGATGAACCCATACATTTAAATAATGTTCAAGTCAATGAAGAGCAATTGTCAAGCATACACAAATGAAAATATAGCTAAAAATGTTTCTATCACTCTCAATCAAAAGATAAACAATGGAAAATACAACCAAATGTATAAACAAGCTCAAAAATCCTAGAAACATGTCAAAACATAAGGAAGAGAGAGCGGGAGAACAAGAACTTCCCTAATGAAGCTCCAAGCTCATCCTTCAACCTCCATCACCAAGAATAAGAGCTCCATAGTTGCTGCTTTCCATGAAGAAATCACCAACAAGAATATGAGAGGTGGAAGCTATGTGAGATTTGGATGGAAAGATGAAAGTAGAAGGTTAGGGTTGAGAGAAAAAATGGAAGAGAGGATGAAATTAGGGTTCTAAATCTATCTAGTTTAACCTAGGCGGTCATGCTAAGTAGTGGGAGTGGGATCCCTTATTTTAGCATTAAAACCAATGCAAATCCAAGGATTTGTCAATGAATAAGAATTTGGAAATTTCGGAAGACTAAAGATTAATTAAGTTGATGGGAATATGGAAATTGTATTAATTGGATCGAATTTAATGATTATAAATAGTGAGAATTTTGATTTGAGGTGTAGAATTGACAATTAAGAAATGATTTACAAGTGAAATGGGAAAAATATAAGGCCTTGTTTGGTATGAAAGAATTGAGTGCATGGATAGGGAAATGGAATTAGACTTCATAGGGCTATTTGGCACAAATATGAGACCTTAGAATTGGCTTCCATGTGGAATCTAAATAGGGCTAATTCCATCAATGCCTTCCACCAAAATTACTTAGATTTTGAAATTCCATTTCTCCATTTCCATATCCTTCCCTTTCACACCTCCCCACCATTGACAACCTTCATCTCCACACCTCCACACCATCAATAACATTCGTCCTCCCCACTTCCAGTGACCATTTTCACCACCCACCATTGGCTACCGTCCTCCTTAGCCACTACCAGCAACCGTCTTTCCATTACCCTCCTCTTTTCTTTCAACCTCCTCACCATGCTCATGCACTGGACCGGTGAGTTAGATTTCAATGCAGAGCTAATATTTTGAGCAGGGGTGGCTGCAACGGCTTTTTGCGGAGGTGGAGCGACTAAGATTTCAAGAAGAGGGGCAAGAATTGTAGTTCAATTAGTCACAAGAGATTCAGCCACATCAGACTTTCCTATCGTTTGCTCGTGACTTTGAACAATGATTGGCTTCACCGACGAATCAGCTGTAACGTTACTTAACTTAGGAGTAGCTAAGCTAGAAATTATTGTGTAGTTGAAGCTCAGAAGCGGATCCTTGGACAAATTCTCTGAGCTGAGAGCTTGGTTGAGGAGAGAGAGTGGTTAGGATGAATCTTTTGTAGTGATGGTAAACTAAGAAGTGGAATTATCAAATATAGAGGTAAAGTTGGTTTGTGGGGCAGAAGTGGAGGGAAGACAGGGAGAGGACTTTGACCAGAGGTTGTGTGGTGGAGGTCGGTGGCTTTGATAGTAGAGGGGACGAAGCTTGAATGTTCTAGTTGAGGAAGCTTTATTTTTTGTTTTTTATTTTTGAAGGTCAATTGGGTATTTTCACATAAAATCAAGTCTCATTTTCATGACATACCAAACATACTTTTAATCCATATTTCAATCTCTATATCCATCTTCATATCCATTTTCATTTCCATCAAAATCAATTCTAGTGTATTAAACGGGCACTAAGACAATCAGGAGGCTTCGGGCTGGACATCTGTAGGGAGGCACAGATTGGGTTGCTCATAGCGCCATAGCGGTGAGCGGATGATTTTTGGGCCATTGGGCTCGTATTTAGGCCACCTTGTCATGGTGTGCAGAAACACTTGCCACGACGAGTACAGCATTTTAAATCAGACCTAAGGGTATGGTTTTGTCACGAAACGGAGAGGAAAAGACGAGGGCGTGGGAGAGGATGAAGAGGGGTGAGCTAGGGCTTGATTTTGGTATGTCCTAAAGGCATTTTGGGGCTAATATCTTGTAGGTAATGGATCCTAAACCCATTCCTCTCTATTTCCTCGTGTTTTCTTCTCTTTGTTCCTTATTCATGTTTGAAGTTTTGTGGGTATTGATGAAGCCTAAAAATCTGGGTGATTTTCTTGTTTTTCCTAGCTCTAATCTTAATTCTAACTCTCCTAAACTATCCTTTTGGTCTCTTTACTATCACAAGTAAGCCAAGCCAATGCACTTTTCTTCCGTCTTAATTTTGAGCTTTGGACTTAAAAGATGGTGGTGTTAATTTAGCCCAAGCTAGGGGATAGATATCTTACCCTTAAATTATAGACCTGGTTCAATATTATTTATTACTTTCTATCAATTCCAATTTTGTTACTATAGTCCCTACTCCTCTCTCAATCTTTGTCTTTCTATTTTTAATGGCAGATACTGGAAACTTCATAAAGGTGATGCAGGTGAAGATGGTGTGACGGGACCTTCAAAAATGTTTGACTTTCTATTTTTAATGATGTTGTATTGATGGACAATGGTGAACAATTCTATCTCATGAATAGATTTCTTTAAGTCAGGGGTAATGATCCTGTTATTCTAACCTGGCTTTATATTGTCCTATAATTTACTTAGTTTATTTGTCTTTAAGTAGATAGTAGTTAACTTGTAGTGTATAATAGTTAATTAATTAGTAAGTTTGCTTTAAAAGTATTTGAACTTGGATATATGGCTTTTTTATGCATATATGTACCAGAAACTGGTGTATATTCGTTGCCTGGAACTGTATAGAATTGCTGGTATTTAACACTGATGCAGGTGGGGTATATATAAAATAAAATCAAATATTTTTTTTAAAAAAAATCAATAGCAGCGCTTATTTCGTTATAAGCGCTGTTATAAGTATTTTTTTTAAAAAAAATAAATTACCTAAAGCCGCGCTTATAAAGAAATAAGTGATGCTTTAGGTATACCTAAAGCAGCGCTTATTTTGTTATAAGCGTTGCTTTAGGTTTTTTTTTAAAAAAAATAAATTACCTAAAGCAGCGCTTATAAAGAAATAAGTGATGCTTTAGGGAAACCTAAAGCAACGCTTACTAAATTATAAGCGCTGTTATAGGTATACCTATTGCAGCGCTTACTAAGCGCTGCGTTAGGCTTAATAGCCTATCACAACACTGGTTATTGCAGCGCTTATAAGTGCTGCTATAGGGCCAAAATAAGTGCTGCTATAGGCAATTTCTGTAGTAGTGAAAGAGCTTAGTCGGGGTAAAACCCATGGATCTTGGTAGGCCTACCTATATCACCAAGCCTTT
The DNA here is from genome assembly GCA_037074515.1 of Mimosa bimucronata. Taxonomy (NCBI): domain Eukaryota; kingdom Viridiplantae; phylum Streptophyta; class Magnoliopsida; order Fabales; family Fabaceae; genus Mimosa; species Mimosa bimucronata. The sequence continues at coordinate 7,106,340 of CM073446.1, forward strand.
GAAGCCATTGCTAGGATCTGGCATATTGACATCCAATAGGCCTCCCTGGTCTTTCCAAAGGAACTTTATAGCTCCCATTACTACAGAAATTGCCTATAGCAGCACTTATTTTGGCCCTATAACAGCACTTATAAGCGCTGCAATAGCCAGTGTTGCGATAGGCTATTAAGCCTAACGCAGCGCTTATAATTTAGTAAGCGTTGCTTTAGGATACCCTAAAGCGGCACTTATTTCTTTATAAGCGCTGCTTTAGGTAATTTATTTTTTTAAAAAAAATACCTATAGTAGATTTAGGTATACCTAAAGCAGCACTTATTTCTTTATAAGCGTTGCTTTAGGTAATTTATTTTTTTAAAAAAATATACCTATAGCACCGCTTATAATGAAATAAGCGTTGCTATTGATTTTTTTTAAAAAAAAATATTTGATTTTATTTTATATATACCCCACCTGCATCAGTGCTAAATACTAGTAATTCTATACAATTCCAGGCAATGAATATACACCAATAACTCATCCAGAGAGTAATGTACAATTAAACCATCCATTGTAATTGGTTAACAAAAAGCACGCTATTAGCTATACTATCTACTATCTACATTTGTACTTATTGAAAAAGAGGTAGTACATAAGCGCACCATTCTTCAATTAGCGCATTCATTTTTTCCCTCAACAACATCGGGCAACGTGCGTTTGGGTAATACTGCACAGACAAATATATTTGAATAATGGAAATCAAATCTACTTGAAATCTATTAACAAGTTCAAATACAATTAGAGTTGGCAAAATATAAAACTTACTGTCAATGGAATGCTACATTGATCATGTGTAACGGCATCCCTCATAAATTGCATCACATAGTATCCATAGTCATTGCTATTGGGTTGGAATGGGCACTGTAACAAAGAACACCAAATATCAAATGAGAAACCAGGTGAACGCATAAATTAATCACGTAAAAATTTATTCATAATTTTGTATTTAAAAGTGTTACTAACATACCATATCTTCCTCCAATTCAGGAAATGTCTTTCGTCCGCCCATATACGGATACTCGCAGCTTTTAGCCGCCTGTATATTTCTTTGACTTATTTCCTCAAACTCCTCTGTCAAACGTAATTGCACAAATTCATCCCATTCTTCCTCGGCAATTGACCCTGCGTATGCCTTTGGGGGTATTGGAACGATCTCCCCGTTTTCATCTCTCAGATAGTACTTGGTCAAAGTTGAACGGAAAGCCCGATGCCTTATGGAAGCTTTCTTCAGGACATACTCCCTATGAGAATCACCAATATGAAACATGGTCTGTAAAAACAGAAATCATATTAGATTTGTTAATTACAATGTTATCATAATAAAACTAAATTGTAAAAAGGCACCTAACTTGAATCTCTGACCAAACCGCGTCATGGCTGCTCCTCGCGGTTCTCCAATCTGTAATAGTAATAGGAACTTTCTGCCGAACAGTGCACCCAATAAAACCTGAGAGGTCTTTCGCAGTCTCTCCGATTGCTTGGTCATTCTCGTTCCATTTAAGTTTAGTCTTTTTACCCATAGCTCTGCATTTGAGGAGTTTACGCATAAGGGTTATGCCACGGTGAACTTCCGCCTCAGCAACTGCTCTACCCGTATCGATATCTACCTGTGCATTCGGTTGTTCTTGTTCCTCCTCGTTTAGGGGGGATCCATTATCCTACAAAATAAGTAAACAAGACATGATTTTAGTGCATATAATGAAGCTACGTGTATGCATATTAAATAAAGTAATTCATAATGTAAAACGGAAATACATACAAACCCAAAATCAATATGAGGGCTTTCGTCTCTTTTTTCTCTGTGTTATATTATCTAAAATTGTTTGCTTCCTCTTTTTTGCTAGATTTAAGGTTGTGTTGACCCAAATGCCTTTTTCATGATCACGCCTTACATAAACAGATTCATCTTATGATATTTTATTGCACTTATAAGAACAATCATATATTCTTTCTATTCCCTGTTTACCACAGCATTAATAATCATTTAAGCATTTCAACACATGTTTCAAGTGATAGTGCTGGCTGTCACCTAAGAGGTGGGGTGAATTGGGTGATGGGATAAAATTCAAAACTCTTTTCAAATCTTCTCTTTTCTAGAAACACAATGAAGGCAATCTTTAAATTCCTTTTTGGTTTATCACTGAGAATATTTCAAAACATGAAATGCGCTAAAGAGTATACAAGTTAGATATGCTGGAAACTAAGAGAGTTAAGGGAAGAGATAATGCAAACAGAATTTATCCTGGTTCGGTCAACCTAGACCTACATCCAGTCCTCAGGCTCCACCTGAGATTTCCACTACCCTCTTGTTTAAACCGGGCACAAGAGAAGCCTTTACAACCCACAAGTTTAGCCGGGCACTTGTGAAGCCTTTACCACAGGTTTTACAACACGGGATCACCTGCCAACCTTTTCACAGAGTTTTAGAATTCTCTCTAAACACTCCCCCTTACTATCTGTAAGGTTACAACCCTGTTCTTAAAGCACCAAGCTTTAGAACAACCTCAAACAATAGAGGATTTCAGATAATAGGTTCACTTAATGAACGAATTATGATAATCACTTAAGTACAGAGGAATATACGATGAAATTACAATTCTAGAGCTTAACAGATTTAACAATGAGTGCTCTAGCTCTCTTTTTCTAATTAACTTGACTCAACATTCTTTCCTTATTTCTGGGCTCACTAGGTTTTGCTCTCAAACAGTGTAATCTACCATTCTGCATAAAGCCATGTTCATCTTTTTCTTCGTTACTGATATGGAAGCAAGTCTTGATCTATTTATATCTTCACAGCTTGCATTTTCTTTCAGCTTCATGTGGCCGTTAGAATATAGTCGTTGAAGGTACATAGCCGTTGGCAATAAATGCTATTCTTCATCTAATTCAAACTTCTGATCTAGTTTCAACTGTTCATGCATAGACTGGGCTAGGAGAGAGATAGACTGCGCATTCTGAACGTCTTCAACAACTATACTTGCATAGCAGCTTTTTCAGTAGCGCTAGCATGCTTTGCTATCGCTAACTGCATAACAATTCCTGCACTTAAGCTGTTAGCTAAAACAAGTATTCATGCAGTGGATGTTATCGATAGTGCATTTCATTAGCTCAAGGAGATAGAGACAATATCTAAGGAATTTTAAAGTATTCTCTATCGATAGACATGAGCATTATCGCTAGCATATTCTTTTAGTTCAATGTTCAGCGTACTAGCTATGTCATCTTAATAAGCATTCTTCTATCGATAGCTAATCCCATTATCACTAGTTACTTGTTTGCTCATTAGCTTAAGGATACTGAGTTATCTGAATATTCTAAGTTATTTCAGGTATCCTGTTATCGATAGCTAAATCTGTTATTGCTAGCTAACTATGTTAACTGATCTAACATTCTTTCCCTTAAGTATTTACTCATGTTATCTGAGGGCCTTAGCGATAGAGACAGAGTCTAGCGATAGGAAATTTCTTAGCGATAGTGAAGGACTTAGTGATAGATGTTAACTTTGTTATTTATAAGTCTTCATTTGCTATTCCTTTCTATCTATTAGCGATAGGGATACACGTAGCGATAGAGATATTAATTTTAGTGTTCTGCTAAGTTTCCATCTGCTATAGTTGAGCCTTTCATTAGTGATATATCTTTACTCTAGCGATAGTGATCTGTTACCTATCAGATTTTACTTGTTTAATTCAAAGGTAACTTACACTTATTTTACTTATGTTATCTATGGGCCAGTCCTCATCAAAACTTAAGATTCTAACATCAACTATCTCAAACGATTACCTATAATAAAGAAACATCAACAACATAATACTTATTTAAACTTTCTCTTATCTACTATTATATTTAATTTCTTCCTTGATCTTCCAACTCAAACCTTTTTATGTTCAAAACATGAGCAAATTATTCATCTCTCCTATTAACACTTGAGAACCTTAAACAAGAGGAAAATCGAATTTAGTATCACCCATTTCATTAGAAAATATAATATGATCTTTACTAATCAAATTCTTCGTAAATAATGCCAAACTCCTTTATACCTAATTAATTATTCCAAAACACACACTAAAATTTTGTAAAGTCTTTTCAGATTTGTTGACCATTGAAGATTCATAGTAGATCCTAAATGGGTTTCATATTCCTTATTCCGAAACAACTATAATCAGAAATTTAACACACTTATTTCAACAGAAACCATTATTAAAGAACAATCTCTTACCCTTCCTACTTATGTCTGTAACCATATTACCATATAATTACTAGTTTCAGTTTTTATCCAAAAGAAACAACCTCAATTGCATTGTTAAAGAAATCAGAACACCCATAATCAGAGTACGAAAGGATTATTTAACCTGAAATTACATGTAACCTCAATAATAGTTTTTTTTAATAAATATACAGCTTTCACCCGTAGAAACTGAACCTTAAACGTAACAATGAGAAGAATCCAGAACAAGTCATACCACTTCAGTTTCGAAATCACATGGATTCATGTAGAACACAAACATGCAACGCAAAGCATCCACTCTATCCTACTCTTTTGTGATTCTAAACAACATTTCTCATAATTCTTGGTCGAAATTCTCAACACAGCAACAATTAAAAAAATTCCAAAACATCCCAAAATGCACGGACAGAAACAGAGTAGAGACTTCCGAAAAACTAAAATTATCATAAGCTAGCCTGAACAAAGTAAATGGAAAGAAAATAAGCAAAGAAAATTACCTTAACAAAGTGAATGGAAGGGAAAACGAAGAACAACGACGTGAGCTTGGGGAAAACGAAGCTGAGGGATTCGGATGAGCTTGAGGTTAAGATGAGCTTGGGGAAAACGAAGAAGAAGTTGAGGGCCAGATTTGGGGAAGCTTGAGGCGGAGCTGAGGGGTTAGGGCCGGAAGCTCGAGCTGTGAGTTAGATGAGCTTAGGGTATTTCGATCTATGAGCTGTGAGTTAGATGAGCTGGAGGGAAATGAAAATAAATTCGCGCCACCAGAGCTTTGAGCTGAGCTGTGGGAAAAAGAAATACGGCCTATCCCAACGCTTACTAATTTATAAGCGTTGGGATAGGGCCCATTGCATTTAAAAAATACTTAAAATTTATTTTTAATTGTTTTGCCATTTTTTAAAATGCCTCAGTTTTTTTTAATTTGAATTAAATATTTTTTAAACAATTTTTAAATTCCAGGGGGCCTATCCCAACGCTTATAAGGTCATAAGCGTTGGGATATGCCCCATTTTTTATTTTTAAATTGTTTTCGTTTTTTAAAAAGCCTAATTGTATTTTAAAATTTGTTTGAATTTTTTTAAAATAACATTTAAATACTTTGGAGCATATCCCAACGCTTACTAATTTGTAAGCGTTGGGATAGGCCCCATTGCATTTAAAAAATATTTAAAATTTATTTTTTAATTGTTTTGCCATATTTTAAAATGCCTCAATTTTTTTTAATTTGAATTAAATATTTTTTAAACAATTTTTAAATTTCAGGGGGCCTATCACAACGCTTATAAGATCATAAGCATTGGGATAAGCCCCCTTTTTTATTTTTAAATTGTTTTCATTTTTTAAATAGCCTGATTGTATTTTTAAAATTTGTTTGAATTTTTTTAAAACATCATTTAAATACTTTGGGGCCTATCTCAACGCTTACTAATTTATAAGCGTTGGGATAGGCCCTATTGCATTTAAAAAATATTTAAAATTTATTTTTTAATTGTTTTGCCATATTTTAAAATGCTTCGGTTTTTTTTTTAATTTGAATTAAATATTTTTTAAATAATTTTTAAATTCCAGGGGGCCTATCCCAACGCTTATAAGATCATAAGTGTTGGGATAGGCCCCCTTTTTATTTTTAAATTGTTTTCATTTTTTAAATAGCCTGATTTTATTTTTAAAATTTGTTTGAATTTTTTTAAAACAACATTTAAATACTTTGGGGGCTATGATTTAAATTTTATTTAAAAAATATCTAAAACCAATTTTAAAAATACTGATTCATTTTGAAAAAAGGAAAAAACATTTAAAAATACCTAGTTAGGCCTATACCAACGCTTATTACGTCATAAGCGTTGGGATAGGCCTACTTATATATTTTTAAACTGTTTTCCTATTTTTAAAAAGCTTAAGTGTATTTTTAAAATTTGTTTAAATTTTTTTAAACAATATTTAAATACTTTAGGGCCTATCTCAACGCTTATAAATTATTAAGTGCTAGGATATGCTTATACCTATACCATCACCTTTTTTTTTACAACGCTGGTATAGGTCATATTATACCTATCCCATCACTTACGTTTTGTAAGCGCTACTATTGTTACGCTTCAATAGAGTATTTCTATAGTAGTGTCGACGGTTTTCCCTCTTCAAGATTCAGGTTAAAACATACAATTTCTAGCTACTGCTTTTTTGGTATAGAAACCCAATCTAGGTCAACTGGACAATCTAGTAAACCGGTGAACCAATCCCTTGATTGGTCCAATTTTTGGTTTTGGATGAGTCAATAAATTATATTTCGCATAGTAGTCCATCAAATTTGTAGTTTATTAATAATTCTGTTTTATTGGGTTGTGTTTAGTTTATACATGAATTCTTTTATATATGTACTTGTATATTATTGCTTTTAAATTTAAAATATTATTTTAATTACAGTCGGTTTTATTTGAGTTAACCCCATTTTGATCCCTAGCTTGATCGGTTTATTGAGTTTTCAGTGGCTTTATATTTTTATGAGTAGATCAGATGCCTTTATATAATTTTCTAAGGAAATAATTAGAAGATGGGAGATGATTATAGCTAAAAGGGGGGTTTTTTTTTTTGGGGGGGGGGGGGTAGTTCTAGAGATTTTGATTAACGATGACATGACGGAGCTTATTACAAATATCATTTCCAATGCCTGCTTTGGAGGGTCTTATGCTCAAGGCAGTCAAATTATTGCTGAACTCACATGCCTTTTGGATTTCTATACCTCAGGTTTTGTTTAGGGCTCATTCCTTCATTTTCTTCTCCAAAAATCAATGAAAAGTCCTTACTTCAAAATTTTATGAGTTAAAAGGATCTCATATGTTTTCTGCACATGATGTACAATTGTAGGATTTCATATGCGAAAACTATTTAATCCTATTTAAATTCGGGTCTTTCTAACCTATAAAATTTTTAAATAGAGACTTTTCACCTATTTCCTTTTTTCCAACATAATTTCATATCAACTCAATGAAACTGAACTATATATTTGTTACACCCCATAAATTGAGGTGTGACAGGCTCAGAATATGAGTATACTCACATTCCTTAAACCTTACATATATAAAATTTCTAATACTTATCTATAGAAATATTTAGCATTTATAATATAAAATTTCTAAATATATTTCATATAGCAAACATTATTAAATTTCTGTAGAATTTTGGCAAAATATCCCATAAAAAGTGGGACCTTTTGAAAATTCTACAATAGCTTGATATAGTCAAAAGGAGCCATGCTCCTTTACAAACCAATACAAAACATATGGATAAGAGTGATTATATGAATTCAACCGAACATGCAGTTTCACACTTGTAAGTAGAGTTTTCACACCACAAGACATAGTCATTGTCATATGTAGGTGCACTTAGTCAGTAACCTTGTAACGTGGTAACACGAGAATTGAATTGGGAGGGAGGTTTTGTAACGTCACCTTTGATTAAACAAAAAGATATGCATGACAATGAAAAAAAATAAAAAGTCATTGTTTATACAATTGATGAACAATATTCACAATTCTACTATAACACTAAAGCTTGGTAACAAGGAGGGGTGCACCATATTTAGGCATCAAGAGCATCTTGAAGAAAGGAGAATGGCGATAATTTGGAGAAATCGAGAATGAGAAGTTACAAAGAAGAAGAGAGAGAATGATCTTTGCTTCAACCAAAGCAAAATTCTGCCCCACACAAATCCTACTTCCAAGCCCAAATGGCATATAGGCTTGTGGATTCTTGCAAGCTTCCGAAGTCCCTCCTTCAAATCTCTCTGGCTTGAATTCATCACTATCTTCTCCCCAGATTTCTACTTCTCTATGCATTTCAGGTATTAATACCCATATGTTTGTTCCTTTTGGCACCACAATTTCACCTATCTTCATATCTTCAAGTGCTTCCCTTGCAACTGATAATCCCGGTGGAAATAGACGCAGACTCTCCTGAATTACCATTGTTAACTACCACAACAAAATTTGTTAATTAACTAAGTTTAGTATATTAAGATAAGTCGATAAATGAATGAATTAAAGATATTTAATGTAGAGTTTACTCTTCTCACTTTGACTTAAACTTATGTGATTGAAAGACAAATTCATGTATGTGTACAATTAATTCATGATTCAACATGGTACTAGAGTTGTTCAATTAGCGAGATGAAAAAAAAAATTAAAAGATATGACTTGAGACCTCTAGATAAAAAGAAGTACAAGCCCAATGAATTAACTGTGCATATGTTATAATGGTCCCAAAAAAAATGTGGGTGTTAAATTTGCCTTTTTATCTCAACATTACATACCTTTAATTTACCCATTCCCATGTTTCGATGTGGACTTATCTTAAGTTTCAATTTTATTACATGGGTTTGATTTGAATTGGGTTTTCATATTGTGCATGTGCTTACTTGTTTAAGCTTTCTGAATTTGTCCATGTCTTGGAAGCAAGAAGGCGATGAGATATTGGGGAAGGTTTCCAGAATTTCAGAGCGGAGACGTTCTTGCCAGTGAGAATGCTTGGCGAGAAGAATCAATGTCCATGTAACTAAGAGAGCGCTTGTTTCTGATCCAGCGAAGTAGATGTTGGAGCACATATCCATTATTATTTTCTCGGTTCCATGTTTGCCATTCAGCTTCTCGGAAGCACCATCGATGATTATCTGTAAGAGGTCCTCTCGATTCTCATTTTTGTGCCTTTGATTTTCCAGCTTACGATCTTCGATCACTTTAAGTATTAGCTTCTCGAACTCTTTTTCTAACCTCCATATCTCTCTGTTTGCCTTCGTGGGAAGAAATCTGGACACATGAACATATAGAGATGTACTCATTAGTGATATTTAGTTGATTAAATAGGAAAGAATGAAGGAAATGTTAGGAAGTGATGCAGAAATTAGTTTGTTCTTGTGTTCACTTAGCTGTTTACTCTGTTTATTGGTTTGTTGATATGAGACAGGGGAAAGTTGTTCTGCAATAATTATCATTAAGATAAAAAATCGTGGTGAATCTTATATGTAATTAAAATTGTGGTTCTGAATTGGTAAAGGGTGTTTGATTTTTGAGCTACTTAAAATTGCCAATGACATGTTTGATGAAAATCCTGTGATAATGCTTTATTGTTCTGTTTTATATATACTACTTTATTTTGTAGTCTTGAGAGAGGATTTATGAATTATACCACTAACTTATATGTCAATAAGAAGGAATCTAGAGATGGAACCTGATGTTTGTGAATCCAAAAAGAAGGTTTGGTTTTGCAAGGGCGTCTCGCAAGGCATCAAGCTTAGCAAAAATTTGGTTGCCTTGAACATAAGAGCTTCCAAAACAAGCTTTGCTAATAACATCGGCGGTGAGAATTTTCAAATCATTGTCAACCACAATCTCAACAGTTTTCCCTCCACTTTCTTTTATACGCCTCTCCCACTTCCTCATGATTTCTCTTGTAGATTCTTCCATGAAATCCACCATGTTCTGTAAATTTCACAACCAATAAACAGCCTACTATCTCACCCAAAAACTTATCAAGCCTTTTGGGTCAATATTTTGTTCGAGCTTGAAAATATCAAAAATAAGGGGGGAGGGGGAAGTTGGAACTAGAAACTGACCTTAATCTTGGAGAGGAAAAATTGAGGAGCAATAAGGTTTCTTTGGAAAGACCAGTGGTGCCCATTAGCTTTGATGATGCCATATCCCAGCATAGGTTTCAAAGACTTGGACAGATAGGAAGGCTTACCAAGATCCAAGCTTCTTATGAGATTCAACTCTTTGACCAATTCTAGATCTCCCACATACAGATGCTGCTTATTTCCTGTGGAGTACAGGAATATTGGACCTGCTCATCATATTCATATTAATATACCTCTACATATACATACACATGTTGTTATAAGAAAGTGAGATAAATACCATATTGTTTCCTCCAAGTATGAAGATAAGGGAAGAGAGAGCGAAACCATTGGTATGAAAGTGAGGAAGAGGAGAGATTGGAGAATTGAGATTGGATTTTTTGAATATCAGAGAGATTGCCCAAAAGAAAGGAAGGGGTTGGCCCTGTGATGCCTTGCTTATGAAGAACTGATCGGATCCTTCTGGGCTTCAACCATAGTTTCTGCCATAATATCAGCACAATGCAGCTTATCACTGTCACTGACCAAACCATCTTCTTCATCTGCCGTTGCCATACCTCTTCACCACCTTCCATCTCTCTCTCTCCCTCTCACATGTATAGCAACACCTTGCTTTTATTTCTTGGATCCCAAAAATACTGGACTGATATAATAACTCAGGCCGGTGTGAAAGAGTCTTTTTTGGGTTTAAAGAAATTCCGAGCCATTTGATGAGCTGAGAATATTGATATTTATTATCATTTGTTGACCAAAATATCAGACCCACATTTAGTAAACAAAAAGTGTTGATATATTTGATTGATTGAATCATCGGTGTATACTTTCCTTTGTATCTGTTTTGAGTAGATGACCTGACAAATATTTAGCAATTTTTTATGTAATTTTTTAGTTAAATCATCAGTTGATTGGAAAATAATTATTATAAAATATAAATTATATAATACTCCATTCGATCCTAATTATAAGATCACTTTGACTTTTTTGGAGAAATTACGGTTGCAAAATTAATCACTTTAAATTGTCTATAGTTATCTTTTCTCCTTAAAACTAATTTATTCTATTTATAAATTAACTTATAGTCTAATTACATGTGACGTATGTATAATTTAATAGTCTAATTTACTTCTTTAATTTTCACATAAAAAATTAAAGCAATCTCATATTTAAGAGCGAATGGAGTATCACAGAAGTAAAGGAGGTCATAAAATAAAAACTTTCACCCCTCTCCCTCTCTCTCTATTGGTCAGGTTGTAACCAACCTCTTTGCCACAGATGTAGATAGTGGAATATGCTTTGAGTGTTTTTATAAAACTTACTCCTTTGGCACTGTTTGCAAGACCGGGAGAGCGAGAGAGAATACTTTATTTGATCATATTTATAAGGATTAAAGTGCATTTTAACCAATGATTTGTTACAAAAAGTGCTTCTGGCACAATTATTTTTAAAATGGTGCATATAAACCAACCATCTTTTAAAATCTGAGCAACTTGGCCAATACAGTACAGAATTCTGTTGTGCCAGGCGCTCCTTTTTGTAATAAATTATTGGCCAAGTTGCCCCATTTTAAAAGATGGTTGGCTTATATGGATCATTTTAAAAGATGGTTGGTTTATATGGACCAGTTTAAAAATAATTATGCCATGCACGCTTTTTGTAACAAATCATTGGCCAAAATGCACCTTAACCATATTTATAAAACATATGATAACATTTTATTTATGAATGTACAATTCAACATTTTATTTTTTATATGTTAACTTTGTTTTTATATGATGTAATGGATATTAAATAAGGGTAAAATTGGAAATTGTCAAATTTCAAAGTAGAATTAATGGGGCTTAAGGTTTTCTTTTGTCTGTATGAAATATATTGAAAGTACCTTATAAATAGAATCAGATTAGTATTTTTTTTAAACCCTTGTAAATTTTGAAAATGTTACCCCATATGTATATGCACCACATGTGACTGTACAGTTGGCACTAAACGATGAATGGATGAGTTTTATCAATACTCCCTCTATCCTAATTACAAATTATATGATCAAGTTAACTTTTTTTTTTTAGGTTAAGGAAATAAATTAGACCACTAAATTATAACATATGTTACATGTAATTAAATTATTTGTTAGTTTATAAGTATAATAATTAATTTTGAGGAAAAACTAATAATATAAACAATTAAAAGTGATTTATTTTGTATCCTTAATTTTTTTAAAAAAATGAACTTGATCTTATAATTAAAATGAGAAGATAATGACTTCTTATAACAGTTTTTATATTAAATGATTTATTTTGTATACTTATAAATGACATGATATAATAAAATTTTCACTTTGTACTTCAAGGGGCCACACAGGTGTGGAAGGAATCCTCTATCTGACAGACCTGGCAACTCAGAGACTAAGGTGAGACGCAATTCGAATAATAAGATAGGTTTTTTTAATATATGTATATCTATATATATTTAGATATATGTGCTTGTTGGGGCCAGCTCGCTAGAGTGAAGATTGCTCCATCCTACGGACAACAACGAGTTGACCCATACTATCGGCATACAAATATAAAATTTGGGACAAGAGCTTAAAATTGTTTGGGAGTTTCTTTCACGGGCACTGAGTGAGTGTCTGGAAGTATTTTTATGATCAAATGTATCTTAAACTTTGTAAAAATAGGGCAATTTAACCCCTCCGTTAATACTTCTTAATGGCCAATAACATTGACCGAAAGTTACAAATATGTCATGTCTACTTGTCATCCATGTCATCCTCATTTTTTCATGTCAGATTTTTTAAAAATAAAAAAAATATTTGGCAACTAAATTTCTCTTCTTCTTTTTTTAAATATGTTTAAGAAAACTATTTTTTATTTTTTAATTAATAAATGAAATGGAAAAAATGAGGATGACATGGATGCCACATAGGGTGATGTGAACGCTATATATACATGCCACGTCTGTATGACCGTTATTGTCTGTAAACAGAGGGGTGGTTTTGCCCTGTTTTTGTAACTTTCAAGGCAATTTTCCTCTCTAAAATACTTTCAGACGCCCATTGCCCATTCATGGAAACTTCCAGGGCATTTTTGGCCCTTATCCTTATAAAATTTTAAATCATGTGATTTAACTTTTAAGATCATAAAATTTACATACCTATATAAATATATCTAATTAAAAAATATAAACCAATATCATCTATCACACATAAACAACAAAACTCACTTGTTTACATAATATTAGGTCCCAAGTAAGATATTTAATTTCAGAAAGGTTCCAAGGAGTTGTCAATAAAAATTATTGACAATTGAAGCCTTGGTTAACAAGTGAAAAAGTTGTCAATGGACCTGTATAATATTAAATCTCTTACTTAGGACCTGAGTGCAATTATCCTAATATATATTTAACATCTTATCAGAAGGGAAAATCAGAAGTTTGTCCAAATGAAGTTTTACAATAGAAAAGCCTTCATGAATGGGACTTGTCACAAGAAGACATAGTGGAACAGCTTTTCCTCTTATTAGAATTAGAATTGTTGCCCTTCTGGGCAATACCAACAGAACTGAACATGCCTTTGAGTGCACCCAAATCAATCTCCACCACTGATGCTGCTTCTGAAAGATCCCTCATTACTTCTACTAGTATTATTAATATTGTTGCTGAAATCCCAGTAAGATTTGCTTAATCTTTTTGATGATTATGATGATATGTCTTTCTGGGATGATGAGACAGAGGGATTAACCACCATGTTCTTCTGATGGTAGCATTATAAAATGGTTCTGCAATATTTTCTGGTGCTTCCCTTATTAATGTTGTGGTCTTGGCATGGTGGCCGTGGTGATGGTGGTTTTAGGAGGGATGATATCAGTGTTTGATAACTTTATGCCTGAAACTTAATCAACATCTTCATTATCATCCATCTGTTTCTTCTTCTCATGCTTCCTTCTTTTCCTCCGCTGTGCCTACACACACATTCACATTTCACTGAATTTGTCAAACCGTTTTGGTTTGTATGCTGATATATATTTTTTTATAAACATAAATATTTTCTTATTAGAGACAATCATGATTGAAGCATTTTGTATACTAAACGTAAGCACTCCTTTCAACGGGGATTTAAACATTGGTTTTGTCATGTTGTGAGGATTAACCCTTCCCTCTAAACCCAATCTCGAATGGTATGTATATATAAATTTAATGAGTAGCTTGTCAAACAAAAAAAATTAATTGTATAAAAATAAAGGAAAAAAGTAGATGGAGAGAAAGAAGAGAGAATAACAAGACAAGAAAATAAGAGAGAAAACTTTCACTTATGATTCAATGGTACAAGCTAAGTGCCTTGTACATGACCTCTATATATAGGCCCCAAATTATTGAATTCTATGCATATTCTTACTGTGGTTGTCAAAAAAATGGTAAAGATTAAATTTAAGATATTTTTATATAGTTTTGATTCTTTAACCTTATAAGAGTTAAACAAAAGGTCACCAACAACCACGAATTAAATACAAGAACCCAGGGGCGGTCCTGGGATATCAAAAATTACAGGGAAATAAGTGGAAATACAAAGAAAAAATGTAAAATTGAAAAATACAGAGAAAATAAGAAGGGGAATTTAAATGTGTGACAGGAACAGAGAAAATACGAGAGCTGTAAACCGGGAGCCCGGACCCGGAGTAAGATGTAGCAGTGGCAAGAGCATCTTGCTGTGATAATACAGGAGTCAGGATGCTGGAACGAGAGGAGTTGAAAATGAAACGAGAGCCGAGGGCTTTTTTGCAAGAGTCATAAGTCCTGTGGAATGACTTTTTGGGAGTCAGATGAAGAAATGAGAGAACATTGAAGTTTCTGTTTGTGGTTTCTGAATGAATTCCCCTCCTTGTATAGGCTGTAAAATGTATCCAGAGAGGCAGAGTGGTTGATCGTGGGGGAGTGAGCTCCTTCTTTTTTGGAACTTATGGGTAGTGGAGGAATTGATGGCTTTTACCCGGTAAACAGATTTGTAGGGCAGGAAGTTGAGAGATAATGGGGAAATTGGTTCCTTGATTTAAGGGGTTTCTTATAGTCGTCACGTGGCATATTTATGGCTGAAAAATTGGTGCTCACAGTTACAATAGAATAATGGTGAAGTTTATGGCATTTACCATTAGAAACTCCTCACAGCCATTCGTTAGAAGGTTACAAAGTTAAAGCCATTTAGAGGGGAAATCCTACAAGGAATTCTAAGAGGAAGAAATTATAGACATCCACAAATGTATTACTATTTCATAACAAATGAGTAAATATTGGATTGCTCTTATTCAAACATTAATTATCAGATTGTGGAAATGTGGAATGATGATAGCCCTTGAAGCAATTGATGAACAAACAACTTTGACTTCATATTGATGCTAGAATCATCTCAGCTGAAGAATCAATTTAAGCTTTACACCCAGTTTCACTACCACAGAATACACCTATAGTGGCGCTTTTTTGACCCCTATAGCGGAACTTTTGAAGTGCCGCTATAGCTAGCGCCGCAATAGGTCAGGTGACCTATAGCGGCGCTTACAAAGCGCCGCTATAGGTGACCATATAGCGGCGCTTTATTACCCAAAAGCGCCGCTATAGGTATGTTTTAATTAATTTTTTATTGAAACTGAAAAGGCCTATACCGGCGCTTTTTACAAAAAGCGCCGGTATAGGACCATCTATACCGGCGCTTTTATGTCTTAAAGCGCTGGTATAGGCCTCTCTATAGCGGCGCTTTTCTTAAAAAGTGCCGCTATAGGTTTTATTTTAAAAAAAAAATAAATCAATATTGTTTTTTCACATTCACCTACATCAGTGCGAAAATTTCAGCACTGGAACTCAACAAAAAGCATAATACTCCTAATTCAGAATGGTTTTTCATGTGCTTATTGTTGTAACTTAATACAACGAGTATAAACAAGAAATCAAAATTATTTTCCCCTTTTTCCATTTTATGTGCTTAGTGTTGTAACTTAATACAATAAGTAGAAACAAGAAATCCAAATTATTTTTCCCTTTTTCCATTCCTATACAATGAGTAAAAACAACAAAATCTAGGTACCGAAGAAAAAAAAAGCTTCTACCATTTGAGATTCGTGAAATCACCTGGAAACTTGGAGCTCCATAATCTGTAACTGTAAATGATTTATCCAAAAATGGCAGTGAGAGAAAGAGAATGCGATATGCCAACAAAAAAGAGAGGTAAATGGTGAGAAGCTAAGAGAGAAGAGAGAATATTTGAGGAAAGGAGGAGAAACTTACAAGTTGTTGATCAAATCCCTTGTGAAGAGAGAAGAGAGAAGAGAGAGTGGGACAGGAAGAGCAAGAAAGAAGAGAGAAGAAAAAAATGGAAGTGGAATGTGTTAAGAGAGAATAAATAAGAAAAAGTTACGTGCACCTATAGCGGCGCTTTTTAAAGAAAGCGCCGCTATAGGCACCAAAAACTGGAGGGAAAGTTTCCCTCCTTTTTTATATTTTGAATTTATAACCTATAGCGGCGCTTTCTTTAAAAAGCGCCGCTATAGGTGCACATAATATTTTTAAAAAATACAAATTGATATTTAATTGTTAATTAATTATTTAATATTTAATATTAAATTTTTATATTCATTATTATTTTTTTAAATTCTAAAAAAATAATTTTGATTAAAAATGAATAGGAATATTTAATTTAATATTTAAATAAATATATTAATATTTAATATTAATTTTTTATATTAATAACCTATCCCGGCGCTTACAGACACAAGCGCCGGGATAGGTTTTCTAGTAAAAAAAAAATAAAAAAAAATTAATATGTAAAGTCTATAGCGGCGCTTAGTTTTATAAGCGCCGGGATAGGTTTGACCTATAGCGGCGTTTATTTAAGTAAGCGCCGGTATAGGTCTTTTAAACCCTATAGCGGCGCTTATTTAAGTAAGTGCCGGTATTGCTGCGCCGCAATAGCCATATTCTGTAGTAGTGTTTTTTTTTAACATCAAGCCCAGTTCGAGCTATTATATAAAGGGGGAAATTAAGACCAAATTAAGGAGCTAATTTGAATTTTAATAATTAAAAAATTTACCTTTTTCTTTCCAAAATATTAAAAAAAAAAAAACCTTACCTGACATATAGAGTAAATGTGGTAGTATGCGTATCTCTATTTATTTTCATCAAATACGTACAAAATAAGGGTAAGGAGACCCTGTTTCTATAAGAGCTAGAACGAGACAAAAATACTGAAGGCGTAATCTCAACAAATTTAATTTACTAGAAGCCTGCGTAACTTTTTCTTTATTTTCAAAGGAGATTTCATATAGATTTTTTTTTAATTTTAATATTCAAAGGACTATATGTCTCCTCTTTATCACTTACTTTAGGGTCTATTTGGTATGAGAAGGGAAGGATAGTGGTCGGATGGAAAAAAATTTTTGATTTAGATTTACAAATAATAGAGAAATGGGGTTAAAAGTTTTTAATTAATATTTCTTACTATTTTATTTTACATCTTATATTTCTTAAAATATCATAATTCCACTTCTTCAATTTTTAAAAATTCAACTATCAAAAGTTTCCCCTCCCTTCCCCTCCCTTCCCATCCAAATCCCTCATACCAAATAAGCTCTTAGGCAAAGTTTGAAAAAGAGGACAAGTTAGGAGGTAAGAAAATAGGAGAAGAGAAATGGAGAAGAGAGAAAATTGAAAAGAAAATGTTATCTTCTCACATGCTTGGGGAGGAGAAAAAACAAAGAGGAAAGAAAATAGGCAAATATCTAAAAAAAATTAAACTGCCCTTCAATGTAAAAATATATAATATTATTAAAATCAAATTAAATCACAATGCATCACCATTAATATTAAAGCTATCAAATAATTGAAAACCTGATTATTTGTTAAAGATATGTTTACATCTTATTACATTTTAAAACTAAATTTTTAGAATAAATTAAAGGAAAAAAATATAAAAATAGATCTTTTTAAAATTAATTAAAATAGTAAAAATAAATAAGCCATATAATTGGAAGACGGGGAGATAAAAATTAAAAAAATAAATAACTGTATCGTTGGAAAATGGGAGATAGATATAAGGGGAAATATAATGAAAATAAATAAATAAACTGTGCAATTACAAAGAAGAGTTCAGGTTTTAAAAGGGTTGCGCAGATGTCAGATTAAAAAAAAGGTTAGGCAGATCCGTAGATGGGAGGCAAAGGTTAATATAACTTTAGGTTCTTGAATTTTCACTCAATTTTAGTTTTAATCCTTGAACTTTAAAATTAAAAGTTTTGGTCTTTGAACTTTCGGTCAATTTTAGTCTTGATCCCTGAACTTTAAAATTGATGGTTTTAGTCCTTGGACTTTCAATTAATTTTGGTCTTGATCCCTAACTTTCAATCAATTTTGGTATTAGTCCTTGAACTTTAAAAAAACTTGAAGCATCAAGGATCAATGGTTATAAATGCCACAAAGTTCAGGGACCAAAATCATCAATCTAAAGTTCAGGGATTAAGACCAAAATTGACCATATGTTCAAGGACCAAAACCAAAATTGAGTGAAAGTTCAAGAATCAAAATGTAACAAACACAAGTCCTTTGGAGAACCACACCCCAAAAGCTAGCCATTGATGTAGGGGAGCCAATGACTTATAAAGCTCCTCTTACAAGGAAACCTCGACGATGTGAGACTTGTGACAATGCACCCCCTCGAGAGCTGACGTCCCGGCGGCTACACTCTACGACACTTCACTCGGCCTTTCTGCCGGGCAGCCCCTCCATTCAAAACCTTTCGTATGTAGCCCTTTCTGATCTATCAAACAAGACGGTGTCCCAGCGGCTCCACTCTACGGCACTTCACTCAACATTTTGTTGGTCAGCCCCTCCGGTCAGAACCCTCTATAGCTAGCCCTTTCCGTTTGGCCGTCTCTCAATGAAAGCACCATTGTAACAAACACAAGTCTTTGGGAGAACCACACCCCAAAAGCTAACCATTGGGGTTGGAGAGCCAAAGACTTATAAGGCTCCTCTTACAAGGAAACCTCCCCGATGTAGGACTTGTGACACAAAAGTTGTATTAACATTTTCTTCCCATTTTCTCCCCATATAGGGAGAGAAAAGTTGGAGAGAGAAAGTGGTGGATCCCACAACATTTTTTCTCTCCAACTTGTCTTTACTATCTCTTTTATTCTATCATCTAAGCAAGGGAAAACTCATTTCCCTTCTCATTTTCTCTCCTAATTTTCTTTCTTCTCCTATTTTCTCTCCGTCCAAACGTCCAAACAAAAGGTTAGTCACTTCTCATAAGTTGTTAGGAATATAAATCTGTCTCTTTTCAAGATATCAAAGTTAATTTGAATAGAGGCAACGGTGTTAATCCTATTGAAAGATGAGAGCATGATATTATAATCACTCAAGAACAAAATCTTAAAAGTAAATACACGTGAGTACCAAAAACACGTTTAAGAAAGTTAAATTCTTTTGACAATAATTGAATTACATAATAATATAATATTGGATATCAAATAGTAGTGTGTACTCGCAAAAAATAAAAAGTAGCGTGTAATGTGTAATATATAACAATAAGTTAAGAGAAGATCATGGATAGCCGTTTGGCCGGATCTCTGGCCATCGGAAATTAATTTATTCAATTTATGTAGTTTATATGCTTACTCCACTTGTTCGTGAAGAAATAAACAGGTATAAATGAAACTTGTTCATTTTCTGTTGTTTATATGTGTGGATCACTTGCAAGTGTTCAACTCATAATGAACAAGTAGAATAAAAGTATGAATACCCATGAAAGCAACATTTTTTTAATGAAACACATCTCTCATTTGCAAGTGTTCAACTCCTAATGAACAGGTCAAATAGACATATGGACAACACAAATTAAACAAGTCTCGTTTAAAAGTGCGAACTCTTTTATGAACAAGTACGTAATACACATATGATCAAAACATAAATGGAACAAATTAATTTTGGGTGGCAAGAATGCTGATCGGTGGCAGTGCTTCGAATGCCGACTGCTCAAGGCCGGAGGAGCTCCAACAACCATTGAATGAGATGCCAACTGTACAATTTTAGATCTATAACCTGTCCACAAACAAGAATGTGTTGAGTCAACACTTTCCATTAGTGACATTAATGATGTTAAAATTATAGGATTGAATGTGCACTCCATAAAGTTAAGGTATTAATTAAAATGAAATTTCGTACAAATTTTAAGAATTAAAAGTATAATTTGGTCATTTTAATCTAATGGGTGTAAGTTGAAAAATATTTTTTTTTTTTGGAAAATTACGATCAGGCTCCTCATAAGGGAATTAATCACAATCAGGTTCTAAATAATCATCAAATTACATTGAAGTCCCAAGAGACCTGGGTGATATTAAATGGCTTGTCATTGACAACTCAATAGTTGTCAATAAGAGCTCATTGAGTTGTCAATGATAACTAAGTTTTTAAAGAGCTGCATTGACAACTTAAGGAGCTGTTATTGACAATTATTGAGTTGTCAATGACAAGTCATTTAATATAACCCAGATCTATTAAGACTTTAATGTAATTTGATGATTGTTAATTGTTTGAGACATGATTGTAATTAATTCCCTCACGAGAGATCTGGTTGTGATTTTTCCTAATTTTTTTATAAAGAAAACTTAGTGCCATCTAGATGAAAGAAACTTTCGTTGTTATTTCGGTTTCATCCTTATCCCTGCAAACACCTCTTCTTAGTGGGGTCCAAATCATGATGTAAAAAAGAAACCCAATATGTTCTTTCTCCACAATTTTTGACAACTATTATTTGCTTCTTCTGTCTAATGTGGAGCAAAAATTTGGTCGCTATACATGGATTTGGCATTATATTTATTTATTTTAACTTTCTTTTTATCCATCATTTTGGTTGTGCTTGGAGAGCATTACTATATAAAAAAAATACTGATTTAAGGAAGAAAAGAATGCAGCAGGCTATTAACTCACGTAATAATTTAATGTTGGTTTATGAGAAAATACATAGAAAAAAATGCGATTTGCATTTCAGAATTCCAAAACGGTGATGCCAATATAAAAAAAACATCATATCCATACATCATGATCAAATACACATTTAAAAATACTGGTGGTTTTACGAGTTTATCCATCAATTTTTTAAAAATTAAGTCATCCTCGCTAGCCAGTCACCAAAGCCCCGAGCAGCATCAGCAGCCTGAGACCAATGATTTAGTTGCTCAATTATCCTATGAATAATACTTCCTCTAATTCTAAATATAAGATCTATTTATCTAATTTGATTAGATTAAGGATGTTAATTAAAATCACATGATATCACCAATATATCATAACTATATACTTTTATCTCCATCATCCCTTTCTTATTTGTTTATTATTGAGGAGCATTAATAGAGATAATTTGGGGGAAAATTGAGAACAATTAAAAGATGTCTTATATTTAAGACCAAACCCATCTCCCTAAATAGGTTATATATTTAGAAGCTGAGGGAGAAATATTGTTGCTCAATTATTAAGAATAGGACACCTTAAATTAATTATTCATCACTAGTCTCATGACATATTTTTTTAAATATTCATGGGTTATATCTCCTTTACCCCAATTCCTTTTAGCCACTTACGACAAGTTTATCAATATATAAATCTGTGTCTTTTAATTTTTTTTTTGTCAGGAAATATTAGTTTTTTTTCCTAGTATAAGACTATTGTTTAAAAAATAAAATCACTTTGAGTGTTTTTGTTAATATTTTAATTGACAAAAATAAAGTGGGGAAAACTTTTTGCATTATATATTAAAATATCAAAGATAATCGAATATAATTAATACAAATCAATTTATCTCATGATAGTCTGATGATTTGGTTGAATTAGATATTAAATACCCACACATGCATATAATCAAATAAAATGTTTTTAAAAAAGGTGAAAAGATTATATTCAATTTAACTAAATTTAAATACGGAGTATATAAAATTTACAGTATTCCTAATTAAATAATGTCATTGTCATGCCCCCAAAATATTAAGACGTGACCAACACGAAATACAAGATAACCTCACTTCATAAGCCCTTTCAATTAACTATTTCTTATTTATAATCAGCAAAATCTACTTCAATAATATCATATTAGATAGAATTATAATATTCATCCAAGAACTTTTGTATCTTTTGTAAGTATAAATTTCTTTAAATTTAGAACTTTTCAGGCATTTATGATCTCAATCATTTTTGTTTACAGCTTGTAAAAGCTTTTTCTCTTAATACATATTAAAAAAATATAACACAGAAATGAAGGTCTATAGAACAACTTTTATTTATAACAGAAGAGTAAATAAATTTTATTTACTCTTATGTTGTAAATAAAAGTTGTTATAACATCCAATGTAATTATCCAATAAGTAGGTCATATTCGAAATCAATAAATACTAGAATATAAATATGTGGATACCTGTTTGTTGGTACCAATTTCACATATAAAAAAGGAAAACACTATCATTGATTTATGCACAGATCTTAATTGTTACTCTTCTTATATCGAATCTCTTCATGGCATATCTTGTATAAAAATAGATACGAAGAAAATATTTATAAACTCAATTTAAATAAAAATTTAATAAAATTATTTTATTCAATAATTTGAAAAAAAAAGAAGAAAACATTTTTTAAAAAAAAAATTACTCTTTTCATTATAGGAACTAACAAAAAACAGTTAGTAAGCACAGTGCACCAGCCATGAATAACAAGCGTAGCACGGAGGCTGCGAATGACAAGCATAACCCGAAAGCTACGAATGAAAAGTGTTTTGTAACTAGTTCCTCTGCTAAAGGCGTTCCCATCCTTATAAAAACCCCATTTTTCTATTTGTGAAATTGCTTAGTTATAAAAAAAACACTCAATATTGGATAAGAAATTGTGCAAAATATTCATAATCCATTATATAAAAGCTCTTTAATTACTTGCAACCATCTCATAGATATCACATCTAACCTTTAAACACATGTTAGCTAATCAATTTCTTAAACCTCTTTTATTAAATATTTCAATAAGGACATTATATATACATTTTGAAATTTTAATACATGAACAAACAAATTAGTCATTGACCTTACCTAATCATATTGTTCCAACACTACTAGATAAATTTATCGTACCTCCCAAACTCAATTCTTCACCAAGTGTCAAAGCAAGAGATAATCACTCTAATTCTATTCAATGTTGACCTCAACATATTTTATCCCCATCATCATTTTTAGCTTTGTTCCAAAAGTATTATCTCAAATATTTCACATACATTCTAATAATCAATTCAATAATGTTAAAGAGCGTAAATTTTAACCTCATTTCCCTTCTACACCATGCGTAATTTTCTAAGATCAATTCATAATATACACTGTCATTATTGTCACCTATTATCAATCAAGCAACTTGAAACACCTTTATTCAATTATAAGGTTAGATCTGAGTTAAAACAAATAGATATTGTAGTGTTTTTCTTTTAACCATTACATTTTGATAAAATACATATAATTAAACTTCAACCCTCACACCATGGATAAGCAAAAACGCTTAAACATAATTCTTCTTTCACACAATTCACCAAATACCTTCTAGGCATTCAAAAACTCAATAAACATGCCTCTTAATTTTCAAGTTAGAAGTCACAAATTTCCAATCATCCACGTTCAAACAAACTTACAAAGCCTTTCAAACTATGATCGTTAAGCTTCCATCTTCCTTCCTGCACCACACATACAATACACCAAAAATTATTAAAACATAGCAGAGACTCACATTCTACGATAGTCATACCAATTTATGAAAAAGAGAAGCTTTGCACGCGTACCACCATACCCACCCACATGTTAATAAGACTCCCACTATCACGCAAAGGAAAAAGAAAAAAAAGACTTATTGCATCATACCCATATTCAACAAACATAGCAAGGACGGAATCAAAGAAGTTTAATAAAGGGGAAGTAGCATACCCTAGCAGCAAGAGCGGCAGAAGAAGGAGCACATGGATAATAATGGCTTGATCGGCCGCACAATAGAGAAACGGAGAGCAACCAATGTAAACTGGTAGTGGACAGAATTTCTTGAGCACGTAGATGCTCTTATATGCAATAGGAAGGGTGTATATTCTCAACATAAATACAATTAATAATCAAAATATAAAAAACATAATGATTATTTATTTTAAGTTTAACCGCAATTATATGTCCACTAAGGTGTATTCTTTAATAGTCACCGTCTTCTTTATATTATTCAACTCAATCAAGGGCAACATTTACAAGTTTAGGTCTCTGGTTGCATTTATGGGTAGACCGAATTATATGGGATATAGAATCAGAATGAAATTTGAAATTTGAATCTACTCTATTTATATATTTTTTTTATAAAATGGAAAATTAAAGAACAAACAGAAACAAAACAAACAAGGAAATTAAACAAACTAGCTAAGGCCCATCGACTTCAAACACCACGAGGCAGCCTCATGACACAGCATTTCTTGAACTGATATCGGAGGTGATGACTCAACACCATAACCCACGATCCAAATAGAGTCCTTCCTTCTCTAAACCATCAGCAACTCTATTCCGTTCCCGTGGACAAGAATCAACGTCATAAAATCGAGTCAGCCACTCTATTCCGTTCCCGTGGACAAGAATCAACGTCATAAAATCGAGTCCTCACTCTCCTAAATCCTGAGTCCCATGCAATCTTGAGACCCCATAAAATCGCCGTCAATTCAGCACCCGAACTTGTCCCCAAACCCAAGTTGACCATGAAACCTTTTAAAGGTTTGCCCGAGCTATCCCTCAGCAAACCTGCACAAGATGCCAATCCTCAATGTATTATTAAATTATTAAATCAATTAATAAATTATATTATCACACGCTTCTATTTTGAAATATATCATTGTTTTGTATATGCATACATGTGTGTATAAGTTAGTAAATAAATTCAATATTTTTCCAGAAAAATAAA
Organism: Mimosa bimucronata; assembly: GCA_037074515.1. Classification (NCBI taxonomy): domain Eukaryota; kingdom Viridiplantae; phylum Streptophyta; class Magnoliopsida; order Fabales; family Fabaceae; genus Mimosa; species Mimosa bimucronata. Next base: position 7,131,206 of record CM073446.1, read on the forward strand.
TAAATTGAATATGTTGTTTTTTTTTAAAAAAAAATTAATTGTCAGATTGATCAGAATAAAAAACAAAACAAAGAATCATCTCAACCAAAAGGAAATGGGAGCTATGTGTTCTGTTCTTGCATGTGATGTGAGGGTAAACCTAATTAATTTTGGCTACTTGGCATTATGTAACCGGCTAACTGGGTAGATAATTAAATTAAATAAATACACACAATCACAGGAGAGGATTTTCTCCTCATCTTTTTTTCTTCTCATCCCTCATCATCTCATCACTACCGTTAGATTGATTAATGAATAGTTAAGATTGAATAATTTTGAATATTATCATTTTTATTATTTTTTATATTATTCTGCAGTAAAATTTCTAGATCAAATCTTAGTAGTTTAAATTTATTTATTTATTTTTATATAATATTTTCCTAATTTTATTCATTATTAAATCTGAACCGTTAATTATGTCAATCAAACGGTGGTGATGAGATGATGAGGGATCAGGAGAAAGAAAGATAATGAAAGAAACCCGACCACAATTACATACATATAGACACACACATATAATGATTTTTCTATATGCGCATATATATATAATGCTTTTTTCTACATGCTTATATACAGACACACATATGTATCTTCTACTATATAAAAGTAGAGATTCTAGTAGTCCTTCTTGCGCCACGTAAGCAGTCCAACTTCTCAGCAGCTTTGTTGGTAACTTCTCAATTTAAATTCGAGCCGTTATCACCAACTTTGCGATTTTTATGGAAAACTACTATATTTTAATTTATATATTTTATTTATTCCAATTTCTCAACAATTTTGTTGGTAACTTGTCAAAATCATGTGTTTGGGACACCTTATTTCAAAAAAAAAGTTAAAGAGATATTTTGTAGGATTTTATGGACGAAATTCCATAAACTTAATCAATGTTGATATAACATCCCAACATAATATGCACTTTCCTACTTTCTAGACTATATACAGTTATTGTCATACATATAAACTTAATCAATGACTTTTTAACCCGATGACATGAGGAGTGATTTATAGGAGGCAGGTTTTATAATCTCAACTTTAATTTAACAAAAAGATAAGCATGACAACAACAACAAAAACAGAGAAAATAGTCATTGTTCACAGAATCTATGAACACTTTAACAATTCTATTACAACACTACACTAGTGCTTGGTAACAAGGAGGGGTGCACCATATTTAGGCATCAAGAGCATCTTGTATAAAGGAGAATGACGATAATTCGGAGAAACCGAGAATGAGAAGTTACAAAGAAGAAGAGAGAGAATGATCTTTGCTTCAACCAAAGCAAAATTCTGCCCCACACAAATCCTATTTCCAAGTCCAAATGGTAAATACGCTTGTGGATACTTGCACGCTTCTGAAATCCCTCCTTCAAATCTCTCTGGCTTGAATTCATCACTATCTTCTCCCCAGATTTCTACATCTCTATGCATTTCAGTTATTAACACCCACATGTTTGTTCCTTTTGGCACCACAATTTCACCTATCTTCATATCTTCAAGTGCTTCCCTTGCAACTGTTACTCCCGGTGGAAACAGACGCAGACTCTCTTGTATCACCATTGTTAACTATCACAACAATATTTGTTAATTAACTAAGTTGGGCATACATATTAAAGATAAGTACATTAGAAGAAGATTGAGAGATGAATTAAAGGTATATAATGTTAAGGTAAGCCATCTCACTTTGATTTGAGTTTATGTGATAGAAAGACAATCTAGCATATATACATAATCAATTCATATTTCAACATGACTTAAAACTTAGGAGGAAAAACGAAGTACAAGCCCAATGAGGTAATTCATGTGTATATATGTTCAATTTGTCTTTCTATCACAAAGTGATATCAACATCATATACCTTTAATTCATATCGCAATCATCTCTTAATGTTTCGATGTGGAGCTATATGTTTCAATTTTATTACTCCATTCGTTACTAAATATAGAAACTACTTAACTTTTTTGAAAAATCCTAAGAAAACTAAATAACTTACTTATAAATTGAGTTGCCTAAATTTTTTCTTTAAACTAGTTTATTTTACTTATAAACTAACAGATAATCTAATGGCTAAAGTATACTTTTAATCCTTTATGTTTGAAAAGTACACTTTTACTCCTTTTTTGTTAATACTGGTAGTTCCACTTAAAGGAGAATGATGACTCATCAAATCTAAATGAGTATTTTATAATTAAATGCGGATAAAAAATAACTAATTTTTAAAATATAACAATAATTGAACTAAAAAATGTTGATTTAATCATATTTTATCAACATTTAATCATATATTCACCATTTAAATTTGTTGATTCAGCATTTTCTTTTAAATGAACCTAACGGTGTTAACAAAAAAAAAAAAAACTAAAAGTGTACTATCCAAACATAAAAGACTAAAATAAAACTTGATACAAATATAAAGGATTAAAAGTATCCTTTATCGGCTCATTTAATTTCCTTAATGTCTTAAAAAAATGAACTGGGTGTTGGACCAGAGAAATTCTTAGGTAAATCCGATTCACCACGTCATTTATGGTCTCCCACAATCACAAGTAAACACATAGGATATGGCGTGAATATTATAATCTATATAGGCACCTTAAAAAATTACTTGTCAAATAAAAAAAATTTATTTTGTGTTTTCTTAACTTTACAAGTTGGAAAAAATAAATTATCTAATATTTAATTGTTTTAGGGTGTCTACACATATTATAATATTCAAGTCATATCCTACGTGACTGCTTATAATTGGGGGAGAACACAAATAAGGTGACAAAGCGGGTTCACCCAACAATTATCGTTGGACAAAGTATAAAATGGGTTTGATTTGAATTGTTTTTTCGTATTTTGCTTACTTGTTTTAGCTTTCGGAATTTGTCCATGTCTTGGAAGCAAGAAGGCGATGAAATGTTGGGGAAGGTTTCCAGAATTTCAGAGCGGAGACGTTCTTGCCAGTGAGGATGTTTTGCGAGAAGGATCAATGTCCATGTGACTAAGAGAGCAGAGGTTTCTGATCCAGCGAAGTAGATGTTGGAGCACATATCCATTATTATTTTCTCGGTTCCATGTTTGCCATTCAGTTTCTCGGAAGCACCGTCGATGATTATCTGTAAGAGGTCCTTTCGATTCTCATTTTCGTGCCTTTGATTTTCCAGCTTACGATTTTGGATCACTTTTAGTAATAGCTTCTCAAACTCTTTTCCCAACCTCCATATCTCTCTGTTTGCCTTGGTGGGTAGAAATCTGGACACATGAACATATAGAGATGTACTCATTAATGATATTTTGTTGACGAAATGGAAAAAAATGAAGGTAATGTAAATAAAGTGATGCAGAAATTAGTATGTTCTTATGTTCACTTTAGTTGTTTCCTCTGTTTTTCTTAGTCAAAAGCTGTAAGTTGTCCTAGCTTCTTGGTTTGTTAATGTGATAATATTCAGTTGTTCTGCAATAATTCATATTACTGAAATTTCTGGTGAATCTGATATGTAATTAAATTGTGGTTCTAAATTGGTAAATGATGTTTAATTTTGAGATACTTAAAATTGCCTATAACATGTTTGATAAAAATCATGTAAGGATGCTATATTATTCTGTTTTATTTTAACTACTTGATTTTGCAGTGTTGAGAGAGGATTTATGTGAATTATACCACCAACTTATAGGTCAATAGGAAGGAATCTAGAGATGAAACCTGATGTTTGTGAATCCAAAAAAGAGGTTTGCCTTCGCAAGGGCGTCTCGCAAAGCATCAAGCTTAGCAAAAATTTGATTGCCTTGAGCATAAGAGCTTCCAAAACAAGCTTTGCAAATAACATCAGCTGTGAGAACTTTCAAATCATTGTCAACCACAATCTCAACAGTTTTTCCTCCACTTTCATTTATAAGCCTCTCCCACTTCCTCATGACTTCTCTTGTAGATTCTTCCATGAAATCCACCATGTTCTGTAAATTCCACAACCATCAAACAGCCTACTATCTCACCGAAAAACTTATCAACCTTTTTGGGCTCCGTATTTTTGTCATGCTTGAAAATATCAAAATAAAAAAAAAAAATTGGGGGGGAGGGGTGTTCGACTAAAAACTAACCTTAATCTTGGAGAGGAAAAATTGAGGAGCAATAAGGTTTCTTTGGAAAGACCAGTGGTGCCCATTAGCTCTGATGATGCCATATCCCAGCATAGGTTTCAAAACCTTGGACAAATAGGAAGGCCTACCAATATCCAAGCTTCTTATGAGATTCAACTCTTTGACCAATTCTGGATCTCCCACATACAGATGCTGCTTATTTCCAGTGGAGTACAGAAATATTGGACCTGCTCATCATATTCATATTCATATTCATATTCATGTACCTCTACATATATATATATATATATATATATACACACGTTGAGATTAGAAAATGAGATATATTTACCATATTGCTTCCTCCAAGTATGAAGAAAAGGGAAGAGAGAGCGAAACCATTGGTCTGGAAGTGAGGAAGAGGAGAGATTGGAGAACTGTGATTGGATTTTTTGAATCTCAGAGAGATTTCCCAAAAGGAAGGAAGGTGTTGGCCCTGTGATGCCTTGCTTATGAAGAACTGACCGAATCCTTCTGGGCTTCAACCATAGTTTCTGACATGCTATCAACACAGTGCAGCTTATCAATATGGCTGTCACTGACCAAACCATCTTCTTCATCTGCCATAGCCATACCTCTTCACCACCTTCCATCTCTCTCTCTCTGCCCTCCTCTCACGTGTAGCAGATGAGCTTAGCAACACCTTGCTTTTATTTATTGGCTTCCAAAAATACTGGACTGATAATAACTCAGGCTAGTGTGAAAGAGTTTTTTTCTGGGCTTAAAGGGTTTCAGAGTCATGTGATGAGCTGAGAATATTGATATTTATTATCATCTGTGGACCAAAATATGAGACTCATATATAGTAAACGAAGTGTTAGTATTTGATTGATTGAATAATCGGTTTACACTTTCCTTTGCATCTGTTTTGAGGAGATGACCTGACAAATATTTAACAGTTAGTTATGCAATTTTTAAGTTCAATCATCAGTTAATTGGTAAATAATTATTATAAAATATAAATTATGTAATATAACAAAAGTAAATGAGGTCATAAAGTAAAAATTTCCACCCCTCTCCCTTTATTTGTCAGGTTGTAACTGACCTCTTGGCTACATATGTAGAAAGGGGAATATGCTTTGCGAGTTTTTTAAAACTTATTTCTTTAAACTAATGTAAAATTTGAAAATGTTACCCCATATATGTATGTGCACTAATGCACCCCATGTGAATGAACTGTTGGCACTAAACGATGAATGGATGAGTTTAATACAACGAATTTTTATTATAGTAATACTTGAAAATGACATGATATAATAAGATTCTTACTTTGTACTTCAAGGCCCACACAGGTGTGGAAGGAATAACTTTCAGACAATTAAGTAAGGTAATTTTATTTTAATATCATTTTGTCCTTTTTAAGTAATAAAAAAAATTGTGTGGAAGGAGCAGGTACTGTGGGTAGGAGTGTGAGCACATCTTAACACTAACAAATGTTATCAAGACATGTGGAATATTTTCATCCCACATGTCCCTCCAGACTCTTTCTATTATTTTAGGGAAAATATCATTTAACCCTATCTATAATAAATTAACCTCAGCCACCAAAAAACTCTAAAGGTAAAGTGAAATTTAATGTTTTAGCTAAAAGACTAAATATTTTTATAGAAATAAGTATAAACGTCTTGGAAATTACCCATATATGTCTTGTAAATTAGTTGTGAAATGTTAGATGTTTTAGTGTTGGATTTTATGATTTTTGATACTTGAAAATGCTCATATTGATGTTGGAAATAAGTATAAATGTCTTGGAAATTCCCTATATGAGTCTTGAAAATCTAGTTGTGAAATGTTGGGTGTTTTAGTGTTGGATTCCATGATTTTTTTTAGACTAAAAATACCCACATTGATTTTGAAAATACATGGAAACTCCCCATATGTATCTTGAAAATCCAATTGTGAAATAATGGATGTTTTAATGTTGGATTCCGTGATTTTTTAGACTTAAAAATACTCATGTTGATGTTGAAAATAAGCATAAGCTTCATGGAAACTCCTCATATGTGTCTTAGAAATCTAATTGTGAAATGTTGAATGTTTTAGTGTTGGATTCCATAATTTTTCAGACTTAAAAATACTCATATTGGAAAGAAGCAAACACATGTTGTAAAAACCCCACATATGTCTTGAATTCTTATTACAAAATTCAACGAGGACATTTTGATCTTTTAACTAAAATATTTAGTTTCACTTTCTCTCTTGGGGCTAAAGTGAAGTTTCAGAATTATTTAGGGAAGTATAAGATTAATTTGCTGTATATGGGGTTAAATGATATTTTCCCATTATTTTAATGGTACGCATGGAAATATGGGCATTTTTATAGCCCCACCCTCCCCAACACAAAAAAAAAAGGGGGAAAAAAAAGTTTTGTACCGCCTCAGAACTTAATCAACATATTCCTTATCATTCCTCCGTTTCTTCTCATGCTTCCTTCTTTTCCTTTGCTGTGCCTATACAAATGCATATATTCGCATTTCAGTGAATTTGTCATTAGTTTTGGTTTGTCTCCTGATATATATTTTTTTATAGACATAAATTTCTCTTATAAGGAATTATATTTGATACACTATTGAACTCTAAATGTAAGCGCTCCTTTTTTTCAACAGGGATTTAAATATGGGTTAAGGATAAAAAATGTATATGCGATTTTGTCAAAAGTTCTATATGCCTTTTTTTTTTTTATCAAAAGTGATCATAAGCTTCCAAATTAAGATCAAAAATCATAGTTTCCGTTAAATAAGTTAAAAAATACATATTTGATTTATAACACCCTACTTTTATGACTTATTTTTAAGCTAGATTAGAAATGAAAAACTTATTCAAACTTGTATAAGATTTAGAACAACAAAACCACCACAACTTTTTTAAAACTTTTATTTATTTTTGGAAAATTCTAAAATGCGGAAAACTTTTCCAATAACTTTAAAAAAATCATAACTAATTGCATAAAAATGATTTTGACATGGTTCAATTCCCAAATTAAAAATTGAAGAGTCAACTTTCTGGAAAAAATATCAAATAGAACATGTACCAATCCATATGGTTTGTCACATTGTGAAGACTAGTTCATCCTTCTATACCCAATCTCCGCGTATATATAAATTCAATGAGTAGTTCGTCCAAAAAAAAGTTCAATATATATATATATATGAGATTACTCTCATTCAATCATTAAATATCAGATTTTCGTAGTATGATGATAGACATTCAAGCAATTTATAAACAAAAAACTTTGACTTCATATTGATGTTGGAATAATCTCAGCTGAAGAATCAACGTAATAAATTTTTTTTTTTAATTAAAGAGGAAAATACTAACGGTTTGAATTTATAAGCGGAATCGAACCCGTAACCTCATACTTATCGAGGAGATACTATACCACTAGGCTACAAAGGCTATGGAAGAATCAACGTCAGTTTTACACTTTTTTTTTTTGGAGCATAAACCCAGTGCGAGCTATTATATAAATGGGGGGGGGGGATTAAGACCAAAGTAAGGAGCTTATTTTGAATTTTAGAATTAAAAAATTTACCCATTTTTTTCCAAAATGAAAAAAAAAACCTTACTTGACAGAGTAAACGAGGTACTATATGTATTTCTTTTTATTTTCTTCAAATACGTACAAAATAAGGGTAAGATAGTGAAGGCGTTGCTACTTTCTGCTGTGATCTTAAATATCGGATCTACTTTGCCCTAATAGAAAAACCTTTCCTTTTTGTCCTATGAGAACGATTTTGACTTCAAAACTGTACAGGATCGAACATCTAACAAAATTGTTGAAATTTTTAAAATTGTTTTGGTTAAACACCGCCTGGGAATCCAGCACTTATTGGCTATCGACTATTCTTTTAAAATAGAGAAAATAAGCATGTCATGTGACTCTAAGGAAATTCAAAAATTTCTAACCAAAAGGAAAAGAAAGACACAAAAATTCATATAATTTTCAATTAGAAAAAGGGTTAAGGTGCAAATTTATTCCAGAAATTTTCGAGTTGGAGCTATTTTGCTCCAGAAGTTTTTGGGGGTTCAAATTTATCTAAGAAGTTTCAACACGTAGCGATTTTACCCTTTTTCCGTTAAAATATCAATGTTGATTGTTAAAAAATGAAATTGACTATTAATATTATAACGGTAAATGGTAAAGTTGCTACTTTTGAAACTTCCATGCAATTTGTACTCAAAAAAACTTCTGAGGAAAAACAGTTTCTGAACGAAAACTTCTGGGGCAAATTTACATCATAACTCATTAGAAAAATAGCGTTTGGTCAATGCCATAATCCATAGATAGAGTGACCCGACATGAGTTTTGGTTGCTTCTTTCTGTTGTGTTCTTAAATATCAGATCTACTTTGACAATAGAACTTTTGTCTCACAAATTTATATTTATTGTCTAAAATTCTATTAATAATTTCAGCTTGCAGGTAATAAGGGGATTTTTCTTTAACGCTATATTTGGTTGGGGGGAAAATTTGGGGGAGGAGAAAAGTAGGGGGATATATGAGAGAAAATGAATTTTTATCTGTTTGAATTTGTGAAAACAAATTGGGGGAGGAGAAAAGTGGTAGGTAAAAAATCATGTGGGCCTATTTTCTTGTCAAACAGGGATGAATTCTCCTCCTAGTAACACCTAAATTTTAACTATTATACTAGAGCATTTTAATTTATTTATAACCATTTTTGCAAATGCAGAAGCCCAAAAGTACAAAAAATTTAAAACTTTTTCTTGCTAAACATTATACCAATTTCACTTTTGTTGGAATGGGCTTTTCAGATAAATTGGAACAACTTAAAACTTTTTATAAAATAGAGTGGTTACTAAAACAATTAAAATAACTTAAATCTACTTAATGTAGCTACTCTTTTCTAATAGGACTTAGGGAGTTAAAATTCCTTTATATTATATATATATATATATCCTAAATTATATACTATTTAACTATCTACATTAGCGGGTTATCTCGGGTGACAACCCTCTTACCTGTACAAGCAGTGTACAGTTAATTAGTGATATATACATACATATATATAATTATTACTAATCACACCATCATCAACAAACATTGCACAATCATTAATTAATATACACAAAACACAAGCATAAGAATATATCCTTAATACTTTACTAACTCTACATTACTCATGAATGAGTTTAATCAAGCATTTATATAGTTTCAAACCAGAATAACACTTTTCTTCTTGGTGATCCATAACTCAGAAAAATTATACTAACCACAAATCAATCCAGGCTTAGAAATTTGTTCTAATCTTTAAAAGAATCATTGAGCAATTAATTAAGCTTTCAAAATAGAATTGCAACTCCAACCTAAATTTACTGGGAAGCCTCAGTCAATAGATTACAGATCAGATTCCAAACATTCAAACTTCCCCTACCTAATTAGACCTTACCTCAATTCAAAATCTCTTAAACAATTTATTAAAAGAAACTCAGTATTTAACAACATATATGATTCACCAAATCCCTCTTCAATTATAGCTCTAAACTCAATCCAATAAACACCGCCACTAAGCCAACAATCCATATTTGCAATTCAAATTACATTTTGAACCAAAACCCAACAAAATCAAAGAATAACCAATTCAACTTCACATTCAATTAAATCTGATTCCTATTGAATTAATATCACAAATTTCTCTTTTTCCCTGCCACTGAACAGTCGCCCAACACCAACCGGAGCAGAAAATTACTACTAGAACTCACTATTAACAACATTATATTGGGACCCAAAACAGAACAAAGGTAATCAAGCATATAGGGAACATTTAAATTACTCCAACACAGAACAACCATTCGACTTAGGCCAAACAAGAATTAGGAGTCCAAAGCCTAAAAACTTAAAACAAAACATCAATAACAATTTCCTACATCTTTATTCAATTAAATATTAAAACTTTTTCCCTTCCCCTGAACAAAACCTGCCGACCAGAGCATCAAGATGGAAGAGAATTGAACATTTAACAACCTAATATCAATCAACCATAAGCAGGAAACTTCAATCCACATCCCAAAGCAAGACAAAACATTCATAGCAATTTTATACTCCCTGGCTAAACAGAAAACAGAGGAACAATAAGAAAAACGAAAATTTCACACTCAATCAAATTCAACAATTCCATCATCCTTTCCTTATGCTTAAAACGCTATTACAACAAAGGGAAGAACTGTTCGCACCGCAAGTACACGGGTTGCGCCAAGTAATAAAGTGATAAGTAAAGTATCGTTCCCACGATGATTTGGTTCCAAAACCCGGTCAAGTAGAGTGATTATCACACTTTTGCCCAATTTGAGTGAGACAAATATCATGATTGAAGAGTAACTATGAAATAAACCTATGCTAAATGAAAATAATATTATAAACAAGTGATTCTTCAACTTCAAGGATATAATAAGATTATATATTCCCCTTGTATTTCTTAACATCCAATTAACCTCCTCTCAAAGATGTTCTTAATGAAATCATGTGCTAGTCTAGGATTCACAAAATACTTGTAAAACTCTCTCAAGTCAAGAATAAGTGTTTGATCACATTAATTGCTCAATCTCTTATTACAATTAATAAAACTCAATTATCAAGCTCCAATCCTAATGTGACTATGCAAGGTTGGCAAGTATATCTCTATCTTGCAAACAAAACAATCCATTCATCATGCAAACTTCAAGTTCTTACACTATTTTACCCAAGTTCTACACTCAATCTAGCCCTCTCGAGCATCAATTAAGTGAACACAACATCTAAATGGTGATCAATCACTTAGAAGCATTAGGAAAAGAGTAAAATAAACACATATATCTCATTAATCACAAAAGGAGAGGAATAATCAAGAGTTAATCCATACAAGGGTTCAAAATAATTCTAGAATCAATACTTTAGCCCCACATGTTTAGAAAATCCAAGAGAATATATACATATATCAGCACAATCATAGAACAAGAGAGAAGGAAAGGAAAATGGAGAAGAAAAACCAAGAATTGAAGCCAAAATCTCTTCCAAACTTCAGTCGCTTGCTCCAAGCTCCTCCAAGACCCAAATCCTAGCACACAAAGCTCCCAAGAATGCCCAAAAAGTGAAGAATGACGGCCTCCATCGATTTCTTCACTTTAAAACCTAAATTTCCAGTCAAAATGAAGCTGTGCGTTTTACTGTCATGATTAAGCTGCGGCCCAGAAATTTGAGCTACAGCTCAGTTTTCTTTTGCCATTTTGCTGCAGCTCAAAACAAAGTGGCCTACAGCTCATTTCTTTTCTGAAAAATTGAGTTCTTCTATTGCAAATAGGGTGTTCTATCTATGATTTGGCATCACTTTGATCATCTTTGAATTCTCAAATGGCTTGATTCTAATTCTCTTACCAAATCATACCTTGCAAAATAATAAATTTGATGAGTTCATAATAAACAAGGGGGAGGAAAACACAAAATATGCACAATTGAGCAAGAATGTGCAACCAAAAATATCATGCATATCTTCCTATATTTGACTATTCAAAATATGCACAAATGCACCAAATATTGTATAAAACTCAAGGAATATGTGCCAAAAAGACATGAAATTCTAGAGGTTAACAAGAACAAAAATTGAACAACACAGAGAGGAACGAAAAAAATCCAACAATTCCAAACTTCCTCAAATCAACCATATAATACTCTCTCTTTGAACATATACTACTCCTAATCATGTTTATTGAGGAGTTTCGTTCAATTCTTACCCAAAATCATGAGAACCAAATCAGGTGAACAGTACCAGGATTCAAATTCTTGGAACAATCTGACTCAAATCCGACTTCCCTCCCTAAATCAACACTAAAATAATCAAGAACAAGGTCTAAGCATAATTTTTATGAGTCTAAAAGCTTCAAAAACTCCCCAAAAACTTCAAATAACTCCCCCCATTTCGCTCAAAATTGGCCAAGAAGAGAGGAAACAGAAGAAGAAGAGCTTACTTAAGGTTACTCCAAGCTTCTCATGCGATTTCGCCCTGTTTCGTCGCCGTCCATTGCCAAAATTGCTATCGGCCGCCGCTGAAGATCGAAGAAAATAGAGGGAGGTAAGAGAGAGAGAGCTCGGGTTTGAGAGGGAGAGAGTGAGAGAAGAGACGAAGGAACACGTGGGGAATAGAAGGAGATAAGGAAGAAGGGATATTTTTTAAAGGTTAGTTTACCATTTTGCCCCTTCTACTATAACTAAAGATATTTTCAACTAGAGGTATATATTATCATTTTCATTTGCTCTTTCCCATTATACCCTTCTTTGAAAATTTTAATTACTATTTCCCTTTAAATTTAATCTGAATTTACTCCAAAAATAATTTCTCTAGATATGTTTTAATTTCCAAATTTATTTATAAGGCTTTTTAAATATTAAATAATACCCCAAGATTCTAATTATTTCCTTATTAACTCTTTTAGAAATTTGGGGTGTTACACTCCTTCCCTTTCCCCCCCCCCCCCCCATTCTCTCCTTCCCCAGGTTTTCTCCCCAATGGTAGTTTCCATTTCCAATGAACAATTAAAAGAATACGTTAAGAATTTATAATTCAAGACCATAGTATTACATATTTCAGACGAAAGTGAAAAAAAATAGGAGCAAAAATGTTTATCTAGTAGTGGAGTGAAGGCCCATATCATGATAGGAGTTGAGAGGCATGGTTGTTTGGAGAGTTATATGTGTACTGTTATGATCTGATAATGAACCATTTTCAACGTTGAATGTTACCAATTTCACTCTGCCTTCATTTAAATCTGCAGAATTCATATAGGGGATGAAGCAAATTTAATAATGAAGTTTTTTTTAAAGAGCGTCTAGCACCATAAACTTTTTGAAATACATTAAATACCCAGCTCTACTTAAGTAAGAAACCTTAAATACGGGGTGATGTATCATTCATAAATAGATGATTTTCACATGATAATAGACATTTAAAATCGTTACTAATTATGACTTTGTTTGTTAAAAACGCTGCACTTTTTAACGTTTATGTGTATTTAAGGTCTGCAAAAACTTTATGGTGCCAGATGCTCTTCACAAAAAACTTTATTGTTAAATTTTCTCTTTTGCCCATTGATCTGTCTCATAAGATGAGGTTAACCTTGAGCTCGCTTGACACTTGTAACATCCTTTTTTTAGATATATATATATATCTCAAAAATTTAAGAAAAACCCTGTTATGAAATTTATTTATGACACTTATAGGCAGTAAAAACAAAACAAGATCAGATGAAACACCTACATAAATTAATTGCTATATATACAAGTGTATGTAAATATAAATATAGGATTATTATCATTTATGAGTAAATTAAGTAAATAGTATTGGGTCAGAAATGATGAATAGTAATTAGAACAAACAAATACATAAAAATGTAAATCTTATAATGGTCCATTTGAGAAGGCCCGATTATGAAAAACCCAATTATGGAGACCCTTCTTCCCTTACATTGTCTTTTTCTCACTGCTGCCGCAGTGTGCCGCAGCGTACCCTAATTCTTTTTCTTCTTCCTTTCATTGCTTCCTTCTTCCCTGTACATCATGAATAATGCGACCTGCTTTATCATGTGTAGGTAATTATTATTAAGACCACAGTGTCATTTCATACTCTTTCTTTCCGTTTTTTTTTCTTTAGATAAATCTCTTATATATATATATATTTTGATCTAGTTGTTACATCACTTTTCAATCCATCTCCTTTTTCAATCTCTGCTCCAAAACAACCCACTGTTGTAAACAAACAAGTATTAATGTGCATTAGAGGCTCTTACGTTTAACTTGTTTTGCTTTATATTTATATATATATATATATATATATATATTATAATTTCATCTCTCTATTTTCCTCACTATACCCTCTGTCACATGTTCAACTTCTAGACTTCTAGTCTTTTCATTTTCTATTTCATGGCAGCAGTGTAACTATCAATTTTAAATCCACAAAATAAACATAAAAATAAATCATATATTCATTCAAAACTTGTTTTGCATCTTTTATGATATATTCCACTTCAAACTTTCTAGTCCCAAGGTTCCTTTTATTTTCGGCATTAGGTAGGTGCCAGGCATATAAAAATAATTTAGAGTGACACACTAACTCTAGTAAATTTTTTAGTAACATATTAATAAATATGTGTGTATGGTCCTTGTAGATTTCTATAGAGCTTTGGAGTAACCTTTTGATAATTATCTTAGGATGAAGAGTAACAGGTAACTCTGGAAATTTCTTTCGTATGCTTGTAGATTATGTGTATTTTTATTTTAATTAATTATCACATAATAATAAGCTTATTTCTTTTCAAGCATGCTTGTTTTTTTTTTATCCATTTTCGTATAAAAAAAATAGGTTAAGTTTATTTCTTTTCAAGCATGCTTGAGTATGTTTTGATTACATTTGGATGGACAATTATTTATGGTATGATTATGATTGCATTTGCATCAATGATGGGTTAAGTTTAGTGGAGGAGTTGTATGATATTTATTTTACCACGTGGTAAGCCATCACTCGGTGCACAGTGGATGGCACTTGTCAGGGCCCCTCCTTCCATGTTTTCCTTTGGCCAGGATTGCATTGGAGTTGTGGGACATGTGACACCTCCTTAGTGTGGTTCTTTAAGGAGGGGAGCCATAGTCCGGGCTTGAGCTCTGTACCTTTGGCCGGGTTCATCTCAAGTACTGGTGAGCTTGAGACAATTCAGTAGCATGAATTGGTTCTCTATTGGACAATATGTGTTAGCCTATGGCTCCAGTCAGCGGAATAAGGGTGGACGGTGATATAAGGAGTTGCATATTGCACATTATATTTATTTATGAGTACGACTCGTTGAGACTTTAAATGAATATTTTCCCTATGTTTGAGAGTATTTAATATGTATTTGAAAACCATGAGCTGTATGAAGAACTACATGTGTATAATTGGTTAAATTAGAATTATACGTGATTTGCTTGTGTATGTTAGGATTTTTCAGAAGTTACTGAGATGTCGATCTCATCCTATTATTAACATTTTCCAGGTGAATGATCTAATAGGAAGCAAGGGAAGACACTTGAGGAGTGGGCCTCCTTAGAGGCTCTGTAGTGCTCATTGAGCACATTTTTTCCACTTTATATTAAATTGTCATGACACTAGGATTATTTTTAAATTATGACGCTTTCAGATAATAATGATTTAATAACCTATTGTGGTTGTCTTTCTATAAAGCCTCTATAATTTTGTTTGTCTTTTTCTACCCAGATTGGCTTTCAAAAATGTTATTTGGATGGTAATTAATGTATTTTTTTTAAATAACTATGGTAGACCTTCCACATGTGGGTTTATTCTTTTCTACCATAGTTAGTTCTTGAGAATTTAAGTTTAATCATTTTATACTATGGTAGAATTTTCAACTGGTTCCATTCTTTTTCTACCATAGTAGGGTCTATTGATTTGATTAGTAGTTATAATTGGCCTTTAAACTTTCTACCATGGTAAATTTTATTACTTGGGTATTAAATTCTTTATTACTATGATAGTATATACCTTAATTTAACGGTGGTTTTGGAAGGGTGTTACAAGTTGGTATCAGAGCTACAACATTCTGTGGCATTTTGTCTTATTATGTTAAAGCTATTTTTTTAAAAAAAGTAATTTTTATAGCTTAGAGGTCATGGCAATTTTAATATAACTTGTGCTCTTCCCTTGTTAATTATATTTATTATATTTGTTAAGAAGTATATTGTTGCTTATACAAATTTTTTTAGCATGTGGAGTCATACTTAGGTGGGGAGAAAGATGGTTACAAAAAAAAAAAAAAAAACCTTTACATCAAGATTATGCTTAAGTGATGAATATAGTGTTTAGTCTCAATGAAGTTGTAATGCATGAGGAGGTAATGACTAGAATGAAAGGTTTGAATAGTGATAAAGGAACATAATTGGAAAAAAAAATAAATAAATAAAAAGAATGAGTATCATAAGTTAGGAGTGAAAAATACTTTTTTATTTTATTTTAAAGAAAATATTAGTAAGCAATTATACTTGAGATGTGAGGCATTCCATTAAGGAAAATGTTCATTTGTTTCGTGTTTAGAGGGCATGAGCAATGTGATCAGTTATATTATGAGGTTTAGTAGAGAATTTCTAGGACTCAAGATATTATGCTAAGCAGAAGTTTGATTTCCCTTGTAGGTGGTCATTGTGACATCCAACAATCTATATATTGATTTTATACTCTAAGGATGATTGATGATAGGGTTAATATAAGTAAACACTTGTTCCTTCTTAATGTAAAGGCGAAGGTTGTATTATTGACTTGTCAAAACGTTAAGCTTGAAAGTGAGAGTTGTGTATGATTGCATAATGGTTTGTTGGAATCTTATATTTGAATTTGAAGGTTGTACATGACAACATTGTGAGTGTTACTAAGACAAGTAAAAGGTTTTTGTGCAAGAATGGATATAAGAACTTTTAGTTACTGGCTTTTGAGCTTTGATTGGTAATTATATGGAAATCATGTTTAAGGGGGAGTGGTGATGAAGCTTCGAGGAATTAGGACATAGTAGGGTTGTAATAGATCACAAAGGGGATATAATGTAAGGAAAACAACAACAATATGGAGAAAACAAGAGACTAAGAGGGTGAATTATATGATATCAAAACGAGTTGAAAATGTTAGGAGGGGGATGAATGGGCCAACTAGTTTATAATAATGATAAGGTTCGGAGCTTTGAGCTAGGTAAAGTTTGGCATAATGTTGGCCGAGATGTGATGAAAAAAAAAAAGGGATTAGCCAAACCAAATTCATATTGTGAATGTATTTGTGCAGGAAAAAAAAAATTATTAGGTGTATTTCTTTAGGGGGAAATTTGAGGATGAGAATCTTATGTCAAGTTTACGACCTGGAGTATTAAGAGGTGTTGAAAAGAATAGTGATTAAAGAGGGAAGTTCTAGTAAGAAAATAAATTGTTTATGGGGAAGTACGGACAATAGTGAAACTTGAATATATATCATACAAGAGTTAAACTAATTTGGCACCTAAAGTTGTGATCATGTTGAAATTACACAAGTGTAAGGAGTAGCAAAGAGCCGGATACAGAAAGTGTGTTAAGTATAAAAAGGTATTTCTCATTTAAATAATTATAAATATTAACTAGTGATGAGACACATAGCCTAAAGGTATAAATTTTGCGCAATCAAGGAATAAGTTCATAGAGGGATTGGACCGGTTTCTAGAGAATCGTAGTAAGGAAGACTGAAGCTCATGTAGTAGATTTTCTGATTTGATGATCAAGACCATGATAAATGTGGAAGGCTTGAAAGGAGGAAACATGGAGAAATATTATTGGAGTATTGTTCCACGTGGGGAAGTTAGGCCATATTTAGAAGTTTGGGAAAAAAAAAAGATCTAATAATTCAGTGGTAATGAAATTCAATCATAAGCCAAATGTACCATCATAGCTTTGCAGATAAGTTGTGGTTACAGAATTAGCATATGATTATGAAGAATACTTTATTGTGTTTGGATACGAGCTATATAGAAACGCATGTTGTTATTTTCATATATACTTGTTGTGCATGTGAGGGTCTTATGAGGATCGTCATGGTTAGTAAAGAGATATGTCCATTATTATAAAGAAAAAAAAAACAAGAGTTGAGAATGACATAGGTGGTTGACAATTTGGGGCCGTTATGTTATGAATCATTGATTGTAAGTTACTGTGTGACATAAATTCCTTCAAGCATTATGCAACAGAAAAAAAAAAAGGGCTCATTTAAAATATTTTTTTTCCCTGTAAATTTTCCTCTTATAAAGAGAGAGTTGTATTGTCATCAATAAACTTATTTGACTTTCAGAGTGTGTTAGGAAAGGAACCTTTTGAAGGCTCGTAGCTATAGTGGGGATGATAAATTGATTAATGGTTAGAAACTTGGCTTATAGGCTGTGATGCAAGCAAGTACTTAATAGATTTTAGAAAAATAAAAATTTAAGCTGATTGAATAGATTGATGATAAAACCTATTGAATTGAGTAGGATTATTAAGGATTTTAAATAAAATATTTATTAATGTTATTGGTATAAGATAGAAAATCCTTGGATATAGATATTTATATTATGGAGCAAAATATAGGGGATTTATATTATGGAGCAAAATATATATGATGTCAATTATAGATGAAAGTATGCAGATAGATGACCTTATGGTGATGGATTAGGCATGAAGTGTGAACCAACAGTACTCTTTCAATAGTTTCCCTTAAGATGAGAGAAAAAAAAAATAAAAAAAAAAAATCGGACAAAGATTGGATACTCATGAGGTTTAAAAGGTGACAAACAAGTTTTCAATATATTGTTGCGATTTTCAAGGATTTTGTTATAAATGAAAAATTTTGTGAATGACATGTTGATTTGTGATATATACATGGAGTGTACGTCTTTCTACATATTTTTGGAATCATCGTGAGGGTTTGAAACTCAACAACCTGTTTGAATTTATTGAGTCAAATATAAGTTTATAATTTAGATTTTTTGTGTATTTTTTTTATGTTAATTTTTTTTTAAAGAAAAAAAAACACACTTTTTGTGAACTAAGGGGCTTTCAGTGAAATTGGAGAGAAAAGATTTTGAAATTTAATTCATTACACATGTAATTTAGCTAAAGATCATACATTCTAAAGGTCATTATTTAACTGTTTACTACACATGATATTGTCCATGAATGTTTAAGCGTGGAAAACATCAAAAGTTTCATTTAGAACAATGTTGAAGCATGAGATTATATATTATGCATAAAATGAATTCTTCCCAATTATCAAGGAACTTGCAAAATTTTGCATTTGCTTAAATATATAAGACATTATTAGTTGAGTGAGTAGTGTAGTGTTAAGGGTAAGATAGATTTATGTATTTCTAGTCCATACCATATTAAGTTTTAATGGATGTCTCCATGGGATTCTAGAAATGGCAGTTATAAAAGAAATGACATGCTAAGAATAAGTTAAGGATAATACTTTAATATTTTTGGCTACAGTGTAATAGTTTTAGCTGTGTATAAAAAAAAGGGGGTATGGTTTGAAGTGATCACAAAGTAGTAATTTAATCGATAATTCTTTATAGACTGACAGGGGCAAACAGTAAGAGAATGGGCAGCCTTTATGTATATGTGAATTGTGGATTGTAGATTACACAACATTATGAAGAAAGCATGACAAGCATTGACTACAGGTGAAGGGTCTGAGTCAAACTTCATTTTAAATTGGATTGTTAAAGTAAGGAGTTAATGTTAGTTTTTACAAAGGGATATGTAGTTGCTAGTATGAAATTAGCATGAATGAATTATAGATATATATATATATATATACACATATATGTATTAATTGAAATAAATGTTATGGAAGTTTAGGATTAGTTGTTTAAGGTAGTTATTAGAAGAATGCTGGTAATATAGATTGAATCAGGCATGAGCAGAATTTGGGGGGAAAAAGAAAAGTTTCATTATAGTAGTATGCTGGACAATAGATAACAAAGTAACAAAGGAAATGATATGAGAGACTAACACCTAAGAGAACATAATAAAGATGACATAAGAGATTTTTTTTTTGTTAACAGATTCAGAATTTTGGGGACAAAATTCATTTTTAGGAGGGGAGAATTGTAACATCATTTTTTTAGATATATATATATATATAAATATATATCTCAAAAATTTAAGAAAAACCCTGTTATGAAATTTATTTATGACACTTATAGGCAGTAAAAACAAAACAAGATCAGATGAAACACCTACATAAATTAATTGCTATATATACAAGTGTATGTAAATATAAATATAGGATTATTATCATTTATGAGTAAATTAAGTAAATAGTATTGGGTCAGAAATGATGAATAGTAATTAGAACAAACAAATACATAAAAATGTAAATCTTATAATGGTCCATTTGAGAAGGCCCGATTATGAAAAACCCAATTATGGAGACCCTTCTTCCCTTACATTGTCTTTTTCTCACTGCTGCCGCAGTGTGCCGCAGCGTACCCTAAGGGCCCGTTTGGTTTATAGAAAATATTCGGACGGAATGGAATGGAATGGAAAATGATGGAATGGAAAGGAATGAAAATAAAGGTTGACACGTTTGGTACGCACAGAAATTGAAACGAATAGAATGGAAAATTTTATGTTTGGTTGGTTGAAAATGATGGTATGGAAAGTAAGAAATATGTGCAAATGACTATTTTGCCTTTAATGAGTATTTATTAATAAAATTAACATTTAAATTCAAAAATTCAATAATTAATACAATATAATAATTTAAAAATATAATATAAATATATATAACACAAATTAAATTATTTTTAAAATATAATATAAATATTTAATTTTAATAAAAAAAATATAATTTAAATAAATAAAAATATTTCTGTTAAATATAAAAATCAAATAGATTTTAATTTTAATATATATTTTTAATATATATTTATATAATATATTTAAAATATTTTAAAATTATATTACCATTAAAATAAGTGAATAAATTATTTTTACTAATTATAATTTCAATAAATATTAAATTTTGGTAAATACAATAATTGCTTAGATTTTAATTTTAAAAAATAATTACATTATATTTAAAAAGATCACCTAAATAACTCTAATTTAGATATAGAAGATACCTGCTATCACATCTATTATATCTGACAAATTAATTAATAATTAAATGAAACGAATAATAAATTAAACAGTAAAAAATGCCTAAAATATAATGAGATTGTGACTTCATTTTTAAACAGAATCTGATAAAAATTCATCAGCAAACTTCGGAGCTACCAAAATCGATTTTAACCCCTCACTTTCGATTTTAACCCCTTACATTCGATTGTAAACTCCCCACTTTCGATTTTAACCTCCCCACTTTCGATTTTAAACCCTCACTTTCGATTTTAACCCCTCACATTCGATTGTAAATTCCCCACTTTCGATTTTAACCTCCCACTTTCGATTTTAACCTCTTACATTCGAATGTAAACCCTCACAATATCCAAATTAGACACACAATATCACCATCAGAACTTTTGGCATCTATACCAGGCATAAACACAAAAGATGAAGAAAATAAAAGCAAGAAAAAATGCCAAGCTTTTACTATATAAAATAACCCTATATATTTATTATTCTTCTTCTTCCTAGTGAGCTCCCAAATTCCAATCATAATCCATTACCCAAATTATAAACACAATTCATAATCCAAATTTCGAGCATCCAGGCAGATGAAAGGAAGAAATAAAAAACAGAAAAATTTGGAAACTCAATACAGTTTCAAATCAACACAAACTAGCATGAAGAAAACAAAATTGCAACCCAGATTTTTCTTCGTCTTTGAGTGTTAGCGAGAGAAAAGAGGAATGATTATTTCTTCTTCTAAGCTCGTCTTTTGCTTCCACTCTTTCCTTGCTACCTCTACTTCCTTATCCAATCCATAAAAATTACATCCACTCATGCCAAGTTACAAAATCATCGTTCTACTTCAGCGGAATCGAAAAATTGAAGAGCTTTGAGATCTAACCCATACCGCCATTCGGAAGTGAAGGCACAAGCAAGTGAGGTGTGGTAGAATCTATGGCTGCCATTTGACCACTGTTGTGAGGGCATTTCAGTCTTGTGCCAATTCCCTCAATCGCCGGAAAATTGGTTCCCACCATTTTTTGTGGGATCCCATTTTCCAGCCTTTAAAGGAAAATGGGAGGAGGAGGGAAAAGAACCGGTTCCACATTCGTCCAAGCAAACACGGGAGAATGAGAGAAAATGGTGATTTTCCTCTTCCATCGCTAAAAATTCTACAAAGCAAACGGGCCCTAATTCTTTTTCTTCTTCCTTTCATTGCTTCCTTCTTCCCTGTACATCATGAACAATGCGACCTGCTTTATCATGTGTAGGTAATTATTATTAAGATCACAGTGTCATTTCATACTCTTTCTTTCCGTTTTTTTTTCTTTAGATAAATCTCTTATATATATATATATATATATATTTTGATCTAGTTGTTACATCACTTTTCAATCCATCTCCTTTTTCAATCTCTGCTCCAAAACAACCCACTGTTGTAAACAAACAAGTATTAATGTGCATTAGAGGCTCTTACGTTTAACTTGTTTTGCTTTATATTTATATATATATATATATATATATATATATATATTATAATTTCATCTCTCTATTTTCCTCACTATACCCTCTGTCACATGTTCAACTTCTAGACTTCTAGTCTTTTCATTTTCTATTTCATGGCAGCAGTGTAACTATCAATTTTAAATCCACAAAATAAACATAAAAATAAATCATATATTCATTCAAAACTTGTTTTGCATCTTTTATGATATATTCCACTTCAAACTTTCTAGTCCCAAGGTTCCTTTTATTTTCGGCATTAGGTAGGTGCCAGGCATATAAAAATAATTTAGAGTGACACACTAACTCTAGTAAATTTTTTAGTAACATATTAATAAATATGTGTGTATGGTCCTTGTAGATTTCTATAGAGCTTTGGAGTAACCTTTTGATAATTATCTTAGGATGAAGAGTAACAGGTAACTCTGGAAATTTCTTTCGTATGCTTGTAGATTATGTGTATTTTTATTTTAATTAATTATCACATAATAATAAGCTTATTTCTTTTCAAGCATGCTTGTTTTTTTTTTATCCATTTTCGTATAAAAAAAATAGGTTAAGTTTATTTCTTTTCAAGCATGCTTGAGTATGTTTTGATTACATTTGGATGGACAATTATTTATGGTATGATTATGATTGCATTTGCATCAATGATGGGTTAAGTTTAGTGGAGGAGTTGTATGATATTTATTTTACCACGTGGTAAGCCATCACTCGGTGCACAGTGGATGGCACTTGTCAGGGCCCCTCCTTCCATGTTTTCCTTTGGCCAGGATTGCATTGGAGTTGTGGGACATGTGACACCTTCTTAGTGTGGTTCTTTAAGGAGGGGAGCCATAGTCCGGGCTTGAGCTCTGTACCTTTGGCCGGGTTCATCTCAAGTACTGGTGAGCTTGAGACAATTCAGTAGCATGAATTGGTTCTCTATTGGACAATATGTGTTAGCCTATGGCTCCAGTCAGCGGAATAAGGGTGGACGGTGATATAAGGAGTTGCATATTGCACATTATATTTATTTATGAGTACGACTCGTTGAGACTTTAAATGAATATTTTCCCTATGTTTGAGAGTATTTAATATGTATTTGAAAACCATGAGCTGTATGAAGAACTACATGTGTATAATTGGTTAAATTAGAATTATACGTGATTTGCTTGTGTATGTTAGGATTTTTCAGAAGTTACTGAGATGTCGATCTCATCCTATTATTAACATTTTCCAGGTGAATGATCTAATAGGAAGCAAGGGAAGACACTTGAGGAGTGGGCCTCCTTAGAGGCTCTGTAGTGCTCATTGAGCACATTTTTTCCACTTTATATTAAATTGTCATGACACTAGGATTATTTTTAAATTATGACGCTTTCAGATAATAATGATTTAATAACCTATTGTGGTTGTCTTTCTATAAAGCCTCTATAATTTTGTTTGTCTTTTTCTACCCAGATTGGCTTTCAAAAATGTTATTTGGATGGTAATTAATGTATTTTTTTTTAAATAACTATGGTAGACCTTCCACATGTGGGTTTATTCTTTTCTACCATAGTTAGTTCTTGAGAATTTAAATTTAATCATTTTATACTATGGTAGAATTTTCAACTGGTTCCATTCTTTTTCTACCATAGTAGGGTCTATTGATTTGATTAGTAGTTATAATTGGCCTTTAAACTTTCTACCATGGTAAATTTTATTACTTGGGTATTAAATTCTTTATTACCATGATAGTATATACCTTAATTTAACGGTGGTTTTGGAAGGGTGTTACAACACTAGTGGGCGCAATACTCAAGCTTGATATTCTGGGATTTATTCTCACGCTTGTTCTTCGTGGGTCTTATACCTGCGCCTGTTTTGTGGCCTCATGCTGCGCTTGTTTGGTTACTTATGTAACACCCCAAATTTGAGAAAATGGAGAACAGGAATTATTTAAGGTTTTAGGAATGTAACTAAAATATTAAAAAAATCATTGAAAACGGATTTATGATGTTTTAGGCATTTTTTAATAAACTTTAAGGCTTATTTTCTTTAAGGACCAGAGAGAAATAATTAGAATATAACACTTAATTTGGGGAAAAGAGATAATAAGGATTTATTTGAAAACTTAGTGCGCCATTTAAAAATTAAAAAGCCTTATGAATAAATTCTTGAGGTCAAATGTATTTTTAATAATTTTTAAGGTTTAATTTCTTTATTAATTGAAGAAAAATAGTTAGAAGATAAACTTAAATAAGGGCATATTTAGAACCTTAAGGTATTGTTTAGTATTTAAAAAGTCTTATAAATGAATTTGGAAATTAAATCATATCTAGAGAAATTATTTTAGGGACAAATTCAGGTCTATTTTTAGATGATAATGGTACATAAAATTACCATTTAAGAGGAAAATAGAAAAAGACGATATCTGCCCTAATTGAAAATATCTTCAGTTATAGAAGAAGGGGCAAGATGATAAAATACCTTGTAAAAATATCACTTCTTGCTTTTAATATGTGGACCACACGTGTACCTTCCACTCTCTTCTATTTCTTTTTTACTTCATTCCATTCCTCTCCTCCCTCTCCTATACCCGACTCTCTCTCTCTCTCTTTGCCCTTACTCTCTGCTCTCTCTCGTCCTCAACGTTGCAGTGGCGAGCTCCGGCCAAAGCGACGGCGTTTGGCGACGGAAAGCAAGGAAAACGGATGGGAAGCCTGGGGTAGCCATAGGTATATCTCCTTCCTTCATTTCCCTTCCTCTTCTGGTCCGATTTCAGTGAGTTTGGGGGAGGAATTGATTCGGATTTTAGGAGTTTTAGAGTTCCTAAATCCATTAAAATGAAGTCTAGGTTCAATTTCAACGATTTGGAAGTGATTTTGAGTAATAGATTGAGTTTGGTTAATTTTCTTCAAGAACCCCATATTTCTTCCCTGTCATCGACGCCACCCATGGTGATTTCCGGCAAGAACTTATGAGAATACTAACCAAACATGAATAAGTGTAAGATTGAGCTAAGAAATAAGTCTATATGTTGAATATTTGGGTGTTTCTTGGTCTGCTTGATTTCTCTCTGTTTGAGCTAAAATTTTGTTCTTCTTTCTTCCTCTGATTCTCGTTTTCTTAAGCATGGATAGGAAGACGAAATTGATGTCTAATTTAGTAGGATTGATGTAAATTGTTTAGTCTTCTTTATTCCTCTTGCCTGTTCTGTTTCGGCTCCGATTTTGGGGTTTCAGAATTTTTCTTCTTCCCTGTTGTGGTGTGATTTTCTGTGTTGTGGGGCTGAGATGGGAAGTAATTGATATAATAGAACATATATAGGTAATTGTATGTTCAAGTTATGCGTTGAATATGAGATGTAATTTTCTTCCTTTCTTGTCGTTTTGGTCTGTATGTGATGAGCGAATTGTTCATATTAGACTTGAAATCAAAGTTTTATTAAGTGTAATTGAGTGTTATGAGGATGGTTGTTCGCCACGCGCCGCAAGTGCATGGGTCGCGCCAAGTAATAAAGTAGTGAGTAGAGTATCGTTCCCACGAGGATTTGTCCAAAACCCGGTCAAACAATGATTATCACACTCTCGCCCAATTTGAGTGATACAAATGTTGAGATTGAAAATTAACTAAGAAAATAAAATGAAAATAAAATTATAAACAGGTGATTCTCCAACCTCAAGGCTAAAGGGTCCTAAGATTATCTCTCCCCCTTGTACTTCTCAAAACTCAATTAACCTCCCCTCAAAGAAGCTCTCAACAACACCATATGCTAATCTAGGGTTCATTGGGTACTCGTAAAAGCGCTCTGGCGTCAAGAACAAGTGTTTAGTTTTATTTAAGTTGCACAATCTCTTGCTACAATTTAATAAAACCCAATTTTAATGTCCCAACCCTAATGTGACTATGCAAGGCTAGCAAGTATATCTCTATCTTACCAGCAAAACCATCCATCCATGCAAACTTCCGGTTCTTGCACTACTTTACCCAAGTTCTACACTCAACTTAGCTCTCTCGAGCATAAATCAAGTGAACCCAACAATCTAAATGGTGATCAAGCACTTAGAAGCATTAAGAACGGGGTAAAATAAGCACATAGATATCATTAATCACAAATTAAGAGCAGGAATCAAGAATCAATACATACAAGGGTTCAAAATAATCCTAGAATCAAAGTATTTAGCTACTCATGTTCTACAACTCCAATGGAGCATATATATACAACATTACAACAGAACAAGAAAAGAGAATGAAGAAGGAAGAGATAAACCAAGAGAGGAAGCCCAAATCTCTCTGAAGCTCCAAGCCCAAGCCAAATCCCCACCAAGCTCCAAACCCTAGCAGAGCAAAACACTCCCAAAATATGCCCAGAAGTCGAAGAATGAGGGCTCACAACGAAGCCCTAGCTTTTATATCAGTTAAAACGCGCCCCTGTTCTGTCCAAAACGCGCAGAAACACGCAGTTCGCCGTCACTTCGCCGCGGTGAAGTCCCAAAAGGTCCAGAAATAATTGTAGCTTGCCGCGGCGAGCAGACGGCGAGCTCACCAAAATAGGGGCAGAGGCAGATGCACTTCGCCGCGACTTCGCCGCGGCGAGGCCACGGCGAAGTCTCTGTGATTCTGTGTTTTGCCTTTCTTTTCTTTATTTCTTGGGCTGATCTTTGGCTTCTTCTTATTTTTGTTCAATTGGGACCTTGGTGGAGGGCTAAAATCTCTTACTTATTGCATCAAATTATTCCTACAAAATTTACATAAAACAATATGAGAAACTAACTATAAAAACAATCAAAATCTACATAAATAAACAATGGTATGCAACCGAAAATCAAATGAGCATTTTCCTATATTGAGTATCCAAAATGTATCAATGATTGAGTAAAACTCAAGGAAAATATACTCAAATAATCATGAATTTCTAGGAGTTATCAATGGTTGTGAATTTCTGGGACTTTTCCTCTGTGTCTGTGTACTCGGGGTTGCGAAGAGGAAAGAGGAGTTTATGAACAAGGGAGTTTCTATGGTGTTGGGAACTTTTGGGATTTTCTTTAACTGTCAAACATGTGACTATTCTGGTGCATTGAAGATGATTTTCGCTGATTGAATGTTACTGAATAAGGGATGTTTGGTTTTGGATGATTCCTAAAAGGAATTTCTCGGATTGTATGTGTTTGTTAATTTGTTTTCTACGCAATTGGACCAAGCCCATAATCTGTGATAAATTTGGATCTTCAAATCAGGCTCAATAAGTAATGAAAGAAATGTTTAAGCAATCATACTAATATGTATTGTTGGGCATATGTTGAATTTCCTTTTAGTGCTGTTTGGTCCTATTGAAAAACAAGATTCAGAACTTTTGTAAGCTTGCAAGGCTGAAAACTTCTCAGATTTAGCATGGGTATAAGAAGAATTCACTTTAATGGTTAAAACCTTCATGGAAATATTAATTTGACAATTATATTGGGGAAAACTATGATTGTTAACTTATGTTCTGCACCAAAGTGATGAGTTCATTTGGTAATTAATAAAAGCTGGGGAAAATATTTTCCAAAGTAAGGAAAGAGGATGTGATGTCCTAAATATTAAATAAGAACTCCAAAGGATGAAAATTATAGTTGTTGTAATTTTTCTGGCCAATGATCGGCTCAGATTTAGAAATGGAAGTTGGAGGACAAACTGTACATAACTTGTACAATTTATTGAAAAATAAAGAAAAAGAGGATTAAGCTATTTGATACTAGAAATGTCTTCTATGATTATGATGGAATTAAAGATTCTTAAATTGATACTACTTGAAGTGAGTGTTGATTATTATACTTTATGTCGCTATACGAATTTATGATTTTTGTTTTCCTTGCTGCCACTTGAAAATCTGTGGGAAATTAAGGAGTGTTTATGTATTTCTTGCCTGGGTGATAAAGTGTTGAGCTTGAAGT
Source organism: Mimosa bimucronata (assembly GCA_037074515.1). Taxonomy (NCBI): domain Eukaryota; kingdom Viridiplantae; phylum Streptophyta; class Magnoliopsida; order Fabales; family Fabaceae; genus Mimosa; species Mimosa bimucronata. Next base: position 7,159,404 of record CM073446.1, read on the forward strand.
GTTGTTGAGAAGTCCTGAGGTTCAAATTTATTGAATCAAAAATGATTTTTAACACGGTTTTAAAGGATGATTTTATAATAAACATTAAGGGATAGTTCTTGAATGGGAAAGCTTGTTCAAGCTACTATTTAAGGACTCTTTAAGGGTCTGTTTGGTATGAGGGGAGGGGAGGGAAAATGGGTGGAGGGAAAATTTTTTTCAGTTAAATTTAAGAAAATTAGTGATGTGGGGTTAAAATTTTATAATCATTTTCTCTTACACTTTTATCTTACATATGATATTTGATTAATAATTACAACCACACTTTTTCAATTTTTTTAAATTCAGCTCACAAAAATTTTCTCTCCCCTCCCCTCCTCTCTAAATCCCTCGTACCAAACAAGCCCTAAATGTTTAAAAACTAATTGAAACTTGCTGATTGAAACTCTTAGGAATTCAATAAGTATTAGCATTGTTTGGGTAAGTTAAAGGTTTCAATAGAATAAATAAATGTTATTTGAATTCTTTGAAGCCTATAAGAATTGAAAATTCGTGTTAAAAATAAAATTGTGTTAAAAGTTATTTATGAAATTTGATTGTGGTTGTTTGGTGAGTGGTTTGAATTATTAATTGAATCTGGAAAATTTTATATTAGACACAAGTCGCTATACAATCTTGAGAAATTTTAAATTAAAGGAAACTTTGTTTCATAGTGGTTAAGTGTTAAGCTTGATTATGATTGACTATGTTGGTATTGCTGATTTCTATCTTCCTTCTAATGATGTCAATCGGCTATTTTATTACTAATTTTGTTACGCAATGTAAATGCCTCAAAAGTTAGAAAATTGGTTTATGAAATGTTGTTTGGATTCTACTCTAAGGGTTTGAATTCATGATTTCTTGATTGTAAGGAACTAAGAATAAAAGTAGGATAGTGAGTGTTTAATTATATGGAATATGTTGTGATTAATCATTTGGAATGTCTTTTAATGAATTGAATTACATAGACTTGAAAATGATTTACTTGGTTGATTGATTGATTTATTCTTGAAATTTTATATAAATAAGAAATAAGGAGATATATATATAGGTGTGTGTTTATGTATGTACATGATTTTTAAATAATATGGAAGTCATATGCTTGAGTTTGTGCATTTGTAAACTGATTTATGAAAGATATATGTGATGATATAATAAAGATGATTGAATGGTTAATTATGTTTAAAATATGTGAGTATTGTTTGATGACTGTTAAGATGTTTGTTTGATGATTACGCAAATAACAACTGAGTAGAGGCTAGTATTGAAATATTTATTAGCAAAGGGAAGGGTAGAAATATAGATAGCACTATAGAAATGTGAGAGACGTTTAATTATTATGCCTAAGTTTAGACATTGATATATTATTCCGGTATTATAAATATTTATAGGACAAGATAGTGGGATCGAATTCCCACAGTACGTAGAAGAGAAGAAATACAGTGAAGAATAAGCTCAGGATACAGACAGCAGTTTATTTCATTACATTAAAAGAATTGCATGTATTATTTTATAATATCTGTTGCAAGTTTACATTATGCATGAAAGTGTAAACCTTGTTAATTCCTGCATAGTAATTTATGGAATATTCCAGGCTTAGGTGGTTCGCTACCCCTTTGCCAAACCAGTTAGTTGTAGCTTTAAATGCTATAACGAGAAGTCCTGTAGGTAGAACCACCACTAGATAACAAATATATTGTTCATAGTGGCTGGTAGAGCATGTAGCGCAGGAAGTATGTATAATTGTGTTAATTGTTCAGGTTTATGAAATATATACACGACAATGCTAGCTAGCATGACAATATATATTAATGAAAGAAACTGCTATTGGGATTTCCAATCTCACCCCCTTCCCCAAGCATTTTCAGTACGCAGGATGGGAGAAGCTAGCTGGGGAAGAAGATTAGATGAAGGAATTAGGAATATAATTTGAAAAGTAAAAGGTAGTTAAATATTTTAATAATGTTATTTGTACATATTGTAAAATTAAATTATTAAGTTAATAATAGAAAGCATAGAAAATAGAATTGTATAAATTGTATAAAGGAATTTAAATTTCCTAAGTATTATGAATCATGAATAGACCCCCTAAGAGGGTTAATGTACTTTTAATTGTCTATGAACCACTCTATTTTAGACAAAGTTTTTAAATTATTCAATTTGTCCGAAAAGCCCATTTCAATAGAAAGCATATTAGTGTAATGTTTGAAAAGAAAAGTTTTAAATTTATTCGTATTTTCGGGCTTTCGGAACTGAAATAGTGGTTGTAATTCAATTAAAATGTTATAATATAGTAGTAAAAATCCAGGTGTTACAACTTACGCCCATGAACTTTGTGTCCACGCTTGTGTTCATGGCCTTGCGCTGCACTTGGTTAGTTGCCCTAGTGGATTATGTGTCCATGCTTGTTATCTATTATGTTGAAGTCCTACAAAGGATAAATTGAGATTTACAGTTCCACTGCTTATTTAGTTTTATTTGTATAATGATCTTCCATATAATTTCATTTATGATTATGGGTGCTTGCTCTAGACATTGAAATTTATTGTTCTACCATTTTTTAGTTTAATCATGTTTGAATTGATTTCTTAAGTATTTTATTGTTATTTATAAAGGGGATGTTATTCACTTGAAAGCTATTTTGGTTTCAGATAGTGGAGTATTCTATGTCCCGCTTGCTGACTATTGAAGGTCTGTACTATAGTTTGGAGTTGAAGCTTCATATGTTAAAACTTCACAGTTATTGTAAATTCTAAATATGTGTATTTATTTTTGATAACTTAGATGTTCCTTGTCCTCTATAGATAGGATCCTCACCTTATTATTTGGTAAGGAACAGAGCTCCTCTTGATCGTACTTGGTCATTATCATATGAAATATATTTCTTTGCTTTATATTATGTGTCACGAGTGTATATTTTTAGGTATTGAAAAATTTGTTTATTGAAGGCTTGAGAGATGTGGGTTCTTTCATATTCCCGGTTTGTCACACCTCAATTTTCGGGGCGTGACAATTTGGTATCAAAGCTTAGGTTTCCTATAATTACGTAGAGCAAGGACTCTTTTATGGGGTCTCAATTATCATTATGAACCTGGGCATAATTATAATCTAGGCATCATTAAAGGCCTTATAGGTTGTCAAGACATGTTTTTCTTCTCTACGCTAGTATATTCATTCCTAAAATTCTTACATATTAAACTATAATTATTTATTGAAGATGCATTGAAAATTTCAAGTCTTCTTAAGCTGAAGGACTAGTAATGGATTATTTTTGGTAGAGTTTCTAGTTAAGAAAAATTCAAAGGTTTGGGTATGAACTACCTTAGTATATAATTAACATAAGGGCTTTACAAATAACTCATCTTGCATATTATAAATGCTATTGAGCTTAATGATATCTGTATTCTATTTGATATAGAAGATTCCTATTAGACCCCAGTTCTTATTAGGGTCTAGATAAAGATGAAGCATGAATAAAATTTTCACCTTCAAAGTTATTTTTGGTCATTTTGTTTGTAATTATTTGGATGTATTTGAGAGTGTTCTAAATCTAGTTTTAAGTGATTGGTTGATGTGATATTTTGCTTTGTAATGACGAATGTTAACCTTTGATAGTTCATATTTACGTCCATCTATGGATTTCTCATTTAGATTCACAATATGCTTAGAGGAATACACAAAAGGAATTCTATGATATGATTTTCTAACATGCTTGATCTAAACATTCTCCTTATTGAATGAATTGTGATATTGCTTGTTAGGAAGGAAGGGAGAGACAGAGAAATAGACTGATAAAATAAAATCCTTATTCAACATTTTCTTATGAATACAAGTATTAGTATTGTAATATTTCTCTACAGTCGTATTAGCACTACTACAGCAAAAGCCTATAGCAGGGCTTTTTTTGGCCCTATAGCAGCGCTTTTAAGCACTGGTATAGCCAGTGCTGCAATAGGTCCATGACCTATTACAGCACTTATTTTGTGTTATAAACGCTGCTATAGGTAACCTAAAGCGGCGATTATAACTTAAAGGCGCAGCTTTAGGTCATACCTATAGGAATTATTTTTAAAAAAAGTAAAAAAATAATATCTATAGCAACGCTTTCTTTAAAAAAAGCGCTGCTATAGAATACCTATACCAGCGCTTATTACATAATAAGCGCTGGTATAGATTTTTTATAATATTTATTTTTTAAATATTCATTTATTTTAAAAAGAATACATATAGAAGCGCTTGAGAATATAAAAGCGCAGCTATATAACACCTATACCAGCGCTTATTACATAATAAGCGCTGGTATAGGTGTTTTTAATATTCATTTATTAAATATTCATTTACTTTTAAAAAGTAAAAATACATATAGCAGCGCTTGGTTATAAAAAAGCGCTGCTATATCTCTATACCAGCGCTTATTACGTAATAACCGCTGGTATAGGTTTTATTTTTTAAAAAAATATTTCATTTATTTTTTGTTTTACACCCTCCTGCATCAGTGCAAAAACCTACAGCTCTATATACCATTCCAGCCAATCCATATATATACACACCAGAAAGTCATCAAAAGAACAATGTACAATTAAACCAATTACCATCCTAAATTTATGACAAAAGCATGCTAAATGATATGTATCATCCAATTTGGGAGAAAAGAGGATATACATAAGTGGACCACTCTTCAATTAGTGCATTTATTTTTTCCCTTGACAGCATGTAGCAACGAGCGTCTGGGTAATACTGCACAAACATATTTAAATGACAAGTAAATTTACTTGAAGTCTAACAAGTACAAACACAATTAGAGTTGGAAAAATGTAAAACTTACTGTCAATGGGATGCCGAGTCGATCATGTGTGACGATATCCCGCATGTACTGCATCACATAGTACCCACAATCGTTGTTATTGGGTTGGTAGGGGCACTGTAACGAAAAACACCAAATATATCATGCGTTAAAGAAACATTTACGTTATGGTTTAACTAGACTTATTGTTTTAAAAATTGAATAACTTTATAAAACCTGGACTTGTTGCCACTTATAAGCATCTTTCGGGTCAGGGGCTCTAGAATACTTCAACTTAACGGAGGACCGGAAACTAGTCAATACTCTGAAAAAGAAACAACTTAAATTAATTTTATTAGCCAGGATCGTTCATAAAATGACAAATAATACAGCGCATTCAAATAATGTGACATTCACTTACTCATTGAAGAGACGCATCAAATCTGGGCGATTTTCTGGGAGAGCAGATTCCACAGGATCCAAATAGTAAATTATGGGCTCCTCTTGTGCCATCGGATTGATGACAAGCAAAATCCAATGTAGCCTAAAATGTTTTATAACGTTATGTCAGGGATATATATCTCTGATGCTCGGAACTAAAAATACAATGAAAGCTATAATACGTATAGACTTACCCTGTATTAACCGGAGCTAAGAATAAAGTTCTGCCTGTTGCCCTTAAAGAGAAACGCCTTTGAATCGCTTTGAACTGGTCCTCACGTTTCGAGCCCGCAACTTGTGCTATCGAATAAGGGCTTATGAGTTCGAACGAAACGTTCCGCCCGTCGATCATGACATGTTCATGCAGATGCCTTTATAGAAACCATACCAACTCCCAATTAGTGTAAAACTTATGACATTGAATGAAACCACAATGGAAACGCATATATACCTGATCCATATATTGATAACCGTAACATCGATCCATCTTTGGTTAACCACCTCCATTACCTGATCCTTCGAAAGAACATCAGTGAAATTTGCCTCGTCAAAAACATATCTGTTGAAAGGAATCGTGGCAATAGCATCAGGAGGTATGGTAGCTACAAATGCTCGCAACCGAGCACGATCTGGCGTTTTGGAGTTTGTATCTTCAATCACAGGATCAGACACTTGAACTTTTTTCTTACCCTTAGGTTTTGGTGCCTATAAACCATGTAAATAGAAAGTTTGAAAATTCCTTCCAATAATTAAGAAGTGTTAGTTTAAATTAATTAGCAAATAACCACCTGGGACAACGGATCGGTACGTGTACTCTTTTTCTTGATTTGAGCAGCTGAACCACGGGTACCATTGACATTAGGCACTTGTGCTTTCTTTCCCATAAATTGGGTACCCTGTAAAAACATGCTTTCTTTCCACATTACTGTACATGCGCTTGAATCTTGGAATGATCGGAAAGTACCCTGTAGAAGGACTCTTACCTTTCTCTCCATACCGAGATGTGCTGCATTTAGGACACTTCACCAACGACGCATACTGGTTCCGGAATAAAATACAGTCGTTGGGACAAGCATGTATTTTCTCATATTTCATACCGGTCGACCAGAGAATTTGCTTTGCCTCGTATGTTTTCGAGGGGAGTACGTTCCCTTCTGGGAGTATATCTCGTAGAGCGGATAGCAGAGCAGTGAAACTTGCATCACTCCAACCGTATAGCGCCTTCAGGTTATTCAATTTAAGCACCACACGCAATCTGGTGTATTTACTGCATCCCACATACAGAGGCGTCTCTGCATCGCTCTTCGGTGTCTCAAACATTTCAGGATCCTCCTCACCCACCACATTCAACATTTCTTCAAGATCATCGCTCTCATCACACATGTCTGTGTCAACCACATTTGAAGCGCTACTAACATCAGGTACCCGGTCTCCGCCAGAACACTCATACGTCTCACCATACTTTGTCCAACGTGTATAAGACAGATCGAATCCCATGACAGAATAAATGGCCCAACAAGTCAAGAGGACGGAGAAGCTTTCCATACAAACATGACATACAAGGGCATACAATTCTGTTAGAATTCTCTGCATGCTCAGCGGCAAATTCAATGAATTCTTTTGCTCCATCTATATATTCCTTTGAACGTCGATCACAAGACATCCATTTCCGATCCAACATTATAACCTACTAAAGAAAAATGGCAGTAAGATCGATGTGCATGACTTACTAATTAGGTAGCCACCTTACGATGTTACCTTATTTTTTTAACAAAAATTCGGCAACATAACGGCTAAAAAATGGAAGTTCCCAGGCTTGAAGAGCTCAGAAATTGATTAAGGGTTTAGGTTCGGAGCAGTGCCGCCTCGAGTCCGCTCTCCAAGAAATTAAAACCCGAGGGGTTAGAGGAAGCTAACCCTGGGTGTCGATCTCAAGGAGCCTATTGTAATATGGTTCCTAATAGCTAAAATGTAAACTTGAAAAGGCAGGTAAAAAGCATTTTTGTTTGGTTTTGATAGGAAGTTTGGTATGTGCAAAAGGTAAAGTAAAAGATTAGAGTTAAAAGTGAGATTTGGATGAAAATGGGATAAAGGTCATTCTTGATGAATGAAAGCTTTGGGAATCATTGCTTCAAAAGGTTTTCGAGGAGTTTGTTTGATTTCTAAAGAACCCTAGAGGAACCCCTCTAGGCTAGGCTTGGGTTAACTTAATTAATGCCGGAACCCTGCACATTACTTAATTTAACCCAAGTTGATTAAGTTCAAAATCAAGAAATAATTGATTACGTAACTTTTAAATCCACAATTTGGGCCACCCCACAATTGCTCTAATTTCTCTCTAAACCCTAATCCATTGATGGCCGCCCATACAATAAATTAGGACCTAAAGAGTGTTTACCTAATGTCTCAACACAACCAATTAATTCTTATGCCATCTCCCTCAAGCAAACAACTTAACATTCTTAATCCACTAACCAAGCCACCTTGCATTAGCACATAATTTTCACCAAGAGAATAACAAAACTATGAACCCATAAATTTCATTAAACTCAAAGCTAATAAGTAGCAATGTCAAGCATTATACAAGAAGGAAACAACATAAACATAAACATAGTTTCTAACCCTAATGACATAAATGCATCCAACTAAGTGCCATAAATGCACATCAACCAAATGCAATAGCAATTAATACAACCCACCAAAATGTCATAAATGCAACCCTAGAAACCTAGAAAAGCATAAATACAACAAATGGGGAAAGGATTAGAACTAGGAAAACTCCCCTATTGAAGCTTCAAGCTCATCCCTTGGCTCTCACCACCAAGAATGGTGGAGCCTAGCTGCTACTCTCCATGGAGGAACCAACAAGAAGGGAGGAAGGAAAGGAAGCCATGGAAGGATGGAAGAAGAATGAAGAAGATGAAGATGGAGAAGAGAGAAGAGAGAGCTAGGGCTTGGGGTGTGAAATGTAAAACCAAATCTATCTAAAATGAGTGTATTTTCGGCCTAATATGTCCCCCAAGTCTAGTCAAGTGAGTGGGTAATGAGTTAGATCTCGATTGGGCCCGAAATTTGCGAACTGATAAGCTGCAGACACGATTTTCGCCGTCTACTTCGCCGCAGCGAAGTCATGTAGCCTCTGGTTCTTCTCCCATTTTTCGCCGTGGGTTCGCCACAGCGAACTTACTTCCCCTCTGCCTCTTATGGGTTTTTCGCCGTCACTTCACCGCGGTGAAGCCGCAGCGAGGTCACTTTGTTTCTGCCTCTTTGTTTGGCCTTTTTCTTCGTCCCGGGTCCGATATTTTGGTCCTGAGCGACCCTGCAAGTGAAAATAAGATAAAACCAAGATCAAATAGCCCTATAAATTAATTAATACAATTAATCTACAATTATGGCTAATTACTCCTAATTTTACACTCATTTCCCTTGAGAGTTTAGGATATTCAATTTGACATTATCAGACCAAAATTTGCATCTTAATCACGTTAATTGCCTCAATTTAAGCATGTAAAAGCATTACAAATCAGAGATTTGTCAACTCTCAAGGCCCTCTCTTTTAATATAAAAATGGATAGCCCACCACAACAGAATTCATCACAGAGCATATATTCACAAGCAGAAAAATTCAATTACAGCTCACAGATCCAGTTCCACAAGGCAGTCATTTTATAAAAGTACATTAAACGACCACACAGTAGTCTTAGCACCTAACATAACATATAATGTACCTGATTCAATTCTCTAACTTGTCTTTAGGTGGAGGATGAAAATGTGGACCAAGAAAATGCTTGTTCAAATTCCTACAACATATAAATAACATAATTAGATCAACCTTGAATTAATGCAACCTTCCAAACTTAAGGGAAGCATAAGTTCTAGCATCAACCTTGAATTTCTAGCATCTACTTATACATTGTACCTGGGAACAAAAGCTAAATATACATGTAAAAAAATTAGCTTTTTTGGTCCAAAATCAATAAAATTAGTTAAAGTTATAAAATTTCTAGTAAAATATGATTTACTATTATATCTACTTTTATATTTCTCTCATACTATGATTAATAATGACATTTTAAGGGGGGAAAGGGACATTTGATGACTCACAAATTGACTTAAAATTTTTCAGATATTGATAAACTTGTTGCATGTATTTTCAAACAAAATAATATATTTTTCTGGGGGACATATTTTATCATTTATTATTCATTATATTACTTTGATGTTCATTTATAACTAGGCAGATGCAAATTAAATAAGGAGCTAACATGCAAAATATTTCCAGACATCTGTCGAGCAATTTGGAATTTGATTGGAGGAAATGAAAAGCAATGGATCAAATGTAAAACCAGCTTTTAGAAATGAAAAGCAATGGATCAAATGTAAAACCAGCTTTTAGAAATAAAAAAAAAAGAAAAGAAAAACTGGGTTGAAAATTAACAATTACCTGCAAAGAAAAAGCTGAACGACGAAGCAACAACAACGACGGATTTGAGAACGGAGCTAGACAACTTTGACGAAGCAAGAATAGATTTGAGAGTAAAATGGGAGGAATGGGAGTAAAATGGTGGGCTAGGGTTCACAAATCTGGGGTTCACAAAGCAAGAATAAGAAGAACAAGACGGAGGTTGAAGAAGAGGGAGTTCCACCGGTGGTCCACGGTGGCGCTGGCTTCAGAGCTTTGGGTTGAAACAAGAGGGAGCAAGACGGAGCTTTGGGTCTCAGGTTTAGCTGGGTTGATGAGCTTTGGGGTTTAATTTTGACAGGGAAAAAGATGGAGGGAAACGAATTTATTTGGCGCAAAAACCTATCCCAGCGCTTTATACATATAAAGCGCAGGGATAGGTCCTAGAAATTAAAAAAGACTTAAATAAATAAAAAAAATTAAAAAAAGAGGGAAAATAAAATAATAATTATAAAAACTATACCTGCACTTTTTACATGAAAAGTTTTGGTGTAGGCCCTAAAAATGAAAAAAAATTAAATTAATTAAACGAGAACAATTAACAACTGAAAATAAAAAATACTTCTCTAGGAGCCTATCCCAACGCTTTTTACGTAAAAAGCGCTGGGATAGGCATTACAAAAATTAAAAAAAACTGGGGGAATTTAGAAATTATTAAATAAAAGAGATAAGTTTAAATATTCATGGAATAAAATATGAACCATAAATGATCTATCCAGCGCTTTTTACGTAAAAAGTGCTGGGATAGGGTCATAAAAATTTAAAAAAAATCTGGGAGGAATTTAGAAATTATAAAAAAAGATAAGGTTAAATAATAAGGTTCAGAGAATTAAGTTTAAAGGAAATAACCTATATAAAAACAAACCTGGGAGGAATTTATAAAAAATTAAATTAAATAAAAAAGATAAGGTTAAATATTCAGAGAATTAATTAAATATAAAGCAAATGACCTATCCCTCAGAGAATTAATTAAATATAAAGCAAATGACCTATCCCAGCGCTTTTTACGTAAAAAGAGATGGATATGGTCATAAAAATTAAAAAAAATGGGAGGAATTTAGAAATTATTAAAAAAAATTAGGTTAAATAATTTAAAACTGGAGAGAAAGGTTAAAGGAAAAATTAAATTGAGCCCATAATCCTGCCTTCCATAAAAAAATTTAATAAAACAATATTAAGCAGTATGTGAGTATTGGGTTAGGCTTAAAATATTAAAAAAATATCCCATACCCTATCCCAGCGCTTTTTATGTTAAAGCGCTGGTATAGGTTTTACCTATACTAACACTTATATTTATGAAGCGCTGGAATAGGTCACCCAATACCTATCCCAGCACTTGTGTTTTATAAGCGCTGCTATTGTTGCGCTGCAATAGGATATTTTTGTAGTAGTGATAGTCAAACTCTCTAACTGGAAGTAGTTATAGCCAGTGATTATCCTATTGCCACGTATAATTGCTTTTGATGGAAATCATTATATTTTAATGATAACAATAGTTCATGACGATCCTAAGTAAAGAAACAAAAAGAATAAATGTTAGTTTTCTGATCCGTTAGGTGACATTTCTTGATACATACATCTTAAAAAACAAATAATACCACTTGGTAATAAGATTCTCTAACTTGTATTCTTTGTTTCTTTCAAAAGATTTTATTAGATAAGAAATCAATCTCTTGTTTGTAGGTGTGACACTAGCTTTAGTATTAGTATTTCCCCATTTATTCATTTATCTTCTAATGTAAATATTGATTTTATTGATACATACATCTTAAAAAACAAATAATACCACTTGGTAATAAGATTCTCTAATTTGTATTCTTTGTTTCTTTCAAAAGATTTTATTAGATAAGAAATCAATCTCTTGTTTGTAGGTGTGACACTAGCTTTAGTATTAGTATTTCCCCATCTATTCATTTATCTTCTAATGTAAATATTGATTTTGCCCCTTTATTATGCGTAGAGTCTCCATGAGTTTTATTATTCTATGAAGCATTCTGATAGAAAATATGGGAAATATATAGAAAGAAATAAATGGTTGCCTCATATTCATAGGAATTTCTACACTATTTTGTAAATTTTTATGTACGTTGAGGAAACAACTAAATCTGCTTTTGTTTCACTGTTTTATATTGGCAAGTTGATTTGGTATTTTAATAAGAAAGTAGACTAAGGTTTAAGCCTTTAAATAGATGTTAATTAGGAACATGTAAGACACACTGGAATGTATGAGTAGCTACGGATTAGTTGCTCTTTTCTCCCCTGTTTGCTTCTTGTGCATTAAGACAAGAGTGTTGTGAGTATATATATCATACTCACATTCTCTCATTTCTTAAAAGGGGAAAAAAAAAAAGAGAGGACACATTGATGTAAATTACTACATATACTGATTCTGTTTGAAGCCATGAAATTAAATTGTATGCCTTAATGTTCTTAAGTTAAATACAGCCTAACTTATTTATGTTGACTTTTGGGCATAGACAAAGAAAACAACGTTGTCTAATTGTTCAAAATGTGCAAGACTAAAGAAACAGTCATTTGATCTTTAGTCTTTCAATCATTAAGGATACTGTTGTATGTATATGTAATTATTTGTTGAGATAGAAACATTAACTCTTGACTTTGGTGTTAATTGAGACGAATTCTCACATTGTAAATAGTATATGGGTTTATTTTAAGCTAAAGATAATAATTATTTTATTTCACTTTTATATTACAAAGTAGCATCTTGAAATTCCAAGAGCATTTGGACGTATTGATAGAAATGTTAGTGTGCCATTGAGTCACTAAGTACATTTCTATCTTTTTTTGAATTTGACTTGAGTTCACTTTAATCCTTTCAAATTTAACTAATGTGGTGTTTGCATTGCTATACCTGACTTAAAATTGGTGCATTTAGCTATTTTGTTCTGGTCAATCCTGAAATTCAATTGGAAATGTGGCTTTGTCTCATTATTCTCATAAGCTACTGCACTAATTTGGAATGATCACAACAAATTCACTTGGTGACATGGGTTTTACTTCAAACTAAAGAGATGAATAATGTACTTTAATGTTATATTATTTTAATGTGACTTTTATTTTGACAATGCATTATTCCTATTTCGAGCATAAAGGTATGTTTAATTGAGATTGTGTGAACATAAAACTAGATATGGTTATATTAATTGACTTGGTTTCGATAGTTCAAAGTCTTCATTATCCATTATTTACATGTAAAGCTTGGGACGGACTCACATAAATTTAGTTTAGTTTTTAAATGGATTATGTGATCAAGGACTTTGATGGATGTTAAATGGCACCTGATTGTGACGAGTTTGACTTAAAAAGATTTATAAATGGAACTTTATTAATGAGTTTAACCTTAAAAGATGATTGTTTGGTTAACATGGTGCAGATATCAACTCAATTAGAAAAAGAAAAAAGATGTTCCCATTTGGTTGCAATTTTGCGTGAACTTCTTATTTGTACTATTCTATATATGTGAGGTTAGCTGTCAGTTTTATTTTGACCAAGGAATATGATTGTTTGACCTTAGTTTTGCTAGGGATGAGGCGTTGATGCTTGAATGTTGTTTGAGGCTCAATGCTTGAGTATGTGGCTTAATTTTGAAGTTAAAGGAAATGAGTATTTTCGTTGGTTTAAGTTAGACTATTTACTATTATTGAAAAGGGGTGCTTTGATTGTATGTGATGTTATTTGGACGCGAAATATATGTATGTATATCTATATATTAAAAATTTTAGTCAGGGTATGGAAATTATTCTTCTAGGAGAGAGATGCATCTTAGTCTGACACACATTTACAAAATATTTTGGTTGAAAGAATTGCATTAGTTGAGATTTTGTGCAAAGAACCTTGCATTTAAAATCTGTATTAAACATTCCCTGGCTTATGTTTGATTTCTGTTTAAAGGTTTATTCTAAATTTTGTGCTCAAAATTTACTATAAAATGCCTATGTGATGTTGTTAAATGTGATTTACATTGCTCAACATTTAAAATATATATATATATATATTTATACCCAATTTGATGGTGTTAACAGCAATTGAAGTCAATACGTATTATTTGGTTGTGGCTGTGAGTTACTATATGATGTAACAACGGATTGTGATAGTTTAAATTTCAATTTACTACTTTATTATTATAATATTATTTTTAAATTGAGAAATTTTAGTGGTGATACCTAGCTTTTCATCTAGTAACTGGACCGTAACGGGGGAGGAATGTAATAGCCCAGGTCTTGTGAAATAAAAAAATTAAATTAATTAAATATTAATTGAAAGAAAAATTTATAGATTGATTCAAAATGTAATGACCCAAAAATAATAAATAAGATAATTTTGTTATTAGTATTAAAAAATGAGTTCATGGTGAATGTGTTTTTTTTTTATCTTGTTATGGTAAGTACCACTCTGTTCCTTACTATAAGTCTAACTACCACAAATTTTTTGTTCCAAAATATAAGTCTACTTTGGGATCAATTAATACTATTGTGACTATTTTACCCCTATATTGGAAATAGGAAAGATGAGAGAGAAGACTTATAATGTATAAAATATTATTTTAACACCTATTCTTAAATAAGGGCATAGTTGAAATTTTTTTTGAAAACATGCTATATTTAATGCTATAACTTCCACTCCTTGATATGTGATAAGTAGTTAGGGTGGACTTATAATAAGGAACAGAGTGGTATATATGAATATATATGTGTGCGTGTAATTGGTAAGGCAAATGGAACTAAATGACATGTGAAAGTAATATCAGTATGTAGATACGTGGTCTTGAGATCCAGTACCTACATTGTCAAAGGGGGGTGATATATTTTGATTTACAATTAATGAAATTCCCCTTGAAAATCAAAATGATAAAAATAACAATAATAAAATAATAACTACACCACCAGATTCTTTTACCTTAGCTTTCATTTTCTCTCCTTTCCCTATGCGACACAAGAGAAGAGGAAAGGGTGCTTTTCTAGAGACTTCTCAAGTCCTTTCATCTTTTTCCTTGGTTAGCATCGTTGCCGTCCTTCCCTCCCCGTCACCAAGCGAGCTGATATTCATTGTTGCTGGTGAAAAGATTGTCCTGACTCTGTTTTTTCTTTTTTCCCCTTCTCTGTTTGGCACGTCTTGGGGACTGAGTTGAGGGCTAAGCTATGTCCTTCCCTTTTTGTGTAAATTTGGGAGTTAGGGGCTAAAGAGTGGATATGGGTTGGAGGTTGATAGATAAGAGTATGGTATATATATTGGGGTGTAACAAGTGAGTGAATAACGTCCTACTTGAATACTTAGAATTGATTACTACTTGTTATGTTTTCTTTACTTTATTTTAATTGTCAAATCTATTAAGTCAAATTTCATGAAGACTAGTTTGAATAGATTGTGTCATCTGATTGTTGATTTTAACTCTTTATATAGAAGAAGGATTTTATCCAAAGTTATCCACTCTTCTTCCTTTCAATTATATTTAAAACTCATGCATGAAATTGCTTGAAATTTCAGAGTTATCATTTAGGAATTCTCATAGTAAGGTGATTATATATTTTACAATGTCTTATGAACTATTATGAATTGGGAATGAGTTTTGTTTAGTCGTTGAAGGTAATTCAATTCCATGCATGGTTGAAAATGGTTTTCTTAAGAGGATGGAATACAGAATGCTGGTTACTAACAACAGTATTGTTAGTCCTTGGTGCACCATGGTTAACCTCGAGCTCGCTTGACCCTCGTGGGCGCAATACTCACGCTTGATATTTTGGGATTTATTCTCACGCTTGTTTTTCGTGAGTCTTATACCTGCACCTATTTCGTGCCTCGTGCTGCGCTTGCTTGGTTACTTACACTTATGGACTTTGTGTCCACGCTTGTGTTCGTAGCCTTGCACTGCACTTGGTTAGTTAACCTAGTAGACTGTGTGTCTACGCTTGTTATCTGTTATGTTGAAGTCCTACAAAGGATAAATTGAGATTTATTGTTCCACTACTTATTTAGTTTTATTTGTATAATGATCTTCCATATAGTTTCATTTATGATTATGGGTGCTTGCTCTAGACATTGAAATTTATTGTTCTACTATTATTTTAGTTTAATCATGTTTGAATTGATTTCTTAAGTATTTTATTGGTATTTATAAAAGGGGCATTCTTCACCAGAAAGCTATTTTGGTTTCAGATAGTGGAGTATTTTATGTCCCACTTGTTGACTGTTTAACTCCGCCTATGTTTATAGCCGGTCCCAAGCCTGGGTAAAAGAGGAGGGTTGTGTTAGGCCCTGACAGCTAGCGTAAAAATCCCGTCGAATCTCATGAACATGGATCAATGAAGAAATTGTGTAAATGTTAGGTCGTTGCCCCTGTAAGCAACGCGCTGTATGGCTCGAGTACAGTGAGAAGAAAGCGAGAGCCGCTGCATCCTAGCCTGAATGCAGTGTTAAGAGAGCAAGGGCTAAAGGATAGGTTGAAAGTGGCAAAACGCATAAGAGGGGGGTGAATTGTGCTTTTCAAAAATTTAAACTTTAAATACAAAGACAATCCTTTATACTGGTTCGGCCAAACACTGCCTACATCCAGTTCTCCAACTCCTCGTTGGGTTCCACTAAACCACAGGTTTTACAAACCAGGTTCACCTGCCAACCTTTACAAGACAGAGTTTTAGACTTCCTCTAAACACTCCCCCTTACAAGTTGTAAGACTACAACCCTGTTCTAAAGTCCCAGACTTAAGAACAACCTCAAACAGTAGAGGATTTCAATCAATGAGTTCACTTAATGAACAGATTTTGTTAATTACTGAAGTACAAATAAACTCTCTAAGAGTAATAAAAACTTTGAGCTGAAATTAGGTAAAGATAATGAATGAATGTTCGACAGTTTTGTTTGCTTCTTCATAAATGCTCAAGTCTTGGTTTTTATATCTCTTTACAGATTTGCCTTTTTCCTTCAGCTTCATGAGACCGTTTGAATATGTTCGTTGGAAGCTCCTAGCCGTTGGCATTTAATGCTGGTCTTCATTTTAGTCATCTTTCTTCTCTTACTTCATTTAATTCTTGCAGAAGATGAGCTATGAGAGATAAGCGATGTGACCAACAATTACCTGCAACATTGTACTTGTGTAGCAGCTTTTTCAGTATCACTAGCATCTCATGCTATCGCTAGCTTCATAGAGTGAATCCTGCACTTAGCCTGTTAGCTAAACAAGTATTCATGTGAAGCACAGTTGGTGATATCGCTAGTAGGATTCATTATCTCAGTGTGTACAGATAGTATATTAGCTATTAGAATGTCAAGTTATTTTAGCAAGTGATTTCATTATCGATAGCTAAACTCATTATCGCTAGTAGCTATATTATCGATAGGTTATCATTAGCTCTACATAGCAACTTATCTGAATGTCTAAGTGTTCTGCTATCGCTAGCTATTCATGCTATCGCTAGTGGCTATGTCTTGTCTGTTATGAGACCTTAGCGATAGAGACAAGTTTTAGAGATAGTGATCTTTTGTTCTTTTCTTTAGACTAACTCAAGCTATTCCATTTGCGATAGTGAAGTTCTTAGCGATAGGATAGTTTATTTCCAAGACTTCATTAGCTTTTATTATTCTTATCTCTTCACCTGATAGGTTCTTAGTCTAGCGATAGTATAACTGTTATCTATAGGACTTGTTCAACGTTTAGATAACTTATACTTTTCCTTAATCATTTGCCTTGATTCTTATCTTGATTCTTTTCTAACTAAGTTATATTCTTATCTGATCATTTTACTTATGTTATCTTATAGAGTCCAGTCCTCATCAAAACTTAAGATTTCTAACATTCTCCCCCTTTTTGATGATGACAAAACATAATTAAAAACACATGTCAGATAAAATATGTTCAGAGCATGTAAACAGTATAGCACAAACGAGTATATGCCATTTTAACTCTACAAAAGGAATTACATCAGTTTTGGCCATGTATGATGCATATGCAGAATGATTTTCAAAAACTAAAGCACCCTCATTGTCAAAATTGTCACCGGAAGGATTGGCCATATATTCTTCATCAGGGTAGTCAGAGATAGAAGAGTCTGAGTAGAAGAATCTGTCTTGTTGGAGTTTTTCTTGCTTAGCTTGCTTAGCTTTTTCTTTCTTAGCTCTTACTAGCTCAGACTTGGCTTGCTCAGGATTTTCAGAAGGTTCAGTAATGGAGATGCCTGTAGCTTCTTTAGCCTTGGATGAATGAAACCTTCTTTTGTATCTCCATGCCCTTTTTCCTCGAGCAATTTCCTTTCTCTTCTTCTCTGCTGCCTTTTCTGCAGCTTCCTCTGCTTTCCTTTCTATTCTTGCCCTCCTTCTTGCCTCAAAGGCAGCTTTCTTCTCAACAGTCTCTTTATGCCTTCTTAAGGCCTCTTCAAGGGCTTTCTTGTTAGCAGCCTCCTTGCCAGCCTTTTTCTTTGCTTCCTCTGCCTCCTTCATAGATTTAGCGAAAGCCTCCCTCTTTTGATTCAAGATTTTAGCACGAGCTTTCTTTTCTTCTTTTGACATTCTGAGGGGACGAGATGGAGCTACTTTCTTCATCTTCTGAGCTTTAAGAGTCTCAGTGGTAGCCTTAGGAATGATCTTGAAGGAAACTTCTTCTCTGGCTTTCCTCTTGCTCCTGTTTCTCTTAGCCTCAGACACAAGCAATTTTTGAATGTTATCTTGAAACTTATCTCCAGTTCTGGGCTTGTCCTGGATTGTTATTTCTCCATCAGTTTCAGGAGGAAGTACAAAGACTGGGATTGGTTTGGTAGTAAAAACACTTGGAGGAATCCCATACTTGTCTGCTAACACAAGAGCTTTTGCAAACAAGTCTATTTCTGGTGCTTTAGCAGACTGAGCTTGAGGCTTTTTGGAAGATTGAGAAGGAGTTACATGATCCTTAGATGCCATGTAGCTTCTAGCTATCCCTCTGACAACATTTTCAACTTCTTCAGCTATCATGGAAGCATCAATATCTTTCTCCCTCTTTTTGTCATCATCATGGCGAGGGATAAGAGTTGGGTCAAGGGTGGGAGAGGGATGGCTAGCGCTGGGAGAGGTATGAGGGATAGGAGAGGTGGGAATTTGTGTGTGGGTGCTAGCGCTAGGAGATGGGTTAACGATAGGAGATGTTTGAGGTTCAGGAGGTGTGGGAACTTGGGTGGGTTTTGGAGATGGTCTGGGAGAGTGAGGGCTATCGCTAGGAGATGGGCTAGCGATAGGGGTTACTGGAGGGGTTGGGACTTTGTGTTGGGGTTTTGAAGAGAGGTGAGTTGTGAGAGGGGAATTTGGTGGACTGGGAGAAGAGGGAGTAGAGGAGTGGGTTGGGGAATGAAGGGGTGAGCGAGAATGATGAAGAGGGGAGTGAGGTGGTGATGATTTACCTTGAGGGTTTGGTGCTCTTGGAAGACTCAGGCATTCTTCCAAATGTTTCACTTGAGCCTGAAGTTCCTGAATAGGATTCAGTAACTCTGCTTTCTGTGCGTCCAGAGCAAAGTTAAATTCTGCAGAGAGTCTGAAGATTATTTCCTCAATTGCTTCTTTGGAGAACACTGAAGATTTGGACGCAGCAGGAGGAGGAGGTGAAGCTCTTCTGGATTGAGCTTCTTCCTCAGCAAATTCAGGTGGAGCAGAGGAAGAAGGAGCACGAGAAGCTTGGGAGTGAGACACAGATGCACCTCCATCAACAGGTACTTGGATTACCATCTTCTTCAGGGTAGAAGTGGTGACCTGCTTGCACTTTTTGTTCTCTCCATCCCCTAAAGACTTGATCTTGGAGAATTCTAGGATGTGAGATACAAGCTGAGGATAAGGCAGAGGAGCCTTGGGATATTTGTCTAAAAGAAATCTATAGATCTCCATACACACCAGTTGGCCTGGGTTGAGTTGGACTTTCTGAATGAGATTTGCCAACCACGGGTTTGTTAGAATCTTAAGTTTTGATGAAGACTGACCCCATAAATAACATAAGCAAATAAGCGCAAGTTACCTTTGAATTAAAACAAGTAAAATCTAATAGGTAACAGATCACCGTTGCAAGAGTAAAAGATAGCAGATGGAAACTTAGCAGAACAACAAGAATGAATATCTCTATTGCTAAGTGTATCCCTACAGCTAGTAGACGAAGAGCAATAGCAAGTGAAGACATAGAAATAACAAAGTTAATATCTATCGCTAAGTCTAGCACAATCGCTAAGAAAGATCCTATCGCTAGTAGTTCATTAAGAACATGAAAAATAAAAGGAAGTATAACCAGCTGAACAATGAACCATGTCCTTGAGCTAATGGAATCAGCTAGCGATAACAGAGTAAGCTATCGATAACAAAAATGCTTCAGATAATGATCATTCAGATAGCTAGTGCAAATGAGTCAAATGAGCTAACATAGTTGCTAGCGCTAACTCGTTTCGCTATCGATAATAGGATACCTTGAAACACCCTTTAATAAACATTTCAGTATCCTTAAAGCTAATAAGCAATCAAGTATCTAGCGATAAGGGATTAGCAATCGATAGAAGAATGTATGCTGATATGATATAACTAGTACTCTGAACATTGAGCTAAAAGAATATGCTATCGATAATACTCTTGCCTATCGATATAAAATGCTTTGAAATACCTTACATTGTCTTTATCTCATTTGAGCTAATGGACTAAATTTGTGATAGCATTCTCTATACCTTAAATGATTATTTGTTCAGCTAACAGCTTAAGTGCAGAACTCACTATGAAGTTAGCGATAGCAGATCAACCTAGCGCTAGTGAAAAAGCTGCCAGAAAGTACAATTCGTACAGACGCTCAGAACGCTAAGTCTATTTCTCTCCTAGCTCACCCTACGCAAGAAGTAGTTGAAGCTAGAGCAGAAAGTTAAGCCCGATGAAGAAGCTGCATTAAATGCCAACGGCTATGAGCTCCCAACGACTAAATTCAAACGGCTTCTTGAAGATTGAACGCTAGGGCGAAATCTGAGAAGAGATATAAATACAGAACTTAAGCATTTATTGAAAAGCGACGAAAAACGAGAATATTCACATACTCATTCATTGCTCTCTGTTTTCTGTATTTATTGTTTTAGAGATTTTATCTGTACTTAAGTGTTTATCAAAATCAGTTCATTAAGTGAACGTATTTATTGAAATCCTCTACTGTTTGAGGTTGTTCTGAAAGCTTGGTGCTTTAGAACAGGGATATTGCCTTACAGGTAGTAAGGGGGAGTGTTTAGAGAGATTATAAAACTCTGTAAAGGTTGACAGGTAAACCTGTGCTCGTAAAACCTGTGGTTAGTGGAACCCAACAAAGTGTTGGAGAACTGGACGTAGGCAGTGTTGGCCGAACCAGTATAAAGTTTGTGTTGTCTTAATTTTTCCTAGATTTTTAGAAAGCACAATTCACCCCCCCTCTTGTGCGATTGCCACTTTCAGGGTTGTCAATCTTTGCAAAGCTGCTGAAGTTCCCTGACTTGTGAGTCATGATTCTGGTGTAGACATAGTGCAGAATCCTGTTGATTACAGGCAAGTCAGCTGGCTTGTTGGTGGTAGTCTCATAGATCTCTGCAAGCTCTTCTTCAGAGTACTTCTCAGGCATGTACCATTGGTTATATTCTTCCCCGAAAATCCCCAATATTCTCTTGACAGCCCTCCATCCAAAAACGAAGCCTCCTCCTCTTACCATACCTTCGTAAGAGATGTTCACAAGCTTTCCTTTAGAGTATTCGAGAAGGGGTTTCAGACTGGAATAGAATGTGCGCAACACTTCCTCATTATAATCATTATTCACATCTAGCCAGTTCTGGTACGGTAGCAACTAGGCATCCAAGTCAAAACCTTTCTGCTTGAAGTATTCTAAATCAACTCAAACGGCAGCCCGATCTAGGGTTCTTTTTTCTGCGAAGAATGCTCGTGGAGCTTCGAGGGGGTTGACAAATATGGCACACCTGTGAGGGTTTCTTTTTGACGCTTGGGGGGTTCTCAGTAACTTCTTTAGAAAAAGATACATTCTTCTGGGTACGAGGCCTTTTGCTAGCTGACTTGGGAGATGGATTAGCGCTAGGACTCTTTGAGACAGAGAGAACTTTGGTTTTGGCCATTTTAGGGTTTTGAGAACAAGAATATTTTGGAGATGAATGCTTGAATGCTCAGAAAGTGTTTAAAGTAGAAGAGAGATGATTTTTCGTGAATGAATGCAAATGCAAGTGATCTAGCTTTATAAGTTTAGGGTTTAGGGTTTACCATCAGTGAAGTACATCAGCTAACGTTTCGTATTCTGACTTGTTAAGTGACTTGCTATAACTAATATGAGCTGCTATCGCTAGCAGGCATGATCCCACGCTGAGCAAGTGACTTAGACTCATCACTCACTCCTTCCAGTTATCGATGGCTGACTTTGCTATTGATAATATGTTTGGCTAGCGATGGCAATCTTTGCTCAACCTTAACTTTGCCCTGCATATGCTAACGATAGTGATTCTCACTATCGATAGGTCAGTCCTGCAAAACTTAAGATTTGGCACTCCGATGCCTAAGTTAGTGATTAATCTGTATGAATAAAATGAATTTTAATTCAGAATATTTCAGAGATATTTACAACTCTTTTGGATTTACCATTCCTAATTCCCTTCTGATGAAGATAAATTGTGCTGTCTCAAGAGGTTTCGTAAAGATATCAGCAAGTTGCAAGTTTGTTGAGATGAATTCCACCTTGACATCTTTCTTTTGAACATGATCTCTCAGAAAGTGATGTCTCACATCAATATGCTTGGTTCTGGAATGATGAACTGGATTTTTGGCCAAGCTTATTGTGCTGGTGTTGTCACAGAGAATAGGCACCTCTGGGAATTCCAAACCCAGATCTCTAAGTGATGCTTAAGCCATAGGACTTAAGCACAACAACTTGCTGCTGCAATATATTTAGCCTCTGTAGATGAAAGAGAGACACAATTTTGCTTCTTGCTGGCCCATGAGACTAAGCACCCACCTATGAATTGGCATTGTCCACTTGCGCTTTTTCTATCTGTCTTATAACCTGCATGGTCAGAGTCAGAATAATCAAGAAGGTACTCTTGAGTTCCCTTGGGATACCACAGCCCAAGCTCTTGAGTCCCTTGCAAATAACGCAAAATTCTTTTTACATTAGTTAAGTGGGATTCCTTAGGATTTGCTTGATATCTAACACACATTCCCACACTAAATTGGATATTAGGTCTGCTAGCTGTTAAATAAAGTAAGGAACCTATAATTCCTCTATAATGAGATTGATTTACTACTTTTCCTTTGACATCTGCATCTAAACTGGCAGAGGTACTCATGGGAGTGTCCTCATCCTTAGATTGCTCCATCCCAAACTTATTGAGAATCTCTTTACAATACTTGCTTTGGGAGATAAAGATGTCATCTTTCCTTTGCTTTATTTGCAGGCCTAGGAAGAATGTTAATTCTCCCATCATTGACATTTCAAATTCTCCCTGCATCATCTTAGCAAACTCTTCACAGAGCTTTTCATTAGTAGCACCAAAAATAATCTGGCTTTATTTTTGACAATTTGACCAGATTCATCAAGTTTGTTTTTGAAAACCCATTTAGTAACAATAATAGGATGATTTCTTGGTCTAGGTACTAAATCCCAAACTTGATTCCATTTAAATTGATTAAGTTCTTCCTGCATTGCAACTATCTAGTCACAATCAACAAGAGCTTCATCAACACAGGTTGGTTCAATTTCAGAAATAAAGGCAGAAAATTCAATTTCATTTTGTAGTTGCCTTCTGGTTCTAATTCCTTTTGATATTTCTCCAATTATTTGTTCAGGAGGATGGTGCCTAAGATGTCTTATGGAAGATTGAGGCTCATTAGCTTCATTTTGATCATCTTCAGCATCATCTTCAGAACTCACTATCGATGGCTTTGGTGCTATCGATATGGGAGGTTTTGAAATGTTTGAATTTTGATTTTCAGCGTTTGCTATCGATGGCTCTGGGGCTATCGATAGTGAACGTTTTAAAGCTTGAGAAAATTCTTCATCCTCATTATCACAGAGTTGTTTTTCTTGAGGAGTTTCATCAAACACTACATGCATTGATTCTTCAACAGTTTGATTTTTCTTGTTATATACTCTATATGCTTTACTCCTATTTGAATATCCTATGAATATGCCAATATCAGATTTAGGATCAAACTTACCCAGATTTACCTTTCCATTGTTGTGGATGTAGCACTTAGATCCAAAGATCTTCAGATGGCTGATATTGGGCTTTCTTCCTTTGTAAATCTCATATGGAGTCTTCTCCATCCCCTTCCTGATGTATGCTCTGTTTGAGATGTAGCATGTTATGCTCATTGCATCTGCCCAAAACATTTGAGGCACCTGTTTTTCATTCAGCATGCTTCTTGCCATTTCTGTGAGCACTCTGTTTTTTGTCTCAACAACACCATTTTGCTGTGGAGTACGAGGAGTAGAGAAGTTGTGTTCAATACCATTTTCATCACATAAGTCCGTAAATTCCTTGTTCTCAAATTCTCCTCCATGATCAGTTCTGATTGCTACAATCCTTGTGCCTTTTTCATTCTGCAATTTCTTAGCAAGCACACAAAAGGCATCAAAAGTTTCATGTTTTGAGGAAAGAGACATAGTTCATGTAAATCTTGAATAGTCATCCACAACTACAAGGGTGTATAGACTTCCACCTAGGCTTTTCACTCTTGCAGGCCCAACTAAATCCATATGGATCAGTTCCAATGGCCTATTTGTGGAAACTGTCTTCTTGATTTTAAATGAAGACTTTGTTTGTTTACCTCTTTGGCAAGATTCGCAAATTAAATCATGCTTAGTTCTAAAGTTAGGAATGCCTATGACTAGATCTTTCTTAACTAGCTTATCAAGTTGAACAAAATTCACATGAGCTAATCTCTTGTGCCATAGCCAACAAGTTTCATCATTTGAAATAAAACAATTTTCTTCAAGTTGTTGGCATAAATCTAAAGTGTATAGATTACCATTTCTATTTGCTTTTAATTTACACTTAAGATTTATTTTATTTAATTCTAAATCTTTCTTATCAACAATAAGACATTCACTAGAATCAAAAATAACCTAGTTACCGTGGTCAGTGCTTTGGCTAACACTTAGAAGGTTGTGGCAGAGACCATCCACTAAGTACACATCCTTGACAGGACCAACTTCACAAATTCCAGTGATCTTCCCACTCTGGTTTCCACCAAAGCTGACTTTGGCTCCTTCTTTTGTCACTAGATTGTTGAATTTGTTCTTGTCACCTGTCATATGCCTAGAGCATCCACTATCAATATACCATTTTACTTTGTTGGATGCTTTGAGGCACACCTGCATAAATCAACCAGATTTAGGTACCCAAACTTTCTTGGGTCCTTTAGGATTAGTCTTTGCCTCTGAGTTTGTGAAAACTTTAGGCACATAAGTTCCTTTAGGAACCCACTTATATGACCCACTAATTCCATACTTCCTAGGATTGCAAGTAGATTAAGTATGTCCCTTCTTATTACAATAGTTGCAAAAACTATAAGGCGAGGAGTATTCTGAAGATTTCCTGAAATATTTTAAATATGGTTTCACTTTGGGTTCTTCCCATTTCCTTGAAGCTTTCTTTGGCTCATAGCCTATTCCTGTTTTGTTTCTAAAAGCTTTTTGATCCTTCAAAATTATGTTTAGCATTTCTGAGCCTCTTGTAAATTTTTCTAAAGCATTTGAAAGCTTCTCTTTGTCCTTCAACAAATTTTCACAGTTAGAACAACTGTCAAGCTTTGTTGGAGAATGATTCGCTATCGATGGAGGAGTGGCTATCGATAGCTCAATTCTGGGAGCTTGCGCTAGCTGTTCTTCTATCGATAGTGCAGAAGGGATTTTTGATGCAGAAGAGGAAATATTTTTTTTGAGTTCTTTGTTCTCTTTTCTCAAACCTACAACTTCCTTAGCAAGCTTAGTTAGTTCAGTATGCATTTCATTATACATATTTTGAAGTTCAGAGTAAGTAGGTTCATAATCATATACCTCAGTATCACTTAGTTCCTCTTGAGCAACAAGACAGAGATTTGCATTTTCTTCATGATCGCTAGCTTCCTCATCTGAGCTATCACCCCAGATGGATGATACATATGTCTTCTTCCTTCCAAAGGCCTTTTCCTTCTTTTTCCCCTTTTTTTGAATCTTTGGAGACTTGGACATTCTGCTTTGAAGTGGCCAGGCTTCTTGCATTCAAAACATACAGGAGCTTTCTCTTTCTGAGAATCCTTTCTGAAGCTAGGACCACCCCTCTGGAAACCTCCTCTTCTTTTGAAGAATTTCTTAAATTTTCTTACCATGAGAGCCATATCTTCATCATCAAGGTCTTCATCATCACTATCCTCTTCATCTCTTTTAGACACAGCAAGGGCAAGAGATTTCTTCTTAGGATTTCCTTGAGCTTCCCTTTGGGCTATCACAGTTGGCTCATATTCAGCAAGACTTCCAAACAAGGCAGTGATGGATTTGGTTGATTCACCTTGCATCTCTTGGATGACAGTGACCTTCATAAGTCAATCACCTTTTAATACTTTCAGAATCTTGCTGACTTGTTCCTTTTCTGGCATTTTTCTTCCTAGTGCAGCAAGGTTATTGATGAGATGAGTGAATCTAATCTCCAGATCTCTTATCTTTTCTCCATCAATCATTTCAAACTTGTGGAATTCTTCAATAAGCATTTCCACTCTTCTGTCTTTTACTCCTGATGTTCCTTCATGAGCAATCTGTAAGGCTTCCCACATTTCCTTTGCCGTATTTAAGTGGCTAATTCTGAAGAACTTAGTTTGGCTAAGGGCACTTTGGATCATGAGGATTGCCTTGCTATTCAACTCAACATCTGCAATGTCTTCTGGAGTATATTCGTTTTCACCTTTTGGGTTGCCTAGAATACTGGTAGGCACAATATCCCCTTCTTCTATGATCTTCCATAGTCTATACCCATTAGCTTTGATGTATATTTTCATTTTGAGATTCCAGAAGGTATAATGCTTTCCATCAAAGCCAGGAGGTTTGTTGATGGAACTTCCTTCAGGCAAGATATTCTCATACGATGCCGTTTTTTATCTTTACTTCTCAGATTCGTTGGAATCAAAAGGGAGAAGACCTGCTCTGATACCAAATGAAAGTGGCAAAACGCACAAGAGGGGGTGAATTGTGCTTTTCAAAAATTTAAACTTTAAATACAAAGACAATCCTTTATACTGGTTCGGCCAAACACTGCCTACATCCAGTTCTCCAACTCCTCGTTGGGTTCCACTAAACCACAGGTTTTACAAACCAGATTCACCTGCCAACCTTTACAAGACAAAGTTTTAGACTTCCTCTAAACACTCCCCCTTACAAGTTGTAAGACTACAACCTTGTTCTAAAGTCCCAGACTTAAGAACAACCTCAAACAGTAGAGGATTTCAATCAATGAGTTCACTTAATGAACAGATTTTGTTAATCACTGAAGTACAAATAAACTCTCTAACAGTAATAAAAACTTTGAGCTGAAATTAGGTAAAGATAATGAATGAATGTTCGACAGTTTTGTTCTCTTCTTCATAAATGCTTAAGTCTTGGTTTTTATATCTCTTTACAGATTTGCCTTTTTCCTTCAGCTTCATGAGACCGTTTGAATATGTTCGTTGGAAGCTCCTAGCCGTTGGCATTTAATGTTGGTCTTCATTTTAGTCATCTTTCTTCTCTTACTTCATTTAATTCTTGCAGAAGATGAGCTATGAGAGATAAGCGCTGTGACCAACAACTACCTGCAACATTGTACTTGTGTAGCAGCTTTTTCAGTATCGCTAGCATCTCATGCTATCGCTAGCTTCATAGAGTGAATCATGCACTTAGCCTGTTAGCTAAACAAGTATTCATGTGAAGCACAGTTGGTGATATCGCTTGTAGGATTCATTATCTCAGTGTATACAGATAGTATATTAGCTATCAGAATGTCAAGTTATTTCAGCAAGTGATTTCATTATCGATAGCTAAACTCATTATCGCTAGTAGCTATATTATCGATAGGTTATCATTAACTCTACATAGCAACTTATCTGAATGTCTAAGTGTTCTGCTATCGCTAGCTATTCATGCTATCGCTAGTGGCTATGTCTTATCTGTTATGAGACCTTAGCGATAGAGACAAGTTTTAGAGATAGTGATCTTTTGTTCTTTTCTTTAGACTAACTCAAGCTATTCCATTTGTGATAGTGAAGTTCTTAGCGATAGGATAGTTTATTTCCAAGACTTCATTAGCTTTTATTATTCTTATCTCTTCACCTGATAGGTTCTTAGTCTAACGATAGTATAACTGTTATCTATAGTACTTGTTCAACGTTTAGATAACTTATAATTTTCCTTAATCATTTACCTTGATTCTTATCTTGATTCTTTTCTAACTAAGTTATATTCTTATCTGATCATTTTACTTATGTTATCTTGTAGAGTCCAGTCCTCATCAAAACTTAAGATTTCTAACATAGGTCGTTGCCTGGTTGTAACGCGTTGTATGGCTCGAGTACAATGATAAGAGAGCAAGAACCACTGCATCCTCACCCGAATGCAGTGTTAAATGAGCAAGGGCTACCGCACTCTAATGAACGGAGGCGGCTAAAGAAGCTAGTTCATGAGAGTAAGATCAGATTTGGTTCATGGAATATTGGGACGCTGAATTGGAAGCTTTTTGAGGTTACACAAGTTGTGAAGGATCGTAAGATTAATATATTATGCTTACAAGAAACCAGATGGGCTGGAGAGAGATCAAAAGAAATCAGAGTTAATGATTCTAAACTCTGGTACACAGGAAAGGTAAATGGGAGGAATGGTGTTGGTATCATTGCAGATAAAGAATGGCAGAAGAATGTAGTGAAAGTTAAGCGGATTGAGGACCGAATCATATCTGTGAGAGTAATTGATGACTTCCCATATTTAATAGATTTTTAGAAATATTTTATTGTATTTGGGGAGTCATCAATTCAAAAATTGAGAGATTTTGTTGTGATTTGAAAAGATACCAAATTGATACATTATTTGGGGATTTCTTTTAAATTATCTTGTTTTGAATTAAAACAGGAAAGTTACCAAAAAATAAAAAATAAGCATATGTCAAAACAAAAAAAAATATAGTTTTAGTTTATTATAATTATTGTTATTTGATTTGATTTAAGTTTCCTTTTTTTGTTTCTTTTCTTGGCAGCCACTACACATATGTGCATGATGGAATTGGAAATAAAAGAGACCTAAATTATAATCAATCATCATCACGAGATGAGCCACCAAGATCACTATTTACGTTCCCATACACACCAGACCACCATCCATTGTCTTCTCACGCAGCCACCGCCATCACCCTTCTTCTTCATCACACCAGAGGGAGCCACCCTCTTCTCCATCGACGGCAAACAGAGTGAGGACGGGAGAAACTCCATTTTCCGTCTCCGTTCATCCATTTTCATCTTCTTCGTCGAATAGGAGGCGAGTTCCGGACTTCTTTGTTCAGTAACAGAAGTTGAGTTCGAAGGGTCAGAGGGAGCTTCTTCTTCGTTTCACATCTTCACATTGTGGTGGCTATCTGCTTTGATTTATTTGTGGATTTTATTTCTGAATTTTTTGCCGCTGTGATGGATTGTATTTGGAGCATATGTAGCTAATTTGTTTTGCACCTAGAGTAGTTATGAACTAATTCTTAGATTAGAGCATGTTTGAACCTTTTATTTGTGTTTAATTTTAGTTTTGTTTACTTGATCTTGTTGTGTTTATCTACTTAGTGCTTGATCACCACTTAGTATGAATTAGGGGAATTTAGATTAGCCTTGGAAGAGGGATCTTAATTAGACCTTGATTGAGTAATGTGGGATTAGAATTTATTCTAATTTTCCAATAAGATAGGAATATACCTACTGGACCCATATAATCCTATTAGAGTGAACTTGATTTTTATAGACTCTTGAGTAGCTTAGTTAGGAATAACAAGTGGAACTTAAGAGAGAGATGTAAGAGATTGGGAGATCCTTATGTCTATAAATACTCTAGATTAACAAGCTAATTTTAAATGCAATTAATTTGGTTATTACATGCTCTATGAATTGAAAAGGGAATTGGCCACTCTAGGTTGCTTCTTTTGTCATTTGCATTAGATAGTTTGTTTTATTTTGATTTTAATTTCTTTTCACTAATTAAAAATCAATTTGGTCTTCTCAAATTAAACAAAAGTGTAAAATCAATGATCAATTGAAATTGTGGTACCAAGTCTTCGTGGGAACGATACACGATTTACTCTTTATTACTTGACGGCCCGTGCACTTACAGAAACGTAGGTTCAGTTTTGTGCCTATCAGTAATTGTGGGAAATGATACAATAAATGTTATTAGTGCATATGCATCCCAAGTAGGGGAAGAAGCACATCTTAAGGAGAAGTTTTGGGCAGATATTGAAGGGTTGATTCAAGGTATACCGGCAACCGAAAAAAATTTTATTGGAGGGGATCTTAATGGACATGTTGGGAAAGAGGCAGGATCATATGCAAGGGCGCATGGTGGTTTTGGTTATGGGGAGTTGAATAATGAAGGGCAAACAATTATCGATTTTTCCTTAGCATACATTCTTAAGATTGTTAACACATGCTTTAAGAAGCGGGAAGAACATTTAATTACATACAAAAGTGGAACTCACAAGTCACAAATTGACTTCTTTTTGGTAAGACACTGTGATAGAAGGTTATGTACTAATTGCAAAGTGATTCCTGGGCATGGGGAGATCGCTCACCATAGACTTCTAGTTCTTGATGTGAGAATTAAATGTATAAGACAAAGGCGCCGGGCAGTTTTGAACCGAAAGATCAAATGGTGGCAGTTAAAGGGGGAGAAGCGAGAGATTTTTAAGAGAAATCTATTGGATGAAGGGGTATGGGAGCCACAAGGAAATGCTAACAACATGTGGAAGAATATGGCTACGAAGATTGAAATGGTTGCTAAAGCTACTTTAGGAGAATCAAAAGGTTTTGGACCACGAGATAAGGAGACTTGGTGGTGGGACAAGGATGTCCAAGAAATGGTGCGGAATAAAAAGAATTTTTTTAAGGCTATACACTTGTGTAATAATACTGAAAGTTGGGAAAAGTACCGCTTAGCTAAAAAGGAGACTAAGAAGGCAGTGAGTGAAGCTTGTGCTAAAGCATACAAGGGGTTTTATAAGGAGTTAGAACAAAGGCTGGGGAACGAAAGATTTACAAGATCGCAAAGAGTAGGGAGAGAAATTCGTGAGATTTGGATAAAGTAAGATGTATAAAGGATGAAGAAGGTAAAGTTTTGATTACTGACGAAGATATTAAGAATAGATGGGAGGCCTACTTTTCTAAGTTATTCAATGATGGAGGTTAAGGTCTATCTTGTGAGTTGGGGGATTTGACAATTAGTGAAGATGGAATTAATAGGTGGTTTTATCGTAGAATTAGAGTTTGGGAGGTTAGAGAAGCTTTTAAGAAAATGGAAAATTGTAAAGCAGTTGGACCTAATGGTATACCGATTGAAGTTTGGAAATGTTTAGGGGAAGAGGGTATGTTATGGTAATCTAAATTGTTTAACGAGATTTTACGGTCCAAGAAGATGCCTGATGATTGGAGAAAAAGTACTTTAGTTCCGATCTATAAAAACAAAGGCGATATACAAAATTGTGCAAATTATAGGGGAATTAAGCTTATGAGTCATACAATGAAACTATGGGAAAAGGTGATTGAGCATAGGTTAAGACTAGAAACTAGTATTTTTGAGAGACGGTTTGGGTTCATGCCAGGGAGATCCACAACAAAGGCGATATATCTACTAAGGGGGATAATGGAAAAGTATCGAAGTAGAAAAAGAGACTTACATATGGTTTTTATTGACTTAGAAAAGGCGTATGATCGCGTGCTGAGAGATTTACTTTAGAAAGCCTTGGAAAAGAAAGGAATATGTGTTGCTTATATTAAAGTTATACAAGATATGTATGATGGGGTGTTGACTAAGGTTAGAACACCGGGAGGTGAGACAAAAGACTTCTCTATAAGAATTGGCCTACATCAAGGATCAGCTTTAAGCCCATACTTGTTTAACTTAGTAGTAGATGCTCTAACTGAGCCTATAAAAGAAGAGGTCCCTAAGTGCATGCTTTTTGCTGATGATATAGTCCTTCTGGCCGAATCAAGAGATGAGATTAATGATAAATTAGAGATATGGAGAAACACACTGGAGTCGAAGGGTTTCCGTTTAAGTAAGAGTAAGACAGAATATATGCATTGCAATTTTGCAAATAGACAACTTAGAGGTGATTTGGAGGTTAAACTGGGAGAGTAAACAATCCCTCAAGTGACAAAGTTTAGGTATTTGGGATCAATTATAAGACAAGATGGTGAGATTGATGACGATGTCAATCATAGAATTCAAGCTGGGTGGTGTAAGTGGAGGAAAGCTACTGGAGTTCTCTACGATAGAAAAGTACCCCATAAGGTAAAAGGGAAGTTTTATCGCACTCTATAAGACCAACAGTATTATATGGTAGTAAATGTTGGGCTTTGAAGGGTCAACATGAACATAAAATGGGGGTAGCTGAAATGAGGATGTTGAGATGGATGTGTGGTCACACAAGAAAGGATAAGATTCAGAATGATCACACTGGTTGTTTTATCAAACCAGACACTTCATACCCAAAATCTTCTCTCTACAGAAAGCATTCAACCAAGCAAACGAGTTGGAGTGGCACCTATCAGTGAGAAAATGGTAGAAAATCATTTGAGGTGGTTTGGACATAAACAAAGAAGGCCATTAGATGCGCTAGTAAGGAGGGTAAATCAAACAGTCTGGAGTCCGATTAAGAGAGGAAGAGGGAGACCGAGGCTTACACTCAATGAAGTTGTAGAGCGAGATCTTTTAATAAATAATATATCTAAAGATTTGGTTGCCGATAGAGCACAATGGCGTCGTGCGATCCATGTAGCCGACCCCACTTAGTGGGATAAGGCTTTGTTGTTGTTGTTAACTGTTGAAGGTCTATACTTTAGTTTGGAGTTGAAGCGTCATGTTGAAACTTCACAGTTATTGTAAATTCTAAATATGTGTACTTATTTTCGATAACTTAGATGCTCCATGTATTCTATAGATAGGATCATCGCTTTATTGTTTGGTAAGGATTAAAGCTCCTGTTTGGCGTACCTAGTCATTATCACATTAAATATATTTCTTTGCTTTATATTATGTGTCACATCCTAAAAATTTAGGAGTGACCCACTAGGAAAATGGGGAAACCCAGATTCCTCAAGTCTTGAGTGTCTACAGTTTTCAATAATTATATATCTATACATAGGTTACATTAAATGATAAAGTTAATAAATACATTTTCCATAACCAAAATATATAAACTTTCTTTAGAATCTTCCCTAAATTGGAACTTGATGAATATCCTAAAACAGTCTGTTACTGACAAGTGGAGTTATACTCCATACCAACAAATACACAATACATACATAAGTCAAGGATCTTATCTATAGATTACATGGAGCATCTAAACTACAGATTAAATACATAAATTAAAACTTTCATCTTTACATCCCTTAGCAGCTATTCCAAAATTTATTGACAAACTTCAACAAGCAATAAAGTTCTTCATTGCTTAGCTCAACGTGCAGGCAGGGTAAGCGGTACTATCTGATATCAAAAAAAAGTATTCGGCGAATAACGTCCCATTAGTAGACTTTAAGAAAACACTAAACAGAGAAAATTTAAATATAAATGTCTTGAATAATAACAAAACATGATACCAAACCTCAACTTATAAATAGTACAATTATAAATATAACAAAAATTGTATAGGAAATCATTAATCAAATAAAACTAAGTGATGCCATACCAGTTTTATTTAAAAAAAACTATGAACTATCAAGTCTCAAATCGTATAGGACTTCAACAGAACGAACAAGTGTGGACACACCGTCCACGAGGGTAACTAACCAAGAGCAGCTTGAAGCTACGAACACAAGCGTGGACACAAAGTCCACGAGGGTAAGTAACCAAGTAAACGCAGCACGAGGCCACGAAACAAGCGCATGTACAAGACCCACGAATATCAAGCGTGAGAATGAATCCCACGATTATCAAGCATGAGTACAGTTCCCACAAATGTCAAGCGAGCTCGAGTTAACCATGAGGCACCAAGAACTAACAGTACTGCTGTTAATAACCAACGTTCTGCATTCAATCCTCTTGAAAACATTTTCAAGCGTACTAGGGGGCATTTGTTAAAAGAAATGATAGATCATTTAAAATCATGGTAACTCCTATCCAATACTTCATAATTAAAAACCCCAGCACAAAGTTCACAAGCATCTCAAATGTTTCCTTGTAATCTTAGGCATAATCAAGAATTATACTATGAACCAATACAAGAAGCATCCGAAACACTAAATAGCTAAGATCATAAATCTTTACTCATTTCAACATTAGTATGTAAATTAGATAATTTCCACAGCCTTTTCTACTAGAACTCAAGCTTATATATATATATATTACATACTAACAACAAGATAAGAGAAGCAGTAAATTTGTCATTTATGTAAACTATAATGGTTCATCTAATGTAATTGTAACAAGCAACAAAACATATATGGGACATTATTCACTCACCTGATGTGATCCCAACTATGGCACTCTTTCCTAATTATCATCCTCCGACTTATTCACTCATTACTTTCCTAATATCCCAAAAACAGAATATTAATATACCAAGTATAATTTCATACAAGATATTCTTGCATCTTGTTAAAAAAAATCCTTGTTGATAGTTTTTATGTTATATATATATATATATCGTTATATATATAGATATATATATATATATATTATTTTTACGTGCTTCTAATAAGCTTAACAATTATCATTTCATACTATTTCACAATGCACATATAGCTCTAATTTCTTTCAAACATTTCATCACACAATTTGAAGGCATCCAAGAGCAACTCACATAACAAGCACTTTCAGCACAATATTTGCTACAACATTTTAAAATCCATTTACCTATGACTTCATCATGGATCTCACGGGTAGTCAAGGTTTGAGTAATAAACATTAAACAATACCATACAAATAAATTGCCACTTCCATCTCTTTTAGAAAAAACAAAATGTTTTCTGAAGATTTCGTCAATTCCAATTTTTGATTTAGGCTACAATAACCATTCATAACTATTTGTTTAAACTCTGAATTCTCCTTTTAACCATTTTATCAAACACCTAATGTGCATTCAAATTCAAACCAAGTTGTCAAGCTTATTAGACTGCAAATTTCAGCACATTTTAATTTTCATTCTTCCTCATACACTACATACAGCTCACAAAAACTAATAGAAAATGTGAGAAGCTCAAGACATACCGACACAACACAATCACACAGATTAAGAGAAAGAAAAAGTTTTTCATACATACCCCATATAGCAGTGCTTTATCACGCTGAAAAAAAAAACATGAGAAGATGAATATGAAGACTTCCATGATCTTGCTCAGCAGCAATAATGGAATAAAGGAGGTGGAATGTTGTAGCACCGATCCCCACAAGCAGAGCAAAGTAAAAGCAGAATTGATGATGAAAATCAAAGATCATGAAGGAGCGAACAACGGCGTGAGGAAAGGAAAAATCAGAAGTGTTGAAAATTTTCCCTCCTTGATTTTGTTGAAATCCATAGAATGGGAGAAGGATGTAGTTGTCTAGAAGGTGGAGCAATGGGGAGAGGACAACAAAGGATCATTGCACCGATGATGAACTGAAATTTAAAAGAGAGTTATGGTGGTGATCCTTGGTTCCCACAATAGCATCGACAATCCACACAAGGAGAGGTGGATAGAAAAGATTGATAGAAAAAAAAAATTATTTTTTTTAACAAATAAGTTTGAGTGGTAATGTAAGTATAAAAAAATAAAAGAAAAATTACGGCTTCTTCTTAATGATGATAATGACGAAAAAGTAAAAATACTTCCTACTCTTCTACGAGACAAACCTTAAACTAATACCACTAGCCTCCATATCTTCATTAAAACATCATTATTTAGAATAAATAAAACGCAAGTAGCTAGAAATGAAATTCTATCACATTGTTTTAATCCAAATATTTTCTTCAACATGCATATTTTATTTCAAATCTTTCTTTTAGGGCTATTACATTATGTGTCACGAATAGGTGTATATGCTTAGGTATTGAAAATTTTATTTATTGAAGGTTTAAGGGATGTGAGTTCTTTCATATTCCCGGCCTGTCACACTTCAATTTTTGGGGTGTGACAATTCTAATCCATTTTGTCTTCTATTTTTTTTTTTTTTTTGAGTGTGTGTCCTTATTGATTATACACATTAAAAAAAATTCCCTTTCTATATAAGAATAATCATGATAAAAAAATGATATTTTAGGATTTCAACCTATTTGTTACAAATAAGTAATATAATTAATTTCTTTTATTTATTCAAATGATTGGACTAGATTTTATATTAAGAGCTTAATGTAGTATAATCTACTGTTGCACACTTACACAATTGTATATTAACGAGATAAAATCACATTTATTATAATTAACTAAATTATCTAATATTGTAATCTTTTTAAATTAATTCAGCAGCTCTTGTATTAATAATAACTAGAGTATAAGAAAAATAATATGATGATTTATAAATATATTTTCAACTCCAAATAATTTTTTACACTGTCATTTATTATTTTATTTTAGTTTTCATGAGTTGTATATGAAAAAGTAATTTAAAAAATATATTAAGTATATAGGCGTAGATTGGAAAACATCAATACAGGAAAATAAAAAGAAGAAGAAAAATGTAAAATGGTCAGAATGATAAGAAAATTAAAAAAACAGATGGGAATGTAATCAGAAAAATTAAAGGTAGCATGTTCGATACGTAGCACCTGAGACTGATTGAGTCTGTTTGGCTGGGCTTCTTAAAGGTAAAAAAGGACTTTTTTTTGCCAAAAGGATTTATAAATAAAAAAGGACTTCTGGATGTGTTTGGT
Source organism: Mimosa bimucronata (assembly GCA_037074515.1). Classification (NCBI taxonomy): domain Eukaryota; kingdom Viridiplantae; phylum Streptophyta; class Magnoliopsida; order Fabales; family Fabaceae; genus Mimosa; species Mimosa bimucronata. The sequence continues at coordinate 7,196,161 of CM073446.1, forward strand.
TGGGCTACCTAAAATAAGATCTTATGGTCCAAAAAGGACTTATTTTTATAAGTTGAATTGAAGAGCTTCTGGGCACAAAAATGACTTATTATTACCGTTGGTGTAGGGCCCACTGGATTTAATTATTGAGCTGCCACCTTTTTTTTTGGTAATTTTAATCACCCAGCCTATTCCTTCTATTCCTTCTCTCTCCCCGAAAACACCTTTATTATTGATAATAATTGTAATAAATTTCCATTTTATTTAATCACCCAGCAAATAATTTAATTAAATTTCCATTTTCTTTTGTTTGCAAATAATTGTAATAAATTTCCATTTTATTTTTTCAGATAATTTTAATTTTTCACTCAAAATAATCATTAATTCAAAGATTTAATGGATAATTTTAATTTAGTTCTATTATTGAGGTTAAAGTTCATGTCCTTTTTGGTCATTTTCATCTTAACCTTATTTTTCAAAAAATCCATCTAAACATGTTTAAAAATTCAATTGACTTATAAGTCATTTTTTTAACAGCCCATCCAAACATAAAAGTTATTTTCAATTTGACTTATAAATAAGTCACTTTTCCAGAAGTCTATCCAAACACACCCATTATGATTGAGATTTGGAGAGAGAGAGAGAGAGATTAAAGGGATGTGTGAATAGGAAGTGGGAGCGGAACTAAGGACAGGTATGGTGATGCAAGCAATTAAATAAATAACAAGTGAGCATTGAAATAAAAGGAAGCTATGCATTTTATTGATTAGTGTCATCCTACCCATCCCCTGCTTAGCACCGAAACCTGATCCCTCATAGTCCAAGCATATCGACACAATTATCAGGGTCGTGTTCTACCACTGAGGTGATAAGTCGTTGTGCAGGCCTCCCGCTGGGCCACTACGCCAAAAGCGAGAGAAGTCACATCCCTCTCTTTCCTTTTTTTTGCTGCCATGTCACCCTTATTGATACTCCCAAAACAATTATAAAGTAAAAGATATATAAGGAATTAAGCAAAATGACTAGGGTATATTAAAAAAAATACCACATTAACTTACCTAACTTACATATTTAATATAACTAAATTAGGTGATTGAGTGCTACATTTAGAACCAGAGTGAGCATATAAATCCAACAGGACATGTAGTCTCTTGTAATTAGGTTTTCACTCCACTAGACTATATATAGTCATCAGTGTTCAAAGACCCGGACCGGATTGGGCGGTAGGACCGGTTGAACCGCGAACCGCCCACAACTCAGTCCGGGTGAGCCTTTAGCCCAGGATGGCAGTTGAACCGACGGAAAACAGGTTCAACCCGCCCAAAACCGGGCAACCCGGCCAGAACCAGGGGTTGAACCGGTTCTCTCCTTTTCTCTTTTTTTTTCAAAATTGGATTTTTTATTTTATTATAATTCACCTAATTACCAACTTTCACTCTACTTAATTTTAGAAACAAGGAAATTATAATATTTTAAATGCTATTATACTTGCATATGTTCAGTATTTAATTGTTATTGCTCTTAGTATTTGTATTTTAGTCTGTGGATTGTAGAATAATATTTATTTTCACGTGTACTCAGCTAATATTTTATATTTTTCCCTCTATAGAAAATATTCATGTTTGATGAATCATGTATACTTATCTATGTTTACATTTTGATATTAGTGATTATTAATGTTAATATTAATAAAATTTTATTATTTTGATATAACCGGTCCGACCCCGATCCGACCATTAACCCTTAAACTAGTGCCTCATCCGATTCGATGTCCGGTCAAGTTTTTTGAATCTTGATAGTCATTGTCATATGAAGGTACACTTAGTCAATAAACTTGTAACTTGGTAACACGGGAATTGAATTGGGAGGGAGGTTTTGTAACTCACCTTTGATTAAACAAAAGATATGCATAACACAGAAAAAAAAATGGAGAGTCATTGTTTATACAATTGATGAACAATATTATCAATTGTACAATAACACTAGAGCTTGGTAACAAGGAGGGGTGCACCATATTTAGGCATCAGGAGCATCTTGTAGAAAGGAGAGTGGCGATAATTGGGAGAAATCGAGAATGAGAAGTTACAAAGAAGAAGAGAGAGAATGATCTTTGCTTCAACCAAAGCAAAATTCTGCCCCACACAAATCCTACTTCCAATTCCAAATGGCATATACGCTTTTGGATTCTTGCAAGCTTCTGAAATCCCTCCTTCAAATCTTTCTGGCTTGAATTCGTCACTATCTTCTCCCCAGATTACTACATCTCTATGCATTTCAGGTATTAATACCCATATGTTTGTTCCTTTTGGCACCACAATTTCACCTATCTTGATATCGTCAAGCGCTTCCCTTGCAAGTGTCACTCCCGGTGGAAATAGACGCAGACTCTCTTGAATCACCATGGTTAACTACACAACAAAATTTGTTAATTAACTAGGTTTGGTATATTAAGATAAGTCCCACATATATATTGTTGAGGTGAGTCATCTCAGTTTACCTTAAGCTTATGTGATAGATAAAAAATAAACGTATACATACACAATTAATTAGCGTCATTCAATCAATGAAATGAAAAAAAAAAAAAAAAAAAAAATATTACCTTTGACCTTTGAAAGGCAAAAAGAAGTGTGTGTATACCACAAAGTGAGATCATTCACCTCAATATTATATACCTATGTTAATAGGGTATGTTTCAGTTTTACTACGTAGGTTTGATTTGAACTGGGTTTTCGTATTTTGCTTACTTGTTTTAGCTTTCGGAATTTGTCCATGTCTTGGAAGCAAGAAGGCGATGAAATGTTTGGGAAGGTTTCCAGAGTTTCAGACCGGAGACGTTCTTGCCAGTGAGGATGTTTTGCAAGAAGGATCAATGTCCATGTGACTAAGAGAGCAGAGGTTTCTGATCCAGCGAAGTAGATGTTGGAGCACATATCCATTATTATTTTCTCGGTTCCATGTTTGCGTTTTTCGGAAGCACCGTCGATGATTATCTGTAAGAGGTCCTTTCGATTCTCATTTTCGTGCCTTTGATTTTCCAGCTTACGATCTTCGATCACTTTTAGTATTAGCTTCTCGAACTCTTTCCCCAACCTCCATATCTCTCTGTTTGCCTTGGTGGGAAGAAATCTGGACACATGAACATATAGAGATGTACTCATTAATGATATTTTGTTGATGAAATGGAAAAAAAAATGAAGGTAATGTGAATAAAGTGATGCAGAAATTAGTATGTTCTTATGTTCACTTTAGTTGTTTCCTCTCTTTTTCTTAGTCAAAAGCTGTAAGTTGTCCTAGCTTCTTGGTTTGTTAATGTGAAAATATTCAGTTGTTCTGCAATAATTAATACTACTGAAATTTCTGGTGAATCTGATATGTAATTAAATTGCGGGTCTAAATTGGTAAACGGTGTTTGATTTTGAGCTACTTACAATTGCCTATAAACATGTTTGATGAAAATCATGTAAGGATGCTATATTATTTAGACAAAGGCTCTTAAATACCCAGGAAGTTATACCTAAGGAGCTGCTGAAAGTTTTTTTTTTTATCTTAAATGCCTGAGAAGTATTATTTTCATAGCATTAATACCCAAAGTGAATGGAGAAGAAAACGGACGTTTGCCACGCTAGACTGAACGCCACATCAGATTGAATGGATAGTGACATGGCTTGGGTTAAGAAGCACCTTCGAGAAAACTTTCAGGGTATTTAAGAACTAAAACAAAACTTCCAGGTGTTATATGCTCATATGAGAAAACTTTCAGGGCATTTAAGAACTTCAACCCAAGCCATGTGTCCACTATGTATCCTGCCACAGTGTCCACTTAACGCCATTTAAGTTGGCACTTTTAAAAATGGTCAGCATAGTTACAAAATTAACTTCCATGGTATTTAAGGTTCCAAAAAAACTTCCCGGTGCTGGCAGCTTCTTAGATATAAATTCATCGGTATTTAAGAGCATTTGGCGTATATTATTCTGTTTTATTTTAACTACTTGATTTTGCAGTGTTGAGAGAGGATTTATGTGAATTATACCACCAACTTATAGGTCAATAGGACGGAATCTAGAGATGAAACCTGATGTTTGTGAATCCAAAGAAAAGGTTTGATTTTGCAAGAGCGTCTCGCAAGGCATCAAGCTTAGCAAAAATTTGATTGCTTTGAGCATAAGAGTTTCCAGAACAAGCTTTGCAAATAACATCAGCTGTGAGAATTTTCAAATCATTGTCAACCACAATCTCAACAGTGTTCCCTCCACTTTCTTTTATACGCCTCTCCCACTTCCTCATGATTTCTCTTGTAGATTCTTCCATGAAATCCACCATGTTCTGTAAATTCCACAACAATCAAACAGCCTACTATCTCATCCAAAAAGTTACCAAGTTTTTTGGGCTCCATATTTTTGTAATGCTTGAAAATATCGAAAATAGGGGGAGGGGGATTGGAACTAGAAACTAACCTTAATCTTTGAAAGGAAAAATTGAGGAGCAATAAGGTTTCTTTGGAAAGACCAGTGATGCCCATTAGCTCTGATGATGCCATATCCCAGCATAGGTTTCAAAGCCTTGGACAAATAGGAAGGCCTACCAATATCCAAGCTTCTTATGAGATTCAACTCTTTGACCAATTCTGGATCTCCCACATACAGATGCTGCTTATTTCCAGTGGAGTACAGGAATATTGGACCTGCTCATCATATTCATATCCATATTCATGTACCTCTACATATATATACACACACGTTGAGATTAGAAAGTGAGATATATATATATACACACAAACACACACACCATATTGCTTCCTCCAAGTATGAAGAAAAGGGAAGAGAGTGTGAAACCGTTGGTCTGAAAGTAAGGAAGAGGAGAGATTGGAGAAATGTGATTGGATTTTTTGAATCTCAGAGAGATTTCCCAAAAGGAAGGAAGGTGTTGGCCCTCTGATGCCTTGCTTATGAAGAACTAACCGGATCCTTCTGGGCTTCAACCATAGTTTCTGACATACTATCAGCACAGTGCAGCTTATCACTATGGTTGTCACTGACCAAACCATCTTCTTTATCTGCCATAGCCATGCATCTTCACCACCTTCCATCTCTCTCTCTCTCTCTCTCTCTCTCTCTCTCTCTCTCTATCTATCTATCTATCTATCTATCTATCTATCTGCCCCCCTCTCACATGTAGCAGATGAGCTTAGCAACGCCTTGCTTTTATTTATTGGCTTTCAAAAATACTGGATTGATAATAACTCAGGCTAGTGTGAAAGAGTCTTTTTTGGGTTTAAAGAGTTTCAGAGTCATGTGATGAGATGAGAATATTGATTTTATCATCTGTTGACCAAAATATGAGAACAAAAAGTGTTGATATTTGATTGATTGAATAATCGGTTTACACTTTCCTTTGCATCTGTTTTGAGTAGATGACGTGACATATTTAGCAGTGTGTTATGTACAGTAATTTTTAAGTTCAATCATCAGTTAATTGGTAAATGATTATAATAAAATAGAAATTATAAAATATAAAGAAAAAGACTATCAAATTAGCAAAAGGAGAAGCGAATAAAAACTACAGATACTAATATGCCACATCTGATCCTTCTATCCATCACATCATTATCATTGTTGTTGAATGGGCGTTTATCCCCTGTTTAACGCTTTTCAAGCGGAAGGATGAACAACTGAAATAATAAGCATTCAATCAAAAAGGGAAAGAAATTTAGGACTTGATTAAAAATGAGATAAAAATATGAGGACTGTAGTATTAGTTGTCCCTTAAATTTATGTCATCATGATATATGTACTTGAAAATACTTTTTCACGGATTAAAGGTCATTCTTATCTCAAAAGAATCCGCAAATGAGGATGCAAATGAGGATAGAGTATTTAAAATCTATTTTGGCTTAGTCTCACTCTCATTCTAAAAGTATTAAAAAGAAGTAATGTTCTTCAAATTTAACAAATTCAAACAATCTCATTCTAAAAGTATCAATATATCCTATAAATCTTGTAATAACGGCGTTAATTGCTCCCAAATTTAGAATTTGAGCTTGCCGTCAATCACTCTGTTTACTCGGATACTGTAATCACCATTAATTATTGCTAATGGAATGGATCTTCATTATTTTCTAACCTTTGTACATTAATTGTCTTAAAGTGCATTTGTTACAAGTATTAAAAACTGATTTTATTATGCTCAATTAATTTTGTAATCAAGTTGCTATGATCATGGCATTAATACTGCACCTTCCTATTTCCTATTTCAATTTTATTTCCATCTCTACCTCATCGTCTGTGTCTATTCCATCTCCAAGAGTTAGATCGCTCAATTAATTTTGTAATCAAGTTGTTATGATCATGACATTAATATTGCACCTTCCTATTTCCTATTTCAATTTTATTTCCATCTCTATCTCACCATTTCTATTCCCTCTCCAAGAATTATGTCGCTTCCCAGCCCCAAACTCATTGGTTGTGGTCTCTTTGCGTTCACCATCCCAACTGAATGATTTTAATCCATTTGAAGTTATTCTTATATAAAAGCAATGACTATTTAGTGTTGTTTAAAGGGGGTTTGGATTCTCGTGTATTGAGTCTATATCATGAATAGTTTGTCTTCGTTGTATGTATTTGTTGCTTATACTTCCCTTTTTTTATGTTCAATAATAATCATGGTACATGTTTTCTAATTTGTGTGCGCTGTTGTGTTTGATTAGAATTGGATTTTCCTATATATAGATTATTAGATGTTATATTATTGTTGGCTCATTTTTCAAGCAGTGAGATTGGGGAGTTTAGCTTTTGTTCTTCCTTTCGTTCTCTGCAAGTTTTTCACTTTTTAATTTCTCTTTCCTTCTTTTTTGCAGGAACAAGTAAAGTATTTCCTTCCTTCTCTTCATGCATTTTTCTCTGGTTTATTGGTCTTTCCATTTTGTTTTCCCCCACAAATATGGAGGTTTGTGCCGGGATAGGTATGCATGTATAACTTTCTCTTTTCTATAAATGATTTTTTTGCAGATATGGAGATTTGTCTTTTGGGTTTCCTCTGGTCCAGAGAAGGAATGTCTATTTCCAATTGTGTTCAGCAAAAATTTTACTTAAGTCAAGTTTTAATTATATACGGTTAATCTTATCGAACTCTGATAAAAATTCTAAAAGACAGCCTGCTATTAATTTCATGAAGGAGAACAACTATAGAAATTAAGGAGTAATGGATCCATCTTTACATTTCAATTTTTTTGTTTCGTTTTTTTAAATGATGTTTTGGTATATTCTTGGGTTAAAGTGCATTTTGGCCAATTATTTGTTGCAAAAAGAGCGTCTGGTACAATTATTTTTAAAATGGTTCATATAAGACAACCATCTTTTAAAATGGTCCATATAAACCAACCATCTTTTAAAATGGGGCAACTTAGCCAATAATTTATTACAAAAAGTAGCGTCTGACACAACAAAATTCTGTATTGTATTGGCTAAGTTGCCCCATTTCAAAAGATGGTTGGTTTATATGGACCATTTTATAAATAATTGTGTCAGATGCACCTTTTGTAACAAATAATTGGCCAAAATGCACCTTAACCCTATATTCTTTGATCTTTGATATGGAATGATGTTTTAGTATTATACTTTTAAATCACAACACTTTAATTTGATTGATGATAATTTTCAAGATATCATTTTTACCTTTGATATTTCAATTTGATAGCCATATTTGATTTTCTGATTCTATTAGCATTAGATAAAATTTCGATATTTTTAAATTTTTTAAATAGTGATGGCTTTGCAAGTGTTTTCATTCATATAAATGGATAGTGATCAACTGATCATACTATGAAGTGGCACCCATAAAAACTACTCCATCCGATCCTAATTATCAGAGCCAGTTGATTTTTTTGGAAACATTAAAGATGCAAAATACACCACTATTATGATTGAGAGTTAGATTTGTAAGAGTTATGTATTTTGCATCCTTAATTTTTCCAAAAAAGTCTTAACAATGAGAATCCTTTGTTATTTTTCTAAACCAAAAAAATAATGAACTAATTATAATCCATGCAATATAACAAAGGATTCTCATTGTTAAGATTTTTTATTATGGTTGAGAGTTAGATTTGTAAGAGTTGTTGGAATCATGGGTAATTGAATGAGAATTTTTTGAGGTGCTTTATGGTTTATTCCATTATATGTATGTGATTTGTTAAGAAAATTACAGTAATAAGCGTAAAAAAATATTTTTTAAAAGTTCAAAATGTCCATTGAGTTCCATTGAATTGTTAATTAAATTCGAGTGAATGAAATTAATATTTAAAATTGTCCATTGAGTTCCACAACTTCATCCATTTTAAGAGGCCCTTTAGTGACCCTAAATCTTATCCACACTCCGATATCTTTAGTATGATTGGATTAAATAAGAAATTCAAGAGAACCGAAATGAAATTATTAAAAAAAATTATTGGACTTTATTTAATTATTACTATTGATTTGTTAATAAATTTGAATTATGTGCCCTATAAATTAAAGAGCTATCATGATTTATCAAGGAATTCTAAATTCTAAATGGGAATTTTGATTAAAAGAAACTTGAATTATCCCTATTCTAATTTTGATCACTAAATTTAATAAATCATAGATCAGGTTATGTGACACAACTAGGGATTTTAAAAGTTGATGAAATGTCTAGATAGCCTCTATATGTAAATAAGAAGAAATCACAATTGATTTGAACTTCAAAATTTATCCTTATGCATGTCTTTTTTTCACATCTTTTGAACCCATAAAGTATTCCTCTATCACGGTTAAGAAAAGCAAACAACCCATTGGCTGTGTCTTGGAAGATGGATCCTCGTACTAAACCTAAAAACTATATCCGTTTAAAATAATTTTTTCTTGGTAAAACATAAATTTGAATTAATATTTTAATTTTATAATCATTTATGATACAATATTAAATCCCATGCTTCCATTTTGTTTCACATTATAGTAGTATAGACACTTGGCACTTTATATCGATATTATGTTCACTTCTGTTAAGTCATTCATATAGGTTTTTTATTAATATTCTCTCCATATATTGGAAGTTATAATTTTTTCAAATGTTAAGGAGAAGTGTATATATATATATATTACTTAGAATTCATTTAAAACCGAGCAAATAGATTATTGTTTATAGCATTCTCTAACCAATTTGTTTTAGAGTCAAAATTTTCGACAATGAATACATTATAAAAATGCTTGGTTCATAAATTGTAAAGATATTCTAAAGTAAAAAATACAATTACTAAAAGTATTTACACAATAAAAAGCAAGACATTACAAATTTAAACAAATTATCTTAGAATAAAACAACCTCGTGCATCGCACGGGGATATTCGTCTTGTTAAAAAGAAGTAATGTTCGTCAAATTTAACAAATTCAAACAATTAAATAGCAATTTAACCTCATGTCCATGTGGCATCCTGATTGCACCTGATTATTTTATATTTTTACCCACTAATTATAGTAAAATAGCACTTGCCTTAGGCTAATACATGGCAATTTAGGCACTTTTACATTTACAGTTCCAATGCATTAAGTTAATTGTATTTTGGTGCTAAATTGAGCATTTTAAGGTTTAAACTCATGTATTTCTTATTTACGGACTTGAGATATTACAATTTGTGCTTAAATTTGTCATTGTAGGAAGTCTTGATGAAGATGTACCCGAATTTCGAAAATTATAGTTTAGTATCCGAATTTCAAGAATTACAGTTTGGTACTATGGCATTGCATATCGCAGTTGGATAAGGACAAGTTAGGTAATTTGGGAGCTTAAAGGAGGTCAAAGATGGAACAAAAATTGCTGGGTTCATTTTTACATTTTTCTAAATAGAGATTAAATGAGTAAGGGCTCCGTTTAGAAGATTATTTGGGAATTTAGCTTAGAGGGAATTTCATAAACCAAACAAACCCTAAGCTCTTTAATCCGTAAAGATTGCCCGGACTTGCAACATCTTTCACACCATTTTTTTTCCTGAATCTTATCATTCATTCACACCATTCATCCCTTCTCCACCCATTGACACCATTCACGCCACCATCACTCTCACCATTTATCACCGTTCCTTCACACCTCCATCTGCACTCCCTTGGCTCCATTCAGCAGCATCCACTCCTCATCCCATTCGTGCATAATAGCAAGCATATTCCACCTCCACCATTTCTTTTCACAATCACACACACACATTCAAGCCCCATTCATCTCCATTCCTCTTCTCATACTTCACGCCATTCACCGAACCATCCATCACCATCCCATTCGGCATTCACACCATTCACGCCATTCACCTTCATCCACACTCACATAGCACCATTTTCTCATCTTCCTCTCCAAATATCCGATCTTCATCCACACTCAGACACACCATTTTCTCATCCATCTTCACGCCTTCACCCTCACATCTACACCCTCATCTCCTCCACCATTCTTCAAGGGCTCCCACTCCATTTCCAATTCTCCACATTTGGCCTTCAAACATTTTTCATGGAGTATTTCATTCAAAACACTAAGTTGGAACTTAAGAGCATGAGTGGTTAGAGTTTTGTGGGGATTCTTGGTGGATAGAGCAACCGGAGCTTCAATGGTCTTCTAGGGGAGTGTTTGGTGTTTTCACTATGTCTAATTACACATTTATGTTCAAATTCCTTTGATTTGTATGTATGTGTGTTGATTGGAATATGGTATACTATGGATTTCTATTATTTGTGGTAGTTTTCTTTTAGGATTGTCTATGTAATTAAGCGATTGCTTTTATATATATAAATCTTAGTGTTTGTATCTTGGCATTATTCAATTGATCTAGTAGAATTGCTTATCTCTTTTGGATTGCTAGCTTGGAGTAGTGCTTTTGTTCATTGCATTTAGCACTAAACACTACATACAATCTTGAAGGGTCAAATTACATCTTTAAGAAGAGACTCATTGTTTCTTTGTCAAGGACTCTCACTACCAAGCGATTTTTAAACAATTTCTTAATTGACTAATTGTACAAGCGATTCGCCGAATCAATTAGTAATTGGGTCAATTGGACTTAAGTGATTGCCTAAGATTTTTACATTAGGACTTAGATTTTTACTCCCAATTAAATTAAGAAGCTAGGAATGTTGCTAAGTTGCACCAAAATGCCCTAATTCTATCAAAAAGGTTTTCAAAAACAATCTACTTTGTTTTCCTTATTTTTAAAACCCAAAAAACAAGTCAATTTACATTTCTTAACTCAAAAATACCAAAAAATATCATTTCAATGACAAAACCCTGGTTTTATAGCTTTCTTTTGCATCTAGATTAGTTTAGGCATTCATAATAAATTGACTCCTTGTGATACGACCCTAGGTTGCACCACTTTATTGTAATCTTTGGTATAATTTTTCTTGCATTTAACCTCTAAGGCGATTACGGAACCGGTTAAATCACATCCCCTCACATTTTCTTTTTCAACTTAGATTTTAGGCAAGAAAAAAAAAAGTTTAGAAGAAAAACTTTTGCAAAAAAGAAAACAAAAGCAAACATAGAAATTTTGTCCATAAAATCCTACAAAAATATGGCTTTAATTAGATATACGTGCTCACATAAATGCTATGAAATAATACATCAATGACATTTAACATCTAAAAAAAACTTTTGGGTGCTACATGTTTTTTCGAGGAAACTTCCTAAACGTTTAAGAACATTAACCCAAAACACGTCAACACCCATTCAATAAAAATTTGACTCTTATGTGACATTTAGTCTTATGTGGTAAACGCTTGTGCCTCCCTTGTTTAAGACATGTCTATATTAAATATAAAACTAACAAAAATTAGTACATCATCCAGTGTTAAATATAGGATTTATTTACCTAATATGATTCTAAATATTAGTTAAATTACGTAATATTCTTATAACTTTTTTTTTTAAACACCCTAATCATTTTTTAATGGAAGAACTATATTTAAGTCCCAAGGAAGAGAATTAATATATAACAGGTCCCAATACCTGTTAATGATACATTTTCACTTGTTAGCAAAGATAAGTCATGGGACTTGTTTCATATTAATCCTCTTGCAACTTGAATAAAATTCTCCCTTTTTTTAATACATTGAAATAGAGCCGGATTCTTCATGTGCACTAATGATGGCACTGTCCCGAGGAAGAAGAGGACAAGATCGATGAGGACGAGGACGAGGACGAGGAAGAATTGCGGATTTCTATGTCATCAAGGATTTCTCTTCCCAATGATGTTGATGATGATGAACAATTTTGTGCTGTCAATTTCTCTGAGAAAAGTGTTGATCCCTTAGCCTCATCATTGGCAGCATTAAACGTTGAAAATGGTTCATTATCAGATCATAATAACACACATATAACTCTCCAAACAACCATGTCTCTCAACTCCTGTCATGACATGGGTCTTCATTCTCCCACTAGGTACACATTTTTGCTCCTACTTTTTTTTTTCACTTTCATCTGAAAACGTAATATATGTTCTTGAGTTATGAATTCTTAAAATATTCTTTTAATCGTTCATTGGAAATGGAAACCACCCTTTTAATGAAAATTCTCCAAATTACCTGCAACCTGAAATTATTATTAATAGAAGTTTACATAAAAAGATATAAACTTGTGAGATAAAAGTACTATGATCATATTAGATCGGATATTTAAGATCACAGCAGAAATTAGTAACCAAGACTCATGTCGTCAGGTCACATATTTCCAGTAGAAATAGAAAAAAGTAGATCCGATATTTAAGATCCAATATTTTTATCTGTTTGGATTTTATAATTAAAAAATTTACCCATTTTTTCCAAAATATAATGGAAAAAAAATTACTTGACAAAGCAAATTTAATAATGTCTAGCACCATAAACTTTTTGAAGGACATTACCCAACTCTACTTAAGTAAGATACCTTAAATATAGGATATCATACATGAATAGATGATTGTCACATGATACTAGATATTTAAAATTGTTTATAATTATGTCTTGGTATGTTAAAAACGTTGTACTCCTCTAGTCTTATTTACAGGACAGTGAGAGAATACTTCATTTGTTCCTATTTATAGGGCACCTCACTGAACTTTTTACGTGATTTTACAATTTTATCATTCATTTATTATGTGTTGACTTCATTTTCATGTAGTAAAGTGGATATTAAATAGGGGTATGGTTGGAAAGTTGTCAGATTTCAAAGCATAATTAATGAAATTTAAGGTTTTCCTTTACCTGTGTGAAATATGTTGGAAATACCTTATAAATAGGATCAGAAGAGTACTTTTTGACGTTTATATATATTTAAGGTCTTCAAAAATTTTATGATGTTAGATACTCTTCGCAGAAAATTTTATTGTTAAATTTGCTTCACGCCCTTGAACTGTGTCACAAGACGAGGTAGTGGACCTGATGAGGAGGAGGCTGAGGGATCTAACACTGTCCTCAGAGAAATTGACAACACCAGATTATTATCATCATCAACATCATTGGGAAGAGCAGTCCTTGATGATATAGAGACGCGCAATTCTTCCTTGTCCTCGTCCTCGTCCTTGTCGATCTCGTCGTCTTCTTCCGCGGGACTGGAACATAATGTCGGTGCCATCACCAGTGCACATGAAGAATCCAGCTCGATTTCAATGTATTAAAAAAAAGGAGAATTGTCTTCAAGTTACAAGAGGATTAATATCAAACAAGCCCCATGATTTATCAATGACAAGTAAAAATGTTTTTGCTAACAAGTGAAAATGCATCATTAACAAGTCATTGGGACCTATTGGATATTAATTCTCTTCTTAGGGACTTAAATACAATACTCCCATTAAAAATGATTAGCATGTTTAAAAAAAAACAAGTCATAGGAATATTTAGAATCATATTGGGTAAATAAATCATATATTTAGCACTGAATGATGTACTAATTTTCGTGAGTTTTATATTTAATATAGACATGTTTATTCACTATCGCATACATCCCTTAAACAAAGGAGGCACAAGCGTTTATCACATAAGACTAAATGTCACATAAGAGTCAAATTCTTATTAAATGGGTGTTAACATGTTTTGGGTTAATATTCTTAAATGTTCAGGAAGTTTCCTCGAAAAAACATGTAGCACCCAAAAGTTTTTTTTTTAGATGTTAAATGTCATTGAGGTATTATTTCATAGCATTTATGTGAGCACGTTTGTTTTAAATGTTTCAAAATCATATATTTGGGACCACCTTATTGATGAATCACGTATATCTAATTAAAGCTATATTTTTGTAGGATTTTATGGACGAAATTTGCTTTTGTTTTCTTTTGTTTTTGTTTTGTTCATACAGTCATTGCAAAAGTTTTTCTTCTAAACTTTTTTTCTTGCCCAAAATCTAAGTTGAAAAAGAAAAGGTGAGGGGATGCCACGTGGACATGAGGTTAAATTGATATTTAATTGTTTGAATTTGTTAAATTTGAACAACATTACTCCTTTTTAATACTTTTAGAATGAGTGTGAGACTAAGCCAAAATAGGTTTTGAATACCTTTTCCACATTTGCGCCCTCATTTGCGAATTCTTTTGAGATAAGAATGACCTTTAATCCATGAAAAAATAATATTTTCAAGTACATATATCATGACGATATAAATTTAAGGGACAACTAATAACACAGTCCTCATATTTTTATCTCATTTTTAATCAAGTCCTAAATTTTTCCTCTTTTTGATTGAATGCTTATTATTTCAGTTGTTCATCCTTCCCCTTGAAAAACGTTAAACAGGGGCTATATACCCAGTCAACAACAACGATGTGATGGATAGAAGGATCAGATGTGGCATATTAGCATTTGTAGTTCTTACTTGGCTATAACTCAATCCTTACATTTTGATTTTGGTGCAACTTGATCTATCACTATAGGATATTAACTAATTACAAATTGAGGATTGAGGAAAAATCGAGGAGCAATAAGGTTTCTTTGGTGCAACTTTAGTGTAATTTTGGTGCAAATTAAAACCTATGCAATTTTGGTCCGACTTAATCTTGGATAGGAAAAATTGAGGAGCAATAAGGTTTCTTTGGTCAGTCCAAAAAAAAATAAGGTTTCTTTGGAAAGACAGTGGCGCCCATTATCTCTAATGATGCCATATCCCAGCATAGGTTAATGTCTATCTCTCTCTATGTAATGTCTCGTTATATTTGATATGAATAAGATTATGATGATATGTGTTTGTGTGGGTATCAGGTTGTGTAATTGCGTATATATTGGACATAGGTAACATGTATGTGTGGGAGATCCAAAAGTGATAAAAGAGCTTCATCGGGTGAAACCCATTGATCTTGGTAGGCCTATCTATATTACCAAGCCTTTGAAGTCATTGTTGGGATCTGGCATCTTGACATCCAATGGACCTCCCTGGTCTTTCCAAAAGAACATTATTACAAAAAATAAAAGAGGTAGCATTTAGTTTTTACTATTAGTAGCATTTTCCAAATTCTACCTATGTCAGTGCTGCTT
Organism: Mimosa bimucronata; assembly: GCA_037074515.1. Classification (NCBI taxonomy): domain Eukaryota; kingdom Viridiplantae; phylum Streptophyta; class Magnoliopsida; order Fabales; family Fabaceae; genus Mimosa; species Mimosa bimucronata. The sequence continues at coordinate 7,211,629 of CM073446.1, forward strand.
TTTGTTAGGTAGCATTTATGAAATGCTATAAAAACCTTACAAACGGTAGCATTTCTTATTCACAAATGCTACTATAAGATAGGCTTAGGTAGCATTTCTAAATCAGAAACGCTACCTATGTATAATTTTTTAAAAAACTAATTAATACCTCATGTAGCATTTGTAACACACAAAAGCTACCTGAGGTACATAGTTTTTAGTTTTCAATTTTTAAAACTATTTAAAAAAAAAGGTGACAGTCACTCGTAACAAAAATTATCCAATTGTTCTGAATATTGTTCAATATAAAACCATCATCACTTCTTAACATTAAAACAAATAAAAGTGCATAAAGCATCATGAGACAAGCTATAACCAATAAAAATCAGTCCATAAAAAAAGGCCTCATAGAAGAGCTTTCATTCAGCCATTTATCAGCAAACTTTCACCTTTTAAAACTAAACAACGACAAGATTTAACCATATAGCAGTGTTGTGTCAGGCATTTAGGTGACCTTTAAAGATTTAAAACAGGTTAAGTTGGTTTCTATTGGATTGGGGGGCCTCAGCTGCCCCACATTTTTGGGGCAGCTCCAATATATATTTTTTTATACTACTAAATTTTATATTAAAAGACTGACATTTTGATATATTATGGATGAAAAATGGTTATGTTTTCAATTTTTAATGATTTTTCAAAGATTAAGTACTCCAAAATAAATATGTATTTTTTCATTAAGAGTACCTAATCTTTGAAAAATCATAAAAAATTGAAAACATAATCATTTTTTGCCCATAATATATCAAAATGTCACTCTTTTAATGTAGAATTTAGTAGTATATAAAAAATATATATATTGGATCTGCCCCACGGGGGCAGCCAAGACACCCCCCGGGTCTCTATTCATGAAAATATCATAAATAAGAAACCCAGAAGTATGCCATAAATGCTACATTGTAATGACAAAAAAAGTGATAATTTCTAATCAAATTTTCAGTTCATAATTATTTTAAAACATCTAAGATTTCTATCCAGGGTCAAGGTCAAAGGAAGACATACTTCCATCATTTTCCATGGGTAATATGTTGTTTGCATAGAGTCATAGACATACATATAGATCGACTTCAAAAAATCCTACATTTATGGTAAAATTATTTTCAGGAAGGCTATTCTCCTTTACTTTGGTCAAAATACAACAGAAATATGGATAGATGAATACCCCCGAGTGGAAAGTAAAAGTGAACCCAGCCTATCACTACTAAATGCAGTGGAGCTAATCAATTACAGAGAAGTACAATAGAAAATTAGGACCAAGGATCAAAACTTTAGTTTCAAGCATGCAAGAGTATCACTATGAGTCTATCACTTCTATTTTCCTGTTAAAAGTAAAAACATTCAGCAAGTATCTGAAGTAAATTCTTGGGAAAATCAATAAATTAGAAAGAACACTTGGTGCCTTCTTGGCTTCATCAAGTATACCTATATATGCACAAATGATCAGCATGTCAAATATACCATCAAGAATTCCATATTATTTATAGTAGCGAAAAAGATTCAGCCACGTTTCTGATTGAGCCGTATAAAAGCTACTTTTGAAAAAGAAAAAGGGAAATTTATGTGAGCTGAAATGAGATATTGACAACCTATTAATTAAAAGAGTGTAATATTAACATATACCCACACTCCATAATTTTCCTCGTTGCATCCAAAAGTTTCAATCTAACATATGGCAAATTCAATTGATTGTTGCACAACCCCCAAAGTATTGCTTCTGCTTGCTCACTATCCATGCAATAATGACAAACACAACATAAATTTAAGATAGATGAAAGCTCAAATTTTTATAGCATTTTGGAAAATGTACATCAGGGAAAAAAGTTATAATAGTTAGAATCGCATTACCTCCAACTCAAAAAGCTCATCATACAAGTCAAAACATGGGGCAAAACAATCAAGAGTGAAAATAGAACCATACCAACTTGAAACTTTCCATCAAGTGCTAGATATTTCCTAGTTCCTACACCTCAGTTCCAAGACTAAAACATAACACTCTGTTCCTTATTATAAGTCTATCTACCACAAATTTTTTGTTCCAAAATATAAGTCCACTTTAGGATCAATTAATGCTACTGTAACTATTTTACCCCTATGTTGGAAATAGAGAAGATGAGAGAGAAGATGTATAATGCATAAAATATTATTTCAATACATATTCTTAAATAAGGGTAAAGTTGGAAAAAGCTTTAAAAATATGAGATATTTAATGATATAACTTCCACTCCTTGGTACGTGAGAAGTAGTTAAGGTGTACTTATAATAAGGAACAGAGTGGTAACATCTAGCAAAACACGTGACATGAGATAGACCCTAGAAAAATTGAAACAACTAGCATATGTCTAACAGAACAGAAAGAAATTATCATTAAAGTACCTGACAAAGATCAAGAAGCTGAAGCAATCACACATGCGAATGAAGAAATTGCTTGAATCTGTGAATCGTTCCCCAATTGCACACACATCAAGGATTAGTCAGAAATTAAATTTTAAAGATTAAAAAGTCAAAAAAGTTACACTAACTTTCAAGGATCCAAATAAAAAATAATGTTCTCTCGTGATAATACATAAACAGAGAAGAATCAGGGTCGAAGTTTTTCACAGGGCATCTTTGTTCAATACATTAGGAAAATACTCCGGTGATAGGAGAAACTCCGACATGAGAGAGAGATTACCGGTGATCACATATCCAAGTAAAATTAGTATCTACTATTCTTATTCGATTGTAACTCAATCCTTACATTTTGATTTTGATACAACTTGATCTATCTCTATAGTCTTAACAAATTATAAATTGAGGATTGAGGAAAAATTGAGGAGCAATAAGGTTTCTTTGGTGCAATTTCGGTGCAATTTTGGTGCAACTTTGGTGTAATTTTGGTGCAAAACCTATGCAACTTTGGTCCAACTTAATCTTGGAGAGGAAAAATTGAGGAGCAATAAGGTTTCTTTGGAAAGACAAGTTGCGCCCATTAGCTCTGATGATGCCATAACCATGCAAAGGTTTCAAAGCCTTTGACAAATAGGAAGGCTTACAAAGATCCAAGCTTGTTATGAGATTAAACTCTTTGACCAATTCTAGATCTCCCACATACAAATGCTGCTTATTTCCAGTGGAGTACAGGAATATTGGACCTGCTCATCATATTTATATAACTCTACATAAACATACACGTGGTGAGACTAGAAAGTGATATATATATATACGATTTTTTTCCTCCAAGTGTGATGATAAGGGAAGAGAGAACGAAACCATTGGTCTGAAAGTGAGAAAGAGGAGAGATTGGAGAACTGTGATTGGATTTTTTGAATCTCAGAGAGATTGCCCAAAAGGAATGAAGGTGCTGGCCCTGTTTCCTTGCTTATGAAGAACTGACCGAATCCTTTTGGGCTTCAACCATAGTTTCTGCCATATAATCACACAATACAACTTATTACTACGGCTATCACTGACCAAACCATCTTCTTCATCTGCCATTGCCATACCTCCTCACCAACTTCCATCTCTCTCTCTCCTCCTCCTCCTCTCACATGTAGCAAATAAGTCTAGCAATACCTTGCTTTTATTTCTTGGCTTCCTAAAATAATGGAATGATAATAACTCAGGCAGGTGTGAAAGTGTCTCTTTTCGGTTTAGAGATTTTCAAAGACATTTGGATGAGCTAAGAATATTGATAGTTATTTATTACTATCTCCATCCCTATATATAAGAGCCCAAAATTTGAATGATTTTGTCTTTTTTTTATAAGAATTTGACTAGATTTGTAAATGTTTTTTCATCAGGGTGATGAGGAGTTGAGGACTGAATGTGAACATGATTTGAAAGAGCATTTAATGAGTTCTCTTTTTTTCCATTTTGCCCATCCTTATCTTTCTGGACATTCTCTTTCATACCCAATTTTATCATTATTTTCATATTTCTCTCTCTTATAGACTCCATCATAAATATGGAGATTCGAAAAAACAAAATTATTTTAAATATATTTATCATTTTCAATCACTTTCTTAATCTAAGTGATTTTACCATTTGAACTCTTATATATAGTAAGGGAGAGGTATTATCCGTTGACAAAAATGGCAGACTCATTATACTGAACAAAAAGTATTGATATTTGATTGAAAAAATCAGCGTTTTATACTTTCCTTTACATCTGTTTTGAGTAGTTGACCTGACAAATATTTAGCAGTTTTTTATATGATTTCTTATTTCAAACATCAGTTAATTAGTAACTGATTATTATAAATATTAAAATAACATGAATTAACATAATATTAATAAACATTTTACATACTTGTATAAGTATATCTAATTAAAAATTATAAACCAATATCCTATATTACACAGCAACAACAAAACTCGCTTGTTTACATAAGATTCAACATAGTATATATTTAACATCTTATCAGAAGGAAAAATCAGAAGTTTGTCCAAATGAAGTTTTACAATAGGCAATAGCAGCCTGAACAGAATTATCAGCAGTACAAGTGATAGAAAAGCCTTCATGAATGGGTGAGTTGTCACAAGAAGACATAGTGGAACAACTTTTCCTCTTATTAGAACTATTGCCTTTCTGGGAAATACCAACTGCACTGAACATGCCTTTCAGTGAACCCAGATCAATCTCCACCACTGATCTGTTCCATGATGATCTTCTGCTTCTTCTGAAAGACCCCTCATTACTACTACTAATATTATTGATTTTGTTGTTGAAATCCCAGTAGGATTTGCTTAATCTTTTTGATGATGATGATGATGATGATCTGTCTTCCTGGGATGATGAGACAGAGGGATTAACCACCATGTTCTTCTGATGGTAGCACTGTAAAATGGTTCTGCAATATTTTCTGGTGTGTCCCTTATTGTTATTGTTGTGGTCTTGGCATGATGGTGGTCTTGGTGATGGTGGTTTTAGGAGGGATGATATCAGTGTTGATAGCTTTATGCCTCGAAACTTAATCAACATATTCATTATCATCCCTCCGTTTCTTCTTCTCATGCTTCCTTCTTTTCCTCTGCTGTGCCTACACACACACACACACATTTTCACGTTTCACTGAATTTGTCAACCGTTTTGGTCTTTCTACAGATATTTATTTTTTAATAGACAAAAATATTCTCTGATTGAAGTCAATCATGTTTGGAGTACTACTGAACACTAAATATAAGCACTCCTCTCAGCGAGGATTTAATCATTGGTTTGTCAGGATGTGGGCACTGGCCCTTCCTTCTAAACCCAATCTCTGAAACTCCGATAGTATGTATATGTAAATTCAATGAGTAGTTATTGGATTACTTTACTCACATTCAATCATTAATTGATTGTGGAATGATGACTGCCCTTGAAGCAATTAATGAACAAAGAACATTAATTTCACTTTTTGATATTTAACGATGGGAGTATAATTTTCACCCTTTTAGGAGCATTTCTTGGCGCCGGACCATTCTTCACCAAAAACACTGATCGATAAAAATCGACTCTGATATTGTGAGAACTGAATCTCACACCTAAAAACCTGATCCGTTTAGTGATCTCATTGCCGTTGATCTCATACACACTTCTTTTATTCTCTACTCCTGTCATAAGCAAACATATCATAGACTCCCACTGTGTTCTACTCAAAGAATCCCCGACGAAGACCACCCTTTTCCCACGAAGTTCCTCTAGTAACCTCCGAGCATCAAACCTTGGAATCTCACAATTTTTCGGCTTCCACCTCCATTTCGTATAATCTCTGTCTTTACGTCCATTTTGAAGGCAGTTAAAGCCACGCTCAGCGAAAGGGCAGTGTGAGGCATCATATAAAGGGTAGCTCTCGTCTCGGATCCACCTTCCTTCAAACAGATTGCAAGCAGAAACGGAAACATGGGGTTTCAGAATATCACGACTCTGAGGTGCAGAGTCAGAAATGTTATGAGTTTGCAGACCCTGAATGAGTGAGTGGGAAGTGGGAAACACATACGAGTATGACCAGAAAAGGACCAGAATGAAGGATATGAAGGATCCAGTGGTTACAAGGCCATTGAAAGAATAAAGGAGCCAGACATTGGAATCACCCTTCATAATTCTATCCAAAACAACATTATTACAAAACATAAAAGAGGTAACATTTAGTTTTTACTATTAGTAGTATTTTCCAAATTTTACCTATGTCAGTGCTACTTTTTGTTAGGTAGCATTTATGAAATGCTATAAAAACCTTACAAGAGGTAGCATTTCTTATTCACAAATGCTACTATAAGATAGACTTAGGAAGCATTTCTAAATCAGAAACGCTACCTAAGTATAAATTTTTTAAAAAAATAATTAATACCTTAGGTAGCATTTTTCACACACAAAAGCTACCTGAGGTACATAGTTTATAGTTTTCAATTTTTAAAACTATTTAAAAAAATGTGACAGTCACTCATAATAAAAATTATCCATTTGTTCTGAATACTGTTCAAGACAAAACCATCATCACTTCTTAACATTAAAACAAATAAAAATGCATAAAGCTTCATGAGACAAGTTATAACCAACAAAAATCAGTCCATAAAAAAGACCTCATAGAAGAGCTTTCATTCAGTCATTTATCAGCAAACTTTCAGCTTTTAAAACTGAACAACGATATGATTTAACCATAAAGCAGTGTTGTGCCAGACCTTTAAGTGACCTTTAAAGATTTAAAACAGGTTAAGTGGGTCTCTATTTATGAAAATATCATAAATAAGAAACCCAAAAGTATGCCATAAATGCTACATTGTAATGACAAGAAAGGTGATAATTTCTAATCAAATTTTCAGTTCATAATTATTTTAAAACATCTAAGATTTCTATCCAGGTCAAGGTCAAAGGAAGACATACCTCCATCATTTTCCATTGGTAATATGTTGTTTGCATAGAGTCATAGACATACATATATAGATCGACTTCAAAAAATCCTACATTTATGGTAACATTATTTTCACTAAGGTCATTCTCCTTTACTTTGGTCAAAATACAACAGAGAATATGGATAGATGAATACCCCCGAGTGAAAAGTAAAAGTGAACCAATCCTATCACTATTAATTGTTTGGGGCAGCTCTTAGAACCTAGGTTTTGAGAAAAAAAGCTGGAAAAATGTTTTTTTTCAAGCTTTTCTGAAGAAAAGCTGAAAAAATTATTTTTGATGAAATGAGAGTGTTTGGATGATTGGTTTGAGAATGACTTTTTCTATATATAAATTACTAAAAAGGACATAAGTTTAATGTGTTGGAAAAGAGAAAGGATAAGGGCATTTTTTTGTAGATCAATATGACATGTGTAATGATGATATATTTCTACCTCATACTTCGAGTGAAAGCTGAAAAAAGTAGCAACATATTTGGATTAGTTTTTAGAAAATAGTTTCTAGGAAAAAAGCTGAAAAGTGCTTTTTTCAGCTTTTCTGAAAAAAGAAATGGCTTTTGATAAAATGAGAGTGTTTGGATGATTGTTATGAGAATGACTTTTTCTGTGTAAATTACTAAAAAGGACATAAGTTTAATGTGTTGGAAAAGAGAGAGGATAAGGGTATTTTTGGTAGATCATTATGACATGTGTAATGATGGCATTTTTGTATATCGTATTTCGTGCAAAAGTAAAAAATTCTAACTTATTCAAAATCTAGGTTTTGGTGGTCAAAACCTAGGTTTCCAACCCAAAAGGGCTTTTCACATTTTTTTAAGTGTTTGGCTTATCTTTTTTCAAACATAGATTTTGAGTCCAAACCTAGGTTTATCAGAAAAGAGTGTTTATCTATCATTTTTTAAAACCTAGGTTTGGACTCTAAACTTAGGTTTAAAAAGCTTCCCCAAGCAGGCAATGTGGAGCTAATCAATTACTTAGAAGTAGAATAGAAAATTAGGAGCAAGGACCAAGACTTTAGTTTCAAGCATGCAAGAGTATTACTATCAGTCTATCACTTCTATTTTCCTGGTAAAAGTAAAAACACTCAGCAAGTATCTGATGTAAATTCTTGGGAAAATCAATAAATTAGAAAGAACACTTGGTGCCTTCTTGGCTTCATCAAGTATACCTATAATGCACAAATGATCAGCATGTCCAATATACCGCCAAGAATATAGTAGCGAAAAAGATTCAACCACGTTTTTGATTGAGCCATATAAAAGCTACTTTTGAAAAGAAAAAGGGAAATTTGTGTGAGCTTAAATGAGATATTGACAACCAATTAATTAAAAGGGTGTAATATAAACATATTTTCACACTCCACAATCATCCTCGTTGCATCCAAAAGTTTCAATCTACCATATGGAAAATTCAATTGATTGTTGCACAACCCCAAAGTATTGCTTCTGCTTGTTCACTATCAATGCAATAATGTCAAACACAACAGAAATTTAAGATAGATGAAAGATCAATTTTTTCTAGCATTTTGGAAAATGTACATCAGAGACAAAAGTTATAATAGTTAGAATCGCATTGTCAAAATATGGGGCAAAACAATCAAGAGTGAAAAGAGAACCATACCAGCTTGAAACTTTCCATCAAGTGCTAGATATTTCCTAGTTCCTACACCTCAGTTCCAAGACTAAAACATAACATCTAGCAAAATACATGACATGAGAAAGAGCCCCTAGAAAAATTGAAACAACGAGCATATGTCTAACAGAACAGAAAGAAATTATCATTAAAGTACCTGACAAAGATCAAGAAGCTGAAGCAATCACACATTCGAATGAAGAAATTGCTTGAATCTGTGAATCGTTCCCCAATTGCGCACACATAAAGGATCAGTCAAAAATTAATTTTTAAAGATTAAAAAGTCAAAAAAGTTACACTAACTTTCAAGGATCCAAATAAAAAATAACGTTCTCTCGTGATAATACATAAACACAGAAGAATCAGGGTCAAAGTTTTTCGCAGTGCATCTTTGTTCAATAAGATTAGGCTAAGGCATTAGGAAAATGCTCCGGTTATAGGAGAAGCTCCGGTTATAGGAGAAACTCCGACATGAGAGAGAGATTACTGCTGATTACATATCCAAGAAAAATTAGTATATATTATTATATTATTCTTGCTCGATTGTAACTCAATCCTTACATTTTGATTTTGATGCAACTTGGTCTATCTTTATAGTCTTAACCAATTATAAATTGAGCATGGAGGAAAAATTGAGGAGCAATAAGGTTTCTTTGGTGCAATTTCGGTGCAATTTTGGTGCAACTTTGGCGTAATTTTGGTGCAAAACCTATGCAACTTTGGTCCAACTTAATCTTGGAGGGGAAAAATTGAGGAGCAATAAGCTTTGTTTGGAAAGACAAGTTGCGCCCATTAGCTCTAATGATGCCATATCCATGCATAGGTTTCAAAACCTTTGACAAATAGGAAGGCTTACAAAGATCCAAGCTTGTTATGAGATTCAACTCTTTGACCAATTCTGGATCTCCCACATACAAATGCTGCTTATTTCCAGTGGAGTACAGGAATATTGGACCTGCTCATCATATTCATATAACTCTACATAAACATAAACGCTGAGACTAGAAAGTGATACACATACAATTTTTTTCCTTCAAGTGTGATGATAAGGGAAGAGAGAACGAAACCATTGGTTTGAAAGTGAGAAAGAGGAGAGATTGGAGAACTGTGTGATTGGATTTTTTGAATCTCAGAGAGATTGCCCAAAAGGAATGAAGGTGCTGGCCCTGTGTGTTGCCTTGCTTATGAAGAACTGACCGAATCCTTCTGGGCTTCAACCATAGTTTCTGCCATATTATCAGCACAGTATAACTATTACTATGGCTATAAATGACCAAACCATCTTCTTCATCTGCCATTGCCATACTCTCACATGTAGCAAATGAGTCTAGCAATACCTTGCTTTTATTTCTTGGCTTCCTAAAATAATGGAATGATAATAACTCAGGCAGGTGTGAAAGTGTCTCTTTTTAGTTTAAAGAGTTTCAAAGACGTTTGGATGAGCCGAGATTCAGTGTGTTTGGATACACTGCAGTCGTGCGATTGGGTGCCAGAAGCACTCCTGGTTTTTTTTTCACTTTTTTTTTTTTTTGAGTGATGGTTGGTATTTGGTAAGAATGACTTATGGGTCAAATGCGTATGATTTGTTAGAAGGCAAAATTTTATGCTTTTGAGCATGTTTGGATCTCAAATGCGTATGATTTGTTAGAAGGCAAAATTTTATGCTTTTGAGCATGTTTGGATCTCACTTCTGGGGCCAGAAGTGGATCCCAAAATCAGAAGTCATTCTGAGAAAAAAAAAATTATGTTTGGCCTCACTTATTTTGAAAATGACTTTTGGTACAAAATGACTTCTGCAACGTGAAAAGTCAGAAGTAAAAAAAAGTGACTTTTGGCTTCTGACTTCTGACTTCTAGTGGGTCCCACGCCTTTTGTTATGTATTATTTAATAAAGTGGATAGGAAAATTAGACTGTTAGACCCCTAAAATTCTCAAATAAAATAATTTCTTTTAATTTAAAATTTTCTTTTTATCTCCAAAAATTTACCATAACAATTTTTAACTATTTTCTCCCACAATATACTCCTTTGAGCTAAAAATATTATTTTTTAAAATTAGTTTCCTGAAAATAAGGGAAAAACTAAGCCTTTAATAAGAATATATGCATATTAGATATGTATTATTTAATGACAATAATGCCTTTTTTTTAGTAATTTTTCATCTAAACGTGCTTTTTAATATAATCATCCAAACATGTTTCTAAAAGTCAGATTGAAAAAAAAAGTCACTTCTATCATCACAAATCCAAACATAAATCACTTCACACAAATGACTTTTATCCAATCTTACTTCTGAAAAAGTCATTTTGAAAAAAAGTCACTTCTCAGAGGCTCAATCCAAACACACCCTTTGGTGATGGAGACGTGCGGTGGGAGAATGAGAAAATAATGCATTGATTTATTGGATAAGAAAAGTAGACTACTAGACCCCTATAATTCTCAAACAAGATATTTTTTTGATCTAAAAATTTCTTTTTATCTCCAAAAATTTACCATAATAATCTCTAACTATTTTCTCCCATAATATCCATCTTTAAGCTAAAAATATAATTTTTTTTCAAATTATTTTTTTTAAAATAAGGGAAAAACTAAGCCTTTAAAATCCTCAAAAACCACAAATTTCATTTTTTTTCTAAACTATAAGAATATATGCATATTATATATGTATTATTTAATAACAATAATGCCCTCTTTAGTAATTTTTTATCTAAACTTGCTTTTCAAAATAATCATCCAAACATGTTTCTAAAAGTCATATTGAAAAAAGTCACTTCTATCATCACAAATCCAAACATAAATCACTTCACACAATCTGACTTTTATCCAATCCTACTTCTGAAAAAGTCAAATTGAAAAAAAATGACTTCTTTGCTGCCAATCCAAACACACCCATTATTTATAGATATTTATTACTATCTCCGTCCATATATATAAAAACACAAAATTTGAATGGTTTTGTTTCTTTTTATAAGAGTTTGATTAGATTTGTAAATGTTTTTTCGTCAGGGTGATGAGGACTGAATGTGAACTTGATTTGTAAGAGCATTTAATGAGTTTACCTATCCGTATTCTCTTCCTGGACATTATCTTTCTTACCCAATTTTATCATTATTATCATATTTATCTCTCTTATAAACTCCATCATAAATATGGAGACTTGAGAAAACAAAATTATTTTAAACATATTTATAATTTTCAACCACTTTTTTAATCTACGTGATTTTACTATTTGAACTCTTATATACAGGAAGGAGAGGTATTAACTGTTGACAAAAATGTGAGACTCATTGTACTGAACAAAAAATATTGATATTTGATTGAAAAAATCAGCGTTTTATACTTTCCTTTACATCTGTTTTGAGTAGTTGACCTGACAAATATTTAGCAGTTTTTTATATGATTTCTTATTTCAAACATCAGTTAATTAGTAACTGATTATGATAAATATTAAAATAACGTGAATTAACATAATATTAATAAACATTTTACATACTTGTATAAGTATATCTAATTAAAAATTATAAACCAATATCCTATATTACACAGCAACAACAAAACTCGCTTGTTTACATAAGATTCAACATAGTATATATTTAACATCTTATCAGAAGGAAAAATCAGAAGTTTGTCCAAATGAAGTTTTACAATAGGCAATAGCAGCCTGAACAGAATTATCAGCAGTACAAGTGATAGAAAAGCCTTCATGAATGGGTGAGTTGTCACAAGAAGACATAGTGGAACAACTTTTCCTCTTATTAGAACTATTGCCTTTCTGGGAAATACCAACTGCACTGAACATGCCTTTCAGTGAACCCAGATCAATCTCCACCACTGATCTGTTCCATGATGATCTTCTGCTGCTTCTGAAAGACCCCTCATTACTACTACTAATATTATTGATATTGTTGTTGAAATCCCAGTAGGATTTGCTTAATCTTTTTGATGATGATGATGATCTGTCTTCCTGGGATGATGAGACAGAGGGATTAACCACCATGTTCTTCTGATGGTAGCACTGTAAAATGGTTCTGCAATATTTTCTGGTGTGTCCCTTATTGTTATTGTTGTGGTCTTGGCATGATGGTGGTCTTTGTGATGGTGGTTTTAGGAGGGATGATATCAGTGTTGATAGCTTTATGCCTCGAAACTTAATCAACATATTCATTATCATCCCTCCGTTTCTTCTTCTCATGCTTCCTTCTTTTCCTCTGCTGTGCCTACACACACACACACACATTTTCACGTTTCACTGAATTTGTCAACCGTTTTGGTCTTTCTACAGATATTTATTTTTTAATAGACAAAAATATTCTCTGATTGAAGTCAATCATGTTTGGAGTACTACTGAACACTAAATATAAGCACTCCTCTCAGCGAGGATTTAATCATTGGTTTGTCAGGATGTGGGCACTGGCCCTTCCTTCTAAACCCAATCTCTGAAACTCCGATAGTATGTATATGTAAATTCAATGAGTAGTTATTGGATTACTTTACTCACATTCAATCATTAATTGATTGTGGAATGATGCCCTTGAAGCAATTAATGAACAAAGAACTTTGACTTTATATTGATGGGATGATTTCAGCTGAATAATCACTTTAAGTAAGCTTGACACACAGTATCTTTTTTACTGAGCTTAAAGCCCAGTTAGAGCTATAATATAAAATGAAGGGAAAAAATAAGACCAAATTAAGGAGCTTGTTTTAAATTTTATAATTGAAACTTTTACCCATTTCCCCCAAAATTTTAAAAAACCTTACATGACACATAGTAAATGAGGTAGTACACGGGTCTCTCTATTTTCTTCAAATACTTACAAAAAAAAGGTAAAAGAGACCCTGTTTCTATAAGTGATAGAACATACAAAATTACTGATCGAAGGCGTAATTTCAACAAATTTACTACAAGTGTACATAATTTATTCTTTATTTTCAAAGGAAATTTAATATGATTTAAAATAGAATTTTTTTTTCTAATTTTAATATTAAAAGGAAATTTTTGTATTATACTCTTTGTTTAATTAAAAAAAATTTCCTTTTTGTCCTATGGGAAGGATTTTAACTTCAGAACTGTACAGGACCAAATATCTTACAAAATTGTTGAAATTTTTTAAAATAGAGAAAATATGTACTTCATGTAACTCGAAGAAGACTCAAAAAGTTATAACCAAAAGAAAAAGAAAGGCACAAAAAGTCATATAATTTTCAGTCAGGAAAATTATGTTTGGTCAATGCCTGCCATAGTCCATATAGACATAGTGACCAGACGACATGAGTCTTGCCTACTAATTTCTGCTGTGTTCTTAAATATCCGATCTACTTTGATCATAAAACTTTTATCTCACAAATTTATATCTTTTTATGTAAATTTCTATTAATAATAATTTCAGCTTACAGGTAATAAGGGGAATTTTCATTAAAAGGGTAGTTTCCATTTCCAATGAACGATTAAAAGAATATTTTAAGAATTCACAACTCAAGACCATAGTATTACATTTTCAGATGAAAGTGAAAAAAGAAGTAGGAGCAAAAATGTGTACCTAGTGGGAGAATGAAGGCCCATGTCATGACAGGAGTTGAGAGGCATGGTTGTTTGGAGAGTTATATGTGTGTTATTATGATCTGATAATGAACCATTTTCAACGTTTAATACTGCCAATTTCACTCTCCCTTGATCTGAATCTGCAGAATTAATCTGTCTCAGAGGAGAAGGTAGTGGAACTGACAATGATGAGGCTAAGGGATCAACACTTTTCTCAGAGAAATTGACAACACAAAGTTGTTGATCATCAACATCATTGGGAAGAGCAATCCTTGATGATATAGAAATTCGCAATTCGTCATCGTCCTCGTCCTCGTCCTCGTCGATCTTGTCGTCTTCTTCCTCGGGACTCAAACATAATGTCGGTGCCATCACTAGCGCACATGAAGAATCCAGCTCTATTTCAATGTATGAATCTTCATTCTCTACCTTACTGTCTTCCATGTTCTCTTCTCTCCACTATCATCACCAACACCTTCCTACCTAAATAGCTATGTAGCTGTATATGTAGTGAGTGTGTGTGTCACTATATACATATACATATATATATATATAACACGCATACTCACATGAAGGATTGTAATGGGTTCCCATTCAGTACTCATCGCAGCAATGAGACTTCTCATTACTGAGATAAAATTTGAACCATCCAAAATTTGATATAGATATAGATGGTCCAAATTTAATTTTTTTTTTCAAAGTCCAAATTTAAAATTTTTAAATGACCATTTTTTAAAAGATAAAATTAGTTTTTTAACAAATGATAATTATAAGATTAAATTTATTTTTTATTAATTTGTATCTATTAAAATAAAAATTTATTAAAAATATTAAAATAAATTTAAATGAATCTAGACCGTTAAAATAAATCTACACGTTATAAATTATTATAAGAAACACATTACTCATCTTTTGTAATGTTTGTTCCTGTGAGTATAATTGCACTGTTCTGCCACGGGGTGTGATCTCCAGATTTTTGGATGATTGTTTTGGGGTTGATTTGATTATGATTATATGTTTATTAAATTCAATTGCTGATGGCTGCGTTTCCCTAAAATCGGGTTTGGTTGTGTTGTCCATCCTATTCTATTCTTATTATTGGCCAAATTAACATCAACTAAGGAATAATTGTTAGCTAGTCAAATCTGTATGCCTATTAATTATACTCTATTGGTGAGATTTTGAAGGAAAGACAAATTAAAGGTAAGATTGTTAAACTTACAAGTTTAAGTAAAACTCACTCTTGACAAGAATGGAAATTCTGAATTGTGAATTCGTAAGTAAGAGTTTATTTTTGACAATAAATAAGTATTGAAAGTATATAATTAAATAATAAAAAATAAAAACAGAAATAATTTGATTTAAACAAATTTTAAATATGAACATTGAAATTAAAAGGATCAACATTTATAATTTATTGTACTCAATAATAAAATTTATATAAAGTTCATATATACAGACGTCAAATATGATCTTACTCCCTCCGATCCATAATATAAGAGGTGACATGGGAGTTTTTTTATTTACATTATAAGAGATAACATGTAAAAGTAAAAATTATAAATATTGATTTCAATTTTTGCCTTTGCATATTAAATGTAAAGATAGGAGAGTATATGAGTGTATAATAAATGGTATAAGGGTGAAATTGGAAAAACCACATTAATTATCTCAATAATAAATGATTTCACTATATTTCCTTAGTTTGTGTAAAATAGTTTACTACCTTTTAAAATGTGCCCAAGGGAGTACTAAGGAATTAGCACAAGTTGAGCGGGTTAATAAGATTTCATAAGGTGGAGAATTAAAAACGAACTCACATTGTTAACTGAGGAATTTGATAACAATGACGAAGAGTAATACTTATGGCCTGTTTAGTACCACGGGATGTGAGGGAAAATAGAGGCAGGGAAAAAATTTTAACTTGAATTTATAAAAATTAAAGAAGTGGAATTAAATGTTCTTAACTCTTAAGTAATATTTTGTAGTCTTTTATTTTACATATTATATTTCTTAAAGTATTATAACCCGAATTTTTCAATTTTTAAAAATTGAACTCACAAAAATTTTTCTTCCCCTCCAAATCCCTCGTACCAAACAAACTTAAGCATTAACTATAGAACAAAATTGACAAATAAACATTCATAAAACTCCAATGGTCTCAGAGGAAAAAAATTTAATGACATTTCTTATAAATAAGATCAAATAAAATATTTTCCCTCTTCCATATAAATAGAATCAGAATAGTACTCCCCCTTCCCAATATATAGTAACCATTTTTTGGAAATGGTTTGTCCCATTTTATAAGGTCCCATTTTAACTATGCATTAATTTCTTCTATATATTCTCATTCATCTTTTTTATATTTAATCTCAAAATCTCATTCATCATAAATAAGAGAACTTTTTAAAAAAAGAGTATATATCCTATACATTAATTGTTTTTAACTAATTTTTATTTATTCTTTAGGAACCTACAATTATATTAAAATGACCTTATATATTGGGACGAAAGAATACATTATAAACCAAAAATTTGTCCTAGAAGGCGTCTAATAATAATAGAGGTGAGAGAGAGTATAAAGAAGAGAATATTAAGAATAGACAGGAAAAAGATATGGTTAAATTTTCCAGGAAAACAGCAATGGAACTCAACTAATCAATCCGCATCGAATCTAATGATAGTTAGGCAGGAGTGAACCATAGATAGATCAGTTTTGTTTATGAGTTTGCTTGATTCTCTCGTGATTCGCCACGTGTCTCGCATCCCTTAATTAACGCTAATCCCTAATTAATTAATCATTGCTCCTGTTTTCCCACACTAATTAGTGATTACTTTGTCGGTCTGGTTGCTTCTTATCCTCTTCCTCAGTCATACTTAATATTTTTCATTTAACATTGTTTTTCATAAATGTAGTATGGACCAGGCCCAAATCTTTGGACATGGGCCTCACATAGCCCAATGGAATTTTTCTCATTTCTTAAAGTCAGGTTATGGCTGTCAAGACGTAAGGCCCATTTGGTTGGTTTGAAAGCTATTTCAGAGGATCATTAACATTTACAAAGTATAATATCTATCTATCCATCCTTATGTTTTTAATATTTACATAGTAAATTTTATATCTAAAATTTAGAGTGTGTCATGTATATATCAAATTTATAAATATCAATTATCTTAAAACATTATAATATTAAGTCAAATTGGAGGACTTATTTATATCCCATTTGCTTGTTAGATTCTATGGATAATTTTCTCTTTATCTTTCTCACCCCTATCCATAAATATAAAGAAAATGGTAAACACTTTTCTTTTCTGTTCTTTTTTTTTTCTAAGAAAGAAGAAAAACTTTGTATAGGCTTCTATATCTTGAATTCTTGGATAACTCCCAAAAAAAACAGAGAATTATCCCCCCCCCCCCCCAAAAAAAAAAAAAGAAAAAAACAAGAACTTTGACAACAAAGTAGTATGAGAATTTGAACTTTTATGAAAGATTGATGAGTTTTTGAACTTGCGGGATTTGAGGAGGGAACTTTACTGTAAAGTGCGAGGTATACCAAAAAACACAAAGAAACTGCCGAAAGTAGTGATGATTGATTAGCCAATAACAGAATGCCACGTGGAAATTGGCTCCTTTAAGGACTATATATTTCACTTTTGCCACTTTGGCGCTTAGTGGTACCTTCCTTCACATCTCCCACCTTTTTCCTTCTCCTTCCTCCGATCTTCCCTCCGCCGCCGCCGCCGTCTCCGACGCCGATCTCTCCTTTCCGGTATCTTCTTTCTCAGGTTCTCTCTTTTCTTCCTTTCTCTCACATTTCCTCATTCTTCCGATTCTCGAATCTGAAAAAAATCTCTACTTTTTGCTTCAGTTCTTCCTTCGTTTCATTGAATCTCTCACAAACATTCGATCTTGTAGATTCTTTACACCTTAATGGGTTTTTCATCGTGATTTTGCTTCGTTTTTTATGTCAGATCTCTATTCTTGTTTTCGAATATCGCGATGTTATTTCAAATATTTGTTCTTTAAGGTTTTGAGGGTTTTTAATGGGGTTCATTAGGGTTTTGCTTTTGGGTTTATTCTTCGCTGGTTAGATTGTCTTGTGTTTTTCATTTCTTCGTAATTTCATGCCTTTTTTATTTTGCTTTCGGCTTTATCTGAGAAATGTACGGAGAACTGAATGAGCTGAATCCAATTGTTTTATTTATTTATTTTTTTAGACTCTGAAGAAAGTTGCATTTGGTATCAATTCTTTCTGGCGCTTATGGATTCTGTAGCTTGCAAGAATCTTTGTGGTGTTAGGTCTTCAAAGAAACAGAAGGAGGGCGTTGTTAATATAATGGGAGCCAATAAAGATGTTTCCTCTAAGCTGCCAGATTTAGCTGCTGAGAGCAATGGTTCTTTAGTGCCTATAACTCCTATTGTAGACAGAGAGAATGGGGATTTCCGCATTGATCTTAAATCACCTCTCACGGTGATGAAGAAGCCATTTAAATTATCTGGTCTTGATTCTATTTGCAAAGAAAATGGCAGTAAGGTTGCTGATGATGCTGCTGCTTCTGTTGTTGATGATAATGGTAGCCCTAAAACCCCGGAGGACTGCGTTTTCGACCCGTTTGCTCCCGGCCCCGAAATCCTGGCATGGGCACCCATGTGCAAGAAGTATTGCAGTGATGATTTAAGGAGCTCTGTAGCTCGGCGGATTAATTTTAACCGCTATTCGGATGATGTTCAGTCCAAGAGTTCTCCTTCTGGATATGATGAGGGTTCCCTTTCAGATCAAGAGATGTTTGAATCTGTGTATGAGGATCTCTTGGAAGTTATTGTATCAACGCAAACTGATGCCATGCTTGCTGGACTACCTGATATTGCATATGATTCTGATGAATGTAAAACACCTCCTTCAGCAGTCTTGTTCAATGGAATCGCCGAAACCTGCCCCGGTGCGCCTGTGAAACCCGCGAATAAAGGAAGGATCATTCCGGTGGGGCTACGCAGGAAGCTTGAGTTTTGATTCAAGGGAGTCTGATTAATTTATTTATATGAACAGAGTGAATGGCAGTTCAACCAGGGGTAATAATAGCAGATGCTACAAGTATCTGTGAGTGATGATTTGCTGTTTTGTATTTTGACATGGAGAAACTGCAGCTGACCAAGTTGATATAGTGTTAGGGTTAGCAGTAACAATGTATAGCTAATCTTTGACGTTGGTGTTTTTACCATTGAAATTGTGCCCTGATATTTCTCTAATACATGATTTGTTGAGCTAATCTAATGTTTCTCTCTTTTCTTTTTTGCATCCTCTTTAAAGCTTAGGTTACTCAAGTTGTTCGTTTTATGTTGATTGCATTGGTACTTTCAAGGGTCATTTTCCCTTATGTTTTATTCATTTTCCAGATACTGGTAGCTTATCAGAATTTCTAGGTGAAATTATGCATATTTGTCTTGATCCCCTGAAGAATGTTTTGGTCTACGTAATTACATTTTTGTGGAATCTTGGCTGTTAGTATTTCTTCTCTATTTTGGCTTAAACGCGAGTATCATGACTCATGAGTAAGATCATTAGATAAGGAGGGAATAATCATATTATGCGAGTGAAGCATCCCATTTAACCATAATTTTTGGAACTGAAAAAACGGGCACAGGGCCAGGCAGGGGAAGAAATAATCTTTTTTCTTTCTCTTCCCTATTTTTCTGTTTCTAAGCAAAATGTTGATGTAGATTCTGTTTCCCATTAAGTTTTGAATTGTCTGTTATACAAGAATGCAATATTACAATTGTTGTTGACCCAAGCGTAAACTATAAAACAAATGAGCGAAGTTTGGTTGATATATATTTTGTTATTAATAAAAACAAATTTGTCCAGTGAGAAAAAAGTAAAACGATACATAAACCAAACTAGGTTCATTACGTCAGAAGAGGATGTAGAGCGAATGAGAGTCCAATATGAGGACCACATAAATACGGAACTAACAAACACAGAAATCCCATACACAACCTAAAAGAACTGGATGTAATATACCCAAAACAGCCAAATTTGTAAGACATTTTTTTTTTTCAAAAATAAAACTTTCAAACTGGCGTCAACTCTGCATAATTGCATATATGAAGCATGAAGCTAAGAAAATGAACTACGTTATGGGAGAGGATACTCAGCATCTTATCTTCTTCTTTTCTTTCAGAATCAAATCCCCATCATCAGATTCAAACTCTGTAGTTCAGATTTGATATTTCAGTTTTGGTTATGATGGTGAAGATTGGATTCTAAAAGAAACAGAGAATACATGATACTAATAGAAACATGGCCTGTATCCCTTGAGATTTTGAAAAGTACGTATGGAGTAAAATTCAAAAGCTGTAAGAATTGACCATAAGATCAGGAAAGAGCCTCACAAATCTCCACACCTCAATGCTTTACCCAGCACACAAAAGACTGAGGATAACAAACCTGAAAACAAACAAAACAAAGAAAAGCAGCTATATATAAAAGCATCACAGAGAAATAACTAAGGCCAATCATATAAAGCTGCAAATGAGATATACATCAGATAATCATAAATTACAGCTAAATCTCCCTCCCCCTCTGTGTGTAACGGTATATGTATAGACCTCCCCACTAATAGTACATATTCTAGTATATAATCATAATAAAAAGGCATACAAAAAAAACCAAATACACCCACATCCACCATCAACTAACTATATCATACAACCCATCCAAAAAATTTTTGCCTTTCCAACATTAGGTTTAAAACTTGGTCTTATTTTTGCAAGATTGGGATCGAATCTTCCTATCTGAAATATCAATAGTGAACTGACATTCAGAAAGAGCAACAGCATGTCTCTTAATGAATCCAAGTATGGTAACTCTTCCTGGAATCCTAGTAGATGACTTCATAGACAATTCCCCACCCATCAAATCTCCGATCAAACCGGTAATATTCGACGCCAACTTGTCGACCTGAAGCGTAAGCCGGCTCGGAAGCACGGCCGACCCCTTCGCCGGAATCTCGCCGGAAAATATTTCTGTCTCTCCAATCTGAACTCCTTCATAAAACAAGATGCTTTCCCCTTGTTCATGCTTGAAGCTTGCATGGTTTGGATTATGAACCATGAGATTGAGATCAAGAGTGATATTTAGATGAATCTGAACTGCTGGGAAAGAAACACTTGGTGATACCCCATCAAGCGAAGCTGAGACAAGTGAGACTGTGGGATTCTTAGGTTTGAACAGAGTCAAGGCTAAAACCAAAGCAACAATGAAGAACAGAACCAGTAATAATAGGAATAAGCATAGAAGACAACGACATCTTCTTCTCTTCTTGATGATTCTAGTTTGTGGGGCTGTGATCTGGGCTTCGTTATTGTGTATGGTTTTTGATTCTGTCATGATGGGGTTTAGAGTTATGGTATTGTTGGTTGATTCAGAGAGAGATTGTGTGATGTGAAGATGAAATATTAGAAACTATAGAGATTATAAGGCACCATGGCTGTAATAATGATGATGAGACTTAAGAGGATGAAGATGGTTAGTAGTTGGAGGGTGAAGGTCATCCCATTTAATGCCACTCCGTGTCTCAACTGTGACTTGAATAGTAATGACCTTTTTTTTTTCTCTTCTGGCTTTCGGTGAATTATTTTGAGGGATCTACATTCTACACACATACTCCCTAATAAATGTAATATGATGCCTCCCTAATAAATGTTTGATATACTGAACTAACAGGACCGGTTCCTTACTCATGGAAGTTAAATATATTTAAATTAAAACGGTCTCGATTTGTTTTTTTAAATCTGGGTTTTTTTTAAAAAAAAAAAATAAATCTAGATGGTTCATATACTCTCTCCTTCCAAAATATAATCTTCACTTTGGTAAAAGTGTGTTTCCCAAAATATAAGATCCATTCTAGATTTGTCTGAGCAATTGCATTTTGTCCAATTTTACCCATTGTTTTTCTTTCCTCGTGCATTCTCTTTTATCTTTATTATATTTTATTTGTCACATTCTCTTTCATTTTCTTTTCCCCATACATTCTCTTTCATACTCCATCCGGTTCCTATTATCAGAAGTCGTCAACATTTTAACACATACCAATAAAACGTGTTGGAATCATTTATTATGGCTAGATTTAATATAGTTTTCCATTTTTACCCCCACTCATTTGTTATTCACACTTTATCTCCTCTCCTTTCATCATTTAATATATAAGGGTATAAATGGGAAAAAAAAGCATTTATAACTAGGACTTTTGCATGTTACATCTTCTATTTTGGATCAAAAAATTTGTCATGTTACCTCTTATATTTTGAACCAGATGGAGTATTTATTAAGAAGGGCATAATTGGAAAACCAATCATATTTCTAACATAGTTATTGTTTTTAACCGATTTTAATAATTTTCTTGATAAACATAAGTTAGTTATTTGAAACTTGTATAGGATGGAGGGAGTAACATTTTTATTTTTTTATTTTTTATTTTATTTTTTTGGTGACAAGGAGGGAGTAAGATTTAGATGGTTAGCGTATGCTTTACTCACAGTACTTACTTTTTTTATTAATAAAAAACCCTTTTCCAGAACGGAATTGTATGGTGCTACATACTGTTTGTCAAAGTGACTCTTCTTTTTTTTTTTTTTTTTTGTTGACATATCAAGGTGACTCTTCGAAACAAGCTAAGACTGGCTTTTGATATGCTTCTCTTTGTTCATGTGCGAGGCATTTCCGCAGTTAATCAAGGAGAGAGAGGTTATTTGAATCATCAATCATTGATTTTGTTTGAAAATTAAAAAAATACGTATACTCCTATTTAAAGAAAATTAAATATCCAAATCGAATTAAAGGCTTGCAGTTCCATTTAATCCATTTTTAGCCAAGGAATTTTGATTGAAAATTTCTGAATTTCTCTTATATACACTTATGTTAAATTATGTCCAGTTGTATTTTTTAAACTTAATTATAAGAAATAATAAAAATAAGCTTTAATCCTATAGAGATGAAAGGTCAAAAAAAATCCTATAGAGATGTTTTTTTTTAAGAAAAAAAGGAGTTAAATAAAGAAAAAAGACTTAGAGTAAATAACATAAGTGTATATATGTAAAACCAACGAATTCATAAATATATCATAAAGTTTCTTGGCCTGATTAAATATTTATTGAAACTAAAGGCCTACATTTGGATATGGGTATTACATTTGGATTTGAATGATATTTTTCTTAAAAGTATGAATTACATGTTGAAAAAGTAAGAAACAAAATGTGAACTTGTATCAAAATTTAAATAGGGAAAATCTCAACAAACAAAAATGTAATTAATATTTCACTTTGACTGATAATGATGGAGACCATTCATTCCTTTTAAAACGTGTTTCATAGTAAGAACCCGATGAGGTTTTTTTTTTTTTTCAGATATAGATCAAAAGATGTGTTTTTAACCTTATGAATATGTGAAGAGAAAAACTGATCGTAGAAATTGTCATTTTTAACTTCTGTCAAGTGCATGGAAGCTTCCATTTTCAAGTTTTAAAATAAATGCTGGAAAATATTGATCTAAAGTCATGGAAAAGTTTGAGAGGAATTAGATCATGAATATTTTTGCATTTTTAAGTCAACATATACACTCATGGGCTCATGGGTAGGGTTGCACAAGCAACCTGGAGGTCGGCCCGAAGCCAACCCGATCCTAAGAAAAATTGGCCCGAAACTATAACAAACAGAACAACACTTAACTCGACCATCAGGTAGGATAGAACAAGGGTACAGACATTAGGACTAGTAACCCGGCCAAGGCCAGAGATATTATTATTTTTTACTTATGTTTGGTTACTTCTTTTCCTTTGTAATTTCTTTCATTATTTTCTCTTTTTCCCTGGTCTCTTATTTTCATGTATGGTTAAAATCTTAAAGACAAAAGGTGGATTTTTTTTTTTTAGGATTAAAAGGCTAAAGGACCGGTATGACATGTTCTGTGGCCTAAAGGATATGTCCTCTGACCAAATAGGATTTGGCCAGGCACCGGGCAAAAAAGGCTAGCCCGAATATTTTTAGGACAGGACTTCAGGCATTTACCTAGATCGGTCCTGCCTAATCCTTGTGCAGCCCTACTCATGGGTCTTGTAAACTACTCCTCTTGTTATATTTTTAGGGCACAGAATTTTTATCTCATTATTATTTAAAAATCACTTTATTAAATTTTTAATATAAACGTACAATTATACCATTCATTTATTATCGTGTTGATTTCATTTTCATAAGTATATTATATATTAAATTGGGGTAAAGTTAAAAATTTATTAAATTTTAAGACATAAGTATTGAGATTTCGGGGTTTTTTGATCAATATGAAATATACTGAGAGTGACGGATAAATACAACTCTAGGAGTAACAATTAACCACCTTATTAATATTAGTACCTCTGGGCTTCAATGATCCAATTAACTAATTTGATAAGATTTACAAAACTAAATACTATAAAGTGTGTGTGTCTCGTTTTTCTTCAAATTGATTTATTTAACTTATAAAGTCATATATAATCTCATTGTAGAAATAGATATTTCAAAAAGAACATGTAATCTATGTTATATTAATTAATATATTTAACTTTTTTTTAATATTCAAAAACTACTTAATTGAGTCTAATATTAAGAATCACAAGAAACACTAAAAAAATTTTAAAGATAGTCTAAACTTTTAAACTTCTTCCAAAATTATCTAGTAGAAATTATTTTTCAGATCTCCCCCTAATTTAACTTATCTCTCTTTCACTCAGTCTGGTTTCACATAAGATGCCTTCCAAAAAGTAAAGCCAGCCTATAAATTATAAAGCCTATAGTTAAAATATTAAATGATGTTTCATTTTACTCATAAAATTGGAATAGTTTTCTTCTTACGACTTGAGATTGTATTATGAAGATCTCTCTGAAATTGATAGATAGGAGTAAAATTGTCCTTTCAAGGACATCCAATAAAATTGGAACAATACAGATAGATAGGAGTAAAATTGAAATATTGAAATACTTTTAAACAGGTAAAGGAGTCAAACAACTTTTTTAATCTGCCTAACAAATATATGAAACGCTTTATATAAAAAGCTGGAAAACGTTTTCAATAAGGGTATTTACAAACAAAGTCAAAAAAGGGTATTTAAAAAAAAAATCATTCAATAAATTTGACATTCAATAATGGAGAAAAAAAATCTACACAATAATGAATTAATGATGGAGAAAGCACTGCCAAAATCTAAAATATACTCTGTACAATTCTGTTATGATGCCCACAAGGACAATATAGTACTAAAATCTAAAATCTGGCACCTGGCTAATGATAAAAGCTTCCAAATTTTGTTGATGAAATTATTTACTACTCCCTCTATATCTAAATATAAGACTTATTTATCTAGTTTGATTAGATTAAGAATATTAGTTAAGCTAATTAAAATCACATAATATTATCAAAACAACCTAACCACCTAATTTATTCCCACCTTCCCTTTCCTTCTTATTTATTATTGAAGAGTTTCAATAGGGATAATTTCAGAAAAATATGAGAAAAAATATAAAGGGATCTTATATTTAAAAACAAACTCACCTCCTTAAATAGGTCATATATTTAGAAACGGAAGAATAATTTGTTTGGTGTGAGGTGGTTGTATCATTGTATATGTGTCCTCTTTAACTAATAAGGATTTCAGTTTGAGAAGTTTAGGTAATCACCACTTATTATTTTTTAATATTTTTATTCTAACTCCTCTCTTTATTACTCTATCTCTTTTATACACCCATCATAAATAAGGATAAATTTAGGGAAAACAATTTATTTCAGACATATTTATATCTCTCAAATATTTTCTTAATATGTATGATTTTACCTTTTGAGCTTTTATAAAAAGGGACGCAGTGAGTATTTCAATAAGTGGGCCCACTATATTGACCGTATAATAATATTGAATTAAAATTGTTAATTCATTTAATAATGGGTTAAGGATCATCGTTGCCCCGGAAGTATGCACGATGGATCACATCTGCCCCGAAAGTTTTTTTTGGTCCAATTTTGCCCCGAAAGTGTGTAAAGTGGATCATATTCGCCCTTTACCTTTTTGTTTTGGTCCAGTTTTACCCCAGAAAGTGTGTAAAGTGGATCATATTCGCCCTGTACCGGTAAAAAAAATTTAACGGTAAAGGGCGAATATGATCCACTTTACACACTTTCGGGGCAAAATTGGACCCAAAAAAACTTCCGGGGCAGATGTGATCCACCTTGCATACTTCCGGGGCAACGGTGACCTTTAACCCTTTAATAATTCCATTAGTTGTTCTGTTTAGTGTTGTTCTAATTCATTTTCAAATCACTTCGTATATAACGGTAGCTGATATACCCTCTTTACCCACATTTCCAAATTCCAATACTTTATTGATACATTTTCAAATAGTGTCGAGCGATTTTATATGTTTTTCAAAAGGGTTAAAGGTCACCGTTGCCCCGGAAGTATGCAAGGTGGATCACATCTGCCCCGGAAGTTTTTTTGGGTCCAATTTTGCCCCGGAAGTGTGTAAGGTGGATCATATTCGCCCTTTACCGTTAAAAAATTTTTACCGGTAAAGGGCGAATATGATCCACTTTGCACACTTTCCGGGGTAAAACTGGACCAAAACAAAAAGGTAAAGGGTGAATATGATCCACTTTACACACTTTCGGGGCAAAATTGGACCAAAAAAAACTTCCAGGGCAGATGTGATCCATCGTGCATACTTCCGGGGCAACGGTGATCCTTAACCCTTTTCAAAATATCACTAAGTAGAAATTTAACTCATGGCCATAGACTTTATACCCAAAATATATATATATATATATATATATATATCTTAACTTTGAATATTCTTCTCTCCTTTGTTGCAATGACGTTATAACAAGCACGAGTACACGACGATGAACTTTGGAGGGATTAAATTAAATCGAAATGAATATTAATATACGTTGATCATTATTTTTTTTTTTCCTTCAAATATAAGTTGATGTTATAGAAAACAAAAAAACAAACAAACAAAAAGAATGCCTAATTTTCCTACAAATAAATCCACCGTATGCATTAAAACCAAACATATACTAAGTACAATTGATTTTATCAAACAGACAATTAAATAGTGGAAATTGAAGATCTTCTTCAAGAACACCACCAAATCAATGAAGCTTAGTTTTGTAATGGCAATCCTTATCGTCAATGGTTTTATTCGCGACATTGATGGCAAAATCACAAGACGAAGTAGAAACCACATGAAAATTGATAAACCCTAGAACATTCACTTTCCCAGAAATCTCAATCCAAGTACTCAAAGGCAACGAACCAGAGACATAATCCGAAAAAATCTGAGAAGTATTCGACAAAAGACGATCCGCCATTATCGTCAAACTCACCTGAATCGTCTCATTCCCTCCGGCAGTAATCTCGCCGGCCGGAATCGGAACTTCTCCGACGAGATTTCCTCTGTAATAAACCAGAGCGTTTGAATCGGAGTATTTGAATCCGTACATGTTAGGGTTTTTGATTGAGGCTTCGATTCCGAGTGTGATGTTCAGATCTACGAAGAATTTTGCGATGTTGAGACCAATGTTCATTTCTTGAAGGGTGATTGAGTTAATGGTTTCGATTGGACGCTTTGGTTTGAACACCGTGAAGGCTAAGATCACGACGATTAGTATGATTGCGATTATCAGAGCCGCCGTGACGGCGAGGCAGATGATGCGTCGTTTTTTGGAGGATGGATCTGTCTTCATTTTTTTTTTTGGAAAGTTGGTGGATCTGGAAAAATGGAGACAGATGCAGAGAAGAAGAATTGAAGAATTGAAGAAGAAAAGGAATGGAAGATTTTTTGAGAGAGAAAGCTTGAGATTCGTGAAATAACGGCTTGGCTTTTCTGGACACCATCCATCCATTAACATTAACAGCATGTATGAGGTTGTATTTACTTATTTTTTGTTTGCTTTTTTTTATTTTGTAGCTAACTTATTGTTGGCAAAAGAAAATAACACGTATACTACGAAGCTCTCAGATCAATTGGCTACAGGTTGTTAGGTTGTTCTACCTTAACCAGTAGTCTCAAGTTCTCGTGAACCTATTTAGTAGGTTGTTAGTAGCTCCAAATATCGGTGGATAAAAAAAAAAAGAAAGAAAGAAACTATACACATATATACTTTTTCTGTTTTTAAATATAAGATTTAGTTGACATTTTTTTAAAAGATTAAAGAAGCAAAACAAGCCACTTAATTATAGCGTATTTTATGTATTATTATATTGGCTAAAGTATGCTTTTAATGCTTTATGTTTACACCAAGTTTTATTTTGGTCATTTATATTTGAAAAGTACACATTTAGTCCTTTATGTTTACATCAAGTTTCGTTAGTTCCATTTACGGAAAATGCTAACTCATCAAATCAAAAAGGTGATTCTATAATTAAATATAGATAAAAATGACTAATTTTTAAAATATAAGAATAATTATACTAAAAAATTTAAATTTTAGCAATTTTTATCTACAATTAATTATAAAATTACCTTATGAGTCAGCATTTTCCGTTAAATAAAACTAATGGTGTCAGACAAAAATGATTAAAAGTGTACTTTTCAAATATAAAAGACTAAAATGAAACTAAATGCAAATATGAATGATTAAAAGTATACTTTTCAAATATAAAGGATTAAAATGAAACTTGACGCAAACATAAAGGAACAAAAGTATACTTTACCCTATTATATTCTATGTTTTCTTATAAATCCAATAAGCTAGTTTAGAGAGAAAAAATCCGGACAAATCAATTTATAAGCAACTTATTTAGTTTTTGTAGAATTTTCAAAAAAAAAAAAAACAACTAGACCTTATATTTAGTAAGTGTGAGTATATATGTATGTGCTATTTTGCATTTACCTAAATTAATCCACTTTTTAGCTCTGTTAATAAGTGAGATATTATCTGTATTACCTATAAAGAAATTCACGTATTTCTGGTTGAATTATCTAATAATTAATGACAAATACGTGGTTTTTTTTTACTGTTTCGGGTTGGGACCAAGACGTCTGAAAGAGAAAGGGAGGGAGATAAAGCTGAAAGTGAAAAAAAACATACATGAGATGGACACGGAGGTTATAACTTATAACTCACTATAGAGTGTTTGAATTAATGGTAAGTAAAAATGACGTTGACTTTTACAAAATTAAAATTGAGTAGAAGTCGGATTGGGTAATGTGCCATAAGCATATATAATTTTACTTAAACCGAAACTTGTTTGAATTAAAATTTTGAAAAGTAAGTTTAAACCTCGTAGGCACCTAATAATATTAATCTAGAAAATCAATTCAATTTCTAGGAAAAAAATTGTTTTGACTTTTCGGCTAATATCATTGGGTCCTAGCGATGATTAGTTATTTTTTTGAAAAATTTTAAATAAATACCTCTCGAATATCAAAAGGACAAAAAGGTACCTCCAATATCCAAAAGGACATAAAGAGGATCGTTCCCAATTTGGGATAAACAATTTTAAGCTAAAAAGACTAAAATACCCCTGTCTCCATTCACTTTCAAAGCGAAGTGGTTAATCGCTATACATGAGTGGTTAATAGTCATACATGAGTGGTTAATGACTTTCACAAACGTAAGAGTATTTGAGCCCAACTAATGAATCAGTGAAGTAGTTAATGGCTATACTAGAGTGGTTAATGGCTATACTCGAGTAGCTAACAACTTTCACAAAAACAAACGTATTTGATTCTAACTAATGAATTAACAAAGTGGTTAATGGCTATACCAGAGTAGTTAATCGCTATACAGGAGTAGGAGTAGTTAATGGCCGTACCCAAATAGTTAATGGAGACAGGGGCATTTTGGTCTTTTTTCCTTAAAATTGTTTATCATAAATTGGGAGCGATCCCTTTTATGTCCTTTTGTAGAGGTACCTTTTTGTCCTTTTGATATTCGAGAGGTATTTATTTGGAATTTTCCCTGGAAAAAATTGATAAATATAAAAGATAAAATAGAAAAATACCCAACTTTTGGGTATTCTTTCCAAATATCTAGACAAATTAGTTTTAATTTTAGCATTTCATTTGTTTCTAAATATAATATCTCGTTGAATTTTTTTTTAGATATTAAAGAAGTTAAATGAACCATATAATCATACTATATTTTGTCTGTTATTAAATTATATATTAGGTTAACCAAACATGGTTGGTCGAGTGGTCAGCTCACTCATCCGCTTAAACAAGTGTTGGGATTCGAATCCCGCATTGTGTATGCAGCAACCCATTGGCCAGTGGCAAACCCTTAAATAGAGCTCAAATCTGTGGAGGATTAGTCATTGACCAGTCGAATTGGGGGATACCTTGGGCAACAAAAAAATATTATATGTTAGATTATAAGTCAAATAAATTAGTTTAAAGAAAAAATTCACATAAATCAATTTATAAATAACTTATTTAGTTTTGTTAAGATTTTTCAAGAAAGTCAATTATATATATATATATATATATAATATTTAGAAAGTGAGGGAATATTTATGTAGTTGATATTTCTACATGCATGCATATTGATATGGATGACATGTGATGGAGATACAAGTTGGGTCGAGTTAGGCATCTCACACCAGCGTGTAGCCCGGGACTATCACCAAATTAGACAAATTTTGAAATGACCATTAATAGCCTCAAAACTACTGGAGAAAGAAATCTTCTAATGAAAAATAATACTCCTTCCATTCTTCAATATATGATCTATTTAATAAACTTGATTAAATTAAATATATTAGTTATATTAGCTAATTTAGTGTGTTTTTTCTAAAACACATAATCATCTTCCCTTATTTCCTTCACATCTTTTACTTGATTATTGTTGGATGAACACTAACAAAGTAAATTTGGAAAGAAGTTGACAAAAATTGAATTTAAGTCCTATATTTAGGGTCAAAATCAACTCCCAAAATAGGTCATATATTTAATACCAAAGAGAGTAACATTTTATACAATATGTACTACATAAAAAAGTATTTTTCAAAAAGAAAATGGGAAAGACATTTGTATATCCCATTTTTTAGGGACAATTGCACATAGGTCCCAAGCAAGAGAATTAATTTCAGAGAGGTTCCAAGGAGTTGTTAATAACAACAATTAACAACTGCAATAGCCTTACTAACAAATGAAGAAGTTGTCAATGGACCTATCTGAAATTAATTTTCTTACTTGGGACCTATGCGCAATTCTCCCTTTTTTTAAGATACATCCTTTCATTTATAAAAAATACCAAACATTATCTTAAGGGCTAAGGGTCAAAAATACACGTGATTTTGTCAAAAGTTCATCTAGCATCAAATATTATTTTTTTACCAAAAATACACATGACCTTTCAAATTGGATAAAAAATACACATCTACAGTTAAATTAGGATTAAAAATACACATGTGATTTTGTAAAAATGTTCATCCAGCACCAAGCGCTTTTTTTCGGAATATAACTGTAAATGTGACTTTTGATCCAATTTGAAAACTCATGTGTATTATTTTTTGTCCAAAAAAAAACATTTGGTGCTGGATGAACTTTTGACAAAATCATATGTGTATTTTTTACCGTTAACCCTTATCTTAATCTCTCCTCTTCTCATCATCAACCCACGCAAAATCCATTATTTGTCTTCATTGACTATCGGTTTAGTCAATTAGTCCTATATCGTTTATTTTAGATAAATTGAGGCAGCTCCTTCTCTTCATATGTAATCAAGCACGCATTTCCAATCCTTACAGCTATTCTGTTCATATTACTGCTCATGTTTCAAACTTACAGAAAGTTCTGAGAGGTGATATATCCTTAGGACTAGGTTCTAAAATTTTATTACAAGACTGTTTTACTATTTTACATAGATTTTCTAATTTTACCTTCTCTTAGGAATGTCATGCAGTAACTATCTTTTATTTTCATCAAAAAAAAAAAAATTAGTCCTATGCAAAGAGTACTGCTTATTATCCTATTTAAAACCAATCTTTCTGGTCCTCTATATATTAAATAAATATATCAATATCTGTATATAATTTACAAAAAATTATTAAAATCATCTTTTTTTTTTTTACTCATGACTCATAAACAGTGCAATTCATCTTAAAAAAATCACACTAAAGTCCAAACTAAGACAAATAATATCCATCAAATCTCAACTTATCAATACATAACAAGTGACAAATTATTAGAGACATTAGTTGTCTTAAGTAGAACTAATGTGATTTTTCCTTCATCTTATACTTCGTACAAATTTAAAATAGCTTTGAATTAATTGTTTCCTCTTTTGCTATATCAAGCTTCTCCTCTCAATTAGAAGTGCGGCATGTTGTTTTAAAACAACATTTTAAGATAAAGTAATATCTTGTGTTAAGGAAAAAAAAAAAAAAACAGAAAGTTAACAGAAAGTTCCACTTATATAATGATACCATTGCCAAACAGACTGCGGCTGTTTTATTAATGTCCTCTTGTCTTCATTCTAAAACACTTTTTCAGGATTTTATTTTTTTTTAATTTTACATTATTTGTCATGATTATTAAGGCAGACATACGAGTATGTTTTCTACTGATTATCGATCTCTTGTGGGTATGATATTATATAAGTTCATGTACTTTTAAAAAAAATATATATATGAGTATAACGATTGAGATTTGAGATCGCATATTGGACTATTTGGGCGTGGGCACTTGGCACTATCACGTCGCCATTCTCTAAATTTATCCAAAATCTCTAATAAGATTACAAGGGAATCGGGAGAAAATCTTCACTTTATCCTAATAACAATGTAAACAGAAGACAAGACACCGCATTATATTGGTTTACGATCAAATAATGAAAAATTAAGCGTGCACGCGATTTAATCATGTTATATCTTTTGATCTTTCAGGGCTACGAAGGTAGTAGAAACTATGATGAATATCTAGTTATGAGTATTATTTCACTCATGTCTTTAATGTATATGACATATTTTCGGGGTTGGTGTAAGTATTGAATGTATGCTTTATTTCTAATTTTTGTGAATTTTTTTTAATATTATCTATATTAATGTTCTTTCAATAATAATCAAAAAGGAGGAAAGAATTAACGAAGATGATCATGGTGTTTTGAAAACTCCATATCATATTAACTAAATTCAACTAATGATCATGGTGCTTTAAAAAATCCATGTCATATTAACTAATTCAATTAACATTTAATATAATTAAATTAAGTAAATATACCATTTATTGAAAATTGGAAGAATAATTATTAGTTGTAGTTATCTGTCTGCTTTCACTCTATGCAAAAGAAACAAAGCTGGCCAAATTATAGAAATGAGGGATTTTTTCACGTAATTGTATTTTAGATTATATTTTATAAAAAAGTGAGCTTAAACTTTATTGATTTCATTTGATTCAACTTTTATATAAAATGCCTTCACCAATCGAAAGATATTTTTCTCAATACTAATATTGGTTATCGAAAGCTACATTGGACCCACCACTAGCTGATTCGAATGTTGAGTGTAAGCAAAGGTGACGTGAGCATAAACTGGGGAGAAGATATTAATGAGAAAATTGAGAAAGAAGTATAGTTATGCAAGAAAAAAAATTAAACTTGTGGTGCTATTGGGAGATCTTGTTAAATATTATGGGCATGATTCAAATTTTTTCAATGAACTTATGTATCAATTACAATGTTAATGGTATGATAAAACCTCTCTTTGAGATTGTTAGGTACCTTTTCAATCACAAACAAATCTAAAAACCTTTCTCCGTTTAAATCATTCCGCATGTATTTTAAAATTCCCATCAATTTTACTTATCATCTTATATATAATTGATTTCAAATATCTGTATTTTATTGCTTGTGATATCATTTATCTTTTAAATCACTTCCATTTTTTTATGATCAAATTTGTATATCATATATTCTATCTTATATATGCTTTGTCGAGAACCCTTCAACTCTAAGGTATTCCTTTGTAACTTCAATTTATAGCCTATCTTTTCTCTCATTTCTTCAACATGATCGAGCTATATCATCAACAAAAATCAAGATGCGCTTGAAATTTGTTTTTGTATATGATACGAAGTCAAATAAGTAAGGATTCAAATATGATCCATGATGCAGGTCATCAATCATTATAAGGAAGTCATTTGTGTATATCCTAACGTTACAACACTAGTTGTTGCTATCTGACTTGAACATGTTTCTTTTTCAAAACATTTCAAAATAATTGTATTTTCATTTTGATGAAATCACGTATTTAACATTTTATTTAGATTTTATTACAAGATATTGAAGTAATCAATCAATCCCACCCTACCCTATGGAGGTATACTGAGGGAGTTGGGGCATTCAGGCAACAGTTATCTCCATATATAAAGATCAAGCTCGATACCAACTGATGAATGGGTTAAGATACCTACCGACCAAAACTTAGTAACTATTCATAGCACTTCGCTCAATGTACAATAATGAACTTTTGTAAAATTGAAAACTATATGTAAGGAACTTTTAATATTTTTTCAGGTACTTATTCACTAAATCTAGTAATAAATAAATTGCTTCTATTCAGCATATTACCAACAAAATTAAACACCCACACACATCATTTATATTCACTATCTCCTTTCTCTTTTCCCTCTTGTCAAATGAACTCGAGATACTTGACAAAACCACCTTAACACGGATGGCAGGACCAAATTCCCATGCCTACTCACTTATGTAAATGACTCTTAATTTTATCTTTGCAGCTACTTGAATGTAGTATATATATACAATCAAACCTCGTATTAATTAACAAGTTATTTGGGAAATCAGTAGAATGAACAGACTTGTACATTAGTCACTATGAAATCAAGTAAGAGTTTTCTACACATATATTCCAACAGAAAAAAAATAATAATATATACTGAACAGCGTGGTTGTACAAATAAAAAAACCTTGATCTGTCCCTTTATGCCCCCCCCCCCCCCCTTTCTGTGTACTTGTAGTCACAAAGTCAAAAGCTGGCAATTAGTAAAAGACCTAATTCATTGAAAAGAGCAGTTAGAAGAATGAACAAACTAGTGTTGTGGTGAGTTTGGGTGGAACTTTACCTCTTAAAACCCACCTGTTTTATTTATGTATCAGGAAGTGGGAGAGAGATTAAAGTTCCAAATTAAATGCGATGATGATAATTTATACTAGTTGAATAATATAATTAATATTAATCAAATTGAGGACCTTTTCCTCTCCAAGGTTTGAGAATCTGAAAGGAACAGAGTAATGTCTCATCCACACACATGAGAGCTCCTGCGTTGTTGAATTCTCCACAGTAGTTTGGTGCTGAGAATATTGTCACTAATTGTCTCTCTGCAAAGAACTCATACCCATCTTCCACCACCTGTGAGTGTCAAATATATTATAGATTTTTAAATTATTATATAATTCCCAAAATTATTGATTAAATTATAGAGATATTTTCTTAAGTTTTGCTAAAACTACATACATTCTTCCTGTTTTTCAGATCCATGCCCATTTTCCCTAAATTTAATGTGACAATTATGCGGATTCCTTGAATTTTGTTTCCTTTTTTTGGCCAACTCTAGAATTTTATTGAAATCACACCAATTTGATTGTGTATATTTTCAAAATGAAAGAGAAGGCTATATGATTTTAACATTACTTGAGAGAGATTTGTATCATATACTCTTTGGTTTAAGATCTATATGCATAAATTTTGCAAATATATAAACTTGAAGTGTGCATAATTTAAACAAAACTTATGATAATTCAGTATAATTTATAATTTTGAAAATTTATAAACGGTGAATTATTCAGGTTAAGACCTACAGTCATGCATGTAAGACCTAGTTGAAGAATTTGCTTTATTTTTAAATATAAGAAGTGAAAGCTCAATTCATTTTTTCTCACAAAATATATAATTCTTTTTTCAAACAATCCTAATTGATTACAGTTTTGATCAATGGTGCAGGTAATCATTTAAAAAATGTTTTAGGAAATTAATATAACTAGTTCAACTAATTTTTTAATTATTTTCATATAATTATTGGATTTCGACTAACTTATATTGGAGCATTGATAAGCCCCAATTGGGAATAGCAATCCAAAAGTTGTTTTATGCTATCCATGTACTATAAATCTTTCAACCATGTCTGTCCCAAAAAAAATGCTTTCAACCATGTCATCAACCAAGATGAACTGTTTGTTAAGAAAAATTGCATTTAGATAGTTAAAATATAAATTAACACTCTCTCCGTTCCTAAATGTAGGATGTAGTTGACTTTTTTAAAAAATATTAATAAAACTGAATAAGATACTTTATATATTGATTTGCCTGACTTTTTTTTTTAAATTAATTTATTATTTGACTTATAAATTAATATAAAATCTATTAATATACAAAATACATTATGATTAAGTGTTCATTTAACTTCTTTAATTTTTTTTTTTTAAAAAATCAAATGAATCTTATATCTTGAAACCACTGAGGAAGCTAGAGTAGTAATATTGAAATTTCAAATCACTCTCTTCTTGAATTCAATTTTCCCTTTGTTAAATTGTCACTTGCACTCATTAATATCATGACATTCTGGTTTTACTCACCATCACCATCATCATAAATCACTCCAACTTCCCAAGAATTGTGAAAAACAAGATCACATAATCAAGAGAGAAGAGGGGAATAAAAAACAAAGCATCATCATCATCATCATTCATCAACCACTCCAACATCCCCAAGAATTGTTAAGAACAAGATCACATAACCAAGAAAGAAAAATAAAAAGACCAAGCAGATATTTACCTGATGAGCTCTACAAATAAGATCCAAATCATTCTTCTTCAAGAACTCTGCAACTCTATCCACACCAAACGTAAACGAAACCCCTCTATCATTCCCACCCCAGCCTTTAACATCTTTATCAGGATCTGCCCACAGCAAATCACACAACAATCCTTGATCAGGCACATCCACAGGCCTCTCTATCTCCCTTATCTGACTCATTTTCTCCATCTCAGGCGACAACCCACCATGCATGCATAATATCTTATCGTCAATCACAGCCGCCACAGGCAAGCAATTGAAGCAATCGGTGAATATCTTCCATAATCTTACGCTGAATCTTTTCTTGCATTCGTCGTAGAATCCGTAGATTCTGTTGATTGATGCGCATTCGTGGTTACCTCGGAGGAGGAAGAAGTTTTCTGGGAATTTGATCTTGTATGCGAGAAGGAGGGATATTGTTTCTATGCTTTGTTTTCCTCTGTCTACGTAGTCTCCTAGGAAGAGGTAGTTTGATTGTGGTGGGAAACCTCCGGATTCGAATAGTCGTAGTAGATCTGGGTATTGTCCGTGTATGTCTCCTGATGATGAACGTTCAAAGAAATTTCAAGATTGTAAGGTAATAGGAATTGATTTTTTTAGCAAACAAAATGGGTCAAGTTGGTAAAGGATTTATCTTATAAGCATAAGGCTGTGAATTCGAATCCTACCGATATGAAACCTTATTGGTGGACAATTCAACATCTTTAAGTGATCTTTGATCATGAAGACCTGCCCAAGCTCTAGTGAGCCTCTGGGACTCAACTCACCTAAACTTTTTGGTATAAAAAATCTTTTTTATACCGAAATGTTTAGGTGATTTGGTTCCGTGGCTGGCCAGGGTTAGGGCAAGCCTTTAGACTCAAAGAATGTTTATAGAGGTACTTATAGATTACACACCAATTAGATCCTCACATCGGCAGGATTTGAATACACAAACTTATGATTATGAGTCAAATCCTTTACCAATTGGACCAACATTTGTTGGGAGAAACCGATTTTTTTTTTTTTATTTGAATTTTAGGGTTAGGTTATGAATATTTTTTTTGGGGGGGGGGGGGGATTAAAGAAGAAAAGAAGTACCACAAACATTGATGGGAGCTTCCAATTCAAGAAGATTAGGTTGGTTGAGGAAGATATCTTTGGCTGTGATACAGAGATTACGAATCTCTGTTTCAATTAATTGAACCCTTTTGCCCCTGTTTTTCCTAGAATCCAATAGCCTCTCTATCAACCCATCTAATCCTTCCATCCCCTTCTTGCGATTATCAAACCAAGAAGATATCTGCTTCTTCTTGTTGTTATTGTGTTTGTTGTAATCTGTGTGTTGTGAATTGCATTCTGTGATGATAATTAGGGAAATTATGGGAGGAGTTGAGGAAGAATATTGTAAAATGAGAGAAGAAAATGGGTTGGTTTTTCTGGGTTTAGATGAGATAATAGAGAATATAATAGATAGATAGATTAGATGAGTAATGTATCCCAAAAGAATAGGAGAGAAATATGGGAGATGATAATTTTACAAGTGTGAATTTTGACTTTTATTTTTCATGGCTCAGAAGTTGAGGTTTAAAATTAGAAAGGATCAACCTATTTAGGAGAAATATGAAGACTGCCCCATCTGGCCATCTTTAAATTCAATCTTCAATAGTAGAACAAATAGTAGTTATCTATCATCCATCACCATTATTTTGCTATATAGTATATCATCAATAGTAATATTTATATAAGTTAATAGAATTCAGACATTTCATTAAGAGTTACAAATAATGCAGCTTCTTTACTAACTTTAGGTCATTTTTACTAATAAACTTTTTAATGGTCATTCTTACTTATAAAATTTTTAATGGGAGACTTTTTTTCCCAATTTTCTCGGAATGTCTTTAATTATTTAGATTTTAGTATCGGAGAATCAATTAGTTCGATGAGTTCATGAAACGTTTTTTTAAGGTTATTGATGGCATGTTGATGAATGTTATGTTTGACATGTTCAGATTTTTGAGATGTCTTACTTCAATGGAGAGATTAAGTCAATTTGATTATAGAGAACCTTAAAGAAAGTTCTTTCAATCTCCGACCCACTCGTATGAACTAGTATACAATCGTATTACAGATGCTTCTGACATGAATGTAAATGTTGCTATCAAGAAAATGCGCCAATGCACAAGCATACTCAGCCTTATCTTTTTGTACATAAGCTGAAATGTCATCACTTGGTTTGAAGGTAGGAAGGAACTCGCACCACGTAAAATGCATCCCTATTATGTCCCTTCCTCTAAATCTTGATTTACTTGCAATTCTACTCGAAATTGAAGTAACAATATAGTATCACATCAATAACATGATAATGCAGAACGTATGGAGAACTTCTTGCATGCTAGACTCTAATAAAACGTAATCCAACTTCATATATCAGAAACAATCTGAGTCTGACAAAAAGAGCCGCATTCAAAATCGCATTACAAAGTGATCCTGGTTCATCAGCCCAGGATAATACAGACAAGACAATAACTTGAAGAGTGAAGGAAAAAAAAACCCACATTAAAATAGTGGGGCAAGATTTGTCAATTATTCAATTGAAGGCTAAAACTATCTCCCTCCTGATAGTAAAATTCAGGCATTTTTTTTACCCTAGTTGTCAACAACTTCAATGAGAGTTGGCTCATAGTCGCTTGGAGCCTCAAACCCATGGAGATTCATCACAGTGGCAGCAACATTGGCAAGCCCACCTTGGGGGAGATCTTGCCTGAACCTCACACCAGGTGACAGACCAGGACCTCCAATTGCAATAGGTACCTGAGGCAAGCAAAACAAAAGCACCCAAGTTTAGAACAAACATTGACCTCAACATCTGCAATTATTCGCAGGGGATTAAGGGTTAGGACTTGGGAAAGCCTCTGACTTTTCTCAAGTTTAGGCAGAATAATGATATTAATATTTTAAACAAACTCTTCAAGTTCAGTCAATTTAAACATTCCAACTCAGGCCAAAAGAAGAATAAGCAATGCAAAGTTATTAAGAAAGGAGTTGTTTTGATTATCCACAATAAATGAAAGGCCAAAATTTGATCAAAATGACTCCTTTTACAACATAAAATTAAAAGAAATTGGACTATATTGTGAGGACAGGGGGAAGCCTGCCACATATGCATGCACTATTGTATTGATAAAGACCACCTTGTTATTAGCACACCCATAAGCAAAGATGTCAATGATTGCACATTCTGACAGAGCTATTAACGTTAATTAGCAGACGAGTTGGCCAGAAAAAAAAGAAAAGAAAAGAACTAGCAGGAACCACCCAGGTCATCCGTAAGCTGAAGCAAATCACAGTGAGGCAAGATCCTATATTTTTATCACCAGAATTTAGAAAAAACTTACAGGCTGAAGAGTGTGGGATGTGAGAATTTGGATCTTTCCATCCTTGCCAAGTAGAGGTTTTCCAGATTTATCCCTCTTCACCATGTCCTCGGCATTTCCATGGTCAGCGGTGACCACATAAATTCCACCCACTTGCTCTATCGCATCAAGGATCATCTGCAATTATCATGTATGTTTGGTAGAATGAGAACACAGCATCTCTATACTCTCTATTTTCCTTTTTTTTCTCACAGCAGCAATCAACACACATAAAAACATTCATGCAAGTGGATTCCTTCCTCAGATGTTAGTAGATGCCCAGGCACAGATAAATTCTCCTTCTCTCATCCATATGAGGTTAAAAGTAAATACTAGTTAAATACATATCATTAATGAATAAAGGTAACTCTTAATAAACATACAACAACAATTAAAATCCAGTATTTTGTAATCAATAAAAATTGGATCATATAGAATAAAATAAATGCCAAAACAATCGTGGGTTGCCACTGCTAACATTACAAACCCACCCAAAAAAATCCAGCTACGCATTCCAATGAAGTGAAAATGATAGAAGCAACAAATGAACTTTTTTTTCAATAGAGAAGAACAAGTGAAGTTAGATTATTGTTAATATTTCAAAATATACAAAATGTAACAGATACACCTTTTAAAACTGCCCGAGGAGAATGAGTTTCATTTATGATTTCCAATTTCTTGTCATTTACATCTCAATAACTACCTTTTTTCCTCTACAATGCACGGAAGAGAGAGCTTAAAAACCATCTTGAAGAAATAAAGTTGAATGAAGTCCATGGAAATGAGGATAATTTTTTTTTTTATTCCTTAGGTACATTGGGCAGCTGAACTGCAAGGAGCCATATCATATTGTTCATGATTTATTGTTTAATGAATAATACAGCCCTCATTAATTTGATATTTGATATTGGTTGGTAGGCCTTGCAGCACAGTGAATTCTCAAAATTCCAGATAGATCATAAAACATAACGTGTTGTTACAAAAACATTCCATATAAATTTGAAACAAAAAGTGCATACCTTCACAGCCTCATCAGCTGCCTTGCACGCCACAACTGTTGCTTCAATGTCACCTGTATGCCCCACCATGTCACTATTTGGTAAATTAACACGTACCTATGCAGCATATAAAACAAACAGGTAAGTGAAAGCTATTCCAACCAAACCGTCACTCTCAAATATTACCTGAATTAATCCAAATACCTGATCAAATTTTTTGCTGAGAATAGCATCTCTTGCCTTCTCGGCAATCTCCAATGCCTTCATTTTTGGTTGGACATTGAATGTGATCCCAGAGTCACTGGGAACTTCCACATATTCCTCCAATTGTGAGTTAAAATATCCAGAACGATTTCCATTCCAGAAGAATGTGACGTGTCCAAATTTGACAGTCTCACTATTAAAAAATAAAAGAAATTAATGTTAATATGAGGCCTATATGAGTCGATCATTTATCAGAAAATAGGTTCTAGCTAATAGAGGGACAAAAGTAACTGAAGTGACTAATCACTCATTCCTAGGTGCCAGAGACCAATTTTTTATTAACAGGAACTATTTTTACTCCCCACGTCCAATTTCCCCTATCGAAAGTGTTTTTGACTACATATCTCTAGTGCTAGAGGGCAAATATAATAATCACTAAAATCAGGTTAAAGCTAACTAGAGTGAATAAATTAACATTCTGCGCATTGCAAAGTTGTAATTAGTCACAGTCAAGAATAGAGTGAACATCTAGAAACACAAATAATTATTAATAAAGTTTCAAACAATGCCGGAAGTTTTATTACAGATTAACAGAGTGATAGCTTACCTGCAAGCAAAAGTCCGGATACCATTATGCACTAAATATTCGCCAGAAGTCCGGTCAATCTCTGGTGGAGAAACAAGGTAATGCCTGGGAAGTTTCAGTTCACCGTCATACTCAAGCATTCCAGCATAGTGGATTTTAGGGACACGAACTCTATCAAATTTGTCAAAGTTTTCATATTCAAGAGCCTTAGCAATCATAACCATACGATCTGCACGGAAGTTGAATGTGACAACAGCATCACCATCAACTATAGGGCCAACAGGCTTCCCATTCTCATCAACAATAACAAAAGGGGGTAAATACTGATCATTGGCCTTTGGTTCCGCCCTAAGTTTCTTGACAGCTTCAACTGCATTTGTAAATTTATAGGGTGCTTCACCAAGAACTTGGGCATCCCACCCTCGTTTCACAACATTCCAGTCATTCTGCAACATGTCCCAAGATCAATATAAGAATAATATACCAGAAATATAATAGATAATTGAGCTTTAAAACACCTTTTTCAAATTTCAAATGTAATATAAAGATGTTCATAATAAACTATCAATTAAAGCGAAAAATTTAAAAATTTCAATTTTCAAACCACACTGAAAACCAATCCTGATCTTCATACATATTAACTTTCTTTACAAGCTCTAGAACTGTTTTGGAACATTTGAACAAAAATAGACACTCATTATTCACCACAAAAAGGGCCCTTTTGACAGTACGCAAAAATATTCCAACAATGGAGGTCAATCACAACTAAACTGCAATACAGGAGTGGTTCATGCCATAGTTATATTCCTTACCTCATAACGGTCCATTGTAACATACATACGACCTCCTCCAGATGCAATCCTTGCATCAACACCTTTCTGGCGCAATGCTTCAAGATCCTGTTCAAGAGTTTCCACAAATCCCACACTTGAGCCATCCAAAACATCACGGCCATCAGTGAGGATATGGACACGGATTCTTTTAGAACCACGTTCACCAGCACCTTTGAGCAACAACTACAGTAAAAACAGATTATATGAAATATAATCTTTTTCGATGTTAAGGAACAGAAGCTGTACCCAAGAACGTACCTGTAATTGATCAAGACGGGAATGAACACCACCATCACTGAGTAACCCAATGAGGTGCAGGGTGCCAGTTTTGAAACATTCCTGTATGTACTTGAAACCTTCTCCCTCAAAAATTTTTCCGTTGGCAAGAGCAATGTCAACAAGCTTTGCACTGCAATCACAGACCCAGAATACCCCCAATCTCAATTGATATGCCAATAATTAAAGATATATAAAATATTAAAAGAACAAATAAAGAAACTCAGGCAAATCACATTATTTTGGTAATTCAAGGTGGTTAGCACGTAATAGTAAGTTCTATTACATCTAGAGATTATCATTATTATTATTAAAATTACCATATGCGTTTGTCCTCCCATACAAGAGAACATTAAGGTTTTGGAAAATGAGAAATGCCAAAGGATGTAGACCGCTTTTTTCAAAATAAACTTATAAGATCTTAAATGTATGCAAGCAAGTTTAAGCCTGTAAGACAATGAAAGAAACAGTGCAGATCAATCAAACTGCAAATCACATATCCTGACATGAGAACCATCATAACACCAAACAATTTCATGTCAAATAAGAACTACTTCTGCTCTAACCAACAGTGTGAAGATAAAAATGGCCATGAAACCGCAAATCTTAGAAATTATAAATCACATATTAGTTCCTTTTATGCCAAATCGAAAGGAAGTGTCAGTTTTACCCCTGAGCGAATATCCGTCCAGCTCCAAGAGCATTATGACCGACTTCACTGTTACCCATATCATCCTCAGATGGAAGACCCACCGCAGTTCCATGAGCCCTTACCAATCTCCATTTTTCAGGAGCACCCTATACATACATCATCAACAAACAAAAACAACCCCTATTAATAAAATCAAAAAGGATGAAAAAAAACATAGATACATAGTATTGAAAAAGCGTATAGATCTAGATCAGATTTTGCATACGTTTTTGAGGGAATCCATGGTGGGTGTTTCTGCAGTATGAATACAATTGTATTCATTGGGGTTAGCTTCACCCCAACCATCGAGAACAACGACGGCAATGGGTTTTCCCTTAGGAAGTTTTGGGTGATCGGGAAGTTTCCATGAGAATCCAGGGTTACCCATTTTGTCGTTTGATTGATTAAGCTTCTTCGCTGCCAGATTCAGATTGAAACCCCAGAAAAAAAAACAAGTTTTTCAAAATTCGATAATATGAACTACTATATATAATAAAAATCACAGAGAGAGATATATAGATGTGGGATCATGTGAAAAGTGAAAAAGGGT
Organism: Mimosa bimucronata; assembly: GCA_037074515.1. NCBI lineage: Eukaryota > Viridiplantae > Streptophyta > Magnoliopsida > Fabales > Fabaceae > Mimosa > Mimosa bimucronata. The sequence goes on from CM073446.1 coordinate 7,256,077, forward strand.
ACGTTTTTCGAAGAAGAGCGTCAAGATCTGCGTGCAGTGGAGGAGACTGGAAGGTGGAACCAACCAACGGCAGCCAACGGGAAAGTGGAACCCTTGAAATTGTGATACGGTTGGCGGACAATGCTTGGACCATCTCTATATATAAGATGGAAGGAGGGTAAAAAAGTCAAAATAAAAAGGTTCTTGCATCAAAATTGTCAACAAAAAAAAATATTTTTTTTACCCTCCCTAAGTATAAATATAAGACACATTTGACTTTTTTTTTTTTTAAGAAATTAAGGAAGATAAACGAACGACTTGATCATTGTGTATTATTAGATTATGTGGTAATTTATAAGTCAAATAAGCTAATTCAAACAATAAAATAAGGAAATTCAATTTTAAGTAATATATTTAGCTTTCTAAGGATTTCTTCAAAAAAAATCAACTATGTCACTTTTTTTTTGGGAACGGAGGGAATATTATGATTATTAAATAGAATATCAAAGCAACAAAAATATTTTATTAAAATTTACTTGTTATGTATCTAAAAAAAATAAATCAGATAGTTTAGGACCTCACAATTTGTCAAATAAAAATAAAAAAAATAAAATAATGCGCAAAAGTATCTAAGATGGGAGAAAACAAAATTAAACTGAATAAATTATTGGTTCAAAAATATAGATTGATGGTTATATATTATTATTGAAAACACAAACTCTACAATAATACTTCAAAATATTGGATATTAATCTCACTCCTTTTGTCTAAGGATATGCATTTACCTATTGAGATTAGGATCGGTCGGGCACTAACTAAATTCGTTTCATTGTTGTAGATTAGCTGCTTCAATTGGACTAACCAACAATTGGTATTACTATTACTCCTTTAAAAATATCACATATGACTTGAATTTCAAATATTATGACACATATTTTCAAGCTAAAAAGTTGAAATTTAGTCTGACCTCTTTTGCTTTTAGATGATGAAATTGGAACTGTAAGAAAAACTTAATATATATAACCCTACAGAAAGGCAGAAATTGAGAAGTTTTTGGAGCATTCCAATAATAAATATACTAATAAAGTAATAAATAATATCTAAATCTAAAATTCATAACATATGTCCAATGTCCAATTGGTCAAAAAAAATGTCCAATTGTGCACGGCACATTCACAAATTGAAGTCAAAAGGGCAAAAAGTTGCATGACAAATGTTAGAGCCTAGAAGTGTCAATATAAGTGTTCTAGAGAAGTACCAAAAAAAAAATTTAAAGAAAGTAGAGTCTCCTCCAAACCAAACAAGGCACATCCTAAGCCATTGGATTAAAGTAGGAGTAGGTACCCTTCACACTTGTTGCTTGCCATCACCTTGCACGCTTGCTTCATTTATATATTATTTATCTCACACCTATAAACAATGCTCACATTTAATATATTCATAACATTATAGTTATGATCTTTAGTAATATGCTACCTCAACGTCAAAAAAAACAAGTACTCCCTTGGATCTTTATTACTCTCTTCTATACTTTGTATAAGATTTGATCACGTCTGTTTTATAATATCTTGTGTTTTTTTTAACATTAAGTAAAAAAAAAATTTAATCAATTTCACTCATATGTAATTTTATGTTTTTCGTTACTATGTTATTTCAGACCTGTTCTCTCACTCTCATACTCCCTCTCTTTTAAATAAAGGTATTTCAAACATATTTGATCCAAAAAAAAATATTTCTCACATATTTATTAATTTTAATGGATTTTTTAAAACTGAACAATTTGGTTATTTTGGATATTATGAAAAGGACTAAAGAAGTAAAAAGCTCGATAGCTACCTCATCAAAATCGAAGAAATATTATATGAACATGTTTGGCTCGACTTAAAACAAAAAAATAAGTGCTTATTTTGAGGCAAAAATAACTTATGTTGTTGGTAGTTTATTTTGCATGTTTGTTTCGGCTTATTGTTAATTTGACTTATAAGTAACTTATAGCTTATAAGTCAAAATAAGCTATAAGCTGTTTATTTCTGACTTATACTTATAAGGTGGGGCCCACAAATTCTGACTTATTTTTCACATCTAATCACAACTTATCCAAACATACACAATCTGATTTATGAAAAATAAGTCACTTTTCACATAGCCCATCCAAACATAAAAGTCATTACACAATCTGACTTATTTTTAATTTGACTTATATATAAGTTACTTTTCCATAAGTCGATCCAAACACAACGTATAAGAACAGAAAGGACTATGTCAAAGAAGTTACAAGTGAAAAAAGAAATGTCAATCGCATATTGAACATAGGTACGTATATTTGGTTTTATTTTAAAAACTATCAAAACAATGTTTTGGTGGAAGCAACATCTAACATAAAACCAAACATATCTTAAAACTATTGTATAGCTTTTACGAGCTTATATAACAATGACATAATTAGCTTATACCTTTTAACCTATAAACTTTTCGTTTCTTTGAACTTGTGATCAACAACATTTTCGGTTTGCCCGTGATTTATTACTAACTTTTTTGCAATTAATAAAATACTATTGAAATTTAGAAGATCCTATATAAATCAGAGTCACCACCAATAGAAACATAATCTCAACCATTTAACAAAAATATCTATCAGTTTACAATTTCCAACAGTTATATTCTATGACGAGTGCATGAAAATGACAATTGAACAAGAATAATAAAAATTGAAAAAAGGGGAGACTCAGGTTTCAAAATGAAGAATAAGGAATAAGAATAAAAAAAATGGGATGCTAAATTCCAGAGACATCTTGCAACTTTTGGATCAAACCGATGGTCATGATCAAAAATTAAACAATAAAAAAAAAGTAAAGGAAGGTGAAAAAAAAAATAGTTGGGGGAAATGTTTAACATGAAGGAATATCCGGAATATTCTTTTTCACACGCTTTCTTCATTTATTGTCTTATTCCTTTGAGCCCAAAAGTTTTAATATCTTAAATGTTTTGTAAATGTCTTAAATGGGCCTCCAGTTATGTATTACTATAAGCTTGTAACTACTTATATATGATATGCAATATAAATTGTCCTTTTATCAAAAAACAAAAAGTTTTAATCTCTTCAAGTTTATTCGAATTAAAAGTTTATAAAGTGGATCGTCTAAATTCTTTTTCTAGGAGAAAGCTTTTTGAAAAAAAAAAACTACCACTTGAATATTAAAATCACGTATAAGTGATTCGCATTATGAACATAGTTACTCAAATATTGAAAATCATTATTCAAATAGTAAAAAGCCTTTGAAATTCAAATTGTATTTGTTGGATTTTTTTTCTTTTCAAATGATAAAAATCTCTTTTTTTCCCAAAGAAATGATAAAAAAATCTTCTTAAAAAAGAATCCATTATAAGAAAACAAATCCAAAAGAAAAAATAGAGAGTGGTGCGTCTTAATAGATATATCAATTTTAATTATTCTCTTTTCCTTTAATGATTATCATTTTAAAATTCTTAAATACGGAGCTGGCTTGAAATACAAGAAATATAAAAGGCTTTTAAATTTGATTGGAATATTAGTCAATTGCATCTATTTGGACGCACCCACGTGGCTTCAGAATTTATGTATACTTAGGTAAGCCCTCCTCAGATTTACCCATCGTCCGTTGGTTCAGCTGGCGAAGGGGGTTGGATTTCGACCATCTTGGCGAGGGTTCGATCCCTAGGAAAGGCTACTTTGTTGTGGCTCCAGTCGCGGCGCTTGGGGAGGCATCTCCACAGCTTAGTGAAGCTGGGCGTAACCTACCTGTGTGGATTGGGCGGCTTGCCAACCAGGAGCCCACAGGGATAGGCCCCAGTGGATCATGAGTTAGGGGCCCTGCCCTTGGATCGTGGGTGAGCCAAACCCCTTTCTTAAAAATTTGTTTTCAAAAAAAAAAGCCCTCCTCAGATTTTAAGATTAAATTACTACATTATTTACATTCTATGAATAATTAAACTGCATATTTTCCATTAAACACTACCACAGAAAACACCTATAACGGCGCTTTTTTGACCCCTATAGCGGCGCTTTTGAAATGCCGCTATAGCTAGCGCCGCAATAGGTCAGGTGACCTATAGCGGCGCTTATAAAGCGCCACTATAGGTGACCATATAGCGGCGCTTAATTACCCAAAAGCGTCGCTATAGGTCATGTTTTAATTAAATTTTATTAAAACTGAAAAGGCCTATACCGGCGCTTTTTGTAAAAAGCGCCGCTATAGGTCATGTTTTAATTAAATTTTATTAAAACTGAAAAGGCCTATACCGGCGCTTTTTGTAAAAAGCGCCGGTATAGGCCTCTCTATAGCGGCGCTTTTCGTAAAAAGCGCCGCTATAGGTTATATTTTTTTAAAAATATACAATTTGTATTTTAATTCACACCCACCTGCATCATTGCAAAAATTCCAGCAATTCTATACAATTTCAGGCAGTCCATATACACCAGTAATTCTATACAATTTGTTTTTAGGGGCCATAAATATTTTCTAATTATACTCCAACTATCAAATACAACAATTATACAAGTAAAGGAGTAAGTGTATCTCAAGAAGTAAATGAACAAGGTAACATATACTACCAGTTTCCCCCTGCCACGTATCAATAAGTCAATGTCATTTTCTTCTCAATGTAATTTGTTCTTGCCTCCATTGTAATTTGAACTTATGTGAGGCAGAGAAGAAGCAACGAATTCTAAGATAAATAAAAAAATTTCGGAAGAAAATAATTAAAAGTAGCAAAGCAGGTGAAGAAACTCACATGTATCAGTGGAGGAGGGAGAACCAGCGACGGAGGAGGGAGCAACGGCGGCGGAGGAGTGAGAACCCGTGGCGGAGGAGAGAGCAACGGCGGCGGACGACTGAGCAACGGCGCGAAGCGTCGCTAATAAGAGAACGGCGAGTCGGATCTTGGGGTTACAAGGAGGGAGTTAACGGCAGCGACTTAAGGAGCGACGGTGGCGGAGGAGGCTACAACAGCGCGGTGGACTCGGGAAAGAATAAAAGAGTAAGGAGGAGGGAGAAAGAACAAAAAAGAAGACAGACACGGGAGGGAGAATGGGGGTTATATTAAAAACTATAACCCCTATACCGGCGCTTTCTTTAAAAAGCGCCGGTATAGGGGGGTTCCAAATTTTTGGAGGGAAAATTCCCTCCAATTTTTGGCCCCCTATACCGGCGCTTTTTTCAAAAAGCGCCGGTATAGCTATTAGTATTTACATTTTAATTTTAAATTATCATTTTAATTATTATAAAAAAAACGAAGCAGATTATTTAAAATTAAATAAAGCCTATACCGGCGCTTTTTTAAAAAGCGCCGGTATAGGTATTATTGCTTCTTTTTAATATTAATTTATTTTTTTGATTATTATAATGATTTAATTTGAAAAAAATACTAATATTTTATTCATTTCTTTCTTTTTAACATTTAATATTTAGTCTTAAATTCTTATAACAATTATTAATTATTATTTTCTATTTAAAATTCAAAAAATGTAATTTTTTATTAGAAAATAATATTAATTAGTATATCAGCCTATACCGGCGCTTTCTTTAAAAAGCGCCGGTATAGGGGGTCCGAAATTTTTGGAGGGAAATTTCCCTCCAATTTTTGGCCCCCTATACCGGCGCTTTTTTAAAAAGCGCCGGTATAGGTATTATTGCTTCTTTTTAATATTAATTTATTTTTTTGATTATTATAATGATTTAATTTGAAAAAAATACGAATATTTTATTCATTTCTTTCTTTTTAATATTTAATATTTAGTCTTAAATTCTTATAACAATTATTAATTATTATTTCCTATTTAAAATTCAAAAAATGTAATTTTTTATTAGAAAATAATATTAATTAGTATATCAGCCTATACCGGCGCTTTCTTTAAAAAGCGCCGGTATAGGGGGTCCGAAATTTTTGGAGGGAAATTTCCCTCCAAATTTCTGGGCCTATACCGGCGCTTCTCCGATAAAGCGCCGGTATATGTATAATAAAATAAATATTTTTTATTTATTTTATTATCAAATATTTATTATTAAATTATTATTATTTTAATAATTATTAAAAATTGAAACAGAATTAAGCCTATACCGTCGCTTAGTCAAAAAGCGCCGGTATAGGTATTTAAAAAAAAAAAAAAACCAAAATGACTCACAACCCTATACCGGCGCTTTTTATATAAGCGCCGGTATAGGGTTTTTTGATTAAAAAATAAAAAGTAAATGGTGAACCAAAACCCTATACTGGCGCTTTTTGTAAAAAGCGCCGGTATAGGCTTCACTCTATTCCGGCGCTTTTCTTATGAAGCGCCGGTATAGGCCTCATACGTATCAATACCGGCGCTTTTTACTCTAAACGCCGGTATTGTTGCGTCGCGATAGCACACTTTTGTAGTAGTGAAAGCACACATTTCTATTTATTTGTATCAAGTTTTATTGTGGTTTCCTAAACTGATAAAGTTTAGGATTGATTTTTCAATCTCAATTGTTAACACTATCAATTTTAAGTAATGATTGGGCCAAACATTCACAAAAATTGGACTTGCATTCATCTTAATTTTTTAATTTATAGGATTTAAAATAGGATAAAAAATTATGTTAAAAAGATCAAAAATGGATGGTTGTCAGTGTTTAATTGTACTCATTCAATTCCTAAACATAGGACATATTTGGGATGTGAGCTTGTTTCTAAATATAAGACCATTTTCTATTTTTTTCTCAACATCCCCTAAATTATCACGATTGATGTTTCTCAATGCTAAACAAGCAAATACGAGAGAATGGGAGAAAAGGTAAAAGGTTATGGTGCTTTAATAATATCAAGAACCAGCATCCTTTATCTAATCAAATTAATTAAATATGTCTTATATTTATGAACGGATGGATGGAGTATTATCACTTACATTTGATGATCAGGTATTTTTTATCCAATGAAAATAATAGTATTAAAATAGAATGACTAAAGTTTGGTCCAATTCCGGCAAAACAAAAAATAGAATGAGTAAAAGCATTTTATTAATTTAAAGAAATAAAAAAAATTATTGTAAATATAAAGCACATGAAAAGGAAAATATAAGAAAATTAACTTTAGGTCCTTATAATTTTGACGAAATTTTAACTCGGTCTTTACACTCTAAATCGTTGCAACTTAATTCTTGTAGTTTTGAATTGATTATAACTCATTCACGGAACTTTGATTTACTGCAACTCAATCCCTAAATTTCACTACAACTAAATCCTTATAATTTTAACCATTTTATAATTTAATCAATATAACTAGATCATGGCATACTCCCAGAGGTGAATTATTAGAATTAGAACTCCCTCATTCTAGAGCCTTCCAACTTCCACAAATTCATAATGACAAAGGGCAACCTCTCATAGCATCTCCATACAAATGGAATCAAATAGAAGAACAAATCCATCTGAGTTGTATTGAATCAAAATTTAGAAATTGGGTTAGAACCGAGTTAAAACTATAAACACTAAGTTATACAGAGGCAAAATATAAAAACTAAGTTATAACTTAGACAAAATTATATGAAGCAAAGCATTAAGTTTTCCTTTTTATTTAAATGTAAATTATATATCTCATACACGTATTTTTTTTTAACTGAAATCTCATGCATGTATGGAGTTTAAGACAGGGAAAAATATTTACTTTGGTACCGATCCAACTTGTTGTAAATTTATATTTTAATATATTTATATTTATATTTTGCACTAAAAAAAAAAGTGAATGTATTGTACAGACAATGGAGCACTCGTGCTTATGGGCCTGGGGGTGTACGTACGGGCTGTCACTCACATGAGGCAGTCTGGACTACAGCAAAACCAAAACTACTCATTAAAATTAAAACAAAGCCTTGTTTGTTGAACCGAAAACAACATAAGGGCTTGTTTGAAAGTGAGTTTGGAAAACTTAAAAAATTAGACCAACAATACATTGTAAGTCTCCTAATTGAAATTCAAAATGTTTTTTTCTAGATGGGCGGTGTTCAAATATTTTTATAATGGCTGTAAAATTCTTGAAGTATGCTCTTATTCTAATGAGTAATATGAACCCACTTTACCTAAATTTTTATCTAAAAAAAACTTTGTAAGTGCTCTGATTAAAAAATTTTGTTGGATCAACACCTATTTCTTGTTCTCTTTTGCTCTCCATTCCTTTTCAGAATATATAAATAACTCCGATTAAAAAGACTCGTTAAGATTAGTTAAATGTTTAGATTTAATGGATATATCAAAATGTAATTTATTTTATAAAAACGCCCCTAAAAAGAGTGAGTGAGCAGATAATCAATACATGAAAATGAAACTAACCAATAACTAATAGAGACAAGAATTAAAAATAATACTACTTCTAATCCTAAATATAGAAACTCGGTATAAGGATCATTTTAATCATAAATATAAGATCTTGATTCACAAACTATTACTCCTTTCAATCTTTATTAAAATGTCTATTCACCTGTTCGAGAAGTTAATCTTGATTCCAAGAATCTAATTCTAATTTTTATCATTTTTTTCTAAACTACCTTATGATGCTTCCTCAACAATAATTAAGTAAGAGAGATCTATAAGAAATTTAGAACAATGATTAAGGTGTTTTAAAAATAACATTACATATTAACTAACTTGACTAAAATATTCAATTTATTCAAATTAATTAAGTATGTCCTGTATTTAGGATTAGAGTAATTGCATGCTAAATGTCCATGTTAAAGATACTTCCTTCAAAGGGTTGAGTTGAACTAAATATTGATATTAATTTCTTTTTTTTTCGATGGATACATGCAAAAACAATAGAACTAGTCTATTCTATCAATCAGAAGAGCATCAGAAATAAAACCAGGTGGAGTAAAGAAAGGAAGAACTATCAGCCACACCATTGACATCTCGACTACGCCAGTCCACCACCACGACCCATGCTCGACTTTTCAGCTGTAAAATCTTTCCAAACAGCTCTCCATAAGGGTGAGACTCCTCACACCCATCATTTATATATTGCACTAGCTCCCAGCAGTCCAATTCAACCACCACCTTCTTCCAATTCATGTCCCAAGCCCTCTTTAATCTCCACAGCACAGCCCAAGTCTCAGCAAATAGGGAGCTTCCCTCACCCACATTAAACATGAAACCCGAGAGAACTTCCCCTTCATGATTCCTAAAGATTCCACCACCAGCTGATATCTTCTTAGCACCCCCACAAGCTCCATCAACATTAACCTTGACCCACCCCACAAAAGGAGGTCTCCGTCGGCAAGAGGTAGCATAGGAAGATATCACAGAAACCGTATTACCTACTCCTCATTTAGTAGTAGCTCGAGCTTGAGCTAAAAGGCTATTCGAGCCTACTGCCTTGTCCTAAAAAACCAATGCATTCCTATTCATCCATAAGAGTCGACAAACCACCACAAAAGACGAATTCCAATCCAAATCCCAAACATTAATATGCAAGGATAAATTCCAGACCATCCACTCCCCCATCATATGAAAAGAATAAAACTTAGTACGATGCTCCTCAGGTACAATCTGATTCCATACCCTTGTAGCAGCTGGACAATCTCGGAGAACGTGTAAAATGTTCTCTGGAACATCTAAACAGCGTTGACAGCAAATATCACCATGAATACCCCTTAACCTTCTACTCACATTGGTAAATAACCTACCTTCATACATAGCCATAAAAATGTTTTGTTCCATTGTGGAACATTTAGTTTCCATATTTTCTTCCACACACTACGATTTGAAGCCTGACCTGACATGTTAATCATATTATACGCCGAGCGCACAGAGAAACTTCCATCACTAGTAAAGTTCTACCTAGGCATGCCAACACCACCCCTAGGACCATTAGGAAACCGTATTTCAATAGCTTTCACTACCTCAGCAAGAAGAAAACTAATAAACTGATTTTAATCCCAACCACCAGCCACTGATATATACTCACAAACTTTCCGTTGACGTATTTCCTCCGTTAAAGGGCTTAATGAAAGGCTTTCAAGGGTTCGAAAATTAGGTAGCCACGAGTCTGTCCAAAAGAACACTCTAGATCCATCACCTAATTTCCAAGCAAAACCCTTTGTAGTATTCTCCCAATTTCTTTGGATTCCACGCCACACCTGAGAACCCCTAGGTTTCATATTAATCTTAGGTAGCAAGTCCCCCCAACATTTATATTTTCCCTTAACAACTTAACCCATAATGCTTCTCTTTTAGTCACTAATCCCCAACCCAATTTCATCATAAAAGCTGCATTCTGATTTCGTGACTTCGGAAGACCCAAACCACCTTCCTCCTTAGGTCTACACACATCATCCTAAGCTACCAGCTGGACCTCCTTAACTGAACATGAGGAGCCCCATATAATCTTCCAGTCGGACAAACGAGACTCCATCCTTTCCAACACATGATCATATGTATGCTTAGAGGTATTTTTGTGAATAAGAGGCACCCCTAAATAGTAACCAAGATCAGTCGTCATAGTAAATCCCAGGAACTCGCTTATCTGCTGTTTGATTGTGTGATTCACACACTCAGAGAACAAAAATTCTAGACTTGGCATTATTAACTTTTTCACCAAAGGTCAAACAAAAATCATCTAAGCATGCCTTTATTAATCCCGCCTGATCAAGAGAGGTCTCCGCAAATAAAAATAACTCATCAGCAAAAAATAGATGGGATATCGATGTACCATTCTTTTTTAGTCTAAACTGTAGCCAATTCCGTCTCCACTTCATTATAAATCATATGAGCTAATTTCTCCATAACTAGGACAAATAAATAAGGAGAAAGAGGGTCTCCTTGTCTAATTTCTCTAGACGATTTAAAAGAAGAACCTGAAACATTATTCCACATGACTTGCATCTCCACTGTGCTCAAGCAATGATAAATAATATCAATACAGTTATTAGGAATCCTCAACTCTTTAAGGCAAGTAATCACAAAATCCCATTTGACTCTGTCATAGGCCTTCTCCAAATCAATCTTAATTGCCATTAAGTTCTTCCTCTTACCTTTCCTTTCATAGAATGGATTATCTCCTGAGCTACTATAATATTATCCGAGCTTTGCCTTCCCGGAACAAAACTACATTAGTTAGGAGCCACAACATGAGGCATAATCTTCTTAAACCGAGAAGACAACACCTTTGTAACCACTTTGTAAATCACATTACATAAACTAATGGGTCTAAAATCTTTAAAAGATTGAGGGTGCTCCGTTTTGGGAATTAGAACAATCTTAGTACCATTTAATCTACTTACCTCCTCCGGATGAACAAAGATCTCCTGAATCATACGAACCACAGACCTCCCAACACACTCCCACTGGCTTTGATAAAACGAAGGATTCAAACCATCAGACCCCGGAGCTTTGAGGGTACCCATGTCAAAAATTGCCTTTTTGATCTCACTTTCTGATGCTACAAGACCAAAAGAATCTAGCGTCTCATTCGGGACCAAAGGAAATTATCCCCCAAATAAGACTGTGTTCGCATGGTAAACATCGGCCTCATACAACTTTTGAAAGAAGGAAGTTCCTTTCATTCTCAACTCCTCCTCCCCATAAACCCATACACCATTCTCATCCATCAATGTTTCAAAATACTTACGGCGACTACGAGCATTAGTCACATTATGAAAATATCTAGTGTTCTTATCTCCCTGGAAATGCCAATTACTATAGCTCTCTGAACCCACATAATCTCCTCCTGAGCTAAACACTTCTCAAGTTCTTCCCACAGTTTTATCCGCTTGATCTCCCAAAACTGGTTCAGAACACCTTTATTATTTTTCCTTTCCAAATCAGTAAGGAGCCTGGATTTTTGATAATTAATATTACCAAAAACCTCTCTATTCCATTTAGTAACTTCCATTATAAACTCATTCCTGTTAACATCCCAGTCAGCACCCTCTTTCCACGTGTTTCTCACCAAATCCTTGAAACCTTCATGCATAGTCCAAGGCTCAAAAAATCTAATGTCACAAAACTGCTGCTTTCTCCTAGGCACATGACACCCGCGTACTAATAGAGGACAGTGATCCGATTTTAATTTTGGCAAGTGAACAAGTGAACAATCCTGGGTAAAATCACTCTATCCAACATTGACTAAAATGCGATCTAAGCGACTTGCTGTAGCTCCTCTAGACCAAGTAAATTTCGGCCCCTAAAAGTCCAGCTCACACATATCATTATAATCCACCCAATGCTTAAAATCACGATCAGCCTTCACTTGAGTACGAGAGCTAGAAATCCTCTCACTAACCCTTAAAATAGCATTAAAATCCCCACCAACACACCACCTAGCAATTCCCAATTCCTTCACCTCATTTAATTGCTGCCACAATTGCTTATGACAGATCAGATTTGGGTGCCCATAAATCTATGATAAACTCCATTCATTCTGCTTCCCTTCATTAAAGACACCATGAAGGACTTGTAAAGCTTTATAATTAACTTTAAAGTCCACATGATCATCCCAAAAACACCATATCCCTCCACTAAACCCGTTATAGTTTCAACCACCTCAATATTCTTCAGCCCTATTCTCTTACCAAGACTCATAGATTTTTTGCTACCTTGTCTTGGTTCCAAGAGAGCTAAAAAATCAAAACTATACTTCCACCTCAACCCAACTAATAAACCAGGAAAAGAATTTCCTCCAACACCCATTGAATTCCAAATCATGAAATTTTAATCCATAAAAAAACTAAGAAATAAATGACACATATCCAACCTCGCTATGCTCCCAGGGACCTACACCCTCCATTTTCAACCAACATATCCTCCTTAACAAATGAAGTAATTGGATTATCATGTATAGAAAACTCCGATAATCCTGCATCTCCAGGGTTCTTTGGGTTACTAGGTTGGATAACATTAGCATCCTTGACCATCGAGGAACCTTTTTGACCCAAAGCATGCTTTCTAACCCCACTTTGTAATTGCTTTCCTTCAACTACAAGTTTGCCCAACTTAATACCTTTTAAGTCCATACCATCTTTCATCAGGCCCAACCCACAAGAGTTACTCTCCCCCAACCTCTCCTTGGCCCGCATTAGAGAGTCCATACCATCACGTGATTTAGCCTGCACGGTTTTAGGTCCATTCACCTTCTTTGGACTTGATTTATTAGAGTTCAATCTGGCCCCATCTTTACTCTTGAGCACCTTCTTTTTAAACCCTTCCTTAGATCTCGCCCCCCCAAATTACTGACACATTTAATCCCGTTATCACCAAGTCAACACCACATTATTATTTGAAATATCCCCTAACTACTCCCCTAAATCATTCCCTGTGATATCAGTATTAATTTCTTCATGCACCTTTGAATTTAATGCTGAGAAGCGAGAACCACGCCCTTCAATTTCACTTGATTACCGATTATTACTCCTTTCCCCATTAGGAGCATTCGCCAGAAAACCATTCTGACGGGGCCGCCGGAATCTCTGTACCAACATCCAAGAATCATACTTAGGTGGCGCTGAAGCTTCCATCTCACTCCATTCCTCTTGCACTACTCTTTCTTCTCCACTCGGTGTACTTTCAACACTATTCGGGACGCTCAGAAGAGTCTGATGCAACTTTCACATGGGGACATGGTCCGCATAGTGACCATAGCAATCACATTTGAAGCAAATAAGATGAATCCCTTCATGCTGAACCCATTTGGCCTTACCATTAACCAAAACGAAAGGGCGCAAAGGAGAACTTAAATCTAACTCCACACACATTCTCCCAAATCTCCCTTTCTTCCTCTTTAAAGTTGTCATGTCCAGTTTCAGAACACGGCTAATCTAGGACCCCAAAACATAAAGAATCCCCTTATCATAATAATCTAGCGCAAATTTATTGATACAAACCCAAGCCGCCAATTTTGTAATCTTCTCCTCTTCAGGTTCAAAGTCTTCCTTCCAAGGTTGTACAGAAATATAGTGACCAAACATAAGTCAAGGACCTCCGGTTAAGGCTAGATCATAATCTCCTCTATCTGAGAACTGGACTACAAAGAATCCAGAGCCAATGCCAATTGTTTCCACCTTCCACTATGGGCCCATAACTTCATAATCTTTGATTCAAAGAATTCAGGATTAACCATACGGCCAAGCAACTTAACAATCAACGCATTATTCCATCTAGCGGACAACCTCTCCTTCTCTTTGGGGGGAATTATAACATTCGGTCCTCTCTCCGTCATCTCTACAGTGACCCTCTCCTTCCATCTATCTCCACTCCACCAATCCTCCTCGTCCTCCTCTTCAATGGTCTCCTTATCCTTCATGACAGCTTGCTTAAATGATTTCCATTTCATCCCTGGAAAATCATTCCCAGGAACATTAGCTTTCTTCCAGTCCTTAACGGGCTTCTCCATCTTCTCATCAGTTTTCTCGTTCACATCATGCATCCAAGGCTCATCCCTCTCCACCATAGTTTGTTCAGCAGAGAATTCTCCATCCCTTGCCCTTACTTTTTTTCTACTCCGATCGATAGCATACTTCTCCTCCCGCTACAGCGCTGGATTTACTCTCACTCCACCGCTCTCTCTCATGAGTAGAGAAATCAAATTTCAAAAACTATTGATATTAATTTCCAACACAATATTATTGAACCAAATACATTATTATCAAGTAAAGTTTGTTTCCCCTTTATTCTTATTTAAATGCTTCTTTGATTCAATTTATAACTCACTTCCAACTATATCTTAAAATTTAATAACTTCCAACTTTGTCCTTATTTAATAACCATCACACCATACAAGAACAAAGCCCTTAGTGAATTAATGGCAAAATTTTACATTCATATAAACATTATTAATGTAATTTATAAATAAAACCAAAAAAAGTCACATATATGCACCATAAAATGGATAGGAGGAGTCAAATTTAAGTCCAACTCAACTATTACTGCCAAGTGCTCAATCTACTTAAGACATTCTTAGGTGCATCCAGTGCACTGGCTAATGAGAACAAAACGCCTCATGTAGTTTTGTATTACGTGTTAGCCTACATGGCTTTCTTTTTCATCTTTGCTTCCATTAAATATTTTGTATAGGAACCCGTACATTTTCAACATCTCCTTCTCTCTCTACTGTAAATTTTATTTTAAACTTCCACTCTCTCTCTCCCCTTCATGGCTCCATCACTGGCCCTCCCTCTCTCCCCAATGGAAAACTGAAAATTCTGCTTCTCCCTTCAGCTATGGCTATCCTTATTACCATCAAATGCTTCAAATCTCGTGAACCTACCTATTGTTCTTCCTCCTTTCATGGCTATCCTCTTTTCTCTCTTCTGTAACTTTTTTTAAAAGCTGAATGGTTTATTCGAAGAACTTGAAATTTGTTGAATGAAAAACAAATTTTCGTAATGGGTGAGGACTCACTGAGGGGAGGGGTATATATATACAGAGAGAGAAAGGAAGATGCGTAGTGTCAAATCTGATGTTAGGGTGAATTTAGAGGGAAAAAATGAAGAATGAGAAGAAAAATGAGTGGGATTTTTTTCTGGAGTTAAGCGCTTTAGATTAGTCCTGGATTTGTGCTTTATTTTTGTCTACGAAGGTTGCTCTTGAAGAAGTTGAACGAAGAAGAAAGATGAGAGAGGGAACAGGAGAAGGAGACGGAGCCTTGGAGAGAGCGTCTGAATTGTGTGTGCAGAGGAGGCGGGAATCACGGGGAGGAGAGAGAGTAAGTGTTTAAGGGTGGCTAGGTGGGGGGAGAGGCTTCTCTCCTCTACCCTAAAATTCCATAGTGTTAGGGTCAAATTTTTCTTGTTTGATTTCATCATTAGGTTCTACATAAAATTAGTGACATTTTAATATCTTATGGACGAAAAATGGTTCGGTTTTCAATTTTATATGATTGTTTAAAGATTCAATGCTTTAACTTAAAAAAATACAGAATATTGAATCTTTGAAAATTCATATAAAATTGAAAATTGAACCACTTTTCGTCCATAAGATATCAAAATGTCACTAATTTTATGCAGAATATAATGATAAAATCTAATACAAAAAATTTGACCCTAAAACTTGGTAATTTTAGGGTAGAGGATGGAAGTGGAGCTAAATGGTAGAGGAGAGAAGCTAAGTCCGCTGGGTGGTGAGAAAATTAAATAAATTACATGTAAGCTGCCACATAATATTCTATTTCTTGAGTTGGGATGATTTGATTGGCCAGCACCCAACAATTCCTCTCTACTTAGTAACTTGGTTCTTGGAAGCCTTGGTCCAATTCAGTAAGCCACTTTGGGCGATCCAGGCCTTTTAAGAAAGAGACGCCTTGGTCGTCATCTTTTTTAAAAGGAATATTATTTCAGATTGAGGAAAAAAATGTATGCATTAGAAGATGAGATTATTTTTTCTTTCAATTTACTTTAATTTTCTTGGATAAACCCAATGGTATATCCAATCCAAGATAATGTCCAACTTAAATAATTGAACAATACTACTAGCTCCCCCCGCTAAATGTAGGCGCAATATAACTAATTTATATGATTAACGGAGTGAGTTCAATTAGTTATTTGCACGCATACATTAACCTCTTTAATATGCCTATATATTCTCTTCATCATTTATTGAGAACCATCCATCTTGATTGCACGCCTTAAAAAGTAATAAATGTTAAAAATCAAATACATTGAGATGTGATGTTATTCCCATTAAGGTTCTCTCATATGAGTTGAGGAGCCCAAAAAAAAAAAATATGTAACCAGATTAATAACATTCTTCTTTGTCTTCATTATATTGTTTCAGTTTCATCAAATTTTAACTCTGCAAGAAAAATATCCATATAAGTAATTCAACATCTAATTGATTGATGTCCTTGGCACCCTATTAAAATGCAAAGCAATTTTGTTATAAAAAGGTTGATTTAGATCAGTCTCTTATTGTTCGGACATTGGATAATATGGTCTAAAAGGCTCAAAGAATTAAAAAAGACAAAGCGTATGTTTGTGTTGTTGTTGTTATTTATTTATTTTTTATTATTATTATTATTGCCATCGAGTATGCTTGTATTATCGTAGTGATTCTACATTATACTGAATAAATATATAAAGTTTTGTGCCATTAAATGAAAAACGAAAATCTTAAACAGAGTGAAAGTGTTTGACCAAAAAAAAAAACAGAGTGAAAGTGACAGGTGTGTGCATGGTGTGTTCCCAATTTATTTATTTATTTTTCCCATGCAATGGTGTTGAATTGAGGCAGTTAAGATAGATATTATCAAAGCAGAAAAGATCCTCACAGACATTGTGCTCAGTGCTATAAGTCATGAGCGCACGTGATGTAGGACTTTTTTGAACACTATTCTAATATTCTAATTTAACAGCTTTTGTCTGCTTCAGCCAAAATCATAAGTTTACAGCTTTTTGCAGTTCCTTATAAAATTCCACCATTAATATATATATATATATATATATATCAAATTTATATGACTTGTTGGGAACACAATTCATACATGTTTATTTTAGGGTTAATATAACTTTTGGTCCCTGAACTTTCACTCAATTTTGGTTTTGGTCCCTGAACTTTGAAATTTTTGGTTTTGGTCCCTGAACTTTCGGTCAATTTTGGTTTTGGTCCCTGAACTTTAAAATTTTTGGTTTTAGTCCCTGAACTTTGAGTCAATTTTGGTCTTGGTCCCTGAACTTTCAATAATTTTGGTTTTGGTCCCTCAACTTTAATTTTTTTTTTTTAAATTTTTTTTAAACTGAGGGACCAAAACCAAAATTATTGAAAGTTCAGGGACCAAGACCAAAATTAACCCAAAGTTCAGGGATCAAAACCAAAAATTTCAAAGTTCAAGGGCCAAAACCAAAATTGACTGAAAGTTCAGGGACCAAAACCAAAAATTTTAAAGTTCAGGGACCAAAACCAAAATTGAGTGAAAGTTCAGGGACCAAAAGTTATATTAACCCTTTATTTTATTTTGAACTCTCCGTGCTCTAGAAGGAAGAACACATTTTTTTTAATATAAATCTAGATATCATTACTCAAAATAGAGTAATCAATTTACAAATGAGGTGTCTTTGGGATTGTCCCCTCCCCCATTAAATCTGGGGGAGGCAGTCATACCAACACATCTTTTTTATACATAGATATATCACTTCATTTCTATTTATAAGTCTACTTTACGGGAAAAAAATTATTCCTTATTATAAATCCATTTTGAGAGCAATTAATATAAATTATACAATTTTATCCCTATTAAATGTGTTGGAAATATATAAAATGAGAGAGAATGTTGATAAATATAGAAAGGGAGTGTTAAAAAAGTATTTTTCATATTCACATTTATATAAGGTAAAATTGAAAAGATTGATAAAAAGGTGTGCATATTTAATATCCTAAGTATAACTTATTGGTATATGAGAATTAGTTAAAAATGACTTATATTTAGGAACATAATGATACATATGTATACACAATATAAACAAATAGTTTTATAGTTTCACCAAATGACCAAATTTATGATTAAAGTTAGCACGAATTTAAGAATGAGCTCGCATGATTTTGTGAGTTAAAAACATATAAATGGTATATTCAACACTGAACTTGCAAATTTAATCAAGTTTGTAGCTATTAAGTATTTGATAGTGAGTTGACTCCATTTTATGAGTTAAAAACATATAAATGATATTCTCGATACATGAACTCACGAGTTTAACAAATTTTGCAGTTAAAAAAGAGTTAAGGTGTAATATTACTAATGAATAATTGTCCGATGAGCGTTAATCACAAATAACTATTGGCTAGTGATTAAATACCCATAAATTAAGTTTTAAAATTAGTGTAGATTAGCCAACTCGGTTAAGTTGGTGGATATTGACTGTTAAAAGTTAAGCTGACATGCAATGTGACTAACACTCGTCGACGTGGCTGACAGTAGGTGGCCATATGACACACAAGAGTGTGAGATTGATGAAGAAAAAACAACAACCTTCGAAAAAATAAAAAAACATTACAACTAAAATAAAAACAAAAAGATTCTTTCTTTGAGAAAAGAGCTTATAAGGTTCAGTCCAAAAAAAGAAAAGAGCTTATAAGGAACTAAAAGGTCTTTGAGCCCTAACTTAAAAATCCGTAGGAGTGAAGGTTCAATTGACATCCCAAATAATTATAAACAACCCAACAACCTTACTCCTTCCATGGCTATCATCATCATCATCTTAATTGCCACCCTTTTCCTCATGGGCTTCTTCTCCATTTGCATCTACCACTGCGCCGACTTTCCCTTAGGCAGCGTTCGCCCCCTCGGCCTTTGCTCCTCTGCTTTCCATTCCTTACATCCCCCTTGAGGCCTCAACCCTTGCTTCATCCAAACCTGAGTGCATCATAAGATTGGCAAGTTTGTTCCTTCGAATATAAAAAGTTTAACTTGATCTTGTGGCCACAAGATCAACCACAAAATAGATATCAAAATTTCTCAAGAGAAATGCACAAATTTCTTCAACAATCTACTTGATTGGCATGACTCAATTTAGGAAAATGTAGGTTATAAGAGGCAAATAAAAGTCAATATATCCACAACTCCCACAAAGAAAGTCATGAGCTACTTAAGAATAATGTTAAGCAAAATGCAGAAATTTTCAATAGAAAGACAACTTAAACTTGCAGCTTTATCAAACACATTTGTAACTGATCTTTTCCATTAAAGAACCAAAAATAAAATTTCTAGTGCAGAATGACCAAATCAAGTTAAGGCCCACAAGATCAGTAAGGGAGCCCTCGAATGCACCGTTTATCTCTCTGAATTCGAAGACTCTGAAGCTCTCTTCAGTATTCTCTTGTTTTTTTCTTCATCCATCTCACTCTGGTGTGTGCACATGGCCACCTACTGTTAATCACGCTAGTGAAGGTAAGTCAACATTCAATGTCAGCCTAGCTTTTAACAGTCAACGTCGATCCAATTAATAGAGCTGTCCAATCTACACCGATTTTAAAACTTTACAGGTATTTATTCACCTTCCAATAATTATTTATACTCTATGCTCCTTGAACAGTTGTTCATTAATAATAATGTATATTCCTTAAAAAAAACTAAAACTAAGTTGGTTCAAAATGTAAAAACAGCAGAATCGATCTTTCAATTCAATAACTTCATAACAATTATCAAAATTACTTTTAAGTCGAGCCTCCATAATTTGAAAATGAAATGAACTAAAGTCTTACTATTATTTAGGCTTAAATTGCTTCTCTAACCATTATTAGGGACAACGGGCAGTAAAAGCCTAAAGGGTTAATGATAAAAAATACATATGTAATTTTGTCAAAAGTTCATTCAGTATCAAATGTTTTTTTTTTGAACCAAAAATACACATGACCTTTCAAATTGGATAAAAAAAATACACATTTATAGTTAAATTAGGGTAAAAAAATACACATGTGATTTTGTAAAAAGGTTCATCCAGCACCAAATGCTTTTTTCGGAATATAACTGTAAATGTGACTTTTGATCCAATTTAAAAACTCATGTGTATTTTTGGTCCATAAAAAACATTTGGTGCTAGATGAACTTTTGATAAAATCGTATGTGTATTTTTTATCCTTAACCCAAGCCTAAAAGGGGAGTACATTGAACTTGATTAGGAGTACCCATATTCTATTTTGACCATACAAAATATTCCTGAATTTTAAGTTGCATGTAACTTTTTTAACGTTTGGAAACAATTTTTAAAATAAAATTTATCTAAGATGGTTTCTTGTTAATGTTCTAGTTATTTTAATAAGCACATAAAAAAGTTATTTTAAATAAAAAACACGATACCCCATATTTTGATGTTTTCTTTACCAAACTTTTTCTGAATCCCATTTCTTATGCAGATTGTTCTCTTAATACATGAGGCTCATTTTAGTTTCAATAAATATATGATTAAATGCTAAAATATCATCTTAACATTGCTACAAGTATTACTTATTTTGCCAAAAAGTACATTAAAAATAAACATGAAATAAAGATTGCATTAAAGTACATCAATAATTCAATCTAACTTAACACATTTTTTAATAACACTTTTGTTTGAAAACAATAAGTGTAACAGCATTCCAATTTTCTGCCCAATAATAAAAAGCAATCCAATTAATCATTGTTTAGTTGGTTGACATAATTGATACTGGTAGTTATTAATTGTTTATAGGCTAAAAAAAGTATAAGATTATTTATTATGTTGGAGTATGATGGTGAGTGGCATATCGTTATTATTAGAAATAATAATAAATACAGTATTATTATTGTAACTGTGAAAAGAAAGAAAGGGACAAGCACCAATTTTACCTGAAAGTATTCACTAATTGCGATTTTGCCCGAAAGTGTTTATGGGACCAAATCTATGTGGTTTCGGAAGTATGAAAAGTATGACAATGTCGTTGTGAAATTATGATAATGAACGTCATATAGCATTTTTGCCCTGAAAGTTTGGAACTTTTTGAGGTGTAAACTTCTAGGGGCAAAGTCGTTTATAGCGGAAAACTTTCAAGGAAATAATGTTTATCGTTATTCTGATGTGGTGTCCACTAATACTTCCATGAGTTTAAGATGATATTGCCACAATTTTTCTACTTTTTGGATGACACTTTCCGAAAAAAAATTTAGGGTAAAATTTCTATGAATTTTTTTTATACATAAATTTTAAGAAAGATGTTGGAATCACTCATAATTAAAATGTAAGGATTTTAACTCGTTATCTATTGGGGCTATCCCTATGAGTTTTATAGCATGACCAATAAGCTCGGTCCACATATGTAGGTCTCACCCAACTTCATTTATCTGTGGAGATGCTCCCAAATGCCGTGATTAGAACCTTATATTATAACTAAATGTTACTCTCAAGAAACCGAATACTCCTGAAAATGATAGGATGTCACATCTTTTTGCCAATTGAACACAAGAATAATGGATAAATTTCTGTGAATTTTCATAGGGCGGACGAAATTGGTAT
Organism: Mimosa bimucronata; assembly: GCA_037074515.1. Lineage (NCBI taxonomy): Eukaryota > Viridiplantae > Streptophyta > Magnoliopsida > Fabales > Fabaceae > Mimosa > Mimosa bimucronata. The sequence continues at coordinate 7,277,999 of CM073446.1, forward strand.
TTACCCCACCCAAGAAATAAAAGAAAGAAAAGAAAGGTGCACAGAAGGAGAAGAATGAAATTCTGGGCCTCGAAGATAGCAACATCTCTTGCTTCTTCTTCTTCTTCACCAAAACCACTCACTTCCATTCCTACTTCCTCACCATCTCCTTCCTTCCTCCTTCTTCCTTCTTCTTCTTCGCTTCTTCAATGGGAAATTGTGGTACCAGAGAGGAATCAGCTGTTGTCTCCAATGCACAAGGTTTTTCTTCTTCTTCTTTCTTCTTTCTTCTTTTGTCTTATTCCACTTTCAGATCTAGGGCTCTATCTTTCCTTCTATGATCATCTTTTACCCTTTTCAATTCCCAATTGCTTTAGTTTCTAACAATCTCAACTCTTTTGAGCTAATCTAATCAAACTCATCATCCCCATTTTCTGTTTTCTGCTGTGTTTTAACTTGTGAATTGAAATGTTCATGCATTGTATAATTGAACTTGTGGGGTTTAATTGAATTGACTTACATTTTGAAAAAATGTGAACTTTTTCAGTTCAACAGCTTCATATGTCGTCTTTGACTGCTAAAAGTACGGCTGGTGAGAAGAAGCATAATCGGTCTGTGTCAGATCTGAGTGACATTTCTACACCAAGGCATAACTTTGAGGATGCCAGGAAGAATACGCTTCTGTATACTCATGTTATTGCTTTTACATTGTATGAGCTTGAGACTATTACTAAAAGCTTTCGCTCTGATTATATCCTTGGAGAAGGGGGTTTTGGTACTGTCTATAAAGGTTACATTGATGAGAATGTGAGAGTTGGACTCAAATCCCTTCCTGTTGCTGTCAAGGTTCTAAATAAGGAGGGTCTTCAGGGACATCGCGAGTGGCTTGTATGTTTCAATTCCTTGTTAATGATTTTACTTTTGTTTTGTTTTCTTTTTCATAAATTTGATTTAGTTCTTTGTTGTCTTGCTTATTCGCCATAAATACAGACAGAAGTCAATTTTCTGGGACAGCTCAGGCATCCTAATTTGGTTAAGTTGATTGGTTACTGCTGCGAGGACGATCACAGGCTACTTGTATATGAGTTCATGTTTCGAGGAAGTTTAGAGAATCATCTATTCCGAAGTATGCAACATACTTAATCCTTCTTCCACCATTTGCGTCTCCTTTTATGCTTGTTCCTTTCACTTGTCTGTTTGGCAATAGTATAGTTCAATGTTTCCCCAAGAAAGTGAAACAAACAAGAGAGGGGAAATGTTGGGTTGAGCTCCAAGCCCATATCTTTTGCTATCCGGTGTATCTTTATCATGACTTCCTCAGTGATTAAGCAAGATGGTGTCCTCAAATCTATATTATAATCTATACACCTCCAATCAGCATTTTTATGGTGAATACTATACTTGCTTAGATTCCATGAATTAGATTAATTCATATAGTAAAATTTTCCCCTTTCCATGTTGAGAAAACTCATCTTTTTATGAATAGCACATTAGAATCTTTTGGATTCCTTTCAGATGGTATCGTACCTCTTTAACATTTTTATGCTGCTTGGTTTTATTTCAAGTTCTTCACACTCGCTGAAGAAAATTTGATGGTCTGTACCCCCTCAAATTAATTAGATGGACATCTTATTCAATGTTATGATTACTGATTACACTGATGTAGTTGTTGTTCAGTAGTGAAATTGTACAAAATTATATTGATATGTTTTCTGTTTTGCTATCTTTGCCTTGTTTTGGTGCAAGACTGTTGTTTCGCTTCAAATATGTATGGAGGTAAAACCATAAGTCAATATAATAAATATATGTCATGAAACTTCTATAAGTTAGCCATGAAAATGTCACTAGTCAGTACTGAAACTAGTGAAGAGGAGGTTCTTCTTAGATTCTTGGTGTATTTTGTTAACTCAAGTTGATATGACCTTTCCTGAGGTTTCCAGAGGCAACTGTTCCTTTATCGTGGGCAACAAGAATGATGATTGCCCTTGGAGCTGCCAAGGGGCTTGCTTTTCTTCATAATGCTGAAAGGCCAGTAATCTATCGAGACTTCAAAACTTCTAATATATTATTGGACTCTGTAAGTTTCTAATATTTTAACCTTCATCTGGATATTTTTTAATGACTCTGGAAGAAGGTAATAATTATTCTATTCACTTGATGTTATCAATGACTTCACAGGATTATACAGCCAAGCTTTCTGATTTTGGATTAGCAAAAGCTGGACCACAAGGTGATGAAACCCATGTGTCCACCAGGGTTATGGGTACTTATGGATATGCTGCCCCTGAATATGTAATGACTGGTATGGCCTCCCACCTTCTTTTAAATGATTTTTGGTCCATAAACAGAAGCAAAACAAGTAGTTGCAAGATTGAAAGGAAAATTGTGCTTGAAATATTGACTTTCGCTAAAAAAATCATTTTCCTGTTTATGTACAATGCCCTTTTTTTTTGTTTTTTTTTGGGGGGGGGGGGGCTTGAAGGGAGTTAGGTAGGTTAATTTGAAAGAGCTGGGGGTGATTATTCCTTAAGTGCGTTATGCCTGATCCCATGTCATTTAGTATGGGGAACAACTCAGACATATCTTTCTTGCATTCACCACCAGTAGGGGATATGAATGACAAGGTGAGATTATTAAGGAAAAACAAGTAAGGCAAACCCGAAAGGTAATTTGCTTATACATTGATACGACTGAAAGGAGGTTGGCTGTCAAATGGTCAAATATCAGTTATTATAAAATCACAATGAAAGTTCATCTTGATATTTTACGAGTTAAGTGATTGCTTGATTTGTTACTTAATGGGAGGCGAAGAGTGATTTCCTTCTCTAGTGTTGAGGGCTTTTTTTTTTTTTATTATTACTCAAATTATGTAAGTGATGCATTCAACCCTACACTGCAATTCTATAAACTTCAACATGGAAACGCTCTCCTCTTACCTGTGGTGCTTTACCATCCTTGTGTACCTTCCAAACTGTCTACACAAGCTTGCATGTGCTCATGGTTCATGTTATGTGCGTTTTAACTTTCATTGTGTGTGGGTTCTTGTGCATGATTGTGTATGTTAGATTGTCTAAAAAGGTATGTCTAAACATGCCCTATATGAAATTATCAGGCCACCTGACTGCAAGAAGTGATGTGTATAGCTTTGGAGTTGTTCTTTTGGAACTTCTAACAGGAAGAAAATCTGTTGACAAAACAAGACCAGGTAAGGAACAGAGCTTGGTGGATTGGGCTAGACCAAAACTCAATGATAAGAGAAAGCTCCTGCAGATAATTGATCCTAGATTGGAAAGCCAATACTCAGTGAGGGCAGCACAGAAAGCATGTAGCTTGGCTTACTACTGTTTGAGTCAAAATCCCAAAGCGAGGCCGTTAATGAGTGATGTAGTTGAGACATTGGAACCTTTACAAAGTTGTAGTGATGGTGCTGGTGAAGTCTCATCATTGGGATCAAGTAATGGAGGCGGTGGTCCCTTTGCCATGAGTGGAATCTCCGATTACCGGATGCGCCAGAGGTTTTCAAACAATGTTGGTCCAGGCGCTACTTGTCGGTCTCCAAATCCAAACTGCTCACCAGGCGCCGCTGCAGCGTGCCGGGTCAGATGATAATCTCACCCAAATGTATTTCTTATCTTGTGTGCTTCTAAATCTCAATTTTCACCTGATCTCATGAAATTAGTATAATTTGCTTGTTAGAATGGGGGGTGGTCATCAGTGTAGTATTTGCTTGTTTGTACATGGTGTTTTGGTTGACTAAAAAGCCCTTTTGTGGAGTTGTTTTCTTTTGTATCATCAGTGTTTGTTCTTTGGGTCTAAGTGGGAATTAATTACGTGTGGAAGAGTAGTTCTACTGTGTGTAGTTATATATTATCATCAACATCAAAACTAACATCACTGATTCCAGTTTCTACTCATAAAGGGCTCATCAGGAGGCTCTAACTCGTGTGTAACCTCTCATAATGTTTTATGACTCACCAGCAGCCCATTCATACTATAATAACTTTTCCTGTGTAGTTTGGTTTCTTCCAGGATACTGAGGAAGAGTGTCCCTTTAGAGATGCTTGAGGATGTTGTTATGATTCCTTCTTTTTTTCCTTGAAGCCTAAGAAGTTTGCTTGCTCCTCCATTTTGATGTTTGATTGCATTTTATGTATATTTTTGCAAGGGAAAATGTAAAATGTCAGCTATTGTTATGTAAAATAACAGTTATTTTCTGAATTAAAGTGCACCTGCCGTTTGAATATTCATCATTTTAATTTTTTTTCCCCTTATGCTAGTGTGGAAAGCAAAATATTCCCTGTTTTTTCAGTTTTTTGATACAACCATTTGGTATATCGGATTTTATTGATTTATTTTTGAATATTATCAAGTCTAAATAATGGAGGTCTTTCTTTTATGCAACTTTTTTTGTCATCCACAAAATTTGATTAGCTAATATTAACAACTAATTAGACTCTAGCACAGTTTCTCTACCAGAGTTATTTTATTTATTAAGAATTCATGTTTTCTTAGGATTTTCTGTTTAGGTTGATTTTAAATGATTTACAACTGTTATATTAGTGCAATATTTCGTTTGTAAAAAAGTGATTCACAAGAAGTACAAGATCAACGCATCTATCTCATTTTTTAGGTGTTCTTTGTAGTTTATTTTTTAAAAACATTTTTAATATCAAATACTCTACTTGGATATATGGGTGAAGAAAATTGTTTGAGACAATTCTTATGGTAACAAATGGTCGAGTTCTGATAAGTATACTAAGAAAAGTGCAGGAGATAGGATCATAGGAGGCATGCTTAGCACTTAGGTGTACTCTTGACCTTCCCAAAACCTTAGTAAAACCTTGGTATAAAAGGTACATATGCTTCAAATACTTGCTTCTAATTAGATAAGGACAAACATTTTTCTATAAAAATTTATGATTTATCCTCAAGCTATCTTTTGTAATCAATTTCTTTAACTCTTTAAAATCTAAAATACATTTGTTTTAGTTTGATTGGAAGTAAGTGCATTAAGTATAAGCCTAAATGCTTAGATTTTCTCTTTTGTCCCGTTTCTTTGTTGTAATACTGACGGGAATATTTTGAAGTTATTTTTATGATTCCATACAGATTGATATGATAATAAAATATGGACAATGAGAGTTTTCTAGCACCCATCTTTATCTTGTTTTATTTTATTTTGTCTCATGAATATTTATAATTAGAAAGATTATTCAATAGTCCAATAGGAAAATTAAATATAATTTGTAAATGATGCAATTCCACTTGTACATACGAAAATTTGATTTGTTAAGCAACTAAGCATGTATTGTTACATTTGACATGTAACTATAATTCTTTAGATCTTTCTATATTTAATTTTCTTTTTTCAGACTTATGAGTAGTTTTCTCCTTTCGTAATTTTGTTGCACTTCTTTTAGGCTTTTTAAATTTAAACTTGTAGGAATTATATTATTTTGTATCCGCTTCAAATTTACTTGTCTTTCTACACATTATAAATATAAATACTATACAAAAAATTTATGTTCAACCCCTTTCCTAAAATTTATTATCTACCCTTAGATTTTATGAGAGCCCAACCCATTTCCTAAAATTTAGTAACCAAAAAATAAATACAAATATTATATAAAAAAAAAAATCAAATACAACTCAATAGTTTGAGATCAAATAAGTTCAACCCTGCTGTCAACTTTTCTATCATTGCTAATTTGCAGATGTATGCTCCCGTATAGTCGTACACCAACTTTGTGCCTATATTTAAATTTTTTTTGCCAGCCTATATTTAAATTATACTAATGTAAAGTAATTCTTGAACTTTAAATTTTATTCAATCGGGGACTTATCCAATCGGAGCAGGATGAGCCAAGATGGATAACAACAAATCAGGTGTAAATTAGTGATGAAACTATAAGCTTACTGTGGAAACATTTTTATGTGCATTTTTGTATGTATCCATAATTTTTTGCATACATGGTTGGATGTTGGCAAAAAAAAAAAAAAAAAAGTGGTTGGATGCCATGGTTGGAAATTATTTAATTTGGCTATAATTGTAAATTTCTCCATTTTTATATATTACTATGTTTATTTTAACTTATTCTCATATAATCTAATAAAGAATAACGGTTATATCATTAAATATGTCTTAAATTGGTAAAATTGTTCAAATTTACCCTTACACATATTTTCAACCCTCTCTCCTCTTTCTCTCTTTTTTCTTAAAGAGAATTAAATAAGATTAAAATTATATTAAAACATAATAATTAATAACCCTAATGGATTTATATTTATGACGAGAAAACTTCTTTCAAAATGAAGCCATAATCATTATTAAGAGTAGGAAGCTGAATATTTACATCATTTAAGCGTCATTGTTACTGGTTTAGGAAAAAAAGATTATTCAAAAGACTCAATAAAAAAACACCAATGATAGGAACGCAAATTTAAAGAGAGAACTTAATTTAAGACTAACTTGTTTAGTAAGACACTAAAATCCGGATTGCTTATCATAAGCACCTTAATTGGTGGGACAGCTGGTCAGAAGTTTCAATCCAAACGGGGATTGAACCCCTGACATTGGTTAAAGTTGGATGAGCCCCTACCATTCAATCAAATGCTCATGATTAAAAAAACACATTTTAATTAGACTAAAAACTTGGCATGAGGGATTTCGAGGGGAGGGAAAATTTTTGAGTTGATTTTTTTTTTTAAAATTGAAGAAGTGGGGGTTACGATATTTAAATAAATATAAGATGTTAGATAACAAGGGTAAAAAAAGATTAATTAAGAATGTTTTACCCCACTCATCTAATTTTTGTAAATTGAAGTCAAAAAAATTTTCCTCTCCTCACACCAAATAAGCCCTAATAATGTGGAACTCATCACTTTAATTATGACATGAGTTTATTGTCCCTTTGTTTTCTTTTCATCATCAAAACCTAGATATGTATAATGCTTTTGTGAATGCTTCTATAAATACATCAGCTGGGGCCTTTGTGTCTTCAAGGACTATGATTATGTCGTGAAAATAATAAGGACCTTGTTATATTTTTTCCCTACAAATTAATCATTTTAATAAAATCACTATCATGATCTCATATAAGTGTTTTTTTAGTGCCAAATTTTTTATGCATCAATTCCAATTTAGGAAGAATCTTTTGATCACTCCTATATTGTAAGTTCAATTCCACATTCTTTTCCTTTTTCTTTTTTGTTACTTTAAAATTGATAACCGTTTTTCACATTCTCTAAGCCTAAAACAGTATTCATACATATTTTAAATTTTCGTCCTCAAAATTTCAAATTTATTACTTGTTTTATTTTTTTTTCTTTTTACACATTATTTAACCATTGACTTAACTTATACTTACATCTCATCTCACCCTTAGAGTGGGGAATTTGGGCCTAACCTCGTGGGCCAGCCCATTTAAACCCATTCAAGTGGATGACTGACCTTTGATTTTAAAGCACCTAGAATGAGCCAGGCTTAAACAGATTAACACGTCAGGCCGCGGGCTTAGACAGGCTGGCCCGCGGGCTTGTTTTCCTTTTATTTTTTGCATTTCTTTGCATTTTATTTATTTATTTAATAATTACCAAAAGTAAAACAAAAAATAGAAAAATGACAACCAAATGTTATTGATGATATTGATATTAATTATGAACAAAAATGACATTCATGTTGATTCTTAATGTTTAGTGTTGTTTGTGGCTTTTACTTTCTGTGACTTATGTGGTTGTTTATTTAATTGCGGTATGTAAACCTTATGAAACAGTTCATTTAATTGTAGTATGTAGACCTTATAGAATAGTTTATTTAATTGTGGTGTATAAACAATGGATTACTAGACTTAGTATTTTCTCCCTCCAGTCCTAATGATAAGATCAAGTTGACTTTTTTGGAGAAATTAAGGATGCAAAATAAATTACTTTAAATTGTTTATATTTAATTTTTCTCAAAACTAATTTATTTTACTTATAAACTAACATATAATCTAATTACATGTAACATATATTAAATTTAATGGTCTCTTTTGCTTCCTTAATATACACAAAAAGGTTAAATTGATCTTATAGTTAGGACTGGAGGGAGCAACTATTTATGACTTGGTTAGTTGGTCTTTATAATTGTATGGATGTTAAATATTGCATTGTTGAGTTGATAATGCTTGGTCTTTAATTTAGATCATATTTATATTTTTTATCATAGGTCTAACGTTTTAGATAGAAATAAAGACTCAAAAATGAGGAAAAAGCATTTGAAAAAGCGAGGCCCGCGGGCGGGCTAGTGGCCTGGCTTCCAAAAAGGGGCTATTACTCTGTTGTGGGCCTACATGTATGCCCAACTCTACTCACCCATATATATTTGAACTAAGCCCCTATGATCATTAGCTGTTTAACACTCTTTCTGGTTCTTAATATAAGAATTAATTGATTTTTTTGGAAAATTTTAAGAAAGCTAAATAAGTCACTTATAAATTAATTTGTCTTATATTTTTTTTCATAACTAGTTTATTTGACTTATCAACGAATATGAAATTAATAATATATCACATATATTATGATCAACTGATTTATTTAGCTTATTTAACCTTCCAAAAAAAGTCAAGTAAGTCTTATATTTAAAATTTTAAAATTGGATGGAGTGTTATTCACCTAGAGGCTAGAAACAAGTGCAGATCTTCCAAGGTGTTATTTAGCATTTTTCTAGGTTTGAAATTGGTTTTTCTTTCAATTTTCGCTTGATTTCTTTCTTAGAAAAAAATGATTGTTCTAGGTTTTGAGATGCAGTTTTCCCACGTTTCAAACCTTATGGCCTTCAAGGTGGTTTTATGGTTTTATGATGATATCTTTGATGGCTTTAAAATTGAGAAAAATAAAATAAAGGAATTATAGAGAATAATATTTTGTAATAAGAAGCTTAATAATTATAATTATTTAGGAGAGAAAATCTCAAAATATAAGCTTTAAAGTACTAAATTGCCCCTCAATTTTTCTATTACTTTTTCCAATGCAGAAAACAAAGAAGAAAAAGCTGCATTCCATCCTGTATCTATTTTAAGTATTGGATAAATTGTACATATACACCTTCCTAAATTAGAGTCTCACCTTCTAAAATTAAGTTCGCTTCTTGCTTGTCAGAAATATAAAAAAAGGAGGTTATCGTAGTATTAGTATTTTCCTGGGTAGAACCGTAGAAGTTATATAACTATTGTTAATTGAATATAAATATACCAATAGTTTATATAGTATAAGGATCCATATATGATTTGGCAAACCCCAACCGAGCCATCATTTCTTAAGGAAGTGGGTCGTACAAGTTTTTAAGGATATTAGTTGATGCATAATGATGATTGATTGATAGTTGATACCGAATATTGCATTTTTATCTATTTTAAGTATTGGATAAATTGTACATATATACACACACACCCATACATATTTTCAATGTTTTTGGATGTATGTATAGTTGTATACATTGTTGTCAAACTCGCGAGTTGACTCTCCGATTTTACCGTTTTTGCGGCTCCATCTAATCAAAACGTATCACGAGTCACTCAAATTTATACTGGTCATAAACTCGGTAAAAACTCACGAGTTTACATGTCGAATTTACCGTTTTTACGTTTCTACTTTATAGAAAATCGTGTTAAGTTGCTATTAATATCATGCTTATTATTTTTATTTGACCATATTCAATGAATTTATGTATAAATTTCATAAAAATTTGTTTATTGAGTTAGATAAATTATGAATGTTGATATATTTAATAACAACTATTTATATTTAAAATATATTTAAGTCAAATTATTATTATTTTTTGTATTTCTTATTTAATTATATGCTAGAAACACATATTTGTTAATAAAGGTAAACTCTTACGAGTTTACGATCCGATTTTACATTCTTCTCACGAGTTTACTTAAACTCATGAGTTTGACAACCTTGGTTGTATACATATGTAGGGGGAGTCGAATCAGATTTAATTACAACATAAATTAGTACAACTAAATAATTTGACTTATTTTAGGTTATAATTTTAAATTTCAATTTTATACAAATAACTCTCATTTTGTTGATCAGTATGCTACTACTCCATCAGTGAAGCGTCATTGGCTTGTGTTGTGACAATATATAAATTCTCTTACATGCTATTTTCATATAAATAACGACATAAACTCAAATAAACCTCTAGAACTTTTCTTGATACAAATAATAATGTTTCATCTGTGACTGTTGGAAGTAAAATAACAAACTAATTAACAACATGAAATTGCAAGCAGATCTCTTCCGTCCCTTTTTTAAGTATCTTTCAAAAACAGATATGAATTATTGATTGACATAAACAAGATTTTGTTGTCTTTTATGAAAGTGGATCTCCTCATTATTCTATGTGGGCATACAATTATAATATGCTATGTGATTTGTCTTTTATTACAATTCAGATGGACTGGACAAATGTGATGAATATATGCTTCTAGAGATATAGAGAGAAATGTTACAAGAGAAGCTTTAAAAATGCAAAAATTGTATTTTCAAGTTGTAAGTATTAAAAATGATTCACATTTAATTTAAAATTATAAAAATATTAAGACCATTTAACTTTTTTCAGTGGTCAAAGATAAAAATTGCTGGGTGATGGATGATAATTAGTTAATCATAAATAATAATTTTTTGTGGAAACCGTACACATCATATTTATAATATATGTATATAATATAATATAGATCAGATAACGACTTGTGAATTAATTAGAATAAAGAGGATGCTGTTGTATGAGTGGATGATTATGTGTGAGGCTAAGATATAATTTGAAAATGGAAGTTGAAAGAGAGACAAGAACCTTTGGTAAGTCGAAAACAATTAGCACAAAGCCAAATTGCTGAGATAAATGACAAACTGTGAAACCATATTATATATAATAAAACATTATATGAAAACACCATTTAATATATACAAATTATAAAATCAACATAAAATTGTACTACTAGATCATAACTTAGCTTGCAAATAATTTATGGTTAATTTCTCTAATTCCATGCAATGTACAGAGGATCTAAAGTCAAAGTCCTGATTCTATAATCCCCTCATTATTATGATCATTATTCTCTAATTGTTATTTCCTTATTTACAACTTAAGATTATTCTCATTAATGGATGATTGTATTTTTTATTTATGATTGATCATCTCTCAACCTCTATATATTATAATGCTTTTTTCTCAATAATACAAAAGTTAGTGAATAATTCACAACAGGTTTTAAACATAAGAAGTAGATAATTAATTTGTGGGTTAATACAACTTTTCGTCCTTGAACTTTAAAATCGGTGGTTTTGGTCCTTAAATTTTCGGTCAATTTTGCTCTTGGTCCCTGAACTTTAAAATTGATAGTTTTTATCCTTAAACTTTCGGTTAATTTTGGTTTTGGCGCTGAAATTTTAGTCAATTTTGGTTTTGGTCGTTGGACTTTAAAAAAACATAAAAAATCATGGACCAATAGTCATAAATGGCACAAGGTTCAAGGACTAAATCCACAAATCTAAAGTTTAGAGATCAAGACTAAAATTGACTGAAAGTTCAAGGACCAAAACCACAAATTTTAAAGTTTAGAGACCAAAACCAAAAATAAGTGAAAGTTCAAGGACTAAAAATTGTATTAACCCTTAATTTATATTATGGACCTCACATAGGAAAATCTTGAAAGAGATTAGGAAAACTAATCAAATTAATTATTTATGAAAATATATTTTAATTTTTTTAAATATCGTTAATCATCTGCATTGCAAACTTTTCCCTCATAGAAAACCTACTCAATTATATGTGCAATCAACAAGGAGAGTTCAGGGAAAATCTTAAATTAAATAATTAAATTTAAATACAATAGATCAATATCTTACTATTAAAGTATAAGACAAATTCCACTACACTAGCCCTTACATTTAGTATGAGATAGGAAGGATAATTGTCACCGTAAGAATAGAATATAATAAGAAAATTTGTGGTTTATATACAATGATACACACATATATATATATATATATATAATATTTATATAGATTGATGCATCTTTGATTTGAAGAAGAGACCCATTCACATTAATTTCTAGTAGTGGTTAAAGGGAATGAGAGAGACAAAGAGAGAAATAACAAGAAAAGAGTCATGGTTTTGTACCAAAACTTGTGGCACACAGCCACTAAATCAAATATATATTATTTGCTACTTGCTATTTCTTATTTCTTGTCACGAGACAGATGTTTTCGCTTTCTATCCTATCTATATCTCACCCTCCACATGCAATTTTATTACTATAATATCATGTTAATTAGTTTTTATGGCCGCCTTAAGCGTGATGGGATATCATACTTGAGTTTATGTCAATGCAATACATATATATATATATATATATATATATATTCAGAAGAGATACCTTTTTTTCAAGAGTTCTTTGTTCAACTTGTCTTTTATTTTTCACAATTTCACATGGCTATAAGTAGTTATGCTTGCATTTTAAAAGAGAACAAAAACAGATAGATCACTACAGAGTCATGTGAAATTGTGAAAATTAATCAAGGTTAATATCACTTTTAGTTCTTGAACTTTCATTTAATTTTGATTTTGGTATTTGAACTTTAAATCGGTGGTTTCGACCCCTCAATTTTGAACCCGTTTATAATCATCGGTAGCATATTTTCTAATTTTTTTAAACTTCAAGGATAATTTGTTATAAGTGATACAGAGTTGAAGAACTAAAACCATCGATTTTAAAGTTCAAAGATTAAATTCAAAATTACGTAATGTTTAAGGATCAAAATTATCGATATTAAAGCTTATGGACCAAAAGTCCAAAACCAAAATCAAGTGAAAGTTCAATAATCAGACCTGCTATATAACTCATTAATGTGAATTCTATTTTTGGAGCTACATTTGGTCATCAATTTTTGTCAATTTTTTTTTTTTCTTTTATACCTTTCTTTGAACATATTACACATAAAAATTCAGACTAATTTGTCTGCATTTGTATTTCAAATCCATTAATTGGATAAATTTGAAGCGAACAAAAAAATATGAGAGAGAGAGAGAGATGGAGAGCAAGTGGGTTGAGTCTATATTGTTTGTCAAGAATGAATCTTTTAAGTTAGGTAATGCCAAATCTTTTGTCACATGAATATTAATACAAGAAAATATATGCTTTTTTTTAGTAAGATTCTAAATCCACCGGATCAATTTGGAAGGCAAATGAATGAATAAATAAATAAATAAATAAATAAATAAATAAATAAGTAAGTAAGTAAGTAAGAGAACGACAGAAGCTATTGAGTTGGCCTCTCCTTTCTTTGATGAAAACGAATAAATCCTGTAAATAAAAGATGATAACGCTTTATAAAATGTATAAATGTTGTAAATTAGTAGGGTGAGCTTTATTTTTAAAAATATTGCAATAATTAAATTTTCAGAAATGCCCGCGCGCCTCTCTCTCTCTCTCTCTATATATATATATATCTATCTATTATATATATATATATATATATATATTATTCATCTTATAATTTGATTTATGATCAGTTTTATTTTAGAGCATATAGTTGGAAATTTTTATTCTCTATTTGTCATGTTGTTATGTCAGTCAAAGAGTCAAAGATTAGACAAATATACAATTTTTCAAGCTACAATGTAGTAGGTCAATAATTTATGTAAGAATAAAATTGAATATTGACTACATAGTCAAGGAATATGTATTATTTTTTAAAGAAATAAAAATATTTTCTGCATGAATTTTCAGTAGGTTGGGTTTTACACCATGAGTATAGTCTCAACATTTTCAAAACATGTCACTTTCTTTCTTTAATTTTCAAATTCCGTGTACATCTTATTGCTTATTTGAGCTTCATGCTTTATATTTCAACAAAATTTTAAATGCTTAGTTTATGAACTTTTTAAATGCACAAAAATACTTATCCATAATGAAATTATCAAGTAAAATATATAGTAGTATATGTGTTATAGAAAAGAAAGTAGATTCCACATATGATAATCACTTTACCAACTCGTGTGAAAATTAATTTGGAATAAAAAGCAGATTTGATATGTGATGTACAAAGATTATAATATACTTAATTAAGAAATTATGATTTGGTTTTATCGAAATTTTATAAACATAATCAATCATTTCAATTATAATATTAATGTTACAAAAGCAAAGGGACATTAGAATCCCACATATATATGCCCAATATTGTTAATACTCTTTGTGTAATTATGATTTTTTTTTTTTACATTTTGAAATGAGATTCGGGGAAAAAATATTCCCTCACATCCTATATGTAAGATATAGTTACCTAATTTGATTATATTAGTTATGCTAGTTAAATTAATTAGTTAATATGATAGATTTTTCTATAATATCCTAATCATATCCCATAATGTTCTTCTTCATTCTTTTACTTGATTATAGTTGAGTAAGCATCGTAATTTGGGGAAAAAAAAATAATAAATAAATTATGTAATGGTCTATGCCCTGCATAAATAAACTTTTGTTTTTATTAAGCTAAACACAACAATAATTAAATAGAGATTAGTGTCTTAAGGTGAGGGTTGAGCTACTATTTCATTTTTGGGGGAATCAGTATTATAAACTACCACTCTGTTTCTTATTATAAGTCTAACCACCACAAATTTTTTGTTCCAAAATATAAGTCCATTTTGGGATCAATTAATGCTACTGCGACTATTTTATCCCTATATTGGAAATAGGGAAGATGAGAGAGAAGATTTATAATACATAAAATATTATTTCAATACCTATTCTTAAATAAGGGTAAAATTGAAAAAATATTTAAAAATAGGAGATATTTAATGCTATAACTTCCACTTCTTGATATGTGAAAAGTAGTCAGGGTGGACTTATAATAAAAAACAGAGCACAATCTCATGTCTCATCATTTAAGTAAGTGGTTTGGGTTGGTTGAAATTCGAATTCCAATACACTTTAATATGTAGCAACTAAATTGGGATATATGTCCACCCACTGCTCTCCATGTGTTAGAGGAGATTAAACTTTGCTATAGTGTATAGGCTATAGAGTTTACTCCTTTTGTCTCACAAAAAAAGAAAAACAATGTGACTAAAAATGCATGGAAAAAATTTAAAGTTGGTTTAATATTTTGATCATTATTATTATAAGGAGCCTTCTAGATAGTGTAAGCATTTGATAGTTTTATGGAGTATTAAAAATTTATATATATGCATACACACATCCCTCAGCTAATGAAAATAAATAGCTAGTGAGACAGTAATAAATTAATATGAAATTCGAGTTTAACATAGTGAATAAAGATAATATTAAAAAGTACTTGAACTTTAGAGTTCAATGTTTTTAACGGTTTTTTATTGATACATTCGAATTAGTTATGGTGTGACTTCTGTTTGAGACCAAAGTAGAAAGTGATACGAATGAGGTGAAGTATAGGAAGAATTGAAATGCAATATAAACAAATTGATCACTTGATATGGTTTTGTGTTCTTTTATAATTGGCCACCTATAGTATAATCATAGTTTTTTCTGAAATCATATTATGAAGAATCCAAACAACCCACTAATACAAACGAAACCAATGTTTTATGACCTCAGAAGGTTTTTTTTTTTTTTTTTTTTGTTATATAAAAAGGAATAATTATATAAATAAAGATGATGGGTGAGTAGATGTAATTAAAAGAGAGACAAGTAGTCATTAGGGAGAGAAAACAATGAAAAGGAAGAGCGCATTAGCAGCAAAACCAATATTAGTGGCAGAAAGTAGGGCCCTACTTGAGAAACTCATGTTTCCCACTAGACACTTATATTCCTCTTTCCGCGTTAACACTTATAAGCATTTATCATCATATATCACACCCTCCCCTTCCATTTCATCCTCAACCTTCTTCGTATACTTCATCTTCTTCTTCTTCTTCTTCTCTTGCCATGTCCACCAGAATTCATCCAAGTCGCCACCATCACCATAAAGGTCAAGAAGGGTCCATGTCCAAAGAGATCAAGACTCATAATCAGCCTTGTGTTCTTACTGTGTGGAAGAGATCCACCATGAGCTTCCAGGGAACCGATGGCTTCACCGTCTTTGATCACCACGGAAAGCTCGCCTTTCGAGTCGATAACTACTCCAAAAACAACTCCTCCTCCATCCTCATGGACGGCGCCGGCAACGCTTTGCTTACCCTCAAACCTCAGGTACTTGATATTATGTTGATGATTATATTAGACATATTTTTGTTATGAGCATAAGTTTAAGGGAGGGTATGTTCCATAGTACCATACTTCACTTGGTTTCCTATCAGTTAAACCCTTCGTGGATAGCCCTTTCTAAAGTCATCTCACCCTGAAGATTACCATATTGGGTGGAAAAACTCCTTAAACTTATAAACCGCACTTCTCTTGTGAGTCTCTCTGGCATGAGACTCGTAGAGGGATCTGAAGAGCTTGTATGAGAATATCCTACATATTAAACTTTCTGTAAGTAGTCCTTTCTAAGGTCATCAGGTGCTCTCACCTGAAGACTAACAGTGTTAGTTCTGATAGAATTAGCCTGTTGAACTTATAAAACCGACTTCTCTTATGAGGCTCTCTGATGTGGCGATGTGGGACTCATAATAGTTTTTTTTTCCATGAAATAATCCAAGAGATGATGAGTCATGGTGTATGTCTATAAATCTATGAATATTATATTCTAGATGTTGAGTTGTTGACTCTATGTGACAGATATTCAGCATGCAATGGAATGCATACAGAGGAGAAGGAAGTTGCAGTAGTAGAAAAAGCAGCATCACTAGTGAGAATAGTAGTAAAGGGGCAAAGCCAAAAGAATTATTCTGCATGAAATCAAGTGGATCAATGGTATTTAATGGAGGAGACAATAATAAACATAATCATGAAGAAGCTCAAGTGTTCATGGGATCATCATCATCAAGAAACAAAGGTCAAGGTTGTAAATCTCATGATGAGACACCAGATTATAAGGTACAAGGTTGTTTCAGGAGAAGAAACTGTGTAATCAGAAACAACAAAGGACACATAGCTGCCAAGATTTCCAGGAAGAGAGTGAACAATAAGACTGTGCTTCTTGCTGATGATGTTTACAACCTTGTTGTTCAACCTGGTTTTCAACCTCAACTCATGATGGCCTTTGTTATTGTCTTGGATCGTATTCATACTAAGCACTATTATACTCCCCTTTTGTGTTCTTAATTTAATTAACATGTACTTACTTATACTTCACAAGATGTACACCTTCATTATATTAAATACAACAAAAGGCATGGCTTATAATTCTGAATGATCTTGTTTACTGCTATTTCAAAGCCTTAACTCAAACTCGGTTTCATTAATCTTACTGCTGAATCTGCAATTCATTTAGCTGTTTTTAGGAACATATATAAACCTGGCATAACGAGGTTTAATTTGTGTTACAAGGAAAGGGAAAAGAGAGAGAAATAGATCGTAAAAGTAGATTCCTTATTCAACGGTTCAAAGTGGATACACCAATAGGAGTTCATACTATTTCTCCCTAGTCACTTTAACCTAACTCCCTAACTAAAAGTGGTTACAGCCATGTGGGCAGACTACTGCCAAGTATAAGTTTGTTTCTATTGATGGATGATTTGTGAATACAGTTTTAATGAAAAACCAGTGGTGTGTAAAATAAGAGAAGTCCCACGTTGCTTGGAATAGAGAGGATATAAGGGTATATATAATGTACTTTGTGTCATAATACAAGTAAATGTGCCTAAGAAGGAGTGGGCTTTATGGGCACTATGATATAAGAGAAGTCACACATCTCTTGGAATAGAGAGGATATAAAGGTATATAATGTACATTGTGTCTTAACACAAATAAATGGGCCTAAGAAGGAGTGGGCCTTATGAGCACTAGGATGGGCCATAGAGAGACAAACGCAGTGAAAATTTGGCGATTCCAAGCTACTTCTTCCCTCCTCCTCTGGCTTTATTTCCTAGCTATAGGCACTTATTATTAAAATTTTTGCAGAAATTACAATAAATATTTTAATAAAATACCTCACCAAAAAACACAAACGTATGAAACCGACGATGTCTCAGATTACAGTGGTTCTATATGTGCTGCCGCCAAGAAATACCTCTGTCAATGTTTCTTAAAGGTATACCTCTGTCAAAGTTCTAAGACATTATAACTGTTATTCTACAGTACTATTGCTGAATGTATAACTCATTTAATTAACTGTTCTTGGGAACATAATACTTCCATACACACAGGTTCAAATTAATTCTGTTATGAATTGTCAAAATGAGGGTTCTATATTATTAATGGTCGATGGATGATCTGTAAATGCCTAAGAAGTGTTCATAAGTGATGAAAAAGATTTAATATTTCGCTGTGGAAAAAAACTTGCAATCTAGCTACGTGAGAGATTTATGCTACAGTTCTAGAAGGCAGAGCTTGACGTTAAATTGAGTGCTAAGTAAATTAAATTTTAAGATTGAATTATCATCATTTGAGGTTATGGGCTGAAAATTATAAAATTTCAGGTTCTTGTTCCGCAAGGTTCAAGATATAGTAGAGGTTTGAACTGATCTAAAATTCTAAATTTACATGTGTACTTCATGAAGCAATAATATTGGGTTACTAAACATGATAATGGAAGCAAAAGTCTAAACATTGGTAAGGATTAGCCCTTGCACTTTTTCACCTCACAAGTTGTTTTTAGAAACTAATTTTTTTCCACCAACTTTAATTTAACATCATAATCTGAATTTAGAGAATCATCGTAAGTGGTCTATAGCAAAACAACAGAGTGACAATCTTATTCTTTTTTTTTTTTTTTATTATTATTATTATTATTATTTTGATTTTAAGAGTCATGCGCTAATGGTTTGAAAGTACAAGTATCATTAAATCTATAACCTTTCATTTATAAGAGAGTTTACATGTTATTAAGTTACGCGTCGATCAACTTTTTTTATTTATCTACTGGTATCTGGAGCAACCGATTAGTCTGGTTCACGGAGAATGTAGACCCGACAACGGGGAACACTATTACCTCAAAATAATTATTGCGGCTGCATACCTAAAGGGCAAACATAAGACCACCGGTCAAATTGGAACAACACACAACCAGTTAATCCAAATACTTTTTCTTCAATCAACTTATTTTAAGTCCTGCATATATGATGAAATTAGACTTAACACCTTTTATTTTTTAGTTATCTTTTGAAAGTATTTCAGATAATTTAAATTTCATGATGAATAGAAATCTTATAAATAAAATCAAAGTACAAGCATTGTAATTGAATCCGGTCAATTCAAAGCAAGTGAATTTAATTAATTATTCTGCTGTGAAATAATTAAATAGTTTTTCATAATGAAATCCCCACTTTATTTCCTTTGTTTAGCATGAAGTGCTCTAGTACATCAGACTTCCGAGTATAACTTTCTAATTTTGTTAATTTCAAGGGCTATACACAAATTCTTTTTCATGAAAATGGAAATTGAGCATACTTAAAATACCATTTAGCCAAAGTACTTAAAATATCAAATTAATGGCTAAGAATATGATTTGGAATGGTTATATAAATATTTATACAAGGGATAAATACAAATTTTGCTCTTGAAGTATTCGTTGTGTAGCAATATTTGTTCCCGAATTTTTTTTAAGAATTAATGTTGCCTCACAAATATAAAAAGTATAGCAATGTCATTCTGAACTCACCAAGACGTTAACAAAAGTCATGTCATGGTTATCGTAAGAATAAATATAAATCATTCATGGGGCAAACTCGCTACCCATAAATACTTTTTGGAGCAAAATTTGTATTTATCCTTTTATATAATACATAAATACATTAATATATTATTTTCTTAAAAATTGAACCAGATCTTTAAGGGACCAAAAGTTATGAATTAATTTTTAAAAATATAGCTAAAGAACTATACACCTAATAAATTGATGAAATGACACTTAGGTAACAACCAAAACAAATAATATCGGAAAAGTCTCATGACATACAAAAAATAATCAAAATATACAATTGGTAGGTTATGGGACTTTTCAGATCCAATTTTCCTTGGTCGGGTCCTTAATGTGATTTTCGCCTGCCACCAAGCATTTAGTTCAACTGGTAAGGGATTGCACCAGCTTAACCAGATGTGTTGAATTTGAGCTTTGGAAATGTAGCACTAGTAATACTCGGTAGTTGAGGTTTGCCGCGCTTGTGGTCTTACCCGACTCGATCCGGATTAGTATAGACCTCGATAAATCC
The DNA here is from genome assembly GCA_037074515.1 of Mimosa bimucronata. Taxonomy (NCBI): domain Eukaryota; kingdom Viridiplantae; phylum Streptophyta; class Magnoliopsida; order Fabales; family Fabaceae; genus Mimosa; species Mimosa bimucronata. The sequence continues at coordinate 7,298,259 of CM073446.1, forward strand.
TCCGAGTTAAAAGGAAGTAAGTCCACGATACCGGGTGCTCCTGTTAAAAAAAAAAAAAAAAAGGTGATTTTTCCCCTAAAGTTTGCACGATGCGGTGCGTTTAGAAGGGGCGGAGAACAAAACCTAGCGTCCACCTTCTTCCCCAGTATTCACTCTCACACTCCATCGGTTTTTCACTCTTCGATTCTTCGCTTCAGATCAGAAGACCGTCGCCATCGCTCTCTCGCTGGCCACTTAAGTAAAGACTTTGGTATGTCCTGTTTTTTTCACTTCTATATGCTTCTGTTCCATCCTTTTATAATGCTCACTTGGATTAGACATTATCGAATAGCATCTTCTGGGAACAGATATGAACATGAGGCTTCGATTAAACCAGAGTTTTCTGAACTATATAAAGCTAGTAACCAAATAGAGAATTAAAAATTTATGAATATTCGAATCTGGGTTCCAAAAAAAAAAAAAAATATCAATGGAACAACTGGGGATCCTTTCGAACCGTCTGTTATATATATATATATATATATACCTGTCCAATGCAGTCACAAATTTGTCCTGGAAGTATTTTTGTAATAACAATGTTAACTAAAGTTTTTGATGTGGGCTTTTTAACTCTTTTTGTAGGGCCGTAGATTCCATTTATAGAACTTTTATCTGTATTTGTCTGTGCATTGATTCCTTTTGGTGAAAAGAATTCAAGTAGGGTTTTTATTTGAAGAACGTTTTCGGGTTCTTGGTTCTGAATGAATGAATATGGATATTATATTGAAGGTTTTTTGGAGCTGTGGTATTGTTCAACTGAAAGAAGCTGACTTGAATTCGAATTACTGGCATTAAAGAAGCTGATTTAATTGGTTATAATGTAAAGGCATCTGAACACTGGTTGGTTTTAATGATGATTGATCATTGTCAAAAATATTCACCATGCTTCCAAATGAGTTGGACATGACATAAATTATCAAGTATGTGTGCTTGGAAGTGGGACTTTTACTCCCCCCCCCCCCCCCCCCCCCAGTGAGAATATCAGTGTTCCATGTAACTTCTTTACTGTTTTATCATCTGGGGGATGTTGTATAGGCTATTATGCTTGTGACTTTAATTTGATTACAAGGGACATAATTGTGGGCTATTATTTCCAGCCATTTTGTCATGCTTCATGATGATACTCTCCTCTTATCTATGAAAATATTTGGATAGAATGTTGATATGATGTGATAATCTCCACTTGTATTAATTATCATGGTTCTCATGACTTGTGGTTTAACATGAACTTGTGGCTTCTCAAGTATTTGTTAAAGAAAGTGGTTTTGAAATTTGACAGGTGGTGAAGCAAATACTATGTTGGAAGAGCAACTTTCCCCTGCATTCTGATTCTGAGTCATAATCTTTGATTGGATGAAAACATGAGGTTTTCTGTAATTTCCAGATTACTTCCTCGCCGCCAAACTCTACCTAGTACATGTGCACTTGGGAATTCTCGTGCATTCCAACCTGATTTTGTACCCAGAGATCCAAAGGCCAAACCAAGAAAGTACAAAATTCCTCAATTTTATGATCCATATGGCCCCAGACCTCCTCCCTCAGAGAAAGTCGTTCAACTTGCAGAGCGAATTGCAGCACTGCCTGATGAAGAACGCCGCTTAATTATGCCCACTTTGGCAGAAAAATTAATGCTTCCCAAGTTGCAACCAATTTCAACTGAAGGCATGGATTTGGCTCCACAAGGTGGCGCTGCTGGACCCAAGGCTGAGGAGAAAAAAGCAGAAAAAACAGCATTTGACCTCAAGTTGGAAAAGTTTGATGCTGCTGCAAAGATCAAGGTGATTAAGGAGGTAAGAACATTTACCAACCTGGGTTTGAAAGAGGCCAAAGATCTAGTTGAAAAAGTACCAGTTGTGATCAAGCAAGGGGTTACTAAAGAAGAAGCAAATGACATGATAGAAAAAATTAAATCTGCTGGAGGAGTAGCAGTTATGGAGTAAAAGGATTGCTTTGAGGCAATGAGAACTACATTCGGTAGGTTGAGGAAAATAAATTACAATTTGATATTGTTTTGAGAATTTTCCTTTAGGTAGATATTGTTAGAGCTTACTGTTGTATTTTTTTACAGTTAAAATTGCAATTTGTCCTGGAGGTCAATCTTTTAAAATGGTTTTATGATGAACTCAAAAAATTATATTTGCCAGTTGATGTATTCTTTCACTTTATGATTCTCCTACGCGTGACTATTCCATGGTAGTTATTTAATCTTTTATTTGTTTTCTTTTGGTTGGGTTTTATATGCTTAAAAAATTTTTTGTGTGTGTGTGTGTGTGGGGGGGGGGGGGGGGGGCGTTTGTTCATGCATGTCTGATTTTTTTGGGGTCCGTGATATATTTTCATCTTTCATTTAGCTGGAGATGAAAATTTTGATTAAGCTAATTCATGTTGATTTTTGTTCATGCCTCATATTTAATTTAGGATGAAGATGCAATTTTGTTTCGAAGTAACCATTTAAAAGTTTTGAATGTCTGAAAGTTTTGGTAGATGTATTGTCTGGGAAATAATCAAAACTTAGTAATTTTACCCTTATTATTAAAAATGTTTACAATCCGCATTGATTCGTTTTAACGGTAATTGTTAGTTGTTTCATGGATAAAGCTAATTGACTTTTTTTTTAACATGTCCGAGGCAAAGTAGTCCCTCGAAAAATTTTCAGATGCCTGGCACTTTTGAGTGGAAAATACACCCTAATCCTATTTTTTATATCCCACAAGTCTTTTGTTGCTATTACGAAGATATTTGATTAACACTGTTTTAAAGGGCAATTCGAGCTCAGCACACCAAGCTAAGCTAAATAGAGTTTTGCTCAACTTAATTTACCAAGATGATAGTTATAAGTTATTGCTCCTTCCTTGTCCTAATGGAGAGCTTATTGGAGGAGTTAATCTTGGTCCTTAATATAAGGTTTATTTATGGAGTTGATTTTGATTCTAAATATATGACATATTTTAAATTCTTATACAAATTAGCTATATTCATTCTCCCTCAATGATAATTCATGTGTTTTGAAAAAGTCATAGTAAATTTAACAAACATCTATAGTTTAATCAAATAAGATAAATTAATTTAAAATCGAAGAGATTACTAGTTAGTTGTGCACATTACCTGTTGACAATCACGCACACTAGTAAATCAGATTTCTGATTTTAAAGAAAAAAGGTATCTGATTTATGTAGAAAGTGATGATGTTCTGTTGTTGGCGAACAATATATATATATATATATGTATATTGATACAGTGGCACACGATATATTAACTGCAACTTAACGATTTAATTAAAATGTGTAAAAATATTTACTATAATCTAGAAAATAGTATTGAGATTAACAGATATTTTAAAGCACAAATAAATCGGTTTATTCATAAAATATATGTTTAACTCATTAACATGCTCAGTACGAAAAGGAAAGGAAGTGGATAAAATCCAACCGGGTCGACTCTTTCAAAATTATTGTCTGGATTTATGATGGGACTTGGTACCATGCTAAGCCAAGTTAATTATTACACACGCGAGACAGATGAATATTTAGTAAGCAATACATTTTGTAATTTATATATATATACACCCATATACATATAAACTTTTCTAGAAACATCTCATATGACACATTGATTGATAATATCTAAATAAAGTAATCCAGAGACTATATTATGTGATTAAGTGATAAATTCAAAAGATTAAGGACATTAAATGAAATACCTTAAAATATTTACCTTTTATCATTTTTCATCAAACTAATTTATTAAATTATACATGAGTATTTCAAAAGAATCAGGTAACAAGCTAAAAATGAACAAATCATTTACTTAAATTTTCTCAAATTAACAAATTAAGTCTTATATTAAGGATAAAAGAGAGGGTATCATATGAATATGTTAATGGACAAAGAAATACTTAACCAACCATACTATCTATACTAAAATCGAGTCCACATGCCATGCTCATAGTATAAATGAGCATTATATGCTTCTCCCTAAAACATACCATTTATATCAATGAGATCATCTTAACCCTTAATCAAGAATAAATTTTGGCCGTTGGATTTAGGTTTCATTTTTTCTTATAAGTTGGCATGAAATAAATCCATTGATTACATCAGAATGAGAAAAGTAAAGCAAAGCAGTCCCTAATATATAAACAGCGCAGCACAACATCCATAAGCTATTATTGTTTCGAATTTGGAACCTGAGCAACATTTTTAGTGTATCTCTTTCACACAAAAAGTGATATTATTGTGACTTTTCATCCATCCCTGTCACGGAGAATGAGTGAGGAGATTAAGAAACAGTCACTGAGAGCAACACCAAATCGTAATCCTTCAAATCAATAAAAAAAAAAGTAAGCATATTACATTCATTATTTTAAATCATATAAATTAATAAATTTTTTTGGCCAGAATATAAATCAACGAATCGAGTATCAAACTCTAACTTGAAGAGGAACCTAGAGGTTGAGACCGGAGAGACGAGCTACGACTGCTTGAAGCAGGGATTAGTGTTTCTGTTATTCCATCCTATATGCTTTAACAAAAGAGAAAATGAAACCTAAATCCAACGGCCAAAATTTACTCTTGATTAAGGGCTAAGATGATCTCACTGATATAAATGGTGTGTTTTGGGGAGAAGCATATAATGTTCATTGATACTATGAGCATGGCATGTGGACTAAAATCTTAAATGTTGCGTTACAAGGGGATTCGTATTTATTTTTTGCTTCTGGCAAAAAAAAAAAGTATTTATTTTTTGCATTTTCACAGGCATCATCCTTGTAGCCCAAATGGCGCAATTAAGGTTCTTCTATAAAAAAATGAACAAACAAACAAAAACAATAAAAGTATGAGTATCTGGTAAAAATTTTCTAATCATGTTCTCCCATCACAATAATACAATAAGCACATGATTAGCCTAAAACAAGCAATACAACAATCACTCTATACCAAATACAAAAGTAATACAATAATTAATATCACTGGTCTGACATGTAAACACCACATAATCATTGAGCGAAAACTAAGGGTAATCTAACTTCAAGAAATCCTAAATATATGGTTAAAAGGGGAAAAGAAAGAAAGACAGAAAAACCAAAAAACATGTATCCTTCACAGCAGATAAAGGACGATCCATAAAATCAGTCACCAGACACGTAGGACTTATCCTCGTAGTATCTTTTCTCACTCTCTCCCTTCTTTTTGTTGCGTTGCTGCATGCATAATGGAAAACAGTAATGAATTAACGACAATAATAATTGTAAGCAAAACTAAAACGGAACTTGTAAGCACATGACATGAGGAAATAATACATAATAAAAACCATGATAAATTAAGAAAAAATAACTAAGATGCCAAGATCCTGTGAGGTAAATGAGGGACAATTAGATTTAGGAAATGAATAAGCTGAAAATCCGAGATTCCAACAAAAATAAGAATAACAATATTACTTGATTAGTCAATCTCAAAGAAAAAAAGAAAACACCCAAGATGGATAATTCATGGAAAGTTACAATCATCATTGTAAAAGTGCTTCTCCCATCTTCATTTACATTTTTAAACATAAGATTAAAAGCTAATTATTCAAACATCCAGCATTCTAGGCACATGCTTCATGAAAAAGTTTATGCATGTTTGTTGTACCACGAAGCACCAGAATCATGTTTGGTAAGAATGAAAATGTCTTTCCATTTTTCTATTCTTCTATGATAATACTCTCTCCGGTCCTATTTATAAGAGCTTAGCCGTCAAATAACACTTCTTAAGATAACATGTAAAAATTAGTTGGGAGCTATAAATATGTTTGAAAAATAATTGTTTTCCCAATATTGCCCTTATTTATGATGAGACTAGAGAGAGAAATGTAAGTAGAAGTTTAATGAATACTATGAAAGAGAGTGTTAATAAGTATGGGCAAAATTGGAAAAATGGCATTAAATGATGATAGATTCCAAAGTAGACTCTTATATTTTGGCCCAAAACAATTCAAATTTCAGGCTCTTATAATAAGGACCGGAAGGAGTATATTGCAAGAGGCGTTCTGCCACCAATTTTGTATAAATGGGTTCCTATAAGAAGCAAATGTATGATAGAAGGATGCACTAAATCCTTCTTTATCTAGTAATTTTATAGCTGCCTCTATATTGTGGTGTAAAGCAGCTTGCTAGCTTGCAAGGTTCGAATCCCATATTGGCAAAAATTCAATTAAAGGAAAAGAAGCACACATAAAAACGGCACCAATGGTATCACAAAAGCAGAGAGATGCGTTCCATGAGCAGAACCTAAGTGACAAGAATAGCATAAAAAATAGGGCGAAGGTGCAAAAATACCATTCGTAAATTGTCACATGAATAGCTAGCACCATAATAAAATTTTGGGTGCAAAAATACCGCCCTTAAATTAAAACGGCGCAAATTTATTTTTTCCGTCTGTATGAATTAACCTCCGTTAAGCTGACACCATAATAAACATGCACATTAACACAGTCAATGTTGCTCATTTTTAACAGAAAAATAAATTTGCACCATTTTCAATTTACGAGGTATTTTTGCATCCAAAGTTTTTGTATGGTGCCAGCTGCACATATGACAATTTATGAGTGGTATTTTTGCACCTTCGCCCTAAAAAGTAATACACTTGAATGCAAAAAGTATGGAAAAAGATAATTACCTGGTAAGCCTCATGGTTAGCTACAATCCTTCTAATTATTGTAGTAGTTGTGATATCTCGAGGACTCTCTAAGATTTGGAACATGCCCATGCCGATGGGAACTGCATACGGATTGCTATCTTCCTGTATGAACACCAATCTCAGTTGCCACCAAAATAGGATAATTTTATATAAAACAAAAGCAAATTATAGCTTTCTACTGGCACCTGGGGCGTGAAATCTTTAAGGATTGGAGATTGATTTGGTTAAATAATTAACGGTAGCCCAATCTGGAAAACATTCCAGATCTGGCATGCATAATTACTGACCCAAATCTTCTTTTAATCCCCAGATTTCTTGCAATGGTTACTTTTTTTCTCCCCTGTTTCACTTTCTTACCTTCTTTAGTTTATAGTTAGGCTTTTATTACTCAAATTATTGTATTTTATTTTCTTCTTTCCTGCCTTATCTGGAGCATGGGCTGCGTGCTATCTTCTTGCTCTGGTAACTATTTATTTTATGGTTCTTGCCCTCTGTAATTCAGATTATTCACGATAAAATAAGAGTATTCTTCCATGAAACTTTACCTTCATCAGTAACAAGTAGTAATCACTATACATGAATCAGATTTTGATATAAATTATGCAAACTTGCCTTCTGAAAATCATTATTTTCTGCTATGGTACCATGGACGACTAATGAGATGTTAAATGTTGTGATCTGCACTCGAACAGAAATTCAACTATCAGTACCTCACAATAATGAATGTTACAACTACTGTTAAAAATATTATAAACAGAAAAGCATTTACATCTCATATTGAATGAGATATCTCTTCAAACATATTAGCTAAATAGCAGCAGCTAAATCTTTGCTACTGAACCTAGCAAGACATCTTAAACAGCTCTACCCAGCATTCAGAAGATATATTTTGCTTCTTTGCTGACAACAACAGAAACATGCCCATTGAGAAACATGCATTAAATAAGCCAATCCACATCCCAGTTTCATCTGAAGAAAAAGGACAGGTTATTTAAGAATGGAAGGAGTCTAGTTCCCTCAGGCCCTCCTCCCAGACTACCTTTCTCTAGCAATTAAAAAACCTAGACCAAGGCTCAAAACTTGAAACACGGAAAAAGAAAATTTTCATGTACTAATTGTCATTCAGTTTAAAGTTTACTATTTCTAAATACATTTACAATACAAAGAACATCAATTCAATTTTTCCCTCTATTAAATGCTCATTGATCAAAACAATATTAACCACATGAACAAAGAAACATTCCAGAAAAATTGAACTATTAAGTTTAAGAACCAACCATATCCTTTGACACTTCCCAGGGTGCTCCAATTATAACCTCATCCACATAGCGGCATGCTAAAACGCTTAAACTTCTCTCATGAAGATTCATAATAGGACGATGTGCTCCTCTAGTTGAACTATAAAGCCATAACTAAAATATGTCAGAATTCACACTAACAAACTTAAGCATAATGAAAACATGCACATTAATTGCAGCTTTACTTGTAATAATTCTAATAATTACTACACGCAAATATTAAGAGAGGAGAAATTGCATTTAAGAAACAAATTCCTGGGATACGTCACAAAGGAGGAAAAGGACTGACGTTTTTATACAACAGACTGCCTTATTCAGGGGAAACAACAGGGATAAGAAAAAAAGTCCATTGATGCAGTGCTTTTAAACACGGAGTTTTCTTTTCACCTTTTAGGTCTAAAACATATCCCCCAGCCTAAGGGAACCCTCCATTATCTTCTTCAGCATATGAACACAAAGTGTGATTAAAAAGAGAGAATAAACGTCAATACTGGACACGTGAAGCAGGAATACGGCCTTTCCAAAGAAAAAAGGCCTCCTTCTTCAAGTATGCAACCTCTTAGAAATATTTGACACGAGAGGGTCTCAAAAAAGAAATATCCCTCGGTTACTTCGTAGAGGAACTCTAAATTATAAAAGCGACTGAAGAGCCTGACAGCTAACTGAGAAAACAGAGAATGTCTATTCAAATCAAGACCTGCTAATATGGTTGTGAATAAATTAGACATGGAGAACAAGGAAGAATAACATTACTATATTACTCACGATGTTTCATCATCCAATTAAAGAGGAGCATTATCCACAAATTGTAGATGAGACATAACTCCTCTGAACAAACAAGAATATTCTTACTAAAGAATATCCTTAGTAAGAAGCTAAGATCCCTTCCAACAGCCAGAACATCATCCAATAAAGTGATGGACTGCGCACATGAATATCTTAACTGATTGTTCGTCAGAATTAGGAGAAAGTGCACATGGTGATATGATGCTTACTGAAGAGAACAAGAAAGAAACGTGCCTCACATCTGGCATCCTTAATGTTTAACCAATGAGGTGCTATACAACAGGGTAAAATCATAACTATGATGCTTTAACATCTATAGAGTTTTTCCTCCCTTATTTTAGGAGATAATAAGACAACTAACAAAGCATAAAGAAATAGGGACACAGGACAAAACATCCTGTTAGAGAAAATGAGCATAGGAAAAAACCAAGCAAAGGAAAAGAAATTAATTGAAAAAAGAAAAAGAAAATAAAAAGCAAGGCTCGCCAATCCCACAGCATGGTAATATCATCTTGAAAACCATTGACTAATTGCCATACACAATCCAAAAAGACTGCATTATCTTGGTACATTTGTATACCAAACGTGAATTTATATCAAGACTCTAGGTATCAGCATTTATAATCTCCACTGTGTTTAAGTGAAAAAGGTTAGACTTTGGTGCCCTGGGTGACTGTACCAGTTGTGTAAGAATTTCTAGAATATAAACATAGGATTAGACGCATAAAAAGGGTAGCAACACGATGACATAAACTGCCTAACAGTAAAAATTAATCACATAAGCACAAATTAAAATAATAATCAGTGGGGGAAAAGAGAGTTCAAATAACCCGACAGTCTGATCGGTGTGAATCCCAACAAGAAGAAAATCTCCAAGCTCCCGTGCAAGCCTCAAGATCTGTACAACATCAAAGCCAACAGTCAAAAGGTCACCGTTCATAGATCAAAATTTAATGTCCGCATATATAAAAGTAAATATACTATCAAGGGGGAGAATTGTCAAAGAAATCAGCTCTAATAAGGTGTAATAGCTAAAAGGCATAGATGAAAGATAAATCTCAAGTTGAAAAGTTTCCCATAACGAATCATTTCCACAATGAAAATATCCATATGTAAAAAATTTTCCTAAAACCTAAATATATTAACTACTGAATGATGAGAAGCACAGACCGTCTTGCTATACATGAAACCTCCTTTCAGCCAGTAACCCACATCTTCAACCAAACCAAACCCAATTTGGGATTACTGATCTTGCACCGGTTACCATACCCACCTTGTTAGTTTCCCATAACGAATCATTTCCACAATGAAAATATCCATATAAGAAATTTTCCTAAAACTAAATATATTAACTACTGAATGATGAGAAGCACAGACCATCTTGCTATACATGAAACCTCCTTTCAGCCAGTAATCCACATCTTCAACCAAACCCAACTCAATTTGGAATTACTGTTCTTGCACCGGTTACCATACCCACCCTGTTAATTTTATTTATTAACTACAATGCCTTATTAAATATAATATATAACTTCAAGGTGTTAAGAAATTAGCACTGCCAATGCAGAATTCTCATCATTATGAAGTCCAGCAACATGCCAAATAACTGTAGTCAAGAGAGTAAAGAAGTCACTTGAGTATGAAAATAGTGCAAGACTGCATGCATAGTAGAATACCTCCACGTGTCCAGCATGGAAAAGATCAAAAGCACCATCTATATAAACTATGCGGGCATTAGGACCTGGACCCTGGACACAAAGCACAAGAGTAAAATAAGTTGGGGGGTAAGAGATATGCCATGCACATTTCTTGCCCTATAGTACAATAAGTTGGGGGAAACAAATATGCGTTTCATCTGACATCCTTAATGTTTAACTAAACAAAGGAACTTATAGCATGCTGTTCCCCCCAAAAAATCAAAATTCCCTCCGTTCTTAAATATGAGACACAATTAACTTTTTTGGAAAATCCTAAGAAAGCTAAAAAGTTACTAATAATTTTATTTTCCTGATTTTTTTCTCTAAACTAGTTTATTTGACCTATAAACCAACATAAAATCTAATAATACATAGATAAAATACGTTATGATTAACTGGTTCGTTTAGCTTCCTTAATTTCTCCAAAAAAAAAAGTCAACTAGGTCTTTTCTTTAGGAAAGGAGAAAGTATCATATAAGAATTCAGAATGGAGGGAAGGGAGGGAGGAAGAGGACATTATTTGGGGGAAAAAACTGACACTGAGAAAGTTGATGAAAAAGATGCCGTGTTAGAGCATAAACATAAACATACCCTTCCATTTGAGAACTGGACAATTCTGCGAGATGTGGGAAGAAAATGAGATATACGAGTTGCACTTGCAGATGCACCATCTTCTACCTTGTGGCTATGACCATGGCTGAACTGTCTTTGTAAAGAAGAATGACTACTCCTATCACTAGAAGACCTTTCTCTTACGCAGAGAAGCATTCGACCTGGACATAAAATTGTTGAGTTACCAAATAAGTACCAATGTGAGTATAGTGAACAATAAAAAAAAACAAAATTTTGATTTGAAAAAGTCAAATACTCAATGAAAACATAAAGAAACAAAAGCTATATTATGTATATTATGCAAAGAGATTTCATACAACTAGCCAACATGGAACCAAACTATGTGCAAAACCAGCAAGAAATAATGAGGATTGCCAGATGCTTCAGTTTAATTCCCGAGTCTGGGTAGAAAAAACCGTAATTTCAATGCAAAAGCAGGAGATAATTCAAAGATGCGATAAGATAAGAGCTTTTTACTCCATTAAAAATTTCATCTTTCGCTAGAATTGGAAATTGTAAAACTCTAGAATTACAAAAAAAGAAAGAAAGAAAGAAAGAAAGAAAAATCCAAGAAGACACACTATCAAATGCTCTAAATTGGATTAAAAACAGAGCAAAGAGATGGCTTTGTTCTTCTCTTTGCCTTTAAAATCTAGTATCAATACCAAAATGATAACTTTTGTCAACTGAATTATCAGTTATTGAAAATAAAGTAGTATTATTGTGAAAGTTATATATTTTATGGCCTTTGGGGCAATTTATATTTGGCTACTCAATTATTTCATATTTTATGATAACTAAGTACTTTTTCTTATTTTAAAGCAGTCACTCTTGTACTCCATGAATCTCAAATCAATTCAGTTGGAAAGACCATCGATGCATAGTATTGAATATCAGGTTTATCTCACTGAATTGGTTTTATTACCTCACCTTCTTGCAATTTAATTTTTCAATTCAACACACTATAATTTTCATGACATGCCGATCTATTATTAAACTTCACCACAATTCTTCAATTGAAATGCTGACGGAGTTGATTCTCTCTCCACGCAAAATTTCAGTGTTAGTAAGAATATTAAGAATGACCCTCAAATTGCAACCACATACCAATTGAAAGCCAGCAAATAATGTAATGGTATTTCAATTAAACCAAATCAACAAGGGCAACAAAAAACCATAATTCTTACCAACGATATCTGTGCTTGAGACACCTTCCGTGCGCTTTATCTGTTTATATCGACCAGCCTTTTTTGCAACAGCATAAGCATCAGTTCCATCGGGCAGAACACAAGGATCATCTCCATGGATAATGTAATCTATCTTGTATTCATCAAAAAGCTTTTTCATGAATTCTTCGGTTATAGCATAAGGTGCTTCAGGAATAACCTCGTCAACCCATTTAACTCCATTAACCATAATTAACCTATGACAAAGTACATATTTTTTCCAGTTACGAAACTGTTGATAAAATATACAAACTTTCAACAACAAATGAAGTTCTTCCAAATAAGAGCAGATTAAGAATAAAATCTAAGGCCTCAAACATAAAAGATTCCTTCCAAGAAATGCCAGATCCCCACAAGCATAGCAATTTAAGCAAGTTTCTAGAAACAATTAATATAACTCTGACAGACAATGCTAAAGCAAGCTACAAATCCAGTTATACTACATATCGGATATAGAAAATTATTATTTCATGACAGGCAATAGAAGTTAGATAAATTATTAACCCTGTAGTAAGTTATAAATATCCAGCAAACAAACCCCGCAAAGATCATACATAGAAATCAAACAAGGCAACAAAAGACTTCCGATTGAATAAAATCACAAATCTTCTGTAATTGCTACAACTACTACCAAAAATGGCAGGAAAAAAAAAATCAAATTTTGATCAGAAAGGGAAATAACAAATTTTGATCAGAAAGGGAAATAAACAAACCTCTCTTCCAAAGGTGTCACAGGAGGACCTTTATTGGCGATAATTTCATCATCACTAACAACACCAACAACAAGCTGATCACCAAGAGCACGAGCTTGACGCAAGGCATTACAATGCCCATAATGCATCATATCAAAACAACCATCCATATAAACACGAATAGGTTTTTTCCTCCTTCTCTTCTTCCAATCCCCTAAAGGCAAAACATTCTGCGGCAGCAAAACTCCGTTGGAATATAAACCATACAGTGAAACTCCGACTAATACGCCGCCGATTAAACACGAAGCTAAAAGTTTCGCCAATAATCGCTTCTCTTCCGATTCCAAACCCATTGTCTGTGACCTTTTTTCTTTTTTTGGGTTTTTTGGTTTCGCAGATAGCACCGAAAGAAGGTGAGGTTTCGCAGATAGCACCGAACACCGAAAAAAGGTGAAGGATTTTTCTATATATCCTAGTCAAAGATCAAAGAATAAAGTTAACTCCAGAAAATTACCGAAAGCGAGTACCTTAGGGATTAAGAATCGAGAAATTCGATTCCCGAAATTCCATTTCGGTGCGAAGAATAATCATCATCTTCCATTCTCGCCTAGCTAGCAGCTAGGGTTGAGATTCCTCTTCTACTTTCCTCTTTTAATTTGTTATTCACCTTTTTCATGGAAAATAACTGAATAAGTCATCTTAAATCTTAAATTTTATGAAAACTAAAATCTATAATTACTTTTGTATCAAAAAAAAATCTATAATTACTTTTCTCCTTGAAAAACTTCTTTTGTCTTAAATATAAGAGTTAGTTGAGATCACCTTATGTTACATATAAGGTTTTTTTGCCCTTTATTTTACTTTGTATTTTTAATCTAAAATACACTTTTAGTTCTTTATATTCATTCTCACTTTAATCCCTTAAACATGAAGAGTGCAGTATTAATCCTTTTTTGTTAATATTGAGCTAACTAAACAAATTTAAATGGTGATTATATGGTTAAATGTTAATAAAATATACTTAAATTTTTATCTTTTTAGTATAATCATTTTAGGTTTGAAAAATTCTTTTTTTATATTCATTAGATTCTAGAATATCACTGAGATTTGCTGAGTCACAATTTTCTGTTAAATGAAACTAATGTTATTAGCAAAATGAACTAAGAGTACATTTTCAAACTTAAATTACTAAAATGAAACCTGATACAAATATAAATAATCAAAAGTATATTTTAATCTTATTTTCATTATTTTTCTTTAAATCAATTTATGATACTTAAAAACTGATATATAATCTAATGATACATATAAATTTAATGGCGAAAAAAAGTAGCTTTCTTTTAAGGGTAAAGGCTCTTAAATACCCAAGAAGTTATATGGAAGGAGCTTTCAACACCAGGAATTTTCTTTGGGTCCTTAAATACCATGGAACTTATTTTTCGTAGCTTTGCTGACCAATTTTAACGGTGTGCACTTAACAGGCGACAATTGGACACGCTGGCAATACACATAGCGGACATGTGTATCATGAAGGCTCCACCTCTGATTTCATTGAAGAACACATGGCTCAGATTAAAAAAAAGAAAAAGACAAATTAAATGAACATATCAGATTAAAAAAAGAAAAGGGGATTTGGGGTTCTAAATCGATCACAGAAGGAGAGAAAGGACATTTAAGGCTTCTGAAAATCGATCACAGAAGGAGAGAATGGACATTTAGGGCTTCTGAATGTGAGAGAAAAAGATGAAGACGCCGTCAAGCTGAAGCAATTCTGATAGAGAGAGAAAGACGCTGTGAAGCTGAAGCTAAAGTGAAGAATCTGAAGGTGCATGTGACTTGTGAGTGGTCAGAGAGCAGAGATTCATCCGTATAAAGATAAGTAAGGAATCTGAGAATAGTAGAAATATTTGTTTAAGTTTTTCGTGTTTGTCAAATATAGTGCTTAAAATTATGTTTCTTTGTTTGCTTCTGAGTGAGTGTTGGTATTTGTTTTGTAAAAAATTGTCTTTAGGGTTTGGGTGAGATGTCTTCGAGGGGTGGTGATCCCGATGGTTCACCATTGGATGGTAAGGGTAAGGCTTATTGGGATTCGCGTCCAAACGTTAAGGGCAAAAGGGCTGTGTCGAGTAGAGGGGATGGGGAAGATGATTCAGAAGTGGAAGATGAAAATGAAGAGGAGAACTACACAGAGAGAATGAAATACTTGGTGGAACTGAGACAAACAATTCGAAAACAAAGAGAGGAATTTAGACAAGCTTGTCTGGAGAGAAGAAACGAGGGGAGAAGGAGTGGTGAAGAGGAACCGATTCACATCGAGTTGCCTGAGAATGCAGTTCATGATAATGGAGATAATGATGGTGTATGTGAAAGTGATGGAAGGAGTGAAATTGATGAAGGTGAAAGTGAGAGTGAGAATGAGAGTGATAGTGACAGTGGCAATGATGATGATATTCATTATGAAGGTGCATTAATTGATGATGGTGAAGAAGGGAGTGGGTATGATGATGAGGATGTAGATGTCAATTTGGGCCAAGGTGGTGGCAGTGGGCTTGTACTAAACAAACCAAGAGGAGAACAAGGAGGGAGTCCAACTTTCATGGTGGGCTCCACATTTGGAAATAAGCAAAAGCTGAAGGCTGCCTTGGATATGTATGTCATAAAAGGTGGGCTAAAGTTGAGAGTGAAAAGAAGTGATAAATATAGAGTATAAGTTATCTGTGATGAGGGTTGTCCATTTGTCTTATATGCCTCAAAAGAAGAAGGGTCCAACCCGGGACTTGTTGTGAAGACTTTTCAAGGAGAACACAACTGTAGTTGGGTTTATAAGAACCCTAGGGCTACCAATAAGTGACTAGCTTCATATTTCAAAAGCAATGTGCAAGAAATGCCACAATACAAGGTAAAAGACATGAAGTAGGACTGTGAGCAAGAATTGAAGCTGCACGTGAGTATATATAAATGCAAACGAGCAAAGAGGAGGATTATGAAGGAGATGGAGGGGAGTTATATGGATGAGTTCAAGAAATTGGAAGCTTTCTGTCATGAGTTAAGGGTATCTGATCCTGGTTCAGATGTAAGTGATTAATAGTATTTTTAATGAAATCAGTGGACGGACGGTGTACAATGTAAGTGATTAATAGTATTTTGCACATGAATATTTTGATGAAATATGTTGCATCTCATTTGTCTCATTTAAATGGTAATTCACAAATTGTTATGTTGATCATGCAGCCTGGCATGCCTTCAGAAACTGTTATACAACAGGGAATAGGACAACATTACATGTCTCAACATGAAGACATAGAAACCAGGGGTCCTATACCTAATGAAAGGTCAATGATAGTAACAAAGAGCAAGTCTATTTGTTCGAGTGGTACCGGTTCTCGAAAAATACAAGTCAGATGTGATGGTACAACATCTTTCACCCCTTCAGACCTGCCTTTTTCTCCTCCAGGACTATAATGGCAAGGACAACCGACAATCACAACCTCACAACTTCAGGCCTCAGCTACCGAAGCCAGGTTCAATGGGATGAGAGGGACAAGGACAGTGACAGGGAGAGGGAGAGGAAGGAACCCAAATTAAGTTGGGTCATGATCAGAGCCTCTACTTTTGATGTCATTTTCAAGTTTATTTTTGTGGTGTCATGATTAAACCTATGAGCTGGCTGCCTTGCAGTGAATGGGTAACTAATGTTCTGGTTGTGCCATTATTGGACAAGGACACATGTGGTTGCATGGCCATATTTTGTTTTAAATATCATATTTTGTATGCTGCTGGATGAATTTTTTTGGGCAAGAGGCATTGTGTTTTATTATGCTAATGGACCAGTATTTATTATAATATTTATAATTATAATATGCAATGTGATGCTGCATTTTTCATTTCATGTATATAATATGCTACGTTTATAGTGTTTCATTTCATGTATATATTATGCTATTGGACCAGAATTTTTTTTTGGGCAAGAGGCATAGTGTTTCAAGTTTATATTATGCTGCGTTTTTATTTCATTAGGTCCCCTTTTACCCTTCTTACATTATGGCTGTGTGATGGTACAGATACTACCTGGGGTTCTTTTCCCTGTAACTTCACCACAATTGATAATTACCCTTATAATGGAAAACGTGTCATTTGATCATATCAGACTGGCATTATATCCTTTCAATTCTCCTGAACAAACCATAACCATCTTAACATTATCACTTTAATCCAATTCATTTCAGTATTACTCCAGATCAACTTAACATCGTATAGCATGAACAAAACCATAACCATCTTAACATTATCACTTTAATCCAATTCATTTCAGCATTACTCCATATCAACTTAACATCATATAGCATGAACAAAACCATAACCATTCTAACATTATCACCTATGTTATCTTACATATCATCCAGTTCCATCACCTTTAAACTGTTAAATACAACAAAATAAAACCCCATGTCACAGCTAAAGCACCCAATGTTAGCATCAATTTCCTTTCATTCTTCTTTAATCTTACTTTAATGGCACATAGTTCAGCTTCAACACCTCCACTTGATGCTTCATCGTTATTTGCTCTCCTCTGGTTCCCATTTTCATCATGCAGAGTCTCCACTATGTTCACCAGTTCATTTATCTCCTCTCGAGACCTCTAATCAACTTCATCACCATGCCAGTGGAAATAACCACAGCCACCTCCCTGGCCATTCATATCAAAACAGAGGAGAAGGGTTGTTATAGCACTCTGAAATTGGAACAATGCACTAAACTGCAGAGTACGCACAGAGTTGCAGATTTTTTTTTGTTATTTTTTTAAGAAAATTTCCTTAAATTCTGTGAAAATAGATGAGAAAATATGAAAAGCTATGAATTTATAGAACAAGAGATTTCGCAGAAGTGGGATTAGGTTATTAGGTTCATGTTGTTCAGTCGTTACCTGTTGTTGATAATTTCTGCACCCATAAAACCTTCTCCCTGGGTTGATTTCAGTCCATAAAGTTTGGATCGGAGCTACAACGCCACAGTGACACAGCCGGACTTCACCATTATTTTCACCATCCACAACTCAACGCCTCACAAAACTCACCTTCCTCCTACTTCCTGTACAAGACGAAGCCGAAGCCGTTGAATCACCTATTCCCCTATTTTCTTCTCCAATCGCCGAGATCCTCTGTTCTTCACAGAAAGAGTGCATTTCGTTTTTTTCTGCTTATAAAACCCTAATTTGTCTCTTTTCCTTTTTTTTATAATCTGAGCCATGTGTTCTTCAATGAAATTAGAGGTGGAGCCTTCATGATACACATGTTCGCTATGTGTATTTCCAGCGTGTCCAACTGACACCTGTTAAGTGCACACCGTTAAAATTGGTCAGCAAAGCTACGAAAAATAAGTTATGTGGTATTTAAGGACCCAAAAAAACTTCTTGTGTTGAAAGCTCCTTCCATATAACTTCCTGGGAATTTAAGAGCCTTTGCCCTTTCTTTTAACTTCCTCAATATCTCCAAAATTAAGGCTGTGTTTGGCATGACTTATTTTAAGGAAATAAGATCTTATTTTGGCGAAAAGAGCTTAAAATGGGGAAAACAATTTTTTGACTTGTTTGGTTTAACTTGCAAAAATAAGAAATTATGAAAAAATAAGTAGAAGTTGTTTAAAAGAGCTTATGAAAAAAATAAGAACTTATGGAGGTGGAGCCCACAAATTCTGACTTATTTTTCACAGCCAATCACAACTAACCCAAATATGCATCTTATTACACAATCTGACTTATGGAAAATAAGTCACTTATAAGTTTTTTTTCACAGTTAATCCAAACACTAACTTATATATAAATCACTTTTCCAGAAGTCAATACAAACACACCCTTAGTTAATGGGAAAATTTCATTATAGGACCACTGTAGCTAATTAATTGAAAAGAAGGACCAAAGCTTTCTGAAATTTCACTGCAGGACTTAGGTTCTTAACTGAAATTACATTGTCAATGTAAAAGACCATATTAACCGTTGCTTTCTCTCTCTCTGCTACACACGCTCTCTCTGTGCTCTCTCGTTTTCTCTGGTTCCTTCGAGCTTCAACTGCGAATCCGGCCACCAACGACGGCAATCGGCGACGGCAAGGAGAGGAAAACGTTCAAAAATCATCAAAGAACATTGTGTAAGCTTTTATTCTTCAATCCTCTTCTTCTTTTGTCCGATTTCAAGCTTGAATGGGAGAGAGAGATTCGAAAATTTGGGGGGTTTTGGAGCTTCTAAACCCATGAAAATGAAGTTTAGAACTTGAATAACAATAATCTCGAAGGTGGATTTGCTAATGATGAAGTTAGGCCACGCACAAGGAAATATGAATATGCACAAGGAAATGTCAATATGCACAAGGAAATCGTCATATGAACAAGCAGTAATAAAGTCACCTTACAACATTATGTCTAGGCCACGCACAAGGAAATATGAATATGCACAAGGAAATGTCAATATGCACAAGGAAATCATTATATGAACAAGCAATAATAAAGTCACCTTATAACATTATGTCCAGGCCACGCACAAGGAAATATGAATATGCACAAGGAAATGGCCATATGCACAAAGAAATCGTCATATGAACAAGCATTAATAAAGTCACCTTATAACATTATGTCCAGGCCACGCACAAGGAAATGACCATATGCACAAGGAAATCGTCATATGAACAAGCAGTAATAAAGTCCCTTATAATATTATGTCCAGGCCACGCACAAGGAAATATGAAAATGCACAAGGAAATGGCCATATGCACAAGGAAATCGTCATATGAACAAGCACTACTAAAGTCACCTTATAACATTATGTCCACGCCATGCATAAGAAAATATGAAAATGCACAAGGAAATGACCATATGCACAAGGAAATCGTCATATGAACAAGCAGTAATAAAGTCCTTTATAACCTGCTATGTCCAGGCCACGCACAAGGAAATGGCCATTTGCATAATGTAAGTACATTGTCAGCCAAGGAAGTACGTTGTGTCAGCTCCATGTAAGTATGTTGTCAGCTCAATGTGAGCCAAGGAAGACTTTTGCACAGTGGGTGCAATATGAAATTAATTCATCTTTTCATAAGGGCTTTTTGGTATTTGTACACAGCCATTTAATTTTATTTAAAGACCCAAGGCCTGCAGTGAAATTTCAGACTTTTTTGGTCCCTATCTGAAATTAAATCGCTACAGTGGTCCTTTACTGAAATTTTCCCTTAATTAATTGTTGGGTCATATCCAGGACATGAAGTATGATACACTAAGAAGACATTACAATTATAATGATAAGTCATTAGTGGGAAAAAAATAAGTCATTAAAAAAGGTAAAAATATAGTAATCTCAATTTAACATTGGGTTAAAGGTATTTTTCTCCACCAACAATTCCAATAGGAGTCATTAGTATTTTAACTTTTGTATAGGTCAATGTAGCCTGTAAAATTATGAAATCATTACAATGTCAGTCCCATCATAAGAAGCAAACATTCGACAAACAAATACAGTTAATAAAAATGAAAAATTTTCAACAAACTTCTTTCTCTTTCCAAATTTCTTAGACAAATTTTTATTGATGTCTCATGTCTTTTGCTAACAGATATTTATTTCTTTTAAGTTTTAACCATAAGGAAAATATTACAACATTTTTATAAATTTAATTTGATAGCATATTACACCACAATACAAGTTTAGAATACAACTTACTCATACACGAATAGTTGAGGGACAAAAATACTTTTTAATCTTTTTTGTTATTAAAAAGGGACAAAATCTAGGTATATTTTTGTACTATATTATAATTATTTCTAATAATAATATATGGTAGGATAAGTGTAAAATTTTATTTTATGGTTTAAATATATAAAAATAAAAGTTAACTTATTATCATAAGAGAGTCATTGCTTATGAGTTATGAGCACCTTTCAAGTCACAACTATAAATTACAATCTGACTAATCTGAATTCCTTTTTATTAGAAAGAATAACCAATCATGATGGATATTAATTTTAAAAGGATCACATTTTAATCAGTTTTTTTATCTCCACTGCTTCAAGTTTTCCAATCACAAATGTCATATTTGTTTTACGTCGAGTTGCAGTTTTTTTTTTGGCCGAGTGGACTTACAGTTAAATTATACTATTTCAAAAAATAAGACACAGGACCATTGGAAAACTTGGCAATATATATATATATATATATATATATATATATATAATATGTAGGGAATTTGACCTGCGTATTTTTCATATATAAATGATATAAATGTAACAGTGTCTTCACAAACACAAAATATACATGGGTATTTTAAATGAAAAGCAAGGATCTAACCTTTCACATGCCTTGCACTTGCAAATATGAAATGGAGAATCAAAATTAAAGGAAAATATAATTAAAGTACATTATTATAAAAGTGGAGAATTTATCCCAAAAAAAAAAAGTGGAGAATATTTTTAGAATGAACTTTTAATGAACAGTGTGAGGAATACGACATTACTAGTAATATAAATCACAAGAAAAGGAAATAACACTTGTAAGAGCCATAAGCGTAGTGTTTTTAAATGTGTTAGTGACAATAAAGTAGTGAAATGAAGAAGTTGATTGTCATATAATATTCCATGGAATAATTAAAAGCATACCCTATGGTTTGGAACCTTTTTTGTTCTTGTTGCTATAAAAAGTTAAAAACATAGAAAAGAAATTTCACTCATTTTTGGTCAAAACAAAGAAACTTGACTATAATTTCCTCATTTTGGCTTGGCACTTGCTGCGTCTCTTTTCCACTTTCTAGATGGGCATTATTTTTTCTACCTTTTTCTTACATGGGCAAAAGGGCTCTCTTATGTTCCTTTAAAAGGAATTTATCTTAATTTTGTTTCTTATTTTTTTTAACAAAAAAGTTATATATGGCCAACTAATTTTAGAGGAATGAACATACATATTTTAGAAATAACTAATTTAACAAAAATTTTAATATCTAATCCATATTCAAATTTGGTTGAAGCATTATCTAAAACCAACTTTTACGTTTAGCAATAACCATGTGCCCAATGAACTTATTATAGCTTACCAACATGATCATAAATTGAATTACCACAAAGGAGGGTGTGGCTATTATATCCAAAAAAAAAAAAAAAAAATTGGGGGGGGGGGCGTTGTTGAAGGGAGGAGAGTTTTAACCTGTTAAAAAAAAATCAACACAGACTAATGCATGCATAAAAGTTTTTCGAAAAGTCAGTAAATGAATAAAAGTTTATAGGGAAGATTCTAGTTAACCCTGTTGTAGTAATTTATTTTCAAATGGTCCCAAAAAATTAGGAGGCATCATCGTCATCCCTTAGAGAAAATGGGGAAAAAATTTGAGGGTCAAAATACTTTATTGCTCAGGTCTTTTTTTTTTTAAAGATAAACATGTTTCATTTGCAAAAGTCTGGTGCACTGATGTTTAGGCTTTTGCCATAATTTAACTAACAACCTTAATCATGATTTTGGCCGTCATATAGTGTACTAATGCTTAGGCTTTGCTGTTGCTTTGATAAGACCCTGCTCACTTGTTCTGACAAAAGTCTGGTTTCTAAATTCCTATATGGGCTGAAATTGAATAAGGGATTAACCTGACTGAGAATGATGTTTTGAGAGCGCACATTTACATTTATTGTATTGAAGACTAGATGATTTGAAAGTGTTGCTTGTTTAATTTGAATAGTATAAAATTATAGTTAAGCATTATAGGAATAGCTAGAATTGATTTGAGAAAATTCAAGGTTGAACTGAGTAACGTTTTTGTTGGGTGGTATGTTTTGGTGAATTTAAGGGACAAACTTCTTAAGGTGGGGAAAGTTGTAACATCCCAAAATTTATATTGATATTTTAGAATAATTTAAGTAGCGATTTTGAGGTTAATAAATGAGATTAGGGTGTTGCATAAATAAAATTCATGAAAATGAAGTATTTTGGGGATTTTTAAAGGTTTAGTTTTTCCCTTAATTTGAGAACATTAGAGTTAGAGAAATTATTTTAAGACTCAAAAGAGTTCCTAGTTAAAAAAAATATCAAGGGATATTTAAATTAAATTTTCGAAATTAAAAGGGGGATTTTATCTTAAAAAAATATATCTCATTTTGAAAATATAAGGGCCTATTAGTAATGTCCTTATCTATTTATTTTTAATTCCTTTCTTTTATTTTTCCCATTTCCCTTTTCTTCTCTCTTCCTCCCCCTTGAACCCTCGATACTACCTCCCATTCCTCTTCTCCTTGCGTGCCTGAAGGTGAGAGTGACAAAGAGAGATGAGAGACGACGAGGAGCCGCTATCGTTGTGAAGTCCCACATCGGCTGGGGAGGGGAACGAAAGATGCTTTATAAGGGTATGGATACCTCCCTCTCTCGATGCGTTTTAAAACCGTGAGGGGTGAGGAGGCCCCAAAGCGAACAATTTCAAGAGCGAGGCGTTGGGATATTACACATAAAGTGTGCATTACCACCACGGAGCCTGGTGCCCAGTGGTATGTGCCTCATAGTGAGGCTAGTTGGGAGGGGTGGATGATGTATAAAAAAAAGTGTGCATTACCCTCTTCTGAGGATTGTATGCATGAATTGTAATGATTTTGGAGATGCAGGCAATATTGGTTGTATCAATGTTTATATCCAGTTCCATTCACTGAATGTTGAGAAAAGTAACTATGCATGTAATAAAGTTTATTGTGGGATGTTTCACTTCTTATGATTATGATATGTAATTGTTATTGAATACTGCACATAATTGTATTAACATACACTTATGAGTATAGACAATATAGGAAAAATAAGTGTTATTAAGACATATTTGTCACACCTTATTATTGGTTACATTTTTGCAAATGATCATTTATCGTAGAGAACGTTGGGGAAGGGACCACAGAAGTGTACTGTCCTTGTGAGTCGACGGTAGTAATTGTATTTGGATTTGTATATTGCCATACTTAGATTGAATAATATTCGCTTCCTCATTTCTATACTTTTGACTTATTTTTGGTTGGATGACTGTATTAGAATATCTGCTATTTCTGAATGGTTATGCAAATTGTTAGGCTAATATGTGAAAATAGGCTATGTTGCATTGTTCCGGATTTGTAGACCCGAGGCCCAATGTGTATATATATCTATAATTGGCAAGTTATGTTTATTAACCATGTTAAGCCAATTCTTTCTAACATGGTTATATTTACTTGATGGTGGATGATATAATTATGGTGATATGTTGATTTCTATATATAAGTTCTAATAAGTGAAAACCCCAGGGATGACCAAAGATGATCCGGGTCATGGAAGGATTCATGTCTTCTTTCATACAGGAATTACATCATATAACCTCTCATAAGAGAGTTAAACCTTGTTAAACCCTCGTCCTCCAGACCATCTCAGCACAGCCTTCCTTCGTTTTCTACTGGCGGGATAACTGAGTTTTTCCCTTAAGAACTCAAACCAGTTATCCCTTATAGGATTATAACTTTGTGGATCAAATAATATTATTTCCCTAAACCCTATAAAAAGTTTAGTTACACATACTTGATAAAACTAGTTCAATAATTTTTCGATTCTTCAGAAGGCTAAAATTTGAAAGAGTAGGCAATTACTGGAAATATAAGATTATATTAAGGAAAATTTTTCAGATTACAAGAGAGCTTGGCAGTTGAGAACTTTATTTGCCTTTGCCTTCCTAATCTGATTATAAGGCTTTATAGAGAGGGCATTCCCTTCTCTTTATCTTACATCTCGATCATTTCTTACAAACAAGACAAATCATACATGTCACTATTCACATCAACTTTTACTATTCCCATTTTCTTTGTCATTCTTTCCTTTTGTCTCTTCTTGTCTTCATTCTTTACTATTGTCAGCAGAAGTTCATTTGCTATGAATTCTGTCGGCAATTCCTGGTTGGTCCATCCTTCCTTCCTCATATGATACTTATATCCATTACAGGATCTTCAAAATATTTTTTCTCTGGACTCTTTTCATCACAATATTTACATTTATGTATTGCATACTCAGATAATAACTAGCAAATTCTTCTTTTTATTTTCTTAGTATTTTCGAATCTATTTGACTTCATTTTATCATAAAACTGATTAAAATAATTAAGATTATTGGAGGTTCTTCCTCAGGAGTAAATTGAAGTAGTTAGTCCTAAAAAGCACACCCATGTAGCTTCCTAATCTGTTGCTAAAATTCTGTTCATTTCTTGGAAAATTATATGATGGTCGTGTGCTCTGATTTTAGATACGGTCTACATAAATTCCTTATTATCTTCAATATCGTCTTTACACTTAACTTGATGATCAAAGGGCTTTTTTGTGGTTTTCAATCTGATTAAATTGATCAGATGATAAAATAAATTAGGAGTTATTTCAGCTATTGTGGAATGACATCTTATAAAAACTATGTGTTGAGTTACAATCCCAAAATATGTCTTTACAGCTCTTTTCAACTGCACTGGTAATTTTGAAATTTCTTCTAAGGATTGTGAGAGATAAATTGACTGAATAAAACCATGTTGATAAAGGGCTTTTACAAGATTTGGAGGAGTTCCAGGATGGATAATAGCTTTGTTAAAAGCATAATAGGAAACATATTTTACATGTTGGGTCTTGAGAGTAAAATGGTTAAGACTATAAATTAGTTTTTTTGAAATATCTATAGTTTTCAATTAACTTGGAAACTGAAGGATTTAAAGTTGGGCTTGTTCTTGGACTGGTTCTACATGGAGAAGATGATGTCTAATTAAAGGATTAGTTATTTGGTGTAGTATTCTGCATTTTTTGTACTGCTTGTTCTTGGGCTTGGCTTTTAATAATTTCAAGTAAAGGAGTGATCTTCTCAGTTAAATGACTCCCTGAAGTCTGTCCAGCATCATAAGTTGTTGTCCTTATTATTGGGCTTTTTACAGAGAGTTCTTCCAATTTTCCCACTCTTTGATAAAGTTGTTCTATCTGGTTAGAGATCTTGAAGAGATTTCCATTCATCAGGGTAGCTAACAAATTCATGTTGATTTCCATTATTTGGAATCTCATATTTACTTGATCCATAAAAGAACTTGATTTATTGGATAAATCATTACATTGCTGGGTTACAGGTCTATCTGATTCCATCTGCTTAAGAAATCAACAATTAAGTTATTTTGACCCTTAATATATTAAATGTCATAATCATAATGAGACATATCACTTTTCCATTTAATTAACATCTTGTTACACAATTTATTTGTACTTATTCCTTTATCTAACCAATGTTTTAATTGGGTATTATCCGTCTTAATTATCAACTTTGTATTTACAATAAACAATTCAAATTTTTTTACTGCCTTTACAATAGTTAAAAATTCTTTCCAATTTGAATGATATTTACTTTGAGCTTCATTAAACTTTCTAATTGCATATCTTGTATTTAATTCTTGTCGGTTATCATTCTCATGATATAAAGCTGCTCCCCATTAATTTTCAGAGGCATCTGTATAAATTATCCATCTTACATTATTATCTATAGGGATGGTAAATTTTGGTAAATTTTGACATAACTTTTTTATTTGATTTACAATTTTTTTAGTTTCATTATTCAATAACCAATTACTTTTTTCCCCTGCTAACTTATATATTTTAGTAGTTAATTAAGATAGATGAGGTATATAATTCCTTGCTTGATTCACTAATCCTAAGAAAGATTGTAATTCTTTTTTATTTTTTATTTCAGCAAATTCAAGAATCTTTACTTATATGTTATTGGACTAGTTTTATGAGGTATGTGTAACTAAACTTTTTATAGGGGTCATGGTAGTAAATTATTTGATCCACAAAATTATGATTCTATAAGGGGTAACTAACTATAATAAGTTCTTAAAGAAAAAACCCAATTACGCTTCCAGTAGGAAACAAAGGAAGGTTGTGTTGAGATGGTCTGAAGGAGGAGGGTTTAACAAGGTTTAACTCTGAGGTTATGTGATGTAATTCATATATGAAAGAGGACAGGAATCCTTCCATGACGTGCATCATCTTTTGGTCATCCCTGAGTTATTCACTTATTAGAACTTATGTCTAGTCTGTCAATTATGGTATTAGAGCTAGAGGATTAAAATAATATGAACCATTGATCTCACCCTTTATCATCATTGAAACCTTCTTGTCTGCATTTACTTGTTTTACTTGCTATTTTGTGCTTTCCTTTTTTCATGATGAATGTATTAAATGTCATAGAACCAAAAATATATGGAATTGAGTCTCATAAATTATCCGAATAATCTTTTATGTCTTTTAGAGAAAAATAAGTAGAAACAAATTGTATACTTACACCTTTTATTATAGGAGGAGATGTCGATTATACTTTTAATCAAATAAATTGGACTAATATATTTCTTATGAAACAATTAGGATGTTATGTTAATAAAAATATAAAAGATTTATTACAAGTTTATACTTGGGAAGAATTAATAGAAAAATTACCAGAAGAAATAAAACAAATTATTGATCAGGAACCAAAAAAAATATAAACTTGATATGATTTAAGGAAAGAAGTTATAAACAATACAACTGAATTATCATATATAAAAGTAATATAAGACAGATAATGAAAGCATTAGGAATAGAAAATAAAATAGAACCTATATATGATAATCCCCAAATAAATATGTTAAGAAGTTTAGACCATACAGAAGAACAAGATATTAATCAAAAACAAATAAAACAACAACCTTTAGATGAAAATGTTAAACAAACAAGAATCTTGGTTGAAGAAGTTGAAAAAGGACAAGAAGTAACAAATAAGAACCTATGGACTATATATAAAGAAATTGAATGAATTGATTCAGAAAGACAAAGACTAAGACATAGTATCATAATTATAGAAAAAGTGAGGATATTATAAAATTAGATCATAGAGAAAGTAATAAGATAGCTAAAATTGCATGTAATATAGGATCTGAAATGGATTATTTAGTAGAGATGATTAAACCATTAGTGGAAAAAGAAAAAGTTAATAAGGTTAACAATGGTATCATTATAAATATGATGAATGCTTTGGAACAAGTAGTTGATTTAAATGAAGAAGAAATAGAAGAAATTATGGGAAAAGAAGAAGAAAATTTAGAAAAGATAAGAAAAGAATTTGCAAATGTCACAAAGATAGGAGATTTAGATGAAATTCGTCAAATAAATATGGAAACAACTAATAGTAATATAACTCAGGATCCAAGAAACCAGGCTACAACAATTATTTTAAGAGATAATGAAGGAAATCAAATGGAAGTAGAAGTATAAATTAATTTATATCACAAGGAACCCTTATCTAATATGGAAATACCCTTTGAAACAAGTTTTAAAACACCTAATAAATCAGGATATGCACCTACACCTTTAGAACAATATGAAACAAGGAAGATACCTAATACAGGAATGTGGTTAGATTTAGATTGTAATTTAGATAATGAAAAAAGATGAGAAGAATGGAGTAAATCACAATTAATAGCATTAATAGGAAAAAATATATGGAACTTATCCAAGCATGTTAGTTGAAGCAAATTTTGTCGGAAATGTACATAATTGGTGGAAAAGTAAAACCCATGAATTCAAAGAAAATGCAAGAAAAATAGATCAACCTTATAATAATAGGAAATAATTTTATCTATTATTAGTAAGAAGATATGAACAACTAATAAGAAATCAATTTTTAGGAAGAAGTTCAGGATTAAATGAACAAACAAAAATTAAACAGGCCATAGAAAAACTACGTGAAATAGAAATTTGTTCATTAGAACCAAAATATCTAAATCAGTACATTTGTGAATTCAAAAAAATATTATTATGATGCTAGAATAGAAAACTATGAATCTCAAATATTTTATTCAGAAAATTACCAAAATTAATTTCGGAAACTATACTAGATGATTATAATAAAGCATTTAACACAATAAACTTAAAAGAATTAATGCCACATTTAGATACTATAGGAAGAAGAGAGAATTATTTAAGAAAATATTTATCTGATAAATGTAAAGAAGCTTGGAGAAATATAAAATATTATAAAACTAACAAAAAATTGTTAAAATGTGGAGAATTGGAAACACCTCATAGATGGGGATGTGATATGGGAAAAATTAAAAGGAAGAAAAAAGGAAAAACTAAACATAGATATAAATTTAAAAAATACCCAAAAGAAAAGTTTTATAGAAAATTTAAACCTAGAAAGTATTTTAAGAAAGGAAAGAAAAGAATTAATTATAGTAAAAGACCCAGAAAAAATGAAAATGTTATAATTACGGAAAAATTGGACATATAAGTATTAATTACCCGAGCCAAAGGATAAGAAAGCAATGAAAATATTAGAAAAATCTTTTGAATCTGAATTAGAAGCACTTGAATTTGAAAAACCTGTATATAGTGACATAGAAAACCCAGAAATAAAAATTTATAAGTTAAAATATATTTAAGAAGAATATGATAAAGATGGTGATTGTTCATCATTGGAAGAAGAAGAGGAAAATTAGAAAATCTATATGACGAATATAAGAAATGATGATGAAGAACCTAATACTAGTAATCAGGAATATGAAGAATATGAATAATATAGAAATAGCAAAGAAGGAAAATGTGAAAGAAGAATTACTTTAAATGAAAAACAATATAATAAAATAAAGGACATAAAATTAGACATGAAATCTGGAGAGATAAATAATGAAAGTTTTATGCATAAGGTTAGTAAAATATTAAACCATAAGAAAAATGAAAAAAAGTGCATGTGTAGTATTAGAAAAGAAGCACTCTATAGAATCCACATTAACAGAAGGAGTCTTTGTATAAAAAAAAAAAAGAAGGAGTCTCAAGAATACCTTTAGTAAATAAGGCATTAATTGAAGATGAAATGTCTAAATTACCATTTACAAATGAAGTTACAGAAATTTATATAACTGGAGTAAAATTACTTGTAAAAGCTTATTTTAAAGAAGGAATAAACTCTCCTATAGATTTGTTAATAACAGATGGAAGAATTATAAGTAGTGTACAATATAGTATTTTAGGAATAATAATAGGAAATTTAATATACCAAAAACTAAAATTTACAATAAATACAAATTTTGCTATATCAAGAGAAGATTAGCACATAAATAAATATATAATTATATATCATAAATTAGGAGGAATAAAAATGTTAGAAGGACAAGAACAACTGGTATAACTGCTATGGCAGGAGTAATAACCATGTTAGATCCGTCTTTTCTAACATGGTTTTATCGAAGGATTGGTTGATGAAATGCTTATAGGTATGTGTAGTTTTTAATAACTATGTTAGGTTGTTCTTAATCTAACATGGTCATTTGTTTAGTAAATCAACTGAATTTTTTGTTAACCATGCTAAGTGGTGCTATCCTAACATGGTTAGTGAATGTTATGTTGGTTTGTTTTATTAACTATCTAGGAAAATCCTATTTTAACATGGTTAGGTGTTTTATTATCCATGATCGTTATTATATTGTATTAATGTTTGCTTTTTCTATTATGAATAATACTTTGAATTGATGAAATGATCTTTTTCTAACTATGATAGGGCTGTTTGATTTGTACGAAGAACCCTTTTCCTACTATAGTTAGTATTACTAATTGTGATTGAAATTGATTATTAGGGGTTGATTTGATTATTAATAAGTAGGACTTTACACACCCACATATCAAGAATGACAAATTAATACTATAAGTTCCATTATTGAAATCTCAAAATTACTAATAGGTCTCAAAAAAACCTAATGACTATATAATACAATTGTGAAATTATCTCTTTGTCATTATTGATAGACAAAAAAGAATATTGACTAATAAATACCTTAATTTACAAGGTAATGTATCTTGGTGTTAACCGTTGGAAATTTAGCATATTTTATATAGTTTTAACAAGTTAATGCTCATTCTTTGCTTGATAAAGTCTTTAATTGAGATGATAACTTGTGAAAATTGGGTGATCTCATATTGATATATTGTTGAAGAAAACTTATAGAATTCCTCTCTATTTTGTAGGGGAGAGATCCATGAAAAAGAAGAGTTCAAATGAAGGAAAAATAATGGAGCACCAAGGCAGACCAAAGCAGAGTTATCCCTCTGATGTATGGTCCGCCGACTCACATTAACCACTAATACAACATGTATTAAGAACTAATGAGTGAGTATAACTTAGTGATTTGGCAATTGGATTATTAGTTATAGGTTCCTTAGGATTTGCAAGTAATTTTAATATTTTAAGGGATCTTACAATATCAATTTGTCTTGATTGTGACTTGACTATAATTTTCCCCAATTTCTTTTACACTACACACATACTATTATTATTTTGAACATTTGTATGGATTCATACTTGATTATCCCTCTCTTTTGATAGTAAATGATATATGTGTGTGGATTTTGTTCTCCTCTTTATACTTCTAAGTGATTGATCACCATTTATATTTATTTGTTCATGTGAGTTTGACTTGAGAGAACTAACATAAGTGAAGAATTTGGTTAAAATCATCATTGTCTTGAAATTTAATTGATAAATGGAATGCTTGTTGATAAAATAGAGATATATGTATTAACCTTACACTCTCACATTAAGGATAGTAAATATACACACATATATGTATGTATGTGTATATATATATATATAAGTATAGTATTACCATCTTGTCCAAACTCCAAACACTTACAAGTTACAAGTCACCAAACTTAAATTGGACTTGAAGTAAATTTGGTCAACATTATCTTGATTTATATCTGCACAATTTTCTTTAATCTATGTTTATTCATTTCAATCAAACCACTAATCATGTTTCATTGCTTATATTTTTCGTGTATTATAGATAGTTTGAAGGATCTTACTCATGATTTATAGACTCTACAAATTAAAGAGTATATTTTATGGTAGCATCATATTTATGACTTGCTATAAATAATAGAATGTCATTTTTTGTATATGTTTTATATTGATATGCTTATTGACCGTTGACTATTATTATAAATTTTGCATTTTATGATTTGAATCAGTTCAAAGATCTAGCATGAAGACTAGCTTGGGTTTGAAACTTCAGAAAAATTGCAAAGAAATTATTAAAGTAGCCACATGCAACATATTTTTTTCGCCCTTACAACAGGCAACCCTTATATATATTAACCGGTAATTAGCGCCTTTTTTAGATATTATTATCAAGATCCGAGCAACCGACTACTGAAGTTTTAGGGTTCGTAGCTTTTTCTTCTAACACAAGTATCTCCTTTAAGTCTCGAACTCGAGACTTCAAAGGATCTAGCGAGCCTTACACCGTTAGACCAACTATGTGTTGGTGTGCAACCTTTTTTTAACTTAGCACAACCTCAACAATATATTATATATAAAATGAAAGATATTTACACATAATTAAATATGATTAAGATGCATTTTGGCCAATAAGATATTTGCAAAAGCAAAAGAGCGTCCAAAAATGCGCCTTAACCCTAATTAAATATTGTGTATAAGATAGTTATACACAAGTTAAAGATGCCCCACTTTTTTTTAGTAATAAGGAGAGGCTTTTCAGCCATGACTTTATGAGAAATTCTTATATCACCTTGTTTGGTCCAATAAATCATAAACAAACATCTCAAAAATATTTTAACTCGATCTCTCCTTGAGAATTTTCATATGATGTAATACATGAGCATTAAGGAAAAAATATAGGCCATCTTCACTTTTTTCTTCTTTAATGTGTGTGGGAAAAAATCAAGACACCATAGTGTTACATCATATTAATATTCTCTTAAAATATTTTTAACTTATTTACTTGTAATTGATCTAACCATAAATGACAAAACTAGATTCATGCAATAATTTCTTTTGTTTTTTTTTTTTTTCTACAAGTATCCGGCACTTCAAGCAATCGACTAGCCTGATTCACAGGAATATAGACCCACAATAAGTGAGCTTTACCTTCAAATAATTATTGAGGCTGCATACTCCGAATTCAAACTTGAGAAAACATATTAATCCATCCAATCTTAAATATAAAACTTATTTATTTAATTTGATTAGATAATGATAGTTAAGTTATTTAATATGTCATGACTTTTTCAAAACACTTTAATCATTCTTTTTATTCCCTCGCTCGCTCTTTTACTTAATTACAGTTGCAAAAGCATCAATAAGGTTAATTTTGAAAAATATTGAAAAAAGTTAGAATTAAGTTTTATATTTAACACCAATATACTCTCAAAATAGACACTATATTAAGGACCAGAGGGACCAAATCTGATTCTTCATATTAGAGCTAATTGACTAATTCGAGAGACAAAAAAGCTAAATAAATTATTTATTATAATGAATGTTACATTTTTTTTCTTAAATTTTAATTTATAAGCTTGACAAATTATTTTAAAAAGTAGTAAATATAAGGGCTAAATAAAAAATACTTTTTAAATTGAATTTCAAAATTAGTTTCAAATTTACCAGTTTCCCTTCTCATATAAAAAAGATGAGTAAGAAGAGGTAAACACATCTACACCGTATAGATTTCATATGGACCAACTATATATGATTGTAATTCTGCATCCATTAAAATATTTTAGGAAAATCAAATCTAGACCTGTGAGTATGGAACTTATACATGCCTATAACTTAGTTCTGAAACATGTTCCATACATTCTTTTATTGGATTTATCCACGAGCAACATCCGATGCTACTATCAACTTAGTTAACCCAATTCTACGGGTTCATCGCTTCCTCCAAATAAGCATATGGCAGCATAGTCAGTCCTCGAACAAATAATAATTTGGTTAAGGTTAAACTATATCAAAAACATACAACCAGTTGAAAACAGTTACATATGTATGAACGGTGTCTAGTACATACACTACAAAAGAAAGAAACGGTATGTATCCAATAATGAAAAGCCAGGGGTAAATAACGTGAGAGATTGCAAAGAGGGAGAGTTTGAGAAGTCGGTGGGTGTGTCGTACTTTGGGGACTCGTCTAACCTTCCTTCCCATTGTTTATACGCTACTCAGTTTCAAAAGAATATGCCAACAGAATAAAAAAAGAAAAGAAAATAAAGTTCTTCAAAACTCTCTCTTCCTCAACTTGTCATTCACACCAAAGTTTGAAGACGAGAGAATCAAAGGGGGAGGCCAAGTTTGATTTGATCTTACAATCCCATGGCTTCTACGGAGGGTCTTGTTCCTATTACCCGCTCTTTCCTCGCTTCTTACTATGACAATTACCCTTTTCAGCCTCTCTCCGATGATGTCTCTCGTCTCACTTCCCAAATTCGTTCCATGGCCAATGATTTCCTCAACGGTTCTCCTCCTACCGAAGGTTTCATCTTTCTCTCTCTCTCTCTCTCTGTCACCCCATCTTTTTATCTTTCTTGCATTTTTTTTAACGATCCTGAGCTTGTAGCTTGGAGTTAGTTTGAATTTGTATCTGGGGTTGTATTTTCTCTCTCTTGCTTTTTACTGTTTTCCAAGAAAGTGCTTGTTTTCCTTTCTAGAGCATGAAGTAAGTGGGTGGATAGATTGAGTTTTGGTGCTTACATATAGTGTGGGAATCCAAGATCTCTGCTTTTTTTGGGGATACATTGAAATGCACAATGTTCAGTTACATTGGGTATCTAAATAATGTATCAAAGATATTAGATTTGCTCTTAAATATGTATCGAAGACAATTTCCCCCCCCCCCCCCCCCCCCCCAGCGGGGGGTTTTACTGTTTTCAAAGGAAGTGCTTTTCTGCCTATCTAGAGCATGAAATGGGGATCAGATTGAGTTTTGGTGCTTACATAGATTGTGGGAATCCAAGATCTCTGCATTCTTGGGGATACATTGAAATGTACCATGTTCAGTTTTATTGGGTAACTAAAAAATGTATCAAAGATAATAGATTTGCTCTTAAATATGTATCAAAGACAATCTTTTTATCTTTCTTGCATTCATTTTACCCTCGCCTGTGAAGCTGATGAACTAGCGGCTTGGAGTTTTAATTTTTATTTTCTTTTTCCTGAGGGGTGGGTTTAATTGTCGCCCTCGTTGTCTTGCTGTCTTCAAAGAAAGTGCTTGTTTTCCTTTCTAGAGCATGAAATGGGAGATAGATTGAGTTTTGGTGCTTTCCTAGAGTGTGGGAATCCAAGATATCCGGATTCATGGGGATGCATTGAAATGCACAGTATTCAAATATATTGGGTATCTAAATAATGTATCAAAGATAATAGATTTGCTCTTGAATATGTAAGATTACTTTGTCTAACCCTAGAATGGGCATCATGTATGAATCTTGAATATCTTTCAAATCATACTAAGTATTCTCATATATTACGTTGCATCTGTATGTTGCGTCCAAGATGCCTAAAATTTACAACCCTTCCTGACTGTTTAAGGTGTTGGCATTTTTGTTCTCACTTTTTTTGTGCCATTGTGTAGTTTTTTTTTTAATAAATAATTTTGGGAGTTGATGTCATTCCAGGAGAAAGAATTTTAATAGATGAAGCTGACCGTCAACCTCCGCATAAAATTGACGAGAATATGTGGAAGAATCGAGAATATATGGAAGAGACAGTATTTTTATTAGAAAGGTCCAATTGGCCAGAAGGGGTAATCTCTTATTTATACCCCTCGGGGGGTTAAGCTCATTTTTATGAAGGGGAATTTTAATACCTATGGTGAATTTTATAACTTGTGAAAACTAAGTGAATGCATTGTTTGAGTTTTCCATCAACAAACAACCATAGTTTTGACATTCTACCTGGTATAATTTTTTTCCCTTTAAATGTTTATCTAGAACTGAGAAAATGGTATCCACTCTTAGATAGCTTTCATGCTGTGAATTCAGCTCAAGCAGCAGTCAACACCTGATGATGTAGAATGTACTGTAGTGCTTGACCGGCTTAAAGATAAAGTTCATAATATTTTATTGCTATTGGAGGCTTTCCAAGCTAAAAATGCGGACCATGTTTTCAACACAGGTACCTC
Organism: Mimosa bimucronata; assembly: GCA_037074515.1. Classification (NCBI taxonomy): domain Eukaryota; kingdom Viridiplantae; phylum Streptophyta; class Magnoliopsida; order Fabales; family Fabaceae; genus Mimosa; species Mimosa bimucronata. Next base: position 7,334,265 of record CM073446.1, read on the forward strand.
CTTGTCTTTGTCTTGAGCTAGTTGCTTTTGATGCATAACGAACTTATAATTGCTTGTTTTTCAGTTATTATTGGATGTGAACAATATAATTTATGCTTGCTTATGATAAAAATTTGTCATTTTTATGCTAATATAGAAAATAACTTAGTCAAAAGTGCAATAACGCAATGTATATACACCTTATGACTGCATGTAGTGCACAATGGCGCAGTACTTTAGCTTCTTATTCCCTTCCAAATTCTTTACGCCTTATCAATAGAGAGCCTTCTGATATCTGAGGATATAAACTAATCAGATGGGCTTTATCAGGTCGAGAAAAAAGAACTCCAAATTGGTATATCTAGAACTTACCTTTACATAATTGGGTGAGAGAGAAATCAAAGAAAGATTCACAAGAGTAAGCACCAAAAGAGCCAAGTGTCCTGATTCTTCTACCTGGGTTAAGAGGGATTCTAGCTCGTGAGCATTCCAATAATTGAGGTTTCAAAGATTTTAGCAATGCTTTTCACAGCTCTAAGTTTCACTGCGGATCATTCGGTAGTTTGGATCTTCCCTTTTCATTCCTTTCCCTTGGTGGTTCGCAGATATCCAAGCACTTTTCTGATGCCTCTCAAACTAGCTTTCTATTAACTTTTAGTGTATTAGAGCGACTTTCAGACAAATATAGCTTATCCAGGGCCATTTTCTGGCCACTTGTCCAAGTCAGCATGATGCTCATAGGATTTTTTGACAATGGGTAATTTGTAGGTTATGGTTTGTCTGATATGTTCACATCTATAAGGGCTCATCTCATCCTTTACATTTTAATGATGGAGTTGTATTCTAGGATTTTCTTTGGTGCTGCGTTTGTTGAGATTGGACAGCTCTTGTTCATTGATTTTTTGAGGACTTTTGTCGTTTTGTTTTGTTTTACACGAGGTCATTATTGGAGCGAACTTGCCTGGTACATATAATTTGTGCAAGATCCAATCAAATAATTTGCGCTTGTATTGAAGTCCAGTTGAGAGGTTTCTCGTCTATATACATAATATTTTTTTTATCGATTAGTTTTTAGTAAATTTGTATATTTAAAGCTTGATATCACTTGGTAACCCCATTTTTTTCTGAAAAAAATCTATTATTGAAGGTATCAACGCTTAATATCACACATCATTAATACTGTAGTCGTGATAATTGATGAACTTAAATTTTAACTAGACCGGAGCAGTAAATTCCCTTACCACAAAAGTAGCTAGCAATGTTAGGTCAAGAAAGTCCATCAACTCACAATTTTGTACCTATCATTATATTATCATACATTTCCATGCATGATCTTAATTACAAGTGAACTATTTCAGTAAGTAATGACCCTGAAAATTTATTATTTTATTTTGGGAAGCATCTGTCAACAAATCTGCCATTGAGCCTTGAAATAAGGCGACCATTAGGCAACAAAATCCTAGCTTTTAAAAGGATTTTCTTCTTCTCTGTTTTTTCGAATTACTACCTATCCGCATTAAATGGCCTGATTGGATGACAAATATACAGCAACAAATAATACAATGAAACCAGAGAAATGAGTGCATAAGGACCCAATTATGTTCTGGCCAGATCAGATGACAAATATACGGCAAAAATAATACTATGAACCTTGAGAATCCTATGTTGGTTCATAAATATATACATATAATTTGCTGTTGTAGCCATTTGAGTTCTCTTTCTCTGGTGCATAAAATATCCTTATATTGGTTCTTGTGCTAGTTTTTTCATACTGGAGAATCCAACAGAAATTTTGGCATTCCATAGATGGATGATAATATTGTATAGGAAACTATTGCCATAGAATAACTTCAGGACAAGGTTGTTGTTTAAAGAATGCAGAGGCATCCTATATGCTGAATGGCTTTAGCATTTTCATTTTTTGCACTGTATTGGTTTTTCAAACAGTCCTTAAATGAAGGAACTTGATGCTCCTGATTTTTTCAAGCTTCATAACTAATTTCCTTAAATTTCCTTACTGTGTCTTTAATAACCCCTCTGTCAACTTCTTAAGTTTGAGTTTAAGAAACTAAAAATTATTTGCAGTTATGACATATTTGCCTCAAGATTTTCGTGGAACTCTCCTCAGACAGCAGCGTGAACGGTCTGAAAGGAATAGGCAAGCAGAAGTTGATGCTCTGGTAAATGCTGGTGGAAGCATTCGGGATCGATATGCATTGCTTTGGAGACAACAAATGGACAGGTCAGGTTCATTTCTTTTGCCTACACTGTTACGTATACCTGTTACACAATGTGTGTAGCTATTGATGGTCTGCAGGAGAAAGCAGTTAGCTCAGCTTGGTTCTGCGACAGGTGTCTATAAAACACTTGTGAAGTATCTGGTTGGAGTTCCACAAGTATGCCTTTGGACTACATTTGTAACTTGTTGGATTTATGTCTTCAATTTCTCCCCCTCATTAATTTATGTAATGATTCAACTTCTTTTTTTTCTATTTGAGTTCAGGTATTGCTTGATTTTATTCGGAAAATAAATGATGACGATGGGTATAAAATCTCTGTTTTCATTTGTAACTATAATTTCTTTGATTTGATATCTGAATATGATAATGTCTGAAAAAATAACAATAATGGAAGAACTTTTTTTTACTGGTAGACCCATGGAAGAGCAGCGGCATCGCTATGGACCTCCATTATACAGCCTCACAAAGTTGATTCTTGCTATTCAACTTTTCCTCTCATTATCGTGGGAGCAGCTTGGGACTAGTAAATTGTGAGATAACTTGCATCTTCGGTAGTTTGTTAAGTCTTATTCTTTTCTTAATTCCATGACAAGAAATGGAAGTTTATGGTTGATTTCATTAAGCTACTATTATTTTTGTGAAGCTTGAAAGTCTCCTGGCCTGCAGTGAGTCCATTTAAATTTTCTGGGAAGAGAAGGTGTCTTGGAATAAGAGTCACAGACAGTCCAGTTATTAGAGTGGACTTGTTATGGCTATGCTAATCAGGAACCAACCTGATTGAAAGCATTCTTTAGTGATATTTGATATGCTAATCAGGAATCAAATATCACTTTGTAGAAATCATGTAATAATTCTGTTCGACCTATATATAATAGGTTAAGAGACTTTGTAATCTTCGTAAGGTTTGAGAGTGAGAAGGAGGGAGGGAGACATAAATTGTGGGTTGTGGGAGGAGAGGGTAAGCACTCAGTGAGTGCTATATGATAGATCCTATCCACTTGAACAACCGGAGTATATAGCGTTCTTCTCGTGTATTTTTCACACTTCCATCACTATATGTAGCTTAATTCATTAGACTTGCACTTAGTAGTTTATTTTCTTATAGAATGTCAATTCTGGAAGCAGGTTCCATCAGATTTCTGAAATCTCATAAATTTCTGCAAAATCAAACTTTTCTCTTTATAACTTGAGCTTTTTGCGATGTTCTGGTTTTCCCTTTATTTTTTTTTTAAAAAAAACCCCTAACTCAGCCATGCACAGTCATTGGGTCAGGCCAGGTAGTTATCCTGGGCTGGGATGGCTGGGTGGACCTGATCAGTTTGTTGAGCCATGCACACACCCACAGCTACAACTTCAAACTGCATAGTGGCTGATGGAATTGGCCATGATTGGTAGAATACAATCCCGTCATCAAATAATCTAAAGACCTTCAATCTTGACCTTTTTATTATTAAGACTATCAATTTCATGAACATCGTTGTTTTTATTTTAGATTCTTACTTTATTGGCCAAATATATCATAGAACTTCCTTATAAAGTAAAGCTCACAAAATTGTTTATTTTTGAGATGGAGGGTCATTTATTGTGGAGATGTGTCTTGTTTTCTATTTGTTGGTGTATTTAATTATGCTTGGTAATACATGGCTGAGGGGGAAAACTTGCGTGTTTTAGACAATGAGGCACCATTTTCTTTGCTAGGTCTTGTTTTCTTTTGTTTGATCTCCCAGTTTAACTTCCAAATCACTTCTAAGTTGTTTATTTGCAAAATTGCAATGCATATATTCTGTCTTACTTCTACTTAAACGGAAACCCTTAGACTCCAGAGTGTTTCTTCATAGCTCTAATTTATCGTTAATTTCCTCTCTTGATTCAACTAAAAGGACTATATCATCAGTAAAAAGCATGCACTTAGGGACCTCTTCTTCGATAGGCTCAGTTAGAATAACGACTACTAAGTTAAACAAATATGAATTTAAAGTTGATCCCTGATGTAGGCTAATTCATATAGGGAAGTCTTTTGTCTCACCTCCTGGAGTTTTAACTTTAGTCAACACACCATTATACATATCCTGTATAACATTAGTATATGCAACACACACTTCTTTCTTTCCCAAGGCTTTCCAAAGTAAATCTCTTGGTACACGATCATACTTCTTTTCTAAGTCAATAAAAACCATATGTAAGTCTCTTTTTCTACTTAGATACTTTTCCATCATCCCTCTTAGTAGATATATTGCTTCTGTTGTGGATCTTCCTGGCATGAACCCGAACTATTTCTCAGAAATACTAGTCTCTAATCTTAACCTATGCTCAATCGCCTTTTCCCATAATTTCATTGTATAACTCATAAGTTTAATTCCCCTATAATTAGCACAATTCTGTATATCACCTTTATTTTTATAAATAGGAACTAAAGTACTTTTTCTCCAATCATCAGGCATCTTTTTGGATTGTAAAATCTCGTTAAACAATTTAGATAACCACAACACACCTTCTTCACCTAAACATTTCCAGACGTCAATCGGTATACCATCCGGTCCAACAGTTTTACCATTCTCCATTTTTTAAGAGCTTCTCTAACCTCCCCAACTTTAATTCTACGATAAAACGACCTATTAAGTCCATCTTCACTAATTGTCAACTCTCCCAACTCATAAGGTGAATTTTCACCCCCATTATTGAATAACTTAGAAAAGTAAGCCTCTCCTCTATTCTTAATATCTTCATCAGTAATCAAAATTTTACCTTCCTCATCATTTATACATCTTACTTGATCCAAATCTCTCGACTTTCTCTCCTTAATCTTTGCAATTTTGTAAATATTTTGTTCCTCAACCTTTGTCCCTAACTCCTTATAAAATCCCTCATATGTTTTAGTACGAGCTTCACTCACCGCCTTCTTAGTCTCCTTTTTAGCCAAGCGGTACTTTTCCCAATTTTCAGCATTATTACACAAGTGTATGGCTTTAAAACAATTCTTCTTATTTCGGACCTTTTCTTGGACATCCTCGTCTCACCACTAAGTCTCCTTATCTCGTGGTCCAAAGCCTTTTGATTATCCTAAAATTGCTTTAGCGACCCTTTCAACCTTCTTAGCCATATTCATCCACATGATGTTAGCATTTTCTTGCGGCTCCCACACATCTTCCTCCAATAGATTTATCTTAAAAGTCTCTCGCTTATCCCTGTTTAACTGCCACCACTTGATCTTTCGGTTTAAGACTGCTCGGTGCTTTTGTTTTATACCTTTAATTCGCACATCAAGAACTAATAGTCTATGTTGTGTGGTCTCCCCATGTCTAGGAATCACTTTGCAATTAGTACATAATCTTCTATCAGGGTTTCTTACAAAAAAGAAGTCAATTTGAGACCTATGAGTTCCACTCTTATTTGTGATTAAATGTTCTTCCCGCTTCCTAAAGCATGTATTAACAATCTTAAGGTCGTATGCTAAGGAAAAATCTATAATAGCTTGCCCTTCATTATTCAACTCCCCAAAACCAAAACCACCTGCGCCTTTACATGCGGTCCTGCCTCTTTCCCAACATGTCCATTAAGGTCTCCCCCAATAAAAATTTTATCGGTTGTCGGTATACCTTGTATCAACATCTCAATATCAGCCCAAAACTTCTCCTTAAGATGTAATTATGCCCCTACTTGAGGTGCATATGCGCTAATAATGTTTATTACATCCTTTCCCACAATTACTTTCACAGATATGATTCGGTCTTCAATCCGCTTAACTTCCACTACATTCTTCTTCCATTCTTTTTCAGTAATGATACCAATCTCATTCCTCCCGTTTACCTTTCCTGTATACCAAAGTTTGGCACCATTAACTTCGATTTCTCTAGCTCTCTCTCCAGCCCATCTAGTTTCCTACAAGCACAATATATTAATCCTACGATCACTCATTTCTTGTGCCATCTTAAAACGCTTCCCATTTAGCGTCCCAATGTTCCAAGAACCAAATCTGATCCTACTCTCATTAACTAGCTTCTTTAGCCGCCTCCGTCTATTAGAGCGCGGTAGCCCTTGCTCATTTAACACTGCATTCGGGCGAAGATGCAGTGGTTCTCGCTCTCTTCTCACTGTATTCGAGCCATATAGTGCGTTACAACCAGGCAACGACCTAACGGGTAGCCCTTGCTCTCTTAACATTGCATTTGGGCGAGGATGCAGCGGCTCTCGCTCTCTTCTCATTGTACTCGAGCCATACAGTACGTTGCTTACGGGCAACGACTTAATGTTCACACAATTTCTTCGTTGATCCATGTCATTAGATTTGACAGGGTTTTTACGCTGGCTGTCGGGGCCTAATACAACCCTCCTCCTTTACCCGGGCTTGGGACCGGCTATAAACATAGGCTGAGTTCCCTAAGTGAATGGCAAAAGAAAAAAAATCAATTCCTGTATTTTCGAAAGTCAACTGAGACAATTTTATTGAGTGATAATCTAGTGCATCTTAATTCTCTTTGGTTTCAGCTCATAAGCTGCGTGTGGTGATTCTATTGTTAGTCTGATTTTATTACCGATGGAGCATTATTGTCATTTTAACTGTTTGCTTCATTAAATCTGAGGATTGTTCTGTTTTTTTTTTTTTAAATCTTTTCTCATAATAAATTCATTTTCTATGGAAAAAAAGGTATGTTGGAGTTAGAAGTAAATGTTAGGCTACCTTCATATTCTTCTGTCTCACATTGCTTTCGTTACATGTTCTATAGGCTAGCTTGTTTAAAATATTGTACTGTAAAGGCCTATCTATGTAAGCTTTCCAATGTATTTTCACTATTTTTTAGTTATTATGTGGTAAAACTTATGTAGGAAGATTATTGATGCACCTATATTTGGTGTTTAACCTTTTATAATGATTGCTAGGAGTTGTCATGTCCTTTTGTCCGTATGTTTTTGTTTTCGGCCTTACTGTAGATGTAATTTAGAGGGTTTTAGTAACTTTTCTTTTATTCAATCTTTCTTGATAACTTGATAGGACAAAGGAACAAATCACTGTCCTGGAACAAGCTGTTGATGTCTACACAGTGGAATTCGAAAGGTTCATAAGATTTCTCAGGTACTGTCATGCTCTGGTATTCATATTGTTCATATTATGGTAGCGATTGTAAGAAATTATTAATCTGGGAATATTGTGTGTTAATTGCAAATATTCTGTTTGATTATATTGTTGTTATTAGTCTTACTTAGGCTTAATTAGCATTTATAGGATTGTCTTCCTCCTTGCTTATTATTAGGCACATGTAACTCAATATTCATATGAGAAATATTATTCAGAAATACTTTTCTCTCAATTTGTCCACATAATCATAATGATTATTGTGATTGGCACTTGCATCATATGCAGGAACAATTTATGAAACTTATTTGCTGCTTATTATGTATTGATTGGGGTATATTGGCATAGTGGGTTTCCATGTCTGGTTAAGTGTGTGGAGTGATATGCTTGTTGGATAAGGCTGACATCCAGCGCCCCGGGTCTTTTGAAATTTTTGAATTTTTTTTTCCCAGCCTAAAATCAATGAAACAGCAAAAAGCAATAGCAAAACTGAGCTTTGAAATAAGATAAAGAGAAGAACAATCCACTTGACCCATGTCCAGTACTCAATAACATTTTAAGATTTTCACTATACTCTTGTAAGTTTCAATTTGGGTACTTACAAACCACAATACATCTCTAGACTCACGTCACTTGGTCTGGAATTCTTTTCTTAACCCTTTAACAGTTAGCAGCCAAATAATTACTAGTCATATAGTTTGTAGCTCCAGATTCAACCGCCCAAATATTAGATTTTGACTCTGAAACTAAAAGCTATAGATGCGTTACTTAGTTTTTTTTTTTTTTTTGGGACAGCTCTGCAACTTATGCCTTTGTTTGTAGCTAACAAATTAAGCTTTTAGCGTGACTTTTCCAAATTAATGAGCATCTTTGAACATGTTTTACGTAACCTGTACTTATTAGTTTTTGGTTCATTTTGTATCAACTAACATGTCTTTTTGGTCAGGGATGTCTTTGCCAACTCGCCTTTCTTCATTTCTGCAGAAGTTGCTGGGGCGTTAGAAGGGTAATTTTGGAATATTATATTGTTTTTGTTGTTGGAATGAAAGTTTTGATTTTGCATTTCTTAAGTTACTTGGTCAAATTGCAGGAATAATGATGAGTATAAGGAGATAAGTGTTCCTGCTGGAAAAAGTCATGAGGTATGTATATAGTTCTTGCAAAAAGTATGAATGAATTTCTTTTTGATTGAGGGTGGTAACCTATTTTTGTTTTCCTTTTCTATCTGTGTAAGACTCTAGACTTTTTGAAGCATAGAATGTGTTGGCATGATATGATTAGCGGTGAGCAATCTTAAATTGTTCTGAAATGATCATAGACCATTGTGAACAAGTGACATTTTTTACCTGACAGAATTTGTTGATGGGAAGAGAAATCAATACATCGTAGGAGGACAAGTGGTCCTTAAGCATGAGGAAAACAATATTGAACATAAAAACAACAGAACGTGCCAATTATTTTGATGCACTTAAACAGAAGTTCACATATTGCCATATATTATATATAAAGTTCTATGATGATGTTCTTTTGTTAGGTTCTGCTCACAGTGGACTCAGTAAACTCGTACATTGCTTGGGATTTTTCGTTAGTACAAGGCAAGATAACTCTGGTATTTCTACTAATCCTTTTCTTGAAGAGGTCAATTTATATTGTCCCTTGAATTATGATATTGACCTTTATGTTGTTTTTGGTCAGGATATTGGGTTTAGTTTGGAATTTATTAGTCCTTCTGGTGAAAAAACTGTAAGTTGCAATGCTATAATGCATTAATATCTCTGTTGTATTTTGTTTAGTTTCTCCGCAAGCTTTTTTATGGATTAAAGAAAAATTTCTGTTTAAGAGGTGAAGTGGTGCCTGAATGGCAGGAAGTATGATATTCTCCTGAAACAGAGTATACTTAAAAATATATCGGGAACAAAAAGTTCACTGCTCATTAGTGCAATACAGTTCCAAAGTTGTGCCTCTTGAACTTTGTCTTGGTGTTAGTCTGTGTCCTCATATAAGGTGAAAGGATGCTGTTTCAATTGCGTTCTCTCTTTCTGTTCCCCAAGCTATTGCAACATACAACTTTCTAAAATAGAAGAATTAAAATTTATAGCTCTGAAACTGATAAAGTCATATGGACAAAATTTATAGCTCTAAAACTGATAAAGTCATATGGACTAAACTTCAATGAGAAGCAATAAGAAGATATCAAGGCAATCGGCCAATATTGAAACAAAAAATAAGGAGAAGCTTCCTTCAACCAAATACACTAGATTGGCCTCCACATAGTTTTGTATCTCACTAGTGCCTGAAGCTCTAAAAGTGGTAAATAAGAACGGCAGGAAAAGGTATTTCAAACTTTCCTTTGAAGCAGCACTAGACAATTTATTACAAGAGTGGATGTCATGTTATGGAGGAATAATTGGACAGCTGAGCTTTTTTGGTCTATTAGAATTGATCTCATTACCTACGAAGGGCCACTGTCTAAATAAGACTTGAACTTCAAGGTGATTTTTGGATTTCCATAATGGTTTATAAATAAAAGAATTTTTTTTACATAGGTTGGTTAGAAAAGTACAGAAAATACCTACAGGATATGCACCAGAAAAATCATGGGTTCTAACCCTTCTATAAAATTGTAGGATTTATTCAAAAAACATCAAGCACATGCAAACAGCATTCAAGTTCAGAAGTTTCCCTTTTATTTAGGTTCTAATGGAAATGTAAATTTCATATAGTGGAATCTTTAAGGGTTAAAGGTTATATTTGCCCCGGAAGTGTGCATGCTGGATCACATTTACCCCGGAAGTATTTTTTTGTCCAATTTTGCTCCGGAAGTGTGCAAAGTGTATCATATTCGCCCTTTACTGTTAAAAAACCCACGTTGATTTTTAAATAATTGACGTTGACCGTTAATATTTTAACGGTAAAAGGTGAGTATAATACATTTTGCACACTTCCGGGACAAAATTGAACAAAAAAATACTTCCGGGGCAGATGTAATCCATCGTACACACTTCCGGGGTAAATATGACCTTTAACCCAATTTTTAATGCCAAAGGAACGCATTTTCTATGTTAGTCTCAGTTAGCTTTTCTCACCAATCCTTTAGGCTCTGTGCCGTACATAAATCACTATTTTTTCTCTTATGCTCTTTATTTGTGTGTTAATATCTGATATTCATGTTGGTTGATTGGATATAATGCAGCTGATGTTACCTTACCGGCGTTACGATGCTGACCAGGTGAGTTTGGCAGTCTTATTGCAGATTTAATATTTCATCAAGGACTTGAAAAGTTTCTTAATTTTGTGTTTATGAAAAAAATATCCAGGGTAACTTCTGCACATTAAAGGCTGGAAGCTATAGGCTGATTTGGGACAACACATACTCTACTTTTTTCAAGAAGGTAAATAATCGTTAACTGTTTCAGTTGAATGGAAACCATATTATTATTCCACATGGGATTACTGTTACATACTAATGGAATTTTTTGAGACAATGGCGTCGAAACTCTGAAAGACACTGCAATCTCCCATACAAACTTTGAAATTCCCTTTTTATCCTAAATTAAATTCTTTACGGTTAGCCAGTTACATATAGTAATACAAGAAAGTGTAACTATATATGGAGCCCATTTCTCTTTATATTCATCCCTCCACACAAAAAAAATTATACTTTTACTTTGTAATTACAGAAGATTGGAATCCTTAGTGCCTTTTTTTTTCTATTGATCTATGAATAACTGAGAGCACTAGGGTTTTCTGATGTGTATTAAACATATTACATGCATTGTAGGTGCTACGGTATAAGGTGGATTGCATACCTCCAGTTGCAGAACCAGTGCAGTCTGAATGAAGCAAGAATGAAGATCTTATTAGTAACTAATGGAGGATTATATAATTTGATTCCTTTTTAACTCTACCTATGCTCTTGAGGTTAATAGTAACCTCTGGTTTTATTCACCTCAAGGTTGATACAGATGACTCGATTCATTTGGTAGTGGTAGGAGGAGAACCGAACTGGAAATTGCATTAATCATTTATATGTTGTTATTATTGTATGACATTTATGGGTACAGAAATTTCAAGTGATGGCAAAAGTGGCTATTCTTGGTAGATTGATCTTTTGATTATATGCAAATTTAAAAGTAAGCCTGCAGTTTTTGCTTAAGCTACTTGTTAATTTAGATAAGATTACATAAAACTCTCTGAAACTTGAATAATTTGCATATTATTTTATAACTAGAATGCACCTTTGTTTATAAAAGTTTTTTTTTTTTTTGAAGTGGGCCTTCTTGGTAATCCTTAAATATTAAATCATTGCGTCTTTACCAAAAAAAAAAAGTTTTAAATCATGTGTAACCAATGTTCAAAAAATCAGACCTAGCTTAGAACTGGCTAAGTTATTGGTTCAAGGGTTAATAGTTAGATCGGGGTCAACTTGTGGTACAATCGGCTCTATTAAATTAATATAATTTTATTGATAATAACAAAATATAATAACATTAATCATTACCATATATCCAGATATAAATATAGATAGCTACATTTCATTCATTAAATACGAATATTTTAATGTTTCTAAAGAGGGAATAAAGGAAAATGATCACACGTAAAAATAAATATTTAATAACAACCTATATATACAAATACAAATGCAAAGAGCAACAACAATTATATTAAAAATATGCAAGTAAAAAATAGCATTAAGAATAGTAGAAAAAAGAATAATAAACATAATATATTATAGTCTCTTATATGTGGTTCCTAAAATTAAATGAGTGAAAGTTAATAATAAGGGGGATTTTAACAAAATAAAAAAACATAAAATGAATTTATTTTTAATAAAAGCATGACCGGTTCAACCACCACAGGTTTTGACCGGTTTTCCGGATTTTCGTTGGCTCAACACTTGTGACGTCGAGTCAACCCACCGTCTAGGTCGCATACAAACCGAATCGGTGAGTCTGGTTCACCTGGTTTCGTTTGAACCTCTCGGGTCTATCCGGTTTTTAAGCTATGTGTTTAACTAGTCCATGCTTTTAAACTACAATTTATGGTTAAGTGGTAGTTTAGAAATATGTCAATTTTACAATATACATATGTATAAATGACCCGTTAACCAGTTCTTAATTGGTTCTCAGGCCCTTGGATTTTCTACCATCTTTAAATATCAGACCAATTGAATAAACCAAATCGGTTTGGCTTTCACTATGATGGTAAAAATAAGAGTAAAATACGTTGATCTCCCCTCTATTTAATCAAAATTATAGAATCCCATCTATTTTGAAAACTTATATGAAACTTCCTTTGAATTAAAATATTTGTTACATAAACCTCCCTTCTAGTTTTAAAATTCAACTTCCATCCATCCAACCGTTAGTTGTCAATGAAATCACAATGTTGACCTATAATTTTGACCAAAATACCCTTGATTAACATAAGATATAATTAATAATAAATGAAGCACATTTGTAACAACATTTAAAATTAATTTCGATTGATACTTTCATATTTTTATATTATTAAATTTATTAATTTTGATCATATGAACGTCAATTTATTTTACAATTAGAAATACATTATTTTGTTCACCAAAAAAAAAAAAGAAATACATTATTTTATTTAATAATTTTACATGTTTAAAATCGTTTATTTTTTAAAAAGATTTTTTATATAATTTGCAATTTTTTAAATACATATATTGGTTGGAAATTTTTTGAATTATATTTATTAATTTAAATTATTAAATTTTAAAATCATATTATTTTTAATATATATTTATATATTAAAATGTATGTTTTATAACAGTAGATAAATGTTCTTAAAAAATTAACATTTAATCAATTTGTTAATATTTTTACGAAAAAAAATTATATTGAATTTGTGTTTAAATTAAGTAACAAATATTACATAGATCATAAGTAATTATTAAATAAATAATCGAAAGATAAATGAGATATACTTTTTTTTACTAATTTATACTTTAAGGGTAAATTAATAAAGAAGATTTATTCAAATATAATATTGAAGTAAAGAAATATAATTTGGCCAAAAAAAAAAATAAAGAAATATAATTATAGAATCTTTTTAGAATATTCTTTAGCAGTGTTAAAATTTGGACTAGATTGTATGTTTTCAAAATAGATGGGGGGTTTGTATAATCAAAACAAAATAGAAGGGAAATCAGTGTATTTCACTCTAAAAATAAAATACCAAACATATGAAAATTTTTAGGAATAAGTAATTACCCCGCCTATTTTGTACTCTTGGTCTGCTGATGTCTATATACAAATTAAAAAAAATATTGTATCCAAAGACGAAGACATGCGATATCTTCCACCAAGTCTGCATTCATATATGTTTGGCAGAGCTTAACTCGGTCGATCATATTAACAACTTCTGCTTGGCAATTATGATTTGTGACAGCTTGAATGCAAAATACCTCATCCCCGGTACAGATCTATCCAGCTATATATCTGCATTTAACAATAAATATTTTCTTTATTATATCTTAGTCCAAAAATATTACTACTACCTAATGTCCTCAACAATATCTCCTATACTAAATATAAGATTCAATTGACTAATTTGGGGAAATTAAGAAAATTAAATAAATTAACTATAGCAAATCTTACACGATCTCTTCAAAATACTTATGTTGTTCTGCATATAACTAGATTATATATTAGTTTATAAGTAAAACAAATTAATTTGGATAGAAATGATAAATATAAATCAATTTATTTAACTTCGATCTCCTCATATTAGTAATTTGGGTCTTTTGTTAAGGACCAGACATAGTATAAGATCTGGTACTTTTAGGACATGAAGCAGTATTAAGTGGATCAATCAGCAATTGACCAGAATGCATAAGCCCACTCACTAGAACTCTGTAACCTTCAGGCGACAAAATCAATCTGTGCTGTACGAAGCATCGTTGGACAAAAAGATTGTGCATATAAATGTCTGCGACCCCATGTCAACAATGCCATTTCATTCCTTTACCAGGGGAAAAAATATTCAACAGCACCTACAAAACATATGCATTGTAAACTTGTCATGCTGAGAAACATCTTAGCCTTAAGAATTGCCTTTATCATTAAAAATCATACTTCGTTTATAATTTGAGGGAAGTGTAGAAAGAGCATCAAGCCATTGGAACCAAGTTCAATATAATTTGAGACTCTGGACATTTGAATTTCATTTCACAGCCCCAAACTATTTCAAGAAGCATCTCACTCTAATAATATTCGATTATAAGAGTAACAAAACATAGATGAGATAAAAAAGTATCATGTGGAAAACACCTTTCAAAGCTAGTTAGTAAAACTCAAGCCAGCACTCACCTATATAAAGCCAAATCTGAATTTTCTTTAAAAAAAATTAAGTAAAACTCACCATTTTGGTACTGCTCAGGCCCAGCTCCTTCACTTTGTTTCTTCAAATAAGTTCACTCTGCAAAGAGATGGAGGCAAGAACCAATACAATCACATACAGAGCATCAATTACACAATTTAAATAGCCAGAAAACCAGGAAAAAAAATGAACCTTCTCAATAAAGCTAATGGTTCCATCAAGGGCAAATATTTTGCTGATTAACAACTTAATGCTAGAGGAAGACAACGATGATGACAAAGTCTTATTCCATTACATAGAGTCGACTACATTGGACTACACAATGCCATTGTGATCTATAAACAACCAAATCTTCAGATAAACTGTTAATGAAGAGGTCCCAAACCATGTAGAGGAGGAGGGCTGTGTTAGGCTCTCGACAACCAACGAAAACTCTATTGAATCATTGTGAACTTAAAACTAGAAGAAATGATAAGAAAATAGAAAAGAAACTCTATACAATAGATGCACAATATTTTTCTTTATAGAAGTTGCAAAAATTGGTAGTACCATGTAATAGAATGGTATGTTGGCACCATGAGAGGTGAACCGTACATAACAGCATCAGCTGCATGAATGACCAGGAACATTCCCAGTGGAAAGGATAGTTGTTCATTGAATAATGGATCAGGCAAGGGTCTCATGCATTGTGATAAGACCCTCAACATTCTACGGCTGGTTTAAAAGATTATCTAATGGTTCCTTTTTTTTTATACAATTATCTAATGGTTCCTGGCCGCAAGGGAAAAGAAGAGTTATATGGCTAGGCATTAGGTGTAGCTAGGAGTAGGAAATGTCTGCTGTAACTTTTTAAGTCTTTAAATTTTCAGTTGGTTCAGAGAGAGAGAGAGGGAGTAGAGTCTTTTGAAATTGAGAGTTGGTGAGGAGAGTTCTCGCCTCTCGAATGCCAGTGAGGGGTGGAGGAAGGTGGTCTTTCTTCATCATTTTATTTAATGTTTTGAGATATGTTTTCAGTAGCTTATTTTCCAGTGAGTGTTAGTGTTTAGTACTGTTCTAACTCTCCCTCTTTGTCGTGATCAATATAAAATCAGTGTTAGGTTTTGATTATTTTGCCTCAGGTTTTAACACATTGCGATATCCATACATGCAATGACAACTACAAATTTAAATAACACCATTATTAAAAATTAAAAAGGAGGAAAAGAATTCCCAACTTCGGACCATAGGTGGTACTTAGAAGAAAAAAATCCCATAAATAATAAGACATTATTCCTACTTAGAAACAACAAGCAAGATAACACAGACAACCTAACCCAGACAAAGGAACTCCTTCATGTAGGGTGGCACGTACACACTACCCTATAACTATTTACAATGAGGACCTAATTCTTCTAGGTGGGGCACAAAACTAATAATTAAAATATGAAACTATCAGAAAAAATCTGTGTCAAACCTTTTTACCTGACTAAAACTCTGAAAGTTCTGAAGGCCACACAACTTCATATTCATCAAGATCAGATGGTATCCAATTGAGCCTACCAAGAGAAATTGCCAGTATGGCAATACAACAATGTCAGCCATCAGTGATTTTATTTCTTATTTACCAAGTATCATGAACTCCAAAATTCTTGCAAGCTCAGGATATTTCTTCAACCAGCCTTTTGATGTAGAATGTTTGAGAATCTCACAAGTAATCTCATCAGGCTGGCACCCTTCCATGGCCATATTTTTTAATAACCCAATAATATCCCAAAACCTGCCTCTATGAAACATTGCTTTTAGAATGGCATTGTATATTGCAATGCCTGGAACAATCCCGTTCTCAAGCATTTGCCTTCTTATATGCAGAGCAACTGATATTTTCCCTTCCCTACAGAAACCACTGATCATGGATCCATATGTAAAATGATCTGGTTTCAGTTTCTGCCTATACATGCCTTTGAATAATTGGCTTAAAAGCAACTTATTGTGTTTTCTAATTGAAGCATGTATAAGAATGTTATATGAAATAATATCAGGTGGAAAACTAGTGTTCTGAACATATCTAAAGAAGGCGCATGCAGTCTTAAGTAACCCATTTTTGCAAAGTTGGTCCAGAATCACATTAAAAGTAATTGTTGGATAACAACCATCACGCAAGATCAATTCTAGAAGCTCAAGACATGCAGATAATCTCCCCACTTTGCCGAAATACTGAATTAAACAAGTTGTACTGATGGCGTCTGGCTTAATGCCTTCAGACTCCATGCGTGACAAAACTCTCTCGATAATTGATGAGTTTTCTTGTTTACATGCAGCACACAAAATTGTATTGAAGGAAACTGAATCTGGCTTATTAGTACCCCATTCAAAACAATCCAGGAGCTTAAAAGCTTCCTCAAGATTCTCTTGAGCAAATCCCTTCAAAATCGTGTTATATGTAATAGTATTTGGAGAAAATCCATTTTCCATCATTGTTTTCAACAAAGACATGGCTTCTTGCAATCTTCCCTCGAGACATAGACAGTGGAGCAATATGTTTAAAACTGCAGTATCCAGAGCATAGCCTTTCGAAATCACATTAAGCAATATCTCCAAAGCAACCCCTGATTTTCCTATTTTCAAAAGGCCTCCAGACAAAGCAGCACATGTATGTGGACTAAGAGGATATCCTTTCTGATCTATCACCTGAAGAAGTTCCACAACATCATTCTCTCTATCTTGATGACAAAGTTCACGGAGAATTACATTATAGGTGGTCAGGTCTGGTTCACATCCTCTACTTTGCATCTTGGCTAGGTATTCTAGAGCCTGTTCAATTTTCCCACTATCACATAGAAATTTGATGATTATAGTGAATGTTTTGACATTGGGCCTATAACCATCACTTTCCATGTCATCTAGACAGCGTAGAAGATCTTCTTCATGCCAACCTTCTTTACAAAATCCATATACTAAAGCAGTATAAGAGCAGACATTAGGGGCCATACCTCTCTTTTTCATTAAATGAATCAGTTGCAGAGCAGCATAACTCTGGCCGGACTTGCACATAGCCCATAGGATTTTATTATAATTATGAGTGCCAACGAAGTAACCCTCTTCCAGAAGGGTAGATATAACAAAATATGCTTGTCGGATCATTCCAGCCGTGCCAAGCAAAGAAATCAAAGAATCTACAGTGTGCTGCGTAGGAAAATATTTCAACTGCACCATGAAGTCAAAAATATTGAGGGAATCAATATGATGCCCAGAGTATATCATTTTTTTCAACATTCCAGACAATAAGCTGAATGATGGGACAAATCCGCTTCTATGCATCTCCTTTGCAATCAAAAAGGCAGTTTTCAGATAGTTGAGAGCCAACAGCCCATTAAGAAGTGTGTTGAAGGTTATTGCATTTGGAATAGGACCAAATCGTCTCATTCCCCGATACAACTGCTCTAGCTTGTCAGTTGATGCATTATGGGACCTCAAATAGCAATAAATCAAACCATTATAGTCATAAACAGTAGGCTTCCCGGCTATATTTCTCATGCAACACAGTGTCTCCATAGCTTTTTCAAAGTGGCCTGAGGTAGCATAATCCTTCATTGTATGCTGCAATTCTATGTAATTACAATCATGAGCTTCACTAGCATCCGTCAAATCCATTGTCTTGAGAGCACTAAGCGAAGAAAAATTTACAAACACACTGCCATTCCTGCAAATTCGATATGAATTACTTACAAAAGTAATCGTGCCAGAAGTCACCACTGGCATGAAAGCAGCAATCTTTGCTGAGTAGGGTCAGCTGCTCCTTAAACTCTGGAGAAGGTGATATTCAGGGAAACATTAGATAAATACTGAAGGACGAAGGTTAAGAAAATCTTCCATGTCACATAATAAACACCAATATATTTACAGAAATTGTAGGATGCTACATTACAGCATGGCTCATTTCAAATTCCAAATGCATTATGTTAATTTTAGCTGTATTAATTTAACGGAAACGTGCACCCAGCTCAAATAACAATTACATTTCAACCTCCCAAGCTCAAGCTACAAACATTGATTCGAAACCATAACTGCCATCACATAGTTTCGCATTCAGCTTTATAAATGCACCTGTATGAGCAAGGGATATTGAAAACAAAGTCCACTAACTATCAAAAACAGATTTTTAGCAGTTATACAAATAACCAAACAAGAAGCAAAACTTCAGTAAAAAAAAGTTTTGAAATGCAGTTGAGTTCTTCACCGGGAAATTACACCAAAAAGAAGAAAAAAAGGATCTTGGGTAGAACTTCAATATCCCATTATACTATTTTACCAATGAAACGAACAGGCATATAACAATTCCAAACTCAAGAGGAATCCAAATGAGTTACCATAAACTAGGAACAGAGAATTCGTACCTATTGAAGGTTGAACAGTGAAGGAGAGACCTATGCCACTTTTTCTTTGGGCTAATCTGACCTTTTAAATTTGTTTGTTGAATTTTTGTTTTGGACAACAAAGAACTAAACTTTCATTAGCGTTCATTAATAACAGTTAAGGCTATGTTTGGTTCAACTGAGAGGAGGGGAGGGGAGGGTGGGTTATGGGCTTTGTTTGGTTGGAGGGGAGGGGAGGTAAGGTTTGATTTTTTGTTTGGTTCCAAAAGGGAGGGGAGGGGGCAAATTATAAGTTGACAATTACGCCCTTATAATTTTGTTTCAATTTTTTCTTCCTTGGTTTATAAGGTTTGATTGCTCCTTGGAAGAACCAGTGTGATTTGGCTCTTCAAAAGATATACATGATTGAGATAATTCTGGAGCTGAATTAGAATTTTCTTCAGATTCACTAGTATCATGAATAATATCATCACCCGAATTGGACACAACTGGTGATTGTCCAACTACAACATGTTTACCGGCTGATTTATCTTCTCTGGGGAAATTTAATGGTTCCTTGCCTAGACGAGCACTCTCAAGTTCAAGAGCATGGAGGATTGCATCTTCTCTGTGAGCAAACTTCACTGCCTTCGATTTTTCAAAGCATTCATTATACTCTCCGCAATGGAAAGGTTTCACTCACTTTGACTTTTTAAGGTTATACCAATCCCTACATCACAGAAGAGATTTCACCAAAATGAGACCATGTAATCACATTAATAAAACTCTATAACTCCAACAGCAATAAGTTCAAGAGACATAATTGGAATCTGAATCACAGAAACCCAGGGACACATGTATCTAACATCTAGGATGAGGAAACAGTGCAAAAGTAGCTCGCATTTCGCATCTGATAAAAAAAAGAATGCTAAAATTAAATCTCAAAACCCAGGGCCAAGTCAACATACATCCAATAAATACAAGACCACTTCATAAAAAATTATAACATAAAAGCAAATTTTAACAAAGTCTTTTCCTATTTTTTCACTAGCTAAAATTAAATCTTTAACACAATGAGCAAGCTTCCAAGGCAACACAAATTTAAAACTTGCACCCAAGAAAATTGAAGTACATATATAGAGCAAAAACTGAACAAAACCAGTTCAATTTGATGCTGTAAGGGCCAAATTCAGATCAGAACATGCATGTATCATAATGAGAACCACATTCAGATCAAGAAATACCATTTATTCACACCATGTCCAGTTATTATTTCCAAACCAAGCACTCAAAATTTCAATCGAGACGGCAATAGAAGCAGAAATTTAGGACAATTTAATCAAGCAATAAATTCCAGTTTCAACAATCACAATTTCTGTTGCACAAATTCGACATCCCTTTCAGGAAAATGACAACAAAGGACTAGTTTCACAGCAGCAAAAATGTGTTTCTTATTTCAAATATCAGTCCAGGTACTGCAGAATCAAAATTTAAGCACCCTGTGGCATTCCAACTTACAGATATTGTAAAAATAAGCTGCTAGCCATAGCACAAATCGGTTCTGTAGCTTCATAGTTCAGAAAAATAAGATACATTCATTCCAGTTTCAAAGTGAAAATCGAAAAAAAAGAAGAAGCAACACAAAATGAACAAGCTCACCTGAAAAGCGACTACACGATGGACGAACACTGGAGGGGCGGACGGCGAGACGAGGAAGGAGAAGAGCGAAGAATAACGGAGGATAGAGGAAGAACGATGTGAGAGAAAGGGTTTAAAGAACATACAACAGGAACCTAAACAAACTATAAGGGGCTGTTTGGTTCAACTGAGGGGAGGGAAGGGGAGGTTCATTAAAGTTAGGGGAGGGAAGGGGAGAACCTTGTTTGGTTGGAGGGGAGGGGAGAACCTTGTTTGGTTGGGGGAGGGGAGGGGATATTTGATTTCTTGTTTGGTTCAGAAAGGGAGGGGAGGGGGCAAATTAGAAGTTGACAATTATGACCTTTACTCTTATAATTTTATTTTATGGTGTACCTTTGATGATTATTTATTATAAAATAAATATTTCTTCAACATCAACTAATTAGATGTCCTTATAGTTTTATTTTAATTTTTTCTCCTTTATTTAACTTATTTTTATTTAACTAATTATTTTCTATTGTTTGAATTTCAAAAACATATTACTTCACCTAAACTTGATAAAATATGTTTATATTAAATTTAAATGGGTTGTAATATTAATTTTTATATGCTATTTCATTAATTCTTAAACAAAGTTATGAATAATTATATGATTGATATCAATATAATAAAATTGGTACAAAATAAACAACTTGTACCGGTAAAAAAACAAAAAACAGTTTACACAAAAACATCCAAAATAATAATCATCATATAAGCATTCCATAGTTTTTATGAGCTCCACATACATTTCAATCAACATAAACAATTGTGTCTTCCTAGTAATGAATCATCCTCCTTGAAAAGGGATAATAATAAAAAGCCTCCACAAGCAATGGACATTAAAAATGCAAGCCATATTCCTGCAAAGCCACAACCCAAGATCATCCCATACCGAAGATTACAGCTGAAAGATGAAGAGAAATCACAAGCACGTAGCTGTAAATCTGAAACTTCTACTAATTTAAGCAAGTCTAATATGAGCTTGCCTTCAAAACAAAACAATCAGTGGAATTACAGACTGCAACGTAACAAATATTCAACAGAACATCTTCCAAATTTTCCCTTCACATTTTTTTTCTCCAGTAACCTTAATTTCCACTCTGCAATCATAAGTTACTCTTATCATCTCAAGCCTAAATGCTAAGCTCCAGTCAAAACTCAACAATTCCAACAGAGACTAATCCTTCTTGTTAGAACTTATGCTTTTCTTTCAATGGTCGGTAATTTTTTCAGAGATGTATGTTCATGCAAAAATAGTTTCACTGCCATGGAATTTAATACATGATAACTAAAGTGATTATTTATTTTAAGCAAAGAACGCCCTCACCAATTCGCTTAAAGATTGCTAAAGGTGCAAATATAACCAGAGTTGTAAAGAGAACGAAAAATGTACGCGCTGTCCACCAATGGACATATTTCTGCTAGGTGAGAAAATGCACGAGTGTTGACCAAAAACATTCAGAGTCTGTTTGGTTTTGGATAGAAAAGCAAGCAAGAGATCGAGGGAAATCGGATACACACTCACCTGAATGGCGGAAGATCGGCGACGGCGGACGAGCGGCGACGCAAGCACTAGCGACAAAGCTTGGCGACGAACTGGAGGAAGATCGCTGAAGTTCAGAAGAAGAGTGAAGATGAGCTGCCATGTCGAGGGTTGCAGATAAAATGGGGTTTTGAGTGAAGAGGGTAGGTTTGGAATATTGTAATTATGATATGGACAATTTAGTCAATAATGGATACAAGTTTTCTCACCCCTCTAAAAAAACCCAATTTTGAAGGGGTAAATGTCTAATTTTGCCCTGAAAGTAACTAAATAGGAGCTTATTTGCCCCGGAAGTAACAAATGGAGTTTATTTACCCGGAAATAGTAAAAACGGCGCATATTAGCCCCAAAGGACATTAAAAGCTCCCTTTATTATTGGGCAAAAGTCCAATTTTGCGCCGCTTTTGTTACTTCCATGGTAAATAAGCTCCATTTATTACTTCCGGAGCAAATCAGCTCCTACTGGGTTACTTCCGGGACAAAATTGGACCTTTACCCAATTTTGGAGGGATAAAGAGGGAGAGCAATGGGCCACAAAATGACAAAAATTCTCCCCTCCCCTCCCTTTCCTTTTTACTACCCAAACAAGTTTTTCTCCCCTCCTCCCCTCCCCACCCCTCCCCACCAAAACCCCCCAACCAAACAGACCCTAAAACTATAAAAGCATTATTGGAAAACATAAACCAAAAGCAAAACCTCGTTGATGCACAAGTTGGTTCCATCTATTTTTACTCTTGCCGGAAGGTTTTTTTTTTTTTTTCAAAGTTTGGTCTGAAAATTTTAAAACGCAGTAATTCTTCCATTGAAATATCGAAGCTGAGTGTTAAAAAATTACACTGGCACTTAATATTTTAACAGTGACATAATTACACCATTTTAAAATTTTGGGGGCAACTTTAAATAAATAAAAAAACTTCCGTGACAAAATAGCTCTTAAAAAAAAATTTCTGGACAAATTTGTACTTTTAACCCCTTTTTACTCCCACCAACTTTTTTGTGTGGAGTCGATCTTAGATGTCGATGTAGAATATAATTTTAGTTTTCATTAATTGAAATTAACACTAGTGATAGGTGGGAAGACAATTAATAAAGATGATTTGAGAATTTTTGGAAAAAAAAATACTATATTAACAAATTTAACTAAGTATATTTAATTTAATCAAGTTACTAAATTGAGTTTTACATCTAGGATTAGAGGAAGTAATAGGTCTCACACCGTGCGCTAATATTTTATTTCTATTGTTGTAATTAGTGGCTATCTATTTTGTTGTAATATAGATAGATAGCAGAAAAGGGCAAAAAACTCCTTGTGATGGATAATACTCCTATAAATCCTATATATAAGTACAAATTAATTTTATTTTGAGAAATTAAAGATATAAAATAAATCATTGTAAAGTATTAATATTGGTACTTTTTTTAAAAAACTAATTTACCTTTCTTATAAATTAATTTACAATATAATTATATCTTACATATTGTGTAATTAAGTAGTCTACTTGACTTGCTTAATATTAAAAATAAAAGGACAAAGACTCTTAAATACCCAAGAAGATATACCTAAAGAGCTGCCAGCACCGAGAAGTTTTTTTTGGATCTTAAATGCCTAGGAAGTATTATTATTATAGTATTAATATTAATGTACAAAGTTAACAGAGAGGAAAACAGACGTTTGCCACGTCAGACTGAATGGATGATTATGTGGCTTGGGTTAGGGAGCATTTAACTTCCGAGTGCTATATGCTTCTTCAAAAAAACTTTCGAGGCATTTAAGAACCTTAACCCAAGCCACGTGTCCACTATGTGTCCTGCCAGAGTATCCATTTAAAGCCAGTTAAGTTGGCACCGTTAAAAATGGTCAGCATAGCTACTAAAATTAACTTCCATGGTATTTAAGGTCCAAAAAAAAATTCTCAGTACTGGCAGCTCCTTCAATATAATTTCCTGGGTATTTAAGAGTCTTTACCCAAAATAAAAGGGTCAACTCAAATTTAATATTTACGACCTGACGAACAGATCCATATGCTGACTACACCAGCCCAATGTCATATTTTGGGCCTGCCTTTGTATGGGCCCAATGTGAATATCGTAGTTAATAATATCCATCTTCAACCTTCATACCCTAGGGTTTCTCAGAACAGCAGCTGAAGCCGAGGCCGAAACTCCATTCACCGCCATGGTTCTCAAGTAAGCAGTTTATCCCTTCCCTTTCCTTTCTCACTTCTCGTGTATGCATAATTATGAGCTTTTCCTCAACCATAATCTCATATCACTCTGTTATTTGAGTTTCTTCTCTCGTTTCTTGGCCATCATTTTTTTTGTGTGTGCATACTTTTAGAGGTAAAATAGATTCCAGATTAACTCATCAATACCAACAGTGAACTAGAAGCTTCTGAATCATAACGATTGCACAATCCTTTTTTTCTTTTCACTTGATAGCTTGATATTGTAGAAACTTGAAACTGAATTTGGCTTTAGTTGCGAAATAGTAGTTCTGTGTTGTATTGCTAGCATTTGAGACATGCTTAGACTAATTGGGAATTCTTTACACGCAAGTCTGGTTTTTTTTTTTTCTCTCGATCAGTACAAAAATGAGAAATTTAATTTTTTTTTTTCAAATAATTGCCTTGTGACAAATTTGGTAACTGGTGCTTGATATTGGCATATTAGGACGGAGCTCTGTCGTTTTAGTGGGGGCAAGATCTACCCTGGGAAGGGCATCAGATTTGTTCGTGGTGATTCTCAGGTGATTCTAATTGGGTTAGTCTTCAATTTTCAGGGCTGATATGATGATACATTAGGTGTTAAATGTGTTATTTATATATATATATATATTTTCAGGTGTTTTTGTTTGCCAACTCGAAATGCAAGAGGTATTTTCACAACCGATTGAAGCCTTCAAAGCTCACCTGGACTGCCATGTACAGGAAGCAACACAAGAAGGTATTGTTATTATCAAAATACCCTTAGTTTTAATCAACCATAGCTGATGGTATCCATTATTAGGCCCAAGTTATGTTAAATGTCTGTAAATTAGCTTATATTGACTGGATATGTGTATTTTACTTATCGTATTGTGAACTGTGATATCTCATTGATCAAATGCATGATTCTCGTTTGTGTATGAGATGTCTGCAGGACATTGCCCAAGAAGCAGTGAAAAAGAGGCGCCGTGCAGCTAAGAAGCCGTATTCTAGGTCTATTGTTGGTGCTACTTTGGAAGTTATCCAGAAGAAGAGAACTGAGAAACCAGAGGTTCGAGATGCTGCTAGAGAAGCTGCGCTTCGGTGTGTATCCCTGGCTCTCTCTTCAATGAGACTCATTTGTTGTCATCTCATATTGGATGGCAAAAAGTTTTATTACCACATATATCTGATTTTTTTCAATGCATGATGCAGTGAGGTTAAGGAGAGGATCAAGAAAACAAAGGATGAGAAGAAAGCAAAGAAGGCTGAAGTGATGGCCAAGACACAAAAAGCACAAGGAAAAGGAAATGTTCCCAAGGGTGCTGCCCCCAAAGGTCCTAAGATTGGTGGAGGCGGCGGGAAGCGATGAATTTGATTTTGATTTTTGAGTTTTGAGACTTCCATTCGGTCTCTTATGTTATATTTCGGTTGCTTAATACGTTATGTGGATCTTTTGTTTTGTGGTTTAGAGCACCTAATTGAATTTAAATGCATTTTTCCAGCAGAGTTTTTGTTAATGTCGTTTATTTTAAGCTTGTCTGTTTGCATTGGGGACGATCCTTTTAATTTAAGCTTGATTAAAAGGAGATGACATGATTTCTATCTTAATTAGAAGTGTCACAAATTATTTGAAGAATGGATTTTGTACTGAATTTTATATTTCAATCCACTTCATCTCCAAAATTTATCATTTTCTCTTGAAATATCTATTGATTGTACGCATTGAGGAGTTTTTATCTAAGGATAGTAATGATGAAAGGTGGTATTTTAGAAAAATCAGGTTATGCTTGTTGCCAATTAGTAGTATAATTACTTAAATCTACTCTAATAAGTTTATTAGCTCTTATATTAAAAATCGAATGTAATATTTATTTTTACTTTTATTAATCTGCCCAAAATCAAGAATTATGCCTGAGAAACATAAATGTTTAAAGAGGAACAAATTCTCCCTAACTAACAATTAGGGGTGTTCACGGGACGGGACCGGGACGACCCCGTCCCGTCCCGTCCCGAAGAAAAGTGTTCGGGACGGGGTTTCCGTCCCGAATTTGTCCCGGTCTCGATCGGGACGGGACGGGACCGGGA
This sequence comes from Mimosa bimucronata, assembly GCA_037074515.1. Classification (NCBI taxonomy): domain Eukaryota; kingdom Viridiplantae; phylum Streptophyta; class Magnoliopsida; order Fabales; family Fabaceae; genus Mimosa; species Mimosa bimucronata. Next base: position 7,360,724 of record CM073446.1, read on the forward strand.
CGGGACGGGCCTTGTCCCGGAACTTTTTCCCAATTAAAAAAATTGACCCAAAAATATTTTTTTTGCAGAGCAACACATTTGGTGGGTGATTTTATAGCATAATTAAATCTCCTCCAGTGCCATGAGCACTCCATATTAATACATAATAAACCAAAAACATAATAATTAGAGTAAAAAAAGTAGCAACAACTACACATTTAAATAGAGTTTAAAAAAACTTCAAATGTGATATGTTACACATAGAGCATAGTGGCAGCGGACCAGAAATTTGAGATCAATGAATGGTTGGAACTTAGTTTAGAAGTAAGAGTTATATATTTTTTTTAAAAAAAATTCATATATACTCACATGTGAGACAGATGACACATGTATTTTTTAAAAAAAATTATGAGCATACATATATATATATATTCGGGACGGGACGGGATCGGGACGACCCCGTCCCGAGTCCCGTCCCGTCCCGAAGCGGTACTCTGTCCCGTCCCGGTTTGTCCCGTCCCGAAAATTTTCGGGACGGGACGGGACGGACCGGGACGGGACAGAGTTGAACAGCCCTACTAACAATGATTGTGTAAAAATTAGTGTTGACATTAACTTTTTAAATGATAGGAGGTAAAATTGCTTCCATTTTGGTTGTTTCCAAGCAAATTTGCTCCTATAAAAACTTCTAGATGATTAGCTAGTAATTGGGAGAATATTGCACCTTAACTCTAAAATTTTGCATGATTACAAGAAGAAATGCTTCTTCTAATGGATTCATGAAATCCCATTGGTAAGCTTTTTAATTTAAAAAGATAAGAAAAAATGATAAAAAACCCACTCAAACAAAACCAAAAAAAAAAAAAAGAAGTAGAAGAAATAATGGCTTTGAACAAGGAAGATATTTAACATAAAGTTCTATTATATATATGTAATCAGACAAAACTGTTGCAGTAATCACAAGAGACCCTCAGTTGAAATTCAAGAAAGCACCTCCTTACAAATGTCACTCCTAATATGCAATGTGGCCTTCACATGCATGACTAGTAGGTTTTTTTTTTTTTTTTTTTTTTTTTTCAGCAAGTATTATATGGTGGAAAACATAACTAGAACACGTGATGGAATGTAAGAATGAGATATTTTGAAGAAGTCTTGTGATATTTTGAAGGAACTTTCTATGAAAAGAAATCAACATGACTTTTACATACTTTAATAAATTTTGTATTAGTAGCTTGCAAGTTGATGTTTTTATTTATATATTATCGAGCAAGTTATTTTTGCAAGTTGTGATTTTTTAGTTGTCTTTTAACAAATTGTCATTTGTAAGTTGTAGCTTTATTCGTTAAGAAAGAAAACTTAATCTATAAATAGGATTGAGAACACTTGTGTTAACTAAACTTTGACGATGATGAATGAAATTTGTTAGCCAGCTACCTGAGCTCTCTTTCTCGCCCCCCTCGAGCTCTTCATATTTCTTCCTCATTGTTTCTTATTTCCCCCTAAGTTGAGACCTGTTTCTTCCTCTTCCCCACCTCTGTTACCATCTCTATGGCCATTTCTTGTTCTGTTTGCATTAGATCTAAGTGAATGTTTCCCAATCTGTTTTACATAAAGTTACCAATCACAATCTTTATATTCAGAAAGATATATTAAAGAGAGAGGATTTGTATGAAAAGTGAAATTTTGGTATACATTTACATTCTTTTCTGAGTGTTTCTCCCAATGCATTATTGTAGAGAACCAATTGTTACAACTTTAACTACTCAGTGCTAGCACAGGTTCTCTCAATCACCTTTGAATCCATTCTCTGAGAATTCCTGGATGGAGGAGAGCTAGATCCTCTAGAAGATCCCAGCCCAAAGAAGCTAAGCTTACTGATCCTTCTTGAGAAAGAACTCAAAACTTTTCTTGAACCAGTCTTTGCCATATCCCTTTTTAAGAACACATGGTCCCTCTCTAGATCATTTAGTCTCATTCTCAACCGTGCTAGCTCAAGTTTTAACTCACGGTTTTCACGTCTCAATGATGCATAGTTGTCTCGGGGGGACATTGCTGCACTTAGCGCTCCACTACTCATGCGCCATGACTGGTGCATTGGCCTAGGGTCATCTTCCACAGAGGAGCAGCACAAGGCATTTTTCAACCTTAATTGCTCAAAGTAAAGAACTTGAACAATTGATTGGAGCGGTAGGCGCTCATTTTGGGCAGCATGAGCCCCAGCTTCTTGTGAAAGCTTTTGGAAATCAAGCAATTTGCATAGCTTCTTCTTGTCCAAATCTGACAAGCATGGATGAGCCTGAGAAAAGCATTGGAAGAAGAATTAAAAACAAATGTGGTTATAGTGATTTTAGGGGCACTGTGAGAGTAAAAGAGTGAGACAACGTCTTATGTTAGATTTGTAAGTTGATCAAAACAAAGACCAAATACTCTAAAGTAATGGATAGAGAGAAACTCATCTTTGTAATTTCTGTGAGGTTGGTTGTGTGTTGTGATGACTTAATTTGAAGGTGCATGGTTCCTCAGTTTTACCTTAAGATTTTGAGTCAAGAAATGATATCAAAGTCAAACTCACTTGTATGTTTTGTCAAAACTCTAACAAGAATAGGCCCAATGAATTCCCTGGGGCATGTCCCTCTACAAGGATATAATTTACTGCATGCTAATTTTTGTGTGAAAGAAATCAAAATATTTTTCGCCCCATGCTAGATTTAGATGGTATGTGATTCTACAGATAGCATATCACATTTAAGAATACGACCAAGAAAGAAAAGTTAGTCATATTTTAAACAAGAATTAACTATTGTATCCATAAATCTTTGCGAACTACTTTAGGAAGACAATGTCTAGTCAAGTATTCTCACAGAAATTGGTTCAAAAAGCATTTCTGAAATGAATAGAATTTTCCTTTGGTTTAGTTTCATTCCTAACAGATTCACTGCATTTCTTCCCTTTGAAAATTCATCTATATGATTAGAGAAAATATTGTGCACATACATATGCCAGGAAGGAAGACAAAACATACTTTCAAATAAATGTCAATGGCTCGATATAGCCCATCATGAACTGTTCGTGCATGTGCCGGCAAGGTTTCTGCGATGACCAAAAACTTTGAAAGCTCCAGGTTTGCATCAGGGGCAATTTCAGCAAGGTAATTATCCACTAATTTTGCCACTTTAACTAATGCTGTTTGTGAAGGAGAACGAGGGCTATCGGATTCGAAAACCGAAACATCATCCAGGTCATCCTCACTATCATCCTGCTGACAGAAGTTCAACAAAATTCTGTGCACTGTGTCTACATCAAATAAGGTATCACCTTCATGCTTAAATGATGGAATCAGAAGGTCATCAATAGTGGCAACATCAAGATGTGATCCAATCCTTCTTTCTAGGTCTAGTCTAGAAGCAATAGCACAATCAAGCATCACTGCACTTCTCAGAAGCCCAAAAAGGAAAGTGATTGGAACAGCAAGCTTCTCAATTGGCAAAAGGCTGACTATAGTCTCAACCACAAGCTTTTCATGATCAATTAAATCAGAATCAGCTTTATTAGTCTGACTAGATGGATTCCACAAGCTGGATTTCTTTGTTAATTCTTTCTGAGCATAACTTACAAGGGAGGCACCAATGCTCTCAGGCCGGACCCCACGGCATTTCATTGCAGTTATGACACGTTGATACATGTCAATGCGAAGAACAGATAGATCTTCTATCCACCAGTCACTATCACAATTGGCCTGCCTGCTCATGTGAAGCCTCCCTGAACTGCTATACTCTAACCTTGAGAAACTAGAAGCTATTTGCTCTGCACAAGCTTTTGAGGCAATTGCTTCTATGCAACGGTTAACTATTTTTAGCTCATCAGCAAGAGGGAGTAAGTTTTCACATTGTTGCAAGACTTCAATGCACATTTCAAGGTTCTTGCAAACAATGCTGTCCAGATATACCTCAGCCCTGGAGCCATGGTTGTCTTTTGAGAATTCTTCTGTCATTTCGAGGTAATCAGAAACACAACAGAGCTGTGCAACGTTTTTAGATGTGATTTCAAAGTTTATATTGTAGCAGAACTTGGCGGCCAGCTCAAAGGACTCATTGCCTCCTGGTAAATTAAGGAGCTCAATTCTTGAGATATCAGAATCCCTATGTTCTGAAACTAAGCTCCGAATTCGCCCACTTTTAGAAACAAGGGGAAACTTCATACAATGGGAAGAGCAATTAGAATCTTTGAGCTGTTAATCAGAATAAAAGTAAGTTCAAATTAAAAAAGATAGATACTTGCCTTATGCAAAGAAAATGTTACTCCATTCACATCTATAGTTATATCACTTGGTAAATCCCGAAAAATCCTACAAATGTGATGTCAATAGTCAATCTTTCAGAAGAAATAATTTGTTGCAGGAATAAACTTGTGAGATAAAGACTAAAGATTTTAAGAATTAATTGATAGGCGATGAGTTTACCACACATGGGGTACTAGTTATTTATGATCCAGTATATAGTTAAGCTTTCATGGAGACAATAGATATTGATCCAACATAGTACTTGCTAGCATCAAACTTATAACCAAATAACATCAATTACAACAGAATTCATGTGCGTTCAAATATTATGCACCAAGCTTATTCCACATTTCCGAGTCGTATATGAGACATAAATATTGGCAAATTAGTGATATGCATATAACATGTGAAAATATACAGAAAAGCTGGATTAAAATAGTTTGGGAGAAGAAAGAAACAGAATTCAGATTGTACACATTCGTGAAGGAAAATGAACAGTTCCTCCACTTTGAGAGGTATGGAAGTTTGGATCACAGAAACAACCTAAAGAAGAAGGACTTTTAGTTTTTAAAAAAATGGAGTTCCGAATCCCAATAACAGTATGATCTAATCAGATTAAGTATCAAACTAACACCACTTGGTCACCCTAGAGAAAACTGGAAACAGAGACTAATACATCACCAAAATGTTAGAAGCTTGGAAAATATCAGAAGCTCACCCCTCAATAGAAATGTTTCAAGAAGGGGAAAAAAAAAAGGAAATACAGACCTGAAACTTCAATGAATAAAAGGCAACCATACAATCTATAAGTTTTGGTTCCATGGTATGAAAGTTGAGTAAGAAGCTGAGGATTTAAGTTCAGCTTCCAATCATAGTCAAAATTACCCAAAACAATGTTATTCACATGAAGTAAACAAAAAGGCATGAGCAAATTAAGCAAAGAGAGCATTAAGATATCATGGAACAAAGTACAAACCATTCACTGGATCGATGCCTTGCACTCTTTCTCAAGGACATTTGCTGCCTCTGCTGCTGCTGCTGCTTCTCATTATGATCCATAAAGGATGAGAATTCACAAAACCCAGTAATGTGATATTAAAAAAAGATGTCAGAGGATTAAAAAAAGGTATAGCAGAGTGATGAGTTTAAGGTACTGAAGTGGAGAAAGAGACGGAAACACCCAAATGGGAGATGTTGATATTGGGCAAGTTCTTTGGCCACTTTCATCAAACAGCTGGTGTTCATAGATTGTGTTGTCCAGAGCCAAGGGCCTCACTTGTTTGTGGGTCATACTTTGCTTTTTGGATAATCACCCTTTTCAATCTATTCAGAGTTCAGACTTCACAATATCTTAAACTTCAAGGTCTATAAGTCTATAAAACTATGAGTTTATTCAGAAATAAGACAAAAAAAAAAAAAAAATATAGCAGGAAACAACAAAGATACACACAGAGGACAAAGTCAAAAATGGGAAATGAAAAGTTTATAGCTTTAGATTCACCATAACATAACAGAAATGAAACTGAGTTAAAAATTGAATGGAAGAGAAAAAAGGTGTGCTATTCCTTTTGCCACTGTCATATAGATACCTTTTCACGTGAAAGAAAAAACATAGATAGAAAGCAAGAAAACGTTAAAAAGTAGGAAGAACAATAAAAGAACTTGGCTAAGAGTTAATGGAAGCGAGGTATCTATTGGGGACCCATATAATAATTATTACAGAGATACGATATGATATCTTCCACTAGTAGCTATCTTCTACCATTCCTTTTTTTTTTGGACTGAATCTACCATTCCTTTTCATGAAGATGAAAACAAAAAATGGGTTTTTGAGAGACTTATCAATTGGGCGCGTGACCATGTAGGGTTGGCAGGAACACTAAAGCCATGCACATGTGCGTTTGTGGCAGTCATTTTATATGAACATCATCAATAATTCTTCATCAACAAGTGATATTTTTAGTTTTCTTTGCCCTGTTTGAAAATTCTGATCACTTATTGAAGAAGCAAGCTCATCGCATCAGAATGATTATAATGTGCAAATGAATTTATTTTTTTCTATTTGAAGGTTGAGAAACTGGTAGATTTGGTTTCCCTTAATAGCTCACATAAAGGCACGGATACAAACAAATTCAAATTTATAGGGCTAAGTCATTAAGTATCATGGCGTATTAATAAAACCTATGTGACACATTAAAGTAATTTTTCAGTAGCACCCAATAATTAAAAATAATTTTTGATACATCCAGTAGACCAGCACCTTAACCAACACCTTAAAAAGAATTTTCAATAACACTCAATATCCTAAGTTTAGGTTGTTCGTTGCTAATGACAAAAATACTTTTATGAGCAAAATTGCACCAAAAATTATTTTAGGATACTGATTGTTATTGGAAAAAATACTTTGCGAATTTGAATATATAAAAATTAATTTAAAATATTGAGTGCTGCTGGAAAAACACTTTAAGGTGTTTGATACAGTTTAACCCTATTTTATATAGGATTTGCACTAGCATGTGAAACTAACTATGAAAATAGTTTGTTTGTTTTTGAACAGAAAATAGTTTGTTGAAAAGAGGAAATAAAATTATCAGTTTAAGTTTTAGATTGGAAAAAAGCACAATGAATGAATGACAAGTTTATTATGTTTGGTGGAATGTTAGATCACATGATTGTCTATATGGTGATGTTGTCTCCATTCAGGCTTGTTCATAATGTGTATCTAGAAAATGCATCAAAACATGAGCGAGTTCTCAATTAGGTGCTCTTAAAGTCCAATACTTTTCTGTCTACACCTTTTTATGTATTGTATATCAATAAGCTTGGGCCAGAAGTTATACTACAATAACCATTTGGTCAAATAAATAATGTTTGTCTTTGACCTCCTAACACAAGAACTCATACAAGTTAAAGAGACTGTTTTTTGTTTATCAGTGCTCAACAATATTTCTTTATACTCCTCTCGGTCTCTAATATAAGACCTAGACAATGAGTTTACTCTGACATTAAATTAAAATCTTAATCTGCTTTGTCTTCTAAATTTATTTATTTTTACACCAAAATATCTATATTGATCACATATATTAAGGGGATTTATATCAAGAGTAGTTTCAATGCTCATGATTAAATGAGGTATTCTAGGAAAATCAATATCCATTTATTACAAAATAATTAGCTTAACTAATTTTTTTTAATATCCGTAATTAATTTATCTATATATTATATTAAGCACGAAGGTAGTACATTATACTTTTTTGTGTATTTTGGATACTTCAATTAGTTATGTGTGCTGTCTTTTTTTGAAAATGGCGTCGCCCTTTAAACTGTTAGAAATGTTCTTTCAAAGTTATTGATTCATTTTAGTCTAATTATATATTATGGAATGCATTGTAATTAAGGTAATATATTTTAAAATTTGTTAATATTATATATGTCTATGAAATTTAAAAAACATAATAGTGAATCTCATAACTTAATATTTAAATCCAAATAAATTATTATTAATTCCTAATTTTGTTGGCTTCTAGTAAAACCAATATTATATTTCTTGAGCACCAGAGTTAAGAGTTGATCTATCATACTTAAGATTTTTTTCATATATAAAAATTGTGTGTCAAACTCCCAATGGCTTATTCAAGAAATGAAAGCCCAAACTTTTTAGTGACTTGAACTAAAGTTGATGATTAGGACATTAATTCTTTATACATAAGAAGGCAATCACAAAGATATGGACCAGAAATATAGTATAACGAACTGCTATTACTAGGAAAAGAAGCTTCTCTAATCGATGCCAACATAAATTGTTTCTCGTTTGGGATTTCCTATATTGTTTTTGGAAAATGACCGCAAAAGCTATATGGTTTGACATTAATATAAAATCTAATAGACCAATTTGTGAAATTTAAGGAAGTTAAACAAAATACTTTATGGAAACATATTATGTTCTTCATTAGGTTACATATATATATATATATAAAGGTTTATAAGACAAATTAGTTTAGAGAAAAATTAATAAATATAAATAATTCATAGTAATCAATTTAACTTGCTAAAGATTCAGTTGGATTTAATATCGAGTATCGGAAGTAGTAATTAAGCTGTTTGGAATGATTTTGTTTTCTTAAGGTTTAGATGAGGTGTGGTCAATGCATATTTTAAAGTTTAAAGTTGGGCCGCACAAAGATTAGATTGGACAGGGCTAAACATATATCCGAAGTCTAAGATTAAAAATGACTGGACTACACTTTTTGGCCCAAGGATCGGGCCTATTTTATTTGGTTCAGGATCAAGACCAGGCTAAACTTGATTTAGTTGGTCCACTAAATTTGTTTTAAAACAATTGTTGGATAGAATGGAAAAAATGCATGACATAATGACATAAACAAATTCGTAAATAAGAATGTTATAACTTTGAGATCTACCTAGTAGAATTTTATACCAAATTGGTAAATACATTGTTATTAAATTATATATATAATAAAAATATAGTTTATAAATAATTATTATTGCCAGGTTGGGTCAGACCAAATGGCCAGAATACCCAACCCAAAGTTTAGTTTGCCTGGTGGTGGGGTGGACCGATCATGTCTAGTATTGTTCGGGGCTCATTTTTTGTCTAAACCGAGTTGTGTTCAGGTGAGATCGAGTTCGAGTGGCGGACAGGTTAGTGGGTTACATGTACAATTCTAATTTAAAGAGTACTTATAGAGATACTTATAGATCATCCACCAATAAAGCACTCATATTGATATTAAAATTTGAATTCAGTCGTGAGTTACGAGCTAAATGTCAACGAGTAATAAGAAATTAAGATTACATGACAAACCACATAATGAGTGTTTGATATATCACCACTTGGTCATCCTAGAGAAAACTAGACTCACAAAGAATACTCAATACATTATCAGAATGTTAGAGCTTCAAGCTTGGAAAAAATAGTATATCAGAAGCTCAACCCTCAATAAAAAATTGCACTGTGAACCAAGATGATAAATGTAATGCTGACAAGCTTCCTGTGACAATTATTGTTATAAATAAGGAATTCGTAGATTCTACTGCAGCTGCACTTTACTTCAATTTCAACTATTTCAATAGTTTCATTAGTTGCTCCCATGATTCAAGTGAATTGTAGATCAGTCTACGGCAATACATATTATACAATATAATTCATCTCATTTCTTTTATATCATACATCAAGAAACACTGGCGAAAAATGAGAGATTAAGATGACAAAATACACATAAAGAAACTTTTACAAAGACTACTCAGTTCATCAACAAGCAAACAGTATAGTTTTTCTTTGGAAATATATTCTCTAAACTCTTCTTATATGGAGCCTTTTAAGAAGAAGCAATGCATACTTCTCTGAAATAAAAGTGCTTCCCATAGCTATACCAAAAGCAAGTCCACCTCCATATCCGATCACAATTACCTTCCAGTCAAATTCAAAAAGGGACCCATCATCTTCATCATCAATAGCTGAAGGGGGAGTTATCACATGATCTCCATGATGATCTTCATCACATTTCTTCAACAATTGCATCCCACATAATCCTTGGTTTCCCTTGAATGAATCACTTTCGAATGTGTCTAACTGAGGATTTTGAGGTATTGGACCAGACAGCTGGTTGTAGGACACATTGAGGAATTCAAGGAAGTTGAGTTTTGCAAGTTCTTGAGGAATCTTCCCTGATAAATTGTTGTGGGAAAGGTCTAATGCCTCAAGTTGAGATAACTTCCCCAAGGAGGATGGAATACCACCAGTGAACAAGTTATTGGACAGGTTGAGTAAAACTAGCCCCTTCAAGTCTCCAATGCCCTTTGGGATTTCTCCACTAAGCTTGTTGCTTGAGAGATCGATGGCTATGAAGAAGTAAAGTTGTTGGAGCTTCTCATAGACCATGAGCTTGCCTTTGTTGAAAATTGTGAATGAATAAAGGTAATCAAAGCCCCAGTAGCTTCTTATGTTCTTGTAATAGTGAGACCAGAGCTCATACTTGAGCTGATTTGAGTTGGAAGCCCACATGGATGCCAAGTTCTGAATTAAGTCGGGAGGCAAATTTCCTGAGAAATCATTTTGAGAAAGGTCAATGATGTGCAGCTTGGGAAATGTACAAGTTCTTGGGGCACTTATAACTCCTGAAAACTTGTTAGAACGTAGCACAAGGACTTTCATCTCAGGTAGATTTCCCAACCAGAAAGGAAACGAACCATTGATTTGGTTGTTGCTGACATCCAAATACTCTAGCATTCTACAATTGCTCAATGTTTCAGGAACGTGACCCTGTAACTTGTTTTGGCTAAGATCAATTAGCTTGAGGGCACTTCCTTTCATGAAAGTCTGAGGAATGAAGCCAGATAATTTGTTGTTTCCCAGCTTGAGGGTCTGCAATTCTTTGTTGAAGGTTCCTAAACAAGGTGGGATGTTTCCACTTAAATTGTTATAGGATAATTCAAGGAACTCAACTGATTTCAGATTGCAGATTAGTGGTGAAATTTCTCCAACCAAAAAATTGTTGGAAAGTAATAAGACCCAAAGATTTTCCTTTCTATATATCCAACTTGGGAGGGTTCCCTGTATTTTATTGTTTGACAGGTCCAGTTCTTCCAGCTGGTCCTGGTCTTTCAGGATTTTTGGAAAATCACTGATGCTGCAAGAAGCCAAAAGTAATGTTCTTATATTCCTGGGAAGACTTGCATTGAATGAGCTTGGATTGCTGAGCAATGACAGATTGTTATCCGACAAACATAGAACAGATAGCATCTTGAAGCTCTGAAAAAACATATTAAGTTTTAATTGCCCAAACAAGTGATTTCCTCTCAGAGAAATATAGCGGAGATTCTCTAGTAAGAAAATTGTGAGGGGTATTTTCCCGTGAAGATTGTTGTCTGAAACAACCAGATAAGCTAATTGGGTGATATTTGACAAAGAAGAAGGTAGATTTCCCCTGACATGGTTACATCCAAGATCCAAATAAGTGAGCTTAGTGAGGTTTCCAATTGAATCTGGTAGAATTCCACCGAACTGGTTATATCCAAGATCCAAATAAGTGAGCTTAGTGAGGTATCCAATTGAATCTGGCAGATTACCTTGGAAGCCTGCACCTCGGAGTCTTAAAAACTGCAAGGGTCTACTTGAGTGAAACTCAGGCAAATACCCAGTGAGACCTTGATTTGCTCCCACATCAAGAATCTTCAAATTTGAAAGATGAAATATTCCGATGGGAAATTCACCATATACTCCGGTGCTGAGCAGACAAAGATATTCCAAAGAAGACAGATTGGTGAGCGTAGTGGGTATTGGAGATGATATATTAACATAGGCTAGAGAAAGTACTTGCAAATTTGTTAAGTTTTGAACAATGTTTCTCATGTTTTGCTGCTTCAGATGCAGCAGATAGATTAGAGGAGATGATGCAACATAGTTACAGCACAATTGAAGAAACAACAAGTTGGATAGTTGTGAAATCTCTGCAGGGATCTCTCCAAAAAATTTGGACCAAGAAAGGTCCAAATGGGTAAGCCTTGAAAGATTGGCTAAGCTTGATGGGATATGTGAGTAATTGAAGTGATTATCAGAAAGGTTAAGCCTTTGAAGTTGTGAGAGGTGAAAGAGAGTACTATTGGACCCAATGGAACCATAAATCTGACTGCTGCTAATGTCAAGGCTAATCACATGACCTGTTTGCTCATCACATTTCACACCAAGCCACGAGCAGCAGTCTGAACTTGAAATCCAAGAATTTGTCTTAGGATAACTGAGAGAACTTTGAGAAGCAAACTTATTGATGACAAAGCTTTGCTTAAGTTGCAGCAAGGCAGAACTTTCGGCTTCATGGCACGGTGCAGGCTGCACATAAGCACAACAAGCAATGATTGTAAATGTGAACAGAAAATAAAGGGGAAGATTAAACATTGATTTATTTAGGAACCATAATAGTCCCATATACAAAAATTGAGCTCAAATTTAGAGAGTTGAGAGATATATGAACAGTGAGGCACACCAGCCAGGTTTTATGTACAAGAGATATCGATTGGAATTTGAGCATAAAGGTCAAAACGCATGGTGTGATACTATTGAACTTGAATGGTGAAGAATGAGATCTTATTGGTAATCAAGAGAAATCAGTATTGTCTACATTTGTTTTTACTTGCCAGTCAAGTTCCCTATGAGTTAGGGCATCCCATTCCAATATCCCCATGTAGTACGTTGGTAATCTCTGACTGTGGTTGCATGATGGAAATTCATGGCGATGATTGTGTGGATGGTAAAGATTATATGAAATAGATTTTGTAGAAATACCAGTGGTGACTAGACTGTGTACATGGTATAATTTTTGTGGATGCAAAAAATCATGTTTAGTTACCCCTTTTAAATCCAACGATATTCCTGTTTGATTCAATAGTACCAAACAGTGAATAGTTTTGGAAAATAAGTCATGATATGGAGAGACTCAAATGATCATCGAAAGAAATTGGTAGCCAGCTAAAAAAGTGTCAGTTACTTGAGCTAGCAGTGTCCAAGATAGTCATTATTTTTTTTTTAATTTTTTGGTTATTTGTAAGTGCATGAAGTTTTCCAATTAGCCATGAAATCCTCCAATTTCAAAATGGACAAGGGCTACGGTTGAATTATAAAAGATTTTTGGGTACCTGCAATTTTTTATTTTTTTTAATTTTTGGTGCAATGTTGTAAAGTAGTAAAATCATAACCTTAAACGGGTAACCATGAGTTGCATTGAAACATAATTTACTACGTTGCAGAACAGTGGGGTGTTTGTGGCATGGGATGTTGATTGCGCAGGAGATAGGTTATTTCAAAGTTGGTTGAAGGCTTGCTGCGTAGTGTCAATGAAGCATGTAATGGAGGTAAGGCAAAGTCCATAATGATAGAGATATGGCTGAGAAATGTAAATAAAAATATACAGTACGGAGTATAATTTTGTTCATACATATATAGAAAAGGGAGCTGTGTAGCAGATTGGCTATAGTTTGATTTGTGAAGAAGAGCTGCATAAATATGAGGTGCCTCCTAATGGTTTAATGGAGATACTGAATGTGCAAATATAATGAAGTAATCTCTCTTTCGTTCCTAAATATAAGATTAAATTTATGTTTTAGAAAAAGAAATCCTAAAAAAATTAAATAAGATATTTATAGACTAGTTTGTTTGAACTTTTCCTACAAATAAGTTTATTTGACTTATTATTTTATATTTAATTTAATAATAAACAAAAATACCTTATGATTTTTTAAAGAAAGTCAATTAAATCTTAGGAATGAACCTAGTAATAGATAAGTCTTTGGCCCCACTTTTTTTTTTTTCCCCCCTGTTTGGCAAACTTTTGCCCCCACTTTTTAGCAAAGAAAAAAGAAAGGACTCGGATTCAGTTCGTAGAAGTGTTTGGATGTACGCTTGAAATTGAACCAAGATATCTATGTCTCGATCACTGACGGGATTCCTTAACAGTTTAACCCTCTTAGTACTGATAATTCTCAATCTGACCATAAGGGAAATAAAAACAAAAATACTAAAAAATTGTTAAGTGAATTTTGTTCGTCACATCATACACATCATATGTGGTCTAACTAATTACAAGAGAAATTCTTAATTGAACCATGTTTAGCCATGTTATTTGAGGTTTCCTCAATCACAAATAAACATATAAGATGTGACGTAGATATTTCAATATAGTAGGCACCCTAAAACAATTAGTAATTATATAAATTTATTTTTTTAACTTGCAAAGTTAAGAAAACACAAAATTAATTTTTTTATGTGATAAATAAATTTTTTAGGGTGCCTACTCAAATTAAAACACTCACGTCAGACCTTATGAGTTTCTTCACCTAAAACCTAAAACAATTAGCTAAAACATTTTAAAAAAATAATCTCTTTTTTTTGCGTTATTTTATTTCAAAAATTGAAAAGAAAATTGTTTGTATTAAAATATCCACGGCAGACCTTAGTTATTTGCTTGTAAGAGGAATTCTTACATGAACCCGATTCGTCATGTCATTTGTGACATTCACAATCACAAGCAAATAAGTAAGGTATGATGTGGAGTAGTCACCCTAAAACAATTAGTTGTTAGATAATTTTTTTTCAACTTGTAAAGTTAAGATAATATAGAATAATTTTTTTCATCTAACAAATAATTTTGTTGGTCGTTCGATCAGATTAAGGTATCCGCGCATATTAGTGTCAATACTCAATAAAACACCCCCGGCGCGCATACTAGTGTGATGTGTCAATATAATTAAGATATCTGAATGTACGGCACCTTAAAGATATCTTTTTTGACCAGTTATTATAGATATCTTACAGATATCAGAATGTACAGAAAAAAATAAAATAAAAATAAAACTGAAAAACCGCGCGGTTCCTTCACTCGTATATGAACCTGGGTTGCACGTACGAGATAGAAAAACAGTTCACCTTCTTTCTTCTGATTACTTTTCCTGTTTAGGGTTTTGGTTTCCATGGCAAAGGGTACCTAATTTATTTTCAATCAAAATGCTTATGGTATCTCTTTACCTACTCCCAATAGATTAATCCTTGACTTCGCTTAATTTAACTCTTTATATTCCCAATTCGGATTCACCTTAATACTATTTCCACTAATAATCCATTTACTAAAACCTCAACTTCAAACATTCCAGAATCAATTTAACTCCTACAGAAAAACCATATACAATACCAACTCCATAACTCATTAAAACAATATTATTAATCAATCCAAATTCCCACTCAATGACCTTAAACATTTGACATTTATTCTTCATTTATTATATCCATTTAGCATTCTTTCACAGTTCCAACAATGATTAAACCATATCAGTAACACATGCTTTATACTATCAACATTCACTGCTACTGAGCCCATGCACCATCCTTACTCCAATATCACCGGACTGAAACAAATTTTCCATTCTATCTTCAAACTATCCACATACTATTAAATAGAATAACATTTAAGATGAAGCACATATGCCAACTTCTATTCTGCAACATTAGAAATAATCCAATTAGTTTCTAAAGCTCACATTAATTTACATGACTATCATAATTAAACCATGTGTCTACTTCTATCCTTCAAGATTTCATAAGCTCCAAGTCATCCCATTCATATTAAAACAAGGAATCATGATTTCCAATTTCATCCTCCATCATCTACTTACTATGACTGATGAGAACTTGTAATCAACCCCTTGAGATATCACATAATAACCCCAAAAATCAGTTCGACCTAAGATTTAGACTCTGCATAGTTCAATAAAAATATCATCTATAAGGTATAATTGAAAACTTCTAATACCCACTTATACACTTCAAACTTCTTTTCAATCCCAACCAAAATCTGCAGTATCATCTTCACCTAAAACAACCATCCATTTCTACTTACTTCCAATTAACTTCTCTTTAAAACTTTAAGCTCCCATCATTGATTATAATCAGAAATATAAATTTTCATTTATCCAGACCATACTTCTATAAGTTCACAAAGATTAACTCAACCACTTACTCATTACATACTCTGTAAAATATTACTCCCTCCGTCCCACAATATAAGGTCCTTTTAACCGAATTGCGGGTTCTTAAAAAATTAGTTAGAGTTAGTTAAAAACAATAAATGTGAAGAAAATATACCATATTGCCCTTATTTATGAATGAGTAAGAGATGGGGTAATTATGAAAAGAAGATGAAAGAAAATGTGTGGGAAAATTAATGCATGGGTAAAATGGGAAAAAAAACATTTATTACTCAAATAAAGTCAAATAGAACCTTATATTGTGGGACAAAGTCATTCAAAAAAATGGACCTTATATTATGGGATGGAGGGAGTACTAGAAAATAGAGAGCAATTAGACCTGAACCATACAACTATTTATTTATCACCCAAACAAGGAAATCGGACAGCAGAGAAACAGGAAATTAGAATCAATACAAAGTCTCAAAACAAAATTTTACCTTCAAATAATAATCAACCATACATTCCTACCCAATTAAGAATAAATTCTGCTCCCTTTCCTGACCTTACTTCCGCCGGCAGACAAACAAAGGAGAGAAAAATTGAACACTTAACAATCCAACATCAATCAATCATAAACAACCAACTTCAATCCACATTCTCCTTCATCATCATCAGCAAACAAGATAACAAAGGAACACCATCTCCAGGAACAAGAAAATCCGACGAAATAGAGGAGAAGAGGAATAAATACCAAATTCATCCAAAGCCAGAAATTTCAACACACAAATACCCCATGAACCTTAATTCACTCCTAGTTACATTTAATCAGGCTTCTAACCGATTTTTACTCAAATTTATCAAGAAGAGCGTCAGTGAATAGTGACAAGAAGAATAAATTTGGGAAAAACCTAACCAACTCTACTTCATTGCTCAAATCCGATCTCAAGAGTGATTAATCGAATTCTAAGCTTCAATTTTATGAATTTAGAAACCTCAAAAATTCCCAAAAGTTTCGAATCACTCCCTCAGCTCACTCAATATCGGACCACACGAGAGAGGAAAACAAAGGGAAAGGTTTTACCTGTAACTTTCCCAAGCTCTACGTGCGTTTTTGCCACCTCTCGATGCCGTTTTCCATCATTCTCGCTACCACCGGTTGCTGTGCATGTGATAACCTCTGGAAATTCATGTCATTTGAGCATATTTTCCTTGAGTTTTATTAAATTATTGATAGATTTTGGATACTCAAGATAGGAAATGTTCATTTGATTTTTGGTTGCACATCATTGTTTATTTATGTAGATTTTGATTATTTTTGTAGTTAATTTCTTATGTTGTTTTATTTAATTTTTGTAGGAATAATTTGATGCAATAAACAAGAGATTTTAGCCCTCCACCGAGCTCCCAATTAAACAAAAATAAGAAGAAGTCAGAGCAGCCCAAGGAATAAAGAAAACAAAGACAAGAAACCAGAGCAAATGACCAGAATAAGTGGGACTTCGCCGTGGCCTCGCCGCGGTGAAACCCACGGCGAAGACATTTGTCTCTGCCCATTTTGGGTAGTTCGCCGTTAGCTCACTGCGGCGAAAGCCACGGCGAGCATCTCTCAGTTCTGGAGTTTTTGGGAGTTCGCCGTGGGCTCGCTACGGAGCAACCTACGGCGAACTGCGTGATTCTGCGCGTTTTTGGACAGAACAGACGGACTGAGCTAAATAAAAGGAAGGGTTTCGAGTTGAGCCCTCATTCTTCAACTTTTGGGGCATTTTGGGAGTGTTTTGCTCTGCTAGGGCTTGGAGCTTGGTGGGGATTGAGCTTGGGTTTGGAGCATCGAAGAGATTTGGGCTTCCTCTCTTAGTTTATCTCTTCTATCTTCGTTCTCTTCTCTTGTTCTGTTTTGTAATGTTGTATATATATGCTCCCTTGGAGTTGTAGAATATGAGTAGCTAAATACTTTGATTCTAGGATTATTTTGAACCCTTGTATGTATTGATTCTTGATTCCTCCTCTTAATTTGTGATTAATGATATCTATGTGTTTATTTTACTCCGTTCCTAATGCTTCTAAGTGCTTGATCACCATTTAGATGTTGGGTTCACTTGATTGATGACTCGAGAGAGCTAGGTTGAGTGTAGAACTTGAGTAGAGTAGTGCAAGAACTGGAAGTTTGCATGACGAATGGATGGTTTTGTTGGTAAGATAGAGATATACTTGCTAGCCTTGCATAGTCACATTAGGGTTTGAGCTTGATAATTAGGTTTTATTAAATTGTAGCAAGAGATTGTGCAATTAATAAGACTAAACACTTGTTCTTGACTTGAGAGAGCTTTTACGAGTACTCTATGAACCCTAGATTAGCACGTGGTTTCGTTGAGAGCTTCTTTGATGGGAGGTTAATTGAGTTTTAAGAAGTACAAGGGGGATAGATAATCTTAGGACCCATTTTATCCTTGAAGTTTGAGAATCACTTGTTTATAGTTTTATTTTCATTTAGCATAGGTTTATTTTCTTAGTTAATTTTTAAACTCAACATTTGTGTCACTCAAATTGGGCGAGAGTGTGACAATCATTGTTTGACCGGGTTTTTGATAAATCCTCGTGGGAACAATACTTTACTTATCACTTTATTACTTGGCGCGACTTGTGCACTTGCGGCGCAGGGCGAACATCATGTGAGGGAGGAAGAGAGAAAATGGTGAGGATAAGGAACAGAGGGAAAGTCGGTCTGTGAGGAAGAGAAGGAAGAGTGAATGGGATTAGGGAACACGTGTGAGTAAATAAATAAAATAGGAAGAGATAATTTAATATGTTTGATTTACCATTTTACCCCTTCCACAATAACTAAAGATATTTTTAACTAGGGGCAATATTGTCAATTTCCTTTTCTTTCTTTTTCCTCTTTCCCTTTATGCCATTCTTTAAAAATTTTAACTATTATTTCCTTTACAAATTAATCTGAATCTATTCTAAAAATAATTTTCTAGATATACTTTAATTTTCAAATTTATTTATAAGATTTTGTAAATACTAAACAATACCCCAAGGTTTTAAATATTCCCTTATTTAAATTCATCTTCTAACTATTTTTCCTCAATTAATAAAGAAAATAAACCTTAAAAATCATTAAAAATACATTTGGCCTCATAAATTTATTTATAAGGATTTTTAATTTCTAAATGCCATCCCAAGACCTTAAATAAATCCTTATTATCTCTTTTCCCCAAATTAAGTTTTATCTTCTAATTATTTCTCTTTGTTTCTTAAAGAAAATAATCCTTAAAATTTATTAAAAATGCCTAAAACCTCATAAATTCATTTTCAATGCTTTTTAATATTTTAGTTACATTCCTAAAACCCTAAATAACTCTTTATTTTCTATTTTCTAAAATTTGGGGTGTTACACATAAGTTAGACATATTGTATATCTATAAGCTAGATGATGCTATCAAAATTTAAATAAGCTCTGCAAGTGTACTGGTCGTAGAAATAGTAAAATGGTAAATAAAGGTTGACCTCACAGAGACTCAAAACAATTAATAATTAAGAATTAAATCTCCAATTTTTATTTAAGTTGAGCGAAACAAAATTGAGTTCGAATGAATGAAGAAAAAAAAAATTAACTAAGATCTGAAAAAAAAATTCACACGAATTAACTTCAAGTGTTAACGAACAACCTAGAGTCACTAATCCCTTATTTGCTTCTTAGATTTTCTTCCCACTAAATTAATTATGTCTTAACTTAATCGGCTAATCTAAAGTCCTAATGTCTATAAATGCCTGTCGGTCCACTTATATCCTTACCTAGATTAATTGTGTAATGTCCCACACGTATTAGATAGGTACAATTTATATCGGTAACACTCTAATTTGACTATGCGGAGCTTCTAGGTATATGTCTATCCTAGACTCCAATTAGATTATATCTAATTCCTTAGATTAAAATCTAATTCCACATTATTTAATCTCACGGTCTATTTAAAATTCCCTCCGCAGAGTTTAATCCTAAATTCCCTAAATTATTTGTAGTTCCTACATCTGTTGGCTGCTAGTAAAATCATATTTCTTGAGAGAGTTAAGAGTTGATCCATCATAGATATTTTCATATATAAAAACTGTGTCAAACTCCGAAGAACTTATTTAAGAAACGATAGCCTAAACTCTTATTATTGACTTCAACCAACGTTGATTAGGACATTAATTCTTTTTACACGAGAAGGCCACAAGTATAGTAAAATAAACTGCTAGATATTACTATGAAAAGAAGCTTGCTATATAAAAACTGTGTCAAACTCCGAAGAAATACTTATGCTTGTTATTAAGATATATATATATATATATATAAATTTACAAGATAAATTAGTTTGCAGAAAAATAATAAATATAACAACTTCTTAGCAATCGATTTAGCTCGCTAATTATTCAATTTGGTCTAATATTGAGGATTGAAGTAGCATATTTTCAAGTTTAAAGTAGGGCTGCACAAAAACCAGATCGGACTGGGCTAAGCATATACCCGATGTCCAATATGAAAAATGAGCAGATTAGCTAGACTTTTTGGCCTAGGATCAAAATTGGGCTGGATTTGATCCACGAGGTCAGTGGACTAGTCCAGTTGATCCATTAATAATTTTTTTAAAACAATTATTGGATAGAATAGCAAATACATGGCATAATGATACGAACAAATTGGTAAATAAGAATTTTATAACTTTGTGATCCATCTAGTACAATTTTATAACAAATTAGTAAATAAATTGTTGTTAAATTATATATAATAAAAATATAGTTTCTAAATAAATATTATCTCTGGGCTGGGTCAAATCAAGTGGTTTGAATACCCAACCCGAAGTTCAGTCTATCCTAATGGTCTGGCTGACTGATCATGTTTAGTATTGGTTTGATCTCATTCTTGTTAAGATCAGGTTGTATTTGGGCAAGACCGAATCCAAACAAGCGGATGGGTTAGTGGGTTACAAGTGCAACGTAGTTTAAAGAATGCTTATAATAACACCTATGGATCACCCACCAATAGAACACTAATGTTGATAGGGAAATTTGAATTTTACTACCTACTGAGTTATGAGCTAAATCCTTGTTGAATGAGTAATAAGAAATGAATATTACATGACAAGTCACATAATGACAGCTTAATATATCACAACTTGGTTATCCTAAACTAGAAGCACAAAGAAAATACATTATCAGAATGTCAGAAGTTGAAGCTTGGAAAATATAGTATATTTGAAGTTCAACGCTCAGTAAAAAATTGCACTGTGAACAAAGATGATAAATGTAATGCGGACAAGATGATAAAATATACTGCAGCTGCATGCACTTGCTTCAATAATTAACTATTTCAATAGTTTTATTAGTTGCTCCCATGAATAAAGTGAAATATAGATCCGTCTATGGTAATGTATTCTATACGATATACTTCAACTCATTTTTATATTAAACAACAAGCAACACTGACAAAAGTGAGAGGTTAGATGACAAAATACACATAAATAAACTTTTACAAAGACTGCCCAGAGCATCAAGAAGCAAAGTGCCAAGTTTTTGTTTGGAAATATATTCTCTAAACTCTTCTTATATGAAGCCTTTTAAGAAGAAGCAATGCATACTTCTCTGAAATGAAAGTGCTTCCCATAGCTATACCAAAAGCAAGTCCACCTACATACCCAATCACAATTACCTTCCAGTCAAATTCAAAAAGGGACCCATCATCTTCATCGTCAATAGCTGAAGGGGGAGTTATCGCATGATCTCCATGATGATCTTCATCACATTTCTTCAACACTTGCATCCCACATAATCCTTGGTTTCCCTTGAACGAATCACTTTCGAATGTGTCTAACTGAGGATTTTGAGGTATTGGACCAGAGAGATGGTTGTAGGACACATTGAGGAATTCAAGGAAGTTGAGTTCTGCAAGTTCTTGAGGAATCTTCCCTGATAAATTGTTGTAGGAAAGGTCTAATGCCTCAAGTTGAGATAACTTCCCCAAGGAGGATGGAATACCACCAGTGAACAAGTTATTGGACAGGTTGAGCAAAACAAGCCCCTTTAAGTCTCCAATGCTCTCTGGGATTTTTCCACTAAGCTTGTTGCTAGAGAGATCGATGGCTATAAAGAAGTAAAGTTGTTGGAGATTCTCATAGACCATGAGGTTGCCTTTGTTGAAAATTGTGAATGAATAATTGTAATTGTAGCCCTGGTTTAATTTCAGGTTCTTGTAATAGTGAGACCAGAGCTCATACTTGAGCTGATTTGAGTTGGAAACCCACATGGATGCCCAGTTCTGAATTAACTCAGGAGGCAAATTTCCTGAGAAATCATTTTGAGAAAGGTCAATGATGTGCATCTTGGGAAATGTGTAAGTTCTTGGGGCGCTTATAACTCCAGAAAACTTGTTAGAACGTAGTACAAGGACTTTCAACTCAGGTAGATTTCCCAACCAGAAAGGAAAAGAACCATTGATTTGGTTGTTGCTGACATCCATATACTCTAATATTCTACAATTGCTCAATGTTTCAGGAACCTGACCCTGTAACTTGTTCTGGCTAAGATCAATCAACTTGAGGGCACTTCCTTTTATGAAAGTCTGAGGAATGAAGCCAGATAAATTGTTGTTTCCCAGCCGGAGTGTCTGCAATTCCTTGTTGAAGGTTCCTAAACAAGGTGGAATGTTGCCACTTAAATTGTTGTAGGATAATTCAAGGAGTTCAAGTGATTTCAGATTGCAGATCATTGGTGAAATTTCTCCAACAAAAGAATTATTGGAAAAAGATAATAACCACAGATTTTTATTTGTATATATCCAACTTGGGAGGGTACCTTGAATTTTATTGTTTGACAGATCAAGTCCTTCCAGCTGGTCCTGGTCTTTTAGAATTTCTGGAAACTCATTCATGCCGCAGGAAGCCAAATATAATATTCTAATATTCATGGTAAGACTTACATTGAATTCACTTGGCTTGCTAACCAATGATAGATTGTTAAACGACAAACAGAGAATGGATAGCATCTTGAAGCTCCTGAAAAACATGTTAAGTTCTAATTGCCCGAAGAAGTGATTCATGACCAGATACATATATCTGAGATTCTCTAGTGAGAAAATTGAGAGTGGTATTTCTCCATGAAGCTCGTTGTATAGAACATCCAGATAAGCTAATTGGGTGATATTTGACAAGGAAGAAGGCAGATTTCCCTTGAAATGGTTATATGAAAGATCCAAAAAATATAGCTTAGTGAGGTTTCCAATTGAATCTGGTAGATTCCCTCGGAAGCTTGCACCTCGGAGTATTAAAAACTGCAAGGATCTACTTGAGTAGAACTGAGGCAAATACCCTGTGAGACCCGGATTGTATCCCACATGGAGATACTTCAATTTTGGAAGATGAAATATTCCCATGGGAAATTCACCATATACTCCGGTGCCGAGCAGACAAAGATATTCCATAGAAGACAGATTGGTGAGTGTAGTGGGTATTGGTGATGATATATTAACATAGGCCAGATAAAGTAATTGCAAATTAGTCAAGTTTTGAACAATGTTCCTCAAGTTCTGCTGCTTCAAATGCAGCAGATATCTAGGAGGAGATGATGCAACATTGTTATAGTTCAATTGAAGAAACAACAAGTTGGATAGTTGTGAAATCTCTGCAGGAATCTCTCCAGAAAATTTGGACGAAGAGAGGTCCAAATGGGTAAGCCTTGAAAGATGGGCTAAGCTTGAAGGGATATGTGAGTAATTGAAGTGATTATCCGAAAGGTTAAGCCTTTGAAGTTGTGAGAGGTGAAAGAGAGTACTATTGGACCCAATGGAACCATAAATCTGACTGCTGCTAATGTCAAGGCCAATCACATGACCAGTTTGCTCATCACATTTAACACCAAGCCACGAGCAGCAGTCTGAACTTGAAATCCAAGAATTTGTCTTAGGATAACTGAGAGAACTTTGAGAAGCAAACTTATTGATGACAAAGCTTTGCTTAAGTTGCAGCAAGGCAGAACTTTCGGCTTCATGACACGGTGCAGGCTGCACATAAGCACAACTAGTAATGACTGCAAATGTGAACAGAAAATAAAGGGGAAGATTAAACATTGATTTATTTAGAAAGCACAATAGTCCCATATACGAAACTTGAGCTCAAATTTGGAGAGTTATGTGATATATGAAATGTAAGGCACACCAGCAAGGTTTTATATACAAGAGATATTTTATTGATTGGCATTTGAGCGTAAAGGTCAAAACACATGGTAATACTATTGACCTTGTATGGTGAAGAATGAGACCTTATTGGTAATCAAGAGACATCATCAGTATTGTCGACATTTGATTTTATTTTGCCAATCAAGTTTCCTATGGGATAGGCATCCCATTTCAATATCCCCATACGTTGGTAATGACTGACTGTGGTTGCGTGAAGGAAAATCATGGCGATGATTGTGTGCACGGTAAAGATTATATGAAATTAACTTTGATAGATATACCAGTGGCGACTAAACTTTGTACAAAGGTAAAATTTTTTATGGATGCAAAAAATCATGTTTAGCTACCCATTTTAAATATAACGATATTCGAGTATTCGAGTTTGATTCAATAGTACCAAATAGTGAATAGTCTTGGAAAAAAAAGTCATGATATGAGGAGACTCAAACACTAGTCAAAATAAATTGTTAGCCGGCTAAAAAAAGTTTCAAGCACCCGAGCTAGCAGTGCTCAAGATAGTCCTTATTTCTTTTTTGGTTTATTTATTTGGCCATTTGTAAGTGCAGGAAGTTTTCCAATTAGCCATGAAATCCTCAAATTCCCAAGTGGACAAGGGATACCGTTGAATTATAAAAGATTTTTGGGTACCTGCAATTTTTTTTGGGTGCAATCTAGTAAAGTAGTAAAATCATAGCGGTGATGAATTGCCCTAATAACTTAAATGGGTAACCATGAGTTGAAACATAATTTACTACATTGCAGAACAGTGGGGTGTTTGTGCATGGGATGTTGATTGCGCAGGAGATAGGTTATACAAAAATTGTGGTTGAGGTTTGCTGCTATTGTCATTGAAGCATGGAATGAAAGTAAGGCAGAGTCCAGTATCATAGAGATATGACTGAGAAATGTAAATAAGAATATACAGTGCAATTTTGTTCATATATATTGACAAGGGAACAGTGTAGCAGATTGGCTAGCTAACTATAGTTTGAGCTGTGTAGAGGGGCTACATAAATATGAGGTGCATTTCTAAGAAATTGTGCAGATACTATGAAGTAATTTGCTTGAATATTTTTTTTTTCTACAAAGAAGTTTATTTGACTTATAAACGTATATGTAATTTAATAACACACAAAAATATATTAGGATTAAGTGGCTCGTTTTACTTCATCAATCTAGCGAAAGAAAGTCAATTAAATGTTATAGGTAGGAATTGTTGAAATAATAGATAAGGCTTTTGTCCTAATTATTTTTTTGGTCGAACTTGTGCCCCACTTTTTACAACAAAAAGAAAAAGGGGACTCAGATTCACTTATTAGACGGGTTTGGATGGTTGTTTGAAATTGAACCAAGATATCTATATCTCCATCACCGAAGGTATTCTTTAACCCTGTTACCATTAATAATTGTGTTTAATATAAACTGAACAACATAATCAGGTTAAAAAAAACATAATTAATCTACACCTAACAAGAAGGCATTATCGCCTCTGGTGTCCCATGTAATTTAAATTCTTTTTTTTTTTATGAAATTGTAATTTAAATTCTGCTGCAGCCAAATTAGCCTAGCCCTCTTCTGTAATATTTGTAAGTAATGAAATGCCACTTTTCTTTGGCAAGGAAAAAAAATGAAATACCACTTTTCACTCAAAAAAAAAAAAAAAAAGAAGGCATTATCACCTCTACTAATAATTCTCAAACTGACCATAAGGGAAATAAAAACAAGAATATTAAGAAATTCAATTAGGTTTGCCAAGTCATATATGTGGTCTAACTAATTACAAACAAACAACTTAGCTCTATTTTGGATATTTTAATATAAATAGTTTTTTCAACTTATAAAATAAAAAGAAACGCTGAGAACATGAGATTAATTTTTTCTTAATCTATCAACTAATTACTTTAGATTTTTCAGGGTGCCCAACCAATCAGAATGAAATTTATGTGCGTCAATAGAATCTTTATAAAGATACGTTAATGCATAATAAAAATAGAACGCAAAAGCGCGCGCTTCCTTCACTCGCATATAACGTTGCTTTTCCAGGGCAAATACGATAGAAAAACAGTTCACCCAAATCAAATCCCTCTTCTTCCATTCCAAACCTTTCTTTTTTTTCTGATTACTTCTAGGGTTTACGGTTCTTGTTTCAATGGCGAAGGGTACCAAGAGATCCAAAACTCTTCACAATCCCACATTTCCAGATATGATGAACTGTGGGAATCAGAAGCAACTCAGGAGCAAGAATGTGACTTCCGCCGCCTCCCAATCCACCGGAAATCTCATACTGAGGTTTCCGAAATCAATAATTGACGGCGGCATCGATAATAAGGGCGACGAGCTTCCGTCTTCGTCTACTCCTCCTCCTCGGTGGAATCTGAGGTCGAACGGAGCTGCTACGATTGCCGACGGCGTGAGTGAAAACGGTAACGGCGAGAAGTTGCAGGCGAAATCGAAAGTGCCGCTGGAGAAGGCAAGAAAGTATGGAATTACAGTGACTCTGTCGAACAGTGAGATTGAGGAAGATTACATGCGTATGCTCGGCCGTCGGCCTCCACGAAGGCCCAAGAATAAGAGACCTAAGCAACTTCAGAAAACTTTGGATGTAAGTTTTGATTACAATCTTTTTTTTTTTTTCCTAAAATTTCAATCGGAAGATTCCAAATCCTTTTGGTTTGAAAAACATCCTCCTATCGTTTTTAAAATGCATCAAGAGAGGAGAGGTATCCAAATCCTTACAAGGCATTATTCGTTAATTACTCTTAAAATTGTTAGAGGAATGTTTCGAGACTCTTATACTTGAACCTAGTTTTAATATCATTTGTAATATCCCAACAATTTGCTTTTTAATTGTCCGCTTTGGGTTTTCCATCACCCCCTTATGATTTTAAAACGACTTGGGATGGGGAGCTAGACCGGTCATTTCGGTTCCTCCCCGCCGATGTGATACTTCACATCCCACATTCGCTTAAACTTTTGTGATAGAAAGACAAACATAATATGTATATGTATATACATATTAAATTTAGAAAGAAGTATAAGCTCTGACAAAAAAGATAGTAAGCCCCTGAAAAGATTAATGGATGAATTAAGGTATATAACGTTGTAGTCAGTGCTCTCATATTTCTTTAAAAGTTAACCCATCTGTTCTTTTGATTTCTTCTGTGTAGACCCTTTATCCTGGTTTGTGCTTAGAGGATATCTCACTTGATTTGTATAAAGTTTCTAAATCTCGTGAGAATGGCAAGGTATTCCACTCTTCTCTTTCCATTTTATTTCTTCACTGATCCATCATCTTAATCTTTCTAATGATGGTTTCTCATAAGAAGAATGTTTTAATTTTGGAATATGAACTGATTTTTTTAATGGGTTTTGCAGAGGTAGGAGTGCATGCATGCCGTGAAGAATATTGTTTAATTCTTTTTTTTTTTTAATTATTATTCATTCGCTTGTCTGTAAAATTAATTATCAACTGATTAGTTTCATGTTACGTTGAAGACTATCAAAACAAGGTTTTGATTGTTTCCAACAACATGAAACTAGACATGTATGACTGTTTCAAATTCTTTCTATCGTACTATATATTTTAGAGGTGTTCTTTTTGGTTGAGCTTGTAGCTGCTACTTATCCTTATCCATAGGCATGCGTCTTGTTTAGTTCTCTCCATGGTTGTCAAACTCACGAGTTAACTCTCCGATTTTACCGTTTTTACGACTCTACCTAACCAAATCGTGTTACGAGTCACTTAAATTTGTATTGGCTGTAAAATCGGTAAAAACTCACGAGTTTACTTGTCGAATTTACCGTTTTTACGTTTCTATCTTATCGAAAATCGTATTAACTTGCTATAAATATCATGTTTATTATTTTTATTTAACTATATTTAATGAATTTATATATAAATTTCATAGAAATTTGTTTATTGAGTTAGATAAAGTATGAATGTTGATCTATTTAATATCAACTATTTATGTTTAAAATATATTCAAATCAAATTATTATTATTTTTGTATTTCTTATTTAATTATATATTGGAAACACGTATTTATTAATAAAGGTAAACTCTTATGAGTTTACGATTTGAGTTTACTATCCGATTGTACATTCTTCTCACGAGTTTACTTAAACTCACGAGTTTGACAACCTTGATTCTCTCGCTTATAACATAATGCGTATTTTTTGTTTATCTATCAAACCGCTTGTCCATCAGTTTGAAATTTTTTGTTTCAGTTGAAAATTGTCTAAATGACAACGATGCCTACTTAAACAACCGCAGATGATCATATAAACTATTTTGGGATTATTATACTTGTTTATACAGTTCAAGACAAAACTTACTATGTTTTTCATGTATAGATTAGCTTAGTTTTTCAAGTCTAAATCCTTTTTTAAGCAAACCATGAATTTCAATTGCTTCTAATTCGTATAATTTGCTTTTCGTTATTCTGCATTGTAATAACATTATGTTTGCTTTTAGTTCTTAAGTGTTCCTTCCAGCTTTATTCGTACATTTTATTGATGAAAATATAAAGAAATCAGAACAATGAGTTAACAATTTGATAGAGAAACTCCAAAATTTTAAAATAAGTAACATAGGGGAAGAGGGAGTATATAAATGAGAGCCGCTAATTTTAAAGGAAACAAAGTGAATTCTTTAACAATTTGATAAGAAAAGTCTAAAATTCAGAAAAGAAAGTGAATTTGCAAAATAATTCTCACAAACAAAGTGAATTCCTAGAGAAATCACAACAATGAGGTGGCAGTGGGTTAGCAATTTGGTAACCTCATGATTAATACAATTCTATTAGGAGAGGAAGGTATCTCGGGTTTATAGTGCTAATGTATTAGATTAAAGGAATTTGGGTGCGGTTCTACTATTAACTTAAGTTCTTGGTATCAAAGCTTGCTGTGTTCGATCGAATTCCGTTCGTAAGATATGGCAAGAAAATAAATGGTGCAGGAAAATAGAGAAAAACAAAAATATTCATTACTATCAAAATAAAAGAGATACTAAAATATGGCTAGAAAAGAAATGGTGCAGAAAAATAGAGAAATTTTCATTACAAAAAATGGATAGTTAATATGTTGGTAAGAATATTTTTGGTTGATCGACATATGTAATAATGATGTTTTTTTTATCTTATTCCTCTTGAAAAAAACTGAAAAATTCTCCTCTAACACAACCATAATTTTGGGTGACAAGCACTTTTCTCATTTTGATGGGTGTTTGGGTAATTTTTTTTTAAAAAACAATGCTATCCCAAGTGGAAAGTGGGAATACATATGGCCAATATGGTTATTAACGTGTTGCTTCACGTACTCGCCATTTTCCTTTTCACCAGAGGCTTTTTGCTTACAAGAACTGAGCTTCCTTATTACAGCAATTGCTCTAACATTTCTCGGTCCCGTTGCTTTTCTTCTTCTTCAGATGGGTCTTGTTGGATTAAACCTTCTGTAACCCGTCTGGTTATTATTGTTCTTGATGCTCTCAGGTATGCTTGTCTTTCATTTCACTTAATTATTTTTTTGGCAATTGTACAGGTACTTTTTTTATGTACTTCATTGTCTAGATTATGATGTGGGTGCATTTGACTTTATTTTTCGCTTTTCAGGTTTGATTTTGTCGCTCCCCGTTCATTCTTTCCTGGTCAGTTATCTTCTAAATATGAAAAATGGTTTTAAAAAGAGGAAATGAATTCTCAATATTAAATGGACCAAAATTTCTTCGTCTACTGATGAAACTGCTCGTCTCTCCTCTACTCTCTCTATTTCCAACCTTCACTCTTCAATCAAACGCACTTTGTCCAGTAAAATAGACCATCTAGTGGAATTTACTCATATCCCAGATAATGCTCGTGTACATCCCACAGAAATGCCTCTGTTAAGCCCTTACTCTCTATACCATCGTGAACGTTCTATTTTCCGCCACTTCCGTACTTTGATTTCCAGGAATACTCCACCAGTAAAAGAAATAGTTTAAAGTTCCAAGTTAGACCAGTGCGGTCTTCCTGCTACCTCTCAAGAACAGTATGTCACTCTTGAGATTCCTCAACCCCTCATTAACTCCTATATTCAACAGGGATATACTCATCTTCATCTAGGTGCTGTTCGCCTATTACTCACTCCACATACTAGAAAATGCCTACCTATCTCAGCCAAAGTTGCTCTCCTTGATACCTCTTTTAAACAATACCAACATGCTCTGTTTGGCGCTCTTATTACTACCCTTAGTAATGGAAGCCTAGTTCTGACTATTGCTCCTGACTTCACCATGAAACTCACTGATGAAACCCTCTCCACCAGACTTAAAATCCAGGTTCAGATTGTTGGAGCAGAACAGAATCCTCAAGCCACCATGGCTACTCTTTACCACCAATTGATTTATAGAGTCTAGAATCATGCTCTGGATCTTCAGCATTCACAATCTACTGGTGATGCGTTACTGATGTTTACTGATAGAGATCATGGTCCGGCTATTGTCAATATACCTAGACAAATTACCAATCAGGAATTATCTGAAATAGTCCCTCTTGATTGGATTACCAATTATGAAAGGGAATTTGGCCCTATTCCCAGAGATGTTCATACAACTGCTCCTTCATAGATCTCTCGCATGCCTGATGGTACTGTCAGAACTCTTTTCCAAAAACCTGGAACTGAAGGAACTCCTTTACGGAGGATATGCCACAGGGGTCGAGTACTCTATTAATGTGTAGAGTCTTAGTATGGAGATTTTACAGATCATTACCATTATGTCTTTTCATGGCATTCCTTTGCCTTAATAGACTTGAGGGATCATGATCATATAGAACTTCATACTAAAATCATATAGATTAATAATAATATCTACCCAAATGGATCATGTCAGATTTCTTCTGATACACAGGATCCTTCATAGAAGGCAAGTGGAGAGCATAATTAAATCTCTGAGAGAGTTAGAACATAGATATTGAAAGATAAGCTTTCAGAAAGAAAGAAAAGCGTTTAGAAACACATGCTTATATTCAAGTGGATAATTCTTACAAACTTCTGATGATCTTACAAGATGGAAGGACCCCTCTTATATAATGAGCGGGGAACCTAACTAAGATTAAGTGAGTAACTCTGGTAAAGTGTTCAGCCAGTCAGATTGAGGCATATAGTCCTTTTTCAACCAGGGTTAATCTGAGAGGATAAGGCAGGCGTGAATGATTATCACGTGCTGCCGACACACCATATATTGCAAACACATGCTTATTAATTATGTTACAGGTTGACGTCTGACAACTAACGCCTGACACTCAAAGCAGAAAGCAATAAAGGTTCATGGACAGAAGTGATGACTAACACCCTCTTTTTTTTTTAAGTCTGGGATGGGTGATGTCATCATGACTACATAGGGGGTGGTTCTTTTGCTTGTCTATCCTTTGTAGATGGGCTCATGACTGGGTGACATATTAGGATCTTCAGGAGAATCTGGATCAACGGTGCTGTCGTCTTGAGAATCTTGGAAGAGACTACTGTAGAATGGATTTTGTGAGGTGGTTGGACAATTATCATCAGAAATATGGGCTGAAGATTCTGGATCTGGATTAATTCTCGGACCGTAATCAGGATCTAGTAATTTCAAGGTATGTGGAGAAAATTCTTGTTCCCGGGGCCTTCTGAGCCAAACACAAGGATTTCTTGGGACAAAGGGTCGATGAGGTATTGGGCCAATAGAGGTGCATGTTAGTTCCTGATCAGTGGATGAGCAATTGTTGAGGTTATGAAGAAAGAGGTACAGGTTTTTGAGAGCCTGTTCTTCATATGTTGGCCAATTATTGTAGGAGCTCCAATAGTGTGCCTGTCCTGTGGCATACAATCTTCCTTCATAATTTGTGTTGTATGGACGATGAACCACAAAGAAACACTTAAACCTTGTTTGTTGGTCTTTAGGAACATTATACATCCTGTGTTGTATAATGGCTTCTCTTAGGGTGGCCCTCCAAGTGCTGAGGGGAGCAAACCAGTTGAACATCTTCCAAAGTTCACTGCCCGCATTGGAGGAGTCATAGAGGTTGTGGTAGACATGAAGTGGTTCCAGTGAAAATGCTGTGGCATAAAGTGCTGAGGCACACCAGATGTAGTGAGACAACTCTTCTGGGACAGATCCCCAAAAGTTAGGGATACACATAAAAGGTTTCTCAATGTCAAAGATACCAGTAAGGGGTGAGTTAATTTCATTGGGCCTGTGTGTCTTGATCAAGACATGAAGCCAGTAGAATAGATGTCTCTTGGCTAACCTTTGGATTTGAAAGGGATTGGTAGGTATATATTTGATCACATGGAGGAAATTGATGATGATCATCGGATGATATGTATCTGATGTGTGGAGGAAATGAAGCCATTTTGGTAAGGGTACAGATGTCAAAGGGTTTTTTGGGAGTAAGAAGGAATTTTGAGGGTCTGCTGAGGAAATCTGCAAGCGTGTTCTGTTTTCCTTTGATGTGTTTCACCTTGAATTTATAGCGGGAAAACCAGTCTTTCCATCTGAGGAGTTGTGAGTCTGGAAGGGTCTTCTTTTTGGTTTCCAGCAAGGATGGGAAAGAGGTGTTATCCATTTCTACAGTAAACTCATGTGCTGCAAGATGAAAGTTGAATTTTTTAATGCCTCTTTTGACTGCCAGGATTTCTTTATACGTGGCATGATATTGTTTTTCAACTTCTTTAAATTGTCCACTAGCATGTCCACAGTACTGTCTTTTCCCATCAGCCTCTTCAAGAAGTACAGCACCCCAATAATGATCACTGGCATCAGTCTGCAGAATACGTTGTCCGTTTCCTGGAATCTTTAAAGGTGGTGGATTTTGAGCAGTTTGTTTTAAGTGAGAAACAGCTTTTGTTTGAACTGGAGTCCATGATGGTGGATTCTTTTTAAGCAATTTGGACAACTGGCTTGTATGTCTTGTTACATCAGGGATGAAGTCGCGCAAGTAATTAATAATCCCTAGAAACTGTTGTATCTGTTTTACCGACATATTGTCATCACGAAAATCAAGCAGATCTTTAGCAATATGAGGGCCTGGTTGATAAAATCCATTATGAAATATCATACCCAGAAATTCAATTTTCTCTTGGGCTATGAAGCTTTTCTTTGAAGAAAGCATGATTCCATACTGGGCTATTATCTTGGAGAATTGGGCTAAAAGTTGTTTGTGGGTTTCATGATCTGGTGAGAATAATAGGATGTCATCAATATAGATGAGTGTATTATTGAGAATGGGCTCAAAGATCTTGATCATGGCCTTTTGGAATAAAGATAGGGCAACCTTTAGTCCAAAAGGGAGAACTTTCCATTGGTATTGTGCATCTGGAATGCAGAAAGCAGTTTCATACCTTTCATCTGGATGAATACCAATTTGACAGAATCCTGCTTTGAGATCAAACTTTGAAAATACTTTAGCATGAGCAATTCTGGAGGCAAGAGTAGACATTTTTGGCAAGGGAAATTTATCATCTTGTAGGAACAAATTAAGAGGCTTGTAGTCAATCACCAACCTCTTTTTTCCTCTAATTTTTTCAGATCTCTTCTCAACATAAAAGGCTTGACATGCCCAATTAGAGGTGGTAGGTTCAATCAATCCTTGCTCCAGCAAAGCCTTACATTCTTGTTTGGCGAGAAAGAGATCATCAGGATTCATTCCTGAATGAGAGGCTTTTGTTGGATTGATATCCTCATTTTTCTTGAAAGGGAGTCGAATAAAGAATTCTGTATTTTTCCACATAGGAGAAGGATGATGGAACTGGGAATGTCCATCTGTACAGAATTGTAGCAAATCGTCTTTTAGCCTTTCATATCCAGAGGGAACTTGTGAGATTTCGAGGATACTCGGGATAGTGGTGAATGGAGCAAAAAAGTTTTTAAATTTGAGACCCTGGGGGAAAATAGATAAATGTTTGGTTCGATAGAAGGTATCAAAACCAAGGAGAAGATCTTTGTCAAGAATGTAACTGCCTAAAACAGTAACCTATGTAAGACATCCAGGAAAGAATCTTATGCCAATCTTTATCCTGGAAATAAGCTCTATGTGGAAAGGGTCCTGGTTAACTGTGGTAAATGAATGATTGAGAGAAGCCCAAAATTCTTTAGGCAGAAGGTGAGGTTTGATAATGGTGGCACAAGAACCTGTATCAACAAGGGCTGTAGCATTGAAAGGTTTGTTATACTTGGAAAGTAGGACTTTGATTTGGATAGTAGGCTTGGGGTAGTGTCTATTTGGGACATCCCTTTGGATTGGACGGTGGTGGATAGAACAGTAAAATCATTGGACCCAAGATATCCAATGTGTTTGTCAGATGAATTTGAATCTGAATCTGAATCAGAAAGAGGAAGAACATATTGGGTGTCTGAATCTTCTTCATATTGTTCTTCAAGAATAGTCTCAATGTCATCATTGTCTGAGACAATGTGACTGAAGGATTGAAGCATTTTGACACCCCTTTGGTTTTTCTTGTTAGGGCAGGATTTTGCAAAATGGCCTTGTTTTCCACAAAGGAAACATTTCTCGGATTTAGAGGATCCCTTTCGCCTTTTCTTGAAATATCTATATCTTGGGTTCCTGGTTCTCATTTTTCTTTCAAGAGGATTGGAAGACTTGTGTTTCTTGAAATGAGATTTCTTCTTTGTGGCGTAATGGCACGATTCCTTGTCTTTACACTTGATCTTCAGATAAGACTTGTTACATGCCGGTTTTAGTTTGGTTCCTCCTTTGGAAATTGCTTTAAACATTTTCTGCTGCTCACAAAGTTTATCCAACATAGCCAGGGCTAGTTGATAGATTTCTCCAAGAGTGATCTGAGCAACGTTCCGGCCAGTCTGTGTAATCATACGATGGAGTTCAGGTTGTAGTTCCTCTGGGAGAGAGGCTATAAACACGTGCCTGAGGTTTGGGTCAGTGCGTCCGCCAAGCTGATAATATCTCTCAGACATTCTGACAAAATGCTTTTGAGGATCTTTCCTGAGTAAGGAGCAGCATTTCATCTCAAAATACTCCTGGTAAATCTACTTTTGAATTAATTCAGGATCACCAATAAACTCATGATGTATAGCACCTAGGAGTTGACCAGGAGAATTAACTGTAAGAAGATGCAATTTCTCATATTCGCTGAGTTTCATATACCATTCTCGTAGATTGCTTGTGAATCTAGAGATAAAATCAGCAAAAACTTGTTCGGGTATGGCCTGAGGTTTCTGAAGTTGATTGTCAAGCCAAGCAGCAAATTCTGCTACAAGATCATGCCACTTATAAGGAGGAATATCATCAAGGGTAAAGAATGGTCCTGTCTTATGAGTGTGATGCCTTTCTGGAAATTCTGGTGATTCATCTTCTGAGGATAGGGGAGGATCTTTAATCATGTTAGAAGTGGTGCTTCCAGCTGTATTAGGGTTAACCATAGCAATGCTAAGATCTGCAAAATGTTTTTCCATGTGGGAAAAATCTGATCCTTCTGAGATAATACTAGAATCATCCTCAGTTTCAGAAAGGGGTTCGTACAGATTGAGAGTAGAGACTCTCCTAAAAGGAGCTGAAGATCCTTCAACAATTGTTTTTCCTGAACTAGTACTGGGTTGGGTGGTAGTGGTTACCACAGGGGTCTGAATGGTGATGCCAGGTAGGGAGGCAGTGTGAGATGGCCAGGGTGGTCTTTCTCGAGGTCGGATAGATTGTGGGCCTGTGAAGGGAGTATCAGTGACTGTTTGATATCCTGTGGACTGGACAGGATTTCTTTTGGTCAATTTTTTAGGTGGGTTTAGTTTTCTGGCTAGTTGGTATGAGGAAGGATATAGGTTATCATAGGTGACTGAAGTAAGAGGAGGAGAATAAACTGGATAAGAGGATGGGAACGGGCTTAAGGGGTTTGTTGGTGGTTTGACCATATCTGTCTCAATCTGTTTTAGGTCTTTTTGGATTTTTGCGAGTTCTTGCTCCTTCCTTTGGAATTCTGGACCAAAATATTTGTGATCAACATAGCTACGAAGTTCTGTATCAAGCCTGATGGCTTCAGAGGTTAACCTATCATGAAGTTTTTTGACTTCGTCTGTAAGTGTATCCATCTGTTCAGTAAGTGTCTCCGTTAAATGGTCAAGTTTTGAATCAATGCGATGAAGAAACCTATTTTGGCTTACTGCATTATCAGTATGCCAATTAAGGACTTCTTCCGCAGGAGAGGCTTCTTTGACACCATGCGCAGAGACATGAGTAGGAACAACATAAGGTCGTCTTGTGACCTTTGTTGTTTCTTGAGTATGGACTTTAAGAGGAGGAAACTGTTCATCATAGGTTTCAGATCTCATCATGGCTATACAAGGAACAGTAGGAGCAGTGTAAAGTGATGATGGTGTTATGATAGGAGGAACATGAGAGGGTTTACTTTTTTCTGTAATGGGAAAAATATCGGCAACAAGGTCATCATGACCTAGTTCTTTGAGTAGATCCCAAAGAGTAAGATCTGAGGAAGATTCTTTTGGAGTAGGAGGGGTGATCCACCGAGAACCTGATCCATCTTGATCCGGTTTTCTGTGATGGGAGTGAATATTGGAATATCTGATCCTGGACTTGGTGGTTTTCTTGGTGTTACCAAAAGTGACCAGATCTTCGTCATCAGAATGATCCTAAAACCCGGAATATTGGCAGTCACAGTCAGGTTCACACATCCTATAATCAAGATCCCAGATGAAATGGCCATTAACATGAGAGACAAAAACAGGCTGTCCATTGGCACGAAAATGACTTACTGGGGGTATAAGCTAGGCCAAACGTACCAGATAATGGGGCGCTAAAGAAAGTGGCCAGTTGGTTAGAAAGGGTGAGGCAAGGCATCTCCCCGTCTTTCAAGTCCTGGGTTCGATCCTTGGCAGCCCTTTCTAGATAAACTCCGGATTAGTCGGAACACAAAAGGTATCGGATATTGTAATTGAAGGCTCGAATGAAAAATAATAAGAACAACAACAACAAGAAGCTAGGCCAGAAGTTATACTATAATCAGCCACTAGGTCAAATAAATAATCTGTCTTTTGACTTCCTAATACAAGACCTGCTACAAAAAGTTGAAGAGATTATTATTTCTTATTTATTATTACTGAACAATATTTCCTTACACTCTTCTCAATCTCTAAAACAAAACTTAGATAATGAGTTTATTCTAAGCTAAATTAAAACCTCAATCCATTTTGTCTTCCAAAGTTGATTTTTTGCCTCAAAATATCCCTATTGAGCATGATTAAATGGGGTATTTTTGAGAAATCAATATTCATTTATTAAAAATAATTAAATTAACTTATTTCTTTGATATCCGGAATTTACTTTTCTATAATCTCTTATATTACGGACAAGAGGTAGTATATTATATTTATGGTGTATTAATTTTTTTTTGAAAAGTGATGCCTCCGGCTAAACTAGCTATAAGAAAGGTTCTTCCAAAGTTAATGATTTATTTTAGTCTAATCATATGGATTAATGCATTGTAATTGAGATAATATATTGTAAAATTTTTAAATAACATATATAGGTATATATCTATATGAAATTAGAAATATACTAACAAATTTCATAACTTAATATTCAAATCCAAATAAATTATTAGTAGTTCCTACATTTTTTGGCTGCTAGTAAAACCATATTTCTTGAGAGAGAGTTAAGAGTTGATCCATCATATAGTTAGATTTTTTTTCATATTTAAAAACTGTGTCAAACTCCGAAGAACTTATTTAATAAACGATAGCCTAATCTCTTATCATTGACTTCAACCAAAGTTGATTAGGACATCAATTCTTTATACATTCTGGTCAGTGGACTAGTCCAATTATCCATTAATAATTTTTTTTAAAACAATTATTGGATAGAATAGAAAATGCATGGCATAATGATATGAACAAATTGGTAAATAAGAATTTTATAACTTTGTGATCCATCTAGTATAATTTTATATATAACAAATTGGTAAATAAATTGTTGTTAAATTATATATATATAGAATAAAAATATAGTTTATAAATAATTATCATCTTCGGGTTGGGTCAGATCAAGTGGTTTGAATACTCAACCCGAAGTTTAGTGTATCCCAGTGGTTTGGCGGACTGGTCATGTTTAGTATTGTTTTGAGCTCATTTTTGTTAAGACTAGGTTGTATTTGGGTGAGACCAAGTCTGGACAGACGGACGGGTTAGTGGGTCACATGTGCAACCTAATTTAAAGAATGCTTATAATAAAACGTATGGATCGCCCACCAATAAAATACTCATGTTGATAGGGAAATATGAATTTGCCACCTCCTCAGCTTTGACCTTATTCCTTGTTGAATGAGTAATAAGAAATACATGACAAGTCACATAATGACAGTTTAATATATCACTACTTGGTTATCCTAAACTAGACGTGCAAAGAAAATACATTATCAGAATGTCAGAACTTGAAGCTTGGAAAATATAGTATATCAGAAGCTCAACCCTCAGAAAAAAATTGCACTGTGAACAAAGATGATAATGTAATGCTGATAAGATGATAAGATATACTGCATCTGCATG
Source organism: Mimosa bimucronata (assembly GCA_037074515.1). Classification (NCBI taxonomy): domain Eukaryota; kingdom Viridiplantae; phylum Streptophyta; class Magnoliopsida; order Fabales; family Fabaceae; genus Mimosa; species Mimosa bimucronata. The sequence continues at coordinate 7,399,211 of CM073446.1, forward strand.
AACTTTACTTTAATATTAACTATTTCAATAGTTTGATTAGTTGCTCCCATGAATCAAGCGAAATATAGATCCGTCTTTGGCAATATATACTATACGATATAGTTCATCTCATTTTTATATCAAACATCAAGCAACACTGACAAAAGGGAGAGGTCAAGATGACAAAATACACATAAATAAACTTTTACAAAGACTACCCAGAGCATCAAGAAGCAAATTGCGAAGTTTTTGTTTGGAAATATATTCTCTAAACTCTTCTTATATGGAGCCTTTTAACAAGAAGCAATGCGTAATTCTCTGAAATGAAAGTGCTTCCCATAGCTATACCAAAAGCAAGTCCACCTACATATCCAATCACAATTACCTTCCATTCAAATTCAAAAAGGGACCCATCATCTTCATTGTCAATAGCCGAAGGGGGTTTTATCACATGATTTCCATGATGATCTTCATCACATTTCTTCAAGACTTGCATCCCACATAATCCTTGGTTTCCCTTGAATGAATCATTTTCAAATGTGTCAAACTGAGGATTTTGAGGTATTGGACCCGAGAGGTGGTTGTAGGACACATTGAGGAATTCAAGGAAGTTGAGTTCTGCAAGTTCTTGAGGAATCTTCCCTGATAAATTGTTGTGGGAAAGGTCTAATTCCTCAAGTTGAGATAACTTCCCCAGGAAGGATGGAATACCACTAGTGAACAAGTTATTGGACAGGTTGAGCAAAACAACCCCTTTCAAGTCTCCAATACTCTCTGGGATTTCTCCACTAAGCTTGTTGCTAGAGAGATCGATGGCTATAAAGAAGTAAAGCTGTCGGAGATTCTCATAGACCATGAGGTTGCCTTTGTTGAAAATTGTGAATGAATAACTATAATTGTAGTTTATTTTCAGGTTCTTGCTATAGTGAGACCAGAGCTCATACTTGAGCTGATTTGAGTTGGAAACCCACATGGATGCCCAGTTTTGAATTAACTTAAGAGGCAAATTTCCTGAGAAATCATTTTGAGAAAGGTCAATGATGTGCAGCTTGGGAAATGTGTAAATTCTTGGGGCCCTTATAACTCCAGAAAACTTGTTAGAACATAGTACAAGGACTTTCAACTCAGGTAGATTTCCCAACCAGAAGGGAAAAGAACCATTGATTTGGTTGTTGTTGACATCCAAATACTCTAGCATTCTTCAGTTGCTCAATGTTTGGGGAACCTGACCTTGTAACTTGTTCTGGCTAAGATCAACCAACTTGAGGGCACTTCCTTTCATGAAAGTCTGAGGAATGAAGCCAGATAACTTGTTGTTTCCCAGCTGGAGTGTCTGCAATTCTTTGCTGAAGGTTCCTAAACAAGGTGGAATGTTACCACTTAAATTGTTGTAGGATAAGTCAAAGAGCTCAAGTGACTTCGGATTGCAGATCATTGGTGGAATTTCTCCAACAAATGAATTGTTGGAAAGAAGTAATACCCACAGATTTTTCTTTCTATATATCCAACTTGGGAGGGTACCTTGAATTTTATTGTTTGAGAGCTCAAGTACTTCCAGCTGGTCCTGGTCTTTTAATTTAGAAATTCTGGAATCTCATTCATGCTGCAGGAAGCCAAACATAATATTCTAATATTCAAGGTAAGACTTACATTGAATGCACTTGGCTTGCTAACCAATGATAGATCGTTATATGACAAACAGAGAAAGGATAGCATATTGAAGCTCTTGAAAAACATGTTAAGTTCTAATTGCCCAAAGAAGTGATTTCTTTTCAGATCCATACAGTTGAGATTCTCCAGTGAGAAAATTGATAGTGGTATTTCTCTATGAAGCTCGTTGTATAGAACATCCAGATAAGCTAATTGGGTGCTATTTGACAAGAAAGAAGGCAAGATTTCCCTTGAAATGGTTAAATGAAAGATCCAAATAAAATAGCTTAGTGAGGTTTCCAATTGAATCTGGCAGATTCCCTCGAAAGCCTGCATCTTGGAGTATTAAAAATTGCAAGGATCTACTTGAGTATAACTCAGGCAAATACCCAGTGAGACCTGGATTCCATCCCACATCGAGATACTCCAAATTTGGAAGATGAAGTATTCCTAGGGGAAATTCACCATAAAGTCCGGTGCTTAGTAGACAAAGATATTCCAAAGAAGACAGATTGGTGAGTGCAGTGGGTATTGGTGATGATATATTAACATAGGCCAGAGAAAGTACTTGCAAATTAGTCAAGTTTTGAACAATGTTTCTCAAGTTCTGCCGCTTCAAATTCAGCAGATATATAAGAGGAGATGATGCAACATAGTCACTCCTTAATGTTAGAAACAACAAATTGGATAATTGTGAAATCTCTTGAGGGATTTCTCCAGAAAATTTGGACGAAGAGAGGTCCAAATGGGTAAGCCTTGAAAGATGGGCTAAGCTTAATGGGATATGAGAGTAATTGAAGTGATTATCAGAAAGATTAAGCCTTTGAAGTTGTGAGAGGTGAAAGAGAGTACTATTGGACCCAATGGAACCATAAATCTGACTGCTGCTAATGTCAAGGCCAATCACATGTCCTGTTTGCTCGTCACATTTCACACCATGCCATGAGCAGCAGTCTGAACTTGAAATCCAAGAATTTGTTTTAGGATAACTGAGAGAACTTTGAGAAGCAAACTTAGTGATGACAAAGCTTTGCTTAAGTTGCAGCAAGGCAGAACTTTCGGCTTCATGACACGGTGCGGGCTGCACATAAGCACAAGAAGTAATGGCTGTAAATGTGAACAAAAAATAAAGGGGAAGATTAAACATTGATTTATTTAGGAAGCACAATAGTCCCATATAAAAAACTTGTCAAATTTAGAGAGTTGAGAGATGTATGAACATTGAGGCACACCATCCAGGTTTTATGTACAAGAGTTACTGATTGGTATTTGAGCATAAAGGTCAAAACGCATGGTGAAGAATGAGACCTTATTGATAATCAAGAGACACCAATATTGTCTACATTTGTTTTTACTTGTCAGTCAAGTTCCGTATGAGTTTGGGCACCCTATTCCAATATCCCCATGTAGTACGTTGGTAATGACTAACTGGTTGCATGAAGGAAAATCATGGCGATGATTGTGGATGGTAAAGATTGTATGAAATAGCTTTTGTAGAAATACCAGTGGTATTGACTGACTGGTTGCTTTTGTACAAGGTAAAATTTTTAAGGATGCAAAAAGTCAAGTGCACGGGTCGCGCCAAGTAATAAAGTGATAAGTAAAGTATCGTTCCCACGAGGATTCGGTCCAAAACCCGGTCAAACAATGATTGTCACACTCTCGCCCAATTTGAGTGATTCAAATGTTGAGATTGAAAATTAAATAAGAAAATAAACATATGTTAAATGAAAATAAAATTATAAACATGTGATTCTTCAACTTCAAGGATAAAATGGGTCCTAAAATTATGTATCCCCCTTGTACTTCATAAAACTCAATTAACCTCCCCTCAAAGAAGCTCTCAACGAAATCACGTGTTAATCTTGGGTTCATAGAGTACTCGTAAAAGCTCTCTCAAGTCAAGAACAAGTGTTTAGTCTTATTAATTGCACAATCTCTTACTACAATTTAATAAAACCCAATTATCAAGCTCCAACCCTAATGTGACTATGCAAGGCTAGCAAGTATATCTCTATCTTACCAATAAAACCATCCATTCGTCATGCAAACTTCCGGTTCTTGCACTACTTTACCCAAGTTCTACACTCAATCTAGCCCTCTCAAGCATCAATCAAGTGAACCCAACATCTAAATGGTGATCAATCACTTAGAAGCATTAGGAAAAGAGTAAAATAAGCACATATATCTCATTAATCACAAAATAAGAGAAGGAATCAAGAATCAATCCATAGAAGGGTTCAACATAATCTTAGAATCAAATTATTTAGCTATACATATTCAACAACTCCATGGGAGCATACATATATACATTCAGAAACAGAGAACAAGAGGAGAGAATGAAGATGGAGAGAATAAACCAAGATGAGAAGCCCAAATCTCTTCAAAGCTCCAATCCCTAGCTAAATCCCCACCAATCTCCAAGCCCTAGCATAGCAAAACACCCCCAAGAATGCCCAAAATTCGAAGAATATCGAGCTCCCTCAAAACCCTAGCTTTTACATCACTTAAATCTGTCAAAAAACGCGCAGCAGAACCGTCCGTTCGCCGTGGCGAAGTCCACGACGAACTATGATCGTTTCTGCCTCTTTTTGGGGGTTTTGGCTCGCCGCGGCGAGCTCACGGCGAAATTGCACCTATCTGTAATTTTGGAATTTCGGGGACCTATCTGTAATTTGGGAAATTTGGGGTCCTTTTCTGTAATTTTTACAATTCATCCAGAAACTTGTATTTTCCCTTTTTTCTTGAAATTTCAGCTTCTAACCCCAAATTCTTCCCTCTTTAAGTGTTCTTCTTAATCCGGGATCCCTTGGTTATTGTATCAAAATATTCCTACAATATTTACATAAAACAACATAAGCAACTAACTAAAAATGTGATCAAAATCTACACTAATAAACAATTATATGCAACCAAAAATCAAATGAGTATTTTCCTATCTTGAATATCCAAAAATTATAAATGATTGAATAAAACCTCAAGGGAAATGCGCTGAAAATACATGAATTCCAAGAGTTATCATTTACCCCTTTTAAATTCAACGATATTGAAGTTTGATTCAATAGTACCAACAGTGAATTGTCTTGGAAAAAAAGTCATGATATATATGAAGAGACTCAAATACTAATGATATATATATATATATATGAAGAGACTCAAATACTAATGATATATATATATATATATGAAGAGACTCAAATACTAGTCAAAAGAAATTGTCAGCCAGCTAAAAAAGTTTCAATTACTTGAGCTAGCAGTGTCCAAGGTAGTCATTTTTAATTTTTTTTCTTTATTTTTTTGGTTATTTGTAAGTGCATGAAGTTTTCCAATTAGCCATGAAATCCTCAAATTTCCAAATGGACAAGGGCTACCGTTGAATTATAAAAGATTTTTGGGTACCTGCAATTTTTTTTTTTTTTGGGTGCAATATAGTAAAGTAGCAAAATCATAGCGGTGATGAATTGCCCTAATAAACTTAAACGGGTAACCATGAGTTGAAACATAATTTACTACATTGCAGAACAGTGGGGTGTTTGTGCATGGGATGTTGATTGCGCAGTCGATAGGTTATTCCAAAGTTGTGGTTGAAGGTTTGCTGCTAGTGTCACTGAAGCATGTAATGGAGATAAGTCAAAGTCCATAATGATAAGAGATATGGCTGAGAAATGTGAACAAAAATATACAGTGTAATTTTGTTCATACATATATAGAAAAGGGAGCTGTGTAGGAGATTGGCTATAGTTTGATTTGTGTAGAATAGCTACATAAATATAAATATGAGGTGCCTCCTAATGGTTTAATGGAGATACTGAAAATGATGTAATGGGTGTAGCTTTCCCAAGATACTGTGCAGATATAATGAAGTAATCTCTTCGTTCTTCTTAGTTCTTCACGTTGTTATATGACCAAGTTGATTTTTAAAAGAACAAATTCTAAAAAAATTAAATAAATTACTTATAAACATGCAAGTTGGAATTGTTTCTACAAACAAATTTATTTGACTTATTATAATCTTATATTTAATTTAATAATACAAAAAAATACGTTATGATAGAATGATTCACTCCTCTTACAGAGAGATTCTTAGGTACTCCCAGAGTACCACGTAAATTATACACTGACCAATAAAAATCACCTAAGTCACCCAGTGGAGCCCATATGCGTGCTCAGCTTTGTTCCACTCTTTTTTTCCCCTCACACGCACTTCACTTGCATCCATCACTCCACCCTCTTTTTAATTTTATGGGTTAATATAACTTTTGGTCCCTGAACTTTCACTCAATTTTGGTTTTGGCTCCTGAACTTTAAAATTTTTGGTTTTAGATCCTAAACTTTTGGTCAATTTTGGTTTTGGTCCCTAACTTTGAAATTTTTGGTTTTGGTCCCTGAACTTTGGGTCAATTTTGGTTTTGGTCTCTGAACTTTCAGTAATTCTGGTTTTGGTCCCTCAACTTTAATTTTTTTTGAAGTTTTTTTTTTTAAACTGAGGGACCAAAACAAAATTACTGAAAGTTCAGGGACCAAGAGCAAAATTCACCCAAAGTTCAGGGACCAAAATAAAAAATTTCAAAGTTCAGGGACCAAAACCAAAATTGACCGAAAGTTCAGGGACCAAAACCAAAAATTTTAAAGTTCAGGGATAAAAACAAAATTGAGTGAAAGTTCAGGGACCAAAAGTTATATTAACCCTAATTTTATTCTCTTTCTCACTCTCATCAAACTACCTTCATGTTGTGGCAGAAAAAAATTAACAATAATAAAAACTAAACTACGCCATGCTCATCCATTTTCAACTTTCAAATTCCTTTTTGTTACCGGATAGTTAGATACTCTCCTTTTCCCCTTTTCTCATTTTCGTTTAGTCTAAATTAAATATCTTTATAAAAGTGAATATTTTTTAATAACATTTAAAATCAAATAAATAAGTTTAACCTGTCAAAATTTGCTCTTAACAATTTTGAAATGTAGAGTACTATTATAAATTTAGATTTTTTTTATAATTTTTATAAAAATGAATATTATTACAATAATATTTAGAACACATAAATAAACACAATCTATCAAAATTTTGTGTGAACAGCTCACAACTGTAATAAAAAATAAAAATAAAGATGTAAATTTATAATAATAGTATACTGAGAGAAAATTTTGATAGATTAAATTTATTTATGTTATTATTAATTATAATTAAGAAATATTCATTTTTATAAAAATATTTAATTTAAATAATTCGATCAAATGATGTTAAAAGAAAGGAGGGGAAAGTAGAGAGTGGGAAGGAGAGGATCCTAGTTAAAAAAAGAACTTGAAATGGATGAACATGAAGGTAGTTTATTTTTTATTATTGTTTTTTTTTCAGCCAAAATATAGAGCAATGTTTTGAAAGCCAGACCGGATATCGAGCCGGAAAAGTCAGCGGGTTATGTTTCAAACTGTTGAATCGGTTGGATCGTTCGGTCGGGCCGGTGATGTAATAATTAAATTAAAAATAATATTGAACCCTTATATGATGATGAAATATATTATATATTCTTAAAATTATTATGATATTATAACTTATATAAAAAGCAACACATGAAAGTGTAAAAATACAAAATAAATAGAGCTGTAAATGGCAAATCAATTTTACATTCCCATAGTAAGTTGATAAATTTTAACTAATAATAATCTAAAAACAAAAATTTATAAATTATTAATATTAAAGATATGTCCATGTATATAATTCCAAGACAACCACTTCATCTTGTGTCTTTTCATTACCCTCTCTCCTCACCATCAACATGTGAACACCATCACCGTGTGATTAAAATTTTACATATCTCAAGAAACAAATTTCTTTCTCCTCACCATCACCGTGTGATTAAAATTTAACATATCCCAAGGAACAAATTTTGATCCAGCTATAGACACGTTATTCCTTTATCCTTTTTGCACTCAAGTCCTTCACAAGTGTCATTGTTCTCTCGCCAACACGTACAGACTCCTCTGTTATCTCTCATTCTCACTTTCTTAAGTTTGTTCTCCTCCATTATTCATCGCCTTCTTCTCCCCCATTCTTTGCTAAAGACTCAGATTTGATCTATGGCAGAACAAAAGAAGCAAATGCCGAATATTTTGTGTAAGTTTGTTCACCCCATTTTTATCAGCTTCTTCTCCCCTCATTATTCACCAACAATGTTTGTTCGATGGAATATGCTGGTCTGAAAGTTTGTTTAGAGTTTGACCGGACGGTTTTCACTTACTCGCTCCGGCTTCCGGCTTTATCACGGGTGACGATTCAAATGCGGCCAAACGACGGGCGAACGCAACCAAACCTTTAAATGAGTTTACCGTCTGAACCAAGCCAGAGGAACGTCCGGCCTACGGTCGATCCGGTCGGACCGTCTGGCTCGGCTCGGCTCGGCTCTTAGAACATTGATATAGAGGTTAGTTGGATGAGAGAGAGAGAGAAATTAAAGGGGGGGGGGGTGATGGGCACAACACGCAAGTGAAGTGTGCGTGAGGGAAAAAAGAGAGAGGAATAAAGCTGCCACGTATATGGGCCCTATTGGATGATTTGGGTGATTTTTAGTGGTCAGTGCATAATTTACGTGGTACTCTGGAGTACCTAACACTTAACTAATCTTTAGAGAGAAAGTCAATTAAGTCGTAAAGGTAGGAATGGACGAAGTAATTAATAAGTTAAGGCCTCTGCCCTACTTTGTTTTTTTTCCCCTGAACTTTAGTAGAAGTGTTCGGTTGTACCCTTGAAATTGAGCCAAGATTTCTGAGTATCCATCACTGACGAGATTCTTTAACGGTTACTACTGATAATTCTCAAACGGACCGTAAGGGGAAAAAATACCAATAAATTGTTAAGTGAATTTAGTTCACTAGGTCATATGTGGTCTAACGAATTACAAAAGAGATTCTTTGGTGAATCTAATTTGTCATGTTATTTGTGGGTTCCTCAATCACAAGCAAACACTTAAGGTGTGATTTGGATATTTCAATATGAGTAGGCACCCTAAACAATTAGCTTATAGATAATTTTTTTTTTCAGTTTGCAAAATTAAGAAAACACAAAAAAATATTTTTAGGTGACAAATAAAGTTTTAGGGTGCCTACTCAGATCAAAACACCCACGTCAAGCCTTATGAGTCTCTTTGTGATTTGGGAGATCACAAATACGTGGCAAACTTAATTTAGCTAAGAGTTTCTCCATACTTTAGGTCTAATGTTAATGTTTCAATCTGATTGAGCACCCTAAAAACCTAAAACCATCAGCTAATATATTAAAAAAAATAATAATCTCATGTTTTTTGCTTTATTTTATTTCACAAATTGAAAAGAAAAATTGTTTATATTAAAATATCCACGACAGGCCTAAGTTGTTTGCTTGTAAAAGGAATTCTTAGGTGAACCCAATTCGCTACGTCATTTGTAACCACCACAATCACAAGCAAACATGTAAGGTAAGGTATGATGTGAATATTTTAATTTGAGTAGGCACCCTAAAACAATTAGTTGTTAGATAATTTTTTTCAGCTTCCTTCACTCGTATATATATGAGCCTGCGTTGCACGTACGAGATAGAAAAAACAGTTCACCCAAATCAAATTCCTCTTCTTCCCTTCCTTCCAAATCTTTCTTTCTTTTGATCACTTTTCCGGTTTAGGGTTTTGGTTTCCATGGCGAAGGGTACCAAGAGATCCAACACTCTTCACAGTCCCACATTTCCAGATATGAAGTGTGGGAACGAAAAGCAACTGAGGAACAAGAATGTGACTTCCGCCGCCTCTCAATAATTGACGGCGGTATCGATAAGAACGACGACAAGCTTCCGTCATCGTCTTCTCCTCCTCCTCGGTGGAATCTGAGGTCGAGCGGAGCTGCTGCCATTGCCGACGGCGGGAGTGAAAACGGTAACGGCGTGAAGTTGCCGACGAAATCGAAAGTCTCGCGGGAGAAGCCAAGAAAGTATGGAATTACAGTGACTCTGTCGAACAGTGAGATTGAGGAAGATTACATGCGTATGCTTGGCCGTCGGCCTCCACGAAGGCCCAAGAATAAGAGACCTAAGCACCTTCAGAAAACTTTGGACGTAAGTTTTGATGACAATCTCATTCTTTTGTTTTTTTTTTCCTTTTCTAATAATTCAATCGGATGATTCCAAATCCTTTTGGTTTCAGAAACCTCCTGGTTTTAAAAAGGGTGGAGAGATGAGAGGTATCCAGTCCCTTATAAGGCATTATTTTCGTTCATCCAGCAACTTAATTCCTCTTAAAATTGTTAGAGGAATGTTTCCAAACCCTTATACTTGAACCTAGTTTTAATACCATTTGTAATATCCCAACAATTTGCTTTTTAATTGTCCGCTTTGGATTTTCCATCACCCTCTTATATGATTTTAAAACGAGTCGAGATGGGTACCTAGAACCATCGTTTCGGTTCCTCCCCAGCCGATGTGGTACTTCACATCCCACATTCGCTTAAACTTTTTGTGATAGAAAGACAAACATAATATGTATATAACGTTGTAGTCAGTGCTCTCATATTTGTTTAAAAGTTAACCCATCTGTTCTTTTGATTTCTTTTGTGTAGATCCTTTATCCTGGTTTGTGCTTAGAGGATGTCTCACTTGATTTGTATAAAGTTTTTAAATCTCGTGAGAATGGCAAAGTATTCCACTCTTCTCTTTCCATTTTATTTCTTCCAACACTATTGATTCATCATCTTAATCTTTCTAATGATGGTTTCTCATAAGAAGAATGTTTTAATTTTGGTGTATGAACTGATTTTTTTTTTACTGGGTTTTGCAGAGGTAGGAGTGCATGCCGTGAAGAATGTTAATTTAATTCTTTTTTTTTAATTATTATTCATTCACTTGTCTGTAAAATTAATTCTCAACTGATTAGTTTCATGTTACGTTGAAGACTATCAAAACCACCATAAGTTGATTCCAATAATAAAACAAGGTTTTGATTGTTTCCAACAACATGAAACTAGACATGTATGACTATGTTTCAAATTCTTTCTATCGTACTATATATTTTAGAGGTGTTCTTTTTGGTTGAGCTTGTAGCTGCTACTTATCCTTATCCATAGGCAAGCGTCTTGTTTAGTTCTCTCGCTTAAATGCGTGTTTTTTGTTTATCTATCAAACCGCTTGTCCATCAGTTTGAAAATTTTTCTATCAGTTGAAAATTGTCTAAATGACAACGATGCCTACTTAAACAACCGCAGATGATCATATCAACTATTTTGGGATTATTATACTTGTTTATACAGTTCAAGACAAAACTTACTATGTTTTTCATGTATAGATTAGCTTAGTTTTTCAAGTCTAAATCCTTTTTTAAGCAAACCATGAATTTCAATTGCTTCTAATTCGTATAATTTGCTTTTCGTTGTTCTGCATTGTAATAACATTATGTTTGCTTTTAGTTCTTAAGTGTTCCTTCCAGCTTTATTCGTACATTTTATTGATGAAAATATAAAGAAATCAGAACAATGAGTTAACAATTTGATAGAGAAACTCTAAATTTTTTAAAATAAGTAACATAGGGGAAGAGGGAGTATATAAATGAGAGCCGCTAATTTTAAAGGAAACAAAGTGAATTCTTTAACAATTTGATAAGAAAGGTCTAAAAATCAGAAAAGAAAGTGAATTTGCAAAATAATTCTCACAAATAAAGTGAATTCCTAGAGAAATCACAACAATGAGGTGGCAGTGGGTTAGCAATTTGGTAACCTCATGATTAATACAATTCTATTAGGAGAGGAAGGTATCTCGGGTTTATAGTGCTAATGTATTAGATTAAAGGAATTTGGGTGCGCTTCTACTATTAACTTAAGTTCTTGGTATCAAAGCTTGCTGTGTTCGAATTCCGTTCGTAAGATATGGCAAGAAAATAAATGTTGCAGGAAAATAGAGAAAAACAAAAATATTCATTACTATCAAAATAAAAGAGATACTAAAATATGGCTAGAAAAGAAATGGTGCAGAAAAATAGAGAAAGTTTCATTACAAAAAATGGATAGTTAATATGTTGGTAAGAATATTTTTGGTTGATCACTATAACATATGTAATAATGATGTTTTTTTTATCTTATTCCTCTTGAAAAAAACTGAAAAATTCTCCTCTAACACAACCATAATTTTGGGTGACAAGCACTTTTCTCATTTTGATGGGTATTTGGGTAATTTTTTAAAAAACAATGCTATCCCAAGTGGAAAGTGGGAATTCATATGGCCAATATGGTTATTAACGTGTTGCTTCACGTACTCGCCATTTTCCTTTTCACCAGAGGCTTTTTGCTTACAAGAACTGAGCTTCCTTATTACAGCAATTGCTCTAACATTTCTCGGTCCCGTTGCTTTTCTTCTTCTTCAGATGGGTCTTGTTGGATTAAACCTTCTGTAACCCGTCTGGTTATTATTGTTCTTGATGCTCTCAGGTATGCTTGTCTTTCATTTCACTTAATTATTTTTTTGGCGATTGTACAGGTACTTTTTTTATGTACTTCATTGTCTAGATTATGATGTGGGTGCATTTGACTTTATTTTTCGCTTTTCAGGTTTGATTTTGTTGCTCCCCGTTCATTCTTTCCTGGTCAGTTATCTTCTAAATATGAAAAATGGTTTTAAAAAGAGGAAATGAATTCTCAATATTAAATTTAGATTGGAAAAAGGCACAATCAATTACAAGTTTATTATGTTTTTTGGAATGTTAGATCACATGATTATATTGTCTATATATGGTGATGTTGTCTCCATTCAGGTTTGTTCATAATGAGTGTCTGGAAAATGCATCAAAACATGAGCAAGTTCAGTTGGTCGCTCGTAAGCTAGGCCAGAAGTTATACATATTGTATATCAATAAGCTAGGCCAAAGGTACCAAATAATGGGGCTCTAAAGAAAGTGGCCAGTTGGTTAGGTTGGTTAAAAAGGGTGAGGCAAGGCATCTCCCCGCCTTTCAAGTCCTGGGTTCGATCCTTGGAAGCCCTTTCTAGATAAATTCCGGATTAGTCGGAACATAAAGGGTATCGGATATTGTAATTGAAGGCTCGAAGGAAAATAATAACAATAACAACAACAACAAGCAGCTAAGCCAGAAGTTATACTATAATCAGCTACTAGGTCAAATAAATAATCTGTCTTTTGACTTCCTAATACAAGACCTGCTACAAAAAGTTGAAGAGATTATTATTTTTTATTTATTATTACTGAACAATATTTCCTTACACTCTTCTCAATCTCTAAAACAAAACTTAGATAATGAGTTTATTCTAAGCTAAATTAAAACCTCAATCCATTTTGTTTTCCAAAGTTGATTTTTTGCCTCAAAATATCCCTATTGAGCATGATTAAATGGGGTATTTTAGAGAAATCAATATTCATTTATTAAAAAAATTAAATTAACTTATTTCTTTGATATCATCAATTTACTTTTCTATAATCTCTTATATTACGGACAAGAGGTAGTATATTATATTTATGGTGTATTAATTTTTTTTTTTTTTGAAAAGTGATGTCGCCGGCTAAACTAGCTATCATAAAGGTTCTTCCAAAGTTAATGATTTATTTTAGTCTAATCATATGGATTAATGCATTGTAATTGAGATAATATATTGTAAAATTTTTAAATAACATATATAGGTATATATCTATATGAAATTAGAAATATACTAACAAATTTCATAACTTAATATTCAAATCCAAATAAATTATTTGTAGTTCCTACATTTTTTGGCTGCTAGTAAAACCATATTTCTTGAGAGAGAGTTAAGAGTTGATCCATCATATAGTTAGATTTTTTTCATATATAAAAACTGTGTCAAACTCCGAAGAACTTATTTAAGAAACGATAGCCTAATCTCTTATTATTGACTTCAACCAAAATTGATTAGGACATCAATTCTTTATACATTCTGGTCAGTGGACTAGTCCAATTATCCATTAATAATTTTTTTTAAAACAATTATTGGATAGAATAGAAAATGCATGCATAATGATATGAACAAATTGGTAAATAAGAATTTTATAACTTTGTGATCCATCTAGTATAATTTTATATATAACAAATTGGTAAATAAATTGTCATTAAATTATATATATATATAATAAAAATATAGTTTATAAATAATTATCATCTCCAGGCTGGGTCAGATCAAGTGGTTTGAATACTCAACCCGAAGTTTAGTGTATCCCAGTGGTCTGGCGGATTGGTCATATTTAGTATTGTTTTGAGCTCATTTTTGTTAAGACCAGGTTGTATTCGAGTGAGACCAAGTCTGGACAGACGGACGGGTTAGTGGGTCACATGTGCAACCTAATTTAAAGAATACTTATAACACCTAAGGATCGCCCACCAATAGAATACTCATGTTGATAAGGAAATATGAATTTGCCACCTCCTGAGCTTTGACCTTAATCCTTGTTGAATGAGTAATAAGAAATACATGACAAGTCACATAATGACAGTTTAATATATCACTACTTGGTTATCCTAAACTAGACGTACAAAGAAAATACATTATCAGAATGTCAGAACTTGAAGCTTGGAAAATATAGTATATCAGAAGCTCAACCCTCAGAAAAAAATTGCACTGTGAACCAAGATGATAAATGTAATGCTGACAAGATGATAAGATGTACTGCATCTGCATGAACTTTACTTTAATATTAACTATTTCAATAGTTTGATTAGTTGCTCCCATGAATCAAGCGAAATATAGATCCGTCTTTGGCAATATATACTATACGATATAGTTCATCTCATTTTTATATCAAACATCAAGCAACACTGACAAAAGGGAGAGGTCAAGATGACAAAATACACATAAATAAACTTTTACAAAGACTACCCAGAGCATCAAGAAGCAAATTGACAAGTTTTTATTTGGAAATATATTCTCTAAACTCTTCTTATATGGAGCCTTTTAACAAGAAGGAATGCGTAATTCTCTGAAATGAAAGTGCTTCCCATAGCTATACCAAAAGCAAGTCCACCTACATATCCAATCACAATTACCTTCCAGTCAAATTCAAAAAGGGGCTCATCATCTTCATCATCAATAGCCGAAGGGGGAGTTATCACATGATCTCCATGATGATCTTCATCACATTTCTTCAACACTTGCATCCCACATAATCCTTGGTTTCCCTTGAATGAATCATTTTCAAATGTGTCAAACTGAGGATTTTGAGGTATTGGACCAGAGAGCTGGTTGTAGGACACATTGAGGAATTCAAGGAAGTTGAGTTCTGCAAGTTCTTGAGGAATCTTCCCTGATAAATTGTTGTGGGAAAGGTCTAATGCCTCAAGTTGAGATAACTTCCCCAGGGAGGATGGAATACCGCCAGTGAACAAGTTATTGGACAAGTTGAGCAAAACAACCCCTTTCAAGTCTCCAACACTCTCTAGGATTTCTCCACTAAGCTTGTTGCTAGAGAGATCGATGGCTATAAAGAAGTAAATCTGTCGGAGATTCTCATAAACCATGAGGTTGCCTTTGTTGAAAATTGTGAATGAATAACTATAATTGTAGTTTATTTTCAGGTTCTTGCTATAGTGAGACCAGAGCTCATACTTGAGTTGATTTGAGTTGGAAACCCACATGGATTCCCAGTTCTGAATTAACTCAGGAGGCAAATTTCCTGAGAAATCATTTTGAGAAAGGTCAATGATGTGCAGCTTGGGAAATGTGTAAATTCTTGGGGCGCTTATAACTCCAGAAAACTTGTTAGAACGTAGCACAAGGACTTTCAACTCAGGTAGATTTCCCAACCAGAAGGGAAAAGAATCATTGATTTGGTTGTTGCTGACATCCAAATACTCTAGCATTCTACAGTTGCTCAATGTTTCGGGAACCTGACCTTGTAACTTGTTATGGCTAAGATCAATCAACTTGAGGGCACTTCCTTTCATGAAAGTCTGAGGAATGAAGCCAGATAACTTGTTGTTTCCCAGCTGGAGTGTCTGCAATTCTTTGCTGAAGGTTCCTAAACAAGGTGGAATGTTACCACTTAAATTGTTGTAGGATAAGTCAAGGAGCTCAATTGACTTCAGATTGCAGATCATTGGTGGAATTTCTCCAACAAAGGAATTGTTGGATAGAATTAATAACCAAAGATTTTTCTTGCTATAAATCCAACTAGGGAGGGTACCTTGAACATTATTGTTTGATAGGTCAAGTTCTTCCAGCTGGCCCTGGTCTTTCAGAATTTCTGGAAATTCATTCATACCGCAGGAAGCCAAATATAATGATCTAATATTCATTGTAATACTTACATTGAATGCACTTGGCTTGCTAAGCAACGATATATTGTTATATGACTAACAGAGAACGGATAGCATCTTGAAGCTCCTGAAAAACATGTTAAGTTCTAATTGCAAAAAGAAGTGATTTCTTCTCAGATCCATGTAGCTGAGATTCTCTAGTGAGAAAATTGAGAGTGGTATTTCTCCATGAAGCTCGTTGTATAGAACATCCAGATAAGCTAATTGGGTGATATTTGACAAGGAAGAAGGCAGATTTCCCTTGAAATCGTTATATGAAGGATCCAAATAATATAGCTTAGTGAGGTTTCCAGTTGAATCTTGCAGATTTCCTCAGAAGCCTGCAAGTTGGAGTCTTAAAAGCTGCAAGGATCTACTTGGGTAAAACTCAGGCAAATACCCAGTGAGACTTGGATTCCATCCCACATCAAGATACTCCAAATTTGGAAGAAGAAATATTTCTATGAGAAATCACCATGTACTCCGGCGCCGAGCAGACAAAGATATTCCAAAGAAGACAGATTGGTGAGTGCAGTGGGTATTGGTGATGATGATATATTAACATAGGCTAGAGAAAGTACTTGCAAATTAGTCAAGTTTTGAACAATGTTTCTCAAGTTCTGCTGCTTCAAATGCAGCAGATATCTAGGAGGAGATGATGCAACATTGTCGCTCAAGTTCTGCTGCTTCAAATGCAGCAGATATATAAGAGGAGATGATGCAACATAGTCACTACTTAATGTTAGAAACAACAAATTGGATAGTTGTGAAATCTCTTGAGGGATTTCTCCAGAAAATTTGGACCAAGAGAGGTCCAAATGGGTAAGCCTTGAAAGATGGGCTAAGCTTGATGGGATATGAGAGTAATTGAAGTGATTATCAGAAAGATTAAGCCTTTGAAGTTGTGAGAGGTGAAAGAGAGTACTATTGGAACCAATGGAACCATAAATCTGGCTGCTGCTAATGTCAAGGCTAATCACATGTCCTGTTTGCTCATCACATTTCACACCATGCCATGAGCAGCAGTCTGAACTTGAAATCCAAGAATTTGTTTTAGGATAACTGAGAGAACTTTGAGAAGCAAACTTACTGATGACAAAGCTTTGCTTAAGTTGCAGCAAGGCAGAACTTTCGGTTTCATGACACGGTACGGGCTGCACATAAGCACAAGAAGTAATGGCTGTAAATGTGAACAGAAAATAAAGGGGAAGATTAAACATTGATTTATTTAGGAAGCACAATAGTCCCATATAAAAAACTTGTCAAATTTAGAGAGTTGAGAGATGTATGAACATTGAGGCACACCATCCAGGTTTTATGTACAAGAGTTACTGATTGTTATTTGAGCATAAAGGTCAAAACGCATGGTGAAGAATGAGACCTTATTGATAATCAAGAGACACCAATATTGTCTACATTTGTTTTTACTTGTCAGTCAAGTTCCGTAGTAGTTTGGGCACCCTATTCCAATATCCCCATGTAGTACGTTGGTAATGACTGACTGGTTGCATGAAGGAAAATCATGGCGATGATTGTGGATGGTAAAGATTATATGAAATAGCTTTTGTAGAAATACCAGTGGTATTGACTGACTGGTTGCTTTTGTACAAGGTAAAATTTTTAAGGATGCAAAAATTCATGTTTAATTACCCCTTTTAAATTCAACGATATTGAAGTTTGATTCGATAGTACCGACAGTGAATTGTCTTGGAAAAAAAGTCATGATATATATGAAGAGACTCAAATACTAATGATATATATATATATATATATATATATATGTATTCATAATTCATAAATTCAATTAATTAAAGTGTGCATGTTTGAGCTTAAACTAGTGGATTAAATGATTTAAATTACATTATAGTTTGATTAATTGGATGTACACTTAATTGGTGAAATTGAGATTTTAAAAGTGGTCTTTATATGATTGTTGCTTGAATTTCCAAAAATACCCTTGCCTCTCCTTCACCTTTTCTCTTCTATTATTATCCTTCAGGGGCAAAATGGGAAATTGGCATGAAATGAGTTTAAAGCTTCAGAATTGAAGCTGTGACCACGAGGGAAGCCCAGAGCAAAACATAGACACTGAAACAAAGCTAGGGCAGTGAGGAAGTTTGGTCAAGGCAAGGGGAACATTGTGATCGGTCGGTGGAGAAAGAGAGGGAAGCAAGTGGATTCGTTAGAACTGGATGCCAGCGTGGAAGGAACGGTTGAAAGATGAATTGAACGGAAGAAGGGAGAGGGATTTCGGTCCATATTCATTGTAATCAAGGAGTATATATATCAGTTGAGACGAAGAATTGGGGGTTCGGCATTTTAATTTCATCTTCACCTTCTTCACTTCAATTCTTCTCACCTGTTCCATCGTCTTCACCTTCTCTGCTCTTCGCGATTCTGCAACTTTGCTAGAGGATTCAGCCATGAGTTCGTTCATTTTCTACTGCTTGGGAGCTGCATTTCCAGAAATGCAAGGCTAAATCCTGTGATTTCCTTTGAGAGGAAGCTTGAGCCGGAGCTGAGGATCTTCATTGCTAGGGAGGTTTTCTAATTCTTCTACTTAGTTCTTATTTAATTCCTGGTCTAGTTGTATCTTGAATCTAATTTGAATATTGTAGAAGATTAATGTGCATTGTTTTTGTGTTTCAACCAAGTTGAATTCTGGACCTATATCTTTGTAATTCAATGTGTGAAACTTCATCTAGTTGTTTGGACTTCATAGATTGGATGAATTAGACTGAGGTATTTCTAGTTGAAATATCACTTGTTCAGATTGTTGTTACTTTCAAATTAATGCACAAATCTCTTGTACTAATCGGCTATGAAGGTGAGAGTTGGTTCTCAAGGAAAATTCAATCACTGTCATATTCTATCCATCTTTGACCATTTTGTAATTTCAGTTTTCAATCATTCTCATTCACAGAAAATATAAAAAAATTAGGATTAGATTTAGTTAGTTCTCACATTTGAAAATTGGTTTTAATTTGTTCTTGCTTTACATTTTAATTACACATTAGCCAAGGTAATGAGGAAAATGACCTAGGTACTTCCCTATCCTATAGGAATTAATCTAGTTGTTTTGATAGCCTATACGACAAGGTTTTATCAAGTGGCGCCGTTGCCGTTTTCTTGGCTCATGTGTCATTGAATTGTGGAGTGTTAAGTTGTTCTATGTCTTGATTGTAGTTCTGTTTTGGTTCTGTGCTGACTGTTACCTCATTGATTTGTTGAATCTGATTAGCATATTGCTCAGAATTTAGTGTGTGCTCTATTTCTGTTCCTCTTTCATCATTTTTAATCACACTGAGAGGGAGATTGTGTCTTGCATTTGAAATCATTCACTCTGCAATTGTGATCTGCACTGGTTTTCATTTGCATTTGCCTACTGCGAAATTCTGGACTTGCTGCTTTGTTCACATAATTCTCAGTTTCAGAGTGCATCTGAACAATCTAATTTGTTCAAATCTGGCTTTGTGTTTGTGTATCTCACCTGCTGCTTGATTTCTGTGTGAAAGTAAACTGATTCAAATCTTAAAGTGCTCAAATATTGCTATGAAAATGTGTGTTTTGTGCTGTCCAATTTCACTGCATCTGGTAGCTAGCTTGTTGACAAATTTTGGTGCTATTTGCTGTCCCAAAGAACAAATTTTGATCCAGCTATAGACACGTTATTCCTTTCTCCTTTTTGCACTCAAGTCCTTCACAGGTGTCATTGTTCTCTCACCAACACGTACAGACTCCTCTGTTATCTCTCATTCTCGCTTTCTTAAGTTTGTTCTCCTCCATTATTCATCGCCTTCTTCTCCCTCATTCTTTGCTAAAGACTCAAATTTGATCTATGGCAAAACAAAAGAAGCAAATGCCGAATATTTTGTGTAAGTTTGTTCACCCCATTTTTTATCAGCTTCTTCTTCCCTCATTATTCACCAGCAATATTTTTCGATGGAATATGCTGGTCTGAAAGTTTGTTTAGAGTTTGACCATATGGTTTTCACTTACCCGCTCCGGCTTCCGGCTTTATCACAGGTGACGATTCAAATACGGCCAAACGACGGGCGAACGCGGCCAAACCTTAAAACGAGTTTACCGTCTGAACCAAGCCGGAGGAACGTCCGACCGACGGTCGATCCGGTTGGACCGTCCGGCTCGGGTCGGCTCTTAGAACACTGATATAGAGGTTAGTTGGATGAGAGAGAGAGAAATTAAAGGGGGGTGATGGGCACAACACGCAAGTGAAGTGTGCGTGAGGGAAAAAAAAGAGAGTGAAGAGCACCTAACCATTGGGGTTATGTCAGTGCAGTGCCGCCTCGAGTCCGCTCTCCAAGAAATTAAACCCGAGGGGATAGTGTAAGCTAACCCTGGGTGTCGATCTCAAGGAGCCTAGTGTAATATGATTCCTAATAGCTAATATGTAAACTTGAAAAGGTGGGTAAAAAGCATTTTTGTTTGGTTTTAGTGTGAAGTTTGGTATGTGCAAAAGGTAAAGTAAAAGGTGGAAATTAAAAGTGAGATTTGGATGAAAATTGAATAAAGATCATTCTTGATGATGAGAGATTTGGGAATCATTGCTTCTAATGATTTTCAGGGAGTTTAATTGATTTCTAAAGGGCCCTAGAGGAACCCCTCTAGGCTAGGCTTAGATTAACTTAATTAATGCCGGAACCCCGCGCATTACTTAATTTAACCCACGTTGATTAAGTTCAAAATCAAGAAATAATTGATTATGCAAGACTTTTAAATCCACAATTTGGGCCACCCCATAATTGCTCTAAATTCCTCTCTAAACCCTAATCGGCCACCCATACAATAAATTAGGACCTAAAGAGTGTTTGCCCAATGTCTCAACACAACCAATTAATTCTTATGCCATCTCCCTCAAGCAAATAGCTTAACACTCTTAATCCACTAACTAAGCCACCTTGCATTAGCACATAATTTTCACAAAGAGAATAACAAAACTATGAACCCATAAATTTCATTAAACTCAAAGTTAATAGGTAGCAATGTCAAGCATTATACAAGAAGGAAATAACATAAACATAGTTTCTAACCCTAATGACATAAATGCAATCCAACAACCGGAACCCCGAATTGCCACTAAATTAATGCTAGAGTTTAATCAATTATTGGGACCCCATATAACAAACCAAGACTCTAGGATTGAAGTCCAATGCCACTCATGCAATTTGACAAATCCAAAACCAATTAAACCTACTAATCGCCAGGAACTCTTGATCCTACAACCGGAACACCGCATTGCAACAAGACTAACCTATTAGTCCCAAGTCATTGGTGGAACCCCAACCAATAAATTGAACCCAATAGGTTGAAGTCCAATGTTACTCAAGCAATTAGTAGATTTACTTGCTAATTTCTAAACACAAACACTTGACACCATGATCCACTAAACAAGAACCCTCATTTAGCACAAGATTTTAACAAGAAAACATATATTAAATGATGAAACCATACAAATAAGATATGTTCAAGTCAATAGGTGCAATGTCAAGCATCCATACAAAGAAAATAAACAAGATAAATTGTTTCCACCACTCTCATACAAAGATATGGAATAAAATTACAACCAAATGAAGAAACAAGCCCTAGAATCCTAGAAACATGCTTAAACATAAGGAAGAGAGAGTGGGAGAACAAGAACTCCCCTTTGAAGCTTCAAGCTCATCCATTGGCTCCCACCATCAAGAATGAGGGAGCCTAGCTAATGTCCTCCATGAGAAAGCCAGCACCAAGGAGTGGAGGTTGAGGAGACATGGAGATTTGGGTGGAGGAAGGTGGAAGGTGGAAGATGGAGATGAGAGGATGAGAGAGCTAAGGTTTTGGTGTGTGTTTGGTGGCTCCAAATCTGATTTTTAGGGTTCATTTTCGTGCCTTATGTGTCCACAGATCGGGTCAAGAAGTGGGTAAATGAATTGGACCCGGTTTGGCCCAAAATGACAGCTTCAGTTCTGCAGAATCGGGGCCTCGCTGTGGGGTGCCACGGCGCAGGACAGAAGCAAAGAAAACTTTCGGATCCTCGCTGTGGGGTGTCATGGCGAGGGACCTTTTTGTAATTTCCAAATTTCAGGGTCCTTTTCTGCAATTTCAAAATTTTAGGGTCATTTTCTGTAATTTTCACAATTTGTCCAAAACTCATATTTTGACTTTTTTCTTGAAATTTCAGCTTCTAGCCCCATTTTTCTTGCTTTTTATCATATTGGATCCTTCATATTTGGTCCTCAGATAGCCCTACAAGTAAAAATGCAACAAACAAGAATCAAAGAGCCCTAAAAATCAATTAATGCTAATTGATCTTCAATTATGACAATTTAATCCTATTTTTATGATACTTTAACTTAAGGATCTATATTATTATTTAAATACCTATGGACCAATATTGCATCTCAATTATGTTAATTACCTCAATTTAAGCACACAAAAGCATACAAATCCAAGGATTTGTCAAAGAACCAACAAGAAGAGAGGAAGGAGTGGAAGCCATGAATGGAAGGAAGGAAAAGGTGAAGAAGATGAAGATGAAGATGGAGAAGAGAGAGCTAGGGCTTGGGGGTGTGAAATGTAAACCAAATCTGCCCTAATGGGGTGTATGTTTCGTGTTTTAAGTCCCCAAGTCGGGTCAAGTGAGTGGGTATCAAGTTGGATCCAATTTAGGCCCAAAAACGCGACTGAAATTTCTGCAGAAACGTCCGTTCGCCGTCGTCTCGCCGCGGCGAGGAGCTGTTGCTTATGGATCCTTCTGGTTTTCTCGCAGCGGCGAGCTCACTCCTTCTCTGGAATTTGGGGGGCCTTTCTCGCCGTCTGTCTCTGCTTTCAGTTCTGCCTCTTTGTTTGGCCTTTTTCTTCATCTCGGGTCCGATCTTTTAGTCCTGAGCGACCCTGCAAGTGAAAATAAGATAAAACCAAGATCAAATAGCCCTATAAATTAATTAGTACAATTAATCTACAATTATGGCTAATTACTCCTAATTTTATACTCATTTTCCTTGAGAGTTTGGGATATTCAATTTGACATTATCAGACCAAAACTTGCATCTTAATCATGTTAGTTGCCTCAATTTAAGCATATAAAAGCATTAAAACTCAGAGATTTGTCAGAGAGGAATAAAGCTGCCACATATATGGGCCCTATTGGATGATTTGAGTGATTTTTACTGGTCAATGAATAATTTACGTGGTACTCTGGAGTACCTAACACTTAATTAATCTTTAGAGAGAAAGTCAATTAAGTCGTAAAGGTAGGAATGGACGGAGTAATTAATAAGCTAAGGCCTCTGCCCTACTTTGTTTTTTTTCCCTGAACTTTAGTAGAAGTGTTCGGTTGTACCCTTGAAATTGAGCCAAGATTTCTGAGTATCCATCACTAACGGGATTCTTTAACGGTTACTACTGATAATTCTCAAACGGACCGTAAGGGGAAAAAAATACCAATAAATTGTTAAGTGAATTTAGTTCACTAGGTCATATGTGGTCTAACGAATTACAAAAGAAATTCTTTGGTGAATCTAATTTGTCATGTTATTTGTGGGTTCCTCAATCACAAGCAAGCACTTAAGGTGTGATTTGGATATTTCAATATGAGTAGGCACACAAAAAAATATTTTTAGGTGACAAATAAAGTTTTAGGGTGCCTACTCAGATCAAAACACCCACGTCAAGCCTTATGAGTTTCTTTGTGATTTGGGAGATCACAAATACGTGGCAAACTTAATTTAGCTAAGAGTTTCTCCATACTTTAGGTCTAATGTTAAGATTTCAATTTGATTGGGCACCCTAAAAACCTAAAACCATCAGCTAATATATTAAAAACATAATAATCTCATGTTTTTTTGCTTTATTTTATTTCACAAATTGAAAAGAAAAATTGTTTATATTAAAATATCCACGACAGGCCTAAGTTGTTTGCTTGTAAAAGGAATTATATTCTTAGATGAACCCAATTCGCTACGTCATTTGTAACCTCCACAATCACAAGCAAACATGTAAGGTAAGGTATGATGTGAATATTTTAATTTGAGTAGGCACCCTAAAACAATTAGTTGTTAGATAATTTTTTTCAGCTTACAAAGGTAAGAGAAAATAGAATAATCTTTTTTTATCTAACAAATAGTTTAGTTTGGGCGTTGGATCAGATTAAGATATCCACATAATACCTATAATTGGAGACACAACAAGTGACAAGGTAAATCGGGTTCACCTAAAAATTTCTCCATAATATCTTTATCTGAATGTATTAAAAATAAAACTTAAAACCATTCATTAAAAAAAAACACCATAAAACCGTTCATATCAGTGCAATACTCAATATAACACGCGCTCATATTAGTGTGATGTGTCAATAACTCAATATAATCTCCGGCCAAACAAAAAACAATATAATTAAGATATCTCAGTTACTCCATAGATAGATATCTGAATGTACAGAAAAAATATAATAAAAATAAAACTCAAAACCCCGCGCGCTTCCTTCACTCGTATTTATATGAGCCTGCGTTGCACGTACGAGATAGAAAAAACAGTTCACCCAAATCAAATTCCTCTTCTTCCCTTCCTTCCAAATCTTTCTTTCTTCTGATCACTCCTCCTCGGTGGAATCTGAGGTCGAGCGGAGCTGCTGCCATTGCCAACGGCGGGAGTGAAAACGGTAACGGCGTGAAGTTGCCGGCGAAATAGAAAGTCTCGCGGGAGAAGCCAAGAAAGTATGGAATTACAGTGACTCTGTCGAACAGTGAGATTGAGGAAGATTACATGCGTATGCTTGGCCGTCGGCCTCCACGAAGGCCCAAGAATAAGAGACCTAAGCACCTTCAGAAAAACTTTGGACGTAAGTTTTGATGACAATCTCATTCTTTTGTTTTTTGTTTTCCTTTTCTAATGATTCAATCGGATGATTCCAAATCCTTTTGGTTTCAGAAACCTCCTGGTTTTAAAAAGGGTGGAGAGATGAGAGGTATCCAGTTCCTTATAAGGCATTATTTTCGTTCATCCAGCAACTTAATTCCTCTTAAAATTGTTAGAGGAATGTTTCCAGACCCTTATACTTGAACCTAGTTTTAATACCATTTGTAATATCCCAACAATTTGCTTTTTAATTGTCCGCTTTGGATTTTCCATCACCCTCTTATATGATTTTAAAACGAGTCGAGATGGGTACCTAGAACCATCGTTTCGGTTCCTCCCAGCCGATTTGATATTTCACATCCCACATTCGCTTAAACTTTTGTGATAGAAAGACAAACATAATGCGTATATATATACATATTAGATTTAGAAAAAAGTATAAGCTCCAACAAGAAAGATAATAAGCCCCTCAAAATATTAATGGATGAATTAAGGCATATAACGTTGTAGTCAGTGCTCTCATATTTGTTTAAAAGTTAACCCATCTGTTCTTTTGATTTCTTTTGTGTAAATCCTTTATCCTGGTTTGTGCTTAGAGGATGTCTCACTTGATTTGTATAAAGTTTGTAAATCTCGTGAGAATGGCAAAGTATTCCACTCTTCTCTTTCCATTTTATTTCTTCCAACACTATTGATTCATCATCTTAATCTTTCTAATGATGGTTTCTCATAAGAAGAATGTTTTAATTTTGGTGTATGAACTGATTTTTTTTAATGGGTTTTGCAGAGGTAGGAGTGCATGCCGTGAAGAATGTTAATTTAATTCTTTTTTTTAATTATTATTCATTCGCTTGTCTGTAAAATTAATTCTCAACTGATTAGTTTCATGTTACGTTGAAGACTATCAAAACCACCATAAGTTGATTCCAATAATAAAACAAGGCTTTGATTGTTTCCAACAACATGAAACTAGACATGTATGACTATATTTCAAATTCTTTCTATCGTACTATATATTTTAGAGGTGCTCTTTTTGGTTGAGCTTGTAGCTGCTACTTATCCTTATCCATAGGCATGCGTCTTGTTTAGTTCTCTCGCTTATAACATAATGCGTGTTTTTTGTTTATCTATCAAACCGCTTGTCCATCAGTTTGAAATTTTTTGTTTCAGTTGAAAATTGTCTAAATGACAACGATGCCTACTTAAACAACCGCAGATGACCATATCAACTATTTTGGGATTATTATACTTGTTTATACAGTTCAAGACAAAACTTACTATGTTTTTCATGTATAGATTAGCTTAGTTTTTCAAGTCTAAATCCTTTTTTAAGCAAACCATGAATTTCAATTGCTTCTAATTCGTATAATTTGCTTTTCGTTGTTCTGCATTGTAATAACATTATGTTTGCTTTTAGTTATTAAGTGTTCCTTCCAGCTTTATTCGTACATTTTATTGATGAAAATATAAAGAAATCAGAACAATGAGTTAACAATTTTGTAGGGATTTGAGGGAACATACCCGGTTGTAGAACACTGATCTTTATGCCTTTACGGAGTCAAAATCACAATATGGACTTTGACATTTGTATACTGCAGAAACACTTAAGAAGAAAAAGAAGAGGGAGTTTTTGTTTTTCACGGTTGTTCTTTTCTATCAAGTTCCTGTATTTATAAAACACAGAACTAACAGACACAACTCTTCACATTTAAATTTAAATTTAAATTCAAATAAATTTAAACTTAATGGGAATATTACATATAATATCCCAATATTTCTGAATAATTCTATTCAAACCCCAAAACACTTATTTGGACCAAATTCACCACGGGTGGACTGGGCCTGGGCCAAGCTCGTTTTCCTACATCTCCCACTCACACTTGGTGGATTTAACTTCTCGCCAACCTCTCTTATTTCTTTTTCTTTGATCTTACTAAGTGCTCTGCAGTAACCGCATAGGCATGACGTCTCATTGGTGTCTGCACTAGTAACCCCTTTTACAGGATCAGCATACGACTACCATTCTTGTGTAGCTTGAATTATATTGTTGCCTCAGACATCCTAGATTTACCAATATATTTATACACTTCACATGGCAAAATCTAATCCCTCTCGAGTCATAGTAAAAACTCATATTGCCTTTCTCATATGCATAGTATCCACACTTATGAAATCACAAATAATATCATAAGGGACATGTCTCAAATACTAGCATAAGTGTGTACATTCTAGGTAATCTTCCTTTCGCCCATCTATCATCTCCATATACATCAATCGCTTTCCAAACACAATACCTTAGATCGCATAAGTCATGACCGTAGGACATGTATTAAGGTAGCTGTCATTGAAGTATATTTCCATGATAATGTCAAAGTCTAAGGATATCTTCGAAGTATAGAAACTTCTTAGGACTCACACAGCAATGAAGCAGGGATCCATTCATTTGTTTCCTGTTTGCGGTTTTCTAGCACATGTGGTATGAATCACATGCTATAGTGTTACTCTTATATCATAAGAGCATATGTCGTTTTGAGTTCTTATCAATAACACTGTACAGACTTAAGTTCAAATACTCCTAGTATCTAAACCCAAACTCTTCATTCTTTACTCATCTCATGATGTCAAAGTTGAATATTTTGTTGTCTGGCAACAGGCATCATGAAAGTGAGTATCCATGATACGATCTATATTTTGTAATTTATGTTTATAGATCTCATCTCGACGCGCTACACTTTTGTCGAGACGACATGGTTTTGTGTTACTTCTCTACCATATTAGCATTCCTGCTACTTTGATGGTGAACACAAATGTCTCATCTTTGCACACTCCTCCTGAGTGTCAAAGGCGGTTTGCTCGTGTGAGAGAGCCAACCTCCCTTGCCTGTACGACATACTAAACATTGTATACTATCACATGCACATGTAAAGCCTTAATGAAGTATCCATTACTTCATATCCTATGCTTGCCAAAGGATTTATCATGTTTCTCATGTATATCCTTGGCCACAGGCTCAATTAGGGGACTTTGCATAGGAACTTGTTGTTTAGCAACAACCTTATGTGCTACAACATATCTCATATTTATCTTTGTATTTTACTCATGCTATGATACTTAGGGTCTTTTATTTAGGCAACGATCGTGGTGTTTCCTTAATGCATTAACACTGGGTTTGAATTCTAATTTCAAATCCAATATGTTCTTCTAGACACCCTCGACCATATGGCCATATGTAGCACCACAGTAAGTACTTTTAAATGTGCATAATCATCATGCCCTTCAAGTATCTTTCAGCATTTTTATGGAGCCACTGAGTATCTCTCACAATGGTTGGACTAGTACCGACTTACAAGTCCTACCACTAAAATGAATATCTGATATTTTATACACCACTGTGTATAGTAAACTACCAACAACATTTTTTCATTTTACTCTTAAGTTAATTCAGTTTAGGGATATCTATAATCAAGACTCAAACTCACTCTTGAAGTCACTAAGGTATCTATGGGATCACAATCTTTGACCTTGGAGTACTTAAGAATTTCCATAATATAACTCTGTTGTTACAGAGAATGGAGTCTGCTTGAGCTATATCTTTGGATCTCAACTCCAAAAAATATACAACGATTTACCCATATTCTTAGTACCTTTCCTTAACAGGCACTATCAAAATCAAACTATTTTGGTCAATAGTATATCATCCGCTTAAAGGATAATATCACAAACTGCTTAATTATGGCTTCTTTAACCATAAAAAAATGTATTAGGTCACCACACATATGGAACCTTAAATACCATTGTTTGTATGATTGCTTCAGTCCATGAATTGACTTATGCAAAAATATGTAATACGAGATCATCACTTTGTAAACCTCAAACATTAATTATAGTGAAATCTAATAGTCAAAGTATATAGTGAGAATGGCAAACTCACAAGAGGGGGGTGAATTGTGCTTCCGAAAATTAAAAACTAATTAAAGCAACACAATCTTTATACTGCTTCGGCCAACACTGCCTACGTCCAGTTCTCCAACTCCTCGTTGGGTTCCACTAACCATAGGTTTATTACAGCACAGGTTCACCTGCCAACCTTTACAGAGTTTTATAATCCCTCTAAACACTCCCCTTACTACCTGTAAGGTTACTACTCTGTTCTCAAAGCACCAAGCTTTAGAACAACCTCAAACAGTAGAGGATTTCAACAATAAAGTTCACTTAATGAACAGATTATGATAATCACTTAAGTACAGATAAAATCACTAAGGACAATAAATACAAGAAACAGAGAGCAATGAATGTGTTCGTGAATATTCTTTGTTTTTCGTCAGTCCTTCATAAAAGCTCAAGTTCTGTAATTATATATCTTCTCAGATTTGCTATTGCGTTCATCTTCATGAGGCCGTTTGAATATGGTTGTTGAGAGCTCATAGCCGTTGGCAATAAATGCAATTACTTCATCGAGGTTAACTTTCTGCTCTAGCTTCAACTGCTCTTGCGTAGGGTGAGCTAAGAGAGATGTAGACTGAGCGTTATGAGCATCTGTGCCAACTGTACTTACATAGCATCTTTTTCAGTAGCGCTTGCATGCTTTGCTATCGCTAACTGCATAGTACAATTCCTGCACTTGAGCTGTTAGCTAAACAAGTAATCATGTAATGCACACAGTAGATATTATCGCAAGCTTAATCCATTAGCTCAATGTATCAGCTTATCAGTTTGTCTAAGTTATCACCATGAGCATTCTCCTATCGATAGCTAGATGTGTTATCGCTAGTGACCTTTGTTATCAAAAGTTTGTTTAGCTATCTGAGTAACTTGTTGTTTCCTCAAGTGTTTAGATATCGATGGCTAATACTGTTATCGATAGCAGCTTATGATATCGCTAGTTGATTCCAATAGTTTAAGGACCTGGTTCATTTTTCTGCTAGTTGTTCTTCCTTTCATTTATCCATGTTATTAATGAACTTCTAGCGATAGGATATTTCTTAGCCATAGAGAAAGACTTAGCGATAGATATTAACTCTGTTATTTCTAAGTCTTCATTTGCTATGGCTCTTTGTCTATTAGCTATAGGGATACACTTAGCTATAAAAATATTTACCTTAGATTTTAGCTAAAGTTCCTTCAGCTTTTTGTTAGGCTTTTCATTTGCGATAGATTTTAGCTCTAGCGATAGTGACCTGTTACCTATCAGATTTTACTTGATTAATTCAAGGGTAACTTACACTCTATTTACTTATGTTATCTATGGGGCCAGTCCTCATCAAAACTTAAGATTCTAACATTCTCCCCCCTTTTGATGATGACAAAACATAAGTAAACCAAGCACGTTCATAGTATAAATATATATTAGCATAAGCATATATCAAAACATAAAATAATGGTAATGCATGTACAGAGCATATGATATAAGTATGTTCAGAGCAACAGTTGAGATGAAGAATGTACAATCTTATTCTGACTTATCAGAGTCAGAGCTTTCAAGTTCATATTCATAAGTTGGCCTTTCAAAAGAAATTTCAAAATCAAAGTTAAAATCAGAAATGTCATGACTAGCTAAGTATGATTGGTATTCAGAGAAATTTCTAAAACTTAGGGTGTAATCATTGTTAAATTTATCTCCAGAGGCTGTGGCATAGTACTCTTCGTCAGGATAGTCAGATAGCTCAGAGTCTGAGTAGAAGAATTTGTCTTCGTCAATGCTCTTGGGACCTCCCTTTGCTCTTTCTTTTTCAGTTTTCTGAACTAGTTCTCTGATGGAAATACTTGAAGAGCCACCCTTGGATTTGTAAAATCTTCTCTTGTACTCCCAGGGTTCCTTGCCTTTAATAATCTCATTCTTTCTTGCTTCAGCCTTTTTCTGTTCCTCATATTGCACCTTCCATGCAGCCAATTTAGCCTTTCTTACTTCATAACCAGCCTTCTATGCAGCCATCTTATCCTTAGCAGCTTTTTCTTTTGCTAAAGCATCTTCTAATTCTTTCCTTTTGGCTTCCTCCTTGTCTTGCCGTAAGAGAGCTGCAATTGCTTTCTTATCTGCTCTAGCAGCTGCCCTCTTGGCTTTAGCTGCTTCTTCTTATCTTGCCTTAAGGTCTCAGCTATGACTTTCTTGTCTTCTTTTGACAGATCTGGAGGAATAGATAGCTTTTTAGATGCTTTGGCCTTTGGCTTCGGAGCTGACATTTTTATCCTTGGAGCTCTATTTTAGTGGCTTTTGAGGGAGCCTTGGGAGTGACCTTGAAGGATATATCTTTCCTTGCTTTTCTCTTGGTCCTTTTCCCTTTCAGGCTTTCAGCTGTAGCTTTCCTTTTTCTCTTTTCTGGAGGAGTTTGAGCCTTTTCTTGAGGAGGAAGGGTCTTGTGCTCCTTTGATTCCATGTAGCAGCGAGCAATTTCTATGATTACTTTCTCAGCTTCTTCTGCTATCATGCGATTCTTCAAAATTTTCTCCACATTTTCCTCCATGTGTTTCTCCCCCTTTTTGTCATCATCATCATGGGCAGGGGTAAGGGACGAGGGTTGGTCAGGAGTTTGGGAAGAAATGAGAGGAGGAGGAGGGCTTGTGGTGGTGGTAGCGATAGAGGTTGGCTGTATCGGTGGTGATGTATAGGTGCTATCGCTAGGAAAGGGGCTAGCGATAGGGGATGCTTGTGTTGCTGGGACTTTGGTGGTTGAGGAAGGTGAGGCTCGTGTTTGTGGGCTAGCGCTAGGGGAAGGGTTAGCGATAGGAGTGTCTGGAGGTACTGGCTGTTTGGTTTGTGGTAAGGGTGGAGGTGTAGGTGTTTTGGTGTGGGAATGATGGCTATCGCTGGGAGAAGGTCTAGTAGAGAGAGGGCTAGCGATAGGAGAGAGATTAGCGAAAGGAGTGACAGGAGGAGTTGGGGCTTTGTGCTGGGAATGTGGAGAAAGATGAGTGTTGAGAGGGGAATTTGGTGGACTGGGAGAAGAAGAAGGAGTAGAAGATTGACTTGGGGAGTGTAGAGGAGAGTGATGAGGGGATGAGATACCTTGAGACGTGGTTGGCCTGGAGATGCTCAAAGATTCTTCCAAATTCTTCACTTGAGCCTGAAGCTCCCGAATTTGCTTCAATAACTAAGTTTTTTGTGCCTCCAGAGCAAAACTGAACTCGGCAGAGAGCCTGAAGACTATTTCCTCAACAACTTCCTTGGAGAAATATGAATATTTTATTGCAGTAGGAGGAGGAAGAGGAGCTCTTTGTGACTGAACTTCTTCTGGAGGTGCAGAGGCAATTTGAGCTTTGGAAGAGACAGCACGAGAAGCTTGAGATTTGGAAGTAGAGGCAGCACTAGCATCTTCCAACAGAATCCTCATTTTCTTAAGGGTTATGGTGGTCAACTGCTTTCATTTCTTGTTGTCTCCATCCCTAGTGGATTTAATTTTTGAGAACTCCAGGATGAATGACATTAGCTGAGGATATGGGAGAGGAGCTTTGGCTGACTTGTCAGATAAGAATCTGTGAAGCTCCATGGAAACCAACTGCCCTGGATTTAGAGGAGCTTTTGAGATCAGGTTGGGCAGCCAGGGGTTGTCTATCTTGGGAAATCTGCTGAAATTCCCTGCCTTGTGTGTCATGATTCTGGTATACACATAATGTAGAATTCTGTTGACCACAGGCATGTTGGTTGGCTTGCTGGAGGAGGTTTCATAAATCACTTCAAGATCCTCCTTGGAGTAGGGCTCAGGGGAATACCATTTGTTGTATTCAGCTTCAAATATCCCCAAAATCTTGTTGATAGCTGTTCGCCACGCGCCGCAAGTGCACGGGTCGCGCCAAGTAATAAAGTGATAAGTAGAGTATCGTTCCCACGAGGATTTGTCCAAAACCCGGTCAAACAATGATTATCACACTCTCGCCCAATTTGAGTGAAACAAATGCTGAGATTGAAAATAAACTAAGAAAATAAATGAAAATAAAATATACACAGGTGATTCTCCAACCTCAAGGATAAAATGGGTCCTAGGATTATCTATCCCCCTTATACTTCTCAAAACTCAATTAACCTCCCCTCAAGAAGCTCTCAACGAAATTACGTGCTAATCTAGGGTTCAAAGAGTACTTGTAATGCTCTCTCGAGTCAAGAACAAGTGTTTAGTCCTATTATTTGCACAATCTCTTGCTACAATTTGATAGGACCCAATTATCATACTCCAACCCTAATGTGACTATGCAAGGCTAGCAAGTATATCTCTATCTTACCAACAAAACCATCCGTTCGTCATGCAAACTTCCGGTTCTTGCACTACTTTACCCATGTTCTACACTCAACCTAGCTCTCTCCAGTCATAAATCAAGCGAACACAACATCTAAATGGTGATCAAGCACTTAGAAGCATTAAGAACGGGGTAAAATAAGCACATATATATCATTAATCACAAATCAAGAGGAGGAATCAAGAATCAATACATACAAGGGTTCAAAATAATCCTAGAATCAAAG
Source organism: Mimosa bimucronata (assembly GCA_037074515.1). Lineage (NCBI taxonomy): Eukaryota > Viridiplantae > Streptophyta > Magnoliopsida > Fabales > Fabaceae > Mimosa > Mimosa bimucronata. Next base: position 7,432,416 of record CM073446.1, read on the forward strand.
TATTTAGCTACTCATGTTCTACAACTCCAAGGGAGCATATATATACAACATTACAAATCAGAACAAGAGAAGAGAATGAAGAAGGAAGAGATAACCCAAGAGAGGAAGCCCAAATCTCTTTGAAGCTCAGAGCCCAAGCCAAATCCCCTCCAAACTCCAAGCACTAGCAGAGCCAAACACGCCCAAAATATGCCCAGAAGTCGAAGAATGAGGGCTCACAACGAAGCCCTAGCTTTTATATCAGTGAAAACGCGCCTGATCTGTCCAAAACGAGCAAAACGCGAAGTTCACCGTGGGTCTCGCCGCGGCGAGCCCACGGTGAAGTCCCAAAAATTACAGAATCAAGTGTCACTCGTTGTGGCTTTCGCCGCGGCGAGCTGACGGCGAGTTATCAAAAAGGGGCAGAGGCAAATGCACTTCACCGCGGCTATCGCCGCGGCGAAGTCCCTGCTTCTCTGGTGCTTTGCTCTGCTTTCTTATTTCTTTGGCTGCTTTGGCTTCTTCTTATTTTTGTTCAATTAAGGGCTTGGAGGAGGGCTAACATCTCTTGCTTATTGCTTCAATTTATTCCTACAAAAATTATATACAACAACATAAGAAACTAACTACAAAAACAATCAAAATCTATATAAATATACAATAAGGTGCAACCGAAAATCAAATGAGCATTTTCCCTCTTGAGTATCCAAAATGTATCAATAATAGACAAAAACTCAAGTAAATATACTCAAATAATCCTGACTTTCTAGGAGTCATCAATAGCTAACCAGTCAAAAGAAATCCCCCTTCCTCTCACTGAAGCCTCAAACACTATGTTTACCAGCTTCGATTTCTTATACTCTGGCTTGGCTTTCATGGTTGAGTAAAACAACCTCAGCACTTCCTCATTTTAGACATTTTGAATGCTGAGCCAGCTCTTGTAGGGTAGAAGCCAGGCATCCAAATCGAAACCCTTCTGCTTGAAATATTCAAAATCTACCCAGACTGCAGCCCTATCTAGGGTTCCTTTCTCTGCAAAGAAGGCGCTGGGAGCTGCAAGAGTTTTTGATGTGTAAGGCAGATCTGTGGTAGTTCGGTTTTGACGCTTCTGACCTGATTCAATCACTTCTTTGGAGAATGATACACCTTTCTGGGTTCTGGACCTCTTGCTAGCGGATTGAGACGAGGGTTTAGCGCTAGAGGTTGTCTCAACATCACTCACATTTGGAACTTTAGTTCTGGCCATTTTTAGGGTTTAGGGTTTTGAGTGAAAGAGAAGGCTTGAGTGCTCAGAGAGTTTTGGAGTAGAAGAGAAAATGCAGATGAATAATGAATGCAGAATGCAAATGACCTAATTTTATAAGTTTCAGAGATTACCATTAGTGACGAATACTCGCTAAACGTTTCGCATTCTAAACCTTTTAAGTGTCTTGCTATCGTTAGTAAGAGCTGATATCGCTAGCAGGCATGATCCCACGCTGAGTAAGTGACTTAGACTTATCACTCACTCCTTCCAAGTTTCATCTATCGATAGCTGACTTTGCTATCGATAATGCATTTAGCTAGCGATGGCAATCTTGACTCAGACTTTGGCTTTTGTTCTGCATACAACTAGCGATAGTGGAACTCACTATCGATGGGTCAGTTCTGCAAAAACTTAAGATTTGGCACTCTGATGCCTAAGTTAGCGATAATTCATATGAATAACATTAAAATAAATCAAGACTTAAGTCAAAAATGTTCACAACTCATTGGGATTTACCATTCCTAGCTCTCTTCTGATATAGATGAATTGATCTGGCTCAAGAGGCTTAGTGAATATATCAGCAAGTTGTAAATGAGTTGATATAAACTCCACCTTGACATCCTTCTTCTGAATATGATCTCTCAAGAAGTGATGTCTCACATCAATATGCTTGGTTCTGGAATGGTGAACTGGATTTTTGGCCAAGCTTATTGTGCTGGTGTTGTCACAGAGAATGGGTACTTCTGGGAATTCTGAACCCAGATCTCTTAGTTGATGCTTAAGCCATAAGACTTGAGTACAACAACTTTCTGCTGCAATGTATACAGCCTCTGTGGATGAAAGAGAGACACAATTTTGCTTCTTGCTTGCCCAAGAGACTAAACAGCCACCAAGGAATTGACATTGACCACTTGTACTTTTTTTATCTGTCTTATAACCTGCATGGTCAGAGTCAGTATAAGCAAGAATGTACTCTTGAGTTCCCTTGGGATACCACAGCCCAAGCTCTTGAGTCCCTTGTAAATAACGCAAAATCTCTTTTACATTTGATAAATGAGATTCTTTAGGATTTGCTTGATATCTAGCAAACATGCCTACACTAAATTGAATGTCAGGCTTACTAGCTGTTAAATAAAGTAAAGAACTAATAATTCCTCTATAATGTGATTGATTCACTACTTTGCCCTGTGCATCAACATCTAACTTGGCAGAGGCACTCATGGGAGTGTCGTCTTTTTTGGATAGATCCATCCCAAATTTGTTGAGAAGCTCTTTACAATATTTGGTTTGGGAGATGAAGATGCCATCCTTCTTTTGCTTTATCTGCAGGCCTAGGAAGAATGTTAATTCTCCCATCATAGACATTTCAAACTCTCCCTGCATTATCTTAGCAAAATCTTCACAGAGCTTTTCGTTAGTTGCACCAAAAATGATATCATCAACATAAATTTGAACTATGAGCATGTGATTATTTTTATGCATGATGAACAAGGTAGTATCTGATTTTCCTATAGAAAATCCTTTTTCAAGCAGAAAAGTACTAAGTCTCTCATACCAAGCTCTAGGTGCTTGTTTGAGACCATAATTAAAGAGCCTTTTTAAAGTTGAAAACATGGTCAGGGTTAGACTTTTCTTCAAAACCAGGAGGTTGCTCTACATATACCTCTTCTTTAATATATCCATTAAGAAAAGCACTTTTAACATCCATTTGATAAAGTTTAATATTTTTTATGGATGCAAAAGCTAGAAGAATTCTTATTGCTTCAAGTCTTGCAACTGGAGCAAAAGTTTCTTCATAATCAATGCCTTCTTCTTGGTTATATTCTTTGGCAACTAATCTGGCTTTATTCTTGACAATTTGTCCAACTTCATCAAGTTTGTTTTTGAAAACCCATTTAGTACCGATAATAGGATGATTTCTTGGTCTAGGTACTAAATCCCAAACTTGATTTCTTTTGAATTGATTAAGTTCTTCCTGCATTGCAACTATCCAGTCACATTTAGCAAAAGCTTCATCAACGCAAGTTGGTTCAATTAAAGAAAGAAAGCACGAAAATTCTATTTCATTTTGTAGTTGCCTTCTGGTTCTGACTCCTTTTGAAATTTCTCCAATAATCTGATCAGGAGGATGATTTTTAAGATGTCTTATGGAAGATTGAGGCTCATTAGCTTCATCTAGATCATCTTTAGTTTCATCCTGATTATTTTCAGTATTGTTTCCAGGATTTGCTATCGATGGCTGAGGTGCTATCGATAGATACTGTTTTAAAAACTTTGAAAAATCTTCATCCTCATCAACAGATTGTTGTTTTTCTCGAGGTGTTTCATCAAATACTACATGCATAGACTCTTCAACAGATTGATTTCTTTTATTATAGACTCTATATGCTTTACTTTTGTTTGAATAGCCTATGAATATGCCAATGTCAGATTTAGGATCGAATTTACCTAGGTTTACCTTTCCATTGTTGTGAATGTAGCATTTTGATCTGAAAATTCTCAGGTGGCTGATATTGTGCTTCCTTCCCTTGTAGAGCTCATATGGAGTCTTCTCCATCCCCTTTCTGATATAGGCTCTGTTTGAGATGTAGCAAGCTGTGCTCATTGCATCTACCCAAAATATTTGAGGCACTTGTTGTTAGAATCTTAAGTTTTGATGAAGACTGACCCATGGATAACAAGGATAAATAGGCAAGATAAGTGTAAGTTATCTTTGAGTTTAAACAAGTAAAATTTGATAGGTAACAGATTCAATATCGCTAGAGTAAAGATCCATCACTAATGAAAAACCCATCAAATAGCAAATGGTAACTTAGCAAATAAAAACTTAGCAGATCAACTAAAAGAAATATCTCTATCGCTAAGTGTATCTCTATAGCTAATAGATATAAAGGAACAGCAAGTGAAGACTTAGAAACAACAAGGTTAATATCTATCACTAAGTCATTCATTATCTCTAAGAAATATCCTATCGCTAGAAGTTCATTGAAGAACATGAGTAAATAACTAGCAAAAGATGAACCAGGGAAATCAGCTAGCGATAACAGGTTAAGTTATCGATAACAAAGTGCCTCAGTTAATAAACATTCAGATAGCTAGTACCTGAGATCCAATCAGTCTAGTGATAACATAGCTACTAACGATAGCACATTCAGTTATCGATAATAGGATACTCAGAACCTTGAATATTCAGATAACTGTATCCTTAAAGCTAATAACTAGTGATAATAAGATTTATTCTGTAAAGGTTGGCAGGTGAACCTGTGTTCGTAAAACCTGTGGTAGGCTTCTCTTGTGCCAGGGTTAAACAAGAGGGAAGTGGAAATCTCAGGTGGAGCCTGAGGACTGGATGTAGGTCTGGGTTGACCGAACCAGGATAAACTCTGTTTGCACTATCTCTTCCCTTAACCTTTTTAATTTACTGCATATCAACATTATATCTTTCTTAGTGCACTCAACCGTTTTGATTGTCTTCATCATGTTTTTGTAAAGTAAAAGGTTGCAAAGATTTTAAGTTTTATTCTATCACCCAATTCACCCCCCTCTTGGGTGACAGCCAGTTCTCTCAATTGGTATCATAGTAGGTCACTTGTTTAAAGGATCTAACAATCTCATGTGTAAAGATCATGGCTGATTTTGGGTATAATTCTTTTTCAGAAGGTTTTGATCATACAATTCCACCTCTGCTTGAAAATATTGATTTTTCGTTTTGGAAAGCTAGGATGAAAAGTTTTATAAAATCATGTGACTATCATAGGATGAATCTCTGGAAGCTGAGATTGAAGAAGGAGAAATCATAGAACCCTTCCCAGATTCAGTCAACACAGAAGGACAAGAGGAAGATAAACCCCAAGAGCTCTACTTGAACGAATCTGATCAATCACTCTCTGGAGCTCAAGACGCAGCTATGGTATACAGTTTCAATTCCTGTGTTTTTAAGAAAAACAATTTTGATTTACATAAAGCTGATTTACTGCCTATCACTGATCATATTTCAAAAAGTAAAAATGCTTTCAAACATGCTGGAAAATGTTTTGGGAAGAAAGATCCTTCAGATAAAAGCAACCAAAATTTATACTCCCTAAATCATCACCATAGTGGCATAAAATTTCATATTGCACAACATTCTATTATATGTCATTATTGTGGAAAATCTGGTCATATTTCTCATACATGTAATATTAGAAGAAACTCAAATGTGAGAAATAGATTTGTTTGGGTATCAAAAGGACATGTAAAGTCCAAGGCTAACACTGAAGGACCCAAGTATAAATGGGTACCAAAATGTCCATCCAGTACTTTATCTGTGCAGACTAGCCCTAAAAGAAATGGACATCATGGTACAAAGACAACAAAGAAGAATCCAAGAGTTTCTCATGCTTCAGGAAAGAAATTCATAAAATTCAGAAGGAAAACTCATGGAAAAGTCACTGCTACAACATCTGGTTTAAATCATGAAAGGCAGCGGACAGCAACAACAAGAGCAAGTTCTACCTCAAGAATGAGCTACCACAAAGTGTCATTCAATTATCTTGAGAAGAACAAGAGAAACAGAATTCCTCACACATCAAGAAGAAGATTCTTAAATTCTGTTTCACACAAGAGAACTCTGCAACCCCGTGCTAAGTATATCAGAACAATTTGAGTGTGCCAGAGCAATTCTCAAAATGCCTAAGGTAGAGGTATGAAATGGTAAAAATCTCCTACTCTATTATCAGAAATATTTATTGAGATTTTACACTCTGAAACCTTAGGAATGAACATTGAATCGTGTATTGAAGACAATTGCAAAATATATACAATGTTCATAACCTAGCTCTTATATACATGCATATTGATTTGGAGAAGAGTATATTTATATATATATCTTTGTGCATGTAGTCATGATTAATTCACTATGCTCAATTATCTTAAATTGATTATACCCTTTTGAAGCATATGAATTATGTTGATTAATACCTATGAACTAACCATGAGCAGATCCATATGAATTTGGATACTGAAGAAAAGAAAAGAATTATAGTTCTATAGGTAACAAGAAGAGAAAGCTTCAAGACTATAATCTATATAGAAATCTTCTCAAATCTTGATGAGCTGAACTTTATGCTTGGATTTTGGTGGAGAACCTATAAAAGAAAATATCAAACATCTTTCTGCCTAAATCAAAGCTACTGCATGGACAAGACTGATCAATCGATAGTGAAGTTCACAATCGCTAGCATTAGCAGGACAGAGCTAAGATTGAGTTGATTGCCACCAAAAAGCTCTATTTATAGCAACTCTCAATACTGATAGCAATCCTCTGCCTAGTCAAGTGCAATTATGGTGATATCATTTTTTTACCCTATCTTTAATGAATATCATTGTGGCTGGATAATGAATGATTGTTTCTCTTAATTAACAATCAATCCTTGAACTATCTGTCAGATTGCTATATGATTGAAAAGTTGAAATTGTGTAAAGTATTATCTTATGTGGAATCTATGAAATGCACAATTCAAATTTGTTTAAATTTCAACTCAGCCTGCTTATGAAATTACACTCATATATTTTGATAAAATATGCAGGATAAACCAAACGATAGTCATTATCATTAGTGATAACAAGTTTCTCTGATTGTTTTTATGTTAATCGTGCTCAATAGAATTTGTTTTAAAATGTTAAATCTTAAGTTTTGTAGTTCTGACCCATCGATAGTAAGTTCTACTATCGCTAGTTATGTGCAGATCAAAAGCCTGTCAAGATTGCCATCGCTAGCTAAAAGCATTATCGATAGCAAGGTCAGCCATCGATAGATGAAACTTGGAAGGAGTAAGTGATAAGTCAAGTCACTTGCTCAGCGTGGGATCATGCCTACTAGCGATAGCTGATTATATTAGTGATAACATGTCACTTAACAGGTCAAAATGCGAAACGTTAGCTGAAGGTAAAACCCTAAACCCTAAAACTTGTAAAGCTGGATCATGTGCATTTGCATTCATTACTCATCTGCATTTTTTCTTCTACTCCAAAAACTCTCTAAGCATTTCTACATTCATTTGCCTCTCAAAAACCTCTCTTCTCTCAAAACCTAAACCCTAAAAATGGCCAGGACCAAAGTTCCGAGTGTAAGTGATCTTCAGGCTACCTCTAGCGCTAAATCCTCTTCTAAATCCACTAGCAAGAGGTCCAAAACTCAGAAAGAAGTGTCATTCCCCAAAGAAGTAGTTGAATCAGGCTCTAAACGTCAAAAGTGAACTATCTCTGACTTGCCTTACTCAGAAGAACCCCTTGAAGCTCCAAGCGCCCTCTTCGCAAATCGAAAAACCCTAGATAGGACTACAGTCTGGGTAGATTTGGAATATTTCAAGCAAAATGGCTTCGACTTGGATTCCTGGCTTCTTCCTTACAAAAGATGGCTCAGTATTCAGAATGTCTACAATGAGGAAGTACTGAGGTCATTCTATTCAAGCATGATAGCCAAGCCAGAATATAAGAAAAAGGAGCTGGTCAATATTGTGTTTGAGGCGTCAGTGAGAGGAAGGGGGATCACCTTTAACTGGTTAGCTATTAACAAAATCCTGGGGATATTTGAAGCAGAGTATAACAAGTGGTACACCCATGAGCCCTACTCCGAGGAAGAACTTGCAGAAATCTATGAAAACTCCTCCAATAAGCCAGCCAGCATGCCTGTGGTCAACAAAATACTGCACTTTATGTATACCAGATTAATGACTCACAAGGCAGGAAATTTCAGTAGCCTTCCCAAGATAGACAACCCCTGGCTGCCCAATCTGATTTCAAAAGTACCTTTAAATCCAGGGCAGTTAATATCAATGGAGCTTCACCGATTTTTATCTGACAAATCTGCCAAGACCCCTCTACCATATCCTCAACTCATGTCTTATCTCCTCGAGTTTTCAAATATCAAATCTGTAGGGGAAAGAGACAACAAAAATTGCAGACAACTCACCATTTCTACGCTGAGAAAAATGGGGATTCCTGTTAAATCAAGTGGTGCTATCTCTGGTTCTGAGGCCTCTTATGTTCTTTCTACATCAGCTCAGTCTCAGCCTATGGAAGAAGAGACCCAATCCCAAAGGACTCCTCCTTCTGCTCCTTCTGTTGCTAAGACCTCTATTCCTTCCAAGGATGCAATTAAAGAAATTGTCTTCAGGGTCTCTGCTGAATTCAACCTTGCCTTAGAAGCATAGAAAGCAGAATTAATGAAGCCCATTTAGGAGCTACAGTCTTAGGTGAAAAATCTAGAACATTATCTATGCCTAGTCCCTGAGTATGTTAAACAAAGGGCAACAACTTCTCCCTCAGCAAGTACTTCATCTCATCATCATTTCCCTCTCCATTTTCACTCACCCTCTTATTCCTCTCAGCAACACTCACCTACGACCCTTACTAGCTCTTCTCTTTATCTTTCTCATTACCCCTCTCCCTCCACTTTCAAACATCCTAGTGATAGCCCCCATTTTCAGGCCAAAACACCTACACCACCACCTTCACCAAAATCCAAACAGCCAACTCCTCCAGACACTCCTATTGCTAATCCTTCCCCTAGCACTAGCCCACAAACACAAACCTTACCTTTCTCAACTACCAAAGTCCTTACACCATCAACAACCCCTATCGCTAGCCCATCTCCTAGCGATAGCAATCCTCCTTCACCACCAATCCAACCAACCTCTATCGCTACCACCTCCACCAACCCTCCTTCTCCTCCCATCTCTTCTCAAATCCCTGACCAACCCTCTTCACCTACCCTTGCCAATGATGATGACAAAAAGGGGGGAGAATCAAAGGAACAGAAATGTGGCAGAAGAAGTCCAAGTGGAAGATGCATCTGATGAGGAAGACAATGCATCAATCAATCCAGACGGTTCTCCTGATAATGAAGTTCAAAAGGAAGATATGAGCTTAGCCATGGTATTGTATAAGGAGGAGTATCAGCCAGTTTCTATAAATCTGCTCCCTCACTATTTTCAGCGAGCACAAGAGCTGCATGAGGAAGTTGAAGAATTTTTAGAAAGATCTGCTCTAGACCTAAAGGAAAGAGAGGATAAAGATGCAGCAAGGGCAGAAGCTGAAACAGAGAAAGAAAAAGATCCTATTCTGACTCCCTCTCAGAACCTGGAACTTAGTGGGAAAGAAAAAGCATCAGAGGTCCAGTCTGCTCCTAAGAAAATAAGGATCAAGAAGTCTGCTCCAAAACCTCCAGAAAAGAAATCCAGGGCATCTAAAGGGATTGTGATTGAAGAACCCAAATCTGCCCCCAACCCATCAAAGAGAAAATTTGTGCCCAAGGGGAAGGGAAAATCTGTCAAGCCTCCTCCAAAGAAGAAGCAGAAGTAATTGAGTTATGGGGAAAGAATTCTAGCCCAAATAATTCAGAAAGTTCCTCCCTCTCCTCCTAAGAAGAAAGTAGTCACCAAGAAGAAGAAAGCTCCTGCTAAGATAAAGGAGGTTGAAATTGAGTCCGAATTACTTGAAGATCCCTCATCTGACTCTGGAAGAATTAGCAGTGAATCAGGAGACTATGATCTGGACACATCATATTGGAAGGATGATTCTGATTCTGAATAAACCAAAAAGCCTGAATCATTCCCTAAAATCATTCTCATATGCATTCTACATAAACTGAATGTTTAATAGTTTCTATACTTTATGTATTTCCTTTTGCAACACAAGATACAAATGAACATTTTCTTTATCTCAATAATTGCTTTGAACATACTCTACTCATGCTATATGCTTATGCTGATATAAATGATTATGTTCTGAACGTGCTTAATGTATATCTTTTACTTATGTTTTGTCATCATCAAAAAGGGGGAGAATGTTAGAATCTTAAGTTTTGATGAAGACTGACCCATGGATAACATGGATAACATAAGCAAGATAAGTGTAAGTTATCTTTGAGTTTAAACAAGTAAAATCTGATAGGTAACAGATTCACTATCGCTAGAGTAAAGATCCATCACTAATGAAAAACCCATCAAATAGCAAATGGCAACTTAGCAAATAAAAACTTAGCAGATCAACTAAAAGAAATATCTCTATCGCTAAGTGTATCTCTATAGCTAATAGATATAAAGGAACAGCAAGTGAAGACTTAGAAATAACAAGGTTAATATCTATCGCTAAGTCATTCATTATCTCTAAGAAATATCCTATCGCTAGAAGTTCATTGAAGAACATGAGTAAATAACTAGCAGAAGATGAACCAGGGAAATCAGCTAGCGATAACAGGTTAAGCTATCGATAACAAAGTGCCTCAGTTAATAAACATTCAGATAGCTAGTACTTGAGATCCAATCAGTCTAGTGATAACATAGCTACTAACGATAGCACATTCAGTTATCGATAATAGGATACTCAGAACCTTGAATATTCAGATAACTGTATCCTTAAAGCTAATAACTAGCGATAATAAGATTAGCTATCGATAGAAGACTGTTTATAAAGATGACATAGCTAGTATGCTGAGCACTGAACTAGAAGAATATGCTAGCGATAATGTTTATGTCTATCGATAGAGAATGCCTTATGAAAATCCTTAGCTGATATAAATTTTATCTATCACATTGAGCTAATGGATTATGCTTGCGATAACATCTGCTGTACATTATATGCTTACTTGTTTAGCTAACAGTTCAAGTGCAGAAATTATTCTATGCAGTTAGCGATAGCAAAGCATGTTAGCGCTACTGAAAAAGCTGCTATGAAAGTACAGGTGCTCAGAACGATCAGTCTAGCCTACTCTACGCATGAACAGTTGAAGCTAGATCAGAAGTTTGAATTAGCTGAAGAATAGTATCTATCTCCAACGGCTATGAACTTCCAACGACTATATTCTAATGGCCATATGAAGATGAATCAAAAGGCAATCTGTGAAGATATAAATAGAACAAGTTTTGCTTCCAAAAGAGACGATGAACGAACGGATACAACGAGCGATGAACAAGGCATTATACAGAATTGCAAATCCTTCAGATTAAGAGTGTTAGAAAAGAAGATCTAGAGCTATACATTGTTTAGATCATTAAGCTCTAGTTGTATTTCATCTTACCTTACTCTTTACTTAAGTGTTTATCACAATCTGTTCATTGAGTGAACTTCATTGTTAAAATCCTCTACTGTTTGAGGTAGTTCTTTAGCTTGGTGCTTCGAGAACTGGGTGGTAACCTTACGGGGTAGTAAGGGGGAGTGTTTAGAAGGATTCTAAAACTCTGTAAAGGTTGGCAGGTGAACCTGTGTTCGTAAAACCTGTGGTAGGCTTCTCTTGTGCCAGGGTTAAACAAGAGGGAAGTGGAAATCTCAGGTAGAGCCTGAGGACTGGATGTAGGTCTGGGTTGACCGAACCAGGATAAACTCTGTTTGCACTATCTCTTCCCTTAACCTTTTTAATTTACTGCATATCAACATTATATCCTTCTTAGTGCACTCAACCGTTTTGATTGTCTTCATCGTGTTTTTGTAAAGTAAAAGGTTGCAGAGATTTTAAGTTTTATTCTATCACCCAATTCACCCCCTCTTGGGTGACAGCCAGTTCTCTCACTTGTTTCTCGTTCAGCATGCTTCTTGCCATTTCTGTGAGCACTCTGTTCTTTCTCTCTACAACACCATTTTGTTGAGGAGTACGAGGGGCTGAGAAGTTGTGTTCAATCCCATTTTCATCACACAGCTCCATGAACTCTTTATTCTCAAATTCTCCTCTATGATCAGTCCTGATTGCTACAATCTTTGTGCCTTTTTCACTCTTGCTGGCCTAACTAAATCCATGTGGATTAGTTCCAATGGCCTGCTTGTGGAGACTGCCTTCTTGATTTTAAAAGAGGACTTTGTTTGTTTACCTCTTTGACAAGATTCACAGATTAAATCATGTTTAGTCCTAAAGCTAGGAATGCTATCACTAGCTCTCTTTTGACTAGCTTATCAAGTTGAGTGAAGTTTACATGAGCTAGTCTCTTATGCCATAGCCAACAAGTTTCATCATTTGAAATAAAGCATTTTTCTTCAAGTTGTTGGCATAAATCCAAAGTGTATAAATTTCCCTTTTTGTTTGCTTTTATCTTACACTTAAGATTAGACTTATCTATATTTAAATCATTTTTGTCAACAATAAGGCATTCATTAGAATCAAAAATTACCCAGTTACCATGATCTGTGCTTTGGCTAACGCTCAGCAAGTTGTGGCAGAGACCATCTACTAGGTAAACATCCTTGACTGGACCAACTTCACCAACTCCAGTGATCTTTCCACTTTGGTTCCCACCAAAACTAACTTTGGCTCCATCCTTTATCACTAGATTGTTGATTTTATCCTTGTCACCAGTCATATGCCTCGAGCATCCACTATCAATATACCATTTTCCTTTGTTGGATGCTTTAAGACACACCTGCACAAACTATACATGTTTAGGTACCCAAACTTTCTTGGGTCCTTTAGGGTTAGTCTTGTGCTCTAAGTTTGTAAAGACCTTAGGCACATGAGTTCCTTTAGGAACCCACCTATATGAGCTACTAACTCCATATTTTCTGTGATTGCAATTTGACTGTGTATGGCCCTTCTTGTTACAATAATTGCAAAAACTATATGGTAAAGAAAATTCAGAGGATTTTCTAAAATATTTCATATATGACTTCACCTTAGGTTCAACCCATTTCTTTGAAAATTTTTGCTTAGGCTCATAACCGATACCTATTCTGTCTCTAAAGATCTTTTGGTTGTTTAAAATCACATTTAAAGTCTCTGAGCCTTTCGTAAATTTCTCTAAAACATATGAGAGCTTTTCTTTTTCCTTCAACAATTTTTCACAGTTAGAACAATTTTCAGAATTTGAAGGAGTTGCTATCGATAGAGGCTCAGTTATCGAATGCTCATTTCTGGGAGCTTGCGATAGCTCATCTTCTATCGATAGTGAAGAAGAGTTTTTCTGAAGTTCTTTGTTTTCTTTTCTTAACCTGACTACTTCTTTAGCAATTTTCATTAATTCAATGTGCATTTCATCATACATGCTTTGAAGTTCAGAATGAGAAGGTTCAGAATCAGATACCTCATAGTCACTTTGCTTTTCTCGAGCAACTAGGCAGAGGTTGGCACACTCTTCGCTATCGCTACCTTCTTCATCAGAACTATCACCCCAGATGGATGACACATAAGCTTTCTTCTTTCCAAAAGTCTTCTTCTTTTTCTCCTTTTCCTTTAATCTTTGAAGACTTGGACACTCATCTTTGAAGTGACCAGGCTTCTTGCATTCAAAGCACACAGGAGCTTTGTCCTTCTGACAGTCCTTGAAGCTAGAACCACTTCTCTGGAATCTTCCTTTTCTTCTGAAGAACTTTTTAAACTTTCTGGCCATGAGAGCTATGTCCTCATCATCAAGATCTTCATCTTCATCATCATCATCAATTTCGTCTTTCTCAGATACAGCAAGAGCAAGAGACTTCTTTTTGGAATTTCCTTGAGTTTCCCTTTGGGCTATCAAGGTTGGCTCATATTCTGCAAGGCTGCCAAATAGGGCTGTGATAGACTTAGTTGATTCTCCTTGCATTTATTGTATGGCAGTGACTTTCATGAGCCAATCTCCTTTTAGAACTTTCAGAATCTTACTGACTTGCTCTTTCTCTGTAATTTTCCTTCCTAGAGCAGCAAGGTTATTGATAAGATGAGTGAATCTGATCTCCAGGTCTCTTATCTTTTCTCTTTCAATCATTTCGAACTTGTGGAATTCTTCAACTAGCATTTCAACACGTCTATCCTTTACTCCAGTGGTTCCCTCGTGAGCAATCTGCAGAGCTTCCCACATTTCTTTGGCAGTGTCTAAATGGCTCACCCTGAAGAACTCAGTTTGACTGAGAGCACTTTAGATCATGAGAACTGCTTTGCTGTTCAACTCTAGATTAGCAATATCCTCATCTGTAAATTCATTCTCAGCCTTTGGAATGCCCAAGGTGTCTTTAGGCACGATATCTCCTTCTTCGATGATTTTCCATAATTTGTACCCATTTGCTTTGATGTAGATTTTCATCTTGAGTTTCCAGAAGGTGTAGTGCTTCCCATCAAAGCCAGGAGGTTTGTTAATGGAACTTCCCTCAGGTAGAATATTTTCAAGCGATGCCATTATGATCTTTACTTCTCAGATTCGTTGGAATCAAAAAGAGAAGACCTGCTCTGATACCAAATGAGAATGGCAAACGCACAAGAGGGGGGTAAATTGTGCTTCCGAAAATTAAAAACTAATTAAAGCAACACAATCTTTATACTGGTTCGGCTAACACTGCTTACGTCCAGTTCTCCAACTCCTCGTTGGGTTCCACTAACCACAGGTTTTACAGCACAGGTTCACCTGCCAACCTTTACAGAGTTTTATAATCCCTCTAAACACTCCCCTTACTACCTGTAAGGTTACTACTCTGTTCTCAAAGCACCAAGCTTTAGAACAACCTCAAACAGCAGAGGATTTCAACAATAAAGTTCACTTAATGAACAGATTATGATAATCACTTAAGTACAGATAAAATCACTAAGGACAATAAATACAAGAAACAGAGAGCAATGAATGTGTTCGTGAATATTCTTTGTTTTTCGTCAGTCCTTCATAAATGCTCAAGTTCTGTATTTATATCTCTTCTCAGATTTGCTATTGCGTTCATCTTCATGAGGCCGTTTGAATATGGTCGTTGAGAGCTCATAGCCGTTGGCAATAAAGGCAATTACTTCATCGAGGTTAACTTTCTGCTCTAGCTTCAACTGCTCTTGCGTAGGGTGAGCTAAGAGAGACGTAGACTGAGCGTTATAAGCATCTGTACCAACTGTACTTGCATAGCAGCTTTTTCAGTAGTGCTAGCATGCTTTGCTATCGCTAACTGCATAGTACAATTCCTGCACTTGAGCTGTTAGCTAAACAAGTAATCATGTAATGCACACAGCAGATGTTATCGCAAGCTTAATCCATTAGCTCAATGTATCAGCTTATCAGTTTTTCTAAGTTATCACCATGAGCATTCTCCTATCGATAGCTAAATGTGTTATCGCTAGTGACCTTTGTTATCACAAGTTTGTTTAGCTATCTGAGTAACTTGTTGTTTCCTCAAGTGTTTAGATATCGATAGCTAATACTGTTATCGATAGCAGCTTATGATATCGCTAGTTGATTCCAATAGTTCAAGGAATTGGTTCATTTTTCTACTAGTTGTTCTTCCTTTCATTTATCCATGTTATTAATGAACTTCTAGCTATAGGATATTTCTTAGCGATAAAGAAAGCTTAGCGATAGATATTAACTCTGTTATTTCTAAGTCTTCATTTGCTATGGCTCTTTGTCTATTAGCGATTGGGATACACTTAGCTATAAAACTATTTACCTTACATTTTAGCTAAGGTTCCTTCAGCTTTTTGTTAGGCTTTTCATTTGCGATAGATTTTAGCTCTAGTGATAATGACCAGTTACCTATCAAATTTTACTTGATTAATTCAAGGGTAACTTACACTCTATTTACTTATGTTATCGATGGGGCCAGTCCTCATCAAAACTTAAGATTCTAACATATAGATTTCTTCATCCAAATCACTACTCAACATACAAGTTTCACATCCACTTGATGTAATCCTTAAAACCAAACAGTTAACTATTTCCAAAAATGAGTATGATTTTAAGCACATAATATATGAGAAGATATTCTCACAATGTATGCCTATGTATACCCTTCTGTAACCGAAAGAGTCTTGTGTTGTTAGTTAATCTAACCAATTTGTTCTTAATCTTGAGAATTCATTTGTTTACAAATGATCTCTCGTTCTTGTGGTTGATCAACCAACTCTCAGACTTGATTCTTTCTTAAAGAATTTACGTCCATTGATATTGCTTTCTTCCATTCCTTCTATAAAACAGGTAAGGCCTCTTATACAGAACACTTTTAGGTCTCTTTAAAGACCTTTCACAAGCTCCCACTTACATGAGCAATTGAGGACTTTAGAACTTATTCCGTATTGCCATGTCATTGCATCTCATAAAGAGATACAGAGAAATACTATATGACGAGCTTCACCATTGTTTGAGAAACTCATCGATAATAGATATGGTTCCTTTCAATTCTTATCAAACACAAACCCATCTACATTTTCACATGTGAAAATGTGACCATAATAAGCTCCCACTTACAATGACTATGAGATCGAGTAACTGACCTTTTATGGCCTATGGGAACTCAAAAAACTTGATTTGCTTTTTGACCATAATCCATGTGGTTTGAAAAAGACCACTTAGGAGGGCACATGGTTAATTATAAAGTTTGTATCTCCCTTAAAGAGAAAAAACCATACTTGATCAATCAAATATGTGTACTAATGCACCAAAGGTGGACTTGGTAACACTCTCCTACTCACTTTTGGTGGGTTAGCTTCAACTATTATATACATAACCATGTTTAGTAGTATTGCATTATGCCTCTTAACAACTCCATCTAATGATAGAGTGTAAGGGATCATTTAAGTAAATAAACATCCCTTTCTTTTCACGGAGCTCACTGAAATTGGTCAGAAACAACCTATATTAGTGCGTAGAATTCTTAAATTCTTTATGCACTTTATTTTCAACTTTATTCACTTGTCGTCTAAAGTGTTTGAACTTCAAACTTATGTGAAATAAAGTAATGATAATTACGTGAGTAATCATCAACAAAGTGAATCTAAGCTCCGTGTCATGCCCTCACATTCATTGAACCACATATAGTCGGATGGAAGAATTGCAATATTTTCCCTATCTCAGTTCCCTTACTGAAAAACTTTTCTTATTGCTTTACCGATCAGACACTTCCTTATTGGGTGATGAACATAGCATTCTTGAAAATGCCAATTCAAATTATGTGTCATAGTCTACCATGACATGTATTCAAGTCAACACTTGAATAGGGAGGTAAAGCAGTCACGCACACAAAAGATTACCAACAATGTTGGAAAAACAAAGAAATGTCAAGGAAGACTGTATCACAAACAGCTAATTTTGTCATGAAAGTCAAGATAGTTCATTTAGAACCCATGAGCCTAGTCCATGAAACAATGAACTTGTAGGCTCTAATGCCTTTCACCTCAATTCTTGCGTCATTATCAATTTAAAGCCTTATGCTTGAATTTAATAATCGACAATATTTAACAAAGGATCTTTAATCCTTACTCTTTTAGTCTATGGAGCTTGAGTTTTTCCTACTCACTATTAACAGAAAAAAAAAACCATCTCAAATTGGTTTGTTCTTTAGTAGGAAAAAGAATTTAACCTTACTTAGGTCATTCCTCTCCTTAAGGAGTTTGTTACTCATGTGATGTCAGGGTAGTCATCACATTCCGTTTTGGTAGAACATTTTACCCTTGTTTCATTTGGGCTTAGGGTGTAGAGAACGTGCTACCTCTATGGTATGCTAGCCCACAGGGTTTGCATACTTCCTGACATCCATATTCAAGCTCCAAGTACTTTGATACATCACTGAAAAAGTAACAAAGTTTTCACTTTGGTTTAACTTGACTTTCATGTGCTCCCAACAGGAAAAAAGCGCCCGTATGAACAACTTGCACTCATTGTTCATTCGACAATATACAACCAACTTCCTTCAATCTCCTTGTTTTGTTGGCTATCTAATGTAGATGTTGTGTCATTAAAAGGTGTTAAGCCTTAAGTAATGTGTGTCAAACTTAATTGACAACTTTGTTCTTGTGTAATGGAAGTTTTGCGAAAAAATCTTCCTTTTACACAATTCACATGGCTCTCTGTTGTTGGATTTCTATCATGTTTGCACTCTATAGGGTAGTTTATACTACATTGTTTCCCTTTTTGAACCATGTAGGTCTCATGTCCTCTCATAAGCTTAGTCGAGATTGCTTCTCAACTTTAACTTCATCATGACTCTTGGTCAATGACATGACAACATCTTCTTTTTAATCATATGAGACATTTCAATATCAGATATCACATTTGTCCCCATTAAGTTTATAGTTGTGTTATTGTTCTTGGCAGCCCTTCTTGGCTTAATTACTTCAAATCATCCCACTTACTTGGCTATTCACAATCTGATTTGATCCAAGAACTTATTTGTAGCACATTGAAGTATACAATGTCATGCACTTGTATTATTCTTGACTAGAAAAATAATAATGCTATTGGGTCTACGATCAGGAGAATACGTTTAAACCTCACATCACATAGATTCCAGTAATAATATTATCATCTATCAAAAATTTTATACAAGCACTTCTACAATATGCTCAATTATGTCTTTAAAAAAAACTTAGTTTCTGAAAACTCCCACTTAGATAGAGCAATGTCATTAGCTCCCACTAAGATAGAGTATTTGACATTGGCTCCCACTTAGATAAAGCATATGAAACTCTAAGAAAAATTATTTTCTAAGAGCTCCCACTTAGATAGAGCATATAACACTCTTAAAATACACATTTTCCAAGAGCTCCCACTCAGACGGAGCATTTGACATTCTTCTCCCACTCACAAAGTGTATATGACATTTACTTCTTCATGTCTCTCTTTACATTATTTTCATAATGTCTTATTAACTTCTTAGTTGAGTGACTTAAGAGTTTTCTATATTTCTACTATGTTCTTATGATTTTTTGAAGTTAATTTTCAGCCGAATATAGCATCAAAAATGGAATGGTGAAGTCTCCTTACTTCCCAAAACCAAATTTGATAGGTTCTCAATAACCGTTATTCAGCAAGGCTTTAGGAATCTCATATTCCTAAATGACATGATAGAAGTTGTGCCATGTAGTTTTGATAATTTCTAAGAGGTTCTCTATTTTCTCAAAGAGATATTCCAAATGTCTTATGCAATTTATATATGTTTCTTTACAGAAACATTTAGTCTTTGCTCTTTAGTCTTTTATTAGTTCAATCTTTGGTGAAACTGGTTTTAGGATACTCTTTTCTCCTAAGTTTGGTTTTCATATCATACTTGGGGTGTATTTTATTCCTGAATCTCACCATGATCTAGAGTTAAGATGTGGAAATTTCTCCATTTGAAATTTTTCTTGCATTGATCTGATATTATTTCTTTAATATTTGATCATTATTTTAACCTCCCTGAGGTTTATCCAAATCCCAATCATAAACTTTAGAATTTTGGTTATTCAGGTTCCTCCTCATGTTCAAATGAACCTTACTTTGAATTATCTCTGTCTTGATCCTCTTAAGGATTTTTTTCTTTGAGGTTTTATTTTAGAGTCTCATACTCTAATACAAAAATCCCTACTTCATACATCACTTAGAGGCTCACATTTCTCCAAGTAATTTAGGTTTGGATCAACATTTAGAGGCAATAACCAATAACTTATTCCTTTTCTGATTTACCACTATGTAAATCATACTTAGGATTAAGTTTCTCTTCTTAAGTGTCATCCAAAAGAGTGAAACTCTTTTGGTTTGGTGCTCTTAGAACTCTCTAAGTTCATATTTGACTCAAATAAAATTTTTATGAATTATTATAAATATTTTAGGATTTTTAAACTCATAAAAATCACAAAAATGGCACCAAAAAAACCTCTATAAAGATAAAAAAAGCCTCAAAAATAGACAAACAATATGTCTAAATGTAGCTCTTGAATTTAAAGATTTTTAGAAACAAACCGCACCTCAATCGGAGCTATAATGCCCCTTCAGATAACCCTAGAAGGAGAAAAAAATATCCTTTTTTTTTAAACTTTGGGCCCAGAGAGAATGGCCCACAATTTTTTTTTTTTTTGCGTATTAGGCTCATCCAATTGAGCCCATTTCGTTTTTCTAATTTCCCTTTTTTTTAGTTGGGTTGGCTGTTGGGCCGAACTGGATTTGGCCCAACAGTGCTTTCCCTTCTTTCTTTTTTTTTATATACGCTGGGCCAGCCACACGCGGCCCAGCAGTTGATCATTTTTTTTGTTGCTGTTAGGTCGAACCTGTTGTGGCCCAACAGAACCTTGCCTCCCTCTCTCTTTTTTTTGCTCGCTGGGCCGGACAAAATGTGGCCCAGCAGACAATTTTTTTTTAATAGACACCAAAACGACGTCGTACAGAGGTTATCCCTGACCTCCAGCCGGGTCAAAATGACCCGACTTCTGGTTTTGGGTCGGGTCTGCGGACCCGATTGTACCCAAACCTTCTCTCCTAATTTTCTCCCTCATCCAGAGTCCGTTTTTCGTGTTCTAATAGTCCATTTTCATCGTTTTTTTCGTGCTCTACACAATGGTATAATTTTTATACTCTAAAAGTGTCAATTTATAAAGACCCGTTTTAGAAAAAGTTTTGGGTGTTATGTGTTTTTCTCATTGCTTTCCATTGTTTCTAAATGCTATTCCTATTTGTAATCCTTGTTTTTTTTATTTGTCATGCTATTCCAAGGACAAATAAGAACAGCAACAGAAAGAAACTCAAAACGCTATATACATATACATGGCGCACAACAACAAAAGGGAAAAATTGAAAAACACACAACACCCTAAGATCACAATTAAAACATATTCATGATGACTTGCTTAATATTTATCAGAGAAGCAAATCAGATTTCAGAACCAGATTTCAGATCATTCCTAAATCACAAATCTAATAAATGCAACGGAAACAGAGAGGCATAATTTTCATACCGTATATAAAAAAATAGAACACAGCCTTAGAATCTATACTGCTCTGATACCAATGTAGGGGTTTGAGGGAACATACCCGGTTGTAGAACACTGATCTTTATGCCTTTACGGAGTCAGAATCACAATATGGACTTTGACCTTTGTATACTGCAGAAACACTTAAGAAGAAAAAGAAGAGGGAGTTTTTGTTTTTCACGATTGTTCTTTTCTGTCAAGTTCCTATATTTATAAAACA
The DNA here is from genome assembly GCA_037074515.1 of Mimosa bimucronata. NCBI lineage: Eukaryota > Viridiplantae > Streptophyta > Magnoliopsida > Fabales > Fabaceae > Mimosa > Mimosa bimucronata. The sequence goes on from CM073446.1 coordinate 7,453,488, forward strand.
CAGAACTAACAGACACAACTCTTCACATTTAAATTTAAATAAATTTAAACTTAATGGGAATATTACATATAATATCCCAATATTTTTGAATAATTCTATTCAGACCCCAAAACACTTATTTGGGCCAAATTCACCTGGACTGGGCCTAGGCCAAGCCCTTTTTCCTACAAATTTGATAGAGAAACTCCAAAAATTTTAAAATAAGTAACATAGGGGAAGAGGGAGTATATAAATGAGAGCCGCTAATTTTAAAGGAAACAAAGTGAATTCTTTAACAATTTGATAAGAAAAGTCTAAAAATCGGAAAAGAAAGTGAATTTGCAAAATAATTCTCACAAACAAAGTGAATTCCTAGAGAAATCAGAACAATGAGGTGGCAGTGGGTTAGCAATTTGGTAACCTCATGATTAATACAATTCTATTAGGAGACGAAGGTATCTCGGGTTTATAGTGCTAATGTATTAGATTAAAGGAATTTGGGTGCGCTTCTACTATTAACTTAAGTTCTTGGTATCAAAGCTTGCTGTGTTCGAATTCCGTTCGTAAGATATGGCAAGAAAATAAATGGTGCAGGAAAATAGAGAAAAACAAAAATATTCATTACTATCAAAATAAAAGAGATACTAAAATATGGCTAGAAAAGAAATGGTGCAGAAAAATAGAGAAATTTTCATTACAAAAAATGGATAGTTAATATGTTGGTAAGAATATTTTTGGTTGATCACTATGACATATGTAATAATGATGTTTTTTTATCTTATTCCTCTTGAAAAAAACTGAAAAATTCTCCTCTAACACAACCATAATTTTGGGTGACAAGCACTTTTCTCATTTTGATGGGTGTTTGGGTAATTTTTTTAAAAAACAATGCTATCCCAAGTGGAAAGTGGGAATACATATGGCCAATATGGTTATTAACGTGTTGCTTCACGTACTCACCATTTTCCTTTTCACCAGAGGCTTTTTGCTTACAAGAACTGAGCTTCCTTATTACAGCAATTGCTCTAACATTTCTCGGTCCCGTTACTTTTCTTCTTCTTCAGATGGGTCTTGTTGGATTAAACCTTCTGTAACCCGTCGGTTATTATTGTTCTTGATGCTCTCAGGTATGCTTGTCTTTCATTTCACTTAATTATTTTTTTGGCGATTGTACAGGTACTTTTTTTATGTACTTCATTGTCTAGATTATGATGTGGGTGCATTTGACTTTATTTTTCGCTTTTCAGGTTTGATTTTGTCGCTCCCCGTTCATTCTTTCCTGGTCAGTTATCTTCTAAATATGAAAAATGGTTTTAAAAAGAGGAAATGAATTCTCAATATTAATTTTAGATTGGAAAAAGGCACAATCAATTACAAGTTTATTATGTTTTTTGGAATGTTAGATCACATGATTGTCTATATATGGTGATGTTGTCTCCATTCAGGTTTGTTCATAATGAGTATCTGGAAAATGCATCAAAACACTACTACAAAAATCCCATTTTATGTCACCAATTAACGTCACTTATTTAAAAATGTGACATTGAAAATCAACAAAAAATAAACAACATCACACTTAAAATTAAGTGTGATGTTGAAACTTTTCCACGTCACACTAAAATTTTAGTGTGACGTTAAAAGTGTTTTTCAGAAAATGAAAAAAATGAAAAAATGGTTGGAGGGAAAATGAAAAAAAAAAAAAGAAAGGGGGGGGGGGGTTTTCCACGTCACACCACTAAGTGGTGTGACGTGGAAACCAGGTTTCAACGTCACACCACAATGTGGTGTGACGTGGAAACCAGGTTTCCTGCCCCCAATTTTCCCCTTCCCGCCCCCTCCCCCCCACAAGCTGGTGAGGTGGCCCACACACAAACACACCCCCACCACCCCCCACCCCCCCCCACACACACACACACACACGGCTTCATCACCCCGAGACCCACCCCCAAACCCCACCCCCCCCACACACAGACACACACCCCCACCACCCCCCACCCCCACCCTCCCCCACACACGGCCAAACCCCACCCCCCCACACACAGACACACACCCCCACCACCCCCACCACACACGGCCAAACCCCCCCACCACACACGGCCAAACCCCCCCCACACACACACAGACAAGCGCACGGCCAAACCCCCCCCAACAAGCTCACCACCCCCACCCCCCACCCCCCCCCCAAAAACCCACGGCCACACCCCCCACCCCACACGGCCCCACCCACCCCCCCCACACACACCCACACACACGGGGATCCCACCCCCCACCCTCACACGGCCAAAACCCCCCCAAACCCACGGCCACACCCCCCCACACACCCACCCACCCACGGGCACACAACCCCCCACACTATGAAGTCATTGAAAATTGGTACGTTCTTCTTGCTATTGCTATTTCGGTTTCTGTTATAGTTTAGAATCAAATCTTTATTTTTTCTGTAATTTGATATTGATAGGAGCTTAGAGGGAAGCTGTAATGTGGGCTATTTGTTGGTGGTGAAATGGTTCTTTGCTTTGCTCATAGGAATTGGTACGTTCTTCTTCTTTCTGCCTTGAGTTTCTTATCTTAACCTTGAAGTGTATATATATTCTGGTAGTTTCAATTTTATAAGCTCTAGTTCTGAATTGCCATGATTGAACTATTAATGGTTCATTTGGTATGTGGTTAGAAAAATCCTTTTCTTTTTTTAATTTGATTATCTTGCATCTGCTGTGATTATTTTTCATTAGTTCTGTTTTTATAAATTATTATTATTCTAATGCAGATTTGATGGTATTTTTTTAATTCTAAAAAATCGTTTTTTGGAGGAGGAAAAAAAATGAGACATAGGCATAAAGCTTAGTGACGTTATGCCTTTCATGCATGCACCTTATATATCCTTAGCTTTCTCATATATGTTAAATTATTGTTGATTATGTGTATTTCATCAAATTTTAACAGGTACTGGAATAGCTGCTGTTTTCATCAATATATCTGTTGAAAACTTCGCTGGTTGGTAATTAAATATGCAATTCTATCTATCTGGTTCTTTTTTTTTTACTTGTTCAAAGTTTTTTTCAGCTCTGATTTCCTCCTATCGGGTTCAGCAATTTCAATTGCGCCTCCGTTCACAGCTTCACTTCATCAAGGTTCCTTCTTTTCCTTATTTTTTCCTGATAATTAAATCTGCTGCCTTTTTTTCTCAATTGTAAATTGCAAAAAATGCCATAGCATATTTAATGGTTTTGTAAGTCTTATAAATTGGTCTCCCATAGAATGTTTAATGTTCAATTGTAAATTGGTTTGCAAATGCTGTTACGTTGTAGTCACTGCAAATATTGCATACTTGCCAAAATGTTTTATAAGTCTTGTAAATTGGTTTGCTATTGGTTTTTGTTCTCAAATTGTTGAAGATTTATTTTGTCTAATTGATCTTGTTGCTACTAAAATCGTCGTGAATTTCGTTGCATTGTTGCTTGTTCCTTTGTTGCATTTTACATGCTGGTTTTGCTTCTATAAATCACTTCAAATAATTGGAGTGAAATTGGATTGTAAATGTAATTTTTGGATGTCACATTTACAAGAGGAGGCTTTGCCAAATTTTTTAAAAAATTTGCATGAAGTGAAGATATGCATAGCATGCCCATTTCTTCCTAATAATGTAGTGAGATAAACTTGACTAGTTTGTTGGAGACGGTATAGGTTTAACAGAATGGATCGTAGTTGGATGCATGCATTGAGAACCACTAAAAAGTATCAGATGGGTGTGAAAGAATTTATTGAATTTGCCAAAAAAAACGTGTCCAGTAAGAATGGCATGTATCTTTGCCCTTGTGTGAAGTGTGCAAATGCTTATCGTAAGAGCATTGATGATATAAGGGATCACCTTCTTTGTGATGGGATTAATCTCGTTATAAGAAGTGGCTTTGGCATGGGGAATTGGGAAGTACCGTACATGCGTTCCCGTCACAAAATGTACAAGAAGCGGTGGATGGTGTTTGTGATGATGGAATGGACGAGATGATTAATGACATTGGGGCGGAGTCATTTTCTATGGTCCATGAGTTCGACAAGTTGAGGAGTGATGCAGAGACACCGTTGTTCCCGGGGTGTACTAAGTATACTCGGTTAACCGGCGTCCTAAAATTGTTGAAAATAAAGACAGAAAATGGGTGGGCAGACGCGGGATTCTCCCAGATGCTTGAAGCTTTGAGTGATATGTTCCCGGCAGGCAATGTGCTTCCGAAGCGCATGTACGAGGCTAAAAAAGTTCTAAGCAAGATGGGCATGGAGTATAAGAAGATACACGCTTGCCCTAATGATTGCGTGTTATACAGGAAAGAGTATGAGGGCCTAAAAGAGTGTCCAAAATGTCATACTTCGAGGTACAAACCGAGGAAGGATGCCGTTGGTGATGATGATGGATCAAAGAAAGGGATACCTTTGAAGGTAATGTGGTACCTTCCAATTGTTCCACGGTTTAAACGCTTGTTTGCAAATGAGGCAGAAGCAAAGAAATTGAGATGGCATTGTGATGAGAGAATATCCGATGGAAGATATCTCCGGCATCCTGCTGATTCTCCTCAATGGAAGAAGATAGATTCCATGTTTCCTGAATTTGGTGGTGAGCCGAGGAACCTTCGTCTCGGACTGTGTACGGATGGTTTCAACCCTTTCGGGAGTCTCAGTAGCACACATAGTGCTTGGCCAGTTTTGTTGGTCATTTACAACCTGCCGCCTTGGTTGTGCACGAAGCGCAAGTATGTGATGATGTCAATGATGATTTCAGGGCCGAAACAGCCTGGTAACGATATCGATGTCTACCTGGCACCTTTGATTGAGGACTTGAAGATGTTGTGGGAGGAAGGCGTAGATGTGTTTGATGCTTAAAGGCAGGAGACATTCAAGTTGCGAGCTATGTTGTTTACCACAATAAATGACTTCCCTGCATATGGCAATCTTTCTGGTTACAGTGTGAAGGGTTTTATGGCATGCCCTATATGTGAGTCTGACACACACTGCCACTATCTCAAATACGGAAGAAAAACCGTCTACCTCGGTCACAGGAGGTTTCTTGATCGGTTCCATCCTTACCGTAGACTAAAGAAGTGTTTTAATGGCTTATCTGAGTACCGATCTGCTCCGACCCCCTTAACCGGGGAGGAAGTTTACCGTCGTGTTGAGAATGTCAATATGGTATTCGGTAAGAAACAGAAGACGAAGACCGGTTCTGAGAAGATTATTTGGAAGAAGAGGTCAATCTTCTTTGATCTACCTTATTGGCGATATCTCGATGTGAGGCACAGTATAGATGTGATGCATGTGGAGAAAAATGTTGGTGATAGTCTTGTTGGGACACTGTTGCACATACAGGGGAAGACAAAGGACGGACTCAATGCTCGATTAGACTTGGTTGAAATGGGCATAAGACCACGGTTGCATCCTGTAGTCAGTGAAAATGGCAAGAGGGCTTATATGGAACCTGCTGCTCATACACTTTCCAAAGAGGAGAAAAAAAGTATGTGTGAGTGTTTGAGTGGGATCAAGGTTCCGCAGGGTTATTCCTCCAATGTTAGCAGACTTGTGTCTATGAATGATTTGAAGTTGGTGGGAATGAAGTCGCATGATTACCATGTATTGATGCAACAATTCTTACCAATTGATATAAGAGGCATTTTGGAAGATGATGTCAGGATGACCATAACAAGACTGTGTATGTTTTTCAATACGATCTGTAGCAAAGTCATCGACACTGAAAAGCTCGACGAGTTGGAAAATGAGGGTTATGTTATATTGTGCCAACTAGAGATGCTCTTTGCTCCGACATTTTTCGATATTATGGTGCACTTGATTGTTCATTTGGTAAGCGAGATAAGGCTGTGTGGCCCTGTTTATCTAAGGTGGATGTACCCGTTCGAGCAATTCATGAAAGTCTTGAAAGGGTATTCTAAGAACCCACATCGACCTGAGGCATCAATTGTTGAAAGATACATAGTTGAGGAGGCAATGGATTTTTGCAAATCGTATCTAAAAGGGGTTGAGGAAAACCCACGACATGAAGATGGGATCGGTAAGGGGGTACGTGGCGTCAAAGTGAAGACTATGCGCCGTGAAGAGGTGTTACAAGCACACCTATACATCTTGAATAATATGGAAGAAGTGCAGCCTTATTTGGATGAGCATAAGAGGATCCTGAAAGAAAAGAACCCGAAAAAGAGTGACATGCAGATTTCTAACGAGCATAACAGGACATTCATTGGGTGGTTCAAAGAGAAAGTTCAAAAGGAGACCGGTGGGCCGGATACAATAAGATGGTTAGCAGGAAGGCCTCGTTTTGAGGTTGTTACTTGGGGCTCTTTTGACATAAATGGCTATTGTTTCTACACTAAGGCTCAGGACAACAACAGCACCATGAAAAACAGTGGCGTGATGGTGGTAGCCGAAGCGATGCACTTCTCCAGTTCGAAAGATAAAAACCCACGATTGGCTTCCATGGCATATTATGGGGTAATTGAAGAAATTTGGGAAGTTAGTTACACCAAGTTCAAAATTCCAATCTTTAAATGCAAGTGGGTTAACAATAGTGCAGTTGGAGTTGATCCCCACACTGGTATGATCTCAATTGATATTCACAAGGTTGGATACAGAGATGAGCCTTTTATTTTAGCAAGTCACGCAAAACAGGTGTTCTATGTAACAGATCCCACAAATAAGCAATTGTCCATAGTGTTGCAAAGTAAAAAGCAAAAGGACCGCTCTCCCACTTTAGATCTAGATGAGATACCACCTTTGTGCACAGGACCACGTGAACCAAGTGAATTTGAATTGATAGATGTTGATGATGACCAATTTGCCTCTAGAAATGATCATTGTGAGGGGATATGGGATAACACATAAAGTGAGAACCTTTTTGAATTATCATGTATTAAGTACTGTTATTGTTTTTATTTTGTTTTTGTGAAAGTTGTTGCCTTTTATTGACTCTTCACATCATTGATTTGTTAACAGGTACATCATGGAGGATGATTCTAACAATCAGGGACAAAACAATCCCTCTCGAAGAAAGAAAAGAGGTCCGACGAAGCTCACTGACATTGTTGTCCGTCATGGGACAAATGTGCAGCCTATCCATGTGGAATTTGACGAGGACATGAATCCTATCGGGGAAATTGGCGCGAATTTCGTGAGCTACGTCGGTTTTGTGGCAAGGAATCGAGTAAGCATATTGGTTGACGATTGGAGGGAAGTCGAAAAAGACATTAAGGATCAATGTTGGTCAGATATCTTGGTATGTTTTATCATTATCTATCTGTTTGTTCCTAATATGCATGTATTTGTTTGTTTAGTTACTCAACTGATGTGTATTTTATTCTTATTCTTTGCAGCAAAATTTTGATGTCCCAAACACCGAACAGTTCAAGGATTTTTGGTTGAACGAAGCGCGCAAGATGTGGAAGAATTTCAAGACTACCCTGACCAAAGATTACATCCGGGGGAACAAGATGGATCAAGATCCCTGTCAGACCTACCCCTCTCTTGACCCAGAGACTTGGAAGACGTTTGTTAAGAAACGATTAGATAAAAAGTTTCAGGTTTGTATAGATCTTTTACTTTGCTTCAAAACTGATGAATTTTAACATATTATATTAGTTAACTAACTTAGTTTAGATTTCACAGGAGAAAAGCCAAAAACAAAAGGAGCATCAAGAAAAGAATATCTACAAGCACACAATGTCTCGGGGGGGTTACAAGTGGGTCGAGAAAAAGTTGACCGAGAAATATTTTGCGGAAATGGAGGAAGCGGCACGGTCCGATCCTACCATTGTTATAGAGCCTCCGCCGTCCTTCTCACGTCATACGAAATGGTCTGAGGGAAGGAAGAATAAAGAAGGAACATTTATCAATCCGGAGGCTGAAGCAGTTGCAAATAGGATTGTAAGTATTTTACTTGGTTGTTCATTCATTTAACTTGTGGTTTTATAACAAATTACCACTTACGATTTTTCGGTCATTGTAGGTCGAACTTGAGCAGCTGGCTACCCAAGGGTCCTTCACACCTTCTGGGAGGATGGACATCCTGGCCACGGCAATTGGGAAGCCCGATCGCCCCGGCCGAGTACTCGGGGAGCCCAGGACTGTAGGGTTTGCCAAGTATTTTGGTCGCAGATCCAACTACAACCGTAGAGAATCCACTGAGGAGATTGTGGCTAAGGCTCGGGCGGAGATGGAGGCCCAATTGGAGGAGCGGTTTGCTTTATCCCAACGGCAGATGGCAGCACAATTCGAAAGTCAGGTGGCTGCGCAGGTCCAGGAAGCTCTTTCGGGTTATATGGGGGAGCAGATCCGTGCGCAGATTGAGGCACAGGTTAGAGCGTCTACTATACAGCTTGGAATCTCATCAAATTCTTCTCAACAAAGACAGCAGGTTTGAGCATCTTTTATATATTTTAATTACCGACTTCCGAGTTTGTCAATTAGAAAATTACACTCACTCTGTATAATATCATCTCCTGTAGGAGTCCCCCGCTACCGGAGGTCCAAGCGGCAAAGACAACTGCAATCACACTGTGCTGTTAGGATCAATTCGTGAGGACCAATCAAATCCCACACCAGACAATGACCCTAAAGTTGGAGAGGAGTGTTATCTCCATCTCGATGTCCCTCGCCTGCGCGCGGTCGCAAAAGCTTTCCAGTTCCCGAACGCCTCCTTCATACATAATAAGCGTATTCCGGAGGACCAAGTGAAGGTGTCTGTTACAAATGTTCGAAAGAATGAGAGGGGTTCAGCTATACCTGTTCATGATAGCGAAGTAACCAGACTAGGCGATGCTATGGGGCCATTCATCTTGTGGCCAAGACGACTTGTACACAAGACTCAACCAAAGGCGCCGGTTGATGTGGTATGTACACTTAATTTTTGAGATTGCTTGTTTTAATATATTACAGCATGTAAGAATATATAACACTGATTTTTTCATCACCTACAGGTCTTTCCAGATCAATATCCTTCCCTCCAACTCCTGCGGGAGATGCAACCAAGTTTGCAATCCACATCCATTAAGATGCCTCCAGGAGTAGTCAGTCCAGATCGTACATATGAATTTGCGATTGATGGTGACAGAGATATCGTGGAGTTTTTGACAATGGACTGTATTGACCTCGCCTGGCTCGAATTAGCAACTATGTAAATTACTATTATTATTTATGTCTCTGCAATATTTGTACTTCTATCCTTTTATAATTTCAATTATTTTACGATAGGTACTTCCACGACCTATGCATCCAATTAAGCACAAAACAATACAGACTCCTTAGTCCATTGGCCTTGGCGAGGAGAGATGATTTCAACAACAAGGCGGACCAGCTGAGATATGAGGATGAGATGCGAGCTTATGTCATACATCAAATGTCAGCGAATCGGGGATCTGTCTATTTTGCGCCTATTCTTCAAGAGTAAGTGTGATTATTACTTTTTGCCAAATTTTTATCATTTGCACATTTACAAATGTTTTGTTGTTTCCGTGTGGCCTTAATAGTTTTAATGTCTTTCAGTAAGCACTGGTCATTAGCTGTCATTTGCCCCAGACAACATCGTTTGGTTTGGTTTGACTCCTTGAGGCATAATATAACCTCCTATTATAAAACTCTTTTATCGAAGTAAGTAGTTTTAATGACTTTTTACTTTGGGTTAAATAAATTATTTTCATGTATAGGTGCTAATTTTGGTTCCATTTCAGGGGCATTCAGCAATGGCATTTTATGGAAGATACCGATGAAATGAATAATCCCATCACGGTGCAAAGACCTAAAGTAAGTATTTTGATTTAAATTCCTTCAATGTTAGTCAATTGAGATATTATTGAGATATTATTTACTTTGTTATTAATTTATATTATTTCCTTTGATTTATAAAGTGCCCCAAGCAACCGACGAATAAGGAGTGTGGTTATTATGTTATGAAGTATATGTGTGACATTATTGAGAGTGACCGTAGCGGATCCTTCCCACAGGTATAAATTCTTATCTATAGCTTATTATATGATTCATACAATTTTATCTAACTTTGTATTGATCATAGTATCCATTATTGTTGCAGTTTTATGACCGAATCGATGAATTTACAGTCGAAGACATCGATGCGATTCGTGAACGTATTGCTCAATTTTTCCTTTTATTTTTGATTATGTAACAATCTGAATCAAAATTATTTGCTGGTGATCTTTCCTTTCATTCGATTCGACTTATTTTCTTTGGTCTGGCCTATGTTGGTGATTGTATAGTAGTGATAGCATTTTATTGTTATGCTCTGTACATTGCTTGGAACTTGAATTTTGTGTATGTATTATCTGACCTGCATTTAGACATTTGCAATGTATATCAACGGGGAATAGAAAAATTAAAAATGTTTTTTTTAAAAAAAAAAAAAGAAACAACGTCACACAGAATATTTGTGTGACGTGGTTTCCTGGAAACCACGTCACACAAATATTCTGTGTGACGTGGTTTCCTCCGAGAAACTTACAACATCACACCTAATATTATGTGTGACGTGGTTTCTCTGACTTTCTACGTCACATAAATATGTGACGTTAAAAGTCCATTTTCCATGTCACTTGTTTCAATGTCCCCTGAAAAAGTGACGTGGAAACCCCCAAAATTTGTGACGTTAAAAATACTTTTTGTAGTAGTGAAACATGAGCGAGTTCAGTTAGTCGCTCGTAAGCTAGGCCGAGAAGTTATACATATTGTATATCAATAAGCTAGGCCAAAGGTACCAGATAATGGGGCTCTAAAGAAAGTGGCCAGTTGGTTAGAAAGGGTGAGGCAAGGCATCTCCCCGCCTTTCAAGTCCTAGGTTCGATCCTTGGCAGCCATTTCTAGATAAACTCCGGATTAGTCGGAACACAAAGGGTATCGGATATTGTAATTGAAGGCTTGAAGGAAAAATAACAACAACAACAACAACAACAACAAGAAGCTAGGCCAGAAGTTATACTATAATCAGCCATTAGGTCAAATAAATAATCTGTCTTTTGACTTCCTAATACAAGACCTGCTACAAAAAGTTGAAGAGATTATTATTTCTTATTTATTATTACTGAACAATATTTCCTTACACTCTTCTCAATCTCTAAAACAAAACTTAGATAATGAGTTTATTCTAAGCTAAATTAAAACCTCAATCCATTTTGTTTTCCAAAGTTGATTTTTTGCCTCAAAATATCCCTATTGAGCATGATTAAATGGGGTATTTTAGAGAAATCAATATTCATTTATTAAAAATAATTAAATTAACTTATTTCTTTGATATCCGCAATTTACTTTTCTATAATCTCTTATATTACGGACAAGAGGTAGTATATTATATTTATGGTGTATTAATTTTATTTTATTTTATTTTTTTTGAAAAGTGATGTCGCCGGCTAAACTAGCTATAAGAAAGGTTCTTCCAAAGTTAATGATTTATTTTAGTCTAATCATATGGATTAATGCATTATAATTGAGATAATATATTGTAAAATTTTTAAATAACATATATAGGTATATATCTATATGAAATTAGAAATATACTAACAAATTTCATAACTTAATATTCAAATCCAAATAAATTATTAGTAGTTCCTACATTTTTTGGCTGCTAGTAAAACCATATTTCTTGAGAGAGAGTTAAGAGTTGATCCATCATATAGTTAGAGTTTTTTCATATATAAAAACTGTGTCAAACTCCGAAGAACTTATTTAAGAAACGATAGCCTAATCTCTTATTATTGACTTCAACCAAAGTTGATTAGAACATTAATTCTTTATACATTCTGGTCAGTGGACTAGTCCAATTATCCATTAATAATTTTTTTAAAACAATTATTGGATAGAATAGAAAATGCATGGCATAATGATATGAACAAATTGGTAAATAAGAATTTTATAACTTTGTGATCCATCTAGTATAATTTTATATATAACAAATTGGTAAATAAATTGTTGTCAAATTATATATATATATATATAATAAAAATATAGTTTATAAATAACTATCATCTCCAAGCTAGGTCAAATCAAGTGGTTTAAATACTTAACCCGAAGTTTAGTGTATCCCAGTGGTTTGGCGGACTGGTCATGTTTAGTTTTATATTGTTTTGAGCTCATTTTTGTTAAGAATAGGTTGTATTCGAGCGAGACCAAGTCTGGACAGACGGACGGGTTAGTGGGTTACATGTGCAACCTAATTTAAAGAATGCTTATATAATAACACCTATGGATCACCCACCAATAGAATACTCATGTTGATAGGGAAATATGAATTTGCTACCTCCTCAGCTTTGACCTAATTCCTTGTTGAATGAGTAATAAGAAATACATGACAAGTCACATAATGACAGTTTAATATATCACTACTTGGTTATCCTAAACTAGACGTACAAAGAAAATACATTATCAGAATGTCAGAACTTGAAGCTTGGAAAATATAGTATATCAGAAGCTTAACCCTCAAAAAAAATTGCACTATGAACAAAGATGATAATGTAATGCTGACAAGATGATAAGATATACTGCATCTGCATGACCTTTACTTTAATATTAACTATTTCAATAGTTTGATTAGTTGCTCCCATGAATCAAGCGAAATATAGATCCGTCTTTGGCAATATATACTATACGATATAGTTCATCTCATTTTTATATTAAACATCAAGCAACACTGACAAAAGGGAGAGGTTAAGATGACAAAATACACATAAATAAACTTTTACAATGACTTCCCAGAGCATCAAGAAGCAAATTGCCAAGGTTTTATTTGGAAATTATCTTCTCTAAACTCTTCTTATATGGAGCCTTTTAACAAGAAGCAATGCGTACTTCTCCGAAATGAAAGTGCTTCCCATAGCTATACCAAAAGCAAGTCCACCTACATATCCAATCACAATTACCTTCCAGTCAAATTCAAAAAGAGGCTCATCATCTTCATCATCAATAGCTGAAGGGGGGGTTATCACATGATCTCCATGATGATCTTCATCAAATTTCTTCAACATTTGCATCCCACATAATCCTTGGTTTCCCTTGAATGAATCACTTTCGAATGTGTCGAACTGAGGATTTTGAGGTATTGGACCAGAGAGATGGTTGTAGGACACATTGAGGAATTCAAGGAAGTTGAGTTCTGCAAGTTCTTGAGGAATCTTCCCTGATAAGTTGTTGTGGGAAAGGTCTAGTGCCTCAAGTTGAGATAACTTCCCCAAGGAGGATGGAATACTGCTAGTGAACAAGTTATTGGACAGGTTGAGCAAAACAAGCCCCTTCAATTCTCCAATGATCTCTGGGATGTTGGAAGTGTGGTGGGCAATAAGGGTATTTTTATAGTACAATATGAGCAAATTATTACAACTCATAAAATACAACTCACAAAATGGAACTCATTATTTTTTCTCTCTCAAATAAGTGCTTCAGCACTCTCTCAATTTTACTAGAGCTTTGCTCTCTTCCCTCTGCTTTCTTAATGCACTACTCTCACTCAACTTATGCTTAAGTGCTACAGCACTTTCTCAACTCACAAGAGCTTTGCTCTATATTTCTTCCTCTCTTATAAGTGCTACAGCACTTATACAATACAAGAGCTTTGCTCTCTACATTTTTTATTTTCTCTTAAACTCACCCTCACTTTTTTCTAACACACACACCCCAAACATACAAGGATGCTCACACACATATATATAGCAAATTGATGCCGCCATATAGAAGCCTCTTGATGATAGTTGTGCTGCCTTCTTTGACCAATTCTTTCACCGCCTTATGTATGTAGATGCTGCCACCTTTGTAGAAGACTCCAGTAGCACTTTGCAGCCATCATCTTTGACAAAGTTTCCACCGCCATGTGTATGTAGAAGGCTGCACCATTTAATTGAATATTATAGAAGTTGCCATGTAGAAGTCTCGCACATGCGTGTTTGTTTTAAACTTTTGCTACTTTTTTTATTATTATTTTTGCAGCCTTTTTTGACTTTTCAATGTTTAATTTGAATTCTATCACTCCCCCTCAAATTAAGCTTCCTTGAGGTAATAGACTTTGTCTTCCTGCATTTTTTTCATATATCCTGGTAGTTGTTTTATAGCCACGTCCATGTTGTTCTCGACCACCTCTGTTTCTTCCTCTATATCCTCCACGAAATCCTCCACGGTTGTCAAAATTTTGTCTAGAGCTGCTGCTTGCTCTATCTTCATTTAAAGACAGCTTGCTTTGCAAAGCTTGTTCTAAATTTTCAGAGTCATCATTCTGTTTCATCTTTTGCTCATGGGCTTGAAGGGAACCCACAAGCTCATCAAAGGATATTTGTGATAAATCCTTCGATTCTTCAATTGCGGCAACAACATAATTGAATTTGCGTGCTAGTGAACGCAAAATCTTCTCCATTACTCTGACATCATCAAGAGTTTCTCCATTTCTCTTCATCTCGTTAGCCACCGATTTTACTCGGGTGACATAATCATCTACACTTTCAGACGTTTTCATTTTTAACGTCTCAAATTCAGCTCTAAGAGTTTGCAAACGTATCTTTTTGGCTTTTTCTGCTCCTTGAAGAGATTTTTGCAAAATCTCCCATGCCTCCTTAGATGTTTTTGCTCCAGAAATTCTTTCAAAGGTTGATCCATCAATGCTTTGATGAATTGCGTTTAGCGCCTTGCTATCTCTTTCTCGATTTTTCCTCAGCACTCTTTTGTCTTCACTTGAGAGGGCTGCTTCAGCTGCTGCATCTGCTGGGACTTCATAACCAGTTTCAACCAAATCCCAACAATCAAGAGCTCCAAGTAGGACTTTCATTTGTATACTCCAATTGCCGTAATTTGTCTTTGTTAACTTTGGAACTTGGAACTGGAACATATTTGACATCTTGGTGTTTGCACGAACCTGGCTCTGATACCACTTGTTGGAAGTGTGGTGGGCAATAATAGTATTTTTATACTACACAATGAGCAAAATATTACAACTCATAAAATACAACTCACAAAATGGAACTCATTATTTTTTCTCTCTCAAATAAGTGTGCTTCTCTCAAATAAGTGCTTCAGCACTCTCTCAATTTTACTAGAGCTTTGCTCTCTTCCCTCTGCTTTCTTAATGCACTACTCTCACTCAACTTATGCTTAAGTGCTACAGCACTTTCTCAACTCACAAGAGCTTTGCTCTATATTTCTTCCTCTCTTATAAGTGCTACAGCACTTATACAATACAAGAGCTTTGCTCTCTACATTTTTTATTTTCTCTTGAACTCACCCTCACTTTTTTCTAACACACACACCCCAAACATACAAGGATGCTCACACACATATATATAGCAAATTGATGCCGCCATATAGAAGCCTCTTGATGATAGTTGTGCTGCCTTCTTTGACCAATTCTTTCACCGCCTTATGTATGTAGATGCTGCCACCTTTGTAGAAGACTCCAGTAGCACTTTGCAGCCATCATCTTTGACAAATTTTCCACCGCCATGTGTATGTAGAAGGCTGCACCATTTAATTGAATATTATAGAAGTTGCCATGTAGAAGTCTCGCACATGCGTGTTTGTTTTAAACTTTTGCTACTTTTTTTATTATTATTTTTGCAGCCTTTTTTGACTTTTCAATGCTTAATTTGAATTCTATCATGGGATTCCTCCACAAAGCTTGTTGCTTGAGAGATCAATGGCTATAAAGAAGTAAAGTTGTTGGAGCTTCTCATAGACCATGAGCTTGCCTTTGTTGAAAATTGTGAATGAATAAGGGTAATTGAAGCCCCAGTAGCTTCTCATGTTCTTGTAATAGTGAGACCAGAGCTCATACCTGAGCTGATTTGAGTTGGAAGCCCACATGGATGTCCAGTTTTGAATTAACTCAGATGGAAAATTTCCTGAGAAATCATTTTGAGAAAGGTTAATGATGTGCAGCTTGGGAAATGTGCAAGTTCTTGGGGCGCTTATAGCTCCAGAAAACTTGTTAGAACGTAGCACAAGCACTTTCAACTCAGGTAGATTTCCCAACCAGAAAGGAAAAGAACCGTTGATTTGGTTGTTGCCGACATCCAAATACTCTAGCATTCTACAATTGCTCAATGTTTCGGGAACCTGACCCTGTAACTCGTTTTGGCTAAGATCAATCAACTTGAGGGCACTTCCTTTCATGAATATTTGAGGAATGAAGCCGGATAACTTCTTGTTTCCTAGCTTGAGTGTTTGCAACTCTTTGCTGAAGGTTCCTAAATAACGTGGAATGTTGCCACTTAAATTGTTGTGGGATAATTCAAGGAACTCAAGTGATTCCATATTGCAGATCAATGGTGAAATTTCCCCAACAAAAGAATTATTGGAAAAAAATAATAACCACAGATTTTTCTTTCTATATATCCAACTTGGGAGGGTGCCTTGAATATTATTGTTTGACAAGTCAAGTTCTTCCAACTGGTCCTGGTCTTTTAGAATTTTTGGAAACTCATTCATGCCGCAGGAAGCCAAATATAATGATCTAATATTCATGGTAAGACTTACATTGAATGCACTTGGCTTGCTAACCAATGGTAGATTGTTATCTGACAAACAGAGAACGGATAGCATCTTGAAGCTCCTGAAAAACATGTTAAGCTCTAATTGCCCAAAGAAGTGATTTCTTCTCAGATCCATATAGCTGAGATTCTCTAGTGAGAAAATTGAGAGTGGTATTTCTCCATGAAGCTCGTTGTATAGAACATCCAGATAAGCTAATTGGGTGATATTTGACAAGGAAGAAGGCAGATTTCCCTTGAAATGGTTATATGAAATATCCAAATAAACTAGCTTAGTGAGGTTTCCAATTGAATCTGGCAGATTGCCTCGGAAGCTTGCACGTTGGAGTCTTAAAAGCTTCAAGGATCTACTTGAGTAAAACTCAGGCAAATACCCAGTGAGACCTGGATTCCATCCCACATCGAGATACTCCAAATTTGGAAGATGAAATATTCCTATGGGAAATTCACCATAAAGTCCGGCGCTTAGCAGACAAAGATATTCCAAAGAAGACAGATTGGTGAGTGCAGTGGGTATTGGTGATGATATATTAACATAGGCCAGAGAAAGTACTTGCAAATTAGTCAAGTTTTGAACAATGTCTCTCAAGTTCTGCTGCTTCAAATGCATCAGATATATAAGAGGAGATGAGGCAACATAGTTACAGCTCAATTGAAGAAACAACAAGTTGGATAGTTGTGAAATCTCTTCAGGGATTTCTCCAGAAAATTTGGACCAAGAGAGGTCCAAATGGGTAAGCCTTGAAAGATTGGCTAAGATTGGCTAATCTCTTTGTTTCTTAAATAGAATAAGCCCTAAAATTATTAAAAATACCTAAAACATCATAAATTTATTTTTAATGCTTTTTAATATTTTAATAATATTTTCTAGATCTTGAATAATTTCTTATTTTCTCTTTTTCTAAAATTTGGGGTGTTACATCAGAAGCCCGGTGGTGAAGCCAGAAGTTGGAAATTTTGACTTCTGGCTTCCTTCTGGCTTCTTTTGGATCTTACACCTTTTGTTATGTATTATTTAATAAAGTGGGTAGGAAAATTAGACTATTAGACCCCTAAAATTATCAAATAAAATATTTTCTTTTAATCTAAAATTTCTTTTTTATCTCCAAAAATTTACCATAATAGTAATCTCTAACTATTTTCTCTACAATATCCTCCTTTGAGCTAAAAATATTATTTTTTAAAAATTATTTTTCTTAACTAAACCTTTAATAAGAATATATGCATATTATATATGTGTCAATTTTAGTAATTTTCCATCTAAATTTGCTTTTCAAAATTATCATCCAAACATGTTTCTAAAGGGAAGATTGAAAAAAAAAGTCACTTTTATAATCACAAATCCAAACATAAATCACTTCACACAATCTGACTTTTATCCAATCTTACTTCTGAAAAAAAAAAAGCTAATTCAAACACACCCTTAATACGTGAAACAGAGAAATACCAAAATATGGCCAGAAAAGAAATGGTGCAGAAAAACGGGGAAACACCAAAATGGTCATTACAAAAAAGGACATAAATTAATATGTTGATAAGGATATTTTTGGTTCATAAGTATCGCATCCGTAATAATAACAGTTTTTTCAGCTTAATTTCTTGACAGAAAAAAAAAATCTCTTCTCAAAAAGCACTACATTGCTTCATAAAACCATAATTTTGGGTAATAAGCTCTTTTCTCATTTTGATGGGTATTTGGGTAATTCTCTTAAAACCATGCTATGCTGATTTTTTAAGTAGAAAACTTACACCCAGTTCCTTGTATAGTGCCTCTAATTGTTATTTATTATAAGATTCAACTAACAAAATTTTTGGTCCCAAATATAAGACACCAACCACAACATTGATTGTTTTTCCCACTTTATCCTTATCATTAATCAATGTTCAAAGTTAAAAATATAAAGTTATATTTTAACCAGGGGTGGAGTTAAAAAAACTGCCAATTTAATCCAAATTTGATCATCCAAGTACCATTAGCTTCTGATAATTGTTGCAAGAGAGCACAGGTTATCAAGTTATCCAATGGACAGCTACTACATACCCCTTTTTTAACACATCAGTATAGACGGTGGTGATGTCATCTCCATCCCCGTTTGCAAACCACATAACAAAACAAAAAACCTACCAGCCTGCCAGCCAAGCAATTCCAGCGGCAGAAAATGCCTTCTCCTCGTTGGTCATATTAAAACGGTCCTTAAAAATCTACCATACTTGCATTATTTGGTGACAAGAATATTCTACCTGACAAAACCACATTGTCTGCCTACTGGCTACTAGAGAAGAAGGGCCAATTTTATGCAACTACGGCAACCAGGTTACATCAATTTCGGGCACAATCGGTGCTCAAACCCCGTGAATGGTAGGGACTTTTCCATCCATTGTTTTCCTGAATTTTCGCCCATATTCTTGTTATTGATTGATGTAACCCCTGGTTAATTACTTCATGAATCACATGCTCCACTCGATATTTTGTTCTAAGGCTCGCAAATGAGGGACGAAGAGAGCATCAATGCCGTCTATTGGTGAAGTAGTGAACTGGACAAACAGTGGCGGTCTCCTTTCTTTTTGGGAAAATTTTAGTAAAGGACCACTGTAGACAATTAATGTAAAAGAAGGACCAAAACTTTCTGAAATTTCATTGCAGGACCTACGTCCTTAAATGAAAAAAAAAATTGATGTGTAAAAAGACCTAAAAGCCCTTGTGAAAAAGAGGAATTAATTTCACTGGGCACCCCTGTGGAAAAGTACACTGAGCTGACACAACGTACTGCTTGTGTATATGACGATTTCCTTCTGCATATCTACATTTCCTTGTGCATATTCATATTTACTTGTGCGAGGCCTGGACATAGCACGTTATAAGGCCAATTTATTACTCCTTGTTCATATGACGATTTCCTTGTGCATATCGACATTTCCTTGTGTAAATTCATATTTCCTTGTGCGAGGCCTAGACATAGCACGTTATAAGGCCAATTTATTACTCATTGTTCATATGACGATTTCCTTATGCATATTGACATTTCCTTGTGCATATGGTCATTTCCTTGTGCGTGACGTGGACATACGTTTATAAGGTGACTGTGCATATTGACATTTTCTTGTGCATATTCATATTTCCTTGTGCGAGACATGAACATAGCACGTTATAAGACCAATTTATTACTTCTTGTTCATATGACGATTTCCTTTTGCATATTCATATTACCTAAGTCCTGCACAAGAAAATATGAATATGCACAAGGAAATCGTCATATGAACAAGGAGTAATAAATTGGCCTTATAACGTGCTATATCCAGGCCTCGCACAAGGAAATATGAATATGCACAAGGAAATGTCGATATGCACAAGGAAATCGTCATATGCACAAGCAGTAATAAAGTCCCTTATAACGTGCTATGTCCACGCCACGCACAAGGAAATGGCTATATGCACAAGGAAATGTTAATATGCACAAGGAAGTCGTCATATGAACAAGGAGTAATAAATTGGCCTTATAACGTGCTATGTTCAGGCCTCGCAAAAATATGAATATGCACAAGGAAATGTCGATATGCACAAGGAAATCGTCATATGCACAAGCAGTAATAAAGTGTAACACCTGGACTTTTACTACTATATTATAGCCTTTTAATTGAATAATAACCACTTTCCAATGTCAGAAGCCCAAAAATATGGAAAATTTAAAACTTTTCTTTTAAAAACATTAGACCAACCCTCTGTTGGTTGGAATGGGCTATTCAGACAAATTGGAATAGTTCAAAACTTTTTATAAAATAAAGCGGTTAATAAAACAATTAAAAGTACGCTAACCCTTTTTAGGGTGACTAGTCTTAATTCATAATACTTGGGTAATTTAAATCTCTTAATAAATTTATACAATTCTATTTTCCATATTTTTTTACTGATAATTTAAATTTTACATCATATACAATAATCTTACTTTTCAAATTATAAAACTTAATTTCTTCATCTAGTCTTCTTCTAGCATTCCTGCCTCATCTTAATCATCTCACTGTCTCCCAGCTAGATTCTTTCAAACCTGCGTTACTGAAAAATGTTTGGGGATGGGGGTGAGATTGGTAATCCCAATAGCAGTTTCTTTCATATGAGTTCATGCATAATAAATCATAAATCTTCACAATATGAATAATCTTTATCCTTATAACCTCTACCAACCACTACTAACGATATATTCATTAAATAGTGGTGGTACCTCTACCTGCAACAGGATTTCATAGCTTCTGGCAAAGGGGGAGCGACCCACCTAAGCCTTGGAGTACTCCCCTCATAACCTCTAAGGAACAAAATTACCATTGCTACAGATATTATGAAATTTATGCATGTAATGCGCTGTAATTAAATATTATATGAAATAAACTGCTACCTGTGTCCCGAGCTTACTCTTTACTGTACTCTTGCCTTTTACCGTATTCTGGGGATTTGACCCCACTATCACGTCCTATCAATATTTATAAAATAATACGTCAATATCTAAACTTAAGCATAATAATTAAACGTCTCTCACGTGCTTATTGTCCCTACTTATATCTCTACCCTTCCCCTTTCTGATATATAATTAAATTCTAGTTCCTAACTTATTAATTGCACCATCCTCAATAGAATGAATTAGAAATTCACTTCTTAAATATCATCATCAATTACCAACTTCATTAAGCAATTATGAACTTGCAACATCATAAAGTCAAGTAACACAACTTTAATTCAACTAAAAATTATAAAATTTTAAACTATATGTAATGCACTTAATAATCTAAGTCACTAATCTTTTCTCCCATTTAAGATCCATTTATTAATAGAATGTAGCTTACATAACTCAATTACCAACAAACCCGCAACAAGAATTAATTCATACTTCCTATTCAATTCAATTAACTTAATTCCTACTAAATTAATACCATTACAGCAAGAAACCATTACGTCATAGCGGAGCAAAAAGAGGATCAAAGTTCCAAAAATATTATAAAGCACCACAAAATATCTAAACCTATAAGACATTTCAGATTTGTCAACTTAGTTTCCATATTTCTCTAATTAAGTCATTAGTCACCATATCATATATCAGCCACAAACAAATTATAATTTCCTTATTAATTTCTTCATGAAGCATAATAGTTAATATCCAACTAAAACTTTGTCCTAATCTTTGAGAATCCTTAATCAATGAATTACCTTTCAACCTAACTTGCAAATTGGTAGATTAACTCTATCAACCGTAAACACTTAACAATGTTGACTTGGAACTTCAATCAACAAATCACCAATCAACTTCCTTCTATCTAATTGATCCCATCTTAATTCCATATCCAATCTCAACACTAGTTTAATCCAATAAATACCTTTTCAAACCAACAATTTCAGCACTTTAATTCAAAATATATTTCAAACCAGAATCCAATAAATCCAAGAATAGCTAATTCACTTCTCATTCCATTAAACTTAATTTCCTATTATCACCATTTCTCTTGCACTGTCCCTCAATCCAGCAGTTAATAACCAACCAAGAATTAGAATTTCAGAGCCTACAACTACCACAACCATCCACAAGCCTTTCCTATTCCTTGTTTAATTAATCATTATTGTATTTCTCTTCTTCCTTTAACCATTCCAGTCAGCCCAAGCATCCAGAAATTCAAGAATTGCATACTTGACAACCATATATTAATCAACTACACATAGACAGATTTCAATCCATCTTCTAGAACAAAACAAGAAATCAATAGCCATAATTTTCCCTTTGGCCGAACATAACAGAAACAAGAAGAACAATAATTCACACACAATCAGATTTGCTTATTCCATCATCTTTTCCATATATCTAAGATGTTAATTTATCAAGGAAAAGAACAGAAATCAAGCAACCATAGGGAAACTTGAATTCGGCCAGAGCAGAACAAAACAGAGAATTGCACAACAATAATTCAACCTTTCAGAATTTATCAAACACGCATCCAAAGCACCCATTCTAGCTTCCAATTCATATATGTATGACTTCAGAAATTTTTCCCTTCTTGGCCGAACAAATTCGCAGAAATAAGGGGAGACAAGGAATAATTCAGAAATTCCTAAATTCTCGAAATAAACCATGCAACCTATCCTATAGCCTTAGAATTGCTAAAGATTACAAGCAATTAAGCTTCAAAACACCAAATTCTCAAAAATCCCAAATTTAGCTTCGGATGAACAGTGCCAGCCGGCCTTTCTTTTAGAAAAACGGCCAAATCAAGCTTCCTATCCTCAATCCACTTCAAGATGATACTTATTCGAGTCTTAAGCTTCAGTTTCATGTATTTTGAGGCTTCAAAACCTCCCAAATTTCGAATCCCTCTACCCCCAAAACGCTCAGAATCTCGCGAGAAGGAGAGAAGAAACAAGAAACTAAGCTTACCCGAAGTTGCCTAAGCTTTCTTGGATGTTTCCTGCCGAGCCTCGCCGTTGGTCGCCGTCGATTTGGCCGTCCGCCACCGTCGCTTCGCAGAACCAGAGAGAAGTGAATGAGTGAGGGTGAGAGAGTGCGTTTTCGGGAGAGAGAGGGAGAGTGATTTAGTGTGTGTATATGTGTGTGTGTATATTTCGGGCAGAGGGAGTATATAATTTTAATTTCTTTTTCCTTTTCAAATGTGTGTGTATACACGTGGTGAGAGGGGAATAAAAGAAGTAAGAGGGAATAAAAACATGACACATGTGTGGTGTATGTTTAAAGAGATCTGATATTTATTTTTAACAGGTATTTTACTATCCTGCCATTCCCTGTTTAATTGAGGATATTTTCAACTAGAGGCAGATATTGTCTTTCTAATTTCTCAATTTTCTATTTTCCTCTTAAATCATAATTTTATTTATCATTATCATTCAGAAATAGACCTAAATCTGTCCCCAACATAATTTTTTTAGATATACTTTAATTTCTAAATTTATTTATAAGACTTTTTAATTAATAAACAATACCTCAAGGTTCTAAATATTCCCTTATCTAAATTAGTTTTCTAACTATTTTTCCTCACTTAATAAATTAAATAAGTTTTAAAAATTATTAAAAATATACCTGACCTCATAAATTTATTTATAAGGCTGTTTAATTTATACTTGTCATCCTAAAACTTTAAATAAACCATTATTATCTCTTTTCTCCAAATTAAGTTTTATCTCCTAATTATTTCTCTTTGTTTCTTAAAGAAAATAAGCCTTAAAATTATTAAAATGCCTAAATACCATAATTTTTTTAATGCTCTTTAATATTTTAGTAATATTTCCAAAACCTTAAATAATTCCCTATTTTCTATTTTCTAAAATTTGGGGTGTTACATAAAGTCCCTTATAATGTGCTATGTCCACGCCACGCACAAGGAAATGGCCATATACACAAAGAAATGTTAATATGCACAAGGAAATCGTCATATAAACAAGGAGTAATAAATTGACCTTATAACGTGTATGTCCAGGCCTCGCACAAGGAAATATGAATATGCACAAGGAAATGTCGATATGCACAAGCAGTACTTTGTGTCAACTCAGTGTACTTTTCCACAGGGGTGCGCAGTGAAATTAATTCTTCTTTTCCACAAGGACTTTCAGGTCTTTTTACACATCAATTTTTTTTTCATTTAAGGACATAGGTCCTACAGTGAAATTTCAGAAAGTTTTGGTCCTTCTTTTACATTAATTGTCTATAGTAGTCCTTTACTGAAATTTTCCCTTTCTTTTTTTACCTTACTCAAACAAGATCTAAAATCATTCTCCTTTGAATCAAAATAAATATAAGATCCATTTATTTCCATTTTTTTGGAGTATTTTTGGGTCTAAATGTGCCATCGAATTATGAAAATGGATCAATTTCGCCTTTTACCGTTAAAAAACTCATGTTGACTGTTAAATAGTGGACGTTGACCGTTAATATTTTAACCGTTTAAGGGCGAAATTGATCCATTTTCATACTTCGAGGGCACATTTGGACCCAAAAATATTTCAAGGACATATATGATACATCTTGCACAGGCAAATATGACATTTAATCTTTCTTTTTTTTTTTAGAATTTTAAATAGGTTACTTAAAAAAAATTCTGAATTTTTTTCTAAACTAATTTATTTGACTCATAAATTAGCATATAACCTATATAATAATATACAAAATTAAATGATGGCCTCTTCCCTTATATTTTTTACGAACATGTATCTTTTTTTTTTTTTTGGTGCCAATTTTACGAACATGTATCTAGGAGCATATTTATAAGGTTCACATGCGGGCATTGTAAACTATAATATGTCTGATTTAATACAATTTTAGAAGTGTTTTATTGTAGTTTTTATAATATGTCTGATTTTTCAAGGGAAAATTTCACTATAGGACCACTGTAGCGAATTAATTGAAAAGAAGGACCATAAGAATCTGAAATGTCAGTTTGGGGTAGTGGGGGCAAAGTGAAATAAAATTTCAAGGGCAAATGACCAAATGACCCTTTCTTCCAATAAACCCATTCTCTTTCTCTCTCGGCGCCTCCCCCAAATTCACCCATTCACCCAAATTCAAAATCAAAATTTGCCGGCGTATACCCGCTTCAGCGACAATCTTTCTCGGCACATAACCGTTGTGCAAAATCTTTCTTCTTCGTTTCCCAGCCATTCCTCAGCATTTTGCCTTCGTGCAGCAAGAGAGTGAGAGATCTGTGAGGAAGCGAGGGAGGTCAGCCATTCATCTCCTTCTTCCATCGTTTTGCCGCAGCCGCAGAAGCAGTTCTTCATCTCCTTCTTCCATCTCCTCCTTAAGAAGCAGTTGTCCATCGTTCTGCAGCACGATAGGTAATTTTTTGTAATAACTAAAATATTTGTTGCTCTTTGCTGATTTCTTTTAGGTTGTTTTTGGGGGGCTTTTGAAGTTTCCAAACCTTTAAAAATGAAGCTTATACTTCGATTAATCACTCTTGGGTAAGGATTTAAGAGATAACTCTGTGTTTGATAAAGTTTGCCAAAATTTCTTGTTGTTGTTACTGTGCACCGTCGCTGGTTTTTGGGGTTGGAATCGATAGGAAAATCTGATTGAATATTAATAAAAGCAAGATTGATTGAATGGAGTGTTATGGTCAAATTGAATTTTCCCTGTTTGGTATAGAAACTGTTTTTTTTTTCTTGTTGTCCTGTGATTGTTGCTTCTTGTTTATGATGAGAAGAAGATGGAATTGAGGTTGATTCTGGATGGTTGAGTGTTGTTATAGTGGTAAATGTTCATTTGTTTCTTTCCTCTTGCTTGCTTTGCCGGGATGTTTCGGTGATAGGGGAGGGGAGATTTCGTTGATGTTAAACTTGAAATAGAGATGGTTGGGTGCAATTGAAATTTTCTAATGATGATGATTCTGTTGTTTCTGCTATGTGTGTGCAATCGGGTGTACAGAGAAGAGGAGGAAGAAAGAGGAATATTTGTTATTGTGGTTTGATGGCTGTCTAAAATAGAGGGTTGTTATATCCTTGTATGTGGTTCCTGCTATGTGATAATAATCCCTATAAAGTTTCTGCACGCTGAAATATTGAAGAATAATTGAGAATGGGTGATTTGTTTGGTTTCTTGTTTTCTTGTTTAATGGTCACTTTATGGTTATGGTTGATCTCCTTTGGTTTGAAGGTGTGTTGGAAAAATAAAAGATGGAGGATTTATGTTGTTGCCTAGGAGGTCTGATTATTGATTTATTTGGATGAGGTAGTGATTGGAGGAGATTACCCCCACTGTTAAGAAGTATTTTTTTGTAAACATACAAATGAGTAAAATAGAATCCTAGTGCATGGGGCCAAATCCTTGTGCACGGGGCCAATTCCTTGTGCAGGGGGCCAATTCCTTGTGCATGGCCATGTCCTTGTGCAGGGGGCCAATTCCTTGTGCACGGGGCCAATTCCTTGTGCATGGCCATGTCCTTGTGCATAGGGCCAATTCCTTGTGCATGGGGCCAAATCCTTGTGCAGAGGGCCAAATCCTTGTGCATGGCCATGTCCTTGTGCAGGGGGCCAATTCCTTGTGCAGGGGGCCAAATCCTTGTGCATGGCCATGTCCTTGTGCATAGGGAAAAATCCTTGTGCATGGGGTCAAATCCTCATGCAGGGGTCCAAATCCTTGTGCATGTCATGTCCTTGTGCATAGGGCCAATTCCTTGTGCATGGGGCCAAATCCTTGTGCATAGGAGGTCTGATTATTGATTTATTTGGATGAGGTAGTGATTGGAGATTACCCCCACTGTTAAGAAGTATTTTTTTTGTAAACATACAAATGAGTAAAATAGAATCCTTGTTTTGCTGCTTCAATATTTTACATATTAGAAAATCTGGAGCTACATTTTCTATTGATAAGCCTAAATAAAGTTGTGTTTTATCTAGATAGTTATGTCTGTCATGGCATTGGTAAATTCCTTAAGTGATTCAATAGTGATGCTTGTTGAAAGTTTTCAAAAGAATTGCACTCCGTCTGTTTGATCTAATGCTGCAATGTTGTTGCATCTCTCAACACATAGACAACCCATTTGGGAAAATAGGTTTCTGGTTCAATCCTTTATGACATTTATTAACATGGCCTTCAGATTTAAAATAAACTACTCTGCAATGGTGCCAATATGAGAAATAAGAAATCTGGTACTATTAATGTTAACTTCATGCTATATCACTATTTGGAAGAATCATTTTCTTCACAAGATGTGTTGCCTTTGAAATGGACTAGTATAGACATAGAGGTGATGAGATTATGATTCACTTATTTGTTTGTTTTCAGGATAATATAAAGTACATATGGAGAAGAAAACTGTCACAGTCTTCACCACAAGATGCTCCCCACAAAGAATGAAGGACTTGGCTAAGGTTATTAATGAGGATGTAGACCTTAGAAGAAAGGTTGAAGAAATGGGGTTTGGGAAGTTGTTGAATGTGAGAGGAACGAAGATTCCAAAAGACCTCTGTGCAGAGGTGGTTCGTGGATATGATGGCCCCTCAAGACAACTGTTATTGATTTGACAATGTCAGCTGTTATTGTGGTGTAGAAATCAATCAAGGACATGAGGCTGGATGTCGTCTGGTGGCTTGTCAACCATGAGAAGAATGCAGCAAAGAAGGACGTTTTACAAGAGTTGGAACGATTTAAGGGTGGCACAAAGACTTAGGGCAAAACTGTATTCAATAGATATTTTCCTTTTATGTTGGCTCATTGACGTTGTTGGAATTCTATTTAATTGACACTTATATGTAGACATGGTTACACTTAGTTTTTTGTCGTTAAAGCAGCTTCTGCATATGGCATATTTGGTGGGGGACGAAGCTGTGACGATGTTAATATTGCACCCATTATGTTTGTTTTTGGAATGGGTTGCATCTTTCTTTAGTAGTTGTCTTTTTTTTGTAAAGCAATTGTCACTATATGAGAAATGGTACCCCTTTATGTTCTTTGCATATGTATATGTATATGAGCAGGCATATTTTGTAACACGCACAAGTAATTAAAAACATGCACAAGGAAATTACCATATGCACAAGGAATTAGCCATATGCACAAGGAAATGGCATATGCACATGTACAAGGAAATTACCATATGCACAAGGAATTACCCATATGCACAAGGAAATGGCCATATGCACAAGGAATTAGCCAATTAGCCACATGCACAAGGAAATTGCCATATGCACAAGGAATTAGCCATATGCACAAGGAAATGGCCATATGCACATGCACAAGGAAATTACCATATGCACAAGGAATTAGCCCCATGCACAAGGAAATGGCCATATGCACAAGGAAATGGCCCCATACACAAGGAATTAGCCCCATGCACAAGGAAATTGCCATATGCACAAGGAATTAGCCCCATGCACAAGGAAATGGCCATATGCACAAGGAAATGGCCCCATACACAAGGAATTAGCCCCATGCACAAGGAAATTGCCATATGCACAAGGAATTAACCAATTGTGCATGGGGCTAATTCCTTGTGCATATGGCCATTTCCTTGTGCATGTGCATATGGCAATTTCCTTGTGCATGGGGCCATTTCCTTGTGCATGGGGCGAATTCCTTGTGCATATGGCCATTTCCTTGTGCATGTGCATATGGCAATTTCCTTGTGCATGGGGCCATTTCCTTGTGCATGGGGCGAATTCCTTGTGCATATGGTCATTTCCTTGTGCATGTGCATATGGCAATTTCTTTGTGCATGGGGCCATTTCCTTGTGCATTGGGCTAATTCCTTGTGCATGGGGCCATTTCCTTGTGCATATGGCAATTTCCTTGTGCATATGGCCATTTCCTCGTGCATGGGGCTAATTCCTTGTGCATATGGCAATTTCCTTATGCATGTGCATATAGCCATTTCCTTGTGCATATGGGTAATTCCTTGTGCATATGGGAATTTCCTTGTGCATGTGCATGTGCATGTGGGTAATTCCTTGTGCATATGGCATGTTAATAGGTCAGTTTAGTTCGACTTGTGCATATGGCAATTTCCTGTTGCATGTGGCTAATTCCTTGTGCATATGGCAATTTCCTTGTGCATGTGTCAATTTCCGTGTGCATATTCTTAATTACTTGTGCGTGTTACAAAATATGCCTGCTCATATACATATACATATGCAAAGAACATAAAGGGGTACCATTAACTTGTGTACCATTTCATACATCATGAATTTCATCCTGGTACTTGACACCTTTTGCCATCAAGTACCATCCTGAAATTTCTCATATAGTGACAATTGCTTTACAAAAAAAGACAACTACTAAAGAAAGATGCAACCCATTCCAAAAAACATAATGGGTGCAATATGTACATCATCACAGCTTCTTCCCCCACCAAATACAAAATATGCAGAAGCTGCTTTAACGACAAAAAACTAAGTGTAACCATGTCAACAAGGATTGGGGTTAGCGCAAGTCTTTACGGTATGACCACCCTCGCCACATCTTGAGCAATGATAGACTTTTTTATCTTGAAATTGCGATTCTTTCCTCCGAACTCTAGGCCTCCCCGGACGGCGACTTGTCTTTGGAGGCAACAACTTTTTGTACAAGGAATCAAGATCTTTGAGTGTCTCAGGTGTTGGCATGTCATAAGTCTCAACTGGAATCATTGGTCTTGCATACATTTTCTCTTGTGAAGCCTTCAAGTAACATTCTTCAACATAAGCATATAAATTTCCATGTATGCTCTTAATTGCAGCACATGCGTGAGGACATGGCAATCCAGACATTTGCCAGCCTTTGCATGTGCATTCACGTAGGACCAAATTAACCCTTACATCACCTTTCTTTGTTATTACCTTAAAAATACTCATTCCATGATCTTTCACAGTCATTCTTCCACATTTAGACACATTCTCCTGCAGTTTGGCCTCAATATTTGGGCCCACGCCATTAACACATTCTCATTTTCCCATCTGAATTATTGACACATTCACCTCCAACATGGAATATGCAAAATAATTTCTTGATCGAACTGCTGGTCATTTCTCATATGCTCCTACAAATAATCATGTGTTTCTGTCATTTGAACAAGGTGTAGTAAATTGAAAAATACAAGCTATGTCCAGGCAATGCACAAGGAAATGGGCATACGCACAAGGAAATCTCAATATGCACATGAAAATCGTCATATGCACGAGCAGAAACAAATTTACCTTATGTCCAAGCAATGTACAAGGAAATGGGCATACGCACAAGGAAATCTCAATATGCACATGGAAATCGTCATATGCACGAGCAGAAACAAATTTACCTTATGTCCACTCCATGCACAAGGAAATGGGCATACGCACAAGGAAATCTCAATATGCACATGGAAATCGTCATATGCACGAGCAGAAACAAATTTACCTTATGTCCAGGCAATGCACAAGGAAATGGGCATACGCACAAGGAAATCTCAATATGCACATGGAAATCGTCATATGCACAAGCAGAAACAAATTTACCTTATGTCCACTCCATGCACAAGGAAATGGGCATATGCACAAGGAAATCTCAATATGCACATGGAAATCGTCATATGCACGAGCAGAAACAAATTTACCTTATGTCCACTCTATGCACAAGGAAATGGGCATACGCACAAGGAAATCTCAATATGCACATGGAAATCTTCATATGCACGAGCAGAAACAAATTTACCTTATGTCCACTCCATGCACAAGGAAATGGGCATACGCACAAGGAAATCTCAATATGCACATGGAAATCGTCATATGCACGAGCAGAAACAAATTTACCTTATGTCCACTCTATGCACAAGGAAATGGGCATACGCACAAGGAAATCTCAATATGCACATGTAAATCGTCATATGCACAAGCAGAAATAAATTTACCTTATGTCTAGGCCACGCACAAGGAAATGGCTATATGCACAGGGAAATCTCAATATGCACAAGGAAATGTTCATATGCACGAGCAGTAACAAAATGACCTTACAACATGCTACTTCCACATCAGCACCACTTTAGCGAGCAATAAAAACACCTTCACGTCAGCAACATGAACCAGAAATAAATGAGGTGTAAATGAGGTCCAAAAGAGAGACAATGAGTGGGTCCCTTCATGCTTGATATAGTTATTTCATGAGCATTATAACCATGTGCATTCACCATACAAACAAGAGAGATCCAAAATACGCCAGAGAAAACAGAACGAGTGAGAGAGAGAGTGAGAGCGAGAGAGGGAGGGAGAGACCGAGACAGGGAGGGAGAGAGGTATACCCAACACAAATTAATGCTTGTGCGTGATTCCATTGATATTCGCCTTCATCTTCTTCAAAGGTTCTTCAAACAATCCGAACTCAATCTTCACTCTTCCTCGTCATTTATCAGTGTCCATGGCTGTATGCACAAGAAATCTCATCTTTCTCTTTCTTCCCATGTCTTTGTACTTACCTTCTGTGACCTCAACTTGTCAAGGGTGCAAAAGGAAATTAATTCCTCATTTACAAGGGCTTTTAAGTATTTTAACACACCCATTTAATTTCATTTAAAGACCCAAGGCTTGGAGTGACATTTCAGATTTCCTTGGTCCTTCTCTGACATTAAATGGCTACAGTGGTCCTATAGTGAAATTTTCCCATTTTTCAAATTCTTCCAGTGATCCTTCTTTTCGTAGATACGTCTGGGAGGATCGAGTATTAAATATGAGAATGTGGTAAGCCTACATAATTTCCCCAAAATTCTTCAACGAAGCGGAAGTGGAAGTTTGAAACTTCGGCTATGTTTGGTTTGAAGGGATGGAAGGGGAGGGGAAGGATAGGAGGTAATGGAAGGGGAGGGGAGGTTTTAATGTTACCTTGTTTGGTTTAATTATGAGGGAGGTGAGGGGGACTATTTTAAATGATTCTTTGTTTGGTTCAAGAGAGGAGGGGAGGGGTGGTAATAATTAATTTACCATATTATCCTCATATGTTAGTTTACAACTTTTTTAACCTTTTATGTTATATAAATTAATTTACATCTTAGTTCAATTTGTTTAGTTGATTGCTGTTAATTAAAAACTTGCATAGTTTATTTAAACTCATTTTTAGGGGTTAAAAATGTGTATAAAAATTGAGTTAATTTTATTTTATATTTTTATTTGATATAATAATATGTTTTTTCAAAGTCAAATTAGTATATTTTATTTACTCTTCACTCCACAGTATGCATCTGCACTCCATCGTCCTCTTCTTCTACCTCCCCCGTTATTTTCATTGTCATCCTTCAATGCCACAACATACACACACTGAAAATAATTACACACTCTACAATGAAAACTCATCAATCATCCTCCTCTTCTTCCACAAGCTTTAAAGCTTCGCCTCTTTATCTCTTCCCACGTCCACCTCTGCATCACATCCATCAAGCCCACCTTGTCCTCCGCCCCACCCCAACCTCTGCCTAATCCCCAACCTTTGCTTGGTTGAAAGAAACCACAAGTCACAATGGTCAATTGAGATAATGGTTGTAGGTGCAATGAATGAAGGGTCTAGAAGGGCAAATTGGTAAGAAAATTTAGCTTCCCTTCAAAACCCCCCAATTTGGAGGGGACTAAAATGAGAGGAAGGGAGGGGAAGGGAGGGTTAATTTTGGCTCCCCTCCCCTCCAAAATTTCAGACCAAATGAGGGGAAGGGATCATTTTCCCTTCCCTCCCATCCCCTTCCTCCGAACCAAACAGGCCCGAAGATGGAATCTTCGGATTGTACGAGACAGAAGAGAAAGTGAAGAAAAAACACTCGCTTTTTGAGTTTTGAGAAAGCTCTTGAGATTATAGTTTGGGATTTGGAGCTTTGGATTCAACGAGACGGAAGAAGAAATGAAGAACAACAACACTCGCATTTGAGAAAATCTCTAAAGATCAAAAAGTTTGGGAAATGGCGAGAAAGATCCCAAGTGGGAAGTGGGAATACATATGGCCAATGTGGTTGACCTTGTTGCTTCACGTCCTCGCCATTTTCCTATTCACCAGAGGCTTTTTGCTTACAAGAACTGAGCTTCCTTATTACAGCAATTGCTCTGACATTTCTCAGTCCCCTTGCTTTTCTTCTTCAACTTCAGATGGGTCTTGTTGGACTAAACCTTCTATAACCCGTCTCGTTATTATTGTTCTTGATGCTCTCAGGTTTGTTTTTCTTTCATTCTTCTATGAATCTTACATGTCAGTTGATTGTTTTGTTTTTGGGAATTATGCAGGATGCTTTTTCTACTATTTACTTCATTGTCACAATTATGATCTGGGTGGACTTTGTTTATTTCTTTTCAGGTTTGATTTTGTTGCTCCCAGCTCATTCTTTCCTGGTCAGTTATCTTCTTCTTCTTCTTTTTTTTTTTCTGCTATTTGTTGGCGTGAATTAGGATCATATGTGGGTTTCTGCTTGTGTGCGAGTAGTTGTATACATCATAGTTCTCATTTATTCCTTGAAGTTGATACAACTGTGGGGCGGGCTTATGGAAAAGGGGGTAATGAAGAATTGAATTGACCTGTATGATTTGCTAGTGGAATTGCTGCTTTTGTACCTTAGTACCAGTTTTTGGATAGACCATGAATTGCAACTTTACAATAGTTTCTTTACATGCTTTAGATTCTAAACCATGGATGGATAAATTACAAGTGTTGAAGATGGTGGCTTCTAGAAATGATTCATCCGCTAGAATCTTTAAAGCCTTTGCCGATCCACCTACAACAAGTTTGCAGCGATTGAAGGTTAAATTAGTTGCTTTCTTTTTATAGCAGTGCATTAATAAATATCTTCTGATAGTCTTGAATTAAATGTGAGCTCTCCCATGAAGTGATGATTATGTGCTATGGCCCTATAAAATAGTTCTTCTTCTTTAAATTCTTATGTATTATACTGTGCATCTATTAGGTACTCTAGATGTTAACACTTTACATGTTTTGTCTTTTACTCATGCTTATTTACTGTGTTTACATGATGAATCATCTACTATCCTACATATGATGCAACTCCTTCGAGGAACATACAAATCTTTTGTCGGATCTAAGGTGTTTCCCATGATGTGAAACCTGTCCTTATGTCCATTCCTGTTGTATAATCTGAGTGGCAGTATAAGTTTTCAGATTTATTTGTTTCTCTTTGGTTTTCA
Source organism: Mimosa bimucronata (assembly GCA_037074515.1). Lineage (NCBI taxonomy): Eukaryota > Viridiplantae > Streptophyta > Magnoliopsida > Fabales > Fabaceae > Mimosa > Mimosa bimucronata. The sequence goes on from CM073446.1 coordinate 7,487,577, forward strand.
GTCTGTAAGTAAATTTAATTAGATGTTTACTACTTCGGCTTTTTCAGTGTGGTGTTAGATGTTGCATTGTCCTTTGATGCATCATGGGGTAACATTCTAATGCATACTTCAAGAAGAAACAAGTCCGCAACCAGGAATTTGTGGTAATTTAAAATTTGTCATTACATTAGGGTTGTCAATTAATGTTTTCAAGTCTAGGAATATTTTATTCTAGAGTAGATTTTGTTTAGACTTTAGATCTCTATTGGGTAGCAGATGATTGAACTGACTGAGAGGATTTTTTTATGGTCTAGGGTTGAATTATATCAAATAATTTTTATTTGCAATGTAACATGGCTCTAAGGGTTCTTTTTGAAATATTGTGCTGTGAACAACTAGCAATTATGGTTAGGTGATGCAACTTCTGGAATTTGATAAACATCATTACTTACTAATGAAGTAGCTTGACAGTTTTGGATTTAGCTTCTAGGTGAATATTGGATTAGCTCTAGACTTTTTCTCCATCCATTTTCTGGCTTTTATAAAGAAAAAGGAAGTGAAAATCGTTGTGGAGCCGCTTTTGTTTTTTCTGTTGCTTTTGTGGGGCATTTAGTGATTGAATTGCTTGCAATTTTGTAATAGGTACTTTCCTTTGCACTGCCTTGTCGACATGATAATTTTTGTATTTTTTTTATTTTGGGCCTTAGACCCCTTTTTTCCTGTGGTTTTTTATATTCAACACGCAGAGGGAAAGAGAATATAAAGTAGAGCTGAGAATGAGGGAAAACTTGAGAGTTGGTTCTCAAGCAAAATATTCATCTGTATAAATAGCATATGGATTATTTTATTCACTGCCACTTGATGATAACAGAATGAAAATATCATCCACATGATACATAACAATGCTTACAAAAAAATAATAATATAAACCTAATTACATGCACCACTTATCTACCACAGTGGGATTGGGATGATTCTCTGGTGCTTTGTTCTTCCTTTCCACTTTTATGAAAGTCCTTTTCTTTTAAGATGTGAAAAAACTCATGGCTGACAGTTTTTGGCTCCTTCCTTTGGGTAGGGCTTGACAACAGGGGGACTACCCACTTTTGTAGATGTTGGGAATAGCTTTGGCGCACCGGCAATTGTTGAAGATAACCTAATACATCAGGCAGGACTTTTCTTCTCTTCCCTGTATTGTAGTACCAAGTTGTGTGCTCACGTAATTTTATTTTACATTGAGAAGCCTAAAGGTTCTTCTTATCAAAATTTTTAAATTCAAATCTTTTACAGCTGGTTCAGAACGGGAAAAAAGTTCTTATGATGGGGGATGATACATGGACACAATTGTTTCCTCATCATTTTGAAAGATCATATCCATACCCTTCTTTCAATGTCAAAGATCTTGATACGGTATGTCATGATATTATTTTTAATTTTAAAAGAATTCCATATAATAGTTAGATTTGACTTTGGGGTGATTTTTAATTTTTACAACTTCTGAGTGAAATGTGTTGTGGCTTTTCATTCAGTGAATAGGCATAAAACTTTTTCATTAGACTCAGTTTTAGTCACTCTAACGTATCACTGATTATCCTCCAGGTTGACAATGGATGCATTGACCACCTTATTCCATCTCTTTATGATGAAGATTGGGATGTTCTTATTTCACATTTTCTTGGAGTGGTATGGTTGATATCTTTCACTTTAGAATATATTTGTCTTTCTACAATGCTTTTTTTGTTTGGTTGCATGGTTTTACTTCTAACCTAATTAGTTTGCTTTACACCGCCAATATATTGCACTTTTCTTCTAGCTAGTAGACTGCAATTTCAATTACTGATGTTGATTTCGAATACTATTATATTTAGTTTGAAAAGAATATTTTGAGAAGTTTTCAACTTTTCAAATGCTATTGCTTGAAAAGTATGTGGGTATGGCTGTGCTAGTTGTCATCTAGAGACACATTGGTAATGCAATTTATGGGATTTGTTGGTTGTATGTTTGGAATGGTATGCGTGCATCTTTAAGGAAACCTCTCCTTTACTGCTTTTAGGATATTTATGCACATATGGCTTCCCTTTGGTTCTTAGCACATTGTCTCTTATCTAATATGCAAAGAGTTTGGATACTGTGTTTTGATTGTTAGTTATTATCGGCTATCTTTTACTTTGTCCTGTTTTGGTCCTTTCTTGTAATTTCTGGTTTGAAGACGACTTCACCTTCAACTAGCTGTAAATTGGTCCTTCCAATAAAATTTCTTCTGTTATGAAAAGTAAGCAAATAAAAATCTTGTATTTTATAATTAGGAAAAAGTATGTGCACACTAATTTGGCTTTGTAGTTTAGTTTAGAAGTAGTATTTAAAGTTGTCTGAGGAATATGATAGTATTCTGGATGCTGTGTAGTTTCAATGAAGGTTGTTATATTTGCTGGAAGCACAATTAATTGCTTATAGCGATCTGACGTGTCATTCCTTTAGGATTTATATCTTATTATATGCTATGAACCTATAAAAAAGCATAGGATAAGTAGTTTCAAAATTGCACAACAGATTTCACGTATGGATTTTAATCTTTACTTTTTGTTACCATGAATCATAATCATACAGAGGGTAAGTAATTTCCACCATTTTCTCTGTATTTTCTGCATATTCCAGGACCATGCTGGACACATATTTGGTGTTGATTCCAGCCCGATGATAGAAAAGTTGAAGCAATACAATAATATTTTAGAGGTATGTGAACCTTCTGACTGGTTCTTTCAATATTAATGATAAGACTTCATGTTTAGTGATACTACTTTTAGTTCAACTGGAAATGTTTCCCGCGCATTGCATGGGGATATTAATGTCTTTTTTGGAAAAAATAACCTGAAAAAAAAAAATCAAGTGTCCTTGTATTACTAAAAAAACCATCTCAATGAATGGTTATGAATAATTTGATTTTATACTTATGTCTCATTAATACATAAGTGAATGTTGGACTTTGAAGGGTCAACATGAACATAAGATGGGGGTAGCTGAAATGAGGATGTTGAGATGGATGTGTGGTTACACAAGAAAGGATAAGATTCGGAATGATCATATACGCGAACAAGTTGGAGTGGCACCTATCAGTGAGAAAATGGTAGAAAATCGTTTGAGGTGGTTTGGACATGTGCAAAGGAGGGCATTAGATGCGCCAGTGAGGAGGGTAGATCAAACAGTCTGAAGTCCGATTAAGAGAGGAAGAGGGAGACCGAGGCTTATACTCAATGAAGTTGTGGAGCGAGATCTTTCAATAAATAATATATCTAAAGATTTGGTTACCGATAGAGCACAATGGCGTCGTGCGATCCATGTAGCCGACCCCACTTAGTGGGATAAGGCTTTGTTATTGTTGTTGTTGTTGTTGTTGTTGTCTCATTAATACATAATACATAATAAATAAATAGTAGTAGAGAATTGTGGTTTTATATTGTATATTGATTATATTTTCTGGTATCATACTTTCTTAGTTCTTACAACGCTTTCTAAAGTTACTTGCCAAGATTATGGGAGCTGTGTTTGTTGTAATTTATTTCTAGTTGGTTTCCCGTTATTTATGGCGTTGAAACATCAAACTGCTACTGGAGTATTGGTTTTCAACTTATCCTATCTAGGTTTAAGGTGGTTTAAATTATTATTATTTTAATAATTGTACTTTGGGCTCTAAAAAGAGCTCTAGTGTAACTTTTATGTTAGACTTTTTCCTGTTGAATATTATTGAGATTATTTGCATCTACTCTATTCTTCCCTACTTCTCTCCCTCATCCTGTGTGCAAGATTATATTGTTTTATTTTACTTAATTCCATTTTCGCTGGCTTGGTGTTCGCTTTATCCCATATCAATCTGATAAACAAACTTAGCATTTTGCTGCAGAGAGTAATTGAAGAGCTGGAAAGTCAATCTGGACCTGGGGGTTTACATGAGAATACTATGCTTATCGTGATGGGGGACCATGGACAAACACTAAATGGTGATCATGGTGGTGGAGGTCCTGAAGAGGTGTTATACAGTCTGTGTCCACACATTTGGCTACATGAGCGCCCTTTGTCTTTCGTTCTTTCAGTTTCATTTATGATATCTACTACCTCATCTTGCAGGTGGAAACTGCAGTCTTTGCCATGAATTTTAGGAAGCCTCTGTCTTCCATACCACCAGAATTTGATAGTTCTACTTGTCGACTTGATGCGGTATTAGTATATCCCTCATTACTGGCTTCTCACAGGGTCATAATTATGCCAGAAAAATTAACCGCTGAGAATGAAAATTATGTATAGATGGGCAAGCACTGATGGGGAAACTGGAAGATAAAAGCTGTAAAATCAACATGGATCTGTATACCAAATCTTAAGTAGAAAATTATTAGAAGATCTTTAGGTAGTTGTATAATCATCATCTTCAGAAGCTTTTATTATCTTGAATCCTTATCTTGTAAATTTAGTTTAATATAAAACTTTAAATATGTATAAAAGAAATTATTCCTAATGATAGTCACATTCATTCTTTGTAACAAGCTGAGAGCTTATACAATTCTCAGCTTGATGGAAAATGTCTAAATCCCTATCAAGAGTTGGGAATGTAGTATCACATACTTTTATAGGATACATTTATTTATTTTCATAATAGAACAGAGGGCTGTATGATTTGAGCATGACTTTGGGGAGGAATGAGTAATCTACCTAATATAAATTTTATGTTGTTGTGAGTTAATTTGAGCATCTTTCAAGGAAGGTGAAAAGTGTTTTACTCTTTATTCTTTCTCTAAAATCACTAATTTTGTCTTTGATGACAGGATGGGAATAATGTCTGCATCAGCTCCATGCAACAGGTTTGGAAAGCTCTTTTGTTTAGCTTCACTCCCTTATAGCGCTTCAATTTATCCAGACCCATAACTATTATCTTTTACTTTACTTTTGCAGCTTGACTTTGCCGCAACAATTTCAGCATTGATTGGTATTCCTTTCCCTTATGGAAGGTGCAGTATAAGCATTCTGTCAATGTTACTGTTGTATTTTTACATCTTATATTGGTACAGATGAGTGATTCAATGCCATTTAATAACCAGCTATAATATCCTAATTTCCTCCTCTGTCCGTCCTATGGGAATCAGTGTCTTAGTTCTTTTGGCGTCATGTCTGATATTTGACGTTAAGTTTATTTGTCAGTGGGGGTAGTTATTATTTGCATGAAAGAAAAGGATATCAGTGAAAGATGTGGAGAAACTTATGTGAAACAACAGATCGAGTAAAGAAATACAAAGTATGCTTAAGAACTTATTGAAATGGAAATTCTGAGTTCAATTTCCTCTGGATTTTTTTTATGGAAATGTTACTTTATAGATAATGAAAGAAAGTTCTTCAAACTCTCTACAGTCATTAAGTGATAAAGTTCTTACAAACAAGATATTTAAATTAATCTTATCATAATCAAAATTGTTTAACTTTATCCTAATTGAAAAAGTCCGAAATAGTTAAATAATTAAAATTAACAGCAGTGTCCAAAACTATAGTTGTTCAAGAGTTACCTGAGGAATTCTGAAGAGTTATTGATTAATTAGTTGTAAAGAGAAGGGCTAGATAAAATCAAGGTAAAATTGGTCAAAAGGACATAATTCAAAATCTGCAATTTTTCTTCCACATCCTGCAAGTTGGGTCATTTTCCCCTAATATTTGAGAGAATGGTTCTGTTGACTAGTTTTGCCCAAAATCAGAGAAATACTTCAACATGATTGTAATAAACTTAAATTGTAATGCTATCTATGAGCTTGCGGTCAAGTCTGGATAATCTACAGCGGTGGAAACACTAAACATTATATATGTATTATCCTTCAGATTGTTTGCCCTAAAGGCTCTAAACCATGACTACATGTGCAATATCCGTTTGGTTCTCCCCTGTTTACTGTCAGAATGAACCAAATCCTTGTTTTATAGCTTTATCCCCTTCCTTCAATCTCTTTGCAAGATATATAGCTTTCTGATACAGAATCATAATTCTGTATGAGAGATAAAGAGCTAAAGAGGGAGAATAAGAGAGAGATCATAGAGATGGGGAGACAGAGACAGAATAGAGAGGGAGAGAAGAGAATCAGAGAAAGTGAGGCAGAACAGAGAGGGAGAGAAGAGAGCCAGAGACAGAGACACCAAGAGGGAAAGGAGAGGAGGAACTGAAATGCACACTTATCTTATTCACATCATGACCCACTTTACAATAGGGATATACATCTATTTATAAACGTATAGTCGTTGCCTCCTAATCAACTCTAACGACAAATCCTTCTGATTCCTGATAACTAACTCTAATGCTGTTTCAAATTCTAACTGCTGTCTATACTAACTTTACTCCAACCAACTTTTAACATTTCATTACAATTACGTAGCACTTTATTTTTTGTAGGTCACATTGCCATTTTACGTTAATGTATGCTTTAAATCTGGAATCTTCTGTTATGATGCATAATTTTGCTTTCTTTTGCATCATCATGGTGTACTCACACTGTTAAAGAAATGTCTTGGGACCTAATTCAAGAACTCATGAGGCAGTATTAATTTTGTTCCTCAGCATTGGTCGTATCAATCCTGAGCTGTATGCTCTAGGAGCTTGGAGGCGGGAGTCGGGAGTCCCTCAGGAGTTGTCAGAATCAGATATCTGGATGCAGAATTATGCTAATGTTCTATGTGTCAATTCTTGGCAGGTTTTAAGTTTTTTGAACTTTTGGTTTCTCATTACAGAATAACTATATTGTCTTCTCTTCAATTTTACCAATCATAGCTTTGGCTAGGTAATTGCAAAATGGATCTTGAGTAGGAGTAGTCAATAATGCGCTTCAAAAGTTCCCATATTTCCTTTTCTGGACTACTGCATTATTTCTTTGTCGTATCCCTCCACATATATATAAAGTTGGCATCAGTTATTGTTAAGTTTATCAATAAATTTTGTCAAAAAACTTTTGCTTATTCTTAAGAAAAAGGATTTATTATTCGGATTTGACAGTACAATGCTGCGAAATTCCCCAGAGCTGACTCTTGCCTATAATCTAACACATCTCATATCATCTCTCTTTTATTAAATATCAGACGTACCCACATATAACATTTACACTCAATGCAAGTAAATCTTGTTTCAGATTGTTATAGTCTTGTTTTCCATGCTTTCCAACTGTTTCATTGTGGTTTGAGTATACAATCTTTGCTTTAACATTACATTCTGGTTGCTTGTTTTGCAATTCCATAAGCGAAATAAGTTGTAAGGAGAATGGTCATATGTTGTCTCTGTGTAAATGTAACCATGTGTTTCCGTTATTTCATTTTAGTCATTTTGAGGATGCACTTTTTCAGGTGAAGAGGTATATAGATGTTTATTCAGCTTCATCAGCTGTTGGATTTTCCTCTGATGACTTGTCTCGAATAGCGAGCACTTATGCTCAAGCTGAGAGCCATTGGTTGCATTCGACTAAGAAGTTACTGTCAGACAGCACAAATGGCAAAGATACAGTTTTGCCTACACTCAAGAGGCAAATTGATGCATACTTCAATTTTCTGGCAACTGTCGCTGACTTAGCTCGTCTCAAATGGACTGAGTTTGATTTGAATCTGATGATGTCTGGCATTATAATCATGCTTGTATCGATCATTTTTCAAATTCTTGCCGTTTTAAGAGGGAATGGGCGGCTTGGTATATGTATGCCACAATCTGGAGCTTCTGGAATTTTTTCCATCTCAACTTTGGCATATGTTTTACTGGCAATCCGTGCATGCAGTTTCCTTTCAAACAGTTATATCTGTAAGTTTGATGCATTTGGATATTTCTGTTGGTCCATATTACATCTTAGCTTTCCAAGACATTGATTGTCATTTTCTTTTTGGCTTGGATTTTGTTGGCAGTGGAGGAAGGAAAAGTAGCAAATTTCCTTTTGGCCACATCTGGGATCATGATGCTACGATTTGCCATCATGAAGGAGAAGCTACTTGCGGAAGTGTGTATTTCACCTAGGTTTAGCAAGTTTATTGTTGTTTGAGATCTTTCTTGCTAAGGCATAAATTCTTATAGAACTTTTATTAATTACTCCCTCTGTCCCTTATTATAAGAGCCCAAAATTTGAATGGTTTTGTCCTATATTATAAGAACCTGCATAGGGATGTCGGCATATTTAATGACTTTTTTCCCATTTTGACCCTCATTATTTTTGAATGTTTCATGCCAACTCCTGTCATTGTTACTCTATATCTCTCCTATACACCCCATCATAAATAAGGGCAAACTTGGGAAAACAAATTTATTTTAGACATATTTATCTCTCTCAACTACTTTCTTAATATGTGTGATTTTGTCTTCTGAGCTCTTATAATAAGGGACGGAGGGAGTATCATGGTAAGAAGTCCCTAAACATCTATTTTATGTTTTATAGGGTGTTGGGTTCCTTCTCTTGTGCATGTTTTGTCAATTTTCCATTGAAGTTGGGCTGACAAAACAGGCTGCCACATCTGCATTCATGAAAGAGCACACTTCATGGATCCTCAACATCACATCAGGTTTTCCAATATGGGATTATGTATCTGAAGTTGCACCCATGCTAGTTCTGATCTTGATGGCATTTCTACTGTACAAGGCCACCAATAGCAGTTCCTTCAAGTGGCCATGGAAGTATACTGTACGGAGTACCATCTTAAGTTACATGCTAATACTTGTGCATTGGATTCCAGACTGTAATAGTATTGGGTTTTTGCTGGTTCCTGAAAGCACTGGAAGAAATTACTTTCCCAGGATTATCTATGCTATTTCTTTGGGGCAGCTTTTATTACTGTCATTTGGTGGACTATTTGAGAATAATTATTCGGATTGCAAGAAAAGTTTAATCATAAAAACAATGGCCATGTTATCCGCATGGAGTCCTGTCATCATTCTTCTTTCAGGAAAGCAGGGTCCCATGATTGCCTTTGCATCCTTAATTGGAGGTTCTCTTTACTATTGTATTGTGTTATGTTACTAGATCTTGCCGACCAATGCCTAAAACATATTACTTACATGCTTTATTCCTGCCATAATTTACACATGGGAAAACTAATCTTTTAGTTTCTATAATTTTAACTCATTGTAATTCAATTCTTAAACTTTGACTTGGTGCGACTCAGTTGAAATCCAATCACTAAACTTTAACTTATTACTTTTCATCTTTATAGTTTCAATCATTTAAAAGTTTAGTCCCCAAGCTTCATGAAATATATAATTTTATCTTTAAGTGATAGGGACTTATATTTTAAATGGTTAAACTATAAGAACCGAATTCCATTGAGTCATTACAAAGCCAAAACTATAGGGACTGAGTTGTAACAAGTTAAATTTTAGGGACTTAATTACTACCAAGTCAAAAAGTATGAGGACAATAATATTAATTTTCCCTTTACAGATCAGTAATATATTTTCGTTCACATGTATGAGCATGAAACTGCATACATTTTTCTTAAGATTTCCCCCATGCTATTAAACTATCTTCCAGGTTATTGTATATTGAGGATGGACAATGCAGAAGAGTGTTCTACTGATAGACGGAGCAGCAGTTCAGCTGTCAACCCCTTCCGTGTGATGCAATGGAGCCTTTTTGCTGTGTGTCTCTTTTTCTGCAGTGGTCACTGGTATGTTAGCGATTTCTGTCTGGGGTTAGGTTTTATTATTTCATTTTTCTCTGGTGAACTCTCGTGGTTTCTGTATCTTCTTCAGCATGTATTAAGCATATTTAACATATAAATTGTTAATGCTTTCTCTTGAAGTTACGCATGATAAACCTCTGCATTTTTTATTTTCAGGTGTGCTTTTGATGGTCTCCGTTATGGTGCTGCATTTGTGGGGTATATGTTCAATTACATTAATGTTTGCCATTTTTCAAAAGTATTTATCCATATTTCAGATACTAGTGGAATCACTATATCTCTTGCAATTCTAGGCCTACATTACAACCATCAAACTTCTGTATCTCTTGGGATCTACCGATGATTGATCCTAATGGGGGTTTTTTCACATCTTGCTGTTTTTCAGGTTTGAAGAATTTGTTCTCATTCGTCAAGCAATCCTCCTCACAATCGATACCTTCGGTTTTTCAATCATCCTTCCAGTTCTTGGTCTCCCATTTCTTGTAGCTACCATGAAACTTGCTGATCAAAGAAAACATTTTATCTACATGCAATTATCTCAAGTGAGTTAGTTCCTTTTACTTGCTAGGATTCCCCCCAGTTAACATTGATTGTATTGTTTTCTGATACGCTTAAATTCAATGTCTCACGAAGGCATATATAATGTATGGGCTAAGTACAGCAATTTCAACAACTTTCGCGATATTATGTGTCACAGTTCAGAGGCGGCACTTGATGGTAAAAAATGTCAGATTTTTTTTTTTTTTTGGTTAACAAATTTCTGTTTTGTGCAGTTAATCCAATTCAGTGTTTTATGTTCTTGCAGGTATGGGGTTTATTTGCTCCCAAGTTTGTTTTCGATGTGGTTGGTCTTGTCCTTACAGATATCTTTACATGTTGGGCTTCACTCTACTATTTTGATCAAGTTAAGGATGACCAATAGTTCTAATATCAGGCTGTAGAAAGTTTTACACTATGTTACTATGTTACTCACCTGCATTTCATTTTCTTCATTTATTTTTCCGACCAATTTTTTGTTCACCTATTCATTGCATTAGTGTATATAGATTCATTTTACGATCACACAAATTTTGTAGTTTGAGATTATTTAATGACAGTTCATGTGCATGGGGCTCATGAATTTCATTCTGGATTCTGTTCCTAGATGCAGCCAAGTTTATCTTTGCTGAATTTCGTTAAAATGGTTTAGGGTACAAATTTAGCCATAATATATTTCTCCATGCGCATATGATATTCTATAGTTTCCGCGGGTGCTACAGTAAGTATTAGCGTGCTCAAATGGAGCAAAATTGTCATTTTCATCAAGTATTGCGACATTGACAGTGTATTAGAGGGAGAGAGAAAACATTAACAAGTTGGCACTTTTACTCCATTTGGAAATGTTCATGTGGCACCTATGATCATGGTTGGATATATATACCTTAACCCATGATGAAAATATTGTTTTTTTATGTGGACAAGTGATTCCATAATTCATCAATTCAAGTAATTTCCGAGTCAGAATTCTCATGAGCAATAATATTGGACTTATCTTCCTAAAAAAGAAATTGTCATTGTCCTTAGTTTAATCATACAGTGTCCCAATCTGAAGGCTCTTAGCCTTTACTTAACTGGTCCTGCTTTGGTTCGCAGCTTTCATCAACTTTAGGTCGTGTGTTCATGAGAACCTGCCAATCACAGATTTACAAAATTAAATTTTCAATTAATCAGGGCAAATTTTGTTTGAATTAGTTAATGTCTTAAATATTTATTATTCATAATTTCTAGAAAAATGTTGCATAGATTTCCTCAACGATTTACTACAATTGTCCACACTTCCCTCCTATCATCTGGACTTGTATTTCATAAATTTCTGTTCAAAATGAAAAAAAGTATATCAGCTTAACAAATTAGCTTCAGGAACCTATCGTCTAGTCTTTGTGTCGGTTCCTGTTCCCTTTTAATTGGATTTTATACCATCTTTATACTTTCATGAACTTATATTTCAGAATTAGAAAGCCTTTATTACTAATTTCTTTCCTTTTTTTTTTCAACAGCACTAATTTCTTTCATTTAGGATCACCAATACCCTAAAGATTAACTACCTGAAGGCTAGTCTAGAATTATATTTTGTATTGCATTTACTTAATTGCCCTTGATTTGAAATGTGAAAACCCGAAATGGAGACATTAGCTTTACAATCAACAATTTTAATTGATTAAATGAAAACCATAACTAGAGAGGTAACAACTAATTTCATTGACATTAATCAGGTCATTTAAGAAAAAATTAATATTCACAATGTTAAAATTCCATTGAAATTAAGTTTTTTCAAGAAGACTTTTTTAGGGAGGTCATTAGATGTCTTTCTCAGAAGTCATTAAATGTCTTTCCCAGATCCAAACCAATACAAGCTTGTCCCTTGTAGTAAGGAAAATGATACACTATATACGTATATATAGACACACACCTTGCGAAGCATGGTGTTCTCATTGATCAAAGTAGAGATCCGCTCTTCCAACTTGGAATTCTTATCTTGCAACTCCTTAGCTCTTCCTTCCAACTCATTCACATACACCTTCTTCCTCTCTCTTGCTTGCTGTGCTGATACCCTATTCCTTAACAACCTGCTCACTCACATATAAATATATATATATATATATATATCACTCTTACATTCATATGGGAATACATAAAGAAGAAAGAATGTTAGATAAATGGTACCACACTCTATTCTTTATTATAAGTCCACCCTAACTACTTCTCACATACTAAGGAGGAGTGGAAGTTATAGCATTAAATATGTCATACTTTTAAAGAATTTCTAACTTTCCCCTCATTTAAGAAAGTGTTTAAATAATAGTATTTTATACATTATAAACATTTTCTCTCATCTTTCTTATTTCTAATATAGGAGTAAAATAGGCACAATAACTTTAATTGATCTTTTACTTAGAAATAAAAAATTTGTGGTAATTAAATTTATAATAATTCGCAGAGTGGTACCTCTTGAGGCGCCTGCACTCTTTATCCGCAGGATTTCTTCCTCTTCTTCGTTTTCCACTTTGAATTTGAGAATCTGCTGTTACTGTAACTGTCTCATTGCTTAAGCTTGCCGCTGCCTTTGCATTACCATTCGATGAAACAACGACCCCTCCTCCTCCTCCTCCGGCTTCCATGTCCGGCACTCTGAACAGATCATCATCGCTTTCTTCTGTGACATCATTCTCATATCACAATGAAGCCCACTTTTGTTCCTACTAATATTCCATCTTTCTCAAACCGTACATACAACATAGTTCATCACACACACACACACACACAACTCTTGTCTTTTTTATGAGTTCATTCCACCTAATTCTCACATGATAAAGCGAGTAAGTTAACTTGTTACAAATGTCCTAAATTAATGAGTTTTTTCTTTTTCCACCCTCGTTTATGAATAGGTATTTGAAAAAAAAAAATTACTTTACATTGTGTTCACCTATTTCTTATTTCTTGGGACAAAATTATAACAGTCATTAATTACTAATTGGGTGGACTTTTAATAAGAACCAATATTTTCCCGAAGTGGACTTACAAAAAGAACCAAAATGATGGTATTTGGATAAAAATGGACATGAGAAAAGTAGGGATGAAGTTGAAAGAAGAAGAAATAGGAGGGTGGTTATGGAGTTACCGATTTTGCTGGACTTGTGAATAGGGAAATGGTGGTTGTTGTTGTTGTTGTTGTTGTTGTTGTTGTTGAGGGTGTGATGGTTCCATGAAGAAGGTGAAGAAGAAGAAGAAGCAGAGACAAGTCCTTGCTTGACTTGAACAGACATGTCTCTTTCTGTTTGCAGCCAAGAGAATTAGAGATGATGAGAGATTTTCTTATTCCTTTTGAGAATTTTACGAGCGAAGTGAAGTGAAGTGAAGTGAAGGAATTTGTGTGTTTGGAATCATGTGATGAGATAAGCATTTATTCAAGGCAATGGTAATGGGACCGCGGAGTTTGGTTGAGAATTGAACACGTTGTTATCTACTCAACCATCACTTTTCTCTCTTTCACATATATTGCCCTCCCCAAAAATAGAAAATAATTTATTTAGGGAGAAAGACATCAAAAGACTCTAGAAATAGTTAAATCTTGGAAAGGTGCATTTTTTTATAACCAAAAGTTTAGATTAGTTGGGTCTTGAGGCTCAGCGTTAGGAGAGAGGTGCATTCAATTTCACTTAGTGATATAGAAACTTTCATGTCCTAAAATGAGGTTTTAAATTTGGTAGAAAAATATTTTGGCCAAAAAAAAAAAATTTGGTAGAAAAATATTAAAATACCCCATAATTTTTTTAAAGCAAGTCACCAACCCCTTTACCGGAAAATGTACTATTCGTCAAAGCTCTGGCCATCCGTGGAAGTAATTAGTTTCCCAGATTTTCTGAAGGCATTCCTAAATTTCATTATATTTGACCAACTTTTGTCTACCAAGTAATAGATTTACACTTACACTATTCACATTTTTCATATATTTTATCTCTTTCCTCCATATTCAAAATCCCATTTTGAAATGTGACTTCTTTGTCATTATTGAAATTGGATGCACCTAATCTAGTATTATTAAACTATTTCTAGAGGTTTTTGTTCTTTTTCTCTGTTCATCAATGATATGTTAATAATGTTTGAACATTCAAAAAAAGGTATAAGGTTATGAGAAAATGTGTGGACATGGATGAACCACAATGTGATGTTCCTTTTTTAAGACTGGCCTCCGCAAACGAGCAGCCCATGTTTGTTTGTCTGATATGATATTGTCTTTTCAGCTTCCTCTCATATGTATCCTGAGTTGTTCACGTTTGTGTTATTCCTGTTAGATCAGTCACAGGGAGTTTCGAAATTAGTAAATACGATTGAAGGTTTTCTTGTTATTCATTCCTGTCACATATTTACCTAATTTATTATATTAATGATGTTAGTTAAATTAGTTGATATGAAATTTTATTTCTAAAATAGCTCAACCATATGCGTTAATTTCTTGTCTATATTGATTATTGTTGAAGGAGTATTAACAGAGGTAATTTGAGAAAATATTGACAAAAATTGAAGATAGTTCATATATTTAATATTAAAATTAACTAGTTCATATATTTAAGATTAAAGTCAACTCCTCAAATGGTCTTACATTAAGGACCGAGAAATATTTCATACCAAATTTTATTTTTGAACGTGATATGGTAAATTTACTTGAACCATTTGTTTGGTAAATTTGAGCCTTTATTTTATTTACAAAATAAAAGATAAAATTTTTATGTTTTATCTATATTTAATTTTTATTTTCAAAATGATAAGGAATTGAAGTATAAAATATTAAAAAGAGTTCCATATACTCAATCCATTCCTAAATATAAGACATATTTACCTAGTATGATCAAATTAAGGATATTACTAAGTTAATTAAAATTACATTATATTATCGAAACACACTAACCACTTACCTTTATTCCTATCATTTCTCTCTTACTTATTTATTATTGATGAGTATCAATAAGGATAATTTAGGGAAAATGTGATAAAAATAGAAAATGGTATTATATTTAGGAACAAATTCACCTCTCCAAATAGGGTAGTACTAATATTTATTAATAAACTACATAAAATTTAACTTCATCCTTTCATAGTCAAATGCCCTATTCAGTAGGGAGACTTACTTTGATAGCTTCAGTCACAACAACAATCCCGAACTACATTATACAAACTGTGGACTTACCTATGTCCACATATAATGATTTGGAGAAACTCGATCATATGGGAATGTCAGGATAATGAGAAGAAGGTGCTTTCAGTGGCCTGTGATAAGGTTCATACCAGTAAATTAAGGGGAGGACTGGGTTCATGGCCTCAGCTGGCTGACATGTATTGGTGACGTGTCCAGAAACCTTGGACCGCGATAGCCACATGTTGTTGACGTGTCATTACACTGGATCGCCACGTCAGGCTATTACGGAACTCATCGCTTGCGTGCCGTCTACAAGTGGCTGCCACACGCTCATTGACAGCGACTTCTCGATGATGTGTCATGGTGACGTATTGAGCCACCTCAGACCACGGCAGAGACAGCTTGGTGACGTGTCATAACACTTGCTGCCACATCGGGTATGACTGGTTTGAGCTCCTATGTGTTGTTGCTTATGGATGCCACGTGTTTGTTGTGAGGGACAGCTCCCTTATTATTTAGTGATGTGTCTGCCACGTCGGCCCACGACAGCTACAACTCTATGATGTGGCATGACAGGTGCAAGGCACGTAGGGTGATGACTCGGGCTATTTTTTATTTTGTTTTATTGTTTTTTGAAAAATAGTGGGCAATATCTGAACGTGAGAAAAAGTGGCGATTGTGTGGACATCAACGTGTCCAAGTGTGAACAAAACTCTCTGGTCCCATTCTCATTTTTTCATGTCTTAAACGGTTGTAATAAGAATTTTCTTCGAATCATTTGAAGAAAGGTACTACAGGGTGTAATGGTGGATGTAATCATAAGAGAACTTAATTATTTTGCTAAACAATTTGTCTTGATTATTCAGACTAACGTAAAATGTAATTCTCAATTCCTAATCAGTGAGTCTAACGACATTTAATCAATGCTTAAACAATGAAAGTCATCATAATCTACAAATTTGATTAGACGACATTCATCTATTTTCTCTTGTTGATCCAAATGATTTTTCTATTAAAAATATATTTATGCAGAAATATTTATGTTTAAAATAATAGTATAAGTGTTATGCAGTGCAGAACCATCTCCATAAAGGTATTTTTAAAAGAACACACACAAAAATAACAATTATAATTACTGGCCCAACAAATTTTACAATTGATCATCAATAAGTCAATCATCTCGGCACATAGCAGTGCATATTTGTCCTCTAAAAGCATTAATATGGTGTTTTTCATTTTAAAAACTATTCTTTATATATATAGGTATATCTTTTAGCTTCAAAGCACAAAGAGTTTTTCTTCTTAATTAGTGTGTTTCTCAAAATTTAAACTTGTGTTCTCCTTCTTATATATGGGTGGGTTCATCACTTCAAGTGACAATTTATTGATTCTTTTTTTAATCCTGATATTGATAGCCTCAAATAATATTTTTATAACAATTTCCGAACAAAAAAATATTTTTATAACAATAATTAATTTCAAAAACTAGTTGGAATATGTTAACATTGATAATCTCATGTGAACGTTTAAAATCCAATGCAAATACTTTTTTATTAAAGATGTTAGGATCAAATGACTATAAAACAATGCTTTATAAAGTTGGAGAATCAAAATGAAATTTTATGTGAAGTTAAAGGATTAAAAGTACACTTTTGTCTAAAGCTTATGCTTATTACTCCCTCCGATCCTAATTATAAGATCATTATGACTTTTTTGGAGAAATTAAAGATGCAAAATTAATCACATTAAAATATCTATAGTTATCTTTTTTTCTCAAAAACTAATTAACCTTACTTATAAACTATCGTATAATACAATTACATATAAGATACGTTAAAATTAAGTAGTCTATTTGGCTTCCTTAATCTCCACAAAAAAAGTCAAAAGGATATTATATTTAGGACCAGGGAGTATATCATAATTTAATTTTATTACTTATTAACATGTTTGTTACTTTTAAATAAAATTATAATAATTAATTGTGACAATAAGATGAAATTTTATTTTACATTTTCGTTTATCCAAATAATTATGAGTCAATTGAGTGAATCTTTTTCATCAGTTCCTTGAAGTAGAAATAGAATGTCATTGATGATGGCTTCGTCGACAAGTTTATTTTCCTTTACATCGTGGACGGAACTTTGTATGAAATTTAAAGCAAAGCCGGACAGCAATAAAATAAAATTAATAAAGATAAATATCAATTATGATTACTTTGACTGACATGAAAACTTGTATTCTAAGATTTGAGTTCTGATAGTACAACTTGTTAATTTTTCTGGTTAATGCTGCCAAGAGTTTTGGATCAAGAACCAAACTCGATCAGTTTGATTATCTAAAGATTTTGAAATTACTCTTCTTTTTTTTTTTTTTGGGGTAGCACTACTAATTTATATGAGAGTCAAGAATACAATGTAAAGACAGGAGGGGAATATAAGAATATCACACCATCAGAACTATACAAAGCATTTTTCGCTACGGCAACAATATTTGCCACTTCTGGCAAAAAAAAAAAAAAAAAAAAATCTGGCAAAAAACAATATTTCCCACTTTGCTACATCCTTCAATAAATACTTCCCAATCACGATCAAGGCTTAATCTAATTTTGTGAAGTAGACTGGCTTGAAGATGATTGATTCCACTTGACTCAATAAGATCCACCAGTTCAGAGTAATATGTCTGAATGACTACATTTCGCTAATTCATATCCCATGCGTTCTTTAAGTCCCATATACTCCCTCCGGTCCTAATTATAAGACCACTTTGACTTTTTTGACTTTTTCTTTCAGTCCAAAAAAAAAGTAGTTTCAGTCCCCAAAAAAATCTTTTTTTCTCAAAACTAATTTATTCTACTTATAAACTAACCTATAATCTAATTTCATATGACATATGTTATAATTTAGTGGTCTAATTTGCTTCCTTAACTTCCACAAAAAAAAGTCAAAGTGGTCTTATATTTAGGACCGGAAGGAGTAACTGCTAGGTCTCTGCCAAGAAATTGTTACCACAGCCTATATTAAACATTAAACTGCCCACAAACACCCATCATAGTTATAAATTCACTAAGTTTGTTTGAACATTAGATACATTTTACCCACTTTTATTAATTAATATACTTTCAATCTCTCATTATCTTTTTCTTGTACATTCCCACCCCCAACCTACTTATATAAATAACGTTATATTTGGAAATAAAATTTATTATCTTTTTCTTACATTCTTTCTCATATATTTACTGCTTTTAATTAATGTCAACACTAAACCAAAAACAAAAAAAAAAGCCCAAACAATTTGGTTACCAAGGTGTCATAAGAAGGGACATAGGGAGTAATTTCCAGCTCTATGGTACTAGTAAAGATAGATAATAGTATGGCAACACAACTACCTACTGCCAATGTCTCAACAAAATTTCCTTAATCGTTAACTCTTGGATTCATAGTTATTTCCTCTTTCTTCATCATTCTATAGTTTCTTTCTTCATTATTCTACTTTTAATGATTCTGTCACCTAACAAATCAAGACATATTTTCCAACTTTGTGAGTACTTTTCCCTTCCTTCAAGCTTTGCTCTGTCCCACTCAATCATTCATCACTCATTCTTCTTCTTTCAGTGACACCTTAAAGTGATCAGCGTTCATGGGTCTATTCACTCAAACACTGATACAATTTTTCCTTGAACTAAGAGTCTTGTTCTTGTTATATTTGGTTTTGAGGAAGACAGTGAAAGCAACTGGCTCCATATATAGAAGGAATCTGAAAGTTCATGGAGTATTGGGATTCATGGGTTGGCATATTTCTTTTGTTTAGCTTCTGGGTTGGCGTTTCCTGTGATCAAGATGGTAAAGTTTTGAACTTTTCTCATCAGATATCATTTATCTCTGCCATTTCCTTAGTCAGAATTTTTCAGCATTTAACTTATTTCACGTGCCAATTCAAATTCTTTGAACTATACGTCATTTGGTGAGTTGAAAAATCACACTTCAGAAAAATAATATGTTTTCATCCAAAAATTAGGACCAATATAATATGAATTAATAATGTCAAGCTAGCCATACATGTCTAAGCAAGCAATTTTTTTGGAAATCACTGTGCAGTCCCATATAAAAAATTTAACCACTAAAAAGTCTCTTGAATAGTCAATATACCACGACATGTTCTTATTTTCTACACTGGATCTTGTCACTGTCATGCTGCTCACAAGAGAATGAGTTGAAACTTTATTCCTTGTTTATATGAAAAGACATGAGCAGATGTTTTTCATTCATGGGACAGGTTTCTTAAGTCTATCTTGTGGTGGAAGAACCAGTTTCAATGATTCATCTAACATCTTATGGACCCCAGACACTGCATACATAAGCACAGGCACTACAGCCATCAGTTACAACGATAATAACTCCTCATCAAATGTCTCTCTTCGGTTCTTCCCGGATTCCCAAGGCCGAAAATGCTACAAATTACCGTTGAGCAATGCCACGAGTCTTGTTCTTGTTAGAGCCAAGTTTGTGTACAACAACTATGATGGACTTGAACATCCTCCTACGTTCTCAGTCTCTCTTGGCACAGCCATTGCTGCAACTGTAAATCTTACCAAAGATGATCCATGGACTGAAGAGTTTCTATGGACAGTCAATAAGGACACACTGCCCTTCTGTTTACTTGCCACCTCAAATGGTGGATTTCCCGTAATTTCTTCCCTTGAAATCCGACCACTTCCTCGAGGAGCCTACACAAATGGCATGAAAGATTTCCCCAAAAAGTTGCTGAGGAAGAGCTATCGAATTGATTGCGGCTACAGTAATGAGTCTATCCGGTAAGAACCATCATGTTCTTTACTTACATAAATATTTTCAGACAAAAAAGAAAACACATATCTTCTACTTTAAGCCATTTACAACCATCCTCTTCAGCATCACTCTTCAGGACTTGAACTTTTCTGTCCACTTTGTTCTAAATCCAAATGAAGATTCTACTTCAAGTTCTGCCATTTGTTATTTCTAATTGAATGATAGTCCATCTTGTGACAAATGACAGAGTTTGAGATGACATCTCCATTTCAGTCCAAAAAAAAGATGACATCTCCACGTCAGTCCAGAAAAAAAAGATAACATCTCCATTAATATCGTTAATAAAGGAGGGAGTTATTTCCTGTTTTCCAAAATTGATGGAAATGTTTGCAAAATGGTTCAAAGATAAAGGGGCATATTTGCATTTTTCTCAATTTTTTTGGTACTATAGTTTCAAGCTTTAGTGGTGTCAAACACAGGTACCCTTTGGATCCATATGATAGAATATGGGAACCTGATAGAAGTTTTACACCCTTTCATGTTGCAACTGGATTCAAGATTCAGCTTACTTTCAACCAGTCCAGTCTGATGGAAAAACCACCCGCTGCTGTTCTTCAAACTGGGAGAGTTCTAGCACGGCGAAATCTGCTGACATATAACCTCCCTCTTGATGCAATAGGGGACTATTATATCATTCTTTATTTTGCTAGCATACTTCCTGTTTTCCCCTCCTTTGATGTGTTCATAAATGGACAGATCATAGAATCAAACTACAGGATAAATAGTTCAGAAATCAGTGCTCTATATGTGACACAAAAGGGAATCAACAGCTTGAATATAACACTGAAGAGTATCAGCTTTTACCCTCAAATCAATGCATTTGAGGTATATAAGATGGTTGATATTCCACCTGAAGTTTCTTCAACCACAGGTGCATCCATATTTTCTGAGAATACACATTATTCTAATCACTTTAGTCAATTTGGGAAAATTATTTTGCAGTCCCACATAAGCAATCTAATCAATTACAAAGTCCTACAACGAATGAGCATCATATAATGACAAAATCCAGTGTTGCAGGAAATGGCAATAAATCAGCATATTGGCAACTCGAGACTTTTAGTGATTAAATTTCTTATGTGGAACTACACAACAAGTTTCCCTAGTTAATTCAATTAACTTATGATCTATTCAATTTGTATTTTTCCAGTCTCAGCACTACAGGTTATTCAGCAGTCGGCTGGTTTGGATCTAGGATGGCAAGATGATCCATGCTCTCCTTCATCATGGGACCATATTGGATGTGAAGGAAGCCTTGTCACTTCACTGTGCGTGTCTCATTTGGTTTACTCTCCAAAATAATGATTCAAGTTATTTCATTAACTGATCTATTAGTAGCAAGTTTTTTTTTTTTCTTTTCCAGGGATCTCTCTGGTGTGAATTTCAGATCAATTACTCCTACATTTGGTGACTTGTTGGACCTCAAAAAATTGTAAATTTTCTTGGCTAGAAAATCTTCGTTGACATTGTTTATATGCCTGCTCATATTCGTTTGTTTCCTTATATCTGTTTTGGTGTTAATTAATTGTCAGAGATTTACACAACACATCGCTTGCTGGTGAAATACAAAACTTGGGTAGCTTGCAACAACTTGAAAAACTGTAATGCCTCTCTAGAGTAAGAATTTAATCATTGGTTTTATGCAGAGGATATTTAATGACAGCCCAAAAAATTTCAGGAACTTGAGTTTCAATCAGCTAAAATCTTTTGGAGTGGAGCTGGACAACTTGGTTAGCCTTCAAATCTTGTGAGTACAAAACTTCTGAATGTTTATAATAAGACTTCACAGCTTAGATAAGAATATAGAAGTTTGAACTCTTTACAGATTACTTAATTGAACTTCTTGGTTATGAAGGTTCAAGTCCCATGTCAAAAGACCATTTTCATCTTATAAGTTTAAGTAACTAAGTAAAAGTCAATTAACAGTTCTGTGACAAATACGCTTTTAGTTATAATTTTATCCTCTATCTATAGAGTCTATCTCAAAAATGATATTGCAGATACAAAGTGGTATACTAATCTTACATTATTCTTCTTTCTTTCATTGTATGTTTAGAGACTTGCAAAACAATAGCCTCCAAGGATTTGTTCCTGATAGCTTGGGAGAGTTAGAAAATCTCCACTATCTGTAAGTTTAGCATCACAAAAAAGAAACATCTCATAAATTCATTTGACAACATTTTTCTTTCTAGTTGTTTCAGTGTTACATTCTTTACTTAGTACAATACATTGTTTTAATTTCCTCAGGAATCTGGAAAACAACAAGCTACAAGGTCCATTACCAGAGTCCTTGAACAAACCAACCATAGAGATCAGGTATAGAGGAAGTATTATATCTGTTTCCTTAAAAACTATGCATGTTTATACCTTTTTTCTTTTTGCAGAACATCTGGGAATTTGTGTCTTTCATTCTCCGCAGCCATTTGTAATGATGATTCATTCACCCCTTCAATTGAGACACCACAGGCTACAATAATTCCCAGAAAGAAGCACAAAACACATAGACATCTAGCAATCATACTAAGCTTGGTTGGTGGAGCCACACTTGTGCTTTTCTTGATCTTTCTTTCAGTACTGCTACACATGACTAGAAGGAGTTATGAAGTCTCTCACACAGCGAGTATGCAATTACTTTTTTAAAGTTACCTCATATTTCATTAGCTTTTCTTACATGTGTTGTACATATGTGTATTCTGACTTTCAGAAGAAGAAATTGATATAAGGAACTGGGGTGCAGCAAAAGTGTTTTCATACAAAGAAATCAAAGCAGCTACTGGAAACTTTAAAGAAGTTATAGGAAGAGGCAGTTTTGGATCAGTTTACCTTGGAAAGCTTCAGGATGGTAAATCAGTCGCTGTCAAAGTTCGGCTGGACAAAACCCAACTAGGAGCTGATTCTTTCATCAATGAGGTTCACTAGTTAAAACTTCCATACAACAATCTTTGTTATGGCAATATAACTGAGCTAACTCATCTCTAATGAAGTATCACTTTTAGGAGAAAGGTTTGGTTCTAAATATAAGTCACTTGTAGGGTAATTTATGACCTTTTCTAATTTTACCCCTATTTAATTTCTATTAGAAAGAAGAAACAGGGAGGGAGAGAGAGAGACTTGAGAATGATTTTTGCAAATATAGAGACAAAATTTTTACTAAGGGCCAATGTGAAAAATATTATCAATTTAATGCTTTCTATAGTACGCGATAATGAGGTACAAATGACTTACATATATAGGAACATAGTGGTAAGGCGCTTGACCCTTATTCTAGGACCCCTTAGGCTAGCAAATAACATGCTCAGCAGAACTGTTCTTATGTGAGCTTGCAATGAACTCATAATGCCTCTCCCATTGTGAAAGCATTCTGTAAAATCAATACATGTAGTATTGGAACATAATGATCCTTGGATTGCTTCCCCTTTTAGTGAGAGCTCAAAGGAAGTCTTCAATATGAGCATTATTTATCAAATAAAAGTCTCATTGAATTACATGAAAATTATTGTCTTCGTTTTTGTTACCAAGGGAATAGTCAACCTCTTAAACATTTCTTGAACCTTTTATCATTTTTCTTCCCCTTTTGATGGGCTAATTCTTTATTTCATATCTTGTGTTGTGATTAGGTTCATCTTTTGTCAAAAATCAGCCATCAAAATCTTGTCTCATTGGAAGGATTTTGTCATGAATCAAAACATCAGATACTGGTGTATGAGTTCCTGGCTGGTGGATCACTAGCTGATCATCTCTATGGTACTCTACTTGCTTGAACAAAGATTTCTTCCCTGCCTTTTCTTTTCTTTTTGCTTCAAACGTTCCCAAATGCTATCAGGTTAAGGGTTCTTACTCTTGTTTTCACTTCTTCCAGGTACAAACAGCCAAAAAAGGTCATTAAGTTGGGTTCGAAGATTGAAAATTGCAGTGGATGCAGCAAAAGGTACAAACTAGTTTCTTAAATAATAACTAGTCTAAGAAATGATTGTTCGTTAGTGCCATATGTAAACGGTGGGAAGTAACCCTTCTTAAATTCTCCCTTCCAATGTTTTTGCAAGCATCTGACACATCTTAAAAGAAACTTGTAATATGGCAATAGTGATACAAAAATCAGACCGACACGTCTGGTATCTCAACAAACATGATCAATCTAGTTTTAAAAAACACAAACAACAATAAATGCATATTTATAATCTCATCAGTTTGAAGTTTTTGGTACATCAACAATCCATTTTTAAGCCTAAATAGTCATGCCTGGCATATATGAGCCAATAAAGAAAAAGTAAACATTGCTGTTGCTCCAACAACCTAGGGGCAAGTTAGTATGCTGCTATAACATTAGATTCTGTCACTCCAATGGGTGTGTTTTTGTCTTCATTGATTGTGGAAAGTCATGTTTATACTTATATGCCTAAGGCTCCTTCTTTCTTCCCTTTTTCTATTCTGGAAGGATTGGATTATTTACATAATGGAAGTGAACCAAGAATCATACACCGCGATGTCAAGTGCAGTAATATCCTCTTGGATTTGGAGATGAATGGAAAGGTCTGTGACTTTGGTCTCTCTAAGCAAGTAACCAAGGCAGATGCAACTCATGTCACTACAGTTGTGAAGGGAACTGCTGGCTATCTAGACCCTGAGTATGTTCCTAACATCAAGAAAAATAATGATTTCCTGAAAACTCTACACTATTTTAAACTTATTTCTATGTATAGGTATTATTCTACACAACAGCTCACTGAGAAAAGTGATGTGTATAGCTTTGGAGTTGTCCTTTTGGAACTCATCTGTGGAAGAGAGCCATTGAATCACTCTGGATCCCCTGATTCTTTCAATTTGGTGTTATGGGTACTCAAATCTTTCCCTTTTGATTTTTCTACAATGCAATAGCTTGACATAGTTTCTAATAACACCTCCATTCAAAAATTTTAAGATAAGTAAATACAAATAATTATTCAGCGTGGTCCTTCATATGAAAGCCCTCCAAGCTTAAATCATGGACAATCACATAGGCTAATTCCACCTTACGCATAAATATAATGGGAAAAGTACTATAAGATCCCAAAAAATGAATGTAATCACCAAAATGTCCCACAAGAAGTGAGCAAAATGTAATTACAAGTTTCGGTACAAAAAATGACAACATGTCCATGCTGCTAACTTGTTATGAGACTTTTTGGTGATTGCATTTATTCCTTGGAACCCATATAAGGATTTTTCCAAGTATAATTTTAATTGAAGGAATAGGAGCAAGAAAGATCAAAGTTCTAACAACTTAGTCATTGAGACTAGAATAACATGTCAAACAAAGCTTAAATTCATTTTCAAAAACATAACAGACAAAAATTAAGGGAAAGCCCATGAAACTTTATCTTTTAACTGTCCTTAATGAAAAAGTCATGTAGAAGGAATTAAGGATAAACTTCTTTCCATTGTTTATCACCCAATAAAGGAAAAATGTGACTACGTAGTTTAAAATATTTATGAAATAAGCACTCTTTGAGCATTTGATTTTCAAGTATACAAATAGTTATGTTACTCCTATTTATAATTTTTCCTTAATTATTTCTATTAGCGTATGCTATTGAGGAATTTACATTGTTGTTTTCTAACGACCAACTGCAGGCAAAGCCTTACTTGCAGGCAGAAGCATATGAAATTGTGGATGAAAGCATAAAAGGAAATTTCGATGTAGAGAGCATGTGGAAGACAGCCTACATTGCTGTGAAGTCAGTGGAAAGAGATGCATCACTGAGACCAACTATTGCAGAAGTATTAGCAGAACTAAAGGAAGCCTATGATATTCAGCTAAGATACCTTGAGTCTCTCTAAATAAGACAGTGAAGTTAATTAAAAATACTCCAGCTCAAACTAAATTATGTCTGTTATATAGAGAAATAGGTCTTCACATTAACACTTACACAGTTGAGTGCAAGGAGAAGTTGGATTCTCGAAGCTGAGAAAATATGAGAAATATCAATGTAATAGAAATATGATAAATTATTATCAAATATTTGGCCATTTTCAACTTGTAGTCAATCAATATCTTCTCTAATACTTGTAGAAATGTATAAATGCGGTTAGAAACCATTTAGGAATAACAAAAATTATGTTAACATAATTAACAGTATTTAAAATGTTTTTTTTATATAAAAAAATTACCCCACCTCGTAATTAATGCCATTAGTAACTCATCTCCGTCGAAGGGAGCCTTCTAATGCCATGTTGTAGAGGTCTTTGAGGACAAAGAATGGAATTTGATTCTCTAGTAAACTCAAGTCTACAAAAATTGTACCTGTTGTCAACCATGGATTTAGTACAACACAATCTTCTTCTGACTAATTCTTCAACTTGTCATGGATAAAGTACTCAAATATGAAGCACGAATCAATTAGGATCATCTTCACAAGTCATAACTATCATTTGGTTAAACCGCTTCAGCATAACTACCTCTAATCCTACTTTCACTTTCTTTCGAGTATCTTAAAAAATCCCCAACAACCATTTCAACCATTTCAAGAAAAATCTCTATTTGGCCATTGTAAAATGGACCAATTGAAATGACACTTGGAGTAGAGCCGGTAATATGGGCGGGCCCGTCGGGTTCGGGCCGGGCCCAACAAAACCCGTTTTGAATATGGGCTTGATTTTTCGACCCGGACCATATTGTTCAGGTTTCGGGCGGGCCCAAAAAAGCCCGTTTTTTAAGCAATTTTTTATCATTTTTTTTCTTTTCTTCGAATGAGCCCCTCGAGGACCGGGGTTTACAATATAATTATAATACAAATATACAACATAAAATTATAAATTTAAGTTTAAAGTTTTAACTTTTAACACATTACAAAAAACAATAATGATAGTAAAATATAGAATATATTGTTCAACTTCAAATATTCCAAAATACAACAAATCCCTACACATAAATGAACCACACAATTCATTTGCATAATAAATTAATTATCAAATTAATTCTATTATAACAAAAATCTTAAGTAACAAATCTGCAGTTTGTTCCACATTACACAATATCAGCACTTTAATATATAGTACATTACATATCTCAAATTAATTATTTATCCCAAGTTTCATTGGATCAAAAAACATCTAGAGCATAAAACATAGAGCTTTTAATAAGAAAAATGATTTCAAATTCGTACTGTCATCAAATGAAAAATCTGAATGATGAAAATTATTTTCTAATTTAACTCTATATCCCTATAATCTTCTATTATCAAAACTCAAAACATACTCAAAATTCCAACCCAAAAATTTATCCAAATCAGTGCAAAAATGGCATAATTATAAAGACAAAATTATACATAACAACTTTCATAAAAAAATTTCTTAAAAAAAGTAGACTTAATTACTTATTTGAACTTATAAGATAGAATTTTAGACAGCAAAGAGAGAAAGTGCCGCTGTATTTTATTAATTTTTCTTTTTTTTTAGTCTTTACATTCTTCTTTTCCGCCTCTCTCTCTATTTTTTTTAATATATATACATATATACAACAGAGGAGCACGTAATATGTGTGTGTATATCCCTTTCCCTTTATATATATATATATATTATTTAATTCTCCTTCCCTTAAACAAATCAGATTTTGGGTAAATAGCATTTACTCCAATAAATATTCAATAAATCTTATTTATCATAAATAATTATTTCTTAAAGCTGTTTAAATTATACTAATTAAAAATCAGGATGTTACAACCGAGGTTAATCCATTTTAACTATGATAGTATTTTAAAAAATTATATCTTGTCATTTTTCTATCATGATTAATGTTTTATAAAGTGATGTTGTTCTCTTTTAACCATGGTAGAGCTTTTTATAAAGTGTAGTTAAATTCTTTCTACCATAGTTAAACGATCAACTTGATATTTATTCCAATATGAGAGTGTGATGAAGGAAGGTGAGTGACTGAGTGAGGAAGTCAAGAAGGGAAGGGTATTACTTTAGACTATTAGGGTTTAATTTGATTTTGTTTTAAAATTAAAAAAAAAGAAAGAAAAAAGGAAAATGGGTTCGGGTTAGCCCACGGGTTTAACGGGTTAGCCCGTCACTGGCTCAGGTTTGACGGGTTCGGGCCCAAAATACCCATTTTAATATGGGCCCTATTTTTTCAAACCCATAACCATATTTTTTTTACGGATTTCGGGTTGGCCCACGGGCTTCAACCCGTATTACCGGCTCTAACTTGGAGAACAGGCTTCTTCGTTTAGTTGGCAAATTTAATTGTGAATTTTGTAGATACAACACCTGTCCGGAACACCTCCTATTCCCACTCTCCTATGTTTGTCCTTTTCCCCTAATCACAACCCTTCATCTAATCTAATGGCTCATATTATCCCACTCACCCAGTTTCTTCTTTTCCGTTTGTCTCCCGCATTGCTTGAAACCCATCGACGTCGTCACTTTCTGTTTGTCCTCTGTCTCGGCGACATAGAAGACCACAAAATCTAATTACTGTATATTTCATTTGCCTGGATGTGTTCGTCTTGGCATTATCAAATGATCTGAACTGCTATGACAAATAAATTAAAGGCTTGTAATTTTTCTCACAATAGATTAGACTTCATTTAGAAGGAGATTCACTGCAACAATTGTTCTTCTCAACAAGAAGTATGATAAAAAAAGTTGAAAAGTACATGTGCAATATCAAAATTACTGTATATGGCAACTTTTGTTTTTTAGCATATCTTCATCTTCTCCATCGAAAGAGTTGGATAACTTTGAATTTATTAGCGGCTAGAGGGAAAAAAAATCACTCTGATGGAAGGCTTCTGGTTTTGCGCACGTAGGAGGAAAGGAAACGACCAAGGGGTTGTGGCCTTGCAGGGTGAGTTGTAAGATGAGTGGGATATCATGGGTCATTAGATTATATGGATGGCTGTGATTTGGGGAAGATGATGAAAATAAGAGAGTGGGGAATAGAAAAATAATAGTCACATTTAACATAAGGTCTAGAATTCCCTAGGTAAGCTTTTTTTTTTTAAAAAAAAAAAATTTAGTGCATTTTTCAAGTCAGATCCTGTATTTTCATAAGCTGAAATTCCAAATTCTCTCTAAATATAACATGGATAAGCACACTAGCTACTTCAACAAACAATGCATATAATAGAAACTTGGGGATGATTTTCAATTTGGACTATTGGAGAAAACCAATGAAATAAAACCCGGACCCGGACCGGCCGGTTCGACTGGTTCGAACGCGAACCGGCCAAGCTGAAAAAACCGGAGGGGGCATTGAACCGGTCAGAGGCGGGGTTGACCCGGCCAAACCGGGGGTTCAACCCGGTAAAGACCGGTCAACCCGGGGGTTCAGCCGGTTTGACCCTTTTTTTTAAAAAAAAATAATTTTATTTTATTATAATTCACCTAATTACTAACTTTCATTTCACTCAATTTTAGAAATTAGGAAACTATAATACTTTAAATCATATTTTACTTGCATATACTTAATATTTTATTATTGTTACTCTTAATATTTGTATTTTAGTCTGTGGATTGTAGAATAATATTTATTTTCATGTGTAATCAACTAAAATTTTCTTTTTTTTTCCTTTATAGAAACATTAAAATATTCATATTTGATGAATCATGCATACCTATCTACATTTACATTTTGATATTAGTGATTATTAATGTTAATATCAATAAAATTTTATTATTTTAATATAATCCGGTTTGACCCGGTCCGACCCCGATCCAACCATTAACCCTTGAACCAGTGTCTCATCCGGTTCGATACCCGATCCGGTTTTTTGAACGTTGGAGAAAACTATAGAGCGCTGGCTGCCATTTGGACCATTATTGGAAACATACAATAGAAAGTTGGGAAAGATTTGGAGACTAGCTACTAGCTACTTCTCGAATCTTTATTTGCAGAAAATAAATTGTGTAGAAGTTACTTTTTTCAACATGTCTTGCTCTTTGATCTCTTGCTTTTTTCACTACGCAAGCCCACTTTAACATTTACAACTACAGCTAGCCAACTCCTAGCTACAAGTTCATCACATGATTAACCTAACTTTCAAAAGTTATATCCATCTATATTTCGTTTTAGGTATGTTTATCCCAAAAAAACATTAATTTTTTCAAAAAAGTTAACTTGGCTAACCCATTAACCTCAGACTTCTCGAGTTGAGTTCAGGTTACCTCGAAAATAAATGTAGATGGATATCACTTTTCTATATAAACAATTTGTTTTTTCACTTTGAGTTGGCCTCACTACTACAAAACAGGGTTTTCACGTCACAAATTTTGAACTTTTCACGTCACTTTTTGGTGTGACATAAATTCAAGTGACGTGGAAAACTGGACTTTTAACGTCACACCAAAAAGTGACGTGAAAAGTCATCTTTTTCACGTTACAAATTACAAAAATTGTGACGTTATTTGTCTAAAATTAGACTATATTGATAAAGAAAAGACAGAGAAACCACGTCATATTTTGTCAAATGTGACGTGATTTCAAGAAACCATGTCACACATTACACAATATGTGACGTGGTTTCTGGAAAAACCACGTCACATGTTATAAATGTTTGACATGGTTTCTGGAGAAACCACGTCACACATTACCAATTTGTGACATGGTTTCTTGAAACCACGTCACATATTCTGTAATGTGTGACATGGTTTCTTGAAACCACGTCACAAATTTGTAAAATGTGACGTGTTTAGTTTTTTTTTTAAAAAAAACGATGGGTTTCTCCAAAAAAAGTCATCCACGTCTTGAACCTAGCAGGTTTCTTCATCAAAGTCCAGTCGCCAATTTATTCTATAATTTCTTCAGACTTTAACCATTTTCAAATTAAAGAATCAACTTTTCCAATCTCCTAACATAATAAAAACGGATTTCCTATCTCATATGATGATATAATGGCTGGATAACATTCTCTAATTAAGAATGAAAGAGGTTTTACTCCTAGATGTGAAACTTCCACTAAAAATATTCATGAAAATGCCTTTACTCTCAAAGAAAAAGGGAAGAAGATTAAAGGCAGACATTGCCCGCAAAAAATGACGAAGAAAAAAGATAAGAAAGACAAGCAACAAAGTGTTAAATACAACATTATTAAGTCAAAACCAAGAACATAAATAGAACTTCAAGTTAAAACTAAGAAGTTTATATTCAAAAAGTCTATGAAGCAAAAACTTTATTCGATCACAGGTAGGGGTGGAAATAGACCAGGCCTGGCCTGGCCTGATCATAAATAGGCCTGGCCTGTTGTATAATTGATTGGCCTGAGCCTGGCCTGAAGCCTGTAATAGGCCTTTTCTTTAGGCCTGAGCCTGGCCTGTTTACAGACAAGGCCTGGTCTGAAGCCTGTTAAAAGGCCTGTTATGATAAACAATGGTATGATACACAGCAACAATGCAAGAACACAAATCCGATGCAAAATCAACAAGATTTTAAAAGACAAATGAAATATAAAAGCAATAAAACTAATAGTCTGATACAACCAACAAGAGAAAGGGAAACATTGAGAGTTAGTGAAAAGTGAGAAGAACACTTGGATGAGAATGGAGGCGCCACTGAGAGCGGTGGAAAAAAACCTAAATACATACATATGTAATTTTATTTCAAATTAAGGGTACAAATGTAATGTTACTAAAATATTTTTTTTAAATATAACATGCACAGGCCGGCCTGTTAGTCCTAATAGGCTTTTTTAAAAGGCTTGGGCCTGGCCTGTTTAGTTAAATAGGCTTTAAAAAAAGCCTGTGGCCTGTTAAGCCTGGGCCTAAACAGGCCTGAAATAGGCCAAGCCTAAGGCCCCTGTTAAGGGCCTGGCCTGTTTCCACCCCTAATCACAGGCTTCAAATTTTGAGCTCCACGAATTTGTTAAAATACTTACAGAAATATCTTATCTACAGGTTAATAAAGACACACCTCGGCACCAAGAAAATAAGCATGAACTGCAGAATGGCCAAAGGAAGGGGGTTCGAGCACACGAAGCTTGCACAGCACTGGTGTGGCTCTTCAATGGCAAAACTACGTTTGGGAATTGGATCTCTCAACCGTTCGATCCAGGATCTATGGCAGAGACTCCCTCCTCTTGACATCTCCCAAAGCCTTCCTCACTTACATGCCGCCCACAGAACGATGAACGGCTTTCTCTCTTCTGTGCTATAGAAGAAGCATTTTGTTGAGTCCATTCGATTACGCTCAAATTCTGTTGATCTAGGCAGAGGACTGAGATCTATGATGACGATGAGTTGTTAGGCCTTCATCTTGGCGGCGTGCTTGCGAAGATCTCGCATTGGAAGAAGAAGAAGTAGTAGCAGCACCAGAAGGAACCTTAGAAGAAGAAACAAGAGGTAAATGAAACAAGAAGAGAAAATCAAATAACGAAAACAGAGGAAAATGGAAAACCCTAACCAAAGGAAAATGGACGACGAGGCAACGGAGAACGAAAGACGAATGGAGAATAGCGTGGATGAAGCAAAACGAATTTGGGAAACATTTTAGGGCTGCCGCGCGCGGGATGGATACATTAAAAAAAATTGATGTGACTTTCAACGTCACACTTAAATTAAGTGTGACGTTGAAAGTCACGAATTTCTTTAAAAAAAATTTAAAAAAAAATTGTTGTGCTTTCAACGTCACACTTAATTTAAGTGTGACGTTGAATGTCACGAATTTTTTTTTAAAAAAATTAAAAAAATTGCTGTGACTTTCAATGTCACACTTAAATTAAATGTGACGTTGAAAGTCACAAATTTTTTTTAAAAAATGAAAAAGAAAATTTGTGACTTTCAACGTCACACTTAAATTAAGTGTGACATTGAAAGTCACGAATTTTTTAAAAAAAATTTAAAAAAAAAATTGGTGACTTTCAACGTCACACTTAAATTAAGTGTGACGTTGAAAGTCACAGCAATTTTTTTTCCGTTTTTTAACATACAAGTCACACATATTTAAAGTGTGACGTTGAAACTTTCAACGTCACACTTAAAATTATGTATGACGTTGTATCTCCCTCCACCTCCAACTTAATTATAAAAATGCCACCGCATTTTTTTTCCATGTCACTTTTATAATTATGTGACGTTAATTGGTGACGTGAAAAGCCTGTTTTGTAGTAGTGCCTTATATATTCACTAACTTTGCTTCTTCCCAAAAAAATTCTTGAAGCAACTTCTTTTGCTGCACACTAGTACTTTCAGGTATCTGAACAATGTATTTGTGAATGGGTTAAAGGGCATTTTTTGCCCCGGAAGTTTGAAAAATGGGGCAATGTTGCCCTTCCGTTAACATACCTAATGATCAATAGTTTGTTGACCAAACTATGGTGACGTGGCATACTTACGTGGCATGGCATCCACCTTACCCTTCTTTTTTCCACCTCAGACTTTTTTCCTTGAAGAAATTTTAAGAAAATCAACTCCTTTCTCAGGCTCCATGACTCATTTCTTACAGACCCGTTTGAGTCAATCATCTCCTTTCTCCCTTCCTGGCGTCCTCAAACCTCTCCCCCTCAAACCTCACCCCTCATCACTCATTAGCATTCAACCTTCGTCGCCGACCCAAACAGCATTCAACCGGCTTCAACCCCTCCCCCTCCCCTAAGGTACCCCTTCGATCGATGCCCCTAAACGACCTCTTCTTCTTCAACTCCTAACAAATCCCTCATGCATTTCCTCCCCAAGACCTCCAAGTCTTCTTTAGATTCATTCTTGAATCTACCGCTGATGAAGGAGTTGAACTCTGAATCCCTTTCCATCTCCTCCCGCCACTCTCTCTCCTCCTCCGCCTCTTTCCACGACTATGATGATCTCCCTTGCCTTTCCCTTGACTCTGGCAGCTCAATCCCATCCCTAGGATGCGATTCCTCAACCTCATGCCCTCCTCCTTAGGCATGTCGTGTAGGATAATCTGATGAAAATAGGATTGGTTTTTGTTCTTATTGACAGATCATACTTTGATATAGATGAATCAAAGTTATTTTCATGATGAATGAGTCGTTTCTTTAATTGTTGTTGATTTGAGTTTTGGTCGAGAATTTTATGATGGCATGAGTTTTTGTGTGTTGGCCATGGATGCAAGGGAAGGAGATGGGTTTTTTTGGGTGGAGGATATTTTAGTATTTTTATATTATAAATACACATTTCAATTTAAAATTACTCATTGGCAAAAATAAAAAATAAAAACTACTTAAGTTTTTAATATAAGATTTAATTAACAGTTTGAAAAATTTTAAGAAAATTAAATAAGTGAAAATTATAGGGAAAATGGCAACCATGTCCTATATAAGGGAATTAATCACAATTAAGTCCAGTGAATTGTCAATTCAGCTCTTTGAATTGTCAATGTGGGCTCCTTAAGTTGTCATGATACCTGATTGTGATTGATTCTCTTATTTATATTTATAATTTTTCCCTAAGAATAAGCATACTGAAATAAAATATTTTATGAAAGCCAATTTATATTTGTTTATTAATTTTTATATTAAGTCCATGAAATTGTACATTAAAAAATAGCATGAGAACATCTTTTTTTTTCTAAAAATCTGACGTGGACAAGGAAGTCTGAGGTGGATGCCAAATAAGCATGCCACCTCACTATAGTTTGGTCAACAAACTGTTGACCATTAGGTATGTTAACGGAAGGACAACATTACCTTATTTTTCAAATTTCTGGGGCAATATTGTCCCTTCGAAAACTTCTAAACACCCACAGCTCGTTTAACAAAACTTCCAGGGTAAAAATGCTCTTTAACCCATTTGTGAATCGCTGATTCTTGATTTCTATGAATATGGTGCATTGGAAAGAAGAAGCTTATAGCTTTTTTGAATAAAGTTTTCATTGGCCATTTTTTCTATTGTTACTTCTTTTTCTCTTGTGACTTAGTTTTGCAAGAATATTGTTTTAGCTGTAGTTGGTAGTTTAACATTAGTTGATGATCGAGTAACAAATGAGGAGGCATTGTCCTCCAATTTCCTCATTCCTCTTGATGAGTATGTATATAGAGGAAAAACCCTTGCTGAGCTTTGTTGTGATTCACTTGAAGATTTCAATCCTATGGTTTGTGTTTCTGTGAAGAAGGTTTGCAATTCTCACTTTCCTCATCCATATTTTTTCCTTCCATTCATTTTTTCCATCATGGATGAACTGGTGAAAGGGTTGATCACAATAAAAAGGGTAGAGAAAGACTTAAGTCAACACTCGGTGAAATTATTGAGCATGACCTCTTGACGAACAGTTTATCCAATGATTTGGTTGTTGATAGAGCACAACACACGTAGTTTAATAACTGTGCGCTTGTTTTTTTTTCATAAACGTTTGATTGCCATCTTCTGTTATTTTTTGGGGTGCAAGTGATTTGTCAAGTTTTGGTATTGATTTCTTCAACAAGTTTGATGTTGTAGTAATCAGTTGTTGCTCCCTTGCCACAAAGATATGATGCCATTGCTAACAATTGTTTATATATTTATTCTTTTCACTTTCACAAAACAACTTACCTTTTAATGAATCATTACCTGGTTTTTTATTGTTATTTGTTTAGGTATTAGGCCTATGAATATTGTCAATAAATCTCTTCTGGCCAAGCAAATTTGGCGAATTGTTTCTACTGATGAGTCCTCCTTATTAGCCACTACTATGGGTAAAAGGCATATATATTGGTCGAAGAACCAATGGCTATTGAAGCCTTATAATTCTTCTTGGCTTTAGAATTATATTCTTGAATGTGAATCTTTTATAACCAACAATCTTCAGTAAGAATAGGTACTGGTTCAGCTGTCTCTCTCAACCACCCTATTTAGTGGCCCATGCAGTGCTCAATTAAAGGTATTCATAAAGTCTCTGATCTGCTTACGCATACTTCTCTTTCTTCCATCCCTATTCGATGAAATTTCCTCTGGTTAGACAACTTTATTCCCCTCAGATTGCTTATCATATTCTATCCACTCCAATATCATTCATATCCAATAAGTATCGCATTGTTTGGACTGGTAGCAGCTTAGGAAAATACACAACAAAGCTTGGTTATGAACTTCAGTTCAATTCTGTGTATACCTCTCAGCCTAGTCCATATCTCTCCCTCGGAAGCAACTTTTATTTATTTGGAAACTTCTTCATAAGGCCATTCCTTCAATTGATGTACTAAGGACCCATCACCTGGACATTTCGAGCTCTTGTTCTTTTGGATGTTCTTCGGATGAATCGACTGACCGTATTTTCTTTGATTGTCAATTTGCAAAAGTGGTATGTTTTGTCTCTTTCTCCTTAAGACCTCCTCCTAATTATCGTTAAATGATTTATTGTCATGGTTTAAGCAGTTTCTCTTGTCCTTGTTATCTCATGAACATCTGCTTCTCGGTGTTATCATTTTGATAAATGCATTATGGTTTCAAAGAAATATTTTAGTGCACAAATGAGGCAATGCTCAACCTCGCTATGTCATTCAGCAAATTTTTAGTAATCTGACTTTTTTATCGCTGGCTTTCTCCTCCACTTTTGATATCCCCAAGTGTAAACTCTTAATCTCTTCTCCACCAATTCAAGATTGGGAAGTCATCATTAGGAAATGGAAATGAGGACCTTCATCATGTTGTTATATTTTCATACGTCACAGAGGTCTTCTGTTACAGCAACAGCTTTAGAAAAGAGAATTTTCTTCTCCATCATTGTTTGCCATGTCATATCTTCGTTCAGCATTGAATTGGGTCTCATTAACAAGACTTAATATAAATTCTCTAATGGTGTGGAATATCAGAAAAAGTTTTGTGAACTTTTCTGCTATTACCTAGCCAGGATACGATGTGGTTACGCATGATGTTCAAACTTTTCTTAATCTCTTTTTTAATGTATGTTTTGCAATAACTATAGGCTGCAGATATGTTGTTATAGCTAGTTTATTACCAACGCCGGTTTCTGTAAGATCTATGTGATAATATTTCTATTATTAGTAACAGTAATGTCATTTTGTCTTTGATTAAAAAAAAAAAATCACTAATTTCATTACATTCTTGCCCATTTTTTTGTACCACAATTCTTCGCTCCTCTTCTTCTTCTTCTTTCTGTTGCTCTCGTACTTCTCCTTCTTGAAAGTTGGTGAAATGCCAGTGGGAGAAAGGGTTGGTGATAGTAACACCGAACCACGCTATTGCGGTGTGGAGACGGAGTTCAGTGTTGACATGCCACATGTGCTGAGTCACCATCTCGTTTCTGGGGGATTCGATTTCGTCGTTGCTCCTCTGAACTGTGTCGAATGCTTCCTCTCTTATTTTTATTTACTTTTATTTTTTTTACTTTTAAATTTTAACATTATCGACATCAACTGGTGGGAATTAATTACTTTCTTTGGAAGAAAGTTCCGTAGAATGTGTATTTCTATGTTTCCTCACCTGCGCGCATTATCGAATGTATGCGTACTTTATAACAAGTTTATATTGAAAATTAAAAAAAGAAAAAAAGAAAAAGAAAAAAAGTTGCCTGGAATTTTTTTTTGGCCAATTAGCCGCTCACCTAGAATGGAAGTGTTTTATAGACCATTACAGTGAAGGTGCTCGACAATGAGCTTATGAAGTTTCACTGGGTGGGAATGTTTAACTACACTTTCTCAGAGTATAATAACAAGCCACGCATCTGTAACTGTAAGTACTGAAAAATTAGGCCATTTTGGTTTAATAAACTAATCAGAGTACATATTCTGACGAATTATGGTTGTTCTAATTTAGCCGCAACCGGCTTATAAACAATGTATTCACGGATATCTGGTTTTTCACTGTCTATGTTTTGACTTGTACTCCCTCTCCGGTCTTAATTATACCTCCGGTCCTAATTATAAGAGCCAGTTAACTTTTTTTGAAGAGATTAAGTAAACAAATTAGACCCCTATATTTTAATATATGTAACATGTAATTAGATTATATGATAGTTTATAAGTAAAACAACTTTTGAGGAAAAAAGATAAATATAAACAATTTAAAGTAGTGTATTTTGTATCCTTAATTTTTCCAAAAAAGTCAACTGGCTCTTATAATTAGGACCGGAGGGAGTACTTTTTTTTTTTTTTTAGAAATTAAGGATACCAAATTAATCACTTTAAAATGTCTATAAAACTAATTTACTATACTTATAAACTATCGTATAATACAATTACATGTAAATTACGTGGTTTATTTAACTTCCTTAATCTCCAACAAAAAAGTCAAAATAATCTTATATTTAAGACCGGAATATATTTTAATGGTCCTGTTTTAGCCCTACACAGTGGAGTACTCGTGTAGTGGCTAGTGGGTATGTATTTGAGTTACCTATTTTTCTTATCAGCTTTGGCAGCTGCCATTTTAGTTTATTTGTAACTCCTTTCATTCTTTTTAACAGATTTAGATCTTCATCTCGGAGCAGTACCTTGTTTAAATTAAATTTTCCTTCCTAAAAATAGTCTACAATAAGCACCTTTACACTGGGCCTCTAAATGATATTGACCTCTTTGACAACTGCCGAAGCACTGCATTCCAACAAAATAACTATTTCAGATGGTTTGCTGTGATTATGAGTTGAACCAGAATGTCATTATTCTTTGAGCACTTTGTTTTGTTTTCCTTACTGAAGTAAATGATTGTTTAAAATTTACGTCAGCTTCTTGTCATGCATTATGTATATAACTATGATTATGGTGATGTATTAACTTTTTTATTTTTTTCAAATGGCCTGAGCTTAGTATCATGATCTATTCTATTTTGATTGGTGGTTCTGTGAAGCTGTTTCTTTTGAGGCATGTCTAGATTCAATGCTGAAAATTTGTCACATACTAAAAAAAATAATGGCATTGTATAGAGGCTGTTGCATCAATTTTAAACTATTTAACTCTTATAATAGACCATTCACATATTTGTGAGAAGGGCAGTTTGCTGTTCTGGAAGTATATATTGTTTACCTTCTTTCTGTAAAATCTTTGTTAAGTTTAGGGTTGTGTAAAATTGATAAAATGGTTTATTGTATTTCTTCAGGAAAAATTAGCCAATGGATAGATTTGGATTCAGAGGATGAAACCCTCAGGATGGACTCAGAAACCACTCTTAGACAAGAAGTAGCTTGGGCTTCTTATCTCTCATTACATGTCGGCTTTGGCATGATCAATTTGAGGCATTTTTTTAATTGATGCTTGTCCTTATTGGTTTTGATTTCTTAATATGCCCTGTGGATCCACTCATGCTTGCTCTTGTCACTTGAGACTTCTGCTATGCTTAACTAACCACCATTTTTTCAGCTGAA
The DNA here is from genome assembly GCA_037074515.1 of Mimosa bimucronata. NCBI lineage: Eukaryota > Viridiplantae > Streptophyta > Magnoliopsida > Fabales > Fabaceae > Mimosa > Mimosa bimucronata. The sequence continues at coordinate 7,526,962 of CM073446.1, forward strand.
ATGACTTGATTGTCTTCCCTTGTTTTATTACTTTTATTAGCTACTGTAGCTTCTTCCAGTAATGAAATATGATTCTAATTAAAATTATAAACTGAAGAACTGAAGGGAAATGATCACATGGGGAATTGTTTATTTGAAACTTGATGCAAGTGAACCTGATTTTGTATAATTTATCAAATTATGTGGTGAAAATTGTTGACCTATGAAAAGATACAAGAATTATATCGTTTCACTTAAGAATCACTGTGATTTCATTTTGGTAAGAGGGCATTTTAATTTCTGAAGTACGGGAATCTGTATCTACTTGTGTTATGTAACATATAAACCATGAAAATTATAACTTCATCCTTGGAGATTAGGATGGATTCAACTTCCTTTTCCTATGTGAAATCTTACCTGGACATTAATGTCCATATGGCTAGTATATGTCCCTCACTCTTTGACATATTGTTTAGCATTTTGATGTTGTGGCTACCTTTATCTCTGCCATTTGCGCTCTGAATTGCATGTGGTCTTCCCTAATTCGTTGTGATATTCTGCAGGCTTGCCTTCTTCCAGCTCCCAAGAGAGCATCTTGTGCTAATTATGCTAGATGTGTGAATCAAATCTTGCAGAACGTAAATCATATGCATGTGCTAGTCTTCCTTCAACTTCTGTGCTGATTTCTTTGTATTTCCTTCCTAGATTTCCCCTCTACTAACTTTCTCATTTTCTGTAACTTTGTTATAAAGTGTTTCTTAGAATTGCATTGGTCATGTCTGATGATGATTCCATGGGTGCCAGTTCTGAAACTTTGGTGATGCATTCCAAAATCCTGTTTGCATGATTTTCTAGTTTTATTTATTCGAGCCACAGTGTATTGCAGCTTCTAATTTTCAAAATCAATTTCAAAATGATTTCTTATTTGGGAGGGCTTTCTTTATTATTGGTTTTTCACGAGACTTCTTAGCATTTTGAATGAAGTGTTCCTTGATGTAATACATTGTGGTTGCTAATCATGTGGTGTTCTTATATTGTTAGAGATACAGCATAATAGCCACTCCTAAGCTTGTAATTAAATTAAATTAAATTTAAACACAGGATATGATGGGCCCGTGTTTTATCTGTCAAGGAATGTGTTAGACAACTAGGAATAATTTTATTTAGGATCAGACTGTTGAGAGGTTACATATTCTGATCTTGGTATGCTTTAGTTTTTCTTAGTGTGAAAAATGATTCCAGCCTTATTTTCACTCTAGCTTTTTATTTCTCAGGTTTTCAGATTGTTTCTTGGGAAACTTGGAGTTCATTTCGTCTTCTCTGTGAGCATCATAGTCAATGGTCCATCACACTTGATATTGTGTGAGTGATTCAGAATCAGGCCCTTTATTCTTAAAAATTATTACTTTGATCTCTTATCATGTTTCTTATTTAAATTTTGCCGAGCTTGTTGTACTGTTGCACCAATGTCATAATTTATTTTAGATATGATATACCATCAGCACACTCACTTGAACGTTGGTTTGGGGAGCCTGTTGGATCAGCTATAATAAGTGCTGATGTAAGGACATCTTGTGGCTTATTATACGGCATATGCATATTGCGCTGCTGCTAATTCCAATTGTAAATTGTAATTATTTGTGTTGGATTTTTGGCAGTGCTTTTTGACTAATGCTCGTGGTTATCCATGCCTCTCAAAGCCCCACCAGATGCTAATGCTAATTACACGTTTTCTTAACCATTCTACATAGGTAATCCTTCAAATTTCTCTGAATGTTGTGTTACCCAATAACTGAGTTAGAAATAACTTGGGGGTGGCATATAGCAAGTTGAGCATTTACACTTACTTCCTTTGTGGATAGCCTTGTTGCCTAATCTTATTCTTACAATCCTGGGATCTTGTTCATCTTTTTCTGGGGACACTATAGGCTTTACTAGCAGATAATTACTGATCAAATCAAATTAAAGCCTCCTATTTTCCCCTCAAAAAGTTCTTAAATTCTTGAAATGTTGGCCAGATGATTATATCTTTAAACAGTTCATTCAAGAGCTAGTGTTGATCCAGATGCTTCTCATGTGAGTAAGTTGCTGTGTTTTGTCCATTTCTACGCCCACATGCCATCTTAATGCCGTAGATCATACTCTGAGCAGTATTAATCAGTTAATTGTTCTTTTTGTGCTTTGCTGCTTTTAGTTAGTCTGGATTTGGTTACGAGTGCCATTGTTATTCTATGGCACTTGCACGTTTTATATTTGCAAGTTTGTATTGTATTTATCTCCATTCTATCTTTAGTCCTTTGGCCAAGAGTATTTAGCTTTGAGTGATTGTTTTACAGAAAGTCATCCTTTGATAGGGGCTATGTTTCTTATCAATACCGAAGAATGGATCCTATTCCGGAGCAAGAACAGTTTGAGGTATATATTTTCCCTTGTGAATGAAGGCATAGCATTATCTGCTATCATCTTCCTTTTTACCTTCAGTCTCTTATGCCAGCTTGGTTACAGGGACCTTTTACAGCCACCCTTGCAAGTAAGTATTCCTAGTATGGTCCTTCAATTTTTTTGGCTTTTGTGCGTGATTTTTCACCATTATCTGATAATGGTGATGTAACATCCCAAATTTCAGAAAATAGGAAAAAGGGAACTTTTTAGAATTTTAGAAATTTAACTAAATATTAAAAAGCATCGAAAATAAATTTATGATATTTAGGCATTTTTGATAATTTAAAGACTTATTTTCTTAAAGAAATAAAGAAAAATAATTAAGAGATAAAACTTCATTTGAAGAAAAGAGATAATAAGGGTTTATTTAAAGTCTTGGGAAGGCATATAGGAATCAAAAAGCCTTATAAATGAATTTATGAGACCAGAGGTATTTTTAGTAATTTTTAAAAGTTTAATTTCTTTATTAGCTAAGGAAAAATAGTTAGAAGATTAATTTAAATAAGGGAATATTTAGAACCCTGAGGTATTGTTTGATATTTAAATAGTTTTATAAATAAATTTAGAAATTAAAATATATCTAGGAAAATTATTTTGGGAACAGATTTAGGTCTATTTCTAAATGATAATGATAAATAAAATTATGATTTAAGAGAAAAATAGAAAATAGAAAATGAAAAAGACAATATCTGCCCCTAGTTAAAAATATCTTCAATTATAAAGGGTAAGGCAAGATAGTAAAATACCCATAAAAACAAAATATCACATTCCTCTTTAAATATTAGCCACACACGTGTCCATTCTTATCCCTCTCTATTTTCTTTTTCTTCTCTCTGCCTCCCAAATGAAAGATACATATATACACAATTGAAAAAAATATACACTCCCTCTCACCCGAAATACACACACACATCACACTTTTCCTATTTCTTTTCCCCTGTTCCCCGACTTCCTCACTCTCTCCCTCGTGCTCTCTGTACCTCTGTTCTTTGCGTCTGTAATCAACGATCAGCGGCGGACGGCGGCCGAGATCGCGACGGGAAGACGGCAGACGTTCAAGGGAAGCTTGGAGTAGTAGTGGGTAAGTCTATTTCCTTCTGATGTCTTCTCTTTCTGGTTCAATTTCGAGCAAGTTGAGGGAGCGATCCGAATTTCTGGTGGGTTCTTAAGGTTTATAAACTCATAGGAATGATGCTTGGGCTGTGTTTTCAATGATTTGGGAAGCGATTTTGAGTAGGGAAGTGTATTTGGCCGATTTGTTCAAAAACCCCAACCTGGGTACTGTTCACCGGCGTCGAATTCTGGGTGCCACTGAACAGAAATTTTGTCTAAACATGAATAATAACAACATTGAGTCAATAATTGAGTTTTATGTTAAAATTTAGAGTATTTTTGGCTTGTTTGATTTTCTGTTTCCCCTGTTCTTCACAGTCTCATGTTCCGTCGAATTTCTTGTGATTTTCTCCTGTTTTTCATTGAATATTCTGTTCTGATGGAAGTAAGACGAAGTTGAGGTTGATTGTATCTGGCTGATGGTATGTGGATTTTGAGATTGTTCAATTTTCTCTTTTCTGGTTGTCCTGGCTGACAGGTTGCAAAGGAAAGAAATAGGGAATGAAATTGATGTTTGGTTCTGTAAGGGGAGATTTTGAATTAAATTTCCTCCGTACTGTGCTTAGATGCAGGGTCAGTGGTAAATGATTAGTTAATGAGTCTGGCTTATGATAATATAAGAAATTGATTATGTTTCCTGTTTGAAGTTCCTAAGTGTTAATAGATTGCTTATGGATGATCAGAACAAGTATAGAGATTTTAAAATGAAAACTCAGAGTGTTATAAAGGAAGTTGATGTTGTTGTTGGTTAATGTTGTGGATATAATGAAAAAGATAAAGAATGTTGAGGGTTCTTAAGTAGAAGGTTGGGAATTAACTCTACGATTATAGAATTTAGATGGGATTAAATGTCTAACAAAGATTTGAGTTTTGTGGAGATTAATGATATAGAATATTTGATTCAATGTGATTGGTTGATGATAAGGAAGTGGAATGGGGATTGAGTGAATACATGAAATTTTGAGCTTTCGGTTAAAGTTTCCAAAAGCTGTGTAAACACTTAAAGTGTTAGGACATTAATGAGATAGATAGTCGCTGATTACTGTTGTTGGGATATTATATACTAAGAATCTGAAGGAATGCTGATTGGAGCTTAATTAGAAACTTTGAGTGTTCCAAATCATTACTAGTTGGCAAAGTGGTATGATAAACGTCTTAGCTAATTTCCAATGTTGAAAGTTGTTGATTGCAAATATTTTAGCATAAAAGAGAAGGAATCTAGAATGAGGGAAATAGATGATTAAATGACTAGTAGATGGCTGGAATGGTCTGTAAGGTTGCTCTGTCTTGTGATATAATATTTTAATGATAATTGAATTCTTGGGACATATGTCTTTTATGAACTCCAGAGATTTAGAATGTTGTGGACTATTTAAGAACTTAGTTTATGATTATGTTGATGGTTTTTGAAGTAATATATTTAGGAAAGATATAGGAGTGAACAGGTTGTAATCGACCGTCATGGTTGCATGTTTGCTTTCTCTGATTTATGATGGTTTGTGATTTCTAAAAGTTGTGCCATGTTTCTGAATAGTACATTTTTATAAGGTTAGTTTTGGCTTCCTTAGTTTGAAGCCTTAGTTGTTGATGAGGAGTTGATTATTACACATTTAGGGTAGAATTTGAAGTTTGATAAATATTCTAAGAGTATATGATGTTCTTCAAGTCTGAGAAATCCTTGTTTCGTTTCTGTTATGGCTGATCAGTGTTGTAGCGTAAATTATATTTGATTAAGATTGGGATATTTGTTTGGAATGTGATTTAGAAGTTGAAGGGTTGCTGCAATTAATTAAAGGTATGATTTTTGTTCATTTTTGAGAAGAAAGAACAATGGTCTGAGCTTGTGATTGATTAATGGTGGAGGGAATCATATATTGGTGGCTTAAATATGTATATATGGATTAAAGCGAATTAAGGGTAGCAAGGACTTATGATTAAATAATGAAATAGATAGGATGTTAATTATGAAGTTGGATTCAACGATTACATTTCAGGATTTTATTAATTGGGGATATTAATTGGAGATATAGTGGAGATTGATCGGTTGAGGAATAAGTAATAGGATATTTTTTTAAGAGATTGGAAGGCTAAGGGTGTATTAAGATAAAGTTGGCAATTCTGGAGATACAATCTAGATGTAAATAGTATGAACCGAATCTAAGATATGTATTAATGAAAGTAAGTTTATTTTAATGAGTTATGGAGTTGATGTTAAGTATGGTTTTGTGGGAGTTAAATTGATTCTAGAATATTTGGAGTTGAGGTTTTGGGAAATGAATTATTGGTAGAAGTAGTATTAAGGTAAGTTAGGACTTAGAAGATAAAGAAATATGATTTTGGTTTAATTATGATTGATGATTTGATTTATACTATTCTCTAATAAATCAAATTACTTGGGCTTGATTTACATTATTGATTGACTTATTATTATTGAAATTTTGTAATAAATAGGAAGTAAATATATATAGATGTGTGCTTGTATGTGTATGATTGAGAATTATAAAGAAGTGATTAAAGAAACCCTCTGGTTATAAAGGTTCAAAATAGTTTTAGCAAATTATAAATTTGCTTAGATTTAAAAAGGTTGGGTAGTAATATATAATCGTGAGAGATGCTAAATAATTATGTATAAGTATAGGTGTTAATTTATTATTCATATGTAAATAGGTCTTAAAAATGGCGTAAGTTGAGGAGATCAGTGGAAAAGAAAGGAGCAAATTTATGATTAAGTTCCGGTATTCCAGGTAGCAGTTTATTTCAATAACAATTAAATTGCATGTATTATTTTGTAATATCTGTTGCAAATTTACATTATGCATGAAGGTTAGAAACCTTGTTAATTCCTGCATAGAGTTTATGGAGTACTCCAGGCTTAGGTGGGTCGCACCCCCTTTGCCAGATCAGTTAGTTATAACTTTAAATGTTATAACGAGAAATCCTGCAGGTGAGGCCTCCACTAGTTAACGAATATATTGTTAATAGTGGCTGGTAGAGCATTGAGCGCAGGAAGTATGTGTAATTGTTTTATTTGTTCAGGTTTATGAAATATATACATGTCAATGCTAGCATGATAATATAAGTTAATGAAAGAAACTGATATTGGAATTTCCAATCTCACCCCCTTCCCCAAACATTTTTCAGTAACGCAGGTTTAGAAGAATCTAGCTGGGAGATAGGGAGATGATTAAGATGAGACAGAAGTGCTAGAAGAAGTTTAGATGAAGAAATTAAACTTTATAATTTGAAAAGTAAGATTATTTGTATATGATGTAAAATTAAAATTATTAAGTTATCAGTAGAAAGTATAGAAATTAGAATTGTATAAATTTATTAAGAGATTTAAATTTCTCAAGTATTATGAATTAAGAATAGTTACCCTGTGAGGGTTAGCGTGCTTTTAATTGTTTTATTAACCACTTTATTTTATAAAGAGTTTTAAGTTATTTCAATTTGTCTGAAAAGCCCATTCCAACCAACAAAGGGTTGGTCTAATGTTTTAAAAGAAAAGTTTAAATTTTTACGTATTTTTGGGCTTCTGACATTAAAAAGTGGTTATAATTCAATTAAAATGTTATAGTATAATAGAAAAATTCCAGAGGTTACAGGTGAAGTGCTTTTTATAATAATTTTACAGTGTCTCATGGACAATCTAGAGGCTCAAACCTATGAAACATTTGAGAAAGACACAGTGAAATACTGTCAGGTGTGGTAATGTATTCAATCATTTTTCCATGATTTTATGATGGCACTTTCATCCCAGGCAACTTATTTCGCTTCTAACTCTTCAATATTAATTTTATGCCACAAACACTTTATTTGTTTAATATTTGCATTTATGTGTGTTCAAATTCATGATCTTGGCCTGCAGCTGTCCACCTTATTGTAAAGAAAGGGCCTCTGTCTTGTTTGTACCCTGTTGCTAGTGGGTTTGGAAACTGGTGGCTCTGATTTTGTATTATGTTGTGTTCTCTATCTATGTCAAACCATTAACCTTTTTTTTCTGGGCAGCATCAAAAAGCAGTATGTAAAGCATTGATGGATAGGGTTCATGCTGAAAAGGTGTCTGAAATTACCACTGTGAGATTTCTTCTGATCCTTTGTGCATATTGATTTGTCCATTGCTATTTTTAACTCCAAGTTAAACATGCATTGCTCTGCAGGGTCTTCAATCATTCTTTTTGGCAGATATAATGGTTTTTGGAATTCCTGTGGTTATGTATTGATGGTTGTTGGTGCTGGGCATGAGCCATTTGTTGGGGCATCACTAGAGGTGTGTATTTGTACTTTACATATGTTATGAATTTTTGGATATGGTGTATACTTCAGACTTCCTGTTGAATTTATATTGCGTATATCATATTTACTGGGTGATTTTTATGTTCATAAGTAGACAGCTGAAGAGACTGGGAGAAAGCTAAAAGTATATGCAGCAGAAAAGAATCCAAATGCAGTTGTCACTTTTCATGTACGGTTTTCCCCCCGTTCTTTTGTGGTGATTTCAAACATTTATTTTCCTCTATACTAATATTCCTTGCGTATTGAATTAAGTAAATTCAAACACATTTGTTAATCCTCTTTTTCCTTATACTAATAGTGACTTGCATCTATCAACTTCAAAAGCTTAGTTTCAATTTAGTTTTCGTCATCACTTATGTTTCAACATGTAAGGGTTTGATTTATATATCTAATAAGAATACGCCATTTTCATTTTTCTTTTTAAATTCATGGATGAAAAGTTTTTAAAGGTTGGCATTATGGACAGTTAAGTGCATTATTGACTTGCTAGTTTAACACTGTAAGCTAAAAGAATGTTATTGTTTTTCTTTATTGTGGATCATGCCATCTTATTTTGTGTATTTAAGTTTCTTATGGTGGACGTTGATGAACCCTTGCATCTTGTTGTTTGGGTGTTTCTATAAATTGGTTTTTTCCCCTCCCCTTTATATTTTACAAATTGTTGACGGAATTATAATCTACTATATAGCTTGTAGGAATGTTTTCAAGCTTCTTAATGTTTCAAACGTTTTTATCTTAAAGAAGGCTTTATGTTTTTTGTTACAACAGAGTTTGATTAGGCTAGAGGGCTGGGAAGATATAGTTACCATAGTCTCAAGTGACATGCGCTGCTGGAGTGCCCCTGAAAAAGTTGATATATTGGTATCTTAGCATTTTTTGTCATTTGATTAAATTACATACTTTTAATTTAGTGCCTTAATGCTCCTTGTCTTGATCTAGGTAAGTGAATTGCTAGGTTCTTTTGGTGACAATGAGCTGTCTCCTGAGTGCCTTGATGGAGCCCAGAGGTTTTTGAAGGAAGATGGAATTCCAATGCCATCTTCGTGAGCATAAATCCTTCTGCATATAATATATATATATATATATTGTTGTCTTATTACATAATACTGTCAACTCCTGCTGGATAATGTTAGAATCAAAGAACATGTGAATCTGATAATAGCCAAATAATCTTTAGTCCTATTATGTTGGCATTACCTGAATAGTTCGGAAGCCAATTGTTATCTTATTACTTTTAAGCAATTCTTCATTGGTTTTGGTAGCCTGCGATTTTAGATCTGTGTCAGAAAGACAACTTTAATTTCATATGGATGTTAGTAGCCAATTTCTTATTAATCATCGTTGACTACTCCTTTCAGGTACACAAGTTTTCTCCAACCAGTGGCAGCTTCAAAGTTATTTAATGATGTAAGTCGCTTGTATTTTCACTAATTTACTTGCATTAAATAAACTTTTTATTTGACAAGGTTGTGGCTATTTTTCAGGTTAAGAAACATAAAGATATAGCACACTTTGAAAACTGCTTATGTCGTGAAATTACACGATGTGGCCTGGCTTACCTTACTTGGATGGGTTTTTACATTTATTCATCCAAAACCCTCAGAGGCAGAAAGCAATGATTATATAAGAAGTTGCAATTTTTGATACCTAATAACACTGGATCTGCGATGGTTCATGGTCTGTAGTGCGTTTTTGCTCTTATTGAAGGTTATAAAGTATTGATACTTCAACAAGAAAGAAAATAAACCTGTATTGGATATATGGTACAATACATATTTCATGTTTGTGGATACAAAGCCATCTGTGCATCTATCTGATCACATTCTAAATGTTTGTGGATTTTATTCATACTTTGTGCCTATGCCTGTCTGTTTTGTCATAAAATAGAGAAGGCTTGTAACTGCTGTCAGGGAAAAAAAAAGGTTATACATATACAATCCCCTGTATAACTACTCCTTCCGTCCAATTGTAAGATCACTTTGATTTTTTTAGAGACATTAGGATGCAATTTAATCACCTTAAAATGTCTATAATTATTTGTTTTCTCTTAAAACTAATTTACCTTACTTATAAACTTTTATACAATATAATTACATATGAGATACGTTAAAATTAAGTGGTTTAGTTGGCTTCCTTAATCTACATATAAAAAAAAAGTCAAAAGTAGTAGTGAATAAGAGACAAATTTTCGTTGAAATTCAGTGTGCCGTTGCCCATGGTTAACTTATTGATAACTCTTTCCATATGTTTTGTCTTTTTGAATTATGGGTGCACATCTATATGTATCTATCTATATACTTCTTGAAAATTCCTAACAACAATCCCATTAATTCACATGTACAATGACATCATTTTCATTTCACTCAATTATTGGTTGACATGTTCACATAATCAAAGTTATAATGGAATGTTTTATTCTTAATTTCAAATTTCATTATCAATAATTAATCATTACTGATAATGTATTTTTACTTTTGAGCAGGTATTTTTTTTAATTTTGAAAGTTATTTAAAATTGAGCAAAGCAATTATTAATTATTAAATACATAAACGTATGGAAGTTATTTAATATTAAGAAAAGATAAATGCATGGAACTTATTTAATATTGAGCAATATTAAATACATATATATCTACTTTTAAGAAGGTATTCTATATTAATTCTCTTTTTTTTTATCACTTACATACCTCTTAGTTTAATATTATTTATAGAAAAATCAATCTATATGTATTTGTTTTTAATTTTGCTTTTGAAATTCACAAAATAATTAATGTGTTTAAATAAGCCAGTAAATTAGACAAGGGTATTAATTATTTTTCTATTTGGAAAGTTTTTCTATTTGAATTTTCATTTCCATTGTCAAAAATAAATTGGTTGTTAAAAAACTTCACCGATTAAAATCAATTCTCATGTACATATATCTTAATTTACTATTGTTTTGAAAATACAAACCATATAACTTTTGTTTTTTAATCTACAAGAATAGGCTTTTGAAATTCACAAATTGATAAATGTGTTCAAATAAGTCATTAGTTTAGGCAACAATCCAAACATATATATTTCATTTATAATATGCCATCACATTAGAAAAAAACTATACTTATTTGAATATTTGATCACATACATACTTATTAATTTATTATTGTTTATGAAAAATTCAAATCATATATATATTTTTTTAATCTCCAATATTCAGGTTTTGATGTTTAGAAATTAATTATTGTGTTTCAAATATATCTCTATATTTTAGGAAAGAATAAGTACATATATATTTGATTTAGAATATGTAATATTACCTAAGGAAAGAATTCAACTTATTTTGTTCCTTTACTACTTGCTCTCATTTTTTTATTTATCCCTGACAGTTATGTTTACATAATTTTTTGTTATAGTGCTTTATTATGTTTTGTTACATTAGGTGCATCGCACCAGGATACTTTTCACATTTTAATTATTATTAAGCTGAGTTCAATCAAATAAACCATAAAGAGTGAAGGAAAAGGGATCGACTGGGGAAGCCTTTACGAACACTGTTCATAATCTTTTTTACCCAACATGTACGTGAGGCGATTGGTGGAGAGATTCATCATTGTCTTCAAAGGGCTACCATTAAGACCTTGAACCAATGAAGAGATAATGAACACAATCTTGGTGAGATGAAAATAGATAGACCAAAGTTGAATTAGCAATGCTTTTAGATGATAGAAGCATAAGGTTCAGCCATCTTCTTCCTCTCCCTTATCGTGTCCTTTGTAAAATGGCTATTTATAGCGTCAATGTAGACTCTTTGTTCTTTTGTTTTATTGTACATTTATTTACAAAATCATTTTTATGTGTAAGACTGTCTTTTTGTTGCACACATGAAGAACTTGGTACTTAACCCCTTTTTTAATATACGAGAAAACAACTTGGCTTTTAATTTTAGTTTGTATGTATAAAGCACATAGTCATATGTATCTTACTCTATTGCTCCAAACTTACTAATGAGAATCAATTGAAGGGAAAATATATTATGTTGAGAATTTTGAAGTCCTCCCAAACGATTACCTTATTAATATTCTTACAAAAAAAATATTATTTCTCTAAAAGTTCAAGTACATTTTTTATTGGTCCACCTAATTGCTGACATCACTTATCATCAACAAAATTAGTGGTATATTAGTTCATTCATTAAATTTAAATCAAATAGCTGGAAATGTCGCATATATCATAGTTAATGCATTATACACATGTATGATACTGATTTTATATTATTATTGCATTAACCACATGACTGTTTTATTTTCAAAATTCCAACTTGCCCATAAGCCGTCCTCTAACATTTATTTCCAATTGAAATTGTTAATTTTATTGTTTATATGAATTTTTTATTTTCAAAATTCACACTTACCTATCCCGTTGAACAATCACTGACATTTATGAATAAAATTAAAGGAATATCAATATTTTCATTTTGATAACTCACACAAATCTAAAAACATGTCTTTAAAAATAATTTACAGCTTCTTATTTAATTAATTCTACGAAGTTCAAATCATATAAATATATATACACACACATACGACTATACATATATACATATTTATATTTATATCATATTTACATCATAGGTGCAATTTCTTAGGGGACATTTGTAAATTAGATTTTTTATTAATATTTTAAAAAATATTCATAAAATAAAATTCTAAAATGTGAAAATATAAAAAATATGGCAACTAACACTTTTTCCTATTTCAAGCAAAAAAAAAATCACTTTTTTCCTTTTGCAATCTAAACCATGCTCCATCAATTGTTGAATCATATTTATTTCTGATTTAAATCATTATTGCATTATCAATATTATTGGTTTATTTTTAATAGTCAAACTTGCTCAAATAGTTCCAATCTCATTTATTTATGATTAAAATTAAATGAACATCTAAATCTATATTTTAATAACTCACACAATTTTGCAATCAAGCCATATAAATAAATTCATATTTTCTTTTTGATTCAAATGACCGCAATCAATGATTTTGATCATTTATATTCATATGAAATAAACTTTTGTTATCTTCAAATATCTAATGAACATATAAATATATATTTTGATAACTCACAATTTTGCAATAAGCCTTTTAAAAAAATTCATATTTTTTTCTTTTATCAAAAAAATTGCAATAAATGATTTAGATTATTTATATCTATATGTAATAACTTTTATTGTCTTTGAAGTAGCATTTTTAATCATAAAATAGTTACTCAAAAGAATTATGTTTTTTAGTTTATTTTATTTTTATTTTAACTTCGGTACATTACACGAAGAAAAATCTAGTTAATTATTATTGGCTCCAGTTTTTGGCTTCATCCCTAATTAAAATAGATAATAAATAAATAAATCCATAAGACCGTGCAAGTTTTCTTGGAAACAAATTGACAGACTAGCTGCCTAGTTGGAGCACATTATGTCCGAACAGAGAAACTGGCCAGATCCATGGATATTGACAATAATGCTTGACCCTAGAAGTTGTTTATGAATTACCATCTCTATTATAAGATATACTTCAACAAACACTACAAAAAATCTAGCTTTCAGCGATGACTTTCTAAAACTAGCCGCTGAAGACTTTCTAACATTTTGTTGCTGCTAAATCGTTGTCTATGCAATTGTCACTAAAAGTTTCAGCAGCGACTTTATATGGACTTAATATAAGGTTAAATTGACTTCGTTTTAAAAGATTAAAAAGTCATATAAAACCACCCTTACATATCTAAATTTATCAATTTTCTCTAAATTAATTTACCTTAATTATAAACTGATATATAGATGAGGGAAAATTAAAAAATGACTCTTCAATTCCAAAATCCAATATAGGAAATGTGGACTATTTGATTAAGAATTTTGACTGAGGGAATAACGACATGAACAACTCTACATCGCCTATATGAGATTTTGAAATTTATGTAGTATTTTTTTTTTACATTCCCTATTATTTGACTATGTCAGGGTCGGCCCCCTTGATGGGCCGAATCATTCGAAACAGATCCGACGGATGAAAGCTGTCCAAAGAGAATTGGAGAAGTTGATTCAATAAGCAATAAATGCTAATTGAAGTCAAATTATTTTCTTTTATGTAAAGGAGGGAATATGCCATTATTACTGATTGACAATATTTATGAGAGACATTTATAAGGGTGGTTTCTTCCATCTAAGTATGCGCACTGAGCACTATAATTAGGAGCTCTGGCTTTCTCCCCCCTCACTATTGAGCCCACCCAACCTGACATTGTTGAGCTCACCCAACCTGACATTGTGTGAGTCCTAAAGACTTGAATCAACTCTGACCAAGTAAGTCTTCTAATAGTTAAATATTATTTTTTATCCTAATTTTCTTACATCCATAAACTAATCACATGTAACATATTTTAAAATTAAATAGTTAATTTTACTCTCTTAATTTATTTTTAAAAAAACCATTTGGGCACTGTATCTCTAAAGATAGGAGGAGGTAATATTTAACACATTCGTCTGATTAAAGATTAAACTAAAACTAAAACTAAATATTGTTGCCATGACTTATTTTCTTTTTGTGGGATTCGGGATTTTGTTTTCAAGTTTTTAAATCTTTTTATTTCCTAACCAAACATGACATATATTGCATGGACTCGGCCAAATTCCCGCCAAAACAGTTGATTCCAAGAGTTTATCCCCCCAACGACGGAAATGGCCGACGGCGATGAACTGTTGAAGCATAGGGCTGTTTCTTTTGATAGCATTGTTGTTGAAAATGTCATCGCAGAGTCTGCTCCAGATGAGACTGATAACAATATTCAGAGCGAGGAACATGCCAATGTTGCTGATCCAAAGCAGGATCAGTCGCTGCCTTTCTACATGCTTGATGCCCATGAGGAATTCAATGGACCTAATATTGGTACCTTGCATCTGTTCGGGAAGGTAATTTTCTTATTTTGCTATGTTCATTTGCTCTTTATTTGACTAAATGCGTGTTTCTGATATGAACTCGTTGTCTCAGCTATATTCAACATAGTAGGTTCATGGGGGAAGAGCCCTCAGACAATGTTTAGCATTAAGAGTTTGTATCTTGTTTGGCAAACTCTAATAATGGCAATTCAATTTTAGGTATCAAACCCAGGGCATGGTGATGATGATGCATTTTTTTTTTTTTTGTCTTTAACCTCATTATTTTAGTTTTGAATCCCTAGACAATGTTATTTGCCTCTACTATTTGGATTTAAGCACTGCAAAGTGTCAGTCAGCCACCCATTACTGCTCACTTGTGTGTAATCTGGATGTGGAAAGTTCACTTACTGGAATTCTTGTTGAGAATTAGGTCAAAACAGGTGATTCGTATCAGAGTTGCTGTGTTGTTGTAGAGAACATGCAGAGGTGTGTCTATGCAATTCCTAGTCGTCCTTTACATCTCACTGATGAGATGATGAAACTTGAGAAGGATGTTGAAGAGTCCCGGATTTCTCGTACAGACTTTCATAGAAGGCTGCAAGTTAGTCTTTACTTTTGAAATAGATTTTTACCTTCTCTTGATTATATTCCCCACCTCAGTTTCCATATTTTTTGCTTGCAGCTGCTAATGCATTCTTTCTATTTTCTTTTCTCTTGTAAAATTTTAGGATATGGTGTCTGGTTTAGAGAATGAGATAGCAAACCAGCTGTCCGCTCTGAAGATTTCAACCTTTAGCATGAAGCCTGTTAAGGTTTGCTCATTGAAACATCTGATGTCTCAGAGGGTTCATAATTGTTTCGTTGGATTCTCTTGTGTCCCCCACATTTGCTGCTTGTTCTAGTATTCTGATTTTTTGCTCATATATGCGTTATGGGAACGCCTTGCAGCGGAAGTATGCATTTGAACGTTCTGAAATACCTGCTGGTGAAAATTATGTGCTGAAAATCAACTATCCTTTCAAGGTACACAACTCAATAGATAATTGTTCTTAATCAAAGCAAATAATAATACCTAATTTCATCTTAATTCCTTTATGGCATGAATTCATCATGCATGTGTGACTTGTTTCAATCTGTGTATTTTTTGTCCAATCATTTTTCAAATCATTACTACTGATAATTATGATCCAGGATCCACCTCTTCCTGTAGATATGAAAGGAGAGAGTTTCTGCGCTGTTCTAGGGACTCATTGCAGGTATTCATTTTTGGAGAATATAAGGGGTTATGTTACAGTAATTATTAGAACATGGAATTTGAAGACAGACGAAAGACAATTGAATCAGTCTTTTGTACGCTTGGGAGCCTTTTTTTTTTGTTTAATCTCTAGTTATCTTACATCTATTTTTTTTTTTTTTAATGTTTAGTTATCTTACATGTAGTTTTTTTAGTGGTAACCTGCTTACAAACTGCCTTTTCATTGCATTAGTATTCCTTCCTGGTTCGGTACCTTTAGCTGTTTAAGCATCTCATAATCTAGTTATAATGCATATTTGTGCAAGAAGTGTCTGTAATATCAACATCTAATTTCTTTGAGAAAAGCATGTAAACTGACTTCATCATGACCTGCAGCGCGTTGGAACTTTTCTTAATTAAAAGAAAGATCAAGGGCCCTTCATGGCTGCTAGTCTCAAACTTTTCTTCCTACCATGCTTCTCGAAGGGTGAGTTGAGTATGGCTACTCTAGAAGTAGTGAATTTTCTTGTCTTTTCAATTCTTACAGGTCAATATTTGATCATTACGCTGCACTTGCAGGTTAGCTGGTGCAAATTTGAAGTAGTTGTTGACTCTGCTAAAGACATAATAGTTTCAACTTCCTCCGAATCCAGTTTTGAGATTCCTCCTGTGGTTGTCACAGCTATAAATTTGAAAACCGTCATAAATGAAAAACAAAACTTAAACGAGATTGTCTCTGCATCCATTGTTTGCTGCCACAGGGTCAAGGTTTGTTTTGGGTGCTTGATGTCAGTGTTTCTCTTTCTTATCTTATGTATGTTGTGATAGTGCGCTAACTCATCTTTTATATTGCAGTGTCCTAAGAGGGTTTTAATGTGTATTGAATATTCTATATGTAAATATAGTCATGATCTTAAATATTAATTTTTCTACTTGTATAGTAGTGATGAACATCGAACTGATATTTTTCTGTCAGCTTGATTTTCTTTTTATATCTCCCCTGTCAAAATGTGTGTAACAAAAAATATTTTCTGCTTGTGTTTTCTTGAATATTTGTTAATGAGTGATTTGAATGGCTAGACTTGTATTTGTGATCCATTACTGTACACTTGATTGCTTCATAAATTGAATGTTTGCTGATTTTAGATGGCAACACGTGTAACCATTGAATAAAGTGTCAGACTTGTTTTCCTCAGTAGCTGTTATTATCTATTCACTTTTTGAATGATTGAAGTTTTAAAGTTAATTTCTATTGTTTCTAACAAACATAGGTTGCGCAAGTCACATTTTAATATCAACTCGAGGTGATACTGTTATCATTTATATAAACTGTGGACAAGATAAAGCTTTTATAAGACTACCTAGCAGATCTAGTGTCAACAAATTGTATTGATTTTCAAATGATTACCCGCCATAACACAATTCTCGGTTCGTTATAATATTTTGGATGGTGCTTGATGAACATTGAAATGCCAAAAGAATAAAAGCTTGTTTATTTCCTTTGGAATCTTTAATGGAGAATAAAAACTTAGTGCAGACTCCCCCCAAGCTCCTTTGTGCCAATATATGTTTTCCTCCGCTAACTATTTTGCATACTACTATCAAATGACCCACAAAGTTTTCAAATAATTTCAGTCTTACATCTGATATATTTGAGTAAATATTATGATCAGCATTCAACTTTGTTTGACTTTTCAGATTGACGCTCCCATGTTGGCTTCAGAATGGAAGAGACCTGGACTACTGACCCATTTTACTGTTGTCCGTAAGCTTGATGGAGAAATATTTCCAATGGGATTCTATAAGGAAGTTAAAGACCGAAATACAAAAGCTGGCTCAAATGTTCTCTGTGTTGAGAGCAGGTGGAAACTTTAAATATCAGGCTTTTAGCCTTTCTTTTTATAGTCCCTTTTTACTAGAAATAACCAAAAAACCATTATGGTTATATAGTTAACTATAGCCTTGACCCATATTTTATGTCTGCTTTGCAGTGAAAGGGCTTTACTAAACCGCCTGATGATAGAATTACACAAGTTGGATAGTGATGTTCTTGTTGGACATAACATTTCTGGATTTGACCTGGATGTTCTTCTTCACAGATGTGAGGTGGGAATTTTTGCTTTCATGGGAATTAAGTTGTTCTGGAGAATATAATCCTCAGACTATTTTGATTTTTGAATTCCTCATTCAATTCATAGCTTGACATATTATTTATAGTGTCAAATGGATGATATCAGGATGCGTGATTGATTCGGTAAAATGATATTGACTTTAAATTCAATGGCTAGACACTGTCTTTTTAATTAGAAGAGTTGAAAAATCAAATGGTCATCAGAATAACCTGATTTCCTAATGTTGATGAATATGTTGGACAAGAAATGCCAGTAATAAGGGATTACACTATAATTTTCATGTAGTCAAGTTGACCAGTAAACATCCACACACTCTCTCTCTCTCTCTCACACACACACACATACTTATTCAGTAATAAGACGAATTGAACATATTTCTTCAGCTAGAAATAATTGGAGAATTAGGATGCGTTTGAGCTGTTGTGATCCGTACGATTTGTATTTTAGATTTTGGACTTTTCACCAAAATCACCCAAAACTCAACTGATGCAGGCTTCTAAAGTGTCAGGCATCATGTTGTCCAAAACGGGTCGCCTTAAACGATATTCAATGCCTAAACTTACCAGAGTTAGCTTTGTTTTTGGTTCTGGAGCTAATCCTGCGATCTTGTCTTGCATTGCTGGTCGGCTCCTTTGTGATACATACTTGTGTGCTCGTGACCTAGTAAAGGAGGTATAACATTTGTTGGGAAACTACTCTGGCCTGGATCTTGATTTTCAATTCTTAATTTGATTTTACTACCTTGATTCTTCCAGGTTAGCTACTCTTTATCTCAACTATCAGAAACTCAGCTGAATAAAGTTCGGAAGGAAGTTGCTCCACATGATGTTCCAAAAATGTTCCAATCCGCAGAATGCCTCATGGAACTTGTAGGTGCCAATCTCCTAAAGCTCCTTTTTCCCTTATCATAAGAAATTCAGCATTCAACACTTTCTTTTTTTCAAAAAAAAAAAAAATTAGGCATGCAAAGCATCCCCTCTAATGTTGTATTAGACTAGTTGAATTGCTCATTTTGCAGGCCTATTTGTGTTGTTTTAAATGAAAAATTTTGTTGTGAAATGAAATGTGAGTGGCCCAACTCTGATTTCTTTATCAATTTTTGTTGGATATGCCTTTACTTTTTTAGGGTAAAGATCAACTTTTAATCCTTTCTTTTAAACTCTTTTGAAGAAAGATTAAAACTTATACCAGCTCAAAAACCCATAAACAATTAAAGGGGCACTATCCCCTATACAGAAGAAAACATATTAAACAAAAAAACTAATGTCTGTAGAATGAAACGTGCCTTTATTTTTGAACAAGATAGAGTTCACAAAATAAAAAATGAAACTAGATACAACATGCAAAAGAAGGCAATCATTACAATGTTAAACCATGTCACATTATGCTTGATTCTCGCAGTAATGTTGACTTGTGCAGATTGAGTATGGCGAGACAGATGCATGGTTGTCTATGGAACTCATGTTTCATTTGAGTGTTCTCCCCCTCACGCGTCAGCTGACTAATATTAGTGGTAATTTGTGGGGGAAAACACTTCAGGTGAGCCCTCGTATCTTGTAGCATTTGCTTGGACAAGTTGATGATGTAAAATTGTAAATGTCCCAGGAGATGTTAAACCTTACATCCAATTTCGCTTACAGGGTGCAAGGGCACAGAGAGTGGAGTACCTTCTGTTGCATGCTTTCCATGCAAAGAAATATATTGTGCCAGACAAGATTCCTCCCCATGCCAAAGAAACAAAATTGACAAAACGTAGAAGAACTCATGGTGTTGAGGATGTCGGCTTTGTTGAAGTTATTGACAATACAAACTATGACATTGATGCTCCTGACGGTGATCATAATAAAAGCAAGAAGACTCCGTCCTATGCTGGAGGACTGGTTTTGGAGCCTAAAAGGGGTTTATATGACAAATATATATTGCTCTTGGACTTCAATAGTCTTTATCCTTCCATAATTCAGGTAATAACTTTTTTATAACCTTAAGTGTCATTTTTAAACTGCTTATTTCTTTTTTCAATCTTTTCGTTGATCTCATCTGCTGTAATTGTAATTATGGAAATGCCTAGATTGTGCATTTAGTACGGATGCCTAGTTCTCATCTGCTGTAATTATGGATTGTGCATCTAACTGAGCAAATTTACAGGAATACAATATTTGCTTCACAACTGTTGAAAGATCTGCAGATGGATCTTTTCCTTGTTTGCCATCTAGTAAAACAACTGGAGTTTTGCCAGAGGTAAGTTGCTACAGATATGGATTTTTCTTTCACAGTACTTCCAGCTTTTTGGGTTGTGAGACAGAATTCATTGGATTGTGTAAAAGCTTATATTGGCTTTTGTTTTCCCCTGTTTTATTCTTTTTCATTATTTGGTGTGTATCCTGACAAGAGTATCTGTGAAGGGTTCCTTGCTTCTGCTATACTAGTTTAACTTGCATGACTCAATTTAAATTAGACAGTAGCAACTTCTTCCCTTAGAATCCTTTTGCGCATTTCCATTTCCAGTATTGGGGTGTTAGCTTTTAAGTTAGATGCATTTAACATCGAATGGCACATCCTTTAGAATTCTCATTAGTTGATGGTAAGATAAAAAGAAAAGGAAAAGGAAAAAAACTGATATATGCATGTATATGATTCTAATTTGCTTGTTCCCCTGTTAGTTGCTGAAAAATTTGGTTCAAAGGAGGAGAATGGTGAAGTCATGGATGAAAAACGCTTCTGGTCTTAAAGTTCAGCAACTGGACATTCAGCAACAAGCACTCAAGCTTACTGCAAACAGGTATGTGTCTTTGGTACTCGGTGGCATTCATTTCTTTCCCTTACATATTCAAAAAATATTGTGAATGGTGCAGTATGTACGGATGCCTCGGATTTGCTAATTCAAGATTTTATGCAAAACCGCTGGCTGAGCTTATAACCTTACAAGTAAGAACAAGATATTGGTTTATTTAACATTAACTGTGGCAGCCTTGCTCTTGATTCAACATGAAAACAGAAATCATTAATGAGTCTCATGATTATGTAGGGGAGGGAGATATTACAAAGTACTGTTGATCTTGTTCAGAATAACTTGAACTTAGAGGTCAATTCTCCATTTTTCAAAGTTATTTTGGCAGGCTTTCAGTACCTATATGTGCTATTTGAATTCGATAGTAATAGCTCTAAATTGTCATGCTGTTCCATTTCATAGGTGATCTATGGCGACACTGATTCAATAATGATTTACAGTGGACTAGATGACATTGCTAAAGCAAAAGCAATGGCCGGAAAAGTGATTCAAGAGGTAGGATTCAGCTATGAGGGGTGCCTAGCTCGTTGGGAGCACTATATAATTTACTTGTGGTATTTTGGGCCTTCCTGTGCTCACAGCATTGCTCCTTGCTAGCATTTATGAATTTTTTGTTTTTACTCCTTGATTAATGCAAAGGCTTGTGAGATTAGAACTCGTACATCCTATTATAGTGTATGATCTTGATGAAATGGTTGAGAAAAGAGGAAGTTGAATTTGTTCCTTAGTCTGCACTTGCTACAACCATAAATGACTTCAGCATCTCTCTCTCTCTCTCTCTCTCTCTCTCTCTCTCTCTCTCTCTGCTAAAGTCCGTATGAGCTGATTTCTCTTTTTGGCTCTAGGTTAACAAGAAATACAGGTGCTTGGAAATTGATCTTGATGGTTTGTACAAGAGAATGCTCCTGCTTAAGAAAAAAAAATATGCAGCTGTCAAGGTGCAGTTCAAAGATGGCACGCCAGATGTGGTATTTCATCTTTTTGAAGTTTACTTTTTCCTGAATTTATTGGGAGGAAATCCTGTGGGACTTTTTCATGGTGCAGGTTATTGAACGTAAAGGTTTGGACATTGTTCGTCGTGACTGGAGCCTATTATCTAAAGAAATAGGAGATTTTTGCCTACGTCAAATTTTGTCAGGAGGGTATGTATTCTTCCCACTTGCGTCCACTGATTTATGGGTTTTGCCCTACTAGAAATTTTAGGTGCAAGATTGACCCATTTATCTAGTAGAAATATGCTTCTGGTACTTACAGGTCATGTGAGGATGTTGTTGAATCAATTCATAGCTCCCTTCGTAAGGTATGAGTTTTTTTAGTAATAGTTTCTTGTATATGATAACCTATCATGGATTTTATTAAATGTATTTCTCTGGAAAAAGCCTTGAGGTTTATTGGAGACCGGCTTACAGTAGAGATTTCTATCCCTTAAAAGATCTTTATTTGTGATTTCATAACAGAAGTTTGTGTTCTTGGAATAACGTGAAAGCTAAAACAGGTGCAAGAAGAGATGAGGAGTGGACAAGTGCCGTTAGAGAAATATATCATCACTAAGACATTGACTAAACCTCCTGAAGCCTATCCAGATGCCAAAAATCAACCACATGTTCTTGTGAGTTGAATATATTTGGTTCTTTGTTGACCAATCACTTGTTTCGAAAGTTTCTTTTCTTGCATTTTGCTGTGATTTAATATATTTTAAGGATGCCTTTATGGATCATTATTTAGGTGGCACAAAGGTTGAAGCAAAAGGGCTACTCTACTGGCTGCTCTGTTAGTGATGCAATCCCCTACATTATTTGCTATGAGCAGGTTTGTCATCTAGTTGCTGCTCTCAGAGGCCAGACTGTGAAACGTTGAAAATGTATTAGTTTTCACTTAACATGTGTCACTGATCGTGCATGGCCTTTCCGCTCTAGCAGGGCACTAATTCAAGCAGCGGAACAAGTATTGCTCAACGTGCTAGACATCCTGTGGAACTGAAACAAGAACAAGGCAAATGGATGATTGACATTGATTATTACTTGTCACAACAGGTATCTTATAAAGCAGATCGAAGTTAGCCGTTATTGCCACTCAAGGTAGTGCTTGATTACTTTTCCTCATGTTGCAGCTTCATCCTGTTGTATCACGTCTCTGTGCATCAATTCAGGGCACAAGTCCAGAAAGGTTGGCTGATTGTTTAGGGCTTGATGCATCAAAAGTATGACCGCTTTCCTACTCTGTTTCAGATTTTGCATTTAGAGGCAATTAATGTTTTAGCCATGCTTTCAATTACATTTTCCGATTGACTGACGAGCTGTGAGTGGTTTACAGTTTCAACACAAGTCAAGTGAAGCCTACAATGGTGATCCTTCAAATTCACTCTTGTTTGCTGCTGATGACAAAGAGAGGTAGCCACGTCTTTAGTTTAAAATTGCTGTCCTATTCTTGGTAACAAATTTCATACATGTGCATAATTCCTACCGATGGTTGTTTGAATATTTGAACATGTACGCAATGATTTCTTGATAAATAAATATTTAAGATGTTACAGATAAGCAACAGACTTTGAATCTAGCATTTTTAAGATATGTAAACATGCTATCATGGAATTTTATTTTTTCCATGTTACAACTTCTAATCTTTCAAATATTTTATATGCTTCAGATCACTATCGGTAGGAAGCTAAATGAGCCCCTTCATCTTAATGTATTTTGTGTATTATTAGATTATATATTAGTTTATTAGTTAAATAAACCAGTTTAGAGAAAAAAAATTCAGGCCAATCAAGTTATAATTAACTTATTTAGCTTTTTTAATACTTTGCAAAAAAGTCAATTGGTCCTATGTTTAGGAACGGAGGAGGTATTCCTACTTGGGAATTTGATCATTATTTATTAACGAATCTGAATCTAATACGATAAATCAAATTCAGGTATCAAGGATGCCAGCCGTTGGTTTTGTCATGTCCTAGCTGCTCTGGTACTTTTGACTGTCCTTCCATCTTTAAGTCTGTTTGTGAAAGTGAAAATCCAACAAGCTCGAGCAAGGAGGAATCAAGCTATAACTTCTGGCGTAAGCTGCGCTGTCCTAAGTGCCCGGAAGATGATGGTGTTGGTAGAATTTCTCCTGCAATGATTGCCAGTCAGGTTTTAACCGGTTTAAAATTTCGGTTTTATCAGTAGATATTTTGTTTTGCGGCACTTCAGGCAGGAAATTTTGAAGTTTCAGATCATATAAGCACATTTATTTGTAGATTCGGCTTGCCATAAGATTATTAGCAGCATATTTGCTGATACTTCATTATATTTTATCTCAGGTCAAAAGGCAAGCAGATAAGTTTATTTCAATGTACTACATGGGCTTGTTAATGGTAAACAACCTCTCCCATATTATCTTGGAGTATTTGTCTGTAAAGATAATAACGATCATCGCAATTTAATCTTGCTTCCAGTGTGACAATGAAACTTGTAAGTATTCTACACGAAGTATCAACCTTCGCCTGGTTGGTGACTCTGAAAGAGGAACTGTTTGTCCAAATTACCCTCGCTGCAATGGGAGTCTTCTACGACAGGTTTCACTCATAAACACGTTGACCGTTTGTCTCTGTTATTATCTGATGCACACTAAGGTTGTAGTGTTTTGAAAGTTCGATTAACCTGAGTTTGTTGCTTCTCTAGTACACGGAGGCAGACTTGTATAAACAGCTCTCGTATTTTTGCCATGTGTTGGATACTGATTCCTGTATAGAAAAGGTACTTCTCAGACGTACCCCTTGAACTATCATTTTTTTCTTTTCTTGCAACTCTGATGGTGCACAATTTTATAATGCTCTGCTTGGGTTCGCAGATGGAGGTCAAATCTAGGATACCAATTGAGAAAGAAATGTCGAAAATTAGGCCTATGATTGATCTGGCAGCATCTACGGCACTGAAGATTCGGGATCGGTGTGCCTTTGGGTGGGTAAAGATGCAGGATTTGTTCGTCACCGTATGATTTATACGAGGCCAGTTTTTGGCGTGTAAAATCTCTACTAGCTTATACTTTTAACAAGACGATTGTATTGTTTATTTTACGTTTTTCTATTTCATTGTATAACTCGTATTGATCAATATAAAATTTGTCTTTTATTTTTTTTTTGGTTATCTTTTTATTTTAAAAAATTCAATAATTACTTATATTCTTGATTAAAAAAAACAAATACTTGTATTTATACAAATGAAGATAATTAAATCATAATAAATAATTTAAAAATATAAATGTATTGTAATTATGTTATTTAGAAGCTGTATATGAAATGAATGCTCGTTAAATGTTTTTGTCTTTTTACCTCAAAACAATAGGGGAAAATGACAGAAAAAGACCATCGAATTAGCAAAAGGACACTTCAGTGCAACGAATTTCGGAAATAACGAGTCAGTACATTACCATTTACCAACTTCCAAAATACTTCACCAACTCTTCTTCCTTGTTCCCAGAAACGTTCAAGGGATTCCCAACTTCACATAAGGGAATCCCAACTTCCGTTAAGGGATTCCCAACATGTACATTACCATTTACCAACTTCCAAAATACTTCACCAACTCTTCCTCCTTGTTCCGAGAAACGTTCAAGGGATTCCCAACTTCGCATAAGGGAATCCCAACTTCTGTTAAAGGATTCCCAACATGTACATTACCATTTACCAACTTCCAAAGTCTCTAATGAGAAGTTGGGAATCACTTTACAGAAGTTGGGAATCCCTTATGCGAAGTTGGGAATCCCTTGAACGTTTCTGGTAATAAGGAGGAAGAGTTGGTGAATTATTTTGGAAGTTGGTAAATGGTAATGTACATGTTAGGAATCCCCTGAACGTTTCTGGGAACAAGGAGGAAGAGTTGGTGAAGTATTTTGGAAGTTAGTAAATGGTAATGTACATGTTGGGAATCCCTTAACAGAAGTTGAGAATCCCTTGAACATTTCTGGGAACAAGAAGGAAGAGTTGGTGAAGTATTTTGGAAGTTGGTAAATAGTAATGTACATGTTGGGAATCCCTTGACAGAAGTTGGGATTCCCTTATGCGAAGTTGGGAATCCCTTGAACGTTTCTGGGAACAAGAAGGAAGAGTTGGTGAAGTATTTTGGAAGTTGGTATATGGTAATGTACATGTTGGGAATCCCTTGAACGTTTCTGGGAACAAGGAGGAAGAGTTGGTGAAGTATTTTGAAAGTTAGTAAATGGTAATGTACATGTTGGGAATCCCTTAACAGAAGTTGGGATTCCCTTATGCGAAGTTGGGAATCCCTTAAGCGTTTCTGGGAAAATATTCAAACAGAATGAAATATAGTATATATATTACTTTTGTAATATATATCATGAGGGGACTTGGTGGCCTAGTGGTAAGACCACCAAGCTAAGGGGGTGGGTTCGATTCCCACCCCCTCACATTTTGTGTCCCTTTTTTTAAAGGGATACACGCCACGTGGCGTGGTGTGGGGCTGCCACGTGGCACGTGGTGGGGTGGCCCCCGCCGGAGGTGGCTGGTGGGCAAATATAAAAAAAAATAATTGAACCAGGGGCATTTTAGACTTTTCCTTTAAATTTGAAAAAGGACAATTCAGTCACTGTACGGATTTGTACTGACTCGTCATTTCCGAAATTCATTGTACTGAAGTGTCCTTTTGCTAATTCGATGGTCTTTTTCTGTCATTTTCCCAAACAATAGTATACATGATAACAATTGCATTTTATAAATATGCTTTATTTTTATTTAGACAATTTTAAAAATTTATTTACTATTTAAAAGGTGGATATGCAAAGTATATAAATCTTTTGTGAGTTTTTTTTTTAATGCCATTTGATGGTTGATAAAACTTCTCTCTTTTTCAGACTTTTTCTTATATTCAGTCAGGTGGTTTTAGATTTTAAAAAGCACCAACTTCAACTAATTCATTTATATATGATAACAAACTTATGTATCTACTAAATTCGTTGAATTCTATTTCAAAATTGAAGGCTTATTTTAAATATAAATAATTAATGTCATAATGTTGATTAATAAGCGAGTTTGATTTTGCTATTAAGATAGGCATAATTATTCAGATATTTTAAATTAATTGAATTATATTTCAAAAATTAAGAAATATTTTAATTAAGAATAAATACTATTATAATATTGATTGATGAATTAGTTTCCTTTATCATGCGAAGTAAATTAAAAGGGTACATTGATTTATCCATTAAGTACCTACCAAAGATATAGGGTGTGTTTGAATGGACTTTTGGAAAAGTGACTTATATATAAGTCAAACTAAAAATAAGTCAGATTGAAAATAAGTCAGATTGTGTAGTGAGATTCATGTTTGAATCAGCTGTTAAAAAAATGACTTATAAGTGACTTATTTTCCATAAGTCAGATTGTGTAATGAGATGTATGTTTGGATAGACTTTTGAAAAAATGATTTATATTTGGGTTAGTTGTAATTGGATGTGTAAAATAAATCAGAATTGTGGGGTCCACCTCTGTAAGTGACTTATAAATCATAAGTCATAAGTCATAAGTTGAAAAAAAGGACTTATAAGTCATAAGTCCTTATTTTCTAAATTCCCAGCCAAACATAAGCATCTGAACTTTTTTTACAATAAGTCATTTTCATTGAAAAAAATGACTTATTTAGTGGATAAAAGCCCAGCCAAACACACTGATAATCTCTATAAATATACTTCATATAGATGAATGATGAATCAAATGAGAGGTCCATTTATTTCTCCAATTATATTTTACAAAAAAACTGAGAAACATAACCTTGAAAAGTGGCTTTTTGAATAGGAATTATGAATAGGAAGAATCATCATAAAGATTTGTAGGAAGCACTAAAAAACCATTTCTTTTATATAACAATAGTTTTAAATGAATATAGTCCATTCAGCTTTATCCATGCCACTAGTTTGATAGTGGGGATAGTGAATGCAAAGAGGCAAAAGATGATGAGTTTATGGAGATGGGAGGCAATGAGTTGTAACGTAAGGGTGAGAGGCTTATAAAATGTTAACATTTAATATGAATAATTTATAATTTGATATAAATTATATTGATATTTATAATAAGAAAATATCCCCAGTGATATGGGATAAAGCATAAATAAATAATTAAGTTAATATTTTATTAATTGGTATATAATTTGAACGTTACAATTATATTTAGGTATGAATTGATATATAAATAAATATGGGAGCTGAAAAGAGATAAAGGTAATAGAGTAATTAGGGGATTAGTAAGAATGACAGTTGGAGAGAAACAAATATAGGATTGAATTGATTGGCAAAAAGGGGAAAAAACAGATTTTCTGAAATATCCTTTTTTATAAGAATTTTCCGAAATATCTTTAATAGCATCCCATGATTAAAGGACCAAATGAATAAAAAAAATATTTTCCAATGTTGGCAAAAAAAAAATTAACAATAACAGTTGGAGAGAATAAAAGATGGGATGGCAAGAAATAAATATGGGATTAATAAGAGTAACAGTTGGAGAAACAAATGTGGGATTGATTGAAAAAAAAACAGATTTTCCATCACTTGATTGACACCATCTCAAGATTGGAGGGGAATTAATAAATATGGGAGTTGGAAAGAAATAATAATCAGCGCACAAATAAATACAAAAAAAAAAAAATAACGGCATCAGCAATACAAAAAAATTAACAGCATCTAAGAATGTAGTGTATTTGCTATCACAGCATAATATATTCCTCTGACGTTGTCTGTACAATATTTAGAGTGTATATTGATTGATGATATTGATTGATGATTAAGGAATGCTATAAGCCATGTCACTGAAATTGTGGAGGGAGTTTTATTATCAATAACACCATAGTCTTAAATTATGCCAAAAAGCCACAGTCTTAATGGCTCTTTTTAGCTCACAAATTTAAATAACAAGTCTCATTTTTTTTAGTGGTGATATGATTGGTAACAATATTTATAAGAAATTTAAATTTCAATTCAACTAATACAGCCTTAATGGCATAAGAAAATAAATTATGTTGTGAACTGTAGAAATTCAAAACAATATAGTTAATTAACATTGATACTAATATTTTGAATGGTAACTCCAAAAATTTAATTGTATTTATTTTACCTTGATACGTTAATAAACTTTTTTTTAACTATAGCAGTGGTGATTGATAACAAACTCATCAACTTTTTATTGATATCAACTTTCCAATTCATATCAATATTAAATTAGAACAATAAATAAATTTTTATCAATTATAAATATAAATCATTAGTTAAGTATAATCATATTATTAATCATCAATCATTATGGTACACAACTACGTTTATAATTTGAAAAACTTGTTTATTGACATTAGATAAGACCGTTAATTATATATGGGTCTCCAAATTTTATTTGATAATGAGATCTTTGTTATCAATTAAATTTTTATATTTGTAAATTGAATTGTGTTATTGAGAAGTTAAATTTATAAATATTATACCTTGGAGAAACATATAAACCTATTTTAATAGAAAGCACGACATATAAAGTGAGTTTTAGACTGAAAGATGAGAAGGGCCATTACATTAATGTGAAAAGACAAAACCACCCCATATCATGAAATTTAGAAGCAAAGCAATTCAACTAATTTGACGCCCTATCAATGAATTTCTAGTCTCCTTTAGCAATTATTATTACTCTCAAAATTTATAAAACCCCTATGTTAGACAAAACTTTATGGCATTGTATAAATTATTAGAACCAACAAATGAAATTACCACAAAACAAATAGATTCTTCAAATTCAATTGTCTAACTCAATAGAGAAAACACTACTTGAAAATGTTAAACCCAAGAACTTAAGAGTAACATGTTTGACAAAACGTTACTCATTCTTACAATATAATTTTACATCTTTTTGGCATATTACCGGTACCCCTAAACACTGGAAGGCCCTATCATAAGTCTCAGAAAATAACTCTACCAGATAATGGGCATTCTATTTCATTATTCTTAATTGATATGCCATAAACTCATAGTTGGTAGATCTAAATATAGACTTATCAACTCTAGCCAATAAAAAGAGAACATATGAATCATAACTCACAAATATTTTTTGTGTGATGGGGATTGTAACATCCCAAATATTTTACTAAGGATTAGTGACAATTTAAGAGTTAATTTTGGGATTAGATTAGGAGTTAGAAAGTTTTGTTAATAAATTTATGGAAAATGGAAGTATTTTGAAAATTTTAAAGGCCTAGTTTCTCCCTTAATTTAAGAAAATTGGTGTTAGAGAAATTATTTTTACGTTTAGAAGAGATCCTAATGGGAGAAAAATATTAGAGGATATTTAAAACAAAATTTAGGAAGTGAAAGGGGGATTCTATCATAAAGTAATATATCTTATTTTGAGAATTTATGGGCCTATATGTAATTTTATCACCTTATTCATTTTATTTCTTTTATAATTCCCTATTCCTTTTCTATTTTCCTCCCCCCTCTGCTGCAAACACGACACACACACTCACTCATTCCCTTCCTCTTTCTCTGCCTTTGGTGGGCAGCAAGAAAGGGCAGCGGACCGGCCACCACTGTCGACACCGGCGACAATGGAGGTCGCCAAGTTTCCCTCATTCCCCCTCGTGTTTCGGTGTGCGTGTATGTGTTGTGGTGCACGGCTACGGAGAAGAAAAAGGGAGAGAAGGAGGCGATTTGGGTGGCTTCTGGGCAATCACCGGCAGTCTTGAAGGCTGAGGAGGAGTGGTCATTGTTGGGTAATGCTCATTCCTCCATTTTCCCTCTTGTTCTTGATTTTTTCAAATAGAAACTTCTAGGGTTTGTTTGATCTTTGAATTTCTGGCTTGATTAGGGAAATTGCCTGGTTCTACATGTTCATTTAGACTACTTGATGAATTTGCTTACTTAAAGTTGAATTAAGCTAAGTTTACGATAAGAAATCCTTTGGATATGAGATTTTGAACTTGATTTATGAATTCTAGAGGGTTATTGAGTTCAACGATAATGTTGGTTGGGTTATTGAGTTTGATTTAGAGATTGGTTGAGAAGTGGGATTTCTTAGGTGTTTTAGAGAACTAGAGAGTTGCAATTAGGAATATTGAACATGAAAGATGAGTTAGATGAATTAAATGAGGATATTTGTCTATGTTGAGTAGGGTTGATGAAGAATTTTGTTGTAGAAAAATTATGGAAGAATTTGAGTAATTATAGGAGGTTATGAGGCAAGAAGGAAATATTAGTGTTTCTTGGGATATTTGTTGGTTAAGAATAAATGTTGGTTCTCATATGTTGATTGAGGTTAGTAGGGGATTATGGACGAATGAAATTGGGAATAATTGTAGTGTTTTGGATTTTTGAGTAATTCGACAGATTAAATGGGGAATAGGCTAGAGCTTGTTAAGTTGGGTAAATTTCCTTATATTGCCTCCTCTTGTTCTTGAATTTGAAAGTGAATTTTGTTAGGGTTTGATTAATTTCTAAGATTATGAGCTCTTTGGTGATTTTGGATTCCATTTGAATCTTCTAAGCTTATCTATGATTTTGGAAACAATGATTTGTGAGAGAATTGATTTGGTTAAATTTGGTTGTTTGAAGAGAGGGAAAAATTGCATAGTAGGCCTAGGAATTGACTTGAAGGTTGCTTTAGAAGTGATATGATAATTATTTATTGATGTTGGGTATCAATATGTGAGGATATGGGGTTATGTTTAAGTGCGTTAATGGTGAACTTTGACTTAGAATAATTGTGGGAGCATTCGGATCATTATAGGGAGTTGTAAGGCAAGAGAAGGGGTTTATGTTAACCATAACTTAATTTGGTGGTTCTAATATGATAACTAAGGCTAATAAATAATCGTAGAATGATGGAATGAGAAAGGACTAGAGTAGAAATGGATTTGAATTATTAGGTTTGTGGGGAGACGTATTAAATTGGATTTAGATGTTTAAAGTTTAGAAAAGTTTGAGATAATTGGGGAGATTGAGTAATAAGGATTGGGATGAGGTAATGCTTGTCTTGATATTTACTGAGTTATTAATTGAATTCTAAGGTATTGGATTGTTGAGAATTTGGTAATTGTAATGAAAGTGGTTGAGAATATATAGTGCAATAGGTTTGCTATGAGTTTAATTTAACTTAATTAAGCCAAATAAATGTAATTAGATTTATTTGTATAATTGGGACTCCTATTTGACTAAGTCCTAAAGTGTAAGGATAATGCCACTTGAAATGTGTCTTGACCTTGTGTGTGTGTGTGTATGTTTGTGGTGATTGTAGACATTGCTGGATCGAGCTGAGCTCAAAGACTTTGCGTTCTGGTATTTTCTTTTTGTTTTTGGGCTATTCCAGGTAACCACTCTCACCTTACTATAATATTGTGGGTGACGTTAGTCGGGATTTTCTAAATCTCTTTTTAGTTATGTATGTATTTCCTGGGTTGCATTATGAATCTTCAAATTTACTTTCCTATCAAGTAGCCTGCTAGGTACCTTTAGAAATCACTGCTATTTTTATATAAAGTTGATATTATATGTAGTATTCTGGTCGGTTCTATCGGTGGACTATGATTATTGGAATAATAATCATTATGGATTGGATATTGTGTAATCTCCGAGATAAATGGCTGTTGTAATTATTGCATGACACTGCATTGTACCATCGTGCGATGTAACTCTCGGTAGGCCAACCAAGCTGTTATTTGTACCGGTCATTCTAATTTTAGACGGAGACCTTCTCCTTGAGTATAGACAAAGAGATCCCCATCCTGATTAAAGACATGGCAGAGTCCCCATTCTGATTATAGACAGAGGGGAGGATGCCATCCTGATTATAGACAGGGGCACAGTGTCACGTCATATTTACTTTTGTCATATATTCTTAAAAGCTGTTGCTTCTGTAGTAGTATGGGTTATAGTGCAGATTGATATTCTTGCGATGATATGGATGTATATCCATATATTACTTTGTTGTGAATTAAATATTTTAAAATGTGGTACCCTTTAGGCACTCTGCTAACCCACTCATACTCTTATATTGAGTTGAGTTGTGGTTGCTGAGACATATTTGTCTCACCCTATGGTTATTTACATTTTTGCAGGTGATCATGTACAGACCAGGGCGAAGGAAAAGGGAATGGAGCCAACCGATTCACATGGAACTGGTGAGTTGGCCGGTAAAGTTATTTTGGAACTGTATATTGCCACATATAGGCTTGCATTCACTTCCGCATATTCATGTTTTGATTGATATTGAATTCCGGATGACTGTAGCAATATTCGCTTGAATTTGATTACTTAATGTTGAATTTGTTTTGTTGCTGATCTTGTACGGCCAATTGTTAAGATGGATTAATTATTGCACATGTTTTTGGTTAAATAACCATGTTAGATTAGTTCTTTCTAACATTGTTATATTGAATGTTTGCTTTGATGGAATGCGATTATTACAAGTGTTTTATTTAACCATGTTAGGTGGTTCTTTAACTAACATGGTTAAACTGAACTGTTATTTTGGGTATTTAGGCCCGAGGCCCAATGTCTGTGTGTATACTTGGAATTGGGCAGGTTTTGTTAAATAACCATGTTAGGTCAGTTTTTATCTAACATAGTTATAGCGAATGCTTGTTTGTTGAAAGGTGTTTATCACAGGTTCTTTTATTTAACCATGTTAGGCGGTCTCTTAGCTAACATGGTTAATCCAATTGTGAATCAGGTAAATTTTTATTTACCGTGTTTGGGGAATTCTTTTCTAATATGGTTGAGTGTTTTATTATCCATGATAGCGATTATGTTATGTTAAGGTTTGCTTTTTCTATCATAGATAACACTTTGAAATATTATAGTAAACTTTTTCTAACTATGATAGGGTTATTTGATTTATATGAAAAATCCTTTTTCCTATCATAGTTAGTACTAGTATTGTTGATGGTGATTGGTTATTAGGGATTAATTATCGATTAGTTGGTAGGATTTTACAGGGATCATTTCCTTTTCTTTTTTTTTTTAAGATCCTTTATAATAATTATATTTGGAAAAAGATGCATAAAATGAAGCCAAGAACTGAAAATACCTCAGTAAAACATTGAAGAAATGAAAATACATCTATAAAACAATGAAGGCGGAAGAGTAAAGGAAGAAAAAATAACAGTACATGTGGATTACACAATTAAAAAAGGAATAGAAACAAAAAAATTAACAAATCTAGTTTAGCTATGCAAGAGTTCCAACATATTTGTTGTGCATCTCATCCATCATAAATCATTGCTTGTTGTGTTCTTCACCCAACTGTGACTAACGATGTGACTAACGATCGAAAGGGATTAGGAGACAAAAAAATGAAATCAAGTAAAAAAAAAAAATTATAAACTATCCTTTTAGCCTTAAAGCCATAAGCAACCCTCTTGCTCTTAGTCCTCAAGAAGACACTAAAAAAGAAAAAACTAAATATAGGGAATCAACCATTAAAAGCAAGTCAAGCAACAATATGCCAACACCAAACACCATATAAGTATGAATATGACAATTGGTAGAGATATCCAACCAAGAAATCTGTGATCATATCATTTGGCAAAATCTTTTTTTTTTTATACTTCTGAATACAAAAAATAATAGAAAAGAAAATGAAATTAAAATACAGAAATACAAAAGCAACTAAAATCACGTAACTCCATTTTCAAGCATCAAGTCGTACTGGAGCAGATTTGAATCTCCAAGCCCATGGATAAGGCTCTCGTTGCCAGAAAATCTACTTCACAGTTTCTCCATCTACTGATAAGATGCACCTTTAAGACCCAATTCCTTTCCTGGAATTCATGTATCATATATACTAGTAAGTTGCTTGTCTGCGTGTAGTATATTATGCGGCTCCGCACATAACTTGACAATCTCCATTGAGTCACAAAAGAGATGAGGATCCCAAGCAAGCCGTAGTCCCCATATATATACAACCCCATAATTCGGTAACCACACTATCTGAACTGACCAACCCACACAAGAACGCTTCAATCACCGTCCTATTCATCCTTTTCAAAATGCCGTCGCATCAGTGTTATAGGCATACGCCCCGTAGTCCACATTCATTTGGCAAATTCTTTTACTCTATGACTGCAATATAAAACATTAGACGAGGGCAACATCTATATAAGGAAGAATTTATGAGAATGATAATACATAGCACATTGATGATATTTGATGGAATGATGGTTGAAGAATCTGTATGTAATCAGTGTACTTGGAAACTAAAGGGCCATTTGTCCCCAAAAAAAAAATTTAAAAAGCCAAAGGTAACGGCCGCTTTTTTTCAATTAAAAAATAGAGGTAACGGCTGAGCTGAGGTTTTAATGTAGATTGGGGTAACGGCTCAAGTAGGAATGATTATTTGATGGGAGATTACAGTGTGATTCTAGGAGATTATAATTAAGTTGTTGCAGAGTTGATGGCTTAATCACGACGTGAGTACGGGATTATATTGATTGCTGGTTTGATGGGTATTAAATATAATTAAATTAAAGATATTAGTTACAATTTGATTAGATTAATACAATAGCCTAAGGCACCAAGGTTAGAATTTCATTGACGAAAAGAAGAAGGTACTTTCTCCGATCATAAATATAGGAATTATTTAATTTCTTTGATTAAATTAAAAATTTTAGTATAGTATGTTTTTTTCTAAAATACTCTTATTATCTTCCCTGATTCCCTCCCCATCTCTTGATTATTATCATATGAACACCAATATATGGATAATTTGTAATGCTTTGTATATTGAATGAAAGACGTGCAACTTTATAAGCTTCTCATTCATCATACATCATGGCTTGAATGCATGCGACTGCTCTCAAGTGCCTCCTTAAGCCACGCGGAGATCATGTATAGCTTTGCACTTATGCTGACCTATACAAGATAAAAGCTAGAATTCTTTATATATTAAATCATGCGATGGCTTGGATTAGGGAAGGTGTTGGTGGCGCTGGTCGAAATCTAGAGTTGAGGTGATGTTGTTACTGCAGTTGTTTCTCCTTTTCACACAGTGGAGACTGTGTGAAGTTTGGGAATCTATCTGCTCTCTTAATAGTTACAGATAGAAAATAAAAAGGGGTGGTTCTTTGAACCCACATCCCTTGTCTCGGGCATTTGTATTGACGTTTCTTGTCTCTGCCGACAAAGGTGGTGGTGAAAACTCATGAGGATCTCATGATGTCACTACTACATAAAGGAGTTTCCATGTCTGTTATTTAGGAGTTTTAATGTCACTTTTTTATGTGACGTTAAAAGTAGTGACTTAGAAAAAATGGTATTTTACGTCACATAAGATATGTGATGTGGAAAGTCTGATTTTCCACGTCATAAGTTATGAAACAAGAGACGTAGATAAGTCGCTGAATCTTTTTTTTTTTTAAATATCTAAGAATTCACGTCACATGTTTAGAAAACATGTGACGTGAATTGCTTTTTTTTTAATTTTTTTATTATTTTCTTTTGGTCCCATTTTCTTTTTCCGTCTGCTGTCTCAAAAAACAGATAGCAATCAACCAAGCCAATATCAGAAAACAGATAACAGATAGCAATACCAAGCTAATATAACTAATCATCAAATCATACTAAACATCTATACTTGTGTTGCTTACTACTACACAAACCATTATTTTTACACAATTTAGTATTTTGTACAATGATCAATCATCTCTACAAAAACATACCATTACTAATTCAACACCAACCAGTAATTACAAAACCTATAATTTCACCCTGATTTGATGGAAATTAAACATTGCTCTACAATTAGTAAATTAAATACTCACTATGGATAAATTGATAAGTAATTGTACAAAGTATGAAGGATATGATAATCGTAAACGCTGGCCAAAAAACGTTTAATTACAAACTAAAAGAACAAGAATGCAATAATCCCAAACGATGGCAAAAAAAAATGGAATTCCAAACAAAAAAAGATCAATAACCACGCATTAATTCTGGGCAAGATCCAAGAATAAGGCCCATTATGTAAATTATGTGCAAGAGACCAAAAAAAAAGGCAGTTAGATCTCGCACCTGTGAGGGACGAGATGAGCAAGAGAGCTGAGGGAGCCAGAGACCTGAAGGACAAGCTGAGGGGAAAGAGCTGAGGGAGCGAGAGAGCTGATGGGTTTTTTTCCTTCAATGCCGAGTTGAGAGAGAGAGCTGAGGGGTGATGGAGAGAGGAGAGAGCTGAGGGTGAGGGAGAGAGGAGAGAGTTGAGGGGTGTGGAATTCAAATTTTTCTAGGGAGCTGAGCGCGCGGCAACAATGAAATTTGGGCTGATAGTGATGAAGACGATGGGATTGGGATATTTAAATCAGGTTTTTATATTTCTTTTTTTTTTTTAAGAAACCACGTC
This sequence comes from Mimosa bimucronata, assembly GCA_037074515.1. Classification (NCBI taxonomy): domain Eukaryota; kingdom Viridiplantae; phylum Streptophyta; class Magnoliopsida; order Fabales; family Fabaceae; genus Mimosa; species Mimosa bimucronata. The sequence continues at coordinate 7,564,197 of CM073446.1, forward strand.
ACATATTTTCTATATGTGACGTGGTTTCTTTTTTTTAAAAAAAATAAAAAAATTTATTTTGAAGAAACCACGTCACATATTTTCTATATGTGACGTGGTTTCTTTTTTAAAAAAAAATAAAACAATTTATTTTGAAGAAACCACGTCACATATTAAAAATATGTGACGTGGTTTCTTTTTTTTAAAAAAATAAAAAATTTATTTTGAAGCAAACCACGTCACATATTAAATATATGTGACGTGGTTTCTTATAAAAATAAAAACCTGATTATTTTAAAGAAAACCACGTCACATTAAAAATATGTGACGTGGTTTCTTATAAAATAAAAAAAAAACCTGATTATACCTGAAGCAAACCACGTCACATATTAAAAATATGTGTCGTGGTTTCTCACAACTTTAAACCACGTCACATTTCTCCTATTATTGTGACGTGGTTTCTTCCTCATCCTGAAATTTAATTACAAAAATGCCACCGAGCTTTTTTCAATGTCAGTTTTATAAATTACTGACGTGAATTAGGGACAAGAAATGGTCTTTTTGTAGTAGTGTGTGATTTAAGGTAAGGTTTTGTGTTGGCTATGTGTGGGATTATTGGGAATATGCTTCTAGATGTCTTGTTTATTTTGAGTTTGTACATTAATTTGTAATTATATATAATGAAATAGTCCTTTTCTGGCAAAAAAAAAAAAAAAAACAAAGAAAGAAAGAAAAAGGGAAACAACGGATTGCCAGTCGTTCAAGTTTGACGTCACGCTATTACATATTTTCCATTACAAGCGGTAAAGTTTCCCACTAGATAAGTTTTTCTTTTAAACTATACAAAGGTACGAACAGATCAAGTTATAAGCTCATTGGCTCCCATGTGTTTGGGCTTTGGATTGACTTAAATGAGGGAAAAAGCCCTTATTTTCTTAGGAAGCACTTAAAATGGGAAGATCATTTTTTATGTTTGTTTGTTTTAACTTATTATTGTCAATTGGACTTATGGTTTATAAGTTAAAATAAGTAAAAGGAGAAAAAAAAAAGAGTTTATGACTTATTGTTAAGTGTTTATAGCTTATATGTATTATTATTTAGTTAAAAAAACTTTATATTTGTATGATTTCTATTTCATATGATTTTTTATCCATTAAATATATTCATTTAAATTTCCATTTTTTTCCAGATAATTAGGAAAATTAATTAGATGTCCCATGGAAGAAATATAATTAAGATGAGGTCCTACAGAATTGTAAATAACAACTACTGACCTGACAATGACAACTTTTGACCTGGTGATAACAACTCATAGGACATTATATATGTCTAAATAGTAAATATTGTCATAAAAAGGCAATTACCACTTAAAAAATACATTTAACGTATATAATTAGCATCCTTAACATTAACAGGAATGCCGAATATTTTTAACTTATAGGCAACATTATAATTTATAAGCATACACCTCACATGACAACCTCTTAAACTTTGCTGATTTCTCCACATCTGGGATGGTCGGAAAAATATAGATATTTAAAGAGTTAGATATTTGGATATTTTTTTATCAATCGAATTAGGTCTGTTGTATTTCTTAGTGGAACTAGTTTTCCTACTCATGAAAAAGATGGATAATGAAATATGGGCGTATGTAGACCATCTATATATTACCTAAACAATCTATATTTGAGTTTAGACCAATGCTTTTAGGTTTTTTGAATCAAATTTTAGAGCAATGGATCAGAGAGCAATGGCAAACTCCATTCCTATACTCACTCATCATCATTTTTCATCATCCACCACCATTCTACACCGATTTCCCCAATCTCAACAGTCATCCATCATCTTCTTCCTTTTTGTTCACCATTTCTGCATCTCATATTCTATACCCAACCATCCATTTGTCCATTCATGACTGCTTGGTATTGGAGTCATGTTATAGCAGTGATTTTCTCTATGAGTGGCTAATTTTTTTGTGCTTCTTGAAGAGTATGATTTAGTTGAGTTTAGCATTTGTCTCCGTGAGCATATGCATTTAGATGACCAAGTTATTTTTACCAATTTCGATTACATACTAAGTGTTTTATAAAAAAATAGTATAATTGGTAATTATAGCATAAAGTTTAGGAATAATTATTGGTTAAGTTCATTTGACCAGAACCATGTTAGGGGTTTACAATATGACATAGTGATAAATTTAATCCATCTTTTCTCAAGTAATGATGACTAGTATATTCTATCCTCAAGGAGTATTTAATGGTTAATTTCCCTAAAATCCAAATTCATCATACCATCCTTATTTATTGAAAATACCAAAAAGAAGTAGGTTAAGATTTATTTTCATTGTATTCACAAGTAGTTTAGATAAAAATTTAATTCAAAACCCCATTCAATATTGCTTTTGACACTTAATTTAACCTAGATTCCAAATAAAGAGGCTCCACTAAAGAATTGATCCAAATTATGTTATATTGCATGATTTGGTATTTTGAATTTAACCAAAGATGACTAACGATGTTAAATCAGATGTTCGAAAAAATATAGATATTTAAAGAGTTAAACATTTGGATATTTTTTATCTATTGAATTAGGTCAGATGTATTTTTGAGTGGAGCAAATTTTGTTACTCATCTTTTGATGAGTAGGGAGAGAGAAACATATCCACAACATTAGATCTCATCTGGATCCATACCCATCTTTTTTATGAGTAAGAAATCGGTTCATTTTTAAGTAGTTCTTGTCTATTAATGTTTGATTTCTAACAGCAGCCAGCCGATAGACACAAGAATCCGAGCTCCTCCTAAAGAATTGACAAAGGTACAGGTCTAGGAATCAAGTTATGCCACAAAAAATAAAATTGTCCCGAACGAGGCAATCATGAATGAAGGCATAGTCTAAACGGTGTGAGGGAGAGAAATAATTGAATCTAATAGAGGGTGCCTATTGCTCCACTTTTATTACATTAGGGTGTTTATTGCGCCTACAAATACTATGGGGGTGTTTATTACTCCTCTCAAATTAGTTCGGGTGTTCGATGCACCTTTACCCATAATATTATCCACAAGCTGAAATCATCATAGTTTAGAAACTTCTAACAAATGTATGTGTTCCTCAGTCCGTACAAATAATCTGCAACGATGCCTGCAAAGTATTTCAAAATGAAATAGTGGGGACCAATTCTTCTTCCCACCAGTCTCCATTTTATAAATTTAAAATTATTATTTAAATTTGTTGAATCAGTTCTGTTAAATGAAACTGACAACATTAGAGAAAAATGACCAAAAGTGCAATTTTCAAATTTAAGAAATTAAAAGAAGACTTGATACAAACATAAGGAACTAAAAGTATTCTTTATAAAAAAATAAAAAAGAGCATATGGGTGTTTGAATGATGCAGCAGCAACATGCCTATAGCACCCTATAATTAGTTCAATAGAGTTACCACCAAAATTTTTAAATAGAATATTTTAAAAAACCTTTTAAAAATAAATAAATGATATTTTAAAATCAAATAAGGTTTAGGAAGCAGTCAGAATTAATCAATCATCATCAAAATTCAAATATAGACATTTCCCTTTTAATTTTTTTTTTCTATTGAATGCCTCCACACTCATTCATCATCATATTCAAATTGAGATTTTCCCCCTTTTTTTTATTTATTTCCATCAGAATTTTTCCCTTTCTTTTTACTCACAATGATGGCTAACTTTATCCCAAAAAAGTTTGAGAGAATTTCTTGTAAAGTTTTCAAGGTCAAGGAGGCTATTTATATATGGTTTAAAATTTAACAAAGTTTTTTTTATAATAATTTGATCTAAAACAAAATTGAAAAACCCTAGGTAAGCATTTCAACCGAAGTTCCCAGGTTTCAGAATTTTAGTGAAGATGCAACTTACTGTTTCTTCAAGCTTTCTTGTTTAGAGCTTGCATCTATTCTACCATACGGCGAACCTAGATAAAATAATATGCTCAGGTATTTTCCTAACTGCTTCCTTCCTTTCTTGTGCCTTTTTCCGGGAAAATTTCACACGCATCAGAGAGGAAGTATAGGAAGATATTACACATTAAAAAGACCAAAAGGCCAAGCAATTGGGTAGTGCATTTAAGTGAAAAATCCCCATTTACCTTCACACTTGGAACAGAACTAGGTTAAGCTTAAGAGTATCTCTCATAATCCTCTTGCCTCTTTGTCATTTTCTTCTCTCAATTAAGAGGATCCTCTTTCTCTTTATACCCTTATGATAAGGAGCTTGATGATAAAAAAGATGAGAAGTTATTAAGATGTACAAATGTAATGTCATCATTGATCCCATTATACTGGCCAATATTTCTTCAAGAACGTACGCCTTATATAGAGCTTTTTATTTTATACCCCAGATTGGTATATCTATAACACTTGACAGAATTGATCACCCTTAATATTCTACATAAGCTGTTACACTAATTTTCACTTGCTAAATACATCAACCCTCCATTTTAAGTTGAAAAATGCCCCGATTTTTATCCCCAGCAGCAGAAAACTTTCTTCCATTTTCTCAATAGAAGTATGTGGGCATCGTAGATATGAAGTAAAGGAAGTTTTACATTAGTTTACCGGTTGTTATTTTTTCTATGTTGTTAAAAGTTTGTCTATCACCCATCAAAATATTATAATGTTGCATACATTTAGCAAAACTCTATCTAATAGTTACTAAATTTGCACATTAACCCGTGCATTGTTTTTTCAATAATTAATCACATACATTAGTATCACTTAGTTTGAATTATATATAAGTTTATAGGTAAGATAAATTAATTTTAAAAAAATTATCAATATAAATACTTTTAAATATTACATTTCATTTTTTTTAATTTATGCTAATAAACTCAATTGACTCTTACACTAAGTGTTGTCAAGCTCATGAATTGATACTTGAATTTAAATTTTTTACATTCTCAACTTTTCAAGTTGTGTAAATTCATTGTTAAATTTGTGTTAGTTGTGAACTTAGTTAAATTTAAAAGTTTACACATAGAAAGGAAAAGGTAAATGTGGCTTTATTTTTCCTTACACAAATGTTACGCATATTAAAATATTGTTTATATTGTTGAAATATTTGATTGTAATTAATTAGATTGTATGATAACTTAAAGTTGCCAAAACTACATGACCACAAGAGAGGTCAAATTGCCTTAAGGTAACGTAAGGAGTTGATTGAGAGAGTAAGGAGTTGATTGAGAGAGATGACCACATGCGTGATACTTCCTCCATTTTTAAATATAAGACACTTAATAATGTGTATTTTGTATATTATTATATTTCAAAACACAAGGATAACACTTCTATATATCCATCCACAACAACTATCACTATTTACCATTTAAGAACACAAATTAAAAGTTATCATCAATATTGTGATTAAAATGCATGCATAACACCGACTGTATGGATCTATTTTCAAACAAAGTAAGCTAAAATGGATATAAGAATGTGGCCATTACGAAATAAAGTCCTGGATTAAATTAAGGAACTACTAAATACAAGAAGTTTGTATGTACAGAACCTGATAGGCTATATCATCTGAAACTTACATAACGTGAACGAGTTTAAGGGATTGAAAAGAGCATGCCTTTTCATACATATAGGTCACACTCAAAACAGTGTCAATTAAGACATCAAATATGCATAACTAGGAATAACTTAGACTCCCTCCAAACCTAAATATATAACATATGGGAAGGTGAGCTTGCTCCTATAAATAAAAGACACTTTTCAATTTTTTTCTCAACTTTTCTCTAAATTATCCCTATTTATACTCTTTAAGAATAAACAAGTAAGAGAGGGAGGGTGGGAATAAAGATAGATAAATCAAGGATTTTTGTAATATCATGTTATTTTAACTAACATAACTAACATTTTTAATCGAATTAAATTAAGTAAATACGTCCTATATTTGGGAACGGAGGAGGAGGGAGCAACTTCCTAATTGTCAAACATTTTCTCATCGCCTCCTCAATACTTTCTTTTGAAACATCAAAAAAAAGTCTACAGTTCGCATATGACGATATCCTTCTGAACATTTCAAAGCCTTCCCTTTCACTTTTGCCAGCACTCCCAACAATGACCGTCCTCAAAACTTTTGCATTCTCCATTATAAATCTCACAAACTCAAACCCATTGTTCATTCCTTGGAAGCCAAGAACAACAAACTCCTTCAGGTGACATGAAACACAAGGAGGCACATCAGGTGCTGGTTCCATTTCCTGTTCGTCGAAATCCGAGTGTTTCCTAAAATGCTGACCACGCAGTATAGTGTGCGTGTGTGAGAGTTTTAACAGTGAATAAAGAGAATGTATTCCAAACAGATGCATGTAAATTGGATTTAACTACGCATATAAAAGATTAGCGAGGGGAGTTAAACATATCTAATCATCGAGATCCAGAGGGTCTAAATATGTCTAACTATGAGTAGTGAAACTAGTTCCATGTGAATAGAGCCACTGTTAAATTTCCAAACCTGATGAATTACAAGACTTTGAAGCTTGGGGAACCATTCGAGATAGCTAATTGCCGTCCAGCCATAAGGATAAGGAGTCTGATCAATTTCTAGGTGGATTACATTGTGAAATGTTGGATTTTTACGCACAAAATACATACCGCAATACTGCAAGAAGAATAAGCAAAGGCAAACTTAAAAAACGAACTAGACAAAAAATTTAAGAGGGAAAACAAAGCAGCACAAACTTGATTATCATAGGTGTGCATACATTGAAACGGAGAAATTGAACATTAGAGAAAGCTTCCCGTGAGATTAGGGATTCTGTAATATCTGCGAACAATAAATGTTCTAACTTTCCAGCGTCAATTGACAAATAATCATAACCCGTTAACACAGATCTAAGCACCAATTCTTCAAGAAGAAGACAATTAGAAAGAATGAGATTCACACATTCAGGATCTGAAAATCGAACATCAAACAAATGCAAGACTTTGAGTGAGGGCAAATCAACCATAGAAACATCACTCGAGAACCCAATCAGCTTCAAAACGCTGATGGTATTGCAGGTGAAAACCCTAGAAGGCAAGGGAACCAAAGGACGCTCGTTTAAAAGTTGAACTTCTAGATAAGTAATGGAGTTGTGACTGAGCAATGCGTTAAGCCAAATGTTAACCCTAACAGGAGGAACCGAGAAATGCTCGCAAATGAGAACAAACTTTTGAACAGATTTCAAATCAACAAAAAGGAGGGTTGCATCCACAAATTGAAGGAAGAATTTAAGCCTACGAAAGTCTGAATCATGGAACTCTAGGTTTGGAAGATAGCGCCAGAGGAATCTCCACCTCTTGGACAAGAGGCTTGTGGCAATGGCTTCTTTGATATCAAGGGAAGAGAGAATTTGCAGAAGCAATGAGTCTGGTAAACTACTAATTCTATCAGCCATTGTAGGAACTTGAAATGCATTAGCTGAAAATCACAATAATGGCAACGACAATTTCATGGTGTAGTGCTGTGTATATATATTCCCACCACAAAGAAGAGGTTCAAATTCAACCACAACGGGTGGGTAGTGGTCAATTTTGTCAACAACTTCAATCCTCCAATGACAGCCCTAGAACAATTTTCACAACAACCATTAATTATTACAGAAGCCCAAATTAAGCTAGAAAATAACTCAGAGATGACGGCAAAGGATTCTCAAGTGAAATGGAACAATAGCCCAATTCAACTCCAGATGGCATCAAGAGAAAGTACAGAGCATATTCCATTTTAAATTAAGTCACAGTGACAGCAAAAGTGTATCACAAGTGCACAAGGATCAATCCAATTCTTCTATAATCAGTATCAAGAGCTTTTCCACGCATTCAAAACCTTCTCACAGTGAAATGACAGCTTACAGTAACATAAGCAATGACAATTAAATCCAAAGATCACAAATGACAATACCAGAGAATGATCAAAGGTAGGAAGCAAGTATTGCAAGAATTCAGTGATAGCATGGATCTACATTCCACTTCTTTTTTTATAGTTTAATTCAATATATGGACGTTCCTGGAGCATGGCTGATGCACAAATCAAGAATAGCAACGATTGTTGTGAGTTATAAGTAAATGTTATTTTGACTCATCAATGTCAAGTTATATATATATATGTGTGTGTGTGTGTGTGTGAGGAACAAGAAATGAAGAAGAAAAAGGAATGGAGAAGGAGCACACCTGCAGCTGCCGTGAGGGAGACGGAGAGTGTGGAGGGACTGAAGGAGTAAATAACAAGTAAAGGACGAAGTAAAGTAATACCCTTCTATTCTTGGAAATCATTACTAACTATAAAATTCAAATTCAGTTGATTTTTAAAAAAAATTAAGGATATAAAATAAATCATTTTAAAATGTTTGTATTTATCATTTTTTTAAAAATTAATTTATTTTACTTATGAATTAATATATAATCTATTTACATGTAGTATATGTTACAATTTAGTGGTTTAATTTCTTTCGTTAACCTCTACAAAAAAAAAAGTCAACTTAAACTTATAATTATCACCTAAGGGAACATTGAATATAAGACTTATTTAGCTAATTCAATTAGATTAAGAATATAAATTAAATTAGTTAAAATCACATGATATTATCAAAACACAATAACTACATTCCTTTATTTATACCCTCCCTCTCTTACTTATTTATTATTAAAGAGCAATAATAGATGTAATTTAGGGAATATGTAAGAAAAAATATAAATAGGTCTTATATTTAAGAACCAACTTATATCTCCAAGTTGGTCCTACATTTAAGAATGAAGGAGAAATAAGACTTCAACGGGTGAGAACGAGCAGCATTTCCTGTGACCAGCCCTTATTGGGGTAGGCCAAAAAGGCGAAATTGCAGGAACATACAAGTTTGACGATTTTTGAGCGACTTGCACAACTCTTCTTCCATTTATAATTTGTCAAATATTATACTCCCTCCCTTACTTAAATACTCTATTCGTTGTTTAATATACAATCGAGTTGATTTTTTGTGTGGAGACTGAGGAAGTCAAACAGAACACTTGGTTTTAACGTACATTGCATTTAACTACATCGTACGTTAGATATTGCTTGTAATTAAAATATATATTGCATGTATATTGTAGTTGGTCAAGCTGGTAAGTGGGCTCGCCCTCTGAAAGGATGTGAATATGTGTTCAAATCTGTTCGAATCCCGGGAAACACTCTCGTTGGGAGAGAAGACAGCCCTGCTTATATGGGCAGCACTCCTACCCTTCGAGTTCATGTTAATCGGTTGCCAATAGGCGCAGGATTACCGGGCAGTGTTTAACCAAAAAAAATCGTATGCCAGATTATAAGGTAAGTTGGTTATGAGAAAAATGATAAACATAAATATTTTAAAGTGATTTATTTTGTATCATTAATCTTTACAAAAAAATTCAATCTCATCTTATATTCGGAACCGAAGTATAAGATTTATTTGACTTTTTTGAAGAAATTAAAGAAGTTAAATAACTTAGTTAATTATAACATATGTTATATATTATAAGATTATATGTTAACTTCTAGGTCAAACAAACTTATTTGGAGAAAAAATTTAGATAAATGAGTTTATAAATAACCTATTTAGCTCCTCTATTCTTTTGGGGAAAAAAAAAAATCAATTAGATCCTACGGCAAAGTGAATACTACATTTCTTCTTAATACATGAGCCATTTAACTAATTTGTGAATATATATGAATTGGTTGGGTTAGTTAATTGTAATGAATGAGTTAAAAAATTGGATAGAAATGTTATATTTAAACTTGCCAAGACATGAGGGAGTCCTATAATAATTTGAAACTGAACCATTCATACAGAGCATTTTGAATTATATGATCATATCACTACCAGATTGCATCATTTTTCTCTTTGCCAACATACCAGATTGTATCATTATCATCACATGAAATACGTGATATTAATACACTATATCATCAAATTAATAAACCTCAACAAAATTTCACCAATAAATGTGTTGTACATTGTGAGTCGCCATCAATGGTCTCAAAAATCATCTCATCTCAGCTTCCTTTGTGGATGTTATTGGGTTCTTCTGGTTGATATAAGACTCCTCTGCTTGCTGCAAACTTGAGATCTTTCCTGCTTCTTCAGCTTCCTCAAGCAAAGCTTGTTGCTGCATTGTCTTCATCATCTGCGTCATGGTTTTCTCTTCCTCTTCTAGCTGCATCTTCATTATCATCTCAGCTTCCTTGTCAATTGGTTTGAAGTATTCTTGAATGGTTGCCTCCTGCATACAAATTAGTGTTTTATCAACACAAAAATACTGGCTAAATTATACACCACTCCCTTAATTCTGGGTTACATGAGGGTAATCTCCTTGATCCTTGAAACTTCACAATGAAACTCCCTAAACAATGCGTGCAAATAATTCTCATGCTATGAGATTATTCCATTGTTTCACTGAAGGAATATGGTATGATCAGAACTTTATAAGCATATGACCAAAAGTTTAGAGGATTATAACTCAAAATTTGAGAAAGTTCACTAACTCAAAAAAAGAATAATGTTAAAGGGGTACAATAACATTAACATTTTATGCTGCATTATTTTGATTGACATCGTACAAATGGTTTACTTTATTAAAAAAAAAAGGTTTGAGAAAATTTCTTGTCAAGTTTTCAAGATTAAGGAGGCTATTTATATATGGTTTAAAATTGAACAAAGTTTTGTACAATAATTTGATTTACAACAAATTGAAAAACCCTAGGTATGCTTTTCAATCGAAGTTCCCAAATTTCAAAATTTTAGTGAAGATGCAACTTACTGTTTCTTCAAGCTTCTTGTTTAGAGCTTGCATCTCTTCTACCATACGGCGAACCTCAGATAAAATAATCTGCTCAGGTATCTTCCTAACTGCTTCCTTCCTTTCTTGTGCCTTTTTCCGGGAAAATTTCACACGCATCAGAGAAGAAGTATAGGAAGATATTCCACATTAAAAGGACCAAAAGGCCAAGCAATAGGGTAGTGCATTTAAGTGAAAAATTCCCATTTGCTTTCACACTTGGAACAGAACTAGGTTAAGCTTAATTAAGAGGATCTCTCATAATCCTCTTTCTCATTTTCTTCTCTCAATTAAGAGGATCCTCTTTCTCTTTATACCCTTGTGATAAGGAGCTTGATGAAAAAAAAGATGACAGGTTATTACGATGTACAAATGTAATGTCATCCTTGATCCGATTATACTGGCCAATATTTCTTCAAGAACACGCCTTATATAGTGCTTTTTATTTGATACCCCAGATTGGTATATCTACAACACATGACAGAATTGACCACCCTTAATATTCTACATAAGCTGTTACACTAAGCTTCACTTAGTAAATACATCAATCCTCCATTTTAAGTTGAAAAATGCCCAGATTTTGATCCCCAGCAGCAGAAAACTTTCTTCCATTTTCTCAATAGACACAGAGAGGTGTCCCATGGTTTTTACATATCAGAATGTGGCGCTCATATCTTGGGCCTTGCTTAGAGCACTAGCTTGAATTGAAAAACCAAGTCCCAGCCGGCCAGCTCACAACTTTCATGTCTAATGTTCCCGTGTGGATTCTCAAAGAGAAAAGCTACCAACTGAAAAATATAACTTTTAAGATAAGGGAGGATGCCAGACCTGCTGTAGTCGTTTTTCAAGCTGCAGCCTACAAGATCTTATTCTCCATTGTTCATATCCAGAAAGGACCCGCACGTAAAACAAGGCTTTCCTCCCAAATTCTACCAACTTGCTCATGGTGATAAACCATCAACTGCTAGTTTTTCTTTCTTCTCTGTTCTTTTTTTCCTCTTGGAATCTCCTGAGAAAAGAAGTCCACTTCAGAAGTGTCATAATAAAAGCTTTAATGAATGTTGATTCAGCTGAAAGCTCTAAAATTTGCAATGTTTCATTTGGCAGCCATACAGAATCAAACCTAGCCAAAATGATTCCCAAATGAAGGAAACGGGTTACCCAAAAATCTAAACCAAAAGACTTGGTCATTTTAATTGCACAACGTCAAAACAAATAAAGAAATGACCATTAGCATCAACTTCTGAGAAATCCAAAGAACTTAGTCTTCCCAAAGAGTCTTGGTTCAAGTGACACTTCCTTGGACATAATAAGCGCCTATTTCCAAGGAAGACTTGATAAACGAGGTTTGAATTCCCATTTCTCTCCCCATATTGACTCCCAACTGGCACACAGTGAGAGCTATACTTGAATGATTTGGAGAAAGAAAAAAGTACAAGAAAATTTACATGCATCCAAATACAGAAAAGCTAGTTCTTCAAATAATTTTCAAATCATAACCATACTGAAATGGAATCTTGTGTATTTGTTTCACAAGAAAATCCTAGATAAATCACAATTTACCCTCCTATAGTTTGGCTTGCAATAACTTAGCACCTGATTGGAGTCAAATTTACATCTCCAGGTGAACCTTTGACCACTTCCCATACCCCACCTCACCTTTTCACTTGAGCAAGCATCAAAATGGTCTGGTTCCAGTCAAAATTTACCAGACCTTCAATGGTGATATGGCGCCTAACAAGCAGACTAAATTACAAGGAAAAACCTCAGCAATGTAAGACATGAGAAAGTTTGTGCGCGCGCGCGCACACACACACACATATGATAGGATGCTCAAAACACCAGACAGTAAGAAAATTGCTTCAAAAAGAGAAGGTCTGACTTCTGAGAGGTGGGAACGGAAGTGACTGAAAAATGGAAGGACCATTAAGCTTAAGCACTACTAATTAAAAAATTAGCTCCTCCCATCCATAGATAGAACAGTAAAACAGGTAAATATAATAATAGCTCAAATTGGCATTGCACTGGAATGAAATAAACGTTCAAAGCAGAAAATAACAGAAATTACCTAACCTGTTGACACATAATGGAGAACTGGAAAAGAGATCCTCACCAGAATAGTCAATATTTAAAAAAAATAAAATAAAATAAAATCCCCACACAAAGTTTCAAGGTTTTGATATTCAATGCAACGTACCCAAATTGATCAATAGCCCATAAAACCCAGTTCAAGGAAAACCCCACATTTGTCCTCAAGGCATTTAAACTTCTCCATCACAAATCGCGACAATTAATCCTGTTCATCAAAAGATTCGATCTTCGATAACAGATGATTTCATGAACATGATCCGTTAAGGGAGAATATGAAGAAAAGAACATAAACAAGATTACAAAAACCAACATGATCGTGTGGTGAGCCCGAGCTGACGTGGAACAATGGCGACGGCGACCGATTGCGGCCAGTAGAAAGGGTGCAACAGATACAGTGTTATTAACTCGAGGAAGGGGGAGGAGAGAAGGGTATAGATTGTCATTTCAAAAATTCTATAAGGATTGTATTGTCTTAACAAATAATAATAAGGGACAATGACAAAAAGATACCTTCTTAATTTCCAAATAACAAGAAGCGACAGCTTCCTGCTCATCACAACGATAAAAAATCACAACGATAAAAAAGTAATTCTTAAAGTTAAAGTTGGAATAAAATTTGGACAATCTAAAATCTGATATGGATGATTCAGATTTAAAATATTTAAATAACCATTTTTTTAAAAATACATTTAGTTTTTTAACAAATGATAATTATAACATTAACTTTATTTTTTATTTTTTATCCATTAACATAAAAATTTATTAAAAACATTAAAATAAATTAAAATGAATTTGAACCATTAAAATAAATTTGAACGGTATAGATTAAAATGATAAGGCTATTACTCATCTTTGAGATGAGCATGAACATGAAATGTGAATCTGAAGGGATAATGACAAAAGAAATACTTTCTCAATTTTAAAATTACGTATAAGAGACTTTAACCAATTGGTTAATTATATTAACTAGTTTGGTATAGATATTAATAATTGTAAATCACCTATTTAAAATTTGAAAGGAATTTTTTTGTCATTTCTTTAATAAGAATTGTTTTCCCGGCTAAAGGTACAAATTTATCAACAAAAAGTTCCACATGTCCGGCTAACAAAATAATGTTGTGTTGTGTGTAAAGAATAAAGATAAACATAAACTCATTTCCTCCCAAAAAAAGAAAAAAGATAAACATAAGTTTATAAAAAGTAAAAACAGAGGAAAAACAACAACTTGTCAATTAAGGTACAGCTTTTCGTTATTTTATATAAAGTAAAATAATGGAAGTTTGTGGGTATCATAGATATAAATTATCGGAAGTTTTGCATTAGATGACAGGTTGTTATTTTTCTCTGTTATTGGAAGTTTGCTTATTTTTGCATCCAATAAAATAGGGTGAATGGTCAAAAATGACTATGTACTTATGTCCAAGGTGTACCTGGTACCTTGTACTTTTTTTGGCTTAAAATTGTTCATCAACTTTCAAATTCGGGCCAATAATGACTCTTTTTCAAACTGGCCCAACGGACGTTTCAAATTTAGGCCAATAATGACTCTTCCATCAAACTGGTTCAATAGATGTTTCAAATTAGGATCAATAATGCTTCCTCCGTCAAACTGGCCCAACAAAAATTAGATTTCTCTGAAATTTCAGTGTGGAACCTGTTAGAATCTTAAGTTTTGATGAAGACTGATCTATGAAAAATATCGCTAATAAGAAATGATAACTTAGCAGACCAATAATGAATGAGTATCCTTATCGCTAAGTGTATCTGTATAGCTAATTGAAAGAAAGAAATAGCGAGTGAAGACTTAGCAATATCAAGGTTAATATCTATCGCTAAAGTCTCCCTTTATCGCTAAGCAAAGGTTCCATCGCTAGAAGTTCATTGAGCTTATAAGTAGATGAATCCAGCAAATAAATGAACTAAGTCCCTAAATCAGCTAGCGATAATAGGTTAAGCTATCGATAACCATAAGTGCTTCAGATAATGATCCTTCAGATAGCTAGTGCCTAAGAGCTAATGAATTAAGAGCTGATATGTTTGCTTGCGTTAAAATATTTATCTATCGATAATGGGATACCTTGAAGTTTTTGAATCCGTTGATAATTGTATCCTTAAAACTAATAAGCAAATCGAGTATCTAGCGATAGTAGCTTGAGCAATCGATAGAAGAATATATGCTGATATGATGCTTTTTAATCCAAGAGAATGTGCTATCGATAAAAAGCTCTGATATTCTTTATACTGTCTTTATCTCATTGAGCTAAAGGATTAAGCTTGCGATAGTAACCTCTGTGCATTATATGACTATTTGGTTAGCTAACAGTTTAAGTGCAGATCACTATAAGATTAGCGATAACAGATCAAGCTAGCGCTAATAGAAAGCTGCCAGAAAGTACTATTTGTACGGATGCTCATAGCGCTGAGTCTGTCTCTCTCTTAGCTCACCCTATGCAAGAAGTAGTTGAAGCTAAAGCAGAGAGTTAAGCCCGATAAAGAAGCTGCATTTAATGCCAACGGCTATGAGCTCCCAACGACTAAATTCAAACGGCTTCTTGGATGCTGAATCAAAAGGGCAAAATCTGAAGAAGATATAAATACAGATCTTAAGCATTTATTGAGTAAGCTCATTCATTACTCTGTATTTATTGTCTTAGAGATTTCATCTGTACTTAAGTGTTTATCAAAATCAGTTCATTGAGTGAACGTATTTATTGAAATCGTCTACTGTTTGAGGTTGTTCTGAAAGCTTGGTGCTTTAGAACAGGGATATTTCCTTACAGGTAGTAAGGGGGAGTGTTTAGAGATTCTAAAACTCTGTAAAGGTTGACAGGTGAACCTGAGCTCGTAAAACCTGTGGTTAGTGGAACCCAACAGAGTGTTGGAGAACTGGACGTAGGCAGTGTTGGCCGAACCAGTATAAATTTCGTGTTGATTTAATCTCTTCTAAATTTTTAAATAGCACAATTCACCCCCCCTCTTGTGCGATTGCCACTTTCATTTGGTATCAGAGCAGGTCTTCTCTGTTATTAAGATTCCAACGAATCTGAGAAGCAAAGATCTAAATGGCATCGCTTGAAAACATCCTCCCTGAAGGAAGCTCCATTAATAAGCCTCCTGGCTTTGATGGGAAACATTATACCTTCTGGAAATTAAAAATGAAGATTTACATCAAAGCCAATGGATACAAGCTTTGAAAAATTATAGAAGAAGGAGATATTGTTCCCAGAGATCCCATGGGCATTCCAAAGGCAGAAGATGAGTACACAGAAGAGGATATTGCTAATCTGGAGCTGAATAGCAAAGCAGTCCTCATGATTCAGAGTGCTCTTAGTCAAACAGAGTTCTTTAGAGTGAGTCATCTTGACTCTGCTAAAGAAATGTGGGAAGCCCTGCAAATAGCTCATGAAGGGACTTCTGGAGTAAAAGATAGGCGTGTAGAAATGCTAGTGGAAGAGTTCCACAAGTTTGAAATGATTGAGGATGAAAAGATAAGGGATCTAGAGATCAGGTTCACTCACCTCATCAATAATCTTGCTGCTCTGGGGAGAAAGATTACAGAGAAAGAGCAGGTCAACAAAATTTTGAAAGTCCTAAAGGGAGATTGGCTCATGAAAGTCACAGCCATTCAAGAAATGCAAGGAGAATCAACAAAATCCATCACTGCTCTGTTTGGCAGCCTTGCAGAGTATGAGCCTACCCTGATAGCTCAGAGAGAAGCACAAGGAAATTCCAAGAAAAAGTCACTTGCTCTTGCTGCTTCAGAAAGAGATGAAGTCAATGATGATGAGGAAGATCTTGATGAGGAGGACATAGCTCTTATGGCCAGAAAATTTAAAAAGTTCTTTAGAAGAAGAGAAAGATTTCAGAGAAGTTGCCCTAGCTTCAAAGACTTCCAGAAAGACAAATCTCCTGTATGCTTTGAGTGCAAGAAGCCTGGTCACTTCAGAGCTGAGTGTCCCAGCCTTCAAAGATTGAAGGAGAAAGAGAAAAAGAAGACTTATGGAAAGAAAAAGGCTTATGTGTCATCCATCTGGGGTGATAGCTCTGATGAAGAAGCTAGCGATAGCGAAGAATGCGCCAACCTCTGCCTTGTTGCTCAAGAAGAGCATAGTGATTCTGAGGTATCTGACTCTGAACCTTCTTATTCTGATCTTCAAAATTTATATGATGAAATGTGCATAGAATTCTTAAAACTCTCTAAAGAAGTAGTTAGACTAAGAAGAGAAAACAAAGAATTTCAGAAAAACTCTTCTCAAAGGATTTCCTCTTCCCTATCGATAGAAGAAGAGCTATCGCAAGTTCCCATAGATGCACCTTCGATAGCTGTTCCTTCAATTTCTGAAAATTGCTCAAATTGTGAAAAATTATTGAAGGAAAAAGAAAAACTTTCGCATGTTTTAGAAAAGTTTACAAAGGGATCTGAGACTCTGAATGTGATTTTAAGCAACCAAAAAGTTTTCAGAGATCGAACTGGTATTGGCTATGAGCCCAAACAAAAATCTTCAAAAAGATGGATTGAACCAAAGGTGAAGTCATACATGAACTACTTTAGAAAATCTTCTGAAAGTTCTTCACCATATAGCTTTTGCAATTTCTGCAACAAAAAGGGCCATACTCAGTCAACGTGTATTAACAGAAAGTATGGTGTCAATAGCTCTTATAAATGGGTTCCTAAAGGAACTTATGTGCCAAAGGTCACAACACACCTAAAGCACAAGTCTGACCTTAAAGGACCCAAGAAAGTTTGGGTACCTAAATCTGTTTAGTATGTGCAGGTGTGCCTGAAAGCATCCAGCAATGGAAAATGGTATATCGACAGTGGATGCTCAAGACATATGACTGGAGACAAAGATAAAATCAATAATCTGGTGATAAAAGATGGAGCCAAAGTTAGCTTTGGTGGGAACCAAAGTGGAAAAATCACTGGAGTTGGTGAAGTAGGTCCAGTCAAGGATGTCTACCTAGTGGATGGTCTCTGCCACAATCTTCTGAGTGTTAGCCAAAGCGCAGACCATGGCAACTGGGTAATTTTTGATTCTAATGAATGTCTCATTGTTGATAAAAATGATTTAGATATAAATAAATCCAATCTGAAATGCAAGATAAAAGGAAATAGAAATGGGAATTTATATACTCTAGATTTATGCCAACAGCTTGAAGAAAAATGCTTTATTTCAAATGATAAAAATTGCTGGTTATGGCATAAAAGATTAGCTCATGTGAATTTTTCTCAGCTAGATAAATTGGTTAAGAAGGAGCTAGTCATAGGAATTCACAGCTTTAAGTCAAAGCATGATTTGGTTTGTGAATCCTGTCAAAGAGGTAAACAAACAAAGTCCTCTTTTAAAATCAAGAAGACAGTCTCCACCAGCAGGCCATTGGAACTAATTCATATGGATCTAGTTGGGCCAGCAAGAGTAAAAAGTCTAGGAGGTAGCCTATACACTCTTGTAGTTGTGGATGACTACTCAAGATTTACCTGGACTATGTTTCTTTCCTCTAAGCATGAAACTTTTGATGCCTTTTGTGTTCTTGCTAAGAAAGTGCAGAATGAGAAAGGGACAAAGATAATAGCTATCAGAACTGATCATGGAGGTGAATTTGAAAATAAAGAGTTCATGGAGCTATGTGATGAAAATGGAATTGACCACAACTTCTGTGCCCCTCGGACTCCTCAACAAAATGGTGTTGTAGACAGAAAGAATAGAGTGCTCACAGAAATGGCTAGAAGCATGCTGAACGAGAAACAAGTGCCTCAAATATTTTGGGCAGATGCTATGAGTACAGCTTGCTACATTTCTAATAGAGCCTACATCAGAAAGGGGATGGAAAAAACTCCATATGAGCTCTACAAGGGAAGGAAGCCTAATATCAGCCACCTGAGGATTTTTGGATCAAAATGCTACATCCACATCAATGGAAAGGTAAATTTAGGTAAATTCGATCCTAAATCTGATATTGGCATTTTCATTGGATATTCAAATAGAAGTAGAGTATATAGAGTTTATAATAAGAGGACTCAAACTGTTGAAGAATCTGTTCATGTAGTATTTGATGAAACCCCTCAAGAAAAACAACAATCTGTTGATGAGGATGAAGATTTTTCAAAATTTTTAAAATAGCCCCTATCGATAGCACCTCAGCCATCGATAGCAAATCCTGAAAACAATATTGAAAATAATCAGGATAAAACTGAAGATGTTCTAGAGGAAACTGTTGAGCCTCAATCTTCTATTAGACATCTTAAAAATCATCCTCCTGAACAGATTATTGGAGAGATTTCAAAAGGAGTTAAAACAAGAAGGCAACTGCAAAATGATGTAGAATTTTCATGCTTTCTTTCTCAAATTGAACCAACTCATATTGATGAAGCTCTTGCTGAATATGACTGGATAATAGCTATGCAGGAAGAACTTAATCAATTTAAAAGAAATCAAGTTTGGGATTTAGTACCAAGGCCCAGAAATCATCCTATTATCGGTACTAAATGGGTTTTCAAAAACAAACTTGATGAAGCTGGTCAAATTGTGAAAAATAAAGCCAGATTAGTTGCAAAAGGATATAACCAAGAAGAAGGCATTGATTATGAGGAAACTTTTGCTCCAGTTGCAAGACTTGAAGCAATAAGGATTCTTCTAGCCTTTGCATCCATAAAAAATTTTAAACTTTATCAAATGGATGTTAAAAGTGCTTTTCTTGATGGCTATATTAAAGAAGAGGTGTATGTAGAACAACCTCCTGGTTTTGAAGAAAAGTCTAAGCCTGACCATGTTTTCAAACTCAAAAAGGCTCTTTATGGTCTCAAACAAGCACCTAGAGCTTGGTATGAGAGACTTAGTACTTTTCTGCTCGAAAAAGGATTTTCTAGAGGAAAATCAGATACTACATTGTTCATCATGCACAAAAATAATCATATGCTTATAGTTCAAATTTATGTTGATGACATTATTTTTGGTGCAACTAATGAAACTCTATGTGAGGATTTTGCTAAGACAATGCAGGGAGAATTTGAAATGTCCATGATGGGAGAGTTAACATTCTTCCTGGGACTACAAATAAAGCAAAAGAAGGATGGCATCTTCATATCCCAAACCAAATATTGTAAAGAAATTCTCAACAAATTTGGGATGGATCTATCCAGAGAAGGGGACACTCCAATGAGTACCTCTGCCAAATTAGATGCAGATCTTCCTGGCAAAGAAGTAAATCAGTCACATTATAGAGGAATCATTGGTTCTTTACTTTATTTAACTGCTAGTAGACCTGACATTCAATTTAGTGTAGGTGTATGTGCTAGATATCAGGCAAATCCCAAAGAATCTCATTTATCAAATGTAAAGAGGATTTTGCGCTATTTACAAGGGACTCAAGAGCTTGGGCTGTGGTATCCCAAGGGAACTCAAGAGTACCTTCTTGCCTATTCTGACTCTGACCATGCAGGATATAAATCAGATAGAAAAAGCACAAGTGGTCAATGCTAATTTCTCGGTAACTGTCTAATCACTTGGGCAAGCAAGAAACAAACTTGTGTTTCTCTTTCATCCACAGAGGCAGAATACATTGCAGCAGGAAGTTGCTGTACTCAAGTCTTATGGCTTAGGCAGCATCTAAAAGATCTGGGCTTGAACTTCTCAGAAGTGCCTATTCTCTGTGACAACACCAGCACAATAAGCTTGGCTAAAAATCCAGTTCAACATTCCAGAACCAAGCATATAGATGTGAGACATCATTTCCTAAGAGATCACATTCAGAAGAAGGATGTCAAAATAGAATTTATTTCAACCCATCTACAACTTGCTGATATATTTACCAAGCCTCTTGAGCCTGATCAATTTCTCTATATTAGAAGAGAGCTAGGAATGGTAAACCCAAATGAATTGTAAATATTATTATTCTTAATTTGTTTTATTGATTGATCATCTGAATTATTACTGACTTGAGCATCGGAGTGCCAAATCTTAAGTTTTTGCAAGACTGACCAATCGATAGTGAGTCATACTATCGCTATCATATGCAGAATAAAGCTAAGTTTGAGGTAAAGTTGCCATCGCTAGCCTACAAAACTATCGATAGCAAAGTCAGCCATCAATAGATAAACCTTGGAAGGAGTAAGTGAAGCCCAAACGTCACTTACTCAGCGTGGGATCATGCCTGCTAGCGATAGCTGCTCACACTAGCGATAGCAAATCACTAAAGAGTCTCAGAATGCGAAACGTCAGCGAATATTATATTATTTCTGGTAATTTCTGAACTCTATAAAAGCAGAGCATGTGTATTGTGCATTCATTAGTCACCCAAAGCGTCTCATCATCTCCTCCCTCGTCTCAAAACCCTAATCCCAGAAATGGGTAGAGTCAAGAATCCAAGAATAGGTGATGATAAGGAACCCTCTAGCACTAAACCATCCTCTCAATCCGCTAGCAAGTGTCTCAAAGCCCAGAAAACTGTGTCATTCTCCAAAGAAATCATTAAATCCGGTATCCAGCGTCAAAAGTGCGTCTCCTTTGATTATATTCTTTCAGAAAAATCCTTCAAAGTTCATATCGTCCTCCTCGCTTATGGAAAAACCCTGGCCGGGGCGAGAGTTCTGGTGGATTTGTCCTTCTACAGAGAGCCTAAGGAGACACAACCTCTTGAGGTAGACGAAGCGACTCCAGTCCAAGATTATTCTGCTGATCTTAGTATCGGACCAGGGGTACCGTTCGTCTAGGGTTTGATGGGTTCTTCCATTTCGCTCCAACAAATGATGACAAAAAGGGGGAGAAATGGTTCAAGCGAGGGAAATCAGGAAGATCGAGTATCGAGTCAAAAGCCAAATTCCTGAAACCTCAGTTGTTTAAGCAAAATACAGGAAGATCGAGTATCGAGTCAAAAGCCAAATTCCTGAAACCTCAGTTGTTTAAGCAAAATATCTTGTCCACCAATGCTCCTTTTAATGTTCTCATTGACCTCAGTTGTTTAAGCAAAAGGAGATCAGAAAGATCGAGTATCGAGTCAAAAGCCAAATTTCTGAAACCCCAATTGCATTCTGCATTCATAGATAGTTTATGTTTTTAGAGTTTCGTTCTGCAAAAATGTACTATGATCTGATATGTTCTGAATATAACTGATCTGTACAAGCTTTATTGTTATTCAAGTTCTGATATATGCTTATGCTTATATAAATGATTATGGTCTGAACTTGCTCTTGTATTTTTACTTATGTTTTGTCATCATCAAAAAGGGGGAGAATGTTAGAATCTTAAGTTTTGATGAAGACTGATCTATGAAAAATATCGCTAATAAGAAATGATAACTTAGCAGACCAATAATGAATGAGTATCCTTATCGCTAAGTGTATCTTTATAGCTAATTGAAAGAAAGAAATAGCGAGTGAAGACTTAGCAATATCAAGGTTAATATCTATCGCTAAAGTCTCCCTTTATCGCTAAGCAAAGGTTCCATCGCTAGAAGTTCATTGAGCTTATAAGTAGATGAATCCAGCAAATAAATGAACTAAGTCCCTAAATCAGCTAGCGATAATAGGTTAAGCTATCGATAACCATAAGTGCTTCAGATAATGATCCTTCAGATAGCTAGTGCCTAAGAGCTAATGAATTAAGAGCTGATATGTTTGCTTGCGTTAAAATATTTATCTATCGATAATGGGATACCTTGAAGTTTTTGAATCCGTTGATAATTGTATCCTTAAAACTAATAAGCAAATCGAGTATCTAGCGATAGTAGCTTGAGCAATCGATAGAAGAATATATGCTGATATGATGCTTTTTAATCCAAGAGAATGTGCTATCGATAAAAAGCTCTGATATTCTTTATACTGTCTTTATCTCATTGAGCTAAAGGATTAAGCTTGCGATAGTAACCTCTGTGCATTATATGACTATTTGGTTAGCTAACAGTTTAAGTGCAGATCACTATAAGATTAGCGATAACAGATCAAGCTAGCGCTAATAGAAAGCTGCCAGAAAGTACTATTTGTACGGATGCTCATAGCGCTGAGTCTGTCTCTCTCTTAGCTCACCCTATGCAAGAAGTAGTTGAAGCTAAAGCAGAGAGTTAAGCCCGATAAAGAAGCTGCATTTAATGCCAACGGCTATGAGCTCCCAACGACTAAATTCAAACGGCTTCTTGGATGCTGAATCAAAAGGGCAAAATCTGAAGAAGATATAAATACAGATCTTAAGCATTTATTGAGTAAGAGACGAACAACGAGAATATTCACAAGCTCATTCATTACTCTGTATTTATTGTCTTAGAGATTTCATCTGTACTTAAGTGTTTATCAAAATCAGTTCATTGAGTGAACGTATTTATTGAAATCGTCTACTGTTTGAGGTTGTTCTGAAAGCTTGGTGCTTTAGAACAGGGATATTTCCTTACAGGTAGTAAGGGGGAGTGTTTAGAGATTCTAAAACTTTGTAAAGGTTGACAGGTGAACCTGAGCTCGTAAAACCTGTGGTTAGTGGAACCCAACAGAGTGTTGGAGAACTGGACGTAGGCAGTGTTGGCCGAACCAGTATAAATTTCGTGTTGATTTAATCTCTTCTAAATTTTTAAATAGCACAATTCACCCCCCCTCTTGTGCGATTGCCACTTTCAGAACCTACCCATAAAAAAGTAACGGAAATTGATCCAGTTTGACGAAGGAGCCATTATTGGCCCGAATTTTAAACGTCCGTTAGACTAATTTGGTGGAAAAGTCATTATTGATCCGAATTTGAAAGTTGGTGGATACTTTTGAGCCAAAAAAAAGTACAATGTGCCATATGCACCTTAGACATAAGCACAAGGTCATTTTTGACACTTTACCCAATAAAATATTATTATGTTATATGTATATAATGAAAATTGTTGTTACTAAATTTACACACTTACCTTTTTAACTAATTTTTTTTAAATAATGCATCACATACTTTCCGGTGGTTAACATAATGATGAGTTAATTTCATCTAGGGAGATTAAAATAACTAAATACATTATTATTGATTAGTTTAAATTATATATAAGTTTATATGTAGCGCCTGGAATTTTACTATTATACTATAGCATTTTAATTGAATTATAACCACTTCTCAATGTCAGAAGCCCAAAAATACGACAAATTTAAAACTTTTTCTTTTAAAACCTTAGACCAACCTTCCATTGGTCAGAATGGGCTTTTCCGACAAACAGGAATAATTTACAACTCTTTATAAAATAAAATGGTTAATAAAACAATTAAAAGTACACTAACCCTATTAGGATATCTATTTTTAATTTATAACACTTAGGAAATTTAAGTCCTAATATAAATTATATAATTCTATTTTCTATGCTATCTACTCTTTCTTTTAATAATTAAATTTACATCATATACAGACAGCCTTACTTTTTATAACAAAATCTTAATTACTTCATCTATTCTTCTTTTAGTACTCCTGCTTTATCTCAACCATCTCACTATCTTTTAGTACTCCTACTTTTTATAACTGTAAATTCATGCATGCATTGCCATGTATACATTTTATAAACCTAAACAAATATTACAATCACACACACTTCCTGCTCTATATACTCTACCAGCCACTATTAACAATATATTTGTTAATTAGTGAAAGTCTCACCTGCAGGATTTCTCGTTATAACATTTTAAGCTATAACATAACTGATCTGGCAAAGGGGGAGCGACCCACCTAAGCCTAGAGTACTCCATAAACTTCTATGCAGGAATTAACAAGGCTTATCACCTTCATACATAATGTAAACTTGAAACAGATATTATAAAATTATACATGCAAATTTGATTGTAATGAGATAAACTGCTACCTGTATCCTCAGCTTACTCTTCACTGTATTCTTTCTCTTCTACGTACTCTGGGAATTCGATCCTACTATCTTGTCCTATAAATATTTATAATACCAAAATAATATATCAATGTCTAAACTTAGGCATATTAATTAAACGTCTCTCACGTTTCTATTGTATTACCCATTTCTATTTCTAGTACTATTAAATCTAAACTTCTAATATAATTAAATCTAAATTCTTAATTTGATGGTTAATTATACCATCATCAATAAGTATTGCACAAATATAAGTTAGCATTCACATCAAATGATCACAAGAATATCTTTATTATTTTAAATTAACATACTTTGCTTATTAATCAATTATTCTTTTAGTTCTATTTACTTTCCAAATTTCTTAGTAACAACCATTTACATCTATGTTATCTTTAATTAATATCCAATTATTCACAAATCTCCCATCATGTCTTATTTTCTTCGTTACTAATCAAAACATGACAAGCAACAAAATAGAAAACAATTTCATTTTTCATGATTAGTGTTCGAGAGCATCAGTCATACTAGCTAGGGAAAACAAGCATACAGCCACATATAACATATTTGATTTATCAAATCCCTTTTTGTCTACTCTTAATTCATAACACTAATTCAATCTAATAAACATCACCACCAAACCAATAACTTCAATTCAATTTACATTTCAAATCAAATTCAACCATTAATACCTACCAACATTTAAAATCTCTATTCACATTAGAATGTTGATTTAGCCCTTATGGATCCTTAAATAGTAATCCAAATCAGATTTAACCTCAACATAGCAAGACTAACTCAGATTCCACTCACCATAAATCATTCATGTTCTCTTTACCCTATGAACATCTTAAATTCCCAAAAACGGAGCAACAACAA
Organism: Mimosa bimucronata; assembly: GCA_037074515.1. Classification (NCBI taxonomy): domain Eukaryota; kingdom Viridiplantae; phylum Streptophyta; class Magnoliopsida; order Fabales; family Fabaceae; genus Mimosa; species Mimosa bimucronata. The sequence continues at coordinate 7,589,778 of CM073446.1, forward strand.
GAAAAATCTGAAACTTAATCTTACTGTGGTTCTCCACTCCTATTAGCTTTGGCTTATGCTCCAACGCTCTATATATTCACAATCCTTATACTATCTTATCAATCAATTCACTCCATCTACTCAATGAAACAAATCACCTCTTACTTCCATCACATTCATTCCCATCCATTAATAAACCAGATTAAACCGAGGAAGTAATCCTACCCTAAATAATCATCACTATTACTACTTTTAAATTATAAAACTAACTTAATTTAATAGAGCTTAAACCACTTACCCTCAATTCAAATGACTAATTACATATCAACCACAACATTAACCTCTTTAATCACATTCAACACCGTTAAACTTCACAGATTTAATTCAATCATTAGCACTTGAGAAAACCAAATGAAAGTCTTCAAGAATAAGAAATGTGACTCTTCTTTTATACTAAATCATTGTATCTTATATTTCAGAATTTCCAACACACAAGATGAGGTTCTAATTTAATTCTAACACCACTAAGGCTTCCTTCAAAATTCCATATTTGACAATCACCTTCAACAACATTTTGAATCCGATCAAGCCAATGAAATGGACTAATCCCTTAATCGTGCTCAAAATCCCTTGTTTTATTTAATCATCAAAATCAAACTAATGGCATTAGACAATATTTGTCCCCTTCTTTCAGATTCAATTACCTTCAAAATCAGAACAACAATAACAGATTCTATCTCAATTATCTTATCACAGCCTAGGTTTCACTTATACGCAACTAAACTCCCATGCCTTGGTCACTAAAAAAAAATCATAAAAACTAATAAAAATCCTTCTTACAAATACTTATGTTGCCATTCCTAATTTTAAAAACCATGGTTTAATTACTTATTGCAATATTTTCACCTTATCCATCTCATCTCAATTGCAGATGAACCAGAATACAACTTGAGCAGAAACTTTGAGAGTAAAAAAAATCATCTTACACAACCATAATCCAACTTGAACTTCTAACACTCAAATCTAATCAAATCCTAGCAATGTTTAACCACTAATTTGCCTCAGGTTCATTGCAAAATCAAAGGGTTTAACATTACACAGCAACACCCTTAATTGAAATCATCCTTTCATAAGTAAACATCAGCCAAAACAAACGATTAATACCCAATCAATTTCAGAATTTCCCTTAATCTGATTCACATGCACCATCACATATACACCTCCCCTATAATCCCCTCTTTCAGCATCAAATGGCAAAAATAATACTAGAGCAAAATATACTTTTGAAACAATATATATTCCCGTCCCTTGTTATGAGCCCGGCGGCAGAGCAAGAGAAAGAGAACATAATGCACAATTTAACATTCCAATAACAATCAACCTCAATTTCATCCTCCTTCCATAAGAGTAGAGCATTCAAAGAAGAACAAGCCCAGAAAATTCCGTATGCATAATTATTATGCGTTTCAGCCTCTAATCTTATCAGTTCACCGCCATCAGCCTTCTATATCGACAGCACCGAACAGAAACAGGGGAAGAAGGAATATTTTCAACAAAAATCCCAAACTTTCGAAATCACACATGCAAGACACTATATGCACTTGGACTTACTCTTGAGCACGACTAATTAAGCATTCAAGCAATGGTCACCCAGAAATCAGCGAAAATGGTGTCGGATGAACAGTGATCGGAGGAAGAAATTTGGGGGCAAACCTCACTAATACCACTCTATTGCTTAAAATCCTTCACAAAGGTTATTAATCGAAATCTAAGTTTCAATTTCACTAGTTTAGAATTCTCGAATTCGCCCAAAACCCGAAATTGATTCCTCTCAAATCCACTCAAATCGGACCAGAGAAGAGAGGAAAATGAAGGAAGAAGGTTTACCTAAGCTTGACATGAATCTCAGCCATCTCTCGCCGCCGTTCTCGCAGTCAGCTGCCGCTGGAACCCGTCGTCCGTCGCTCGAGTTCAATGGAACCAGAGGGAACAGAGGAGAGAACGAGAGAGTGAGGAATGTGATGGTGATCAGAAATGAGAGAGAAGAGTGCGAGGATGAGGAACACGTGGGAGTATATGGTAATAAGGAAGGAAGAAGATATTTTAATTATACATTTTACCATTTTGCCCCTTCTTTTACAACTGAAGATATTTTCTAACTAGGGGCAGATATTGTCATTTTTATTTCCCTTTTTCTAGTTTTCCTTTAAATGGTAATTTTATTTACCATTCACATTTATGAATAAATCTGAATTTGTCCCTAACATAATTTCTCTAGATATGCTTTAATTTCTAAATTTATTTATACGACTTTTTAAATGTCAAACAATACCTCAATGTTTTAAATATTCTCTTATTTAAATTTATCTTCTAACTATTTTTACTCAAATAATAAAGAAAATAAGCTTTAAAAATTATTAAGAATACACCTACCCTCATAAATTTATTTATAAGGCTTTTTAATTTCTAAATGCCTTTTTCAGACCTCAACTAAATCCTTATTATTCATTTTCTCCAAATTAAGTTTTATCTTCTAATTATTTCTCTTTATTTCTTAAAAGAAAATAAACCTTAAATTTGTTAAAAATGCCTAAAACATCATAAATTCATTTTCAATGATTTTTAATATTTTAGTTACATTCCTTAAAACTTTAAATAATTCCCTATTTTCCATTTTCTAAAATTTGGGGTGTTACATTATAAGTAAGACAAATTAGTTTTGAAAATAATATAAGTATAAATTCTTTTAACTACTCCATCCGTTTCTAAATATAGGATTTACTTGAATTTTTTTTAGAAAATCTTAAGAAAACTAAATAAGATAATTATAAATTGATTTTTCTGAATTTTTTTCTCTAAATTAGTTTATTTGACTTATGAGCTAACATATAATCTAATAATACACAAAATATGTTATGATTAGGTGGCTAATTTAACTTTCTTAATTTCTCAAAAAGAAAGTCAACTGAATCTTATATTGAGGAACGGAGGAAGTAATATATTTAACTTCTTTCGATTTTGCAAAAAAAAAAAAAATCAATTGACTCCTACACTTATTTTTGTCAAAATGGCCAATTAATTCTTTGAAATTTCTTATTTTTACATTTCTAACTTACAAATGTGAAACTCATAAGTTATATTTGTCCTAGGTGTACACTCCAATGAATGCACAACTTTACTCACATAGAAAAGAAAAGGAAATGTTAATGGTGCCTTATTTTTCCTCACAAAGTATTATATCATATTCAAATTCTCTATATTATGATCAAATATTGTTGATATATTTATTTGTGATTGATCATACAACAATTATCATACTAACAAAATTCACATTCAAGAATTTCCAAAGTAGTACTATTATCAATTAACTTCAAGTTAGGATAAGGAGTTGACTGAGAGAGATGACCACATGCTTGATATTAATATGAAGGCATGTAACAGATAGTAAGTACATTGAAAATCTTTATTAATCATGAAGCTCATGTAGGAGCAAATTAACAAAATGTGGTCCTTAAGATTTGGTCGTTCTGTACCAATCATTGTCATTTTTTAATGATAAATTAATAATGCTATTGCTCCATCATTTTCCAAGCTCGGATGTGACTGCTAATGCGCGGTGCTTGCCTTTGGCTCTGTTTTTTTCTTGTTAAAAAAATAACATTTTAAATTTTAAAATTTCATATATGTGATCTAGAGTTGTCAATATGGTTATTAATTTAGTCAAAAGCATTATTCAAGTAGTTTTTTATAGCATTATTTTAATTTTCCCATTTTCAGCCAACCGTGAAATGTATAAAATGTATAACACGGATGATTTTCGAATAATAATGTCACAACTAAATAATTTGATTGGATATTATAGAATTCATTATATTGTTTTTTTATCATTTCATATATCATAGTAATTACTAGTTCTAGTATAATTTTCAAATAATAATGTTAATAAGTAATAGCCTAATACACGGATAGTCATATGAATTCATGCAAGATTTAAGTTTGGTTCCTAATTTCGTTAATCATTCTTAAGTTTTGTAGTCCTGACATCACTATCCTTGAATGATGATTTTTTATGTCAATAATTGCTATTTTTAAAGAAATGTACTTAATGCATCAGTATTAAAAAATAATTTGTTAAAAATGAAAATTTTAAAGTCGACATTTACTTGTTAATAAAATTGATGATGTTATGATTAAATGATTAAAAATATAACATTATTTAAAGTTAAAGAATAGAAAGAAAACTTTATGTAAAGTTAAAGAATTAAAGGTATACTTTTTTGAAATAAATATTAGGAGACTCGTGACATAATACTTTAATCACTAATTATGATGGAATTAAATAAAAATAGTGATAGATTGCTGTCAACACTTGCAATTTTAAGCAAGCAGATGAAAGTTGGAATTTTAGCTGAAGCGTATTCATCAATAATTGGTTTTAAAAAAAGCGATTTTAAAATTATTAAAAAATAATTAATTTTTTAAACCCTTTAATTTTAAAGTTGGCAAGCAATGTTCGTTGTCTTAGATATCTTCTAACATAGTCCAAGATTTGTTCAGGTAAGGTCCCTTCATTTTCACGGTATTTGGTCTACGTTAGGACACTAATCTTGAGATCATGGTAGAAAATTCTTTGATTCAGCACCTCAAGAATTGTAGTTAGATTCTTTCTTATACATAGGATCCTCTTAAAAGAAGCAAGTGCAGAGCATACTAAAATCCATGGAGACAGAAGAGAAATATTATATAAGCAAGCTTTCAGAAGAGAGAGAAACTACTGGGAACTCATAGCACACTTCTATTATACAAAGGGATATTTCAAAACACCGATTCAACTTGAGTTACAATAACATGAATGCCTCCTTATATAGGGGAAGACATCATAATGACCTTTTGGAAAAGGTCATGGGATTATAACAAAGTGGTCATGGAATCTCATCACGACTCTTTTAGAAAGTAAAACACAACAAGCCAAATATAGATAATCATGACAGACCTATAGGTTATAATTACATAGTAGACTAGACAAAGAGATGGCAGCTGGCAGCTGGCAGCAGATGACCAATTACTCTTGCAGATAGGCTCATGATCAGACCCAAGATTGCAATATTCAGTGTCATAACAAAGGGATCCAGGCTCGTATTCTGGGGAGTCATGTCCACTTGGATTTTGTGTAGCAGAATCACCCTATGGGTCTTGTGAAAGAGGACCACCCCATAGGTTTTGTGCAAGAGGGCCGCCCCATGGGTCGGACTCAGGTTCAAGCTGGGCCAAATTGGGATTTCCAAGAAATGCCCTCTGGGAAGAGCTAGCAACAACAGATTGAGAACCTTCAGTGAAATTTGGGAATCTTATTCCTTGAGTGATGAACGCACTCTGGAATTCCTGCAATCCTGGTGGAACACGATCAAAGGAGAAAATAGCATGAAAATATTTAGGTGGAAAGTGTCCAAGAGTAGTGCTTGGGCTGTTTTCATCACCGTCATTAAAGAAAGGCTCGTTATTAAGTATCAAATGGTGGCCTAATTCTTTGAGGAATTTCTTTTCATATTTTGGCCATAGGGGTGAAGTCTTCCAGAGCTCAATCTCATTTCTAGTGATTATAGTGTCATCCTCTTCTTTATAGTCTCGATAAAAAGTAAAACAACAATAGAACTTCTGTTGTTTTTTGCGTGTGGTTTCCCATATGTTATTCTCATTGAGATTCTTGTAGAGGTTTCTTCTCTAATAAGGGAAGAGAGGCAAACATTTTGAAGAGAAAAGCAAGAGGAGAATTCTGATGTCTAGAATCACATAGGTAATAGTAGATGGGTAGAGGTGGGAAGAGAATTGCACAGGTGTGAAGAGCGGAAAGAGACTAGAGGTACCATAAGAGCTCTTCAGGAATAAGACCCCTAATGATAGGAATTGTAAGAAATGGGGTGTCCAGGTTAAAGTTGAGAGGCTAGGGAAGAATTTGGGTTTTAACAAGCAAGAGATGAAGCCAATAAAAACAAGGTTTGTCAGGCAAAATTATAAGCTTCAGTGGAACTGGTAGGGTTATGTCCTGGTGGGAAAATAGTAGCTTTAAGGCGTTGGATTATGGGTGATGGAATTGTTTCAGAGATAGAGAAAATGTAAGCAGGCTGAAAATGTGATGAAGGTTATGGAGTTTTTCGAGGTCTAGAGAGGAAATCAGCAATGGTATTTTGGTGTCCTTTAAGATAACGAACTGTGAATTTATAGCGAAAAAACTAGCCTTTCCAATGAAGTAGCTGGCTATCAGGCAAATATTTCCCCTTTCTTAAGCATCTTTGGAAAAGAAGTATTGTCCATCTCTACCACAAAGTGGTAAGGATTGAGATGAAAAATAAACTTTTCAATCCCCTTTTTGACTGCAAGAATTTTTTTATAGGTAGCATGGTAATGCTTTTCTGATTCTTTGAACTACCTATAGCATGCCCACAATAGTATTTTTTTTCCTATTTACTTCCTCAATGAGTATAGCACCCAATATTCATTACTTGCATAAGTTTAGAGTATTCTTTGGCCTTTGTCAAGAATCTTCAAAGGCTGGGGCTTTTGAGCTAGGTTCTTGAGAGCATGTACTGCCCTAGTCTGAGCTGTTCCCCATGCTGATGAATTCCTTTTGAGAAGCTTGGTCAGCTCGCTAGTATATTTGGACACATTAGTGATAAAGTCTTGGAGGTAATTGATGATTCCCAGGAATTGTTGAATATGCTTGGTAGACAAATTATCATTTGGGGAATATTGTAATTCTTCTGCAGTATATGGACCACGTTGGTATTAACCTTTTCAAATGTCATGCCCATGAATTCAATTTTGGCAGCTCCTAATTATGCTTTCTTTACTGACAGCTTAATTCCATATTTTTGGACAATATTTATGAATTAAGCCAAAAGAGCATCATGAGATTCCTGGTCTTCTGAAAATAGCAGAATATCATCAATGTAGATAAGAGCACTATTGATGATGGGCTCAAATATTCTCGTCATGGCTCTTTGGAAAATGAAAGGGGCAACTTTAAGACCGAAGGGCATGACTATCCATTGATATTGAGCGTTAGGAATACATAAGGTTATTTATATCAGTCTTCGGAATGAATACTAATCTGCCAAAAGGTTGCTTTTAAATCAAATTTTGAAAAGATTTAGGCTGTTTTTAAATGGGCTGAAAGGGTATTAGGCTTTGGAAGGGGAAATTTGTCTTTTTGAATAAAGATGTTAAGAGGCTTATAGTGCATTGCATTTTGTTTCCCCTTTTGATCTCAGATATTTTTTCAACATAAAAGGCTTGACAAGCCCAATCAGACTTTGTAGGTTCAATGAGGTCTTGTTTAAGAAGTGCAGCACATTCTTCACGGGCGAGCTTAAGATCATCAGGATTTGTACTTGGATGAGAGGCCTTGGTAGGATTGATGTCTTCATTTTTCTTGAATGGAAGATGAACAAAAAAGTCTTGATTCTTCCAGAGAGGAGAAGGATGATTAAATTGATCATGATTGTCAACACAGTATGATAGGAGCTAATTTTATTCATGCTCATAGTCAAGAGGAGCTTGTTGGATCTCTAACAGACTTGGAATATCTATATATGCACTAAAGAAATTTTTGAATCTAATTCCTTTAGGTAAAATTTGAAGATTTTGAGTCTGATGATAAGCATCAAATCCAATGAGGAGATCCTTCCTTGGAAGATCACTACCTAAAACTTTCATCCATAAGATACAATTAGGGAAGAATTGAATACCAATTTTCCTTCTTGTGATCCATTTAATCTGGAATACGTTGCCATCAGCAATAGTAAAATACTAATTAAAAGGAATCCATTCTTCAAGAGGGAGGATATAAGGCTTCATGACATGATCCAGTATCAAGAAATCCAATAACAAGGATAGGTTTTTCATATTTTCCTGGAAGAATGTGAACGTTGATGTTTGGATTAGGAGTATGGGTTTTCTCATTGAAATGGAGGGAACAAAGATGATGATGTGTGTACCAACAACATGGAACCCTTTGTGCGGGGTCCATAAGGCAGATATGGGGTTGATCAATTGATAATATTGTATCAAGATTATCATCAAATAAAGGATCAAAGAAGGATTCATCAAATGAGAATTCATCATCAGTATAGGGAAGTATATACTGAATTTCTTCATCTTTATCAAACTGTTCTTTAATAATGGATTCAATATCTTCATTATCCCGAATGAAATGGACAAATTGTAAATGCTGAAGTATCTTCATATCCTTGGGTGTCTTCTTAGGACATTATTTTGCAAAGTGGCCTTTTTTCTTACAGATGTAACATTAGTCTGATTTTCTTGATTGAGGCTGTCTTTTCTTAAAAAATCTGAAGGAAGGCTTTCTCTGTTTCCTTTTGGGAGGAAAATGTTTATTTTGTAATTTATGATAATGGGATTTCTTTTTGGTAAAGCAAGAGCAGCTTCTAGGATCCTTGCATTTTATCTGCATATAGGATTTCTTGCAGGCTGACCCAAGCTTGGGTTCTTCTTGAAAAACTATCTTGATAATTTTTTGCTGTTCACAAAGCTAATCAAGAGTGGCTAGGGCCAATTGATAAATTTTTCCAAGAGTGATTTGAGACATATATCTCCTTAACGAAATGATAGCTCTATGTAGTTCTGGTTGGAGTTCTTCTAGGAGAGAGGCAATTAATGTATGCCAAAAATTGACATCATTGGCTCTATTTAACATATAATACTTTTTAGACATTCGTTTGTAGTGCTTTTGTAAATCTTTTCTATTAAGAGAGCAGCACTTTATCTCAAAATATTCTTGTTTGTTTCTTTTTTCAATGATTTAAAAATCACCAATGAATTCTTTATAGATAGCTCATAAGAGGTGGCCAACATCTGGGCTTCTGATAGCTGCAAGTCATTGATATTCTCTTAAGCTTTGAAACCATTCTCTCAACTTTCCAGTAAGTCGTAAGAGAAATTAAGAAAAAGCTTCTGGAAGAGTAGCTCCTTCTTTTGTGAGTTGTAAATCAATCCATGCATCAAACTCATGCCATTGATCACGCCATTTGTAAGGAGGCATATCATCAAAAATAAACCAAGGTCCTTAAGAGGGTCTGGAGTCAGCTCTCCTAGACTCTTGCCTTGTGAATTCATGAGAATTATCAAGGCCAGATTCATCATATGCAACATTCATCTTGGTGAGGTTGAACCATGGCAATGATAGGAAATGTCAACTTGGCATTGTTCTGAATCTAAGGTAGAATTAGACAAATAGTCATCAGAGGTAGAATCAGATTCTGAAAATTCATGAAAAGAAGGGGATTGCTATATAGTGGAAATAGTGTGATCAAAAACTCTTTTATGTTTCCTACCATAATCTCTAGGTTTGGATCTGGGACGGAAAGATGGCGGAGTCGAAATATGAATTCCCTTAAGAGAACCAGATGTAAAAGGTTTGGTGTAAGATGGTGAAGCTTAAGATGTGGGAAAAGGATGAGGTGAAGGGTGGACATGATAACTTGGAGGGGGCAAGGATTGTACAGGGAAAAAGGATAAGTTGGAGGAGGCAAATATTATGTATTGGGTGATGAAGGCTTTGACTACTTTGCTTGTCTAAACAAGGAATAGGATTATTTGAAAACACTTCTATATTCTGATTCCTTTGAATAGACTAGTGAGGATGGTGTATATTTAGGAAAAGTAGGGGAAAACGGGTAAGGGTCATAAATTGTTTGGGATTGTTCTCGAGCAAGATAAGTTTCAATTCTATGCAAGTCCCTCTTTATTATTTTTGTCAATTCTCGCTCCTTGTGAATAATATCAGGACTAAGATAGCCTTTTTCAGCAAGGCTTCTTAATTTTGTATCAAGTTGAGAAGCTCAAGAAGATAAGGTCAGGTGTAGTTGTCTAACCTGATTAGAAATTTGAGAAACTTGACCAGCTAGATGATTAGTTTTAGAAGTCAGATGATTCAATTTAGAATCAATGCTAGGCAAAGCTCGATTCTAGCAAATGGCATTTTCAGTTTGCCAATTAAGAAATTCTGCAGCCTGAGAAACTGGTGTAACCTCTCTAGAAGGAATGATATCAGAAGGTATAGAGAATGGTCGCACAGAAACCTTAGGGATCCATCATACCAATGCATGGAATAGGCTGGGCTGGTATAGTAACAGGAAATACTGGGACTGGATCTTTTGCTTTGAAAAGATCTGCATGTCCTGCTTCTATCAAGAGATGAGCCAATGATAAATCTCTAGATGGAGTAATAAGCTCAGGAACCTTCCATCGTTTGGTAGTTTGTTTAAGACCATGATCACTATCATCATCATAGTGAGGAGGAAAATGACTAGTGGAACAAGAGGAGCATGAGGGCTTTAATTTTCTTTTTGCTGCATATTTGATGGGAAAATCCCAACTAAGATAATCTTCATCATCGGATGCTTCAATAGGGTATGTCACATTCATGGTCAGGATCACACATTTTTGGGACAACATCCCACAGAAAATGACCATTAATGTGAGAAACGTAATGGGAAATGTAACTCAGCCTTGCATGATGGTTGGTTCAAGCAATAGGAGGATCTCTTTTATGTGGTACCTAGGCTGGAGCTAAGGTGAGGATCGAACCAGAAGAAGGAACTGATGGACCTTCTTGGCCAGGCCTAGTAAAAACATATTTGACTGTACCATCAGGTAGACGGTATAACTTTGGAGGAGCTGAAGTATGGACATCTCTTTGGACCCCATGAAATTTTTTTTCATAATTATTGATCCACTCAAGTGGCATCAACTGGGCAAGTTCATCTTTGGGTATCTATCCAAGAATTTGAATAATAGAAGTATCATCAGCTCTGTCAGATACAACATAAAGAGCATCTCTGGTGGAGTTAGGAAAATGGAGGTCAATAGAATGGTTTTGGAGCCGATAAATCATCTGGTGATGCAAAGTAGCCATGATAGCTCGATGATCTTGTTTAGCTCCTACAATTTGAATTTGAACTTTCAATATTTCAGATAAAGTGAGATCTGAAAGTTTGATGTTGGAATCTAGGGCAATGGTAAGGATAACACTTCCATTACTAAGAGTAGTAAGAATAGATCCAATCAAAACATTTGCTGTAGGAGGTGTAAGAGGTATCAAGCAAGGCAACTCGGGCAGTGACTGGTATACCCTTTCGGCCATGGAGCGTAAGAACAAGACGAACAGCACCAAAATGGAGATGTATAAACTTCTCTTTTCCATGAGTCAATCAAGATCTCAGGAATTTTCAAAGTAACATATTGTTCAGCAGTTGTAGCCTGGAGACCACATTGATCAAGTTTAGTAGTCTGGACAATCTCTTTGGAATGAGGCCTTCATGTAGAAAGCAAGGTGCAAATATTTTGGATAATATGGTTGGATCGATGGTATAAACTATAAGGACTAAGGAGGGGTAGATCAGTGTCTTGGATTCGAGCATTGGCTAGAAGATGGGTAACTTCAACAAGGTTTTCAATTTTGTGAGAGGGTTCTTCGGACAAACTTTTTGGCTATTTGTAAAAATTATATTTCATAAGACAATGCTTGCCTTCTCAACTTCGGCACAAAGATGCCCATGAAGTTGATTTAATTTCCTTTTATATTTTATAAATAATAGAAGTATCTAGCTAAAATTTGATACTGTTGATTTAAAATTAGAAAAATACATAAGCTAGAATAAACTCTTATAGGTTTTTCCAAGCTTCTAGCTTAATGAGAATATCAGAATAATCACTTGTCCTCTATTGTGGGTTACATTCTCATTAAGAGGTTTGTCGCTTATTAGTAATATAGTAAAATGTCAATGTATAAATAAAGGGAAAATTATGCTCAAATCCCAAGTAAAGTAAATTAATCCTATAGAGTCTCTTGAAATATCAAAATTATGAATATGTCTCAAGGGACCTGAGAGTAATATAAAACAGTTGTGAAATTATTCTATTAGCCTTACTAATAGATAAAAAAGAACAAAGACAAGTGGGTGTGCCTCCAATCCATAAGTTAAAGCGTCTTAATTATCTTATTTAGAATATGAATGCAATTTTCCTTAAATAAAAAAATAAGAAAAATAGAAAAATGTTGATATGGTTGAAGCCTTTTTTTTTTTTGAGTGAGAAAAGGAATTTTATTGCATGGAATATTTACACTGGGGGAATACAGAATGGATTGCTACAGCGAAATTGACATAACTGACTCTATCCTAGATTGATGGTTCCATACAAACGTTTTGCCTCAATGATATGGTTGCTCAAGGCTATACATTCATTAATTAGTCGATGGGATTGGGTGGTTGCCTGGCAGAACACTTGCTTGTTACATGCATCCCATAACTTCCAACACAGCACGCCGAATAGAATACACCATGACGAGTTGGCTGCTACTGCTGTTTGTAGATTCCTTCTTAACCAGTCATGACCACTACCACTTCTAAATTGGGGCTGAAAATTATCAGGAACCAGGAGGTTCCAGCATATGGTTGAAGCCTTTGAAAGTTGAAACAAGAAAGAAAAAGTTAGAGATAAATTCACAAGATCTAAATTCTGAAGCCAATCTATAAGCAACCGCCATCTGACACACAACAAAACGAGGAAAATTGGCGTTTGTGGCGTAGTTTTGGCATATCATATTATTTCGGCTTAATCAATTTTCCAAATTTTTTAAAGAAGAAGCCAAACCCATTTCTCACTCAAACTTCTCTCTCGTCTTCTCCATCAGCCACGTGCTCTCTCTGTTTCCTCCATTCCTCCAACACGACGTCGTTTCAACCATTTCGCCTCTTTCCTGTTTCATTTTCCTCACTTTGGTTAAAACCCCTCGAAGGAAAATTCTCCAAGTCTCTTTCCGACGCCCAAAAAAAAAAAAAAAAAAATAGTTGTACTGTTGGAACAATGGAGGTTGCAATAATCAATTTCCCTCACTTAAAGCTATTATGGGAATCTTTCAAGTTTTTCTGGCATAATCATCATTACCCATCTCTTTGATTCTTGTTTGGATTATGATTTCCATTTATAAAGGTTCTTTCTTTTCTTTTTTGGGTTTTGTTAGTTTTTTTTCCCTTCAGTTTCCTTCTTTTGAGCTAAAGGTTTGAGGTTTTGTAAGTAAGCTTTATTATATGATCCTGGGTTGCTTTGGTTCTTCCTTAATTATCTGAATTGTGCTTTGTGGGTTCTTTTGATCGGTGATTTTGCTATCTGGGTCGAAGAAATTCTTGTACTTTGCTTAGTGGGTTTTGTTACTCGTATCTTCTGCATGTACCGTTCTTTTGGGTCTTGTAAATAATCAATTGCTTCTTGAGATTCCACTTGAAATTTTGTGGGTTTTTGAGCTTTATTAGACAAGGATGGCTTCTTGTGAAATTCATTCTTGGACGTTGGGAAGTCTTGTTGGAGCCTTTATCGATTTAGTTCTAGCCTACTTCTTGCTATGTGGGTCGGCTATTGCTTTCTTTGCCTCGAAATTCTTTATGCTTTTCGGGCTTTGTTTGCCATGTCCGTGTAAGGGAGTTTTGGGGTATAAGAATAGTGATTTCTGTCTGCATAAGGTGCTTTATGACTGGCCTTTAAGTAAGATATGCTCAGTTCAAGTGATGGCTGTGAAGAGGTTTCCTTATGAGCTGGTGAGGGTTCAAGATCATAGTCATACATACCCTTTGAATGAGAAAATGACTGAACAGAATAAATCTGTGAATGAGGTTCACGATTTGGAAGATGCGACATCTTGCGGTTCATGGTCAAGCCCACATTTGCTTGCCGCAGTTGATAGGGATAATGGATGTGATGCTAGGGGAAAGAAAGCTGTAAATCTGAGAAGAAAGTCGGGAATTCGGCGAAGGAGGAAGGGTAATTATGAATGTGGGAAGTTTTCTTCGGTTTTTCCTTCTGAAAGTCCTCAGTCTGATGTTACTCAGGTTTCCTCCTTGCCTTACGAAGGTGATATAGCTGGAAATAAAACAACTGAAATGAATCCTACTTCAGGGAGAGAAGTTAGTTTACTGGGTAAGTGAGAGGAATGATCTTTGCTTATGTTATTGCTCTGTCTATGATTTCTGTTCAAGTGGCTTGTTCTTAATGTGAATATGGGTTATTCTACAGCATTGAGCTACCATACACTAATGACTGTATCATTCATTCAATCCTGATTGGAAGTAGAATAAAAGTTCAAGTTCTTTTGATTATATTGATATATGGTAGCTATTTTGATTTCAAACTACTTTTGAATTGGCAAGTGGATATAAAAATTAAGTTTTAAGGAGCAACTACCTGTGGCTGAATTTTATTTAAGACCTAATCACTATATTTTAATTTGTTGTACCTGTGGGTGAATTTTATTCAACTTTCTGTTTTTGCTGTTATTCCATTCAGATGTCGAAAATGCTCATATGGACCAACATATGGAAGAAAGAGCCTTCCACTTCTATGATTTTGGTAAATCACTGGTTGATAGCCCACCACAGGACAAATCCTCATCTTCAACTGAAATCTATGTGAGTAACGGGCAAGACAATATGCAGGTTGTCGAAAGTAGAGAGAGCCGTATCAAAATGTTGGAGGCAGCACTTGAAGAAGAAAAAGGCGCCTATGCTGCTCTTTGCCTGGAGCTAGAGAAAGAGAGGTCTGCTGCTGCAACTGCTGCTGATGAAGCGATGGCGATGATTTCTCGCCTGCAGGAAGAGAAAGCCTTCATAGAAATTGAGACTAGGCAATACCAGAGGATGATAGAAGAAAGAGTTGCCTATGAGGAAGAAGAGATGAATGTTCTGCAAGAAATTCTTATAAGAAGGGAAAGGGAGAATCACTTCCTTGAAAAGGAACTTGAAGCTTATAGACAGATGAATTTGAGGGTAAGTGAGCAACTAAATGGAAAGTCAAATTTACAGCTGAATGATTTGGGACAGAGGCCTTCATTTGCAGGTGAAACACATGAATCTCACCTGCAGACTGAAAGTTCCATTTTAATGAACAAGATCGCACATCTTCAATCAAATCATACAGTGGACCAAACTTGCATCAGAAAAAATGATGGAGAAGAGCTAAAGAAAGACAGACTACTCAATAATCAGTATCATGGCAATCTGCTCAGCCCTTTCCTTGATACTGAGCCAGATGTTCTCGATGTACATGTCATTGATGATAATATTGAACTTAAGAAGGAGGAAGCTGAGAAGACAAATGGGTTTTCATTTAAAACTGCTTCAGATGAGCCCGGAGATGATGATCTCACTTCAGGAAGTCTTGAAGTTCTGAACAATACTGTGTTGAGCAATTTTTCTAGGACAAGCACGGCAGAAAGCGATGATGGTGCTGATGCCAACATCAATGAAAAGTTTAAGATTGTCACTGAGATTGAGATGCTTGGAGAAAGGCTGAGGATGCTAAAGCATGAAAAAGGGAAATTGACTTTCTTTTCAGAGAATGAAGAAAGTAAAAAGGTTCAGCTGAAGCTTCTGGATGAGATAGCAAACCATCTTCAACAGATTAAACAGCTGAGAAACCCTGTTCGTGGGTCTTCCTTGCCCCCCTCATCTGCTAAGGTATAGTGTAAGACTTGTTATTTACCATAACATTGATTTTCATAAAGAAGAAGCTAGTCTTTGAAGGCATGCTTGGGCAATAACTCTTAAGTCATATGCTTATTATGTTACTTACTAAACTTAGTGTGATGATTTCACCCTTTAAGTTTCTAATGGGTGTGTTCTTGTGTCTTAAATAAACACTTGTTTCTGCTTGGATTTGATGTAGACCCTTGAAACTCTTAAGATAGAACATAATTTTCACTTTATGTATAACTTGGTTTCTTGGTATATAAAAAATCTGTCGGTATCATGCAATTTCTTTGTATCAAAGTGGAAGTGTATCTTGCTGTTTGTATGTTATTGTCTGAACCCAATCAAATTTGACGAACAGGTCAACGTATTGATCTGTAGACTTCATGCATTGCCAAAAGAATCTAGTTAATAATTTTAGTTTGATCATTTGGTAATGTCTGAAATCTGAACTGTTTTAATAGTTTTCTTCATTGTCTTCAAGCGTACTTCGACTGAGTTTGTGGTTTGCGCATATATATTCTAGTTCTTTTTAAAGAATAAAAATGCCAAATGCTTGTTTATCAATGGGATAGTAGATGATGCCAGGTTAATTAACAGTTTGGGATATAATTTTTAAGTATTTGCTATCAAGTTTTCTAAAAATTAGTGGACATCTTTTACAGTTCAACGAGACATGATTGGGTTTTTTAGAAAAAATTTCACCATCGTCCTTTTGTACAGAGCTCTAAGTTGGGTCCTTCCTGTAGTTTCCTTTTGGATTCAACTGAGCTGATTGGTGCTATATTTGCATATTGAGTCATCATTTAACTATTGCTAATCATTACCCTTATTTTGCAGGTAAGTTTGAAGAAAAGACGCTGCCAAAGTGCTACTTGGAAGACCTGTGAAAGCTCCTAAATCTTGTCCCATATAAAGTGTATTATAAGTGCGTGAAAACCATGTTTAGTTTACATGTAATTTACCAGTACTTCTTGCTTGTTCGTTTTAGATTGTAAATATCCTTAATAGTTCACTGAGGCCAGTATTTTGTCAAATTAGTTTTGAAGTGGACAAAATTTTGGTACAGTTTTCTTTTTATGTTTGTCATTACATTCCCGAAAAAATATGATGATGTGGATAATATACTCTGTAACAGTTAGGCAGTATATGATTAGGCCTCTTAAAAAGTGGTTCATATAACGTGTTTTTAAGGAAAGCAGATGGCAAATGCCTTGGATTAGAAGCTTTACCCAAATATTCTTTTTAACTTTTGAAGCCTCCTCAGTTCGGGGTTATATACTTATGCTTTAGTGGCTGGCAGCCTGGATTATATGAAGTGACTGCACACAATGTATTGAGGAAGAGATAAAGAGAAAACAAATTCATTTAAGATCTCTTGTTATTCTTTTTACCAAATGTACAGCTCTGTATTCTTCATATAGTATCTATTTGGCTTGATGAATTATGCAGAAATGATGTAATATGAGCTGTTCCTCAGTCACCGTCCATTTGCACCTTTTGCTTTGGGAAAATCGCTTTGAGCTTTTAAGGAAGAAATGTAATCATCGCCCGCACCCCGGGTGGTGGTTGTGCTACTCCGCTTTTTGTGAGACTTCTTGGAGATTACATGCTTTACTTGAGACCTCTTGAGTGATTTTCCCTTTTGCTTTCCATGTGAGGAATCTTATCTTTACCATACAAAGGATGGGTCTAATTATTGTTCGGAGTTTATTGATGCTGTCATAAATATTTGTACGTGTATATGTCTTTGCTTTTGCAAGAATGGCCTACTCTTTGAACTATTCAAATTTAAATTAGGGTTCGATAAGTACTCATCCATTATTTGGATAATCTCCTTTCACACCCTGTGATGAAGCTGTGGGTAATTAACTAATTATGGAAAAGTCATTTCTTAGACTGAAAGTACAACCCAACAAATTGCTCTTAATGAACTTGGTGCCCAATTTTCACTCTTTACATGGATAGAGCGCACAGGTTTTTTGTCTGGCTTTTTGCAGCAAATGGTAAGATATTTATTAGGTAGACCTAATCTATCATAAGTTGGCAAGTTAATTAATTGATTGCAGAAAGGCCAAGAAGAAAAGGATTGGGTGTTTTTTTTTTTTTTTTGAATAAACCTGAAATCCATCATATTGCTACTCAACAAAATTGCAATCACTCATTTTCCTTCATCAAGATCCACCCCGTTGAGATAAGATGGAGATTGATCTAGGCTACAAAATGGGTTCTCCATAGTGTGGTACATCCTCGCTAGATAGTATGCATCACGCATAAACTCTTTATTCTTGTAAACTGCTAATACTGGTCAGTCCCTATGTAATAACATCCAATGTCATCTATAATGTCTCTAAAGGGATTATTATTGTCACATCCCCTTATACAAAAATTAATGGCCTCATTACAGTCAGAAAATAAAACAAAAACTTTGAAACCTCTATTCCAACACAGGCTTAATCCATTCCAAAAGCCTAAGCTCTGCTATTGCTGGTGGCACTGTGGTTAGCTTGCAACAGAATCCAGAGATCCATCGACCTTCCTCATCTTTGATTACACCTCTGCAATCACTTGATCCATTGTTTTGAACAGAACCATCTACTTCCAGTTTTATATGTCCTACAAGCAATGTGATCTCATTTGAAACCTGCATAAGATGTCTACCATAGAAACTACAATTGTCAAAATGTTCTTTATCCCAACAGGCTCTATAAAAGATTCACGGGCATTGGAAACAACGGTTGTAAGATTGGCCTCATGGACCTTTTTACATCAGTTGGTCCAAATGTACCAGTGTACATATCCAAATAACGTTGCCCACAGAATCTTTTTGGTGTGACTTTGTCCAGCTACCTTCTTTAGGTTCCACTTAATCCACTCTACACCTTCCAAAGAGAAGAAAGAGTCCCAATGGTTAGGTGCAAGAATCTATTTCCATCTATCCGATGTGTTCACACACGCTCTAAAGAGATGCATTGCTTCTTCTTGTGCAAATTCAAAGGAGCATGTTGCTTCTTCTTGAAGTCCCCTCCTCCTACGCAGTCCCCAACGTGTGTACTCAGTCATGAGCAAAAAGCCATAGCAAAGACTTTATCTTCTCAGGTACTCGCCATCTCCATAGCATCTTCCAAATGTTGTCTCTCTCTGGCTATGTATCTACAACAAGAAAAGAGTATGCAGACTTTATAGGAAAAATTTTGTCAGTTAATGGTTTCCATGTGAATATGTACTCTCTCTTTCCTCTCATGGTGGGTATGTCCACATTATCCTCTCTACAATGTTCTTCAGGATCCAAGCTAGAAGCTTATCAATGTTCCAACCCTTTGTTGTTGTCACATAGTCTTGCACGCATTCATTTTTCAACCAACCCTTCCCTTCCTTGGACCAGGTCTATTAAAGGGCAGTTAATCTCAGACCAAATTTCAAACCAAAAGATGTCTTTCTCCCATTGCCTATCTTCTTGCTAAGGTCTTTCTTGAAATTTCAACAAATTTCACATATCCCCTTCAAGGTTCTTGAGGATTGTTTCTTCATAGGGATTTCCAAATTCACAATGTTATCACACTTGTACTTTGCTTTTAATACTTGCACCCACAAAGCTTCATTATCTGTGAGGATCTTCTAACAAGGTTTCATCATGTATGCTTCATTCTACTTTCTTAGATCCTTGATTCCTAATCCCCCCTCTTTTTGTCCTGAGTTATTTGGTCCCAGGAAAAAAGGTGAATTTTTCTTTGATCAATCTTATCTTCCCAAAGAAAACCATGACTTTCCTTCTCAATCTGCTTGATAATACCTTTCAGAATAAGCATGGTCTACATGTGGTATGCCGATATACTAGAAAGAACTGATTTGATTAGTGTAGTACGGCCAGGGATGGTTAAGAGCTTCCTTTTCCAACTTGATAACCTCTTCTGAGCCTTTGATAAGATGGGAGCAAAGGTAGCAAGAGTTGCTCTCCTATGCAGCAAAGGAATACCAAGGTACTTCCCCAAATCCCTTATCAAATAAACTCCCATTCTTTGGCTCATTTCCGTGGCTCTCGAGAAATGAACATTCTATGAGAAATAAATGTTGGTTTTTTTTTCTTTATTCGTTCTGTACCCTGTAGCTTGATATAACACATCAATGCACTTGAGCATAGCATCTTCTTGGCTATTTGATGCTTCTCCAAAAGTTACTAAGTCATCTGTAAAGAACAAGTGAGAAATCAAGGGCTCCCTAGTAGTGAGGTTAATTGGACTCCACTAGCCCTTAGTAATAGCATCTTGGATTAAGTGGTGTAACTTCTCCATATACAAAGTAAATATATATGGAGAAATTGGATCCCCCTATCTAATACCTCTTGTTGGTTTGAAAGATTCAGTTATATCCCCATTCCAAAGCACCTGGAAAGACAACAAAGATATACATTTCATAATCACTTGACATAACTTCTCCTCAAGGCATAACTCCCTCAAGGTGTTTAAGATGAAATGCCATTCCAAATGATCACATGCCTTCTCCAAATCCACTTTCACTACTAGCCAACTACTTTTCCTTGTTTTGCTTCTCATGGAATGAATTACCTCCTGGGTTGTGATGATGTTGTCGCTGCTTTGCCTCTCAGTTTTGAAACTACATTGATGATTATCGATTACCTTAGAAAGGATACTCTTGAGCCGTCTACTAATCAGCTTGGTCACTATTTTATAGCTAACATTACACAGGGAGATTGGTCTGAAATCCTTCATGGAGCTAGGTCCTTCGGTCTTAGGGATAAGGACAAGGTTTGTGTTGTTGATGCTCTTGATCTTCTCCGGTTCATCAAACATTTCTTTAACCATTCTACATATTGAATCACCAATTACATGCCAAAACTCTTGATAGAAAAAAGCTTGGATTACATCAGGACTAAGAGCCATAAAGCCCCCATATAAAAAACCACCTCTTTAATTTCGATTTCTGTCATAGGGCGAGTTAAGAAGTTCTGATCAAAGTCCTCCAAAGGCTTGAAGCCATGTTCAGTGATTAGCTTGATCCCATTTTCCATTTCACTTCTAAATAGATTGTCAACCCCGAATGTGTTCTTCCTCCTGCATTGGAACATTTTCAGATTCAGGCGTGGTCTCCTTGCCGGTGAAAGGACCAATGTGCATACGCTTTCTCTCACTAAGTTTGTCTCTTTTTTTTATACATCTCACTAAGTTTCTCTATAAGGATTGGATATTTTAAAATGGTTATTGTCTTCAATCTCTTTTTCTTTTCTGTTCTTTTCTTTTCTTCATTAGATTAATTTATTGAGTTTGGCCATGGACCTAGAACTCTCTTAGTAGGGTCTTGGGCCAAGTACTAACTCTTTCATGCATATACTTCCTTTAGTCTTAAATGTAAGAGTTACCAACTCAACTAAACTATTAGGGAGATGTGCTCATAGTTAATACTCAACTCAAACAATGCCCTGAATAGGTTTGCCTCAAATAAGAAGAGAGACACAAATAAAAAAAATGTAAGAGATAACAAAGAGAATTGCTTTGGTCATAAATATAAGATTTTAATATATTTTGTTCCCTAAATTTATTTTTTTTCTAAAGTATTTTGCATGATAATTTTTTTTTATAAGTGGGCAATTTCCAATGCTAATGATTAAAAGTATTTTAGGGAAACCAATATTGGTGTGTGCACGCTTTTTTTTGCAAAACTAAAACTAATTTTTTAATTTATACAAATTAATTATCTGAATTCTTGCACTTAGTATCAAGAGTAGTATTTCTTTAGTATTGACATGTATGCTCATATTTACGGGTACTTTTTCTATATATATTTATATATAAATATCTACATTTATAATTAGTTGACTGTATTATATTTGAATATTGTTGGACTTAAGTAGAGGGGCCCATTTTTTTTTTTTTTTAAGCTTGAGGAGCAACACCTATTGGGTAATTGTAGTGTTTCTTCACCTAACGCGCCTATCATTGATCATGAGAGTATCCACCTTTTAAGTTTTTCTGTTATTTGAATAATATATTATTGGGATTGTTTAAACCTAGGGCTAACTCAAGCAGGCTGAAGTAGTAAAAGTTGGATGATGTACAAATAAGTTCAAACTTTCAATTCAGACTTCATAATGGGGGATTTAGATATTGACTTTTTCATTTGTCTCGTGGCTTCATTTTCTTCTTGAAAATGAAATTCAATAATATATATATATATATATATATATATATAACTAAAACTGTTTTCTGAATTGAGCAAGGACTTGTTTATAATTAATTGATTATGAGAACATTCTAATTAATATTCATATATAATAGATTTATACGAAAATAAAACATCTCATTATTCATAAGTTACTCATGTCAGCATGCATTTATCAAGCTTTCTATAAGGTATAAGAAATCATATTTTATACTACAATATCAATATCATCAACAACAATAACAAAAGCCTTATTTTACCGAGGATCAACAATATAAACTGCACTTCAGCCCAAAAAAACAATATAAATTGCACAATGTCACTCTACTTCAATCAAAATTAATTCTTGTAATAAAGCCTGTCTCTGTTTTATAATTGGTCATAAACTTGAATAAAGAGATAGAATTGTATTACTATCAGGTTCTCCACAATCAACATAATAAATCCTGTTAAATCTTTAGAATTAAAGATCACTATATATATAGCCGGGAATTTTCACATGAACCTGGAGTGTCACGTTATTTGTGATCTGTCAAATTAAAATACACCAAATCGCATTATTTAATTCAGCTTGAAAACTTACATGACATTAACTAAATTTGTTCCACAATTTTCTCTTCATAAAATTAATCATTTCTCTCTCCAATTAATGCAGTGTGTATTCTAATTGGACGGACTAGAAATGACATAATATAGCAAGCTCATACAAGAATTTTTGTATATTTAGTACTCCTTCTATCCCATAATATAAGGTTCATTTTTTTGAATGACTTTGTCCCAAAATATAAGGTCCTATTTAACTTTGTTTGAGTAATAAATGTGTTTTCCCCATTTTATCTATACATCAATTTTCCCACACATTCTCTTACTTTATTTTTTCATTATTACCCACTCTTTTACTCATTCATAAATAAGGGCATTTTTAGGGGGGAAGGGGGAATATTCCTACACATTTATTATTTTTAACTAACTTTAACTATTTGTTTAAGAACCTTATATATGGAGTAATATTTTTTGTATTGTTATCTTGACCTTTTTTTTCCCAGAATTATCTTGACCTTGTTTGGTTGAAGCCTTCACAAGGTACAAATCCTTGTGATATAATATGTCAATTTTCAAATTCCGGCAGCTAATCAAATTTTGTGTTTGAAGGTTGAAGCATGCTTATCTTTTCTGTAGTCTAAAACTAAAAAGGTTTCTTCACCAAACGTGCATAAGTAATGATGAGAGGGTGGGAGTAATTATGAGTTTGAATTTAATTATTAAAACAATTATGAAGTCCCCCATGTTGACTTTTCGCTTTGTCTGCGCCGTGACTTCCTTTTCTTCCCACCAATAAATAAAATTCTTAAAATAAAAAATGTCTCCTTTATGTGTGTTTTACTTCACTGGCTTCCCCACAACTTTATCTCACCTTTAATTTTTTTTAACTGTTCAGGCTTTATCAAAGAAATAAGTAAAATACTTACAATAACCAGCCAGCTGGTCAATGGTGTTCAAAAAACGGAGAAAATATTTTAATGTTTAGCCCTGTCAAGTTTTTTATGGTGGAAAAAATACAGTTGTCAAGTTCTATAGCCATATGTTCAAACTTCAAACACAAAAATTTATAAATAAATTTGTTTTAAATTATTGTATAAATACTTAATAAATAAAATTATTCTAAATTTTTTACTATCTTAATTTTTGTGTTTTTTAATGGCTTTAAGATTTTATGAAATTTTTGTATATCTCTGTTTCATAAAAAATTTTATTATTTAAAACTTTAAATTTAATGATATCTTCATGTATGTTTATAATTTTTATAAATATTCTCTATCATCAATTCCATGTTTGAATATAATTATTTTTAATATTTTTTAATTTTATGACATCCTGATTCCTGATGTATCTCTGTTTTTATTTAAAATCGGATTATTTTTTAAAAAGGAGATATGGCTTTCGTAATTCCTAGTCACTATTACAGGAGGAATACTTAATTCATATAATTCAAGCTCTCAAGTCTTAACCTTGTAACAAAATATATTAAATTTTGTTTTAGCCAATATTAAAAGTCCTAAAATAATGTTTATTTTCCATGTATTGGCATCATCTTTTGAATGTTAAATTTCGCTCCAACTTGAAACTCACTATTTTTTTTTATGTTCCGACTTTTTCCATATTCAACTGGGTCATATTCTTATAAAAAAACAAAAAGAAAAAAAGAAAGGGTCATATTAAAGTGTTATTGGGCTCAATTAGACTCACTTCTTGAAATGTTTTTTTTCCGTATTCATATTATTTCGAACTTGAGAGCTATCATTTAGGACTTTATAATACTGTAGTGAAAGCTCCTTTAACTAAAATCAACATGTGTATCGCCAAAAATAAATCAACATGTTTCCGTAACATTCCACCTTTTATAGTTAGACCTGAATTCTAAAAGTCTTGCCTTTTGGCATGTACAAATCATGTATGACTTGTTAATAGTCCACCATAAAAGCTACGCACCAATTAGTTCTCTCTGCATACGCAAGTCAAGCTTATTGGAGATATGCATGGCACGTTATGAAATTGCGATGTCAAAAGGGATTAGCCTTCTATAATCAATTATTTTTAATCCTAACAAATAAATTAAATGATGTAGTCTCGTTTTCGATGCGACTCTCATTTGTGAAAATATCAAACTTTTCTCGTGATAGTCATTATAATCGATGAAAAATTGTCAAAATTATAATAATCATTTTTTAAACAATTATTGAGTGGGAAGGGATATTATTTAGGTAGTCCAGAATTTTTGTTTATATTGTAATTAACCACTTGCCTTTCTAGAAGAGTCCCTTTTTCTCCTCTAATTGGATTTCCACGTGCATTGCTTTTATGGTAAAGTCTTTCTAATTCTAATTATCGCCATTTTTATTCCTCCACAGTTTTTTTAGCAATAGATGTACTTTTACTTTTCTTTTTTTATTTTCCGAAACTTAAAGGCTTTTCGAAGAAAGAAGTTGTATTAAAAGTAACTTATCCTAGTTTCTTCATAAATCTATTGGAATATAATATAATGATACTTACCGCATCAATGGAAAAGAAAATGCTTTTGCAATAAAGGATGAGCTTTCTAAGGATAACATGAGTGTAAAATGGAATGATGGAGCTAAGAATATTGTAATAAATGTGTGATTATATAATAGTAAAATATAAGAATTTTCTGTACAAAAAGTTGGAGTGACCTTTATTGAAGACAAAATTATATAAGATGAGACAATTTTAACACGTTGAGATAGATAATTAGATGTTCAAGTAAAGATGATAATTTTTTTTAATTGAGTAAAGAGGATAAATTAGCTTGAGTGGAGTCTTATAAAAAGACATGAAAATAGATCATAGAGAACACACAATAGTTATTGAGCTGTGATTAACAATCCATCCAAAACTTCTGGTGTGAATAGATTACAATGCGGCTAAACTTTCTATGTAATCAACCCAAGTCTTGTTGTTAAAACTTGCTACACCATTTCTTTGGTAACTTTTTTATAACCTAAAAAAAGTAACAAGCAAGAAACACAATAAGTTTTACTTTTTATTTGAAATTTCGATAAGTAAATTCAATATCAAGGCAAGATATTTTGAAACAATCAATTTATGGAAATGAAATAATTTTAACAACTCAGACATTTCAATATCCAAAAATATTATGAAAAATGAAACATACACATAAAAAAATTACAATAAATCCATTTAAAAAATATATGATAATATATTCTTTTCATTTGATGCGCTTAAGATAAAGTAAGGCTTGAAATTCAAATAGCATCCAGTTAATTTTGATCCATAAAATTTTGAGTTCAGTTTAATAAGTAATCATATGGTATTGAATATTGGATGTTTAAAAAAATAAATATCATAAATTCTGTAGCTTTCATGTTTCAATAATCAGTATTACTCAAATGTTCAAAAACCAAACCATAAAATAAATTTGATATGTAAAATAAAAATATCTTGGCATAACTAAAAAGAACATTCACTTTCTTTCGAATTGACTAGCAAAAAAATTGATTTTTATATTCACTCTTGAAAACAATTGAAAATGAAAATGTCACCGACATTTATTAGTGATCATATAATTAATCATGTGAAAAAAATATCTTGAGTCATTTCAATGGTCCATTCTTGAATTTGAAATATAGCTCCCCCTCTCAAAAGACAAGGAATGGGGACATAAAGAATAACTAAATTTATTTATACTACTAATATCAAAATAACATAGCGCACAATATTATTTATCTTGAAAAATTTATTTCTTAAAAAATCAATTATTTTTTATTTTTATCTTTCATATTCATATTCCCAACTATGTCTTATTTGCGGAGCTTGTTATTCAAAAATTATAATCAAAACATAAGTATCATATATTGAAGAAGGTTATGTAATACTTATCCACAATTGGATTTGGCCAAACGAGGGTATTATTTTTCAAATTATTTATTTTTAATTAAAACTAGTTGACACTTGACAGCATCCATACCTTTCCCAAATATATATGGAGCGAGAAATTTCATATTTTTGTCCTATCAATGTTCAAAAAGGAATTTAATATACACATTTCTATTTTTATTGTTATAGGTCAATTTCTTCTGTTTTTAATTATTTTTCTTTCTTGATATATGATTTTAAAATCAAAACCATATTGTTAACTTGGATGGCAGGCAAAGCAACAATGATAGATGATATAATTTTTAAAAAATGACTTACAAATTATTATAACTATTTTATATTTGTAACCTGTCTATCATAGTTCATACTTATTTTTTAGTTTTATTACTCCAATTTCAAAAATAAAGACAAGTATAAACATTTTCATTTTATTATTCATAAGTAATAAATATAATAGTAAATCTTATTTCGAATTTAATTTATATACTGATTGATAATATGTTGAAACTAAGTTGATAATAAAATGCAACATGAGCCAAACTTATTACCTAATTTAATAAAATTATTAAAAAAAGAACTACACATAACAATCTATAAATTAATAAATTATTAGAAATAATAGTAAATCAAAATAAATTTTTTTATTATAAGTAATCATGATTAAAAAGAAAATATTCATTTTAGTCAAATCTAATAATTATTTTAACTTTTGCATAAAAAATAATGTATTTCAATTTAATTCGACCAAAACAGACAAATAGATTTTAAAATGGAAATGATTGCAAATCCAAAACACAACAACAAATATATTATTAAAAATAGTTAATGATTAATGATTCGATGTCTCGATAGCATAATGAAATGAAAAAAAAAACACGTTGATACACCATAAATACATACAATTAAAACTATACTACCTTGTATCTATTAGTAACAATATTTTAAAAATATATAGATAAGTAACAATATTTTTAAAATATGACAAATGACTATATGTGTACGAAATGGATAAAAGTGATTTTATCTAATCTAAATATTTCCTTAATAATTATTCATATGTTCCTATTTATAAGTCTCTTAAAAAACCTACAATTTTATTAACTTTGCTTTTAAAAATTCACAACTTTATCCCTATGAACTAATTTTTTGTTTTTGGAGAAATCCATTTGGCCTATTTAATATATAATATTCCCCCTCGTCTCATAATACAATGTCCATTGTTTGAATGACTTTGTCTTAAAATATAAGGTCCTATTTGACTTTATTTAAGTATTAAATGCATTTTCTCCTATTTTAGTCATGCATTTATTTCTCCCAAATATTCTCTTTTATCTTCTTTTTATGATTACCCTATCTCTTACTCATTCATAAATGATGGTGTTTTTGAAAAGAAAAATGTACATTTCCAACATAATTATTGTTTTTAACTTATTTTGACTTATTTTTTTTAATAAACCGCAATTCAATTAAAAAGACTTTATATCATGGGACAGGACGGAGGAGTATAATATAAACAAAATCAACGTAATAATAAATGAATGGTAAGTCCAAATATTCATATAAAAATATAAGGAAAAGTTAATTACAGGTCCAATAGAAGAAACTTAATTAAAATGAGGTCCCACGAAATCCCTTAATTAAACTGAGGTCCTATGAAGTTGTTATTGCTTGACCAAAAGTTGTTATCGGAAAGCTAAAAGTTGTTATCTTCAATCTAAAAATTGTCACCGTTTTGTCAAAAGTTGTTAATGATCAAGACTTATAACTCTTGGTCACTAACAACTTTTAACCACATGATGACAACTTTTGACCTGATGTTCACAACTTTATGGTTGAGTCCTCACTTTAATTAGGGGATTTCAACCTATCTTAATGAATTTCTTTCATAGGGACCTACAATTTACTTGCCCCAAAATATAATGATATAACTTATAAATATAATTAAAATAGAATTAGAAGAGTAATTGGACTTTTTTAAATATAATAAATGTTACCAAAACAATAAACTAATTATTAAATGACACTCGTCATTCATCACAACTTGCAAATGTTCAAACAATACATAAATACTAGCAAGTCTAGATCCATGGACCATGGTACTAGACTACTAGTACACTTAGCTAGCACATCCACTACTATATCTATATGACATGAGCTCATTGTTATATGACAATCACGTTGTAGCATGGTCTGAATCTTAACAATTATCAGATTTAGATGCATCACCCTTGTCATTACTAGAATTGTATTGGCCGCATCAATGTAGTGATTTTTCACTTCAACATTCCGTAACCCCATATCTTAGGCTATTTTAAGGCCCAGCTGGCCCTCCAAAACTCTGGTAAAACTAGAATTAGCCATATTGTAGAAAGTCATAAACACCCACATTCTCATTCCTAATTGATATCAACACACACTACCAGATTTGCCAATTTTGTTTATGCTAGATCTTTTTCTTCAATGAAGTAGATAAATGATTGTGAGTGATGAAATGATAACATTATAAATGGAAATGATTTTTTTTTTTTTACCAAAATGCTCAAATTGATAACCTAAGATTCAGGTCAAATAAATGATAGGTGAAAAAAAAAGGTCAAGAATGAATTTGAGCTAAAATAAATTGAGTAAAATTTTCTTTGGACATATACAGCAGAGTGTATCGTAATTCATTGGCACTAATATTAATAAAAAAAGTCAATATTAGCAAAAAAGATTCACAGTGATGTCTATCAGCTAAGGCAATTAATCTGTACATCCAGATCTTATAATCAAATTGGTGATGTAATTACTATTAGAAAATATAATTTTTTCTGTTGAAAATCTTTTCCTATAAATTCGTCATTTTTTTAGGGTATGTCAATCATTTATTGTTTGAAAACAAATAGTTTTTCTTATATTTGTCTATAAAATGAAATCACTTAATTAGATATTGGTAATATGACTTGCCTACCTGTTTAGTCCTTAATTCCTAGCTACTCTTTCAATAAAAAAACTTTCTAGAACATTTTAAAGGTTATGAAAGTCATATACGTATATTAATATCACAACTTACTCCATTTCTATTCTTCAAATTAACATAATAGTTGTATTCATATTCTTCTAAAAATAGATGTTTACCTTATAATTGTTGATGGGACTAGCTTTATGAGGAACGCAAAAAGAAGACGTGATAAAGGAAGTGCCGAGAGTCTTCGAAGGGATAATTGTATTCAAGTCGCAAATTGACAATCTCCTTGTGATTTGCTTAATATTAATTCTTTTTCTTGAGATTTCAATACAATTTTCCCTATGTTAAATTTGCCCCCACTCATATTTATGGTATAATCTGAATACAATTTTCCCTATGTTAAATTTGCCCCCACTCATACTTATGGTGTAATATATAAGATAGATTGACGAATGGATTTTCTGCTGCACACAATGAATACTCTAAAGGCTAAAATATACTCATATTGCACTCCCAACACTCTCTCTAGGAAACAATAAAGTTTACAAAGTGATAATAAAAGGAAAGAAAGAATTGACGCAAATGCAGATTGACTTGCAATGAGTGAGAGAGAGCGTTCTCGTAGTAGGGAAAGAACCACCACGCCGTTGGTGGATAAAGGGGGTACGCCGGAGGTGGAGAAGGAACAAGAGGTTGCGATGAAGGCTATAAAGGATTCTAATCAGGAGGGGAAAGGGAGTTCATTTGGACGACCTTTAATTTCTCGTGTGGATGACTGGATGGGAGAATCGTCTAGGAAACCTGATATCTCAGTAAAAAATATGACTAATCCTATCATGTCATATAAACAGGCTTGTACTAAGGATGATGATATAATCTTTGATTCTGATGAGGAGGATGACGAGTGGTGGAAGAATGATGGATGGAAGAAAAGTATTACTGTGGATAATTCTGGGAAGGTGCCGAATATTGTCATATCGGAGGACCTTCGCCAGAAGATGGCTAAGCGATGGAAGCGGTCACTGTTTGTTTCTGTTCTGGGTATGCAGGTCAGGGAGGAGCTTATGAGAATGAAGCTAGAGCAGTTGTGGGGAGACGTAGACACCATTGACATAGGCTCAGGATTCTTCCTTGTTAATTGTAGGAGGTCAGCTACTTATGATCTGGCTTTGTCTGGGGGTCCATGGCTTATCTTTGATCACTATATTAGTGTTCAACCTTGGCGATCGGATTTTAACCCAGAAGGAGAAAAGGTCTCTAAGATTGCTGCTTGGGTAAGGGTGGCTAGATTACCTCTGGATTACTATAACAAGGGCATGTTATTTGTTGTGGGAAGTCAGATTGGAGAGGTGTTGAAGATAGATATAACTACGTTGAGACGAACAAAAGGGCGTTTTGCTCGTATCTGTGTTATACTAGATTTAACTAAGCCGTTATTGCCGAGTATTATGATTAATGGGGTGGAGAAAAGAATTGAATATGAAGGCTTACACCTAATTTGTTTTGGGTGTGGCAAGTATGGGCATAATAAGGAACATTGTGGGTATCATGAGATGGTGGTGGAGAATTCTATACAAGGTGCAGAAACGATTGTACATCAGAGTTCATCAAAACCGTCGTCGGAGGGGAACCAGTTTGGAGATTGGATGGTGGTTCACCGGAATTGGAAGGGGAGGCAAGGAGGAAGACGGGATGGGAGATCACGTGATTTTAGGGGAGGAGTTAATTCTGCCGCGCATGTTAAGGGATCACGTTATGATATCTTAAAAAGCGCTGACCAGGATGATACGGGGGTGGATGACGTTGAGCAGAATATTCTTGTTCCTATAAATGTGGAGCCGAAATCAGTGCACCAGAATCAGAAAGTATTTTTGAAAAAAACAAATAAGAAGGAGGTGATTGTGTCGAAAAATGGGGATAATAAATTGAGCAATTCGAATGTTCCTAGTCCTATGGAGGCTTACCTGGCAGTAAAGAATAAAATGGCAGGTCCTAGTATTCCTCAAAGTGACGTGGGGAAAATTATAGTGGGACCCAAGCAAAAGAACGTTATTAAAAAAATTGATGCGAAGAATAAGGAAGTTGTATCTGAAGTGGTTGAGAACTCCGGTGACACGCAGCAGGCCGATAATCCACTAGATCCAGGTTCGCTTAATGGGCCTGGAGTTTTAATTTTGAGAGATAACCCATTGTCTTTGGTGCCTAGAAGTTTAACTGAGATGGATACTGAGCAATTAAGCTTAGTTAAAAAGTGCTAACTTTTGTGCCCTTTCTATTAATAATTATATTTTATTATGATGAATTATCTTATATGGAATTCACGTGGTGTGGGTGGAAGGTCCTTTGGCCCGTTATTAATGGAGTTGCGAAGACAATATTCCTTGAAGCTTATTGCACTTCTCGAACCAAGACAAAATGGCAATAAGGCAGAAAGATTAAAAAGGAGGTTGGGTTTTGATGAAGTAGCTGTGGTGGAAGCAGTGGGTTATAGTGGTGGAATTTGGATTTTTTGGGAAAGAGAAATTGATTTTCATGTGATTGAAAGTCATGATCAAGTTGTACATGGGGTATGTAAGATTGGTAAGTTGGAAGAGTGGGGATTGTCTATTGTTTATGGTAGTCCTCAAATACAAAGACGTCGGGAGTTGTGGGATCAATTGAATCGAATAGAAGTATTGGGGATTGCTAGATGGTGTTTTTGTGGTGACTTTAATGCTACATTGCATGTTGATGATAGAGTGTCAACAGCTAGGAAGATGACCCCCCTTGACCGATATTTTAAGCAATGGGTAGCTAATGCTTATGTTAAAGAACTTCAGGCTGCTGGTCCTAAATTCACTTGGGGAAGAGAGGGTTGTTCGAGCAAGCTTGATTGGGTCTTTGTGAAAGAGGATTGGTTGGTGAAATTTCCGGAGGCTAGTGCTATTCATCTCCCGAGATTCAAATCCGACCATTGTCCTATTCTTTTAAAAGTGAAAGGTGATGATGGAGCAGGAATGACAAGGAATAGTAAGGGTTTCAAATTTTTTGCACCATGGGTTACTCATTCTGAGTTTAATGAAGTTGTTAAGAGGTCATGGGTTAATTCAAAAAAATGGGATGAGAATGTTTCATGTTTTGTTAAGAATATCCAGGAGTGGAATTCTAATGTGTTTGGTAATCTTAATAGGAGGAAAAGGAGTTTATTGCGGAGGCTCGATGCGTTAAATAGAAGAATGGAACGTGAACCTCATGTGAGAGGTTTAAACAAGGAGAGGGAATTGGTTTGGATTCAGTTAGAGGAAGTGTTGGCTCAAGAAGAAGTGATGTGGTTGCAAAGATCGCGTTGCAATTGGTATACGGAGGGAGATAGAAATACTAAGTATTTCCATTCCATGGTGAATAGCAGGAAGAAGAGGAACAAAATTGAAGCATTGAAAGCTGATGATGGGGAATGGGAATATAACACGGAGGTGATAAGGCAGATGGGAACAACATTCTTTCAGTCCTTATATTTGGATGAAGGAGGGGTGATGCCTCAGATTAATTTTGGTCATTCATACCCTTCTTTGTCGAAGATTGATATTCAGCAGATTGGGAGGAGTATTAGCTTGGAAGAAGTTAAGAATGCTTTGTTTGCTATGGGACCTTTGAAGGCTCCTGGACCTGATGGCCTCAATCCTCTATTTTTTCAGAATCAATGGAGTACTTTAGGTACGTCTATTTTATCTAAGGTGGAATTAATGTTCTCGCATAAGGAGGAAATTGGGAAGGTGAATGATACGAATATTATTCTTATCCCTAAAACTGATAGCCCTGAAACAATTAGGGATTTCAGACCTATTAGTTTGTGCAATGTTATTTATAAATTGTTGACCAAAGTGGTAGCTACCCGGTTGAGAAGAACAATGCCGAAGGTGATAGCTCCGAATCAATGTAGTTTTGTTCAGGGTAGGCATGGGTCAGATAATATCATTGTTGCTCAGGAGGTGATTCATTCAATGTGGCATAAGAAGGGGAGAAAGGGGTTCATGGCAATTAAAATTGATCTGGAGAAAGCATACGACCGTGTTAGATGGGAATTTTTATTGAAATGTCTTCAGGAATTAAAATTGCCGGAACATTTGATTAATGTTGTTGAATGGTGTGTTAGTACTGCTAAAATGCAAGTGATGTGGAATGGGGAGAAGGGAGAAGCTTTTAATCCAACTAGAGGGTTGAGACAAGGGGATCCCCTATCTCCTTACTTGTTTGTACTGGTTATGGAAAAATTTGCCCATTTAATCCAAACTGAAGTAGAGGAGGATAATTGGAAGCCATTCAGATTACGGAAGCAAGGTACATGTATTTCTCATTTGTTTTTTGCTGATGATTTAATGCTTTTTGCCGAAGCGGATATGGAACAAGCAGCTATTATTAAAGCTTGCTTAGATGACTTTTGTGAAGCATCAGGGGAAAAAGTGAACAATTTGAAGTCAAGAATTTTCTTCTCTAGGAATGTCAACCATACTAGAGTTAACGAAATTAGTAACTTCATGGGTTTTACGCCTTGTGTTGATATGGGTAAATACTTGGGGGTTCCATTGCATTATAAGCAAGTAACGAGAAGGTCTCATGATAATATATTGGGGAAGATGGATAGGAAGTTGTCAGCTTGGAAGGCCAACTCTTTATCGATTGCAGCTCGTCATACTCTAGTTCAGTCTGTGGTTTCAACTATTCCATCTTATGAGATGCAGACTGTTCCTCTCCTTTCTTCCACGTGTAAGGAGATTGATAAACGTTGTAGAACGTTTCTCTGGGGAGGGAGTACATCTAGAAGGAAGGTCAGCTTGGTTTCTTGGGATAAGGTTTGTAAGAGGAAGGAAGATGGTGGTTTGGGGTTAAGGAAAGCTAAAGTGCAAAATAGAGCTTTTATGATGAAGTTAGGGTGGGGCTTAATTACCAGAAGAGATTCTTTATGGGTTAATTTGATGAGGGAGAAATATGGGTGTGGACCTCAATTAATTCCTATGGTTAAAAAATCAAGAGTTGGCTCACATGTGTGGCAGGGAATCAAGAATAATTGGTCAAGAGTGCAAGATGGTTTGAAGTGGAAGTTGGGGAATGGAGCTGATATTCGTTTTTGGGAAGATAGGTGGTTACCAGATCAATCTAAGCTATCAGAGCTGGTGATCCAAGCTTTACCTAAGGAGATGTTAGAGGTGAAGATTCGGGATCTTGTTTCTGATAATGGGGAATGGACCTTAAATAATCTGGATTCATTCTTACCTCAGGTGGTTATCCGTTATATTCTGTCTCAGAGGATTAATTTAGGGGCAGCAGACATTCCTAGTTGGAGACACACTGCTTCTGGTGTATTTACAATTCGCTCTGCTTACTTGAGCCAAACGGAAGCTATTAGTAGACAGTGGAGGTGGAATAATTTGTGGAAATTAAAGGTTCCACAGAGAACCAGGATGTTCATGTGGCTGATGTGTACTGAGAGGTTGTTGACGAATGTGGAGAGGGAAGAACGTGAAATGACGGATTCTAACGAATGTGGGTGTTGTAGGGGGGTTCCTGAGGATGTTATTCACGCTATGAGAGACTGTAGTAGAGCAACAGGAGTTTGGAGGAGGATTATACCGGCTAATGTTTGGGCTAGTTTTCATAGTTTTCATGAGACTAAGGAGTGGGTGGCATGGAATCTCAGAGCACATATTGAGTATAATGGTTTTCCATGGAGCATAATTTTTCCCTTGGTATGTCATCAGTTATGGCTGGCTAGGAACCATAAGGTGTTCAATGATGGAGAAGTATCTGTCGATTCCATTATAGCGAAGGTTTTAGCGTGTGCCAATTGGGGGGGCACATGTATTAATTATACGCCTTCTTTGGATATGCACGAAGAAAAATGGAAGCCTCCATTGAAAGGGTATGTGAAAGTTAATGTGGATGGAGCTACTAGTTATGATAGAAGAATAGCTGCATGTGCAGGAATTATGCGTGACTATAGAGGGGAGGTAAGAGGGAGCTTCTTGTTTAATATCGGAAGAGGAGATGGTTTTTTGGCTGAGACATGGGCTATTTTGATGGGTCTAAAGTGGAGTTGGGACTTTGGGGTGAGACATGTAATGATTGAATCAGATTGCCTTCATCTTGTTGAGCATATTGCACAGTATTTGGAGAATGTAGGGGAGGATTCACATGATGGAACTGGACCTGAGTTTAAGGAGATTATCTCTTTTTGCAGACGAGCATGGGATGTTAAAGTGCAGTGGGGTAGAAGGGAGATTAATGGTGCCGCGGATAGATTGGCTAAGCATGCTTTGTTACAGAGTGCTGGTTTTGTTCAGCTTCAACAAATTCCTGCTGATGTTGCAGATGTAGTAGTAAACGAGCAGCTGCTTGTTTTGAGTTAGTTTTGTGCTTCATTGTAAAAAAAAAAAAAAAAGTTTACAAAGTGATACTTTGACTTGTAAGTTTTCAATTAGAAAGATACATCAAATTATTACTCCCTCTATCCCTATATATAAGAGCAAAAAATTGAATAGTTTTATCCATTTTTACAAGAGTTTGGCTAAATTTGTCAAAGCATTTAATGATCTTTTTCCCACTTTATCCATCATTATTCTCTCCATTCACATTCTATTTCATACTCATTTATAATATTATCACATTTCTCTCTTTTTTATAATAAATCTTAAATAAGGGCAAACTTGAGAAAACAAAATTATTTCAGACATATTTATCTCTCCCAACCACTTCCTTAATCTGTACGACCTTCTTAACTCTTATAACAAGGGAGAAAGGGAGTATTTACACATTAACATGTTATTGTCTCCTAAAATAAAGGCACTGAGGATATTCCCTTATAAAATTGGATTCCCCAGATTATGGCTGGGGGGAAAATAAAAATTAAAAATAAATTTGGATCCTGGAGTTGATTGGTTTATACTGGGAGGAAATTCCCAAGTTGGAAGTCCAAAACAAGGAAAAAGTCAAGGTAAAGTTTCTTAGTTGGGGTATTTGTTTTTTTCCCTGGCAATTGACTTTTTTTTTTTGAATACATATGGCAGGACATAGCCTGAATGCCGTTCGAACTTAGGACCTGAGGCAGGGAGGTGCTTTACCATCCCTTTACCAACCATCAGGCCACTGGTTCTTTGGCCTGGCAATTGACTTTTGAAGGCATACAATGAACGGACCGAATATCTGAAAAAAAAAAAGAACGGACCGAATAAATTCTGTTAAAATAATTACTCATATGAAAGTAATTTTATCATAGAACGCCTTCCATTACTATTTATAAAATATTTTATTTAACTAATATTTAATTAATAAACAATGTTTTAAAATAAAATCATAAATAAATCATTATTTTATTTAAATCATCTTACATTATGAATGATAAAATATGTATAAAAAGTTGTTTAGCCATCTAAATTTCATCAAATTTATAGGAGTATTTTTTTTATGTTAATACTGTTTGTTTCATTAATAGAAAATTCTCACTCAAAGAATTATGATCGTGACTTGATAATTAAATATTGTCAAACTATATTTAAAATGTGACTTTAATGCAATTTATTTTTTTTTACAATACTTACATCGAATTCCTAACACTTATTACATCAAGTTCTCTAATTGTATAAGATCATGTGTCCTATTCATTTTATGTGGATCCATAATTAAATGGCAATATTTCAAAAATAAGATATATGATTAGATGTGATAGAAGAATTTGACAAAATGAATATAAGAAACTTAATCTAAACTCAAAAGATGAGTGATTGATGTTTAATTATATCAAACAAACTCTTGTGATAAATATTAAATATATAAAGCAATATCTTCATGAAATCTATAAATTAAGAAAGATTGTATGCTAAAAAATTTATAAATTTCAAACTATATAAAAAAATATCTTCATGAAATTTTAAATATTTAGAATGTAATCTCTCTAAATATTTTTAACCATTGATATTCAAATAAAAATTAATATGCTAGAAACTATTTAAATAAATTAGTTCAGTTCATTTTTAATAAAACAAACCGTTTTAACACACAAAATTAAAATATAATTTATAAACATATACTTTTACTCAACAGTAGAAATAATCTTATAAATGATATCAAAGCAATTAATTAATTAAATAATATAAACTTTTGTACTATTTCCCTGCAAAATTCCAGGAAGGTGGTGATGTAATTTGGCATAGTTGGGGCCCATAACAAGGAAGTACGGTCTCCACGTGGACGGAGCCTCCTTTTGTTTGCAACCCCCTTTCCTCAAGAAAAAAAAGCCACCTTCTTTTATTGCCATCATCACCGTCATGAATTCCACGTGTTCCATTAAGAGACATTCTTAGATGAATAAAGCGTAACACATTACTTGTATTATGACTAATCACAAACACACGTTGGCAAAAAAAAAAAAAAAAAAAAACACACACACACACACACAAACACAATCACACAGCTCAAAAACTATTTTATTATGACATGAGCTATTGAGCCTTAATTTTTTCCAATGAAAAAGTGAAAGTAGATGAAGCTTTCAATTTTTCAATTTTTTTCTTACACGAGGTGATGTCATATTATAATTCTCTATAATTAAATAAAATGAGAGGTGTTCGTTAATTATTAATTAAACCTGATATTACAAACTAATTTCACCTAAGAATTTCTCTTCTTAACATGTAATGTTTTTTTTGGTGAGAAATTCTTGTATGAATCTAGTTTATCATGTTTTTTGTAACACTACTATTTATAGGGAAACACTTCATGAGTATTATAATATGATGTGACATTATGAGATTTTAATTTTTCCCCTCTTGATTTTCCCCTTCACACAAGTGTTACATCATGTTAAATTATTTCCTGAGTTTTTTTGTTCAAGACTAATTAAACTATAAATGACGTGATAAATAAGATTTATACAAGAATTTCTCATCCCTCCCTATAGAGACATACTTAGGTGCATCTAGAATTCCACCTCCTTTAACCTCAAACCCTTCAAAACATAACAATTCAGCTTCTTCTAATTCTAGTTAACTGATGATTTATATGTAACAATTCACATCTTATTTTATTTTTACTGGTAACATTTCATTAACATTGTGGATGTTAATAATCTTGTTTCTCTTAAAAACAAAATAAATTGTGAATTTTATATATGATGAATCATCAGCCAAATAGTATTAAAATCAGTCAAATTGTTGCGTTCTGATTCATAGCTCTCTTTTTAATATTCTCTCATATCCCAAATGTATGATCTATTCAACTAATCTGATTAAATTAAGGATCTTACTTATACTAGTTAGTATAATGTGTTTTTTTTAAAACACCCAAATCATCTCACCTTATTTCCTTTCACAATTCTTACTTGATTATTATTGGAGGAGCACTAATATTAATAATTCAGAAAAAAGTTGATAAAAAATTAGAATTAATTTACATATTTAGAACAAAAATCAATTCTAAATAGTAGAATATTATTTGTTCGCACCCTCGGGCACCGTAAAACATAACGGCAAAAGGCACCTGATTCCCGCTCCCTCTCCACCACCCAGTCACCCACCTCCCTCCTTCCGTCAACAAACGGCGCTGGCCGTTCCAACCTGCATATCTGAAAGCTTCCAAAACTGCCGGCGTTAACGTCATCCCAAGCGGCCGTTGCACGCTACGTCTTCTCCTTCTAACGTTTTTGACAGTGACCTCCCTCTCCCTCTCCCTCTCTCTTCACTACATTCTCAGCTCTCTCTCTCTCTATCTCCGTCTCCGTACAGCTTCTGTTACACGCAGGTTAAGAGCAAGAAAGAGCGGCTTCCAAATCAGATATCCAATAAGCCTATTTGGCTTTTGAGCCGCCTACTTCTTCAGGTACTAGTACTATCTCCAACGCTTATTGTATATATATAAATATATATGCAATGTTGGTCTTGTCTTGTCTTGTCTCGATCGATTACCATGTTCACTGATCTAAGGTTTTAGGTTGCGGATTTTTGTATTACTTTATTAAGTTTAATGCTGCTATTGAACTGTGGTATTTCGTTTTGTTTATTGGTAGATTTTGTGTTTTCCTTAAAGTACAAGGCTCATCCGAGAATATTCTAGATTACCGTGCGTATGCATTTCTTTTTATCTGCAGAGATCTTCTAAGTGTGAATCGGCTGCGTTTTGAACAGAAGAATGTCAGGTACAAATTGTCAAATTCTTAAGTCATGTTCGGCATTGAGATCTTGATTTGTTGTTTTATGTGTTTTGTTGATTCAATACTTATTGGGATTGTGAGTTTGATGGCTGATGATTTTGGGTTTAGGGGAGGAGGTATTTATGCAAGACGATGAGAGGGTTGGGGGGAATTTGGAGCCTGAGACGTCTGAGGATGAGTGGAGAAAGTCTCAGTCCAGATCTCTTAGGAGAAGAGCAATGACTGCCTCTACGAGACTCACTCATAGTCTTCGGAAACGTAATAACCGTGTAGCTGATTGTCGCAACCCATCAATTTTGATAGAGGATGTTCGTGATGCCAATGAGGAAAAAGCTGTAAATTCGTTTCGTCAGGTATTACTTGAAAAAGATCTGCTTCCTGCTTCCCACGACGATTACCATACAATGCTGAGGTAAATGAATGACTGTGCCACGGTTGCTGCTTTTTAATTGAGTATGCATTTTGACCGATAGCTCAATTTTATTACCTTGCAAGCCGGTGCCAAATTTGTAGTGGATAGAGGTGGAATTATTGTTCAAGTTCTTTTTTTTTTTTTTGGGTTTATTCGTTTTCCATAGGTACAATGTTTGGTTTCTGTTACCAACTTATATAGTGTACATTTTTTTGGCCCGATATATCTTGAGGTTCTTCATCTCAAAAGGGATTCTGTAACTACTGTTTTAGTGGTTCATTTGGTTCAGTATTATCAATTGAGGGGTTCTTACTGACACGAGGGGGTATTGTTTATGCTGTTTTGTTGTGGCAATTGAGTCACGCAATTCTATTGATTTAATCAGATGAATGCTTTATTTGGATTGCCATTCTTAACCTTTGAAGTAACAGTTTCTCATCTTGTATTCACTTATTTCTTTAGGAAAAATGTATTATAGACTGCTTATTTTCCTTGCAGATTTCTTAAGGCCAGAAAATTTGACATAGATAAAACAGTCCAAATGTGGGGAGATATGCTCAATTGGAGGAAGGAGTATGGAGCGGATTCTATTATTCAGGTAATTTTTGTATTATGATGCTTTTATTCTTACTTTCTAGGAACGCTACTATGAAAACCTGATGTACAAGAACTGAAAGGTTTTAGGTTTTTAGCATATTTTCGAGACTCAACCTGCTACATAAAGCATTGCGTTGGAGCGAGGAGAAATCCTCTGGTATTTCATTTGGAAATTGGAAGGTTTTCCAATATTCTGTTACATTTTAGGAAAATGTTAAATCTTTCAATCTCTAACAGGGCAACTTGGCACTTTGTGATTATAGGACTTCACATATGATGAGTATGAAGAGGTTCAGTGTTATTATCCTCATGGTTATCATGGTGTAGATAAAGGGGGCCGACCAGTTTATATTGAAAGAATTGGCAAAGTTGAACCTAGCAAGTTGATGAGTGTCACCACAATAGATCGATTTTTAAAATATCATGTTCAAGGATTTGAGAGGATGTTCAAAGAAAAATTTCCGGCATGTTCTATTGCAGCGAAAAAGCACATAGTTACTACAACAACGATACTGGATGTGCATGGCGTGGTAATTTTTTGACCTTAGGCAGTTTTCACATCAGTATATGCTGTACAACACTTAAAACGTTTCTTTTTTATATTGCAGAACTGGGTGACCTTCGGCAAAGTTGCACATGATCTTGTTATGCGCATGCAAAAAATCGATGGTGATAACTACCCTGAGGTAATAACTACTCTAGGAATTAGAATATGAACTAGTACATAGCTAATAACATTTTGCTAAGAATTTAATAATAATGAATTTTTTTTTCTGATTAATGATTTAATCATACATGTATTGAAGTTTATATGTCTAAGATAAATATTTGTTGATTTGGCCCCTTTTTTTCTTTTGGGGGGAAGGGGGGGGGGATGGGTAGATGTTGTAGATAATTACTTATCTTTTGCTGTGCCCTGCAGTGAGATAAGACTTTGTAAAAAACTCTTATATCTGTATTGATTGTTTGAGATTCACTATATGCCTTCTTCCAATTTGTGTTCTACATTGAATTTTAAGTATGAGCCCCAGCTTAAGAATTTTATTTTGAGATCTTTTAAAGAGAATTCATAATGTAAGGGAAAGAAGTTACAGTTGTCTGGATGCATTTTATGATAGAGCTGCGTACCAATCAGCAGAGTTTTTCTGGTTTTGCTTTACTATAATTGAGAGTATGCACATTATCATAAAAAATGCATGCAGGGAAGAGGGAAGGAACTTGAGCAAGTGATACACATTGAAATTTTGCTCATTGTTCCAAACATGCTGCCTTTTAATTACAGTAGTATATTATCTTTGTGCCCAGGCCATGAACCAATAGTTGCCATGATCTTGGTCACTTTGGTATGCAGTCTTCATTCTATATGTGGTTGTTTTCAGACATTACACCAGATGTACATTGTCAATGCTGGTAGTGGGTTCAAGCTACTATGGAATACAGCAAAAAGCTTTCTTGATCCAAGGACCACAGCAAAAATAAATGTATGCAAGTATATTTTTGTCCGTCTTCTTTGAATCTTGAAAGGATTTACCACGTTGAACATGTGATATGCGATTTTACAGGTCTTAGGGACTAAGTTCCAGAGCAAATTGCTTGAGGTCATAGACTCAAGGTATGAGTTGTGTTATTACCATCTCAGTTAATGATGTATTCGATTTTTTTTAATAAGAAACATAATGAGGATCCTTTTATTTCAAACAGTCAGTTACCAGATTTCCTTGGTGGAAGTTGTTCATGCCCAAATGAAGGAGGGTGCATGAGATCTGGCAAGGGACCTTGGAATGACCCTGACATTATGAAAGTATGATATAATTAAAATAATGGCACATGTATTTGTTTATACTCTTGTTCGAACACTTATTTCTCATGCTTCAACCTATGCTTTCATGTACTATTTACAGCTGGTTCATGGTGGAGAACCATTAAAGCTGACAAAAATCAAAAGTTCTTTAAGTGACCGAGAGTTAGATATCAAGTCAAATGCCAACAAAGTCACTCATAAATTGGTTAAGTGTTATTGTTTCTTTTACTGTATAGTCCTCAAGTCTCATTGTCCACTCTTTCACTTAGCACAAAATAACTTTACTCATGTTTAGAAATTAATTAAGCTTTTTGTCACAGGTTAAAAGCCCTAAAATGTTGCAAACTGGATCTGCATCAGAAGCAAGGTCAAGTCCATCAGTCTTCGTGCAGTCAATACCTCCTCCTGAAGCTGTGAGCTCTTATCTTTTTATTTAGCTAATTATTTATCTTTTTAGATTTGAGAGTGATTAATTCTGTGCTTTAACAGGTCATCTCCCGAGTGAGAGATTTCATTGATCCAATGTTTTCAGATCCTGTACTTACAAAGAAACATTATCATAGTGGATATCTTGAAATCTGCATTAACAGTCACAAAATACCACATTGTTTTTTTATATGTAGGTGAAAAGGAAATCTGCAATTCTCTGTTAGTATCTGAAATATGTAGAGAGAAATAGAGAAGTTTTTATTTGGTTATGAAATAAGAATATAATTCTTTGTCTTTTTTCACCCAGCGATCGATATTGTCTTTCTCTGACACAGTTTATACTACCACCAGTTATCTTGTACCATTATGATAAACAAGAACTAAGCAACTGGTGGTAACGCTTATAGTATTGCAGTTAAATTTTGATGATTGAACTTATGATACATAAGGAGTACTAATCTAATGTATTCATAGATGTATCAACCTGTTTAATACTCCATCTCTTCTCAAGTTTACACAAATAGTTCCATTGCAGTGCTGTACCAAAATTATGCTAGTAGATGTTGGAACTGTAGTTTAATGGAGTTGGGACTTAGGGATGGAAAGGGGTTGTGGACAATACTTCAAAAAATGCTTAACTAATGGTTTTTGAGGGATGGAAAGGGGTTGTGTACAATATTAGAAAATGCTTAACTAATGGTTTTTGATTATTTCAAAGTATTGTGCTGTTCTGGTTTCAGAGTACGAAAATAAATGGTACAGTTGGTTAATTTCAAAGGTAAAGTAGTTTAGTAGATTCAAGTAAACGGTATATATTTTGTTTCTTCTCATAAATTACCATTTGAATGTCAAATTAGTTCAGCTAGAATGTATATTTTTTTTTTTTTTAGTTTTTCCAGTTGTATATATCTTAAAATCTCCTAATCAGGTTATTGTTTAACAAAATATCCTCTTACATTCTGCATCAGCAAAGTTGGTCAAGTGAGTTAATGGTTAGTTTATGGGTAGTGATATCATATCATCAAATGCCGAGCTTTTAATTCGAAGGATGGAAGGAAATCTATTGGTTGTATTGGGAGAGGAACCTCCCCGTTTCCCTTCCGAATTCCCATCCACTTCCCTCCTCTTTTATTATAAAATATTGATCATTTTAATAGTTCAGAGTTAAGCTTTAATAAAATGACTATCAAAATGTTAAATGATAAAAAGAAAAATAATTAATTGAATGCGAATTGCTAAATTTTGATGTGATTAATTTAATGCTATAATAAGAA
The DNA here is from genome assembly GCA_037074515.1 of Mimosa bimucronata. NCBI lineage: Eukaryota > Viridiplantae > Streptophyta > Magnoliopsida > Fabales > Fabaceae > Mimosa > Mimosa bimucronata. Next base: position 7,633,523 of record CM073446.1, read on the forward strand.
AGTAAAAAGCTACTTTTTATAAAACCAAATTTGGACCATTCAAATGTTGATCTTATGGTTAGAAGGGTAGAGGAGGAGAATAGAAAAGGTGAGGTTCCTCTCCCATTGTGTGCGATATATCTTTATAACTTACGATTGTATTCAAGGATAATGTCTTTGTTTTTTTTTTCCGAGTTGTACAGTTAACTTACTCTTAAAACGCACAATTATCTAACCTTGTATAAAATCTGAACTTTATTTCAGAAAAGGACGCGGGACCATGCATCTATGTACAAACAAGTTGAGTCAGCAAGTACTGCCAGAGAAATTAATGATGTTGGTTCAACAAGTAAGCTATTCCTTAGCACCCATTTTTCAAATCAAGGTATTTAGTTCAATTGCTTTATGAGATAATTCATCTAGTATGATCATGATGTGGTGTGTAGAATGATAGTAAGAATTTGCAACATAAAATGTGATCAATCTTGGTGTACAGACATGAACTAATCCAGTATAAAGTATACTAGTGGGAACAATATTAAAAAGGAAAAAGAATAAATAGCAGCAAAAGTTATAATTAAAATTTGCTTAGCATATTTTCACTTGGTCTGGACTTAATCTCTTCATATCGCTCATGCTTGTCCGGAATGAGTTAAAGAATATAAGGCCATCTATAATTTTTGAGAAGGAGGGATATTTATTGACTATTATTCTCAGTTTCTTATTCAAGACATATTGAGGATGTATAAATTCTATGGTTGTAATTTTATTTGTCCCTGACACAGGTGATTCTGACAACATTGATCCTAGAAAATCACCAAAGAAGCTGATTCCTTATGTTACAAGTACAGTAATTCAAATCATACTCAGAGTTTTAGCTTGTATATATGTAGTATTCGTAGGCCTTGGGAAATTTTTGGTCGTTCGGTTCACAGACAGCCAATCAAGAGGCCTTAACAAAACCCAGATAATTGAATCAAAGTCCGAGGAACCCTTGATCTCTCAGGAAACAAGAGATCCTCTTTGGCAGAGGTTGCAGAATTTAGAAGCAGCAGTCACTGAGATGGTCAACAAACCAACAACAATTCCTCCTGAGAAAGAGGATATACTTCACGAGTCATTGAATCGAATAAAATGTATAGAATATGATTTGCAAAAGACTAAAAAGGTAGAACCAGTCTCCCATCCTATGATTGATCACCTGAAGGATATCATTTAGCATTGTCGTGTTGATTTTGCTTACTATTGCTTTTGTAGGCACTTGTTGCAACTGCTTCGAAACAGGTTGAGCTTGCTGAGTGTTTGGAAGGCTTTAAGGAGTGTAAATTTAATGTAAGTTGCCATTGCCACTCATTAAATCCAGAAACACGATGCATGAATTAAGCATGTTATATGTTTGCAAACCTAATGCCGGCAAAGCATATTACATTTCATTGTATTACTTCCAATTCATTAAAGTGGTTTCCAAATATTATCTTCTATGGTATAGCCACCTGGGTATCATCAAACACCTAATTATTTTCTGAAAGATGGTCGAGAATACGGTGTAATGTGAATTCTTGTATGAGAACTCCAAATATATCAGCTGTATACACTAATAGTTATGAACTTTTCTTAATAAGCAGGTGACAAATTCATGTTGGCCCAAAAATGCTAAACCTTGTGCCCCCGGAAGATGAGTTCCATTCTTTGAGCCTCAGTTTGCTAAGATATCTAGTTTCTTGTGCTTGTTGATTCTCTAAAGCTGAATTGCTACCAGACCCGCACTTCTATTGGCTCATATAATGGCATTAAAATTGTAGGTGACTTTTTCTTTTATATCAAAGGGATTATCTCCTCTCTCTTTTCCTTGTCACACACAACAGTACTCTCACTCTATTCGAAAACTGGGCCAATACTTGCACGCAATTCTTAAGTGTTTGATCCAAGATTTTTCCATTAAAGTGTGACATATGGTGGGAATTTTGTTTTATGAAGTATGATGCTGGTTTGTGCAAGATGTTTGGACAAAAATTGAAAGCAAACATTTAGAATTTTTTTGAGTTTTATTCTAAAAGAAACATCACATATCTTTTTCTTCTTTAACATGCATTTTCTTTCAGGTTTGAAGAGTAGGCTGAGTGGAGCAGAAACCCTCAAGCTGTGGAAGAAAAGGAAGCAAGGAGTTGTTTTCAAGTGTCGGAATTTCGGAGGGGTTTTCTTTTCAATGGATATACCAAATGTGTAATTGAACCACAGTTTTTTTTTTCTTTTTATTTATTTTTTGTAAAAATTGTACAAAAACATGCTGAACTAGACATGTATTTATTGTCAACAGCGTATAGAAACATCTTTGATATATTGTTACAGATTGTTAACACTGAGCGTGAGCAGTAAATTTTGACTTTTACTGCACATTATGTTTCCTCTTGAAATTCTATTTAAAAGATTGACATCTTTGCGCAATTTACAATAGTTATGACTAGTTTAGTATGATAGATTAGGTAAATTTGTGACAGTATTATTTTAAATTCTCAAAATTTTAACTTTCTTTCACTCTTTCAAATATTTGGAATTGCCGGGAACTTTAATTTTTAATTGTCAAAGAGAATATGAATTTCATATACAATTTTATATCATATCAAATGCAATTATAGTGATACATGAAACTGTTTGACACTCTTTTGATCCTAAATATAAGACTTATTTGAAGAGTTGATCTTGGTCCTAAATACATGACTTAATTCTAATTTTTATCAATTTCTTCCAAATTATCCCTATTAACGCTCTCTTAATAATAATCAAGTAAGAGATAAGATAAAGAATAAAGGAAGATGATTGGGGGTGTTTTAAAAAAATATACCATAATAACTAACATTTTTAATTTAATCAAATTAATTAAATAGGTCTGAGAGTACAATTTACAGTAAAGAAACACAAGACATCTGTCAGAATTTAGGTCTCAATTGTTGTTCAGTAAGGCAGAATCCGAGGAAATAGTCTCGTATTTGTCTATATTGGAATATGTTACTACCCATTTCAATCACCACCACTGCTCCTATATCTATAAAATGTTTAACAGTTGACTAAATTTAAACCCCCAATAATTGCATAAAATGAATCCCTTTTTTTCTTTTCTATATTGAAGAAACACCCCCCCTCCACTTTTGCAAGCATAGTGACACCGGTGACTGACATGGATTCAGTCTTGGAGCTAGTCGGTTCAATCAAAGAATGTTTTAACCGCATGGTTAATCACTATGTTCCCTGAATAAAACGTAAACCCCTTGAACAAGGGTTTACGTTTGAACCAACCAGTACCGTCTGTGATGACCTTGGGATACCCCTGATATCGGGGCAACTAGGTTGTTCTCTTGAGGGAGCTTGAAAGCGTAGTATATTCGCAGTTGGTAACTATATTAACTTTTGGACGAATGAGCAAATTTAACAAAATTTTTTGTTAGAAGTGTCTGGTACCATAAAGTTTTTAAAGGTTCTTAAATACATATTAACTCTAAAAAGTAGAGCGTTTTTGATACAACCGTTAACTGAAAACTAATATCGTTAATTTATAATATGTGGGACCTACCCTTTATACATATGTCATTTTGCCATTCCTTATTTGACTTTTGGTGCAGACATAAGCCATTCTACTCTCCCTTTTCCTCTTCCTCCCCGATATTGGGCTCGTTTGGTACACTAGAATTGATTTTGATGGAAATGAAAATGGAAATAGATATGGAGATGGGGATGGAAATAGATATGGACATGGGGTTGAAAAGTATGTTTGATATGTACATGGAATCTAAGGTATTTTTTAATTGAAAATACCAAAATGCCCTTCTCCAAAAAAAACTCATTCTCTCCCACCAAAAATCGATCAAAGGCATCCACCACAACATGCTCATTTTTCGTCAGAAATCAACAAGAGATGGCCACCAGAAAATTAAATCCATTTATTGCAAGAAAACAAAAACTACATTCAACCCAAAAAATCCAAACATTGCAGCCACCACAAGAAATCAAATGTCCACATTTTGTGTTCAGTGACCCACAAAAATCTGAGAATGTTGCTACTTTAGATCTGGGCAACACGAGGACAAATTGAAGATACACATCTGGGCAAAATGAAGATACAGATCTAGGCAATCTTCACCGCCGCTATCGTTGCTGTAGTGGGATGAGAAACCTTCGCCGCTGTCGCCTCGTTGCCGCCACCACCGTCATAGTCATCGTCACCACCGTCCTTACTGTTATGTGGATGAGGTCGAGGACTTGAGGTGATTAGAAGAGAAGGTTTGTTCCAAAGTCTCCCTCTATTTTCGGTAAAAACCAAATCAAAAACTCAAATCAAAGTTCATCATAGCAATATCTTAGATTAAATAAACATCCCAGCTACTTCAGATCTTGGAATCGAAGTGGGGAAGAAGACGGAGTCAAAGACTTGTCTTCGCCGCCGCCGCCGCCGGAAGTGTAGATCGTAGGAGAGGAAGAAGGTTGCCGCCGTAAGATAGTGACAAGAGAGGAAAAGGGAGGAACGGTGGAGAGGAAGAAGCTTGCTGGAGAGGAAGAAGTGCGTCTGAGGAGAAAGAATGGAAGAGTAGTGTTGGAAGATGATCAGATGGAATTGCAAAACTGAACAATTTTGGTGGAATTAATCTGATGGAATTGGGCCTTATTTGATTCCGCATGGAAATGAAATTTTAATCAAATTCCATGCTACCAAACAGACTTCATATATGGAATTGGGCTCCATTTCCATTTCCATTTCCATTTCCATTTCCATAAGCCCAATTCCATCATACCAAACATGCCCATTAGGTTATGAAATTTAACATCATCACCACCTCCAACACCTTCAACTCTAATAGACCCACTCCATACATGAACCATAAAACAAAAACATCTGATTAATTCAAAATTCTTTTTTTTTTAACGAAAACCTTCTATGAAACTCTCTGAAATCAACTAGATCTCAGAGAAATCTAAATTTGATTTGAGGCCCATAGCTTCCAAACCAGTTTTACAACTAGATCTCAAAGAAACCTTTTAAAGCTACTTTATTTGATGCAATCTGAATCCTCTTCTTGTTAAGGAATTTGTCTTCTCAGCTCTGTAAGGATAGAAATTAAATGCTTGAAGTTCTGCTGTAGAGGATCATTTCATTTGTTGCTGGGAAAAGAAAAAGGAAAATGTGGGGATTTGGGGGTGGGTTCTACTGGGGGAGAAATCAAGTATATCAGAAAGCTAAAGGGATAGTTGTGGTATTTGCATGGATAAATTAAAGACTACAAAAATCAACTATATATATATATATTGATTTCTTTCACATCTCATATATTTCGAACATGGTATATAACTTCATTTTTTGTTTAAAATCCTTCTTGAGCATCGTCTCTGGCAAGATGGCAGGTCCAACGGCGATGAGTCTCATGGTGGCGCATTTGATGGAGATGGGTCTCATGACGGCGCCGGTGCATATGGTGGTGACAAGGGGATGATTGTTGTGGGTGGCGATGATTAGGATTTTGAATAAGATGAGTACCAGAACCCAAACCAAAAGTAGGAAGAAGGAGGAGGATGGCTGATGTGTGCACCCCAAGTCAAATAAAGAATGAAAAAATGATGGGTGTACAAAGGGTGGGTCCCATGTATTATTGAGTAACGATGTTAATCTTCAGGTAACGGTTGTGTTAAAAACGCTTCACTTTTTAAAGTCTATGTGCATTTAAGAACCTTTAAAAATTATGGTACTAAACATTCTTGACGAAAAACTTCGTTGTTAAATCTGCTCTTTCGCCCAAAAAAAAAAAAGAAGACAAATTAAACCCATGCCCTTTTGTTGTAGTCTTGTAGATGTACAAAACCCACAATTAATGTACCCCCACCAATGCCAGAACTTGTAACTTGTCTAAACAAATATATCAGTGACAGAACTTGCAACCTGTCTAAACAAATATTAGTTCAGTTAGTAAAAATTTAACCTATAAGCTTAATAATTATGTAAGTTGAGATTACATTGTTACTAGGAGGACTATCGATAAGCAATTTGTAAGTACATTTATAAGCATTCCAAGTCTAAAAGCATGTTCAACCTATAAGTCCCTGATGCCTAATAAGCAATTTGTAAGTACATTTATAAGCATTCCAAGTCTAAAAGCATGTTCAACCTATAAGTCCCTGATGCCTAACTTGGATCTTCACTGATTGCATCGTCTTTTACTTACAAAACACTGATGAACACCTGAAACCTGAGTCTTAAACTCCAATCCAACTGTAACCAGGTTGCTTCACAGTCCCATTCATCCTCATTATATCTCTCAGATTAGCTGCTTCTTCCCAATGCCCAGCAGCAGCATATATATTTGACAAAAGCACATACACTGATGGATTGTCACGTTCTCTTTCCAGAAGACGTTTAGCAATTGTCCTTCCAAGTCTTAAATTACCATGAGCTGCACAAGCGCTAAACAAAGACCAACATATGTTAGAGTGTGCTCCAAATTGCCCTCCGTTTATTACTCTTTCTGCCTCTTCAAGATATCCACTGCGACCTAGAAGGTCCACTATGCAGGAAAAATGATCTACATTGGGCATGAATTCGTAATTTTTCATCATTGAATAAAAAATATGAGTTCCATCATCAACTAAACCTGCATGGCTACAAGCAGAAAGAACTGCAGTGAAGGTAGCCTGATCTGGTTTGATCTCAGGTGAATTTTGCATTGCCTCGAAATAGCACACGGCTTCTTTGCCTTGTCCGTGCAGTGCATAAGAAGATATTATAGCATTCCAAGAGATTGTATCTTTTTTCACCATGGCATTGAATACTCTCAGAGACATATCTAAGGAGCCGGATTTGGCATACATAGTGATCAAGGAATTACCCAAAGATATATCTGAAGAAAATCCATGCCGGATTATGTAACCATGAATCTGTTGCCCAAGACTTAAGGCTGAAATACTGGAACAAATACTCAAAATGACAGTGAGGGTGAAGACATTTGGTTTGAGCTTGGTATTAAGAAACTCTGAGAATTCCTCTAATCCTTGCAGGGGATATCCATTTAGTAAGAACCCAGAAATAAGACAATTCCACGATGTCAAATTTTTATTAGGGAGATCAGAAAATACCTGAAAGGCTTGATTTATCTTTCCAAGCCTGCAATATGCAGAAACTAAAGCATTAGAAACTTCGACTTTCATGGGTCCCTTTTTGGACAAGAGGGACTGAATCATTTCTACAATTTGTGAAGACTCAGAGGCAACTAGCAGACTCCCGTAAGTAAATTCATCTGGTTCAAACGCTTGCCTCCTCATTTCCTGGAATATCAAAATTGCTGATGCACCAAGGTTCCCCTGAGAATAAGTGGAAATCATTATGTTCCATGAAACAAGATCTTTTTGTTCTATCGTCTCAAAAATATTTTGAACCTCATGCAACTCCCCAAGGTTGGAATACATGGTCATTGTAGCATTGTTCACAGCTATACAGTCAACGCAACCCATCTTGGTAGCTTGCGCTTGTACCTGACAGCCAGTTTTTAGAGATAAACAAGAGCTCATGACACTCACAAAAGTCAGTTCTGTTGGACTGAGACAAGCCTCTTGCATCTTTTTAAACATTAAAAATGCATCTTCATTTCTTTCCATGCCAACAAGACCATCTATCATTGCATTATAGGTAATACAATCACGAAGGGTTGCTTCTACTTCCTCAAATACCAAAAAAGCATCTGCAGCAGATTCACCATTAAAATATGTAGTTATCAAAGAATTAACCACAGAAGCCTTTACTAGATAGCCTGTTTTGATTACTTCCGAATGAACATGTCGCCCATAATCCAAAGTCCTCATAGAGCATAAACTCAATATGCTGGCTAATGTATAATTGTCAGGTTTAACATCCATTCTATGCATCTCTCTAAATAGATACATGGCAACCTTTTCATGGCCATTATCTGTACATCCAGTAATTATGGCATTCCAAATTGCCACATTACTCTTAGGCATTTCAACAAACAGTTGGAAGGCATAACCAATGTGCCCCAACCTAGTACAAGCAGCAAGCAATGTTGTCCAAGAATATACATCTGGGTATTCAATATCTCTATAGACCCATATAACAGAATTGAGATCTTCAGCCTTTGCATGCAAAGAAAGTAAAGAATTTGCAACAAAAGAATAGGCTTTGAGGCCAGTTCGAATGGCATATGCATGTAACTGGTTGCCAAAAAACACATTGTGATTGTTAGCACAGGCTGTGAGAGCTGTGGAAAGGGTGTAATGATCAGGTCTCAAGGAGGAGGATGAGTGAATTTGGCCAAACAGTTTGAAACAATCAGAGAAATTTCCTGAGCGAGTGAGCTCTGAGAGCAAACCATTCAGTTTAACAAGTCGTTCCGCTGTCAATTTTGTAACACTACTCATACACAGAAACGAGTTTCCAGAAAGCAATATCTTGTTCTTTGTTATGAATCAGCCGGAAGAATAGTGCTGCTTTTGATTCTGAAGCATTAAGATGGCACCTGATTCTTTTTTAGTACATTGCCTAATTGAAAACAGGTGTCTGCCAAGTAATATTAAAACAAAAGGCAATGGCAAATCATAAATCATACTATAAAGGAGATTATTCAAGTATGCAGATATCTGCAAGCTTTTTTGAAAGATTGGGGAATTGCAAGCAACTCATCAAGAAAAGAGTGAGGGATTACCTGTTATTGCAAAGGTTTAAACTACAGAGCAAAAGCTTTGACTTTTAGGGAGAATTTATTAGAGGGGTAAGGTCCACCTTTGAGTTTCAACTGAATGAAACATAAACAACAGCCACCACATCATCGGGTGTAGCGTAAATTACAGTCCACAGCATATGGCACACTATATCTGTGCTCACAATCCGTCCTGTTTCTTCTGCAATCATATCAAATGCCAAACAGAGAAACAGAAAGGGCACATGTTCACCCTTGTCCCATCAAGATATCGAAGTAGGGTCAAAATCTGCAGGCTTTTTCTTCAAGAGAGAAACTTTCTTCTTTCGTTCTGTAATTTTCTCCTTGAAAACTTACAAGGCGCATTCTCTTCGGCTCAGAATCTCTAATGTCAGCGCATTTGGTGATTCGTTGACGGCGCCAGGTGGGTGGAGGAGGAAGAGGCTCACATCAGATTTGGGTTAATGGTTTTTTTTTTTTTTCCCATTTTTTTAAGGCATATTCCTTAACTTATTTTTTTAATCCATGTTCAACTCATCTTGTGGGGGTCATCGAGTAAGTCAAGTAAATAAAATTAACGGAGTTAGTTATACATCAGTACAAACTAACACCGTTAGGTTCTTTTAAAATTATAACGACTAATTGTTTTAAGCCGTATAAATTTGAGAGACAAAAACAACTCTTTTAAAACTTTAACCCCAAATCTGAGCAAAGTATAAGGATCAAAAGTTGGTTTAACCCTTTTTTTAAGTTGAAAATTTTAGGAAAGGGTTATACCCACACTATAATTCTAAGAGTAAAGCTCCTGACTTATGATCTATTAGGACTTGTCTTTGTAGGCTATGGAGCTAACAAATAAGCTCTTTTTTCTGTCCGAGGTCTCACCCAGTTTTACTTAGCTGTGGAGATGATTGAATATTCAACCTTTTGTCAGGTAGACTAAGTTGAACACTAAGTTCAACCCAATAATGATGGGTTGACCGATCCTCTTGCTGTTGTATGCTTGGAGGTGGGATTAGAATCTAAAATGGAATTAAACCACATAGTTCATTGCAAGACTTAATTAGTTAGTTAGTTAATTTCTCCCTTTAGTAGTAATTATAATATCAAATTGACTCTTTTTTTTTTTCTGGAGATTAATGGTAACCTCTTGGAATTCATATATTTTGGCAAATTTTCCCTTTGCTTTTATACATTTTTGGAGCACTTGTATATCTTTTGGAGACTCAAAGATAGGAAAATGTGCATGATGTTTTGGTTGCACATTATTGCTCAATTGTGCATATTTTTGTGCTTTCCTCCTTGATATTTATGAGCTTATCAAATTTTTTCTTTTGTAAGATGTGTTTTGGCAAGAGAATTAGAGCCATGCCATTTGGGAAATCAAAGATAATGAATGTAATGGCAAATCATGGATAGGATACTTCATTTGCAACAAAAGAACTTAAATTCCATAAGCAAATTGATCTGCAGCTCAAAATCTGGGCCACAACTTACCTTTACGCAAAAGAAAACTGAGCCGCAGCTCAAATTTCTGGGCCGTAGCTCAATCGTGACAGCAAAACTCACAGCTTCATTTGGACAGGAAATTTAGGTTTTAAAGTGGAGAAATCGATGGAGCCGACATTCTTCACTTTTTGGGCATTCTTGGGAGCTTTGTGTGCTAGGGTTTGGGTCTTGGAGGAGCTTGGAGCAAGGGATTGAAGTTTGGAAGAGATTTTGGCTTCAAATCTTGGTTTTTCTTCTCCATTTTCCTTTCACTCTCTCTTGTTCTATGATTGTGCTGATATATATGTATATATTTTCTTGGATTCTCTGAACATGTAGAGCTAAGGTTTTGATTCTAGGATTATTTTCAACCCTTGTATGGATTAACTCTTAATTACTCCTCTCATTTTGTGATTAATGAGATATATTTGTTTATTTCACTCTTTTCCTAATGCTTCCAAGTGATTGATCACCATTTAGATGTTGTGTTCACTTAATTGATGCTTGAGAGGGCTAGATTGAGTGTAGAACTTGGGTAAAATAGTGTAAGAACTTGAAGTTTGCATGATGAATGGATGGTTTTGTTGATAAGATAGAGATATACTTGTCAACCTTACATAGTCACATTAGGATTGGAGCTTGAAAATTGGGTTTTATTAATTGTAACAAGAGATTAAGCAATTAATAAGATCAAACACTTGTTCTTGACTTAAGAAAGATTTTACAAGTACTTTGTAAATCCTAGACTAGCACATTATTTCATTGATAACATCTTTGAGAGGGGATTAATTAGATTTTAAGAAATACAAGGGGAATAAATAATCTTAGATCCCATTTTGTCCTTGAAGTTGAAGAATCACTTGTTTATAATATTGTTTTTATTTAGCATAAGTTTATTTCATAGTTAATCTTCAATCTCGATATTTGTCTCACTCAAATTGGGCAAAAGTGTGATAATTACTACTTGATCGGGTTTTGGAACCAAATCCTCGTAGGAACGACACTCTACTAATCACTTTATTACTTGGCGTGACCCGTGCACTTGCGGTGCAAACAATTAATAAATGATATATATAATTAGATTATATGTTAGTTTATAAGTAAGAAAACTTTTTATGGCAAAAAAGTTCAGAGAACTTGGTTTTGAGAAAAAAGTATAAATATTCAAACAAAAAATGATAAATATCAATACTTTTAATTAATTTATCTTGTATATTTAATTTCTCTAAAAAAAGTAAACTTGCTCTTATATTTAGATCCGTAAAGAGTATTTGAATTTAGGAGTGTATGTTTCTCCATCCTTTGTTTCAATAGGGAATGTGGATGAAGTGAGGGTAAAGTTGCTACCACGTTAGCTTGAGTGAAGCGATTGCAGATTCATGAGACTCACAATGAATTTGAATCAAAGTATTTCACACGGTTTTCAACAATGAAACTAAGTGTTGGGTATGACTGCAATTGTATGAGTAGTCAATATTTAGGTTTTTCATTAAGACGTGGTGAATAAAAAATCCCAACATTAATTTACGAAGCAATGACAATTGAGAATTTACTGTCAAAGCTCTTTTCATTCGTTTGAACTTTAATCACCTTATTTTCATATTTCCTTATTTAAAAAACACAAAAACAAGTTTGACATTACTTTGATAAAACATACCAAACAACAATTTTTATCCATAAACCTCAAGTTTACTCGCTTTCAATTGCATTTAGCCTGTTTGGTTCAAACACATCGCAGGCATGCAATGGTAATCATGATTGCATTACCAGGATGAGACTGTTTGGTTGCCATTTAGCGTGGTAATAGAGATTACTATGGTAATGATGATTACCAAAAAATTGGTAATCTTCATTCATACCCTCCCCCTATGAATACTCATTACCATCCCATTGTATATATCAAAAATTCTTATTTACCCTCCAATTTATTTTTCTTTTTCCCATTTTTTCCTTCCTCCTCCCTCTTTCCTCACTCTCCACACCTGTGCCAATCATCTCCATCCTCCTTTCCCTCTACTCATCGTCGCCCCTTGCTCAACCTACACCTCTACCGCCACAGTCATTGACTTCATTCTTCCTTATCCAATAACACCATCGAACCTCTGCAATTTATAGATCCTATGATGCTAATGCAATCGCACCTCCATCTACGGCTTGTGATCAATATACCTCATCTTCTTTGGACACTAGAGTGACGAACGAAAAGTTATTGTTCATAGAAGGATAATTTCATATCAACTATACCCAAGTGCAGTTTTGAGCTAAAATATTAAATCTGTGCACATGGTGGATTCATTTCCCATGGGTTTCTACAAAATTGACCCTCTTTTAAATAAGTTTTTTTTTGACTATAAACTGGAGAAATAAGTTTACATGAAACTTAGAGTTCTAAACAACATTGGTTTGGTCTCTACCCCCGACTGCCTCAAGGGATGGCGGGAAATAAGTTTTTCCAATAGTCTCTTCTACAGGTGTTTTCAATGTTTTTTAGATCTTGGTTTTGAAAATGGAGATACTTTTTTTTTTCAGTTGTCTTTTCCAGAATTGTATCACCATTTATTTAGACATTGTGTTGTTGGGTGTTTTGGTCTTTGCCTGAAAATAAGTTTCTCGATAATAGTGATGCTATTAGGAAGCCATTAATGGGGATTGGAGAAGATCAGGAGGTTTATTCTGCTTTGGTAAAAGGGCAAAATGCCATTTCATATTTTCTTGTATTTGTCTGATAAATATTGTCTTATTATTATTGACAACAAACCAAACATGTGCATGGTAATTAAAATTGCAATGCATTGCATTGCATAACATTGGAATGCAATGTACAGAGAGAGTGTAATGGAACCAAACGGACTCTTAGTTTCCTACGATTAATCATTAGGCTCCCTAGTGAAATGATCCGGATGTGCACCAATATTTTGCATTTCTCGGTAAAAATTTGTGAAATTAACCACAAGTCATATTAGGACATAGTTAAATCATAAACCATCGTGAAATTGAAAGAAAATGGTGATTGAAGAAATGAGAGAACATAGAATACGTTGAGAGTGGAGGCTCCAAATATGCCTTGTTTAACCTAAAAAATCATGCTAAGTATCCTCCAAAATGAGTCGTTAGAGTAGAATCTAGATTCAAGTTATGGGTTGTATCAAATCACTGAGTTACATCATCCTCACATTGCCTTACTATGGCAGGCCACATTGAGTTTGGTGTAACACCCCAAAATTTGAAAAATAGATATAAGGAGTTATTTAAGGTTTTGGGAATGTTATTAAGATATGTAAAATATGCATGTATTCGTATGAACAATATATGCTATGGTAATATGTGAGTTTGTGTATTTTAAATTTGTGTGTATGAAGTTAATTGCGAATAAGTTAATTGTGAACCTTGGGTAAGCTCTGTTTCTCCATTTTCTTCCTTCTCTTGGCCGATTTCGAGCTTGATAAGGGGAAGAGGGATTCAAATTTTGGGATGTTTTTGAAGCTTCTAAATGCATGAAAATGAAGCTTTAGACTTGAATAAGGGTTTTTTTGAAGTGATTTGGTGAGGGAAGGTTGATTTGATTCGATTGCTCCAAAATTTCTCTTCGGGTTACTATTCACCCGACGGAATTTTGATGATTTCTGGGTGTTTAAATGAACTAAAGCTTGATTAAGCATCAATAGGAGTAAGATTAATGCTATAAATGTGTTTGCATGTTGATTTGTGAAGTTGGGATTTTCTTTGAATTTTCTCTTCTTCCCCTATTCAGTGGTGCCGCCGGCAAAAGGGAGGAAAAAATTGATGATGCTTGATGATTTATGGTTGATGCTAGTTGAAGGTGTAATTGTAATGCTTTTTCCCTTTTTGTTCCTACTTTGTCTGTAGAGTTCTTGTTCTTTCTCCCTGTTCATTTGAATTTTGCTTTCCTTGTGTCTTGATTTCTGGTTCATTAAAGAAGTATTTCTTGTGATTTTGTTGCTGATGGTGATGACGGAGAAATTGGATTGTTATGGTTGAACTTTGTTTCCTCTTTATTCCTCTGCTTCCCTGTTCTATTTTGGCCGTGGGGTTGGGGGAAAATTTGAGAATTCTGGTACCTCTGCTGCTGATTAATTTATATGCATAAGCTGTGATTTGATGATGATGGATTTGGAATTAAAATTTTTGGAAATAATATAGACTTTTAAAAGGTTCACAGGAGTTAAAAATGTTGTGTTCAGAGGTTTTAAATGCTAAAAGGTGATGGTGTTGAGAACTGGAAATATATTTACAGATTTGAAAGAGGAATTTAATTGATGTAAGTGTTCAATTTTATTCCCTGTTTTGCTGCACTGGCCGATGGCTTTATGATAGTAAAAGGAGGACAAATTTGATGTTTAATGGTGTGGAGATTTATGGTTACTTTGAATTAAAGTTGTTATTTTGTACTTTGTTTTTACTTGTGATTTGATTTTGATCCTCTTTTTGTTCTTCTATGTCATGATGATATCTTGCTGTAATGTTGATAAATAATGGTGTTAGTTTAGTAAGAATGAAGTTTAATTGAATGAGAGGTATGAATTGATTATTGTTCTTTGAGTTTGTTTGGTAATTGAGTTATGCAAGCTATGTTCTATTATTAATAAATAAATTCTAAATGAGAGAAAAGACTAGTGACTTACATTATAAAGTATGAAATAAGTATGTCACATATAGTATAAAAGTTTTTAGTTGAATTAAAGTTGTGTTACTTTGTTCTATGTTGTTGCAAGTTTATAATTACTTGATGGAGTTGGTAATTGATGATGTTATTCAAGAAATGAATTTTCTGTTTTATTTTGTTGATGGTGTGATTAGCAATTAAGTTAGAAATTAGAATTTAATCATATATTAGAAATGGGTAGAGTAGAGATATAGGTAGTAATATAGGAACGTGAGATACGCCCAATTATTATGAATAAGCCTAGATATTAATATATTATTCTTATATTATGAATATTCATAGGAAGAGATAGTGGAGTTGAATCTCTAGAGCACATCGAAGAAGAAGAACCCAGTTACGAGTTACTGTTGAAGTTAGGTAGTAGTTTATTTCAGTAACAATTAAATCACATGTATAATTTTATAATATCTATTACATTTTAATTGATAAGTTTTTATTCCTTTCATGTTGGAGTACTCCAAAGCTTAGGTGATTAGCTACCCCTTTGCTAGATTAGTTAGTTGTAACTTTAAATGTTATAACGAGAAATTCTGTAGGTAAAGCCTCCACTGGTAACGAATATATTGTTAACAGTGGTTCGTAGGTGCTTATAGCACACAGATTAGTAGGATAAGAATTATCAGTATTTGTAAGGGTTTATAAAATATATACATGTCAGTGCACTTATGAAAATAACAGTTAATGAAATAAACTGCGTTTGAATCGCTGTTTTCAGATAAGCTGGAGGCAAGTTAAGTGTTTTGGGAAAGGTAATATGAAGAAGTAGGAATGCCTGCTATGTTATGTATCTCCGTATTTAGATATTTTGGTTTCTAGTTATTTGGATATGTTATAGGTTTAAGTAGGTAAAACAAACTTTAAGCTTGTTTAGTGTTTAATATAAAATTGTATATATGTATGTATATATCACTAATGAACCGTACATTTCATGTACAGGTAAGAGGATTATCACCCCGAGATAACCTGCAAATCTAGATAGTTAAATGGTATATAATTTAATAAATATATATATATATATATATATATAATATAAAGGAATTTTAACTCCCTAAGCCCTATTAGAAAATAGTAGCTACATTAAGTAGATTTAAGTTATTTTAATTGTTTTAGTAACCACTTTATTTTATAAAAAGCTTTAAGTTGTTCCAATTTATCAGAAAAGCCCATTCCAACAGAATTGAAGTTGGAATATTGATTGAAAAGAAAAAGTTTTAAATTTTTCGTATTTTCGGGCTTCTGACATTGGCAAAAGTGGTTATAAATCAATTAAAATGCTCTAGTATAGTAGCAAAAGTTTAGGTTGTTGGATATGCTTAGTTTTGATGATGTCAAATATAAAGATAAATGTAAGAAGCAAAAAGTGTGTATAAAGTGTTTATCTCCTACTATCTATTAAATTATGTTTACTGTGATTGAAGCATTGCATATATGATCACATAACATGTCCATAAGCTCAAATTGCGTACATAACAGCATGTAACTTAGTCTGGAATAAACTGAGATAAGAATCATAATCATAATGGCTAAGTAAAAGAGTGTAGGTTACCTCAGCAATGAATAAGTAAAATCTAATAGGTAACAAATTCTCTATCGCTGATCATTGAACTAAAAGAATATGCTAGCCATAGCATGACTTGCTATCCATAGAATCATTTGCTATCTATAGCAAGATTTGCTAGCGATAGCAAGATTTGCTATCCATAGCATGACTTGCTATCCATAGCATCATTTGCTATCTATAGCAAGATTTGCTAGTGATAGCAAGATTTGCTATCCATAGCAAGATTTGCTATCCATAGCACAATTTGCTAGCGATAGCATGATTTGCTATCTATAGAGTCTTTATCATTGAGCTAATGGACTAAGCTTGCGATAACATCTGCTGTGCATTATATGATTATCTGTTTAAGCTAAGTACTGGAATTACACTATGAAGCTAGAGATAGCTTTGTTAGCTATCGATAGCACAATATGTGCTGAGCTAATACATTGTTTCTAAAGTGCAGATTTTACACTGTCAAGCTAGCGATAGCAAAGGGAGCTAGCGCTAGTGAAAAAGCTGACAGCAAGTACAGGAGTAGGTAGCAGCAGGTTACCGTTACTCAAAGTCTCCATCTCTCTTAGCCAAAGCACGAGAAGAAAGAAATACTCAAACGGCTAGTTCTCCAAGTCTCCAACGGATAGAAATTCATCAAAACATATATAAAGACTTGAAGACATCAAAGAGAAATAGCGATCAACAAAAATAGACGCACACACGATGAATATACGCTAACAATAATGAAAACAGAGGCTCTGCACAGAATATTAGTTATATATCAGTGAGCCCAGAAATGATGGTTTGAGCGCATTAGAAAAGAAGAGTATGAGCACACATTGTTCAGATTATTAAGCTCTGATTTGTATTTCATCATACATCTTTTGTACTTCAGTGATTATCACAATCTGTTCATTTAGTGAACTTATTACTTTGATAAAATCCTCTATTGTTTGAGGCTGTTCTAAAGCTTGGTGCTTTAAGAACAGGGTTATAACCTTACGGGTAGTAAGGGGGAGTGTTTAGAAGGTTTCTAAAACTCTGTAAAGGTTGGCTGGTGATCCCGTGTTCGTAAAACCAGTGGATAAGGTTGACAGGTGAACCTGTGTTCGTAAAACCTGTGGTAGGCTTCTCTTGTGCCCGGTTTAAACAAGATAGTGGAAAATCTCAGGTGGAGCCTGAGGACTGGATGTAGGTCTGGGTTGACCGAACCAGGATAAATCTTGTGTGCATTATCTCTTCCCTTAACTCTCTTATATTTCCAGTATATTGATTGTGCATTTAACAAGTTTTTAACGATAACCTTCATTGGGGTTCAGAAAAGAAAAGAATTTCAAAAGAATATAAGATTTTATCCCATCACCCAATTCACCCCCCCTCTTGGGTGACAGCCAGCACTCTCATAGGTGTTACATTTGGCCTAACATGAGGCCTCTCTACTTGGTTCTCTTACCGTCGCTTCGTGTGGCAAATTGGTGGCAAGCTTCATTATATTGCTTCGCCATGGCGAATTTAGGGCTAGTTTACTTGAGCTTCATTGCTTTGTTTGTTTCCCTTTTTCTTCTAGCTTCTCCTTGATCTTCTAATAAGTGTCATAAAATGAAAATTCATACAAAAGAAATAACAAATGTCCTAGAAAACCAATTGTAAACAATTAGTCATTGATAATGCCATTTTTGCCCCCAAATTGCAATATTCTCAAGTGATGATTTTGAATATAAAATAATCTCATCTATGAAGCCACAACTGTTATATAAACATGATAAAACTCTCTAACACACATAAAACTCGTACAAATCTTGAGATTTGTCATGCATCCAGAACTTGAAAGCACCTAAAAATGCTTTATGGTTCTAGACACACCTTTAAAAAGACTTTATGGTAATGGATACTTTGAGAATTACCTTTAAGTGTTAGATGCACTTAAAAAAATGTGTAGTCGTATGCATATATCCCAAATTACTTAAGAGTGATGTATGCAAAATGTGTAGTTGTATGCATATATCCCAAATTACTTAAGAGTGACGTATACATTTAAGAAAATAATTTAGGGTGCTAGATACACCCTAACCCATTAATTTTAATACTTGAAAGTAAAATAGAGTTGACACAAGAATGTGGATATTGATATCACCTTCATCTATCACAATAATAAAGTTTACAATATTAGATGTTATTTAGTGATCCAATGTGAGGTTGAGTAATGTTGGTATTGTTTGGAGTAACAACACCTTTGCATTGATTGAGACGGTGGATTCCAAATATCGCAAAATCCTTCTTCATTGCAAGGACCACCTTCTTCTATATTCCAAAGGCAGTGTTTGCATGTGTCGTGTGATTGATCGTATACATCATAGTACAAACGTGGTCCTAATGGCCATTGAAAGCTACAGAAATATAGTGTACTCCATCCCCACAGATCAGGTTTGAAACTGAACGAATAACGTTCTTTGAGTTTGAGAGTGACATATCCAAGATCGTGGTGCCTATCTTTGCAATAAATAGTCAAGTCGTCTTTAATTACTATCCAAGAGATTGACGAGTTCCACTTTTATAGTTACCAAAAAAAAAAAAAATCTGGAGGTTTGCAATCCGTTTTCAAGACTGAAGCAAATATGGACAGGAGCAGAAGTAGAGATTTCATATATGGACTCATATCTGTATTTCTTTAGGAGATGTGAGAATCTTACCATTGGAGACCTTATTTATATAGGGCCAACGTGAGTTAATTTCATGGCTGACTCAAATAGGTTACATTTATTAGGTAATAATGATATTAAATTCATGGGAAAAAATTATTATTATTTACTATATTTGAATATGTAATTAATGTATTGAGATATCAATTGGAATTATTGCATTTGTTATTTATGAATCTATTTTCCAAATTTAGCAAAAAGTTACATATTTGTATTCGTTCATTTTAACTAAAAAGACAATTCATTTATTCATGTTTTTTAATGGATAGAAGATACATTGCATTTTGTTGATATGAATTCATTATATACACTGTGAAATAAAGTGATTTAAAAAATCATTTCACACACATACACAACAGTACTCTCTCACTCTATTCAAAAAAATGGGGCAACACTTACGCAATTCTTAAGTGTTTGCGATCAGATTTTTCCATTAAAGTGTGACATGTGGCGGGAATTTGGTTTTATGAATCAATAGTGTGGTGCTGATTTATGCAAAATGTTTGGATAAAAATTGATAGCAAACATTTAGAATTCTTTTTGGAGTTGTATTCTGAGAAAACATCACATATATTTTTCTTTTTTAACATGCATTTTCTTTCAGGTTTGAGAAATAGGCTGAGTGGAGAAGAAACCCTCAAGCAGAGGAAGAAAAGGGAGCAAGGAGTTGTTTTTGAAGTGTCTGAACTTCGTAGGAGTTTCTTTTCAATAGATATACCAAATGTGTGATTGAACCACAGTTTATTATTTCTTTTAATTAATTTTTTTGGGTCAAATTTGTACAAAAACATGCTGAATGTATGTATAATAAACATCGTATAGAACATCTTTGATATAATGTTACAGATTGTTAACACTGAGCAGTGAGCAGTAAATTTGGAATTTTACTGCAAATTATGTTTGCTCTTGAAATTCTATTTGAAAGATTGACATCTTTGTGAAATTTACAATAGCTATGACGAGTTTAGTATGATAAATTCTCATATAGGTAAACATGTGACAAGTATTTTAAATTCTCAAAATTTTAACTGTCTTTCAAATATTTAGAATTCAGCTGCGAACTTTATTTTTTAATTGTCAAAGAGAATATGAATTTCATATATTATTTTATATCATATCAAATGCAATTATATTGATGCATGAAACTGTTTGCTAAAATTTACAAGAAGCAAACATAAAAGATATAGTTGTCAGAACTTAGGTTTCAAATAGTCTCATATTTGTCAATATTAGAAGATGTTACTACCAATTTCAAATACCCCCACTGCTCCTATATCTCTAAAATGTTGAACAATTAACTAAATCTAAATCCTAAATAATTGCCTAGAATTAATCCTTATTTTTTCCCTTTTCTACCCCCCCCCCCAAAAAAAAAAGACAAATTAAACCCATATCCTTTTGTTGTAGATGTACAAACCCACAATTAATGTACCCCCATCAATGACAACTTGCAACCTCTAAACAAATATTAGTTCAGTTGGTAAAAATCTAAAATTGTAAGTTGAAATTAAATTGTTACTAGGAGGACTCCATCGATAAGCAATTTCTAAGTACATTTATAAGCATTCAAGTCTAAAAGCATGTTCAACCTCTAAGTCTTTGATGCCCAACTTACCTAAATATTTTTTATTGTGATTGAAAAAAAGAAGAAGAAAAATTCGCAACCTCTCTCTTGAATGATGCATGTGTCATTGTGACCCTAAGCCCGAACAAGACGATGCACAATTATGGCGCTAGGCCCCTAGCAACACGCTAATTTTTTTCAAGACTTCACAAAACAAAGCTTCAGTGGATCTTCACTGATTGCATCGTCTTTTACTTACAAAACACTGATGAACACCTGAAACCTGAGTCTTAAACTCCAATCCAACTGTAACCAGGTTGCTTTACTGTCCCAATCATTCTCATCATATCTCTGAGATTAGCTGCTTCTTCCCAATGCCCAGCAGCAGCATATATATTTGACAAAAGCACATACAGTGATGGATTGTCAAGTTCTCTTCAGAAGTTTAGTTGTCCTTCAGAGTCTTAAATTACCATGAGCTGCAAATTGCTCTCCATTTATTACTCTTTTTGCCTCTTCAAGATATCCACTTCGACCTAGAACGTTCGCTATGCAAGAAAAATGATCTATATTGGGCATGAATTAGTAATTTTTCATCATTGAATAAAAAAATATGAGTTCCATCATCACCTAAACCTGCATGGCTACAAGCAGAAAGAACTGCAGTGAAAGTAGCCTGATCTGGTTTGATCTCAGGTGAATTTCGCATTGCCTTAAAATAGTGCACGGCTTCTTTGCCTTGTCCGTGCAGCGCATAAGCAGATATTATAGCATTCCAAGAGATTGTATCTTTTTTCACCGTGGCATTGAATACTCTCAAAGACATGTCTAAGGAGCCAGATTTGGCATACATTGTGATCAAGGCATTACCCAAAGGTATATCTGAAGAAAACCCATGTCGGGTTATGTCACCATGAATCTGTTGCCCAAGACTTAGGGCTGAAATATTAGAGCAAATGCTCAAAACAACAGTGAGGGTGAAGATATTTGGTCTGAGCTTGGTATGAAGGAACTCTGAGAATTCCTCCAGGGGATGTCCATTTACTAAGAACCCAGAGATAATACAATTCCACGATGTCAAACTTTTATTAGGGAGATCAGAAAATACCTGAAAGGCTTGATTTATCTTTCCATGCCTGCAGTATGCAGAAACTAAGGCATTAGAAACTTCAACTTTCATGGGTCCCTTTTGGGACAAGAGGGACTGAATCATTTCTACAATTTGTGAAGACTCAGAGGCAACTAGCAGACTCCCACAAGTAAATTCATCTGGTTCAAATTCTTGTCTCCTCATTTCCTGAAAGATCAAAATTGCTGATGCGCCAAGGATTCTCCTGAGAATAAGTGGAAATCATTATGTTCCATGAAACAAGATCTTTTTGTTCTATCGTCTCAAAAATATTTCGAACCTCATGCAACTCCCCAAGGTTGCAATACATGGTCATTGTTGCATTGTTCACAGAAATACAGTCAACGAAACCCATTATGATAGCCTGCACTTGCACCTGTCAGCCCGTTTTTAGAGATAAACAAGAGCCCATGACACTCACAAAAGTAAGTTTTGTTGGTCTGAGACAAGCCTCTTGCATCTTTTTAAACACTAAAAATGCATCTTCATTTCTTTCCATGCCAAGAAGACCATCCATCATTGCATTATATGTAATACAGTCACGAATGGTTGCTTCTACTTCCTCAAATACCAAAAAAGCATCTGCAGCACATTCACCATTAAAATACGTGGTTATCAAAGAAGTAAGCGCAGAAGCCTTTACTAGATAGCCTGTTTTGTTTACTTTCGAATGAACATGTCGCCCATAATCCTAGTCTTCACGGATCATAAACTCAATATGCTGGCTAAAATATGATTGTCAGGTTTAGCATCCATTCTATGCAACTCTCTAAATAGATACATGGCAACCTTTTCATTACCATTATCTGTACATCCAGTAATTATGGCATTCCAAATCGCCACATCACTCTTCGGCATTTCAACAAACAGTTGGAAGGCATAACCAATGTGCCCCAACCTAGTACAACCAGCAAGCAATGTTGTCCAAGAATATTCACAATCAAATCCAGTCCATATTTACGAACTTCATTCATTCTTTCTTCCCACCCTTACTACACTCTTCTTTATCTGATTATCGGTCCAGAAAGCAGGTTAGACTGCAATCTATGTCTTTCCAGAAAGCACTATCTCGTTCTTTGTAATGAATCAGCTGGAAGAATAGTGTTGCTTTCAATTCTGAAGCACTAAGATGGCATCTGATGTTTTTGTGTACATTGCCTGGTTAAAAACGTGCCTGCCAAGTAATATTAAAACAAAAGGCAATTGCAATCATAAACCATACTATAAAGGAGATCATTCAAGTACACAAGGATCCAGCAACATTCAAACTATGATAATTATAAGGAGGAATGAAATATAGCATGTAGATTTCTGCATGATTTATTAAAAATTGGGAAATTGCAAGCAACTCAACAAGAAAAGGGTGAGGGATTGATTACCTGTTATTGCGAAGGTTTAAACTTAAGAGCAAAAAGCTTTGTTTTTTAGGGAGAATTTATTAAAGGTCCACAATTAAGTTTCAGATTCCATGGTTTGTGGGTGGGGGCGTTTTCTCGTTTTAAACAAAAAGGTGTTTTCTTGTTTCAAGTAGGAGATTGGTGGGTCCATAGAAGAGATTAAGTAGAATAAGTTTGTTGTTGGGAACAATGACAGTGCCGTCGAACTCTATTGTGTTACAGTGGACGAAGGAAGGCAGAGACGGAGAGAGGAGCTTGTCGTCTGGGCTAATGGCGGATCCTTTTTTATTTCAACGGGTTAATATAACTTTCTGTCATTGAACTTTCACTCAATTTTGGTTTTGGTTCTTGAACTTTTAAATAGATGGTTTTGGTCCTTGAATATTTGATCAATCTTGGTCTTGGTCCTTTGAACTTTGTATTTGTGGTTTTGGTCCCAGAACTTTATGTTATTTATAACCATTGATCCCTGATTTTTTTAAGTTTTTTTAAAGTTAAAAAACTAATGACCAAAGTTGACTGAAAGTTCAAGGGGCAAGACCAAAATTGACCGAAAGTTCAAGGACCAAAACCATCGATATTAAATTTCAGGGACCAAAACTAAAATTGACCAAAAGTTCAAGAACCAAAACCACCGATCTGAAAGTTTAGGGACTAAAATATAATTTCAAGGAGCAAAAGTTATATTAACCGTATTTTAACTCAAAAATTTTAAGAAAGGGTTGGACCACAGTACAAGTCTAAGGGCAAAGCTCTTGACTCATGATCTACTAAGGTTTGTCCCCAAGGTAGGGTGAGCAAAACCGAACTGGAACTGAAAACTAAACCAAAGCAAATGTATTTCGGTTTTTCGGTTTTAGTTTTGGTTTTCATTTTCATGCTTTTTTGTTTTCGATTCGGTTTTTTAGAAAACTGTTTCGGTTTGAAACTGAAAAACCGAAAATCATAAGGACATTAGAAAAAGCCTAGAATTTTAATTTAAAAATAGGATAACAAGTAAGCCTAAATAAATAAATAAACATTTCAAAATCCAAACAAATAATATATGTTTTCTAAAAAAAACAAACACTTTTTAAACATGTGACATTAAAAAACAAAAGTACATAATGTTTATTAATTACAGAATGTGCTTTGAAAGTTAAAGAAACAATTCAATATTGTCATGTTTTGAGAATTATTTTTTTTTGTTTTGGACATACTGAATTAATAGTTTAGTTGATTTTGACAAGAGATTGAATTTGTATAACTATTCATATATATTGGATCTATTTTTCCCTTTTTTATTAAATTTTCGTATTGGACAAAATTGAAACAAAAGAGTATCAAAAAATCAGTTTAGAAACCGAAAAACCGTAAAACCAAACAAAAAATAGTTCGTTTTTTCTTTTGGCCAATTAACGATTTTTCGGTTCGGTTTAGAACCGAAAAACTGTTTGCTCACCCCTACCTGTAGACTCATGAGCTAACAAACAAGCTTTTTTCCTGTCCAAGGTCTCATTCAATTTCACTTATTTGTGGAGATGCCTCTCCAAGTGATGCGTCTGGGACCACAACTAAGTGGTATTTCCTCGTAATCAAACACTAGGCAAGATGATTGAATGTCCAACTTTTTGTCGATTAAACTAAGTTGAACACTAAGTTCAATCCACGAACGATGGGTTGCGGATCCTCTTTGTTGTTGTATGCTTGGAGCAAGGATTAGAATCTGAAATGGAATTAAACGACACGGTTCATTGCAAGGCTTAATTAATTAATTACTCCCTTGCTCCTAATTATAACATCAAATTAACTCTTTTTTTTCCCTAGAGATTACCATATGGTATATATAATTAGATTAGGGTTAAACCCACTTTTTTTTGTCCTTATAGTTTGTTATAATTTGGGTTTTGATCAAAAGGGGAAGTTTTGATCACTCAAGTTTAGTCCGTTGAAAACAATTAGTCACTATAGTTTTAAAAGGACCTGCAGTGTTAGTTCCATTAATTTTGCTTACTAGGCTCGATGAGGACAAAATGACATGGAAACTAGACATTTAAAAAATAAAATATGAAATATACTAAGATAAGAAAAAAAGAAAAGAAAAGAAAAACACTTCAACCCTAGAGCAGTTTCCTTGAATGTGTTATCATAAATCACTCCTGCATTTATTTCATTTTGTTCACTACTTTACGCATTCCAGTACTCTAACTGCCATGTGACATCCATTCTGCAAGAAAAACAAATATAAAGAAGAAGAAGAATGAGAATGAATCCTATAAATTTTTCAAAAGCTTAATGCAGACCCTCGGATAAAAAAAGACCCAGAATAAGGAAAGAACCAGATTCTTGAACAAAAACATGGAGACATAATAATAGCATGTCAGCAGAACCCAAATCAGGGTAATAGAAAAACATATTATATGTGGAAAATCAAGAATCAGTATTGTTGGAGATAACAAACTTCAAAAACCCATGAAAACTGTAACAGGCAGGAATGCACAAGAGGGGGGGGGGTGAATTGTGCTTTTAAAATTTCACTTGAAAGACAATACAGTTTATACTGGTTCAGCCCAAACTTGGTCTACGTCCAGTTCTCCAACCTTCAGTTGGGTTCCACTAATATCTCAAGATTAAATCAGGCTCTTGACAGCCTTTATAGGTGATAGCAAGAACTCCTCTCTTTACTGATCACTCCCCCTTACACTTTGTAAGTTAATACCCTACTCTTAAGATCCCACTATCTTAAGAGTAATTCTCCCTTGATAATGAATATCGAAATAGATTGTTCACTCTATTGAACAGATTGTGTTACACACTTAAGAATATTAGAACAGTAAGCTTTCTGAGTATTGAATGCAGTAGATACAGATAATCAATGTGGCAATCAAAATCTTCAACTAACTTCTTCACTGAAGTATTTATAGTCTCTTCTAGAAATTTATCCGTTGAAGATATAGCCGTTGTATCCGTTCAGAGAGTTGGATAATCTGGTGTGGAGTGTTGAAGATGTATTTTGTGATGCATTTACTCCATTGTACTTGTCTTTGCTTTAGCTCATCTCTCTTCATTAATCGCTGAAGGTGGTAGGTGAGTTCCAACGGCTCTATTGATCAGATTGCGTGCTAACGTCAACTTCCATAAGTAGGTCTGTGCAATTTTGTACTTGGAAAGCTTAAAATATCCTTGACCATTGATTTTGAATAAATTCCATCGCCACTCAGATTACAGCCTCTGATTGATCACAGGGTCTGGTGTCTAATCGATTACATACAGATTCATAGATTATAGCCTACATCACTGAGCATTAGATTAGAAAATCATGCGCCTAATCGATTATAGGGGAAGCCTGATCGATTATGCAGCAGTTAGAATTTTATCAGATTATCTCTAAGTTGATTCTAATCTTATCATAGCTTTTCCTTATGCCTAAGATATGTTTAGTTATCATCAAAACTTAGCATTCTAACAAAAACTTTTCCATACCTTTATGAAAATTCAAAGGCCAAATTATGAGGGAAGATGGAGAGTGTTGAAAAGAAGTTTGAAAGTGGCAATGGATTAGAAAAAGGAAGGGGCTTTCAATGGGAATTGAATGGAAGATGAAGAAGAAAACAGAAGTTGGTGAAACTGAGGTTTTGGTTAGAGAAAGAGAGAAGACGGATTCGAGGGAAGACGAACTTTATGAAGCAGAATAGATAGAATCCCATGGATGCTGGAGCAATCTAAACTTGATGGGCTAAAATCAATGTTTTAAAAGCCGGGCCGAATTGGGTGTTGAACCAGAAAAGTTAGCGGGTCATGGTTCAAATGGTCTAATCAGTTGGATTGTTTGGTCGAACCAGTGACGTAATAATCAAATAAAAATGAGGTTTTATACATATAATATAGTATGTGTAAAAAATAAACATCAGTTTGTTAGATAATTTAAAATTTAATTAAATGTATTTCGATTTCATCGCCTTTAAACTAGGAGAGTTTGGTGGGACGTGGTTGATCCGAGGAGGCATGTTGAGTTCTTTAGTCAAGAAGATAAGGTATGGCTCCGCTTAGAGCCGGGATTTCGGGCCAGCCCGCGGGTTTCGGGCCAACCCGAACCGACCCACTTGATAAACAGGCCAGCCCTTGTCTGGCCTGAATTAAATCGGTCCAGGATTCTTATGGCCCTAGACCGAATATATCGGGCTGTTGGGTTTTTGGGAACACCCGACAGCCCGATAGTGTCTCTCTCTTTTGTTTTTAAAAAAACTAGTCCAGCAGCAAGCCAAGTAGCAATAGCAAAGCATCAGGCACCAGCAAAATCACTAGAATTTCAGTGTCCAGCATAATATCTCCAAGAAACAAAGACTAAATCCACAACAAGAAAGTTCTAACATTCCAACATTGCACACAGATCAGAATCGGATAATATATATACCCCCAAGGACAACTCTAATACAGCCACACAAACAATCGATTATTTAGAAATTTAATTCTTATCCTAACACTATACAAAACTGAAATCAACACAAAGATTGAAGAACTTGATTACCAATTGAAATTAGGAGGAAAATGCAAATGGAGGCTTGGGCTCTCACTTGCAATCGAGGAGAAAGAGACCTGCAGAAGGAGGACGAAGATGACGATGGTGAATCAAAAGGCGGAGAGAAGGCGGCGGGTTTGAGGGAGATAAGGGAAGGTTCATCTGAGCTTGAAGTAGACCCACGGTGTGCTCGGCAGCGGCACCAGCTGCGGACGCACAGCTCGATCCGATCGCTCTCTCTCTCTCTTTCTTTCTCTCTCACTCGAGCTCGAGCTCAACTGGAAGAAGAAGGTGAACGGTGATGAAACGAAGAGGGCAGGGGAGCTCCTCCGGCATCAGAAGGGGGCCGGATTTTCCCACCCTCCGACGCGAGATGGGTGGATGCCACCGCAACAACGCTCGCAGAAGCTTTCACCTTTTTGGAGAAGACGAAGTTGATTCAGCTTTGGGGGGAGGAGGAGGGGAAGAGGAATTGCCAGCTACTTTGGATCTAGCTTGTTAGATTTGGGGTTTGTGGAGGGTTCGAGAGAGAGTGAGAGAAATTAGACCATGAGAGAGAGAGAGAGTTCCTTTTTTCAAAAGGGACGGTGAGTTTTTTTTTTAAGTGAGGGTCCTGGGCTCCTGGCTCCTGGCTCCTGGGCTTCTTTCAGAAAAATCGGGCTAACCCGATTTATTTCGGGCTCAACCCGATTTAACCCACAAAAAATGGGCTGCGGGTTGGCTAGCCCGTTTCTACTTCGGGCTTTGGTTTCATCAGCCCGAACCTGAATTTTTTGCACATTTTCAGGCCCAACCCGACGGGTTGGGCCCGAAGTCCCAGCTCTAGCTCCGCTCTAATATTTTCAATAAAGGCTCGGCAAGAAAGCAGGGGTGGAGTGATTTATTTGCTACATTATGTGGCTAATTTTGGAGAGAAGAAATGAATTTGTTTTCAAAAACAAGTTTAGCTCAGAGTCTAGTCTGATCACGGGTGGCCGCTACATCATTCAATCTCTGAATAATGCTAAAAAGAAGCTTAGAGGAGTTAATATGAATGGGAGCCGAGTGGTGGATCATAGCGAGACCTGGACATGCCCTCCTATGGGGTGGTTTAAAGTCAATGTCAACAGGATTTGAGGCGAGAAAGGCTAATTTCTGATGGGATTTATGCATAACGGTATAACTGGAGATAATGAATCTGCTGAGTTACGGGCTAGCTTGATGTGTTTGAAAGTCTCATGGGATCGAGGGATTAAGAAACTGTTGTTGGAGTCTGATTCTACTGAGGCCATTAATTGATTTCTAAAGCAAACCTGGAAGATCATACTGATGCTATGGTGGTGAAGTGATGGGAATCACAAAAGGATAAAGAAGATTCCACAAAGATTTGAAGATTACCATATTAGCATTTGATTGTTATCAATTAGTATTAATTGTGATTTGCATTTAGTTTTAATTTCTAGAATGTTCTATTTTTATTTTGATTTGATTGCTATCAATTAGCATTAATTGTGATTTGCATCTCTAGAGTCTTTTATCATCAATTCCTAGAGTTTGGTTGAGATCTATAAATAGCACCCCAACTTTTTGCTTTGTACATTTGATGAATTTGAATAAGAATATCAATTTTCCTTTACCTCTCTTCATGTTCTATCTCTCTTATTCTCTTATTCTCATATACTCTCTTTCATCCCCTTTTCCATTTTGCATCAATTGATACCATAGCCAGGCTCCACCTCCCTTTTGTTGCCTAAACTGTATCATCACTACCATCTTTTCACTGTTCATGTTGTTAGTACATGGTTTATCCTTGCCGGACCTTCCTTAAGCCAAGGATCATAATTTAAAAACATTTGAGGAGAAAGATTCAAGCTTTATCCTTGTGAGGTATCATTTAGTATTTTTCCCCATTTGTTGTTGATTTCATTTTGTTATTGTAGGAGAAAAAGCAAATAAAAGTTTAAAAAAGTAGAAAAAGGCAAAAAAAAAACATTGCATGTGAAAAAAAAAAGTTGGAAGAAAAAGAGGAAAAAAGTGAAAAAAGGCAAGAAAAAAGTTAAAAAAAAAGAAGAAAAAAATTGCCATGAAAAAGAAAGCAAAAAAAAAAAAAAACTATTGCTTTTATTTACTTGTGAAATTTCCATTTTTATTTGAGTTTATTGCTTTATTTATCATTTATTTCTAGTAACACTTAGAATCCACCAATAGTCGGCCCTATCTCAGGTCAAATTTCACCCTAGGTTAGTTGAAGTTTGCAATGGTTTCCCTATAGGGTTTTTGGAACTCTTAGAGGTTATTGTGAAGACTTCACTCAAGTTGTTACTTATTTAGCAAGTATAGTCCCTGTAGAGCTTTTAGAGTTCTCTGAGGGTTATAATTGTTGAATAAGGTCTTCACCTTTTAGGTGTGGGCAACTTGGGAGACTTTTGTATGTCTTTAGAACCACCCTAAACCCTAAAAGACATGCTATCCAGTCTTAACTATGGGCTTTAAAGAGTGCCCATGTAGAGGATGTCAATGCAAATACGGCCCTCCACCTTGGTACATTCAGCATCGACATGAGTATGAAAGCTGTCGACGATATGAAGATGATGATTACCGATATGAATACCCAAACTATCAATAGTAATATGACTATACCAGTTGTCGTCAATACCAGTATGTTGACAACTACCATTACGAAAAGGAAGAGAGTTATCAAGATTACCACCCTAAATTCTTCCCACGTGTAGTTGAAGAAGATTATAGGAGGGCTGAAAGATGTCGCAAAGCTGAAGAAGACTATGAAGCCTTTTACAAGTATGATAAAGCAGCTGAGAAACAACATCAAGATAAAGAAGAATACGAGGCCGCCATTGAATGTCATAAAGCTAAAGCTGAAAAAACAATCATTGTTGGATGACATAATGGCTAAGGTTAAAGAGATGCAAGATTCATTACATGAGTTGAAAGCGGAAAGGAAAGAGACCTCATCCCTGAATGAGGAAATTTACTGAGGTTGAAATCCTTTCTCAAACACAAAAGATGCAATTTTAGCTTTAATAGAAATGTTCCCCTAGCTGTGGAACCCATTAATACAATTGAAGTGACCCCTCCAGCACATGTCCCACAATAGACACTGTTGGACAATCTTGTGATCAGTGAAGACTCTAACCTCATTTTAATTAAAGATCAAGATTATTCTAGCAAGGATCGAGACGTTCAAGCTACACAAGTGCAAGTGACCCCTACTCAAATTGTGGCCATTAAGGATCAGCTTGATCATATGATTGTTATTAGCGGTAACACTAATCATGTTTACTTCAAAAGTGAGGAGTTTATACTTGGTGAGTATGTCTCCTACTCCGCACCATGAAGGTAACTCCTTCCTTAATTGAGACTAAGGACATTCAAGATTATTAAACTACAAACTTATCCTATCTTATCAACATCCTAAATCTACCAAATTCAGTACTCATTTGCTGAACAAGTTACTCCAACAATACATTGTTTGTTGGAAAGGCTTTCCAGATTCTTTTTATGATCAAGCTAGACATTCTATCAAGGGTTCTCTCTTCTGGTACCTCACTTGTTGGAAGGTATTGCCAACTCAATACACCGCTTTGATGATTTAGGCTGCCCTTCCCTCCCAAGACTTACACATCTCTATCAACTAGTTGGGAGCCGAGTTTTTTCAAGCGGGGGAGAAATGATGGGAATCACAAAATGATAAGGAAGATTCCATGAAGATTTGAAGATTACCATATTAGCATTTGATTGTTATCAATTAGTATTAATTGTGATTTGCATTTAGTTTTAATTTCTAGAATGTTCTAGTTTTATTTTGATTTGATTGTTATCAAATAGCATTAATTGTGATTTGCATTTCCAGAATGTTATGTTCTGTCATCAATTCCTAGGGTTTGGTTGAGGTCTACACCTCAACTATTTGCTTTGTACGTTTGATGAATTTGAATAAGAATATCAATTTTCCTTTACCTCTCTTCGTGTTCTATCACTCTTTCTCTCTTATTCTTATATACTATCTTTCATTGCCTTTCCCGTTCTGCATCATGAAGGAAGTCCAATCCATGCTAACAAGGGATTGGGAGGTGTCAATCCAGCACATACCTTGAAACGCGAATAGAGCTGCCGACTTCTTATCCAATGAGGCGTTAAGGGTTGCACCGTGTTTAGTTCAGTTCACACACCCCCGATGGAGCTGAGTCATTTTATTCAACAAGATGTAGTTCTTTGTAGTAATTTCTTGAAGGTTATGTAGAGGGGGCTCTCCCTTTTTTTTTTTATCAAATAAGCCATCAAAATTAAAATATTATACCACTAGAAATGAGGTGATGATCATATAAGAAAATAAAGGAACATTTAAAAAAGTAAATACACATAAACTGAAAAATAAGTGACGAAATATACTTTGTAAAACAAGATGACTAGATAGTAATTTAAAAAGTAAAAGAATAGAAATGGTTGGTGACTTAGATTTTTTTGATCTGTATTTGGTGACTTAACTTTGAATATACAATGGTATGTGGTAAATAAATATCTTACATTGTTAAAAGTTTATAATAATAATAATTCATGATCAAATATGCATTTATTTAAAATTTTTCTCGGTCCTTTCAAGTTTCAACTTTCAAGGCATACAGTCATTCTTGTTTTTTCTTTTGTACTCTCTTTATTCTCCCCACCATGTGATCATGGCTTTCAAATATTAAGAAAAAATATCATCCCTCCATCTGACTCTTATACCTTTCTCACCATCTGATCATGATTCTACAAATCTCAAGATGGAAAATTTGGTCATTATTTTTCCTCTCGACTCTCGTTCTTACTACCCATATCTCACCTGCTCCTTCACTCCTCTCTTCTTTCTCTGAAATTTTCTCCTACAAGATTCATATTTGATGAATAGCAAAATAAGATTAGAGAAGAAAGTGTGGAATAGCAAGGAGCGAACCCCAGAGTCATAACATTGTGCACCAGCAAAACCAGCTCCAACGGAAGTTGAAAGTGGGTTTTAGAGGTGGAAGATTGGATGAGATTTTGATTGGACGATTTCCACAAACACGCTCCAATCCCCGGCTTTATGGCGGTTGTTGGCTCAATAGCGGTTTAATGACGGACCAATACAGCCCAATCTTGTGAATGAGTTTCTCAACTAAACCAGGCCAGAAGAGCTTTCGACCGACTCCGTATGGTCCGACTTGACTCTCTAAACATAGGCTAAAACCCCCTCTTTGAAACTTCAGAGACTAAAACCAATATCTGAGCAAACTATAAGGACGAAAAAAGTGGGTTTAATCTATTAGATTATATGTTAGTTTATAAGTAAAAAAACTTTTTATGGCAAAAAAGGTAAGAGAACTTGGTTTTGAGAAAAAAGTATAAATATGCAAACAAAAAAATGCTATATATATAAATATTTATAATTAATTTATTTTGAATCTTTAGTTTCTCTAATAAAAAGTCAAATTGCTCTTATATTTTTGACTGAAAAGAGTATTTGAATTTAGGAGTGTATTGTTTCTCCATCCTTTGTTTCGATGGGAATGGGGAAGAAGTGAGGGGAGAGATGCTACCATTTTAGCTCGAGTGAAGCGACTACAAATTCATGAGAGTCACAATGCATTTGAATCAAAGTAGTTCACATATCAAATAGTTTTCAACAATGATCCTAAGTACTGGGCATGAATGCAATTGTAAGAGTATTCAATATTTAAGTTTTTCATTAAGATGTTATGAATAAAAAATCCCAACATTCACGAAGCTATGATAATTGCGAATTTACTACCAAAGCTCCTTTTGTCCTTTTGAACTTTAATCACCTTATTTTCATATTTCCTTATTTAAAAAGCACGAAAACAATTTTGACATTAATTTGATAAAATATACCAAACAACAATTTTTATCCATCATAAACCCTAAGTTTATTCGCTTTCCATTACATTTAGTTTCCTACGATTAGTCATTAGGCTCCTTGGTGAAATGATCAAGATCTACACCATTATTTTGTATTTCTCGGTAAAAATTTGTGAATTTAACCACAAGTCGTATTAGGACACAGTTAAATCATAAACCATTGTGAAATTGAAAGAAAATGGTGATTCTAGATGGAAAATGAGAGAAAATAGAATATAGTGAGAGTGGAGGCTCCAAGTCTACATTGTTTAACCTAAAAAATCGTGCTAAGTATCCTCTAAGACGAATCATTAGAGTAGAATCTAGATTCGAGTTACGGGTTGAATCAAATCACTGAGTTTCATCATAAAAATCTCGTCCTCATCGTTGCCTCACTATGGCAAGGCCACATTGGGTTTGGCTTAAAATGAGTCATCTTTATTTGCTTCCCTTGTCGTCGCTTCGTTGTGGCAAGTTGGTGTCGAGCTTCATTATAGCTTCTCTATGGAGAATCTAGGGTGAGTTTGCTCGAGCTTCATTGGTTTTATTGTTTCCTTTCTCCTTCTAGCTTCCGTTTTTGGTCTTCTAGTCAGTGTCGTAAAATGAAAATTCATACAAAAGAAATAACAAATGTTCTTGAAAACCAATTGTAAACAATTAGTCACTGATGATGCCATTTTTGCCCCTAGATTGCTATATTCTCATGTGATGACTTTGAATATAAAATAGTCTCATCTATGAGGCCACAACCATTAGTTAAACATGATAAATTAAAGCCCTCTAACGCACATATAAAACTCATACAAATCTTGAGAATTGTCATGATCTAGTACCTGAAAGCACCTAAAAATGTTTTATGGTTCTAGACACACCTAAAAAATATACTTTATGGTAGTGGATACTTCGAGAATTACCTTTAGGCATTAGACACAATTAAAAAAAGTTTTTAGTTGTATGCATCCCAAATTACTTAAGAGTGGTGGATGCAATTAAAAAAATATTTTAGGGTGCTAGATACACCTTAACCCATTAATTTTAATGCTTGAAAGTAAAATAAAGTTGACACAAGAATGTTGATAATGATGTCACTTTCATCTATCACAACAATAAAGGTTATACAACATTAGATATTATTTAGTGATCAAATATAAGGTTGAGTAATGTTGGTATTATTTGGAGTAGTAACAACACCAAGAGTACTTTGCATTGAGCGAGGCGGTGGATTCCAAATATCGCAATCTCCATCTACATCGCAAGGACCATCTTCTTTTATATTCCAAAGGCAAAATTTGCATGTGTCGCGTGACTGATCATATACATCAAAGTAAGAAAGTGGTCCTGATGGCCATTGAAAGCTACAGAAATACAATTTACTCCATATCAACGGATTAATTTTGAAACTGAACGAATAAATTTCTTTGAATTTGAGAGTGACATATCCAAGATCATGGTGCTTATCTTTGCAATGAATAGTCAAGTTGTCTTGACTATCCAAGTGATTGACGAGTTCCACTTTTATAGTTACAAAAAAAAAATCTGGACGTTTGCAATCGATTTTCAAGACTGAAGCAAATATGGGTAGAAGCAAAAGTAGAGATTTCATATATGGACTCATATTTGGTATTTCTTTAGGAGATGTGAGAATATTACCACTGGCGACCTTATTATATAGGGTCAAGCCTGCATTAATTCCATGGCTGACTCAAATGGGTTACATTTAATAATGATATTAAATTTATGGGCAAAACTTCATTATTATTTAATATATTTGAATATGCAATTAATGTTTTGAGATTTCAATTTGGAATTGCATTTGTTAATTATGACTTGATTTTCCAAATTTAGTAAAAATTTACATATTTGTATTTGTTCAATTTAACCAAAAAGACAATGCATTTATTCATTTCTTTCAATGTTTAGAAGATACATTACATTTTGTTTATATGAATTATTATATAAATTGTAAAATACAGTGATTTTGAACTGATTTTTTTGTTGAACTGAAAAAATAAAGTGATCAAAAAAATCATTTCACAAAAAACTATGTAAATCATGATTGGTTCTTGGGAAAATTCCAGAAAAAGACCCTCGAATTACATAAAGGACACTTTGCTACAACGAAATTTGAAAAGGACCAATCAGTACATTTGACTAAACTGTCCATACCCAAATAAAATGAAAAAGACTAAAATGCCCTTGGTTAAAATATATTTTTTTTAAATAAAGGGCTCCTACCACAGTCTGGCAGTACCCATCATCGCTGGCTTCCGGCGGGCCCACTATGCCACGTGGCAGCCCCACAACCCACCACGTGACGGGTGTCCCTTGTAAACAAGGGACACAAAATGTGGGGGGTGGGAATCGAACTCACCCCCTCAGCTTGGTGGCCTTGTCACCAAGCCACCAAGTCTCATCATAACATATGTTACAACAAAAATATATATACCATATTTCATTATTCTTTTAATATTTTCCCAGAATCATATAAGGGATTATCGAATTCGAATAAGAGATTACCGAATTCAGATAAGGGATTACCAACATGTTTCTATCCAATTACCAACATCATTACCAAATTTTTTCTACTTGTTGCCAAAATCCCTGAAGTGATTACCAAATTCTCATAAGGTATTACCAACTTTTGTCAAGGGATTACCAACACGAATATAACCAATTACCAACTTTCAAAATACAAATACCAAATATATGTGCCTGCTACCAGAATTGCTCAAGGGAATCCCAAATTCTCATAAGGTATTACCAACTTTTGTCAAGGGATTACCAACGTGATGTAATTGGCAGGAATGTACAAGAGGGGGTGAATTGCTCTTTAAAATCAAAACTGAATGAAACAAGATTTATACTGGTTCAGCCCAAACATGGCCTACGTCCAGTTCTCCAACCTTCAGTTGGGTTCCACTAACACTTCAAGATTTAAATCAGGCTCTTGATTGCCTTTACAAGTGACAGCAAGAAACCTCTCTCTTCACTGATCACTCCCTCTTACAACTTGTAAGATTACACCCTACTCTTAATATCCCACTATCTTAAGAGTAATCCTCACTTGATTGTAAATACAGAATGCTTGTTCACACTATTGAACAGATTGTGTTACACACTGAAGAATATAAATCAATGAGCTTTCTAAAGGTTGGTGAGTATTAAATGCAGTAATTAATACAGATAATTGAAGAGCACCTAACCGTTAGGGTTATGTCAGAGCAGTGCCGCCTCGAGTCCGCTCTCCAAGAAATTAAACCCGAGGGGATAGTGGAAGCTAACCCTGGGTGTCGATTTCAAGGAGCCTAGTGTAATATGATTCCTAATAGCTAATATGTAAACTTGAAAAGGCGGGTAAAAAGCATTTTTGTTTGGTTTTAGTGTGAAGTTTGGTATGTGCAAAAGGTAAAGTAAAAGGTGGAAATTTAAAGTGAGATTTGGATGAAAATGGGATAAAGATCATTCTTGATGAATGAGAGCTTCGGGAATCATTGCTTCTAAAGATTTTTAGGGAGCTTAATTGATTTCTAAAGAGCCCTAGAGGAACCCCTCTAGGCTAGGCTTAGGTTAACTTAATTAATGCCGGAACCCCACACATTACTTAATTTAACCCAAGTTGATTAAGTTCCAAATCAAGAAATAATTGATTATGCAAGACTTTAAATCCACAATTTAGGCCACCCCATAATTGCTCTAAATTTCTCTCTAAACCCTAATCCATTGATGGCCACCCATACAATAAATTAGGATCTAAAGAGTGTTTGCCCAATGTCTCCACACAACCAATTAATTCTTATGCCATCTCCCTCAAGCAAATAGCTTAACACTCTTAATCCACTAACCAAGCCACCTTGCATTAGCACATAAGTTTCACAAAGAGAATAACAAAACTATGAACCCATAAATTTCATTAAACTCAAAGTTAATAAGTAGCAATGTCAAGCATTATACAAGAAGGAAATAACATAAACATAGTTTCTAACCCTAATGACATAAATGCACTCAACCAAGTGCCATAAATGCACATCAACCAAATGCAATTAATACATTCCACCAAATGCCATAAATGCAACCCTAGAACCCTAGAAAAGCATAAATACAACAAATGGAGGGAGGGTTAGAACTAGAAAAACTCCCCTATTCAAACTTCAAGCTCATCCCTTGGCTCCCACCACCAAGAATGGTGGAGCCTAGCTGCTACTCTCCATAGAAGAACCAGCAAGAAGAGAGGAAGGTGTGGAAGCCATGGATGGAAGGAAGGAGAAGGTGAAGAAGATGAAGATGAAGATGGAGAAGAGAGAGCTAGGGCTTGGGGTGTGAAAATGTGAACCAAATCTACTCTAATGGGGTGTATCTTTCGTGTTTTAAGTCCCCCAAGTCGGGTCAAGTGAGTGGGAAATGAGTTAGATCCGGTTTGGGCCCAAAATTCGCGACTGAAAATTCTGCAGAAACGTCCGTTTGCCGTCGTCTCGCCGCGGCGAGGTGATGTTGCTTCTGGAATTCTGGGGGCCTTCTCGCCGCGGCGAGCTCACGTCTTCTCTGCCAAAATTAGGCCTTCCTCGCCGTCTGCTCGCCGCGGCGAAGCCACGGCGATGTGCCTTCA
Organism: Mimosa bimucronata; assembly: GCA_037074515.1. Lineage (NCBI taxonomy): Eukaryota > Viridiplantae > Streptophyta > Magnoliopsida > Fabales > Fabaceae > Mimosa > Mimosa bimucronata. The sequence goes on from CM073446.1 coordinate 7,671,662, forward strand.
GTTCTGCCTCTTTTGTTTGGCCTTTTTCTTCGTCCCGGGTCCGATCTTTTGGTCCTGGGCGACCCTGCAAGTGAAAATAAGATAAAACCAAGATCAAATAGCCCTATAAATTAATTAGTACAATTAATCTACAATTATGGCTAATTACTCCTAATTTTACACTCATTTTCCTTGAGAGTTTGGGATATTCAATTTGACACTATCAGACCAAAACTTGCATCTTAATCATGTTAATTGCCTCAATTTAAGCATATATAAACATTACAAATCAGAGATTTGTCAATAATCAATGTGGCAATCAAAATATCTGTAACCAACTTCTTCACAGTGGCTTTTATACTCTCTTCTGGAAATTTGCCCGTTGTGAAGTTATAGCCGTTGCATGTCTAGAGAGCTAGTTAATCTTATATGGAGTGTTAGGATTGTATTCTGGAAAGCATTAACTCCATTGTACTTGTTTTGTTTCAGTTTATCTCTCTTCATTTATCGCTGAAAGTAGTTGGAGTATCCAACGGCTCTAATGAACAGATTACGTGCTATCATTAACTTTCTTAAGTAGGTCTGTGCACTTTCTATACTTTGTGAGCTTAAAATAGACTTAACCATTGAATTTAAATAAATATTATCGCTACTTCGATCATAGCCTCTGATCAATCACACATCGATTACACATAGATCACAGCCTGCATCACTAATATCAATTTAGAAAAAAATACTCGCCTAATTGATCACAGGGGAACCTTGATCGATTAGGCATGTCCAATCGATTGTAAACAGATTATACTCAGATTACATGCTTTCTCTAATCGATCACTCAATATACTATAATCGATTAATGCTCTCTGATCGATTAGCCTTAGATTACATTTAGATTATACTTTGTTCCTCTAATCGATTAAAGGAAAGGCCTAATTGATTGGGCTTATCCAATCGATTACACTAAGTCCTTCTAAGTTCTGTGATCGATCAATGCTCTCTGTTCGATTAGACTAAGTTCTCTTAATTTTTCTGATCGATTACATAGAGTCCCTGATCAATCACAGAGGTCTTTGATCGATTAGGCGACTATAATCCTAACTTCTAATCTGAACTTGCTCTAATCCTGATCGATTAAACTTTAAGTTTCTTAACTTGTAATCTGAACCTGATCAATTAGGTAATACTTAGGATTTTCTTTCATATTATTTCTAAGTCATTCTTGATCTTTACCCAACCTTTCTTTATGCCTAAGTTATGTTTAGTTATCATCAAAACTCATTATTCTAACACATGAATATAACCAATTACCAACTTTCAAAATACAAATACTAAATATATGTGTCTGCTACCAGAATCGCTCAAGGGAATCCCAAATTCTCAAAAGGTATTACCAACTTTTGTCAAGGGATTACCAACACAAATATAACCAATTACCAACTTTCAAAATACAAATACCAAATATATGTGCCTGTTACCAGAATCGCTCAAGGGAATCCCAAATTCTTATAAGGTATTACCAACTTTTGTCAAGGGATTACCAACATGAATATAACTAATTACCAAGTTATGAGAAGTTGGGAATCACTTATGATGAGTTGGTAATTGGTTATATTCATGTTGGTAATCCATTTAAAAAAGTTGGTAATACTTTATGAGAATTTGGGATTCCCTTGAGCGATTCTGGTAGCAGGCACATATATCGGGTATTTGTATTTTGAAAGTTGGTAATTGGTTATATTCATGTTGGTAATCCCTTGACAAAAGTTGGTAATACCTTATTAGAATTTGGGATTCCCTTGAGCGATTCTGGTAGCAGGCACATATATTTGGTATTTGTATTTTGAAAGTTGGTAATTGGTTATATTCGTGTTGGTAATCCCTTGACAAAAGTGGGTAATACCTTATGAGAATTTGGGATTCCCTTGAGCGATTCTGGTAGCAGGCACATATATTTGGTATTTGTATTTTGAAAGTTGGTAATTGGTTATATTCGTGTTGGTAATCCCTTGAAAAAAGTTGGTAGTACCTTATGAGAATTTGGGATCCTCTTAAGCAATTCTGGTAGCAGGCACATAAATTTGGTATTTGTATTTTGAAAGTTGGTAATTGGTTATATTCGTATTGGTAATCCCTTGACAAAAGTTGGTAATACCTTATGAGAATTTGGTAATCCCTTCAGCGATTCTGGTAATAAGTAGAAAGAAGTTGGTAATGATGTTGGTAATTGGATAGTAACATGTTGGTAATCCCTTATTTGAATTCGGTAATCTCTTCTCCGAATTCAATAATCCCTTATACTACTCTGGGATAATATTAAAAGAAGAATGAAATATGGTATATATATTTTTGTTGTAACATATGTTACACCAAGCCACCAGCGAACCCAGCCCCCACATTTTGTGTCCTTTTCTTATAAGGGACACCCGCCACGTGGCAGCCCCGCAGCGCTCCACGTGGCGTGGTGAGCCTGCCGGACGATGGTGGGAGCCCTTTATTTAAAAATATATATATTTAAACCAAGGGCATTTTAGTCTTTTCTATTTAATTTGGGTATGGACAGTTTAGTCTAATGTACTGACTGGTTCTTTCCGAATTTCGTTGTATCAAAGTGTCCTTTATGTAATTCAAGGGCTTTTTCCTGGAATTTTCCCTTGGTTCTTTTATCATGGAAATAATTAATGTCAACTAATACCCAAGTAAGCCTTTTTTTAATAATGAACATAGTCATGCATTACATAGATTGAGAAAAGAATTAATTGATTGGATAATCAAGAGAACCTATAGAAGAAAAACATTTAGTAAAAAATACTATTAACACTATTTATTTGGAAAGACCAAATGTTAAAACACATATTTTAAAAAACAAAATTTCCTTGACCCTCTCCTACTCTCCTGTTTCCATTCCTTCTAACCGTTAGCTATTTGATGGAGGGAATATATGAGAGATACTTACCAATAATATAGTCTTTTTAAAACTAATAATTCAACATTTGGTCATTCTGAATAAATATAGTTTTTCTGTGATTTTTAGTGAATATTTTTTCATACTAGTCCTCTAACGTAATTCTCCCTTATTTTTGGATAGATAAGAAAGCGATAAAATTATAGTACAGTATAAAAAATAAACATATGCAAATTATCTAAAAAAATTAAATGAAATCCAAATGGCATATGCAACGCACGTTGAGCTAATAGATCAGCTTCACAGTCGTGCTACCTACTAACATGTTGAAGATCAACAACCCAATTCTTTTACATTTGATGGTTTTGAAGGATTAAGTTCTAGTCTTCATGGAGGTCATTTCTTCCATCCTTGATAAGTTTTATAGATTCAAAAGAACCATTTCTCAATCGAAGTCATCTATGATGCCCATCCCATGCCCTTATGAGGCCAATATGACACGCCCAAAGTTCTATGTAAAGAGGGTCTCCATTTTGAATATTTAGCATGAAAGCTTCAATTATATTTCCTTGATTATCTCAGATAATACCTCCATACCCTGCCTTCCCATCCTTATGAGACAACGCACCATCAACATTAATATTCATCCATCCTTTTGCTTCCATTAGGGATTTATCTTCATTAGCCCCAAATTGAGCTTGACCCATACAAATTTTGGATGTACACAAACTATTCAAAATAACTTTAGCCTTTGAAAGGAGATCATGAGCCTTCGAATTGATGTTGTTGAAAACTTTCTTATTGTGCCTTTTCCAAAAAAGCCAACAAACAATAACAATATTTCTTTCCAAGAGCCTTCACAAAGTCCCACCTTTTCATTTAGGTTCATAAAACACCATTGTCAGAGATCACAATTGAAAAATGTCAACCAGATACTTAGCTTAAAAATTGAGAGCCACACTGATTTAATCTCAGTACAATCTTGTAAGACATGCAGAATATCTTCAGTATCATGATTACACCAAGTACAAGAAGCTTTCTTACTAATTCCTCTTCTCAATCTTGCTTCATTGGTAAGTAACCTATTATGAAGTATAAGCCATAGAAAAGTTTTATACCTCTGAGGTAAACCCATTTTCCAAATTTTATTCCATAAAGGATTTTCCCTGGATTATTCACCCTTCAAAAGATTATAAGCTGATTTGATAGAAAAATTTCCATGCTTTTTGTTTCCCCCTGACAATTTCATTCCCCCCTAATTGCACATTCTGTTCCTTGAATCACATGATCCCAAGTTCCTTCAATCCCTTTCCATAGTCTCGATCTAGAACACGACCTATCAATGGTAGTAATTAAATCATTGCCATATTTGTATTTACTTCTCAAAACTTTAGTCCATAAAGCCTCTTTGTCATTGATCAAATCCTAACCTGATTTCATCATAAAAGCTTTATTTTGCAATTTGGTATGCCGCAAACCTAAACCCCCTCTTTTCTTTTCTTTACATACCTAATTCCAAGCTACAAGATGAATTTTCTTGGTCTTAGAAGAAGATCCCCAGAGAAACTGCCTAGCACCCTTTTCAATTTCATCATAGATAGTAAGAGGAAGGTCACATGTCTGTATTAGATAGAAAGGTATTGCCTACACAACTGAGGAAATAAGAGTCTGCCTTTCCTCAAGGGAGATGGTGTTAACCCTCCAACTGGACAATCTAGCTTTCACTTTATCAACGAATAATTGATAGGTAGCCTTCTTCACCCGATCATGATGAAGAGGAACTCCAAGGTATTTTCCCAGATCAGGAGTACTTAAAATTCTGAGTTGTTTACTAAGCTGAGATGCCCTATTATGATTAATATTTCGAGAAAGAAAACTATAGATTTGCTATAACTAACCTTCTGACCTGATATATTACAAAAAGTATTCAAACACCTCTTAATCACCTCAACTTGTTCCAAAGATGCCTCTACAAAAAAATAAGGTCATCTACAAAGAACAAATAAGTAATAAGAGGATCATCCTTATTGAACCTGATAGGTTTCCAATTCTGATTAAATATCTCTTCCTGTATCAAGTGAGCAAGTTTTTCCATACAAATAACAAAAAAATATGGGGAGATAGGATAACCTTGCCTTATGCCATGAGAAGGGGAGAATTCTTGAGTCTTACTACCTTCCCATAAAATTTGCATTACTGGAGAAGATATATAATGATGAACAACGTTTCTCAAATTGGAGGATAAGTTAATTTCCTCAGTCATCTCATGATAAAGCTTCAACAAAGCCTATGATATGCCTTTTCTAAATCAGTTCTTATAGCCATGAAACCTTTTTTACCCCTTATATTTCTCACTGAGTGGATGACTTCTTGCGTAATAATATTATTCTCTTATCACAATCTTCCAAGAATAAGACCACATTGATAAGGAGATATAATGGTAAGGTAGGATATGTTTAACTCTATTGGCCACTACCTTTGTAATCACCTTGTAAATGACATTATAAAGGCTTATTGGACAAAAATCACGAAGTGTTTCCAGTTTATCCTTTTTTGGAATAAGAACAAGAAGAGTACCATTAATGTCTTGTAATAGGGAAGGGTCGTTAAAAACTTCTTGTACAAACTTTATAACAGAGTGGCCAACATGCTCCCATTGACTTTGAAAAAAGAGAGCACTCAATCCATCTGTCCTGGGGACTTTAGAGCTCCTATATTAAATAATGCTTACTTAATTTCATCATCCAATACCTCTTTTCCCAAGCCATTCAGCTGATCAACATCAATCAGAGAGTAAGAACAAGATCCAGAGAAACAAGTCCGATTATCATTTTCTTCCCTGAAAAGTTTGTGAAAGAAAGATAGAGCATTAACCTTAATTTCTTCCTTATCAAAAATCTAGTCACCCTCTTTGTTTTTCAAAGCTTCAATCTTATTTCTTCTTCTTCTTCTTCTTTGTTTTGCTCTGGCATGAAAATATTTTGTATTTCTATCTCCAAATATATACCAATAACATTTGGCTTTTTGCGCCCAAAGAATGTCCTCCTGAATCAAAACCTCTTCTAATTCCCTCCAGAATTTCAGCAACAACAAATCCATAGAATCTCTATTAAAGCATTGATGAGAAATACGATCTAATCCTTCCAACCTATTCATTAGGTGCCTTTTTGTACGACCTAGATGACCAAAAATGTCATGACCTCAAGAAATTACTTCAGATTGAAAATTAGAAATATTCTCCACCCAGTTCCAATCTCCCTGCCACGAATCTTTAACAAAATCAGAAATTTTTTCATGAAGAACCCACGAAGCCACAAATATAAACGGGGAATCTCTTCAGACATCTCTATTTTCATCTTCACCCATTTGAAACAAAATTGATCAATGATCTGATTTAAAGAAAGGAAGATGAAGTACCTTTGCAGATGGGTATTGATGAATTAAATGTGAATTAACAAGAACTCGGTCTAACCTACTTTCACTCTCTCCTCTTTTCAAAGTGAAAAAAGGTCTATTGCATCTCACATCAATGAGTCGCAATTCTTCTATCCATGAATAGAAGTCACGGTTAATAAAGATCCTAAATTCCAAATTCGATCTGAATTCTTGCAAAGTCAAAGTATCACTAAAATCCCCTCCAAGACACCACTGCCCTTGAATTAAAGAATTGATATCCTTAAGAGCACTCCAAACGTTCCTTATTTTGACCGGATTTAGACTAGTATAAACCAAAGTAAGATAAGTTTTTAAAAATTCTATTATCACAACATAAATGGACAAATTGATTATGAGACCCCAGCACATCAAACTTTAGATTATTATCATTATAAAGAACACAAATCCCACCACTGAAACCTTGAGCATCAACTACCTCAATATTAGCAAACTGCAGTCTCTTAGCAATACATCAAGCTTTCTCTCCACTACATCTTGTCTCCAAAATAGCAAGAAAATCAATTTTATGTTTAATAACCAGCTCTCAAACTAGCCTTGAAAAACTTTTAGAACCAGTTTCTCTAATATTACAAAAGAGACAATTCATGGAATCATTTCACAAAGGGTATCATTGATATTGAAAAGAAATCCTACCTCGTACATTACTCCTTTGTTGAAAATCAGAATCACTGATATGAGATTTATTATAAACAAATAAATAAAAATTAGGAGCCTTCTTATCCACACCAAAGAAACGATCTAGAGAAGAATTCACTTGCATACCTATCACGTTCAAACGGTGAATTGAACTTAATTCAGAAAGATAGGAACCCTTGTGCTCATACTCATAAAACTTCACATTCAACTCGAGCAATCTTGGCTTCTGTTTATATTGTCGATCTTCTGACTCACCGACATTTTCTTCCACTATCCACTCTCGCTTCTTAGATCTTCTACTATACTGAAAATCCCAACCAACACTATATCCCATTGCTTCAAACATATAATTCATAAGATCATAAGTCATCTTCCGCTTCCTTGTAGAATTTTCTATTGTCCTTTCTTAAAACTTCCTGAAAGGAATGCTTAGCCTTTTTGCAGATCAAAACAAAAGACAATGTTTGAAACTCAAATTTAAGCTTTCCATTATGAGAGTTCAACAAACGGGGTCATTTGTGACTTGAATAATCCAAATCAAAAGTTTCAAACTTTCTTTTACACGGAATTCTACCCAATACCTCCTCATTTTTTGTTGATTGTTTGAAAAGGGGAAGTCCACTTGACAAACAGTTTCCAGAACCAGAGAAGACATCAAGTTTAAGTCCATTTTCTAGAAAATTTGAGTCATAACATGCAGAGAAATAATCATACACCACAGAAGAAGATTTGATGCCAACAATAGAAATCTTCACTCTAGGATTAAGGATTGAAACAAAATTGCAATATTGGTGGTTTTCTTATGAAAGATGGTCAAATAATACCCGATTTCGGAATATAAATTCGAAACGCAAATCATATTCTTTAAATGGACTCTTCTCATCACAATAAATGAACTTTCCCAATCACCTATATACTTTGTTGTGTCCCCATTTAAGTATTTTGAAGGCCATCCTGATATTTGGATGCCAATGAGATAGAGTAATAAAATAACCTTGTAAGAGCTATGTTCCTTGATGAAGCATAAAGGATAAATCCTCCTCAAATTGGAACTGCAGTAAGAATAAATTCTTGAATTGCTTGATCACTGATATCCACTCCGGAAGCTTCCAATGAATCATAATCAAATATTGAAATTTTGAAGCATGAAGCTTACATCTAGCAATCACTTTAGCAAGAAGATAGTTCCCAAAGATGCAAGAAAATTTATGACATCCCGAAGAAGAGGACATGCTGAATAAATTGGTGTCACTACCAGAACCCAATCATCAAATATCAGGTCTCAAGAATAAGCAACAATAACAGATACCAGCAACATCTAGGATAACTTGATAACCAAACCAAAGACAGAGATAACCAAAAGTGTTGAAAACGGAAGAACAATTACTGGACAGCAGGTTCAATGATGATTTAATTACAGACTTGTCTGCCCAGAAAAATCAGTATCAATGACGACAAATTTGAATAACAGTGGCAGCAAGATGATGAATGAAGATATCCCACTCTTACATCCCTTCAGCAATAGGGAATACTTGAACAAGATGAGAGATTTTTGATGATTCGACCTTCTCTTCCTTCCGTCTGAGCAAAGTTTTGAAATTATTAATTTATGCCTTTTGGAATAGCCTCCACTTATAAACCACCATGTTTATAGTTGAGAGTTTTTGAACCCAATCTCAGATAGATTTCAGCAATTGAGAGAAGAGATACAGTCCGGCCTCACATCACTATTTTAAATTTATTTTTAAAAAAGAAATCTCAACTCTCTATCTTCCCCTCCCTCCCCTACCTTCTCCGATCTTCCTCTTCCATTGTGTTCATTCTTTCATAAAATAAATTTGAAAATAATTTACTTTTGAAAAAAAAAAAACTAAATAATTTTAAGGTACTTATCGTTCCTTTTCTTGAAAAAAAAAAATAATCCGTTAATGCTGGGGTCTATCGTTTTCCCACAAATCCTTGATCTTAAACATTTCAAATGTTGTGGTATGTCGCTCTTACGTAATTTCTTCATAATTCAAAATTTTTTCTTATCATTTTCTATAAATTAGTTGGTTTGTTTGTGAGGATAGAAGATTCTTCCTATTTGCTCCTGCCCATGGATGTGATTGATTTGTGTGGGGCTTAGAATTATATTTTATTCTGTGATCAGATTACTTATAGTATAATAATACAAATGTGATTCGATCGTTTCAAGAACTAGTATCTTCCTTAATAATGCGGACAATTTTTGAATACGTTTAATGATAGTATAATATCTTTTTATGTATCATACAATCGCATCACATATTGGATATGCAAGTTATTGAGATTTGAGAATTTAGGAGGACATCGAAGAGGAAGATGGGACGACAAGAAAGAGTTGGGAATTTTCTTTTAACAAATAATTTTAAAACAATGATGTGGAATCCATTAGAGGAAAAATTAACGGTAAATTATCTAAATTAAAGCAGGTTGTATTTTTGCTGCATTTGAAGAAGTTTATTCGTATTTTTGGATTTAAAAATAGTATATGGTGCCAGATGCACTTTTAAAAAAAGTTCATGTGCATTTTTTACCCTTAACCTAAAATTAAATTGAGACAAAGGATTGGAGAAAAAGGGAAATGTTACCCATCACTCTGTCGGATAGTTATGGGGCCAATTGGTTGAGAGAAACTATAATGATGGCAAAGGAATGGGAATGGGTGAGTTTGTTTGGCACAAAAATAAAAGGGAGTTGGTAAAAAGAAATTTATATTAAGTTGGATGAAAATTAGGTGAATGTGGGAATTTAAAGTATGAAAATTCTGAAATTACTCCTAACCAAAAATAATACTTTCTCCGTTCCTAAATATAATACCTATATGGGAATATGTGTTTGTTCCTAAATATTAGACCTATTTATAATTTTCTCTATTTTTTCCTAAATTATCTTCAATAATAAACAAGTAAGAGCGTGAGTATGGGAATAAAAATAATTGGATAGGGTGTTTTGGTAATATCATGTGATTTTAACTAACTTCAATAATCTCATCAAATTAGGTAATTAGGTCTTGTATTTATGAACGAAGGAGTAGTTGAAATGGAAGTGCAGGAAGGCGCATACGAGTGCCATGTGTTTTTTGAAATTAAAGCATTAGAAACTTCAACTTTCATGGGTCCCCTTTTTGGACAAGAGGGACGGAATCATTTCTACAATTTGTGAAGACTCAGAGGCAACTAGCAGACCCCCGTAAGTAAATTCATCTGGTTCAAACTCTTGCTTCCTCATTTCCTGGAACATCAAAATTGCTGATGCACCAAGATTCTCCTGAGAATAAGTGGAAATCATTATGTTCCATGAAACAAGATCTTTTTGTTCTATCGTCTCAAAAATATTTCGAACCTCATGCAACTCCCCAAGGTATGAATACATAGTCATTGTTGCATTGTTCAAAGCTATACAGTCAACGCAACCCATCTTGGTAGCTTGCGCTTGTACCTGACAGCCAGTTTTTAAAGATAAACAAGAGCTCATGACACTCACAAAAGTCAGTTCTGTTGGACTGAGACAAGCCTCTTGCATCTTTTTAAACATTAAAAATGCATCTTCATTTCTTTCCATGCCAACAAGACCATCTATCAATTGCATTATATGTAATACAATCATGAATGGTTGCTTCTACTTCATCAAATACCGAACAAGCATCTGCTACACATTCACCATTTAAAATATGTAGTTATCAAAGAATTAACCACAGAAGCCTTTACTAGATAGCCTGTTTTGATTACTTCCGAATGAACATGTCGCCCATAATCCAAAGTCCTCATAGAGCATAAACTCAATATGCTGGCTAATGTATAATTGTCAGGTTTAACATCCATTCTATGCATCTCTCTAAATAGATACATGGAAACCTTTTCATGGCCATTATCTGTACATCCAGTAATTATGGCATTCCAAATCGCCACATTACTCTTTGGCATTTCAACAAACAGTTGGAAGGCATAACCAATGTGCCCCAACCTAGTACAAGCGGCAAGCAATGTTGTCCAAGAATATACATCTGTGTATTCAATATCTCTATAGACCCATATAACAGAATAGGCTTTGTATGCAAAGAAAGTAAAGAATTTGCAACAAAAGAATAGGCTTTGAGGCCAGTTTGAATGGCGTATGCATGTAACTGATTACCAAAAAACACATTGTGATTGTTAGCGCAGGCTGTGAGAGCTGTGGAAAGGGTGTACTGATCGGGTCTCAGGGGGTAGGATGAGTGAATTTGGCCAAACAGTTTGAAACAATCAGAGAAATTGCCTGAGCGAGTGAGCTCAGCAAGCAGACCATTCAGTTTAACAAGTCGTTCCGCTGTCAATTTAGTAACACTGTTCATACACAGCAACGAGTTTCCAGAAAGCACTATCTTGTTCTTTGTAATGAATCAGCTGGAAGAATAGTCTTGCTTTTGATTCTGAAGCATTAAGATGGCATCTGATGATTTTGTGTACATTGCCTAGTGAAAAACAAGTGTCTGCCACGTAGTATTAAAATAAAAGGCAATTGCAATCATAAATCATACTATAAAGGAGATCATTCAAGTACACAAGGCTCCAGCAACATTCAAACTACGATAATGATAAGAAGGAATGAAATATAGCATGTAGGTTTCTGCAAGACTTATTAAAGATTGGGAATTTGCAAGCAACTCAACAAAAAAAGAGCAAGGGATTACCTGTAATTGCGAAGGTTTAAACTTAAGAGCAAAAAGCTTTGTTTTTTAGGGAGAATTTATTAAAGGGGCAAGGTCCACAATTAAGTTTCAGATTCCATGGTCTTGTTTTAAACAAGAAAGGTGGTGTCTTGTTTCAAGTAGGAGAATGGTGGGTCCATAGAAAAGGTTAAGGAGGAAGGATTTTTCGTTGGCAACAATGACGGCGCCGTCGAACTCTATTGTGTTACAGTGGATGGAGGAAAGCAGAGATGGAGGGAGGAGCTTGTCGTGTGGAGTAACGGCGGAACCTCTTTATTTTAACCCGAAAAATTTAGGAAGGTAATTGGACCCACAATACAAGTCTAAAGTCAAAACTGCTCTTGACTCATTATCTACTAATATTTGTTTCTAGCTAACAAACAAGGTTTTTTTTGTCCAAGATCTCGCCCAATTTCACTTAAATGTGGAGATGACTCCCCAAGTGACGCGTCTAGAATTACAACTAAGTGGCATTTCCCCGAAATCAAACACTAGGCAAGATGATTGAATGTCAAACTTTTTGTAGGTTAACTTAGTTCAACCCACAAACGATGGGTTAACGGATCCTCTTTGTTGTTGTATGCTTGGAGCAGTGACTAGAATCTCAAATGGAATTAAATGACACGGTTCATTTTAAGGTTTAATTGATTAATTAATTAATTATATCCCTTCTACTTGATTTTATCTGCATGCTCGCGCACACACACACACGCATATATCTTTTTACAGTATATTATATCCCTTTTACTTTATTTTATCTGCATAAAATTAATATTTCTCTATACGCTGTACTCTGGCTGGTCCTGTTACACATCTGGTATCAAAGCCATTACTTTGTTTTCTTGACTGGTTATGTGATTATTGTTTTTTTAATTACTTTAATGTTTCAATTTCTGGTGGAAACGTTAGTAAGCTTGATAGGATGGTCTCGGCAGAGAGAGTGTAAGACTGTTGGTTTAGCCTTGGTGTTCCCGTAATACTAGAAATAGGACAGTAATTGAAGAAAAATAGTAATGACTAGCTGGTTAAGAAAACAATTTCTTGGTTCAGATAGTAGAAGTAAAGCCAATATCAATAAGAGTTTAAGGAGTTATAGTCTAGCCACTAATGAAGATAATAAAAATATAACAGTAAGAGTACAGAAGAGCAAACCCAAAATTATTCAGAAATTACTAGACAAGTTTTGCAAGAAAGATTACAGAATTGGTCTATGCCTACCTTTAAGACCGCCGAAGTTTATAGAAAAACTACCTTTGAATTTTTCTATGTTACACAAACTATAGAAAAAGAATTATCTATTACAACCAGTAGACAGGTTATAAATATGATACCTTTAGAGTTAACAGAAAAATATAAAAATAGTTATACTTGGATTGATATAAGATTACTCCAAGTTGCAGTTAATTAAGCCCAACTTTAGTCAAGGGTTATATAAACCCGTTCTTGCTTGCATAAGAGATAAGTGACAAATAGGAAATTTTAAAGATTCTATAGTAGGAATTATACAAACAAATCTTAATAATGGACCAGTTTATTTTGACTGTTTTCCAAATTATACAGCTAAGATAAAAGATGACACGGTGAGAGAAACATTAGTGTTAGAATTAGCTTCTGATGCTTCTTGGAAACTAGGCATGACTGCCATGGTTCTCCAGTATAGATTAATGTTTAAATTAACAAAGACACATTAAAACTTTGCAGCGTTAAAGGAATCACCTAAAGGAGAAACTATGTTAATAGAGATAGGAGATCCAACTAAGATAACTGTTCTTATACCAAGAATGTTAAAGCATAATGGAATAAGTTTTCCAGAAAATTGGAATTTTAATAATATAGCTCCCCCAGCACCCTTAAGAAGACTAGAATTAGATCAAATAATCCAAAATTTAGAAGGAGATATTTTATATAGAATGCTAAACAGATCAGTCTCTACCTCTAATGCACACACAAGAAATAAAGAACCAGTTTTAGAATCTAGACCTTCAATACATAGCTCTAATATAGGATATAAACTAAGAGGAGTAGATTTTGAGCCCACTATACCTCAGCCTAATTATGAACAAAATAACTTAGAAACTAAATCTGAAATTGATAGAGAATTTGGACCAGTGGATTATCATTCTGCAGATTCGCGATTAAGAGTAATAAGAGATCATAGAAAAAAAATTAAAGAAAATATTTGTGCAGACCATCCTAATGCTTTCTGGAATAGGAAGAGGCATATAGTAATTTTACCATATGAAAAAGATTTTAATGAAAGACAAATACTTACTAAAGCTAGTCCTATACAGATGACTGTTGAATTAATGGAATATTATAAAAAGAAATACAGCAATATTAGAAAATGGGTTAATCAGACCTAGTAAATCACCTTGGAGTTACGCAGCATCTTATGTTCAAAATGCAGCTGAAATAGAAAGAGGTACTCCAAGATTAGTAATAAATTATAAACCACTAAATACCGCCTTAAAATAGATTATATATCCAATTCCCAATAAGAAAGAGTTAATATCAAGATTACATAAGGCAACTATATTTTCTAAGTTTGATATGAAGTCTTGATATCATCAAATAGAAATAGCAGAACAAGACAGGTATAAGGCAGCTTTTATAGTACCATTTGGACATTATGAATGGAATGTAATACCATTTGGATTAAAGAATGCTCCTTTAGAATTTCAAAATATAATGAATGATATTTTAATGATTATATTGAATTTACCATTGTATATATAGATGATCTATTGGTATTTTCCAACTCTATAGAACAACATTTTCAACTTTTAAATAAGTTTTATGAAATTATTAAGACTAATGGATTAGCAGTTTCACCACTAAAATGAAATTATTTCAAACTAAAATTAAATTTTTAGGAATGGAGATTTATTAAGGAATGATAACTCCAACTAGTAGAGTGATCGAATTTGCAAATAAATTCCCAGATGAGATTAAAGAAAAAATCAATTATAGAGCTTTTTAGGGTGTCTGAACTATGTAGCCGATTTTGTTCCAAATCTTAGAATCAAAGTACAACCACTTTTTAAAAGGTTAAGAAAAAATCCTCCTGCTTGGGATACTAGTATGACTAGTATAGTTAAGAAGATTAAGTTACAAGCTAAGGAATTACCATGTTTAGGAAAACCTGACCCTGGTAAATTTAAGATAGTTGAGACAGATGCCTTTGAGATAGGTTTTGGAGGTATTCTTAAACAGCAAGGAGAAAAAGAAGAACAAATAGTAAGATACCATTCAGTAAGCTAGATAGGAAGCTAACTAAAGTATTCCTCTATTAAAAAGGAAATTTTATCAGTTGTTTTATGTATTTTAAAATTTCAAGATGATTTAATAAATCAAAAGTTCTTACTAAGACTAGATTGTAAAGCAGCTAATCATGTTTTACAAAAGGATGTAAAGAATTGGGTTACAAAATAGATTTTTCCAGATGGCAATCTTTATTATCCTGTTTTGATTTTGATATAGAATTTATTAAAGATGCAAATAATTCTTTACCAGACTTTTTGATAAGAGAATTTCTACAGGAAACTCCTAGTATTACAACTAAATGAGTACCCGCAGAGGCTCTTCCTCCCCGTAGAGGACCAAATAAAGATAAAGATAAAGCTATAGTCTTAGCCCCGATGGTTAAGACTCCTAAAAAATCTACAAAGAAAAGGTCTATGAGACCACAAGACTATGCTACAGATAAATTGGTTATAGCAACTCAGGTGGGGTCATCTACCTCACAATCTTTAGTGAAGGCATCTTCTTCACAAATACTGACATATTCAATTCAGCCTATAGCTATTTAAGCCCAAATGCTGGGTCATCCACTGAGTATGTTACTAAAGATTATATGACTTATGTTTGTCCATTAGAGTCATGTCATTATAGCAATAAAATTGAGTAAACCATTAAAGCCGTTTTCCATTCCGTCCTACAGAAGAAATCTGGAATTTCCTCCCGGAAAATATGAAAAAAGATAGAAAATATTATGAACTTATTCTAGTCGATACCAATTTAGTAATGATCAACCATAGAGTAGGTCCTGATACTAAAAGACCTTTCAGTCAATTACAAATAACCCAGGTGTTAACACAATATCAGTGGGGTCAATCTCCTTATATAGCTAAAAAATTTTCTGTTAGTTATCATGGCCTCGATTACAACTATGAAGATTACACAAAGGCTTGGTATTATATACTCTATCATAAGAATTATAACCATTCATGGTTCATCTATTTTGATAAAGAAATATCAACAAATAACTCTATAGGTCTTCCTAGATGGTTCATTGAATGGTTTAATATACTTGGACTTGTAAAGAGTATCCTTCCTAAGGCTATTCTTCAGGGATACCAATTATTTCAAGAAACTACAAATTTCCCTAAAACAGAGAAACCCTTCGAATTCTGTTACAGATTTAGAATTCCTTGGGTATTCAGTTGTGTCTTTACAGTTATTAAATGGATTGATCCAGCTCCTTCATTGAGCTATTTGGCTCAAAGATATAGAGTTAAATGGTGGCCTAAATATAAAGATCACTTTGCCAATAAGGATAGAGTAATTCAATGGCAAAATCAGGTCACTACCATTAACTTTCCTACACTACAGTCGACCTATCCTCTATCGGATTCCTGGTTGAGAAAGCAAAATTACATGCTCTTTCTACTCCTGAAGAATTTGCTCAAAGGATACACGAAGTAGCATCTAAGGCTAATTCAAATTCTAAAGCTAAGTCTAGTTCAGAGTCTTCTGTGTCACCAGGCAATGACAATGAAGACGACTGCAATGAAATAACTCTAGATTTTCAGTAATGGTGCATTGCCAACACTACATTAAAAGCAAGAAGGCAAGATAAGTCAAAAGGAGGGAGAAGACATAAAGCAAAAGTAAGGCATGACAAAAATCAAAGTCTAACATAAAGCTAAAGGTAGGAGACGACATAAAGCAAAAGTAAAGCTTATTATGAAGACAATATTAAATGCTCGTGACTTTTGACTTCTTTTATCTATAGAAAATGAAATGCAAATGTACTTTAAATGCAAATGAAATAAGAGGAAGCTCATTATAAAAGGCTCCTCTCATCTAAGTTAGAGGCATGCTTTAGAATTTCCCGAACTCTCTCTCTCTCTCTCTCTCTAAAGTTATCTTGCAAAGGATTCTGCTCCTTCCTATTCAGCGCCTTTGTAAGTTCTTGTTGTAACTATCAACTACAAAATAATATATATATATATATATATCTTTTTACAGTATATTATATCCCTTTACTTGATTTTATCTTCTATTTGTATTTGATAATATCCAGACTTCATATCAAACTTAAAAAATATAGTTGCCTTATGTAATCTTGATATTAAATCTTTCTTATTGGGAATTAGATATCTAATCCATTTTAAGGCAGTATTTAGTGGTTTATAATTTAGTACTAATCTTGGAGTACCTCTTTCTATTTTAGCGGCATTTTGAACATAAAGTGCAGCGCAACTCCTAGGTGATTTACTAGGTCTGATTAACCCATTTTCTAATAATTGCTGTATTTCTTTTTTACAATATTCCATTAATTCAGCAGTCATCTGTATAGGTCTAGCTTTAGTATGTATTTGTCTTTCATTAAGATCTTTTTCATATGGTAAAGCTATTATATGCCTCTTCCTATTCCAAAAAGAATTAGGATGGTCTGCACAAATATTATACATAATAATTAATTAATTACTCCCTTGCTCCTAATTATAACATCAAATTGACTCTTTTTTTTCTAGAGATTTCCATATGGTATATAATTAGATTAGGGTTAAACCCACTTTTTTTGTCCTTGTAGTTTGCTCTAATTTTGGTTTTGGTCATTGTAGTTTCCAAGGGGAGGTTTTGGTTGCTCAAGTTTAATCAGTTTAAAACAATTAGTCCATATAGTTTTAAAAAGACCTATAGTGTTAGTTCCACTAATTTTGCTGACTAGGCTCGATGAGGACAAAATGACATGGAAACTATACATTTAAAAAATAAAATATGAAATATTCTAAAAAAAAAAGAAAAACCTTTCAACCCTGGAGCAGCGTCTATGAATGTGTTATCATAAATGACTCCTGCATATATTTCATTCTATTCACTACTTTATGCATTCCAGTACTCTAATTGCCATGCGACATCCATTCCGTAAGGAAAACAAATATGAAAAAGTAGAACAAGAAGAAGAATGAGAAGGAATCTTGCAAATTTTTAAAAAGCTTAACGCAAACCCTAGGGTAAAAAAAAGACCCAGACTACAGAAAGAACCACGATTCTTGAACAAAAACAAAGAGACATAATAATAGCATGTTAGTAGAACCCAAATCAAGGTAACAAAAAAACAAATTATATGTGGAAAACCAAGAATCAGTATTGTTAGAGATAACAAATTTCAGAAACCCATGAAAACTTTTCATACCTTAGAAGACAATGGTTCTTGAATATGAATGTGAATCTTGAATAATTAAAAGGAGCGGGTAATTCAAAGGCCAAATTATGAGGGAAAATGGAGTGTGTTGAGAGAAGAGTTGAAAATGGCAATGGATTAGAACAAGGAATGGGCTTTTAAGTGGGAATCAAATGAAAGATGAAGAAGAAAACGGAAGTTGGTGAAACTAAGGTTTTGTTTGGAAATAGAGAGAAGACTGATTTGAGGGAAGACGGACATTATGAAGTAGAATAGATAGAATCCCATGGATGCTGGAGCAGACAAAACTTGAGGGGTTAAAACCAATGTTTTAAAAGTCGGACTAGATCGGGTATTGAACCAGAAAAGTTAGCGTGTCACTGATCAAACAGTCTAATCGGTTGGATCGTTTGGTTGAAACGGTGATGTAATAATCAAATAAAAATAAGGTGTTATACATATAATATAGTGTGTGTAAAAAATAAATATCATTTTGTTAGATAATTTAAAAAATAATTAAATGTAATTCAATTTCATGGCCCTAAAACCAGGAGAGTTTGGTGGGAGGTGGTTGATCCGAGGAGGCATATGAGTTCTTTAGTCAAGGAGAATAAGGTTTGGCTTCGCTCTAATATTTTCAATAAATGTCCGGTAAGAAAGGAGGTGTGGAGTGATTTATTTGCCACATTATGTTGGCTAATTTGGAAGAGAAGCAATGAGCTATTTTTTGAAAACAATTTAGCTCAAATTCTAGTCTGATCATGAGAGGCTGCTACTTCATTCAATCTCTGAAAATAATGCTAGAAAGAAGCTCAAAGAAGTCAATCTGAATGGGAGCCTTTTAGATCTGGAAAAATATGTCTATGTGTGAATGGTCAAATTTCTAACCGGTTTTACCGTTTCTTCCGAATCGCTATGTACCTGTTCTCCTCCAAGATGTATCCGTTGGATCAGAGGGATGTGTCCCCCGGTGCCCATGCCTTTTCTCGTCTATAAAAAGGGTGGAGTGTGTGCAATTAGAATTACCAAAAAACTTCCTTCCCTCTCTCTGTTCCTTTCTTCCTGTTGCCTTGCAAAATTCCTTCCGTCAGTTCTATTCCTTGCACCGTCACGAGAGGGATCTGTTTAATCCTGGGGAGTGCTGCTTCCAATCTGCCAATGGTAGCGGGAATCACTTTAAGTTTGCAATCGAACAATACGAATAGAAACCTGCAAAAAAGAAATTCGCTGATTTGAGTCTTTTTCCAAATAGGACCATTAATAAATATAAGGCAAGATTAGTAGCTAAAGGCTTTACTCAAAAGAAAAATATTGATTATTTTGATACCTTCTCAACTGTGACAAGGATTTCCTCAATCAGAATTTTGACAGTGTTGGCATCATTTCATAAATTGTTTATTCATCAAATGGATGTTAAAATAGCTTTCTTAAATGGTGATTAAGAAGAGGAAATCTACATGTTACAACCTGAGGGTTGTATTGTTCCTGGTAATGAAAATAAAGTGTGTAAGTTAGTGAAATCCTTATATGGTTTAAGTTTAACACAAGCACCTAAACAATGGCATGAGAAACTAGATCAAGTTTTGCTGAGTGGTGACTTTACTGCTATGAAAGTTGAAAGATGTGTCTATACAAAGATAATAAATAATGATTGTGTGATTATTTGTCTATGTGTGGATGACATGCTTATTTTTGGTACTGCATTAAATGTTGTACTTGAAACAAAAAGTTTTCTTGCATCAAATTTTGACATGAAAGACCTGGGTGAAGCCTAAGTGATTTTAGGTGTTAAAATCACACGGAATGAGAAAGGCATCTTACTTTCTCAAGAACATTATATTGAGAAAATGCTGAGAAAGTTTGAGCAATTTGATAAGCTCCTTTGAGTACACCTTATGATCCAAATGTGCTTTTGAAGAAGCATGATGGGGATCTTATGGCTCAATCTAAGTGTGCACAGATTATTGGAAGTCTATTGCATTTAATGACTACACAAGGCCTGACATAGCATACATTGTGAATAGATTGAGTAGATATACTCATTGCCCAGGCAGCACTCATTGGAAGGCTCCGGTAAGAGTACTTCGGTATTTGAGAGGAACCATGAATTATGGCATCCTATGTAGTGGATTTCCTGTTGTATTAGAGGGATACAGTGATGCTAACTTGATCTCAGTTTCAGATGAGACGAAATCCACGAGCAGCTATGTTTTTATACTTGGTGGTGGTGCTGTAACTTGGAAGTTAACCAAACAAATTATTCTAACCAAATCCTCAAGGGATTTTGAGTTTATTACAATTGAATTGGATGGTTCTGAGGCTGAGTGGTTGAAAAACTTCTTGGCAGAAATTCCACTAGGTGAAAAACCAATACCACTAATTTCACTACATTGTGATAACCAAGCTGCAATAGCCACAACGAAAAATAAAACCTTTAATAGTAAGAGTAGACATATTCAATTGAGACATAATATAATAAGGCAGTTCCTAAAGGATGGTGTTATCTCAATCGACTATGTAAAGTCAAGTGTAAACCTTGCGGATCCGTTAACAAAACCCCTTGGAAGGAAATATATTAATGAGATGTCGAGGGAAATGGGACTAAGGCCAATTTGAAATCGACGGCGATGGCAACCCAACCTTTGTGATCGGTGATCCTCGGGAAAAAGGTTTAATGGGTAAGAACAAGTCGTTAGTCAGATCTGCTAGCACTAAAATAAAATTTCAATCCCTTTCTATGGCATCAGGAAAGTACTATATTGCATTCTGTTAAGCTGAGCAAAGCTCTTAGTGATTTCATAATCCTGTGGGATGATGTGCTAAGTGCAGGTACATTTACATGAAATCACCTCTATGGATGTGGAGGGGGCCACTCCATTGGGATTGTGGTGAAATCTCTAGAGCATTCATTATGAACCAGGCATGCGCATGGCCATTTAACTCGCAAAACCGTTCGTTAACAACAGAAATGTGGGGGTTATAATCTTACTCTTAATACCTTTGATAGACACCTAAGAGATGTTAGTTCATAGTCCATAGGACTACTGACAACTCTGTGTATCAAGTGTTATTTGTTTAGGTCTGATTCATAGTCTAAAGGACCACAAGATACAATGGTTATATCCATGTGTGTAATTCAGTAGGTTTCTTTTGACACATGTGGGGGATTGTTGTGAAAAATGTATATATGTGGGTGTGTCAAAAAGAAAAAAGTCCCACATTACTTAGGTTTGTGGGAGTATTGGCCTATATAAGTTAAAACACTTTATGGGCTAGTAACATGGGCTAGAGAGAATGGTGAGCTCACGCGCATGACAATGGGCCACCTGTGGGAAATCCAGTTGAAATCCAACGATTTCCCCCTGCATGTGTGTAATACGTGGCTTGGCACCTTTTTTGCGAAAAATATTTTTGGTGGTTTTCATAATATTTTTCTTATTTATTATTTAATTAATGCTTACCTGAAAACCATGTTTTTTGGGCTTCAAAGAGTTGAGAGCCTTTCAAATCCGGAAAAATATGTCTATGTGTGAATGATCAAATTTCTAAACAGTTTTACCGTTTCTTTCGAATCGCTACGTACCCATTCTCCTCTGAGATGTGTCTGTTGGATTAGAGGGATGTGTCCCCCGGTGCCCATGCCTTTCCTCGTCTATAAAAAGGGTGGAGTGTGTGCGGTTAGAATTACCGAAAAACTTCCTTCCTTTTCTCTGTTCCTTTCTTCTTGTTGCCTTGCAAAATTCCTTCCGTCAGTTCTATTCCTTGCACCGCTACGAGAGGGATCTATTTAATCCTGGGGAGTGCCGCTTCCAATCTGCCGGTGGTAGTGCGAATCACTCTAAGGACAGTGTACTTTTGTGCGACTCAGATCAACGTATTTCTGTTTTGCAGGTTTTTATTCGTCTTGTTCTATTACACTCTTATGGGATAATGTAAAGTTAATGTCAACGAGGCGTTTTCGTCTGAGTATCTGGGGAGCTGTGTTGGACTTATTTGAGATGAGAAAGGAAAATTTCTAATGGGATTTATGCATAACGGTATAACTAGAGATGATGGATTTGTTGAGTTAAGGGATATCTTGATGGCTTGGAAAGTCGCATGGGATTAAGGGATTAAGAAGCTACTGTTGGAGTCTGATGCTACTGAGGGCATTAATTTGATTTCTAAAGCGAAACTGGATGATCAAGCTAATGCTATGGTGGTGAAGGAAGTCCAATCCATGCTAACAAGGGATTGGGAGGTGTCAGTCTAGCATATCCCATAAAACGAGAATAGAGCTGCCGACTTTTTATCCAATGAGGCGTTAAGGGCTGCACCGGGTTTAGTTCAATTTACACACCCCCAATGGAGCTGAGTCATTTCATTCAACAAGATTTAGTTCTTTGTAGTAATTTCTTGAAGGTTATGTAAAGGGGTTTTCTCTCCCTTATTTTATCAAAAAAAGAAGCAACTCTAAGCCATCAAAATTAAAGTATTATATCACTAGAAATGAGGTGATCATATAAGAAAATAAAGGAATATTTAAAAAAGTAAGTACACATAAGCAGAAAAATAAGTGACGAAATATATTTTGTAAAACAAGATGATTAGATAGTAATTTAGAAAGTAAAAGAATAAAAATGGTTGGTGACTTAACTTTAAATATACAATGGTATATGGTAAATAAAAATTTTACATTGTTAAAAGTTTATAATAATAATTAATGATCAAATATGCATTTATTTAAAAATTTTCTTAGTCCTTTCAAGTTTCAAGGCATACAATCATTGTTGTTTTTTCTTTTGTACTCTCTTTATTCTCCCCACCATGTGATCATGGCTTTCAAATCTCAAGAAAAAAATCATCCCTCCATCTGATCATTTCTTTCCTTAACTCTTTTGTACTCTCATACCTTTCTCGCCATCTGATCATGATTTTACAAATCTCAAGATGGAAAATTTGGTCATTATTTTTCCTCTCAGCTCTCGTTCCTACTACCCATATCTCACCTGCTCATTCACTCTTCTCTTCTTTCTCTAAAGTTTTCTCCTACAAGATTCATATTTGACGAACGAAAAAACAAGATCAGAGAAGCAATTGTGTAATAGTAAGGAGCGAACCCCAAAGTCATAGCATTGTGCACCAGCAAAACCAGCTCTGATAGAAGTTGAAAGTAGGTTTTGGAGATGGAAGCTTGGATGAGATTCTGGGACAGTTTCCACAAACTCGCTCTGGTTCCTAGCTTTATGGTGGTTGATGGCTTAATAACGGATGGACCAATGCGGCCCAATCTCATGAACAAGTTTCTCAGCTGAACCAGGCCAAAAGATCTTTTGTCCGTCCGGTCTGGCTCGACTCTCTAAACGTTGGCTAAAACCTCATCTTTGAAACTTCAGAAACTAAATCCCATATCTAAGCAAACTATAAGGACCAAAAGTGGGTTTAACCCTTTAGACTATATGTTAGTTTAAAAGTAATAAAAATTTTTATGGCAAAAAAGGTAAGAGAACTTGGTTTTGAGAAAAAAGTATAAAAATGCAAACAAAAAATGATATATATATATAATTAATTTATTTTACATCTTTATTTTCTCTAAAAAAATCAAATTGCTCTTATATTTAGGATTGAAAAGAGTATTTGAATTTCGGAGTGTATGTTTCTCCATCCTTTGTTTCAATGGGGAATGGGGATGCAATGAGGGGAGAGATGCTACCACGTTAGCTCGAGTGAAGCGACTGCAAATTCATGAGAGTCACAATGCATTTGAATCAAAGTATTTCACACATCAAATTGTTTTCAACAATGATCATAAGTGTTGGGGTATGAATGCAATTGTATGAGTACTCAATATTTAGGTTTTTCATTAAGACGTTATGAATCAAAAATTGCAACATAAATTCACGAAGCTATGACAATTGCGAATTTACTATCAAAGCTCCTTTTTAGTCCATTTGAACTTTAATCACCTTATTTTCATATTTCCTTATTTAAAAAGCACAAAACAATTTTGACATTAATTTGATAAAATATACCAAACAACAATTTTTATCCATCATAAACCCCAAGTTTATTCTCTTTCGATTGCATTTAGTTTCCTACTAATTGTCATTAGGCTCCCTAGTGAAATGATCCGGATCTGCACCATTATTTTGCATTTCTCGGTGAAAATTTGTGAATTTAACCACAAGTCATATTAGGACATAGTTAAATCATAAACCATTGTGAACTTGAAAGAAAATGGTGATTCTAGATGCAAAATGAGAGAAAATAGAATACAGTGAGAGTGGAGGCTCCAAATCTACCCTGTTTAACCTAAAAAATCATGCTAAGTATCCTCCAAGATGTGAGTCATTAGAGTAGAATCTAAATCCAAGTTACGGGTTGCATCAAATCACTGAGTTTCATCATAAAAATATCGTCCTCATCGTTGCCTCACTATGGCAAGGCCATATTGGGTTTGGCCTAAAATGAGGCATCTCTATTTGGTTCCCTCGTTGTCTCTTTGTTGTGGCAAGTTGATGTTGAGCTTTATTATAGCTTCTTCATGGAGAATCTAGGGTGAATTTGCTTGAGCCTCATTGGTTTGATTGTTTCCCTTCTCCTTCTAGCTTCCATTTTTGGTCTTCTAGTAAGTGTCATAAAATGAAAATTCATACAAATGAAATAACAAATGTCCTAGAAAACCAATTGTAAACAATTAGTCAATGATGAAGCCATTTTTGCCCCTAGATTGCAATATTCTCATGTGATGACTTTGAATATAAAATAATCTCATCTATGAGGCCACAACTATTATGTAAACATGATAAAGCCCTCTAACGCACATATAAAGCTCAAACAAATCTTGAGATTTGTCATGCATCCAGCACCTGAAAAGCACCTAAAATTGCTTTATGGTTCTAGACACACCTAAAAAATATACTTCATGGTAGTGAATACATTGAGAATTACTTTTAGGCGTTAGACACACTTAAAAAAAGGTTTTAATCATATGCATCCCAAATTACTTAAAATTGATGGAGGCAATTAAGAAAATACTTTAGGGTGCTAGACACACCTTAACCTATTAATTTTAAGGCTTCAAAGTAAAATAAAGTTGACATAAGAATGTGGATAATGATATTACTTTCATCTATCACAATAATAAAGGTTATAAAACATTATATATTATTTAGTGATCAAACATGAGGTTGAGTAATGTTGGTATTGTTTGGCGTAACAACACCAAGAGTACTCTGCATTGAGTGAGATGTTGGATTCCAAATATCGAAATCTCCATCTACATCACAAGGACCATCTTCTTCTATATTCCAAAGGCAGAATTTGCATGTGTCGCATGCCTGATCATATACATCATAGTAAGAAAGTGGTCCTGATGGCCATTGAAAGCTACAAAAATACAATTTACTCCATAACACTGGATTAATTTTGAAACTGAACGAATAATGTTCTTTAAATTTGAGAGTGATATATCCAAGATCATGATTCTTATCTTTGTAATAAATAGTCAAATCGTCTTGACTATCCAAGAGATTGACGAGTTCCACTTTTACAGTTACAAAAAAAATCTAAAAGTTTGCAATCGATTTTTAAGACTGAAGCAAATATGGGCAGAAACAGAAGTAGAGATTTCATATATGGACTCATATCTAGTATTTCTTTAGGAGATGTGAGAATCTTACTACCAGAGACCTTATTATATATGGCCAAGTGTGAGTTAATTCCATGGCTCACTCAAATGGGTTATATTTAATAATGATATTAAATTCATGGGAAAAACTTTATTATTATTTAATATATTTGAATATGCAATTAATGCTTTGAGATTTCAATTTGGAATTGCATTTGTTAATTATGATTTGATTTTCTAAATTTAGTAAAAAGTTACATATTTGTATTCATCAATTTAACCAAAAAGACAATGCATTTATTCATTTCTTTTAATGTTTGAAAGATACTTTATTATTATTTAATGTTTTATCTTGCTCTCATACTAAGCCAAACTTCCAAACAGAGAAGTTACTGAGCTCATGGATTTTCCACGGATTTATTCACCTTGGCTTGCCATTCATCAGTGAGGATATTTAGAATTTTTGTAACCTACTTTTCCTAGGAGAGTATTTTTCCCAGAGCAGCAGGATGATTGATGAGGTGAGTGACTATGATCTCCAGCTCTCTAATGGTTTCTCCTTCCTTCATCTTGAAAAGTGATATTCAGTTGTCAGAAGATTGATTCTTCTGCTCTTTACTCCTTTCGTTTTTTCATGGGCTACTTCTAAAGCATCCCATATCTCTTTGGCAGTTTCTAGATTTGAGATTCTAAAGTATTCTTTCGGACTTAGAGCACTTTGAATCATCAGGATTGCTTTGTTATTCAGCTCAAGGTGCTCTATGTCATCATTGGTGTACTCTTCTGGTTGATTTTGCGTCAGCACACCATTATCAGTTTTCATTGGAGTGTAGTCTCCATTCTCAATCACATCCCATAGCTTGTATTCGTTTGTCTTGATCAAAATTTTCATCTTCATCTTCCAGATGGCATAATTTTCTTCATTGAAGTTAGGAGGTTTTATGATAAAGTTTCCTTCAGGCAGCATACACTCGTTGATTCTTGCCATGGATCTTCTTTCTCTGATCGTTGGATCACTTAACTGAGAAGCCTGGTTTTGATGCCAAATAAAAGGGCAGGAAATACAAAAAGGGGGGGGGGGGTTGAATTGTGTATCATAAAAATTTGAAACACTTTAAAACAAGAGACTTAGGATTTATACTAATTCGGTGCAACTCTAACCTACATCCAGTTCTTCAACTTTTGTTGGGTTCCACTAGTGATCAACTCAGGATTAAAACATGTTCTTGAACACATTTACACCTCTTAGAGAATTTTCACAGTAAGATCTCTCTATCTCACCAAATTCTCTCCCCCTTACACTTTGTAAGATTACACCTTTCCCTTAGGATCCCACTATCCCAAGGAAATCACACAGTAAGAAAGATTACAAGTTTGAATGCTTTCTCACACATTTGAGCAGATAAGATTAAGCTTGAAGTATAGTGAGAGAATTCAAATAGATGACTCTAATGCTGTTTGAATTTGTCATTGGATTGCACTTAATGTCTCTACCTTCCAAGTTTGAGCTTCAAATGTTTTTATAGTCTCTTTGTAGGATTTGTTCATTGAAGCTTCAATTATAGCCGTTGTGAGAGAAAGATGGATTGAAGTCTGTTAATGATGTTTTATCGTTGTAGTAATTACTTCAAAGACTTTTATCTGATATGTTTGCATCATTCTTGCTTGGTTGAAACATTGTACAGTGTGTGTTTCTGTTTTCTGCTTGGCCTCTGTGTCCAATAGAATTTTTCTGAAATGGACCAGGAAAAAACTCTAGAAATGTAAAGTTAGTTAAGCATAGAAAGGGTAATTAGATTTGAACTTTCGGTTTTATCCATCGATGGCTCTCTCAGCAATCGATGGCTCCATATGCTTTTCAATCGATTGATGTCTGAGTATTCTGATTTTCTTCAGAGTTTCACTTGTAATACTCGATAGAAATATTAGTACTCGATTAAAATAAAAGTTCAACAATCGATGGCCATTGTACCTATCGATGGATGATGAACAATCGATTGGTGACTCAATGCTTTATGGTTTCAGAAAATTTTCTAACTTAAGTTATCCATAAGTTGTTTATCAACACTGGATGCTTAGAATTAATACTCGATTGAGTTTTCACCTTAACACTCGATTGAAAGTAGTGCTAATCAATTAGAATGTATAACACTCGATTGAAGGCTTCAACACTCAATTAGTGCTCGATAGGCTATCAATGGAAGCCTCTTCCAAACAATCGATTGTTGCACAAGCTATCAGTGGTTCTTAACTTAGTTTTCAAAACATGGTTCAAAACATTTTCTAAGTTCAAAGACCTATGATTTTCATAGCCTAAGTTATGTTTGGTTATCATCAAAACTCTTATGTTCAACAAATCTTTCTTCATTGGTAAGTAACTTGTTATGAAGTGTAAGCCATAGAAAAGTTTCATACCTCTGAGGTAAACCCATTTTCCAAATTTTATTCCACAAAAGATTTTCCGTGGATTGTTCACCCTTCAAAAGATTATAAGCTGATTTGATAGAAAATTTCCATGCTTTTCATGTTTCCCCCTGACAATTTCATTTCCCCCCTAATTGCACATTCTGTTCCTTGAATCACATGATCCAAAGTTCCTTTAATCCCTTTCCATAGTCTCGATCGAGGATGCAACCTATCAATGGTAGTAATTAAGTCATTTCCATATTTGTATCTACTTCTCATAACTTTAGTCCATAAAGCCTCTTTGTCATTGATCAAACCCCAACCTGTTTTCATCATAAAAGCTTTATTTTGTAATCTGGTATGCCTCAAACCCAAACCCCCTTTTTCCTTATCCTTATATACCTCATTCTACTCTACAAGATGAATTTTCTTGCTCTCAGAAGAAGATCCCCAGAGAAACTGCCTAGCACTCTTTTCAATTTCATCATAGATTGTAAGAGGAAGGTCACATGTCTACATTGGATAAAAAGGTATTGCCTATACAACTGAGGAAATAAGAGTTTGCCTTCCCGTAATGGATATAAGTTAGCCTTCCAACCGGACAATCTAGCTTTCACTTTATTAACAATGAATTGATAGGTAGCCTTTTTACCTGATCATGATGAAAAGGAACTCCAAGGTATTTTCCAAGATCAGGAGTAATTAAAATTCTGAGTTTTTCACTATGCTGAGATGCCCTGTTATGATTAATATTTCGAGAAAAGAAAACTATATATTTGCTATAACTAACCTTCGGACCTGAGATATTACAAAAAGTATCCAAACACCTCTTAATCACCTCAACCTGTTCTACAGATGCCTCTACAAACAAAATAAGATCATCTGTAACGAACAAATGAGTAATAGAAGGATCATCTTTATTGAGCCTGATAGGTTTCCATTTTTTATTAAATATCTCTTCTTGTATCAAGTGAGCAAGTTTTTCCATACAAATAACACAAAGATATGGGAAGTTATGATCACCTTGCCTTATTCCATAAGAAGGGGAGAATTCTTGAGTCTTGCTGCCTTCCCATAAAATTTGCATTACTGGCGAAGATATATAA
The DNA here is from genome assembly GCA_037074515.1 of Mimosa bimucronata. Taxonomy (NCBI): domain Eukaryota; kingdom Viridiplantae; phylum Streptophyta; class Magnoliopsida; order Fabales; family Fabaceae; genus Mimosa; species Mimosa bimucronata. The sequence goes on from CM073446.1 coordinate 7,700,879, forward strand.
TGATGAACAATATTTCTCAAATTGGAGGGTAAGTTAATTTCCTCCAGGCTTCTCATGATAAATCTCCAACAAAGCCTATTATATGCCTTTTCTAAATCAGTTTTTATAGCCATTCAACCTTTTTTACCACTCATATTTCTCATTAAGCGGATGAATTCTTGAGCTATAATATTTTTGTCTAATCCCAATCTTCCAGGAATAAAACCACATTGATTAGGAGATATAACGGTAGGGTAGGATATGTTTAACTCTACTGGCCACTACCTTTGTAATCACTTTGTAAATGACATTACACAGGCTTATTGGATGAAAATCACGAAGTGTTTCCAGTTGATTCTTTTTAGGAATGAGAACAAGAAGAGTAAAAACTTCTTGCACAAACTTTATAATAGAGTGGCCAACATGCTCCTATTGACTTTGAAAAAAGAGAGCGTTCAATCCATCTGGCCTAGGGGACTTTAGAGCTCCTATATTAAATAACACCTGCTTAATTTCATCGTCCAATACCTCTTTTTCCAATCTATTCAGCTGATCAACACAATCAAAGGATAAGAACAAGATCCAGAGAAACAAGTTTGATTATCATTTTCTTCCCTAAAAAGTTTGTGAAAGAAAGATAGAGCATTAACCTTAATTTCTTCCTTATCAAAAATCCAATCACCCTCTTCATTTTTCAAAGCTTCAATCTTATTTCTTTTTCTTCTTCCATTCATTCTGGCATAAAAATATTTTGTATTTCTATCTCCAAACATATACCAATCACATTTAGCCTTCTACGCCTAAAGAAGGTCCTCCTGAATCAAAACCTCTTCCAATTCCCTCCAAAGATTCAGCAAGAACCAATCCACATAATCTTTATTAAAGCATTGATGAGAAATATGATCTCATCCTTTCAAACTGTTCATTAGGTGCCTCTTTTTACGAACTAGATGGCCAAAAACGTCATGACTTCAAGAAATCACTTCAGATTGAAAATTAGAAATATTCTTCACCCAGTTCCAATCTCCATGCCATGAATCTTTAACAAAACCAGAAAATTTTTCATTGAAGAACCCGCGAAGCCACAAATATAAATGGGGAATCTCTTCGAACATCTTTATTTTAATCTTCACCCATTTGAAACAAAATCAGTCGATGATATGATTTAAAGAAAGGAAGATGAAGTCCTTTGTAGATGGGTATTGATGAATGAACTGTGAATTAACAAGAACTTGATCTAATCTACTTTCACTCCCTCCTCTTTTCCTAGTGAAAAAAGGTCCACTGCATCCCATATCAATGAGTTACAATTCTTCTATCCATGAATAGAAATCACGATCAATAAAGCTCCCAAATTTCTAATTAGATCTATGCCCTTGCAAAGTCAAAGTACCATTAAAATCCCCTCCAAGACACCATGGCCCTTGAATTAAAGAATTGATATCCTTAAGAGCACTCTAAACATTCCTTCTTTTGACCAAATTTGGACTAGCATAAACCAAAGTAAGATAAGTTTTGAAAATTTCACTATCACAACATAAATGGACAAATTGATCATGAGACCCCATCACATCAAACTTTAGATTATTATCATTATAAAGAATCCAAATCCCACCACTGAAACCTTGAGCATCAACTACCTCAATATTAGCAAACCCATGTCTTTTAGTAATAAACCGATCTTTCCTCCACTACATCTTGTCTTCAACATAGTAAGAAAATCAATTTTATGTTTAATGACCAGCTCTCAAACTAGCCCTGGAAAAGTTTTAGAACCAGTTCCTCTACTATTCCAAAAGAGACAATTCATGAAATCCTTTCACAAAGGGTATCATTGCTTATAAGACCCCTAAGATATTGAAAAGAAATCTTACCCTGTACATTACTCCCTTGTTGAAAATCAGAATCACTGATATGAGATTTATTATAAACAAATAAATCAAAATCAAGAGCCGTCTTGTCCACACCAGAGAAACGGTCTAGAGAAGAATTCACCTGCATACCTATCACGTTCAAATGGTAAACTGAACTTAATTTAGAAAGATAGGAAACCTTGTGCTCATACTCACAAAACTTCACATTCAACTTGAGTAATCTTGGCTTCTTTTTATATTGTCGATCTTTTGACTGACCAACATTTTCTCCACTATCCACTCTTGCTTCTTATATCTTCTACTATACTGAAAATCTCAACCAACACTATATCCCATTACTTCAAACATATAATTCATAAGATTATAAGTCACCTTCCGCTTCCTAGTAGAATTTCTATTGTCCTTTCTAAAAACTTCTTGAAAGGAATGCTTAGCCTTTTTGCAGATCAAATCAAAAGAAAATGTTTGAAACTCAAATTTACGCTTTCTATTATGAAAGTTCAATAAACGAGGTCGTTTGTGAATTGAATAATCCAAATAAAAAATTTCAAACTTTCTTTTACACGAAATTTTACCCAATACCTCCTCATTTTTTGTTGATAGTTTGAAAAGGGGAAGTCCACTTGACAAATAATTTCTAGAACCAAAGAAGACATAAAGTTTAAGTCTAATTTCTAGAAAATTTGATTCATAACATGCAGAGAAATAATCGTATACTACATAAGCATATTTGATGCCAACAATAGAAATTTTCACTCTAGGATTAATGATTGAAACAAAATTGCAATATCGGGCAACAGGACCAATATTCATACCATAGGGACAAAATCTCCCTACTTGTTCCAAAACAAGAGAAATTTCCACTATTTGACCATCTTTCATAAGAAAACCATCAAGATAAATAGGATTACTACCAGATTCTGGAATATAAATTTAAAAACGTAAACCATATCATAACAAATGAATTTTCCTAATCTATCACCTATATACTTTGTTGTGTCCTCATTAAGTATTTTGAAGGCAATTCATAACTTGAATCCATAATGGGAAAACAAAAATAGATTGATTTAATACAGAGATATTTGGATGCCGATGAGGTAGAATAATAAAATAACCTTTTAAGAGCCATGTTCCTTGATGAAGCATAAAGGATAAATCCTCCTCAAATTGGAACTACAGTAAGAATAACTTTTTGAACTACTTGATCACTAATATCCACCCCCGAAGCTTCCAATGAATCATAATCAAAGATTGAAATTTTGAAGCATGAAGCTTATGACTATCAACCACTTTAGCAAGAAGATAGTTCCCAAAGTTGGAAGAAAATTTATGACATCCCGAAGAAGGGGACATGCTGAATAAATTGGTGTCACTACCAGAACCCAATCCTCAAAGGAAAAAGATAAATAAAGACTTTCCAATTATCAAAGGAACAATTTGATACACTGAATTTCAGAAAGGACGAATCAGTATAAATGATTGAAATGTTCAATGCAAAATTAAAAGAAAAAAAACCAAAAAGCCCTCAAAAATCTTCCTCTTCGTTATTAGAATTGTATAAGGGAATACCAACTTCGGCTAAATGATTACCAACATACTCTAACCACATTGGTATTCCCTTATACCATTCTGGTAATGAAGAGGAAAAATTTTGTATTCCCTTATACCATTTTGGTAAAGAAGAATTTGTTATTCCATTATAAGAATTTGGTATTCCCTTATACCATTCTGGTAACGAAGAGGAAGATCTTTAAGGGTTTTTTGGACTTTTCCTTTTAATTTTGCATTGGATACTTCAATCAATTGTACTGATCCGTCCTTTATGAAATTCGGTGTATCAAATTATCCTTTTAATAATTGGAGAGTCTTTATTTGTCTTTTTCCATCCTCAAATTTCAGAACACAAGAATAAGCAACAATAACAAATACCAGCAACACCTAGAATAACTTAATAACCAAACCATAGACAGAGATAACCCAAAATGTTGAAAACAAAAGAACAATTACTTGACAGCGGCTTCAATGATGATTTAATAACAGACTTGTCTATCTAGAAAAATTAGTATCAATGGCAACCAATTTGAACAACAATGGCAGCAAGATGATGAATGAAGATATCCCACTCACATCCCTTTAGCAATAGGAAATACTTGAACAAGATGAGAGATTTTTGATGAATTGACTTTCTCTTCCTTCCGTCTGAGGAAAGTTTTGAAATTATTGATTCATGTCTTTTAGAATAGCCTCCACTTATAAACCACCATGTTTACCCAATCTCAGATAGATTTCAACAATTGAGAGAAGAGATACAGTCCGGCTACTACAGAGAGAGATGATGGACATGACGGCTACAACGGAGAAAGATGGTGGTCATAACGACAGTCAACGGCTAGAGTTTAGAGAGAGAGAGAGAAGATGCTCCCCAAATTTGACGGCCTTATCTGTCCATTCCTTCTTTCTTTAATTCTCCCTTAATTAAATTTGCTTTGAAGAGAAAATACATCATTGAATTTATCGATATATATATGTGTATGGGAACTAATAATGCGAGCGTGCATGTGACATGATAAATAAGTTAAAGGATATGATCTTAGAGATTACAAGGAAATTAGAAAGAAACAATGTTTTAAAAGCCGGGCCGGATGTAGAGCCGGAAAGACCAGCGGGTCATGGTTCAAACGGTCGGTTCGGTCGGGCCGTTCGGTTGGACCGCTGATGTAATAATTAAACTAAAATATTATTATGTACTTATATAATAATGTTTATAAATAAAATACTAAGTTATCAAATAATTTTAAAATAAACTAGAATGCTTTAATTTCATAATGTATTAACAAACTTACGGTAATATAAAAATTGGATATTTTAACTTTATGTTAATTATTTCAGATAAAAATAAAAATATCCAATAACATGTATGTAAATAAGTAGTACTACTCTATCTTAATCTTAAATTTAAATTAAAAAAGAAATATACTCGGTTAAATAATTTGTAGAAGACAAGAAGTTTACCATTGAAAACAAAAGTTGAAAAGTTAATTGCCTCGTTGAATGTGTGTGGCTGTAGGTGGGTCAAATTAAAGTAGAAGACGTTGGAAAAAGAGAATAAGCAAGGAAGGCAGTAAAAATAGCAGAAGAGAGAGAGAGAGAGAGTGTAGGCTGTTGCTTCACTTCCATTCTTCTCTCCTCGCTTCCTTTTTGTCAAGGTTTTGAGTCCTTTCTTTTTTCTTTTAAAACTCCGGGACTCTGGCATATTAGAGGGTGATCATGACTAGGAGCTGGTTCAGGTTTTATTTTGACTTCATCATCAGTTTTTTTGTTGATTTTGCTGTTAAGAAAGGAAAATATCAGAAACATGGTTATATTTTTGTTATCGTTCTTCCTCCTACCCTTCCTTTTCCACTCTTCTAGATTATCGTTTCAGGACCGTCCGGCTTTTGAAAAATCGTTCCGGTTTCCAGTTTGTTGACGGTTCCCGGCTGAAAAGGCGGTTCTTCACAGCTCATCCCTGCTGAACCTCGAAGACGGCTTTCGTCCAAGAAACGAGCCGCTATGACCTCAGGCCACGGTCCGGCCGTCCGGTCCGGTCCGGGTTTTAAATCATTGGAAAGAAGTATTTAGAGAAAATAATATTCAAGGTTAATGGTTAAAAATACCCATATACTTATGTCAAAAGTGTGTTTGACATCATAAACTTTATTTAAGTACAAAAATACTCATGAATTTTTAAAATTGGGGCAAAAATGTCAACTTGTGAAGTGTGTAAGCGGGGTTACTTTTTGAGTTAATGTATCCCACACTATATTTTTATATGATTATTTCAATAAGGGTTAAGGGTAAAAAAAATTCCAGTAAACTTTTTTTGAAAGTGTATCTGGCACCATAAACTATTTTTAGGTCCAAAAATACCTATAAACTTCTTTAAACAGGGGCAAAAATGCCACCTCCACCAACTTAGACAACTTATTGTTAATTTTTTTTGTGGGCCTCACATCACTATTTTAAACTTATTTTTTAAAAAGAAATCTCAACTCTCTCTCTCTCTCTCTCTCTCTTCCCATCCCTCTCCCTACCTTCTCCAATCTTCTCTTCCATTGTATTCGTTCTTTTATAAAATAAATTTGAAAATAATTTACTTTTGAAAAAGAACTAAATAATTTTACGATACTTGTCGTTTCTTTTCTTGAAAAAGAAATAATCCGTTAATGATGGGATTTATCGTTTTCCTACAAATCCTTGATCTTAAACATTTCAAATGTTGTGATATGTCACTCTTCTGTAATTTCTTTATAATTCAAAGTTTTTTCTTATCATTTTCTATAAATTAGTTGGTTTGTTTGTGAGGATAGAAGATTCTTCCTATTTGCTCCTGCACATTGATGGGATTGATTTGTGTGAGCTTAGAATTATATTTTTTTTCTGTGATCTGATTACTTGTAGTATAATAATACAAATACGAATTCAACTGTTTCAAGCACTAGTAATTCCTTAATAATGCTGACAGTTTTTGAATACATTTACTGATAGTCTAATATCTTTATATATATCATACAGTCGCCTCGCATAATGGATATGCAAGTTATTGAGAGTTGAGAATTTAGGAGGGCACAGAAGAGGAAGATGGGAAGACAAGAAAAAGTTGGGAATTTTCTTTTAACAAATAATTTTAAAACAGTGAGGTGGAGCCCATAAGAGGAAAAATTAAAGGTAATTTATCTAAGCTAAAGTAGGTTGCATTTTTGCTGCATTTGAAGAAGTTTATACGTATTTTCGGACTTCAAAGTAGTACAGAGTGCCAGATATACTTTTAAGGAAAGTTTATGGAGATTTTTGGCCGTTAACCCTAATTAAAATAATGGTTAAATATCATTTTGGCCAATGAACAATTGGCTATGTATCATCTTATACAAGTATTAATAGAAAGGTATTTTGTATATGCCACCTAATTTTTAAAATTGAATAGATAAATCAACACGGTTATAAGAAGCCAAACGGTCGTCAATTTGATGCCTCATAGAGATACATCATTAGTCTACATGGTTAGCCCGCCAAGTACATGGGGATTGTTTTTTTTTTTGGTCCGAAATTTTACTCATCTCAAAATGAAGAAGCTCATAAATCAAAATAAAAAAAAACAGATGTCCATCATTCGAAGACCCCGTATTGATCATCATCAAAGCCAAACCATCCTCACCAAAATCAAAAACCAGATCCCCACCTTCCAATCTATACTTAAATACATGGTTATCAGACCCAAACCAGACCGGCCGGTCCGGCCCGGGACCCGCCCACCAGGGCACTAGAGCGGGTTGAGTGAGGCTCCAAACCGGAGGGGCAGTAACCCGGAGTTGACTCGTTAAGCTCGGTCCAACTCGGGTAGAACCCGGCTGACTCGCAGAGTTGGACGAGCCAGTCGGGCCGTTTTTCCATCTCGTCTCTCGTCCACTCGCCGGCGTCATCCGTCTGTGGAAGTGGTCACCGGTCAGATTCTCCCACCGTCATCTTCGTTCAAGCAAAACACAGGTGGTAGCTTCAGTTGTTTCTCGCAACTGCCGATGGTCGTTGGAGGTTGAGGGAGAAAGAAAGGGAGGAAGAAGGTGATTATGAGAGCAAGGTGGTGAGTGCGCCGTCATGGTTGCTTCTTTGTTCCTGGTAGAAGGAAGATAAAGATGAAAGAAGCAAGAAAAAGATGATTAGATGAAGATGTGAGATGTCTGAAGACTGAAGTGGGAAGAGGGAAAGGACGAAGTGACCAGTGAGAGCCAACAGGAAAGAGAAAGAGGTTGTGTGATGTGCTATGTGTGCTAACTCGTGATTCGTACCATTGCAAAAGAAATCCCTTAATGTGTGTATTGTGATGCGTGTTTCCTTGTTGGCAAAAAAAAAATGATGCGTGTTTTATTGTTGAAAAAAATCAATGGTCATGTGGTGGTGAGAGAGATCAGAGATGTCAGATGAGAAACAATGGGAGAAGTGAGAAAATGATAGAAAATTCAAATTGAAGATTAAAATAATGGGCTCCCTCTTCTTTTAATATAGGATGGAGTTAACATTTTTTTAGAGATCAAGGAAGTAAAATAGATCATAAAATTTTACCACATGTTAAATATTATAAGAAAGGTGTAATTCAGATAAAAAAGGAGGGAGTAATGAGAATTTAAATATTTTTAATTTTTTATTCTTTACCGGTCTGGCTCCCGAGTCAAGTACGGTCTGACCCACTGACCCTTGACCCATTATCTCAATCGGGCCAGTACCCGGTCCGGGTTTGATTAACTTGCTTAAATACATGAATTATGGTCTCAGAGAAGATAGCATAACAGATGAAAAAAAACAAGCGCGATCGAGATCGAAGCACAAAAAAAAACAGTTGGGCCCGGAAATACTCTTGGGATTGCGTGAGAAGAGACCAAAACAACCATTAGGATGAAGATGAAGCATAAAAAATCATGAAAAACCCATCGATGGGCCTAAACCGTTAATCTTTTGTCTTAGGTAATAATCAACAAGTTCCTCATCGATGGGCTGTGGATGATAGTTAGTAGCCGTACCCATCACAAAGTATCACCGAAGGTTTCAAACAAAGAAGAAAAAGGATGTATTTTTAGAAGCCGTCGATCAATTACTAGAGAGAGAGAGAAGGAAGAGCATAGAGTGAAGATGATTCAGAGTATTTTTGAGTGTGATGGGCCATATAATTTTAAAAAGGTTAAAATAATCGTCGACCCTCCAGATTTGCAAATCGAAAACCTTGCTAGATCTTTGTATTTGAGGTTTCGTCGTCTTCATCCACCCTCTCTCGTCGACCCTCCAGATCTACAAATCGGATACCATACGCTTATATATTTGACAGGTACCATTTTTCTTATGCTCTAATTTCAATTTTGTTGTTTCCATTTTCAAATGCTTTAGGGAAAATTGAAGAATTCGAACAGTGGAAGGAACAAATTGATCGTTGGTGGTGTCTCATTTTGGATGGTTTTCAATTTTCAAATTGCTTAATGGACAAAAAAATCCACGTGTATTCGCCAAGATGGCGGGTTAATGACATGTCTCCACATGGCATCAAACTAACGGCCATTTGGCTTCCTGTAACGGTGTTATCCAATTTGTTCGATTTTAAAACTTAGTTGGTATACAAGATACTTTTTATTAATACTTATATTAGATGTTACTTAGCTAATTGTTCATTGGCCAAAATGATGTTTAACCCTTAAAATAATCAAATAGAAACATGGTGTGGGACCTACTAATTCAAAAATTAACTATGTTTACACCATTTAATAGGGGTGGCATTTTTATCTCATTTGAAAAAGTTTATTGGTATTTTTGCACTTAAAAACTTCATAGTGCTTTTGACCATTAACCTGATTTATATAAAATTTAATAAATCCAAAAAGATTATCATTTCAGATTCAAGTTATTATCAATGAACCCACTATAATTGTCTTTAAAGCAACATAACACACAATAGGAAGCACCAAAATGAAAATTGAACAGTATTTTCAAATAATAGTAGCACTAATCAAATCTTCAATATGATCTCCTCCTTTTTAATTTGCTCCTATACGATAAAAGAATGAATTCAAAATAAATACATAAATAATCCCGCACAAATCCAACCAACAATAAAAGTATGAAGACCAATTTGCCAGTCAACTTGTCATTTAGAACCTTCTGTTTAGGATCATAAAAATATAGTCAGTGTGAAGACATCAATTTTCTACCCATTCGGCATTCATATATTATTAACTAACCTAACTAATCTGTTTGGTTAGTTGGAAAATAGTAAAAACAATTTTCATTTCTTCTCTCTTATATTTAAAAACGAAAACTCAATACTAGAGTTGGTAAAAAAAGGGCCGGCCCTTTACGGGCTTGGGCCTAAAAGGACCCCTTTAAACCTGAGTTAAAAAATTTCATCATTTTCCAAAACCTGACCCTTGAGTGCTTAGGTGTGGGTCTAAGGCGTCGGCTTTTTTAACAAAAAAAAGTATTTTCTTCTTTAAAAAAACAAAATTAAATAATATTTTTTTAATTTAATACACAAATATTATCAAAGTTAAGTTACAAGCACCACATAAAGTACTAAGTCTACAATATTATCTTATAAAATATATACATAGTTTACAAATATTAACACATATAACAGAAATCAAATCATTGTCTAAAATTTAAATAAATAAAAAATATTGTTTAAAACTAAATAAATCATATCATTTTATGAAATTGAATCTTAGAAAAAAAAATCCACAATATCAAATTGATAAAATTATAACTCTCTTACAAAAAAATTTTAAGAGCTCATCTATACTTCATCCTTTTATGTCTTGAGTATAGCCAAGAAAACGGTTTGAGCATGTTAAGGCCCAAAAAATGCTAGGATCGGGCTTGAAGATTTAGCCTTAAAATTGGAAGCAGGCTTAAAAGGGCCGACTCTATAGGGCTAAGGGCCTAAATAGCGCATTGTAGGGCCAGTCCAATTAGGTCCAAGGCTTCATATAACTTTGTTACAAAGAGTTACACAAGTAGTATTAACAACTAGAATTCCACATTTTTGAGGGACTTCAGATACATTTCACAATTTCAAGAGACTTAGTCATGGTAATGTTTTGTGTTACAAATTTTAATTCCATTTTGATTTTAAAAGGTGTAGTAAAATTTCAAAATTTTTTTGGAATGTCTGGCAATAAATTTATATAGTGTGAGCCATGTGACATTTTCCCATAATAAAAATTTAGATTCACACACTAATGAATATTGTGTTGGAACTCTACATTTTGATGATAACCAAACATGACTTAGGCAATAGGATCATGAGATCTTAACTTAGAAAAATACTTTGAAAAACTGTTTCTGGAAATCTAAGTCTTGCAATCGATTGAGAGAACAGGCAATCGATTGAAGAATCTATCCTGCAATCGATTGTATATCGAGTGCAGTATGTCAATCGATGTAAAACTAAGCAACCGATTGATTGTGGAATTACGCTTAGTAATCAGAGTTCAATCAATCGATTGAGTAAAATGGCAACCAATCAAGATTGCAATTGGTGAGCAATAAGATGGCAATCGATTGCAGCTTACCTTGAAACAATGATATATGCAATCGATTGGAGCTTGATCAATCGATTGACAAGAGGCAATCGATTGAGAAATCATGCAATCGATTGACAGTCTCAGTTTTTATTCGATAGCTAACACTTCAATCGAGTGATGCAGGTGAAAAACTGAAGCAATCTGAAGGCAATCGATTAATGACCAGAAACGGCAATCGATTGATATACCTCGCAATCGATTGACAATCAAGAAAATTTAAATTTGTTTCTTTTCTCATGTCTAACTACCTTTATATTGCAAAATGCACTTGTTACCATTTTGGATAGTTAATGTTAGACACAAAGAAACTAAACCAACTAGCCGTTACAGCCAGCTACACTCAGCAACACTCAATCTGGTACAATGCGCTGAAAGAAAAGAGAGAGGAAAGTTATATCGACTCTAGAGCATTAAATGCAACCCAGAACAATCATCAATCTCCAGATCTTTACCTCTCTCTCTCTCTCTCTCTTAGATTGTTACACAGAAGGCTGAGACTTTATTCAAACAGGCAGAAAAATTACAAGTCTATAAAAGCGTTAAAGAAGAAGATGGTTGGAAGAGAGCATTAAGTGATATCCAACTACAATTCCCTACTGTAATCAATACTCTCATCTGTTTTTCAGTTTGTAATACTATCAGTTCAAGTGTGTGAGCAATCTTTGTATTATCTGATATACTACTTTGCTGAGTAATTTCCTTGGGATAGTGGGATCCTAGTGGAAGGGTTCTACACTTACAAGTTGTAAGGGGGAGTGATCTGTAAGGGTAGTTCTTACTATAAGAGATCACTTGTAAAGGCACTCAAGAGCCTGATTTGAATCTTGAAGATTTAGTGGAACCCAACTGGAAGTTGGAGAACTGGACGTAGGCCAAGAGATTGGGCTGAACCAGTATAAATCTTGATTAGTTCTGTCTAAATTTTCAAAGCACAATTCGCCCCTTCTTTTGCATTCCTGTCAGTTACATTTGGTATCAGAGCCTGGTCTTCTCAAAGCTCACTAATCCAACGATCAAGAGAAGTAAAGATCCATCATGGCAGGATATGAAAATCTTCTCCCAGAAGGAAGTTCAATCAACAGACCTCCAGGTTTCAATGGAGAACATTACACCTTCTGGAAGATGAAAATGAGAACCTTCATCAAGGCAAGTAGATACATGCTTTGGAAAATCATAGAGGAAGGAGATATTATGCCAATGAAAACTGAAAATGGAGTTCAGATTCCAAAACTTCCATCAGAATTCACCAATGACGACAAGGATGATATGGAGTTAAACAACAAAGCAATCTTGGTGATTCAAAGTGCACTCAGTCAAAAGGAGTACTTCAGAGTGTGCCATCTTGAAACAGCTAAAGAAATGTGGGATGCTCTAGAAGTTGCTCATTAAGGAACTTCAGGAGCTAAAGCAAGAAGATCTGAACAACTAGTTGCAGAATTTCACCTCTTCAAGATGGAGGAGGGAGAACCTATTAGAGAACTGGAAATCAGATTCACACATCTGATGAATAATCTCACTGTCCTTGCTAAGAGAATCTCTGAAGCTGAATAGGTCTCCAAAATCCTGAAGATCCTCACCCCAGAATGGCAAATGAAGGCTACTGCTATTCAAGAAATGAGAGGAGAGTCCATGAGATCCATCACTGCTTTATTTGGGAGTCTGGCCGAGTATGAAACTACTATTAGAACCCAAAGAGAGTTGTATGGAGACAAAAAGAAGAAGAATCTAGCTCTCTCAGCTCCCATAAAGGAAGATGAAGAGGAACTGGATGATGATGAGATGGCCTTTTGTCAGAAAATTCAAGAAGTTCTTCAGGAATGGAAGAAGATTCCAGAGAAGTGGCTCTAGCAGTACTAGAAGGGATACTCAGAAAAATCCTCTTGTGTGCTATGAATGCAAGAAGCCTGGACCTTCAAGTCAGAATGTTCAAGTCTTCAGAGGTTCAAAGAAAAGGAGAGAAAACAGGAAAGGTTTCAGGGCAAGAAGAAAGCCTATGTCTCTTCCATATGGAGAGATAGTTTAGATGAGGATGCTAGTGATGCTGAGGAGGTAGCCAACCTCTGCCTGGTAGCCCACGAAGAATTTGATAGTGAGGTATATCATTCTGACTCATCATTTCAAGAACTTCAAGATGCATATAATGATTTACATATAGAATTTGTAAAATTAGTGAAAGAAGTAACTGTTTTGAGAAAGAAAAACAAAGTTCTTGAAAAGAAAATTGAGGAACCAGATTGCCTAAAATGTAAACAATTTCCAACAGAAGAAGTTCTTCAAAAGAATGAAAATCGTACTTGCAAAAATTGTGAAACACTTCTGAAGGAAAATGACAAGATTTCTGGGATTTTAAAGAAATTTACTAAGAGTACTGAGGCTTTAGATACTATGTTAATGAATCAAAGAGCCTATAGAAACAAAACTGGCTTAGGTTATAGTTCAATGCCCAAGTCTGTGACTGGAAGGAAGTCAGTAGAAAAACCATACATGAAATTTTTCAGAAAAGCTTCAGAATACTCATCACCATTTAGTTTCTGCAATTTCTGTAACAGGAAGGGACACATTGAATCAATGTGTTACCCCAAGAAACATGGTGTGTCTGGATACTATAAATGGGTTCCCAAAGGGACACATCAGCCTAGAGTCAATTTGGACCAAAGGCAGCAAACTAATCCCAAATGACCCAAGAAAATTTGGGTACCTAAATCTGCTTAGTTTGTGCAGGTTTGTCTTAAGGCATCCAACAAAAACAACAAGTGGTATATAGATAGTGGATGCTCAAGACACATGACTGGAGACAGAAAAAAATTGGATAATCTAATCATGAAGGATGGAGCCAAAGTTAGTTTGGTGGAAACCAGTCAGGAAAAATTGCTGGGATTGGAGAAATTGGTGCAGTCAAAGATATCTACCTTGTGGACGGTCTCTGCCACAACTTGCTAAGTGTCAGTCAGAGCACTGACAAAGGTAACTGGGTAATCTTTGACTCAAATGAATGTCTTATAGTAGATAAGAAAGATTTAACCATAGATAAAACCAATCTTAATTGTCGTTTGAAGGCTAATAGGAATGGAAATCTATATACTATTGATTTAAGCCAACAATTTTCTGAAAAATGTTTCATAAGTAACTCTGATAACTGCTGGTTGTGGCATAGAAGATTAGCTCATGTGAACATGACACATTTAGATAAGCTAGTAAAAAAGGATCTTGTAATTGGCATACCTCATATGAAAGTAAAAACTGATTTATTGTGTGAAGTATGCCAAAAGGGGAAACAAACAAAGTCCTCTTTTAAACCTAAGAAGGAAGTCTCTACTACAAGACCCCTAGAACTGATCCACATGGATTTAGTTGGTCCAGCAAGAGTGAAAGCCCTTAGGGGAATTTTGTACACTCTTGTGATTGTGGATGACTATTCAAGGTTCACTTGGACTATGTTCCTTTCTTCTAAGCATGATACTTTTGATGCTTTCCTTCTGTTTGCTAAGATAGTGCAAAATGAAAAAGAACAGAAGATAAGCTCAATTAGGACAGATCATGGAGGAGAGTTTGAGACTCAAGATTTCCTGAAGCTGTGTGAAGAGAATGGAATAAATCACAACTTCTCAGCTCCCAGAACACCACAACAAAATGGAGTAGTTGAAAGAAAGAACAGAGTGCTCACTGAAATGGCCAGAACCATGCTCAATGAAAAGGAAATATCACAAGTTTTCTGGGCAGAAGCTATGAGTACAGCTTGCTACATATCCAACAGAGCCTACATACGAAAAGGCATGGATAAGACTCCATATGAGCTCTACAAAGAAAGAAAGCCTAATGTAAGTAATCTCAAAGTATTTGGTTCCAAATGCTTCATCCACAACAATGGAAAGGTAAATTTAGGTAAATTCGACCCTAAAGCTGACTGTGGAATTTTTATTGGCTATTCTAGTAGAAGTAAAGCTTATAGAGTATTTAATAAAAGAACTTCTACTATTGAAGATTCAGTACATGTAGTATTTGATGAAACTGACTCTAAACAGAAGCCATTAGCAGAAGAAGAATCTGATTTTTCAAACAAAGCTAAAGCTCCATCACAACCAATTTCACAACCAAATGAAGAGATGCAAGAGAATGATTCTCATGCCAGTAGGACCCTCTACCTGGAGACATCATAGGGATTATCCTCATGAGCAAATAATTGGCGATGTTAGTGGAGGTGTCAAAACCAGAAACTAGATTCAAAATGAAATGTATTTCACTGCTTTTATTTCTAAAATTGAACCTTCTTGCATTGAAGAAGCACTAACAGATTGTGACTGGATAGTTGCTATGCAAGAAGAGCTCAATCAATTTGAAAGAAATCAAGTTTGGGACTTGTTTCCAAGACCTTCAAACTATCCCATCATCGGAACCAAATGGGTTTTCAAAAACAAACTTAATGAATCTAGTGCTGTAGTCAGAAACAAGGCAAGACTTGTTGCCAAAGGGTATAACCAAGAAGAAGGCATAGATTATGAAGAGATTTTTGCTCCAGTTGCAAGGTTGGAAGCAATAAGGCTCTTATTAGCTTTTGCATCCCTTAAAAATTTCAAACTTTACCAAATGGATGTAAAAAGTGCATTTCTTAATGGTTATATTATGGAGGAAGTATTGTTGAACAGCCATATGGCTTTGAAGACTCTGCTAAGCCTGATCATGTTTTCTAACTTAAAAAGGCCTTATATGGACTCAAACAAGCTCCTAGAGCATGGTATGAAAGATTAAGCAACTTCGTGTTAGATAAAGGATTTACAAGAGGAAAGGTTGACACCACCTTATTCATTCTACATAAAAATAAATGCATGCTTGTAGTTCAAATTTATGTAGATGATATTATTTTTGGTGCCACTGATGAAACTCTCTGTGAAGAATTTTCTAAGATTATGCAGGGAGAATTCGAGATGTCTATGATGGGAGAACTAAACTTCTTCCTAGGTCTTCAAATAAAGCAGAGAAAGGATGGAATATTTATCTCACAAACTAAGTATGTAAAGGAGATCTTGAAGAAGTTTGGTCTGGATCTTTCCAAGGAAGAAGAGACTCCCATGAGTTCCACAGCCCTGCTAGATGCTGATGTAGAAGGGAAGGATTTCAATCAGTCCACATATAGAGGTTTGATTGGTTCCCTCTTATACTTAACTGCCAGCAGACTAGATATTCAGTTTAGTGTGGGAATTTGCGCCAGATATCAGGCCAATCCTAAGGAATCCCATCACAAATATGTTAAAAGAATTTTAAGGTATCTGGTTGGAACTCAGGAATTGGGATTATGGTATCCAAAGGGAGCCTAGGAGTATCTCATGGCCTATTCAGACTCAGACCATGCTGGCTACAAGACTGACAGGAAAAGCACCAGTGGTCAGTGTGAGTTTCTTGGAGGATCCTTAGTCTCCTGGGCAAGCAAGAAACAGACCTGTGTTTCCCTTTCATCTACAAAAGCTGAATATATTGCTGTTACAAGCTACTGTGCACAAGTACTGTGGCTCAAGCATCAATTGAAAGATTTGGGGATGGAGTTTCCAGAAGTTCCAATTCTTTGTGACAATACAAGTACAATTAGCTTGGCCAAGAATCCAATGCATCACACAAGAACAAAGCACATTGATGTCAGACACCACTTCATCAGAGACCATGTGCAGAAGAAGGATGTCAAAGTGGAATCCATTCCCACACACTTGCAACTAGCAGATATCTTCACCAAACCTCTAGCAACAGAACAATTCATGTTTATTAGAAGAGAATTGGGAATGGTCAATCCCAATGAACTGTAAGAAATGTATCACTTCCTTAAGTCTTGTGATTTTATTTGCTCTCAGTTGGATTTTGATGATAAAATACTGACTTAGGCATCGGAGGATATTAAAATTCTCTTTGCAGGTCCTGTCGCAGAAAATGGCAATGCAATCGATTACAACTTCTTGCCATCAATTGCAACTTATGTCTCTCAATCGATGGGACTTCGATTGTATATCGATTAACAGTTGCATAATGAAAAGCTTCAGGTAAAAAGTAAAAGGGCCCAATCGATTAACAACAGCCCAATCGATTAGACAGGCCCAATCGATTGCAACATGAACCAATCGATTGCAAAGATCCACAATCTGAGGTTTGGGAAGGGGCAATCGATAGTCAATGGATTGCTCAGCATGGGATTCATTCGAGCACAGCTCAATTCAATCAATTGCTAGGACATCAATCAATAGCAAAGCCTTGCCATCGGTAGCAGAACAACTCTCACAATCGATTGCAATCATATTCAATCGATTGCAACCCCAACGGTAACTTTTCTCTCTCCAAAAACTTACATAAATGCTACTTTTTATCCGTTGCATCACTTTACATTTACTATTCATCATCACCCTCACCTCTTCAAACCAGAAAGCAGAACCCTAAGTAATGCTTCACTCTCTCATTCAAATCTCTCAAATTCTTGCCCTAACCCTCCTGATACGAATTCAAAAGTGCATATTTTCCTTCTACAAAGCCAACATGCCTCCCAAGATGATCCCACCTGGTTCGAAATCACCCAAATCATCCTCTGCAAGCAAGAAAAGAAAGACCCAGAGTAAAGTTTCGTCTAATCCCTCTTTGTTCATCCCGAAGGTTCTGAAAGACAAGTTTCCTCCTCCTGCTGATGATCCAACTGTTCAGAGATTAGATACGAGTAGGACTGAACATCAGAGTATGGCACAATTAGCCAAATCTTCCTCCCAGGGCAAGTCTTCCTCCAAAAAGCAGGTTACTTTCGCAGATTCTGTCAACACCTCCCAGAAACAATCTGATAAGGGGGAAGTACAATCTAAATTATCTCCTTCTCTATCTGGCAAGAAGGGTAAATCCAAGGCCAGAACTCTTGAAGAAGTAGTGATTCCTCTAGCAGATTTTGTGACAGAAGGGGATCTACCTGTTGGTGATGTCTTCAAGCACAGGGGCATCAACAAAAGGACCTGTTGCTTCGATATTGATCATCTTCAGCAATTGGGATTGGACCTATCTCCCTGGTTATCTGAGTACAAGGAGTTTCTGAAGATAAGTCTCCCTTACAATGAGCAAGTGGTGAGAAGTTTCTACACTTCAATGGAGATCAACAACACCCACACCACCAAGAATGAGGCGGTTGACATTGAAGTCACCTCCACAGTCAGGGGCAAGTCTTTCTCTTTCAATTGGAGGACATTAAATGAATGGTTCAAGATCACAAACCCTCTGTGTAATCAATGGCAGAAGAAGGAAAAGTACTTGGACCATGAACTTCTGAGCATCTATCAGCCTTCTGGAGAGGCTAGAGACCCTCACAGTGTAAAGCCAGCTGACATGACCCTCTACAGCAGACTCATTCATTATGCCTACTCACGCTGCATGGTCAACAAGGCAGGGAATCTGAGTCATTTGAATAAAGTTGACAATCCTGTCCTGCCCGCTTTGATCAAGGGAGAGCCTCTCAACCTGGGGCAGATACTTACAGAGGAATTCATGACCTTCAGAAGTTCCTCAAGTAACAAGACACCTTTACCATTTCCTCAACTGATATCATTCATTCTCCAAAAGAATGATATCTGGTACCTGGAGGAGAATGATGTGCATAAGGTTCCTCTTTTCACCAGCACCCACTTGAAGAAAATGAATATTGATCTACCTGGTGCTACTGTTCCAGTTACCTCTCTTCCACCTCCACTAGCCACAGAACCTCAGGCTCCCTCTGCCTCAAGGCCATCTAAGGACAAAAGCCCTCTAGCAAAAGCTTCAAGGACAGTACAGGATGAAGCCTAGTCCTCAGCTCCTACCACTCAAGCCCCATCCATGTTTGGATCAGCCATGAGTCTATAATATCAGATGAAGTGATCAACCAAATAGCTGCCAAGGTGACAGCAAATTTACAAGGCATGATTCCTCGACTGGTTGAGCATAGCAACACCAACCTAATAGAGAAAGTCTCTCTTCAGATTTAAGGAGTAGAAGAAAGACTATTGAAAAGACTGGTTGCAAGCTTGAACTCATCCCTGATTCCCTCAATTGAGAGCTGTGGCAAATTTGTATACGAGGGTTATCAGATTGTGGTGGACATGGTTGCTCATTTGGAGGCAAGGGTGAGCAATATTGAGAAGATGCTTGGGTACATTCATCCAAGTAAAAGAGAAGCAGCAGGCACCCAGTTCATGGCCTCAGATGGTGCTGGACCATCTAAACAGCCTGGTGCAACTCCTTCACCAGAGGCTTCCCCTTCTCATTCCCCAATTCATTTTACTCCTTCTCTTACCCACCAGACCACTTTACCTCCCCTTCCTCCTTCCAAACCTACTTCCCCACCTCATCCTTCCCCTGTCCAACAGACCACTCTATCTTTTCCCTCTACATCTCCCTCTAAATCTCCTACACAGCAATCTTTACCTCCCTCTCTTCCTCCTACCACAGAAATCTCCCCATCTCTATCTCAGCCACTCTCCTCCCTTTCTTCCACCATCCTCCACACTCCCAGATACACCAAAAATCCCTCCCATACTTATGCCAGAAAGAAAGACATGCTCCCATTACCTCTCCAAATCTGCCCTCTCCTCCTTCCTCTGCCAATATAGCCTTCTCCCCTCTCCACTCCTATCTCAGAACCTTCTATAATGGTCCAGCGTTCCCTTTTTGATGATGACAAAAAGGGGGAGAAAGAAGTATAACGAGCAGAGGCAACTGAGGCTGCTGAGGCTGAGCAATCTGAGACCACTCTGAACCAACTTCTGCCAGAAATCCACAAGTTGGCTGAAGATATCATGAAAGAACATATCGAGATTGAGGACCTGACTCATGAGGAGCCTGGTCCTACCAATGTACCCCTCTCAAATGCCAGCCTGGTTTTGGAAAGAGAGGGAACTAAAGAAGAAGAAGACTTAAGCTTGGTTATGGTACTCTATCAGGAACCTGAACCTGTATTAGTCAACATAATCCCTCATCTTCACCAGAAGGTAGATGAACTCCACCAATAAGTGGAAGAGCTGAGTGAGAGGCTGATAAAAAGCCAACAAGAAAGGGAAGTCAAGGATGCTGAGGTAAAGGCAGAGGCAAAGAAAAGTGGAAGAACTGAAATACCTCAAGCTGTGATACCCAGTTGGGGTGTCAGGAGAAAGATCTTGTTTAAGGGCAAGCCGGCTGTGAAGGATGCCATTCAGACTACTTCAGATTTTATCAAGTCTAATAAGGAAGAAAAAGGTCCTGAAGTTCAGTCTGAAGCCAAGAAGAGGATTAAGATGACTGCGTCTAAACCTCCTGTCAAGGCTCCAATCAAGAGGAATACAAGGGCTTCAAAGGGGATAGTAATTGAGGAGCCAAAACCAAATCCTGCTCCTAAGAGGAAGGCTGCGCCAAAAGGAAAAGGGAAATTAGTCAAGCCTCCTCCTAAGAAGAAGCAGAAGCAATTAAGTTATGGGGAAAGGATTCTAGCTCAACTAGTTCAAAAATCTACATCTCCTCCTAAGAAGAAAGCTCCTCCAAAGAAAAGTAAAGCTCCTGCTAAGAAGAAGGTTGAACAAGAAATTGTGATTCATTATAAAGATCCTTTAACTGATTTAGGGAGGATTAGCAATGAGGACGGAGACTATGACCTAATCCCTCGTTGGAAGAAAAAGGACTCAGATTCATATGACTCAGATTAAACCAAAATCCCTCATATCCATGCATCTGTCATATTTACTTAAGTCTTATTGATAAATGTTGATTTGTGACTGATATATTCTCTCTGTTCTTTGCAAACATTTTCCTATGTATAGACTTACTTATGTACTAACACCTCTCTGATTAGTGATATTATGAGTTCAATGAATTTTCTCTATATTTCTCTTTTGAATGCCTTTGAGTAAGTTACTGGAAAAAAATTCTCTTCTCATGATCACTTTAAATCTTACAATTTTCTAAAAACCAAGTATGTTTTGTCATCATCAAAAAGGGGGAGAATGTTAGAACTCTACATTTTGATGATAACCAAATATGACTTAGGCAATAGGATCATGAGATCTTAACTTAGAAAAATACTTTGAAAAACTGTTTCTGGAAATCTAAGTCTTGCAATCGATTGAGAGAACAGGCAATCGATTGAAGAATCTATCCTGCAATCGATGGCATATCTATTGCATATCGAGTGCAGTATGTCAATCGATGTAAAACTAAGCAACCGATTGATTGTGGAATTACGCTTAGTAATCAAAGTTCAATCAATCGATTGAGTAAAATGGCAATCGATCAAGATTGCAATTGGTGAGCAATAGGATGGCAATCGATTGCAGCTTACCTTGAAACAATGATATATGATATCGATTGGAGCTTGACCAATCGATTGATAAGAGGCAATCGATTGAGAAATCATGCAATCGATTGACAGTCTCAGTTTTTATTCGATAGCTAACACTTCAATCGAGTGATACAGGTGAAAAACTGAAGCAATCTGAAGGCAATCGATTGATACACCTCGCAATCGATTGACAATCAAGAAATTCAAATTTGTTTCTTTTCTCATGTCTAACTACCTTTATATTGCAAAATGCACTTGTTACCGTTTTGGACAGTTAACGTTAGACACAAAGAAACTAAACCAACTAGCCGTTACAGCCAACTACACTCAGCAACACTCAATCTGGTACAATGCGCTGAAAGAAAAGAGAGAGGAAATGTATATCGACTCTGGAGCATTAAATGCAACCCAGAACAATCATCAATCTCCAGATCTTTACCTCTCTCTCTCTCTCTCTTAGATTGTTACACAGAAGGCTGAGACTTTATTCAAACAGGCAGAAAAATTACAAGTCTATAAAAGCGTTAAAGAAGAAGATGGTTGGAAGAGAGCATTAAGTGATATCCAACTACAATCAATACTCTCATCTGTTCTTCAGTTTGTAATACTATCAGTTCAAGTGTGTGAGCAATCTTTGTATTATCTGATATACTACTTTGCTGAGTAATTTCCTTGGGATAGTGGGATCCCAGTGGAAGGGTTGTACACTTACAAATTATAAGGGGGAGTGATCTGTATGGGTAGTTCTTATTGTGAGAGATCACTTGTAAAGGCACTCAAGAGCCTGATTTCAATCTTGAAGATTTAGTGGAACCCAACTGGAAGTTGGAGAACTGGACGTAGGCCAAGAGTTTGGGCTGAATCAGTATAAATCTTGATTAGTTCTGTCTAAATTTTCAAAGCACAATTCACCCCCCTCTTATGCATTCCTGTCAGTTACATATTGAATTTCAATTTATTTAATATTTATTTGGTGCGGTTAATATTAATATGGTATTGTATTATGATATTTAATTTAGTGGTAAATATTGTATAATTTGACAAAAGGAATAAGGGAATTTTCGGGATTTATATTTTTGTTCATTTTTTCTCCAGATTTTCTCTTAAATCCCCTTTGGTTGAATGAAAATAAGGAATGAAAACAGAAAAAAGGAAGGTTCCATCTTTAGAATGTGTTTGACACGTGCATTGTCCATCAAAAATGAATTGTCACCTCCCCCGAATTCTTTTTAAAGGACTCACAATTTCAAGCGTTTGATAGAAATGACGAAGGGCCCAAATGCCTATGAATAGTTGATAAAATTCTAGACGTTTTGGCAAGCTAGGGGATTTGAGTTGAATTGCAGCAATAATCAAGCTGAATTGAGTAGGTGATGGCATGGGTGAAAGACGACACATGAGCTCAAACTTAAAGGTATTTTACTATTCGTGGGTGGGTATCATTTTAATGTATTGAGTTTGTAGAAATTTTAACATGGTCTCTTTGTGAGTTCAAAACATATAAGTTTAAGTTAGTGGGAACAAAGTTTTGTTGATGTTTGAGATTCTTGATGAGCTAAGTTAAGAGGTGATGGTTATATAAACTCGCACCCACGGAGCCATATTACTATACATAGATATATACGCCGATACTAGTTTGAATGCTTATGGTATGTTGCTTGTCTGATTCGCTAGTGAATTATATGGGTTGAATGCTTGTGATGGGCTCGTACAATTAGAATGTAAATGCACTGACGGTAAGATGATAAAGTAAATTCAAATTTTGACATTAATTTATTTGGTAATATAATGATGGGTCTTGTTTTAAACTTATGTAATATTTATTTATTTTAAGTTTGAATCATTCATGTTTACTCCACCCGTTATTTCATCAGCCCCAGGCCCCCTCCATAATTTGGTCGATTTCGAGATAACACATGGCACTCGTTTGTGCCTTCCTGCACTTCCATTTCATCTGTTTTCTTATAAAAAAAATTTAGGAAAAGAGTTGGGCTCACCCACAATTTAAGGGCAGGCTTCTAACTAAAGATCCACTAGCCATGGGCTTTGGAGCATGACAAATAAGCCACTTTTTTTATCCACACAGGTAGGTTTCACCTAACTTCACTTAACTGTAAAGATGTCTCTCTAAGTATCGCGACTGGAACCGCAACTAAGTGGTAGATTTCATATGTTTTTTTTAAATGGGAGTAATTTTAGAATTTCCATTCTTTAAATTCCCACATGCACCTTGCTTTCATCCATCTTAACATTAAATTTTTTGTACCAACTCATTTTTATTTTTGTGCCAACCAAACATATCACCCATTTCCATTCCTTCTCCATCAATATAATAGTTTCTCTAAGCCAATTGGTCCCTTGTCTATCCATATTGAGAGACTGATGGGGTAACATTTTCCTTTTTCTCCAATTTTTTTGTCTCAATTTTAATTTTTGTACTTATCCAAACAAAGGGTTAGTTGTACAAATATTGTTTAAGATATCAAAATGCTCATCCCTTTCTTGAATATATGACTCATTTGACTTTTTTTTTTTGAAGAATACTAATAAAAACTAAATAATAAATTACTTACAAAATGATTTGATTGAATTTTTCTTTAAGGATTAAAAGGGCATTTTTGCCCCGGAAGTTTTTGCATTTGGGCATTGGGCACAAGAAAGTTTTCAAGGGGCCAAATATATCCTAGAAGTTTAAAAAGCTGGGGCAAGTTGAACCCTCCATTAACAAGGCCTAACGGTCAATGTTGTTGACTAAAGAATACTGAGTTGTTTCCGCCATATTTTACCCACCACATGCCACCTCAATTTTTCATCATATTTTTTTAATAAAAAGACTCCATTCTCTCACTCACTCACTCACTCTCTCTCTCTCTCTCTCTCTCTCTCTCATATCCAGATCCCACGGAGAGATTTTCAACCCTTATTCTTTCCTTCGAGAATTACCTTTAGGTGTTAGATGCACTTAAAAAAATTTTGTAGTTGTATGCATCCCAAATTATTTAAGGGTGATGGATGCATCTAAGGAAATATTTTAAGCGCTAGATATGTTGGAAATTCTATGTTTCAACGATCATATCAAACTCTCATAATGGTGGCTTAATGCAGGTAAAGCTATTAAAACCATTTGACATAACTGTTGAAACATTTATGTGTTACATTGCTTCATAATAGTTTTAATTGCATTAAACCATCATTAATAAATGTTTTGTAACTGTAATTTTAATTATCATAAAATATTCTTTAATGTTCCAATTGTCACATCTCTGCCTATAAAAAAGGCAATGCAAGTTGAGGTCAGAGCATGGAGAGAGCAATGATTCAGAGCACCGAGATCAAAGGATCGAGATAAGGTCGAGTGACACCTCTTCTGGCCTTTCTTCTTCAAAGTTACATTAGGGGGTTGTAGAATATCTCATAAGGAAAATGCTCCTAAGAGTGCGACTCAAATTATATATCTCATTATTTGCAGTCATTACAGCAATAGGATCTATATAATATACGAAGGAAGTTGGAATATTTACCATGTTGAATGAAGATTTAGGGGCTGACACATAGAGCTGGGAAAATGGGCCAGCCCACAACTGTCATAGGTTGTGGGTTAGATGGTGCGGGCATGTGTGGCTCGCACCTTAAAGGGTTGGGAAAACCCTAATCCTTTAGGGCGGGTAGGCCCGCCAGCCCTTCACTTTTTTTTTAACTTTTTTGTTTTCAAAATGTCATAATAAAAAAAATAAAAGTTTAAATCAACAAAAATATATCATAATTGCCTCAAATAAAATAGAATACCCCAAGTACCAAAAAATATGGACTCCATAATTACATATTTCTTTGTATAAACATCTTCCTAGTTTTATTATACTAACAATATTATTAACAAAATTTAGATTATACTATGTAAACATCACAATTTATTATGTCAATAACAATTTATATTAGTGAAATGTCTAAAAAATACCTAAAGTGATTAAATAGAGTTTTTTTAATAGAAAAATATATTTGGCGTGCTAGCCTGCCTTAGCCCATAGGCTATATGGTGCGGGCCACATCTGACGGGTTGGGAAAATCCCAACCCTAATCCTGCTCAACCCGTTGGCTGGCGGGTTGAGCCCATATTACCGGCTCTACTGACACATACACGATACACATTAACCCCCATTAATTTTAATGCTTGAAAGTAAAATAAATTTGACACAAGGATGTGGATATCACTTTCATCTGTCACAATAATAAAGGATATCACTTTCATCTATCACACCATTAGATATTATTAGTGATCAAATATGAGGTTGAGTAATGTTGGTATTATTTGGAGTAACAGCACCAAGAGTACTTTGCATTGACTTAGGTGGTGGATTCCAAATATTGCAAAATCCTTCTGCATTGCAAGGACCACCTTCTTCTATATTCCAAAGGCAGAATTTACATGTGTCGTGTCCCTCGTCGTATACATCGTAGTAAAAAAGTGGTCCTAATGGCCATTGAAAGCTACAGAATTACAATGTACTCCATAACCAAGGATCATTTTTTAAACTGAACAAATAATGTTCTTTAAATTTGGGAGTGACATATCCAAGATCATGATGCCTATCTTTGCAATGAATAGTCAAGTCGTCTTGACTATCTAAGAGATTGACGAGATCCACTTTTATAGTTATACTAGAAATAATACCTCAAAGTTTGCAATTGATTTTCAAGACTGAAGCAAATATGGGCAAGAGCAGAAGTAGAGATTTCATATATGGACTCATATATGGTATTTCTTCAGGATACGTGAGAATCTTACCACTGGCAACCTTATTATATAGGGCCAACCGTGAGTTGATTCCATGGTTGACTCAAATAGTTTACATTTATTATAGTAATAATGATATTAAATTCATAGGAAAAACTTTATTATTATTTACTAAATTTGAAATTGCGATTAATTCTTTGAGATTTCAATTGGAATTGCATTTATTTTGTATGATTTGATTTTCCAAATTTAGAAAAATGTTACATATTTGTAATTTTAACTAAAAAGACAATGCATTTATTCATTTTGTATGTTTGGAAGATACATTGCATTTTGTTGATATGAATTTATTATAGACATTGTGAAATAAAGTGATTGTCCCTTCGGGGACATCCGATAAAATTGGAACGATACAGAAAAGATTAGCATGGCCCCTATGAAAGGATGACACGCACAAATCAAGAAATAAAGTGATTAAAAAAATCATTTCACCAAAAAAAGAACTATGTAAATCATGATTGGTCTTTTTATAATGGAAATGATTATTTTCAACTAATACCCAAGTAAGCAGTTTTCTTATTAATAAACACATTCATGCATTACATAGATTGAGAAAAGAATTAATTAATTGGGGAACTAAGCTAGAGGATCTATAGGAAAAAATATTTAGTAAGAGGTGCCATAAATACTATATTTGTTTGGAAGGACCAAATGTTAAAACATAAATTTTAAAATATGAAATTACCCTTGACCCTATCCTACAATTTCATGTTTCCATTCCTTCTACCCATTAGTTGTTTGATAAATTACACTTGAAATTACAGTGCTTTTTAATAAATATTTTTCCACAGGTCCTCTAATATAGTTCTCCCTTAAGTAAATATATTTTGATGAGAAAATACATCAATGCATCTATCAATATATGTGTATATGTGAACTAATACATGTGGCATGATAAATATGTTAAAGGATATGGTCTTAGAGATTTAAAAATATGGGAAATTAGAAAGAAATACCTAGAGAAAGTAATATTTAGGGTTAAAGGTCAAAAATACCCATATACTTTTGTTAAAAATTGATCTGACATCAACATCATAAACTTTTTTTTATGTGCAAAAATATATATGAAAATTTTAAAAGGGGGCAAAAGTGTCCCCCACGGCGTTAAATGGTATAATCGTCATTACATTTTGAGTAAGTAGGTCCTACACTATATTTTTATATTATTATCTTTTAGGGCTTAAGGATAAAAAATGCTCGTAAACTTTTCTCGTAAATGCACCTAGCATCATAAACTATTTTTCTATTCAAAAAATGCCTTTGAACGTCTTTAAACGGGGGAGAAAACTTGCAATTAATGTTTTATCTTGTGGGCCCCATGTCACTATTTTAAACTTATTTTTTAAAGAAAAATCTCTACTCTCTCTCCTCCCCTCCCTCCCCTCCCCTACCTTCTTCCGGCTTCCTCTTCCACCATATTCATTCTTTTATAAATATAAATTTAAAAATAATTTATTTTTAAAATCTAACTAAATTATTTTGAGATATTTGTCATTCCTTTTCTTGAAAAACAAATAATCCGTAAAGTTTTCCCACAAATCCTTTACCTTAAACATCTAAAATGTTGTGATATGCCGCGCTTCTGCAAATTCTTCATAATTTAAAGTTTTTTCTTGTCATTTTTATCAGTTAGTTGATTTATTTGTGAGGGTAAAAGATTCTTCCAATTTGCTTCAACACAATTATGGGATTGACTTGTGTAGAGCTTAGAGTTAATACAAGAGTTAGGAAAAGAGTCAGTCCTTAACAGGTTCGGGCCTAAAAAGGCCGACTCTTTTTAACTCGAGTTAAAAAGTTTGATCATTTTCCAAAATATGACCTTTGAGAGCTTAAAAGGGCCGGTCCTTTTAACAAATTTTTTTTCTTCTTTCAAAAAAAAAGTTATATTATAAAATTTTTAAATTTAATACATATATATTATCAAAATTAAGTTACAAACACCACATAAAGCACCAAGTCCACAATTAAATAATAATAATATTATTATTATCTTATAAAATATATATATAGTTTGCAAATATTAACAAATATAACATAAATCATATCATTATCTTAAATTTAAATGAATAAAATATTGTTTAAAACTAGGGTTAAGGGTCAAAAACGTCCGTAAACTTTTCTCAAAAGTGTATCTGGCACCATATACTATGTTTTAGTCCAAAAATGCATATAAACTTCTTCAAATGTGGCAAATATACAACTTATATAAATTACTGTTAATTTTTCCTCTTGTGGGCTCCACATCACTTTTTTAAAGTTATTTGTGAAAAGAAAATTCCCAACATTTTTTGTCTTCCCATCTTCCTCTTCTATGCCCTCCTAAATTCTCAACTTTCAATAACTTGCATATCCAACTGTGAGGCGATTGTATGATACATATAAAAATATTAGACAATCAGTAAACTTATTAAAAAACTGTCAGCATTATTGAGGAAGATACTATTTCTTGAAACGATGGAATCATATTTGTATTATTATACTACAAGTAATCAGATCATAGAAGAAAATATAATTCTAAGCCCCACAGAAATCAATCCCATCAATGTGCAGGAGCAAATAGGAAGAATCTTCTATCCTCAAATACAAACGAACTAATTATCTTCTATCCTCACATACAAACCAATTAATTTATAGAAAATGATAAGAAAAAATTTTGAATTATGAAGAAATTACAGAAAAGCGACATATCACAACATTTGAAATGTTTAAGATCAAGGATTTGTGGGAAAAAGATAAACCCCATCATTAACGGATTATTTCTTTTTCAAGAAAAGGGACGACAAGTATCTTAAAAAATTTTAGTTCTTTTTCAAAAGTAATTTATTTTCAAATTTATTTTATAAAAGAATGCATACAATGGAAGAGGAAGATCGGAGAAGCTAAGGTAGGGGAGGAAGGGAAAGAGAGAGTTGATATTTCTTTTTTAAAAATAAGTTTAAATTGACATGAGGCCCACAAAAAAAATTAACAGTAGGTTGTCTAAGTTGATGGAGGTAGCATTTTTGCCCCTGTATAAAGTAGTTTATTGGTATTTTTAGACCTAAAAATAGTTTATAGTGTCAGATGTATTTTTGAGAAAAGTTTAGAGGAATTTTTTTACTCTTAACCCTTATTGAATAATTTCCCACATATGTACTTTAACTTATTTATCATCCCACATGCGCGCGCACATCATTAGTTCCCATACACACATATATTGATAGATGCATTGATGTATTTTCTCTTCAAAGTATATTTAAGGGAAAATAAAAGAAAGAAGAGTAAAATACACCCACTTCCACTCTATTTTGCCTTAATTACAGAACTTTCCCCTCTATTTTGAAAATATATAGAAACCTCCCTTAAAAACAAAATATATATTACACAAACCTAACTCCTATTTTTGAGATTCCATTTCCATCCACCTCTAACCGTTAGTTCACTGTTAAGTTTGACTTTTAAACTTTGTTTGGACCAAAATGCCCCTTTTAACATAATAATTATTTAAACATTTATATTTGTAAAAAATTATTATTTATAAAATAAAATAATTCTCACATATTTTCTTTCAAATGCACGCACATATATTTTTTTTGAAATCTCTAATATGTCTAATATTTTTTTTATTTTTATTTAAATCATGAACTTTTAGAATTCCAATTTTTTAATGCATTCATTACACAATAATATATTTTCATTTCTTTTAAATTACTAAAAAATATCTCAAATATATTTTTATTCATAGTATGGTACAAATGAAATAAACGTTTTTACATTATATATAATTGATTTAAGTTTATAATTCAAAATTCTTAAATACATATTTTTGTTGATATAAAACATAATTTTTGTTACAAAGTCTAAAAATATTTAACCAAAGACATTAACTAAAAGAAAAAAAATGAATTTTGTATAAGAAAGAATAAATTCAATTTATAATCAAATTGTGATTACTTAATTTTATGCTATAAACATTAGTTAAATAACTACTTACAAAACTAAAATAATAAAAATAAGAAAAAATTTAACAATTCTTCAAAACAATTTTAGCACAAAATATGTCGACAAAACTAAACATACTTATCATGTGAAAAAGTCTATATAATATCCAATAAATTTGAATTAGACGTTACAAATGAAAACTAACAAAACATAATTTAATTTATATCCTATTCTAAATAAGAAGTTGAATGCATTGGAGAACTAGTCGAACGAGCATTGCTGGGAACTTTGCTAGACCTGATAATCTTCAAAATCATAGAAAAAGTCACACTTAATATAGTACTCCAACATACTTTACAATAGAAATATAACAAATATTATGTGTATACCTTCTTTGTTTGTTTGGCTTCAATTTTTGACTTTGCTTTTGCTTGCACTGAAGTGTGTTTTTGAGTTGCTTCTTTAGTTGAAGTTTGCGATGCATTTACAGAACATTGCTGCAAAGAAAGATGAGCAATTAAAAGTTGAACTATTATATATATGTGTGTGTGTAAATGTTGGTAAGAAATAATGTATAACTTGTTTATTTCCCTTGACTTTGACAAGAGCTCTTTGACAACTTCTTTTATTGTGTCCTAACCCTTTTCAATTAGCACACTTCACAGTTGATAATCTTCGTCTTGCATTAGATAGTGCATCATCATCTTTTTTCTCTTTTTCTACTAACTTTTGGCCTACCTGGTAGTCTACGTAATGGAGGTGGAAGAATATCCTTGTCTTCCACAATACTTAAATCTGGCAAGGGGCTAATTGTGGCAAAATATGCAGCCATATAATTTGTTTTCCTATAATAAGCATCACAATAATCTTCTATTTTGGCTCTCATATATACAATAGCAGCTGTACCATGTTTGCAAGGTAGTCCACTAAGTTGCGATGCTTTGCATTCACAAGTATGAGCAGGAAATCTTGTAAAGCCATCATATACTTCAAACAGATTATTACCAGTCATCTCTACTTTACAATGCCTTCCATCCCTCATGGTCTTGTTTATTTCATCCACGATTCTTGCACCAATATTTTGTTGCCAAGATGCGGTAGAATGAAACTTCTTGTAAAATGTCATCTATTTTAGACCTTAACCTATCTAATAAAGTCAACACATTCATATTTCTCAAGTCATTTATCCACTGGTTAAAAAATTCACAAACATTATTACTGATGTGTGGACTTTGCACCTTTCATGAAATGCATGCCGAGTCCAAGTATTCATTTGGAGCCTAACCATCATGTCTTCTCATTTTTTTTCCATGGCCTTCTTAAAAATAAATTCATTTGGAGCCTTAATAGCAATTCAAAAAATTTCTCGTAAGATTAGCAACAGAAACTTAGCCTTAAAATTATTAAATAAATGCCTACCACAACATCGATGACATGAGTTTGGAAAAAAATTCAACAACTGCTTGTGTCAATCCCTACATCCAACAAAAAGGGACATAAATATTCAATCACAACATATATAAACTATATAATCTATAGATTATGAAAATAAAAACTATTATCTTTTGTCTGTCACTCATGATCATATAATGATTGTCCCCTATTGCATCATTCAAATATTCCAAGAAAAATCTCCAATATTCCTTAGACTCTATTTCAACCACTGCATATGCTAATGGAAATAATCCATTATTTGCATCTAGTGAAACCGGACATAGCAACACACCTCCATATGGACCTTTCAACTGGTAGCCATCTAACCCAAAAAGAGACCTACAACATTTCAAAAAACCATCTCTGCATGCAGCTAAACACACAAAAATTCTCTTAAAAGTATGGCTTTCTTCAAAAGAGGACCTATCATGGTAACTTAATTTCACTATACTCCCCCTATTTTTTTCCAACAGTAACTCTGCATATTTTGGTATGTTTTAGTAACTTGTAGCATGAGAACCTTCACATTCTTCTCTTCCTTTTCTTCTTTCCCTATATAGTTGCATCCGATGAGCCTTGACTCCATATTTAGTAGTCAATTCATTGTCCATTTATTCATAGCTCATATTAGGATCGGCATTCAGAGATCCTTTCAATTTATTTGCTATCCAAGTAGATGTGGCATTCGATTGACTAGTTAGCCTAATGTAAGTGTGCATAGGCTCATATGTCTTTATTATAAGAGTCACACCATCTGGAGTAGGAGAAGCATGAATTCTCCAGGGACAACTGTCTGAAGCACAAATGGCAGTTACACTTGCCTTTTCATTTTTTGTTCTGATTATGTTGAAATTCTCTTGGATTATGTAATCCCTTAAAGCATTTCTAAACTCATTCACATTGGCAAACAACATATCTCTTTCCAAATGCACTAAACCATTAGCATCATACTCAAATCTTTTTCCCTTTAGACTCTTAACAATATTAGGAGTTTCAGGCTCTTTTATGTCACTACCACTTGCAGAATTTTCATTACCATCAATGTCAATTTCAGGATCACTATCTTCATTGTCTTCTACACCATTCAAAATAAAATCATCATCGATCATTTCATCCTCTTCACTTTCTTCTAATTTATTATCATCTGAACACTCATCTTCAGTATCAGTATATAATTTATCAATACAAGGTTCATTTTTATCACAATCATCAATATCTTCAATATGAGTTATATTATTCTGCAACACAAGTTTATAAAATTAAATAAAAAAATATAAAATAAAAGAAATATGCAATGTTAAAAAAAATAATGATTGAATCAATACAGGCTCGGCAAATATATACGATGTTCTATATGTGATGCAAGTTTCAAAGTCTTTGGAAATAATTTGTCAAATATGCAATTTTCTATATGTATGAAAGGAACCAATTTTAGCAATAGTTCTTTATGTACAGGCTCAGCAAATAGCATATCGTCCTATACCAATTTATGTGTAGGTTCAGCAAATAAAATTGATTCAATAAAAACAATACAGACTCGGCAAATACACAATGATCTTTATGTACAGGCTCGACAAATAGCAAAATATGCCATCACAAATTTGTCCATATGTGGCCATCGGAATCAATTCTTGCAATAGCTCTTTTGTCCATATGCATCGGTATTAATATTAAGGGAAAGAAAGTTCGATGATGAATATATTTGTTAATTCTATAGTAGGAGAGAAGAAAAACATATGAAAAAAGCCACCATTTTGCCTTTAGCTTCAGTTGCCATTGAACTTCCGTACTTCTTTGTCGCCAACGCCGTCTCTTTATCTCTAGATAGGAGTATAATTTAGGGTTTTATTAGAATGAAGGGTAAAATGGTAAATAAAATATAAGTTTAATTTAAGAAATATGTTTTCAGAATATTTTTAGAATATTGCTAACAATATTAACGGATTGGACTAAACTGTATGTTTTCAAAATAGAGGGGAGGTCTGTGTACTAAAGGTAAAACAGAGGAGAGGTCAGTGTATTTTACTCAAGAAAGAAAGAATTCAAAAAATAATGCCGTCAAATTTGGGGAGCACCATCTCTCTCTCTCTCAACTCTAGCTGTCGACCGCCGTTGTGACCATCATCTTTCTCTATTGTAGCCGTCACGCCCACCATCTCTCTCTGTAGTAGCCGGACTGTATCTTGTCTCTCAATTGCTGCCACTATTGTTCAAATTTGTTGTCATTGTTATACTAATTTTTTTGGGTAGTCAAGTCTATTATTAAATCATCATTGAAGCCGCTGTCAAGTAATTGTTCTTCCATTTTCAACGTTTTTTGTTATCTCTGTCTTTGGTTTGGTTATCAAGTTATTCTGAGTGTTACTGGTATCTGTTATTGTTGCTTATTCTTATGATATGATATTTGAGGATTGGATTCTGGTAGTGACACCATTTATTCAGCATGTCCCCTTCTTCGGGATGTCATAAATTTTCTTCCATCTTTGGGAACTATCTTCTTGCTGAAGTGGTTGATACTTGATAGTCGTAAGCTTTATGCTTCAAAATTTCAATCTTTGATTATGATTCATTGGAAGCTTCAGGGGTGGACATCAATGATCAAACAATTTAAGAATTTCTTCTTACTATAGTTTGAGGAGGATTTATCCTTTATGCTTCATCAAGGAACATGGCTCTTACAAGGTTATTTTATTATTCTATCTCTTTGGCATCCAAATATCTCTCTGTTAAACCAATCTGTTTCTATTTCTCCATTTTGGATTCAACCTTATCGACTGCCTTCAAAATACTTAAACGAGGACACAGCAAAGTATATAGGTGATATATTGGGAAAGTTCATTTGTGAGGATGAGAAGAGTCCATTTAAAGAATATGGTATGTGTTTTCAAATTTATATTCCAGAATTAGGTATTAGTCCTATTAATCTTGGTGGTTTTCTTATGAAAGATGGTCAAATGGTGGAAATTTCTCTTGTTTTGGAACAAGTAAGGAGATTTTGTCCCTCTTGTATGCATATTGGTCATGTTGCCCGATACCGCAATTTTGTTTCAATCCTTAATCCCATAGCGAAGATTTCTATTGTTGGCATCAAATCTTCTTGTGTGGTGTATGATTATTTCTCTGCATATTATGACTCAAATTTTCTAGAAATTGGACCTAAACTTGATGTCTTCTTTGAATCTAGAAATTGTTTGTCAAGTGGACTTCCCCTTTTCAAAATATCAACAAAAAATGAGGAGGTATTGGGTAGAATTTCGTGTAAAAGAAAGTTTGAAACTTTTGATCTGGATTATTCAAATCACAAACGACCTCACTTATTGAACTCTCATTATAGAAAGCATAAATTTGAGTTTCAAACATTGTCTTTTGTTTTGATCTACAAAAGGGCTAAGCATTTCTTTCAGGAAGTTTTAAGAAAGGACAATAGAGATTCTACAAGGAAGCAGAAGATGACTTATGATCTTATGAATTATATGTTTGAAGCAATGGGATATAGTGTTGGTTGGGATTTTCAGTATGGTAGAAGATGTAAGAAGCGAGAGTGGATAGTGGAAGAAAATGTTGGTGAGTGAGAAGATCAACAATATAAAAAGAAGCCAAGATTGCTCAAGTTGAATGTGAAGTTTTATAAGTATGAGCACATGGGTTCCTATCTTTCTGAATTAAGTTAAGTTCACTATTTGAACGTGATAGGTATGCGGGTGAATTCTTCTCTAGATCATTTCTCTGGTGTGGATAAGAAGGCTTCTAATTTTGGTTTATTTATTTATAATAAATCTCATATTAGTGATTCTGATTTTCAACAAGGGAGAAATGTACAGGGTAAGATTTCTTTTCAATATCTCATGGGTCTTATAAGCAATGATACCTTTTGTGAAAGGATTGCGTGAATTGTCTCTTTTGGAATAGTAGAGGAACTAGTTCTAAAAGTTTTCTAGGGCTGCTTCGAGAGCTGATTAATAAGCATAAAATTGATTTTCTTGCTATTTTGGAGCCAAGATGAAGTGGAGAGAAAGCTCGGTGTATAGCTAAGAGACCTGGGTTTGCTAATATTGAGGTAATTGATGCTCAAGGTTTCAATGGTGGTATTTGGGTTCTTTATAATGATAATAATATAAAGTTTGATGTGATGGGTTCTCATTATCAATTTATCCATTTATGTTGTGATAATAGAATTTTTCAAACTTATCTTACTTAGGTTTATACTAGTCCAAATCCGGTCAAAAGAAGGAATTTTTGGAGTGCTCTTAAGGATATCAATTATTTAATTCAAAGGCAATGGTGTCTTGGAGGGGATTTTAGTGGTACTTTGACTTTGCAAGAATGCAGATCTAATTTGAAATTTGGGATCTTTATTAATCGTGACTTCTGTTCATAGATAGAATAATTGCGACTCATTGATATGGGATGCAATAGGCCTTTTACCACTTGGAAAAGAGGAGAGAGTGAAAGTAGGTTAGACCGAGTTCTTGTTAATTCACAGTTCATTCATCAATAGCCATATGCAAAGGTACTTCATCTTCCTTTCTTTAAATCAAGTCATTGACCTATTTTGTTTCAAATAGGTGAAGATGAAAATAGAGATGTCTGGAGAGATTCCTCGTTAATATTTGTGGCTTCATGGGTTCTTCTTGAAAACCGTTGTGATTTTGTTAAAGATTTATGGCAGGGAGATTGAAACTAGGTGGATAATATTTCTAATTTTCAATTTGAAGTGATTTCTTGAGGTCATGACATTTTTGGTCATCTATGTCGTACAAAAAGTTACCTAATGAATAGGTTGGAAGGATTAGATCATATTTCTCATCAATGCTTTGATAGAGATTCTATGGATTTGTTGTTGCTGAAACTCTGGAGGGAATTAAAAGAGGTTTTGATTCAGGAGGGCATTCTTTGGGTGCAAAAGGCTAAATGTGATTGGTATATATTTGGAGACAGAAATACAAAATATTTTCATGCTAGAGCAAAAGAAATAAGACTGAAGCTTTGAAAAACGAAGAGGGTGACTGGATTTTTGATAAGGAAGAAATTAAGGTTAATGCTCTGTCTTTCTTTTACAATATTTTCAGGGAAGAAAATGGTAATCAAACTTGTTTTTCTGGATCTTGTTCTTATCCTTTGATTGATGTTGATAAGCTAAATGGCTTGGGAAAAGAGGTATTGGATGATAAAATTAAGTAGGCGTTATTTAATATAGGAGCTTTAAAGTCCCCTGGGCCAGATGGATTGAACACTCTCTTTTCTCAAAGTCAATGGGAGCATGTTGGCCATTCTGTTATAAAGTTTGTGCAAGAAGTTTTTAATGACCCTTCCCTATTATAAGACATAAATGGTACTCTTATAGTTCTCATTCTTATGAAGGATCAACTGGAAACACTTCTTGATTTTCGTCCAATAAGCTTGTGTAGTGTCATTTACAAAGTGATTACAAAGGTAGTGGCTAATAGAGTTAAACATATCCTGCCTACCATTATATCTCCTGATCAATGTGGTTTTGTTCCTAGAAGATTGGGATAAAAGAATATTATTATAGCTCAAGACGTCATCCACTCAATGAGAAATATGAGGGGTAAAAAGAGGTTTCATGGCTATAAACATTGATTTAGAAAAGGCATATGATAGGCTTTATTGGAGCTTTATCATGAGATGCCTGGAGGAAATTAACTTACACTCTAATTTGAGAAATATTGTTCATTATTGTATATCTTCGCCAGTAATGCAAATTTTTTGGGAAGGAGCAAAACTAAGAATTCTCCCCTTCTCATGGCATAAGGCAAGGTGATCGTATCTCCCCTTATTTTTTTTGTTATTTTTATGGAAAAACTTGTTCACTTGATACATGAGGAGACATTTAATCAAAATTGGAAACCTATCAGGCTTATTAAGGGCGGTCTTCCTACTCATTTGTTCTTTACAAATGACCTTATTTTGTTTGCAGAGGCATCTTTGGAATAGGTTAAGGTGATTAAGAGTTTTTTAGATACATTTTGTAATATCTCATGTCAGAAAGGTTAGTTATAGCAAATCTATAGTTTTCTTTTCTCAACATATTAATCATAATCAGGCATCTTAGCTTACTGAAGAACTCAAAATTTTAAGTACTCATGATCTTGGAAAATACTTTGGAGTTCCTCTTCATCATGATCTGGTAAAGAAGGCTACCTATCAATTCATTGTTGATAAAAAGAAAGATAGATTGTCCAATTGGAAGGCTAACTCTATCTTCCTTGCGGGAAGGCAGACTCTTATTTCCTCAGTTGTGCAGGCAATACCTTTTTATCCAATGGAGACATGTGACCTTCCTCTTACTATCTATGATGAAATTCACAAGAGTGTTGTCATTTTCTATGGGGATCTTGTTTAGAGAGCAAGAAAATTCAAATTGTGGTGTGGAATGAGGTATATAAGGAAAAGAGAAGAGTGGGGTTTGGATTTACGACATACTAGATTACATAATAAAGTTTTTATGATGAAAGTAGGTTGGGTTTTGATTAATGACGAAGAGGCTTTTTGGACTAAAGTTATAAGAAGTAAATACAAATGTGGCAATGACTTGATTCTTACAATTGATAGGTTGCGTGCTGGATCGAGACTATGGAAAGGTGTTAAAGGAACTTAGGATCATGTGATTCAAGGAACAAAATGTGCAAGTAGGGGGAAATGAAATTGTCAGGTGAAAACATGAAAAGCATGGAAATTTTTCTTTCAAATCAGCTTATAATCTTTTGAAGGGTGACCAGTCCAGGGAAAATCTTTTTTGGAATAAAATTAGGAAAATGGGTTTACCTCAGAGGTATAAAACTTTTGTATGGCTTACACTCTTATAAAAGGTTACTAACCAATTAACCAAGATTAAGAAGAGGAATTACTGAGGATGCTTCCTGTACTTTGTGTAATCATGATACAGAAGATATTTTGCATGTCTTATGAGACTGTGCTGAAATTAAATATGTGTGGCTCTTGGAAATAAATATTGTTTTTGTTTGATGGCTTTTTTGGAAAAGGCGCAATGAGAAAGTTTTCAACAACATCAATTCGAAGGCTCATGATCTCCTTCCAAAGGCTAAAGCTATTTTGAATACTTTGTGTACATCCAAAATTGTATGGGTCAAGCTTAATTTCAAGGTATAAAAGGGGCTAATGAAGATAAATCCCTAATGGAAGTGGAAGGATGGGTGAATATTAATGTTGATGGTGTGTTTTCTCATAAGGATGGGAGGGCAGGATGTGGAGGT
Organism: Mimosa bimucronata; assembly: GCA_037074515.1. Lineage (NCBI taxonomy): Eukaryota > Viridiplantae > Streptophyta > Magnoliopsida > Fabales > Fabaceae > Mimosa > Mimosa bimucronata. The sequence continues at coordinate 7,739,503 of CM073446.1, forward strand.
ATTATCTGAGATAATCCGGGGCAATATAATTGATGAAGCTTTCATGCTAAATATTCAAAATATAGACCATATTTCAGCAGAACTTTGGGCATGTCATATTGACCTCAAAAGGGCATGGGATGGGTACCATAGACGAGTTCGAATGAGAAATGATTCTTTGGAAGCTATAAGACTTATCAAGGATGGAAGTAATGACCTCCATGAAGACTGGAACTTAATCCTTCAAAACTAGCAAATGCTTCAAAGGGTCTGGGTTGTTGATCTTCAACATGTTAGAAGAGAGAACAAAGGGGAAGCTGATCTATTAGCTAAGCGTGCATTGCATATGCAATTTGGATTTCATTTAATTTTTTTTAGATACCTTGCATATGTTTATTTTTTGTACTGTAGTGTAATTTTATCGCTTTCTTATCTATCAAAAAAATTAAGGGAGAATTATGTTAGAGGACCAATATGAAAAAATATTTAGTAAAAATCACAATAAAACTATATTTATTTATAAGGACCAAATGTTAAGTTATTAGTTTTAAAAAGATTATATTATTCGTAACTATCCCTCATATATTCCCTCCATCAAATAGCTAATAGTTAGAAGGAATGGAAACAGGATGGTAGGAGAGGGTCAAGGGAAATTTTGTATTTTAAAATTTGTATTTTAACATTTGGTCTTTCTAAATAAATATAGTTTTAACAGTAGTTCTTACTCAATATTTTTTTTCTACATGTTCTCTTGATTCTCCAATCAATTAATTCTTTTCTCAATCTATGTAATGCATGACTATGTTTATTAATGAAAAAATGCTTACTTGGGTATTTGTTGACATTAATTATTTCCATGATAAAAGGACCAATTATGATTTACATATTTTTATAAATTTTTTTTGTAATCACTATATTTCCTCAGTTCAAAAAAAATTACTTCATTTCACAATTTATAAGAAATGAATAAATGCATTGTCATTTTGGTTAAATTGAACGAATACAGATATGTAACTTTTTACTAAATTTGGAAAATCAAATCATAAATAACAAATGTAATTCCAAATTGAAATCTCAAAGCAGTAATTGCATATTCAAATATATTAAATAATACTCAAAGCATTAATTGCATATTCAAATGCATTAAATGATAATAAAGTTTTTCCCATGAACTTAATATCATTATTAAATGTAACCCATTTGAAGTCAACCATAGAATTAACTCATGCTTGGCCCTATATAATAAGGTCGTCGGTGGTAAGATTCCCACATCTCCTAAAGAAATATTCAAATATATTAAATAATACTCAAAGCATTAATTGCATATTCAAATGCATTAAATGATAATAAAGTTTTTCCCATGAACTTAATATCATTATTAAATGTAACCCATTTGAAGTCAACCATAGAATTAACTCATGCTTGGCCCTATATAATAAGGTCGTCGGTGGTAAGATTCCCACATCTCCTAAAGAAATACCAGATATGAGTCCATATATGAAATCTCTACTTCTGCTCTTGCCCATATTTGCTTCAATCTTGAAAATCGATTGCAAACTTCCAGATTTTTTTTTCCAAACTATAAAAGTGGAACTCGTCAATCTCTTGCATAGTCAAGATGACTTGACTATTCATTGCCAAGATAAGCATCATGATCTTGGATATGTCACTCTCAAATTCAAAGAACAGTATTCGTTCAGTTTCAGAATGAATCCGGTGGTATGGAGTAAATTGTATTTCTGTAGCTTTCAATGGTCATCAGGACCGCTTTATCACTATGATGTATATGATCAGGCACGCGACGACTGCAGAGTCTGCTTTTGGAATATAGGAGAAAATGGTCCTTGTGATGAATATGGATATTGTGATGTTTGGAATGCACCGCCTAACTCAATGCAAAGTACTCTTAGTGTTGTTACTTCAAACAATACCAACATTACTCAACCTCATATTTGATCACTAAATAATATCTAATGTTGTATAACCTTTTATTGTGACAGATGAAAGTGATATCATTATCCACATTCTTGTGTCAACTTTATTTTACTTTCAAGCATTAAAATTAATGGATTAAAGTGTATCTAGCACCCTAAAGTATTTTCTTAATTGCATCCATTACTCTTAAGTAATTTGGGATTCATACAACTACAATTTTTTTAAATGTGTCTAATGCCTAAAGGTGATTCTCGAAGTATCCACTACCATGAAGTATACGTTTTAGGTGTGTCTAGAACGATGAAGCATTTTTAGGTGCTTTCAGGTTCTGGATGCATGACAAATCTCAAGATTTGTGTGAGTTTTATATGTGCGTTAGAGGGCTTTATCATGTTTATATAATGATTGTGGCTTCATAGATGAGATTATTTTATATTCAAAGTCATCAAATGAGAATATTGCAATCTAGGGGCGAAAATGGCATCATCGTTGACTAATTGTTTACAACTGGTTTCTAGGACATTTTTTATTTATTTTGCATGCATTTTCATTTTATAACACTTACTAGAAGACAAAAAAAGGAAAACTACAAGGAGGGGGGGAAAACCAAACTAATGAAGTTTGAGCAAACTCACCCTAGATTCTCCATAGAGACACTTTAATGAAGCTCAACGTCAACTTGCCACAACGAAGCAGGGAGCTAAGTAGAGATACTTCATTTTAGGCCAAACCTAATGTGGCCTTGCCACAATGAGGCAACAATGAGGACGAGATTTTTATGATGAAACTCAATGATTTGATGCAACCCGTAACTCGGATCTAGATTTTACTCTAATGACTCATCTTGGAGGATACTTAGCACAATGTTTTAGGTTAAACAAGGTATATTTGGAGCCTCCATCCTCACTGTATTATATTTTCGCTACTACAAAAAACCCTTTTAACATCGCCTTTAATTGTCCACTAATTATAAAGCTGACGTTGAAAAAAAAGGAGGTGGAAATTTTTGTAATTAATTGGCAAGACGTCAAAAGTAATGATGTCTCTCAATAAACGTCTCTCAGGTTTATTGAGAGGCGTCGTTAATTACGAAGTCCCTAAGACATCGTTAATTACGAATTCTCTAATTATCTTGATTAGGGACATCATTTTTCTTTTTATACTTCTTCAGAGATTTCTTCCCCATTCAAAAGTTCAAACACGTTGATTCAGTGAGTAGTCCATAAACCCTAATTTTTACCCTCTACCCTTTTCATTTCCCACGGCCACTACTATGAGCATCCCATTCTTCTTCTTTATGCTTCACCATCAATATTCTCTCACCTTCAGCACCATTCTTCTTAGCACCGAGCATGCACGAGGAGTGAGGGAGTTTTATTTTCTTTATTTGTTCTCTCCTTTCCCATCGCTATTGCTCCGCTGCAGCAAATCCTTCCTGCTTTTCCTCTATTTTAGGTCCCCACCTAGATTTCCCATTTCTTCTTCTCATTTTTTGTTTTTTTGGTTTTTAGTTTCTGATAAAACATCTAGTAAACTGGCTGCACTTTTTGATCTCTTTTATTTACCAAATTTCTTCTTCTTCTTTTACTAGGCCCGTGAGCATGCCATTCTTCTAATTTTGGGTTCATTACGAGCAATAGCAATGCAAGAGCTTGTACTTATATTTACCTATAACTAATAATGCTAATCTTTCGAAATGTCTTTAATCATTGTACACTGCTCACTATCATTATTTATGTACTCCATTCGTCCCATAATATAAGGTCCATTTTTTTGAATGACCTTATCCCAAAATATAAGGTCCTATTTGACATTGTTTGGATAATAAATGCGTTTTTCCAAATTCTACCCATGCATTAATTTTCCCACACATTCTCTTTCATCTTCTTTTCATAATTACCCTCACTCTTACTTATTTATAAATAAGGGCACTTTTGAAGAAAAGGGTATATTTCATAGACATTTATTGATTTTAACTAACTTTAACTAATTTTTTAGGAACCCGCAATTCTGTTAAAAAGACCTTATATAGGGAAAAGCCTTTTTAGAGGCATTAGTATCTTGATTAAACCCTAAGAACAATAACGGAGGACCATACATGCCATTTGAGCTTGAGGTTAGTCTGAATACAAAAATGCTAGAGTTGTTGTCAATTTCTGATGTACGCTTCTGCACTTGAATGTTATTGTTATGTATTTTAACACAATAGGTAAGGGTTGAATATGTAAATGTCAGGTTGTTGAAGCAACCCTGCTTTCCAGAATACAGCATTTAGAGCAAAAACTGATGCACTTAGAACCTCATGTAAGTATGTGAACATAGTGAGTTGCGATACATCTATGATGATCGCCTGCTCTCATGTAACTTCCTAAGTAAAAATTAATAGTTTATCTTCTGTTTCCAAGGTTCAAGCTCTTCTTGAGGCATTGCCAAACTGACCAACTGGCAACATATTGGAGGAACTTTGTATCAGCAATCAAACTTTAGTATTTTGTTGTACTTTTCTTAATGAAAGCTTAGTGGACAATAATAGTATTTTTACTACACAATAAGCAAAATATTACAACTCACTATTATTTCCTCTTAATTAAGTGCTTCAGCACTTTCTACAAAATACAAGAGCTTTGCTCTCTTTTCTCTCTTTCTCTAATGCACTCACTAACACTACTACAACTTCAAGCATACATGAGTACATATATATAGCTTAAAACATGCTGCCATGTAGAAGCCTTTAGGAACAAATCTTGCTGCCATCTTTGACAAAAGCTTTACAACCAAAAGAAAGGAGATTGTAGAAGCTGCTATGTAGAAGTTTGTTACAAACTTTGCTTTGTTCACTGCCATATAGTGTCCAGCTATGTTGTCCTTTGTGCAGTAATTTTTGACTTTCTTCTTGCTTAATATGTGTGTATTAAAATTTGTCTTGTGTGTGTTACAATTATTGACTTTCTTGCTTGATTTGAATCCTAACCCCCCCCTCAAATTAAGCTTATCATTCCAAGTCTCTGTTTGAGCATAGGAAATATATCCGCTTTCAGTGGCTTCGTGAATATATCTTCTAACTGGTCTTCAGTGCTACAGTAGGCTAATTCCACTTTCTTGTTCTTCACTTGCTCACGAATGAAAAGATCTTTGTATCGATGTGCTTGTTTTGGCAATGAGACACTGGATTCTTTGTGAGTGAGATGGTAGATTTGTTGTCAACATATATTGTGATTGGTCCTTCTTGTGTAAAGGATAATTCACCCAAAATATTTTTTAACCAAATTGCTTGACAAGTGCATGCTGCAGCGGCTATGTATTTTGCTTCACAGGTTAATAGAGCAATTGTTTGTTGTTTCTTTGATGATCATGAAAATGCTGTTGAGCCAAGATGGAATAAATATCCAGATGTTCTTTTTCGATCATCCAAGTCTCCCTTATAATCACTGTCTGAGTAACCAACCCATTTTGATTCTTTAGAATGCGTGTAAAATAGACCATGATCCATCGTACCTTTGATGTATCTCAAAATTCTCTTTGTTGTAATCTAGTGATCCTGTTTTGGCTTCTACATAAATCTGCTAACCAGTCCAACTACGTAGATAATACCTGGCCTTGAGATAGTCAAGTAGCTTAAACTTCCAATAATGCTTTTAAACAACGTTGGATCTACTGGCTCACGTGTTGAGTTAATGCTTAACTTCATGCCTGGTTCTGCTGGTGTGGTTACTGGATTACAATCTTGCATACTAAACTATAGCTTTCTTACAGTCATTGAACATACCTGGATTGTTTCTAGTGAAGATCATATCATTCACATATAGGCACACGATGATGATGTCTCCAGTTTTATTTTTCTTCGTGTATAAGGCATATTCGTATGTTCTTTTCATAAATCCAATCTTCTGAAAGTATTCATCAATTTTAGTATTCCATGCCGGCGGAGCTTGCTTTAATCCAAATAAAGCTTTTTTAAGGTGACATACTTTTTCTTCTTGCCCTTTATTATAGATTCAGCGGTTGCTTGATATAAACTTCTTCTTCAAGGTAGCCATTTAGAAATGCTGACTTCAAGTCCATCTGATAAATTTTACACTGATTTTGTGCTGCAAGTGCTGTGAGTTACCTTACGGTATCAATTCTTGCTACAGGAGTGAACACTTCATCATAATCAATTCCATATTTCTGCTTGTATCCTTTGGCAACGAGTCTTGCTTTGTACTTTTCCACTTGTCCTTCTTTGTTGGTTTTCATCTTGTACACCCATTTGACTCCAATTGGATTATGTCCTTTTGGCATATTTGTTAATTCCCATGTATCATTTCTTCTGATGGCAGTAATTTCTTCATCCATAGCCTTCTTCCATTTTTCATCTTCAGCAGCTTCTTGATATGTTGATGGATTACCATTAAACAAAATAAGGAATAATCAGGAGATGTCTCAATAGGTTCAATGTCATTATAAATTTCATGGAGGCTGCATGTCTTTGTGAGAGGTTCACTTGAGCTATTGCTGCTACTTGGTGATGTTCTTCTTGATGGAATTGTTGCAACAAGACTTGGTGGAGGGCTTTGGCCAATACCTTCATTGTTTTAAGTGATAAAATTATCTTCATTATCATCACGAAAGAATAAACCGTCAACTTTCTTTTCTTCTGCACTCCATTTCCAATAGTCAATTTCGTCAAACTCAACATCTCTTGAGATGATCACCTTCTTTGTGATAGGATTATACAATCTATAAGCTTTGCTTCTTTTATCATAACCAATGAAAGTACACTTCTCACCTCTATCATCCAGCTTCTTTCTGACTAATTCAGGAACATGAGCATATGCAATACACTCAAAAAATTTTGAATCTCCAACTCCAGGCTTTTGACAACTTCATGCTTCATTTGGTGTCATATGTTGTACACTTTTTGTTGGATAGCAATTTAATAGGTAAACCGCACACTAAACTACTTCGGCCCAGAAGTTTCTTGGTAAGTGCTTACCTTTCACCATGCTCCTTGCCATGTTAAGAATAGTGCGATTCTTTCTTTCCGCAACGCCGTTTTGTTAAGGGGTGTATATAACAGTCAGTTGATGAATAATCCCATATTCTTTAACAAAATCTTCAAGTAAGTTTGTAGTATACTCACCTCCTCTATCAGATCTAAGTATCTTCAAATAATACCCACTTTGTTTTTCAACCATTGCTTTAAACTCTTTGAATTTTTCAATAGTTTCTGATTTTTCTTTAAGAAAATATACCCAACTTTTTCTACTAAAATCATCAATAAAAATTAGGTAATACCTGTTTTCTCCAAGTGATAGTATGTCAAACGGACTGGTTAAATCCGAGTGCACAATCTCGAGCAGTCTTATAGCTGTTCGAGATTTTCCTACTTCGAAACTTTGTCTGTGTTGTTTTCCTTTCATGCATCCTTCATACAAATGATCTGGTGGATTTATTTTTGGCAGTCCGTTCACCATATTTGCCTTAGCTAACAATTTCATACCAGAAAACCCAAGATGTCCATATCTTAGGTGCCATAGCCATGAGTCATCTTTAATAGAAGTCTTCATGCACTTCACTTCTCTTGATTCGATGTCAATAGTGGAAAGGCGATTTTTTGTCATATTAACCTTGGAAACTAATTTGCCATATTTGTTTCTCAAGGTTAATGAATAGTCCTTAATCACCACCTCATATCCATTTTCACTAAGCTGTCCAATACTGATGATGTTGCTTTTTAGGACCGGTACATAATATACTTCGATTAGGTACTTTTTTTCGTTCTTCTGAGTAATCATGATTTTACCTCTACCTTTGATATCTGCGTGTGAATTATCTCCAAAGGTTACTCGTCCATGAACTTTTTCATTTAGTTCGACGAACAACTCTTTTTGACCACATATATGATTACTGGCACAACTATCAAGGTACCAAATATTTTCCTTGGATTCTTGAATCTCTTTATAGGTAAGGAATATGTAAGATTCCACATTTTCCTCATCTACTGTTGTAACATGGTTTCTTTCTTTTTGTTCAGGAGCCGTTCTGCACTCATAGCTATATTGACCATATTTATTACAGTTATAACACTGTATCTGAGTTTTATATCCCTGTTGAAATCTTCCTCGACCTCGACTTCTGCCACGAACGCCTCTTCCATGACTTGGCATTTGATTTTCCTCACTTGACTATCCTCTACCATATGATTGATAGCCACGTCCACGTTGTCCTCGACCACCTTTGTTTCTAACTCTATATCCTCCACGATATCCTCCACGGTTGTCAGAATTTTGTGTTAGGCTTATGCTTGTTATATCTTCATTTAAGGACAACTTGCTTTGCAAAGCTTGTTACAAATTTTTAGAATCATCATTTTGCTTCATCTTTTGCTCATAGGCTTGAAGAGAACCCACAAGCTCATCAAAGGATATTTATGATAAATCCTTCGATTCTTCGCAGCAACCACATAATTAAATTTGCGTGCCAATGAACAAAAAATCTTTTCCATCACTCTAACATCATCAAGAGTTTCTCCATTTCTCTTCATCTCGTTAGCCACCGATTTTACCTGAGTTACATAATCATCTACGCTTTTTAACGTTTTCATTTTTAATGTCTCAAATTCAGCTCTAAGGGTTTGTAAACGTACCTTTTCAGCCTTTTTTGCTCCCTGAAGAGATTTTTGCAAAATCTCCCATGCCTCCTTAGATGTCTTTGCTCCAGAAATTTTTTCAAAGGTTGATTTATCAATACTTTGATGAATTGCATTCAATGCCTTGCTATCTCTTTCTCGATTATTCCTCAACACTTTTTTATTCATTTGATAAGGCTGCTTCAGCTGCTGCATCTACTGGGACTTCATAACCTGTTTCAACCAGATCCCAGTAATCAAGTGCTCCAAGTAAGACTTTTATTTGAATACTCCAATTGCCATAATTTGTCTTCGTTAATTTTGGGACTTGAAACTGAAATATATTTGACATCTTGGTGTTTGCAGGAACCTGACTCGGATACCACTTGACAGAAGCGTAGTGGACAACAATAGTATTTTTACTATATAATAAGCAAAATATTACAAGTGACAAAATAGAACTCACTATTATTTCCTCTCAATTAAGTGCTTCAGCACTTTCTATAAAATACAAGAGCTTTGCTCTCTTTTCTCTCTTTCTCTAATGCACTCACTAACACTACTACAACTTCAAGCATACATGAGTACATATATATAGCTTAAAACATGCTGCCATGTAGAAGCCTTTAGGAAAAAATCTTGCTGCCACCTTTGACCAAAGCTTTACCGCCAAAAGAAAGGAGATTGTAGAAGCTTCTATGTAGAAGTTTGTTACAAACTTTGCTTTGTTCACCGCCATATAGTGTCCAGCTATGTTTGTCCTTTGTGCAGTAATTTTTGACTTGCTTCTTGCTTAATATGTGTGTATTAAAATTTGTCTTGTGTGTGTTACAATTATTGAATTTCTTTCTTGATTTGAATTCTAACATTTCTTTCAAGAAGTTACCTGCCTTCAGTTGTACTGATAATGCACCATGGGTTGCAGTCATCATATGCTACCTTGCCAAATTGCTAGGTTAAGTAAGGTTCGGGGGCGGCACCTCTCAGACAAATGCTGCTTGACCTTCTGGAGGACCCCTTTGAAATACAATGTATATGTGTTATGGGAAGAAACTGCAAGCTTAAGAAAGGACAAGACGTTGTAGAGTGCTCAGTGGCCTCCGAAAAGCAGGTTGTTGAGGGTAAGCTGTTCAAAGATCTTTTTTCTTAGTTGTCGTCATATTATGGATCTGATTCCATATATAATTTACATGTTGATAACAAGTTCTGAATTTCATTTATTTTTTATCATCTCCATGTAGAGGAAGAGGAGGAAATTGAGATGCTTTTGGAAAATTATCTTCAAAGGTTATCCTCTATCTTATTTTTGGCATTACATTCCAGACTTGATTTGTATATTTATGTGCTCTGAGGATTTCATATTTGCAGATGAAATGGAAGATTCTGCAAGAGAAATGGGAGACTTTTAGATTTCACAAGAGAAATGGGAGATTCCATACTGTCAGTTTAAGGTTTGATATCTCTCTTTCTTTGTATCACAACCTCCCCTTTCTGGAGAATTGCTAAATTGTTTGCAGCTGAAATTTAATCTCGACTGCCTCATCATGTTTATTTGCAGCTAATGGAAAAGCAATTCCTAATATATGAAAGATCAATTAGTTTTATGTTGAAGCCACTATTATGCTAGTAAATAGATACTTGATTATACTCCCTCTATTCCCAATTATAGGACAAAAGTTCTTAGGGTTGGGTGTCCCTATTTATATTTATAAGACAGTTCACAGTATTTGAGGAGTAAGCAATATTTTTTCCCTGAATTGCCTCTATTTAAGTTTCTAAATAAAGCATTTAAAGCTTACCAAACACTTAGCATTTATTATAGGTAGAATTGGAAAAGTGGGGAAAATGGTTTAAGGCATGAATTTGTTAATTTAGTTCAACCGGTATGTGTGAATTAATTGACTTTTTCCTATAATAAAAAACGAGGTAGTACTTTGTATTTCTCAGTTTGTGCCTGCATTGGCCAACTTTGGATTTCACATTATGGCACAGTTAAACAAGGGTAGAGCGTTCAAGAGGTTAGAAATGCATTAAGACATACTCAACAATCAAGAATGGACAAAATCTTGTGTTTTTACTATGTAGAGAACTACTCAGATTTCCTTTGTGAAAAAGTACAAGACAAAGTTTCTTCAGAGCATATGCATAAACTTATCCATGTTTTTTATAACTATGAGGTTTTAGTTATCAATCTTGTTTGGTTTAATAAAATTAAACTTCTTTCGTCAGCTCAAGGAGGCTTGAGTTGTTGAGTGGAACTACTTCTCCATGTTGGAGCATTCTGTTTAGCAGTTGGTGACCTTATAACAGGTGTAGTTTCTTCCTTAACTATTTTATATGGTAAAAAGTTTAATTGCTCAATGTGGTATTAAATGGAATGGAAACGTAACAATTATCTTGAATGCTTTTTTTCATAGCCATGACTAATTGTCACATGCAAGTAACTGTTTTATTTCCTGAGAGAGCATATTTTCATTACTTGATCTTAAGTTAATATCAAGATATAGTATCTAAAATTTAGGTATTTTTGGCATGAATCTGAAGTCCTATCTTGAAGAATGTGCGGTATGTGAGTTGTTGGATGTTGTATTATATTCATGATATATTTGACCATTCTTGTTACTGGTAGGCGATTATGACCGTTAAAATGACCACACGTTTGGACTTGGTGCAGCTTGCCCTTTTTTTAACAACAGCTCTGATAATAATGGGTGCAGTTGTAGCCTTCTTTCTTATGTATTCCTGAGTTTTTCCTTTCAAATTTGTAGTAAATTAAAAAGTGATCATTTGTACAAAATATTTAGTTGAGTAAACATGAAATTTTTTGTTTGTGTATAGTAGCTAGACCTCCCACATGTATATATGTTTAGTTTGACTAATTACTTATAGCTAGGTTGATCAACATGTGTTATGAATAATGTATATATAATTCTATTGATCTCTATATAAGTATCTGTTTCTGTATGAGTATATGTGTAAATGTGAGATCTGCAACCGTACTGCATGCAAATAGGGAAACCAAAACAAATGATTAAAATAGTTAAAAAAGAAGTGTTTTGACTTCCTCAATTATATAATAGGGGACATCGTTTCTCAGAAATCAAACGGCAGATCTCTTCTTTTAAGATTTATCGACGTCACTAACAATTTAAATTCGGACGTTAAAAGGTGAGAAAAAATGTCCATTTTATTTTAGTGTGAGACGTTGTGTTATGGAATTATAAATAATTGCCTAATCTAACTAATCAGTCTACATATATAAGTCGATGTATATGAAATTGTACCTCATGCTTTGAGACTAATTTGCTTAATGCAGTTATATTCTCTCTTTTCTCGTCCGTGTTCTCTATTCTCTTCTTTACCCCCTCCGCCTCCTCCTCCTCCTCTTCTATACAATCTACCTATCAGTGGTATCAGAGCTTGTGATTCTTGGATGGGTTTCCATGACTCGCTTTCGATCATGTTCTCAGCCTAGTGGCTCACGAGATGGAGATTCGGAGGCAGACACACGTTTTCACCAGATTGAAGTTCGACTTCAATCTTGGATCCTCAAATGTGACAGCTACTTTGTGCTGGATGACACTCGTAAGGATCGTAAAATTACCATGGCTAATATACAATTAGATGAAAAAGCCTTTCTATGGCGTTCAACGCATAAGAGGGTAAATTCAATGACGTGTCTAGACCGAGTAACAGGTGAAGGGGTTCAAATTCAAGGGTGTCATCTTATTCAGGTGGGTCCCAGACCTTTAGGACAAATTTTAATTTGCAATCCAAGTCAGTGAACCCATCCGTGCCTCCGTGGAGTTACTCTGTTCCTTCGCCTTCAAAAACAGAGTATTCTAAACCTTCTTATTGTGCTTCGCACAAGATGACGGTTGAAGAAGTAGATGCGCATAGGGCAAATAACCTTTGCTTTTAGGAACCAAGACCATCCCCAGCGTCATAGAATGGAGTTGCAGTTGTTGGAAATTAAACCTGAGGAAGAAATGGAACTTGATGAAGATGTGGGGCATGCAGATTAAATTTAGTCCTCTACTGAATGCCTGCAAATTTCACACTATGCAATACAGGGTAATGTGGGAGCTTCATCAATGAAGATACAAGGATATGTTAGTAAGAGACCTGTCCAAATCTTGATTGACAATGGAGCAACACATGATTATATATGGGATGTGTTTGGATTGCCGTTGGAGAAGTGACTTTTTTTTAGAATGACTTTTTCAGAAGTGACTTTTAGATAAAAGTCATTTGTGTAAAGTGATTTATGTTTGGATTTGTGATGATAGAAGTGACTTTTTTTCAATCTGATTTTTAGAAATATGTTTGATTATTATATTGAAAAGCACGTTTAGATGAAAAATTACTAAAAAAGGCATCATTATCATTAAATAATACATATCTAATATATATATTCTTATTAAAGGCTTCGCTTCTCCCTTATTTTCAGGAAAATAATTTTAAAAAATAATATTTTTAGCTCAAAGGAGTATATTGTGGGAAAAAATAGTTAGAAATTGTTATGGTAAATTTTTGGAGATAAAAAAAATTTTAAATTAAAAGAAATTATCTTATTTGAGAATTTTAGGGGTCTAACAGTCTAATTTTCCTACCCACTTTACTAAATAACACATAACAAAAGGCGTGGGACCTACTAAAAGTCAGAAGTCAGAAGCCAAAAGTCACTTTTTTTGCTTCTGACTTTTCACGTTGCAGAAGTCATTTTAAACCAAAAGTCATTGTCAAAATAAGTGAGGCCAAACATAATTTTTTTCTTAGAATGACTTCTGATTTTGGGATCCACTTCTGGCCTCCAGAAGTGAGATCCAAACATGCCCATGAACTGTAATTTGGCAAGGAGATTGGGGTGGAAGGGTGGTGATACTCCACTGGCTGTAATAGAGGTGGCAAGAGGTGGGAAATTACATGTATTTAGGACATGGAAGGATCTACAATGGAGAATGAGTGGTAAAGAATTTTGTGGGGATTTGCACATTATGGATATTTGGAATTATGATATTGTTTTTGAACTTTACTGGTTGGGAAATGTTGTACATCAAGCTTCATGGAACTATGATTAAATGGTCATGACTTTCTAGTACGATGTGATCTTTGTACATTACAACTAGAATCTTATGGAGAATGCCATTTTATAAATCGGAATAGTAAATATAAGGAGGGTGAATGTCATCTTTTCTTGCTGCAATCAGTGAGTAATGGTTTTGGACATCAGTATGTGTTGCATGGTAATCCAGGAGGTACTGATGAGGGAATTCAGGGCTGTTAAAAAGAATTTGTAGATAATTTGTAGATTTTTTTTCGGAACCTAAGGGGCCGCGTCCCTTGTGGGAAGATTTTAATCACCCCATTGTGTTGTATGAGGGATCAGATCCAGAACTTGCCGCCTTACAGGTATTCTACCATCCAAAAAGATGAAATTGAGAAGCAGGTTAAGGGATTGTTGGAATCTAGTATAATAAATAGTGTCTCCTCTCCTTTCGCTTCACCAATATTATTAGTGAAGAAAAAGGATTGTTCTTGGAGGATGCGTATAGAGTATAGACTATCGCAAGTTGAATAGAAGGACAATGAAGAACAAGTGTCCCATGCCTTTTTGTGGAGGATTTATTCGATGAGTTGTGTGAGTAATGTTCTTACTTTCTTCGCTAAAGTAATCAATTAAAACTAGGTCCAACTACAAATGTATTATAGTGCCAACGTAGGTCATTCTCCCAAGGAGCAATTTATCAGTTTTTCTCTAGGATTAAATTTAGGTAAAAAATGCAATAAAATGATGGACCTAAACTAAAATGCAAATCTAACTGCTAAAAATGAAACTAACCTTTATGAATGCAAAGGTAATTTTGGGGGGTTTTTTATGATGAAAAACTAAAATCCTAAATAAAGAAACTAATTAATAATTAATAAATAAAATGAACAGTTATTTGATTCGATTATGATGAATGGGGACAATTTAGGAATCACATGAAATTGACTTTATTTGCCTAAATAAATTAATTAGACTAAAGGGAGATAAAGATATTGGAATTAATGTATTTAATTAACCAAGTATTTCATGGAAAACCCTCAACACAACACCTCTTAATCTACTAGAGAACTCATAATGGATTAAGAGTTAATTAATTAAATATATTAAAACAAATACAATTCAACTAATTGTGGAAATTATATTTCGGATTATCTAATTAAACAATCAAATAATCTACCACTCAATTAAAAGTGATAAAAACCCAAATTTGTAATAGAAATCATATTAACAATTAAATTAATAACGAGAACTCAATTATAAATTTAGTTGACAATGCAAGGGTTTTGTAAACATAAAATTCAACAATCGATAAAGCATAAATGGTATCCAGACATCAATCCAATCTAGAGAATAAACGAGTCTTTAATCTAGAACTATATTAATCTCAAACATTACAACCAAAAGTTATTTAAAACTAAACGATCTTTAAGTTCTGGATGAAAAAAAAAATAAAAGGACAAACACTCCCTTGTAGTCTTCAAGTGCAAAACCTAGGCTCTAATCTCCTCCATATTCCTCCCAAATTGTCTCCCGGTTAATCTACCCTTCCATCACGATCTCTACTCCTTCATATTTCATTGTTGATGAAGCCACGGCCATGAAGGAGTATGATAAGAAAACTGGATTAAAGGGCCATGTGTTGGTGAATAGAGAATGAATGGATTAGGTGGCGCGATTGTAGGTGGATGGAATTGAAAGGGTAACGGTGTGTTATGTCTCCCTTGATGGTGTGCGGCCAGCTCCTTTTATAAGTATAGTAGGGAATATAGGTATAGGATTTGGGCCTAATAAGATTATATTAACCCATCAAAATTTAGCCACTAGATCCTTCTTAATTTCTAAGACTCATTCTGCACCGTAGGATCTTCTAATCTCCTCTTCCTTGTCCTACAAGAATTAAATGAGATTGTGATTTCACATATTTGGAAATAATTTATCAATGACAAAATATGCAACTAGAATATTAACAATTCTAAACCCAATAATCTACTTATTAATTCGGATTTACATTATTTCTTAAAATTGGCTAATTATTCAAATATTTCTTAATTCTTAATTTGTCTAAGATAGCCTAAAATTATTTTCAAAATATAGAATAAAGTGAGATAAAATATATGAAAATATAATATTGATTTATCAGTGAGGTTAGATGGTTTACAAAGCTTGATTTGCGTGCTGGGTATCCCGAGGTAAGGATGGAGCCTTGTGACACACATAAAATAGCATTCAAAACATATTCGGGTCATTACAGGTGGTTGGTAATACCGCTTGGGCTGACAAATGCGCCAACGAAGCTCCAAGAAGCCATGAACCATACATTTCAGGAGTATCTTCGAAAGTTTGTGCCTTTTTTACGATATACCACTCTGTTCCTTATTATAAGTCCACCTTAACTACTTCTCACATATCAAGGAGTGGAAGTTATAGCATTAAATATGTCCTATTTTTAAATTTTTTTCCAACTTTACCCTCATTTAATAATAGGTGTTAAAATAATATTTTATGTATAATAAACCTTCTCTTTGATATTCCCTATTTCCAATGTAGGGGTAAAATAGTCACAACAGCATTAATTGATCCCAAAGTGGACTTATATTTATGAACAAAAAATTTGTGGTAGTTGGACTTATAATAAGGAACAGAGTGGTATTGGTTTATAGTCGTAACATGTCTGGTCATGTTCAGCATTTAAGACTAGTCTTGGAGATATTAAGGACTAAGTATTTTTTTGTGAAAGAGTCTAAATGTACCTTTGCTGCAACTAAAGTGGAATACTTGGGTCACATTATCAAGGGAGATGTAGTGGCCACTGATCTGAAGAAAATTCAAGATGTTTTGAATTGGCCGGAGCCCAAATCTGTCAAGCGATTGTGTTCTTTCTTAGATGTAGCTGGGTATTAAGCTTCATCCGAGGATATGGGAATCTGACAAGGCCTCTAACTGATTTGTTGAAGAAGAATGCGTTCCAGTGGGATGAGAAAGCTGTTCTGGCCTTTGAAAAAATGAAGGAAACGCTTATTTCTACACCTGTCTTGGGGCTGCCAGACTTTTCAAAAACCTTTGTAGTTGAGACAAACGCTTGTAGTAGTGGTATAGGCGTTGTTTTGATGTAGCAAGGTCAGCTATTAGCCTTCTTTAGTAAGGCTTTACATCTCAGCATCAGTCCTTGTCTATTTATGAAAAGGAGTTGTTAGCAGTAGTGCAAGTGATTGATCATTGGCGGCAACATTTGGAGGGCAGAAAGTTCATTATACATACAGATCAGCAAAGTCTTAAGCACCTACTTGATCAGAAATTTAAAACCTCTTTTCAAATGTTATGGGTAGCTGTGGGATATTATTATGAGATTCAGTGTAGGAGAGGGAGTACTAATAGTACAGCAGATGCTTTATCTCAGATGCCTAAAGATGAACTCCTTCAAATTACATTTTCTACTTGTTTTGATAAGCTATTGCTGGATATTAAAGATAGTTGGAGTGCTGACCTAGATATGCAAGAATTTTTAGCTAAAATACAGCATCATGGTGCTGTGTGGGGTAAGTATATTTGGGATAGAGAATTTTTTAGGAAGGGGTAGGTTAGTGATTGGCAACGTGGCTGACTTGAGGATGAAAATTTTGGACTGGTTACACTCAAGTAGCCAAGGTGGACACTCGGGTATTCATGCTACCTATCAAAGGGTTAAAACTTTGTTTTGGTTGAAGCATTTATTTGTGGATATTCGAGATTTGATTCAAATGTGTGATGTGTGTGCTAGATGCAAATATGATACAACTGCTTACCCAAGATTTCTCCAACCTCTTCCTATTCTGAGGAAGGTTTGGGAGAGTCTTACTATGGATTCATTGAAGAATTGCCTAGATCTAATGGCACGGATGTCATTTGGGTGATAATTGATAGATTAAGTAAGTATGCACACTTATTAGCCTTATCTCATCCCTTTTCCGCTTCTGTTTTGGCATAGTACTTTTTTGAAAATATATATAAATTGCATGGTGCGCCAATGGAGATAATAAGTGATCGGGATCCTACTTTCATTAGTAATTTTAGGTAAGAGTTTCTTAAGGTTCTTGGTATTCAACAGAAACTACGTCCTCCTATCATCCACAAAATGATGGTCAATCTGAAGTGTTAAATAGGTGTGTAAAAACCTACCTATGTTGCATGTGTTAGGAAAACCCAAGGACTGGTCGAAGTGGTTACCGTTGGCTGAGTGATGGTTGATTGCACCCGAGATTTATATGATTTTTATAGCTAAATTCAGGGGATTATAGCATAATCTAGGGTCTTTTGTGCTTAAAAGAACAAATTCTATAATTTGCGTGCTTGCTTGGGATTAATGCAATTTGGTAGCATAATTGTCATAATTGGTGATTAGTTTTTGATTAATTAATCTCTAGGACAATTGATATTACCTTAGCATGGTTTTCATTGCAGATCACATGAAGAATATGTCGGAAATCGGAAGAAAATCCAAGCGATGGAGAACCAGGAAGCAAAACATGGAAGGTCCTGCCTACTGTGACGCACACATGTGTCCGCTGCGGTGAACAACCCAAAACCTGACTCGAATGGGTTGATTTTTTTAGGATTTTAGGTTATGAAATAATGGGACCCGACCCAAAACTCCTTGGACCCAATTCCTCCTTGCAAAATTCGACCTAAAAACATAAGAAGAGGCTTGGGCACTCATTCATTTATTCGTTCACCTCCTCCTTCAAAATCAGCACCTCTCTTCCTCTTCCACCAAATTTCTGCACCGTTCTTCTTCTCTTCATCTCTTCTTCACCCTTTCACCATGGTTGATGAAATGGAGCCTCTCTTGATGGCTTCTAACCTCTCCATGTGTGGCTAGGTCCTCCTCAAACTCTCTTGGTGATGGGTTGAAGTGGCTCAAGCTAGGGTTCTTCAAAAGGGGAGTTTTTCTTGTTCAAGTTTTGTAGTTTGATTTCCAATACATGTATTCTTGGTATTTCTTTGTTGAATTGCTAGAGTATGTGTATGGTTGAGATTGAAACTATGTAATTGTTGATCAAATACTTGTGTTGATGGATTGGATGTTGCATTGATCACGTTCTCTTATTGATATTAATTGCATTTGGAGTTTTTATGGTTTAATTGTCCAGCATTATAAAGTGGGATGATTTTATCTATTAGCTTTTCTTGAGATTGATATCTATGAGGGATTATTGTGTTGGGTTTATTTATGTTGAATTGTCAAGTTTACTAGTGCTTAGGTAATTTAATTAGCTGAACTCACCTAAAGGAATTAATATAATTTTCCAATCTAATCACACAAGAGCAATGGGACAAGATCATTAATTAGTCATGATTTTAGTTCTAGTTAATGATAATTAGTCATTGGGCTTATTGATGTTGACTGATTTAGAAGTGATTCCATTGGTAAACCTAATCTCCAATTATCATGAATTTGAATTAAGTCAACTAAGACCTTAATTAATGTTGAGTAGAGTTACAATCTATATGTTGACCCATTCCTTTGATTAGGACTTTGGATTGTTTGAATGGTCTTGGCCCAATTGGCTTTCTTGTTCCCCTTATGTGTGAACCCAAACTTGTCCTTAATACCCTAACCAAGAGAGCCTCCTTATCATTGATTTCCATCATTCACCCCATTTTTATCCCAAAAATCTAAAAACAAGTATTTTCTCATGCATTGTAGTCTTAATCGAAATTGTTTCTAAAAACCCCAAAACCCCAACTTTTATTTGCCTTTCTTGCATTTAGTTAAGGTAGGTAGATCATTAAACTCCTTGCGAATGATCCGGGGTTGCACCACTAGATTGCAATCCTTGGTTTTGTAAATAATTTGCATTTAACCCCCAAGGCATTAAGGAAAGGTTAAATCAATGGTACAACACCACCTATCATACTTCTACCAAGGCCACTCCTCACAACTTGTTGTGTGGTCAAAAACCCTCGCTTTATGTGCCATATTTGCCTAAGGATGCTGTTGTTGATGCTGTAGATAGATCACTTATAGTAAGGGAGGAAACTCTATCGGTGGCAAAACATCATTTACATAGAGCCATTAACATCATGAAGCAAAGGGCAGATAGTCATTGCACAAATAGGGAATTTTAGGTGGGTCAGTGGGTATTTTTAAAGCTACAGCCCTATCTACAGATTTCTGCATCAACTAGGAGCAATCAAAAGCTAGCTCCAAGACATTTTGACCCATATAAAATTATGCACAAAGTTGGACCAGTAGGTTATAATTTAGAGTTGCTTATTGAGTCGCGGATCCATCCTGTTCTCTTTATTCTCCAATCAATTAATTCTTTTCTCAATCTATGTAATGCATGACTATATTTATTAGTGAAAAAAATGCTTACTTGGGAATCAGTTGACATTAATTATTTCCATGATAAAAGGATCAATTATGATTTACATAGTTTTTTTGTGAAATAATTTTTTTAATCACTATATTTCTTCACTTAAAAAAATCAGTTCAAAAAAATCACTTTATTGCACAATTTATATAATAATTCATATAAACAAAATGCAATGTATCTTCCAAACATTAAAAGAAATGAATAAATGCATTGTCTTTTTGGTTAAATTGAACAAATACAAATATGTACTCCCTCCATCCCTATATATAAGAACAAAAAATTTTGAATGGTTTTGTCCCTTTTTATAAGAGCCTAGCTAAATTTGTCAAAGCATTTAATGAGCTCTTTTCCCACTTTACCCATCATTATTCTCTCTATTCACATTCTCTTTCATACTCATTTATAATACTACTATCACATTTCTCTCTCTTATATACTCAATCATAAATAAGGGCAAACTTGATTAATCAAAATTATTTTAGACATATTTATCTCTCCCAACCACTTCCTTAATCTGTGTGATTTTACCTCTTTGGTTCTTATAATAAGGGACAGAGGGAGTAACTTTTCACTAAATTTGGAAAATAAAATCATTAATAACAAATGCAATTCCAAATTGAAATCTCAAAGCATTAATTGCATATTCAAATATATTAAATAATAATAAAGTTTTTCCCATGAATTTAATATCATTATTAAATGTAACCCATTTGAGTCATCCATGGAATTAACTCATGCTTGGCCCTATATAATAAGGTCACCAGTGGTAAGATTCTCACATCTCCTAAAGAAATACGAGATATGAGTCCATATATGAAATCTCTACTCTTGCTCCTGTCCATATTTGCTTCAGTCTTGAAAATCGATTGAAAACTTCCAGATTTTTTTTATAACTATAAAAGTGGAACTCGTCAATCTCTTGGATAGTCGAGATGACTTAACTATTCATTTCAAAGATAAGCATCATGATCTTGGATATGTCACTCTCAAATTGAAAGAACGTTATTCGTTCAGTTTCAAAATTAATCCGTTGTTATGGAATAAACTGTATTTCTGTAGCTTTCAATGGCCATCAGTTCCGCTTTCTTACTATGATGTATATGTTCAGGCACGCGACACATATATACAGTGTAACACATAAGAGTATATATCATATTGGCTTTGCAAAAGGAAGTACATCAGTTTTGGCCATGTATGATGCATATGCAGAATGATTTTGAAAAACTAAAGCACCCTCATTGTCAAATTTGTCACTGGAGAGAGTGGCCATGTATTTCTCATCAGGGTAGTCAGAGATAGAAGAGTCTGAGTAGAAGAATTTGTCTTGTTGGAGTTTTTCTTGCTTAGCTTTTTCTTTCTTAGCTCTTACTCACTCTGACTTGGCTTGCTCAGGATTTTCAGAAGGTTCAGTAATGGAAATAGCTGTAGGTTCTTTAGCCTTGGATGAATGAAACCTTCTTTTGTAAACCCATACCCTTTTTCCTCGAGCAATTTCCTTTCTCTTCTTCTCTGCTGCTATTTCTACTTCCCTCTCAGCTCTAGCATCCTCTTTTTCTGCTCTTTTCTTTGCATTCTCTGCTTCCTTCAGAGCTTTAGCAAGGTCCTCCTTCTTCTGTCTCAAGATTTCAGCATGAGCTTTCTTTTCTTCTCTTGATAGCCTGCGAGGACGAGTTGGGGCTACTTTCTTCATCTTTTGAGCTTTAGGAGCCTTTGGGATGACTTTGAAGGAGACTTCTTCTCTGGCTTTCCTCTTGCTCCTTTCTTTGCTCTTATTTTTCTTAGCCTCAGACACCAGTAATTTCTGAATGTTATCTTGAAACTTATCTCCAGTGCTGGGCTTATCCTGGATTGTTATTTCCCCATCTGTTCCAGGAGGAAGTAAAGAGAGTGGGATTGGCTTGGCAGTCAAGACACTTGGAGGAATCCCATATTTGTCTGCTATCACAAATGCTTCTGCAAGCAAATCTACTTCTGGAGCTTTAGCAGCTTGGGCTTGAGGCTTTTTGGAGATTTAAGGGGGAGTAATGTGGTCCTCAGATGCCATGTAGCTTCGCGCAATGTTTCTAATTGCATCCTCAATCTCCTCAGTATCCTCAGGAATATCATCCTTAAAAGCTGGATGATTCTCCCCCTTTTTGTCATCATCACCACCAGAGGGAAGAGGGTGGACAGGGATGGGAGAAAAGACAGAGGGTTGAGGAATAGGAGGGCTAGGGATAGTGGTGGGAGTAGTGATAGGAGGAGTGTTATCGCTAATAGGAGGATTAGTGATAGGGGTTGGGTGAGTTGGAGGGACTTGGGAGTGTGGACTTGCACTAGGGGAGGTATGAGCGATAGAAGTGGGAAATTGTGTTTAGTGGCTAGCGCTAGGAGATGAGGTAGCGATAGGGGCTTGAGGTTCAGGAGTTGTTTGGACTTGGGAGGTTTTTGAGGTTGGTGAGTGATAAGTTTGAAGAGGAGAATTGTGTGGACTAGTTGAAGAGGAAGTAGAGGAGCGGTGTGGGGAGTGTAAAGGTAAGAAGGAATGGTGAATAGGGGAGTGAGAGTGATGAGAAGGAGAGAAATTTGGTGATGGTGATGTACCTTTGTGGGGGGAAGCTGCCTGGTGCAGGGCATCTGCAGGAACAAGGCACAGGGAGTCTTCCAAATTCTTGACCTGAGCCTTGAGTTCCATGATTGGCTTCATGAGCTCTGCTTTCTGGGCTTCCAAGGCCAAGTTGAACTCAGCAGATAGTCTGAAGATGATTTCTTCAATGGCATCGCTAGAAAAGGCAGAGGTTTTGATTGAGGCAGGAGGAGGAGCTCTTCTTGATTGAGCCTCTTCTTCAACTGTGTCAGGCTGAGTTTGGGAAGAGGGAGCATGAGAGGCCTAGGACTGAGAAGCAGAACCACCCCCATTGATGTTCACAAGAATGCCCATCTTCTGAGAGTGGTGGTTGTCAGCTGTTTGCATTTCTTCTTCTCACTTTTCCTTAAGGATTTGATCTTTGAGAACTCTAGGATGTGAGACATGAGCTGAGGATATGGGAGAGGAGCCTTGGGAGATTTATCACACAGAAACTTGTGTAACTCCATACACACCATCTGGCCCGGGTTGAGGGGAACTTTACTAATCAGATTAGGCAGCCAAGGGTTGTCAATCTTTAGGAAGCTGCTGAAATTGCCAGACTTGTGAGTCATGATCCTTGTGTACATGTAGTGAAGGATCCTATTGATAACTGGCATGTCTGCTGGCTTATTGGTGGTTGTCTCATATTTCTACCAATTGATCATCAGAGAACTTCTCAGGCAGATACCACTTGTTGAATTCTTCCCCAAGGATTCCCAAGATTTTATTGATAGCCATCCAGCCAAAAATGATGCCTCTTCCTCGTACAGTGGCTTCAAATGAGACATTTACCAGATTCCCTTTCTTGTACTCTGGAATGGCTTTTAGATTCGAGTAGAATGACCTCAGCACCTCCTCATTGTAGTCATTCTTCACACTCAGCCAGTTCTTGTATGGAAGCAACCAGGCATCAAGATCAAAACCCTGTTGTTTGAAGTATTCCAAATCTACCCATACAGCTGCCCTGTCTAGGGTTCCCTTCTCTGCGAAAAATGCGCTTGGAGCTCTCAGGGGATCTTTCGTGTAAGATAGGTCAGATGCAGATACTTTCTGGCGCTTGGTGTTGTCTTCATTCACTTCTTTGGAGAATGAAACAGTTTTCTAAACACATCCCCTTTTGCTCGTGGATTTGAAGGATGGGTTAGCGCTAGAAGTCACTGTGGTAGAGGAAACTTTGGTTCTTGCCATTTTAGGGTTTTGAAAACAAGTGATTTTTGAATGCTCAGAGAGTGTTTGGAGTAGAAGAGAAAAATGAGTATTCGTGAATGAATGCAAATGCAAATGACCTGGCTTTATGGGTTTAGGGTTTAGGGTTTACCATCAGTGAAGTATATCAGCTAACGTTTCGCATTCTAACCTGTTAAGTGACTTGTTATCGCTAGTACGAGCTGCTATCGCTAGTAGGCATGATCCCACGCTGATCAAGTAACTTTTATCACTCACTCCTTCCTGCTATCGATAGCTGACTTTGCTATCGATAATGCTTGTGACTAGCGATGGAAATCTTTGCTCAACCTTAGCCTTGCCCTGCATATGCTAGCGATAGTGAACCTCACTATCGATAGGTCAGTCCTGCAAAAACTTAAGATTTGGCACTCCAATGCCTAAGTTAGAGATTAATCTGTATAAATAAAATGGGATTAAATTCAGAATATTTCAGAGATATTTACAACTAGTTTGGATTTACCATTCCTAATTCCCTTCTAATAAAGATAAATTGGGCTGGCTCAAGAGGTTTGGTAAAGATATCAGCAAGTTGCAAGTTTGTTGAAATGAATTCCACCTTGACATCTTTCTTTTGAACATGATCTCTCAAAAAGTGATGTCTGACATCAATATGCTTGGTTCTGGAATGATGAACTGGATTTTTGGCCAAGCTTATTGTGCTGGTGTTGTCACAGAGAATAGGCACTTCTGGGAATTCCAAGCCCAGATCTCTAAGTTGATGCTTAAGCCACAATACTTGAGCACAACAACTTGCTGCTGCAATATATTCAGCCTCTGTAGATGAAAGGGAGACACAATTTTGCTTCTTGCTAGCCCAAGAGACTAAACATCCACCAATGAATTGACATTGACCACTTGTACTTTTTCTATCTGTCTTATAACTTGCATAGTCAGAGTCAGAATAAGCAAGAAGGTACTCTTGAGTTCCCTTGGGATACCACAGCCCAAGCTCTTAAGTTCCTTGCAAATATCGCAAAATTCTTTTTACATTGGTTAAGTGGGATTCTTTAGGATTTGCTTGATATCTAGCACACATTCCCACACTAAATTGAATATCAGGTCTACTAGCAGTTAAATAAAGTAAGGATCCAATAATTCCTCAATAATGAGACTGATTAACTACTTTCCCTTTGACATCTGCATCTAAACTGACAGAGGTACTCATGGTAGTGTCATCATCCTTAGATTGCTCCATCCCAAGCTTATTGAGAATTTCCTTACAATACTTCGTTTGGGAGATGAAGATGCCATCTTTCTTTTGCTTTATTTGCAGGCCTAGGAAGAATGTAAATTCTCCCATCATTGACATTTCAAATTCTCCCTGCATCATCTTAGCAAACTCTTCACAGAACTTTTCATTAGTAGCACCAAAGATAATATCATCAACATAAATTTGAACTATAATTATGTGTTTATCTTTATGCATGATGAATAAGGTAATGTCTAATTTTCCTCTAGAAAAACCCTTTTCAATGAGAAATGTGCTAAGCCTCTCATACCAAGGTCTTGGTGCTTGTTTGAGACCATAAAGAGCCTTTTTAAGTTTGTAAACATGATCAAGCTTCGAGTTTTCTTCAAAACCAGGAGGTTGCTCAACATATACCTCTTCTTTGATATACCCATTAAGAAAGGCACTCTTAACATCCATTTGATAAAGTTTAATATTTTTATGGATGCAAAAGCTAGTAGAATCCTTATTGCTTCAATTCTTGCAACTGGAGCAAAAGTTTCTTCATAATCAATGCCTTCTTCTTGGTTATATCCTTTGGCAACTAATCTGGCTTTCTTTTTGACAATTTGACCAGATTCATCAAGTTTGTTTTTGAAAACCCATTTAGTACCAATAATAGGATGATTTCTTGGTCTAGGTACTAAATCCCAAACTTGATTCCTTTTAAATTGATTAAGTTCTTCCTGCATTGCAATTATCCAGTCACAATCAACAAGAGCTTCATCAACACAAGTTGGTTCAATTTCAGAAATAAAGGCAGAAAATTCTATTTCATTTTGTAGTTGCCTTCTGGTTCTAACTCCTTTTGACATTTCTCCAATTACTTGTTCAGGAGGATGGTGCCTAAGATGTCTTATGGAAGATTGATGCTCATTAGCTTTATCTTGATCATCTTCAGCATTTTCTTCAGAACTCACTATCGATGGCTTTGGAGCTATCGATAGGGGAGGTTTTGAAAGGTTTGAAGAATTCTGATTCTCAGCGATTGTTATCGATGGCTTTGGGGCTATCGATAGTGAACGTTTTAAAACTTGAGAAAAATCTTCATCCTCATCAACATAATGTTGTTTTTCATGAGGAGTTTCATCAAACACTACATGCATTGATTCTTCAACAGTCTGGGTTCTTTTGTTATATACTCTATATGCTTTACTCCTAATTGAATATCCTATAAATATGCCAATGTCAGATTTAGGATCGAATTTACCTAAGTTTACCTTCCCATTGTTGTGAATATAGCACTTGGATCCAAAAATTCTTAGGTGACTGATGTTGGGCTTCCTTCCTTTGTAGAGCTCATATGGAGTCTTCTCCATCCCCTTTCTGATGTATGCTCTATTTAAGATGTAACATGCTGTGCTCATTGCATCTGCCTAAAATGTTTGAGGAACTTGTTTCTCATTCAGCATGCTTCTTGCCATTTCTGTGAGCACTCTATTCTTCCTCTCCACAACACCATTTTGTTGAGGAGTACGCGGGGCAGAGAAGTTGTGTTCAATACCACTTTCATCACACAATTCCATGAACTCTTTGTTCTCAAATTCTCCTCCATGATCAGTCCTGATTGCAACAATCTTGATGCCTTTTTCATTCTGCAATTTCTTAGCAAGCACACAAAAGGCATCAAAAGTTTCATGTTTTGAGGAAAGGAACATAGTCCAAGTAAATCTTGAATAGTCATCCACAACTACAAGAGTGTATAGACTTCCACCTAGACTTTTCACTCTTGCAGGCCTAACCAGATCCATATGGATTAGTTCCAATGGCCTACTTGTGGAGACTGTCTTCTTGGTTTTAAAAGAGGACTTTGTTTGTTTACCCCTTTGACAAGATTCACAAATTAAATCATGTTTAGTTTTAAAACTAGGGATACCTATGACTAGTTCCTTTTTAACAAGCTTATCAAGTTGAATAAAATTTACATGAGCTAGTCTCTTATGCCATAGCCAACATGTTTCATCATTTGAAATAAAACATTTTTCTTCAAGTTGTTGGCATAAATCTAAAGTGTATAAATTACCATTTCTATTTGCTTTTAGTTTACACTTAAGATTAGTTTTATTTAACTCTAAATCCTTTTTATCAATAATAAGGCATTCACTGGAGTCAAAAATTACCCAGTTACCATGGTCAGTGCTTTGGCTCACGCTTAGCAAATTATGGCACAGACCATCCACCAGGTATACATCCTTGACAGGACCAACTTCCCCAATTCCAGTGATCTTTCCACTTTGGTTTCCACCAAAACTAACTTTGGCTCCTTCTTTTATCACTAGATTGTTGAACTTGTCCTTGTCACCAGTCATATGTCTTGAGCATCCACTATCAATATACCATTTTCCTTTGTTGGATGCTTTAAGACACACCTGCACAAATTTAGACAGATTTAGGTACCCAAACTTTCTTGGGTCCTTTAGGATTAGTCTAGTCTTTGCCTCTGAGTTTGTGAAAAATTTAGGCACATAAGTTCCTTTAGGAACCCACTTATATTACCCACTAATTCCATATTTCCTTGGATTGCAGGTTGATTGAGTATGCCCCCTTTTTGTTACAATAATTGCAAAAACTATAAGGTAAAGAATATTCTGAAGATTTCCTAAAATATTTTAAATATGGTTTCACCTTGGTTTCTTCCCATTTCTTTGAAGCTTTCTTTGGCTCATAGCCTATTCTAGTTTTGTTTCTAAATGCTTTTT
Source organism: Mimosa bimucronata (assembly GCA_037074515.1). Lineage (NCBI taxonomy): Eukaryota > Viridiplantae > Streptophyta > Magnoliopsida > Fabales > Fabaceae > Mimosa > Mimosa bimucronata. The sequence goes on from CM073446.1 coordinate 7,767,195, forward strand.
GATCCTTCAAAATTATGTTTAGCATTTCTGAGCCTTTTGTAAATTTTTCTAAAGCATTTGAAAGCTTCTCTTTCTCCTTCAACAAATTTTCACAGTGAGAACAACTGTCAGACTTTGTTGGAGGATGATTTGCTATCGATGGAGGAGTGGCTATCAATAGCTCAATTCTGGGAGCTTGCGCTAGCTGCTCTTCTATCGATAACACAGATGGGATTTTTGATGCAGAAGAGGAAATATTTTTCTTGAGTTCTTTGTTCTCTTTTCTCAAACCTACAACTTCCTTAGCAAGCTTAGTTAATTCAGTATGCATCTCATTATACATGCTTTGAAGTTCAAAGTAAGTTGGTTCAGAATCATATACCTCAGTGTCGCTTAGTTCTTCTTGAGCAACAAGGCAGAGATTTGCACTTTCTTCATTATCACTAGCTTCTTCATCTGAGCTATCACCCCAGATGGATGATACATATACTTTCTTCTTTCCAAATGACTTCTCCTTCTTTTTCTCCTTTTCCTTGAATCTTTAGAGGCTTGGGCACTCTGCTTTGAAGTGACCAGGCTTCTTGCATTCAAAGCACACAGGAGCTTTCTCTTTCTGAGAATCCTTTCTGAAGCTAGGACCACCCCTCTGGAAACCTTCTCTTCTCTTGAAGAACTTCTTAAATTTTCTGACCATGAGAGCCATATCTTCATCATCAAGACCTTCATCATCACTATCATCTTATCTCTTTCAGATACAGCAAGGGCAATAGACTCCTTCTTAGGATTTCCTTGAGCTTCCCTTTGAGCTATCAGAGTTGGCTCATATTCAGCAAGACTGCCAAACAAGGCAGTGATGGATTTGGTTAATTCACCTTGCATCTCTTAAATGGCAGTGACCTTCATAAGCCAATCACCCTTTAAAACTTTCAGAATCTTGCTGACTTGTTCCTTCTCTGGAATTTTTCTTTCTAATGCAGCAAGATTATTGATGAGATAAGTGAATCTGATCTCCAGATCTCTTATCTTTTCTCCATCAATCATTTCAAACTTGTGGAATTCTTCAACAAGCATTTCCACTCTTCTGTCTTTTACTCCTGAGGTTCCTTCATGAGCAATCTGCAAGGCCTCCCACATTTCCTTTGCTGTGTTTAAGTGGCTAATTTTGAAGAACTCAGTTTGGCTAAGGGCACTTTGGATCATGAGGATTGCCTTGCTATTCAACTCAAGATCTGCAATGTCTTCAGGAGTATATTCGTTTTCACTCTTTGGATTGCCTAGAATACTTGTAGGCACAATATCCCCTTCTTCTATAATCTTCCATAGCCTATACCCATTAGCTTTGATGAATATCTTCATTTTGAGTTTCCAGAAGGTATAATGATTTCCATCAAAGCCAGGGGGTTTGTTGATGAAACTTCCTTCAAGTAAGATATTCTCGTACGATGCCATTTTTTATCTTCACTTCTCAGATTCGTTGGAATCAAAAAGAGAAGACCTGCTCTGATACCAATTGAAAGTGGCAACAACGAACAAGAGGGGGTGAATTGTGCTTTGCAAAACTTAAGCTTTAAACACAAAGACAATCCTTTATACTGGTTCGACCAAAACACTGCCTACGTCCAGTTCTCCAACTCCTCGTTGGGTTCCACTAACCACAGGTTTTACAAACCAGGTTCACCTGCCAACCTTTATAAGACAGAGTTTTAGACTTCCTCTAAACACTCCCCCTTACAAGTTGTAAGATTACAACCCTATTCTAAGGTCCCAGACTTTAGAACAACCTCAAACAGAAGAGGATTTCAATAAATGAGTTCACTTAATGAACAGATTTTGATAATCACTGAAGTACAGATAAACTCACTAAGAGTAATAAAGTTTTGAGCAGTAAGTAGATAAGAATAATGAATACAAGTTTGTCTTTTTGTTCTCTACTTCATAAATGCTCAAGTTTTGGTTTTTATATCTCTTCACAGTTTTCCTTTTTCTTTCAGCTTCATGAGTCCGTTTGAATATGTCCGTTGGGAACTCCTAGCCGTTGGCATTTAATTCTGGTCTTCATTTCAAGCATCTTTCTTCTCTTACTTCATTTAATTCTTGCAAAAGATGAGCTATGAGAGATAGAGACTGTGACTAACAACTACCTACAACATTGTACTTGTGTAGCAGCTTTTTCAGTAGCGCTAGCATCCCAAGCTATCGCTAGCTTCATAGTGTTAATTCTGCACTTAGACTGTTAGCTAAACAAGTATTCATGTGAAGCACAGTTGATGTTATCGCTAGTAAGAATCATTAGCTCAGTGTATACAGGTAATATATTAGCTATCAGAATGTTTTGTTATTTCAGCAAGTGATTTTATTATCGATAGTTAAACTTGTTATCGCTAGGAGCTATGTTATTGATGTTGTCATTAGCTCTACATAGTAACTCTCTGAATGTCCAAGTGTTCTGCTATCGATAGATATTCGTGCTATCGCTAGTGACTATGGTATAATACTAAGTTATTCTAATCAGTCTTTTCTGTTATGAAACCTTACCGATAGTGAAGTTCTTTAGCGATAGGAATATTTACATTCAGTTTATTGCCAAGACTTCATTAGCTAATATTATCCTTATCTCTTCATCTATTAGCGATAGGCTCTCAGTCTAGCGATAGTTTATCTGTTATCTATAGGACTTTACTTGTTCAATGTTTAGATAACTTATACTTTTCCTTAGACATATACCTTGATTCTTATCTTAATTCTTTTCAAACTAAGTTGTATTCTATCTGTTCATTTTACTTATGTTATCTATAAGGTCCAGTCCTCATCAAAACTTAAGATTCTAACAAGGGCCTCATTACACCTGGCGTAGAGGTCTTTCTTTTGCAAGACTAGACCACATTTTAATTAATGAAGATTGGGCCCTTCATTATCCACTCTCTTCGGCCCAACAATTGCCCAAAGTTCTCTTGGATCATAGACCTTTAAAACTCCTTATGGGCCTGTCCAATGGTGCTCCAAATAGCCGCCACCTATTTCGTTTCTTGGCGGCATGGCTTACTGATTTGAGCCTTTCCTAATACGCATTGGGGTTCAAATGCAAAATATTTTTAACCAAGGATTGCACTATAATGATGCGATCCCGGACTGTCTCTCAAGGAGCCTAATGAACTATCCTAGGGAAAATAATGCAATTAAAGCTATAAAAACTTGGGGAATAAGAGTAGGAATTTTTGGTATTTTTCATAAAAGGAATATAAAGGCTTCTTTTTGGTATTTTTAGTATAAATTTGGATGGATGATGGAATGGAATGATGGGATGCTCTCTTGGATAGGGATGACACGTGGCGAACCATTGACTCACACTCTTAGGAAGGAGCTAATCGGACTAGGTTCAACATAAGCGGATACAATTAACCTTAATCGAAGGAATAGATCAATTAAGACCCACACAACCTCAATAGACCAATTAGATTAACTATAATCCTACATCAACTAGAAGTAGGTTCCAATAGATAGAATAACTTGGGTCCCATCCAAGTCACTCAATATCCTTCTAATCCAACAACTAATTAATGCTAAACTATAATCAAACAATCCAACTTATGGAACTCTACCTAATCATACTCATGCACATAGATTTGATTAGTGATCTAGTTCCTTTAGGCAAGTTGATTAATGGAATTACTTAGCGCTATGGAAACTCGACATCAATAACTCAAACCCACAAATAAACTCCCAAACAACACAATTATATGAAGCACAATGGACTAAATTACCCAACAAACATGCTAGACAATAAAATCAACAAAGACTAACATAATAGGTAATTTGGGAAGATAGGTGAAACTAGAAGAAAACCAAATCAATACATGCAAATAGAATTCAACGATTACATTGTCTAGAATCTCAAAACAAATGAAGTCCGAATATAAGAAAAACAAATACTCAAGGAAACAAATGGAAATTCAAGACTATATAATGAAAACTAATAAAACTCCCCTAAAGTGGATTCAATGCTTGCTTCAAGTCATCCCATCATCCAAGAGAGCATCGAGCCGAATTAGTTCTTCATAGAGGAGGAGAAATCACCTGAAAGGATCTGCAACTCGAACTCCATGGTGAATCGGTGAAAGATTGTGGAATGGAGGAGGGAATTGGTGGAAGAGATGAGAGAATTGGTGTGTTGTATGTGTAAATTCGTGCTCTCCCACATATGGCACAAGAAGCCACTTATAAACTCTCCAAATTGGCCTAGAATTACCTATTTTGATCTCCCAAAACAATTAGGAAAGGATTGGGGAAGACCCAATCACTCAATCTTCAAGATAGATAGTCAAAATAGGAAATAATGAATGGGATAATTAATTAAGAAACTTCCTAATCTTAATCAAGCCTAAACTTGCTTGGGAAGGTCGAAAATATTCATTAGGAAACATTTAAACCGGACCCGATCACCCAAATTCCTAATTCGGATCAAAACAAAACTTTCCAAAAACATGTTCAGTTCATACCCTCGCTGTGGCGAGCCATGGCAAGGCAACTTTCTTGCTGTGTTCTTCTCTGTTCTTCGTCGTGGCCCTGGCCGTAGCCCTCGAAGCTGAGGAAGGGCATTTTTGTAATTTTCTCTAAATTTGACATATTCACTTTTTGGGCTTATTTTTGCATTTTCAACCTCTTTCTTCAATTCTCCCAATTGGCCTACAATGAAAATCAAGCACAATTGTAATATCTAAAATCCAGATTAAGAAATGCATGAGTTTAAACCTTAAAATGCTCAATTTAAGATCAAAATACAATTAGCTTAATGCCTTAAGACTCTAAGTACACAATTGCCTAAACTATTATGTATTGGCCTATATAAAGTACTAATTTCCTTACAATTAGTGGACAAAAACACATAATAATCAAGTGCAATCACTTACCCACCCTGAGTTCAGCGAGTTCGTTAAGAACAACTGGAATAATGAAAAATCAATCAAAGATAACATCTCTCACTTCGCCTCTACTGCAAGCAAATGGAATAAAGAGACGTTCGGCCACATTAGTTATAGAAAACGCCGCATTGAAGCACAGATTTTGGAGGTCCAGAAAGCCCTTGAAGACCACCCCCTCTTCGCCTCTCTCCACACTTAAAGGTCATCTTAGCCATGCCCTTGAGGAAACTTGCTTCCAAGAGGAGTTGTTATGGCTCCAGAAATCTCGCTCCGATTGGATAAGTCTAGGAGATCGCAACATGGCCTTTTACCACACAAACATATCCATGGAAGAGGTGAAGAGAGCTCTCTTCGACATGAAGCCCCTCAAAGCCCCCGGATTAGATGGCTTCTATGCCCTCTTTTACCAGAGCCAGTGGGAAATGGTGGGGTCATCACTTCACAGCATGGTCCAAGGCCTGATGAATGGAGAAGCCATGGAAGAAGGTATAAACAGCACCCTAATCTCCTTAATTCCTAAAGTCCCGAACCCCACCTCAATTAAGGAATTTAGGCCAATCAGCCTTTGTTATGTTGCATACAAGTTAATGACAAAAATTATGTCCAACCGTATAAAACATCTCATGCCCTTCCTAGTCCTTCCTTATCAGTCAAGTTTTATACAAGGCAGAAGCATCACAGATAACATAATCATTGCTCAAGAGGTAATCCACTCAATGAAGAAGAAGACCAGCAAGAAGGGGTGGTTAGCAATCAAAGTGGATTTAGAAAAAGCTTTCGACAAATTAAGCTGGGATTTCATTCATGATACTCTTGAAGATGCAGGTTTCCCAGTGAAAATAATTAGTCTGATTATGCATTGCATCACAACTCCAAGCATGCAACTCCTATGGAATGGCTGGACATCCGGGCCTTTTAAACCAACTAGGGGCATAAGACAAGGCGATCTGATCTCCCCCTACATCTTCATCTTGTGCATAGAGCGCCTCTCCCAAGTGATATCTCGAGAGGTTAGAAATGAAAGCTGGGAAACCATTAAGATAGGGAAAAGAGGCCCCCCTATCCCACCTCTTTTTCGCCGATGACCTGATTCATTTTAGAGGTACCTCCCCCCGACAGCTCCATCTTATTAAGGCTACTCTTAATGAATTCTACCAGGCATCAGGACAAGTGGTCAGCTTGAGCAAAACGAGAATCCACTTCTCCAAGAATGTTACTAGACAGGAAGCCAATCGAATTTACTACTCCTTCCAATTCCAACGCACTGATCAACTAGGGAAATACCTAGGCGTCCCCTTACTCTACTCCCGAGTGATCAAGGACACCTATCATTACTTAGTTGAGCGAGTCCAAAGCAAACTATCAAGTTGGAAGGCTAAATCCCTATCCCTCGTTGGAAGGATCACTTTAGCCAAATCATTCTTAAATGACGTACCGTTTTACACCATGCAAACCTCCCTTCTCCCAGCTTCATGTATAAAGGCTATAGAAAAAACTACAAGGAAGTTTGTCTGGGGGTCATGTTCGAATGCCAACAAGCCTAGGTTAGTTAAATGGAGTGAGCTATGCCAACCATCATCAAGAGGGGGATGTGGTTTGAAGAACTTAGGGATAGAATCACGCATTTTTGGCCAAGTTAGCTTACCACCTAATTAGCAAGTCCGATCTATTATGGGTAGCAGTCTTGAGAGCTAAATACAACTGGTCCCACGAAAAAAGTATGAATTCAGACCAAGGTCCTCATCCCACATTTGGAGAAGCATATCAAAGGTTTGGGGAGACGATGAACTAAACTTTTTCTGGCAAATTGTCGATGGTCAAACCATTTGATTCTAGTCTGACCCGTGGGTTAGTGATATGGACCCCCTGAAGCTTTTATCCTTTGATGAAATCTTGAAGTCTGACTTGCAGAAACCTCTTAAAGATTTTGTAGATGATCAGGGAAAATGGAGATGACCTCTTTTCCAGCACCTTCTCCCTAGTAACATCCTCATGCACATTGCACTCACACAGCCTACGCTCACTGCGGACACACCAGACACATGCTGCTGGAACCTCACCTCAAATGGGGCGTTTAGTGTGAAATCTACATATAATGCCAAGCTCTCAGAGAAATGGCCTGGTATGCAGAGAGTAAGATTCTTCCTTTGGCTCGCCCTCAAGTCAAGATTTCTCACCAATGCAGAGAGATGCATGAGGGGAATGACACCTCTATCAGGCTATGCTATCTGTCATGAAGGAATAGGGGACCTGGACCATGTGCTGCGCAAATGCCCAACGGCATCACTATGTTGGAAGAAAATCCTCCCCACTCACCCCCAACTAGAATTTTTCAACAAGCCTTTCCACGAATGGCTTTTGTGGAACCTGAATCCTCGTTGTATGGGAGTACACTGGAGGCTATTTTTTGGTATCTTATCTTGGAAGCTCTTTGACAACAGAAATAAAAATATTTTCTTTAATGAGTCTCTCTCTGCATAAAATATCATTATTTCTGTGTGTAACCATGTGCACCACACTATTGTTTCCAATAGCTTGTATCCACATTAGAGGCTACTGGTTAGTTGATTGTAAGTTGTAATCCTGTAAATTTTGTTAATATATATTTCCCTTTCTATTAAAAAAAAATACAAGACTTTGCTCCCCCGCGCGTAGTTTTAAGCAATGTTTTGAAACTCGGACCGGACCAGCCGAGTTGACTCAGAACTTGGCCAACCGGTCAACTGGTCGGTCCGATTGAGGGACTAACTCAGTGGAATGGCGGCCCGGCAAGACCCGGAACAACTCGGCCAAACTCGAGACCAACTCGGCTGACTCGCCGGGTGATGCGAGTCACCGAGTTATTTTTTCTAACTCATCAGAAGGTATAGATCTAGATCCGAGTTGAACGTAGAAGAATAAAGGAAAGAGTAGAACAGCCATGGCTGAAAATCTTACCATACCTTCAAAAATAATAACAAAAAAAAGTCAGTCATAGTCACCGGATTCTTCGGACAAGAACCTTGCTCTTGACGACCTCCTCACCTCCATTCTCCTTTGCTTGTGGTGTTGTGTGGGCTGCGACTAGCATTTCTTGGTGTCACAATGAAAATCAAACCCAAATCGTTCTCATGGAGTTATGTTTCATGGAAGGCAAAGAAAGAAGAAGAACCATACATTGCGTGTGAAAGATAGAAGAAAGACAAGTGTGGCAGAAAAGTGTACAAAGAAGGAAAAGAAAGGACAATATTCACGTGGGAGAGGGTGTAAAGGAAAAGCAAGAAAATATTAAAAAAATTAACTAAGCTTATCAGGTGCAGTGTTGGTTCATATGTGGGAGGCAAAGTAGTGACAACATTATTATAGCCCAGGAAGCTATACACACTATGCAAACCAAGAGAAGGGGCAAGGGTTATGTAGCAATTAAAGTGGACATGGAAAAAGCGTATGACAGGTTGGATTGGGGCTTTCTAAAATTTACATTGCATAGTCTAGGCTTAAATGACCGATTTTCTCACTTAATTATGCAATGTGTTTCATCAGCCTCCATGAAAGTATCTTGGAATGGGTCATTATCTGAAACGTTCTATCCATCTAGAGGAGTCAGGCAAGGAGATCCTTTAAGTCCCTATCTCTTTGTGCTATGCATGGAACGGCTAAGTCAACTTATAAATGTTGAAGTTGAAGCTGGCAGATGGAAGTCGCTGAGGTTGAGCACCAATGGACCAAGCATCTCTCATCTGTTTTTCGCGGATGATCTTATCCTTTTTAGTGAAGCCTCAAAGAAACAGATGGAGAGAATTAGAGAGGTTTCGCACTTCTTCTGCAAGGTCTCTGGACACAAAATTAGCCTGCAGAAGTCTAAAGTCTTCATGTCCCGTAATGTTCATTTCAACAGAGCATTAGAATATAGTCACATGTTGGGTATATCCATCACATCAGATCTAGGGAAGTATTTGGGGGACCCTCTCCTACACCAGAAAGCAGTGAAACTAACATATACTCCCCTAGTTCATAAAGTCAAGAAAAAATTAGCAAATTGGAAGGGACGTTTTTTAAGCGTTGCTGGAAGGTCTGTATTAATTAAATCTGTCCTATCTACGATTGCCTTTTATCAAATGCAAACTGCCCTTATCCACAAGGGGATCTTACGAGAAATTGAGAAGGTGAGTCGGGATTTCTTTTGGAATCAATGTGAAGATGGAAGGAAGATACACCTTATAGCATGGGAAGTATTCAAAAGAGACAAAAAAGAGGGGGGTCTCGGATTTAAGGACCTAATATGCCAGAATAAAGCTTTTATGATGAAACTTTGTTGGGGCTTAATTACGAGACCTAATGCCTTATGGGTCCGTTGTCTAGAAGAGAAATATGATTGTGGAAATGAAATCAAGCCACAAGTTAGTCCGAAAAAGAAGCAATCAGGAGTATGGAGTGGTATTTGTTCAGTGTGGGATTCGTTCTACAAAGGAGTGGGTCATAAACTGAGAAGCGGAAGAACCACTTCGGCTTGGTGGGATTTATGGACACCTCTAGAACGTCCACTGATTCAGTATGTTGATAAGAACAGAGAGTGGTTAAACACAAATGCTTCAGTTTGTTCATTCGTTACGGTGAATGGAAGATGGGACACAACTCAATGGAAGTTATTCCTGCCATATTAGGTTGTGGACAAAATCCAAATGGTACTTCCCCCAAACTCAATGGGCAATGACACGATTTATTGGAGATTATCATCGGATGGAAACTTCAGTGTAAAATTAGCATATAAGCTGGTGCATAACCAGGTGGATCAGGGCAGGGATATCTGGTGGAACAATATGTGGAAATGGCAAATTCCAGAAAAAGCTAAATTCTTCATGTGGCAAGCTTTTCATGAGAAACTCCCTACTAACTTCCTCATAGCGAAGAGAGGATTGTGTGAAACACCTGAGTGCCTATTTGAGTGTAATAGTGAGGAAATAATTCTTCACATTTTGAGAGACTGTGAGATAGCAAAAAGTGTGTGGCTTTCTATAACTAACCCTTTATATCACCATGTCTTCTTTTGTGATGACTTGCAGGATTGGCTAAAATGGAACTCAAAGAAGGAGTTAGGTGGCAGGAAAGTTGTTAAATGGCCGTGGTCAAAAGTCTTTGGACTTGTATGCTGGTCATTGTGGAACAATCGGTGCAGGAAGGTGTTTGAAAACAGCTATTTGCAACCACAAGCAATAGGTCACAAGTGCATGAACTTGTTATGTGAAGAAGTTGTGAATGGCAAGTTCAAACACAAAATCCTTCAGTTACCAATCAAGGAAAATAACAGATAGAGTAATCCTCCAGAGCATTACGTGAGAGTTGATGTGGATGGTTCCAGAAATTCACAAGGCAGTGCAGCATGTGGAGGACTAATTCGCGATGAGAGAGGAAGATGGATTACGGGCTTTCAGCAAGAGCTTGGCTTTAGCTCATCAACAGAAGCGGAAATTCAGGCCATAAGGGGTGGATTACAAGTTTGCAAACTCATGAAGTTCAAGAGAATCAAGCTATATTCAAACTCTCTAGAAGCTCTTCATTTATTGTTTACGAATTTCACTCCTGATCATCCTCTGGTGGACTTGTTAGTTGAAGTGAGGACCCTTGCATTTTCAGAATGGGACCTGGAAATTCTACATGCCAGTAGAGAGACACTTCATTGCGCAGACAGCCTAGCCAAACTGGCTCATGAATCTGGACGAGGTTTAACAATACTACCAGACCCTCCAGATATATGTTTGCCCCAGTTGGCTACTGACCTCCAGTTTGCTAGTGATTAGCAGTAGGTGTCAGCTTAGTTTGTTTAAGTGATGTAATCAGTGTGGACTATATACCAAGACTTTTGTCTTGTCCTCTCATTTAAAAAAAATGAAAATAAGAAATAAAAAAATCATTTTAATATATAGAAATACATTATAATTTAAGTATCTATTGAAATATTAACTTTTTACCATCAAAATGTGAATATTTTGATAATTTTAATTTAATTATATTATTTTAATAATCACTGATCTAACTTCCGAGTTGACTACGGTCTGACCCACTAACTCTTGATCCACCGATTCAACCGGTCTAGACACCGGTCCAAGTTTAATTACCTTAGCTTGGTTTTAAGATAGAAAAGGGGTAAAGGGAAGAAAAAGGTAGTGGTGACTGCGATTTGCTACTAAGCCCATCTTCTCAATTTTCACTCTTCCCCTCCAATCCACTCTTCTCAACCCCGCTCCGCCGTCACCGCCGCCTCAAAACCTCCGTAACCGCCGCCTCAACCACCACAACCGAATATCTCCCAAACCCCAACAACCCCATCTCTTCAATTACACCAAACCACCACAACATAAGCAAAAATCCCAAGAAAAACAGTCCAAAGAATAAAAAAGGCGAAAATTTTGAAGAAGAAGAGGGAGAAGAAGAAGAACCCATCAATGGCTTCCCCTTCCTCACCCACCAAGAAACCACAATCAATTCCATGGACCCATCAAGAAACAATCAATCTCATCCAAGCTTACCAAGAGAAATGGTATTCTCTCGAGCGACGTTCTCTTAAGGCAAACCAATGGGAAGAAATCGCCATCACCGTCGCCGTCCGATGTGGTTATGATTACAATCAGCCTTCAAAGACGGCCGTACAGTGTCGTCATAAGATGGAGAAGCTCCGTCAACGTTATCGTGCTGATAAACACCGTCTGGTTGCTTCTTCCTCCTCTGGTGTAAGTCGCTTTTGGCAATATTTTAATCTCATGGACCAATTAGAGAAAGGTCCTATGCCTATCTCTGCCCGACCCCTTGTGGCTTTATTGCCCTTTGATTATGATAATGAAGAGGAAAATGAGGGTGATTTTGGTGGTTATGATGATGATATAGATAATGAGATTGATGAAAGATGGCAATATAGCCAGTCAAGGGGTAGTGGTTATTTTTTCAGCCAGGGGCATGGAAGTAAATATAGAGGGGTTTCTGAGTTTTGTAGGGAGCAAGTAGGTAAGAGGACATGGAGGGTATTTGAAGAGGAAGAGAATGGTGAGAGAATGGTGGAAGGGATGGGGTTGGTTTCTGGGTTAGCTGCAGAGATGAAGGCTTTTGCAGAGAGGTTTATTGGGATGGAGAATTTGAAGATGGAGATGATGAAAGAAACTGAGAGGTGTAGGTTGGAGATGGAGAATAAGAGGATTGAGATGATTGTAAAATCGCAGCAGAGAATTGTTGATTCAATTGGGAAGGCTTTTGGGTTCCCTAAGAAGATGAAGATAAGTCCTGAAATCTAGATATTCAAGCTTCTCTCTTGTATTTTTCTTCAGATGAAAATTTTGTTCTTGCTACAATCACCATTTTCTAGGGGTTATTGATATATTTTTTTTGTTAATAAAAGAACACGTTCACATTTCTTGAATAATTGTTAATGTTATAATTAGATGAAGATTTTGAGCAGAGTCTAACAAAAATGAGCTGCATAACCAAAGCATCTTACTAACATGTGAATATTTTGTGAAAAGGTTTATGCTTTTAGTGTTATTTGTTCCCTGCTTATGGGAATTTCTTGTTCTCCTTCAGCATTTATTGTTACAAATGTCCAGTTGCAAAAGCATAATTTTTTTTGCTCTTTCAATAAAAGCTGATAGTCAAATTTGTCATATTTGTGTATCACAATTCCTTTCTTGATTTTATCAAGGGGTGGAAGTAAAATTCTAATGAACCAACATGCGTCATCCATGTAGTCTTGTTCACCACTTCATTGACTGCCATAAGAATTTGGTTTGTTCTGTTATTTATCCTCATGTATTATTCATTGGATGATAGCAGTAATCTGACTTGATTCATTTTTTCCTGTAAGCTTGGAGAAAAGGCCAAAACTAATTTTTGGGTCTATCTTCATTATATCTCAACCACTTAGTGATGAATGATGGAAGATCCCTTGTTCATATGTTGTCTCTGTCCTAAATGTTTCATGCTTAATTATTGTTGTTCATATTCTGGTTTCATACTAAGCTGACTGTGATCTTCTGTCATGCTGCCAAAACCAATTATTTTCTGCTGTTTTACGATTATCTAATGAAATAGCTTTTTAGCTTCAATTGTGTGATGAGGCAGCTAGCACTCGTTAGGTTGAAAGGTACTGCATATATCAAAGAACCGATTTCGTTATGAAAAAGTTTTAAATTTGGGGCACAAATGTTGATCTTAAGTTCGAGCTCAACTTGAAGCAAAAAGACCTATTTTCCGGTAAATTTGTCTTTCAAGCGTGAGACAAGATGTTGATTGATATATATAAAAAAACAGAAAACAAAAAAAAAACAAATGCTTTAAGCCTGAAGCATACTCTGCATCATGCAAACACTCGGGTATTATTACTTTGCATAACCATTTCTCTTTGCGGAGTTGTCCTTTTTAGGTTATAGTTTCCTTTACTAATTTATAAGGTGCCCCTTGATTTGGCCTGACCACTAATAGAGGATAAATGCTACTCCCTCCGGTCCTAATTATAAGAGCCAGTTGACTTTTTTGGAAAAATTAAGAATACAAAATACACCACTTTAAATTGTTTATATTTATCTTTTTTCCTCAAAACTAAGTTATTTTACTTATAAACTATCATATAATCTAATTACATGTCACATATATTAAGATTTAGGAGTCTAATTAGCTTCCTTAATCTCTCCAAAAAAAGTTAACTGGCTCTTATAATTAGGACCGGAGGGAGTATTATATATTCCCTATAGTAGTATACTTCTTGACCCTGCTTTTGTTAGACTCATATATGGGTTAGCGGTTTGATTTAAGCCCTTGATCTTGATAAGCAAATTAACAGCATGGTCAACTCGATGAAGGAATCTTTATTAAATTGGGATATGCAATTTTAAAGAAGTTGGCGAAATAAATTAATTGTAACATTTAAGATTTGTTGTGAATAGTTTAAATTAAGCACGATGAATTAAGTTTATGTAAATGGAAAGGTGGTCTTCATTCGGAGTTCAACTTGAATCGATCCCAAATTGTTAGTTTATTTTGACTTTAAATATCAAATGGTTAGCTTTTACTAACATATAGAATATGAGTAAGTTGAAAGGGAGTAGAATTTCAGGCATTGCCAAAGATGACACAATTTGATATATCTTTTGAGTTAAAGGTCATTTTATTTTTGTCCTAAATTATTTGCACAAAAGGAAAGTTTTTAGTGGTAGATGCTCATGATGAAATATTTTATGGACAGATTCACACCTTGACCTTGAATATCAATGTATATGTACTCAGAGAAGCCTGGCGACAAAAAAGTATTTACTCAGATGTTTATTTACGGGTTACAAACAAAAATTGTGACATGGTACCAATGATATAATAATAATAATAATAATAATAATAATAATAATAAACTACTCATGGCATATAAAGTTAAGATTATAATGTGATGTGCAACTAGAGTTCTCTAAAAAAAATTAAAAAGAAAAGCTCATTTACCTAATTTGATTAAATTAAAGATGTTGGTTAAACTAGTTGATATAACATGCTTTCCCTAAAACACCCTCAATCATATAAATTACCCTCCCCTCTATTATTTGATTACCGTTGAGTGGCATCAATAAGGGTAATTTTGAAAAGAATAGATCATATATTTAGAACCAAAATCATCTCTTCAAATAGATCTTAGGGATTAACACCTATCTCCGTATGGATGTCCTGAGTTGACTATGATATTGGTTTTATAGCTCTCGCAAGTTTACAGCCCAGGTTATATGTAGTTATGTACTCACATTTTTAAGAACACGGCTTACACTTTATACACTCGATTATAAGCAAAACTTCCAATTTCCAACTTTGAATACAGAAAGTTTGTGATGTTTATTCAACTGGATTTGTATGATCACATAAACTGTGAATTCCCGGAACTTTCAAGAAGTATAAAAGTAGACAGGATCACACTTGCAACAGATCACAATCTCCTATTTACACATTCTGAATTGGCAGTAAGCAGCAATTGTTTACAAAAATAACAAAGTATATATTCATTCAACCAATGCCTTATCCTGAAACATAAATGAAAAAAAGGTTAAACGTGAGTTTTCAACATAAAATACTGTGGCCATTCACGACAGATCATTCGATTCCAGAATCCAGTTGAAATGCCGTGGCACTTGAACCATGAAACATCAAAATTCTTAGACAGATTTTCAAGCATCAACAGGTAATGTTATTATTACAATTGGATACAAATACTTGGATGACTCATTATTAGAATAGAACCATTCATTCAAATCCAACAAAAAATTTTCTATATCATCAACTTCACTTTACCCTTTTCCTCTTCCCATAAACACAAGTTCTATTGCGAAAATAGTTAGAAAGATCTAAACTGAGCAACCATTTATCACACGGATAAAAGTTTCATGACGAAACTCCAAACTTCAATACATATTCACAAGGAACCATCTTTTACCTAAAGAAGAATAACAACTTGGAAAGTTAAAATTTCAATGTTTCCTTCAGAAAGGACCAAGTAGAAAACCATACCAAGTCCAGTGACCCTCCAGCCATAACAATGGTTCGTGCTTCAAAACCTGCTCATAACCATTTCAAACTGAAATTTCAAGAAAATGGCACTTTATATCCATTATGAAACAGGGATCAGCTCTGATAATACGTAGCATTTCAGAAACTGAAAACAGTTAACAAGACGCAATAATTCTCCAAGCACAGATGGATGGACTTTGTGCAAGATAAGAGAGAAGATAGCATTGGCTGATTCATACACCAGAAATTTATATTCACAATACTTTCAATTGGCTTTTTGCCCAGAAAAATGATTGCTATTCCATTTATCTGAGAGGGTAATGATACACCCACTAATCTACTAGGGCCAAAATGGAAGGGGGTTATGTTCTTCTGCATATAGGCAGGAAGAACAAGGGAAAAGGAGGAAAAGCGGGGTTACAACTACAAGGAAAAGAAGAGACGACCCTGTACACATAACTCTATATTCGTCTCTTCCCCCAGAAACCAAAAAAAGTGGGGGTCGGGGAATAACCCTCTAAATACAGTGGTAATATACAAGATTTGCAGAAAAAGAATAAACTAGAGGAATGCCTGCCAATATAAGTTCCGTGAATTTTTAAACAGGACCTGCAGAAAACAATGGATTTCTGTTGTCCTGATGGGATAACCAGCTTCATCTGCAAAAATAAGCCATAACATAAACAAGGTTATTCTACAATTTTGTCTCACATTAAAAACCAAGACAGACAACTACGACAGGAAAAACCATGAATAAATATTATTTATCAAGGAACGGTTATTCACAATCAATAACACCACCACCAAGCAATACTTAACAAGACTAAATTTCATCACTTAAAACCTCTCCCCATAAAACTATTAAGAATTCTAATTTAAACAAAACCACCCTCAGTTGCTATGCATGCAAAGATGCATCATCAATCAATCTCATTATCGGCTCAGAAAATGATATTCGAGGACAGCAGCTAAAGAATAACACAAGACTAAAGTTCATCACTTAAACCTCTCCCCATAAAACTATTAAGAATTCTAATTTATACAAGACCACCATCATCAGTTGCAATGCATGCAAAGATACATCATCAATCAATCTCATTATCGGCTCAAAAATTATATTCAAGGTCAGCAGCTAAAGAATAGGATTGAACAGCCTACATCTAAACAAAAATTTTATAGTAGAGACTAGAAAGCATAAACTCATACAACAATGATTTTAGAGTCTCGTTTCAAGCATGATGGGAATCTGCCAACATAAGGAAAATCATACAATGTAACAGATAAGAATAAAAATAGCAACAGCCCCCACAGCCATCAGAGACAAAGTCAGACTGATTTAACTACCGCCACAACCCATGGAAAAACTTGTTATTCACATTAACAACAGTTCAGAATTCCCGTCTGATGTTTTCTCAGCAACAAATTTTTCAAACAATAAATGTTTCATATGCTTCCAAAACACAACAAAGGACAAAGCTTATCCCCCCAAAAGAACAAATTCCTGTATTTTAATGTTCAATATAATTGTGTTAGCATAGACAGCAATTTAAATACCTGTACATTGCTGTCAAAAGGGCATACAGACTCCATTCCTGACACAACTGATCACTCCTGGCAGCTCCAGCTATAGAATGTGTCATTCCACTCTAGAATTCGGGGGACGGTTGAACAAACTGTTTTGTCCTAGTTGCACTTGCTGCTGAGACTGATGTTGTAAAGCCACGTGTTTGGGTGAATTTTTATCCAAATCCTGTTGCTTTTGCGGTTGCTGTTCTTGTGGCTTATATGGCTGCTGGGATAGGACAGGTTGTGATGAAGACTGTTGCAGCGGCAGTGACTGCTGTGGCCAATGTGCCCCAGAGTTCTGTGAATGAGAAGGCAAATTAACAGATAACTGTCTTGAGCCTATTCCTTGACTGATTTGTGGCAATGGCTCTTTTACAGCTGAATTTCCGGCAGTTGCACTCCCCAAGGAGCCTGCTGGCATGGCTGGACTGGGAATAATGGAATCAGATGGGGGTTCTGATGTTTTCGGCTGAGAAGATGCAGTAGGAACAGCAGATACCACATTAGCTGATTCAATGCAACCCTGACTCATAACAGAGCTCATACTAACCTCAGAAGTACTGTTAGCAGGCTGCTGATCAACTTGAGTGGGATCAGATTGAGATTTGCTCGGCGACTCAGAATGTACTGCACGACTCTGTTGTAACATTCTTTGCACATTGGATTGAATTTGATTAATTTGCTTAGACTGAGGATGAGATTGTAGCTGCATCTGCTGATGATTAGAAGTAATAACAGCTTGTTGTGGTGATGTCAACGCATGTCCTGATGGTCCTTGAGCACTACTATCAGCAGATACTATTGATTGAAGTTGCTTTGATGAAGTGGATGTTGCTGCAGGATGCAGTTTCTGCTGCAACTGAGAATGGTTGGTGGAATGAACAGAAGGCAAGGACTTTGACTGTTGATTTGAACTCAGACCAGATTCAGGATACGAGTTTTGTCCTTGCATTACATGCATCACTGGGTCCCCTTTCTCAGTATTTTGACTTCCTGGAGGTATAGAGAGGCCATTTAAATGAGAAGCATCCAAGGGGATATTCTGATGAGCTAACATATTTCCTCTTCCTATTCCCTTCAGAAGTTTGGCCTGTTGTTGAGACTGTGCATGCTGCCGTGGATTAGGATGCTGCCTACCAGGCTGCTGATATTGCTGCTGCTGTGGCTGTCGTTGCCTTTGCTTAACTGCTTGATTGGTCAATCCACTGGCACCAGGATTCCTGGTGAAACCATGTTGCGGAAGGTGATGTTTCTGCTGCTGGTGCTGAGATGTTGTTACAGGGGAGACAGGTACTCCTTGCTGAGATGAACTTGGCGATTGAATCTGAGAATTGTTCTGTGGTCCTGATGACACGGGAAGTTTGGACTGTGCCTGTACATGTGGCATCAGCGTATTAGATGAAGCAAACTGCTGCTGCTGCTGCTGCTGCAGGTATCGTTGCTGTTGCTGCAGCTGCCTTTCCTTTGCCAAACGGAGAGCTAAGGCTTGCTGCTGAGGATTAGTGGCATGATTTGTACCTTGAAGATGAGGATGAGAACTGCTGACATGAGCCTGTTGCTGAGACATCTGATGTGGCTGCTGAGCTTGTCCTGGGTACGGCTGGACAGGTGGTGGAGATGTCTGATTATTAAAGGCAGAACTCAATCCATTAAAGGTCGGGATACCCTGACTGGTCCCTTGGGAGACCTGAATTGGAAGCTCAGGAACCATCATTTGCCTTTGATGATCTGGATTGTGGCCCTGCTAAAGACAATGGGGAAACATTTATCAGCAGAAATGAAATGAAATCCAAATATATGCTTCCAAAATAAAAGAGACAGTTGCCAACTATTCACATAGCATACACATTGGTTGAGGAACAAATCACATAAGAAACTCCAAAGACGCCATTTAATTAGACCTAGGATGATAGAATAAGAGAACTTCTCACCCTCATCATGTGTAGAGAGTCACGAGATCTCAGCATTGAGTTGCCTTGTCCTGTACCAACTCCTGAGTGCATATTTACAGGGCTTGGCATTCCCACCATGCCAGAGGAATGCACGTTTCCAGAATTCAGCATATTTGATGGTGCCATACCTTGAAGCCCAGGCCTTGACATGGACATGCTTCTATTCATACCACACATCATGCCCATACCATTTCCACCATGTAGCATGCGAACACCACGATCACTTCCAGAGAGGGATCCAGGAACAGACATACTAGCCTGCTGCATATTTCTGCCAGACATCATTTGGTTATATTGTTGCATTCTCTGCTGCTCATCAACTGATAAAGGGGAAGTTCTCGGAACCCCATATCTAATATCCCTGGGAACACACAAATACCCATCACTGAGTTATAAAATGTCTGCATGTAATTGCACAGTTGTGCAGAGAGAACTAGGCATATACCTGACAGACCCAGGAATTGGACCAGATGGTGATGTCAAGTTATTGCCAAGTACCATGCCAGAAGAACCCGGAAGTGAGGAATTTACACCAGATGTAGGGTGTATTGATGGCAAAGAACCTTGATTTGATGATGCCAGACCTCCAGCAGTTGAACCTTGGTACCCATGGGGAAGGGTATCTGGAGTTGGCGCATTTGTATCACAAAGATCAAGGGGCCTTCATCGAGAAACAAACATAATCAAAATATTTGCATTAAATGGAATAAAGATGCGTGCCAATAATGTAACAAGGTAAGCCTAAATCCACTTGGATGAGCATCAGAAAGACTTCATCGCCCAAAAATAAAGTACTTAAGAACTTACGTTAGAAGGACTCCATTGAGGTTGTTTGGACAGACATGGGTTAGGGCAATTACATGTGAATTATGGACAGGTACTATTTGTTTCAAATCCTGAATATCATTCTGCAATAAACCAAGAATTTCAAATCAGAATAGCTTCACTGAAATTTGAAAACATAGTCGTGCTCCATAGTGAACATAACTAAATTCACAACCACACTATTCTATTGAAACATTCAGAACTTCCTGTGGTCAACAAATCTTCCTCAGATCATTATTACACAACTGAGTGGAATAGCCCAAGCGAAACAAACTCATGAGTGGACTAAGCCCCAACTTTTAGGTAAACTCATGAACTAATTTAAATCATCTGTCCAATGGACGAGGAGCCAAAACTCAGATTCATAAACACAACAAAGCAGAAAAATAAAGCAAAAGCACCAAATTATGCATGCATAAAGCGAGAAAGGTGATGTAAAACAGCGAAAGGGAAGGAAGAAAAAGGAGGTAGGACTAAAAAAGAGGGAAAAGCGGATAAAAACTGAAGAACAACTCAATCTTTATTCAACAGGCCAAAAGGAACAAGTTAATAACTTGAATTATTTATGGATCGATAGCCCTAATCCTAATTAATCCAAACCACCCAAGTTCTAAATGATAGAGTCAAGGTAATCCTTATCCTTACTCGGATATAAGATAATCCTAAATAAAAACTAAATAAAATCTAAAAGATAATCTAAATATCCTAATTCAAATAAATTATTCTAATTTAATTTAAATTATACAAAAATTTCTAAATTTTCTTAGTATAATAATAAAATAATCATCTTCATGTTTCCTATCAGCATATGAAAAGGCAGCTGTTATCCAAGAGTCAAAGAAGGTTTATGGAATCACCAATAAAGAACCATTTCAATGGTGTACAATCACGGTAAACAATATAACCATATATAACACAACAGTTTCAATTGCGCCCCAAGTGCAGCCATAAATGAGGCAGAGCCAACACAAAATGCTCATATCTTTCCAGTATCACATTTCCTAAAGACAGTACTATCTGTGAACCTCAGTGTAAGATACCGCATTACTTAATCAGCTAAATGGTTAGCGTGTGGCTTCTTTAACATGTTCAAAATATATTTAATGCATCCTGTCATCCCAACCCAAATGGCATCAAGTCATTAGTCTAGACTGCGGTGCTCAATAAGGTTAACACTGATGAAATAGTGCAGTTAAGGATATCTCACTCATGAAACTTGCATTACATGTATCGACAGCTCAGAATTAACAGCAACCCAATATATTGCCAGGCAATACTATCTGTGGTTTTGAATAAACTATTTGGAGCCTTAGGCATATAAAGGGTATCTCAGGCACCGGAGGTGTTCCTCTTATAAGGTTCAAATGGTTTTGGTCAACAGAGGAGGCCTCTAAACCTCATGGCAATAGCTAGTTTTGACAAGTTAAGGTGCGGTTAAAACAAGATGATTGCTAACATTTTTAGGGTGCCTTTTTGTTACCAGAGATATTATGTCTTTGTAGCTTAAGATACTACAAGACAAAATAGTTTGCATGCCTTTTGTTTGGTCTACCGTTCAAGGTTCTGATAAAGAGGGTTGCAATATCCATAAAGAGGGTTGCTTTATCACAATTTTTATTGACATGGTCTATGATCCTCAGGACTCCTGTTTTGCTGTTTCAAGGACATCTTATACTCCATCATAATCTACTCTTCCTAATTATATCTGCCTACAGTTACCAACATAGGTTACAGGCCTCTATCAAACCTTATAACTAAAAGGTAAAAAATAGGAAAATAATTAAAATGTATAGCATTATAAGGTAACCCCAAGTTCAGTGCGTCAAGTGATTTCTCACAGTATCTAAATCCAGACCTGATTCCTCCGGTAGTACTGCTTCTGCCCGATCTTTATAATATTCTCAAAATGAGACTTGAGGGTATCCTCCTCCATGGGTCCTTGCAATCTTTGAAACAACTGCCTGGCACTACCCTGCAAAGGATACAAGTCACAAAACCCACAAATTTGCATCAACCACAAGCGCTTCTTCCATCAAAGGAAGGAACACTAAATGAAACTTGACATTAAATCCCTGCCTTTGGAATTCCAGGTAGTGTAGATGGATAAGACTGAGAAGACCCAGAATCTTCAGCACTATCAGCACCATCCCCAGCACTCCTATCCATCAAGATCTTATGACGTTCCTTGCATTCTTTTGGCTTCCGGAAGATACACTGAAAATGTTGCCAAATTTCATGGAACCCAAGTATAAAAACAGCTGTATTAAAAACGGAATAAACTAAGCAGTTGAAACTTCACAATGAACATGGAATCACAAAGACAGAGAGAGAGAGAGAGAGAGAGATACGACAAGCATCTTTTTTTTAATCTGATTGAAAATATCAAAATCACTGCTGAATTCAACAAAATATTGTTACTGAAGGCTATGCAGGAAGACATCCTTTAAAACAGGTGTTACATCAAAAGATAACTCGTGTTTGTTTATTTTAAACAACCAACCCCATCAAAATACTTGGATGATCTAGTGCAACATATTACACTTATATTTTCTTTTGGTAATCTTCATCTAGACCACTACTGGGCACTGTTTCAGGTAATACAGCATTGCTTCATTTAATTTGAAATAAGGAAATACTGGATATTCATTTCATTTTAACCATAATAGATGATAGAGTCCACAATCTTAGCATCTTCTATCCATACACATGAATATAAACAGATTATTACCTTAAATTGAAGAGTGCTGTTAATAGCATCGCTAACAAGCTCCCAGTTTGGACCCATATCATGTACCAGGACAACAAGGGCCTGCAACAAGGAAGATATAAAAGAAAACCTATAAACACACCAGTGATAGAAATTAAAAAAGGGTTTTCTAAATGTACATTAAAGGGGTTTTTTTTTTTTTTGGGGGCGCAGAGTGTTTAAAAGATGGCTAAGGAACTATAAAAGACCTGGTCTTCGAAAAGTGACCAAGGACTTCCAGAGCCAGGCTGCCCAGCAGTTATCTGTAAATAAAAATAATGGATACATTACAAATAAATCAAAAAAGTCACAGGAAAAAAATTTGCAAACACATGACAATCCGAGTTCATGGGAAAACTACCTTAAGTGATTTAGCCTTACGGCCTCTATCTCGGCCACTAATAATTTTAATGAATTTAGTTTGATTGGACATGTTACTCATTTGAGAAGCAGCTGGAGAAGGAATAGAGCCGTTCATTGTAGAAATGTTGTCGAATGTATTGTCAAGTGCCAGTTTCATTGTCTTTGGCTTCTTGGCAATATGTTGAGCATACAAACCTTCAGAATAAGACAGTTAACTGAGTAAAAACTAAGAACACAGAATTGTCATAATATTAAACAATTAAACAAATTCTAACAATGACAAGATGGAAACTAATCTTACCACTGCTTCCATTAGGGTCAAAATGATGACCATCTAATCTCTTTTTGGAATGATCTCTCTGCATTGTAAAGTCAACACAGTAAAACTCAGTAAAAATTCAACTTCACAAAGTAGAGGAAGAGTTGAAAAGTCAATTATTAAAGCAATAATAAGAAAGCCACCGGGAATCCAGCAATCTTATTTTCAGCTATACTTAGGCACCTACAACATATGATTAAAATAAAATCATTGATAGACTGATGGTACTTAATCTTCCTCTATGCTCCCTACTACTACATTGAAGAAACACAATTTGCCTGCAGACAACTCCAGACTCAATCTGGTGGCTTGGCTATTTTATAAGAACCTAACCCTGCACCCAAAAGGACAAAACAAAACCAATAAAAACAATCCCAAGGAAACTGTGCAATCACAACAAACCCATCCCCACCACCTAAATTATCCCAATCTTTCTATAATTCCAACTTCAGTCACAACCATTATGAACTGTATACAACTTCATTTCCAAAGACCTATAATTTTATAAGCATAATCTATCAACTCTATTCCTTACTTTTCAAACTTATTCCCCCAGCTAAATAACATCCAGGTCGCAGTCACAAAAAACTAATCATTAGGTCAATACATCTAGGCATGATATGACACCAGACGGGTGGGCGGAATGGGTTGTTTGGGGGGGGGGGGGGGTTTAAGATTCTGAGATGAAAATGTCCATGGAATAGGAACATCTGGTCAAAATAGAACTTCACTTATAGGACATTTGAATATTTTTCCACAATAAATAACTTTTTATCTGCTCAACTTTGTTTCTTTTCCTCCTGCATTCGCGAACTGAAAGAGCATTGTTTTGCTTCATGAGTTGAAATACAATCACTCCATTCTATTCTAACAAAATCTTAGCTGCAATCTACCAATTTAAGGTTGAAACATCAGAGATAAATCTCAATGAATATTTATCCATACATGACAGGACATTGGAAAACCCATGATTTACTGATCTCAGAGAGAGTGATGGAACATTAGAATGATCTCCAATTTGAATCTGAAACCAAGCTTTTCAAACCTTCTGACGAAAACATTTTTCCATTTTTGGACATGAATCTAGAAAGGGGGTGAAACAAGAAACTTTTCTCTGACTTTACAACTAGAAGCATCTAACCCTTAACAGCTTACAGGGATTTTCATCAAACTTCAAAAAAACACATAAATCAACAATAATATTGAATAATGATAAACATTAAATATACAGGAAAGTTTGATTTTATTTTTATGATATATATTGATGATTTACGAGCTTATGCAATTGACTTCAGATAGAATAACTAACCACCACTTTAACTTCCATGGTAGAGGCAAAACTATTCTTTCTAACCTTTGAAAAATTTGAAATTGCTTAGCGCAAAGCCCATAACAACCAAGATAAACTGTAGCCCTGTATAGTACAAGGTCGAGGATGGAAAAGGGGAAGGAAAAAATTGAGAAAGAAACAAAAGGCCATTTACATACAAAAGAATTCCTTTTATTAGGGATGATATATCCCTCCAAATGTTGAAATGCACTTTCCATCAATCAGTTGATGGGAACTCACTGTTTTAAAAGGAATGTGATGCACAAAATACCATTTTGTGCTTAAGGTTTAGCAAAAACAATAAAATTTTCAGGTCAATCATCCTTCAGCTATCCCACACAGCATAAGCAAAAGCCTCATCATTCTCAAGCTTCTGCTAATGAATGAAAAGAAGAGAGGAGTGAAAGAACCAATTTCATATTCAAGACTTAGATGAAACAATGTTTTATCTGTCTTTACTCCCAATTACCTTTTCCTTTTCTTCTTCACCTTAAATTAATATTTCAATATCTTCTTTCAGCTCATTGGTACGTCATTTGCTCAGCTTGCTTTTCCATTTGAGCAATGTTTCTACTCTACCAAATATACAATTGCAACAGCATTCCCATTCCCATTCTAACCCCTCTTCCTTCCCCCCAAAAAACTTTCCTTTTAAAATATTAAAACATTAGCTTGACATTATGAACCGAACATGCAACAAGTAGAAGATACCGCATAAAGCAATCTTCTCCCTCATGTTGATGCAACATTAAACATTCATTTATACAGGATGATTGGTGTTTAGTGCTTATATGATCGCAAACAATCACCTGTTCGTTTAGAACTGAATCCACCTGCCATCCCTGATCATATGTAGATCCCTGCAGAAATAATAATTATGCAACTAAGGCCGAGGCATAGATACAGAATGAATAACACATATCTACATATATACAACTACCCCTTCAAGTTACATAAATATACATAGTGATATTACCAAATTCTTAGCCTTCTTCTTCTTCTTCGTTTTAACAGGTGTTTCAGCATAGTCATACGGTAGCTGCCTATCAAACTCTGCAATTGACTCCACTTCCATACTTTTCTGAATCTGAGACCCACAATGTAAAGTACTTTGGTCGTCCTGAAATGAATTGGTATCTCCACTTGAAGCATCTGTCTTAACTTGAGGATGCACTGTCACTGCGACCCCAGCTGTGTAAGGACTTACAACCCTCTGTCTAGACGCTGTGCGAACGCGTTTTGTTATAGGCCCAACATTTAAGCTAGCAGGCCTTTTTCCAATTAGCATGGACGGCTGAGATCCAGTTGTATAATTTCCATAGGGCAAATCAGCCCCAAACTCACAGGACCTTGGAGGGTAAGACTTCATCATGTTTCTATTCTTCTTCTGTGCTGATTTTGACGATTTGCTACCCTCATAGACACCAGGCAAGTAGTAGGTGCTTGTTTCTCCATCATCCTCATCATATGGATTCTCTTCTGACCCAAACTCTAAAATTCAATATAAATGAGCATAACAAGTTCCAGATTGATCATTAATTCACTTAAATCAAAATGCAAACTAATCCATCCTTACCTGGTGCAGTATCATAAAGAGATGTATCAACTTCCTCTTGCATGCTACTCCCAATTTTCTGAAAAAGCTATATTTATTAGCACTAATGGCCACAAAGAAAAACGATTATTTTTCCTAATGATGTGAAAGAGGGATAAAAATAACAGATGGCCTCATAACATATGACATCTTTAGAAAATTATACAAAAATAATATTCCTGAAATACATACGGAAGGTAGCAAGCACAATATCTTTGGTCATAAATTTACCTCAACATGCAGGAAATGAGATTCAACAGATTTCCGGTATGCTGCCATTGCTGTAGAAGGAACTGTATAGAATAGACTTTCCTGCCAATTATAATAATGAAATGTGAAGGTGCATTTTGTCTACATTCATTACAATGAATAAACAACAAAAACTATCCACACAAACAATCCATTGAATAACCAAATAGATGAAGCAACCCCATCCAATGGAACTCAAAGACAGCAATACTAAAACTGAAATATTAACGCAAAATTATAAAACAAAAGAGAGATAAAGGAAAACAAATCACTGATGTCAACATTGACAAGCAAACCAAATAAATATAAGGAAACTTGGTCCATACTTCTGTAAGATGTTCCTCCCATGGCATGCCCAGAGTGCCTGAATCAGATGTCCTATCAGGTGTTGTTGGTGCTTCAGCTAGAGAAGAAGTTTCACGAGGCTTACTCAGTTTCAAAAATCTCAAAGCATAAGCTTGCACTTTCTTAGCCACGTTTTTCCTGGGATGTTGCTCATCCAAATATTCATTCGTTCCCTGAACAAAACAGCCAACATTGTGCAATCAGTGACAAGTAGCACGTGATGAAAACAAAAACTTTAGAAAGACAGCAGATTAAGGAATAACTAATATGTCTCAATTATTCCAAATAATACCTATAACAAATATCAAATAAAGTATGCAATGTTTTTGAACCTATGATGCATCTAACAAGAATTAAGAAAAAGAGGGGAAAGAGGACTGCTTCTGCATGAATGAAAATATCAGCATAACATAGTAAAACCAGCAAGAAGGAAAATATGCAAGAACTGAATGCTATACATCATCTGATATTAGTGGATACCTCTGAAATTACAACTCCATGCAAGGCCCATAAATTCATGTTCAAATTTATATGCTAACAATTGTAAAATTTAACTGCTACAATCCGTTGCTTCACATATATCACATGATAATAATAATCTAGTTCAAAACCAATTTATATACGAACTATAGAGGCAATATCATTTGTCTCATCTATTTAAATAAAACAAATCAAGACGAGAGATGTGATATCCCATAAGTGACCAAAGTAGTGACCAACAATAAAGGTTCAGGACCAAGTTGTTTTATATGCATAAAGCAAAAGTCCAAGAAATGACCAGTACCACATCTGAATTTCTTCTCTTGTTACTAGAAGCTTCTACCACACCAACTTTCTCTGATTCTGAGATAGCACCCGATAAAGTAATACCAGCATCACAGTTTTCTAGAAGAAGCTCAACTGAATGCCAGAACTGCATGACATCCTTAGCTATGTTGTGAGCCAAAACTTTAACCTCCCTATGTTTATTTTTCTCTTCAAATCTTAACCGGGAGGTAAAAGCAGCTCGATGGCACATTTGTGCAGCAGCAGTTATCTTCCAAAGTCTCTCCTGCAAGCAACGCCAGGAAAGAATCATTATTTAAAAAAAATCACAGAATTTTAATAAGATGACCCCAGTGCATTTTTGCTAGTCCATAGGGGTTGAGACTGCCACAGGAGGAGGGGGAAAGCAGAGAATCACTAGTAGGTGCGAAAGTTAAAACCTGTGCAAAATCATTCGCCAACCATGCCATCTCCTCAAGGACAAAACCCCAGTGAGATTTCCGGAGGTTCTGTGTGGATAAAACGCGAGTGGATGACAATTCTGTGATCCTCTTCCGCTTGGCCTGTTTAATACATGTCAGACATTTATATAGTTTGCTGATCAGATGATAAAAGGGAAAAAGATGACAAAGGAAAAAGTTTCAGAAGTTGACAGAAATAGGCATAAGTCACCAAAGATGTAATATAAAAAAGACGACCTCTATACTCCGTGCCTCTTCCAAAATAGAATCTTCACGTGCCTTGTCCACCAATAAATGGTGATTGGAGCATGGCTGAAGGTCAGAGCCAGCAATAGGAACCTTTTCTGCCAGAATAGCCTGAGGAAGTTCACAATTTGACACATCCATAGGCTCCTGGGGGTGTCTTCCTGAGCTATTGCCCTTTACAGAGTTGGAATGATCCACCAAGACATCACTTAACTCTTTATCAGTTTTTGATACTGTGCTGTCATTTTGTCCCTTGATATTGGAAAAATCACTCACCTCCTTTTGCATGGAAGAACTGTTAACACAAACACCTTCTTCGGCTTTTACCATATTACCACTAACAGAATGGTTTAGACAACCAGCATCATTCCCATTGTTAACAGTAGCCTCACCTTCACTAGCGTTGGTTTTAGTCCTTTCTTTTACTTCACAGCCAGTAAAATTTAGTTTCTTATCAAATTCTGGCATCTTAACCACTGCGCTTCCATTGCCATTAACATTTTTTGCATCATTATTTATATCACTATCATTATTAACATTTCTACCTACACTAGTTTGAGTGCAAGAGGACCCCGAATTCAAAATCGTCATGCCTAATGCAGCATCACCATTTTGTTCTTCATTCTCTATGCCCTTTTTGTCAGATTTTAAGTTCGCAATTCCATTTGGCTGGCCAGAACAGATTTCATTTACTGGTTGTGTAGCTTTAGTCAGAGGCTCCAGATCAGAAGAAGTTACCCGTTCTTCATTGGCATCAGCCTCCCTAGAAGCCATGACAACTGAGTTTTGCACAGCATCATCCTGAGAAGGTAAAGTCCATTGATCTTCCTTACAGTTTCTTTTGGCAGTTACATCCAATTTAACTTCAGGAACACTATTGCCACTAATTGTTTGATGAGCTCGGGCACCATCTGATTTGCTAACCAAAGGATTGATAGCAATGTTATCTTTAGTTACTGCATCTCCATTTATATTTGGAGGCTTCGGCTTGGAAACAGAAGGCAAATTCTGGTCCTTCAAGTTGCCTGTTTCAGACAACCCCTTCACATCCCTTGAACTGCCCCGAGGACCATGATTTGTTCTGGACCTATTTCTTCGAGCATATGGCCGAAAAATAGCAGAATCTTCGGAGTCCTTTGCATTTTGACTCCCATCAATTTTGGAGGACTGCTCTGATGGAGCAACATTGTTCCTTCTGCTTTGATGATGTACAGGCCTCCTTTCACCTTTAGGTAACTCTTTATCAATACCCAAAACTGAGAGATTATCAGCAGTATTAGGTTCACTAACTGAAGGAGCACCTGGTCTAGCACTACTGTCAACAGAGTCACCATGAGGAGAAGCCGTCAAAGCAAAACTACCTTTTGCTTCACTGAAATCACAATAAGATAGAAAGGTCAAGAGAAAGCCACAATGAAACATCATCAAAAATTAAGAATATTAAATGCAGAAGTTATTCATAAGCTAGCAAAAGATACTGGCAAGAGTAAAAGGGATCCAAGAAAAACGAGAAGAAAAATCATAGCTGACCTGGTCACAAACTGCTCATGGTGTTGATCAGTGAGTGAAGTAGACTGGACACTAGCTGAAGCAGCATTCACAAACTTGAAGTCCAGAGGATTCCCACCCTACACGTACAATGCATAAAAGGTAATCACCATTTGCATACAACTATCACAAAATACAGAGAGAAAATTATCAAAACCACCTACTTTTTCGAGAAATTCTAGCTCTCTTTTTCTTTCCTCACGAGCATCATATTCCTGTCTGTTATCAACATCCAATAGGTTATAGTTGGTGTATAGCAAAAAACAAAATCATATTGGTGCTCAAGAAAACAAGACAAAAAAACCACAACGGAAGTGGATAAATGAAGCTCTTATCACCTGAGCTCTGCCTGAGCCTTCTCAATAGCTGCTCGGCGGGGAGAGGTTTTCAACCCTATGCCAACTCCGCCATCAATAACTCCTCCCATGGAATCAACCTCAGCATTTACAAGGAGAGCCGATCCAGAATTACATCCATGCATTCCCACCCCTAATGTCTAAGCGTTTCACCTCCCATCCATGAAAACATCTGCCAATGTTAAGGCAAGAGGGTAAATCAGAAAGTGGGAAAACCACATAGAAACAACTAATTTTATACAAAATATGTGATATTAAAAACAAAAAATAAAAGGACTTAAGCCAGACAGAATGTGAACACTATTGATAACCTAACTCTTACAGACATTAAGAAGCAATAAATCATAAACGTCCTTCTACACAGGAGACACCATTTTCCCCATGGCTTCAATCAATCTCCCAGCCCTCTCTCCGCATACACCCACTCAAATACAAGCACTCTTTGAAGGGCCTATTTATTGAAGTATGTTGAATGAAGTACTGTTTAGCAGGAAAGAAAGGTTGCAGTGTTCCCTATGAAGTCATGAGCTAAATATTCAGAGGGGAAGAGTGAAGAAAATCTGGGTCATGCAGATATTATTTAAGAGGAAAGAAGTTGCACCATTGGAACATATCATAGATGACAGATTTCAACAAAAGTGGCCGTGAAGAAGAAAATGCTCCATTTCATGATTTTATTATTAAATCATACCACAAAAATGTGCAGTACCCAAGAAAAATGAACTTCTGAGGATCAGTAATGCAAACATTAAAGACGCCCTTAAGATACAGGGCATAGAAGCACATTGGGGCCCAATTGAGTAACAGGGCTGTGTTTTATGGCTTTCATTCTTTTTGAATTATCTTATTTTGACATTTAAGATTTAAGATACTTAATCAGTTGGTTTTGAGTTATTACATTGACATTTATAGCCTGCACCTTATGCAAGCTGTTGCATCCACCATAAAGATGCTAGACACTGTAGTGCAAGTGCCAAAATGAAAGTACCCTGCCACAGCCCTCAGCCAGCGAGATACATCGGGGCCTCCTAGCACCTTGCCTTTGATCCTAAGGCATTGAAGTGGGCACCTTTTGACTAAATAAGTAATTCAAAAATTTTAGCTAATGGCTAGGGAGAATAAATTAAATAGAGGTATACCAAGAACTACGTTGATAACACTGAATCAGATTTTAGCTCACTCATGATAGTTGCACTTAGGATCAAACTAACGTCTAACCGATTCTACATAACACTGTTTCTTCGAAGCCTTGCATAAATTAATAATCAAACAGCCCTTCTTTCAGCAATTCAAGACAATATTTTATTTCACTTGATAAATGGTTGAGAAATAATCCACAAAGAAAAAACCAAGAAGATATTATCTTTCTACAGGCTGTAATGATGTGACATATGTATAAAGTAAAAAAAGACGTCTGACATTCAGAATTCACCGAGCAAAAGGCTCTCACCAAGTAAATAATGTCTTCTAGCAAGCTATAACACTGTAATGTATGTAGAAAATAAAAAATGGCGTTGACCATTCAAATTCATCAAGCAAAGGTGATAGGTAAGAATAATATGAGAGGTAGAAATTCAGAAGAAGAGAAAAAGAAGAATTGAAGGATAGGAAAAGAAGTTCAGGGGGGTTAGAGAGGAAAAATAGGAAACTAGGAAATTCTGTATAGGCGTATTCTCATTGAGCAGCAAAATAATAAACTGATTACATTCAGGTAATGACGTATTTATAGTATATATCCCACCCTTCCTTCTAATCAATTCTAAGGCCTGCCCTGCAACTAACTCATCTAACGGCCTCTAACTAATTTTTTATTTAAATATTATTTGCTTACATGACAAAAGGGTTCTCATCTTTTCATCGAAACAATAAGAGCCTATACAATACAAATTTATAAATTGCTTGAAATGGATGAAATAAAGGCACATACACTCTTATAAAAAAAAACTAGCAAATATCGATACATACAGTCCTAAGGACAAGAAGAAATGTAAAAAATAACCTTCGACTATGAAAACAGGAAGCGACGTGGTTATGCACGAAAATGCATAACCATAAAAGTTGCAGACTTAGAGGCCCATAACAGCATTGAAAGATGATAATAAACAGAGAAGATAAAATACGACGTAATTAGCACCTAAAACACTCGTCACTATTACTAATTCTTACGTACGCTGTCTCAACTATTGCATACATGGAGGTTGGCGCCAATGATTTACTTCAAAATTTTAAACTCACATCACGAACGGAAGACTAATTATTCACATTAGTTGATTACCACATAAAGAAATGCATTTTTCTTCGTTGCCCAATATGGGCAGGCAAATCCCGGGCCAAAAAGAAAAAAAGAAAAAAAGACATCACCTTCCCACACACACCATAACAGACACAAGCTCAAGCACAAACCTGATAGCATTTCATGACAATGCATAAGCAATCCCCAACGAAAAACAATTCAGCATAATTCACCCATCGAATTAAAAACCCTAACGACGCCCATTTCCAAAAATTCCCCATTTTGCATGATTCTAGGGTTTCCAGCTACAAAGGCCAATGACAATTAAGAGAGGGAAAACACCTTGTAACACACGAGAATCACGAATTTGTAAGATACGGCACAAGTTAAACCACCTTTGAGGCCTTGCCACGTAGAACTTCCTGTTTCCTAGGGTTTTGGAAGAGGGGAAATTTACTTGTTGTTGAACACGAATTAGCCCTGAAAACCTAACATTCGAAAGGAAATGTGAAGAATGAAAGCATGTATGAGTGTTCGTGAGGAATTCAACAAGGGCAATTAGATTGTGTTGATTTTGGTTTCTGTGTGTATATCTGAGAGAGTTGCTTGTTGTTCGTGCGTGAGGAGAGGGACTATGCGACCCCTGAGAGTAGTAGTGGGCTGGGCATGAAGACGACGATGAAGAGGAGGCCTTTGAGAAATAGGACGTCCTTTTTGGGCTTTTTGCTTAAAATAATTATTATTACCAATTTATTTTCATTTTTTATTCATGAGTTATTTTAATTAATAACTCATGATTCATAATTCATTTGTATAGTAAATGGATCCAAAATTCATATTCATATTCATATTCATAATTTATAAATAGTAAGAAATGATCCATAATTCACTATTTATAAATAGTAAGGCTTGTTTCTTATTCAACGCTCAACCTAGGACCAAGTTTCCTACACATCAAAAAGATGGATAGAAAGAATTAAATGTAGATTTTATGATAACGGTCTATATTTAATTTTAGATTTAATATTTATTAAAGTATTTTTAATAAAATCAAATTTAAATCGCTTAGTTAAGATCTAAACTATATATTTATGTATAACTATCCCTACTCATCTTTTCTATGAATAGGTAAACCAATGGAAGCACTAGCTTATTACTGTCACTAAATGAGTTACGGTTGTTTTTTTTTTTTATTATTATTTCATGAGGATCAAGTGAGTGTTTGAATGGAAATGGACAAAGTTATGGCAATTTCCTTTTTAAAAATGTGTAAAATAGTTTAAATTCATTATGTACCTGTTTGGACAAAAAAATTATGTCTTTGTAATAATTAACTGTATGTATTAGTAGGACAAAACTTAGGTCCAGTTTGTTCAGTTCGCCAATAAGATATTGTCACATGCATTATTTTTATACACCATCATTTAACTCCTATTTGTTGTATTAGCCCTAAAAATATTTGAAAAAATAATTTTCAAAATGAAGAAAGATAAGATCTGTGGATTGCAGTTTATCAATTCTCCTCCTTTTCCTTCCCATTCCTTCCCCCTCTCCCTTCATGTGCTTTCATCGGGCTCTTGTACACCCTCTCACGCCTTTTGTGTTTGGTAAATTGCATCTTCTGAAAATCCCAACATGTTCTAATCATAGGAGAACTCTAATTGGAACCCTAAATTTCTTGATATTCCTCTACATGGTGTATGTATATGGTTCCATAAAAAGCAGGTGAGATTCAAGGAAGAATGGATCCATGGAACTGGAAGGATGCTCATGGTGCAGATTGCAGACAGGATAGGGATGGAGATTAGAGACATGTTTATTAACTGTGTTAACCGGAGTTAAATGTTTGTGTGCAAAAATAATGCATGTGGATGTATCTTAGTGACAAACTAGACATAATGTGCTAGAACTAAGTTTTTTCCCATATTATTATTAGCTTTTGGTAATGACTAATGAGAAGGTACAACAGCTTCTTCTTCTTCTTTTCAAAAGGGTATTTTAGCGTCCTATTCGGTATTTATTGGGGTTGGTAAGATTGCATAGGAAAGCCTAATTGACAATGGACAGTGATGAGTAATAATATGAACTCGTGCGAGTGTAATAAATATTAAATACCAAGTCAGTTTCTTCAATTTTAAATTATTTTTCCTTTTTTGCTTCAAAATACCCCAGATATATACATATGTTGGCATGAGAATAATATCTATTTATATTTATATATATATATATATAATATTTAGACTAAGAGATTTTTTAGATATATTACTAATATCTTGATACAAAAATGAGTAGGATGGTAAAATTACCGAGTTTATTATAGTTATCATTTTGAGTTTTTTATTATATTTCAGTTCGAAACACTCGTGCTGTATGGATGTGAAAATGTCTACGTTTCGATAAAAGGTTAAGTTCTAATTCTATCAAAAAAGTTTTCAGCATCCGAAATTTTTTATTGGATCAAATATCATCACGAGAGTATTACAAAATTAGCAAAATTATCCTATCCATTAAAAATTAACATTGACCATAAACACTTTTCAAACATTGCTTATTTGTTAAAATTTCAGAAGCAATATTAATCCAACAAAAACTGTTGGATACCCACCACTACTACTAGGCAAAAAAAAAAGAAAGAAAGAAAGAAAGAAATCCGAAACAAAATTCAATCCTAACCATTTATTTAATTCACAATCAAATATCACTCTGTTCCTTATTATAAGTTTAACTACCACAAATTTTTTATTTCTAAATATAAGTCCAGTTTGTGATCAAATAATGATAGTGTGACAAATTTACCCATGTGTTGGAAATAGGGAAGATGAGTGAGAAGGGTTATAATGTATCAAATATTACTTTAACACATTCTTAAATAAGAGCGAAGTTGAAAAAATAAGATATATTTAATACTATAACAGAGTGGGAGTTTTCTATTGTGTGGATGAAATTTATACTTCTTCTGTATAACTTTTAATTTGTCAAGTACTCCTCCAGCATGGTATATGCAAGATACAATTTTTGAAATTCGCATAGTACTATTCATAAGATACATAAAGAGTAAAGGATAAAAAATGACTCTGTAATTATGTTCAAGGTACATTTGGCACCTTGTACTTTTTTAGATTCAAAATTATCCATCAACTTTCAAATTTGGGTCAATAATGGCTTTTCCATCAAAATGACCCAACAGACGTTTCAAATTTGGGCCAATAATGACTCATCCGTCAAACTTGCCCAACGGACGTTTCAAATTCAAGCCAATAATGACTCCTCCGTCAAACTGGCCCAATTTCCCTTACTTTTTTTTGGGTAGGTCCCACACTGGAATTTTACAAGAATCTAATTTTTGCTGGGCCAAATTGACGATGGAGTCATTATTGACCCGAATTTGAAATATCCATTAGGTCAGTTTGACGGAGAAGTCATTATTGGCCCGAATTTGAAAGTTGATGGACAATTTTGAGCTAAAAAATAGTTCAAGGTGCCAGATGCGCCTTGGATATAAGTACATGGTCATTTTTTACCCTTCACCCTACATTAAAATGTGTCAAAAAATTTAACCATTTTTTTTTCATTTTTGCCCTCACATTAAAAATGTGTCAAAAATTTTAACCCATTTCAGCTTTGCCCGCATTAATTTTATGTTATTGCATGCATTACTTGTCTCTCATGCACCTCTTCTTCCTATTTATTCTCTCTCTCATTCACTCTCCCTCCTTCCTCTTTTCATAAATAAGGAGTTTTTTTTTTTAAAAAAAAAAGATATATCTTTTACACATTTATTTTATTTAGCCAATTTGTTTAGAGAAAACCATTGTGTTCGTACATATACTTGTCTTCACCAAGTTTTAATTTTGTGTCTATACTTCTTTTATTAAATCCTTTAACTACACTCAATTAGTACTGTTACCCCTTGTATTTTAGGAAATGCATTGATGGACCGAAGGAGGACATTAAAACGAATAATCTTCTCCTAGTGACCTTCAATGAGGGGAAGAAAAATCGGTTGTATGTGGAGGGGCAAAAGAGGGAGGTGTGGTTCTTTATTACATGAGAAAAGAGTTTTTCATGACATAAGAGTATTTGGATTATTATTAAATTAAGATAAATTCATAATATTTTGTCTCACAAAAGGAGAATAGTCATATTTGTTTTGTTTGAGCCCCTTGTAGTTGTTGTAAGGGCTGCATGAGTTTAGTATTCCATTGTCACTATAAATAAAAAATTGATTAGCCTGCTGAGTAAATTTATAAATAGATGTCATGATTTAAGATAGGGTTAATACTATTTTTAGTCCTTGAAATTTCATTTGATTTTGGTTTTAGTCTCTAAACATTAAAATTAGAGGTTTTATTCCTTTAACTTTCACTCAATTTTAATTTTGATCCCTCAACTTTGTCCCATTTATAATCATTGGTCCGTGATTTTCTATATTTTTTTTTAAGTTCAGGGACCAAAACCACCGTTTTAAAGTTCAAGGACCAATACCAAAATTGATCGAAAGTTCAAAAGTTAGAAGCAATATTAAACCTTTAATAAGATGAGTCATATTTGTAAACAACTTTATTCATTTTATGTAGAATTCATATAAAGTACTATTGGGGGTTATGGTGGGATGCTTTTGATTAAAAGTTTTAAACAGGTACTCCGTTGGAGCTCTTTTTATAGTTAAGATTATGCATTAAATTAGTTCTCTTTTCATTTTCCTAACAAATAATAAAATAAATCTGATTTTTTATTTTCTAACAACATTTTCCCATGAAACAGTATATAATCATTTTAATTTATATGACTAATAATATATCGAGCAAGAAAAATATATTGAATTTCATTGTAAAGAAGTATATTTATGCACATGAATTCACTTTCCATTGAAAGAACATCTTTTTAAGTGCTTTAATAACTGATCATAAGAAGGTTTACTCTTCTAAAGAGAAAAATTTCTGATAACTTTATATTGGTGGGGCGGATCGAACCATAGCAAAAGTAATCCATGCTTTTTCTCTTAAGTCTTAAACATTTATTCATACGGGCCAAAAAATAAGCATTTATTCATGTATAGTATCAAAAAGCAATTGAGGAATAAAATCCAAGATAGACAAAATCATGGTGATGTACATCAACAAAAGGCAGGGTATCTTTGTCCAATTAAAAGGCAGGATATCTCAATAGACATATTGAAGTTAAAATCCCGTAAATGTATAATTCATGCCAATTGCTCTTCATTTTGTACACATAATTGGCTTTTCACTATTTATTGTTAATATTTTTATCTAAGGAGAATACACGCTAAAAACGTAATATTACAATTTGAGTTCAAACCCACAACTTCTCACTGAAGAGTGCATTCATACTACTAGATTAATGATTATTTGAAATGTAATTTATTGGCATACCGATATGATAATTGTTGAACACTTAAATTTATATTTTTTTAATAATCTTAAACCAAGAGAGAGTCAATAGTATTGTGATGAATGGTCAAAAATATGTATCTTGTATTTTAATTGGAGGTGAAATAATGATTTAATTAAGTAAGAATGATAGGAAAATGGTAATATAACATATATTTTTTATATGACATAAATGTTTCTTCCTTTTTAGGTAAAAAAAAAAACTTTCTATTTCTTGCACAGAATGACTTGCTGATTGCTAGATGTTATCTAGGGCTAAGGAGAGGAAACTTTTCAATATTATTTTCTGTTGGCAATAGGTATTTTCGTTTTGAGCAATTTATATTGTTACTACTCAATTTAAAAAAATTAGAATTGTATCTATTTTAAATGAAAAATAGTCTAAAATTCATAGAAGTATATTCATTTAATGGTTTGATGTCTTTAAAATAAAATCAACATTAAATAACATCAAAGAAACTTGTGTCCTACTTGAAAAGGTAAGTTAAATTGCTAATAAGATAACTTATAATTCACCAAACTTAGATTAAAATACTGTTTATAACTTGAAGATTTTAAATATAGCTGATCTGTCTTCTTAGCCTACAATCACAGTCTCATTTTTGTTTCTTTTTAAGATTTTATGGATACACACAAATCTTATGTTATAAGCCATGTCAAACTCAACCTCTCACTAGAAGCATTCAAGCCACTAGTCTATAAGAATATTGACTAGTAGTCGTAATCATGATATTTTCTGAGATTCAACTTAAATTTTCATTGAAATAATAAAAGACATGAATAGTTAATTAGATTGGCCAAATATCTCAAAAATGGATTAGATTAGAAAGCTGAAAAAAATAAAAGAAATTTATAATCCATAATAGTTAATTAGATTGGCAAAATATCTCCACATCTTTATAATGTCTCAAGTTCTTACTTCTCAAAGTCCTATCAAGATGTACAAATTGTATCCACTAGCTAGCCTTACGCAGAATATTAAAAGAACGTTAAGGATTTATTTTGCCCAAGAAGTTTTCACCGATGAACAATTTTGCCCAGAAAGTTTTTTGAATTCAAAGTTGTCCGGAAAGTTTAAAATTATAGTAATATTGCCCCATTCTGTTAAAAATTTGACATTAACCATTAACATTTTAACGATATAGAACAAAACTGCTCTATTTTAATACTTCAAGGGAAAAATTGCACAACAAAATACTTCCGAGACAAAATAGCTCATGAGCAAAAACTTTCGGGGCAAAATAGACCCTTAACCCTAAAAAAACCATATGAAGTAGTCCAAGGCATATTTTAAAGATATATAAAGAAATAATACAAATGGAAACGAAATGCACATAAATGGAGGAAACAAGATACTAAAAAAAAAAAAACCATCTCATTAAAAATCAGGCTTGTCTCTTTTTAGAGGGGGCCTCTGTGCAGTCCTGATGAGCTCTCTGAGCTCCTTAACATGACTATTTATGCCCTTAGCTGAATAAGCTTTAATCATGGTTCTATATGTAATTAGATCAGGTTTAATACTTCTCTGTTCCATCATATCAAGCACTCCTTTCATTTCAGCAAAACACCCTAACCTCCCATAAGCATCCACCAAACAATTGAAGAATATAATGTCTAGCGTTACATCTGAATTCTCTATAAAACGCAATACACCACTGATTTTTTCAGGTTTACCTGCTTGTGCGTAAGCCTTCACAAGTGAGCAAAACGTGACACAGCTTGGTTTTATCCTCTCCGATCGCATCAGTCTAAATAAATACTCCATCTGCTTCAGATCCCCAGCCCGGCCAAACGCATCAATCACAATATTGTAGGTCACAATTGTCCAAGAGTAATGATATTTCTGCATGTATTCCATCACAGCACTCATTTTCTCGTAATCCTCAGCTTTGCCATAAGAGTCCAGGAGGATGTTGAAAGTCTGAACAGTAGGCTGCAATCCAGCATTCTGATATTTCTCATAACATCTCTCCATTGTTTCTATTTGTCCTATATTGCCGAAGGCTCTTAGCGTTGAATTCATGGTCCATACATCAGGTTCGCAATCCGAGTCAGCAAGCATTTCAACAAGTATGGATTCCATCTCAGAAAACCTTTCAAGTAGTAAAAAAAAATAAGATCAATGAGTGGGAAAACGCAATCATACCATGCTGCACCTGGTTGCTAAAAAAACACTACCCAACTGAAAGAGGCAGAAAGAGGAGAAAAGTGATCCCATGGATGAAAGGGTAACAACAGCACCGCGTTTTGCATAAGTGCTCATTATTATAAGTTTATAACCATATTAATCAAGGAAGATATTTGTCTGTTTACTCTTTACCCATCCTTTAAAAGAGACATTGGCATTTTCATAGGGATATCTATAAAGATTTCCTAAGCCCTCCCTCTTTGATGCTATAAATGTCTAGGGTATGCAGGAACACAAGCAGACAATAAACTCACTTTTCAAATCTTTTCAGCAACCAGACTCAGCATGCAATCTTTTAATAGGAAGGGATACACAGGTAGACAGACAGTTTACTTTTTTGCCTTTCCATAAGCATCAATGAGTGTGTTGTAAGTAATTGTGTTGGGTTTGATTCCCTGAATGGCCATATCTGATAGAAGATAGTGAACTTTGTCAAAGGCAAAAATGTGCAAACATGATTTAATGAGGATTGAATAAGTCTGGACATCTGGCTGACAATCAGGAGTACACTTCATCTCCTCAAGAATAGAGAATGCTGTGTCCAAGAGACCACTCCTGCTGTAGGCAGATAATAAGGCAGTGTATGCTTCACATGATACATAACAACCCTCATCAAGCATAGCTTGAAAGAGCTCATGGGCTCTTTCAGGTTGTTTGCATTTTCCAAGCATGACTATTAACTTTATATAAATGCCAGAGTTAGGTTTGTACCAGAGCTGTTCACGCAGTAATTCGAAAACCTGCATCCATGAGAGCTTTCATTGATATTGAAAAAGTTTCACCTTCATAAGAGAGAGATCTAAGAAAAAGCTAAAAGGGGACACATACAGATGCACAAACTATTACGAACTTATGGTTCAGCAATTGTATTCGGATAAATTCCTCAATTAAGCTTTTTTGTATTCGGATTCATTCCTCAATTAAGCTTTTTTTTAAAAAAAAAAATAATAAAAAACTATTCTCATGACAAATAGGTGCATTTTCAATTCATCCTCCACAAGGTTTTCTTTCAATTTAAACCCTTATTCATTAAAATGCTTTAATGATGAGATGTCATTTTACCTCTATGTATAAATTAACATATAACCCAACAGAATGCTGACTTGCTAGATATACATATAGTCCACATCAAATAAGAAGCCCCATTTAAGAACATTGATTTCATAAAATTCAGAAGTGCTGCATCTCTGAAGTTCGCTCATCCATCGTAATCTCATGGAATGTGTTGCCTATTGTAGACCAAGGGCGTTAGTGCTACAAGCTCAGAGAACAAGGAACTCAATAATCTGTTAGCTTTGTTCATTTGTGGATGGAGATGGGATAAGGGTGACACTGAAAGCATTTTGAATGATGGATAAGAAAGTAAATAAATCTGTAAGACAAAGTCAATAATTCACCTATCTCTTAGGGAAGAAACTAAGACTTTTCCTTTTATTTTTCTCCAAATCGTATTTTTACTTTTCTCTTCTGGAAATCGATTATCTAAAAAAAGTATTGAAATTTTTTCACTTATGTGAGTAACCTGAGAAAGAAGTTTAACATATGTGCATGGAAAACATTCACCGCTATATTCCAGCAATTGTTTTAGGTATTAACAATTCATATTATGTTTCTTTTTAATTTCTTTTTTTCCCATTCTAGATGTTCTAGATGTTCAATATAGAATCTTTCCTCTTGCCTTCATAAAGTATCCTGAATTTCCATACAGATTTCAAAACTTTCCACTTACAATAGAATTCTTCATTTATCATTAAAAAAGGAAGAAGAAGAATGTATTCAGACAAACACAAGCAAAATATTCCACTCCTGCATTCTAGTCATCGTCTCAGAATTCATTACCCAATTTTGACATCTGTTTTCTACAATTCAAATTTTGTGACCTGAATACATACAATAGCAGAAGCCTTAACCCACTAGTCGACTACATGAATTGCACAACATCATTGCGCCCCGTTCGAAATCACTTCTTTCAAATTGAATACATACAAGTACTAAGAGTTTCCCACCTTTTCCCTTTAAGAAATAAAAGGGAAATAACAAATAAAGAGATCTAAAAAATTTGAGAGAAAAAGTTAGATTGTTAGAGAGAGAGAGAGAAAAGGGTCAAAATTACCAACGAACAGTTGGTCGAGCTGGTAAGTGGGCTCACTACCAGTAAGGACAACCCTGGGAAGTGCTCTCATTGGGAGAGAGGACAATCCCGCCTATGTAGGCAGCACTCTTACCCCTTGAGTGCGGATTAGTCAGTTGTCAATAGGCGCTGGACTAACAGGTGGTGTTTAACCAAAAGAAGGGTCAAAATTTATATGTTTTATAGACAAAATTTATGCTGGAAATTCTTGGACCTCCTTCCTATGAGTAACACCTCAACCTCTTTCAACCAGTTTCGATTTCTTGGGTACTAGCATTTACAGGCAGCCAACAACACAACTCCCTCGCTAGTGAATAGTATCAAAAGTCATCAACACACAATTCTCAGGTCTCATTTTCTCTGCTACATAAGAAGCCCTATTCTTGATACTAATATTCTAAATTCTGTAACAGACATGGGCTGTGTTGCACCGCTACCAGTCCAGGAAAATATCATGTTGCACAAGCACAAGCTCAAGGATAATCACAAGAACCCATTTTCCACATTAACATACAACAGAGTCCACAGAGCTTGCAATCCAATTTAGAAGCAATTAACCAGTGCAGAATTCAAATAATCCATGATACCCACCATTCAACCAACAATACTTTCAGATAAACCAATTTTAACTACATTTTCAGACAATCGGATAGCACACAATTGTATCTTAATTAGATACTCCCTCTCTGATGTCTGATCTTAAATATGGAATCTAGTTGCTTTTTTTGAAAAATCTTAAGAAAAGCTACTTATAAATTGATTTACCTGATTTCTCAAAACTAGTTTATTTGACTTCTAACATATAATCCAATAACACATAAAATATGTTATAATTATGCGGCTCATCTTACTTCCTCAATCTCTAAAGAAAAAAAAAAAGCCAATTAGTCTCATCTTCAAATAGCGAGCTCGATTGAGCTCCAAAGCAAAGATACTAACCTTGAGAGCAGACTCCCACCGCAAAGCAGTGATTCTTTCATGAAGAGCTTCAAGAACAGTTCTTGGAAGCAGCTTCTTGGAATTGGTAGGACCCCTCTTCTTCTCAATAATAGCTTTAGTAGCCTCCCTTCGAAGAATCACCGAAATGGCTTTCTTCGAAGCAATCTTCCTGTTAACCTCTTCTTTTCTCTCCTTCGCTTCCTTCTTCTTCAGCTTCATAACTTCCATGGCCATTCTCCTAGCACGCACATCAGGAACTATCATTGCATTCGATGATTTCTCTATAGTGTCGTTCGAGGAAGACGATGAAGGAGAAGGGGAATTCGGGTCGGGTTCTTGTGCCCGAACGCATATGGATTTATTGGCGGGTCGTTGCCGGTTAATGGATGTGGAAAATGGAAGGGTGGTGGTGGAAATTGAAGCCATTGATATTTCTGATCCACTCATGGACCGAACCAGAAGGAAGAAAAGAAGACATACATATTGAAAGAAGATATGGGGGTATGAATTATTGCCTTCGAAATATCCAAGGCTCACAGCATTCTTCCACTTTCACCTATGATATGGAAAATTGATCCTTTTTTTTTTTTTTGGTAAGACTTGGGTTAAAATTCATGTTGCTCCAGAAGTATGTATGGTGGATTACATTAATCTTAAAAGTATTTTTTGGTCCAATTTTGCCCTGTAAGTGTTCAAAGATCATATTCACCCTTTACCGTTAAAATATTAACGGTCAACGTCAACTATTTAACTTAACGGTCAACGTAAGTTTTTTAACGGTAAATGGCTAATATGATACACTTTACACACTTCTGAGGTAAAATTGGACCTAAAAAAACTTTCAGGGCAATGTGATTCACCGTCCATACTTTCGAGGCAAATCTAATTTTTAACCCTAAAGACTTAAAAGGGATAAATAACCTATTCATAGATTGATTTGTAAGGATTTTTTTCTTCTTACTAACTTATTTAACTTATAAACTAAACTAATAAAATAACATATATTTATCATTAAGTAGTTTATTTAACTTCATTAGTCGCTAAAATAAGTTTAGTCTTCTATTAAAGAGCGGATGGAGTAATACTCAAAATATGTTATTATCAAAGGGCTTATTTTATTTGTCTTCCTTAATATCTCTAATAAAAGGTTAATTATGTTTTACATGGGACAAATGAGAACAAACTTTTAACTGGGCATAAGATTTTTTTATCAAAGGATCTTAGACTTGAAAATAGAGAAATTTGAGTATTAAAGGGTTCCAGACACTGCTAACCTCAAAAAAACTCCCAGAAGCCAGCTTTCTCTTTCTTTCTTTCTTTTTTTTTAAAAAAAACATATTTAATTAATGTACCTATAATCCGTTGGTTCAATGGTAAGAAATGTATTTTCATCATAATGAAGAGGTTTCAATTCCCCATTACAACATTTGGGGAGGCATCTTAGGATGAAAGTACCTAGGTTCATGCCTAAGAGTATAACCGGATATTGGTATCACTTAAAAGGAACCGTTCAAGAACCCTGCCCATAGCTTAGATTTATTTTAAACAATTGTCTAAAATTTTTATATAAAAAAGATATATAATTAATGTGAGAACATTTTATTTTAGTTTGTATTGAATGATACTCCCTCCGTCTCTAATTATAAGCTTCATATTTGTGAATGGGCTTGTCCCAAAATATAAACTTCATTTTATGGTTGTCTAAACATTTATTGCATTTTTTCCAATTTTACCCATTGTTTATCTTTT
Source organism: Mimosa bimucronata (assembly GCA_037074515.1). Classification (NCBI taxonomy): domain Eukaryota; kingdom Viridiplantae; phylum Streptophyta; class Magnoliopsida; order Fabales; family Fabaceae; genus Mimosa; species Mimosa bimucronata. The sequence continues at coordinate 7,811,909 of CM073446.1, forward strand.
TCCCATGCACTCTCTTTCATCTTTATTATCTCTTATTTGCCATTCTCTTTCATCTTTAATAATAAGGGTAAAGTTGAAAAATAAATTAGATTCCTCACATAATTATTGTTTTTAACTAACTTAAGTAGTTTTTTCGAATAAAAGAAAGTAGTTATTTGAAACTTATATTTAGGGATGGAGGGAGTAATTCTGTAAATACTTTATATGGTGCAATAATATTTGGTTATAATAGTTCACTAGATTATTATTTCAGTTATGAAGATGATATTTCTGGGGTATTCATATTTCTGAATTATAACTTAGACTTAAGGTGCGTCCGCATATTAAAACTTAAAATTGTTTAACTCACTTTGGACTTCAACATTTTAATTGTCTTTTAGAACTTGAATATGTAATGTAATAATATAAATTAACAACTTCATGAATAAAAAGTCCTATAATCCAGTGGACCGTCTTGGTTTGTTCTTGAATTAACGTCAATCACACTGCCAACCATTACATTACAGAAATTTAACCAATCAGTCTCAAGTGATTTTGCTATGTACAAAATAAGTATGTGAAACGAATTTTATCTCAAAACGCAACAGTGATTTTTTTCCTAGTGATATTGTGGTTTGCCAAAACCATCAGAAGTTGTATACACAAAATATCAAAAAGATGTCATATGGTATTTATTATCAGTTAGCGGTCAAGCCAAATCCAGTAACATGGTACGCCCTACTTGAAATTTGAAGAGTGACATTTAAAGAACACAGAATTGCTGCAAATGTACAAAATTCCTTAGAGCAGTGACAAGCCAATGTAGAATCGAGAAACTAATAATAACTAATGCTGCATACAGTTCTTTATAGCAGTTCTCGACTTGCTGGTGCAGAATAGGCTTTCAAGCTTTAAGTCTTTTGTCAATAAATATAGTATAAATTAGCCTTCACATCACATGATTTCAGCAGCCCACATCTGGGCTTATGATTGAAAGCCAGGTTTACCATAAATAGGTCATTCTGCTATAAGTTCCTACTATTCCAACTTCTCTAATTATAATGCTTTGTAGTAACATAGATACACACAGAAGAAAATGGAAACAGAAATAAATAAAACAGAAATAAATAAAAGATACAAAGAAAGAAGATAGTGTGAGTCATCAAGTTCACTCCCTAGGGCACTTTTGTATCCAAATAGAATGATCATCGATAGAAGATAAACAGAGCTTCAGGGAGTGAAAAAAACTTGTGATGCAAGTGGAATAAGCATGACTGAATCAAATGCAGAGAATATTGGGAAATTTTCTCATATTATTGAGTAAGAGCAAGTTCTTCGGTGTTATAATGCAAGTTCAAACGCAACTTCAAAAGATACATAATAACATGAATGCAAAATGCCAGTTTTGTCATTGCCGGGGAATTAAGTTATGAGATCTACAATAATTAACATGAAGTATGTGGAATATAGACAAAAACATGAACAAAGGAACTACTAAACCTATGTTGTGTAACCGTAATCGGGAAAGAAAGAGGAGGAGATCAGAAAAGGAATGGGAGAGAAAGGGAGAACAGAGAGAAATGAGACAGATGAACAGAGAAAAAAGATAAAACGAGAGAAACAATACTCAAAATTCTTATTTCAAACAATCCATACTCTCAGTTTACAATAACCTTTGCACCTTATATAGCCAATGGCTCACTAACATTTCTAATGGCTTATAAACCCCTTTACTAACTACCCAACTAGCTTCCTTTTTTAACAACTATATAACAACTTACTTCTGCCAAAAAGAGATAAAGTAGCCAGCAAAAAGGTAGAAAGGGAGCCATGGGACTGAGACAAATTGGCTAACAAACTACACAGAGAGAAGGGATCTATGCATGAGGGGGTCAGAGGAGCAAGCTAGGCAGAAAGGGAATCTCATGCTTACCTTATACATGCATGAAGGGGATTGCTACTTTTGTTTATCATATGAATTGATTATATTCACATTATCAATATCAGAAGTCAGGGAAAACTTATCATTTGCTGGTCGAGCGTAACCACAAAGCATGTTTGTTATACTACGCTACATCCTAAATCCTAAACCAATATGAAAAGCATAATGTACATAAGAAATAAGCAGAAACTCCTTAAAAACCAGTCTTCATAGAAATCAATATGCCAGGATCTGCCCCAGACCAGTATGCTTAATAATAGATATCTATAGGAATTAAGCAAAATTCCAAGCTAAACAAATAGCATAATCAAAGAAAATAAAACCATAGTCCGAATCTAGATATCAAGCCTAAGAAATTCAATGGTGGAATTAAAAAATGCCAGTTGGAATGTTTATACCCGCCAAAAAAGACACATCTATGTACATAAAACCAGATTTGTTCCATTTAATATCAGAAATTCAAAGGAAAACACAACAGATAGAAGGTCTTCCAAATAAATAAAAGTCAAAGGTTCATGACAGCTGACATCAATCCTGAAACACTAGTTTACATCAAATGACACTCATAGATGACGACCCTGAACTGAAAATCAACGTCAGAACATAATTAATTAATACAGATACTTCCATCCCTATGTGCCAATCATCCTTGCTTATTATTTTTGGCCTCCACCACTACCACCTGCAGCTTTACTCCCAGCTGCATCCTGAGCTGCTTTCTTCGCTGCTTTCTCCTGTAGTGCCTTTGCATCTCTGGCCCCATAAAGAAACAGAAATAAACAAAAGCTACCCACAATACAAGTACAAGCACTCCCTCCCTTACTAAAAATATACGATCAAATTGACAGAGATCATAAATCACTAATTTACTATACCTATAAACTAAAGTATAATATGTTATGCTTAACTGATCTATTTGGCTTCTTTAATTAAAAAAAATCAACTTGATCTTATATCCAGAACCGGCCCGAGTATTAACAAAGAACAAACCTTTCCCTGCGTTGCTCAGGAGTCAACCCATCGCCCTTACCGCCCTGCTTGCCGCCCTTGCCGGATCTGGCCTGAGCCCTTTCACGATCTTTCTCCCTCTGGTTACCACGTTCTCTACAGTTAAAGTGAAACCAAAAGAACCAAAAAAAATACAGACAACAAAAAGTGGCCTCACGAAACCCCCAAGATAAGAACAATAAAATCAATGGCCAAACATAAATTATATGAAATCTTGAATCCAATTTTCAAATCCAAAAGGGTATTTAATTTCTAGGAATTTCAAGGAAACCACACGGAAATTGAGGAAAAAACTAAAAGCATGTAACAAGATCAAAGGATATGAGTCATGGTTGCTAGATTCTTCGACAACCAAACGAGATCGGAGATGGCGAAAGCCCTGAAACACGAAATCAGATAGGGAAGAAATTACCCAATGGAGAAAAATCGAATCTTTGGACTAATCAAGCAAAGAAAACACCACGTACGCAGAGAATATAGTACCTGACAGAGTTGTATCCACCAGAAAGCGAAAAACGTATGACAGGCGATAGAGGTGACTAAAATTGAGATTCGTGAACTATGGTTTGATTAAATAAAATAATAATATAATAAAAACAGTAATAAATTCATAATACTATATGGTACTATCGGCTATTCACCGGCCTGTATCCACGGCTGATTCTCAATATTAAATTAAATTACTAAATTAAATAAGAAAACGTAAAGAAATTGCGCTGCTTACCTGCTACTGCTAATCACATATTCACATTCACATGATAAATTCGACTTTCTCAGTAAGAAATATTATCAATATAAAATACAAAAAAAAAAAAATCATTACATTTAATCAGATGGCCAAAGATTTTCTTAAATATAGTATATTATTAAATTTATGTAATATTATTTCTTTTAAAATTGTTATTTCATTTAGTATAGGATATAGTTATAATCAAATAATTGTGCTTTTCATATAATATATTCCTTTTATAAAATGTATTAAGACTCCTCATAATTTAAAATTTTTTATTGTCTCAATTTCAGAATATATTTCATGAGGTTTAAGCGTTTTTGATATTAATGTTTTTTATCCACATGTATAATAAGTTTATATTCAAAAAGGTATATACATTTATAAAAACTAAATTATATAGATATGGGAAAATTCTATTTAAAAAAATTTGGGCCTACACTTTGAGCAAATTCCTAGTCAGGTCGATTGGCCATATTAATATTTATGAATTTGTTCATTTTACATATATGCCTTTGTTGATGCTAAATTTTGGGACAAGCAATTTAGGAGTAAAAGAGAAGATTTTATTGATAATCTGGGTCACCGACAACGGTGTATACAAAAGTTTTCGAATTAAATTGAATACAGTGAGCTAAAGTAGCTGAAGTTTGCAGTAGAATAAGCCTAGAGAGTGTTCTGAATGGTTCAGTGTTCTTCCTCTGAGCTTGTGTGTCCTTCTGGTGCTGCTCCAGCCCATAATAAGCTGCCCAGGGACCTTGGTCGTCCCCGAAAATGTCGGCGACATTTGAGGGATAGTAGACGTTGAGGGCGACAATCCAGGTTTGTTAGCAACTGCCTCCGCGTCGTCCGGGTCGTGGCGTCGTGCTAAGTCAGTCAGTTTTGAATTTGAACTCGGGTGACGTCTGTGGACTTTGGAATGGTGTGCGCTGGGCTTACTGGGCTTGGTGCCCCTTGCGTGGGCCTCCTAGGCGAATCGAGGCCCAACATTAAGTCCCCCACTTCACAATGTCAACATCAGTTTACATTGGGAAGTAGCGGTTACAGTGATCTGATGGTTGAGATCGCATTTGAAGATTCGACTGCCTTATTCCCTCCACGTTAAACGGCTGTGATTCGGCCTTAAGGGCGTGGCGTCTCATGTTGAATTTATTTTTAAGGAAATTGGATGCAACCAGCGCCTCAAAAATGAGTGCCGATGACGTGGCGGAGGCCCTCAAACGCATTGCTGCTAAGAGGCATCTGTCTCGGGCTGCCTTTGACGCTCAACAGCAGGCGGCCTCTGCCCGTAATTCCCCAGGCGCCGTGAGCAGGACGCCCCAAAGTGGCCCCCCGTCGGGGTGGTGATCAGGAGCCCAACTAGCCCATCCGTCGCCTCTAAGGGCGTTAAGAGGTTGGCATCTGGCAAGGGTAAGGGCGTCGCCCTCGAAGAGCCCTTGAGCAAAAAGAAGAAGACGAAGCTATTTCTGCCGTCCGAGGGTGACGTGGTCGTGCTGTCTTTCCCCGCGGGTGCCTCAGCATCCAACTCGGAAGACTTTAAGTTGGCCAACCCTGTCTTGTCGCAGCTGCCCCTGCCAATTGACAAGGCGTATTTTGAATCCTTGGGGCCAGACGGCGAGACAGAAAAGATTGTCCGCTATGCTTTTTTGGTAAGTCTTCTTTCGCAAAATTCAACACATTTATGTATTACTCGTGCATTTACTTTTATCCCTTTGATCGTCAGGTGCTGGAGTCTGTTCGACACCAAGAGCTGCTGAGGGAGGCACATAAGAATGCCCTGGACAAGGCGAAATCCGACTTGGAGGCCTCTGAGGAAGAGAGGGCCCGGACCAAAGAAGCCCTTAAGAAGAGCAACGAGGAACAGAAGAAGCTGTACCAGACCTGGCAATCCAAGTTAAGGGGGAAGGACAAAGAAATCACTGCCCTCCAGGAAGAAGTGGACGCCAAGACAGGGACGATTCAGGGGCTCCAGGCCGATGTGGCGGATAAGGAGGCCAAGATCGCCGAGATGCATGACAAGCTTGATTTGGGCATTGCTGAGGTGCACCTGCGGTCCCGTCATGACTTGATGAAAGAATACTTGGACGGGCAGCATGTGCGGTGGAGGCCTCAGGAGGTCATTGCCCAGTATGAGGAGCTGTTTGGCGAGGTCGACCCCAATATCTCCCCGATCGCTGCTGTTCCTGTGGCTTCGGAGACCGATGGGCCCGTGGGCGACGCTGAGGATCAACATACAATCGCCCAAATAGTGGAAGGGGCGGTGATGCTAGCTACCCAAGACATGGTCGGGCTGGAACGGGAACCGGAGTAAGGGCAGGACCCAGTGCAGGACCAAGGAGAGGTCCAAGGTCAGGAGCAGCCCGTCGGCCCAAATAATGATGCCCTCAGCTCTAGGGACTTTGTTTTTATTTTTAGCCCTGTTGATTTGGACTTTTTAATTTTGTTGGAATGTAATCGGACGGCCATAAGGTCGATGTATGTTGCCGCTGTGTCGGTGCCTTATTGACAATGCACGTTTATTTCCTTTTTTAATGCTAAGTTTTATAGCACAAGGTGTATTTGTACCTTTACGAGTGCTGCTAGCAGCTGTTTGATTTTTCAATCGTTGTAGCCGTTTGCCGTGGTAGACATTGGCGTCGATCGTTCCTGTTAATGAGTTAACATGCCGTTAAACCGAGAGCGTTATTCTGGTTAAGGCACTTATACTTAAAGCATTGGTAGCGATTACCTTTTTTCGGGCTTGCTTTGGCCCCCCTTAGCGTAGTAGCTTCGTTGGGGACCGCGCCAAAGCAGTGTCTCCTGATCATATCTTAGGGTAGCCACGAGCCGTGTATTGACTAGGGCGTCCTGTTTCATGGTTAGGGGTACCACAAGTATATGTAGGACAAGGTATGTAACCTTAGCAAGGGGGATGTGTGGCGTCAGTAGCCGTTTGCCACACCTGGAACAGTGCCGTTAGGGCGACTGACTGAATATGGTATCGGGCTTGGCTCATCCTTCGCCACCCCCATAGTTAGTATGTGTTCAAAGAGGAAAGGTAATTGAATTGGACTAGAGTATGTACCTTTTCAAATGGATGGCATTCCAACTTCTCTTGAGGGGTTTTCCATGCTCGTCAACCAACTGATAGGCACCTGGCCCTGTGATATCGGTGACTTGATATGGACCCTCGTATGTCGGGCTCAACTTGCCATCTTTGCTTTCAGGGGTGTTTGGGAACACCTTGCGGAGCACCCAGTCCCCCACTTGGAAGTGTCACTCTTTGACATTTTTGCTCCAAAATTTGGTCGCCCTATTATGATAGGCAGTTATCCTGATAAGGGCTTGCTCTCGTCGTTCATCAAGCAGGTCCAATTGTCGGGCTAGCTCCTGGTCGTTTGTTTCTTCCCTGGTCCATTGGTAGCGCAAGGAGGGTACCCCGACTTCCACTGGGATCATAGCCTCTGAGCCGTAAACAAGTGAAAACGGGGTTTCCCCTGTCGTCGTTCTTGATGTGGTCCGGTAAGCCCATAGTACTGCGGGGAGCTCTTCAGCCCACTTACCTTTTGCTTTATCTAGTCTCTTCTTTAGGGAGTTTACTATGGTTTTATTGCTGGAATCTACTTGCCCATTTGATTGGGGGTTCCGAGGTGTGGAGAACTTCAAGTTGATGTGCCACTACTCACAGAACCGTCGGAACTTCCTTCCAATGAACTGCGATCCGTCGTCGCTGACAATCTCCTTAGGGAGACCAAACCTGCATATTATGTTTTTTCAGACAAAGTCTATTACCTCTGACTCTTGTACTTGGGGAAACGCGCCTGCTTCAACCCACTTTGTGAAGTAGTCGGTGACGAGGAGGAGGAAGACAATGCGTCCTGGGGCTTGAGGGAGCTTCTCGACAATGTCCATCCCCCATTTCATGAATGGCTAGGAGGGGCGATCGTGTGCAATTGCTCCGGCGGCTGCCGTGTTGTGGTGGAAAACCTTTGGCATTTGTCGCACTTTGAGACTAGGTTGACGGCGTCCTTCTGAAGGGTTGGCCAATAGTATCCTGCCCGACTGACCTTCCTGATTAGGTTCCTGCTGCCGCTATGGTCACCGCAGTCGCCTTCATGCACTTCCCTCAGGACATAGTTTGCCTCGGTCGGCCCTAGGCAGCGCAGTAGCAGACCTGTGTAGGATCTTTATATAGGTCGTCCCCCATTAAGCAGAATCGGGCCAATCGTACGATGATCCTTCGTGCCTCATTTTTATCAGGTGGTAGGATGCCTTTTTGCAAATATGCCATAACAGGGGATCGCCAGTCCCAGGTTAGGCTATGACTTAGGATAGTATCGTGACATATCTCGATCGTCGGGGTGGATAGGTAGTATAGAGGGATCTGTCTTGGCCCGGGGGCTTCTAGTGACTAACCCAAGTTTGCTAGTGCGTTGGCCTGCTGATTATCGTCTCTACCTATCTGTGTGATTTTGAAATTGTCGAACCTGCCGGATAACTCTGCTACCTTGTCGTGGTATAATTTCATCCAGTGGTCTTTGGTATGGTAAACGCCTTCCGTTTGCTTGGACACCAACTGGGAGTCGCTTCACACGTCTATGCTCTGGACGCCCATGTCAAGGGCCAGTTTCAGTCCTGCTATGAATGCCTCGTACTCTGCCTCGTTATTGATCGCCTTGAATCCGCAGCGGATGGATTGCTCGATTAGGTCACCCTCGGTGGTCTGCAGTCTGAGGCCGAGTCCTGTTCCTTTCGAATGGGTGGACCAGTTGACGTGCAGTATCCACATAGATGGAGGGACCTGATGATTAAAACACAAGACTTCTTTATCAGCGCTTACCTGTAGGTTGAGACTGAAGTCGGCCACAAAGTCAGCCAGGGCCTGTGACTTGATAGCTGTTTTGGGCAGATAAGTGATGTCGAACTCACTAAGCTCCACGGCCCACTTGACTAGCCTCCCCGACAGGTCGGGCTTGTGAAGCACGTTCCTCAACGGGTAGGTAGTAACGACCGCGATCGGGTGGCACTGGAAGTAAGGCCTTAGTTTCTTCGATGCCGATACCAAGGATAGTGCAAGTCGCTCCATTGTTGAGTATCTGGTTTCGGCGTCTAACAGCGCCTTGCTCACATAGTAGAAAGGGTATTGTTTCCCTTTGTCTTCTCTGACTAAAACTGCACTTACAGCGTTAGATGCAACAACTAAGTACAAATATAGTGTTTCACCTGGTTTAGGTTTATAGAGTAATGGTGAGCTGCTAAGATATTGTTTTAGCTGCTGCAAGGCTTGTCCTGCATGGTCGTCCCCCTTGAACTCCTTGTTTTTGCGGAGGGCGTCAAAAAACGGCTGGCATTTCTCTGACGACCGGGAGATGAACCTCGTCAGGGCCACCACTCTACCTGTGAAGCGTTGGACTTCCTTTACGCAGCGAGGGGACGGTATGTCAATTATTGCCTTGATTTGAGCTGGATTTGCTTCAATACCTCTACTGAAGACCAGGTATCCGAGGAACCTCCCAGACTGGATGCCAAAAGAGCATTTGTCCGGGTTAAGTTTCATGTTAAATTTTCTGAGCAAGTCGAATGTTTGCTGCAGATGGTCGGGCTGATCCTCTGCCTTTAGGGACTTCACCAGCATGTCATCGATGTACACTTCTATGGTCTTGCCCAAGTGTCGTGCGGACATCCAGTTCACCAGCCTTTGGTACGTTGCACCTGCATTTTTAAGTCCAAAGGGCATTACCTTGTAACAATAAGTCCCCCTGTCTGTTATAAACGATGTCTTTTCCTGATCGTCGGGGTGCATCGGTATCTGGTTGTATCCGGAGAAGGCGTCCATGAAACTGAGAAGCTCATGCCCTGACGTAGCGTCCACTAAGGTGTCAATATGAGGCAGGGGGAATGAGTCTTTTGGGCAAGCTTTGTTCAGGTCGGTGAAGTCTATGCAAACGTTATGCTTCCCATTCTTCTTGGGTACCACGACAATGTTGGCCAGCCAGTCGGGGTACTGCACCTCTCTGACAAATCCGATGTCCAGCAACTTTTGGACCTCGTCATTGATGATTTTGTTGCGCTCGGGGGCAAATTTTTGCCTCTTCTGCCTGACCGGCTTATGGAGTGGGTCCACGTTGAGCTTGTGCATTATGATCTTGGGGCTGATCCCTGTCATATCTGCATGGGACCAAGCAAAGCAGTCTAAATTGTTAGATAAAAAGGAAATAAGTTTTTCTCTGACCTTATGGTCCAGGTCCGATCCGGTTTGTCGGGGTCCAAGAAGACTCTGTCTAGATCGCTTTCTCCCTGTTCCCCCCTGTCCATAGGAGACGGCACCTGTAATTGCTATGCCGATGCGTGGGGCTTGTCCTGTCCTTTCATTGTAGCCTGGTAACATTCACGCTCTACTCGCTGCTCGCCTTTGATTTCTCTAACGCCTCATGGGGTCGAGAACTTGATGGTTTTGTGCAGTATGGAGGGGACGCCTCGCATTTGGTGGATCCAAGGTCTGCCAAGGAGGGCGTTGAACGTTGAAGGGCAGTCTATCACCTGAAATTTGAACAATTGGTTAACTCCAACTGCATATGTTAATAAAGAAATTTCGCCGTCGGTCTTGTCTGGCGCTCTATTGCCGAACACCAGGACTGTCGGGCTTTCACTATTTGGGACTCAAGTCCCATTTCTTTAATTGTTTGCATGTAGACAATGTTCACCGAGCTACTTGCATCCACTAACACACTCTTGATGTTAAAGTTCCTAAGGTGGAGCGATATTACCAGGGCATCATCGTGAGGACAGGATGACCAGTCGATCTCAGTGTCGTCGAAGGTGATCGGTCCTTCAACTTGCTGAGTTACCTCCATCGGCGACTAGGCCGTCGGGTCATCCTTTAGGAGCGATCTTACATGTCGCTTTGCTGCAAAATACATAGATCCACTTATCTCGAACCCACCTGTGATGCTGTTGATGGTTCTGGCATTCTGAGGGGGCTGGATTGGAGCGGCTTGGCGCTGTTCACCACCTGCATTTTGGTTATTTTTACCTTTAAGGATAGACTTCAAGTGCCCCTGCTTCAAGAGTTCTGCTACCTCTTTCCTCATGGAAATGCACTCAGATGTGAAATGTCCGTGATCGCCGTGGAAATCGCACCACTTGTTGGGGTCCTGCTTATCTACGGGCTTCTTTATCTTGGCTGGCCACTTGACCGTGTTGCCCATCCAGTGCAGAGCATTAACAAGTTCGATCGGGGTGACCGAAAAGTTATGCTCTTCCAGCTTTGGAGGCGGCGGTCGCTTTGGGGTGTCCTCCTGGGAGTTCTGGCCTTTAGACCTGTTTTGGTTACCTATGGGATATGGCTTGGCTCGCCAATTCTTACCCTTTGGCCTCTGACTGCGCCTGTCAGTAGAGTTGTTGTCAACCTTCTGCTGGTGTTGCTGGGTAATAAATTGTCGCCGGTAGTTGTCGTCTTCTTCCTCCCAGTGGATCTGGGCCCAGCCTCTCGACTGAACTTCGGACCATGTCGACACCTGGTGCTTCGTCAGCTCCTTATACAGGTCGGAATCGGATAACAGGCACCTCCTAAAAGCCTGGACGGCGACGGTCGGGTCACATTTCGGGATGCTCACCATCTCCTTGGTGGTCATGATCTGCCGGGTGTTTTCGTCAAGCCGTTGCAGGATTCTGTAAAGGTCGTCGGACGTCTTACGAAGATTCCTGCTATTAGCAAATTGCTGCACGAACAACTCTGTCAGATGAAAAAATGAATTGATACTACTTGGGGTTATGTTGGTCCACCAGGTCAGAGCTGGTCCAATCATGCTGATCCCAAAACCACAACACATGCATGCTTCCCTTTTGTCCGAAGGGACGACTGCGGCCATCATGATCTGTCGGTACTGCGCCATGTGCTCATCAGGATCGGCAGTCCCATCATACTTAGTCCCATCATACTTAGGCAGCGTTGGGTAGGCGAATCTTTCCGGCATGTTGACTTCGGCAATCGACTTGATAAACGAGGAATCAGAGAAACTGCCAAGATAGGTATGGACGATAGGCTGGGCGATCCCGGGGACCTGGAGCATGGATTTTTGGAGTTCCTTCAACTCTTTGCGCAATTGTGCTGTTTTAGTCAGCTTTGTGCTTCGAGGGTGCTCAGCATTCTTATCAGAGCGATGATCGCTGTGTAGCGACAGCAGCAATCCAGCGACAGGCGCTTCGCTCACATCGCCATTGGTACCTGCATTACCGACAACGACGTCAGGGCCAGTATCAGTGATTTGCTTACCTGCGTTCCTAGTAGGAACCGGACTGTCAGCGTCGTCAAAAGAGGGCATGGCTGGGATGCCCGATGTCACGACTGGTCGCTGCTGGTTTGGGCGGTTAACCGAGAATTCAGTGATCTGGGATTGGAGTCCTTGGTTCTCCTGTTCCAGTCGCTTCAGGGTTGCGGCCTGGGTCTTGACGACCTCCTCTTGGCTTTTCAGCAGTTGGGACTGTTCTTCAGCAAGCTTCTCCTGGCGGGACATCCTTTCGGATTGTTAAGTCAGAGTTTCCAGGATTCGGGTAAGCTGCTCAGCACGATTGGGGATATCAGAAGAGGACAACATGACTGCTGTCGAATCGTGAAGTGGTGGCTTTTTGAAAGGTTGTTGCCGGAGTCCCCACGGTCGGCGCCAAAATGTTGATGCTAAATTTGGGACAAGCAATTTAGGAGTAAAAGAGAAGATTTTATTGATAATCTGGGTCATCGGCAACGGTGGATACAAAAGTTTTCGAATTAAATTGAATACAGTGAGTTAAAGTAGCTGAAGTTTGCAGTAGAATAAGCCTAGAGAGTGTTCTGAATGGTTAAGTGTTCTTCCTCTAAGCTCGTGTGTCCTTCTGGTGCTGCTCCAGCCCATAATAAGCTGCCCAGGGACCTTGGTCTTCCTCGAAAATGTCGGCGACATTTGAGGGATAGTGGACGTTGAGGGCGACAATCCAAGTTTGTTAGCAATTGCCTTCGCGTCGTCCGGGTCGTGGCGTCGTGCCAAGTCAGTCAGTTTTGAATTTGAATTCGGATGACGTCTGTGGACTTTGGAATGGTGTGCGCTGGGCTTACTGGGCTTGGTGCCCCTTGTGTGGGCCTCCTAAGCGAATCGGGGCCCAACAGCCTTTATATTATTTTCTTTCTCTTCTCTTTTTTATCTCAATCTTTCTCTGCCTCATTCCTCTTCTCCTTCCTATATGATATTTTCCAAAACCTCAATTTTCTTCCTACATCCCCTTCCCACTCTTTACCGGCTATATATTATTCCAATTCGTTTACCATCAAAAATCAAACATATTATCGTGGATCCTCTCAAACACTCCTGGTCGAACAATTCTTTGCCACCGTTTCCCAGCGCCCTTGGTTCTTGAAGGTTGAGGAAGACATAGAAGAGATGGTGAGCATAATAGCGGTTAGAGGTTGAATGATCATATGAAGATCTTAGAATTTAACCAGGTGGGAATAAAAACATGACAAGATTGTAGGGCTTTGATTTTATTATTTTCATTGTTACACTATTTTTAAGAGGATAATTGTTCAGATTTTACTGGCTCATCTCCATCACAATCACTTTCCACTTCCACAGTTCATTAAGGGGTTCACATTTGCCGCAAAAGATTGATGAGAAAATATTATATATTTTCAACTTGATAAATAGGTTCTTTGTGGAGGCAAATGAACTGGAATGATATAGCTGGTAAAGTTATGGGATAGATAAAGAGTGAGAAGGGGATTAAGGAAGAAAATGGAGGTTTTGAGAAATATCATATAGGAAGGAGAAGAGAGGTGACGTAGAGAAAGATTGAGATAAAAGGGAAGAGAAAGAAAATAACACAGGGGCATATATGTAAAATCAATGAATTCATAAATCCCTAATAAGACTCATTGGCTTTATTAGGGATTTGTTTACAGAGTATGCCCAAATTTGGATTTGACTATTTCAAATGGATTTAAATTGAATTTTCCCAATCAACACATAGTTGGTCTAATGGTGTCAGGCTTCACTAGATCCTTTGAGGTCTCAAGTTTTATAGGAGACACCTGTATTAGGAAGGGAAGTCACGATTGTCGAAACTTGAGTAGTCAGTTGTCCGAATAACTAATAATAAAATCCAAAAAAGACGGTGATTGCTGGTTGATATATAAAAGAATTGAATTTTCCCAACTAAATTATACTTTTATATATAGGAGTACATGTATAAATTGAAGTAAAACAAGACGCATATTCCCGTGCGTTGCACGGATAGTGTTATTTATTCTATATTTTTTATCTTTTTTGTCCAGCTTAATTATTTATAGAAATTCAACAATTCCTTTTATTTGTATGAGTAAATAATATAGTTGAATTATAGATAATATTGGTTGAATTTAATTGTAGTTATATGATTAAATGGCTTAGGGGTTTTACCTCGAGGAAAGAATATATGTAAAAAATTCATCGGAAAAATACAGATTACATGTATAGATGTGCCTATTCGATCTGAAAGTGCATGATTTATTGAGGAAACTTTAAAGTTTATATCCTATTAGGAAGGGAGAAGAATAGGATTACAATATGAAAATTTTTCATGAACTTTTTTGTTAAATGTGGCGTTTGGTGATTGTAATAGTTCCTTTCTACTTATATATATATATATATATATATATATATAATATGATCTAATATAATAAAATAGGGTAATTACAACACTTAATTTCAAACTTTCAATAATGTTTTAAGAAAAGGATAAAAACATATTCTCCAACTTCATCGCATTCGCATCTTATTCATTTATTTAAAGTCTTATTTATAGAGGAGATAGAGCATTGCTTTTGCACATAAGTCTCCTCGTTGATTTGATAAATTTATTGTAAGAATATACAATTTTATTCCTAATTTATATTGTTCTGTACATTGTTATTTTAATATTTTCAGCTTGTGTATATAAATTAAGAAGTAAATTTGGCAAGTCATGTCCCCATGCTTTGCATAAATTATGCTGTTTATTCTATATTTTTCTATCTTGTCTTCTATTTGTTATGTTTCTTTAAAAAAACTGAATAGTATTTTGTGTTTGTACAAGTGAAAATAATAAAATCATATAGAATTTTCGATGAATTTAACAGTAAGTTTGATTTTAAATTAGATGAGTTGAAAACAAATAAATTTTTTTATTTTTTTAATCTCAACAATAAAGCATACATTACTACAATTGTATATTCTAAACATACTTCGTTGTTTAGTACACTTTAAAAATGCATGCCATATCCATAATATGGAGAGAATTAAGATTGTAGTTTGTGAAAATGTAGTATTTAAATCCTTTGAGAACTACATTGCTATAAATGGCACTTGATAGTTGATACAACTTCTCTTATTTCAATGTATCATACAACTCCCCTCACTTTGAGAATGACTTAAAATCGAATAGGTCTTATGTATTTGTTATTAATAGAGATATTTTAGGTTAATTAAATACCATGTCCGTTAAACATAAATAACTCCAGTAATTTCTCTAATATTTTTAATTTAATTTTTGTATATAGAATGTTTAAATATTCAAGAGTAAATGTGCACTATATTTTTTAGGTTCACGCAGTGACCTAGAGTTATTTGTGTGATGCAATTTCACCCCTAAAGGGTTTGTTAAATAATTTCAGTTTAAATATATGGAATGTGAAGGGGCTGGTTTTTTTTTTTAAGATAGCACTTTTCTTTTAAAGGAATGTGAAAGGTTGTAACTAACTCTTTTGTTGCCCCAAACATTTCACTATTAATTAATTTTTCAATTAAATGTGAAATTGATTGTTAAATAAAATTGGTTTTTTTTATAGATAACACCCATATTCAAGGAAATGTGAAAGGATGTGGCTTAAACCTTTAGACTTCTAAATAATGATGGTTTTATCATTATTGGCCATATTAATAATAAATAACTTTTATGAATTGATATACACAAAGATGTAACAAAAATATAAACATAACTAAATAATTATTACATTTTTTATTTTGAACATATATTTGTAATATAAACCAATTTTGTTTAACAATCTTTTTCACATTCTATTGAATGATTCACATTAGTAATTAAATGTTTAATAAGTCCAAAGGTATAGCCATAATTTTTCACATTTCTTTGAACAGGAGAATGTCGTCTTCAAAGAAAAAAGGCCCACTCGACCTTTTTCTATTTTGTATAACATTTAAACTGAATTTATTTAACAACCATTTTCAAATTCCAATAACAATGTCTTTAAAAAAATTATACAAAAATAAAAGTGCATGATTGTTTATTTAAAATGCCTTAATATTACTATCCAGTCCTTTCACATTTCAAATAAAAATTATTAAAGAATGTCAAATTTTGTGACCAAACATACCCTATTTTGTCGTAAAAAAATATGGCAAGCTTAATAAGCACATAAAGCTTTTGTAAGAAGGGATTATGTTATCATTGCCAAGTAGCCAAGTAGTAATTGAGTATAGCTTTCAGGATATACATATATACTTATTATCATCATATCTGAAAAAAGGGGAAAGAAGACACAAAATCAATTAGTAAAAAAAGAGAAATAATTAACCAAAGCACAAAAGAGAGAAAAAAAAATGACATATGTCCATATTAATTCATCCTCATATCAGAAATAAAGATGGAAGAAAAATAATATAGTATATTATGAAATAAAATTGGAGGAAGAATAGAGGAACAACAATACTTGTTCCAATGCATCAACCTTCATATCTACTGAAAAATAGAAAAGAAATGGATAAAAAGATTATCACTTGAAAACACAAGAAATTGAGCAACCAAAATACAAAACAATATAAATGTGATTACTTCAATAGAAAGTGCTACCAAACAGAAAGTAAAATCTTTTACCATTAGAAGAACGTTGGGATGAATTTCATTGCACCAATTTGATTACTTCAAAACCCGAAACAAACGCTGATATCCCCATGAGCTAATCACCTGAGAACACCAAATACAAATGCTAATATCTCCATAAGCACATGAATCCGAAGATTTGCCCAAAATTAAAGAACCATTACTCCTAGAACAGTCAATTAGAGGAAAAAAATCTATACCCAATACTTCATTTTCTATAAAGATAAGTGATGACAAACATTTGGAAATTGATTAAAATAAAGAAATTCATACTCAAAACCTCATATTTATCAAGGAAAAAGAACAACAAACATATTAAAAATTCATTTAGAATGAAGAAGTCAATATCCACGACTTCATGGTCTGCTTTAGAATTTAAAAAAATCATAAACAAATTAGGAATTCAATCAAAATAAAGAAATTCATACCTAAAACCGCATGTTGTGTAAAAGAAAGGAATGATGACAAACACATCATAGATTTGGAAGAGCAACAACAATCCGATGGCATAAGAAAAGAAACCAATTAACTACCTATATATCCACGACTTCATGGTCTGCTTTAGAATTTAAAAAAAAATCATAAACAAATTAGGAATCTCAAAATAAAGAAATTCATACCTAAAACCTCATGTTGTGTAAAAGAAAGGAATGATGACAAACACATCATAGATTTGGAAGAGCAACAACAATCTGATGGCATAAGAAAAGAAACCAATTAAATACCTATATATATTGAAATATCAACAGCTAGATCAGTGACAATAAAAAAGATTAATAGTCAGGATCATGAAGGGTCACAATAAAGGTCATTAATATTCAGGAACTAAATAAAATGAACATTGGAATTAGGACTATGAAGGGTCACAATAAAAGACATTAATATTCGGGAACCAAATAAAATGAATGTGAATAGTTCTTTTTTCTAGGAATGAGAATGGTTATTAACGGTGATAACAGTGTTAAGTGAGTGATGAAGAAGATTTAACGGTTGAAGACGGTATTATCACAAGATTTATAGATTATATTGATATATAATGTATGAAAAATATGTGTTAAACACTTAACTATGGCTATTATTTTTTAAAAGTAAAATAAAACAGAAATGACATCATCCCTTCACTCGCTTTACTGGAAACAAAAGTGTGGCTGAGGAATTATGGGGGATCACATCGAGTCTGTGTGTGTGTGTGTGTTTGAAACCCTAGCTTCCAAACCGGTGTAATTGCTGGTTTCGATTGTCGTTGTCATTGACATAGCTGGCGTTTTCACTCTTTCTATACCAGTGTTGATGCTAAAGTTTGGAATAAAATATTCAGGAGCAAAGTAGAGAATTTTATTGATAATCTGAGTCACCGGCAACGGTGGATACAAATCTCTTTGGGATAAATTGAGTACAGTAAACGGAAGCTAGCAATGAGGTGAGCCAAGAGAGTGTTCTCAGTGATCAGTGTGCCTTCCCTGAGCTCGTGTCCTCTCTGATGCTCTTCCAGCTCGTTATATGCACTTCAGGGGGCTTGGTCACCCCCGAAAATGTCGGTGACAATTGTGGGATTGTGAACGTTGAGGGCGACTATCCTGGTCAGTTGGCAACTACCTCCGCGTCGTCCGGGTCGTGGCGTCGTGCTGCGTCAACCAATTTGAATTTGAATCCCGGTGGATATTCATGGACTCTGGAATGGCGAGTCACTGGGCTTGCCATCCTTTGGGCTGGCCCAAGGAGTGAAATAAGGTCCAACATTAAGTCCCCCACTTCACGATGTCAACGTCCGTTTGCATTGGGAAGTAGCGGTTACAGAGATCCGACGGTTGAAATCGAGTTTGACGGTTCGCCTGCCTGATTCCCTCCACGTCGAACGGTTGTGATTCTGCTTTGAGGGTATGACGTCATCCAACGGCGTCGTCAGGCCAGATTTAAATGGAGAAAACTGAGCTGCCTTCACTTTTTTCACTCCCCTTGCAAGTTTCCCCAATTTCCTTCGTCGCTTCCCGCGGTTAGGGTTTTGCTATCTTCCCAGGTACATCTTGGATTTTCGCTTCTGGTCATCTTTTTGGTTTTCCGTCTGCATTACTGTTTTTTCTTGACTGCTCTAAATGTCTGATTTGAGTTCAAACTCTTCTTATGTCGGGTATCCTTCTAACGAAGAGGATTCACCCACTCCCCACTCGTCTCATCCCCCTGATGATGAGACCATGGTGGAAGAAGACACAACCCCTTCTGTTAGCCCTGCGCTAAAGAAGAAGGAAAAAATTGCCCCTCAGCCTAGGAGGAGGCTTTCTAGCCGACTAATGTACCGTCAGCCTTCCTTTAAACCCTCTGCCTCTAAAGCCCTAGTTGTCGTTTCTGATGACGATGAGGGCGGCGAGAAGGCCAGGTCTATGGGTGACGACGTAGACCTTGGGATGGCCGTCGTCCAAGTGAATGAGGCTGGCAGCCCTGCCGAAGATATAGGGATTTATTCCTTGACCTGAAGGTCGGGGATTATGGGCGTAGGTTACCCTCATTCCCTCAAGCCAAAGGAAATTGAACCACTGCCCAACCTTCACTATTTTGACCCGTCAGTTGAGTATAGGCTACCTGAAAGGTCCGAGCGTCTTGACTCCTATTCTGATAGCACTATTGCGCTTAGTGTAGAAGCCTTTCGTTTCATTTCTCCTTTCCCTCTACCCAGGGTAAATTTAGAGATATGTCTTTATTATGACCTGTCCCCTTCCCAGCTTATGCCTCATGTCTGGAGGTTGGCTGCTGCTGTCGGGGTGTTCAGTGTGAGTTTAATACTACTTTAGACATGTTTGACCTTTGTGAAACATACAAGTTGGTGAGGAGTAGGCCTGGGTGTTATACATTGGCCCATCGTCGTACGGGTAGCGCTGCTTGGTTGGCAGACAGGCTACCCAACGACCGCCAGTGGGACGTCAGGTTCATCATGGTTCCTATTGCCCGTCTGGAATATTCGGGTGTCTCCCTCCGTACGGAATGACGAGAACTCAGTAAGACGTCTGCCCCTGTGCTTTTGACAAAAAGTTTGTGAATGGCTGACCTGATTTCTACTTTGGTTTTTGTAGGTGAGGACGAACTTCTGGTTCCTCCACTTTTCAACCGTACCACCTCAGAGAGGCTCAAGAAGGTTTTTGAACTTCCAGACCACGCTCGTGTCTTTGCCAACATCATGTCAAGTAAGCCTTCCTTGAGGTCTATTATTGTCATGTATTCTGCGTTGGTCTCACATTGAGCCTGTTTTCAGGGAAATCGGATGCGACCAGTGCCTCAAAAATGAGTACCGACGAAGTGGCAGAGGCCCTCAAACGTGTCGCCGCTAAGAGGCATTTGTCCCGGGCTGCTTTTGACACTCAGCAGGGGGTGGCTTCTGCCTATAATTCTCCTGGCGCTGTGAGCAGGATGCCCCAGAGTGGCCCCGCTGTCGGGGTCATGATTAGGAGCCCGTCTGTTCCTTCCGTCGCCTCCAAGGGTGTCAAGAGGCCGATATCTGGCAAGGGTAAAGGCGTTGCTCTTGATGAGCCCTTAAGCAAAAAGAAGAAGACGGAGTTGTTCTTGCCGTCCGAGGGCGACGGGGTCGTACTGTCTTTTCCTGCGGGTGCCTCGACATCCAACTCGGAAGATTTTAAACTGGCCAACCCTGTTTTGTCGCAGCTACCCCTGCCAATTGACAAGGCATATTTTGAATCTCTGGGACCGGATGGTGAAACAGAAAAGACTGTCCGCTATGCTTTTTGGGTAAGTCTTCTCTATTTAACATATTGTTTTTGGCGCATTTAACCTTATTCTTCTGATTACTAGGTGCTGGAGTCTGTTCGACATCAAGCACTGTTGAGGAAGGCACATAAGGATGCCCTGGACAAGGCAAAATCCGAGCTGGAGGCCTCTGAGAGGGAGAGGGACTGAATCAAAGAGGCCCTTAAGAAGAGCAATGAGGAGCGGAAGATGTTGTACCAGACTTGGCAGGCCGAGTTGAAGGGGAAGGAGAAAGAAATCGTCGCCCTTCAGGAGGAGGTGGATGCCAAGACAGGGACGATCCAAGGGCTCCAGGCCGATGTGGCAGATAAAAAAGAGAGGATCGCCGAGCTGCAAGACAAGCTTGATCTGGGCATTGCCGAGGTGCAACTGAAGGCCCGTCGCGATCTGATGAAAGAATATTTGGACGGGCAACATGTGCTGTGGAAACCTCAGGAGATCATCGCCCAGTATGAGGAGATGTTTGGCGAGGTTGATCCCAGTGCCACCCGATTTCCGCTGCTCCTGCGACTTCAGAGGTTGACGGGCCCATGGGCGACGAAGAGGACCAGCATACAATTGCCCAAATGGTGGAAGGGGCAGTGATGCTTGAGACCC
Organism: Mimosa bimucronata; assembly: GCA_037074515.1. Taxonomy (NCBI): domain Eukaryota; kingdom Viridiplantae; phylum Streptophyta; class Magnoliopsida; order Fabales; family Fabaceae; genus Mimosa; species Mimosa bimucronata. The sequence continues at coordinate 7,832,782 of CM073446.1, forward strand.
AGGATGCGGCCGGGCCGAGACAGGAAACAGAGCAAGAGCAGGTCTTGGTGCAGGACCAAGATGAGGTCCAGGGTCAGGATCGGCCTGCTGGCCCAAGCGTTTAGGGTCAGGAGCAACCTGCCGGTCCAAGCGTCCAAGGTCAGGAGCAGCCTGCCGGCCCAAGTGATGTCGCCCCTCAGCCTTAGGGACTTAGTTTTAAATTTCTTGCCCTTTTATTCTGGACTTTTTAAGATTGGCGGAATGTAATTTGATGGCCATAAGGTCAGCACGCCTTATTGACAATCTTGTTTCCTTTAAACGCTAATTTTACTACACGATGTGTGTTTGTACCTTTGCGTGTGTTGGTTGCACCTGTTTGATTTTCGGGATCGTTGTAGCTATCCGTCGTGGTAGACTCCAGCGTCGATCATTCCTGTTAATGAGTTAACATGCCGTTAAACCGAGTGTTGTTCTGGTCAAGGCATTTATATTTAAAGTATTGGTGGCGATTACCTTTTTTCAGGCTTGCTTTGGTCCCCCTTAGCGTGGTAGCTTGACAGGGGACCGCACCAAAGCAGCGCTGCCTGATCGTGTCTGAGGGTAGCCACGAGTCGCGTAATGACTTAGGCGTCCTGTTTCATGGTTAGAAGTACCGCAAGTATGTGTAGGACAAGATATGTATCGTTATCAAAGGGGATGTGTGGCGTCAGTAGCCGTTTGCCACACCTGGTATAGTGCTTTTGGGGCGACTAATCGAATATGGTATCGGGCTTGGCTCATCCTTCGCCACCCCCTTAGTCAATATCTGTTCAATAAGGGAAAAGGTAATTGAAATTGGACTAGATAATGTACCTTTTCAAGTGGATGGCGTTCCAGCTTCTTTTGAGGGGTTTTCCACGTATGTCGACCAGCTGATAGGTGCCTGGCCCTGTGATCTTGGTGACTTTATATGGACCCTCGTATGTCGGGCTCAATTTTCCATCCTTGCTTTCAGGGGTATTTGGAAACACCTTGCGTAGCACCCAGTCCCCCACCTGGAAATGTCGCTCTTTGACGTTTTTGCTCCAGAATTTGGTCGCCCTACTCTGGTAGGCGGCAATTCTGATGAGGGCTTGCTCTCGTCGCTCATCAAGAAGGTCCAATTGTTGGGCTAGCTCTTGATCGTTCGTGTCTTCCCTAATCCACTGGTAGCGTAATGAGGGTACCCCGACTTCCACCGGGATCATAGCTTCTGAGCCGTAGACAAGTGAAAACGGGGTTTCCCCGGTCGTCGTCCTTGATGTGGTCCGGTAAGCCCATAATACTGCGGGGAGCTCTTCTGCCCACTTGCCTTTTGCTCTATCCAGCCTCTTTTTTAGGGAATTTACTATGGTTTTGTTGCTGGACTTTGCTTGCCCATTTGACTGGGGGTTCCGAGGTGTGGAAAACTTCAAACTGATGTGCCACTGCTCGCAGAACCTTCAGAACTTCCTTCCAATGAACTGTGACCCGTTGTCATTGACAATCTCCTTTGGGAGACCGAACCTGCAAATTATGTTTTTCCAGACAAAGTCTATTACCTCGGGCTCTTGTACTTGGGCAAACGCGCCTGCTTCCACCCACTTGATGAAGTAATCGGTGACAACGAGGAGGAAGACAAGGCGTCCTGGGGCCTGAGGGAGCTTCCCGACGATGTCCATCCCCCATTTCATGAACGGCCAGGCGGGGGCGATCGCGTGCAATTGTTCCGGAGGCTGCCGAGCTGTGGTGGAAAATCTTTGGCATTTGTCGCACTTTGAGACTAAATCGATTGCGTCCTTTTGAAGGGTAGACCAATAGTATCCTGCCCGGCTGACCTTCCTGATCAGGTTCCTACTGCCGCTGTGGTCACCGCAGTAGCCCTCATGTACTTCCCTCAGGGCGTAGTTTGCCTCGGTAGGCCCTAGGCATCGTAATAGCGGACCTGCGTAGGACCTCTTGTATAGGTCGTCCCCCATTAGGTAGAATCGGGCCGATCGTACGATGATTCGTCGTGCCTCGTTCTTATCAGGTGGCAAGGTGCCTTCCTGCAAATATGTCATAATAGGGGATCGCCAGTCCCAGGTTAGGTAATGACTTAAGATGGTATCGTGGCATACCTCGACCGTCGGGGTGGATAGGTAGTATAGAGGGATCTGCCTCGGTCCGGAGGTTTCCAGTGACGATCCCAAGTTTGCCAGTGCGTCGGCCTGCTGATTGTCGTCTCTACCTATCTGGGTGATTTTGAAACGTTCAAACTTTCTGGAGAACTCAGCCACCTTGTCGTGGTATAACTTCATCCGGTGGTCTTTGGCCTGGAAAACACCCTCTGTTTGCCTGGACACCAACTGGGAATCACTTCGCACGTCAATGCTCTGTACGCCCATGTCAAGGGCCAATTTCAGTCCCGCTATGAGTGCCTTGTATTCTACCTCGTTATTGGTCGCCTTGAACCCGCAACGGATGGCTTGCTCAATTAAGTTGCCCTCGGGGGTCTACAATCTGAGGCCAAGCCCTGTCCCTTTCGAATGGGTTGACCCGTCGACGTGCAGTATCCACATAGACGGAGGGACCTGACGATTAAAACACAAGACTTCTTTGTCAGCGCTTACCTGTAGGTTGGGGCTGAAGTCGGCCACGAAGTCGACCAGTGCCTGTGATTTGATGGCTGTCATCGGCAGATAAGTGATGTCGAATTCGCTAAGCTCCACGACCCACTTGACTAGCCTCCCTGAGAGATCGGGCTTGTGAAGCACATTCCTCAATAGGTATGTAGTAACGACCGCGATCGGGTGGCATTGAAAGTAGGGCCTTAACTTTTTCGATGCTGAAACCAGGGATAGTGCGAGTCACTCCATTGTTGAGTATCTGGTTTCTGCATCTAACAGCGCCTTGCTCACATAGTAGACGGGGTATTGCTTCCCTTTGTCTTCCCTGATCAAGACTGCACTGACAGCGTTAGAAGCAACAGCTAAGTACAAATATAGTGTTTCACCTGGTTTAGGTTTAGAAAGCAATGGTGAGCTGCTGAGATACTGTTTCAATTGCTGGAGGGCTTGTTCTGCATGGTCGTCCCACTTAAACTCCTTTTTTGCGGAGGGTGTCAAAAAAGGGCTGACATTTCTCAGACGATCGTGATATGAACCTTGTCAGGGCCGCCACTCTCCCTGTCAGGCGCTGAACGTCCTTCACGCAGCGGGGGGACGGTATGTCAACTATTGCCTTAATTTGAGCTGGATTTGCTTCGATACCTCTATTGGAGACCAGATATCTGATGAACCTTCCAGATTGGACGCCAAAGGAGCATTTGTCCGGGTTAAGTTTCATGTTGAACTTCCTGAGCAAGTCAAATGTTTGCTGCAAATGGTCGGGGTGATCCTCCGCTTTTAGGGACTTCACCAGCATGTCATCAATATATACTTCCATGGTTTTGCCCAAGTGTTGAGTGAACATCCGGTTCACCAGCCTTTGGTACGTTGCACCTGCGTTTTTAAGTCCAAAGGGCATTACCTTATAGCAGTAAGTCCCCCTGTCTGTTATGAACGATGTTTTTTCCTGATCGTCGGGGTGCATCAGAATCTGGTTGTATCCGGAGAAGGTGTCCATGAAACTGAGCAGCTCGTGTCCTGACGTAGTGTCCACTAAGGTGTCAATATGAGGCAGGGGGAATGAATCCTTCGAGCAAGCTTTGTTCAGGTCAGGTGAAGTCTATGCAAACCCTATGCTTCCCGTTCTTTTTTGGTACCACGACAACGTTGGCCAGCCAGTCGGGGTACTGCACCTCTCTGACGGATCCGATGTCCAGCAGGTTTTGGACCTCATCATTGATGATTTTGTTGCTCTCGGGGGCGAATTTTCGCCTCTTTTGTCTAACCGGCTTGTACGATGGGTCCACGTTGAGCTTGTGCATTATGATTTCGAGGCTGATCCCTGTCATATCTACATGGGACCAAGCAAAACAGTCTAAATTGTTAGATAAAAAGGAAATCAGTCTTTCTCTGACCTTGCAGTCCAGGTCCGCTCCTATGGATATAGTCCGATCCGGTTTGTCGGGGTCCAAGGCAACTTTGTCTAGATCGCTTTCCCCTTGCTCCCCCTTATCCGTAGGAGACGGCACCTGTAATTGCTATGCTGATGCATGAGTCTTGTCCTGGCCTTTCATCGTGGCCTGGTAACATTCGCGCGCCACTCACTGCTCGCCATTTATCTCTCTCACACCCCAGGGGGTTGAGAACTTGATAGTTTGATGCAACGTATAGGGGACGCCTCTCATTTGGTGGATCCAGGGTCTGCCTAGGAGGGCGTTGAACGCCGAAGGACAGTCCATCACCTAAAATTTGAACAATTGGTTAATTCCAACTGCATATGTTAATAGAGAAATTTCACTGACGGTCCTGTCTGGCGCTCCATTGCCAAATACCAGGACTGTCGGGGCTTTTACTATCTGAGACTCTAGTCCCATTTCTTTAAATGTCTGCATGTAGACAATGTTCACCGAGCTACCTGCATCCACTAACATACGCTTGATGTTAAAGTTACCAAGGTGGAGCGATATTACCAGGGCGTCGTCGTGTGGATAGGACGTCCGTTCGATCTTGGTGTCGTCGAAGGTCATTGGTCCTTCAACTTGTTGGGTTACCTCTATTGGCAACCTGGCTGCCGGGTCATCCTTTGGGATCGATCTCGTGTGCCTCTTCGCTGTAGAATAGGTAGATCCGCTTATCTCGGACCCACCTGTGATGCTGTTTATGGTTCTGGCATTCTAAGGGGGCTGGGCTGGCGTAGCTTGTCGCTGTTCACCACCTGCATTCTGGTTATTTTTACCTTTGAGGAGAGACTTTAGGTGCCCCTGCTTTAACAGCTCTGCTACCTCTTTCCTCAGGGAAATGCATTCAGATGTGAAATGTCCGTGATCGCCATGGAAATCGCACCATTTGTCGGGGTCACGCTTGTCTGCGGGCTTCTTAATCTTGGCTGGCCACTTGACGGTGTCGCCCATCCGGTGCAGAGCGTTAACAAGTTCGATCAGGGTGACCAAAAAGTTGTGCTCCTCCAACTTTGGGGGCGGCGGTCGCTTGGTGGTGTCTTCCTGGGAGTTCTGGCCTTTGGACCTGTTTTGGTTACCTGTAGGATATGGCTCAGCTCGCCAATTCTTACCCTTTGGGCTATGACTGCGCCTGTGAGTAGAGTTGTTGTCAGCCTTTTGTTGCTGTTGCTGGGTAAGGAATTATCGCCGATAGTTGCCGTCGTCTTCTTCCCAACGGATCTGGGCCCAGCCTCTTGACTGAACTTCGGACCACGTCGACACCTGGTGCTTCGTCAGTTCCTTATACAGATCTGAATCTGGCAACAGGCACCTCCTGAACGCTTGGACGGCGACGGTCGGGTCACATTCTAGGATGCTTACCATCTCCTTGGTGAATCTGGTCATGATCTGCCGAGTGCTTTCGTCAGGCCGTTGCAGGATTCTGTAAAGGTCGTCTGACGTCTTACGCAGGTTCCTGCTACTGGCAAACTGCTGCACGAACAACTCGGTCAGATGAAAAAATGAATTGATACTACCTGGGGTTATGTTGGTCCACCAGGTCAGGGCTGGCCCGACCAGGTTGATCCCAAAACCGCGACACATGCACGCTTCCCTTTTGTCCGAAAGGACGACTGCGGCCATCATGATCTGTCGGTACTGCGCCATATGTTCATCAGGATCGGTGGTCCCGTCATACTTGGGCAGCGTCGGGTAAGTGAACCGTTCTGGCATGTTGACTTCAGCGATCGACCTGATAAACAGGGAATCAGAGAAGCTGCCAAGGCGGGTAGGGACAATAGGCTGGGCGATCCTGGGGACCTGGAGCACGCCTTTTGGAGTTCCTTCAACTCTTTGCGCAATTGTGCTGTTTCAGTCAGCTCTATGCTTCGAGGGTGCTCAGCGTCCTTATCAGAGAGACGATCACCGTTCTGCGATGGCATCGGCCCAGCGACAGGTGCTCCATTGACGTCGCCGACAGTACCTGCATTAGCGGCAACGGCGTCAGGGCCAGAATCAATGACTTGCTTACCTGCGTTCCTAGTAGGAACCGGACTGTTAAGGTCGTCGAAAGAGGGCATGGTTGGGATGCCCGATGTCTCGAATGATCGTGACTGGTTCGGGCGATTGACCGAAAACTCAGTGAGCTAGGATTGGAGCCCTTGGTTCTCCAACTCCAGTCGCTTCAACGTTGTAGCCTGGGTCTTGACGACTTCTTCCTGGCTTTTCAGCAGCTGGGATTGTTCTTCCGCAAGTTTCTCCTGACGTGACATCCTCTCAGATTGTTCGGTCAGGACTTCCAGGATCTGGGCGAATTGCTCAGCGGGATTTGGGAGATCGGAGGAGGATGACATGACTGCCAGGAATAGTGAACTTGGGGGCTTTTAAAAGTTTGTTGCCAGAGTCCCCACGGTCGGCGCCAAAATGTTGATGCTAAAGTTTGGAATAAAATATTCAGGAGCAAAGTAGAGAATTTTATTGATAATCTGGGTCACCGGCAACGGTGGATACAAATCTCTTTGGGATAAATTGAGTACAATAAACGGAAGCTAGCAATGAGGTGAGCCAAGAGAGTGTTCTCAGTGATCAGTGTGCCTTCCCTGAGCTCGTGTCCTCTCTGATGCTCTTCCAGCTCGTTATATGCACTTCAGGGGACTTGGTCGCCCCCGAAAATGTCGGCGACGATTGTGGGATTGTGAAAGTTGAGGGCGACTATCCTGGTCAGTTGGCAACTGCCTCCGCGTCGTCCGGGTCGTGGCGTCGTGCTGCGTCAACCAATTTGAATTTGAATCCCGGTGGATATTCATGGACTCTGGAATGGTGCGTCACTGGGCTTGCCATCCTTTGGGCTGGCCCAAGGAGTGAAATAAGGTTCAACAACCAGCATCTTTGGTATTTATTGAAAGGAAGAAAATTTGTGTGGCGATCTCTTGAATGATTGTCATCATCTCAAATCAATGATAATTTCTTCAAAATCCTTGTCTCCGAATCTCAAGTGGAGAGCTAAGTCTCTCTTCAGATCTTGTTAATTTTCAAACTCAAAAATAATCTTGTTGGAGAAAGGAAGTAGTTTAGGTTTGGGAATTCAAGTTCTTTGGTCAATTTGCATGAGTTCAGAATGGGTTTTTATCAATATTTTGTTTTAGTTTGAAGCTACAATGGAAGAGGTTCTGATTATCTAAATTTTCTTAATATCTTTCTTGGTGTCACCACTGAAATTAGTAATTTTGTTGAGGGCAAGTTGAGTCTTGGGATTAAGGTGTGGTTGTTCTAATCAGCATGGCCCCCTCTTCTGGAATGGATAGATCATCCTCTAATGTTGATTATTATGCTCTGGCTATTGTTGCGGATAGTCGCAAGCTTCATGTTTCAAATTTGCAATTCTTAATAATGATTCATTGGAATTTGCATGGGTGGATATTGGTAGTTAAGAAGATTAATAACTACTTCTTACTTCAGTTTCAATTTGAGGAGGATTTAGATTATATGTGTTGTCAAGGATCATGGCTCTTACAAGGGTATTTTATTTCTTTGATTCCATGGAATTTAAATATATCCTTATGTAACTTTTCTGTCTAGTCATATCCAATATGGATTCAAGTGTATGACTTGCCTTTAAAGTGTCTCAATGAGGATACAACAAAATTGTTTGGTGACATTATGGGAAAGTTCATTAGCTATGATGATAAAAGTCCTCATAATGCTTGCGTTTTCGCATTCAACTTTCAAAGATGGGGTTTAATTCTATCAATTTTGGATGCTTTCATTTCCTTCAAGATCATACTGGGGAAATATATTTTGTTTTGGAACAGGTAGGGATTGCCATTGTTGTTTAATTATTGGACATATTGCTCAACATTGTAAGTATGCATCTTCATCTGACTCTAAAGGGATGATCTTTGTTTTTGGAAACAGGTCTGTGAGGGTTGAATTCAACGAATTCTTTGGTTGTTATAGTTCCAACTTTCAAGGTCTTGGTATTAAGCTAGTTCCGATTCTGGATAGGAACGCAAGTAAAAGGAAATTGGAGAATTGGGTTTTAGATAGTTTGAATAATAAAAGACCATATTTATTGCTTTCTCTTAATAGGAAATGCAAATACGAACATCAATCCAGTATTTTTGCTTCGATATATAAGAAGGCTAAGTTTGTTCCAGAGAAAGAAGTGATCATTTCCTCCTATATCCCTATATGGTTGGTATACTTCATGAGTTAGGATTCTTTGGATCTGGGAGTGCAAAGAAGTATAGAGTCTTTAAGAAATGAGATCGAGAGTATAAAAGGGATTAAGAGGATCATAATGTCAAAGATTCGAAGATGGGATGAGTTGCGGGTGAAATTAAAGGAATGTAGGGAAAAAATCCATGTTTCCAACAATCCCTCCTTCCTACTCTGTCACAAGTCACAATCCTTTGGCTTTATCTTTAGACACTACTGAACCCGACAAAAATGGAATCATCATCTTCTCTACAAAAGAGAATCTTCCATTTGCCATGCACGTACCCATTTTATCTGCAGCCATCAGGGTTCTAAAGGAACAAAGATCATGTGATTCTTCTTTTAAACCAAAGAAGTGATCCCCTGAATCAGTGATGATCATGAATTTTAACTCCTCTGAATTAGTGATGATCATGAATTCTAACTCTAAGAAAGCAAAGACTGAACAAAGTAACTCAATTTTTGTTAAGGTTAGGGAAGCGGCCTCTCCAAAGCTTCCCCAAGTGCCATGAAGATACTAAGTTGGAACTACCATGGTTTCAGGAAGTCCTTGGCAGTTCAGAGGTGCAAGCAACTAATTAAGAATTCTGAGCCTAATTTTATATTCCTTTCTGAAACTAAAGTGTTTATTGAAGTTGCTTGTAAACCTATAATAGATCTAGGATACCTCTCTTTTGTGGACACTGATGCAGTTAATACAGGAGGTGGAACTTTGATACCTTGGGAACCTTTTTTGAATGTTGCTGTAATAGATCTTTCTCCTACTGTATGTCACTGCAATATTATCGACAACGATAATTCTTCTTCCTGTTTTGGGTCTTTTATTTATGCCCCCTTCCTCTTCAAATCATTATTTATTATGGGAATAGCTGGAATCCATCATCCCATCAATTGACTTACCTTGGCTTGTGGTAGGTGATTTTAATCAGATATATCAACATGGGGATAAACAAAATGCTAAAAGTTCAAGTAAAATGCCAAAATTCTTTGAAGTAATTGATAAATGTCACCTCATTAACCTTATTCAGAAAGGACCTAAATTTACTTAGACGAATAATAGGAAAGGAACCTCACTTACAATGGAAAAGTTGGAAATGACATTCTGCAATTTGTTATGGTCCCGGAAATACCCCTTCTCCCATGTGGACACCATGGCTATTGTAGCCTCTGATCATAGCCCTATCATGGTAAATACAGTTTTAGAGATGCCAAAGAAAAAGTTTGCCAAATTTAAATCCCTTTGGTACAATTTCAAGGACTGCTTCAGGTTGATAGAACTATGTTGGACCAACTCCTACCAAGGATCCCCTAGTTTTGTAGTGCAATTTAAACTTCAGTCCACTATGACTGCCCTAATAAATTGGTTAAGAAATCAAATTGGAAAAGTTCCAGAGAGAATAAGAGCCCTTGAGGATAAACTAAAAACATTGCCCATGGATTTTCAATCGAATGGTGCTCTAGACCCTGATAAAGAACAGGAAATGAGGAATGATAGACATGAGCTTGAATTTCTTTATGATTGTGAGATGAGCTATTGGTCCGAGAGATCGAAAATTAATTGGTATGCTCATGGTGAGAGAAATACCAAATTTTTCCATTCCTTTGTTAACAAAAGTAGAGCTAGGAACTATATTACAAAGTTGTAGAATGCGAATGGTGAATGGACCTTTGATCCTGAGGAAATTAGGGGACTAGCTTTCTCTTACTTTTCTGATATTTTCAAAGGACATGATTCTAAGAATATTCTGAATCTTAGAAAATATTTGCAAGAAGACATTCCTTCCTTAAATGATGATGACATGTCAGAAATTATGTAACCAGTATCAAAGTCAGAAGTACAAAATGCTTTTTTTGGTTTACCAGAAAGTAATTCTCCAGGACCTGATGGATTCCATACTGATTTCTACCAAAGAAATTGGAACCTTGTTAAGAATGATATACCAACATGATTGAATCATTTTGGACACAAGGTCATATGTTAATATCCTTAAACAAGACAAATATATTTTTGATTCCAAAATTAGACCACCAACAAATTTTTAAGGATTTTTGTCCAATAACTCTTAATATGTCATACAAAATCATCTCAAAGGTGTTGTAATTGTCTAAAGTCTCCTTTATCCAAGATTATTGCACCTCACTAGAGTGCCTTTCTTAAGTGTCTTTTAATTTCTGACATTGTGATGCTAGCAGCAGATCTAATCCACCAAATTCATTCTTTTAACAAGAGAAGAAAGAAGCTTGCGGCAATAAAGCTGGACTTTTCCAAAGCTTTTGGCTGTTTGTCATGGCAATTTATTCTACTAACCTTTGAAAGAATGGAGTTCCCTAAAAAATGGATCCAAATGATCGGAAAATGCATATCTACTATTGAGTATCAAATCCTCATTAATGGTCAAATTGCTTTTACTATATCTCCGTCAAATAGAATTAGGCAAGGGGATCCTCTATCCCCTTACTTATACATTATTGTATCTAATGTTCTATCTAGCCTAATTCTTGCTGTTGAATCCAAAGGCCTCTAGAAAGGAATTAAAATTTCAAACAATATAAAGCATGCTCTATATCTCATCTTTTCTATACAAATGACTCACTCTTATTTGTTGAAGGCAATAGGTCAAGTTTTGCACATGTGAAACAGGTGATTGACACCTTTTGCACACGGTCAGGTCAATCTATTAACAAAGGCAAGTCTTCAATAATTTTCATTCTGAATATAAATCATGAATGTTGGATAATTAAATCCGCCCTTATTGGGCCAAAATAATTGATTAGGAAAATATGGTTTTATTTCCTAATTAATTAATTCAAATAATTATCTGATTGGTTAAATCTGTGTGACATAGATTTAGGAGAAAATATGAGTTTATTTTCTAAATCAAATAATTATCTGATTGGTCAAATCTGTGTGGCACAGATTTAGGAGAAAATATGGGTTTATTTTCTAATTAACTAAATCATGTAATTATGTGATTGGTTAAACCAATTTGGCATGGATTAAGGGATAATTAACAAATCAGGTAATTATGAGAAATTACCTGATTGGTTAATTTAATTTGGCATGGATCAAGGGATAATTAACAAATCAGGTAATTATGAGAAATTACCTGATTGGTTAAATTAACTTGGCATGGATTAAGGAATCCATAAAATCAGCCCTGGCCAACTACTATAAATAGAAGGCCAGGTCCCATTCATTCAACGTACAAAAATTTAGAGAGCTCTCACTCATAGTGAAAAACTCCTCCCTCTAATTATGTCCTTGGTGATTAGTTGTGCTGCCAAGCAAAAAGGACTCTAGTAGTCCTCTCACTCAGGAGAAAGAATCAAAGACCTGTGGAGCCTCCAAACGACGGTTCGGATTTTGATCTTTATATGTTCATGAATTTTATAATATCTACATGAACTAGAATTTTAATTTTGTTTTAAAATTCCTACATTGGCATCAGAGCCTTAAGATTCTAGGCTTATTTTTTCCGCTGCATTATTAAGCTTCCATTGTTTACTGTGTGCATAAGTAACAATTTTTCCTTTGAAATCATGAAGCTTTACAAAAATGGCATTTTTCTTTGAGAAAATTATTTATTCAAATAACTGTGTTTGATGCCCGAATTTTTGTATAAAATAAATCTACGCGCCGAGACGATTCCGTAGCCACTGAAAACGCGTAAATCGGAGGTCGGACGGCCAAGATATGGTGCCCGGAAGGCGGCGGGTCTGTACAGACCCGCCACACCTCCAGCCGGGTCCGGGTCAACCCGGCTGGAGGAAGAAGAAAGGCGGGGTGCTCAGCGCACCCCAAAGAGGGAGTATACGTGGCGCGCTACAAGAGCGCCTTTCCCCCTCCCAGATCCGGATCATGCGGATCCGGATCTGGTTATGTTATTAAAAAAAAATTAAATTAAATTAATATTATAATAATATTATATTATTATTTTATTATTTTAATTTATTTAAAAAAAAAACTTTTTTTCTTTTCTTTTATGGATGAAATTTGGAAAGTTATTTTATTTGGGTTTGGTCAAAATTAAATACATAATTCCAAAATTTTATTTGGGATTCAAATGCGTATGAGAATGCATTTAAATGAATTTTTGGGAAATATACAATCCTAAAAAAATTCAGAAATTATAATCTATGTGTAGATTTATAATTGCTCTTGTTTTTTTTTTGTAAACAAAGTTGTATTTAATTTTTGTTATTGTACGATTAATTGACCATATGTACAATGTTTTTGACTATATATTTTTATTTTTCCACAAAATGTGATTTTGTAGGTTTTAAAAAATGGAAAATTCAAACGATAGTCAAAATCTAGTTATAATTTCTTCATCCACTGATTTGACATATCCAATGTCATCTTACTCGCCAGCTTCGGATACTTATAAACTGAGTGTTAATAAGGAAGAAGTACCTTTCTTTTATCAAAGACCCATAAAACGACCAAAGAGGGTCGAGGCAGAGGAGGAATGAGCACCTCCTCAATCCATGGAAGAGGTCGATAGTGGCGACACTCAAACCATAGCCAGAAGGAGAGCAAGGAAAGATGCTGAGAATCACCCTTACCGGTTTTGTAGCGTATACATAACCTTGCACGGATACGGTGAATCTATCACTAGCATTCAAGATGCTCAATTCTACATGTTAGTGATACATGAGTATCAAAAAGCCCTTTTTGAGAGGGGTTTTGCATTCTCACGCTCCTGTTGGATGGATTTCCTTAAGAATGGCCTCTGCAAGGTCAATGAGGACCTAAGGATGCTCATAACCGGCTATGTACTCCATGTAGGCAGTCGTTATTTTGAGGAGGATTAGTTCTTTCTCTTAGGATAGATTGCAATTTGTTTCATTTCTTTTATTTATTGTAATGAATTTTTTGATTATTCATTAATAAATTTTATTTGCTTTAAATTGAGTGGGAGCAAATTTAATTCTCTTTTTGAGTGGGAGAAAATTTAAATGTATCGTATTTAAATGAGATCGGAATTGAAGGATTGTAAGTAAACCACTATGAGTGCGATGGGATTCAACTTAGTTGACTCCTGAACACAAATATGGTAAACAAAACGATCATATAATTTCGTTCACATATTTAATACTTGAGTTTGCATACTAATTGCTAAAAATGTATTATTGTCTATGTGCTTAGATCAATGTCTCCAAAGGGAATCAAATCCATCGTCGCTGACCTATGTGGGGGATGCAAGTTAGATGAAGATAATTATGGCATATGGCGCCGTAAAATTACATATGTCCTGGAAGAACAGGAGATAACTGATGTCCTGACCAAAGTCCTCCAAGAACCAGATGTTGTTGCGTCCAGGAGGGACCATGATGCATTCGCTGTCTGGAAAAGGAAAAATACGCTTGCACGTATCACGATGTTGGGTTCAATGACTGATGACATCATGTGCCAATTTGAGGGGCATGTTACAGCCTCCGCCATGTGGGCAGCACTGAAGGAAGAATTTGACGGAACTTCAGCCGCAAGGCTAAGGAGTTTGACGGTGAAATTCAACAACTTCAAGCTGGCTCCGAACACTCCCATCAGGCGTCACTTAAGGGCGATGCACAACTTGATTAGGGAGTTGTCTGAAGCCGGAGGAACTATTTCTGAAGAGCAGAAAATCCAAGCTGCCATCAGGTCACTCCCAGCGAGTTGGGATACCATGAAGCACACCATCACTCATAATGCAAGCATAAAGACCTTTGCTGACGTAGCTCGTCATATCCAGCTGGAGGATGATCGCATGGAAGCTGCAAAACCAGCTAGCCATGCATTTTTGACTGAAGAAAAGGACAGGTCTGCTCCAAAGGGACAATCAGGCAAGGGAAAGAAGTCCCAACAAAAGAAAGGTGGACCCAAACAAAAGGGGAAGAAACCTTTCAAGAAAACCAAAAGGACAAGCAAGAAGCGTGATCTAGCCAAGATCAAGTGCTATGCATGTCAGAAAAAGGGACACTATGCCAAAGATTGCCCTGATCAAAAGAAGGTAACGAATAATGTGCCTATTCATTACTCTTTTGTGTCGAGTACTGCTTTATTAATTGAAGCTAATCCTGTGTGGGTTGTAGACTCAGGAGCAACCGACCACGTAAGCAAGGAACGTGGGAATTTCACCGAGTTTCGTCGGCTGCCAGCTAGAAGCAGATGGCTTTATGTTGGGAATAATGCGAGGGTAGAAGTCAAAGGCATCGGCACCTGCGAGCTGAGTTTGCAGGGAGGACAAACCTTGACATTGCATGATGTGCTCTACGCTCCTGAAATCCGGCGAAATCTCGTTTCTGTCATTTCTTTAGTCAAATTAAATTTCAATGTTAGTTTTTGTGACTTCATTGTAAGAATTTCAAATAAAGCCGGTGTGTTTGGCTCTGGTTATGTTAAGGATGGTTTCTTTGTACTTGAAAATTTCAATGAATATTCTAGTTCTTGTTATGCAATTAGCTCAGATATTCATTATGACATCTAGCATGCTAGATTAGGTCATATTAGTCAAGAGCGAATGACTAAACTAGCAAAGGAATGTTTGCTAGGAAATATATCGAAAAGAGAAATGTCTCTATGTGAGCACTGCCTAGCAGGAAAGAGCACAAGGAAACCCTTCGGTAAAGCAACTAGAGCTAAAACTCCTCTTCAACTTATTCACTATGATATTTGCGGACCGATGAGTGTACGGGCAAGGCATGGAGCAGTGTACTTCATTACCTTTATCGATGACTATTCTCGATATGGGCATGTTTATCTGATTTCCCACAAATCTGATGCTCTGGAATGCTTCAGAAACTACCTTAACTTAGTGGAAAATCAGTTAAGCTGCAAGGTAAAGGCCTTGAGAACTGACAGGGGACGAGAATATCTTTCGGATCAGTTCAAGGCACTCTGTGAGGAAAAAGGGATTGTTAGGCAACTATCAGTCCCCAATACTCCTCAGCAAAATGGAGTTGCCGAAAGGAGGAACATAACCCTTCTTGACATGGTTAGGTCTATGATGGCACAAGCTAAGCTTCCAATTTCATATTGGGGAGATGCTCTGCTAACTGCCACATACATACTTAACCACGTACCCTCAAAGTCAGTCTCTACCACACCCTATGAATCATGGACAGGACGCAAACCAGATTTAAATCTTTTAAGACCATGGGGGTCAGCAGCTTATGTCCATGATTCTTCCCATAAATATGGAAAATTGGGACCAAGAGGCAAGAAATGTATTTTTGTGAGATACTCTGAAGCCTCAAAAGGGTATGTCTTCATTGGAGAAAATGATGACAGATCAGTGACTGAAATAATATCAAGGGACGCAGTATTCATGGAGAATGATTTCCCTGGCAGGGGGGTGTTGACCGTTTAGAACCGCTTTATGAGGAAAGCAAAAACGATGAGTCAACATATATCCCTCAAGTAACCAACCTAAGTGGGAGGGATGAAAACTCCTCTTAACCTCAAGGAGATTTTTTCCAACCACAAGAAGAGAGTCTTGTGGATACCCCACTTCGGAGAAGTTAGAGGGATAAAACCCCAAGGAGACGATTCTCAGTAGAAGGATCGGTTCTCATCGTCAATCCGGAAGAAGACGATTCTGATCCCATAAACGTACAGGATGCGTTGTCAGGACCTACAAAGGAAAAATGGCAAATGGCCTTAGAAGAGGAAATGGAATCCATGAGGTCAAACCAAGTTTGGGAGTTAGTTGATCTACCGCCAGGCCGTAAGGCAATTGGGAACAAGTGGGTTCTCAAATATAAAAGAAAGGCAGATGGATCAATTGACAAACCTAAAGCACGGTTAGTGGCCAAAGGATACACACAACGAGAAGGTATTGATTACGAGGATACTTTCTCGCCGGTAGTTCGTTTTAACTCTATTAGATTGATTCTAGCATTGGTGGCAAGCTTAGACTTGGAATTACATCAAATGGATGTTAAAACCGCCTTTCTCAATGGAGAACTAGACGAAGAAATCTATATGAAACAGCCTGAGGGTTTCATAAAGAAAGGAAGTGAACAAAAGGTTTGCAAACTCCTAAGATCCATTTATGGACTTAAACAATCGTCTAGGCAATGGTACTTGAGGTTCCACAAAGCAGTCACCTCATTTGGTTTCGAAATGATCGAACAAGACCATTGCGTATACATCAAACGTTTTGGAGGCAATTTTGTTATATTATCTCTCTACGTTGATGATATACTCTTGGCTGGATCAAATCTAGGAGTTGTTAAAACAATTAAGGATTGGTTATCCTT
Organism: Mimosa bimucronata; assembly: GCA_037074515.1. Classification (NCBI taxonomy): domain Eukaryota; kingdom Viridiplantae; phylum Streptophyta; class Magnoliopsida; order Fabales; family Fabaceae; genus Mimosa; species Mimosa bimucronata. The sequence goes on from CM073446.1 coordinate 7,849,244, forward strand.
AAACTTTGAAATGAAGGACATGGGTGAAGCAGAATATATCTTGGGCGTCAAGATAAGAAGAGATCGTTCCAAGAAGTTGCTGTCATTGTCCCAAAGGACATATATAGCTAAAATCTTGGAACGCTTCAACATGGGGGACTGTAAACCCATGGACACTCCAGTGGTCAAAGGACATGACTTGAATGAGGACATGAGACCTACAAAACAATGCGACATAGAGCGCATGAAAAAGGTACCTTACTCAAGTGCAGTTGGCAGCCTGATGTACGCCATGTTATGCACAAGGCCAGACATTTGTTTTGGAGTTGGGCTGGTGAGCCGCTTCCAATCAAACCCAGGGGTCAAACATTGGGAAGCTATGAAAAGGATCATGAGATACCTAAAGGGAACCATAGACTACGAGCTGTGCTACCAAGGAAATGGGTCGCTCTTGCAAGGGTACTCCGACGCTGACTGGGCTGGAGATCTTGATGAGCATCACTCAACATCAGGATACGCATTCCTGCTGAACAATGGTGCAATCTCGTGGAGTAGCAAAAAGCAGACATGTGTGTCTTTATCCTCAATGGAGGCAGAATACATAGCATGTTCTGCTGCTATTCAAGAAGATGTATGGCTTAAGAGATTCCTAGAACGTTTAAGAATAAACAACAAGGATGGGAATCCAATCTTGATTAACTGTGATAATCAAGCTGCGATTGGATATGCTAAAGATCCCAAGTACCACAACAGAACTAAGCACATAGACATTAAGTATCACTTTGTTAGAGATATGATTGCTAAGAAGCAAGTAGTTGTTCAATACTTGTCCACCCATGAGATGATAGCAGATCCACTCACAAAGCCTATAGCTAGAAATCCATTTTTAAAGCATATAAAGGCTTTGGGCATGCGTAGAGCATGATTATTGTATTGAACACTTTTTCCTCTTTCAATGAATAATACATTTTCCCTTTGTTGATTATTTTTTTTAACATTTGGGTTTTTAAGTACGCAAAAGATATAATGTCGTACAGGTTTAAGAATAAGCTTACTCACACAAGCAACCTCCTTACTATGAGATGTGAGGCAAAGCTTAGCTAATAACCACCATGTGACGGAATAAAAGGTTATTGAGCTAAGCAAAATGTCTACCAAAAGGGTAGATATGGTTTAGAATACAATCTGAACCATAAAACCTGTGGCCAGATATGGAACAATTAATAAGACGTCAAGGGTATTAATATGTTCCGATACAGATGCTAAGTGTGTCTGAAGTTGAAATCTGCACGGTGTTGTATTAGAGAAAAACGACATGCATTGATGCACCATGGCATGCAATTCATATTGCATGAGCTTTTAGATCCGCAATATGGGATATAAATGGAAGATCCCTGTTCCATTATGGTGTGAGTCCCAGAGAGGTATAAAAACACTCTTACTGTGCCCTTAAGACTTAGGCGAACACCACAAGAGTTAATCACGGTGATAGCTACTCTAATCTGAATTCAATGATCATGATTGATACGGTCTAATGAATCAAGGTTGGGAAAGCGATCGTGATAAACACGAATGATGTTCAGTTAGGAGGAAGGTTTCTCCAGAAATACACAACTGCAATGAACGTCTGAGACATGTCCCTCACTGAAATGTTAAAGAACAGCAAGTGAGTGCGGACCTCATATGCAATAAAAGGCAATCTGAGTTACATTAACTCGAGAGGGATCAGAGTTGCCGTTGGAAAGGTGTATGGAAAAACCTGGGGCATTCGTGGCAATAAAACAATGTTTTTATTTACAGGTAAAAGAGCGCTCTTGTGTGTTGGTCTCAAAGAAGAGATTTCTAACACACAAATGCTCGACCAGAAGACGTCATGCCCAAGCGGACACGACTAACACCAAGTATGATTAAGGATAAGAATCAAAGAGGATGCACAATGATTAGCCCATTAAGTGCGAGTGGGAGATGTTGGATAATTAGATCCGCCCTTATTGGGCCAAAATAATTGATTAGGAAAATATGGTTTTATTTTCTAATTAATTAATTCAAATAATTATCTGATTGGTTAAATCTGTGTGGCATAGATTTAGGAGAAAATATGAGTTTATTTTTAAATCAAATAATTATCTGATTGGTCAAATCTGTGTGGCACAGATTTAGGAGAAAATAAGGGTTTATTTTCTAATTAACTAAATCATGCAATTATGTGATTGGTTAAACCAATTTGGCATGGATTAAGGGATAATTAACAAATTAGGTAATTATGAGAAATTACCTGATTGGTTAATTTAATTTGGCATGGATCAAGGGATAATTAACAAATCAGGTAATTATGAGAAATTACCTGATTGGTTAAATTAACTTGGCATGGATTAAGGAATCCATAAAATCAGCCCTGGCCAACTACTATAAATAGAAGGCCAGGTCCCATTAATTCAACATACAAAAATTTAGAGATCTCTCACTCATAGTGAAAAACTCCTCCCTCTAATTATGTCCTTGGTGATTAGTTATGCTGCCAAGCAAAAAGGACTCTAGTAGTCCTCTCACTCAGGAGAAAGAATCAAAGACCGGTGGAGCCTTCAAACGACGGTTCGGATTTTGATCTTTATATGTTCATGAATTTTATAATATCTACATGAATTAGAATTTTAATTTTGTTTTAAAATTCCTACAATGAAGAAAAACAGCCATGGCAAATTTGATGCAAATGAGTTATACTGCCAAAGTTGGTAAGTATCTAAGTACTTGGATTGATCTAAGAAGAAATAAAAATAAGGTATATGAGCAGGTCTTAGATTCTGTTAGTAGAAGAACATCTTCTTGGAAATCAAAACTACTATCACAAGCCTCACTATTTACACTTATTAAATTGGTTCTCTCTGCCTCTAATATATATTTTTTATCTTATGTGAAATTACTTGACTACATATGTAACAAAATTGATGAGAGATGTATTGATTTTTTCTGGGGGGATTCTGAGATTTGGAAAAAAAATTCACCTGACAAACAAAGCACATCTTTTTCAATCAGTGAATGAAGGTGGACTGGGCATTAGACCGCCTTAATAGGTAAACCTTTCTCTACTAGCAAAGCAAGTATGGAGAATAATTTCAGCTCCATCAAGCTCCTTAATTGGATCAACTCTGAAGAAGAAATATATTGACATAGAAAAGAAAGAAATAGTCAAAGAAGCTTATAATTCCTTTTGGATCTGGAAGGGGATTTTGAAAAGTGCGAAAGCTATTGTAAGCAATTTGGAATGGAGTGTAGGTGATGGCTTTAATATTTCTCTTAACCACCATTTCTGGTGGCCTTTACAGTCCAGATCACCAATTGACTCTAATTTGGAAATGATCAAATGATCTAATTATGCATACTAACCTTCCTTGGAAACCATCCAATGGAATTCCCAGCTAGCTAATCAAATATACTCCCCCCAAATTGCCCAGAAAATATTGCTTTCTCCTATTTCTTTTGTAGGAACTCAAGATCACCTATCTTGGAGATGCGCCAGGTCAGGCACTTGTACAGCAAAAAAGATTATTTAATGCTCTCTCAATTGGGAAATCTTTCATCGAATCCATTCTGAAAGTTCTTATGGTCAATTAATCTTCCCATGAAGAACCTGCTCTTTATCTAGAAACTTTTGAATAGATGCATTTGTGCTGGAGACATTCTGCAAGCTCATCATCTTTAGGTGAACATCTTATGTGCTTTTGGTTGTGATTGTCAGGAAACTATAGAGCATATTTTCTTCCAATGCCCATTTGTTAGGGCAATATGGTTTGGCCCCTTGGGAATAAGACCTGATTGGGAGAACTTTCATTCCTTTAAGAGTTGGCTCACAAATAGTTTAATGTCTCCATCAAAGGAAAATCATACCAAGTTGATTCTGGACATAAGTCTTTGAATAAATGGAATATGGTTCGCCTTGACGAATCAGAAAGTTCATAACGGCTGTAACCTTTGCACGGATACTCTGATCAAACGAATTCAGCATACATCATCCTTCAATTCATCAATTGTTCCATATAGAGCTTCTAAAGCTTCCTCTCCCCTGTTGACATGGAAATCTACCAAATACAATCTCCAAGGAAATCCAATTAATCAAAAAGGGTGGACTATTTCCGTGGAGAAGTTTTATCGGAAGCAGCATGGAAGAAAGAGTATTTTCTGCACCACTAAGATCTACCTGGAACATCAACTCCTACAGTCATTTAGTTGGATCACAGACAAAAATGCTTCAGAGAATTTCCTCATAAGATGTTTGAGAGCAAATATATCTTGGATCCTCTGGAACAATCTTCATGACCATAATATTCCCCTTTTACTCAAATCATCATTCAAATTGGAATTTTTATGTCACGAGATTGCAGAAACACAAGGTGGGATAGTTTTACCAGATATACGAAGGATGCTTCAACAATTTTCAGCCGTTCTCATCACATGCAAAACTGTTGATGTTGCTCGTGGTAGAAGGAATCCTGATCCAAACTCTCTTTCTGTTAGCTGTCCTTTATGTAATTCAGTAATAGCCAAAATATGATGGTTCTGTTGATCCAAAAAAAAAATGATGGCTCTGGCTTTTCTTTTTATGTAATTCGTTTTTCCTTTATTAATGATGATGATACTGGGTGTGTTTGGATGGACTTCTGAAAAAGTGACTTATAGATAAGTCAAACTGAAAATAAGTCAGATTGTGTAATGAGATTTATGTTTGGATGGGCTGTTAAAAAAAGTGACTTATAAGTCATAAGTCATATTGTGTAATGAGATGTATGTTTGGATGAACTTTTGAAAAAGTGATTTATGTTTGGGTTAGTTGTGATTTGATGTGTAAAATAAGTTAGAATTGTGGGATCCACCAAAAAAAGTGACTTATAAGTCATAAGTCATAAGTTGAAAAAAAGAACTTATACTTATTTTGACTATAAGTTACTTATTTTTATAAGTCAAGACAAATATGTTCATAAGTCCTTTTCTGAAAATAAGTCATTTTTTATCAAAATAAGGACTTATTTGGCTGCAAGTAGGCGAGCCAAACACACCCATTGTCTTTTAATAAGAAAAGGAATACAGAAGTGTGGCCCAAATAGTTCCATTCTGGAGGCCCAAAAATTGTGATCCAAAATTCATTATTCTTTTTAGTGAAAATCATTTTGCATCTACCTATTTTCTTAAAAAAGAATTATTTTGCTATCTACACTATTTTTTTTCACTAATTCGGTGCCTTTACTTCTTTCAATTTTTATTTTATTTCATTCATTTATTTATCTGTAGGTCATCTTCTCATGTACTTTTAAACATAGTTCTTTAGTTGACAAGTTTGTATGAATGAGATCAACAAACTCTCCAAGGCCATAGTTGTGGTCTTATGGACATGCATAGATGGACATGAAGTGACGTGAATACCCATGTGTACGTATTATTTATAGTACCCATTCGGTACTAAATATAGTACATTTTTAATATTATGCTAGTGAAGGAAGTTAACAGGACATACTTTATATAAAACCTTAACCATCTTTCTGTATTAGGGTCTAGAGAGAGTATAATTTATATTTCAACATCATCTTCTTGTTATATGCTATTATTAATTGCTTTAAACAAATTATAAAATGAGTTATATTTATTTTTTTTCTAATTAATTTTTAAATTCTATGTTCAGTAATAGAGATAGTTACTCAGTTTCATCAAAAAAAGAGATAGTTACTCAGTTAATTAGAGAAGTTTGGTTTACTGGTTAGATTCCATACTTTTTTGAACGGAGTAAACACCATTTCTCGAACCGGGTACATTATAGAAGGTTCAAAGAGAACTTGCCACAAAGCTACGATGGAGACAGGTTAAGAAGATTCTATACTTAGAGATATCAGATTAAAAGATAAATATTTTATGCAGAGCAATAATATGATATGAAACGTCAAACATGTAGGAAATATTTATTATAAGTATTAGGGAGGGTAAATAGCAAGGAATAAAAAACCGGATATGATAGTAAACAGGTTGAGGTGGAGGGTCCAAGGTCAGTAGGAGGGTCAACCCGAGGGCAGATAAGGGTTAATAAAAAATATGTTAAACTATACTTTTTGTCATTTATATTTGTATCAAATCTCTTTTTAATCCTTTAAATTTGAAAAGTGCACTTTTAATCTTTTTTTGTTAGCACTGTTAGTTTCATTTAACGGATAATACTGACTCAACAAATCTAAACTGGGATTTTATAGTTAAATACTAACAAACAATGTTTAAATTTTAATTGATTAGTATAATCATTCTTATATCTTATATTTTAAAATTTAACAATATTTTATTAGCATTAAATTATAGAATCACTATATAGATTTGTTGAGTCAGCATTGTCTGTTAAATGAAACTAACGATGTTGACAAAAAAATGACTAAAAGTGGACTTTTCAATCTTAAGGAACTAAAAAGAGACTTGATGCAAATATAAAGGACGGAGAGTATACTTTATCCTAGAAAAAATATATTCCCTGCCGCAAGCATTTTGAATAGGCCCATGTAACTGATCCTGTAATTGTAGATCATTTTTGTATATGTGTTAGTGCTCCTTTTTTTTTGTATAATATTTAGTGTTAAATAGTTGTAATCAATTATATGTATAGTATCTTTATAAATAAATCAATACAATATGATGTGGATATTAAGCCACAATCATTAAAATCTCCAAATCCCATCATAATTACAACATGGTGAGTTTTTGACTATGAGACGCTGCGAATAAAATTCATAATACCAAAAATGAAACAAAATTGCCTTGATTTCTGAGCAATTTTTTTTAAAGTGACCCAGCTCAACTCGCAAATCGTCTGGGTTGAGCTGGTTTATGAGTTCCCCTACTTTTTCTGTTAATTAGGACTGGACATACAACCGGGTCGCCAGTTTTCGAATCAACCTGTCCGGTCCAGTTCAGCTTTTTATACCATGGTAAATAGTACAGTTTATTTTTCAATTTAAAAGACCTTTGAAGGAGGATTGACCCATTAGTAGAATCGAGTCAAGTTTGGCATCCGTCAATTTTCACTAAAATTTTTCTCATGAAAAAGAAAAAAAATTATAATAATAACAATAATATTTTACCTTTTAAATTTTATATTATTTATATGAGGAGGAATATTTTTTTTTGGACAGAATTTGTGGAGGAATAATAAAAGGAACCAAATTATACACAAAGCCTTGCAAACATTCAAAGGCTGAAAACAAAAATATAACAAGAATGATTTAAGTTGGGAAGATAGTTGGATCAGACATTTGATCTTATCTCATGAGAAGTTACTTTCTCTTGTACTTATTATAAGATTAAATTATTATTATTATTTTTTTGAGAAATTAAGAATGCAAAATAAATCATTTTAAATTGTTTATATTTATCTTTTTTTCCCTCAAAACAGATTTACTCCCTCTGTTCCTAAATATTGGACATATTTAAAGAGGTGAGTTGGTTCTTAAATATAAGACTTATTTATAATTTTTCTCAACATTTCCCCAAATTATCCCTATTGATGCTCTTCAATGATAAAAAGTAAGAGCGGGAGGATGGAAATAAAGGTAAATGGTTTAGATGTTTTGGTAATATCATGTGATTTTAACTAACTTAACTAACATCCTTAATCTAATCAAATTAAGTAATTAGATCTTATATTTAGGAACTGAGGGAGTATTACTTATAAACTAACCTATAATCTAATTACATGTAGCATAAGTTATAATTTAGTTGTCTAATTTGCTTCCTTAACATTCACAAAAAAGCTACTTTGATCTTATAATTATGACCGAAATGACTATATTTTTGGTGTTGGTTCTTTCACCTAGAAAGATTACCAAATGGGTGTTGAAGACTTGAAGTTTCCATTATGAATATTATTTCAGCGAAATATAGAGCTATTTTTTTAGAAGAGTTTATAATACGGAACGAACTTCAACTTTATTCTTAAAGTTTTTCACTTATAAGTTGTGAGTATATGTAAGGTTTTTTATCAATGTTGGTCCCAACTACTACTAAAAGGAGCAATATTATCCTTAATCATTCAAATGTTAATAAGGCTTAAAGTGTAGTTTTCACTTGAAAGTAACCACTCAATAGCATGTGAGCATTTTTAGGAGTAATTTTACTCTAGAGTAACCAAAATATAAGTAATTTTTTCATTTGTTGTTAAATATGTTAACAGTCAACTACAATTTTTTAACGATTGACATTAATTTCTTGACGATCAGGACAAATTTGCTCTTATTGAATTGTTTTAGAACAAAATTAATCTTAAAAAACTTCAGAATACTTATTACTCAAAAAAAAAATTTGCACATTAATATGATAACAATCAATGTTAGCTTTTACTGTTAGAGAGACTTTTCTCTTTTGAACATTTTTACGGTTGATATTGATCCAAAAAAAATTCAAATGGAAAACTTTTTGAACAAAATTCTACCCTAACCCATCTTAATTCTATATTTCCTTTAATTAGAAGATAATCTCCATGCATATTCACGCAACTTTTTATTCCAAAACGGTATTATATTATGCAGATAGGAAACCAAATCATATTTTTCAAGACCTATGAACAGCTGCTTTCCTTTAAAATTTATACTATACACTGAATATTGATTATTAGTTATGATATCAATCCATTGAACATTATCTTGAGTAGAATCATTTTGTACACCATTCAACTAACCTACTTATTATTGTCTTTAGATGTCAAATCCAATCATGAACCTCTTATTTTCTCCTTCTCTTCTATGATCTTTCACCTGATTTTATTTTTTGCCAGATTCACCTTATGCATTTTTTCCAGCACTGTTAAACTGGCAACCATAAATCTGACCATAAACCACATGCTCAGATGATGGGACTTAATGAACAATTGCAATATGTTTTCACTTTTTTTTGAGTAATAATATGTTTTCAGTTTTATAGTGCATGTTTGAAATTTTTTTGTTTAGTAGCGCAGACACTAAAAACCTCCCACTTAATGACTACTCCCTTCAATTCTAATTATAATATCACTTTAGCTTTTTTGGATAAATTAAATATGTAAAATTAATCACTTTAAATTGTTTATATTTATCTTTTTTTCCTTAAAACTAATTTATTCTACTTATAAACAAACCTATAATCTAATTACATATGACATATGTTATAATTTAGTTATTTAATTTGCTTCCTTAACTTCCACAAAAAAATCAAAGTGAATTTATATTTAGGACCGGAGGGAGTATTTCGTATGGGGGATTTGAAGGAGGAGGGAAGAAAAAATTATGAGTTAGAAGTTAAAAAAAACTAGAGAAGTGAAGTTGACAATTTTGAATTAATTTTTTAATTCTTTTATCTTACATCTTCTTTTTATTTGAATTTTATAAACTTACTTTTTCAATCCTTTTTAATTTAACTTATAAAAATTTTAATTTCCCTCCTCGCACCTCATGCCAAATAATCCCTTAAAGTTAAACGTGAGCTTTCATGTCATTATTAGCTTGTAAAGTCATAACATGTTTGATTTTACGTTACAAATTTTTTGAATTCTTGATATCATAGTTGTTAAACTCGGACTGTCCGGTCCAGCCCTGGAACCGCCGAACCGGGCTCAAAACCAGTCCGGGTCAGCACTTGAACCAGCAATAGAGTAACCCGGTGCTAATCCGTTCAACCCGTCGTGACCCAGGAACAACCAGGGTGGCTTGGTGGGTTAGCCGAGTCAATCAGTGTCTCTCTCTCTCTGTTTTTTTTTTGCAAGGAAGATGAAGAAAAGAGGGAGAAAAGATGAACAAGAAAGATACAAAGTGAGCAGCTCGTGTTGATATTTGAGATGTTAGACTTCTTCGTCGGTGATGTAAAGGGGTCGATGATAAGATGGAGACTAAGTAGAGAGGAGCGGTGTAGCCTACTTCTTCAGCGAGGACGGAGGATTGAGCAGCTCATGTTGATTGAAAAGTCATGGCAATGGTGTAATGGTGTTCACAAAAGATGATATTCACAGGAAAAGTCATGGGAATGGTGGTGCAATGGTGTTAGTGGCGTGGACACAAAGAGATGGGAACTCTGTTCAAATAAAAAAGAGAGTGGGAATTAGGGTTAGCTTAATTGATGAAATTGGGCTTGGGCCCATGCTCTCTACCATTGCATATAGTCTCCGCTATCCGGCACTCTTTGGGTACCGACTAATCCTGAATTTGCCCGGGAAGGGCATGCCAGAGATCGACCTAGGACCTAGAAGATAGGGAGGTGCCTTACCATCCTTTTTCTAACCAACCGGTTATTAGTCCCTTGACGCCATGCTCTCAACCATTAAAAGCCTTTAAGGTTGAAAGAATTTCAAATAAAGAATAAATAAAATAGAATATGTGTTTTAATATTTAAAAATGTTTTTTTAAGGATATAATTGCTATGAAAAAATATTTATATGGGTGGTCACATCTTCATTATCTACTATAATTATGAAATTAAGTTATTTAGTATTTGGATGTATGATGAAAATTTTAATTGTAATTTTTTTTTTATTTCCCACATATCTGGTCTTCGGGTTGGCTCCGATCTGACTCACTGACCCTTGACCTACTACCTCGACCGGTTCAGTGATCGGTCCGGGTTTGATAACTTTGCTTGATCTACAGTCATTTATTTCTCCTAAAACCATAATTTCAATTATGGGCAAAGATCCAATTTTACTCTGGAAGTAATCTAATAGAAGCATTCAGTATCCGGAAGTAACAAAGGGAGCATATTTACCCTGGAAGTAGAAAAAGCGGTGCTTTTTGGCCCACAAAATGAGCTATTTACCTTGGAAGTATGTCTATTGTGGGCCCCACTTTTGCTACTTCCAGGGTAAACATGTTTCTTTTGTTACTTTCGAACACTAAATGCTATATTGGGTTACGTTTGGGGCGAAATTAGACTTTTACTCTTTCAATTATTGTTAATTATGAAGAAATTTATTTATCCTTTCACCCCCTACTCTCGACATAATTTTGGCTGCAAAGTATAGAAGAGACAAAGTTGTGCGGTGCCCCATAAAATTCGTTAGTGTTCAAACTAAAATCCAAAAACATCCTTCCCATTTTTTCAATTAGTTTTGGATAGTACGAGTATCTATTTATAAAATGAGATGTTCAATTTTAAAGATTGACTACAAAAAAAGAAGAAATTCATCTAAACTATGTATTATTCTATTGTTCCCTTCTAAATCCCTCTCTCTCTCTCTCTCTCTCTAGCCCCTCAATCTCTTATCCATCTCTTCCCCCTTTGCCTACCACTCATCAATAAGCATTCATGAAGGAGAATTGATTAGAGAGGGCACATGCTGACAAATCCAGAAACACATCACAACAACACAAGTATCTTCTCTACCATGCTTTTATCACATCATCATCTCTGTGGGTCCCCCGATTCATAATTTCTCTTTTCCTTTCCCAGAATTTTATTGTTTTTTGATTGAACAGTCTTTTTTGGGTTTTCAAGAAATTTATGAAATTGAAAATATATAAAATATCAATCAGAGCCTCAAAGCTGTTGTTCTGATGAATCTGGGCCTCCCCTGTTCTGGGGTCCCAAGGGAATCCAAAGCCTTCTCTCTCCTTCTCTCTCATATAAATTTTTTTATCTTTTCCTTTTTAAGGGACCCACTACAAGATAAAGAAATTAAATTTTGTGCTTTTTATAATATATATATATATATATTCTTTCCTTCTTTTTTTTTTTATATTGGTTAGCTTCGTAAAATTGCATCAAATCCCAGTAAAGATAGTTTAATACTGTAAGGTTCTTTGAAATATCAAAATTATTAATAAGTCTCAAGGGACTTATAAATAATATAATATAATTATGAAGTTACCAAGTTACCCATACTGATTAGCTCTTAATAAATGTTATGATAGTTTTTAATGTAATTTAGTTTAATTGTGAATAACCAGCGTGTTGAACATGTTGATATTATTTGTTAATAAAATTAATGCAATTGTCCATCCATATACTTTAATTTGTTAACCAAGACATATCTGCTTTTCAATTTTTTCTGTCTTTTTTTTTAACTGAAATTTTTTTCTTTATCTATAAGTAAGAATAATAAGATAATTTTACAGTTACATTACATTATTTTCAAGCCTTTTGAAACCTAGTATTAATTTTGATATTTTAAGGGACATTGTTGTATTAATTTGTTTCCTTGCCAAATTTTTTTTCCTTGGTTCTCTTTCTTCCTCTAATTTTTCTCTTAGGCAAAGGTCTAATTTTACCCTGAAAGCAACCCAATCGGAGAATTCAGTATTAGGAAGTAACAAAGAAAGCATTTATACTCGGGAGTAGCAAAAACGTCTTATTTTGGCCCACAAATGGAGTGTATTTACCCTGGAAGTATGTCTGTTCTAGGCCAAAACTGGTCGTTTTTGCTACTTCTAGGATAAATATGTTCTATTTGTTATTTTCGGGCACTGAACGCTCTTATTGGATTATTTCCAGGGCAAAATTGCAGCTTTACCCTTTTCTCTTTTCTAATTTCTACTTCATTTTCTCGGAAACGACAAATTATCAGAGAAAATAAAAACAGAGCAACGGAAAAAAAAATGTTGACTCCTAACTACTCCCTCTGGTCCTTATTATAAGGCACCAACTAACAAAATTTTTGGTCCTTATTATAAGGCACCAACCGCCACATTAATTACATTTTTCCTACTTTACCCTTGTCATTAATGAATGTTCATAATTTAAAATGTTAAGTTGTAGTATCATTTAATGAAGGGTGAAGTTGGAAAACATGGTCAATTAAGCCTAGATTTAAGGACCCAACTACCATTCATTGATTTGTGAGAATTGGTAGTTGGTGCCTTATAATAAGAACCAGAGCGAGTAGTTTATATCTGCGAAGTTATTTTGTTTATATAACTCATTTTTCGAACCTTCCATTTCTTGCTCGCAGAATTTGCATACTTCCCAAGAAATTCTCCATGTGAACATCAAGCCAAGCCAAGAAAACCAAGCAAGATTTCTTTCCAGAATCAGATGATGAATTCCTAGCAGAAATTCTTCACTCTCTTCCAGATTCGATTTCTTCGAATCTGCAGATTCCGATCGATTCTTTTCATCCTCAGAATCCAACAATGGAAGGTCGCCGGAGAATCACTCTTTACGATCAAATGTCCACCGTCGACGGCCGCCGTGACTCTCTCTCTGGTTCAACTCTCGAAGCCGTCATGGCTAACCAGAAGATAACAACCTCCGATCCAAACCGTCACCGCCGTGAATTTAGCAGCAGCCGAACCCTATCGGACATAATTCGAGAAGATAATAACTCTATTTCCAACGCAAAGGACAAGAAATCCTGGAATATCTTCAAAGATAAACTCTGGCTTAAACGCACCACCGGATCTGCTTGGTTCTCCACAATTCACATCCCTGCCTTGATTAACAGCAATTCCGAAGAAGCTCCGTCTACAAGTAATAATCCACCGGAATTCTCAGGTTTGTTTGTTGAAATATGAATTTATTGTGATACTCAACCCAACATTATATAACCTCTCTCAATCTTTCAACGTGAGACTTGTTTTTTTTATTTCCTTAATACAGGTCAGATCTTAACCAGAGAACGATTTGGTGAGTCGGAATCCGACGCTCCATCTACAAGTAATCCACCAGAATTCTCATATTGTTGTAATATGAATCAATTGTGATGTGATGAGACTTAACATTATATATCTTAATTTTGACTCTCAATCTTTCAATGTGGGACTTGTTTTCAGGTCAGATCTTAGCCAGGGAACGATTTGACGAGTCAGGAAACCCTAATTCTCGCCGTGGTTCGTTCCGTCGAGACGGAGCGGTTACTTTTAGGGATTGTTTGGACAGCGACGGCGATGATGGATCTGAGTGCGATGATTGGGATCCGGCGCGTGAAGGCACGCGCCGGCTGTCGACGATTCTATCGGAGGAGAGAGAAGCGGAGGAGGCTGCGGCATCGTCATCGGCGGCGGTCACGGCGGGAGATGAGCCGGTGAGGATGTCGTTGACGTTGATGGATTTGCTGGAGGAGAATGATGGGCAATTAGGGTTTGATGCATCACAATATAGAACAGGGTATGAAGAGGAAGATGAGGAAGTGTGTAAGAGGATGAAGATGGAGAAAGAAGATGAAGATGAAGGAGATGATGAGGAGGAAGAAGAGGGAAGTAAAAGATGGAGTATACAGGAAAATTGTTGTGTGTGTATGGTTAGGCATAAAGGAGCTGCGTTTATACCATGTGGACACACATTTTGCAGGCAATGTTCAAGGGATGTTTGGGTGAGTAGAGGCCATTGTCCTCTATGTAACAATGTTATTCTGGAAATTCTTGACTTGTTCTGATTCATTCATCTTTCATCCCCCATTTTGGGTTATCTGAAATTCTGTTTCTAATTTTGGCCAGTTTTTGTAGTACTGTTTTTCACCCTCTAAAATACATATATTTCCTCCCTTGTAAAGTGGAGTTTGAGCTATGAACTAAAAACAAAAAAGTATGGATGACGAGGAGAAGTGCAAATTTTTTTGTTGAAATTGCAAGCAATGTGTTGCAATTTGTTGATAAGATTATGTGCATATTGTTTATTGATTTACTCACAAGCCCTTGTGGAAAATTTGGCACACTCTTTGTTTTTGCCTGGGAAAGCGATGTACGTTGCATCGGAGCTTTTCCCATCCACTCATTATTCTCTTTATGGGCGAGGATTGAGGAGATTATTTTGGAACAGGGGAATTTAATCGATTTAAAAGCAAATTTTATCTATTCACATTAGTTGGTAGAACTTTTTAAAATAGTGAGATGAGATGAGATGAGATGAGATGAGATTGTGAATGGGTAGGGAAAAGTATAGCTTACTTTAAATAGACAAAACAATGGCCAATAACATACAATCGTATCAAGGAAAAAAATAAAAAGTCACCGTATTAGATTAGATTAGATTAGATTCACTTTCATTTTCACTGTGTACATGGCATGCTTCATTATTAAAACTTTGTTGATATTTTTAAGTTTTGGAATGAAAGTTAAAAATTATAATGTCTAGCTTAACAAGTTGTTGCCTTGGAGTGTTAAAATTAGATTTGAAAAAGGGAAATTTAGGGAGAAGGACCAAGAAAAAAATTAATTACTTCTAAGGACCTTTTAAAAATTAATTATTTAGAAGGACCAAAAACTAAAATAAATATTTTAAATCACTAAATTACCCTTCCCTTTATTTTCTCTCCATATCTCAACTATCTTTTTTAACCAATTGATTATCTTCCCATGCTTTCTCTCTCCCTCTCATGTAAAATAAAAGGAAGGATAATTTGGTAATTTAAAATATTAATTTTAATTTTTGGTCCTTCTAAATAATTAAATTTTAAAAGGTCCTCAGGAGTAATTAATTTTTTTCCTTGATCCTTCTCCCTAAATTTCCCTTTGAAATATAATCATTTGTCATATTTTTATTAGCCAAATTCTATGAAGAAATTCGACTTTTTTAAATGTAATTTTGATTTATGTTTGGATATTGTTTTATTAAAAGTAACTAGTGTAGTTACACAGTATAATGCACGGGTCAATAGTTAAAAATGAGGTGGATGTAAGAAATGGGAATAAGTGAAGCTGAAAGTGGGTGGTTAACTTACTAAATGCTTACAGTTTAAAATGACAATGGTAGAAAGAAGAGAATGAACATGTCATCCGATCAGATATGCAAATTTAAGGATTACCAATATATATATATATATATATTTTTTTTTTTTTGCCAGCAAAGGATTACCAATATATAATACATAGATTTTTACAAAAATAAAACTGTTTATATAATTCTCACAAAAATCAGTTTACTATACATAAGAAAAGATATCGGAAACATTAAAATTTTTGGAATTAAAAATAAAAATGCACATTTTAAAACGGGTTTTCAAAAACAGCAGCCATTGTTTGGAAACCAAAAGAGTTTGCCTGCAATTTTGGGCTCTGAAATACTATTTGGGCTTCAAAATGCAGATCCAAACAGAATTTTTCGGTCTCAGCCATGCATGCGATGTACAAATTTTTTTCTTCAGCGGAGCATATAATGGCTGTGTTTGGCTGGGCTTTTCCCAGCAAAATAAGTCCTTTTTTTTTCAATGAAAATGACTTATTTTGGTAAACAATAAAAAGTGCATGTTTGACTGGGCTTTTAGAAAATAAGGACTTATGACTTATAAGTCCAAATAAGTATAAGTCCTTTTTTTCAACTTATGACTTATGACTTATAAGTCACTTACGGAGGTAGACCTCATAATTCTAACTTATTTTACACATCCAATCACAACTAACCCAAACATAAATCACTTTTCCAAAAGTCCATCCAAATATACATCTTATTACACAATATGACTTATAACTTATAAGTCACTTTTTTTTATAGCTGATCCAAACATAAATCTCATTATACAATCTGACTTATTTTCAATTTGACTTATATATAAGTCACTTTTCCATAAGTCCATCCAAACACACCAAATATCTTAGATAAATGGTTTCCTATGGAGGATGAAACAAAAATATACCAATAGTTTTAAAAAGAATGAATCAAATTGAGAAGAGAAAAAATAAATCAAACGCATGATGACGACTTTTTTTTTCTATGATAACTTTCACAGGGGCTTTAAACCTCTAATTTTGATCTGCAAATTGTCTCTAACAATAACGTGTCAAGTTAGAGCCAGAAAATGGAACAACTCAACCTGAACCATATATTGGTTGGTCAAAACAAAAATCTAAGTCCCAAATCATGATAGAAATGAATAAATAAATCAAAAAATTATCTATTTACCGTGTGTTCTGGGGGCTGCTGAAAGACAAGCCTAACGAAAGGAAAAGAAAAATGAAGCAAAGGTAAAGTATAATACAAGAAATTTTAAATTTAAAAGATTGAGACAAATATCTGTGTGATTCAATTACAAAAACCAAGCTCAAGCTTGGTAAAATTGTCAATCTAAAGCCGTGGAGAGTTTGTATTTGGAGCTGAAAAACATCATCTCATTACAGATTTAGGTCAATGATGATTACAGGGAAAAGAAGTTGCAGTATTAACTTTATAATCTGCCGGATATATATATTACAGAAGACCAATTCGACCCCATCTATTAAGGGGTGAGGCAGAAAGTTAGTACTTAATAACTTACAATTTAGCCTTTAGTTCTCATGATTGTAATGCTGCCTTTTCCTCCTTCGGTGCGGATTTTCGTTTTCCCAACTACAGGCTTCCCAGAGAAGGCTGATTTGGGGTAAGCAGATGGATCTTCTTCAATGCTTTTCTTGGGCTTTGAAGGAGGTGGAGTTTGAATCCGCTGGTTTATTTCTTTTAGTGTTACATCTCCATGAGCACCACTAGGTTTAATGAAGGCAAATGGATAAGCCACCGAAGAAGCCAATTTCGTGGGCGCTCGTATGAAAGATTTCCTACCTACACACATAAAATTAGCCTGAAGTGGTTAGATTTTCATCTCAAAAACCTTTATGATGTTGTTTACTGCAATTTACAGCTTCCAAATTTCATGAGTATCATGCAAAAGGATTTACTCAAGTTAAATGTCACTAGAAGATAGTAATTCAAAAAAGAACCTATGAGGATATCCTGTAAAGAAAGATCACACGTAGAACGAAGTTAAACCTTTAAAGATTATATTTTTGGGTATACGTGTGACACGCCGCTGAACCACATTTTGTTCATGAGTTGGTGAGATGTCAGAGAGTTCTGCAAGACAAAACTAATAGTATGAATAACATGAAGGAGGAAATTTTAGCAGAAATTTTTAAGGCTTGCTATTAGGTTCTCAAATAAAAATATGACAAATGAATATCTCATTTAGCTCAACAATACATGATTAGGTCTTCTGGAAAGGTTGGCCACATATTTAGATTGGAAAAGTGGATAATAAACACATAATGAACTTAGAGTAGGTCTTTTCCTAGCATAAATACATGCAGGGAAAAAAGAAAGAAGAAAAAGCCAAAATCAAATAATAATATTGGATGGCAAGCAATATGTCCTATACCTGAGGCATTGATCTGAACGTTGTCTTGCCCTGAAAAATTCCTAAGGAAGATAATGTAATTCAATAATTGTCAGATTTTTATTTTGCAAGAATGACTATATGCCAAAAGCAGATTTGGAGAGACATACATAATATCATCAGGACTAAAATCCATTTCAGCATCATTAAAGCATTGTGCAAGCCATCCTTCAGCTGACTGCTCAAGATCCTCACAACTGGATCCAGATGCATTTCCTAATACATATTCCATCATTGATTGGAGAAAGATCCAAAATAAACATCCAACTATGCAATCAAAGGAGGATCTAGCAATATCATACCTGATGTATCAGACAACAATTGTGAAACTTCAAATAAAACATCTTTCATGGAGTCCTCCTTCCCCTATACACATAATGAAATAAAATTACCATTTTAGGATCTCACTTACTGAAAGTCAGGAGCACTTGAAAGCATTCATGCAAAAGACGAGAAAAGTTCAAATTATGTAGAGGACTAGATCCCATATCTACAAAGGGGACTAATGCAATGCAAATGCCTCAACAATAAGTTTGGGTCCTGCATATGGTTAACAGACAAATTTTTACACCAAGCCATCATATCATAACAAAAATATTAAGAAAATCCATAAATAACCTCCACATTGTGGTGGCAGAATTGGTTGAATAATAACACAAATGAAAAGTGATCATTTTTTCTTCAAACAAGATATTTATGAAAGACATGAGTCCAACAAAGAGAAAGAGAAACCAAAGACAAATTACTCCAAGTCCTTTCCCCATTCATTCATCTCATTGTTTTCCTAACCAACAAACTAAAGGTAACATCAAAATGGGGAGGTATTCGACAAAAATAAATCTTGCCCATGGTTAGAAGCTAGAACCATCGAGCATTCTTTGTGTATAAAGAGTCAGTCAAAGAAAAAAGTAAAACTACTAAAACTTACATTTAATTTAAAGTATTCTGAGGACATGTCTTCGTATGATAGGGAAAGGTCTCCTTCTTCACTGCTGAACTGTAGCATCCGGCGCCTCTTCACTTGAGAAGAAGTCTCTCTACATTCTTCTATTTCATCTTGCAAATTATCTGAAATTCGCTTTCATTTAAATTAAAAGTCGGATGATAACGATCAAAAGGGGGAAAATAATTTGACAAGTTGCACATATCCATAAGACAATAAAAAGGTAGCCTTACCACTACTATTGACATGTAAAGCCAAATCTCCACAAGCCTTAACTGGGGTTGTTTTATCATCAAACATGTAGGAAATATCCTCTTCATTTTGAGGCACGTCATTCCACAGCTCCTGAGACATGCCTGTACAAACCAACAACGTTTTCCATCAAGCATAAGCTATCTGAAAGAGTTAACTCTAAGCCAAAGCAGAACTTACTCATATTGGAAGCCTTTTGGAGACAATGATCCTCCTTATGCCAATTCCATGGTTCCCTAGAAACATTAAGAAATGGTAGAAATGTAAATGCCTTATGGGAAGTTGAACATCGACCGTGATAAAACCAGCCAGAATTATTGAAGGGACAAAATATACATCAAGTTTGTGCCATCACCATCATAGAAGGAATCATTTATGTATAAGAAGGGCACAGTCCCCAGACAACAGTTGTAAACATAATCATTACTTCATTACATCATGAAAAAAAAAAAAAGCATATGGCATAAATATTGACCGCATGGTCCACTGCAGCACTAATTACAACTGAGTAACTAAACAATGTGATCCTACACAGAGAAAAGTAGTCATACTTAACGGTTTTACTTTTATCAAACTATCAGTTCAAGCATAACTGTAAAATGAAAAGGGGAGAGAGATTTAAGAAATTACAAGACAATTGGGATGCAATCGATGGCAACCAATTAGATCAAAAACCCCACCATCCATATCATTTCCTTAACCCCAGAATCTCACACAAAGTAAACAATCTCCAGAGTTCTCTAAACAAACGGAACGGCAGTTACAGAAATGGAAAAGCACAGAGAGGGGAACAAAAGATAAAGTAGGGAAGGGATCCCAAATATACATGAAACTTACAAACCCCAGATGGAAAATGCGCATAGAAATGAAGACAAAGCAGATTGAACAAGTCACAACATCTTGAATGCTAAAAACCCATGTACATTTCCCAAAGTTTGACTTCCTAAATCGGACTAACCCATCAAACAAAACCCAGAAATACCCAAAGAAAAAAGGGATTTACTTGTCATTTTCGTAGTCCATAAAAGCACCAACAGAGAAGTTCTTCTCAATGATCACAATCCCTTATTCTCTATCCACTGTCGAAACTAGCCGTTACAGAAAAAGATCGATCAAGGTCCTTCGCTCTAAATAGTAGCTTCCATTATAGAGAAATAGGTATGTATGTATGCTTGAGATGTGTGCTGCTGTAAAAATGAGAAAACTGAAAAGAACCCAACTAAGCACACAACAAAAGCGCCGTTTCTCTCTCTAACTCTCTCTCCTTTCTTCTATGAATAATAATATCAGAGCTTTTTGCTAATTTCCCGGTTTTATATATTCAAGTTTCCAAGCTTTCTTTTTTATTAAAAGAAGAAGCCAAAAAGAATAAAAATCCAAGCGAGGAAGGTGGAGTTAGACACAATAAGGGTCCATTTTCATTTCCACGACACATGACCAGAGAGCACGCTTTTACTCGCTGGGTCCCACTTCAGTCCGTTACTCTTTTGTGTTTTCTTATTTTTTTAATAAACAATAAACAATATTAATAAAATATGAACTGCCCTGCTCGTACTAAAAGCTTGATTATTTTTTTTTTTTTGGGCCAAATACAAGAAGCTAGGTTGGAAATCAGACTTTTTCTACAGCACATCGAAAAATTGTCTCAGATGGTTTGTTTTAACGGGGTTAAAGTCTAATTTTGCTCCGAAACCAACAGTTAAGTAATGATGTGTATTCGAAAATTTTTAAAGGAACATTTTTATCTCAAAAGTATCCAAATCATACCAAATTCCCCCCCCCCCAACAATTGAAAAAGTTAACTTTAAATGTTGAATCCTCCTTTTTGTCCTACCCCAGAAATGTCCAAAATCTTAGCAAATTTGACCCAAGTGTTAAAAAAAATTAACTTTGATAGTTGGATCCCCCCTTTGACTCACCTATATTGATGTGTGTTGCCCTCTACATGTCATCATTTAGTTAACTTATATTATTTTTTAAATAACAAAAATAACAATTTTATATAATCACATAATTTGATTTTCTTTAATCACCATTCATTGTGATTGGATGAGAAGTGTCCAACCAATGCCATTTCATCT
The DNA here is from genome assembly GCA_037074515.1 of Mimosa bimucronata. Classification (NCBI taxonomy): domain Eukaryota; kingdom Viridiplantae; phylum Streptophyta; class Magnoliopsida; order Fabales; family Fabaceae; genus Mimosa; species Mimosa bimucronata. The sequence goes on from CM073446.1 coordinate 7,870,557, forward strand.
AGCATCGTCTTCATCTCTTCCCTTGGACATCGGCGGCTGAACTAGAGTAAGGTGGAGTTGAGCTTCAGACTTGAGACTAAAACCTTCATTTTCGGCAGCATGTCGAAAGAGACACATTAGGAACAAGAGGAAATGATAAAGATTTTTGTAGCAATTAACTAAAAATTTCAGGATCTGTAATTTCTGTAGCGCTAGAGAAAAACAGCCGCCAAGTCGACAAAGAGAAAAAACAATGGAGATCAGCCAAAGAAGAGGATTAACATTGACTCTAATCTGCAGCCAATACAACCACTGAGGTTGTCGTGTTCGTTTTTTACGCTGGCGATTCATGATGGAGGGACGTCAAAGGCAAGTATGATAGAGTAAAAGCCAATGGAGTCCAATGCCTATGATAACAATGCTCGATGGACTAGTGTTCGTTGGACACCCCTCACAAAGGTATAGTGAAACATGATTGAAGAGAATCAAACTATGAAATTATGTAGAATTACAATTTTTGTTATTTAAATAATAATAATATAAATTAAATAAAGGGTTAAAGTCCATTGTTGTCGTTTTTAGTAGTTAGAGAGAAAGAAGTTAATGATGATGAAGTTGGTTAGTGTGGAGAGGGATGGAGAATGAGTCGGGGTTTTTTTTTTTTTTGCGCTTTTTCCTTTTCTATTTCTTTTAACTTTTTAGGTGTAATTTAAATTACATGTGGTGATGAGGTGTGTAATGAGTGGATTATTTGGTTCAATATGGAGTGTTGCTGTCATTTAAGGATCAAATTAACTTTTGAATAATGGTCCGTACAAATTTACTATTACTTGGACACTTCCAGTGCAAAAATGTCATCGAAAAACTTTTGGATACACAATGCTCCTTAACAGTTAGTTCCAAGGAAAATGTACCTTTAAATGATGACATGTATGGGGTGACAAAGCTACATCAACATCGATGGATTAAATTGGAGGGTTTAATGGTCAAAGTTAGGTTTTTAAATGATAGGGGCAAATTCGCTATGATTAACACTTCTAAGATAAAAATGTTCCTTGAGAAACTTTCAAATATATAGCACTCATTAGCGGTTACTTTCGAGGCAAAAATGGATCGTAACACTTGTTTTAATAAATGTGTAATGAGAAGTTTTAAATTGTGAGGGGATAGTTAGTATACTTTAAGTCAAAATTACTAATTTAGTTAACTACTTTTCTTTCAAGAAAATTGATGATAAGTCCATATAGACAAATTATAGATGAAAGACAACGAGACCTATAAAAAATCTGCCTGTTTGGATTGGCGATTGAGAGGGAAATAAGCCCGATTGAAGTAAAAAAAGTACTTAACCGATTTAATTGATATGGTTTGGGTACTTATTTTAAAATCACGATAGGCCACGTTCTGTCGTGATTTGGATTTTTTAAGTACTTTTACCAGAAGGGACAGGAGGGTTGCTTTTGCGATTGGAAAAATCACGATTGAATTTAAAAATATTAAAATGTCATAACTACCCTTACTTTCTGCCTAAAATCTCTCATGATCAATTTATATGAATTCCTTTTTATTTCCCAACAGAATTATTTTAGGTCTAGCTTTCTTATTTTTTTTAGAGTCATATATATATTTTAAAATAGTTGATTTTTTGAAAAAAAAAAATATATATTCATTTTAAAGAAGGTGCATTTATACATTTATAGGATAAAAAAAGTCAACTTATGAGATAGAAGAAAAAATAAAGAAAATCTAATTAAATTAAACAGAGAATATCTACATAAATTAATTATTCTTTGTACGAATAAAAGATAATTATTAATTAGACAACATTAGACATTAATGTAATTTATTAAAACTTGAAACTTTATAATATTATTATTAATTAAACTTACGCAATTATTAATAAACTTTATTAAATTCATACCCTTTTTAGTAATTATACATCCATAAGTACTTTTAATAAATGAAATCCAAACATAATCAAAACTGTCAATATCACTTATAAAAAAAAGTATCCAAACAGAAATCACGATTGTCCAGTGTCACTTCTACCCAATATCACTTATACAAATCACGATTAGTTAAAATCATGATTCTCTATCGCTAATCCAAACAGGCACTATATGGTCCCGATTTGTCACACATTTGTGGTCTGGCCAATCACAAAAAAATTATTTGAGTTTGACGAAGAGATTTTAATCTGATTTGACACTTTAAAAATTTAGTTAGTAGATAAAAAATTTTAGCGTCCTTTTTTCTACGTTTTTTTATTTTATAAGTTGAAAAAATCCCGCCAACTAATTTTTCTAAAGTTCTCAATGAGATTAAAATTTTTATGTCAGACCTAAGTATTTGCTTGCGATTGATCGGATTACAACTAACGTGGCGAACTGACGTCACATGAGAATTTTTCTAAGACCTGACACTCACACATAATAATCATACTTACCTCATGTAAGTGAGGTCTTAATTCTCAATTAGTTTGTCAAATAAGGGATTTATCCTCCATTTTCTCATTTTTTTTCCTTATGTTTTATAGGATTATGAAAATTAAAAAGCATTTTTTGGAATTTATAAATAATATACCTTCATACATCATATAGTTTATTATATAAAGTAAAATACACTCATTATCTCTCTGTTTTATCTAAATTACAAAAACCTCCTATCTATTTTGAAATCATATATAGACCTCCCATAAAATTAAAATATATGTTACACAAACATAACTTGCATGTTAGATAGAAGAAATCATTTTCCATCCCATCAACCATTAGTCAACCTTTAAGTTTGACTTTAAATATTTTGTTTTGACCCAAACACCCTTCATTAACATAATAATTGTTTATACAATTACATTTGTCAAAGGGTTCAGTGTCTATTTTGTTGAGAAAGTTTTTTGTCAAGAGTTATTTTGCTCCGAAAGTTTTTTTTTAAATTCAAAATTACCTTGGAAGTTCCAAAACGTAGTAACATTGCCTTATTCTGTTAAAAAACTCACATTAACTATGAAAAAATTGACGTTATTTGTTAATATTTTAAAGGTAAAAGGCAAAATTGCTCAATTTTACTACTTTCAAGGCAAAATCTGACCAATTAATACTTCAAAGGCAAAATTGTTCATGAGAAAAAATTTTGAAACAAAATAGACTTTTAACCCTTTGTTAAAAGATAGTTTTTTTTTTTTGCATATATAACCAAAGAATAATTTTACTGCGTGCATTTTTTAAAAAAAAATCATATTTTATAAAATATTTTAGACTCAATTATTTATCATATACATAAATAAAGTAAAATTTATTTAAATTTATATTTTGTAAAACAATTGTTACAAAAATTTATATATTTATTTAATCAAGTATATATTTATTTAACTAATTAACCAATTTTTAATAAGCTTTTTTTATCTCTTCATTCACTAAATTATTCAAACTTCTATCAATAAATACATTAAACAAATAATTAATTAAAAAGGTAAAAAATGAAATTAAGAAATTAAAAAAATCTTGGATTCTTCAATATAAATTTTGTCAAAATTAGGTATTTAATATGATGAAGGGTAAATTAGTAAATAAAATGTATTTATTATAAATTTAAATTGAAAAAAAATAATATTTTTAAAATATTCTTAATGGAACTAATAGTTTAGACCTAAGTGATTTTTTTCAAATAGAGGTGTTTGTGTAATTTAGGCAAAAAAACAAGGGAGGCAAGAGTATTTTACTCTATTATATATATACACACACATGTATATGCAGTAATGATATAAATATTGATGACCCACAAAACTAAAACTAACAATTTAATATGTTGGACAATATTTATATGTTTTAGATAAATTTACAATTTATAATGATACACACATATAAATTGAGACAAAATTGTACAGCTTCCAAACTCGAATTTTAAGAATCTACACTCATGAGGACAACTAATTAACCGCAACGATAAATCTTCTTCATCGGTTGTATAGAAATATTCAAAATCTTTTTGGAATTCACATACCGCAAAATTTGTGTGTGTGTGTGTGCTATTACGGAATAATAAAGATACTAAAAAATGTGATATAATAATAGAGATACACATAATGTTTTAGATGCAAGGTTTAAGTTTTCTTTTTTCTTTTTTTTTTATTACAATAAGAAGCCTTCACTAGATTCTATTATGTCCGCCTAGTAATTACAATCCTTTAACAGCAAATGACTCATTCCTCTAGGAGGTTTTAGTTTTCTTTAGGAGATATATTTGGTTTCAAGTACCACTAATTAATTTTTGTTCAAGCTGAGTAGTAACTCGAATAGACTATCTCTTTCAAATATGGTTTTCCCCGTTCATATAGTCCGAGACATTTCTTTATTTCACTTTATATCATGAATAATATTAATTAAGCTGGCAAAAAAAAATGAATAATATTAATTAAGAGTAAGGTCAAATTTATTAAATAAAATAGACTACCTTTTGATAAAAGAAATGAGTTAGGTCAGATTGGCCCAAGAAACCCAAGGTGTTCGGGAAAAAAAAAATCAACCAGGGTATAAAAATTACAGTCAACCATGACCTAGATCAGATCTATCAAAGTTATGTTTTAAAATTGTTAATTAGATCAAGTAAAATTAGATGAACTTAAGGGGCATATTAGTGTATAATATATTCTTATCTTGAATAGTATTATTATTGATTTGATGCCATATTGTAGAGGTGGGCAAGTAAGCCTCAAACCCGATTGACCCCAATATTGGTTAGGATCAAGGAAATGAAACCCGGACCGGCCGGGTTCGACCGTGAACCGGCCACTGGTCCGGTCCGGCCGAGCTAAAAACCCGGAGGGGCTATCGAACCGGTTAACCCGGGGGTTCAACCCGGTTGAACCGGACAAGACCGGTCAGCCCGGGGGTTCAACCGGGTTGACCCTTTTTTTAAAAAAAAAAATAAATTTATTTTATTATAATTCACCTAATTACTAACTTTCATTTCACTCAATTTTAGAAATTAAGAAACTATAATACTTTAAATACTATTTTACTTGCATATACTTAATATTTTATTATTGTTACTCTTAATATTTGTATTTTAGTCTGTGGATTGTAGAATAATATTTATTTTCACGTGTAATCAACTAATATTTTCTCTTTTTTCCTTTATAGAAACATTAAAATATTCATATTTGATGAATCATACATACCTATCTACATTTACATTTTGATATTAGTGATTATTAATGTTAATATCAATAAAATTTTATTATTTTAATATAATCCGGTTTGACCCGGTCCGACCCCGATCCGACCATTAACCCTTGAACCAGTGCCTCATCCGGTTTGATGCCCGGTCCGGTTTTTTGAACCTTGGTTAGGATCGACTAGATCAAGTTAGATCAGACTACGCTTGAACTAATATTATTGGGTACTCCGTCCATCCCTTATTATAAGAGTCAAAGAGGTAAAATCACACATATTAAGGAAGTGGTTGAGAGAGATAAATATGTTTGAAATAATTTTGTTTTCTCAAGTTTGCCCTCGTTTATAATTGAGTATATAAGAGAGAGAAATATGATAATAGTGTTATAAATGAGTATGAAATAGAATGTGAATAGAGAGAATAATGATGGAAAAGTGGGAACAATCTCATTAAATGCTTTGACAAATTTAGTTAGACTCTTATAAAAAGGGACAAAACCATTCAAATTTTTTGCTCTTATATTTAGGGATGGAGGGAGTACTAATTAGTATGGCGTGAGTCGGTGTGCAATTATTTATTTGTAAATATTTTATCATCTATGTCGTCATTTGTACTGCTATCTTTATAAATATTTTTATTTTTAATTGTTTTTCAATTTTCTAAATATTTTTCTCTTATCTATGCTTTAGAGTAGGGGTGGGCATGGGCAGAGATGGGCAAGGTGAGGCCTCTGCTAATGCCCACCCCGAAGAATGAATGGACGATATTTCAAGTTGGGTAAGAGCGGGGTTGGATAGGGTGGACATTTCTCTACTCAAGTTGTGATTTTCTATTAATTTTGTATTAGAAAATGTATATATCATGATTAGATAAATATAGATTTTGGGATATATTATATTAAATCTATAAATATTTAATGTACATTTTTAATAAATTGAAATGTGGTGAATAATATGTATTTTATAAAAATAATATATATGAATAGTATATATTTTAAATAAATGTTATTTAAATTTTCTGAATGAACCAAATGGGCAGGGCGACACCCCCTATTTGATGTCCAACCTTGCTCAATAATTAACTCAGCTCGGCTATGCCCAAAGTTTTTTGGGTTGAGTTTGACAATTTTTGACTAGGTTCGGGTGAGCATATAGGGCGACTGGACACTATGCTCACCCAACTTTAGGCTAAGAGTCTCTCCACTAATTACCCTCTCAACTTCCTCTTCACCTAATATATCTACCCTTGTATTTAGTCTCAATGATTGAGATAAATTGTAATGTATATACAATAAATAGATAATAATATTTTTATATTTTATTATATCTCAATCATTAAAAGTAAATTTAATAATAAAGATAATGAGTAGAGAAAAAGTGGAGGAAGAAATGAGTGGAGAGGCCTCCTCGCCAACTTTGAAGGGCCTAATGCCTTCCTTCCTAGTCTCCTCTCTCTACATTTCGCAACTCAGTATTTAATATCTTCCTTTCATTTATCATTTGTTCCTTAAATTTGCCTAATAGCCTCTCTCATTCCTTCTGTCCATGATTTCTAATGTGTGACTCTCAATTCGTTTGGGATCACGTTTTGGGGCCCAAACCTGGGCCCAAACGTAGAAGCTCCAGTTCACTGTTTTTAATGTTTGGACACACGTTTATGTCACCTAACTTATCCACCAACCGCAGAAAAACGCAACTGTGAGCCAAGGGAGGGGAGAGAGAAGCCGAGAAGGTATGTAATTTAATAAAATAAAATATTACATACTAGCGTAATAGTGAGTAAAACGCTTGGCCAAAAAAATAGTGAGTAAAAAGTACCTATTAAAACGCTGGGTAAGAGAAAAAAAAGGCATTCTATTTATTTTAATACAATAAAATCACTTTAAAATTTAATTAAGTATTCCTTTCAATACTAAATATAAGATCAATTTAATTTTTTTGTGTGGAAATGAACGAAGTCAAATAGACCACTTTTTTTTTTTCTATACATCAACTGGTAATTGGCGCATTTTCTCGATCCCATTACGCAGCTATCTGAGTAAAAGGCTACTCATGTTTCGGGGTTCGTGGCTTCCCCTCTCAATAAAAGTGACTACTCTAGGATTCGAACTCGAAACTCCAAAAGGGATCTAGCGGGGTCTTATACCGCTAAACTGATTATGTGTTGGTAATAGACCACTTCATTATAACATATTGTGTACATGTAATTATATTATATGTTTTTCCCTTCGGTCTTAATTATAAAATTACTTTGACTTTTTTGACTTTTTTTCAGTAAAAAAAAAGTAGTTTCAGTCTAAAAAAAACATTTTCTCCTTAAAACTAATTTATTTTACTTATAAACTAACCTATAATCTAATTTCATGTGACATATGTTATAATTTAGTGGTATAATTTGCTTCCTTAACTTCCACAAAAAAGTCAAATTGGTCTTATATTTAGGACCGGAGGGAGTAGTTTATAAGTAAGATAAATTAGTTTTAAAAAAAGGATAGATATTACTTATTAAACATCAGTAATCTCTCGAAAAAAAGTCACCTTGATCTTTAATTTTTCTCTATAAACTAACAAAAAAAAACATATAATATATATGTATTATTTAATAAGAATGATGTCCTTTTTAATTATCTTCCATCTAAACTTGCTTTTTAAAATAATCATCCAAATATTTTTGTAAAAGTCAAATTAAAGAAAAGTCACGTTTTTATTATCAATCCAAATATAAATCACATTACACAATCAGATTTTTATCTAATCTTAAGTTTATAATAGTTAAATTGAAAAAAAAAAAGTCACTCCTCCGCTAATCCAAACACACCCTATATATCACCATGCACAACTTGATGCAGTCGAAGTCATTGTTAATTAACATGCCTTCAACTTCACATCCTCCTCACATGCATATCGATTTGTGTTTCTTCTTCATCACTACCATTGTTGACATACTCAAAACAGTAGGAGAACTGAAGAATAAAGTTGCGCACGATATTTTCAACATGCAAGCAACTAATTCTTATAGGCTTGATTTACCTCTACTTATTTCAATATTTTAGTGCAAATTGAGTTGACAAAGAATTTCTACAAGATCTATCGATTTATGCTTCTTCTTTCTCTCTCATCTTTGATTTGCCATTCATATGTTTAATTTTTTTTTGTTCTTCCTTGCTATTGATTTTTATTCCTACGTTGAAGAGGTTACGATGAAATTAAACCATTAGCTAGCACATAGTTTTTCTTTGTTTATGTTTCATTAACTTGAAACTGATTTATTAGAGTGGTCTACGAAGCCAAATTATTCTCCTCAAGAGGATAAAAAAAAGGCAAATTAAGGTTATTTTTCAGGCACATATATCCTACTATTACTCTAGTAGAGGTGACCGATCTTGTTTGAGACATTGTCATGTACATTTATAGCACATATTCTAATGGATATTTGATCATTTGAACCTTAGTTTGTTACTTTTTGAGAGATTAGTTCCTTTCACTAGATTCAATTTCAATTGGTACGCAAATTGTGGTTTTATACTACCTAAACCATTTTAGTACAATTAGATAAATGTTTTCAACTCAAGACTTTGTATTTAAATGGCTAAAACTCAATGCATACTCCTGCCTTTGGTTTCTCTTATAGTTTGAATTTTCAAACTTTCATTTCCTTCATGCGGTTCAAAACAAGGGTATTATTTCCCTAATTGATGTTTTCCCATTCATACCTCATGTCTCTCTTTCCTAGATATTTTCGTCCCATATTCGTAATTAGTCCATCTTTTTTCTCTTTGTAAATCATATTATGCTCACACTCAAACTAAGAACTCGAGCTTTTACACGGAGAAAGGAAAGAAAAGGCGTGGGAGGCTTAACCTTAATGAGAACTTGGACACTAAAGTTAGCTTCACCCATTTTATATAAAAAAAATATTTTTGCCATTTTCAAAATAAAAACTGATAGAAGACATTTTCAAAATAACACATTTACACATTATGGTTATACTCACTACTACAAAATAGGCTTTTCACGTCACCAATTAACGTCACATAATTATAAATGTGACATGGAAAAAAAACGCGGTGGCATTTTTGTAATTAAGTTGCAGGTGGAGGGAGTTACAACGTCACACGAACCTTAAATTGTGACGTTGAAAGTTTCAACGTCACACTTTAAGCATTTGTGACGTTGTATGTTTGAAATGAAAAAATAAAAAAATTTACTTTAACTTTCAACGTCACACTTAATCTAAGTGTGACGTTGAAAGTCAACAGAAAATAATTTTAATTTTTTTTTAAAAAAATTAGTAACTTTCAACGTCACAATTAAATTAATTGTGACGTTGAAAGTCACAGAAAATTTAAAAAAAATTTAAAAAAATTGTCCGTGACTTTCAACGTCACAATTATACTAATTGTGACGTTGAAAGTCACAGAAAAAAAATTTAAAAAAAATTATCCGTGACTTTCAACGTCACAATTATACAAATTGTGACGTTGAAAGTCACAGAAATTTTAAAAAAGATTTAAAAAAAATTGTCAGTGACTTTCAATGTCAGAAATATACTAATTGTGACGTTGAAAGTTACTAATTTTTTTTAAAAAACATTTAAAATTATTTTCTGTTGACTTTCAACGTCACAATTATACTAATTGTGACGTTGAATGTCACAGTAATTTTAAAAAAAATTTAAAAAAAATTATCCGTGACTTTCAACGTCACAATTATACTAATTGTGACGTTGAAAGTCACAGAAATTTTAAAAAAAAATTAAAAAAAAAATATATCTGGGACTTTCAACGTCACAAATAAGATAATTGTGACGTTGAAAGTCCCCCCCAGCTCCCTCCAAATATTTCCCCCAGCTCCCTCCAATTTCTTAACACAAAAACGAAACTCTCATACTTCCCCCAGCTCCGTCCCGCGCCCCACAGCTCTGCAAATCTCATACCTCCTTCCTTCCACAGCTCCGGCCAACGCATGCAATCTCTGATCCGAGGTCAGGTGAGCATCCTCTTCAAGTTTTGATTTTTATGAAGTCTTTCTAACTTCAGATCTCAAAATCACCAAAATCCCATTTTGTTAATGATAAAGGTGTTAACGCCGCTCGTTGCTCCGGTGCCGATATGGAATCCGTGAAGAAATGTATGTCCCATTATTCTTCAACCACTGTGAAATTTCTGTTTATTTTCTTATTCCTTCTCTGTTTCGTTCGAATCTGGCGGGCCGGAGGGACTAAAATTTTGGGGGTGATAAGTTTAAGAGTAGAAAGCAATGATTTGTGTTTTGCATGTTGAAATTTTGGGTGGTAAGTGACTTTGAAGATTTCTGATTTTCCTGTTCTTCCTTTGCTTCCTATGTTCCGTTCAGTTTCTTTATTTCCCTCTGTTTTCTGCTCTGATTCAGTGATGAAGGAGAAAGAATTTTTGTAATGTAAGTGACTTTGCTTCCTATGCATGTTGAATTTTTCTTTATCTGGAACTCTACTCTGTTTGGGTGGTGTACAGGGACAGAAAGTGTTGTTATGATGTTGTTCTTGTTGTAGTTGTGAGATGATTTTTGTCACTGCATGTTGATTCAGATTCTCCTATGCTCATATGCGATTCCTTGCTCTGCATAAGCCGATTGTTGCTCTGATTTGGTATAATTTGAATGTTCCTTGTATGCTTATCATCTAATTCTCCTGATATTTATTCTTACAAACTACCATACAATTTAATTCAATTCCACCCCTTTATATATTATTATTTAATTGGGTTAGATCCAACGCTTTCATCACATATTCAATTAGAAAGAATGAACTCAATTTTTATTTTTATTCTTGCATTTACACATGTTTTGAACTAAAAATCTTATGTTTAAGCATCCAAAACTCCTTTAACTGATTAAGACCAATAGTTAAAGGTAGTAATCTATAAGGCTACCTTCTCTTTGCAAGGAATCACTGACCAATGTTCAAACTTGTTCAGATCATTGATGCTCTTTATGCAGCTGCTTTAGGCAAAAGGCCTACCTTCTCTTTGCATTCATTTTACTAAATTGGAGTTTGTTGTAAAGGAAGTTTGCAAGGGATATTGGGCAATTGAAGTGAGTTTAAAAACTGATTTGGATTGTTAAAATTTAAGAACTAGTTATAAAGTGTTGTTTGTGATATTTGATTAGTATTTAGTTTTTTTGAGGCTAATGCAAGTATTTTAGGTGTTAAGTGTATATAGAGACAAAGTTTACTAATTGTTTTGGAATTTTGCTGTTAAATAGCAAAATAAATAGAATTTATATCTTGATGTTATGGGACGGAGTAAATGGTAGCTAAACTTTGAGGAACAATGGTGATTGAAAGAGAAGAAACTATAAAGAGTGGTTAAAGTAGTTACATGTAGTTTGTGATAGAATTAATTGAGACTAGAAAGGAAGTTTGTGAATTAAGAAGTATAAGCATAAAGATGCCTCCAGGAGTAGTCAGTCCGTATCGTTCATATGATTTTCTAGTTGATGGTGACAGAGATATCGTGGAGTTTTTGACGATGGAAGAAATTGACCTCGCCTGGCTCGAATTAGCGACTTTGTAAATGACTGTTACTTTTTATGTCTGTGCAATATTTTTACATCTATCCTTTTATAATTTCAATCATTTTACGATAGGTACTTCCACCAGCTGTGCAACCAATTAGGCAGGGAACAATACAGATTCCTTAGTCCAATGGCCTTGGTGAGGCGAGATGATTTTAAAAACGACAAGGCTAAACTGGAGTATGAGGACGAGATGCGGGCTTATGTCACACATCAAATGTCAGCGAATCAGGGATCTGTCTATTTTGCGCCTATTCTTCAAGAGTAAGTGTGATTATTACCTTTTGCCAACTTTTCATTATTTGCACATTTACAAATGTTATGTTTATGTGTGGACATAATATTCTTAATGTTTTTCAGTAAACACTGGTCATTAGCTGTCGTTTGCCCCATACAACATCGTCTGATTTGGTTTGACCCATTGCGATATAATATAACCTCATATTATAAAACCCTCTTATCTAAGTAAGTACTTTTAATGACTTTTTACTTTGGGCTACATAAATTATTTTCATGGATACGTGCTAATTTTAGTTCTATTTTAGGGGCATTCAACAATGGCATTTTGCATCAGAAACCGGTGAAATGGATGATCCCATCGTGACACAAAGACCTAGAGTAACTACCTTTAATTTAAATTCATTCAATGTTAGTCAATTAAGATATTATTTATTTTGTTATTAATTTATACTATTTCTTGTGATTTATAAAGTGCCCCCAACAACCGACGAATAAGGAGTGTGGGTATTACGTCATGAAGTATATGTGTGACATTATTGAGAGTGATCGTACCGGATCCTTTACACAGGTATAAATTAAATTCTTATCTATAGCTTGATACAATCATTATATAATTATATGATTTATTTATCTAACTTTGCAGTAATCACAGCATCCATTATTTTTGCAGTTTTATGATGGAAACAACTCATTTGAAGACAAAGACCTTGATTCACTTCGTAACCGTATTGCTCAATTTTTTCTTTCATTTGTGGTTGGTTAAAAAGTGATCATTGCAGAAAATACTTTGTTGTCTAAACATGGAATTTTGTGTGTCTATATATATGTTTAGTTTGATTTAGTTATAATATAGCTATGTATACATGTTGTATGAATAATGTATACTGTTGTTGATCTGCATTATATCTATTTCTGTGACATTTGCAATTAATACAGATTGGGAAACCAAAAGATAAATTAACCATCATTTTAAAAAAAAAAAAAAAATTAACCACGTCACAATTTAAAAATTTGTGACGTGGTTTCAGGAAACCACGTCACACACTATTAATTTGTGACGTGGTTTCTTGCAACCACGTCACATTTTTTTAATGTGTGACATGGTTTCCTGAAACCACGTCACACATTAACAATTTGTGACGTGGTTTCTCTGCCACACCAACGTCAATTTAATCTAGTTTTGGACAAACAACGTCACAAGTTTTGTAATTTGTGACGTGAAAAATATGACTTTTAACGTCACTTTTTGGTGTGACGTTAAAAGTCAAGTTTTCCACGTCACTTGAATTTATGTCACACCAAAAAGTGACGTGAAAAGTCCAAAATTTGTGACGTGAAAACCCTGTTTTGTAGTAGTGACTCTTTTCATTCTAAAGATAAGACACCGGCCAATTTGTTTGATTTTTAATTTTATAAGTTATTTTCTAAATTATCTTTATTAATCACACATATTAAGGTTCTATATAAGTTGGTGGTAGTAGTTTTTAATACAAAGATAAAATGTTCAATTTTTTTTTAAATAATTAAATGAATATTTCATAAAAATGACACTGAAATATTAATAATAACTAATTTAACTAATTTTTTATTCAGTTAAATTAATTACCTATATCTTTTATTCAATATCAATGTGTAATTTTTTTTCCTCTTTACATGAAATCACCAAATCATAATTGTAGACACCTCCATGGAGTGTTATATATGTGATGGAAAATGATTCATATTTGACGGAAGTGAGATTCGAATTCGTGCAAGCTCTGATACCGAACTTTAGTAGCAAAATACGAAACACAATATAGATAAGGGTGTTCAAAAATTTCCCGTTTCGACTGCCCCATCCCATTCCTGGGTATTTTGGTACGGTAAATCCCGTTTCTTTAGCATTATTTAACTTTTCTAATTTTTATTTTATTAAATGAATATAAACTTTTTTTGGCTATTTAACAGTTATATCTTATTTAGTTTCATTTGCTTATCAGTTACTTGTGCACTTCATATTTTGAGCCTCTCTACTTAATACATGAAGTTTATCTAGAGAAGTTGGCATTATTGAGGAATGTCACAGGATGTATCTTGTCCCGAAAGCTTTTTGTCGGGTTGGGGTGGAGTCATTCCATTCATGTCTCTTCCCGTGAACACCCTTAATATTAGAGTCTGCATAGGTTTTGTAACACCTATATCTTTAGGTCTTTTCTAAGGCTATTTAATCAACTTAAAAAACTTTAAGAGCTTTTATAAGCCTAAAAACTGGAATGAATTAAATAATTTCTTTTCTAGAACCAAATATAACAAATTTGTAAAAATATATAAAAAGGCATAAATAAATGCGTGTATTTTCTCATATAATTTTTTTCAGTTATGCGTTCTTGTTTTTTCAACCTACTTTGGCCAACTTCCTTATATAGCAAATGCACATTTATTTATTTTATACAAAAGAAAACAAAGACAAAGCCACCACTCAAATTTTCAGCTTATGGACCCCACCAGGTGTAAATTGCCTGGAAGACCACCTTTAAAAATAAAATGAACTGAGGAAGGAAAAAGATAGGGATTGCTCAGCAAAATGCTTTACAAGATCATATTTCAATGTCAAAGCCAACAACTAAAAAGTTTCTCAAGTTAGGCTCACATGTTATATGCAGTGTATGTAGAGAAGACGGACATAATAAATATATATGCAATGATGTAAATTTCTCCTTTGCTCTTCTTTTTTACAAGTGTTCGAACATTCTTATCAAGTGAATAATGCTTACTTTATGTTTCATATAGTGTCCTCCATAAACAATCACAAATCAGCATCAAAGTAAAGAGGCAAACCTAAGAAAAATAGTTCCAATAACATTCAAAATCACTCAACAAACTAAAGATTGTGGCACGTGGGTATTAGATTCGACTTGGAGAGAGGATGGACCATATTAAATTAAATGCAAGTAAATCAATTTCAACTAAAGATTATGTATATTGATTTTTCACTCTTCAATGTTGAATATTTTGTTTGTCTATTATTCCATTTATTTTGATTTGTGTAGCCAGGCGTGTGGTGGAGTGAGCTTGGAATTCAAGAGGGGAATGCTCAAGAGTATATGAAACATTATGCTGATCCTAAAACATGGTTCCCAATTCCAAATGAAAGGGAAATGAGGAAGAGCTATCTTCAAACTTCAAATGGTGAAGAGAGGAGAATTGCATTCGTCGATGATGGTTTCAAATAGTCTCAAGTCCAACAAACCTACCATTCAACTCGCTAGGTATAACTGCTTTACAAATACAAGCACAACGAGCGAGAACGATTGCTGAGCAGAAGGCAAAAATGTTGGCATATATATAGACCATCTTGGGATGATACATGTTTATATTTGGGTTTGGGAAATTTGCATATTTTGATAACATGGAGATTATTTGGTCAATGAATTTTGGGAATGATTGTGATGTTTTTATGTTTTAGTAGCTCTTTATTTTGGCCATGTAAACCAGATGTTCATGACACAAATATATATGTTCCATCTTGGATTTCATAGTTTGATATACGATGTTCACAAACCGTGATATTTCTTTTACTCGTGGTTTAAGATGATATACGGTTATATGCTTATTCATTTTGGATATCATAGTTTTTCAAATGAACTAGCCAAAAAAGGGTTGGGAGATATCTTATGAGAATGAATATGTAGATATTCAACTGTTTAGAATGTTTCTTGTGTTATTCTTGTTGTTGGATATCCATCATTGTTTATCTTCTTGAGTTACTTTCTCCAATCAGCATGCTTATACTAATATAATTATTCATGTTTTCAAAATTTCGAGATCATATCTCTATTCCTTCCATCCCACAAATTATGCGTCAGACGACAAGAGCTTCCGCGCCCACATTTAAAACTTTGTTCTTTTCTTTTCATCTTTTGTTGAACTTTCGTGAAGTGAGTTGAGCAATCTTAATCTTAAAGCTAATTTGGTGGGTAATTAGGGAAAAAAAGTAGGAAACAATGGTTGATCTCATACATCGTGTTTATAGCATCTTCTTATGATTGGACATATTTTACTTTGTTGGGTGAGCTTTTGTTTGCTAATATACTCTATGAGACTATGACCTTATTTTCCATTATCTTAAATACAACTTTCATGTACTTCAATATCCAATTTTTGGTTTTTCTTCAACGAAATTCTATGTATTGATTGAGAGCTCCTAGTAAAATGAAAAAACATGGACGACTATATAATTTTTTTATTATTTAATAAATATTGTGGTTAATATGTGTGTATAATACAAAAATGTTGATAATATATACATACTATAATGGGAAAATTTCAATCAGCCCTGGCAACTTAATAATGTTAAACATCCCCTTGAATTCTTAAACATCACTACACCTCTAGAAGAAAAGGAAAAAAAAAAAAAGAAATCTTGAAGGATAAATAACTTAGTTGCCCATATACCATTCATAAGATAAAAATGAGAATTTTCAAGACAAATATATGCATTTCCAACATAAAAGAAGGTATTTTTAAGAAAATAGGTGAATCTAAAATAATACAATTTTTAAGAAAATGTTTCATTTGCAAGATAAATATGAGAGTTTCAAAACAAATATGCTTATTTTCAATAAATATGAATGTAATTCCAAGAAACATCTTTAAGATACTTTCATGTGTGCTGGAAATAAGCATAATTGTCTTGAAAGAAATTCTCATATTTGTCTTGCATATGACATATTTTCTTGTAAATGCTCTTTTTCTCTTATTTATTGTTTTCGATTCACTTATTATCTTAGTGATGATATCTTTATTTATGTTGAAAATCAGCATATTTGTCTTAGATATCTGTCATGCAAATAACTCTAATCTTTCAAAAAGAGACAGGGGCAATAACGTCTTTTACTCTCAAAATTTTATTTCATTTCCTCTCAAGGGAGTGTAGTGATGTTTCAGAATTTTGTGGGGTTGTTTGTCATTATGTTGCTTCAAAGGGGCTAATTGAAGTTTTCTCTAATATAATTATCAGCACTCTTTAAATATTTATGTTTGATATTATTTTTATTAAGAAGTTTGATGTAGAAAAAAATGATTGATTTAAAATTATTACGTTTAGAAGCAATAAATTAATCAATTAACTCATATGGTCCAAGTTGTGATGAATAAATCCAATTGGTAAAAAATGTACTTAATGAAATTTATAAATGAATCTAAATATAGATATATATTGATGAATATATACATATACATATACACACATGTATATAGGAATAGTATGGTTTATTTATTTGGATGCTTAATACGAATCATATGGAAAACGAGAATATAAGTTTGGTTGATGATCATATTTTGAAATTAAAAATATTCCTTTTATTTTGTGTGGCATTTTTATTCATATGATTGAATAAAAGGGTAACCAGCAATTAACTGGATTTCTGAGTGCACGATTTGAATAACATAGATGAAAAGAAATAAAACAATAAATTTCTACAATGAGTAAATTTTGCATTGGGATGACCATGTGTCGTAGTGCAAGCGGTGGACGCATACTTCTACCGTTGGTAGGGGTGTCTAAAATCAAGATTGGGAATCTTTGTTCCTAATCCCTGTCCTGGAATGGGATTAGGGTTGAAAATAAGTCTCAGTCCCAATCCTGATCCTAGAAAATTCTGGGAATAGTACTAGGAATTAGTGGTGGTCAATTTCTCACATTTCTTACCTACATCTCTTCCCTTCTTTTCCCTCACCCCACCCTCTCCTGTCATTGCCATTGTTGTCTCCTATGCTCTCCTCGCCCTTCTCTTCTTTATTTACTATTTCTATTTCTATCTCTAGATTTGTGATAGACATGCAAATTTCTCTGTGGCATTTTGTAAAACAAACTCAATTTGTGAGGAAATAAAGGAGGACACTACAACACACATGTATGTATAGAAGAAGAAGTGACGATGGAAGATTGTGACATTAAAAGAGGAGAGAGAGGTGTTTGGCGGCCAAATAAGAGATGAGAATAAGCATGGAAATTGCAAGAAGGAAGTTGGCTAGCTTCAAAATATGGTTTTCTCCTGGACACAAATCCCTTCCGCCATAGATGTTTAAAGCTCAAGAGGACCATCCCAAAGCTAGCCCCACTTGCTCAAACCTAACGGTGTTGGGACAATTTTGGGCAGTAATGTATTTTTTCCCCATTGTGTGCACATGCCACTCAATACTCATTGGGCCTCAATTTTTGTTTAAAACAATAGCTGGAACTGGGATTTTTGGGGATTCGCTTGGTTCCGTCCTAGTTTGAATATTTTCCGATCTCAGTCCCAGAATTTTCATTCTTGGGTTTCTGTGATGGAAAATTCTCAACCCCAATTTGCAGCAATTAGGATGGGACGGGACGGGACGGGCCGGCATCGGAATGTTTTGGACACCCCTAGCCATTGGGAGGCACAGTTCGAGTTCGTAGAGAATTTTGGCCGCCTTTAGCCACGTGAATCTCTCTCCCTTCCTGACAGTTAGGCTCAAGCCATCATGCACGTATCGCTAAGAGCCATTTGGGAGCTTCTTGATGGGTTGGATGTCAATCGGGTGCTCGGGCTTGTCTTCAATGGACAGGCGATCTTCTTGTTCTTGGGCTAGGTGGAATAGGCCGAGTGGTTCGGGGTTCAGACAGATTTTGGTGCCCACATACATAATAAAATTTATAAATGAATTTTAAATATAATAAAATACTATTACTTATATTTATTTGGCTGTATAAATCGTCTTTTTTTTTTTTGTTTTTGCCAGAAGATGTATAAATCTAAAATAAATCAGACGAGAAGGAGAAAATAAGTTCGGTTGGTGACTATATTTCGAAATTAAGAATATTCTTTTAATTTCTGTGGCATTTCATTGGATGTGTGATGCAACATGCAAGCAATAGACAGGATTTGAAAAAAAAAAAAAAAAACAGAAAATCAAATCAGAACATGTTCCCAAGTTTTTCTGCTCCGCTGCAACACGAATAGGAAGGAGTGCGGAACAGAAGAACCCTTCGTAAAAAAAATCCAAACTTGAAGAAGCTCCTTCTTCTCCTTCGTCTTCTTCTTATTGATACCCACAAGAGTGTCTCTTCCCAGATCTGATCCAAAATGAATATCTTCAGGTTAGCTGGTGATATGACCCATTTGGCCAGCGTTCTCGTCCTTCTCCTCAAGATCCACACCATCAAATCTTGTGCTGGTAAGATCTCTCCGCACATTTTTGTTCTAATTCTGTGGGTCTGCTGCTAACTTTTCAATTTTCGGTTCTGGGTTTTGAATTATCTTTGATTTATGGGTAGGAACGATAGATTGCTTGGTAAATTGGGTTGAAGAATAGTAGATTTGGTGTGGTGTTGCTCTGCAGATGTGGATTTGTGATGTGTATGTGTAGAATAGAACATCTAGTGTCTTAAATATATGGATTTCTGAGACTGGAGTAATAAGTACTCGAATTTGATTTAGTTGGTATTATAAGATGCAATAGAAATGGATCAAATTCCTAAGTTCAGTCACAGTTTAAAGTTAGTAATGTGAGAGAAACTTGTAAAGTTGATCAGTGAAGGCTTTGTTTGTACAAACTCGTAAGTAGGATTTGATATGTTAATGCAATCTACCTTGAGGACAGTCGGGAAAAAAAAAGTGAAGTACATTTTTTTAAGAGGACAAATCATCTTGGCCGCTGGCCTTTTCCTCTTGAACTTAAGAAAGGGAAGGAAGTGCTATACTTGCCTAAAAGTACTGGCATTTTAGAAGTAGATGAGAAAAAACTGTCATTTCTGAGGAATGAAGTCTGATGTGCACCATACAGAATCTGTTCAACAGATGCAATTGAACTGGTCAACCCATTGCGGTATGGAATTTACCATGCATTCAACAAACGGTTCTCAAAGTAGATTATTGAGTAGGAATTGGTGAGGTCCAATGTGACATAATTGCAATTTTTAGAGAAAATTCTAGATGGTTATGTAAGAATTTGTCGTTGACTACAAAAGAATGAGAATGTGCTATTAAATTTACCTAATTCATTGTCTCTTACCCCCTATTATTCTATTTTTACTAGTTAGATGGGACTTATTGAAGATACACTCACATTTAGAGGATAGAATAAATAAATATCAGTAGTGCAGCCCTCTTTCTTTCTTTCTTTATTTCTTTCTTTTTCTTTTTTTACCATTTTGTATGCTGGGTGCA
Organism: Mimosa bimucronata; assembly: GCA_037074515.1. NCBI lineage: Eukaryota > Viridiplantae > Streptophyta > Magnoliopsida > Fabales > Fabaceae > Mimosa > Mimosa bimucronata. The sequence goes on from CM073446.1 coordinate 7,890,679, forward strand.
TCTTTCTGCTTCTGACTTGTGACGCATCTTATTCTTTTGCAGGTGTTTCTTTGAAGACACAAGAGCTTTATGCTATTGTATTTGCTACTCGCTACTTAGATATCTTTACTGATTTTATATCTTTATATAACACCTTGATGAAGTTGATATTCTTGGGAAGCTCATTTTCTATTGTATGGTACATAAGGCACCACAAGGTTGTCCGTAGGTCATATGACAAAGATCATGATACTTTTCGTCATCTTTTCCTTATATTGCCCTGCTTGCTGTTAGCTCTACTTATCAATGAGAAATTCACATTTAAGGAGGTTTGTTTACATCTCTGCTATGTGTTTTCTAATGAATCATTCTCAGCTTTCAAAATTTTTTCATTTCCTTCCAACTAACTTTGTGAAGTAATTGTCCATTATGCTTGCCACTTTTTCTGTCTGATGACATGTACATTGGTCAGGTAATGTGGACATTCTCCCTGTATTTGGAAGCTGTTGCCATACTTCCTCAGTTAGTACTGTTACAGAGAACTAGGAATATTGATAATTTAACAGGACAATATGTATTTCTCCTGGGGTAAGTCTTTATTGAGATTTTCTATTTTAAGATTGTTTGATATGTATATGGGGTTTTGCTCTTGAAGGACGCTTTCATGTTATGAACATGTTGCATTGACTGATCAATGACTTAATCAACTAAATCAACCATTTCACTGACTAATTCCATAGTAACATGTACTTATAATTGATTTTGTGCACAGAAAATTGGGTATTAATTTTTTTGCAGTTATTGGTCATTGAAGTCTGCAGCTATCTGCATAAGTTAACTTCTTTCACTGAGGATGTAACATTTCATTTGATGCCTTATAATACTATCAAAATGGTACTTCTAACTTCCAACCCACTAGTTAAAAGGGATCTACTTCCATATTGTATTGGATTTTAGAGTAAGGGAGTATATTACTTGTATTTTATTTTGTCAGGATTAGTTAGTTGTTTCTAGAATCTGTTGGGAAATTACATTTTTTGGAATTCTTTTAGACGACTTGCATCCTTAGTAACCTGTAGACAAGGATCGGTGTAAATGCAGAAGCGCATATGATGATATAAGAACTGTGATTTGTGATTTCTCTGAATCTGGGGGTTTCTTGCTGATCTGCTGATTCAGTCATGTAGCAAGGGGCTAGGGGAAGTCCTTCTAGTCATGTATTTCCACACTGCTTGCTCTGCTCTAGTCATGTGGCTTTATTCATGGGAAGCAAACAGAATATGATAATCTTGAGGGGCTTATCAGTTTTTGCCATTATATATTCGGCTTAATACGCAGATGTCCTGAGCGTCAGAACTTGAACAAGTCCACTTGTTCTTCATTATCCATTCCCCCCCTCTTAAACTGATCCCATACATATCCAACTGTATCCCAAACCTTAATTTTCCTTGGACATTGTTCACAATTGCAACATCAGTATTATGCGAAATCTAAGTATTTTAGCATTTAGAAACTTGATGTTGTATGGGCATGTGAGCACTGCACAAGACACTTACGAGGTAAGATTATACACTTAAGTTAGTTAATATTTGCAAACTTATAATGCCTTTTTGGCTGGATATTGTTGTTGCAACAAATTAAGAACTCTACCCAAGAAATACTGTTGAAAGAATTTTTTTGAGGATTTCTGGATTATCTTTTTAATCTCTTTTCATGAATGTTCTGTTATTACACCCTGCAGTTAATTATAAGTTCAAACTCCGATAAAATTCTCTTAATTTATCTGGTTAAATGCAGTGCGTATAGAGCATTTTACATAGTCAATTGGATCTACCGCTACTTCTCTGAGCCCCACTATGTCCATTGGATACGTATGATTCTCTCCCTCCCTGTTTTTCATAATTGCTATGGTTTTAGACTATGCTGAAAATCATTAAATAAAATTCGTAGCTTGTTATCTGCAGCTTTTATATGTAGGTTTATCGTCAATATTGTATTATATGCGAAAGTGGATATTCATTTATAACATTGTTCATTGTCATTTTTAAAACTTTTAAACAAGCCAGGACATTCATAATAGCTGTTGAAGGCAATAACAATATAAGACCCATATTTCAAGATGTCATGCATTAACAGCCTGGTTCGGTGGACCCCATATGGGAATCCATTAGTGCTTGTAATGTTTAGTTTCTTGTACTCTGTTATTTTTTATGTTGCAACATCTTTTAAATGGATATCAATAAGATATATTAATAATTAATTTTTCAAAATATTTCTTTCTAGCACTAGCTAACATGGCTATTGAAACGCATATAGTTGAAAACAGAAGATTTTGTACGAAAAATGGTGGCTTGTAGACAGCCTTTAGAAATGAAAACTATACCCATGTGGTTTTGTTCTAGTTGTTCTGATAATTTTTCTCCATAAATGCCCATGATTAATTATGAAAACTACAAACATTGAGAATGTAAAGGAAGAATTGGACCTTTCTGTGATTTATTAGGCTTTATCATCCTGCAGCAAGCCATTGTGTTATGCATGTGTGTGTAGGAGGAAGAAGGTAAGGATCAAGGGATAGAGGAACAGTAACTCCTATGAAAGTAAATGTTATGAAAAATATCACTATCTTTCATAGTCCTCAGTACCTTCTCCTCCCATCTTCCCTTAAAATAAACCAAATTATGTAATTCATGTTTCTATCTGAAACCTACTAATGAGAGCATAAACAATAAGAAAAGTTGGCATATTCCATCTTCCTTTTAGTCAGGCTCACCACTTCAATGTGTAGCAAACTAGGAGAGAAGATTTTATCTTGACTGATCAATGACACATTGTCTTGCTATTGTTTCAATCCCTTTCTTTCCCAACCATTTCAAAATCCCTGAGGAGGGTAATCTTTAATTTTTTAATTTTTTTTTTTTTGAATACTTGGATGAGGTCTTTTTTTGGATGCTTTATTGCAGCATGGATTTCTGGCATTGTTCAGACGCTGCTCTATGCTGATTTTTTCTATTACTACTTCCAAAGGTAAGCTGTCCTTCTTTTTAAGAATTATCATATATTTTTTTGGGTAAATATTTGTTGCTTCATATTATTAAGCATTCAAAAACCTTGCCATGCAGCTGGAAGAATAATCAAAAGCTCCATTTGCCTGCTTGAGATGTTCCTCTTCATTTATTTAGAAAGGTTGTGATGTGGATGGTTAATAGAGATTAGAGGATTCATGTGTTTGGACATGTTGGGTAAAGTGACAACCCCTAATTCTTTATTTCTTGTTCCCTTAGTTACAGAATTGTACTAAATACTAGGAACATTATGAGCCAAGTGGATCCAGTTGTTGCTTATTTTGTTGTAAACGGGCCATATTTAATTTTTGAAAGTATTGATATATGTGTATTTGGGAGAGCTAGTACTTTTGCTGCACCGGCTCTTCTATATAAATAAGTTATGCATATTTTTTTGTTTACTTTTAAAATTAACAGTAGTTATTGATTTTCTTGCATTACTATTTTTTGAAAAATAATTTGCATTTCAAATAAATCCTAAATTATATAAATATGTGTTTTATTTTATATAGCCTCTAAATCTCATATGTGGGAAAAGCTGAGCGTTTTGTATAAATTTTGCTGACCTTAATACTGAAAAATTTGGGTACACAGATACGGTCTCTAATATTTGACACAGGAAAGCAAAATCATTTGATCACAACCAATGTTCCGCCCTTACTGATTGATAAGTGCTATGGATTAAGGTTTTTCTTTTTCTTTTCTTGTTTTTGGTTTTAAGAGGGCCTTGAAGACAAAACAAAAGTAAAACAAACATATTTACCATAGTATGTTAAATCGTTTCTATTAAATATTTCATATATGTATAAACTCCCTTTATGTTAATATTTTAACACTTCACAATACACTGAAACCCCTCCAAGATCACGTTTGCTTCAATTAAATGAACTCTTAAAATTAATTATCTCAAAACAAATCTTCACTACCTCCACTAGTGTTTCCCATGTCAATTGATAGGTATAATTTTAAGAATAGAGGTGTAGTCCCTTTGGTGCATATTATAAGAGGTTTTTAGAAGGACAGGTTAGCCCATAATATAAGAGACTGATGGGATAATTGATGCTTACTTTTCACTTTTATCCTTGGTGGTAGAATAGAGAAAAATGTGACAAATATTACACGACTATTTGAAAATTAGATTATTTAAAAAGGGGTAAAATGGGTAAATTCATCAATTTAAGGCACAATAAATTATGTAACTAACATTCCTTGGTTCATGTGAATTAGTTGACAAAATCTTATATTATGGACATGAGTGAGTAATAAAAAAAGAGAGATGAAAAGTGGAAAAGGACATCCAAGGCTAAGCACTTCAATTATGTTGCAAGTCCAAGGCTAAACCCTTCAATTACAAAGACAAAAATACTTCACTTGGTGCCAGTTTGCTTCACCGAAAATTATCGGGTAAAAGAAGAGGAAAATGAATATTTTCCGTCATTTGGGCTCATTTGGTTAATAGAAGCTTCTATAGTTTCCTTTCTCGCCTCCCTCTAGTTTCCTTTAAAGACTGGAAAATGGGTCATCACTAAAGATGAAAATAGACCTGATCTATTTTGTGGTTGATTGGTCTGAGCTTGATATGTAATCTATAATATGCCTTTTTTTAGATTTGAGCCTGGCCTGTTAAGAAATTAAAAAAATTTAGAAAAAAAACATAAGTAGGCTGGCATATTAGGCCAAATAGGCTATTTAATAGGCCTGGACTTTACCTATTTAACAAAATAGGTTGTTTAAGAGGCTTAAGACTGTACCAATTTTCTATTAGGCTTGTCTCGGATAGGCTAAACTTAGGCCAAGGCAAAGGCTCTTGATAGGCCAGTTGGCCTATTTTCACCTATAGTTTCCACAAAAAATGGTGGAAACCCATTTTCTGGCTTGTGAAGGAAGATGATGGAAGAGAAGAAATACCATTTTGCCCCCACCCTACCTCTATTCTCTTCCTCCTCCTTCAAATTGCAGCTTCATCTCCCTCTCGCTCACCTTCTCTTTCTCCAATGCTTAACCTCCTATGGGTGAAGGAGAGGAACAAAGATGTGGGTGAAGAAGAAGAGTGGATGAAGAAAAAAGTATTTTATCTGCAACTTCGTCTCTCTCTCTCTCTCTTAAAAAGTATTTTATCTGCAACTTCGTCTCTCTCTCTCTCTCTGCCTCCCCCTCTCTATGCTGTGCCTCACAGGGAAGAAGAAGAAGAAGAAGTATATGCATGGCAATTCTTCTTTATGTTTTTCTCTATCTCCTGTGTTCATGCGTTGTTGTAAACACCCAATTTTGTCCGGACCCCACCAAATAAAAAATTAAAAAATATATATAACAATAAAAATAAAAATAGGCACTCTTGATTCTTTCTTGTGAGGCAAGCATGAGTTGTGGAGAGTCAAACATGATGATGGGCCACAAGCGAGGGAATAAATTGGAAATGATTATGGTGATTTAATCTTGGTCATGATGGTGAAATATGGATGGAAATAAATCAAGGAAAAGAAGGGAATGATTCACTACCATGTGAGCAATTAAGGGAAATTTGATTGGGTGTAGATTATTAGGAAAGGTCTAGAGGGAATAAGAGAACTAATAAGGTAACAAATGACCTTTTCAAAATGCTGAAGTGTGTATATACATCTATCAGATTATTTTTATTTTAACATGATAGTAATTAGGAAATTATGCTTGTGAAATAAGCCAAAAAGGGAAAGAAAATTGCATGGTTCGGCTACTGATTGATTTCACAAGAGAAAATGAAGTATTGAATATAAAAGGAAATGATAAAATCAACCATCAGATTTTCAAAGACAACCAATCATAGGCCACGTGATTGCAAAATTGAGACACCATAAGGGAAGCTATTAACGAGTGCTAAAAGGGAACAATTGGATTCTTGAAGCAACAACGTGTTTTCTTGCAAGAGAAGAATAAAATAAAATAAACAACAATAAAAAGGCATTTAAGAGGTAAACCCTAGGGAGGTGGCCTATATAAGTGAGAGTAAGAGAAATCTTAGGGGACGGTTTTTTGGAGAGGAAAAGAGGTAGTTTTGGGAGAGAAAAAAGGAAAGTTTAGGAGAGAAAAACACAGGTAGAGAGGTTTATCTTTCATACATACTCATCTCATTCTGACATAGGGTGGGTAGTGTAAAGTGAGTCAAGAGTAGTTCTTCATTGCACCATCATCTAATCTTTGATTGCTCAAGCCAATGAACATCTCCTTGCTAGAGATGGAGGCATTTTTGTGAGCATTAGGCAATTTGCCTAGAATTTCTCTTTTTTTTCTTTTTCTTCTTCTTCTTATTTTCTTTGCCTTGCTAATGATCATGGTCTATCTTTACTAATTTGAGATCATGTGAAGAAACTAGTGATGTGAGCCTTTTCTTTTGTTTGATTACTTTTAATTTTTTGATGAGTAACATGCCTTAAATATATGATGCTTGCATAACATGATGATATTTCCTGGTATGATTTCTTCACTTTGCTCTTGCTAATATTATTATTGCTTGAATACTCATATGATTAAGGTTTTCTTGTGATTATATTTTCTTATCAAAATTTTAAACCTATAAAAAGAGTTTTCAAACAAAATAAAGAAAACATGATTTTGAAATTGGTTTTATGTCGTGTGAAGTTTTTATAACTTCCTCAGGCATAAAATCGATTATTCTTCCGTGTGATATTATATCCCCAGGAAGTTTAATCCAAAATTATTTCAAAATCTGTTTTTCCTAAATATAAATAATAGACTTTTTTTTATAAATAAAAAATACAAACCAAACATAAATTGTTTTTGTTCTATTTAAATAAACGTTTTTTCTAAAAGACACCAACCAAGTGACACGGATTTCTACCCACTCGAACTACGTGGGCTTTGATCCCGTAAGGGTACGTAGGCCCTAGGTTAAAACCTAGGTCAAGTCCAGTAATGTAAATATTATTTTTTTTCTCTTTATTTTTTTATTTATTTTTGTATATATATTAATTTGTTCTTTTGTGATTAAAATAAAATTAAAAAGGCCGTATTTATTTTTAAGTAAGTATTTTAGGGTAACCGTTCTTTTGAACGGGTGCCGTGGGGTGCCTAACACCTTCCCCACGCATAATCGACTCCCGAACCCTATTTAATATTTTAAAGGTTTTCCAAAGTTTTCCTTTTTAAAAATTTTGGTGGCGGCTCCATTTCATTTTTTTAACCTAATTTTCGGGCGCTACAGTTGTGTATACACTCAATTTTTTTTTACCAATAAAGAGGCCCTAAATTCTGCTTGTGAAATTGTGTGTATAATCTAGGTAGTGAATTATGATTGGTATTTTTTAGAACTTTTGACACAAGTAAATTCAATTTTGGAGAGTCAAATTTGGCCCAAAGAGTGATTATGTGTACATTTTTTGATTATATATAGGGACACTTCTTTGATTATAGACAGAGAACTCTCTCTGATTATAGATAGAGGGTAGCCTACACGGTTTGTGCCCATTTTGATTATAGACAAAGGGTATGGTTTCATTATCCTGAACTTATGTATAAGTGTATATATATGTATTAATTGGCTATGATTAAATTGTGATTACATTTTTCTGGATTATTGGACATTTAAGTATTGGATCTGATTAGAATGCTGATTGTAATTGTTATGTGATGAAATTATCGATGTATCAATATTTGTTGTTCATATGATGATATTTTCATATTACAAATATCTATCGAACACTTTGCTAGCACACATCCTCTTGGATGTTGAAGTGAGATAGTGGTTATTGAGACAAATTGTCTCATCCCATGGTTATTACAAATTTTTCAGGTGATCATGCCCATGCGGTGACATCGAGGAAGGCTTCGGAAGATCCATCCGGATCCTATGAGTCCAGTAGTGAATTTTGGGACGTTGTATATTGCCAAAAATTGCTTCCTTATCTTTTGATATTTGAATTTAAATAACTGTTTGCTTGGATTAAAGTTTATTTTGGGTAACAGAAGTTGTATGATTTTTTGTATTTGAGCCGGTTTCATTCTTGCATGTGGTATGAGGTCCATTATTCTGTTATGAGTTATCACATGCATGTGATTTGTGCTTTCATGGGATGATATTTTGTTTGGATGGTTATATGTGATTATCTAGGTTGATGTGATTTACAGTTCAATGTAATGATATTCTGGTTGATTGTAATTGGGTGATGTTTGGATTGGCTTCATCATGATTGGATAGTATTGTGTAGATTGGGCTTGTTATTAATGAATCTAGGATTGTAGATCCGATGCCCTAATTTTAGCTTTTTTATGTTAACACATTGTATTTTATAACCATATTAGAGCGATCCTTTTCTAATATGGTTATGTTAAACTAATTGGTATTGATTATTGTGAACTGAGGGTTTTTATTTAATAACTAAGTTAGTACTATTATTTTCTAATATGGTTAATTATTAACTTTGTTAAAATTGTTTCAATAATCATGCTAGTGATTTCCTTTTTAATATGGTTTAGATTTTGATGATAATACAAACTTTTTATTATCCATGATAGTACTTTTGTAATATGTAAGCATGTTTCTTTTATTTCATAAATAGTATTTTGAAATAGTAGTAAGTTTTTCTAACTATGATAGCACTTGATTTAATCGTACGAAAAATCTTTTTCCCTATCATACTTTGTGTTAATTATGTGATTTGGAAAGGATTAATTGATTTATATATGGTTTTATGAAGAAGGAGTTCACATGGACAATTAGGGACCATTGGTTATAAGCGGTTCAATGTTGAAGGACCAAAACCACCGATTTAAAGTTTAGTGACTTAGTGAGGCAATCACACTTGCTAACTTGGCTCACTCAATCTGAGGGAGTTATATGTAATACCTCAAATTTTAGAAAATAGGAAACAAGGATTTATTTAAGGTCTTGGGAAGGCAATTAGAAATTAAAAAGCCTTATAAATAAATTTATGAGGCCATGTGTATTTTTAATGATTTTTAAGACTTATTTTCTGTATTAATTGAGGAAAAATATTTATAAGATGAATTTAAATAAGGGAATATTTAGAACCTTGGGGTATTGTTTGATATTTAAAAAGTCTTATAAATAAATTTGGAAATTAAAAGTATATCTAGAAAAATTATTTTGAGACAAATTCAGGCTTATTTGTAAATGTGAATGATAAATAAAATTACCATTTAAGAGGAAAATAGAAAAAGGGAAATGAAAATGACAATATCTGCCCCTAGTTGGAAAATATCTTCAGTGAAAAGAAGGGGCAAAATGGTAAAACACCCATTTAAAATATCCACTCCTTTCATTAATTTATATACTTACACATGTTCCATCTTCACAATCACTCTTCTCCCTCTCCCAAACCCGAGCCTCCCTCTGTCCTCACCATTTCCCCTCTTGTCCTCTGCTTTCGGCGAGAATCAGTGGCGACGACGACGATCGGCGACGGCGAGGAGCTCGAGAGTGTGGGTTATGACGCTCTAAGCCTAGGTGAGCCTCTTTTCCTTCGTTTTCTTCTTCTTTTGTTCCGATTCGAGCAAGGTTGAGAGGGGTAAATTGATTCGGGTTTAAGGGGTTTTGAAGCTTTTGAATCCATAAAAAACGAAGCTTAGGCTTCGATTAACAACCCTTGTAAAATATTTTCAGTGATTGAGTGGTTTTGATTAAGGTTCCCCAAATTTTTTCTTCCCTTTCACTGTTCACCGATGCTGTTCTTGCTTGTTTCTGGGCGATAATCAGTTTAAAGCTTAATTAAGCGTGATTAGGAGTGAGTTTAGGTTACTAAAGTGCCTTGTATGCGGAGATTTATGATATTAGGTGAATTTGATCCTTCTTTTCTTCTCTTTCTGTTCTGCCGATTTCTTGGCTTGAAGGGTTGATAATTGATGATTAATTTAAGTTAGGATTTTGATAGAATACATAACGATTTTTGCCTTTGTTCTGTCTGATTCTCCCTTCTCTTTTCTTGTTCTGTTCGGCTAAGTTCAGTAGGGGGTATTCAAGGGGCTGTTTGTGATTTGTTCCCTTGTGTTCATCCGAATTCTTGCTCCCTCTGTGTCGCTGATTCATGATTCATTGAGGAGTGTGTTTTGTGATGTCTAATTGAATGTTTGAAGCTGTTATATTTGGTCCAATTTTCCTCTGCTCCTCTGTTTTGGCAGTGGGGTCAATGGAGTTTTTGGGACCAGGGAATTAATGTTGAGTTTATATGGATTTATGAAGTTGATGCTTAATAGTTTATGATTGATTGCTTTGTCTCTGTTCTTGAGTGACTGATAAATAAAAGGGTATTTTACAATATATTAAAGATGAACTAGTTAGGAATTGGTATGGTTGTATTCATTTTGAAGGATAACCGAAATTGAGAAATAAGAATTTGGTTGATGATAAATGATAAGTGATGAGGGTTGTTGGAATTTACTGGTCTGATGGTTAAACTTTGGTTGGCATAGATGTTGTAGTGAATTAGGAATTGGGTTTTGTTGTATTGGATTTCAAATCTAAAGAATTAATCAAAATTTGATGTTTGAGGTTGGTTAATGAGGATTGTGACTCTGGTTGAAACTAGAATATGAATTCATGATGATTATGATTTTGAAAGGTGCTAAATGCTTTAGATTTCGTTTCAGGTGGTTAAGTTCGGTTTGAGTAAGATTCTAAGCTAAAATGTGTTAACTAATTGTTGGAAATTATTGTGAGATTACCTAAATTTGGTGGTGAAATGATTTTGACGGTGGCATTGGCCTATAGGATGTCAGTTTTGATTATTGGTTGAGATATAAAGGTGGACATTTATAGAATATTGTTAATTTATGATCTATGATAAGCTTGAATTTAGCTGTAAGTTTAGTATGTTGGAGGTATTGATGTTTCCATTCTAGTTTAAGATTTGGTGATCAAGGCATTAGGAGATGGAATAAGAAATTGGACTATGAGGATTGTAATGTTGAGGTTTTATTAGATTGGGTTAATTTTATAATTTGAAAATAATGAAATTGATTAGTGGATGATTGAGAATTTATATCAAAGCAAGGAAGAATAATAGGGATATGGATGAAGTTTGTCTTCATACTTGGGTTAAGAAAGACATAAAAAGTCATTGAGGATTAAAACTAATCTCTTTAGTTTTCAATTTGTGTTTAAAGAGTCCTTTAAAGGAATTGCAAAGGAGCTTTCGAGTCTTGTTGGGAATTTATTATTCTTACAATGTGAATTGGTACTATGTTGCTGTTATGAGGTTCCTATAAACTATGAAGGAATATTGATGGATGGCTAAATGATGAGAGTTGATTGAAATCCTTGCTTGGGCTTATTTGTAGTTAGTTAGTGTTTAAGGTTATTGAAAGGATGTTGAAATAACTCGAGTTTGAGAACTTATTAGAGTTCCTGTGTAAGTACTAGACGGAAGTTTAAAGGGGATAATAGCTAATTGTGGGTTGATGTTCAAATCTTTGGAATTTGAATCTAGAGGTTAGAAGCTGAATTTTAAGGTATGATTGGGAGTTATAACTGTGATGAATCAAATAATGGGTAATTGAATAATTTAGATAATGTGTAAGTGATAGATCAAATTATTAAATACTATTATATGGATTTTTAGATCATAAAAGTAGGATTTATTTCAGGTTCTTGTAGATATTTAAGTTGAAAAATGGGATTAATATATGGTTTTAGAGATTATGGGGTATTTTATGTTTTGGTTCTGGTTTAGAATGAAATTAGAAATTTTGACATTTGTAATTAAATTGTTTAAACAAGGAAATTTCATTTTTATACTTATGATGTTTAAGAAATGGAATTTGAGGTTTTAAATTGGAATTAAGTAGGGAATTAGATCATAAGGTGTGAGATAAATTGGGAAAGTGTGTTTTAGGGTCTAAAGGATTTTAAGGGATTTTAGGAGTTAATTGTTATTTTATATTCTGCTCTGGATAATTTGTATTGGTAATGGGAATTAGTAGCTTGGAAGGTTGCTAAAATTATTTATGGCTTGGGTGGAAATAAAGGATATTTAGTTTACTTTAAATATTGAACTAGAAATTTAGAATGGTTTCGAGGTATATTAACCTATGCTCTGTTATGTATTCAATGTTATAAAGATCTAAGTTGAAAGATGTTAAGGTGGATTATATAGGTATATATATATATATTTATTGGAGATCAGATATGCCTAGTTTAAGGTGTTAGGAGGTGGATTATGGGTGGAAGCATTAAGGTAAGTAAGGATTTAGAAGATAAAGAAATATGATTTTGGTTTAATTGTGATTGATGATTTGATTTGAAATATTCTTTAATAAATTGAATTACTTGGGCTTGATCTACGCTATTGATTGATTTATTATTATTGAAAGTTTGTAATAAATAGGAAGTAAGTATATATATATAGGTGTGTGCTTGTGTGTGAACGACTATGGTTTTAAAGAAATGTTTTACAAAAACTATTAGTCGAACATTGAGAATAAGAATGTTTAAAATAAGTAAATTGTTAAGGTATCTTAAATGGTTATAATTCTAAATAAATATGGGCAAAACGTAAATTAACCTACAAGACAAATTTTGGGTAGTATTAATTAAATTAGGATTCGTGAGAGACGCTGAATAATTATATAGAAATATAGGTATTAATTTACCATTTATATATTATAGTATGTCAATAGGTCTTGATAGTAACATAAGTTGGGAAGGCCAGTGGAAAGGAAAGGAGCAGATAAGGATTAAGCTTGAAGTTCATGTAGCAGTTTATTTCATTATCATTAAAAATAATTGCATGTATAATTTTGTATATCTGTTGCATTTAAAATGGTATGTCATTTATTCCTCAGTTGGAGTACTCCAGGCTTAGGTGGTTCGCTACCCCTTTGCCAAATCAGTTAGTTATAACGGGATAGTTATAACGAGAAGTCCTGCAAGTAGAACCTCCACTAGTTAACGAGGATATCGTTATCAGTGGTTGGTAGGTGCTTAAGTCACCCAGAATAAAAGGATAAAGATTATCATTATATGTGCAGATTTATAAAATGTATACATGGCATTGCATGCATGAAATTTATAATTAATGATATAAACTGCGTTAAACTGCTGTTTTCAAAGAAGTTGGAAGATAGTAAGATGGTTGAGATAAGGCAGGAGTGCTGGAAGAAGATTAGATGAAGAAATTTAAAATTATAATTATAATTTGAAAAGTAAGATTATTTGTATATGATGTAAATTTTAAATTATTAAATTAATAGTAGAAAGCATAGAAAATAGAATTTTATAAATTTATAAAGGGATTTAAATTTCCTAAGTACTACGAATTAAAAATAGATACCCTAAGAGGGGTAGTGTACTTTTAATTGTTTTATTAACCGCTTTATTTTATAAAGAATCTTAAGTTGTTTCCATTTGTCTGAAAAGCTCATTCCAACTAACAGAAAGTTGGTTTAATGTTTTAAAAGAAAAAGTTTTAAATTTACCGTATTTTTGGACTTCTGATATTGAAAAGTGGTTATAATTCAATTAAAATTGCTATAATATAGTAGAAAATTTTAGGTGTTACATTATAGTTTTTTGATAAGCCATCTGCTTAATTGTTGAAGCAGATGGTAAGTGATGAAAATTATAGTTATAGGGTTTTTTTAGTCATTTTCAGTTCGTCTTCATCAGTACAGTCTTGTAGTTACCAGTTTTATTGAGTAATGATATACATATTTTTGCTCAAAAAAATTTAGTGACCAAAATCCAAATTGAGTGAAAGTTTAAGAACCAAAGTCACCAACTTTAAAGTTTAGGGATTAAGACTAAAATTGAATATAGTTTATAAAAAAAGTGGTATTATCCCTTTCTGATACAAATGTGTCAATTGGGGTGTTCAAGCACTCCCAGTCCGGGCATGTTGGGATCGGGAATTTTCCTGTCCCGGAAATTACCAGGAGCGGGACGCGATCCGGGAAAGGCCCTAAGAATCCCGGTCCCGGTCCTTTTTTTTAAAAAAAGAAAAAATTTGAGAGCCAACCAAGAGTTCAGCCCACAAGTTATTAAAAAGACACCCACAAGTCCGGCCCAAATGTCTTTCCCAACCCCAGTCCATCTCCATCTCCCCACCGAGAACCAGTTCGTCGTCGTCCCTCTCCATCTCTTCTTGCGGCCGAGCGCCTTCTTCTCGTCTTCTTCCCCTCTCCGAGCGTCTGCTGCGTATTAATCTTCTGGTATGTTTTTGGACACTCCTACGTGTCAAAACATTTGAACATTAGCTATGAAACCTTATGATTAGGGGTGTTCACGGGACGGGACGGGACCGGGACGACCCCGTCCCGAAGAAAAGTGTTCGGGACGGGGTTTCCGTCCCGTGTCCCGTCCCGTCCCGAACTTGTCCCGGTCTCGATCGGGACGGGACGGGACAGGCCTTGTCCCGGTAGCGGGACGCGATCCGGGAAAGGCCCTAAGAATCCCGGTCCCGGTCCTTTTTTTTAAAAAAAGAAAAAATTTGAGAGCCAACCAAGAGTTCAGCCCACAAGTTATTAAAAAGACACCCACAAGTCCGGCCCAAATGTCTTTCCCAACCCCAGTCCATCTCCATCTCCCCACGCGAGAACCAGTTCGTCGTCGTCCCTCTCCATCTCTTCTTGCAGCCGAGCGCCTTCTTCTCGTCTTCTTCCCCTCTCCGAGCGTCTGCTGCGTATTAATCTTCTGGTATGTTTTTGGACACTCCTACGTGTCAAAACATTTGAACATTAGCTATGAAACCTTATGATTAGGGGTGTTCACGGGACGGGACGGGACCGGGACGACCCCGTCCCGAAGAAAAGTGTTCGGGACGGGGTTTCCGTCCCGTGTCCCGTCCCGTCCCGAACTTGTCCCGGTCTCGATCGGGACGGGACGGGACAGGCCTTGTCCCGGTAGCGGGACGCGATCCGGGAAAGGCCCTAAGAATCCCGGTCCCGGTCCTTTTTTTTAAAAAAAGAAAAAATTTGAGAGCCAACCAAGAGTTCAGCCCACAAGTTATTAAAAAGACACCCACAAGTCCGGCCCAAATGTCTTTCCCAACCCCAGTCCATCTCCATCTCCCCACGCGAGAACCAGTTCGTCGTCGTCCCTCTCCATCTCTTCTTGCGGCCGAGCGCCTTCTTCTCGTCTTCTTCCCCTCTCCGAGCGTCTGCTGCGTATTAATCTTCTGGTATGTTTTTGGACACTCCTACGTGTCAAAACATTTGAACATTAGCTATGAAACCTTATGATTAGGGGTGTTCACGGGACGGGACGGGACCGGGACGACCCCGTCCCGTCCCGTCCCGAAGAAAAGTGTTCGGGACGGGGTTTCCGTCCCGTGTCCCGTCCCGTCCCGAACTTGTCCCGGTCTCGATCGGGACGGGACGGGACAGGCCTTGTCCCGGAACTTTTTCCCAATTAAAAAAATTGACCCAAAAATATTTTTTTTGCAGAGCAACACATTTGGTGGGTGATTTTATAGCATAATTAAATCTCCTCCAGTGCCATGAGCACTCCATATTAATACATAATAAACCAAAAATATAATAATTAGAGTAAAAAAAGTAGCAACAACTACACATTTAAATAGAGTTTAAAAAAACTTCAAATGTGATGTGTTACACATAGAGCATAGTGGCAGCGGACAAGAAATTTGAGATCAATGAATGGTTGGAACTTAGTTTAGAAGTTAGAGTTATATATTTTTTTTTAAAAAATTCATATATACTCACATGTGAGACAGATGACACATGTATTTTTTTTAAAAAATTATGAACATACATATATATATATTCGGGACGGGACGGGATCGGGACATCCCGAAGCGGTACTCTGTCCCGTCCCGATTTGTCCCGTCCCGAAAATTTTTGGGACGGGACAATCCCGTCCCGAAATGGCCGGGACGGGACGGAGTTGAACAGCCCTACTTTTGATTAGGGGGATCATGTGGTAGAGTACTTGGGGGCATATGCTTCACTTGTAATTACTTGTCTGATGAACAGTATACGATGATGTTGTATTCAATCCCCGTTTTGCTGTCAAAAATATAAAAAAAAAAAATCCCCGGTTTAATACTATGACAGAAATTGCAAAGATTTCTCAAAATTTGATTTTAAAGGAAATATATAGCTATATAGAGGTACTCATGTAGATTGTGTCATAATCTACCTATTTACAGTTATTCTTATTATTTTTTTTTTTTCCGAAGGGTATTGCTGGATCAAAACAATCAAGGAGGATGGGGAAAAAGATGCCCGAGTGCGTGTGATATAACTTTTGAAGATTATGTATAATAATATACATAGTACGTTTATGTTAAAAAAACATATCAAAAGGTTTGGCAAAAAAAAAAAAATATCAAAAGGGAAAAAAAAACAAATATATCGTTAAAACTTAAAACTAACGTTATTTTAATTTTATTACGTTATCTTAAAACTGTAGTCTTAATAATTAGAACGTTTTGTTGAGTAATAAGTGACTCATTCAACCTTAACTAAGGACAAGGGTTCGATCTTTACTTGGTATGTAGCATATCAAAACTCTTGGCCAGTTGTCTCATCTATCGAGGTGCCCATAATCAGCAATCCAGATTAGTCCGGGTCGTTAACTTGCTTGAAAGATGGCCTACTTTGGGATACCGGAGGAGAAATAAATAAAACCTTAATATTATTCTGATATATTAATCTCTTAATCTAAATTTAAATCTCAATTTTATTATCTTAAATACCTACATATCTTCTTCCTATATATATATTGAACACTTTGGATTTTAATTTTATTATAATATCTTAATCTTAGTCTAATAAATTAATGTTTAATGGTATATAAATTGAAATTTCAGCGTCTTATCTATATCTATATATCTATAAATACTCTTCTACCAAGTTATGAAACAAAATTGTTCCACACTATATCTCAGTGTAAGTGTAAAAATATTGTCTCATAAAATTGAAAGTAATCCAGAATAGAAAACTTGGCCCTATGGCTATATAAATTCTTGAAAAATGTTCAATATAACGATTTGATTGTAAATAATATTATTAATAAGATTTTTTTAAGGTTTAGAACAAAAGATTCACCGAACCAAAATTGCAATGTTATTTACAAACAATTTAACAATTTTAATAGAGATAAATATTCACAAAGTAAAAGAAAAATTCCATAAACCCTAGATTAGATAAATGGAAAGACCGAAGTTTAGAGAATTAAATAGGACTCCCTATTTTTATTTAAGTTCTATCAAAGATCATCAAAAATAAAATATCTTCAATCAAAGATGATGAATCAATTATCAATTAGTAGAAAAAAAAATAGCGTACCTTCTGCCAAATTGCTTATCGTAGAGGGTACTGAATGTGCTTATATGAATGTGCTATAAGCTCATTCACTCGGTAAAACATACATATAATGTACACCTCATATTTATAGGCATAACTTAGGGTTACAATATATCCAGAATGAATAGAGATAGAATATAAATATAGGGATAATATAGATATGTGGGAGATATGAATATCTACACGATATTTATATTCATAAGGTGTTTCGCTATTTCTGGATCTAAAGTTTAATTCTTTTTTATATCATTTTTTTGAAAAAATATATTAAAAATATACATATGATAAGCTTTTATTTTAATTTTAAATATATATAAATGATAAACCATACAAGGAGAATGATTAAAAGGGATGATTTTCATATAGCTAATAATTTATATATTTAAAATAAGACATCCATAATTTTAGGGCTTATCATACGGATTATTTATATATTTAATTATATTTAAAAAATTAATTTTTTTAAAAGTAAAAAATGAAAATAATTATACTTAAAAATAATGATTCAAAAATAATGATTATATTTTTTCTTAAATATAATTAGTAGTTATAATTAGTGATATATATATATTTTGAGATTGACCAATCAGAAGCTCTGGACATCTTACGATATAGGTATAGGTATGTTTAAAATGAAAGATGAAAAAAAATTATATTGAAATATAATAATTAAAAAATAATAATGATTATATTTTCAAAAAAAAAAACGTATAATAATGATATATATATTATGATTATATTTTTATTACATATAATTAATAGATATAATTAGTGATAAATATATATTAGGATTGACCAATCAGAAGCTATTAACGTCTTATGATATTGGTATAGGTATGTTTAAAATGAAAAATGAAAACAATTATACTTAAATATAATAATTCAAAAATAATGATTATATTTTCAAAAACAAAGCTATAACAATGATATATATATTATGATTGTATTTTTTTAAATATAATTAGTAGATATAATTAGTGATATACATATTTTGGTATTGACCAATCAGAAGCTTCTTATATAATTAGTGATATAAATGAAAATAATTATACTTAAATATAATAGTTCAAAAATAATGATTATAGTTTAAAAAAAAGTATAATATTGATATACATATATTATGATTATATTTTCCTTAAATATAATTAGTAGATATAATTAGTGATATATATATTTTGGGTATGACCAATCAGAAGGTGAGGACGTTTTATGAATATAATTTTACAGCTTATCTTAAATATAATTTTTGAATGATTATATTTTTCTTAAATATAATTAGTAGATATAATTAGTGATATATATTTTGGGATCGACCAATCAGAAGCTTCTTATGAACATAATTTTAGGGTTTATCTTAAATATAATAATTCAAAAATAATGATTATATTTTCTTAAATAAAATTAAATGATATATATATATATTTTGAGATCGACCTATCAGAAGAAGCTGAGGACATCTTATAGATATATATAGATAGATATTGTTTATATCTTCCCGAAAAATCTGGAACTCTAATTATATTTTGATTTATAGCTTTATTTATAAATATATGCGTGCATAAAGCCCTAGCTACTTTCTCATTCATAATTTACAGTATATTCAACTTCTCCAGTGTTTTGCAGTTTCTCAATCATGTCAATGCTCACGTTACTGTGCCACGAACGTGTCTCTACTAAACCTGATTATCCGGAAACCTTTCAAGAAATACCCATCCAACACCACAAAACTTCATCATTGAATTTGGATCTCAAACTTTATGTTCGTTTTGAAAAACATGGTTATGGTAGAAACGTTGATATGTACAATATTCCTTCACTACTTTCTTCACATTACATATCATGTGACGAGTTTTTCCGAAACGGTCCAAGTTTTCTCAGAAGATATCTTCTCTTCTTTGATTTACTCACCGATGAATTGCTTGATGAATTGATACCAAACATCATGGCTAGTGCTCAAGAATTATTGTCCTACAATAAGGATCATAGTGGTCGTAATATTCTTGAATATGGTTTAGTTTTGCCTTTGGCTATTGGTGTGATTGTTGACATACCTATGGATGTAGATATTGAGGAAATTGCTGAGGTAATTGTATTGGACTATATGCAAGAAACTAACATGATTCCGGCTACTGAAGAAGTCATTCAATCACTCAACAAAACTAAGTTTTTAGAAGGTTCTAATGGTAAACAATGTTGTTGTATTTGTCTTGAAGATTTCGATGAAAGTATGGAGGTTTCAGCTATGCCATGTTATCATATTTATCACCATAATTGTGTTGTTCAATGGCTAAAAACTAGTCATCTGTGTCCATTATGTCGGTACCCAATGCCTACAATCAAATAATTCTACTCTTATGGACAAGTCACCGGGTTATAATTCTAAAAACAATATTCTAAATGTAGGAGATATAGTTGATGAGTGATTTGTTTTGATATTAAATAAAAGATTTCAATCCCTAACTTGTGAATGATGCCTTTTTACTTGTTAATGGTGGCTATTTCACTTGTCATTGAAAAGTTACTTGTTAGATATTATTTTTCCTACGAGGACTTATCATTCCATCTATCCTAAAGTACGCTCGTTCTCCAACCTATTTTGATTACCAAACTTTAAAAATAAAGTACTGACCATTGCGCAAAAACTTAAGCTAACAGTAGAAGCTTTGACCCATATCAAGTCCATAGTCTCATTCGACTTTGTGGGTAAAATCGCCGAACCTGAACCATGACCTATTAACTTTGTTGTGATTTGCCTTATTTTTTAACCTCCAATTCAATATATTAATGTATTGCTTGTGATTTCATGATTTATGTGTTCTTATATTATCTATTTAATATTTTTTAACCTCTTCCGTGCGTCATTCTCAAAAAGCTTCAAGCATGTCCGAAAACATAATAAAAATAATTTAAAACTTAGCTTTAACTGGAAATAAAAATACTAAATATTTAACCTATATAAAAAAATATTAATTCCATCTTTAATAAGAATATCTGATATTATATATGTAAAAATAAAAATATTAAATGTATGAAATATAATAAGATCTTAGAAATTTTAAATATTTTGTATTAAAGATATAAGTAATAAGATAATATTTTTATTTGAATAATATCTACATAAAACGATATTAGTTATATCTTTAAAAAATATCAATTGTATATTTTAAAAATAAATATTTCGGATGGCACAAAAAGTCTAGTCCATCCCAAAATGATCAGAATTGGGACAAGATGGAAGACCACTCCCCCCTAATCAATTCAAATAAGTTAATATTGAAATCCTTCCCCTTCCTCTTGTTCTTTTCCAATAAAATCCCTCTTATTCCCTCGCCTTCGTGGAGCCAAACACACCATTAACATGCTGCAACGCCTTATTTTGTTGGACCCCAATAAATAAATGAATGAATAAAATATCTTGACTATTTCTTGCAATTTGGATTAACATCAATTCAATTGTGTCAACTGTGATAGTTGGCCCACAAGTCAAGAAATAAATATTGATTGATAATAAAAAAAATCATTTAGATTCTCTTCTCAGTTATGATGATTGGCTCCATCGTTTTAGTCACCATTGTGAGGGAAGAAAGAAAAGGAAAAAAAATTGAAAATAACTAATAGATTGCAACATATTAAGAAATATCATTATGCAAAAATATTTTCAAAAAATAAATAAGTAAAACGATAATTAAAATAAAAAATTCGTAATTGGACGCTAATTGATTGCATAATAATAGGAAAATTTAATAAAAAAATTAAAAAAAATAAGAAAGCATTTATGAGGAAAACCCTAGTGGTGTCTATAAAAAGAAGAGTAAGACAAGTGGAGTCTCCGTAGGTATGCCAATGTGTGTTGCTCTTCTTTGAAATATATATAGATATATATTTATTATAACTCAATTTTTACAAATAGAAATAAAAGGATCTCCATTTTCAAAAATAAGCTGTGTGAGATTTTTAGAGTCTCCACGGGCAAAAATGATTACTCTTCCATGTAAGATTATAGGAAGTTTGATCTAAAGGTCTTTCAACACATCTTTTCTAGAAAAATAAAATGAAGATCTATTTTTGACCGATAAAAATTATTAACCAATAAAATAAACTTTATCCAATAATAAGTTAATTTAACATTTTTCTTAAAAAATGCCAAACCCATTGTCACGCCGTTCTATCCTGAACCGCGTGGACTTTAGTTTGATCACTCTAAGAGGTATTTATGCCCTAGATTTTTATCCTAGGTCAAGTCCAACCTTTGTAAATAATTAATTTGTTCCATTGTCTATATTTTATAATTTTTTGTAAATAAATTATTTTTATATATGGGAAAATTAATTAGAGGTCCCTGGGAGGACACATAATATTAAAAAAGTCCCACTAAATGCCCAAACTAAAGTAGGGTCCCAAGGGACCTCATTTGTATTATGTTCCATACCCAAAATACCATTTTGCCCTCCTTATTATAATTGCCCTTGTCTAAATGCAAAACTCTGAAACTCATTCACTGTCACTCACTCTCCCTCCAGCAACATGACGTGGTCAGCGAGTTCAAGAGCACTCACCAACATCTCTCCTTCATCCATCATCCATCTTCCTTCGTCCAACTAAAATCATGGAATCTGATTTTCGTCCAACATCTCTTCCATCTTCAACTAGTGGTATGTTGAGAAAATCAATTTCCCATGTTTGTTAGGAATCTGATTTTGGGATGAATGTTTTAAAACAAAGGTCAAAACTTTCCATATAAATGTAATTTTGGTTGAATTTTTGAACATAAAACATGCTTATACCCTTGTCCTAGTGATTTTTTGTTGCATTTATTTTGTAAGTTGGTTTCTCATTAGTTGTTGATGAGGGATTGGGTTGGTGCTATGTTTAGGGGTGTATAAACTCTGTTTTTTCATCCAAAAACAGGGGAAATCCGAAAAGGCTGTAGCTTTTTCGGTTTTCACATCAGTTGAAATTCGTGTTGTCGTCAGAGCTCAAATAGTTGTTATTGCAGGTCATTCAGTTGTAAATAACAACTTTCTGGAAGACAGTTGAAATTTTGAATGAATTTTATTGGGGATGGGTTTTGTGCTCTGTTATGTTGTTCTAAGACATGGGTGAAGTAAAAGGTTGAAGCTTTGTTGGGTTAACACCAATGTCTTAGTATTTTAATAAGGTGTTTTCATTACTTTAATATAAAGTTGTCACAGATGCTCATTAAGTCGTTATATGTGGTCATTTGCTTGTGAATAACAATGTTCCTGTGCAGGATAAATGAGAAGATGGCGGGGACATCAGGGAAGCATGTAATATGTTTGTTGCATACGGGTGGACAATTTATAAATGGTGATGAAGGTGAGATGCAATATGTGGGGGGCAGTACCATATCAAGAACCATAAAGGAAAGCACTACTTATGGAGAATTGAGAACAATTGTAGCATCAATTGTTGGAGAGAAAGCTAGGGGAATAACCATGAAATTTAGAGTATGCTTTGATGATACAACAACTTATGTGGACCTTGTAGATGATGAAGGAGTGGAACATTTCATCAACTTTAACATAGAAATCGGTCATATATTTGTATGTGAGTGTGTGGATGACAATACACAACCAACCGGAGATGATGGAAGGAATGACGAAAATTCGTACGTTGTAATTATAGTTTCAATTTCAACTTAGATAATATGTTGTGACTCATTGATGGACACATTGTGAAAAGATGTTATTATTAACAGAATGTGTTGTAATTCCTGTAGGATGGATTGTTTGACTGGAGGTTCAAATGGTTTGCCTATGTCTCAAATGATATTGGTCAATGAAGAGTCGCAATCAAATGGACATATTGCAGTACAAATGATTCCAACACCAACACCAGAGATGAATTCCACAAAATGGAGGGACTTGTATATTGGAGTAGGGAAACATTTTCTCAATGCGGAAGATGCTCGACAAACTCTATATAAGTATAGCATAGCTCATAAGTTTGCATACCGATTTGTGAAGAACAACAAACAAAAGATTATAGCATTGTCAGTTGTGCCCAATAACCTGTTACTAAAGGCTAATAACTTGTTATACATGGTCACAATGTTCTTACAAACAGCCCGCCCAAAAGTTGTTACACAAAGTTAAAATTCACATAATTTATACAACTTGTCTTCCACCATAAAACTTGTTAATAAAAGTTACTACCAAAAGGCCTAAAAATTGCTACATAAGGTCAACATCTATTTCTTCCTCTTTCTTGAGATGTCTTCCACCCTAGAAAGGACATTTTGTCCATGCAAATTGTTCTCGTGTGTGATGAGCCACCAGAGGCATTCAACCTTAATTTCACGGATATCATCTTCTGAGTACTTTGGCATCGTGTACCCTCCATCGTACTCCGAACCATCCCAAGCCTGTAACCATGATAGAACATTAACACCACAAGAATCCCTTCAAGGATACCGCCATATTTAAGCTTACAACAAGCACACTTGTTCAAAATAACCAACAAAGAAAATACTTACGTATCAGCTTGTAAATATACTTTTGCTCAATGAACGCGTTTTTCATTCTTATCAATTCGATCTAAAAGTTCTGGCTTAACCATCTGAATTATGTCCAGCAAGCATTCTCTCTGCATAAGTAAGCATATATAGTTCATATTCAAGGCACAAAGATATCGTATCTCAACTTAACATCATAAAGTTACAAATTCAGATAGCACACTCACAGCTTCATTAAACAGTTCTTGGTAAAGACCTGGTACTAACAAGGGAAAGAAATTACATAGGGATAAAGAACCTTACACATTGGGTAGCTAGGCGATCTTTTAGTTTGAACATGTCCTTACATGCTTTACTTTTTTTCTTATAGTATTTAGGCTCCTCGCCTTTCTTCTTCAGTTCTTCATCCATCTGTAACCCTATATAAGTCAAGTTGTCCATATAGGAATCAAGGGCATAGAAGCGCATGTTCTTGGTCTCTATCACATAACAAAACCAGTGGTCATCGTGAAGCACTGGAGCAAAAATAAATTCTGCATCACCAAGGTTGTATCCAATGTTTTGAGGCATGAACTTTTTTGCATGTTTTACCCATGACCAGCGTAAGGGATTTTCCACAATATTTTCCATGAAAAATGGGCAAAATATGTGCCTGGAGACTTTTCCATTTGATCCCCAACCATAGTCGCCACGGTCATTGCCATAAACTACATTAAGAACAAATAAAAACTGTTACAAAACAACAATATATTAGAACATTTAAATAACGAAAAACATTTAAGGTCTCTTACTGTGTTGCTAATCCACCCACTGTCACGAAGACAATAAAGCTCACCACGTGATAAGTGGAATCCAAACATTTCAACAAAGACACTGATGAAAATAGTTGTGGCAAAATATCAGTCTCAAATACTCCATAAACTAAATGTAGGATATATTATAAAATACATGACATGGGACACATTAACTTACTCTTCACCCTCTTTAACACTGCATTTTGTAGTGCAAAACTGATATAGCCTTTCCTTATCATCATTTATTCTCTTCCTCTCACCCTTGCATTCAGGTATCAACCAAAACGGACTTCCTATTGCTGGCTTCTTCTCTCTTTTAGACCTTCGTGGTTCTTTTACCTTTTCCTTCTCTTCTTTCTCTTCTTTCTCTTCATCTGAAACATTATGCCCTCCATTCATGTCATTGTCATCCTCATCATCATCTGATTGGGTGTCCACTTTACCCCTCACCTCCTCCTCTTCCTCCTCCTCTTTCTCCTCCTCCTCCTCCTCATCAGTTTCCATGGTATGCATTTCATCACCATCTTCCTTTAGTTCATGGTCCTTTCCTTCATCATTCTCTATATGTGAGGTATTAGCCACCTCATTACTGCCCCACAATAACATCTCTTCTATGGCCATCAACTCCTCGCCTACAAATGTCATAATTTTATGGTAGGCCTTCCGAATGACCTGAAAAAGTCACATCAAATTAAAACCACATTAAACGCCTTTATATTATCATACTACAAACAAAACTAAACAATTACAACGTTGCTTCACTTACAGGGTGATTAAAGTCCGATTCATGCTTTACAAAACTTTTTTTCCTTCTCCCATGCAATATACCTTTCCTATTGCGCTTCTCTTCCTTCACCATCTCATGCACCCTCTTGTAAGTCCAAAAGGATAAAGCATGCTCATAAGAAATCGCCTTATCTTTGCCAAGACAATAGTTTTGAAGACCATAAATCTGCACATTATTTTAATGACAAGTCATAAGGAAGCAAATGGCAACATTTACACAATCATATCATAATTAACAAACAATACACACTTACCATTAGGATGTATATGCAACCGTCCACATTTCTCCTTTTATTGACCTTTCCTTTCCTTAACTCCTTCTGATAATCATCAATTGACTTGCAAAGTACGTCCAATACAAGTGATGACCAATCAAAATTTGCCAAACAATTTGCTGTCAAGACCATGATCTTCAATATATGATTGCTCACTCTAACATCTGAACTGGGACACAAAAAGATCCCCAGTGCATACAAAACAAATAAGAATTCGAAGTCCTTATCTTTCTCATCCATTTTGATTAGCCATTCTCCTATTGTCTTGTACGCGACTTTGCCGTACACTTTTTTATATTCATTCAAAACTGTATTTTCATCATCCACCATCTCTACCTTAATTTTGTTTCCCTCACTAGGTATTCCCATTAAATCATGCACATTTTCTGCAATGATTTGCATTGGAGTGTCTCTTATGCACATTACCTTTGTTCGAGGGTTGAAGGCACACATCAACTCCCCACAATATTCTCTCAAAATTGAAGGACAACACACCTCAACCAGTTTATCAAACCCTATCTTTTTCAACCTATTCATCAGCACCTTACTACTTTTCACATGATTGCAAACGTTTATCAATTGGTTAGGGGCACACCTTGTGTGAAAAGGAACCCTATATGCCTCACAATCTAACGTACGAACCCTTACTTTACTAGCTTCTTCACTATATGCCTTCTTCGTCTTCTCGGGCAACCTTGCCCAGGCCTCTTTTAACTCTTTATTGCGGGACTCTAATGATTTGTTTTTCCCCGGGTTTTCCTTATAAAACTTCTTGGTAAAGAGTGAAAACGCAATGATTTTCAATTGATCTCTACTTTCCCTTCCTTTAACCATTCTCTTAACCTAAAATAGAGAAGACAAAAATTATAACAAAGCTCAAATAACCATATCTCTAATTGCATTTGAGTTACCATAAAGATTCAAAGTGCTAATGTAATAATCACAAGACCATTGTAAACCAGCCGTAACATGATAAAAATATGAACATATGCATAAAAAAGGTACAGATGTATTATAAATATATATTCCTGAAAACCAATGAATTAATTGCAATTAATTGCCTCAAATTGTAAATTTTTGTACACCTTCCACTAAGTATTGCAGGACCTTTCTTGCATGTAATTTCACTCTATCAAGTAATAGAGACAGAAACTACCCGATATAGACTGAACCAATACGGATATAGACTGAAGAAGAAGATCCCTAAGATCAGCGTTTGCTATTCTTGTATCATTGAAGTGGGTAACGACAAAGGTGACCTATAAAAACAAATCATACACAATTCAAGAATCCATGGATAAGAAAGAGACAACAACCATTATTAAACCAAAGGTGCAAGTAAGCCATGACGTAATTGCTCATTGATTTGTTTAAGCAAATTACATTCATAACACAAAAATTCCATAATTCAAGCTATTAAAAACTACTCAATCATTGAAACAGAACCTTTTACACAAGCCAACAATAAATCAATATATATATATACACATGCGTATCAAGACAAGAAATTATATATATAATGTCAGAACCACCGAACACCATGAATTGTTCCACTACTTGGTCAAACATGTTTTCCCTTATTTCAACGTAAATTTCAAAAAAAATCCTATAACAGCTTTGAAAACTTGATGGTTATCCCAAAATAAAATAATACTTCAATTGTGGTTCTAAAAATGAATCTTCCAGTTTAAATTGCAACAATTGATCCATACTAGTTCAAATTTAACTCCCCTAATTCACTGACACAGTTTTAGCAGAAAATCACAAGAACTCAACCATAATGCTCTCTTAAATCTTGAATCTCAACACTAGCATGTACTAATACTGTAGTTTCAGAATTCCAGGGCTCTAGTTAACAAGAATGGAATCGTAAGCATGATGGAAACAAGACAAAACAGAACATGGAAGCTTCATAGTCATAATCATAGCTCTGTTGAAAATTTGAACATGAAATCAGCAATGATGAAATCTAATATACTCCTAACTATGTATGTAGTACTCCTAACTTTGCCCAGAGAACTCTAATCAGAACCAGAAACAAGCATGAATTATCAATTTCTTTTAGTGAAAACTCAATTCCTCCTTATTCCTCCCTTTAACATTATCCTATGAAACACAACTTAGATCAAATCCATATTTCTCAAACCTCTCCCATCGCAGAAACAGAAGGATAAAAATAAATGGACAAGACTTACTAGAGTTTAAATCCGGTCTTGCATAACCTCCTCTACGGTGCCGATGACAGCTTCAACCTCCATCGACCCCTCTCTCTGTGTTTCTTTCCCCGGGAAACAAGGGAGAAGAAGAAAGAACAAAATCAAAAAATTCCACACTTCAGAAAATAAAAAATGCAAGACTCTATGAAGTTCGAAATCAGCAATAAACCATGTTTACTAAAGAGTTTCATTCCATTCTTGCCAAAAATAAGCAATAATCGAGACGGGTGAACAGTACCTCCTCTATGAACTTCGAAATCGGGCCATGAGAAGAGAAAGCTTGACTTCAAATAAGATGTTGCATGTCCAAGATGGCCTCACCGACGCCGGAAATCGACGGCGAGATGTGTGGGAATGCACAAGAGCTCGATTTGCTGTCCGATTTTTGAGCCCTAACTCCCACCCCTTTTTCTTCTTCAGTGCTTCGGTTCTTCGAATAGAGAGTGATGAGTCTGAATGCAATTTTGTTCTATCCTTTGTTAATTATAAAGGGAGGGCAAAATGGTATTTTGGGTATGGAACATAATACAAATGAGGTCCCTTGGGACTCTACTTTAATTTGGGCATTTAGTGGGACTTTTCTAATATTATGTGTCCTCCCAGGGACCTCTAATTAATTTTCCCTTTATATATTGATTAACTAAATTGTAATTTAAGGCCATATTAATTTTAAATAGTAAACTCAGGGTAATTGTTCTCTTAAACGGATGCTGTGAGGTGTCTAACACCCTCCCCACATACAATCGACTCCCGAACCATATTTGATTTTTCAAATACTATTTGTTTTTTAAATAGGTTTCAAAATTACCCTTGTTGTTAAAAATTTTGGTGCAAACTCCATTGACCTAATTCTAGGGCGCTACAACATGTAATAATGTGTTTGTTCCCTTTTCCATATATCCCATTATTCAGAGAACAAAATGTAAAAGAAATTATAGTATTGTTTTGATTTAAAAAATAATTAGTTATCATACAATTTATTTTTGGCTTAAAGTGCACCTAGTGCCCTGAACAATTTTCTTAGGTGCACCCGTTGTTGTCAAACTCGTGAGTTGACTCTCCGATTTTGATATTTTTACGGCTCTACCTAATAAAAACGTATCACGAGTCATGAGTCACCTAGATTCTTACTAGTTGTAAACTCAGTTAAACTCACGAGTTTACAGTTTTTACATTTCTACCTTATGAAATAGTTGTGTCAATTTGCTCGAATTCTCATGTTAATTATTTTTATTTGATTATATTCAATATATTTATATATAAATTTTATAGAAATTTCTTTATTTAATTTGATAATACATAAACGTTGATATAGTTAAGTCAAAATATTGTTATTTTTTGTATTTCTTATTTAATTATATACTTTAAACATGTATTTGTTAATAAAAATAAACTCTTACAAGTTTATGATTCACGATCACGATTAAATTTTACATTCTTATCACGAGTTTACTTAAACTCACGGGTTTGACAACCTTGGATGCACATAGTGCTTTAAAGTTTTTTTTTGGGCAATCTCACCCCTAAGTATTTAAAATAGGGCACGGTAGACTTCCTTGCCCAAGCATCGATTGCTCTGTCTATACCACTTGCGAAAAATAACTCCAATTATATTGAATAAATACTATTCTAAATTTTAAATATATACATTCTTCACATACATGTCGGGATATCTCAAAATAAGTCTACTACTTTAGTTTTGAAATTTTAAAAGGGTTTATACATCCAATACTTTGAATTAATTTCTTAAGTGCATCTATTGTCCAATAAATTATTTTTTGATGCACTTAACACCCTAAAGTATTTTATAGGTATGTCCAACACCCTAATTTATTGTTTATAACTTGGTGTTAGCTAGATGCATCAAAAAAATATTTCAAGGTTTTGGATGCAGCTAAAAAATACTTCATAGTTTGGATGCTTCAAAAATATCTTTAGGCGTTAGATGCATTTAAAAAAATTCTCCTAGATGTTGTATGCACCATAGATTACGTTAAGATATTCGATGCACATGGAAAAGCACGTCACCATTTTGAAAAACTAGCATTTGTTAACAATATCTATATATATATTCTATAAAGGACACTAATTCATTAGAATGAAACATTATACATTAGTACATAAATTTAAAATAAAATGCAAAGAAGGAGCATTAATCAGAGAATGCTCCTTCATAAAACAAGAAAGCTTGCTTTCATCAATACTAATGCATGAAGATGATTTGAAAGCCTTGAGCATACGATGAATATCCAAACCAACAACATCCGATTGTAAAGAAGGCTGACTCAAAAGCCAAAGGATTGATCCTGAAGAAATAACTGCAGGAGTTTGATTAGTAGAGAACAAGTCACAAGTATGAATCCATTGAAATGCCACCCTGATGGATCTAAGATGAAATAGAGATTATTGTAGTTTGATAATTTTCTATTCAAAGACCTGAATCAATTGATTTTTCCATGAAGATTTGCATTCTACATACAAGACCTGTAAAGGTCCTAATCTCATTCGTTATGACACACCAATCATGACTTCTGAGCACATAAACAAAATCAGGGGTTATCTTCGTGACTTTGGAGCCTTTGACTTTATGATGTCATGATGCTTAGTAATGAAAGCTATATAATTGAAAGATGTAACATCTTAAAAAATTAAATTAAGGTTTAGTGATTTTTATTTGGGATTTTAATAATCAATTCAAGAAATTATTGCGATTTTATGGGAATTTGAGGTATTGTTGAGATTCCTAGGGGTTAATATCTTTCTTATTTTAAGAAATATAATTAAGTATTAAATCTGAATTTGAATATTTAATTTTAATTTGAGGATTTTATAGAAATTTGTTGGAGAGATTTATGGTGAAAAGATAAATTTCTACGTGACTAAAGATTTATTGGTGAGGATTAATTTCAGAGAATAAGTAGGCTGAAAATAATTAGGATTTGATTAATGGAGATATTTGAAGAATTTGAGTGGTTTTGAGGATTTTTAGGAACTTAGTTTCTCCCTCAATTTAAAAAAATAGTTAGAAAATAAATCTTTTTACTTTGAGAACTTCGGGAAAATTTTCTTAAAGACTCAAATAAAATAAAAAGAGACTTATATATGATTAAATTAAAGTATTGGAAGTGTTTTTAAAGATGACAATCAACATATTTTTAAAATCATATGAATATTGTAAAAAACAAAATATTTGGATAGAGTCCAAAACCTAGTTAATTATCTAAATTTTAGGAGAGTTACTAAATTAATGATAATTGAGTGTTATAGTGATCTAACTATATAAATATATATAATAAGTGTGTGTGTGTGTGTATATTAGAACCAATGGGTGGGTGGTAAATGGGCTACCCACCATGTGATCCAAAACCTCCCCCCACATTTTTTTTCCAAAATAACAATATATGTAATTCCCTTTGTGTGTGTGTGTACGGCACACCTTGAACCTCTCCTCACCATAGCGAAGCATTTTCATTCCTTTTCTAATATTGCCATCGTAATTTGAGTGAAAGAGAGAAGTCCGAAAATCTTTTGTTAGGGTCTGTGATTTTGAGGGTCTCGATGCTTCTTGTTGCTTCCTATTGGTAAGGAACCTTCCCTAAGCCATTCTTCTCCCATTCTTAGTTTCTTCTTGTAATATCCTGTTGGTTAGTTTGGGATCTGAATTTAATCATGATAATTATATCATGAGATCGTTTCTAACGTGATCAGGGTTTCTTTTTAGTATACCCATTAGTTTTGAAGCATGATTTATGAATTAAAGCATATATAGGGGTGTTTTAAGCTCAAAATTTTGGGGGTTTTCTTGGAACCCAAATTGGAGTGATTGAGTCTTTGATTTTGGTTTATCTTTTGGGTTATCTAGGTAGATTAAAGGTGTTGAAAGAGTAAGTTGGGATAGATTTGATCCCGTATGAGTGTTTTCTTATATTCAAAGAGAGTTTAAGCTTGAGAAATTTATGATAGTGAGCAACTCAAGTGTAGTTCAATTTGGTTAGATACAGTGTAGGTGGGGATTTGGGTAAGATGGTGTTATCCTATAGGCTTGAATTCGTTGGATGAAGGTGTAAATGCTTTAGGTATGACTTTGGGAATGTGTAGTTAGGAATTTAATTTGCAACTTGTGTAGGAATTTAATTTGTAACTTATGTTTTCTTCTGGTAGATAGTAATTGTATGTGTTATGCAATGTAAAGTTTGAGTCGTGCTAAAATAGCATGGGGGAGCTGCGCTGTTGTGAGATCGGGCAAACTATCAGGTAATTACTTTCTGCTTGTTTGCGTGTGTGTGTCTGTTAGTGAGTAGTTTAGAATTTATAATATTTGAATAGCTATGGTTGTATATGAATATGGATTTTGAACGTCTATTTTTATTATATGACTCGTCTGGTGGAATATGTTATTTGAAATGTAATAAAGATGTGTATTGGAATATTTGGAACCACAATGTATATTGACTTTGAAAATTATTGCATGATCATACTTTGGAAAAACACTGGACAAGCCATGTGCCATATGGTTATTTGTGGTGCATTCTGATATGATATGGTTGATGTGGTTGTGTGTGTGACACCGGTAAATTGAACAAAATTTCATCACGTGATGAGGTTTCTTGTTGATCCACAGGGATTAATGGAAAAGAAAGATGAAAATGGGGAGAATACCCCTAGTTTGAGGCGAGGGTTGTGAGTCCCTACTGAACCGTATTGTGATATTGGTGTATATGTGATTGATGTGAATGCTATTGTGACATGTGAATTTGGATTTATTTATAAGTTTATCAATTTGAAACTATTGTATATTTATAGATGGTTTAAAGCAAGTTCAAGAAAAAGATGTTGGTTTATGTTATGCATCTACCTGATTATTTGTCATATGTTTTGAACTAATATATATTAATATTCCACTAGACACCTTGTTAGTACACACAACACATAGATAAGTAGTTAATGGTTACGTGGGTCTACCCCCTTCATCTCACTTTTGCAGGTCCTAACGACTCAGTAGGCAACCAACGGAAGGATGCGGGAACTTCTCACTGTGATAGTGAGTTTTTGGGCTAGCATGAAAGAATTTATTGCCACATTTAACTTTCATGCATGTTGTCATGCTTCAACTTTGTTTTCAGCATTGTTGTATTTTAATTTGAGCTATAGACTTTTTTATGGTATTTTGGTTTATTTATGGTGGTGGTTGTTATTTCTTGTGGATTGGTCCTAGTTTTGGTAGACTTATGTCACTCTGTAAACACCCTATTTTGTCCAGCCCCACAAAATAATAAAAAAATAAAAAAAAAACGAAAAAATCATCCTTGTAGAATTTCCACTAATTTTGATTGAAAAATGGCACTTTTATTATTATTACAAAAAATTAAAAATTAATTGATTTATTATAATTAGGTGTCATTAATGCTGATTGTTGGGTCATAATTGAAGAAGTAAATTTTGATTGTGATTATGAGCCATTAATGATGATTGGTGGTTGATTGATGTTTAAAAATTAATAAAAAAATAAAAAACAAAAATTATAACAAAATATTGTCATTTAGGTGCAAGAATAGGAAATGTTGTTAAAAGAAAAATTAAAAAAATTAAAAAACGAAAATAAAAAAAAATATTAGTTCATTTATGATAAAACCCTAATGGTGCCTATAAAAAGAGGAGTAAGAGCTCACAAAGGGGGGAAATCATTGGAGGAAGGATTCAGAGAGGCTAGGGTTTTTAGGAGGAAACATGGAGACTAAAAGAGAGCAGTAAGGAACTTTGGGAGAGAAAAGAGGTAGAGAGAAATTCCTAGTAAGGAACTTTGGGAGAGAAAAGAGGTAGAGAGAAATTCCTAGTGAGAACAGAATAGAGGTAGGGAGATTTAATTTTGGTGTATGATCGTCTCATTCTTATATTGGGTGGGTAGTGTATCAAATAGATCAATATTCTTTCATGCATCACACATCCTTTATCATATTTCTTTTTATTCATTTACCTATATTGTTCGCACATAACGAATTCAATATTCCCATCAATTTTCCTTCAATGATCGTAGCTTTGGACATTAAAGCTGGGAGAAGAAAGATACAACATGTGTTTGTGCATATTCCATATATCATTTGTTGCTTCATTCCGTCCTTTTGAGAAGTTAGATGATATGCTAGTTGTGTGTTCATTTAGATCAAATGCTATATGCATAATACTATGCATGATGATCATGTGCTCTCTATCACCCCATTATTTTTTGTTCTGCATGGCTTCCTTGTCCATTTGTTTGTACAGTTACAAGCTCAAGGAGAAAAAGGTACGTACTTGCTTTTTAGTTAAATCTAAATATAAAGTTTTTTTAATAAAACTAGAAAAGGCAATATAAATTTTTCTTAAATAAAATTTGATTTCAAAGAGTTTTGTTTTTATGCCGTGCGAGGTTTCAAGAACCTCCTCAGGTAATTCTGATTATTCTTTCGTGCGAGGTTATGGGAACCTCCTCAGGAATTTTAATCGAAAAAATTTTCAAAATATTTTTTTCCAAATAATAAGAAAAACATTTTTTTATAAAAAATAAAAAATACAAACCAATAAAAAAAAATATTTTTTTAATAAAGTTAATGAATGTTTTCCTAAAAAACACAAACCAAATGACACGCATTTCTACCCGAATTACATGGGCTTTGATCCCTTAAGGGTATGTAGGCCCTAGGTTAAATCCTAGGTCAAGTCCAACTATGTAAATACTTTTTTTAGAATATATTTTTATATTACTTTTTGGGTGATTAAAATAAATTTAATTTCAAGGCCATATTTATTTTTAGATAATTAACTTAGGGTTACCGTTCTCATGAACGGGTGCTGTGGGGTGTCTAACACCTTCCCCATGCACAATCGACTCTCGAACCTAATTTGGTTTTAAAGACCATTTATATATTTTCAAAAGGTTTTCCAAAATTATCCTATTTTAAAAATTTTGGTGACGACTCCATTTGACCTAATTTAGGGCTCTACATTCAGTTTTCCGTTTTATTTCACGATCTAGATTTTCAATTACTGTTAAGGATATTATGATGGTTTTGGAGACTGTGGGTTATGATGGCTATTGTAACACCCCAAATTTTAGAAAATATAAAATAAGGAGTAATTTAAGGTTTTAGGAATGTAACTAAAATATTAAAAAGCAGTGAAAATAAATTTATGATGTTTTAGGCATTTTTAATAAATTTTAAGGCTTATTATCTTTAAGAATCAAAGAGAAATAATTAGAAGATAAAATTTAATTTTCAAAAAGAATTAATAAGGGAATGTTTAGAATCTTGGGGTATTGTTTAGTATTTAAAAAGTCTTATAAATAAATTTGGAAATTAAAGTATATCTAGAAAAAAATATTTTTAGAATAAATTCAGATCAATTTGTAAAGGAAATGCTAATTAAAATTTTAAAGAAGGGCATAAAGGGAAAGAGGAAAAATAAAAGAAAAGAAAAATGACAATATCTGCCCATAGTTGAAAATATCTCCAGTTATACAAGGGCAAGATGGTAAAATACTTATTAAAAATATCAATATTTCCTCTTCAATTTATATACTCAACGTGTTCCTTTCTCTCCCACTCTCCTCTGTTTTCTCCCTCTCACCCGAGCTCTCTCTCTCTCATTCTCTCTTCGCTCTCTCTGTTCTTCGAACTCCAGCGACGGTCTAAGTGCGAATCGACAGTGACCGGCGACGAATCATGGTGGAAAACACCCAAGAAGCTCGGGCCAACATTGGGTAAGCTCCTTCCTTCGTTTTTCCTACCTTTCTTCCTCCGATTTGAGCAACTTTGGGAGAGGTCTGATTTGGGGGTTTTGGCATTTGGAGAGTCTTTAATCCATTAAATCAAAGAATAGGTTTAGAAAATGAGTTTTCCTAAGGTTTTATGAAGTTTCATGGCCGGATTCCTAAAAATTGCTGTTGTAGCTATTGTTCACCCGACTCTGTTCTTGTGATTTAGGGCAAGAATCAAACGAAACTTCTTACTAAACATGATTAGGAGTAGTATGAGCTCGAAGAAAGAGTATTATATGTTTGATTTATTGAGGTTTGATCTTCCCTGTTCTTCTCTGTTCCTCGTTCGTTCTGTCAGCCGAAATTCTTGGGTGGAAAATGAACAAGGATTTTGATTGTTGCTCTGATGGAATGAAATTAATTGTTTATGGTTGGGTGTATTAGAGTACTAATTGTTCATTTCTTTCTTTCCCTGCTTGTTTGGCCGACGGATTGCAGTGACTGGGGAGGGGAAATTTGTGATGTTAAACTCTAATTAGGATTTCATTAGGTGTAATTGAGAGATATAAGGATCATTGAAAATTTCTGGCTCTTCTTTCTTTATGGGTGGATTTGGGTGTGTAGAAAGAGAAGGGAGGAAGAGGAATAAGGATGGTGAGTGTGAGAGATGTATGAATTTTAGTTATGATTAAGAAGAAATTGTGATAATAGAGTTTAAATTTCTTGTCATCTGACTTGTCCTGAGTTTTGGTGTTGCAAAGAAAATAAAGAATGGGATATGGGAGGTTTTGGAATTGGATGATTTGTGGTTGCTGGGTGAATGTGAAGTAATTAAAATGTGCCTGAGTTTATGATTTTAGTTAGAAATTTGATTTGTAAGTTACTATATGGTGAAATACACATTGTGGGTATGTAATTCCTTATTGAATATTGGTGTGAAATATGGAGGTCATTAAATGTTGTTGAATTTTATGACGCTTGAAGCATGGATTAAATCTGGAAATTGTTCTGGTATTTAGATCTTGGTGGAAACAGAAGATTTGGTAAAAGTATGGGGACAAAAATGATTTTAGATAAACGGAACTTAAAGAATTTGTTTAAATGGCTAATGGAACTTGATGCTCTGCTTTGGGTGTGCTAATGCATTTGGGAATTATTTTCTTAAATTAGGATGATGTTATTGATTTTCTGAAGCTAGAAAGGGATTTAAAGAATTAGAAGTATGAAGTTTGGTAGTTTTGGAAATAGAATTTCAAGATTTCACGGTGAATGGTGAATAGGACTAGATGTAAAGTGATGTTGTTGGAAGAACTAGAAGCTAAAACTGATTGTGGACTTGCTGATTTTGCTGAAACATTGTTGTAAATGTTTGGTAGGTAATGAATCTAAATGATATATGGAGGTATATTTGCTTCAGTTGAGATGTTGAGGAGTGATGATTTGAAAACTGGAAGTATTTCCCCACTCATTAGGAGATGTCCCATGAATACTTTTGAAGGATTAGAAACTAGTTTCAGATTTAGAGAGCAAGCATTTTCAAAGGGTTTTAACTAATTATAATAAATGGGAAGAAAGTTTACTTGATTAGGCATTTTGGGCTAGGATCTCAATTGTTACTAGAAAAGAACATGAATAGTGTTTATTTATATGTTAGATGCGTTAAGAAATTTAATTTAGGAGACTTGATGATCAAATGTGAATGTTGATAAATGATGGGTTTGATTGAGGTATTAGATTTTTTTTAAGTCACTGTTTTGATTAAATTTAATTATATGGATTTCCTTGGTGGATTTAGAAGATGAAAAGTATTTGATTTGTGAATCAAGAATCAAGTGCTATTGAAGTCGAATTGCTTTATGTTTCTAAATTACGGTTGAAATTTAACTATAGCAGCTCATTTCAAGGTTTTTAAGTATTTAAGAAAATGGCTATGGCCTCTGGATGTTGGTTTTGGGAGAATCAATATTATAGTATAATACTAGCATGATTTTAGATATGTTAATAAAAATCAGGAAATTTTTAGATTTGTGCCAGTAGGTTTTCTAGTATGTAGGAAAGAAGTAAATAATAGTGTTAAGGTTCATGGCATGATCGGGAGTTATAGAAAGGAAGGTTTTAAAGGATAAAATCAGGTGTAAAGAGATGATAGTGGGACTAAAACCTTGTACCATTTTTAGTTAGTCATAAATTGCGATTCTGAGTTATTAGGTATGTAACACCACAAATTTTAGAAAATAGAAAATAAGGATTTATTTAAGGTTTTGGGTGGCATTTAGAAATTAAAAAGTCTTATAAATAATTTATGAGGCCAGGCGTATTTTTAATAATTTTTAAGGCTCATTCTTCTTTAATAGTTGAGAAAAAGTAGTTAGAAGATAAATTTAAATAAGGGAATATTTAGAACCTTGAGGTATTGTTTGTTATTTAAAAAGTCTTACAAATAAATTTGGAAATTAAAGCATATCTAAAGGGATTATTTTGGGACTTAATTCAGATTAAATTGGAAAGGAAATAGTAATTAAACTTTGCAAAGAAGGGCATAATGAAAAAGAAAAAATGAAAATGATCATATCTGTCCCTGGTTGAAAAATATCTTGAGTAATAGTCTTAAGGACAAAATGGTAAAATTACCCAATTAAAATTAATATATACTCCCCCACCTCCTCTTTCGCAGACTCTCTCACTTTTCATTTCAAATTTCCTTCACTCTCTATATCTCTCTATTCCTCTCATTTTCCCTTTGCTCTCCATGTTCTCTCGACGAAACCAGCGAGCTTCAACGGTGGTGTGCATGATTTCCGGCAACGGCGAGCTCCCAAGACGCATGCAAGACTCGATTAGTCGATAGGTGAGTCTCCTCTACTGATTTCTACTCCTTTCCTTTCACGATGTGAGAATTTTGAGAGGAGGGTTTGATCGGGTTTTGAGTTTTTGGGTGTTTTGAATCAATTAAATCAAAGCTTAGGTACAATGAAATAGTTCTCCTAAAGAAATTAGAGCACACATGAAAGATTTTGGCTAGAATCCTAATTTGTTCCGTTTTGCTACTGTTCATCACCGAAAAATCTTCAGTTCCCACCTGCAGCTAACTAAACTAGTGATCTAGAGTATAAATGAGTATCTTAAAGCAATTTTATTTGTTTATAAGTTCGTTTTGGAAGTAGATTGATGTTGCATGTGATTGGGCTCTTCTTTTTGGAGTCAATCGGAATATAGGGAGGTTGTTGTTTCAATCTTATATACATGGATTCTCTGAAATCATTGTTGGGAATTTGTTAAATGAGAAAGAAGATGGTGTGTGGATGTTCTTGCATTTCTTGGTTGGAGTGTTAAGTAATTTTGTTAAGATAGGAAATTTGTCATATTTCAATCCTAGTCAAATGAACGGGAGAAGACGAGTGTGTATATTTGTGTGACCAAGAAACTTTGTCTTTTGGTGGCTGTGAGTTGTGAGGGGTTTTATTTTTTGTGTGATGGCTTTGGAACTGGAAATTTGTCTAGGCTTGCTGTCATGAGGATTAATATTGGATAAGACTGAAAAATTTTAGATCTAATGAGGGAGAATGGATTCGGGTTCTAAGTTAAAGGAAGAACAATTAAGGGATCAGATGTCAGAACAATTAAGGGATCAAAAGGCATTGAAGACATATAAATAGATGATTCTTGAGATTGAACCTACTTTAATTACTATAGATAAGTTAGCTTGAATGTTTGATAATTTTGGTTATATAATTTGAAAATCTGAAAGTTGTACAGGAATGAAATGGTTAAAATGGAAATTTGTGTGGCTGCTTAAAGTTTCATTTGAGATGATTGGTATGGATTTTTAGACTTTGAAATTGCTAAGTTGTGGTTTAGAATGAAACTTGGGATGTTGATATTTGTTATTAAAGTTGTTTAAATAGAGAAGGTTTCTGATATTTATGATGTTTAATAGATGGAATTGGAGATTTTAAGGTGAAATTGATTAAGTGGATGAGGCTGTAAATTGTGATATTGTACTGAGAAATTTAATTGCAGCTGGATGTTCATATGGGTGTTGTCTTTACTATGTGTCTGCTAAAGTTTTTCTGAATCACATTGAATTGTGGAAAACTGAATTTTCTAGTGATGTTATGTACTTTAGTGTGTTTATTCTGAACCCTTGGCAACTATGTTTAAAGCTTAGCCCATAGTTATAGGCTCTAAATGGATCTAAATAGTCTAGAAATCAATAAAGTTTACTGTTTTGTGTCTATTGAACAAATATTTTGAAGTATTAAAGTTTGGTTACAGTGTATAAAGGTCTTTCCTTTCTTAAGATTCTGTTGAAGAAGCTTAAGAACTATCTATAGGGTACAGGGTTCAGACTTTACATGCTAAGAAGTGTCAGATTTAGAACGTTGTAGGGTTTAGAGAAGGTAATGTAATTTATTCTCTATGTTGCTTCACAAATTCTCACTTGGATGGCTAACCGATCTTGGATAGCTAAAATATGCTTGTGAACATTAAGACGGTGATTTATGTATAATTCTTAAATCTGGAGAATTTTTCATTTAAAGAAATGAGGCATTTATGAAAGATAAGGAATGTCATGTGCTCTAAATTAATGAAGTTAGAGGCTGTGGGTTTCTCCCTATGATCAGTAAAAGTTTCAACAAAGAAAAGCAAGTTTGTTAAACCTTCAAGGCATTGATGATAATTCAGTATAAAATTGTTAATTTGGATTATTTTAAAGGAGTGTTTTAAACTTTAGATTATGTTTTATAGCTTCAGAAATTATTATTGGAGTTTGGAACTAACTATAAGTTGCTTCTGGATGTTTTAAATGTTAAAAGAGTATTTAAATCATTAGAGCATGTCCAGAGGGCGATTATATAAAGCTTAGAGTTAGACTTTGCTTATGAAGCAGGAATTAGAGGTGATTTTATTGTTGTGTACCTTCAAATGTTAGTATGTTTAAGTATGACTTAAGTTGCTATAGTTGTGTAGATATATGAGTATGCTTGGCCGGATTATGGAAAGCTTGAAACCACATGGTGGTGTTGTTAAATGCTATTTAGAACCAATAAACGGTATAATTATGTATATAAGTGATTATTGGAGACAATTAAGTGAGGATAGAATTAATATCAAGATAGTTATTGCAAGTTACTATTTTTCACAAATATAAAAAAATGGGGTAGCATCAAGCACATTAGGACCTGAGAGATACGCCAAATTATTGTACATAAGCAATGGTATTAATTTATTATATTATATGTAATTATAGGACAAGATAGTGGGGTTGGTACTTCAAGGCATCGGCAAAAGGAAGGACCCAGCTGAGGTTTGAGGTAGTAGTTTAATTCATAATATAAATTTCTATATATAATTTTGTAATATCTGTGGCATTTAAATGGACATTATTCCTGTTATGATATTGATGATATTTGTGGAGTACTCCAAGGCCTAGTGGGTCGCTCCCCCTTTGCCAGTTAAATTCCTATAACCGTGAGGGTTATTGAGTAGCTGTGAGGGCTACAGTTAAATTCCTATAACCGTGAGGGTTATTGAGTAGCTGTGAGGGCTACAGTTAAATTCCTATAACCATGAGGGTTATTGAGTAGCTGTGAGGGTTACAGTTAAATTCCTATAACCGTGAGGGTTATTGAGTAGCCGTGAGGGCTATGATTGGAAAATCCAGCAAGTATTGGTTTAAAAGGGATATATGCTTTCATTATATGCACAGGTTTATGAAATTGATGTATAAGCATATATATAAGTGCACACATGATATGAAATAAACTGCTATTGAGATTTCCAATCTCACTGTTTTTCAAAACGTTTTCAGTATAGCAGAATGGGAGTAGCTAGCTGGGAAAGAAGTAAGGTAATGTGAAGGGGCAGGAATGCCTGCTTTGTCTTGTATCCTATAGGTAGTTACTTTAGGAACCTATTTACCTGTTGTTCGCCATAAATTGCTACCGCAAGTGCACGGGTCAAGTTTTAGTAGTATAGTTCAAGAAAGGGTTGTCGTTCCACTAGGACCACGTTAAAAGCGAGTTCATTAAATTCATTATATTCAAAATTAGCAATGGGCAATAGGCAAGTGATTTAATAAAGTTAAAATGACTAAAGAAAATGCAATTGTAAAATAGAACACTTGAAGTGAAATTTAACACAATGAGAAAAGCCTAGGCCTATTTATCCACTTGCATTTCATGACACCTAATTTCCCCTTCCCTAATGCCAATTTATGCCTATTATGCTATTGCTTGAAGTCTCTTGTGTTCAAATAGCTCTCTCAAGCCTATTCAAACCTTAATTGGTATTAACTTGCATAATCTCTTACTACATGCTATTACCAATTAGTCTCTTTAATCACCCAACCTCAATTTTCACAAAACTTGGTTAGTGAATATCTCTATCTCACTAACAACTTCCAATTAGTTAAAATTGCAAGACAAGCTTGGTTTTAGCCTAGTTCTTTCCCCAATTAATGCTCTCTCAAGCCACTAATTAAGCAACAATCCAAATGTTGGCCACCATTTAGAAAATCATAAGCTCAAGCTAAAACCATAACATAACATTCATTAATTTAGCAATAGGAAAGAAAATCATAGATGTCAATCCATACAAGCTTCAAAATAGACCAAGAATATGAGTTTAGCTACTCATAACACAAGAAGTATCAAGAATCATCATCAAATACATCACAATGCTCAGAAATAAGCAAGAGAAATGAAGAAGAGAAAAGAAATGAAGAGAAGCAAACACAAGAAATTTCTGCTTGAAGCTCAAAAATCTACTTCTCCCAAGCTTCCCAATCTTTCTCCAAGCTTTCTCTAGCTTCTCTTGGTGTTTCTCAGCCTCCAATTTCGTGCCCAAAGTGTTCTCCCCCGCAAACTCGGCTAACCCTAGCTTTGATCTCCTTGTTTTTGTGTGTTTCAGACCCAAAACGCGCAGCAGAACTGACGCGTTTTCGCTGCAGCGAGAAGATGTTCTCGCTGCAGCCAAGCAAACAGAGAGGAGAGGGATTCTGAAGAGGTTTCTCGCTGCAGCGAGAACATCTTCTCGCTGCAGCCAGGAAGGCAGAGAGGAGACCCAATTTTTGCCACTTGTTTGCTGCAGCTAGAAAGTGTTGTTGCTTCATCCAGGAGCTCAATCATGCCTCCTTTAACTTTGCTTTGTTATCCTTGCTTCCCTTTTTCTTCACTCTTAATTTCTTCTTCTTTTTCCTACAAATTAGAGAGGGAAATCATCAATTCATCTCAATCTTAAGGTGATAGGAGTTCACACATTTTTCACATAATGTTCTTCCTTACAAGCATATTATCAGGCATATATGAGCTCAAAGCATGTGAAAAATGTGCGAAATGTGTAAAATTTCTAAAGGTTAACACCCCCAAACTTGAACTTTTGCTTGTCCTCAAGCAAAGCTGAACAACATAATTTATGCAATTGCATTTGAGTCCTCAGAATGTTCTTGTTAATGCAAATAGCAGAAATGACCAATTCACATGCGACTTATCATACTTCACAATATTGAAATGCACTTTAATGAATTCCTTAAAATTGTATCATTTAGAGTCCAAAATTGAGAATGATTTGAAAACTCTGATTTTCAGAAATTAGCAAGAATTTGAATCACATACACATTCAATTAAACCCACTCATCTACATCTTCTCAGTTTCTCCCCTTAGCTTTCTCATCACAAAGACTCAGAAGTTACTTCTCCTTATTGCTCATTTGAGTTCTTTTCAATCTCCCCCAAACTTAGAGTTTGTACCATTCATAGCTTCTTGGGGCATGAATACTTTTTTTTTTTAGTTTATCGTCATTCATATATATATATTTTTGTCTTGAGCTGTTGTAATTAACCTTTTTACGCGACCTTGCACATGGGTGGTGCAACACCGGTTACTCAGTTATTCCAACAATCGCATCAAGAGGCTTTTGCCCAACTCATAACCCTTCTTAACTTAACCGTTTGACGCGAGTGCCAACATTGGTAAATGAAGTGCCCCCGGTTACTAAGTTAAGTCTTTAGGCCAGCGGAGTTGTTACAATTTCTTCATTAGTACTTTGAAATCCCATGACAATCTACTAAGGTTTGAAACTTTACAAAGATGCCTTTGAATAGATGTAATTACAAACCTATATGTAAAACAAATTGCCACTTATTTCTTACTAAAAAAGAATTCTCAAATCTTTCTTGATTTTACCCATGCTTCCTTTTTTTTTTGTTCAAAAAGTTCCCGAAATTCACAAAGTGCCAAACCAATATCAAGATTCATTCTAAATTACTTGTGAACTAAAATTTCTGCCATTTTGAATGTTGAACAATTTAATTCTAATCATTGGACTCTATGCAATCATTAAGGTCAAGCTTCACACAATACAAATAAAATTTCAAGTTTGTGAAATTTTGCACATTTCAAAGCGGAGGAGCTTTCAAAAGAAAATTTTCAAAAAGTTTGCTCCTCTCCCCCAAACTTAAATGGGACAATGTCCTCATTGTCATTGGACCATTAGTAGTCCAGGTAATTTCCTGTGCAAAACATAAGTAGGCAAACAAGAAGTAAAGCCATCAATAGCTCTAGCAGATGCAACACACACGAGTCAAATATGCAGAGATATAGCAAAATAAAACAGAAGGCCATCAGTAGCCTTAAGTGTCACTAAGCACCAAGAATCCAAGAAAACAAGTAAAACATCAA
Organism: Mimosa bimucronata; assembly: GCA_037074515.1. Classification (NCBI taxonomy): domain Eukaryota; kingdom Viridiplantae; phylum Streptophyta; class Magnoliopsida; order Fabales; family Fabaceae; genus Mimosa; species Mimosa bimucronata. The sequence continues at coordinate 7,934,960 of CM073446.1, forward strand.
AAGGAACCATCAGTAGTTCCTGCAGCTAAACAAAAGGCCAAAAGGTCACCAAGTTACCAAAAGATCAGTTAGCAAAAGCTATCAAAAGTAAAGTCAAACTAAACAAAGTCAGATCACAAGCAGATAACAACAAAAAGAAATCAAGCATCATCAATAAAATCATCATCAGCAGCTGCTCCTGAAGTACTTGCACCAGGATCCTCAATCATGAAAGCAGTATCCTCATTCGGCTCAGAATAATCATCCTCCTCAGGCTCATACTCATCCTCCTCAGTCTCTTCACTCTCGGTGCCCTCAGGTACTTGTATGGGAATATGCAGATGCTCAGCCATCTGTATCAGTATGGAATGGTCCATGGCTTGCCGCCTGGCTAATCTGACCTGAGCTCGGTGCATTTTCTCCTGAGATAGCTGTAACCCGTCAACAGATTTCTGGAGATCCTGGAGTCGAGAGTGTATTGTGGGGTTGGCGGCCCCAGGTGTGGGAGGACCAACATGTGTGGTCAGCTGAGAGTACTTGAAGGGCCCCTTGGCATCAAAATGGGGATCTGATTCATCGTCAGGCACGCCAGCCTTCAAGAGGAGATCAGAAATAAAGTGTGGAAACAGAAGGCTCCTCGAAGTTGCTTGGGTGGCTTTTGTCAAAGCGGTATACATGATGGACGCCACATCCACAAGCTGCTCCTTTTTTAAGAGATAGACAAGCAAACACAAGTAGGAGGGTATCTTGTTTAGGTGTGTTGTTGGCCAGATGTTTGCGGTGACAAAGTGTAGCCACAAGTTGGCTTGGGGGGTAAGCTGACTTTGGAACAGGTAGAGCTGGTTGTTGTGTGGTTTATACCATTTTCTTCTTCTTGGATGGAATATTTCCTCAGCTATGTCCTTGAATGGATATTTCTTATCAGCACTGATGAATGCCTTGTATGCACAATGCTCCCTGTGCGGGAGTTTGTAGAAAGTACGTATTTTGCTCTCATCAATGTAGACAGATTTTGATCGAAACTTGCAGATTAGAGCACCCCCTCCATAGGTTTGAGCATAGAACTCATGAACAAAAGCTAGGTTACCAGCCTGTCTCTTCTGTACCAGTGGTAAGAATCCTTGCTTTTTCAGTGATTCATAGAATTCTTGGTATTGGGCATCTTTTTTAAACTCCCGCTCATGCTTGAGGGACTTAGCTTTAACCAACGTTAGTTTGTCTTCATCGGATAAGGGCTGATTGGGAGGCGGTGGAGTAGGAGTAGGCTTTGGCTTTGATTTCGCTTTGCGCGGTCTTTTGGGTGCCATGATCTGAGAGAAGATAACAGAAAACACACAAACAAGCACAAACACTCAACACAGGCAGAAAACAGACTCAAAAAGCAAGAGAAGAAAACTAACTATCCTATGTAAGCTGAAAAACTTCTAAGGCTACTCTAAGAAAAATCCTACACCTGCCCATCAATGATTCCAAACTTAAAAGCTATCCACACTGCCATAAGTCATCTAAACCACAAATCATACTCCAGTTCAATCCTGACACTAAACCTTACTGCCATTTATCATCTAAACCCAGTGCCAACATCAGTTCAGGCCTAATAGAAGTTAACTTCTGAACTCAAAAGCCACTGGTCCAACATTGCACAAAAGTTGCCATAAGGGCTAATTGACTATATCAATTTGAGACAGTATATTGAGCTTACAATTTTGTCAGAATGATGTGAGAATGTTTTAGAGCAAGCACTAATCACTGTCAAAAACTGATATATATCAATTAAGCATAAGACATTGTAATCTAAAGTTGAATTATGTATATTTCCATATGCAAAAGCGAGGGTTGTATGCAACATTCAAAGTATATTTGGTTTCGAATAGAGTTGCAACAGTGAGTAGCAAAAGTGAATTTGTGCATATGGAAATACACACAATTTACTCCCATAATCCCATAGGCAACGACACTATGCTCTGCTAAAAAAATCCAGAAAAATCACAGCTGAAACAAGACAAAATTGAACCCAGAACATCCTAGCAACGTGGTCTAATGTTCAGAAATGCCAACATTTAGACTAATAGCAAACTAAATAACCTAATCCTAATCTGAAAATTTAAAGAAAGATCAAGAAAATTAATGAAACAGAAACGTACCGAACTTGAATCGAGAAGAAAGAGGTGGAGAAAGAAGGGATACGGTGGCGCTGGTGGAGGGAGTCCGGCGAAAACGAAAATGGTAAGGGTGACAGTGAGATTAGGACTCACGGCGAAGGAAGAAGGAGAAAGTAGAGAAAGAGGAATTGAAGCGAGAGAAGGAATGGGGAGCGAAGTGTGTGTGGGTTGTGGTCGGAAAAAGAGATGGTGGTTGGGGGACAAGGCCACAAAAGCGAGGACGAGTAGTGGAAGGATTTGGGAGAAGATGGTAAGAAATCGGATAAGAAGGGAGTTCGAATGGAGGGGAGAGAGGGGGATGAAAGATTAGTGTAGCGGCTGGAGAGGTGGAGAGGTGGTTCACATCGGAGGAAGGGAGGGAGTTGTAGCGGCTGGGGGGTTGGTGGTAAGGGGAAAACGATGGAGAAGGGGGGTTAGGGTTAGGGTTAGGAGAGAATAATGAAATGTTTTTGGGCATTTTGTATTTTTATTTTATTTTATTTTTTTAAAAAAATGAATGGGGACACAATGGAGGCTAGGTACATGGGGTAAGATGGGAAGAGAAAAAGAAAATAAGGGCAGAAGGGGGAAAATATATGCACAGAGTGGCTTATTCTCGCTGCAGCGAGCAAAGTTGCTCGCTGCAGCGAGGCAGACAGAGGCTAAAGTATTTTCTGGGGTGGCTTCTCGCTGCAGCGAGCAAAGTTGCTCGCTGCAGCGAGGCAGACAGAAACGAAAGGTAAACAGGGGAGCTTCTCGCTGCAGCGAGCAAGGTTTCTCGCTGCAGCGAAGCAGACAGAGGCTGAATGGTCCCTGTATGAGCCTCTCGCTGCAGCGAGCAAAATTGCTCGCTGCAGCCAGGCAGACAGAGGCTCAAATTTGTCTTTATGAGACTCTCGCTGCAGCTAGCAACTTTGCTCGCTGCAGCGAAGAAGACAAAACTTGCTCCAATAAGTTGCTCGCTGCAGCGAAGAAGACAAAACTTGCTCCCCTAAACTTATTGCCCAAATTTATAAACAAGCAAACCATGGCAACACATCAAAGCATAAACATCTAAAGCACCCAAAAACACATCAAATGCAGTTCATAACCAGCCAAAAGTATTCCAATTCATCCCAAACAACAAATATCATTCTTAACATAAATTTTCACACAATATCATTAAGCATTCTAAATATCAAACCATCAATCCATAACAGAGAGTGTATCATCAGTAGCCTCAGTATTACTGCATTTGCAACAAATCAATTCATATTTAGAATAAAAGAGAGGTTCAAATACTCCCCTTTGGGGCTCCCCTTTTTGCAAGCAATGTCTCTTAGCTTGAATCCATGACATCCCTCAATCCTTGGCAATCTTCCATCATCAGAGCAAGTGTAGACTTTCTTTCCTACCAAAACAAAAGATCAAACATAACTCTAAAGACTAAAAGAAACTAAAATAAAATGAAAAAGATGAGTTCAAGAGCTTGGGTTGCCTCCCAAGAAGCGCTTGGTTTTAAGTCATCAGCCCGACTGTGCCGCTTCAAGCTTTATCATCCAAGTAGACAGTAGAGATGATTCGATCTACTTGTCCTCCCCAATAGTGTTTCACCCTTTGTCCATTAGCAGAAAATCTATCTCCTACTTCATTCTCCAGCTCCACATTGCCGGATTTAGAGACACTCACAACTGTGAAAGGGCCAGACCACCTTGACTTCAGCTTACCAGGGAACAAACGCAGCTTTGAATTAAATAGGAGAACTTGTTGTCCCGGTTCAAAGATTTTAGGCACAATGACCTTGTCATGCTGCCTTTTGGTCTTCTCCTTATATAATCTTGAGCTCTCATAAGCCTCTAGCCGGAATTCATCTAACTCATTGAGTTGGAGTAGACGTTTTTCTCCACAAGCTTGAGGATCAAAATTCAGTTTCTTGATAGCCCAATATGCACCATGTTCCAGCTCAACGGGCAAGTGACATGCCTTACCAAATACAAGGCGAAATGGGGACATCCCAATGGGAGTTTTGTAAGCCGTCCGGTAAGCCCATAAAGCATCGTCCAGTTTGGTGGACCAATCTTTTCTTGTAACATTCACCACTTTCTCAAGAATGTTCTTGATTTCCCGATTGGAAATTTCTGCTTGGCCATTTGCTTGAGGGTGGTAAGGTAATGCAATCTTGTGCTTGACACCATATTTCTTCATTAAAGCTTCAATTTGGTGATTGCAAAAATGGGTGCCCCCATCACTCACAATGGCTCTTGGAGTGCCAAACCTGGTAAAAATGTTCTTCTTGAGGAACTTAATGACGGTTTTGGCATCATTGGTCACACATGCCGAGGCTTCCACCCACTTTGAAACATAGTCCACTCCAACCAAAATGTATTCATTGGTGAAAGACTTAGGGAATGGCCCCATGAAATCAACTCCCCAAACATCAAACAACTCCACTTCAAGCATGTTGGTTAAAGGCATCTCATCCCTTCTTGAAATATTTCCCACTCTTTGACATCTATCACATTGCAAAACAAATGTGTAGGCATCCTTGAATAAAGTCGGCCAAAAGAAACCACATTGAATCACCTTAGCAGCGGTTTTCTCACCTCCAAAGTGGCCACCATAATCAGAGGAGTGGCAACCATGGAGAACACCTGGTTGTTCGTTTTCTGGTACACAACGGCGAATCAGTTAATCGGGACACCGTTTGAACAAGTATGGTTCATCCCAGAAATATTTCTTCACATCATGCAAGAATTTGCGCTTTTGGTGAGAATTGAGATCCGGAGGTAGGACTCCACAAACTAGGTAGTTCACAAAATCGGCATACCATGGAGTAGAAGACATATCCACATAGAACAAATTCTCATCTGGAAAAGATGCATTAATTCCTTCACTCTCATCAAATTGAGCCTCAGTACTCAACCTAGACAGATGATCTGCTACTTGATTCTCGGTTCCTTTGCGGTCTAGGATATTCAAGTTGAATTCTTGGAGTAGAAGTACCCATCGAATCAGCCTAGCCTTTGAATCTTTCTTGGTAAGCAGATACTTGAGAGCAGAATGATCAGTATAGATAATCACCTTGGTGCCCACAATGTAAGACCGGAACTTCTCACAAGCAAATACTATTGCAAGCATCTCCTTCTCTGTGGTAGTGTAATTAACTTGAGCACCATCAAGGGTCTTGCTAGCATAGTATATTGGTTGGACAATCTTCTCTTTCTTTTGCCCCAAAACGGCCCCTACGGCATAATCACTGGCATCACACATAACAATGAATGGGAGACCCCAATCTGGAGCAACAATGATAGGAGCAGTCACCAACCTTTGCTTGAGCTCCTCAAATGCCTTAATACACTCTTCATTGAAAACAAACGGCATATCTTTTTCGAGCAAGGCACAAAGAGGCTTGGTAATCTTAGAGAAGTCTTTAATAAAGCGGCGATAGAATCCCGCATGGCCTAGAAAGCTCCTCACGCCTTTGACATTGGTCGGCGGAGGTAGTTGCTCAATCACGGCAATCTTGGCTTTGTCCACCTCTAAGCCATCTTTAGAAACTTTGTGTCCCAACACAATTCCTTCCTTCACCATAAAGTGGCATTTCTCCCAATTTAGCACAAGATTGGTCTCTTCACATCTTTGCAACACTCGGTTCAAATTATCCAAGCACAAGTCAAAAGAATCACCAAACACCGAAAAATCGTCCATGAATACCTCAATGGTATGTTCAATCATATCAGAGAAGATAGACATCATGCACCGTTGAAAAGTGGCAGGTGCATTGCATAACCCGAATGGCATCCTTTTGAAGGCGAAGGTGCCATAAGGACAAGTAAAAGTTGTCTTCTCTTGATCCTCTGGAGCAATGGCTATTTGGTTATAGCCGGAGTAGCCATCAAGGAAACAAAAGTACTCTTGTCCAGCCAACTTGTCCAGCATCTGGTCAATAAATGGCAAGGGGAAATGATCCTTGCGTGTAGCATTGTTGAGCTTCCGGTAATCCATGCAAATCCTCCACCCGGTCACAGTGCGAGTGGGAATGAGTTCGTTTTGGGTGTTAGCCACTACAGTCATGCCCCCTTTCTTAGGAACACATTGGACTGGGCTCACCCATGAACTATCAGAGATGGGGTATACAATTCCGGCGGAAAGCCATTTGAGGATTTCTTTCTTCACAACCTCCTTCATTACTGGGTTTAGTCGCCTTTGATGCTCAATAGAAGGCTTGTGATTTTCCTCCAACAAAATCTTGTGCATGCAAAGAGAAGGGCTAATACCCTTAATGTCAGCTATGGTCCACCCAATAGCTCTCTTATGCTCCTTCAACACTCTTAGCAATTTCTCCTCTTGCAAACTTGAGAGAGTTGAAGAGATAATCACTGGCAAAGACTTAGAGTCACCCAAATAGGCATACTTTAAGTGTGAGGGCAGAGGCTTCATCTCAAGAGTTGGTGCAACTTCAATAGATGGCTTCAATGGAGAGTGTAATGCTTGAGATACATCTAAAGGCTCAAATGGCTTGAACCTAGATGGAGGGAAGGCTTCCATGCTAAATATCCCATTAAGCTCTTCTTGGTTGAAATCTTCAAGATTCTTTTCACCAATAAGGAATGCCTCCAAAGGGTCTTTGATCATAGGCTCATAAGATTTCTCTTGAACAACCGAATCAAGCATATCTACCATGAAGCATTCACTAGATTCATCATCATGAAATTTTAAAGCCTTGGACATATTGAAAATCACCTTCTCATCATTCACCCTTAAAGTGATCTCCCCTTTTTCAACATCTATGAGGGTTCTTGCCGTAGCCAAAAATGGTCTCCCCAAGATGATAGGGATTTTCCAATCAACCTCACAATCCAACACAACAAAATCCGCAGGAAATATGAATTTATCAACCTTAACCAAGACATCTTCTACAATACCTCTTGGGCGGGCGGTGCTACGATCGGCAAAGAGTAGAGTGACCGTAGTAGGCCGTGGTTCACCTAGTCCCAATTGATTGAAAACAGCAAGTGGCATAAGATTGATGCTAGCTCCCAAATCACAAAGAGCTTTGCCATTGAAATTTGTGCCAATGTTGCATGGGATGTAGAAGCTCCCCGGATCTTTCAACTTAGCCGGTAGCTTCCTTTGGATGACCGCACTACATTCTTCAGTTAGAGCAACTGTTTCAAACTCACTAAAACGCCTTTTCTTAGATAGCACATCCTTCAAGAATTTAGCATATTTAGGCATATTCTCCAATGCTTCGGCAAATGGAATATTGACATGTAGTTGCTTAAACATCTCCACAAACTTCTTGAATTGAGTATCCTCCTCTTTCTTCTTGAATCTTTGAGGATAAGGTAGAGGAGGTGTAATGGAGAAAGAGGTAGTCTTCTGCTTCTTTTCGTCACCTTTGGCTTTGGTCTCCTTAGGATTTTGAACAACTTCATCAAGACTTTCATCAACTATCTTCCTCTTTTTAGTATCATCCCCTTCAACCACAATGTCTTCACCAACTTGCTCATCCTCATCAATTTCAACTACCTTGGGTTCTTGAGCAACCTGAGGTTTCTTGGTCGGCACAGAGGAGTTATCCACAATGTTACCACTCCTCAAAGTGATTGCTTGACATTCTTCCTTTCCGTCCCTTTTTGGATTGGGAATGGTATCACTTGGTAGCCCTTGTCTAATCAATGTATTGACTTGAGAAGCCAATTGACCCATATGCACTTCAAGGTTCTTGATAGCCGTGTCATGAAGAGAAGTCTTGGTATTGGTTACCTCTTGGTTAGCAAGTATTTGAGTAAGCAGCTTCTCAATTTTTGACTCATCAAGCGGCTTTTGTTGAGGTGCTACATATCCGGGAGGTGCTGGTGGTCGGTATGAAGAAGAAGAAGCTTGAGGTGGGTTAAGACTTGGACCACTCTTCCATGACATGTTTGGATGGTTTCTCCACCCTTGGTTGTAAGTGTTGGAGTAGGGATTTCCTTGAGGGGCCCTATTAGAATTGTTCATGTAGTTGAGTGATTCCATAGTATGATGGCAATCTTGAGAAGGATGATCCCCTCCACAATTCTCACAGGATTGAATGGAGCTCTGAAGTGCATGCACACCTGTAGGTAAATGAGTTTCTATCTTCGATTGAAACTTTTTGAATTGTTTTGTCAGATCTTCAAGTTGAGCACTAATAGCACTGTTATCACCAGAGCTGCTTCTGTATTGCATTGTGTTAGCAGCCAAATTCTCAAACAATTCTTGGAGTTCTGAAGTTTTCAACTTTGTGATTTCTCCCCTAGCCGCCGTATTCAACATCACTTTTGTGGCTTCATTCAAGCCCTTTTGAAAAGCAGCAAGTAGAACAAAGACATGCTGACCATGGCTAGGACAATTTCTCCACATATCCTTGAAACGCTCCCATGCTTCATAAAATGTCTCACCAGGCTCTTGCTGGAAGGTGAGGAGTTCACCTCTTTGAATAGCCCTCAAATCAGTAGGAAGAAACCGGGCCTTGAACTTAGTTGCCAAAGTATCCCAATTGGTGATGGAATTCGCCGGAAGGGAATTGAGCCAAGCAAGTGCCTTACTCCCTAGAGACATAGGGAATAGGCGAAGACGCAATGCATCTGCAGAAACTCCTTGAGTCTGGAAATTGCTACACACCTGAACAAACTTGGTGAGGTGCTCGACCGGGTCTTCAATCTTAGTACCATTAAAGGTACCCATAAGTTGGAGCAGCTGAATCATCACCGGCTTAACTTCAAAGTTCCTTGCAGTGATGTTCGGGAGTCTAATGCTAGAGGAATAAGTGATTTCCTCTCTCGCCAAGAACTCCTCCATAGAGATATCTTCATCTTCCGCAACTTGACCAGCCATTTCAGGTCGAATGGGCGGGTCTTGCACAGGTGGTTGAATTGGTTCCTCCGGTTGAATAGGTGGTTCCAACAGTAGTGGTTGATGTGGATCTTGGTCAAGAGCCACCTCCAAATCTCGTTGCATGCAGTTGGAGCGAATACCTATAAACACAAGAGGATCCGACGAGTATCAAACTTATCACGACACTTGAACAAAGTAACTTAAGAAATGCTATCTCTAACTAGACAAGTAGAAATAACACAGTTTCAGTTACCAAAAGACAAGAAAGAAAAAGCCCAAAGATAATCAAGCTCACAATGTACTCAATGAACTCTTGAGTGACTTAAAACACAATCCCCGGCAACGGCGCCAAAAACTTGTTCGCCATAAATTGCTACCGCAAGTGCACGGGTCAAGTTTTAGTAGTATAGTTCAAGAAAGGGTTGTCGTTCCACTAGGACCACGTTAAAAGCAAGTTCATTAAATTCATTATATTCAAAATTAGCAATGGGCAATAGGCAAGTGATTTAATAAAGTTAAAATGACTAAAGAAAATGCAATTGTAAAATAGAACACTTGAAGTGAAATTTAACACAATGAGAAAAGCCTAGGCCTATTTATCCACTTGCATTTCATGACACCTAATTTCCCCTTCCCTAATGCCAATTTATGCCTATTATGCTATTGCTTGAAGTCTCTTGTGTTCAAATAGCTCTCTCAAGCCTATTCAAACCTTAATTGGTATTAACTTGCATAATCTCTTACTACATGCTATTACCAATTAGTCTCTTTAATCACCCAACCTCAATTTTCACAAAACTTGGTTAGTGAATATCTCTATCTCACTAACAACTTCCAATTAGTTAAAATTGCAAGACAAGCTTGGTTTTAGCCTAGTTCTTTCCCCAATTAATGCTCTCTCAAGCCACTAATTAAGCAACAATCCAAATGTTGGCCACCATTTAGAAAATCATAAGCTCAAGCTAAAACCATAACATAACATTCATTAATTTAGCAATAGGAAAGAAAATCATAGATGTCAATCCATACAAGCTTCAAAATAGACCTAGAATATGAGTTTAGCTACTCATAACACAAGAAGTATCAAGAATCATCATCAAATACATCACAATGCTCAGAAATAAGCAAGAGAAATGAAGAAGAGAAAAGAAATGAAGAGAAGCAAACACAAGAAATTTCTGTTTGAATCTCAAAAATCTACTTCTCCCAAGCTTCCCAATCTTTCTCCAAGCTTTCTCTAGCTTCTCTTGGTGTTTCTCAGCCTCCAATTTCGTGCCCAAAGTGTTCTCCCCCGCAAACTCGGCTAACCCTAGCTTTGATCTCCTTGTTTTTGTGTGTTTCAGACCCAAAACGCGCAGCAGAACTGACGCGTTTTCGCTGCAGCGAGAAGATGTTCTCGCTGCAGCCAAGCAAACAGAGAGGAGAGGGATTCTGAAGAGGTTTCTCACTGCAGCGAGAACATCTTCTCGCTGCAGCCAGGAAGGCAGAGAGGAGACCCAATTTTTGCCACTTGTTTGCTGCAGCTAGAAAGTGTTGTTGCTTCATCCAGGAGCTCAATCATGCCTCCTTTAACTTTGCTTTGTTATCCTTGCTTCCCTTTTTCTTCACTCTTAATTTCTTCTTCTTTTTCCTACAAATTAGAGAGGGAAATCATCAATTCATCTCAATCTTAAGGTGATAGGAGTTCACACATTTTTCACATAATGTTCTTCCTTACAAGCATATTATCAGGCATATATGAGCTCAAAGCATGTGAAAAATGTGCGAAATGTGTAAAATTTCTAAAGGTTAACACCTGTGTATGTTGTATGATTAAATAATTAAGACAAGTTGGAAGCTTGTCTAGTAATTAATATATATATATATATTTGCATATATAGATATATCCTTAATAAATAATAGAATTACATACCCATGTAAGAGGGTTATCAATCGAGATAACCCGCCAATATATTAGTATAGTAAGAGAGGTGTAAATAGATAAATAGAACATAATCTAAATAATATGTAAATATTGTGTAAGGGATTTGAATCCCCAAGCATTATAATTCAAGTTATTTTAAGGGACAATTGCACATAGGTCCCAAGCAAGAGAATTAATTTCAGACAGGTCCCAAGGAGTTGTTAATAACAACTATTAACAACTACAATAGCCTTGGTTAACAAGTGAAGGAGTTGTCAATGGACCTGTCTGAAATTAATTCTCTTGTTTGGGACCTATTTGCAATTCTCCCTTATTTTAATTGTTTTTATAACCACTCTATTTTATTGAAAGTTTAAAGATATTCCAATTTGTCCGAAAATCCCATTTGAAAGAAAGGAAATTTGATTTATATTTTGGAAAGAAAAAGTTTTAAATTTTTCGTATTTTTGGGCTTCTGGAATTAAGAAGTGGTTATAAATCAATTAAAATGCCATAATATAGTAGTAAAAATTTAAGTGTTACAAGGCATTTTGGCTTGACTGGTATAGGATTTTATTTTCATGCGTAAAGTTGAAGTGACTATGGTATACTTAAATTGAAATTGAGAATTTCAATGGATGCTTGAGGTTTCAAACCTGTTATAGATTTTAAAGAGGCATTTGAAAGTAAAGTTTCTGTTTTGAGAGGTGAAAGGAAATTAGAGAAATTAGAGGATAACTTAGAGTTAAGGTATTTGATATTCATGTGTTTATGTGTGTGTTTCTATAACATTAAAAAGGATTTATCATAAATACAAAATTTATTATTTGAACTAAATAATTAAGTTGTTTAATGTGTTTGAAGGACTAGAAGACTATATGTATGTGTGAAATTGAGATTAAGATTTGGTGGTAGAAGTGGCTGTATGGTTCATTAAGAAATGGGGAAAAGGATTAAAATTAGTAAGTTTTATAATTAAAGTAAGAGGTTGGGGAAGCAGGAAAGGAGTTGTGAATTTTGTGTATTTAGAAGTATAGAAATCTGAGTTAGGTTCGATTTGGAGTGATGATGATTGAATCTGTGTTATAAACTATCTTTAAGATGTAGTGAGAATTTTTGTTGATTTACTAAATAGAATCATATATATATATATACACACACACACACATAGGAAAGTGTAAAAAGAGATTCCTATTTGGATTTCTTTTGAAAAGAAATATACAAGATAATTGGTGCTTGATGTTTGTAAATTTGGATGGCTAAATCTAAATTTTAGAAAAAAAAGAAATATAATCAAGTATAAAGATAGGGATAGGAAGGGTAGAAATATATAATATAATAGGAACGTGAGAGACGTTAAATATAAATATATAGGAATAAATATTAATTTATTTTTATTTTTAATATACAGATATGTGATAGTCTTTAATAATAGTTTAAGATTCATCAAGGCAATGGAAAGGAAAGGAACTGGTTCAAGACGATGATTCGATATCCAGGTAGCAGTTTATCTCATTACACTCAAATTGCATGTATAATTTTGTAATACCCTGTTGCATTTAAGTGGTATGTCTTTTATTCCTTTTATGTTGGAATACTCCAGGCTTAGGTGGTTCGCTACCCCTTTGTCAAACCAGTTAGTTATAGCTTTAAATGTTATAACGAAAAGTCTTGTAGGTAGAACCTCCACTAGTTAACAATGATATCGTTATCAGTAGTTGGTAGGTGCTTATGTCACCCAGATTAATAGAATAAATACTATCATTACTTGCAAAGGTTTATAAAATGTATACATGACAATACATGCATGAGATTTAAAGTGAATGACATAAACTGCGTTGAACTGCTGTTTTCAGAGAAGCTGGTAGATGGTAAGATGGTTGAGATAAGGCTAGAGTGCTAGAAGAAGATGAGACAAAGAAAATAAGATGATATTTTAGAAAGCAAGAATATCTGTGGAAGTGCTTTCCTATGGTATTTAATTATTTTAGTAGATTTATTTGTAGATGATATGAAATTAAATTATTAAATTAATAGCAGAAAGCATAGAAAATAGAATTGTATAAATTTATGAAGGAATTTTAAATTCCTAAGTATTATGAATAAAGAATAGATACCCTAAAAGGATTAATGTACTTTTAATTGTTTTATGAACCACTCTACTTTAGACAAAGTTTTTAAATTATTCAATTTGTCCGAAAAGCCCATCCCGATAGAAAGAAAGTTGGTATTATGTTTGAAAAGAAAAAGTTTTAAATTTTTCGTATTTTTGGGCTTTTGACACTAAAGAGTAGTTGTAATTCGATTAAAAACGCTATAATATAGTAGAAAATTTTAGGTGTTACAGCTATGGATGTCTTAGTAGTTTAATTAATAAGTTTAATTTGATTCTGGTGATTAAGGATGTTTTAACTTCATTAAGTCGATTTTAAATATCCATATTAGCCTTGAAAATTCTTTTAAGGAATTTTTTTTCTAACATGGATATGTGATTTATTTACCTCGTTGCTTTTATAATCCATGTTAATGTTGATTTAGCTTCTTTCATTCCTTTTCTAACATAGATCTCTAAACTTATTTTGCTAAACTCTTTCCTAACCATAATAGTATGTGTTTGTGTTTGGAATTCACTTTTCCCCCATTATTCTCTTTGTTGCCACCTTAGATGTTTGAGCTACCATGCAAGCTTTTTCCAATTCCGGGGTAGATGTGTGAGCCTTGGTGCGCCACAATCGGAGCATCATCAATTTGGAGCACATCCCAAATATTTTGTGTGTGTTTATTTATATCATTAGATTCTAAATTAAAATAGTGATATTTTGATATAGTAGTATTGAAAAAACGGTTATATTTTCAATTTGATTTTTCAAAGATGGGGTACTCTAAATGAAAAAAGTACATCACAATTTCACAGTCGTGAATCTTTGAAAAATCATAAAAAAAATGAAAACATGATCTTTTTTCTTATAATATATCAAAATGTTACTCTTTTCATGTAGAATCTAATGATATATATATAAATACAAAAGCAAATATTTGGGAGGTGCCCCAAGAAATATTTATGGTTTCTAATGCTCCTTTGAGAAAAGCTTATGGGTATTTTTGCTCCTTCTTCTACTAAAAAAAATACTCCATCCGTCCCTTAATATAAGGTCCATTTTTTTGAATGGCCTTGTCCCAAAATAAAAGGTCATATTTGACTATGTTTAAGTAATAAATGCGTTTTCCCTATTTTACTCTTGCATTAATTTTCCCACACATTCTCTTTCATTTTCTTTTCATAATTACCCTCTCTCTCACTCATTCATAAATAATGGTACTTTTGGAAAAATGGTATATTTCCTACACATTTATTGTTTTTAACTAACTTTATCTAATTTTTTAGGAACCCGCAATTCAGTTAAAAAGACCTTATATATTGGGACGGAGATAGTAATCATTTGTAAATAGTGATGTGGGGCCCACAAGATGAAAAGTAATTGTATTAGCTTCCATTAATGGTGATGGCATTTTTGCCTCCATTTAAAGAATTTCATGGGTATTTTTGCACCCAATTAAAGTTTAAGGTGGCTAACGCTATGTTGAGAAAGGTTAGGAGTATTTTCGTTCCTTTACGTATAATATAATTATATTGATCATTCTAAATGTTATTTTATATTCAAATGTTTAAATTTTGATTGTTGTTACTCTTTGTATTTACATTTGGTTTGTAGATTGTAGAAGAATATTTATTTTCATATATAATCATTTTTCTTTATTCCCTCTTTAGCACATTAAAATATTCACATTTAATAAATCATACATATCTATCTATATTTATATTTAGATATTATTGATGCTTAACGTTATTGAAATTTTTTATTATAATTAATTAAAATTATATTAATTTAATATGATTGGTTTAACCCCATGTTGACCCCTGATTCGACCATTAACCATTAAACTAATGCTTCGACCGGTTTAGTGTCTAGACCGGCTTTTTTCACGAAAAATTATAACAGTGAGAAGTAAAAGAATTGCTATATATTATAGACTAATAGTTAAGTGGAAGACCATGCACTAAGAAAGGATTTATAGGGGTACTCTTCGACAATCTCGAGGGTTTTTTAATGATGCCTTAAGATGGTTATTAGGGCTGTTCAACATTGTCCCGTCCCGGTCCGTCCCGTCCCCAAAATTTTCGGGACGGGACAGAGTGCAGCTTCGGGACGGGACGGGACTCGGGACGGGGTCGTCCCGATCCCGTCCCGTCCCGAATATATATATGTATGTTCATATTTTTAAAAAAAAATACATGTGTCATCTCTCTCATGTGTGAGTATATATGACTTTTTTTTTAAAAAAAATAACTCTAACTTCTAAACTAAGTTCCAACCACTCATTGATCTCAAATTTCTTGTCCACTGCCACTATGCTCTATGTGTAACACATCACATTTGAAGTTTTTTTTCAAACTCTATTTAAATGTGTAGTTGTTGCTACTTTTTTTGCTCTAATTATTATGTTTTTGGTTTATGATGTATTAATATGGAGTGCTCATGGCACTGGAGGAGATTTAATTATGCTACAAAATCACCTATCAAGTGTGTTGCTCTATAAAAAAAAAGAAAAAGATTTTTGGGTCAATTTTTTTTAATTGGAAAAAAAATTCGGGACAAGGCATGTCCCGTCCCGATTAAGACTGGGACAAGTTCGGGACGGGACACGGGACGGGAACCCCGTCTCGAACACTTTTCTTCAGGACGGGACGGGATGGGGTCGTCCCGTTCCCGTCCCGTGAACACCCCTAATGGTTATTTCTTTCATCAAATGACACATTGCACTCAACTAGCCAAGTTGCCAACACTTCAATTTGTTTCAAACTAATTTCATGTTAGTTTTGTAACATCCTAGAAAATTATTGAGGATTAGTGGGGTGGTTGGGAAATTAATTAGGGAAAATTTTTGGATAAAGGGAATGTTTGAGGAATTCTAAGGTATTTCTGAGGATTTTTGAAGTCTGGTTTATCCCTTATTTTAAGGAAAATAAATTGGGGAAGTTATATTTTTGACTTAAATGAAAATATTGTGAAAGAGGAATAGTTCAAGATTATCATGGAAAATTTTTGGTGAGGAAAAGAAAATTTTAGAATGGAAGAAAATATCTTATTTGAGGGATTTGGGGCCTAGCAGTTTAATTTTCCTACCCCACTCTATTTTCTTTTCCTTTTTCCTTTTCTTTTCTTTTTCTTTCTTTTCTTTCTCTCCTTCCCGTGGGTCTCTCACTGTCTCCCGTATTCTCACCTTCCTCCCTCGTCCCTCGCGTCTCTCTCCCTCTTTCTCCACCGTTGACGACGACGGTGGCAGCGGCAAGGGAAGCCGCCTATGGCTCCCTCCATCTTCTCCACTCCTTGCTTCGTTCCTTTGCTCGTTCTTCCCTGCCCCGTGTGTGTGTGCGTGTCGCGAGTGAGGAAGAAGAGGGGTGACGGCGTCTCCCTTGGCCGGCGTATTTTGAGTGTTTTCCGGCGGCTTTTCACGGCAAATCCGGCGGCTTTAGAGAGTGTGTAAGATCCTCTACATTTTCCCTCTATTTTATGTGCTTTATTTCTTGATTTTTTTTCAAAGAGTAAAGTTAGGGTTTGTTGATTTTCGAATTTCTGGCTTGATTGGGGCAATTGCCTGGTTCTACATGTTTATTTAGACTACTTGATTATTGTAATGTGGTTAATATGGTTTAATTTGGCCCTGTGTGAGATTTTGCTTGCTTAAAGTTGAATTAAGCTAAATTTACGATAAGAAATCCTTTGGATATGAGCTTTTGAACTTGATTTATGAATTCTAGAGGGTTATTGGAGTTCAACGATAATATTGGTTGGATTATTGAGTTTGATTTAGAGTTTGGTTGAGAAGTGGGATTTTAGGTGTTTTAGAGAAATAAAGTGTTGCTATGGGGAATATTGAACATGAAAGATGAATTAGATGAATTAAATAAGGATATTTGTCTCTGTTGAGTAGGGTTGATGAAGAATTTTGTTGTAGAAAAATATTGGAAGAATTTGAGTAATTATAGGAGGTTACGAGGCAATAAGGAAAGATTAGTGTTTCTTGGGATTTATGTTGCTTATGAGTAAATTGATTGCCCTTATGTGTTTATTGAAGTTATATGGTGATGATAATTGGTTTAATTTGGTTAGATTGTGCGTTGGATAAGAACTGGGAATAAGAATGGTAGGATGTTTAAGGGAGAACTAGATTGTTTAATAGATTATGTTGAGTATAGAGGGGATGATTTAAATGAATTGTTTGGGGAAGTTGGTATATGCTTGAATTAGTTAATGGGTAATTTTGATTGAGAAAGAATTGCGATAAATCTGGGTGATTATAGGAAGGGGGTAAGACAGGAATGAAAGGGGCTTGGATTTGATGATGATTTTGATCGATGAAATAATGGTATTTAGGTTAATTATTGTTATGGATTGGTTATTAATGGTTAAATTGTTAAAATTGAGTGAACTTTGGATGATGAGCTATTTTGGCTTAGAGACAAATAATGGTCCTAATAGGGGTAATGAAGAATCGATGGTAGTTTAATAGAGTATATGGATTTAAAGAATTGTAGTAAATTAATTGGAATATACTTATAGGCATAATTGTAATCTAAAATAGAATTGAGCAAAAGTGGATCTGTTAGCGTTAGTTGGGAAATTTGGTTCGATGAAGACAATTGAGAATATATAGTGTCATAGGCTTGATAGGGGTTTAATTTAACTTAATCAAGCCAAATAGACGTGTATTATGTATTTACTTTATGTATTATGTTCTCTAGTGATTGTAGACACTGCTGGATCGAGCTGAGTTCGAAGACTCTGTGTTCTGGTATTTTCTTTTGTTTTTGGGCTATTCCAGGTAACCACTCTCACCTCACTATTTGGTTGTGTGTGATGTTAGTCGGGATTTTTCTCAAAAATCCCTTTGTATATATATATGTATATGTCTATTAGCATGTAACTGGAATTTCAAACGATATGATTATATTTAAGTGCCTATTAGGTGCCTTTGAAACCCCATATACTTTCATATGAAAATCTCATGAGTTTTGTTATTATATATTTAGTACCCTGGCTGGTGATATTGGTGGATTATGTTTTATCTGAGATGTTGAACATTGTGGTTGAGGTGTTGAGAAATGGCTGGTTAATGGTTATTGTTACATGGATGGTAAAGGGGTAAGCTATGGTGAGCCTTGTAAATATTTGTTGATGTAATTATTGTATGACACTGCATTGTACCGCGATGTAACCCTCGGTAGGCCAACCGAGCGGTTATTTGTACTGGTCATTCTGATTATAGACAGAGACCGCCTCCTTGATTATAGACAAGGAGATCCTCATCCTGATTATAGACAGGGGGGAGTCCCCATTCTGATTATAGACAGAGGGGAGGATGCCATCCTGATTATAGACAGGGGCATAATATCACATCATATTTACTTTTGTCATATGTTCTTAAAAGCTGTTGCTTCTGTGGTAGTATGGGTTATGGTGCATATTGATATTCTTGCGATGATATAGTTGTATATCCATAGATTACTTTATCGTGAATTAAATATTTTAAAAATGTGGTACCCTTTAGGCGCTCTGCTAACCCACTCATACTCTTATATTGAGTTGAGTTGTGGTTACTAAGACATATTTGTCTCACCCCGTGGTTATTTACATTTTTGCAGGTGATCATGTACAGACCAGGGCGAAGGCAAAAGGGAATGGGGCCGACCGGTTCACCTGGAACCGGTGAGTTGGCCGGTAAAGTTATTTTAGAACTGTATATTGCCACCTATAGGCTTACATTCGCTTCCGCATGTTTATATCTTTGATTGATATTAAATTCTGGATGACTGTATCAATATACGCTTGAATTTGATTATTTAATTTTGATTATGTCTGTTGCGGATCTTATACGGCCGGTTTTTAAGATTGATAAGTTATTGCACATGTTTTGGTTAAATAACCATGTTAGATCGGTTCTTTTTAACATGGTTATATTGAATGTTTGCTTTGATGGAATGCGAATATTACAGGTGTTTTATTTAACCATGTTAGGTGGTCCTTTAACTAACATGGTTAAATTGCGCTGTTATTTTGGGTATTTAGGCCCGAGGCCTAATGTATGTGTGTATACTTGGAATTGGGCAGGTTTTATTGAATAACCATGTTAGATTAGTTCTTATCTAACATGGTTATATCTAATGCTTGTTTGTTGAAAGATGGTTATCATAGGTTGTTTTATTAACCATGTTAGGGGAATTCTTTTCTAACACGGTTAAGTGTTTTATTATCCATGATAGCGATTATTTTATGTTAAGGTTTGCTTTTTCTATCATGAATAACACTTTGAAATATTACAGTAAACATTTTTCTAACTATGATAGGGTTATTTGATTTATATGAAAAATCCTTTTCCTATCATACTTAGTATGGTTAATTGAGATTATGGTTGATGATGATTGATTATTAGGGATTAATTATCGATTAGTTGGTAGGATTTTACAAGTTTCGTGGTGAAAAGTTATAGTACAGCCCAAACGAAATTGATTGTTAGTTGGCATTATAACGAACGATGGTGTGACTTGCCTATATGGCATCCGCCACACATTTTATATAAACCATGTGCTGGTCCATGCAATAATTTTTTTTGCAGATTCTCCTTTTTCTTTTAGCAGCCGAAAGGTGAATTAGAGATGTAATCAGTCACATAATTCGTTTTAAAATAGGTCATTGTGAAATAATTAGTGATAGAATTCCTTATTTAGCAACCGAATAGTGAGCACCGTTCACTTCCTCCTTCTTACTAGTGACGAATAGGATTAGGGTAAGAAAACGACCAAGAGGAAGAAAAGGAGGTCTAATGTTGCAAAACACCTAAGTGTGGAAGATGTTTCTTCCCACTTTGTGTTTGTATGAACAACGATAAATCAACTATAGCCTTAATTAGGAATAAAAAAATGCTTCTTGTGGTGATTATAATGTTCATTTTTTTTTTCTCCTATTAACACTAGACATGACTTATCTCCTATACCCTTCCCATCCACTCCCATCCTTTGCCTTAAAACTAGCAACAATTTAGGGTAAAATATTTTTGTGTTTGTTTTTATCATTAGATTCTACATAAATTAAGTGACATTTTGATATTTTATTGGAGAAAAATTTCCGACGGAATAAGTCTGTCAGTAAAATTATAGACGACTTCCAACAGAATTCCGTCGATAATTTTCCCATGGAATGAAATTATAGACGGATTTTCAATGAAATTCCTTTGGTAATTTTTCAACTGGTTTTTTGACAGAATTCCAATAGCAACTTTTTTTTATTACAATTTACATAATATAATAATAATAAATTATTTAAATAATTTTTATAAATAAATAAAAATTTCAAACAAAAATAACAATTAATATATGTTATAAATTTTAATTTTAATAAATAATATGTTAATTATTAATGAACATTAGTACAAAAAATGAAAACGAATTTATAATAAAATAAAAAAATTTTATGACAAAAATAATTTAAATTAAAAATATTATATATAAATATAAAATTGAAACATTAAATATAATGGAAAGTATATAAGATAAATTATGTTATAATTGTTGGAGTTTAAATATATATATATATATATATATAATTACAGGGATATTATAGTTTCCATGAGTTATGGCATCAGAAATATTCTTTCAATAGCTATAAAAAAGAAATATTCTTTCAATATTTACTGAAAGAATTTATTTTTATTAACGGAATTTCGCCGATAATTTCTGTTAAAACATAACAAATATTCCATTGTTTAATTAACTAAAAATAATAAAATTAATCATTTTAAAAAAATTCCATCAAAAATGTGACTACGTCGTTAATCCATCGAAAAACTAAACTTCTATTAGGAATTAGCAGTTTTCTTGTAGTGATGCGTGTTAAAAATAAATGTTGGAACTATATTCATGTGTTAAATAAGCATATTTATCTTGAAAATTTCTATATTTATCTTGCAAATGACACATGCATATTCATCTAAGTAGTACTCCCTCCGGTCCTAATTATAAGACCACTTTGAGTTTTTGACTTTTTTTTTCAGTCCAAAAATAAAGTAGTTTCAGTCCAAAAAATAATCTTTTTTGCTCAAAACTAATTTTTTCTACTTATAAACTAACCTATAATCTAATTTTATATGACATATGATATAATTTAGTGGTCTAATTTGCTTCCTTAACTTTCACAAAAAAAAAGTCAAAATGGTCTTATATTTAGGACCGGAGGGAGTATTAGTTTGGATTCATTTATTATCTTCAAAATACTTCCATTTGTGTTGTAAACTTTGTCTTAAAAATTCTCATACTTATCATGCAAATAAATGATTCAAGGGCAATTAAATCATTTGACCCTCAATATTTTCTTTTATTTTCTCCTTAGGGCGTACAATGATGTTTCATAATTTTATGAGAGCTGTTTGACATTAAATTGGTTTAGAGACCAACTGAAATTTTCCAAAAATAAGTAGAGTATTAAATAATAATTATATTCTATACATGTAAAAAGGAAGCAATAGTACAAAAACACAATAAATAAATAACAATAAGTGCTCTTAAATTAGTATGAAGTTTTTTGTTCATTTCATTGCTTTTATTTCACAAAGTTGTCCCTTTATTGTTTAAATGCATAATAGGCCCTTTCAATATTAGTGCGAATTAATTATTATCACCAACGAATTAAATGTGAGACCAACTTTGAGTCCTATATAAACCTCTAATCCCCCATGGCTGAACTCACACAAAACAAAGATTAATTGACATCGAAATGGCCAGGATTTCATTCATACGTATCTTCTTCCTTCTTGTCATTGTCATCTCAGGTGATTTATTTTATTATCATTGGTTGTTCAAATTCTAATATTTATGAGAAATTTGGTGGCTTCAACATGTACCTCCCAGATTTTAATCTTTTTCTTTGTGTGTGAGTATCTATATATAATAACATGAACAACATAAACAATGAGAGCTCATAAAAAGGCAATGCTCTGAAACGGGTGCTTAAACAATCGAGTACTCCATCTATTCCTGATAGATAACATTGTTGAGTATCCCATGTTTCTTTTCATAAAATAGTTTGAGAAGCTGTCTCAAAAGTTTTTTCAAACTCCCAATTTTACTCTCACTTAATAACAACAATTAATCATTCCACTATTGTATTTAATTATCATGTTTGACATATTTAAGCTAAAGCATTCAATATAGTATATTTCTCTCTTCTACATAAGTGAGGAGGGCATTTCTGGAAAGAAACATTCATTTTTTTAACATGTGTATTGCAACTATCTAATTTTAACTAACATTTTGAATAATACAATTCAGTCAATCCTATCTTGAAAAAAGAAGGAAGATAGTAATATTTTAATCCTTTAATTACTTGCGATTGTGTTGTCGGGGGGACTTGTGATAAAATGAACATATTCATTTCAAATAAAATACTCTGATCTATTTTAAAAGTCAAGTTAATTAACATAATTTTCACATAACAATGAGTTCATTATAAATGTCCCGAACTGAAAATCTTCCCAATTTCACTTAATTTATTAATGTGTATTTAAAAATGTATTTTATACATTGTGTTTCACATCTATTTCTCTCTCTATTTGTTAACAAGAACCAAATTGTAACATTATAATTAATTATTCTCTAGGTAAACTTATAATAAGGATAAAATTTGTTTCTCAATGTGGACTTATAAAAAGCATCAGAGTCGCAGTTCGAGTTGTGATTTTAGTATATAATCTTTTTTCTTGCTCTTAGCTATGGAAATGAGAGGTGAAGCCGCAACTTGCATGGCAGTTTTGGATCCGAAGTATTGCAATCTTTCGAACTGCCGGCAGAAATGCATAGATAAGCACAACGGTCATGGAGAATGCATCGGAAATGGTAGTAAAGAACCTATCGTTTATCAATGTCAATGTGTCTATAAATGTTGAATTGTCTCTCTCTTCTCTTATCACTACAGAATATCGCTGCTGGATGTTATATATGTATGTGTTCGGGTTTGTATGCACACTTTTGTGTGTGCGTGCGTAATTGAGAATAATATATATATATATATATTTATATATATATAAAATAAAGGTTATGCTTGTCCGATGGCAAAAAAAAAAAAAAAGTTATGCTTGTCCAATGTTTCATTCCATTTTATCATGTGTGTGTATGTGTATCGTTCTCGTAATTTATAAGTAATTTACAACCAACGAATACTAAAATTATGCAAAACAAATTGCTGTTTAAAATTAAATTAGTTAAAATCAATGAACATATATGTAATTTGTTAATATACCTCTGTTATGAACATGATGAGTGTTTAGAGAGAATGAATAGGAAAATAAATATGAGAGATGCATGCAACTAATTAGAAGTAAAAAAATGGAAAAAATGGATTAGATTTTTATATAAGACCAAAATGTTTTTTTGCTATATATAGAACTAACCCTGAGAGAATGTTGTCTATAAACAGGATATGATGTAGTTTTTAATTACGTGTGTTTCATTTCAGTAACAATTCAACGCAGAAATTCATGATTTAATTATTTTTCTTTGGTTGATTTAGTTAGGCAGCAATTTCAACGAAGAAAAATAAAATAAAATAAAAGGATGATGTTACCTTCAGAATTTTAATTCATATATTTTGCATTAATAAGCTGTTTTGGCTCAGTTGCAGAAATGAATGTTATGGTAGTTGATTTGGATCATCTTATATTACTCCCTCCCATCCTAATTATAAGATAAAATTGACTTTTTTGATTAATTAAGATGAAAGATCAATCAGTTTTAGTTGTTTATATTTATATTCTTTTTTAAAAAACTATTTTATTTTATTTATAAACTAACATATAATCTAATTTTATGTAACATATGTTAACATTTTGTGGTTCATTTTGCTTCTTTAATCTCCACAAAAAAGTCAACTTGATCTTATATTTAGTACCGGAGGGAATTGCAATAAGAATGATGGCTCTCAAATAAAAAAAAATGAATATGGTTCAAAAATTGATATAAGAATATATGAATCAATGCATCGTAATTAACTCAATTCACTCCTCAAATTCTTAATTAATACTCCCTCCCGTCTTAAATATAGGACCTATTTGACGAGGTATATTTAGTTCTAAATATAAGATATTTTTAATTTTTTCAATTTTTTTAAATTATATATAGTGATACTGAAGAGCTCCACTCTCGAGTGTGTGTGCGTGTAGTGCGCCCTTGGGTCTGCCCTTCAAGAAAATAAGAACCAAGGGGATAGTGGAAGCTAATCCCCGGGTGTCGTTTGCTTGAGGAGCCTAATCGCAAAAGATGACCTAGTAGCTAAGATGCAAACTAATAAAAGCGGGTTTAAATATTGTATTTGGTTTTTTTTTTAATAGAATATATGCAAAAGGTATGATATGTTCAAAAGTAAAATAAAGATAGGATAAAAGTGAGATTTGGAGGGGGATGGAAATAGAATCATTCTTGATAAATGGAAACCTTGGGATTCATTGCTTCAAAAGATTTTTAGGGAGTTTCATGTTGATTTTTGAAAGACCCCTAGAGGAACCCCTCTAGGTTAGGCTTAGGTTAACTTAATTAACGCCGGAACCCCGCACATTACTTAATTTAACTTAAGTTGATTAAGTTCAAAATCAAAGTGAATTTGCTAATTGTAAGGGGCTCCTAATCCAACAACCGGAACCCCGAATTGCCACTTAATTAATCTTAGGGTTTAATTTATTATTGGAACCCCACATAATAAATCAATACTCTAGGATTGAAGCCCAATGCCACTCATGCAATTTGACAAATTCAAGAATCAATTAAACCTACTAATCGCAAGGAACTCTTGATCCTACAACCGGAACCCCGCATTGCAACAAGATTAACCTATTAGTCCCAAGTCATTGGTGGAACCCCAACCAATAAATTGAACCCAATAGGTTGAAGTCCAATGTGACTCAAGCAATTAGTAGATTTACTTGCTAATTTCTAAACACAAACACTTGACACCATGATCCACTAAACAAGACCCTCATTTAGCACAAGATTTTAACAAGAAAACATATATTAAATGATGAACCCATACAAATAAGATATGTTCAAGTCAATAGGTGCAATGTCAAGCATCCATACAAAGAAAATAAACAAGACAAGTTTTTTCCACCACTCTCATACAAAGATATGGAATAAAATTACAACCAAATGAAGAAACAAGCCCTAGAATCCTAGAAACATGCTTAAACATAAGGAAGAGAGAGTGGGAGAACGAGAACTCCCCTTTGAAGCTTCAAGCTCATCCATTGGCTCCCACCATCAAGAATGAGGGAGCCTAGCTACTGTCCTCCATGAGAAAGCCAGCACCAAGGAGTGGAGGTTGAGGAGACATGGAGATTTGGGTGGAGGAAGGTGGAAGATGGAAGATAGAAATGAGAGGAAATGAGAGAAAGATGAGAGGTAGGGTTTGTGGTGGCTCCAAATCTGTTAAAGGCTCCTCATTTTCGACCTAATATGCTCCTGAGTCGGGTCCTAGAAGTGGATAATTGAATTGGACCTGGGTTGGCCCAAAAAAACCAGCAAAATCGCACATCTATCAGTGCGTGCTCGTTGTAGCGAGCATTTTTGGTCACCACAGCGAGATTGACAGAGAGCTCAGCTCAAGTTTCTGTCTTTCTCGCTGTAACGAGCATTTTTGGTTGCTGTGGCGAGATGTACGGAATTTTGGGGCTGAATTTTTGTGCTTTGGTGCCTCATTCTCTTCAACCCGACTAATTTCTTCATGCAAAATTTTTCCTCTTTTGGTCCTTCAGCGACCCTACAAACATTATTGCAATAAACAAGGATCAAAAAGTCCTAGAGATCAATTAATACAAATTAATCTCCAATTATAACTAATTAACCTCATTTTCATACTAATTCCACTTAAAGGCCTATGATGTTCAATAAGCTAATATGGACCAAAATTGCATCTTAAATATGTTAAAAGCCTCATTTTTAGCATAGTAAAACAATACAAATCTAAGGATTTGTCAGATACTCATCAACAATAAACAAACAAGAGAGGGAGAGTGTGGATAAAGGTAGATGGGTAAGATGCTTTGGTAATATTATCAATATGTAATTTTAACTAACTTAACTAACATCTTTAATCTAATCAAATTAAGTAAATATGTCTTATATTTAGGACAGGAGGGAGTAATTATTTCTACCACAAGTTTTCAATATAAGAGTTAAAGAGTTGGATTCAATCTTAAAAATAATACTTCAATTCACTTTCACTTTGTTTCCCAAAATTATCACTATTGGTCAAACATATTGAGGGGTTTCCAACCCAAAGTTGTCATGATGAAAGATAATTTTTTAGAAAAATTAAATTAAATTTGTTCCAAATGACTAACATAACTAATTTCTTTAATAAAATTAAATTAGTTATCTAATAATTAATATAATGTACTTATTCACTGATTTTATGGTTTGGTTCATTTCCTCATCCCTCCTCAACACATCACTACCGTTTCGGGACAAAATTAACGGTTCAAATTTAATAATGAGTAAATTAGGATAAATACTATATAAAATAAATAAATAAATCTAAATTATTAAGATTTAATCTATAAAGTTTGCTGCAGCAGGATCTAATAAAATAATAAAAATGATAGTATTCAAAATTATTCAACCATTCATTAGCCAATCAAACGGTAGTGATGGAGTGTGGAGGGATGCGGAAAAAAAAGATGAAGAGAGTCCTCTTTTTTAGTTTTGAATGTTATTTTCACCCTACTTATTCGTGTTTTATTGAATAATATTTTCCAGTTTTCATAACTGCCATTTGCATTTGTAATTTTTCATTCACAACTTCATGTTATATAATTAAGCTATGCTAATCACTGATTATACCAAATATATAATCCTATTAGCTACTATCTCTAATCCTTTACATAAGATAAACTTCAGTGAAGGGAAGTGAACTGATCAGAAATAGTATTATATCTTATATATAAGATATATATACTTCATGGTATATAAGCTATGTTATCACTTTATCTTATATAAAATATTACCTAAAGACAATAATTGTAAGTGATGTCCAGGTTGAAGCATTACTGTTAATATCAATAGCTCCAGCTAGTTTCTCTATTGGGACATAATACGCTCCAACTATAGGCAGCTGGTTTGTCAATTTGTTGCCATGAAAACTTACATGGTCTTATGGATTTATTTATTTGTTATCTATTTAATTAGAGGGTGAAGCCAAAACTAGAGCCAATAATAATTAATGCGCATTCATCGTTTAGTATAGTTTGGATTTGCATTGCACAAGAGCGAGCAAGTTGTTAAGATTGTTGTTCATTGCATATGGACAATGCCGCAAGGAAGGTGACTTTCTGCTCTAAATTTTTATACGTGGTCCTTCTTTTAAATTCTAATCATAATATGTTTGATATATGTCAATTTGTTTGCGGCTTGCCTAATATTATTTGTCATAAATTCTAAAATAATGCTACTCATGAAGAGAATTAGTTATAGGGAAACCCATTGTTGAGGTATATATAATTTCCCTCTATATTTCATTTTAGCTTGTTAGAATAATTAATTTACATATAGGATTAACAGTACTAATAGAGCAAAGATATGTGAGCTAATTAACAATACTAAAAAGTAAAATTAAAAGATTTAAAAAGGAGAAAATACATAAGTATCAAATTAAAAATTGAAAGAAATTACAAGTAAGTCAAGAGTGATTTACCCAATAAATTACTTGTGATTTTGCACTTATTATTATTTTTGGTTAAATAGAGGTATCCTTCTATTGGAAATGATCATATTTGAGGCACTGTTAGGTACTAAACATACACACATACCTCAATAAGATTCAAATCTTGGTTTGTCACGTTGCAAAAGATTAACCCTTTCACTAAACTCAATCTAATAATTTTTTACATTATGATAAATAATTTTGAATTTGAGGTCGTGGAAGTACGCAGAGATTGTAAAAGTCAGATGATAGTATGACACACAAGATTAGACATACGAAGTCGTCGCTACCGTGGGCCGACTGGTACAATATAAGAAGCGATTAGTGACATCTTCAAATTCTCATGTGTAACAGTACACTTAAGTTTTAACGTGTTTTTAAAAGCAACACTTCTCTATCTATCCATCATCCTATATTTTCCATCATTTATAACATTTAAATATAATTTTCTCTTACATTACTTATAACAAAAACTTTTATTTTAGACCTAACCGTTAAATCTTCATATTTTATTTGTTCCTTATATTGTTGGGTTATTGTTTGTATGTTAACATATTGTAATGTGTTTGTACAAAAAAAAGTGAATTAAATATAGAACATTAAATTTTGTCATAAATCCACCGTAACTAAATAGTTAACGATAATATTTTGTAATTAAATTGATTAACAACATAAACACTGTTGTCAATCCATTGTTTTTTTAGTAGCTCGTTTTATATTTTTGGCCCACATGTTGATGAGGCTGTGGATTTTTTTTTTTTTTTGGGTTTTACATGTTTCAATTTATCATTTTGTGAAATAATTTAACTTTTATAAAAAATTAGTGCAACCTTTACTTTTTCCAGTAAACATTCAACTATAAATAATCATCCTAAAAGGAAAAAGAGAAGTATTTTAAAAATAAAACCACCCTAACAACCGGCCAAATTAAAACCTCCAAAGTCCAAACAGACTGAGGGACCGAAGAATACAACTACCAATTTCGAGAAACCTTTATTAACCACAAATGAAATCTTTTATCTATGTCTTTTTGGTGATGTGGCTAACTAAAATCTTCAACAAATCTCTCTCTCTCTCTCTCTCTCTCTCTCTCTCTCTCTCTCTCTCTCTCTCTCTCTCTCTCTCTCTCTCTCAATATTGATGTTATTTAACAACTGATGATTGATCAATGGATAAAGAAGTGCTAATAACATGGAGTGAACATTGGTTTAACTTTTAAGGCTAGTGTCTCATTTGGACGTCAGGTTAGGATGTCCCTTTTGAACAATTTTAAGAGTACACATCTCATGTATTGAATTTTTTTGCCAACCTCATGTATTGAATTAATTAGTATATTACAATGATATATTATTATATTCTTCTTCCTATTTGAAGTTAAATACCTAATTTTTAAAGCAAAAAAAAAAAAAAAAACTCTCTTAAGGATCTTAACTGCTTAATTATTGGATTGCCATGATCTATTGTTATCTTTAAAATGGTGAATAAATATATCATGTTATGATAAATGCTGATACTTCTAGCCTCCCTGTGAGTTGTAACTATTAGAAACTTCTTTTTTTTTCGAATGAAAAGGCAAGCTAAGAAGCTTGAGAGTTACAAAAAGAGAGAAAACTCTCTGTTACCCAGGGTCATTGATCCTCTGGGCACTTTCTAAATCGGACCTAAGTTGGTTCTTACAAAAATCAGGAGGTTCCGATAATAATATCATGTCTTCATAGTTGTCATGAGCTCTCTTTGCCAGTATATCAGCACATCTATTAGCTTCCCTGTATGAGTGTGATATCTCCAACTCCCAATTTGAGAAAATAAGCGATCTTATGTCAGATATCAGGTCATACAGTGGGTGTGAAACTCCACAATCACTTTGTAATATCTGTAAACAATCCATGCAATCAGTATAAAGTTTCACCTTCCTGAAGTTGCTTTGTTTGCATAATTCTAAGCCTGTTAGGATAGCCTGTAATTCTGCCTCCAGGGGCGAAATAGGCCCCAGTTTTCGTTGAAATCCTGCTATCCATTCTCCATTCGCATCGCGAACAATACCGCCGCAGGTTGCACGCCTTAGATGACCCACGGAGCCATCCACATCAAGGCGAACAAAATTATGGGGTGGTATTTCCCAGCAGCAATCTTTTCTGGTACGGCTCTGGAATATCCTATGCTTGTACTCCCCATGGTCTACTGTCTCCATGAGCAAGTGCATGCATTTATTCACCAGTTGACGTGGCTGGGTTCCTTGTCCTTCAAAGAGTCTGCCGCATCGATCCTTCCAGATCAGCCAGCAAACCAGTCCAAAGACACTGGTCCATTTCCATTGTTTGGTTTTGTTTGCTCCGGGTTTTGCCTTCAGATTGAATTGGATCCATACCTGTAAATTACCACTAAAAAACATATTATAGTATATGGGGTTAATCAATAAAAACCACACATGTTTAGCTCTCTCACAGTCTCTCAAAGCATGCAGGACTGTTTCCTCACTATGACACTCATAGGAGCACTCAGGAGACACATTTGGTGAGTATTTGGACACTAGTGTATTGACTGGTATTCTCTCTTGAAAAGCTTGCCACAGGAAATATTTAGCTCGTTCAGGAATTGCCCAACGCCATAAGGAATGCCACTGAACATCTGCTCTACTTTGATTTTGTTGTGCTAGAACCCAATGATAGGCTGATTTAACACTGAAATTTCCATCCGGGGTACTCCTCCAAGTAAACACATCCTCACCTCTGAGGCTAGGTGGGTGAATAGTTCTAATCAGGTGTAGAATCTCAGGGGGGAGGAATATGCTCCATTTTGCCATATCCCAACCTCCGGAGCATGAAACAAACTGGATCACCTTGGTTTCATGATTCAGGAGATGGTGGTTCCTGATCACATACGCTGCTAGTGGAAGTTCAAGGGGGGTCCACTTATCATCCCAAGCACTTGTGTTGTGACCGTTTCGAATCTTACAACCCAGGCCTTTAAGGAAAGTATCCCAAACTGTCGTGATTGCACTCCAGACGGCTGATTGACAACTCTTCTTCACTACCATGGGGTATTTAACATCTCCACACCCATATT
This sequence comes from Mimosa bimucronata, assembly GCA_037074515.1. Taxonomy (NCBI): domain Eukaryota; kingdom Viridiplantae; phylum Streptophyta; class Magnoliopsida; order Fabales; family Fabaceae; genus Mimosa; species Mimosa bimucronata. Next base: position 7,965,688 of record CM073446.1, read on the forward strand.
TTGATTTTAAGCAACGCACCCACAAAGCATTGGGTTGAGTGACCAACCCCCAACAAAGCTTCATGATAAAGGCTTCATTTTGGGTCCTCAAATCCCTAATGGCCAATCCACCTTCTCTTTTATCCCTTTTCAGCGTCTCCCAAGATATCATATGATGCTTACGACTGCCAGAGTTTTGGTGCCAAAAGAATTCCCTGCTGATCTTCTCTATGTCCTTTAGGGTCCCTTTTGGGAGGAGGAGTGATTGCATTTGGTAGAACGGAATAGAGGTAAGAACTGATTTGATCATGATGGTTCTGCCTGCTTTACTCAAAAATCTGCTTTTCCAGCTCTCAAGTCTACCCCGGACTTTTTGCACCAGTGGGGCAAAGGTCAGTTTCACTGCTTTTTTATGGAGAATAGGGACACCCAAGTACCTTCCCAAATCTGTAGTTAGGCCAATCCCTAGTTTCCTGCTAAGGGCATAGGCTCTGTTGAAATGGACTTGCCTTGATACACACATCTTAGACTTTTGCAGATTTATATTGTGACCTGAGGCCTTACAAAATAGAGACATCACACCTCTTACTACATCCATCTGTTCTTCTGAAGCTTCACAAAACAAGATCAGGTCATCTGCGAAGAAAAGATGTGTTATCTCAGGTCCCTGCGTACACAACTGCATAGGCTTCCATTGGCCGCGAAGGAGACTATCCTGAATAAGATGTCCCAAACGTTCCATACACAATACAAAAAGATACGGGCTAATGGGGTCTCCTTGACGAATACCTCTTGTAGGAGAGAAGTAATCAGAAGGGGCATTATTCCAAGAAACACGCATCGATGCCGTGTTGACACAGCTCATGATTATTCGGATAAACTCAACATTGAGGCCAAGGCATTGAAGAGTATTTTCTAAGAATCCCCAGTCTAATCTATCATATGCCTTCTCCATATCCACTTTGATGGCAACATAACCTGTCCCACTTCTTTGGTTCTTCATGGTATGGATGGCTTCTTGCGCTATGATGATATTGTCACAACCTTGTCGCCCTTTAATAAAGCTGCATTGGTTGGGTTTCACAAGATATCCAAGGACTCCCCTTAACCGGTTAGCAAGAAGTTTGCTTAGGATCTTGAAACTGACATTGCACAGGGAAATGGGCCTGAAATCCTTGAGGAACTCCGGGTGTTCCACCTTCGGAATCAAAACTATATTGGTATGATTTATCTCCTTCAAGCTACTTGGGTTTAGAAGAATTCCTTCCAATAGAGTACAAATTTTTGGCCCCACAATCTCCCATTGGGTTTGGAAGAAGTGAGGTTGTAATCCATCCGGACCCGGTGCTTTAAAGGCTCCCATCTCAAAGGCTGCATTTTTTATCTCAACATGGGAAATCTTCCTTTGGATGTAAGTCAATTGCGATTGATTCAAAGGAGGGAAGTCCACTGGCCAGGTTGGCCTCAGATCCACTCCCTCATCCTTAGTGTACAACTTCTTGAAGAAATCAAATGCCATCTTACTCATCTCGTATTGATTTGACAACCAATTTCCATCAGAGTCTCTCAAGGCTTCAATTCTGTTGCGTTTCTTCTTGACTTTGGCTGATGCATGAAAGAAGCTTGTGTTTTTGTCTCCCCCCATTATCCATTTACATCTGGACTTCTGGAACCACAATAATTCCTCCTGAACAGTTACCTTGTGATACTCTTTCCATAAGGTTTTTTCTAACCTATAGAGACCATTGTTCAGGTTATTCCTTCTGGCTCGGTCAATCCCTTCTAAGCGTCGGATGAGCTCTCTCTTCTTTTTCGGGATACTTCCAACGACCTTCTCATTCCATTCCCGTGCCGCTGTCTCAAATTTTTTACATCCTTCCAGCCATTGATCATTTTCCCATGAAGATTTAACCAAATCACGGAAACCTGTTTCCACATACCATGCTGCTTGATAGGTGAAATTACGCGTTACATTTCTACTAATCTGCTGTATGCCGTCAGAGACAACAAGGACCCTATGGTCGGATTCAAACCTTAAGTGGTGGAAAACCTTGCTGTTGGGGTGAGTGATTTCCCATTGGAGATTACAGAATGCCCAGTCTAGCCGTTCTTTCACTTCTTCTCGTTCCCAGGTAAAATGATCCCCCACCACTGGGATTTGCAGCAATTCACACTTGTCCACACATTCTTGAAAGTTTGACATCATTTGATTTATAGGAGCAGATCCCCCACATTTGTCGTCGGCACTGAGGAAAGCATTAAAATCACCCATGATCAACCAGGCCCCATTTATTCTCTGACTTAGTAATACCAGATCAGACCACAGACTTTTCCTCTTAATAATGGTAGTATCCCCATATACAAACGTGGTAAATAACACCTCCCCAGAACTTTTATTACTGATTTTACAGTGAATAAATTGGGTGGAAGAGAAAAGGTATTCTATGTCAGTTTCATTACCATTCCACAGAATCCAGATTCCCCCTGCAAAGCCAGTAGCTTCAATTCTCAACCAATTACTAAAGCCCAGATTTCTAACCATTTTATCTGCTCTGGATCCACTTATTCTAGTCTCTAGTAAGGTCATAACATTAATTTTATACTTCTGAACTACTTCTTTAAAGATACGGGGAAAGGACCTTCCCCCCGCACCCCTACAGTTCCATGTGGATATATTCATCATAAAACACCTTAAAAACTCAGGGAAACAGAAGAGAACTTACTGATCAGGTGGTTTCTCTTCTACTTGGGGATTTCTTCTCTGCCCCCCTTTACGATACTGAGGCTTCCCCAGAAACTCTGTCTCTCTATTTATTTGGACGTGATTCTGCAACACTTCGAAGGCCATTCTGGTTTCACCCATATGTTCTCTAGAATCGGTTTCCTGTGCTTTCTTGTCCTGACACACTATCACTTGATGATTCGAATTCACGGGGTCTGGGGTCAGCTCTGCGCTAAGTGTGGCTTCAGGAAGTATTTTTCTTTCCAACATTTTTTGTTCAACCGAACCATTATCCCCACATACTACCACGTGGGCCCTGCTGCCCATATTTCTCTTTGATGGACCGGATTTATTTAAGCCTCCTGGGGTAAGGAATTTAAATCCTTTTGGCGATGACTGTACTTTCAGGGCCACAGCTACTCTATGTGATGTTTTATTCTCCTTTCCCACTACTAATTGCTTTGTGGGACCTACCTTTGACTTCAAGCTACACTTTGTCTCCTTTGCCTTTAATGAACTCTCGTGACTTCCCATTGCTTTCTCATACACTACTATTGCCTTTTGATTTTCAAACTCCACTACCTCGGGCCCAGCAGAGTTTACATTTACAGCTTCCATTATTTCGTCCTCACCCCCTAAGTCTGCAATAGCAGCATACCGTGGCATGGTTTGTCTGCCATTACCTTTCTGATTTGGCATTTGCTTTTTTCCTTTTTCCTCTTTCTTGTCATTTTCAGTCTCTCTCCTCTTCACCCAAGCTTTCACGGGTTTCTTGACCATCATCCATGGACCGAAAGTGTCCTTTTCCAGTGCAGCTGCCATTTCTGTCGGCGAGGGCGGAGCTTTCGAGCTCATGGGCCTGACCACTGGGGGTTCTGGGTTATTACTCGAACTGGTCTTCCACGAGCAGGCTTCTCGCCGGTGGCCATACCGTCCACAAGCAAAACAGATCAGACCCAACCCTTCATACTCCACGTTGAAGAGGGACGAAGCACATATTACTCTAGGGATTAATTTCCTCTGCAAGTCTATTTCTACACATATCCGGGCAAATCTACCTCTTTCAACCCGCGGTCGGAACTCGTCACCTTCACCTATGGTGTTCATATCAACCCGGATGGTTTTCCCTAACCTGTCTCCTAGTCTCCATAATATTTTCCTCGTATAACAGTGGAGTGGTATATTGGGAATCCTCACCCAAGTTGCTATCCGGCCCAGGGGGTTGTGAAAGGGGTCAAAATGGGGAGACCAGCGTTGAATCAGTACACTATGCTGAGCCACCACCCATGGCCCTTCAAATAGCACCCTTCTGTATTTGTGAGCCCACGAATCATCATTCTTAAACCTCACAACATAATAGTTGTTGGGGATATCTATGAGCTCAAAATCATTGAATTTCCATATTCTACTAAGGAGTTCTTTCAGACGAAACAATTGAAATTTTGCTCCCAACACTGTTAATATTAAAGCACTATTCCACTGCGCACACCCTTCATTAAATTCCTCATGTGTTAACGGTACTTCAGGATATTGCTCCATAAGTTTAAGTATTTCATCAGACGGAGTGGGAATCTCCCACGATTGATCTTGGATATCTGACATGAGGGGATCATCTTCGGTACTTGCACCCCCATGAGCTGCACCATTAAATCCAGTACCCTTAAAACCTCTTCCACCCAACAAGGAGTCCCTGTATGATGGCTGTTTGGGAGGTTCTTCCCTGTCTTTTGGTTCAGGAAGGGGGGTCTCTGTGTTCGCCTCCCCTACATTTAAGCATTCATTCATATCTAGCATTCTGTCAGACATCAGCGAGTCTTCCTTCACCTCTTTTTTGGACTTCTTGGCAAGGACGGGGGAGACAGGCTCACCGGATTTCCTGTCCGGCGGCACCTTCCGGTTGTCCGGTTCTTCCATCGGAGCTGGTGACTCAAGTGGCACGAGTTTCAAGAGAGAGAATTCTCAGTCCTTGAAAATCATACTTTACATCTACGAAAACATGATTTTATTACCATTACTATTAGAAACTTCTAATAATTATTAAGAATCAATTAAAAATATAATTAAATTAAATGAGTTCATAATCGAGTTTCTTGTGCTTGCAAAAGCAATTAGTTCTGTCTGTGTGAATTAAACTTAGAGTCACTGTTACAAACTAATAAGTAATTAACTTTGTCAAGACTGTAATTATTTTTTTATAAAAGATCAAGGTATCTCCCACCCTGCAGGTGAGAGACTAATCTTCCGCTAAAGATTATGTAAAGATTGAACAAAAAAATTTTGGCAAAAGGAAAAATAATGAACGAAACATGTGAAAATATTAGTAGTATAAGCATGGCACACCGCAGGCAAAAGGGGAAACTTGCATTAACTAACTAATTATGCATGATGACAGAGAATTTATTGATATTATATATGCAATTGATTTAACGTGTAAAGTTCTTAATATGACAAGTGAAATCTGAATTGACGTTCACGTGCTATGATTTTACATATTATAATTATATTGAATTATAGATGATAGATGATTATGCAATCAACTCACATGAATCGATTTCGGAAATTTCATATTTCACGCAAATGATGAACATAATCTTGCTTGTGCTTTAATTTAATTAGTTTTTTTTTTCCTCACAATTCACAAGTCCTTGCCATTGCCGGGTTTTATGGCGTCTTAATCAATACCTTCCCCTTTTCCCCCAAATTAATGCCCATTAGATTTTATTACATTGTTTTGACAATCCTAATCCTTCACCAATATTCTTTAAGGAAGTTATGACTTAGGAATTAAGATCACATGTGACAAATCACTGATTTGTATGATTTTTATATGCTTAATTTGAGGTAATTAACATAATTAAGATGCGAGTTTGGTCTAATAATGTCTAATTGAATGTCTCAAACTCTTAAGTGGAATGAGTGTAAAATTAGGATTAATTAGCCATAATTGTAGATTAATTGCATTGATTAATTTATAGGGCTATTTGATCTTGGTTTTGTCTTATTTTTACTTACAGGGTCGAGTAAGGACCAAAGATCGGATTCCAGACGAAGAAGAAGGCCAAATAAGGGGGGCAGAATCATCTGAAGCTCGCCGCGGCGAGACAGACGGCGAAGGCACCCCAAAGAGGCAGAGAAGCCGCGGCGAGCCCACGGCAAGAAAGGCCAGAGAACAACACACCTCGCCGCGGCGAAGTGGACGGCGAGAATCGTTCTGCAGAATTCCAGTTCGCGAGTTTTGGGCCTCTGATTCGGATACCCACTCAGTTAACCCGATTCCTGGACCTATAAATACTAAAATCTAAACCTTAGAAGGTAGATTTGGTCCATAAAACACACACCCAAACCCTAGTTCTCTCACTCTCTCATCTCATATTCATCTTCCACCTCCTTTCCACCTCAAATCTCCATGGCACCCACTCTCATTTCTCTTGTTGGTGACTTCTCCATGGAAGGCAGCAGCTAGAGGGCACGAATCCTTGGTGATGGAGACTAATGACTTGAGCTTGGAGCTTCATTAGGGGAGTTCTTGTTCTCCCACTCTCTCTTCCTTATGTTTAAGCATGTTTCTAGGATTCTAGGGCTTGTTTCTTCATTTGGATGTAATTTCTATGAATTATCTTTTGCTAGAGAGTGGTTGAAACATTTGTAGTTTGTTTCCATTTGTGTATGCTTGACATTTGTTCTTCATTTACTTAAACTTTGTTTAAATGTATGGATTCATCATTTTGAATGAATGTTTTAGTTAATATTTGTGCTATTTGAGGATTCTCATTTAGTAGACCACTTTGTCAAGCATTTGCATTTGTGAATTGGCTATTGAGTTTGTGAAGTTGCATGAGTGGCATTGGCCTTCTATCCTTGTGTTTTAATTTATTATGTGGGATTCCAGTAATTAATTGAACCCCAGGATTAATTAAGTGGCAATTCGGGATCCCGGTTGTCGGATTAATAGCCCCTTACAATTAACAAACTCACCTTGGTTTTTAAGCTTAATCAACTCTGTATTGGAGGGATTAGTAAGGGGGATTCCGGTACTAATTCACCCAATCCGAGCCTAGCCTAGAGGGATCCCTCTAGGGGCCTTTTTAATGAACCAAAGAGCTCCCTAAAAACAAATTAAAGCAATGATTGTCTTAAGTCTCTATTCACCAAGGGTTATTCCATCCCATTGAATCCAAATCTCCCGTTAAATCCAATTTCAATTCTTTCTTGAACATACAATACTTTTCACACAACTTTTATACTTAAAATCAACAAAAAAATGTTTTACCCGCTTTGTCAAGTTTGCATCTAGTTATTAGGTTATCATTTACATTTTAGGCTCCTCAAGAGAACGACACTCGGGGGTAGCTCCCACTATCCCCTTGGTCCCTAAGTTTCTTGAAGAGAGGGCCCGAGGCGGCACAGCTCCGACTTTATCCCATTCGGTGAGCTCTTCAACATGCATCCATATTCGTGGTTCTGTTTGCAGCAACATAGTGCTCCAAAAGAAGACGTAATCCATGTATATATTTCTCTAACCTTCTTATAAACTCATTAACAACACTATAAATTGTTTGCAAATAATTAAAGAGTAATGGCCTACACATTTGGGACAAAGTTCATGAATTTCCGTGGGATTGACAAAAGCAGAGCTTCTATATATGAACAATATTTATAAGTGGGTTCATGTGATTGCGCTTGAAATTTCTGTTTTTTTTTTCTTCTTTTTGTTTCTTGGGGTAAATTTATATTTAATTTTACCAAAAGTATACATCCCAGTATTTACTTTTCAAACTTATCCAACAAGCTTCTCTTGAAAGAGAAGATAAATTACATATACAGACTTGGATAATCTACAAATTAAATGTGTTCATAAATTTTATGAAACTTCAAATGTATACTCTATCCTTTCTACATTTTTGTCGTGTATATTTTGAAAATAAACGACCCATTTGTATTATTTTAACCAGACTACTCCATATTGACTTAAGATATAAAAATTAGCCACTGAAATTCCCTTTGAGAGTAGTGTTCACATTTAGTACTCTATAGCTCATAAAATAAGATATGATCTCCAGTAAGATAATGCACGTGCCCATAAAAAATAAGCGATTTTTATATAGTTTAGAGACTTATGAAAAATGATTTATTATGTGAAAATTTTACAGTAAAAAAATTTCACAGCTGATCATCATTATAAAAGTAATTTATTATTTAGTAATTTTCAAATTTTATAACATGATTTTATATCTTCAAACATAAAAATCAATTTATTAAACGAATGAATGGTTAAAGGGACCGTGTATTGCCTTTTTGATTATTCTATAGCCACGTAATCTGACTACAGCCATCTTGACTATGATCTCATTAATTAATAAGTCCAAGAAAATATGGCGTATAGTCATGCAAGTGATAGGAGCTTGTGAACCAAATCCAAAATTAAAAACATAAAACAAAACTAAAAGAAGTAAGATCAATGTATATAAAGTTCCTTCTATCAAAAAAAAAAAATGTATATAAAGTTTCAAGACTTACATGCATCTATAACTAATAATTGTGAAATGATATACAATACTATAGTTCATATGATAGCACAGTGTCCCAAATTCTTGGTCTATAAATAGAGCACCATTTCTGATCTTGTATAGCCATAGAAAGAAAGACAAGTCTCTCTTGTGTGCTTCACAATTAACTCTATATTTCTCTGTCTCAAGAAAAATGAAGTTCATCAACCTAAACACTTGTAGATTGATTTTTTTGATGGTGCTTTGTGTGTATTGTGCAAGCTTTGAAACCTGTCATGGCAAACAAGTGATGAGGTCATATTCGAGAAAACTCAAAGCTTCCTCTGGTGGGTCTACTACTTTTAATGTGTTAGACTATGGTGCTAAAGGTGACGGAAAATCAGATGATACAAAGGTTAGGATGTGTGTTTTTTTAATTTGATTTATTTTTGTAATTTACTCTTATTTTCTCTCAAACATACATTTATTTGTAAGTCTTTTTAATTGACTTAGAATAACTTTAAGCTTTTTCATTTCATTTTTAAATTGGACCATCACAAAAAAGTTAATACCCTTTTTTGCCAGCAAAAAAGTTAATATCCTTACAAGTTACAAAGTATAATCGAATTAAGTACAAAATTTGTTCATTAAAATTATAATTACGTACAAATATAAATTCAGTGTAGTCATCGTATTTTAGTTATATGTTTGTATACGTGTGTGTACATGTGTGCGTGCGTGTGTGAAGATGATGACGATCATTCTAAAACTCTAGAGGAATTTCGCTTCCTTGTATTTATTTGGGATTTCACAAAGAATAGCTAGAGAGCAATCGAAGTTCACGAGACAGAATAAAACTTGGCATATATAAGCATTATCTATATATCACTTGCAGTGTACATGTAATTAAAAATTTATAAACAAAAGTCAAAGTTTCCTGCCACACATGTGAATTACTAGTTATTTCTATTTGTCATTAAGTATTTCAAATTAAAGAATCTGAAAAGTGTGGGGGGGGGGGGGGGTATAATAATAAGAGTAACTAAAAGTCAAAGGCTGCTTCTTTAACCTCATGAAGTTGATTAATCAAATATGTGTATATTCTTTTTTCTTTTTTTCTTTTTTATCAATGCGAATCATGTTGAATCTGAAGATATCATTATCTGTGAAATATGGAAAAAAGGCATTTCAACAAGCTTGGGAAGCAGCTTGCGACGTGGGGGCATCAACGGTTTTGGTTCCTTCAGGATCTGTGTTTCTGGTGAAAATAGCCTCATTTGAAGGCCGTAACTGTCAACCTAAAATCATTTTTCAGGTTTTTACATTATTTTTTCTCTATTCTATTCATGGCTAGTTAATTAATCAGCCTTTGGTATAAAAAAAGACTGACAAGCTTGCACAAAGTACTATTTTAATAAATTAATAGCATGAACAATATATGTGCAGTTGGATGGAAAAATCATAGCACCAATAAGCCCTTCAGCGTGGGATTCAGGAACATTGCAATGGATTGAGTTCAAAGATCTTAATGAGTTCACAATTAAAGGCAAAGGAGTGATTGATGGCCAAGGTTCTGTCTGGTGGAATGGCCACTCAGGATTGCCCAGCACAAAACCAACGGTATAATGAATTAGAATCTTAAAAATAGCATAATTTTATGTAGATTTTAACCGATGTAGAGTGTCCTTTTTGTGTCTGTTTTTCCAACTTAAATTTTGGAAAACCTATGGATCCTCGTTCAATTCTCATCACAACGGTGAGTATCATGTACTCATCACTGTAATGAAATATAAATCATCAAAAATCTGATATGGATTGTCTAGAATTAAAATTTCAGCCTGCAATTTTCTTAATGATCTTTTTTTAAGAATTGTCCTTTATAGTATTAGGTATAGTTATCTTTATTTTAATTTTGTATCTATTATAATAAAAAAAATACATTAAATTTGGGGTATGATGCTGCAGCTGCATGTTAAGATGAGCAATCCTTACTCATCTTTTTTAAGCATGAAATGTGCTTCTGATAACCTATAGAGTACTCCTTAAAGCTAGTTGACTTTTTTTTTTTTGGGTTCTATCTAGCTTACGTTTTCAGTTCTTAAATATAAGATCTAGTTGATTTTTTTAAAAAAAAAAATCCTTAGAAAGCTAAATAAATTATTTATAAATTGATTTTTCTGGATTTTTTTAAAACTAATTTATTTGACTTATAAGCTAATATATAATCTAATAATACACAAAATATATTATAACTAAGTGCCTTATTTTTTCCTTAATTTCTCAAAAAAAAGAGTCAACAAGATTATATTTAGGAACAAGGGATTACTCTAATTTTCAATAAATGATGTGAAATGCATTCCTTGATGGCCAACATAAAAGAAGTTCTCTTTCCACTAGATAGTGATATATATAAAATATAGATATATTGATGAATTCATGTTTGTTTGTTTGTTTATGTAGGCACTAAGGTTTTATGGAAGCAATGGTGTAACAGTGACAGGCATAACAATTCAGCAGAGTCAACAAACGCATCTCAAGTTTGATTCATGCTCTAATGTTCAAGTCTCTGACATTACCGTTTCTTCACCTGGAGATAGCCCTAACACTGATGGCATTCATCTCCAGAATTCTAAAGATGTGCTTATCTATAGCAGCACTCTAGCTTGTGGTATAGTTTTCTATACTCAAACAAAACCAAACCAATATAATGAAGGCTAAAATCAACCAAATTCCTATTAACTTTAGATCAGTTGCATATATAACCCTATTGCTTCAAGGTTTAAATTTAATTTCCTTAAAGTTTTGATTTTCGGCATTGAACCTCCAATTGTACGTTAAGTTTGTCCTTAACTTACTAACTTAAACTATCACGTTATATTAATGATGATAACGTGGCATGTTACCTAGATTCAAAAATTTATGTAATAATATACAAAATCCTTATAACTTTAGGATAGTTACATATAATTCATTGACATTTCTAAATTTAAATTATTTTTAATGTAAAAATTTAAATTCTTTTAACTATATGATGCCAAGTCGCCCTCTTAAATTTGTTATGGCAATTCCCATAAGTAATATAACCACAAATTTAATAACAACATTGGCTTTGATGTTAAAAATTAAAACATGAAAAAGTTAAATTTAAAGTTTGAAACCTCGCAGAGGTTATACGTAACTAATCCAAAATTAAGGGAGTTTTCTATAACCATGAAACACAGAGAATAAGAGTAATGAGATTATTAAACTAACTTAAATGTCACATAACACAGGAGATGACTGTGTGTCTATACAAACTGGATGTTCCAATGTATACATACACAACGTGAACTGTGGACCTGGTCATGGGATCAGTATTGGAGGTTTAGGAAAAGACAACACAAAAGCTTGCGTTTCTAATGTCACTGTAAGAGATAGTACATTCCAAAACACCTTGACTGCCGTTAGAATCAAGACATGGCAAGGAGGTTCAGGCTCAGTTCACGACATCAAATTCTTAGGCATTCAAGTCTCAGAAGTTGAAACCCCAATCATGATTGATCAATATTATTGTGACAACAGCTATAAATGCTCAAATGATTCTTCATCAGCCGTCGCCGTGTCCGGCGTCGATTATGTTAACATCAAAGGGACTTTTTCCAATGAGGCTATAAGGTTTGCGTGCAGTGATGTTGTACCATGTACTGGTCTGACGTTGGACACCATACAACTACAACCTCAATCTGGTAAACAAAGTTCAAGCTCAGATTTTGGAAATAATGGTGTTTTATGTTGGAAGGCATTTGGAGAATTGAAGACTAAAACAGTCCCTGCATTGGATGGTTGCCTTCAATCAGGCAAAACATCCTCCACAATTAATTCTAATAAAGACTCTTGCTAAGAATTGAAAATATAAAGTTTTACTTTGTAGTTGATGATGTCAATTTTTAGAATTAATATACTGGGATGGGTTTGCTATATACAGTGTGAACCATATATATTATACTCATTTGTAATAAAGGATATATGTGCGTGCGTGTCAAATAAAAAAAAAAAAAAAGCCATTTTGTAAAATTAAAGGAAAATTAGTCTAGGATTTTTGTTCTTGTTTGGATTGTATATTCATCGATGTATCACATATGTGGCATGATCGTATTGGAAATTTGTACTGTGGACAGTTTTGTGGAGATCAACGTATGTATATAAATCAATATAGTGGGATGAAGTTGCTCTTGTTAATAGCCTAATTTCGTTGTAAATCCCCTTATTTCACTTGTCTTATTAATGCCTACATGAACACTTACAATCATTTCACTACATATACATTTATTTGCATTATATAATCACTTGGCCTCCTGTATTTGAATTAAAGTCTGTGATGGTCCCCGCAAAGGTTGACCTTTTTTTTTTTAAAAAAAATGAAATGCACAAATGTGTTTTTTCCCCCACAAAATTTAATTTTAATTTTAATCTTAGTAGTTGCAGTGAAGTTTCAGAAATCTGAGGGCTATTGCATATAATATAATGTCACAAAAATATTTTATTTCATATATAATAATTAAGTAATTTATTTAACTTTTTTAATTCTAAAATTAGATAAATAAATCTTATATCCGAGAGAAATAACAAATTACTCCATATATCCTATATTCCTTATTACAAAGACCCTTGAACAACTAATTTGCACAAATTAAAAATATCAGTAAAAATTAGTTAAAGTATTTAATGTTTTTAAATTTTCTATTGCCACAGCATGCATTGTCTATTTTATGCACAAGGATTCACATATAAAATTTTTTAAAATACTAATTGTAATTGATCGTGTTATTATATAAAATTAACTTTGCCTTATTTAGTTAGCGTAGGATAAAATAGTCTTGAAGGCTCATTAAACATTGAAAAAAATGTCTCGGACCTGTGCATCTGATGTTTGCAATAAAATTAAAATATCATCCATCTAAAAAGGATAAGCATTACCGTCTAAGATTGCCTTGTTATTATAGTAACCATCTTGAGGGTAGCAATAGGAATTGCAAATCAAAGAATCAAATAAATTCATATATTAGTTATTATGAGATAATCACATGTATAATTTACAATATAAAACAACATGTATTTGGAGAACATGACAAAATAAATATAAGGGATTTCAAGAGGTGGGGTTTCGCTTGCCATTGCAAGACGTGCATAGGGTCTGATACCAATCATCAGTAATGAAATATGAACCATTTTACTAAAAGCCTAAATCTGTAGCAGAACTTATTGTGGGTGGGTCAATTATACTGCATCCAAATTCAGAAATGTAACATTAGATAAAGCTTCCATTGATAATGAATTTATTGGAGCCTTTGTACTAAGTAAATGAGTAAGACTTCCAATGTCTAGAGTGGTATTCTCTCATACTCATCAGGCATTTCCACATACAATAGAAGCAATTCTTCAAGTGCAACACAATTAGAAAGAAGCAATCCTAAAAGTTCAGAATTCGAAAATTCAACATTCGTCAAATGAAAGATCTTAAGCCAAGGCAAATTAACAGTTTTAAGATTACCCAAATTAACTCTAGCCAATTTTAAGACCATAATGCTACTGCAATTGAAAATGTTAGACAGCAATGGAACCCTAATTTCAAAATAAAAACCAATTGGAAACCATAAATTTAGATACTAAAGTTTGCTCTTAAGCACTATGTTAACTCAACTTTCAACCTTACCAAGGGACATCTCATAATACTTCTCAATGCACTCGCACTTGATAGCAAGCATTTTCACAGATTTGAGATCAACATGGTTGAGGATGGAATCTACAAAGGAAGGATTCAAAACGACGAAACCTTATATCGTGAAAAACAAGCTTGGGAATGAAGAGCCAACGACATGTCCACCTCTTGGACGATGGTGGTTGCAGTAACATATTTGATATGAAGAGATTTAGAAGAGAGAATACGAAGAAGCAAATCGTCTGGTAGCTTGCTAAGAAAATCTCTGAGAGGACAAAGCAAGAAATGAAGTGCAGAAAACAAAGGAATCATTAAGAGTTGAGAAGCGTGTTGGATGAGTAGAGAAGAAGTTGTTTCAGATTTTGAGATACAAAAAATAAAAGGGACATATGCGTCTTCACTGTGAGGCTGAGTCTACTAACTAACCCATTTTAAGTTTAGTTAATTTTATGGATAGATGTGCAAATTTATCAACAAAATTTTTTATTATGAGCGTCTAGCATCATAAAATTTTTTGAGGACCAATAATACATATAAACTTTATAAAATGGGGCCATTTCAACAAAGAGCTAAACACCCTTAGGTTACTTTTTGGTTTGTGAGCCTTACAATAATTAATTTTAAATATTATTTTTAAAAAGATATTTTTTAAAAATATTTCTCATCCTCTCCACTGTTTCTCTCTGCTCGTTGACATAGCCTCAGCAGTAGACTTTGGACTCTTTTGCGTAAGAGAGGAAAAGATGGGCTTGAAAATCACATTCGGGCTTGTCAACAATGGTGAATGATTGTTGGGTCCATTGTTATCTAAATGAACAAGGGTGATTTTCTCACGTGTGGTCGGCACTTGGTGCAAGAAACAAAGCCATCTTCTCCGTCGATAAATCAAACAGATTCAGACCCTTTTTTGTGATTGGATTTGCATATTTTGTCTGTTTTGGGAAAAGGGGTTGGAGGATGATGGTTAGGAGTAAGACGTTTATCAACGCTAATTGGGTTTGCTTGGTTCTGGGTTCTATCCACTCCATACTCATCTTCTTCTTGTTCTTGAATCTGCAATAAATGGTAAAACCCGTCGGAGAAATCAAACAAGAGAAAAATAAACATAATTGATTCCAAATATGCATTTTTTGAGTTTTTCCCATTATTTTGATGCACTTACGGCAGCGAATAGAGGAGAAAGGCGAGAAAGTGGAGGAGGTGAGGGAGGAGATTTGGAGGAAGAAGGAGAAGAGGAAGGAGACATATTTCGTTATGTCATTTCCATTTCTCGGTTGGTGCGTTTATAGAGACGAAGCATGGGTTATTAATACTGCGATTTGTGATTGTGAGTACAAAGCGTTCTGCTTTTTGTGTGTAATCATCTTTCTTGGATGATCCATATAACCCAGTATTCAACATTATAACTTGTGGGGTCAGGGTCAAGACATAGGCCAACACTATCAAGTTAATTAGACGGAGGGGACGCAGGAAGAGGGAGGGGAGGGAGAGGTTAGGGAAAAAAACTTTTTTTAAAAAAAAAATCCTTTTTTTAAATAATAACTCAAAATTAATTATTGTAGGACCTATAAACCAAAAAGTAATCAAAACTTAACGGCATTAAGTTCTGTGTTAAAATTACCCTATTTTACAAAGTTTATGTGCATTATTGATCTCAAAAAACTTTATGGTACTAGACGTTTTTGGCACAAATTTTTGTTGTTAAATTTACATATTTGCCCTAAGTTTATTTGGTAAATGCTCTGTCTCTCATCTGTATTAAAAGAAGTAATCAATCATTTCACACAAATTAATGAAACATAGTTGAGTCATTTATTATGTGAAAAATTAATGTGATTTTCCAATTTTACCCTTACATCATTTAATATGTACATTCCTCACTTCTTTACATTTAATATGTAAGGGCAAAAATGAAAATCATATATTTATTATCTTAATTTTTGTATGTTACCTCTTATAATATAGACAAAAAGAAATCTCATATTACCTCATGTGGATAGGAGGGAGTAGATCGTATTCATATTTAGGTCTGTTGTTAATCTTATTTATATAAACAGGTAGAAAGTTTTCTTAAGCCTTAGCTTAAAGGCCGAACATATTTTTTTTGTAATTTATACTATTATATTAAATAAAAATAAGTCACACACACACACACACATATATAAATTATTTGTAAGATTACCGTCTTATTTTTATCTCTATGCTTCACATCACATCATTCATAAACAAAAGCTCAACCATTCATTCATCAATCGATTCACATCTTCCTGATCTCTTCCCTTCAGTCACTGAAAATGTAGTATTGGTTTACTTACTCTTTTGTAATTTGTAATATTTGCTTAAGTATAATAATTGGTATAACTTGTAAATTTATTTTAGTTGTGCCTAAATGAAATATCATAATTTCTATAGAAACATTTTGTTACACTTTCTCCTATAAAAGCAGGAGAGAGAAAATATACTTTTATAGCTATAAAGACTTTTTTGAGATATATATATATATATATATATACTTTTATATAGTTCACTTCAAAGGGTAGTCTAGAGAATAAGAGGTATATTCTTTCAACCATATTCAAAGGCTCACATTTAAGTCGGGTTTTAAAAAGGCTTCAAACTTTCTTAGGCTTTCAAAAGACTCAAGCTACTGTCAGAAAAAACTTGCAAATAGGCTTAATGTTAGGCTCATGCATGTTTTTTATTTTTATTGCAGGTCTAGACCTATTTAGCTCAAGCGCTATTTAGTCTAGGTTATTTCCACCCCTAATTGGCAATTGGAGTTTGGGGAGCCCTTTTTTTTTCTTTTGGTAATTAATTTAAAATACACAAAGTTTTTAAATGATCATACTTATATTAAGATTTTTAGACATATTTCCCAAAGGCATGTGTTTTATTTATTTTATTTGGAATTATTTTTCAATTACAATATTTTAAAAAATAAGACAAATGAATGATTGAAGAACTTGATGAAATAGATGTAAGTAACTTAACCAAAGTATTAACTATCGAGGAAAAATGAAAAGCTTTTAAAGACAACATGTTTTGAGGAAAATAAGGACTAATAAGCTTAATTTTTGGAAAGAAAGAAAGAAAACTAACTACAATCAGTTTTGAGAATGTATTAGCTATTAAGATGTTATTTCTAATATGTAGAAAATTTTAACGTTAAAGTATATATTTGATACTTTATGTTTGCATAAAGTTTCAATTCGATCCCTTACTTTTAATCTTATTTTTAACACCGTTAGTTTCATTTATGAAAAATAGTTGCTTAACAAAACTAAAGTTGATTATATAATTAAATATTGATAAAATAGCTAAATTTTAAAATAAAGAAGTGTTTGTGCTAAGAAAATCGAAATTTAATATATTTTAACAACACTTAACTATGGAATCACCGTTTAAATTTGTCTAATCAACATTTTTCCTAAAAATATAACTAATGGTGTTAATAAAAGAAAGATTAAATATGCACTTTTTAAACTTAATGGATAAAAATATACCCGGTGTCTTGATTCAAACACCGCTTCTGGTTCAGGTTTCAATATAATTACTAATCAGCTTATCTCCTACAGAAATATTTGTTTTATAAGATAAGCTATACATGCAAAGGTATTTTACTTGTTGAGAACTGACGTTTCTAATCAGCTTTGATAATTTTCCATTCATTGGTCATGGTAAACGAACACTATTCACCTTTTGAATTGGGTTTTAGTTCATCATTCTGTATGGATCACCCTTCAAATATAAAAAGATAATTGTTTTAATTTGGATTAATATCACTTTTTGTTCCTAGAGTTTCCTTTCATTTGGGTTTTGGCCCCAGACGTTTGAAAAGATTTTTTTTTATCCCTCAAATTTACTCCTTTTGTGGCCATTAGTCCCTTGTACATTAACAATGTTAAGTTTGTTTATGTGTCATTAACGGTGTTAAGTTAGTGCTGACTGAATGAACTTAAGTGACAACCTATGCTGACTTGGACATGTATAATAATATTAATAATAAAAGATTTCTTAGAAATTCTTCTGAGCCCTCCACCACACCGCTGTCGCCCCATCATAATCTTTGATATGCTCCATCTTTTAATTTGACTTCTTTATATGCTCCAAGTTTGCCATGGGTAATTTCTCTCCATGTTTGTCTTTTACTTAACATTATACTGTAATTTTGTGATATTGTAGATCGTTTCAGTTAACAATCTTGTAAGGAGCAAAACAGAAGTAGAAATGAGGGAATGGATAAGTGGTTTGCCTGACCCGGTGCTTGTTCATATTCTCTCTTTTCTTCCCACTAAAGAAGCTGTTTCAACAAGCACTCTGGCACCATCTTCCTAATGCTATTCAGAATATCCTTGGAAAGGAGCATAACAAATTTAGGATATTACATTATTTCAGGTGAGTTTCCATTATTATGGAGAATAATGGGTGATATTAAAGTAAAGAGTTATCTTATTTAGAATAATAATTGTTATCAAAAAAAGAATAATAATTATTGTTATTATCTTTTCAGGATATTTAGGTTTATCCTTTTAATTTATATTAATTTTTAGGTTTGTTAATATTATCTTCATACTTGAATAAGATTGTAGATATAATAAACTCATTATATTAATATTTGAATAAGATATTAACATTATCTTAGTTATTCAATTTAGTTTATCTTATTTTAATTCAAATATTCATATATGAGCATTTTTATCGATTGTGGGTGATTCCAATATAAAAAATGTCTCTACTTTTTTTTTAAAAAAAATTGAGACTTTCAATGTAAGTTATTAACTAAAAATGGATATGGTAAATCCCATTTTTATCTTAAAAATAAACTTTAAATGCCCATTATTAACTAATAACGGACTTTAAAAGTTCTCTTTTCACATCACTCACATAGAAATCCTCTCCAAAATGGACGTCAAAAGTCCTTAATAATGGACCTTAAAAAGTGTCTCTTGTATTAGTGCTTTTATTCCATAAAAGTTTGACCTATTTTCTCACTGAACAAAATAATATAGATTGGTTTTTTGATCAAAATTACTATATAAAATCTTCTGTTGTTATACTCTTTCTCTAACCCTAATTCGTTTTAGGGCCTGTTTGGATTAGCTTTTTGAGAATGGCTTCTGAGAAAAAAAAAGTTGAAAAGTGTTTTTATAGAATAGATTCTGGAAAATAGCTTCTGAGATTATAGAAAAAAATAGTTTCTAGCAAAACCTAGGTTTTCTATCCCAAACCTAGGTTTGTATACTAAAAAACTATTCTGAAAAAGCTATGAATGTTTGTCTGATTTAACCAAAACCTAAGTTTTGACAGTTAAAAGTTATTTTGGAAAAGTTGAGAATGTTTGTCTGTTCTGATTCTGAAACCTAAGTTTTACCCAAAATAGTGATTTTTTTGGAGTTTACCAAACAGGCACTTAATCAATAG
The DNA here is from genome assembly GCA_037074515.1 of Mimosa bimucronata. NCBI lineage: Eukaryota > Viridiplantae > Streptophyta > Magnoliopsida > Fabales > Fabaceae > Mimosa > Mimosa bimucronata. The sequence continues at coordinate 7,984,994 of CM073446.1, forward strand.
AGTACACTTTCTTGTGTTTGCGTGTATACATCGATATTATACCATTCTTATTCCTTCCCTCTCCGAAGGTAAAGCCCAAATAGTTCTATTGATTAGACGGGGGGAGTATTGAAGAATATATATATATATATATAATGAGTTTATTCTATCTACAATCTAATCAAAGTAAAGCATTGTTTGGAAAGAGCATTGTTTGGAAAGAGGGAGTGGGTATTTCTTTTCCAATCAATTTTGTGTCTATGTTGATCATCTTCGTACATATACATTTGCAAACTTCTTTTCTCCCCCAGTGCCTTGATTGGTAAAACCTATATTTGCATTTTTGGACGGATTTTCTCCCATCAATTCCCAACGTTCTTCATCCTTATAATTCTTTTGTGCAAAAATCACTTTCTCCATAAATGTTTTATAATAAAACTAATTCATGATATTTGATTGATGCCTAGTGCATAGGCCTTGACATCGAAAAATATTAAAGAGCATTACATTTGGAAAACGTGAGGCCTCCATTTTCCACTCCTACATAGCATCTATCTCACTTATTCATTTTTTTTTTATACCAGAGAACTTGAAATACACCTAAAGGGGATCGAAATCGAACCCCCTTCCCGCCGCCCCCACCCACTAGCCTCACTAAAGAGGCCTTATGCCAGCTAATATAATGATCATTGGCCTCAATTATTCATCATTTTCCCTGCTTGCTTCAGCGAATTTCTGACTATAGCACTTCTTTATCCTGTGGATTGGCATGACAAATTGTTTACTAGCTTCTCCTCGCCTTTTTATCATTTTCTTATCAGTTTACATCCAATAAAATCACTGCACGCTATTATAAAATAAATTAATATTAAAAATAAGAAGAAATGAACTCTACTCCAATCAATCTTTTTTATAAGATACAAATAATCGAATTATATTGTTTAAAAAAACCAAAATTAGTTAAAGACAATAAAAATAATAGGTGAAAAACTAAAAAAAACATATGTAATTAGGATAGGTAAAATAAGAAGCTAGAAATGAACTCTACTCCAATCATCGTTTTTAGCTTCATGATGCAGTGAACTCTCTTCATCGGCAAGGTTTGAATGGTTGAACTCATCAATGCCCTCGAAATAGGTTAGGTTTTTGTAGGTTTCAATTAAATAGGTCTGTGCCTAATTAAAAATGTAAAACTTAAGCTTAAACTTGAAACTGTATGTAAGTTTATATTTAGGCCTGAGCCTGAGCCTTCAAAAGTCATGACAAGGAAAAGCCTTCTAATAATGTATACCCTTAATAAGCTTGAAAGTTTATACTTATAATTCCATCTATTACCCTTTAAACGCATTAAAACGCATGTGTATACCTCAAAAAGATTTTATGGTTATAAAACTCAATAAGTTGGTAATGTTATACTTAATTTATATAATTTATTTTATATTATATATCATAATAAAAATTACAAAACAATTAAATAGGCAGGCCTGTAGGCTTGTAGGCTAAGCCTTTCGAAAAAAGGCCTTCATGTTTATTTAAATAAGCCTAACAACATGCCTAATTATGAGCCTGACCTATTTAGTAAATAGGCCATACTAGACTTATTGTAAGTTAGGTTGTAGAACCTGATAAAGGCCATCCCTAATGTACAATCCGTTGCTCCTTATGAACTTGGACAGTGTACACTTCATCCCAAGTGTTAAGCATCAATGTTCAACGAATAATGACATACTCTTTCTACAAATGTATTCATATCCGTTCCATATTGGAGGAAAAAATCAACTTATATGATATATCCTCTATATTTATATTTAACTAGCATAACCTCCTCCGCGCCTTGCGCGGGAAGCATTACTTACGAACTAATCTCACACTCCATTAATGCAATCATATATTTCGCAGTCAACAAAAATTTGTCATAGCCACAATGATTGTGGAAAGTGTCCAACCTGATTGTTGTTCCACTACACGTAAAATCTACTGCAACAAATAAGGAAGAGTTAAATTTAACCATGCATCCATTCGACTTGAGGATAATTTCTGGACAGTTGTTACCTAAAAGCAAAAATAAAAACATTTTAAGATAAGAGGCATTATAATTCGTTGACAATGTAGCACTCAAGTTTGAAACAGACAGTCCATTGCAATAACACAAAATGATCTTCAAAGAACTTCAATGCATCGTAAGGCTGCAGTGAAGCATAGACATATTTGTCACGTTCCATCCATCTGGGACCTGTGATTAAAGAAAAAAAAGGCAAAGTCATACTATGTAAAAAGAATGTTAGGAAATGTGCTAAATAATTATTATACATCAAATCAAACAGTGAAGTGACCATAAAATAGTCGAAACTTGTTATGGTTCACTTAGCAAAATAGTAATGGCATCATAGAACAGGAAAAAGTGTGAACATTTTGAAACCAAACTTATACTTGCAAGTGAAATACTAAGACGGATTTCATATATAAGAAAACATCACCTAATGATTAATGTTCCGGAAAATCACCTTGAAAACAACATTTTTCGTTGTTGCATGATGACCACCAACAGATTTTGGCACATAGATTTTCAAACCGTCTATGGTCTTGACCCTTGATAGAGCAACATATAACTGACCATGTGTGAAAACTGGTTTAGGTAGGAAAACTCCAACATGCCTAAGAGATTGCCCTTGACTTTTGTTGATAGTCATTGCAAAGCTTGGGATAATTGGAAATTGTCTTCTCTTCATTTGAAATGGCCATCTACTTTCAGAAGGATTCATATCCATTCTATGTATGAGAACCTTTTGGTTAGGATGTGATCCATTTAATGTGATGGCTTCAACAACATTTTTCCCTAACATTGAGATTCGAAGCCGAGTGCCATTACATAATCCAGATGATTGATCTATATTGCGTAGTAGCATGATTGGAGCACCAACCTTTAATGTAAGCTTATGAGGTGGCAACCCAGAGGCAGAAATTGTGTTGAGAAATTCTGGTGTATACAAGTTCTCAAATGTAGCACTATCTTCTATAGATTTACAGACTGAATCTGAACTAAAAAAATCAAAGGACTCACCAGGAAGCATGCCACACATGTAATCATTTATTTGACTGACCATCTCAATTGTAGGAGCAAGAATTGCTCTATCGTTGAAGTAATCATTGTTATCTAAGTTTGAATTCAATTCAATATATGTTGCGTCAGCAATAGCTTTTATTGGTTTATCGGATTGTGGAACTAACAGTTCTGTTGGGATAGTAATATCAGCAACACCATCTTCACTTTCACCTAAGTTACCGTCACCAACGTTAAGCAACCATTCTAACTTTTGCACCTCTTCTTGGGATTTACCAGCAACTAATCTCATGTTTTTTGTCAAATTAAAAATAGTGCATTGATCCCATAGCACAGATGAACTAATGCAAGCATTAACAACGGCTGCTCGAGAACCTTTGGGTAAGACAGGTAGTATTTGATTGAAGTCACCACCCATAATAATACATTTACCTCCAAAAAACTTTTGTTGCTACAGAAGATATTGGTATGGTGTACTTGTTACTCATTTTGAATTTTGAAATATCTTAATAGAGCAACATATCTATAATACATTCAGTAAAGTCTTCACACTGTGTAAACAGCTAACACCATACTTTGTCAGGACAAAGTATGGTGTTAGATATTAGAGTTGACAGTATTTAGAGTTTAACTTGATACACCATACTTCACATTGTTAACTTACAGTAAACAGCTAACACCATACTTTGTCCGAAAGAAGAGGACTTCTATCACATTTTTACTCACCTACTTTCCTGTGACATCCATCGAAAGTGAACATATTAGAAAGCAAAGTGACAAACTGGAAAGTATGATATGATTTGTTACAGGACTACATTTAATAAGCATGGTCTAACTCTGAAAAGTAACGTAACTAAGGAATTATATTCCACAATAGATTTCATATCATCGTTGAGTAAAAAATGAAACACTCCATTGTTTATTTATCATATACATTTCTTTAACCAATGTATTCTAACCTATGGCAGAAAGAGTTTAGTTATAAAAGGATTAACTAATGTATTCATTCCTATGGTAAGTACTTACTCTTCATAACCGAGTAATGGAAGACTTTGAATATTTTTCGTTCGATGAGTTACCAGGTATCATACATTAATGGAGGGAGAACGGGACTACATATCTACGTATCAGATGTGGACGAATGAATGTGTATGCATCCCAAATTGCACACAATGGACAAACGGTGATTGACACGGTCAAAATAGGCGTAGTCAGTCCTCGTTGTCATCACTTCTACTCACCTGAATATGTTCTTTTCCGCTCTTTGTATGGAATCATGAATTACCATGGGGTCAGGAACGCCGAGTGGAGCGCAGCTGACAACCACAGTTTCAATTACAGCAGAAGGTACAAAAAGGTTGTAGACACTTACATGCCTTACTTGAGGGTGAGAAAGGAATCGCAAGGAAATTGTGGAATAACATTCTATAACTTCTTGTATCACACATACATGAATGTCTCACTGGAAATAGAACGTGTCAGGAGTGGGCAAGGTCGCAACAGGCAACGACGCCGTGAAGCTCCGACGGTAGTAAATGCCGATGGTGACATTACTTCACCTTCAGCCACTGAGTTAGGGATAGATTTGGGTTTTGTAGGGGATGATGAGTAATTTAAGTTGATGCCATTGTAAGTTTTTTTTTGGGTCAACACTTTATTGCGTGGGTCGAATGTTGTCTAGTGTGCCTTCCTGCATTACCCAAGTTTGTGGTCTATCAGACGAAACTTTGTGCTTGCAACTCAATATTGGTGTTTGCTGTTTACCAATTACAGTATTAGCTGGTCCGTTTTCGTCTTGCATGTTTATTATCATAGCATTACCCATTCATAACCTTTTAGGAGTCATTAGTTACTTGCCATGTTATATACATCTTTTCTCAAGGCGTTAGTAAATGAATCATTGCAATATCACAGGATCGAAATGCGAAAGTTTAAACTTGGATAACATTTTAGAAATCATAACATAGAAACATTAAATACAAGTACTACAAATGCAGATATCACAAACAAACTACACCACATTCGAAACATTAAGACCAAGGTTCAAAAACCCGGACCGGGGATCGACTCGGTCGAGGCACTGGGTTAAGGGTCAGGGGTTCAACCGAGGGTCGACTCGGGGTCGAACCGGCCATATTAAAATAATATAATTTAATAAATAATAATATAATAACCCAATATTAATTAACATTTATAAATAATACCATAGTTCCAATATCAAAAGATAATTATTTTCGGAAAAAAAACAATAAAAGTTGATGTGAATACGTGGCACAATTAAAAACCACATCGTAAAATAATGTAAAGCCCTATCACCCCTCTTAATGATCTAAATCCTGAGCCCCTGTGAGTAGATGCATTATATGGTTCTTCAATGGATGAACCCAAATATCCACTGGATAATGGGGTTCACCCAACTTTTTATTCTTTTTTAATTATCTAACATCATTTCAATTTCAAGTCTTCAACTTCTTTCAGAACCTTCCCCGCACAGTACTCCCTCACGCATCACTTCAAGTTTTCAACTCCATACACTCCCTTCCTTCACGCAGTACCCTTCCTTCTCGCAGTACTCTCTCACTTAACTTTTCATCATTTTATTTCTCCTGTCTGTTTTGGGCTTCTCAGCACTTTCGCCGTTTCCTTTTTTTTTTATCTTTGGATTCTCTTTGAAATAATAAGGGATTGAAGACTCACCTTCTGGATGTCACCCTTCAATTAGGACAAGAAGCAAAGAACGTTGAAAATGAAAAGGTATGGCCAGAAAAAATTTCGATTCTGCACTTCAATGAATTAGGTCAAGTTTTGTTTTTCATGTCCCAAGCAGCGCCATTTCAGTGATTGGGAGGTCTTTTATTTTTTAAAAAAAAAACGGCCGGGTCACTCCACCAATCCGGTTGCTTCAAACCGGCCGGATCAACCCGGATATTCCCGAGTTGATCCCTTCAACGGGTGAAGCAGGAACCAGCCCGCTCTCTCCCCCGGGTCGCCGGTTTCCCGGTTCAACCTGCCGGGCCGGGTTTTCGAACTATGATTAAGACACACTACAACATTGTGTCAACTTGACTAAAGCAGTGGTAGGGAGGATGAACTTTGCGGAGAACGTAGTCGACCAAGCAACGTCAGCCTTGCTGCAAGAAGCTCTGGATATGAAGGGTTAAAGAAAACCCTTGTTGCATCATAGTACGAGCTCAGTCTACGTTCATCTAACATAACATGTAAGAAATTTCAATACATCACCCATAAATAAAATATTAACATAAGGTCACTCTGATGATTTTTATCACCTTCTGATGTAGCGGTGGCATATTGAACAACCACAAAAATAGGACCATTTGATGGAGCATGCTCGTAATCTCTTAGTGTTGCATCGACACATAGACCGTAAAGAACACAAGTTAACACGTCCAGTTCCCTTGCACGGTGATATAAAAGTTACGAATTCAGTCATCTATGTAAATCATGGATGGAGAATAGGTAACAACAGAGAGTCACTCACCTTACAGCTAGAACATTGTTGTCCTCCAAAACTAAGATAACCTGCTTGTACAATATCCCGTCAACTTCATCCATGCCATTCTCGTACACAGCAACCAAGAATCCGCACACATATAATAATATACAGAAACATAAAACGGATTGTGGAACAGAGAAACAGAGAAACACAAAACACATATACACAGCTCTTCTTTACCTACTAAACCCATCTCAGATGCCCCACCGGAGGTAACTTGCGGGACGGTTACTAAATCAAAGTAATGTGTAGGTAGATGGGTAGTTACATGTCTTATACGGCTGCTCAGCTGCAACCTAATGTGGCATTTGTTGCTTCCGGCATTCTCATTCAAGCATACAAAGAAATTAGTTAACCGATAAACTTTTTGCTCAAAAAACATGTGTGCAAACCGATGAATTACTGCGGCTTCATCCAAAACCACAAGCATCCGTGTTAACTACATTTCATCAAACAAAGAATCAGTGAAATATCGATGCTTCGTGTAAATAGAACATATATATCTTATGGGCACACATTACCGTATCATCAAACACGACAAGATGCACTGCCTGAAGCTCCCTCATGGGACGCTCTGGAGCTAAGGGATAACGAACGACTTCCTTCATTATTATCCTGTCTATTTTCACAATGATATCTTTCACACATATGCCACGAGAAAGATTAGGGAGTGACACAACTGGGTTTGGGAATGACATCTTAAATTACTACAGACCAGTAGTAAGAGAAGGATAGGATGGGGTGAAGTTGGAGGGCAATGGCGTTTAAATAAGTGCAACACTCAGTGTTATAATAGTGGCAATGATTTGGAGGGAAAATTTGAAATCCAAAGGCGGGAAAATGGTGTAATTTAGAGGGCAATTTGGGGATAAAAAACGACTGTTCATTTCATAGAAGATTATGAATAGTAAAAGTAGAGACAACACAAGCTTAGGAGCAGCTACTTGGTGGATTAGAATCTTTATTTATATTGATTTTGTTTTTCTTCACTTGACCAGAAAAAAAATCTTCTTTTTCTTCTTCTGTACTCTTCCTCAACTTCACATCATTGACCACAAGATTTGCTTTATAAATTTCATGCTGGGCAAGGTTTTCTTACTCCCATCATTCTCATCATATCCTGGAGAAGAGAGGTAAGTTCCATTCTTTCATACCCACTGGTTCAGAAGTTTTTCATTTTCGGCTTCCTTTGAGTTTCTGCAAAAAAGAAAGGTAGGTTTAATTTTTTTTTAAACTCATGACCGTGATCACCTTCTAACTAGCTAGGTTTCTCTCTGTTAGGGTAAGGTCTTAAACTTGATAAAAGGGGTAATTTTGAATGATGCATAATCTATCAGACATTATCAGTTCTTTTCATTGGTGGTCTTGTATATGCACTTTTGTTTAGTTACTCTCTAGGTTTCAACTTTTCCATGTTTGTCTATCCTCTAATCTTTGATATGCTCTAACTTTTAATTTGACTTCTTCATATGTTCCAAGTTTGCCGTGGGTAGTTTCTCTCCATGTTTAATGTTGTGTGTGGAATTGCTTGATAAGCATGAGGATATGGCACTAGAAATTGGTAGCCTTCCTCACTTGGATATTGCATTGGTCCCAACAGATCTATTCTTAATGAAAGATTTATCTAATGTTACATTTCTCCACTTACTTAAGGTATGATTGACCATTGAAGAGCACCGAAATTGGGGTAGATCGGTGTAGTGCCGCCTCGGGTCCGCTCTTCAAGAATTTTAGACCCAAGGGGTAGTGGAAGCTATCCCCGGGTGTCGGTCTCAAGGAGCCTATGTGTAATTAATTCTTAGTAACTAATGCAAACTAATTAAAACAGGTAAAAACATTGTATTTGATTTTTGTATAAAAAGTGTGTGATATGCTCAAAAATAAATTGAGATTGGATAAAGAGAGATTTGGATTAAAATGGGATAAATATTCTTGGTGATAGGAGACTTAAACAATCATTGCTTCAATTAATTTTTTGGGGAATTCTTTGGCTAATTAAAAGATCCCTAGAGGATCTTACCAAAAAAAAAAAGATCCCTAGAGGAATCCCTCTAGGCTAGGCTTGGGTTGAATAGATTAGTACCGGAATCCCGCTTACTAATCCCTCCAACTCCAAGTTGATTAAGCCCAATAACCAAGTTGAATTTGCTAATTGCAAGGGGCTCCTAATCCAACAATAGGAATTCCTAATTGCTACTTAATTAATCCTAGGGTTTAAATTCATTATTGGAATCCCACATAATGAACCAAAACTTTAGGATTGAAGCCCAATGCCACTCATGCAATTAACAAGTTCAAGAGCCATTTTCCAAATGCAATTACATGATACCATGATCCACTAAGTGAGCATCCTCAAATAGCACAAAATCTTAACTTAAACATTCATTCAAAATGATGAATCCATACATTTGAACAATATCCAAGTCAATGAAGAACAATACCAAGCATACACAAATGGAAATATAGCTAAGAATGTTTCTACCACTCTCTAACAAAGGATAATCATGAACAACACATCCAATTGCATAAACAAAATCCTAGAATCCTAGAAATATGCAAATACAAGAGGAAGAGAGAGTAGGAGAACAAGAACTCCCCTAGTGAAGCTCCAAGCTCATGTTGCCATCTCCACCACCAAGAATAGAGCTCCTTAGTTGTTATTTCTCATGGAGAAATCACCAACAAAAGGAATGGAAGTGGAAGCCATGTGTGATTTTGGTGGAAGATGGAAGAAATGTTGGTAGGGTTGAGAGAAAATTGGGTGGAAGATGAAATGGGGGTGGAAGAGATCATGGGATTGAGGTATTAGGTCAAAATATATGTGAGGAAGTCGGGTCTAGGTCATTGAAGGTCGGATCTACCCATTTGGAACCCCAAAAACCCGAAATATAAGCAAAATTTCGCATAAGAAAAATCGCGTTCTCGCTGCAGCGAGAAGGTTTGCTCACTGCAGCTAGGAGCACAGAGTCTCGGCCCTTGCTCTCTGTCTGTCTGGCTGCAGCCAGGACTTCTTCTCGCTGCAGCCAGGACTTTTTTCTCGCTGCAGCTAGGACTTTTTCTCACTGCAGCCAACTTGACAGAATTTTGGAGCTGAATTTTGTGCTTTCGCTGGCTTCCTTCTCCACAACTCGATCCTCGATTTGGCCCATTTCTTCATGCAAACTTCTTCCTTTTTAGTCCTTGGGTGACCCTACAAATAAAATTGCAATAAATAAGAATAAAAAAGCCCTAGAAATCAACTAATACAAATTAATCTCCAATTATGGCTAATTAACCTCATTTTCATGCTAATTCCAATTAAAGAGTCTAAGATATACATTGAGCATTATTGGACCAATATTGCATCTTAATCATGTTAATTGCCTCAATTTAAACACATAAATACATACAAATATAAGGATTTGTCAATTATGATGAGTTTTTTTTTCTTTTTAAATTGTTTTTATGTAATATTATGTATCAATTTTTTTTAATTTGACCAGGTCTTTGCTGATAAGCATGACTTTTTCCTTGGAGATTATGGTGTCCCAACATTTAACAATTTGACCCACTTAAGAATTCATTTAAATCAGAATGAGTGCACAAGTATGGTCAGGTGCCTCCCAAGCTTGAAACTTCCATAATTTATGAGGTTTGAAATTTAAATGGAAGCGAATTTTAGTGGTTATGATCTTGTTCAGTCTTGAAGCGAATTCTCTATATGCAGAAAAACACATGTGAGAATGAGAGTTCTTATTTTGGGCTGAGGGAGGGTTTTGAAAGCATTGTGTACGATGGCATTTAGAGTTATTTAGTAGTGAAAAGCGAGAAATTGTATTCCCCAGAACATATTTTACTTCATGCAAATTATTGGAACCTTGAATTTTTTAATCTTTTTTCTGTGCATCTTTAATTGTAAAGCAACTTTAATCTACATGAAAATGTTACCTATTTTTATTGTTGATTGATCTGGTTAAATTTTCAAGGAATTGTGTTGCACGTCATACTAGTTTAAGTTTTAAGTACGATTAATCACGTTTCATTATTAATGCTTAGTATCAAACCCTACACGCGTCTTGCAATGACACATGTAACCCCTCCTCTTGAAATTCCTTATATTTATTTTGTCATATTCTCCAATTATGTGTCACCATATGTTTTATATTTTAAATCATACGTCATCACATAATTCTTTTTCTTTTTGGCCTTTTGTGAAAAAGTAATTTTTTTTCCAAAAAAAAATGTAGCAAATAGCAAAATATACTATTAAAAATAATTTCTTTCATTTGATTATATAAATTCATTTTCCTTGATTTAGTTGATCTGAATCAATTGAAATTCATTTTCCTTGTCTTTATTGATGGAATTTAGTGTCTAATTTACTATTTTTTGTAGTGTAAATTAAACTATATTAACAACTATCACAATATATATTAACAACTAGGCCGTGAAAATAAGTTACTCCTCCTTATTCTAATTACAAGTTTAAGTTGACTTTTTTTTGAGAAATTAAGAATACAAAATTAATCACTTTAAATTGTTTACATTTATCTTTTTTCCTCGTAACTAATTGATTTTACTTATAAGCTAACCTATAATCTAATTACATGTAGCAAATATTATAATTTAATGGTCTAATTTGCTTTCTTAACCTCCACAAAAATGTCAACTTGGAGTAGGGTTTATTTCTTCTTATTTTTAATATTAATTTATTTTTTATTTTATGCTTATTTATTGAGCGATTTTATTGGATGTAAACTGATAAGAAAATGATAAAAAGGCGAGAAGAAATGAGATTAAGTGGCGAGTAAAACATCATATGGCTTAGTAATTATAATAATTATAATCTTAACTCTTTAACATATTTATCTGAAATTTCAAATTATGTGTCAATTTATAAACTAGATAAATTGGTTGGAAGAAAAATAATATATGTGTAAGATAGATAAAAATATATTGATGTTTTATTTTAAAGACAAAATAAACCCTCATCAAGCTTCTAATTTTAGCATAGAAAGACTAACGATAAATACTTCCTCTGTTTTTAACTAATTCACACCTAACAATAAATTATTATTGTGTGTAAAATTAACAAAATCTTCCACGGAACGCTATCTTCACAGCAGAATTATGGGGTTGTATATGGGGTCTTGGACTAGTTTGGGATACCGGCTTCAGAAAAGTTCAAATGTTTTGTGACTCGAAGGAGGTGATGTCCAGAGTTAATCAGATGGGAGAGGACCTTCATGCAGACATTGAGTTGCTGGACTGTATTCGTAGTCGTCTGAGACAAGAATGGGAGGTAAGCCTCAACTGGATTAGTAGAAATGAAAATTCAATGGTGGATGCTCTTGCACGACAAGCATTGGGACATGAACCAGGGATGCATATTTTATCATGCGAAGCAACCTTGTCTCTTCTAAGTTCTAACCACCATGGGAGTTTCGTGATTAGCTAGTGCTGATTTGTTTTTGTTTTGTAGTGTTTTTTCATTTTCCTTGTTTATGAAAAAAAACAAAAAACAAAATCTTCCTATTTATCCTTATTTCATTTGTTATATGCTGGTAACTCACTCTTTTCTTTTCATTCCTTACATTTAAAACTCTCCATCCACCTTTTTACTTTACAAACGGTAAAAAGGACGATAAACATTAATTATCATGTCAACATTTATATTATAAATCAAGCATTTAAACCTATACTTTTTGGATAGTTAATTTGCAAATTTCTATAGTTTCAACCAATTTTATTTAATTTGAAGGTAAAAAAAAAACAATTTTTCATTGGGTTTTTATATTTTTTCTTTTTATCAAGTCTTTATAATTTCACTTGTTATTAATCAAGTCATTATAGTTTTTTTTATCAAGTCATTATAATTTTTCTAATTTTTTAATTATGTCCCTTAGTTTTTATTCTATATTTTATAAATTCTAATAATAACCTCATATAAATATAAAATATATTATTATTAATTTTAATACTATTGAATGAATAATTATTATTATTATTCTAATATTTATTTATTTTTTAATTATAAAGTTTGAAATCATAACAACAAGAACATATTATAAATATCATTAATTATTCTACTTATATTATTGTTTATATACAAACTAATTAGACTAATTATTTTTTATGATTGGATCATTATGAATTTAAACTTATCATTATTACTTATATTTTTATGTAATTTGTTTATTTCATTTCAAATTAACTTAATAAATAAAAAACTTTAAGGACCCAATTAGACATCATGTTAAAGTATAAGGACTTAATTAAAATAAAAGAAACTGCAAGGACTTGATTAAAAACAAGTGAAAATATGAGGATGTACTGCTAAAAAAAAAAGAAAAAAAAATTGTAGGGACGAAATTAAAAATTGGTTTTTTTTTTTTTGGCCAACTATTAAAAATTTGTTGAAACTATATGAACTTGCACACTAATTTATTCCTATATCTTGTGAAGTTCACACTTTATCATAAATATAATTATAAGGGAAAGTAAAGGAGAATTGGATGGAGTGAATTTGAAAATGATTATTAGATGCCAAAAATCTATCTTTTCCTTTGTAAATCTAATGGAATTGACCTAAATACATCAGAACAAAAATTAATTCTTTTTCTTTTTAAGGACCCACCCTACCCAGAGACCTGCGACAACCATCTGGCGACAGAGTCTTCACAAATCGCAGGCGGCGTGCAAAGCTCCAGTAGCTAGTGGGGTGGGTTTTTTTGTGTAAAAAAATTAATATTTGTTCCAGGTAATTTGGTCATTTCATTTACATGTTCAAATGGACAAATAGGTCATGTCATCTGTCATTTTTTTTATTTTCCATAATTATAAATATAAATAATAAATAATTAGAAAGTAAGAGTACCTCCACAACCATGAACATGTCATTGTTGCCATTGTACATCACATCGAAAGTTGGTTCTCAGCTGCTGTCTTGTCACTGCTCCTCTGGTTTTGTATCGTAGACAGTTAAGTTATTGGAGGCAGCTTTTAATTCTTTGATATTTGACGCTGATATATAAATTAGATTAAAATTAAATCAGTCTAATGATATTTATATTTAGATAAACTGTTAAAAAATTATTTATAAATAACTTATTTTCCATATATTAAATTATGTATATTTGAGTTAGTTGTTATTATATATAAAAATAAGTCAAAATTTATGGGTCTTACCTTATAAGTGACTTACAAGTCAGAAATAAGCTGTTTTAAACAGCTTAATCTTATTTTAACTTATAAGTTACTACCTCCGGTCCTAATTATAAGAGCCAGTTGACTTTTTTGGAGAGATTAAAGAAACAAATTAGACCCCTAAATCTTAGTATATGTAACATGTAATTAGATTATATGATAGTTTATAAGTAAAATAACTTAGTTTTGAGGAAAAAAGATAAATATAAACAAATTAACAATAAGGACCGGAAGGAGTATAAGTTACTTATAAGTCAAATTAACAATAAGTTAAAATAAATATGTAAAATAAATTACCAATAAAATAAGTAATTTTCACCCCAAAATAAACAATTATTTTTTTGTTTTAAAGCCAGGGAAACTTGCTTGAAGAAGCTTACCAGTGTCATATCAAAAGTGGCTTTTTAATTGAAAAAGCCCTATAAAACTTATTTGCATCACTCCAATCAATTCCCAAGTCCCAACGCTCTTCATCCTTATAATTCTTCTGTGCAAAAATCAATTTCTCGATAATTGTTTTATACCAAAACTAATTCACGATATTTGATTGATGGCTATTGGGCAGGCCTTCACATAAAAAACATTAAAGAAAGCCCTACGAAACTTATTTTCATCTTTGAACGGATTTACGGCCCAATCAATTCCCAAGTCCCAACGCTCTTCATCCTTAGAATTCTTCTGAGCAAAAATCAATTTCTCGATAAATGTTTTATAATAAAACTAATTCACGATATTTGATTGATGGCTATTGCGTAGGCCTTCACATAGAAAACATTAAAGAACGAGATTACATTTCGAAAAGGTGAGACCTCCATTTTTCAACTCCCATCTGTCTCAATCAGTCATCATTTTTTCTGACTATAGCTCTTCTTCATCATGTGGATTTGGAGATCACGTTCTCCTTTGTGCTTTTTTTTTTTAATTCTAAGACAAATTTCATTAAAAAATAAAAAGATTACAGCAGTTAAAAGATTAAATAGTAATACAATTATAAATGAAAAAAAGAAAAGAAAAGGGATTAGAAGCAAGGTTAGAAAGTTCCCTATTCTTTATAAAAGAAATAACAAAGTTAGATGTTAAAATCTTGATATCATACAGTAGAATATCACCACCAAATGTCATCTTCTCTGCAAGCGAATAAACCAGTCCACAATTTGATGTGATGCACAGAGAAGAATTCTCCATGTAATTGTTGCAAGCCAAAATCCATATCAAAATAATACAAAGATATCTCAGAGTAAATTCTTAAGAAAGCGAGTTATCTTTTTATCAAATGAATGTATGGACCAACTGTGAATGAAAGAAAATGACAAGTAATATGTACTCCTTTGCCTTCTCTTTGTGCTCACCATTTGATTAGCATGACAAATTGTTTCCTCTCCACTAAATCTCATTTCTTCTCGCCTTTTTATCTTCTTATCAGTTTACATCCAATAAAAAGTTAAAAACGCCCAATAAATAAGCATACTATGAAAAATAAATTAATATTATAAATAAGAAGAAATGAACTCTCATACTCCAATCAATCTTTTTTTATAAGATATAAAATAATTGAATTATATTGTTTAAAATAACTAAAATTAGTTAAAGGCAATAAGAAAGAATAAGTGAAAAACTAAAAAACATATGTAATTAGCATTGGTAAAATAAAATAATATATTTTCTAAGAAAATAAAATAAAGCTCCAATCAAATAAAAATATATTTAGCTTCATGATACAGTGAACTCTCTCCAATCTTCATCAGCAACCTTTGAACGGTTGAGCTCATCAATGCCCTCCTATCTATAATCCGTCTCTCCTTTTGAACTTGCGCAGTGCACATTCGTCCCAAGCGTTAATAATTAACTTTCAATGAATGATGACATATTCTTTCTACAAATGTATTCATATTTGTTCCATACTAGAGGAAAAAATAACTTATATCCATTATATTTATATTTCGTTGAAAATATGTACAGCCTCTCTTACTTGATGTAAGGATCAATTCACTTTATTGGGAAGATTAATAAATTTAAATAAGTTATGTAATTATATGTAACTACTTATTTAATTTAGATTACAAATAGAAGCCATAAAACTAGTTTTAAAAAGAAAGATCAATGTTTTAAATTAATTTATTTAGCTTTTTAATATAAGAAATCAATTTTGATAGTACTCCCTCCGTCCCTATATATAAGAACAAAAAATTTAAATGATTTTGTCATTTTTTATAAAAGCCTGGTTAAATTTGTCAAAACATATAATGAGTTTTTTCTCACTTTACCCATCATTATTCTCTTTATTCACATTCTCTTTCATACTTATTTATAACACTATTATCATATTTCTCTTTCTTATATAATAAATCATCAATACAAAATTATTTTAAACATATTTATTTTTGGGAAAATTTCACTTAAGGGACACTGTAGCGATTTAATTGAAAAGAAGGACCACAAGAATCTGAAATGTCAGTTTGGGGTAGTGGGGGCAAAGTGAAATAAAATTGGAAGGCCAAATGACAAAATCACCCTTTCTCCCAATAAACCCTTTTATTTTGGAATTTTTCGGCCTCCCCCAGATTCACCCATTCACATTCAGTTCAAAAAAAAAAAAGATTCACCCATTCACCCAAATCAATTCGAAATCGAAATCGTGGTGCATACCCGCTTCAGCCACAGTAACCGTTGTCCTCCTTCTTCGTTTCCCACCCATTCATCACCATTCCTCAGCACTTTTCGTTCGTGCAGCAAGAGAGTGAGAGATCGGTGAGGAAGCGAGGGAGGTCAGCCATTCATCTCCTTCTTCCATCGTTTTGCCGCAGCCTCAGAAGCAGTTCTTCATCTCCTTCTTCCATCTCCTCCTTCAGAAGCAGTTGTCCATCGTTCTGCAACACGATAGGTAATTTTTTTTAACAACTAAAATATGTCTTGTGCTAATTTCTTTTAGGTTGTTTATTGGTCTTTCTATCCGACGTGAGTAAGCTTTGGGGGGGCTTTTGAAGTTTCGAAACCTTTAAAAATGAAAGGATTTAAGAGATAACTTGGTGTTTGATAAAGTTTCCCCAAATTTGTTCTTCATGTTACTGTTCACCGTCGCTGGTTTTTGGGGTTGGAATTGATAGGAAAATCTGATTGAATATTAATAAAAGGAAGATTGATTGAA
This sequence comes from Mimosa bimucronata, assembly GCA_037074515.1. NCBI lineage: Eukaryota > Viridiplantae > Streptophyta > Magnoliopsida > Fabales > Fabaceae > Mimosa > Mimosa bimucronata. The sequence goes on from CM073446.1 coordinate 8,001,878, forward strand.
TGAAGTGATGAGGTTATATGTTTGATTTGGAAAGTGTTATGGTCAAATTGAATTTTCCCTGTTTGGTACAGAAACTGGTTTTTTTTTCTTCTTCTCCTGTGATTGTTGCTTCTTGTTTATGATGAGAAGAAGATCGAATTGAGGTTGATTCTGGATGGTTGAGTGTTATTATAGTGGTAAATGTTCATTTGTTTCTTTCCTCTTGCTTGCTTTGCCGGGATGTTTCGGTGACAGGGGAGGGGAAATTTCGTTGATGTTAAACTTGAAATAGAGATGATTGGGTGCAATTGAAATTTTCTAATGATGATGATTCTGTTCTTCCTGCTATGTGTGTGCAATCGGGTGTACAGAGAAGAGGAGGAAGAAAGAGGAATATTTGTTATTGTGGTTTGATGGCTGTCTAAAATAGAATGTTGTTATATCCTTGTATGTGGTTCCTGCTATGTGATAATAAGTCCCTATAAAGTTTCTGCACGCTGAAATATTGAAGAATAATTGAGAATGGGTGATCTGTTTGGTTTCTTGTTTTCTTGTTTAATGGTCACTTTATGGTTATGGTTGATCTTCTTTGGTTTGAAGGTGTGTTGGAAAAATAAAAGATGGAGGATTTATGTTGTTGCCTAGGAGGTCTGATTATTGAATTGATTTATTTGGATGAGGTAGTGATTGGAGATTACCCCCACTGTTAAGAAGTTTTTTTTGTAAACGTACAAATGAGTAAAATAGAATCCTTGTGCATGGCCATGTCCTTGTGCAGGGGGCCAATTTCTTGTGCAGGGGGCCAATTCCTTGTGCAGGGGGTCAAATCCTTGTGCACGGGGCCAAATCCTTGTGCAGAGGGCCAAATCCTTATGCATGGGGCCAAATCCTTGTGCATGGGCATGTCCTTGTGCACGGGGCCAATTCCTTGTGCACGGGGCCAATTCCTTGTGCATGGCCATGTCCTTGTGCAGGAGGCCAAATCCTTGTGCATGGGCATGTCCTTGTGCACGGGGCCAATTCCTTGTGCACGGGGCCAATTCCTTGTGCATGGCCATGTCCTTGTGCATAGGGCCAATTCCTTGTGCATGGGGCCAAATCCTTGTGCAGGGGGCCAAATCCTTGTGCATAGGGCCAATTCCTTGTGCAGGGGGCCAAATCCTTGTGCATGGCTATGTCCTTGTGCATAAGGCCAATTCGTTGTGCATGGGGCCAAATCCTTATGCATAGGAGGTATGATTATTGATTTATTTGGATGAGGTAGTGATTGGAGATTACCCCCACTGTTAAGAAGTATTTTTTTTGTAAACATACAAATGAGTAAAATAGAATCCTTGTTTTGCTGCATCAATATTTTACATTTTAGAAAATCTGGAGCTACATTTTCTATTGATAAGCCTAAATAGAGTTGTGTTTTATCTAGATAGTTATGTCTGTCATGGCATTGGTAAATTCCTTAAGTGATTCAATAGTGATGCTTGTTGAAAGTTTTCAAAAGAATTGCACTCCGTCTGTTTGATCTAATGCTGCAATGTTGTTGCATCTCTCAACACATAGACAACCCATTTGGGAAAATAGGTTTCTGGTTCAATCCTTTATGACATTTATTAACATGGCCTTCAGATTTAAAATAAACTACTCTGCGGTGGCGCCAATATGAGAAATAAGAAATCTGGTGCTATTAATGTTAACTTCATGCTATATCACTATTTGGAAGAATCATTTTCTTCCCAAGATGTGTTGCCTTTGAAATGGACTAGTATAGACATAGAGGTGATGAGATTATGATGCACTTATTTGTTTGTTTTCAGGATAATATAAAGTACATATGGAGAAGAAAACTGTCCCAGTCTTCACCACAAGATGCTCCCCACAAAGAATGAAGGACTTGGCTAAGGTTATTAATGAGGATGCAGACCTTAGAAGAAAGGTTGAAGAAATGGGGTTTGGGAAGTTGTTGAATGTGAGAGGAACGAAGATTCCAAAAGACCTCTGTGCAGAGGTGGTTCGTGGATATGATGGCCCCTCAAGACAACTGGTCATGAGGGGAAAGAAAGTGAAGATAACCCCTCAACATGTTGAGACAATGATGGGTTTAAAAAGCAAAGGATTGAAAGTTGAGGCAGTGGCAAGTAAAGAAGTGTTTGAAGATATGAAGGAGAAGTGTGGGTCACTGACGTACGGAGAAATATATGAAAGGATGAGGAAGAAAGATGATGATTTTGATTTCTATTTTGTGTTGCTCACGTTAGGCACATTTCTTTGCCCTACAGGAAGTGGGCGTGTGAGTGAGAAATTGTTGAAGGTGATGGGGTGCACAGATAAAAAGTGGGGGCAATATGACTGGGCAAGTTATGTGTTAGAAGATTTGTCTTTGCAAGTAGAAAAATTTGTGAAGGAAGGGAAAAAAGTGAAGGAATCGGAAAGTAAAAGTCTAGGAGGATGCATTTATTTCCTGATGGTAATTATTAATTATTTTAATCTTGCATGATTTAATTATAGCAGAAGTGATGATTGCATTTGTAATTATTGAGTACTAACACACAGTTTTGATTGCAGCTATTCTTTTTTGAACATTTTGGCCTAGAGGACGAGCTTCAAGGTCCAGAAAATGCTCTTGAGCATTGGACAGACGACAAAATATTGAAGATGGTGGATCTTGAGAAGAGGAGCCGGTTTGGCGTTTTGTTGTCAGCCCCCAAGGATGCCGCAGAGCCTTCAAATGAAATGCCGTTGTTGTCTTATTTACATGACCCGGTGAGTAGTATAAATTAATTGGGTCCTTATGCCCTGATTAATATGTTCCTAACAGTTTGTAAACTGTTGCAGGATTTGAGAGATATATATATGAGGTTTACCGGTGAGATGAAGGCTAAGATGGGACAGCTGCAAGATTTTGTTTGTAAAGAATTAATCCAGCTCCAAGAGAAAAGGGTAGCAAAAGGAGGGGATGAAGAAAAGGCAGCTGAGAAGGTGGCAGACAATACAAAGCCTGAAAAATTAAAGAGGCGTGCGGGAAGAAATGTCAGTGTTGGTGCTGAAGCAAGTGTGGAGCAGAAGGGAAATCAGAAAGAAATAGTTGATATGCAGGCACTAACAAATCGACCCGGTAGGTGCCTAACTAAGTCTCCAATGGATACAAAGGACAAGGGAAATGAGGTGAAAGAAGAGAAAAGAACCATAAAAAGATCAATAAGCGAAGTTGACATGCCTGTAAGGAGGTCGAAGAGAGAAAAGATGGCTGCTGTTAGATCTCCGTATGTGACAACCTACGTCAAAAAGGGGAAACTGAATAGCAAGCAACAAATGTATCTGTTGCTCACTCAGTGTTGTGCCAAAGAGGACGAGGAAAAGTAAGCAACTTTTTTTGCTATGTGACAACCTATATTGATGAATGATACAATAGCACACTGATAAAAATGTTCTTGTAATTGTTGCAGGACTGTGGTTGACATGTATGGTTACTTTTTGACTCGAGCTAACCTCATGTCACTTGGACCCAGCAGTTGGATTAGCACTAGTGTATGTGCACTTATCAATTAGTTGATGTAATGACATATATGTAGCAAATTATTAAAACATGCTAATTTTGTTAATGTTAACGTGTAGGTAATGGCTATGGTAGCTCGGACAATGAATGGGGATCAAAAGGGGGACCCCGAAGCAATCAAGAGGCACATATTTGATGCTGATTTTTTGGTAAGATTGTGTTGAAACAGCATTCATGAAAAATGGAGAACTATTCAGTTGTATGCAAAGTAATTGTGTATTTTTGTTGGAATATTTCTTTTTTTAGGGGGCGATTGTAAAGGATAACAAATACTTGGAGAAGGAAAAGAATTTGGTTCATATAATGCCTGAGCACGTGGGGTATAAGTTGGGAAGCTGTCAGTATATATTTGGACCAATTGTGGAGGGTGACCATTGGTATTGTGCTGCAATGGAACCAACAACGCTGAAATTCTATTGGTTGGATTCGTTAAGAGGTGGGGGAGAACCTCATGAGCCAATTAAAAGTTTGGCCCAAAAAATTGTAAGTGCACAAATTTGTTACATGGTGTTATTTTAACATATTCAAGTTTCTTAATGTTTGTTTATGTTTTATTGGTTAGAGGGATATGTTCATAGAAATGTTGAAGAAGATAGACCCGTGCATTGCAACAATGGAAGAGGAGGGTAGACAAAGAGCAATCTTGTACCCGCCCGTGCCCATACAAGAGAACACGTACTATTATAAAAGTGCCCTGATTCATGACATATCATATGCATTATTGTAATCATATAAATATTAACTTGTTGTACATTTCAATTTTCGTAGGGATAATTGCGGGATACATGTCATCAATTATTTCAAGAAATGGCCACAGTTGGACTCACAGGAAAACATAAACGTAAGTTGTCATTTATAAATGGAAGACGTACTAGTTTGTTTGATTTGACAATGTCAGCTGTTATTTTGGTGTAGAAATCAATGAAGGACATTAGGCTGGATGTCGTCTGGTGGCTTGTCAACCATGAGAAGAATGCAGCAAAGAAGGACGTTTTACAAGAGTTGGAACGATTTAAGGGTGGCACAAAGACTTAGGGCAAAACTGTATTCAATAGATATTTTCCTTTTATGTTGGCTCATTGACGTTGTTGGAATTCTATTAAATTGACACTTATATGTAGACATGGCGACACTTAGTTTTTTGTTGTTACAGCAGCTTCTGCATATTTTGTATTTGGTGGGGGAAGAAGCTGTGACGATGTTAATATTGCACCCATTATGTTTTTTTTTGGAATGGGTTGCATCTTTCTTTGGTAGTTGTGTTTTTTGTAAAGCAATTGTCACTAGATGAGAAATTGTACCCTTTTATGTTCTTTGCATATGTATATGTATATGAGCAGGCATATTTTGTAACACGCACAAGTAATTAAGAACATGCACAAGGAAATTGCCATATGCACATGCACAAGGAAATTGCCATATGCACAAGGAGATGGCCCCATGCACAAGGAAATGGCCATATGCACATGCACAAGGAAATGGCCCCATGCACAAGGAAATTGCCATATGCACATGCACAAAGAAATTACGATATGCACAAGGCCATATGCACATGCACAAGGAAATTGCCATATGCACAAGGAAATTGCCACATGCACAAGGAAATGGCCATATGCACAAGGAAATGGCCCCATGCACAAGGAAGTCGCCCCATGCACAAGGAAGTCGCCCCATGCACAAGGAATTTCCTTGTGCATATGGCCATTTCCTTGTGCATGGGGATAATTCCTTGTGCATGGGGATAATTCCTTGTGCATGGGGATAATTCCTTGTGCCTATGGCAATTTCCTTGTGAATATGGCCATTTCCTTGTGCATGGGGCCATTTCCTTGTGCATATGGCAATTTCCTTGTGCATGGGGATAATTCCTTGTGCATATGGCAATTTCCTTGTGCATATGGCCATTTCCTTGTGCATGGGGCCATTTCCTTGTGCATATGGCCATTTCCTTGTGCATGTGGCAATTTCCTTGTGCATATGGCAATTTCCTTGTGCATGTGCATATGGCCTTGTGCATATCGTAATTTCTTTGTGCATGTGCATATGGCAATTTCCTTGTGCATGGGGCCATTTCCTTGTGCATGGGGCCATTTCCTTGTGCATATGGCAATTTCCTTGTGCATGTGCATATGGCCTTGTGCATATCGTAATTTCTTTGTGCATGTGCATATGGCCATTTCCTTGTGCATGGGGCCATTTCCTTGTGCATGGGGATAATTCCTTGTGCATATCGTAATTTCTTTGTGCATGTGCATATGGCAATTTCATTGTGCATGGGGCCATTTCCTTGTGCATGGGGCCATTTCCTTGTGCATATGGCAATTTCCTTGTGCATATGACAATTTCCTTGTGCATGGGGATAATTCCTTGTGCATGGGGATAATTCCTTGTGCCTTTGGCATTTTCCTTGTGCATGGGGATAATTCCTTGTGCATGTGCATATGGCCTTGTGCATATCGTAATTTCTTTGTGCATGTGCATATGGCAATTTCATTGTGCATGGGGCTATTTCCTTGTGCATGTGGCAATTTCATTGTGCATGGGGCCACTTCCTTGTGCATGTTCTTAATTACTTGTGCGTGTTACAAAATATGCCTGCTCATATACATATACATATGCAAAGAACATAAAGGGGTACCATTAACTTGTGTACCATTTCATACATCATGAATTTCATCCTGGTACTTGACACATTTTGCCATCAAGTACCATCCTGAAATTTCTCATCTAGTGACAATTGCTTTACAAAAAAACACAACTACCAAAGAAAGATGCAACCCATACCAAAAAAACATAATGGGTGCAATATGTACATCATCACAGCTTCTTCCCCCAACAAATACAAAATATGCACAAGCTACTTTAACAACAAAAAACTAAGTGTAACCATGTCAACAAGGATTGGGGTTAGCGCAAGTCTTTACGGTATAACCACCCTCGCCACATCTTGAGCAATGATAGACTTTTTTATCTTGAAATTGCGATTCTTTCCTCCGAACTCTAGGCCTCCCCGGACGCCGACTTGTCTTTGGAGGCAACAACTTTTTGTACGAGGAATCAAGATCTTTGAGTGTCTCAGGTGTTGGCATGTCATAAGTCTCAACTGGAATCATTGATCTTGCATACATTTTCTCTTGTGCAGCCTTCAAGTAACATTCTTCAACATAAGCATATAAATTTCCATGTATGCTCTTAATTCCAGCACATGCGTGAGGACATGGCAATCCAGACATTTGCCAGCCTTTGCATGTGCATTCACGTAGGACCAAATTAACCCTTACATCACCTTTCTTTGTTATTACCTTAAAAATACTCATTCCATGATCTTTCACAGTCATTCTTCCACATTTAGACACATTCTCCTGCAGTTTGGCCTCAATATTTGGGCCCACGCCATTAACCCAATTCCTCAAAGCTAACTTGCTATTCAATGTCTTTTGCGCTAATTTTTCCCTGTGCTCATGTATCAAAACAACAATGTTATGTCTTCGCTCAGTCAAAATCCATGCATTGAATGACTCAGCAAGGTTTGTTGTTATATTGTCCCACCTCTTATGTGGAAACTTGCTCCTTGCCCACCGCTCCATGTCACCATTGCTTTCAAGCCACTGCACTAATTCTGGATTGAATGTCATCATCTTTCCCATTGCATTGATGAACTCGCTGTCTAGTCTTGCATATGCGATGGCATCAAGATATTTTAATGCAGCTTCCTTTGTTTGCCCACTGGTCTTTCCTTTTGCCCTTATGATTCTCAAGAACTCAGAGCTAAAGTTCTCCTTCAAGTGACGATAACAATATGCTTGTCTTTCATGCCCGAAAATGGCTCGAACAGCACCAATTATTGCATGATGTCTGTCTGAAACAATTGTCAATTCCACTGAACCTACGATCTCCTTTATGTTTCGTAAGAACCACGACCATTCATCATGAGTCTCTCCACCCACAATGGCATATGCAACAGGAAACAACTCGTTGTCTGCATCATACGCTTGTGCCCCCAATAATGTCCCTTGGTATGGCCCACTCAGATGGCAGCCATCCACATATAATATAGGTCTTGCACCTTCCAAAAAACCTTTAATGCAGCATCCATAAGCAATAAATAGTGCTTCAAACCTATCGTCTGTTGATGCCACCCATTTTGCCACAGTGTCCTTGTCACTTTCTTTTAATCTCTCACATACCCACGGGATTAGCGCATAACTATCCTTAGCAAGGCCATGCATCTTTTCCAATGCTCTCCCCTTCGCCCTATAGGCTTGTTGGTAGTCTAGGGTCAAACCATATTCTCTTTGCAAGTCTTTTCTAATTTCATTTACGGATTTATCTAAGCTACACCTCAACTCATCCATGATAACTGCTGAAGTGAGAGTGCGCCTTTTCTTATGGGGGATGACTAGGTTGTCTTGTGCATAGTGCATGTGTTCACTCAAAAATCTTCTAACAACCAAGAAAGAATTATTCTTATCAACACTATAAGCTGAAATTTTCCAAGGGCAGCCATCAACTTTGCATTCCACAATCATCTTATGCTTATGATTCTTCTTATAGTTATAAGGAAAGTTGTGTGCAAGGCTGTATTTGTACAATGCATGTCTAAACTCATCAGCATCAGTAAATGTTTGACCCACACCCATGAATATGTCCTTCCACTTTGAGGCATTCATCACCGGCACTGGTGTTGGCAAACTTTCCACAGCTAAACTTCCTAAAATAGTTGCTCCGTGCCCACTATGACCCATACTCAATGCTGTCACACTCTGTACGGGAGAAGGTATATTCAAGAATTCAGTGTCAAAATCCCATATTGGAGGAGATATGGACCTTGCACTGCAACGTGCTCAATGATCTATCCTGCAATGACATTATTCATTAGCATCCCCCAAAACTCATTAATCTACATTTGCAGTTAAGGTGAGTAACAAAATTCACAACTTACTCTTGTGGACTGCACTGTTGCGCTACTTCATTCACCTCTTTCTCAATCTTGCAAATGTACACATGACCATTAGTGTCATTGTAGTCAATTAGTTGTGCAACTCCTACATCGTCAACAAGATCTAACAATACGTGTAACATCTGGAATTTTACTACTATAATATAATATTTTAATTGAATTATAACCACTTCTCAATGTCATAAGCCCAAAAATACAGAAAAATTTAAAACTTTTCTTTTAAAACATTAGACCAACCTTCTGTTGGTTGGAATGGGCTTTTCAGACAAATTGAAATAATTTAAAACTCTTTATAACATAAAGTGGTTAATAAAACAATTAAAATACACTAACCCTCTTAAGGGAGTCTATTCATAATTCATAATTCTTACGAAATTTAAATCTCTTAATAAAGTTATACAATTCTATTTTCTATACTTTCTACTGTTAACTTAATAATTTAATTTTACAACATATACAATAACCTTATTAAAATATTTACTGCCTCTTGCTTTCCAAATTATAATCCTAATTTCTTCGTCTACTCTTTTTCCCCAGCTAGCTTCTTTCAACCTGCTAAACTGAAAAATGTTTGGGGAAGGGGGTGAGATTGGAAATCCCAATAGCAGTTTCTTTCATTAACTTATATTATCATGCTAGCATTGACATGTATTAATTTCATAAACCTGAACAAATAAAACAATTATACATACTTCCTGCGCTCAATGCTCTACCAACCACTATTAACAATATATTCGTTAATTAGTGGAGGCCTCACCTGCAGGATTTCTCGTTATAACATTTAAAGTTATAACTAACTGATCTGGCAAAGGGGGAGCGACCCACCTAAGCCTGGAGTACTCCATAAATTACTATGCAGGAATTAACAAGGCTTATCACCTTCATGCATAATGTAAATTTGAAACAGATATTACAAAATAATACATGCAATTATTTTACTGTAATGAAATAAACTGCTACCTGGCTTCTTTAGACCTTAGTCTTGTACTTGCTCCCTTTTCTTTCTACCGGCCTCTCCACTTATGTCATTATCAAGACCTATTAACATTTAATATAAATAGTATATAAATACCTAAACTTCTATATAATTATTCAGCGTCTCTCTCTCGGGGTCCTAATATACTTAATACTACCCCATTTTTATATCTCATATAAGTAGGTTTTACCTTAAATATTTTGACCCTTTTAAAATTAAAAGACTACTTAAGATAATTCATTTCAATTTAATTATTCTAATTCTCATTATTATCTTTTTCGGAATTAAATATAAAATCACAATAACTTTACTATAATTAGTTTATTAACCATTACCATCTTTCAACATTTATTAATTCTTTATTTTTATACAGTATAACTCTAATCTTATCAGAATCATAGTTTGCTACTGATTCACTGTTGTCACTGAAAATATTGTTTAAGAGAACAGAATTAGAACAGAGATTTCAACAATCATCCATAAAGAGCCTTCAATTCTAAACTAAACTTTAACCTAACTAGAATGCCCTACATCACTTCTAATCTTAGATTTAGATTCAAGATAAATACATAACTCATCTCCTTATTGTTTCTAATCAACCTTTAAACTATATAAAGATAACCTAACATATTGCATTCTTTTAAACCAAAGGCCATATATAATTCTTTTAACTTAATCATTTGGCCAACTTACCAAGAGGAACCATAAAATTAAAGAATTAACTTGCCATTAACATTTCTTCCACTTCAGACCCACAATAACACATAGACACTATTAATTCTTCTACAAACAACAGAGCATCAGATTCAGATTTAATCTTAATACCATCAATTATTCCTCATCACCAAAACACCTAACCCAACAGGATAATTATAAAACCAACTCAACCATAGACACACTATCGTACTAAATTCAAAATATCAGTCCATTACTTCAATCTACAAAACCTTGATTAATAAATTAAAACTTGATTAACTTTTTAAACAGAACTTAAATTTAACCAGCTACAACATCACCTAATCTATTTTTAATCAAAATGCTTATCGTATCCCTTTACCTACTCCCAACAGATTAATCCTTGACTTCACATATCTTCAATCTCAACCGATTCTTCCTCATTCATCTTACCCCTAAGAGTGTTCCAAACATAACTATAATTGTACCCCAAATTCTCAACAACTCTTCTAAATTTCTAAACTACTTTCCTTTTTCCTAAAGAGAAATATTCAACAACAATTATCAAAATTTCCAAAGCTTCGGATTACATTTCAATCAACATCCAACCTTATTTCAAATGATACCATCCATGCGAGAACCAATTCAACATTTGGAATCTTAAATCAATTGGCTATGATAAACCTTTGATTCCAATCAAACTCACACATCACTTATAGCTTAACTAGATTTCTGTGAACCAAAATCTTCCCTTTCCATTAATCATTCAAAACAATCATCTCCTATTTCTTGACCATCCTCACATCCCCTTATAGCCAAGGTCACGCATGAATGTCCTTAATTATCTCATTTCAACTTAATATCAACTAAAATAAAATCCCAATTAAACCTTAATACCAACCGATTTCCCTTCTCTTTTCCCTGGCCAACAATCACACAAAGTCAACCGAAATAAAGAGAAGTTCACAACAACTTCACCTTCTAATTAACCCTCAATCCTAATGACTTTCACATGATAATTTTTCCTCCCCAATCCTGGAAACCACCGGCCAACACCCAGAACAGAGCTTTCATGCATACATTTTAACATCAACCCTACTAAAATTAAGCATCTCAAATCCCCTTTTTGCAAGTAAAATCACATCACAAATTTCCTTTTCTCTACCAACGAACTTCTCGGCCAGCCAGCAAAAGGAAGAAAGGAAAACAATCAAACAATTAACCTCCCATACAATCAACATCAATTTCACCTTTCCTTAATCGTATTCAGAAACAAAAATCACAAGGAAGAGGCCTAAAATTTTCGGACCAAATGCAGCAGAGAATCGAACAAAACAGAGGAGCAAGAAGGAATTCGGAATCAGACATATAACCTCAAACAACACCTTCAATCAACACTTAACATCATTGAAACACTAATTAATTTCGTTTTGGGTGAAGAATCGAACAAGAACGACGGTGAACAGTGACGGATCTTGGGGATTTTAGAGCAAATCGACTAAACTCAAATTCTTACTCAAAATCACTTCTCAAATCATCAAAATCGAAGCTCAAGCTTCATTTTTATGTACTTTGAAGCTCCAAAAACCCCCTTAGAATTTCGAATCACTCTCTCCCATCTCACTCGAATTCGGTCAGAAGAGAAGGAAAACGAAGGGGAAAGACTCACCCATAACCACCCAAGCTTTGTGTGTCTTCCTAGCCGCTTGCCGCCGTCGAAAGTCGCTGAACCCGCCGGAGTTTGGTGCTGGAACGATGAAGGACGAAAGGGAGCAGAGAGGGAGCAACGAAAATGGGGGAGTATATGTGTGTGTATGTGTTGGCAGAGACGGAGAGAGGGAGTATATACTCTTTTTTTTTTAAATAGATGTGTGTATACGTGTATGGCTAGAAATTAAGAGAAGAGTGATATTTTTATTTAACTGGTATTTTACTATCCTGCCCTTCCCTTTTAATTAAGGATATTTTCCAACTAGGGGCAGATATTGTCTTTTACATTTTCTATTTTCTATTTTCTCTTAAATCATAATTTTGTTTATCATTATCATTTAGAAATATACCTAAATCTGTTCCCAAAATAATTTTCCCAGATATACTTTAATTTCTAAATTTATTTATAAGACTGTTTAAATATCAAACAATACCTCAGGATTCTAAATATTCCCTTATCTAAATTAATCCTCTAACTATTTTTCCTTAGCTAATAAAGAAATTAAACTTTAAAAATTATTAAAAATACATCTAGCCTCATGAATTTATTTATAAGGCTTTTTATCTAATTACCTTTCTGAGTCCTCAACTAAGTCCTTATTATTATTTTTTTTATTTCTTTATTTTTTTTTCCAAATTAGATTTTATCTTCTAATTACTCCTCTTTGTTTCTTAGAGAAAATAAGCCTTAAAATTATTAAAATTGCCTAAATATCATAAATTTATTTTCAATGCTTTCTAATATTTTAATTACCTTCCTTAAAACCTTAAATAATTTCCTATTTCCTATTTTCTAAAATTTGGGATGTTACAATACGTCCTCTGCATAACTGACCTTAAACTTCATTTTAAATCCTTCATCTTCATGCCACAACTCTTCTGCTACTAATCTCCATATCTCTTCATATGTCATCCCCTTTTCAATTAATCTTCCGCTTATAACACCACCTTCATACATCATTTTTCCATCTGAATTATTGACACATTCACCTCCAACATGGAATATGCAAAATAATTTCTTGATCGAACTGCTGGCCATTTCTCATATGCTCCTACAAATAATCATGTGTTTCTGTCATTTTAACAAGGTGTAGTAAATTGAAAAATACAAGTTATGTCCAGGCAACGCACAAGGAAATGGGCATACGCACAAGGAAATGTCAATATACACATGGAAATCGTCATATGCACGACCAGAAACAACTTGACCTTATGTCCACTCCATGCACAAGGAAATGGGCATATGCACAGGGAAATGTCAATATGCACAAGAAAATGTTCATATGCACGAGCAGAAACAAATTGACCTTATGCCCACTCCATGCACAAGGAAATGGGCATACGCACAAGGAAATGTCAATATGCACATGAAAATCGTCATATGCACGAGCAGAAACAACTTGACCTTATGTCCACTCCATGCACAAGGAAATGGACATATGCACAGGGAAATGTCAATATGCACAAGAAAATGTTCATATGCACGAGCAGAAACAAATTGACCTTATGCCCACTCCATGCACAAGGAAATGGGCATACGCACAAGGAAATGTCAATATGCACATGGAAATCGTCATATGCACAAGCAGAAACAAATTGACCTTATGCCCACTCCATGCACAAAGAAATGGGCATACGCACAAGGAAATGTCAATATGCACATGGAAATCGTCATATGCACGACCAGAAACAACTTGACCTTATGTCCACTCCATGCACAAGGAAATGGGCATATGCACAGGGAAATGTCAATATGCACAAGAAAATGTTCATATGCACGAGCAGAAACAAATTGACCTTATGCCCACTCCATGCACAAGGAAATGGGCATACGCACAAAGAAATGTCAATATGCACATGGAAATCGTCATATGCACGAGCAGAAACAAATTGACCTTATGTCCACTCCATGCACAAGGAAATGGGCATAAGCACAGGGAAATGTCAATATGCACAAGAAAATGTTCATATGCACGAGCAGAAACAAATTGACCTTATGCCCACTCCATGCACAATGAAATGGGCATACGCACAGGGAAATGTCAATATGCACATGGAAATCGTCATATGCACGAGCAGAAACAAATTGACCTTATGCCCACTCCATGCACAAAGAAATGGGCATACGCACAAGGAAATGTCAATATGCACATGGAAATCGTCATATGCACGACCAGAAACAACTTGACCTTATGTCCACTCCATGCACAAGGAAATGGGCATATGCACAGGGAAATGTCAATATGCACAAGAAAATGTTCATATGCACGAGCAGAAACAAATTGACCTTATGCCCACTCCATGCACAAGGAAATGGGCATACGCACAAGGAAATGTCAATATGCACATGGAAATCGTCATATGCACGAGCAGAAACAAATTGACCTTATGCCCACTCCATGCACAAAGAAATGGGCATACGCACAAGGAAATGTCAATATGCACATGGAAATCGTCATATGCACGACCAGAAACAACTTGACCTTATGTCCACTCCATGCACAAGGAAATGGGCATATGCACAGGGAAATGTCAATATGCACAAGAAAATGTTCATATGCACGAGCAGAAACAAATTGACCTTATGCCCACTCCATGCACAAGGAAATGGGCATACGCACAAGGAAATGTCAATATGCACATGGAAATCGTCATATGCACGAGCAGAAACAACTTGACCTTATGTCCACTCCATGCACAAGGAAATGGGCATATGCACAGGGAAATGTCAATATGCACAAGAAAATGTTCATATGCACGAGCAGAAAAAATTGACCTTATGCCCACTCCATGCACAAGGAAATGGGCATACGCATAAGGAAATGTCAATATGCACATGGAAATCGTCATATGCACGAGCAGAAACAACTTGACCTTATGGCCACTCCATGCACAAGGAAATGGGCATACGCACAAGGAAATGTCAATATGCACATGGAAATCGTCATATACACGAGCAGAAACAACTTGACCTTATGGCCACTCCATGCACAAGGAAATGGGCATACGCACATGGAAATGTCAATATGCACATGGAAATCGTCATATGCACGAACAGAAACAAATTGATCTTATGCCCACTCCATGCACAAAGAAATGGGCATACGCACAAGGAAATGTCAATATGCACATGGAAATCGTCATATGCACGAGCAGAAACAACTTGACCTTATGTCCACTTCATGCACAAGGAAATGGGCATATGCACAGGGAAATGTCAATATGCACAAGAAATGTTCATATGCACGAGCAGAAACAAATTGACCTTATGTCCACTATATGCACAAGGAAATGGGCATATGCACAGGGAAACCTCAATATGCACAAGAAAATGTTCATATGCACGAGCAGTAACAAAATGACCTTACAACATGCTACTTCCACATCAGCACCACTTTAGCGAGCAATAAAAACACCTTCACGTCAGCAACATGAACCAGAAATAAATGAGGTGTAAATGAGGTTCAAAAGACAGACAATGTGTGGGTCCCTTCATGCTTAATATAGTTATAACCATGTGCATTCACCATACACAAAAGAGAGATCCAAAACGAGCCACAGAAAAACAGAACGTGAGAGAGAGAGAGAGAGAGAGCGAGAGAGGGAGGGAGAGACCGATACAGGGAGGGAGAGAGGTATACCCAACACAAATTAATGCTTGTGCGTGATTCCATTGATATTCGCCTTCATCTTCTTCAAAGGTTCTTCAAACATCAAACAATCCGAAATCAATCTTCACTCTTCCTCGTCATTTTTCAATGTCCATGGCTGTATGCACAAGAAATCACATCTTTCTCTTTCTTCCCATGTCTTTGTACTTACCTTCTGTCACCTCAACTTGTCAAGGGTGCTAAAGGAAATTAATTCCTCATTTACAAGGGCTTTTTAGTATTTTAACACACCCATTTAATTTCATTTAAAGACCCAAGGCCTGGAGTGACATTTCAGATTTTTTTGGTCCTTCTCTGACATTAAATGGCTACAGTGGTCCTACAGTGAAATTTTCCCTTTATTTTTTTCAGCCACTTCCGTAATATAATATATGTGATTTCACCCCCCCCCCCCCCCCCCCCCCCCAATTAACTTATAATAAGTGACCAGGAAATATCAAACATTGAATAGACTTAGGCGGTAAAATAAACGATCCAAAAAGGGAAGGTAGTAAAATGGAAGGGTGGGGCATCGAAGGGATGGGGTTTTGTTCTGGCCCTTCTGGGGTTACCAATCAAATCATAATTTCAGTTTTTTTTTTTTTTTGGAAAAAAAATAGAGAAAAGAGGAAGAGAGGGTTAATAACCTGAGTTTATTAAAAAAAAGGGTGAGAACTGAGAACTGAGAACTGAGAACTGAGATGATGAAGTAGGCATTTAGATGTAATTTTCACCGAAGGCATAAAATAAAGTACGAGCAGAAGAGACCATCAAGTCAAGGAACGGAGGGAGTATTGCTTGTTTATTCGTCTTTCATTTTCATTCCTCGATTTCCGTTAGCTTCTTCACCAATCTTCTGTTCCTTCACTTTACCCAAAAAAAATCTTGTGTCTCTTCTTCTGCACTCTTCCTCATCTCTATAACTTTCACATTATCAACCACCTTCTAACTAGCTAGGTTTCTCTCCGCTTGGGTAAGGTTTCGAAGAAAGTTTGCTATGGGTAATTTCTCTCCATGTTTGTCTTCTAGTTAACATTATATTGTAATTTTGTGATATTGTAGATAGTTTCTAAGGAGCAAATCAGAAGTAGAAATGAGCGATTGGATAAGTGGTTTGCCTGACCCTGTGCTTGTTCATATTCTCTCTTTAGTTCCCACTAAAGAAGCTGTTTCCACGTGCCTATTGTCCAAGAGATGGACTTCACTCTGGCACCATCTTACCAAGCTTGAATTCATAGATCGAAGCTTTGGTAGCCGTGATTTCTTCCTCCAATCTGTGGCTGCAGCCCTTGTCTTGGTTGATTTGGCCCATGTTCAATCCTTTGTTATGCGCTGTGATCAATACCGTGTGCCCGATATTAAGATTCGCATTTGGCTTCAGGCATTGCTGCTTCACAACTCTATCACACACCTAGAGCTACATTTTCTAGTACAACAGCGAGTTAAGGTGCCCCCTAGTGTTTTCAAGTGCAATACCATCACTATTTTGAAGTTGAGTCGGGTGAGGGTGGGAAACTTCTCCACGGTTGATTTTCCTTCCCTTAAACTTAAAGTGTTGCATTTGAGCTGTGTGAAATTTTCAAGTTCTGAATGTTTTCAAGTGCTTATTTCTCACTGTCTCCATCTTCAAGAGTTAGTGCTCAGAGTTACTTATCTACCTAATGAGGATTTGCTTCTTCACATTGAAAGGATTGAACATTTACTGCTAGCGGATGTTGAAACAACTCTTTTCCCAATGGAAGCTTTCTCTAATGTTCAATTTCTTAGGTTAAGCGGGGTATGTATATGAACGGCCTGCAATGAACAATGATTTATATGCATTATTCATTTATATTTATATATTGTTTGTTTCTTTCCTTCTCTTAGATTTTGTAGATTCCAGTTCGTTTATAGTTTTTTTATGCATCATTGTTCTGTGCAGATCGCCATAAATCTTGCTCTTGATTTCCCTACTTTTCATAATTTAATCCACCTTGAAATTGATACTTTGGCTCGTATCAACTGGACCATATTGACCTGCCTCCAAAGCTTCCCCAAGCTTCAGAGTCTTGTAATATACAGTGATGTATGTGAAAAAATTGATTTTTACTTTGATTTATATTCTGCATGCATCCTCTACAATGATGAGATCCTAAAACCACATACATACACATCTGTATGGCCAGGATAATGTTGATGATGCCTACGAAGAAGAAAGGTTTATGGAAGTTGCAACACCTGAGGTGCCACCGTGTATTTCATCTCACCTGCAAGAGTGTGCTTTTGTTAACTTTAGAGGCGGCAGCCCTGAATTTGAGTTTGTAAGATTTATAATGGAGCATGCAAGTGTTTTGAGAACTGTCATAATGGCGAGGAGCTCGTCGTTCGTCTCAAGTGGAAACGAAGATCTTGAAATGCTCAAAACATTGTCGTCGTACGCCAAGATCTCTGCAAAATGTAGACTCATTTTTGAGACTTCCTGGGATATATCATATGTGGCTATGAAGAAATATTTGACTATTAGAAAGTCCCTACTTGCTCGAAGTTATTAGAATTCACAAGTTATGGAAAATTGGAAAAAAAATGACCCTATTTATTTTGACATTAGAAGAATGAAAAATCAAAATGTTCTGATGATTTCAATAAATTCAGTCTTGAGAACTTGGTCATTTTCTTTTGAAGCTCTTAGCTGATTAGTCTACTATATAATGTAGTTGGATAAAAGTCTACTATTTAATCTCCGTAGTCGGTACAAATTTCCTGGACCATTATAATCCTATCCCTATGTGTTGCGTACGGTTATTGACTGTGATTGTCTATTACTTTAAAAACATAAGATTATATTCCTCCGTTTTAAATATAAAATTACTTTGACCTTCTTTTTTGAAGTTAAAGAAGTAAATAAGATTATTAAATTATAAATATATTATATGTAATTAGATTATATGTTAGCTTATAAATAGAATAAATTAGTTTTGAGGGGGAAAAGATAATTATAGACAATTTGAAGTAATTAATTTTACATCTCCTAAAAAAATTTAAGTGATTTTATAATATAAACTGGGGGAGTATGTTTTAAATCATTTCCTACATTCACAAATTATCAGAATTTATAAAAGATTTTTAAAAGTGTCGACCATTTAATAATGATACTTGTAAACACACTATTTTAATTAACAGCACTAAAGGACATGATAGCCACTCTGACTACATCCCTCAATGTTAAGAACAGTAAAAAGGGGTCTGAAACATCTAAAACTCTCGAAGACATGGGGGCAAATAAGCAAGAGATCCCTGAAAAAGAGAAATCATCTAAAGAGCCTCAAGACAAGGTTCACAAAAACCTTGATGCTAAAGAAGATGAACCAGGTGGAGATTCACCATATTCATTCTATATTCCTTCATCCTCAACCGTGAAGGAAGAGGAATGGAAAGAGGAGTTAGGTGAAGTTAAAGACCAACTGAAAGCACTCCAAGGATCGAGCTCCTGGGGTTCTCTTGATCTAAAGGATTTATGCTTGGTACCACGTGTCACAATCCCTAAGAAGTTCAAAATGCCGGATTTCGATAAGTATAACGGCACAGGAAATCTGATATACCACCTCAAGTCCTATTGCACCAAGATGCTGGTATGGTCCCAGAATGAAAACTTCTTATTATTATTCTTCCACGAGAGCTTAAAGGGGCCGGCCTTAGAGTGGTATATGCAATTAGATCAAACCAAGATCAAGAAATGGAGGGATTTAACTGATGCATTCATGATGCAATACAAGTTTAACCTGGATGCCGCTCCTACTAGAGAGCAATTAAAGGCGATGAGCAAGAGACCCTCCGAAACATTCAAAGATTATGCTCAAAGGTGGAGGATAGTCGCGTCACAAGTTCAGCCTCCACTTATCCAATCCGAGTTGTGCTCCTACTTCATTCACACCTTACAGGATCCCTATTATAGATACATGGTAGGGACGCATGTCACAGACTTCTCCAGTTTGATTGAAATTGGTGAGCGAATTAACTCTGACATACGCGAAGGAAGGATTACTAGCCAAAGCAAGAACGGTGCCCGAAGGGGTCAAAATGGGAAGAAAAAGGAAGGTGATGTCAGTTTTGTTCAAACCGATGGACAATCCCCGATGATACCTCAAAACTCCAATCTAAATGGAGGAGAATCCACACAAATGAGGAACAATTCAAGCAAGCCAGGGCCATTTGGGAGAAGGAATTGGCAACAGCAGGACAATCGCCCATGGCCGAACTTCGGCATGACCAACGCTGAGTTGTATAACCAACTCTTAGAAGTTAGATTGCTAGGACCACGTACATACAGACAATTGAGTCCACCTTACCCTTCTTGGTACGATCTGAATGCACAATGCGAATATCACATGGGAGCCATGCGTCACTCGATCGAGAATTGTGGAATGTTTAAAAGGAACGTGTTGGACTTGGTTGATGCCAACCGTATCCAACTAAAGAAAAGTGATGGTTCCACCATTAGAACTAATCCTTTGCTAGCTCACGAGAGGCAAGTGAACGCCATTGAAGGGTTTGAGCTCTTTGAGAAGCCCGCAGCTGATGAGAAAGACCTTTGCGCCCATTTAAAGGCCGCTAGCTTAAAACCTCGAGATGACAGGAAAATAAGCATAATGGATAAGAAACCTATTGAGTTCATAATCAAGGAACCAGCCCTAGAAAGCAATTCCAATGTCATCTCCTTCACCATCACAACGCCACCCGAACAAATTCACTGACAATCAAAGTACCCGCTCCTTTTCCATATCAAAGTAATCATGCTGTGCCATGGAAGTATAACGGCGTCGTTGAGAACTCCTCACAAGTTATGAAAGCTTATGCTAGTAAATAAACAATGACGGGAGTCACAAAAAGAGGAAAATCTTACCTCCCACCAAGCCTTGAGCAAAGAAAGAAAGAGAAGGAGATCCCTGCCGAGATCCCATCCAATTTGAGTGAAAAGAGCAATGAAGAATTCCTTCAAATCATGAAACAAAGTGATTACAGTATAGTAGACCAACTGAACAAAACTCCGGCGAAGATTTTAATACTATCATTGATTTTGAACTCTGAACTGCATCGCCGAGCATTACAGAAAGCTTTAGATGGAGCGTATGTACAATTTGGCACAACACCGGAGAAAGTAGCCAACATTATGAACATTGCAAAGGCATGGTCAACCATATCTTTCTCTGAAGAAGAAATCATACGATCTACCACTGATTAATATAAAGCCCTGCATATCTCTCTTAAGTGCAAAGGCTTCATCATTGCCAGAGTGCTAATAGACGGTGGTTCAGCATTAAATGTCCTTCCATTATCTACATTCAAGCACTTATTGATAGATAAGTCTGAAGTTGAGGATAGCAATATAACGGTTAGAGGATTTGATGGTACCCGAAGAGATGAATTAGGTACAGTAAGTCTACACTTGCTGATCGGGCCAACCATGTTCAATGTCTACTTCCAACTCATGAACGTTGACCCGTCATACTCAATGCTGCTAGGCAAGCCATGGATACATTCAGCTGGGGCTGTACCTTCTACCCTCCACTAAATGGTGAAATTTGTTGTTGATGGGAAGATCGTCATAGTAAAAGGAGAAGAGGAGATTATGGTTAGCAAGCCAAGTTCTCTTCCATACATCGAGGCTACCGAACATGATCATGGGGCAGTTTTCCAAAGCCTGGAGATTGAAGGATCCAAAAGTTACAAGAATGTTGACTCCATAGTGATGAAGATGATGGAGAGAAGCGGGTTTGAATATGGAAAAGGCCTAGGAGCACACTTGCAAGGCATCAAGTCCCCAATAAAGTTGCTCGAAAACCCCAGACGTTAAGGGTTAGGGTATGAACCCATACCAGAAGGGCGGTTGAATGAGCAAGGCAGCGCGAAGATTGTAATTAAAAGTGAGAACCTCGAAGTTCCTCACATAAGCACGACATTCCCTGTGTCAGCCAAAGTTCTCAACAAGCCAACCATTGCGATGGTTTCACAAACATACGAGAAGACCCATGCATGGATATCAACTGATAATTCTTGAAGAGCATTAGAAAATTGGAAGTTTGAGGATGCCTTCAATTTTATTACTTTAGAGTAACTTGTCTAGTTAAAAGTTGTAATTTTCATTTCTATTTGCACAAACCTTGTTCTGCTTTGTTGTTTTCCATTTACGGATCATGAATTAAGAATTTTATGCAATTGAAATTTATTCACTTATATCCTATCATTTTATGTCCTCTATTCATTCGTTGTTTATTGCCGTCCCTCAATTTTATTAGTTTAGAAAATTGGAAGTTTGAGGATGCCTTCAATTTTATTACTTTAGAGTAACTTGTCTAGTTAAAAGTTGTAATTTTCATTTCTATTTGCACAAACCTTGTTCTGCTTTGTTGTTTTCCATTTACGGATCATGAATTAATAATTTTATGCAATTGAAATTTATTCACTTATATCCTATCATTTTATGTCCTCTATTCATTCGTTGTTTATTGCCGTCCCTCAGGAAACCAATTCCCTTGGAACTCCTGTCCAACCAGAGATTCCTGAGCCCCTGAATGATGATTTGCTTGTTACAATTGATATGCATGATTACGAGTGTGATAACGATGATATAATTCAAGTTTACACAAAGCTCCTTGAGTTAGAGGACTCTCGAATGGGTCCACATGAAGACATAGTTGAAATGATAAACATGGGCACTGATGAAGAAAAGAAGGAGCTAAAAATAGTTGACAACCCCGAAAAAGAGCAGATGGTTGAACTCTTTAGGGAATACATGCATGTTTTTGCATGGTCCTATCGAGATATGCCAGGGCTTGATCCAAAGATCGCCTCTCATAAAATCCCGTTATTCCCCGGCATCAAGCCGAAGAAGCAAAAATTACGAAGACTTACCTCATATATGTCCTTAGTAGTCCGAGACGAGGTAATGAAGCAGTTAGAAGCAGGTTTCTTTGAGGTAGCCAAGTACCCATAGTGGATAGCGAATGTGGTTCTTGTCCCTAAGAAGGACGGTAAAGTTCGAATGTGTGTGGATTATCGCGATCTGAATAAGGCTAGTCCAAAAGATGATTTTCCACTTCCTCATATCGACGTCCTAGTGGATAACACAGCCCGAAGTTACCGGTACTCATTCATGGATGGGTACTCAGGGTACAATCAAATCCTCATGGAAGAAGAAGATAAGGAGAAAACCACCTTTATCACACAATGAGGGACCTATTGTTATCGCGTGATGCCTTTTGGGTTGAAGAATGCTGGGGCAACCTACCAACGCGCCATGATGGCGTTATTTCATGATATGATGCATAAGGAGCTAGAGGTATATGTGGATGACATGGTGGCTAAATCTGCAAAAGGAGATAATCATGTTGTAGTGCTGAGAAAGCTATTCGAGAGATTGCGCAAGTATAAATTACAATTAAATCCAAGCAAGTGCGTCTTTGGGGCCCTATCTGGGAAATTGCTCGGCTTTATTGTGAGCCAAAAGGGGATTACAGTTGATCCAGACAAAGTAAAAGCAATCCGGGAAATGCCTCCCCCCGAAACAGAGAAAGAGGTCTGTAGCTTTTTAGGGCGATTAAATTACATCGCCCGATTTATTGCCAATTTAACCTCAACTTGATAGCCACTGTTTAAACTACTGAAGAAAGGCTGTAGAGAAGGGTGGGATGATAAATGCCAACAAGCATTCGACAAGATCAAAGACTACTTGCTAAACCCCCCAATTCTCGTTCCCCCTACACCGGGACGACCGCTGATACTGTATCTGAAGATACAACCCAATTCCATGGGAGCTATGCTGGGGCAACATGATGCATCTGGGAAGAAGGAGCATGCCATCTATTATCTAAGCAAGAAGGTTAATGATTGTGAATCAGGCTATCAGATAATCGAGCGGACATGTTGTGGTCTAGTCTGGACTGCAAGAAGGTTTAGGCAATACATGCTCTATTACACTACCTACCTGATTTCAAGGATGGATCCACTTAAGTACATCTTTGAGAGCCCGCATGTCACAGGTAGAGTTTCTAAATGGCAAGTAATATTATCTGAGTATGACATACAATATGTCACACGGAAGTTAGTCAAGGGGAGCAGATAGCTGATCATTTGGCAGAAAACCCTATAGATGAGTACCGGTCATTAGACTATCAATTCCCAGATGAAGACATGTGCGTTGTGGAAGAAGACCAAAACAAGAGAGGCAACTCAAATGAATGGGAAATGTATTTTGATGGTGCTGCTAACATGCATGGTATTGGTGTTGAGCAGTAATAATATCCCCTGATAGGAAACAATTCCTAATTGCAATCAAGTTAGAATTCGAGTGCACCAATAACATGGCAGAATACGAAGCTTGTATCAATGGTCTTCAGGCTGCCATCAATCTTGACATAAAAAGATTGGAAGTTTTCGGTGACTCGGCTTTGATCATTCATCAAGTGACTGGTGAATGGCGAACTAAAGACTCAAAGTTAGTCCCATATCAAGAATGCCTAACAGATTTAATAAAACAGTTTGAGGCAATTACCTTCCATCACATGCCTAGAGATAAAAACCGTTTTGCTAATACATTAGCCACTCTTGCTGCTATGACCAAACTCAATTATGGGGTTTCGGTTCAGCCGATTCAGATCGAAACCAGAAAGTCACAAGCATTTTGCTTTAGTGTCATCAATGACGTTGATGAGCGTCCTTGGTACCAAGATGTCAAGGTATACATGAAAAGCGGAATCTACCCGCCTGATGCTACACAAAACGAGAAAAGAACCCTTCGACGAATGGCGTTTGGTTTCTTCATTAGCAATAATGTCTTGTATAAGCGATGTTTTGACGGAACGTTGCTACGCTGTGTGGATAAGAAAGAGGCACGAAAGATTATGACGGAAATCCATGAAGGCATATGTGGCACACATGCGAATGGCCACACATTAAGCAGACAAGTACAAAGATGCGGCTATTTTTGGATGACAATGGAGAAGGATTGCATCAATTATGTTAAAAGGTGTCATAAATGTCAGACTTACTCCAATAAGACTAATGCTCCCCCAACTCCATTGCATAGTCTTGTATCTCCATGGCCATTTTCCATGTGGGGTATTGATGTTATTGGGCCAATTAACCCCAAGCCTTCAAATGGGCATCGCTTTATACTCGTTGCCATTGATTACTTTACTAAGTGGGTAGAAGCCGGTTCTTTTGCTAGTATAACTTAGAAGGCCTTCGTCAAATTCTTGAAGATAAATCTCATATGTCGATATGGGTTGCCAGAGAGGATCATCACCGACAATGCACCCAACCTTAACGAGGCAGCAATAAATAGTTTATGCGATCAATTCAAGATCAAACATCACAATTCAGCACCATATAGGCCACAAATGAATGGCGCAGTCGAGGCGGCTAATAAGAACATTAAGAAGATAATTGGGAAAATGACGATCACTTACAGAGATTGGCATGAAATGCTTCCATATGCATTACACGGATATCGTACTACTATACGCACTTCCACTGGGGCCACCCCTTACTCCTTAGTTTATAGAATGGAAGCTGTTACTCCCATTGAAGTAGAGATTCCCTCGTTACGGGTATTGGCTGAATCAGACTTAGACGAAGGTGAGTATATATGCTCCCATTTTGAACAACTAAACATGATTGAAGGAAAGAGGCTCACTGCGATGTGTCATGGACAACTATATCAGTCAAGGATGGCAACAACCTTTAACAAAAAGGTCCGACCTAGGGAATTCCAGATAGGAGATTTAGTTCTCAAGAAAATATTGCCAAATCAAGAAGATGACAGGGGCAAATGGGCTCCCAATTGTTAGGGCCCATATGTTATTAAGCATGCTTTCTCCGGAGGTGCATTAATCTTGACAGACCTTGATAGCCAAGAATTGCCAAGACCTATCAATGCAGATGCAGTCAAGAAATATTATCCATAAAAATGATAAAAAAAGAAAGGCGGCCTACTAAACATCAGAGAAAAAGCTGTTAGATTAGTTCACATGCCTTGTATTACCCAGACGACTCGATCATGTTACACTTGGATTAGCTTCGTTGTTAATCAGTAGTCATGCATATCTTTGGTAGCAGAGTGAGACACCTAAAGAGGCTACGAGGAATCGAAAGCAGAGGATCATCCATAAGCTTCTCTTCTTCCCAGAACATATATTCATTGAAACACTAATTCACGGGGTCATTTCATTCAAATGAATCCTGATCTTCATTATCTCTCGATGCATATTACACTTATTTCATGATTTGTATAAGTACTATTTTTTTCTTTTTCCATCATTAATGAAAATGCAACTTTTCTTCAAGATTAGTGCTCGCGGTAATACTTTTATTTACAACCTTTGCTCCTAATTAACTTGTGCAAAATCAGGATTATTGTTTGGGTCATGGTTGGAATTTCAATGATTAATGATGTTTGGGTCAAATACTAGGGAATCAGGTGACTCCATGAAGCTTGTCTTGCAGCTCCTGACGATCTACAAGAAGATACCAGTTAAAGAGGGGGGTTCTAGTTAGATAGCTTAGCAAAGAGGGAGCAATCTCACCTACTAACCTATTAATTTCTTGATATTCCATTAATCCCCTATCACCGTTGTGATCATTTTCATTAAGAATTCGTCACTAACAACATCAGCATCATTACCATGCTGCATACATCACATCATTTGGTGCACCATGTACATAGTGTCACATCATTAGAGTTTGTTTAAGATGCCTTCATCAACATGTCGTCATCATCATATTCATTATCATCGTCATCATTGTCTTCCACGACGTTAGTGTCAGCATCTTCATTGGCATCTCATAATCGTCATCATTATAATAAGCATCACTGCATGGGAAATTAAAAATTCACCCGTAGTGGTACTTTTTTCTCAAAGCCCAGTTACGCTGGCCCATTTTCTTTTCAAAGCCCTGTTACGCAGGCCCCTTTTCAAAGCCTAGTTACGCTTGCCCTTTTTCTTGTTAAAGCCCTGTTACGCAGGCCCCTCAAAGCCTAGTTATGCTGGCCCATTTTCTTTTTAAAGCCCTGTTACGCAGGCCCCTCAAAGCCCAGTTACGCTGGCCCCCTTTTCAAAGCCTTGTTACGCAAGAACCTCAAAGCCTAGTTACGCTGGCCCATTTTCTTTTTAAAGCCTTATTACGCAGGCCCCTCAAAGCCCAGTTACACTGGCCCATTTTCTTTTCAAAGCCCTGTTACGTAGGCCCCTTTTCAAAGTCCAGTTACGTTGGCCCTTTTCTTTTTAAAGCCCTATCACGCAGGCCCCTCAAAGCCCAGTTACGCTAGCCCATTTTCTTTTTAAAGCCCTGTCACGCAGGCCCCTCAAAGCCCATTTACGCTGTCCCCCTTTTTTTCGAAGCCCTGTTACGCAAGCCCCTCAAAGCCCAGTTACGCTGGCCCCCTTTTCGAAGCCCTGTTACGCAGGCCCCTCAAAGCCTAGTTATGCTGGCCCCCTTTTCGAAGTCCTGTTACGCAGGCCCCTTAAAGCCCCCTTTTCCAAGCCCTGTTACGTAGGCCCTTCAAAGCCCAGTTTCGCTAGCCCCCATTTCAAAGCCCTGTTACGCAGGCCCCTTCCAAGTCCAGCTATGCTGGCGCTCCCCAACTTCTACCCCGCACTCTCTTCTATGAACCAAGTAAAGAGGGGGAAGGGACACCGTATTTTGCCCATACCCTCTTTTGGTTTGTAGGTGATCCTTAGTTGTGTCATCTTGCGTCTTGTGTCAGGTCGGACAAAATACGTGTTTTATCTTTACTTGTTTCATAGACGAGAAGCTCACTCCTCTCAGCTACGAAAAAGTAAAGAGGGGCAACTGTAAACACCCTATTTTGTCTGGGTCAATAAAATAATATCAACGTAATAAATAATTAATGATACAAGAAAATCTTAATTATTTTAGGATATGATTTGAAAATTGGCTGGAAGAAAAAGAAAATTTGGAAAAGAAAAAATGAGATATTTCAGGATTTATTAGAAAATTAAAATTAAATTTGAAAATTGGTTGGAAGATGAGAGATTTTAGGTGGGATGTAAAAATTAAAAAAAATAATAAAAGCTGAAAATTGGTTGGGAGAAGAGAGATTTCAGGAGAGATTTAAAAGTTTAAAAATTGGTTGGAAAATGAGAGGTTTTAGGTGGGATTAGGAAATTAAAAAATATATGATTTGAAAATTGGTTGAGAGATGAAAGATTTTAGGTCAAATTCAAAAATTAAATATGAGGATCAGTTCAAAAATGAGATATTTAAGAAAAAAAAATAATATTAATAAATAAAAGATATCTCTGAAAAGAAATAAGATTTATTTGAGGTAAATCGGAATAAAAAAAGGTTAAGAAATCATATTTGTATAAGAAAAAAAGAGATAATTCTAGAACATAGAAACTCTATAAAAAGAGTATGATGTGAACCCTAAAAGAGGAGGACTCAGCGTTTCATTCTCTCTGACGTTGTTGTTTCTTCTTCCATAGTCTCATTCATCTCACACTCCCCTTCGTCATTCGTGCCTTTTCTTCCTACTTTCATCAGCCCAAAATTCTTTCTTTTGTCTTATTCCCACCTTTCCATTAATTCACAAACACATACATACAACACCTTCACAGAAAGTTTTACGCACGCTTGAAATTGAACATGCCTGATCCAAGTCATCGGAAAGTTTCACCAGATAGACCTCCGGCCGAGAACAGAGACACCAAGAGTAAGAAGAGAAAGGTTGAAGATCCTTTTGAGGATATCATGGACGATGGGATGGAAGAGAAGGAATTTGAGGAGAAAGTAGGCGAAGAAGGTTGCAACTCAGATGCGAAGGCAAAGCTCCATCAGGGGAGGACGTACCCCTCTTACAGAGCATCTTTGTTGGGTTTTAATGGCGTAGCTCAAGGAGGGATGTCTTTTGAGGAAGATGAACTTTTCAATGACGGGGAAGATATCGAATGGAAGCTGCCAGAGGAGTCTGAAGAAATTAAGGAGATGAAGAAAATATACCCAGAAGTGCCAATCTCACAAGAAGAATTCAATGAGTGGTGTCAGCCATGGAATTATGCGCTTGTGTTGACTGTTCTGAGGAGAAAATTCAACGTGTATCGGCTTAAAGAGCATCTGTACCGCCTGTGGGGTTTCGATAGTTTTGAATTAATAGATATTCCAAACAATTATTTTGTTGTTAGGTTCAAAGATGATCAGCTATGGAGAGCTCATTACAGGAAAGTTTTATATGAAGGGCCATGGGTAATCCAACAGCATTGTGTTCTTGTGCAAAGATGGACACCATATTTTGATCTATACAAAAATTCCTTGGGGAGGATAGCAACATGGGTACGTATTCCAGATGTTCCCATGCATTGCTATAATAATCATTTTATGTCGAGACTGGGGGATAGGATTGGGAGGACATTGAAGGTAGATCTGAATACCCTAGAAAATTTTCACTCTCAAAATGCAAAAGTGGAGCGAGGAAAATTTGTTCGGTTGTGCGTTGAGCTAGATCTACAAAAGCGCCTGGTTCCTCGTATAATATCGGCGGGTCAGGTATTTAATGTGGAGTATGAAGGTCTGGGAGTAATTTGCTTCACTTGTGGCAGATTTGGGCATCGAAGAGAGTCTTGCCCGTGGAAGAGTAGTTCGAGTAATGTGCATGGGATACCAGAAAAAATGGTGGTTCAGAATACAATTCCGGCGAGCTCGTCGGAGAAGAAAGTTCTGGATACGGAAGAGCCGTTTGGGATGTGGATGATTGCAGGGAAGTCAAATAGGGCACGTGTCTCTAGAATGGGAGAGCAAAAAAGACAGCAGAAAAGTGTGTTTGAGTCTGAAAAAAGTCAAAAAGGACGAGCAAATTTTATTCAAAAGTCTCGTTTTTCAATTTTCCAAGATATGGAAAATGAAGAGGAGAGAGAGGAATATAGAAGACTTAGTGAGGAGTTGGTGAATGTGGGACCTGTCAAGGATGGACAAAGTAGAGAAAATCATGCAAAAGGCATCGTCTTGGAGGAAGTGATTAATAATGCGCAAAATGGAATAAATGATGTTTCACTAGTTGACAAAGCTAGGAAAAATGCTGGGGCCCACCCGGGTGGAAAGGAAATTATGTTATCTCAAAGTGGACCAAGCAATAAAGGTGGGGTGGTTTTGAAAAAAGAGGAGCAAGGAGACGAATAGCATTGGGTCTATGGTAATGGTGGGCCAAAACTCAAGTCTTGCCAATAAGAAAAAAGGGACAAGAAGACACTATGTCGTTTTGGGCCAAATTAATGAGATGGGTCAACAAAATAAATCTGGCCAATCAACCCAGGATCTGAAATCAGGAGGACGAAGTCAAGGGGGGCTAATACAGAGCTCAGCTGAGAATATACAGTTTCATTCAGAGCAGATAGGAAAGCCGAATGACGTCAGGGAGGCAAGTACACCAGAGGAACCTCCAGATCTAAGTTCCCCAATTGTGGAGGAATGTGAAGAATTTCATGAAGATGAGAATGGGTCAATGGTACCTGAGACACAATTTGAAGATGAAAGACATGCACCTGGAGTTGGGAATTAAAGGTATCATTCCTTTCATCTTGTTTCAAGTTATAGTGATGATAGTTGCTTCATGGAACTGTAGGGGGGCTGGAGGCCGAGCCTTCCCAATTATAATAAAAGATATTGTAAATAAATATCAAATTGATATCATCTATTTACTTGAGCCTAGAATAAGTGGAAACAGGGCAGATAGGGTGGTTAGAAAATTGGGATTTAATCATTGGATAAGGCTTAAGGCAACAGGCTTTGCGGGAGGAATTTGGGTTTTATGGAATGAAGAAAAATTCGATGTGACATACCAATTCTCTACCACTCAGTTGATTCATTGTCGGGTAAGAGAGATAGCTTCAAATTTCGAGTTTTATATGACAGCTGTTTATGGGGAAACGAAGGGAGCGGGACGAGCACCACTTTGGGAAGCCATGAAAGTCATAAGCCAAACAATGGTAGATCCCTGGATTGTTTTAGGAGATTTTAACTCCTTTCTGTCCGCTGGAGATAAAGAAGGGGGTGGTGAACCTGACTGGTCGTCAATGGTTCCCTTTCAAGATTGTGTGAATGATGCTGGGCTTCTAGAACCACCATTTGAAGGGGAAAAATTTACCTGGAAAAGAAATGATCTGAAAGAGAGACTAGACTGGTGTTTCCATAATTTTTCTTGGCTATCCAAGTTTCCGGGCTTCAAGGTGATCCATGGGCTAAATTACAAATCTGACCACAAGGTAGTTGTTGGAATCACTCATGAAGAATCTAGAATGAACCGGAGGGGAGAAAAATTCTTGTATCAGGTTGCTTGGAACCTGGAGGATTCTTTCAAAGAGATCATTGCTTCCTCATGGGAACGTCAAACGTGGGTTGATGGAGCTATAAGGTTCAGAGAGAAGGCTATGAATTGGAATAGGAACAGGGTTGGAAATTTCTCCAAGAGAAAACGAGAAGTAATAAGAAGGATTGAAGGCATTGAAAGAGCAAAAAAGCAAGGGGTGCCAAACGGTCTTGGAAGACTTGAGGAAAAGTTATGGAAGGAATATCATAAATTAGCTGCCCAAGAAGAACTAGTGTGGTTTCAAAAATCGCGATGCAAATGGTTACAATGGGGTGATAGGAATACCCGGTTTTTCCATGCTTCTACACTAATTAAGAGGAAAAAGCAGCAAATTAACTGTCTCAATGATGAAAATGGACAGTGGATTGAGGAGCCGGATCTTGTGAAACAAATGGTTTGTGATTTCTTCAAGAAGCTGTACACCAGAGATGAAGAAGTTAAGAACTCTTCAGGGTGGATAGCAGAATTTCCACCTCTTACACAAGCAGAGTTAAGTTGGTTGGCTAGAGATATTACCCATGTTGAAATCAAGAATGCCGCTTTTTCCATGAGTGCAACCAAAGCCCCGGGTCCAGATGGGATTCAAGCTCATTTCTTCCATACTCACTGGTTAATGATAGGAGGTAAAATTTGTGATGAGATAGAGAGATGCATAAATCACCCAAGTGAAGTGAGGGAGATTAACCAGACTAGAATTGTTCTCATTCCAAAGGTGGATAATCCAAGCCTAATTACAGATCTCCGGCCAATATCATTATGTAATGTTAGTTTCAAGATCATTACAAAGCTTATTGCTGTTAGACTGAGGGAGATAATGGGTAAGCTGATTGGTGAAGAACAATGTAGTTTTATTGCAGGGAGATCAAGCTGCGATAACATCATAATAGCTCAGGAGGCCATTCATTCTATGCGATCTAAGAAGAGGAAGAAAGGATATGTTGCAATTAAAGTGGACATGGAAAAAGCGTATGATCGATTGGATTGGGGATTCATCAAAGATACCCTTGTTAGGGTGGGGCTAGATAAAAAACTTATTGATCTCATCATGGCATGCATCACTACAGCCTCTATGAAAATCCTTTGGAATGGGGAAGAGAGCTCAGAATTTTTTCCATCCCGGGGCATAAGGCAAGGAGATCCGCTTAGCCCGTATATATTTGTCTTGTGTATGGAACGTCTTAGCCATCGTATCAAAGCAGAATGTCAAGCTAAGAGATGGCGTCCTCTGAAATTAAGAAGAGGAGGGCCTCCTTTATCACACCTATTTTTCGCAGATGATCTTATCTTATTTGCAGAGGCTTCTCTTGATCAAATGGAGATTATACAAGAGGTGATGCAAGATTTTTGTGCTGTTTCAGGGCATCGGATAAGTCTAACAAAGTCAAAAATGTATTGCTCCAAAAATGTTCATTTTCAGCAAGAAATAGAACTTAGTCAAAGAATTGGCATAGGGCTTGCAGCAGATCTTGGGAAATACTTGGGGGTACCGCTCCTTCACTCCCGAGTCACAAAAAACACTTATGCCCTAATAGTCCAAAAGGTTAAAAAGAAATTATCCTCATGGAAGAGTCGTATTCTAACCATAGCAGGTAGAACTATTCTCATTAAATCAGTAATCTCAGCCCTCCCAAGTTACCAAATGCAATTAGTGCTTTTACCGAAGGGGACTCTTGATGAGATTGAGAGGATAAGTAGAAGCTTTATATGGAGTCAGGATGAAGGGTTGAGGAAAATGCATTTGGTGGCGGACTCCATCAAAAAAAGTAAGAGGAATGGGGGACTTGGTATAAAGGATCTTAAACGGCAAAATAAAGCTTTTATATTGAAGCTGTGTTGGGGTATGTTAACTAAACCTAATTCATTATGGGTTAGAATTATCAAGAACAAGTATAAGTGTGGTAACAATGTGATCCCGATAGTGACAAATAAAGTGTTTAGCTAGGCTACTTGGAAAGCAATTCACAAGGTTTGGGATATCTTTATGCAAGGGATTGGCAGGAGAGTTAAAGATGGCAGGAAAACTAGATTTTGGTTTGATAAGTGGACAGAATTAGAGAGACCTCTCATTCATTACATTCAGCCGAATGTAGAGGTTGAGGATTGGGAAATGGTAAGAGATCATGTTCTTGAAAGGGGAATCTGGAATGTGGGGAAATGGCAAGGGATTCTCCCCGATCAGATTATTGAGGTTTTAAAGACCATAAGGCCTCCATCAAATTCAGGGGAAGACGTGTTTGTATGGAGACCAAAACCAGATGGGATATTCACAGTGAAGTCAGCCTATGATTTCCTTGGTAATGAAGGAAGGGATGGACTTAATTCTGTATGGCCAAAGATTTGGAGAGGGCAAGTGCCGGAAAAAGTCAAGATGTTCATGTGGCAAGTATCTCATGAGAGAATAGCTACCAACTCTCTTAGAGCTCATAGAGGGTTATCCAATTCAAGTATATGTCCCTTTGAGTGTCAGAGAGAAGAGAGCATTATACACACTTTGAGGGATTGTGAGAGAGCTAGAGCCTTATGGCTATCTATAATACATCCTAACTTTGTTTCTAGATTTTTTTCTGGTAATTTGCAGGTATGGCTTAAGTGGAATTTAAATCATTCCCCAGGAGGAGGCAGATTCGTACAATGGCCTTGGACAAGAGTTTTTTAGTACTTTCTGCTGGTTATTATGGAATGCTAGATGCAAATTTGTGTTTGAGAAGCATACCTATACAACCAAAGAGATCATACATCGTGGTCTATATAGTTTGTTGGAATGCGTCTCAAACACAAAGTTCAAACATCAATTATTCAGGGCAGAAGAAAATCATGAAGAGGAGTGGACACCACCACCGATGGGTTTTGTTCGTGTTGATGTTGATGGATCGGTTCGACAAGACAACCAAGCTGCATGTGGAGGAGTCATCAGGGATAGCACAGGGAATTGGATTGTGGGTTTCCATCAAAAGTTGGGTCTGGTTTCTGTAACAGAGGCAGAACTTTTGGCCATCCGAGCAGGAATTCAAATAAGTCATCAGATGAGATTATCAAAAATTCTCATTTTTACTGATTCTTTAGATGCTTTTAATATTATCATGAGGGAAGGGGGACCGGAACACCCCTTACGAGATCTTGTGGCTGAGATTAGGGAGCTCTTGTATTCTAGTGAAGATGCAGTGCTGATGCTGACATGCAGGGAGTATATTGGCTGTGCTGATTTTCTAGCAAAGAAGGGACATAACGGAGGTCCAGAGTTGATAAAGTTAACGTGCGTGCCGAATGGATGCATGGGGTTATTTTTGAAAGAGAGGATGCAGGGGCTAAATAAAGCCCGGTTTAACCAGGAGTAGTCTAATAGTTTGTTTTGCAATCAAGCTTTAAGCTTGCCAGTTTGTAACTTTAACATACAACACCTTCACGTCACACACCAACACTCATTACTATTCACAGCCCCACACCCCATCCATTCATCTTTCTTTGTTTATCCTGCACCTCGCCAATTCATCATAAGCGCCATATATATTTGTTCTTCCCACACGTAACTATTTGTCATTCAAAATTCAAGCGGTTTGTGTAACACCCCAAATTTTAGAAAAGAGAAAATAAGGAATTAATTAAGATTTAGGAAATATTATTAAAATATTAAAAATCATTAAAAATGAAATTATGATGTTTTAGACATTTTTAATAAATTTTAAGGGTTATTTTATTTATACATAAAGGTAAAATAATAATTACAAGATAAAGTTTAATCTAAGAAAATTTAATTGGGAAAGCATTTAGAAATTTGAAAGCCTTATAAATGAATTTATGAGGCTAGGTGTATTTTTAATAATTTTTAGAGTTTAATTCCTTTATTTACTAAGGAAAAATAGTTAGAAGATTAATTTAAATAAGGGAATATTTAGAACCCTGAGGTATTGTTTGATATTTAAACAGTCTTATAAATAAATTTAGAAATTAAAGTATATCTAGGAAAATTATTTTGGGAACAGATTTAGGTATATTTCTAAATGATAATGATAAACAAAATTATGATCTAAGAGAAAAATAGAAAATAGAAAATGAAAAAGACAATATCTACCCCTAGTTCAAAATATCTCCAGTTGTAATAGGAAGGGTAAGATGGTAAAATACCCCTTAAAAATATCAACTCCCTCTTTTATTATTAAACACCCACGTGTTCCTTTCCTCTCCATTCACTCTCTTCCTCTCCAAAACCCGTCTTCCCCCTCTCTGCTCTCACTCTCTCCGTCCTCTCTGGTTCCTTCTGCATCTAGTGGTGGCCGACGGCGAAAATGACGACGGCTGGCGGCGAGGAGTGGCAGAAACTCATGGGAAGCTTGGGGTTAGCTCTGGGTGAGTCCTCTTCTTTCGTTTTCTTCCCTTTCTGTTCCAATTCGAGCGAGATTGGGGGGTGGGGATTGACTCAGATTTTAGGGCTTTTGGAGTTCTTAAATCCATTAAAAGGAAGCTTATGGTGCGATTAGCAAACCCCAAGAACGAATTTGATCAGTAGAATAGCATTAATCAAGATTTCCCAATTTTTCTTCCTCCATGCACTGTTCACCGTCGGAAATTTCGTTGATTTCTGGGTGTTCAATGAACGAAAACTTAATTAAACGTGATTAGATGTAGGTTTAAGTGAATATGCGATTATGTATGTTGGATTTCTGATGTTTGGGAATTTTTGAAATTTTCTTCTTCCTCCTCTGTTTTCTTCGAATCTGACGGGTTCTGGGGATGCCAACTGAATGGGAATTTTAGGTAAATGAGAAAGAACAAGATTGGGTAAGAAATGAGGTTTGTATTGAATTTTTGAGTGTTCTCTAGCTTGCTTGTTTTCTCCTCCTCTGTCTGATTTCGTGTTGCCCGAATTTTTGTTCTTCTGTGATGGTAGTTCTGCATATGATAAAGGTGATGAAGTTGATGTTGATTGGTTATGGTTTGGTGTTATTTTTCTTTCCTTCCCTGCTTGTTGATCGACGGATTTCAGTAGCAGGGGAGAGGCAATTTGTGTTGTTAAACTCCAATTAAGATTTTATTAGGTGTAATTGAGTGTTATGAAGATGGTTGTGAATTTTTGGGCCTTTCCTCTGTGTATGTGTATCCGGGGTTGCAAAGAGGAAAGGGGAGTTCATGAACAAGGAAGGTACTATGGTGTTGGAAACTTTTGGGATTCTCTTTAACTGTCAAAATGTGTGACTATTCAGGTGAATTGGAGATTATTTTTGTTGATTAAATGTTACTGTATAGGGAATGTTATGTGTTCTGAATTAATGAAGCTAGAGGCTGTGAGTTTTTCCCTATGATCAGTGAAGGTTCCAACAAAAGAAAAGCAAGTTTGTTAAACCTTCAAGGCACTGAAAATAACTTAGTATAAAATCGTTAAATTGGATCATTATAAAGGGATGTTCATATGCTGAGAAGACAAATAAATGTCGGTGAATAACAATAGGATCTTAATTGTTGAGGGTTGAAATTGATTATAAGTGAGGTGTTAAAGGTTAATGGCTATTATAAGATAAGGAGATATAGTATAGGACCGGAGAAAAGATTTGGAGGAACTAAATCTCAAGGGATATAGAGGAATTGAGGAACATAGACCTAAACCAAAATTTTAGAAGTATAAAGGATTATGTTTTAGAATGTATTCTTTAAAGCTTTGAATTGATTGGGATGTATGAATATTTATGTATATGAATAAGTTAAATGATGTTAGTATAATGAGGATTGGTTGAATGATTGAGGTTTTTAAATGTCACACGAATATTTTATAAATGTTTCTATTGAAATGAATGAATATCTGTTAAAGATTCTAAAGTAAAGATAAAGATTATGTGAATAGGATATAGTAATGCTTTGTTTTAAAGTTAAAGTGAGTTTCTAATTATGTTCAATTGGAGTTTGGAAGTAGATAATGATTTGTAATGTTATGTAATAAATTTA
The DNA here is from genome assembly GCA_037074515.1 of Mimosa bimucronata. Lineage (NCBI taxonomy): Eukaryota > Viridiplantae > Streptophyta > Magnoliopsida > Fabales > Fabaceae > Mimosa > Mimosa bimucronata. The sequence continues at coordinate 8,038,667 of CM073446.1, forward strand.
ATTGCTTGAGCTTAAATAAACAAGAATGAATGATTTAAAGTGTTGATTGATTTACCTTGAGGATTGGTAATAAGTAGGAAGTAAGAATATATATATTTGTGTGTGTATGTCGTTTGATTTTGAAGATAATAGTGATTAGTTTAATATGGGTATTATGTTAATATTGTTATTTAGAGTATTCAAGTCCAATCTAAGTATTGTAAGTGTTAAGAGCATATAGGATCAGGGTTTTGTTGTTTACAATTTAAAGTCTTTAAAATTAAAACAAGTCTAATATGTGCTAAGAGTGTATTGAAATCAAAGTTTATGTTATTATGAAATTATGAAGTTAACTAGTATGTAAAGTGGCATTTGCTTCTAATTGAATTAGAAATGTATTATTATAAAGTTAGATTATTACTGGATGAGTTATAATGTTAATTTGTTTTACGTCATATACAGGATTGTACTTATAGGAACTATTGTCAAACATTGAGAATAAGAAAGATTAATTGGAATAGAATAATTAAAAGTGACCTTTTTATCTTAAATAATCCGGTTAATTGTAATAAGTTCAATTGAAGGTAATTATTATAAAAGTGGAAGGAAAAATTAGGATCATTGGAAACTTATTTAAAAATCCATTTAATTTAATTAGGTAAAGTAAGTTATTATATATGTTATTATATGAAGTAAGTTTGGTATTAAAGTAATAAGGATAAATTCATGTTTGCATTTTGTAAGTATCTGTTTAATCATAATGTAATTAGCAACTAAGTTAGAAAGTAATACTGTAACATATATTATCAAAGGGGAAGGGTAGAAATAAACAAAATTGTAGGAACGTGAGAGCCGCCGAATTATTATAAGTTAGTATATATATATTAATTTATTATCTATATGTAATTATAGGAGAAATAGTGAGACTGAATCCCCGAGACACGGAGAAGGAAAGAAGCCAGTATAGGAGTAAGAATTAAGCTTGGATTTCAGGTAGCAGTTTATTTCAGTAACAATTAAATTGCATGTATTATTTTGTAATAACTGTTGCATTTAGTTGGTAAGTTGTTATTCCTCAGATGGAGTACTCCAGGCTTAGGTGATTAGCTACACCTTTGCGAGAGTAGTTACGTTTTAGCCTTATGTGCTTTAACGAGAAACCCTGCAGGTAAAGCCTCCACTATAACGAATATATTGTTATTAGTGGTTGGCAGGTGCTTTTAGCACACAGATTAATAGGAGTAAGACTATCATCATTTGTACAGCTTTATGAAATATATACATGACAATGCTATTATGATCATATATGTTAATGAAAGAAACTGCTATTGGGATTTCCAATCTCACCCCCTTCCCCAAACATTTTCAGTTTGGCAGGTTGAAAGAAGCTAGCTGGGGAGAAGAGTAGACGAAGAAATTAGGATTAGAAATTTAAAAGCCAGAGGTAGTAAATATTTTAATAAGATTATTGGTATATGTTGTAAAAGTAAATTATTAAATTAATAATAGAGAGCACAGGAAATAGAATTACAATAAATTTATTAAAGGAATTAAATTTCCTAAGGGTTAAGAATTATGAATAGATACTTTAAAAAGAAAATGTATGTATTACCCTAATGTCGCTGCGTATTCTGGTAGAAGGGTTATCAACTGAGATGACCCCAGCGTTTTAATATTGGAAAGGTAGAAACCCATCAATAGATGTAGAGAACCCATGAGTGGGTTTTCGCTCCCCACACACTATCATCAAGGGGAGGAAATTATAAGGGAACTTAAGTAGTTTAATTGTTTTATGCACCACTGGGTTTTATAAAAAGTTTTAAAAATTCTGAATTGTTCGAAAAGCCCATTCCAACTGACCGAAGGTTGGTTCAATGTTTTTAAGAAAAAGTTTTAAATTTTCCGTATTTTTGGGCTTCGAATATTCATAAAAGTGGTTATAATTCAATTAAATTACTATAATATAGTAGTAAAAGTCCAGGTGTTACAGTTTGACGTCGAAATTAAAATCTAAAGAGTTGTTGCGGCGGAAGCAAATCAATTAAGTAAATTTCGGAAAAGAAAGGGGAAAAGGTCACAATATTTGTTAAGATAGGATAAGACAAGGTAAGTGTTCTCCAATTTTCTCTTCTGTGATGTATTCTATTGTCCTAGCCTAAGGAAAACGTGGAGATATCAATTTTTGTGTGTTTGTTCCTCTGACCAGTCAGCCCAAAATGGAAATTATGTGTGTGTAAGTTTTTCTATTGCTAACTCGTAAATACCAAATTTTCGTGAGACTAAACCAAAAGGGAAAATACTTTTCTTAAATAAAAAATTTACTTTCAAAGAATTGTTTTATGCCGTATGAGGTTTTGAAAACCTCCTCAGGCAAAACTTACTACTCTTCCGATGAGGTTATGGGGACCTCTTCAGGAAGTTTAGTCCAAAATTCTTTTGAAAAGATTTTCTAAACAAAAATAAAGAGGAAAACCTATTTTCATAAATAAAAAATACCAACCAATCTAAAAATCATTTTCTTAAATAAATTAATCAAGATTTTTTTAAAAGACACAAAACCAAGTGACATGCATTTTTACCCCCGAACTACGTGGGCTTTGATCCCTCTAAAGGGTACGTAGGCTCTAGGGTTTCATCCTAGATCAAGTCCAGCTTTTAAAAAACATATATTTTTTTTGTGTTGTTGTTTTGTGTCTATTTTATTGTAAATTATGAATTCATTTTGTTTATTCATCTTTCTTGTATTTAGGATAATTAAAATATAATCTAATGCCTTATAATTTTAAAATAATCAATTTAGGGTAACCGTTCTCTTGAATGGGTGTTGTGGGGTGCCTAACACATTCCCCACGCACAATCGACTCCTGAACCCTATTTTTGTTTTTCAAATATCAGTTGTTTATTTTTTTAAAAGAAAAAGGGTTTTCCAAAATTATCCATGTTTTTAAAATTTCGGTGGCGACTCCATGTTTTTTCCTCCCTCCTCGTGAGAGCGGATTTTCGGACGCTACAATACTATATAATACTTTTAATAGGTACGATTTTAAATTATTGACAAGACTTGAAATTGAATGACAAAATTTGTAAAAGTATTGACTACATCAATGATATGTCATTCACAATTACTTCTAACAAATAGGGTTATACTCCCTTCGGTCTTAAATAGAAGACCATTTTGACTTTTTTTTGTAGAATTTAAGGAAGCAGATTAGACCACTAAATTATAACATATGTCATATGTAATTAGATTATATATTAGATTATAAATAGAATATAGTAGTTTTGAGGAAAAAAGATAACTATAGACAATTTAAAATGATTACTTTTGCATCCTAATTTTTTTTTGTCTAAAATTGTTTTGAAATTTTTAAAGATACTAAGAAAACGGAAAAGTGCATAAAGATGAGATTAATAGCCAGAGTCACTTGAAGAAGAAGGGAAAATTTCACAGGATCCCATGGGAGGGAATTAACCTCAGATTCCTGGAAACAATTTGAAATTTCACTGCACTCCAAGATATCAAAGTGATATTAAATGTTTTAGTTAAAAGATCAAAATGTCCTTATTGAAAGAAGTACAAACGTATTGGAAATTTCCTGTATATGTTTTGGAAATTCTCCACATATGTCTTAGAAATATAGTTCTAAAATTTTGGATGTTTTAGTATTGGATTCCATGATTTTTTAGACTTGAAAATACTTAAGTTGATGTTGAAAATAAGCAACTTGATTACTTATATTTGTCTTGGAGATTCCCTATATCTGTCTTGGAAATTCCCCATAAATGTCTTGAAAATTACTTATATTTGTATTGAAAATTTAATTGTGAAATTTTGTTTTAGTGTTGGATTCCATATTTTTTAGACTTGAAAAATACTCATATTGATGTTGGAAATAAGTACAAAAGGTCTGTAAATTCTCCATATGTGTCTTGAAAATCCAGTTATGAAATGTTGGATACTTTAGTGTTGAATTCCATAATTTTTTATATTTGAAAATACTCACATTGATGTTGGAAAAAAACACAAATATATTGAAAATTCTCCACATATATCTTAGTCTCTTAGGGCCCGTTTGCTTCAGCGATTCTCAGCGAGGGAAATGGAAAAAAGGATTATTCCTGTGTTCAAGCACAGTTTGGTTCACTGAATTTATGGATTTTCATTTTCCCTAGCCCATCTATTTTCCTTTAAAGATTGGAAAATAGGATCCCACAAAAAATGGTGGGATCCTATTTTCCTTCCTTTGATGGAAGATGGTGAATGAGAAGAAGTACACTATTGCTCTTACCTATACTCTTCATGTTCTCCTTCTTCACCTGCATCTTCTTCATCTGCTCATCCACCGCCCTTTGCTAACTCGTGTGTGTTGCTAAGATGACGGAGATCGAAGATGAAAAAATCTGTCGCAGCTTGTCGAAGAAGATGAATAGTAACTATAGGTTTTCCTTTCCTTATTTTTTTCTTGACTTTTTTGGTTTTCTTTCATCTGAAGATGTTGTTAATTATAAAAAGAAATATGCCCATGTGTGTTGCACAAACAGATACAGCTAAGAACGAGTGTGGCTTAATCCCATGATTTTCCTTTTTTTTTCCTTTCTCCATGCTTTGCTTATGTGTGCAAGTGCAACTATATTTATGTTGATTGTGACACTTATGTTTAAAATATCTGGGTACGGATTTTTATTGGGATTTCTCAAAAATTTCAACACAGTCAACCAGTTTGCTACTCTGTGATTGTTCTTTCTGTTCTTTCATCATTCAATGAAAATACACGTTCCAGTTTGCTACAATCGATTGTGAGGGGTTAAAATCGAAAATGAGGGGTTACAATCGAAGGTAATGATTTAAAATCGAAAGTGGGGAGTTAAAATCGAAAGTGAGGGGTAGGGGTGTCCAAAACCGGGACCGGGACTGGGAGTCAAAATCGAAAGTGAGGGGTAGGGGTGTTCAATCCCGGTCCCGACGGGACCGGGAATTCTCTGTTCATTTTTTAAAAAAAAAAGAAAAAGAAAAAATGGGCTTCAACTTTAGTCTTTAGGATCTCCTCAATTTTTTAGGTGGTTTCCATCTTTGCGACATTTTCAAAGAAAGAAAACAAGTCACAAATTAATTATTATGAAGTTATAAACAAATGCACAAGGAAAAAGAATGAATAAAAATGATATCACTAGTTTAGTCACTTAATTTATGCCACATTTAAGAAAAAAATAAAACAAAATAAGGATTAAACTTTCTCAAAATTCTGAACACTTTCTTATATAATAATGTCATGACATGAAGCAAATAAATCTATTAAACCTAAGAGATAATAATGTCTACTTTTCTTTCCATTCCTTCTTATTACATCCTTTTTCATTCCATTCTGTTAAAATATTTTCTGTGAATTAAACGGACCTTTAGATTATTGTTACAAAATTCAAAAATGATATTTTAATCTTTTAACTGAATTATTTAATATCTTTTTAATGTTTTTAATCGCTCAGGATGAGTAAAATTTCATATTGGCTGTTTTGGGAGAACATGAGCGGTACAGTGAAATTTTACGAAAGAAGAAAGCAGAGAAATGGCCCATGACTGCTTTCATAGCTTGAAGACGTGATATTCACATAAGGTCTAAGCCTAGGACCCAAGAACTAGCTTTAGCAATAATGAAATGTGAGCATTACAGCTACGATAGTCTTCTTTCCTCGGACATGATGCCTAGGTTGCATTTTCCTCTAGTTTGCATATCTCACAAGTGTCAAGAAATTGCCCCATATAAAAAAAAAAAAAAGAAAGTGCCCCATGAAACGTAAGAATTACCTACAAATCTCATGTCTTATTAAACAGGAAGGGGAAGTGCCGTAAAGCTGTATAGAAATGTCTAATTGTTTAAATCCAATGGAGCGAACAAATAATTTTTTTATTAAAATAAATGAGAATAAATTTATACTATCTCTTGTTTTTATTATAAATCACTAAGGGCCTATTTAGATTAGTTTATAGATTAGTTTATATAGAATAGTTTATGAGAAAAAAGTTGAAAAAATGCTTTTAAAAAATAGATTTTAGGGAATAACTTCTAAGATTATAGAAACAATAGCTTCTAAGAAAACCTAGGTTTTCTGCCCCAATCCTAGATTTAAAGGCAAAAAAGTTATTTTGGAAAAGCTCTGAGTGTTTGTCTGATTTAATTTAAACTTAGGTTTTGATAGTTAAAAGCTATTCTAGAAAAGTTGAGGGTGTTTATCTACCCTGATCATGAAACCTAGGTTTGACCCATTAAAATGCTTTTTTTGGGCTTATCGAAGAGGCACTAACTAAGAAATCTCACTTACCGATAAAATTGGTTAAAAACAATAAATTTGTCTTGAAATTGAAGTGATTTCCAATATTACTCATACTAATTACCCTCAATTCAAATATCGTCTTAAGTATTCTTCTTTCACACTACCCTTATTAAATATGTCAATATGGGTATGGGTGAAAAAACATATTTAATTATTCTTAGAAATCAACAAGTACTTTATACAAACGACCAAATGAATTTGTTAGTTGATGCTTTATAATAGAAATTAGAGAGAGTACTTCCTTTTGTTGGAAATATAAAATGAAAAACAAAACGAAGAAAACCAACCTACCTCGACCAAAAGGTTAGATAATAAAAGGGAAAATCACATGGAAGTATAAGGTCCCAAACAATCATCAAATTACATTGAAATCCGAAGGGACCTGAGTGTAAGTAAATTGAGTTGTCACTGCACACAAGTGAGCTGGTATTGACAACTCAATTTAAGAGTTGTCAATACCAGCCAATTGAGTTGTCACTGCATACAAAATAGTTGTCAATACCAGCTCATTTGTATGCAGTGATAACTCAATAGGCTGGTATTGACAATTCACAATGATAAGCCATTTTATTACACCCAGGACCCTTGAGACTTCAATATAATTCGATGATTGTTTGGGACCTTGTTTTGATTAAATGCCTTATGTGGGACCTCAATGTGATTTTCCCTGGATAAAATTAGTTACAAGCAACGCAGACCTGAAATTGCAACTCATCATCCTCAACCACTGCTCCGTTCCTTTTGTACCTTATTATGAAAAACATTAGGGTAAAATACACTCACTTCACCTCTATTTTACTTTAATTACAAAGTCCTCCAATCTATTTTAAAAACGTATATAAGCGTCCATTAAAATTAAGATATATGTTACATAAACCCCCTTCTATATTTTAAAAATTTATTTTCATCTACCCAAATTGATAGTTGACAGTTAAATTTAACTTTTAGACTTTGTTTGGTCTAAAGTTTCCCTTTTTAACATAATAAATATTGAAACATTCATATTTATCAAAAATATTTTTTATAAAATAAAAACATTTTCTCTCACACTCATTTTATTTCATAGGCACACAAATATTTTCAAATTTTACAATAAAGTTATAAATTTTCATTTAAATAATAAGCTTTCATAGTTTAAAGTTCTAGATACATTTATTAAAAATATTTAATTTCATTTATTTTAAATTTATAAATCATATTTCAATTATTTTTATTTCATAATAAAGTAAATATTATAAAAAAAATTAGATTATATAATTCATTTAAATTTATAATTCAAAATTATCTTTTTGGTGACCAATTTAAAATTCTTAAATAGATATTTTTTCCCAATATAAAATATAATTTTGATTAAAAGATGTAAACACATTTAACCCAGGAAACATTTATTAAAAGGAAAAGTTGAATTTGTAATAAAGTGTTAATTACTCAATATTACATTATCTATGGGAATGAAATTTTAAAACCACAAAAATTTTAATACTCCTATAATTTAGGGATTTATTGGAATAAAGGGTAAAATAGTAAATTAAATATTAATTCAAGTTGAAAATTATATTTTTGGAATATTCCTAACAGTGTTAAAGAATTAGACTAAATTGTATATTTTCAAAATAAAGGGGAGGTTTGTATAATTAAGGCAAAATAGAAGGAATGTTAGTGTATCTTGCTCAAAAAAATGGGTAAAGGTAACTATAGGGGAGTACTAGCCTCTGATTCTAATTATAAGATTAATTTGATCATGAATCTATCCTCGACGAACACCAACCATACATCAATCACACAATGTGAAAAATAATAAAAAGATCTCAATAAGTAATGTTACAATCAGAAGATTGGAACTGAAAAAGAATAAGTTAACGACAACAATTTTAAAAATGATATTACGTTATCAAAGATGATTTTACACAGAGATATGTCATGAGAAGTAGACATAAAGATGATTGACAAAAATGGAAATAAAAGGAAAGATATAATTATGTCTCAAAACATGTGAAAATCACGGATTTGAAGTCCAAAATCCTGAAATATAAAGTTAAGAGATATAAATGTTTATGTGAAATATAGATTTACACAAAGGCATTGAAGATTATTTTGGTAGTGGATGCAATTATTTTGCATAATCCTACAATATATGAAAAGAAGGTATACATCAACAATTATATATTGTGAAATTTATATGAGAATCCTTGAAGAATCTAAAATGTCAAAAGCATGTATAGAAAAATTATTCAACATATTATGTCACTTCAAAAATATACAAAATTGCATTTTACTCGACCAGTTTCTAAGCTATTACATTCCTCAATAATTTTAAAAATTATGAAGAGTTGTTTCATATATCTGTATTTTGTTGATATTACATATTAAATTTTGTTGGAAGAATTTAATTCTTTTAGGTTTACAAATAGATAATGAAATTGAATAATCAAGTGGATACGAGATATATCATAAAAATATGATACAAAAATACATTTCAACGGAACGTTAGATGACAATAGGGGTGTCCAAGTTGTCCAAATCCTGACATTCTTGTCCCAATCTCGACATTCTGGGACCAGGAATTTCTTGTCCCCAAAATTTCTGGAAATGAAAATCCCGGGATTGAAACTAAGACGAGGAAATATCTAGGACTGGTATAGGATCCGAGAATGACCCCAGGAATCCCGGTCCCGTATATATAATATATATTAAAACAAAAAGTTAGAGGTCTGGTCCAATCTTAGCCCACAACACAAGTATTTAAAAAAGAAGAAGAAGAAGCCCATGTTGGCCCACTCCGAGCCCAACAGACCAACTTCCCCAAGCCCCTCACGCTCTGAGATCATGCAGGTCCTCCGTCCTCACTCTTCTCCTCACGCTCGAACAAGGGCAGTGAATTGGCAGATGAAGAGACCACCAAGTCAAGGACTTCTTCATATTCCACCATCTCATTTCAGTTCACTATTACTTGTTTATTTAGCTTTCTTTCATTTTGATTCCTTAATTTCCTTTATCTTCTTTTCCTATCTTGTCTTTCATCTTCTGTGCTCTTCCTCATCTATAACTTTCACATCAACAGTTTCATCATAACCTGGAGAATAGAGGTAAGTTCCATTCTTTCATACGCACTGATTTTAATGATTTAAATGTGCCACTTTCCTGCACAGATTAATTTTTCAGTTTTCAACTGGTTCAAAAGATTTTCATTTTTTTGTTCTTTAATTTTCTTAAGAAAGGGGCGGGAACAGTTTTAATTTCAATTTTGAATGAAGAATTTTGAAGAAAATATTTTTGAATCTCATCAGCTAGGTTTCTATGGCAGGGCAAGGTCTTAAATGTGGTAAAAGGGGTAATTTTTAATTTTTAATCATGAATAATCTGTCTGACATTTTCAGTTCTGTTAATTTGTGATCTAGTGTGCACTTTTGTTCTGGTCTCCTATATACGTTTCAACTTTTCCATGTTTGTCTATCCTCAAGATGGAAGATCTAATCTTTGACATGCTCCAACTTTTAATCTGACTTCTTCATATGCTCCAAGTTTGCCATGGGTAATTTCTCTCCATGTTTGTCTTTTACTTAACATTATATTTTAATTTTGTGATATTGTAGATTGTTTCTGTTAACAATCTTATAAGGAGCAAAACAGAAGTAGAAATGAGGGATTGGATAAGTGGTTTGCCTGACCCTGTGCTTGTTCATATTCTCTCTTTACTTCCCACTAAAGAAGCTGTTTCTACATGCATACTGTCCAAGAGATGGACTTCACTCTGGCACCGTCTTACCAAGCTTGAATTCATAGATCGAAGCTTTGGTAGCCGTGATTTCTTCCTCCATTTTGTGGATGCAGCCCTTGTCTTGGTTGATTTGGCCCATGTTCAAACCTTTGTTATGCGCTGTGATCAATACCGTGTGCCAGATATTAAGCTTCACATTTGGCTTCAGGCATTGTTGCTTCACAACTCTATCACACACCTAGAGCTTAAATTTGATGGAATTATAGAACCATGTGTTACATTCCCCTCTTTTGTTTTCAAGTCCAACACCATCACTGTTTTGGAGTTGAGTTTGGGGAATGTGACAAACCTCTCTGCTTTTGATTTTCCTGACCTTAAACTTAAAGAGTTGTACTTTGTGGATGTTGAGTTTTCATGTACTGAATGTTTGCAACTTCTTCTTTCTCACTGCCCCCATCTTGAAAAGTTAATGCTAAGATTTACTGATGATATTCCTCCCGTGGATTTTTTTCCTCTCCATATTGGAAGGTTTCAACATCTATGGCTAGCAAATGTTCCAGCATCTCTTTTCCCAATGGAAGCTTTATCTAATGTTCGATATCTAAGTTTAATGGATGTATGTATATACATACAAATGCTGTTTTTTTTCCTTTTTCCTTCTCTTAGATTTTGTAATTTTCAGTTTGCTTATAGTTTGTCTGGATCATCATTCTGTGCAGGATGTATGGCATCCTCCTCGTAATTTGCCAACTTTCCCCAATTTAATTCATCTACAAATTGGTGCTTTAGCTCGTATCAACTGGACCGTAGTGAGCTGCCTCCAAAGCTTCCCCAAGCTTCAAATTCTTGAAATTGACCGAGTGTGTAAAAGTTTTATTTTGTTTTATATTCTGTTTACATTCTTTATTGATTAGTTTCTTAAAACCGTGTGTGTGTGTGTGTGTATACATCTGTGTGGTCAGTCTAGTGTTTGTGGGGCCGATGATGAAGAAGATGAAGAAGGGTTTATGGAAGATGCAACACTTAAGGTCCCACCATGTGTTTCGTTTCACCTGGAAGAGTTTGTTTTTGATGATTTCAGAGGCGGTGAACGTGAATTTGAGTTTGTAAGATATTTGATGGAGAATGCAAGTGTCTTGAGGAATGTCTATATTTCGAGGAGCATGTTCTCTGATGCAAGGAAAGTTCTTAAAAAGATCAAAAGGTTGTTTTCCTGCCCCAGGATCTCTGCAGAATGTACACTTCAATTTTTGTGAGAGGCTATGACAATTTTGAAAGTCATTAGTTGCTCCAAGTTACTAGAATTAACAAGTTTGGATGGGACATTAGAAACAAAAATGACATTGTACGTTGAGACTCATATTAGAAAGAATGGGAAATCATGCTGTTTTGTTTATTTCAATCATGTGAACTTGGTTTCATACTTTTGCAAGTTTAATGTGACTTCGTTTTTTATTTTTTTTATTTTTGGGTCAACCTTAAAAGATTTAGTTTACTTGGATAATATACTTGGGTGTGTTTGGATTAGCGGTGTGGTGAAGTAACTTTTTTTTTTTCCAATTGGAATTTTTCAGAAATAAGATTGGATAGAAGTTAGATTGAGTAATGTGATTTATGTTTGGATTCGCGATAATAGAAGTGATTTTTTTTAATATGACTTTTAGAAACATGTTTGGATGATTATTTTGAAAAACAAGTTTAGATGGAAAATTGCTAAAAAGGTTGATGATTATTTTTAAATAATACATATAAAATATGCATATATTGTTTCTTGTGGGGTGAGAATGACCATGAGAGAAAACTTCACCTCCTCTCATGGGATGTGGTCACCAAAGGTAAGAATGATGGAGGACTAGGAGTTAGAGACCTGGGCAAGCAAAATGAAGCCTTCATCATGAAACTGTGTTGGAATCTTTTACAAAACCCCAGTGCCTTATGGGTTCGAGTATTGAGAGCCAAGTATGGATGTGGCCCTCAAGTCATACCTTTGATTAAGAAGCGTAAGAGTGCTTCCACTACCTGGCGTAGCATATGTGAGGTCTGGGAGAAATTTAAGAAGGGGATTGGAGTAAAAATTGGAAACGGATGCCAAGAGTCTTTCTGGTTTGATAATTGGTCAGAGTTGAATAGACCCCTGGTGGAGCTAATCCCTGGTTTTGAAGCTTTTGCGAGCAAAGAGGAGAAGGTGGTGGATTATTCTACTCCCTGGGGGGAATGGGATAGAAACAAATTGAGGAGATGGTTCCATCCTCAAGTTGTGGAGCGTATCATGTGTGCACACTCACCCCGTGAGGAGAGAGGAGAGGACATATTCTATTGGAGACCATCCTCTGATGGTCGTTTTTCAGTTAACTCTGCCTATCATTTTCTTTTTGCAGGTATTCATCGTACGGAGGACTGATTGTGGAAAGCAATCTGGAAGTGGACGGTTTCGGCAAAGATCAAGACCTTTATGTGGATGTTTGCTCATGGAAGAACTCATACTAGCGTCCTGAGAAGTCAAAGAGGCTTGGCGCCTTCAGCGCCATGCCCTTTTGGATGCACCGAAGAGGAGAACTCTATGCATCTTCTCCGTTACTGTGTAAATGCTAGAGATCGTTGGAACACAGTTGTCAAAGACTCGATGATGGACCATTTTTTATCCTTAGACGGCTCAGATTGGCTTCGATGGAACCTAAAGCATGAAGCAGGGAAGGACTTCACAAGGAAGATCAATTGGTCTACACTTTTTGGATATATCTGCTGGGACATATGGGTAATGAGATGCAGGAAACTGTTCGAGGAAGAACTAGATGTGGAGCAAGGAGGAGTCATCGATAGCTTCCTAAAAGCCACTTGGGACAAGGAGCTGGTATCACTATGCAAGTTCTATGCGACACCTGCAGAGGACTACAGAAGCTCCCCTACCACTCCCCAGGGGGCCATTAGACTTGAGACCGACGGATCAGTTCGAGAATCTGGAGAAAGTAGCTGTGGAGGGATCATTCGAGACTCATATGGAGAATGGCTTGGGGGCTATGCATCTAAACTCACTAATATTCCGCCAACTATTGAGGAACTAGTGGGGATAGTGCAAGGCCTCCAACTATGTTGGAACAAAAATCTCAGGAATATCATAGTTGTCACAGACTCTTTCGAAGCAATAGACTTGATTCTAAGAGGGTGTGCAGTGAAATGCCCTTTTCGAGATGTTGTGGAGGATGCTAGACTTCTGTTTACCAAAGACTGGCGCATTGACATATCCCATACATCTAGGGAAGGGAACCGACAAGCAGACTGAATGACTAAGGAGGCGCATAGCATGGCAGGAAATTTCTACTACTTTACCCACCCACCAGACTTCCTGGATGGGGTCTAGTCTTGTTCACATATGTTGTATTTGTTTGTATTGTTTAGCACTTTGTTGATGTGTAATCTCTCATGAGCAATTGATATCCAGTTATTACTCAAAAAAAAAAAAAAATTATGAAAAATTTAAGTTAGTAAAAATTTAATGGATAAAAATGCATATACATTAGAGATCATATAACTTTAAATTTGTTCAACTATATTATGTAGCTAGTTGAATAACATGTCCTCCTGTACAATTTGGTTTCAAATTTTGTTACTTAGATAATATTCATTTGAGCTGAATTATCACCCAGCCTTCTTGCCACTGCACGCCCATACCGTAGAAGCTCCTCCATTATGTTTCACCCTAAAAGCCCATTTAAAGCAATTAGCACATCACAAATGAGGCCCAACCAAACCAAACATGATGAAAAAGCCCAAAACAACTTCTATGGCTGGACCACACGTTTTGGGGAAGAAACGTGATGCCAAACACCCGCATTTGGCTTCAAATTCTAATCTACATAAGCTGTTTTTCTTCCTTAAGGCTTTGTTTGGTCGGGGGTTTTTAAAGGGGAGGGGATGGGATCATGATTATGTGTTTGATTCAAAATTTGAAGGGATGGGAGGGGAGAATTTTTGTCCTTTTGTTCTTCCCTCCCCTCCTTCTCCTTCCCCCAAAATTTTTTTATCTAGACAGGATTTATCAGCATTTTTCTATGTTAAATATACAAGGGGCAAATATGTCTTTTAAAATTTAGAATAAATGAATTAAAATCTAATGGGATTATTTGGTGATTTTCAGATACTTGAGTGGTGGAGTGGGATTAAATGTCTTCCACAGATGAGACCAGTGAGTACAGTTGGATGCATTATATTCAACTTAGAATGCTCGAACTCTCCAACGTTCTTCATCCTAAGATAATGCTCTCCCTCCCATAATATAAGGTCATTATTTTCTAATGATCTTATCCCAAAATATAAGGTCTTATTTAATTTTATTTGAGTAATAAATGTGTTTTTCCCCATTGTACCCGTGCATTAATTTCTGCCACACATTCTTTTTCTTTTTCTTTTCATAATTACTCCCCCTCTTACTTATTCATAAATAACGGCATTTTTTTTAAAAAAAATGATATATTTCCTACACATTTATTGTTTTTAACTAAATATAAGCTCGTTTTTAGGAAACCGCAATTCGGTTAAAATGACCTTATATTTTGGGAATGAGGGAGTATATTGTTTTTATTATGAATATTGTATCACTCTATTCCTTATTATAAGTCTACTATAACTAATTTTCATATACCCAAAATTGTTTGTTTGATCATTAAATATGTCCAAGATAGATAAAATTTTCCAACACTACTCTTATTCAAAATTTCCTTCCCTCTACATTTAAAAATTATTCTCACCTCTCTCCTCTTTCTCCCTTCCCACAATTATTAAATGAGGCTAAAGTTGAAAAACTATCATTAATAGCCTATAAATAGACTTATATTTAGGAATAACAGATGCATGGGCAGTGGTAAGTCCTTCATTATCTTCTTTTTAGGCGCCAATTTCTCACCCTTTTTAATGTTTTACCCACCTCATTTCCCTCCACCCATTCTTATCTTTAGCTTCATTAGGGTTTATTTGGTCCTTTGGTTAGTGTTTTCACCTTTTCATTATCCATTTTCTTTCTCTATCCCATATTTTATTTTCTTTGTTTCTGGTAATCTATCTCATTTATTATTTCGCCGTATACAAACATTTATGCCAATTTTCCAATATCGCAACTTAATAGATGGACCAATTAATATTAGTGATAGTATTAGCGGATAAAACGGATATAACCAATGCGACTAATGATGGGATCTTTGTTATTGAATGCAAGCGCCTTCACTAAACATGAGTATTGTTTCCTCTCATATTTTTGAATTACATCCTTATATAACGCAAAATGTACTATAGATTAAAAAAGTTTAAATTTATTATAATTTCACTAATAGAAAGTAATGTTCTCTTTATTAAGTTGTCATCATTTAATACATCTTATCTTTAATTCCCTTTTATTAATCTCTAAAAATATTTGTTGATTAGGGAAGTAATTGCATACATATTTAATCGTGCCTTTATATTTCTTTATTTTATGTAAATAACATGGCTTTCAAAGCCAATGTGCACCTATAAAGTCTGATAATACAAGCTCAGTTAACTTTATTAAAAAAAAAAGATGTATATTACAAATGAGACAAACCAAAATAAGGCTTCAACTTTTCTATGAAATGCAAGAGTAACCCTATATTTCAACTCAGAAAGAAATGAAATAATATTCTAAACATTGCAAATTAAAATAAGTCTTCATTTGAAAGATCTTTTGATGAATTATATTTTATTTTGTGAGCTTCTCTCACTTACAAGGTTTTGAGGTTTAATTTTTTAATTAAAATTTCAATGATAGAAAGTAATGATCTCTTTATCAAATTGTTTTCATATAACATATGTCGCATTTGATTCCTTTCTTCATCTCTAAAATTATTTGTTAATTAGTTCAGTAATTACATGCATACTTAATCATGACTTATATCTCATTATTTTGAGTTGATAACATGTTTTTGGAAGTCTATACACAATTAAAGTCAATGCTCTTATGCAACACGTGATAGTTCAAGCTTGTTTTTAATGTAAAAGGTAAAAGTGTAAAATTACATATTTACATTGTTACATGTGCGTAAATGCCGTATAAAAGCATTAGATGCAAAAATGCCCGTAGACACTTAAAAAGTCAAAAATTGCCCTTTTTTTTATCACGACCAGAGACACTGAATTAAAAAGCACTCAAAAATACGAATAGACACTCAAAATATTAGAATTTTAGGAGCGACATTTGAATTTAAATAAATATATTATATTTTGTAAGTCATAATTTGTTAATCTGCATATCACATATCAATGTAGATTTGATATAAGAAAATCCCATTAAAAATCATCTGAAATAGAGAAATCCCAAATCAAAGCGACAAACTTCACAAATCAGATTCATCCATGACAATTGATGTCCCTACTATTTTTTCCTCAAAGCCACATTTCTTTTTCTCTGTTTTTTTTTTTTTTACAAAAGGCAACTCTACAAGCCACCGGAGTTCCACGCAAGCTTTATTATAAAAGTTTTGTTGTAAATAACTAATGGGAAATTGTAAATTGCTCATTGGACTTGTTAACTTTTAAACTTATCTTGTGATAGAATAACAATGAAGGTTTAATGATCAGTACTCAATCATCATCTCAAACAACATTTTGCTTCGGCCTACGGGGGTGTTAGTAGCCAGTAGCCGTTTCTAGCTGTTATTCCCCTCGCAAGATAAGGTTCTTAAGTGTTACTCACCCATATATCCGCCACTGGAAACACCACTTCCTGTTCAACTTGCATGTGTTAAGCATGCCGCTAGCGTTCATCCTAAGCCAGGATCGAACTTTGCACTCTGCACTCGATCACCATAAAAAAGATTTATTTATTTACTTCCTCCATTTTTAAATATAAAATGTATTTGAATTTTTTTTGGAGAGATTAATGAATTGAAACGAGTCACTTAATCATATTATATTTTGTATTTTATTAGATTATATGTTAGCTTATAAGTCAAATAAACTGTTATAGAGAAAAAAATCTGGGCAAATAAATTTATAAGTAACTTCTTTAGCTTTTTTAAAGTTTTTCAAAAAAATCAATTATTCCCTTTGGTTTTTTTATAAGGCATTTGTTAGTTTCAAGATGCATTAATTTATTTTTTTCCATGTATGCCCATATTAATTAATACGGGTAGTGGGAGAGAGCAGTAATTAATACTCCCATTGGTTCTTATTATAAGGCACCAACTACCCATTCTCACAAACCAATTAATGATAGTTGGGTCCTGAAATTTAGGCTAAATTGACCATTTTTTCCAATTTTACCCCTCATTTAATGATATCACTTAATCTTTTCAACTTTGAACATCCATTAATAATAAGGGTAGAGTGGGAAAATAGCAATTAATATAGCGGTTAGTGCCCTATATTTAGAACTAAAATTTTTTCTAGTTGGTGCCTTATAAGTTATAATAAGAACAAGAGGGAGAATAGTATTAGTGTTTAGTGTAATTAGTGGGGGTAATATTGGAAATTATTTGAATTTTATGACAAATTTAATGTTTTTAACCAATTTTATTAGGGCAAAGGTGCATGCAAACATGCCCATGTAGTTTGGTCCAAGGTGCACCCAACACCGTGAAGTTTTTTTGACCCAAAAGTGCCTACGTAATTACCAAATTGGGTCAAAAGTGCCAATATCGTCAATATACACCAATGGCGTTAAGTTTTTCAAAGTTAGGGAAAATAAAAGGTGTAAAAATACCCATAAAGTTTGATCCGAAGTGCACCCACTACCGCAAAATTTTTCCCCAAAAGTGTCCACGTAGTTACTAAAATGGTTTCTTTAGTACCTATACCGTTTCTTTACAAATGTTAGGTAAGAGAAATATATAAGAGGAGGTGAGAATTTTGTAATTCAATAAAATATTTTTCAAAATTATAAGTTCAAAATGAATTTTAGAAAAATGGTAGGAAAGAAACAGAGTATTGAAATCTTAGGCAACTTTTGCACAACATTCGTTTGCATTTTCAAATGCCTATATATCTATCAATTTATGAAGGAAGATTGAAGCATGAAATTATAGAGAAAAATTTGAACTACAAGTATTTGCCTAGGATTTCAAATCTTCATAATCCATTTCTCTAAATTTCTTTGAGCTTAAGTTAAGTATTTGTCATATACTCTGTTTGATCTGCAAGCATTTACTTAAGATTTTAATACTTTGTTTTTTCGTATATGTTTTTAAAAATTGATTTTGAACTTAAAGTTTTGGAAAATATTTTATTGAAATATCATATTCACTCCGATCTTGTGTTTTTTTCCTCCCTAACATATGTAAAGTAAATGCATAATTCATGAGGGAATCATTTTGGTAACTATGTCGGCACTTTTGGGCCAAAAAAAGTTTGTGGTGTTGAGTGCACTTCGGTTCAAACTTCATGGGTATTTTTGTACATTTTATGTTCTCTAACTTTGAAAAACTTAACGCCTTTAGTGTATATTAACAACATGGGTACTTTTGACCCATTTTGGTAACTACATTGGCACTTTTGGGCCAAAAAAAACTTCTTGGTGTTGGGTGTACTTTAGACCAAACTACATGGGCATTTTTACACCTTCACCCATTTTATTGCTATGCGAGAATTGTTAGTTAGTGCCTTATAATAAGGATTAGAGAGAGTATGTCCTGTACCTAGGAACCGAACTAAGAAGAAAGTGTTTACTTTTCATAGGTTGGCACATTAGAGTATTGGAGAACAAAATAGACTAGGAATACATGAGGGCGCTATTTTCGAACTTCTGAAC
The DNA here is from genome assembly GCA_037074515.1 of Mimosa bimucronata. Taxonomy (NCBI): domain Eukaryota; kingdom Viridiplantae; phylum Streptophyta; class Magnoliopsida; order Fabales; family Fabaceae; genus Mimosa; species Mimosa bimucronata. Next base: position 8,057,446 of record CM073446.1, read on the forward strand.
TCGGTAGGCTAAAGATCATATTCTGCTTTGTACCTGTGATTAATTGATTGGTATAATAAGCAGTCCTTTTCTACGCCATTTCATCTCCTTTCTTTATCTTCATCTCTATGTCTACCAACAGATTGCGAAGAACAAAAGTAGAAATGAGGGACAAGATCACAAGAGATTTTCCTAATTCTTTGTTTCTTCGTATTATCTCTTTTCTTCCCATTAAAGAAGCAATTGCCACAAGCCACTTGTCCAAGAGGTGGAGGCCACTTTAGCGTTCCCTTCCCAAGCTTGACTTGAACGATACAAGCTTTCATAGTCTTGAATTCTTCCTCCAATTCATAGATGCAGTCCTTCACTTTTTTTTTGGCCAACAGAGAATTTCATTATATAGAGAAGGGATTGAATCCCATACATCTACTATCTGAATACATAGATAGATGCCCAAAAGCATCACAGTGACTTAACATATATTACATCAAAATATGGAATCAGATCAGATGTGTAGTTAGCCAATGCCTTCTCTGTTCCCATTCAAAATAATCGATTCCTCATCAATCATATCCTCCTGAGCTTCCCGAAGAATAATGGTTGCTAGAGGAGGTGGTGATTCAAGAATCAGACCATTAGGTCCCAACTCCCTTGAAGCCATAGAAGCCAGACAATCAGCAGCTTGATTACCGTCACGAGGTGTGAACGATAGAGAGATCCACCTTCAGTTCTGCAACAGGAATGATATGTCAGTTAGCATACCATGGTACTTCCAATCACATCTATTCAAGCTTTTTGTTACTAAAGCTTCAACTAATTCCTTGCAGTCCAGTTCAATCACAACATTATTGTGCTGCCAAAATTCAGCAACATAAATTGCTTCAATAAGGGCTAAAACTTCTGCGTGAAATGCAAATTCAACCACCATCTTCTTCGCCCATCCTCTAATAAAATTTCCTGCATGATCCCTGCAAACTATTCCCACACCTGCTTCCGTTGTTGGTTTACAAAATGCTCCATCACAATTGATTTTAATGCAATTGTGTTTAGGTTTTTTCATCTGGCCTTGCCCTTTTTTCCTGCACTACTTTCCGGAACCTCAAATAAATTCTGTGCAGACCAGAATTCCATCATAGCTCTGTCTGAACACTTGACAGCATTTGTAGGCTCAGGCTCTTCCCTCTCGAACACCCATTTACACCTTATTTTCCATATTGACCACAAGTGAGTAGATACATATGCCAGCAGATACTCAGCCTCCTCTGTTTCCATCAGCAAGAATTCTTCCATCCATTTCTCTATGCTATGAATATTATATTCGTTCACCTTGACTCCTAACTGGCATCCAAACCACGCCATCCTAGCCCAAGGACATAGAAATAAAAGATGCTCAAGGGATTCCACCTCGACATCACAGATTGGACAGAAAGGATTCGGAGAGCACTTTCGTTTAAATAAAGCTTCTTTGGAGGCTAGCTCTGTTCATAACCCGCCAGACAAAATGCTTTACTTTTGGCATCACTCTTATCTTCCAAATTTTCTCCCACACACGCTCATCTATTCTTTGAGATGTAGATGCCTTCCCTGGTGCTTTCTTTAACTTCTTGTTTTTTGCTAGTCGATATGCTTTCCTCACACTGTAATCTCCATTTTTGTTTCCATCCCACACCACTCTATCATTTCTGCAATTTGCTGCTAAGGGAATATTGGAAATACTCCTTGATGCTTCCTGATCAATGGCATGGATAATCGGTGCCAAATTCCAGTTTCTATTCTCAATCAATTCAGAAACCAACATATCTTTGTTTACTTCCACCCCCTATAGCCTTTGTAGTATGTATTTCTCTTTCCCTGGAATCCATGGGTCTTCCCATACCTGAATATAATGTCCTGATCCTACCTGCCAACACAAATTATCACTGAGGAGCTCCCTTCCTTGTAATATACTGTCCCATACCCACGATGCACGGTGTCCCTTCTTTGCTTTCAAGAAAGATGTAGTAGGGAAATAGATACTTCTTAGAATGCGTACCCACATATCATCTGGGTTCTGAATGATTCTCCACGCTGTTTTTGCTAATAAGGCATCATTGAACCCCATAAAATCCTTGAACCCCAATCCTCCTTCTTGTTTTGCTCGGGTTAGTCCATCCCATGCTTTCCAGTGAACTGATGTTGTCTCTCCTGAATTTCCCCAAAAATAATTAGCCATTAGACTGTCCAGAATTTTGCAGGTGCTTTTTGGGAATTTTAAAACATGACATTGAGTATGTTGGGATAGCATTAATCACTGCCTTTATCATGATCTCTCTTCCTGCAAATGACAAACATTTTTTTTGCCATCCTTGAACCTTCCTTCCCACCTTATCTCGCACATATGCAAGAGCTCTTTGCTTTGAAGCTTCCCACAGGACCGGGAGGCCAAGATATCTACCAGGATCTTCCACCTCATTTACCCCGAGACAGATTGCAATTTCCACACGCCTTTCTGTTGGCGTATTCCTTGAGAAAAATAGATTCGATTTTTCAAAATTAACCCTTTGCCCTGACGCCTTGCAATATTTCTTCAAGATGTTCACAAATAAACTGCAATTATTTACATTTGCATTCAAAAAAATAATTGTATCATCTGCAAACATACAATGTGTCAACATAGGGCATCCTCTTGCTAACTGAATTCCTTTTAACTCCCCTTTATCCTCATGAGTAGTTATCATTGCCAAAAGTGCTTCAGATGCCATAATAAAAAGGTATGGAGACAAGGGGTCTCGTTGCCTTAAACCTCTTTGCGGTTTGATACAGGCTATTGTTCTTCCCGACAACTGCACTTTAAAGGATACACTACCCACACAGCTCATGATCCATCTCACCCATTTTGCACAAAAATTCATCTTCAATAGCACTCCTTCAAGGAATCCCCATTCAAGTCTGTCATAAGCCTTATTCATGTCCATCTTCAAAGCTATCTCATATTTGTTCCCTTTCCTCTTGTTCTTTAAATAATGAAATGCCTCATGGACAATTATGCTGTTATCCTGGATAAGACGGTTTGGTACAAAAGCTCTTTGTTGCTCCGACACACAAGAATCCAAAACTTGCCTTAGCCTGTTAGCTAGGATTTTAGCAATAATTTTATAGGCAAAATTACATAAACTAATTGGCCTATAGTGATTTACTGACTCCGGCTGATCAATTTTTGGGATGAGGATAAGATTGGTTTCATTTACCATTTCAATACAATCATCATTAACAAAAAAACCATGGACCATTTTAGACACAGAATCACGTACCTCCTCCCATATGCTTTGATAGAAATGGCCATTAAACCCATCCGGCCCCGGCGCTTTGAAAGCTCCCAGTTGAAAGGTAGCTTCTCTGATTTCTTCCTTTGTTACTGATAGCGTAAGCCATATGTTCTGCTGATCTGAAATTCTTTTTTTTTTCCATAGGAAGGCAAGCTGTCCGCTTGAAAGTTACATAGGAGAGTATTCTCCTTTAGCCATGATCATGGCCTCTGTTAGAGCTATCTAAGTCAGATTGAATTTGGGCCATGCAGAAGCCCGGGGGGGTTGATAACTTTAAATACTCAACACAATTCTCGTGCGCCTTTCTAGCTAGGATGTCTGCGCAAAAAATTGCTTCCCTGTGTACATGTGAGATCTCCAGCTCCCAGTTTGAGAAGATTAGCCGCCTGATATCTGCGATCAGATCAAAAAGAGGGTGGGAGTTCCCGCAGTCTCCCATCAGCAATTGGACACATTCCATAGAATCAGTGAACATCATAATTTTGCTCAAGCCTTGTTGTTTACACATCTGTAGTCCTGTTTGTATTGCAAAGAGTTCTGCTTCCAGTGGTGATTTATATCCTAATTGGCGTTGAAAGCCACCAAGCCATCTCCCATTTGTGTCTCTGATTACACCCCCACATGTTGCCTGTCCTTGGTGAAATGCCGATCCATCCACATCTAATCTGATGTATCCTTGGGGTGGTGCTTTCCATCTGCAATCTGCTCTGTGATGGAGCTGAAAAATCTTGTGCTTGTACTGATCATTTTCCACGCTCTCCATCAGCAGATGTAAGCATTTGTTCACTAGTTGTTGAGGCTGTGCTCCATGCCCTTCTAACAATCTAGTACATCTCTCTTTCCATATTAGCCAGCAAGTCAGGCCGAAGACTCTGCTCCATGGCCAGGTAGTTGTTTTTTTTTATCCTGGGTGTGATGACATATTCCATTTGAGCCAATCCTGCAAGTCACTAGAAAAAAATATAGCATAATATATAGGGTTAATCAGAAGGTACCACACTGGTCTAGCTACCTCACAATCTCTCAGAATATGTAAAATTGTTTCCTCTCTTTCACACTCAAATGGGCACTCAGGAGGAATATTTGGTAAGATCTTGGCCAGGTATGCATTTATCGGTAGTCTCTCTTGAAACACTTGCCACATGAAGTATTTGGCTCTTTCTGGAATAACCCAACGCCAAAGGGGGTGCCAATGAACATTTGAACGAGTTTGCTCTTGCTTATTCATCACCCATTGGTAAGCCGCCTTAACACTAAAAATTCCATCCGGGGCATTTTTCCAAACAAAGATATCTTCGCCTCCCTGGACTGGAGGGGCCAGCTTTTGGATAACATTTAGGACCCATTGAGGAAGGAATTCTGGGCTTCACAAAAGATAACACCTCCTCCAAATCGCTACACCCCTCACTTCTAAACAGGGATTGGTAGAAATCAGCAATCAGGTTGGCTACATCTTCCTCTTCCTCTACCCATTCTCCTTGTTGATCCTTTAGCTTCACAACTAAATTCTGCTGGCGCCTCATAATGGTTTTTCTGTGAAAATATTTGGTGTTTAAGTCCTCGACTTTTAGCCACTCAATTCTTGATCTTTGCCACCAATATACTTCCTCCTTCAGCCAAAATTCCTCCAGCTCTTTTTTAAGCATTCCAATGCTCTGTTTGGACGATTCTGTATAAATTTCTGCCTTTATCTCTTCTATTCTTTTAATCAGCCCCACGATAGCATTTTTGTTGTTGGGAAAAGCCTTCTTGCTCCACTGAATTAACACTTTCCTACAATGATTGAGTTGGTTGACCAGTCTCATAGTTCCATTTCCCCCCTTATATCCTCCTGCCTCCAGCACTCCTTCATTAGCTCTTTGAAATCTGGGTGTGTTACCCATATCGCCTCAAATTTAAATACTCTAGGAGATTTAATCCCGTTAAAGCAGAGATTTATGTGAAGTATATGATGATTGGACGCCACTGGTTCAACATGCACTACAAGCACCTTGGGAAATGCATCTTTAAACGCTGAATTGCCCATAGCCCTATCTAATCTTTCCTTGACATGATCAGATCCTATTCTTTGATTACACCAAGTGAAACGGGCCCCTTTTGCCTCAATCTCCATAAGTTCACAATCCGAAACACACTGCTGGAAATTGAAAATTCTCCTTAAAGCATGAGGATTACCTCCCATCTTTTCGTTTGGTGACATAAGATCATTGAAATCACCTACACATAACCACGAGCCTGTCATTGATCTTGCTCTCGTTCTCATCTGGTTCCATATTTCCATTCTTTCATGTTCGTTAGGAGGTCCATAGATGAATGAAATGTACTCTGGCATATTGACCCTCCTCGATTCAACCCTTGCATGAATTATGTTCTTAGAGCTACTGATTATGTTGACTTGAACTTCCTCTTTCCACCATACCGCTAATCCGCCCGACCTACCAACAGGAGGCACATACCATGCCTCCTCAAACCCAAAATTCCTCTGCTTTTTCTCCATGTATCTATTTTGCTGTTTTGTCTCCATTAGGAAGACAATTTGGGGCTTCAATTTCCTTACCTCCTCCCTGAGGTTCTTCACTGCCAGGGCAGCCCCAAATCCCTGATAGTTTCGTGAAAAGATGCTCATGGTTCCTTGGTGGCTGTGGACGGACAGCCACCTAAACCCCTTTTCTCTTGAGACCTTCATATTTTCTGTCTCTTTCTCTTCCCTTACCTTCAACCATTCTTCAGGGAAATCTATTTCTTCCACTGCTGCACTTCTAATCGGTCCCCCTTCCTTCTCCTTTATTTGCCTCCTTATATCATTCTTCACTTTACGCACACTTCCCTTTCTTCCCCCTGATCTTCTTATCGATGCCGTGTTGCTAGTTGTCTTCTCATCAGAGAATAACCTCCTCTTCTTGCTCGCAACTAGATACTCTGGCTCAGTAGCATTTCTTTTTAGACTACAACTTTTAATACGATGAGCCATCTCTGAGATAGGCGACAATTGGGCTACTGGTACAATAGCTTTGCTCTGGATCACATTTACATAATCTTCTTCCTTTCCTGCTTTGTTACGGGGCTGTAATGGTGGGCTTAGGACTTTTTGGTCCAAGTCATTAATTATTTTCAGACTTGTAATGGCTGGATTTATTCTACTTTCTTCATATTGGGCTTTCTTCACACGGCCCAATTCCTCAATCCCCATATTCACCTCTTTTCTTTGGTCTTCTACCTGATTTCCTGTCATCTCAGTTATCCCCTGTTCAGCCATCTTTTGTGTCTCTTCCCATAACTCTGATTGGACTTGTTGTTTTTCCAAGATGTCCTCTCCCATCACTTCCTTACTGCAACCTCTAATTGTTTCTCTTCTGACTCCACACGCCACCAGTACGTTAGACTCACGCTCCTGCTTCAAGATCCTACTATCTTCTTCATTCCATGTCTTCGCGACTTTCACCAGTGCTTCGTTAATATCTTTTTCTGCGTTTGTTAGCAGCCACGACCCATACATCCTTCCTCCATTCTCGTATGTTGTAATCGGCTTTTTGCATCCTTTAAAATCATGGCCAATGAACCCACATTTATAGCAACAAGACTGGAGCCTTTCATATTTTACAGATACCCAGACTTCTGATTTATCAGGCCTATCAACCCAGAACCCGGCTACTAATGGTTTTTTTGACATCCACCAGTACTCTAGCTCTTCCAAAAGTTCAATTGAATTTTCCCCCCATTTTCGGTTTCTCATACCAGACAACTTCCCCCAAGAGATTTCCCATATTTATAATGTTTTCCTCTTCCTCCAGTAATCCCATCGGCAAATTATGGAACTGCACCCAACAGGGATTTTTGTCAAAACATACTTCCTTGATGATCATATATTCTGACCATTCTTGGATGCTCATCAATGACCCCTGGAACGTCCATGGCCTGCCTCGCAAAAGTCGATTCTTATCTTCCTTTTTTTTAATGTAAACACAAAGGCGTCATCTTTCATCTCCACTATCTCCGCATCTTCCCCCAGATTCCAACCCTTTCGGATAGTTGCGATAACTGATTTTTTGTTGACTCCTTTCCCTGACAGAACTTTCCCTATTAGCATTTTACCTTCCTCTCCACTTTTTGAATTTCTTTTCCATACTGCATTCAGACGAAGCTTGCCTCTATCCACACTTTGTTCCTTGTCCCCCATTACCTTACCTTTGATAACCTGACTTTATTACTCACTCACCCCCTTACCTATACAGATCTCTCTCAAGATAAATTTCGTCGAAGAATCGCAGTGAGCGATCTCCGAACCCTCACCCCACACACACGGCGGTACTCACGCTCTCAAGTTGAGAGAAAAACCCCACACATACGGTGGTACTCAGTCCTTCACTTAATTCATTTGAATTCTGTTCAAATGTTTGTTCTTAAAAGTGAGCATTTCTGTGTGCCTCCCGTTAGGTTAGCATTTGGGTTAACACATTGGTTAGTTATAAATTAACACATCTAGAGCTATATTTTCAGGGAGCGTTTATTATTAGGCTGCCCTCGAACGTATTCATTTGCAATACCATTAGTGTCTTGAAGGTGAGAGGATTGATTGTAAATAATCTTTGTACGGTTAATTTGCCTTCACTCAAAGTCTTGCATTTGAAGGTGGTTCAATTTTCAAGTCCTAAATGTGTGGCAAAGCTTCTTTCGAAATGTCTTCATCTTGAGGAATTAGTACTAAAACTTCTGGATATACCTGATATGGATTCAACTCTCAACATTAGAAGATTTAAACACCCATTGTTCTCATATGTTCCAGTATATTTATTCCTAATGGTGGTTTTTTCTAAGCTTCAATTTCTTAGCTTAAGCGAGGTATAAACAACCTGCCATGACCAAGTTTTATATTTTTTATTTTCCTCCTTAGACTTATATCAAATTTTGATTTTATTTTATGTCTTGCTCATTTCTCTTGCAGGATATATGGTATCCATGACCAAGTTTTGTATTTTTTATTTTCCTCCTTAGACTTATATCAAATTTTGATTTTATTTTATGTCTTGCTCATTTCTCTTGCAGGATATATGGTATCCATGACCAAGTTTTGTATTTTTTATTTTCCTCCTTAGACTTTATATCAAATTTTGATTTTATTTTATGTCTTGCTCATTTCTCTTGTAGGATATATGGTATCCTGGTTATAATATTCCTACATTTCACAATTTAATCCACCTGGAGATTCACCACTTTGCATATAGCGACTGGACCATAGTGAGCTTTCTCCAAGATTTACCCCAACTTCAAAGTCTTATAATTCTTAATGTATGTGAAAAAATTGATTTCATTCATTTACATGTGGAAAATAACATTCATTTTATTTATTTTCTAAAACCATAAATATTTACATATGCATATATACACACACATATTAATCTGTGTGGTCAGTATGGTTATGAATCGGAAGACGGATGGATGATGCAACCAACACATGATGTTCCTCCATGTGTCTCATCTCACCTGAGGGAATTCGCTCTTATTGCTTCCAAGGCTCCAATTGTGAATTTGAAATTGTAAAAAGGATAATGGAGAATGCAAGAGTTTTGAAAAAACAGTACAGGAAAGCGAAAAGCATGAGTGGAAGTCAATCCTATCAAACAAGGAAAGTAACTTGGCAATGTCTCTAGCAACAATGTTCCCAGACTCTTGGTAAGATTGAATTAAACAGGATGAACTGGAGCCTACTGCCCACACCTCTAGGGGTTGTTTTGCGCCAGAGAACAAAGAGTAGTTTGCGTGAATCCACTGCAAGGAAAGTCTAAAGCACTTGGCAGTAAAGAGATGGTTGTGGCTACCTGCTCGCCTTGCACAGAATCGGAGTACCAATTTATGGACGAAGCAGATCCAGACCTCTGCAGATTTGGGGCGATGGTTCTTGTTGTTCTGAATCACAACTGTCCACCCTTTACTTACAAAGGTAAATTTTACTGCCACCTGTGTTTGGATTTTCGGTGTAAGCTCGTGCTACTTGTTTCCCTTAAATGCAATTTTACAATAGTAAACTATAGATTTAACTTGCTGCGACATTTCTAGCAGTGATTGCTGCTCTAATGGAATTGTGCTAGATCCATGTTTCAATGAATTCCTTTTCATCCAAATTAGATTAATAAGGATAATGATACCTTGGATTAGATCCCATCGATTGTCATTGTGGAGCGAAAGCAGCGATTTTTTGAGCCAATACTTAAAGTCTGGAAAATAGTTTACCTCTAACCGAATTCCAAGACAATGGAAACAAAGTGCTCTTGTGAGAGGACAGTCATAGAAAATATGAAGAAGGGATTCATCACAGTGGCATCCAAAAACACAACTTCCCTATATGTTTAGGTGGTGGGTTATGAGAATGTCAGTTGAGGGGATTGCATCATGACGCAACTTCCATATAAATAAAAGATTCTTGGAAGGAAGCGCAATGGACCATAAGAATTTCTAGAAGCCATCTTGTGTGTTGTGGTGATGCTGAGGTAGCAGGATTTGAAACCCCTCCTTGGTTGTATATGATCCGTTTGCTTGATGACCCCAGACGATTTTGTCTTCACCATTTGAGATTGAAATAGGTAGCTGTGATATGAGAGATGCCGAATGCTGATCATATAAAAGGTGTAACAGATCATGGTTCTATGAAATTTGGTTCCAAATGAGGGGATTATGCACTAATAATTCTGTAATTGTAGTTGAAGGATCAATTATGCTGCATTTGCCACCACCATTGAGAGGAATGGATAGACCATTTCCTACAGACCATCACAGATGAGACGTTATAAGGTTTGAGATTAGGAGTATTCTTTTCCAGAACCATGATGAGTTATATGATTTTAAAAGATAATTTTCATTCGACCAATTTATGTATTTCACCTGAAGCGTGCTACCAATGAAGGAATCTCTAGGACTTGAGATAATTCCCCAAAGCTTCTTAGATATCAAGGATTTATTGGCAAGAGTTGTTGTACGAAGTCCTAGTCCCTCTTCCAAATTGGGCAAAAAAAGAGTATCTTTCCTTTCAAGGTGCATTCTTTTATAATCCTTGTTTGTACCCAAAAAAAAACTGATGCATCTTGAGTCAATTGCATCGCAGACATATTTGGGGAGGGATATACAGGACATGACATGCACATCCACTGCAGATAAAACTGATCTTATGAGCCGGGAAACTTGTGATAGCAGTTTAGACGTCCAGGCTGATGTTCTTTTTTCGATGTTTTCAATCACATGGTTATAAATGAGCTTCTTATCATGTCCTAGATCAATCCATGTTCCTAAATACTTCCCAAGCCTTGAGCTGAATTTTATTCCAATAGCTCTCGAGAACTCCATTTTTAAATTATTTGGGGCACTTGGGCTAAAGATTATTGTTGACTTGGATGTATTTATTTTTTGCCCAGACCAGTCACAGAAAGTAGTGAGAGTATCCGTTACCGTGTTGAATCAGTCCTTTGGGGCTTAAAAGAAGAACATTGAATCGTCTGCATACAGCAAATGAGATATAGGCTTCGCATTGCTACAGATTTGAATTCCTTTCCATAGGTTCGCTCTTTCCAAATGGTTTATGAGGCATGATAGAATGTTGGCAGAGAGGATATATAAGTAAGGAGATAAGGGATCTCCTGGTCTAATTCCTCTGGATGGAATGAACGGCTTGGAAAGATTGCCATTAAAGAGGACATGATATTGTACCGTTGATACACATTAATATATTAGCCTAATCCGCTTGATTAGAAAATTAATTCTAGCAAGCACATTAGAAATGAACTCCCAGGAGATCCTGTCAAAAGCTTTTGCAAAATCAATTTTCAGGGCAGCCAATTTCTTTCTTCCCTTACCCGACATGTGAATTTGGTTCATTATCTCTCCAGCTAACAAGATGTTTTCTGATATTAGGCGTCCCTTTAGGAAGGTGCTTTGATTTGGGGCAATATAATTCTACATTAGGGGTTTTAGCCTATTAACCATGACCTTGGATATTATTTTGTAGATGACATTACACAAGCTTATTGGACGAATGTCCTTGAGTGAAGTTGGTTTGTCTACCTAGGGGATCAAGGTCATAATTGTATTGTTGAAAGACTTTAGCATAAATTCTGAGTTCCAAAAAATGGGTAACGATTGCATGGATGTCATCTTTGACTAATTCCCAGTTAACATGATAAAAGCTTGCATGGAAGCCATCACAGCCAGGTGCTCTATCTTTAGGCAGTGAAAAAACTGCCTCCTTGATTTCTACAATATTAAGTGGCTTCAGGAGGTTGACTGACTCCTCCTCTGTAATCATAGGTATAGGAATCTGCCAGAGTGTTAGAGAAGTCCCATCATTTCCTAGTAAAGGGGAGCTTGTGTATAGATCCTCATAGAAATTGAGGGACATGAGTTGCAATTCTTTTTGGATAGCTGTCCATGAGCCATCCTCTTTTTATAGGCATCTGATGAGGTTATGGTTGTCTCTCTTATTAACAATTGTATAAAAATATTTTGTATTTCGTTCTCCTTGAGTGTTCCATTTGATTTTATCCCTTTGCTCCCAGTAACTGTTCTCACAATCATATAGGAACTCTAGTTCATGTCTGACATTGTTGATTTGTTGCATTGTGGATCTGTTAGGCAAAGAGAGCAGATTAATGGAAGCTGATAGATTTTGCAGGGTTTGTTCACATTTGATGATGAGATAGGTAATGTTCCCTATATGTTCTCTGCTCCAAGAAATCAGCGAAGAAAGTGTGGAGGATAACTTGCATTGAACCTGGTACCCTGGAGAGCCTCTGACAGTATTATTCCAACAGGATTTGATGATATTGAAGGATTCTGAAAATTTGTACCATATGTTTTAAAATTTCCTAATCGTTGCTTTTTTAAACAGGCTATGATCTGAAGCAGTTATTCCCAAGGTTTGAACAAAGGTTCCAGGAAAGGCATTTGACCATTGTAGATTACAAAAAGCCATGTCCAAACGTTCAAGACATTCCTCCAAACCATCTCGTTTATTTGTCCAAGTTAAAGCAGGTCCTTGCTGATTAACTAGATGTAAATTGGAGCACTCAATGCATGATTTAAATTGTTGAATGCCTGAATGTGAGCCGCTTTTGCTTAGTTTGTGAAGAAATGATTTGATTAAAATCACCAATTAGTATCCAAGGTTCTTGCAAGGTTTGGGAGATTGATAGAATCCAGTCCCATAAAATATGCCTATCAGATGATGATGGAGGACCATAAACAAAGGCTATATAGTAGGAAGGAGAGTGAGGAGTTCCATTAACTTTCAAAAGACAGTAGTACATGGATATTTGAACAACAGATACATCAACTACATTTTTCCATGCAATTAGAGTACCACCCCCTTATAATGGCATCAGTGCCTATATGATTACTAAACCCAAAATGAGCAAGAGACTTGATAGTAGCTGAGACACTATTTTAGTTTCACTTAAGAATAGGAAGTCTGTATTATGTGTCCCTAAAAGTCTCTTACATCGTTGAACTGCTGTCTCCTTCTATTATGAGGCCAAGGGACAAGGATCTCTGTTCATCCCAAAAAACTCTTATAAGCCTCATGACAAGTGGTTTATGTTTATCTCCACCCCAGAAGCTAATCCAGTGAAAACTGCCAAATCCCAGGCGCTGGGCAACACTGTCACCCCTCCTCCAAAAGATCAGAAGCTTGATCTCAATGCAGAACCTTCTGGTGATCCATTATCCTTATCTGGCTCTAAGCGTTCTGCTCAAAACTCTCTGACCCTGGACTTTGTGGCAAAAAAGTTGAAATCATTTGCCACTACCCCGAATCCAAAATAGGCAACGGAAGCTGCCTCCACGGAGCTTCTCGGAGACCCATGAAGGCACTATGTTGGAACTACCGTGGTTTTCGAGTTTTGAGCATAACGCTTAGAGCCAGATAAGGATAATGGATCACCAGAAGGTTCTGCATTGAGATCAAGCTTCTGATCTTTTGGAGGAGGGGTGACAGTGTTGCCCAACGCCTGGGATTTGGCAGTCTTCACTAGATTAGCTTCTGGGGTGAAGATAAACATAAACCACTTGTCATGAGGCTTGTAAGAGTTGTTTGGGATGAACAGAGATCCTTGTCCCTTGGCCTCATAATAGAAGGAGATACTTTGAAGGAACAGCTCCTTGAATTTGTCATGGTTGATAGGCACAATTTGCTAGTCCAGGGTTTTGCTATCATTTGGATGAAAATAAATACCAAAACCCTCTGCATTCCATCCTGTCTTATTCGTCGAGTTCAGCCACCAATTGATCAGGGAGCGAGGAATGTTTGGAGAACTACCTGGTAATTTCCATTTAAAAGAAGAACAAAGGTCAGGAAAAACAGGGGAAGGGTGATTGGGGATCAGGTCAGGGTCCATAGGGCACTTTTCCTGAATCTTGAAACACTCATATAGGAAGAAATCCACTTTTGAGTCATGGAAGCTCACACCATTCTCCATACGCCTTTTTTTATGATCTTCCATGGTAGGAGGAGAAATCTCTGGTTTCACTAAAGTTCCAGTAGGAGGGTGATACTTATCGGTAAGGACATCAGGGGGGGATTTGGCTGTTCAACATTTTGTGGTAACTCAGGGGGTAATTTTTCTAGGGAGGGAGTCGGAGTGTAGGAAGGAATCGGTGAGTCCAAAGTTCATAATGGTTGGGTATCATCGAAGCTGGGAAATGGGGGTAAGGAGAGGGGGGAGAGTTAGTGGGGATGGAGAAGGAAGGATTTTAAGGGGGAGTAGGTGAAACATTCTCAAATCTTGGAGGTACTGGAGGACCATTCATTGTTTTGCAGTGGACTGATAAAAGTTTTTGGATAAGTTGGCTGAAGGCGCTTGCAGTTTGGTTTGTGGCCGGATGGTGACTTGCAGAAGCAGCATTCCTCGGACTGACTGGAGAATTAGGAGGGGCTTGATTGCCTTCATAGGGAATATCACTTTCAGTTTGCTCAGAGCCTGAGGAGTCATCTGAGGAGTAATGGAAGAACCCATTATTGTTGTTTGCTTCACGCAGCAACACGTCTTGGGGAGTAGTTTCATAGACACGATAGAAGTTCCTTCGAAGACTATAATATCAGAAGGAAGGATGGGGAGTAGTTTCATAGACACGATAGAAGTTCCTTCGAAGACTATAATATCAGAAGGAAGGATGGGAGACAGGACGAGGAATGGTTTGTGAAAGGAATGAAGTTCATGGTTAAGTGTAGGGAAGGATGGTGAGTTACAGATAATAGCCAACAGAGTGGTAAAAAGAAGTAGAAGGCAAGTTGCATGAAGGGGATGAGGAAAAAGGTTGAGGAGTGGGTGATTTATAGCACCAAATTTAGACTTAAATTGAATAGAGGTGGGAGATGGAGGGACTCATCTGAGAACGATAGCATATAAGCTATAAAACCGAAGGAAGACTAGAAACGCAATGATGATGATGGGGGATTGTGTGCTAGCCGAACAGTTTAATCAGTTTGACTGATCAGGTGGTTGAACGATTAATGAGGGGAGTAACTAGTACCACTAAGAAGCAGATCCTATCTATGGCACACAGGAGGAACAACCAATGAGGTTATAGCTAGAGGGTTTAGCGGTATGATTACGACACAAATCAAAGTGGAGGTTTTCCCATAGCCATCCCCCATTGAACTCAAGGCGGAAGCATCAGAAAATCAGGTTTAGGAGCACGGAAAAAATTAATGAGGATAGAGGGGTTGGATCAATACGGATGGCTCAATGCAGCCGACGAGATCCTTAGGCGACTGTTTCTAGGGAGATTTACATAAGTAGCATTGGAAATGAGAACTACCGCCATCTCCGATATCCATAGTTATCATGATGGCTAGGCCAAGTGGTTGAAAGTATTAAATGTATCATAAAACCAAAGAACGGGTGAGAAAAAAAAATGAGAGTGGCAAAAAGGGAACCTGGAAGATTGATTAAAAACAACATGCAAGAGCAGAATGATAGTGTTGGTGGACGAGTGAACCAGGAAGCTTGTGAAGGTGAAGAAGAAGAAGAAGGAACAGATGGAGGGGTTTACTCCACCTTCTCTCTAGAGTTTTCTCTCTCTAGAGGCATCCTCCTTTTCGAAGACTATCATTGTTGGGAGTGCCGTCAAGTGAAAGGAAAGGCTTTGAAATGTTCAAAAAGTTATCATCATATTCATACCCCAGATGCTCTGAAAATTGTAGACTTTTTTTTTGGAGGTTTCCTCTACAAATATTGACGAGGCGATGAGAAAATTTTTGACAATTAGGCCTGTTGCTTGGTAATTTGGTTCTGTGTTTGTTTGGATTATTGAACATATATAGTTCCAAATTTTGTCATATGAATATGTGTTAAACTTGTTTGTATGTGTTTTTACTTTATGGCTTTCTTCTCTACTCAGTGTATGAAGTTGATTTTGGCCATTGCAACTTATTTTCTCGCTGAGCTTGTAGTTTTTTATGTATCGAGTTATTTCTATACCCTTTTAAGTATATCAAATGGGAATAATTGTTGGAGAAATACAGAAGAGAATATTAGTTTTGTAGAAATAATTATATCTTTGAAAGTGGTTCATGTCTATTAGAAAAAAATTACAAACAATATTCCTTTCATGATACCACAAATCTTTTTGAAATACAGAATCGCTTATGCATTCGGTTAATGAATAAAGGAATTTATTAACGGATCTTATAATTTCATGAATGAATTTACAGAATTTCCCTCATGACAATATAAAGATAGCTTCTTTAATATAACCAGTTATAAAATGTTCGTATATTTTAAAATTAAATGATATGTTTAAAAAGTTATGTCTCTATAAATTAAGGAATATATAAAAATTTGTGAATAGAATTATATTTATAAAAGTAATCAAGGTCATGTCTCTATAGTTCCTAAAGACACATAGAAAGGGACACATAAATATGTTTGTTCATATTATGACTTTCAATTGAAGAGGTGTTGTTTCAAGAGACACATTTTCAAGACTGCATCATACTACAACATCAGAGTAATTGTCTTTTTTTTTTTATAACAGTAATTGTCTTTCTCTAAGCTAAGATTACACACATAGATAGAATTAAATGATCAATTTATAAAGGTTCTTGTTGTCTTGGTTTGAGAGTTTGGAGTGCAATCCATATTCAAAGGCTTTTGATGTATCATACAGAAATTCGCTGCTTAATCCAACTAATACCCATATTGGAATAAATAGGGGCAAATTAAGCTTAAACAAAAGTGTGGCACATGCTTTAAAGACACTGCGCCACCTTTTTTCTTCATCTTTTCTTATTGTACACCACATAAAACTGCTCTCGTCAAAATTAAAAGTGACTTTTTAAATGGCGCTTATTTGACGACTAAATCTAAACTAAAACAGACATTTTATATTTCCAGATAAGTTGATGATTTTATGTCATAGAAATCTAACTCAAGTTGACTCGACTGGGTGAGTCCCGAACCTGGCAACACGACCACGAAACAGTTCCGAGTATGTCATTGACCTGAGATGCCAGCAACCAGGAGGCAACCCGTTTCAACCTGCCATTAACCAGGGCAACCTGAAGGGTTGCTGGATTGACCAGATTTGGTTTTTTAAATTTATTTTAATTTATTTTTTTGGGGTATGAATTGTAGAAAACAATATTGGTCAAAGTTAATGATAATCTTGGTGTCAATTACTATTAATTTAGTGGCTAAATGATTGTAGGCATGAATAATTTGTTATCATTTATCTAGTTTGCTATTCTATCTATTAGGAATAATATTTAATTATTACAGATTATTGTGTTATTAGACGATGTATTGATATTATAATGGCAATATGTTGAAGAAATTGTAAGGAATTTTGAATAAGTATATGATTATTTTGTTAGTGATTTAAGGTATTGAATCAATATTTAAGGTATATTTCCTTTTAATTTTTATTCCCATTTGGTTTGGCCCGGGGTTGACTCCAAGTTGGTCCACTGATATTTGACCCACTACCTCGACCGATTCCGTTGTTTTAATAACCTTGTTTTATGCACTAAATTGCCAAAACCACATTTGAATTTGAATAAATAAAGTATATATTCTAAAAGTCATAATTGTTTTGTATACATATGACATATCACTGTAGACTTGATATAAGAAAAATCTTATTAAAAGTCATTTGAATCCAAAACAAAATGAATGGAGACATGTAATGTAAATATTTTATAATAAAGATAAATCCAAACGATTTATGTAATAAAGATAAAAATAAAATGGGTTAATTAAATATTTCATATGCAGGCGGTTGGCTGGGAAAAAATCCCCACATATATTTTTAATTTGAATAATATAATTGACTCATGTTTAAGTATTGTTAAATTCAATTAAAGATTGTTCTTTTAAAGATGTTTTCTGCATTTAAACCATTTTTTTGAAGAGTTCATGTCTAAATAGTCAAAAGTCAAAACCTCTGTCACTAAAATCAAAGGTATTTTCTTACTAAGCATATGTACATTGTAATTAAAGATAATCTTGTTCGCGGCACTATGTGGTACTAAGAATTACTCCCTATGTTCCTAAATGTGAAATCTATCTGGGGATGAGGATTTGTTCCTAAATATAAGATATACTCTTTCTAATTTTTCTAATTAAATTTTTAATACACCTAATTAAATTTTGTATGTGAATTTGCAGTTTTATTCTTCATCTATTATTTGTTTTTTTTCCCACTTTTTTTTGGCACACCTCATCTATTATTTGTTGACTTCATTTCTATGTAGTGTTGTGAATATTAAATAGTGTTATATGTAACATCCTAAAAATTAATTGAGGATTTAGTGGGGGTAAATAGGAATTGATTAATGGTAAATAATGGATTATGAGAATATTTGAAGGATTTTGAGGTATCTTTGAGGATTTTAGAGGCCTAGTTTCTCCCTTATTTGGACGATAATAATTTTGGGAGAGATTATTTTTAGACTCAAAAGAGGATATTATAGGAGGAAATAAATAAAGAATACTATGGGAAAATTTTGAGAGTGAAAACAAAAATTTTTGTTCAAAAGAAATATCTTATTTGAGAATTTTAAGGCCAGTAGTATATTTTTCCCCTCTTCCTACTCACAAATTTCTCCTGCCGACAGTCTCTTTTCTTCTTCTGCACTTTTACTATTTCAATTATTAATGCCTCAACCAATCACACTCAACTACTATTTATATATTATATTATTATTAATATTATATTATTTAAATATTATATTATTATAATATTATATTATTAGTATTAATATTATATATACCCCCTCTCACCCTCCGTCTCTCACTCTCCTCCCCCTCACTCTCATTCTCTCTCACTCACGTCTCTCTCTCTCTTTCTTGCTCTCACTCTTTCCACCACCAACATTCCTATTATTAGACTTATTAGAGCTCGTTGATATAGGAATTGTAAGCTTTCCGGCCAACTAAGCATATTTTTGGAATCCCGTAAGTCTCATCTACATTACTATGTCATTAGTTTTTCGATTTGTTATACTTGAAAAATTAGGCTTTGTCCAAATTGGTATTTTTGGGAGTCCTAAGATTAGTAAACTGAAGCTTAGACCTTGATTATGAGTTCCTCTAAATAGATTTTTCATTATTAGAGTTTTTGTTATTATTGGGAATTTTTGAATTTTTGGATATTTTGGAAAGGGGGCTTTTGATGATTTGGGATGTTTATGGTTAAATGGATAATTTTTAGATATTTATTAAGGTTATATGAGGAGATTTAACTGATGGATTCGACTGAAATTTGGACCCAAGAAAATATTGGTGGATAAAGTTTGAAATTAATGGGATTTTATGTAGGTAATTCTGTAATTCCGGATGTTGGATATGGGTTTATGGATTTATGGGATTAGTTTATACTCCACAAAAATAATATTTAATTAATAATATTTATCATTTAGTGATTTTTGTTATCCGGAATAAAAAAAATGTATGAATATATTTAGGGGTAGTTTAAGGTAAAATTGTGTTAGAATATTTAGGTAGTGTTGAGCAATATGTTAATAGATATTTATATTGATATTGTAGAGTCTCATTAAGAATTACGGAGTGACTTTGTGTGATTATCTGTGAGCTAAGGAGCAACAGGTAACTCTGGAAATTTCTTTCGTATGCTTGTGAATTATGTGTAGTTTTATTTTAATTAATTATCACACAATAATAAGTTTGTCATTTTTCAAGCATGCTTGCTTATTGCCTATTTGTTATGGAAAATAAATTACGCTTGTTTTATTTTAAGCATGCTTGAGTATGTTGAGTATATTAGGCTGATAATTATTTATGAATTATTTATGGTGTAATGATGATCGCATTTGCATCCATGAGGGGTTAAGATTTGAAGAGGAGTTATATGATAGCCGTACTACCACGTGGTAAGCTATCACTCGGTGCACAGTGGATGGCACTTGTCAGGGCCCCTCCTTCCATGTTTTCCTTTGGCCGGGATTGCATTGGAGTTGTGGGACATGTGACACCTCCTTAGTGTGATTCTTTAAGGAGGGGAGCCATAGTCCATACTTGAACTCTGTATCTTTGGCCGGATACATCTTAGGTACTGGTGAGCTTGAGATAATTCAGTTGTATGAATTAGTTCTCTATTGGACAATATGTGTTAGCCTATGGCTCCAGTCAGCGGAATAAGGATGGACGGTGAAATAAGGAGTTGCATATTGCACATATAAATATTTATTTATGAGTACAATTCATTGAGAATTTAAATGAACATTTTCCCTATGTTGAGTATACCTAATATATATTTGAAAGCCATGAGTTGTATGAAGAATTACATGTGTATAATTGGTTAAATTAGAATTATACGTGATTTGCTTTTGTATGATAGGATTTTTCGGTAGTTACTGAGATGTCGATCTCATCCTATTATTAACATTTTCCAGGTGAATGACCTAATAGGAAGCAAGGGAAGACACTTGAGAATTGAGCTTTGAAGGCTCTTTGTGCTACTTAAGTTTATGTTATGTTGTATTTATTTTGCCATGAACTTAAGACTTTATGTTTTATTATGTATAAATTATCGTGAAGTTTTAAAATTTTCACTATGACGTGGGATGTATTTAAACTAAATAATTACCTATGCTAGATGTTGGATACTTTTTAATGCTGTAATAGCATTCTGGTCAAGTGCTTGAACATGAATTTTGGGGGGTGTTACATTATAGTTAAAAAGTTGTCACAAATTAAGGAATAATTAATGAGGTTTACAGCTTTTTGTGTAAAACATGGTAAAAATGCTTTATATATATATATGAACATAATAATACTCCCTCTAGTCCTAATTATAAGAGATCGAATTTTTAATTTATTTGGTCCAAAATATAAGAGCTCGCATTGAATTATCTCATCATTTAATGCATTTTTGTTCCAATGTTAGACGTAATTCTCTTTCATATATTTATTATTATTCACAAATTTCTCTTTTTTGATAGACTCGTCGTAATTATGGATTCTCTCCTCTTCCCCCTCCCCTCCTCTCCTCTGCTTCTACATTTCATCCAACCATTGGATCTTTTGATCCAATGTTCCAGATTTAATATTATATAAAAAAATATATTTATAATAATACTTGAAAATACCATAAATAAATTTAAGCCTCAAAATCTGGTCTTAACAATAAAGAACTATAGCCTATTATTATAAATTTTGATTTTATCTTTCATTTTTTATCACAGTTGTGTTCTGACTAAATAATGGCATGTTAAATTTATTTATCAGATTTTTAAGTATTATTACAAATATACTTATTTTTCTAAAATATTAAATCTGGATCATTGGATCAAAATATCCAATGGTGTGGATGGAATATATTCAACAGAGGAGGGGAGGGGGAAAAGGAGGGAAGTCGCATCCATTATACTTGCACATGCGTCTGTTTTAGCAAGCACGTTGGAAAACACAGTTTTGAAAATGACAGATGAGGGTTCTTCCGGATATTGGTGATTAGCGAATAAATAAGATATAATCAACATGCATGGAGGGTGTCATGTTGAAGTGTAAAATAATAAGTAAGATATATTTAATTGAATTGGATAACAACTAGTGATTTATGACAATACCTGTAAAGGATATTCATAATAGTTATCCAACAAAGTAATCCATGTAAAAAATTTATCATTTAAAATCGAGTTAAAATATGAGAATAAATTATTAAATTCACTCTCACATTTAGGATACAATTATAGTGATGAAAAACATAATCAACGACATATCCTTTAATATTATTGATAGTGAAAAAATAGGGAATAAAATATGACCTCTTTATAGCCTATACATAAAGATAGATGTAGGGGTGTTCACGGGACGGGACGGGACAGGGACGGGGACGACCCCGTCCCGTCCCGTCCCGTCCCGAAGAAAAGTGTTCGGGACGAGGTTCCCGTCCCGTCCCGAACTTGTCCCGGTCTCGATAGGGACGGGACGGGACTTGTCCCGAAATTTTTTTCCAATTAAAAAAAATTGACACAAAAATCTTTTTTTTTGTAGAGCAACACACTTGGTGGGTGATTTTGTAGCATAATTAAATCTCCTCTAGTGCCATGAGCACTCCATATTAATACATAATAAACCAAAAACATAATAATTAGAGCAAAAAAATTAGCAACAACTACACATTTAAATAGAGTTTGAAAAAAACTTCAAATGTGATGTGTTACACATAGAGCATAGTGGCAGCGGACAAGAAATTTGAGATCGGTAAATGGTTGGAACTTAGTTTAGAAGTTAGAGTTATATTTCTTTTAAAAAAAAGTCATATATATTCACACATGAGACAGATGACACATGTATTTTTTTTAAAAAATATGAACATATATATATATTCGGGACGGGACGGGATCAGGACGACCCCATCCCGAGTCCCGTCCCGTCCCGAAGCTGCACTCTGTCTCATCCCGAAAATTTTCGGGACGGGACAATGTTGAACAGCCCTAGATAGATGCACTAGTTGGGCAATTACTAATATGGTATCTACTTTATGAGACAATGGTTCAGTAAAAAATTTGCGTTTTACTTTAATCTATAGAGGTTGACTTTTGATTATTATAGTCTTACACCATGATGTTTAAAGTACTAATACATTAATAACAATATATAAGATAGCTGCGTGTATAGATAAAGCTTTGTGATGGCATTGAAGTCTGTCTGATATAAATATAATGCATAAGCTCTGTCAAAATCATTGTACGGATACGATTCCCCCCCCCCCCCCATTTAAAAGATTATGTGCATTTTTGATAAAAAAAATTTGATACTCGATGAACTTTTGACAAAATTATATGTGTATTTTTTACCCTTAACCCTATAAAAAATATAATGCTCCCTCACATCTTAATAAAAGGATGAAATTAATTTGGTGTGGTTAAATTAACGAAGAAAAAAAAAACAACATTATTTGTAATATACTCCTTTGATCTTATTTATAAGGTAGAGATTAAAGACTTCAATTAGTGCTATTTATAATGCACCTAATAAAATTTTGTATGTGAATTTGCATTTTTATTCTTCATCTATTATTTGTTGACTTCATTTTTATGTAGTGTTGCGAATATTAAATAAGGTTATAGTTAAAAAATTGTCACTATTTAAGGAATAATTAATAAGGTTTAAAGCTTTTTGTGTACAACATGGTGAATATGATTTATATATATATGAACATAATAATACTCCCTCTAATCCTAATTATAAGAGCTTGAATTAATCTAAGGTTTTTAGTTCAAAATATAAGAACTTACCTTACATTCTCCCATCATTTAATGCATTTTTTTTTTCAATTTTACAACTAATTCTCTTTTATATATTTATTAATATTCACAAATTTCTCTCTTTAGATACAATTATTAAATTCACCTTTGAATTTAGATACAATTATAGTGATAAAAAACATAAACAACGACATATCCTTTAGTGTTATTGAGAGTGATCAAATAGGAAATAAAATATGACCTCTTTATAGCATATAAGATAGATGCAGTAGTTGGCCAATTACTAGTATAGTATCTACTTTATGAGACAATGGTTCAGTAAAAAATTTGTGTTTTACTTTATTCTATAGAGGTTGACTTTCGATTAATATAGTCTTACACCTATGATGTTTAAAGTACTAACACATTAATAACAATCGATATGATACCTGCGTGTATAGATAAAGCTTTGTGATGGCATTGAATTCTGTCTGATATTAATATAATGCAGAAGCTCTGTCAGAATCAATGTACGGATATGATTTTTTTATCAATTAGAAATTTGTAATGAAATAAAATGGGTTAAAGGTTAAAATTGGCCCGAAAGTTTAAGATATGGCAAATTTTACCCCCTGAAATTTTTTGTTTTCTGAAATTTACTCTGGAAGTCTCAAAACATAATAATATCGACAAATTCCATTAAAAATCTATCGTCGTCTGGTAGAAAATTGACATTGACCACGAATATTTTAACAGAGTAGGTTAAAAAGGCTGAAATTTAAAAGGGAAAATTTCATAAAAAGACCCTCAAATTACACAAAGGACAGTTCAGTACAACGAATTTAAAAAAGGACAGTTCAGTACAATGACTGAACTGTCCAAACCCAAATTTAAAGGAAATGTCCAAAATGCCCTTTGCTACAACTAGGGCTGTTCAACATTGTTCCGTCCCGGCCATTTCGGGACTTACCGAGTGCAGCTTCGGGACGGGACGGGGTCGTCACGATCCCGTCCCGTCCCGAATATATATATGTATGTTCATATTTTTTTTAAAAAAAATACATGTGTCATATGTCTCATGTGTGAGTATATATAACTTTTTTTTTTTTAAAAAAAATATAACTCTAACTTCTAAACTAAGTTCCAACCATTCATTGATATCAAATTTCTTGTCCACTGCCACTATGCTCTATGTGTAACACATCACATTTAAAGTTTTTTTCAAACTCTATTTAAATGTGTAGTTGTTGCTACTTTTTTTGCTTTAATAATTATGTTTTTGGTTTATTATGTATTAATATGGAGTGCTCATGGTACTGAAGGAAATTTAATTATACTACAAAATCACCCACCAAGTGTGTTACTCTGCAAGAAAAAAAGATTTTTGGGTCAATTTTTTTAATTGGAAAAAAATTTCGGGACAAGGCATGTCCTGTCCCGTCCCGATCGAGACCGGGATAAGTTCGGGACGGGACGGGACATGGGACGGGAACCCCGTCCCGAACACTTTTCTTCGGGATGGGACGGGACGGGGTCGTCTCGGTCCCGTCCCGTCCCGTGAACACCCCTAGCTACAACTAAGTTGGGAATCCCTTAAGAAAAGTTGGGAATCCCTTAAGGGAAGTTGGGAAGGCTTATGGGAAGTTGGGATTCCCAACTTCCCATAAGGGATTTCCAACTTCACTTAAGGGATTACCAACTTCGTATAAGGCTTCCCAACTTCCCTTAAGAGATTCCCAACTTCTCTTAAGGGATTCCCAACTTAATTGTAGTAAAGGGCATTTTGGACATTTCCTTTAAATTTGACTGAACTGTCCTTTTCGAAATTCGTTGTACTGAACTGTCCTTTGTGTAATTCGAGGGTCTTTTTTTGGAATTTTTCCAATTTAAAAATTATATGAAAAATTGGATAAAAAGTACTTCCGCTGCATAATTCATTCTAAGCTGAAACCCTCCAGGAAAAATTGACCATGAACACCATTGAAAGCGTACTGTTTCCGATTGATTTCTCAATATGACACTTGCTTATGATTAAACAATTAAATTAAGAAAAAAATGTGAGTTAATGAACATGAAGTATATTTATGGTAATACATTGTGCACAATAAAATCTTAATGATGAATAATTCCTTTTCGATATTCATCCATACATAAACTGCGTTTCAAAAAAAAAGAAACATGAAATAATCACTTATAACATACGTTCAATTTATAAGATTGGCGAAATTGTGAACATCAAAAAACCATGCGTACGTAAAAAATTATATATTCCTTAGAACTTGGATGCATCTGGGCGCAGTATTGTTAAGATTCTAAAGCTGATATAAAAAATTTTGTTTAAGACACACAAAAAATACCGTCAATAGTAACACGTACCATGACATTTATGTTCAATATTAACTTGGATATATAATGAATTCAGATTTAAAAGTTTTCTTATGAATTAAATATATGTGCGCAACAGAAGAACATGAAGAGGCCACATTGCATGTAAGTATAATTTATATCAGCTGCAGCGTATCTTTCTTTTATCATCAAGAAGTATGTTGTATTACAAACTGGTACAGTAATAATTTTGTCCCAGAATTGTTAAGTAATAAAAAAATAAATCAAACAATTTTGTGTGCATTTTTTAATGTAATTGATTTAATAATTGAAAAAAAGTAAGAACTGTATAAGGTCATACTATCCAAGGAATAAAAAATTGGACCGGATAGTGAACCGGTCGAGGTGGAGGGTCAAGGGTTAGTGGGTCAAACTGAGGGTCAACTCGTAGGGTAGACCGGGGTTAATAAAAATATATGTTCCATGCTGCAAGCATTTTGAATGGGTTTATGTAACTGATCATATAATTGTGGATCATTTTTGTATGTGTATTAGTACTGTTATATGTACATAATCTTTATAAATAAATCAATACAATATGATGTAGATATTAAGTTATCAAAATTAAAATTTCTAGATCCCATCATAATTACAATATGGTGAGTATGTGATTGTGAGACATTATAAATGAAGTTCAAAACAACAAAAAGGGAAGCAAAATAGCATCAGTTTCTAAGAAAAATATTTTTTTATGAGCGACCCGGGTTATGCCGGTTCACACCGGATTATGCTGGTTCACTACGTGTTAGCCGGTTCACGGTCTGCTCTACTTATCCTACTAACTCGGACCGGACATCATACCGGGTCACCGGTTCAGGGGTCAACCCGGCCGGTCCGGTCCGGTTTTTAATACACTGATACTATCAATAAGGGCTACTGAACCCTTTTCATTAACATCTTTAAAATTAAACAAAAATAGTGGAAAAGGCATAAAACTTAGACTAAGATAAATAATTCATAATCTTAGAGATAAAAGGACATACATTAAAAAATAACTACACCACCTTCCATTACAAATCACAACCAGACATTAACTCACTTAAGACTTCAAATAACATACGAATTACAAGTCACAACCAGACATTAAGTCACTTAAGACTTCAAATAGCATACGAAGCATATACATGTTCATCCACATACATCGATTCTGACAGCTTCGAGACCTTCCAAAATGGGATCAATGAAAATACGAGTGGCATCGTAGTATGAATGAAGAATAGCTACTCCTGAAACATTTGGGGAAACAATTGTCATCATTACCCAATCGGTTGAAGTACCCAAAAGACCAAAGATAAAGCGATTCATTCTCGGATTGAAAGAAAATGTACAAAAAACATATTTATTATTAGCTTAGGGGAAGTATGTTATATAGATAATGAAATATCATATAAATTGCTCAAGGTAAACCTGATGAGTTGGGCAGTCGCTCATAACCACGTAGATATTGAAATACAACAAAAGCATTTCTCCACTCTTCAGCCGAAGTTATCACAAATGATGTATCAACACAACTTCCATGAAAGACTATCCGCAATTCATTCCTAAATAGCCACAATCAATGTGATAAAACAACATCTATCAACCAAATATAATGAATTAAATTATTCACTGTCGTAAGATTTTTTAAACAAAATACAGAACATAAGTCATCAAAAAAACACTCAACTTAACATAACACAATTTTCTCACCACTAGGGTGAGCTTTTTTTTCTCTCCGTACGAGAGAGGAGTTTTCACTACCAAAGGGTGGTTCCGTCCTTAATCCCGGCGTCCATATTCCCCGGGATCCCCTAAACCTTTCAGCCACTACTATCACCCACTGTGATAGTAGAAATGGAGTGAGTTCTGTATATTGCATATTAACAATATCAAAACAACTAAGAGAGTGATTTCTTTCCAGCCCCAGAGTTTTGAGGGTGCGTGTGAGAGTCAAATCTTCTCTGTAGGCTTTCCCCTTTGAGGAAGGCTCTGCCAACCAAACAAAAAATGCAGGGAAGCTCCGCTACATCTCAGAAAATTATTATGCTTGAACGTAATCAACAAAGGAAAACGGCAGGAGCTCTGATCGACCGTTTAGAGGTAGCAAAGGAACTGAATAGAGGGACAGTCTTGTTGATGATTCAGAAGGGTTGGAATCTAACAGGTGAAGTGGAGGTATTGGATGTGGAGCGCAATGTCTTTATTTTCTAGTTCTCAGAGAGAGAGGACTACCTCAAGGTATTGAGGGGCAGACCGTGGGCGATACAGACTCATCTACTGAATTTGCAAGAATGGGATGATGAGATGTTGCTAAAGGAAATCAACTTCGAAAAATGCCCCATCTGGCTACAATTTCATGGCTTAACTTTTTCTTTCATCAGTAAAGACAATGCAATACGACTAGGCTCAGCGGTGGGAGATGTGGTAATGGTGGAGAATCCAACGAGAGAGAATAGAGTGATCAGAAACTTCCTTCGAGCCCGAGTTTTGGTGGATATACGGAAACCATTGATCACTGGTTTCTGGGTCCTGAGAACAGACAAGGAGGATATATGGGTGGAAGTAAGATATGAACGAATCCCAAGCTTCTGTTATAAATGTGGAATCATAGGACACGAACAAAGACAATGCAAGTCCACCCAAGATAATAAGGAGGAAGATGAATCAGAATTTAGCAGCTGGTTGAAGGCACCTCCTCCAAGATTCATGGACGATTTGATTGAAACGGTGGATGCACGGTGGTGCGAACAGAGGGCCTATGCAAAAAACAGGGCGCGTGAAGAGAATGCGCGTCTAGGCTACTCTATGGGGCCCAAAGTATGTCAGAAGGATTGTGGTGAGCCTCAAGGTGGGAATACCGGAATGAAAGTGGGTGGAACGAAGGATCAGGCTGGTACGACAGGTGTCAGGTACAGGGAGGGGGAAAAAGGAGGCAGTTGCCAGAAAGGGAAAACTGAGTCGGATTAACCGAAAAGGAAAAGCCTAACGAAAAATGCGGGCTCCCCCTGTAAGGCTCATCTTGATAGTGCTGGCTGTCACCCAAGAGGGGGGGTGAATTGGGTGATAGGATAAAAACTCAAAACTTCTCTTTTCTAAAAACACAATGAAGGAAATCTTTTCAAAACTGTTAAATGCACTAAGAGATATATAATGTAGATATGCTGGAAACTAAGAGAGTTAAGGGAAGAGATAATGCAAACAGTATTTATCCTGGTTCGGTCTTCCCTGACCTACATCCAGTCCTCAGGCTCCACCTGAGATTTCCACTACCCTCTTGTTTAAACCGGGCACAAGAGAAGCCTTTACAACCCACAAGTTTAGCTGGGCACTTGTGAAGCCTTTACCACAAGTTTTACAACACGGGGATCACCTGCCAACCTTTTAACGAGCTTTAGACTCCCTCTAAATGCTCCCCCTTACAACCTGTAAGGATACAATCTGTTTCCCACTCAAGATTACCCAATCTTCAGCTTCACTCACTAAAACAGAATGTTTACAATGAAATTTACTTCTCTCAAAGAAGGGATTTTGATAATCACTGAAGTAGAGAAGAATGTATGATGGAATACAAATTAGAGCTTAATAATCTGAACAATGTGTGCTCTAGCTCTTCTTTTCTAATGCGCTCAACTCATCATTTCTGGGTTCACTTGAATATAACTGTTACTCTGTGTGTTCTGTGCAGAGCTCTCTGTTTTTCATCTCGTCATAGTTTCATCTTGTGTAGTGCGTTGTATGTGCATTTTTTGCTCCAGATGTCTTCAAGTCTTTATATAGGGTATTATACTTTTCTGTCCGTTGGAGACTTGGAGAACTAGCCGTTGACAATTAGCTTTCTTCTATTTCTTCACTTTATCTTACAGAGGATGAGATAAGAGAGATGGAGACTGTGAGTAACGGTAACCTGCAACGTTGTACTTGCACAGCAGCTTTATCATTAGTGCTAGCTCCCTTAGCTATCGCTAGCTTGACAGTGTAAGACCTGCACTTAGAGCTGTTAGCTAAACAAGTATTTAGCAATGGAAGTTATCGATAGTGCATTTCATTAGCTCAAAGAGATGGAGACAATATATCAGCTAAGGAATTTCAAAGTATTCTCTATCGCTAACAAGTCATGCTATCGCTAGCAAATCATGTTATGGATAGCAAATCATGCTATAGATAGCAAAACATGCTATCGCTAGCAAAACATGCTATAGATAGCAAATCATGCTATCGCTAGCATATTCTTTTTAGTTCAATGTTTAGCGTACTAGCTGTCATCTCAATAAGCATTTTTCTATCGATAGCTAATCCCATTATCGCTAGTTACTATTGAAAGTGGCAATCGCACAAGAGGGGGGTGAATTTTGCTATTTACAAAATTTATAAGAGATTAACTCAACACGAAATTTATACTGGTTCGGCCAACACTGCCTACGTCCAGTTCTCCAACACTCTGTTGGGTTCCACTAACCACAGGTTTTACGAGCCCAGGTTCACCTGTCAACCTTTACAGAGTTTTAGAATCTCTAAACACTCCCCCTTACTACCTGTAAGGAAATATCCCTGTTCTAAAGCACCAAGCTTTCAGAACAACCTCAAACAGTAGAGGATTTCAATAAATACGTTCACTTAATGAACTGATTTTGATAAACACTTAAGTACAGATGAAATCTCTAAGACAATAAATACAGAGTAATGAATGAGCTTATGAATATTCTCGTTGTTCGTCTCTACTCAATAAATGCTTGAGTTCTGTATTTATATCTTCTTCAGATTTTGCCCTTTTGATTCAGCATTCAAGAAGCCGTTTGAATTTAGTCGTTGGGAGCTCATAGCCGTTGGCATTAAATGCAGCTTCTTTATCGGGCTTAACTCTCTGCTTTAGCTTCAACTACTTCTTGCATAGGGTGAGCTAAGAGAGAGACAGACTCAGCGCTCTGAACATCCGTACAAACAGTACTTTCTGGCAGCTTTCTATTAGCGCTAGCTTGATCTGTTATCGCTAATCTTATAGTGATCTGCACTTAAACTGTTAGCTAACCAAATAGTCATATAATGCACAGAGGTTTCTATCGCAAGCTTAATCCTTTAGCTCAAAGAGATAAAGACAGTATAAGGAATATCAGAGCTTTTTATCGATAGCATTTTCTCTTGGATTAAAAAGCATCATATAAGCATATATTCTTCTATCGATTTCTTAACCTACTATCGCTAGATACTTGATTTGCTTATTAGCTTTAAGGATACAATTATCAAAGAATTCAGAACTTCAAGGTATCCCATTATCGATAGATAAACATTCTAGTGCAAGCAAACATATCAGCTCTTGATTCATTAGCTCTTAGGCACTAGCTATCTGAAAGATCATTATCTGAAGCACTTATGGTTATCGATAGCTTAACCTATTATCGCTAGCTGATTTAGGGACTTAGTTCATTTATCTGCTGGTTTCATCTACTTATAAGCTCAATGAACTTCTAGCGATGGAACCTTTGCTTAGCGATAGAGGGAGACTTAGCGATAGATAATGACTTTGATATTTCTAAGTCTTCACTCGCTATTCCTTTCCATCAATTAGCTATACAGATACATTTTAGCGATAGAGATACTCATTCAATATTGATCTGCTAAGATGCCATTTCTTATTAGAGATAAATCTTTGTTCTTGCAATGATGATTTGTTACCTGGCAGATATTATAAGATTAATTCAGAGGTAACTTTTACTTATGTTTTCTTAGGTTCAGTCCTCATCAAAACTTAAGATTCTAACAACTATGTTAACTGATCTAACATTCTTCCCCGAGTATTTATTCATGTTATCTGAGGGGCCTTAGCGATAGAGACAAAGTCTAGCGATATGATCTATTCTTATTTGCTTAGGCTAGCTCTACACATTCCATTAGCTATGGTGAAGACCTTTAGCGATAGAGATATTGCTCTTTCAATGGATTACTGCTAAGTCCTCATTAGCTATTATCCTAAGCTTTTCATTTGATAGCGATAGGCTCTTAGCTTAGCGATAGAGAATCTGTTCTTTTCCTAGCTAGCTCAATTTCTTCCTATTAGCGATGATAAACATGTTAGTGATAGAACTTCTACTTAGTCATCATGATTCTTTATCTCAGTTTATTCCAGACCAAGTTACATGCTCTTATTAATGCAATCTGAGCCTATGGACATGTTATGTGATCATATATGCAATGCTTCAATCACAGTAAACATATAGCGAACATAATATCATAGACAGTAGGGGTGTCCATCCGGTCCCGGTCCCGGCCTTTCGGGACCGGGAATTTCCCATCCCGAAAATTCCAGGAAAAAAATCCCGGGATCGGGACCGGGACCGGGAAGCGGGAAAGGCCCCGGGAATCCCGGTCCCGGATACACATATATTAAAAAAAAGTTAGTGTGGCCTTTTATTTTAGCCCAATTGGCCGAATAAGTTTTAAAAAAAAAAGCATCACAGTAAACGGCCCAGTAGAGGGCCCAACTCTTTACACTTCCCTCCCCCCAATTTCCCCAAACCCTTGGCTTCAACCTTTATTCATTCACTCTTCTTCTCTCACTGTCACGGACTCACAGACGCACGAACACAGGCGGCAGGCGCACAGTAGAACTCTTTGACTTGAGCCCTAGATCAGCTAGCCATTCAGCCTCATCACTCTTCTTCTCTTCTTCGGTTTTTCTCCCATCGGCTTCTTCCTTTCTCAGTCGTCACAGGCACAGGCTCACAGCAGGTATGTTCCGTCTCTCTTTCTCCTTTTATGCGTCTTCTCTTTCTCTATTTCTTCATCCTCGCTGCTATTTTTTGTACCATTTGCTGCTTGTGTTCTCTACTCTATTAACTTGCTGCTTGTGATCCCTCTCCGTCCCTCCCCTGCGTCTTCTTCAGGTATTTCTCTACTTTCTGTAGTTCATGTAGGTGTGCCATCCTGAACAGATTTAGTATTTTAGTTAACTTTCTTAAGTTGGTTTACACTGTGTTGCAATGCTTTTACTTTGATCACCTTGAATCCGAAGATCACTCTGAACCTTAATCTGGTTTATTTTGTTCTTAATTTTGTTCATTTGTTTGTTAAATTGTCGAATTGGGTTTGTTCTGTGAGGTCAGTTTTTTGGTTTAAGATTCTGCACATTAAATTTCTCTCTTTGGCTTAAAAAATTTTCGTTTAATATCCTTTAAATTTCAAGCTATAAATTTTCGTTTAAAAATTCTACTTAAAAAATTTTCGTTTAAGATTCTGCTTAAAAAAATTTTCAAGCTTTAAATTTTGGTTTAAGGTTCTGCACATTAAGATTGTGCACATTATTAATACTTATGATTCAGTTTTTGGCTTGTATATTTGTTTGTTTCTAACTTCATTATTAATTAATTTTTGACTTGTTTTGTTTCATATTTTGGAAGGTAGCAAAGATGGCCTCTAACGGAACCATCCAAGTGCTCCAACCAATTGAGGAGGATAATAAAGACCAAATTAAGGAAGAAGAAAATGAATCATCAGAAGATGAGATGGATGTTGAAACAAATGTAGGAGAAGAAAGACCAACAAAAAGGAATAAATCCACAGCTTGGGACCACTATGTGAGGTTACCCGTTGACAAATCTGGAAATCACTTTGCCAAGTGTAATTATTGCTCAAAGTCAATTCTTTGTCATCACAAGAATGGCACTTCTGGGTTGAATAGACATTTGAAGACTTGTCCAAGGAATCCGAACAAAGCTAACAAGATAAAGCAAGCTTTATTTGCGGCTACTCAATTAGGGTCTTCTAAAAGTGTGAGTGCTCATGTATTTAGTCAAGAACAATGCAGGTTAGGTGTGGCTCAATATATTATTTTGGATGAATTGCCTTTCCGAACTGTTGAAAGTATAGGATTCAAAGTGATGATGAGTCACGTAGAACCCCGTTTCAAAGTCCCCTCAAGGCAGACAATTACTAGAGACTGCTATGATTTGTATCTTGAAGAGGCAGCAAAGTTGAAAAAGTATTTTCAAACAAAAAAAGTTTGAGTGTCCCTTACTACAGATACTTGGACTTCCAATCAAAATGCCAATTATATGTCCCTCACTGCACATTGGATTGATGAGGACTGGAGTTACCAAAAGCGCATCATAAATTTTTGTGTGATTGAAAATCATCAAGGGGATACGATTGCAGAAGAAATTGAGAGATGCTTATTGAGTTGGAATATTGATAAGGTGTTTGCCATCACAGTCGATAATGCTTCTTCCAATGATAGTGCTGTGGCAACGTTGAAGTCGGTCTTAAAAAATTGGAATGGTTTGGTATGCGATGGTGAGTTCTTACACTTGCAGTGTTGTGCACACATCTTGAATTTAATTGTATCTGAGGGGTTGAAGGATGTGCACGAGTCAATTGAAGCCATTTGGAATGCAGTGAAATATGTACGATCTTCTCCTGCAAGGTTGAGAAAGTTCAAGGTGCTTGTGGGAAAAAATGAAAATTGAATCAAAGAGTTTACTTAGTATGGATTGTCCAACTAGGTGGAATTCCACTTTTATGATGTTAGAGAATGCCATTACATTTGCAAGAGTGTTTGAAAGGATGGAGTCAAATTCCGACTACAAAAAACACTTCTTTGACAAAAAATTAACCGGCCCTCCTAAGCCTATGGCATTCCAACAAGCCATGGAATTCTGTGAGTTTTTGAAGTTGTTTTACAATGTCACTTTGAAATTTTCAGGATCACTGCATGTGACTTCAAATATGGCTTTTTTGCAAGTGACAAATGTAGCTTGTGTTCTCTATAAAGCTGCAAAAAACCACGGTTCTTTGTTGTCTAGTATGGCTAAGGATATGCTGATAAAGTATAATAAATATTGGGGAAACTTTGCAAACTTCAATCCTTTGTTGATTATAGCAGTGGTGCTTGATCCTAGGTGTAAAATGAAGTTTTTGAAGTATGCTTTTGAGCAGATGTATCCTATTTGTCCTGAATCTCATGCTGCCATGTTAGATAAAGTAAAAGATGTCTTGTATCGACTGTTTGATCATTATTCACATGAACTTGCATCATCTGGGACTAAAGAAGGGAATGTTGTTCAGAGTCAGGCACAAGTAGAAGGTGAAAGTAGTAATAACGTTGTGACAAATGTTACTATGAATATGACTGAGCAAGATCCCTTTAACTTTGATGCATTTGATGTGAATAAGTGTGAAGCAATTCAAAAATTCGTTGCTGATAATAAGACTGAGAATGATGCAGATAACTATGCAGAGATGGATAGGTATCTTCATGGTGAGTTAGTTGAAGCTCTTATTCCTAACTTTGACATTTTGCAATGGTGGAAAGAGAACGCTTCTAAGTTCCAAGTTCTTTCCTTGATGGCACGTGATGTGTTAGCCATGCCTGTTTCAACTGTGTCCTCAGAATCAGCATTTAGCACTGGGGGACGTGTAATTGATGGATATAGAAGTTCATTATCCCCTAAGATGGTTGAAGCACTCATTTGTGCCCAAAATTGGCTATCCTCATCCACATCAACTGTCATAGGTCTTCATATTGATGACTATAATGATGTTGAGGAAATATTGCACGGTAGTATCATTATTTAATTTACTTGTTTGGTCTAATTTATTAAATTCTTAATAATATTTGACTATTTGTATTAAAAATCAACATAATTTGTTTTCTCTAATTCACTTGCAATTTGTATTTTGGTATGCAGATAAGGAATCAAAATCAGCTACTCCTAGTAAACCAGAAGCACCAAAGCAAGCATGACTTTTCCTTAAAAATGACCTGGATGTTGGTTTTCTATTTATTGTTGGATTGAACACATTTATTTGCTTTCTTGCTTATGTAATTTCCCTAGGATGTTTCTGTGGCTGTTTCAGCATTTTCCTGGGCTGTTTCTGTGGCTGTTTCAGCGTTTTTTGGGTGTAATTTTAAATGTAGTAATGTACTTTTGTTTGAATCAGCCATGAGCCAGCCAATCAGTGATGTTTGAGCTTTTTTTTGGGTGTAGTAATGTGTGGGCGTGTGGCTGTTTCAGCATTTTCTTGGGCTTGGATTAATGATTCAGCTTTTTATATACATATATTTCTCATACTTGTGGACTTTGACAGCTATTAGGAGCTTTGGGTGGCCTAAATCTGTCAATTGGGCTGATGAAAAAAGGCCCAAATTTTTTTTATTTTAATGTCCAGCCACTCAAAACTGTCCCGGGAATTCCCCTAATAGACAGTAGGAGATAAACACTTTATACATACTTTTTGCTTCCTACTTTTAACTCTATATTTGACATCATCAAAACTAAGCATATCCAACACATTTGTCCCTACCTATTGGGTCTCCATTGAAAATGTTTTATAGCCTCAGTCCCCATAAAAAGATGGAAGCTAACCAAAGCAGAAGCCCAACTAAGGGGAAAATCCAATCAAAGGCTGCAGGGGGTGTACAGGCTACAGAGTAGAACTGCCAGATGACAACTCAAAGGAGTGTAGAGCACTCATCCCCTACATACCCAAATCCCCCCTTTCGAACATTGCAGATACGTTGGGAAATGCCAAACTTAAGCGCTCCTCTCCAGAAATTGATTCCCCCCAACAGGCGAAGAAATCAAAGGTGAAACCCCCTAAACCAGGACCTTTCGACGGTGGCCGGAGTAGCACTTCTAAGAGGGCGGAAAGGGAGAAACGAATTCAGGCAACTAAGAGAAATGTAAGGCGCACTAAACAACTGCTCCATCGTAAATTGGCTTTCCCACCCAATTCGGAGGTGGCTTTAAGAGATGGGCCAACAAAGGTTGAATATGAACCCCACACATATTGCAAAGAAGGCGCGGGCAGGCCTCAAACAGCTCTTCAGGAGATATGAAGCTAATTTCATGGAACTGTCAAGGAATTGGGGTTGCCTTGACAGTTAAAAACCTTAAAGAGGTATGTAGAACAAAAAAACCCCATTTGGTTTTCATAATGGAGACCAAACAAAGGAATAAGGCGGTGTCAAAGTTGAGAAGAAGGTGTAGTTTTGGAGAAGAATGGATTGTGGACCCAGTTGGGTTAAGTGGTGGAATAGCAGTGTGGTGGAAGACTGAAATAGTGGTGAACATTCTGCACTCCTGGCAGAATATTATACACATGTCGATAAGCTCCCTGTCAACTTCTGTCCCAGAGTTTGTGACATGCGTTTATAGCCCACCATATGAATCTGAGCAAAAGAAGGTCTAGGACAAAATTTTGAGTATCTCAAGAGGAATAAATGGCCCCTGGTTGTGTGCGGGTGACTTCAACGATCTTACAAGCCAAGGAGAGAAATGGGGAGGATGTCCTCGAGATGTACGAAGAATTTTGAAGTTTCGGAAACAAATATCTGATTGTCACTTGCTGGACCTCGGCTATAAAGGGGCAAATTTCACCTGGTGCAACAAGAGACTTAATGATGCTCACATCAAAGAAAGGATAGAAAGAGCACTAGCAAATGTAGAGCTCAGAGAACACTTTCACAAAGCGCAGGTATTTCATCTAGAACCTATTGGGTCTGACCACTATATGTTGCTGATTGATTTAATGTATAACTGTATCAGAACCCCCTTTCCTTTTAAATTTGAAAATTTCTGGATGGAACACAATGAGTTTCATGACATAGTGAGAAATAGCTGGAATGATCCTACTACTGAAGGAGATGGGAAAGTAGGGAATTTTATAGCCAGACTTGACAGATGCAAAAAAAGCCTTAATTTGTTGCAGCAACAGGATTTTTCCTAACAGCCGAAAGCTTGTGGAGGAGCTGAAAAAATAGTTGGCCCTATGTTATGAAGGTGAACTCACGAAAGGGAAACTCCAGAAAATAGAGGAATTGAATGATGCGATGGAACGAGCATGGGAGAGGGAGGAAACATACTAGTGGCAGCGGTTGCGCATTGCATGGCTGAAAACGGGAGACTGCAATTCTCGTTTTTTCCACATAGACACACTACAAAGAAGGAAGAGGAATGCCATCTTGAGATTGAAAAAACCAGACGGGAGCTAGGCAGAGACTGAACCAGAAATTGCAGAAAACGTAGTGGAGTATTTCTCGCAGCTATTCCAGGCATCTGAGCCAAGGGATTTCTCAGAGATCTTACAGTATGTGGACACATGTGTTAATGAGGAAAGGAATAATTGGTTGATGGCTCCGATCACTGATGAAGAGATTAAGGTTGCGGCATTTTAACTAGGAAGCTCTAAAGCCCCTAAACCCGATGGCTTTAATGGCAAATTTTACCATGGATCTTGGGATACAGTAGGCCAGTAAGCTAGGGATTTTGTTAGAGAATTTTTCGAGAAATAGGAGGTGTAAGGAAGCTCAATGAGACCAATCTAGTGCTTATACCCAAAGTGGATAAAGCTGAATCTATAACTCAGTTTCGCCCCATTGGATTGTGCAACTTTTCCTATAAAATTATCTCCAAGCTCCTTGCTAATAGATTGAAAAGGCTGCTGGATACATGCATTTCACAGACTCAAAGTGCTTTCGTCCAGGGTCGACTCATCCATGACAACATAATTATAGCCCATGAGGTCTTTCATTACCTAAGGAGGAAGCGAAGCGGTGGAAGTATGAGTTTGTACTCAAGATGGATATGAGCAAAGCGTATGATCAAATTGAATGAGACTTCCTGAAGGCGGTGCTACTAAAGATGGGTTTCTGGAAAGAGTGGGTCTAGTTAGTTATGGACCGTGTTACCTTCACCCAGCTCAATATATGCCTGTCAGGCCGCAAAGTCAGCTCAATATCCCTATGCAAAGGATTGAGACAAGGAGATCCACTCTCCCCATACTTATTCATCATCGTTGCTGAGTGCTCTCCTCCATGCTAAAGATAAATGTAGAGAGGAAACAGATCAAAGGGGTAAAACTTGCGAATCATTGTCCCATATTATCTCACACGTTCTTTGCAGATGACGCGTTGCTGTTTATGAATGCAAATGAGGATAATTGTCGAGAGTTGGGAAAACTGTTACAGCTATACTGCTTAGCCTCTGGACAGCAAGCTAACCTTAGCAAGTCGGGAATCATTTTCTCAAAAAACACTCCCCCGGAGGTTCAGAACTGAGTAAGCCAGATTCTGGGTATACCAATTAATGAAGACCAAGGCAAGTATCTTGGGATCCCTAGCGTGTGGGGTAAATCCAAACAACAGGCAGTAGCATATGTTAAGGAAAGAGTCAGGCAGAAGGTACAGGGTTGGAGGAAAAATCTATTGTCCTTTGCAGGAAGGGAATTAATGATTATGGCGGTCATCAATGTGATACTGATATACCCGATGACCTGCTTCAAATTCACCAAAAAGAGTTACAAAGATTTAGATAGTCTAATCTCAAATTTCTGGTGGGATGATGGTTTGCACTGGAAAGCATGGGACTATATGAAATCACCTAAGAAGGAAGGAGGGATGGGGTTCCGGGACTTTGAAGTGCTCAATGACTCTTTGCTTGGAAAAACAGCTTGGAGAATGACACAAGAGGAGAATAATCTAAGCTTTAAGGTTCTGAAAGGGGTGTATTTTCCTCACTCATCCTTTATGACAGCTGAAAAGGGAGCAAAACTTCATGGATTTGGTCAAGTATCCTAGTGGGTAGATCAATCCTACAAAAGGAAAGCCAATGGATGCTGGGAAATGGGAATTCTATCTCATTATGGAAGGAGGCATGGATTCCTCAGCTACAAGGAAAATCACTGGCTGAACATTTGAATGAGGAGAGGGTAAGTAGTATCATCACGGGGGGCACTTGGAACTTTGACATAGTTAATCCTTTGATATCGACCTCTGTTCGAGCTATGATCTGTGATATCAAGCTTGATTATCTGGAGCACCAGGATAAAATGATATGGAGAAGAGCTCGGAATGGCGAGTTTACTGTGAAGCTTGGGTATAAAACAGAAATGATGTCACAAAACTGCCTAAACGCACAACCCAACTCCTCTTTGTCCCTCCCAAATTCATTCTCGAAACATCTTTGGCAGATAAAGCTCTTCCCAGGATCTCACACTTCCTTTGGAGATGCTGCTCTAAATCGGTCCCCACAACGGAGGCTTTGTTCAAACGTAATAGCTCTTCCCATCCGATGTGCCCGATATGTTACAATGAACCCGAGACCCTGGAGCACTTACTTTTCTCATGCCCCTGGGTTAGGTACATTTGGTTTGGAAGTCAGCTCTCTATAAAAGTCGATCACTCCTCAACCAAGCTCTTCATTTCTTGGTTTTCTCAACTGATCTGTGATCATAAAGATGTGGAAGAATGTGACATCTCCCTAGTTGCGTGGATTATATGGAACATTTGGAAGGAGCGAAATGAAGTGGTATTTTCTCATAAAACACCAGACCCCCATGCAGTTCTTACAAGGGCTTTGAGAGAATATCGAGAGTCCTGGAATGCTACCTCCAAGGAGCAATGTGATAAAACGAGGGTATCTGGTAGAAGAACAGTACAATGGAAAAATCCTCCCTCAGATTGGTTAAAGATCAACTATGATGGCTCTTTCCGAGGAGATTGCAATGCTGCAACGATTGGGCTAGTATGCCGTGATCATTAAGGAACACTGATATGGGCATTCAGAGACTACGTGGAAGCAAAATCTGCTTTTGCCACTGAATTACTTGCGGTAAAAAGGGCTATTCTATTATGCAACGATCTCCAATTAAGCCAAATCATCATTGAAACAGATAGTGAGAACCTCTTTAACTGCCTAAATTCCAGGTCTGCCTCTAGAAGTGAATGGAGTTGCTGGCACATACTCAATGACACTCTAAAGTTGTTGTCGTCACGATTGGATCTGCTCTTTTCTTTCTACCACAGAGAAGGAAACCAAGCTGCTGACTCAATAGCAGTAGATATTCGCAGGAAGGTGTGCCCCCCGAGGTGGGTCTCATCACCAACACCCTCCTTTTTATCCATTATCAATCTTGCTGCTGCTGCTGCATTAGAATGCAATTCTCAGCTACAAGCTCTGGGTGAAGGAACTAGCAACGTGCAAGAACAAACAGGGATTGGCTAATTATAGAAACCTGCTGCGAGCCTCACATGTCGTGATGTGCTCTTAAATTTTACTCTTTTATTGTTGTTTATTTCCATTTTCGTCTTGTAATTCCCGTTCCTAGACTTGTCTCTTTGTGGACTTGATTATGTATTTGCCTTTCCCATTTATAAAACAACCATATTTACAAGGTCAAAAAAAAACACTCCACTTTTTATGCTCCAAAGTAATTGTCATCTGTTTGCGAATAACACCCATCGATAGTGACATAGTTGGACAAGTGTAATGTTTGAGACGGCCATACGTTCCTGCGTATAAAAGAGCTGTCTTAAAATAAGTAATAGTAAAATAAAATTAGGTCTTACATATATTTTTCGCGATAAATTTCATGCTTGATAGAAATATTTACAATAATTGGAGTTGTAAAAGGAAACCAAATTACCTACTACATAATATTCTTCAGGAGGGTCAGTTGCTAAATCATCCAAAGAGGTGATATACCATGCATATGGATTCATGGACACCCATGTTCGAACAACTGTTGACAAAGAACATAAGCTCTTACCTTTTCAAAATAAGACCAACTAAACATGCTCATTGTCTAGAGTTGCTTTGAAAATTAATAACATATGGCAGCTAATCCCATAATGCAACGACAAAGAGTCTAGCTCAAGGATAGATACAAAAAAGAAGAAGGACACACAGTACAACGTGCATGCTTCTAATATATAAAGTCAACATATCTGACACTATGACTCAGACATTGTCAGGGATATATACATTTATATTAGAGTTAAATTCTACATATAATATATACAATTGTACATGTGTGTGTATTATACTTTTGCAGTGTCACTTAATCAAAAAATTTATTTCACTAGTTTTACTTAGCATAACTTTACTGTGAGTCTAAAGTTCAGACCCAAAAAAATTATAAATGAAAAGCGAACATTTTAGATTTTTTCATATATTAATAACATTATGTTTTGAGTAATAATGATAAACATATGTTCTTTAATTATAAATGAAATAAAGATAGCTCTAGTTGTTTTTCAAACAAAATTATTTTGATTTTAATAAATTAGGCTATAAGAATATTTTTTTTATATATCCATTAAATATATGTAGACTATTATGTATCAAAAAAAAGTATATCTAGACTATTAAATACATCTAGAACAATAAATATCCATCCATTAAGCAGTCCATATAAAATTGAACAAATTATACTTTTGTGTCCAACTTTAAAGTAAACCATAATCATTGGGTGTGTTTGGATAAACTTTTAAAAGAGTGACTTATATATAAGTCAGCTTAAAAATAAGTTAGATTAAAAATAAGTCAGTTTGTGTAATGAGATTTATGTTTGGATTAGCTGTGAAAAAAATGACTTA
The DNA here is from genome assembly GCA_037074515.1 of Mimosa bimucronata. Classification (NCBI taxonomy): domain Eukaryota; kingdom Viridiplantae; phylum Streptophyta; class Magnoliopsida; order Fabales; family Fabaceae; genus Mimosa; species Mimosa bimucronata. The sequence continues at coordinate 8,099,153 of CM073446.1, forward strand.
TAATTGACTTATTTTTCAAAAGTCAGATTGTGTATGTTTCGATTAGTTGGGATTAGGTGTGAAAAATAAGCCCTAATTTGTGGGTCCCACCTTATAAGTCAGAAATAAACTATTTTAAACGGCTTATAACTTATTTTGACTTATAAACTATAAATTACTTATAAGTCAAATTTACCATAAACCCAACAAAATATCCCAACTAAACATGCTCATTGTCTAGAGTTGCTTTAAAAATTAACATATGGCAGCTAATTCCATAATGCAACAACAAAGAGTCTAGCTCAAGGATAGATACAAAAAAGAAGAAGTACACACAGTACAACGTGCACGCTTCTAATATATAAAGTCAAAATATCTGACACTATGACACATACATTGTCAGGGATATATACATTTATATTAGAGTTAAATTCTACATATAATATATACAATGGTTACATGTGTGCGTATTATATTTTTGCAGTATCACTTAATCAAAAAATTTATAATACTGTGAGTGTAAAGTTCAGACCCAACAAAATTATAAATGAAAAGTGAACATTTTAGATTTTTTTTCATATATTTATAACATTATGTTTTGAGTAATAAATATCCATCCATTAAATATATCTCTACACATAAAATAATATCAATGGGAGAGTTAAGGATATGCAAACGGTATAGATATGATTAGATTTCCTTTATCTCTAACATAATTATTTTCAAAGGAGTGTCAACAGTGGAGATTTAAAGAGAAATTAACAAAAGTCAAAAACAAATCCTACATTTTGGAATCAATTCAACTCTCTAGACAGGTTTATTAAGTACAAAGTGTTTAATTAAAAAACAAATAATGGAAAGATCAAGAGGCCATAAAGACGGAGGAATAATGATGAGCATCATAAATATGATCCAGTGGGATCATACATCCACCCTTTGAAGTGTCAATAGCTTCCAACATAGAAACCACCTCATCCATTTCTGGCCTCATATCTGGATTTGCATCCCAACATCTTTTCATCAAATTCGCCAGCGAGCTTGGGCAACATCGAGGTATTTCCGGCCTCAGATTCTGTAGTTTCAGTGACAAGAGTCAACTTTGATGCATCAACATTCAACATAGATAGAATCAGTAGTAAGTGAAGTCAAAATTTTCACATCACTATCAGTTTTTTGTTAAGGAAATGGCATTGGCATTTAATTTCTAACTTCTCTAAGGTATAAGCCAATATTTATGCCGGTGTAGCCACCTAATGCATTTCATATATTACCTGACGTAAAATAGCTGATGTCACTTCTGAGAAGCAAAGATCTGGATATGGCATGTCACAACAATATATTTCCCATAAGCATATTCCAAAACTGTACACAATTCTATTAAAAGAAATGAAGTGGGGGTACTAAAAGAAATGGCATTTTCTCCTTCTAATGAATCTGCCTTTCTGGAGTTAAAAGACTTCCCAATGTTAAAGATAAAATGCTTTATATAACTTCATAATCCCTTCATGTTCACAAACTCAAACCTGCTACGGCCACCGCAGTCACCTCGATCACGCTGTTCCCTCTGTCGACAAAATTTGCATCCAAATCTGTGTATTTTGCCTCATCGTACTCTGTTTCTTCACCAACATACCTGAACTAACAAATAACAGGGGTTAATCAATATAACCAGCTTAAAAATATGGAGATTACATTGCCTTTGCTTTCATGATGCTTATGCCATCTACCACAAATCTCCCACGATGATTACTTTCGACGACGCTTCTGAGGAAGGGAAAAAAGAGATGACTATGCACGTTTATATATAATGAAAGATTTGAAATTCAAGCTTCAAATTTGAATTTCGAAAGTGAAGGCACGATGCTGCCCTTTAAAGGCACGAATATGGACATGGCAAAAAAGTGAAAAACAATTAGAGAGAAGCCGAATAAGCCACAATATAGCAACCCTAGCCGTTGCTGTTCCCGGTAACAGTAAAAGTAGAGAGGAGCCAGTACTGTAGTGCGGCTCGGCGGATGTACATTTAAGAGTGATATTGATAGTCTTCCACATGAATACTTAGAAAATTATACCTTTTTTTTGCAGCAAAACGTCGTCACTTCAGGGGAATCCAAGAAGCTGATTTCTAAGAGATAGTGAATGGACTTAGTTGAAACTAGGAAAACTTAAGGGCTCCATTTTCAAACTTCTAAATCACTTCTTCAGCCATCTATAACTGTCATTCACCATTTTTTGCTTCTAGCCATTTTATCTCATTGCTTCATATTTTAGCCTTTCTTTCTTTTCTCCCCCATTTGGTCGGTTGTCATCCTTCTTTTTCTGTTTTGTTTTGCTCATATCCCTTTTTGTTCATCCTCGGTGTGTCCACAAACAAAAGGCCAATAACATAAGTAGGAATGAGTGACAGGATCAGTGGTCTGCCAGACCATTTTGTTCTTCATATTCTCTCTTTTCTCCTAACCAAAGATGTTGTTACCACAAGCCTCCTTTCAAAGAGGTGGAGAACACTCTGGCGCTCCCTCCCCAAGCTTGAGTTTGACGATGGAAGCTTTCATCGTGTTGAATCACTTGTTCAATTTGTAGATGCAGCCCTCCACTTAGTTCATCCAAATTCTGTTCAAATGTTTGTTCTCAAGTGTAGGCGTTTCTCTTTGCCCCCTGTTAAGGTTAACATTTGGGTTACCACATTGGTCAGTTACAAATTAACACATCTATCGAGCTACATTTTCCGAGAATGCTTATTATTTTGCCCTCGGGCATTTTCATCTGCAGTACCCTTAGTGTTTTAAAGTTGACTGGGTGCGTGTGAGTAATCTTTCCATGGTTGACTTTCCTTCACTTAAAGTCTTGCATTTGAAGGTGGTTCAATTTTCAAGTCCTAAATGTGTGGCAAAGCTTCTTTCTAAATGTCTTCATCTTGAGGAATTAGTACTAAAACTTCTGGATATACCTGATATGGATTCAACTCTCAACATTAGAAGGTTTAAACACTTATTGTTAGCAGATGTTCCATCATATTTAATCCCAATGAAGGCTTTCTCTAATGTTCAATTTCTTAGCTTAAGCGATGTATGAACAACTTGCCATGACGCAGTTTTATACTGCTTATTTTCCTCCTTAGATTTTATATGAATTTTTGTTTTTATTTCATGTCTTGCTCTTTCCTCTTGCAGGATATATGGTCTCCTGGTTATGATATTCCTACATTTCACAATTTAATCCACCTGGAGATTCACCAGTCACCACTTTGCATATAGTGACTGGACCGTAGTGAGCTGTCTCCAAGACTTCCCACACCTTCAAAGTCTTACAACTCTTAATGTATGTCAAAAAATGATTTCATTTATTTGCATGCGGAAAATAACACTCAATTTTATTTAGTTTCTATAACCATTTATTTACATGTGGTCAGTATGGTTCTGAATCGGAAGACGAATGGATGATGAAACCAACACATGATGTTCCTCCATGTGTTTCGTCTCATCTGAAGGAGTTCACTTTAATTGGCTTCCAAGGCTCCAACTGTGAATTTGAAATTGTGAAAAGGATAATGGAGAATGCAAGAGTTCTGAAGACTATCATTGTTGGGAGTGCCGGCTCAAGTGAAAGGAAAGGCTTTGAAATACTCAAAAAGTTATCGTCATACCCCGATGCTTTGCTAATGGTAGACTGTTTTATGAGGTTTTCCCTACAAGTATTGATGAGGTGATAAGAAATTTTTTTACAATTAGGCCTGCTGTTTGGTAATTTGGTTGTGGTTGTTTGGATTATTGAACATAGTTCCAAATTTTTTCCTATGAATATGTGTTAAACTTGTTTGTATGTGTTTTTACTTTGTGGCTTTCTTCTCTTAGTGTATGAAGTTAATTTTGGCCATTGCAACTTATTTTCTAGCTGAGCTTGTAGTTTTTTATGTATGTAGTTATTTCTATACCCTTTTAAGTATATCCAATTGGAATAATTGTTGGAAAATTAAAGAAGAGAATATTAGTTTTGTAGAAATAATTAATATCTATGAAAGTGGTTCATATCTATTAGAAAAAAATACAAACAATATTACTTTTGTAACACCTAAAATTTTCTACTATATTACAGTAATTTTAATTGAATTATAACTAACCAACTTTCTTTAAGTTGGAATGGGCTTTTCAGACAAATTGAAACAACTTAAAACTCTTTATAAAATAAAGCGGTTAATAAAACAATTAAAAGTACATTAACCCTCTTAGGGTATCTATTTTTAAATCATAGTACTTAGGAAATTTAAATCTCCTTATAAATTTATACAATTCTATTTTCTATGTTTTCTACTATTAATTTAATAATTTAATTTTACATCATATACAAATAACCTTATTTTTTAATATAATCTTAATTTCTTCATCTAATCTTCTTCCAGCACTTCTGCCTTATCTCAACCATCTTACTATTTCCCAGCTTCTCTGAAACAGCAATTTAACGCAGTTTATGTCATTAACTGTAAATTTTTATGCATGCATTGTCATGTATACATTTTATAAACCTGAACAAATATTATAATTACACATACTTCCTGTGCTTCATTCTCTACCAGCCATTGATAACAATATATTCGTTAGTTAGTGGAGGTGCTACCTGCAGGACTTCTCGTTATAACATTTAAAGCTATAACATAACTGATCTGGCCAAGGGGTAGCGAACCACCTAAGCCTGGAGTACTCCATAAACTCGGAAGTAAAACTTCCATGCAGGAATTAACAAGGTTTATCGCCTTCATGCATAATGTAAACTTGCAACAGATATTACAAAATTATACATGCAATTTGAGTGTAATGAAATAAACTGCTACCTGAACTCCAAGTTTAGTCCTTATCTTCTCCTTTCCTTTCCACTGTCTGGATAAACTTATGCCACTATCTTTCTCTATAATTACATATAGATAATTAATTAATATGTATATTAACTTATAATAATTTTTCGTCTCTCACGATCCTATGGACTACCCTTCCTTTTTTTTCTAATATATTTCTTAAACCTATGTTTCTGACTTAATCATCACATTCACAATCATTTATACGCACAAACACACACTTATATATATATATATTCTTATTTTCTATTTATCACAAAATAATAGATTAGTTCACAATGTAGATCATTCTCAAACCTAAACAATTCAATTCATCACAGTATATTACAAATCATTAATCACATTCCAAAGCATCTTCAACTTATAGAACTTAGTAGCTTTTTGGACCTTTCCTTATCAAACAAATTCTTATAACCATAATTCAATACCAAGTCTAATAAAACCAAGGATTAGCCTTTGACTAATCATCCATATACATTTCAAATGTAAGCAACATTAAATACCATGGAATCATGAAATCATCCTCTATTAGAAAACTCATACTTCAAATATTCCAATTACACCTTCAATAACAACCTCTTTCCATTAAATCCTACTTTAACCAAACCTTTAATGTCTAGAGACAAACTTCCTTCACTCAACCAACTTTTAAACAATATTATACCTCATATAGACTTAAAGATTCATCTCACTTCATAAAGAAGAAAATCCTTTATAATACTAAGTTTGTAGCTACGGTATATAGCTATAAATCGGAATAATTTGAAACAACACCCAATTATCATTCTAGGACCTGAAAATATGTCCTTAATCCAATTAACACATTAACTCTACTTCTTAAAGGAAATTTGTCTTCAATCACTTCCATAAGAAAATTCCCAGTCATTCATTTCTCTTTCAGCATCATCCAACAGACACATACAAACCCCTATCTAAATATTCTAACTTTTATCCAATATAAAAATACCAAGCATATTCATCATCAACACCATTATCATACATAATACTCCTTATTTCCCGTATTAAATCAAGCTCCCTCCAATATTTAACCCATCACCCAAAGGTCCTTAAACAACTTCTATAGAGTAAATTGCAGCTCTGTAAATAAACTTCCCTTCCTTAGTTTTAGAATCCATAATTTGTATATTTAAACCCTCAAACAACTTCTTATTACTTGCTTCCAACTCCTAGAATTCACTTAAGATCATAACTTAATTTTCTATACACCTCAAGATCACCCTCCATTTCAAATCGTTAGCTTCCATTAAGAATCAAACTTTCCTTACCTTACAAATCTAATCCTCAAGCCAAATATGCCCATTAATCCATCCCTAATCATGACATTAATCTTTGTATTTCATCTCTAATACATATGATCTATCTTAACATCTTTCAAGCTTAAATCCTCATAACATGGACCATAAAGAAATCATAAATTTTCGAACTATGAACCTCAAATAATTGGTAAACTACTCCATTATCACAATTTCTTCCCTTCACAATCCAAAATACACAACCCAGTGTTACCCATTTCATCCATGTCATCAAAATCCCACAATGATTTCAATCATCATCAAGCAAATTCACCCTTCTGCTAACTCCCAACATCAAATTAAATAACTTCTATGATTTAATCCTACCACCCATAAGTCCTTAAAATATCATCATCTTCATCAATCAATTCACTATTAAATCATGAACCTTTTAACTCAACAATTCTAATTTAATCTACTAATTCACCATCATTAATCTCATCATCCCTTTTTCCTCATTATCACCAATGTATCTCAAATAGAGAAATTCAACTTCAAACCTTTACACCATCGCTACCCTTTACATTCCCCAATTTCTTGAGAACATATAGCCACCTATATCAACTCCACACTTCTAAGATCATAAAAACTAAAACTCAATCCAGCAGAAACCAAACAGAGGCAGAGCATCAGGGACCATAAAGCACAAGGAAGCGAATTAGAGCAGAGAAATTACTACAAAGTCACATATCCAATTAAACCTTATTCTTACTAAATTAAACATCACAATTTCTCTTTCCTCTGCCACTGAAGCAGCCGACCAACAACAGCAGGAGTAGAGGCATTCCATTATAAATTCACACATCATTTCTAAACTTTCTATTTCCATCTAACCACATGGACCAAAGCAGAACATCAAATATACGGGAAACCCTTAAATCATTCCAAAACAGAGCAGCAAATCAGCTTACCAAAATAAGCATCAACCCATTCAAGACAGAAATTTATCTATTGAAAAACAAATACCATAGTTCCAAAACCCCCAGGCCAAAACAGAGAAAACAGAGGGAAGACCAGAAATTCAACATGCAACAACCAGTCACAAAATTTCACTCTTTACTACACTAAGAATCAGTGGCTTAAGGGAACAAGAATTTGAAGAAACAAATGAGAAAACAAGAACAAGAACTGTCGGCCAGAACAGAGCAGGGAGAAGAAAAGAAAATTGAACAACAATTGTTATCTAATCATCATTAAGCAACTTAACAAGTAAATCAAAGCCTCAGTCAGAGCACAAATTTGACACCCAACATAGCACCACCGTTGGCTATTCAAGAACGGGGGAAGAAGGAGAACAAGCGAAATTCCAAAGACCTCAGAAATTAAACACACACAAGACATTCTAGAGACTTAAACCTACTCCTGATTATGTTTAATTTAGCTTTCATTCATTGAACCCCCAGAAATCAACAGAAGCAGCGTTGGTGAACAGTGACCCAAGGAGGAAATTTGGGAGAACTCGACCAAAACTACTTTATTTTCTCGAAATCATTCTCAGGGTTTGTTAATCGAATCCTAGGCTTCATTTTAATGGATTTAAGAAGTCCGAAATTCCCTAAAATCCGAATCAATCCCCACCCCCAATCTCACTCAAATCGGAACAGAATGGGAAGAAAACGGGAGGAAGGGACTTATCAAAGGTTACCCCAAACTTCCCATGCGTCTCCGCCGTCGTGCGTCGCTGTTCTCGCTGTCGATTGCCACTGATTTTGCCGGAATCGCCACTAGAACGAAGGAGAGATCGGAGAAAACAGAGAGAGACGAGGAAGAGAGGGGTTATCGGGTGAGAGGAAGAGAAAATAAGGAATGAGGGCACGTGGGTGTGTATATTTATTGAAGAGAAGGATTAGATATATTTAATAGGTATTTTACCATCTTGCCCTTCCTTTTACAACTGAAGATATTTTGAGCTAAGAGCAGATATTGTCATTTTTATTTCCTCTTTCCCATTTTGCCCCTCAATGATAATTTTATTTACCATTACCATTTTTAAATTAATCTGAATTTATTCCCAAACTAATTTCTCTAGATATGCTTTAATTTCCAACTTTATTTGTAAAACTTTTTAAATATCAAACAATACCCCAATGTTCTAAATATTCCCTTATTTAAATCCATCTTCCAACTATTTTTCCTCAATTAATAAATAAAATAAGTCTTAAAAATTATTAAAATACACCTGGCCTCATAAATTTATTTATAAGGCTTTTTAATTTCTAAATGCCACCCCAAGACCTTAAATAAATCCTTATTTTCTATTTTCTAAAATTTGGAGTGTTACAACTTTCATGATACTGCAAATCTTTTTGAAATACAGAATCGCTTAGGCATTCAATTAATGAATAAAGGAATTTTTAAACGGATCTTATAATTTCATGAATGAATTTACAGAATTTCCTTCATGACAATATGAAGATAATTTCTTTAATATAACAAGTTATAAAATATTTTAATATTTTAAAATGAAGAGATCTGTTTAAAAAGTTATTGACTTATTATGTCTTTATAATTAAGGAATTTATATTAAAAATGTGTGAATAGAATTATATTCATAAAAGTAGCTAAGGTACGGGTTCATGAATCTATGAATGATTATGACTTTCAATTGAAGAGGTGTTGTTTTAAGAGACATATTTTTAAGACTTCACTTCATAACTTCACTATCACACCCTTTTTTACACACGCAAGTGTCATACTATAAGATCAGAGTAATTGTCTTTCTCTTGGAGTGCACACATAGATAAAATTAAATGATCACTTTGTAAATGTTCTTGTTGTCTTGGTTTAAGAGGTCGGAGTGCAATCCATATTAAAAGGCCTTTAATGTATCATACAGAAATTCACTTAGTTAATCCAACTAATACCCATATTGGAATAAATAGGGGCAAATTAAGGTTAAAGAAAAGTGTGGCATTTGCTTTAAAGACATTGCGCTACTCTTTTCTTCATCTTTCTTTCTTGTACACCTCATAAAACCACTCTCGTCAACATTAAAAGTGACTTTTTATGTGGCACTTATTTGACAAATAGAACATATTGGTGACTAAATCGAAACTAAAACAAACATTTTATATTTCCAGATAAGTTGATGATTTTTTCAATTGCGATATGTTGATAATTTTATATCATAGTAATCTAACACTACTATAGAAAATGAAATTTAAACCGCATAAAAAAGGCTTTCTAAACCTCTTATACAGGCGGTCTAGAAAGAGGTGGTTTAGAAAGTATGATTATTTTAAACCACATAAAACAGCGGTTTAAAAAGTATTCTTTTAAACCACTTTTTTAAAAATGTGGTCTAAAAGCATTTACTTTTTACACCGCATTTTTTAAAAAAATGGTCTAAAATCATATATCTTTTAGACCGCTTTTTTAAAAATGCGGTCTAAAACCATATAATTGTTAGATTGCATTTTCACTTATGCGGTCTAAATAAATGAAATTTTTAGCCATATAATCAATTATGCGGTCTAATTATACATGCACTTTTTAGATAGATGCCCTTTTTACTATTTTTTTTTAAATATATAGATATGCATACATAAATTAATCTATCCTTTGACACTTTACAAGTTGGAAAGAAAACTAACCACCCAAAAAAACATAACATTCATAAAATTTAATATTTCTAACTACAATTCGAAAACTATGCTTCCAACAATGTGAATAAATCCTACATAAATCCAACAATAAGGTGAACTCAAAGACTTAAATGAGTCCATTAGTGTAAACTCACTAAAAGGTCAATAAAAAATTCACTCCAACACTAGCGAATATAGTCAATATCTCCTTCAGCAAAGGGATCAACTCGATCAAACATATGATTTGATAAAGAAACAAAAATCAGCAAATATCAAAATCCCAAATAGCAACAATTGAATAAAATTTTATGAAATTTACATTTACCTCTTGAGTAAACTCAGTCGTGCCTTTGGAGATAACATTAAATATGTGCCTTAGTACATAAAAGCCACATAAATTGGTACCCATTGGTTGCCTACGGCTCTATAAGAAAAAAAATTAGAAAATCATATATCCGTGAACAAAACAAGTGAAATTTGCACCAAAACAAATATTCAGTAAAATCCAAATTCTGATGCTACTATGAACAAAGAATATCAATCAGCAAAGTTGGAATCAAATCAGAATGAAAACATGCACAAATCACAATGAAATCAACAAGCTTAAATCAATATCAACTAAAGACCGAAGGTGATTGGGAAAAATGCTCCAATATTTTATTCATTCATAGTAGCTGCACATATATGCACAAATCCTCCAGTACTGATGGAGTAAGTTACGGAACCTAATAGGAATAATAGGAAACTAATAAAAAACTAATTAGGAAACAAATACAAAATAACAAATCTAATCATATCAGCCTATCAATCTGAAATTAATATATTCCAATATATTTCCTAATAGATTAATATATTTTCTAATATTTACATATTTCCAACATCAACCAAGGATCATATATCTTCAAATAGCCACATTTGCAAAAAGAGTCCAAAACAGTTTAAAAAATTCTGGAGCAGATTGCAAATCAAATTTCAGATATGTGATTGCAAACCAAAACAGAATTAAATCCACCACAATGTAGACTTTTGCAGAATCTGATGAAGCCAGCAAATGAAGAATAATATTAAAATGTAAAATCACAATGCAAAGCAAAATCAGAGAAACAAATCTGATTTAAATGTAGAGCCACAATTTCATATGCAAATGCGCAATAAGACCAGAAAATGCCACCAGAAAAGGACATGACATTGCTGTTATAATTAACATTTAGTGACCTAACTGCTTCTGGCCTTGTATTCCAGAATCAAAATAATTGGCGAGTGAAAATTATCTATACAAGTTCAGAAAATAGGTGGACAGTTCTTCCTGAACCTAAACGGTAACTTTAGTGTGAGTGAAAAGTTTTGTACTGAACTTAACGTTTCAAAAGTTTGGAGTTAAGATATCCCTCATTTTAAGTAAAGATCTGTTTCTTTAAATCCAACCGTGCCAATTTTATTTGCAAAAGTTTTCTTACAAATCAATAGGATTAGCTTATTAACATAGAATAGAATTTTTTCTCTTTTTACTCCACAACATTTTGAACTACTTTTAATAAACACCAGCAGGCATGCATTGATCAAATCCTAAATATATCTTCAAATGAAGAATCATATTCATATTAAAATGTAAAAACACAATGCAGAGCAAAATCAGAGAAACAAATCTGATCTGATTTAAATGTAGAGCCACAGTTTCAAATGCAAATGCTCAATATATAAAGCCACCAAAAAAGAAGTTAGAACATCAACTTACTTTTGGTGTGATCCATTGAGTGCCCTTCACCTCATGTGAGTGCTTTCGTAATACAGTAACTTGGTATGTCCTCATGGCCCTATTAACATAATCACATGGTTAATAAGTTACCACAAAGGTTATTTGTTTTACATAAGTAAACTTACGAATCAATTGTCTTCTTCAAACCCTTCCCCGGTTGTTTGTGAAGGGAACATAGGAGGATGACGCAATTACTCTTCACAGATAAAAGGACAAATTGCCAGTGATAACTGAAAAAAAGGAATGAACATCAAACAAGTTCAAAAGAATTATGATGGAAAGAACTTTTATTCTTACTCATGATAATATGGTGCTAAGAAACACTCAATTTTGTCTTCACATATCCTCCGTGATAAGTATTCATGTCTTAAAGAAGCATTGTTTCCTTTCTCGTGCATGTGAACTGGGCAAATAAATCCAAATTTATCCAAGTTGTTTGAGGAAACTAACTCCCGATGCATGTACCTATTATAAAGCAAGTTAGTAAGGGTTAAATTCTTTAATCAATATATAATTGTACAATAAAACACTTACATCATAAACACTTGGATATTTGCAATGGTAACTTGTTGGTTAGGAGCTACAAGGGCTACTAAGTCCTTCTTATCAATATAGACTGTTATCCCTGGCTTCCCTACAACTCCTGGATCCATTAACAATGATTTTAACCCAAATGATGTATCATATGACATCAAAACCACTAGTTGTAGGGCATTTAATCGAGGTTGTGGCTGGGATAGCAAATGGGGTTGTTGAACTGGTTGATTTGACTAAGTTACCTTGGCTCTAACCATATTAACAAGTCTCTTTGGCCACAACACAAAAGTTTTTACAGCCTCACCCATAGTACGTATTTCTTCGTTGATAGGGATGGGGACAGGAGCATCAGCAACTATCACCTCTTCAACCACAACTCTTACTTGATCATCTGGTATTTCTCTGTGATGGATGGTTGTGCCAAAGTTATAGACACTACCACGTGCTACTAATCGCCTACTAGGATCCTCCAAATATAGATCACAAGGTTCACCATTTTGAATATCATCAACCTTAGATGTATGCTCAACAATAAAAAAACTCTCTTTAGTGCTTGGAAAATCTGTAGGCTCATGTAACTTAGGGGCAATTGGCACCTCTCTTGAACTCATCATGCACATCATTTCCTCCCTCATCTTTCTTAACTGATCATCTAACCTCGCTTCTAATTGGGCTTCTAGTCGTGCATCAAATGAAGCTTCTGCCTCTGCCCTTGCCTCTGCCTTCATAGTAGCCAACAATGCTTCCACCTCATCCCGAGACACCACACTTGAGGAATGACGTGAACGTGGTCCAAAGTAGTCTTTTAAGCCAATATTTCTTCCAACTCCCCTTACACGCCCTGGATAATCTGGCTTTCCTGTAGCAGTAGTCAAAATATCATTTCTCCCCGAAAGAACCCTTAACTTGTTGCTGTTGAAGTACTTCCTATTAAAAAGATAACGAGCATGAGAATTACTATGTTACCAGATATAACAAAATTAATAGGCTTACTTACAATATTTTCAGCAATTATGCGAGCACGTTCACTTGTATAAGACCCACTCCTCTTTTTGTGAGCATACATCCAACTATCTCGCGACGTACTGGAGATGGTGGAGAAAGAGTAATAGTTGGATCAGATTGGGATTGTTCTTCTAATCTTTTTTGCTTGGCCGCCATTAGGTCTTTCTCAGCCTTTGCATAACCTCCGCGAGACATTGTATGGGGGTAATCATTCTTGCTTCCATTTTCTATTGCTTTGACCCTTTTTTCCTATGAATATGAATATATATGTGATTACAATTAACAATTAACAAATATTGCAATTCATAACAAAAATAAATTCATAGATGTTAAAATATTAAAACAAATCAACTAACCATAGCTTGTGGAGTAGTTCGAATCTTGCAGAATTCTTGCCAAGTATTTTCATCAACAAATGAGTAATTACTACAAGGAGTAGCATCTTTCACTTTCTTGTTATGCAGATAATCGCGAGCTAATTGTGTCTTGAATGACCTCCAACGAGTTGAACAATATGATAGTGTCTTTTCTTCAAAGCTTCACTTTTAGGAACGTCATAAGTAAGCTGCAATTTTTCCCATTGAAATAGTTATTGACAATAATAACAATCTATCGCTTATAAAAGTGATGATAATACTAGTATACCTGGATAGTGTCCCAAATATTATTCTTGATAGGATCTTTTATGTTTTTCCACTCTTCAACCAAGATGCTTGCCTTACTACGTGCTAGAAGACTAACAAAACTAATATACTTTGTCGCATTAGGCCCAATCGGTTTCCAATACCTATCAAACTGTATTGATATCTTTTGCCCGTTCCTCCGACCTAAGGGAACATCTTTCAATCGAGTTCCACGTCTACCTTTCCTCTGTGTAGGCTTGTTGCTTTGATTCTCACTCAAGGTTTTGTTAGGCCCACTCTGATCAACATTATAGGGTTCAACGGAAGTATTACTACCCTCACTTTGATTAACATTAGGGGGCTCTCTCAAAGTATTGCTAGGCCCACTCTGATTAACATTAGGGATCTTGCTTAGAGTATTTTTGGGCCTACTATTATCCTCCATGTTCCTGTTTAGACAATAAAATAAAGTGAAACAATAAACTATCACATGAAATAATAACTATAAATAATTCAATCATAAATCAAACACAATCACTAAATAAGTTGAAAATTATTACAATAAGAAAAATAACTAACTTTTATATAGGGATATCCTCCCATATCCCTTCTTGGTGATCATTTCTTTTGCCATGTTCATCATCAACTTCTTCTTCATTCATTTTAGGTAGACCCCTTGAGAAAGAAGGAGTCTCAGCAATATCAAAATTTGAACAATTCTTCTCATCTATATCAATGACCCTTTTACCTTGGAGAGCCACAAACCACCTTTTATCTGCAGGATATGTTATATAGAAGACTTGTTTTGCCTGGTCAGCCATTATGAACGGTTTATCTCCAAAACTTCTATTATTTAAATCAACTAATGTAAATCCTAGTGGATCAACTAGAACACCATTATTGACATTTACCCACTTGCACTTGAAGACAGGTACTCTAAATTTAATGTAGTCTACCTCCCAAATATCTTCTATGATCCCATAATAAGGAATGGCTGCTACTTTAGGTTTCTTGTCTTTCGAACTAGAAAAGTGTGTAGATTCAGCCGTTAACATAACACCACTGTTTTGCACAGTACTCTTATCATCCAAAGACTTGGTATAGAAGGAATACCCATTAATATCAAATGCAGTCCAACTTATCACATCAAACTCAGGACCATGTGCTAACCATTTAACTATATCAGAAACACATCCATCATTCTCAACCTTCTGTTTAAACCATTGTGCAAAAGTTTTATTGTGCTCCTTAATCAACCTTTGCTCAGTCATTCTTATTCGACTATTCTCTTTCCTTACAAGTTCTTTATGAGCATGTATATAGTCTTGGACTTCATCAATATTATTCAATATGTACAAGTGTACCTTCTGTATTTCATCAAGATCCACACTCTTCATTGTAACCCCACGTTTACCCCCTTCTTCATCACGACGTTTACAAAGTCCAATAGGTTTAACTTTTGACAAGTAATGCTGACAAAATTCCATAGCTTCCTCGGAAATATATTTTTGAA
Source organism: Mimosa bimucronata (assembly GCA_037074515.1). NCBI lineage: Eukaryota > Viridiplantae > Streptophyta > Magnoliopsida > Fabales > Fabaceae > Mimosa > Mimosa bimucronata. Next base: position 8,114,312 of record CM073446.1, read on the forward strand.
CAATAGATGCCTCAGGTCGATTTGGATTCTTCACATATCCTTTTAAGATCTTCATAAATCTTTCAATTGGGTACATCCATCGTAAATAGACAGGGCCACACAACTTAATCTCTCTTACTAAATGAACAATGAGATGCACCATGATATCGAAGAATGCAGGAAGAAAGAGCTTTTCAAGTTGGCACAAAATAAGATATGCTTCATGTTCCAATTCATCCAATTGATCAACATCAAGGACTTTATTGCATATAGCATTAAAAAAGAAGCAAAGTCTTGTTAAAATGTGTCTTAAATCATTTTCAAAAATTCCTCGTATTGCCACTGGAAGTAGTTGTTGCATTAATACATGACAATCATGAGACTTTTGGCCTACTAATTTCAAATCTTTCATTGATACGAGCTTCCTATGATTTGAAGAATACCTTGATGGCACTTTAATATTGTATAAACACTCACAAAAACTTCTTTTCTCCTCCTTGGATAAAGTACGAGCGGCTGGAGGACAATAAGTCCTCTTACCATCTGATCTTGGATGTAAGTCCTCCCGTATGCCCATTTCTTGTAAATCCAGTCTTGCCTTCACACCATCCTTAGAACTACCTTGTATGTTGAGAAGAGTTCCAACAATACTATCACAAACATTCTTCTCTACATGCATGACATCGATGCAATGTCTTACATCTAGTTTTTGCCAATATGGAAGATCAAAGAAGATAGACCTTTTTTCCATATTTTTGCTTCATTTTTACTTTGCGAAGTCTTCCCTAAAACAACATTGATGTTTTTAACCCTTTCATAAACTTGCTCTCCAGTCAATGCCTCCGGAGCATCTTCATGCTCTTGCCTGCCATAGTATACTTTCTTCAATCTACGATATGGGTGTCCTTGTCAAAGAAATCTCCTATAACCAAGGTACACTGTCTTCCTTCCATGTTGAAGATGATGGGAGCATGTTCCTTCTTCACAAATCGGGCATGCTTTATACCCCTTAACACTATACCCTGCCAAGTTACCATATACAGGGAAGTCGTTTATTGTACAAAAGATCATGGCCCGCATTTTAAAAACCTCTTTTCGATTTGCATCAAAGACATCCACACCATCTTCCCATAATTCTTTCAAGTCTTCTATCAATGGTCTTAGGTAAACATCTATGTCATTCCCTGGTTGCTTTGGTCCAGATATCAACATAGATAGCATTATGTACTTGCGTTTCATGCATAGAAGAGGAGAAAGGTTGTAAATCACCAAAAGAACGGGCCATGAACTATGTATGCTACTAAGGCTACCATAAGGATTCATGCCATCTGTACTGAGTCTAAGTCTGAGATTTCTTGCCTCTTTACCGAAATTTGGAAACAGTCGATCAATTTTCTTCCATTGAGGTGAATCGGCTGGATGCCGAAGCTTTCCATCAACAATCCTATCCTCCGCATGCCATGTCAGATTTTTTGCATCATTTTCATTAGCAAATAGGCGCTTTAACCTTGGTACAATTGGAAGATACCATAAAACTTTTGCAGGAGCCTTCTTCGATTTGTACCTTGGTGTCTCACATATCGGACACTTCTCCATCTCTTTAAACTCTTTTCTGTATAGTATGCAATCATTCCGGCATGCATGTATTCTTTTATATTCCATTCCTAGTGGACATAGTATTTTCTTCGCATCATAAAAGCAATTTGGCATCACATTTTCTTTTGGAAGCATGCGCTTCAACAACTCAAGCAACTCTGTAAAACTTGTGTCACTCCACCCATTTCGTGCTTTTAAACTTACCAATTCCAACAAAGCATTCAATAATTGGAAATCTTCGCACCCGGGGTATAAAGGCTTCTCTGCATCATTGTGCATGTTACCATGTACTTGCTTGAAAGACTCTTGTCCAACATCACGAATCATGTCTTCAATATGATCACGCATATCTATATCATCAAAGGCCTCATCCTCTTGTTGGGATGAGCTTTGCCTTTCCATTTGTTCACCATGCCATATCCACACCGTATAACTCTTGCAAAACCCCTCACAAATTAAGTGTGTGTATATATTTGTAGCACCTAGTCACCTCTGATTAAGACATTCCATACAAGGACAATAAAACATCCCACTACCATCGTCAACATTTCTTTTTGCAAAGTCCAAAAACTCCTTCACCCCATTATTGTACTCATCACTCGTTCGTTTAGCATTTATCCAACAATGGTCCATATATATTCAAATTTGTAAAGACTAGAAGAGATTTGATTTCAAGTCACCTAAACACATTTTAAAGAATATATCATGTTATCAAGTGACCAATGTCACTAAAGAATGACTTTAAAACTAATTCCTACGTGGATTTAACAATGTAATCACATATAAAAGCCACTAGACCTCATTGCTGATTTAGCTATTGTTCTATTCAAATTAATTTATTCAAGCCAATTTTTGGTTAAAAAAATATCAAAAGTCATGGTAAAAACCTATCAATTGGCAATCATGAACCAGCACATCATGGCCTTTTCAAAACATCATAAATCATACTCAACACAAGACACAAGCAACAATTAACAACTTGAAAAAAAGGAGGCAGTATTTATCAAACTTACGTGAATGAATTTCCATGATAGACAATTGGAGGTCCAATCCAGCAATGACACAAAAAGCAATTTGCAGTTGCATCATCCCAAAATAATTAAGAAAAGGAATAGCAAATCATTTATACATGATAATACCAGCATTATGTGAAAGATTGACCTACCAAGTGAAAACAATAATACTAATTTCATAATAATAACAATGATCATAAGTAGTAGAGGTATGGGGTAAAGTGATGCATACAATTTGACAGCCTAAAAGTATAAAATCTCTAATGCTTAAGAGTAACCCTAGCAAAGAGCCAATTACAATATTACCACCAAAATCTAGAACTTAATAAAATAATTAGATTTCTATTGGTTCTTCTGGATTGGTCTCTTAACATTCAACCAATTAATGAGAAAAAGAAAAACCACTAACAATGCAATAAGCATTGAGCACGAATAAGCACCCAATTATCTATTGCAATTTATAGCTCTTCAAATGCCATTTTCAGGTTAAATTAAGGAAGTCAATAAGCGCAAGATCCAGCTAAATGCACTAACCTCAAGAATTGACTAAAATGTGCAGCTGAATCAAGAATTATCTTTTCTTCACAACAGAAAAAAAATCTATAATCTACAGTTCTCTTAAATCATAACACCAGAAAACAGACCTTAGCAATGCCTTCAATTTGATCTAACAAGGAGATAATGTGTCGCAGAGTCACTGACCAATACCATAACTGATGCAATTGCTTATTGGCACTAAGGCACTTCTTTGCCTTTGCTAAATCTTGCTTCAAGACAGCAATACTTTCAGTGGATTCACTGAACAGCTTCAAGATCTGTGGAGAAAGACAAGTAATCATAAAAACGAAAGTACAGGGAGGGACCAACTTTAAACTTGCTACTTTCAAAGATTTTCAGGAAAAGACTGAAAACTAAGAAATTTTAGCGATGCAGGAAGAAATTTTGAAAACCAGAGGGAAGAAATAGAAATGATAATACAAGAAAATGCAACATAAAGGGAAAAATTCTGTTGATCTATACAATCATTATTTATAATTAAGGTACATCCTAACATTTCATCATGTTAGTGGGTGTACTTTAATATCCACCACTATCCATGACTTGTTAATCAAACATTAAATAAAACAGAGAAACAAATTTCACCTAAAGATCCTTTAATTTAAACTCTATCAATAATAATAAAGTTATAACAAAGGGATGGATAAAAAAAATTTCAACCATTGAAATGTTAAAGAAAAAGAAAAAAGTGGTGGAAGGTCTTCTTTTTAATAATATACTTAATCCGATTCAAATTATAAGACACTTTCAATCACCTCATCCAAATTAAAGAAGAGAGTTAACTAAATAAATTTGTCTCAAATTGAAAAAGTCAACTTTTACTCTATTAAAATGCATCTTACTCCTCTCCCCTTTCACAATATATGATATGTATTAGCAATAAATAGGGTGAAATTAGAAAATTGTAAATAATAACTCTCATAGTAACTTACATTATATAAGAATTTCTCTCGAAAGACCCCATATATTTTATACCCACCAAATAAAATTGGGGGGTAAATGCCACAGAAAATGATGTTAGAATTTTGAGATATAAAAAGCAGAACCAACCTTAACTCAAAAGGCATTATGCTCTCTTTTTAAAGTTCCCATGCACCTTAAGTAACGTAACAAATCCTTCTCTTTCTCTCTATCTCTAAAGCCAAACTCACCAAATTACATTACATCTCACACCCAACACACCACCCAAGTTGTTCAATTCTCAACTCACATTTCATTTCTGGGCATCAAATTAATCTTCCAATAATGGCTCTCAATTTCACATTCCTTCTTCTCCTTCTCTGTCTCACTCTTCAAACCGTTTATTAATAGACTCCATTAAAAAAAGACATGAGCCAAACACCAAACAAAGGCCACAAACACAACAGTTACTCAATGCAACTATTTCACTAGAAGTTTGGTAGATGTATTCTAGATAGTAAAAGACAAACAATCACATTTTTCTACATGGTGAAGTGGCTTGGCGAGTTTGGAACTGGCTTGGCAAGTTTGGAACAGGTTTTTTAGCATCTTGAATGAGAGTTGGATCTGTCTGGCTGACTTACAAGTGTTCAAGGCAGCAAGTTTTGTAGCAGGATAGCAGTGCATTTAGTTAGAACAGAATGCAAGATTTTGAAATAAATAATTCCAAGACTAAACATATTACTACTCATAATTCAAAGCATAAATTGTAACACAATATCCGAAATCAAATTAGACCATTCAAGCAACAAGTTAAAGTCTGAACATACTATTACTCATAATTCATGAATCTATGACATCACAATGAATCCTCAATTATCATTAATGACAATTGCAGTAGCGGCTGCTTCTAGCTTGCTGAAAGACTAACAACAGAACACTAAAACTATAATTAAACACAAAATACAGGAGCAGCAAGAAAGACTTTAATTAAACACAAAATAATGCAGAATTCTATAATGCAGAAGACATGCAAAAGGAAAACTGAACCGAATCATCTATCATTGCCCATCACAAAATAATGCAGAATTCTATACAGCAGAAAACAAAATAATGCAGAATTCTATACATCAGAAGACAAAAGCAAGACTTTACTGGGAAGGAAGCGCAGATAACACTTATATTTAGAGTCATATATAAATGGCAAACAAGGACGAGAACAGGGCAAATTATCAACGCAACAAGTCTCAGCAATCCCTAATTGCAATATTCTCCTATTGAAATTGTCAAAATTAAACTAAACATTTCTCTTATACAAGTGCTCAAACTTCAAAACCAAGTTATGAAATTCATAGAGCTTCCTTTGTTTGCTAATCAGAAGTTATAATTACTGCGAAATTACTAGAAATTGAACAGCAAGATGGAGAAGAAAGAAGGAAGGAAACCTGCTGCTCAGTACGGGCAAGACGTTTGAGAATGATTTCGCCTTCAAGTGCACGTCTTTCTTCGATGGCCTCGCAGCGATTCCGATCTGGGCAGCAGCGACGAGCAAGGAGAAGGTGGGGGTGAAGGCGAAATCGACTAGCACAGAGAAGGTAAGACAGAAGCCGAGATCGACCATTAGGTTTGAAGAAAATGGGATTCGATGAAGAAGATACGGAAGGGCGAAGCAGTTGCAGGAAAATCGGAGGAGATGAGGCTGTGATCGATCAGTATCCTGTGTCCGCTTTCATCGATCCTTTTGCTAACTGGTTAAAAAAAACAAAGATTATATTTTATCTACACAATTACACCACAAATGTAAAAATGCAGTCTAATAAAAGTTCACAATATTTACAAAAATGCCACCGCTCATATTTTTTAAACCACATATATAAAGAAGCAATTTAAACAAAGTTAACAATATTTACAAAAATGACACCGCTCATATTTTTTAAACCACATATATAAAGAAGTAGTTTAAACAAATTTCACAATATTTACAAAAATGACACCGTTCATGTATTTTAGACCACTTTTATCTAAAAAGCGGTCTTAAAAATTCATATTATTTACAAAAATGGCACCGTTCATATTTTTTAAACCATACCTCATATATGTGGTCTAAATAGGGTGGTTTAAATAACTCTTTTTGTAGTAGTGTAACTTAAATTGACCCGACTAGGTGAATGTCAAACCTGGCAACACCGCCATGGAACTAGTCCAAGTATGTCACTGATCCGGGATGCCAATACCAAGGGCAACCCATTTCAACCTGTCATTAACCCGTGCAACCTGAAGAGTTGTTGGGCTGACCATATTTGGTTTTTTAAATATATTTTTAATTTATTTTTATGGGGTATGAATTGTTGAAAGTAATATTGGTCAAAGTTAATGATAATCTTGGTGTTAATAACTATTAATTTAGTGACTAAATGACTGTAGGTATGGATTATTTGTTATCATTTATCTAGTTTGATATTTTATTGAGAATAATATTTAATTATTACTAATTATGCTGTCATTGAAATATTTGTTAATACTATAATGTCAATAAGTCAAAGAAATTTTAAAGAATTTTGATTAAGTATATAATTATTTTGTTAGTGATTCAAGATAGTGAATCAATATTTAAGGTAATTTTTTTAAATTTTTTATTCCCATTCGGTCTGGCCCCGAGTTGACTTCAAGGTGACCCACTAACTCGACCGGTTCAATAATAGGTGTTTTGATAACATTGTTTTATATACTAAATTGTCAAAGCCACATTTGAATTTGAATAAATAAAGTATATTCATGGAGACTGTGATTGCTGGAAACTCTCTGGATGGTGGTGTGTCAGCAAAAGATTCGGATGCCTTGATTCGGAGTAGGAAGAAGGTCAAGACTGGGGAGGCGTATGTCTCTAATGAACATGCTGTTATTCCAAGAGTGGAGGATTGGATGTTTAAGAATGAGGAGGATACGATTGAGGAACCGGAGAAGGTTTCTCCTAGAAGATCATACAAGGAAGCGTGTGCTAATGAGGATCCTTTGCCTTAGGATGATAAAGAAGACATGGATGAGTGGTGGCATGATGATAGGTGGAAATCTAGAGTTAAAGTCAAGATAGCTAAGAAGGGCCTGAATATAATCATTCTCCCAGAGTTTAAACAACAGTTGGCGAGAAAGAAGTTGACGTCCTTGTTTGTTAGGCTTCTCAGACACACTGTTTGGGAGGATTATCTAAACACAAGGCTTTAACGTATGTGGGGGAGAAGGGGTGATGTCGTAACAATGGAGATTGGGTTTGTTTTTCCTGGTGAAGCTGAGTAGCAAAGAAGACTATGAGTTTGCTCTAACAGGGGGACCTTGTAACATCCTAAGAATTTAATTAAGGATTAGTGGTAATTTAAGAACTGATTTTGGCTTAATTAAGGAGTCTTGGAGAGTTTTATAAAAAAATTTGGGAAATTGCGGTATTTTAGAATATTTTTAAAGGCCTAGTTTCTCCCTTAATTTGAGGAAGTTAGAGGTAAAGAAATTATTTTTGGACTCAAAATAAATTATATAAGGAGAAAACTCTTAGGAGATAATTAAAATAAATTTTGGAATTAAAAAGAGGATTTTATTTTAGTCAAATATATCTTATTTAAGGATTTAAGGGCCTAATAGTAATTTTCCCCCTACTTATTTAATTTTATTTTATATATTCCCTTTTTAATCCTTTTTCCTTTCCTCTCTCTCTCTCTCTCTCTCTCTCCCGTATTCCTTCTTTGTTTCCCTTCCTCTGTTTCACTGATCCCCGCGCGCGTCAAGGAGAGAAAGGAGAGTGAGGGCGGTGACGGCTGCCGCTGCCGTCGCCGCTGCCACCGTCCGAAACCCCCTAGTCCTCCGTCTCCCTCTCAGTTCCTATTCCCTTCTCCTTTCCCTTCCCTTTTCCTGTTGGCGTCGCGAGAAAGAGAGAGAGATTGAGTGAGGTGGTGATGCGATTTGGGAGGCGGTCTGGGCAGTTTTTCGGCGGGCTTTCAAGTGGCATTGGAGAGCATTTGGAGTTGGGTAATTTTCCCTTCATTCCTTTCCTATTTGTTCTTGATTTTTCTATAGAGAAAAATTCTAGGGTTTGTTTGATTTTTGAATTTTCTGGCTTGATTGGGGCAATTTCCTTATGCTACATGTTTATTTAGACTGCTTGATTATTGTAATGTGGTTAATTTGGTTTAATTTGGCCCTATGTGAGATTTTGCTTGCTTAAACTTTGAATAAAGCTAAGTTTACGACAAGAAATCCTTTGGATATGAGCTTTTAAACTTGATTTATGAATTCTAGAGGGTTATTGGAGTTCAACGATAATGTTGGTTGGGTTATTGAGTTTGATTTAGAGTTTGGTTGAGAAATGGGATTTTTAGGTGTTTTAGGGAAGTAGAGTGTTGCTTTTAGGAATATTAAACATGGAAGATGGGTTAGATGAATTAAATGTGAATATTTGACTATGTTTGAGTAGAGTTGATGAAGAATTTTGTTGTAGAAAAATTATGGAAGAAATGGAGTGATTATAGGAGGTTATGAGGCAAGAAGGAAAGATTAGTGTTTCTTGGGAAATAATGATGATTATGAGTAAATTGATTGCCCTTATATTTTTATTGAATTTATATGGTGATGATAATTGGTTTAACTTGGTTAGATAGTGCGTTGGATAAGAATGGTAGGATGTTTAAGGGAGAATTAGATTGTTTTAATATATTATGTTAATTATGAGAGGGGATGATTTAAAGGAAATTGTGTGGGAAAGTTGGTATATGTTTGAATGTTATTGAGAGAGAGATTGGATTATAAGGATTATGGGAGAAATTGTGTAGCTATAGGAAATTGTAAGGAAGAGAGAAAGGAAATTATATTTCTTGGGAGTATGTGGATTAGGAATAAATTGGAAATGTTTTCCTTTAGGCATGAATGGGAGTGGATGGAATTTGAGTTCTTGATTGTTTAGTTATTTTGAATTGTTCATATGAGCTTACCCATCGGTTGTCATGGATTGGTTTGGCTTGAAAGGAATCTATAGGAATTTGGGTGATTAAAGTTTGGTTTGGTTGGAGGTTTGTCAAAAATTGATGTGAGTATGATTGCTTGAAATTAATTGGATATTTAAATAAACCCATCGAGGTTAAATAAGGATGATTAAAGGTTTGGGTGAGTTAGATTTTTGACCTATATGAATTGTTGGATTATTAAAGTTGATTCTAGATTATTGTGGGCTCAATAAGGTTAATGATATTATATATCTATGTGGCTTGATGGAATGGTGGTTTTAAAGGCTTTGGCCCTTTAAATTGTTAAAAATTGTATGTCTAAAGGGAAGTATGGATTTGCTGGTGATCCTTGAAGAGTGTGATGATTATTTTAGGTAAATTGATGTTGGTGATTGATTATTAATGATTTAGATTGTTGGAAAATTGGCTAATGGTAACAAAACTTGCCATCCCTAAAATTATGATTTCTACTTGTGTGCAAATGCTGTAATGATTGGAACCACGAGGCTTACACATTACAACGTTCTATTAGATAAGATTGGTTGCTCTGCAGATGAGCTACAGGTATTGATACATTCTCTGTCATACGTGTATCAGCGAAGTACAACTGCCATATCGATGGGCGTCGATTGGTTGAACTGAACTGGAAGACAGCATGATATGGTATATTTATTGTTTTTAGCCAGTTCAGGTAACCACTCTCACCTCACTACTTGGTTGTGTGTGATGTTAGTTAGGGATTTTCCAAAATCACTTTTATATATGTATATATGCTTATAATGAGAGATAGATTTCAAATGTTACTTTTATATTAAATCAGTCTATTGGGTACTTTAATATCATAGTTATTTTAATATAATAATATCAAGTAATTTGTTATAATGTCTGTATTATCCTGGTTGTTTATGTTGGCGAAATTGGTATTGCTATGGTACTGGGTATGGGTAGCCCCCATTGAGTACTACCTTTCAGTTTGCTGGGTATGGGTAGCCCCCATCAAGCATTACTTCTGTTATGGTGTACTGGGTATGGGTAGCCCTCATCGAGTACTACCTTTCGGTATGCTCGGTATGGGTAGCCCCCATCGAGCATTATCTCTGTTGTGGTGTACTGGGTATGGGTAGCCTCCATCGAGTATTACCTTTCGGTGTGCTGGGTATGGGTACCCCCCATCGAGCATTACCTCCGTTGTGGTACTGGGTATGGGTAGCCCCCATCGAGTACTACGTTTTAGTGTGCTGGGTATGGGCAGCCCCTATCGAGCATTACTCTCGTTGTGGTGCTGGGTATGGATTGAAATCTCCATCGAGTTCCACTTCTCCGTGGTTCTGGGTACGGGTTGAAATCCCTGTCGAGTTGTATTCTGGTCCATCTAGTGGTAAGGGACAACTTAATGATTCGCAGTACGATTGTTAGTGATATTGTGAAGAATGCATTTTTGAAACTAGTTTGTAAAAGACTGTGATATATGGAATGATAAACTTATTTTCTGGTACCCTTTAGGCGCTCTGCTAACCCACTCACACTCTTGTATTGAGTTGAGTTGTGGTTACTGAGACATGTTTGTCTCACCCCGTGGTTATTTCTATTTTTGCAGGTGGTCATGCCTTGACTAAGGTGCAGGGAAAGGGGACGAGGCCAACCGGTTCTGATAACTCCTAGAAATTCATGATTATTTGAGTATATTTGTCTTGAGTTTTTGTCTATTATTTATACATTTTGGATACTCAAGAGGGAAAATGCTCATTTGATTTTCGGTTGCACATTATTGTATATTTATATAGATTTTGATTGTTTTTATTGTTAGTTTCTCATATTGTTTTATGTAAATTTTGTAGGAATAATTTGATGCAATAAGCAAGAGATTTTAGCCCTCCACCAAGCTCCCAATTGAACAAAAATAAGAAGAAGCCAAAGATCAACCCAAGGAATAAGGAAAACAGAGCAAAGCACCAGAGAAGAAAGGACTTTGCCGTGGACTTCGCGTTTTGCTGCGTTTTGGACAGAATAGGGGCGCATTTTAACTGATATAAAAGCTAAGGCTTCGTTGTGAGTCCTCATTCTTCGACTTCTGGGCATGCTTGGGGGTGTTTTGCTCTGCTAGGGCATGGAGTTTGGAGGGGATTGAGCTTGGGCTTGGAGCTTTAAAGAGATTTGGGCTTCCTCTCTTGGTTTATCTCTTCCATCTTCATTCTCTTCTCTTGTTTTGTTTTGTAATGTTGTATATACATGCTCCCTTGGAGTTGTAGAACATGAGTAGCGAAATACTTTGATTCTAGGATTATTTTGAACCCTTGTATGGATTGATTCTTGATTCCTCCTCTTAATTTGTGATTAATGATATCTATGTGCTTATTTTACTCCGTTCCTAATGCTTCTAAGTGTTTGATCACCATTTAGATTGTTGGGTTCACTTGATTTATGACTCGAGAGAGCTAGGTTGAGTGTAGAACTTGGGTAAAGTAGTGCAAGAACCGGAAGTTTGCATGGATGGATGGTTTTGCTGGTAAGATAGAGATATACTTGCTAGCCTTGCATATTCACATTAGGGTTGGGGCATTAAAATTGGGTTTTATTAAATTGTAGCAAGAGATTGTGCAACTTAAATAAAACTAAACACTTGTTCTTGACGCGAGAGCGCTTTTACGAGTACCCAATGAACCCTAGATTAGCACATGGTGTTGTTGAGAGCTTCTTTGAGGGGAGGTTAATTGAGTTTTGAGAAGTACAAGGGGGAGAGATAATCTTAGGACCCATTTAAGCCTTGAGGTTGGAGAATCACTTGTTTATAGTTTTATTTTCATTTTATTTTCTTAGTTAATTTTCAAACTCTACATTTGTATCACTCAAATTGGGCGAGAGTGTGATAATCATTGTTTGACCGGGTTTTGGACAAATCCTCGTGGGAACGATACTTTACTCACTACTTTATTACTTGGCGCGACCCATGCACTTGCGGCGCAGGGCGAACAGGTTCACATGAATCGGTGAGTTGGCCGGTAGAGCTATTTTTAGAGCTGTATAATGCCACATATAGGCTTGCATTCGCTTCCGCATGTTTATGTATTTGATTGATATTTAATTCTGGATGACTGTATTAATATTTGCTTAAATTCATTTTTATGTACGGGTTTTGTTCAATAACCATGTTAGAGGAATCTTTTCTAACATGGGTATGGTGAATCTTGATTGTTGTGAGGTTAGCGTTTCTAAATGTGGATTTTTATTAACCATGTTAGGAGGCTCCTTATCTAACATGGTTAAATCAACTGGTATTTGTTAATTAGGTAAATTTTTACTATGTTAGGAGAATCCTTTTCTAACATAGTTACGGTAAATTATCCATGATAGTATGATTGTTGGAATATGTGTTTGCTTTTTCTATCATGGATAATCAATTGAATTCCTAGGCAAACCTTTTTCTAACTATGGTAGGGGTATTGTGTAATCGTATGAAAGCCCCCCTTTTCCTATCATAATTAGTATTGTTAGGTGTGATTACGGTTGATAGTGATGGGTTATTAGAGGTTAATTATCGATTAGTAGGAAGGATTTTACAGACCTTGGATGATTCTGGAACATTATTTAGTAGTTTAACCTTGGAAACCTGATTTTGATCTAGATGCTAATGAGGTATCAAAATTGGCTATATAGGTGCGAATTCCGAAGTTTCTTGTTGATTATTATGATAAAGGCATTCTCTATGTGGTAGGTAACCAAATCGGTAGAGTTTTAAAAGTCAATACGAATACTTTCCGCCACTCAAAGGGAAGGTTTTCCCATTTATGTGTGGAGATCAATCTTAATCGTCCCTTACTCTTGTTATTCTGATCAATGGAGTCGAAAAGAAAGTGGTTTATGAGGGTTTACATTCAATCTGTTTTTCATGTGAAAGATACAGGCATGCTGCTGAAAGGTATTAATTTAGTAAGAAGGAAGAGGTAGTCATGAAGGAGGGGGTTGTCAAACCTAATTCAGTGGATAAAAATGAGTTGTCGGAGGCTATGGTGTCGCAGGTGGATTCGAAGGAACAAGAGTGTGGAGAATGGATGGTGGCTCCCCGCTGCCAGTGGCCGCAACGGGTGGTAACGAAGACAACATGAATCAGGGTCGTAACAATAATGGCCGTGAAGGAAGGCAGGATATTTGACCTGAAATTGTAGGACGTAATGGGGGAACGAGATTCTCGACCCTAACGGATGAGTTAGTGGAAGATTCAGTTGATGTTAATCAGGTAGTTATTGCACACAATCATCCAAGAATATAGGGACAGCTTGATGACACGTCAGCAATCTATGAAGCAACATGAAATTAGTTTAGGAAAGAAAAATGTGGGGGTGCTATATGACTAGGCTCAAAAGACTGGTGTGGGCTGAAGCTTTTTAAGCCCATATGAGGTTCCTATTAAGACCAAAAATCAAATAACCCAATAAGGGATTGGTCGACAGCAGACTTAGGTTTTGGGTTTGAGTGGTTCGAAGGTTGGGCCAAGCCCAAGAACTGATATAGGGGTATCTTCCAATAGTAAGATGTCACCGGTTGTTCGGAAAAAGCAAGGAAGAAAAAATAAGTCATCAGATTTAAGAATTCTTTCTCATGAGAGCTTAAAGAATTCTGATCATAAAGTGGACCTAGGAGATAGGAGGGAGGAAGGTTTTGTACTTCATTCTAATCCTTTGGGGATTGATGTTGATGTAATAATGCAATCTGTCGATTAAAGGAGACGTGGTTCCTCGGCCATGTCATCTTCATGAAGTGTTGGTTCTTCGAGTTATTAATAATTGATTTTAATGATTTTAATGTCATGGAATACTCGGGGTGCAAGGAGTGGCCCTTTCCATCGTTTCCTTGTGGATTTATGTAGAAGACAGCATGTGGAGTTTTTAGCTTTACTTGATCCTCTGCAACAAGTGTCTAAAGCTCAAGCTCTTTCTCGTCATTTGGGGTGGACCGGAATGCATGTTGTGGAGGCTAAGGGATTTAGTGGTGGTATTTGGTTGTTCTGGGATTTGAATATCAAATTCTCGGTGTTGACAATGGGAGACCAATTTGTTCATGGAGTGGTGGATACAAGAACAAGTAGTGAATAGTTTTCGATAGTGGTATATGGACACCCCAACTTTGCTGTGAGAAGACAGCTATGGGGTTCTCTGAATGCCCTTTGTAATCCTTTAGGCTATAAATGGGCGTTAATTGGTGATTTTAATGCTACTACTCAGAAGGAGGATAAGATGAATAGAGGTCCTAAGTGCACGGGGGTGGACGCTTCTTTTAGGAATTGGATCAATAGTAACAGTCTTGGGGACATAGGATTATGTGGCCTAAAATACACATGGGGCAGTGGGTCCAACCAAAGTAGAATTGACAGGGTACTAGTCTCATCGAGGTGGCAGGAATATTTTACAGATGCAGCAGTTTTTCATTTGCCTAAATACAAGTTGGACCACTGTCTGATAACTTTGCATACTCTTAATTGCGGTGCATTAGAGAAAGTTAGTCGACCTTTTAGGTTCTTTGCCCTATGGGTACGTCATGAAAGTTTCTCTGAATTTGTGAAAGCAAATTGGGATAAACAGCTTAATTGGTCTGATTCAGTTTCATCCTTTACAGTAAATCTAGTGATTTGGAATAATAGGCAAACATTTGGGCATATTCAGAGATCAAAAGAAAAAATTCTCAGTAGACTGGATGGGCTTAGTAGGAAGATGGCTGCTATGGGAGTTTCTTCATCCTTAGAGAACGAGCAACAATCTTTGTGGGGTGAATTGGAAAAAATATTGATGAAGGAGGAGGTAATGTGGATGCAATATTTAAGGACGAGGTGGTATAATGAGGGAGACAGGAATACAAAATATCTTCACTCAGTAGCTAATGGTAGAAGGCTTAGAAATCGGATCACAGCATTGCAGCTGGAGTCTGGGGATTGGTCGTATGATGAGAAGGAGATTATGGAGATGAGTGGTAGATTTTTTCAAAATTTATATACCTCATCGGATCCTTACGTGAATACGTTAGTTTATGATTGTTCATAATCAGTGATATTGAGATTAAGCAAGCTCTATTTGAGTCCGCTGAAAGCTCCAAGGCTTGAGGGTTTAAACCCTCGCTTTTATCAGAGTCAATGGGATATTGTAGGGGGTCCTGTTATTGATTATGTCAGAGAAATCTTTGAGAATCCTGAAAAGGTATCTTTGATAAATGGAACACAGATTGTGTTGATTCCTAAGGAAGAATACCCTTAAACTATTAGGGACTTTCGACCCATAAATCTGTGTTATGTCATATAAAAGGTGGTTACTAAAATTATCTCTAATAGGTTAAGACCTATTTTGCCGGATATTGTCTTGTGGAACTAGTGTAGTTTTGTGAAGGGAAGGCAAAGTTCAGATAATATTATTTTTACTCAAGAAATTATTCATTCCATGAGATCTATGACGAAAAAGGTGGGATATATGGCAATAAAGATTGATTTGGAGAAGGCCTATGACCGTATAAGATGGGATTTTATTTTTGATTGTCTGAAAAAGCTCAAAATTTTGGATAATATTCGAAGTGTTATTCAAAAGTGTGTGTCTACACCGGTGATGAATTTATTGTGGAATGGGTCAGTTGCCAACACATTTAGTCCTATGAGGGGGGTACGTTAAGGGGATCCTTTATCTCCTTATCTCGTCGTTTTGGCAATGGATAAATTAGGTCATTTGCGGTGGTTAGTGGAGAATGGCAGCCATTTCAGCCTCATAATAATGGTATGAAGGTATCTCATTTATTTTTTACGGATGATTTGATATTGTTTGTTAAGGCAGATATGGAACAAGCAGGAGTGGTGAAAGCCATATTAGATGATTTTTGTGATGTATCAGGCCAGAAAGTTAATGCTGCTAAGTTAAGGATTTTTTCTCCAAAAATATAAATCATAACTGAGCTAGGGAGAATTGTGATTTTCTTAATTTTGTTCCTACATCCAATTTGAGTAGATATCTGGGAATGCCTATTTTACATGACCGCATGAATACAGCAACGTATAAGTTTATTCTGGATAAGATGGATACAAGACTCTCTTCTTGGAAAATAAACATGTTATCATTGGCAGCCCGTCAAACTTTGGTATCGTCAGTGGTCCCAGCGTTGCCGTCCTATGCAATGCAGACTACTCCACTGCCACCCTCTACTTGTAAGGAGATTGATAAACGGTGCCGAAGTTTTATATGGGGAAGCACCGCAGCCTCTCCGAAAATACATGCAGTATCATGGGATAGAATTTGTACTCCAAAGGGGTCTGGTGGTCTGGGATTACGTCAAGCCAAATACAAAAGCAAAGCTTACATGACAAAGTTAGATTGGGCTTTGGTTAGTAGGCGTGATTCTTTATGGGTCCAATTTTTGAGGGAAAAGTATAAGGGAGGGAATGATCTTATCCCAAACTTTGAGAAGAGGAGGGTTGAATCTTCTACATGTAGAGGCATTCGAAGTAATTGGAAGACATTGATGGATGGTATTTCCCGGAGATTAATGAATGGGAGAAGTATTTCATTCTGGAAGGATGCATCGATCCCTCACTTTGATAAGTTAGAAGCTGCTGTTGTGAAGGAGATTCAAAGTGAAGATTTGAACTAGAAGGTGGCTGATCTTTTATCACCCTCAGGAGGCTGGGACTGGCATAAGTTTGAAGGTTATTTTAGTCAGGATGTGTTGAATGAGATTGGGAAGGTGAAATTCAGGAATGTGAATGATGTAGATTTCCCAATTTGGAGGTGGACATCTGATGGGCAGTTTTCACTTAAATCGGCATGTGAACGAATTAGTCGGCACAGAGATGACATGGTATCTAGAGTTTGCACATTACCTTGGAAGCTTAAGGTTCCTCAGAGATTTAAAGTGTTTCTATGGTTATGTCTCCATAATAGAGTATTGACAAATGAACTGAGACTTGTCAGAGGTTTGACTAGATCTGAAACATGCGAGCTTGGTAAAACGGATGTTGAATCGTTGCTGCACGCATTGAGAGACTGTGCTGTGAGTGCAAGTAGAATTTGGAGGAAACCGATTCCTACTTCTTTGGGGTCAGTTTTTTTAAACTTTTCAGATTTACAAGAGTGGATTTCTTGGGGTGTTCAGAAGAAGGAGTTAGTGCAAGGATTTGAGTTCAGATTGTGGTTTGCAATCATATGTAGAAATTTATGGTTGAGGAGAAATGATTTCATCTTCAATAATAGAGGTTGGAGTGATGCCTGTGTTATTGCGCGTAGTCATGCTTGTTTATGCTGGGGGACGACATGGTCTATTTAAGGATGTGGATGCTAAAGTTCAGATCAATCACTTGATTGTGGAAAGTGATAGTAGCGATGTTATTCAGCTCATTCTTTCTGAGTTATCATGTTCCCATCCAGACTTTGATTTACTTAAGGAGACTCAAGATATGATGGCAAGATCGTGGAAAGTCGACTTATGTGTATGCTACATGGATGTGAACATGATTGCAGATATTTTGGCACGTGAAGCTCAGAAGAATCTAGTTGATTTTATGACGTTCAACACACCCCCGGAATTCATTCGTGATGCATTGAGCTTGATATCGGTGGATTTGTCTTTTTCTAGGAATTATGTTAGTGCCTTAGATTAGGCAATTTGCTTTCCATGTAATAAAAAAAAATCAAGTATATTCTCAAAGTCATAATTATTTAGTATACATATGACATATTATATTAGACATGATATAAGAAAAATCCTATTAAAATTCATTTGAATCCAAAACAAAATGAATGAATACATGTACTGTAAATATTTTATAATAAAGATAAATCCAAACGATTTATGTAATAAAGATACAAATAAAATGGGTTAAATATTTCATATGCAGGCGGTTGGCTAGGAGGAAATCCCCACATATATTTTTAATTTGAATAATCTAAGTGAATTATGTTTAATTATTGTTAATTTCAATGGGAGATACCTCTTTTAAAGATGTTTTCTGCATTTAAACCATTATTTGGAGAGTTTATGTTTAGGCTGTCAAAAGTTAAAGTCCCTTTCACCATAATCAACAGTTTTTTCTTAGTAAGCACATGTACACTGTTATTAAAGATAATCTTGCTTGAGGAACTATGTGCCACTAAAAATTATTAGTTTTTGGTAGAATCAAAGGTATCCTCAAGTCATTTTGAAAAGAAGGGCAATCCATTTTACAACTTAATAAACAAAAGATTTTCACCCTCCAAACAAATACATGCTTCCTAAAATTCCAACTTGTCTTGACAAGTGACTTACAACCTTAGCCAATTAAGTTTTGAAGGCATTGAAATGAGCCTTTGCATCAGTTCTTTTTCCTTTTCTTTTTCGGGGATTAATATAGGCCTGCACATCATAACAGTAAAAAAGAAAAAGAAAAAAAAAAGTTTAATACAGTTCACCCACGGGCTAGGAAATAGGAACGTCTCTCCATAAACGACTCTGTTTTCTATTTCTCATCATTCGTCAGTCACACTCTTGTTAGTAATCCCCTGAAGTGTCGCCTGCAAAACAGTTATGATGTTATAGTGTGTGTATATATAATATAAAGAAAAAACTAAACACAAACTGTCCCCATTGTCGCCGATCGTGCTAGTTTATAAGTCTTTGTCGCCGTCGCCCCAGGTGATCGTCTTCGCCGTTGCACGCCGTCGCCCAGATCAGCACCATCATATGAAGAACAGAGGTAAGGTTCCATTCTTTAAATGCTCCCATTTCCTCTACAAAATTAATGTCACTCTGTTCATGTTCAAAACATTTGCATTTTTGGTCTCATTTTTCTGGGGAATGGTAGGTAACGGTTTGAATTTAGCTTAAAAAATGGGTTTTGAAGAAATGTTTTGAAACCCATCACTATGACGACCTTCCTGGTTTCTCTGATAAGGTTAGGTCTTTAAATTTGGTGAAAGGGGTAAATGTTCATCATGAATAATCTGTTTAATATTTTCAGTTCTCTTAATTTGTGGTCTTTGTGCACTTTTGTTTTGGTCTGCTCTACGTTTAAACCTTTTCCTGTTTGTCAAGTTTAGCTTCAATTGCATTATATTTTGGTATTAGACTGTGAAATAGTCTTCCATATGAATACTTAGAAAATTATATCTCTTTTCTGCAGCAAAACGGCGTCACTTCAGGGGAATCCAAGAAGCTGATTGCTAAGAGATAGCGAATGGACTTAATTGAAGCTAGGAAAACTTAAAAGGGCTCCATTTTCAAACTTCTAAATCACTTCTTTAGCCATCTATAGGTGTCATTCACCATTTTTTGCTTCTAGCCATTTTATATCTTTGCCTCATATTTTAGCCTTTCTTTCTTTCCCCCATTTGGTCAGTTTTCATCCTTCTTTTTCTGTTTTGTTTTGCTCATATCCCTTCTTGTTCGTCCTCGGTGTGTCCACAAACAAAAGGCCAATAACATAAGTAGGAATGAGTGACAGGATCAGTGGTCTGCCAGACTCTTTGCTTCTTCATATTCTCTCTTTTCTCCAAACCAAAGATGTTGTTACCACAAGGCTCCTTTCCAAGAGGTGGAGAACATGGTAATCAGAATCTTATGAATCTCGATTCGTATCTTACGATTCGATTCGAAAATAGGTGGAAAAGATACGAATCTATTGATGTATCTTTTATATGCATGTATCTTACTTGAATCATGCGATACAATCCAGAATCGATCATGAATCTTACGATTCACGATACGTTTCGATGTATCTTTATCCCTATGCTAGAAAACCTTTATTCTTTTAAAATTCAGTTTGTTTCATTACTATGATGTTTACTCTTTAAATGCTATTTTTATAAAATATAAAGTGTTATTTGCCATTAAAATGCTGACATTTACAAATTTTTGATGTTTTCTTATTGAAAAACTACAATTATATTATCTTTAATATTGATCATGAATCTTACGATACACGATACGATTCGGTTCACGATTCCAAAAATAGGATTTTTGATTCACGATTCGTATCCCGATTTGATAACCTTGGTGGAGAACACTCTGGCACTCCCTTCCCAAGCTTGACTTTGATGATAGAAGCTTTCTTAGTGTTGAGTTATTTGTTAAATTTGTAGATACAGCCCTCCACTTAGTTCATTTGAATTCTGTTCAAATGTTTGTTCTCAAATGCAGCTTATTTTGTCTGCCCCCTTTCTATGTGCCCCCTGTTAAGGTTAGCATTTGGGTTAACGCATTGGTCAGATATAAATTAACACATCTCGAGCTACATTTTCCAAGAATGCGTAACAGTTTTCCCTCTAGCATTTTCATCTGCAATACCCTTCGTGTTTGAAATTTGACTGGGTTGCCTATGAGTAATCTTTCCGTGGTTGATTTGCCTTCACTTAAAGTCTTGCATTTGAAGGATGTTCAATTTCCAAATTTTGAATGTGCGGTCAGGCTTCTTTCTAATTGTGTTCATCTTGAAGAATTGGTGCTAAATCGTGTAGTTATACCGTTTGAGCTTGAGAATTCGATGCCTAGCATTGCAAGGTTTGAACATTTATTGTTCGCAGATCTTCCGGCTTTTGTAATTCCAATGGAAGTTTTATCTAATGTTCAATTTCACCACATACATGGGGTAAGAACACCCTGCGAGGAGCAAGTTTGTACTGTTTCTTTTCTTTTCTTAGTTCATGTGCAGTTTGTTATTAGTGTCTTGTTCATTACTCGTGCAGGATGATGAAGGGTTTCTTTGTGATAATATTCCAACATTTCACAATTTGATCCAGCTACATATTGAGAGATTCGCATATATCAATTGGAGCATAGTGAGCCTGCTTCAAGGCTTCCCCAAGCTTCAAAGCCTTATAATTCATAAGGTTTGTTTAAAAGAATGGTTTGATAAATATGCATGATACATTCATCCAAAAAAAAATGCATGATACATTCTCTTTTATTCAGTTTCTAAAATGATATATTTGCATTTTGTGGTCAGTATGGTTATTATGGCTCGGAGGATGAAGGTTTGATGCACTTTTCAACACCTGATGTTCCTCCATGTGTATCATCTCACCTGAAGGAGTTTGCTGTTTTTGGCTTTGAAGGCTCCAAACTTGATTTTAAAATTGTAAAATTTATAATGGAGAATGCAACAGTTTTGAGGACTGTCATTGTTGGGAGCATTGGCACATGTGAAAGGAAAGACCTTGAAATGCTGAAAAAGTTATCGTTGTACCCTAGATGCTCTGCAACTTGTAGACTTATTTTTGATAATTTTGGAAAAAGTACAGAGGACGAGGAGGTGATGAGAAAATATTTGACAATTAGAAAGTGATCAGTTGCTCCACCTCCAAGTTATAGAAATTAGAAGCTTGGACTGTAAATTGAGCGTGACACGTATCTATTAAGTTCAATTTCCTCTGTGATATTTTGAAAAATCATGCTCTACGCTTCTGAAAGTTTTTGATGATTTAGTCTATTAGATATAATATGTAACCGCTCTACCAACTTCTTATATTTGGTTCTTTTAATCCCATACATTCTTCGTAATGCTAGAACTCTTGTATCCATTTCATTTTACTTTGTCTGAATAGTGGCCATTATGGTGTCCACACGGTTTTAATTTTATCAGTAGGTTGATGTTGCCCTCTAGCATTTTCAAGTGCAGTAGCATTAGATTCTTAAAGTTGGCTTGGGTGGTTGTAAGTATTTTTTTATACTGTTAATTTTCCTGAGCTGAAGGCCTTGCATTTGATGAATGTTAAATTCTCCAATGCTGAAAGTCTAGCAATGTTTCTCTCTAAATGTGTTTGTCTTCAAGAATTATATTCCTACTAGTGCCTGTTCCTTTACCTGATGATTATGAGAATATGAAGCTGATTGGAGGCTTCACCGCCTGGTTATTGCACTGGTTCCACCAAGTGTATTCTTAATGGAAGCTTTTTTCTTTCTTTCTAATATTACATTTCTCAGCTTATATGAGGTATGATATGAATGATCTACAATGAGTAAATTTTTTATGCCCCTTTGGTTTACATAAGGATTTTAACAGAAAGAAATGGAATAGAGAGGAAAGTTGACCTGTTTAGAGGAAAATTTTTTTATGGAGATGTTTGGCATGTACGGGAATTTAAATTATATTGATAAGGAAATTTTTGTTTGGAGGGATTAAAATAGAAAAGATAGTGAGCAATAATGTATTAAATTACTATTTTTCCCTTTATAACAAGATGTCTATTTTTAAAAAAGTTAATTCTTTTTATTTAGCTTCTTCAATGATTGATAAATTGAATCTCAACGAGGAATAATGCGGCGAAAAAGTGTAAGATGACACTGTCATTTCCATCATTTAGTCCAGAGGTATGAGCAATTCGAAATTTCTAATAATCTGGTTTGGGCATGGAGAGAAAAAAGAGAAGCACAACTTCATACCATTATAATTATAACGCAACTATCATATATGTGGTCAAAGTTAAATATTTTTGCATATTTAATCAATGTAACTTACGATCAAGTGATCATTCAAAAGAAATAATTTGTAACCATGACTTACCCTTAACCTGAATATGGTCAAATAAAAAAAAAAATGAATATTCAAGCACATAAATCTCTTGGTTAATCACATATAAGGATAACTACTGAACATGCTTCTCAAACCAATCTTCTTCGAAAACAATGTCATACCAAAAATATATAAAGACTCATTACATAGCCACTACTATTCTGTAAAGATAAACGAGATAATCAAAACATAGTGGATGTTACCAACCTCTTGTTCCTCGTCAGTGGAAACCTTACTCTTTCCCTTTCTTCCGAGGTTTAACTTCACAGCTAAAAAATTTTAGCTCATTGCCTAGTTTTTATTGGGATCTGAGGGGAAAATGAGTCATTAGCATTTTTTCCCCTGCAATTAAATTTTTGGTTCGTACCAAAATCAGCGAGTACTGAAATTTCATTATACTCCCTCCAGTCCTAAATATAAGACCACTTTGAATTTTTTTTGTGGAAGTTAAGGAAGCAAATTAGACCACTAAATTACAACATATGTCATATGTAATTAGATTATATGTTAGTTTATAAGTAGAATAGAGTAGTTTTGAGGAAAAAAGATAATTATATACAATTTAAAGTGATTGATTTTGTATCCTAAATTTTTTTAAAAAAAATCAAAATGATCTTATATTTAAGACCGGAGGGAGTACGATTAGAAATGGACTTCCCATTAGAAATTTAGTTTCCTCTAAAGTTGCTTGCCAAACGCTCGCCGCGATGGGAGAATATGGATTTTCCAATTCTAACCCAATTTTCACCAATCCAAACGGGCCCTAATGGTTCTGCTGTTGAAAATGACATACCGGTTTTGGTCATGCTTTCAGTCAAAAGAGCTTGATTGTCGGAGCCATGATATGGAGATCCTACAAGCAAGAAATAGGTAGTGTCTTATTTGAAGAAGCTTTCGTTAGACTACTCTGATATGTTTTCAGTTTTGTGGTTTCAATTAATAAGCTGGTGTTGTGTGGTTGTTTTATATCTGGGTAAGGTTCATGGTCATCATCGTTTTATTGTTATCGTATGCTGCTATGCTTCTTCAAGCTGGTTTATATCAGTATTCCAAATGGCACGAGAGTTCAATTATGCTTTGACGTCGTATCTCAACATCTCTTAACCCTTTTTGGTGATATCTCAATTCCTAAGGAAATATACTTGGGGAGGTTGCTTTCTGTTTCTTTCTTAGAGAGCGAGGATTATACCAACCTTCCAATCTTCATTTGCTTAGGTATGGGTAAAGGAGTTTTGCAAATATTTCGAATGGTCTTGCCCATTTGAAAATGATAATTTTAGTTGTTTGTTTTTACTTTTCTATGTAGTGTTTTGGGTTTGAGATTCGGTTAGTAATTACTGGGACTATCCCTTGTAAACCCAACTGATCCAAGCCTTTGAATGTAATATTTTGTTGCTTTAAATAAATTGACTTTTTATTAAAAAAAAAAAAAATAAGAAGCAAGCAGCAGAAGAAGAAAGTTCAGTTTTCAAATAGTAATTGTGTAGCAATGATTTTTTTGTAATTGTGTTCAACTTGATCCCATAGGGATGGAAATACTTTAGCTAAATAGCTTTGGGCATATAATGGAAATGAAAAGTTTGAGCTTATGCCTGATCATGTATAAAGACTTTCTTTTCAACTTTAAGTTAAGCCTTCAAAAGGTTTAAGCCTTTTTAAAAGTCTGTTTAAAATATGAACCTTATAATAAGCGTAAAAGCATTTACCTCTGAGTCAATATGTCTAAAAAAGTTGTTATGGCCATGAAATTAGATTTTTTCCCCTTCCTTTTAGCATAAAATCTGTGATAAATTATTCCTATTGACATTATGATATTTTATGTAGGCACAATTAAAATAAACTTGTAAGCTCTAACAATTACTATGCTTAGCAAATCATATAAAATTGAGAATGAAGGATTGGATTTTGTGTATGAATAATAAAATGTGAAACATAGAATTAAAGTTAAGTTGATAGTGTTATAAATAACTTATTTATTTATAATTTATATTAGGGTTAAGGGTCAAATTTACCTCGAAAGTTTTAGTTTAAGATCAATTTTTTCACAGAAGTATCTTTTGAATCAATTTTGCTATAGAAGTATTAAAATGAAGCAATTTCACTCTTTACTGTTAAAATATTAACGGTCAACGTTAATCTTTTAACAGTTAACATGATCTTTTTAAAGGAATAAGAAGATATTGCTACGTTTTTTAATCTTTGAGGGCAATTTTGAAACTAAAAAAAAAACTTCTAGGGCAAAAATGGTTCTCAGCAAAAGTTTTCGGGGCAAAATTGACCATTAAAACTTTATCTTATATATCATAATATAAATTTAAAAGAATAAATAGGCCAAGTCTATTGTAAATTAAATAATAGAAAATTGTACTTGTGTGATGATGTGATTAAGCAAAGATGATCCCTCTCGTTTTGAATAAATAGAGCATTTCTTGTGTTTGAACGAAAAAAAGATAAGCATCTCTTATGACTTTTCTAAGAATCAAAATCATGGTGGTTTTAATGGTTTCCAATGAAACAAAAAAAGTTCATCTCCTCCCTCCCACTCTTCCTTCCTGATAAAAAGAAAAGAGAGAGGATGAAACGAGAGGCTGAAAGGGTTATTATCTTTTAAATGAAGGGTAATTTGGTATTTTCATATTGTAAGTAATGGTGTTTTTGCTCTGAGTTTCCAAAAATAATATATGATGTGGAATGCATCTTGTGAAAAACATCATCAGCATTTTTGAACCATAGTCCTTTTAAATTAAGGAGGGAGTATTAAGTAAAGGCATAAAGGGGAATATACATGTATATATAAAAGAAATACTCGAAACAAACTGTACCCATTGTCTCGAATCTCGATCGTGCTCGTTTACAGGTCTTCCTCGCCGTCGTCTCCGGTGGTCGTCTTCACCGTTGCCTACCGTCGTCCAGATCATATGGAGAAGAGAGGTAAGGTTCCATTCTTTACTACCCACTGATTTCACCCAACAAAAAAAAAAAAAACTTTATATGTTTTCCTTTCCTCCACAAATTAAAGGTCACTCTGTTCTTATTCAAAATATTTGCATTTTCAGTCTCATTTTTCTGGAAAATGGTAGGTAACAGTTTGAATTTAGCTTGACAAAAATGGGTTTTCAAGAAATATTTTGAAACCTCATCACTATGATGACCTTCCAGGTCTCTCTGATAAGATTAGGTCTTTAAATTTGTTAAAACGGATAAATGTTCATCATGAATAATCTGTTTGATATTTTCAGTTCTTTTAATTTGTCGTCTTGTGGTTCCTTTTGTTCTGGTCTGATCGACGTTTAAACTTCTCCATGTTTGTCAAATTGCACGATATGAAATCCTAGGCTGTGAAATACTCTTCCAGATTAAGATTTAAAAAACTATACCTCTGTTTTGCTGCATAACGCGTAATTGCAGGGGAATCCAAGAAGCTGATTGTTAAGAAGTAGTGAGTAGCATGTTTTAACCTAAGTTGAAACTAGGAAACTAAAGGGCTCCATTTTCAAACTTCTAAATCACGTCTTCAGCCATCTATAGTTGTCATTCACCATTCTTTGCTTCTAGCCGTTTTATCTCATTGCTTCATATTTTAGCCTTGCTTTCTTTTTTTTCCACTTGCTCGACAGTTGTTTTCGTTCTTTTTCTACTTTGTTTTGCTTATATCCCTTCTTGTTCATCCTAGGTAAGTCAACAAACAAAAAGCCCGTTACAAAAGTAGAAATGAGGGACAAGTTCAGTGGTTTGCCAGACTTATTGCTTCTTCATATTCTCTCTTTTCTCCAAACTAAAGATGTTGTTGCCACAAGTCTATTGTCTAAGAGGTGGAGAACACTCTGGCGCTCCCTTCCCAAGCTTGACTTTGACGATAGAAGCTTTCGTAGTGTTGAATCATTTGTTCAATTTGTAGATGCAGCCCTCCACTTAGTTCATTCGAATTCTGTTCAAATGTTTGGTCTTAAGTATAGGTGTTTCACTGTGCCCCCTGTTAAGGTTAACGTTTGGGTTAACGCGGTGGTCAGTTACAAATTAACGCATCTGGAGCTACATTTTCCAAGAAAGCTTCTTAGTTTGCCCTCTAGCATTTTCATCTGCAGTACCCTTGGTGTTTTAAAGTTGACTGGGGTGCGTGTGAGTAATCTTCCCTTGGTTGATTTGCCTTCACTTAAAGTCTAGCATTTGAGGGAGGTTCAATTTCCAAATTCTGCATGTGCAGCCAGGCTTCTTTCTAATTGTGTTCTTCTTGAAGAATTGGTTCTAAATCTTATGGTTATACCTTTTGAGCTTGAGAATTCGATGCGCCGCATTGCAAGGTTTAAACATTTATTGTTTGCAGATCTTCCGGCAGTTGTATTTCCAATGGAAGTTTTATCTAATGTTCGATTTCTCAACTTACATGGGGTAAGAACGCCCTGTGAGGAGCAAGTTTGTACTGTTTCTTTTCTCTTCTGAGTTCATATCCAGTTTGTTTTTAGTTTGTATTGTTCATTGCTCGTGCAGGATGCCTTTTTGTGTAGTATTCCTAGATTTCACAATTTGATCCAGCTACAAATTGAGAAATTGGCATATACCACGTGGAACATAGTGAGCCTGCTTGGACGGTTCCACAAGCTTCAAAGTCTTATAATTCATAAGGTTTGTTTATATAAATGGTTTGATGATTTTATTAATATACATGATAATTCTTTTTTATTTAGTTTCTAAAGCAATATATTTTCATTTTTATGCAGTATGGTGACTGTGTCTGGAAGGATGAAGGTTTGATGGACTTTTCAACACCTAATGTTCCTCCATGTGTTTCATCTCACCTGAAGGAATTTGCTGTTTTTGGCTTCAAAGGCTCGGACCTTGAATTTGAAACCGTAAGATTAATAATGAAGTATGCAACAGTTTTGAGGACTGTCATTGTTGGAAGTACTGGCACATGTGAAAAGAAAGACCTTGAAATGCTGAAAAAGTTATCATCATACCCCAGATGCTCTGCAACTTGTAGATTTATTTTTGATAATTTTGGAAAAAGTAACAAGGAGGCGATGAGAAAATATTTGACAATTAGGAAGTGATCAGTTGCTGCAACTCTAAGTCATAGAATCTAGAAGCTTGGACTGTAAATTGAGCGTGAAATGTATCCATTAAGTTCAATTTCCTCCGTGTTTAGAGTTCTGAAAAATCATGCTCTTTTCAATCGCATGAACTCAGTCACACCCTTCTGAAAGTTTTTGATGATTTACTCTATTAGAAATAAGATACTATAACAGCTCTACTGACTTCTCATATTTGGTTCCTTAAATCCCATACATTTTTCGTAATGCTGGTAGCACTCTTGTATCCATATTTTACTTTGTCTGAATATTTGCCAGTATGGTGTCCACGTGGTTTTGATTTTATCAGTATGTTGATGTTGCCCTTTAGCATTTTTAAATGCAGTAGAGGGTGGTTGTGAGTATTCTTCTAATGTTAATTTGCCTTAGCTGAAGGCCTTGCATTTAATAATTGTTGAATTCTCCAATGCTGAAAGTTTAGCAATGCTTCTCTCTTAAATGTGTTTGTCTTCAAGAATTATGTAGCTACTATTGCCTGTGGATTTACCTGATTGTTATGGGAATATGAAGCTGGATTGGAAGGCTTCATCACTTGGTTATTGCATTGGTTCCAGCAAATCTATTCTCAATGGAAGCTTTTTTCTAATGTTAAATTTCTCAGCTTGTATGAACTATGATGTGAATGATATACAATGAGTAATTTTTGTAAGGCCCGTTTAATAGGCACAGATATAAAGAGGAATGTAATGGAAGTTTTTTTCGCATAGGTTGATGGGAAAATTTGTGTTTGGTAGGGATTAAAATAGTGGGAAGATAGCTAGGAAAAATATAGTCCTATATTCTTAAATATAAGATCTAGTTGATTTTTTTGGAAAATTTTAAGAAAGTTAAATAAGTTATTTATAAATTGATTTGACTGAATTGTTTTTTTTTCTAAATCAGCTTATTTGACTTATAAGTTAATATATAATTTAATAATACATAAAATATGTTGTGATTAAGCGACTTATTCGATTCCTTCATATTTCCGAAAAAAGTCAATTAGATCTTATATTTAGGAATGTAGGGTTAGATTACTATTTTGCCCTTTATAAAATGATGATTTTTGAAGGTGTTGGTTATCTTGTTTTAGCTTCTTCAATGACTTAAAATATGAAAGTGAACGTCAACATCGTCATTTCCATAATCTAGTCCAATGGTATGAGCAATCTTAAATTTAAATTTGTGATATTATTTAAATGAGATATAGGTAGTTTGGGTATGAAGAGAAAAAGAAGCAGCACAACATTACCATTATAACATTGACACAACCAGTGCATACAAATAGTCAAAGTTAAATGTTTTTGCATATTTAATCAATGTAACTCATGATCAAGTGATCTTTCAGAAGAAACAATTTGTTTTTATGACTTTAACCATAACTTGAATATGGTAAAAAAAAAAAATGTTGAATCTTGAAGTACATGAATCTCATGCTTAATCACATTTAAGGATAACAATTGAGCATGCTTCTCAAACCCATCTTTTTCGAAAACAACGCCATATCAGAAAGTTACAATGACCAATTACATAGCCACTGCTCAATACAGATAGACGAAATAATAAAAAGTCAAAACATTGTGGGTATGAAGAAAATGGGTAACAAAATCAAATTTTGCGTATGATACTCGTACCCACCTCTTGCAGCTTGTTGGTCGAAAACTTACTCTTTCCCTTTCTTACTCGCTTTAGGCATGTTTGGGGCAATTTTTAAAACCTAGGTTGTTTAAAAAAAAAAAACTGAAAAAGTACCTTTTTTTTTTCAGTTTTTCTGAAAATGTTGGAAAAAGTTGAAAAATAATTTTTGATGAAATGAGAGTGCTTGGATGATTATTGTAAAAATGACTTTTTCTATGGATAAATTATTAAAAAGGATATAAGTTTAATGTGTTGGGAAAGAGAGAGGATAATGACATTTTTGGTAGATCAATATGACATATGTGATAATAGTATATTTCTACCTTATACTTCGCGTGAAACCTGAAAGAAGTAGCTTTTTTCTAAACTTAGGTTTTAAGCCAAAAATCATAGTTTAGCTCAAAAAATCATTTCTACCAAAAACTCATGTTTAACTATCACTTTTTAAAACCAAACTATAGTTTTAAAAGCTGCCCACAAACAGGAACTTAATCTCAGTTTTCTTCTTCGCTTTAACTTCACGGTTACGACCCAAAAATTTTATCCTGTAGCGTGTTTTTATTGGGATCTGAGATGGAAATGCTTCATTCGATTAAATTTTGGTTCCCACTAAAATTGACGAGTACCGAAATTCCGTTATACAACAGAAATTGGATTTCCCACTAGAAATTTAATTCCCTCCAAAATTGCCCGTCAAAAGCCCACCGGAGTGGTAAAATATGGATTTTCCAATTCTAAGGCCCAATTTTTACTAGTTCAAGCAGGTCCTAATGTTTCTATTATTGAAAATGACGTCCTGGGTTTCGTCTAGTTTTACTATTAATTATGGTAATTAAATCCGGACCGGCAACTAGCCCGGTCGAGACAGAGGGTCAGAGGGTTAGAGGGTCAGTTCATAACCAACCCGTAAGCTAGCCCGGTGAAGCATAAAAAATTAACTGAAAAATAATCCAAGTAACAATAATTTCCAAAAATCCAAACAATAACTTCACTTACCATCTTGAATCATTAACAAAAAAATCACCGAAGTATCAACATTGTTTACAAATTCTTTGACAAAATGACATCATCATATCATATCATACTACCATTCAATAACACAAAATGGTTAGCAACAAATTAGTACTCAGTACTAACTATTTATTATATCAAAATAAGTATAGATAACAAACTATTTTCACCTTTAACCCTATCATCACTACACTAACGAAGAACATGGCGAAGGCGAGGGAACCAACGACCACGCCGGTGATGAACACGGTGACCACGAATATCAGTGACAGACACAAAGAACACAGAGGGTTTCATTTTTCTAGCGAGATTCTGAATGGAGTGAGGGAGAATAGTCGACAAGAATGAGGAAAGGGAATATAATAATGAAATTAAAATTAAAAAAAAAGTAAACGACTGCGTTCAGACTTTTTTGGGGGAGGGAGAATCGGACCGGGTCAGCCCACTGACCCGCCGGGTCGCCCGGGTTTTGACCGGGTCGGAACGGGTTTCTTGGGCTTTGACCGGGTCTTCCCTCCCCCGGGTTAGTTGTCAACCCGGCCCGGTCTGGCACCCGGGTTGGCGGGTTCCGGTCCTGGTCGGCCGGGCCGGGCCGGGTTTGATAACACTGCTATTAATAGAAGTTGGCTTATATACACACACATATAAAGAGCTCGACCGTTGGAGTCATGACATGGAGATCTTCCTTCAAGCAAGGAATAGGCAGTGTCTTATTTGAACAAGCTTTCATCAGGCTACTCTTATATGTTTTCAGTTTTTTTCTTTCACTCTATTTTGTGGTTTTGATTATTAAGCTGGTGTTGTATAGTTGTTATATTTCTAGTTATGTTTCAATATTTCATGGTTATCATCGTTTTATTGCTATATATTTGGGTGAGTATTCCAAATGGCAAGAGAGTTCAAATATGCTTTGACGTCATATCTCTGCCTCTTTGAACCCTTTATGGTGATTTTCAATTCCTAAGTAAATCTACTTGGGGAGATTGCTTTCCGTTTCGTTCTTAGAGAGCGAGAATTGTACCAACCTTCCAATCTTCATTTGCTTATGTGTGGCTGAAAGAGTTGTGCAGATATTTCTGTGTAACTTGTTTTGGGTTTGAGATACGGTTGGCGATTATTGGGCCTATCTTTTGTAAACCCAACTGATCCAAGCCTTTGAATGTAATCATTTTATTGCTTCAAATAAATTGACATTTTATTTTTAAAAAAAAAAGAGAGAAGGAAGTTCGATTTTCAAATTGTAAATGTGTAGCAAACTAGCAATGATTTTCCTAACTGTGTTCAGCTTAATGAATTGGTGCAAGAACTATTGGATATTCGTACAAGGTTTGAACATTATTGTTGGCAGATGAGTATTTCTATTCCCACATTATATTGCTTCATTTCCTTAGATTTTATATCAAGTTTGTTCTCCTTTGTTAGTCTTGCTCATTCCTCGTGCAGGGTACATGGTATCGTGGTGAATTGATGATAATATTTCAACATTTCATAATTTTTTTTGACAAATTTTTTATAATCAGGAAGTTATCTGTTGCTCCAAGTTATGGAAATTACAATTCCTGATGTCGCAATGGGCTATGGGCCTGAGTATCTGTTCTTTTTGTGTTTTTTGGGGCAAAGTATATTGGCCTACACATCAGAACAGTAAAAAACTTTGATTAGAGTTCATCCATGGGCTAGGAGCGTCTATCCATAAACGACGCCGTTTTCTATTTCTTGTCATTCATCAATCACACTCTAGTATATTCCCCTGAAGTGACGCCGTTTTGCTGCAAAAACAGAGGTGTGGTTAGGGTGAGCATGGTGTCCAGCATTGTATCCCTATCTCAACCCACTCAAAAATTGTCCAGCCCAATCTAAAAAAGAGGGGCCTGAAAATTTTTGTGTAGGGCTAGACAGGGGGTCAGGCAAATTATTGGACGAGGTGGGCACTGTGTAGTAAGTGTTGTCAAGTCCATTTAGCCAAATCCAAAAAGTTATATAACATTTATTTAAAAGATATACTATTTATTATATATTATTTTAATATAAAATATATATTATCCAATATGTAGAGTTATACTATAATTTATTAGCCTACATGATCCCTTTGAGATTTCGTGTTAAAGTCCTAGAAGAGACATTTGTGTTGGAAGGGGAAGTCACGAACTCCAAAACTTGTAGTCGATTGTTCAAATACCTGTTAATAAAATGCAGAAAGGATCTATTGCCAAATAATATATAAATATATATATATATAATATCACAATTTGATATGAGGAAAGTGCCCACCTATCTAACTCACTTTTACTACTCACCACAAAATAGTTTGGGCTTTTATTAGGGAGACACAGGCATTAAGTTGCAAAATGCTACCAATTCATTAGCCTGCTCAACCCTTTTCATGCCCAATTGCCCACCCCTAGGTTTGATAGTACTCATTTCGTTGTTTGATATGAGATATAATTGACTTTTTTTAAAACCTAAGAAAACTTTATAAGTTATTTATAAAATGATTTGTCTGAATATTTCTTCAAATTAATTTATTTGACTTATAAGCTAATATATAATCCAAAAATACACAATGCATATCATGATTAAATTACTTATTTAAATTCCCTAATCTTAAAACATAAAGTCAACCAGATTTTATAAACATACGAGATATGATATGATTGAATGCCTTATTTACCTTCCTTAATATCTCCAATAAAAGTAGAATGCCAGCTAGGTCTTAACTTTTATTGGAGATATTAACGAAGGTAAATAAGGTATTTAATCATATCATTATCTGATATATTATTAGATTAGTTGTTAGTTTATAAGTAAAAAAAAAAAAGAAATTTAGCCACTTTTAAGTTTTAACAAATCAAGAGTAGGAGCAAGGTTGTCAAATTCATGAGTTTAAATAAACTCGTGAAGAGAATGTAAAATCGGATTGTAAACTCAAATCGTTCACTCATAAGAGTTTATCTATATTAATAAATACGCATTTCCAGTATATAATTAGATAAGAAATACAAAAAAATAATAATAATTTGATTTGAATATATTTAAAATATAAATAGTTGATATTAAATATATTAACATTCATACTTTATCTAACTCAATAAAAAAATTTCTATGAAATTTATATATAAATTCATTGAATATGGTCTAATAGAAATAAGTGATATGAGATTTACATCAAGTTAACACGATTTTTCATTAGATAGAAATGTAAAAACGGTAAATTCGGCATATAAATTCGTGAGCTTTTACCGAGTTTACAGGCAGGACAAAATTTAAGTAACTTGTAACACTTTTTGGTTAGGTAGAACTGTAAAAACAGTTAAATTTGGAGATTCAACTCACGAGTTTGAGTTTGAGTTTGAGTTTGAGTTTGAGTATGAGTAGGAGTATTAAGTAATGGAGAACGTATTTACTGGCCCCATTTTCGCCGATCACACTGGTTTATAAGTCTTCATCGCCGACGCCCACGGTGGTCATCTGCGCCGTCGCCCATATCAGCATCATCATATGAGGAAGAGGGGTAAGGTTCCATTCTTTAGTACCCACTGATTTCACCAAACAAAAAGTACTCTCAATGCTTCCATTTCCTCCTCAAATTAAGGTCACTCTGTTCTTGTTTAAAACATTTGCATTTTCAGTCTCATTTTTCTGGAAAATGATAGATAACAGTTCGAATTTAGTTTGACAAAAATGGATTCTGAAGAAATATTTAGAAAATCATCACTATGACGACATACCAGGATTCTCTGATATGGTTATATCTTCAAATTTGGTAAAAGGGGTAAATGTTCATCATGCATACTCTGTTTCATATTTCCAGTTCTTTTAATTTGTGGTCTTCTTTTCCCTTTTGTTCTCGCCTGATCGACGTTCAAACTTTTCCATGTTTGTCAAATTTAGCTTCAATTGCATTATATTTTGGTATTAGACTGTGAAATAGACTTTCGTATGAATACTTAGAAAATTATACTCGCTCGCTCTGTTCCTAAATAAAAGATTCATTGGTAAATTTGTTTTTAAACATAAAATATCTTTCTATTTAATTTCAATTTTGTCTTAAATTATTCCTGTTATTAACTCTCCTCAATAATAAACATGCAAAAACAGTGAATGTGGGAATAAAGGTTGGTAGGTGGATATGGTATTTGAGTAATATCATGTGATTTTAACCAACTTAACTAAAATCTTTAATCTAATAAATTAGCTAAATATATATTATATTTAGGTAGATGGATATGATATTTGAGTAATATCATGTGATTTTAACTAACTTAACTAAAATCTTTAATCTAATAAATTAGCTAAATAGATATTATATTTAGACCTCTTTTATGCAGCAAAACGTGGTCACTGCTTGGGAATCCAGGAAGCTGATTGCTAAGAGATAGTGAATAGCATCGTTTAACGTAAGTGGAAAATGGACTTTGTTGAAATTAGGAAAACTCGAAGGCTCCATATAGGTGTCATCCACCATTCTTTGCTTCTAGCCATTTTATCCCATTGCTTCAGTGCTTCTCGCCTTTCTTTTTCTTTTTTCATTTGCTTTTGCTTATATCCCTTCTTGTTTATCCTCGGTGTGTCTACAAACAAAAGGCCCAGAACATAAGTAGCAATGAGGGACAGGATCAGTGGTTTGCCAGACACGTTGCTTTTTCATATTCTCTTTTCTTGAAATTAAAGATGCCGTTGCCACAAGCCTCTTGTCCAAGAGGTGAAGAACACTCTGGCTCTCCCATCCCAAGCTTGAACTTTACGATAGAAGCTTTCCTAGTCTTGAATTCTTCCTTTGATTTGTAACAGTTGAATTTAGCTTGCCAAAATGGGTTTTGAAGAAATTTTTAGAAACTTACCACTGTGAGGACCTTCCAGGTTTATCTGATAAGGCTAGGTCTTTACATTTGGTAAAAGGGAGGGTAAATGTTCATCATGAATAATCTGTTTGATATTTTCAGTTCTCTTAATTTGTGGTTGTGTGTTCCCTTTTGTTTTGGTCTGATCGACATTTACACTTTTCTATGCTTGTTAAATTGCATGATATTTGATCTTAGGCTGAGGAACGCGTAACTGCAGGGGAATCCAAGAAGCTGATTGTTAATAAATAGTGAATACCATGGTTTGACCTAAGTTGAAACTAGGAAAACTAAAGTGCTCCAATTTCAATCTTCTAAATCACCTCTTCAGCCATCTGTAGCTGTCATTCACCATTCTTGGCTTCTAGCCAGTTTATCTCATTGCTTCATATTTTAGCCTTTCTTTTTCTCCACTTGCTCGTACGTTATCATCGTTCTTTTTCCTGTTTTGTTTTGCTAATATCCCTTCCTGTTCATCCTAGATATGTCCACAAACAAAAGCCCCGTAGCAAAAGTAGAAATGAGGGACAGGATCAGTCGTTTGGCAGACTCGTAGCTTCTTCATGTTCTCTCTTTTCTCCAAACCAAAGATGTGCCACAAGCCTGTTGTCCAAGAGGTGGAGAACACTCTGGCGCTCCCTTCCCAAGCTTGACTTTGACGATAGAAGCTTTCGTAGTGTTGAATCATTTGTTCAATTTGTAGATGCAGCCCTCCACTTAGTTCATTCGAATTCTGTTCAAATGTTTGTTCTCAAGTATAGGTGTTTCACTGTGCCCCTGTTAAGGTTAACATTTGGGTTAATGCAGTGGTCAGTTACAATTTAACGCATCTCAAGCTACATCTTCCAAGAAAGCTTCTTAGTTTGCCCTCTAGCATTTTCATCTGCAGTACCCTTGGTGTTTTAAAGTTGACTGGGGTGCGTGTGAGTAATCTTTCCATGGTTGATTTGCCTTCACTTAAAGTCTTGCATTTGAAGGAGGTTCGATTTCCAAATTCTGAATATGCAGCCAGGCTTCATTCTAATCGTGTTCTCCTTGAAGAATTGGTGCTAAATCTTATGCTTATACCTTTTGAGCTTGAGAATTCGATGAGCCGCGCATTGCAAGGTTTGAACATTTATTGTTTGCAAATCTTCCGGCATTTGTATTTCCAATGGAAGTTTTATCTAATGTTCAGATTCTCTACTTACATGGGGTAAGAACGCCCTGTGAGGAACAAGTTTGTACTGTTTCTTTTCTTTTCTTAGTTCATATCCAATTTGTTTTTAGTTTGTCTTGTTCATTGCTCGTGCAGGATGTCATAGGGTTTACTTGTGATAATATTTCAACATTTCACAATGTAATCCAGCTACAAATTGAGAAATTAACATATATCGACTGGAACATTGTGAGCCTGCTTCAAAATTATATAAGTACAAGTTTATATTTTTAAATAAATTAATTTTATTTAAGGAGAATCCCAATTAAATCAAGTTAAAGGCCGAAGGAGAATTGTACCTAGGTCCCAAGTAAGAGAATTAATTTCAGATAGGTCTATTGACAACTTCTTCACTTGTTAACCAAGGCTATTGCAGTTGTTTATAGTTGTCATTAACAACTCCTTGGGACCTCTCTGAAATTAATTCTCTTGCTTGGGACCTATGTGCAATTGTCCCAAATCTTAAATTAGGCTTCTGATTCAAATAAATCCCTTATTAGGCCACTAGATCTAATTAGGGATTTTTCAATGTTTCTAATTGACCAAAATGTCTATCTTTAATTAAGAAAGAAAATTAAAAGTGCTGGGCCTGAGTAATTTTTTAATTTGTTGTTTTTTTATCAGACTGAGGATCCATCTGGTTAATTCATGACCAAACTTTTTCTATGGAAAGCCAACTAACTTCTCATTGGATTCTCAACTTGACTTCCAACACCATTGAGAATTAGGTTCAATCAATTTCTCATTAACACTAACACTTAGTTAGCTACGTAGAATAAATAATGATGCATAAACGATTTTTCTATTTATTCTGATGGATAACACTGGGTAACACGAGCGGCTAAGGTTGTCAAATTCGTGAGTTTAAGTAAACTCATAAAAAGAATATAAAATCGGATTATAAACTCGAATCGTAAACTCATAAGAGTTTATCTTTATTAATAAATACGAGTTTCCAATATATAATTAGATAAGAAATACAAAAAATAACAATAATTTGACTTGAATATATTTTAAATATAAATAGTTTATATTAAATATATAAACATTAATATTTTATCTAACTCAAAAAGAAATTTCTACGAAATTTATATATAAATTTATTGAATATGGTCAAATAAAAATAATTAACATGAGATTTAGAGTAAAATAATATGATTTTTTGAGAGCTAAAAATGTAAAAAGGGTAAATTCGGTGTGCAAACTCGTGAGTTTTTACCGAGTGTATAGTTACTATGAATTTAATTAACTCGTGACATGTTTTGGTTAGGTAGAGTCATGTAAACGGTAAAATCGGAGAGTCAACTCGTGAGTTTGACAACAATACCAGCGGTTGATTCATGACAAAAGAAAAGGCATTATTTTGGGAAAATTGCACAGTAGTCCCAAGGAAGCAATTATACTACTCCAAGGTCCCAAAGAATCTCCTTATTATCATCAAGTCCCAAGGGACTTTGGTGCAAAAATTATCAATTGTCCAAAGACCCTTTTGCCCCTTGAGTAAAAACACATACGGTGGGTGATGTTGAACATAGCAAGACCTAAACACTAAACTGAAATTCCTTCCTCGGAGGAAGAGAGAGAGAGAGAGAGGAGAAGGAGGAAGGCAAAGATCGGTGGCCGACGAAGAGCGGTAGGTGGTGAATATCAGTGGTCCACAAACGGAGGAAAGTGAAGCAAGAGGCAAAGCTAGGAATCTTCGATTTCGGTTGGTATGTGTTCTTCATCCTTTCCTTTCTTTTGGATAGCAAGGCAAGCTAGAGCTTGTGGTCCGAAAGTTTCTAAATTCATAGAAAGAAGGCTTAGACTTCGATTTTGATGTTTTGAGAAGTAATGTTGAGTAAGGAATCGAGTTAGTCGAATCTCTCCAAAAACCCCAATTCTGTCAGTGTTCACCGGCGCCTTCTTTGATGATTTTGGGTCATAATATATGGAAACACTAATGAAACATGAATAAAAGCAAGATTGAGTTAAGAGATAAGTTTCTATGCTGAATTTTGGTGTGTTTCTTGGTTGTCCGATTCTTCCCCTGTTTGGTCTTAAAAATATTTGATCTTTTTTCTCCGTGATTGTTGTTTCTGAGCATGAGTAAGGGGATGAAATTGATATTTAATTGTGTAGGGTTGATATTTAATTGAATCTTTCTCTGTGAATGTCAACTGTGTTAATTGAATGTTACATGTATGTGTAGCAGCTATTCTTCATTTCCAATATACGTATGTTAGTTATGGTGAAATAAAAAAAACTTATAGTGGAGTTGCTTAAGAAATTAGCAATCTTGGCTGTTTCCAATTTTTGTATGCTAATCTGAAGATATGTTCAAAATCTTGTTTTAAGTATGAGGACATGAGTTCACTTGCTATTTTGACATCTCAATGAAAATATTGTATTGCTACTTATTGATATAGGGAAAATTTAGCAACTTAAGTAGCACAATTGTTTATAATGTTTATAATTGATTTGAACAATAATAAATGAATCTTTTGGTTAATGGAACTGACAACATTTCAACAATAATTCTTCACTTGTTTGGTCCGAAAAATATTTGCTCTTCTTTCTCTGTGATTGTTGTTTCTGAGCATGAGTAAGGGGATGAAATTGATATTTATTTGTGTAGGGTTGATGTTAATTGAATGTGAAGTTGTTATGATTTTTCTTCTTCTTGGCTTGCTCAACGGTGAGTGACAGGGGAAAGGTGGGAGGAAGTTAGGTTGATAATAGTCTTCAATTAGAGATTTAATATGGGTAATGTAGGAGGGAAATGTGATATGTTTTGGGAATTGTTGAATATTTGAATTATGTTTTCTCCCAGTGTGATTCATTTGTATTTGTGTGTTGCATGCTTTTTTTATTTTCATTTTGTATTCAAGTTTTCAAAGAAGGTTCAAAAGCTAGAATAATTACCAAAAAGAAAGAGCTAGGTAGGTGCAGTGCTGTTGTAGCAGAGTTTGGGGTTTATTGTGGGGTTTGAGAGTTGCTAAGGAGATAGGGGTTGGGAAGATTTTGGTGGAAGATGATCCCATGGCTATCATATCAGTTATAAAAGTTATTATTGATGGTGAATGCTGTGTGGGCATGCTGCAGAATTATATTGCTGAGATTGTTAATACAGATCAGTAAGTGCAAGCTAGACATGTATATAGGGAAGGAAATATGGTGGCTGATTGGTTGACTAATGAAAGTTTAAATAGGGATTTTTAGTTTGTTTTGTATGAATATGGCATCAGTTGAAGTGTAGAATTTTTTATATCATGATTTCTTGAGAGTTTTTGTACCAAGATTGGTTTCTGATATGAATAATAGATAGGGGTAAAGTTCATATTCAATGTGATACGTGAGTATACTTGTTAGTTTGTAGTTAATATTTGCCTAAATTGTATGTGGAATTGACCTGTGTACATAATTCAACTTTGTTTGTAGGGACTCATGTGGAGTGCATGTATGTCTTAGCTGCAGATGTGGGATGAAAAGGAGCAAGAGATGATAAGGGTTACACCATGCCCAAGTACTCTAGGGAGGAACTTTAGGAACTAATGAAGGGTTGTTTGTGGTGGCTTGTTACTCATCTTAACAATGTACAAGGTCATAAGGTTTTATCGTTATTGCGGGGGAACCATTAGAAGAGGAATAAAGCAAAGACAACTAGTATATTAGCTTTTGAAGTTGGAAGAGTGGGGAGCTATGAAAATTATATCATGTATTTTGATTTTGAATTGATAGTGAACTACCTAATGACATTGATGTATTTTGATAATATTTTAGTAGTTAATAAAGCCTTTGTTGGCATTATTAATCATTTAATGGAATGAGTATACGGTGTCTATCATCAGGTATGTCACGAAGTGTTGGTTAGGTCATAATTAACAGGATGGAAACCCAAAATATACAAAAAGTATGTGTGTCAAGAGAGGCTTACACGAGTGACAAGTGTGAATGCCTATAATGACAAATACCAAAGGCTGCATTAACAAGTTCCGGAGTTGTTAATAGAAACTGAGTATGCCTCATATCTTAGTTTTACATGTGACAAGTTAGAAGGCCTGTAATGACAACTCCCTAATCCTGCCTTAACAACTCCCAAAGCCTGAATTAACAAGTTCCAGAGTTGTTAATGGAAACTGAGTCCTCCTCATCTTTTATACGAGTGACAAGTTAGAAGGCTTGTAATGACAACTCCTTATGCCTACATTAACAACTTCCAAAGGCTGAATTAACAAGTTCCAGAGTTGTTGATAGAAACTGAGTATGCCTGATAACTTAGTTTTACACGAGTGACAAGGTAGAAGGCCTGTAATGACAACTCCTCATGCCTGCATTAACAACTCCCAAAGGCTGCATTAACAAGTTTTAGAGTTGTTGATAGAAACTAAGTATGCCTAATAACTTAGTTTTACACGAGTGACAAGATAGAAGGCTTGTAATGACAACTCCTCATGCCTGTGTTAACAACTCCCAAGCTTGCATTAACAAGTTTTGGAGTTGTTAATGGGAACTGAGTATGCCTCATCTGTTTCATCAGGTTCATTTCTACCACCGAGGTAATCCCCAAGTTTAATATTTTTAAACACCGTTGTCTCAAATTATCAACTTGGGCATTGGTCATATGTGATAAATATACTAATTAGTCTTCAGGACTGTAAGTTATTTGTCTACAGGACAACATATTCTTAAAATATTTTTAATAAGTTGATGCATATTTTCTATATGATTACTTGCCATTTTGTATATGCCTTTTGTCTATATGACTTTTGGTCATTTTGTATAGGCGTTTTTTTCTTTATGACTTCTATATGATTAGTCTAATGATTCCTTGTTATTGCAAATAAAATATTGGACGTACTGATTTCAGAAAATATGGTCTCTCATATGTGGTTGAGGACTAGAATTTAGTAATGAAATGTTAATAGTTGTGAGGCATATCCAGTTCCCATTAACAAGTCTGGAACTTGTTAATGCAGGCTTTGAGAGTTGTCATTACAAGCCCTCCCACTTGTCACTGGTGAAAAACTGATTTCAGATGTTAGGCGTACCCAATTCCCATTATCAAGTTTGGAACTTGTTAATGCAGGCTTTAAGAGTTGTCATTACAGGCATTCCCGCTTGTCAATCTTGAAAAACTCACTTCAAATGTTAGGTGTGGCTAGTTCCCATTAACAAGTCCGGAACTTGTTAATGCAGGCTTTGAGAGTTGTCATTACAGGCCCTCCCATTTTCACTCATGAAAAACTCACTTTAGATGTTAGGCATACCCAGTTCCCATTAACAAGTCTGGAAGTTTTTAATGCGGGCTTTGAGAGTTGTCATTACATGTCTTCCCACTTGTCACTCATAAAAAACTCACTTCAGATGTTAGGCGTACCCAATTCCCATTAACAAGTTTGAAGTTATTAATACAGGCCTTGAGAGTTGTCATTATAGGCCTTCCCACTTGTCACTTGTTAAAAACTCACTTGACACATTTACCTTAATTTTGCATATTTTAGGCATCCTTTCTATTAGTTATGACATGATCAACACTTTGTGACATACCTGATGATAGACACCATTTACTCATTCCATTAACTAATTAATAATGTCAATAAAAAGCTTCATTAACTACTGGAGTGTTATTAAAATACATTGACGTCATTAAGTAGTTCACTATGAATTCAAAACCAAAATACATGATATAATTTTCATAGCTCCCCACTCTTCCTACTTCAAAGGCTAATATACTATGTTGTCTATACTTTCTTCCTCTTCTGATGGTTCCCTTGCAATAATGATAGGACCTGATC
This sequence comes from Mimosa bimucronata, assembly GCA_037074515.1. NCBI lineage: Eukaryota > Viridiplantae > Streptophyta > Magnoliopsida > Fabales > Fabaceae > Mimosa > Mimosa bimucronata. The sequence continues at coordinate 8,156,387 of CM073446.1, forward strand.
ATCACGTACATTGTTGGGATGGGTAACAAGCCACCGCAAACAACCCCTCTTCAACTCCTGAAGTTCCTCCCTACAGTACTTGGGCATGGTGTACCCCTATCATCATGCTCCTGTCCATCCCACATCTACAGCCAAGATAATACATGCACTCCACATAAGTCCCTACAAACAAAGTTAAATTAAGTATGCAGATTAGTTGTTGTCTTCATCAAAAATACTAATGACATGCTTAAAAGTTACAATAATGTTATGTGATTCATGTAGCCATTTTCACTTAATGAGATAAGGCTTTGTTGTTGTTATTGTTGTATGGTTATAAGTTACAACTAAATGCATTGAAGATTAGTGATCTTTAACAAATAAATATATATATATGAAGAGCACCGACTCTATCTCGAGTGTATGTGTGCGTGTAGCACGCCCTTGGGTCCGCCCTTCAAGAAAATAAGAACCAAGGGGATAGTAGAAGCTAACCCCCAGGTGTCATTCGCTTGAGGAGCCTAACGCAAAAGGTGTCCTAGTAGCTAATATGCAAACTAACGAAAGTGGGTAAAAAGTATTGTATTTTGTTTTTGATTTAGAAAAGATGCAAAAGGTGTGATATGTTCAAAAGTAAAACAAAATAAGATAAAAATGAGATTTGGAGGGGGATGAAGATGGAATCATTCTTGATGAATGAAAGCTTCGGGAATCATTGCTTCTAAAGGTTTTCAGGGAGTTTAGTTGATTTTCAAAGGAACCCTAGAGGAACCCCTCTAGGCTAGGCTTAGGTTAACTTAATTAATGCCGGAACCCCGCACATTACTTAATTTAACCTAAGTTGATTAAGTAGTTCAAAATCAATATGAATTTGCTAATCGTAAGGGGCTCCTAATCCAACAACCGGGACCTCGAGTTGCCACTTAATTAATCCTAGAGTTTAATCGATTACTGGAACCCCGCATAATAAATCAAGACTCTATAATTGAAGTCCAATGCCACTCATGCAATTTGACAAATTCAAGAACTAACCAATCATGTAAGACTTTAAATCCACAATCTGGGCCACCCCACAATTGCACATGATTTCTCAATTAACCCTAACTCATTGATGGCCACCCAAACAAAGATTAAGGTTGAAAAGAGTGATTACCCAATGTCTAAACACAATTAATCAATTCCTATGCCATCTCCTTCAAGCAAACAACTTAACACTCTCAATCCACTAACCAAGCCACCTTGCATTAGCACATGATTTTCACAAAGAGAATAATAAAACTATGAACCCATAAATTTCATTAAACTCAAAGTTAACAAATAGCAATGTCAAGCATTTGAACAAGAAGGGAATAACATAAACATAGTTTCTAACCCCATTACAATATACAAAGTTCAAGCACACAACCAAATGTCATAAATATACTCCTAGAACCCTAGAAAAGCATAAATACAACAAGGGGAAGAAGGATTAGAACTAAAACTCCCCTATTCAAGCTTCAAGCTCATCCCTTGGCTCCCATCACCAAGAATGGTGGAGCCTAGCTGCTGTCCTCCAAGAAGAAAACACCAGCAAGGAGTGGAAGTTGAGAAACCATGGAGGATTTGAAGGAAGAAGGTGGAAGATGGAAGATGGAGATGAGAGGAAAATGAGAGGCTAGGGTTTGGGACTCCAAAATCTGCCCTAATGGGGTGTGTATTTCATGTTTTATGTCCCCCCAAGTCGGGTCAAGTGAGAGAGTTTCAAGTTGGATCCGGATTGGGCCAAAATTCACGTGCTGATATTCTACAGAATCGTGCGCTCGCCGTCATCTCGCCGCGGCGAGGTGCATTCATTTCTGCCTCTTGGGGTGCCTTCTCGCCGTCTGTTCGCCGCGGCCTCTCTTCTTCTCTGCCCCTTTTCTTCTTCGCCCGGTATCCGATCTTTGGTCCTTGCACGACCCTGTAAGTAAAAATAAGACAAAACCAAGATCAAATAGCCCTATAAATTAATCTACAATTATGGCTAATTAATCCTAATTTTACACTCATTTCACTTGAGAGTTTAAGATATTCAATTAAGCATTATTAGACCAAACTTGCATCTTAATCATGTTAATTGCCTCAAATTAGGCATGTAAAAACCATACAAATCAGAGATTTGTCAGGGGTGACTAGCACAAAATATAAGATAATTCACATTCTTTAAACCTTTAAACATTAAATTATATGTCTAATATAATAACCATAATCTCAAATATATATATACACACACTTTTCATAATTCAATATGCATATTCTATATAAGTCCTATCTACTATATAAGCATGTTGAGACCTATAAAATCGCCCATAGAAATTTTAGCATACTCTTCTTTATAAGAGAGACATCCCAAAATTTCTACAATAACTTATAATTCAAACAATATTTGGATTGGAGCCCATCTCCACCATAACATACACGTATAATCCCAAATGCAAGAGAAGACATATATCTTATACTCCCTCCGGTCCTAATTATAAGACCACTTTGACTTTTTTGACTTTTGTTTTCAGTTCAAAAAGAAAGTAGTTTCAGTCCCAAAAAAAATATTTTTTCCTCAAAACTAATTTATTCTACTTATAAACTAACCTATAATCTAATTTCATGTGACATATGCTATAATTTAGTGGTCTAATTTGCTTCCTTAATTTCTACAAAAAAAAGTCAAAGTGGTCTTATATTTAGGACCGGAGGGAGTATATAAATTACGTAGAGTATCTAACCCTCATATATAACATATGAATTTAAAATTACATTTACATCAGGTAGTAGCTTTGAAGTAGGTCTGTAAGCTATCAATGGCTAAGCGGCTCTTTGCCATTCGGTTGGTGGTACATGATCATTAATACTATCTAAGATTAAAATAATTTTTCTGGTGAATATTGTCCCATTAATGATCCCTATTAAATACAATCACTCTTTTAATTATATGTATATTAGGATAAATTTTTTTTAATTGAAGGGAGAATCCGTATTAAATACAATTACAATGTATACATCCAAATTTAGGCATTTGATTTAAACAAATCCCTTATTAGGCCAATAGGCCTTATTAGGGCTTTTTAGGTGTTGCCAAATTATCAAAATAGCTGATATGTTAAAAAAAACTGAAAGCAACCTCCTTTGATGTTTTTTGAGCTTTCTTTTGCCACGAGTCAGCTGTCGGTACGGTGTTACTCCATTTGATTGGCTAGGTAGAAGCATTAACGAGAGATTAACGTAACCTATTTCTCAATATCATTGGAAGTCAAGTTGAGAATAGAGAAAAAGTTTGGTCATTAATTAGCCGGATCGATCGTCAGTCTGATAAAAAAATGACAAATTAAAAAAATTACTGAGGCTAGCACTTTTACTTTTCTTTCTTAATTAAAGATAGGTTTTTTTTGTCAATTAGAAACATTGAAAAATCCCTAATTATGCCTAATGGCCTAATAAGGGATTTGTTTGACTCAAAAGCCAAAACTAAGATTTCAGCATGTTAAGTGGATTTAATAGGGATTCTCCCGAAATAAAATTAATTTAGTTAACAATATTAGCTTTAGAATAATTAAAATTTTACTCATATAATTTTGAAAATAATTATTATAAAATTTATGAATCATTTTAAAACAAAAAATTTAATTATATTAATTTTCAAAATTTACCCACATTTTATTTTAAAGGTTTGTGATTTTAAACATGATGTGTTTCAACATAAGAGTAAGAATATTTTTGTCATTCCAATTACCAGCTTAGAATAATTATGGAGGTAATTAAATTATTATGTTCTTCATTGTTCGAAGCCTGAAAATAGTTCTGAAGAGAATTTTTCGTCATCACCATTCCTCTTCTAATAATTTGGAAGCAATAAGCAAATGCATACTTGAAAATAACACAACAATATATAATACCTTCTTACCATTAATTTGGAAGCACATAATCAAAAGGTTGAGGAATATTGAAATCAAATATTAAGATCAGATGATAAATACAAGTGGCTGTTCATGCTTTCTGCTGCAACTCTCATATCCTGATCTAAGGTATGTTGCAAATTTTTGTAGCTCTCCGAATCTTTCATCTTCTTTCATGTGCCGCATTTCATCTGAATAATCGGCCCTCTTAATGGTGAGAGTCCTCAAAAACCTGGCATTCTCACTTATAAACTCTAGCATTTCAGATAAACTTTCAGGATTATGAAAGTAAGGAAAAGTGAACTCCTTCAGTTGTAATGAAACACATGGAGGCACATCAAGTATTGGTTTAGGAGAGCGCTTAGAAGAAACCTGACCATACATACACAAAAACCATACATAAATAAGTCCAAACCTAATCGAGATATTGATTGCACTCAAAAAAAGTTTAAAATTTCCGAACCTGATAACTACACCCTGAAACCACAAGCTTCTGAAGTTTCGGGATGTTTCGGAGAAACTTCACCATCCTTGTCAATTCAAAAGAAACAAAACATTCCAAATGGGTTACATTGTGAAACATTGTCTTGTCACGGCTAAATTTCCTCCTATTCTGCGTTGAAAACAATCAAAAGAGACTGAAAATGAAATTAATGAAATCTCAAGAGACAAAAGAGAAAAAATTGACTTATCATGTGTGATTCATACCGAGTTCAAACATAAACGTAAAATGGTAGCATTAGACGAAACTCTCAGTGGAAGAGGAACTTCTTTAACTTCTGCAGTAACCAAATGGTTAAGTCTTCCATTGTCACGTAGATGCTTAAAACTTATTTTACGTTGCAGGCGCAATCCTTTTAGTGTCAAGTCTTTAAGCAAGGGACAAGAAGAAAGAAGTATGTCCAAGCTTGTAGAATCTGTGAGTTCAACGCTTACCAAATGCAACACTTCAAGCGAAGACAAATTAACATGAGAAAGAGTACCTATCCTTACTCCTCTCAACTTCAAAACCCTAATGTTATTAGGAATGAAAAAACTAGGGGGTAACTCATAAGCATATATATATATATAACTCTAGATGTTCAACTTTACTATTAATCATCAGAACATTAATCCACTTGCTAATATCCTGTGGTCTGAAATGATCAACACCAACTCTAAAATATTCACACTCAAGAACAAACTTTTTGACAATTTTCAGATCTACCAATTTGATCACTTTTTCCACAAAACGATTAAAGGATGCACCCTTATTACCGGTACCGTAGAGGTAAAGAGTGGGAAGGGAAAGCCAAAGTGATCTCCATCTCTTGGACAATAGGCTTGTGGCTATTGCTTCTTTGGTACAGAGAAAAGTGATAATATGAATAAGTAATGGGTCTGGTAAGTCGCTAATCATGTCTATTTTTCTTATGCGGTCTTCGTGCTCTTTGTCTTTCAACACTGATTTCTCCATAACCTTTAGCTTATTAGGTTAAACGTTCATGTGATGAATAGGGATGGGTAGAGAGATACTTATTTATTATTTTAGAAAGGCACTATCACAATCCATTTATGAACGATATCTCATCGTTGATTTATCATAATCTCTCCATGATCTCAATCAATCAATCAGACAATGAATATGTAAGAATTTGTCTTTATCATATTATTTGCCACACCGGATAACAAATTAAAGCTTAATTTAATTCATAAATATTATTCGAATTCATATCTATTGTATTAACTCAATTGATTACTTTTTTTGGATTGGATTTTTCCTTCGGTTTTCTAGGGCAGGTCATCTTTAACCACATTAACAGTCCCAAACTAGTCCGAATCACTGATTGTAGGCATTTCGATGGGTAAGACAGCTGGTTAATTAGAAGTTTTAACATGCTCTATGCCTAAGCAAAGATTGAACCTCTGACCTTGGTTAAAGTTGGATGAGCCTCTTAACGCTTAACCAAATGTTCGTGGTTCAATTGATTTCTATATCTCAAAAATTGAGATGATATAAATTATATTTCATATTTAATTTATATTATATTTAATTATTTAGGTAATGATATTAAATATTCTGGGTTATCAAGCCTGGAAGGATATCTAAACCGTTAGCATTTTTTTAAATCATTCATATTGTGGAATTAACTAATACCTATTGTCTTTATTCTAAATATAAGATGAATTTTGGAAAGTTTAACATTTCAATATATATTATATTTTACATATTTTTTTACAACTAATTTATTTCTCCTTTAATTATCCAAAAATTGTTTTAAAATTATTTACTTCTAATACTGTATGTTTATTTTCCATGTGATTAAAATTAAAGAGGACTTAAAATTCACTCAGAATAAAGTAATTTTATTTTATAATCTTCAACTAATACCTATTGCCTTTATTCTACATATAAGATGAATTTTGGAAAGTTTAACATTTCAATATATAAGATATTTTACAGATTTTTTTACAACTAATTTATTTTTCCTTCAGATATCCCAAAATTGTTTTAATAAAATTATTTACTTCTAATATTTTATGTTTATTTTCCATGTGATTAAAGTTAAAGAGGACTTAAAATTCACTCAGAATAAAGTAATTTTATTTTATAACATTCAATCATCAATCAATCAATTAACCGTTGAACCATAATATGGGTCTAATCTATCAACAATTAATTTTATACATTTTCTATACTTATCAAGTTTCAATCCGCATTAAAAATGTTAAAATATAATTAGTCATCATGAGATGTTATTAAAGTTGAATTAATGGAGATCATTGCAATCAATTATGTTTAATTTGTGAGGTGCACGCCAAAATCTAAAAGCGATAGCTTTATGATCAACATATCTTCTAAATCTTGTAGTAATATTGTGATCTCTCATTGATTCTGTTAAGTTATAGAGAATGAAAAGAGTCCCAGCCCCACCTTAGCTAACACCGTTACCGTCAAAATAAAGAATGAAAAAACGTTAATGTCTGTGGAATAGGAAATGATTCAGTACTCAATAGAATAGGAAATGATTTAATTGCCTTATTCCCTTTTGTTTTATTAGTTTCCTTTTGTTTTATTAGTTTATGGTGAGTTAAATAGCATTCATGTCGGATAGGAATATATTGATTGCATTGAATTGAATATATTGATTGCAGACTTATGCGTTTTTAACATTATAATAATTACAATAATGGTCTTAATTCTCTTTATTGCCTTTTGTTTTATTAGTTATGGTGAGTCAGCTAACATTCACTTAAGATTGCTAATGCTAATTGTTAATGTGAATTTTTGATAAAGAAGTGAAATTAATAAAATTACTTTTAGGATCAAAAGTGGTTGTTGTGGGAAAAATAATTAGAGATTATTATAAGTGAATTTTTGAAAGTTAAAAGAAATTTTTTAGCTTAAAAGAAATATCTTATTTGAGGTATTTAGGGTCTAATAGTTTACAGAGTAACGGACATTTAGACAAATTTAACGGCATTGCTGAAATTGTCCAGTTTTATCAAATTTATTACTATTTTTGCACCTTTACAGATTTAATGGTGCCATATGCTCTTATCAGGAAACTTCATTGTTGAAATTACACATTTACCCTTACAAAATTAGCATTTTCTATATGAGATAACTAACTTAAAAATTAGTAGTATAGCTCTTAAAAATTTGTCCTCTAACTCTTATGTTCATAATAGTAAATATCATTAATTTAAATATGTAAAAGAAACTCTGGCAGGGATGTATATAAAAGGTGTAAAATAGACATTGGCAAAACTAATTTTTAATTCAATCAACTTTTGTAATTTAGTGTAAAATGTCAATTAATATAATATAAAATAATATATTTTAAATAGGCTTATGTATGTGGAATAGGAAATGATTCAGTATAGAATAGGAAATGATTTAATTGCCTTAATGCCTTTTCTTTTATTAGTTTATGGTTAGTTAAATAGCTCTGGCAGGGATGTATATAAAAGGTGTAAAATAGACATTGGCAAAACTAATTTTTAATTCAATCAACTTTTGTAATTTAGTGTAAAATGTCAATTAATATAATATAAAATAATATATTTTAAATAGGCTTATGTATGTGGAATAGGAAATGATTCAGTATAGAATAGGAAATGATTTAATTGCCTTAATGCCTTTTCTTTTATTAGTTTATGGTTAGTTAAATAGCATTCACGTCAGATATGATTTGGTGGAGTCATTCGGTGCTGTATTGCGGATTGATTTCCTTATGCGTTTCATTCACGTGAGATATGATCGCTGGAGTATTATTCAGTGATGTTATAGATATATATTGAATTTCATATATTGATTGCATTGAATTTAATATATTGATTGCAAATTGATTTCCTTATGCGTTTTGAACATTATAGTAATAATTACAATAATGGCCTTAATTCTCTTTATTGCCTTTTGTTTTATAAGTTTACGGTGAGTCAGCTAACATTCACGTGAGATTGCTAATGCCAATTGCTAATGTGAATTTTTGATGAAGAATTAAAATTAATAATTAGGGTATGCAATCAAGCCAGCCATAATAATTATGTTTTAACCTTTTCTAATTCCTCAGGCCGTTTTCCTTTTTCCCTTCTAAATATTCCAGCCATCCCTTTCTAATTCTTCTTGCAGGTAAATGCTTTCCCTTCCCAATGGTGGAATCCATTCCCCTACCATTGGCTTTTTCCTTCATGGTGTAGGTTATAAATATTTGTGCACGCAAAAGCTATCCAATTCCCTTCTCTTGGTTTCTTCCTTGCTAATTTCTGATTTCTATTCTGAATCTCCATTCTTGATTTGAAGCCAAAGTGTCTAATACTCGTGATTATATGACTGGAGATGTTAATGATGACAAAGATACATGAGTGATTGTTACCATTGTGCTTAGAAAGTGGGGCAATTCAAATTTCACATAGAAAATGATAGGTATGAATTCTCTTCAACCACAAACAAAAAATACAAAAAAAAAAAAAAAACACAAAAAACTAAACATTCTCACCATATTGCTTACAACAGGGATAACTTCTTTCCTATCATACTAAATGGTTCATCAGCATACTGGGCCCATTCAAAATATGCAGAACTTGAAGACAAGAACAATTGTATCCTTGTGTTACAAGGGATTAAAATGGACACAATAATTAGTATGTTCACAACTACCTAATGTTAGTTTTGCTTTAATAGAGTTCATTTACTTCTATCAAAGTTCTAACGATGTATAAAATACAAGGTACACTTATTTCACAAATTATGAGGACCACACAACAATTCATTTCAACTATGCAGACAAAGGAATATCACTACTCAAAAGAAACCTCAAACGTCATGAAGTCCACACAATGTTGGAATAAATGTACTTGAAGAAAAATAAGACTCAACAACGACATCCATCTTCCCTACATCTTTTGATAAAAAAATCTACACACTTTTTGTCTATGATCCTATATATTTAATAAAATATTTTTCTTTGGGTAAACATGTATATTCTGTCATCATATATTTATAAAAAGCAACGGAAATCATGTGTGCTATTGTCTTGAGGTAAAAAAAAAACATTTAACGAGTGTTCATTTCATATACAACTTCATAACAAACATAATTACAATACATTTAAATTTTAAAAATATTTTGTATGATTTAATTATTTTCATTTGTTTACATACAAGTAATTGTTTTATTATCAAGAATACAAGTAATTGTTGAATTTCTTAAAATAAAAAAGTAACAAAAAAAGAAGCAAAATTTAGAATGATTAACACTAACTATGCAATGAGATAGAAAAACCTATAATAAACAATATAGTCCATGCAATGCACGGGGAGTTGCGTCTTGTTTATAACTTATTTGTAGTGCTCATTTCTTGTTTCTATTCACATTGCACTAATAATCTCATTTGACAATTAATTGATTTTTAGAAAGGCACTATCACAATCCATTTATGAACGATATCTCATTGTTGATTTATCATAATCTCTCCATGATCTCAATCAATCAGACAATATATGTCTTGAATATGTAAGAATTTGTCTTTATCATATTATTTGCCACATCGGATAACAAATTAAAGCTTAACTTAATTCATAAATATTATTAGAATTCATATCTATTGAATTAACTTGATTACTTTTTTTTGGATTGGATTTTCCTTTAGTATTACAGGGTAGGTCATCATCAAGCACATTAACGGGCCCAGACCAGTTCGTATCGCTGATTGTGGGCATCTCGATGGGTGAGACAGCTGGTCAGAAGTTTTGACATACTCTATGCCTAAGCAAAGATTGAACCTCTGACCTTGGTTAAAGTTGGATGAGCCTCTTACCGCTTAACTAAATGCTCGTGGTTCAATTGATTTCTATATCTCAAAAATTGAGATGATATAAATTGTATTCCATGTTTACTGACAAATCCTTATATTTGTATGTTTTTATATGTTTAAATTGAGGTTTCTAACATGAATAAGATGCAAATTTGGTCCAATTGTGCTTATTTAATATTTTAGACTCTTGGATGAAATTAGTATGAAATTAGAATTAATTGGCCATAATTGTAGATTAATTTGTATTAATTAATTTATAGGGCTATTTGATCCTTTTTCATGTCATATTCACTTGTAGGGTCGCTCAAGGACCAAAGGAATGGATTCCAGATGAAGAAGGACACTTGAAAAAGGGAGAAATTGGGGCTAGAAGCCGAAATTTCAAGAAAAAAGGGAAAATACAAGTTTCTGGATGAATTGTGGAAATTACGAAAAGGACCTCGAAATTCCCAAATTACAGAAAAGGACCATGAAATTCTAAATTTCAGAAAAGGGCCTCAAAATTTCCAAATTACAGAAAAGTCCTGCCCAACACCACCTACCACCCACTCAACAACCCCACTATCATTTATTTTATTCTCCACCTACCATCCACTCAACAACCCGACTATCATTTATTTTATTCTCCACTTACCACCCACTCAACAACCCCACCATCATTTGTCTTCCATCACTCACTATATATATCATCTTCACCACCACCAAGCAACACACCTCTTCTTCATCCTCCTCTCTTTCTCAACTCTCTCATTCCACCTCCATCTCTCTTCCATTTCTCCTTCCTCCACTCCATGTCTACTATTTTCTTCCACCTTGGTGTTGTTCTTCCCATGGAGAGTAGCAGTTAGGCTCCACCATTCTTGATGATGGGAGCCAAGGGATGAGCTTGAAGCTTCAAAGGGAAGTTTTAGTTCTAATCCTTCTTCCTCTTGTTGTATTTATGCTTTTCTAGGGTTCTAGGAGTATATTTATGACATTTGGTTGTGTTCTTCATTTCTACATGTTGTATAAGGGTTAGAAACTATTTTATGTTGTTTCTTTCTTGTTGAATGCTTAACATTGTGCTACTTTAACTTTGAGTTTGATGAAATTTATGGGTTCATGATTTTGTTATTCTCTTTGTGAATATCTTGTACTAATTCAAGGTGGCTTGGTTAGTGGATAAAAAAATGTTAAGTGGTTTTGCATGAATGAAATGGCATATGAATTAATTAATTGTGTTTAGACATTGGGTAATCACTCTTTTCAACCTTAATCTTTGTTTGGGTGGCCATCAATGAGTTAGGGTTAATTGAGAAATTAAGTGCAATTGTGGGGTGGCCCAAATTGTGGATTATAAGTCTTGTATAATTAATTGGTTCTTGAATTTGTCAAATTGCATGAGTGGCATTGGATTTCAATCTTAGAGTCTTAATTTATTATGTGGGGTTCCAATAATCGATTAAAAGCTAGGATTAATTAAGTGGCAACTCGGGGTCCCGGTTGTTGGATTACGAGCTCCTTACGATTAGCAAATTCATATTGATTTTAAGCTTAATCAACTTAGGTTAAATTAAGTAATGTACGGGGTTCCGGCATTAATTAAGTTAACCTAAGCCTAGCCTAGAGGGGTCCCTCTAGGGTTCTTTTGAAAATCAACAAATAACTCCCTAAATATCTTTTGAAGCAATGAATCCCAAGGTTTCCATTTATTAAGAATGATTCCATATCCTTTCCCCTCCAAATCTCACTTTTATCTTAGTTTTGTTTTACTTTTGAACATATCACACCTTTTGCATACATTCTATCCAAAAACCAAATACAATATTTTTACCCGCTTTTGTTAGTTTGCATCTTAGCTACTAGGTCATCTTTTGCGTTTAGGCTCCTCAAGCGAACGACACTCGGGGGTTAGCTTCCACTATCCCCTTGGTTCTTATTTTCTTGAAGGGCGGACCCAAGGGCGCGCTACACGCACACACACTCGAAAGTGGTGCTCTTCAAGTGGCGCCGTTGCCGGGGAGCCAAGTAATTGGTTCCCTAGTAGCCGGTTGTCAAACTTGTTTTGGTCGGGTTCATTTTCTTAGGTTGCATTTAGTTTAGTGGCATTTAAGGTTTTCTTTTATTTTGTACATACCATGATACTTGTCTAGTATTGCATCTTGCATTTTGGGATTTATTTGATTGCAATTTTCATGTCTTGGTTTAACAATAACCATGAATTTTTGTTCAACACTAATCCTTCTATGCATTCATTTTCAAGTAATGATGAGACACCAAGCCTTCCACATACTTGGAGAAATGAGGCACCTTCGACTCTAACTCACTCCCAAGTTGATTTCATTCTACAAGAGTTGCATTCCATGAGAGTGGATATGCAAATACACAACAAAGCCTTTGAATCTCAAGCACCCAACCATTTCCAAGGTTTGGAACCATCTTGTCCACAAATTCACCCCACCTTCCCCCCTACACCACATAGAAATCCATATAACCCACCATCTCTTCCTTACCATAAACCCACACCTCCACCCTCCATACCCCCAACCCATGGACTTGATGCCTTCCTCACCTTTCCAAATATGGATAACCAAACCCTTTCATTAAGAAGGATGTATGATGAGTTAAAAGTTCAACAATATGAGTTGTTTATGTTAAAGGGGGTTAATCAACTTCCTAAGGAGATGGAAGAGCGACTTGAAGCAATACAAGAGTTTATCAGGGTGTTTGTGCAACATGCTCTCTGGAAGAAGACTAATGGAGAAGAAGGAGCACCATGGCCTTATGACTTCAACCATGATGAGGAGATTAAAGAACAAGAGCCAAACGCCACATCTCAAGTGGATAATCTCCAAACACCAATGTCTACTCCCACACAAGCCATCAAGAAGGAGCAAGCATCTTTTCGACCACCGGAGGAGTCGCCTTTACAATTCGGTAATATTCCTCCTCTTCTTGAAGAGGTTAACTCTCCTCATACTACTGTGATTGTTTATGTGAGTAATGATGAGGTGGATGAAGAAATTGTTGTTGAATCCCCTCAAATGCCTGATATTGAAAATGCTCACTATGAAATTTCACATGGTAGTTGTGTAGTTGATGATCTTGCTTCTATTACTCATGAGTGTGGTGATAATGATATCTCTCTAGGTGTTAGTTCTGATGATGATCTTGTTTTAAATGAGCATTTACCATGTTCTTGTGGTGAAGTGCATGATGCATCCACTAGTACTAGAGATAATATTGTGGAAAATAATTCATTAAGCTTGGATGTTATAAATGTGGAGAAGTGTGAACAATCACTCTCTTTCTCAAGTGTTGATAAGCATGATTTAAGCTTCTTTGAATCTATTGAACATGATGAAGAATTCATTTCCCCCTCCTCCCCACATACTTCTTTCATTTGCACATGTGAATGTGATAGCCCATGTGCCACTTGCATAGAAATTGATGACTGGCTTTCCGCTTCACATGATGTTGGTTCTTCATCTAGTTTAATTGATGACACTAATGAACATGCCACACTTGATAATCAACATGATAATTGTTCATCTCTTGATCCCAATTCTTTTCTTTCTTTAGATAGTTTAATAAGGAAAGATTCAAATACTTTAAATGATAAAATTGTAAACAAGAATGAATCTTTCCATTTAATTTTATCTTGTGACTTGCCACCCGACATTGGTGGAAATGAAAGTGATTGTTTTGCTACACCCAATGTCTAGGGTGATGCCAATGTGGTTGCATGCTTGGTTCCTACTGATGGGAGCCTTATTGACTTGCTTGGTTGTGATGTTTACTTGGAGAATCCAGCTTTGAAACTGTATATATCATGTTTTAGATCTCTCCATGTATTCCTTTTGGGACTAGATACTGCTGCTGGTCCGGTGTTTCTTTTTCAGGAACCCCCACTACCAAGGAAGTCCAATATAGGAGAAGGAGCCACATTGAAGAAATGCATGCTTCTCATCTTAGATGAGAACTTCTCCTTCAAATGTCTGAAGAGGCCATAACAGAGGTTGTCTCTTTCCTCACTTATTTTCTTCCTAATCTTCATGCATATTGTAGCTTAATTGTTGTATGAGGAAGATAAGTATGGGGGAGGGACCCATGCTAGTAGTAAAAAGAGTAGTTGTTTTTCTTTTGATTCCTAGGATTAATAAATGCTTCTTGCTCACACACCAATACCACACTTGATTTCAACATGCTCTAAATTGGTATGTCCATATTTTTGCTACATTGAGGACAATGTAGGAATTAAGTGTGGGGGAGGGATGTGCTTCATAGTTGGTGAAGTGGGTAGAAAATCATTGCATCTTGGTTATGTTTTTAACTTCAAAAGCTTCAAAAAGTTGGAAAAATTTGCAAATTTTTTAACTTTTCCTCACTTTCAGTTTTGTTTCTCCTTGGACTTGATATGATATTGTTGGACTTGTTTTGGCAATTATGAGAATTCCTTCATGATTTCGGATATTTGTTGATGCTTTTGATTAATCTTCTTGATTGACAACTGTGTTGATTGGAATTGATGCTTTATGGTTGAATCTTGGTTATAGTTGATCTTTGTTTATGAGTTTATGAGAATTAGCCATGTGTGAGGTTTATTTGGGCCTATATGTTTGTTCTTGTGTGATATCCACTTGTTGCCATTCTCTAGAACTTGTTTGCATTCTTGATCAAAACTTGTTGCATTTAGTGTAATGAAGCATGATAAAGGCATTCATTTCATACCCTTATATCCTGTATACTAACCATAAACACTCTCTCCATTTACCACCCCATTTGAGCCTTCACTTGATGTTTTGCATTTGACATGCCAATATATGAAAGGTTGCAACATTTTTTGTGTTCTTTGAAAAATGCCACTGCTTGGTTGTACATAAGTATGCCATATAAAGAGAAAACCAAAAATACAAAAAAAAAAAATAGTAGTAGAAAAAAAAAAGAAAATGAAAATGAGAAAAATTTGAAAAAAAAGTGCAAAATAAGGCATGTGTGGTTCTTAACAAGTTGCAATTAATGTTTTGGATTGAATTGGGCATTCAAGCATGCATAACATCATCTTCCTTTCATTTCATTATACCATGTGGCCTATTTCATCGTTACAACCCAAAAAGTCCTTTTGATGTATTGCAGTTTTTGTGTTTAAGTGGTGATATTAGAGTTCTTACAAGCATATGGCAGAGTGTGCTCCAATGTGGATCTTAAGAGTAGAAAATTAAACCCAATATGGTGAGAAGAGTGAAACACTTATCCTTGAGTGACTTTCTTCTTTACTCATCCACATTGCATCAATTGCATTCATGGTTAGCCCTTTAGCATCATTCCATTCCTCATTGCTTGTTGGTTGGGAGGTTATCAAAGTACATTGGATTATGTTCATTTAGCATGTTGAAATTCTCATTTATGCCTTACTTACCATTGTCCTTAAGTTTATAAACTTGTCTTTGTCCAGGAGTACAAAGGTTTAAGTGTGGGGGAGTTGACAAATCCTTATATTTGTATGTTTTTATATGTTTAAATTGAGGTTTCTAACATGAATAAGATGCAAATTTGGTCCAATTGTGCTTATTTAATATTTTAGACTCTTGGATGAAATTAGTATGAAATTAGAATTAATTGGCCATAATTGTAGATTAATTTGTATTAATTAATTTATAGGGCTATTTGATCATTTTTCATGTCATATTCACTTGTAGGGTCGCTTAAGGACCAAAGGAATGGATTCCAGATGAAGAAGGACACTTGAAAAAGGGAGAAATTGGGGCTAGAAGCCGAAATTTCAAGAAAAAAGGGAAAATACAAGTTTCTGGATGAATTGTGGAAATTACGAAAAGGACCTCGAAATTCCCAAATTACAGAAAAGGACCATGAAATTCTAAATTTCAGAAAAGGGCCTCAAAATTTCCAAATTACAGAAAAGTCCTGCCCAACACCACCTACCACCCACTCAACAACCCCACCATCATTTATTTTATTCTCCACCTACCATCCACTCAACAACCCGACTATCATTTATTTTATTCTCCACTTACCACCCACTCAACAACCCCACCATCATTTGTCTTCCATCACTCACTATATATATCATCTTCACCACCACCAAGCAACACACCTCTTCTTCATCCTCCTCTCTTTCTCAACTCTCTCATTCCACCTCCATCTCTCTTCCATTTCTCCTTCCTCCACTCCATGTCTACTATTTTCTTCCACCTTGGTGTTGTTCTTCTCATGGAGAGTAGCAGCTAGGCTCTATGGAAAGACAAATGATAGTGGGGTTGTTGAGTGGATGGTAGGTGGAGAATAAAATAAATGATAGTGGGGTTGTTGAGTGGATGGTAGGTGGAGAATAAAATAAATGATAGTGGGGTTGTTGAGTGGGTGGTAGGTGGTGTTGGGCAGGACTTTTCTGTAATTTGGAAATTTTGAGGCCCTTTTCTGAAATTTAGAATTTCGTGGTCCTTTTCTGTAATTTGGGAATTTTGAGGTCCTTTTCGTAATTTCCACAATTCATCCAGAAACTTGTATTTTCCCTTTTTTTCTTGAAATTTTGGCTTCTAGCCCCAATTTCTCCCTTTTTCAAGTGTCCTTCTTCATCTGGAATCCATTCATTTGGTCCTTGAGCGACCCTACAAGTGAATATGACATGAAAAAGGATCAAATAGCCCTATAAATTAATTAATACAAATTAATCTACAATTATGGCCAATTAATTCTAATTTCATACTAATTTCATCCAAGAGTCTAAAATATTAAATAAGCACAATTGGACCAAATTTGCATCTTATTCATGTTAGAAACCTCAATTTAAACATATAAAAACATACAAATATAAGGATTTGTCATTTACTTTATATTTTATTTAATTATCTAGGTAATGGTATTAAATATTCTGGGTTATCAAGCCTGAAGGATATCTAAACCGTTAGCATTTTTTTAAATCATTCATATTGTGGAATTAACTAATACCTATTGCCTTTATTCTAAATATAAGATGAATTTTGGAAAGTTTAACATTTCAATATATAAGATATTTTACAGATTGCTTTACAACTAATTTATTTTTCCTTCAAATATCCCAAATTTTTTTAAAATTATTTACTTCTAATACTGTATGTTTATTTTCCATGTGATTAAAATTAAAGAGGACTTAAAATTCACTCAGAATAAAGTAATTTTATTTTATAATCATTCAATCATCAATCAATCAATTAACCGTTGAACCATAATATGGGTCTAATCTATCAACAATTAATTTTATACATTTTCTATACTTATCAAGTTTCAATCAGCATTAATAATGTTAAAATATAATTAGTCATTATGAGATGTTATTAAAGGTGAATGGAGATCATTGCAATCAATTATATCATTTCTTATTTCTATTCACATTGCACTAATAATCATTTGACAATTAATTGATTTTTGGATTCAATGCAGAAAACTACATAAAATAAAATGTTGGCATTGGACTTCCTTGATTCAACAATAATATATATATATATATATATATATATCTCCTTTTACTGACAAAAAATATATGAAGTCTATGACATTTTCTTGTTCATTTTGATCACTTTCCAGTGTATTTATTCAAGTCGGCTGGCTATTCAGATGCCCATACCAGCAGGCCTGAGCAATAAGCATGGGCATATTTGTTAGTAACAACTAACAACTCTAGAAGCATTAGTACCCCTTTAGTCCTTAAATTATGACCAGATTGGGGAGTTTGATTTTACTTCTAAATGTAGCCCCGTGGGGCTATATATTTAGAATTTTCATCAATTTTTTCCCAATTAAAATACCCGATTCTCCCTCATCAAATCTATAGAGGGGAGGGAGTCAGCGAAGATTGTTAAGGTTTTATTCCAAAAGAATAACTTGACAAAATATTTTGTCTAATTAAATTAGATAAATATGTCTTACATTTAGATCCAACAACAAAAAGGTTGAGGGTCAAGAAATCATAAACACAAGTGGTTGTTCTTTCATGATCGTACTCCCAGAGTCTCTACGCTTTGCTGCCAATATTTGGAGCATTTTAAGCTTTTCTTTATTTGCAAGACCATGCCTCATCATAACGATGGCAGTCATCAAAACCCTGGCATTCTCGGTTATGAATTTCAACATTTCAAACTTACTTTCAAGACTTTGGGAGAAAATAATAGTGAACTCCTTCAGATGTGATGAAACACATGGAGGCACATTGAGTACTGGTTTTAGATGGCATGCAGAATCACCCTGGCCAATATACATAAATAAGTCACAACCCTAGCTGAGATATTGCTTGCACTTAAAATATAAGTTGAAATTTTCAAACCTTATAACAATAAGGCTCTAAAACAACAAGCTTTTGAAGTTTGGGGAAGTTCCAGAGACAATTCACCATCGTAGTCCATTCACCAACAACACATTCCAGGTGCAATAAATTGTGAAACTCCGGCATATCATCACTAAATGGCCTCATCTCCTGCATGTCAAAAAAATAAAACATGCAAAAAAAATTAGGGATTGAAATCACAAGGCCCTTAGGAGAAAAGTTGACTTATATTATGCGTGATTCATACCGGTGTCCAAAGTAATCGTAGAGATGTAACATTAGACAAAACCTTCAATGGAATTAGAAATTGTGGAACTTTAGCCGTGACCAAATGGTTAAGTCCTCTTATGTCAAGTGAACAATTGTGGAAGTACCCAGACAATGTTATCACCAAGTCTTTAAGCAAAGCACATCCAGAAAGAAGCAGTTCCAAGTTTCTAATATTTGGAAAATAAACACTTTTCAAATACAATACTTCAAGTGAAGGCAAATTAACATGAGAAACAGTACCCACTATTACTTCACGCAACTTCAAAACCCTAATGTTATTGGCAACAAGAACACTGGAGGACAACTCATAATTTCCAAGCCGCTTCAGATGTAGCTCTAGATGTTCAACTTTGCTATTAACCACAGCATGAATCCACTTTCTAATATTATAACTTTTAAAATGTTCATCATCTCTATAATAATTATTACAACCCAAAACAAACTTTTTGACAGATTTCAAATCCACCAATTTGAGCAATTTGTCCACGAACTCATGGAAGAATGTAACACTCTCAAAACTAGCTTGACGGTTAAGGTAAAGAGTAGGAAGGGAAAGCCAAAGCTTTTTCCATCTCTTGGATATGAGGCTTGTAGCCACTGCTTCATTAGCGGGAAGAAAAGACAGAATACGTAGAAGCAATAAGTCTGACAAACCACTAATTCTGTCTACTTTTCTGGACACTAATTTCTCCATAAGAACAAGGGTGGATACAAAAGTTGATTAGCAGAAGGCTCAATCGTTATTACATTATATATAAATGAGAAGAAGTAATTTGGGAAGGTAAAATATCTATGTTTCATTTATTTGAAATATAACAAATTACTACAGGGCAAAAAAAAATATAACAAATTACTCGTGATTGATTTATCATGATTCCTCCATTATCTCAATCAATAAGGTAATATATTATATGAATTTAAATATACTAAACTAAATCATATGATCTTGATCAAATTAAATTAATTAAATTAATTATTCAATTTAAGTTGTATTCAATTTGATACATAACCGAATCCAATATTTCGATCCGTCTGCCTCTATTTGAAACATAATAGGGAATTTTGCAAAGTTGAATGTAGTATTTTACCAAATTTTAAGGACAAGTAATTGTTTCCTTTAAAATATTCGTAAAAGTTTTTTAAATTATTTTCATTCATTACTATGGTTCGCTTCCCATCTAACTAAAGTTGGTTGATCGCTCGTAATCTATTTTTGTTTTTTTATACATGCTCATAATGTTCCCATTACCTAAATCAATTAAATAACATGTGATTTGACCCGATCTGAAAAAAGATAATATATGATTTGAGTTAGTCCACTTATATTATAAAATCTCGTAATACCTTACAAACAACCCATTTGATCATATTATGGGTCAGATTTTTATCATAATTAATTATATGTATTATGATTTTCAATCGGTATTAATTATATTTTAATATAATTTGTTATTATGAGATATTATTAATTGGGGTATTAATAGGCCAACAATGGATGATATGTGAGTCATGTGACTATCGTTATTGGTGGAAAATAATGGGGTAAATTGCACAGTAGTCCCAAGGAAGCAATTATACTACTCTAAGGTCCCAAAAAATCTCCTTATTATCATTAAGTCCCAAGGGACTTTGGTGCAATATTTTCCATTTGTCCAAAGACCCTTTTACCCCTCAATAAAAACAAATAGGATCAAGGTGATGTTGAATAGTGCAAATTGAAGGTGATGTTTGAACAGAGGAAGCCCTAAATGCAAGACTGAAATTCCTGCAAGAACGAGAAAGAGCGGAGAAGGAGGAAGGAGAAGATCGCAGGGCGGAGAAGAGTGGTGGCTGTTGAAGAGTGATAGATGGCGAAGATCAGTGGTCGGAGAACGGAGGAAAGCGAAGCAATGAAGGCGAAGATAGAAATCTATTTCAATCAGTATGTGTTACATGCTCTGACATTCGTTGCTTTGCATCTTCTCTATGTACAATTCATTTTTTGAAAGCCGGTTCGGAGGAGAGTAAAAAGACACAAAGGTAACTAATATGACTTTTTTTGAACTTTGGGGTTTTCTTTGTTGGTTTCTTTTCCTCTTTGAGGCTTAGTGCTTGCATGCAAGGTTGATTTTTCAATCTAATTTTCAAAGGAAATCAAAGATATTGATGAGCACACAACTTCATTTCTCTGTAAATATATAGCTTTCCTCCTTTGTATACCATTCAATTTGTTGCTGTAATAAGAAAGTTGTGATTTTTTGTAATTGGACGTATTGTGTTTTCACCTATCTTGGCATTTTCATGGGGTTTTGTTACTGAAGTAAAATAGAATTTTGTGTAGGGACAGTGGGCTCCTTGTCATGCCATTTTGACAACTCTATTGCTTGTTGCTTTTGAGTTACTTCTTTGTATACCTTTTGAGAACCCTTATGGTATAGGAAACATTTCTTGTGGAATAACCATTTCAAGCTGTTTTTTCCCCTCCCTTTTTTATGTTGCAAGGAGCTTTTTGTATATAGGTCTCAATGCCTCATGATCGCCATGTTTGAAATTTAAGATGTTGATGCAACAACTGGAATTTCTTTGCAGATTGCTCTAATGCAGTAAATATTCAATTTTGTAGGACTTTTTGCTTATTCTTTTATGCTATTTCTTTTACAAAGTAAGTGAGCATTCAATGGAAAATACTTACATAATTGTGGATCCCATGGTGTGCCATTACAAAACATAAGAATAATTGTGAAGTACTCGATTCAATACTGATTTGTTATTGGAGACCATAATTATTGACAATGCCATTTTTCCATCTTTGTGTCAATGGTTTCCACTTTGCCTAGAACATTTTCAATCCTAGGACAAACTATCATTCTATGTAGATAATTAGTAAAAGATTTTGATCAATTTTTTTCTTCACTAATATATAACTGAATTTACAAATTAGGAATAATACTTTCTCCCCTGATATGGTGAAGAAAATGTTCTTGTGAAGGAGGTAAAGGCCTTGTTCTTGTGGCTATAAAACCATTTATTGCATAATCTTCTCCTCATTTTTGAAAGAATTTGTTGAACCAGTAAATCTGAGATGCATCAAATCATTAACATATATATTGACAAATCTCTGATTTGTATGGTTTTTATATGCCTAATTTGAGGAAATTAACATGATTGAGATGCAAGTTTGGTCCAATAATGCTTAATTGAATATCTTAAACTCTCAAGTGAAATGAGTGTAAAATTAGGATTAATTAGCCATAATTGTAGATTAATTGTATTAATTAATTTATAGGGCTATTTGATATTGGTTTTATCTTATTTTCACTTACAGGGTCGCTCAGGACACATTGGACCCGGGACGAAGAAAAAGGCCAAACAAAGAGGCAGAATTGAAGGCTCCTCGCCGCGGTGCGTCAGACGGCGAACAGGCCCCAAATTCCAGAGGAGGAGTGAGCTCGCTGTGGCTTCGCCGCGGCGAGCCCACGGCTAGAAAACCAAAAGGGCCAGAAGCATTGTCACAGCCGCGTGAATTCTGCAGAATTTCAGTCGCATTTTGGGCCTGATTTGGGTCCAACTTGAATACCCACTCACTTGACCCGACTTGGGGGACATAAAACACGAAGGATATACCCCATTAGGGGAGATTTTGGAGTCCCAAACCCTAGCCTCTCATTTTCCTCTCATCTCCATCTTCCACCTTCCACCTTCTTCCTTCAAATCCTCCATGGTTTCTCAACTTCCACTCCTTGCTGGTGTTTTCTTCTTGGAGGACAGCAGCTAGGCTCCACCATTCTTGGTGATGGGAGCCAAGGGATGAGCTTGAAGCTTGAATAGGGGAGTTTTAGTTCTAATCCTTCTTCCCCTTGTTGTATTTATGCTTTTCTAGGGTTCTAGGAGTATATTTATGACATTTGGTTGTGTGCTTGAACTTTGTATATTGTAACGGGGTTAGAAACTATGTTTATGTTATTTCCTTCTTGTTCAAATGCTTGACATTGCTATTTATTAACTTTGAGTTTAATGAAATTTATGGGTTCATAGTTTTATTATTCTCTTTGTGAAAATCATGTGCTAATGCAAGGTGGCTTGGTTAGTGGATTGAGAGTGTTAAGTTGTTTGCTTGAAGGAGATGGCATAGGAATTGATTAATTGTGTTTAGAAATTGGGTAATCACTCTTTTCAACCTTAATCTTTGTTTGGGTGGCCATCAATGAGTTAGGGTTAATTGAGAAATCATGTGCAATTGTGGGGTGGCCCAGATTGTGGATTTAAAGTCTTACATGATTGGTTAGTTCTTGAATTTGTCAAATTGCATGAGTGGCATTGGACTTCAATTCTAGAGTCTTGATTTATTATTTGGGGTTCCAGTAATCAATTAAACTCTAGGATTAATTAAGTGGCAATTCGGGGTCCCGGTTGTTGGATTAGGAGCGCATTACGATTAGCAAATTCATATTGATTTTGAACTTAATCAACTTAGGTTAAATTAAGTAATGTGCGGGGTTCTGGCATTAATTAAGTTAATCTAAGCCTAGCCTAGAGGGGTTCCTCTAGGGTTTATTTGAAAATAAACTAAACTCCCTGAAAACCTTTAGAAGCAATGATTCCCGAAGCTTCCATTCATCAAGAATGATTCCATCTTAATCCCCCTCTAAATCTCATTTTTATCTTATTTTGTTTTACTTTTGAACATATCACCCTTTTGCATCTTTTCTAAATAAAAAATAAAATACAATACTTTTACCCGCTTTCGTTAGTTTGCATATTAGCTACTAGGACACCTTTTGCGTTAGGCTCCTCAAGCGAACGACACCCGGGGTTAGCTTTCACTATCCCCTTGGTTCTTATTTTCTTGAAGGGTGGACCCAAGGGCACGCTACACGCACACACACACACACACTCGAGATAGAGGCGGTGAGCTCTTCAACCCCTTAGATTTCCAGGGCATGACAAGCGAGTTTGAAGTTAACCATGGTGCAACAAGGACTAACAGTGTTGCCGTTAGTAACTTGCGTTATGTATTCCGTCCTCTCAATCGATTTTCAAGCATGCTTAGGATCAACTTATTCTTAGCTGTCATATATCTTCTAACAATAAACTCAAAGGAATCTATTTTGTATAAGGAATATGAACATAATTAAGGTAACAACAAACATATAAGTCATTATCATTAACCCATGATTGGCTCAATTTCAATGTAAATCATAATTGTAATCATCTAAACAACTACTCGATGGAATCATACTTAAGGTATGTGGTAGTTTAGTTAAAATTAAAATATGTCTAGCAATCAAAATGTCATCTATATAAATTAGAATGAGAAGTTACTCACTCACCTGGTCCATTCCATAAATATATTTTTCATACTTGTCTTCAATATTAATGCAAAATCTTACTAACCAAACCATTCATTAAGCACCTCATAATAATCAAAGTTCAAGTCATAAATAATACCATCCAATAGTACCTATTCCATTTAGCAAAAAAGTTTTCTCAAAGTCTCCTAAATTCATGATTTAGTCTTATGATTTTTTTTTAACCATCATAGTCTTAAATTCTCCTCTCACACATTTTATGAAACATCCAATGTACTCCATTCTTACAAGTTACAAAAATATACTTATTAAAATCGAAATCCCACACTTCATAAATTAAAACTGCAAATCCAATATTAAGTGATTACCAAACCCTTATACATATCAAACCACTTATCAATTGGAGGAATAATCATTCTTTCCAACCACACATGACGCAACAAATTAAAGAAGGGAAACCAATATTCTATACTCATTCACAACTCAAAGCATTCTGGAAATCAAAATTGGAAGAAGCTACTCATACATACCATGAACAATAAACGCCAGAGTGAAGAAGAAAAATGAAGACACAATCTGTCCCTAGCAATGTTGCAGAGCAGAGAAAGAAGTGAAGCCCCACCACACATAATAGCAATAATGAAAGAAATGAGTAACAATAACAAGAAAGGAGGAGGAGATATAGCTGAGCAGTACTAAAAGTTTCCCTTCATGTTTCTGCCGCCAAAACGTCGACTAGAAAGGGAAAAAACAAGGTTCTATGAAGATAATGGATGTACACACAATTAAACGACAGGAACAAAGAATGGATGAGAATGAAGGACGGATGGCCATGGGGTTTACAAATTCTCAAAGTCTCTTGAAGCTTCCTCTGGTCTCCATTCATGGGCAGAAATGAAAGGAACAAGCTAGCAATATAGAAATATAATATCTTAGCTTGGATGAGAGGAAAAATTGGGAGGAAATAAAATGGGAGGAGGGACAATGGGGAGAAAGGAAAAATGGGAAGAAAATATTATTTCTCTTTTTGTTTAGATGAGTGAGAAGAAAGTGGGAGGAAAGAAAATGAACAAATATTTGATAACTAAAATAACCCCATCTCTGTGCTAAAATAAATTATATTTAATTAAGGGATAAGTGTCTAAAATGTCCCGGAAGTTTCCACGAAGGGGCACTAGGCATCTGAAAGTTTTTTAGGGGGTAAAATTGTCCTGAAAGTTATAAAAAGGGGTAAAACTGCCCCTCCGTTAACATACTATAATGGTCAACGCCTTTGACCGTTATATACAAACGTGGAAAGCGTATGTAGCGTCCACGTCATCCTATGTGGCATGCCGACGTAGTATCCACGTCATCCTCGTTTTTTTATATCATATATTAGTTTAAAAAATTAAAAAAATAGTTTTTTTAAACATATTTAAACAAAAAGAAGAGAAATTTAGTCGCCAAATATTTCTTTTTTTTAAAAAAAATATGACATGGAAAAATGAGGATGATGTGGATGCCACATTTGCAACTTTCGGTCAACATCATTGACCATTAAGAAGTGTTAATGGACGGGTTAAATTGCCCCATTTTTATGACTTCTGGTGTAGATTTGACCTTAAAAATACTTTCAGACACTTAGTGCCCTTTGATGGAAACTTTCGGAGAATTTTAGGCCCTTATCCCTTGAATTAAATTAGATGTTATAGGAAAAAAATGTTATTTTTTAAGAAAAAATAATGTAAAATTAAATTATATTTTTTTGGTCAAATAAATTAAATTAGATATTAACATCATCAAAGGTAACAAAATGTTTTTAATATATAAAATAAAAGGTTAATAAAATTTTAAAACTGAATAAGTTATAACTATCCAACATTATTAATAATCAATAAAAATGAAATAATTAAACTGATATAAAAAATTAATAAAATAATCTTATTAAATATTATTTCTTTGGTTTTTTAAATATTAATATCTATCGATGACACAGGATGTTGTAATTTTTACTTTTATGGAGTTGCATTTGTCTTTCTGTTTGGATATTGTTCTTAGCTCTGATGTCCTTGGTTTTGTTTCAGGTAGGGCTGAGCAAAATACCCGAAACCCGATGGGCTAACCCACTACCCGCAATTTTTACCCATTTAAAGCCCGCCCAATTAAAGCCCATGATGGGCGGGTGCAAACCCAGCCCATTTAAAAATTAAATGGGCGGGCGATGGGTACACCCTCGGGCTGCCCATACCCGCCCATTTATATATATATTTTCAATTTGTTTTAATTTTGTCCATGAGTATTGAGAGTGAGTCAGTAGCATTCCTGTAATTATGATATTTATCTAAATTTAAATTCTTTTGTGCACCCTCGGGCTGCCCATGCTCGCCCATTTATATATATATATATATATATATATTTTTCAATTTTTTTAATTTTGTCCATGAGTATTGAGAGTGAGTCAGTAGCATTCATGTAATTATGGTATTTATCTAAATTTAAGTTCTTTTGTGCAACAAACTATGATGTAAATATGGATGTGGAGTTGTAGATCTTGCTGTCACTTTTAATATGTGAATGTGATGCTTGAATTATTAACTTTGATAAGAAATTTAGAAATTTGTAATAATAAAAAAATAGGTCAAGAGATTAATGGGTTTTCCCATAACCCATTTAACCCGAACCCATTTAGTTCGGGCTTGAATGGGTTGAGGCTCGGGCATGGGTTAACCCATACCCATCTAATATTAAGTGGGCGGGCGATGGGTTAGGCTTCGGGTTACCCAGCCCGCCCATTGCTCACCCCTAGTTTCAGGTATAAAAAATATAAATTTGGTATAAAAAAAAAAAGTGACGCAATGTTATTAAAAGAAAAACCAAGGGACACCCAGCTAGTTTGCTCAAAAAATGACGACAGTAGAAGGTGAGGGTATATGTGGGCTACAGTGGTAGTTGGGCCAACAAATTTTGGATAGTTCAACTATGAGTCCAAACAAGATATACGAGCACTTTGAGTTCAAACAAGATATACGAGCACAGCCACAATTATCACTTTTTGGCATTGACAACTTGAGTCATGAAGTCATGTAGTCACATGAAAATGTCAGAAAAAATAACCCACACAATTATAATCGCAAGAACGGTATTTTCCGTAAGGCTCAAACTAAATTCAATTTAGAAATCAAAATTTCATGCAAAACCATAGCCAACCGGGTATTCCTTCAAGTTGAAACCAGGATCTATATGCACAAGATTGCAAGTCCTTTTCATGGAAGACATTATAAAAAATTTAAAAGCTTAATCAAACCTGATATATGCACCAACTAAATTCATTTCCCCTAAAAAGTATGGTCTTATGATCACACTTACAGTTCAAATTACTATAAACTTATGCAGCACCCAAACTAAGGTATTAGGCATAAAAGTTTATGACCATATATGGTGCATTATCTTCCACTCAACATTGCAAGACTTAATGATTTGGTCACTGGAAATGTTCAACTATGTCTAATTCCATTGAAAGATTTTTGTAAGGTTAAATTTCTAGGTTTATACCAAGTATGAATCAAGCATGATTCGTAATTTGTCCTCTTTTTTCCTTCTTTGTAACCTGAAGTTTGATTTTCTAATTTTCTGTTTTGTTTAGTTTGATAAGTAGGATATATGTCCATTTAGTAATCATATGCCAATGTTTGGTAATCAAACTCAAAATATCAGTAGATTTAAAATGTGCCAACAAGTTTATTTTTCAAATGTACGTGATATATTCATTGGTTACCATGGAGAACTGAAATGATTTATTAAAAATGTCTGATAGTTGCGAAGTGGTATCAAACCCAACCTAAATTTCAAATGTAATATATTGAGTCATTAGTTTGGAGGATTAAAATGTTTTTTGGAATGCCACATATAAATAATTATCTACTAAAGAGAACTTAAATCTCGGATCAAACTAAATTAATTACGAGAAAATCCTAATATATGGGGAGCAATTAATATTTTAATTTATTTTAACCTTACCATTGTTCTTGTTTTTTTTTAACTGAAACCTTACCATTGAACACATGGTTAATAAGTCAGTTGAAAAGGATAGTGTTAAAACAACACTATTTTTTTTTTTTTAATATGGACTACTTTTAAGGGTTTTTTAAAATAAGACATTAATTGTGCTTGAAAATTTGTGAAATACATTATATATTAAAATATTAAATTTTTGAAGAATTGTCTAATAATATTTATCTTCATAATATTAAGTTGCAATATACCTTTTTCCTTACCAAAAAAAATGTTGCAATATCAAACGAGAGAAAACTTTTGCTAAATATTTTAATCTGACTAGATGTCCTTCCGTATGGTTAAATGACAAATGAGAGCCATTCAGTACAGTTTAAAGTTTTGTATTGAGAATCCATTATCTATTTATAAGCCCGATCATATAATTGAAAAACAAATTTAAAAGCAATGATGAAAAACAATATTTTATTTTATTAAAAAATATTTAAAAGAAAAGAATTACGTACATGCTCACATTATAGCTAAAAATAAATAATTTTGATCAATTTTGTAATTTAATAAAAGACATTAATAATATTATTTTTATCCTACTAATTGATTGTGTTAAAATTTTTTAAGTAAAATAAATACTTACATCTTGATGTTGAATATCTTTATAATAGATATAATAAAATGAAATAATTTATAAATTTATTAATCAAATTTTAGTTTGTAGAGAGGGAAGACAAGGAGGGAGAAAGAGAGAATCAATTGGTTAGAAGGAGAAACAACTGAGAGATATAGTCATGGTTAATTTGATAATTTAAATTTATTTTATTTTTTTGGTCCTTCTAAATAATTAACTTTTTAAAGATGAGTGATTAATTTTTTTCCTTGGTAACTCATAATTTTCCCTAATATATATCCCTTTTTAGGGTTGAACTTATCGGTTATCAACGTTAATTGAGTTAATTCATTCATTCAAAGTAGCCGTCGCCGTAGTTGATCAATTAAAATGGATCACATGGAGGAATCAGTTGACAGGATCAGTGATTTGCGTGAGGAATTGCTTCTTCATATTCTCTCTTTTCTTCCCATTAAAGAAGCAGTTGCCACAAGCCTCTTGTCCAAGAGATGGAGACGCCTTTGGCGTTCCTTTCTCACTATTAAACTTTCCAGTAGAGACATTAAGATCTCTTCAGTTTTCCATCGATTCGGAGACAAAGTGCTACACTTATTAGTAGATTGGAAACATGTCAAAAAGTTTGTTCTTACATTTGATCCTGATAGATGTCATGCAAATTTTAGAGAGAGCAAGATTAATGAGTGGATTAGTATAATGACTTGTAGCAAACTTGAACATCTGGAGCTACATACACGGCTGTGGGGTCGGTATGAATTGCCCTCTAGATTTTTCATTCTCAAAAAAATTAGGGTTTTGAAGTTGAGTGGAGTAAGGATGCCTATTGGTTCCCATGTCAATTTTCCTTTACTTGACGTTTTGCATTTAAAACATGTTCGTTTTTCAAATTCAACAAGTTGGGAAATGCTTCTTAACGGATGTCCTTTGCTTAAGGACTTGGCCATAAAATATCCATATGGAAAGATAATGCTCTCAAAATTACAAGCCTTGACCCTTTAGTCAAAGCAGAAGTTCCACCATCTCTAATTCCATTGAAAGCTCTTTCTAATGCCACATATCTACGCTTTATAGATGATAAGGTATGAATCACGCATCACTAGTAACTTGCTTCCATATATCTTTTTTCCTCCACAGTTTTAATCCTTAATATTTGGATCTGCTTTTGACATGAAAGGGGGATATTTTGCCATTTACAATTGGTGGAAATATCCCAACATTTAACAACGCAACCCATCTAGAATGTGATGCTAATGGGTGGAAAAGGACGGTGAACTGTCTTCAAAAGTTCCCCAAACTTCAAGAGCTTGTAATTTATAAGGTTAGAAGATATTTAAAGTTGTCCTGTTTATTGCAATATTGCCTCGTTTAAATTATTAGATTTTCAAAACTTAAGATTTCTGTATTTGTGTAGCTTGGTTCTTCATACCCACCAGAACCAATACATAATGTGCCTCCGTGTGTCTCATTACATCTTAAGGAGTTCACTCTTCATTCTTTTGGAGGTTCTACAGGTGCGTTTGAAATTATAAAATTTATGAAGGACAATGCTCGAGTTTTGAGGACTATCCATTGTAATGGACATCATTTATCATTAGTCATTACCACACCGTGAGCACCTTGGGTTTAGAACTTGACAATATTTACTACTACAGAAATGGGCTATTGCGGCGCCCCAATAGCGGCGCTTACAGCTCTAAGCGCCGCAATTGCTGTGGTGGGTACATATAGCAGCGCTTTTAGAAACAAGCGCCACTATAAGTCTAGATCTATAGCGGCGCTTACTGACATAAGCGCCGCTATAGGATAATATTTTTATATTTTTATTTTTTTTTGTATTTATGAAACCTATAGCGGCGCTTATTTTGGTAAGCCCCGGTATAGTTGAGACAGGAATTTTATGTTTTTAAAAATATTTTAGACCTATAGCGACACTTACAGGCATAAGCGCCGCTATAGGAAAAAAAAATTGGAGGGAAACTTCCCTCCATTTTTCGTTCAAACGCCTATACCGGCGCTTTTTGTGAATTACACCGGTATAGGTTATTAATAGAAGAATTTAATATTCAATATTAATATAATTATTGAAATATTAAATAAAATATTCCTATTAATTTTTTTAAAAATGTATTTTTTTTAATTTCAAAAAGAAAATAATAAATAATTAATAATTAATACAAGAATTTAATATTAAATATTAATTAATTAATTAATAATAATTAATAAATATTAATATAATTATTTAAATATTAATAAAATATTCCTATTTATTTTTAAAAATAATTAATATTTTTGGAATTATAAAAAAGAAAATAATTATTAATAAATAATTAATATAAGAATTTAATATTAAATATTTAATTAATAATTAAATATTAATTTGTATTTTTAATTTTTTTAATAATTACCTATACCGGCGCTTTTGTTCGAAAGTGCCGGTATAGGTGAAAAAAATGGAGGGAACTTTCCCTCCATTTTTTTGTGTATTTTTAATTTTTTAATTTGATTACCTATACCGGCGCTTTTTAGCGCTTTTTTAAAAAAGCGCTGGTATAGGTGAAAAAAATGGAGGGAAATTTCCCTCCATTTTTTCGTTCAAAGGCTTATCCCAGTGTGTTTTAAGAAAAGCGTCGGTATAGGTGAAATAAATGGTGATAAATTCTCCCTCTATTTTTTCCTACAGCCCATAAGTTTTGTTTCTTTTCTATCTTTTTTTTTCTCTACAAACTTTAGCCCTTTCAAGCTCGTGAGCTTCAGCCATTGTTAAAGCTCAACAACACTCTGTGCCCTCTCAAGCTTTAGCCACGATGCTCCCTCTCACGCCGCCATTCCAAGCTCCCTCCAAGTTTCAGCCAGCCACTCGTGCTCCCTTGTTCTCTTCCCATTCTCTTCAATTTCATCGTAGGTAAAGCTTTCTTCGCCTTCTTCCATCTTTAGATTTCTCAATCTAGTTTCTTAAGGGTTTGAAAGAAGAGATTGAAAGGGGTTTTTTGGAAGCAAAATCAATAAGTAAGGGCTTTAAAGATGGCTAAAGGAAGAATAAGGCTTAGAATCGGTACTCATGGTGTGTTGATTAAGCTTGGTTCTGTGATTTTTAAACTCTGAAGTTACTGATTCATTGTTGAGAAATATAGGATTTTGACCATAATAAAAAGAAATTAATGATTACAAGTGTTTATGATAAAATAGATATGATTTTTGAATACTAATGCAGGTGGGTATGTATAGAATTATTTAACGCTAAACACCTAGAATGTATGGAATTGTTGGTATTTTAGTACTAATGTAGGTGGGTGTTCATAAAAATAAGTGGTTTATTTTTTTAAAAAAAATACACCTATAGCGGCTCTTTATAAGAGCCAAAAGCGCCGTTATAGGTCAAATGACCTATAGCGGCGCTTATAAAGCGCCGCTATAGGGGTTTTTTGTGGTAGTGATTCCTCATATTAGTGCCGGATGGATAAAATCCACTTGTATTGATGTATCTTGATACATCTCAAGGACTAGCTTTAGTTCTTCACTATACCATGGAAGAACAGAAAGGGAAATGTATGAGACTAGAGAGCATCTCGGAATCAGTTTCGATGCTCGTCAGAAAGATGAGTAGGGGTGCTCTTCCTTTTTGAACCGTTCAAATCTAATCTGGATGGTTCAAATTTATTAATTTAAATTTATGATTTTTAAATGGCAGTCATTTTAATAGATACAAAATCTAAAATAAAGATAATATTTTAAATTAATAAATTTGAACCATCTAGATTAAATCTGAACGGTTCAAAAGGGAAGAACGCTCCCTGCTCATATTTCTGACGAGCATTGAAACTGGTTCCAGAGCATCTCTTGATGATAAGTAATCTCTCTTATATTTTTTAGATTAAGGAAGTTAAATAAATTATTTTAAAGTATTTAAATTTATTATTTTCCCCAAAGTGATTTTCCTTATTTATCACATAATATATGTTATAATTAAATAGTTTATTTGACTTCTTTAATTTAAAAAAATCAATTAGGCCTTATATTTGTACATTTGTGGTCATGACACCTGTCAATAAAATGTGATTGAAGATTTGTTCTCACATCCAGTTCAAATATGGCTTGCGAAATCAACTCAGATTCACATTATTTCCTCTTGTAAAATTTTATTAGATAATACTGTAATGTAACTAAGTTACGTTCCTTTATTTTTTGTAATTCACATCCTTTATTTAATGCAGGAGGCTATAATATGAGACTCGATTTGCTCGAAATGTCATTGTCACACATCCTGCTATAATATATTTTTATCGGAATCCATCGGCTACCATATATTAAAAATTAATATATGTTTTTCTTATCATATCTAGCAATATAATTATCACATACATACTTTAAAATAATTCCGAGTAGTTACATATATATAATTAGTATCTAGAAAAAAAGATCAATGTGATTGATGTGTATTCTCTTTAATCACACACACAAAATATATTCATTCTATTCTCAAGAAACAATTTATTTCAAATCCTTAAAGAATTCACTATCGTGGAAAGAAAATTCATTAATTATTTCATTAAATAAATTTAAAAGTTGGAAATAATATATTATATTATTTTTTTATAGAATATATACATATATATATTATATGATTTGATATATAAATATTATAGGATATATATATATAAGATATTATTAGCTTAGATAAGATTAGATTTTGAATTATTAGGTTTCACTAGAAGGTCGCTTGTGGAATCAAAGCCCACATATTTTGGGGTAGAAAGTCATGTCACTTGTTCATATTTTTTTAAAACATGATTAGTTAATTTTTTTAGAAACATTTTTGTATTGGTTGGTATTAATGTTTTTAGACAAGTATTCTTATTATTATTTGAGAATTTTTCTTAAGAAATGTTTCTTGATTAACATTCCTACGGAGAATCGTTTCTACCTGTGGAGGTTCTAAAAGCCTCACACTACATAAAATGATTTAAAAATAGGATACTTTTTGAAAACCTTTCGAAATATAAATGGCCTTTTAAAACCAAATTGAACTCGAGAAATGATTGTCATGTGGAAGGTGTTAGGCACCTACAACATCGTTCAAGAGAACGGTTACCCTAAATTGAGTATTCAAAATTAATATGGTCTTAACTTGCACTTAAATTATCCAAAATAAAAATAATTATCTATTTGAAAAAAAAGTGATAAAATAGAGATAGTGGAACAAATTAGTTAACTAAAATGTTGGACTTGATTTAGGATAAAAATCTAGGACCTACATACCCTTTAGAGGTATCAAAACCCATGTAGTTCGATGTAGAAAGGCGTGTCACTTGGTTTGACATTTTTTAAGAAAAGTTAGTTACTTTTTTGAAAATATTTTTGTATTGTTTGATTTTTATTTTTTGAAAACAACTACTCTTATTAATATTTGAGAAAAAAATTATTTTTTAAGAAAAGTATCTTGATTAACATTCTTGAAAAGATTCCTATAATCTAACACGGAAGATTAATCGTTTATGTTTGCAGAGGTTACAAAAACCTCACCCAGTAAAATCATTTTGAAATATGATTGTCCCATTTTATGAGGAAAAGATTTTTTTTTTTTATTTTCATTTATAAAATTAGGTCCAATTCACGGCCTATCGATGAACTGAAATTCCTATAGACTTCAAAAATCTCGCACGACACATGTTAAAAAGAGATGATAAGGATGCTGAGGAGATGAAAATAAGAAATCATGTTGAACGTATTTGCCACATGATCGAATGTAGCTATAAGAATAGGAATGAGAGTATATCAATAAATGGTGATATGATTTATACGCACTTTCTTGATGCACCAGGTTTATAGATTAGACAAACAAGAAAAAGAAGACGCAAATATAATTATACGCTACCATATCTCTTAGGCCTCTTGTGTTTGAGGAGAACCAAACTATTCAACTAAAACAATATTTATTTTCACTAAGCACATCATTATAAATGAGTGAATATGTGCTTGCAATTGAATGGAAAGATAAGATGTGTGTGTGATCATGCCAAAAATGAAGTCAAGTGAGTTGTGAATGAATTGTAAGAAAAAGAAAGAAGAGGAAGGGAGACGAAAACAAAAATATGATAGATCAATCCAATCATCTTATGGTCAAATCATCAAGCCATTCATATTGAAGCTTACATGTGTAGCAACAACCATAGGATGAAGGTTTTTGTTGGATAATATCAATGAGCTGAGTGGATTGCAAGATTGAAGAATAAGAAAAACCACATCAAGAAAATGGATCTCCACTCTTTCTGGAGAAAAGTTATGTAGTTCATAGCAATAGCACTACAATTTTATCTTTAAAACGGGAAAAAAATATAAGAAGAAGAACGTTGAATGAGAATAAAAGGGTACAAGAAAGAGAAAAGAAAGAATGGCGGAAATAGGGAAATGACACCCTAGGTGTTAATCCCAAAGATTCAAAAGGACTGGTAATTGTTTGATTCATGGTGAATTGTAACTTTTTTTTTGTTTGAAATTATTTTCATCCGAGTAATTATATTGGTCATTGTTATTTGTTGAGTTCGTTGCTATCCTGTCTCGATGATTCAGGTATTTATCACCCTGGATGGGATTATTTTGTTTGACTAATCCTATAAGTTTTGTTTGATGGTGAAATTACTATAGGTTCATTTTGTTTGGTTGTTTTCCTTTCTCTTTGGAGGATTCTTTTTTTCATTTTGTTTCAAATGGAATTTGTGTTTTCATGTTATGATGGGGTTTATACCTATATATACCTTTGTTGTATCACTATTGAAATGGACTTATAGTTTTTATGTCGTGATAGGATTTTTTGTTTGTTATACCATCACTACAAAACAAAAGGGAATCACTGACGGATTTTACCGACGGAATTTCCAAAGGAAAAAATCTGCGACAGAATCACCGACAGAAATAATTCCGTCGGTGATAAACCCGTTGCTAATGAAATCACTGACGGAATTTTATTCCGTTGGTGATTCTGTGACGGATCACCGACGGAATTCCGTTGGTGAATGTTACCAACGGAATTCCGTCGATGAACTTTACCGACGGACTTCCATCGGTGATTGTCCGCAAAACCAGTGACGGAATTCTGTCGGTGATTAATTTGCATAATCAGTGACGGAATTCCATCGCTGATTGGTTTTGGTAAATTTAGCGACGGAAATTCCGTCGCTAATTTTGGCATGTGGTTTTTTTTTTTCTGTTTTTCGTAATTTAGGGTTTTTTTAAAGCTGTATTTAAATTTGGTTTTTTCCCAACACAACAGCAAATAAAAAAGCAAATAAATAAAACGAGATCCTGTAAATCCATAATTTAATAGATATGTAATAGACAGCAAAATTAAATAACTAATAAAGTTTAATCCTGAAAGCAACAATTCTTACAAAGAAAGAACCTAAACCACAGCAGCAAATTATGTCAACCCTTGTTGCCTGCATTTGTATTAGATGGAAGAGGTAATTGAATCCCCAGCCCTTGCAAGGCAGTCTCCATCATGTTAAAATTTTGTTGCAGGTCTTCAACGCACTAGTTGTTTACTTCTTGGTTTTGTTTCAGTACCTCAGTCTCCTGTGATAGCTCTGTTATCCTATTGCGTAGTTGCTCAACGGTATTATCTTCGTTGGCATTGTTGACAGAAGGCAAGTCATCGCTAATATTTTCATTCTCAACCCCAAACCCATAAATGTGTCCCTTCTTATTTTTGCCTCCAGTAACCTTTAACCAAAGGTTCAATTCATCCTCATTAGACTGCACACTTGTAGAACCATTCTCAGCAGTCAAAGATTCTTTCCACCTCATGTAATCCTCCTGTATGTAGGTCACAAACTATTAACCATTAACTATAACAAAAATAATCATTTCTTTTCAATACTACTTTGAACATTTAAGCCCATCAAAAGAGCAACCTTCTCCATTATATTACATCCCTCCCATCCATTCAATTCTTTTTTTACCTTCTAACCATCAAAACAGCATAAGTATAACAACAACAATCCAATTTATTATTTAATCTTTTACATACATCTAAAATCAGCAACAATAAGTGTAAATGATCTCACTTTCCTCTTAAACCCTATAAGCACTCCAAACTCCCATAATCAACATAGTTCAATAAATTTTAAGACCATAAAACCATCCTTTAAGCATCCCAATAAGTCAAACGAACTTCCACTTCATTAAGCACCCAAGTATTCTGCAACTTTATGTTTAAGTAAATTTCTAATCAGAGGAACAAAATCCAACTTTCATATCAGACTAACCGAAACAAAGTATCCATATACCAATGAAATTAGACCAAAATAAACAGTAAATATTGGACAACATACAATCAAGTAACATTTATTTGCATTCAAACACATAATATAAAAGCATTAAGAAATAGGAAACTTTGATGCAAACAACAGATATTTTCTTTACATAAACATTCTTAATATATTTACATAAACTGATTTTGCACGATGGTCCAAGAATTCACCATTTTTCTCATCATAATGAGTCCTTTTGAACACTTCAAATACAGTTAGCTCTCTTCCAAATTCCTTAGCCTGCAATTAGTTAACAAGATATATCATACCAAACATCAAATAAACGATTGATATTGAAGAAATAATTCTTACCATCCTTCTTCTGTGCTTGGTATTAGGAATGCTACCCCCTTTGTGTTTAGTACTGCCAGTGGAAGATGCTCGATTGTTTTTGTTTATCTCACTCTTGTTCCAAAAATCATTTGAATTTCATACTCTCAGCAACTCTTCAAACACAATATCTGGAATCCAATCAGGCCTGACTTGTTTCAAAAGGAAGTCCTTCTTGACATCATGCATTAAATCTCTTAGGATGCTTTGACACTTTAGCTTCCAATTTTTCCTAATTGCATCATCATGTTCTGGTAGCCATTTATATTTTCTCTGAGTAAATGAGAAGCAAATGAAGATTAGTTATAAAAACTCCATAATATTAATAATAGAATCCAAACATAACAGCATATAATAATAAAATGATAAGACATACCGCCCATTCATTAAACCATGCGACCTTATAATCTTTAGGGGTAACTTTCCAGCACCAACATGGATGGTCAAATTTGCAACAAATTGGTTGACGAATGCTATGAACAATTCCAACAACAGGATGAAACCTAATAAGAAAAAAATTTTATAATGATTAGAAAGAATTGAGGTGTCAATTCAATATACAAATCAAGACAAACTTGTTTAAATTAGTAAGGATAGTAAACGACTTACATTGACTTCTCAGGCTCTATCAAGGTTCGACTATCTAAAAAATCACCATCGTCCGGAGGGGTGACATTAGGATCTTGTGGAGTCGGGGGTTGTGAATTCTCAGTTCCTGGGGATGGGATTTGAGATGAGGTTTCAAAAGATGGTATTCCAGATGGTGATATGGTATGTCTACCAGCCGCATCATGCAACTGAGAAGATGATCCACATGACAAGTTTAATCTAGGAATTGCTATCGGAGCAGATGTAGGTCACACATTAGCATTTGCCATCTCTTCTACGGGCATATGCGACTGTAACAGTCTGGGGGTACTTGAAGCTTTATCACCCTTTTTCTTGCGAAATGACATCTGCACATTCAAAGGTGAACCCATTAGTCATACTAATAAAGAAAACATTAATTAATTCAATAGATAAAATTAAGTTAAAAATAAATGCAATGAAACTCAATTTAATAATCTTAATTTAGACCATCACCGTCACCGTCGTCATTTTGTTCTTCCTCTTGTTCATTGTCGTCATCATCCTCCTCCTCATCATCATCATCCTCCTCATCCTCATCATCCTCTTTATCTTCCTCCTCATCCTCCTTGTAATTATAAATCATATTATCGATAGGCATAACCACTTCTTCATAACGAATTTTTGTTTCTCCTTCATCCCTCAATTCATCATCATGAGCACTTATTGGCAATACAACTTCTAGTTCATCTACTTGAAATGCCTCTACGTTGATTTCAGATGCAGACATTTCAATTATGCTACGGGGTTTGATCTTAAGAACGGCAAGCCAATTAGCCTTTTGACGACAACAAGGATATGGGGTATAATATACCTGCATTGCTTGGGTCGCAAAAATAAATGGGTCATACTTGTTGTACTTGCGTAATGCATTAACTTCAACGGTCCCATGAAATTTGTCAACCGTAGTCCCACGATTTGGTGTTGGATCAAACCAATCACACTTAAACAACACTAATCTCTTTAACGGCATACCCATGTATTCAATCTCTACAATTTCTTGTACAATACCATAAAAGTCATGTTTTGATTGACCATAGTCAGTTCCTTTGATGCACACACCACTATTTGTAGTCGATTTTCGAAGAGCCCACGAAGCTGTATGAAACTTATATCCATTGACAAAGTACATAGGTCATGTTCTGACTTTCCTCTTGTGGCCCCAAGCATGGTCATGCAAAAATGAGTCCGTAATGTTGTTTGAAGGATCTTCAACCTTCATGACATCAATGAAAAAAAATAAGTCTTCTTATTTGTACTAAGTAACATAATGAAATTAGTACTACTTACACAATCTTTGAACCATGATGCAAATCTTTCGTTGATTTCAGATTCTACTTGATAATATGTTATTTGAGGATAGTTTTCTTTCAAAATTTGGGCAAAGAGACTGCATTAAAAATCATGTGTTAAGCACGCATATAGTTTATATAAGGTCTAAATTGTCACACTTTAAGATTACTTACTTCATGTAAGGCTGCACCTCATCACAATTCATTAGAACACATCTTGTAGCGGCTTTTACTTCCTCATCTTCCAAGAATCAAAATTTACATTCTCCATATGATCTTCCACGATGGTTAAATATGGATATTGGTGGCAACTCTGATTCTCCACCTTCATTTATTATAGGCCTTGTTATTCTTGGTGGAACACCTAGTTCAAAGTAGTGTGAGCTAAACATTGTGATCTCTTCAATTATATATGCTTCACATATAGATGCTTTAACCAGAGCTTTGTTCCTTACCTTTTGATTCAGGTATAAAGGAACCTACACATATTTACAAGTGTCAAATAAAATTCATTATTGGTATTATCATATATTCGCAACTCCATTAAAATAAATCTCATTACCTTTCAAACGGATACATCCATCGATATTGAACAGGCCCTCCAACTCTAGCTTCGTATGAAAGGTGGATAGGTAAGTGCTCCATAGAGTCAAAGAACGTAGGGGGAAAGACTTTTTCCAACTTGCACAATGTAACAACTATATTTTGCTCTAATAACTCTAATTTATCTATGATTTGAACCGTTCCTAATAGGCCTTGGGGTTCAAATGTAAAATTTAATTAACCAAGGATTGCACTAGTGGTGCTTTCCCGGATCGTCTCTCAAGGAGCCTAATGAACTAACCTAGGAAACTAAATGCATGAAAAGCTATAAAGTCGGGGTTTTTGAGATATTAATTAAGGAAACTAAACTAGATTCTTTTTGGGATTTTTGTTATTAAAGAAAGCAATTAAAATAGATTTGTGAAAACTATTGAGATGAACATGGGTCTCTTGATGAATTGGGCAACCTTCCTAGCTTCTAAAATGACATGGGAGTTTTTAAACCAAGTTCTAATGCAAAACCTAAGGCAATCGCTCTTAGTCCAATTAACCTACTTAATCAACTAACGTGGCGCATCGCTCATTCAATTAATTAAATAGACAATCGTTAAGTTTCAACTTGGTAGTGAAGATTCATGATAAACATGCAAGGAGACTCTCGTTAGAAGTAAATCGAACCATCTAACGTTGGACCTAGTGTCTAAACACACATACAATCGCACATGCATTCAACATATTCTAGAAATCCAAAGGAAATATAAATGAAGAATATCCATTGCATAATATCAAGAAAACAACACTTAGGTTCATACATATAAAAGACATCTCTTAATTACATGCATGACCATTTAAACAAAAGATCAAACAATAAAGCACACTTGTTCCAAGACCCATTACATATAACAAAAGGGATTGAAATACATAATAAGACTTAGACAAGAGAAACAAAATAACTCCCCATTAGAAACGTTGAAGCTCCGGTTGCCTTCCTCCATCAAGATCCCCACGAAGGTGCCTAGCCACTCATGCTCTCGATCAACATTGACTGGATTTCGGAATTGGAAGCCATAAGAGTGTAGTGGAAGATGATTTTCGTGCAAGGTGGAGAGGAGAGGAGGATGAAAATTTGAGAGAAGAGTGAGAGAGAGGGCTGAAAATTTTCGTTGGTTGCCTATATATAGCACAAGAGGCAATCCAAAAACCTTCCAAATTGGCCTAGGTGTCCTATTCTTTCTAGGAATAACAAATAGGAAAGGTTTGGGGAAAGAATTAAGAGAGAATGGGTGATAA
The DNA here is from genome assembly GCA_037074515.1 of Mimosa bimucronata. NCBI lineage: Eukaryota > Viridiplantae > Streptophyta > Magnoliopsida > Fabales > Fabaceae > Mimosa > Mimosa bimucronata. Next base: position 8,197,433 of record CM073446.1, read on the forward strand.
ATATGAAAATTCGGATTCCCCCCTCTATGGCACAAGAAACCACTCAAAAACTATCCAAAATGGCCTCCGGTTGCCTAATTTGGCCTCCCATAACATATAGGAAAGATTTGGGGAAGACCCAAGTACTCTCTCTCAAGAAATCTAGCCAAAATAGGAAGTTGTGATTAGAATAATCAATTAGGAAACTTCTTATTCTCAATCAAGCCTAGGGTTGCCTATTCTTATAGAAATAACAAAAAGGAAATATTTTAGGCAAACCCAATCAACAAATCCAATAGGAAATTTCCTATTTTGCAAAAGTTCCCTTTTTTGTAGAAGTTTCCTTTGTTGTAGAAGTTTCCTCTTTTGTTTTCTTCTTGCTTTGACCTTAATTCTTTGTACCTACAATGGAAATTTTAAGCTCATGTGAAGTATTTCAAGTCCATAAAAAAAAAAATAAATGCATGAGTTAAATGCCTAATATGCTCAAATTATAATGAAGATGCAATTAACTCTCTAATCTTGGACCCTAAGTATAAAAGTACCTAAATCCCCATTTAATAGCCTAGAACAAATGCTAATTTCCTATAATTAGTGGATAAAAATATGTAATAATCAAGTGCAATCAATCTACCATCAAGGTAGATGAACAAAGCTGTTTAAAGAAATTACTAACATCTGCAATAGCATTAAAGATACCATCTGGCAAACAAGCAAAGGCCACAGGAATTAAACGTTCCATGAATACATGACAATCATGACTCTTCATTCCATACAACTTTGCTTCCTTTATGTCCACACAACGGGCTAGATTAGATGCATATCCATCAGGGAGGTTCAAATTCTTGACCCATTAACAAATTTGCCCTTTTTGTTCTAAATTCAACATGTACTTTGCAATAAGCTTGACTAACTTCCCATTTCTTTCAACAAGTTCATATTCCTTTCGTTGACAATATTCCTTCAAGTCCAGTCGCACATGTATATTGTCTTTAGTTCTCCCCTTTGTGTCCATGACAGTGTGAAACAAGTTGTCAAAACAATTTTTCTCTATGTGCATAACATCAAGATTATGACGAATCAAGTTACTTTTCTAATATGGCAATTCCCAAAATATACTTTGTTTTGTCCAATGATGAGTGCAATTATACCCTTCAATGGAATAGGTTCTCCATGCTCAATAACCTTCGAAAGATTCTGCACTCTGTACCAAACTTCATATCCACTCAATCGAGGTGGAGGTGTTGATTGCTCAACTCTATTCTTGTAAAATGCGGTTTTATTTCTCCTGAACGAGTGACCATTGGGGAGGAATTGACGATGACAGTCAAAGAAAGATGTTTTTCGCCCATGCTTCAATTGAAATGCTTTCGAGTTCTCCATACATATTGGACATGATAGTCTTCCCATTGTCATCTACCCAGACAAAATATCGTAAACAGGGAAGTCGTTGATTGTCCATAACAATGCAGCACGCATATTGAAGTTTTGTGCCAATGAGGCATCATATGTACACACCCCCTCACTCCACAATAACTTCAACTTATCTACTAATGGTTGCAAGTACACATCTATTTTCCCTTTCGGGTTATTAGGACCAGGAATGATCAATGTCAAGAACATATACTCTCGTGTCATGCAAACCTCGGGTGGTAGATTATATGGAGTAACAATCACATGCCAACAAGAATAACACCTCACAGATTGCCCAAATGGCGTAAATCCGTCAGAACACAACCCAAGCCTCACATTTCTTGGATCATATGCAAAGTCCGGATACGTCCTATCCAAAACTCTCCATGCTTCACCATCAGAAGGGTGAGAGATGACATTGGAACAATGACGATTTTCATAGTGCCATCTCATTTCCTTTACGATTTTTTTAGAAGTAAACAATCTTTGCAATCTTGGAATGAGTGGTAAGTACCACAATTGCTTCCTTGAAATCTTTTTTCTTCTTCCATGACACCTTTTAGAGGAATATCTTTCCTCACCACAAAACTTACATCGGGTTGCACATTCATCATTTTTATAATACAACATACACGCTTTTACACAACAATCGATCTTCTTATAATCAAGACCTAGCTTTGCCATCGACTTCTTAGCCTCATACAAGTCCTTAGGCATAAGAGTGTCTTTAGGTTGTGTCCTCCGCATGAGTTGGGAAACTAAATTGTAGGACTGTTGAGACATGTTTGTTGTAGCTTTAATGCTTAATAACTGCAAAGTTGCAGAAAGCTGAGATTCCTCTTCACAACCTCTCCACAATGGTTGTTGTGCAGCATCTAACATGTCATAAAATGCTTTTACAGAAGCATTTGGCTCCTCTTCCATCCTTTCATTATAATCATCCCTAAAACTCGGTCCAGCTGCATCTATCACCATCGTCTCATATTGACTTAGTTGGTTACCAAGGGCCCTAGGTGAGGCTTGTAGGGGAACCTCGTCTTTCAAACACAAGTGAGTCACATTCTGTTATGCTTTCTCCATGACTAGTCCATATATAATAGTTCGGCATGAATCCCTTACTATAAAGGTGTGTCCTCACCAATTCAAATGGTTTATATGGCTGACATTTACAATTCACAAATGGACACCTAAGCTTTCCCATTGTTTGAGAATGAATGGATCCACGTGCATGATCAAAAAACTCTTGAACCCCATCTTTCAAACTCTGGTGTAACCTAATTGGTCCTCAGATTGATTCTATTATACATCCATCTTCAATTTTTTGGAATTTCCATTCTAAGAAAGAGAAATCCTATGTAAATACTATGTAAACTTTGAACCTTGCAAGCAATATGAATCCCATTTGGATCAACACAAAAATGTTAACCACGAATTAAGCCTAAATGAGATAATAAAAGGAAATAGCTGATAAAAGAGATAATGAAAACTTTAATTGAGAAGCATCAAAAAGAGAACTAAATTAAACATTAAATTAAGCCTAAACCATTTTGACTCTTACAACATGTAAGTAAAAAAATAGGTTAAGCTAACAGCAGTTAAGGTAGTTCTTTAATAGCATGTTTATTATTGTTGTTACAACAACACGTCAGTAAAAGCATAACATAATTCAATTAAAAAAACACACTATACAACTTTAAACAACAATTCACCAAAAGGATAAAACAAATATAAGTTGAATAAAGTCTAATTACCTTATAAGAATGCCCTAATTATAGCACTTATCAAGCTACTTCCACTAATATAAATCCCCCTGAAACAAAGAAGACAATAAAAAATTCAGAGTGTATTTTCACAATTAAATCACTGTAGCTAGGAATGGAAAACAATAAGAAAAAAAGAAGAATGAGAAGGAAGGAGAGGAGGTGTTACCAGCAGCAAAAAGTACGACCAAAACACAGGTCAGAGGTTACCAACAACAAATGGAGTCTTTATGCATTGATTGAGTGCTAGCAAACACCTCATCATTCAAAAATAAATTCCCAATTAAAGAAATTAAGAGTAGAATCAAGAAAAGGGAAGAAACACCAATAGATAGAGCCTTCATAGTTAAAGACTAAGTCAATGTAGTAACAATCAAAGTCCAATAGATATACAAACATCAAATTTATCACAACATCAATGGTAAACCAGAGCATCATCTATCCATCAAATTTATTCACAAGATTCTCAGAAAACATAGACAAGCATAAGTATTCCATTTAATTCATCACAGTAGGCACAAGATTATGAATACTAAAATCAAATATACTCAAAGCATTTGCAAAATGATATAGCCCAAAATCAAATATACTCAAAGCATTTGCAAAATGATGTAGCCCAAAATCAGGTTTAGCACAAACACAAAATTCTATCCAAAATAGCACCAATCATCAGAACCAGCCACAATAAGCAACGAAAATCAAGCAGCTGCCTCATACTTGAGTTGAATGGATGAAAAAAAAATCACAAAAGTACCTTATAGGTGGCTGAGGAGGAAGAAGAACTTATCGCAGAGAGAGAAAAAGTAAACACTAACACTGCCCTAAAACTAAGAAATGCAAAGCGTAACAGGAAGAAGCTTTTGAATATCAGAAAGTTTGAGTACTCAGACCTGGTGGAAGCCACAAATGGATTCTCAGCTGACAACTCCTTAGGTAATGGAAGCCACAACAGCGTCTATAGAGCAACCCTCGACGACGAAAACCTCATCGCCGCAGTGAAAATGTCCAAATTCAAAAAACCCTCCGCCACAAATCACCGCCCTAATTGTATGAACTGCACCAAATGTACCAGCCCTGTAGATAACGAAGGGGGTTGAAATTATACAACAAAGGCATGGCAACTTGAGCATCAAAAAGCAGGATACACAACGATACAAGGAATGTAGTATTTGTAATTCCAGCCAACTGTTTCTTTAAAAAGGTTGTTCAGTCTAAAGCTCAAAACACACTCATGGTTCCAAGAAATTATAATAACGCAAAGTTCTAGTATCAGTGGCCTTGGCTTAGATATACCACTTACATGCATGGTAACGAATACAAGGAAATAGGCTTATCAATAGATTAACAACACACCACCTGTCCAATTGATTTCTTTCACGCTAATTTGGCTTTCATCCATTACTTATTTCTACTATTAATTCTCTATTTATTCTCTAATATAAATTCTTCACCAAACAAATACTACTTGACTACATCAACTCTAATTTCAAAACCTTTAATCATCCATTGATATCTGAACACTTTTTATACAATTAGAGCACCGAAAATGGAGTACCTTACCCCTCCTAGATTTTTTTTCATCACCGAACTTTAACCACACACTCAACAATTCCCTAATTCCAAAACAAAGCATTAACCACTCCTATTTTAATTAGCAATATAGTAACTACAAACTAGGTTCACATTTCATCATCATTATCAAAGTCCCTGCAAACCGAGAAAAATCAGACCAAACTAAGGAAGGAATTGAAAATTCCAAAAAATCCAAGAACTACACAAGTTCCAACATACACAACCATGTACTAGTGATATACTCATCTTATCAACATTATTAAAGAGGAACAGAGGAATCGCACAAGCCAGAGGAATAAATTAGAAATCTGTAAAAATTCCAATAAGGGTAGAGGAATGAGTAGCAATAGAAACTAATGTCCCAATCAATGGCTTTCACTAAATTTTCTTTTACTTTTCATTGCCAAAACCAAATCCTTCTCTCTGGGTTCACTGAAAGACAGCAACAATACAATATGACCTAAAGCAGAAATTAAGAACACAATATATGCAAGCATTTGGAAGTATAAATGTTCAACTGGTAATTAAAGCTACCTTCATCATGCCTTCCACTTTCCATTATTCTCTATTTCAAAAGATATAGTAAAGAGTTAAATAGAAGAAACTTCAGAAAAAATCCCCTGAATATTTGCATCTACAGTGGTTCTACGGCTCTTTTGATATGCTTGGATATAATGCTAAAATGAGAAATTAAAATCAGCTATGAAAACATTCATTAATAATAATAATAATAATAATAATAATCAAGTATACTAATTATAATCCAAATTTCATCATAAACAAGATGAGGCCATAATCAGAACAACAGCTTAGAATATCCAAAATAGGTTGAAGCAGAAGCAAAAGTTTAAATCAACTATACTGATTAATAACTATAACCTATTGTAGAATACTAGAATGCAATTCTAGCAGCAGAACTAGGATTCAAAAAATAGCTGAGAGAATGAAATCAGACACTTACGGGCAGAGATGACAATAACGAAGATAAGAAATCAGATCGAAACCCCACAAAGTTCAACATGCAACCCAATATACTAGTCCAATCTTACTTCTAAATAATTAGATCGAAACCCCAAAAACAAAATTGAAAGAAATCTGTCCAACAACCCCAAAACCATTCGTCCTTAAAACGCGAAGAAGAAGGAATGGAGGGTCAAAAATTTGGGCAGAAATCTGTCCAAAATTTATGCCTCAACCCACAAAAATCGGTCTTAAAACGCGCTAATCGAAGGAATGGAGGGTCGAAATGAAGATAGAAGACTCACTGGAGTTGGAATCGAAGAAGAAGGGAGTGTCATTAGGTGAGAAGAAGAAGGGAGCTTGGCATCGGTGTCGGTGAAAGAAATCGAAGGGAGAAGGCAATGTGGATGGCATCGGTGCTTGTGGACGGTGAGGGGATGGCGTCGGTGCTTGTGGAAGGTGAGGGGACGGTGTCGGTGCTTGTGGTCGAGGGAGGACACGCTGGGAGGAGAGGGGACGGCGCACTGGTGCTTGTGGTTAATAGAGGACCCGAATAAAGCTAAGGGAGGACGAAGCAGATATTAAAAATTTAGAAGTAGGTTTTTTTTTAAAAAAAACCCAGTTTCCGACGGATTACCGACGCACAATTTGTCGGTAATTCTGCGAAAAAGTCACCGACGAAATTCCGTCGGAAAAATTATTTTCTGATGGAATCACCGACGGAATAAATTCCGTCGGTAATCCGTTCGACGGAATTTCAGCCGCTGTTCTGTCGGAAATTACCGACGGAATCAATTCTGTCGGTGATTTCCGTCGGAAATCACCCGTTTTTTTGTAGTGCATGTGTTATATGGAAGGTTTTTATTTCTATGTTGTGTTTAATGCTATTTCTTTTATTGTTCCCTTTTTTTATGAACATTCATTTTTCCTTTTTCTTTTTTGTTTTTGCAGGAAGGTTCAAAATTTATTGGTGGTGATGGCGCTTATTTTTTTATGTTATACATTCGGTTATCGGCTTTAAGAAAGAAAATTCATAGTTTTTTTTGGTAAGATGAGTTTTTATTTAGTTATAGTTTGTTGGTAGCAATATGTATTTATTAGTCGTTTTCTCAATCCATTGATAAACTTTTTCTACAATCGTGTTGTATTTTTGACATTAAAATTAGTTAGGCTAAAGTATACTTTTGGTCCCTTATGTTTTCTTTAGGTATCATTTAGTCCCTCATGTTTAAAAAGCATACGTTTAGTCTTCACCCTTAACACCGTTAGTCTCAGTTAAATAAATTCGCTGACTCATCAAATTTTAAGTGATGATTGTACAATCAAAGGCTGACTGAACATGCTTTTATTTTAATCTATTGTAATATAACATTTTTATATTTTAAATCATGTAAATAAATAAATATTTTAAAAGAAAATTATATATTTTAGGTTTCCTGCAACCCATCCCTGCGAGGCTACAACCAGACTAATCCCTGCGACGAGGCTGTGCCAAATTCTGTAAGTCTTTCTTCTTTTTTTATACTATTGCTTTGCTCCCTTTGCTCATCCTACTGAGTCGCAAGCATCAGTGCGTTTTTTTATCAATTCACTTGTAGAATTACACACAAAATATTGAGAATTATAAGCCATCCAATAACCTAGATTAAATCCAACGTGAAGGATACCAATCAAACTAGAAAATATATGGAGTCAAAAACTCTCAAAACAACATTCTCGAATCAGGGAAACAGTGCTTTGGATTGAACCGCCGACTCAACCTCTAGAAAACCTTTGTGTAGATGATGAGAACCGCAAAAATTTTACTATGAGCTTTGTATCAAGGTAATAACTTTCTATAATGTTCACAGCCCTTTGCTCCATAAGAAACCTGTTTCAGTATAACAATGAATAAATGGAAGCCAAGAATGAAACAAATAAAAAATAAGCTCATAGATGGATTGCAAGTTAAAATATTCTCTGTGCAATAAGGAAAATTACAATTGAAAAATTTTGCATTCCATTCCCCATGAACTAACCAAGACAAAGCGTTGTCAAGGGACTTTATAATAACACTTATAAGTGGAAAATTAACATAATAAAGATTACCCAAAAGATTATTTATTCTTTTTTCCCTTTCCAAGAAATATCTTTCATGTATTTATATAGTAACACTTATATAGTGAAAAGTTAACACAATGAAAGGGCTTTTGGCCACTGCTCATTGTTTATTTTCTCAGCTTGGAATTCGCACATATAACCAAGCTTACCGTCCGTTCTTCTAAATTCTTGTTTTCTTACCAATATGGAGTCATGTATAGGTTCAAAGATCTAAATCAAAGATGGGGAACAATTATGATGAAGATAGTGCTTTGGATACTGACTTCAATGATAGTGAAGAAGAAGTGGATGAATGTTTACTCAGTGACACTGAGGAGGTCAATGTAGAATGTAGAGAATATTCAAATGAAGAGCATGAGAGTGCAGATTTAGAAAGTCTTGATGATGAGGAAGTAGTTGAAGATGGAGATGGAGATTGAGATGGATGTATTAAGGACAGATTTCCATTGCATAAGTTGGAAAAAAATATGAGTGAATACAAGTGGGAGGTAGGAACTATTTACAACACTAAGGAAGATTTTAAAGAAGCCATAATTTCATATGCTGTGCATGCTGGTAAAGGGCTTAAGTTTATTAAAAATGATAAGAAAAGGATTAGAGTAAAATGCAAGGCAGGCTGTGATTGGAGGGCATATTGTGCAAAGTTAAAGGGAGAAGAGACATGGCAATTAAGGATGATAAATGACAAGCATACATGCAGCAGGGAGGTGAACAATAAGCTGTTAAAATCCAAATGGCTGAGCAGGAGTATTCAAAAAAATGTTAAGGAAAATCCTAAGTATAAATTGAAAGATATTATTAATAAATCTAAGAGAAAGTGGAATGTAAATGTCTCAAAGGCAGTGGCTTTGAAAGCAAAGAAAGCAGCATTAAATCACCTTCGTGGGTCATTCGAGGAACAATTTCGAAGGTTGTATGACTATGGTCATGAGCTAAAAAGGTCCAATCCTAACTCTACAATTTTGTTAAAAGTGAATAGGCCACCTGACTACGATGCAGAATTTGATAGTCAAGTGCCATCTAGAAACATGCTCCCCAAATTTGAAAGGTTATATATATGCTTTGAGGCTTGCAAGAAGAGCTTTTTCACTTGTAGACCAATTATTGGGTTAGATGGATGCTTTCTTAAGGGACCATATAAATGTCAATTATTGGCTGCAGTCGGTAGAGATCCTAACGAGCAAATGCTCCCTATTGCTATTGCTGTTGTAGAGGCAGAAACCAAAGATTCTTGGACTTGGTTTCTATTGAACTTAATTGAAGACCTTGGTGGGATAAATAAGTGTAAATCCTATACCTTTATTTCAGACCAACAGAAGGTAAATTTAACTACTTTGTGCAAATTTTAAATTTCATATATCTTATGTAAACCTAATCTTGCAATTATTTTATAGGGTCTTTTACCAACCTTTGATGATCTCTTACCTGGAGTAGATCATCGATTTTGTGTTCGCCACTTATACAACAACTTCAGAAAGCAGTTCCCAGGAAAAAATTTGAAAGAGAAGATGTGGAAGGCAGCTAAAGTTACCTACCCACAAGCATGGGAAAGGGTAATGAAGGATATTCAAAAAGTTAATGAAGACGCATATAAGTATCTCATCAAAATTCCTCCTAGATTTTGGAGTAAATCTCGATTTTCCTTTGAACCAAAGTGTGATGTATTGGTAAACAATATGAATGAAGCTTTTAATAGTGTGGTTCTTGATGCAAGAGAAAAACCAATTGTGTCAATGTTGGAGGACATTAGGACTTATTTCATGAATAGGTGGGCTACAAATGGAACTAAGATGAATAGCTTTCAAGGTTCTATTCTTCCAAATATTAAAAAGAGGTTAGAAAGGGAGGCCAAAGATAGCGGCAAATGGTTACCTACTTAGGCTGGGGAAGAAAAGTTTGAGGTTCATGATGGACACGAGAGATTTGCAATTGATCTAAAAGCTAAAGAATGTAATTGTAGGAAATGGTCATTAATTGGGATCCCTTGTGTTCATAGTATAAGTTGCATCTACTGGTTGGTAAAGAACCCAGACGATTATATACCCATTTATTATAGGAAAGAGGCTTATCAAGCATGTTATGAACCTATTATTTTTCCTACAAATGGCGCTAATTTATGGACAACGACAGAATATCCAGATGTACTTCCACCTGCATATAGAAAGCCTACTGGCAGACCACCAAAAGCAAGAAAAAAGGATCAAAATGAAGAAAAGAAAAAAAAAATCTAAAATGAGCAGAACTGGTTTTACAGCAAAATGTACAAAGTATGGCACTATTGGCCACAACAAAAGAAGCTGCAAGGATTCAAGCAACGTTGGAAGTCAAGATATTCAAACCAATGCAAGCATCATTCAACCTAATGTATTGAATACCCCAATGAACACACAAACAAGTGTGAAGCCAAGTGAGGTAAAATCTATTAATTCAAATTTATATACTTTAATTACTCATGAAATTTTCCTAAGTAGTAACATATTTTGAGACAAGGCACATTGTATGAACCATCAACTCATGAATCACTAACTTGGGAGGATATGCAGATGAGACAGGTAAAATGTTTGTAAATTGTATTATAACTTTAATTATGTACATAATGTGACTTGGCCAAGTGTTTTAATATAGGAGAGTTCGAGTCAACCTTCTATACAAACATCTTGGAAGAATGTGTCACCATGGCGTACTCCTAGTTCTCATGTTGTACAAAGGCCAAGTAAGAAAAGCAAAACGACAACGGCAAGCAAAACCCAAGCAACAACACCAAGCCAGACAATTGATACATCATTAAGTCAACCAAATGCAACATCCTAAAGCATTGTTTCTTCTTGCTTTTGTCTTTAAAGAATCTCATGTTTACTTTGGAATTATTTTACATCTGCACTTTAGTTTTCCTCTTTATGACTATTGCATTGAATGTTTAAATTTAGTGCCAATACTTTTCTATTTCGGAATGGAAAAAATGTTGTTGCAAAACTTATCATATTAAGCATATTATATACCAATAAAATGCCAAAAGTTATATTATGGTATATCTTTTCTTGCACTAGTATTAAAATCAGTTGCAGGTAGTGTATTAGTATTACCAGACCAAAAAGGAAATGTGAATAATCAACAAACATACTGCAGAACTAATGGAAATCTATCCTTAATGCATCCATCTCCATCTCCATCTTCAACTACTTCCTCATCATCAAGACTTTCTAAATCTGCACTCTCATGCTCTTCATTTGAATATTCTCTACATTCTACATTGACCTCCTCGGTGTCACTGAGTAAACATTCATCCACTTCTTCTTCACTATCATTGAAGTCAGTATCCAAAGCACTATCTTCATCAGAATTGTTCCCCATCTTTGATTTAGATCTTTGAACCTATACATGACTCCATATTGGTAATACTAATGGATGAAACATATTAAAAATAACTGAAGTGTAATTAATTACACAGTCACCATGATGAGTCAGCAATCTCATTTAAATGAGACTAACGGTGTTAAGGGTGAAGGACCAAAAGTGTGTTTTTTAAACATAAGGGACTAAAATGATACCTAATGCAAACATAAGGGACGAAAAGTATACTTTAGCAAATTAGTTAATGTGAAGTGTTTTGTTTCTTGATATTCATTAATGAATAAGAACCCTTCAGAATTATGACTTAATAACATATTATATAGAAAAAATTTACTTAGGTAGGATAAATAATTCATTCACATAAACTTCTCAATTACATGATTTTCTGTATGCACATAACCATGCATCTGAGAAGTTTACATGAATGAATTATATTGGGTCAAATAATGTCAAATTTGCCCTAGAAGTGTGCACAGTGGGTCACATATGTCCCGGAAGTATTTTTTGGTCCAATTTTGCCCCGGATAGTGTGTAAAGTATATCATATTCGTTCTTTACCGTTAAAAAACTCATGTTGACCATTAAATAGTTGACGTTGATCATTAATATTTTAACGGTGAAGAGCAAATATAATAACTTTACACACTTCCGGGGCAAAATTGGACCAAAAAATTCCTCCAAGACAAATGTGATTCACCGTGCACATTTCCCGGGCAAATATGACCTTTAACCCAATTATATTTACTGGTTATGTGTAAAAATTTCTTCATTTTAACATATAAATTTGTCATAGTTTCCTAGGATCCTTTTGTATTGGTCATTGGATTTGAGTTGTTGTGGTTTCCACCGATGATTCCATTAAAGTATACCGAGGAACGGATTCATAAGGAATATATATATATATATAAAAGTAACGAATAAAGTTTTTTGTATGGGAAGGATATATGTAGCATGCATGATAATATTATAATGAAGGGATAAGGGCCTAAAATGCCCTTGAAGTATCCACCAGGGGGCACCTGGTGTCTGAAATTTTTTTAGCGGCAAATATACCCTAGAAGTCAAAAAAATAGGGCAATTGCATAGCTTCAAGGGTATATGAGTTTTTGCATGGGTTGGATGTAATTGCCCTCTTTTGTTGACGTACAGGGTATATTTGCCCCCAAAAAAACTTTCAGACACCAAAAACCCCCTGGTGGATATTTTCGGGGCATTTTAGGCCATTATCCCTTATAATGAATAAAGTATTGTATTTATAAGTGTCTTATTATGCTTATGCACATGAATTTTTACTTGATTAAATTATTTGTTTTTGTTTTGTATATTAGTGTATTCTTATATCTCATTATCACAAGCTGTTATTTTGTTGATGATTTGTTGTATGTCTTATTGGTATTTATGTATATTTGATGCGTAAATGCTTTAAATTATCAATTTTGGTTATTCCTTTAATGTTTTGAATCCTTAAAAGATATAAGAGTTTTTTTTATATATATATATTAACTAGCAATAAGCTTTTAATCTGGATCTTATTACCAAGAATTCGAACAACTGATTAATCTAGTTTCGGGGTTCTTGGATCCCCTCTCGACACAAATATCTCCTCTAGGACTTAAATTGGAGACTCCAAGGGATTTAACAGGGTCTCACACTGCTATACCAACTATATATTTGTAGATATAAGAGTTTTTTAATTCCTCATGTATTTTACTTTTATATCTCAACGGTCTTTTGACTTGGATTATTTTTTATATATATAAAATCTATATTATGCGTGGTGATGGTGTCAACTCTCTTGGAGTCCGTTAGTTTTTTTCTTTTGTTTCGGCCTGGCAGTCTTTTTTGTGTCAGATTTTTGTGTGTTATGTTTTTTATTTTGAATGGATTGGTTTTTTTTTCTGTTGCTGTTTTTTCATGTTCTTGTATGATGTAGTATTTTGGGAGGATCATTTTTTAATTTTCAGAGTTTTGTGTTTAAGTTATTGATTTATTGTTTAATCAAGAGTTTATGTTATTGATGTTTCAAGTATCGGTTTTTTGCTGTTTTTTTTATTATTTAAAGAGCTTTTGTTTATTTTCGTATTATTAATATATAACATCATGACTTCATTTGTAGTATTTTGTGGGTCTTTGTATGTTTCCATTGATCTAATCAAGGATAAGAGGAAGTCTTACTTTTCCTTCATTGTGTTGAGAAGGCATTTTAAGGGGAGTAATGTATATATCAAAGTCTGTTTTAGAATAATCATTAATAAAAGGTGTTTCTTTTTCTGTAAGTCTCATCAGATTAGTTTGCCGGTTTTTCAGAAATGGTGTTTTCTTTTCCCAATGTAATAATATGATTGACATTAAAACGTATATGCTTGCGAGTTGAAAGGTTTCTTTTTTAGATTTGAATACTCCGGGAGTTGTGTCTTCTTCAAAAAATCATTTCTCTATTTCAAAGTTGAAAACTTCCCTCTTAGATGTTTTATTAAAATATAGTTGAACGGTGTAGAAAACTAAAATTTTGCCTTTCATGATTGAATTAAAATATAGTTCAAGGTTGTTCTTTTAATTTGTAAATTGATAATGATGATATAGTTCAAAAGCCTCTATGGGCAGTTATAGCTACTGTATTGCTTTGCTTAACTGTTAAAACAATCATTTTTTGTCTTTTCATAATGGTGAGTTTTTTACTCTAATATATTATGAATTTCAATGGTTTAAATTGAATAGAAAGTCAATGAAAAAGAAGTAAATGCAGAATATTAAGAGTTTTTACTTTACAATTCTAATGGAAAAATAAAACACAACACACGACTTAATGAGTTACATAATTTCATCCTATTTCATGGGACAAACCAACGGAGTTCTTGGTCGAGTTTGCAAACAGTTCAATTTGTTTCACTGCCTTTGTTTTTACCCCCAAATAATGATTCATGAACACTGTTGATATTTAGATTTTGGTTTCCATAAGAAACACGAATAGATACCCTTCGGAACGGACCTATTGATCTCAGATTGTTTTTTTTTCTATGAAACGGATCCATAAAAATAATCGATGCCTTAGCTGGTATATTTTTTCCTTTGAGCATATTAATTCCCAAACTACCAAGGCACAATTGACGAATGACCTTAAAAAATGTCCAAATCCAAGCATCAACATTGTCCATATGTATTAACCATAATCAAATCCTAGACTACAGTATTTCCATAGTATGTTGTATCCATAAATAACGTTTTTCTGGGGGAAGGAAAAAAAAAAAAGAAATATTCCCTGTGAGAATTCAGGTACTAAGTTGAAATATTGAAAACTTACCTCTATACGATAAAATCAATCGAAGGAATGACGTCTTTGGTGTGCAGGTAGCTTCTACGAGAGGATTTTGTGCAATAGAATTTAACGTTTTGCAAACGCCACTACAAAAAAACAACAAATTTACCGACGGAATTTCCGTTGGTAATTTAATTAATTAATTTATTTTATTTATAAATTATTATTTTAATAATAATTAAATATTAAAATATTATTACCGACGGAAATTTCCGACGGAATTTCCGTCGGTAATTTAATTAATTATTTTATTTTATTTATAAATTATTATTTTAATAATAATTAAATATTAAAATATTATTACCGACCGAATTTCCGTCGGTAATATTAATTATTTATTATTTTATAAATAAATTATTATTTTAATTTATAAATAATATATAAAAATAAAATATTATATTAATTTGTTTTAAAAAATATTTTATAAATAAATAAAACTTTTTTAATAAAAATTAATATATAAATTTATTACAAATTTAATTTTAATTTTTTATTAAATAATATTTTATTTTTAATAAATAATTAAATATTAGTAATAAAAACGAAAATAATTATAATTTAATAATATATATAATAAAATAATTATTTAAAAATGTCATAAAATAAAATGAAAAATAATTATAATATAATAATATAAAATGAAAATACTAAATATAATGGATTGTATATGAATATAAAAATTATTTATAAAAAATAATAGAATTATTAATATGTAAATTATATATTAATAATTATAAAATATTTCATAATATATTAAGATTAAATATAATTATAATAATGGGTGTTTAAATATTATAAATATAATAGTTTGCAAATAATTTCACAAGGTGTTCGTAGCTCAATTGGTTAAGGCATTAGATATGCCCCAACAGGTTGGGGGTTCGAATCTCTCTGAAGACAAAATTGAAGGCAATTTGTGGAAGCGACACGTGGCGGCACGAGAGAGCGACACGTGGCAACTTAAATTTTTTAAAAAATTAAAAAAATTACCGACGGAAATTCCGTCGGTAATTTTAATATTTAATTTAAATTAAAATAATAATTTATAAATAAAATAATATTATTTAAATTACCGACGGAATTTCCGTCGGTAATTCCGCCGGAAAAAAAATTCCGTCGGTAAATAGATTTGCGACGGTGGAATTTCCGACGGAAAAAATTCCGTCGGAAATCCTTCGGAAAAGTCGATTTTCCGACGGAATTCCGCCGGAAAATTCCGTCGGAAAATTGCTTTTTTTGTGTAGTGCGCATTTAGTACATGCAAGGGATTGCACGCTGTCTATTAATACCCTTATCAATATTTCACAGAGAATATCTTCTGGAAGACAAGTGATATTCATTTTAGTAAATAGGAAGATGTACATGGGTAGAAAAATTAGGGTGATTGAAAATAATATCGACTCAAATAAATGTAATTAGTCAGTTAAATGGATAGAGATACTATTGCATCAGTTACTTAATAAATATATGGGATTCATAGTCATAATGTTTAATTTTTGGGGATAAATTTAAAAATGTTTAGACATTTGAGCATATTTTGCCTTCTGTTGTAAAATTGAAGAGATTTTATCTTACTAAATCAATGTTGTTTTGTAGTCTTTTAGGCTACCAAGTAACTTTGATGCAGTAGCTTAAAGACTATCCCTAACATAGTTAATAAAATTATACATGGCTATTTTAATAACCAATTTAGCTTAATCCTTTTCTAACATGACTAGGTTGTAGAAAGTGTTTTACAAGAACTTTATTAACTTTATTAGTACTTTTTCTAACATTGGTATTGTTTATAAGAAAATTCTATTAACTTGTTAGCTCATTCCTTTTTCTAAGAGGGTTAATTGTCGAAAAGATATAAGAAGTGCTTTTTTTTTTTTTGACTATAAACTGGAGAAATAAGTTTACATGAAACTTAGAGTTCTAACCAACATTTGTTTGGTCTCTACCCCCGACTGCCTCAAGGGATGGTGGGGGTAAGAAGTGCTTTTAAAACTATGATAGATTATTGATTTTAGAATGTTCCTTTTCTATCCTAAATAGAGTTTATAAAGTAAGATAAATGTGTTATAACCATGATTGTGTATTCTATATTGATACAAAGAATTTTAAAGGGTAAATGTATAAATTTAGTATCCTACAATATTGCAAATCGTATCAAACATAAATAATTTTTTTTGTCAGTATATAGTCATCATGAATTTAAAAGGTATCAAATATAGTAACACCGTTAATTCTTCTTAACTTCTGTTAAATATTTGAAAGGTGGGGCCAGCAAAAATTACAATTTCACCACAATTTCACTCCTTCCTGATATTTTATTATTTGAAAGTACTGACCACTTCAATATGATTCACACACCTCCTAAGTCCCCCACCAGCACCATCTACCTCCATGTCCTCAAAACTAACTACCATAAAGGCAAACAATTTTCCTCTCTCCTCGGCCAAGGAATCTTCAACGTCGACAGCGATTCCAAGAGGGCGGAGGCGGCTGGGGGAACAAGAACGACGGTGATAAGGAGTTAGGACGCGAATGACGATCGGCACAAAGAGGAGTGATGAGATGAAGAATCATTGATGCTCCTGTGGAAGAGGCCGATGTCACGAACTGCGGCGAGCTCTCTAATCAGTGACGGTGGGAACAATGGGTACTGGGCAGTGAGAGGGGTGGGGGTTTATTAAAAATAATTATTTAATGTGGGGCCCACAAATAATAAAAAACTTTTTCTCAAACATTATAGGCCATGTTTGGTACGGAGGATTGAGGGGGTGGGAATGGGATATGGACAGGGAATGAGCTAATTATGGTGTTTGGTAGGTGGTATTAATGAAACCTTGGGATTGAACATTACCACAAATGTGGGATTGGACAAACCCACCTCACCCCCTGGTAATGTTTTTTCAATCCTGGGATTCAAATTTTGAGAACAAAAATATCCTTGATTATAATAATTTTTAGACAACATTACCCCTTTTAATTTTGACCTAATTAGGTTGGGATAATCTTTTCATTGCCTCTCACTGCTCCTGTTCACCTTTCCCACCACGAGCTGCCGCACCTCATCTCTTTCTCTCCTCTAACTGGTAAATTATTCCTCACTCATGTGTCTTCATTGCCTCTGACTGTTAGCTTTGGTTTTTTCTCCATTTATGAAGTTTTTATCTAAAACCTTGGGATTTGAGCATATTTTGCTCCTGCATCATCTTCATTTTTTTGTATGTGGTTTAAAATGAAAAAGAAAACAAGCATATTCATGCGGTGATGCACATCCCGTTATTTTGTTGAATTTGTACTTATCTTCTTCATTTGTACTTAGCTTCCACATAATAGAAACAGCTTTTATAATTTCGTATAAAAATACTCATCAACAAGTATAGTTAAATCTTTTCATTTTCATTCTCTGAATTAAACATAAATAAATAAGCAATTCAATGCTTTATACCAAAAACATTATTTTGAACTTTTGAATTAAAATTTTCTTTTACCCCAACCCACTGTTGCTTTTAGGCAGCAATGAATTTTAATGAAACTCGTATCACTGTGTCCTATCCATATCACAGGAATGGGAGCAACGTGTAGGCATCAATGGTTTTGATTTTGATTGTGGTTGTGGGATCGTTGATCGTAGAGAAGCTCACATGATTTCGATCGTGGTGGTGGGAGGAGGAAGGAGAAGTGAGGGATGAGGATGAAGGAAAAAAAAGTCGAAGCTTCTTGGGAATGGAGGAGGCTTCTAATTCAGAGACTCATTTAGTAGCATCATCTCATCTAATAATGAATGTTAAATTTGAGGTTAGAGGAGGGTTACAATTGTCTTTTTGAATTAATAATTATTTATAATAAAAAGTTAATACACACAATCCCTCTAAACATTACTTCACACCAAACATGATTTTAGACCCTCATTCCTACCTCCAGTGCCAATCCCATTCCCAATGCCAATCTCATTACCAATCCATTAAAATTCATTCCCACGTACCAAACATAGCCATAAAGTAATAGGGAGGAGTGAAGTTAAGAGGAATTATCGGTGTTACTATATTTGCTACTTTTTAAATTCATGTTGACTATATACTAACAAAAAATTGTTATTTATGTTTGGTGCGATTTGCAATATTACATGATACTAAATTTGCACCTTTACCCATTTTAAAAAGTAATGATAAAGAGTTGGTAAAAAGAGTAGAAAAGAATTTATTCTGAAGTCAATATTTTATATGCTATTAAAAATTTAAATTCTAATTTTGTAGTTAATCCATTTCATAGAGAAGTTAACACAGTTCAAATTACAAGGATTTATCTTTCAAGTAGAGTGAAGTAAGATAATCCAATTGGCAAAAAAAAAAAAAAAAAGAGGTAAGATAATCCAAATTTTTTTCACCTTTGCGGGCAATTCTTCTTTATTTTATCATCTTTATGAGTTTCATTATCGCAGAGTTGTTGAATCTTTGTTAGTATTTATTTATTTTCTGATTCAATATTGGAAAGCTAATTAAATGGTGGTGTTAAAACTACTAAGCTATACATTATTTCCACATTCTCTAATTTTCTTCATTGTATTTGGGTTAAAAAATATAAAAACAAAGTTCATGATTTTGAAAATGTGAGATTATTATTTTTTGGATTCTCACTGTCAAGTAAGGTTAAAGTTGCAGTATGCTTTGAAATTTTTAAGGTTTGATATTGAATGGATAAAAAATATCGAAAAAAAGCAACGGTAACCTTTCCAGTGCAACAATAAGACTTGCAATATAAGAGAGAACATTTTTTGACAGTTATAGACAGATCAGATGATTCAAGTGTTACAATATAGCTAGCATTGGTTAATTTAACAACTAACAACATAATTATGTACAACTTTTAAAATTAAAAGTCTTTGCACTGTCAAACTATATGATACATTATAATATCCCTAAAAATCTCAAAAGCTATTAAGTAGTTGTTTAAGGAGCATAAAGGAAGTTAGTAGAAGTTAATTTGGGCCTCAGGAAGATAGAATTATTTTGAGATTCTAGAAGGGGGATTAGTAACTAAATTAAGGGCCCAAAATAGTTAAAGAATTGTAGAATAAGCTTGGAAGGAAAATATTAAATTATAAAGATTTGATAAACAAGCTAGTGATTTAAGATAATGTATATATTTAAGTCCTTAATTGCATATTTTAGTAAAGGTTTAGCAGTAAAATTAATTGAGTATAGATATCGTCTCTACATCTTTTATTTACAAGTAATGCCACATTAAATCTTTGCACCTACAAGAAAACTTTTAGGGACGCTTATGTGGCAAGGATTTTATATGTACAATGGACTTAATAAGTCAAATTTATAATGGAGAAAATGATCAATTAGGGAAATGACAAATGGGGAATTAAATTTTAAGAAAAATCATGTGCAAGCATATATGTCAATTCTTTTCCAAGAAGCACACCTACTTTCTCTCTAAGTTTAGCAAAATTGTCCAAATGAAAATAATAAGAGAAAGAATTTAGTAGGAAGTTTCTCTTGGAATCTTATGGTTGGCTTCTTGAAGAAGCAAATTTTACACACACCAAACATGTTCTCCACATTCCAAATGAGTCAACCAATTGGTCTTCAAATGCATCAATTCTCAAGCAAGTTTCTAAAAACTTCTTCCATAAGATTCCAAAGCAACTTGATCCAAAGTTTAGTTCTTGGCTTATTGGGAAATCCTTTTCCCCTTCATGTAGCCACTAAAATGTGGCCTTCTCTCCTGAGAAAAGTAACCACCTATTTTTCCTCCCTAACACATGGCAAAACATTAAGCGAGGCTTCCTCTCCAAGCCAATCATTTATTTGTCCTCCAAATTGGACAAAATGATATATAAATGGAATTGAAGGGAGAGTGGATGGTGAGGTTGTGAGAGAAAAAGAAAGAGAAAGGGAAAGTGTTGGGTACTGGCATTGGCAGCTACCAGCCCACCATGTTGGGCCACCCCAGGGATCCAATCTCTCTTCACCCCGGTATTGGCAGGCCCAACTCAGGTATTGTAGCTCGGTTGGGGGCCACTCTCGCGGACCCGACCCAATGCTGCAGCATTTGTGGGAGGAGGCCGTGTCATTGGCGCACCCACGGGTTCGATCTCCCAACCAAGCACTTTATAGGCATTCTAGATGCCTCGCTTATCACCACTTGAGCTGCAGCATCTTAGAAGCATTAGGAACGGGGTAAAATAAGCACATAGATATCATTAATCACAAATCAAGAGGAGGAATCAAGAATCAATACATACAAGGGTTCAAAATAATCCTATAATCAAAGTATTTAGCTACTCATGTTCTACAACTCCAAGGGAGCATATATATACAACATTACAAATCAGAACAAGAGAAGAGAATGAAGAAGGAAGAGATAAACCAAGAGAGGAAGCCCAAATCTCTTCGAAGCTCCGAGCCCAAGATAAATCCCACCAATCTCCAAGCCCTAGCAGAGCCAAACACGCCCAAAATATGCCCAGAAGTCGAAGAATGAGGGCTCACAACGAAGCCCTAGCTTTTATATCAGACAAAACGCGCCTGTTCTGTCCAAAACGCGCAGAAACGAGAAGTTCTCCGTGGGTCTCGCCGCGGCGAGCCCACGGCGAAGTCCAAAAATGACAGACACAAATGTCGCTCGCCGTGGCTTTCGCCGCGGCGAGCTGACGGCGAGTTCTCCAAAAATGGCAGAGGCAAATGCACTTCGCCGTGACTTCGCCGCGGTGAGGCCACGGCGAAGGCTAGTTTATTCTGTGCTTTGCTCTGCTTTCTTTATTTCCTTGAGCTGCTTTGGCTTCTTCTTATTTTTGTTCAATTGGGAGCTTGGTGGAGGGCTAAAATCTCTTGTTTATTGCTTCAAATTATTCCTACAAAAATTATATACAACAACATAAGAAACTAACTATAAAAACAATCAAAATCTACATAATTAACAATAATGTGAAACCGAAAATCAAATGAGCATTTTCCCTCTTGAGTATCCAAAATGTATAAATAATAGACAAAAACTCAAGTAAAATATACTCAAATATCATGAATTTCTAGGAGTTATCACACCCCCAAACTTAGACTTTTACTCGTCCTCGAGTAAAACAAAATAAGAGATGTTAGGTTGATGAAGTATCCACTTACTATGCATGCAGAAAGCTTTCCTCATGGGTTGCTCAAGAAGATATATTCATGGGAAAGCAATGGAATATAGAAGAATGCACAACTCACACATTAAGAACAAACTTCCCAACAATTATTAAGTGTGTGTGTGAAGCTAGAGAACAATTCTTCCACAATTGTCAAAAAGAAAATTGCAACATTTCAATATATATTTAGCTCTCTCAACATTCAAAACTTCATATGCCTACTCTCTTCCTCTCTCTCCACCAAAAGAATGTTTCTTACACAAATTCAAAATCAATGGGACTTTATAAGCTTTTAATGAGGCCAAGGGTTAAGGTTATAGAAAGAAAGGTATAAAGAGAATTCAAATATCTTGAGATAAATGACAATTAGGAGCTCATCTTTCCTTTCTATACAAAATTCCCTTCCAAAATTCAAACCACTCCCCCAAACTTATCTCAAAATGATGTAAGTGCACTCCAAGTCTTATTGAAACTAAACTCTTTTTCTTTTTCTTTCTCTTTTTTTTTTTATAAACTTGCAATGACTTTGGAGTACAAACTATTGAACACCATGCACCACTTACACTCCCACACCAATTTTTGTAGCAACCATCCAATACCTTCTACTAATGATTTATCAATTATCTCAAAATTCGGGTAGTTCATGGTTTTTCAAGCTGCTAAGGTTAAGGTCTATTGTGGGTGCCAAAAAGAAAATTCATATGGTTTTTCATTATAAGGCTCAAAGAGGGTGCAAATGGAATTATGTCAAGGGTTGGCTTGAAAGGCTCAAACGCATTTGAAAGAATGCCCATATCATTTTCCAAAATCATGCAAGAATCATTAAAAAGCCTCAAGAGATTCCAAGATAGGTTCTAGAGTCTATTAGTTGAGAAAGAAAATATACACTCAAATACTACAACATCTCCAAACAAAAGCATCCAAACCATTTCCAACTCTGTGCAAGATTTGGTTCAGAATTGTTAGAAAGCCAGTCTCAATAATGCAAATCAAGCATTCAAAAATATTAACCAAAATTTCCTCTCAAACATATGATCTAAGCAACCATCTATCATTGGATCCCACATTTAGTTCAGTGGATACTGAATCAATCCAAATCTAGCTTATTGTAAGATGACAAGTAAACGTCCAAGTTTCCAAAATTGAAATTCATGTCAATGTAACCAGCAGTTTATCATCAAATCACTCAATTCTAATCAAAATTGGAAATGCAAGATACTTCCCTGTAAATGCTCTTTGTGCTCCAATCTTGCTTTCCTTTGCCTCATGTTCAATTTGATGACAAACCTTGAAAATGCTCAAAAGAGGTCACACCTACTAAAGAAAAACAACAAAGAAAACTATTAAATGCTTAAAGCTTGGGTTGCCTCCCAAGAAGCGCTAAGTTTATAGTCTTCAGCCAGACTTCCAATGCTACTGCTAATCATACGTATCAAAAACAAAAATCACCTTGTCTTCATTTCTCTTCAAAAGACAAGGCTCCAAAAATATTGGGAATTCAATTATACAAGAATCACATGCTCCCTCAATCAAGAATGATTTTAAGGAGCATGATGCATTATGGCACATGGGAGGCATGAATTCAATTATTTCAACTTTATCCTCATTAGCCCCCAAATACTTTGAAAACCCAATAAAATCAACTTGACTCTCATCAGTAAGAGCCAAGCTATCAGTAGGAGGATTTTGAACATAAATTGCAGGGATTTCAATGTTGTTCTCTCCCTCTTCACTTTCTAGCACACAATCACCCACAAAAGTAGTACAAGACATTGACAGCACATTATCACTTCCCACAGACAATTCCTCACTTGAAATGGCCTCTTCCACATCATAGTCATTTGAACTATCAATGAAAACACCATTTTGCTTTAAAGACTCAATGGTTGATGCCATTTCATTTGCCCTAGATGCTAAACTTTCAAGAGCTAATTCATGTTCATTCAATTTCTCTTTTGTCCAAGCTCTTATTTCATTTTGATTATCCAAAATACGTTGAAGCATCTCCTCTATTGTGGGCTTTTTCTCATGAATGGGAGTGATTTCATCTAAATGATTGGGTGAGGATTGATAACATGATGCATATGAAGGAAAAGAAACATTTGGATCCCAAGGCAATTCATGTTCATGATTCCAACTAGGGTTAAAAGAATTATCATGCCAATCAGTTTGTACCCTAGCAAAATCATCCCCTACATAATCCAATGATGAGACATGGGGGCATTGATCAATATAATGATTATCTCCACAAAAATTGCAACAAATGTACTCATATTGAGTTTCAAAAGCATTAGGCTCATAGCAAGAAGGTAGATAATCATTATCCTGTTCAAATTCATCACTTCCCCCAGTAGTCCACCAAGGATAATCCATAACAAAAATTAAAATAAAATAACTAACAAACAAAAAGATAAACAAAGAAAACAAATATACACATGCGAACACAAGAAAAGAAACTACAATAGAAAAACAAACACACGAACAAATATATACAAACTCAAGCTTAAGCTACTAGTGCTCTAACCAAGGTTGACCAAGGACGGTTTTGAGAAACAAATCCCCGGCAACAGCGCCAAAAACTTGTTCGCCACGTGCCGCAAGTTCACGGGTCGCGCCAAGTAATAAAATGATGAGAAAAGTATCGTTCCCACGAGGATTTGTCCAAAACCCGGTCAAGCAATGATTGTCACACTCTCGCCCAATTTGAGTGATACAAATGTAGAGTTTGAAAATAAACTAAGCTAAATGAAAATAAAAGTATAAACAGGTGATTCTCCAACTTCAAGGATAAAATGGGTCCTAGGATTATCTATCCCCCTTATACTTCTCAAAACTCAATTAACCTCCCCTCAAAGAAGCTCTCCACGAAATCATGTGCTAATCTAGGGTTCAAAGAGTACTTGTAATGCTCTCTCGAGTCAAGAACAAGTGTTTAGTCCTATTCTTTGCACAATCTCTTGCCACAATTTGATAGGACCCAATTATCACACTCCAACCCTAATGTGACTATGCAAGGCTAGCAAGTGTATCTCTATCTTACCAACAAAACCATCCGTTCGTCACGCAAACTTCCGGTTCTTGCACTACTTTACCCAAGTTCTACACTCAACCTAGCTCTCTCGAGTCATAAATCAAGCGAACTCAACATCTAAATGGTGATCAAGCACTTAGAAGCATTAGGAACGGGGTAAAATAAGCACATAGGTATCATTAATCACAAATCAAGAGGAGGAATCAAGAATCAATACATACAAGGGTTCAAAATAATCCTATAATCAAAGTATTTAGCTACTCATGTTCTACAACTCCAAGGGAGCATATATATACAACATTACAAATCAGAACAAGAGAAGAGAATGAAGAAGGAAGAGATAAACCAAGAGAGGAAGCCCAAATCTCTTCGAAGCTCCGAGCCCAAGATAAATCCCACCAATCTCCAAGCCCTAGCAGAGCCAAACACGCCCAAAATATGCCCAGAAGTCGAAGAATGAGGGCTCACAACGAAGCCCTAGCTTTTATATCAGACAAAACGCGCCTGTTCTGTCCAAAACGCGCAGAAACGAGAAGTTCTCCGTGGGTCTCGCCGCGGCGAGCCCACGGCGAAGTCCAAAAATGACAGACACAAATGTCGCTCGCCGTGGCTTTCGCCGCGGCAAGCTGACGGCGAGTTCTCCAAAAATGGCAGAGGCAAATGCACTTCGCCGTGACTTCGCCGCGGTGAGGCCACGGCGAAGGCTCGTTTATTCTGTGCTTTGCTCTGCTTTCTTTATTTCCTTGAGCTGCTTTGGCTTCTTCTTATTTTTGTTCAATTGGGAGCTTGGTGGAGGGCTAAAATCTCTTGTTTATTGCTTCAAATTATTCCTATAAAAATTATATACAACAACATAAGAAACTAACTATAAAAACAATCAAAATCTACATAATTAACAATAATGTGAAACCGAAAATCAAATGAGCATTTTCCCTCTTGAGTATCCAAAATGTATAAATAATAGACAAAAACTCAAGTAAAATATACTCAAATATAATGAATTTCTAGGAGTTATCAGAAAGGAAAAGAGAAAAAGAGAAAGAAGAAGCCTAGTTAGAAGGAGCTATAGAAAAAAGTTATCATTAAAGTTCTTGGTAAGTAAGTTCTTATTTCCCTACTTTCAAGTTCATGCAATTCTCTAGTAAGATTAAGTGTTGAATTGTATGAAAATAATTATAAGTGGGAGAAGAAAGTCTTCATATGCTTACCAATTAAGAATAAAGGCCTCAAGTTATAGCATGATAGAAATAGAAGAAGTTTTGATTTGTGGTTAAAATTTAGATCATCTTACCAAGCTTGAGTCTGACGATCCAGGCTTTGGTAGCCGTTGTAACATCCTAAAAATTAAATGATGTTTAGTGTGGGTAATTAGGAATTGATTGATGAGAAACGATGGATTATAAGCATATTTGAAGTATTTTGAGGTATTTTTTAGGATTTTAAAGGGCTAGTAACTCTCTTATTTTAAGGATAATAACTTTGGGAAAATTATTTTTAGGCTCAAAAGAGGTTATTATGGGAGAAAATAAGTAAAGGATATTATAGAAAAATTTTGAGAGTGAAAAGAAATTTTTTGGTTCAAAAGAAATATCTTATTTAAGAATTTTAGGGCCTAGTAATATATTTTTTCCCTAATCTTTTATTTTCCTTTTACTCTCTCTTCCCCGTACCTTCGTCTCCCTCACGTCAACTCTCTTTTATCTCGAATTACACTCAACCATCACTATCAATCTTTCTCTCTCCCTTTATTTTAATATTTTTTCCTCTTCCCTTATTTTAAAAATAATTCCTTCCCCTCCCTTTTTCTTCATGCGTCAGACACACACACACACACACCACACCTCCCCCGGGTGACTTCCTCTTCCTTCTCTTCTTTCTTTTTCCCTTCTTTTTCTCTTCCTCTCATACTCCCTCACCGTCTTTGCTCTTTCTCTTCTCTTCCTCAGAACACCGGCCACCACCACACCACCATTGCCCAGTTCTTCTTCCTTCCTCCTTCTCCCTTCTCCCACTCGTTTCTCTCTCTTCTCTTCCTTTAGTCCACCGCCGTGGTGGACTTTAGGAGGGAGTTTTCTGGCGAGTTTCACCAGAAAACCACTATTCATCTCCTCCTCTCCCATTCTCCAACATTGTACTTCATTCCTCCACTCATTTTTAGTTCGATTGGTGCTTAGAAAAGGAACTTGAAAAGTCTTTGATCGGAGCTTTCGGAGCTCGCCGGCGTCGTACCAATGGTTTTTCTGATCACCTAAGACTATATTCGGATTCTCGTAAGTATTCTCTAAGCATCCATGTCATTAGTTTCCTAATTTGTGATATTTCAAAAATAGGCCTTATCTGAGTTGGGGTTTTTGGGATATCTAAATTTATTATATTGAGGTCTAATATTTGAGTTAGAATTTTTCTTAAGGAAATTGCAATTTATTAGAGGTTTTCCAATTTATTTGGAATTTTTGGAATTTATGAGATTAGAGAAAAATTTGGGGGTATTGTGGTCGGACTTGTTTGAGAATATATTGATGATTTTTGGTTGATGATTTTTGGGAGTTTATTTAAGATTATATTATGATATTAATCTGGCTGTGTTGATTAAATTTTTAGACTGATAAAATTTGAAGCAGGCTGATGATTAAGAAGGAATTTTTGAAAGATAGACCTTTGAGGTTAATCGGTAATTTTAGTACATTTATGGATATTAAATTAAGGCTATTGTTGGGATAAATAGGATTGAATTGAGATATTATGGGAGTTGAAAAGATTTACTTGGGTATGTGAGGAATGGATTTTGGGATCTTATGATGGATGAGGATTTTTAATGGTTTAGTTGAGAGACAATTAAGGAAGGATTTGGAATAAATTTTTTGAGGATGAATGTTTTCTTTTGGTTAGGGAATTAAATTCCTTAACTTTGTATTTGAACACTTAATTTAAGTGTTAATTTTATATGACTGTTATGTAGACAGTGACTTGTCTTGAGTCGAGCAAGCGGAGCGTGGTTTTATTGAGGTACCTTGAAATTCTGCTTGAAGGTAACTACTGGCTACTTAGTCTATGTGTGTGTGTTTTTAATAAGGTTTTTGAAATTATATTTTTATTTTATTATTATTATCATGAAATTTTGGGTTCTGGTGGTACACATACAGTATGATTTATATTGTTTATTTTAATATGAAAATGTCATGTGGGATTTTATGTTAAATTTGCCTGATTTGTGGTTTTATTGCTATTACTGCTTGTGATGCATATGTTATAGTAGTTAGCATCAATGCCTTGGATACTCTTGCCATCACGTGATGAGGTACCCTGTTGGCCCACACGGACTAATTATTTTATAGGTGTACTGGGTATGAATAGCCCCTATCGAGTATTACCTTTCAGTGTGCTGGGTATGTGTAAAATCCTTCCTACTAATCGATATTTAAACTCTAATAAACGATCTCTATCAATCGTAATCATAATTAACAACACTAACTATGATAGGAAAAAGATTTTCGTGCGATTACAACAATACCCCTATCATAGTTAGAAAAAAAAATTTGCCTAGCAATTCGAATGATCATCCATGATAGAAAAAGCGAGCACATATTCTAACAATTATACTATCATGGATAATTTACCCTAACTATGTTAGAAAAGAAATCTCCTAACATAGTTAGTAAAAATTTATCTAATCAACAGTTAATAAATGGTTTAACCATGTTAGATAAGAAGCCTTCTAACATGGTTATTAGAAATACACCTATAATCCTAACTTCGCATTAATCAAGCATTAATACAATTAAAAACTAAATACAGTCATCCAGCGTACGCAGGTATTCGGAAAAATAAATGCACGGAAGCGTATGCAAGCCTATAAATATGGCAATATACAGTTCTAAAATAACTTTACTGGCCAACTCACCGGTTCCAAGTGAACCGGTGGGCCCCATTCCCTTTTCCTTCGCCCTGGTCTGTACATGATCACCTGCAAAAATGTAAATAACCACGGGGTGAGACAAACATGTCTCAGTAACCACAACTCAACTCAATACAAGAGTGTGAGTGGGTTAGCAGAGCGCCTAAAGAGTACCACATAAAAATATTTAAACCACAAATAATATATATATACCACCATATCATCAAAAATACATCCAGACAAGCATGCAGAACTTCGTAATTAAAAATCTTTTACAAACTCAAGGGATAACATTTTATAAAAGCAGTTCAAAATATATTTTACACAATCATCCATAACGTTCGCCCTGCGAAACGTTAGGTTGTCCCCTACAATTAGGTGGACCAAAGTGGAACTCGACAGGGATCTCAACCCGTACCCAGAACCACGGAGAAGTGGAACTCGATGGGGGCTACCCATACCCAGCACCACAACGGGGGTAATGCTCGATGGGGGCTACCCATACCCAGCACACCGAAAGGTAATACTCGATGGGGGCTACCCATACCCAGTACACCAAGAATATAATTAGTCCCTGTGGGCCAACAGGGTACCTCATCACGTGATGGCAATAGTATCCAGTGCATCGATGCTAAACTAACACAACAATACACATGTATGCAATACCAACAATCAGGCACTTGGCCTATCCAGTATTTTCACCAATATGCATCATGCTACAGTTTCAAATCCAATGTATAAAAATATTCCAGTTTCAATTATGTCCAAATCACAAATTTTGCCAGTTTACTAGTAATATTCCACAAGACATTTTTTTTTTCATATGAAAGTAAAAGGGATTTCAAAGGTACTCAATAGGCTTTTTCATATAAACATAGCATTTAAAATTTCAACTTGTGTACCAGTGGGCATAAACATATGTAAAAAGGGATTTTGAGAAAATCCCAACTAACATCACACACAATCAGGTAGTGAGATGAGAGTGGTTACCTGAACTGGCCCAAAAACAATAATTATACCGTAACCTGCGATCTTCCAGTTCAGTTCAACCAATCTACGCCCAACGATATGACAGTTGTGTTCCGCTGATACACGTATGACAGAGGATATATCAATTCCTGTAGCTCATCCGCAGAGCAACCAATCTCATCTAATAGAACATGGTAATGTGGAAACCTCGTGGTTCCAATCATTCCAGCATGTGCACACAAGTACAACTCATAATTTCAGGGATAGCAAAGTTTGTTACCATTATCCAATTAATTTATTACAATTCTTTTTAAATCCATAGACTCCATTAAACTTCCATCAATTTTTCATTACACCTATTAGAACCATTATTTTGCCTTTAAGCCCAAAATAGCTCATCATCCAAAATTTCACTCAATTTTAACAGTTCACCCATTAATATCAATTCATAACAATAATTAACTACAATTATTTTGAGTCCATAATACTCTATCAAAATTTCCCAACCACCTTTCCTTCATCATTCAATACATACAATTTCCCAAAATCACCCCTAAACCAATTTTCTCATTGAAATTACCAAATCTATTTCAATTTCATCAATCTATAATCTCTTACTAACAACAATAAACATTTTAGAATATCCAATTCACCCCATACTCCTTATAATCCAAATTCTCTCTAAATAACCTTCAAACAAATGCCCACTTCCCCACATAATTCCTTTAAATCATCTTCTTTCATAAACAACATAATATATTAAAACAATCTAGTCCTCCCTTAAACATCCTATCCTTCTTACCCAACGCTATCTAACCAAATTAAACCAATTACCATCACCATAACTTCAATAAACATATTAGGGCAATCAATTCACTCCAAAACATCATTATTTCCCCAGAAACACTAATCTTTCCTTCTTGCCTCATAACTCCCTACAATTACTTAATTTCTTCCATAATTCTTTCTACAACAACATTCTTCATTAAATCTACTTCAAACATAGTCAAATATTCACATTTAATTCATCACACTCATCTTCTATGTTTAACATTCCCAAAAGCAACACTCTACTTCCCCTAAAACACCTAAAAATCCCAATTTTCAACAAAATTCTAAATCAACTCAATAACCCCAACCAACATTATCGTTTAACTCCAATAACCCTCTAGAATCCATAAATCAAGTTCAAAAGCCCAAATTCAAAGGATTTCTTGTCGTAAACTTAGCTTAATTCAATTTTAAGCAAGTAAAATCTCACATAGGGCCAAATTAAACCAAATTAACCACATCACAATAATCAATTAGTCTAAATAAACATGTAGCACAAGGCAATTGCCCCAATCAAGCCAGAAATTCGGAGAATCAAACAAACCCTAGGGTTTTTTTTTGAAATTCAAGAACAAAGAGAGGTAGGAATCAAAGGGAAATTACCCCATATTACTAAGCTCCCCAGGGCCGCCGGAAATCTCGCCTGAGACGCCATGAAACACCCCCAAGATCGCCGGCCAAAACCACCACAATCCCCCCTTCAATCTTGCCTCGAACTCGCACAGACCAAGGATCAAGAAGACGCAAGGAACGGGGAAGATGGAGGCTCGGACGGCCTCCCTCGCTGGCGCTACGTCGACGACGGTGGTTTGCCCAGCCGCCGCCGTCGCTTGGTGCCTCGGACAGAGAAGGAAGGAAGAGATGGTGAGACCGAGAGAGAGCCACGGGAAAAGCAGGGAGGGAAGGAAAGAAAGAAAAGAAAAAGAAAAGGAAAGAAAAAGGAAAAAGAAAAAGAAAATAGAGTGGTGCAGGAAAATTAAACCACTGGGTCCCAAAACTCTCAAATAAGATATTTTCTTCCACTCTAAAATTTCCTTTTCCTCACCCAAAAATTTTTCATAATAATCTTGAACTATTCTTCTTTCCTAATATCTTCATTTAAATAAAAAATATAACTTCCCAATTTATTTTCCTTAAATTAAGGGATAAACCTGACTTAAAAAATCCTCAGAAGTACCTTAGAATTCATTAAATATTCTGATTATCCAAAATTTCCCCATAGTTAGCTTCCTAGTCACCCGACTAGTCCTAAATAATTTTCTTTAACACCAAATTTTCTCAAATTAAGGGAGAAACCAGGCCTTTAAAAATTTCTAAAATACTTTTATTTTCATAACTTATTTATAAAGCTCTCCAAATTCATTAATTAGTCCCAATTTAATTCTTATATTGCTACTAATCATTAATTAAATTTTTGGGATGTTACAGTATGGGTAGCCCCCATTGAGCATTACCCTCTGTTGTGGTGCTGGGTATGGGGTTGAAATCCCCATCGAGTTTCACTTCTCCGTGGTTCTGAGTACGGGGTTGAGATCCCCGTCGAGTTCCACTCTGGTCTACTTAGTGATAGGGGACAACCTAACGGTTTGCAGAGCGAACGTTATGGATGACTGTGAAATTGGTTTTTAAAATTATTTTATAAAATATTGATATAAACGAAATTGTTAAATGTTTTCTTGGTACAAATTACTGCATGATTACCTGGTGGATGCAATTATTTTGCATAATCCGATATCATATGAAAAGAAAGTATACATCAATAATTAGATATTGTGAAATTTACATGAAAATCCTTGAAGGATCTAAAATGTCAAAAGCATGTATAGGAAAATTATTCTACATATTATGTCACTTAGAAAATAAACACAATTACATTTTACTTAACAAGTAGTAGTAGTACAAGCTATTACATTTCTCAATGATTTTAACAATCATGAAGAGTTGTTTCATATATATATATATATATTTATAGTTTATTAATATGACATGTTAAATTTTGTTGTAAGAATTTGATTATTACATGTTTACAAATGGATAATGAAATTGAATAATTATGTAGATACAGGATATATAATAGAAATATGATAGAGAAATACATTTTAATAGAACCTTAGATGACAATAGGGGTGTCTAAGTTGTCCCAATTCCAGCCTTTCGGGGACCAGGAATTTCTCTTTCAAAAATTTCGGGAATAAAAATTTCAGGATAGGGACAGGATCCAAAAAAGGCCTTAGGAATCCCGATCTAGGTCCCGGATGTATATTAAAAAAATAGAGGTCTGGTCCCGGATCTAGGTCCCCAATGTGGAGTAACCCAGTCCACTCCGCGGTCCAATTTTATTCCACCTCCTCCACTCCGTCCTCACTCTTCTCCTCTCTCTCGAACAATGGCAGTGAACTGGCAGATGAAGAGACCGCCAAGTCAAGGACTTCTTTACATTCCACCATCTCATTTCAATTTACTATTACTTGTTTAGTTTCCAATCTTGTTTTTCATCTTCTGTGCTCTTCCTCATCTGTATCATTCACATCAACAGTTTAAACATAACACGGAGAATAGAGGTTAGTTCCATTCTTTCATACCCACTGATTTTGTTGATCTAAATGTGCCACTTTCCTGCACAGATTAAATTTTCAGTTTTCACACACTCTTGGGTCAAATGATTTTCATTTTCGGCTTCCTTTTAATTTTCTTAAAAAAAAAAAAAAAAGGTCTGGAACAGTTTTAGTTTAGCTTGAACAAAGGATTTTGAAGAAAGTATTTTTGAATCTCATCGCCACGACCACCTTCTAACTAGCTAGGTTTCTCTCCGGGCCTTCAATTTGGTAAAAGGGGTAATTTTTAATCATGAATAATCTGTCTGACATTTTCAGTTCTTTTAATGTGTGGTCTTGTATGCACTTCTATTTTGGTCTTCTCTACGTTTCAACTTTTCCATGTTTGTCTATCTGGAAGATCTAATCTTGATATGCTCCAACTTTTAATTTGACTTCCTCGATCATATTCTCCAAGTTTGCCATGGGTAATTTCTCTCCATGTTTGTCTTTTATTTCACATTACATTGTAATCTTGTGATATGGTAGATCAATCTTATAAGGAGCAAAACACAAGTAGAAATGAGGGATTGGATTAGTGGTTTGCCTGACTCTGTGCTTGTTCATATTCTCTCTTTACTTCCCACTAAAGAAGCTGTTTCTACATGCCTGTTGTCCAAGAGATGGACTTCACTCTGGCACCATCTTACCAAGCTTGAATTCAAAGATCAAAGCTTTGGTAGTTGTGATTTCTTCCTCCAATTTGTGAATTCAAACATTTTTTCTGAACTGTTCTTGGCCTTGCCGTGTGCCTGATATTAAGCTTCACATTTGGCTTCAAGCGTTGCTGCTTCGCAACTCTATTACACACCTAGAGCTACTAGTTCAACCACAACAGCGAGTTAGGTTGCCCACTAATGTTTTCAAATGCAATACTATCACTGTTTTGAAGTTGAGGGGGGGTGAGTGTGGGAAACTTTTCCAGAGTTGATTTTCCTTCCCTTAAACTTAAAGTGTTGAACTTGCAGTTTATTAAATTTTCAAGTTCTAAATGTTATCAAGTGCTTCTTTCTCACTGTCTCCATCTTGAAGAGTTAGTGATCATAGCTCCTTCTCTCCCTGATGTGGATTTTCCTGTCCACATTGAAAAGGTTTGAACATTTACTGATAGCAAATATTCCAGCGTCTCCTTTCTCAATGGAAGCTTTTTCTAATGTTCAATTTCTAACGTTATGCGAGGTATGTATATGAATGACCTGTAATGAACAATGAATTAAATGTTTTAAGCATAAATATATACTGTGTTTCTTTACCTCCTCTTAGATTTTGTAATTTTTAGTCTGTTTATAGTTTGT
This sequence comes from Mimosa bimucronata, assembly GCA_037074515.1. NCBI lineage: Eukaryota > Viridiplantae > Streptophyta > Magnoliopsida > Fabales > Fabaceae > Mimosa > Mimosa bimucronata. The sequence goes on from CM073446.1 coordinate 8,231,625, forward strand.
ATGCATCAATACATTGTGCAGGATAAATGGAATCTTCCTCTTGATTTGCCAACTTTTCACAATTTAATCCACCTAGAAATTGTTCCTTTAACTCATATGAACTGGGCCATAGTGAACTGCCTCCAAAGCTTCCCCAAGCTTCAGAGTCTTGTAATTAAAAATGTATGTAAAAATTTGATTTTTAGTTTGATTTATATTCTGCATGCATCCTCTTAAATGATGAATTTCTAAAACCACACACATCTATGTGGCCAGTTTGGTGTTGATGATGTCTGCGGAGAAAGGTTTATGGAAGTTGAAGCGCATGAGGTGCCACCATGTATTTCATCTTACCGGAAAGAGTTGGCTGTGGTTAACTTCAGAGGCAGTGAACATGAATTTAAGCTTGTAAGATTTATAATGGAGAATGCAAGTGTTTTGAGAACTGTCATTATCGCAAGGAGGTTGTTCCTCTCGTCAAGTGGAAACGAAGATGTTGAAATGCTCAAAACTTTGTCGTCCTACGCCAGGATCTCTGCAAAATGTAGATTTTTTTTCGAGAGGACTGGGGAAAAATCACACGAGGCTCTGAAGAAATATTTGACTATTAGAAAGTCCTCAGTTGCTCCAAGTTATTAGAATTTACAAGTTTGGATGGGAAATTGAAAAAAGGAGACACTGTTTATTGTGACATTAGAAGAATGAAAAATCAAATTGTTCTGATGTTTTGATAAATTCTGTCATGTGAACTTGGTTGCGTAGTTTTAATATTCGGAAGTCTTATATTTAGGATCGGAGGGAGCAGTACATATAATGAATTTATTATATATAGTTACAATCGAATCAAAGTATTGTTTCGGAAGAGGGAGTGATAATTTCTTTTCCAATCAATTTTCTGATAATATTGATCATCTTCATGCATTTACATTTGCAAACTTCTTTTCTCTCCCATGCCATTATTGGATAATAAAACCTATATTTGCATCATTGGACGGATTTACTCCGATCAATTCACAACGGTCTTCATCCTTGTAATTCTTCTGTGCAAAAATCACTTTCTCCATAAGTGCTTTATAATAAAACTAATTCATGATATTTGATTGATGCCTATAGCATTGGCCTTGACATCAAAAACATTAAAGAATGAGATTACATTTGGAAAATTGGAGGCCTCCATTTTCCGCTCCTAAATAGCATCTGTCTCAATCATTTATCATTTTCTCCACTTGCTTCAGCGAATTTCTTACTATAGCACTTCTTCATCTTGTGGATTTGGAGATCATATATTCTCCTTTGTGCTCACCATTTGATTGGCATGACAAATTGTTTACTTGCCACTTAATCTCATTTCTTCTCGCCTTGTTACCATTTTCTTATGAGTTTACATCCAATAAAATCACTCAATAAATAAGCATACTATAAAAAATAAATCAATATTTAAAATAAGAAGAAATGAACTCTACTCCAATCAATCTTTTTTTTATAAGATACAAATAATCGAATTATATTGTTTTAAAAATGACTACAATTAGTTAAAGCAATAAAAAAGAATAAGTGTAAAACTAAAAAACATATGTAACTCTTTTTGGTCGAATAAAAAACATGTGTAATTAGTATAGGTAAAATAAAATAAGGGTAAGTGTATAATTTAGTAACGAACGATTATGCAAGGTGCATAAAAAGAAAGAAGAATTTCAAGTAACAATTGTGATCATAATTAAATAAAGAAGGTGCAAATACAATAACTCGGTTACCCTTCTCTTAACTCCGTTTATTTTTTGTAAAGTGGGGCCACAAATTGTAGATGTGGCACTAGTTCCTCCCTCTGCCTATTATTTTTTTTTTTTACGTCTAGAGGGACCCATTATATATCCAGGTCTGTCATCAGTATGAGCCTGAGATTCTCATTACCAAATGTTTTTTCTTTTTTATCTTCCTTGTTAGCTTTGACTTTACTTTCATGATGTACCATGAACTTTTATTATTAATCTCATTTTGTCTTTGGCCTTTTTTTCAAAAAAAAAAAAAAAAGTGACCGAATGAAATCCAGAACTATAGATAAGCTCGACTTTGCTAAGTAATCTACAACTTGATTTTCCCACTTGCTAATATTCCTCACTTCCACCGACCACTCTCTCTGCAATAAATCCTTCACCACATCAATAATTGCTTTTGTCCTCATGCACTTCCCCTACTTCTTCTAGAATCATTGAACACGCTTTTGATGAATCAGATTGCAGCACGACATTAAGGCAACCCAAGTCCCACGCCATACGAAGCCCCCAAACGAAGAAGAACACCACGATTGATTCCCAAGAATCCTCTTCCCCTTCAGTCACCACCATCAGGTCGCCACCAAAAAGAATCACAACGGCTGCGACACAAGCAGTCCCCCCACCAGATGCAGTAGATGCTTATCAAATTGTAAAATCAAACTACTACATTCTCTGAGAGCAACTTCTCACACACGCTCCTGATCCGATGAGTTATGAACGGAGGGAAGCATTTTCTTCTTTCGTAGCTTCAGCCCGCTGGGTTATTTCCTCACATTCAGCCTGAATTGAAGCACACACAGGAATTATAGACACTAGAAAAGTAAAATGTGCAACAATTAGTTTGGGACCATCCCTTGCCGTCGACGATTGTCGACGGTGCCAGCGAGTGGTGGGTCTCCCTCCACCCATGCCTCATGCACGTTGAAGGGAAGAGGAGAGGAAGAATGCGATGGTGATGAGTGTCGGGGGGTGAGGGAGGAAGAAAAGACAAAGGGAATGGGAAAAAGAAATTTTTGGGATGTTTACACGCCACATCATTTTTCAGTTCTCCCTAATTTAATTCTTCATGACCCTGATTACTATTAGAAATTTATTTATTTGATGTGTGCACCTGACCCAATTGTTCGTTACTAAAATTATACATTTACCCATAAAATAATATATTGGTGTTTTCTTGGTGTTTTCTTGTGGCAAAAGCGTTGCGACTAATAAAGTACAATACAATTTACATGCAGTGATTCTGTATTTATGGTCTTTCCAGGTAAGCTTTATCCGATACGTGCATTCTATATATAATTATTTTTTGTTACATATATCATAAACCTTATACTAACTATGATATGAATTGAGGTTTTAAAGGAGTGGTCTGACAATTTTAATCATAATTAAACTTGGTAGACAAAATAGGAGGAAGGGGGGAGGTACTATAATCTTTGTACGAATGAACTTTCAGTAAAGAAAATATTATCCAGTGATAGAGATTTAAACCATTTTCTTTGTTTGAGATGCATGCAATATCTCTGTTTTGACCTTTGTATTGTGTTGCAGCAGTAACATAACTATGCCTCAGGTGTGTAAAATATAACAGACCCTTCGAGAACGTTGCAGTGTCATGACCTCTTGCAAGAACACTAATGTTTTCATAAATTCTTAATTCTACAGCATTACTAAGTATGCAGATTGAAGGGGGCACAGCAACAAAATTGAATCTGATTTTTTTTCACTGTGTAAATTTAACACCATGTCCTTCGAGTGAGTTTTTAGGCAGTTGCGTTTGTATTTTTATTCTTGATTACATATATCTATTGAAGCACTTAGGGTCCGTTTGGTTCAAACCCATTACTCCCTGTAATGCAGTGCAATGCAATGTAATGGTAATGTAATGTAATATTAATTACAAGTATTGTGTTTGGTTTGTTTTTAAAAGCAAGTTGCAATAGATCATTTTATAATAGTTATTTAAAACTATAATATAACACAAAGTCTAACTTACCCTTCAACCTATTTGTCAAAAAAATTGCATGATTCATTATAATGCCTTGCCATATCTCTTGCCGCTTCACTTGATCATTCTGTAGAGAGCGTCGCTGCATCGCTTGACCATTATGCAGAGATCGCCTCCGCCCCGTATAGGTCTATTTTCTTAATGTAAATAAAACATGATTATAGAGCCTCCATTTGAGCAAAAGTTAGAGGACACGTGGGAAAAATTTCTAATCAGCTTAGTTGCAAAAAATGGTTCTCTTCATAACCTCCAATAATAATCTAGGCATGAATATTTTTTTTATTTAAGTGATGAATATTTCCAAACAGCTGTATTTTGTTATGTATCCTGATGAAGTTATGTTGCTGTAAGTGTTGTTTTGGTGTAAATGAAAGGAATTTCTTTTTCGTTTGAATATTTTTTGGATAAATAACCTTATGATCTTATTTCATTCTCAGTGTCTGAAACTTGAAAATTAGAACCAAATCAGCCCATGTATTGTACTCATGAACAACAAAATCAGATATAATGAAGTCTAATTAAAAAAAATATTATTACAAACTAAAGCAAATAATTCATCCAGTGTCACAGGAAAATTTCACAGATTCAAGACTTAACAGTTTCATGGTTTAATCAGTAATTCAAATTGAGAAAAACAAAAGATGGAAAGTTGCTAAACGAATTAACAGAAGAGCAAACAACAAAGGAGCTGTGTTCTCTTGTTACGGCTTTCGATTATGAATGATTTCTTTCATTGAATTTTCACTTTGAATGATTTCTTTTTTATTTTGCTTTGATTTGTTTTAATGATGAGTGATTTTTTTCTAATACACTTTAATTTGATTGTGAACGATCTTTTTTTTTATGGTGTTTTATGATAAATGTTCTAATTTTATATAGCACTTAATTTGTTAATTGGCTTAGTAAATACAGAAAAGAAAGGAAGCAGAAAGGGAACACTTGCACAAATGATCTGACTAAGGACATTGTTCCCACACTTAATGGCTTCAATCAATACAAAAGAGAATCAGAGGCAACACGGCTCAAAGGGAAGGACATTCATTTGACCTATAAATGAGCTGCTGTTTTTATTGTTAACACTTGAGAGGTTGAAGCTGTTCCTCATTTAACTTTTTTAATCCTTCAATTTTTTCTTCAAATTTCAAGTTAATGGATTTAGATTTAGATTATTTAATTCTAAAACTTAATTCCTACAAATTTCACAACAGTTTCTCAATTTCAATTTGTATTCTTTATTTTCAAACTCAAACTAATATTCATGTCTAGTTTTGTAGCCTTAAAGACTTTTTGAGACATAGATATACATTTTAATAGATTTAAAGGGTAATATATATAATTAGAAGTATAGACTTTTAAATCTATTTACATTTTAAGTAGTCTTTAAAATAGGCTTTCAGGCCTTGACAGGCCTAAAAAAAATATATACAGGCTCATACTCATGCTTAATTTTTACATTCTTAATTAGGCTGAGGCCTATTTAGTTGAAGCCTATATAAACCTAGTCTATTTCCACCCTTATTTAGGCGATTGATTCAACAAATCCCTTATTAGGCCACTAAGTCTAATTAGGGATTTGTCAATGTTTCTAATTGACCACAATGACTATCTTTAATTTAGAAAGAAAATTAAAAGTGCTAGCCTGAGTAATTTCTTTAATTTGTCATTTATTTATCAGATTGAGGATCAATCTAGATAGTTCATCATCAAACTTTTTCTCTGGAAAGCGGACTAAGTTCTCATTGGATTATCAACTTGCCTTCCAACACTCTACAAAAAATTCCGCTTTCATCGGCGACAAAAGTCGCCACTAAAAGCATAAAAAGTCGCCGCTGAAGGTCTTTGGTGGCGACTTTTTGTCGCCACCAAGTCGCCGAAAGTATTGGCAGCGACTTTTTGGGTCGCCACTGAAAGTCGACTTGTCGCTGCTGAAAGTGGCAAAAAAAAATTACCTTTTGGCGGCGGCGACAAATGTCGCCACTAAAAGTGGCAAAAAAAAATTAAAGCCACATCAATACCCTATGGCCACGTGGCTAATGACGTGGTCATCCTCATCCACTTGCCATATCGTGCCACATCATGCATCCTCCTGCCACTTGTCATGTGTCACTTTGTGCCACATCATCACTCTATGCCACACGTGCCACTTCATCACCTTTTATTTCACCTCCAAATGTGCCTCTCCTAAGATTCGAACCCATGACTACTTTACTCTTGTGTGAAGCTTCTACCAGTTGAGTTGTGATGACCTTCCATCTATTACCACCAAATTAAATACACACACACACACACACTAATATTATATGCATATATTTATTATATCAATTTAAATACATATCTTATTATAATATAAATATATTATCATATTACCTACATTTAATATTTATTTATATGCATATTTATTTATTCATTTAAATATTTAATATATAAAGATAAAATATAATATAAATGCTTGTTTATTAATATAATATTCATTTTTAATAAATTAAAATGTTGGTATAGTTGATATAATTTTATTAATTTAAAAATTATTATTCTTTATTCATGTATAATATTATTTAATATATCATTAATTTTAATTAAATTAAAGTATTTACTATAAATTTAATAACCAATAAAAATTTAAAATATTACCTTATTTTATTTTTCATGATAAAATAATTTATTTAACATTTTAAATATTTTACATAAAAATAAAAAACAATATTTATTAGTGTTATTTAAAAAATAATTTACATAACTTTTAGCGGCGACTTGTATAGTCCCGGCTGAAAGTGGAAAATGTCGCCACCAAAAGGGGGGCCTTTGGCAGCGACTTTATATGTCGCTGCTGAAAAGTCCCCTTTTGGCGGCGACTTTATATAGTTACAGGTGAAAGTGGGACTTTCAGCGGCGACTAGATAAAGTCGCCAAGAAAGGTCCAACTTTCGGCGGCGACATAAAATAGTTGCTGCCAAAAAGGGGACTTTTGACGGTGACTTTTTGTGTCGCCATCAAAAGTCTGTTTTTGTGTTCATCATCAAACTTTTTCTCTGGAAAGCGGACTAAGTTCTTGTTGGATTCTCAACTTGCCTTCCAACACTTGAGAATTAGGTTCAATTAATTTCTCATTAACACTAACACTTAGTTTTTTTTTTAACTGAATAACACTAACAATTAGTTAGCTACTTAGAATCAATAATGATGCATAAACGATTTTTCTATTCATTCTGCTGGATAACACCAGGGAACACCAGCGGTTGATTCATGGCAAAAGAAAAGGCATTATTTTCCAACAATAATAGTCACATCACATCTAGGGGTGGAAACAGGCCAGGCTCTTAACAGGGGCCTTAGGCTTAGCCTATTCCAGGCCTAACAGGCCACAGGCCCAGGCTTAGGCTTTTTATAAAGCCTATTTTCTTAAACAGGCCAGGCCCAAGCCTCTTACAAAAGCCTATTAGGACTAATAGGCCGGCCTAGGCCTGTTATTTATTTTTTTTAAAAAATTTAGTAACATTATATTTGTACCCTTAATTTGAAATAAAATTACACATGTATGTATCTAAGGTTTTTTTTTCACTCATCCTCACTTTTCACTCTATCTCACCATTTCCCTTTTCTCCTTCCTACTAAAGACTCAAATTCATCACCTTGGAACCCAATATATCCATGTTCTCCTATTCCTTTTCCGTCTCTACCATCACTTTTCACTTTATTTTTGTTGATTATATCAGACTATTAGTTTTGTTGATGTTTACTTGCTTTATCTTTTAGACTCTTGTTGTTTTGTATCAAATTTGTGTTCTTACGTTGCTGAGTATATATCATACTATTGCTAAGTAAAAAAAATGTACTTTTAGACTTTTTGAGTCATAGGCTTGTTTTAGGCTTGTTAGGCGGCCTGTTGATAACAGGCCTTTTAATAGGCTTCAGGCCAGGCCTGGTCTTTGAACAGGTCAGGTTCAGGCCTGAAAAAATGGACTATTACAGGTCACAGGCCATGCTCAGGCCAATCATCTACACAACAGGTCAGGCCTATTTATGGTCAGGCCAGGCCAGGCCTGGCCTATTTCCACCCCTAATCACATCCCATTAATATTCCAATTAATAATATCTCATAATAACCAATTAATTAAAATATAATTAATAATACATATAATTAATTAATGGTAAAAATCTGACCAATATTATTGTCAAGTGGGTTGTTCGCCGGATATGACGATATTTCATATATTATAAGTTGATTGATTCAAATCATATAATATCTATTTTTGGATAGGGTCAAATCATATATTATTTGATTGATTTAGGTAACGGAAAGATTATGGGCGATCAACCGACTTTAGTTAGATGGGAAACGAACCATAGTAATGAATGAAAATAATTTTAAAAACCTTTACGAATATTTGAAAGGAAACAATTACTTGTCCTCAAAATTCGGTAAAACACTGCATTCAACTTTGCAAAATTCCCTGTTATGTTTCAAATAGAGGCAGATGGATCGAAATATTGGATTTGGTTAGGTATCAAATTGAATACAACATAAATTGAATAATAAATTTAATTTGATTGAGATAATGGAGGAATTATGCTAAATCAATCACGAATAATTTGTTATATTTCAAATACATAAAATATAGAAATTATACCTTCCCAAAATATTTCTTCTCATTTATATATAATGTAATAACCATTGAGCCTTCTGCTGTAATCAACTTTTGTTTCCACCCTTGTCCTTATGGAGACATTAGTGTCCAGAAAAGTAGACAGAATTAGTGGTTTGTCAGACTTATTGCTTCTACGTATTCTTTCTTTTCTTCCCGCTAATGAAGCAGTTGCCACAAGCCTCTTATCCAAGAGATGGAAAACGCTTTGGCTTTCCCTTCCGACTGTTTACCTCAACCGTCAAGCTAGTTTTGAGAGTGCTACATTGTTCTATGAATTCGGGGACAAATTGCTCAAATTGGTAGATTTGAAATCTGTCAAGAAGTTTGTTTTGGTTTGTTATAATTTTAGAGATGATGAACATTTCAAACATCACAAGATTAGAAAGTGGATTCATGCTCTGGTTAATAGCAGTGTTGAGCATCTAGATCTACATATGAGGCGGCTTGATCAATATAAGTTACCCTCCAGTGTTCTCGTTGCAAATAACATTCGGGTTTTAAAGTTGTGTGAAGTAAAAGTGGGTACTGTTTCTCATGTTAATTTGCCTTCGCTTGAAGTATTGTATTTGGAACATATTGATTTTCCAAATATAAAAAGCTTGGAAATGCTTCTTTCTGGATGTGCTTTGCTTAAAAACTTGGTGATAAAATATTTGTATGGGCACTTCTTTAATTGTTCACTTGTCATTAGAGGACTTAACCATTTGGTCACGGCTGAAGTTCCACAATTTCTGATTCCATTGAAAGTTTTGTCTAATGTTACATTTCTACGCTTACTTCAGACACCGGTATGAATCAAACATGATACAAGTCATCTTTTCTCTCAAGTCTCTTGAGATTTCAATCCCTAATTTTTTTTTGCATGTTTTAGTTTTTTGATATGCAGGATATGAGGCCATTTAGCGATGATATGCCAGAGTTTCGCAATTTATCCCACCTGGAATGTGTTGTTGGTGAATGGACTAAGATGGTGAAGTGTCTCTGGAACTTTCCCAAACTTCAAAAGCTTGTTGTTTTAGAGCCTTATTGTTATAAGGTTTGATAATTTGAACTTATTTTTTTAGGTGCGAGCAATATCTCAGTTTTGGTTGTGACTTATTTATATATATTGGCCAGGGTGATTCTAAATGCCATCTAAAACCAGTACTCAATGTGCCTCCATGTGTTTCATTACATCTGAAGGAGTTTACTATTCTTTTCTCCCAAAATCTTGAAAGTAAGTTTAAAATGTTGAAGTTCATAACCGAGAATGCCAGGGTTCTGAGGACTGCCATTGTTATGATGAGAGATGGTCATGCAAATAAAGAGAAGCTTAAGATGCTCCAAAAATTAGCAGCAAAGCGCAAAGGCTCTAGGAGTTGCTGTATGATCATGAAAGAACAACCACTTGTATTTATGATTTCTTGACTCTCAATCTTTTGTGTTATTGGATCTAAATGTAAGACATATTTATCTAATTTGATCTGATTGAGTATTTTGTTAAGTTGTTTTTTTTTAATATTTATCTAATTTGATCTGATTAAGTATTTTGTTAAGTTGTTTTTTTTTTTTATAAAAAAAACTTAATCTCATTGATTCTCTCCCGCTCTCTAAGATTATTGTTGAGGGAGTATCGGTAATTTAATTGGGAAAAAAACTGATAAAAATTATAAATACACCTCAATGGCTACATTTAGAATTAAAATCAAACTCCCCAATCAGGTCATACTTTAAGGACTAGAAGGGTATCATTGTTTCTAAGCTTGTTAATTACATGTATGCCAGAAAATATTTCTCATACCTGCTGGTATGGGCATCTTAATATAGCCAGCCGTTTTGAATAAATATACTGGAAAGTGATCAAATTGATCAAGAAATGGTCTCTTGAGAACACTTCATTTTTTGTCAGTAAAAGGATATATATTGTTGAATCATGAAAGTCCATGCCAACATTTTATTTTATGTAATTTTCTATATTCAATCCAAAAATCAATGAATTGTCAAATGATCCTTAGTGCAATGTGAATAGAAACTAGAAATGACTACTACAAAAAATATATATATATATATATATTAAATCACAAAACTATCGCATTAAAAATAATTGATTGTCTGTTTGATTGAAATCACTGCTTGTATTCAAGGTTACAAGGTTAAAGATTTATTTGAGACGACATGGGAATACAAGAATAAAAATCATACCAATTATATGGACGTATCATGATTCAGATAATTGAAATGTGATCGATTATATATGTAATGAGAATGGACTGTGCATGCTATATTTAAATTAGAATTCTTGAAAAATCTATTAATTACAAAAAATATTAATTTAAAATTGGAGTAAATGGTGACAACTGACAAGTAACAAACACAAGATTTTTAGTTTCAAAATGGAAGAAAATAACAAAACTAATTAATATAATGACATGTCAATTTAAGTGTTAACTATATAATTATATTTCAAATTTTGGAAATATGATTATGGATTATGAAGGAGAAAATTGAAGAAATATAATAATTTTGAAATATGAGTTATTGACCATTAATATCCTAATTAATAATATCTCATTATGACTAATTATATTTTAAAATTATTGATGTTGTTTGAAACTTGATAAATATCGACAATGTATAAAATTAATTGTTGATAAATTAGACTCATTAGGTATTATGAGATTTCATATGGTAAATGTATGATTGATGATTGATTGGTTATAGAATAACATTAGTTTATTATGAGTGAATAAAATCCTCTTTAATCACATGGAAAATGAAACTTTCCAAAATTATTCCTCTATCATTACATAAATAATTAAATATAGAATAAATTCTTATATATTCAAGTCATATGTTGTCTTATTGATTGATTGATTGAGATCATGGAGAGATTATGATAAATTGACGGTGATATCGTTCTTAAATGGACTGTGATAGTGCCTTCCTAAAATAATAAATAAATGTCTCTCTACCCATCCCTAGTCATCACATACGCGTTTAACCTAAAGCTAAAGGTTATGTTCAGTTCAAAAAAGCTAAAGGTTATGGAGAAATCAGTGTTGAGAAACAAAAAGCACAAAGACCGCAGAAGAAAAGTAGACATGATTAGTGATTTACCAAACTCATTACTTGTTCATATTCTCTCTTTTCTTCCTACCAAAGAAGCAGTAGCCACAAGCCTATTGTCCAAGAGATGGAGATCACTTTGGCTTTCCGTTCCCACTCTTTACCTCTACGATATCGGTAAAGATTTTTTCGGCGATGCATCCTTTAATCGTTTCGTGGAAAAAGTGATCAAATTGGTAGATTTGAAAATTGTCAAAAAGTTTGTTCTTGACTCTGAAAATTTTGGAGTTGGACCAGAGAATATTAGCATGTGGATTAATTTTGTGATGACTAATAGTAAAGTTGAACATCTAGAAATAAATACGGGCGCCTATGAGTTACCTTATAGTGTTTTCACCGCCGATAACATTAGGGTTTTGAAGTTGAGAGGAGTAAGGATCGGTACTCTTTTTATTCATGTTAATTTGTCTTCGCTTGAAGTGTTGCATTTGGAAAAAGTTAACTTCACAGATTCTAGAAGCTTGGGAATGCTTCTTTCTTCTTGTATCTTGCTTAAAGACTTGACACTAAAAGAAGTGACCCTGCAATCTCAACAAGTAAGGTTTAACAATCTACTTTACATTGGAAGGCTCAACCATTTGGTCACTGCAGAAGTTCCTCAATCTCTAATTCCACTGAAAATTTTGTCTAATGCTACAAATTTACGTTTATGTTGTAACTCGGTATGAATCACACATATGAAGTCAATTTTTCCTGTTTTGCCTCTTAAGATTTCACTAATTTCATTTTCGGTCTCTTTTGATTGTTTTCAACGCAGGGTATGAGGACATTTAGCGATGAAATGCCAATGTTTCACAATGCAACCCACTTGGAATGTGTACTTTCTTGTGAATGGACAAATATGGTGAATTTTCTCCGAAACTTCCCCAAACTTCAGAAGCTTGTGGTTTGAGAGCCTTATTATAAGGTTTGAAAATTTTAAACTTATTCTTTACTGCAATCGATACCTCGATTAGGTTTGGACATATTTATGTATGGTCTTTGTGTATTATGCATGGTCAGGTTTATTCTGAGTCCCCTCCTGAACCAATACTTGATGTGCCTCCATGTGTTTCATTACAACTGAAGGAGTTCACTTTTCGTTACTTCCAAGATCCTGAAAGTTTATTTGAAATGTCAGAGTTTATAAGTGGGAATGCCAGGTTTTTGAGGACACTCACAATTGAGAGAGCTGATTATTCACGGCACATGATTTTTTCCAATTTTTCCAATTATAATTTTTCCAATTATAAAGCAAGCGAAAACCTCGGAAAGCTACAAAAATTCGCAACATACCTCAAATCAGGCTATGAGAGTTGCAGCAGAAAGCATGAACAACCACTTGTATTTATCATCTGATCTTGATACTTGATCTCAATATTCCTCAACTTTTTTATTGTATTTTTCCAAATTATTGGTGAGAAGGTATATATTGTTGTGTTATTTTCAAGTATGCAAATGGTTATCGCTTAGGTCGGGCATGTGATGGCGTCTTGTTTAAGCAAATTATAGAAGTGGAATGGTGATGACGAAAATTTCTCTTCAGAACTATCTTCAGGCTACGAACAATGAAGAACACAATAATTTACCTCCATATTTTATTCTCAGCTGGTAATTGGAATGACTAAAATATTCTTTCTCTTATGTTGAAATACAACATGTTTAAAATCATAAACCTTTAAAATAAAATGTGGGTAAAATTTTGAAATTTAATATAATTAATTTTTTTTGTTTTAAAATGATTCATAAATTTTATAATAATTATTTTCAAAATTATATAAGTAAAAGTTTAATTTATTCTAAAGTTAATATTGTTAGATAAATTTATTTTATTTAGGGAGAATCCCTGTTAAATCCACATAACATGCTGAAATCTTAATTTTGGCTTTTGATTCAAACAAATCCCTTATAAGGCCATTAGGCATAATTAGGGAATTCTAATTGACAAAAAAAAGCCTATCTTTAATTAAGAAAGAAAACTAAAAGTGCTAACCTGAGTAATTTCTTTAATTTATCATTTTTTTTTATCAGATTGAGGATCGATCCTGCTAATTAATGACCAAACTTTTTTCCCTGGGAAGCCGACAAATTTCTTATTTGATTCTCAAACTTGACTTCCAATTATATTGATTGGGTGAAGTTTATTTCTCATTAATGCTTCTACCTAATCAATCAAATGGAGTAACACCGACGGTTGACTCGTTGCAAAAGAAAAGGTATTATTTTCCAATAATAGTCACATCACATCGTTTATTCCAAAGCAAAACTGTTAGACTCAAGCTAGATAGATTTGATTATAACATTGAATAATGAATCAATTATCAATTTTGAGTCGCTGATTTTCCTATGTACTCCTAATTCTAGTAGGCTTCGCCTTAATCTCTGGCCAATCGTCATCTTATCTTCTCGCCTTAATCTCTGGCCAATCGTTATCTCATCTTCTACCAACTCAATAAAGCTAAAAAAAAAAAAAATACTCAAAAAACATCAAAGGAAGTTGCTTTCAATTTTTTTTAATATATCGGCTATTCTGGTAATTTAGCAACATCGAAAAAGCCCTCATCAGGCTTATTGGCCTGATAAGGGATTTGTTTAAATCAAATTGGATGTATAGATTTCAATTGTATTTAATTCGGATTCTCCCTTCAGTTAATTTTTTTTTTTGGGATTCTCCCTTTTATTGATCCTAATATACATATAATTAAAAGAGTGATGCATGTAGAGATGACAGGAGTAATACTTATAAGTATATAACTAGTATTGAAACTTTAAAGTTGTAAGTTCGAACACAAATATAATAGTTATGAGAGTATAAGAAACTTAATAATTCGAATAAAAAAATATACGTAGGTTAGTTTGTTTGTGAGCAATTTATGGTATTTTCAAATATCCTATTATTTAATGTATATAAGAATGAAAAGTTTCCAATAAATAAGGTATTATCATAGAAATTTTAAATGTAAGATCATTGATTAAAATGAAATGAAAGTTTATTTAATATTTAGGAAGGAAGTATTTGTTTTTCAATCAATTGTGATTACATTATATTGACCCTCTCGATTCATTGGTACACTTTCTTTCCAACTGCCAATATTCGATGAAATCATTTGGTTGTACTATATGCATCTTTGGGTGGATCTACTTCAAATCCCCATTATTCTTCATTCTTATTTTTCTTGTGAAAAAATAATCAGTTATTATATTGTTTCAAATAAAATACAACTAACAAATTTAAAGTATTGAAAAGTTTGAATTAGTGTTTAAAAACAAAAGATACAATGTGTATGGATATATATAGTAATACGAACACTTTATAATAAAAATAAGGGTTAAATGGCTAAAATGTCTTAGAACTTTCCGCATATGAGTATTGGGCACTAGAAAGTTTTTGATATGTCAAATATACCCTGAAAGTTTAGAAAGGAGTAATTTGACCCCTCCGTTGACAATCCCTAACCATCAATGTTGTTGGTCAAAATATACAGAGGTGACATTCTCATGTGGCTTCCACCTCAATTTTTAGGTCAGATTTTTAAATAAGAACAATTAAAGAAAAAAAACTTACCCTCACTCCCTCCACTTTCCCCCTCCCCTCCCCCTCCCCCTCCCCCTCCCCCTCATAAGAGAGAAAAGAAGCTTTCTTTTCCTATTAAAAAATCTGAAAAAAAGAGGTGGTAGCCATATGGATATGCCATCTCTACATATTCTAGTCTGACCATTAAGGCTTCTTAAGGGATGGGTAAATATGCCGCTTTTTAACTTTCAGAGTGCTCCTCGAAAACCTTTTATTGTTTAATAGTTATATATAAAAACATCGGGGTATTTTAGCCCTCACTACAAAAAAAGCCAATTTCCGATGGAAATCACCGACGGAACAGCGACGGAAAATCCATCAGAAATTTTTCCGACGGATTTCCGTCGGCAATCACCGACAGAATAAATTCCGTCGGTGATTTCCATCAGACAATAATTTTTCCGACGGAATATCCGTCGGTAATTAATACCAACAGATATTCCGTCGGAAATCTGTCGGTAACTCAAAAAAACCCTGACTTTAAGCAGATTAAATTTCGTCCCTCGCCCCCAAAATTTCGTTTCCAAATTTTTTCCTCCTCCGTTTTCGTTTTCAGGGTTCACCGACGCCGCCGTTCATCTATTCAACGCCGCCGCTGACGCTCACCACCTGTGATGCCACAGACGCGTTCTCCGTCCTCGATGCCGACGCCGCCTTGATCTTCTACTTCTCACCATCTGTTTTGGTTTCTGTTGTCGGGTTCAAAGCCACCGACGACGCTTACCATCTGTTCGACGCGTTCGCCGACGGGTAGTCACCGCTGCCGTGCTCGCCGCCCCTCACCGTCGCAGCCATCGTCTTCTCCTTCTCCGGTAAGCAGTTCCACCCATTCCTCCCTCTACTCCTCCGATTAATTTCATTTTTGGTTGAAGGTTTGAATGGATCGGAGTATTCTTGTGTTTCGTATCGGTCTTGCTTGAAATCAATGGTTTAAGCTTGAAATCAGTGTTTAGTGATATATGATTCGAATGGGTGCTATGCTTAGTTGATTTCTGTCCCTTGATCTGTTTCTTGTTGTTGTCTTTGGTGAATGAGCTCGATGTATATCAGACTAAAAGATGTATTGGTACATTAGGCTAACAAAATCTGATTTGAGTTTGTGGTTGTAAGTCCCAACGGATTTGAGCATGATCAAAGATTCGGAGTACTGATTTTGTGTTGCAATTTCTGAGTTGGTTGCTCTAATTCATTTTGTTAGGTCGGCGAGAAGCTTTAATTTTCTGTATTATTAGTAGTAGTGAATTAAAGTACTGTTACAAAGCTTAAATATGAGTGGTACTCAAGAATTTGGATGCTTGCTTTCCATTATTTAGGGCGTTTTTGAACTTAGGAATTTCCTACTTTGTTTTCAAATGTGTTGTTGATGCATTTTGGATGGATGTGAACAGTTCAACAGATTGAAGGAATCAGCTTCGTGTGTGTGTGTGTGTGTGTCAAAGGAGAATGAAAGGGGTGTAGGGTGTGTTCTTGGCCGACGAATCAAGGACGATTTCCGGCGCTATTCCAGTGATTTTAGGATCAATTGGTAGCTCTAACTCATTGGGTAATTTTTCCCCTATTTCCTTCTCTTTTTTGCTTCTCGTTCTTGATGCTTGTTTTCAAACAAAAGAAAAAAAAATCTAGGGTTCAAATGATTGTTGAAATCTTGGTTAGTCTGATCAAATTAGTGGTTCCTGAGCATGTTAGAAGGGATGATGGAGCTGATGTTGAGTGTGTATGATTGGTTTTGCTTGGTATGAAATTTCTTATTACTCATACTCTCTGCTCGGTTCAGATTACGGCAGTTGGGAAGGGTTTTTGGTTGATATATAGTATTATATGTAGGCTTTTGTTGAGTTTGGAAACTTTTAGGAATTGTCGTATTTTCTTCTTTCCTTGCTCAGTTTCGATTTCTGGATTTGTTTGGTATATGATGAAGGGGTAATAGAATATTGAAGAGCTCAGAAATTGATTAAGGGTTTAGGTTCAGAGCAGTGCCGCCTCGAGTCCGCTCTCCAAGAAATTAAACCCGAGGGGTTAGTGGAAGCTAAACCGGGGTGTCGATCTCAAGGA
This sequence comes from Mimosa bimucronata, assembly GCA_037074515.1. Classification (NCBI taxonomy): domain Eukaryota; kingdom Viridiplantae; phylum Streptophyta; class Magnoliopsida; order Fabales; family Fabaceae; genus Mimosa; species Mimosa bimucronata. The sequence continues at coordinate 8,248,740 of CM073446.1, forward strand.
GCCTAGTGTAATATGGTTCCTAATAGCTAAAATGTAAATTTGAAAAGGCGGGTAAAAAGCATTTTTGTTTGGTTTTGATAGGAAGTTTAGTATGTGCAAAGGTAAAGTAAAAGATTAGAGTTAAAAGTGAGATTTGGATGAAAATGGGATAAAGGTCATTCTTGATGAATGAAAGCTTTGGGAATCATTGCTTCAAAAGATTTTTGAGGAGTTTGTTTGATTTCTAAAGAACCCTAGAGGAACCCCTCTAGGCTAGGCTTGGGTTAACTTAATTAATGCCGGAACCCCGCACATTACTTAATTTAACCCAAGTTGATTAAGTTCAAAATCAAGAAATAATTGATTATGCAAGACTTTGAATCCACAATATGGGCCACCCCATAATTGCTCTAAATTTCTCTCTAAACCCTAATCTATTGATGGCCACCCATACAATAAATTAGGAGCTAGAGAGTGTTTGCCCAATGTCTCAACACAACCAATTAATTCTTATGCCATCTCCCTCAAGCAAATAGCTTAACACTCTTAATCCACTAACCAAGCCACCTTGCATTAGCACATAATTTTCACCAAGAGAATAACAAAACTATGAACCCATAAATTTCATTAAACTCAAAGCTAATAAGTTGCAATGTCAAGCATTATACAAGAAGGAAACAACATAAACATAAACATAAACATAATGTCTAACCCTAATGACATAAATGCATTCAACTAAGTGCCATAAATGCACCTCAACCAAATGCAATAGCAATTAATACAACCCACCAAAATGTCATAAATGCAACCCTAGAAACCTAGAAAAGCATAAATACAACAAATGGGAAAGGATTAGAACTAGGAAAACTCCCCTATTGAAGCTTCAAGCTCATCCCTTGGCCCTCACCACCAAGAATGATGGAGCCTAGCTGCTACTCCTCATGGAAGAACCAACAACAAGGAAGGAAGGTGTGGAATCCATGGAAGAAGGAAGAAAGATGAATAAAATGAAGATGAAGATGAAGAAAGGAGAGAGCTAGGGCTTGGGATGGTGTATGTGAGCCAAATCTGTCTCAAATGAGTGTATTTTAGGCCTAATATGTCCCCCAATCGGGTCAAGTGAGTTGGGTTTAAGTTAGATCCGATTCAGGTCCGAGAATGCGCATTAGAATTCTGCAGAACGCGATTTTCGCCGTCGGCTCGCCGCGGCGAGCTTCATTGCTCTCTGGATTTTTGGTCGTTTTCGCCGTGGGTTCGCCGTGGCGAACTCACTTCTCCTCTGCCTCTTTGGGATGTTTTTCGCCGTCTGACTCGCCACGGCGAAGCCGCGGTGAAGTCACTTTGTTTCTGCTCTTTTGTTTTGCCTTCTTCTTCATCCCGAGTCCGATCTTTTGGTCCTGAACGACCCTACAAGTGAAAACAAGAGTAAACAAGGATCAAATAGCCCTATAAACCAATTCATACAAATTAATCTACAATTATGGCTAATTAACCCTAATCTAACACTAATTTCACTTAAGAGTCTAAGTTCTACATTAAGCATTATTGGACCAATATCGCATCTCAACCATGTTAATTTCCTCAATTTAGGCATATAAAAACCATACAAATCAGAGATTTGTCAAATATATATTTGTTGTTGCTATTTGTGGTTTGTTTTAAGTCATTAAAGTGTTGAAAATGTAATTGGTGTTACTGACTTGTGAGAAATTGTTGAAGTGGTTATTGATCAATTAGAATATGCGTAAAAGCTGATATAAAGGTAACCATTTTCTACTCCAACAGGCTCTGCTATGCTCAAAAACTCTATATCTATTTTGTGCACTCTTTGGCTCCCTATACTTTCTTGTGGTACTATTTTAGATCTACTGTCTGATTGTTAATAGCCAAATTGGGCAAATTGTATGTGATATTTTCCCCCATCTCGCTCTTTATTTTTGCCAAGGATGAAAATGGCCCTTGGTTCTTAGTGTATTTGAAGCTTCTCAAGTTTCGTTGCTAAGTTTTAGAACTCATCTTCTTGGTGAGACCTCCATTTGCTGTCGGTAGCCTCCGACCTGTGTTTTGGCCGTACTTCTTGCTGCCGGTAACACCTCCTTTCCTTCCTTCTCATTCTTATTTTTTTCTTATTGTTTTCCATTCCTAGCTGCAGTGATTTAATTGTGAAAACACACTCTGAATTTTTTATTGTCTTCTTTCTTTCAGGGGGGTTTATTTTAGTGGAAGTAGCTTGATAAGTGCTGCAATTAGGGCATTCTTATAATGTAGTTAGGCTCTATTCAACTTATGTTTTTTTATCCTTTTGGTGAATTGTTGTTTAAAGTTGTTTAGTATGCTTTTTATTAATTGAATTATGTTATTCCTATACTGAAGTGTTGTTGTAACAACAATAAGTAAACATGCTCTTAAAGAACTTTCCGTCACTGCTGTTAACTTAACCTATTTTTTTACTTACATGTTGTATGAGTGAAAATGGTTTAGGCTTAATTTAATGTTTAATTGAGTTCTCTTTTTGATGCTTCTCAATTAAAGTTTTGATTATCTCTTTTATCAGCTATTTCATTTTATTATTTGATTTAGGATTAATTCATTGCTAACATTTTTGTATTGATTCAAATGGGATTCATATTGCTTGTTGCATGGTTCAAAGTTTACATAGTATTTACATAGGATTTCTCTTTCTTAGAATGGAAATTCCAGAAAATTGAAGATGGATGTATAATAGAATCGCTCCGGGGACCGATTGGGTTACACCAGAGTTTGAAAGAGGGGTTCAAGAGTTTTTGATCATGCACGTAGATCCATTCATTCTCAAACAATGGGAAAGCTTAGGTGTCCATGTGTGAATTGTAAATGTCGACCATATAAACCATTTGAATTGGTGAGGACACACCTTTATAGTAAGGGATTTATGTCGGACTATTATATATGGACTAGTCATGGAGAAAGCATAACAGAATGTGACTCACTTGTGTTTGAAAGACAAGATCCCCTATAAGCCTCACTTAGGGTGCTTGGTAACTAATTAAGTCAATATGAGATGATGGTGATAGATGTAGCTGGACCGAGTTTTAGGGATAATTATAATGAAAGGATGGAAGAGGAGCCAAATGCTTTTGCAAAAGCATTTTATGGCATGTTAGATGCTGCACAACAACCATTGTGGGGAGGTTGTGAAGAGGAATCTCAGCTTTCTGCAACTTTGTAGTTATTAAGCATTAAAGCTGCAACAAACATGTCTTAACAATCCTACAATTTAGTTTCCCAACTCATGCGGAGGACACAACCTAAAGACACTCTTATGCCTAAGTCAGTGGCAAAGCTAAGTCTTGATTATAAGAAGATCGATTGTTGTGTAAAAGAGTGTATGTTGTATTATAAAGATGATGAATGTGCAACCCGATGTAGCATGACATGAGAGTATATGTTCTTGACATTGATCATTCCTGGTTCTAATAACCCGAAAGGGAAAATAGATGTGTACTTGCAACCATTAGTAGATGAATTGAAGTTATTGTGGAGTGAGGGGGTGTGCATATATGATGCCTCACTGGCACAAAATTTCAATATGCGTGCTGCATTGTTATGGACAATCAACGACTTCCTTGCTTACGGTATGTTGTCTGGGTGGATGACAATGGGAAGACTATCATGCCCAATATGTATAGAGAACTCGAAAGCATTTCAGTTGAAGCATGGGCGGAAAACATCTTTCTTTGACTGTCATCGTCAATTCCTCCCCAATGGTCACCCGTTTAGGAGAAATAAAACCACATTTTATAAGAATAGAGTTGAGCAATCAACATCTCCACCTCGATTGAGTGGATATGAAGTCTGGCACAGAGTGCAGAATCTTCTGAAGGTTATTGAGCATGGAGAACCTATTCCATTGAAGGGTATAATTGCACTCATCATTGGACAAAACAAAGTATATTTTGGGAATTGCCATATTGGAAAAGTAACTTGATTTGTCATAATCTTGATGTTATGCACATAGAGAAAAATTGTTTTGACAACTTGTTTCACACTGTCATGGACACAAAGGGGAGAAATAAAGACAATATACATGCGCAACTGGACTTGAAGGAATATTGTCGACGAAAGGAATATGAACTTGTTGAAAGAAATGGGAAGTTAGTAAAGCTGATTGCAAAGTACGTGTTGAAACAAAAAAGGAAAATTTGTTAATGGGTCAAGAATTTGAACCTCCATGATAGATATGCATCTAATCTAGCCCGTTGTGTGGATATAAAGGAAGCAAAGTTGTATGGAATAAAGAGTCATGATTGTCATGTATTCATGGAACGTTTAATTCCCGTAGCCTTTGCTTGTTTTCCAGATGGTATCTTTAATGCTATTGCAGAGCTTAGTAATTTCTTTAAATAGCTTTGTTCATCTACCTTGATGGTAGATAAACTAGAGTTGTTAGAGCAAAATATAGTTGTTACATTGTGCAAGTTGGAAAAAGCCTTTCCCCCTGCATTTTTTGACTCTATGGAGCACTTACCTATCCACCTTCCATACGAAGCTAGAGTTGGAGGGCCTGTTCAATATTGATGGATGTATCCGTTTGAAAGGTAATGAGATTTGTTTTAATGGAGTTGCGAATAGAAATATGATAATACCAATAATGAATTTTATTTGACACTTGTAAATATATGTAGGTTCCTTTATACCTTGAAGCAAAAGGTAAGGAACAAAGCTCGGGTTGAAGCATCTATATGTGAAGCATATATAATTGAAGAGATCACAATATTTATTTCACACTACTTTGAGTTAGGAATTCCGCCAAGAATAACAAGGCCTACAAGAAATGAGGGTGGAGAATCAGAGACATCACCGACGGAATTCCGTCGGAGATTACATTGATGGAATTTCGTCGGTAAAATCGCCGACGGAATTCTGTCGGTGATAATCAGAGACAAAATTCCGTCGGTGAAATCGCCGACAGAATTTCGTCGGAGATAATCAACGACGGAATTCCATCGGTACATTTCACCGACGGAATTCCGTCGGTGATCCGTTGCAGAATCACTGACGGAACAATATTCCATCTGTGATTTGATTAGCAATGGCTTTATCACCGACAGAATCAATTCTGTCGGTGATTCCGTCACAGATTTTTTCCCAACGGAATTCCGTCGGTGATTCCCTTTATATTTGTAGTGCCTTTAGCACTACAAATAAAATTGAAAAAGTTATGCATTGGTAGTGGGAGTATAGGATACTTAAAATATTCTAATAATATCTTTAGTTAGATTAGATAGCTGTTTTCATCTAGACCTCCATTTTCAAAAAGAGCATATTAGGTTGCCAATGCCATCTAGGTTTTCATCTCCAGTACCATCTATATCTATATGCTTTTTGGAATCTCTTAGCAATAATTCTATTCCACATATCCAATGATGTCATTTTCACTTAACTCTTTTATTGGTCCACATCTTCACATAATCAAAGTCATAAGGGAAGGTTTTGTTTTTAATAATTTTAATTTCATTGCCAATAATTAATCATTACTCATCATATATCTCTACTTTTGGGAAGGTATTCTTTGGAATTTTGGAAGTTATTTAAAATTGAACAATGATTAAATACATAAATGTATTGAAGTTATTTAAAACCTATAAAATAAATAATGTTTTCATACAAGTCACTAAACCAATGACATAAATCAAATGCATTAACCATATTTTTATGGAGAAATTTTATTTTTGTGTATTGCATTATATTCCTATATCCTATCTAAATTAAATATATTAATGTATAACATTTTAATAATCACTAATTGTATTTTTGTAATAAAAATATTAATGTCGCCCCCAACCCCAACCCCAAGTTAACAGCCCAAACGGTCAAACATTAGTTGACCCTATTATAGTGATGTCGCATGATGACATGGCATCATGTCTGCCAAGTCATATTTACAAATAATATTCAAAAGTAAAAAAAAATTAATAAAAAAAAAATCTGAAGCTGCATTAGCTGAGCGTCATCGTAAGGGATAACATACAAGGTATTACCAAGCCTGCAATTCGCCATGTTGCTCGTCGTTGTGGGGTCAAGCGTATTAGCGGTCTCATCTATGAAGAAACTCATGGGGTTCTCCTTGAGAAGGTCATTCGTGATGCTGTTACTTACACTAAGCATGCTCGTCGTAAGATTGTGACTTCCATGGATATGTTGTTTATGCTTTGAAGAGGCAGGGTAGGACTCTTTATGGTTTTGGAGGTTAGAGATCTAGGGATTTGGGGAATTTCATGAATTAGGGTTTTGGGTTTGATTTTCTATGTGCAACTATTGTTGATATGAATGGCTATTATCATAGCAATGTTCCTCGATTGTATGATTAATTTTTTAATGCTATACTCTGATGTTAATTTCTTGATCTGATCTTTGTTGCCTGAACTGATTTGTTTCTTGATTAATTTCGGTTTAAAAATAGAAATTTAAGTCTTATATTGTCGAGTATCCATTATCTGATGCATTGTTCTTTCGTGATTAACAACTGTTGGAGAATTTCGATATAAGGCAGTTCGAAAAATGAATTCATGGTGTGTAACTTATCAATTGATTCGACGTATTTGTCTCAATCGAATGGTAAGAAATCAAGAGAAACAGGAAGTACTTTCCATAACCCGCTATATCTGAGATTTTGAACCCATGTTTCGAAGCCACGATGCCCTCGATGCTCTCTTCCTAGCTTGTCGGCGTGGTTCAAAGCAGAGGTAGCAACCCTTATCAGAACTCCATGGTCCTTCATTAATGGCTCTTCTACTTCCCTCACCTCAAGCACGTCTGGTTCACCTGGAGTTGTTACCACCACCGCCTTTGTTGCCTGTGTCGCCCATCCACTCAGAAACTTGTGTCTTGTACGTGATATGAATTTGTACGAACTAGGTGGAGGATGGACATGATTAATAACTTTCATTATTTTCTCCAACAAACAATGTTCATGTGTTTACCCCCCACAATTTTCATAGGCGTTTTGTCCTACTTCCTTCTTGTATTTTTTTTCTTTTGTTTGAGGTTCTCAATAATAAATGTATGAAAAGATTACTGTCATTATTATGAGTGATGGGAGAAATTAAATCTGGGGGAGAAGAGGAAGGAAGTGGCTGAAGAACTCAGCGGCCGAGAGAAGATGAGGGGTGCGTTTCCCCCCCTTGTCAATGGGAATTGGTTTCAGTGCTCGTCGCAAAGATAGGTAGAGGGCGCTCATCCACTCTGGACCGTCTAGATTGGATTTGGACAGTCCAGATTTAATATTTTTAAGTTTGTGATTTTAAAAAAACAATTATTTTTTTAGTTACAAAATCTAAAATGAAGATAATATCTTAACTACCATTTTGTCAAAAAACATATTATTCATTTAAAAATTACATACTTAAAAATATTAAATCTGGACCGTCAAGATTTAAATATGAACGGTCCAGAGTAGATGAGCGCCCTCTACCTATCTTTGCGACGAGCACCGAAACCGGACCCCTTGTCAATGTGACTTAAATGACATGAATACTACGTAATCATAACAAATCAACTAACATTTGACCATTTGGACTCTTAACTTGGGGGTAACATTACTACATTTTAAAACTTCTGGGGCGACATTGAGACAGAATAAACTTCCAAGGCAATATTGAGATTGTGTGCATACTTCCAGGGTGTATTTGCTATTTAACCCATATTTGAATTATAATTTGTAAAAAACATTTTGCCTTCACATGTTTACAAAATAACCAATCATTTAGGCAACAAAATAATTAATTATTTTTGTATCTTGAAAAATTGGATTTGAATTTTGAATTCCACTGTTAATAATAAATTTTTGGCTTTTCAAATTTAACAATAATTTAGACAACAAAACATTAATTATTTTAGTATTTGGAAAAATCAGAATTAGAATTTCAATGAGTTCCATTGTTAACATTACATTTTTGGCTTTTGAAATTATCCAAATATTTGCTATGTTTAATTAGGTCAATAATTTAGGCAAGGAAGTATTAATTTATAAATGTTTAGGAACTTTTACATTTGAAATTTGAATCACATTGCTAACTGAATGCTTTAATTTTTTTTTTAAATTCCCTTAAGTCTATTTGTTATAACTAACTGCTTGAAACATTATTTTTTATAAACCCACAATTATATATTAATTATCTACATTGCAAATATATATACTCATTCTCTTTGTATATGTCCCTTTGATATTCCCTTAGAAATATATAGAGTGAGTGTAGAATGGGTGACCACAAGACATTCCAATAAGCATGCTTGACAAAAGTAAGGACACATGATAGTTTAATATAGGTAAATTATCAAAATAATCTTGGATAGTCAAGATCCTAATTAAGTTTGAATAAATTATAATTTGATTAAATGAGAAGACTTGGGTAGCATTAAGTTAGGATTCGTGAGAGACGTCAAATAATTATCCAATAATATAGATATTAATTCATTATTTGTATATTACATGTAAATAGGTATAGATAGTGACATAAGCTGAGGAGCTCAGTGGAAAGGAAATGAGACAGTAAAGGATTAAGTTCTGGTATTCCAGGTAGCAGTTTATCTCATTACATTCAAATTGCATGTATCATTTTGTAATATCTATTGTAAGTTTACATTATGCATGAAGGTGGAATACCTTGTTAATTCCTGCACAGAAATTTATAGAGTACTCCAGGCTTAAGTGGTTCGCTATCCCTTTGCCAAACCAGTTAGTTATAGCTTTAAATGCTATAATGAGAAGTCCTGCAAGTAGAACCTCCACTAGTTAACAAATATATTGTTATCAGTGGCTGATAGAAAATGTAGCGCAAGAAGTATGTATAAGTGTATTATTTGCAAAGGTTTATAAAATGTATACATGGCAATGCATGCATAAAAGTTACAGTTAATGACATAAACTGCGTTGAACTGCTGTTTTTCAGAGAAGCTAGGATGTAGTGAGATGGTTGAGATAAGGCTGGAGTGCTGGAAGAATATGGGATGAAGGAATAAGATGATAATTCGAAAAACATGAATATATATATATGGTAGGATTGTTTGTATATGATTTAAGATTTAATTATTAAATCAATGGTGAAGAGTATAGAAATTAGATATATTTAAATTTCTCAAGTACTGTAAATTGAAGATAGATACCCTGATGGGATTAACGTACTTTTAATTGATTTATAAACCACTCTGCTTTAGACAAAATATTAAATTGTTAATTTGTCCGAAAAGCCCATTCCAACTGACAGAAGGTCGGGTGAATGTTTTAAAAGGAAAAGTTTTAAACTTTTACGTATTTTTGGGCTTCTAACACTGAAGAGTGGTTGTAATTCGATTAAAAATGCTATATTATAGTAGAAAATTTTTAGGTGTTACAAGTCTTGTCGGGAATTTATTATTCTTAAGATGTAAATTGGTAACTGGTTGTTATTTTGAGGTTCCTATAAGCTATGAAGGAATATTGATGGATGGCTAAGTGATGATAGTTGATTGAAACCCTTGCTTGGGTCTATTTGTAGTTAGTTACTGTTTGAGTTGTTTCAGTTGTGGTATGTTTAACGGACACAAATAATTTTAATGGATGGATGAGGTAGGAACTTACAGGAGTTAGTTTTGAGCGTAAAATCTGAAGATAAATTAATGTTTTGAATGTGAAATTTTTCAGAAGAGTTTTCTTGATTTTACTTGAAGGAATTTCAAAGATCTTCAAGTGATTAACGAGTGTTTAAGGTTATTGAAAGGATGTTCCTTGATTATGATCACTAAGAAACAACTTGAGTTTGAAAACTTATTAGAGTTTCTGTGTAAGTACTAAATGGAGGTTTAAATGGGGATAATAGCTAATTGTGGGGGATGTTCAAATCTTTGGAATCTGAGTCCAGAGGTTACAAGTTGAATTTTTAGGTATGATTGAAAGTTATAATTGTGATGAATCAAATAATGGTTAATTGAATAATCTAAATAATGTGTAAGTGATAGATCAAATTATTCAATGTTATTATGTGGTTATGTAGTATGTAAGTATTCCAAATTATCCAAACAAATGACACTTAAAGAAGAATGCATGTGGATCAATTAGCCAACCCTTGAGAAGTGGAAAGTTCAATAGAAATGAGCTATGGAGATTTGTTTTACTGCCAAGTGAGTGTTGGCTATATTCGAGGTTTTATCTTGAAGAGCAATGAAGATATAGCATTTGATAAGTTTATTTGTTAATTAAAGCTAGAAATTTCCAGATTTAGGATAGGTATAAATAATGTAAGGGATTACTTGATGATGGAGGATCGTTTAGGTTTAGATTTAAAGTTAGGATGGTATGAGACTTAGAAGTATTAATGATAATATACTGTTTGGATTGCTTCCTTATGTCTCATATTCAATTTTAGTGAATAGGGTGCATGTATTTGTGTACAGTTGCATAATTTTTGAAGTCGTGATATAAGCATGAGATTGCATTAAATGTGGTGTTGAACTGATATTAGAAATTGAGAAATTTATCAGTCAAACATTAAGAATAAGAAGGATTAATAGGAATATATTATTTATAGTTGACCTTTCAATTTTAAAGGGGTTGAGATAAGTATAGTAAATTATAATCTTTCATTAATACAAAGAATGGGGTAGTATTAATTACATTAGGACCTGTGAGAGACGTCAAATCATTATAAATAAGTATTTGTATTAATGTATTATTTATATATCACGTATAATTATAGGAAAAGATAGTGGACTGGGTGTTCAAGGCATCGCGAAGGAAAGGAGACAGTAAAGGACTAAATTTGGTAATCATGTAGCAGTTTATCTCATTACACTAAATTGCATATATAATTTTGTAATACTTATTGCACGTAAATGGCATGTTTTTTTTATTCCTTTCATGTTGGAGTACTCTAGGACTAAGATGGGTTGCTTCCCCTTTTCTAGATCAGTTACATTGTAGCTTTAAATGTTATAACGAGAAATCCTGCAGGTAAAGCCTCCACTAGTTAACGAAGATATCGTTATCAGTGATTGGTAGGTGTAGATTGCACATAGATTAGTAGGATAAATGCTGTCATTATTTGTAAATGTTTATAAAATGTATACATGACAATGTATGCATGAAATGTACAGTGAATGACATAAACTGTGGTAAATTGATGTTTCAGAGAAGCTGGGAGATAGTGAGATGGTTGAGTTGGGGTAGGAGTGCTAGAAGAAGAGTAGATGAAAGAAATAAGATAATATTGTGAACAACAAGAGTATCCGTTGCACTATGGTAGTTGAATGTTTTAGTATTGTTATTCGTTTATGATATGAAGTTAAATCATTAAGTTATTAGCGGAAAGTATAAGAAATAGAAATGTATATATGTATAAAGAAATATAAATTTCCCCAGTTCTATAAATAAGGAATAGATACCCTAAGGGGATTAATGTGCCTTTAATTGTTTTATGGACCACTGTTGTTTAAAAAAAGTTTCAAATTATTCCAATTTGTCGAAAAGCCCATTCCGACAAAAATGAATTGGATTGATATTTAGAAAGAAAAAGTTTTACATTTTTCGTATTTTTAGGCTCCTAGCACTGGAAAAGTGGTGATAATTAAATTAAAATGCTATAGTATAGTAGTAAAATTTAGATGTTACATGAATATCATGAGAAACCTTCTTACAAGAACTAACTTGACTACTCACACCAGCTAATGTTGTTTAAATTTGTTTATCCCACCTCCCCTAAAACTTGAAGCACATAAAAGGCATGTGAAAATATTTACTTTTCCTTCTTTATTAAGAGAGACAAATTCCCAAGCAGGATCAGTTTTCTTCAGAGTTCGGGATGGCTGTGATTTGGGTAAGCTAGTGACAAGGGGATTGCTAGAAGGATTATTCGGCCATTCACTATTTGTGGCATCCATTTATATAGACAAGATATCAAACTAGAAAAGGAATTAATTCTTTGCAACCAACAATAGAAAGCAAATGAAAAGCACCAACTTGATCAATATCCAAAGCTACAAAGAAAATGCCAATAAAAAAAACAGTCATGATCGGTGAACCAGCCACAATGGCTTGCAACACAAATCTTGTTGAGGAAGTCAAGAAACAAAGTAGGACACACAGGCAATTTGAGATTACTTTGCAACACATTTTTTTGAAGAAGTTAAGAAACAAAGTAGGACACAGCCAAATGCATCTTTCATCCAAGCCATTACGGCATGCAGCCCAAATAAAAATTAGAAATGGCTCAGAGCCAATGTTGAGCAAGTACTGTTCACATGAACAGTAAAGTAGAGAAGAAATAGAAAGGCAAATGAGCCTCATAATACAAGTAATTGAGATTTTATATTGTATATTAAAAAAACAAGTATTAACTATCCCGCGTGATGCATGGATGCATTGTTTTAAATGAAAAAGAGAAGTGGTCTACAACGTATGACACATTTATAAGTAATATTACCCAAATTATTATCACATAAATGTATATGAGATTTTCCATCTATATTTATTGAGGGTGTACTTTATAAAAAAAAATACATATTTTACCAAACAATGCCATATAAAATTCTAAACATTGACATGAAAATGAGCAAAGGGATAAATATAAAATAAAAAAATAAAATTCTAAACATTGATATAAAATTTTGAAAGATGGGAGCAAGCTGAAAGGAGGCCGAATATAAATATAAAATAAACAAAATAAAGTAAGAGCTCACTTTAATTATTGTATATTGGTGATGGAATTTTTCTCCCAATCTTGCACTAAATATTTTTTTTTTTTCATCCAAATGGGCCGTAGTTTCCCATAGACTAGGCCTGCACAAAGCACAGCAGGAAAACGTGAAGCCTCCCTCTCCAAAGCACGCCTTCTCCAATCTCCATTCGCTCTCTGTTCTTCGCGTCCCGTAGTGCCTGAGCTCGATTCTTCTCTTCTGCGTTTACTGGTACCAAGACTTTCGATTTCTCGGCTCATTTCTTTTCGCCTTCCTTTCTTTTTTCTTCGTCTGTTTCTCCATTCTTTACCCAGAATCTCTTCCCTCGCATTTCCTCTCTCTGCAATGCCTATTGTCTCGTCTATTTTCTCCGTTCATTGTTTCTTTTCTTCGTTTATCTTCTTTCATCTTCATCTCCATCTTCTTGTTCTTATTCTTTATCAGTTCTTTTGCTTTAAAGAAAATCTTGCAGAGCCCTTTTCAACCCTAAGTAGTTTCAACCCAAATCATTTGAAGATCGGCTTTAGATTTGAACCATGGACCGGATAAGTGCTTTGCCTGACGATTTGCTTGTTCGTATCATATCTTTCCTGCCCACTGAAGAGGCAGTTGCCACTGGGATCTTGTCCAAGAAGTTCAAGTCATTGTGGCGTTCCCAGAATCATCCTTCTTTTCATCGGTTGGTAGACAATGTGGTCAACTCAGTTGATCTTAGATCTGTCAGAATGTTTGTGCTTCACTATGATTACTTCCAATTTTTTGACGCTTTTAGATCCCGCATGATTAACAACTGGATTCGTAAGATGATTAGAAATAGGGTTGAACACCTGGAGCTACATTTGTATCCACAGGAGGATGACTATGAAGTGCGCCCTATGGTTTTCGCTTCTAATTACCTTAGGGTTTTAAAGTTGATTAGTCTGGACAAGTTGGAAAAAAGAGTGACTGTGGGTACTCTTACTCGTTGTAATTTTTGTTCCCTTGAAGTATTGCATCTGGAATATGTTTATTTCTCAGATTTAAGAATCTTGGAGCTGGTTCTTTCTTCTTGTGCTTCGCTTAAAGATTTGCGCATTAAGTTTTCGGATGAAGATGACTACGATCTGCTTAATGTTGAACGACTTAACAATTTAGTGACCGCGGATGTTCCACAATCTCTGCTTCCATTGGAGGCTCTTTCTAATGTCACATATCTGCGCTTATATCGGCCCTGGGTATGAATCTCGCATGAAAAATGAAATTTTCTCTTTTACCCCTTTAGATTCCATTCCCTAATTTTTCTGTATGCTTGATTTTAGGATTCAAATCTCGATACGTGCCCATTTACTGATGATATGCCAGTGTTTTACAATTTAACCCATCTGGAATGTACTGCTGATGAGTGGACTAAGATGATTAACTGTCTTGTAAACTTTCCTAAACTTCAAAAGCTTGTAATTAAAAAGGTTTCAAGATTTTAACTTTTTTTCTTTCCCTTTTTTTTTAAGTCCATTGCCTTGATTTGTAGGTATTTAACTTAAATTTTCTCTATTTGTATCAGCTTTTTTTTTCAGCCGCACCTGAACGGATACCTGATGTACCTCCATGTGTTTCATTCAATCTCAAACATCTCACTGTTAATTACGAAGCAGGAATGCACAGTATTTTTGAAATGGTAAACTATATGGTAAAGAACGGTAGAGTTTTGAAGACAGTCAAGTTTAATTGGGGTGATTATGGTTTTGAGTGCAAAGTGTTCCAAGAATTAGCGGCATCCCTTATATCAGGCTCTGAACTTGGCAAACAGCCACTTGTGGTTATGTTTCCTTATCTTAGTTCTGATTGTTGATACTGTAAATTTAGAACAGTAACACTTCAATGAATCCAGAAGTATTCTTTAAACAGTATTGTCATTGTTAGCCCATATTTGGCTGCGTATTTGGTAAATAGGTTCGTTAGTACATGGTTGGATGGTTTCTATATCAGTCATCCACAATGGTATAAAAGTGTTAATTTTTTTTTTTTTTTACAGGCATGATATATTTTTGGTGTTCTGTCCAAAAAAAAAAAAATCAGAGATCATGTGATATAGATATAGTGGAGACTAGAGATAGAAGATGAATGGTCCCATTTCTATTCCAATTTGGTATTCTGCCATTTCAGGGGAGTACGAACAAGATTGTGATTGATGAATGATGAGAAATAGAAAACGGCGTCGATTGCGGAAGTGGATGAACTGTAATAAAATTTCTTTTACTCTTATGATTTGTAGGCCTATACTTAGCATTTAAAAAAACAGAAAAGAAAAAGAACAGATGCTCAGGCCAGTGCCATAGGTACAAAGTCAATCAAAGCACTCAATGCCTTGAAAACTGGCTTAGGGTGTAGTCACGTGCCAAGACTAGTTGAAATTTTGGGAAGTGTTTGTTAGGACAAAATCTTTTGGGAAAGTTTCGATAAACTTCCTATAGTAGAGAATTAACCTCATCTCCCCAAAAGAATCTGAAAATTCGTTGCACCCCAAAAGAATTAAAGTGATATTAAATGTTCAAGTTAAAAGATCAAAATGTTCTTATTGAATTTTTAACTAGAATCCAAGATATATGTGCAGAATTTCCAATAAGTTTGTGTTTTATTCCGACATCAATGTGAGTTTTTTTAAGTCTTAAAAATTATGAAATCCAATACTAAAACATTCAAAATTTCACAATTAAATTTTCAAAACATATAAGGGAAATTTTTAAGACACTTATGAGGAAATTTCAAGATGTTTATGCTTATTTCTAACATTAATGTATGAATTTTTAAGTCTAAAATCATGGAATCGAACACTTAAGCGTCCAAAATTTCACAACTATATTTCTAAAACACATATAGAGAACCTTCAAGACACACATAGGGAATCTTTAACACGTTTGTCCTTCTTTTAATAAGGACAAAATTTTTCTTTTAGGTAAAACATTTAATATCACTTTGACTTCTTAAGGGTGCATTGAGTTTTCAGATTCTTTTGAAGTTAACTGAAATAAATTCCCTCCTCCAAGGATTTAATGAAATTTTCCCAAAACCTTTTGTACTTTTAAGTTTTAAAATGGATTACTCTTAATTTTAAAGTGGCCTGAGGGGATACCCTTGATTTTTTTTTTTAAAAAAAAAAATCATCCGTCTTTTAATCTGTTGGTAGACTATGTGCTCAACTCAGTTGATCTTAAATATGTCAGCAAGTTTGTTCTTCACTATGATTACTTCCAAAGTGGTTTCGCTTTTAGATCTCGCAAGATTAACAAGTGGATTCGCAAGATGATTAGAAATAAGGTTGAACACCTGGAGCTACATTTGGTTCCACAGGTGGATCACTATGAAGTGCGCTTTATGGTCTTTGCTTCTAATTACAACAAGGTTTTGAAATTGATTAGTCAGGACATGTTTGGAAAAAAGAGTGAATGTGGGTTTCGTTCTCTTGAAGTATTGCATCTGGAATATGTTTATTTCTCAGATTTAAGAAGCTTAGAGCTGCTTCTTTCTTCTCGTGCTTTGCTTAAAGATTTTCGCATAAAGTTTTCGGATGAAGATGATTACTATAACATCCCAAGTTTTAAGACATAAATTTAATTATGAATTATGGGTAGTTTTAAAGGGTTAAGAGGATTAGCCACCACAAAGCTTATTATTGGAAGTTATGTCTAGGATTTCCTAGAGTAATGCTGAGAAATGAGTAGTTTTGTGATAGCAAATGATATTATTTTTCAATGATTCTTTTTGCATTGGAAAGCTAACATCTTAAACTTTTCATAGAGTCCTAAATTGCGATTTACGGAGGTATACATCATTAGTTATGAATTTTCGAAATTAACCAATGTTACTGTCAATGGCACTTCACCGTGGCGAACCTATGGAGAACTCCCAAAAATTCTAAAATTCTAGCGCCCATAAATAGTCTTCTTCTGACATTTAGGGTTCCATATGCCATATTTTGGTGAGAGGCCGAGAGGGGAAGTCATATGCTCTGTTTTCCTCTTGTTTTCTTCAAGTATTCTTGAATTTTAAGCTGGGGATTTATGTGATTCCAAAAATATGAGCTTGCGTGGTGTTTTGTTGATTCCTAAGCCTCTTGTGAACCTTCTTCAATTAGTGCATCTATTTTTTCCCTTGACAACATGAAGGAACGAGCGTCTGGGTAATACTGCACAAACACATTTAAATGATAAGTAAATTTACTTGAAGTCTAACAATTACAAACACATTAGATTTGGAAAAATATAAAACTTACTGTCAGTGGGATGCCGAGTCGATCATGTGTAACGATATCTCGCATGTATTACATCACATAGTAACCACAATCGTTGTTATTGGGTTGGTAGGGGCACTGTAACAAGAAACACCAAATATATCATATAAGAAACATTTACGTTATATTTTAACTATAGATATATTGTTTCAAAAATTGAATAACTTTATAAAACCTGGACTTGTTGCCACTTATAAGCATCTTTCGGGTCAGGGGCTCTGGAATACTTCAACTGAACATCGGCCCGAAAACTAGTCAATACTCTGAAAAAGAAACATATTAAATTAATTTTATTGGCTAGGATCGGGCATAAAGTGACAAATAATACAACGCATTCAAATAATGGTGACATTCACTTACCCATTGAAGAGACGCATCAAATCTGGGCGATTATCTGGGAGAGCAGATTCCACAGGATCCAAATAGTAAATTATGGGTTCCTCTTGTGCCATCGGATTGATGACAAGCAAAATCCAATGTAGCCTAAAATGTTTTATAACGTTATGTCAGTATATATATCTATGATGCTCAGAACTAAAAATACATATAGACTTACCCTGTATTAATTAGAGCTAAGAATAAAGTTTTGGCTGTTGCCTTTAAAGAGAAACGCCTTTGAATCACTCTGAACTGGTCCTCACGTTTCGAGCCTGGAACTTGTGCTATCGAATAAGGGCTTATGAATTCGAACGAAACGTTGCGCCCGGCGATCATAACATGTTCATGCAGATACCTTCATAGAAACCATACCAACTCCCAATTAGTGTAAAACTTATGACATTGAACGAAACCATAATAGAAACGCATATATACCTGATCCATAAATTGATAACCATCGCACCGACCCATCTTTGTTTAAGCACCTCCATTACCTGATCCTTAGACAGAGCGTTAGTGAAATTTACCTCATCAAATATAGGCCTGCTGAATGGAATGAAGGCAATAGCATCGCGAGGAATGGTAGCTGTAAATGCGCGCAACTGAGCATGATATGGCGTTTCGACGCTTGTATCTTCAATCACAGGATCTGACACTTGAACTTTTTTCTTACCCTTAGCTTTTGGTGCCTATAAACCATGTAAATAGAAAGTTTAAAAATTAATTCCAATAATTAAGAAGAGTGCTAGTTTAAATTAATTAGCAAATAATCACCTGTGGTAAAAGATCGGTACGGGTACTCTTTTTCTTGATTTGAGCAGCTGAACCACGGGGTACCTTTGACATTAGCCACTTGTGCTTTCTTTCCCATAAATTGGGTAGCCTGTAAAAACATTTAAATAATAGAGCGTTATTCAAAAATAATGAATACTATTGGAAATGTTATTACTAAATAATTACCTGTGGTATTGGCACAATCAAAGCAATGGGCTAAGCAACGTATGCACCGACAACGTCTCCGACCCTAGTCATCAAATCAGGAGTAAGGAATGGTAACGAGGCCCAGTCGTTGTACGAGTATTCAATCAATACCCTGAGTGCATTTTCAGGCAACGGCGAGTTGTGCAGAGTCATGTTCGAAGTGTTGTAGACCTTGCCAACCGCAACTACCTCACTGAAAGATTGATCTGTATACAGCTTGCACTTTGTCTCGCCCTACGAAAGAGTTGTCAACATTAGGTCACAATCGATAATATAACAGAATCACTGTTAGTTTGTTAGTAGAAAATGTATGAACTACTTGAGGAATGTCAACCCTGGGCATCGTACAGCTATCCTTGATGCTTGGACTCTCGACGGAAGGAATGTGACTTTGATGCATGAAGTTGGACTTTTGTGATGCAACATTGCTTTGCTGGAAGAATTCGAACATCTTCTCGTATCGTTGTTGCATTTCTTCATTTCGCCGTTCCAATTCCTCGTGCCGTCTTTGCATTTCCTCATTCCGTCGTTCCATTTCCTCGTTGCGTCATTGCATCTCAAGCATCTCCTCCCTCATAGTAAGAACTTCATCTTGCAACGCTCTAACATCGCCTTTTGATGCCCTCTTTTTGCGCCCAAAGTAAGATGAGGGCGTGACGCCTACACCCACACCCCGAACACGGCCCGAATACTCAGGGCGATCGAGTGCTCTGCTGAGGAAATCACCACTGCCAAAAGTGTTGACCTCGTTAGGGCATTCTTGCGTTAACAAAACCTATAACAAGGAGGAAGGATTATTAGTTATTAACTTAGCAAAGTCACCGTTTAGAAAAGATTTAGAAATTCCAAGAGAATGACTTACACATTGTTCATGGACTCTTCTGACCTCTTCATGAACGATGGTACCGTCCGCCTTTGAGTGACCTCTAACCTAGAGGCCATGCTGTGGTGGCCTACAGTCTAGGCCCTGTTCCTCAATCTGTCATGGTAAACCAGTTGAACGTATAAATTAATCACGTAAAAATTTATTCATAATTTTGGAACCAAAAGTGTTACTAACATACCATATCTTCCTCCAATTCAGGAAATGTCTTTCGTCCGCCCATATACAGATACTGACTGCTCTTAACCGCTTGGCTATTTTTTTTACTTCTTTCTTGGAACTTCTCAGTCAAACGTTGTCGCACAAATTCATCCCAATGTTCTTGAGTAATTAACCCAGCATATATAGATGGTGGCGTTAGAACGATCTCCCCTTCGTCATCTCTCAGGTAATACGTGGTCAAGTTGGAACGATATCCCCGGTGCATTCTCGAAGCTTTCTTCAGCACATAATCCCTGTGAATATCGTCGATATCAAAGACAGTCTGTAACAACAAAAATCATATTCAATTTGTTAGTTACAATGTTATGATGACATATATGCCATTAATTGTAAAAATGTAGTTTACCTTAATCTCTAACCAAACCTCCTCATGTTTGTCGCCTGCTCTTCTCCAATCCGTAATAGTAATAGGGATTTTGTCTCGAACAGTGCACCCAATGTAACCCGAGAGGAGCTTCGCCGACTTTCCAGTAACTTGGTTATTTGGATTCCATTTAAGTCTTGTCTTTACTCCCTGAGCTCTACGTGTGAGGAGTTTGCGCATAAGGGTCCTGCCATGAACAACATTCGCCTCATGCCTTGCTCTACCTTCAGCAATAGCTACCTGCTCACTAGGTTGTTCTTCTTCCTCCTGGCCACTATGTTGTTCTTCTTCCTCCTGGTCACTATGGGGATCCATTCTCCTATAAAAAAAATTAGACAAGAAATGATTTTAGTGCATATACATATAATCATGCTAATTGTTTGCGAACTGAGGGCTAAAAAATTCATGGTGTACAACATAAATACATACAAACTGAGGGCTTTCGCCTCTTTTTCCTCTTTGTTATATTGTCTACAATTGTCTGCTTCCTCTTTTTTGTTGGATTTAGGGTTGTGTTTACCCAAATGCATTCTTCATGATCACGTCTTACATAAACGGGTTCATCTTCGTCATCATACCCGTCTGCATCAAAGTCTTCTGACAGTAATGTCTCAAAGGAAGGAATATCTTCTATCACATTCATATCATTATCACTACTTTCATCATCAACTTGCTCGGAATCATTTTTGTTCGACTGCATGACAACTGACCAATTCTTCTTAGAAAGATTCGCAACTTAAAACACTTGTGCTGCTTGAGACGGTAGAATGTAAGGATCATCCTTATATCCAACTTTAGAAACGTCGACCGATATAAACCCAAATTCATCTAACCGCCGTCTACTGTGGTTGTTAACCCGCTGACACCGGAACACGGGAACTCTCAACATGGTGTAATCTAACTCCCAAATGCAATCAATCACACCAAATTAAGCCATCTGCGCATATATGGGATTTGTATCTCTTGCACTGGATATACGCCACCCCTCGGCAACAAGCGTGACTCCACTATTTTGCATGGTGCTTTTTTCATCCTAGCCTTTTGTATAGAATGTGTAACCGTTGATTGCATAGCCGGTATAAGAAAATGCGTGCAAACCCCGATCCTTTCGACAGCCAGAACAATCTTTCACCAACCGATCTGGCATTAAGCTCAATCTGCTGACAAATGCGTGCATTGAACCATCTAATGAAATGTTTGTTGTGCTCATTTGTGATAAAACTCTCATTCCTATCACCGTGTATTTCACGAAGGAGATTTTTGTGTTCTTCAACGAATGGTTCAACCTCAGGAGTGTTGTGAAGAATGTACAAGTGCGCCAACTCTCTTTCAGTATTCGAAATGCGTAATAGCTTGAACCCACTTATTCCTTTCCCCATTAATCGTCCATCGTGATGAGACTTGGGCAAGCCAACAGGTTCAACATTTGATAAGTAATCGGCACACAAATCACTCGCTTCTTCAACGATGTATCGTTCAGCAATACAACCCTCTGGTCGATATCTGTTTTTGACATACCCCTTTAAAACTTTCATGAATCCCTCAATCGGGTACATCTATCTCCAATAGACTGGGCCACACAGTTGAACCTCTTTGACCAAGTGTACAGTAAGGTGAACCATGATGTCAAAGAATGAAGGGGGAAATACATTTCAAGTTCGCACAGGGTACAAACGATCTGCCTCTGCAAATCCTGTAACTTCGTTGAATCAACCACTTTACTACAAATAAGCTTAAAGAACATACAAAGTCTGGTGATCGTGGTCCGCAGTTTCTTGGGTAAAATGCTACGTATGCCAACCGGTAAGAAATTTTGCATCAGGACGTGGCAATCATGAGATTTCAGGTTCTTCAACTTCAACTCTTTCACAGATACAAGGTTCTTTACATTTGAGGAGTAGCGCTCTGGAACTTTGATTCCACTAAGAAACTCACAGAATAATCTTTTCTCTTTCCTAGAAAGGGTGTAAGCAGCTGGAGGTAAATAAGTGCGGTATCCCTTCTTGACAGGTGCCAACTCTTGTCTTATTCCCAGCTTGAGCATATCTAACCTTGAATTGACACCATCCTTACTTTTTCCTTGCATATTTAGTAACGTGCCAATTAGGTTATCACATATGTTTTTTTCAATATGCATCACATCAAGAAAGTGCCTGACATATAAGGACTTCCAATACGGGAGTTCGAAGAATATGGACCTCTTCTTCCAACCACTTGTCAATACATTTTTAGCAAAAGGCTTGCCAAAATCATTCTCCATCGTATTCACCTTTTCAAGAACGCCTTCCCCGGTCAATAATCTTGGTGGCCTACCTTCTTTTGAGCTCCCGCTAAATGCCTTCTTCCACCTCCGCCAACGATGCCTTAACGGCAAGAACCTCCGATGTCTCATGTAAACATTTTTCCTGCAGTGATCCAGTCGCATCGAATGTGTATCATCTTCACATACAGGGCACGCACCATATCCTTTGATGCTGTATCCGGACAAATTACCATACGCTGGGAAGTCATTTATCATGCCAAACAACATGGCCCTCAATCTGAAACTTTCTTCCTTACAGCCATCAAAACCGTCTCACCCGAATCCCACATATGCTTCAAGTCTTCAATCAAAGGATCCAAGTACACGTCTATATCGTTGCCAGGCTGTCTAGGCCCGGAAATAAGCATGAAAAGCATCATAAACTTGCGCTTCATGATTAAATTTGGGGGGAGGTTATATATCATCAGAATCACCGGCCATGTGCTGTGAGTACTATGTTGAACTCCATGCGGATGGATTCCATCGGTTGCCAATGCAAGCCGTAGGTTTCTTGGTTCTTCACCAAACTCAGGGTACTCGTAATCAATTTTTTTCAATTGGGGGGCGTCTGTGGGGTGCCTAAGCTTGATGTCTTGAATCCTCTCATCAGCGTGCCATGTCAAAAGTCTTGCAACATCCGCATTACTGTACATGCGCTTGAATCTTGGAATGATCGGAAAGTACCACAAGACTTTAGAAGGACTCTTACCTTTCTTTCCATACCGAGATGTGCTGCATTTAGGACACTTGTCCAATGACTCATACTTGTTCTGGAATAAAATACAGTCGTTGGGACATGCATGTATTTTCTCATATTTCATACCGGTCGACCGGAGAATTTGCTTTGCCTCGTATGTTTTTTAGGTGAGTACGTTCCCTTCTGGGAGTATATCTCGCAGAGCGGATAGCAGAGCAGTGAAACTTGCATCACTCCAACCGTATCGCGCCTTCAGGTTATACAATTTAAGCACCACACGCAATCTGGTGTATTTACTGCATCCCATATACAGAGGCGTCTCTGCATCGCTCTTCAGTGTCTCAAACATTTCAGGATCCTCCTCACCCACCACATTCAACATTTCTTCAAGATCATCGCTCTCATCACACATGTCTGTGTCAACCACGTTTGAAGCGCTACTAACATCAGATACCTGGTCTCCACCAGAACACTCATACGTCTCACCATGTTTTGTCCAACGTGTATAGGACGGATCGATCCCATGACAGAATAAATGGCCCAACAAGTCAAGAGGACGTAGAAGCTTTCCATACAAACACGACATACAGGGGCATACAATTCTATTAGAATTCTCTGCATGCTCAGCGGCAAATTCAATGAATTCTTTTGCTCCATCTATATATTCCTTTGAACGTCGATGACAAGACATCCATTTCCGATCCAACATTATAACCTACTAAAGGAAAGTGGAAGTAAGATCGATGTGCATGACTTAATCATTAGGTAGCCACCTTACGATGTTACCTTATTTTTTTAACAAAAATTCGGCAGCATAACGGCTACAAAATGAACATTCCCAAGCTCAAGGCCCTATCTTTTTAATTAGAAATGGATAGCCCACAAAACACCAATCATTAACTCAGTAATTTTCCAGTAGTCATCAACAACAGAATTCATAGAGAATTTATACATATAGCATTAATGGGCACCATAACACAATATCTACCATTCATGGATATTTTCAAATATTGCACAATTACTACCACATCAAACTTAGTTATAAGAGTTTAATGAAACAACAATAATATTATTCATAATTCAATGGAGGAAGGAAATTTAAAAGTATACCTTCTATGTGGCGAAGTCAATTAATAAAAGCTCTCAATCACACTGAAAGTTTCTCACTTTTGGTCCCCCGTTTCCGCCAACAAACTATTAGGCAATTGTAGGCTCCTATAAAAAATATTATATAAACATAATTATAGTTACAGAATTTCATTTTAAGAAATAAAGAAATCAATCATACTATGACTATTTTTTGAATACATAAAGGCAAGCAAAAGCTTGAATTAAACTACCATTACATACTCCTACTATGACTATTAAAACTTATCAATTCATAAATAATTCGGTTTCTGTGGCGAAAATTCATTATACATGAGCTTAATTGGTACTAAAACACACTCTTTGTCATGGTAAATTGACAGCCATTGTTTTGAATATATGTACACTTATCATGGGAAATTGAGAAACACATTTGCAAAGCACATTATTTATAAGATCAAGCACAATATGAGTAAGTTCATGTTGAACACAGGAAAAAAAAGATCTGAACACAGGGAAAAAAAGATCAAGAATAGCATAAATCACTCACCGATTAGCATTATTAGTTCGATCTGAACACAGGGGAAAAAAGTTATTTCAAAACATCCGTCAAACTCAACATGCAACCCCATTATTAGTTCAATCTTGCTCCAAATTAAGTCTAATCAAGCTTTTAGTAAGTTCCAAACTGAAATCACCTTCAATGGCGTGGATGATGAACAATACCCACAACTTATTTTTGCGTCTGACCAAATATACATGCATTCCCCAAATCGAAATCCCCATACCCCAAATCTGACCAAAGAGTAAGCTTCCATTTACATGGTTCACAATTTTCGAAATCCCCATACCCCAAATCGAAGCTCAAACAGAAACTCTCAAATCAGAGAAATGGAAGCATGAGAACAAAACTCACCTGATGAAGGATTCTTAGCCGTTCGCTGCCGAAATCACCACCAAAGCACAAGGACGAAATCTGGAACGAAATCTGGGTGAAGTGAACGTTGGGAGAAGAAGCGAAGAATGAGAGGGCCGAAGTGTTTTGGAGGGAAATGAAAAAATGGGGGAGAGGGAAATGGAAACTCACGAGGGTCTTTAACATGTCAGGCAAATAAAATAATAACTAAAAAGCATATCCCAGCGCTTTCTCTATATCAAGCGTTGGTATAGGCCTTAAGAAATAAAAAAAATAAAAAAACATTGTCTAAAACAACCAGAGAAATAAAAATTCAGATTAAAAAATTCTTTTATGAGGCCTATCCCGGCCTTCAAAAATAAAAAATATTAAAAACCTATTGTAAAATAATCAGATATGTAAAAGGACATCAGATAAAAATTCAGATTAAATAATTCTTTTATGAGGCATATCCTAGCGCTTAATACGTAAAAAGCGCTGGGATGGGCCATCAAAAATAAAAAAGATTTAAAAACCTATTGCAAAATAATCAGATAGGTAAAAAGACATCAGATAAAAATTCAGATTAAAAAAATTGTTTATGAGGCCTATCCCAGCGCTTTTTACGTATTAAGCGCTGGGATAGGCCATCAAAAATAAAAAAAAATTAAAAACCTATTGTAAAATAATCAAATATGTAAAAGGACATTAGATAAAAATTCATATTAAAAAAATTGTTTATGAGGCCTATCCCAGCGCTTTTTACCTATTAAGCGCTGGTATAAGCCATCAAAAAAAATATTAAAAACCTATTGTAAAATAATCAGATATGTAAAAGGACATCAGATAAAAATTAAGATTAAAAAATTGTTTATGAGGAATATCCCAGCGCTTTTTACCTATTAAGCGCTGGGATAGGCCATCAAAAATAAAAAAAATTAAAAACCTATTGTAAAATAATCATATATGTAAAAAGACATCAGATAAAAATTCAGATTAAGAAAATTGTTTATGAGGCATATCCCAGCGCTTAATACGTATAAAGCGCTGGGATAGGCCATCAAAAATAAAAAAAAATAAAAACCTATTGTAAAATAATTAGATATGTAAAAGGACATCAGATGAAAATTCAGATTAAATAATTCTTTTATGAGGCATATCCCAACGCTTAATACGTATAAAGCGCTGGGATAGGCCATCAAAATAAAAAAATTTGAAAAACCTATTGTAAAATAATCAGATAGGTTAAAGGACATCAGATAAAAATTCAGATTAAAAAAATTGTTTATGAGGCCTATCCCAGCACTTTTTACCTATTAAGCATTGGGATAGGCCAAAAGTAAAAAAAAATGAAAAACCTATTGTAAAATAATCACACAGGTAAAAGGACATCAGATAAAAATTCAGATTAAAAGAATTGTTTCTGAGGCCTATACCAGCGCTTAATAAGTAAAAAAGCGTTGGGATAGGATTGATTTTCTAATTTTAATTTGTAATTGTTCATGTTTTAAAAATAAAAAAGATATCAGAATTAGTTAGAAAAATTAGAAAATTACTAAAAAGGTTTCATAATTCAAAATGTTAAACAAAAGTTAGAAGAAAAAATAAAGCCAACCCAAAATCAAGCCTTATATAAAACAAATTTTAAATGTTGGGATAGGTTTCACCTATTCCAGCGTTTAAGTTTAAAAAGCGCTGGGATATGCTTTCAATTATCTATACCAGTGCTTTTTGTTATTGAGCGCTGATATTGTTGTGCTGCAATAGGCCTTTTCTGTAGTAGTGAACACAACAACTGAAGTTAACTTAGTACAAGGGAGTCAATGCAACACAAGAACATCTACATCTCAACACTCCATTTGATAAATCATCTCTCACCAAAGATCAAGTAACTGCTATAAACGGTCACCAACAGGCAAAATCCAGAGACCTATGTAAAAGCCATTAATGAGAAAGTTGGTGAGGTCATTGATTGAATACATTGAATACACTTATAAGCTATCAATCTTCCTACATTCAATACTCACCTACTCTCTATTATATTAATTCATTATCTTGTACTTCAGTGTGTATCAAAATCTATTCATTGAGTGAACGAGTCTTTGTAATCTCATTCTAAGTGAGGATTACTCTTAAGATAGTGGGATCTTAATAGTAGGTTGTAATCTTTCAATTAGCATAATTCACCTCCCCTCTTGTGCATTTTTGCCACTTTCATTTGGTATCAGAGCAGGTCTTCCCAGAATTCATTGTTCCAACGGTCAAGAGAAGTAAAGATCCACTATGGTAGAATGTAAGAATATTCGCCCTGAAGGAAGCTCAATCAGCAAGCCCCCTGGCTTCAATGGAGAACACTATACCTTTTGAAAGATGAAGATGAGAACATATATAAAAGCAAATGGATACATGCTATGAAAAATAATAGAAGACGGAGACATTGTTCCCGTAAAGACAGAAAATGGAGCTCAAGTTCCTAAGAAACCTGCATAGTTCATAGATGATGATAAAGACAACATGGAGCTAAATAGCAAGGCAATCCTAGTTATTCAAAGCGCCCCGAGTTAGAAGGAGTACTTCAGAGTATGTCATCTTGAAACAACTAAAGAAATATGGGATGATCTAGAAGTTGCTCATGAAGGAACATCAGGGGTAAAAACTAGAAGAGCTGAGTAGCTAATCACAGAATTTCACCTCTTCAAAATGGAAGATGGAGAGCCTATTAGGGAGGTGGAAATTAGATTCACTCACCTAATAAACAACCTCATCGCTCTTGGTAAGAGGATTTTAGAAGCTGAGCAAGTATTTAAGATTCTAAAAATTCTTACTCTAGAATGGCAATTGAAGGGCACTGCCATTTAGGAAACTAGAGAAGAATCAATGAGATTAGTCACTTCCTTATTTGGAAGCTTGGCCGAATATGAGTCTACTCTTAAGGCTTAAAGAGAACTCTATGGGGATAAGAAGAAGAAGAATCTAGCTCTCTCAGCCCTTGTGAAGGATGATGAGGATGAAGAAGACAAAGAAAAGTTCGATGATGATGAGATGGCCTTTATGGTCAGAAAATTTAGAAGGTTTTTCAGAAATGGAAGAAGATTCCAAAGAGGTGGCTCCAGCAATACTAGAAGGGACTCTCAGAAAAATGCTCCTGTATGCTATGAATGCAAGAAGCCTGGGAATTTCAAATTAGAGTGTCCAAGTCTTCAGAGGTTCAAAGAAAAGGAGAAAAAGAAGGAGAAGTTCTAGTGTAAAAAGAAGGCATATGTCTCTTCTATATGGGGAGATAGCTCAGATGAGGAGACAAGTGATGCTAAGGAGACAACCAACCTCTACATGGTAGCCCAAGAAGAATCTGACAATGAGGTATACTCTTCTGAACCATCTGTTCATGAACTCCAAAGTGCATACAATGATTTACATATTGAGTTTGTGAAATTGGCAAAGGAAGTGGTTACCTTGAGAAAGAAAAACAAAGAACTTGAAAAGAAAGCTGAGGAACCTGATTGCATGAAATGTAAATAGGTTTCTATAGAACAACTTCCCCATAAAGTTGACAATGTGGAATGCAAAAACTGTGAAACTCTTTCAAAAGAAAATGAAAAGATTTATGGTGTTCGGAAGAAGTTCACTAAAGGCACTGAAGCATTAGATATTATGCTAATGAATCAGAGAGCCTTTAGAGATATACTTGGCTTAGAATATGATTCAACCCCAAATTTTTTGCAAGAAAGAAAATCAGTATCTAAGGAAAAACCATATTTAAAATTCTTCAAAAAAGCTTCTAACTATTCTTCACCATTTAGTTTTTGCAATTTTTGTAACAGAAAAGGAAACACTGAATGTAACACCTACTTCTAGGACTCATTACCAAGCTTAATAATAATTGGGAATCATATTCTAGCTCATATGGGATTTAGAACATCAAAACCACAAACTTTTAAGACTTTTATTTATTTCTGGAAAAATGCTGAAAATGCGGAACTTTTCCAGCAATTTGAAAATTCATAACTAATTGTAGAAAAATGGTTTTGACTTGGTTCAAGTCTCAAATTAAATCTTGAAGAGTCCTATATCTGGGAAAAATATCAAACATAACATGCATCAACCCAGGTTATATAGATATTTGATTTTCCTAACCTACCTTCATTTTCACGCCCAAAAATTTTGGCCTTCTTGTGTGAATTTTAATTTAAGCTACGTAACTCCGATTTACTTAGTTTTTGGGTTTTCAGAAATCTTTACATTTCTAGTATTTTACATAAAAATTCCAAATCTAAAGACATTCATTTTCTATCTTGAATAATATCATCAATAGATATTGCACAGAATGGAAACCAGAAAACAGCATTTCAATTGCATGAATTAAAACTTGTTCCTAATGGCCAAGAATGACCATATACATACATAAATCCAAAATGGAAACATAATAGCAACATAATCCAAGGCATCCCAACAATATTACAGATTTATCATGAGTTCAAAGATGCACAACAAAGACAAGAACATTGAATTCTTCATCTTGATTAGGCTAGCTTCTTCTCTTTCTCCTTTGATGAACTTGCTCCTAAAATGGTTTAGATTTGGGGGGTGAGATTTTGGGGAACATCTCAGCAGCACAATACTCAACAGTTTAACATTGGACAAGATATGGCACTACCAAGAACTTATACATGTGAGCATTTATGTTCTTGAATAATAACATATGGCCATAGCATTATAATAAACACATAACACTTCAAACATGATTCATCAAGGCAGCCAAATACTATATCACAATATTGAAACAATGCTGTAAATGTAAGAGAGTAAGTACTACCTAAGAGCTTTACAACTTCTCTTAGAATCCCAACCTTCAAAGCTCCTCAAGAACACCCAAAAACACTCAAAAACACTCAAGAACACTCTTCTTTTTCTTACTTTCTTTGGGGCTGCGAGTTTTGGTGTGTAAAATGGGATGGAAAGGATCCTATTTATAGGGAAAATGAGGCTTGGATCACTCTTAAGCCACATCACTCATTGCCTAACCACATGAAGATTTCCTCCACCATCCTTATCCTTTACTAGACTAGCCAACCCTAATGCACCATTCATGCATTTTCTTTTCTTTTCTTGCTTTTCTTTTCTTTTGTTTTCTTTTCATGATGACTATCTTACTCTTAGAAAGTGGCCCTTTTTACTTCTTTAAGACTAAAGCTAGTTTCTCACTTTTTACTTAATTACTTAATCCACAATTTTCTTTATGCCTATTGGTGGACTATACATATTTTTATTATTTCTTTGCCTTCTTTTGCCCTTCCATGTGCCACTTATGGTTGATTGGGGAAGGAAGAGAGACTTCTTTCTTTTATCTTGCAAGGAGGAAAGGTGACATCACTCCTAAGAATCTTTTAGGCTTTCATGTCTTTCCATTGGTCACTTATTATCTTATTTCTTTTTCTTTTGCCTCTTGCATGCATTTCCATTGGCTTTCTTGTTAGACTTTATTTTCTATTTTGATTTTCTTCCTTGCATGTCTTCCTATTGGTCATCTTGTTACGATAACCCCTTCTACTTTTCCCCTTGCATGCATTTCTATTGGCTCTCAACATAATATTTACTTTCTGATATAAATTATGCTCATTCATATTATAATATCTTTTCTATTTATTATTTGCAACATAATTCCCTTCCTTTATATGACAAGTGGCGCCATCTTATGCTCCACACTCCACAAGAGGGAATTATCATTTCTTATGGGCTAAGGTCTTTCTCTAGTCCATTTTCTAAGCCCAACCCTAAACTAGATGGGTTTCTAAGCAAATAAAATCATCTCATTAACATGAAAATTTCTACCTAATTATTATAAATTCTCAATATTTTATGAGAATTCTTAGGGAAAATTATCAATAAATACTTAAACTTCCTCATGCTTTAAACTAATGCCTATAGAATGTAACTTCCGGACTATTAAAAATCAGGATGTTACACTGAATCTACACGTTATCCTAAGAAACATGGTGTGTCTAGATTATACAAATGGGTCCCCAAAGGGACATAGTAGCCTAAAGTCCATTTGGAATGGAGGCATCAAACTAATCCCAAAGGACCCTAAAGGGACACAGCAGCATTCGAAATGCATATTAAGTTAAACTCACTTATTCCTTTCCCCATTAATTGCCCATCGTGACGAGACTTTGGCAAACCAACATGTTCAACATTTGATAAGTATGCGGCACACAAATCACTCACTACTTCAACGATGTATCTTTCAGCAATACACCCCTTTGGTTGATATCTGTTTCTAACATACCCCTTTAAAACTTTCATGAACCGCTCAATTGGGTACATCCATCTCAAATAAACTGGGCCGAACAATTGAACCTCTTTGACCAAGTGTACAGTGAGATATATCATGATGTCAAAGAATGATGGGGGGAAATACATTTCAAGTTCGCATAGGATACTAACGATCTGCCTCTGCAAATCCTGAAACCTTATTGTATCAATCACTTTACTACAAATGAGCCTGAAAAACATACATAGTCTAGTGATCGTGCTTTGCAGTTCCTTGGGTAAAATACTGCGTATACCGACCGGTAAGAAATGTTGCATCAGGACGTGACAATCATGAGATTTCAGGTTCTTCAACTTCAACTCTTTCATGGATACAAGGTTCTTTACATTTGAGGAGTAGCCTTTTGGGACTTTGATCCCTTTTAGGAACTCACAGAATGATCTTTTCTCTTTCCTCGAAAGGGTGTAAGCTGCTAGAAGTAAATAAGTGCGGTATCCTCATCCAACTCTTGTCTTATTCCTAACTTGAGCATATCTAACCTTGAATCGACACCATCCTTACTTTTTCCTTGCATACTTAGTAATGTGCCAATTAGGTTATCACAGATGTTTTTTTCAATATGCATCACATCAAGAAAGTGCCTAATATATAAGGACTTCTAATACAGGAGTTCAAAGAATATGGACCTCTTTTTCCAACCACTTGTCAACACATTTTTAGCAAAAGGCTTGCCAAAAGCATTCTCCAATGTGTTCACCTTTTCAAAAATGTTATCCCCGGTCAATATCCTCGGTGGCCTACCTTCTTGTGAGCTCCCGTTAAAAGCCTTCTTCCACGTCCACCAACGATGCTTTAACGACAATAACCTCTGATGTCCCATGTAAACATTTTTCCTACAACGATTCAGTCGCATCGAATGGGTATCATCTTCACATATAGGGCACGCACCATATCCTTTGATGTTGTATCCAGACAAATAATCATATGCTGGGAAATCATTTATTGTGCGTGATTGTGCATGATTATTATACTATTTTAACTACTAATAATGGGAAATTAGCATTCAATTTAGGAGAATTCAATGGGAATTAAGTATAATTGCATGTATGGTCCATACTTATGGAATTAATTGTATTTCAATGGTAATTTGAGCATATTAGGCTTTTAAGTCATGAATTTCATGATTATGGACTTAAAATGCCTCACATATAACTTAATTTCCCATTATAGGTGCAAAGGATGAGGCCCTAATTGAAGAAAGAGGTTGAAAATGCAAAAATGAGCCCAAAAAATGAATACATCAAATTTAGAGAAAATTACGAAAATGCCTTTCCTCGCTTTAGAGTGCTACAACGAAGGACAGAGAAGAACATAGTAAGAAAGTTGACTCACCGTGCCTTGCCACAGTGAGGCTACAGCGAGGGCCCGATAAAAAGTCTAAAATGGAAGTTTTTAGTTTATTTCCAAATTTTGGGTGATTGGGTCCTCTTCTATTGTTTCCTAAATGATGAATTCGACCTTCCCAAGCAATCTAGAGGGAATTAGGAAGGTTTTTGGGTTTCCAATCTTGATTCATAAATATGTACCTGAATTTCCTCTTCCAGACCACCAATTGAGATTTACATTCACTCTCACCCTTTCCTCTCCTTAACCTCTGCCCTCTGCACGAAAATTCACCCTCATTCATCCATTTACATTAATTTCACTCATTCTACATCAACTCCTTGGCTTCCACAACCAAATTTCATTCAATCATGTTCGAGAGCATGAGCGGCTAAATTCCTTATGGGGATCTTGATGGAGGAAGGCAACCGCAGCTTCAACGTTCTTAATCGGGAGTTATTTAGTTTCTCTTGTCTAATTTCATTTTTGTATTTCAATTCCTTGTGCTTTTTCATATGTATTTGGTCTTGGAACAAGTGTGCTTTAGTGTTTAATCCTTTGTTTAAAGGTCATGCATGTAATTAAGCGATGTTCTTTTATGTGTATGAACCTAAGTGTTGATTTCATGATATCATGCAATAAACGTGTTTCAATTTTATCTCCTTTGGATTTCTAGTATATGTTGAATGCATGTGAGATTGTATGTGTGTTTAGACACTAGGTCCAACGTTAGATGTTTCGATCTACTTCTAACGAGAGCCTCATTGTGTGTTTATCATGAGTCCTCACTACCAAGTTGAATCTTAACAATTTCCTATTTGATTAATTAAATGAGCAATGCACCACGTTAGTTAATTAATTAGGCTAATTGGATTAAGAGCAATTGCCTCAAGTTTTGCATTAGAACTTGGTTTAAACTTCCATATCATTTAGAAGCTAGGAAGATTTCCCAATTCATCAAGAGACCCACGTTTTCCATATAGTTTCCATAACCTAGTTTTACTTGCTTTCTTCATAATCGAAAATCCAAAAAGAAGTAGTTTAATTCCCTTAATCAAAATCACAAAAAAAACCCCGACTTTTTATAGTTTTTCATGCATTTAGTTAGCTTAGGTTAGGTCATTAGGCTCCTTAAGAGACGATCCAGGAAAGCACCATTAGTGCAATCCTTAGTTAATTTAATTTTGCATTTGAACCCCAAGGTGTATAAGGAACGGCTCAAATCAATGGCGCCGTTGCCGGGGAGTCATTTTTTACTCCTAGGTTAGCTAAGTGTCAATTGCTTATTGATAAGGGGTTAGTAGCATTTTAGGTTAGTTTTAGCTCATATAGTTGCATTTTAGGTTTTAGTTTAGTTCTAGGTTACATTTGCATTGATAAAATTGAAACAAAATCCAAAAATATAGTGTTCCTAATTTTGAGCTTGATTTCTACTATTATGCTTATGGTGTATTGCTAGTTTCTTGCACCATTTAAGCAAAATTTGATTGACTAGTTGCTGTTGTGTGGTTTTTGCCTTGATTGTTTGAGCTTGTATTTGTGCATCACATACCCATGTTTTGCATTATACTCAATTTTTCAACCAAAACCCCTGAACTAAGTCATTTTCTAGTATTTGGACTTGCTAAGGCCATTTGCACCAAATTTTAAACTCAAATTCTTGAACTTGTGCATTTGGTCAATTTTCAAAGGCATTTTCTTGCAAATTTGGCAACCTAGGGGGTGAATTTCTGTTATAAGTGGTTTTCAAGTCTTTTGACATTTTTCCTAAGCTTCCTCAACTTATTTAAACTTGTTTCAATCATTGGTTTGTGTTAAAATTGCTTAGAATCATTTTTGGACTGAATCCCCCCTTTGCTGTCAAATTACAGGATTTTACTGTCAAACTTTTTTGTCTCTCACCATAGTCCCCCACGGTGAGCCTTTGAAGAGCAACTTCATTTCTGTACCTCGCTGTGGACACCCACGGCAAAGCCCACGGTGATGCACAGAAACCACAAATTTTCTGGTTTTCTGCAGAATCGCCTACTTGCACCAATTTTTTCCCCAATTCAATTCCAATTGATTTCAACTTTTGCACACACATTTTAACCATCATTTGTGACTTATTTGCATTAGTTTCACTCATATTTGATATTCCTGTAATTAATTTGACTTGTGAGTGCTATTTTGGTGAATTTTGGGATTGTTGGTTGCTATCTTTGTGCATATTTTGCATTGCTTACATACACTTGCTGTCTGTTCCTTGTGTATGACTAGAAGCACTACTAGTGAGTCTGAATTATTGCCTAAAAACCCTGAGATTGAGCATCACCTTACCCAGTTGAGGAGAGCCAAAAGAACCATTCTTCCAAACACCGAGGTAGTTGTAGAGGAAGCATCTTCTAGCTACTCTAGTGACTAGGAAACCAACACCGAGTTTGACTTATATTTCCCAACAATGGATCCACCCAATAACCAAGTTAACCCTCTAGTTCCCATAATTCCAGTTATTCGCTACATAACAAATCAAGATGTAGAGCCACCTAGGAACCAAAATGGGAGTAATGGGGGTCAAGTTTTACACGGTCACAATGGTAATAGGGATGGGGTACCACATGAAGCTAGTAGGACTATTAGGGATGCCACTACTGCTAATTTTGATTATAATCCATTAATGAATGCATTCCCTAACATTAATGCTGGTTCTGAGATTAAAGGTTTATTGATTCAGTCCTTACCTAAGTTTCATGGTTTGTAGGCAGAGGAACCGCATTTGCATTTGGATGAGATCTATATTCACTGCAGTTTCATGTTACCAGCTGGTGCGCACATTGATGATGTTATGTGGAGGGTGTTCCACCTTACTCTGGAGGGTAAAGCAAAAGAGTGGTACATGGGCTTGCCATGAGTTGCACCTGTAGCCCTACGCTCTTGGGCTAATTTGAAGAATGCCTTCTTTGATAGGTTCTATCCTGCTACACAAACCTCAGCTAGACAGAAGGAGATCAATAAGATTGTGCAGGATGTAGATGAGTCACTTTACGATAATTGGTCCAAATTTCAAGATTTGCTCCAGCACTGCCCACATCATCAAATACCTGAGGAGCGACTTGCTCAAAATTTCTATGATGAGTTGCGTTAGAAAAAGCAAGAGAAGCTGAATTCTGCTGCTGGTGGTTCCTTATTGATATGACTATTGAGGAGGTTGGGACCTAGCCAGAAAGCTAGCCCTTGCTAAGCAGCAGCACCGTACATCTTAGAGATCTGTCAGGGACCTTGATCGGGTTGAGGCCACTTCTCTTCACATCCCTCAGATGGAGAATTTTGAGTCTAAGCTCAATGCCATTTTTGACCGTGTCTCTAGTCCTTCTTCTTCTTCTTCTTCTTCTTCAGGACACATGGCAGGTAATGAACTTGTAACCCCCTCTTGTGATTTTTGTGGATCTGCTATGCATGTATCTTGTAATTATCCCTCCCACTCTGAGGATTGCAATACCATGTTCTAAGGATGCCAGGGAGGTGGAAATCCACGTTAGGATCCATATTCCAATAATTATAATGAGGGTTGGAGTCAAAACCCTAAGTTCTCATGGAGGCAAGATGGTGATGCACCTAGGTCATTCAATGGCTAAGGCCAAGGTGAAGTTCCTAACCAGATAGTCACTCATAAGCCAGATAAGTTTGATAAAGTGGCTAAGATGTTCAAAACTATTGATTCTAAGTTAGACAAAACTAAAGTTAGATTCCAGTAGCTTGAGACAAAGAATTCTAATATGGAGGAATATGTTACAAAATTGTCTAATTCTCTTAGTGAGTTGCAGGCACAATTCAGTGGTTCTATTCCCTCTAATATTGTAATAAATCCAAAAGCCCTCAATGCTATAAATTTGAGAAGTGGGAAAACACTTGATCCCACTCATCCAATGAAAAGGGTGTAGTTTGAGACTATTAAAGAGGATAAAGAACCTGTTGATGAGGAGATTGTTGCTGATAGTCCTCCTTTGAGGCCTTTGAATTTGGGGTCATCTGAGAGTGCCAAGGAGAGGGAGCTGCTTGAGAGGCGTAGTATTACCATGAAGGATCTAGCTATTAAGGAGGTTCCTGAGGCGACCACATCTCGTAAAAGATCAAAGCCTGCGAGCATACATGAGCATGGAGAGTCGAGTTCCAGCAAGGGCCTAGCCACATCTCTGGCTAGAGAGGTAACACTTTGTAAACTCCCATTTCCACATGCTTTCATTAAGACTAGAAAGAGATTAGATGATCAAACTGAAAAAGAGATGCTTGATTTATTTGACAAGTTGCATGTTAATGTTCCATTCTTTCAGCTTGTGAAATCCATGCCTAGTTATTGTAAGTTTTTGAAAGAACTATACACTAAAAAAATAAACTTCAGACCTAATGAGTGCAATCAATTGAATCCTAGTGTGTCTACGTTATTTAAACCTCAGTTGCCAGTTAAATGCAAGGACCTTGGATCATTCATGATTTCATGCACTATAGGGAACTTGACAGTCAATAATGCATTGTTGGATCTAGGAGCGGCTATAAATGTGATGCCTAGTGCGATTTTCTCTACTTTAGGCATCACCGGTTTGAAAAAGACTAGTGTTATTTTACAATTAGCTAATCGCACATTCAGATATCCACAAGGCATTCTTGAGGACATACTTGTTGAAGTTAAGGATTTGGTCTTTCTTGCTGATTTTTATGTTTTAGACACCTCTAGTGAGCCCAGTGAGGTGACTATCATTCTTGGTAGGCCATTCATGCGGACCGTTGGTTCTGTTATTGATATGAGAAATGGTTTGATAACTATGGAAGTAGGAGAGCACAGAATTAGCTTTAACATGTATGAGACTATGCGACACCCTTATGAGGACTATTCTTTGCTTGATGTTAGTGTGCTTGATATTGCTGTTGAGGATGCCATAGAAGAGCA
This sequence comes from Mimosa bimucronata, assembly GCA_037074515.1. NCBI lineage: Eukaryota > Viridiplantae > Streptophyta > Magnoliopsida > Fabales > Fabaceae > Mimosa > Mimosa bimucronata. The sequence continues at coordinate 8,286,059 of CM073446.1, forward strand.
TGAGTTAGGTTTGCATTCATATGATTATATCTCTGACCTAGATGCTTATGACTCTTATTTCTCTTCACTGCCTTCTGTGTTCTCTCTCTCATCTTTGAGTAGTGATATGAATGATCTTGAGCCCCTTATGCTTGATAGTTTGCTGTCTATTAGTAGGGATGTCTCTGTGCTTGATGATTCCATTTGTGACATGAGTTCCACTAACCTCTCCTTGTTGAGTGATGATTGTTCTATGGAGTCTGATAGTTTGTTCAGTGCTGTACTGATTTAACATTTTCCTAATCGCCTTGGGGGTTAAATGCAAAATTATTTATTAACTAAGGATTGCAATATAATGGTACGATCCTGGATCATCTCACAAGGAGCCTAATGACTAACCTAGGAAACTAAATGCCATGCAAAGGAGGTATAAAATGGGGTTTTGTTGGGTTTTAGTATGAAACATGCAAGATGAGCCTAACTACAATGTTTTTTATCTTTTCCTTAATGAGGTGGAATGGTTGGATGGATGAAGTGAAGTTAATGCAATAAAATGGATCTCTTGAGTTTAGGTGAGGTGGCAAACATTGGTTCAAATCATTTGGGGGTTCAATTCATCAAGTCTAATGAAATAATCCCCAAGCAAGCACTAGGGGTCCATTAGCCCTAATTAATGACTAATCTAGAAACCACTTTCATAGCCATTACTTAGGGTTAGTGTTAAGGTCCACTTGATGTGTGAAATACTTTGAGTCAAAACACTTGTGGCTCTCATAAAAGTGCAACCACAACAATTATGAATGGAAGCAATCAAGTAAGCCCACTAGCAACCACTAAAATGAGATTAATTTCATGCAACCATAATGTAGATAGGAATTAATAACTCAAGTGTTCAAAGCCCAAAATAGACACAAACTAGTTCATACATGATGTGATTAGCTAACTTAGATTGGATTAATGTTTCTTTCCCTTAAAATTACACACATACCTTAAATAAATCAACTTGATAGAATCATCAACACATGGCCAAACAACTCAATATCAAGGAGAATTAATCAAGCATACATATATAATCCATAAAGTACTTAATACATAATCCCAATCCAAATTAGCAAAATCAAACATCAACCACACATATCTAGAATCTCAATCCAATACATAAATCCAAACATATACAAGAGAAGTTCAAATAAACATAGAAGAAACCCTAAATATATATGTAGAACAAAGAAAAACTCCCTAATGAAGAACCCATTCTTGAGCCACCATCAACCCAGCCTCAAGAGATGAAGAGCTCCTCAATCAAACATAGAAACTCCAAGAGAAGTAATTGCACTTGATTATTACATATTTTTATCCACTAATTATAGGAAATTAGCATTTTTTCTAGGCTATTAAATGGGGATTTAGGCACTTTTATACTTAGGTCCAAGATTAGAGAGTTAATTGTATTTCCAGTATAATTTGAGCATATTAGGCATTTAACTCATGCATTTATTTTTTATGGACTTGAAATACTTCACATGTGCTTAAATTTTCCATTGTAGGTGCAAAGAATTAAGGTCAAAGCAAGAAGAAAACAAAATAGGAAATTTCATATTGGATTGGTTGATTGGGTTTGCCTAAAATATTTCCTCTTTGTTATTTCTACAAGAATAGGCAACCCTAGGCTTGGTTGAGGATAAAAAGTTTCCTAATTGATTATTCTAATCACAACTTCCTATTTTGGCTAGATTTCTTGAGAGAGAGTACTTGGGTCTTCCCCAAATCTTTCCTATATGTTATGGGAGGCCAAATTAGGCAACCGGAGGCCATTTTTTATAGTTTTTAAGTGGTTTCTTGTGCCATAGAGGGGGAATCCGAATTTGCATATTTATCATCCATTCTCTCTTAGTTCTTTCCCCAAACATTTCCTATTTGTTAATTCTAGTAAGAATAGTACACTTAGGCCAATTTGGAAGGTTTTTGGATTGCCTCTTGTGCTATATATAGGCAACCAACAAAAATTTATGCCTCTCTCTCACTCTTCTATAAAATTTCCATCATCCTCTCCTCTCTTCTCCACCTAGCACGAAAATTACCACCCAAGAACACTCCAATTCTATATCCCATTCACACCACTCACCATAATCCCTTCCATTCTCTTGCCCTCAAGCCTCTACACGAATTCCACTCTTCCATTCATTCATCTACACCAATTTCACTCATCCCACCTTAATCCCATGGCTTCCAACTCCAAATTCCATTCGATTGTGTTCAAGAGCATGAGTGGCTAAGTTCTTCGTGGGGATCTTGATGGAGGACTGCAACAGGAGCTTCAACGTTTCTAATAGGGAGTTATTTAGTTTCTCTTGTCTAAGTCTTATTATGTATTTCAATCCCTTTTGTTATATGTAATGGGTCTTGGAACAAGTGTGCTTCATTGTTTGATCTTTTGTTTAAATGGTCATGCATGTAATTAAGAGATGTCTTTTATATGTATGAATCTAAGTGTTGTTTTCTTGATATTATGCAATGGATATGCTTCATTTATATTCCCTTTGGATTTCTAGAATATGTTGATTGCATGTGCGATTGTATGTGTGTTTAGACACTAGGTCCAATGTTAGATGGTTCGATTTACTTCTAACGAGAGTCTCCTTGCATGTTTATCATGAATCTTCACTACCAAGTTGAAACTTAATGATTGCCTATTTAATTAATTGAATGAGCGATGTGCCACGTTAGTTAATTAAGTAGGTTAATTGGACTAAGAGCGATTGCCTTAGGTTTTACATTAAAACTTGGTTTAAAAACTCCCATATCATTTTAGAAGCTAGGAAGGTTGCCCAATTCATTAAGAGACCCATGTTCATCACAATAGTTTTCACAAATCCATTTTAATTACTTTCTTTAATAACAAAAATCCCAAAAAGAATCTAGTTTAGTTTCCTTAATTAAAATCTCAAAAACCCTGACTTTATAGCTTTTCATGCATTTAGTTTCCTAGGTTAGTTCAATAGGCTCCTTGAGAGACAATCCGGGAAAGCACCACTAGTGCAATCCTTGGTTAATTAAATTTTGCATTTGAACCCCAAGGCGTATTCGGAAGGCTCAAATCAATGGCGCCGTTGCCGGGGAGTCATTTTTGACTCCTAGGTTAACTAAGTGTCAATTGCTTATTGACAAGGGGTTAGTAGCATTTTAGGTTAGTTTTAGTTTATATAGTTGCATTTAGGTTTTAGATTAGTTGTAGGTTGCATTTGCATTTCATAAATTAAAAAAAATATAAAAAAAATATTGTTCTTGCTATGTGGTTTATTATTCTAAATCTGATTTGAATTGGCTTTTTTTGGATTGAATGCTATCTTACTTGCACATTGATTGGAAATTGTTCAAAATACATCAACACTCACACTAGAGCTTGCTGTCAATTTTCAAAAAATTTCGCCCAGAAATTTATGAGCGTTGGTTTCCTAAAGTTTTGGGCCATTTTAAGTAAGTTCAATAGCTTTTCTATTAGGTGTGGTGGATTTTGGCCAAATTCCATCGTTTTGGGCACTTTTCCAATTTTTCTTTTTTTTTTCTGGGATTTTTCCACATTTTAGGATAATTGTGTTTTTGAGTTTTCTTCTTTGATTTTCCTTCATTCTTAGTTTGTTTGTATTAATTTCACCCATTACTCATCTCTCCATTAGCCATTTGATCTTGTGGTGCATTGTAATTGCTTACTTGGTATTTGACTGCTTTTCTTGCTACACTTGTCTGTTCCTTGTGTATGACTAGAAGCAATACTAGTGAGTCTGACTTATTGCCTAAAAACCTTGAGATTGAGTGTCACCTTACCCAATTGAGGAGAACCAATAGAGCCATTGCTTCTACTCACGAGATAGTTGTAGAGGACATATCTTCTAGCGACTCTAGTGACCAGGAACCAAAATGGGGGTCACGGTTTGCATGTTCACAACGGTAATGGGGATGGGATACCACATAGAGCTAGGAGAACCATTAGGGATGCCACTACTATAAATTTTGATTATAATCCATTTATGAATGCATTCCCTAATATTAATGCTGGTTATGAAATTAAGGGTTTATTGATTCAGTCCTTACCCAAGTTTCATGGTTTTCAGTTAGAGGAACCACACTTGCACTTGGATGAGATATACAATCGCTAGAGTTCCATGTTACCAGCTAGTGCACACATTGATGATGTTATGTGGAGGGTATTCCACCTTACTCTGGAGGATAAAGCAAAGGAGTGGTACATGAGCTTGCCACGAGTTGCACCTGCAGCCCTACGCTCTTGGGCTAATTTGAAGAATGCCTTCTTTAAAAGGTTCTATCCTGCTACATGAACCTCTGCTAGACGGAAGGAGATCAATGGGATTGTGCAGGATGTAGATGAATCACTTTATGACTATTGGTCCAGATTTCAAGATTTGATCCAACGCTGCCCACAACATCAAATACCTGAAGAGCATCTTGCTCAAAATTTGTATGATGGGTTACGTGAGAAAGAGCAAGACAAGATGAATTCTACTGCTGGTGGTTCTTTTATTAATATGACTGTTGAGGAGGGATGGGACCTAGTCAGGAAGCTAGCCCTTGCTAAGCAGCAACATGGTACATCTCAGAGATCTGTCCAGGACCTTGATTGGGTTGAGGCCACTTCTCTACACATTCCTCAGATGGAGAAGTTTGAATCTAAGCTCAATGCTATTTTAGACCGTGTCTCTGTTCCTTCTTCTTCTTCAGGCCACGCGGCAGGTAATGAACTTGTAGCCCCCTCTTGTGAGTATTGTGGATATGCTATGCATGTATCTTGTAATTGTCCCTCCCGATATGAGGATTGCAATGCCATGTTCCAAGGACACTAGGGAGGTGGAAATCCACATTGGGATCCATATTACAATAATTATAATGAGGGTTGGAGTCAAAACCCTAAATTCTCATGGAGGCAGGATGGTGATGCACCTAGGCCATTCAATCTCCAAGGCCAAGGTGAAGTTCCTAACCAGATAGTCCCTCAAAAGCCAGATAAGTTTGATGAAGTGGCTAAGATGTTCAAGGCTATTGACTCTAAGTTGGACAAGAGTGAATCTAGATTCCAGCAGCTTGAGGCAAAGAGTTCTAATATGGAGGAATATGTTACAAAATTGTCTAATACTCTTAGTGAGCTGCAGGCACAATTCAATGGTTCTATTCGCTCTAATATTGTAATGAATCCAAAAGCCCTCAATGCATAAATTTGAGAAGTGGGAAAACACTTGATCCCACTCATCCAATGAAAAGGGTGCAGTTTGAGACTATTATAGAGGATAAGGAACCTGTTGATGAGGAGATTGTTGCTGATAGTCCTCCTTTGAGCCCTTTGAATTTGGGGTCTTCTGAGAGTACCAAGGAGAGGGAGCTGATTGAGAGGCGTAGTATTACCATGAAGGATCCAGCTATTGAGGAGGTTCCTGAGGTGACCACATCTCGTAAAAGATCAAAGCCTGCGAGCATACATGAGCATGGAGAGTTGAGTTCCAGCAAGGGCCTAGCCAAGTCTCCGGCTAAGGAGGTAACACTTTCTAAACTCCCCTTTCCACATGCTTTCAATAAGAGTAGGAAGAGATTAGATGATCAAACTGAAAAAGAGATGCTTGATTTGTTTGGAAAGTTACATGTTAATGTCCCATTCTTTCAGCTTGTCAAATCCATGCCTAGTTATTGTAAATTCTTGAAAGAACTGTGCAATAACAAGAGAAAGTTTAGACCTAATGAGCGCATTCAATTGAATCCTAGTGTGTCTGATTTATTTAAACCTCAGTTGCCAGTTAAATACAAGGACCCTGGATCATTCATGATTCCATGCACTATAGGGAACTTGACAGTCAATAATGCATTGTTGGATCTAGGAGCGACTATAAATGTGATGCCTAGTGCGATTTTCTCTACTTTAGGCATCGCTGGTTTGAAAAAGACTAGTGTTATTTTACAATTAGCCTATCGCACACTCCGATATCCACAAGGCATTCTTGAGGACATACTTGTTGAAGTTAAGGGTTTGGTCTTTCCTGCTGATTTTTTTGTTTTAGACACTTCTAGCGAGCCGAGTGAGTCAACTATCATTCTTAGTAGGCCATTCATGCGGACCGTTGGTTCTGTTATTGATATGAGAAATGGTTTGATAACTATGGAAGTAGGAGATCATAGAATTAGCTTTAACATGTATGAGACTATGCGACACCCTTATGAGGACTATTCTTTGCTTGATGTTAGTGTGCTTGATATTGCTTTTGAGAATGCCATAAAAGAGCATGAGTTAGGTTTGCATTCATATGATTATATTTCTAACCTAGATGCTTATGACTCTTATTTCTCTTCACTGCCTTTTGTGTTCTCTCTCTCATCTTTAAGTAGTGATGTGAATGATCTTGAGCCCCTTATGTTTGATAGTTTGCTGTCTATTAGTAGGGATGTCTCTGTGCTTGATGATTCCATTTGTGACATGAGTTTCACTAACCTCTCTTTGTTGAATGAGGACTGTTCTATGGAGTCTAGTAGTTTGTTCAGTGCTGTAGGTACCAAGAATGTTCAGGAAGCAGAGTTTGAGCTAGAAAACCATGATGTGAGCTTGCAGGGAATAACCCTCAATCAAGCCACGATGACTTTCACTGCTCCCATCGGGCCTACTTCTCATGTGATTTTAGGGCCACTTTCTTTCCCTTCTTCTATTGATTCACTTTCTAGACCTAGAATCTCCTCCCATACCTTGCGTTATTTAAATGATCTTGTTATGTAAAGTGATTCAGGTGTGCGGAGTTGAGGAAAAACTGAGGTAGTCACTGTAAGTAGTCAACCAATGGTTGATTCGACTACCCGGACACCATATTTGAGTGTAGATGATGCTTTCCGCAAGGTAGTTGCTGTGATAGACCAACCAGTGGTTGGTTCAATGCTTGGGAAGACTAATGGTCTAGTGGTAAGTGCAGTTGAGCCTAGTTCTAGCCGTGTAGGCAGGTCAACAAAGGGAAGTTTCTCTATGCCTGCTGTTTTGCCTTCCCTTGTTCCTTCTATTGTTGAACCCCCTCCCTTAAACTTAAGCATTTGCCTAGTAATTTGAAGTATGCTTTTCTTTCTTTCGATGATACGCTGCCTGTGATAATCTTTAGTGATTTGATGGCAAGTGAGGAAGCACAATTGTTGAATGTTTTGAAAAAGTATAAAAAGCCTATTGGCTGGACATTGGCAGATATTCCAGGTATAAACCCAACTGTTTGCACTCATCGTATTTTATTACAGGATAATCCTAGGGCTTTTAGGCAACTTTAGCAATGGTTGAATCCACTCATTTTAGATGTTGTCAAAAAGGAAGTTACCAAACTCCTTAGTGCTGGCATAATTTATCCGATTTCGGATAGCGAGTGGGTTTCACCAGTGCAGGTGGTATCTAAGAAGACTGGGATCACCGTTGTTAAAAATGAAAATGATGAAATTATTCCCACGAGAGTGCAAAACAGTTGGTTTGTGTGCATTGATTATAGGAAACTGAATGATGCCACTAGAAAAGACCACTTTCCCCTTCCGTTCATCGATCAGATGTTAGAACGGTTGGCGGGTCGCTGTCATTACTGCTTCCTGGATGGTTATTCTGGGTACTTTCAGATTCCCATAGTGCCCGAGGACCAAGATAAAACCACTTTTACTTGTCCATTTGGTACGTTTGCATATAGGCGGATGCCTTTCGGGCTGTGTAATGCGCCAGGCACATTCCAGAGATGTATGATGAGGATTTTTACTGATATGCTCAATTATTGCATGGAAGTATTTATGGATGACTTCACAGTCTATGGAGATTCATTCCATACGAGCCTAAAGAGTTTAAAGAGGGTACTTGCTAGATGTGTCCAGAAAAATTTGGTCTTAAATTATGAAAAGTATCATTTTATGGTTTCTCATGGTATTGTATTAGGACACCTTGTATCTAGTTGTGGTATTGAAGTTGACAAGGCTAAGACCGAGGTGATAGCGACCTTGCCTTATCCCAAATGCTTAAAAGATCTTCGATCTTTCTTGGGACATGTAGGCTTTTATAGGTGCTTCATCAAGGATTTCTCTAAGATAGCCTTACCTCTCTAAATATTGTTACAAAAAGATGTTGATTTTGTTTTTGATAATGATTGTGTACTTGCATTTGATATTTTGAAAAATAAGCTTCTTGAACCACCTATACTTGCTGCTCCAGATTGGTCTTTACCCTTTGAGTTGGCGTGTGATGCATCTAACTTTGCAGTTGGTGCCATGTTGGGCCAACGAAGTGATAAACAACCACATGTAATTGCATATGCCTCTAAAACTTTGGATACTGCGCAGAGAAATTATACTACTACTGAGAAAGAGTTGTATGCCATTGTTTTTGCTCTAGATAAGTTTAGGCAATATCTGTTGCATTCTCCTGTTGTGGTTTATACTGATCACGCAGCTGTGAAATTTCTCTTCACCAAGACACATTCTAAGCCGACATTGCTCTGTTGGACACTACTACTCCAGGAATTTCGCCTTCAGATCAAGGATAGGGCCGGTAGTGCCAACCTTGTAGCAGATCACTTGAGCCGCCTTCCAGAAAACACAAGGGGAGTTGATTGTTCTGATTTGACTTGTGATGATTTTCCTGATTCCTCTCTTTGTGCTATTTCTATTGATATATCATGGTTTTTTCTGCTATTGTTAATTATTTGGTGTGCAGACTCACTCCTGATGATATGTCTTCTTTTCAGGTCCAGAAGCTAAAGAAGGAGCCCCAACACTACATATGGGATGATCCTATCCTTTGGAGGATTTATTAGGACCAAGTGATTAGGAGATGTGTCCCCGATGATGAATTTGCTGCGATTCTCACTTCTTGGCATTCAGTTGTATGTGGTGAGCACTATAGCTCACAGAAAACTGCTAGAAAAATTTTAGAGTCTGGTTTTTATTGGTCTTCCATTTTTAAAGATGCTTATGATTTTTTTAGGTCATGTGATGTATGTCAGCGTTTTGGGCGGGTGTTCGCCCTGCGCCGCAAGTGCACGGGTTGCATCAAGTAATAGAGTAATAAGAAAAGTATCGTCCCACAGGGATTTGGTTACAAATGCGATCAAGCAGAAGGCTTAGTGTATTAGATTAAGTTGAGCTAAACAGAGTTTTGCTTTGAAGAGTTAGCATGTAAAATTAAATCACTAAAGGTTACTTCTTTTTAAGATTTTTAGTTTTAAGATTTTTGAACAAGAAAAATGACGTAGAAACACTTGAAAAATTGGATGAGAAAACCTAGGGTTACTTCTCCCCATTTAACTTCATGACCCAATAAATTCCTCCCATTTTCATTACCCAATGAATTTCATGCATGAGTTCAAGGTTCAATTTTATTTGAAAAAGCTCTCTCAAGTCAAAATCAAATTTTTACTAGCATTAATTGCCCAATCTCTTGTCACAATTAATGCTAGGCACAAATGTTCAACCAACCTTATATGAACAATGTTAGGTTAGTAATTATATCTCTATATTAGCAACAAACCATCCATTTAAAACCGTAAATTTCAAGTCTAACATGATTTCCCCCAAGTTCTAAAACAAAATATACTATCTCAAGTAATACTTCATTTAACACTTCAAGTGGTGATCAAGCACTTGTATAATTTAAAGCAAGATGAAAATCCATACATAAGCATTCATTAAATACATCAAAGGAAGGAAATACAAGAGTCAATCCATCAAATGGTTCAAAGTAACCCTAGAAAAGGGGTTTAGTTACACATGAGTAAATAAGAAACAAATATAGAAATAAAAAGCAGAGTCATGGCAAAAATTAGAGAAAAAGGGAAGAAGAAAAGAAACCAAGATCACAACTTGAATCTCTCCAAGATTCTCCAAGCTTCCTAGCTCTTCCCCACTCTCTCCTCAAGCTCTAAAATGTTCCAACAAGTGCCCTAAATGCTCTTTGTCCGTTTCAGTTCGCATTCAATGTGTTTTATTGCCTTCAGACAGCGTTAATTAATTAAAATGCGTAGTTTCAAGTGTTTTCGCCGTGGCTTCGCCGCAGCGAATTCGCGGCGAATGAATGGGGCATCCAGAGAATGAATACACTTGCCGTGGGTTTCGCCACGGTGAACCCACGACGAGCATACGTTGCTTATGGTTCTTTGCTTTCTTGTCATCACTCCTTCTTCATTCCAGATTTTCTTGCATATTTTTGGCTTTCTTTCTTTGTCACCTCTTCCTGTACAAGACGGAAAGAGGGTTGATGAGCTTTTACAATTTAATAACATTCAAACACAGATTTTTAAGCAAAGAATCATTAAGCTCTAAATTTCATGCATAAACGCTTTCTTCTTCATTCCGCATTTTCTTTAAAGTTTTATGCCCATTTCGAAAGGTCACCTTCAAAAAGTATATATACAAATGGGGAAAAATGTGATAAAATATGTGAAATTTAGGAGCTTATCAGCGGGGTGTGAGTAAAAGAGATGAATTACCTCAAAAACCTATTCTATTTTCTGAGCCATTTGATGTATGGGGTATAGATTTTATGGGTCCTTTTCCACCTTCTCGAGGTTTTACTTATATATTGCTAGCTGTTGACTGCCTTTCTAGGTGGGTTGAGGCTATTCCTACCCGGAATGATGATGCTCCAACTGTGTCTAAATTTTTGAAAACCAACATTTTTAGTAGGTTTGGAGTTCCTAAGGCCCTAATCAGTGATAGAGGCACCCACTTTTGCAACAAGCTTCTCAATAGCTTGCTTGCTAAATATGGGGTTTCCCATAGAGTCTCTAGTCCCTACCACCCGCAAACGAATGGTCAAGCTGAAGTGTCAAATCGTGAGGTAAAGAAGATACTTGAGAAGATTGTGAAGCCGAGTAGGAGTGATTAGAGTCAGCAACTTGATGAGGCACTTTCGGCCTATCGCACTGCATTTAAGACACCCATAGGAATGTCACCTTACCGGTTGGTGTATGGTAAGGGTTGTCATCTTTCGGTAGAGGTTGAGCATAAGTCCTACTGGGCAGTGACATTGTGCAACATGGAGATGGATGCAGCTGGCAAAGAAAGAGCTCTACACATTCAAGAGCTAGATGAGTTACAACTTAATGCTTATGAAAGCTCGAGGATCTACAAAGCTAAAACCAAACTTCTTCATAATCAAAATTTGGTTAATAAGAGCTTTAAAGTTGGTGACCTAGTTCTCATGTACCAAGCCCATTATCGCCACGGTCGTGGTAAGCTGAAATCAAACTGGTTCGGGCCGTATCGTGTGACTAAGGTTAATCTATATGGTATGATAGACTTTGTGGATGAGGAGACTGGCACTTGAAAAATCTCTAATTTGTAATGCTTTTATATGCTTAAATTGAGGCAATTAACATGATTAAGATGCGATTTTGGTCTCATAGCGTCTAATTGAATATCCTAAACTCTCAAGGGAAATGAGTGTAAAATTAGGATTAATTAGCCATAATTGTAGATTAATTGTATTAATTAATTTATAAGGCTATTTGATCTTGGTTTTATCTTACTTTCACTTGCAGGGTCATTCAGGACCAAAAGATTGGACCCGGAACGAAGAAGAAGGCCAAACAAAAGAGACAGAAATGAAGGATCCTCGCCGCGGCGAGCTGGCGGCGAACAAACCCCAAATTTGGCAGAAGCATCATTGGCTCGCCGTGGCCTCACCGCGGCGAGCCCACGCGAGAAGGCTCCCAAAGTTCCAGAAGCTATAGTACCTCACCGCGGCGAACGGCGAGAAGACGTTCTACAGAATTTTTCAGTTCACGATTTTGGGCCTAATTTGGATCCAACTTGAAACCCACTCACTTGACCCGACTTGGGAAAGATAAAACACGAAATACACACTCCCTTAGAGTAGATTTGGCTCACATTTCACACCCCCAAGCCCTAGCTCTCTCTTCTTCATCTTCATCTTCATCTTCTTCATCTTTCTTCCTTCCACCCATGGCTTCCACACCTTCCTCTCCTCTTGTTGGTTCTTCCATGGAGAGTAGCAGCTAGGCTCCACCATTCTTGGTGGTGAGAGCCAAGGGATGAGCTTGAAGCTTCAATAGGGGAGTTTTCCTAGTTCTAATCCTTTCCCCATTTATTGTATTTATGCTTTTCTAGGTTTCTAGGGTTGCATTTATGACATTCGGTGGGTTGTATTAATTGCTATTGCATTTGGTTGAGGTGCATTTATGGCACTTAGTTGGATGCATTTATGTCATTAGGGTTAGAAACTATGTTTATATTTATGTTGTTTCCTTCTTGTATAATGCTTGACATTGCTACTTATTAGCTTTGAGTTTAATGAAATTTATGGGTTCATAGTTTTGTTATTCTCTTGGTGAAAATTATGTGCTAATGCAAGGTGGCTTGGTTAGTGGATTAAGATTGTTAAGCTATTTGCTTGAGGGAGATGGCATAAGAATTTATTGGTTGTATTGAGACATTGGGCAAACACTCTCTAGTGAAAGTACTGGCTGTTACCCAAGAGGGGGGTGAATTGGGTGATAGGATAAATGTTAATACTTTTTAAATCTTTCCTTTTCTAAATCATAATGAAGACGATCCTTTAACCTCTTACTGAGAATATTTCAAAACATGAAATGGACTGAAAAATATAAAAGGATAGACTGGAAATTAAGAGAGTATAGGGAAGAGATAGTGCACACAATATTTATCCTGGTTCGGTCAACCTAGACCTACATCCAGTCCTCAGGCTCCACCTGAGATCTTCACTATCTTGTTTAAACCGGGCACAAGAGAAGCCTTCCACAGGTTTTATGAACACAGGTTCACCGTCAACCTTTTCACTGATTTTACAACTCGGGATCACCAGCCAACCTTTAAAGAGTTTTAGAATTTCTCTAAACACTCCCCCTTACTACCCGTAAGGTTATGTCCCTGTTCTAAAGCTCCAAGCTTTCAGAACAACCTCAAACAATAGAGGATTTTAATAATGAAGTTCACTCAATGAACAGATTGTGATAATCACTTAAGTACAAATAATAGAATAGAACTAAAGCTTGATGATCTGAATAAATGAATTGCTCTAGCTCTTCTCTTCTAATACACTTAGACTGAGGGATTTGCAATTCTGTATAATGCTCTGTTCATCACTTTGTTTTTGGTATTTCCTTTGGGTGTGTGTGTTCATTCTATTGTCCAGATGTCTTCAAGTCTTTTATATGGAGCTTGATACATTTCTGACCGTTGGAGACTTGAAGAACTAGCCGTTGGAGATTTGCTTTAACTGTTTACGCGTAGAGTAGGCTAGACTGTGAGCTCTGAACACCTGTACTTTTATAGCAGCTTTTCAGTAGCGCTAGCATGATTTGCTATCGTTAACTGTATAGAGTGAGTTATGCACTTAAGCTGTTAGTTAACAAGTAGTCATATAAATGCACAGCAGTTGTTATCGCAAGCATGGTCCATTAGCTCACTGATAGATAATATTTAGATCAGCTAATGATTTTCATATTGCATTCTTTATCGATAGGTATATCATTATTGCTAGCATATTCTTTCAGTTCAACATTTAGCATACTAGCTGACATCTTTATAAATAATCTTCTATCGATAGCTAATCTTGTTAGCGCTAGATACTTTGAATGCTTATTATCTTTAAGGATACAAATATCTAAGTATTCAGAGGAATTTCCAGGTATCCTATTATCGATAGACAGATATGATAGCGCAAGCAATCATGTTAGCTCATTTGACTCATTTGCTCTTAGGCATTAGCTATCTGAATGATTATTACCTGAAGTCTATTTGTTATCGATAGCTTAACGCGTTATCGCTAGCTGATTCTATTATCTCAAGAATTTGGTTTACTTTTCTGCCAGCTGGGTTATTAATGAGCTTCTAGCGATGGATCTTTCTTTAGCGATAGAGGATGACTTAGCGATAGATAATAAATTTGTTATTTCTAAGTCTTCATTTGCTATTCCTTTTTATCAATCAGCTATACAGATACACTTAGCGATAGGTTCTAGCTTTAGCGATAGAGATTTGTTACCAAGCATATTTTACCTATACATTCAAAGGTATCTTATTCTTATGTTTTCTATGGGTCAGTCCTCATCAAAACTTAAGATTCTAACATCTAGGTCCTAATTTATTGTATGGGTGGCCATCAAGGGATTAGGGTTTAGAGAGAAATTTAGAGCAATTATGGGGTGGCCCAAATTATGGATTTAAAGTCTTGCATAATCAATTATTTCTTGATTTGGAACTTAATCAACTTGGGTTAAATTAAGTAATGTGCGGAGTTCCGACGTTAATTAAGTTAACCCAAGCCTAGCCTAGAGGGGTTCCTCTAGGGTTCTTTAGAAATCAAACAAACTCCTCGAAAACCTTTTGAAGCAATGATTCCCAAAGCTTTCATTCATCAAGAATGACCTTTATCCCATTTTCATCCAAATCTCACTTTAAATTCCCATCTTTTACTTTATATTTTGCACATACCAAACTTCACACTAAAACCAAACAAAAATGCTTTTTACCCGCCTTTTTAAGTTTAACTATTAGCTATTAGGAACCATATTACACTAGGCTCCTTGAGATCGACACCCAGGGTTAGCTTCCTCTATCCCATCGAGTTTTAATTTCTTGGAGAGCGGACTCGAGGCGGCACTGCTCCGTGTTGGATATGCTTAGTTTTGATGATGTCAAATATAGAGTTAAATGTAGGAAGCAAAAAGTGTGTATAATGTGTTTATCTCCTACTGTCTATAAGACAATGTTCGCTATATGTTTACTGTGATTGAAAGCATGCATACATGCTCACATAACATGTCCATAAGCTCAGATTGCATACATAACAGCATGTAACTTAGTCTGGAATAAACTGAGATAAGAATCATAATCATAATGGCTAAGTAAAAGAGTGTAGGTTACCTCAGCAATGAATAAGTAAAATCTAATAGGTAACAAATTCTCTATAGCTGATCATTGAACTAAAAGAATATGCTATCCATAGCATGATTTGCTATCCATAGCATCATTTGCTATCCATAGCAAGATTTGCTAGCGATAGCAAGATTTGCTATCCATAGCATCATTTTGCTATCCATAGCAAGATTTGCTAGCGATAGCAAGACTTGCTATCCATAGCATCATTTGCTATCCATAGCAAGATTTGCTAGCCATAGCAAGATTTGCTATCCATAGCACGATTTGCGATAGCATGATTTGCTATCTATAGCATGATTTGCTATCTATAGTCTTTATCATTGAGCTAATGGACTAAGCTTGCGATAACATCTGCTGTGCATTATATGATTATCTGTTTAAGCTAAGTACTGTAATTACACTATGAAGCTAGCGATAGCTTTGTTAGCTATCGATAGCACAATACGTGCTGAGCTAATACATTGTTTCTAAAGTGCAGATTTTACACTGTCAAGCTAGCGATAGCAAAGGGAGCTAGCGCTAGTGAAAAATCTGACAGCAAGTACAGGAGTAGGTAGCAGCAGGTTACCGTTACTCAGAGTCTCCATCTCTCTTAGCCAAAGCACGAGAAGAAAGAAATACTCAAAACGGCTAGTTCTCCAAGTCTCCAACGGATAGAAATTCATCAAAATATATATAAAGACTTGAAGACATCAAAGAGAGATAACGATCAACAAAATAGACGCACACACGATGAATATATGCTAACAGCAATGAAAACAGAGGCTCTGCACAGAATATTAGTTATATATCAGTGAGCCCAGAAATGATGGTTTGAGCGCATTAGAAAAGAAGAGCATGAGCACACATTGTTCAGATTATTAAGCTCTGATTTGTATTTCATCATACATCTTTTGTACTTCAGTGATTATCACAATCTGTTCATTTAGTGAACTCATTACTTGGATAAAATCCTCTATTGTTTGAGGTTGTTCTAAAGCTTGGTGCTTTAAGAACAGGGTAGTAACCTTACAGGTTGTAAGGGGGAGTGTTTAGAAGGTTTCTAAAACTCTGTAAAGGTTGGCTGGTAATCCCGTGTTCGTAAAACCAGTGGAAAAGGTTGACAGGTGAACCTGTGTTCGTAAAACCTGTGGTAGGCTTCTCTTGTGCCCGGTTTAAACAAGATAGTGGAAAATCTCAGGTGGAGCCTGAGGACTGGATGTAGGTCAGGGTTGACCGAACCAGGATAAATTCTGTGTCCATTATCTCTTCCCTTAACTCTCCTAGCTCCCAGCATATTTTACTTACGTTTTCTTTAAAGCACTTCATGGTTTGAAATATTCACAGTGATCAATCCAAAAGGATTTTTAAAGAACTACTTTATATATCTCTTGTGCATTTAGCAGTTTTGAAATACTCTGTGATAAACAGAAAGAGATTTTAAAGATTACCTTCACAGTGTTTTATGAAAGAGAACTTTAAGTTTTTTTTTCCTATCACCCAATTCACCCCCCCTCTTGGGTGTCAGCCAGCGCTCTCATTTGGTATCAGAGCAGGTCACTTGTTTAAAGGATCCAGCGATCTCAAGTGATAAAGATCATGGTTGATTTTGGGTATAACATGTTTTCTGAAGGTTTTGATTTCACCATTCCACCTCTTCTTGAAAATATTGATTTTCGATTTTGGAAAGCTAGGATGAAGAGCTTTATAAAATCATTTGATTATCATATGTGGAATGTTTTTACAAATGATTTTGATTTCAAACCAAGAAAGGATTGGAATGAAAAAGACAAGAAAAGTTTTCCTTGAACATTAGAGCAATGAAAATTTTGCATAAAGGCTTAACTGAAAATGATTATCAAAAAATCAGATTTTGCTCTAATGCTAAAGAAATTTGGGATTCTCTTGAGTCTATGTATGCCTCTAACCATCTTGTTGAAACTGAAAGTGTTGACAGCTCATCTGAATTTCAAAGTTGCACATCTATGGTTAATGAGCAATTGGAAGTTGAGATTGAAGAAGGAGAGATCACAGAACACTTCCATGATTCAGTCAACACAGAAGGTCAAGAGGAAGATAAATCCCAAGGGCTCTACCGGAATGAATCTGCAAAATCATCCTCCGGAGCTCAAGATGCATTTATGGTATACAGTTCCAATCCCTGTGTTTTTGAGAAAAACAATTTTGATCTGCATAAAACTGATTTACAACCTATCACAGATCATATTTTAAGGACTGAAAATGTTTTAAATCATGCTGGAAAATGTTTTGGGAAGAAAGATCTTTTGAATGAAAACAATTTGAATTTACACTCCTCTGACCATCACAATAATTGCATAAAATCTCATGTTGCACATCATCCTATTATTTGCTATTATTGTGGTAAATCTGGTCATATTTCTCACACATGTAATATTAGAAGAAATTTAAATGTGAGAAATAAATTTATTTGGGTTCCAAAAGGACATGTAAGGTCCAAGACTAACAATGAAGGACCCAAATATAAATGGGTACCAAAATGTCCATCTAGTACTTTATATGTGCAGATTAATTCTAGAAGAAAGGGACATCATGGTACAAAGACAACAGAGAAGAATCCTAGAGTTTCTCATGTTTCAAGAAAAAGATTCACAGAACCTAAACACAGAAGGAGAACTCATGGAAAAGCCACTGCTGCAACATCTGGTTCAAATCATAAGAAGCAGTGGACAGCAACAAGAAGAGCAAGTTCTACCTCAAGAATGAGCTACCACAAAGTACCATTCAATTATCTTGAGAAGAACAAGAGAAATAGAATTCCTCTGACATCAGGAAGAAGATTCTTGAATTCTGTTTCTCATGAGAGATTTCTGCAACCCGGTGCTAAACATATCAGAACCGTTTGGGTTAGCAGAAGCAATCCTCCAAGTACCTAAGGTAGAGGTAAACAAGGGTAAAATCTCCTACACTATTATCAATAACATTTATTGAGATTTTACACTTTGCAACCTTAGGGATGAACATTGAATTCTGGATTTAAAGACAATTGCAAAATGCTTACAATGTTCATAGGATAGCTTTATATATACATGCATATTGATTTGAAAAAGAATATATTTATATATATCTTTGTGCATGTAGTCATGATTGATTCACAATGCTCAGCTATCTCAAATTGATTACATTTTTTTTAGCATGTGAATTATGATGTGAATACCTACGAACTAACCATGAGCAGATCCATATGAATTTGGATACTGAAGAAAAGAAAAGAATTATAGTTCTGTAGGTAACAAGGAGTGAAAGCTTCAAGACTATGATCTATATGGAAATTTACTCAAGTCTTGATGAGCTGAACTTCATGCTTGGATTTTGGTGTTGAACCTATAAAAGAAAATATCAACATTATTCTGCCTAAATCAAGCTACTGCATGGGCAAGCTCAGACTGACCAATCAATAAGTGAAGTTCACTATCGCTAGCATATGCTGGACAAGAGCCAAGATTGAGCTGATTGCCATCAAAAGCACTATCGATAGCAAGGTCCGTTATCGATAGTTGGAAAGAGAAGTGATGAACCTTTCCGAGACTGTGGGATCATGCCTGCTAGCGATAGCCACTCTCATTACCGATAGCAAGCTTCTGCCTAGACAAGTGCAGTTATGGTGATATCATTCTTATCTTATCTTGAATGAATATAATTTTGTTTGGATAATGAATACTTGTCTCGCATCTCATTAGCAATCAATCTTTTACTGTCATGAAATATCTGTCAGATTGCTATATGACTGAAAAAGTTGAAATTGTGCATAGTTTATCTTTTGTGGAATTTATGAAATGCCCAATTCAAATTTGTTTAGATTTCAACTCAGCATGTTTATAAAATTGCATTTTGAAAAATATGTTCACCTCAATTGCATTTGAACTATCTTTGAAAATTTGGAAGGAAATGTTTCAAACTGATGCATTAAAGTTTTCTTCTAACTTCTATATGTTGTGTAGTGCCTAATCTGTGCTAACCTTTTCCATGACAAATGCTTAAACTCTTGACTAGTTATTTGGACTGATGAGCATATACTTCATTATTCAAAAATCCATCCCTCATCCTATCACTCAAATGTATTATCAATCATTATCATTTCAGAGTATCTAAAGTCTTGTGTTTATCCTAATATTGAATATTCATATCACTCTGAACACAGCTCTAAAAGTCAAGAAAATCTCTGAGTCATATCAAAGTCATTGTGTCTATCATGTCTATGACACAAAGCCTTCTTTGTCATGCTATTATTCATAAGACTTTGGATATGTTCTCTAATCCTTAAATGGTGAAGCATTTTGGCATATTTTCTTCTTTGTTGACTTCCATCTCAATATTGCCATCCACTATCGCTAACTCCTCTCCTAGCGATAGGAACCAAAGCACAGATTCCTACATGAGCATTGGATGTTAAAACGTTTGAAAAATGATTTTATATTTTAAATCTGCATCTCATTTATGCTTCATGATATCTTAAAACCAATGCTGAGAGAGTTATTTATCAAATGTCTTTTATGCTTTATGGAAAATATTTTTATTTGAATTTATACATAAAAGCATAAGCAAATTATTTCAAACCTTATCCTGAGTTATCTATACTTTTGCTAGAAAAAAGAATCATACTAATGATTTCAAAACAAGCTTGTATTTTGAGTATGATTCTACAGGTTATGAAAAAGGATTAAAGGCTATCATTGATTGAGCAAATCTTAAATGAGCATTTCTATCCCTCACCCTTTATAATTGATAAATATCATTTTGGGAAGTTTTTGCCACTTGCTATTAATTGGATTTATTTGCATAAGATTCAGGAGCTTTTGCAACTAATATTATGAGGACCCAAGGATGGGTATCAAGTTGCCTGACACAGGTTGCAGCTCTTATTAGCGATAGCAAGTAGTCTTCATGGTGCTCAGCCATCGATAGCTTCATGGTCCATCAATTGAAAGAGAAGCAACTATCGATTGCAGTCATACTATCGATAGTCCAGAAGATCCAGCTTCATAGCCTATCGATAGAACATGGTTTTTGGTTTGTTTTTATCCACTATATCTCTGAGCTGTTTTGATATTTGTTTTCTGCTCTGTGTTATCACTATGCTCTCTGAAAATGATTTGTCTTCAAAATTTATAAATTAATCTCATATGCACTGAGATTTTAAAAATTTATTTTGGTGTCTGAATTTAGTTGTCACCACTTGGCAAGCTTGATTTTAAAATTGCATATCAGAGTCTGTTCAAAATAGATGCCCATTTGGTGTCAGATTTTGCCATCAGTATTTTGCTTATATACGACTCAACTTGACATATTTGTACCTGGAAAAATGGACAAATCAATTTCAATATTTCAAATACCTCAACTCAGATTTCTTGATTTTTGTTTATACTGACATTGCAATCTTGTTTCTACAAGTTAATTCATTTCAAATTTGATTGCAACCTCCAGAAATCTGTGACTGAATTTTATTTTGATTTTGTTGACAAATCCTGAACACAAATTTCTTTGGTTCATCAGTAGCTAATTCTGGCTTTCTGCTTCATTCATATTTTTGAAACTGGTGATTCAAAGTTTTATTCTGATAGTAGCCTTCACTTATGCATCCTTGCTTGCTATGTGCTTAAATCTAACTAGATCTGATTTACATGCTTAAAATTTGATTTGAATATGGCTATGAATGCGTAAATCTGATCATGTCATAAAAAGACTTGTGTTGATATCTTGCTGTCAGATTTGCCGCTTGATCTTAATCTGCTATATCCTGTTTGACTGGAATAATTGAATGCATAGATTAAGGGGGAGCTTCAAATTTAACATGTGTATATCTTAAAGCTCATCTCCTTTGATGATAAAGATGATTCCTCGTATAGATTCCTTTCATGATCCTAATATGATATTATCTTACATTAAGGCTTCTTTACATTTGGTACCAATTTTTTATAATCCTTGATTATATTAACCCCTCTCCTTGCAAGAAAGATAAACATTGATGACAGGAGAAATTAGTCTGGGAAAGAGCATCCCTCAATATTCCACACGAACACATCATTAACTCTGAGGATTAATGCAGAAGCACAATGAACCACTGATCGGCTTACACTTTCCCAACAACAATTGGTATCAATACCGGCTTATCAGATACAACAGATCAAGAGAGGAAGGCACTAGGCTTCATGGATCAATCAATTCTTTTGCCAAATATAAATGAGCACTTTCTAAACTCTTTTCTCAATTTTCATTTAATGCTTCTTTGATAAATTGCATTGTCAAATTTGTATACCTTGTTTGAACATCTTGCATATCTATGGCAAAACTTCAGAAAACATAGAGTCCAATATTTTTACATTTGGTATTCCTTCAGAGCTTTATTGTTTTCCACAACCTTTTGATATCCCCTACATTTGGTCAAAACTTCTGTTATATTGTGGAGAGAAAAGCTTTGTTACATTTCAAGTCTCCACAAACTTTTTGCTGATGTCAAATAGGGGGAGAGAAAAACATGAAAAATATATTGATAGGAGGAAAGAAAGGCATGAACAATATATTGCATCTACATTAACTTCCATGATTTTACTCTTACATATTTTTCATCATGGATTTGTCATCATCAAAAAGGGGGAGAATGTTGGATATGCTTAGTTTTGATGATGTCAAATATAGAGTTAAATGTAGGAAGCAAAAAGTGTGTATAATGTGTTTATCTCCTACTGTCTATAAGACAATGTTTGCTATATGTTTACTGTGATTGAAAGCATGCATACATGATCACATAACATGTCAATAAGCTCAGATTGCATACATAACAGCATGTAACTTAGTCTGGAATAAACTGAGATAAGAATCATAATCATAATGGCTAAGTAAAAGAGTGTAGGTTACCTCAGCAATGAATAAGTAAAATCTAATAGGTAACAAATTCTCTATAGCTGATCATTGAACTAAAAGAATATGCTAGCTATAGCATGATTTGCTATCCGTAGCATGACTTGCTATCCATAGCATCATTTGCTATCCATAGCAAGATTTGCTATCCATAGCATCATTTTGCTATCCATAGCATCATTTTGCTATCCATAGCAAGATTTGCTAGCGATAGCAAGACTTGCTATCCATAGCATCATTTGCTAGCCATAGCAAGATTTGCTATCCATAGCACGATTTGCGATAGCATGATTTGCTATCTATAGCATGATTTGCTATCTATAGTCTTTATCATTGAGCTAATGGACTAAGCTTGCGATAACATCTGCTGTGCATTATATGATTATCTGTTTAAGCTAAGTACTGTAATTACACTATGAAGCTAGCGATAGCTTTGTTAGCTATCGATAGCACAATACGTGCTGAGCTAATACATTGTTTCTAAAGTGCAGATTTTACACTGTCAAGCTAGCGATAGCAAAGGGAGCTAGCGCTAGTGAAAAATCTGACAGCAAGTACAGGAGTAGGTAGCAGCAGGTTACCGTTACTCAGAGTCTCCATCTCTCTTAGCCAAAGCACGAGAAGAAAGAAATACTCAAAACGGCTAGTTCTCCAAGTCTCCAACGGATAGAAATTCATCAAAACATATATAAAGAATTGAAGACATCAAAGAGAGATAACGATCAACAAAATAGACTCACACACGATGAATATACGCTAACAGCAATGAAAACAGAGGCTCTGCACAGAATATTAGTTATATATCAGTGAGCCCAGAAATGATGGTTTGAGCGCATTAGAAAAGAAGAGCATGAGCACACATTGTTCAGATTATTAAGCTCTGATTTGTATTTCATCATACATCTTTTGTACTTCAGTGATTATCATAATCTGTTCATTTAGTGAACTCATTACTTGGATAAAATCCTCTATTGTTTGAGGTTGTTCTAAAGCTTGGTGCTTTAAGAACAGGGTAGTAACCTTACAGGTTGTAAGGGGGAGTGTTTAGAAGGTTTCTAAAACTCTGTAAAGGTTGGCTGGTAATCCCGTGTTCGTAAAACCAGTGGAAAAGGTTGACAGGTGAACCTGTGTTCGTAAAACCTGTGGTAGGCTTCTCTTGTGCCCGGTTTAAACAAGATAGTGGAAAATCTCAGGTGGAGCCTGAGGACTGGATGTAGGTCAGGGTTGACCGAACCAGGATAAATTCTGTGTCCATTATCTCTTCCCTTAACTCTCCTAGCTCCCAGCATATTTTACTTACGTTTTCTTTAAAGCACTTCATGGTTTAAAATATTCACAGTGATCAATCCAAAAGGATTTTTAAAGAACTACTTTATATATCTCTTGTGCATTTAGCAGTTTTGAAATACTCTGTGATAAACAGAAAGAGATTTTAAAGATTACCTTCACAATGTTTTATGAAAGAGAACTTTAAGTTTTTTTTTCCTATCACCCAATTCAGCCCCCATCTTGGGTGTCAGCCAGCGCTCTCACTCCGAACCTAAACCCTTAATCAATTCATGAGCTCTTCAGCACTACTACAAAATATATATTTCACTTCCCCAAACAACGTCTGTTATACAGAAAACTGACATTAAAAAAACGCGGTGACAATTTTGTAAATAAACTCAAAACAAAAAAGAAACAACGTCTCTTATTTTTGAAATAAGTGACATTGTTTGTTTCTCTGAGAAACAATGTCACATGTTTCTAAAACAACATCACATGTTTCAAACATGTGACGTTGTTTCTCTGAGAAACATTTTTTCTTAAAATTTTTTGAAAAAAAAGGCTCATTTTTTCCCTCTCTTAGCTAAGAAACAAATGTCACAGGTTTTTGATATGTGACGTGGAAAGAAGAAACAATGTCACATGTTTTTTGATATGTGACATGGTTTATTTCCATGTCACATATTAAGCATACAAGTGACATTGTTTCTTAAATTTTTTTTAAAAAAAAGGCGCCTTTTTTCCCTCAGCTCCACATTTCCCTTTCTTAGCTAATAACTCCTTTGACCTGATCAAAACATCAGCTCCCTCACTTCCTCTTTTTCCTCCCAAACCCTCAGCTCCCTCACTTCGTCTTCTTCCTCTCAAACCCCTAGCTCTCGAAACCTCTGCCTCTCTTCCTCTTCTTTCATTTTGTTACTTCTTCAGGTTTAGCTCCCCTCTCTCTCCTTTTGTGTTTTTGCTTTCTATGTATTGCATTTTTCTCTATCTTCTTACTTTGGAGTTCTAAGCTCTTTTGTCGAGCATTCTTAGTTATTGAAATGTGTACACCTTTAATTAGCTACCCGTTCTCTTGCTTTGTTTTTTTTCCTTGCTCTGTTTCTTCAATGTCATTTTCCTGAACCTATTTCATGGAAATAATCGTGCAAAATCCACTTCTAAATATTCCAGGATGAGAGGTGTTGTGTTACATTTGTTACATTAAGTGGATTTACTTTTTCAATTAGAAGAACATAATTTCCAGGTTGTTCTTGAAATTGTTCTTGCTTGTTTCCCAATTTGATTCTTGATTTCTATGCATTCCCAAGTTAATTTTTCTTTTAGATTTGGTTAGTAGAAATCAGTGAGCATTGTACAAAATAAATACTAAGTTGTGTAAAAATGGAATTTTTTGTTTGTGTAGTAGTAGCGAAAGTCACATATATATATTTAATTAGTTTGATTAAATTAGTTATATCTCTGGTTGATGATTTACATCTGTTAAATAATAATATGTTTCCATCAGCAATGCAATGCATGAAAGTATGAGGAAAAAATAAAAAAGAAACTAATTTCTTTTAAAAAAATGGAATTCACGTCACATACTAGAGTAATGAGTGACATGGTTTCTCTTGGCAGGAGAAACCACGTCACATGTTTTATAACATGTGACATGGTTTCTCAAAAACCATGTCACATATTAGCCCAAATATGTGACGTGGTTTCTTCAGCCAGGAGAAACCATGTCACTTGTTTAAAACATGTGACATTAATTCTTTTTTTAAAATAAAACAAAAAATAATCAAACCAGAGACTTTTCATGTCACATTTTCAATAAGTTGTGATGTGGAAAATATGACTTTCCACGTCTGTTGCTTTTAATGACGTTAAAATGTCATATTTTCTAAGTCACTAGTTTTAATGTCACATGAAAAACTGACGTGAAAACCCCCAAATAACAACATTAAAAGTCCTTTCTGCAGTAGTGTGGTAATACTTTCCAAGCTAATGGTCATCTCCTTAAGGTCTACCATGGTGCTGTAATAAAGCCTCCTTGAGGCCAGGTTGTCCCTTTCCTTTACTCATTTACTTTACACTACATAATTGTTTAGATGATGTTTTGACTGAATGTGGTGTGTAGTTTAAGTGTTGGGGAATGGGATTTACTAGTAGGATAGTAGTATTTTTGCTTTGTTTTTGTTTTTGTTTCTTTTTGGTTCCCCATATTTTTGTTGATGGTTGCCTATACTTTCAGATGTTGTTCCTCCTTGGTACTTGATATTGTATATTTTGAACATTGAGGGCAATGTTTGATTTAAGTGTGGGGGTAGATGCGTATTTTGAGGTTTCCTTGCCTGATTTCCCATAATTTGTGGTTTTGGGTGAACTTTGACTATTTTTGGACTATTTTTTTAAAAGTTTTGACTTGAAGTTGTTCTTAACTTGTCTATTGTGTACAAAAGGTCGCATTTGTCATAGTGGGCTTGTTAAGAATTAATTCAAGTGCTTTTCAAAGTGTTTTTATGAAAACCTAGTTCACCCCACTTTTTGAAAACTTGTGCAAGAAGAGACCTATCTTAGGTTATTTGTTATCTTGGACCTTGGATAGATTTTGCAATGTTGTTAGCCTTTGTTTTTCAATTTCCATAAGTTGGGTATGAGAAATGCCTAGGATATGTATGGTGAAAATTGCTGTGTCAATTGATTATTGAATGGTAAATTGTGAACTTATCCTTGTTGTGAGGTTATTTTTGGCCAAATAATAACTTTGAGTGAATACTTGTTTCTAATATGTTGACTTCTAGAACTTGTCTCAATTCCTAGTCAAAACTGTCTAGTCATACATGATGAATATGATGGAGGCATTCAATCCATACATCCATATATCCATCCTTTTCACTTCCAACTGATGTCTTTCATGAGGAGAACATATCTATAAAATTGCATCCAGGTTTTAATTGCTATAATTGCACAATTCCACTGGCCTTCTAAACTTGACTTAGTAACCGGGGGCACTTCATCACGAATGTTGGCACTCACGTCAAACGGTCAAGTCTAAGAGGGTTATGAGTTGGACCAAAGGTCTCTTGGTGTTTTGTTGGAGTAACTGAGTAACTGGCGTTGCATTACCCATGTGTAAAGTCGCGTTAAAAGGGGATCTACAACAGCTCAAGATGTAAAAAAAAGAAAAAGAAGAAAAAAAGAAGAAAAAAAAAGAAAAAAAAAACAATAAGGATGCTTGTAAGTAGTTTAGTTCTTACTCATAGATTACATCTTTCCATTACCATAATCTTAAGTCCTCCTGGTTCTTTGTTTATGTGCTAAACTAGTGGAGATTGGGAATTGTTGCAAGCATATGGTAAGTTACATATTGAGCAAGAAGAGAGTAAATGACCCATATGGTGAGGCTGTGTGAGACAATTTGTTATTCGTGAGAGTGCTCACTTGTTGCTATTCGATTATCAATTGCATCGCTAGTTTTTCCTTTCCATATCTTGAGTATAATTTGTTCCAATCTGATTATTGATTATCTTAGGCCTTTATCATTGTGACTCTATGATTTGTCCAGGAGTACAAAGGTCTAAGTGTGGGGGAATGATTGCACTTGATTATTACATATTTTTATCCACTAATTATAGGAAATTAGAATTTGTTCTAGGCTATTAAATGGGGATTTAGGCACTTTTATACTTAGGGTCCAAGATTAGAGAGTTAATTGCATTTTTATTATAATTTGAGCATATTAGGCATTTAACTCATGCATTTATTTTTTATGGACTTGAAATACTTCACATGTGCTTAAAATTTCCATTGTAGATGCAAAGAATTAAGGTCAAAGCAAGAAGAAAACAAAATAGGAAACTTCTACAACAAAGGAAACTTCTACAAAAAGGGGAACTTTTACAAAATAGGAAATTTTATATTGGATTGGTTGATTGGGTTTGCCTAAAATATTTCCTTTTTGTTATTTCTAAAAGAATAGGCAACCCTAGGCTTGATTGAGGATAAGAAGTTTCCTAATTGATTATTCTAATCACAACTTCCTATTTTGGCTAGATTTCTTGAGAGAGAGTACTTCGGTCTTCCCCAAATCTTTCCTATATGTTATGGGAGGCCAAATTAGGCAACCGGAGGCCATTTTTCATAGTTTTTAAGTGGTTTCTTGTGCCATAGAGGGGGAATCAGAATTTGCATATTTATCACCCATTCTCTCTTAATTCTTTCCCCAAACCTTTTCTTTTTATTAATCCTAGTAAGAATAGGAAACCTAAGCCAATTTGGAAGGTTTTTGGATTGCCTCTTGTGCTATATATAGGCAACCAACAAAAATTTATGCCTCTCTCTCACTCTTCTCTAAAATTTCCATCCTCCTCTCCTCTCCTCTCCACCTAGCATGAAAATTACCACCCAAGAACACTCCAATTCTATATTCCATTCCACACCACTCACCACAATCCCTTCCATTCTCTTGCCCTCAAGCCTCTACACGAATTCCACTCTTCCACCCCACCAATTTCACTCATCCCACCTTAATCCCATGGCTTTCAACTCCAAATTCCATTCAATCGTGTTCAAGAGCATGAGAGGCTAAGTTCTTCGTGGGGATCTTGATGGAGGACGGCAACCGGAACTTCAACGTTTCTAATGGGGATTCATTTAGTTTCTCTTGTCTAAGTCTTATTATGTATTTCAATCCCTTTTGTTATCTGTAATGGGTCTTGGAACAAGTGTGCTTCATTGTTTGATCTTTTGTTTAAATGGTCATGCATGTAATTAAGAGATGTCTTTTATATGTATGAACCTAAGTGTTGTTTTCTTGATATTATGCAATGGATATGCTTCATTTATATTTCCTTTGGATTTCTAGAATATTTTGAATGCATGTGCGATTGTATGTGTGTTTAGACACTAGGTCCAACGTTAGATGGTTCGATTTACTTCTAACGAGAGTCTCCTTGCATGTTTATCATGAATCTTCACTACCAAGTTGAAACTTAACGATTGCCTATTTAATTAATTGAATGAGCGATGTGTCACGTTAGTTGATTAAGTAGGTTAATTGGACTAAGAGCGATTGCCTTAGGTTTTGCATTAGAACTTGGTTTAAAAACTCCCATATCATTTTAGAAGCTAGGAAGGTTGACCAATTCATCAAGAGACCCATGTTCATCACAATAGTTTTCACAAATCCATTTTAATTGCTTTCTTTAATAAAAAAAATCCCAAAAATAATCTAGATTAGTTTCCTTAATTAAAATCTCAAAAACCCCGACTTTATAGCTTTTCATGCATTTAGTTTCCTAGGTTAGTTCAATAGGCTCCTTGAGAGACGATCCGGGAAAGCACCACTAGTGCAATCCTTTGTTAATTAAATTTTGCATTTGAACCGCAAGACATATTAGGAAAGGCTCAAATCAAGAAGCTCCTAGGAGAAGCCTCATGTGAAGTTCCATGGAAGGAGAGGGTGGAAGAAGGTGGAAGATGAAGAAGATGGAGATGGAAGAAGGATGAGAGGATTTTAGGATTTGGGAGTGAATAGAGGTGAAAAAGATGATGGGAATTGAGTGTTAGGTTGATTTTTATGTTTAGAACTTGGGTCTAGGTTGTTTTGGGTCGGATCCTACCAATGGGTACCCTAAAAACACGAAAAACCAACTGAAATCGCGTATCTGTCAGCACATTCTCGCTGCAGCGAGCAAACCTTCTAGTTGCAGCGTGACAGATAGAAATGAACTGTTCAGATTGGGTCTTGGCTGGCTACAGCGAGCAAACTTCCTGGCTGCAGCGTGACACACAGAAGTGAAGTGCTTAGATTAGATCTTGCTGGCTGCAACGAGCAAACTTCCTGGCTACAGCGTGACACACAGAAGTGAAGTGCTTAGATTAGATCTTGGCTGGCTGCAGCGAGCAAACTTCCTGGCTACAGCTTGATGCACAAAAGGTAGGGGCTGATTTTAAACTTTTGCCAGCTTCTTTCTCCGCAACTCACTCTAAGACTCGGCCCACATCTTCCATGACCTACATTATATTTTAACTTAAGGTAGCATCAAAATGTTCGTGGGAATATGTCAATCAATAAATTATGCTAATTATGACCAAATTGCCCTTGATTAGTATAAACTCCAACAAAGTGTATGAAAGTCAGAATTTATCCTAATTAGGCGCAATTACTCCTAGAACATGCAATAATCCAATAATTTTATCAATGAAAAGTGTATAAAAATATGGTGCAATCATTTCCCCCACACTTAGACCTTTGTACTCCTGGACAAATGGTACAGTACATAGAAGAATGATTTTAACCAATCAATCATCTCAAGCTAGCATAAATTATGATCAAGAATATGCAAAGGGAGAATTGGCAAAGCAATTGGATGAATCTATGGCAAAGGGGACTCTCAAGATAATAGTGTTTCACTCTACTCACCTCATGTGGGATTTTTCACACTCAACTTGCTCAAACAACAATTTGCCATAAGCTTGTAACTACTCTAATATCTTCACTCTTGCATACGATCATGTATGGATCAAAAGGACTTTAGGGGTTGAAATGATGGAAAAGGCATGATGGATTGCATGTTATGGAAAGGAAAGGATGCAATGCAATTCAATGTCACAATTGTAGCACATAGCACATGAGCGCACAAATTCAACAATAATGATGCCACACCAAGAAATGCCTTATTCTTCAAACCTTCTTTTTCTTCTCTTTTTTTTCTTTTCATTTTTATTTATTTATTTTTATGCACATTTTTCTATTTGCCTTTTCTTTTCAACACATACATGGAATTAACAACAAACAAATGTGTCTCAAACTCAATGCTTCTTCACTAAATTCACATTAATGCATTACAACCAAGGAATGGCTCAAAGTGGGTGAACAATGGAAAATGTCATGTTGTAGGCTAGTGTTTGGGAAAATGGGGTGATGAAATGAATACCTAAATCATCTTCATGCATGAATGCAATTCTAGCTTTGACAGAGAGTAGAGACAAGTTCTAGAAATTGAATGATCAACCAAGTATACACTCTTGAAATGAAAAATTGGCCCAAAAATATCACAACAAGGTTAACCTCAATTGCGAATTTAACATCCAATTGCAAGGCCAATTAACACAATGCACATGCTTGAAAATAACTCATCACTAGCTCTTAAAAATTGAAAGGCTAAAATGCATAATTCTTTGAATTCTTCCCATTGCTCATGAAGCTCATTGATCAAAGGGTAAGGTCTAGTCTTGCTCCATGGTTTTCAAAAATTTTGCCACACTAGGTTTTCAAAAAGAATGTTTTTTAAAAATAGGTAGAGAATACAACTGGATCCTATATTGAATTGAATGCGACCCTTCATCACAATACAAGACTAAGAAGCAAAATCCACCTTAGTTTTTTTAAAAAGAAATTGAGAAAAAATTTTAAAAAATTTCTCTAATGTGACAGAACATGATAAAATCAATGGATCGAGCAAGACTACCTAAACAACACATAAACCCTTCCCCCACACTTAAATCCTGCATTGTCCCCAATGCAAAATCAAAATGTAAGGTGCAGTAAGCAAGAGAACACAATGGGGATTTATTGACTCAACACTAAGTCTACCTTTCACTAATGGTGTAGTCCCTCCCCCATACTTATCATTCAATATAATCTCAAAAGAGCATGCAACAATTAAAGGCAATGAGGATACAAGAGAGGAGAGGGACAACCTTGTGTTTAAAACGCTTCAAACTCTTGTAGGAGAAGTTCTCATCTCGAATGAGAAACATGCATGTCTTCATGTAGGCCTCTTCTCCCACATGTTCCTTCCTTGATGTGAAGTGTTGCGTTGCCTGCAAAGAGAATACAACAACCACAGCAGTACCCAATTCTACGCAAGGAAACACTTTTTCTAAATAGGTATTGCAACCAAGGAAGTCAATCAAACTCCCATCAGTAGGAGTAACATAAGGAAATTCATTTTCAAAACATTCAAGTGTATGTGTAGTGGAAATCGCGAAGTCCAACATATGGTTGGGGCACAAAACGTTGCTTGCACATACACAAGAGGTAGTAGAGAAAGGAGGGAAAGAAAATGGTGTGATGGAAGTGGTACAACAAACACTTTCATTTTTAGATATGTCGGGTAGAAGATCACAAGAAAGTATTTGTTGAAAGAGTTCCCTATTATTATCAATCTTAAAATTTAAACATGGAGAATCCTTTCATGGTGCACTCTCAACATCATGTAATTCAATGGGGACAAAAACATTTGCATTCTCAACTACAACAGAATCGTCATTCTCAATTGTATCATGCTTACAAATTGCAGCACTCCTAACACCAGTAGATGCATCATGTCCAATAGTAGAACAACTCATTGTGTCAAAACTATGCTTTTGAAATTCAACGAGCAAGGGTTTCTTCACATCATAACAATGCACACAAATCTCATATTCCACACATGAACAAGTTTTAACCTTATTTAATTCAACAAAATCGTCTTTACTAGCATTAAGGAGAGAAGCATGTTCATCACAAGAAGAATTGGCGATAATGCAAGCAACATTCTCAATTGAACTACTACTACTTGAAGCACTAATTTGAGCATATTCATCAATAAACCGATGAGGGAATTCACAAATGATTTCCTCATCTACCTCATTTTCACTCATATGATTATTAGCTTGTTCAATTAAGTAATCAACCAAAAACGAAGTAATCTCCTCAAGGATAGGAGTATTACCCAGTGGGGAGCGCATTTCCTCTTGAGGTTGTGGAGTAGCTTGCTTCATCTCTTCAACTTGTGTAAGTTCATTGAATATCACCACCGAAAGTTGGGTGTTCTCCACAAGAGATGTGGGGTGTTGCTCTTCATTAGATGTCCCCGGCTCCTCTTCAACTTTAGGATCATAAGGCCATTGGGTTCCTTCCTCTCCTCCTGTTATTTTTCAGAGCACATGTAAGTAGAATGCATTGAGGTACTCCTCTAGTTCTTTCAATTCTTCATCCAATTGCTCGGAGAGTCCAATTATGGTCTTCTTCCTATACAGCTCCTTGGACTGGGCTTTATGCACCTCATACATCCTTTTGAGCTCTTTTGTGTGATCATCCATGCCAGGATAGTCAAAGAAAGCATCAAGCCCAGTTAGTGTAGGTGTGAAGGGTTTGGGTAGAGGTGGGGGTTCACGTGGTGGGGGTTGATGTGTAGTTTGGTATGAAGGGTGAATTGGTGGTGGGTAAGATAGCAATGGAGAGGATGGTTCTTGGTATGGTCTATATAGTGGAGGTAAAGGCTCACGTTGTGGGGCTTGATGTGAGGAGGGGTATGGTGGAAGGTATGGTTGATGAGGATCATCAAAGTATGAATGATATTGTGGTAGGGGTGGAGGTGGATTCCTACATGATGTGTCATAGGATTTGAAGAAAGAATTTAGAGCGGCCATCATTTTGTCCCTTTCTTTATAGAACTCATCCATGCTTGAAGAATGTGGCTCTATCCTAGTGGTATTTTCTAAAAAAGAATGAGAATCCTTAAGTGAATCATGATTATAACCAAAGTTTTTATAATTCCAAGACATGAGAATTCAATGATTTGGTCCCAAAGAATCACAAGCAATTAATATATGTGCAAACAAATACAAGAATTAAAAAGAAGAAAAAGTATGCAAAACGCAATGCATCTAAGCTAACCTAAATGGTGAAATAATGCAAATATGACCTAAAGGCTCCTACCCCTTCTAAATGTCTCAAGTGACACTTAGTTACCCTAGGGAATCAAAAATGACTCCCCGGCAATGGCGCCATTGATTTAACCTTTTCCTAATCGCCTTGTGGGTTAAATGCAAAATTATTTATTAACCAAGGATTGCAATATAATGGTGCGATCCTGGATCGTCTCACAAGGAGCTTAATGACTAACCTAGGAAACTAAATGCCATGCAAAAGAGGTATAAAAGGGGGTTTTGTTGGGTTTTAGTATGAAACATGCAAGATGAGCCTAACTACAATGTTTTTTATCTTTTCCTTAATGAGGTGGAATGGTTGGATGGATGAAGAAAAGTTAATGAAATGAAATGGATCTCTTAAGTTTAGGTAAGGTGGCAAACATTGGTTCAAATCATTTGGGGGTTCAATTCATCAAGTCTAATGAAATAATCCCCAAGCAAGCACTAGGGGTCCACTAGCCCTAATTAATGACTAATCTAGCAACCACTTTCATAGCCATTACTTAGGGTTAGTGTTAAGGTCCACTTGATGTGTGAAATACTTTGAGTCAAAACACTTGTGGCTCTCATAAAAGTGCAACCACAACAATTATGAATGGAAGCAATCAAGTAAGCCCACTAGCAACCACTAAAATGAGATTAATTTCATGCAACCACAATGTAGATAGGAATTAATAACTCAAGTGTTTAAAGCCCAAAATAGACACAAACTAGTTCATACATGATGTGATTAGCTAACTTAGATTGGATTAATGTTTCTTTCCCTTACAATTACACACATACCCTAAATAAATCAACTTGATAGAATCATCAACACATGGCCAAACAACTCAATATCAAGGAGAATTAATCAAGCATACATATATAATCCATAAAGTACTTAATACATAATCCCAATCCAAATTAGCAAAATCAAACATCAACCATACATATCTAGAATCTCAATCCAATACATAAATCCAAACATCTACAAGAGAAGTTCAAATAAACATAGAAGAAACCCTAAATACATATGTAGAACAAAGAAAAACTCCCCTAATGAAGAACCCATGCTTCAGCCACCATCAACCCAGCCTCAAGAGATGAAGAGCTCCTCAATCAAACATAGAAACTCTAAGACAAGCTCCAAGGAGAAGCCTTATGTGAAGTTCCATGGAAGGAGGGGGTGGAAGAAGGTGGAAGTTGAAGAAGATGGAGATGGAAGAAGGATGAGAGGATTTTAGAGTTTAGGAGTGAATGGAGGTGAAAAAGATTATGGGAATTGAGTGTTAGGTCGATTTTTATGTTTAGAAGTCGGGTCTAGGTCGTTTTGCGTCGGATCCTGCCAATTGGTACCCGAAAAACCAAATGAAATCGCGTATCTGTCAGCTCGTTCTCACTACAGCGAGTAAACCTTCTAGTTGCAGCGTGACAGACAGAAGTGAACTGTTCAGATTAGGTCTTGGCTAGCTGCAGCAAGTAAACTTCCTAGCTGCAGCGTGACACACAGAAGTGAAGTGCTTAGATTAGATCTTGGCTGGCTACAGCGAGCAAACTTCCTGGCTGCAGCTTGATGCACAAAAGATAGGGGCTGATTTTAAACTTTTGCCGGCTTCTATCTCCGCAACTTACTCTAAGACTCGGCCCACATCTTCCATGACCTACATTATATTTTAACTTAAGGTAGCATCAAAATGTTCTTGGGAATATTTCAATCAATAAATTATGCTAATTATGACCAAATTTCCCTTGATTAGTATAAACTCCAAC
Organism: Mimosa bimucronata; assembly: GCA_037074515.1. Taxonomy (NCBI): domain Eukaryota; kingdom Viridiplantae; phylum Streptophyta; class Magnoliopsida; order Fabales; family Fabaceae; genus Mimosa; species Mimosa bimucronata. The sequence goes on from CM073446.1 coordinate 8,320,535, forward strand.
AAAGTGTATGAAAGTCAGAATTTATCCTAATTAGGCACAATTACTCCTAGAACATGCAATAATCCAATGATTTTATCAATGAAAAGTGTATAAAAATATGGTGCAATCATGTACATACCAAGAATGTTTGGGAAGTGGAGTTTGAGCTGGAAAACCATGATGTGAACTTGCAAGGGATAGCCCTCAATCCAGCCACGATGACTCCCACTGTTATCATCGGGCCTACTGCTCATGTGGTTTAAGGGCCACTTTCTTTGCCTTCTTCGTCTATTGATTCACTTTCTAGACCTAGAATCTCCTCCCATACCCTGCGATTTTTAAATGATCTTGTTATGCAAAGTGATACAGGTGTGCGGAGTTGAGGAAAAACTGAGGTAGTCACTGTAAGTAGTCAACCAATGGTTGATTCGACTACCCGGACACCATATTTGAGTGTAGATGATGCTTTCCGCAAGGTAGTTGCTGTGATAGACCAACCAGTGGTTGGTTCAATGCTTGGGAAGACTAATGGTCTAGTGGTAAGTGCAGTTGAGCCTAGTTCTAGCCGTGTAGGCAGGTCAACAAAGGGAAGTTTCTCTATGCCTGCTGTTTTGCCTTCCCTTGTTCCTTCTATTGTTGAACCCCCTCCCTTAAACTTAAGCCTTTGCCTAGTAATTTGAAGTATGCTTTTCTTTCTTCCGATGATACGCTTCCTGTGATAATCTCTAGTGATTTGATGTCAAGCAAGGAAGCACAATTATTGAATGTTTTTAAAAAGTATAAAAAGGCTATTGGCTGGACATTGGCAGATATTCCAGGTATAAACCCAATTGTTTGCACTCATCGTATTTTATTACAGGATAATGCTAGGGCTCTTAGGCAACTGCAGCAACGGTTGAATCCACTCATTTTGGATGTTGTCAAAAAGGAAGTTACCAAACTCCTTAGTGCTGGCATAATTTATCCGATTTCGGATAGCGAGTGGGTTTCACCGGTGCAGGTGGTATCTAAGAAGTCTGGGATCACCGTTGTTAAAAATGAAAATGATGAAATTATTCCCACGAGAGTGCAAAACAGTTGGTGTGTGTGCATTGATTATAGGAAACTGAATGATGCCACTAGAAAAGACCACTTTCCCCTTCCGTTCATCGATCAGATGTTAGAACGGTTGGCGATTCGCAGTCATTACTGCTTCCTGGATGGTTATTCTGGGTACTTTCAGATTCCCATAGTGCCCGAGGACCAAGATAAAACCACTTTTACTTGTCCATTTGGTACGTTTACATATAGGCGCATGCCTTTCGGGCTGTGTAATGTGCCAGGCACATTCCAGAGATGTATGATGAGCACTTTTGCTTATATGCTCAATGATTGCATGGAAGTATTTATGGATGACTTCACAGTCTATGGAGATTCATTCCATACGTGCCTAGAGAGTTTAGAGAGGGTACTTGCTAGATGTGTCCAGAAAAATTTGGTCTTAAATTATGAAAAGTGTCATTTTATGGTTTCTCATGGTATTGTATTAGGACACCTTGTATCTAGTCGTGGTATTGAAGTTGACAAGGCCAAGACCGAGGTGATAGCGACCTTGCCTTATCCCACATGCTTAAAAGATCTTTGATCTTTCTTGGGACATGTAGGCTTTTATAGGCGCTTCATCAAGGATTTCTCTAAGATAGCCTTACCCTCTCTAAATTATTACAAAAAGATGCAGATTTTGTGTTTGATAATGATTGTGTGCTTGCATTTGATACATTGAAAAATAAGCTGCTTGAACCACCTATACTTGCTGCTCCAGATTGGTCTTTACCCTTTGAGTTGGCATGTAATGCATCTAACATTGCAGTTGGTGCTATGTTGGGCAACGAAGTGATAAACAACCACATGTAATTGCATATGCCTCTAAAACTTTGGATACTATGCAAAGAAATTATATTACTACTGAGAAAGAGTTGTATGCCATCATTTTTGCTCTAGATAAGTTTAGGCAATATCTGTTGCATTCTCCTCTTGTGGTTTATACTGATCATGTAGCTGTGAAGTTCCTCTTCACAAAGACACATTATAAGCTGAGATTGCTCCGTTGGACACTGCTGCTCCAAGAATTTCACCTTCAGATCAAGGATAGAGCCGGTAGTGCCAATCTTGTAGCAGATCACTTGAGCCACCTTCCAGAAAACACAAGGGGAGTTGATTATTCTGACTTGACTTCTGATGATTTTCCTAATTCCTCTCTTTGTGCTATTTTTGTTGATACAACATGGTTTGCTGCTATTATTAATTATTTGGTGTGCTGACTTACTCCAGGTGATATGTCTTCTTTTCAGGTCCAGAAGCTGAAGCAGAAGTCCCAACACTACATATGGGATGATCCGATCCTTTGGAGGATTTGTCAGGACCAAGTAAGTAGGAGATGTGTTCCCGATGATGAATGTGTTGCAATTCTCACTTCTTACCATTCAGTTGTATGTGTTGGGCACTATAGTGAGGGCCCGATAAAAAGTCTGAAGCGGAAGTTTTCGGTTTATTTCCAAATTTTGGGTGATTGGGTCCTCTTCTATTGTTTCCTAAAGGATGAATTCGACCTTCCCAAGCAATCTAGAGGGAATTAGGAAGGTTTTTGGGTTTACTATCTTGATTCATAAATATATATACCCGAATTTCCTCTTCCAGACCACCAACTAAGATTTCCATTCACTCTTCATTCACTCTCACCCTTTCCTCTCCTTAACCTCTGCCCTCTGCACGAAAATTCACCCCCATTCATCCATCTGTATCAATTTCTTTCATTCTACATCAACACCATGGCTTCCACAACCAAATTTCATTCAATCATGTTCGAGAGCATGAGTAGCCAAATTCCTTGTGGGGATCTTGATGAAGGAAGGCAACTGGAGCTTCAACGTTGAGTTATTTAGTTTCTCTTATCTAATTCCATTTATGTATTTCAATTCCTTGTGCTTTGTCATATATATTTGGTCTTGGAACAAGTGTGCTTTAGTGTTTAATCCTTTGTTTAAAGGTCATGAATGTAATTAAGCGATGTTCTTATATGTGTATGAACCTAAGTGTTGATTTCATGATATCATGCAATAGACGTGTTTCAATTTTACCTCATTTGGATTTCTGGTATATGTTGAATGCAAGTGTGATTGTTTCTGTGTTTAGACACTAGGTCCAATGTTAGATGTTTTGATCTACTTCTAACGAGAGCCTCGTTGTGTGTTTATCATAAGTCCTCACTACCAAGTTAAACCTTAACAATTTCCTATTTGATTAATTAAATGAGCGATGCGCCATGTTAGTTAATTAATTAGGCTAATTGGACTAAGAGCAATTGCCTTAGGTTTTGCATTAGAACTTGGTTTAAACTCCCATATCATTTAGAAGCTAGGAAGGTTGCCAATTCATCAAGAGACCCACGTTTTCCAAATAGTTTCCATAACCTAGTTTTACTTGCTTTCTTCATAATCAAAAATACAAAAAGAAGTAGTTTAATTTCCTTAATCAAAATCACAAAAAAAACCCCGACTTTTTTTATAGTTTTTCATGCATTTAGTTAGCTTAGGTTAGTTCATTAGGCTCCTTGAGAGATTATCCGGGCAAGCACCACTAGTGCAATCCTTGGTTAATTTAATTTTTCATTTGAAACCCAAGGCGTATTAGGAATGATTCAGATCAGTGCCAAACAACATGGCTCTCAATTTTAAACTTTCTTCTTTACAGCCATCAAAAACCGTCTCACCCGAGTCCCACATATGCTTCATGTTTTCAATCAAAGGATCCAAGTACACCTCTATATCGTTGCCGAGCTATCTAGGCCCAGAAATAAGCATGGAAAGCGTCATAATTTAAATCATCAAGTCGCGACGTTTGACACTCAATATAAACAGAAAAATGGCACCCAAGATGATCATTCCCAATCATCTCAAGCCTCAAGTTACTGAAGATACAGTGCCTCTTCTCACCAACGATCCTGCACTTACATACAGACAATCCTCACAACCATCAACTTCTCAACCCTCATCCACAACAATGCTAGAAACTCGTGCCCAAGCCTCCCAATCCAAAAGCAAGAGTTCTAGAACTGTGAAGTCAGGGACTTAATTTCCGGAGATGCAGAAGTCCTAGTGGATCTAATTTGTGTGCAAGGTCCAATTAAAGATGCTTCAGACTTCATTGAGAAGAAATCCATCATGCAGAGATGTGCATATGTGGACATTGATTACTTGGAGAAGAATGGATACCAAGTTTCAGAATGGTTGGGGCCCTACAAGAAATGAATTGGCATAAAAAATCACTACAATGAGAAGGTTATCAAAGCCTTCTATTCGAACATGACCATTTCCACTAAAGAATCTAATGGCAAGACTACAAGGATCACTGTGTCATCCATGGTTTGAGGGAAGAAGTTCTCCTTTGACTGGAAAGACTTGAATAAATGGCTGGACATGGACAAACTTGAGTTGGATGCATATAATGTCTTGTAAGAAAGGGAAAAATATTTAGAAGTTTAACTGATGTAGGCTTATCAACCAGAGGGTCAAATGAAGGAAGCTCTTCAACCTATTCAAATGCCCCCAGTCAATAGAGTGATTCACTATGCCTTTTCAAGATGCATGGTGAACAAAGCAGGCAACTTCACTCAGATTTTAGAGATAGTCAATCCTGTATTACCAATGCTAATCAACAAGGTTCCCATCAATCCTAGCCAACTCATTTGTGAAGAGCTTCTCAAATTCAAGAAGTCTAAGTCTGCTAAGACTCCTCTCCCATTTCCTCAATTAATTACCTACATTCTTGCCAGCAACTTCAAAGGGGGACAAGAACATTGAGACTCCCAGATGTGACATTCTCACTTTCAAAAGGATAAAACTTCAACAGCCTGCACCAAGAAGCACTTAACCTCAAGATCAAGAAGGGGTCCCTAAGGAGGAAGATCAACCTCAGGGAGGACGTGAAGAGGTCCACTCCTCTGCTTCTCAGTCTTCTCAACCATCCGGGCCTGAAACTGTAATGAGGAATATGTTCCCAAAAGATATGATGGATAAGGTTACTGCCAAGGTCACAGACAAATTGCAAAAGGATGTTATTCCTGGGTTTTAAGAGCCACTATCTCTACAGCAAGTGGATCATAAACCACCACTGAGTTCTCATTCTGGACCTGGTGTTTCTTGGGGCAAATGTTCTCCAAATGGCCATAACACCCGCAATGGTAGCAGATGGTAGGTAGACCCTCATATTCCACATGAAGCACCTGTTGTCAATTAAAATCCTTGACGTGAGTGCCCGGGAGCGATCGATGATATGAGAGTATATCCTTTAAGATATGAGTCATTCATGTGTGTGTAATGTATATACACGGAAAAATTTGTGATACACATACCAAAACAGAGTTGCACCGCTCGGAAAAAAATTCGTTTGTAGTAATTTTCCTTATTATAGTGACAGACACTTCACATTTTTAAAATTTTCTTCGTCCATGTTTTTAAAATTTATGATAACTGAATATTTTTCAAAACAATTTCAAGAAAATACCACCTTATATCCTTACACCTTACCATTAAAGCTAACTAACGAACCATTAAGGTTACTAGTAATTAAATAGACTAAGTAAAATTACTAACTTGACGGGGCCTAAGCTGAGTAAGGAACCACATACTCAGGATATTTTAATTTAACAAATAAAATAATATATAATATATATTAATAATTAATCAAAATATCTAAGAAAACTGTCATTTACATACAGTGATGATATCCCCACATTTCACAATGTAATCCTCTTGGAATGTGTTGCTGATACGTGGTCAGAGATGGTGAAGTCTCTTCAGTACTTCCCAAAACTTCAAAAGCTTGTGATTTAGATGGTTTGAAGATTTTGACTTGTTCTTTTAGTGAAATGAAATGCCTATTAGATAAATAGGTTATTAATTTGTAATTCCCTGATTGTCTACTTGATTCTTCGTGATCACCTGACATTACTACAAAAATACCCTATTGCAGCGCAACAATAATAGCACTTACAAAACGTAAGTGTTGGGATAGGCATAAGATAACCTATATCAGGGCTTTAAAAATAAAAGTAACGGTATAGGTATAAGCATATCCCAGCACTTAATAATTATAAGCGATGGGATAAGCTCCTTGTTATTTTTATTAATATATATTTATTTAAAGTATTCTATGTGTTTGTTCAAAAAAGAAAAAGGATTCCATGTTTTTTTAATTTTGTTTTACATATTTATTAAGTATTACTCCCTCCGGTCCTAAATATAAGACCACTTTGACTTTTTTTGTGGAAATTAAGGAAACAAATTAGACCACTAAATTATAACATATGTCACATGAAATTAGATTATAGGTTGGTTTATAAGTAGAATATGTTAGTTTTGAGGAAAAAGATATTTTTTGGGAATGAAACGACTTTTTTTTAACTGAAAAAAAAAGTCAAAATAGTCAAAGTGGTGTTATAATTAGGACATGAGGGAGTACTTTTTTTCCCAGTTTTTAAATGATTCATTTTTTTAATTTGTTTCACAGATTTTTAAATAATATTTAAATCCATAGGCCTTTTAAAAAAAGGGAAAACAATTTAAAAATACTTAAATAGACCAATCCCAGCGCTTATGACGTAATAAGCGCTTGGATAGGCTCCCTAGGATTTAAATGTTATTTAAAAAATAATTAAAACAAACTTTAAAAATACTGAAGCATTTTAAAAAAAAGGAAAAACAATTTAAAAATACATAAAGAGAACTATCACAGCGCTCAGGCCCCATTGGATTAAATTTTGTTTAAAAATATGTAAAACAAATTTGAAAAATACGGAGGCATTTTAAAAAAGAGAAAACAATTTAAAAATACATAAAGAGGCCTATCCCAGCGCTTATGACGTCATAAGCGCTGGGATAAGCCCTCTAGGATTTAAATTTTATTAAAAAATATCTAAAACAAATTTTAAAAATACTGAGGCATTTTAAAAAAGGGAAAACAATTTAAAAATACATAAAGAGGCCAATCCAAGCGCTTATGACGTAATAAGCACTGGGATAGGCCCCATTGGATTTAAATTTTATCTAAAAATTATGTAAAACAAATTGTAAAAATATTGAGGTATTTTAAAAAAGGTTAAAGTATACTTTTGGTCCTTTATATTTGCATCAAGTTTCATTTTAGTCCTTTATGTTTGAAAAGTATACTTTTAGTCCTTTATGTTTGCATTAAGTTTCATTTTAGTCCTTTATGTTTGAAAAGTACACTTTTAGTCCTTTTTATCTAACACCGTTAGTTATATTTAACGGAAAATGTTGACTCACCAAATCTAAAAAGGTAATTTTATAATTAATTGTGGACAAAAAATGCTTAAATTTAAAATTTTTAGTATAATCATTCTTATATTTTAAAAAATTAGTCATTTTTATCTACATTTAGTTATAGAATCACTTTTTAGATTTAACGAGTCAGCATTTTCCGTTAAATGGAACTAACGGTGTTAGCAAAAAAGGACTAAAAGTGTACTTTTCAAACATAAAGGACTAAAATGAAACTTAGTGTAAACATAAAGGACTAAAAGTGTACTTTTCAAACATAAAGGACTAAAATGAAACTTGGTGTAAATATAAAGGACTAAAAGCATACTTTAGCCTTTAAAAAAAGGGAAAACAATTTAAAAATACATAAAGAGGCCTATCCTAGCGCTTATGACTTAATAAGAACTAGGATAGGCCCGATGAGATTTAAATTTTATTTAAAAATATATAAAACAAATTTTAAAAATACTGAGGAATTTTAAAAAATGGAAAACAATTTAAAAATACATAAAGAGGCATATCCAAGCACTGATGACGTAATAAGCGCTGGGATAGGCCCCATTGGATTTAAATTTTATTTAAAAAATATGTAAAACAAATTGTAAAAATACTGAGGTATTTTAAAAAAAGGGAAAACAATCTAAAAATAGATAAAGAGGCCTATCCTAGCGTTTATGAATTAATAAGTGCTAGGATAGGCCCTATGGGATTTAAATTTTATTTAAAAAATATGTAAAACAAATTTTAAAAATACTGAGGCATTTAAAAAATGGAAAACAATTTAAAAATACATAAAGAGGCCTATCCAAGCGCTGATGACGTAATAAGCGCTGGGATAGGCCCCATTGGATTTAAATTTTATTTAAAAAATATGTAAAACAAATTGTAAAAATACTGAGGTATTTTAAGAAAAGGGAAAACAATCTAAAAATAGATAAAGAGGCCTATCCTAGCGTTTATGAATTAATAAGTGCTAGGATAGGCCCTATGGGATTTAAATTTTATTTAAAAAATATGTAAAACAAATTTTAAAAATACTGAGGCATTTAAAAAATGGAAAACAATTTAAAAATACATAAAGAGAACTATCCAGGCGCTTATGACTTAATAAGCGCTGAGATATGCCCCATGGGATTTAAATTTTATTTAAAAAATATGTAAAACAAATTTTAAAAATACTGAGGCATTTTAAAAAATGAAAAACAATTTAAAAATACATAAAGAAGCCTATCCTAGCACTTATGACGTAGTAAGCGCTGGGATATGCCTCATGGAATTTAAATTTTATTTAAAAAATATGTAAAACAAATTTTAAAAATACTGAAGCATTTTAAAAAAAAGGAAAACTATTTAAAAATACATAAAGAGACCTATCCCAACTTTTATGACATAAAAAGCATTGGGATAGGCCCCCTGGGATTTAAATTTTATTTTAAAAATATGTAAAACAAAGTTTAGAAATACTGAGGTATTTTAAAAAAGGAAAAACAATTTAAAAATACATAAAGAGGCCTATCCAAGCGCTTATGACGTAATAAGCGCTGGGATAGGCCCCATTGGATTTAAATTTTATTTAAAAAATATGTAAAACAAATTGTAAAAATACTGAGGTATTTTAAAGAAAAGAGAAAAAAATTTAAAAATACATAAAGAGGCATATTCTAACATGTATGACTTAATAAGCGCTGAGATAGACCCTGAGATTTAAATATTGTTTGAAAAATATTTCCCACTAAAATTTTTCCCTCCCTTTTCTTTTTTCCCCATTTCTCCCTCTCCCTCCAAGCCCTCACCGTCCAAACCCAAACCAATTAAGCTAATGACATCGCAGTCACCGAGCTAACCCATTGTACGTTGATTCACCATAAAGGGTTCATTTTTAATCTCCCTCTCACTATGACATCATAGGCGGCAGCGACAGCTACGGCGGAGGAAGGACTCGTTCATCTTTTTTGCTTTCTAAATCCTCAAGGTGTTTTATCATAGGATTTCCTTCACAATTGCTTTTAAGTATGGCAGTTTCTCAACTTCTTTTTTTTTCTAGGGTTTTGGATCCGACTGTGAAAAGAATTTCTTCATATAATTTTTTGTTGAATTTTAGGGTTTTATATGGTGCCGAGAAAGAGAGTGATCGGAGAGAGATAGGAGATTTGAATCTCATGTAGGTGATTATGTTTACCAGAGGGTGGTCGCTGATATTCGGTGAGCCTTCTACCTTTATTTTCCCTGTTTTCTCGATCACTGCCGCTGTGTTGTTGGGGGGAAACTGATTGGGTTTGTGATTTTTGGAAGTTTTGAACTGATCAAACTAAAGATTGAAGTGATGAATGGTGTTTATTTAATCAAGTTTGGGTTTTCATTTAGCTTTTGGCCGAATTTTGAATTTGTTGGTGAAAGCTATTGGTCTCTGCGTTTTCTCTGTATGCATCTGAGCTCTGTGTTGGTTTAATTTGAGTGAATTTTGATTATGATACTTTGTTTGGGTCATTGCTACGTGGTTTTTTATGTCCTACCTTTCTTTAAGATCGGCTTTAGATGGGCGAAGTTGTCTCCACTATACCAAGTTGATACTCTTTCATTTTAGATTTGGACGAGTCATGCTTTCTTTTTTGAATAATTTCTTTCTCTACATTGGTTGCCAGCTACAGAGCAGATGTTTTAATTTTGAATTATTGACAGTTTTAATTTGTTGCTCGATGCAGCAATTGGGTTTAATGTTGAAACAATGCAATATAACAACATTAGATTTCAAGTCTGGGACTTAGGTAAGGGCTTGAGCAACTTGTTTACTTGATATAGCTGGCATATGTTTTCATTGAATTTATATAGTAACTATTTCAACTCCAGTAAATCTTATTCCATTGAGAATCCTAGTCGGGGAGAGTGGAGATCATCTCAAACCCTAAGAAATCTGCCTCCCTCTTTTTCTTCAACCATTTCTGCCTCTCCTTCATCACACTCAATCATCTTCTTCCTCAACTACAGGTGCTTCCCTTTTGAACTCACCTAGACTTGATTGATAAATGGATCATGCTGCAGGTTAGCTATCTGATTTAAATTTCATGAAATCCTCCAACTTCTAGGCTTTTCATGATGAAATTAAGTGCCTTGCTTTTCTTTGATACATTTTGTCTTTTTGGAATTGTGTTCAAGTTGTTTGTCAGTGCTTAGCCCTCAAAACATTAAGGTATGAACACTCTCCTTAGGTCTTGTAATGATTTCACCTTCTGTGGGCAAAATATTTCTTTTTTTCCTATTGTTTTGTTCCCATTTCTGCATACAATTAATTGTATTCACTTTAAATTTTAAAATTATAAATAATCTATAGAAATTTACTTTAGATAGGAAAGAATATGATTTAAAGTGCTTCTCAGTTCTTTATTATTTATATCCAATAGCTCAGTTATAATTTGTAGGACTTTCAGCCTATAGGGTATGCTGCAGATGAAGGAATTATACCATTACCCTGTTGAAATACCTGTTGTTGCAGTTGTATTTTAGTGTCAGATTTTTTAAATGAAAGATAATAGAAAAACTAATTAATTATTTATGTCCTCATTCCAGGTGCCCATCATGACAGAAATGATTGCAATGTTGAAGAAAAAAACATAACATTTTTGGAGTATTTTACAGCTGTTTCCTTACTTACCTTGCCTTTTCTGTATAAAATTTCTAACAGGTTGCTAGTAAGCTTGAGGTCTTTCCTGGTGCTGAGTTTCGGGTAGCATATGAAGAAGCAATTTATTATGGTGGCAGGGTCATACTTGGTGATCGTCCTATACAGGTTTGATATGTTCATTTTGACAGATTTCTAAATTATAGTTAGTATCAAGTGTCAGTGAGCATATGGTATAAATCTTGATCGCTTATGTCAATTATTTGACTATGTGATTACTGTTGCTATCTTACTCTTTCCCTTCCTGATTTGGCCACTTATGCATTAGTACCCAAAATGCTGAGACTTTATGCATTTAATATGTGCCTTGCATAATCTTATTGACTATTCACTTTCAAGCACATAATCCATAATTGAAATTGAGATTTTATTCCCTGATGGGTGAAGTTATGCATGTGCATTATGGACATGTTATAATGCCTTCTATTCTGAATTTCATTTATATGTCATTTTAATTATGTGGCAGAAAATATTAGGTCGTCAAATTGACTTCTTAGTATCTTTCTTCTATGGAAATATGAGTGCATGTGTTGTCCAGAGAAAGAAACTTGGTATTTTATATGTTGACATTGTCTGTTTCTTGTTCATAAGGTCGTCCATTTTCAGCCATAGTCATGAGGCATAGAAATCTCGATATTATGGCCTATGCCTATTTTGTGGCTTATCTCTGGCATTTTTGCCACACACGGTTAGATACATGAAAGTGTTTTTCCTGTGTCTGTGTCTACTGTAAGTCTCTTGCCTTGGTAGGAATTCCTGCTTCCAAAATAATTTTCCATTGTTCTACATAGGGAAATCATTATATTGGTCTTCAATGGATCTTTGCAAAACTTATCTTCACTTTTTTCTTTAGGAGTGAAGGTAATAAATATACCCTTGGAGAGCTTATGTTGATGAAGACCCAAAATATTGGATATGTTCTTCAAAAAGTTCAAAGTGAGAGAAAGGATCAATAAGGTAGAATGTTCGTTTTAATTTTTATTGAGGGATTTGTTATGTGGGCTTAATGATAAATTTTTGCATGCAGAAAGTTGAAAAGCTGACTGCTTCCTTGCACTTTGTTGAACACCAAAAGTCTGTCCATTTTTACTTTGCTGATGACAGGTTTGAACTGCAATTTCAATAACAAGCATACATAGCTGGACAAGTGTCCTTTATCTTCATTGATTTAGCATTTTTCGTGTCCATATATGTTTCAAGAGGCTTGTCTCATTATTTTGATTAACTTTTGATATTGGATAGAAGCTCATTGTAAATTTTATGGGGGAAAAATCCTTATTTCCTAGTTCTTTGTTAACTTAGATCTAAGTTTTTCTTCTTTCGACCTGACAACTCAAGCCAAGTTTAGATCAATGCATTTTACTTGATATAGATGTGGACAGAAGTTTAAAGATTGGACAATGTCATTGATTAATATAATTGGTAGGAATTCAAAACTTTACATGGTTAATCCTTTTTTGGAAAAATTTTGCTAGTTGATTGTTGTTGGCTATGTTATTTTAAAGTTGGTTCCTCTGTTTTGGTTCTTTGTTTTACATGGCTAATCCTTTTTTGGCAAAATTTTGCGCCTCTGACTTTGTAAGTTTTGTTTCCGACATTACTTAAATATGGGCACTCATGGTTAAAATATGTTAATTAAATGTTATGAATATTGATTTACAGTCTGGCATTATTTTATTCATATTGCTAGAGTTTTTCACTTTTATGTTTTTCTTTTCGTAATTTGCTATTTTCAATTTCAATGAGATTTATGTCATATGCAGGTGGATATTAACTATAGTTGCCAGTTGCATGCATGATGCTTGTCAAAATAAAATAGGAAATCTCTTATACTCAGTTGTAGCAAGCTTATTTTGCTTCAATTAAATTTATCTGGAATTTATTTATTTATTTTTTTTTTGCTCTTACTTGAGCAATGTCTTGGACATTGTAATAGGAATAATCAATATTTATTTTAATCTTATCCTTACAGAAATTTTTTTTAATGGATCCTAATAGGAAATTTGAACTGATGTATATATGTAATTTTTAAACTGATGCAGACATAGGAGTATTAAAAATAAAAATATATGTAATTTGTTATTATTTGATTTGTTTATCAGAGGTTAGGATTTAATGTACGCATTATTTTTTAAAAAAAAAAAATAGCCCTATCGTGGCGCTTAGTATAGAATAAGTGCCGCGATAGGTAATTTTTTTTTTAAAAAAGATACAGCCTATCGCGGCGTTTAGTATAGAATAAGTGCCGCGATAGGTAATTTTTTTTAAAAAAAAGATACAGCCTATCGCGGCGCTTAGTTTATAATAAGTGCCACGATAGATAATTTTTTTTTTAAAAAAAAAGAAACAGCCTATCGCAGTGCTTATTATAAATAAATAAGTGTTGTTTTAGGTTACTTATTGCAGCGTTTAGCAAGCGCCGCGTTAGACTTATTAGCCTATCGCAACACTGACTATTGCAATGCTTATAAGTGCCGCTATAGGATCAAAATAAAATCTGCTATAGGCATTTTCTGTAGTAGTGTGAATTAATACTTGGTGTGCCTCCATGTGTTTCATTACATTTAAAGGAATTCACTCTTCGCTTTCAAGATTCTAAAAGTGCGTCAGAATTGGTAAAATTTATGATGAAGAATGCTAGGGTTTTGAGGACTGTTCATACTTGTGCTGGTTCAAGCGAGTGTACACCCCAAGAGTTCAAAATATTAGCAGCTTCCCTCAGATCAAGCTCTGAGAGTTGTACTCAAATGCATGAACAACCACTTGTACTTATAATATCTTGATACTTTGATTCACACATTCATCAAATTTTTTTGTCTTGTGATTCTGAAACTGCTTGCCAAAATCGTCAAGGATTACTTGTTTCTTTTTCATATATTGAAGAACCGAAAGAAAAATGTGAGAAAACATCTTATTATGACTTTTGTGATCGTGAGACAAGCATTAAAATGTGATTGTAAATTCTTTGTCATATGATGTTTTAATGTTGCCAGCTTCTTGTCTGCGTTTTTTATTGATTATAACATTTTTCCATAGAAAAACCGTCTCGGAAATTTATTAAGAATTTCTTAATTGTTTTTTAACAAATTGGTAGCTGTAATTTGTAGGGGAACTGACAATTAATCACCTTTGTGGTATCGCATATGGTATGAACAATGATTTGATGTCGAGTGGAAAGAAGACATTGTATTCTCTAGATGGTATTTTGTTTCATACAAAGGAACTTTGAATATAAAGTTGTTCTTCACCAAAAGAAAAAATATAGATTTGTTTTTCTTTCTGCACATTTCTATTTACTGTTAGGTAAGTAGCTTGATTCAAATTTTTTACCATAGTATTATCTCCATTAAAATTTAAAATAAACTTCTATTGGTGTAAGACAAAGGTAAAGAATGAGATTTAGTTTTCACGAAACTTAGTAGGAAGTATGAATTCTCAGCGGAGGAAAATATATTAAGAGACATGGAAAAAAATTATTTGCTACTATAGTTCAACCAGAAACAATTTTTATATGTAATTTTTTTATTTAGCCACGAATAACAGAAGTTAATAACAATCGATTAATTCATTTTATATGAATGTAGATTGACAACAGAGAGAAATCTCCCCGACTCAGAGTAATTACAGTGGCTACATACTTATGTAGCTCGAAAAATAGTGAAATTGAAACAATTCACACTTAATTAATCCATACGTTTGGGGGTTTATACAAGCTTGCTTTAGTGTGAAGGGTAAATGATTTGTTTTTCGATTATACAATTGTCAACAAACGAAAGTCCTTACATCATTCTTTTTAAATCAAAAGGGTAGGTACTATAACGAATAAGACAGGTTAAAATAAAAGTTAGGCATGTTTGGATCTCACTTCTGGAGGCCAGAAGTGGATCCCAAAATCAGAAGTCATTCTGAGAAAAAAAATTATGTTTGGCCTCACTTATTTTGAAAATGACTTTTGGTCTAAAATGACTTCTGCAACGTGAAAAGTCAGAAGCAAAAAAAAAGTGACTTTTGGCTTCTGACTTCTGACTTCTAGTGGATCTCACACCTTTTGTTATGTATTATTTAATAAAGTTGGTAGGAAAATTAGACTGTTAGACCCCTAAAATTCTCAAATAAGATAATTTCTTTTAATTTAAAATTTTCTTTTTATCTCCAAAAATTTACCATAACAATTTCTAACTATTTTTCCCCACAATATACTCCTTTGAGCTAAAAATATTATTTTTTAAAATTATTTTCCTGAAAATAAGAGAGAAACTAAGCCTTTAATAAGAATATATGCATATGAAATATGTATTATTTAATGATAATGATGCCTTTTTTAGTAATTTTTCATCTAAACGTGCTTTTCAATATAATCATCCAAACATATTTCTAAAAATCAGATTGAAAAAAAGTTACTTATATCATCACAAATCCAAACATAAATCACTTCACACAAATGACTTTTATCCAAAAGTCACTTCTAAAAAAGTCATTCTAAAAAAAAGTCACTTCTCCAACGGCAATCCAAACACACCTATAAATAAGATTTGAGAAAAATATGCTTAGTACATGTACACAAGAAGCGAATAAAAGGAGCATGCTGATTTCAAACTACCTTCACAGTGTCACTGTTGTTGTCCTTCCATATATATATATATATGCGTGTGTGTGTCCATCTAATAAATCATTTTGAGGTTTTGGGGGCAGACGGTAATCTTATGATTGTCTAAACTGTGATGACATTCAGTATTTTGTCTTGTATGGTCGGTGTTACTTGACTTACATACCAGAGTCTCATATGTTTGGAATGTCGAAATTTGTTAAATCCCTAATGTTGATTTATAGTGCATCAAATTGATAAAATTTATTAGTATCATATTATTAGTACACACACATTAAATTTGCATTTTTTTTTATCTGTCTAACAAAGGGTATTCGCACTACAAAAAAACAGTTATTTTGCGACGGATTTTTGCGACGGAATTCCATCCGAAACTCGACTTTTCCGGCGGAATTCCGTCGGAAAAATTTTTCCGACGGAATTTTTTCCGTCGGAAATTCCACCATCGCAAATCGATTTAACGACGGAAAAAAAATTCTGTCGGAAAAATAATAATATTTTATAAATAAATTATTTTTTAATTTATAAATAATATATTAAAATATTATTACCGACGGAAATTTGCGACGGAATTTCCGTCGGTAATTTTTTAAATATTTAAAAAATTTAATCCACCACGTGTCGCTCCCACAAATTGCCTTCAATTTTGTCATTGGAGAGATTCGAACCTGCAACCTGTTGGGGGCGTGTCTGACGCCTTAACCAGTTAAGCTACGAACACCTTGTAAAATTATTTGCAAACTATTATATTTACAATATTTAAACTCCCATTATTATAATTATATTTAATCTTAACATATTATGAAATATTTTATAATTATTAATATATAATTTACATATTAATAATTCTATTATTTTTTATAAATAATTTTTATATTCATATACAATCCATTATATTTAGTATTTTCATTTTATATTATTAAATTATAATTATTTTTCATTTTATTTTATGACATTTTTAAATAATTATTTTATTACATATATTATTAAATTATAATTATTTTTCGTTTTTATTACTAATATTTAATTATTTATTAGAATATAAAATATTTTTTTAAAAAAAATAAAAATTAAATTTGGTAATAAATATATATCTATATACGTGTATATATATTAATTTTTATTAAATATATTTTATTTATTTATAAAATATTTTTAAAAATAAATTAATATAATATTTTTTATTTTTTATTTATAAATTAAAATAACAATTTATTTATAAATAATAAATAATTAAAGTTACCGACAGAATTTCCATTGGTAATTACCGACGGAAAATTTTCCGTCGGTAATAATATTTTATTATATTATTTATAAATTAAAATAATAATTTATAAATAAAAAAATAATTAATTAAATTACCGACGAAAATTCCGTTAGTAATTACCAACAGAATTCCGTCGGTAAATGTTCCGACAGAATTTCTGTCGGAAATTACCGACGGAATTTTTTCCGTCGGAAATTTATTGTTTTTTTGTAGTGTTGGAGCAATTATGGCAAAAAAAGAAAAAGAACAAAAACATTGTGAGGGACATTTGGGTCTTTTAGCAACATGTAAAAATAGGTCTTGGTTATGCAACAGATTTTTACTTTTATTACCTTCCATTTTTTGTATGACACTATCAAAATTCATAAGATCAACTAAAATAAGTGATGTTTCAAACCCAAAATATAAAAAGTGGTGTTTCAAACCAAAAAACAATAAGTGATATCGGTATAACACAGATCATGTCTTATATATATTTCACTAAATTGAATTTTATGGGAACTCATTTCCTTTGCATTGACTTTTATGATATTTTCAAAGTGAAACAAGTAAATCTAAAAAACTAGAGGCCAGATTATATTAGTAATAAGTAAGATTAAGAAAGATAATTAATAATTTTAAATTTAACAAAAAAATACAATCATTTTAAAAAGCTTCTTCATTATCAATGTTTAAACATATGTTTATATCTAAGATGAACATTTAAAAAACAATCGCAAATATTTATTTTTATTTTGCAAGTAGTCTTATAATATTTCTTCTGATCCTGAATATAATATGAAATTGACTTCTTCTTCTTTTTTTTTTTTTTTTTTTGGAGATTGAAGAAGCAAAATGGGCCAATAAATTTTAACAAATGTGACATATAATTAGATTATACATTAATCTATGAACAAAATGAATTAGTTTTGAGAAAAAAATTAAATATAAATAATTTAAAGTGGTTTATTTTACATCCTTAATTTAAAAAAAAAAGTCAACTTAATCTTATATTTAGGACTGGAGTGAGTAATAAATAGGAAAACAAGCTTTCAAAAAGGTTTTCATAAAAAAAGGGGCATGTACTTCATAAGAATAAGACATCTCTTAAAAATATTGATGGTGGAATTGTTAAATTATGCATGTGTTTTTTATGAATATAATTTTTGTTCAAAATTTATTTATATTAACTTTCAAATTAAATTGGCTTTTTGGGCGTTTGCTGCGTTTCAAACATAATTGGCCAAGAATAATCTTGAATTTTATTTTTAAAAATTTAATCTCAGGCCCAATCCTTATAGGTTTTTTTTACAAATTTTGAAAATTTAAGTTGTGTGTATCAATGTTCATAAAGCCAAACCGGACATTGAATTGGGAAAGCTTGAAGGGTCATGGTTCAAATGTCATCGGTTCAGTCGGTTCATTCAATTGGACTGATGATGGGATAATTAAATAAAAACTAATATTATATACACATATAATAATATATTTGAAAAATATAAAAAAATTTATATTTAACCGGTTCCAAAATTACTCCTTGCATTTTTACCTTCCCATCTACTCTCAACTTTTGCCTCAAAATTATGTCATTTTGAGATAAAATTTTTTGCATTTGTTTTTAATCATTAGATTTTACATAATATTAGTGACATTTTGACATATTATAGACAATAAATGGTTAAGTGTTCAATTTTATATGATTCTTTCAAAGATTTCATGTTTTAACTTAAAAAACTACAAAATTTAGAGGATTTAATATTTGAAAAATAATATAAAAATGAAAACTTAACCACTTTTTGCCCTTAATTATATATCAAAAAGTCACTAATTTTATGTATAATCTAATGACAAAAGCATATACAAAAAAGTTTACACCAAAACAACGGTTTTAGGGCAAAGGATGAGAGAGGATGGGAAGGGTTGGAGAGAATTCATGTCCTTTATTTTAAATAGGACACATTTTTTATGGCAACGTCATCTTTAATATAGGACTTATTTTGTGTTGATATTAACCTTAAATATAACACAAATTTTTAATTTTTATTAATCTTTTCCAAAATTACTTCTAATTCTTTTATCAAAATTACTTCTATTGATGTTCCCTAAGAACAATCAAATAGAAGATAGTTGGAGAGAATTAAGAAAGATGATTAAAGTGTCTTAGAAAAATCATAACATATAATTAAGTTAACTAACATCCTCAATATAATCAAGTAAAATAATCATGTCATATATTTACGTTGGAGTTTTGCAATCTTTTTTCGGTTGTAGGATACAGTACTACCCGTAGTTTATTGATTAATTTTAAGAGTGGAAATATGATAGGTCAAGCTAAGCTTTCGTTAAAAACACTTTGCCATGCAACATGAATATAAAATTTGAGTTTGGGCCTGAACTTGTATGTAGGCGTTTTTTGGCTTGAGCCTGCACTTTTGAATGGTCTGACAAAGTCTTGAATATTTTTAAAAGCGTACTTAAAATATAGGCATTGAAATAAGCTTAAAAGCCTATACCTTCAACTCCATGTATTACCAGCTTCAAACAAATTTAAATGCTTATACATGTCATAACATGTCTCTGTGGCTATAAAACTAGATTTTATCTCTTGCTTTTAAAGTAGAAATCATGATAACTATTCCAATTGAAAGAAAATTGCGAGTTACAGTAAGTATTATTCTTAAACAAATCATACAAATTAGAGAAGAGTGAGAGAGTTGGCATTGCATCTTAAGTAATAGAAGAGAAAGGAACAATAAGAGGTGAATGATTATTGAATGTAAGGGTCTAGCTTTGTGTATAAATCATGAGATATGAAATTTAGGTTTAAAACTACGTTAGTAATGTTATAAATAATTTATATATTTCATTTATATTATATTATAGACAGTAATATAAATTAAAAAATATCAAATAGACGATACATGTAGGATTGTATAACAGGACCTATATTTTGGGTCAAACCTAATTAATTGCAAGAAAAACTCATATTATAGATGGGGGAGTAATAAATATATTTTGACCTTACCATTCTTTCTAAACGGGAAGTAAGTCATATTATTAAAAAAATTGTGCAAGAACTACTTTTAATAGGGTATTTTAAGCAGGATAAAAGACATTAATTGTCCTTCAAATGTTTTAAAATACATTATATATATTAGAAGATATGTCCTTAATATTAACAAATTTGTGTAGCGCCCGAAAATTAGGTTAAAAAAAATAAAATGGAGCCGCCACCAAAATTTTTAAAAAGGAAAACTTTGGAAAACCTTTAAAATATTAAATAGGATTCGGGAGTCGATTATGCGTGGGGAAGGTGTTAGGCACCACAGCACCCGTTCAAAAGAACGGTTACCCTAAAATACTTATTTAAAAATAAATACGGCCTTTTTAATTCTATTTTAATCACAAAAGAACAAATTAATATATATACAAAAATAAATAAAAAAATAAAGAGAAAAAAATAATATTTACATTACTGGACTTGACCTAGGTTTTAACCTAGGGCCTATGTACCCTTACGGAATCAAAGCCCACGTAGTTCGAGTGGGTAGAAATCCGTGTCACTTGGTTGGTGTCTTTTAGAAAAAACATTTATTTAAATAAAACAAAAACAATTTATGTTTGGTTTGTATTTTTTATTTATAAAAAAAAGTGTATTATTTATATTTAGGAAAAAACAAATTTTGAAATAATTTTAGATTAAACTTCCTGGGGATATAATATCACACGGAAGAATAATCGATTTTATGCCTGGGGAAGTTATAAAAACTTCACACGACATAAAACCAATTTCAAAATCATGTTTTCTTTATTTTGTTTGAAAACTCTTTTTATAGGTTTAAAATTTTGATAAGAAAATATAATCACAAGAAAACCTTAATCATATGAGTAATCAAGCAATAATAATATCAGTAAGAGCAAAGTGAAGAAATCATACCAAGAAATATCCATCATGTTATGCAAGCATCATATATTTAAGGCATGTTACTCATCAAAAGATTAAAAGTAATTAAACAAAAGAAAATGCTCACATCACTAGTTTCTTCACATGATCTCAAATTAGTAAAGATAGACCATGATCATTAGCAAGGCAAAGAAAATAAGAAGAAGAAGAAAAAAGAGAGAAATTCTAGGCAAATTGCCTAATACTCACAAAAATGCCTCCATCTCTAGCAAGGAGATGTTCATTCATTGTCTTGAGCAATCAAAGATTAGATGATGGTGCAACGAAGAACTACTCTTGACTCACTTTACACTACCCACCCTATGTTAGAATGAGATGAGTATGTATGAAACATAAACTTCTCTACCTGTGTTTTTCTCTCCTAAACTTTCCTTCTTTCTCTCTCAAAACTACCTCTTTTCCTCTCCAAAAAAAACCCGTCCCTCTAAGACTCTTACTCTCACTTATATAGGCCACCTCCCTAGGGTTTACCTCTTAAATGCCTTTTTATTGTTGTTTATTTTATTTTATTCTTCTCTTGCAAGAAAACACGTTGCTGCTTCAAGAATCCAATTGTTCCCTTTTATCACTCGTTAATAGCTTCTCTTATGGTGTCTCAATTTTGCAATCACGTGGCCTATGATTGGTTGTCTTTGAAAATATGACGGTTGATTTTATCATTTCCTTTTATATTCAATACTTCATTTTCTCTTTTGAAATCAATCAGTAGCCGAACCATGCAATTTTCATTTCCTTTTTTAGCTTATTTCACAAGCATAATTTCCTAATTACTATCATGTTAAAATAAAAATAATCTGATAGATGTATATACATATTTCAGCATTTTGAAAAGGTCATTTGTTACCTTATTAGTTCTCTTATTCCCTCTAGACCTTTCCTAATAACCTACACCCAATCAAATTTCCCTTAATTGCTCACATGGTAGTGAATCATTCCCTTCTTTTCCTTGATTTATTTCCATCCATATTTCACCATCATGACCAAGATTAAATCACCATAATCATTTCCAATTTATTCCCTCGCTTGTGGCCCATCATCATGCTTGACTCTCCACAACTCATGCTTGCCTCACAAGAAAGAATCAAGAGTGCCTATTTTTATTTTTATTGTTATATATATTTTCTAATTTTTTATTTGGTGGGGTCTGGACAAAATTGGGTGTTTACAATTTGTCTGAGGGAAAAAAACATATATTTAAAAATTTATTGTTAAAACTTCCAAGAAATAGAAAAAATCACTAGAAAATAGTCATATAATTATAAAATTATATAGAAAAAAAATTGCCAGACGGCCCTTTTAAGTTTGTGGCTTTAGAGGGTTAGCCTTTCTTGGCAAGGGGCCTATCCACTTCCACTCTATTTAATTTATATACAGCTGGATTTGTATTTAACGACTGAGAGCTACTAAATTGTAAATATATTATACATTGAACAATAAATATACAATATAATTTTGAGACTGTAATAGACTCAACCACTAAAAGCAAATCTAAGGATGAAAATAATAAGTGGAAATAAGAGGCAACGGAGAGGCCCCTAGCCACGCCTTTTTAGGCTTGACTCCTTGTGAAAGTTACAAAGTATAAACCTGACCTTCAACTTCAATGAGCTTAATATCATGTAAAATAAAATTTTGTTAACTAGTAATTTATTTCTTAATATTTCCATTCTGGTTAACCAAATCTTATATAAAGATATAAGGTAATAATATTAAGATAGCATGGCATATTATTGAAAAAAATGATAAAACAACACATGAAAAAGATTTATTAAGACCCGTCTAAATAAGATATTAAAATTAGTTAGAATTTAAGATGAGTATTATCTTCACGAAAGAAAAGAAAATATTACTACTACAAGAAACAATATAATCCCATGTTATTAACAATATAATTGTGTGAAAAACTGAAACCGAAATCCCAAAGGCATTAGGAATTGAGAGCCAAAGAGAAAAAGCATAGTCCACTCTCTCAAGGAATCGCCTAATAATATGATGCCATGTGTCATGAATCGAAATAACGCAAGATGATTTTTCAGCGGTGTACGTAAATCGGCGACCTGGGTTCTCTTCACCACAGATATTAAGAAATAAATCTTGAGCTTGTCCTATTCATTGGTATCGCATCTGATTCTTCTTCTTCACCAAATTTCTGTTGAGAGAGCAGAAGACGGTAGATTCGCTTTCCCTCTGGCGCCGAAGATTCCACGTGAAAAAGCCGTAAGGCGTTGACTCTTTTCTATCTATTCATTCGTATAATTCTCCTTTTCTTTTTAATCCATTCTTTACCCAGATTCTCTTTTCTTGATATGGCATTTCCTCGCGCCTCGTTTCTTTTCCCCATCGTTTGTTTCTTTCCTTTGTTTTTCTTCCTTCATCATCATCATCATCATCTTCTTCTTCTTCTTCTTCTTATTGTCAGTTCTTTTTCTTTAAAGATAGAGTTGCAGAACCCCCTTCAACCTTGGTTACCCCCGTCAATTTTGAAACAAGAAAAACGAACTCATGAAGATCTTGAAGACGTTTACCAACGAAAATAGAAGACCAGATAACATTTGTGATCTTCCAAATCCAATGCTTCTCCATATCCTCTCTTTCCTTCCCCTGAATGAAGCAGTTCGCACAAGCCTCTTATGCAATAGGTGGAGATCCCTTTGGCTTGACATTCCCACGCTGAAATTTATTGGACCCAATTTTCAAGATCCTGAATCCTATAATAATTTTGTAGACCAAACCATCAATTTGGTTCATTTTAGATCTGTCAAAAAGCTTGTCGTATATGATTTTTCGAATCCTCAAAAGGTCAGCGAGTTAATTGACGCTGTTATGGCTGGCGAAAACGTTGAACATGTGGAGATTTATTTTAAAAATATGGAGGTGCCCTCTAGTGTTTTCTCTGCCGATAAAATCAAGGTGTTGAAGCTTAGTGGGGTAAAAGTGGGTAGTCTTACCCATGTTAATTTGGCTTCGCTCAAAGTATTGCATTTATCAAGCGCTGAATTTCCAGATTTTAGAAGCTTTGAAATGCTTCTTAATGCATGTGTTTTGCTTGAAGAATTGGAAATAGGATGTACCAATGTAATGCATCATCTTCCCATAAATATTGCAAGACTTGACCACCTAGTTATTGCAAATGTTCAGCCATGCCTGGTTCCAGTGGAAATCTTTTCTAATGTTACATTTCTGCGTTTATATGAGGTACGAATCAATTGTGATAAGTGATTTGTTCTTTTTTCTTTTTCTTTTTTTCTTTTTTTCTTTTTGGTTTATTTGTCCCCTTCAGATTTCATTGCCTAATTATTATCTGTTTTGTTTAGTGGGATAAGCAGGATGTATGGCCCTTTACTAATTCTATGCCAGCGTTTAATAACCTAATTCAACTGGAATGTGTTGCTGATGAGTGGACTAAGATGGTGAACTGTCTTACAAACTTCCCCAAACTTCAAAAACTAACCATTCACAAGGTTTGAAGATCTAATCTTATGTTTCTAGTGCACTTAATGCCTCTATTCTTTAGTAATGATAGATTGCCTTCATCCCCACCTTGAAGATCTAATCTTATGTTTCTGTCAGCTTGGTACTTCGTCCCCACCTGAACCCTTGATTAATGTGCCTCCATGTGTTTCATTTCATCTCAAGGAGTTCACTCTTTGTCACTTTCAAGGTTCTGTAAGTGAGTCTGATTTCGTAAGATATATGATCAAGAATGGTGGAGTATTGATGACTGTCTACATCTGTGTTATTCATGCAATGGACACTAAACTCTTGGCTGCCAAAAGATTAGCAGCATACCTTGTATCAGGCTCTAAGGCTTGCAGTGGAGTGCATACACAACCACTCGTATTCATGATCGATTGAAACTTCTATGTACATATTCCTCAGCTTCTTTATTTTTTGTGTGGTCATAGGTGATAGGACTAAATAAGGTGCCAATATTGCTTTCTTATATAATGGCAGAACGGGAAAGAAAATGCGAGAGGATTTTTCATGACAACTTTGGTGGTGTCAAGCCAGCTGAATTAGATGTAACTGAATCCTGTTTAGATTAGGGCCAGCGAAGCATATGTTTTGGAGCCTCTAAAAAGTTAATAAGAAATGGGCTCAAGTTTTCTTACTTTTTAAGGATTTATTTTGATTTTGTTTTGTTTAGGGGCGTGTATATGCGTATAGTATAAACAAAATCATAAGTGAACTGAAGATGAAGTCTCCTGAGTTATAAGATCCTTCTTTGAACATATTAATCATTGATTGATGCAATTATTTTTGGATTTCCACCATTATCCTAAATTCAAGTTATATGTCTGTTTAGTCAAATGGGTTGAATGTTTTTGCATTAGAAACTGCAGCATATACGTCATACTACCTCTACACCTAATCATAGCACTCAATTTACCTGATTTTTGATATTGTGAACTCTCACCTGTAAATTTAGAACAGTTGAACACTTCAATGAATTCGGGCGTATTCTTTAAACAGTATTGTCATTGTCAGTCTGTATTTGGCTGCGTATTTACATGGTAAATAAGCTCATTAGTACATGCATGGTTGTATGGTTTGTACATGAGTCATCCACAATTGTGTACATGTTAATTAGGTTCATTAGTACATGGTTGGCTGCGTATTTAAAAATGTACTAGTTTATAATGTAAGTTGTTTTCCAGAGTAATTTATATTTATTTTTCAATTTTATTTATATAATTATAAATTAAATATGGCCTTTTATATATTTATTTCTCCTCCAAAACCTAATTTAACATGGTTAAAGTTTGAAAACTTTTCAAGTTAATGTATTTAATGAGTTAACTTTTTGACCTGAGAATTTAACGAGTTAACTAATAGCTTGGTTTTGATAAATTATTTGAAGTGACTTTTGGACTAGATTGAACACTTTCTCTGTGTTTGATCCCTTTTGCTAGCTACTCCTAATTTTAATAATAATGTAGTAACTAACAAGTATTTTTTGTCCTATATATGGCACTTGTCCGTTTTTAAGAGGCATTAAATATCATTTCCATACGTACTCATATTTAATAAATGTAGTGTGAGAAAGTAATAATTAATACTTCATTCGTAATAATTAATACTTCATTCATCACTATATAAGGTCTTAATAATCAAATTGAGATGTTCTTAGAAATTGTTAAAATTAATTTAAAATAATAAATGTGTAGGAAATATTTTTTTAATCCAAAAATGCCCTCATTTTATGATTGGGCCAAGGTGAAAGTAATAATAAAAAATAATAAAATGTAATATATGAAATAAATTAAGGGTGAAATGTAATTGGTTATTGAATAATTTTGGCATTATATTAAATAATTTGACATTTATGGAATTATTAAATAATTCACGTGTGATCGCCCTTAATGAGCTTGATCACTCCCACAAATTATGGCATTATTTTTGACATTTATGAAATATTACACAACCTTAAAAAATGAGACGAACAAAACATTTTTAAATCATAAGACTTTATGCTTATTCACAAAATATGTTTTTTTCAGTCTCTAGGTATGATTTCCTTCTACACCCCTTCCTTTATAAGACAATTCTATATAATCATGTATTATAAATGAAGCTTCCAACCTTTCAGATTTCAAAATAAGATTTAAATAGAAAATTTGTTAGAAAACTCATATTTGTCTTGAGTGTCTCCCTTAGTAGCAAAATAAAATGTACAAGTTGTAACGCTCTATATGAATATTTATGTTATGTTTCTTCTTTCAGCTACATTAGTTAAGTTCATTCTATGAAGAAACTTCACATATAGACTATATTACTGTCCATCAATGATGTACTCATTATCTCACAAATCACCTTTATTAATTCACTACCACAGAAAAAGCCTATAGCGGTGCTTTTTTTGACTCATAAGCGCCGCTATAACCAGCGCAGCAATAGGTCCAGCGCCGCGATAGGTCAAATGACCTATCGCGGTGCTTTATAAGCGCTGCTATAGGTTGGCCTATAGCGACGCTTATTAGGTAAGCGCTGCTTTAGGCTTAACCTAAAGCGGCGCTTATTATTCCAAAGCACAGCTATAGACCATTTAATTTTTTTTAAAAAAAATAGCCTATACCGGCGCTTATAATTAAAAGCGCCGGTATAGGTTATTTTTTTAAAAACAAATAATTTTTAGTACTAACCACTAGCATTAAAAATAAATCCAAAATTAAATATTCTATTATATTTTATTGATATAAAAAAATTAGTACACTCATTAATAGCCAGAGAAAAATGGAAAACATAAAAAGCCTATATAATCACAAACTATGAAAAACACAAACACACTAAGATACAAAAAACTAAAAAAACAACAAAGATAAACTTTACACCTAAATGTGATGCAAAAGAAAAAATAATTGACAGATCATTTTCATTTATTTTTTAGCTCATTATTTCTCCACAGCAAAGAACAAAGCCAATGACCGCCAACAATATAGGCACATTAGTATAGAGCTGTATGTTTGAACAAGACCAACATGCTTGGCATATTTCTACACAGTACAACGAGAGTAACAAGTGTGACATATATGTTTGAACAAGTGAATCCTCAATGATGCAAAAAAGCAAATTCTATTTAATCCTAAAAAACGAGCCTAGAACTAAGAGGTTCTGAGCTATTTGGAAAACTTAAACCGCATATGGAAAATATATATACATCAAACAAGGTGTCAAGTAGAGTTAGCTGATATAATGCTTCAAACAAGCTTGAATAGCATAAGAATATCAGTTACTGATTGGGATCCTAATACAACATTTCATGAACCTTCCCAACTTAAGAGACTAAATAGTCATCTACTGTCATATCAGTCCGCATGAACAAAGGGTCTGGATTTTGTCAATTTAAACCTTGCTTTTCCCCTTCATCTTTTCTTTTGGCTCATTATAAGATAATGATGGGCATATGTTCTGTGTGAAGAGGCAAGTTAAACATTATTTTGGAGCTTTCATCCAATAATTTGAGTTTTAAGATTGAAATGCCCCGGTACTAAAATAAAGTTCACATACATAAAAGATAAATTACCTAAAAATGAGAATAGGATCAATAAAGCTGCCCCAAGCTCCACTACCTTCCAATTGGCCACCTTTGTTATATCAATTGTGTGCATATTTTCTATCAAGTTGTTGAACCTGTATCTGAACCCCAAATACCAGCCAATATGCTGCAGAAACCCTCCACTACAATTCCTCGGCTCACAACTCCTGGAGTTGATGCAGCATGATAAGTTCCAACCTGTAATGGTAAATTGTATGACCAAGTTTTAAGTTCTTCGATAAAACAAAAAGTAGCTTAGTTCAAACTTAAAAAGAAGCTTTAGCACTGACTTGCATCATGTTATTTTTTTGTTGTTGTACAATTTAACCCAAAGATTTGACAAAAGAAAAAGAGAGAAATATTTACATGATTTAACAAATTTAAAGTAGTGGTAAATGGAAAAGTTAAAGCATTTTTAAATACAACCTTGATTATCTGAATTTCAGTTCTTTACACCCTAGTAAATCTCCTGAAAAAAGGAAGATGACGAACTAGAGAAATTTAGTAAATTAAACATGGAAGACAAGATTTGGCCCAAAAAATCATAGAAGACAAAATATATTTCTTTGCTACCCAAGATTTATTGAGCTCTAATGATCACAACAGAAATATCACTTAAAAATTGCAAAGCATTCTTACCTGACGAAAAGAGACATTAAGCCACTAAACCCCAGGATGCATTGGAATATTGAACCAACAATTATAGCTCCTTGGAGTTCCCTCATTATGTACCTCAATTTCTATAGTTGGATCAAGCATTCATTAATATTGAAAGAGGGAATAAAATCCTCCTTTATAAAACCATCAAATAATACACACAAAAAGAAAAAGGATGAAAAGTCATGCGCTGTCACAGAGTTGTTCCCTTTTATTTGACTGCACCTATAATAGGAATATTTTAAATATAGTTGACATGCAGCTGCATCAATGTCTGCCATATTGGCAGTAACACATAAATATGCTTATATTTGTGCCAAAAGGAAATTCAACAACCTTATTGAGATAAATATGACCAATAAAGCCTGCATCAGTCTCGAGACCTCCATTGCTAGCTCTCTCACATTGGTATCTGAATATAAATATGCCAAAAGAGTACAGTGAACCCAATAAAATCATCATAGAATCACCATAAAGACAAAATTGCATGGTAACATGCTACTGTGGAATGGTAAGGGCAGTAACACAGTACTTTTCATGACATATCAGTATTGTTCTTCGCAAAAAGGGTACGACTTTATCAATAATAGAACTTTGGATTAATTTCTTTTCTTTTCATACCATTATTTCGAAATTATCTTGAATTATCTTGGCAAATAAACATGCACCCATGCAACTAACATGATAAATAACCCAGATGCCTCAAACTGTAAGTTACAAGAAATAATGGTTGAAAACTTAAATCAATACAACATTTCTGAGTTATAATGAGATGTATAGAGAATATGAAACAGGTTACAAACTCAATCATAACCTCATCTGCCACCTCTTTAAGACTAACTTTTCTCAATTAATTTTTAACCACATAAGCTGTATTTTCTCAGCAATACTGCTATCCACAACCAAAATCATTCAAAAACAAAATCACACACCTATCAATTGGCTCATTCTTAAACCTTGCCTTGCATACCAATATTTCCTGATACAAAATCATCAATATAAAATCAGAGAAAGCAAATTCAACTAACAATAAAAAAACAAGAAGCATCAAGTATTTCATGAGCAGTAGAGTTGTGCTTCTCTAAAACAGTATCTAGTGCAGATATATAGTAGAGTTGTGCTTTAGCCTTGTGAATAAGGTCATACATCATATCTGTCACTCATGTCTGTCACCTCTGACATAGCAGAGACAACAACGACTTAATTGAAACCCAAAAGCTCTGAGTGCTGTTGAAAGCGCTCTCTCTTGAGAATTGTGCAAGAAGGCAAAATGACTTATTCGGGTCACCAGAAAGTGCCACTGGATAGACCTCAACTGGAGGGACAAGATGATCAAGAGAAGAAAAAGAAAACGGAAGAACCCGTGAGTACTATCATAGATGACCAAATGAGTGAACAAGAAGAAGAAGAATCACAAAAGCAAAACATGGGAACTGAAAACCCCAATGTAACAGAAGGAAAGAACCAGAAGGCAAAATTCCCGTCCTACTGGGCCTCTCTAATGGGCTATAATGGAGTAGCACATGGAGATCTACCATTGGAGGAAGATAACCTTTTCGGGCTAGACAAAGAAACCTACTGGAAACTTCCAGAAGAAGTCAAGAAGCTGATGGAACTCTACCCTATGGTTTCGGTCACCCAAGAAGACTTCAATGAATGGTGTGAACCATGGAACTTTTCCTACATTCTCACTGTGATAGGAAGACGTTTCAATCTATATACTCTGAAGGATTTGCTCAAAAATATGTGGGGATTTAGAGACTTTGAGTTGATAGACATCCCAAATAACTACTTTGTGCTAAGGTTTAAAGACCCAGAAAACTGGAGGATGCAGTACAAAAAGGTCTTATGCGATGGACCATGGGTAGTGAAACAACACTACTTACTAGTTCAGAGATGGTCCCTATACTTCAACCCCTACCAAAACCCCCTTGGTAGAGTTGCAACATGGGTTCGGATCCCAGACATTCCCATACATGGCTATAACAACCACTTTATCTCAAGGCTTGGGGATCGCATTGGGAGAACGCTAAAGGTTGATATGAACACCTTACAGGACTTCCAAGCGCCAACATCCAAGATAGAAAGAGGAAAATTCGAGAGAATATTCGTAGAGCTTAATCTCTAGAAAAAATTAGTCCCTAAAATCATCTCGTGTGGAGCTGTGTTTAATGTAGAATATGAAGGGTTAGGACTTATCTGCTTCGCTTGCAGAAGATATGGACATAGAAGGGAAGCATGTCCTTACAAATGTAGCTCAAGCTCCAATGGGGCTGGAAATGTAAACCCCCAGCCGACCACAACGCCAACACTGTCCCCCCACCCAAGAACATCTTAGAAGAGCAAGGCTTTGGTCCTTGATGCTTATCCAACATACAAGCAAATCTCGGATACCCTGGTGGCAAGAGCAGAAAGGAAGTCAACGTCAAGGTGTAGGATCTGACATTCGTACGAGGAAGGAGATCACTCTTGGTCAAAGGTCAAGATTCGCTACAATTGAAGATCTCAATGAGGATGAAGAATTAGGTGGGACAACCAAATATGGGAAATTAGGGGTTGAAGGAGCACCTGACACGGGACCAAAAGCAATGGTGATTCAAGAAAAGAGGAAAGTACCAGTGACATCAGAGAAAGGTGGCAGAGAGACAAAAGGGGGAATAAGGAAACTTAAGGGCTCCAAAACTAGGGTTGAATTCAAACCAGTAGGTAAGGAGAACAAAAAGCCCCAAACTAGGCCGCATAATGCAGTTGGGCCAGGCTGAGAATGCTCTAGATGAACAAGGAAGGCAAGAAGATTGTTACTCCAATGGGCCTAAAGATAATTCCTGCTATGAAGGAAGCCAACAGGACATATGTTGGGCCGGAGCATGACAGTAATAATGAGCAAGATTGGGTAGATGGACACCTTACAGGTCGAAATAATCAGAATAAAAAAAGCACCAAAGGGCAAAGATCCCACGTGGTAATTCAAGGCCACCTGTCCAAACTAACAGCGAGCCCAAAGAAACTAAAGCTCCAAGAACCTCCTCAGGACGCCACCAACACCCAAGCCCACGAACCGTTCACTCCCCAACTAGGAAATCAAAGTGAAATACCATCAGCTCCAAACTTATAAGAAGTGGAGAAATTCATTCAGAGGCCTAAACCACCAGACCTAAATGAGTCAGACTTTAATGATGCCATCGAGTTCATAGATGAGCAGGAATTGGTGTTGGAGGAAAATCAGCTTAAGGATAATGTTGATTATGCCGAGGAGAGCTATGAAGATTAAGGTTCTGTTAATGATCCTTCTTTATTTGATTGTTTTAATGATAATAGCTTCATGGAATTGTAGAGGGGCTGGGAGCCGGGCCTTCCCTATCACTGTTAAGGATATCATAAAGAAGTATAACATAGACATTCTGTGTTTATTGGAAACAAGAATTAGTGGAGAGAAAGCTGATAAAGTAGAAAATTGGGGTTTAGTAACTGGATTAGGATAGAAGCGATTGGCTTTGCTGGTGGCATCTGGATGTTTTGGAATAATGTAGCCTTTGAGGTTAAATACTTATCATCTAATCCACAGGTCCTGCATTATAAAGTCTGGGATATTCAACAAAAGCATAATTGTGTGATATCTGTGGTTTATGGAGAAACTAATCCGATAGCCCGAGGCCCTCTATGGCGTGATCTACAATCCTTAACTGCAAGAGTGGACAAACCGTGGCTGTTTCTGGGGGATTTTAATACATTCTTGTCACTGGAAGATAAGGTAGGGGGAGCAGCTGTACATAAACAAGCTATGCAACAGTTCAAAGACTGTATCGATGCTGCAGGCCTTATTGTACCAAGCATTAAAGGACAACGGTTTACCTGGGAACAGGTGGATCTCAAGGAATGCTTGGATTAGGTCTTCAACAACTTCAATTGGATCTCATGCTTTCCTAATTCCCAAGTGTCCCATGAATTAAAGTTCAAATCAGATCACAGAGTGGTGGTGGTGGTTAATACATATGCAACGCAAAATGGACCCCCAAGAAAAAAAGCTTCTCCTATCAAGCTGCATGGTGTATGGAGGAACAATTTAAAAATATTGTTGCTTCAGCTTGGGAGAACAATACATGGTATGAGGAGCTTCAAAACTTCACAAAATTCGCCACCCAATGGAATGACAATCAGGTGGGGAAATTCACGAAGAGGAAAAATCATATTATAAGGCGCTTAGAAGGTATTGACAGGAGAAGGAAAAATGACTTGCGAAATGGCTTATTTCGAATTGAAAAATAGCTTTGGGCAGATTATCATAAACTAGTTGCATAAGAAGAACTCGTCTGGTTCCAGAAGTTGAGATGCCAATGGCTCCAATGGGGGAACAAGAATACCAGATTTTTTCATGCCTTGACAGCTGTTAAAAGAAAACAACAACAAATTGCTTCTCTTCAAGATGACACAGGGAGCTGGGTGGACAACCATGATTCACTAAAAAGAATAGCCTGCCAATTCTTTCAGAAGTTCTACACCCAGGACAACCAGGTCTCCAACCCCAGAGGATGGTTTTCTAACTTCCCCAACTTGCAATCAAGGGAATTAGAAAATCTATCAAGACCGGTAGACTGAATAGAAATAAAAAATGATGCTTTTGATATGGGAGCTTTCAAGGCGCCAGGTCTAGACGGTATCCAAGCCCACTTCTTCCAGACCCAATAGGAGGTAATAGGAGGGAAAGTTTGTGAGCTTATCAAATATGCTTTCAACAACCCATCCCATATCGCCAAGATCAACGAAACCAAGGTAGTGCTCATCCCAAAGGTTGACAACCCAGCAACCATGAAGGAATTAAGACCCATTTCCTTGTGTAACGTGAGCTTTAAAATAATTGCCAAGATTTTGGCAAATCGTTTCAAGCCAGTAATGGACAAGCTTATTAACCAAGAGCAATGTAGTTTTGTTGCAAGTCGGGCAGGATTTGATAACGTGATTATTGCCCAAGAGATAATCCACTCTATGAGAACTTGCGATAAAAAAAGAGGCTTTGTAGCAGTCAAAGTGGATATAGAGAAAGCATATGACAGGCTAAGCTGGAACTTTATAAAAGATACATTAATGCATCTCAAGCTGAATGAGCACTTGCGAGAAGTTATGTCCTGCATTACCTCAACCACCATGTCCATTCTATAGAATGTTGACGAAGGACCCTCGTTTACCCTATCAAGGGGGGTCCGACAGGGGGACTCTCTCAGCCCCTACATCTTCATCTTATGCATGGAAAGACCTGGACAATTGATTAAGGCAAAATGTGCAGCTAATAGGTGGAAACCCTTCTTCTTCAAACCTGATGGGCCTCACATTTCACATTTATTCTTTGCCGACGACTTCTTCCTTTTCACGGAAGCATCAACTGACCAAATGGTGGAAATGAAGAGAATAATGCAGAGCTTCTGTGAAGTATCAGGGCATAGAATCAACTTGGATAAATCAAAAATGTTTTGCTCCAAGAATGTCAACTTCAATAGAGCCACGGAACTAAGTCAGATGCTTGGAGTTGGTTTAGCAGCAGATTTGGGCCAATACTTAGGAGTGCCATTAATCCACTCCAAAGTCACAAATTCCCTGTACTTCCCCATTGTTTAGAAAGCCCGAAAAAGGTTATCCTCATGGAAGAGTAGGTTCCTCAGTGCTGCGGGTAGATAAGTTCTAATTAAAGCCATGCTCTCTACTTTGCCTACATACCAAATGCAAACCAGTTTGCTACCAGTTAGGATCTTGAAAGAGACTGAAAAATTAAGTCATAGCTTTCTTTGGTCCTAAGATGCCAAAAGGAAAAAGATGCACCTAGTCGCCTGGGACAAAATCATGAGATGCAAGAGTCAGGGGGTTAGGCATAAAGAACATGAGAATTCAGAATGAGGCTTTTATGATGAAACTTTGTTGGGGCCTCTTAACTAGAAAACAAGCACTATGGGTCCAATGCCTATGGGCCAAATACAACTATGGAGATGGGAGAATCCCTACAATGGTTAAACGACGAAATTGCTCACTTACATGGAGGTCAATCTTAGTGGTGTAGGAGGAATTCTTCTCGAGAATTGGCAGGAAAATAAATGATGGTAATCTACTATCTTTTGGTGGGATCTATGGTCCCCTTTGGAAATGCCCCTTATATCATATGCTTGGAGACAGGGGAGATCACAGCCATGGAAAGAGTGCGAGACTACCTCAAGCCAGATGGCAAATGGGATGTGGACAGATGGCGAGGGGTGCTACCAAATAGAATCATAAATATATTATCCAGCATAAGACCTCCCAAAATTGACACCCCTGACCAATTTACCTGGAGGCCGGCTAAAGATGGCAACTTCACAGTGAAAGCAGTGTATGAATTTATCTCCTAAAAGGAAGAACAAGATCATCGCCCCCTTTGGGAGAGGCTGTGGAAGTAGCAAATCCCAGAGAAAGTCAAGTTATTTTTGAGGCAAGTCTCTCATGAGAGATTGCCCACCAACTCACTCAGAGCTTCTAGAGGCATATCCTAAACAAACAGTTGTCCATATGAGTGTCAAAGTGACGAGAGTATAATCCATGTCCTTCGTGACTGTGAGAAAGCGAGAGACATGTGGCATCATGTTTTACATCCTAACAGCTTTTCTAGATTTTTTTCTGGTGACTTGCAGGCTTGGCTAAAGAGGAGTCCTAACAAGGTCCTTGGCCGGAGAAATACAAGAACATCAAATGGAGCAAAGTGTTCAGTACTGTATGCTGGCTTCTATGGACAACTAGATGCCGTCACGTTTTTGAAGGCATCACTACACCAACACGAGATCTCATAAACAGGCTGAACAATAACCTGTTAGAGTGTGTCGTGGACACTCAAGACATCACTTGTATGTGATTCCATGTAGTCTAGCTCTTTTGAGCATGTTGGCTAGGAACTTTATCTAGCAATTTATGTACAAGCTTCAACTTGCCCCCAAAGTTCAAAAAAAAAAAGAGACAACAATGACTTTCCTCTCAGAATCATCATTGATTATTGTATCTGGAACATTTTTAATTCTTAATGCAGTTCCCACACAGGTTCCTCCAAATGTGAATAGACCAGGTTTCTCCTTTAGGAAGTTGTTTTTCTTTTACAGATACATCCAGTGAAACATCTACCAGTTAAAAAAGAAAAATTGTATTATAATCATAAATTTGTGAATAGACAAGGTTACTCTTGCACCTTTTGTTGACACATTCCAAGATAAATGCATGAGAAAGATTTAAAACACAAAGGTCATTAAGGCATGCCTGTCCATATGTCAATTTGAAAAACAGGGAGACGACTGCATTTGCAAGCAAAATGCTTACGCTCATATGAAAACTCCACAAATGCAAAACGGAGAATTGAATTTGGATCACCACAGATTCGGCAGTCAATAACCTTCAATCAAGGAGAGAAGCTTGATGTGAGATTTCCAATTAATGAAATTATTAAAAAGGCAATCTATCATTAAAATTAATTCATCAAAAAATGGAAGATAATAACAAACAACAAAAATTAATTGCATCAGTTCTCGAAAGTAGTGATAGGTCACTAGTAATACAACTATTAGTGAACATAGTTCATAATAAGCTTTTGTAGTAAAAAGTCTAGCGCCAAAACCAGATCACAAGCACCATGGGAAAAGGTTGACAAAAAAACTAACATCAACTCTGGTTAAAAAAATTTCAGCAAGGAAAATAAACTAAATAGGAAGAGTCCCAAGAACAAGCAATTAGTGAAACACGAAAAGCATGTTTTGTTCTGCTTAGCAGCATCATAGGAAGATGTCAGTGAAGCTTAGCACAAGGAACAAAAAGAAAAGAAAATGTCTCAATGGAACATATGAATAGCATTTTAAAAATGTGTAGAATAAAGAAAGAAAATAAAAGAAATGTAAGGTGAAAACTATAGCAAAACAGCATGAGTCCCTGCTGCTATAATACAACAGTGACAACCATAATGATAAGTTCCATTTGAGAATTGCAAAGAGAGAATGACTAACAAAATCTCCAGGTGAGGTTCATGACTTACTTGCCCACAATTAGTAAATAAGGCAGCAAGCCGCTCCTCAGTAACC
This sequence comes from Mimosa bimucronata, assembly GCA_037074515.1. Lineage (NCBI taxonomy): Eukaryota > Viridiplantae > Streptophyta > Magnoliopsida > Fabales > Fabaceae > Mimosa > Mimosa bimucronata. Next base: position 8,357,090 of record CM073446.1, read on the forward strand.
TATATCAAGAAATGAGATAAGTTCAAATAATCCAATCTTGCTATTTGTCCCAAAAAAATACAATTATAATCAGTGTAATTTAGTTTATTGCCAATCGCAATTAAGGATAGATATAGTAGTTACCAGTCATAACACCTCATAACATGATAAATATAATCCTACAACTTCACAAGTTGCACCAAAACACATTATATTGCAGAATATATCAACACCCCCATCCATCATGTACCCATATTTCCATTTAGACGGAAAAAAATTCAACAGAATCTCTAATTCCTCACAACGTCAAATTAATCACACAATTTATAGGAAGAAAGAACATGAATACGCAAGAAAAAAAATTGACACATATGTTCATAATCACCTCTCGGCCCTAAACAACAAAAATTTCAGTTTATTTTTCTTGTTTATCATCAGCATCAAAACATCATTACAAGATTTCATCCATCAATCCATGAGAGGAGAATCAAATACTGAACAAGAACATAAAGTCAAGAGGACAGAAAAAGAACAACGTACGAACCTTGGCAATATATTCCATCTCAGCGAACCTGAAAGCGACATCGAGGCAATTAAAGAGAGAAGAAAGAAGAAAGCAAGCCTGGCAAAAGTTGTCCAACCAAAGCATTTCTTATCTAATGATCCTCTTTTGGAGCTCCCAGAAGGCATCGGCCATGGAGGACAGACTTGGCAGCATAACTTCTAAGAAGAGAAGGGAAATCGAAGCAATGAAGTAAGAACAGAACCCTTACCCTTGAGAAACCACCATCGGCTGCACTCGATCCATACAGATTTAAAGCCGAAAGTTGACAAGAACAAGAACAATGAATGAGAAGGCGACGTCGACGATGTGTGTGATGTTTGTGAGGGGAGGAGTGAGAGTGATCGGAGACGGAGAAGAAGAAGGCGAGGGTTTGGGCCACAAAGAGGGAGTGACGACAATGGAAGAAGGGGAGAGGGTTTGGAAGAGGGAAAATGGTGGCAATAATGAATAAGTTTTGGGGAGATGAGATAAAAGAATGGGGGATATGAGAGGAAACGGGCGGGGAAGATGAATTTTGTAGAGAAAAGGGAGGCCTATTCAGGTGTTTATAACTCTAAGCTTCAGAATAAGGTAAAAAAATAAAAATAAATAAATAATATATCCTGACGCTTAGAAATATATAAGTGTCAGGTTAGGCACAGGATAAAAAAATTTAAAAAATAATCCTATACCGGCGCTTATAAATATAAGTGTCGGCATAGGGCAAATATTATTTTTTAAACAAAGATACCCTATCCCGGTGCTTACAAATATAAGTGCTGGGATAGGTTTTCCCTATTTAAAAAAAATGTAAAATAGAGATCAGTTGGCCTATCCCGGCGTTTATACTCGTAAGTGCTGGGATAGGTCTAAACATAAGCGCCGCTATAGGTCATTCCCAACACAACAGTGGTGCTTATAACTATAAGCGCCGTTATTGATGCGCCGTAATAGATTATTTCAGTAGTAGTGATTCCACAGTATTAACCTAGTAGGTCAACTACCACTTTTACTTCATATAACTAAAAGGCATCAAATGATACTTCTCAATTATAAAGCAAAAAATATTCACATATTATGAAAAGTCATATGTAAGGGAAATGAAACATTTCATCGATTAGAACACAAAAAACAGTGCATTAGATCTCTAACTAATCATGATCCTTTAAATTCCTTTAAATGGCACAATGGTTTGCATGTTCCCTAATGCAAACCATGTAATTAGAGTTAATAAGGTTAGGAGATTTGAATGTATTGCTTTCTGAATCCTTTTAACCATTTTATGGAGACATTTAGTAATCTCCTATACCACACAATGTGAAGAAATCTTAGTCATGATAATCTTAAAAAAATGAGATTTTAAATGCAATGGTGCAAGATTATAGCCATAATTATCTCCAATCAAACCTTTCATTACAAGCATAGTACCATTTAAAAGCTTGCTTCGTTATAGCCTTAGAGTTGGCATATGATAATCCTCTTTTATAATCTCATTTTCCTCCAATATTGAGCTACACTTTTACATGCACTTTTCGTTTGAATACTTTTGTATTCACGAAAAGTATAACAGCTTATACCATAGAGATGATAAAAGATGAAAAGTCTCCCACCATATTAATAGACATAGCTTGTACCAAATTATTTCACGGAGAATCACTTTATGGTCAATACACATTACAGTAACCTTCATGAGAATATCATGTATTCATTATTCATTCCATAACTGAATCTGAACATTGTTCCATTCATTATATACAAAACAATAATATGTCCTTAATTGAGATTATGGTAATGAGACAAGTAAATCCCATTATACGATTCTCATGACTAGTATCAATTGGTGTAACACTTGTTTTGTAAATCCATTTAATTACTCACTAACCTGAATATAACAAGATTTAATCAACATTATGTTAGGAAAAAGAGTTTATCAAATAAGTAGAGCTAACATATTTAGAAAAGGCTTGACATAAAACTCCTTTGGATCCAAATTGAATTTGACTAACTATGATAGAAAGAAACCTTCCAAAATATTTAAAATATTCTATCATAGTTAGAAAAAGATTCACCATAATAAAACAAGAACAAATCCATGTGAGAAAGAGGTCACGCCAAATCAATAGTAACATGGACAATAAAATTTCAACCTTATAAAGGAACCTATCCATGTTAGAAAAGAAACATTCTACATTAAGAGATTAAAACATGGATATAAAAATTCAATTCACAAAACACATTTACCCATGTTATAAAGGAAATCACCTAACATTGATATTAAAATTCACTGATAACTAAAAATCCCTTAACTATGTTAGAGAAGAATTTCACTAACATAGTTAAATAAAAACCATTGATAAAGCATTTCAAAACATACCATGATAGAAAAGGGCATACCTATTGTGGTAATTAGAATTTAACATACATCATACAATTTACCACTTTCTTTTCTTGAACACATACAAAAACCAAAATACTTTGCTAAACACACCAAAACAGCTCATCTAAAATACATCACCACAATCCACCATAAAAAATATATCATAATTTCTCAAATCCAAAGGATTTCAATCCTTTCTGTCAAACACCATGGAATTCCCGATTGACTCTGACCAAACAAATCGGTCATAAAAGACTCAACGAAACTAGAAGGCCCAAGCTTGTAATGGCGGAAATGGACCGGTCCTAACCAAGTAACATAATGACAATTATCCATAATATAACTAGTAAGAAATTGTAACCATAATCTTGAAATAAACATGCAATTTAACAATGCGGAAGCAGATGGCTGCCTAGGTACATGTGTGGCAATATACAAACTCTGCATAGGCTAAAAGAGAATCTAACTATAAATCATTGAAGTCCTGACACCTCCATTCCCCGTGACTCCGCTATCTGAATAACACCTAAAACAAATAAGCAACCTACGCATGAGAGTGTGTGCTAGTAAGGTGTCAATGAGGGAAACTATATAATATACCATAATTAAAAAATGTATGAACAATCCCATTGCCAACAATATGCACAATGCTAGAAAACCATTTTGAAATACGATATATAATATACCATAGCTGTCACAACTTATCAAAAAAACGTTTCACGACCATCCACAACGTTCATCTTGCAAATCGTTACGATTGTACCCTACCATTAGGTGGACTAAAGTGAAGCTCGACTGTAGTCTCAACCCCATACCCAGAACCACAGAGAAGTAGAACTTGATGGGGTTTTAACCCATACCCAAAACTGTAACATCCTAGAAATTTAATTGATGATTATTGGGCTAATTAGGAATTGATTTATGGGTGATCATAAATTATGAGAATATTTGAGGGATTTTTGAGGTTTTTAATGCTTAGTTTCTCCCTTATTTTAAGGACAATAAATTTGGGAAAAATTATTTTAGGCTCAAAAGAGGTTATTATGGGAGAAAATAATTAAGGGGTTTAGTAGGTAATTTTTTGGAAGTAAAAGGAACTTTGTAACTCAAAATAAATATCTTATTTGAAAAATTTTAAGGCCTAGTAGTCTAAAATTCCCTTTTCTTTTATTTATTTCTCCTCCCTCCTTCTTTTAATCATTTCTCACTCCCTCTCTACGTGCATCCCCTCCAAGCTCTCTTCCCCCCCTCACTCCCTCATCCTTCTCGCTTCTCTCTCCCCTCCACGCTGTTGCCACCGCTGGAACACCGAAGCTCACCGGCCACCTCCCCCTCTCTTCCCTCTCCTCTCTTTCTCCCTCCTTCTTCACCAATATATGGCTTCTCCTCTCTCCTATTTGAGCCACCGTTGAGGTTGAAGAGGGTGGAGTTTTCCGGTAAAATCTCTCTGGAAACCACCTTCTATCACCTACATTCTTCCTCTCTCACCTCCTAGATCATCCTCCTTCCATTCTCTGGTTTGATCTAAGCTCGTAGGAGGAGATCGAAATTATTTTTGGGCGGAATTTCATGAGCTCGTCGGCTCCAAAGTCGAAGCTTTTCCAGCCAACTAAGTACATTTTCAGAATCCGGTAAGTCTCCTCTACATTCCTATGTCTTTAGTGTTTCGATTGGCTATGTTTGAAAAAATTTGGTCTTGTTTAAGATGGGGTTTTTGGGAATCCTAAGCTTAATAAATTGAAGCTTGGATTTAGAATTTGAGTTCCTTTGAAAAGATTGTTAATTGTCAGAAGTTTTCCTAATTGTTTTTGGACTTTTGGAGGTTTTGGAAATTGGGGCTTTTGGTGATATGAGCTGCTTATGGATAAATTCATGATTTTTAGATGTTTATTAAGGTCATATGAGGAGATTTAATTAATTGGTTTGATTGGAGTTTTTACCTAAGAAGTGGTATTTTGTGTAGGTAATTCTGTGATTCTGGATGTTAGATAGATGTTGAATTATGAATTTAAGAAGTTAGTTTATGCCTAACAAAGATATTAATAAGGTTAATTGGGTTGGATTGGGTGGAGGCCTTGAGTTGGAAAATGGGGTATTAATTAGGCTTGAACTTGATTTAATTGAAATATGAAGATTGAAGAAATTAATTGGAAATTGATGAATAGATTTTGAGGTTGAGAATTATTTGGTGAATGTTTGGAAAATTTGTGCTTAGGCATGAATTTGCTAATTGGGTTAATAATGAATTTGGGTGTTGAGGTTTGAAGTGAATGGTTGTTGTGGAAATTTATGTTGAGCTTAAATTGTGAAAGTAGATTTGAGGTGAATCATGGATATAAGGAAAAGGAATAAATTAAGAGTAGGATTTAAATTAAGAGGGGGAAAGAAAGGGGTAGTTAGTAATTTAATTTCCAATGTGTAAAAATTGTTTGGATAAATGGTTAATTGTGGTTATATGTATGTTTGTGTAGTGCTTGATTTGCATTGAGTTAGCATAGGGGAGCTGCACTATTGTAAGATTGGTGTCAGCTATCAGGTAAGCAATTTCTGCTTGTTTATGTGTGTGTAGTGTTACTGAGTAATATGTAAATTATTATGATTTGATACTATGTGAGATGTGAAAGCAATGTTGAAATTATTATTTTACTTATACAACGTCCTATGGAGTATTATTTCAAACTGGTATAAAATTGTGATTTGGTATATTTAGAACTAATGTATATGTTGATTTTGGAAATTATTGTATATATATTGTGGAAATATTAAAAGGCCAAGTGCCTAATTATTAATGTTGCATATCTATGTGATTGTGATTATTTGCTTGTGTGTGTGACACCAGTTGGTCTGGTTATTTTGCCATCACGTGATAAGGTACCCTATTGCGCCACAAGGACTAATTGGTTATTGTAGGAAGAAAGCCCCGTGGTATCAGGAAGGGTAGAAAGTCCCTTCTGATCCGTACTATGGCTTCAAGGAAGGTAGAAAGTCCCTACTGACTCATATTGGGTTCCATGGGCAGGTAGAAAGGCCCGATTGGTTCCACCTATTTTCCCAGCAATTCATGCAAGATTTGTTTGGGGTGTTTGCTATTATTATTGTTGATATATATATATATATTGTTGGAGATAATTTTGAAAATATATTATGTTACACTTAAGAGATTGTGAAAATTTATTTTGGAAATGTGATGTGCATCCTGTGTGAATATCTGAGTATGTTTCTGAACTGATATATATATATATATTTGTATGGATTATTCCACTGGACACCTTGCTAGTACACACCACACATAGATGAGTAGTCGGTGGTTACATTTGGGGCTACCCCCATTTATCTCACTTTTACAGGTCCTAGGAGCTTATTAGGAGGTCAAAGGAAGGATCTAGGACTTCTCACTAAGACAATGAGTAATTCTAGGCTACAGGACAGGATTGTATTGCCACTTTAGGCTCATGCATCATTTTACGCTTCTGTTTGATTAAATATTGTCTTTTGGATTTGGGCTGTAATTCGTTTATTGGGGATTTGAAGGTGTTTTCTTATGTACAGGGAATATGTATTGTTTGTATGTGGAATTTCTAATTACTATGATAGGGGTATTTCTTTTCTATCATGGTAAGTGGCTATTTTATGTTAAATGGTTCGATTATGTTATATCCATGTGCGTTTAATATCCATGTTAGGTGAGTTTCATCTAACATGGATAATGCAGATTTAGCTACGTTGATTTTTAATATACATGTTAGCCTCTTTAAATTACTTCTCTCTTTTTCTAACATGGATTACCTTTATAAAGTTAAACTCTTTTCTAACTATGATAGGTATATTTCTAATATTTTGGAAGTTTCTTTCCCATCATAGTTAGTCGTATGAATGATCTTAAAATAAAACTTTACTGGAATTCTCTTTAACTATGTTAGTTATCTTTGCTAAGTTAATCTCTTTTTCCTAACATAGTCAGTTATTCTGCTATAAATCAGTTTTAAGATTGATTATGGGTGGTTAAAAGTTGGTTTAGGGAGTTATTGTTACAAGAACCATGGAGAGTAATGCTCGATAGGGTTCTAGCCTAAACCCAGCACACCGAAGTGTAATGCTCGATGGGGTTCTAACTCATACCCAGCACATAGAAAGGTAATACTTGATGCAGTCCTAAGCCATACCCAGTACACTGATAATATAATTAGTCCTTGTGGGCCAATAGGATACCTCATCACGTGATGGTGAATGTAACTACCGCATCGATACTAACTACCACAATAGATATGCATCACAACCAAGAATGCATTTTAACCAAAAACTATGCATTTGGCCTTTCCAATGTTTCAAAATTTATGAAATACCGATTTCCAATATATTATATATATATATATCCAAAACTTTGATACAATGCACAGAATATGCCCAGTTCACAAATAGAATCCCACACAACATTTCATACCAAAGTATTTGTTAGATATGATTAGTTTCGATGATGTTAAATATAGATTTCAATATAATGAGCAAAAAGTTTGTATGAAGTGTTTATCTCCTATTTTGACTAACTATTATTTCATATGAATATCTTGTATAGAATAATTATAGAAATAATGAAGCTATTATGTTTGTTTATGGAGAATGATAAAAAAGAATAAGAATAGAGATTGAAGAATATTTGAATGCTTAAATGAGAAAATCAAGAATCAAGTTATTAGACTATTTTTTTATGAAACTAGACTCCTAACACAGTTCATAGACACAAATTGCACACTCAAATAATTTACATCCAAAGTGTTATTAATTTTGCAAGTCTGCTCAGATGATAGGCAGTCATCTTTTGGACCATATCTCTCAAAATACAAATATGGTTGGAATGAAACTTGTTTCACATAAAACTAGACTTAAAACCCGTTTCATGAACATAAAATTCACTTTGAAAGCATTTAAAATGAAGGAGATATTATTTCTTAAACTTTGCCTAGTGAATTCACATTGTGCATGAATCTAATAGTCACGATTTTGATCTTAACTTTTGAACCACAAGCAGTTTGGCAATGATTATTTCTTCATTCAAAAGTACACAAAAATATCTTTTTGTGGATATATTATATGCTCAATTTGGAGTTAAAATGAGAGAGATATGATTTTTCAAAATTTCTCCTTGAACAGATTTGTGACGCATATCAATATTCGAAATATTGATCAACCATCAATGGTTTTTCATTGAGTTCCATCGATGGCCATATCAACCATTCAATGAAGAAACTAAAGTTCCATCGATGGGCATACCAATCATCAAGTGTTGGTTAACCATCGATAGCCATATCAACCATTGAGCATTCAAAAGCTTCAACCATTGATGGCACTCAAAGCACATACAGAGTTTTGCAAGGCACCAACCATCCATGAGCCTCAGAGCACATACAGAGTTTTACAATAGAGCATTGATTTTTCAAAAGAAAAATTTTCAAGTGTTGAACACTATTTTTCAAAGCCTATACTTGAAGAAAAATGCTCAAGCACCATTATGACCATTGAACATTGAGAAACAATCGATGATCAATTACTTAATTGATGATCAACTTGACTTAAAAGGTATTTCATAAATTCTTAATATCATCGAGCAATGAATTAGCCATCGATTGTTTACCAACCATTGATTGGTGAAGCATCCATTGAGCATTGGTCTATATAAACAATCGAGTACTAATGATTTCATCGAGTGTTGTAGGCTGAATTCTTCAGAGGATTGAATAGTACATCGAGCAAACAGAATACTTGATTGTCCATCGATGGAAGACTTCAGAGAACAATCGATGATTGAGAGAACCATCGATAGTTGAACTTGAAAGTTTGAATTTTCTTACTCTTCTTATGATTAACTTGATTTACATTTCTGCAGTTTTTGCCTGGTACATTTTAGGAAAGTTCTGTTGTTAGAACACAAAGTACTTGATAGTCATTACAAAGTTTACTTCCTAGACAAAACCTCAAACTAGTAAATGAAATGCAAATTTTCCATACAAAGTGTAATAACCCAAAAGTTTAAAAAGAAGAAATAAGGAGTATTTAAAATCTTTAGGTATTTTTAAATATTTCTATGGCTTATTTTCTTCATTAATTAGAGAAAAATATTTAGGAGATAGATTTTAATTTGATGATTTTAGGAAAATAATTTTGGAGGAGTAAAGAAATTTATGATGGAAATAAATCCTTAGTTTGATACAAGGGCTTATTTCTAGAAATTATTTTCAGAATAGGAGAAAAAAAGAAGAGAAGAAAGTTTGAGTTTCTGAAAAGGACAATTTTGCCAGAAAGAAAGAAAGAGACATGAGACTCATGCACGGATAGGGAGAAGAGTTTTAGTGATTTACTTGATCCATATTTTAAATATAATGCTTGGCTGAAAATCATGGAAACCAAACTATTATTAAATAGAGTTAAAAATTGCTTTTAAAAACTCATTATTTCACCTCTTTCTTTGTTTTTTTTTGGGGGGGGGGCTATGTCGGCACCATCATCAAGGGAAGAAAGGGTGACGAAAATATTAATGGAAGGTTGTCAAACAAACCACCATGAAAATCACTTCTTTTCCTTGATTTCCTTCACCAAAAGTTGCTTTTCTCGTCAATAGCAACATTCCCATGGTTTTAGTTTCTTGAGAGGATGAGTTTAGTGCAGCATAAGATGTGTGGAAGTTGAAGAATTCAAGAAACCCTTACAGCAACGGAAAGAGGTAAGTATAAGCTTTAAATTTTGAACTAGTTAAGTATCTTGAGATATAATTAAGCATTCATGATGATGAGTTGTTGCCTAGAATTTGTGAAGATCAAATTTTTGGTTTTGATGATGTTGAGACCATGGAAATGATACTAAAAGAGGTCTATGCTTGATAGAATAAGAGTTTAGCAAGTTTTGTAAAATATGGAAAGCTTGAAGTTTGGTTAAGTGCTAACCAAAATTTCTGAAGATTAATATGTGCATTAAATCAAACTTGAGTGCAAATAATATGATTTTAAACCTAGCCTAAATCTATGGAAATAGATGCAATAGTCCAGTTAAAATGCAAACTGAATTCAGGTTTCAGAACCTCCCATGTTCAGCCAATACAAGATGGCCTAAGAGGAATTTGAATTTGTTAGGTATGAGTCCAAAAATGAATTGGTCACGGATAATTCTGTGAGAAAAGATCCAAAGGTGGAAGCTAGAGCTTAAAACTAAATGAGTCAACTTTTAGACCAAAGTGAAGATGGCAAGAAATATACAAGAGGGGAGATGAATTGTGTATCTCAAATTTGTCAAACTAACTAAGAATTAAAAACACAGAATTTATACTGGTTTAGCCCAACTCTTGACCTACATCTAGTACTCCAACTACGTTGCGTTCTACCAGTGACTTAGGATTAAAACAGGTTCTTGAACACCTTTACAACTCAGAGAATTTCCTCAGTAAGATCTCACTATCTCACCAAATTCTCTCCCCTTTACACTTTATAAGATTACACACTTTCCTCTAGAATCCAACTATCCCAAGGAAAAACACTCAGTAAGAAAGATTACAAGTAGAAAGCTTGTTCACACACTTAAGCTGATAAATTACAGTTTGAAGAACCGATGAGAGAACTCAAAAGACTTGGATTGAATGTTGTTTGAATAGGATGTTGGATAGCACTTAATTCTCTACCTTACAAGTTTTGAGCTTCAAGGCATTTATAGCATGTTAGAGAAATTTGCTCGTTTGAAGCTTCTGAGTTGCTATTTTGAGAGTGAGATAATATGGAGTGTTAGAGTGAATTTAACCTTTGTAATTAATGCTCCAGAATTATTTGTGTTAAATTGCCTCTCTCTTGCTGGATTAAGGCTTTATTCTTTATCCAGTGTAACGTCTTCTAGTTCTCTCTACTTCCCTGCGTTTTGCTTGGCTTCTATGTCTAATGGAACTTTCCTGAAATAGGCCATGCAAAATCTCCAAAAATATAAAGTCAGTTAATCATGGGAATGGTAATTGATTTTGAAATTTTTGTTCAACAATTGATGGGTTTCTATCCCATCGATTGCTTCCTAAGACTAACAATCGATTGCCCTTAGATTGCCTCAAGTTGTTCCAGCAATACTTCAATGGAAATGTTAGTTATCGAATGACATAAAGGTGCAGCAATCGATTGGTGAAGTGTTAATCGATTGATAGGCCTCAATCGATTTTTCTTTCATCTTATTGATGGTTTCCAAGTTTCTTCTGAGTCAAGTAATAATCGATTTAATCTAGTGCTTATCGATTGGTGATAATCAATTGATTGTGTCAAAGTCAATTGATTGTGTTATCAAGGTTTACTTTGGGAATTTAAGTCAGCACTCGATTAAAAGATAGTATCAATCAATTGTAGCAAGCAGTAATCGATTGAAACTTCAACAATTTATGTCCAATTGATTGAGTGTTCTGAATTTCAATCGATTGTTGTCTGACTATCGATTGTTCTTAACTTAGTTTTTCAAGCTTGTTTCAAAACATTTTCTAAGTTAAGATATCTATGATTTTCATAGACTAAGTCATGTTGGGTTATCATTAAAATTCTAAGGTTCAACATTCTCCCCCTTTTTGATGATGACAAAACATACTTAGCTATATCAAGATTCTTTGAAAATTTCAAATGAACATATAACTCTAAAAAACTTTGCACTCAGAATTAACTCACTGTTAGAAACTTTAAAATAACATATGCATTAATATAAGTCTTATAACATACATGTAGCAAATAAATACATAACATGGAATTTTAGTGTATATATATAACCTAAAATGAACACCAGTTAAAAGAAAGGCATCAAATTAGAGCAAATAAGGACAGTTAAGATGATAATGCATGTATAGTCCTAGTTTGGCTCTATGGTTTAGTCTTTGGATGAAGATTGGATGGATCCTTGAACTTCTAGTGATGAATCTTCAAGGGGTTCACTGGATGTTGAGACTTTGTCAGATATAGTTCTTTCAGACCCAGAATTTGATTCCCCGTACCACTTGAGCAACCTTCTCTTTTTTTGCACTGGGAGCCTTGGGAGCCTAGGGCCTGTCTTTCTCTTTACCAGTTGGGGAACTTCTTTCTCAGCTTCTTCTTCTGTTGTTTCTGCTTCTGCTGTCTTTTGCCTAAGTCTTGGCCATGCTCCTAGTTGTCATTTTTTGCTGGCCGGGGAGAGATCATGAATTGAGTTGTTGTTTCTCCCTCAGATTCTTCAGACCCAGTTTCTTCCTTCTTCTTGGGATTCTTCTTGGGAGCAGGCTTCGTCTTAGGCTTAGGCGTAAGCTTCTTTTTGACCTGAGCCCTTTTTACTATCTTGCCTTTCTTCTTAGTCTTTTCATTAGGCTTCGCTTCTTTTTTTCCTTTCTCATTTGAGCTTTTAAGAAATTGATATGTTGTCTCTGTTGGAGATCATCCTTCTCTAACATGACCTTCCACAGGCCTTTCTTCAGATTTTGCTTGAGCCTCACTAGAGGGCTATGCACTTTAAGTCTCACCAATATATTTACCAACTATTGTATCAATTGCTCCTTCAATTTGTACCTCCTCAACTAGCTTTGTATCAACCTCAATAGTTTAATTAGCTGCTTCAATATTGGTGACCTCAGCATTAGCCACTTCCTCTTCCTAAAGTAATCTGGCTTCTTCATGGATTTCCGCCAAGATATTGCTTAGCTTAGTAGGTTCTTCCTTCTCTAGGGTAGGTTCATCTTCTTCTTGAGTAGGCGTATCTACAGCTTTCTCTGTAATTAGAAGGAATGCACAAGAGGGGGTGAATTGTACTAATTAAAAATTTAATGAATCAAGACACAGACCCTTATACAAGTTCAGCCCAAACTCTTAGCCTATGTCCAGTTCTCCAACCTCCAATTGGGTTTCACTAATCCGTCAAGATTCAATCAGGCTCTTGAGTACCTTTATAAGTTATTGCACAGCAAGAACTCTCTCTTACTAATCACTCTCCCTTAAAACTTGTAAGAATACACCCTACTCTTAAGATTCCACTATCTTAAGAGTAAGCCTTACTAGAAATGAGATTACAGAAGGCTTGTTTACTCAATGGATTGATTGTGATACACATTGAAGCACAATAATCAATCAATGATCTCTCTAAAGAGTGATGACTATTGAATGCAGTAAGTATAACTAACAAGAATAATTAATGTGAGCAATCAATAATCAATCAACCAACTTCTTCATCAAGGCTTTTATACTAGTAGATGAAATTCTGCCCGTTGATGATGAAATTATAGCCGTTGCTTGATTTTAGGTGAGAGATGATGGTAGATGGAGTATGGAGAAAAGTGTGTTCTGGGTAGCATTAATTCCTTTGTACTTGGTTTGCTTTAGATCCTCTCTCTTCATTAATTGCAGAACTTAGTTGTTGAGTCAAACGGCTCTAATGGCGGACTTATGTGTCTAACGATAACTTCCCAAAATAGGCCTGAACAACTTCTGTACTTGAAAGCTTAAAATAAGCTTGTCAATTCAGTTTGAATTAAATCTATCGCCACTTCGATCATAGGTCTCTGATCGATCACAAATAGATTACACATCGATCATGACCTGCATCACTAAATATGAAGTTTGAAAATACCTCGCCTGATCGATCACAGGGGGTCCCTGATCGATTAGGCTTATTCAATCGATTGCACTTAGATCACATTCAGATTATAGCCATTAACTGATCGATCACACATTATCCTCTGATCGATTAACCTTCTTTGATATATTAGACTTAGATTAGGTTTGAATTACTGTTTAATCCTTCTGATCGATTACAGGGGAGGTCTAATCGATTGGGCTTATCCAATCGATTACACTAAGTTCTTCTAATTCCTCTAATTGATCACACTGAGTCTCTTAGTCTATTTTTCACTTCTCTGATCGATCACAGGGATCCCTGATCAATTGGGCGCTATGATTCAATACTTATAATCTAACTCTGATCTATCTATGATCGATCAATGCCTTAGTTTCTTAACTAATAATTTGTCCCAGATCAATTGGGCAATACATAGAATTTTCTATAAGATTGATTCTAAGTTATTCCTGATCTAAGTCCAACCTTTCTTTATGCCTAAGATATGTTTAGTTATCATCAAAACATATTATTCTAACATTCTCATCTGGAATCTCATATTTCTCAATAATTTCTTCTGCTTGAGAAACCTCTTGAACCATGGTTTGCCCAATGGCTTCTTGCTGCATATCTTCTACAACTATCTCTAATTACTCCACTTCTTGGGCTATATCTTGAACATTGACTTGAGCACTTGCTTTAGGGTGAGTGACTTCGACTTCCTTCTCCCCCTTTTTGTCATCATCAAAAGGGTTCTGTGGATAAGTGGAGATGGTTTTGAGGTGGCTGATGTGTTGGATGAAGAGGTATGGGCAAAGGTACAGATGAGGGAAGATTAGGAGACATGACAGAGGTTTTGTATTTTCTCTTTGAGTAGGTTTAAGAGGGAGGTCTGGTGAATTTGGGAGTATAGGAATCTCTGGGGGTATGAGTGGCTGCTTGGGTGCATTGGGTGTCGTGGGATTTAGGTGATGGAGATTTTTAAGGGGAATGTGTTGGGGATTTGTGAGGTGAGATCTTTGGAGAGATGGAAGGGGATAGTGGTTTGGTGGTGTCTGGAATAGGAGATTTAGGTGGTGATTTATGTGGAGAGGTTGGAGGAGTCTCTTTAAGAGTAGCTTTGGGTGAGGTTTGGGTTTGAGGGCTTAGAGATGTCTAAGTTGAATGGAGAGGAGTCTTCTGGGTGCTCTTCTTCTGCCTGAGTGGTTGGCCCAGCTACTTTTGATTCTTTGAGCCTTTGAGCTACAGCTTCCCTTTCTGAAGGATGCACAAAGCCTACCATGTTCTCCACATTGTGCACCTTCACCTCCAGATGCTTGATGATATCCACAATGGCATCATATCTATTGAAGATATAAATGCCTTGCTCCTTGATTGTGGGTACCAGGGAGTCATTGAGGGCTGTAATCAGCTTCTTTTACAATCTATCCTCCATAGCTTGATTTTCCAAGCTCAATTTCTCCATGAGGCCAGGTAGGACAATCTTTTGCACTTTGTCTATGACTTTTGCAGCTACTTGCTCCACCATTTCTTCAGAGAACATGGCCTTCAAAGCAGAGTTGAACATTGAGGGCCCAATTGTATTAGGTGCTGAGAATTGGATCTCATCTTGCCCAGTTGCCTTGAAGGCTTCTCCTGCTACAGATTTTCCTTTCTCCTTCTTTGTTGAGGGAGATGTGGTACCCACATCACCAGGTACCTCCAATCTCATCTTCTTTATATGAGTGTTGGTGAAGAGAAGCACATGGTGAATGTCATTATTCTCTAGGGACCAAATATCATTCATTGACAAGATGAATGATATCAGTTGAGGAAATGGTATAGGAGTCTTGGAACTCTTGGAATCCTTGAAGCTTTTGAACTCCTCTGTAATAATTTACCCAACATTTAGAGGATCATTCTTGATGAGAGCATGCAAGATTGGATTATCCACTTGTTGAAGTTGACTCAGATTTCCTGCTTTATACACCATACATCTTGAGTAGGCATAGTAAATGAGCATGTTAGTGAAAGGTATGTGTGCTGGTTTGATGCTTGAGGAATCTGTAACATTCCTAGAGGGCTGATAAGTAATCTTCAACCATGCATTTAGGGTCTTCCTATTGAATGACAGTTTCCTCCCCCTGACAGTGGATATCACATCAATATCAACAGTTTCTGAGTCAGTGGTGTGAGTGCTACTGATTTCCAAATTGGAGTAGAAACTCCTCACCACATCCTCACTATATGGCAATTTGATGTTGAGCAGTTCCTTGAAGTCCCTAGCCATGGAAATAGATCAATCCCCAACTTGTGCAGATGATCCAAGTCAAAGCAGCAGGTTCTCTTATTGATACTTCTATGTCTAAAGGAGTGATTGTGCATGATTATTATATGATTTTAACTACCAATAATGGGAAATTAGCATTCGATTTAGGAGAATTCTATGGGAATTAGGTACAATTGCATGTAAGGTCTATATTTAAAGAGTTAATTGTATTTTGGTGGTAACCCAAGTATATTAGGCTTTTAACTCATGCATTTCATGATTATGGACTTGATATACCTCACATATACCTTAATTTCCCATTATAGGTACAAATGAGGAAGGACTAAATCGACGAAAGAAGCAGAAAAACAAAGATGAAGAAAAGTCTCCTCGCCATGGACCCCCACGACGAAGCCCACGGCAAGAGACAGAGAAGGAGCCAGAATTTAGGTGCCTCGCCACGAAGAGGGCTACGATAAGGACACAAATCCGGACAGATTAGGAAGCTGTTGTTTTCAATTTATTTCCAAATTTTAGTAATTGGGTCCTCTTCCATTGTATCCTAATCAATAATCCGACCTCTCTAAGTAATTTAGAGCCTATTAGTAAGGTTTTTGGTTTGCATCTTGTTTATTAAATATATACCCAAATTTCCTTTCTACATCACCACCATTCATCATAATTCACTCTCATTCCTTCCATTCCCTTGCTCTCAGCCTCTCTGCACGAAATTCACTCTTCCATTCATCCATCTACATGAATTTCACTCATTCCACATCAATTACATGGCTACCAACTCCAAATTCCAATAGATCGTGTTTGAGAGTATGAGGGGCTAAACACCTTGTGGGGATCTTGATAAAGGAATGAAATCGGAGCTTCAATGTTTCTAATAGGGAATTATTTAGTTTCTCTTGTCTAGATCTATTTATGTATTGCAATTCTTTGTTGTTATATGTATTTTGTCCTATAACAAGTGTGTTTCAATGTTTCAATATTTTGTTTAATGATCATGCATGTAATTAAGCAATGTTCTTTTATATGTATAAACCAAAGTGTTGATTTCATGATATTATGCAATAGATGTACTTCATTTATATCTCCTTTGGATTTCTAGAATATGTTGAATGCATGTGCGATTGTATGTACGTCTAGACATTAGGTCCAACGTTAGATGGTTTGATTTATTTCTAACAAGAGTCTCTTTGCATGTTTATCATGAGTCTTCACTAGCAAGTTGGAACTTAATGATTGCATATTTGATTAATTAAATGAGCGATGAGCGATGTTAGTTAATTAATTAGGTTAATTGGACTAAGAGCGATTGCCTTAAATTTTGCATTAGAACTTGGTTTAAGACTCCTATATCATCTTAGAAGTTAAAAAGGTTGTCCAATTCATCAAGAAACCAATGTTCATCTCATAAGTTTTCTCAAATCCATTTTAATTGCTTTCTCATAAGTCAAAAATCCCAACAATATTTAGTTTAGTTTTCCAAATCAAAATCACCAAACCCCTGAATTTTTATAGCTTTTCACGCATTTAGTTTTCTTAGGTTAGTTTATTAGGCTCCTTAAGAGACGATCCGGGAAAGCACTACTAGTGCAATCCATGATTAATTTATTATTTTGTATTTGCACCCAAAGGCGTTTAGGAAGGTGACAAATCAAGGAGTCACTGATTGTTAAGGTGCCTTCTGTAACAAAGTCTTCTAGTGGCAAGAAGGATTCATCTGTGGTAGAGACCTTGGACTTTCCTTTTACTTTTGATGAAGGAGGAGTAGACTTTAACTGAACTTCCTCCTTATCACTTTTCTTCTGCTTGATACTCATTTCAGTATCTTCTACAAAGGAGACTCTCTTTTGTGAAGAGGACTTTACTTGTGATGAAAATTTAGCCCTTTCTTCCATTACTTGTTGCTTAAATTAATTTGGCGTTGTTCTCAGAGTGATAGCAGGATTGTCAAGAGGCAAAGGCACAGTGTCTTTTAGAATTTTGGGAATATATTTTGGTTGAGGTTATGAAGGATCGCCCTTAGACTTTTTTTTCTCACTCTCAGGACTGGTTTTGGTTTTGGGAAGAATCATCTTGGGAGGCATGATTTATACACAGTGAGTAGACGCTAATTCAAACTCAAAACTGAATGATTTGAATGCAGAAACGAAACTTCTGGAGGGATGCAGGGTTTCAATTTAAAAGAGTGCTAGAGAGAGATGGAGAGTGAATGCAATGTATAGGTACAGTTCCTACCCATCCTGTTGCTAAAATTTGTTTGGAGTTGTTCTCAGAGTGATAGCACGATTGTCAAGAGGCAAAGGCACAGTGTCTTTGAGAACTTTGGGAATATATTTGGGTTGAGGTTATGAAGGATCACTCTTAGACTTTTTTTTCTCACTCTCAAGACTGGTTTTAGTTTTGAGAAGAATCATCTTGGGAGGCATGATTTATACACAGTGAGCAGACGCTAATTCAAACTTGAAACTGAATGATTTGAATGCAGAAACGAAACTTTCGGAGGGATGCAGGGTTTCAATTTGAAAGAGTGCTAGAGAGAGATGGAATGTGAATGCAATGTATAATAAAGGTAAAAATGGTAGTTATATATGATTTTTGGAGAGAAAAATATTACCGTTAGAATGTTACCATTAGGGGTTCAATCAATTGGGAAGCCCTCTAATCGATTGGTACATTGAGTTTTCTTGCGATGGCTGGTGGATTCAATTGATTGTTGACTCTTCAACGATGTATTTTGTTGTGCTTGAATGAATCCCACGCTTAACAATCGATTGTTCCTTCCTTTGTAATTGATTGCCTAATGCTTCAATCGATGGATGCCCTTCAATCTATGGCTGGATCTCCCATCGATGGGACCTGCCTTCTTAGTTGACTTAAGCTTCTAGAGCAATCGATAGGTGTATTTATCTTTTACTTGAGGTCTGCTTGCAGTCGATATAATTTTCCTACAATCGATATGCCATCGATGGCTAACCATATCGTTCAGTTGATTGACATAGTAGCTATCAATTGGCCTATAATTTTCCTGCAACCTGACCTGTAAAAGATTGTAGGCTACTCCGTTGCCTAAGTTAGTATCTTATCATCCAAATATAACATAATTCAAGGAAATTTAAGAGAGTTAAGATGATGATATTATTTTACAACTCATTGGGACTACCATTCCCAATTCTCTTCTAATGTACATGAACTGTTCTGTTGCAAGAGGCTTGGTAAGAATATCTACTAACTGCAAGTAAGTGGGAATGAATTCTACTTTAACATCTTTCTTTTGAATATGATCTCTGACAAAATGATGTCTGACATCTATGTACTTTGTCCTTGCATGGTGCACTGAATTTTTGGCCAAACTGATTGTGCTTGTGTTGTCACAAAGGATTGGCACTTCTGAAATCTCCATTCCTAGATCCTTTAATTGATGCTTGAGCCATAGTACTTGTGCACAGCAACTTGCAGCAACAATGTATTAAGCTTCAGTTGATGACAGTGATACAATATTCTGCTTCTTACTGAACCTTGACAACAAGGAGCCTCCAAGGAACTCACATTGACCACTGGTACTCTTTTTGTCAATTTTGTACCCAGCATGGTCTGAATTTGAGTATGCAATGAGGTATTCTTGAGTTCCTCGTGAATACCACAGTCTAAGCTCTTGCATGCCAATCAGATATCTTAGAATTCTTTTTACATTATTGTGATGAGATTCTTTAGGCTTTGCTTGATATCTGGCACACATCCCTATACTGAATTGGATGCTAGGTCTGCTTGCAGTAAGATATAAGAGGGATCCAATCATTCCTCTTTATGTGGATTGATTGAAGTCCTTTCCATTCTCATCAGCATCCAGCAAGGTAATGGAATTCATTGGGATGTCTTCTTTTGAAAGGTCCATTCCAAACTTCTTCAGGATCTTCTTTACATACTTTGTCTTAGAGACAAATATTCCATCTTTCTTTTGCTTGATATGGAGACCTAAGAAGAAATTTAGTTCTCCCATCATGGACATCTCAAATTCTCCCTGCATAATCTTAGAGAATTCCTCACAGAGAGTTTCATCAATACCACCAAAAATAATGTCATCTACATAATTTTAAACTACCAACATGTTCTTATTGTTGTGTAATATAAATAAGGTGGTATCTACTTTTCCTCTAATAATGCAATTCGAAAAAATTACTAAGTTTTTCATACTAAGCTCTTGGTGCTTGTTTGAGTCCACACAAGGCCTTTAAGTTTGAAAACATGATTAGGTTTGGCAGAATCTTCAAAACCAGAAGGTTGTTCAACATACACATCTTCCATGATATATCCATTAAGAAAGACATTCTTTACATCCATTTGATAAAGTTTAAAGTTTTTAGGGATGCAAAGGCTAAGAGTAATCTTATTGCTTCCAGTCTTGCAACTAGGGCAAAAGTCTCTTCATAATCTATGCCTTCTTCTTGGTTATACCCTTTTGTCACAAGTCTTCCTTTGTTTTTCACAATCATCCCGAATTCATCAAGTTTGTTTTTGTAAACCCACTTAGTTCCTATTATTGGATAGTCCAGAGGTCTGTGAACCAAGTCCCAAACTTGGTTTCTTTCAAATTGATTGAGTTCTACTTGCATTGCTATTACCCAATCACTATCAGCAAGAGCTTCTTCAACACAAGAAGGCTCAATTTCAGAGATGAATGCAGAGAATTTCATTTCTTCTTTAAGTTGCCTTCTAGCCCTTACGCCACTACCAAATTCACCTGTGATTTGTTCTGGTGGATGATACTTATGATGTCTCCAAGATTGTGGTTTAGCTTATTCATCAGTAGTGTCATCCTCCGAACCTTCATGATCTAATTAATCAGGTGAACTTATTGATTGTGTAACTGATTGATTTTGAGAATGGTTTTCAACGAACTTTAATTTTGAAGGGATCTCATCCTAATCATCAAATTTCTTAAAAGAATCAGTTTCATAAAAAACCACAGAATAGATTCTTCAACAACATGAGTTCTTTTGCTGAAGACTCTATATGCATTACTCCTATTGAATAACCAATAAATATTCCAACATCATTTTTCATCATATTTCACCTCAAATAAAAAAATTTCAAGACAAAAATACTTAAATAATTTTCCAAAATTAATTATCCAATAATTGGACAGTTAAATAGCATACCAAAATAATGTGGCAATTTTTTCTAAAATGTTAAATAGCCAAAATATTAATTATCCTAAATTTAAACAATTAAAATCAAGCAAAAAAATATATGTCAAAACATATTGCTAAATAAATGAAAACATTACACAAATAGTCATTTATACAGCCAAAATAAATTTTGGGAATAAATAATAACATGGTCCAAAATGATTTTGTCCAAAATAGAATTCAAAATCAAATTATCAAAAGTAAGACAATTAAACAAATGTCCTAAATAAAAGCCTAAAAGAATTTTCGCCACTTTCAAAATTGATCATATTTTAGAAAATTTGGGAAAACCCCGAACAAAAAGTCTCCCACTATTTCATGTATCCAAAAAAATTGCTTAATAAATTAATTTAGCATATTTCAACTTAAATTATATATTTTGCAAATTAATAAATTAGTTATACAATTGCAAAAAAATTAATTAGGCAACTTGAATAACTTACAAAATTATATTTTCAAAGCTTCCAATCAAGGTTATTAAACCCGGTCCAGACCGACCAGTCCGGACCGGAACCCACTAGCCTTGGGCCTAAGCCGATCCGGGTTAGTTGTTAGCCCGGGTATGGACAGACTTAGCCAACTCGGCAGAACCCCAGACACAAGCCGTGCGACTCGCCAAGTTAGGTGAGTCAGTAGGTTAATTTTTTTTAAACACTAAACCTACAATACGACGCCATCATGTTCTCGCCGTCGTCTTTATCAGTGCAAAACGTAGGTGGCCGCTTGAGGAAGAAGATGAAGAAGAGAGTAAGATGGTGAATAGCCTTTCATGGTTGTTTTTTGTTAGCGGAAGGAGGAAGAAGGATGATGGAAGAAGGAAGTTGTAACGCCTGGAATTTTCCTATTATACTATAACATTTTAATTGAATTATAACCACTTTTTACTGTTAGAAGCCCAAAAATACATAAAAATTTAAAACTTTTTCTTTCCAAGCAATATTCCACTCTATTGGAGTTGGAATGGGCTTTTCGGACAAATTGAATAATTTAAAATCTGTAACTAAAGTAGAGTGGTTCATAAAACAATTAAAAGTATACTAACCCTTTTAAGAGAGTCTATTCATAATTCATAATACTTAGGAAATTTAAATCTCTTATAAATTTATACAATTCTTTCTATACTTTCTACTATTAATTTAATAATTTAATTTTACAACATATACAAATAACCTTATTAAAATATTTACTACCTCTTGTTTTTCAAATTATAATTCTAATTTCTTCGTCTACTCTTCTTCCCCAGCTAGCTTCTTTCAACCTGCTAAACTGAAAAATGTTTGGGGAAGGGGGTGAGATTGGAAATCCCAATAGTAGTTTCTTTCATTAACATATATTATCATGCTAGCATTGCCATGTATTAATTTCATAAACCTGAACAAATATCACAATTATACATACTTCCTGCGCTCAATGCTCTACCAACCACTATTAGCAATATATTCGTTAACTCGTAGATGCCTTACCTGCAGGATTTCTCGTTATAACTATCCCGTTATAACATAACTGAACTGGCAAAGGGGTAGCGAACCACCTAAGCCTGGAGTACTCCATAAACTGCTATGCAGGAATTAACAAGGTATTCCACCTTCATGCATAATGTAAACTTGCAACAGATATTACAAAATAATACGTGCAATTCTTTTAAGGTAATGAAATAAACTGCTACCTGACTTTCTTAGACTTTACTTCTGCACCAGCTCCTTTTCTCTCTATCATCTTGATGAACTTAACGTATAATTCCAAGCCTATATACATGTGTTGGTCTGAATTAGAGTCTAAATTATAATTAATCGATGCGTCTCTCACAGTCCTAATGTAATTGATATTACCCCCTTCTTTGTATTAGTGAAAGGTTACAGTTTACTATAATTATCTTAATTCTTTTTTTTTAAAATTAAAAGATCAATTATTAATAATTTATTTCAATTAATAATTATGATTCTCATTATTGTCTTTTCCGAAATTAATATAAAAATCCCAATGACTTAATCATAACTAATCTATTAAACATTACCATTTTCTACCATATACTATTTTCTTATTTGTATATCATATAAGTTTAACCTCATCAGAAACACAGTTTACAATTAATTTACTGTTGTCACTGAAAATATTGTTTAAGAGAATAGAAATAGAACAGAGGTTTCAACTTATTACATTTAGTCAAACAAATAGACCGTAGCTAGATTTAATTTCTATTTCCATAATTACTTCCTACTTATTACAAACCCTCAAGAGTAAATTAATCAACAATGTAAATCACCTAAACCATAATCCTCAAACATTTAAATATCATCAACTCTATAAATTTTAGTGGAATAAACCCTATTAGTCAACCAAATCTCAAAATGATTATAAGCAATCCTAATCAAACAAAAATCAATCTCTTAACTTCTAACATTGGATTAGATCATAATTGATCATCTTCTCTTATCACTCATAAGTCCTTAGAAGTTTCCATAAAGTTATGATTCTAACTTAATCCTCAACATTAAGACCAAAGATAAAGTATGCATTTCAAATCCATAACCTCAATCAACTTGTGATATTCAACTACTAAACTTTTTTGAATCATAATTCCAACCAAGATTTCCCCCAACCATTAATTCATTGCTAACAATCCTTTATCTCCCTTCCAGCCTATGCTCAACATCAATTAATTTCCTAGTATTAGCTTGAGCAGTCTTAAACATCTTTCCACCCACCATTAAAGTATACTAAGCTTCAATTAAAATCTCACTGAAACTAATCAATTGGAATTCGAAGTACCTAAACCCTCTTTCATCCTCTATTTTTTATAATCAGACAATATGAATCATTAATCTCTTATCTCTTTAAATTCTCCCTGATCTTCAAATCCTCAAATGACAATAGTACAATTCATTCAATCTTTCAATAACCCCATTAAGGGAATCCACTTGTCAAGACTTTTAAGCATTCAAAGCCACATAAATCACATCCTATAATCTAATCTCCTACTTAATTCCAATTTAAAACCTCAAAGTCCCAATTTAAATAACAAGTAATTAAGCTTCAAAATCTCCCTCTAAAGCATAATCATCACCATTGGATTTATTTCTCATATACCAATTGTAAGCCAAAGTTATTTTCATATATAGATTCAATCTAGAGTTTCCCATCTAATTTCCCATCAACCATGATTCAGTATTTTCCCAACATATCATCAACCTCACGGTTGAGAACCACTTATTTATCATAAAGCATATAGACAAGTAGTTATTCTAAATCTCTTAAAATTCTAAGGCCTTCCTGTCACATCTTGATACTTCAAAACATTTATTCAGCATCCCTAGATCTTTAAATCAGTAGTTAATGCTAGATTCTAACCTCTGCCACTTCTCTCACAAGCTTAAAATCCTTTCATAAAACTCGAGACTTTCAAATCATTAAGCTTAATACCTATTCGTGTTTTCAATCACCCTTAAGCCCATTAATTAACAAAACTATCCACTCACTGCCCTTATTGAACTTTTAAAAATTTATGAATTTACATCTATGGATCATCAAGCTGAAACTTCAATTAACCTTTTGTGAATTGATATATATATTTCATTGCTTTATCACCATTCAGCACAATTCATACATTGTAACTCTTCAAAATACCCTAAACTTTAAGCATTTAAGAACTCTACTTTCTTAATTAAAGATCTATTACCCTCATCTCTTCACTCCAACCAATAAATCCAAGTCCAACTATGAACTAACATCAATCAGAGCAAATTCAGAACTTCTATTGATCCTAAATTATCGTATATACTTCAAATACTTCCCAACTTCTACTTAGCTACCATTACTTTTGTCCCATCATCACAATAAACTTCAATCATTTTTTAAGCTTACATTCAGAAATCAAAACAAAGTACCTCAAATCTAATTCATTCCTTTAATGACATGGAACCAATAGGGAAATTATAGAAATATTTACTAAAATATATCCCAGTCAAAATCCAACATGTTAGACCATCAACCATCTCCCTTTTATTCCTATTACCAGTCATTAACCAATTACAAACACCTAATCAGAGAAAACGAACCAGAGAACAAGAGGAATAGAATTTTGAAATCCCCTACAGCTCCCGAAATTTCAACATACAAGAACAAATGCATATTCCATTATTTCTTTGTCTCAAACTCATCAGAACAGAGCTTGGAACCACCATAATATGAACAAAATCATAGCAAATTCCTTGCCTCCGCACATCATCCGAACAGAACAGACAAGAGAGGCATTAAGCATAAACATTCAAAGCTCAGAATTTAACATGCAACCTTATATGAGTTCTATCCTATTCTCAATTTCATTAAATCATCCATAGTTCTCTTCTCTGCCGTCAATTTCACTGAACAGGGAAGAAGAAGAAAATTGAAAATCATCCAACTGGACGAAAATTCACATACCACTTAATTCCTTAGTTAAATCTTACTATTAATTGAGTTTAATTAACGGTTTGGTCAATTTTCATCGGAAAACACCATATATGGCGTCGGTGAACAGTACCCGGGTTAAGGCTCGTGGAGAAAGCCAACTAAACACAACTCCCCACTCAAAATCACTTCCCAAATCATTAAAAGCACGGCCCAAGCATCATTCCTACGAATTTACCAACCTTAGAAACCCCTAGAACCGAATTAATCCCTTTCCTTAACTAGCACAAATCGGCCCAGAAATGAGAGGAAAATGAGAGGAAAAGACTTACCCAAAGCTATCCTAAGCTTCATGTTCGTTTCCGCCACACCACGCTACCGTTCTCTGCCGTTTATGCCACTGATTTTGGCCGGAGCCGCCGCTGGAGTGACGAAGGACCAGAGGGCGGAAGAGAGGAACAGAGAGAGAGAGAGTCGAATGGGAGAGCAGAGAGGGAAACGGGAATAAGAGAGGGAGTATATAACAAGGACACGTGGGGATTTATAAATTAAAAGGAAGGAATAGATATTTTTAATGGGTATTTTACCATTTTGTCCTTCAGACTATTAGTCAAGATATTTTTCAATTAGGGGCAGATATTGTCATTTTTATTTCCTCTTTTCATTTTTCTCTTAAATAATAATTTTATTTATCATTCACATTTACAAATAAGCTTGAATTTGTCCCAAAATAATTTCTCTAGATATATTTAAATTTCCAAATTTATTTATAAGACTTTTTAACTACTAAACAATACCCCAAGATTCTAAATATTCCCTTGTTTACATCCATCTCCCAACTATTTTTCCTCAATTAATAAATAAATAAACCTTAAAAATTATTAAAAATACACCTGGCCTCATAAATTTATTTATAAGGCTGTTTAATTTCTAAATGCCGTCCCAAGACTTTAAATAAATCCTTATTGTCTCTTTTCTCCAAATTAAGTTTTATCCCCTAATTATTTCTCTTTATTTCTTAAAGAAAATAAGCCTTGAAATTGTTAAAAATGCCTAAATATCATAAATTCATTTTTAATGCTCTTTAATATTTTTAATAATATTTCAAAACCTTAAATAATTCCTTATTTTCTGTTTCCTAAAATTTAGGGTGTTACAGAAGTGGAAAGAAAAAAGAAGCAAAATTGTAAGAGGGAAAAAGCTTTGTCAAATAGAAGAAGCAAGAGGAAAGAGCAAAGAAGAAAAAAAGAAACCAAAATGAACAAAGAACTCCGTGATTCCTCTTAGTCTAAAGGTTGCTTGCTTCTAAGTCTAACTCCATGATTCATGTCAAGCAAAAAAGGAACTACATGATTCGTGTCTCAGGCTCCGTGATGCGTGTATATTTGGTGATGTGTTGGTTGTTGGACACGTGGGAGAGAGATGTTACAATGAGAGAAATAGGAAAATGTGAGAAGATTCAAATTGAAGATTAAAAAATAGGGTAAGTATTCCTTCTTTCCTAAACATAAGATCAAATTAACTTTTTTTAAGAAAAATTAACAAAACAAAATGGACCATTACATTTTAACATATGGTACATGTTATAAGGAATATGTAATCATAATTTAAATATTTTTTAATTTTTTATTCCTTACCGGTCTGGCTCCCGAGTCAATTATGGTCTAACCCACTACCTCAACCAGTTCAGTATCCGGTCCGGGTTTAATTACCTTGCTTCTAATATGTTCAAAATAGCTCAAATTAAATTTCCAAGATTTAAGCCAAAAAAAAAAAAATTGATACATGAAATTAGAAAAAAAAAAATTAATGGCCCAAATAATAGACACCATGAGCCCTTAACGTCACTCTTCAGATTTTTTTGTTTAATTCCCAAAATGGCGTAGAAAAAATGACAGGCCCATGTATGCGAAAAACCGAAAGAAAATGCAGCCTAAGACGCAGGGAATTAGAAGGTTTTTTCATTCTACATAATGGGCCGAAAACGAATAGGCCCAAATCTGGGGTCCATCTTCCCACTCAATTAATGAAACAGTGTGTTTCATCAAAAGGAAATTAAGTAAAATACACACAATTCCCTCTATTTTATCTTAATTACAGAAAATCCTCTTTATTTTGAAAACGTATATAAACCTCCCTTAAAATTAAGATATATGTTACACAAACCTTCCCCCTATATTTGAGAATTTATTTTCATCCACTCAAACTGTTAGTAGACTGTTTGACTTTTAAATTTTGTTTAGACCTAAATACCCCTTTTTAACATAATAATTATTTAAACATTTAGAAATAAAAAATAATTCTCATATACTCTTTTTTCAATGGCACACACATATATTTTCAAAATTTAAATTAAATTTATTAATTTTTATTTAAATAATAAACTTTCATAATTTAAATTTTTAAATATATTCATTGAAAATGTTAATTTTAATTTATTTAAATTTCTGAATCATAATTTAGCACTTTTAGGTCAAAAAAAATTTGTGGTGTTGGATATACCTTGAACCAAATTTTATGGACATTTTTTAACAGTAACGCCTATAAGGAGTAATATCATATTACACTCTTAGCTTTATCATTTTCACCCACCCAAAATCCTCCCCCGCCACCTCTTCCCCTGCTATCTCCGGCTCCTCCGCCGCCCCTAGATCCACCGCCCGGCGCCCAAACCTCCACCGTGACCCTCACCTCTTGGCTCTTCCACCCAAATCCCCTCCTCCCCGATGACCCCCTCTTCTACCGCGAGGGCCTCTCGGACCAAGCCACTCTCTGTGACGTGGTCCTCTTCCAAATCGACACTCATAGCCTTCAAACTTAGCCCTGCCACTCTCTTATCTCCAACCTTGTTCAAACTTAATCCAAGAACAATGCACATCACCACCACAGTCGCCCATACCCATTTTCCACATAAAGATTCCATGCCTTCTATTCTTATTAAGGAAGTGTCTTGAGCGAAGCAACTAAAGTGCATGGGCTTGCACTTTCTTGCTATTAATCTCTTTCACTCGTGTCCCTCGCTCTATGTTCTTCTCTATTTCCGTCATATTCTCCGTTTCTCTCCCTCAAGGTTTCCTCTCCAAGAATCTGATTGTAAGTTCTTGAGTCGATTATTTAAGGAGTTTTAATTTTTTTCCCTTCTGGATTTTCAAAAGAAGCAGAAAATTTTCTGGCCTTTGATCTCTGATTCTAATTTTGTTTTCTGGGGTTTGTGTGTTTTTTGAACCAAAAAACGTAAAGGGGTAAAGAAGGAAAATCTTAGGGTAGACAAAAAAAATGGCGGAGAATTTTTGTCAATTTTATCTGCAAAGATGAGATTAAGCCCTCCTAATAGTCAAATCTTGAAGAGAAAGGAGTTACACCTCAGGTGTTAGAGGCGATGAATCTCTGGAGCTTCTGAGGCGGAGAGAGATACAGAAGAAGAAAGATGGGTGGGTGAACATAATAAGGGCAAGAGTGTAATCACATATTCTTATTTAATATAAAATAAGTTCCAAAGGATCTTACTTTAATTTACTGGTTTTTTGGGAAGATCTTTATTTTTTGTCTTCGTGAGGGGACCTCACATTAATTTTTCTAGAGTTATAAACTTTTTTAATTATATAATTTATTTAAATTTATAATTCAAAATTCTTTTTTTTTTTTTTGTAAATAATTAAAAAATTCTTAATCAAACATTTTTTCCTGATATATAACAAAATTTTTATTACAGGTTGAAAAACACATTTAACCGAGAATATCAAAAAACATTTATTAAAGAATAAATCTTTTTCTATATAAAAGCAAAGGATGGAGTGGTATTATGGTGACATGTGTGAATCTCCATTTCTTCAGCTAACTTCTCTCTCATAGCAGTATTCAATTTCTCCAAGCAATGCATCATTTTTAGAATTTTGGATTTGTATCTAGGTGAAGCTAGTAGGTAAAGTAACATGTGTATTTATATATTATAATTGGATTTGTATGTTCTGTATTTTTAGTTAAAATTTTGGATTGACTAAAAAAGGGAAAAGTCAGGCAAAACAAGAATTTTTTTTTATTTTTGTAAAAACCCTTTAATAGTCCAAAAATAATTATAATAATATATAAGCTAGTTATTGATATTTAAATTATCTGCTACTGTATATTGGCATCAAAGATAAGTTTGTAGCTTAATAGATTGGAAACCATTATTATATGTGTGAGGTGTAGAGTTCAAACCTTTCTTTTATAAAAAGAAAACAACTTTATTTTGCTTTAGGCCATTTGATAAAATCTATATATCTTATAAATCTCTTGGTTTATACTATTTACAAAGCCGAGCTATTAAATGGCTTTTCTCTGCGTTTCCTGTTTACAGAGCCGATGAACAGTGTCGGCTAGCTATCCGGCTTCAAATGCTTTTCATTGTTTGTGAGGGAGATTCAAAATTCAAATGTTTTTCACCCTTACAATTTAAATATAAAGAACATCTATTTTTTAACTCATCTTCATCCCCATTCAGATCCATACTCACCTCAAACCAGAACTCACTCCAAAGCTTCTCCATAACCTCATCACCGGTCTCATCTTGAATGACATCTCCCTCATCCACGGCTACCTCCTTCACCCTCGTGTTTCGTTTCTGCAGCACGCACTCAGATCAATGTTAACTGATCAATGTTCATTGTTTTTTATCACAAGGGGAAGGGAGAAGACGGTAACTGAGAAACTATTTGATGGATGAAAATCACAAGACTCCCACAAATCTCTTTTTCCTTTTTCTTTTCTTTTTTTTTTTTGGTGGAGCTCCCTTTTCTATTTGATCAGCGTTCATTTTTTTTTATATATTGAATGCAAGAAGTAAACAGATTGTCTCTATGCTTTGCTTACCACGATAAACATAATACCTAAGAAACATATTGTCTCTGAATGGGACAATGGGAGGATCTTTCATCATTGGTGAAGGAGAAGCAACTATGAGGCATCTTTGTGATGATGGTGGGGAGGGAGTTGTGATGATGCGAGCCATGAAAGAGTTGTTCAGATGAGGATGCAACCATCAAGAGAAGTTACTGAGGATGTGACCGAATGAAAACAACTTGTGGTTGCTTTTGTCGTTGTAACTGATTTTGCCTTGAACGAAGATCGACCTCTTTCTCTGTCGTGTTTTCTGGGCTCAAAAAATGTCATCTTGCTCTTCATTTTCTTTAATATATATGTTCAGCGTCAATGAGTAAGGAGAGGAGGCAAGCAGGAATTTTTTGATCTCCCTTTTCTTCCTTACTCATTCCGTGGGATGATTCAAATCGGATTTCTTTTGGAATAATATAAATATAAATGTTTTTGGACCCTCTCAAAATCTCAGCATTTTGTAGTTTACCTGCAAAATCTGATAAAAAATGTTGCAGATGAGAGAGTTGGAAGGGGGAGGTGGCATGGAGTGACCGGGTGATTTATGTGGATAGAGAGGTGAGAGGCCGTATGATTAGACACATGCCACATACACTCCTGCTGTGCACGTTCTTCCATCCGTTGCCAAAAAAGAAAAATAATAATAATCATATATATAATATCTGATTTTAAGTCACTAATATAGTAATCAGTGAACAAAAAACCGGACCGGCCGGTTCAACCATGAACCGGCCATTGGTCCGGTTGGAACAGAAAACCGGGGACCCCTTTGACCCGGGTCAACCCGGGAAAAACCGGTCAACCCGGCCGACCCGGTCACAAACCGGGTTGACCCGGGTACCTTTTCTTTTTTTTAAAAAAAAAAAAAAAAATTATTTTATTATAATTCACCTAATTACTAACTTTCACTCCACTCAATTTTAGAAATTAGGAAACTATAATACTTTAAATGCTATTTTACTTGCATATACTTAATATTTAATTATTGTTACTCTTAATGTTTGTATTTTAATTTGTTAATTGTAAAATAATATTTATTTTCACGTGTAATCAACTAATATTTTCTTTTTTCCCTATATAGAAACATTAAAATATTCATATTTGATGAATCATACATACCTATCTACATTTACATTTTGATATTAGTGATTATTAATGTTAATATCAATAAAATTTTATTATTTTAATAAAACCGGTTTGACCCGGTCTGACCCCTGGTTGGACCTTTAACCCTTGAACCAGTGCCTCGTCCGGTTCGATACCCGGTCCGGTTTTTTGAACCTTGATAGTAATTATAGTATACACACATGACCGAGCATTCATATTCATAAGTAAGAAATTATAGTTTTTAACACTTATACATTATTTAAAGGGAAAATTTCATTTTACCCCCATAATAAGGAATTAATCTCAGATTCCCCCCAAAACATTCTGAAATTTCACTGCACCCCCAAGGGACTAAAGTGAAATTAAATGTTTTAGCTAAAAGACCAAAATGTCCTTATTAAAAGAAGTACAAACATTTTGGAAATTTCTCATATGTGTCTTGGAAATTCTTCATATGTGTCTTGGAAATTTTTCACATGTGTCTTGGAAATATAGTTGTAAAATTTTGGATGTTTTAGTGTTGGATTCCATGATTTTTGAGACTTGAAAATACTCACATTGATGTTGAAAATAAGCACAAATGTTTTGAAAAGTTCCCTCATATGCGTCTTGGAAATTTCCCATAGATGTCTTGGAAATTCTTCATATGTGTCTTGGAAATTCTTTATATGTGTCTTGGAAATCCAGTACAAAATTCATAAGGACATTTTAGTCTTTTAGCTGAAATATTTAATTTCACTTTAGTCCCTTGGGGGTGCAGTGAAATTTCAGAATGTTTTGGGGGGAATCTGACATTAATTGCTTATTATGGGGGAAAACTGAAATTTTCCCTTATTTAAATCCATTTTCCAAAAATTACAAATTTTATTGGTTAACCGCCAGTATTGATAATTAACTTTATTAATGTAGTAATATATATATTAATTAATAAAAAAACATTTGATATTAACTTAAGTGGTGTCAAATATGATGAACATCACATGTGAGCATTTAAGAAAAAGAAGGAAAGTCCCCAAGTTAAACTAAAGAGCTTAAAGAGCTGAAAGTGACGTTGTTAAAGATAATATGGAGCATGTTTGGCTCTGAATTGACTTAAAAAAGTGATTATTTTAGGATAAAAATAATTTATTTTGCTGGTAGCTTATTTTGTATATTTGCTTTATCTTATTTTTAATCTAACTTATAAGTAACTTATAGCTTATAAGTCAAAATAAGTATAAGTTGTTTAAAACAGCTTATTTCTTACTTATAAGTCACTTATAAGGTGGGCCCACAAGTTCTTACATATTTTTCACATATAATCACAACTTATCCAAATATATACAATCTGATTTATAGAAAATAAGTCACTTATAAGTCATTTTTTTCACAACCGATCCAAACATAAATTTCATTATATAATCTGATTTATTTTTAATTTAACTTATATATAAATCACTTTTTGACGTATCCATCCAAACAAATACACCCCACGAAAATAATGGGTGACGAAGCGTTCAGAAACAATTCTATGGACATTAGCTTAAGCCTCCAAATTTTTTTGCTCTACCTTGAAAGTAACGTCACCAATTCACCATAGCTGAGTCAATAAGAAATGACGTCAAGTAGCTTGATAGGTACTATTCATTAGGGGTACGCAAAATGAAAGGAATCTTCAACAATTATACGTACAATTTGTCAGCTACTCCTCCTCAGAGAGTAGGCAAAATGATAGGAACAGTGGGTTCACATTACTAAAACTGCAGAAAATATTTAATCTCACATGTGAATGAGTATTACATGGAGGTTAGAGATGCATCAGCCAACAAACCTGGAGGCATGAGAAAGCCTGACGTGGGGGCTGCTGTAGGTTTTTTTTTTTTTTTTTTTTTCTAATAGGGATTTGTTGAACTTAATATGATGAGAAATTTTGTCACCTAATAGGGCATGATCTGTTATACCTGTAAATTATAGAAAATATTCAAAAAAATTACTTTTTGCATCCTTCAATTTTCAAATAATTGATGTACATTAAAATAATAAATGTGATTATTCTCATTTAATCAAAATCATTAACTATCATTTTTTCAAAAAAATAATTTCTTATTCATAAAAATCATTTTAAAAATAATGAAATATGGACTGTCCATATTAAACGTGGATGGTTTATATTTGACCGGCTCTCATTTCTATTATCATTACTTCTCTTGCTTTCACTTTTCATCAAAATTGAAAAATAAAAGTTATTTTGGACATATTTATCATGTTAACTACTTTTAATAGTTCTTCCGTCATAATATATAAGGTCTTTTTAACTAAATTGTGGTTTCCTAAAAAATTAGTTAAAGATAGTTAAAAATAATAAATGTGGAGGAAACATACTCTTTTTTTTTTAAAGTGCCTTTATTTATGAATGAGTAAGAGATATGATAATTATTAATGGATGGTGAAAGAGAATGTGTGGGAGAAATTAATGTGTGTGTAAAATAGGGGAAAACACATTTATTACTCAAATAAAATCAAATAAAATTTTATATTTTGAGATAAAATGATTAAAAAAATAAACCTTATACTGGGATAGGAAGAAGGAGTGAGTATGTTTCAAAATCTTTTTGCGCTCTTGCACATAGGAACGAAGGGAGTATCATAGAAGTATCTTGCAATTTACAGTTCTGTCCAACCGGTTTTACTAGCACCTTCCATCCTTTCTATGTTATATATAATCTTTTACATATTTTATATATAATTAATATCATCCTACACTCCTATAAGGTGACCGATGGGGTGAGGGCATGCGAATTTACAGATTACAGTTGCAAGCCTGCAACGCGTTTTCAATATTAATGATTAATGATAATGATAATGATAATGATATGTGACTGTGCCAAAATAAGACTTTTTGTCAGACTCTTTTCTTTCTTCCCTTTTCAACTTTTAAAACCCAACTTGATGGAAATAAATATGTAAGCACTGTTATATGTATTTATTTTTATTTGTCCTAAATTAGTGTTTTACAGTTAAATTTTAAATCTTGTATTTAAATGAACATATATAATACTATTTTATTTAATGAACAAATAAAAAAGGTCCAACCTTTCTTTCCATATTTTCTACACTTAAATGGGGACAATATCCATTAGACATTAACCTGGGTTTTGCATCATGTGATTGAAGTACAGTTTGAAAAGTCCAACCTTTCTTTATAGCTGGCCCACATATTTTCTATACATGACAAATACCTTGAAGCTGCACTTGGTTTTCTAATTTCAGATGCAGAAATGGTCTTTGAAGATGGCTTTAAGAAGGAAACTCCAATACGCTTGCAATTGGGTCACTGCATACTTCCTTTTGTTTTTACATATAAAATTTTGGTTTGGATTAATATGAAGGGGTGAGGGCGTCGGGAGTCGGGGCAATAAAAGATCAGCTTTTAGGTATGTACGTGGTGAGGGAGTGTGAGACATTGAGTATGATAAAATCCGAAGGTTAATAGAAAAAATTAGATTAAAAACTAGAGGTTAATAGTTTGTCATCGCGTCACTTTTCAACCATCGTCCCTTTTCAACCTTTTTAAATTTGCTGACACAAGAAAAGTAAAAGAGTCTCTTTTCTTCTCTTTCTTTTATTGAGGTTCTTCAATCTCATTAATGAGATATGTAAGTTAAAAAAATAAGGTTAAATGATTTCTTCAAAATAATAATATCATGTGTATAAAATGTTGCTAAAAAATTATAATATGGTTCAATTAAATAAATGTATATTATAAGATCTTATTTAAATGGTTAATATTTGATTTCTTAAAAAAAATTTAATCAATACAACATTTAAAATACATTAATCATATAATAATAAAAATTTTTATAAAAAAGAGATTTCAAAGTCGTTTAACCAGAATTTATGAGTGGGAATTCTACAATAAGTTATTTCAAAGGTAACTTTTGATCACTTGTCGATAGAAAATTTTTAATCATGTTATCTCATGAGTCAATAGTCCATCAAGCGGTTTTTTCTTTGTCAATAGATAAAAATTTATGCTGCAAATGAGGCAAATCAAAATAAAGTTTCAAGTTTTCTAATAAATGTATGAGTAATCATGCATGTATTTCATCTTAGAAAGAAATAAATACATGTTATAAACATCGTAAACTAACGTAAGCCTTCATTTCAAAGATTTTTTATGAATTATATTTTATTTTATGAGCTTCTTTTCCTTACAAGGATTTAGTTTTTTTTTTTAATTTTACAGATAGAAAATAATTATCTCTTTACCAAGTTATTATCATTTAACACATGTTGCCTCTGATTTCTTTTTATCTCTTAAAATTATTTGTTAAACAATTACATTGATATTTAATAGTGGCTTATATCGATTTATTCATTGTAGATAACATGTTTTTTCATGTCTATACGCTCCTAAATTCAATGCTTCCCGTGCAACGCACGGAGTAGCACCAGCTCTTTCATTTGCAATGTCCGTAAACAAAAGTCAAAGCCAATCACTTAGGCAATTTGGTCTGTTTCTCCTTAAGCCTGTTTTTACTCATGACCAACTATATATTGTTTTGTCTAGAGTTAAGAGCATGGATGGTCTCAGAATAATTATTTGACATGGTCATAATGGAGTTGTCAACAAAACCACTAATGTTGTTTATGGTGAGATTTTTATGAATGTAAACTCTTAGACACTATGAACACGTTAATGTCAACACCTGTTGTCTTTTTCCTCTCATTTCGGACTTGATATTATTATAATCATTTGATTCATTTTCATTTTGGTAGTGAATATATGAACTTTCATATTTTAAATTATTCCTAATACAATATGTTATAACTCTCACCTTTACGTAATGTTATATATAGCTTGCAATCACCAGCTCCACATGCAACGCACGGGGGAGCACAAGCTCGTTACCATAATGCACTTAGACAAAAGGAGCATCAGATTTTTTTCCTTTCCTATTCCCATCGACATCAAAGTGTTTAAAGGGGCTTCTTCAAAGATCGTGAAGTTGCTGAACAATAACCCCTATTGCTCCTTTCCGCCATCCTCTCTTCAATTTCATTATCCATCTTAATTTTTGATGTGTTATTACTTGTGCGCTGCTCCTTCTCCTTAATTTATAGAGAGAGAGAGAGGTTATGTTTCCTTGTTTCCATTTTCCCTCTAATATCAACGACAGAAGCAAGGAGGAATTTTTCACTATTGATCCGCGTTCTACTCGTTTTTGTCGCTGGATTCTAGGTGTGTGGTGTCTGCACCTTCTTCCCTTTATTTCTTATATTATCCTTGAAGATTGTTCATTTTTATCTGTTTCTCCTCCCCTGTTTGATATATGTTGCTACTGATATATTTGTGTATGTATGAAATCACTCCTCTTTTCTCCTAAAACTTGCGCATCTGATGATTGAAGGTGTCATGTTGTTTCATCTTGGCCCACGTGTATATAGGGTGAGGGTATAGAGTTGAATTTAAAGTTTTTCCTCTCTAGTCCAGCGGCTGTGAGATTGAATAGCAAGGAGATTATGATTAAAATAAGCTGAAATTGAATCAATGAGTTTATTTGAGATAGATGAGTTTTCATTAATTGTTTTGGTTATATATTATGAAGAAGACGAAGTATGATTTTGTTTTTGTGGGTTAAATTGATGATTAGTAAATATGTATTTTGGAATGCTTAGTGAATTCAGATATTACTATTGGGAGGTTGTTTGGCTAGAGGTTTGAAAGAAGGGTTTGATAATATGGTTCATTGTGATTGAACTCAAGGTATTTGTAAAAATGTTTAAGAAAAAAATTTTGTTGGAATGTTGTTGAAGTTGCCAGAAAAGTAAGGCTAATGTTATAATTAATAAGAAGGGGACTTGAATGTTGTTATTTTGGTCATAAGTTGAATTGGTATAAGAAAATTTAACTCAAGAATTTACAGAAGTTTGACCATGTCTTGTTTGTTGGTGGTTATTGTGGGTGCTTTTAGTAAGAAGATAATTCTTTGATTGAAATAAAGCTACTTATGTTCTCTGTAGGAATTTAAAGGGTAGGTGTTAGTGGGATATTTATTATATATTAGTTGTGGCGGTGGTTAAACCTTTGTTGATAATTTAATGTTGAAGCATGCTTGAAGTGAAAGGGACAGTAGAAAACAGTGGGTTGATAGCAAAGAGAGGTGAAGATTAATTCTTAATTGCATTTTTTATTTTGTCATTTATGTGAAGGGATTAAAACTTAAGCTTTCTTCCGGTTTATAGTGTAGTGAATTTAAATATTGAGGCAATATATTCTGGCTTTCAAAATTCCAAGCTAAGTGGTTTATGAAGTTGAAAATTATGTTTGACGGTTGTATAAGTTAATAAGGGATTGTTATAAAGAATTTCTTTTGTTATTGAAAGTAAGACTATGAAAATTATGTGTAAACTTTTGCGGAAATGATGGATATGTTATGGACATTAGGGGAGGCAGAGGTGAAAGATTTGGAAATTGGAAGCTGATAAATTCGAGAATGTGATATAAATATAAGCACTTCACATAAGTAAATAGCGTCCCGTCGGTATTTTTATATATAATCATTACTACTAGTCATGTTCTACTTTAATTTCCATATTTATAAGAATGATTTTGTTAAGAAAAATTTTTCAGACTTATTCTACTTCCTTGTAGATATTGAAATGAGTACAGATTATTGATCTTTAATTGTTACTTATTATTAAATTGGTGGATAGTAATTTTCATTATTATGCGTGAAAATGATTAGAGATTCTCGAGATATTGTTTGTATATTTCATGCTGGAGTATTAAAAAGTATTTGATATGAGTTACCATTACATAGAAATATACCATTGCTTTTGAGAAATTGGCCCCAAGCATGCTTAAAAATGTTTTGAGATGACTAAATACAGAACATTGGTTACTAACAGCAGAGCTGTTAGTCCTTGGTACACCATGATTAACCTTGAGCTCGCTTGACATTCGTGGGCACAGTACTCACGTTTGATATTTGTGGGATTCGCTCTCACGCTTGTTAATCATGGGTCTTATACCTACGCTTGTTATGTGGCCTCATACTGCACTTATTTGGTTACTTACTCTCGTGGATCGTGTGTTCATACTTGTTATCTGCTCTGTAGAAGTCCTAAGAAAATAAGGAATTTTCTATTTATTACTTGTCAGATTATATAAAGCAAGTGGCCATCTATTTTTTATTTCTTTACCCTATCTTTTAAATTGTTTTAATTTATGCCTATGATATCATACTTCAGAAATTGTAAATTATAGTGATGTTTCATTATTCAAGGTTAAGTTGTGTAAATGATTTCTTTTAGTACTTTACTTATTTATATTAATAGGACGTTATTCACTGGAAAAATTGTTTTGTTCTTAGATTGTATTAATGATTGTGTACCACCAACCGAATGGAGAAGAGCCACCTAGTTGTTTGACAGCTTGCAAACCTCCATCGAAGCTACTGCCCAAATTAAACTAAATATAATTTTAAACTCATATATTTTATATGAGAGTTAGATGTTCCACGTAACTTATAGGTAGGATTCATATCTTCTCTTGTATTTTGGGATATATGTGTGCGTTGTGGTGGAGCTGAGCTCCAAACCCCCAAATGTTGTTTTGAA
Organism: Mimosa bimucronata; assembly: GCA_037074515.1. Lineage (NCBI taxonomy): Eukaryota > Viridiplantae > Streptophyta > Magnoliopsida > Fabales > Fabaceae > Mimosa > Mimosa bimucronata. Next base: position 8,395,981 of record CM073446.1, read on the forward strand.
TTATAAATTATTGTAGAAATTTCAGGATGTCTCTCTCATAGAGAAGACCATGCTAAAATTTCTATAAGTGGTTTTTATAGGTTTCAACACGCTTATATAGTCGATATGACTTATGTAATATGCATATTGAATTATGAAATATATATATATATATAAGAGTCAGTTATCATATAAGACATTTAGTTTAATGTTTTAATGCTTAAGGAGTATGAGTTATCTCGTATTCCGTGCCGATTACCCCTTTGATTTCCATGGTGTGACAGAGTCAATTGGTTAAAAGGAAAAACATTTGAGATATAAGGGAGAAGATATAGGGATGGTCCAGTTTTCCAATATTTTAAGTGCGTTAACTTCAGAATATGCCTTCTAAGCAACACATCTTTTAAAAAAAAATCTATTGGCTTCTAAGTAACACATCTTTTTAAAATTTAAACTAAATATTTTAAGTGCATGAACGTCAGAAGGCCTTCTTCTTCTTTTTTTATCAAGTCAAAATGCCTTCCAAGCAACGCATCTTTTAAACAATTAAAAAACTATCAACTCTTCTGAGCAACACATCTTTTTAAAATTTACATTAAATATTTTAAATGTGTGAACATGTTCCATTTTGTTAACACCACTACTAAAAAAACCCTTTTCTTGTCCCTAATTAACGTCCCTAAATTATAAAACTGACATTGAAAAAAGTGCGGTGGCATTTTTGAAATTAAATGGTAAGTGAGGAAGAAACAACGTCCCTTATTATGATAATTAGGGACGTCATTTCTAACAACGTCCCCCCTTAAAAATAAGAGACGTGGTTCCAGGAAACCACGTCACTCATTAAAAATATGAGTGACGTTGTTTCTTTCTTTCTTTTTTTTTAAATTCAAAAGAAACAACGTCACTTGTTTAAAATATGAGTGACGTTGTTTCTTTTTTTTATTTAATTCAGATCCAATTCCCACGCCATTCTGTGCTCAGTACTCTCACCATGGCTCTCTCTCTCGAACCCTGATCTTCATTCCTACCATTCTCCTCCCCCTCGCGCAACACCAACTCCCACTACCATCAACATTGCCAGTCTGCATCTTCACCAATGTTTCATTGTCCGAGCAAGAGAGATTAGAGTTTGATTCAGACTCTGATCGAAAGAAGGGGGTCGATGTAGGAGGAATGTTTCACCCTAGCCATTAGTGCTTCAAAGTCTGATTTTCGAGATGATCCTGAGAAGGATCAGATCCTTTGTTGGGTTAGCTCTCTCAGTTAATTAACTTCGCCGTCGTTTTGATCTCTGGAAGCCTTACTTGCGCTCTCGCTAGCGGCGTCTGTCCTATTCCGCCCCTTTCCGAATCGATCTTAGGGTTTTGTGATTGGAGCTACTCCCCCACCGATATTGTTGGATTCATCCAATTTGTCGGCGTCACCGAGGTCAATACTCTTCTTTTATTTTCACATGTTCTCTAATTTTTATCATCTTCTCTCATTTCCTTCATACCTTTGATTCCTGATGGCATAGCTGCTTCGGAATTTAACCTTTTTTTATGTTTTATTTTACTTCAACTGTGCTTAATTCTGGGATCGGAAGTGCATCTTCTTTGTACACTTGAGGTGATGAATCTCAGATTCTCACCGTTAATAATTTTGGAAGGTTGCAATGACTTAAACCTAAAACCACGGTTTTTTTAACGGAAATGCATGAGCCACTGAGAAAATCATATTGTGATGATGTTCATCTCTAAAGCCTTATTTCTTCACATGGTTTATTGTCTCACCTTTGAGGCTTTGTTTCATTCTTTAGCTTGTTGTTTTATGTTTAGAGGACGCATTTGTGATTTTTTATTTAAACATGTTAATCAAAGTACTCTGTATTGTATTTCATGTACACTTGTGACTATGTTGTATGTGCGTGATGTTAGCAGCTATATTGGTTTTCTGAGATTTTCATGTGATTTCTAATCTTTATGCATTGTAGTTGTTCATATCATAAACAAGACTGAATTTCTTAGAATGCAGTCTTGGTGTGAGTTCAGGCATTTTCTTTTTTACCTGAATTCAAAGCAATTATAGAGCAGAAATTTCTAAGCTAACATGGTATGCAAACACTTTGTTTTTCATCATCCCTCACCTTACAACAACATGATGGATGATGGGTTTTGACACGTTGATGTTGATTTTATTTTATGAATTCCACAATTTATGCAACTTTATCGACATTGATGAAGATAATAGAAGATTGAAGGCATACTTCTTATGGAATTCATGCATATTATAACATGCAGGGAGGTGAAATTTTATTGCAAAAGGCGTTAAATATAGTTCACAGGACTTTTTCACTTGATCAACCATCTCTTGAGAAAATTGGGAGCCTATCAGATCATGAAAAAGTACAAGTTGATCAGTCTCTAGTGAATGATGTTTGGCTCTCCCTAATTTTTGACATTTTAAGTGGTTTTCAGGGATTGTGACGCGAAGGCCCTTGGTCTTGTAGCTGCACAAAATAGAAGAGGGGCTGCAGCAGTATATGCAGTCCAATGTAGCAATGTAAGGCGGATGCTTCCCCTCTGCACAAAATAGAATGGATTGAATGCTTAAGCTCTAAATTCTGGTTTGTTGTGCATTAAATCAGCCTACTATAATTGAGTTTGCTTTGCTGTAATGTGGTTTGAATTTGGTGCTTGTACTGTGATTTTTGAGTAGTTTTTGCTGCTCATTATTGGTTGCAATTTTGCTAACAATTGGACTCATTTGTGCTACTGTTTTGACTGTGCGCATTAAAATCAACCAGTAATTTGGTTCATTGTGAATCTAATTGTGTGCATTTGAATCTGAAAGTGTCCTTGTAAATTGTGAAGCTAGTAATCTTTGCAAACGAACTTGCATTTTCACTCTTAGCATCTAGTTTGTGGTGAAAGTTAGTGAGTTTGTTAGGTTGTCAAGATAAGTTTGAGCTAATTCTTGCTGTACACAACCTACATACAGATTCTACTTGCTATTTGCTGCATTAGCAATTTTTGCTGTGCTATGTTCATGCTACATTCTGGAGCACCAATCTGATTTTATCCGACTTGAGAAATTGAGCATGGATTAACTGGGTATTTTTAATATTCTGAACTGATTTGACTGCTGCCCTCTTTGGACCTGATCTAGTGCAGCACCACTGGAATTAATTCAATCTACTTGTTTTTCTTAGAATTTTTCTTGTTCTGTTTCACTAGTCCTATGCTGCAAGAATTTTGTTAGTCTATTGCAATTTCTGGAGTGTGTTTGCTATGTTGTGCGCTGTGGTTCTGGTCTTGTTCTGCTGTGATTCGTGCATGTTTTCCTTCTGGCCTTGTGCCTCAAATCTGTCACAAAAAATGACTATTTTTTTAAAAAAAAAACTTGGACTTTCCACGTCTCTTATTAGCCTAATAAGGGACGTGGAAAGTCCAGGCCGGACCTTTCACGTCACATATTAGATAATATGTGACGTGAAAAGTCCGCCTAGAGACTTTTCTTGTAACTTATTAGCTAAATAAAGGACGTGGAAAATCCAGCCCAGACTTTCAACGTCCCTTATTTAGCTAATAAGTGACAAGAAAAGTCCTAACCTAGACTTTCTATGTCCCTTATTTAGCTAATAATCGACAAGAAAAGTCTCGGGGTAAAAACCACGTCACTTGTTTTCAAAAGTTGTGACGTGAAAAATCGGACTTTCCATGTCCGTTATTTTTAATGACGTAAAAAGTCAATTTTTTCTAAATCACTACTTTTAACGTCACATAAAAAAGTGACATGAAAACCCCGAAATAATAGACTTAGAAACCCTTTTTCTGCAGTAGTGCACTTCTCTTTCCTTCTGTAACTCCCATATTTTGTCCTTCTCTATCTTTCCTTTCTCACGATTTAAAATATAGAAAGTTCGTTCCTCTCTTCTAATTGTTTTCTTTCCTTATCTCTTCTAACCGTTCATTCCTCTCTTCTCTATTTGCTTGAATCATTAGTTTGGAAATTACAGACCAACAGATCACCCTTATCATATAAACTTCCAGTTTTCCACCATAGTCACCTTGGTGAAGATGATGGCCACATCCCTATTTATGGATTTGCTTCCAACTCCTTTTCACACCTACAATATCACGTTTTTTATACACGATATCTTCTGGGTGTGTTTCATTCTACCTAATTCATATTTCATAATTTTACAATTTTCAGTTTAAATTTCACAATATATTTTTATATTTTATTATGTATTGAGTAACATGGGTTTTTTTTTGTTGTCAACTTTGGGCAAACGATGAATTATACCCAGGAAATTATCAAAAGTGAAAAACAAACAGTGCCATTCTACAATACCTACATATTACATTTTGATCTGCACAAAATTATATATACATATATATTAAAAAAGTTGGTGATCAAGGAAAATAATAGCGTCTCCTTAGGGTTAAACCTATGGATATATTATAATTATTGCTTACAGATCATTTATCTTATTTCTTTAAAACAAAAATATAAACTTAATATATTATTAACATGCATGCCGTAGTATTTGATTTCAAAATCATATTAAATCTTAATCTGCACAACTATTGATCTAATAACAAACCAATCAAAACAAAAAATAAAAAAACTAATTTTAGTAATTACAATTTTTAAGTATTATATATAGCTATTTTTCCCAAAAAACGTCGGATAAATAATCTGTAGGTCCTTTCTACGGTCAATCAATCAATTTTATATAAATATCTAATCTAATATAAGTACTTTTTTTTAGAAAGGACAAAAAAAAAATATTTAAAATTATTAAATTAACCCTCCCTATATTTTCTCCCAGTATCTTCTTCTAATCAATTGATTATTTCCCCATTCTCTCTCTCTCTCTCTAAGTTCTCTTCCTCTATTTATAAATTGAAGTTTAATTAATTTCATTTCATCCTATTTGTTATAGTTTATTCAAAATTAAAATTTAATTATTCATTTTACCTAAAAAAAGTTTAAAGCAATCAATTAGGAGAGGACCACAATAATATTATTAATGTTTTTAATTAAAATTAAAAATTTTATTAAAATTATTTATTTAGAACTATAAAGAAATAATAGACAACTTAATTTTAGTAATTAGTATTTTTAAATATTCTATATAGGTTATTTTTCCAATTATGTTGGATAAATAATCCATAGATCTTTGTGCCATCAATCAGTTTTATATAAAAAAAAACTAATATAATATAACTACTTTTTTTTACTAGGAAAATAGTTCTACATTTTAGTTGATCTAGGTTTTAAAGATAGACTTATAAAATTATTTTTGTTATGAATATGTCATTAATGTGGATGTCCTTAACTCACATTCCTATTATTACTCTATCAGTTATTAATTATGATTATATTGTAAAGCTAAAGCCTCCTCTATAAATAGGAGGCTAGTATTGTGTATTCTACAACTCTTGAACGTTGAATGAGAACGGCTTTCTATTCTCTCTACTCTTATCCCCAATTCTCTCTTATCTTCATCTATTATTTATAACACGTTATCAGCATGAGCCTCTAACCAAGGCAATCTATTTTTTATTCATAGAATCCTTTGATGTTATGCTTTTATGGAAAACCTGAAGTTTACCTTTCTATTTCTCTTTATCTTTATCCTTCTTTATATTTTCTTATGTTGAACTAAAGTCATATTTTATGGAACATGAAGTTCCACTTTACATTAAAGTGTAATCATCATTGACATGAAGTCATTTTTTTTAGGGAACCTGACGTTTCACTTTATATTTTAAAGTAGTCACTATTGATAAAGTCATCTCTCATGGAACCTGAAGCTCCACTCTATATTTTAATACATTCACTACTGACCATAAGTCGCCTTTAAAGGAACATGATATTCCACATAACATTTGATAATTTTTTTTAACCTGAAGTCATCTTTAATGGAATCTGAAGTTCTACTTGATGTAGATTTATTTTTATGGCCAGAAGCCATATAAATTAAATTTTAATATTTTATTTCCAGAAGTCATATAGATTTAATTTTATGGCTAGAAGCCATATAGATTTAATTTCTCTATTTTAATATTTTATGGCCAGAAGTCATATAGATTTAATTTTATGGCTAGAAGCCATATAAATTTAATTTCTTTATTTTAATATTTTCTGGCCAGAAGCCATGTAAATTTAATAAATTTAATTTTATGGCTAGAAGCCATATAAATTTAATTTCTCTATTTTAATATTAAATGGCCAGAAACCATATAGATTTGATTTTATGGCTAAAATCCATATCAATTTAATTATTCTAGTTTAATATTTTGTGGCTAGAAACTATATAGATTTAATTTTAAGTCTAAAAGCCATATAAATTCAATTTTTTTTATTTTAATATTAAATGGCCAAAAGTCATATGCCTCTAATTTATTGGAAAATACTATATGTGAGATATTTGGTATGCCTAGATTATAGGATATTTAAATATTTAAATACAATGCATGCAATTAGGTGGGTATCTAAACAGCATAACTGCATAGCATACTTTTTATCAAATCACAAATATGTTTTTACACTAAAGTTTTTTTTATTATTTCAAATGGCCAGATGCCATATACCTCTAATTATTTTATTATTTTATTTCGGTATTTAATGGCTAGATGTCTTAAATATATATTTCCATTTTATGGTCAAATAATTAATCCTTTGTGATATGGTGTGCTTTTTGATGGACTTGAGGTTTCAATAATTGTTTTATAAAGATTTCTTAGTACCCTGATGTTTCTATCTTCAATGGAATGTGGAGTTCAAATCAATATTTACAACCTCTTTGAATGATTAGTGTTTGTTCCATTATTAAAAAAATGATGATGAATATCGATTTGATTTTCTATCTTATTATTTGTCCACAAGCTATATACATTTAATTTCTTCTTTTGAGATTATATATCATATAATTTTTAACATTATTTTATGGCTAGAAGCCATTTATTTTTTTATTTTTTAATTTCAATAATTAATAGCTAGAAGGCAAATAAAATTAATTTTATGGCCAGAAGCCATATAACTTCAATTTTTCTATTTTGATATTATATGTCAAGAAGCCATATAAATTTTATTTTAAGGTCAGAAGCTATAGAACTTCAATTTTTATATTTTGATATTAAATAGCTAAAAGTCATGTATATAGAAGTATTCAAATAAAATTGAAATTTTCCCTATTATACTAAATGGCCAAAAGATATATAATTTTGATTCTCTTATTAATTGGCCAAAAGTTATATACATTGGATTTATTTTTATTGAGGTCCTGCAGATCAGACTAATACTTGTTATAATTTGTGATGAGAGAAGAGAGAAATAAAATCTCTACATTTGATATGCTTTTGAGAAATTTAATAACCACATTTATATAGCCATGAAGCCTAATGTTTCGAACCAAATTGCTTATCATTCAAGTATTAGCACAATATATTCTGAAAATATTATTGTAATGGTCATGAAGACTAACATTTATGGAGATTTATATCATAATAAATAATAGTTAATTCCAATCCAGTACAATGACCCTTATTTCACTTTAGCTTTTGAATATCTCATGTGTTGTACTATGATTTTATGTAGTTTGATTTAAATTCTTATAAATTTTAATCATTCAAATTTCTATTGAGTTTACAAATTATATAGTGAATGTATATATAACAGTTCTTAGAGAACTATATGTATACAACAAATAATATGACACGATAACCAGAAATTATATGATATTATAACAAACCTAAAGTTGTGAATGTATTGTTTGGCATGACCGATTAAATTATCTTGAATTATAGTGATGCAAAATATAATGTTGAATGCATAGAAACACTCATTGAAGAACCATAAGATTCTTTATAAATAGCAAATGTTTTTATTTCTTGTTCTCAAAAGAAGTAAATACGAGAATATCACTAGCTATGGTTGAAATTGGATACGTATACATTTGTACGATATCAAATTGGTACATTATGAATAATAGAGATGCATCTATAGAATGGTCATATTGGTGTCTAAGATCAACTTGCAACTTGAAGTTTGCAAATTTGTTTGGATAAGTACATTAGTCCTTGACTATGTTACTATACGATTTTTAGTTGAAATCACTAGTAATTGTTCATAAAGTTTTCAGTGATTATATGCTATATAAAAAGCATATTTAAGAAAGTTATCTGGCAAGATTATGTATAGAAGACTCCTGGAGCAGTTAGATCAAAGCTTATGAGAACAAAGTTCCAATTTTAAAGTTGGAAATTAAAGAATGATTTTACATACAACTACATATAAATGCATCATGCCAACAAAGTATTACGAATACTCCCATTGGCTCTTGGTCGGTAGCCAAATAGTTTTATATCTTATAATGAGGAATATTAATTTATAGTGTTCCACCACAATAATGCATATAGATGGATATTCATTAAAAGTTGGGATAAATGCTAGATAAGAACCTCCTTCCTCTTATTTATATCTAATGAAACAAAATGATGTTTCTAGAGGAAGTAAATGGATTGAGGAGACTTATATAGCATGATTAGTTGATTGTCATTTGACAAAGTTTTCCCAATTTGAGGAGGAGAAAATGAATAGCTGGAAGATATATCACATTGTATGCATCAACATAGATCCTCAAATATAACGATATGAACCAGAAGTTCATTAAATGTTGCATACATAAAATATTACAAAATATTTGCCAGATACAATTACTGACCAACATAAGAATTGTTGTATCTCATATTCCAGCTTAAGAATGCTCCAATCAGTACAAATGAACAAAATGATACCTTCCTAAAGCATGAGAAAATGATCGGTTCCAAAAGAAAAGAAAATGAAGCAAATAATCAAGCTGATCATACGGAGGATGCAAGAATTGAGACATAACCACTTGTAATACCCCAGAAGAAGTGCATGTACCTGAAAGAGAGATAGAGATCTCAATAAGTTATGTCACAAGAAATAGGAACCACAAAGAGATAAAGTTGTTGAAAAAATTTTTGATGATAATATCACGTGATCAAATGAGGATTTTCTATACAAGAATGTTATGAGATATAGACATAAAGATGGCTAGCTAGCATGAAAGAAAAAGAAGCGACATGAAGTATCATAACATAAAGTTGTGTATTTAGTTTAAGCACCCGAAGTGCAATGCTAGTATTGTATAAATCAGAACCCTTGTGCGGAAAAGGGGGGAGAGATATAGTCACAATGTTTTTCGCAGAAATTAAACCTTGTTAGATATTCTCTTGTGGTGGACTAAATTTCATGTCGTCTTAATCTAGAAGTTTGGCGATATATGAAAACTTTGGTATGCGTCTAGAGAATATGATAATGACCCATGAGTCATTGTATTGTGAATTATAGTGAATCCTAGAAGGATTTATAATACTAGAAGCATTATCTAGAAAAATATTTATGAAACCCTTGGATGATCAAATGCATATATAGACATAGATCTAAGCATTTGAAAGTCCCTGAAGGATTTTCTAGAAGCATATGATTTAAACAAATGAAACTCCCCAAAGGATTACAGTATCCAAAAGCAAACATTTTAATCCAGATATCTATTGGTTGAAAGCAACCTGGACAAATATGGTATTATTAAATTGATAGATATCAGGTGAAAGAAGGATATATTGTATTTAATCTTTCAATATATGTTCCTATGAAAATATCTGAATTTTATTAAGACTCTTGATGTGTCTAGATATCTCTGGAGCTCCTGAAGGCTTGCAAAATCTGAATATTACTTAAACTCTTGAAGAGCCTACAGAAGCTAAAATAATAATTCAAGAAAGAATTTGAAATGAAATACTTTGAAAGAACAAAGTGTTTTTCTATATATAAATTACTATGTGCTCCAATAGTTGTAAGATCCTTAAATGTGGATTGAGATCATTTTATACCTCAAGAAGTTGATGGAGAAATTTTGGTCTAGAAGTACCATGTCTTTAGAATTCAAGAAGGTGATGAAAAAATACTTAGTCTGGAAGTACCATATCTTTGTATAATTAGAGTACCTATTTGTGATCTTACTAGCTATACACAAGCCAATATATCATCTTCTAATCAACATAATACATTGATTCACCAACACAAAGAAAGTGGGATGGACTACATCAACAGAAGATGGTAAAATTAATGTCCAGCAAATCCGATCAAGCGAAAATTTAGCATATATGTTCACCAAGTCACTTATTGCTACAATATTTGAGAAGCTTATTACTCATGACATCGGATTTCGCAGACTCAGAGATATCAACTGAAGTGTTCAAGAGGGGGAGATGATATATGCTGTACTCTTTTTCCCTTGTCTGTTTTTTTCCTACTGGGTTTTCGTAGTAGGGTTTTTAATGAGACAGCATTAAAAAGTGTATCACTAAACATTGTACTCTTTTTCTTCTACTAAGTTTGGTTTTTTTTTAGTTGAAATTTTTTAACGAGGCACATGTTTAGTCTTGGACATTCAAGGTGGAGTGTTATGAATATGTCATTAATGTGGATGTCTTTAACTCAAATCTCTATTATTACTCTATCAATTATTAATTATGATTATATTGTAACCCTAAAGCCTCTTCTATAAAAAGGAGGCTAGTATTGTGTATTCTACAACTCTTGAACGTTGAATAGAAACAGCTTTATATTCTCTCTACTTTTCTCCCCAATTCTCTCTTATCTTCTTCTATTATTTATAACAATTTCCAATATATGAGACAAATAAATCAACGAGAAATTATGGAGAGGGATTAAGTTTGAAAAACATGGCATAAGTAATAATGCCATAAGCTCACAGCTTTTAAAAATTAAAAGAAAAACCTTTGATCTAAAAGCTAAAAAAAAAAAATAGCGATATTTAATTGCAAAGCCAAAGATGACTCTGGATATATATTTTATTTTTAAAATATTCGAAAACATATATGCAGTTATGCACACACCAATCTTAAGGGAAAATGATTCAACAAATTTATAGAGAGCTTTGAAATTTCGGAAGCAAGCCTTTCTGTCCAGATCTGCAAAATCGTCCGCTTACTTGGGTTGGATCTAACTTCTGAAACTACAGTAACGTTTTCTACGGCTTCCCCAACTCAAGTTTTTGATCTGAGTTCTAATGCATTTGAAGGGACTGTGCATTTGAAGTAACGTTTTGATCAGAGGATCTGGATGCAATCTTTGTAAACAATAATCAATTTGTGTTGATCTCCTTGATAATTTCGAAAACCATCCCACGTCAGTCATCACCGTCGGCAACAATAACCTCCATGGCTGTCTCACTCCGTTCGTGTTCCCTTTTAGAGATTGGGCTGCTAAAAAGAGAGCAATCACGTCGCTTTCAATCTATTAAAAGAGAAAGGTAAAGCCAATGGTTGGGGGAAAAGAGAATAGTCAATGAATGGAGATCAATTTGTCGTGGCTGTAGCTTAAAAAAGGTTGAGGCCTGTCCTGGAAGGATTTAGTAGTAAATAGGGTTGCAAAATATCAGATGCTTTGTGAGAACGGAAACGGAGGAGAGACGGAGTTAAACGATGATGTGTTTAATGTTCCATGTGGCACTTGCTGGCTTGCAACCGTGCATCTATACAGCATAAAAAACTCTTTCACTAAAACACCATTCATAAGGAATTAACGGCCCAGATGATTAGTTATATTCAGAAGAAATGGTCAATTTATCACTAATTATATAATCTACTAATTATATCACTAATTATATTTGATTGGTTATAGCAATTAGCCATTTTATTTGAAATATTATATTTAAGATAACCTCTAAAATTGTATCTACTAATAATTATATTTAAATTTAAAGATTGATAATAACTAATTATATCTATTAATAAGTATATTTAATAATCTATATCTATATCTATATATAACATAAAAAAATTCTTCCACTAAAACACTACCCATAAGGAATTAACGGCCCATATAATTAGTTCTATTCAGATCAAAGGGGTAATTTATCACTAATTATATAATCTACTAATTATATTTGATTGGTTATAGCCATTGACCATTTTTTTAATTTTTATATTTAAGATAACCTCTAAAATTGTATCTACTAATAATTATATTTAAATTTAAAGATTGATAATCACTAATTATATCTAATAATAAGTATATTTAATAATCTATATCTATACCTATATAACATAAAAATCTCTTCCACAGAAATACTATTCATAAAGAATTAACGGCTCAGATAATTAGATATATTCAGATCAACGGGTCAATTTATCACTAATTATATAATCTATTAATTATATCACTAATTTTTAATTATAATCAACCGAGAAAAAATGATTTAGGATTTCTCTTTAATCTTAAATATAATTAGTGATATATATATATATATATATTTCGGGAATAACCAACGAGAAGCCTCTTATAAACATAATTTTAAGGTTTATCTTAAATTTTAAATATAATTTTAATTAAATTTTAGGATGAAAATATGTGATTTTTTCTAAAATAAAAGTTTCATTATTTACATATTTAAATAAAAGCTTATTCTACATTTGTTTTTGAATATATTTTAGCAAAAAAAAAAAAAAGATAAATCCCATTATATATCCCTAATTATATCTACTAATTATACTTAAGAAAAATGTAGTTATTATTTTTGAATTATCATATTTAAGATAAGTCCTAAAATTATATTCATAAGAAGTTTCTGATTGGTCAATCCAAAATATATATATATATATATATCACTAATTAGATAAGAAGCTTCTGGTTGGTCAATCCTAAAATATATATATCACTAATTATATCTATTAATTATATTTAAGAAAAATATAATAATAATATTTATATATATATATCATTATTATACGTTTGTTTTTGAAAATATAATCATTTAACACTAATTATATCTACTAATTATATCTACTAATTATATTTAAGAAAAATATAATCATTATTTTATAATTATTATATTTAAGATAAGCCCTAAAATTATGTTCACAAGACGTCCACATCTTCTTATTGGTCAATCATAATATATATACCACTATTTATGATTTATATATATTATGATTATATTTATCTTAATTTTTTTAGGTCGAAATATGCTTCAGGTAATTAGTAACATAAAGGATATATGAAGCATAATGTATGCATCATACCATTTTACGCGCCACCAATCCATGTAAATAGAAGTAATAATATAATATATTTCTCAATATAATCTATTTTTTTATGATTTTCAATATACGTATGTTTTTGACCGGTTCATCAATTATATTTTAATATTTGTGGATCCTTTTTGGCTAAAATTAAGACAAAAAATCAACAAAATAATAATATAAATAGAAAAAGTAGCTATTGCACCAGGTCAAAACTTAATTAATGAGTTAGATTTGATTTTTATAAAGTTTTTTTGCAAACACGGATTACGAAGAGATTGGAATCAATTTAAATGACATAACTAAGTAATGATCAACATCCCATCTTGTAAGCGGGTGAGTGTACGATGGGGTGGATTACAAAACATTCAAAGTAACATACCCAAAAAGCGAATAAGGAGAGCAAAGAGAGAAGATTCACAAAAGGGACTCACAATGAATGACTCACAAAGTGCTGCATGACAAGTTCCATGTAACGTCTGGAATTTTACTACTATACTATAACATTTTAATTGAATTATAACCACTTTCTAATGTCAGAAGCCCAAAAATACGTAAAAATTTAAAACTTTTTCTTTCCAAGCAATGTTCCAACTCTATTACAGTTGGAATGAGCTTCTCAGACAAATTGAATAATTTAAAAAAAAATTCTTTATAAAATAAAGTGGTTATTAAAACAATTAAAAGTACTCTAACCCTCTCAGGGTATCTTTCCATAATTTATAGTATTTAAGAAATTTAAATCCCTTTTCTAAACTTATACAATTCTATATTCTATGCTTTCTACTATTAACTTAATAATTTAAAATTATATTATATACAAATAACCTTACTTTTCAAATTATGATATTAATTCTTTTATCTAATCTTCTTCCAGCACTACTGCCTTATCTCAACCATCTTACTATCTTCCAGCTTCTCTGAAAAATAGCAGTTCAACGCAGTTTATGTCATTAACTGTAAACTTCATGCATGCATTGCCATGTATATATTTTATAAATCTGAGCAAATATCACAATTACACACACTTCCTGCTCTATATACTCTACCAGCCACTATTAACAATATATTTGTTAACTAGTGGATGCCTCACCTGCAGGATTTCTCGTTATAACCTTTTAAGTTATAACATAACTGATCTGGCAAAGGGGGAGTGACCCACCTAAGCCTGGAGTACTCCATAAATTTCTATGCAGGAATTAACAAGGTTTATCACCTTCATGCATAATGTAAATTTGAAACAGATATTACAAAATTATACATGCAATTTGAGTGTAATGAGATAAACTGCTACCTGAACTCCAAGCTTAGACTTTATCTGCTTCTTTCCCTTCTATTGATCTTCTCAATTTATTTTACTATCAAGACCTATTGACATTTAATATAAACAATAAATTAATATCTAAATTTCTAAATAATTATTCAGCTTCTCTCTTGGGTCCTAATATACTTAATACTACCACATTCTTTATATCTTATATAAGTAGGTTTTACTTTAAATATTTTGACCCTTTTAAAATTAAAAGGCCTCTTAATATAATTTATTTCAATCAATTATTCTAATTCTCATTATTATCTTTTTCGAAATTAAATATAAAAATCACAATGACTTAACTGTAACGTGTGGAATTTTTCTACTATACTATAACATTTTAATTGAATTATAACCACTTTTTAATGTTAGAAGCCCAAAAATACGTAAAAATTTAAAACTTTTTCTTTAAAACATTTATCCAACTTCCTTGCAGTTGGAATGGGCTTTTCAGACAAATTGGAACCACTTAAAACTTTTTTGTAAAAGAAAGTGGTTAATAAAACAATTAAAAGTACACTAACCATCTTTGGGTGTCCATTCTTAATTTATATTGCTTAGGAAATTTAAATCCCTTTATGAATTTATACAATCCTATTTTCTATGCTTGCTACTATTAATTTAAGAATTTAAATTTACATCATATACAAATAACCTTAATATTCAAAACATAAACTTAATTCTTCATCTAATCGTCTTCCAGTATTCCTGTCTTATCTTAATCATCTCACTATCTCCCAGCTAGTTTCTTCCAAACCTGCGTTACTGAAAAATGTTTGGGGAAGGGGGTGAGATTGGAAATCCCAATAGCAGTTTCTTTCATTAACTTATATTATCATGCTAGCATTGACATGTATATATTTCATAAATCTGAACAAATAAAACAATTACACATACTTCCTGCGCTCAATCTCTACCAGCCACTATTAACAATATTTTCGTTAACTAGTGGAGGCCTCACCTGCAGGATTTCTCGTTATAACATTTAAAGTTATAACTAACTGATCTGGCAAAGGGGGAGCGACCCACCTAAGCCTGGAGTACTCCATAAATAACTATGCAGGAATTAACAAGGCTCATCACCTTCATGCATAATGTAAATTTGAAACAGATATTACAAAATAATACATGCAATTATTTTAATGTAATGAAATAAACTGCTACCTGAACCCCAAGCTTCATCCTTTACTGTCTCTTTTCTTTTCCACTGACCTCCTCAGCTTATGTCACTATCTATACCTATTTACATGTAATATATAAATGATGAATTAATATCAATATTTCTGGATAACTATCCGGCGTCTCTCACAGATCCTAATTTAATTAATACTACCCCATTCTTGGTATTAGTGAAAGATTACAGTCTACTATAATTATCTTAATCCCTTTTAAAATTAAAAGGCTCAATTACAAATAATTTATTTTAATTAATAATTCTGATTTTCATTATCATCTTCTACCATATACTAATTTCGTATTCCCGTATAATATAACTTTAATATTATCATAATCGTAGCTTACAATTGATTCACTGTTGTCACTGAAAATGTTACTTTATTATCTAAATTCAATCTAGAGTTTCTCTTTTTAATTTTTAAATCAACCGTAACTCAACATTCTTTGTGAGTTATCAACAACCTCAAGGTTGGAAGTCATTTATTTAAATTAAGCACACAAACAATATTAATTCCAAATTTCTCAACATTCTAAGGTCTTCCTATTACATCCTAATACTTTAAACATCTAATTAACATCTGTAGGTTCTTAAATCAGTAGTTTATGCTAGCTTTTTAGTCCCTGTAACTTCCTACTAATCTAAAACCCTTTCATAGAACTTTAGGAACTTCAATACACTAAGCTTACCACTCATTTTAACATTTATATCACCATAAAGTTCAGCACCTATTTAAACATGCCTCTAGTCCCTTTAACTATTCAAATGGTATCCTTTACTATAACTTCAAGAATTCCAACAATAATCATGTACTTCTTTAAGACCTTAAACAACTTATTTAGCACCTTAGGATCCTAAAATAATAATTAACACCCAATTAAAAATCTGGATAAATTTGAAATCATTCTAAATTATTCCTCATAATCCCTCATATGCTAAAGTAACATATTTCCTTTTCAATTGGCACTCATTAACAGAGAATCCACAATTCAAGTGCACAACTACACATATTCATAATAATCAGGAGCTCTCCCACAGCAAAGCACACTAAATCTCCCTTTACTTAAATACTTCTCTTTAATCTCTCTTTTTACCTTACCAACCACAACCTGGCACCTTTTGAAATCTCTACCATCTGCTTCCCAATTTCAAGAACCTTATATCAGTTCATGCTCCTTCATCTTATACAATATTTTAACCATTTAACTCGAACTTCCAACTTAAGAGGTCCACAACTAAAACTTAAGATTCCCGATCAAAGCGAAATCATTAATACTAAATAGTTTGTGGTTACCTTCAATAGTCTCTACTCCATTAGACCTAAAATTGAAACATTTCTACTTTTTACCACATACTTTTGACTCTTTATTAGCTTGTACCTCAAAACCCAATGTCATTGAGTATCTACTAACTATCTAGAAATCTCGAGCAATATTATAATAAATTTCTATAACATAATAGTCCACTTCAAGCATTCATCATCGTGTTAAACAACCAGAATCTATACCTTAACAGTTCAATTCACCATCATCTCTCCATCCTCAAACTCTCTTAATTCGAGTATCCAAAATTATACATTAATTACCTCCTTAGATATTACAATCATTACTCTTAAATTCTATTCCTATTCTTATAACTTCCCAATCAGCCTTATAAACATTGAAATACTCCATCTGGACCATTAAACTTCCAAACTCTATTTCCTATTTTCAAACATATCTTCATCACATGCTTCAATGCATTATACTTCAATTCTATAGCAACCACAATTGAAACCCAATTTGCAACTTGACTTAGACAGAGCATTGGATCCTTCTACTCTCAATTACGCACAAAGCCTCAAAATTCGATCACCAATTCACCCTCAAAGCATGGTTTATTATCTCAAAATTACAAACCAACACCACTTCTTATTTCCTTTCCCTGTAACCCATCGGCTAGCAAGGCAGAGCAGAATATTTACTATAAACTCACATACTCAATCAAACTTCAATCCTACCTCATTAAACATATATCTCCTCCTTCATAATTCCTGAATTTTTCTGTCAAAACAAGTAGAAAAAGAAAAATAAAAATTGAACAGTTTCAATTCACATATCATCAAACAGATACAATCATCCTCATAATCTTGTATCAGAATTCAGTGGCCTAAAGGGAAGTAAAATTCGAATGAGCAGGGAAGAAAACAAGGAACCAGACGGCAGAGGAATCAAGAGGAAAGAAGAGGAATTGAACACTTACACACAATTAATCATAAATCCTTCATCATCAATAATAACCACAAGAACCGAATCTTCCCTCCACCAGGAATCAACACCACAGAGGAACAAAACGCGATGGAACAGAGAAAAGAAAGCAGAACAAAATGCCAAAATTTCAAACCTCAACCAATCAAGCATGCATTAACCTCTGATGACCCTAAGCAATTCCTACTCACGTTTAATTAAGCTTTAGGATTGATTATCGCCCAGAAACAAGCAAGAACGAACTCGGATGAATAGTGCACGGAGGAAAAATTTGGGAAAATCTTGATTAATGTTATTCCAATACTCAAAATTCGTTCCCAGAGGGGGTTAATCGAGACCTAAGCTCCATTTTTACGAACTCAGAAGCTTCAAAAACCCCCAAGAATTCGAATCTTCCTCCCCCAATCTCACTCAAAATCGGCCGAATAAGAAAGGGAAATGAGGAAAAATAACTTACCTGAAGTTAATCCAGGCGTCCTAAGCATTTTCCCCCGCTAATTCGCCGCCGACCGCCACTGGTTTCGTCGGAACTTGCCGTTGAGCTCGAAGGAAACAGAGAGGGCGAAGAAAGGAAATTGAGAGTGAAAGCAGAGAGAGGAAATGAGGAAGGAGACGGGAATAAGGTGGAACATAGGGAGAGAGGGAGTATATATGAAGGGACACGTGGAAGGCTTAGATTTAAAGAGAGATCTGATATTTATTTTTACCAGGTATTTTACTATCTTTCCCTTCCCTTTATAATTGAAGATATTTTCAACTAGGGGCAGATATTGTCTTTTTAATTTTCCCAATTCTATTTTTCTCTTAAATCATAATTTTGTTTATCATTATCATTTAGAAATATACCTAAATCTGTTCCCAAAATAATTTTCCTAGATATACTTTAATTTCTAAATTTATTTATAAGACTGTTTAAATATCAAACAATACCTCAGGATTCTAAATATTCCCTTATTTAAATTAATCCTCTAACTATTTTTCCTTAGCTAATAAAGAAATTAAACTTTAAAAATTATTAAAAATACATCTAGCCTCATGAATTTATTTATAAGGCTTTTTAATTTCTAATTACGTTTCTGAGTCCTCAACTAAATCCTTATTATTTTTATTTTTTATTTATTTATTTTTTTTCCAAATTAGATTTTATCTTCTAATTACTCCTCTTTGTTTCTTAGAGAAAATAAGCCTTAAAATTATTAAAATTGCCTAAATATCATAAATTTATTTTCAATGCTTTCTAATATTTTAATTACATTCCTTAAAACCTTAAATAATTTCCTATTTCCTATTTTCTAAAATTTGGGATGTTACAACATAATTAATCTATTAACTATTACCATCTTTTACTTTATATATTAGTTCCTTATTCTTATACAGTACAACTTTAATCTTATCAGAATCGCAGCTTACAACTGATTCATTGTTGTCACTAAAAATGTTGTTTAAGGGAACAGAAATAGAACAGAGGTTTTAACTTATTACATTTAGTCTAACAAATAAACCATAGCTAGATCTAATTTATATTTTTATCATTATTTCCTACTATCAAAATACAAGACAATCGGACATGGAACCATGCACAGAAATAAATCTAGACTTCTAGAAATCTATAACTTCCATCCATACTATAATATCATTTAGATATATTAAACTTCAATTATAATCTGAACTGGACTTAATTAAGTGAAAATCAAAATACCTAAATCCTCTTTCCTTAGTCCTAGAAGTAATACTTCATATATTCAACTTTCATCACATTATTTTAGAGACCTTTGAAGCTATTTGATTCTTCTATATACTCATTAATCCTCAAAAGTCTTTTTAATAAACACCTTGTTTGCATCCTAAGAAAATAAGTTATAAAACAGTTGTTATTCCATATTGTTGTACCATTAACCAACAAAATTCACATTTGATACCCAGGTCTCCTAAATTAAATTTCTTAATGCATCTAGCATCTAAGTAACCAGAATCCATGTTCCTCTGGAGCAATTATCGAAATTCTAGACCAAATACCTAATCAAGTAAACTTTCTTTCCTAGATCCTTACCCTTCTTTAACTCTTAAAAGCACTTGGAAACCATACTCATTACTTAGGTCAAATTGAAGTAGTAAATCCAACCCCTCTTCTACTTTCTTTAATCATTCTAAATTCTCATAATGTGAACCTTACAATAACCCTTCCTTCTTACAACATCATATCAACCATCTTTTTCTTGGTTCTTCAAGAAACTTTACCCATAAAAAAACATTCAACCTTTGGAAACATAAACCAATAAAGTATTAAATTAGTTCCAACTTCAAATTCCTTCTCTTCACAAATAATCACACTAAAATAATCCATTTTAATTTCTAAAACTAACCAACTCACATTTCTATGCTTAATTGAATATTTGGGCTGCCAACCACACATATTCATCCAAATAATCAAGACAAAGAGCCAATACCACAATAAATCCCTAAGTTCATAACCCGCAAAACTCCAACATACAAGTGGTGGTTCTAGTTCAATCCTAAAATCATCAATTCTTCCTCTTTTCTCATTATCAACCACATATATCACAACTACACCAATCATTTCAAATAAAATTCTCAACAACCCTCAGCACTTTATCATTCCTCAACCAAACTCTTATTTCTCAATTTCGATTAACCTTCAAAAATGAACACAACAATACCAATTCTTACTTAATTCATCTTTAATCGGCCTAATCACCTATCTAACATATCAATTTAGTACTTTACTAGTTCCAAATCAGAGTGATCACCCTCTCAAGCATCAGTTGAGACAGAGAGATTTTCAATTCCTAATCATCATACCTTACAGAAATTATAGTAAAAAAAACAAGAGGAGGAATGGCTTACAACAAAACAGATACTCAACTAAGATAACCAACGTCAATCCTCCAGAAAACCCCAACCCAAGGCAAAGAAATCGAACCAGGCAAAGAGCAGAACAAGAACAAAACAAAGGGCCAGAGAAGCAGATAAAAGAAAGCAACGAACCAAGAAATCAGACAAAATGAAAAATAGGAAAAATTTACCACAGCTTCTCCTTCAATTAAAATCAATTCTACACCATCAAACCTCCATTCCAACCTTCCTTATTCACGCACTGAAAACCCAAAGCACAGAGGAAAAAGAACAAAATTTTCGGACAAAGCAGAGAATCGGATACAGAGGAACAAGAAGAAAATTCGAGACATGCAACTTCAATAATACCTTGAATCAACACTTAACGTCATTTAACACCAATTAATTTCGTTTTGAATACAGAATCGCAAAGGAACGTCGATGAACAGTACCAACATTCGAATTCTTGGATTAATCTGACTCAAACTGATTTCTCTCCTAAAATCGACACTCCAATCATCACAAGCAAAGCCCAAGCACTATGTTTATAAATCTAGAAACTTCAAAAAACCCCCCAAGAACTTCGAATCATCCTTCCCTTATTCACTCAAAACGGACCAGAAGGAGAGAAAAATGGAGGAAGGAGACTCACCCATAGACAACCGAGATTCAGGCGTACTCCAGAGCTTCTCGCCGTCGCCAATCACCGCTGATTTGTCCGTCGTTCATCACTGCCGGCTGAGAGAACGAAGAAGAACAGAGAAGGTGAAGAGAGAACGAGAGTGAGGAACTCGGGAATCAGAAGAGAAGAGTGAATGAGAGAGGGAGTACTAATTAAAAGGTAGGACACGTGGGAGCATGTATATTAAAGAGAAAGAAGTGGATATTTTAAATGGGTGTTTTACCATTTTGCCACTTCTTTTCACTGAAGATATTTTCCAACTAGGGGCAGATATTGTCATTTTCATTTTCTCTTTTTCATTTTTCTCTTGAATGGTAATTTTATGTACCATTATCATTTACAAAGTAGACTTAAATTTGTCCCAAAATAATTTCTCTAGATATGCTTAAATTTCCAAATTTATTTATAAGACTTTTTAATTACTAAACAATACCTCAAGATTCTAAATATTCCCTTATTTAAATCCATCTTCCAATTATGTTTCCTCACTTAATACAGAAAATAAGTCTTGAAAATTATTAAAAATACACCTGGCCTCATAAATTTATTTATAAGGCTTTTTAATTTTTAAATGACGCCTCAAGATCTCAAATAAGCACTTATTATCTCTTTTTTCCAAATTAAATTTTATCTTCTAATTATTTCTCTTTGTTTCTAAAAGAAAATAAGCCTTAAAATTATTAAAAATGCCTAAATATCATAAATTTATTTTCCAATGCTTTTTAATATTCTGGTAATATTCCAAAACCTTAAATAACTCCTTATTTTCTATTTTCTAAAATTTAGGGTGTTACATTCCAAATCCAGTTATAATTAAATTCACAAATAATTCAGTTTTAAATTTTGATGAAGGGATGTAATAGTTTGGTTAAATGATCTGCATAAGTATTATGCTTTCCCATGACCTCATGCAAACAAATTTATGATTTCTTTTTTTGAATTGAAAAACCATATTTATGATTTCAAGTCGAATCACATGAAAAATATCACCTGAGCAACTCACGGGAGGCCTAGCTCGTTAAGGTTAATAATAATATGTTGGCCAGATAATTACTCTAAATCAAGTTCTAATGTATCTAACGCGACGGCCACATATGGGGAGATATTTTAATATCTAGAATATCCAATATATTCAGAATAACCATATAGCATACAATAAATTTCAGAATATCCTAATATAACAATACAATAAAATATAATAAAAATATATAATAAATATCTAACACCCTAATCTAACAATTCGACCATCAATACTTTTAGGTGAAGCCATATTCTTAAGAAGTACTCATCCCCTTGTTTTTTTTGATGAAAACATTTTTGAAAGCTTGTTTTTCTTTTTTATTAAGATAAGGCTAGCTACTTGCAGAATAAAAATAAATATTTACGAACGTTTTTTTTTAATATTCTTCTTGAATAGAAACTTGTTTTTAAATACTGTTAATGAACAAGCTTTTTCAGACATAGGTGATAGGTACGTTGTAAATAAAAAAATAAGTTAAATGTTGTATAACCGTGAGTTACTTTCGCACTACAAAAAAAACAGACTTTTGGTGGCGACAAAAAAGGTCGTAGCCAAAAGTCCCCCTTTTTACGGCAACTTTTGTGTCGCCACAAAAGTTTGGACCTTTCACGGCGACTTTATAATGTTGCCGCTGAAAGGTCCACTTTATAGTTGTTGCTAAAAGTCATGTTGTTTATTTTTTGAATAACACTAATAAATATTGCTTTTTATTTTTATATAAAATATTTAAAATGTTAATAAGTTAATTTATATTGAAAAATAAAATAAGGTAACATATTTTCATTTTTATTGGTTTTTAAATTTATAGTGATACTTTAATTTGAAATCAATGATATATTAAATAAGCTTATACATGAATAAAGAATAATAAAGTTTAAATTGATAAAATTATATCAACAATACCAACATTGTAATTTATTAAAAAATAATATTATAAATATTATATTAATAAAGAAACAATTGTATTATATTTTATCTTTATATATTATATGAATAAATAAATATAAGTATAGTATTTATATATAAATATATATATAGTCACCACTAAAAGTCATACATTTTATTATTAAAATAACACTAATAATTGTTACTTTTTTATTTTTAATATAAAATATTAAAAGTTTTAAAATGTTAAATAAATTTTTTTATCATAAAAAATAAAATAAGGTAATATTTTAATTTTTTGTTGGTTATTAAATTTATGGTAAATACTTTAATTTAATTAAAATTAATGATATATTAAATAATATTACATGAATAAAGAATAATAATTTTTAAATTAATTAAATTATATCAACTATAAAAAAATTTTAATTTATTAAAAAAGAATATTATGAATATTATATTAATAAAGAAACATTTATATTATATTTTATCTTTATATATTAAATATTTAAATGAATAAATGAATATGTATATAAATAAATATTAAATGTAGGTAATATGATAATATATTTATATTATAATAATATATGTATTTAAATTGATATATTAAATATATGCATATAATATTAGTGTGTATGTGTATATATTTAATTTTATAGTAATATGATGGAATGTCATCACGGCTCAACTGGTTGAAGTTTTACACAAGAGCAAAGTGGTTATGGGTTCAAATCTTGGGAGAGGCACATTTGGAAGAGAAATAAAAGGTGATGAAGTGGCGCGATGTGGCATAGAATGATGATGTGGCACAACATAACACATGACAAGTGGCAGAAGGGTGGATGATGTGCCACGATGTGGCAAGTGAGTGAGAGTCACCACGTCATCAGCCATGTGGCCATAGGGTGCTGGTGTGGCTTTATTTTTTTTTATTTTTTTTACCACTTTCAGTGGCGACATTTGTCGCCGCCAAAGGATACCTTTGGTGGCGACTTAAAATGTCGCCACCAAAAGGATAATTTTTTTTTGCCACTTTTAGCGGTACCTTTGGTGACTTTCAGTGGCGACCCAAAAAGTCGCTGCCAATAATTTAGGCGGCGGTCACATAGGCGGCGACCTGGTGAGGACAAAAAGTCGCCGCTAAAGACCTTCAGCGGTGATTTTTTTGTAGTGTCGATCAAGCATGTAAAATTATTTGTCCTTGACTAGAAGCAAGTGATGAGTACCTTATAGTTAAGGAAAAAAATTATTTAAATCTTTTATTACTGTATCTTATATCCTTTGATTTTGTTTGTGTTGTGTAAATTGCCTATAGTTGTTTATAGTGGTGGGCTATAAATATGAATACAGGAAATATATATTTCAATGTCATACATAATGAGTTGGACCATTTTCTTGTATATTTGTGTTTAGAGGATTGCATGTGTAACTGAAAACATGGGTAACAGAGTATTATTATTTTAGATTTTGACTAGATGCAATTGTGCTTCAGTTTTTTGTTTTCCAATGGACAAGCACAGTAGAAGGAAAAAAAAATTTTCTTTTAGAATTTTACGTTTTTAACATAAATGATCTTTAATTTCAACTCTTTAAGGTTGATAAATAATATATAATGGATTCAAAATTCAAGAGAGTTTTATGGATTTTAGCTAAGAAATAAAATGTAACCATTATTCATAAAAATGTTAACCATTAGATTTCAAATATATTCTTAATGGGTCGAATTAAATAAATATGCATGTATATCGACCTAATTAGATACTGTGTAATGTAAATGAAATATGAAACTTAATTAATACTGTATGAATAATTTAGATATGAAATATTGAGATAATGAAAAAGTTATGATAAATCAACCGTGGGATACTATGATCTATTTTAAATAATGAGACAAGGAAAAAAATTATGATAAATAAACTATGGGATACTATAATCTATTTTAAAAAGGATAAGATATGGTATCTTCTCAAATATATTTATATCTATCCATCTCTACCTATAAATGAGGGGCTCTCTCTATCGGTGGTAACTTATCCTTCTAGGGTTGAGCTTTTCGCTTATCAAACTTAGTTTCAACCTCAATTCATTCAAAGAAGCAGTCACCAAAATTGACGAATTAAGAAGGATCTCATGGAGGAATCAGTTGACAGGATCAGTGATTTGCCTGAGGAATTGCTTCTTCGTATTCTCTCTTTTCTTCCCACTAAAGAAGCAGTTGCCACAAGCCTCTTATCCAAGACATGGAGACCTCTTTGGCGTTCCCTTCTCACTATTAACCTTTCCAGTAGAGACTTTAAGATCTCTTCAGTTTTCCATCGATTCGGGGACAACGTGCTAGACTTAGTAGATTGGAAACATGTCAAAAAGTTTGTTCTCAAGTTTGATCCTGATGGACGTCATGCGAATTTTAGAGAGAGCAAGGTTAACGAGTGGATCAATGTTGTGACTTGTAGCAAACTTGAACATCTGGAGCTACATACACTGCTGTGGGGGTCGTATGAATTGCCCTCTAGAGTTTTCATTCTAGAAAACATTAGGGTTTTGAAGTTGAGTGGAGTAACGATGCCTAATTGTTCCCATGTCAACTTTCATTTACTTGACGTTTTGCATTTGATACATGTTGGTTTTTCAAATTCAACAAGTTGGGAAATGCTTCTTAAAGCATGTCCTTTACTTAAGGACTTGGCCATAAAATATCCATATGGAATAGATAATGCTCTCTACATTACAAGGCTTGACCATTTAGTCAAAGCAGAAGTCCCACCATCTCTAATTCCACTGGAAGCTCTTTCTAATGCTACATATCTATGCCTTATTGATCAAAAGGTATGAATCACGCATCACTAGTAACATGTTTCCATCTCTCTCTCTTTTTTCCTCCACAGTTTTAATCCTTAATAAATAATTGAGTAATTGAGTCTATTCTCGGTATGGAAGGGGGGTATTTGTCCATTTACAATTGGTGATGATATCCCAACTTTTAACAACGCAACCCATCTAGAATGTGATGCTAATGGGTGGAAAAGGATGGTGAACTGTCTTCAAAACTTCCCTAAACTTCAAAAGCTTATAATTCACAAGGTTAGTAGAAGATATTTAAACTTGTGCTTTTATTGCAACCCTGCCTCGTTTAAATTATTAGGATTTCAACTTCAGATTTCTTATTTGTCTCAGCTTGGTTCTTCACACCCTTCAGAATCAATACTTGAAGTGCCTCCATGTGTTTCATTACATCTTAAGGAGTTCGCTCTTTATTCTTTTGGCGGTTCTAAATGTGAGTTTGAAATGGTAAAATTTATGATGAACAATGGTCGAGTTTTTAGGACTATCCATTGCAATCCATTGTCATTACCACGCTGTGAGTACCCTAGTTTAGAATCTTGACAACATTCGTCAGATCAGGCTATTAGAGTGACATGGATAAACATCCAGTTGTATTTATGTTTTGTCCTTGATACATCTCAACAACTAACTTTGGTTATTCATTGTACAATGGAAAGAACAGAAAGGAAGATATATGAGAGAGCATCTCTTGATAAGGGCACTCGCTTATCCGACTTATTATTTTTTTTTTTGGATTAAAGAAGTTAAATCAATCATTTTAAAGTACTTAATTCTCCAAACTGATTTTCCTTATTTATAACTTAATATGTGTTTAATTTAGTAGTAGATGCTCTAACTGAGCCTATAGAAGAAACGGTCCCTAAGTGCATGCTTTTTGCTGATGATATAGTCCTTCTGGCCGAATCAAGAGAGGAGATTAATGATAAATTAGAAATATGGAGAAACACGCTGGAGTCGAAGGGTTTCCGTTTAAGTAGGAGTAAGACAGAATATATGCATTGCAATTTTGCAAATAGACAACTTAGAGGTGATTTGGAGGTTAAACTAGGAGAGCAAACAATCCCTCAAGTAACGAAGTTTAGGTATTTGGGATCAATTATAAGACAAGATGGTGAGATTGATGACGATGTCAATCATAGAATTCAAGCTGGGTGGTGTAAATGGAGGAAAGCTACTGGAGTTCTCTGCGATAGAAAAGTACCCCATAAGGTAAAAGGGAAGTTTTATCGCACTGCTATAAGACCAGCAGTATTATATGGTAGTGAATGTTGGGCTTTGAAGGGTCAACATGAACATAAGATGGGGGTAGCTGAAATGAGGATGTTGAGATGGATGTGTGGTCACACAAGAAATGATAATATTCGGAATGATCATATACGCGAACGAGTTGGAGTGGCACCTATCAGTGAGAAAATGGTAGAAAATCGTTTGAGGTGGTTTGGACATGTACAAAGGAGGCCATTAGATGCGCCAGTGAGGAGGGTAGATCAAATAGTCTGGAGTCCGATTAAGAGAGGAAGAGGGAGACCGAGGCTTACACTTAATGAAGTTGTAGAGCGCGATCTTTTAATTAATAATATATCTAAAGATTTGGTTAACGATAGAGCACAATGGCGTCGTGCGATCCATGTAGCCGACCCCACTT
Source organism: Mimosa bimucronata (assembly GCA_037074515.1). NCBI lineage: Eukaryota > Viridiplantae > Streptophyta > Magnoliopsida > Fabales > Fabaceae > Mimosa > Mimosa bimucronata. Next base: position 8,423,752 of record CM073446.1, read on the forward strand.
AGTGGGATAAGGCTTTGTTGTTGTTGTTGTATAACTTAATATGTGTTACAATTAAGTAGTTTATTAAATGCAAGAGTCTATAATAATAGACTCGATATGCTCTAAATATTATTGTCACACATTCTGCTGCTATAATATCCCTATTATCGGAATCAATCTGCTACAGTATATTAAAAATTAATATATGCTTTTCTTCTCGTATCCAGCAATGCTGCAAGCATTATAAATAATTATGATGATTGATTGTGGTTAAAGGTCAATGTGATTAGTATTCTCTTTATATATATGTATATATATTATTCATTCTAGTGTCAAGAAACAATTTGTTTCAAATCCGTAAAGTATTTACCGTCATGGAAAGAGATTTAATTAAATATTCCATTAAATAAATTAAAAAATTGGAAATAATAACGTTTGGACATATTATATAATTTAATATAGAAATATTATAGGATATATATATAAGATATATTAGATAAAATAATATTAGATTTTAGGGTTATGAGATATTAGTAGGTTTGACTAGGTTATATTATATAAATTATCATATTTCATTATTCTTACAAATATTTATTAATAAATAACATATTATTTATTAAAAATTAAAAAAATTATAATATATATTATTTAAATAATAATAAAAAATTACTAACAAAATTGCGTCGAAACATCCATTTGTAATTTGAGATAGAAAATTCCGTCAAAAATTTTAAGTAGAATTTTTCCATCAAAAAATTCAGTTACATATCTGTCAAAATTTCATCGGTAATTTTACCAACTAAGCTATAATTTTTGTGGAACTTACTGATGTAATTTTCCGTCCAAAATTCTATCAGAAATTTTACCTAAGGAATATTGCATTGGTAATTTGCCGAAAATTAGCGACAGAAAATATTTAACCAAAAATTCCATCGGTTATAGGCTCTTTTTTTTAGTGGCTCTTGATTCTTTATTAGATGGAAAGAGAGGTTACACAAGAGAGAAAGCATTCTCATTAATCATTAAGGCATTCAACACCAATAATATGCACAAGCGTAATAATAAGTTGGTCGTGGAAAATAAATTTATTACCACATTATAGCATCAATGTATCCTTTCCATAGTTCATTTGGCTTCCTTAATTTAAAAAGTCAATTAAACCTTATATTAGTACTTTTGTGGTCGTGTCGCCTGTCAATTAAAATGTGATTGAAGATTTGTTCTTGCGTCCAGTTCAAATATGGCTTAGGAAATCAACTCAAATTCACATAATCATTTCCTCACGTAAAACTTTATTAGATGGCACTTAAATGGTACTTTAATTTTTCTAAGTTCTTTTCGTTTTTGCAATTCACATTCTTTATTTAATGCAAGAGGCTATAATAAGAGACTCAATTTGCTCAAAATACTATTGTCACACTCCAAATGTTGAGAATAGTAATCTTTGCGTTACCGCTAAGAGTATATTTCAGAACGTGTATAGTTAGTATAAGATATAAGGACTTCAACTACTACTTCTAAGTTTAGGTGGAATCTTATTGTGGGTGTCTATTTTGGCCTCCTACAAGTGTATTTGAAAAACTCTATTGTTAATATGAAGGCCTTTTATGCCAAGTAAAAACAATGAAACTGTATCCTCTAGAGATATTGGAACTTCTTTCTTTTTTCAAAATTTTATTGTCTTAAGAAGCTTGATTCAAAATTTCAATTTTTCTACTACATTACAAAAAAGCAGTCAATTAATGATGGAATTTCTGTCTGTAATATCCAACGGAATAACCCACTGAAATTCCGTCAGAAATCTGTAGGTAATTTCCGACAGAAAATATTTCTATTAGTAAGTTAATTAGTAACGGGAAAATCAGCTAGGGAAAATTTTCTGTAGAAAATTGTCTTGCAAGCTCATTTCAGGGCCTAACAAGATGGAAAAGTTAAATTCTGTCGCTTTGAAATGGGTCAGGTTAAAATTTTCTTTGTAAGTTTAGAAAATGTTAATCTTAAAGAAGTGCATACTTCTTGATAGAGATTAATGATTGATAAATCAATATGTTCATACCACTTTATTCTATATTTTGGAAATAATTTATGCTATCTTGGACGAATTAAGAAATATTTGAATGATTAGCCTATTTTAGGAAATAATGTAAATCTAAATTAATAAAGAGATTATTGGGATTAAAATTGTCAATATTCTAGTTTCCTATTTTGTGATTGAATAATTATTTCTAAATATGTAAAGTCATAATTTCATTTGATTCTTACAGGTCAAGAAAACAGAGAGTAGAAGATCCCACTACCGATGTAGAATGAGTTTTAAAAGTTAAAGGTGAATCTAGTGGTTAAATTTTGGTAGGCGAATATAATTTTATTGACCCAAATCCCATACCTAAATTCGCCTACTATACTTATAAAAGGAATATGCACACAGTTTTCCATCCATCTCTCCACCTACACCATTCATTACTATTCATTCCCTTCACTTCTTCCACGTAGCCACAGAGCCGCAGATACCCCATTATTCCCATCAACTCCACTCAATGGCTATGCATTCAAATATAAAACATAAAGGTGGAGTGATGGTGATGGAAATTTAAGCTAATTGGGAGACAACTTGGGAGGAGCATTCAGGAGACTATAGAGGAAGTGTTTGTCTAGATTAAAGACTCATTTGTTCCTTGGTTTGGATTGATGTCTGCATTCTATTTGTGTTTTGTCAATTGTTGGATTTTATGTTTACAAAGCCTTGTATTAGCAACTAAATTGATAATTGAGTTTTCGTTATTAATTTAATTGTCACTGTGGCTTTTGTTACAAATTCGGGTTTTCATCACTTTATTGTTTAATTGAGTGGTAAGTTATTTAGTTGTTCAATTAGATAATTCGAATATAATTTCCACAATCCAACTCAATCAAAGGAGAAACACTACCACAGAAAACACCTATAGCGGCGCTTTCTTGACCCCTATAGCGGTGCTTTTGAAGTGCCGCTATAGCTAGCGCCACAACAGGTCAGGTGACCTATACCGACGCTTTATAAGCGCCGCTATAGGTGACCATATAACGGCACTTTATTACCCAAAAGCGCCCCTATAAGTCATGTTTTAATTAATTTTTATTAAAATTGAAAAGGCCTATACCGGCGCTTTTTACAAAAAGCGCCGGTATAGGCCTATCTGTAGCGGCGCTTTTCGTAAAAAGCGCCACTATAGGTTATATTTTTTTTAAAATATACAATAGGCTTTTTAATTCACACCCACCTGCATCATTGCAAAAATTCCAGCAATTCTATACAATTTCAGGCAGTTCATATATACCAGTAACTCAAACAGAGAAGAATATGTACAATAAGACCAAAAGCTATATTGTTCAATTAAGAAAAAAAGCATGCATACTACCAAAACTTTTTTATTGAACATTTTTATTGCACAAACTAAAACTTGATAAGAGAGTACATGCTATGTACAAGTCCAAACAATGAATCAGCTTTGGTTTACGGCTTCCAACGACTCAGAACAAAAAAATGAAAAAAAAATGCAAAAGACACATAAACTCACCTAATTTATCCGATTAAGAATGAGGCGAAAAATCCCCACCAGCTTTATTTGCAAAAACCACACCTTTAAATATAATGAATCAGATGTTAGAACATTTGTTTCTCAAACAACAAAAATATGGGAATCCCAGAGACTAAAACAAGTTAAAAAAAAAGCAAAAACAAGGGGAAACTCACCGAAGGAAGCAAAAACAAGGGTGCTTGAACGGCGTGACTGAAGGCGAGAACGGCGTGACTGAAGAACAGACGACAACGGCGGCGAGAACGGCTTGAACGACGGTGAGAATGGCGTGAACGGCGGCTTGACTGAAGGCGAGGTGAAGATGAAGCTAAGGTGAACGGCAGCAAGAGGAAATGAAATGACGACAGAAATTGAAAAGTGAAAAGACGGGATAGAGGAAGCTAAGTCACGGGCTTAAAAAAGAGAAAGAGAGGAGAGAAATCAAGTTATGCAGAAAAAATAGCCTATACCGGCGCTTTATTTAAAAAGCGCCGGTATAGGGGGGTCCAAAAATTTTTGGAGGGAAATTGTGTATTAAAATAAATAATTAATGTTTTAATATTTAATATTAAACTCTTATTTTAATTATTATTAAAAAACAAAAAATTATTTATTACTAGCCTATACCGGCGCTTTATTTAAAAAGCGCCGGTATAGGGGGGTCCAAAAATTTTTGGAGGGAAATAAGGCGCCGGTATAGGTGCATTAAAATAAATAATTAATGTTTTAATATTTAATATTAAACTCTTATTTTAATTATTATTAAAAAACGAAAAATTATTTATTACTAGCCTATACCGGCGCTTTTTAAATAAAGCGCCGGTATAGGTGCATTAAAATAAATAATTAATGTTTTAATATTTAATAATAAACTCTTATTTTAATTATTATTAAAAAAAATATTTATTACTAGCCTATACCGGCGCTTATACAGAAAGCTCCGGTATAGGTATTTTAATAATAAATAAATGATAAACTGAAATCCTATACCGGCGCTTTTTGTACCAAGCCCCGGTATAGGCTTACCTCTATTCCGGCGCTTTTCTTGGTAAGCGCCGGTAGAGGCTCATTCTTTACCAATACCGTCGCTTTTTTCTATGAGAGCCGCTATTGTTGCGTCGCAACAGGATAATTCTGTAGTAGTGAAAAAAAGCTGGGACTATGACTTGCTTAGTGCAGGGTAGCTTTACCTGATTAAATTGTATATGGTTTTAATATATCTAATTAAGTCCATTATGAGTTCTCTAGTGGATTAAGTGGTGTTATACTGAGGGTTTCCCATATTATACTGAGGTAATTAGATTTATTAATTCCGATAATCTCCCTTTAGTCTAATTAATTTATTTAGGCTAAGAAAGTTAACTGCAACACCTAAAAATTTTCTACTATAATATAACATTTTTAATTGAATTACAAACACTCCCAGTGTTAGAAGCCCAAAAATACATAAAAATTTAAAACTTTTCCTGTCCCAATATTCAACTAATTTTCTTTCTGTTGGAATGGGCTTTTCGGACAAATTGAATAATTTAAAACTTTGTTTAAAGCAAAGCGGTTCATAAAACAATTAAAAGTACATTAATTCTCTTAGGGTAACTATTCTCTATTCATAATACTTAGGAATTTAAAATTCCTTTATAAATTTATACAATTATATTTTCTATGCTTTCTGCTAATAAACTTAATTTAATTTTTATATCATATACAGATACACTACTAAAATATTTGACTACCATAGTATTATTCTTACTTTCTCACATATAATCTTATTTCTTCGTCTTATCTTCCTCCAACATTCCTACCTTATCTCAACCATCTTACCATCTATCAGCTTCTCTGAAACAGCAATTTAACGCAGTTTATGTCATTTACTGTAAATTTCATACATGCATTGTCATGTATACATTTTATAAACCTTTGCAAATAATGATTACAATTATCCTATTAATCTGGGTGACATAAGCACCTACCAACCACTGATAACGATATCCTCGTTAACTAGTGGAGGTTCTACCTGCAAGACTTCTCGTTATAACGTAACTAAACTAGCAAAGGGGTAACGAACCACCTAAGCTTGGAATACTCCAACATGAGGCATAAAAGACATACCATTTAAATGCAACAGGTATTACCAAATTATACATGCAATTTAGTGAATGGAGATAAACTGCTACCTGACTTCTATACTAGCTCCTTTCCTTTATGTTATTTTGATGAACTCCAATCACTATTCAGAACCTATATACATATATAAGCTTATTAAAGTCCCATTTATAATTATTCTACACCTCTCTCTCTCGAAGCTTAACTTACTTAATACTACCCAAAACTTATCTTCTAGGAAAATTATGTTTTGCCATATTTATTTAGAATTTTAACCATCCAATATACCTTAATAATTTACTTTTATTAATTTTCTTAGGGCAAAAGAGCAAAAATACCCTTAATCTTATTGCAAAAGAGCTGTCAGCACCTTAAACAATTTGAGGGTGCTAAAATACCCATAAACATTTGAAAACAGCCCAAATATGCCATCTCTGTCAAATCATCCTACTTTGACCATTATTTCAGGACCATTGACCAAAACTTGATGAGGTGGGCAGTGACATGGCATGGGTTTTGAAAATTTGACCGGGTTAGAGGAATATGTTGATGCTGACGTGGAAGGCAAAATGAGATTTTGTTTCAATCAATAATTAAATAAAGTCTGAGAAATAAAACGAGCTGAGAAATAAAGTAACAAAATAAAGCAGAGTGTTGATGGCTTAGGCAAAGGGAGAGAGGAAGAGCATGAACTATTGAAATGTTAGGGTTTCTTCGAATCGGAAAGCAAGAGTGGTAGGGTTCATGAAAATCAAAATCGCTGGAGTGACAAGTTTCACTGGGAGCTGGGGAGGTTAATGGCAGACCGAAGCGAGTCAAAGGTAAGGGAATCTTGGTTCGTGGACTGAGATGGCCTGAGCAAAAGTCGAGCTTGCTTCACGGACTTTACTTGGAGAGAGTGAAAGGTAAGGAAATCTTGGGTTAAAGTATTGCAGAGATTCTCTTCTAAATTGAGAAAGGGAACACGATTGCACAGGTAAGCACAAAATGGGTCCCAGAAATTCTTGTCTTCTAATTTGAACAGTGAAATGGCAATGAAGCCCTTGTATTAGTTTTGTATTCTTGTGTTGAAGACCAAATGGCGTCAAATGGTGATGAGGTTACCTCTGATGAAATAATCGAACAGATGCGGGCGAGGATAGCAGAAAAGGTGAGTAATATTTGTATTCTGGAAAGGGAGACTTGGGAAAAAACCAAGACCAATCTGCGAGAGGGAAATCCCACAGTTTCAGATAACATTAGAACATTTAGGGGAAACCAAATTGAGTGTGATAAAGGGCATAATGTGAGTGGTGAAACTGAAGGGAATGTGAGAGTTCATGAGCAAGATGTTATAAAGGACATAAAACTATTAGATGGGTTAGATGACATTGAAGGGTATGTTGGTGGTGACACAGAAAATGAAACACAAGACGTGAATGGGAATGAGAACCCTATAACTAGTGTTAATGAAAACTCAAGGGAGGAGTATGATAGTGAGGATGAGGAGTATATGTGTGAAAGTGGCAGCTCTGACACTGAGGAGAGTGTTGAGGCAGATTTTGTATTGGAAGGAAGTGTGGAAAGTGAAGATGATGAGGATGATGATATGGGCCTACAATATGATATTGGGCCTTCAAAAGAAACGAGAGGTGTAGATGAAACGGGAGAGCCCTTTTTTATGTTGGGTATGACCTTTGCATCTAAGAGTGAATTAAGAAGGGCTATAGATAGTTATGCAATAGCTAAGGGGGTGAAGTTCAGAATGAAGAAGAGTGACAAAAATGTAGTGAGGGTAATATGTGAAGAGGGCTGCCCTTTTTTGTTATATGCCTCAACCTACGGAGAACCTCATGGCTTCACGGTAAAATCCCTAGAGTTAGAGCATAATTGTGCTCGGGTTTTCAAAAATCCCAGAGCATCTGTAAAGTGGTTTGCTCGGGAGTTCAAAGACAAAGTTCAAGACATACCCCTGTTTAAGATAAGTGAAATGAGGAGGGAAGTGGAGCATGATATGAATGTCAATGTAAGTATCTACAAATGCAAAAGGGCGAAAAGGAAGATTATGCAAGAGATGGAGGGTAGCTATAAGGATGAGTATGCAAAGTTGGTGATGAAGAGCTCAAGAATTGATTAAAGGTTTAGGTTCGGAACAGTGCCGCCTCGAGTCCGCTCTCCAAGAAATTAAAACCCGAGGGGATGGTGGAAGCTAACCTTGGGTGTCGATCTCAAAGAGCCTAGTGTAATATGGTTCCTAATAGCTAAAATGTAAACTTGAAAAGGCGGGTAAAAAGCATTTTTGTTTGGTTTTAGTATGAAGTTTGGTATGTGCGAAAGGTGAAGTAAAAGATGGAAATTAAAAGTGAGATTTGGATGAAAATGGGATAAAGATCATTCTTAATGATGAGAGATTCGGGAATCATTGCTTCTAAATATTTTTAGGGAGTTTAATTGATTTCTAAAGAGCCCTAGAGGAACCCCTCTAGGCTAGGCTTAGGTTAACTTAATTAATGCCGGAACCCCGCATATCACTTAATTTAACCCAAGTTGATTAAGTTCTAAATCAAGAAATAATTGATTATGCAAGACTTTAAATCCACAATTTGGGCCACCCTACAATTGCTCTAAATTTCTCTCTAAACCCTAATCCATTGATGGCCACCCATACAATAAATTAGGACCTAGAGAGTGTTTGCTCAATGTCTCAACACAACAAATTAATTCTTATGCCATCTCCCTCAAGCAAATAGCTTAACACTCTTAAACCACTAACCAAGCCACCTTGCATTGGCACATAATTTTCACCAAGAGAATAACAAAACTATGAACCCATAAATTTCATTAAACTCAAAGCTAATAAGTAGCAATGTCAAGCATTATACAAGAAGGGAACAACATAAACATAAACATAGTTTCTAACCCTAATGATATAAATGCATCCAACTAAGTGCCATAAATGCACCTCAACCAAATGCAATAGCAATTAATACAACCCACCAAAATGTCATAAATGCAACCCTAGAAACCTAGAAAAGCATAAATACAACAAATGGGGAAAGGATTAGAACTAGGAAAACTCCCGTATTGAAGCTTCAAGCTCATCCCTTGGCTCTCACCACCAAGAATGGTGGAGCATAGCTGCTACTCTCCATGGAGGAACCAACAAGAAGGAAGGAAGGAAAGGAAGCCATGGAAGGATGGAAGAAGAATGAAGAAGATGAAGATGAAGAAGAGAGAAAAGAAAGCAAAGGCTTGGGGTGTGAAAATGTGAGCCAAATCTGCCCTAATGGGGTGTATGTTTCATGTTTTAAGTCTCCCAAGTTGGGTCAAGTGAGTGGGTTTCAAGTTGGATCCAAATCAGGCCCAAAATCGTGAACTGAAAAATTCTGCAGAACATTCGCTCGCCGTCATCTAACCGCGGCGAGGTGAGTTGCTCTCTGCCTCTTCAGGGTTCCTCTCGCCGCGGGCTCGCCGCGGCGAAGCCACGGTGAGCTCATGTCTTCTCTGCCAAAATCAAGCTTTCTCGCCGTCTGTCTCGCCGCGGCCGGTGCCTTCAGTTCTGCCTCTTTGTTTGGCCTTTTTCTTCATCCCGGTCCGATCTTTTGGTCCTAAGCGACCCTACAAGTGAAAATAAGATAAAACCAAGATTAAATAGCCCTATAAATTAATTAATACAATTAATCTACAATTATGTCTAATTACTCCTAATTTTACACTCATTTCCCTTGAGAGTTTGGGATATTCAATTTGACATTATCTGACCAAAACTTGCATCTCAATCATGTTAATTTCCTCAAATTAGGCGTATAAAAACCATAAAAATAAGAGATTTGTCAGGAGGAATATTGCAATGAGCTCAGGATCTCAAACCCAGGTTCAGATATGAGTTTAGAGTTGAGCAATGAGGCTTTAGATCAAGGAGTAAGAGTGTTTAGAAGAATGTACATGTGTTTAAATGCTTGCAAGGTATGGCTGCCTTTACTAATTATATAGCACATTTATTGCACTTATTTTTCGTTATTCTGGCTGCCTGCATTTAATTTGAGTTATAATGATTGTAATATTCTATTTGGCCTATTTGTGTAGGTTGGTTGGAGAGAGGGATGCCGACCTTTGATTGGAGTAGATGGGACTTTTCTTAAAGGGTCAATAAAGGGCATATTGCTAATTGCTATTGGGGTGGATGCCAATGATTCAATATATCCACTGGCATTTGGGATGACTAAAAAAGAAAATGGAGTTCAATGGGGATGGTTTCTGGAATGGATTCAGATATCTCTACATTTAGGTGATGGTAGTAGTGTTACCATCATGTCAGACATGCAGAAGGTAATTTGTTTTGAGTTTCCTTAAATTTGTTGAAGCCAATCAATAGTTACAACTAGGTTTATCATTATAAAGTGCATGATGTTCTTGCTGTTTATAGGGCCTTATGCAAGCTGTTCGTGATGTGTTACCTGGGGCTGAGCACAGATTTTGTGCAAGACACATATATATGAATTGGAGCAAGCAATGGAGAGGTGCTCTACTTAGGAGTAAATTTTGGGAATGCTCTTTAAGTTCATTTGAGGAAGAGTTTTGTGAAAACCTCAAAGCACTTGCTAGTGTTACTAGAGAAGCAGCAAAGTCAGCAATCACATACCCTCCAAGAGCATGGGTAAGAGCTTATTTCACTCCAATGTGCAAGTCTTGGATGGTGGACAATAATATTAGTGAATGCCTAAATAATTGGATTAATGACTATAGATATCTTCCGGTCATTAGTATGTTTGATGGGATTAGGTTGAGGATGATGACCAAGTGGGCTAATAGTGAAAAGAAAGTACGAAAATGGAAGTCTGATTATAGCCCCAAGTATATGGAATTATTTGAGGTAAACAGGTCCCTAGCAAGTAAGTGTTCGGTGGAATTCAATGGAGATGAGGCTTATGAGGTAAGAGAGAGACGTGATAGGCACACGGTATATCTGAGTAGGGGGATGTGCACTTGTAGGGCATAGGATTTAACTGGCATCCCATGCCAACATGCGATATATGCCATGTACTACGCAAAGATAGAACCGAAGACTCAAATCTCTCATTACTACCATAAAGACACTTACTTAGCTAGTTATAGGACAAAGGTACAGCCAGTTAGAGGAAAGCAGTTTTGGGATATGGATAGGTTTCCTCCTATGCTGCCACCACCGGAACCTACCTTACCTAGTAGACTTAAGAAAAAACGAGATAGGACTGAGGAAGCTCATAGAAGGCTGAAAAAGGGTGGACCACCACCAGTACCACCAGCAGCAACTACCTCAAGCAATAGGCATCATGAAAAGCTAAGCAAGAAGGGTTTCAAGGGTAGATGCAGTATCTGTCATCAAACGGGTCACTATAGGACAACATGTAAAGAGGTAATTATTTCTCAGCCTTATTTAATATGATAATTATAGTGATTTCTTGCTTGAAAATGGCTTCTGGATTGTCTTCTCTTATATGTTATCTTCTTTGTTTAACATGTGATATTCCTAGTGTTTATTCAATCTCAGATGAATTTTGAAACAAAATATGGACTTTTGAGAAGAGAGTTGTTTCTTAGCTATGACTTAAGTTGGATTAAGTATATCTTTACTTTTTTGATAGATTTCGAATTACAATAGAGTATTGGACAACTTTACTGCTGTAATTATAATCTTTCTATAATTGTAAACTGCTGTAATTGTACAACTGTAATTATAAACTGCTGTAATTATAATCTTTCTGTTTTAGGCACCATCTTCAAGTAATCCTCAGCCTTCACGGAAGAAGAGCAAACAACCTTCCCAAACTACACAACCTCATGCACCATCTCAACTATCTCCTCAACCATCTCAGCTGCCATCACAATCCCATGCACCATCTCAACTACATCCTCAACCATCTCAACCTTCCCAACCATCTCAGTTGCTATCACAACCCCATGCACCATCTCAACTACCTTCCCAACCATCTCAGCTGCCATCACAACCCCATGCACCATCTCAACTATCTTCCAACCATCCAAGCTGCCAGCACAATCTTCTAAATAGACCAAAGCAATGAAAAAGACTTTATACAAGCCATGGCAGGAATTTGGTTTTGGTATTAGATTCGATGAAGAGACAGGGAGAACAGTGTTTAATGTGAGTTTTATAAGTGACTTTTGTAAGTATTTATATAAAATCATCTTGGCTTTATAAATCAGATTACTAATTTCAATTTTTAATCTTTTCAGCCAGGATTGAGATCAGAGGTTGTCTTAGAGCAAGGCACTGCACGAGAATATAGGCAACACAATTCTGATGCACGGACCAAATTCCTTATACCAAACGAGAAAGAGTTGAGAATGTCAAGGGCTTTAACATCCACTCCTGTTGAGTGTTCTAGGAGGATTCAGTTCAAAGCTCTAGATGCCAATCCTCAACTTCCTTTTGATCCACCAGGTCTCACGTGGAAAGGAAACCCAAGCATTACTACTTCATAACTCCTTGCACAAACACAAAGCAAGATTATAGCGACGAAGGGCAAGGACAAGGCCAAGAAAACTTGAATGTAGCATGTGTTTATGTCTTATGTAGATTATGGATATGTAGGTCTCTTTTGTGACTCAGTTTAGCTTTTGATATTTTAGGGCCATACAGGTTCTGCCTTTTTGTAACTGCCATGGCACCGATCAGGGCTATTTTGTGTTTATTTTGCATAATCTCTGATTATGACACTAAAACTTCACGGCCATATAGGTCTTAATATCTTAAAGTTGGAAATATATGCTATGACAGATCTTTAATGCTGTTGGATTTGGGATTTGGATTTATGAGTAGTAGTGTGATGATTCAGATGTCCAGTAGCAACTATATGCGTGTGTGTGTGTATATACGGAGTGTGATATTGCAGGTCCAGTTTTCCTAAAATGACAATGTCAAAAATGTTTAATTTATAGACCCTACCTCCCTATATACAAGAATATAAAAGGCCGTTTTAAATTTCTTAAAAAAGAAACCATTACTGATTCAAAAGTGCATGCAAATGAAGGAGGAAAACGTTATAGAGGAACTTTGTAGAAATCAACGTTAACCCAGATGGAATTTTTAAAGTACAATGAATAATGATTTATAATGTTTCTAAAATTTAAATAGTTCGAATGGTAATGTATTTTACAAGCTATATGATTTAAGAGTTTTTTCAAAGTTTTCTAAGTGACAATTAATTATTAGTTAAGGCCATATATCATTCATATTTCTCCACGCTCTTAATGCAAACAAGTTTAAATTGTTGAGTAAACCTCAAAACTCCACTAAAAAAATCACACATCATCTGGTTCATTAACTACACTAACATCAACTTTCCCATTCACTCTAACCTCAAATTACAGAGCCATGCAGCTTAAAATTCATGTCACCTAACATTAACATTACAAATCCATTAACTTCACTCCCCATTCACTCTAACATCAGCTTTCCCAGTTACACCAAATATCAGCCACAACCATGTCATTAACAGTGCCATCAACACTATTTTGTATCTCTTTTCCCATTTTTCCCTTCACTTCGCCTTTTCTCTTCATTGCATCTAAGCTTCCTCACTTCTTCATGGATTGTATCGAGCTCTTAATAGAACATTCCACCCTTGTTGCCTCTTTTTCGAATCATAGTGTTATCATCATACAATTTGTCAATATCATCTAAAAGCTCATTGATGACAACATTTGCCCTTACACCAAAATTAGCATCATGCCAAGCAAAGAAGCCACAACCATCCTCTTGAACAAATTCACTGCCTCATCAAATCAAACAATAAATTTAATCATATTCAAAGCTCAAATCATTAACATGCTTACTTGCCCATAGTTTGGGCACCCATAAAATCTTCTCCCTGGATTTCCTTCGGTCCACGATGTCCATCGAGGAGCTTGAAGTCTATGATGGCAGTACTTTGGCTCTCCTTCATACACATCTTCACGGCTGGTTGGCCTTATTCTTGCTACCTTCCGTTGATTTCTTCCATTTGTTGAAGAAGATGAAGAAGCCATAAGGCCCACTCCGTCTTCTTCTTCCTCTTAGCCGCTTCACAAGGGTCCGATGCAGGTTGGAGAAGGGTCGTTTGTCGCGGCTTCAGGAGGGATTAATGGAGTGATGGAGTGGGAAGAAGCTTGGTAGTAGCTTTAGTGGTTGTAGCTTTAAAGGATGGAAGGATGGAGTTTGCTGCCATGGCTTTGGTTGGTCACGGGTGCATTTAGTTTGAGTGAGTAGGTGATTTTGCTGGACATTTGATGATGGGAGTCAGTTTGCTGCCACGTAATGTCTCTTCTTCCCACATGGCATGATCTGGCTTAATTGCAGTTCAACGTTAACAGTGGTTAGTTTAATTTAACGGAGATGGCATATTTGGGCCGTTTTTAAATGTTTATGGGAATTTTAGCACCCTCAAATTGTTTAAGGTGCTGACAGCTCTTTTGCAATAAGATTAAGGGTATTTCTACTCTTTTGCCCATCTTCTTATTCTCAATGTTTGACCAATAGTTTCTATAAAATCCTTTCTATAATGACCCAAGCCATTCACACACCTATATATATATGTACTTTCTATTTATATAGAAAATGTCAAGAATCAATCAATCAACAATGTAAATCAAGCTCAAATAATTCAATTTATTAAAACATTACAAGTCATTATTCACAATATCTCCATATACCTAAACACTCACAATCTTATCCTTATTCTTACTTTCTTATACCCAGAATTTAAATACAATTCTTAACAACATATTTATAATCCAAAACCACAATACAAATCAATCACCTTTTTTTTCTTATCTTCTAATAATTGCCTTTCCTTGCTTAATTTGCCTTTTATAAAGAATTCCATATTAACTAATAATAAAAAAACCTTCAATAACACCCTCTTCCTCCTAATTTTATAACAATTGTTTATAACCTATTTTCCCCCAAATTTCCGATTTAAATAATAACTAACTAAGCTTTAAGATCACCAACTAAATATAATCATTAATAGTTAATCTTTCTATTACTTCATTCTCCAATGTATAACACTTATTAGTTCAATCTTTCAATAATCCCATTAAGAAAATTAACATGTAGAAACCTGTAAGCATTCAAAGCCACATAACTAATCACATTTTGCTTAATTCCATGGTTGTGTCCTTAATCATAGCTTAAACCCAGTCTCATCACATTATGCTTAAAAACATTTAAAGCTATTAAACTCTTCTTTACACTCCCTGATCATCCAAAGTATTTGAATACCCCTTGTCTATATCCTAAAAATCAAGTTATAAAACAATCATTATTATCCCATATGGTTGTTCCACCAACTAACGAAATCCACATTGGATCACCCAGTCTCCTAAATTAAATTTCTTAATGCACTAAACATATAAGTAACCAGAATCTATGTTCTTTTATAGTAATCCTCGAGATTCTAGCCCAAAATACCTAATCAAGTAAACTTCCATTTCTAGATCCTTAACCCTTCTTTAACTCTTAAGAACACTTAGAAGCAATACTCATTACTTAGGTCCAATTTAGTAGCAAGCCCAACTAAAACAAGGAATAATTAACTTAGACTTCACATTCAACTATAAACAACCGAACATCATATTATTATTTAATCTTAATACCATCAAATATTCCTCATCACCAAAACACTGAACACAACTGAATAATTATATAAGAAGATCAACTCAGGACTTCCTAGTAAACCAGAAATTTCCAAATATCTAGAATTAACTACCCATAATGTACTTTCAATTCAAGTCCACTATCAATCAAACTTCCTCCATTTTTTTAAACCAACCCAGAATTACTTAAATAACATCATAATTGCTTGCTTCCACTAATATCCTCAAACTTTAAATCCCACTTACAAAGTCTCGTTTAGAAATGCTATTTTAGCTACCCAAGTCACATTTTTCCAACGTCATTTAATTGTTATCACAACAACTTAGAAAGTGCAACTTCATTACCAAAATTCATAAAACATCTTCAATCTAATCCACAAGAATCATCCCTCCACCCTGTCATCTTAAATCTGTAATTTTCCAGATTTCAATCATTATCTAAAATTCTGCTTTGAAGCTTCTAATTTTTCCTCAACTCATACTTGGTTAACCCTTGCAATTCTCCCAAAATAATAACTAAAATATGTTCTTAGAACTGAAACCGATAACTTCATCAACAATGATCAATCATAAAAAAAATCCCATTTGTTTCGCACTTAAATTCCTCAAGCACTATAATTAAATTCAACTTCTTTATCCTCTTAACCTTAGCACCTTAAAAACAGTGTAGACTTCCATAAATCATAACTTGAGCTATAAATATCCAAATGAATCACATTAAGACTTCCTGTAAGAGGTATATTCACAAACCATCTATTGCTAAAATCTCAAAGCAGTGGGAGTCCATTTGGTTTAAGAAAATAATGAAATATCATATCTAATGCTGAAACCACAAAGCTGGTTCATGACATCTTTTAATATCAAACTCAGAAATTCATGAAAGCTTTCCTAGAGCTCCAAAATTCACCATCTTTGATTGAATCCAACTTTAAAGTACCCTTAAAAAAACAAACTAAATTTCAGCTCCAAGTTCAACCTTTAAGATTTCCAAATACACACATACACAAAACGGAATCAGAATTTTCAATCATCGTCATTGAACTTCAATTGCACATAATGGAGCTCTAATCCACTTCTAATATCAATAAAACTTCCCCTTCCCTTCACTGCATCACGGCAAACAGAACAAGGAAGCAAGAAAGGAATAGAATAAAAATTTTACATGTAAATAGGAATCAACCATACACCATCAACATCCATTCAATCTTCCTTTCACCGTATTAAGAATTAAAATTAAAGAAGAACATAAATTCTACAAACAGAGGAAGAAATCAGACCACAAAGGAACAAGGATCAAAATCATCAAACTTTAACATATAATTCCAAATATTAACTCTATTTTGCTTCTTATCATGTTTAATTAGATTTCCCTATAAGTTCTTGCCCGAAATCCCAGCCAAAAATGCTGGTGAACAGTGACTCATCCTAGGAGTTTCGACGCAAATCAAACAACACCAAATCATCACCCAAAATCATTTCCAAAACTTCAAAACTGAAACATAAGCTTCACTTTTACAGGCTTTAGAGTTCCTATAAACCCTAGAACTCGAATTACTCCCCCTTAAACCGCACTCGAATCAGATCAGAAGAAGATAGAACAGAGGAAAGGAGTCTCACTAAGGGCTGATTCAAGCTTTATACTCATTGTTGGAGCTTATCGCCGTAAAAAATCATGCCTCCATATCGTCGGCGTCGCTTGTTGAAGACATAGAAAGCGAAGAGAATGAGAGGAAAAGGGAGAGGATGAAGAACAGAGGAATTTTCGGGGAGAGAGAGAAGGAAATAGGAAGGAACAAGTGGTGTATATGTATTAAAAGGTGGAAGTGATATTTTTAACGGGTATTTTACCATTTTGCCCTTCCTTTTATAATTGAAGATATTTTCAACTAGGGGCATATATTATCTTTTTCATTTCCCTTTTTCTATTTTCCCCTTAAATGGTAATTTTATTTACCATTCACATTTACAAATAAACCTGAATTTATCCCAAAATAATTTCAATAGATATGCTTTAATTTCCAAATTAATTTATAAGACTTTTTAAATACTAAACGATACCCCAAGGTTTTAAATATTCCCTTATTTAAATTCATCTTCTAACTATTTTTCCTCAATTAATAAAGAAAATAAACCTTAAAAATCATTAAAAATACATTTGGCCTCATAAATTTATTTATAAGGCTTTTTAATTTCTAAATGCCACCTCAAGACCTTAAATAAATCCTTATTATCTCTTTTCTCCAAATTAAGTTTTATCTTCTAATTATTTCTCTTTGTTGCTTAAAGAAAATAAGCCTTAAAATTTATTAAAAACGCCTAAAACATCATAAATTCATTTTCAATGCTTTTTAATATTTTAGTTACATTCCTAAAACCTTAAATAACTTCTTATTTTCTATTTTCTAAAATTTGGGGTGTTACACTAACCCTATGTGATTCCTAAGTTATTCCCATACAATACTTATTTGTCATAGTAATCTTGTTGAGAGTGAATTCAATTGCTTCTCAAAATGTTTTTGTGAAAACCTAATTCACCCCACTTTTTGTAAACCATTGCAAGAAGAGCACATCTTAGGTTATTGTTATCCTGAACTTTGGATAGATTTTACAATGCTTTTGTCCTTTGCTTTTCAAGCTTCAAGAGTTGGTCTTGAAATATGTTTAAGACATGTATTGTGAAAATTTCTTTGTTAATTAGTTATTGAATTGTGATATTTTAGCTTTAGCTTGCCATGAGGTTATTTTTGGCCTAATTTCGACTCTCTAAAAATATGTGCATACTTGCTTTAAATATGTCAAATTCTAGAACTTGTCTCAATGATTGGTTGAAACGGTATTAGCCATGTGTACAAACATGATAGAGGCATTCATATCATAAATCCATATATCCAAAATACATCCATATACACATCCCTTGCACCTTCGTTTGATGTCTTGCATGAGTGGGGTAGATTAATAAGAGTGCATCTATGCTTTAAATTGAAAACAATTATGCAATTCCGTTGGCTTTCAAAACTTGACTTAATAACTAGGGGTACTTCATCGCTAATGTCAGCACTCGTGTAAAACGGTTAAGTCAAAGAGGGTTATGAGTTGGGTCAAAGCTCTCTTGATGCGTTGTTGGAGTAACTGAGTAACCGGTGTTGCACCCATATGCAAGTTCGCGTCAAAAGGGGGTCTACAATAGCTCAAGTTAAAAGAATAAAAGAAAAAATAAAATATTTTGACAAAAATACAATAAAAGATGCTTGCAAGTTGTTTGGTTCTTAAATGACATCATTATTCTATTTGGCCTTTCCATCATCATAAAACCTTAAAGTCCTCTTGATTCTTTGCATGCGTGATAAACTAGTGGAAATTTTGAGAATTGTTACAAACATATGGTAAATTGCATGTTAAGCAAGTAGAGAGAAATAACCCATGTTATTAGATTGTACGAAATACTTTATATCCTTTAGAATGCTTACAAATTGCTATTTGATTCTCAATTGTATTAGCAATTTTCCCTTTGCATATCTTGAGCATGTCTTGTTCTAACTTGAGTTTGTTGAATAGTTTAGGCCATTATTATTGTGAGTCTATACGTTGTCCAGGAGTACAAAAGTCTAAGTATGAGGAAATGATTGCACTTAATTATTATCTTTATCCACTAACTATGGTAAATTAGCCTTTTTTTTTGAGGTAAACATATTTGGAATTAAGCACTTTTATACTTAGGGTTCTAGATTGAAGAGTTAATTGCATTTTCATCTTAGTTTGAGCTTTACAGGGCATTAACTCTTGCATTTGATGTTTATGGACTTAAAATACTTCACATGTGCTTAACATTTTCATTGTAAGTGAAAAGAATGAGGATCAAAGTAAGAAACAAGCAAAATAGGAAACTTCTGCACAATAAAAAATTACTTAGGAAATTAGGTTGGTTGATTGAGCCTAATGAATTGGTATTTAAACTTTTCTAATTGATAAAATTAACCAGAATAGGAAACTAGCTATTTTGATCAGATTAGTTGAGAGATTGATTGGGTTTGCTTAAAATATTTTCTATTTATATTTTCGATTAGATTATGCAACCCTATGCTTAATTGAAGTTAAAAAGTTTTCTATTGATTATTCTAATCACTACTTCCTATTTTGGCAAGATTTCTTAAGAGAGAGTGATTGGGTATTCTCCAAATCTTTCCTATTAGTATACCATGTATTATCAACCTCTGGGAAAAGATGCAAAGATACTAATATAACATGTATTATCTTGATTTGGTGAAACTAGAACATATTTACATTTACATTTTCTAATACCTGTGGGCTACTTAAAAAATGTTATGTCATTCTATTCCACTCAAGGAAGCATGCCAATCGCAAAATATCAACTAAGTACATTTGAATTCTACACATGCACAATTTGTAATGAAAATTTAAGCGATTGATTTAATAAACAAAAAATGTGGTTAAATAACCATAATATTAAATTGGGTGAAGGGTCAAAAATGACTCTATACTTTTGTCCAAGGTGCATCTAGCACCTTGTACTTTTTTTTGGCTCAAAATTTTCCATCAATTTTCAAATTCGGGTCAATAATGACTCTTCCGTCAAATTTAGGCCAATAATGACTCATCTGTCAAACTTGTCCAACGGATGTTTCAAATTCGGGTCAATAATGACTTCTTCATCAAATTGGTCCAACAAAAATTAGATTTATGTGAAATTCTGGTATGGGACCTACCCATAAAAAAATACCAGAAATTGGGCCATTTTGACTGAGGAGCCATTATTGGCCTGAATTTGAAACATTCGTTAGGTCAATTTGACGGATAAGTCATTATTAACCCTAATTTGAAACGTCTGTTGGACCAGTTTGATGAAAGAGTCATTATTGATCCGAATTTGAAAGTTGATAGACAAATTTGAGAAAAAAAAAGTACAAGGTGTCAGATACACCTTAGACATAAGTACATGGTCATTTTTTTTACCGTTTATCCTGTTAAATTCTCCCACTATTTCATGCATCCAAAAATTACTTAAGAATAACTTCAACATATTTTAACTTTAATTAAATCTTACAAAATAAAAGAATTTATATAATTTTCTAAATAATTTAAACAGTTTAAATAACTCACCAAATTTTTTTTGCAAAATTTCCAACATGTTAAAATATCAAAACATTAAAGTTTCCCATATTTAAGCAGTTATAAATGATGCATAAAATAGTTTCTATGTCAAAACATATTGCTAAACAAATAAAACCAAAACATAAATGATTATTCATTTAACACATAATTTCTGGAAATTAAATCATTATAGCTCATACATTCAGCATCCCAAAAAGAAAAATGCCCAATAGAGATTTCCAAAATCAAAACAATGTAGAGCTTCAATTAAAACCCAAAACAGAATGGTTCAACTAAACCCAGAAATGAAATAAGGGACCAAATCAAAAAGCCCAACACTTAAGGCCTAGTATGCCGAGCATAAAACAGGAAAAAATATGAATTTGAGAAGCCCAAAACCCAGGCCTACACACTGCAAAGAAAAAACATTGCAACAAGCCTAACTTGGTAGCCCAAAAGAGTCACTAAGTAGATGGAGAATTTTTTTAAAACACAATGGCCAAGAAAATGAAAGAAAAACCCAAGTTTCTGAAATTCAATCTTAAAAATTGAAAATCCAGTAACCCAATGGCTGAAGGCCCATATGCAGCAAAGTTGAAAAAAAAAATGTGTCAGCCTGATTAAGTGTTGAAGCTATGCGTTTCAGTCAGGCACCAAAAGATATCGTTCTTTGTATTTGCTAAAACTGAATCTCCATTACCTACGCCATATTTGTCCGCGACCCAAGGCCTAAAAAAAAAAAAAAAACTCACATCCTAATTATAATAGTCAATTAATTTTTTTTTTTTTGAGATTAAAGAAATAAAACCAGGACCAGAGGGAGTATATATATATATATATATATATCCGCCAGACCTGTAGTCCCAAGAGACATGTTTTCCGGTGAAACGTTGCACCATTTAAGGAGGTCCACATGGCGTCGTTTTCCAGAATTCCAGAGTGCAACTCAGAACCTGGAAACACCCACCGCCATCACCTGTAATTCTCGATGCCTTTTTACGGTGACCAAGGCCACACGGCGATTCATAATATAGGAGTCACAGAAAAAAAAAAAAAACAAACAAGCAGTTTCCCATATGTTCCGATGAAGTCATAGATCAGCGGAAAAGGAATATATCTTCCTTATGTCCCTCTATCCTGATAGCATAATCAAATATGGGCGGGTTTGGATTGGCCTCTCAGATAAGTAACTTTTTTTTATTTTGACTTTTTCAGAGGTAAGATTGGATAAAAGTTAGATTGTATGAAATAATTTATAATTAGATTTGTGATGATAGAAGTGATCTTCTTTTCTTCTTTGGATGATTATTTTGAAAAGCAAGTTTAGATGAAAAATTACTAAAAAGGACATTATGGTTATTAAATAATATATATATATAATATGCATATATTCTTATAGTTTAGAAAGAAAAAGTGAAATTTGGGGCCTTTGAGGATTTTAAAAGCTTAGTTTTTCTCTTATTTTAAGGAAAATAATTTTTTAAAAATTATATTTTTAGCTCAAATGATACTGTGGGAGGAAATAATTAGAGATTATTATGATAAATTTTTGGAGATAAAAAGAAAATTTTATATTAAAAAACATATCTTATTTGAGAATTTTAGGGGTCTAATAGTCTAATTTTCCTACACACTTTATTAAATAATACATAACAAAAAGCGTAGGACCCATCACTCTAACCCCAGAAGCCATAAGCAAAAAGTTTCAACTTTCAACTTTTTCCTAAAAGCCCATTTGAAGCCATAAGCTGTTCTCTAAATAAGCCAAACCAAATATCATAAAAAATCAAAAGCTAACTTCTGCAACCCAACCGAGCTTCTGGGCTTGAAAAGGCCATTCCAAATATGCTCTATATGCACATAAAATGTAAAAAACGTGAATTTTGTATGTGATGCATTATTGGAAACAAGCCTCCCTTTATCCAAAAGAAGATTAAGTAAACCCAATATAAATTTCAATTCATATGAAATTTAAAAAATTAAGAAACACAAGTTCTGATCTCCCAAAACTCATCAACCCAGACTCATATTGATTTCAAAAATCCAAATCAAATCAGAGAAATTTCGGATTAATTGAAGATGGCGCTAATTTTTTTTTTCGCCGTGACAACCAAGAGTACCTCAGAGACACTTTTTATGCTTGTTGCCTCTTGACAACTGCAAGTCTGCAACCCATCATCGAACCCTACCCGACCGGGGGATAAGACCCTGATTTCGTCACACTGTCATATAGTGATAACTCCCCATGGATTTGGCTACCTCTTCCAAGGTGAGGCCTTACCGCCATAGTGGCTCTGATACCATGAGTATAACTAAGGTCTCAGATATCTTCTAACACAATCTAGGATTTGTCCAGGTAAGGTCTCTTCATTTTCACAGTATTTGGGCCACGTTAGGACACTAATCTTGAGACCATGGTAGAAAATTCTTCGATTCAACATCTTAAAGATTGTGGTCAGATTCTTTCTGATGCACAGGATCCTCTTAAAAGAGGCAAGTGCAGAGCATACTTGAATCTATGGAGACAGAAGAGAAATATTATATAAGCAAGCTTTCAAAAGAGAAAGAAGCTACTAAGAACTCATAGCACACTTCTATTATACAAAGGGATATTACAAGCACCAATTCAACTTGAGTATCAAGTGGTTGCTTAATTCTTTGAGTAATTTCTTTTCATATTTGGGCCATAGAGGTGAAGTCTTCCAGAGCTCAATCTCATTTATGGAGATAATAGTGCTATTCTCCACTTTATAATCTCGATACAAGGTAAAACAACAATAGAACTTTTGTTGTTTTGGTCATGCAGCTTCCCATATGTTATTTTCGTTGAGAATCCTATAGAGGGTTCCTCTCTAGATGGGAAGAGGGGCAAACATTTTGAAGAGAGTAACAAGAGGAGAATTCTGATGTCTGGAGTCACATAGGTAATCGTAAATGGGAAGAGGTGGGAAGAGAATGGCACAAGTGTGAAGTGCAGAAAGAGACCAGAGGTACCATAAGAGTTCTTCAGGAACCAATCCTCTAATGATCGGAATGGTAAGAAAATGGGTGCCCTGGTCAAAGTTGAGAGGGTAAGGATGGATTTGGGTTTTTACAAGAGATGAAGCCAATAGAACAAGGTTTGTCGAGCATGATTGTAAGCATCGGTGGAACTGGTAGGGTTATGTCCTGGTGGGAAAATGGTAGCTGTGATGTGTTGGATCATGGGTGATCTGGGTGATGATGGCATTGTTTCAGAGATGGAGAGAATGTAAATAGGCTGAGAATGTGGTAAAGGTTGTGGGGTCTTTTGAGGTCTAGAGAGGAAATCAGGAATGGTATTTTGGTGTCCTTTAAGATGACGAACTATGACTTTATAGTGAGAAAACCAATCTTTACAATGAAGTAGCTGGCTATCAGGCAAAGATTTTCCTTTTTGTTCAAGCATCTTTGGAAAAGACGTATTGTTCATCTCTACCACAAAGTGATAAGGACTGAGATAGAAACTACCCTTTTTTAATTGCAAGAACTTCTTTATAGGTAGCATGGTAATGCCTTTCAGATTCTTTGAACTGCCCACTAGCATGCTTATAATAGTATCTTTTCCCATTTACTTCATCAATAAGTATAGCACCCCAATATTCACCACTTGCATTAGTCTGGAATATCCTTTGGCCTTTGTCAGGAATCTTCAAAGGCTGGGGCTTTTGAGCTAGGCTTTTGAGTGCCTGTACTACCTTAGTCTGAGTTGTTCCCCATGTGAATGGATTCTTTTTGGGAAGCTTGGACAGCTGGCTAGTATGTTTGGACACATTAGGGATGAAGTCTCAAAGGTAATTGATGATTCCCAAGAATTATTGAATCTGTTTGGTAATCAAATTATCATTTGGAAAAATATTGTAGTTCCTCTGCAATATGTTGACCAGGTTGGTATTTACCATTTTCAAAGGTCATGACCATAAATTCAATTTTAGTAACTCCTAATTCTGCTTTCTTTGTCGACAGCATTATCCCATATTTTTGGACAATATTTATGAATTGGGCCAAAAGGGCTTTATGAGATGCCTGGTTCTCTGAAAATAGCATAATATCATCAATGTAGATAAGAGCACTGTTGAGAATGGGCTCAAATATTCTCGTCATGGCTCTTTGGAAAATGGAAGGAGCAACCTTAAGACTAAAGGGCATTACGGTCCATTGATATTGAGCATTTGGAATACAAAAGGCTGTTTTATGCTGATCTTCAGGATGAATACCAATTTGCCAAAAACCTACTTTCATATCAAATTTTGAGAAGATTTAGGATGTTTTTAAATGGACCGAAAGAGTGCTGGGCTTTGGAAGAGGGAATTTGTCATCTTGAAGAAAGATGTTAAGAGGCTTGTAATCAATGACCAGCCTTTTCTTTCCTCTTTTGATTTCAGATCTTTTTTCAACATAAAAGGCTAGACAGGCCCAATCAGACTTTGTGAGTTCAATGAGGCCCTGTTTAAGAAGTGCAGCACATTCTTCACGGGCTAACTTAAGATCATTAGGATTCATTCCTGGATGAGAGGCTCTGGTGGGATTGATGTCTTCATTCTTTTTGAATGGAAGTCGAACAAAAAACTCTTGATTTTTCCAGAGGGAAAAGGGATGATTAAATTGATCATGACTATCAGCACATTATTGTAGAAGCTAATTTTTTTCATGCTCATAATCAAGATGAGCTTGTTGGATTTCTAATAGACTTGGAATCTCCATATATGCACTAAAGAAACCTTTGAATCTGATTCCTTTAGGTAAAATGTAAAGATTTTGAGTCTGATGATAAGCATCAAAGCCAATAAGGATATCCTTCCCAAGACTTTAATCCATAAGATACAGTTAGGGAAGAATTGAATACCAATTTTCCTTCTTGTGATCCATTTTATCTGAAATAAAGTTGCCATCAGCAGTAGTAAAATACTGGCTAAATGGAACCCATGCTTCAGGAGGGAGGATATGAGGCCTCATGAAAGTTCGACAAGATCCAGTATCAAGAAACCCAATAGCAGGGATAGGTTTGTCATATTTTCTTGGAAGAATGTGAATTTCGATGTTTGGTTTGGGAGTATGGGTTTTTTCATTGACTTGGAGGGAACAAAGATGATGGTATGTGTGTTTGCAGGTTGGAATCCTTGGAGCAGGATCCACTAGACAGATCTGGGGTTGATCAATTGAGTATATTGATCCAAGATTATCATCAGATGAAAGATCAGATAAGGATTCATTAGAGAAAGGTTCATCAGTATATGGAAGTATATACTGAGTATCTTCATCCTTATTAGATTGTTCTTCAATAATAGATTCAATATCCTCATCATCTCGAATGAGAAGTACAGTTTGTAAATGCTGAAGTATTTTCATATCTTTGGGCGTCTTGTTAGGACAAGATTTTCCAAAGTGATCTTTCTTTTTGCAAATGTAACATCAATATGATTTCTTTGATTGAGGCCTTTTCTTCCTGAAGAATCTGAGGGAAGGCTTTGTGAAGGATCTTCTGTGTTTCCTCTTGGGAGGAAAATGTTTCTTTTGAAATTTATGATAATGGGACTTCTTTTTGATAGGGCAGGAGCAGTTTCTTGGATCTTTGCATTTTATCTGTAGAGTGGATTTCTTGCAGGCTGATCAAAGTTTCAGTTCTTCTTGGAAGACTGTCTTGATAAATTTCTACTGTTCACAAAGCTTATCGAGAGTAGCTAAGGCCAGTTGATAAATCTCTCCAAGAGTTATTTGGGACATACCCCTCTTTAAAGAAGTGATAGCTCTATGTAGTTCTGGTTGAAGCTCTTCTGGGAGAGAGGCAATGAATATATGTCGGAGGTTGACATCATTTGCTCCATTTAGCATATAATATTTTTCAGACATTCTTTGATAGTGCTTTTGTAAATCTTTTCTATATAGAGAGCAGCACTTCATCTCAAAATATTCTTGTTTGTTTCTTTTTTCAATGATATGAAATTCACCAATGAATTCTTTATGGATAGCTCCTAAAGGATGGCCAACATCAGGGCTTCTGATAGCTGCAAGTCGCTGATATTCTCTTAGGCTTTGAAACCATTCTCTTAAGTTCCCAGTAAGCCATGAGAGAAATTCAAAGAAAACTTCTGGAAGCGTAGCCCCTTCTCTTGTGAGTTGTAAATCAATCCATGCACCAAATTTATGCAACCGATCACGCCATTTGTAAGGAGGTAAATCATCAAAGGTAAACCAGGGTCTTGAAGATGGTGTAGAGTCAGCTCTCCTAGATTCCTGCCTTGTGAATTCATGAGAATTATCAAGACCAGATTCAGCATATGCAACATCTTTATCTTGGTGGGGTTGAACCATGGCAATAGTAGAAATGTCAGCTTGACATTGTTCTGAATTAAGGCTAGAATAAGACAGATAGTCATCAGAAGCAGTCTCAGATTTTGTGTATTTTGGACAAGCAAGGGATAGTTGAATAGTTGCAATGGTATGATCAAAAACTTCTTTATGTTTTCCTCCAACATCTCTGGGTCTAGTGCAGGGAAGGGAAGATGGTGGAGTGGAAATATGAATTCCCTTAAAAGAACAAGATGAAA
The DNA here is from genome assembly GCA_037074515.1 of Mimosa bimucronata. Lineage (NCBI taxonomy): Eukaryota > Viridiplantae > Streptophyta > Magnoliopsida > Fabales > Fabaceae > Mimosa > Mimosa bimucronata. The sequence continues at coordinate 8,450,678 of CM073446.1, forward strand.
ATGGTTTGGTGTAAGATGAAGAAGCTTGAGATGTAGAGAAAGGTAGAGGTGGGTGAAGAGCTCACTGAATGGGGTTTAGATCGGAGCAGTGCTGCTTCGAGTCCGCTCTCCAAGAAATTAAAACCTGAGGGGATAGTGGAAGCTAACCACAGGTGTCAATTTCAAGAGCCTAGTGTAATTTGATTCCTAATAGCTAATATGCAAACTTGAAAAAGCTGATAAAAAGCATTTTTGTTTGGTTTTAGTATGAAGTTTGGTATGATAGTGTGGTGTGTTAGAAGTCAAAGTAAAAGATTGGATTTTAAAAAAAAGTGAGATTTGGATGAAGATGGGCTAAAGATAATTCTTGATGAATTGGAGCTTCAGGAATCATTGCTTCTAAAAGTTTTTAGTGAGTTTAATTATTTTCTAAAGAACCCTAGAGGAACCCCTCTAGGCTAGGCTAAGGTTAACTTAATTAATGCCGGAACGCCAAACATTACTTAATTTAACCAAAGTTGATTAAGTTTAAAATCAAGAAATAATTAATTATGCAAGACTTTTAATCCACAATTTAGGGCACCCCACAATTGTGTTAGTACTGGCTGTCACCTAAGAGGGGGGGTGAATTGGGTGATAGAATAAAAACTGAGAAATCTTTGCTTTTCAAAATCACAGCTAAAGTAATAAGTAAAGCTCTTTAAGTAAATCTGTTATGCTGCAAATATGATGAGAGTCAAGGGAAGAGAAAATGCAAACAAAGATTTATCCTGGTTCGGTCTATCCCTTTGACCTACATCCAGTCCTCAGGCTCCACCTGAGATTTCAAATCCACTACCTTCTTGTTTAAATCGGGCACAAGAGAAGCCTTTACAATCCCACAAGTTTAACCGGGCACTTGTGAAGCCTTTACTCCCTCAAGTTTAGTCTGGGCACTTGAAAACCACTCCCCCTTACAACTTGTAAGGATACAATCTGTTTCCCACTCAAGATCTCTCAATCTTGAGTATCACCCACAAATATAGAATGATTACAATGAAAGCTTACTTCTCTTTAAGAAGTGGATTTTGTTACTCACTGAAGTACAGGAAGATATATGATGAATAACAATTCTAGAGCTTAACAATTTGAACAATGTGTAATCTAGCTGTTCTACTCAAATCATGATCTTTTCCTTTCTAGGCTCATTTGTGCTCTCATTCTGTTTGCATTAAACTTACTTCATCGAGCCTCTCTTGCTTCTGATGTCTTCAACACTTTATATAATGTCTGATAGATTTTTGCCCGTTGAAGAACTAGCCGTTGTATCAGTTCAGAGAGTTTGGATAATCTGGTGGAGTATTGGAGATGTATTCTGCTATGTATTTACTCCATTGTACTTGCTTTTGCTTTAGCTCATCTCTCTTCTTCTATCGCTGACAGAGTAGGTAAGTTCCAACGGCTCTTTTTATCAACTTGCGTCTTAACGTAAACTTCCTTAAGTAGGTCTAAACAATTCTGTACTTGGAAAGCTAAGAATAGGCTTGTCATTGATTTTGAATATTTTCCATCGCCACTCAGATTACATGCCTCTGATCGATCACAGGGTCTGATGTCTAATCGATCACATATCGATTACCTATAGATTATAGCCTGCATCACTGAACATTAGATTAGAAATTCATGCGCCTAATCGATTACAGGGGAAGCCTGATCGATTAGGTAGGTTTGATCGATTACACATAGATTACACATATTTCTCTAATCGATTGCAAACAGATTAGATTCAGATTACTTAATCTTCTCTTAATCGATTACATGGCTTTAATCGATTAGGCATTTGTCTCTTAATCGATTACTGGACTCTGATCGATTAGTCTAAGGTATTTTAATCGATTAGACGACTCTAATCGATTACTCCAATTTCTCCTAATCGAATGGGCTAATTTTCTCTCATCGATTACAGGGGCCTCTAATCGATTAGGCAATGTACAGTTTAAAGATAAACTTTGAAAAATCATAACTCTCTCAATTTAACTCCAAATCTAGCATATAATATATCCATGGAAAGATAATTCAATCTAGTTTTTAATGATGAAAGAATAATTGCCAAACTCTTTGAAAATCAAAAGTTATGATAAAAATAGTGACTGTCAGGTTTATTCAAAATGACAGTTTTCTGGGAATACTTTGAAAATTCATATCTCCCTCATTTGAAAAGCTTTTCAAGTGAAACTTGTGTTCATAAAACGGTTACTAGGTCTAGTTTCATATGAAACAAGTTTCATCCCAATCAGATTTTTATTTTGAAAGATATAATCCAAAACATAACTACCTGTCTGATGCATGACGTGAAATATTGGGCATATTGAAAAATTCATAGCTCTTTGGATATAAATCAATTTAATGTGAAATTTGTGTTCCTGAACCGTGTTGGGAGTCTAGTTTCATAAAAAACAAGTTTTATCTAAATCGGAGTTATATTCCATGAGATATGATCAAAATACTAGACAAGGGTCAGACTGAGCGAAATCCAGAATTCGCGTCTGATCGATTACATGCATTCTTCTGATCGATTACACCCCTGTAATCGATTGGGAATTCTTCCTAATCGATTGGGCGACTGCAGGACTGGTTTTATGATTGATTGGGGTGCTCTAATCGGTTACAAACACCCTCTTGTAATCGATTACGCATGGGAATGATCGATTATGCGTGGAACTCATGGTTTGATAATTTGGACTTCATTTGCTTCTTTTAACTTCCATTTGACCATAGAAACTTCTAATATCAAGTCTAATAACATGATTCATGATTTTCTCATTCAATCTCTAATCTTATTTGATCATATCATTCTCCACAAACAAGCATCATAGCCTTATTCTTTCTTTGACTACTTTATACAGGATATTCACATGAAATAATGGTTTGGAGATGAATACTTTATGCAAGCTTTTTCTTATTTGATTTCTCTATAAATAAACACAATAGCTTCAATCTTTCTTTTGACTAATCTATATAGGATAGCAACATAAAATAATAGATAGTCAAAGTAGGAGATAAATACTTCACACAAACTTTTTGCTTACTATATTTAAATCTATATTTGACATCATCAAAACTAATCATATCCAACATTCTCCCCCTTTTTGATGATGACAAATCCATCATGAAAAATACGTGAGATTATGGAAGCAAAGTAGATGCAATATGAAGCAAAGTAGATGCAATATATTTTTCATGCCTTTCTCTCCCCCTATTTGACATCAGCAAAAAGTTTTTGAAGGGATTTTCTACCTTGATTGAAAACGATGAAGTTCTGAAATTGAAACACATGAGAAAGGTATGACTCTATGTTTCTTGAAGTTTTGCATAGATGTTTAAGATGTGCAAACAAGGCATACAGATTCATTAAATGTAACATTAAGAGAGAGGGTTTAGAAATGCTCACTACTACAAAAAGCCCTTTTTATGTCACCAATTAACGTCACTTATTTAAAAATGTGACATTGAAAACACACAGGAAAGAAACAACGTCACACTTAAAATTAAGTGTGATGTTGAAACTTTTCACGTCACACCAAAATTTTGGTGTGACGTTGAAAGTGGTTTTCCACGTCACACTAAAATTTTGGTGTGACGTGGAAAACTTCCCCTCCTTTTTTTTTCATTTCCCGCCCCCCCAATACTTTCAACGTCACACCAAAATTTGGTGTGACGTTGAAAGTGGTTTTTCATGTCACACCAAAATTTTGGTGTGACGTGGAAAACCACTTTCAACGTCACACCAAATTTTGGTGTGACGTGGAAAACTTCCCCTTCTTTTTTTTCATTTCCCGCCCCTCCCAATACTTTTAACGTCACACCAAAATTTGGTGTGACGTTGAAAGTGGTTTTCCACGTCACACCAAAATTTTGGTGTGACGTGGAAAACTTCCCCTCCTTTTTTTTTTCATTTCCCTCCCCCCCATTTTTTCCATTTTGGCGGCCCCCCAAACAAAAAGCAGCTCCAGCTGCTCTTCCTACCCCAAACAAAAACCCCCCACCCCCCGTGCCCTCAGCTCCCCCACCCCCCAGCCCACAGCTCCCCCACCCCTCAACCCACAGCTCCCCCCTTCCCTCCCCCTCCATAGCTCCCCCCCAGCCCACCCCTCAACCCACAGCTCCCCCCTTCCCTCCCCCTCCATAGCTCCCCCCAACCCACCCCTCAACCCACAGCTCCTCCCTTCCCTCCCCCTCCACAGCTCCCAGCAGCCCTCAGCTCCCCCTTCCCTACCCCCCACAGCTCCCCCCAGCCGCCCACAGCTTCCCCATCCCCCTCACCCTCCAGCTGCAGGTTCATTTCTTCTTTTCTTTTTCCTTTTTTTTTCTGGTAATTAAATATGCAATTTCTATAGGGTTCTTGTTTTTTACTTGTTCAAGGTTTTTTTTCAACTTTGTTTTCCTCCTATCGGGTTCAACAATTTCAATCGTGCCTCCGTTCGCAACTTCACTTCATCCAGGTTCCTTCTTTTCCTTTTTTTTCCTGATAATTAAATCTGCTGCCTTTTTTTCTCAATTATAAATTGCAAAAAATGCCATAGAATATTTAATGGTTTTGTAAGTCTTGTAAATTGGTCTGCCATAGAATGTTTAATGTTCAATTGTAAATTGGTTTGCAAATGCTGTTACGTTGTAATTGCTGCAAATATTGCATACTTGCCAAAATGTTTTATAAGTCTTGTAAATTGGTTTGAATAGGTTTTTGTTCTCAAATTGCTAAATATCAACGGGGAATAGAAAAATTAAAAACGTTATTTTTTTAAAAAAAAAGAAACCACGTCACAAATAATTTATTTGTGACATGGTTTCCAGGAAACCACGTCACACAAGATATCTTGTGCCACGTCACACATAAATATTATGTGTGACGTGGTTTCTCCGAGCAACTTACAACGTCACACATAATATTATGTGTGACGTTGTTTCTCTGACTTTTTATGTCACTTGTTTATGTGACGTTAAAAGTCTATTTTCCATGTCACTTGATTCAATGTCCCTTGAAAAAGTGACGTGAAAACCCCCAAAATTTGTGACATTAAAAGTACTTTTTGTAGTAGTGGCTCATTTATATTCGCTGTGGTGAGGCCACGACAAGCTTACTTCTTTTCTGCTTCTTGGGAGTCCATTCGCCGTGGCCTTCAGTTTCTTTTGCTCCTTCGTTTGGCCTTCTTCTTCGTCCCGGGTCCGACCTTTTGGTCTTGAATGACCTTGTAAGTGGAAACAAGACTAAACAAGGATCAAACAGCACTATAAACCAATTCATACAAATTAATCTATAATTATGGCCAATTAACCCTAATCTAACACTAATTTCACTTAAGAGTCTAAGCTCTACATTAAGCATTATTGGACCAATATCACATCTCAATCATGTTAATTGCCTCAAATTAGGCATATAAAAGCATTACAAATTAGAGATTTGTCAGTGGGGTAGGATAACTTAGAGGTGGTAATGATTGTATAGAGGAAAAAGGATAAGCTGAGGGAAGCAAAGATTGTGGAGGTGCAGAAGGGAAGGTTGGAGAAGACAAAGTTTGTGTAGGAGGTGATGAAGGCTTAGACTGCTTTGCTTGTCTAAACAAGGAATAGGATGATTTGAAAATACTTCCATAATCTGATTCTTTTGGATAAACTGATGAGGATAGTGTATATTTAGTGTAAACAGTAGGGAATGAGGATAAGGGTCATAAATTGTTTGGGATTGTTCTCAGGCAAGATCAGTTTCGATTCTATGCAGGTCCCTCTTTATCTTTGTCAGCTCTTGCTCCTTTTGAAAAATATCGAGACTAAGATAACCTTTTTCAGCAATGCTTCTTAATTCTGCATCAAGTTAAGAAGCTCAAAAAGATAAGGTCAGGTGTAGCTGTCTAACCTAATCAGAAATTTGAGGAACTTGACGAGCTACATGATCAATTTTGGAAGTAAGATGATTTAGTTTAGAATCAATATTACACAAAGTTCGATTCTGACAGATGGCATTTTCAGTTTGCTAATTAAGGACTTCTTCAGCCTGGGAAACTAGCTTAACCTCGCCAGAATGAGCAATCTTAGAAGGTACAGAAAATGGTCGCACAGAAACCTTAGTATCCTTGTTGGTTTGTCTTTCCAGAGGTGGAAATTGCTGATCATATGGATCCATCATACCAATACATGGAATAGGTTGGGCTGGTATAATAACAAGAAGTACTAGAGTTGGACCTTTGGGCTGGAAAAGATCTGCATGACCTGTTTCCATTAGGAGATCAGCCAATGATAAATTCCTAGATGGAATGACAGGCTCCGTTTGGCAGTTTGTTTAGGACCATGATTGGTGTCATCATCATGATGAGGAGGAAAATGGCTGGTGGAACAAGAGGAATGGGAAGTCTTCGGTTTTCTTTTTGCTGCATAGCAGATGGGAAAATCCCAACCCAAAGAATCTTCATCATCAGATGCTTCCCACCAATAGGGTGTATCACATTCATAGTCAGGATCACACATTTTCGGGGCAACATCCCACAGAAAATGACCATTAATGTGAGAAACATAACATGGTTTTTCCTGATGGTTGACCCAGGCAACAGGAGGATCTCTTTTATGTGGTACATAAGCTGGAGATATGGCAAGGATAGAACCAGAAGAAGAGACTGATGGACCTTCTTGGCCTGGCCTAGTAAAAACATATTTAACTGTACCATCAAATAGACGGAACAACTTCGGAGGAGCTGAATTATGGACATCTCTTTGGACTCTATGGAATTGCTTTTCATAAATATTGATCCACACAAGTGGCATCAACTGGGCAAGTTCATCTTTAGGGATCTATCTAGGAATTTGGATAATAGAAGTATCATCAGCCCTGTCAGATACAACATAAAGTACATCTCTGGTTGAGTTTGGAAAATGGAGGTCAATAGAATGATTTTAGAGTCAATAAATCATCTGTTTATGCAAAGTAGCCATAATAGCTCAAGGATCTTGTTCTACTCCTACAATTTGGATTTGAACTTTCAGTCTATCAGATAAAGTGGGATCTGAAAGTTTGATGTTGAAATCGGGAGCAATGGTAAGGATAACACTCCCATTACTAAGAGTGGTAAGAATGGATCCAATCAAGGCATTACTGTAGGAGGTGTAAGAGGTATCAAGCAAAGCAACTCGATCAGTGGCTGGGATACTCTTTTGACCATGGAGGGTAAGAACAAGACGAACATCACTTACATGAAGGTGAGTATAACCTTCTCTTTTCCATGAGTCAATCAAGATCTCAGGAATCTCTAAAGTGACATATTGTTCAGCAGTAGTGGCCTGGAGACCACACTGATCAAATTTAGTGGTTTGGACAATCTCTTTGGCATGAGGCATTCGTGTAGAAAGCAGGGTATGGATATTTTAGAGAACACGGTTAGACCGATGGTATAAGCTATAAAGACTAAGAAGGGGCACATCAGTGTCTTGGATTCGAGCATCAGCTGGGAGATGGGTAACTTCAATAAGAATTTCAATCTTGTGAGAGAGGGTTCTTCGGACAGAGGGAGGAAGATCTTGAGGGATGAGAGAAGAAGAAAGTAGAACTTGTTCAAGGGACTCAGAGGATGAACTCATTTTTGAAGAGTAACCTTCTTACTCAATATGATGCTTTCCTATTATTTCAAAGAAAATATTTATCCAAATAGAAAAAACAAGAAATACTCATACGCATCATATATAACTCATAGCAAGCATAGGGTGATCTAAAAACCTTGCGCTGATGCCACATGTTGGATAAATCCTATACTAAGAGCATACATACTGATAACTCCTAGAAATTCATCTCATTTGAGTATATTTTCCTTGAGTTTTATTAAATCATTGATAAATTTTGGATACTCAAGATAGGAAAATGTTCATTGGATTTTTGGTTGCACATTATTGTTTATTTATGTAGATTTTGATTGTTTTTATAGTTAGTTTCTTATGTTGTTTTATGTAATTCTTGTAGGAATATTTTGATGCAACAAGAGATTTTAGCCCTCCACCAAGCTCCCAATTAAACAAAAATAAGAAGAAGCTAGAGCAGCCAAAGGAATAAATAAAACAAAGACAAGAAACCAGAGAAGACAGGGCAAAACCCACGGCGAGAGCCATAGGTCTCTGCCCTGTTTTTGGTAGCTCGCCGTGAGCTCGCTGCGGCGAAAGCCACGGCGAGCTACACTCATTTATGTAATTTTTGGTGGTTCGCCATGGGCTCACCGTGGTGAGACCGAACTTCGTGTTTTACTGCGTTTTGACAACAAACGGCGGATTGAATTAAAATAAAAGCTAGGGTTTCGAGTCCAGTTGGGATTCTTCGACTTCTGGGCGTTCTTGGGGGTGTTTTGCTCTGCTAGGGCTTGGAGCTTGGTGGGGATTTAAATTGGGCTTGGAGCTTCGAAGAGATTTGGGCTTCTTCTCTTGGTTTATCTCTTCGATCTTCATTCTCTTCTCTTGTTTTGTTTTGTAATGTTGTATATATATGCTCCCATGGAGTTGTAGAACATGAGTAGCTAAAATACTTGTATTCTAGGATTATTTTGAACCCTTGTATGGATTGATTTTTGATTCCTCCTCTTATGTTATGATTAATGATATCTTTGTGCTTATTTTACTCTGTTCCTAATGCTTCTAAGTGCTTGATCACCATTTAGATGTTGGGTTCACTTGATTGATGCTTGAGAGGGCTTGATTGAGTGTAGAACTTAGGTAAAATAGTGCAAGAACCTGAAGTTTGCATGGATGGATGGTTTTGTTGGTAAGATAGAGATATACTTGCTAGCCTTGCATAGTCACATTAGGGTTGGAGCGTGATAATTGGGTTTTATTAAGTTGTAGCAAGAGATTGTGCAATTAATAAGACTAAACACTTGTTCTTGACTTGAGAGAGCATTTACAAGTACTCTATGAACCCTAGATTAGAACGTGGTTTCGTTGAGAGCTTCTTTGAGGGGAGGTTAATTGTGTTTTAAGAAGTACAAGGGGGATACTGACAAATCTCTGATTTGTATGGTTTTTATATGCCTAATTTGAGGAAATTAACATGATTGAGATGCAAGTTTGGTCCAATAATGCTTAATTGAATATCTTAGACTCTCAAGTGAAATGAGTATAAAATTAGGATTAATTAGCCATAATTGTAGATTAATTGCATTGATTAATTTATAGGGCTGTTTGATCTTGGTTCAGTCTTGTTTCCACTTGCAGGGTCGCCCAGGACCAAAAGATCGGACCCGAGACGAAGAAAAAGGCAAAACAAAAGAGGCAGAACTGAAGGCACCTCGCCGCGGCGAGCAAACGGCGAGAAAGGCCTAATTTTGGCAGAGAAGACATGAGCTCGCCGTGGCTTCACCGCGGCGAGCCCACGGTGAGAAGGGCCCCAGAGTTCTAGAAGCAACATCACCTCGCCGCGGCGAGCGGACAGTCAGCGGGCGTTCTGCAGAAAATTCAGTTCGCAAATTTTGGGCCCAATCTGGATCTAGCTCATTACCCACTCACTTGACCCGACTTGGAGGACATAAACACGAAACTTAGACCTAGTGAGGGCAGATTTGGTTCACATTTCACACCCCCAAGCCCTAGCTCTCTCTTCTCCATCTCCATCTTCATCTTCTTTATCTTTCTTCCTTCCACCCATGGCTTCCATACCTTCACACCCTCTTGTTAGCTCTTTCATGGAGAGTAGCAGCTAGGCTCCACCATTCTTGGTGGTGGGAGCCAAGGGATGAGCTTGAAGCTTGAACAGGGGAGTTTTTCTAGTTCTAATCCTTCGTCCATTTGTTGTATTTATGCTTTTCTAGGGTTCTAGGAGTGCATTTATGGCATTTGGTGAAATGTATTAATTGCATTTGGTTGATGTGCATTTATGGCACTTGGTTGAGTGCATTTATGTCATTAGGGTTAGAAACTATGATTATGTTATTTCCTTCTTGTATAATGCTTGACATTGCTACTTATTAGCTTTGAGTTTAATGAAATTTATGGGTTCATAGTTTTATTATTCTCTTGGTGAAAATCATGTGCTAATGCAAGGTGGCTTGATTAGTGGATTAAGAGTGTTAAGCTATTTGCTTGAGGGAGATGGCATAAGAATTAATTGGTTGTGTTGAGACATTAGGCAAACACTTTTTAGGTCCTAATTTATTGTATGGGTGGCCATCAATGGATTAGGATTTAGAGAGAAATTTAGAGCAATTATGGGGTGGCCCAAATTGTGGATTTAAAGTCTTGCATAATCAATTATTTCTTGATTTGGAACTTAATCAACTTGGGTTAAATTAAGTAATGTGCAGGGTTCCGGCATTAATTAAGTTAACCTAAGCCTAGCATAGAGGGGTTCCTCTAGGGCTCTTTAGAAATAAATTAAACTCCCTAAAATCCTTTAGAAGCAATGATTCCCGAAGCTCTCATTCATCAAGAATGATCTTTATCCCATTTTCATTGAAATCTCACTTTTAATTCCCACCTTTTACTTTACTCTTTGCACATACCAAACTTCATACTAAAACCAAACAAAAATGGTTTTTACCCGCCTTTTCAAGTTTACATATTAGCTATTAGAAATCATATTACACTAGGCTCCGTGAGATCGACACCCAGAGTTAGCTTCCACTATCCCCTCGGGTTTAATTTCTTGGAGAGCGGACTCGAGGCGGCACTGCTCCGACATAACCCCAACGGTTAGGTGCTCTTCATATACATAATCTTAGGACCCATTTTATCCTTGAAGTTGGAGAATCACTTGTTTATAATTTTATTTTCATTTGGCATATGTTATTTTCTTAGTTAATTTTTAATCTCAACATTTGTGTCACTCAAATATGGCGAGAGTGTGACAATCATTGTTTGACCGGGTTTTGGACCAAATCCTCGTGGGAACGATACTTTACTTATCACTTTATTACTTGGCGCGGCTCGTGCACTTGCGGCGCAGGGCGAACACATACATATAGAATTTCTTCCAATCTCAGTAAGTAGTGGAAGACTTAAATTATTAATACCTCTCGCCATACTAATTGATATAGAGACAAAATTCATAAATCATAAAGTCCCATGAACAGAGGAATTTTTCTAACTGGTAGATAAGCACAATGATGGTCTATTCAGTTGCCGTCTCTAGTTAAGGAACCTCCTTTTTATAAATCTTATAGTTTGCTATGAAATTAAATGCTTATAATCCTCCTCGAAAAATTCTAGAGTGGCATAATGTCATGGCTAGTCACAAAGTTGAGCATATGGAGCTACATGTGAGGTTGTCTAAGTTGCCCTCTAATGCTCTCATTTCCAACACCGTTAGGCTACTGAAGTTAAATGATTTAATTGTGGATTCTGTTTCCCATGTTAATTTGCCTTTTCTTGAAGTACTGCATTTGAAAGATGTTAAGTTTCTGATATATTAAGGGGAGCGGATCGGCTAGAGGACAAGTATAAAGACGGGAAAAATATAACACGGGACCGATGATCGATGGGAGGAAAAGTACCCGTCTCTTACAACCCTAACCCACAAAGACACCACAAGGATGATCAGTCCTTGATACAGTCAAGTATTCTCAAGAGAATACAAAGATGCAAGCAAAGCTCACACAAGAGAAACAAAAGTCTCAATTCATTCAAGTCTTAAATGTTTAGTACAAAGCAAGCCTATATATAGGCAACAATAGAATACTCTTGAATGAAGACAACCCTAAGACATCAATGGTGCATTAATGATGATTGTCATTTTGAATGGCACCATTCCATACAAAGAAATGACTTCTTCTTGAAGAAAAAGTCAGCTATTCATAATAGGAAAACATGACAATGTATTCTAGAACATTCATTGACCAAATGCCTTATTTTGATGAAATAAAATAAGAGACTTATATGCAATCAGATTTGTGCAATAGGAAGCCTTCTAGATGCTTCATGACTTGTCCAAATGGGTCTTCCTCTTAATATTTTCATTCATGAAAATGTATGGGCCATTAAGACACCCATTTGGGCTTGAATGTGGTGTAATATCATTATGGAACTCCCATAATCCATTGCACATTGCATTTGGGCCCAAATTTGACATTTTAAAGATCCATTGGACTCCTCCATTCCAAGGCGGCTTTGGGGGTGCTCTACCATGCATCACGTTTAATTCCACACATGTAGTCATCCATGTCACCACCCAAACAATAATCCATGTCGTCCTCAATGTAAGCGTTTCTAAGTAATAACTTTGTTGAACTCTTTGGACAGATTGTTGGCCCTTGTGAAGTCTATATTGGACATTTCTCTGTATGCTATCAGTTTCTAGTTTTATTAGCAATAAGATTCCCAAATGGAGTGAATTATAATAATCCTCTCAACATTAAAAGTAGGTTTGACCATCTAGTCAAAATAAAGAAGAAGTTACACCATCGCTAATTCCATTGGAAACTCCTTCTAATGCTACATTTCTACGTTTCATTGATCAAAAGGTATGAATCATGCATCACAAGTAACTTCTTGCCCTTGATCTCTCTTTTTTTTTCTCTCCTAGAGTTTTGTTCCTTAAAAATTAGTCCCTTTTTGTTTTGGAAGCAGGATAAGATCCCATTTACATATAGTGATGATATTCCCACATTTAACAATGTCATCCTCTTGATATGTGTTGCTGGTTCGTGGACAAAGATGGTGAACTGTCTCCAAAACTTCACAAAACTTCGAAAGCTTGTAATTTACAAAATTTGAAGATTTTAACTTGTTCTTTTAGTGAAATAAAATGCCATGATTAGTAGGTTTTTAACTTGGAAATTCTCCGTTTGTGTCAGCTTTGTTCTTCATCACCACCTGAACCAATACTTGGTGTGCCTCCATGTGTTTCATTACATTTAATGAAGTTCACTATTCTTCGCTTTAAGGGTTCTAAAAGAGCATCTGAATTGGTAAAATATATGATTAAAAATGCAAGAGTTTTGAGATTTTTATACTTGTGCTGGTTCAAGCGTGTCTATGCCCCAAGATTTCAAAGCATTAGCAGGCTCCCTCAGATCAGGCTCTGAGAGTTTTAGCAAATGCATGAACAACCACTTGTACTCATGATACCTTTGATTTACATATTCCTAAAATTTTTTGTTGTACGATTCTTTTCTTTCTTCCTTTTTGAATCAAGTTTTTCATCTAACTTTAATTTTTTTAAACTAAAAGTTTTTCACCTACCTCATGCAATAAGTTTTTGTTAGTGCATTTTATGGCCAACATTTTGTCCCATGCAATTAATCTAATCAGTATCAATCCAAGAAAGTTCACAAGCCTCCAAAGTAACACCTTGAATACTGAGAATAAATTGCGATAATTATGCACTAAAATCATTATAAATGTTAAACACATGATTATCAATGATCAAATTTGTTAAATCAAACCACTAATAGAGAAAAATATATTGATGATTGTCACGGTAATTTTTTTAGATCAGAGTAAAATGTTTAAAAACAACCAACACATAATTGGTACACCAACATAAGGCCCGCTAAATCCCTTGGGGTATTGAGTCCGAGTCCTAAAAGAGTCACCATGTTAGGAGAGGAATGCATAAACCCCGAAATTTAAATAATCGGTTGTTCGAATACTTGATAATAGGCTCTAGAAAAGGCGCTTATTGCTAGTTACTACCTCCGTCCCTATATATAAGCTTCAAATAACCACTTTGTTGTGTTCGAAAAAACTGTTAAAAGTAGTTAAGAACAATTAATATGTCTAAAATATATTTTGTTTTCCAACTTTGCCCCTATTTATAAAGAGGATAAGTGAGATGGTGGGCAAATGAGAAAAAAAGATGAGAGGGAGTGTGTATGAACAATAAGATGAGAGTGTGTAGTAAATAAGAGAGTGAACAAATAATTAAATGAAATATATTATTGGTCAAAAAAATTACTCCACCCATTCACAGATTTTGAAACTTAAAAAAAATGAAAAAAGCACAATTGTAATATATATGTTCGCCCTGCGCCGCAAGTGCACAGGTCGCGCCAAGTAATAAAGTAGTGAGTAAAGTATCGTTCCCACGAGGATTTGTCCAAAACCCGGTCAAATAATGATTATCACAATCTCTCCCAATTTGAGTGATTCAAATGTAGAGATTGAAAATTAACTAAGAAAATTAAATGAAAATAAAACTATAAACAAGTGATTCTCCAACTTCAAGGATAAAATGGGTCCTAAGATTATCTATCCCCCTTATACTTCTTAAAACACAATTAACCTCCCCTCAAAGAAGCTCTCAACGAAACCACGTGCTAATCTAGGGTTCATAGAGTACTTGTAAACGCTCTCTCAAGTCAAGAACAAGTGTTTAGTCTTATTAATTGCACAATCTCTTGCTACAAGTTAATAAAACCCAATTATCACGCTCCAACCCTAATGTGACTATGCAAGGCTAGCAAGTATATCTCTATCTTACCAACAAAACCATCCATCCATGCAGACTTCAGGTTCTTGCACTATTTTACCCAAGTTCTACACTCAATCTAGCCCTCTCAAGCATCAATCAAGTGAACCCAACATCTAAATGGTGATCAAGCACTTAGAAGCATTAGGAGAAGAGTAAAATAAGTACATAGATATCATTAATCACAACATAAGAGGAGGAATCAAAAATCAATACATACAAGGGTTCAAAATAATCCTAGAATCAAAGTATTTAGCTACTCATGTTCTACAACTCTATGGGAGCATATATATACAACATTACAAAACAAAACAAGAGAAGAGAATGAAGATGGAAGAGATAAACCAAGAGAGGAAGCCCAAATCTCTTCGAAGCTCCAAACCCAAACTAAATCCCCTCCAAACTCCAAGCCCTAGCAGAGCAAAACACTCCCAAGAATGCCCAAAAGTCGAAGAATGTCGAGCTAGATCGAAACCCTAGCTTTTATATCACTTAAATCTGTCAAAAAACGCGCAGCAGAGCACGCAGTTCACCGTGGGTTCGCCGCGGCGAAGTCCACGGCGAACTATGATCGTTTCTGCCTCTTTTTGGGGGTTTTGGCTCGTCGTGAGTTCGCCGCGGCGAGCTCCCGGTGAACTGGGACCTGTCGGTAATTTTGGAAATTCGGGGACCTATCTGTAATTTGGGAAATTCAAGGTCATTTTCTGTAATTTTTACAATTCGTCCAGAAACTTGTAATTTCCCTTTTTTCTTGAAATTTCAGCTTCTAGCCCCAATTTCTCCCCTTTTCAAGTGTTCTTCTTAATTCGGGATCCCTTGGTTATTGTATCAAAATATTCCTACAATATTTACATAAAACAATATAAGAAATTAACTACAAAAATAATCAAAATCTACATAAATATACAATTATATGCGACCGAAAATCAAATGAACATTTCCTCTCTTGAGTATCCAAAATTTATCAATGAGTTAATAAAACTCAAGGAAAATATACTCAAATGGCATGAATTTCTAGGAGTTATCAATATACTATCATCAAAGGGTAACAACGGAAAAAACACAATAAATGCTGAAACAAAAGAAAAGTGAAGCTTATATTTTGGGATACACCTATTCCTAAAAGTGAAGCTTATATTTAGGGACGGAGGGAGTAATATATACAAAAATAAAGTGTTTAAAAACACAGTGTTGAGGTGAAAAATGTAATTTTATAAAAGGAATTATTATAAGCGATGTAAGCATACGGTAATATAAAAGTAACAAGTTTATTCGTTGGCCGTTGAAGGATATCCTAACATTAATTGTAGTATTTTTTTAGGCATTCAAATAATACAAGTAACATTAAGAAAAAAGCGGAGCGGAACCCCTACATTTCCCCGCTCTCCATTTCTCATCCTTTTCCCCAATCTCCACCCTTCATCTAATCCTACGGCCAAGAACACTGGGTGTTTCCTATGGTTGTTCACATTCGATAATTTCTCTTCCCTCTCTGCTGCTTCATCATCTTGTTACGCTTGCTTGCTCTCTGCAATGCCCAAACTCAACTACTATTTTGCACCTGCATCTTTTTCATCTTCATGTGGATCAAAAGCAATTGGCAGTAAAAAGGCCATCAATGGCCTTTTCCTCTGCCACGGCTACACCCTCACCGCTACCTGCTGATTGCGCCTCCGCCGCCGCCACACCGTCCTCCGTCTTCGGTCGAACCACGTGGCCAAGTCTGGCAGTCCATGTGGGTAGGAAGATGATGAAGAAGAAGCATAAGAGGAAAGGAATTTATTATACACTGTGAACAACCATAGGAAACACCCAGTGTTCTTGGCCGTAGGATTAGATGAAGGGTGGAGATTGGGGAAAAGGATGAGAAATGGAGAGCGGGAAAATGTAGGGGTTCCGCTCCGAGAAAAAAGACTGGGGAAACGGGATTTGAAACAAGTAACTTATCATTTGATAATAAATGGCATTAAAATCATTACGGAACAGTCTATGCCCTTGAAAAAGACTGGGAAAACGTATGAGCTCCATTTTTTAACTTTATATAGATCACACCTTCGGGCATATTCAGAGTGATCTTCTATTTTCTGCTTCTCTCTCCATTAATTAATAATTAATCTCATTTACTTGCCTCCTTTTACTTCGCTTGTAAGCTAAATCCTTCTTTTTCTGTTCTTGTTTGCTCATTCTCCTTCCTTTTCTCCGTCCATATGTTCGCAAACATAAGGGGAAGAGCAGAAGCTGAAATGAGGGACATGATTAGCGATTTGCCAGACCAATTACTTGTTTATATTCTCTCTTTCCTTCCCGCTGAAGAAGCAATTGCCACAGGCTTCTTGTCTAAGAGGTGGAGGCCACTGGCTTGCTCTTCTCACTCTTCACTTTAACAGTAGAAACTTTTAGAGTCTTCCATTTTTTCATCGATTCGTAGACAAAGTTCTGAAATTGGTAGATATGGAACATGTCAAAAAGTTTGTGCTTCACTATGATAATTTTAAAACTCGTGGGCATTTTAGCCATAGAAAGGCTAACAAGTGGATTAAAGTTGTGAGTAGTAGTAGAGTTGAACACCTAGAGCTACATCTGAGGCATGAATATGAGTTACCCTCTATTGTTTTCGTTGCCAATAACATTAGGGTTTTGAAGTTGAATTTTGTAACTGTGGGTGTTCTTTCTCATGTCAATTTGCCTTTTCTTGAAGTATTGCATTTGAAATATGTCGAATTTTCTGATCTTAGAAATTTGGAAATGCTTGTCTCTACAAGTGCTTTTCTTAAGGATTTTGAACTAAAACTTTCGGATGCTATGGATCGTTGTCCATTTGACATAGGAAGTCTAAATATTGGAAGACTTGACCATTTGGTCAGTGCAAAATGTTCCACAATCTCTGATTCCGTTTAAATTTTTGTCTAATGTTACATTCCTACGCTTAAATCAGGTATGTATGAATATAATTATTGATTAAGAATGAATTGGTTCACTCGCTCTTCTCCCCTAATTTTAAGATTGTTTAAATATTCAAAACAGGTTAAGTGGCCAAATAGTGATGATATCCCAATGTTTTACAATTTAGTCTACCTGGAATGTATTGCTGATGAGTGGACTAGAACGGTGAACCGCCTCCAAAGCTTTCCCAAACTTCAAAAGCTTGTAATTCATAAGGTTTGAAGAATTTAACTTAATTTTTCTGTTGCAACGATTTAATTACTAGTTTTGAACTTCAATTTTTTTTTTTTTTTTATGGTCAGTATTGTTCTTCATCCCCTCCGAAACCAATACTTGATGTTCCTCCTTGTGTTACATTATATCTGAAGGAGTTCACTCTTAAACGCTTTTATGGTGATGAAAGTGAGGTAGCATTGGTAGAATTTATAAAGGAAAGTGCTAAAGTTGTGAGGACTCTCAATATCGATCGGTTATGTTTCAGGTGATTGTAGGGACTGAAGGTTCCAACAAGTATTTATGAGTTAGCATACTTACATCATGCTCTTAGAGTTGCAGTATCATGAATAAACAGTCAATCGAATTTCTGATTTTCGTGTTGCTTCATTTACGTAACCCTCATCATTTTTTATGGGATTGTGCTGTACTGTTATTGCATGTTTTTCTTAATTTTTAACAATGCATTTTGGTATTATTTAGAAGTATACAATTGCCTATTGCTTAGGTTTAGGCGTGTGAATGTGTTTTGGGATGAACATATCGAAAGTGATTATAGTGATATATATGAAGAAAATGTCACCAGATCTTCGTTTGAAGTTTGAACAATGTGTATATACATACACACACAAATTCTATGCCAGATTTTATTCTCAACTAACTATTTAAAAGTACGGGTAATTAATTACAGGTTCCATGTAAAGAACTTATTTAAGATGAGGTAATTAATTTCAGGTCCCTGCTGACACAAAGTTGTTATCGCATGCTCATTAATGAGCATGTGTAACAACTTGTGTGTGACCAACTATAACAACTAAATGATAAATGATCATGTGTAACAACTTTTCTTCAGTAACAATTTTTGAGCTGCTGATAACAACTGAATGAGCAAGCGATAACAACTTTGTAGGACCTGAGACTAATTATGCGATTTCCTGTGGGACCTGAGATTAATTACACGATTTCGTGGGACTTCATGATTCATGATTATTAAGTTCTTTACAAGGGATTTGTAATTAATTTTCCCTTAAAAGTATGTATTTCGATTTTGGTTACTTTAATTACAAAGGACTTTTTATGTAATTCACATCTCAAGTGTACGGGCGTATCAAGTAATAAAAGGTGAGTAAAGTATTATTTCTATGAGGACTTGATACCAACAATTAGGTTGAGTATTAATTTTACACTTTAATTTTAAATTAATCCCTAATGTATTAGGTGATTACTTAATTACACTAAATTAAGTGTACGTTTAATGTAATTATGAAGGGTCACTAGGTAAATGTGCGACTTGAGTTCAAAAACTCAAAACATATACGATTCAATTGAAGGTCTAGTCTAAATTTCCTATGTCTAGGCACCTTTAAAATACAAATTTACTCCTTATCATATATGTCTTGTTTCAAGGCAATTAAGCACACAAGTAAATAAGCAAAAATAACACTACTACAGAAAATGTCTATAGCATAACTTATTTTGGCCCTATAGCAGCGCTTATAAGCACTGCAATAGCCAGTGATGCTATAGGCTATTAGGCCTAACGCAGCACTTGTTAAGCGCTGCAATAGGTGGCCTAAAGCAGCGCTTAAGCGTTGCTATAGGGACCTAAAATTTACCTATTACAACGCTAAAACGCTGCTATAGGTCACCTAAAATTTACCTATAGCAGCGCTTAACGAAATAAGCGCTAGTATTGAATTTTTTTTTAATATTTGATTTAATTTTATATGCCCCACCTGCATCAGTGCTAAAATACCAGTAATTCTATACAGTTCCAGGCAACGAAAATACACCAATAACTCATCCAGAGAGCAATGTACAAATGAACCAACCATTCTAATTGGGAAACATCACACTACTAGCTATACTACTATATATCTACATTTGTACTTATTGAAAAAGAGGTAGAACATAAGTGCACCATTCCTCAATTAGCGCATTCATTCATTCCCTCGACAATGAGGGGCAACGTGCGTCTGGGTAATACTGCACAGAGAGATAAATTTGAATGGCAATCAAATCTACTTGAAATCTAATAACAAGTTCAAATACAATTAGAGTTAGCAAAATATAAAACTTACTGTCAATGAAATGGTACATCGATCATGTGTAACGACATCCCTCATAAATTGCATCACATAGTATCCACAATTGTTGTTATTGGGTTGGAAGGAGCACTGTAACAAAAAATACCAGATATCATATGAGAAACATTTACTTTATGTTTGAGTAGATTGTTTAAAAAATTGAATAACTTGTAGAACCTGGACTGTGAGCCATTTATAAGCATCTTTCTGGTCAAGGGCTTTGGAATAACTCAAGTTAATGGAGGACCGTAAACTGGTCAATGCGCTGGAAACGAAACAAAGTAAATTAATTTTATTAGCTAGGGTCATAAAATGACAAATGATGCAACGGATTCAAAGAGTGCAGACATTCACGTACCTATTGACGAGGCGCATCAAACCTGGGCGACTTTCTGGTTCAGCACCATACACAGGATCCAAATAGTAAATCAAGGGATTCGCTTGTGCTTGCGGATAGATGACAAGCAAAAGCCAGTGCTGCCTAAAATTTTTTAGAACGTTATGTCGGTATATATAAATGATGCTTGGAGCTAAGAATACGATGAAACCTATAATGCATATCGACTTACCCTATATTAATTGGAGCTAAGAATAAAGTCATGTCTGTTGCCTTTAAAGAAAAGCGCTTTTTAAGCTTAAATAGAATGCATAGTTACTGTTAAGATTTAAATGATATATCTAAATTCTCCAAGAAAAGATGAACCCTTATAAAATTGACATCACAATTTACCTTGACCAGCATGGGTATATACTATTACTAGCTTTCACGAGTCACCAACTATTTACATAAGTTAACATTGCTTAATACAATTACCTCAAACAAAATCTCAAATCTCTTACTCTTACCAAACAAATCCAAAGCATCAATAAATAGAATTGTCATATTTCTCGATTTCAATTCTTTAACCAGTTTCAGTATAGGAAAAATAAATAAATAAATGAATAATAGTAGTTGACTCTTATATTATGCTCTCATTCATTGCTAGAATCAGTAGTTTAATCCTCAATTCCATAAATTTTCCTTGTTTAGGTATTAAATTAAACACCTTAGGTGCATCCTAATGTATACTAATTTACTAAAACTACAGTTTCATCACACAAAATTCTGTCCTATAATAGCAATTATATTATATACGTATTTCAAATCAACACAAATATGTAATGCACCAGCCACAGAACTCTTAATTTATTTGAAGTTTTTGCAATGGCCCATTACATGAAACACCTTGTAGGCACTTAGGATTAACTCATAAAACAAGCATCCCAATTTATAAACTACAAACAACAAAAATACATGTCTTTAGGCACTAAGGAACTATTCTACTGTTGCTAAAGATGAATTTTCTTATCAAAGCTAATATTAATTCCTTCTTGTGTCAATAAATTTATTAGCCTAATAATTTCAATCAACAAAATCCTAACTCCTTTCATTTCCCTAAATCAGCGGCAATCCAAGTGGAAACAGAACAGTTTGGGCAGGCCACACACATGACAGATCATGAATAAATGAAGGAAGAAATTATATAACTTAAATTCAACAAAATATAACTTACATGCACTTGATATTTAGGACTCAAATTCAGCAACAACACGCAACGGATGAACAGAAGCACTGAAGCAGAACATCCGATATTGAATCCAAATCCTTACATGCAAGTATATAAATCCAATTTAGTGTACTCATGGACACTTTTAATCACAAATTTCTCTGGGTTAAGGTCGGCATTTAGAGAAATTTGGCTAGGAAGAACATGGTGAACAGAGGGAATGAAGTCTGAAGAGATGAGATCTCAGGGAAAAAATAAATTCAAATACTCATAAATGAATAAACGAGAGAGAAAGATTAGAAGAGAGTAAAGGGGAATGAGTGAAACCTTGGATGGCCAAGAGCTACGAATAGAAAATGAACAGAGAACGATGCTTCAGCTCTGGGATTTAACGCGAAGAAGACGACTTTGAGTTCATATTTGGGTTTTTCTGCGAACAAGAGAGAATGAAGTAATATTTGAGCTTTGGGTTCAGATTAATTAGGTTCTGAGCTTTGAGGGAATAAGGAGGGAAAACAAATAATATTTTGGGGAATTTTGGGAAAAGTGGCGCCAAGAGAGATAGATCATCAGCTATGGGCTATAAAAATTAAATCCCATGGGCCTATACCAGTGCTTAAGCGCTGGTATAGGCCCCTGTGATTTAATTTTTATTTTGAAAAATATGTAAAACAATTTAACTTGTTTTACATATTTGTCCATATAAAAATTAAAACCCAGGGGGCCTATAGCAGCGCTTAAGCGATGCAATAGGCCCCCTGGGATTTTTTTTATATGGAACACAATTTAATAAAAACAATTTAAATGCTTTTTTTTAGTTGTTTCAGATTTTTAAAATTTTATCAACTTGTTTTTATCTAATTTTTAAATCACAGGGGGCTAAATAAGTATTTTTTTATTATATTTGCCCTTTCTTAATTTTCCAATTTTTTTTAAATTGGTTTACATATTTTTCAAAATAAAAATTAAATCCCAGGGTGCCTATAGCAGCGCTTAAGCGCTGCTATAGGCCCCTGGGATTTAATTTTTATATATAACCCCATTCAATAAAAACAATTTAAATGCATTATTTTTTTTAATTGTTTCATATTTTAAAAATTTTATCAAAATATTTTTATCTAACTAATTTCTAAATCCCAGGGGGCTAAATAAGTATTTTTTAATATATTTGCCCTTTCTTAATTTGCCAAATTCTTTTTAAATTGCTTTATATATTTTTCAAATTAAAAATTAAATCACAGGGGGCCTATAGCATCGCTTAAGCACTGCTATAGGCCCCTGGGATTTAATTGTTATATGTAAAATAAAGACAATTTAAATACTTTTGTTTCTTTTTAATTGTTTCAGATTTTTAAAATTATATCAAATTATTTTTATCTAATTTTTAAATTCCTGAGGGCTAAATAAGTATTTTTTTTTAATATATTTGCCATTTCTTAATTTTCCAATAATGATTTTATTAAATTTTTTTACTTATTTTTCAAAATAAAATTAAATCCCAGGGGGCCTATAGCAACGCTTTTACTTTTTATATGTAACCCAATTTAAAAAAAATAATTTAAATGCTTTTGTTTCTTTTTTATTTTTTCAGATTTTTAAAATTGTATCAAATTATTTTTATCTAATTTTTAAATTCCTGGGGGCTAAATAAGTTTTTTTTAATATATTTTCCATTTCTTAATTTTCCATTGATTTTATTAAATTGTTTTACTTATTTTTCAAAATAAAATTAAATCCCAGGGGGCCTATAGCAGCGCTTAAGCGCTGCTATATGCCCCCTTGGATTTACTTTTTATATGTAACCCAATTTAATAAAAATAATTTAAATGCTTTTGTTTCTTTTTTATTTTTTCAGACTTTTAAAATTTTATCAAATTGTTTTTATCTAATTTTTAAATTCCTGGGGGCTAAATAAGTATTTTTTAATATATTTTCCATTTCTTAATTTTCCAATGATTTTATTAAATTATTTTACTTATTTTTTAAAATAAAATTAAATCCCAGGGGGCCTATAGCAGCGCTTAAGCGCTACTATAGGAAAGCGCTGCTATAGGCCCCATGGGATTTACTTTTTATATGTAACCCAATTTAATAAAAACAATTTAAATACTTTTGTTTCTTTTTAATTGTTTCATATTTTTAAAATTGTATCAAATTCTTTTTATCTAATTTTTAAATTCCTGGGGGTTAAATAAGTATTTTTTTAATATATTTGCCATTTCTTAATTTTCCAATGATTTTATTAAATTGTTTTACTTATTTTTCAAAATAAAATTAAAAACGCTGCTATAGGCCCCCTGAGATTTACTTTTTATATGTAACCCAATTTAATAAATATAATTTAAATGCTTTTGTTTCTTTTTAATTGTTTCGGATTTTTAAAATTGTATCAAATTGTTTTTATCTAATTTTTAAATTCCTCGGGGCTAAATAAGTATTTTTTAATATATTTGCCATTTCTTAATTTTCCAATGATTTTATTAAATTTTTTTACATATTTTTCAATATAAAAATTAAATCCAGGGGGCCTATAGCAGCGCTTAAGCGCTGGAATATGTTTGTACCTATACCATCACTTTTATTTATAAGCGCTGGTATAGGTCATATTATACCTATCCTATCACTTGCATTTTATAAGCGCTGCTATTGTTACGCTGCAATAGGGTATTTCTGTAGTAGTGTAACATTAAAGCAAAAAAGATTGAAATTATCATCTACTAATCCATAATCAAATTAAAATAATCCAAGACAAAAGTTTCGTTATATAAATATTTCATTAAATTTATTGAAACACACTAAAGTTTCTTTCGTTCTTCCTCCAGCTGCAATCAATGATGAAGAATATTGAAGACTTGAAGAAGATTGAAGACTTGGTGCGCATTTACTCTCCCTACCAAGACCGAGTTTTTTCCTACGTGATCCCTCCTCCTTTTTTCACGTTGACGATGAAGATGATTAAATCAAGATCCGTGTATGTGGCTGCCAAAAGAAATAAGATAGGAAACCTCAATTAAATCAAATAACAACAACAATAATAATGAACTGAAACTTATTTTTTTCTTTTACACATATTTTTATTTTTTTATTTTTTTAACTTTTATATTTTAATTAAAGCTAAATTCTAGAAAACATCCTGAATTTTGGGGTAGTTGCATATAACACCATCAACGTTTCAAAGTTTAAATTTGACCTCCCTGAACTTTAATTTTTTTACTATAGACCCCCTGCCATTAACTTTCCGTTATCTCTTGACGGAAATTACCACGCCACATTGATATAAGACACCTCATTGTATCCTATGTGGCATCTTGTTAAGTTTATATTTCCAAAAAAAGTCTCCTGAGCTTTATTTTAATTGCATATAACCTCCCTAACATTCTAAAATTTAAATTTTACCTCCTTTAATTTTTATTTTTTTAATATTAGCCCCTCAATTAGGTTTTTTAGTAATGTACTCCCTCTGATCCTAAATATGATATCACTTTGACTTTTTTGTGGAGATTAAAGAAGCCAAAATAGACCACTTAATTTTAATGCATCTTACATATAATTATATTATACGGTAGTTTATAAGTAAGGTAAATTACTTTTGAGGAAAAAAAGATAATTATAATATTTTAAAATGATTAATTTTGCATCCTCAATTTTTCCGAAAAAGTCAAAGTGATCTTATAATTAGAACTGGAGGGAGTACATCAAAATAGGCACTTTACTTTCAGCATTTTCTCCTAATATTAAGATAAATTTTTACAGCCTTTTTTATATTTTTGCTAATCATTTGTTATCATTGCAGTCATTTCAATATTATGTTTACATTAACTATCCATATTTTTCTTTTATTGGCAATTTAAATTTTGATTGATTTAGAGGTTGAGCTTTTATTTTTATGTTTTTGGTTGGTGTAAACTTTCAAATATTATTATTCTATCTTTCTCTATGAAAAAATGTTATTTTAATTGATAAATAATAAATATATATAGCAAAAAAGACAAAACGATTTCAAAAATGTTATCTTAACATTAAAAGAAAATGCTAAAAGCAAAGTGCCTACTTTGATATATATATATATATTATAATAAAAACTAATGGAGAGGCCTAATATTAAAAAAAAAAACTTTAAGGAGGTAAAATTTCAATTTATAATGTCAGGGAGGTTATATACAATTAGACTAAAGTTTAGGGAAGCTCTATGCAAGTATAACCTTAAAAGTATGTCACATAGATATGGTGACGTGTCTTTTGTAAGTGTGACGTGACAATTTCCGTTAAGACATAACGACAAGTTAACCGCAAGGGAGTTCATAATAAAAACATAAAAATTTGGGGAGGTTAAATTTAAACTTTGAAACGTCAAATGAGTTATATGCAACTGCCCCAAAAGAAATAAAATAGGAAACCTCAATCAAATCAAATAATAACAACAACAATAGTAATAATCTGAAACTTATTTTTTCCTTTACACATATATTTATTTTTTTTATTTTTTTAACTTTTATATTTTAATTTAAAATAGAATAATTCAAAAGAAATCCCAAATAATGAGTCAAATTGATATTTTATCAAATCCCAACAAATCTCTTAATTTCTGAATTGATGATGAGTTCTCAAATAGAATAAAATATTTCTAAAAATCTATTAGATACGGGGAGTCATCAGATCGATAACCAAATAACCATAAGGTAAGAATTCCCATTATTTTTGTTTTAGTTTGTGGGTTTTATAATAGCTTGTGTAATGTGTATATTAATGCTTTTTTACATTGAAGAAAATGTAAAAAAAATTTCTACCGACTCTGACCCATCATGATTTATTAGACTGAAATCTATTCAATCGCTTCCTCTCTATAAATTGTAATTTTCATTTTTATTCATGGTTACGAAATGATCATTTAAAAAACATCGTTCATTATCTTTTAAAATATAATTTATTGAATTTTCTTTTTAAAAACAGAGAGGGTATTTGTAGAGGGATTTATGAAGGATATTTTAAAAAACGGCGGTATATAAACATATCTCTTTATTCTGTAAGTGAACTTATATATATTTATGACATGAAAAAAAGGAAGCTGAAGAAGAAGCAAAGAGTACCTCTCATTCTCAAGGATATGACTTCCCTTAGATATATGGATGGTCGAACTGTGGGAAGTGGGAACACTGTTCTAAAGTTACGATGTGTATTTTTAAATATAGTTTTTGTTTTTTCCTAAATTAAATTATCTTTTAAATCTTCATTATAAGTTTATTTATGTTTAGTTTAGTGTTTTTTAGAGCAATTTTAGGAAAGGATTGGGTTCACCCACAATTTAAGGGCAGACTCCTAACTCATAATCTACTAGAGCCTGTTCTTGTGGGCTCAGGAGGATGACAAGTAAACCCTTTTCTTCTGTCAACATAACTAGGTTTCGCCCAACTTCATTTAACGGTGGAAATGCCTCCCCAAGTGCCGCGATTGGAATCACAACTAACTGGTACTCACAAAAAATATAACACTCATCAAGATAGTTGAATGTCCAACTCTTTCGCCAGCTTAATCCACAGACAATGGGTGTGTTTAGTTTGATTTTCTGTTGTAGGTGGAATGAGAATATAGAAAAGAGATGAGAGTAAATAGAAGATTTTACTTTAAAGACATACATTTTGTATGACAGAAAAATAAAGACATACATTAGCGCAACGAATACTGAAAATTGTTTTGGCGAAAAAGGTAAAATTTAAGAAATCACCATTTCGCTAAAAAGAAAAAAATAAGAACGTTCAAGATTTTTAATAAGAGTTAAGTATAAAAGGATGTGGAAGACATAGTATTTGCAAGATTGGAAAGTTGAGGGAGAGAAAGTAGACAAATTCAGATCAAATAGGAAAACTCCTGATGACATTATAACATTTCATTTGATATCACCACAAAATTTTCTTCAACACAAAGAATACCGTCCAGTCCTGGCGATGGATCTAGCTTCTTCTACCCTCTCTCCGGGAGGGGGGGGGGGGGGTCTCTAACCAATTGGAGTACGATTTTACCAAGAAAAAGTTGAAAAATATGTTCAGGTATAGTTCTGGTGTTGTGTGGAAGCCTGAGATGAGAAAGCGTTACAATTTGGTAAGGTAACAAAGTCAGTTATACTCCCTCATCTTCTACATATAAGATCTAATTACCTAATTTGATAAGATTAAGAAAGTTAGTTAAAATCACATGATATTACCAAAGCATCACAACCATCTACATTTTTTCCCACTCACCATCCTCTGACTTGTTTATTATTGAGGAACATCAATAAGGATAATTTTGGGAAAAATTGAGAGCAAAAGTAATAAATGCATGTTTTCCATTTCTACCCTTATACATTAATAAATGCAAGGAGGGGAGAGAAAGTGTGCATAATAAATGAGTAAGAGTAAAAATAGAAAACTTTATTAAACCTACCCATAATAAATTATTCTAACATGTTTTTATTTCTATGTGCAAAAAGGTTGACTACCTCTTATAATAGGATAGGAAGGAATATAAAAGTGTAGTAAAAAACAGTGCATGGATATGTGTGATATTAACAATGAAGGTTAGGACAATGGTTGCAAATTGTGTTTTCTCTCCAAATCTTTAATAATAAGGGGACAAACAAATGGGACCCACACCATTTCCTCCCTCACACCATTTCCTCCCTCACTCCTCCAAAAAAAGGATGGTCTCATTTTCCTATTTTCTTCTTACACTTTTGGATTAAAAAATGGATGATCTATATTTAATATTTTATAATAGTATTATTATGACATTTTAGAAATTAAAACTTATTTATTTTATCTTTATTAAAATTATGAACTATATATAGATATGATTCAAAGAGCTTCAATTTATTTATGGACATTTATAGCAATAACTTTTATAAAAAGCAAATCTAAACCATTCATTTTTGAATTAATGGTGGATACACTACTACAAAAATTGCTTATAGCAGCACTTATTCTGGCCCTATAGTGGCACTTATAAACGTTGCAATAGTCAGTGCTGCGATAGGCTATTAAGCCTAACGTGGCACTTGCTAAGCGCTGCAATAGGTAACCTAAAGCGGCACTTAATTCTTTATAAGCGCTGCTTTAGGTAATTTACTTTTATTAAAAAAAATACCTATAGCGGCGCTTATAACGAAATAAGCGCCGCTATTAATTTTTTTAAAATATTTGATTTAATTTTATATATACCCCACCTGCATCAGTGCTAAATACCAGCAATTCTATACAGTTCCAGGCAACGAATATACACCAATAACTCATCCAGAGAGCAATGTGCAATTAAACCAACCATTCTAATTGGGAAACAAAAAGCACGCTACTAGCTATATTACTATCTACATTTGTATTTATTGAAAAAGAGGTAGTACATAAGCACACTATTCTTTAATTAACGCATTCATTTTTTCCCTTGACAACATCGGGTAATGTGCATTTGGGTAATACTGCACAGACAAATATATTTGAATGGCAATCAAATCTACTTGAAATCTAAGAACAAGTTCAAATACAATTAGAGTTGGCAAAATATAAAACTTACTGTCAATGGAATGCTATATCGATCATGTGTAACGACATCCCTCATAAACTGCATCACATAGTATCTACAGTTGTTGTTATTGGGTTGGAAGGGGCACTGTAACAAAAAACACCAAATATCATATGAGAAACATTTACGTTATGTTTGACTAGATTGTTTAAAAAATTGAATAACTTGTAAAACCTGGACTATGCTCCACGAATAAGCATCTTTCTGGTCAAGGGCTCTAGAATAACTCAAGTTAATGGAGTACCAAAAATTGGTCAATGTGCTGGAAACGAAAAAAATTAAATTAATTTTATTAGCTAGGGTCATAGAATGACAAATAATACAACACATTCAAAGAATGTTGACATTCATGTACCTATTGACGACGCGCATCAAAGATGGGCGATTGTCTGGTTCAGCACCTAGCACAGGATCCAAATAGTAAATCAAGGGTTCCGGTTGTGCTTACGGATAGATGACAAGCAAAAGCCAATGTGCCCTAAAATTTTTTAGAACGTTATATTAGTATATATAAATGATGCTTGGAGCTAAGAATATGATGAAACCTATAATGTGTATCGACTTACCCTGTATTAATTGGAGTTAAGAATAAAGTCATGCCTATTGCTTTTAAAGAAAAGTGCCTTTTAAGTGCCGCGGACTGCTCGTCATATCTAGCGCCCGCAATATGTGCCATGGCATAGGTGCCTTCATAGAAACCATACCAACTCCCAATTAGTGTAAAACTTATGGCATTAAACGAAACCCCAATGGAAACACATATATACCTGATCCATAAATTGATAACCGTAGCACTGAGCTATCCTTCATCAAGCACGTCCATGAGCTGATCCCTAGAAACAAGCTCACTCATATTTGACACGCCAAATATATGCCTATTGAATGGAATCGTGCCAATAAATTCGAGAGATATGGTGGCTGCAAATGCTCACAATCGAGCATGATTTGGTGTCTCTGTGCTTTTATGTTCAATAACAGGAGGAGGCGCTTGTACTTTCTTCTTGCCGTTGGCTTTTGTTGCCTACAAACAATGTAAATAGAAAGTCTGAAATTGTATTCCAATAAAAAAGAATGCTAGTTTAAATTGATTAGTAAATAATCACTTGTGACAATGGAGCAGTACATGAAATCTTTTTCTTCATCACTTGAGTGGCTGAACCATCGGTACCTTTGACATTAGCCATTAGCCACTTGTGCTTTCTTTCCGGTAGAACGTGTACCCTGAAAAAATATGTAAATAAAAGAGCGTTCTTCCAACACAATGAATGGTGTAAATGTTATTAGTAAATAACCACCTGTCATGTTGGCTCAATGAAACCAATGGGCCAAGCAACAAATGCACTGACAGCATCTCCGACCCTAGTCATTTCATCAGTAGGGAACGGTAACGGTGCCCCATTATTGTAGGAGTATTCAATCATGACCCTCATTGCATTATCAAGCAACGGCGAGTTGTGCATGGTCGTGTTGGAAGTGTTGTAGACCTTGTCGTAGGCTACTACTTCACTGAAAGAGTGATCCTTATACAACCTACAGTCTGACTCGCCTTACGAAAGAGTTGACAACATTAGCTCACAATCGACAGTATAATAGTGTCACTGCAAGTTTGTAAGCAGAAAATGTATGAACTACCCGAGGAATTTGGGCCAATTGTATCGCGCCTTCAGGTTATACAATTTAAGCACCGCACTAAGTCTTGTATATTTGCTACATCCCACATACAAAGGCATCTCTGCATTGCTCTTCAGTGTCTCAAACATTTCAGGATTCTTCTCACCCCCACGTTTAACATTTCTTCAAGATCATCGCTCTCATCACACATGTCTATGTCAAGCACATTTGAAGCGCTTCTAAAATCAGGTACCCAGTCTCCGAAATTCATCTTCATAGGTCTCACCGTGCTTTGTCCATCGTGTATAAGACAAATAGATTCCATGACAAATTAAATGACCCAAAAAGTCAAGAGGAAGAAGACGCTTTCCATACAAACACGACATACAAGGGCATACAATTCTGTTAGCATTCTCTGTATGCTTAGCAGCAAATTCAATGAACTTCTTTGCTCCATCTATATATTCCCTCGAATGCCGATCACAAGACATCCATTTCCAATCCAATATTGTAACCTACTAAAGGAAAGTGGCAGTAAGATGTACATTATGACTTACTCATTAGATAGCCACCTTACGATGTTACCTTAATTTTTTAACAAAAATTCGGCAGCATAATAGCTACAAAATGACTGTTCCCTGGCTCAAGGCCTTCTCCTTTTAACATAGAAATGGATAGCAAACTATATGAACAGAATCAACTCTATATTTCTGATAACTTCCGGGAATTCATGTAATGTTAGCACATTTTCCTTGAGTTTTATTAAATCATTGATAAATTTTGGATACTCGAGATAGGAAAATGCTCATGTGATTTTTGGTTGAACATCATTTTTTATTTATGTAGATTTTTGATTATTTTTATAATTAGTTTCTTATGTTGTTTTATATAATTCTTGTAGGAACATTTTGATGCAATAAACAAGATATTATAGCCCCTCCACCAAGCTCCCAAGTGAATAAAGCAAAGAGGAAACCAGAGTAAAGGACCATAATAAAGGGGACTTTGCAGTGGCTCTCGCCACTGCGAGACCCACGGCGAACAACATTTGCCTCTGCCTATTTTTGCTTGCTCGTCGTCAGCTCGCCGTGGGTTTCACCACGGCGAAACCCACGGTAAACTGCGTATTTTGCTGCGCGTTTTGACTAAACAGACGGACTGAACTGAAATAAAAGCTAGGGTTTCGAGTCCAGCCAGCATTCTTCTACTTTGGGCACATTTTGGGAGTGTTTTGCTCTGTTAGGGCTTGGAGCTTGGTGGGGATTGAGCTTGGGCTTGGAGTTTTGAAGAGATTTGGGCTTCTCCTCTTGGTTTATCTTCTCCATCTTCATTGTCTACTCTTGTTCTCTTTTGTAATGATGTATATATATGCTCTCATGGAGTTGTTGGACATGAGTGGCTAAATACTTTAATTCTAAGATTATGTTGAACCCTTGTATGGATTGACTCTTGATTCCTCCTCTTATTTTGTGATTAATGAGATGTATGTGTTTATTTTACTCTTCTCTTAATGCTTCTAAGTGATTGATCACCATTTAGATGTTGGGTTCACTTGATTGATGCTTGAGAGGGCTAGATTGAGTGTAGAACTTGGGTAAAATAGTGTAAGAACTTGAAGTTTGCATGATGAATGGATGGTTTTGTTGGTAAGATAGAGATATACTTGCTAACCTTGCATAGTCACATTAGGATTGGAGCTTGAAAATTGGGTTTTATTAATTTGTAACAAGAGATTGTGCAATTAATGAGATCAAACACTTGTTCTTGACTTGAGAGAGCTTTTACAAGTACTTTGTGAATCCTAGATTAGCACATGGTTTCATTGAGAGCATCTTTGAGAGGAGGGTAATTGAGTTTTAAGAAGTACAAGGGGGATACATAATCTTAGGACCCATTTTACACTTGAAGTTGAATTGTTTATAATTTTATTTTCATTTAGCATATGTTTATTTTCTTAGTTAATTTTCAATCTCAACATTTTAATCACTTAACTTGGGCGAGAGTGTGACGGTCATTGTTTGACCGGGTTTTGAAACCAAATCCTCGTGGGAACGATACTTTACTTATCACTTTATTACTAGGCATGACCCGTGCACTTGCGGCATGCGAACAATTTCCACAGCCCACCACAACAGAATTCACAGAGCATATATTAACGGGCAAAAAAACATAGTTAAAGCTCACATATCCTGTTCCACAAGGCCATAATCTCATAAATGTAAATTAACATACAACACATTCTTAACATCTAACATAAAAATGTACCTTAATAGATTCTTTGAATTGACTTTTGGTGGAGATCAAAATGTGGACCAGACAAATGCTAGTTGAAATTCCTACAACATATAAACAAAGTCTTTATAACTTTCTTAACATATATTGCAACTTAGGAATGCAAATAATTTGAAATGTGGATAATTTTTAAGCCTAAAAAATTCAATTCATTAATCAAGCAATCATAAATTCAAACCCTTGTTCTTACTTCCTAAACATAACATTTATACTTCTAATTCATAATAACATTCTTCACCTTATAGCATATACCAATCCAATATTAGCCAATAGTTATTAATATCTTGTGATTAATTTATGGGTTATCTATCCATAAAAGTAATTCTAATTATCATTATTATTTTTATTTGATATTTGCTTTCTTTCTTTCATTTAGTGGCAACGCAGCGTTTTGTGGGCAATGATATGTATGGAAAGCTAATGGGAATTGAAGCAATATCAAAGGCAACCTAACAATTGCAATTGAAACAAAAAGAGGAAGCTATATAATTAATTTGCTGACTTTTGGTTTCTGGCCAAAAACAAAAAAAATGTAAAAAGTAATTAGGAAAAAATCACACTTTCAGACCAGATTATATAATCCAACGAAATTAATTACAATAAAAGCCCAGAGCTCAAGAAAAAAATCAAAGGGAGATATAATAGTTCCTGGGTTGCCGGGGAAGAAGATTTGAGCAAAAGGGCCTTTAATTTGAGCCAAGAAATAAAAAATGACGAGAAAGAAAACGCTACGATCTGCGAGTAATAAGGAGTAAAATGGGAGGAATGTAGGAATAAGGGAGGAAAAAGGGGAACTTTGGGTTTAAAAGGTGAGCTTTGGGTTTCTGAGAAGAAGAAGAACAATGAGAGGGAAGGAGCGAGCTTTGGGTTTGACGAATGGTGACGAAGGAGGTGAGAGGGTGTTTGAACGGCGAGCTTTGGGTTTTATTTTGGGAAGGAGCTATGAGCTTTGGTTCAGATTTGGGAAGGAGAAGAAGACGAGGGACAAGAGGGGATGAGCTGTGAGTTAGGATGAGCTTGGGGTGGCGGATGAGCTTTTAGGAGCTGAGGGGATTCGGGCTGGAGCGAAATAAGAATTATTAAGTTTCGTGCCAGCCTATCTCGGTGCTTGCTTAATTAAAGCGTAGGGATAGGCAGATAAATAATAATAAAAAATATTTTAAATTTTTTTAAATATTTTAAATAACTATCCCGGCGCTTATGACATCATAAGCATCGGGATATGCCTATATATTTAGTCTTTAACGTCATAAGCGCCGGAATAGGCCTATATATTTAGTCTTTAATTGTTTTCCCTTTTTTTAAAATGCCTCAGTTTTTTTAATTTGTATCAAATATTTTTTAAATAATTTTTAAATGCCACGGGGCCTATCCCAGCGCTTATGACGTCATAAGTGCTGTGATAGACCTATATTTTTATTTTTAAATTGTTTTCCCTTTTTTTAAAATGCCTCAGTTTTTTTAATTTGTATCAAATATTTTTTAAATGCCACGGGGCCTATCCCAGCGCTTATGACGTCGTAAGTGCTGTGATAGACCTATATTTTTATTTTTAAATTGTTTTCCCTTTTTTTTAAAATGCTTCAGTTTTTTTAATTTGTATCAAATATTTTTTAAATTCCATGGGGCCTATCCCAGCGCTTATGACGTCTTAAGAGCCGGTATAGGCCCCCTGGGATTTAAATTTTCTTTAAAAAAATATGTAAAACAAATTTTAAAAATACTAAGGCATTTTAAAAAAAGGTAAAACAATTTAAAAAAACTTAAATAGGCCTATCCCAACCCTTATAACGTCATAAGGGTTTGGACATGCCTATTTATGTATTTTTAAATTGTTTCCCTTTTTAAAAGGCCCATCCCGACGCTTATGACGTCATAAGTGCCACTATAGGCCCCATGGGATATAAATTCTCTTTAAAAATATGTAAAACAAATTTTAAAAATACTGAGGTATTTTAAAAAAAAGTAAAACTATTTAAAAATACTTAAATAGGCCTATCCCAACGCTTATGACGTCATAAGCGTTGGGATAGGCCTATTTATGTATTTTTAAATTGTTTCCCTTTTTTTAAAGGCCTCAGTATTTTTAAAATTTGTTTCAAATATTTTTTAAATAATATTAGATCCCGTGGGGCCTATCCCAACGCTTATGTCGTCATAAGCGCTGGTATAGGACCCCTGGGATTTAAATTTTATTTAAAAAATATGTAAAACAAATTTTAAATATACTGAGGCATTTTAAAAAAAGAAAAAACTATTTAAAAATACTTAAATATGCCTATCCCAATGCTTATGACGTCAGAAACGTTGGGGTATGCCTATTTATTTATTTTTAAATTGTTTCTCTTTTTTTAAAATGCTTCAGTATTTTTAAAATTTGTTTGAAATATTTTTTGAACAATATTTAAATCCCTTGGGGCCTATCCCAAAGCTTATGATGTCATAAGCGTTGCAATAGGCTTATTCATATATTTTTAAATTATTTCCCTTTTTTAAAAGGCCTCAGCATTTTTAAACCTTTAGTCCTATCCCAAACTCTTATTACGTCATAAGCGTTGTGATGCAAGAAGTAATAGAATAATTGAAAAATATAAACTTTTATTCAAAAGAAGAACATGAAACTTACAAGGAAATGGAATAAAAGAAGCAGAAAGAAAGAAAGGGAAGGAAGCAGAAAGAAAGGGAAGGGAAGAGACT
Source organism: Mimosa bimucronata (assembly GCA_037074515.1). Lineage (NCBI taxonomy): Eukaryota > Viridiplantae > Streptophyta > Magnoliopsida > Fabales > Fabaceae > Mimosa > Mimosa bimucronata. The sequence goes on from CM073446.1 coordinate 8,486,005, forward strand.
CTCAGAACACACTCAGAGCTTCTCTCTCTCTACAATGGCTATTCCGATCTCAAATAAGTTCTGCCTCCATCAGTTTGTTGGGAATCCCTTATATAGACCTATGAATAATGTTTACAACTTGGAAACTGTTATTGTTTAAACAGTTTCAGTGAGTTTTAGTGTACAGTATTTGGCAGACACTACAGTATCCTTGCATATGTCTAAAGTACAAGTTTATAAAAGTAGTACTCTAGCATATGTCAAAAGTACTCTGGCGCATGTCAAAAGTACAAGTTTACAGGAATCTTAGTCCTCGCCTAAAACTATCTCATATTCCTCTTCTTCATGGGCTTTTGAAGTAGATGGAGAAGTGATTTGATTCGGAGAAGGTTGGGCTTCCTGTTTCTGGAGTGTTTGGAGCAGCACTGTTAATTGGTTTACAAGGCTTGTTTTATCCGCCGTTGATGATAGAATAGAAGCAATCCTTGATTTTTGTTGAAGGAATTGGCTTTGTTCTGTCATGCAAAGAAACTGTGGATTGTCTTGAAACCATTTTTTGACTGCATCAGTTTCAATTCTTGTAATATCAAATTTTGTCCACCATCTTGAGTAAGGAACTCTCTCTAGGACAGGCATCAGATTTGTTGTTTCATTGATCCTCATGTATTCATATTTCCAAGAGAAAATCCATGAAATAGATAGTTTAGAACAATAATGAAGATCCAAAGGAAAGGGATAATCACAATTGAATTTTTGTTTAAATAATTCAAACGCTTTAGCAACCTGAGGTGGAAATATTTCAGTTAAAGGACCGAAAAATTCCCACCAGTAGAAAAACTAATGAGGAAATCTATACTTGTTGTCCTTTTTAAAATAGATAAACCAAGTATGAGAAAATCCTGTGTTTTGGTACCAAAAAACAGTAGACCAAGCGTCAACATAGTCCCAATAGTTATATCCATCAGGAAAATAATTGATTCCAAAGTTTTTTGGTCTGTATAAATCTTGCCCCCACTGTGATGGAGTAAGAACGTTTAAAATCTGGAGTTTTGTGAAAGCCAGTTCATTGTCATACTTCCTGTCTGAGGTATGTTTTATTTCAACAAATCCTGAATGAACAAGAATCAGTTCATAGTACTCTCTGGTTTTTGGGATAGCTGAAGGTTTAAAATGCATTCCAGAGGGAAAGATATTGGCTGCCACTTGGGTTGGGTTTGGATGGAGCCATTCGGGTTCTATCTGAATAATGTTTCTTTTGTTTCTTGATTTTTTGATGAAGGGGGTGCTATCTTTTGTGTTGGATGGCATAGGTTTATGTGGAACAATTGCGGTTGAAGAGGATGCAATTGTTATCTGGTTAGGCTGGGGGTTGGACAGATCATATTGTTGTTTAGTTATGATCTCTTTGGGTATGAGAGGTTGTTTATCATTAGTGACTATCTGGCCCCATGTGGTTTGTGGAATCTGTTTTTTGGTGTAGGACAGAGTCACGGGTAAGAAAATCTGGGAGAGAATTAGAAGTTCCTTTAATAAATTCAATATCAAAATCAAAGATACTTAAAATTGCTTGCCAGCGAGCAAAAACTTGTTTTGATGCAAGATTTTTAATATCCTTTTATAAAACATCTTTTGCTGACTTACAATCAATGCGGACAAGAAATTTTTGGTTTAGAAGATCGGATTGAAACTAGGAAATGCATAAAACAATTGCCAAAATTTCTTTTTTAATAGTGGAATAGTTTGTTGAGTACTATTCCAATGTTTAGAAAAGAAGGAGATAATTTTTTCTTGATTGTCAACCCTCTGTTTAAGGATGCCACCATAACCTATGTCAGAGGGATCTATTTCAACAATTTTGAAAGAAGAAGGATCTGGGAGGCTAAGACAAGGAAGTTGCTTAACCTGGAGTTTGATTTGTTTAACAATATTAGAGTGGACATCAGTCCATGGAGGAGGGTTTTGTTTAAGACGTTAATGGAGTGGTTTAAGAAAGTTGCTTAAGTGAGGGATAAAATCAGCAACATAATTTAAACATCCTAGAAATCTTTGGAGTTGGGTTTTTTCAAGGATTTGATTAGAAAATTTATCGGCAAATTGAATTGCTCTATCTATAGGTGTGATAGACCCTTGGTAGATCCAATGTCCAAGAAATCTAATTTTGGTTTGAAAAATACAAATTTTTGGTTTGGAAACAACTAAACCATTAGTTTCGGCAACCTTTATAAAACAATTTATATGTTTAAAATGGTGATCAATTGAACGAGAATAGATTAATACATCATCGATGTAGACAATGATGAACTGGCTATAATCGTTAAAAATTTCATTCATGATCCGCTGGAATTCGGAGGGTGCATTCTTCAAACCAAAAGGCATAACATTCCACTCATACTGTCCAAACGGAACAGTGAAAGCAGTCTTATACCTATCTTTTTTGGAGATTTGGATTTGCCAAAATCCAGATTTCATGTCAAATTTTGAAAATATTTTTGCAAAATACAATCGTTTTAAGAGATCAGATTTATTAGGAATTGGGTATCTAATCCATCTTAAGGCATCATTTAAAGGTTTATAATTTATGACAAGCCTTGGGGCTCTTCTTTCTATTTCAGCGTTTTTATTAACATAGAAAGCAGCACAAGACCATGGGCTTCTAGATTTGCTAATTAATTTTTTATTTAGGAGTTCTTGAATCTCTTTTTTGCAAGTTTCAAGAAGCTCAGAAGTCATCTGGATAGGCCATGATTTTGTTGGGATTTGGGTTTCCAAAAAATTTGTTTCGTAAGGTAAATCAACAACATGTTTTTTACGATTCCAGAAAGCATTAGGCAAATCCGAGCAAATGATTTGGTGGATTCTATCTAGGCAATCTTGAATTCGTTGTTTAACTTGTGGCTGACTCAACTGTGATTCAATTTTTTTAAAAGAAATATCTTCTCTTAAAAAGTTTATTTGTTTTTGTTTTGAAGAAAGAAGATTTAATTCTTTAATTTTAGGTTTTTGTGTAAAAGGGAATGTAATTGTTTTTCCTAAGTGTTCAAAAGAAATTCCATCATGACTAGTTAGATACGGGAATATGGAACCGACAAAGGGTTGTCCTAAGATGATTTGATTTCCCATGTTTTTAACTAATATGAATGGTTGTTGAACGCAAAAGCCCTCATTTTCAATAACAACATTCATAATTTTATACTTGACATCTAGGGGTGTTTGGGCTACACCACTAAATCTCTCAGTTGTTTTTTCATAATATTTCGTAGGGACGATGCCTTCATTAAAACAATTAGAAGCAGCTCCTATATCAAACAAAATAGGTTGCTCTAGAACGAACTCATCGTTGATCATAATCTTAGCAAAGATATGAAATTTTGGAATTAATACTTTAGAGATTAAGTTAATAAATGTTTCATCACGCTCCTCATCAGTATCATGTTCTGAAAGAGTTTGTTGGTTATTTGTTTTATGGGATTGAAGCTGAATATCTTGAATTTGGGATATTACAGCTGCATGTGTTTCTTGTTGAAGTTTAATGTAAGAGACTTCAGCCTTTAGATTATGAATCTCATGCTGGAGGTCTTGTAAGGTTGCAGGTTTAACAGAATGTTTAAACCGGTTTATTGTTTCAGTCAGATCATATTTATTCGAGATTAGGGATGGTTTATTTTTTCAAGAACTAGGGTTTTCATAGAGGAGTTCTTTTAATTTAAACAAGTATTTGCCTTTTTCATTATCAGGAAGTTTGGTGATGATATCGAGGAGTAAGTCTTGTTCCTTAGTAATAACATTAATGGAAGATCTTCTGAAGAGCTTTGGGTATCGGTTGCTTCAGATTCAAAAGTATCTAGTAAAAGATTATTAATTTGATCAAGAACTGGTTGGTCAATATTTCTAATCTTTTAAGTTTTCGGGTTAAACGGCAGTATTTTGAAATGTGCCCTTGTTTTCAACATTTAAAACATGTAATTTTTGTTTGAGAAGAATTATCTCTGGGTTTAGATCTAGATTCTTTGTGGGGCAATCTAGGGGTTGTTTTTTGTTTATACTTGTTGTAATTTGTTTTGTCTTTTCTGAACTGCCTAGGTTTAGACGGCTTAGATTTTTTACAAGCAGGAAAACCAAACTGTTCACAGAATGTGCCTAGCTCTCTACTCCTTGTAGCCTTCTCTTCGGCAAGTTGTTTTTGAATTTTGTCATCCTGACAAATTTTAAGAGCAGTCTTTTGGACATAAGAAATTAATTGTCCATAGCTTAAGTATTCATAAGGGATATTGCCATCATGCTGGTTTCTAAGTTTTTCTCTAACTTTATCACCTAAAGATTTAGGTAATCCAGCTAGAAATTTTTCTTTCCAAAACGGTTGATTGGCATCATCCCTTGTAAGTACTCTTTGCAAAAAGTTATCTCTATACCAACGGAAATCGGATAGAGTTCTGCACTTAAGATTTGAGAGGAGTTCTGCCGATCTATCTTTCCAGATGGATGGGTCTCCGATAAAATGTTTAATAATTGTAAAAATCAAAGTGTTTACAGAATCAGGAATAGGACAACCATCAAATGTGATGGGTGTTCCATCTGCTTCAGTTTTTATAGAGGTGAATATGGCAAGTTTGTCCTCAGGGGAGAGATAATTATCCCACCATCCTTTTAATTGCCCAGAAAATCCAGCTACTAATAGGTTGGTAATAGATTCATCTGAGGCATTGTTTTGAGTTTGGTATACCGTACTCACCATCGTCATTTGTTGAAGAATTTGTAAAATATTAGTTTCACTTTGACCATCTATGTTCCATTCATAAATATGATCAGCACTAAATGATTTAAAATTCTGATCTAATATTTCTTCTAATAATATATCAGGAGGTGAAGCTCGTGAATAATAAGGTTTAGAAGGTTTTTTTCAATTTTGATTATTGATCTGAAGTGGGATTGAATCTGAAAATTTAGACTCTATTTCCGAATCCCTTTCAATATTCATTACATTCTTTGAGGATGAGGATGTTTGAGTCTGAGGTGTATCAGGGACAACAATAGACTGTAATTGGCTGATTTTATACTCAACTTGTTTTAATAAATCAGCTCTATTGTTTAAGAATTCTGACTTAACTCTTGAGTTGAGTTGGAATGGTTTAAAGAGTGGGGCTTCTAATTTAGGAACTGATGAATTTTGAGTGTCAAGTAGAGGAGCTGTTTTTTGGATCATGTAATCCCCTAGAGTTTGTAAGTATTGATTAGTATAGTTATTTTGTTCTAAGATATTCTTAATGTCTACGGGGTCGATTGGGGTTTTTAAATTTTTATATTTGAAGGGTGCAGCAAGTAGGGGATTATTTTGGTCATCTTTTAGTTGAGGAATTTGCACTGTTTTAGGATGAGGTAATTTTGATGAAATTGTTGATCCATCTGGGGATTTCCACTCCCTTTTGGTCATGTTTATTTTGTTTATAAAAGGGTATTTAATGTTTTGGGTTTGGACGTAAGCACCAAACCATTCAAAAAATGGAATATTGTCTTGTATGTTTTCAAGAAATCTGTAAAATTTATTTTGAATATTTTGTCTATCAAGTCCTTTAAAGTTTTGGAAAAACCATGTTCTCTGAAGTGTGTTTTCCGTGGAATAAAATTCTTTCCTAAGAGTTTGTTTATCAATAGAGAACTGTTTTTCTAAAACATTAATGTGATGGAAATTTTCTCCTTCATTTAGAGACGAAGTTTCAAAAGGTTCCCCTACGTTCATAGATGAATAAGTTGGAGATTGTGGTGGTAGTGAATCTTCAGCTTTTTCATAACTAGTTTGAGGAATGTTTGATGAATTATCGACACCTTGAATAAGGACATTTGTTTGAAGAGGAATGTTTCTGGGAATGGTTGATGGTGGTGGTGGCATATAAATGACAGACGGAGGTTTAGAAAATGAACAAGAATGCCTTGCAGGTTCTATATTAGATCTGCAATCTTCATATAAGGAAGCAGACCAAACACTGGAAGAGCAAGATCTTCTTGGTCTTTCAAAGGATAATTTAACAGTCCCATCAGTAGTTTGGATGACCTTGCTTACTTATTTATTGGACAAGGAGCAGGTTTGGAGGCCTTTTCTAAAGTCCAATAATTAGGTAATTCAACATCATTCCACATAATAGTTTTAGGGATTGTTAAATTAACATGAGTTTGATCCGTCAATAAAATAATGGTTTGGCCATTATCTGGTGGTATTTGGGCTAAAGAGTTGGATAAGTTTAGGACCTTATAATGTACCCTATATGTTAAGGTAGCAAGTATAGATCCTTGTTTCATGTTTAAACCGTGGAGTTTAAGTTTTAGCTTTAGCACTTCATGGACTTGTTCATCTTTTAATTCTACCATCCTATCTGGATAGCAGTTAAAATAGACGAGCCCATTGTGGAGACCAAATTCTGCTGCGGCCAGTAGAGAATATGAAAAGTCACCATGCCGATTATCTAATAGGCATACTAAGGCTGAGACGTTTAAACCTTTTTCTAATTAGAGGTTTAATGGCCACTTGTACACTTCCCACGTGTAAAAAGTTCCATTTTTTCTTATTTTCTTATGTTTTGCAATGGATTTTTGAGAAAGAAGGTAAAAATCATGTTTATCAGGGTGGACAGAAACTGATTCCTCAATAGTTCTAACAACATGGTCAGAAGTGGAGAACCAGCTTTTATCTTGGTGTTTATAAAGTGTATTTAAAGCTATTGGGGGTAACACCCAATCATCAATATGTTGGTTAATGTTTTTGAAAGAAATTTCTTCTTTAAAAATATGTTTAGAAGTTTTTGAGGAAGTTTCTTCATTATTTGAGTTATCTATGGGAATAGAAGAAGAACTACTACAACCATGACGAGAAGAAAAAGAGCGAAAGAAGAAAGACATGATGGAAATAGGAAATCACAAGAATGCAGTATAGAAGGAAGAGAATAACTAGCAGTAAGCAGGAAGATAAAGGAAAGCACGGAGTAAAAAGTCAGAGATACATACTCCCATTCCTTAGTATCTTCACCTTCCGGATCAGTAGTGGTATGATGATTAAAACGATTTTTGCTTCTATGAATTAGATACCTGCTTAAGGGATTACATATGATATGAAAAGACAATAAATAAAATCGGTTTTGCCCTAGCCAAAAGATAGTGCCTTAGCCATTATACACTACTGGGTGAGGTAACCGCCCGCCTTACTTTTGGACTTATGGCCTAAAACATCTCACGGATGGGCTCATGTATAATAACAAAGTACTATATTAAATGATGCTATCGAGCAAAAACTCTTTTTTTTCCCAAACTCTTATTACGTCATAAGCGTTGGGATATACCTATTTATGTATTTTGTAAGTTCTTTTCCTTTTTTTAAAAGGCCCCTGGGATTTAAATATTATTTAAAAAATATATGAAACAAATTAAAAAAAGAATCATTAAAAAAAAGGGAAAACAAAGTAATACTTAATAAATACGTAAAACAAAATTAAAAAACATGGAATCCTTTTCTTTTTTGAACCAACACATGGAACACTTTAAATATATATATATATATTAATAAAAATAGCAAGGAGCTTATCCCAGCACTTATAATTATTAAGTGCTTGGATATACTTATACCTATACCGTCACTTTTATTTCTAAAGCGCCGGTATAGGTCATCTTATACCGATCCCAGCACTTGTGTTTTGTAAGCGTCGCTATTGTTGCGCTGTAATAGAGTATTTCTGTAGTAGTGATAAGAGATTTGAAGAGAAAACGAGAAAAAGGAAAATAAGAGAAACCCAACCCCCACTATCTCATTGATAAAAAAAACCCCCACTTATCTCTTCCTCCTATTTTATACTCTAATCCAAATAAGGGGAAAATATCCCTCTATTTTCTCCATTAAACATATATTAAATGCCAAGATTTAATCCAAATCAATATCCATCCTTTTACTTGATCATATACATATTTGAGATATGCATTCATGGTGGAAGTGGTTTAATACTTCGGATATGGTAAACTCTCGTTTGTAGGTCTTGAGCAGTTGAACTCCTCAATACATCATATTTAATTTACAATCTTTTTGTTTTCGGAACTTGTACACTTCGTCCCAAGCATTATTGTTTAATGAATCGTGCTTGATATATTAGTATTGTTATTATTAGGAGTACGCATTTAGCCGTGAAGTAGAGTGCCAGTCACAAAATTTCATCTTCGTAATCACTTCATAATCATTAAGTAATATTTTTCGTGCAAACATTAATTTACATAATATCAGAAGTCACAACTAGTATTGACCACTCATAATTCTGACCGCCTCGAATGTGTTGTTGTTAACTAATTAGGGAAGGTATGCAAATTATAATTAAAAGTATTAAATAATTGAATAATTTTCATCGAAATTTTGTTTATTTTGAATTAATCAACAAATCCTAGTAAAACGTGAGGTCTCGATTTTGAAACTTATAAAGCACATATTGAGGCTATTTGAAATCCATTCATTGGCCACTCTCTGGATTCGTCAAGTTATAAAAAAGGGGATCCTTGAAATTCTAAGCCAAGGTTATGGAAAAGTCAGTGTCAACAATCAAAATGTGTAGAACTGACGCAGACAGGATCAGTTGCTTACCAGACTCCTTACTTCTTATATTCTCTCTTTTCTTCCAGGTAAAGATGCAGTTTCAACAAGCCTCTTGTCCAAGAGATGGAAAATACTCCTTTAATTATTTGCAAGTGGATGAATACTGTGATTAGGTGCATTGTTGAGCATCTAGAGATACATTTGATACTGTTTGCTGCATAGGAGTTGCCCTCTGATGTTTTCATTAATAAAATTAGACTTTTGAAGTTGACTGGAGTAACAGTGGGTACTCTATTCTATATTAATTTGCCTATGCTCCAATTATTGCATTTGAAATATGTTATATTTCCAAATTTTACCAGTTTGGAAATGCTTCTGAGTCAATGTGTTTCGCTTAAGGATACTTGGTAGTAAGATTTTCAGATGGAACGGATTATCTTCCGCTCAACAATGCAAGACTTGACCATTTGGTCACTGTAAAGGTTCCACAATCTCTAATTCCTTGGAAGTTTGATCTAGTGTTAAATGTCTAAGGTTATATGAGGTATGAATAACCCATAATTTATGATTTGGTTATTTTTTCATTTTTTTATATTTTTATTGTCCCCCTGTAAGATGGGAAAATTTCAGAAAAAAACTCTCGAATTACCAAAAGGATAGTTTGCTATAACGAATATTTTAGAAAGGACAGTTCACTACAATGTTTGAATTGTCTTTTAACGAATTTAAAGGAAAAGTCGAAAATGCCCTAGTTCAATTTCTTTTTTAAATAATGGCCCACCACCACCAGCCACAACCAGCCGTCGGAAAAAAGGGAATCGAACCCACCCCCTTAGCTTGGTGGTTTGGTGACCTTACCACCAAGCCACCAAGTCTCATCATAACATATATTACAATAAAAATATATATACCATATTTCATTCTTCTTTTAATATTTTTCCAAAATCGTATAAGAGATTATCGAATTTGGATAAATGATTACCGAATTCAGATAATGGATTACTAACATGTTTCTATCCAATTACCAACATCATTACCAACTTCTTTCTGCTTGTTACCAGAATCACTGAAGGGAATCCCAAATTCTCATAAGGTATTACCAACTTTTGTCAAGGAATTACTAACATGAATATAACCAATTCCCAACTTCCAAAGTACAAACACAAATACCAACATGAATAATACCAAATTCTCAACTTCTCATAACTTGGTAATTGGTTATATTCGTGTTGGTAATCCCTTGACAAAAGTTGGTAATACCTTATGAGAATTTGGGATTCCCTTCAACAATTTTGGTAGTAGGCACATATATTTGGTATTTTTATTTTGGAAGTTGGGAATTGGTTATGTTCATATTGGTAATCCCTTGGCAAAAGTTGATAATACCTTATGAGAATTTAGGATTCCCTTGAGCGATTCTAGTAGCAGGCACATATATTTGGTATTTGTATTTTGGAAGTTGGGAATTGGTTATATTTATGTTGGCAATCCCTTGGCAAAAGTTGGTAATACCTTATGAGAATTTGGGATTCCCTTGAGCGATTCTGGTAGCAGGCACATACATTTGGTATTTGTATTTTGGAAGGTGGGAATTGGTTATATTCATGTTGGTAATCCTTTGACAAAAGTTGGTGATACTTTATGAGAATTTGGGATTCCCTTCATCGATTCTGGTAACAAGCAGAAAGAAGTTGGTAATGATGTTGGTAATTGAATAGAAACATGTTGCTAATCTCTTATCCGAATTCGATAATCTCTTATATGATTCTGGGAAAATATTAAAAGAAGAATGAAATATGGTATATATATTTTTATTGTAACATATGTTATGATGCTTGCCACCAAGCCACCAAGCTGAGAGGGTGGATTCGATTCCCACCCCCCAAATTTTGTGTCCTTATTTTATAAGGGATACCCGACATGTGGCGGGGGCCGGTCGGAGCTCTGGCGGTCGGTGGTGGTAGGCCATTATGTAAAAAAAAAAATAATTGAACCAATGGCATTTTTGACTTTTCCTTTAAATTTGTTAAAAGACAATTCAGACATTGTACTAAACTGTCCTTTCCGAAATTCGTTGTAGCAAACTGTCCTTTTAGTAATTCGAAAGTCTTTTTCTGGAATTTTCCCTTGTAAGATTTCATGAACTAATCCTCCGTCTGTTTTAGTGTTCCAAGCGGGAAAAGTGGCTATTTAGTAACGTTATTCCATGTTTTGCAATGTAACCCCCCACCTGGAGTGTGTTGCTGAGATGGTGAACTGTCTAGAAAATATCTCGAAACTTCGAAGACTTGTCATTTATAAGTTTTATAGATTTTAACAATTTTTATAAACATCATTGGTCTCTCAAGTTTGTCCTTGTTTGGGTTTTGGTTTTTCAAGCATTAAATTATTGCTTTTTGGCCGTTCAAATTTTATTTTATTTAAAACTTTGGTTATAGTTTAATAAAAATCTTTGATGATTTTGCTATTTAAATAACCCATAGTTTGAAATTTTAAAACCAAAAGGATGGTATCATTGAGGAACCAATTGTTGGATTAACCTTTTTTTCGTGCAAGGCCAGGATTAGTAGGTTTTTTAACTCAATTTTCTTTGTTGTGTTAGGTTTGTTCTTCATCCCCTCATGAACTATTACTTGATGTGCCTGCATGTGTGTCATTGCATTTAGAGGATTTTACCCTTTGTTGCTATGCAGATTCTCAGAATGAACGTGAAATGCTAAGTTTTATTACAAAGGATGGTAGAGTTTTGAAGACTGTCTTCATTCGTGCTGGAGGTTCAAGTGAATATGGTCCCCAAAAGTTTCTTAAGTTACCAGAATACCTCAGATCAGCCTCTAAAAGTTGCAATCGAATAGAACAACCACTTGTATTTATTTTTCGTGATAATTTATTTTCCTATATTCCTCATCAACTTTTATTTTGCTATAGGACCAAGTAACAGGAGGTGACAAAATCGGTAGCTTTTGAAGGATTAGTGGCTTCTTCACTATATATATACCGGAAGAACACGGAAAATTTTAAAACTCTGATTGAAGATTTATTGTATCCAAATCAGATTTTGTGTGATAGGAAAGAACTCAAATTCACGTCATCTGTTGTTATATATCCTCTTTCATGCCCTCCTGATGTTAAATAAAGTTTATTATGTTTTCTTGTTGTCTTTTTTTGTTGTTGTAATTTTTTATATTAACAATAATAGCTTTCCATAAAAAATCCAGCTCGTACTATTTGAGGATTTGTTGCCTATAACAAAACCATCCGTCAGAAGGTAAAATTTGACCCAGATGAATATTTCATGTAATGCTCGTGATCGGATTAACCAGATAGTGGCCTGTCTCTAAGACTGTCCCACTCCCTCCGAAAGTTCAAAATATTAGCTGCTTCACTCGTGCTCCTCCCTTTCCTAAATATAGTAGGACGTAGTTGACTTCTGTTCAAAAATATATTACGTATAAATTGATTTGGCTGAATTTTTTTTAATCTAAATTAGTTTATTTAACGTATAAGTAGCGACAAGAATAGCTACACCCCTTTCAGGGACCTACAGCCTAGCCTACTTAGTTTTATTTTAATTTATATTATTATGTATAATATAAAATAAATCAATTAGAAAATATATAAATTATTTATAACATTACAAACTTAACTTTAATTCTAAACTTTACATCTCATCATTTGTTTACAAATTTCAATTCCTTAATTTATTAGTAGTTGTATACCTCTTCACTGTTGGCTTATTTATTCTTCTCTAATTATTATGATTTTATAAATTATAATAATTTTTTATAACTTGTAAGTTTATTTCAGTTATGATTAAATAAAATATTATAATCTCAAAAGTTTTACAGGGTGATATATGGAATTAGATTTATAGGTTTCTAAATCTATTTAACGGCTTACATTTTAAGTATGCTTTTATAAAGGCTTCAGACTTTTTGAAGACTCAGGCTCAGGTCGAGAAAAAAGTTTATATATAAGCTCAGGCCCAGGTTTAGGTTTAACATTTCTATTGCAAGCTCATGCCTATTTAACTAAGCCTTCAAAGGCCTAGCCTATTTCCACCCCCTACTTATAAGCCAACATAATATAATAATGCATAAAATACGTTATGATTAAGTAGCTCATTTTGCTTCCTTAATCTCATAAAAACATTATGTTTAACATTTTTATTGCAAGCCCATGCCTATTTAATTAAGCCTCCAAAGGCCTAGCCTATTTCTACCCCCTACATATAAGCCAACATAATCTAATAATGCACAAAATACGTTATTATTAAGTATCTCATTTTGCTTCCTTAATCTCATAAAAATATTAGCTGGATGTTATATTTAAGAACGGAGCTCTGAGGGTTACACTCAAATACATGGACAACCACTTGTATTTGTCATTTCTTGATACTTTGATCCACATGCTTTTAAACAGTTACCAAAATGGTCAAGGGACTGATTGGTTATTTATAAAAAATTAATGATACTTTTGGTCCTTAATATTTGTATTAAGTGATGTTTTGGTCCGTTTGAAAAGTATACTTTTACTCTTTTTTTGTTAATGGGTTAGTTTCATTTAATAGAATATCATTATTTAACAATTTTAAAAGATGATATATAGTTAAATATTGTATTTTTAGAATTTAACTACAAATCACCGTTTAAATTTGTTTAGTTGGAATATTCCTTTAACTAAAACAGATGATGTTGAAAAAGGGACTAAAAGTGTGATTTTCAAATTTAAGGGACCGAATCTCAACATGATACAAACATAAAAAACAAAAAGTATATTGTAACCCTTATAAGATAATGAAGAACAGAAAGAAAAATGAGAAGACATCCTAGGAGGGGATGGCTTTTGTGGTCATGAGACACATTAATGTGATTGAAGATTCATTCCTCTCGCAAAACTTAATACATTCTCCGTTCATAAATATAAAACGTATATAGGGAGATGAGCTTATTCCCAAATATAAGATCTCTTTCCTATTTTTTTTACCAATTTAAAATATCCCTATTGATTCTCCTCTATAAGAAATAAGCGAGAGAGGGAGAGTGGGAATAAATGTTAGTGGTTATATTTAGTAACGGAGGGGGTAAGATATATCTAAAGTTCATAAGTGTTAGGTGCTATGTAATTTTGAATCAAGGGTTAAGGTGCATTTTGGCCAATAATTTGTTACAAAAAGCTCGCCCAGCATAATTATTTTTAAAATGTCCATATAAGCCAACTATCTTTTAAAATGTCCATATAAGCCAACTATTTTTACATAAAAAGCGCTGGGACAGGTCATTAAAAATTAAAAAAAAACTGGGGGTAAATTTAGATATTATTATATAATAAGGACACGTATAATATATTCAAGGGATTAAATATTGTTCAGAGATGACCTATCCCAGCGCTTTTTACATAAAAAGCGCTGGGATAGGTCATTAAAAATTAAAAAAAAAACTGGGGGTAAATTTAGATATTATTATATAATAAGGACACGTATAATATATTCAGGGGATTAAATATTGTTCAGAGATGACCTATCCCAGCGCTTTTTACATAAAAAGCGCTGGTATACACTACTACAGAAATGACCTATTGCAGCACAACAATAGCAGCGCTTACCAAAGGTAAGCGCTGGGATAGGTATACAACACCTATCCCAGCGCTTTAAAAATAATTCTAAGCGCTGGGATAGGTCATTTCCCCAGAATACATATTTATTTATTAAAATAATATCTTTCACTTTATAATGTCTAAATTATCTCCCAGGATTGTCTTTATATAGGTGATTTCCTTTGAATTTAATTCTCTGACCTTATCTGAACTATATTTAATTCTCTTAAACTTGTCCTTATTATTTAATAATTTCTAAAATCCCTAAAGTTTTTTTTTTCTAAGTTTTACTTGTTCTATTTTTGCCTATCTGATTATTTTAAAATATGTTTTCTATTTTTTTTTTATTTTTATGCCCTATCCCATCGATTAATACGCATATAAAACAATTTTTTAATCTGAATTTTTTATCTGTTCTCTTTTTGCCTATCTGATTATTTTATCATATGTTTTTTTATTTTTTTTTTATTTTTCATCACCTATACCAACGCTTTTTACAAATAAAGCGCTGGTATAGGTCTTAGAAAAGTATTTTTTATTTATTATTTTTATCTGTTCTCTTTTTGCCTATCTGATTATTTTATCATATGTTTTTTTTTCATCACCTATACCAGCGCTTTTTACAAATAAAGCGCTGGTATAGGTCTTAGAAAAGTATTTTTTATTTATTATTTTTATCTGTTCTCTTTTTGCCTATCTGATTATTTTATCATATGTTTTTTTATTTTTTTTATTTTTCATCACCTATACCAGCGCTTTTTACAAATAAAGCGCTGGTATAGGTCTTACAAAACTATTTTTTAATTAGTATTTTTATCTGTTCTCTTTTTGCCTATCTGATTATTTTATCATATGTTTTTTATTTTTTTTAATTTGTCATCACCTATACCAGCGCTTTTTACATATAAAGCGCTGGTATAGGCTTTTAATTAATATTTTATTTTTCAGTGTTTTAATAGTTTATTTATAAATTATTTCAGAATTTTTTTTTAAAAATTTATGGGCCTATCCCGGTGCTTTATAATTATAAAGCGCTGGGATAGAGTTTCCCACTAATATATTCATTTCCCTCCATTTGTTCCCTCCCAAAATCCCCAGTCTTCTTCTTCGTCTTCGTCTTGCTCTCCGTTCAACCTTCTTGCGAATGGTAATGAGTGAGAGTTCATCCTCCATTTCTTCCAGGTCTGTGAAACCCGAAGCTCTTGTCTTCGTGTTCTTCGTTCTTCTTCTTCGTTCTTCTTCTTCGTCTTCCTCTTCGGCCGTGTCTATTTCTTCTTCGTCTTCCTCTTCAGCGTTTTTCTTCTTCGTCTTCCTCTTCTGGGTTCTTCTTCTTTGTCTTCAGCCCTTCGTTTTTCTTCTTGCAGGCATCTGATTTGTAGGCAGCTGGACTCCATCTTTGCATGCAGCTTGATTTAGGCCTCTGATTTGATTTTTTTTTGCTACTTTGGACGCCATTTTTGCTGGGTCTTTGTCAATAAATATTGGAAAGTTTTTCTTGGCTTGATTTCTACCTGAAAGCATTAACTGACAATGTTTATGGGTGCTTTAAGTTTGCCTCTCAACCGTTTCACTGACATTGTTTGAAGCTGCCTTGTTCAGCATTTCCCTGTTCGCAAGTGTTATTGCCTTAATTTTTTTTTGCGTTTCCCTGTGGCTGTAGTAGCTTTTAATTATTTCTTTTATATTTTACTATGTTTTAGGACATTTAAATTGCCCTTAACTATGAACTTGCCCAGCTTTGTCTATTTGTGATTTGATCATGCTAAATATTTTTATGTTACCTTATTCCCTCACTAGGTTAGATTATGTTTTCACTAATTAGTCATAATTAATGCTACTTTTGATTACTTATTCTTGTTTTAATTTCTAGCTTTGATGATTGGCTAGCATTAGGTGTGAATTGAAGCATTATGATTTACATACCTTGACAAAAGATCGGGATTTTAATGAAGTCATAGGATTAAAAAATATTGGATTAGATTGTAATGTAATTTGAAGATGTAATGGGGTAGTTTTATTGTTGTTGTTGTTGTTGTTGATCCTAATTTATAGGTTGATTAACTTTATTTTATTTTGATTGTTAGGTTGATCTAATTATGTTATTTATATGTTGTAGGAATTTGGACACACATTTTCTTGGTCCACATTTTCATCCTCCACCTAAAGACAAGTTAGAGAATCGAATCAGGTACATTATATGTAATGTTAGGTGCTAAGACTACTGTGTGGTCATTTAATGTACTTTTATGAAACACTTGGCTTGTGGAACTGGATTTGTGAGCTGTAATTGAGTTTTTCTGCCTGTGAATATATGCTCTGTGATGAGTTCTGTTGTGGTGGGCTGTCCATTTTTACATTAAAAGAAGGGCCTTGAGCTTGGGAACGTTCATTTTGTAGCCGTTATGCTGCCGAATTTATATTAAAAAAATAAGGTAACATCGTAAGGTGGCTACCTAATGATTAAGTCATGCACATCGATCTTACTTCCACTTTCCTTTAGTAGGTTATAATGTTGGATCGGAAATGGATGTCTTGTGATCGGCGTTCAAAGAAATATATAGATGGAGCAAAAGAATTCATTAAATTTGCCGCTGAGCATGCAGAGAATTCTAACAGAATTGTATGCCCCTGTATGTCGTGTTTGTATGGAAAGCTTCTCCGTCCTCTTGACTTGTTGGCCCATTTATTCTGTCATGGGATCGATCCGTCCTATACACGTTGGACAAAGCATGGTGAGACGTATGAGTGTTCTAGCGGAGACCGGGTACCTGATGTTAGTAGCGCCTCAAACGTGGTTGACACAGACATGTGTGATGAGAGCGATGATCTTGAAGAAATGTTGAATGTGGTGGGTGAGGAGGATCCTGAAATGTTTGAGACACTGAAGAGCGATGCAGAGACGCCTCTGTATGTGGGATGCAGTAAATACACCAGATTGCGTGTGGTGCTTAAATTGTATAACCTGAAGGCGTGATACGGTTGGAGTGATGCAAGTTTCACTGCTCTGCTATCTGCTCTGCGAGATATACTCCCAGAAGGGAACGTACTCCCCTCAAAAACATACGAGGCAAAGCAAATTCTCCGGTCGACCAGTATGAAATATGAGAAAATACATGCATGTCCCAACGACTGTATTTTATTCCGGAACCAGTATGCGTCGTTAGAGAAGTGTCCTAAATGCAGCGCATCTCGGTATGGAAAGAAAGGTAAGAGTCCTTCTAAAGTCTTGTGGTACTTTCCGATAATTCCAAGATTCAAGCGCATGTACAGTAATGCGGATGTTGCAAGACTTTTGACATGGCACGCTGATGAGAGGATTCAAGACATCAAGCTTAGGCACCCCGCAGACACCCCCCAATGGAAAAAAATTGATTACGAGTACCCTGAGTTCGGTGAAGAACCGAGAAACCTACGGCTTGCATTGGCAACCGATGGAATCAACACGCATGGAGTTCAGAGTAGTACTCACAGCACATGGCCGGTGATTCTGATGATATATAACCTCCCCCCAAATTTAATCATGAAACGCAAGTTTATGATGCTTTCCATGCTTATTTCTGGGCCTAGACAGCCCGGCAACGATATAGATGTGTACTTAGATCCTTTGATTGAAGACTTGAAGCATATGTGGGATTCGGGTGAGACGGTTTTTGATGGCTGTAAGGAAGAAAGTTTCACATTGAGGGCCATGTTGTTTGGCACAATAAATGACTTTCCAGCGTATGGTAATTTGTCCGGATACAACATCAAAGGATATGGTGCGTGCCCTATATGTGAAGATGATACCTATTCGATGCGACTGGATCACTGCAGGAAAAATGTTTACATGGGACATCGGAGATTCTTGCCGTTACGGCATCGTTGGCGGAGGTGGAAGAAGGCATTTAACGGGAGCTCAGAAGAAGGTAGGCCACCAAGATTATTGACCGGGGAAGACGTTCTTGAAAAGGTGAATGCGGTGGAGAATCATTTTGGCAAGCCTTTTGCTAAAAATGTATTAACAAGTGGATGGAAGAAGAGGTCCATATTCTTCGAACTCCCGTATTGGAAGTCCTTATATGTCAGGCACTTTCTTGATGTGATGCATATTGAAAAAAACATATGTGATAACCTAATTGGCACGTTATTAAATATGCAAGGAAAAAGTAAAGATGGTATCAATTCAAGGTTAGATATGCTCAAGCTGGGAATAAGACAAGAGTTGGCACCTGTCGAGAAGGGATACCGTACTTATTTACCTCCAGCTGCTTACACCCTTTCGAGGAAAGAGAAAAGATTATTCTGTGAGTTTCTTAGTGGAATTAAAGTTCCTGAGGGCTACTCCTCAAATGTAAAGAACCTTGTATCTGTGAAAGAGTTGAAGTTGAAGAACCTGAAATCTCATGATTGCCACGTCTTGATGCAAAATTTCTTACCGGTTGGCATACGCAGCATTTTACCCAAGAAACTGCGGACCACGATCACCAGACTTTGTATGTTCTTCAAGCTTATTTGTAGTAAAGTGGTTGATACAACGAAGTTGCAGGATTTGCAGAGGCAGATCGTTTGTACCCTGTGCGAACTTGAAATGTATTTCCCCCCTTCATTCTTTGACATCATGGTTCACCTTACTGTACACTTAGTCAAGGAGGTTCAACTGTGCGGCCCAGTCTATTTGAGATGGATGTACCCGATTGAGCGGTTCATGAAAGTTTTAAAGGGGTATGTCAAAAACAGATATCGACCAGAGGGTTGTATTGCTGAATGATACATCGTTGAAGAAGCGAGTGATTTGTGTGCCGATTACTTATCAATTGTTGAACCTGTTGGCTTGCCCAAGTCTCGTCACGATGGGCGATTAACGGGGAAAGGAATAAGTGGGTTCAAGCTATTACGCATTTCGAATGCTGAAAGAGAGTTGGCGCACTTGTACATTCTTCACAACACTCCAGAGGTTGAACCATTCGTTGAAGAACACAAAAATCTCCTTCGTGAAATACATGGTGATAGGAATGAGAGTTTGATCACAAAGGAGCACAACAAACATTTCATTAGATGGTTCAATGCACGCATTTGTCAGCAGGTTGAGCTTAATGCTGGATCGGTTGGTGAAAGATTGTTTTGGCTGTCGAAAGGACCGGGTTTGCACGCTTTTTCTTATACCGGCTATGCAATCAATGGTTACACATTCTATACAAAAGGCCAGGATGAAAAAAGCACCATGCAAAATAGTGGAGTCACGCTTGTTGCCGAGGGGTGGCATATATCCAGTGCAAGAGATACAAATCCCATATATGCGCAGATGGCATACTTTGGTGTGATTGATTGCATTTGGGAGTTAGATTACACCATGTTCAGAGTTCCCGTGTTCCGATGTCAGTGGGTTAACAACCACAGTGGACGACGGTTAGATGAATTTGGGTTTATATCGGTCGACCTTTCTAAAGTTGGATATAAGGATGATCCTTACATTCTACCGTCTCAAGCAGCACAAGTGTTTTACGTTGAGGATCTTTCTAAGAAGAATTGGTCAGTTGTCATGCAGTCGAACAAAAATTATTCCGAGCAAGTTGATGATGAAAGTAGTGATAATGATATGAATGTGATAGAAGATGTTCCTTCCTTTGAGACATTACTGTCAGAAGACTTTGATGCAGATGGGTATGATGACGAAGATGAGCCCGTTTATGTAAGATGTGATCATGAAGAAGGCATTTGGGTAAACACAACCCTAAATCCAACAAAAAAGAGGAAGCAGACAATTGTAGACAATATAACAAAGAGGAAAAAGAGGCGAAAGCCCTCAGTTTGTATGTATTTATGTTGTAGACTATCAATTTTTAGCCCTCAGTTCGCATACAATTAACATGATTATATGTATATGCACTAAAATCATTTCTTGTCTAATTTTTTTTACAGGAGAATGGATCCCCATAGTGACCAGGAGGAAGAAGAACAACATAGTGGCCAGGAGGAAGAAGAACAACCTAGTGAGCAGGTAGTTATTGCTGAAGGTAGAGCAAGGCATGAGGCGAATGTTGTTCGTGGCAGGACCCTTATGCGCAAACTCCTCACACGCAGAGCTCAGGGAGTAAAGACAAGACTTAAATGGAATCCAAATAACCAAGCTACTGGAAAGTCGGCGAAGCTCCTCTCGGGTTACATTGGGTGCACTGTTCGGGACAAAATCCATATTACTATTACGGATTGGAGAAGAGCAGGCGACAAACATGAGGAGGTTTGATTAGAGATTAAGGTAAACTACACTTTTACAATTAATGGCATATATGTCATCATAACATTGTAACTAACAAATTGAATATGATTTTTGTTGTTACAGACTGTCTTTGATATCGACGATACTCACAGGGATTATGTGCTGAAGAAAGCTTCAAGGATGCACCGGGGATATCGTTCCAACTTGACCACATATTACCTGAGAGATGACGAAGGGGAGATCATTCCAACGCCACCATCTATATATGCTGGGTTAATTAGTCAAGAACATTGGGATGAATTTGTGCGACAACGTTTGACTGAGGAGTTCCAAGAAAGAAGTAAAAAAAATAGCCAATAGGCTAAGAGCAGTCAGTATCCGTATATGGGCGGACGAAAGACATTTCCTGAATTGGAGGAAGATATGGTATGTTAGTAACACTTTTGGTTCCAAAATTATGAATAAATGTTTACGTGATTAATTTATACGTTAAACTGGTTTACCGTGACAGATTGAGGAACGGGGCCTAGACTGTAGGCCACCACGGCATGGCCTCTGGGTCAGAGGTCACTCGCAGACAGACGGTACCATAGTTCATGAAGAGGTCAGAAGAGTCCATGAACGATGTGTAAGTCATTCTCTTGGAAATTCTAAATCTTTTCTAAACGGTGACTTTGCTAAGTTAATAACTAATAATCCTTCCTCCTTGTTATAGGTTTTGTTAACGCAAGAATGCCCTGACGAGGTCAACACTTTTGGCAGTGGCGATTTCCTCAGCAGAGCACTCGATCGCCCTGAGTATTCGGGCCGTGTTCGGGGTGCGGGTGTAGGCGTCACGCCCTCATCTTACTTTGGACGCAAAAAGAGGGCATCAAAAGGCAATGTTAGAGCGTTGCAAGATGAAGTTCTTTCTATGAGGGAGGAGATGCTTGAGATGCAACGACGCAACGAGGAAATAGAACGACAGAATGAAGAAATGCAACAACGATACGAGAAGATGTACGAATTCTTCCAGCAAAGCAATGTTGCATCACAAAAGTCCAACTTCGTGCATCAAAGTCACATTCCTTCCGTCGAGAGTCCAAGCATCAGGGATAGTTGTACGATGCCCAGGGCTGATATTCCTCAGGTAGTTCATACATTTTCTACTAACAAACTAACAGTGATTCTGTTATATTATCGATTGTGACCTAATGTTGACAACTCTTTCGTAGGGCGAGACAAAGTGCAAGCTGTATACGGATCAATCTTTCAGTGAGGTTGTTGCTGTTGGCAAGGTCTACAACACTTCGAACATGACCCTGCACAACTCACCGTTGCCTGAAAATGCACTCAGGGTATTGATTGAATACTCGTACAACGACTGGGCCTCGTTACCATTCCCTACTCCTGATTTGATGACTAGGGTCGGAGACGTTGTCGGTGCATACGTTGCTTGGCCAATTGCTTTGATTGTGCCAACACCACAGGTAATTATTTAGTAATAACATTTCCAATAGCATTCATTGTTTTTGAATAACGCTCTTTTATTTAAATGTTTTTACAGGGAACCCGATTTATGGGAAAGAAAGCACAAGTGGCTAATGTCAAAGGTACCCGTGGTTCAGCTGCTCAAATCAAGAAAAAGAGTACCCGTACCGATCCGTTACCACATGTGATTATTTGCTAATTAATTTAAACTAGCACTCTTCTTAATTATTGGAATGAATTTTTAAACTTTCTATTTACATGGTTTATAGGCACCAAAAGCTAAGGGTAAGAAAAAAGTTCAAGTGCCTGATCCTGTGATTGAAGATACAAGCGTCGAAACGCCATATCGTGCTCGGTTGCGAGCATTTGCAGCTACCGTTTCTCGCGATGCTATTGTCTTCATTCCATTCAGCAGGCCTATATTTGACGAGGTAAATTTCACTGACGCTCTGTCTAAGGATCAGGTAATAGAGGTGCTTAACCAAAGATGGGTCGGTGCGACGGTTATCAATATATGGATCAGGTATATATGCGTTTCCATTGTGGTTTCTTTCAATGTCATAAGTTTTACACTAATTGGGAGTTGGTATGGTTTCTATGAAGGTATCTGCATGAACATGTTATGATCGCCGGGCGCAACGTTTCGTTCGAATTCATAAGCCCTTATTCGATAGCACAAGTTCCGGGCACGAAACGTGACGACCACTTCAGAGCGATTCAAAGGCGTTTCTCTTTAAAGGCAACAGCCAGAACTTTATTCTTAGCTCCAATTAATACAGGGTAAGTCTATACATATTTTTAGTTCTGAGCATCATAGATATATATACTAACATAACGTTATAAAACATTTTAGGCTACATTGGATTTTGCTTGTCATCAATCCGATGGCACAAGAGGAACCCATAATTTACTATTTGGATCTTGTGGAATCTGCTCTCCCAGAAAATCGCCCAGATTTGATGCGTCTCTTCAATGGGTAAGTGAATGTCAACATTATTTGAATGCGTTGTATTATTTGTCACTTTATGCCCGATCCTAGCCAATAAAATTAATTTAATATGTTTGTTTTTCAGAGTATTGACTAGTTTTCGGGCCGATGTTCAGTTGAAGTATTCCAGAGTCCCTGACCCGAAAGATGCTTATAAGTGGCAACAAGTCCAGGTTTTATAAAGTTATTCAATTTTTGAAACAATATATCTATAGTTAAAATATAACGTAAATGTTTTTTATATGATATATTTGGTGTTTCTTGTTACAGTGCCCCTACCAACCCAATAACAATGATTGTGGTTACTATGTGATGCAATACATGCGAGATATCGTTACACATGATCGACTCGGCATCCCACTGACAGTAAGTTTTATATTTTTCCAACTTTAATGTGCTTGTACTTGTTACACTTCAAGTAAATTTACTTGTCATTTAAATGTGTTCGTGCAGTATTACCCAGACGCTCGTTCGTTCACGTTGTCAAGGGAAAAAATGGATGCACTAATTGAAGAATGGTGCACTTATGTATACCCTCTTTTCTCCAACATTAGATGATCTATTCATTAATTAGTATACTTTTGTTTTCAACTTACAATAGTTGGTTTTATTCTACAATATTAGTATGACTTTTCTGCTGTGTATGTATATATGGTTTGGCTGGAATGGATAGTGTTGCTGGTTTTTTGCACTGATGCAGGAGGTTGTGAAACAAAAATAATAGAATATTTAAAAAAAAATAATGCCTATAGCAGCGCTTATTACGTTAAAAGCGCTGCTATAGGCTAACCTATACCAGCGCTCATTATCTAATAAGCGCTGGTATAGGTACCTATAGCAGCGCTTATTATGTAAAAAGCGCTGCTATAGGGTTACTTTTTTGTTTTTTTATTTTTAAAAATTCATATAGGTATGACCTAAAGCTGCGCTTTTCAGATAATGAGCGCTGCTATATATTACCTATAGCAGCGCTCATTACACAAAATAAGCACTGCAATAGGTCATATGACCTATTGCAGCACTGTCTATAGCAGCGCTTAAAAAGCGCTGCTATAGGCTTTTGCTGTAGTAGTGATAGGTCATTAAAAATTAAAAAAAAAACTGGGGGTAAATTTAGATATTATTAAATAATAAGGACACGTAGAATATATTCAGGGGATTAAATATTGTTCAGAGATGACCTATCCCAGTGTTTTTTACATAAAAAGCGCTGGGATAGGTCATTAAAAATTAAAAAAAACTGGGGGTAAATTTAGATATTATTAAATAATAAGGACACGTAGAATATATTCAGGGGATTAAATATTGTTCAGAGATGACTTATCCCAGCGCTTTTTACATAACAAACGCTGGGATAGGTCATTAAAAATTAAAAAAAACTGGGGGTAAATTTAGATATTATTATATAATAAGGACACGTATAATATATTCAGGGGATTAAATATTGTTCAGATAAGGTTCAGAGAATTAAGTTCAAAGGAAATCACCTATATAAAGACAAACCTAGGAGGTAATTTAGACATTATTAAATAAAAGACATTATTTTAAATTAATATTCAGGGAATTAAACTATAATTCACAATGACCTATCCCAGCGCTTATAAATATTTATAAAGCGCTGGGATAGGTCTTATATACCTATCCCAATGCTTGCTATTGGTGTGCTGCAATAGGGCATTTCTGTAGTAGTGATATTAGCTATTATGAATCATATTACACTAGGCTTCTTGAGATCGACACCCATGGTTAGGGTTAGCTTCCACTATCCCCTTGGGTTTAATTTCTTGGAGAGCGGACTCGAGGCGGCACTGCACTGACATAACCCCAACGGTTAGGTGCTCTTCAAGTGGCGCCGTTGCCGGGGAGCCAAGTAATTGGTTCCCTAGTAGCCGGTTGTCAAACTTGCTTTGGCCGAGTCTAGCTTCTAGTTGCATTTTAGTTTAGTTGCATCTTAGTTTATTTTTCATCTTTGCATATCATATTTTGAAACACCCTTGAAAATTGGTATAGATGCTTACTCTTTGCATTTTCTCGGCTCACTGACTTACTATTGTGCTTGGTTGCTTTAGTGGTAGTTTTATTTCACTAATTGTGAATGCTGTCCTTTGCTGGATATTGAGTGCATGAATCTATCCCCCAAGTCACATTCTTGTTGCTTGAAGCTTACTTGTGCATAGCATACTTGCTCTGAGTGATTTGCACTTGTTTGAAGTGGTGTATCACGCTTTCACTCAACTTGTTTTAGCTTCTAAAAATTCTGCAGTTGCCTTCAGTTCAGTGGTAGAATCAGCCACTCCTCGCCGTGCACTCGCCCCACGGCGAGAAAAACTTTTGATTCCTCGCCGTCACCTCTCCGCAGCGAAGAGACGGCGAACTTCAACTGTGTCAGCCACTGTTTTCGTTGACTTTCGCTATTCTCTGATCATTCTTGCTGCATATACACACCATACTCACACCATATTCGTACATACACACTTCATACACTTCCATACATCTCATACCATTGACTCTCACTTGACTTTTGTACATTCTAAGTCTTAGTTGCTGCTGATAGTCCACTTGTTGTCTGTGCCTTGTGTGACTCAACTTTGACTTGCTTTTGATTTCTTCTACTTGTTTATATCTCATTGTGCATGCCTAGAGGGAGAGGTAGAAGGAGAAGAGGATCAAACCTTCCATCCTTAAACCTGGGGATTGAGCCACACCTTAACCAACTTAGGAAAGCCAATCAAGGAGGTCCCTCTAGCCCTATCTTAGAAGGGTCCTCGTTTGGGGAGTCTAGCAGTCCCTCTCATTCAGACACTGAAAACACCATCCACATAGAAATACCTCTAGATATCCCTATGGCTCACAGACCACCACCCAATGGCAATAATGGAAACAATGGTGAGGGTGAAGGAGTAGGAAATAATGAAATCCCCATGAGGCATAGTATTAGGGAAGTTACCTCAAGTAGTGTCACATACGACCCATTCCAAACTGCATACCATGCTTTAAATGCTGATTTTGAGATAAAAGGACCACTGATTACAGCGTTACCTCATTTTGCAGGATTGGAAGGGGAGGATGCATATAGCCATCTATATGGGGTCTACCTTGCTTGCACAAGCATGAAACCAGCTGGAGCGTATATTGACGATGTGCAGTTGAAAGTCTTTCACTTGTCGCTGGATGGAAAAGCCAAAGAGTGGTTTAGACTCCTACCAAGACATGATGAGAATGCCCTCACTTCTTGGGCCAATTTGAGGAGGGCATTTCTGGAGCATTACTTCACAGATGTTAAAACCGAGGATTTGAAGAAGGACATCTATTCCATCAGACAAGATCCTTATGAAAGCTTCTATGAGTATTGGTGCCAGTTTCAAGAGTTATTGGCCAAGTGTCCCTATCACCAGATTATAGATGAGCAGTTGATTCAATACTTCCACAAGGGGCTCTTGCCTAATGAGAGAGGCATCATGGATGCTAGTGCCGGTGGTTCTTTGGAAGACCTACTCGCCGAAGAGGCTGGGGCTATGATTAAGCTTAGAGCCAAAAACACCCAACAATACAATCGAAGAGGTTCCAAAGGGGTGTTTGAGTTGAGCTCCAACCCACAGTAGACAAGGAGGATGGATTCTTTAGAGGCCAAGGTGGATACTTTGAGTTCCCAACTTACTTCTCAGCTTGCCTTCATTACTTCAGAGTTGAGGAACCTTAGCATGCAACAGTGTGCCCCCACTTCCTTTACCTCCAAGGCATTAGTTGCACCTAGTTGTGAACATTGTGGGTCAGTGATGCATATCAGTAGCCTTTGTCCTAATGAGCCGGCGGATGTTAGTGCTATGTACCAGGGGAGGTCCAGCTTTAATCACAACCAAAAATGGGATCCCCATAGCAACACTTACAATGAAGGATGGAGGTCACAACCTAACTTCCGGTGGAGAGACAACAACATTAATTCCATGACCAATTACAAGGGCCGATCTTCTTCTTCCCCAAGGTCCCTAGTTCCCCAAGATTTACCAAGAGGGGATGATTCATGTGATCGGATTCTCAAGAGCATACAAAGGATGCATGAGGATATGAATGCTCGTAACGATGCGAGGTTTGCATCTCTTGAGTCTAAGATGGAATAATGGGAGACTAGAACCACAAATCTTCAATCCTTTGTGACCCAATTGTCGGATGGTTTGAGTGACAAGCAAGCAAGGACGAGTGGAGCTTCTCCCTCCAACACTATGATAAACCCAAAGTCCCTTAATGGCATCACCTTGAGAAGTGGCAAGAAAGTCAAGTTCCAAGGCCTTGAGGGTGATGAGTCTGATGTTGATGAAGAAATTGTTTGTGATAGACCACCTTTGGGTATGGGGGAGTGTTCCAACTCCAAGACCATTGAGGAGAGCTCCTTGCCTATGCCGACCCCTTCGGTCCAAAGTGAAAGTAATGAAGAGAAAAAGCTCCTAGCTACCCCACCTTCCACAAGAAGAAAGAGACGAGTTCGCTTTGAAATACAAGAGTCACCCGACCAAGAGCCACAACAAAAAGGTAAGGAGGTAAAAGTTTCTGATCTTCCTTTTCCTCATTCATATTTAGCTAGAAAAAAGGTTGCGGATGATAAATGTGATAAAGAAATGTTTGACATGTTTAGCACAGTAGAAGTGAATTTGCCTCTCCTTTATTTGATAAAGAAAATGCCCAAGTCGGCAAAGTTTTTAAAAGATTTGTGCACCAACAAGAGGAAATACAAGCATAATGAAAGAATCCAACTAAGGTCTAATGTTAGTGCTTTGTTTAAACCACAATTACCTTTGAAATGCAAAGACCCGGGTTCTTACACCATCCCTTGTATTATAGGCAAGACCACAATTTCAAATGCTTTACTAGATCTTGGTGCTGCGATAAATGTCATGCCTTCCTCTATTTTTGAGTCATTGGGTACCCAATCCATTCGAGACACAAGTGTGGTTTTCCAACTTGCGGACCGAACAATTAGGTATCCTAAAGGCATTTTGGAAGATATTTTGGTGCAAGTGAAATGCCTTGTTTTTCCGGCCAATTTCTATGTCCTAGACATGACTAGTGACAACCCTAGTGATAGTACTTTGATTCTTGGCCGACCTTTTCTTAGAACGACCGAAACCATCATTGATATGAAACAAGGTACAATCACTATGGGAACTGATAACCAAGAGGTCAAATTTCTGGTTTTTTGAGACCATGCGCAATGCTAGTGATGATTGTACTTACCTAGGCATTAGTGCAATTTCTTGTATGGATGATGAGATTGATGAGCTTTGTGATTCTATATGGTTTGATTCGATTGAGCATGTTGAGCCATTCCCCATCATTTCTCCCTCTCATACATCTTTATGTTGCGCATGTGTTTGTGATGTGAAATGTGTTGATTGCATTGAGATTGATGATTATCTTTCCACCTCACATGATTTGGATAAGTCTACATGTTTAGTTGATACTTTATCTGCTCACCCCACACCCAGTGGTCTTGGGAAAGTTTCTTCTGATTATGATGCAAGTCATGCTAACCACATAGACACTGATGTCCAAGCTACACCGGCAGCTTTATCTATGGTGGATACTTGCTCACCCTTGGGAAGTGGAGAAATTACAGCATTAGTAGATGCACCCATATCTCCTTCTCCACTTTGTGATGACACAATTTTGCCACTTGCTGCACTTGAACTTCAGGAGTTGGTGCCTTCTGTGGTAAAACCCCCGATTGTGGATCTTAAACCCTTACCTCCTAACTTGAAATATGTGTTTCTTGCTGATTATGATAAATTGCCTGTGATTATTTCAAGTGCTTTATCTGATATTGAGGAGGGTATACTTGTTTCTCTTCTTAGGTCTTATAGGGGTGCGATTGGGTGGTCACTTGCTGACATTCCAGGGATCAACCCCTCAGTCTGTACTCATAGAATCCTCTTGGAGGAGGGTTCTAAGTCTATTCGGCAACCACAGAGGAGACTGAATCCTCTCATTCTTGATGTTGTGAGGAAAGAGATAGCTAAGCTCTTGAGTGCTGGGATCATTTATCCCATTTCTGATAGCGAGTGGTGTCACCACTACAAGTAGTACCGAAAAAGAGTGGTATTACCGTTGTTAGGAGTGACAATGATGAGCTTATTCCCACCAGAGTCCAGAATTCTTGGAGAGTGTGTATAGATTATAGGAAGCTTAATTCCTCCACTAGAAAGGACCACTTTCCCTTGCCCTTTATTGATCAAATGCTAGAGAGGATCTCTGGTAAGTCTCACTACTGTTTCTTTAATGGTTTCTCCGGGTACTTTCAACTACCAATTGCACCGGAAGACCAAGAAAAAACCACCTTCACGTGTCCTTTTGGTACCTTTGCTTATTGTAGGATGCCATTTGGTTTGTGTAATACTCCTGGTACTTTTCAAAGATGCATGATGTCTATTTTTAGTGATTTGTTGGAGCATAACATGGAGGTGTTTATGGATGATTTCACTGTTTATGGTTCTAGCTTAGATGAATGCCTCTCTAGTTTAGAACTTGTTTTGAAAAGATGTTTGGAAAAGAACTTAGTTTTGAACTATGAGAAGTGTCATTTCATGGTAGATAGTGGCATTATTTTAGGTCACTTGATCTCCCAAAAGGGGATTGAGGTTGACAAAGCTAAAATTGAAATTATTGCATCTTTGCCTTATCCTACCAATTTGAAAGAAGTTGGATCATTTCTTGGGCATGCAGGATTCTATAAGCGTTTTATTGCTAATTTTTCAAAGATTGCCTTACCCCTTTCATCTTTGCTTAAAAAGGATTCTGATTTTGTGTTTGATGATAAATGTAAGCATGCCTTTAACACATTGAAATCTTCCCTAATTTCTCCTCCCATTATTAGTGCACCTAATTGGCAATTGCCCTTTGAGCTTTCATGTGATGCATCTAATTTTGTGGTAAGAGCCATGCTTGGTCAGAGAGTAGACAAGGTCCCTAGGGTCATTGCATATGCATCTAGGACACTTGATTCTGCACAAGTTAATTCACCACTACTGAAAAAGACTTGTTTGCTGTGATTTTTGCGCTTGACAAGTTTAGACAATATTTGATTAACTCTTCTGTGGTAGTATACACTGACCATGCAGCTGTGCGGTATTTGTTCCAAAAGCCCCAATCTAAGGCTAGACTGCTGAGATGGGCTCTTCTAATGCAAGAATTTGATGTGAGGATCAAGGATCGGGCTGGAGCTGAAAATCATGTGGCCGATCATTTGAGCCACTTGCCTCCCGACACAATTGGAGTTGATTCTTCTGATCTTTGCAATGATTCTTTCCCTGATTCTGCTTTGTTCACCTTGGCCACTATTGAGCCTTGGTACGCACATATTGTGAACTATCTTATTGCTGATGTGGTTCCCTCTCCCTTGTCTCATTTCCAGGTTAACAAATTGAAAAGGGAGGCCAAGTACTATATCTGGGATCCACCCACTCTATGGCGCATTTGTAGTGACCAGATCATCCGCCGTTGTGTTCCAAACGATGAGATTCACTCTATCCTTACTCATGCTCATTTCTTATCTTGTGATGGTCATTTTAGTGCTAAAAAGACTGCTAGGAGAGTGTTGGAGTGTGGATTTTTCTGGCCTACTTTGTTTAGAGATGCATTTATTTATTGTAAGTCTTGTGAGAAATGTCAACAGTTTGGGAGTTGGGGTAAGAGGCATGAAATTCCTATGAGGCCCATGCACTTTTGTGAGGTTTTTGATGTGTGGGGCATTGATTTTATGGGACCCTTCCCCTCTTCCTGTGGATTTACTTACATTTTGCTTGCAGTAGATTGTGTGTCTAGATGGGTTGAGGCAATCCCAACTAGGAAAGATGATGCCGCTATTGTTTCTAAATTCTTACGTTCTCATATCTTTTGCAGGTACGGCATTCCTAGAGCTATCATCAGCAATCAGGGCACACATTTTTGCAACCGGATCATCCAGTCCCTTCTTGCCAAGTATGGTGTCACTCACAAAGTTGCTACACCCTACCATCCCCAGACCAATGGCCTAGCTGAAGTTTCAAACCGGGAGGTGAAGCATATCCTTGAGAAGATAGTGAAGCCATCGCACAAAGATTGGAGTGATCGATTGGAAGAAGCTCTTTGGGCATATAGGACAGCCTACAAGACTCCTATTGGGACATCACCCTTTAGAGTTGTCTATGGGAAATCCTGCCACCTACCTATGGATATGGAGCATAAGTCTTACTGGGTTATTAAAGTTTGCAATGTCGATTTGGAGTCTTCCTTGACCAATCGGATGATGCAACTCCAAGAGCTTGAGGAACTGAGGTTGCATGCCTATGAAAATGGGCTCATATACAAGGATCAGTTGAAGATGATGCATGATAAGCATATCATGAAGAAGAACTTTAAGGAAGGGGACAAGGTGATGATGTTTAAGGCGAGACTCAAGATCCTATCGGGAAAGTTCAAGTCTAGGTGGGAGGGTCCATATCAAGTTGTTCAAGCCTACCCCTATGGTTCATTTGAGCTTCTAGATGGCGCTACCGGATCAAAATTCAAAGTCAATGGCCATTTGCTCAAGCACTACCATGACCCATCTTAACCACCTTAATCATAAGGTTGTTCCTTTCCTCTTTACTTGCTCATTTGCTTTATAGTGACATATGTTTTTGAGCTAAGTGTGGGGGAGGGAACTTACCAGTAGGAAAAAGTAGTTGTAGTTGCTTTTAAATACTTAGGATTAGTAATAAAAGCTTCTTGCTCACCACACTTAATTTCAACATGCTTTGAAAATTCCTTTGGTACATCATTTTTACTCATTCTTGCCCTCTCCCTATTTTTATTTTAGTGATTGCTGACGTGTTGTGCTTCAATCTTGAATTGGACTTCACAACTTTCCACTTCACCCAAGAGTTGAGTTAAATTGGATAGTCCATATTTTGCTACATTGAGGAAAATGTAGGAATTAAGTGTGGGGGAGGGATGTATGTGCTTCATAGTGGGTGAAGTGGGTTAAAAATCATTGCATCTTGGTTATGTTTCTAGCTTCAAAAAAGTTGGAAAAATTTGAAAATTTTTAACTTCTCCTCACTTCCACTTTTGTTCCTCTTTGGACTTGACATGATTTTCTTGGAAATATTTTTGGCAATTATGGGAATTACTCCATGCTTCTGGATGTGTGTTGATGCTTTTGATTAATCTTCTTAACTGGAAACTTTGTTGATTGGAATTGATGCTTTATGGTTGAATCTTGTTTGTAGTTGTTCATTGTTTATGAGTTTTGGAGAATTAGCCATGTCGTGAGGTTTATTTGAGCCTAAATGTTTATTCTTGTGTGAAATCCACTTGGTTGCTATTCTCTAGAACTTGTTTGCATTCTTGATCAAGACTTGTTGCATTTAGTGTAATGAAGCATGATAAAGGCATCCATTCATATCCTCACATCCTGAACACAAACCGCAAATACTTCTTCCATTTGTCACCCCATTTGAGCCATTCACTTGATGTTTTGCATTTGACATGCTAATATAAGAAAATTTGCATCATCACTTGGATTATTTGAAAAATGCCACTGCTTGGTTGTACATAAGCATGCCATGTATAGAGAAATACAAAAAGAAGAAAAAGAGTGAAAAAGAAAAAGAAAAAGTGAAAAGTTACAAGAAATGCAAAATAAGGCATGTGTGGTTACTAGCAAGTTGCAATCGGTGCTTTGAGTTGAATTAGGCATTCAAGCATGCATAACATCATCTTCCTTTCATTTCATCATACCATGTAGCCTATTTCATCATTACAACCCAAAAAGTCCTTTTGATGCATTGCACTTCTTGTGTTTAAGTGGCGATCTTAGAGTTCTTACAAGCCTATGGTAGAATGTGCTTCAAAGTGGATCATGAGAGTAGAAAATGAACCCAATATGGTGAGAAGAGTGAAACACTTATCCTTGAGTGACTTTCTCCTTTGCTCATCCTCATTGCATTTACTACACTCATGGTTAGTTCTTTAGCATCACTTCATTCCTCATTGCTTGTTGGTTAGGGGGTTGTCTAATTGTGTTAGTTCATATTCATCTAGCATGTTGAAATTCTCATTTATGCCTTACTTACCATTGTGCTTAAGTTTTTTAAACTTGTCTTTGTCCGGGAGTATAAAGGTTTAAGTGTGGGGGAGTTGACAAATCTCTGATTTGTAATGCTTTTATATGCCAAATTTGAGGAAATTAACATGATTGAGATGCGATATTGGTCCAATAATGCTTAATGTATAACTTAGACTCTTAGGTGAAATTAGTGTTAGATTAGGGTTAATTGGCCATAATTGTAGATTAATTTCATTAATTAATTTATAGGGCTATTTGATCTTGGTTTTATCTTATTGTCATTTGTAAGGTCGCTCAGGACCAAATGATTGGACCCGGGACGAAGAAGAAGGCCAAACAAAGGAGCGAAAGAAATGTGAGTTTGCCGTGGCCTCGCCACGGCGAATGGACTTCCAAGGAGGCAAAGATGAAGGCTCCTCGCTACGGCCTCGCCGCGGCGAGCAGACAACGAACGGACCCCAAATTTTGGCAGAGAAGAAGTTAGCTCGCCGTGGCCTCGCCACGGCGAGAAAGCCAGAGAAGAACCAGAAGCAACGTTAGCTCGCTGAGGCCTCGCCGCGGCGAGCAGACGGCGAGACGCTATTATGCAACTCGTATCAGCTTTCGGGCCACCCAGATCCATAACTCATACCCACTCACTTAGGCTAGTTCCTAGACAGATAAATACGAACATTGAAGCCCTAGAACACAGATTTGGTCCACATTTACACCCTCCAAGCCCTAGCTCTCTCTCTTCTCCATCTTTATCTTCATCTTCTTCATCTTTCTTCCTTCCACCCATGGCTTCCACACCTTCCTCTCTTCTTATTGGTTCTTCCATGGAGAGTAGTAGCTAGGCTCCACCATTCTTGGTGGTAGGAGCCAAGGGATGAGCTTGAAGCTTGAATAGGGGAGTTTTTCTAGTTCTAAACCTTCCTCCATTTGTTGTATTTATGCTTTTCTAGGGTTCTAGGGGTGCATTTATGGCATTTGGTGGAATGTATTAATTGCATTTGGTTTATGTGCATTTATGGCACTTGGTTGAGTGCATTTATGTCATTAGGGATAGAAACTATGTTTATGTTATTTCCTTCTTGTATAATGCTTGACATTGCTACTTATTAACTTTGAGTTTAATGAAATTTATGGGTTCATAGTTTTGTTATTCTCTTTGTGAAAATTATGTGCTAATGCAAGGTGTCTTGGTTAGTGGATTAAGAGTGTTAAGTTATTGCCACTTGAAGAGCTCACCTCTTTCGAGTGTGTGTGTGCGTGTAGTGTGCCCTTGGGTCCGTCCTTCAAGAAAATAAGAACAAAGGGGATAGTGGAAGCTAACCCCCGGGTGTCGTTCACTTGAGGAGCCTAAACGCAAAAGATGACCTAGTAGCTAATATACAAACTTGAGAAAGCGGGTAAAAAGTATTGTATTTTGTTTTTGATTTAGAAAAGATGCAAAAGGTATAATATGTTCAAAAGTAAAATAAAGATAGGATAAAAGTGAGATTTGGAGCCACCACTCACTGCCAAACCCTAGCTCTCTCTCTTCTCCATCTCCATCTTCATCTTTCTCACTTCCTTCCACCCAAATCCATGTCCTCTTTCCTTCCCACCTTGGTTGCTGTTCTTCCCATATAGTAGCAACTAGGCTCCACCATTCTTGGTGGTGGGAGCCAAGGGATGAGCTTGAAGCTTGAATAGGGGAGTTCTAGTTCTAATCCTTCTTCCTCTTGTTGTATTTATGGGTTCATGATTTTGTTATTCTCTTAGTGAAAATTATGTGCTAATGCAAGGTGGCTTGGTTAATGGATTAAAAATGTTAAGTGGTTTTGCATGAATGGAATGGCATAGGAATTAATTAATTGTGTTTAGACATTGGGTAATTACTCTTTTCAACCTTAATCTTTGTTTGGGTGGCCATCAATGAGTTAGGGTTAATTGAGAAAACTAGGTCGATAGATATATCTCTATTCTACCAACAAACCATCCGTTAGTTGATTTAAACTTCAAGTCTAGTCTGATATATCCTAGTTCTACACCTAAACTATCTCTCTTGAGTATAATTTAAATGAACAAATCGCTCTAAAGGGTGATTAGTCAATTAGAGGCATTAGGAATATGATAAATCAACACAAACAGTCTTTAATTACTAAAAGAAAAGGAAGAAAATTAGGTTTCAATCCATACAAGGTTCGAATCAATCCTAGAACAAATGATTTAGCTACTCATGAATGGATTAAACAAGAAAATACAAAGAGATCCCATGTTTAATTTTCAAAAGTAACAAAGAATTGAAGAAAACAAGAATCTATCACTGTAGGGCAAGAAATTCTTCCAATTTTACTTCTCAACCTCCAATTTTGCAAACCCTAGCTCCGTAGTTGTGTGCACAGATGAGTCTTATCATTCTAGTGGGTTCTAGGGTTGAAAGGCGGCTGATTCCCCTTGAATTTTCATGCCCTAGGTGATTTAAAAGGGTAAAAATCGAAGCTGTACATTTTGCAGATTTTTCAGGATTTTCGCGCAATGTCACGACATCCTGGTGCAATGTCGCGACACCAGAACCAATTTTCAGCAATTTTCCTTAAATGACTTCCAGCTTTCTCAACGATTTTCCTTTGATCTTTCTCTCCTTCCTTGCTTAGAATGTCCTTATTTAACTATCCAAACATTAAACTACCTAAAGCAAGAAAAGAATTGGGATCAAGAGATGAACAATTTTCATGTTTATTATCAAGTGTAGCATGTTCATTAATGTTATCAATCAAACTAGATGAAGAAGTAACATCATGCGAAGTGGAAAGCCAATCATCAATTTCTATACAAGTGGCACATGGCCCATCACATTCACATGTGCAAATGAAAGAAGTATGTGGCGAGGAAGGGGAAATGAATTCTTCATCATGTTCAATAGATTCAAAGAAGCTTAAGTCATGCTTATCAACACTTGAAGAAGAGGATGCTTGTTCACACTTCTCAACATTTCTAACATCCAAGCTTAATGAATTATTTTCCACAATATCATCTCTAATACTAGTAGATGCATCATGCACTTCACCAAATTTCTTTTTATGCAATGCAACAAATTTGTCATATTTAAAATCAATACAATCCATGCACATGTTGTCATCACCACAAGAACAAGGCAAAGGCTCATCAAAATCAAGATCATCATCACAACTAGAATTTATAGAAATATCATGATCACCACACACATGAGTAATACAAGCAACATCATCAACTACACAACTACCATGTGAGACTTCATAGTGAGCATTTTCAATATCAGGCATTTGAGGGGATTCAACAACAATTTCTTCATCCACCTCATCATCACTCACATCAACAATCACAGTAGTATGAGGAGAGTTAACCTCTTCAAGAAGAGGAGGAATATTACCAAAGTGTAAAGGCGACTCCTCCGGTGGTTGAAGATATGCTTGCTTCTTGTTTGAATCTTGTGTGGGAGTAGGCATTGGGGATTGGAGATTATCCACTTGAGATGTGGCATTTGGCTCTTGTTCATCAATCTCCTTATCATTTTTGAAGTCATAAGGCCATGGTGCTCCTTCTTCTCCATTAGTCTTCTTCCATAAAACATGTTGTACAAAAGCCCTAATGAATTCTTCTATTGCCTCAAGCCGCTCTTCCATCTCCTTTGGAAGTTGATTAACCTCCTTTAACATGAACAACTCATATTGTTGAACTTTAAGCTCATCATACATCCTTCTCAAAAAAAGGGTTTGGTCATCCATATTTGGAAAGGTGAGGAAGGCATCAAGTCCATGTGTTGGGGGTATGGAGGGTGGAGGTGGGGGTCTATGGTAAGAGAGAAGTGAAGGGTTGTATGGATTTCTATGTGGTGTAGGGAGGTGGGTGGGGTGAATTTGTGGACAAGATGGTTCCAAGTGTGTTTGGAAGTGGTGGGGCATTTGAGATTCAAAGACATTGTTATGGCTTTGCGAATTCGCTCTCATGGAATCCAACTCTTGTAGAATGAAATCAACTTGGGAGTGTGTCGGAGTAGAAGACGCCTCATTTCTCCAAGTATGTGGAAGGCTTGGTGTTTCATCATTCCATGAAAAAGAATGCATAGGAGGATCAGTGTAGAACAAAAGCTCATAGTTAATGTTAAACTGAGACATAAAAATTGCAATCAAGCAAATCCCAATATGCAAAATGCAATGCTATACAAATATGCCTAAACCTAAAATAAAAGAAAAAGATGCAAAGATCATGGTATGTACAAACAAAAAGAAAACCTAAAATGCAACTAAACTAAATGCAACCTAAGAAAATGGACCCGGCCAAAACAAGTTTGATAACTGACTACTAGGGAACCAATTACTTGGCTCCCCGGCAACGGCGCCACTTGAAGAGCACCACTTTTGAGTGTGTGTGCGTGTAGCGCGCCCTAGGGTCCGCTCTTCAAGAAATTAAACCCAAGGGGTAGTGGAAGCTATCCCCGGGTGTTGATCTCAAGGAGCCTTAATGCAATTTAATTTCCTAGTAGCTAAGATGCAAACTAACAAAAGAGGGTTAAAATATTGTATTTGGTTTTTTTTTTTTAGAATAGATGCAAAAGGTATGATATGTTCAAAAGTAAAATAAAGATAGGATAAAAGTGAGATTTGGAGGGGGATGGAAATGGAATCATTCTTGATAAATGGAAACCTTGGGATTCATTGCTTTAAAAGATTTTTAGGGAGTTTATTATTGATTTTCTAATGAACCCTAGAGGAACTCCTCTAGGCTAGGCTTAGATTAACTTAATTAATCTCGGAACCCCGCACATTACTTAATTTAACCTAAATTGATTAAGCTCAAAATCAAAGTGAATTTGCTAATCGCAAGGGGCTCCTAATCCAACAACCGGAACCCCGAATTGCCACTTAATTAATCCTAGGGTTTCAATTCATTATTGGAATCCCACATAATAAACCAAGCTCTAGGATTGAAGTCCAATGCCACTCATGCAATTTGACAAATCCAAAACCAATTAAACCTACTAATCGCAAGGAACTCTTGATCCTACAACCGGAACCCCGCATTGCAACAAGATTAACCTATTAGTCCCAAGTCATTGGTGGAACCCCAACCAATAAATTGAAGCCAATAGGTTGAAGTCCAATGTTACTCAAGCAATTAGTAGATTTACTTGCTAATTTCTAAATACAAACACTTGACACCATGATCCACTAAACAAGAACCCTCATTTAGCACAATATTTTAACAAGAAAACATATATTAAATGATGAACCCATACAAATAAGATATGTTCAAGTCAATAGGTGCAATGTCAAGCATCCAAACAAAGAAAATAAACAAGACAAATTGTTTCCACCACTCTCATACAAAGATATAGAATAAAATTACAACCAAATGAAGAAATAAGCCCTAGAATCCTAGAAACATGCTTAAACATAAGGAAGAGAGAGTGGGAGAACAAGAACTCCCCTTTGAAGCTTCAGGCTCATCCATTGGCTCCCACCATCAAGAATGAGGGTGCCTAGCTACTGTCCTCCATGAGAAAGTCAGCACCAAGGAGTGGAGGTTGAGGAGACATGGAGATTTGGGTGGAAGAAGGTGGAAGATGGAAGATGGAGATGAAAGGAAATGAGAGAAAGATGAGTGCTAGGGTTTGTGGTGGCTCCAAATCTGTCAAATAGAGTGAAGTTTCGACCTAATATCCTCCCCAAGTCGGGTAAAACGAGTGGGTCTTGGTTTTGGGTCCGGGTTGGCCCAAAAAACAGCAAAATTCGTGAATTTGATATGATAGGAGAACCTAGGAGCTACTCGGAGTGCCTGGGCGCTAGTAGCCTCTGTCTGCCCCATCGCTTAGGCGCTATTCTGAGCGCCTGGGCGCTCGCAGTCTCTGCCGTCTTAGCGCCTGGGCGCTATTTTGAGCGCCTGGGCGATTTTCTCTGTTTTCTTCTACCCTTTTCTTCTTTTATTTGTTCTCCCATGGTTCTTCAATGATCCTACAAGTAAAAACACCATAGAAAAAGGATCAAATGCCCTAGAAATTAATTATTTCTAATTAACCTCAAATTATGGCAAATTAATCCTAATTTCATGCTAATTTCACTTAAGGATATAAGAAATTAAATGAGCACATTTTGAACCATAATTGCATCTTAGATATGTTAATTGCCTCATTTTATCATACAAAAACAATGCAAATCCAAGGATTTGTCAATACTCCCACACAAGATTTGAACAAGGAGCAAGCATCTCTTCAACCACAAGAGGAGTCACCATTACACTTTGGTAATATTCCTCCTCTTCTCGAAGAGGTTAACTCTCCTTATACTACTGTGATTGTTGATGTGAGTGATGATGAGGTGGATGAAGAAATTTTTGTTGAATCTCCTCAAATGCCTGATATTGAAAATGCTCAATATGAAATTTCACATGATAGTTGTGTAGTTGATGATCTTGCTTTTAGTACTCATGTGTGTGGTGATCATGATAGTTCTAGTTGTGATGATAATCTTGGTTTGAATGAGCATTTATCTTGTTCTTGTGGTGAAGTGCATGATGCATCTACTAGTACTAGAGATAATATTGTGGAAAGTGATGCATTGAGCTTGGATGTTCAAAATGTGGAGAAATGTGAACAATCACTCCCTTTTTCAAGTGTTGATAAGCATGATTTAAGCTTCTTTAAGTCTATTGAACTTGATGAAGAATTCATTTCCCCCTCTTCCCCACATACTTCTTTCTTTTGCACATGTGAATGTGATGGGCCATGTGCCACTTGCATAGAAATTGATGACTAGCTTTCCACTTCACATGATGTTGCTTCTTCATCTAGTTTGATTGATAACACTAATGAACATGCCACACTTGATAATAAACATGATAATTGTTCATCTCTTGATCCCAATTCTTTTCTTTCTTTAGGTAGTTGAAGAGCTCGGAAATTGATTAAGGTTTAGGTTCGAAGCAGTGCCGCCTCGAGTCCGCTCTCCAAGAAATTAAACCCGAGGGGATAGTGGAAGCTAACCCTGGGTGTCAATCTCAAGAAGCCTAGTGTAATATGATTCCTAATAGCTAATATGTAAACTTGAAAAGGCGGGTAAAAAGCATTTTTGTTTGGTTTTGATAGGAAGTTTGGTAAGTGCAAAAGGTAAAGTAAAAGATTAGAGTTAAAAGTGAGATTTGGATGAAAATGGGATAAAGGTCATTCTTGATGAATGAAAGCTTTGGGAATCATTGCTTCAAAAGGTTTTCGAGGAGTTTGTTTGATTTCTAAAGAACCCTAGAGGAACCCCTCTAGGCTAGGCTTAGGTTAACTTAATTAATGCCGGAACCCCGCACATTACTTAATTTAACCCAAGTTGATTAAGTTCAAAATCAAGAAATAATTGATTACGTAAGACTTTTAAATCCACAATTTGGGCCACCCGATAATTGCTCTAAATGTCTCTTTAAACCCTAATCCATTGATGGCCACCCATACAATAAATTAGGACCTAAAGAGTGTTTGCCTAATGTCTCAACACAACCAATTAATTCTTATGCCATCTCCCTCAAGCAAACAACTTAACATTCTTAAGCCACTAACCAAGCCACCTTGCATTAGCACATAATTTTCACCAAGAGAATAAAAAAACTATGAACCCATAAATTTCATTAAACTCAAAGCTAATAAGTAGCAATGTCAAGCATTATACAAGAAGGAAACAACATAAACATAAACATAGTTTCTAACCCTAATGACATAAATGCGTCCAACTAAGTGCCGTAAATGCACCTCAACCAAATGCAATAGCAATTAATACAACCCACCAAAATGTCATAAATGCAACCCTAGAAACCTAGAAAAGCATAAATACAACAAATGGGGAAAGGGTTAGAACTAGGAAAACTCCCCTATTGAAGCTTCAAGCTCATCCCTTGGCTCTCACCACCAAGAATGGTGGAGCCTAGCTGCTACTCTCCATGGAGGAACCAACAAGAAGGAAGGAAGGAAAGGAAGCCATGGAATGATGGAAGAAGAATGAAGAAGATGAAGATAGAGAAGAGAGAAGAGAGAGTTAGGGCTTGTGGTGTGAAATTGGGGACCAAATCTGCCTAATTTGTGTGTATCTTTAGTGTTTTTAAGTCTCCAAGTCGGGTCAAGTGAGTGGGTATTCAAGTTAGACCCAAATCAGGCCCAAAACGCGACTGAAATGTTGCAAAATTCGCGCAGTTCGCCGTCCACTTCGCCGCGACGAGGTGATGTTGCTTCTGGAACTCTAGGGGCCTTCTCGCCGCAGCAAAGCCACGGCGAGCTCATGTCTTTTCTACCAAAATCAAGCTTTCTCGCCGTCTGTCTCGCCGCGGCTTCAGTTCTACCTCTTTGTTTGGCCTTTTTCTTCGTCCCGGGTCCAATCTTTTGGTCCTGAGCGACCCTGCAAGTGGAAACAAAACTAAACAAGGATCAAATAGCCCTATAAACCAATTCATACAAATTATTCTACAATTATGGCTAATTAACCCTAATCTAACACTAGTTTCACCTAAGAGTCTAAGTTCTACATTAGGAATTATTGGACCAATATCGCATCTCAATCATGTTAATTGCCTCAAATTAGGCATATAACAACCATACAAATCAGATATTTGTCAGTAGTTTAATAAGGAAAGATTCAAATGCTTTGATTGATACAATTGTAAACAAGAATGAATCTTTCCATTTAATTTTATCTTGTGACCTGCCACCCGACATTGGTGGAAATGAAAATGATTGTTTTGCTACACCCAATGTCGAGGGTGATGCCAATGTGGCTGCATGCTTGGTTCCTACTGATGGGAGCCTTATTGACTTGCTTGGTTGTGATGTTTACGTGGAGAATCCTGCTTTGAAACTGCATATGTCATGTTATAAATCTCTCCATGT
Organism: Mimosa bimucronata; assembly: GCA_037074515.1. NCBI lineage: Eukaryota > Viridiplantae > Streptophyta > Magnoliopsida > Fabales > Fabaceae > Mimosa > Mimosa bimucronata. Next base: position 8,527,731 of record CM073446.1, read on the forward strand.
ATTCCCTTTTGGACTAGATACTGCTGCTGGTCCAGTGTTTCTTTTTCAGGAACCCCCACTACCAAGGAAGTCTAATATAGGAGAAGGAGCCACATTGAAGAAAAGCATGCTTCTCATCTTAGATGAGAACTTCTCCTTCAAATGTCTGAAGAGGCCATAACAAAGGTTGTCTCTTTCCTCACTTATTTTCTTCCTAATCTTCATGCATAATGTAGCTTAATTATTGTATGAAGGAGATAAGTGTGGGGGAGAGACACTTTCCAGTAGTAAAAAGAGTAGTTGTTTTTGTTTTCTTTCAAATAAAGGCTTCTTGCTCACACCAAGACCACACTTGATTTCAATATGCTTTTAATTGATATTTCCATATTTTGCTACATTGAGGACAATGTAGAAATTAAGTGTGGGGGAGGGATGTGCTTCATAGTGAGTGAAGTGGGTAAAAACTATTGTATCTTGGTTATGTTTTTAGCTTCAAAAACTTGAAAAAAAATTTTGAACTTTTCCTCACTTCCACTCTTGTTCTTCTTTGGACTTGACATGATATCTTTGGACTTGTTTTGGCAATTATGGGAATTCCTTCATGCTTTCAGATATGTGTTGATGCTTTTGATTAATCTTCTTGATTGACAACTTTGTTGATTGGAATTGATGCTTTATTGTTGAATCTTGGTTGTAGTTTATCATTGTTTATGAGTCTTGGAGAATTAGCCATGTTGTGAGGTTTATTTGGGCCTATTGTTCATTCTTGTGTGATAATCCACTTGTTGCCATTCTCTAGAACTTGTTTGCATTCTTGGTCAAAACTTGTTAAATTTAGTGTAATGAAGCATGACAAAGGCATTCATTTTATTCCCTCACATTCCAAACACAAACCACAAACACTCTTTCCATTTGCCACCCCATTTGAGCCCTTCACTTGATGTTTTGCATAAATTGCCAATATATGTAAAGTTGCATCATTGCTTGAATTAAATGAAAAATGCCACTGCTTGATTGTACATAGGCATGCCATATATAGAGAAAAACAAAAGTACAAAAAGATGAAAAAGAAAATGTGGAAATGCAAAATAAGGCATGTGTGGTTTCTGGCAAGTTGCAATTAGTGCTTTGAGTTTAATTAGGCATTTAAGTATGCACAACATTATGTTTCATTCATTTCATCACACCATGCACCCATTCCACCATTACAAACCCAAAAGCCCTTTTGATGCATTACACTTTTTGTGTTTAAGTGGAGATTTTAGAATTCCTACAAGCCTATGGTAGAGTGTGCTTCAAAGTGGATCTTGAGAGTATAAAATGAACCCGATATGGTGAGAAGAGTGAAACACTTATCCTTGAGTAACCTTCTCCTTTACTCATCCTCATTGCATTCACCACACTCAGGTTAGCTCTTTAGCATCACTCTATTCCTCATTGCTTGTTGGTTAGGGGGTTGTCAATTTGTATTAGCTCATATTCATCTAGCATGTTAAAGTTCTCATTTATGCCTTACTTACCATTGTACGTAAGTTTTTAAACTTGTCTTTGTCCGGGAGTACAAAGGTTTAAGTGTGGGGGAGTTGACAAAACTCTGATTTGTAATGTTTTTATATGCTTAATTTAAGGCAATTAACATGATTGAGATGCGATATTGGTCCGATAATGCCTAATGTAGAACTTAGACTCTTAGGTGAAATTAGTGTTAGATTAGGGTTAATTAACCATAATTGTAGATTAATTTGTATGAATTGGTTTATAGGGCTATTTGATCCTTGTTTAGTCTTGTTTCCACTTGCAGGGTCACTCAGGACCAAAAGATTGGACCCGGGACGAAGAAAAAGGCCAAAAAAAGAGGCAGAACTGAAGGCACCTCGCCGCGGCTTCGCTGCAGCAAGACAGACGGCAAGAAAGGCCTAATTTTGGCAGAGAAGACATGAGCTCCCCGCGGCGAGCCCACTGCGAGAGGGCCCCAAGAGTTCCAGTCGCGAATTTTGGGCCTGATTTGGATCCAACTTGAAAACCACTCACTTGACCCGACTTGGGGGACATAAAACCCGAAATACACACCCCATTAGGGTATATTTTGGAGTCCCAAACCCTAGCCTCTCATTTTCCTCTCATCTCCATCTTCCATTTTCCACCTTCTTCCTTCAAATCCTCCATGGTTTCTCAACTTCCACTCCTTGTTGGTGTTTTCTTCTTGGAGGACAGCAGCTAGGCTCCACCATTCTTGGTGATGGGAGCCAAGGGATGAGTTTGAAGCTTGAATAAGGGGAGTTTTAGTTCTAATCCTTCTTCCTCTTGTTGTATTTATGCTTTTCTAGGGTTATAGGAGTATATTTCTGACATTTGGTTGTGTGCTTGAACTTTGTATATTGTAATGGGGTTAGAAACTATGTTTATGTTATTTCCTTCTTGTTCAATTGCTTGACATTGCTATTTATTAACTTTGAGTTTAATGAAATTTATGGGTTCATAGTTTTATTATTCTCTTTGTGAAAATCATGTGCTAATGCAAGGTGGCTTGGTTAGTGGATTAAGAGTGTTAAGTTGTTTGCTTGAGGGAGGTGGCATAGGAATTGATTAATTGTGTCTAGACATTGGGTAATCACTCTTTTCGACCTTAATCTTTGTTTGGGTGGCCATCAATGAGTTAGGGTTAATTGAGAAATTAAGTGCAATTGTGGGGTGACCCAAATTGTGGATTTAAAGTCTTGCATGATTAGTAGTTCTTGAATTTGTCAAATTGCATGAGTGGCGTTGGACTTCAATCCTAGAGTCTTGATTTATTATTTGGGGTTCCAGTAATCGATTAAACTCTAGGATTAATTAAGTGGCAATTCGGGGTCCCGGTTGTTGGATTAGGAGCCCCTTACGATTAGCAAATTAATTCTTGATTTGGAACTTAATCAACTTGGGTTAAATTAAGTGATGTGCGGGGTTCCGGCATTAATTAAGTTAACCTAAGCCTAGCCTAGATGGGTTCCTCTAGGGTCCTTTAGAAATCAATTAAACTCCCTGAAAATCGTTAGAAGCAATGATTCCCGAATCTCTCATTCATCAAGAATGATCTTTATCCCATTTTCATCCAAATCTCACTTTTAATTTCCACATTTTACTTTACCTTTTGCACATACCAAACTTCACATTAAAACCAAACAAAAATGCTTTTTACCCGCCTTTTCAAGTTTACATATTAGCTATTAGGAATCATATTACACTAGGCTCCTTGAGATCGATACCCAGGGTTAGCTTCCACTATCCCCTCGGGTTTAATTTCTTGGAGAGCGGACTCGAGGCGGCACTGCTCTGACATAACCCCAACGGTTAGGTGCTCTTCAGAGACAGATTGAGCTCTTACATGTTGTAAGGGGGAGTGGTTCTCAAGTGCCCAGATTAAACTTGAGGGAGAAATGGCTTCACAAGTGCCCGGCTAAACTTGTGGGTTTGTAAAGGCTTCTCTTGTGCCCGATTTAAACAAGAAGGTAGTGGATTGGAAATCTCAGGTGGAGCCTGGGGACCGGATGTAGGTCAAAGGAATAGACCGAACCAGGATAAATCTCTGATTACATCTTCTCTTCCCTTAACTCATATTTTTCAGCATATCTAACTTGCATATATCTTAATGCATTTCACAGTTTGAAATACTGTCAGTGATAAATAGAAAATGATTTTAAATATTGATTATTGTTTTCATTGTGATTTTGCAAAGAGAATATAAGTTTTATTCTATCACCCAATTCACCCCCCTCTTGGGTGACAGCTAATATTTACAGTAATTAGGGTTAGGGTTAGGCTAGTGAAAGAAAGGTCAAGAGAGGAATTCAAACATCTTGAGATAAGTGACTACATGCATCTCTTCCATCTTCCTTCATTTTACAACATTTTTTTAGAAGCAACCACTCCCCTAAACTTGTTTCAAATTGAAATCTTTGTACTCCAAGTCTTATTGAGATACTTGAACTACATTATTTTCTTCTCATTTCCATCATTTTTTTCATTTTTTTTTTATTTTTCTTGATGTAGGAGTACAATCTATTGAGAACACCATGCACCGTTTATGTTTCCCAAACCAATTTTGTACCATTATCCACATTTAGCAAACCATCCAATCCTTGCTATACCAATGATTCATCAATTATCTCAAGATTTTGGTAATTCATGGTTTTTCAAATTGCTAAGGTTAAAGTCCATTATGGGTTCCAAAAGGAAAATTCATATGGTTTTTCATTATAAGGCTCAAAGAGGGTGCAAATGGATTTGTGTCATAGGTTGGCTTGAAAGGCTCATTCTCTCAGTCCAAAAAAAAAGGCTCATTCTTATTTAAAAGAATGCCCAAATCATTTTTCAAAAATGTGTGAAAACATCCAATTGTTTCAAGAGATTCAAAGATGAGTTCTAAAGCTTTTCAATTGAGACAGAAAATATATGCCAATTTGCTACAAAATCTCCCAACAAAAGCGTTCAAATCATTCCATCATCTCTTGTGCATGAATTTTATTTTCAAAAATTGCTAGGAATTAAGATTTAAAATTCAAATCAATCATCTACAAATATTGACCACATTTTCCTATCAAACATATCACAAAGGCAATTTTTCTATCATTGGATCACACATTCACCATATGAGATAATTAATCAATCTAACTCAATTTTCAAACATTCAAAACCACAAAACAGTCCAAATTTTCAAAAACTGAATTCATGCCAAATTAGCCAAAAAGTTCAAAAATACCCTCACCCCAAACTTAAAATTCACAGTGGCCTCACTGTCAAAAGGGAAAACTAAGGGCCTTCTCTCATACAAGATTGCATGAAAGGCTAAAAAATCACCTGTAATCGATGGAGTATATATCAATAAACTCCACAAGCAACAAAGTGAAAGTTAGCCGTATCATATACAAATGAGCTAACTATAATAGCAGTTCACAATGTGCAACAAGTTTAATCCAACTAGGTATCAACAAAAGGAGAGAGCACGGTAGTGCAAAGATCATAGTTTACCAAAAGCAATGCACTACAATTTTTTGTCAAAAAGTCCTAGAGCTAACACTAAAACAAGTTGGATCCAACGATCAAAAGCTAACTATTCCCTATGACTATCATCACAACAAAACAATTATCCAGATCCACTTGTTCATCTGCAATGCCAACATCAGTATTGGTCTCCTCATTAGAGATATGCAGCACCAAGCTCTATCCTCACATTACCTACAAGCCAAAACAAAACAAGCAGACCACCAAAACATACATATTTGAAGATATTCAACCTTATTTCCCTTGGTTTTTCTTGTTCTTCTCTCTTTCTTCTCTGAAATTTCTCTATGGCTGTTCATATTTTCCAAATTTGTGTTTTTTACTCCCTAAGTGGCTAAACTTCCATTCTAGGATTATTTTAAACCTTTGTATGGATTAAGACTTGATTCTTCCTCTCTTTTGGTAGTAAATGATATGTGTGTGTGTGTGTGCACGCGCGCGCGTTAATTTTATCCTTCTCTTTATACTTCTAAGTGTTTGGCCACCATTTAGTTTGATTTGTTCTTGTGGGTTTGACTTGAGAGAGCTAATCCATGTGTAGAACTTGGTTAAAATCATGCTTTACTTGAAATTTACATGATAAATGGAAGGCTTATTGGTAAAATAGAGATATCTTTGCTAACCTTGCATTGTCACATTAGGGTTTGTTTTCAAATAATGTGGCTTAATTGATTGGCTTCACCCACCTAACAAGTAATGAAATCTACAAAAGCCAAAGTTGATAAAAAGAGGGTAACATATTCACATTTTAATCAAGAATTCAATGACTTTAACCCTACTATCCACTCGGCACGTTTTCCTATCATATATACATCAAAATACATATAATTCCACCCAAAAAGTGTATAAACTATAGAAAAATGTGCTAAAATGGCATTGAATTTCAAGAGGTTAACAGTTAGCATTGGTAGAATTTGTCAAGGAAAATGCTAAAGTTTTGAGGACTCTCAATATCAATCATTTATGTTTCAGGTGATTGTAGGGACTGAACGTTCCAACAATTATTTATGAGTTAGCATACTCACATCATACTCTTGTTGCTTCATTTACGTAACCCTCATCTTTTTTTATGGGATTGTGTACTGTTCTTGCATGTTTTTCTTAATTTTTAACAATGCATTTTCCAATCTTTACCTATTTGAAAGCAGAAGTGCTAGCACATTTCCTAGCGACACATCAGCAAAGCATTATGTGCGTCCATTACTTCCGTTCTCTTCACTACACGCTATTTACTTTACTGTATGTGAAAGTGATAATTAGGGGTGTTCACGTGGTCCAGCCGCCCAGGACGCCCGCCCCTACCTGAACAAAAAATGCTTGACCCAGCCCGAAGAAAATAGGCCCAACAAAAAATAGCCATATTTGGGCTAGGCATGTTTGTGGGCAGGCCGGGCATCGAGCATGGTATGTTGCCCTGCCCACAAAATAAATAATATTATATATATTTTTAATACATAATTAATATTATATATTTATATTACATGTTAATATGTTATTATAATTATAATATTTTGATATATATATATAGCATATTATATATATAATATTTATAATCTTATTTTTATGGGTAAGCAAATAATAATAGCCCCACATTCTTCATTCTTGATTCAACAATTCTAGGGAGTGATCACATGGGCATGATGCCCACCCTGACCTTGCTCAGCCCAAAATGGTATGGGCTTCAAATAGGCAGGGCGGGCTGTATGCAGCCCACTCATGTTTTGGGCAGGGCATTGGGTAGGGGTCCTGCCCTGCCCAACCCTTGCCCATGCATACCCATAGTGATAATTATGGGCCATCTTTTGGGCTTTTTGTAAAAAAATACCCTCTAAATATTTTTCCAGTAAATATTTTTAGTAGCATATTCTTTGCGGTCAGTTGTGGGACATCTTTTCAGCTTTCTTTTAAAAAAAATCCACAAAAGTATTGCTCTGAAAATAACTACTGGTCTATCTTTTTGAAACCATTTTTTTTTGAAAAAGCACTGACAAATCCTTGGATTTGTATGTTTTTATGTGTTTAAATTGAAGTTTCTAACATGAAAAAGATGCAAGATTGGTCCAATTGTGCTCATTTAATATAATTGATTTCTAGGTGGGATTTGCATGAAAACGAGGTTAATTAGCCATAATTGTAGATTGATTTGCATTAATTAATTTATAGGGCTATTTGATCCTTGTTTAGTCTTATTTCTACTTGTAGGGTCGCCCAAGGACCAAAGCGGAGATCCAGGAAGAAGAGAAGCTCAAAAGAAGATTAAATGGATGCACCAAGGCAGCCAAAAACAGAGGAACCTCTCTGTATGGTGTGCCGCGGCGCACAAACATGTGTGCTGCGGCATACGAAGAAAAAATGTGAAATTGACCCCTCTGTATGGCATGCCGCGGCATACAAACATGTGTGCCATGGCACACGAAGAAAAATGCATAATTGGCGCCTCTGTATGGTATGCCGCAGCATACAAACATGTGTGCCGCAGCATACGCGCATCAGAATAACTTCTTGTTTTTGCTGATTTTTCAACTTGGATCCGACCCAAATCAAATATAACTCGATACCCACTTGTTTTAAACTGAAATTGGTCGAACCCTAGACCATTCTAACCATTCTTCAGCCACCACAAACCCTAACACACTCATTTCCTCTCATCTCCTCCTCTTCCATCTCCCATTTTCCTTCCTCCAAATCCATGGCTTCCATCCTCTTCCTCCTTATTGCTGGTTCTTCCATAGAGAGTAGAAGCTAGGCTCCACCATTCTTGGTGGTGGAAGCCAAGGGATGAGCTTAAAGCTTCAAAGGGGAGTGTTGTTCTCCATTCTCTCTTCCTCTTGTGTATTTCAATTTATCTAGGGTTCTAGGGATTGTTATATGCATTTGGTTGTAATTTTATTCTATATCTTTGTATGAGAGTGGTAGAAACTACTTGTCTTGTTTATTTTCTTTGTATGGATACTTGACATTGCACCTATTGACTTGAACATGTCTTATTTGTATGGGTTCATCATTTAATATATGTTTTCTTGTTAAAATCTTGTGCTAAATGAGGGTTCTTGTTTAGTGGATCATGGTGTCAAGTGTTTGTGTTTAGAAATTAGCAAGTAAGTCTACTAATTGCTTGAGTAACATTGGACTTCAACCTATTGGATTCAATTTATTAGTTGGGGTTCCACCAATGACTTGGGACTAATAGGTTAATCTTGTTGCAATGCGGGGTTCCGATTGTAGGATTAAAGTTCCTTGTGATTAGTAGGTTTAATTGGTTCTTGAATTTGTCAAATTGCATGAGTGGCATTGGGCTTCAATCCTAGAGTATTGATTTATTATGTGGGGTTCCAATAATAAATTAAACCCTAGGATTAATTAAGTGGCAATTCGGGGTTCCGGTTGTTGGATTAGGAGCCCCTTACAATTAGCAAATTCACTTTGATTTTAAGCTCAATCAACTTAGGTTAAATTAAGTAATGAGCGGGGTTCCGGCGTTAATTAAGTTAACCTAAGCCTAGCCTAGAGGGGTTCCTCTAGGGGTCTTTCAAAAATCAACATGAAACTCCCTAAAAATCTTTCAAAGCAATGAATCCCAAGGTTTCCACTTATCAAGAATGATTCCATTTTCATCCCCTCCAAATCTCTTTTTTATCTTATTTTTATTTTACTTTTGAACATATAACACCTTTTCCATCTATCCTATGAAAAAACCAAATACAATATTTTTACCCGCTTTTGTTAGTTTACATCTTAGCTACTAGGTCATCTTTTGCGTAAGGCTCCTCAAGCGAACGACACCCGGGGGTTAGCTTCCACTATCCCCTTGGTTCTTATTTTCTTGAAGGGCGGACCCAAGGGCGCGCTACACGCACACACACTCGAAAGTGGTGCTCTTCAAGCACTAAATATTTTGACTATTTATTTATTTCAATAATTAATTATTTTCGGAAATAATCACGTTTGCTAAATTGTTTTACTTTTTATTTTAAAAGGTGAATTACTTATTTTCCTCCATAGCACTTAGAAGTATTCATCTTATCCATCCAATCAATCTGAATGGTCAGAAAAAGACACATCACATAACCTTTTAAAATTTTTTCCATAGAGAATCCCAAAGAGATCCACTATTATGAAAGACAAACTTTTTTATTGCAATGAACGGTTCAGATTTGCTTCTAAGGGAAACTAAGGAGATCCACATTTACATTGTAACATGTGTTTATATATAACGGGCTAACTAGGCTTATTATACTCACTGGGCTCTGGCCCAATAGAATAACAAACTAACTACAGAAGCCTATTTCAACACTCTCCTTTAAGTTTGGGGTTGTAAATCTATCTCTCCCTACTAGTTTTATTAGTATATCTGTTACTTAATTTGCAGAATTTTCAATTTTCAAGTTGATAAGTTTCTCTTGAAATTTCTCCCTTACAAAATGAAGGTCTATCTCAATGTGTTTTATTCTTTCATGATATACCGGATCCAAGGCTATGAAATCCCTAATTTACTATCACAATAGACATTTTCAGGTTTTGGGTGATGGAGATTCGATTCCTTTGGCAGTCCCACAACCCATACAACCTCTATGCTTTAGCAAATATCAGGTCACAGACCTCTGCGTGGTCTCACATGCTCCCCAATCAGCATCACAATAGCAATGTCAGATTTCCTATTGAGCAGATAAGAACTTTAACTCTAGAACTTTGCTCTCGCAAAACTTTATACTCCCTCCGTCCTCAAATATAAGATCTATTTTGGGAGGAGAGCTTAATCTTAAATATAAGACTTCTTTCTATTTTTACCAATTTTTTCTTAAACTATCCCTATTGATTCTTCTCTATAAGAAATAAGCAAGAGAGGAACGGGGGAGTAAATATCAGTGGTTATGGTGTTTTGGTAATATCATGTAATTTTAACTGACATCCTTAATCTAATCAAATTAAATAAATAGTTCTTGTATTTAGTAACAGAATGAGTGAGATATATATAAAGTTGATAAGTGTTAGGTGCTATGTAATTTTGAATAATGTTGACTACTAATTTATTATTATATTTAGTTTTCCGACTGGTCTTATGAGCATGAATATTAGGAAAGAAAATTGAGACAAATATTAATGTTGATTGTAACGAAATATTTACTCATAATGGAGATTATTCTTCTATAATGAAAGAAACAAATATTAATACTAATTGAAAAAAAATAAATACTAATAATAATGTTTTCATGGTGAAAAATAACCCAACCCGCTAAAACGGATTTATGATTGGGTTACACGAGATTTCATATATAAGGTTGAAAAGTTAATTGATTGATTAATAGTACATATCTTATCATCATAACATCAAGAAACAAGATTACTTTTCGTCCCCACACAAAAAATCGAGAAAACTTGAGCTCCAAGTATTAACCTATAAATCACATCTTCAAGCTTCTATAGACTATATATATCCACCATTAACCATTCTAACGTGCTTGCTTTCTTCAAGTATCTCTCGCATTTCTTTTTATTTCCTGGTCAGCTGTAATTTCTCCCTTCTTTTTCTCTGTCAACATGTCCACAAACATAATCCACAGAACAGAAGTAGACAGGATCAATGGTTTGCCAGATTCCTTACTTGTTCATATTCTATCTTTTCTTCCAGCTGAACAAGCAGTTGCCACAAGCCTCTTGTCCAAAAGGTGGAGGCCCCTCTGGCTTTCTCTTCACACTCTTCAATTTAACCTTAGAAACCTTTGCAGTATTCCATTTTTTCATCGATTCGTAGACAAAGTGCTAACATCGATAGATTTAAAATCTGTCAAAAAGCTTGTTCTTCATTATTACTGTTTTAGAGCTATTAAGTATTTTAGACGTGGAAACATTAACAAGTTGATAACTGCTGTGATTAGTAGTGAATTTGAACATCTAGAGCTACATATGAAGCGGCGGAATGCATATGAGTTGCCCTCTTGTGTTTTCATTGCCAAGAACATTAGGGTTTTGAAGCTGAGAGGAGTAAGGATCGGTACTCTTTCTCATGTTGATACGCCTTTGCTTGAAGTATTGCATGTGAAACGTGTTGAATTTTCTGATCTTAGAAGAAGTTTGGAAATGCTTCTATCTTCATGTGCTTTGCTAAAAGACTTCGTAATAGAACTTTCAGATGTAGTGGATCATTGTCCACTCAACATTAGACGAGTTGAAAATTTGGTCACGGCAAATGTTCCACAATCACTGATTCCATTGAAAGCTTTGTCCAATGTTCCATTTCTAGACTTAAATGAGGTAAGAAAAATATACATCACAAGAAAATTGGCTCTCTCTCTCTCTCTCTCTCTCTCTCTCTCTCTCTCTCTCTCTCTCTCTCTCTCTCATATTTTTAGTCTGTTTTAATATTTTAAACAGGATATGTGGTCATTTAGTGATGAAATCCCAGTATTTGACAATTTAACCCACTTGAAATGCATTGTTGACGAGTGGACTAGGATGGTGAATCGGCTCCAAAGTTTTCCCAAACTTCAAAAGCTTGTAATTTACAAGGTTTGAAGATTTAATTTATCTTTTTTTGGTGTAATGCTTCAATTAAAATGGTTATAAATTAAATGTTTTTTATTATGGTCAGGTTGAATCTGAGTCTCCACCTGAACCAATATGTGGTGTTCCTCTTTGTCTTTCATTACATCTAAAAGAGTTCACTCTTTGTGACTTTAGTAGTCATGAAAATGAGTTAGCATTGGTAAAATTTATAATGAAGAATGCAAAAGTTTTGAGGATTGTCAATGTTGGTCGTGCGAGTGCAGATATAATTTATAACGAACGACGCCAAAGGTTCCAAAAATTAGGGGCATACCTCTCATCAGGCTCTGAGAGTTGCAGTGTCATGAATGGACAACTTCCTATATTTATGATTCTTGATATTTCATTTCTCCACTTAGTGGTATAGAGCTATGTGTTTTTTTTTATACTTCATTTGCAACCTTAAATTTTTTGTTATGTGATTGGCATGTGCTATTACATGACTTTTGGTGTTATTTTGAACTATTCATTTGCCTATTGCTTAGGCTTGGGCCTGTGAATATGCAGTTTTAGTAGTCAACATTGATATGAAGAAAAAGCCACAAGATATTTCTTTCAACTTCTAACAATAAGTTTACAAACTACTCACTGCCAGATTTTATTCTCAACTATGATTATTCCGATTTTAGTATGAGGAGATGCTTCCCAATAATTTATTTTTTTTTATGCAATTTGTAAAAGGTTTTAAATGGAGATTTTGGTTGCTTCAATTAAAAAGGATTCTTTATGTATTGATGGTTAAATCGATAATCAAATCATCTGTAAGTATTAACTTCCGATATGATCTATATTAGCTTGTATATTTTGCTGCTTTATTACATTTAAGAAAAGTGAACAAAATTTTTACGCCCCTTGCCCTTCAAACCTCAATCGAAAACTCTTTGATGCTTCTAGAAGTTTCAGACGATGAATTGAAAATAGTTTGAATTATTAGAACTTAGATATCATACGAAAGATCTCTTCTTCAAATTCCTTGTATCAAGGGAACTGTCATGGTGCCTTTGACTGGAATCTAATCGAACATTATTCTAAAGGTGTTTAGCAACAGAGCAAACGTGCAGTTGCAAGAGATAACGTACAGAGAAATTATTCTGATTGAAATGACACATCCTACATTTACGTGTTCGATTTCTCTCGGTGGCATTTTCCTCCGTAGCCCTTAGAAATATTCATCTTATCCATCCAATCAATCTGAATGATCAGAAAAAGACACATCACAACCTTTTAAAATTTCATTTCCATAGAGAATCACAAAGAGATCCACTATTATAAAAGACAAACTTTTTTATTGTAATGAACTGGTTTAGATTTGCTTCTAAGAGAAACTAAGGAGATCCACATTTACATTCTAACATGTGTTTATATATAACGGGCTAACTAGGCTTAGTATACTCACTGGGCTCTGGCCCAATAGAATAACAAACTAACTACAGAAGCCTATTTCAACACTCCCCTTTAAGTTTGGGGTTGTAAATCTCTCCCTACTAGTTTTATTAGAATATCTGTTAATTTGCAGATTTTTCAAGTTTCAAGTTGATGAGCTTCTCTTGAAATTTCTACCTTACAAAATGAAGGTCTATCTCAATGTGTTTTATTACCGGATCCAAGGCTATGTAAATCCCTAACTTACTATCACAATAGACATTTACAGGATTTGGGTGATGGAGATTCAGTTCCTTTGGCAGTCCCACAACCCATACAACGTCAGCAATTGCGTATCCAAGTTCTCTGTATTTTGCTTCAGCAAAAGACCTCGAAGCTTTCTGTTGTTACTTTGATTTCTAGCTACATGATGTGGGACCCTCTATGCTTTAGCAAATATCAGGTCACAGACCTCTGCGTGGTCCCACATGCTCCCCAGTCAGCATCACAATAGCAATGTCAGATTTCCTATTGGGCTGATAAGAACTTTAGAACTTTGCTTCAAGTATCTCACCACATCAAGAGTTGCTGCCATGTGAATCTTCACGGGACTTTGCATGAATTGACTGAGTATCTGCACAGAAAAAGAGATGCCAAGCCTAGTCATTGTTATCTCAATGGAGGAAGGAAGATAGATAGAGAAATTGAGAGGGAGGTGATGCAAAAAGGAGATGACTAGAGAATCAAATGGAGAAAGACTGGATCAGAGATAACCACAGATAGAGGGAGATCAGAGCTGGATGACCAATGATCGGATACAAACAAATAGATATACAACAATTAGAGTCATCCTAACAAATGTATTCCTCCTATTACTTACAAAACGATCATTAATTCGTCTTTACTTGGCAGGTCACACCACTTAAAAAATGAAAAATCCTTTACAATGGCAATCATATATGTCTTGTAAAATCATATTTCTAAATATGTAACATATAGTGCACGTCGTCTCGTGCGTTGCATGAGAAGAAGACTCTAGTTTCTACTGAAATATAAAAATGTTCGTGAAAGGAGCATGTTGTGGCAAACTAAGCTTTTCAATAAATTTTTGCCATCCCTGCAACAAATTTTGTAGTCCTATAGCTATTACGTTTTGTTTGCCCAGCGACCATCCTTTTTAAACCATGCAACTTCTTTGATTTTATATTTGTAGGCTAAAGTCTAATTTTGTCCTGAAAATTTTCACATATGATCTATCGCGTAGTAGTCAAAGTTTTTGTTGCAAGTGTTAAACAAAAAGCAATCATAGCAATAGTCATACAAAGTGTTAAAAATCAATGTTATTTTGTTTTTTTTACTATCAATCTTAGTATTCATATGATTAGGATAGGATAACCGTGCTTCTTTTAAAATGTTATTGCTGTGACGATATAATTCTAACAAAAAATTTCTAGATACTCAAAGGTCCTATGTGTAAACTTTTAGGGTGAAATGGGACTTGGCCTTAAATTTGTTGCAGCATTATAAAGCTCCTACAATACCCCGTAGAAAACTTTGTAATTATTAAAATAGTAAATTGTGCAGCATTATAAAGCTCCTACAATACCCCGTAAAAATTGTCATTATTATTATTCAATAGAAAACTAATTCTCAGTTTTAGTTTTATATCTCGAATATGTTCATATTTACTGCACGGCCATCAATTCAAGTCATATTGCCAACAAAAGAAAGTCAGGTCATATCAAATTATTAGAACTCACAAACATCAATCATTAACTTTATATATGAAATCTTGTCAAATTCTTCGGTGAACCAATTTAAGCCGGTTGGGTTTTTTTCACCATAAAATCATTAATACATATTTTCTTTCAACCAGCATTAATATTTGTCTTCTTTTATCCTAAAAGATTTAAAGCCATTATTAATATTTATCTCAATTTTCTTTACTGATATTCATTCTCATAATAGCAATAGCAAAACTAAATATAATCACAGATTATTAATCTATTTTTTGTTGTTTTAAAATATCATAACGAAAATTTAACAGTTAAAATTTATTTATGTATTTATTAAAATATTATAGTATTTTATTAGTAAGTTTACAAAATATTGAATCTAAACCATTCAAATTTCAATCAAAAGGTAGAGATGGGGGAAAATGAGTGGAAGAGGACTTTAAGAAAAGAGTAGGAAAGCCAAGTCCGGATTGGACGGCAAATATAATCAACTTTACATTATACTATGAATGTTTATATCAAGTCTTCTTTTGATCTGTTAATTTTAAAAATTGCACTTTTTTTTTTTTTTTTTTTTTTGCTAACGTCGTTAAGATCATTTAACGAAAAGTACTAGCTCAACAAATTTAAATAATGATTTTATAGTTATTTTTTCACTAATTATTTTGTATAAAAATTTTGATATTTTAAATTGGGCCATCTTTATTAATATTGAATTATAAAATCACTTTTTAATTTGCTGACTCAACATTTTGCGTTAAATAAAACTAACGACGTAAGGAACAAAAGTGCACTCTTCAAAATGACTAATAAAAGGAGACTTAATGCAACATAAATGACCAAAAATATACTTCAGCCTTATACTATACTACCAATAAAGAAGCTAATGGAAAATTGTCAATCAAATTAATTGCCCCATAACCTAGAATATGAAGCATTATTAAATATAGTATATATGAAAATCAAAATCTTTTAAAAACCAACTGTAAGCACATGCCAGGTTGGATTTTTTTTTTTTCCATTATGAAATCGTTAATAATTATTATTTTCTTTCAATTATCATCAATATCCATCTTCGGTCACCATGAAAGAATTACCTCCATTATTAATACTTATTTCCTTTCAATCAACATTAATATCCGTATCAATTTGTTTCCTTACATTCATGCTCATAATAACTAAAGGGAAACTAAATATAATAACAAATTATTAGTTATCATTGACTCAAAATTACATAGGCCTTGCAATTTAGTAGCGAAAATAATCAACTTCTCATTACAAGGAAATCTAGCTCGAATCAGGAGTTAGATTGAAATAATAATCATCCCATCATGATTTTTAGAATTATAAATTTTTCTTACTAATGTATAATGAACTTCTCAATATAATTTAATATGAATAAAAAAATTGCAAATTTGTGTAGACAAAAAAAAAAAATGCTTGCTTGTCGTACTCTAGATCCCACAAGGTTAGACTCCACTTGATCATGAGTTATGAGTCATATCCCTGAATTGTGGGTGAGCCCAACCCCTTTCCTAAATTTCTCATCTAAAAAAATCATTGCAACTTAGTTATGGAAATAATTTATAGCAAAAAAAATGCAAATAATTATATTTACTAATAAGGAAGCTAATGGAAGACTGTAACTTCTCAATCTAATATATATATATATAAATAAGGTTTCCTTAATTGAAAAAGAAAATTACAGAATATCATCAACAACAAATGTAATTAATACCCTTTTAATTGAGATTTGAATACCCTAACAATCATGCGATGATACCAACAGAGAAACTAAATAAAATCACAAATTTAGTCAACATTTTGAATCATATTACGCACGCCTTCGGGAAGACTACTCTCTAGAGGCACTCATTCGCCAAACTCTGGATTCTTCCCACCAATTTCTATTCTACTTTGACTGGTAATCATTTTCTCTCCTTTCGATTTCTTTTCTCTTTCCCCATTCTTTCTTCTCTCTTTGTTCTTCAATCTTCACCATTCTGTTTCTCTCTTTTCTTCTTCTTATTTTGTTTTTTTTTTCCCGTTTCAACCAGGCGGTTTAGCACAATTGATATAAAAGGATCTCTGAAGGCCTGAGTTTAAAGTTATGGAAAATTATTCAGTGTCCACAAACAAAAAGCATACTAGAGGAGATAGGATTAGTGATTTGCCAGACCCATTGCTGTTTCATATTCTATCTTTCCTTCCCACTAAAGATGCAGTTGCCACTAGCCTCTTGTCAAAGAGTTGGCGCCGTCTATGGCTTTCTATTCACACTCTTCACTTTAACTGTAAAAACTTATTATTTATTCCTCTATTTTATAATCAATTCATAGACAAAGTGATCGAATTGGTAGATTTAAAACATGTCAAAAAGTTTATTCTAGATTTTGGTCCTACCGAACCTCCTGCAAAGACTAGCAAGTGGATTGATGGGATGATGATTAGTAGCAAGCTTGAACATGTGGAGCTACATCTGAGTTATGCATATAAGTTGCTCTCTAGTGTTCTCATCTCCAACACTATAAGGGTTTTGAAGTTGACAGGAGTAACAGTACACACTTCTTCCCATATTAATTTGCCTTTGCTTGAAGTATTACACTTGAAACATGTTTGTCTGGGTACTCTTGCCGGTGTTAATTTTCCTTTGCTTGAAGTGTTACATCTAGAATATATTAATTTTCTGGTTGTTGCAAGCTTGGAAATGCTTCTTTCTTCATGTCCTTTAATAAAGGACTTGGTCTTAAGAACTCCTAGTGAAAGATATCATCCCCTCAACATTGGAAGACTTGACCATTTAGTCACTGCAACAGTTCCACAATTTCTAATTCCATTGGAAGCTCTTTCTAATGCTACATTTCTAGACCTAGAACAGGTATAAATCATGCATCACAACTAACTTGTTTCCCTCTATTTTTCCCCTGGATTTTTGTATTCTTGATTTTCATTCCCTTATTTTCAGTCCTCTTCGGTATATTATGCGGATATGAGGCCATTTAATCATGATATGCCAATGTTTAACAATTTAACCCACCTGAGATGTGTTGCTATTGAGTGGACAAACATGATGAATTGTCTTCAAAACTTTCCCAAACTTCAAAAGCTTGTTATTTACAAGGTTAGATTTTAACTCGTTCTTTTAGTTCAATATTGGTGTGATTAATTATTAGACTTTTAACTTAAATTTCTCTGTCTGTGTCAGCTTGGTTCTTCATCCACACCTGAACCAATACTTGATGTGCCTTCATGTGTTTCATTACATCTGAAGGAATTCACTCTTTATTCCTTCAAAGGTTCCGAAAGTGAGTCTCCAATGATAAAATTTATGATGAAGAATGCTGGAGTTTTGAGGGCTGTCTACATTATTGCTCATTCAACAGAGTATAATCTCCCAAAGTCCAAAACATTAGCAGCATGCCTAAGATCAGACACCGAGGGTTGGAGTCAAATGCAAGAACAACCACTTGTATTTATGGTTTATTGATACTTGAGCCAAATGCAAAATCACTTTGCATGTCTTGAATTACTTGCTTCTTCATCATATGATGGATGGAAGAATAAAGGAATATGTGAGAGGCCATCTCATGATGACTTACGTGGTCTTGAAACACACATTAAAAGGTGGTCTTGGTGTTTCAATTTTTCTTTTTTCTTTTTTAATACTAGATGTTTCAATTTTTCTAGGTGATTTTCTATTTTGTAATATTTTATTTATTTTAATATTAATAGTTTTCCATAAAGAAATGGAGTCAAAATCATGAATTTTATCATAAAAGGTCTACATCATTTGTGCTGATTCACCAGAGCATAGGATCCGAAAGAACAAAAAAAAAAAGAAAAGGAAAAAAGGAAAAAAGGAAACAGCAGCATACCTTGGATCAGACATAGATTTGCAGTCAAAAGCATGAAGAACCCCTTGTACTAATAGTCAACTTCTCCGGCAAGTGGTTCATTGAGATCTCTTATTTTTGCATGTCCTTTATTTTTACATTAATTTACAAATTGGGGGAGTGAGAGAGAGAATCCTCCAACAGAAACTTGTAGATGCTCGATCGATCTGGTTTGGCATGTTTCCGCGAGGCTTATCAGATGATGTTTTAATGTTGCTAGTTTCTTTTCTTTTTTGTGTCATTTTTATTTATATTAATAAAAATAGTTCTCCATATTAAATCCAACTCTGACATCAGAAAAACTCATATCTTATCTTTCTTGTAGTTTCAATAGAACAGAACAAATAACACGTATAGACACATAGTTTACGAGGGTAACTAAGGGTAGCTCAAAGCTATGAATGCAAGCGTGGACACACAATTGATGACGGTAAGTGACTAAGTAACAAGGCAGCTATGAAACAAGTACATATACAACACTAAGGATGTGTAATAGCAGAGTTATTACATTTACAATCAAATCAAAATAAAGTATTGATTGGAGAAGATGGAGTATTTATTTTCTAACGAATTTTGAGATGATATTGACCATCTTCATTCATTCATACGCTTCTTTCCAAGTGCATAAATTCAATTAGCACAATTGGTTGGACTACATGCATCTTTCCATGGATCTCTTTAACTCCCAACACTCTTCATCTTTATTCTTCTGTGCAAATTAAAATTAACAACAACAACAAAGCCTTATCCCATTAAGTGGGTCGGCTACATGGATCGCACGACGCCATTGTGCTCTATCGGTAACCAAATCTTTAGATATATTATTTATTAAAAGATCTCGCTCTACAACTTCATTGAGTGTAAGCCTCGGTCTCCCTCTTCCTCTCTTAATTGGACGCCAAACTGTTTGATCTACCCTCCTTACTGGCGCATCTAATGGCCTCCTTTGTACATGTCCAAACCACCTCAAACGATTTTCTACCATTTTCTTACTGATAGGTGCCACTCCAACTCGTTCGCGTATATGATCATTCCGAATCTTATTTTTTCTTGTGTGACCACACATCCATCTCAACATCCTCATTTCAGCTACCCCCATTTTATGTTCATGTTGACCCTTCAAAGCCCAACATTCACTACCATATAATACTGCTGGTCTTATAGCAATGCGATAAAACTTCCCTTTTACCTTATGGGGTACTTTTCTATCGCAGAAAACTCCAGTAGCTTTTTTCCACTTACACCACCCAGCTTGAATTCTATGATTAACATCATCATCAATCTCACCATCTTGTCTTATAATTGATCCCAAATACCTAAACTTCGTCACTTGAGGGATTGTTTGCTCTCCCAGTTTAACCTCCAAATCACCTCTAAGTTGTCCATTTGCAAAATTGCAATGCATATATTCTGTCTTACTCCTACTTAAAAAGAAACCCTTCGACTCCAGCGTGTTTCTCCATATTTCTAATTTATCATTAATCTCCTCTCTTGATTCGGCCAGAAGGACTATATCATCAGCAAAAAGCATGCACTTAGGGACCTCTTCTTTTATAGGCTCAGTTAGATTTGATAAGTATTTTAATATATTTAGTGAGTTATTTATGCAAAATTAAAGGGATTCAGTTAATATTTTGATGAGATATCAATTTGATGCATCATTTAAATATTTTATTTTTGATGTGATATCGTTTTTTAATGAGAAATAGTAATTAAGTATAGTATAAAATAAGTAAAGGCTAAAGTATACTTGCCAACATAAAGTATCATATAGTATACATGAGTAAGAACTAAGAAGTGCAATTAAATGCTCAAAAAATATGTTTAAATTGTAATCATTTCAGTATAATCATTCTTTTATTTTAAAATTTTAACTATTTTTACCCACTTTTAATTATAGAATTACCTTTTTTAAATTTGTTGTATCGGCATTTTCTATTAAATGAAGTTAACGACGTTAGTAAAAAATGATTAAAGTATATTTTTAAACTTCATAGAACAAAAGAAATTAAAACTTCAAGTAAAAATATAGGACTAAATGCATACTTTTGTTACAATTAAATGGTAATTAAAAAGTTTTTAAAAATGTCAGTTTTTTAAATTATTATTATTATTATTGATATTATTGTATTGTTATTTTCTTTCTATTTTTATTTGCTTTCCTTTATTCCCCACAGCCGAGTGATGTCATTTTGGAAGAGTGAAGGAGGTAACATAACGCACAAAGGAAGAATAACCCTTAATTTTTTTGTTATGGAATTGTGATTTTATTTTTTATAAGTAAAATACACTCATCACCTCCCTTCTATTTTACCTAAATTACATAAACATCCCTTCTATTTTGGAAACATACATGAATCTCCTTCAAAATTAAAATGTATGTTACACAAATCTCCCTTATATATTTGAGAATTTATTTCCATCCACCCAAACCGTTAGTTGACTATTAAGTTTGACTTTCAAACTTTGTTTGGACTAAAATACCTGATAAGCTCCTAAATTTCACATACTTCATCACATTTTCCCCCATTTGTGTATATATTTTTGAAAGTAAAGTTGTGAAATGAACATAAAAATTCAGAGAAAAACCTTAACGAAGAAGAAAGCTTACATGCATGAAATTAAGAGTTTAATGATTCTTTGCTTAAAAATTTGTGTGTGTGTGATTAAATTGTAAAGCTTATCAACCCTCTTTCCATCTCATATAGGAAGAGGTGATACAGTGTGAAAGTCAAAGATACACAAGTGGCTCTGAAAATGAAGAATGAGTAGGAAGAAAAACAAGAGACCAGGAGCAAAGTGACCTCGCAATGGTTTCACCGCGGCGAGTGGATGTCTTCTCTGGATGCCATACTCCTTCGCCGTGACTTCGCCGCGACGAGGTCATGGTGAAAATGCCTGAAGCTGTGCGTTTTACTCAATTTAAGCTGTCTAAAGAAGATAAAAGCATTGATTTTCGAAGGAAGAAGTCAGAACACGATTAGGGCATATTTTTGGAGCATTTTGGGAGTTAAGAGTTGCAAGAGAGAGCTTGGGAAGTGCTTGGAAACTTGGAGAAGCCCGGAGAAATTGAAGATTCTTACATCTCGGTTTCCCTTCTTCTTCCTTCTTCTCTTCTCTTGTACTATGAACTCCATTTCAGTTTTTGTTTTAGGTTTAGATACATTTATGTGTAGCTAAATCCCTTTCCTAGGGTTACTTTGAACTATTTCATGGATTGAACCTTATATTTCCTTTCTTTGATGCAATGAATGAATGTATATGTGTGTATTTTCATCTTGCTTTTATTCTTCAAGTGCTTGATCACCACTTGCTTTGTTAAATGAGGTATTTCTTGAGAAAGAGTATTTTGTTTTAGAACTTGGATGAAAATATGTTGGGCTTGAAGTTTATGGTTTTAAATGGATGGTTAGTTGGTAATGTAGAGATATAATTACTAACCTAACATTGTCTATAGAAGGTTGGTTGGCATTTATGACTTGTATTAAATGTGACAAGAGATTGTGCAATTAATACAAGTAGAAATTTGATTTTGACTTGAGAAAGCTCTTTCAAATGAAATTGAACCTTGGGCACATACATTGATTCATTTAGCTTGCTAAAAAGGAAGGAATTTATTAGTTCATGAAGTGAAATGGGGATAAGTATCCCTAGGCTATTATTTATCTTAACAAGTGTGTTTTCAAACCATTTCACTATTTTATGACATTTTGCATTTAATCTTTAGTTTTAAAAATTAATCTTAAATTATTTTTTACTCACTTCTAATTAAGTACGTGAATAGAACTAATTAACTTGCTCAAATCTCAATCCTTGCGGAACGACACTTTTTCCTATACTACATTTTAAATTTGACGACCCGTACGCTTACGGAAATGACTGCAAAAGGCAGTTAAGTCTATACCCCTTTTAAACATAATAATTAGTTAAGCATTAATCATATTTGTCAAAAATATTTTTATTAAATAAAAACTAATTCCAGCCACAAACATATATTTTTCAAAATTTCTAATACATTTATTAGTTTTATTTAAATAATAAATTTTCAAAATTTAAATTTTTAAATTTATTCATTAAAAATATTAATTTTAATTTTTCAAAATTTCGAAATCCTATTTCAGCTATGTTTTAATTCATATTATAGAAAAAATTATAAAAATGTTTTTAAATTTATATAATTCATTTAAATTTATAATTCAAAATTCTCAAATAGATATTTTTTTCTATATAAACATAATTTTTGGTACAAATTGTAAACACATTTAACCAAGAAAAAATTGAATTTGTGACTAAGTTTTGATTACTTAATTTCGAATTATCTGCTTTGAATGAAAATTTTGAAACAAAAGAAACTTCAATATTGTTATAATTGAGGGATTTATTAGACTGAAGGGTAAAATATTAAATTAAATATTAATTAAAGTTGAAAATTATATTTTTAGAATATTCTTAACGGTATTAAAGGATTGGACTAAATTGTATATTTTCAAAATAGAGGAGAGGTCTATGTAATTAAGGAAAAATATAAGGGAGATTAGTGTATTTTACTCTTTTTATATATTAACCGGCTATCAGCCCCGTAATCTGAATCATATTAACAGGCATTCGAGCAACCGATTACTCTAGTTTCGACGTTTGTAGCTTCCCTCCTCGACATGCTATTGGATTGTGATCTGCTGCAAGTAGGGGTGGAAACAGGCCAGGCCTTTAACAATGGCTGACAAATCTCTGATTTGTATGGCTTTTACATGCCTAATTTAAGGCAATTAACATGATTAAAATGCAAGTTTGGTCTAATAATGCTTAATTGAATATCTTAAACTCTCCAGTGAAATGAGTGTAAAATTAGGATTAATTAGCCATAATTGTATATTAATTGCATTGATTAATTTATAGGGCTATTTGATCTTGGTTTTGTCTTATTTTTACTTACAGGGTCGAGCAAGGACCAAAGATCGGATTCCGGACGAAGAAGAAAGCTAAACAAAAGGGCAGAATCATCTTAAGCTCGCCGCGGCAAGTAGACGGCGAGAAACACCCTGAAGAGGCAGAAAAGGATGGAGGCCGCGGCGAGATGACGGCGAGAAGGCCCCAGTGTTCCAGAAGCTACAACACCTCGCCGCGGCCTCGCCTCAGCGAGCGGACGGCGAAGTGCTCGAATTCTGCAGAATTTCAGTCGCGTTTTTGGGTCTGATTCGGATCCAACTTGAACCCCACTCACTTGACCTGACTTGGGGGACTTAAAACACGAAAGATACACCCCATTAGGGCAGATTTTTGGAGTCCCAAACCCTAGCCTCTCATTTTCCTCTCATCTCCATCTTCCATCTTCCACCTTCTTCCTTCAAATCCTCCATGGTTTCTCAACTTCCACTCCTTGTTGGTGTTTTCTTCTTGGAGGACAGCAGCTAGGCTCCACCATTCTTGGTGATGGGAGCCAAGGGATGAGTTTGAAGCTTGAATAGGGGAGTTTTAGTTCTAATCCTTCTTCCTCTTATTGTATTTATGCTTTTCTAGGGTTCTAGGAGTATATTTATGACATTTGGTTGTGTGCTTGAACTTTGTATATTGTAATGGGGTTAGAAACTATGTTTATGTTATTTCCTTCTTGTTCAAATGCTTGACATTGCTATTTATTAACTTTGAGATTAATGAAATTTATGGGTTCATAGTTTTATTATTCTCTTTGTGAAAATCATGTGCTAATGCAAGGTGGCTTGGTTAGTGGATTGAGAGTGTTAAGTTGTTTGCTTGAGGGAGATGGCATAGGAATTGATTAATTGTGTTTAGACATTGGGTAATCACTCTTTTCAACCTTAATCTTTGTTTGGGTGGCCATCAATGAGTTAGGGTTAATTGAGAAATCAAGTGCAATTGTGGGGTGGCCCAAATTGTGGATTTAAAGTCTTACATGATTGGTTAGTTCTTGAATTTGTCAAATTGCATGAGTGGCATTGGACTTCAATTCTAGAGTCTTGATTTATTATGTGGGGTTCCAGTAATCGATTAAACTCTAGGATTAATTAAGTGGCAACTCGGGGTCCCGGTTGTTGGATTATGAGCCCCTTACGATTAGCAAATTCATATTGATCTTGAACTTAATCAACTTAGGTTAAATTAAGTAATGTGCGGGGTTCCGGCATTAATTAAGTTAACCTAAGCCTAGCCTAGAGGGGTTCCTCTAGGGTTCCTTTGAAAATCAACTAAACTCCCTGAAAACCTTTAGAAGCAATGATTCCCGAGGTTTCCATTCATCAAGAATGATTCCATCTTCATCCCCCTCCAAATCTCATTTTTATCTTATTTTGTTTTACTTTTGAACATATCACACCTTTTGCATCTTTTCTAAATCAAAAAGGGACAATTGCATATAAGTCCCAAGTAAGGGAATTAATTTCAGAAAGGTCCCAAGGAGTTGTTAATGGCAGTTATTAACAACTGAATAGCCTTGGTTAACAAGTGAAGGAGTTGTTAATGGACCTGTCTGAAATTAATTCTCTTGCTTGGGACTTATTTGCAATTCTCCCAATCAAAAACCAAATACAATCTTTTTACCCGCTTTTGTTAGTTTGCATCTTAGCTACTGTTCGCCACGCGCCGCAAGTGCACGGGTCGCGCCAAGTAATAAAATGATGAGTAGAGTATCGTTCCCACGAGGATTTGTCCAAAACCTGGTCAAACAAGGATTATCACACTCTCGCCCAATTTGAGTGATACAAATGTAGAGTTTGAAAATGAAATAAGAAAATAAAATGAAGATAAAATTATAAACAGGTGATTCTCCAACCTCAAGGCTAAAAACGGTCCTAAGATTATCTCTCCCCCTTATACTTCTCAAAACTCAATTAACCTCCTCTCAAGAAGCTCTCAACGACACCACGTGCTAATCTAGGGTTCAAAGAGTACTTGTAATGCTCTCTCGAGTCAAGAACAAGTGTTTAGTCCTATTCTTTGCACAATCTCTTGCCACAATTTGATAGAACCCAATTATCACACTCCAACCCTAATGTGACTATGCAAGGCTAGCAAGTATATCTCTATCTTACCAACAAAACCATCCGTTCGTCATGCAAACTTCCGGTTCTGCACTACTTTACCCAAGTTCTACACTCAACCTAGCTCTCTCGAGTCATAAATCAAGCGAACACAACATCTAAATGGTGATCAAGCACTTAGAAGCATTAAGAACGGGGTAAAATAAGCACATAGATATCATTAATCACAAATTAAGAGGAGGAATCAAGAATCAATACATACAAGGGTTCAAAATAATCTTAGAATACAAGTATTTAGCTACACATGTTCAACAACTCCAAGGGAGCATAAATATATACATTCAGAAACAAAGAACAAGAGAAGAGAATGGAGAAGGAAGAGATAAACCAAGAGAGGAAGCCCAAATCTCTTCGAAGCTCCAAGCCCAAGCCAAATCCCCTCCAAACTCCAAGCCCTAGCAGAGCAAAACACCCCCAAGAATGCCCAGAAGTCGAAGAATGTCGAGCTAGATCGAAACCCTAGCTTTTATATCACTTAAATCTGTCAAAAAACGCGCAGCAGAGCACGCAGTTCGCCGTGGGTTCGCCGCGGCGAAGTCCACGGCGAACTATGATCGTTTCTGCCTCTTTTTGGGGGGTTTGGCTCGCCGTGAGTTCGCCGCGGCGAGCTCACGGCGAACTGGGACCTGTCGGTAATTTTGGAAATTCGGGGACCTATCTGTAATTTGGGAAATTCGAGGTCCTTTTCTGTAATTTTTACAATTCGTCCAGAAACTTGTATTTTCCCTTTTTTCTTGAAATTTCAGCTTCTAGCCCCAATTTCTCCCTTTTTCAAGTGTTCTTCTTAATCCGGATCCCTTGGTTATTGCATCAAATTATTCCTACAAAAATTACATAAAACAACATAAGAAATTAACTACAAAAATAATCAAAATCTACATAATTAACAATAATGTGAAACCGAAAATCAAATGAGCATTTTCCCTCTTGAGTATCCAAAATGTATAAATAATATACAAAAACTCAAGTAAAATATACTCAAATATCATGAATTTCTAGGAGTTATCAGCTACTAGGACACCTTTTGCGTTTAGGCTCCTCAAGCGAACGACACCCGGGGGTTAGCTTCCACTATCCCCTTGGTTCTTATTTTCTTGAAGGGCGGACCCAAGGGCGCTACACCCACACACACTCGAAAGAGTTCGGTGCTCTTCAAGGGCCTTAAGCTTGCCCTATTTCAAGCCTATCCTATCCAGGCCTAGCCTTTTTTTAAAGCCTTTTTTTTCTAAACAGGCCAAGCCCAGGCCTCTTAAAAAAGCCTATTAAGACTAACAGGCCGGCCTAGGCCTGTTATATATTTTTTAAAAAAAATTAGAAACATTACATTTATATATTTTTTTTAAAAAAAATTAGTAACATTACATTTGTACCCTTAATTTGAAATAAAATTACACATGTATGTATCTAAGGTTTTTTTTGTCACTCACCCTCACTTTTCACTCTATCTCACCGTTTCCCTTTCTCCTTCCTGCCAAGGACGCCAATCCATCACCTTGGAACCCAATATATCCATCTTCTCCTCTTCCTTTCCCGTTTCTACGATCACTTTTCACTTTATTTTTGTTGGTTGTATCAGACTATTAGCTCTGTTAATGTTTACTTGCTTTTTCTTTTATACTCTTATTATTTTGTATCGGATTTGTATTCTTACGTTGATGAGTATCATACTATTGCGAAGTAAAAAAATGTACTTTTAGACTTTTTGAGTCATAAGTCTGTTTTAGACTTTAGCAGGCTTCAAGCCAGCCTGGTCTTTGAACAGGCCAGGCTCAGGCTTGAAAAAAATGCCTACTACAGGCTACAGGCCAGGCTCAGGCCAACCAACTATACAACAAGCCAGGCCTAGTCTATTTCCAACCCTAGCTGCAAGTTTCTTAATTTTTGGTGTTATATTGAATTAAACATTTTCAAGTTTCGTAATTCATATTAATTTCTTAGTTATTTAGTGTTGTAAGAATTTTTTATGTTATTAATGGAAAATTGTCTTTTATTAAAAAAAGGCTTGGGTTGGGCGTGTAAATATGCAGTTTTAGTTATCTTTTTTTTTAATATAGATCAAAATGATGCAGTCTCAGTAACATTAATTTGAAGAAAAAGCCACATAATCTTTCTTTAAACTTTCTAACGATAAATGTATATACGAACTCACTGCCAGATTTTCTCAACTAATTATTTAAAAGAATATTTCGATTTTAGTAAGAGGAGATGCTACCCAATAATTTTTTTTATGCAATTTTTTTGGCCAAATATTATTTTTGTGCAATTAATGAAAGGTATTATATGAATATTTTGGTTACTTTAATTAAAAAAGTTCTTTACGTAATTGACGGTTGCCTACAATTCAGCGGAGGATTAGTCTCCACCAGTCGGGTGGGGGATACCTTAATATTTCATAAAAAAAATGATAGATAATCAAATCATCATAAAGTACTAAGTATTTTTTTGTAATTTGTGTTATTTATAGGGTAAATACAAGAACAATAGCAAAATATATAAATGACACTTAGGCACACTAGATTTAAGAAATGACATATAGGTGACATGATGAACTAATCTTTTCTTACATGAATGTAAAGAAAATGACTAGTATACCCTATGGCGGATTTCCGAAATTTACTAACTTTTTATAAGAGTTTCACTAACTCCACTTGAACACTTACCAACTCTCTGTTTACTAGACTTTACCAACCTGGTAATTATGTAGGCACTTTTAGGCCAAAAAAACTTCATGGTGTTGAGTGTACTTTTAATCAAACTATATGGGCATTTTTGCACATTCGTCCATTCCCTTATTGAATCTTGCGATTTCAATCCCAAGAAAGTATTTGATTAATTAAACCCAAATCTTTGATTTTAAATTCATGGGTTAAGGGTAAAAAATACACATGTGATTTTGTCAAAAGTTCTTCCAGCACTAAATTTTTTTTTTGACCAAAAGTAACTCTGAACTTTCAAATGAGGATCAAAAGTCACACTTATAGTTAAATTACAAAAGAAAACACTTCGTGCTGGAAGAACCATTTGACAAAATCGCGTGTATATTTTTTACGATAATTTAATTGTAAGTGTGAATTTTGATTCTCATTTGGAAGTTTAGAGTTATTTTTGGTAAAAAAAAACACTTGGTACTGGACAAACTTTTGACAAAAGCACATGTGTATTTTTTTTCTTAACCTTAAATTCATTATGCGAAAATTATTTTACATACTATCATTACTACAGAAATTGCCTATAGCAGCACTTATTTTGACCCTATAGCAGCACTTATAAGTGCTGCAATAGCAAGTGTTGCAATAGGCTATTAAGCCTAACACGGCGCTTAGTAAGCGCTGCAATATGTATACCTATAGCAGCGCTTATAATTTAGTAAGTGCGGCTTTAGGGTTCCCTAAAGCATCACTTATTTCTTTATAAGCGCTGCTTTAGGTAATTTATTTTTTTAAAAAAAATACATATAGCAGCGCTTATAATGAAATAAGCGCTATTATTGATTTTTTAAAAAAAAATATTTTATTTTATTTTATATATACCCCACCTGCATCAGTGCTAAATACCAACAATTCTATACAGTTCCAGGCAACGAATATACACCAGTTTCGGGTACATATATGCACCAAAAAGCCATATATCCAAGATCAAATACTTTTAAAGCAAACATACTAATTAATTAACTATTATACACTACAAGTTAACTACTATCCACTTAAAGAAAAATAAACTAAGTAAATTATAGGACAATATAAAGCCAAGTCAGAATAACAGGATCATTACCCCTGACTTAAAGAAATCTATTCATGAGATAGAATTGTTCACCATTGTCCATCAATGCAACATCATTAAAAATAGAAAGTCAAACATTTTTGAACGTGTTCGCTCCGCAAGTGCACGGGTCGCATCAAGTAATAGAGTAATAAGAAAAGTATCGTTCCCTCAGGGATTTGGTTACAAATGCGGTCAAGCAGAAGGCTTAGCGTATTAGATCAAGTTGAGCTAAACAAGGTTTTGCTTTGAAGAGTTAACATATAAAATTAAATCAATAAAAAGGGTACTTCTTTTTGAGATTTTTATATTAAGATTCTTAAACAAGAGAAATGATTTAGAAATACTTGGTAAATTGGATGAGAAAACCTAGGGTTACCTTTCCCCATTCAACTTCAAGACCCAATAAATTCCTTCCCTTTTCCTTACCCAATGAATTTCATGCATGAGTTCAAGGTTCTCTTTTATTTGAAAAAGCTCTCTCAAGTCAAAATCAAATTTTTACTAGCATTAATTCCACAATCTCTTGCAACAATTAATGCTAGCCATAAATCTTCCACCAACCTTATAGGAACAATGTTAGGTCAATAATTCTATCTCTATATTATCAACAAACCATCCATCTAAAAGCATAAATTTCAAGTCTAACATGATTTCCCCCAAGTTCTAAAACAAAATATACTCTCTCAAGCCATACTTCATTTAACACTTCAAGTGATGATCAAGCACTTGTTTCATTTAAAGCAAGATGAAAATCCATACATAAATATTCATTAAATATATCAAAGGAAGGAAATACAAGAGTCAATCCATCAAATGGTTCAAAGTAACCCTAGACTATGGGTTTAGTTACACATGAGAAACTGAAAAATAAAAATAGAAATAAAAGGCAGAGACATGGCAGAAATTAGAGAAAAAGGGAAGAAGAAAAGAAACCCAGATCACAACTTGAGTCTCTCCAAGATTTTCCAAGCTTCCTAGCCCTTCCCCACTCTCTCCTTAAGCTCCAAAATGCTCCAAAACGTGCCCTTAATGCTCTGTGTCCTCTTCAGATCGCATTCAATGTCATTTATTACATTCAGTTCGCGAAATTACTCAAAACGCGCAGTTTTTAGGTGAGTTCGCCGTGGCTTCACCGCGGCGAAGTCACGGCGAACTAAGGGCTTTTTGCTTCCAGAGGATGAGTACACTCGCCGTGGGTTCTTGGCCTTTTCATCATCTCTCATTCTCCATTCCAGCTTTCCTTGCATTTCTTTGGCTCTTTCTCTGTATCACCTCTTCCTGTACAAGATTGAAAGAGGGTTGATGAGCTTTTTTAACATTTAATAACATTCACACACAAATTTTTGAATAGAGAATCATTAAGCTCTAATTTTCATGCACAACCACTTTCTTCTTCATTAAGGATTTTCTTTGAATTTCTATGTCTATTTCAAAACATCACTTTCAAAAATATTCACAAATGAGGAAAAATTACGATGAAATATGTGAAATTTTAGGAGCTTAACACTCCCCCAAACTTGAGTTCTTGCTTGCCCTCAAGCAATTTCTGAAAATCAATGTCCCTTGTTTCTGAGCTTACTCTCCTTTGGCTGAAATGCTTGTTCTCATTTGTTGCTATTTCCTTTTTGATTGATAGAAAATATAGTGCACATGCTAAGATGAATGCTTCATAATACTACAGATAAGCTTCCTAAAAATTCCTTGAGCTTGTGTATGTGTGTTGGAGTTGAAAGAAAAGTTCCGAGTCTTGTTCAAGTCAGTTGCAATACCCCAACTCATGTATAAACCCTCATTTTTCGAATTTTATCCACCCTTTTCTTTTTCCCTGCCCACTCACAACTTACATCACATAATTTTTGAATCAAAAGGACTTTTCAGCTTGTAACTTGGCCAGGATATAAGGTACTTAAAATGAAAGGGAATAAGGATATATACAAAAACCTTGAGATAATGGACTTGATGTACTTTTCATACGCCCATTCTTTTCTCTATTCATTTGAGCAACTTTGCTGGTCCTTACCAAGCGTTATTGTTCATAAATACCCTTTTCCTTTTTCTTTTTCTTTTTTTTCTTTTTTTTTTATCTCAAAGCAGGGCGATTCTTATGGTTTTTCAGGCTTAAGGGTTATGATTTTAATTGGGTTTGCAAAAGACAGAATCTTGGTTTCTCTTTTAGGCTTAAATATTAGGATCAAATGGTATATATATCATCAAGGTCAGCTTGAAAGGCCCAATCGCATTTAAGAATTGCCTTTATCATTTGTCAAAAATCATATAAAGCTTGCTATGCATGTTAAGGTCTTCCAAAGAGGATTTTTAAAATTGTTAAATGAGAATACACACATAAACCGGTTTACCACAACTGCTCTTCCTAACACCCATCAGATTAACTCTCACTCCTTTCGTGCTTAATTTTACTCACAGGAATTTAAGAAAAGGCTTGCTCTAATATCACAATTCATATCATACAATGCATACATATCCAATTTTCTACCTATCATCCAGTCAAGCAACTTATTCCAATCATTGAACTTTCACACCATTTTCAAGCATGCTCATCCCCACAAATCAAACAAAATTGCAACAACTTCAGTTTGGCAAAAATTCACATACTTACAAAATGAATGTCCCTGTTATTTACAGCCAAAAGTTTTCAAAAATTTGATATACCCTCAAAATTTGATATACCGATATACCCTCACCCCCAAACTTAAAATTGACAATGTCCTCACTTGTCAACAGGGACAAATAAGGGCCTTCTTCCATTGAAAAGAATTTTATGGAAGGATCAAAAAAATACCTGTAAGCAGAGTAATATATACCAGGCAGCATCAAATGCAACAATGTGAAAGTTAGCTGAATTATGTGCAAAAGGGGTTAACTAGAATGACAGTTCACACTATGCATAAATGCGCCATAAGAACCTTATCAACTGTTAAATCCACTACCACAATCTGTACTGGTCCATACAACAGGTAATCAAAAGATAGAGTTTGGTGACAGTGTATCATCAAAAGCATGTAACAGGGAAAAGTTTAAATGACTACAATCAACTTGAAAACGAAAATGAAATACAAAACAAAACAAAACCATAAACAACATAAAAACAACTAAAACAAAGCGGTTAATCATCAGCCTCATCCCAGGAATCGCCCTCCTGCCAGCTCTCTTCTGAACCATCCGCATCCCCGTCAGAGTCCTCCTCTACATCGGCATCTGCAACCATTGGTGCTTTACCACGCTCGCTTCTCTCCCTAACTTCCTCCTATCCCTTCCAGCGATTTTCCAATTCTTCATCATCAGATGGCTCTATTTCCAGCTTGAGAGACATCTTTTTAACCATTTTGCGCAAAAAACGATTCTCAGCCCGCTGGTGCCTCCATTCAAGCATCAACTGATTGCCCCATTGGTCAATCAGCCTCCTCATCTCACCACGTGTGGCTGGGGCGCTGTCAGAGTCTGCATCCGGTATTGGCACATCTGGGTCTGGGGCTGGAACAGCAGGTACCTCAACCCCTTTTAGTGTGTCATAGTCAAAATCAGGGACTGGATAAAAGTGGTCGTCGTCATCAGGGTCATCCACCCCCCGAGCAGCAAACAGATCAGAAATGAGGTGAGGGAATGCCAGGACTGCTCCCTCTCTGGAGGTGGTAGCACTGTGAAGAATGCTGTTATATATGACGACCTCGACCTGAACAGGCAGCCCTTTGATAAAACAGTAGATGAGCAGGGCTACTTCTTTGGTCAAATCACTCAAATGCGCGGTAGGGATCACATTGTAGCTTATAAAATGGAGTCAGGCCTTAGCATCTGGAGTTAAGTCTTTTCTATTCAAGTACTGCTGGTTCCCTGTCCTTTGGAACCATCCTGGCTTTCCTTGAAGGATCAGCGTCTTAGCCATGTCATTGAAAGGGTAATTCCCTGTCTCCTCCTTGATACGCTTATAGTGACAGTACGGGAGAGTAGGAAGGCTGTAAAAATCCTTGATGACGGATGGGGTGATAAAACGAGATAGCACTTGACGATGACTTGGATCCAAAATGGTCTCAATCAACCCCGTTTTAGCTTGCTTATAATAGTGCCGGACCAGTGTCTCATTGCCCCGCTGGCGCCGGTCCAAAAGCTTAGCAAACTTATAGTGCTCCTTTGCATGGATGTAAAAAGTGACTTTAGGCGTCTCAGGGAAAGCGCGCTCTTGAAGAAGAGGCCTGATCTTCTTTTTATCCATTGGGGCTTTGCGCTTTTTCTTGGATGGAGGGTGAGGAGCTTGTGGTTGGCTGGAGGATGATTCTTGAAATCTTGTACCCCTTCCAGCTAACATCTTGCGGCGAGGCATGGTCTATTGGAGCAACCCGACAAGCCAAAATAAAGTGAATGAGCATAATAAAATAAAAAAAATCGATACACAATGACTAGCCTATCACAAGAAAAAGGCTGCTAAACTAAGTCCAACAAAATATCCTGACCCCCAAACTTCAACTATTCTAAGCCTTTAATACGTCAGTCAAAAATTCCAAACCTAATCCTAAGCCTCACTGCCTTATTAATTGGCCCATAAAAGCCCAATAACGCCAGAAACACAGCCTCAAGCACCACTGACAACAGGGACATGAGGAGACCACAAAACAGGCACTATTGTCAACTAATTACAAATGGGCCCAATTTCTACCAACTAATTGTGGAATATAACAAAACATCAGATGCAATTAACCATGGTCCCCACAATGAAACTAAACCTCAAGTACCCCACTTTTCAGGCCTACCAATAGCGTATTCAATTTGCACAACCCCACCAACATTTAAACACCAGATCAGAATGAGAAAACTATATAACCCCCTCAAAATTCACATGCCACAAAAATCATTATCTCCCCTGTTCATCCCTATCAAACCCAATCAACCCAATGTCTCCCTAGTTCTTCAATACTCTCAACAGATTTACATGATACCAACAAAGAACAAGCAAGAGAGCAGAGGACTATACCAAAAATGGAAGATGAACTCTAAATCGAAGTTAGAGAAGAGAGGGTAGGACGAAAATCTTTCCTTGGTGCCTTGAGAGCGTTGGGATACCCTTGAGACAAGGATACATGCAATGGGTATCACGGATTGAGGAGGTGGAAGGTTGGAGACGAGGAAGATGGAGCGTTCGTGGGCGGCGAGAACAATGACGAGAGAGAATGGGACGGCGAGAGGGAGGTAGGAATTGGAAATAAGGTTTAGGAAATGAGAAAGAGGGTTAAAATTAAAATGAAAAGGTAAGAATGGAAGTTGAAAGGGTGGGACGAATTAGGACGGAAAATGGACTAGATTCAAAAGGTTAAAGGAAAAAGTAAAGAAATTAACTGCCCAGTTTTTCGTGGGAGGCAGAAAGGGTGTGCACTCGCCGTGACTTCGCCGCGGCGAAGTACACGGCGAGTAATGGTAAACAACAGAGGCTAGGGGAGTTCGCCGTGGGTTTCGCCGCGGCGAACCCACGGCGAAAATTGCCCATGAGGACAGAGGCATAAGTAGCTCGCCGTGACTTTCGCCGCGGCGAAGTCCACGGCGAGCTTGATTCTTCTCTGCCAAATTCCAGTTTTTGCCTTCAGACTCCCCAGGATTTTCAAATTAACACTTAATTCATTTAAAGCACAAAATTCACCAAAGTTGCATGCCATTCCAAAACTTAAATTCACTATCCAAAATTTCTAACAGTTCAATTCACACTTTTCACAACACAACTCATTCCATAGCAGCAGTACACCTCAATGCAAATCAACATTATCAAATCAATCATCCAAGAAAAGCACAACTTCTCACAGCACACACCAAAAATACATCAAGTGGATATTCAGTGAAATTTATCTAACAAACTAATGCATAATGGTGTTGTAAGAATACTCCCCTTTGTAGTTCACTTCTTGCTTTCAAAGTTCCACTTTCAATACCCTTTTCACCCCTATCTTCCATCCATATTTGTAAAATGAAAACACCTTTCCTCCTACAAAAAGGAAGAACAAGGATAAATCTACTAACCTAATAAGAAAGGACTTGAAAAGTAAAATAAAGAGAAAAAGTTTAGAGCTTGGGTTGCCTCCCAAGAAGCGCTTGGTTTAGAGTCCTCAGCCAGACTTTTTCTCTTCTTCAAGAGGGATCAGAAAGAGGTAATTTGACCGATGCACGATCCACTTCACCACTCCAGTAATGCTTCAGTCTTTGACCGTTGGCTTTAAACTTCTCTCCATCATTGCTTACAAGCTCCACCACACCACGGTCAAGTGCTTGGACCACAGTGAACGGTCCTGACCATCGGGATTTGAGTTTTCCCGGGAATAACTTCAGCTTAGAATTAAACAAGAGCACTCGTTGTCCTGGCACAAAAGTCTTGGAGATTATCTTCTTGTCATGCCACCTCTTTGTCTTCTCCTTGTATAACCTTGAACTCTCATAAGCATTAAATCGAAATTCCTCAAGTTCATTAAGTTGAAGGAGCCTCTTGTCACCCACAGCCTTTGCATCAAAGTTGAGCTTTTTAATAGCCCAATAAGCATTATGCTCCAATTCCACCGGTAGATGGCATGCCTTCCCAAACACCAGCTGATAAGGAGACATACCAATGGGAGTCTTGTATGCCGTTCGATAGGCCCACAATGCATCATCAAGTTTAAGGGACCAATCCTTTCTAGTGGTGCCTACGGTTTTCTCAAGGATTTTCTTGATTTCCCGATTGGAGATTTCAGCTTGGCCATTTGTCTGAGGATGGTATGGCAAAGCGACCTTGTGCCTCACACCATATTTCTTCAAAAGAGCTTGAAATTGATTGTTGCAAAAATGAGTACCTCCATCACTCACAATGGCCCTAGGGGCCCCAAAACGGGTAAAAATATGTTTCTTCAAGAACTTCACCACCACCTTTGCATCATTAGTGGGTAAAGCAATTGCTTCAACCCATTTCGAAACATAATCAACTGCAACCAGGATGTATTGATTATTGAAAGACTTGGGAAAAGGTCCCATAAAATCAATGCCCCACACATCAAATAATTCCACTTCCAACATGTTGTTCAGAGGCATTTCATTTCTTCTAGAGATATTTCCCAATCTTTGACATCGATCACAATTCACCGCAAACTCATAAGAGTCTTTAAACAAGGAAGGCCAATAGAAACCACACTGTAAAACCTTAGCAGCAGTTTTGTTGCCTCCAAAGTGTCCTCCATATTCGGAAGAATGACAACAGCTCAGAATATCTTGTTGCTCAAATTCTGGTATACAGCGTCTAAACATTTGATCGGCGCATTGATAGAACAAGAAAGGCTCCTCCCACTGATAGAACTTAACATCATGCAAAAACTTTCTGCGTTGGTGAGGTTTCAAATCATGAGGTATGATTCCACAAACAAGAAAGTTGACAATATCGGCATACCAAGGAGTCATAGTATGGCTGACACCAAAAAGTTGCTCATCAGGAAATGTCTCCTCAATCTCTTTGTCCTTCTCTAGTAGATCATCAGTATTCAATCTAGATAAATGGTCAGCTACTTGATTTTCTGTGCCTTTTCTATCCATGATCTCCAAGTCAAACTCTTGCAACAAAAGCACCCATCGAATCAACCGTGCTTTGGAGTCCTTTTTGCTAAAAAGATATTTTAAGGCTGAATGATCTGTATACACTGTCACTTTGGCTCCCACAAGATACGCCCGAAATTTACCAAATGCATACACTACTGCAAGTAACTCCTTCTCAGTAGTTGTGTAGTTTTCTTGTGCATCATCAAGTGTTCTACTAGCATAGTATATTGGGTGGAACAATTTGTCTTTCTTTTGCCCAAGAACGGCACCCACAGCATAATCGCTAGCATCACACATCACAATGAAGGGCAACGACCAGTCAGGACCCATCACAATTGGTGCAGAAATCAGCTTTCTCTTTAATTCTTCAAATGCTTTCATACATGCATCATCAAACTTGAATTCAACATCTTTCTCAAGCAATGCACATAATGGTTTTGCTATCTTTGAAAAGTCCTTGATGAAGCGACGATAAAAGCCGGCATGGCCAAGAAAACTCCTCACACCCCTGACATTAATGGGTGGGGGAAGTTGCTCAATTACAGAGATTTTTGCTTTATCCACTTCTAAGCCATTTTTGGACACTCGATGGCCAAGAACTATGCCCTCTTTCACCATGAAGTGACACTTCTCCCAATTCAAGACCAAGTTAGTCTCTTCGCATCTTTGCAACACATTGGCTAAGTTGTTCAAACATTCATCATAGGAATCCCCAAAAACTGTGAAGTCATCCATAAAGACCTCCATAGAACGCTCGATCATATCAGAGAAGATAGCCATCATGCATCTCTGAAAAGTTGCCGGTGCATTGCATAAGCCAAACGGCATGCGTTTGAATGCAAAAGTCCCATATGGACATGTAAAAGTGGTCTTCTCTTGATCTTCCGGTGCTATAGCAATTTGATTATATCCAGAGTATCCATCCAAAAAGCAAAAGAATTCCTTCCCAGCCAGTTTATCAAGCATTTGATCGATGAAGGGAAGAGGGAAATGATCCTTCCGGGTGGCGGCATTCAACTTGCGATAATCCATGCAAACTCTCCAGCCCGTGATAGTGCGAGTGGGAATCAACTCGTTGTGAGTGTTAGCCACTACAGTCATGCCGCCCTTTTTGGGGACGCATTGGACTGGGCTCACCCAAGAGCTATCAGAGATCGGATACACAACGCCCGCATCAAGCCATTTCAAAATTTCTTTCTTCACAACTTCCTTCATAATTGGATTCAATCTTCTTTGATGCTCAATGGACGATTTATGGTTCTCCTCAAGGAAAATCTTGTGCATACAAGTTGAAGGGCTAATACCCTTGATATCTGCAATAGTCCATCCAATAGCTTTCTTATGAGCTTTCAAAAATTCAACTAATTGGTCCTCTTGTTGCAACGATAATTCTAAAGCAATGATCACTGGTAAAGTGTTGTTAGCTCCCAAATATACATACTTCAAGTGTGATGGTAAAGGTTTCAACTCAAGAGAGGGTGGTTCTTCCAGAGATGATTTTAGGGTCGGTCTATCAAGGGAAGTCAAATCTAGAGATTCAAAGTGCACCCGACTCCTAGGATAGGGCCTTGATGCATCCATAATAGCCAAACACTCCTGTATGTCCACATCCTCATTTTCTTTCCCAATTAAGACTGCTTCAACAGGATCATGACATCTTGTCCCATTAAATCCCTCTTGCACCACTTGTTCCAGAACATCCACAAAGAAGCATTGGTCTGCCTGATTAGAAGACTTCATCAACTTATGCATGTTGAATGTGACCTGATCATCTGCAACTCTTAAGGTGAGCTCACCTTTTTCTACATCAATCAGAGTTCTAGCAGTTGCTAAGAATGGTCTTCCTAATAGAATAGGCATTTCTTTGTCTGCCTCAAAGTCAAGCACAATGAAATCTGCAGGAAAAATGAATTTATCCACTTTTACCAACACATCTTCAATAATACCCCGTGGATAAGACATGCTTCGGTCTGCAAGCTGTAAAGTGACAGTGGTTGGCCTTGCTTCACCCAACTCTAACTTGTTGAAAACAGAAAGAGGCATTAAGTTCACACTAGCCCCAAGATCACATAAGGCTTTTCCCAAGAATTTGTCTCCAATGTGGCATGGAATAGAGAAACTCCCCGGATCTTTCATCTTTGGGGGGAATTGCTTAATAACATCAGTAAAACTCTTGGTCACGGCCACTGTTTCAAATTCATTGAACCTTCTCTTCTTCGAGAGCACATCTTTCATGAACTTGGCATATTTTGGCATTTGCTCCAAAGCTTCAGCAAATGGAATGTTGATCTGCAATTGCTTGAACATATCCAAAAACTTCTTGAATTGACCATCCTCTTGTTGCTTCTTAAGCCTTTGAGGAAATGGAGGAGGAGGCACATATTTTGGCTTTGCCTCTTGCAGCTTTGTCTTGTCACCACCCTCCTTGTTGTCTTTGGCTTCATCTTGCTTGTCAGCAACATTCTTTCTTGGGTTATCTTTTTCTTCCACTATGATCTCCTCATCAACTTTGTCATCCTCATCATGAACAACATCTTCAACAACTTCATTACTCTGGGATTGAGGGAGAGGCATGTTAGCTACTTGCTTTCCACTTCTCAATGTGATAGCTTTGCACTCCTCCTTACCATCGTTTCGAGGATTAGGAATGGTATCACTAGGGAGATTACCTCTTGACATAGCATTCATTTGTGAGGCCAGTTGCCCCATTTGCACCTCAAGATTCTTAATGGCTGTGTCATGAAGAGAAAGAGCTGTTCTGGTCTCAACCCTCTGAGCCTCTTGTCCAGCTAAAAGCTGAGCCATCATCTTTTCCATTTTTGATTCCTCCTCCTTGACAGGGACTTGTCTAGGTTGTTGAAAACCCGGAGGATGAGAAGGTTTGGTACCCGAAGAGGACGGTTGATTAACATTTTGCCCTTGATTCCACGAGAAGTTAGGATGGTTTCTCCACCCAGGATTGTAGGTCTGCGAATATGGATTATTCTGTGGATTTTGAAATCTGCCCATATAGTTTACTGACTCAGAAGCCATATACAGTGGACACTGATCTGGAAAATGTACATCATTACACTGATCACACACAATTGGGGTGGATTGTACAGAATGTACCCCATGAGATTTACCCCTCTGCATCTGAGTTTCTATCACATCAAACCGTTTATTGATTGTAGAAATAAGGGTTGCAAGTTGTGAGGAAGAGGGAGCATCTTCTTTAGGTGCTGTCATTGATGGCAAAGTCTTTCTCTCTGTCCCTTGAGAGTTATTAGCAGATAATTGGTCTAAGAGTCGAAACACTTCATTAACAGGGATATTTCTGTACCCTCCATTGGTCATGGAATCAACCATCGTCTTAGACTGAGTATTCAGACGAGTACAAAAGATTTGTAGTATCACCCATTTACCTACCCCATGATTAGGGCATTGCCGCATCAACATCTTGTACCTGTCCCAAGCAGCGTAGAGGTGTTCATCCGGGTATTGTTTAAAGCTTAGGAATGCATCTCTAGCTTCAACTGACTTGTCATCCGAGAAAAATCGGGCTCTGAATTTTGCTTCAAGATCGGCCCAAGAAGTAATTGATCCCTCAGGTAGATTATCAAACCATTCCCTTGCTTTGTCTTGTAACGAAAAAGGGAACAATCTAAGTCTGAGAACATCTTCGGGAACCCCATTCTGCTTGAAAGACCCACATACTTCCAGAAAGTATATCAAATGTTTGTTGGCGTCTTCATTGTACAGCCCATGAAATAACCCATTCAACTGCAGCATAGTAATCATCACCGGTTTGATCTCAAAGGTATGTGCTTGCATCTCCGGCATCCGAATGCAAGATTGAGCACCTCGCATATTTTGACTAGCAAAATCATTGACCGTAGCCCGGTCATATTCATCGTCAGCCATTCTTTCAGATTCAGTTTCTTCTTCCTCGTTAGAGAGATGGGCTCCTTCAAGTACCACTTCCAAGCTACCAAATTCCAAGCTTTGCATAAACCACAATGGTACCTACAAGAAGCACACCCAAGCGAGTATCACACTAAACAAAGGCAACTATAAACAAGAAAAGAAATTAAGATAAAAGTATATAATTACAGGCTCAAGCGAAATCAATAACTAAGCCCAAGGTTGACCAAAGGATTTGTTGCCAAATCCCCGGCAACGGCGCCAAAAACTTGTTCGCTCCGCAAGTGCACGGGTCGCATCAAGTAATAGAGTAATAAGAAAAGTATCGTTCTCTCAGGGATTTGGTTACAAATGCGGTCAAGCAGAAGGCTTAGCGTATTAGATCAAGTTGAGCTAAACAAGGTTTTGCTTTGAAGAGTTAACATATAAAATTAAATCAATAAAAAGGGTACTTCTTTTTGAGATTTTTATATTAAGATTCTTAAACAAGAGAAATGATTTAGAAATACTTGGTAAATTGGATGAGAAAACCTAGGGTTACCTTTCCCCATTCAACTTCAAGACCCAATAAATTCCTTCCCTTTTCCTTACCCAATGAATTTCATGCATGAGTTCAAGGTTCTCTTTCATTTGAAAAAGCTCTCTCAAGTCAAAATCAAATTTTTACTAGCATTAATTGCACAATCTCTTGCAACAATTAATGCTAGCCATAAATCTTCCACCAACCTTATAGGAACAATGTTAGGTCAATAATTATATCTCTATATTATCAACAAACCATCCATCTAAAAGCATAAATTTCAAGTCTAACATGATTTCCCCCAAGTTCTAAAACAAAATATACTCTCTCAAGCCATACTTCATTTAACACTTCAAGTGATGATCAAGCACTTGTTTCATTTAAAGCAAGATGAAAATCCATACATAAATATTCATTAAATATATCAAAGGAAGGAAATACAAGAGTCAATCCATCAAATGGTTCAAAGTAACCCTAGACTATGGGTTTAGTTACACATGAGAAACTGAAAAATAAAAATAGAAATAAAAGGCAGAGACATGGCAGAAATTAGAGAAAAAGGGAAGAAGAAAAGAAACCCAGATCACAACTTGAGTCTCTCCAAGATTTTCCAAGCTTCCTAGCCCTTCCCCACTCTCTCCTTAAGCTCCAAAATGCTCCAAAACGTGCCCTTAATGCTCTGTGTCCTCTTCAGATCGCATTCAATGTCATTTATTACATTCAGTTCGCGAAATTACTCAAAACGCGCAGTTTTTAGGTGAGTTCGCCGTGGCTTCACCGCGGCGAAGTCACGGCGAACTAAGGGCTTTTTGCTTCCAGAGGATGAGTACACTCGCCGTGGGTTCTTGGCCTTTTCATCATCTCTCATTCTCCATTCCAGCTTTCCTTGCATTTCTTTGGCTCTTTCTCTGTATCACCTCTTCCTGTACAAGATTGAAAGAGGGTTGATGAGCTTTTTTAACATTTAATAACATTCACACACAAATTTTTGAATAGAGAATCATTAAGCTCTAATTTTCATGCACAACCACTTTCTTCTTCATTAAGGATTTTCTTTGAATTTCTATGTCTATTTCAAAACATCACTTTCAAAAATATTCACAAATGAGGAAAAATTACGATGAAATATGTGAAATTTTAGGAGCTTAACAGAACGTCTCGTCACACCATCTTCACCTGCATCACCTTTATGAAGTTTCCAGTATCTGCCATTAAAAATAGAAAGACAAAGATTGAGAGAGGAGTAGGGACTATAGTAACAAAATTGGAATTGATAGAAAGTAATAAATAATATTGAACCAGGTCTATAATTTAAGGGTAAGATATCTATCCCCTGGCTAGAGCTAAATTAACACCACCATCTTTTAAGTCCAAAGCTCAAAATTAAGACGGAAGAAAAGTGCATTGGCTTGGCTTACTTGTGATAGTGAAGAGACCAAGTCCTTTCAACCAAGTAAATTCATCATGAAAGTACAGCACATCAACCTACACAAACTTAAAAATCAACAATATAGAAATTACAGAATGCTAAATGCAATAATCTACAAGCTAATCAACCTTATTTTGGGATCAAGCAAAGCTAACACTACTACAGAAGGAAAGGAAAAAAAAATTCTCAGAAATAACTTCAATCCAGTTGGCGTAACAAAAGAAATAATTTAGCATCCATATACAATGGTAGAATTGGGAGATCCTTCTGGGCACTATTAAGTTTCACTTTTATGCTCTAAGTTTGCAGCCTGCCATTTTCTTAGGGAGGGATTATTATCATTCCGTGGCTAACAATAAACTCTGGGCTTATAAGCAACACCTTGTGGTTTTAAAGAAAACTTTTTAATTTTTTAATTAGACAAACCACTTCTTCATCGCCTCATGAAACTAAAAGTGAGTTGAAGCAAACTTAAAGTTAGTTTTGAAGTTGTTTGTCTGGTTCATTCTGGTTATTTCAACACCTAAAACTTACAACCACCATCAATAATCCTTTCCTATTTCTGGTTCAATTAATCATCCACAACCAATTCCTATTTCTTGTTCCATTAAACATCACATCATTATTCTTTCTCCCTTAAACCAATCTGTCAACCAGAGCATCCAGAAAACAAAGAATTGAACATCCAATAATTTTATATCAATTACCCGTAAATAAACAACCTCAATCCATCTCCCAAAGCAAGAAAAAACATTAATAGCCACCTTATTCAAACCAATCAATATCCCTACAGATTATTAGTTTTAAAAATCATAGACAAGCACCAATAACCCGCAGAAAATCATCAACTACTCAACAATCTAACTCTTCCCTAAGCAACCGAAACTCCCAATTTCATCCACATTAAGTCTAACCAAATTAATCCAACCAACATTATCGTTGAGCTCTAATAACCCTCTAGACATCATAAATCAAGTTCAAAAGCCCGAATTCAAAGAATTTCTTGTCGTAAACTTAGCTTAAGTCAACTTTAAGCAAGCAAAATCTCACATAGGGCCAAATTAAACCAAATTAACCACATTACCATCATCAAGTAGTATAAATAAACATGTAAAACCAGGTAATTGCCCCAAATCAAGCCAGAAATTCGAAAATCAACAAACCCTAGAAATTTCTATTGAAAATCAAGAGCAAAGAGGGAAGGAATGAAGGGAAAATTACCCAACTCCATAAGCTCTCTAAGGTCCTCTGAACCTCGCCGGAAAATGGCCCAGGTCTGCCCCCAAAACGCCGGCACCGACCGCACCACCACACTCGCTCAATCTCTCTCTTTC
The DNA here is from genome assembly GCA_037074515.1 of Mimosa bimucronata. Taxonomy (NCBI): domain Eukaryota; kingdom Viridiplantae; phylum Streptophyta; class Magnoliopsida; order Fabales; family Fabaceae; genus Mimosa; species Mimosa bimucronata. The sequence goes on from CM073446.1 coordinate 8,571,841, forward strand.
TAGAGACGGCAAGAGGAAAAGGGGAGGGAAAAGAGAAGGGAATAGGAACTAAGAAGGAGACGGAGGACTGGGGTTCAGACGGCGGCAGCAGCGGCCGTCGCCGCCCTCACTCTCCTTTCTCTCTTTCTCGCGACAACGGGACCAGGGAAGTAGAGGAAGGGAACGGAAGTGGAACACGGGAGAGGAGAGGAATAAGGGATTAAGAGGGAGTATATAAAATAAAATTAAATAAATAGGGGAAGAAAATTACTATTAGGCCCTTAAATCCTTAAATAAGATATATTTAACTAAGATAAAGTCCTCTTTTTAATTCCAAAAATTTATTTTAATTATCTCCTAAGAGTTTTCTCCTTATATAATTTATTTTGAGTCCAAAGATAATTTCTCTAACTCTAACTTCTTCAAATTAAGGAAGAAACTGGGCCTTTAAAAATATCCTAAAATACCACAATTTCCTAAATTTATTTATAGGACTCTCCCAGACACCTTAATTAATCCCAAAATCAATTCTTAAATTACCACTAATCCTTAATTAAATTCTTAGGATGTTACAGCCACAGCTGCAAGACGAAGCACAGAGGGAGGAGAATGAGAGAGAGAGAGAGAGGTTTCGGGTTTTGGGGGGGGGAAATGAAGGCAAAGAAGAGAGAGAGTGTAGAATAAATTAGAAGGAATAAGGACACGTGTGGTGCATATATTAAAAGGTGAGACTGATATTTTTTAACAGGTATTTTACTATCTTGCCATTCCTTTTATAATTGAAGATATTTTCAACTAGGGACAGATATTGTCTTTTTCATTTCCCTTTTTCTATTTCTTTCTTAAATGATAATTTTATTTATTATTATCATTTAGAAATAGACCTGAATTTGTCCCAAAATAATTTCTCTAGATATGCTTTAATTTCCAAATTTGTTTATAAGACTTTTTAAATATCAAATAATACCCCAAGATTCCAAATATTTCCTTATTTCTTATTTTTCTAAAATTTGGGGTGTTACAAACAACACCAACAAATTTGGGATAGGTCCCCTGTGATTTAAATTTTCTTTAAAAAATATCTAAAACCAATTTTAAAAATACTAATTCATTTTAAAAAAGGGAAAAAATTTAAAAATACCTATTTAGGCCTATAGCAACGCTTATTACGTAATATATTATCAACATAAATCAGATTGAAAACCACATGATCATCATTAAAATTTTTAGCAATAGGGAGAATAATCATGTTTGCTTTGATTAAACCCCCCCGGTAAGCTACGCCTTGGACAACTTTTTGTTCCATTGTCTTAAGGCTTGCTAAAGTCTATAAAGGGACTTATTTAATCTGCAACCTATGTGCTCCCCTTGGCTTTCAAAGCCTTGGGTTATGGTCATGTATACCTCTTCATTCAAATTGGATACGGAGGAGACCAGGGAAAATGGAGGAAGGAAGATAGATAGAGAAATTGAGAGGGAGATGATGTAAAAAGGAGATGACTAGAGAAGCAAATGGAGAGACTGGATCAGAGATAACCACAGATAGAGGGAGATCGGAGATGGATGACCAATGACCAAATAGAAACAACTAGAGATACGACAATTAGAGTCATCCCAACAAATATTCCTCCTATATTACTTACAAAACAATCATTCGTCTTTACTTGGCAGGTAACACCACTTAAAAAATGAAAAACCCTTTACAATGGCAATCATACTCATGTCTTGGAAAATCATATTTCTAAATATGTAACAAGTAGTGCATGTCGTCTCGTGCATTTCATAATAAGGAGAATACTCTAGTTTCTATTGAAATATAAAAATGTTCGTGAAAGGAGCATGCTGTGGCAAACTAAGCTTTTCAATAAATTGTTGCCATCCCTGCAATACATTTTGTAGTCCTATAGCTATTACGTTATGTTTGTCCAGCAACTGTTGCGTTTTAAAACCATGCCTTTGATTTTATATTTGTAGGCTAAACTCTAATTTTGCCCCGAAAATTATCACATATGATCTTTTGGTAGTAGCCAAAGTTTTTGTTGTAAGTGTTAAACAAAGAGCAATCATAGCACTAGTCATACAAAGTGTTAAATGTTAATTTTTTTTTCCCGATCAATCTTAGTTTTCATGTGATTAGGATAGGATGACCGTGCTTCTTTTAAAATGCTACTGATGTGACGATATAATTCTGACAAAATTTCTAGATACTCAAAGGTCCTATGTGTAAAGTGTAAACTTTAAGGGTGAAATGGGACTAGAGCTGGTGATTCGGGCTAAGCCCATCAGGCCGGCCCTTTTAGACCCTGGCCCTTGAAGGGCCAGATTTTGATTTTGGAGGCTTCAAAAATGGATCGAGCTTCATGGGTTGGCCCTGTAGGGCCAAGGGCCGGCCCTTTAAGCCTGTTACACACACATATATATATATATTAAAAAAAATTAATAACTACAAAATAAAATAATTAATTAAAGGTAAAAAACCAGAATACCTAATTCCCAATATTTATCATTGTTTGATAATTTCTTAGTGAGTGACTTATTTATAAATATGAACCATATTTATTAAAATAATTAATTAAAAATAAACATATATTTTAATTTGTGACTTATATAAAAATATTGAGAATATTTATCATACTTGATAATTTCTTAGTGTTTGTATTGTAAATTAAAATTGATATTTATGTTGACGATAATGATTTTTTTGCTTTAATTTTTCTATATAAAAAGATTAAAAAATAGTGTATAAGCGTTAATCGGGCCGGGCCGGCCCTGAGCCCTGCCATTCAAGGGCCGGGTTTTAAAAAATAGGGATATTTGCACTACCCAGGCTTTCGGGCCGGCCCCACAGCTCTAAATGGGACTTAGCCTTAAATTTGTTGCAGCATTATAAAGCTCCTATAATACACCTTAGAAAACTTTATAATTATTAAAATAGTAAATTGTGCAACATGTATTTGAAAATTGTCATTATTTTTAGTCAATGGAAAACTAATTCTCGGTTTTAATTTTATATCTCGAATATGTTCATATTTACAATATGCGTTTCTTTGAGGATATTGCCCAATGGGAACACACTGAATTAAAATTTTACAACTTTGGAAGTTTTTTATGGGATTTTCTCTTTTTATAATTTTAAATATAAGTCACTTTGAAAAAATTAAATTATGTTTAATTCTTCTTTTTAATAAATACCCTTATTAACATTATTGTTGAGAAAGAGAGGTTATATGAAAAAGATTAAAGATCATGAAAACAAAATGATTTTAATTAGAAAATAATATTAAAAAAGCAGCAATAATTTTTTTTATCATTTTAATTCTTTAAATGAAGGGTAGTGAATCAGTAAGTCTATAAGTATATAAACACTATTGCCTATTGTTATTACTAGTGCCCAACTGCGCATTCGACCGTGTGGTAGAGTGAGTGCCATATAATTCATGATGCCGCAGTATTCCATCTTCATAATTTTATTTTATTTTTTCTTAAAACATTAATTCAAGTCATATTGCCAACCCCAAAAAGGCAGGTCATATCAAATTATTAGAACCCACAATCATCAATCATCAACTTTTTTTTTTTGAACTGAAATCAATCATCAACTTGACAAATGAAATCTTGTCAAATTCTTCGGTGAACCAATTTAAGCGGGTTGGGTTTTTCACCATAAAATCATTAATACTTATTTTCTTTCAATCAGCATTAATATTTGTCTTCTTTTACCTTAAAAGATTTAAAGCCATTATCAGTGGTTATTCCCTTTCTATCAACAACAGTTAATTTTCTTTACTGATATTCATTCTCACAATAGCAATAGGAAAACTAAATAAATTAAAAAATTATTAGTCAACCTTTATTCAAAATTACATAGCACCTCTTCTTTTACCGTCCTTTTTCCCTCCTCTTCTACATCTCTACCATTCGATTGGAATTTAAACAGTCTAGATTCAATGGTTTGTAAAATTTAAATTTTTAATTATTTTGTTGTTTTGAAATATCATGACTAAAATTTAAAAGTTAAAATTTATTTATGTATTTATTAAAATATTATAGTATTTTATTAGTAATTTTACAAAATATTGAATTTAAACCAAAAGGTAGAGATGGGGAAGAGGAGGGGAAGAGGACGTTAAGAGAAGAGGAGGAAAACCAGTCCCGCTTGGACAGTTAATATAATCAACTTTACATCATTCTATATACTACAAATAAAGAAGCTAATGGAAAATTGTTAATCAAATTAATTGCTTCATAACCCGGAATATGAAACATAATTAAATATAGTATATATATAAAAATCAAAATCTTTTAAAACCCACACGTAAGCACATGCCAGGTTGGATTTTTTCCACCGTGAAATCGTTAATATTATTATTTTCTTTCAATTATCATTAATATCCATCTTCGATCAGTCGGTCACCATGAAAGAATTTCCTCCATTATTAATACTTATTTCCTTTCAATCAACATTAGTATCCGTATCAATTTGTTTCCTTATATTATAAGTAAAGGCTAAAGCACACTTTGATATGACAACATAAAGTATCATAAAGTAAACATTGGTAAGACCTAAGAAGTGCAATTAAATGCTCATAAAATATTTTTAAATTGTAATCATTGCAGTATAATCATTCTTTTGATTTTAAAGTTTAACAATTTTTATCCACTTTTAATTATAGAGTCATCCTTTTTAAATTTGTTATATCAGCATTTTCTATTAAATGAAATTAACAATGTTAGTAAAAAATGATTAAAAGTATACTTTTTAAACTTCATAGACCAAAAGAAGACTTGAAGTAAAAATATAGGACTAAATGTATACTTTAGTTACAACTAAATGGTAATTAAAATTTTTTAAGCATGTCAGTTTTTAAATTATCATTATTTTTTTTATCTGATTTAAATTATTATTATTGATATTATTGTATTTGTTATTTTCTTTCTATTTTTATTTTCTTTACTTTATTCCACACAGCCGAGTGATGTCATTTTGGAAGAGTGATGGAGGAAACATAGCGCACAAAGGAAGAATAACCCTTAATTTTTTGTTATGGAATTGTGGTAAAATACACTCACCTCCCTTCTATTTTATCTAAATTATAAAAACATCCCATTTATTTTGGAAACATATATAAATCTTCCTAAAAATGAAATTATATGTTACACAAACCTCCCTTCTATATTTGAAAATTTATTTTCATCCACCCAAACCGTTAGTTGACCATTAATTTTAACTTTTAAACTTTGTTTGGATCAAAATAGCCCTTTTTAACATAATAATTAGCTAAACATTCATATTTGTCAAAAATATTTTTTATTAAATTAAAACTAATTCTAGCACATTTTTTTTCAACGGCACACATATATTTTCAAAATTTCTAATAAATTTATTAATTTTATTTAAATAATAAATTTTCATAATTTAAATTTTTAAATATATTCATTAAAATATTGATTTTAATTTTTTTTAATTTCTAAATCCTATTTCAGCTATGTTTTAATTCATATTATAGTAAAAATTATAAAAATGTTTTTAAATTATATAATTCATTTAAACTTATATTTAATTCAAAATTCTTAGATAGATATTTTTTCTCGATATAAAACATAATTTTTGTTACAAATTGTAAACACATTTAACCAAGGAAACATTTATTAAAATAAAAAATTGAATTTGTAATTAAGTTTTAATTACATAATTTTCTATTATCTACCGGGGAATGAAATTTTAGAAGCAAAAGAAACTTTCATACTCCTATAATTTAGGGATTTATTATATTGAAGGGTAAAATATTAAATTAAATATTAATTAAAGTTGAAAATTATAGTTTTAGAATCTTTTTTAAAGGATTGGATTAAACTGTATATTTTCAAAATAGAGTGGAGGTTTATGTAATTAAGGCAAAATAGAAGGGAAATTAGGGTATTTTACTCCTTTTTTATATATTAACAGGCAACCAGCGTCAAATTTGGATTCTATTATCAAGCATCCGAACAACTAATTACTCTAATTTCAGCGTTTATGGCTTCCTCTCTCGACGTTATGGGATTGTGATCTACTGATGCAAGTTTCTTAGTTTTTGGTGTTATATTGTATTATACATTTGCAAGTTTCATAATTCATATTTTAATTTCTTAATTATTTAGTGTTGTAAGAAATTTTTATGTTATTAATGGAAATTTGTCTTTTATTAAAAATAAGAAAGCTTGGGTTGGGCGTGTAAATATGCAGTTTTAGTTATCTTTTTCTCAGTGACATTAATTTGAAGAAAAAGCCACATGATCTTTCTTTGAAATTTCTAACGATAAATGTATATACTAACTCACTTCCAGATTTTCTCAACTAATTATTTCAAAGAATATTTCAATTTTAGTAAGAGGAGATGCTACCCAATAATTTTTTAATACAAGAAAAAGATGCAAAATATATAAATGACACTTAGGTACACTAGATTTAAGAGATGACATATAGGTGACATTGACTAATCTGTCCTTGCATGAATGTAAAGAAAATGACTAGTATACCTTATGGTGGAGATCTGAAATTCACTAACTTTTTATAAGATCAGTTTTACCAACTTCACCTAAACACTTACCAACTCTCTGTAATTAATAGACGTTATCAACTTTGTATTTCAGTTTAAACTCTGTAATCTCTATGTGGGCTTACTAATGTTCTATTTGGGAACAACGTCTCCACACGGGCAATTAACAATCTAGCCTAAGAGTGAAATAGAGAAGTGAGATAGAGAAAGGAGTTGTAGTTTTGAGTTTGTAGTTGGAGTTCATGAGCCAATAAGTGAGCTTTTATGGTCCTCTCATAGACATGAGGACCGAGAAAAGGAATTAGTTGGCCGGCCTTAAGAAAGAAATTCTACATTATCGATGCTATTGCGCCAGTCATGAATCCGTCCTGGGATATCTTGATTATCTTAATGATGGGTCGGCAACAACTCCCTTTGGGGAATAAAGAATCGATTGTCTTTGGTTCCCACCAATCGATCTTTTGTAGAAGCAGGAGGTAGCGCGAAAAACGAATTACAAGTGCAAGTCGCCTTGACCCGACAACCAAAGAAGCACACCAGACTAGAAGGAAAGGCAAGCAAGGAAGGCAAAGAGTTGGTGCCTTTTGCAATTGAATCAGATCTTGGCTATCTGCTCTTACTCTTCGAGTAGCCGGTTTCGCTATTGATGATCTATTCCATGTAACCTCAGTTGGTCTTATATCCATTGTTCAAATAGTTGTAAGCGGGTTCAGGAAATGTTTTTGAATCGGTTGGCGTTGTAGGACGTCGAGGAAGGGAAGTGGGCTAATCCCCAGGTTCGGAGGTCTTGTTTGCAAGTGGGATTAGAAGGATAGGGGGTCTGCACAGTTAAGAGGAAGAAAGAGTTTTGTTTTCAAGTTAATCATATTTTTCCAATAATAAGGAAGGGATTGAAGGACAGATGATATAAATTTGCTTAAAAGTCCCTGATTGGACTCTAAAATAGGCCTTGGTTAGACTGACTTTGAATTAAGCCTTATTTTGAACCACTAAGAGTCGTCCAGGAAAGGAGCTTCAGCTATGCCAAGAAAGGATTGCTTTTATTCGACAAGTTCCCTTTTTCCTTAAGAGGAAAGCAAAGCCTATTTTGATTTACTTTTTAACTCGGGATCGCACTTGGAGTACAAATGAGAGGAGTGGAACAAATTGTCGCCTTGAGAAACATGGGTATTGAAAATCGTAACAACCCGTGGGTTCCCAATTTTGAAGGAATTCTTGCCAAGATGACGGATCCTACTGTAGGTGCCTCTACATGAGCTTTGGGTAATAACCAAATATGAACTGGTACCATAGGCACTTTGATGGTGAAAGAGCCAAAAGAAGCAAAATTTACTCGACTTTACCAACTTCGTATTTGTGATTACCAACACTCTTTATGGGTTTGCCAATTTTCTATTTGTAATTCTAAATTTCACACATGTACTTACCAATTCTCTATTTGTTAAAGGGCATTTTGATATTTTCCTTTAAACTTTACAAAGGACAGATCAACCGATATCAATTGTTTTTGAACAAATTTAGTGTAGCTACATATCCTTTACATATTTTGAACAAATTTAGTGTTATATTTTCCATTATTTATATTAACTTGTGCATTTTACTGCCTTTTCTCTTTTTTATCATATATTTTACTGCTTTTTCGCATTTAAGAAAAGTGAACAAAAATTGTAAGCATCTGTTTTCGATGCTTCTCAAAGTTTATGACCATGGATTGAAAGTAGTTGGAATTATTAGAACATAGATATCCCTTTTATTAAGGATTATTTTACCCTGAAAGTTTATGTTTAGGAACGATTTTGTTCTAAAAGCTTTTTTTTTTAAAATCATCTCGTAAATTTCAAAATATAGCAATATGTCATATTCCGGTAAAATATTTATGTTGATTGTTAAAAAGCTGACATTTATTGCTAATATGTTAATGGTAGCGGCTAAATTTGCTCCATTTTAAAACTTTTAAGGTAAAATCACAAAAAAAAAAAAACAATTTTTAAGACAATGTGACATTGCTACAAAAATGACAACTTTCCCTGCAAAATACACCTTAACCTTATTTTTATACAAGAACTTAGATATCTTACGAAATTTCTATTCTTCAAATTCAAGGGAAGGGCATATTTTATTTGACTGAATTCTGATATATTCTAATTTAATTCTAAATGGTTTAACACTTATTATTTACTCACGCCCTCCATGTAAAGTGAAGTTTTTAAATTTGTTCCATGTTTACGAATCCCATTGTAAAATTTTTATCACTTATTCTAATTTTATTCAATTGTTTTGAATCGTTTTCATGTAGGAATCATGGCTTATGAGTTTTCTAAAGTGTTTTTAAGATCAATATTACATCGAAAGTGTTAAAAAAAATAAAGCGGCCCTAACTATTTGTAGAAACTAATACCCAAAACAAAGCTATTATATTTTTGTATGAAAATCTCATTAATTAAAAAGATAGGTACATATATAATTACAAACTACATAACAACTTACCACACAATTCCAATGACAATTACTACATATCTCAGAAATACCAATAAAAACTAGCCAAACAAAGATATAACATGTAACCACTATCACATTGAGAAAGAAAATGATGTAGCAATCTCGTGGCAAATAACCAAGTTGAAGAAGTATGATATCTGGTCCAACTCCAAGAAGTGCAAAAACTAGTATCACCCAATCAAGTTCGGTTAGTTCACAATATAGTACTGTAACTATAACCAAAGTACTTCAATGATAGATGACTCATGCAAATATAGAAGAAGTTGGCTACATCGTTTTAAATCCCCTTCTTTATGCTTGATGAGGCCTTCCTTAGTAACTAGTCTCACCATTACATACCCACAACTATACCACAGACAAAGGACATAAGAGACCATTTCAAGCCATAATATATGTTCTCCATGATGATTCCTCCATAATACCAAAAATGGCATACTATTTATAACAATAACAGTGCCTCAAGGCCGGTCCTTCGTATGGTGGCTAATAGCACTCACTAATACTGAAGACTGGTCTGATGAAAATGGAAGCATAGGACTCATTCTAAAACCATCAGTGTCGAAGACAATGTGATGTCCTTGAATACAAACTCCTTATAATCCTTTATCCTTATTTGTAATTAAGAGTCCACAAGCAACTATGAAAGACCTTAATATAACTAAATAACTAGAGAACAAAACAGGGGACACATCGTCAGCTTTTGAGAACAGTAGTATTTCCAATTCGCTAAACTATCAAACAATTGTAACAGTGGATGCAGATTGGCCAAGGATCCCAAATTGGGCTTCCTCGTCAGATTCCAACTAATAGACAAAATCACCCAAGCACGTGACCTAACAAAGAAAGAGATATTGATCTTTGTTAACTGGGAATCTAGAACACTATCAAAACCGAAACTATCATCAAAATTATGCTTTTTCCGATTCACTTCTCCATAATCATCATCCTTAAATTTCTTGTATTTTGATCGTTGATCTTCCTCAAATCTTTCCTCAACATAGCCTCATTATAAGGAACAAACACATTGTAATTGGTAGGAATGCGCAAGAAGGGGGTGAATTGTGCTATTAAAAAATATTTAAACAGAAAGACTCAAGACTTATACTGGTTCAACCCAAACTCTTGCCCTACGTCCAGTTCTCTAACTTCCAATTGGGTTTCACTAATACTTCAAGATTCAAACAGGCTCTTGAATGCCTTACAAGTGATCACACATCAAGAACTCTCTCTCACTGCTCACTCCCCCTTATAACTTGTAAGATTACACCATACTTTTAAGATCCCACTATCTTAAGAATAATCCTTACTTGAAATGAGATTACAGAAAACTTGTTCACTCATTGAACAGATTGTGATACACACTGAAATATAATAATCAATGAATGATCTCTCTAAGAGTTGGTGAGTATTGAATGCAGTAAGTATAACTAACACGAGTAATCAATGTAAGCAATCAATGTTCTTGGCCAACTTCTTCACCAAATGCTTTTATATGAGATTCTAGCAATATATCCGTTGGTGACAGCTTATGACTGTTGCTTAAACTCTGATGAGAGATGGTTAATTAGATGGAGTGTTGATATGAAGATATTCTGTGTAGCATTAACTCCTCTGTACTCATTGTGCTTCAGTTCTTCTCTCTTCATTAATCGCAGAAAGAAGTTGTTATGTCAAACGCCTCTAATGGCATATTTGTGTGTCTAACGATAACTTCCCAAACTAGATCTGAATACTTTCTGCACTTGAAAGCTTAAAATAGACTAACTATTATACTTGAATCAAAACCTATCGTCACTTCGATCATTGATCTCTGATCGATCACTGTCTTTGTTTCCTGATCGATCACACAATGATCATACATCGATCACAACCTGCATTACTTATAAATAAGTTAGAAAATGTCTCGTCTGATCGATCACAGGGGTTCCTGATCGATTAGGCTTATATAATCGATTACACTCAGATTACATTCAGATTACACGTCTTTCCATGATCGATTACTCACTATTCTCTGATCGATTAGGTTTAGATTAGATTTGAATTATACTTTGAATCTTTTGATCGATCAAGTTCGATCATACCAAGTTACTTCTATTTCTCTGATCGATCACACTGAGATTATTTAGTTCATTTTAACTTCTCTGATCGATCACAGGGAAACCCTGATCGATTAGGTGCCTAAGTTTCAAACTTCTATTCATTCTAATCTATCTGATCTGTCTTTGATTTATCCCTGATTGATTAATACCTTAGTTCTTTAACTGATAATCTTATCTTGATCGATTGGGCAATACTTAACATTTTCTATCAGATTGTTTCTAAGTTATTCCTGATCTATGTCTAACCTTTCTTTATGCCTAAGTTATGCTTAATTATCATCAAAACTCATTATTCTAACACACATGACAGAAAATTGAGCCCTATATCCCATACCTCTGAATCATTAAACACATACCTGGTCCTCAGCAAAAACATGCTTTGTACTATTTTGTTTAGCTTCTTCCTCTGCCCGGAGACTTCTACTAGGTCACAATTACTCTGCCTTGCTCTTTTCTTCTTACGTAATGAGGACGAAGTATGACTTCCCTCAATCGATGAGGTGCTAACTAAAGATGAGGAAAGATGAGAGAACCTGGTGAAGGACCTTCTTCGAAAATCATCCCACTTTAATTTCTTAATTTGTCTTTCCAACACATTATCCTCTGAGCCCAACGATCTAGATCTTTTCAAAAATCCCTTCTGACTGATCCTATTTGACTTCTTCTGCGTAATCTCTGAAGCACCTTCAACATAATCGTTAAAACTTGTCCTGGAGCTTCTTCAGAACGTCCAATGAAGTCCATACTCAATTTCTTCTTCTTCTTCTTCCCCAAATCATCTTCATCAACATTTGTAGGTCTCACTCTTTTTCGCAAAATCTGAGAAGGAAACGAACTATAAATACCCGATGAAGGTGAAATTTTGTCACAATGGCAGCACCCGCAACGATTATACACTCAATTTTTGGGTACGATAGACGACGGCCCAATTGTACCAAACCCTAGCGGTGTGTATATCTGCATTGCTACCCCCTTGTGGGGTCATATTTTCCAACCTAAAACAACAAAACAAAGCTATTGAAAATAAGAAAATTCCTAATCGAGTTGGTAAAGTCAAGAAATCGTCATTAACCCAATTTTGGATTGCAAAATGTGGGTAAAATAAAGTTAGTGTCCTCTCCTATCTTATCTATATTGAAAAAAGGTTTCATTGCACTGTAACTTATCTCTTCCTATCATAGTAAAAACATCATGTTTCCCATGTATATCAATATTTGACAAATCCTTGGATTTGTATATGCTTTGTATGCTAAATTGAGGCCATTAACATGTTTAAGATGCAATATTTGTCCAATAAGTACTCAATTAATATCCTAGATCCATAAGTGAAAATAACATAAAAATAGGTTCAATTGGCCATAATTGGGAAGTTGATTAGAAGTAATTGATTTCGAGGGCTATTTGATCCCCTATCATGTTGTTTTTACTTGTGGGATCGTCCAAAGACTAAAATAGGAGGATATAAGATTAAAAGAAGCTAAATTGGAGCAACTGCGCAATGGTGTTCGTTGTGGGTGGCCATGGCAAACCCACGGCAACCGTATGCACAGAAACGATGGTAGATCAAATAGTCTAGAGTCCGATTAAAAGAGGAAGAGAGCGACCGGGACGTACACTTAGTGAAGTTGTAGAGTAAGATCTTTTAGTGAATAATATATCTACAATTTGGTTACTGATAGAGTACAATGGCATTATGCGATTTATGTAACCGACCCCATCTAGTAAGAAAATGTTTAATTGTTGTTGTTATTGTTGTGTTTCTAGCGCTCATTATTACCGTTTTGTTAGTTAATTAGTTTCCTAACTTTGTTAGATATGTTTGGATAGTTTTCTTGTAGTGAAAGGTTAGAACCTACAGTCGATGTTTCTCAATGTGTTTCATCAAACTCAATGGAATTTCATCATCTTAACACCGACGCAGGAATGGTGAATTTGCAAGATTCATTATGAAGAGTGCAGGGGTCTTGAGAATCATCCCAGTAATGTTCCTTTTCTGTAATTTTTGTTTAGATAATCAATAATAGTATTCAGTTTGGCCGTTAAAAAAGATTTCCATAAAAATAGTTCAGCTTTTGATTTATTTTGCTGCCTTATAAATAAATCATTCGATACTTCTACATTTGCAAGTAAGTGGCAGTAATGAATTTTTTTTCGGTGATTTTATTTGATTGTGAAAATTACAATCAGGTATGGCAAATCGTTTTCTTGAACATTTAATTTCTCAAGATTTTATTTCAAATGTAAATTCCTTGATATATGATAGAAGTTGATATTTTTTAGACATTAAAAAAATTTAAATAGATTATACTTCATTGGGGTGTATACATATAAATATATATTCTCCAAGCCAACATAACTTCACTTATAAGTTAATATATAATTTAATAACATTTAACATATATTATAATTAAATAGTTTAGGTGCTTCCTTAATCCATTACATAAATTGTTTTTTTCAATACAAAATTTTAGGCAAGGTTTGGGCTTAACCCAAGTAAAGAGGCGCTTAAATGGCTCCTCTTAGGTGATACCAATATTGGGCAGATTAACACTTTATTCTCTCAGGTGTGAACCTAGACATTCTCGCTCTAGCATGCCTTCCCAAACGTAGTAATGAGGAATTAAACTCTCTCACTTATTGTGAGAAAGCTGATTCCTTACAAATGAAGCCACGAACAATGAGTTATTATATACTCCTCTCAATCTTAAATATAGGAACTATTTAAGGAGGTGAGTTTGGCCCTAAATGTAAGACCTCTTCTAAGTATTCTCAAGTTTCCCAAAAATTTCCCCATGAATGTTTCTTAATAATAAATAAGCAATAAAGGGAGTGTGGGGATAAAAGTAGATGATTAGGGAGCATTGATAATATCATATAATTTTAACCAATATAACTAATATTCTTAATCTAATCAAAATAAGGTAAATAAGTCTTATAGAGTATTTAGGACCAATGTAGTAAAAAGTTAATTAGGTCTTATATTGAGAACATAGAGAGTGCTTAAATATTTTTTTTTTATTTGAAATGACCCATTAAAACTATATAATACTACTTCATACTTCCATTTTGTAATGACTAATGACCCACTTCCTAGAGGGAGACTAAAAACACAAAGGAAAGGCCCATTTCATTAGTATTTCTTCCCCGCCCATTCCATCGATCTCAGTGAAACCCCACGAAAACAAATATTTCAGGAGCCTCCGAAGTGTGAAGTGAAAATCCCTAACTGTGCCGGAATCCTCTCTGCCGTCGTCGGCATCCTATCTGTGTCTCGGGGTAAGCCTAAACTCCTTTGATTTCTTGATTTTTAGTTTTGAGTGTGTGAGGCATATTTCGATTTCTCTTTCTAATGCTATGTGGCAATATATATGTGTGAATGGTTAAGTCATTGGCACCAATTAATGGCATGTTTCAATTGATGGTAAGTCATATTTCCCCTGTAGAATGTGATTACTTGAATACGCATTTTGCTGAAATCTTGGCTGTTCAAAGGAAAGAACAACATGGACTCTGTTTGTTTTTAAGTAAAAAAGTTGTTGGGGAATTTAATTTAGGTGACTTTGTGATTTGTCAATGATCTTTGAAGTTGCTTGGTTAGAAATATGAGATGATAATGATTGTTCTGTGACTTGATGTTTTTGAAATGCACACAAGGTGTCTGTGAAATTGTGTAGAAGGGGAATATGATTAATGAGTTAGTTCATGGAATGAGTATGGATATGAAGGGTTTGAATAAATTCTTGGGAAGGAAATCTTATGGAATTGTGAATGAAATCTTTTGGTGGTATTGTTGAATAAAATATAATATAAGCTTAATCATCTGCTTACATCGAAACTTGGTGAAAGATTGAATCTGGCAAGTACTCTATGATAATTCTACAAAACGATTGATGAAAAAAAAATTCAGAGTGACAATCATTTTTGTATGATAATTTATGATGATCTTGTCATTTTCAGTGGTTTAGATCTTTATTTTCTTAAACACCTGCATGACCCTATAAATAGCAACTTTTTCAATCAACTTGGTAACATTTGAGTACTGCTCAGTAGCTGTTTCTCAATTTCTTCCTACTTTCATCCTCAATCTTCACAAATCACAACTCCCTCCTTTTTAACAGTTGCTTTGCACTGGTAGCAGAGGATGTACGGTGGAAGAACTAGTTTTTCTTTTAATTTGTCAATAATGTTAATTTGGAGTGGCTTTTACCTCGAATCAATAGTAGTTTAGCTTGTAATTCTTTTTCTTTATTTCTTTAATGTATTAGCAACATTTTCCTATAAATTTTATATAATTTTCTATCTCTCAAATGGTTACAAACTCACAATTGGTATTGATTGCTCTGCAATGAGCACTCATAATTAGTATTGAATAATGTTCATCAGCATTTTGTTTATCTTCAAGTTTCTAGTCAGTAAAGACTAGAAAAACGAGAGAGCTCTAGATGCTTCACCAAATATCTTTCTCTGCAGAGATTATGGTAGTACCATTTGACTGGTACAAGCAGTCCTTTTCTTGCCATTTAATCTTGTCTTTTTGTCATTTTTTTTTCTTTTTAGGTGGAATGACACACAAAATCGCAATTAAGTCCCTATAAAGCATGAAATTTATTTGAATTCCTTGGGGACCTAGCTGAGATTAAAGCGTAGTTGTTAATGACACTGGTTGAGTTGTTATTGACAACTCTGAACTCTTGTGTGGAACTTTAGTGCTATCCCCCCTTTTTATTCTTTGTATTCTTGTATTCACCCTTCCTTTTCTTCGTCAATATTGTTGTCCTTTATTTTTATTAAGATAAAATTAAAGTGTCTGCTCAGAGGTTCTAACTCAAAACCTAACCTTCGTTTCAACCATTATTCATTCAAATAGGCAATTGCCACAATTGATAAAAAAGATCTTTGAAGACTTGAGCTAAAGGTTATGGAAAAGTCAGTGTCCACAAACAAAATGGTCAGAACAGAAGTAGAAGTGGGAGACATGATCAGTCATTTGCCAGATGCACTGCTTCTACATATTCTCTCTTTTCTTCCGGCGAAAGAAGCAGTTGCGACAAGCCTCTTATCCAAGAGATGGAGACCACTTTGGCCTTCCCTTCCCACTCTTGACCTTAACCGTCGAGACTTTCAAAGGCTTAAATTCTTCCATCAATTTATAGAAAAATTGCTCAAATTTGTAGATTTGAAGTCTGTCAAGAAGTTTGTTCTTCGGCTTGGTTATTATGGAAAGCATGAGTATTTTAGACCTTGGAAGTTTAGCAAGTTGATTAATGCTGTGTTGTTTAATAAAGTTGAACACCTGGAGCTACATTTAAGGCCGAGTAAGGGTGTATATGAGTTGCCCTCTAGTGTTTTCACCTCTAACAACATTAGGGTTCTGAAGTTGAGTGGAGTAACGGAGTGTTGGTGGTTCAATACTGGAGTAATGGTGGGCTCTCTTTCTCATGTTAATTTGCCTTTGCTTGAAGTCTTGGAATTGGATGCTATTAAGTTTTCATGTTCTAGAAGCTTTGGAATGCTTCTTTCTTCATGTGCTTTGCTTAAACACTTGGTACTAAAAAATTTGTATGGCAACTTAGACGGTCCACTTGACATTGAAGGACTTAACCATTTGGTTATTGCTGATGTTCCACAATCTCTACTTCCATTGAAAGTTATCTCTAATGTTACATTCCTGCGAATAGACATGGTACGATTTATGATGACACTACTAAATTCATATTGTTTTTATTTGCACAATTAATAGTTCAATATTTAGCTTATTTTGTTGTCTTTGTAGCCCTGGAAGCATTGTTTGTCACCTTTCCTCGATCTTCCAACATTTCCTAATTTAACCCACTTGGAATTCAAACATACATTTCATGATTGGGAAACAATATTGAAATATTTGCATAGCTGTCCCAAGCTTGAAATTTTTGTGATATTTAAGGTTTGTTGACTTTCCACTTTTTTTTGGGGGTGTTGATTACCATCTCATTAGTTAGTTTCCTAACTCTCTTTCATTCGTTTGGATAGTTTGACTGTAGTGAAAGCTTGGAACCTACTGCTGATGTTCCTCATTGTGTGTCATCTAACTTAAAGGAATTTCATCTTGGCCACTACAAGGGCAAGAAAGGTGAATTTGAACTGGCAAGATTTATTATGAAGAATGCAGTGGTCTTGAGAACCGTCTCAATTACTAGGCATTATAGTTTAAGAGCAACTTGGGAGAGCCAAAACCTCAAAAGAATATCCAGATGTCCCATAAGCTCAATGAATTGTAGGCTTTTGTTGAAGTGAATTGGTGAAATTTAGTGTGAATATATCACTACAAGTATTTATTTTTTTTTGTTAAGAAGTGTTTCCATCTGTGTTTTGATTTTTTGTTCAGGTGCTAGTAGATATCAAGAAATTCAATCATGTTTATGATTGGCTTCAAAGTTGCTGAAGTGTCAATGTCTAATTGAAGTTAACACTAACAATAAATTATTAAAGGCACACTTTTTAAGATTGGATCAAACTGAAAGTTGATGATAATTTAAATAATCAAGTGTATTCTTTGACATATATATATATATATATATATCTTCTCTTACTAAATAAAGGCTATAGTTCATTGCTATATGTGGAAGAAACAAAATCACAGCAGCTTACTCGTCTCTGTGGGCAGAATTATCAGCAGCTTCAGCTTTTTTTTTTCTTCTTTTTTTTTTCCGTGAAGCATAGTCCACCGCCTGAAGCAGTGACTAATCTCATCGCATTGGGGTCTCCAATTAAGGGTAAAGTGCTGGCCAAAGGGCAGGCTGCATTCCCAGGGCAAGGGATCGAACCCCCAACCACTGGTTAAGCAGCAAAATGAGATAGTCACTAACGCCAACCACGCTTGGTTCAGCAGCTTCAACTTTTGGTTCTGAGAGATTGCATATGAAATGTCTAAAGAAAAAAAAAACTGGAAAATTTCAGAGATATGAAATTATTCGAGGGGCTTCGTTGATGATTCCGTTTACGGTGGAGGTTGGCGAACAGAGCCTGAGATTGTATGAGTTGGCAATTTGGTGTCTTTGGGAATGGTCTTTATCCATTGGGCCGTTCCCTTCATCTTGTAAACAAAGCTAATTTAGGCTTTATCCATTGGGCCCTTCAATTTATCTTGTGAAGAAGCCCAATTTGGGCTTTTATTTGCTCCCTTCGTTGTATGTTTTTGGAACACTAGTTCCAAAGTTTTTAAATATAAAAAACTTATTTCATATGTACTGCAAGGATTTGTTGTTGTTGTTGTTGTTTTTACCAACAGTGCTGCAAGTCTTTTGGGCTTTCTCTTTTTCATAGATAAAATAATAATTACATGAATCATCAAATATACTGTGCCTTAGTCTCCACAAAAAAAGCCAATTTGATCTTATAATTAAGACTCGATAGAGTAATAAACAACAATATTCTTAGGCAGCTAAGACAGTTCGTTTTATCAAACCATGGAATGCATATAAAATATGTATAGTTTTTAATTGAATGGTATGTATTGTATTATTATAAAAGAAAAGCATATTTATCATACTTTTTTTGGTCAACATATTTATCATACTGAATAAGTATAAAATATGAAATTCTTAACATTTTGACTCATTTTTAAAATTCTCTGTATTATCTGACCCCAAGTTGTTTTTTCGAATCTAATTCAATTACAAAACTGTGCCGTAAAGTTAGAAAAGCATGCATAAATTTAGTCCATAACAAAATACTTTATCCAGTTCTTAATATAAGTTCTGTTTAAACAAATAATTGAATTACAGACTAAATATTATATTAAGAACCAGATTGCATGCTTATGAGTTAAAATAAGCTCATTCGTTTATATTGTATTGCTCTGAAAATTAAGATACTAACATTTCTTAAATTAACGGTTTTAATATAAGTTCATGTAAGTTTGTTCAAAAAAAAATATAAGTTCATGTACTGCTCGTGGATTAATCAAATAGTGAAACTATCTCCAAAACCAGGACCATCCCAAGCTTCAAGTACTTGATTAAAGGTTTTTGGCTGTTAGTCCGATGACAATGACCTATACTTTTGTTTTTATTCAAAATCTACAAAATTCATAAGTATTTCTTTGGGAAAATTACAATGAGGTCCCACATAAGGCATTTAATCACAACCAAGTCCCAAACAATTATCAAATTACATTGAAGTCCCAAGGGACCTAGGTGTAATTAAATTGAGTTGTCAATACCAGCCCATTGAGTTGTTACTATGCCCAAAATAGTTGTCAATGAGTTGTCAATTTAATGTTGTCAATACCAGCTGTGTGAGTTGTCAATGCACACAAAAAGAGTTGTCAATCGTAGCTCAATGAGTTGTCAATTCAATAGTTGTCAATACCAGCTGTTTTGTGTGCACTGACAACTCACACGGCTGGTATTGACAACTCCCATTTAATTACACAGAGGTCCCTTGGGACTTCAATGTAATTTGATGATTGTTTGGGACTTGATTGTGATTAAATGCCTTATGTGGGACCTCATTGTGATTTTCCCTACTTCTTTTCTTCAGTACATAAGATAATACTACCTCCGGTCCTAATTATAAGAGCCAGTTGACTTTTTTTGAAGAGATTAAGGAAGCAAATTAGACACCTAAATCTTAATATATGCGAAATGTAATTATATTATATGATAGTTTATAAGTAAAATAACTTATTTTTGAGAAAAAGAGACAAATATAGACAATTTATATTGGTGTATTTTGCATCCTTAATTTTTCCAAAAAAATCAACTGGCTCTTATAATTAGGACCGGAGGGAGTAAGATAGTAGTTGACTTTTTTGGAGTTATTAAAAAATTTAAATAAATCACTTAAACATATTTATAAATATATTTATTTTCTCCAAGCCAATTTAACTTAACTTATAAGCTAATATATACTTTAATTCCATTTAAACTAAATTATAATTAAATTGTTTGTCATTGCTTCCTTCATCTATTATATAATTTTTTTTAATACAAAAGTTGTAGGTAAGGGTAGTGCGACACTTTATATTTTCAGACGTGAACACTTAAGGATGCCTCCACAAACTCCATAGTGGGGAATTGAACTCTCCCTTATAGTGAGAAGATCTATCCCTTACCACTGAACCAAGAAACGAACGATGAGTTGTTATATAAAAAGTTAATTGGACCTTATAATAAGATCATGAAGGATTGCTCGTATTTTTTTTATGCAGTGACCCATAATAAGACTACAAACTACTCCGGTACTTCCTTTTTGTAATGGCCCACCATAGAAGGTAAAAACAAAAAAGAGAAGCCCATCTCAATAAATATTTCTTTCCCCAATTCCATTGATTTCAGTGAAACCTAAGAAAGGGGAAAAAAAATCTCGGTTGCAAAAATATGGAGGGAGAAATTTGAGGAGCCTCTGAAGTGTGAAGTGATAAACCCTAACCTCCGATTCTGTGAGGTACGGTTGAAGCACGCTCTTCTTCCTTCTCCACCCTCGCTTCTGCAAGACGCTGTCTTGGGTAAGCCTAAACTCCTCTGAATGGATATGGAAATTAGGAAATTATTATTTGTTAAGATTTTTAAGAAATTCTTTATAATTATCATTATTAGAAAATAGTTTGTTTTCATTTTATTTTGATTGTTATCTGTGAGGCATACATATTTCGATTCCTCTTTCGGATGCTTTGTGGCGATGTATGTGTGAAGGGTTCAGGTAATTCTCTTTCCCCTGTATAATGTGATTACTTGAATATGCATTTTGCTGGAATCTTGGTTGTTGCAATTAAAGAACAACATGGACTCTGTTTGTTTTTGAGTTTAAAAGTTGCTAGGAAATTTAATTTGGGTGATTTTGTGATTCGGCAATGATCTTTGAAATTGCTTGGTTAGCAATATGCGATGATTACAATTGTTTCGTGACTTGATGCTTTTGAAATGCGCACAAGGTGTTTAAAAGGGGAATATGATTAATGAGTTAGTTCATGGAATGAGTATGGATATGAAGTGTTTGATTAAATTTTTGGGAAGGAAATCTTATGGAATTGTGAATGAAGTCTTTTGGTGGTATTGTTAAATAAAATATAATATAAGCTTAACCATCTGCTTACATCGAAACTTGGTGGAAGATTGAATTTGGGAAGTACTCTATGATAAATCTACAAAACGATTGATGAAAAAAAAAAAATTCAGAGTGACAATCGTTTTTGTATGATAATTTATGATGATCTTGTCATTTTCAGTGGTCTAGATCTTTATTTTCTTAAACACCTGCATGACCCTATAAATAGCAACTTTTTCAATCAACTTGGTAACATTTGAGTACTGTTCAGTGGCTGTCTCTCAATTTCTTCATACTTTCTTCCTCAATATTCACAAATCACAACTCCCTCCTTTTTAACAGTTGCTTTGCACTGGTAGCAGAGGATATACGGTGGAAGAACTAGTTTTTCTTTTAATTTGTCAATAATATTAATTTGGAGTGGCCTTTTACCTCGAATCAATAGTAGTTTAGCTGTAGTTCTTTTTCCTTATTTCTTTAATGTATTAGCAACATTTTCCTATAAATTTTATATAACTTTCTATCTCTCAAATGGTTACAAACTCACAATCACAATTGGTATTGATTTCTTTGCAATGAGCACTCATAATTAGTATTGAATAATGTTCGCCAGCATTTTGTTTATCTTCAACTATTCGTTTTCTAGTCCATAAAGACTAGAAAAACGAGAGATGTCTGGGACTGGTACAAGCAATCCTTTTCTTGCCATTTAATCTCGTCTTTTTTTCATTTTTTCTTTTTAGGTAGAATGACACACAAAATCGCAATTAAGTCCCTATAAAACCTGAAATTTATTTGAATTCCTTGGTGACCTAGCTGAGATTAAAGCGTAGTTGTTCATGACACTGGTTAAGTTGTTATTGACAACTCTAAACTCTTGTGTGGAACTTAAGTGTTATCCCCCCTCTTTATTCTTTGTATTCTTGTATTCACCCTTCCTTTTCTTCGTCAATATTGTTGTCCTTCATTTTTATTAAGATAAAATTAAAGTGTCTGCTTTGAGGTTCTAACTCAAAACCTAACCTTCGTTTCAACCATCATTCATTCAAATAGGCAATTGCCACAATTGGTAAAAAAGATCTCTGAAGACTTAAGCTTAAGGTTATGGAAAAGTCAGTGTCCACAATCAAAATGTTGAGAACAGAAGTAGAAGTGGGAGACATGATCAGTCATTTGCCAGACGCACTACTTCTACATATTCTCTCTTTTCTTCCGGCAAAAGAAGCAGTTTTGACAAGCCTCTTATCCAAGAGATGGAGACCACTTTGGCCTTCCCTTCCCACTCTTGACCTTAACCGTTGAGACTTTCAAAGGCTTAAATTCTTCCATCAATTTGTAGAAAAATTGCTCAAATTTGTAGATTTGAAGTCTGTCAAAAAGTTTGTTCTTCGGCTTGGTTATTATGGAAAGCATGAGTATTTTAGACCTTGGAAGATTAGCAAGTTGATTAATGCTGTGATGTGTAATAAAGTTGAACATCTGGAGCTACATTTAACGCCGAGTAAGGGTGAGTATGAGTTGCCTTCTAGTGTTTTCACTGCCAATAACATTAAGGTTTTGAGGTTGATTAGATTAAGGTATTGCTGGAGGTTTGAGAGTGAAGTAGTGGTTGGCGCTCTTTCTCATGTTAATTTGCCTTTGCTTGAAGTATTAGAATTGGATGCTATTAAGTTTTCATGTTCTAGAAGCTTGGGAATGCTTCTTTCTTCATGTGCTTTGCTTAAACACTTGGTACTAAAAAATTTGTCTGGCAACTTATACGGTCCACTTGACATTGGAGGACTTAACCATTTGGTTACCGCTGATGTTCCACAATCTCTACTTCCATTGAAAGTTATCTCTAATGTTACATTCCTGCACACAGACATGGTATGATTTATGATGACACTACTAAATTCATATTGTTTTTCTGTACACAATTAATAGTTCAATATTTAGCTTATTTTGTTGTCTTTGTAGCCCTGGAATCATTGTTTGTCACCTTTCCCCGATCTTCCAACATTTCCTAATTTAACCCACTTGGAATTCAGATATACATTTCATGATTGGGAAACAATATTGAAATATTTGCATAGCTGTCCAAAGCTTGAAATTTTTATGATATTTAAGGTTTGTTGACTTTCCAGTTTTTTTTGGGTGTTGATTACCATCTCATTAGTTAGTTTCCTAACTCTCTTTCATTTGTTTGGATAGTTTGCTTGTAGTGAAAGCTTGGTACCTACTGCTGATGTTCCTCATTGTGTTACATCTAACTTAAAGGAATTTCATCTTGGTCACTACAAGGGCAAGAAAGGTGAATTTGAACTTGCAAGATTTATTATGAAGAATGCAATGGTCTTGAGAACCATCTCAATTACTAGGCATTATAGTTTAAGAGCAACTTGGGAGAGCCAGAACCTCAAAAGAATATCCATATGTCCCATAAGCTCAATGAATTGCAGGCTTTTGTTGAAGTGAATAGGTGAACTTTTGTGTGAATATATTACTACAAGTTTTTATTCCTTTTTAGAAGTGTTTTCCTTCTGTCTGTATTTCGATTTTTTGTTCATGTTTATAATTGGCTTCAAAGTTGCTGAAGTGTCAATGTGTAATTGATGTCAACATTTTAACAATAAGTTATTGAAGGCACGCTTTTTAAAATTGGATCAAACTGAAAGTTGATGATAATTTAAATAATCAAGTGTATACTTTGACATATATATATATTTATATCTTCTCTTAATAAAGGTAGAGACTCGAGTAACTCACCTAATCAATTTCACCCTCTCAATTGTATATATTGTCCTATCCTTCCTCTCTTATGGCGACCTCTCCAATGAACTAAAGCCAGTAGATTTTTATGACCTTTGTCCAAGTTGTCACCTCTGTCGAGTCTCAATGGATGAGGCATAGCTTCACTGTGCAACAACGTTGATGCAACGGCGGTGGCGTGGGACGATTGGGGTGTGGATCACAGCTACGGCGACGTCAAGGGTTTATGGTGGGTCACATTGGCATGGAAGGATGGGGGGTCAAGGTAAAAAAAAATAACTGCAGCACTAAGATAAAATTCTTCAGGTTGATGGGTATTCCTTTGAGTAAACATCCAGGATATTTAAAGAGCTTAACCATAAACATACATTGCCCATTCAACAAGGAGTTGGCTTTTGCGTGGCGTTTAGTCTAAATTGACACTTTTTCTCCTTGTTGGATAACCAAGGTAAAGATATGATTGATTGGAGGCAATTGTTCCATAAGTATGATTTGTGATTTAACTAAAGTACATTGTTCATTTAATCCCTTCAATAAATGTATCACATAATTTTCCCCAGTGAGTTCGTTCACTACCAGTTAAACCACATGCACAAGCTTTGATCGGACAACTATTAATCATTTCGTCCCATAAATTTGTCAAATGAGTGTAATACTCAAAATTAGTAAAATGACCTTGCTTCAAATTGTAACTCTCTTCTTGTATATTGGCAAGGCGGAAAAGATTTGTCTGAGAATACCTAGATTGGAGATCATTCTAAATCTTAAAGGCATTGTTGAGCTAAAGAATGCTCTTTGCAATTGTCAGTGATAAAGATTTGGTAATCCATCCCTGAACAAGGTTGTTACACCTTTCTTATACCGAAAATAGCATATGAAAAGACGAAGGAGGAAAAGTCGAACTATCAACAAACTTGAGTTTGTTCTTTGAGAGTAACGCCATGCGCATGGCTCTTCCCAATTGTGGTAGAGTATTAAAGCTGGTTTTTCGTTAGGATGAATGTAAAATGAATTGGTAGGATTGAAGGCTGAATCAAAAGCCATGGAAGACTATTAGAGTATTGAGATGAAAGAGAAAACGAAGCCAGAAATCAAAGCAACAGAAACAGAGAGAGAAGCAGAAAGTAAAGAGATCTGAACATATATTGTATTACCAAATAGCTTCAGTATTACAGAATGAAGACTAGACTATTTATATAAAGGTAAGTACTTTGTAAATATCGCCTAACTAAATGAAACTGAAATAGCTAATTAGTTAGTGATTTACATCTGTCAAAACCGTCTAATTGCACCTGATGGACAGCTGGCATATATCTAGTTACACTAATAGCCTCCCCTAAACTTAGGGGCAGGGGACAAAGGTATCCCCAACACTAAGTTTATGCCGAAAATGAACAAATGCTGAACCAGAGAGAGGTTTAGTGAGGATGTCGGCAATTTGATCACAAGCTGGTATATGAAAAACCTCAAGTTGATTACACAGAACCTTTTCTCTGACAAAGAAAATATCTAATTCCATGTGTTTAGTTCTGTGGTGTAGAACAGGATTATGAGCAAGATGAACAGTACTCATATTGTCACAAAATATCAGAGGCTTTTGTAGGAGGTGTATTCGCAATTCAGTAAGAAGAGATTGTAACCACAGGACCTCAGAAACAATATTAGCTAGACTACAAAATTTTGCTTCTGTAGAAGAACGTGCTACTGTGTTCTGTTTCTTTGAGCTCCAGGAAACCAGATTCTCACCAAAGTAAACACAATTTCCAGAAGTAGATCGTCTATCATCTGGATCCATTGCCCAGTTAGCATCTGAATAAGCAACAAGTCGAAGACAATGAGGTATATGAAGTGTTAAACCAAAAGTATCGGTTCCTTTTAGATAACGAAGAATCCGTTTGACTGCTTGCCAGTGAGACTCAAGTGGATGGTGCATATACTGGCAGACTCTGTTAACATTGAAAGAAATTTCAGGTCTAGTGATAGTTGCATACTGAAGTGCACCCACTATGGATCGATAAAGATGGGGATTAGACAAAGGAGGGGATCCTGAAGCTGACAAATGGACTGAAGAAGAAACCATGGGAGTAGTTGCTGGTTTGCAATTAGACATACCAGCTCGAGTAAGAAGTTCGGTGATATATTTCTTTTGAGACAATGTAAGACTTCCATCAGGTAATTTTTGCACCTCAATTCCAAGAAAGTAACTAAGATCTCCCAAATCCTTCAAGGCAAACTCATTGTTCAAGTTAGACTTGAGTGTTGAAATAAAGGACAAAGAATTACCGGTGATGATAATGTCATCAACATAAGCAAGTACATAGGTAATAGTAGAACCAGATTGCATAACAAATAGAGAAGGATCACATTTACTTGCAGTAAAGCCATACTTTTGTAAGGTTGCTGTCAACCGTTGAAACCATTCCCTTGGAGCTTGTTTAAGACCATAAAGTGCCTTTTGCAACTTACAAACCAGCGGTGATGTGCCAATTTCAAAGCCAGGAGGCTGCTGCATATAAACTTCCTCCTCTAACATACCATTTAAAAAGGCATTATTCACATGTATTTGAGAAATATTCCACTGGTGAAATAATGCAATGGTAAGAATTGTTCGAATAGTAGCTGGTTTAACCACAGGAGAAAAGGTTTCATTATAATCAAAACCAAAGGTTTGGTGAAACCCTTTTGCAACAAGTCTTGCTTTATATTTGTCTAGAGTGCCATCTTGCTTTTCTTTCTTACGCCATACCCACTTACAACCAATTATAGGACGATCTGAAGGTGGAGGGACAAGAGTCCAGGTCTTATTATCTAGAAGTGCTTTATATTCAGCTTGCATTGCTGCAAGCCAGTTTGGATCTTGAAGAGCTTGCTTAACAGTGACAGGAATAGAAGAAGTGATAAGAATTTTGGGTTTGAAAATTCCAGACTTAGAGCGTGTTTTCATAGGATGAGATGAGGATGATGCAGGCTGAACCAATGGTAGAGAAGTAAAAGGTATTGTAGAGTTTGAATCAGATGGCACAGGTGATATAGGCTCAGCAGTAGAAGAAGTGGGAGTAGAAAGTGGTAAGAGAGAAGATGATAAAGAAGGATTATGTATGGAAGTGTTAGAAGGAGAAGCATGTGCAGAACTTGAACTAACAGTGGAATTGGACAATATATCAGTTGAGAGTAATGGAATTTGAGAGGAATTAAAAGAGCCATACTGAGGTATGATAGAAGAAGAAGACTCAAATTTATGCTGAAAAGGAAAATACTGTTCATGAAATTTGACATCCCTAGAAATGTAGATTCTACCGGAAGGATCAAGACACTTGTAACCCTTATGACATGGACTATATCCAAGAAAAGTGCACTGAACTGAGCGAAAAGATAATTTATAAGAATTATAGGGTCTTAGCAAAGGATAACAAGCACATCTGATTGCACCATATTTTTATACACTTTTCATTGATAAAATCATTTGATTATTGCATGTTCTTGGGTTAATTGCACTTAATTAGGTTTATTTCTGACTCTTGCATGCTTTGTTGGAATTTGATCTAGTCAAGGGCAATTTGGGCATAATCAGCATGATTTATTGTTAAACCTATTTTCAAGAACATCTTGATGCTACCTTAGGTCCATTTTATTTGTAGATCATGGAAGAAACATGCCCAAATTAAGGAGCCAAATTGCAGCGAAGAATTCGGGACGGAGCAGAAGAAGGAAGCGAAGAGAGAAACATGGGCGAACTGACGGCGAGAAAGACCAGTGAGGCAGAAGCAACATGAGCTCGCCGTGGCTTTTGCCGCTGCGAACTCATGGCGAACTCCCCAAGAATTCCAGAGATGATGTTAGCTCGCCGTGGCTTTTACCGCGGCGAGCCCACGGCGAAAAGACGAGAACTGCAAAATTCTGACGCATTTTCAGTGTTTCTAGGGCAATATAAATAGATCAAAACACCCCCACCTTGAGGATCTAAGCCTTCTCTGCACGAAATACAGCCCCTCTCCTAGGGTTTCTCTCATTTTCCTCCATTCTTCACTCCAAATCCTCATCTTCCCATTCAAATTCACCTCCATTCTTGCTGGTTTTCTTGTTCTTCCTTGTTTCACCTTCCATTTCCACCATTTTTCTTCTTCTACTTTCCTCATCCATGGAGGATGTGGTCATGGGTCATCCTTGGCTCGAATTTGAAGATATGAGAGGCTAGAATCTTGGTGCTTTGGTGGTGTGAAGGTGGCTCTAGCTTCATTGACCAACATAGGGGAGTTTCTAGTTTACAATTTCTTACTTCCTTTGTATTTGGCTTATACTCTTTTGTATTGGTCTTGTATTTGGATTTAAGACTTGGGATATGTGGTTGCTATCTATGTTTGTGAACTATATTGTGTATGCTTTGAATTGAATGTGATTGAGATACAATTTCCTATCTACTTGTGGTTGTATTCTTGGTTGTAGCCATTTTAGTGGTTGCTAGTGGTTATAGTCAATTTCTTCCATGCATGATGATGTGATTGCACTTCATGAGAGTTAAATTGCATTTGTTTCAAGGCATTTCACAAACCAAGTGGATCTTCATACTAACCCTAAGTAATGGCTATGAAAGTGATTGCTAGATTAGTCATTAATTAGGGCTAGTGGACCCCTAGTGGTTGCTTGGGGATTTTTCAATTAGACTTGGTAAATTAAACTCCCACTTATCATTTTGAAAGAAGCGTTTGAGTCACCGGAACACTACCAAAGCCCATTTTATAAAATCACCCCTAATCCAAACTCTTTTCACTTATTAATCTAAAACACCAAAAACAAGTAACTGCTTTTGTTAATAGCTTTAGTAAATGAATCTTCAAACCAAAACCCCCATACCTTTTTATTGTTTTAATTGCATTTAGTTAGCTTAGGTAGTTTAGAAGGACTCCTCAAGCGAAACGATCCGGGATTGTGCCACTTTACGCAATCCTTGGTAATTATTGTGATTTTAACCCCAAGGCGCATTAGGCAAAGGTAAAATCAACATCCAAACACTTTAAGAAATTTATAATCAGGAGAAGTATGAAACAATCTAGTGTAAGGTACTTCATAGTTAATGGCAGATGAAGACAATCTATTTATAATAAAGACAGCAGTAAGAAAAGCATCATCCCAAAATTTTAAGGGCAAATGAGCATGAGAAAGTAAGGTAAGACCAGTATCTACAATATGACGATGTCTTCGATTTGTGTGTGAGTATGAGGACAGGAAATTCGATGAACAATTCCATGTTGAATTAAAAAAGAGTTGAATGCTTTAAATTCGCCTCCCCCATCAGTTTGAAGAGCTTTAATTTTGTAATCAAGTTGATTTTCAATCATTGTTTTGAATTGTGTAAACACTGTAAGTGCAACAGATTTTGTTTTAAGTGGATAAAGCCAAATATATTTTGAAAAGGCATCCACAAAGGAAATATAGTAAGAAAACCCAGAAGATGATATAAAGTGAGCAGGACCCCAAAGATCAGCAAACACTAGCTCAAGAGGTTTTGTATATGCTGTATGTGTTAAGGGAGAGGGAAAACGATGCATTTTGCCAATAACACATGATGAACAGAAAAATGGAGCAGATTTATTATTGTCAATCTTTGCAAGATTACAATCAGTAAGAAGACGTTTCACTATAGGTAAGGACGCATGTCCAAAACGATAATGCCAAAGTGAAACTATATCAAAAGAAGATTGACATTGAGAAACAGAAAAACTATTATGTGAAGGAATCAGAGTGCTAGTTGTCCTGTTATTCTGAGATTGAGACGATATAACAGATGGAGATGAAGTAAGAGTTGTTGACAATAGGACAGGAGAGGATTGCACATGCTGTGAAGAGGAAGGTGTGACCATAGAGAAATAGGAATTGACTGGACGTAGGCCATCAAAGTAATAGAGACCATCACTTTTGAGATGTCCCTTGAGTAGAATTTGATGCGTGACCTGTGATTTAATGCAACACCAAGAAGGATGAAATTCAAAATAAACATTGTTATCTCTAGCTAATTTTGAGACACTCATTAAGTTATGAATAATGTTTGGAACATGAAAGACAGATGTAAGTTGAAATGGAAGCTGTGGATTTGAAGAAGGAAGAATAGTTAAGCCTTTTTGAAGAATATGCACACCTGATCCATTACCAACAAAAACCTGATTAGAAGAATTAGTCATTGGTTCAGCTTGCAACACGTTGTATTGATGAGGAGTATCATGATGCGATGCTCCAGAGTCTGGAATCCATGAGTAATCATAATAGAATTCTGGAGTTGGTGTAGAGGAAGGTAGATAAGAAGGTACAGAAGTGTTGTGAAGTGTGGTAGAAAGATTAAAAGGAGGAAAAGATGTGTTTGGTGATATAGTGGTGTAATTGACAGTAGGATGAGATGGAGTATAAGGTGGTGTATGTGGAGAATAAGGAGGTGGAGGATGAGGAGTATAAGAAGGTGGATGGGTAGGAGTATGAGAAAAATGTGAAGGAAATGGAGACGGAGAGGGGAAATCAATCCGATAATAGCAGTGAGAATAGGTATAACCAGAACGATTGCAATGATGACAGTATAGATGAGATTTTCTACCTCTACCTCTGAAGCGACCTCCTCCGCCTCTTCCTCTAAAGTAGGAACCACGATTTTGCTCAATAGAATATTGATTTTGATGAGGCAATGGTGGAAGTGGCTGTGCAGTACTTGAATAGCTAGTATTTGCCTCTGAGTTCTTTGCAGTAGCAAGATTAATATATACCGTATCTATTGTAGCAGCTTTCAGAGATTTGTCAATTCGAATTTCTTGAGACAACAATAGGGACTCTACTTCACTGATTGTGAATTTATGCTTTTGTGCAGTTATTATCATAACAGTAACATCATAATCATCAGGCAATCCTTCCAATATTATATCTATATGTTCTTGTGGAGAGATAGTCTCGCCAATCGAAATCAAACAATCAATAAGCGATTTGATTCGAAGAAGATATTCAGAGATAGATTGAGAACCTTTGTGAGTATTTCTCAATTCTGTTTTGTATTGTTGAATCTTCGCTCTAGTGTGCACCTCAAAGAAATCAATTATATGACGCCAGATCTGATGCGAATAAGAGCAGCCGACAAGTCTTGTGTGCATTTCTTCAGAAACCGTCGATAGAAGCCAAGAAGCAAGTAATTGATCTTGTTTAAGCCATCGCATATATGACTCAGAAAAATTTCCATCAGATCCTATCCTTTGTGGTATATTATCTCCAATTAGAAAATTCTCCAGATCATGACCACGCACAGCTGCCAAGATATGTTGTCTCCATGGTAGAAAATTCTTTTCACTAAGTTTTGCTGAGATAGTGTGATTGAAAGAAATCACACTAGATGAATTACTGAGATCTGCAACTCTTGGATTGCCGGATGTCGCAGCGTCAGCCATGGATATGGATCTCAAAGCTCTGATGCCATATTAGAGTATTGAGATGAAAGAGAAAACGAAGCCAGAAATCAAAGCAACAGAAACAGAGAGAGAAGCAGAAAGTAAAGAGATCTGAACATATATTGTATTACCAAATAGCTTCAGTATTACAGAATGAAGACTAGACTATTTATATAAAGGTAAGTACTTTGTAAATATCGCCTAACTAAATGAAACTGAAATAGCTAATTAGTTAGTGATTTACAGCTGTCAAAACCGTCTAATTGCACCTGATGGACAGCTGGCATATATCTAGTTACACTAATAAAGACTAGTAGAGAAAAACAAACTGGAAGAAGAAAAAAATGGAAAGGGAAAGAAGGGAAAATGATAAAAGAAAAAGGAAGGGAGAGAATCAAAGGGCTTGTGATACCATATGGCAGGAAATTTGTGACTCAATGAGTTGGGAAAAGCGGATTCGGATGATGAAATCAAACAAGCTATTTTTAACATAAGGTCCTTGAAGTCTCCTGGTCCAGATGGCTTGAATGCTTTATTTTTCCAGACCCAGTGGGAGTTTGTAGGTCCTTCTGTTCTCAAATTTGTGCAAGATGTCTTCCTTAATCCTTCACTTTTAGAAGAGGTTAACAGTACTCTTATTGTTCTCATTCTTAAGAAAGAACAGCCTGAGACAATTCAAGATTTTCATCCAATCAGCCTGTGCAATGTCATTTACAAGACTATTACCAAGGTTATGGCAAACAGAATAAAACCACTTCTTCCTTCCATCATTTCTCGTAATCAATGTGGATTTGTCCCTGGAAGATTAGGGTCAGAAAATATTATTATTGCTCAGGAAGTCATTCGCTCAATGAGGAATAAGAGGGGTAAGAAAGGATTCATGGCCATCAAAATTGATTTAGAAAAAGCATATGATAGGCTTTGTTGGAGTTTTATGATGAACTGCCTTGAAGTGATTAACATCCCTGCAAATATAAGGAATATTCTCTATCATTGTATAACTTCTCCAGTAATGCAAATTTTATAGGAGGGCAGTAAGACTAAGGAATTCTCTCCTTCTCGTGGATTAAGGCAAGGTGACCCCATCTCTCCATATATTTTTGTTATCTGCATTGAAAAAATTGCTCATTTGATTCAGGAGGTGATAAACAATCAGAATTGGAAACCCATCAGGCTTAACAAAGATGGACCTCCTATTACTCACTTATTCTTTGCAGACGATCTAATCTTGTTTGCGGAGGCATCTTTGGAGCATGTAGAAGTGGTTAAGAGATGTTTGGATTCATTTTGTACGATTTTCAGGCCAAAAGATTAGTCATAGCAAGTCTAAAGTCTTTTTCTCTCAAAATATTAATCATAATCGAGCATCCCAACTTAGTGAGGAACTTGGGTTTACATGCACTCATGACCTTGGAAAGTATCTTGGGATTCCACTTCATCATGAGCGAGTGAAAAAAGCTA
This sequence comes from Mimosa bimucronata, assembly GCA_037074515.1. Lineage (NCBI taxonomy): Eukaryota > Viridiplantae > Streptophyta > Magnoliopsida > Fabales > Fabaceae > Mimosa > Mimosa bimucronata. The sequence goes on from CM073446.1 coordinate 8,604,610, forward strand.
CTTACCAATTCATTGTGGATAAGATAAAATCTTGACTGAGTAATTGGAAAGTAAATTGTATCTCTCTTGCTGGAAGGAATACTCTTATCTCTTCGGTAATCCAGGCAATTCCTCTTTATCCTATGTAGACAAGTGATCTTCCCATTAGTATTTGTGAAGAGATTGACAAAAGTGCTAGGCAATTTCTTTGGGGATCATGTAATGAGAATAGGAAGATTCATCTTGTAGCATGGAATGAGGTGCGTAAGGAAATAAAAAGTGGGGGATTGGGTATCCGTCATTCTAGATTACAAAATAAAGCCTTTATGATGAAGGTTGGATGGGGTTTGATTCATAACAAAGATGCTTTGTGGACTCAGGTATAAGAAGTAAGTACAAATGTGGTAATGATCTGATTCCTAATGTTGATGATCGCGTTCAGGTTCACGTTTATGGAAAGGCATAAAAGCTACGTGGGACCAAGTGATTCAAGGAACTGAACATATTGTCAGGGGATAGAATGAAGTGATAAGGTGGGCTCATGAAAAACATGAAAATTTTTCCAATAAATCGGCTTATAATCTCTATTAGATGAAGATTCTAGAGCAAATCCTTTATATATGGAACAAAATCTGGAAGTTGAGTTTGCCTCAGAGGTGTAAATCTTTTATATGGCTTACACTTTATAATAAGCTTCTTACTAATGAAGAGTGCAGTGAGAATGGCAAGCGCACAAGAGGGGGTGAATTGTGCTCTCAAAAAATTAACAAACTAATTTTAGCAACACAGACTTTATACCGGTTCGGCCAATATTGCCTACGTCCAGTTCTCCAACACCTCGTTGGGTTCCATTAACCACAGGTTTTACAAACACAGGTTCACCTGTCAACCTTTACAGAGTTTTAGAATCCCTCTAAACACTCCCCCTTACTACTTGTAAGGTAATATCCCTGTTCTAAAGCACCAAGCTTTCAGAACAACCTCAAACAGTAGAGGATTTCAATAAATATGTTCACTTAATGAACTGATTGTGATAAACACTTAAGTACAGATAAAATCTATAGAACAATAAATACAGAAAACAGAGAGCAATGAATGAGTTCGTGAATATTCTCATTTTTTGTCAGTCCTACAAAAATGCTCGAGTTCTGTATTTATATCTCTTCTCAGATTTTGCCCTAGCGTTCATCTTCAAGAGGCCGTTTGAATTTAGTCGTTGAGAGCTTATAGCCGTTGGCATTTAATGCAGTTTCTTCATCGGGCTTAACTTTCTGCTCTAGCTTCAACTACTCTTGTGTAGGGTGAGCTAAGAGAGATGTAGACTGAGCGTTCTGAGCATCCGTACAAACTGCACCTGCACAGCAGCTTCTTCAGTAGAACTAGCATGTTTTGCTATCGCTAACTGCATAGAGTAAATCCTACACTTGAGCTGTTAGCTAAACAAGTAACTATATAAGGCACAGCAGATGCTATCGCAAGCTTAGTCTATTAGCTCAATGAGATAGAGACAATATTTAAGGAATTTCAAAGCATTTTCTATCAATAGACATAAGTATTATCGCTAGCATATTCTTTTAGTTCAAAGTTCAGCGTACTAGCTATATCATATCAATAAACATTCTTCTATCGATAGCTAATCTCATTATCGCTAGTTACTTGATTTGCTCATTAGCTTTAAGGATACTGAGTTATTTGGTAATTCAAAGGTAATTCCAGGTATCCCACTATCGATAGATAAATATGTTAGCGCTAGCAACTATGTTATCACTAGTTAACTCTTTTGCTCTCAGGCACTAGCTATCTGAATGTCTATTATCTGAAGCACTTTGTTATCGATAGCTTAATCTGTTATCGCTAGCTGATTTCATTAGCTTAAGGACTTGGTCTCTCTTTCTGCTAGATGTTCTTCCTTTATTTATCCATGTTCTCAATGAACTTCTAGTGATAGGATCTTTCTTAGCGATAGTGAATGACTTAGCGATACATATTAACTTCGTTATTACTAAGTCTTCATTTGCTATGGCTCTATCTATTAGCTATAGAGATACACTTAGCGATAGAGATATTTATTCTTAGTGTTCTGCTAAGTTTCTATCTGCTATAGTTGAACCTTTCAATAGTGATAGTCTTTAGCTCTAGGGATAGAGATCTGTTACCTATCAGATTTTACTTGTTTAATTCAAAGGTAACTTATGCTTATTTACTTATATTATATATGAAGTCAGTCTTCATCAAAACTTAAGATTCTAACATTCTCCCCCTTTTTGATGATGACAAAACATAAGTAAACCATATACATTAAAGCACTTTCAGAGCATAAACATTTATATCAGCATAAGCATATATCAGAATAAAATAATGGTAATGCATGTTCAGAGCATCTGATATAAGTATATTAATGAAGAATGTACATTTTGCAGAAGGAAATACCAAACACAAACTATCAAGCTATAATATTGATAAATATGCAATTTATGTATGATGCAAATGAGAGTGTCTTCAGGGAATGATTCAGGCTTTTGATTCAACATCCTTTCAGTTAGATCTCCCTTTGTAATCTCCATATTTTTCTCCCTTTGCTTCTCCCCCTTTTTGTCATCATTATTGGCAGAGGTAGGTAAAGATGTAATCCACCATCATATCCCACTGAAGCCCTGGACGAGTAGTACCCCTCATCCGGCACCAAAATCAGCAGCAGCATAATTTTGGACAGGAGCCACCTCGTCTTCCTCAAGCTGTTTGGTCTCCTCAGGCTCTCTGTAGAAGAACAAATCCACCAAAACTGCAGCCCTATCTAGGGTTTTTCGTTTTGCGAAGAGGGCGCTTGGAGCTTGGAGAGATTTTTCTGAGTAGGGCAAATCAGAGGAGGTTCGCTTTTGACGTTTGGTACCTAATTCAATCACTTCTTTGGAGAATGACACAGCTTTTTGGGTTTTGGACCTCTTGCTAGCGGATTGAGATGAGGGTTTTGTAAGTGCTGACTGTCACCCAAGAGGGGGGTGAATTGGGTGGTAGAATAAAAACTTTGAATTGTGTAAACAAAACACAAGTGATGACAATCTTTAAAATCCTTTTAGTTTTATCACTATGTATATTTCAAACCATGAAGTGCATTAAAGAAAGCTTAAGTAAAATATGCTGGAATCTAGGAAAGTCAAGGGAAGAGATAATGCACACAGAGTTTATCCTGGTTCGATCAATCCAGACCTACATCCAGTCCTCAGGCTCTACCTGAGATTTTCACTACCCTCTTGTTTAAACCGGGCACAATAGAAGCCTACCACAGGTTTTACGAACACAGGTTTACCTGTCAGCCTTTACAGAGTTTTAGAATCCTTCTAAACACTCCCCCTTACTACCTGTAAGGTTATATCCCTGTTTTAAAGCACCAAGCTTTCAGAACAACCTCAAACAGTAGAGGATTTCAACAATAATGTTCACTTAATGAACAAATTGTGATAATCACTTAAGTACAAGTAATATATAATGAAACTATAATTTTAGAGCTTATCAATCTGACAATGAGAGCTCTATCTCTACTTTTCTAACTCACTTAATTCATCATTTCTGGGCTCACTGAAATATATCTAATACTCTGTATAGAGCCTCTTTTCATCTCGTATCACTTTGTCATGTAGATGCATCGTGTGTTCGCTCGCTTGCTTCTCTTACGTCTTTCTGATGTCTTCAAGTCTTTATATATGGTGGTATACTTTTCTATCCGTTGGAGACTTGGAGAACTAGCCATTAGCACCTTTTCTTTCTTTTTATGCTTTAACTGTTTTTGCAGAGGATAAGATAAGAGAGACAGAGACTGTGAGTAACATTATCCTGCTGCTACCTGCTACTGTACTTGCATGTCATCTTTTTCATTAGCGCTATCTCCCTTGGCTATCGCTATCTTGACAGTGAGTCCTCCACTTCAGCTATTAGCTGAAACAAATACTTATGCAGGAGATGTTATCGATAGAACATTTTACTAGCTCAAGGAGATAGAGACAATATATAACAGCTAAGGTATTTTCAAAGCATTCTCTATTGATAGCTAAATCCATTATCGCTAGTTGATTGCTTATTAGCTTAAGGATACTGTTATATGAATATTCAAAAGTATTTCAAGGTATCCTATTATCGATAGCTAAGCGTGTTAGAGCTAGCAACTATGTTATCACTAGTTATTCTCAATTGATCTTAGGTACTAGCTATCTGAATGTTTATTATCTGAAGTACTTTGTTATCGATAGCTCAACCTATTATCGCTAGCTGATTCTATTACCTCAAGGACTTGGTTCATCGTTCAGTTAGTTGTTTTTCCTTTTATTTATCCATGTTCTTAATGAGCTTCTAGCGATAGGATCTTCCTTAGCGATAGTGAATAACTTAGCGATAGATATTAACTTTGTTATTTCTAAGTCTTCACTTGCTATTCCTTTATCTCTATTAGCGATAGGATCTAGCTCTAGCGATAGTACTTTGTTACCTAACAGATTTTACTTGATAGGTTCACAGGTAACTTACACTTATTTACTTATGTTATATATGAGGTCAGTCTTCATCAAAACTTAAGATTCTAACAGGTTTAGCGCTAGAGGTTGCCTCAATATCACTCACATTTGGAACTATGGTTCTGGCCATTGTTAGGGTTTAGGATTTTGAGATAGAGAGAGAGGCTTAAATGTTCAGAGGGATTTGGGGTAGGAGAGAAAATGCAGATAAATGATGAATGCAGAGTGCAAATGACATACTTTTATAGGTTTCAGAGATTACCATAAATGATGAATACTCGCTAAACGTTTCGCATTGTGAGCCTTTTAAGTGACTTACTATCGCTAATAAAATCAGCTATCGCTAGCAGGCATGATCCCACGCTGAGCAAGTGACTTAGACTTCTCACTCACTCCTTCCAAGTTTCATCTATCGATAGCTTACTTCGCTATCGATAATGCATTTAGCTAGCGATGTCAATCTTTGCTCAAACAGCTTATGTCCTGCATACAACTAGCGATAGTGAAACTCACTATCGATGGGTCAGTCCTGCAAAAACTTAAGATTTGGCACTCCGATGCCTAAGTTAGCGATAGTTCATATGAATAATATGAAAATAGAGCAAGAATTAAGGCAAAACTATTTATAACTCATTTGGATTTACCATTCCTAGCTTTCTTCTGATATAGAAAAATTGATCTGGCTCAAGAGGCTTGGTGAATATATGAGCAAGTTGTAGATGAGTTGATATAAATTCCACATTGACATCCTTCTTCTGAATATGATCTCTCAAGAAATGATGTCTCACATCAATATGCTTGGTTCTGGAATGTTGAATTGGATTTTTGGCCAAGCTTATTGTGCTGGTGTTGTCACAGAGAATGGGCACTTATGGGAATTCCAACCCCAGATCTCTTAGTTGATGCTTAAGCCATAAGACTTGAGTACAACAACTTGCTGTTGCGATGTATTCGGCCTCTGTGGATGAAAAAGAGACACAATTTTGCTTCTTGCTTGCCCAAGTGACTAAACAGCCACCAAGAAATTGACATTGACCACTTGTACTTTTTCTATCTGTCTTATAACCTGCATGGTCAGAGTCAGTATAAGCAAGAAGGTACTCTTGAGTTCCCTTGGGATACCACAGCCCAAGCTCTTGAGTCCCTTGTAAATAACGCAAAATCCTTTTTACATTTGATAAATGAGATTCTTTACGATTTGCTTGATATCTAGCGCACAAGCCTACACTAAATTGGATGTCAGGCCTACTAGCAGTTAAATAAAGTAAAGAACCAATAATTCATCTATAATGTGAATGATTTACTACTTTGCCTGGTGCATCTGCATCTAACTTGGCAGAGGCACTCATGGGAGTGTCCTCTTCTTTGGATAGATCCATCCCAAATTTGTTGAGAATTTCTTCACAATATTTGGTTTGAGAGATGAAGATGCCATCCTTCTTTTGCTTTATCTGCAGTCCTAGGAAGAATGTTAATTCTCCCATCATAGACATTTCAAACTCTCCCTGCATTGTCTTAGCAAAATCTTCACAGAGTTTTTCATTAGTTGCACCAAAAATAATGTCATCAACATAAATTTGGACTATGAGCATGTGATTATTTTTATGCATGATAAATAATGTAGTATCTGATTTTCCTCTAGAAAATCCTTTATCAAGTAGAAAAGTACTAAGCTCTCATACCAAGCTCTAGGTGCTTGTTTGAGACCATAAAGAGCCTTTTTAAGTTTGAAAACATGGTCAGGCTTAGACTTTTCTTCAAAACCAGGAGGTTGCTCTACATATACTTCTTCTTTAATATAGCCATTAAGAAAAGCACTCTTAACATCCATTTGATAAAGTTTAATATTTTTTATGGATGCAAAAGCTAAAAGAATCCTTATTGCTTCAAGTCTTGCAACTGGAGCAAAAGTTTCTTCATAATCAATGCCTTCTTCTTGGTTATATCCTTTGGCAACTAATCTGACTTTATTTTTGACAATTTGTCCAACTTCATCAAGTTTGTTTTTGAAAACCCATTTAGTACCAATAATAGGATAATTTCTTGGTCTAGGTACTAAATCCCAAACTTGATTTCTTTTGAATTGATTAAGTTCTTCCTGCATTGCAACTATCCAGTCACATTCAGCAAGAGCTTCATCAACGCAAGTTGGTTCAATTTGAGAAAGAAAGCAAGAGAATTCCATTTCATATTGTAGTTGCCTTCTTGTTTTAACTCCTTTTGAAATTTCTCCAATAATCTGTTCAGGAGGATGATTTTTAAGATGTCTAATGAAAGATTGAGGCTCGTTAGCTTCATTTAGATCATCTTTAGTTTCATCCTGATCATTTTCAACATTGTTTTCAGGATTTGCTATCGATGGCTGAGGTGCTATCGATAGAGACTGTTTTAAAAATTTTGAAAAATCTTCATCCTCATCAACAGATTATTGTTTTTCTTGAGGTGTTTCATCAAATACTACATGCACAGACTCTTCAACAGCTTGACTTCTTTTATTATAAACTCTATATGCTTTACTTCTATTTGAATAGCCTATGAATATGCCAATATCATATTTAGGATCGAATTTACCTAGATTTACCTTTCCATTGTTGTGAATGTAGCATTTTGATCCGAAAATTCTCAGGTGACTGATATTAGGCTTCCTTCCCTTGTAGAGTTCATATAGAGTCTTCTCCATCCCCTTTCTGATATAGGCTCTGTTTGAGATGTAGCAAGCTGTGCTCATTACATCTGCCCAAAATATTTGAGGTACTTGTTTCTCGTTCAGCATGCTTCTCGCTATTTCTGTGAGCACTCTGTTCTTTCTCTCTACAACACCATTTTGTTGAGGAGTACGCGGGGTAGAGAAGTTGTGTTCAATTTCATTTTCATCACACAACTCCATGAACTCTTTGTTCTCAAATTCTCCTCCATGATCAATCCTGATTGCTATAATCTTTGTGCCTTTTTCATTCTGCAATTTCTTAGCAAGCACACAAAAGGCATCAAAAGTTTCATGCTTAGAGGAAAGAAACATAGTCCAGGTAAATCTTGAATAGTCATCCACGACTACAAGAGTGTATAGACTTGCACCTAGACTTTTCACTCTTGCTGGCCTAATTAAATCCATGTGGATTAGTTCCAATGGCCTACTAGTGGAGACTGTCTTCTTGATTTTAAAAGAGGACTTTGTTTGTTTACCTCTTTGACAAGATTCACAAATCAAATCATGTTTTGTCTTGAAACTAGGGATTCCTATGACTAATTCCTTCTTAACTAGCTTATCTAGTTGAGTAAAATTCACATGTGCTAATCTCTTATGCCATAGCCAACAATTTTCATCATTTGAAATAAAGCATTTTTCTTCAAGTTGTTGGCATAAATCTAAAGTGTATAAATTTCCATTTCTATTTGCTTTTATCTTACACTTGAGATTAGACTTATTTATATCTAAATCATTTTTATCAACAATAAGACATTCATTAGAATAAAAAATTACCCAGTTGCCATGATTTGTACTTTGACTAACACTCAGCAAGTTGTGGCAGAACCATCTACTAGGTAAACATCCTTGACTGGACCTACTTCACTAACTCCAGTGATCTTTCCACTCTGGTTTCCACCAAAACTAACTTTGGCTCCATCCTTTATCACTAGGTTATTGATTTTGTCCTTGTCACCAGTCATATGCCTTGAGCATCCACTATCGATATACCATTTTCCTTTGCTGGATGCTTTAAGACATACCTGCACAAACTATACAGATTTAGGTACCCAAACTTTCTTGGGTCCTTTAAAGTTAGTTTTGGGCTCTAAGTTTGTGAAAACCTTAGGCACATGAGTTCCTTTAGGAACCCACTTATAAGAGCTACTGATTCCATATTATCTGTGATTGCAGGTAGACTGTGTGTGGCCTTTCTTGTTACAATAATTGCAAAAACTATATGGTGAAGAATATTCAGAGGATCTTCTAAAATATTTCATATATGACTTCACCTTGGGTTCAACCCATTTTTTTTAAAATTTTTGCTTAGGCTCATAACCAATACCAGTTCTATCTCTAAAAACTTTTTGGTTGTTTAAAAGCATATTTAACGTCTCTGAGCCTTTTGTAAATTTTTCTAAAATACTTGAAAGCTTTTCTTTTTCCTTCAACAATTTTTTACAGTTAGAACAATTTTTAGAAGTTGAAGGAGTTGCTATCGATAGAGGCTCAGCTATCGAAAGTTCTTTTTTGGGAGCTTGCGATAGCTCCTCTTCTATCGATAGAGAAGAAGGACCCTTTTTAGAAGAAGAGTTTTTCTGAAGTTCTTTGTTTTCTTTTCTTAACCTGACTACTTCTTTAGCAAGTTTCATTAATTCAATATGCATTTCATCGTACAAGCTTTGAAGTTCAGAATGAGAAGGTTCAGAATCAGATACCTCAGAATCACTTTGCTCTTCTCGAGCAACTAGGCAGAGGTTGGCACATTCTTCGCTATCGCTACCTTCTTCATCAGAGCTATCACCCCAGATGGATGACACATAAGCTTTCTTCTTTCCATAAGTCTTCTTTTTCTCCTTCTCCTTTAATCTTTGAAGACTTGGACACTCAGCTCTTAAGTGACCAGGCTTCTTGCATTCAAAACATACAGGAGTTTTGTCCTTCTGAGAGTCTTTGAAGCTAGGACCACCTCTCTGGAATCTTTCTCTTCTTCTGAAGAACTTTTTAAATTTTCTGGCTATGAGAGCTATGTCCTCATCATCAAGTTCTTCATCATCATCATCATCAATTTCGTCTTTCTCTGATACAGCAATAGCAAGAGACTTCTTTTTGGAATTTCCTTGAGCTTCCCTTTGGGCTATCAGGGTTGGCTCATATTCTGTAAGACTGCCAAACAGAGCTGTGATAGACTTAGTCGATTCTCCTTGCATTTCTTGTATGGTAGTGACCTTCATGAGCCAATCTCCTTTTAGAACTTTTAGAATCTTATTTACTTGCTCTTTCTCTGTGATTTTCCTTCCTAGAGCAGCAAGATTATTGATGAGATGGGTAAATCTGATCTCCACGTCTCTTATCTTTTCTCCTTCAATCATTTCAAATTTGTGGAATTCTTCAACTAGCATTTCAACACGTCTATCCTTTACTCTAGTGGTTCCCTCATGAGCAATCTGCAAAGCTTCCCACATTTCTTTAGCAGTGTCCAAGTGGCTCACTCTGAAGAACTCAGTTTGACTGAGTGCACTTTGGATCATGAGGACTGCCTTGCTGTTTAACTCTAGATTAGCAATATCCTCATCTATAAATTCATCCTCAGCCTTTGGAAGGCCCAAGGTATCTTTAGGCACGATATCTCCCTCTTCAATGATCTTCCACAATTTGTACCCATTTGCCTTGATGTAGATTTTCATCTTAAGTTTCTAGAAGGTGTAGTGCTTCCCATCAAAGCCGGGAGGTTTGTTAATGGAACTTCCCTCAGGTAGAATATTTTCAAGCGATGCCATAATGATCTTTACTTCTCAGATTCGTTGGAATCACACAGAGAAGACCTGCTCTGATACCAAATGAGAATGGCAAGCGCACAAGAGGGGGTGAATTGTGCTCTCGAAAAATTAACAAACTAATTTTAGCAACATAGACTTTATACTGGTTCGGCCAATACTGCCTACTCCAGTTCTCCAACACCTCGTTGGGTTCCATTAACCACAGGTTTTACAAACACAGGTTCACCTGTCAACCTTTACAGAGTTTTAGAATCCCTCTAAACACTCCCCCTTACTACTTGTAAGGTAATATCCCTGTTCTAAAGCACCAAGCTTTCAGAACAACCTCAAACAGTAGAGGATTTCAATAAATATGTTCACTTAATGAACTGATTGTGATAAACACTTAAGTACAGATAAAATCTATAGAACAATAAATACAGAAAACAGAGAGCAATGAATGAGTTCGTGAATATTCTCATTTTTTGTCAGTCCTACATAAATGCTTGAGTTCTGTATTTATATCTCTTCTCAGATTTTGCCCTAGCGTTCATCTTCAAGAGGTCGTTTGAATTTAGTCGTTGAGAGCTTATAGCAGTTGGCATTTAATGCAGTTTCTTCATCGGGCTTAACTTTCTGCTCTAGCTTCAACTACTCTTGTGTAGGGTGAGCTAAGAGAGATGTAGACTGAGCGTTCTGAGCATCCGTACAAACTGCACCTGCACAACAGCTTCTTCAGTAGAACTAGCATGTTTTGCTATCGCTAACTGCATAGAGTAAATCCTACACTTGAGCTGTTAGCTAAACAAGTAACTATATAAGGCACAGCAGATGCTATCGCAAGCTTAGTCTATTAGCTCAATGAGATAGAGACAATATTTAAGGAATTTTAAAGCATTTTCTATCAATAGACATAAGTATTATCGCTAGCATATTCTTTTAGTTCAAAGTTCAGCGTACTAGCTATATCATATCAATAAACATTCTTCTATCGATAGCTAATCTCATTATCGCTAGTTACTTGATTTGCTCATTAGCTTTAAGGATACTGAGTTATTTGGTAATTCAAAGGTAATTCCAGGTATCGCACTATCGATAGATAAATATGTTAGCGCTAGCAACTATATTATCACTAGTTAACTCTTTTGCTCTCAGGCACTGGCTATCTGAATGTCTATTATCTGAAGCACTTTGTTATCGATAGCTTAATCTGTTATCGCTAGCTGATTTCATTAGCTCAAGGACGGTCAAGTGCTCTGCTGAGGATATCGCCTTGGCCAAATATATTGACCTCCTCGGGCGATTCTTGTGTTAACATTTCTTATAACAAGAAGGATTATTAGTTATTAAGTTAGGAAATTCACTAATAAAAAAATTACAAAGTCCAAGAGAATGACTTACACATCATTCACGGACTCTTCTAACCTCTTCGTGAACGATGGTTCCGTCGCTTTTGGAGTGTCCTTTGATCCAGACCCTAAACCGTGGAGGGTGACCTTCTAAACCCTCTTCCTGAATCTGTCAAGGTAAAATAGGTGAACTTATAAATTAATTACATAAACATTAATTCACAATTTTAGAAGCAAAAGGGAGTTACTAACATACCATCTCGTACTCCAATTCTGGAAATGTTTTCCGGCAGCCTAAATAGGGATACGCACAGCTTTTAGCCGCCTGGCTATTTTTTTGGCTTCTTTCCCGAAACTCCTCTGATAAGCGTGATTGCACAAGTTCATCCCACTCTGCTTGAGTTATGACCCCTTCATATGTAGATGGGGGTGTTGGAACGACCTCCCCGTTTTCATCTCTCACATATAATGTCGACAAATCTGAACGGAAGTTTCTGTGTATTTTTGAAGCTTTCTTCATGACATAGTCCCTGTGAGTGTCATCGATATGAAACACAATCTGTAGCAATAGAAATCATATTAAATTTGTTAGTTACAATGTTATCTATCATGACGAAATTAAACTTAATTGTAAAAAAATAGCTTACCTGAACCTCTGACCAAATCTCATCACGTGTTTTCCTGTTTACTTTTCTCCAATCTGTAACTGTAATAGGAACTTTATTACGAACAGTGCATCCAACGAAACCGGTAAGGGCCTTCACACTCTTTCCAACTAGTTGGCCATTGTCGTTCCATACAAGGGCTGTCTTTTTTCCCTTAGCTCTACGTTTGAGGTGATCACGCATAATGGTCTTGCCACGATGAACTTGGTCCTCAACATGTGCTCTACCCTCATCAATAACTTGCTAGGCACTCTGTGGTGCTTCCTCCTCCTCAGGTACGTTTGGATCCATTGTCCTGTAAAATAATTAAACAATATATGATTTTAGTGCATGCATATGCATATAATGAAATAATTCATAGTAAAAAAAATAAGAAAATACATACAAACTTAAATCATTATGATGGCATTCGACTCCTTTTTCTCATTGTTATATTATCCAAAATTGTTGGCTTCCTCTTTTTTGTGGGATTTAGGGTTATGTTGACCCAAATGCCTTCTTCATGGTCACCCCTTACATAAACAGGCTCATCTTCGTCATCATATCCGTCTGCATCAAAGTCTTCTGCCAGTAATGTATCAAAGGAAGGATCATCTTCAATCATATTCATATCTTCATCATTACTTCCATCATCAACTTGTTCGGCATAATTTTTGTTCGACTGAATGACAACTGGCCAATTCTTCTTAGAAGGATCTGTAATGTAAAAAATTTGTGCCGCTTGAGACGGTAGAATGTAAGGATCATCCTTATATCCAACTTTAGAAAGGTCAACCGATATAAGGCCAAATTCATCTAACCGTCGTCCACTATTATTGTTAACCCACTGACAGCGGAACACAGGAACTCTGAACATGGTGTAATCTAACTCCCAGATGCAATCAATCACACCAAAGTATGACATCTGTGCATAGACGGGATTTGTATCCCTTGCACTAGATATATGACATGCCTCGGCAACAACTGTGACTCCACTATTCTGCATTGTGCTTTTCTCATCCTGACCTTTTGTATAGAATGTGTAACCATTGATTGCATAGGCAATGTAAGCAAATGCGTGCAAACCTGGTCCTTTCGACAGCCAGAACAATCTTTCACAAACTGATCCAGCGTTAAGCTCATGCTGCTGACAAATACGCGCATTGAACCATCTAATGAAATGTTTGTTGTGCTCCTTTGTAATCAAATTCTCATTTCTATCACCGTGAATTTCCCGAAGAAGTTTTTTGTGTTCTTCAACAAATGGTTCAACCTCAGGAGTATTAGGAAGAATATACAAGTGCGTCAGCTCCCTTTCAACATTCGAAATGCGTATTAAGTTGAACCCACTCATTCCTTTCCCCGTTAATCTCCCGTCGTGACGAGACTTGGGCAAACCAATAGGTTCAATATTTGATAGGTAATCTGCACACAAATCACTCACTTCTTCAACGATGTATCGTTCAGCAATACACCCCTCTGGTCGATATCTATTTTTAACATACCCCTTTAAAACTTTCATGAACCGTTCAATTGGGTACATCCATCTCAAATAGACTGGGCCGCACAGTTGAACCTCTTTGACCAAGTGTACTGTAAGATGAACCATGATGTCAAAGAATGAAGGGGAAATACATTTCAAGTTCGCACAGGATACAAACGATCTGTCTTTGCAAATCCTGCAACTTTGTTGTATCAACCACTTTACTACAAATGAGCTTGAAGAACATACAAAGTTTGGTGATCGTGCTACGTAATTTCTTAGGTAAAATGTTGCCTATGCCGACCGATAAGAAATGTTGCATCAGGACGTGACAGTCATGAGATTTCAGGTTCTTCAATTTCAACTCTTTCATGGACACAAGGTTTTTTACATTTGAGGAGTAGCCTTCTGGAACTTTGATTCCATTCAGAAACTCACAAAATGATCTTTTCTCTTTCTTCGAAAGGGTGTAAGCTGCCGGAGGTAAATAAGTGCGGTATCCTCTCTCGACAGGTGCTAACTCTTGTCTTATTCCCAACTTGACCATATCTAACCTCGAATTGACACCATCCTTACTTTTCCCATGCATATTCAGCAACATGCCAATTAGGTTATCACAGATGTTTTTTTCAATATGCATCACATCAAGAAAATGCCTAACATATAAGGACTTCCAATACGGGAGTTCGAAGAATATGGATCTCTTCTTCCAACCACTTGTCAACACATTTTGTGCGAAAGGCTTACCAAAATCATTCTCCAATGCCTTCACCTTTTCAAAAACGTTATCCCCGCTCAATGTCCTTGGTGGCCTACCTTCTTCTGAGTTCCCGTTAAACAGCTTTTTCCACCTACGCCAATGATGTTTTAACGGCAAGAACCTCCGATGTCCCATGTACACATTTTTCTTACAATGATCCAGTCGCATCGAATGGGTATCATCTTCACATACAGGGCACGCACCATATCCTTTGATGCTGTATCAGGACAAATTACCGTATGCTGGGAAATCATTTATCGTGCCAAACAACATGGCTCTCAAATTAAAACTTTCTTCCTTACAGCCATCAAAAACTGTCTCACCCGAATTCCACATATACTTCAGGTCTTCAATCAATGGATCCAAGTAGACATCTATATCGTTGCCGGGTTGTCTAGGCCCGGAAATAAGCATAGAAAGCATCATAAATTTGCGTTTCATGATTAAATTTAGGGGGAGGTTGTATATCATCAAAATCACCGGCCATGTGCTATGAGTACTACTCTGAACTCCATGCGAATTGATTCCATCGGTTGCCAATGCAAGCCGTAGGTTTCTTGGTTCTTCACCGAACTCAGGGTACTCATAATCAATTTTTTCCATTAGGGGCCATCTGCGGGGTGCCTAAGCTTGGTGTCTTTAATCCTTTCATCGGCATGCCAAGTCAAAAGTTTTGCAACATCCGCATTATTGAACATGCGCTTGAATCTCGGAATGATCGGAAAGTACCACAAGACTTTAGAAGGACTCTTACCTTTCTTTCCATACCGAGATGTGTTGCATTTCGGACACTCCTCCAACAATGCATACTGATTTAGGAATAAAATACAGTCATTGGGACATGCATGTATTTTCTCATATTTCATACCGGTCGAGCGGAGAATTTGCTTTGCCTCGTATGTTTTCGAAGGGAGTACATTCCCTTCTGGAAGTATATCTTGCAGAGCGGAAAGCAGTGCGGTGAAACTTGCATCACTCTAACCGTATCGCGCTTTCAGGTTATACAATTTAAGCACCACACTCAATCTTGTGTATTTGCTGCATCCCACATACAACGGCGTCTCTGCATCACTCTTCAGAGTCTGAAATATTTCAGGATCCTCCTCACCCACCACGTTCAACATTTCTTCAAGGTCATCGCTCTCATCACACATGTCTGTGTCAACTACATTTGAAGCGCTACTAACATCAGGTACCTAGTCTCCTCCAGAATACTCATACGTCTCACCATGCTTTGTCCAACGTGTATAAGACGGATCGATTCCATGACAAATTAAATGACCCAACAGGTCAAGAGGGCGAAGACGCTTTCCATATAAACAAGACATACAAGGGCACACAATTCTGTTAGCATTCTCTGCATGCTCAGCAGCAAATTCAATGAACTCTTTTGCTCCATCTATATATTCCCTTGAACGTCGATCACAAGACATCCATTTCCGATCCAACATTATAACCTACTAAAGGAAAACGTCGGTTATGACTTACTCATTAGGTAGCCACCTTACGATGTTACCTTACTTTCTTAACAAAAAATCGGCAGCATAACGGCTAAAAAATGAGCATTCCCAGGCTCAAGGCCCTCTCTTTTTTACATAGAAATGGATTGCCAACTATATAAACAACATCAACTCAATATATCTCCACAGCCCACCACAACAGAATTCACAGAGCATTTATATATATATATATAGTATTAATAGTTCCACAAAACAAAAATTCCATAAGAGTAAAATAAAACACCACACAATAGGATTCATCGGAAAGTACTAAAACTCAATCATTTGATATGTCCCAGCCTGCTAAATTAAAGAAAAAAAAAGATAAGACTTACTTCAAGGTCCTTTAGCTCAAAGTAAGCCCGCTAGCAACAATACGATTCTTCACCTTCAAGGGTCGAGCAATAATCTGTAAATACTATAAGGAAAACAAAAAGCAAATAGATTTGATTTAACTCAATGTTCAAAGAAAACAAAAAGCAAGAGAGCAGTAACCTATGCCCACTTAAACAACTCAATTCAATACCTCAAATATATCAAACTATCAAATACAGCAATTATACTCCAATTTGTTCTTAGGGGCCATAAATATTTGCTAATTATTTCAAACCCTTTTGCTAATACTTAACTGAATCCCATACATATTCAAAATAGAAACCTTAACTTATCAAATCTTCTTAATCAACCTTAACTTTTGCTAATACTTACCACTCTAACCATAAAATATTCATATCTCCATGGAGTTCAGGAATGAAGTTATAATAAGACCCACAATATATAATGTCCTCCAATTTCCCACTGTTATTTTAACACACCAATTAAGAACTACCAACTTGGAAAGTCAAGTCCCACAATCAGTCGGGATAATACAATGGTAGATTAAAAGAAATTAGATATAAGATGACCAATATATAATTCTTGTATATATGTTTCAAGCTTGGGTCTTTCTTGTACATGTTATAGCAAACCGTTTAAACACAAAACCTCATAACACAATCTGTAAATAAATCTGCAATAGAACCTTGAATTTCTTTGAAAACCTTATTCCAAAATCAATTTTGAAAATCCATATATGGCTGAAATAAATTGAATCCAAAACAGAGTAAGAAGGTTCTTCTATGAAACCAACGAATCAACCATGCTGCCTCTAACATCAACTAAATTTGAATACTAACTAAGTATAAACACCATTTCACTAATTAATTTTAATACTAACTCAATATAAACACCATTTCACCAATTAATTTTGTTTTCCGTCAAGAAACAAATGAGAGTAAGAAACGCACATTGAACCAAGTGCATTTCTTGATACATTGCAGAGAAAGAAATGATAGAGAGGGTTTATAGCTACCAGCGAGAAGGCGACGGTGGTTGTCAAGGAAGAAGGCGACGGCGGTTGGGTTCAGCGAAGCAACGACGGCGGCGTGCGGCTTGGAAGAAGGCGAACGGCTGACCAACGACGGAGGAGGAGGAGGAAGGCGTGGGGCATGGGGCTTGGGGAGCAACGGCGTGCGGTGTGGGGCTTGGGGAGGACGGCGGCACGGAGTGACGCGAGTTTGCGGCGTGGGGGGAGGGGGATCTGGGAGGCGCGAGGACTGAAGGGAGTAAGAAAGAAAATGGTGGATTTAAGTAAGGCCTATACCGGCACTCAGTTCAAAAAGCGCCGATATAGTTAAGGCTAAAACTTTTGGAGGGAAATTTCCCTCCAAATTTCTGGGCCTATACCGGCGCTTCTCCGATAAAGCGCCGGTATAGGTATAATAAAATAAATATTTATTATATAATATTTATTATTAAATTATTAATTTAATAATTATTAAAAATTTAAACAGAATTAAGCCTATACCGGCGCTTCTTCTATAAAGCGCCGGTATAGGTGTAATAAAATAAATATTTTTTATTTATTTTATTATATATTATTTATTATTAAATTATTATTTTAATAATTATTAAAAATTTAAACAGAATTAAGCCTATACCAGCGCTTTTCCTATAAAGCGCCGGTATAGGTGTAATAAAATAAATATTTTTATTTATTTTATTATATAATATTTATTATTAAATTATTATTTTAATAATTATTAAAAATTTAAACAGAAATGTGACACAACCCTAAACCGGCGCTTTTTATGTAAGCGCCGGTATATGGTTTTTTGATTAAAAAAAAAGAAATTAAATGAGGAACCAAAACCCTATACCGGCGCTTTTTGTAAAAAGCGCCGGTATAGGCTAAATCTATTCCGGCGCTTTTCTTATAAAGCGCTAGTATAGGCCCCAAACGTACCAATACCGGCGCTTTTTACTCTAAGCGCCGCTATTGTTGCGTCGCGATAGCCCACTTTTGTAGTAGTGTTTATTTATCCATGTTCTCATTGAACTTCTAGTGATAGGATCTTTCTTAGCGATAGTGAATGACTTAGCGATAGATATTAACTTTGTTATTACTAAGTCTTCATTTGCTATGGCTTTGTCTATTAGCTATAGAGATACACTTAGCGATAGAGATATTTATTCTTAGTGTTCTGCTAAGTTTCCATCTGCTATAGTTGAACCTTTCAATAGTGATAGTCTTTAGCTCTAGGGATAGAGATATGTTATCTATCAGATTTTACTTGTTTAATTCAAAGGTAACTTATGCTTATTTACTTATGTTATATATGAAGTCAGTCTTCATCAAAACTTAAGATTCTAACACGCAGGAGACGAGGAATCAGTGAATCAGCTCCATGCATCTGATGTGCTCATGCTGTTGAAAACTCTTTGTATGTTTTACGGGATTGTGCTAAGGTTAAGGAATTGTGGCTTTCAATTGTTCAATCCAATTTTCAATTCAGGTTTTTCAATTGTGATCTTTGGCAATGGTGCTTTCTGAATCTTAATGAGAAGGTGGGTGAGTGTGATGGACATTGGAAAGAATTTTTTGTCACACTCTGTTGGCTTATTTGGAAACAACGTAATGAAAGGATTTTTTTATAATAAAGATTCAAGAATTGATGGAATCTTACCAAAGGCTAGGGCTATATTGTCTAGCTTTCATGCAGCTAGAAATCAGATGAACCAAGCTAAATTAAAAAGAATTAGTAGGCCTCATATCACGCAATCTCAAATAGGGCTGAAATGATGGGTAATTGTTAATGTGGATGGAGCATATTCTCACAAGGATGGCAAGGTAGGGTGTGGAGGCATTAGCAAAGATCACAAAGGTACTCTTATTGAAGCTTTTATGCTTAATATTACAAATGGGGACCCGTTAACAGCATAACTTTGGGCATGCCTTATGGGTCTTAGAAGAGCTTGGGATGGGAATCATAAAAATGTTTGCTTAAGAAGTGATTCTTCATATGCAATTAATCTTATTAAGGATGGAAATAATGATCTTCATCAAGATTGGAATTTAATCATTGAAAATCATCATATGCTGAAGCGAGATTGGGTGACTGACATCCAACATGTTCAGAGGGAGAATAACATGGAAGCTGATATTCTGGCCAAACGTTCTTTACAGATGCCTCCTGGTTTTCATTTAGTTCCCTTATATGATTTTCGTATGTTTATTTCTTGTAATATAGTGTAGATGTTACTGTTTCCCCTTTATATCAAAAAAAAAAAAAAGAATTAGTATATATACATCTACTCAATTGACCATTGTTACATCACATAACTAACTATAGTTAGTATAAAACAAAAATTAGTTTAGCTTGACAAGATTGTTATTCTATCCTTGACAACTACGATCACTTTTGTAACAATATTGAAGTTAACGTTGCATAGTGAAATGGGACACAACTCCTTTAGAGAAGTTTGGTTCTCCACTTTTGGAATTAGCATCACTTGAGTGTGATTAATGTCTCGAACAACCATTGGATTTCTGAAAATTTTCTCAACCATCTCACATACTCTATCTCAAACTAGTTCCCATTTGGGTTTGGGAAAAATGTGGTTGTTATTCATCCAATTGTGGAGCCTTGAAAGTCCCATAGCAAAAGCTCTGCTCTTTATTTCAACCTATTCCACAATTCTCGAGATGCTGACCTTTTCATCTTGTTGAAGGTTAGGGAAATTTGAGAGCCAGCCTCTAGAGTTGTCATCAGATGTTTCTTTTGTATACAACTTTTCAAAGAAATATGAGGCCATTTGTCTCAAAATATTTGGGTCATCCACCCATTTTTCTGCATCATTTTAACTGTTGTTTTCTCCTTTTAATAGCGATGGAGTCATAAAAAGATTTGTACTCATCTGGTTCTATTTATAAGTCACTTCTAACATATTTCACACAGACCAAGAAAAGCTTTAAAACTTATTAACTTTTTACTAAAATCCAACAAATTTACAACCTTACCCATATTAAATATCCACTATAGCACATGAAAATAAAGTCAATGCATAATAAATGAAGGGTAAACTTGTACATTCATATTCAATATTTAATTAGGTGACTTATATATAGGACCAAATAAAACTTTCTCTCTCTACCTATAAACAGGACCAGATGAGTATTTCATTCTCCCCACTTGAACCACTTACATCATTCTCCCCACTTGAACCACTTACATCGAGATTTTAGGTACCACAAAAGTTTCTCTTGAGCCACCAGCTTGTGATATTCACCCAAGAGCTTTTTTGCAAGTCAAAAGAGGCCATTGGTTGTATTTTGGTGTCTTCTAGGATTCCAATCTTGGCAAAGAGTCCTCTCTTCTAGTCTTCATTTTTACCTAGTTTCCCACCTGGATTTCATTCCATTCTGAAGCTGATTTCTGAAACAACTAAAGACCCTCTAACAAATCTTTATCTTGCCAAGACTGTTTAATGATGTCTCCAAACTGGTTTACCAACAAGCTTTTAACTTTATTCATGACTGGACTATTTTCTGGTGCGTGTGGGGATTAGTGTGTGAGTAATAAAGTTGACCATCTGGATGCTAGGTGCAAAAGTTTGTTTTTTTTTTAATTTGTAAATTGAAAAACCCCAAGCTGCTTACAAAAATTCTCTTTTCAAGCAGCTTGGCCTAGGTTTATGTTTTTATTCTAAATCAACAAAATAAAAAATCTTTCTTTAAAAAATAACGAAATTAAATAAATCACTTAAAATCATTTACATTTAAAATTTTACTCTAAACTAATTTAGAATCACGTTTAACCTATATTATAATTAAATAGTTTTTTTAAAAAAATTCTTTAATCTCTATCTAAAAAGTTATAGAAATTTTTAGGTGAAACAAGTTTGGCACGTGATTTGTGGTATGACGGGTCCAGAACCTCTCCACTTAATTTTCCCTTCATTAACCTTCATTTCGTTAAAACTATGTAGTTTTATTAAAAAAAATAGTGATCTAACAATTTCTCTCCTTTTTATTTTAAAGGTAAAACAACATAGTTTTAACAAAATGAAGGTAAATAGATGAGAAATTAAGTGAAGAGGTTATAGACCCGTGGTATGACTACTTATAATCAAACATATAAAGTCTGACATAGATATTTTAATCGAATCAAAAAATTTTAAAAAAAGTATAGCATATAAAAAACTTATCTCCTATTTTTGCAGTTTTTGAATTTTGCAAGTTGAAAAAAAAAATTTAGGTGCCAACTAATGTTTTTTAGAGTGTTCATTCAAATTAAAATATCTACATCAGATTATATGTGTTTGCTTATTATTGATGGGATCATAAAAAACCTTATACTACCTTCTCAAAAAAAGGAGGGGGCCCATTTAATTAGATATTTCTTTTGGAAAAAGAAAAGTATTCCCAAATTATTAGATGAACCAAATCATTTGTACTCTAATCAATTATAAACAAATACAAAATGTCCTAACAAGTTAAAATTTTTATTTATGTTAAAAATAACATAATAATATTTTATAAGATATTACATTTAAACTATTCATTTTTAAATCTAAAGGTGAAATGCTGTTTATGAGAAGTAAATGATAAAGATGATTGTGAGAGGATTCTCTTCCATATTTTAACATAATCGGACACTTAAAAAATTGAAAATGAGAGTTTAATTTTCTTTCATATTAATTTAGATCTTCCAATCAAATTGAAATCTCTACATCAAATCAATCAATGAATCAAATATCATCAATCATCAAATCATCAAATATTATATAAATTTGTTTCTCATTGTTCACAACACAAATCACACGTGGAACCGGTTTCCGGTGAGCATTTCACTCCCATCGATTTCAATGAAAACCAAAGGAAGAAGAAATTTATGGGTTCCAAACACCGAGGGAAAATTTTCAGGAGCCTCTGAAGTCTGAAGTGAAATCCCTAGCCAGTTTTTCTGGTTGCTGCTCCTCTTTTCCTCTTCAATCATCTCCTTCACAGTGTATCTGAGGCGTATTTCGATTCCTCTTTCTGATGTATGTGGCGATTAATGTGTGAGGGGTTAAGGTATTTTTTTCATTTCCCCCTGTTGCTGCTAACCTGATATTTAGAATGGGATTACTTGAATAGGTATTTGGCTGAAATCATTGCTGTTGGCTAGGAAAGAACAACTTGCATTTTGTTTGTTTAGCAGTTAAAGGTTGTTGAGAAATTTAATTTAGGGGACTTTGTGATTTAACATGGATTTTTGAAGTTGATTGCTTTGCAATGTGAGATACTAATGATTGTTTTATGATTTGATAATTTTGAAATGCACACAAGTTGTTTATGAAATTGTGTAGGAGGGGGATTTGATTAATTAATTGGTTCATGGAATGCGTATGAAGTGTTTTATTAAATGTTTGAGAAGGAAATCTTTTGGAATTGTGAATGATATCTTTTTACATTGCAACTTGCTAAAGTATTGAATTTGGGAAGTGCTCTTCGATAATTGTGTACAGTGATTGTTGAAAAAATCATGAAGTTAGGAACATTTTTGTATAGTAAGTTAGGATTAACTTACCTTATATGGTACTCTAGATCTTTATTGCTTTAAACACTTGCAAGAACCTATAAACAGACAGTTTTTCTGTCTCCAGACTTTTAATGAACTTAGTAGAATTTGAATATTTTACACCTTCAGTGGCTTTCTCTCAGTATCTTCTTACTTTTATCCTCCTTAACTGTCATTTTGCGCTGGCTCTGGGCTCTGGCAGTAGAGGATGCCAGGTGGAAAATTTTTCTTCCTTAATATGTGAATAATTTTAATTAGGAGTGGTTTTAATCTCAAATCAAGGGTAGGTTTTTCACTATATGTTAAACTGATTCATAAATTTTAACTTGCCTATAAAGTTTTTGTTTAAACTTTGAATGATCAATATGTATTGAGAAAATTTTAAATAATGAATAGGAGCATTTTTCTATACATTTTTATATACTATCTCTCAATATACTTCATATCAGTTTTCACGAATTCACAAGCACTCATAATAGGTATTGAATAATTTTTATCAGAATTTTGTTTATCATTAACTATTCATTTTCCAGTCAATAGAGACTAGAAAAATGAGATAGCTCTGAATGCTTCACCAAATATCTCTCTCTGCAGAGATCATGGTAGAATTGGGAGACGAATAATCGCTTTCCTGTTTTGCTTTGGCTCACCATTTGACTAGTACAACCAATCGCTTTGTTGCCATTTACTCTCTTGTGTTTTCAGCGTTCGTCTTTTTTCCTTGTACTCCAGTCTTCACCCCTCCTTTTCTTGGCCATTGTTGATGTTCTTCTTCTTCTTCATTTTTTATAATATAAAGTTTAAGTGCCCCTTATATTCATTCAAATAGGAAGTTGCCACAATTGAAAAAATAGGATCTTTGAAGCCTTGAACTAAAGGTCATGGAAAAGACAGTGTCCACAAACAAAATGCTCAGAACAGAAGTAGAAGTGGGGGACATGATCAGTAATTTGCCAGATTCATTGCTTCTCTATATTCTATCTTTTCTTCCAGCTAAAGAAGCAATTGCCACAAGCCTCTTATCCAGGAGATGGAGACCACTTTGGACTTCACTTCCCACTCTTGACCTTAACCGTCAAGACTTTCAAAGGCTTAAATTCTTCCATCAATTTGTAGAAAAATTGCTCAAATTTGTGGATTTGAAGTCGGTCAAGAAATTTGTTCTTCGGCTTGGTTATTATGATAATCATGAGTATTTTAGACCTTGGAAGATTAGCAAGTTGATTAATGCTGTGATGTGTAATAAAGTTGAACATCTGGAGCTACATTTAATGCCGAGGAAGGGTGAGTATGAATTGCCCTCTAGTGTTTTCACTGCCAATAACATTAGGGTTTTGAAGTTGAGTGGAGTAAGGGATTACTGGAGGTTTGAGAGTGGAGTAATGGTGGCTGCTCTTTCTCATGTTAATTTGCCTTTGCTTGAAGTATTGGATTTGGATGCTATAAAATTTTCAGATTTTAGAAGCTTTGGAATGCTTCTTTCTGCATGTGCTTCGCTTAAACACTTTGTACTAAAAAATTTGTATGGCAACTTAAATGTTCCACTTGACATTGGAAGATTTAACCATTTGGTTACTGCAGATGTTCCACAATCTCTACTTCCATTAGAAGTTATCTCGAATGATACATTCCTGCGCATGGTATGGTTTATGATGACACTGATGAATTCATATTGCTTTTCATTTACACAATCAATAGTTCAATATTTAGCTTATTTTTTGTCTTTGTAGTCCTGGCAGCCTGGTTTGTCACGCTGTCCCGATCAACCTACATTTCCTAATTTAACCTGCTTGGAATACAGAGATTCTTTTGATGACTGGGAAACAATATTCAAATAGTTGCATGGCTGTCCCAAGCTTGAAATTTTTATGATTTTTCAGGTTCGTCGACTTTCAATCTTTTTTGGTGTTGAATACCATTTCATTAGTTAGTTACCTAACTCTTTAATTCCATTCATTTGGATAGTTTGCTTGTAGTGAAATTGGAACCTACTGCTGATGTTCCTCATTGTGTTTCATCTAACTTAAAGGAATTTCATCTTGGCTACTATCGAGGCAAGAAAGGTGAATTTGAACTTGCAAGATTTATTATGAAGAATGCAATGGTCTTGAGAACCATCTCAATTAGTAGGGATATTTGTTGAAGAGCAACCTGGGAGAGCCAGAACCTCAAAAGAATATCCAAGTGTCCCATAAGCTCAATGAATTGCAGGCTTTTGTTGAAGTGAATTGGTGAAACATAGTGTGATTATATTACTACAAGTTTTTATTCCGTTTTATAAGTGTTTCTTTCTATCTATCTTGGGAAATCTTCAACTCTTAATTTTATTTGGTTAACAGATATCCTTCTTCAAGACTCTTCATAAAGCTTGTTTTGATTGAGCTTTTGAGAAAATTGAGTTTCACATTGTCTTTAACATATTTATTGTCATTAGAAACAATGCAAGAGTTTTGAGGACAACATCATTTTGCACTCTGTATTTCTCAAATATGTCTGAATTCATTATCTATTTAAAATTTAAAATTATACTTTGTCCTTTGAAATTGAATACGTTATTTTTTGGATAGGCGTTGAGAGGTGTCAAGAAATTCAATCATGTTTATGATCGGCTTCCAAGTTACTGTAGTGTCAATCTCTAATTGAAGTTAACACTTTAATAATAAATTATTAAAGACGCACTTTCTAAAATTGGATCAATTCGAAAGTTGAGGAAAATTTAAATGACCAAATGTATACTTTGACATACATAACCCTTCTCTTACTATATGAAGGTAGCGATTTGAGTAGCTCACCTAAGCAATTTCACCCTCTATTGTATATTTTCTCCTATCTTTCTTCCCTTGTGTTGACCTCTCCAACGGACTAATTTTGCGTACGGAAATTTCGTTGAAAATCTGTGGATAATTTGTTTTAAATGCCACATGGCAACTAGTGCCAGCCAACTACCACCAGCGTATTTGCAATTTATTATATATGTAATATTTAAACTCTCACAATTATAATTCGGTTTCTTTTTATATATACTTTATATTATATTTAAGTTAATATATTATGAAATATTTTTAATTATTAATATATAATTTATATATTAATAATTACATTATTTTTATATTCATATACTTTACATTATATTTAATATTTACCCACTGAATTTTCGCAATTCCATGGGAAATTAGCAATGGAATTTAGCTATAGAATTCCGTTGGAAATCCATCACTAATCAGTGACAGAAAAAATCCGCCCATAATTCCGTTGGAAATTTTACCGATAGAATTTCAATGAGAAATCCATTAGAAATTATTGACGAAAATTATTCCATCGGAAATTTCGTCAGCAATTGACTTTTTTTTTTAGTGATATAATATAAATCAATATTGTAAAAGCCAGAACAGAAGTAGAAGTGGGAGACATGATAAGCCATTTGCTAGAATAATTGCTTCTCCATATTCTCTCTTTTCTTCTTACTAAAGACACACTTGCCACAAGCCTCTTATCTAGGAGATGGAGACCACTTTGGACTTCCCTTCCCACTCTTGGCCTTAACCATCAAGACTTTCAAGGGCTTACATTCTTCCATCAATTAGTAGAAAAATTGATCAAATTTGTGGATTTGAAGTCTTCCAAGAAGTTTGTTCTTCGGCTTGATTATTATGATAATCATGAATATTTTAGACCTTGGAAGATTAGCAAGTGGATTAATGCTGTCATCAGTAACAAAAGTTGAACACCTGGAGCTACATTTAAGGCCGAGTAAGGGTCATTATGAGTTGGCCTCTAGTGTTTTCACCTCTAAGAACATTAAGGTTTTGAAGTTGTGTGGATTAAGGGATTACTAGATGTTGAAGAGTGGAGTAATGGGGGGCGCACTTTCTCATCTTAATTTGTCTTTGCTTGAAGTATTGGATTCGGATGCTATTAAATTTTCAGATTTTAGAAGCTTTTGGAATGCTTCTTTCTGCATGTGCTTTGCTTAAACCCTTGGTACTTAAAAATTTGTATGGCAACTTAAAGGGTCCACTTGACATTGGAGGACAACCATTTCGTTACAGCTGATGTTACAAAAACTCTACTTCCATTAAAAGTTATCTCTAATGATACATTCCTGTGCATAGACATGGTATGATTTATGATTACACTAATAAATTCATATTTGTTATAAAAATAAGAGGAAAGAAGAAATATGGAGAGAAGAGAGAATAGTGAGACAAGAAATTGGAGATGAAGTAAGGGAGTGTTCTCATTCATCTTATCATTTTTAAAAAGAAATTGGAGATGAAAAAGAAAGAAGAAATATGGAGAGAAGAAGAGAGAATAGTGAGACATGAAATTGGAGATGCCATTAATAGAGGTCATACTATAGGTCATTCAAAAGTAGAATTACAAGTGAATGAGAATAATAGTAATAATTAAATGAAACTCCTATAAGCCATTCATTGGGAGGTTATAGGAAAAAGAATTCTAAATGTTTGGAGTTGTAGGCATCTACTCATGTTATCATGTAACGTTATTTATAACAATATTTTTTTTATTTACACAATTAATAGTTCAATTTTAACTTACTTTGACTTTGTGTCCCTGGTAGCATTATTTGTCACCCTGCCCCGATCTTCCAACATTTCCAAATTTAACATGCAAGGGTTTGTGGTGGGTCACGCTGGTACGGAAGGATGGTGGGTCAAGGTAAAATATAACTATTTTTCTGGTCCTATTTATAGGGCATTTCTTACATATTTCATATAGACCAATGAACATCTTAAACTTCATTAAATCTGTTTTAAAATATAAAAACTTTCCAACTAAACCCCTAATTAATACTTTAAAAATAAGAATATAAAATATATTAAAATCAACATTTAGGCCATGTTTGGTTGGGAGGAAGTGGAGGGAAGGGAAGGGAAAATGAGCCCCCCTTGCATGGTTTGAAAAATTAGAGGGAAGGGGGGGCCAAAATCTGCCCTTCCCTCCCATTCAAACCCCTTATTTTGGTTCCCTCCAAATTGGAGGGTTTTGGAGGGAAGCCAAAAATTTTGACTAAATTACCCTCATCAATTTTATAATATTCCCATATATGCCCCCAACTAAAGAAATAAAAAGGTCAAAGCCTAGAAGCTTCTTCCTACAGGCTCACTCTTTCTCACTCGATTTTCTTCATCTGTGCTGTGCTTGTTGAGATTTTGGTAAGCTTTTTCAATTCTTTCTACCTCTTTCCATTCATAAACTCACCTCATTCAGTTAATTTTTTTTTCTGCGCTGTGCTTCATTTGCGATGGGCTTCAAGCTCGCTCTTTGCTTTTGAAAAAGACATACACCTGCGTTTATTTATGAACTTTGGGGGCTTCTGAAAAATTTTTATTTATAAACTTTGAGGAGTTAGTATAATCTTGACAAAATTTTTATTGCTTAATAGCTTGTTTACGGGTTCTGAAATTTTTTTTGTTATGAACTTTGAAGTGTGAGCTCACATGTTAATGGTACAAAAAAAGATTAAAAGAATCTGATTAGATAACTGATAACAGCCGACAAGAGGCGGCTTAGACTCATTTATAATGCCATTGCTAAACATGTTAACCTGAACAAAGTTGCTAAGGTTTCAGAATAGAATAGCTACATGCCCTGATCCAAGGATCCCACTCTCTTTTGCTTCACATAACTTGTATGATCTTTCCCATTTTATGTTTAAGTATTTGTTTAGAAAGAGATCCACAAATACAAAGGAGGCAAACCAGATTAGAGTATCTTTCAGAAGACCTTAATGTTAGAATCTTAAGTTTTGATGGAGACTGACCACATATATAGCATAAGTAAATTTACCTTTGGAATGAAACAAGTAAAATCTGATAGGTAACAGATTTCTATCACTAGAGCTAAAAGACTATCACTATTGAAAGGATCAACTATAACAGATGGAAACTTAGCAGAAATCTAAGTATAAATATCTCTATCGCTAAGTGTATCTCTATAGCTAATAGACAGAGCCATAGCAAGTGAAGACTTAGAAATAACAAGGTTAATATCTATCGCTAAGTCATTCACTATTGCTAAGAAATATCCTATCGCTAGAAGTTCATTGAAGAGCATGAGTAAATAACTAGCAGAAAGATGAACCAAGACTCTGGACAAAGGAAATCAGCTAGCGATATCAGGTTAAGCTATCGATAATAAAGTGCTTCAAGTAATAGACATTCAGATAGCTAGTGCCTGAGAGCAAATGAGTTAAATAGTGATAACATAGTTGCTAGCGATAACACATTCAGCTATCGATAATAGGATACCTTGAAACACCCTTGAATAATCATATCAGTATCCTTAGAGCTAATAAGCAATCAAGTAACTAGCGATAATGGGATTGGCTATCGATAGAAGAATGTTTGCTGATATGATATAGCTAGAACGCTGATCAATTGAACCAAGAGAATATGCTAGCCTAAATATCTATCATTAAGAGTAAGCTCTGATAACATAAACAATCTTAGCTGATATATATTGTCTCTATCTCGTTGAACTAACAGACTAAGCTTGCGATAGCATCTTCTATGCATTACATGATTATTTGTTCAACTAACAGCTTAAGTGCAGAACTTACTCTATGAAGTTAGCAATAGCAGATCTTGCTAGCACTACTGAAAAAGCTGCCACAACAGTACAGTTCGTACAGATGCTCAGAACGCTAAGTCTATCTCTCTCCTAGCTCACCCTACACGAGAGTAGTTGAAGCTGGAGCAGAAAGTTAAGCCCGATGAAGAAGCTGCATTAAATGCCAACGGCTATGAATTCTCAACGACTAAATTCAAACGGCTTCTTGAAGTTGAACGCTAGGGAAAAATCTGAAAAGAGATATAAATATAGAACTCGAGCATTAATGAAAAAGACGACGAAAAAACAAGAATATTCACGAACTCATTCATTGCTCTCTGTTTTCTGTATTTATTGTTTTAGAGATTTTTATCTGTACTTAAGTGTTTATCAAAATCAGTTCATTAAGTGAACGTATTTATTGAAATCCTCTACTGTTTAAGGTTGTTCTGAAAGCTTGGTGCTTTAGAACAGGGATATTTCCTTACAGGTTGTAAGGGGGAGTGTTTAGAGTGATTCTAAAACTCTGTGAAGGTTGACAGGTGAACCTGTGTTATAAAACCTGTGATTAAAGGAACCCAACAAGGTGTTGGAGAATTGGACGTAGGCAGTGTTGGCCGAACCAGTATAAAGTTTTTCGAGTTGCATTTATTTGTTATTATTTGAATTTTTGAAAGCACAATTCACCCCCCCTCTTGTGCGATTGCCTATTTCACTTAACCCACACAACCTTAACACAAGGCCAAGACTAATGTAATTAGTTTATATTTAGACAGCCCTGCATCCTGCCTTCTCATTTGACTAGATCTTAGTAATATGAAGAGAACAATAGAGTATCTTTTAGAATTTCAGAATTTAACCGCCATATAAGACCTTCACACCTTCATACGAGAATTTCAACCAAGTGACAGTCCATGTAGCCATAATGCACAAGTTTCTTAGTTTTCTTATTGACACTCTTTAAGCTGTTTAAATTTAATTGCAATCTTTTTGGCAAAAATTCTAACACAAGAAAAAACTTTGATCCCTTCCAGAATTACCAAGGATGTAATATTATCTTTGTTCCTAAAGTATGAGTTAGTTTAGAAGTAAATTTGCATATAAATATAAGGTTTCATCCCCTCATTGAAGATATTCTATTTATTATTTTTCTCTAAAATAATTTGTTTGACTTATAATTTGTTTTGCACTTTTGCTCATTGGTTTCCTTATGTTATGTAGACCAAGAGAACCAAGAAGGCTGGTATTGTTGGGAAATACGGTATGTTATTGTCCCTCTTGTTTCATTATTGATTCATTGTGGAATTTAAATCCGGTCTCATTTATTCATTTTTATTTGTTTGATTTTTGTTTGGGTCTGAGATAATATGATATTTGGAATGTATTCTAAAGCATACGGGTTATTTTGGTTTGTTCCCATTGCGTAAATAGCTGACTTATAGCTTTGTTATATGTGTTTTTGATCATCTATTAATTTGCATGTTTCACTTACTTTGTTAGATGGATTTGGAAACTCAATATCTTCATGTGGTGCGTCGATGGCTTGAATTGCGCCAAAGAGCAATAGCTTTGTTTGTGTACATTTTAGCACAAGTATATGCCAATGAGATTTGTCCTACCAAAATAAGTTATAGTTTGAGTGGAAAAAGAGAGAGGGTACGTGATGAAATAATGAGTAGAATAAGTAATTGTCCATCTAGTCGTAATAACATTAGAATGATTCCTAAAGTGCTCTTAGAATTGTGTAGCATGTTAGAAAGAGAGAGTGGTTTGCAACCTACTCGTTGGTCAAGTGTTGAAGGACAAGTAGCAAAAACTATTTATATATTGACCCATAGTGCAAAAAATCATGAAGTCAATTTTTGGTTTAGGCGCTCCGGCGAGACAATTAGTCGTCCCATCCTTCCCCTCCCATCCCATAGTAAATTTGTTATTATCTCCCCTCCCATCCCCTCCTAAACCAAACAAAAGATCATTAAAAAATAACTCCCTCCCCTCTTCTTTAATCAAACCAAATAAGGTAATATTAAAATCCTCCCCTCCCATCCTTCCCCTCCCATCATCCCTCAAACCAAACAGGGCCTTATGAATTTTGTATTCAACATATACTAGTAAAGACAAATGAAAACGGAATTGGTTGTCTATAGGAGAATTAAAAAAGAGAGATAATTGGAATGGAAGGGAGACATCAGTTTTAATTTGCATGGAAAAAAGACAAACTTGAAGTCATTCATAGGAAAGAGAGAATAGTACATGATACTGTGCACAAAAAAAGTGATAGTGATTTTTTAATAAGGATATTTTTGTACATCTATATGAAAAATTACATCATGTGCCTTGTATATATTACATAGGACCAAATTTTACTCATACACTCTCTCCCTCTATTCTATAAATAGGATCAAGGAGTACATCGATAAGAAAAGAAAAGTGAAAAAAAAGGCTTCCATGGTGTTATCTGATAAAAACGTCATGGAAGGCCATAAATTAAATATATATATATACACACACACCATCTTTGGCGTTGAAAGAGCAAAATGTCACTGAAGGCGTTCAAATAGAAAATGGAACTATATTATATTGAATCTAGGGATGGGAATAGGTCAGGCTTTTATCAGAGGCCTATGGCCTAGTCTCGCCTATTTAGTAAATAGGTCAGACTCATAATCAGACCTATTGTTAGCCCTATTTAGGTAAACAGACCAAGCCTTTTTTCATAAAACCTAGCCTATAAGCCTACAGGCCTAGCCTATTTAATTGTTTTGTAATTTTTATTATGATATGTAATATAAAATAAATTATTAAATTAATTATAACATTACTAACTTATCTAGTTTTATAACCATAAAATCTTTTTGAAACATACAGATGCGTTTAATACGTTTAAAGTGTAATATATGGAATTATAAGTATAAAATTTTAAGTCTATTTAAGAGTCTACATTTTATGTAGGCTTTTAAATAAGCTTTTAAGCCTTGTCAAGCATTTTGAAGGCTCAGGCTCAGGCCTAAATAAAACTTATATACAGACTCAGGTTCAGGCTTAAGTTTTATATTCTTAATTAGGTCCAGTCCTATTTAGTCGAAGCCTACATAAACTTAGTCTACTCCCACCCCTAATTGAACCTTTTGTATTAAACGCCACTAATGGTCGCGTTTTAATTGCAAAACGCGAATTAAAATGCCACATAAATGTGCTTTTTTTTAAAAAAAAAAAAAATTATTGCAAGCTATAACAATATTTTTTCTAAAAAAATGCCACAAAACTTGCGCTACATTTTCAATATTTTGTAAGTGATACTATGTACTCCCTCTGGTCCTAATATAAGATCACTTTGACTATTTTGATTTTTTTTCAGGAAAAAAAGTAGTTTCAGTCCCTAAAAAATCTTTTTTCGTCAAAACTAATTTATTTTACTTATAAAATAACCTATAATCTAATTTCATGTGACATATGTTATAATTTAATGGTCTAATTTGCTTCCTTAACTTTTACAAAAAAAAAGGTCAAAGTGATCTTATATTTAGGACCGAAGAAGTAATTGTTTGAGAGATGCATAATCCGTATGAACACTTTTGTATTCTCTAACCACCTAGAGTTTCTTTTGGTCCGTCCTTCCATCTAAGAGTTTAAAATACCGGAGCTCAATTTTAGTAATTTTTGTTCACACTTTTCAGGTAATATTCAACAATCAGTCATTGAAAATTGAAATTATAAGGCATAGCTCTTTCCCGTCCCCACACTTAATATCATCCCTCATAATCCCTCGTGCCACAACTATCAAAAACATTCAACATAACCCATTTCTTTATCTTTGACGGCTGCATTTTTTCCCGCATGATAGCTTATATATTCCTAACTTAAAAGAAATGAAAAAAAAAAAAAATTCTGCGTTAGTAGATTGCCCTTTCACACGAAAAAAATGCTTTTGTTAACCACACTTCTGTTAGAAAACAGATTTCATACACATTCTATTTTTTGCAGATCCACTTAACTCCTTGTAAAATCAGAACTCAGTTACTAGTCATTTACCTTGCCAACAGCTCCTATAACTATGGTAGCATCAGAACATCCATAAACAAACACATCATTTTGTTTAAATTACATTGGTAGTTAACTAGATGAATTCTAAAACCAAATCTGATTTTCAGGCTAGATGAATTATCAATTCTAAAACCAAATCTGATTTTCAGGCTAGATGAATTATCAATTCTAAAACCAAATCTGATTTTCAGGCTAGATGAATTATCTCATGAATAACATTTACTTCGATGATACCTTTAATCGCTTAAAGATAATCAAGAACCACTTGGCTAACCAAAGTCAATTTAACATCAAAAAGTATTCATTCCAAATTTACCACGCCACTTGAAGAGAAAAAGAACCACCAACCTAAGTGATGTAGCCATGTTATGCCTCCAGAGGGCCTGAACAAAGCAAAACTAAGAATAATTTCTCTATGACAGCCTCACAATATGGCTTTATCTATCCTCACCAATGACTTTAGAGCAAGGAATGAACCAGATAAGCTTGAAATTACAGTGAGCAAATCACCCAGTCGGACAAGTGAAAGTGATCAATCCACAAAAGAATCAGAAACACACTTCACAAACCACTCAGGGCACACAAAAAATATAGAACATGCGTCAAACTTTGGAAATCCAGAGGGAAAAAAGGAAAAAGCAGAATCATAATCCATAAACAAGAAGCAATCTTGACTGCATGAAAGGAAAACCAACAATAACGAAGATAATAAGATTGATAAGCCAAATTCAGCGAAAGAAATGGAAAAATACTGAAAAACAATAATAGTAGAGCATAAGGATAGGCGAAGAAAAGAAGCGAGAGGGAAGAGGAATGTCTATGAACATAGCAAGGGCAAATTTAAACTGATTCTATAAGCACCTGATCGTTCTCTTCACTCAAGTGCAGCAGAAACCAGAAAAATTAAATTAAATTAAAAAGCATACCCTAAAACAATTCCATTTCCATTCCATACCACCAGGCTTCGTGATCTTAGATTCAAGGATGTCAACGGAGCGAATAGAAGGGTTCAGGTGAGCTAACGGTGGCGGCGTTTTCATTCAGGTGAGCTAACAGCTACGGCTTTCCTTCACAGACCAATGAACAGGAACAGAAGCACGATAATGAAATCATAACACTGAAGCATCTACAACTTTCTCTCGATTCACATTAACAGCCGTATCATCATCCACCTTCACACGCTCCCTATCTTTCTCACCGTCCTTGCTCTTAATCCTTGGAGGCAGAATCATGAACCATATCTTCAGACGCTGGAATGTCACCTTGGAGAGACGAATCGTCAAACAAACCTACAACCGATGGCCGCCGTCTAAAAATAGAGCGGCGTAGGGTACCCGAATCGGTGTTTGTGCCACCAGGTGCGGCGTCACTATCAGCGACTCTTGATTTTGCCATTGATTAAGAGGAAACGGACATTACAGGTACCAACCACAGAATTTCTTTATTGATTTCTTGTTAACAGAATCATCAAAGAAGAACAAAAAAGAGTGACCGTTCGTGCTTCCTCCCTCTCTCTTTCTCTCACACTCTCAACTCTACGCAGAAGAAGAAATGGCAATGGCGGAGATGGAGATTAGGGCTCAAATAACAGAAGGCAGGGTCGGTGGTGGGGGGTTTTTCCTTTTTATTTTTTTAAAATAGTTTCCGCGTCTCACTTGTAAAAATGAGAAGTGGAAACCTTTTTAATTTTATAAAAAAACATAGTATCCACGTCTCACTTAAGTGAGAAGTGGAAACCTTCTTTTTTTTAAAAAAAAAATATACTATCCACTCTCATTTTATAAGTGAGACGTGGAAAGGATTTATCCACGTCTCATATTTTTTATGAGACGTGGATACTTGTCCTTACTAACTATTCACGTCTCATGAAAAAAGTCTTTCCACGTCTCATAAAATTTGTGAGATGTGGAAACTAATTTTTCCACCTATATTTCCTAACATTTTTCGTTTTTGCCGCTCTTTTTGAGAGAATTCACATCTAATAATTGGAAAAGAGACGTTGAACCTTTTCAAAATATTCACAATTTTACTACCGCCTATTTTCTACATCTAATATTAAAAAAAGAGAAGTTAAAACTTTTCAAAATATTTACAATTTTGCCACCGCCTATTTTCTACATCTAATATTCAAAAAAGAGACGTGAAATGGGGACGTAAATAATGTTTTTTGTAGTAGTGAATTACAAAATTTTCCCTACACCGCTCCAGCTCTCCTCCTCGCCTCCACTTCTGTCCGTCGTCCTGCCGGCCGGCCTTCCATCGTCCTCTTCTCTGTCTTAATCTCTCCTCTCTGTAAGTCTTCATTTTAGTAAAAAAAATTAGAGTCTTTTTTTTTTCAAGATGCTGTACTGTGCTAATACTTCTTGATGGTGTGTGAAAACTTTCAAATGATAATGCTTGAATTTTCGGTCTTAACAGTAAGAGTCTCAATCTCTCCTTTATGTAAGTCTTCATTTTGGTAAAAAGTTATAGTCTTTTTCTTCAAGATGTTCTATTGTACTCATACTTTTTCGTATTTTTGTTCTGTAGTAATAAATAGCTGATGTTTAATAGCATATGTTCTTGCTTTATTTGACTTTTTTTGTAATGTTATGTTGTTTAGTTTTTTTCTTTTCAAAGTTGAATACATATATACGTTCTCCAAGTTAAGATTTGGATTAGAGAACCGCTCTTACATTTGCTTCTATATGGTGGGAAGCATCATCTGGCTAAGATGAATGGTATATGTATGAAGAGCTCACCGATTAGGGTTTGTATCGGAGTAGTGCGGCCTCGAGTCCGCTCTCCAAGAAATTAAACCTGAGGGGATAGTGGAAGCTAACCCTGGGTGTCGATCTCAATGAGGCTAGTGTAATATGATTCCTAATAGCTAATATGTAAACTTGAACAAGCGGGTAAAAAGTATTTTTGTTTGGTTTTAGTATGAAGTTTGGTATGTGCAAAAGGTAAAGTAAAAGGTGGGAATTAAAAGTGAGATTTGGATGAGAATGGGATAAAGATCATTCTTGATGAATGAGAGATTCGGGAATCATTGCTTCTAAAGATTTTTGGGGAGTTTAATTGATTTCTAAAGAACCCTAGAGGAACCCCTCTAGGCTAGGCTTAGGTTAACTTAATTAATGCCAGAACTCCGCACATTACTTAATTTAACCCAAGTTGATTAAGTTCAAAATCAAGAAATAATTGATTATGCAAGACTTTTAAATCCACAATTTGGGCCACCCCATAATTGCTCTAAATTTCTCTCTAAACCCTAATCCATTGATGGCCACCCATACAATAAATTAGAACCTAAAGAGTGTTTGCCCAATATCTCAACACAACCAATTAATTCTTATGCCATCTCCCTCAAGCAAATAACTTCACACTCTTAATCCACTAACCAAGCCACCTTGCATTAGCACATGATTTTCACAAAGAGGATAATAAAACTATGAACCCATAAATTTCATTAAACTCAAAGTTAATAAATAGCAATGTCAAGCATTATACAAGAAGGAAATAACATAAACATAGTTTCTAACCCTAATGACATAAATGCACTCAACCAAGTGCCATAAATGCACTTCAACCAAATGCAATTAATACATTCCACCAAATGCCATAAATACACTCCTAGAACCTTAAAAAAGCATAAACACAACAAATGGAGGAAGGATTAGAACTAGAAAAGCTCCCCTATTCAAGCTTCAAGCTCATCCCTTGGCTCCCACCACCAAGAATGGTGGAGCCTAGCTGCTACTCTCCAAGGATGAATCAACAACAAGGAAGGAGGGTAATAGAGCCATGGATGGAGGAAAGAAAAATGAAGAAGATGAAAATGGAGATGAAGAAGAGAAAGCTAGGGCTTGGGGGTGTGAATGTGTACAAAATCTGCCCTAATGGGGTGTAAATTTCGAGTTTTATGTCCCCCAAGTCGGGTCAAGTGAGTGGGTATTGGGTTAGATCCGGATTGGGCCCAAAAAACGCGAGCTGAAATTCTGCAGAACGCGTAGTTCGCCTTCTACTTCACTACGGCTAACGATGCTTCTGGTTCTTTCTGGCTTGGCTCACCGTGGGCTCGCCGCAGCGAGAGCCACGATGAGCTACATTATTCTCTGCCTCCTGGGGGTGTTTTCGCCGTGGGCTCGCCGTGGCGAGGCCACGGCGAGCTTCAGATGTTTCTGCCACTTGGAAAAGCCTTTCTTCTTCGCCAGGAATCCGATCTTTGGTCCTTACTCGAACCTGTAAGTAAAAATAAGACAAAACCAAGATCAAATAGCCCTATAAATTAATCAACGTCCAACTTTTGTATTTCCCCTTCAATTAAATATTGTATCTTTCTTCACTTCCTAACTACTGAGTATTCCGCTATGCATAATATGCCTAAATTCTTTCTTGCAGTCTGGAGTTTTTGAAGTTATTTGTTTCATTGAGAAGAATTCGAAGATCCAGATGCTGCATATGTTGCCTCTCACAAGCATTTTCACTGGCTGGGGTAAAAGTAAGCTTACAAATTTTTTTTGTCACAATTCTGTCCAATAGCTTTGCCCAGTTCAGTTTACCTTGAGTATTTCCTTGATTTGCTGGTCAGGTAACATCAACCAAAGATTAATGAAATCCACATTAAGTTCGAGGAACGCCAGATTTTGATGCCAAAGTCTTGTGGTTAAACTTGACACACATGGGACTTGTCTGCTATCAGTATCTTGAAATGTGATTGCATGATGATGACTTCTCTATGTTATATAACATTCTACAACCTTGTGATAAGGGCATAAGATTTTTTCACGATAGGTTGAGCGTACGAATTGTGTGGGTTGGGTTGGGTGCATTCAAAGTCATAATCTGGAAACTGTAGAAAGAAAATGTAAACCCAAGATAGAGTGTCTTGATGGTATGGAAAAATTTTGAAATACATAATTTTCGAGGTCTAAGATTTTTGGTCATTCATACTGTTTGTTGTTAAATCACATATTTAAGGTAGCATCTAAAATCTTGCTATCTTAGATCATTGATGGTCTTCTAGCTGAATTTGTGCTTGGAAAGAATGGCTAGCCTGGACACTTGTTGTGTAGTGATTGTTTCATTTATTAATTTTTAACTCCTTTGATGGTGTAGATGATAAAAAAATTGATGATAAAAGATGGAGAGACCAATCCCTTTTTTTCCATGGATGATTGTATGCTAAACTGAAGGATGCAATCAAATCAGATCATTCTTCATATTTATGATAGCATGGAGAATCTGTACAAGACATTGACAAGTGTTAAGTAGAGTTTGATGTCCACATGTTTGTATAGCAACTTGTTACTGCAGTAAATGGAAACAATTGATCATGTACATACTGTTACATTTTGTATTTTAGTTGTGGTCAATACGTTTACATGTATGAAAGGCTGAACAAAGTTCTCTTTTGTTTAATTGGACAATTTGTAAATGGAATATGGGACAAAGTTCTCTTTTTTGTATGTTTCATTTGGCGAATTTTGGTGGTCTATTCAAATGTCTCTTTGAATATATTTATTCAAAAACAAATGACTTTTACCGATTTTTTTTAGCATTAACAACTTTATCATAGGAATTAACAAGGTTTAAATTGCGATTAACAGCTTACGACTTTGTTGCTGTCAATGAAGAATGCGATTTTATATAGCTAATTTAGTGCGTTATGAACAAAGAAGTTTAGTTTCAGTTTGACATGGGCAACTGCAAACATGACAGTTGTTAATCGCTACTCAGAACTTGTTAATATAAATGAGAAAGTTGTTAATTCCTATGATGAAGTTGTTAATGCTGACAGCAACTGTCATGTTGTAAATGATGTTTTTGGTTTAGTGACAAGGGCACATTAAGTGGCATGATGATTTTAATGTTAACTTATCATTGAATATGTAAAAAAAACTCTATGTCAATGAAGAATGTGGTTTTATGCAACTAATTTAGTGTGTTATGAACAAAAAAGTTTAGTTTCAATTTGACATGGGCAACTGCAAACATGACAGTTGCTGTAAGCGTTACATGTTCTGTTAATATGCATGATATTTTTGTTAATGCCTATGAAGAAGTTGTCAATTGTTAAGATGAAGTTGTTAATTCTTGAGATGACGTTCTTAACACTTGGAGTGTTAATCTCATTGACATTGCTAGCAACAAAGGTCTAAGTTGTCAATCACTATTCAGACGTTGTTAATTCCTACGATGGAGTTGTTAATACTGAAGATGAAGTTGTTAATGGCTGAGGCAAAAATCTCATTCAAATAACAAGAAAGGTCTAAGCTGTTAATCGCTATTCAGACCTTGTTAATTCTTAAGATGGAGTTGTTAATACTGAAGATGAAGTTGTTAATGGCTGGGGCAAAAATCTTGTTCAAAATAACAAGATAGGTCTAAGTTGTTAATCACTATTCAGACGTTGTTAATTCCTACGATGGAGTTGTTAATACTGAATCAAGTTGTTAATACTTACGAGAAAAATGGTTCAACTTGTTTGTTTTGTAATAAATATATGCAAATAGACCTGTGAATATACCACCAAGAAACATAGAGAAAAGGGAACTTTGTCCCATACTATATGAAACATACATATTCAATTTTTCATACAAGATACCAAAAAGGGAACTTTGTCTCATACTACATCAAAACATTTTCAACAATTGCAACTTGTTAATTTGCCTGTTCACTTTACATTAACACAAGGCAACTGCAAACATCAATGCCAGTGCATCTACAATCAGACTCCTCTAAATTGCTTTGAAGTGGTTGGCTGTTGAAGAAGAGCCAATGCTTTATCCTTTGCTAGATTCCGATTATGAGTAACTAGCCACCACATGACATCTCGCCTGAAATTTGGACTGATATCTTCACTAGAAGAAGTATTGTGTTCTCCTTCAACCTTCACTCTCTTTGAACATTCCCTTTTTTTGGAACCCATATGTTGAGTCCAGCATTGGCAGCTACTGAACCCACCATGTTGGGCACCCCCAGGGCCCCTCTCGAGGTCACCCAGGTATTGGCAAGCCCAACTCAGGTATTGTAGCCCAGTTGAGGGTAGCTCTCGCATACCCGACCAGCTCAAGTGGTGATAAGCGAGGCATCTAGAATGCCTATAAAGTGCTTGGTTGGGAGATCGAACCCGTGGGTGTGCCAATGACACGGCCTCCTCCCACAAATGCTGCAGCATTGGGTCGGGTATGCGAGAGCTACCCCCAACTGGGCTACAATACCTGAGTTGGGCTTGCCAATACCTGGGTGACCTCGAGAGGGGCCCTGGGGGTGCCCAACATGGTGGGTTCAGTAGCTGCCAATGCTGGACTCAACACCATACTTCATCAACCAATCAATAATGGCACATCCTGGAATGAACATATCAAAACAAATGAGTTTAACTTGGATCCATAAAACCAAAATAAACAATTAACCTAAACCTACCAATGATCACATAATAACAAACAAAACACATCAAATTATGAGTGACCCTAGCAGTAAGAGTTCAAGGCAACAAATAATCCAAAACTAACCACACATCCTCTCAAGTAAAAGTGCCCAGAACTCGCTCAAAAAATGAGTAAGATTCCTCAAAGATATTGCAAAATGCCAACAAAAGATGCTTGTGTATAAATATCTATCAAAGTCATGGAAGTTTTCAGTTATAGTTTCATCTTTCAATACTGATCTCAGAATAATTTCTAATAAAGCTGTTTCAACTTAAGTTAAAAAAAATAAATTTAAACTCACATGAGGCTCTGAGTGCAGGACTAACTTACAAGTGCTCCCATAAGATCAAGCACTTTGGAATATTGCAACACCTGAACCTACAAGGTTACCTTATGATCTAAATATATTCACACATTGATGCTATTTATCAGAATTCATACAGCATCAAGGCAGCATACAACATAAACTAAATCCTCTTAGTCCCTTTATCAAAACTTAGTCATTAAAAACAATTTATTCACTCGGATCAAAGATAGAAAGCAAGACCTTCTAACCTACCGATATCACAAGTACGTCCTCTATTGATCACAACCTTTGTCATTCCAACTATTCATGTAAAAATGGCATATCATTGATTAACCAAATCGAAAATAGTGCTTAAAGCTTAACATAATATACATGAGGTATTCAATAGTCAATAACAAATTTCACAAAAAAACAGCATAAACAATCCCAGATTGATAAACCAAATAATAACAACATGTGTTATGTTCTAATGAAATGGAATCCACTTCAATTATGCGAATCCCCAAAAATGTTTGTGGGCATAAGGAAAAACCAAAACTACCTAGAAATTGCAGCAGAGAAACCTGAAACAGTCGATTCAGTTTCACACTTAAGAAGTTTTCTTATTGTTGGCCAAGTATCACTGTTAGCTTCATCTAAAAGAGTTTCAACAGGTCTAGCTAAGGCCTCCTTCAATTTTTCCTGCAAGAGTATAATTATTAGCAACCTTCCCAATAAGTATGTATACTGTCAACTACATAAACATACCAATTGATGTGATTAGGAAAAAATTCAAGCCTTAAATACATAAATAATGTATTCATGAAGAAAGAGAGAAATAAGACAAATTTTAACTTGCTAAAATTAATAAACAAAATGTCAACAGCATACATTATATCATAAGACCATTATGAGTGGAAACTCTTGCCTG
This sequence comes from Mimosa bimucronata, assembly GCA_037074515.1. Taxonomy (NCBI): domain Eukaryota; kingdom Viridiplantae; phylum Streptophyta; class Magnoliopsida; order Fabales; family Fabaceae; genus Mimosa; species Mimosa bimucronata. The sequence continues at coordinate 8,646,404 of CM073446.1, forward strand.
ATTTATACTACATTAGGAACCAGAGAACTTAAAATCAAACCTACTAGGAACTAGAGTCCACAAATTAAACCAACTGTCAACTTGATTTTATGTATAATGTTTGTAAATAAAACAAACCTTCATTTTTTAAGTATAATTATCAAGTTTGATTTTATGGTACGAATTCTCTTTGTTAAAACAGATGATTATAACTATTATTTAGTGTTCAGTGACTTCTTTGAGTATTCGTTCAATAGATAGTCAGTGTAATTAGTCTAACTGGGCCTAATCAAGGGAGAAAATAATCTTAAAATAACTGGCCGATTTGATGCTAAAATGGGTCAACAGACAATGATATCATCCCAAAAATAGAATCTGGAAAGGTTGGGATTATATTAAAAACATTTTCATCAACTATATACAGGCTAATCAACTTGTCCAACAAAATCCAGTTAACAATCTGCCTATTTTCCTTCTCTACCTCATACAATCACACTAAAATTTCTATCAAGGACCACTTCAACTTAAAAGCTTAAGTTGTTAAGAGAAGGTCCATGAAAAATTAAAGTTTTCAAATATTTTTAAATCTTTACTAAGCTTAATCGAATATGCTCTCAATAAGACATGAATTATCACGGTGAGAAATGCACCTGATATGATGTCGTCAATTCAGATAGCTTAGCTGCACGCACAAATGTGACATGTGCATCAATGTCACAATGCAATTTCTCCCTCACTTTAGATATATCCCAGTTTGGCTTTTCAACAACAACATCTGCAAAGACAAAACCAAACACCAAACATAAAGAAAATCCAGTAACAACACCAAATACCAAGAAAATCCAAGCCTCAGCGGTTTCTCCTACCCTAACACCTACACCCAACAAAAATCAGAAAAAAAGGATAGAGAACTTGCTTACCCAAATCAAAAATAGAAAATGAAGAGGGAGATTCAGAGATTCGATTTCGCAGCTTTAACAACCGATAGCCTTTGAGGGAGATTCAGATTCGGATTTGGATTTGCTTTCGCGAGTGAGCTCTGTGAGGCCGATCTAAGCTTTGTTAGGAACGTAGGTTCGATGGGTTATGTGGGAAGATATAGGGTCTCTGCAAAAGGATGGGTGGAGGGCACTTCGAACTGGAGGATCTGTAGTCTGGGTAGGTATGTGAGGAGGGGTAGTATTGTCTTTCACAAACATATTGAAATCCCAAATTGCTCTCTAGGGACTGATATAGGATTTGAAAATTTTCAGGGACTGATTTGTGCTTTACTATATTGGAGGGAATTTTTCTGTCTTTTTCCCTTTTAATAATTTTAATTTAAATATGCAAATTCATAATACTTGTGCTAACTTCACCATAACCTCACTGTATTATCAAAATTGTTTTAATTAATAAATCAATATTAATATGATATCATAATACCTGAATTTCTTTACAAAATTGCATATATCCTTAAATATTTTATTTAGTATAATATTAAGTATGATTAAACTTTGGTTAAGAGATGAGAAAATATTGGAATAAATGGATCTTATGCAATAATTTTAAGTCCACAATATACTTATAACTTTTGAAGTAATAAATGATGTTAAAGCAAAAATATTTTGATTATAATAATATTTAATTAAAAATATATAAAATATGTTTATGTGGGAACTGAAACTTTTGAATTGTTAATTTGATAATTCTAACCATGTTTATAAATGAAAAAGTTTCAATAGTTGAAAAACTCCAATTTTACTAAATAAAATTAGAGACTCGAGTAGCTACTATTTAAGGTTAAAAAAAGGTCCTATTGTGAGTTCCACCACTCAATTATTTATTTTTTTCTATATTTAATTTTAATTTAAATACTAACTTTCTCATGGAACAAATATTTTTACCCCTGTCACTCCTTTTGATTAGTGGTACCTACCGTATCATAAAAAAAGGGAAAAAAATTTCACTTTGCAATCCAATAAATCTCCTAGTCACACCAAAGCAGTTTTATTGGTTAGATTATATTCAGTACTCCAAAGTACAGACAATAAAACACTAACAACATAGTTACAACTAGATCTCATATAATAGAATTAACCACAACCAATTTTCTTGAAATTATCAAGTCATAAGGACTTAGGATACTAATTAAATTTAATATGCAACATAATCGCAATCTAACTGTGATAAAACTCTCATAAATGAATATGAACACCATACAAATATTGGGATTTCCCAACACACACTGGCACTGAAGCTTTGATGGCTGACTGCCTAAGCCTGGCACTGATGGGTCCTTGTAACACCCTAAATTTTAAGTTTGAGGTTGATGATTGGATTATTTAATTATTAAATATGAGTATTGAGTAATTATGGAATCGTTGTAGATGTGGATTGTGACTTATGAGGTGATATATCGAGAAATTGAATGACTAAGTGCTTAGTAGATTGAATATGATAATAGTGATGAAAGTGTGAGTTAGATGGTAAAAAAATAAAGGTAAAATTAGCCATATAAAGAGATTGGAAGATTAGATATAATAAAGCTTATGATTGAAAGTTATGTTTTATGATCTCATGGAGCAATGTTGGGAAATAAAGAGTTTTGAGGTATCAAATGATATTATTTTTTACTGATTCTTTTTGCAATAGAAAGTCCTGGTTTATAATTTTTAGTGATTTGTGGAATAATCGGTTTTTGTGAAATTATAGAGGGTCCCCTTTAAGATTAAACAATTCCATGAATTAAGTATCATTGTATGTGTGATAGCATCTATTATACCAAGAATATCAATGAATTCAATTATCCAAATTGTTCAGATTATGTCATTTTAAGGTTTCAATAATGAAATTACTTTTTATTCATTTCTTTTTCATTGGAAAGTAGATATCTTAAGATTTCCACAAAGTCATAATTTGTAATTTTTGTAGAAGAGGGAATGGAGCTGTGCAAGTTGCTTCAGTGACCAAATTTAGTTGTCAAAGCAACCCATCCAATAGCTGGTCGCTTCGGAGACTATAAAGGGTCGCCGAAGTGACTTGTCATCTTTTAAGTGCTACTATTTTAGACATCAGCTTATTTCGGGAAGAGAAAAGAAGGGAGGTGAGCGGAGAAAGAGAACAGGGCTGTGTAAGGCTTGGTTTTTGGGATGAAATAGAGTGGGTTTAAGCTTCATAATCAATTTGTAAGTGTTCCTAACTCATTCTACTCATTTCTCTCTTGATTTAGATGAATTTCAAAGTTGAAATGTTAGGGATTTTGTGGGACTCCTAAATAGAGAGAATTTCTACCGATTCTTTGGCTTCGATCTCTTCATATGAGCCCAATGAAATATTTATTGATTTAATTTTGTTGGATTTAAGATTATATGAAGTTTTGAATAGTGTAAAGAGTATTTGACTTAGGGTTTGTTGAGAATTGATAAAATTGAGTTTGGAATTGATGTTTAACGATTGATTGATGCTCCAGGGAGTAAGACTAAAAGTTTGATCATTGCAGATTATAGATTGAACTTGAAATTGCAAAATGGGAAAGTTAAAGAGAGTTTTTGAGTGGAGAAATTGCGGTTTTTTATTGATTGGAGCAATTAGGAGCTAAGATTGAGTTTAATCAAGTAATGGGGGATTATAGAAACCTAATGATGATATTAAGTTAATGAGTTATGGCTTAAAGTATCCATGGGAATTCTAGAGAAGAAATAGGTCTCCCATTTTTTTGTATAATCACTTAATTAGTTACTAAGCAAATATGTGATGATATTGCATTTGTGTAGAGCATTGTTGATGAGTTAAGCATGGGAAAATGGTATAATGTGTTTTTTCACCTTGTTCTACAAGAAATAACCACTTTCCACTTATTTTGTATGTTTGTGTCTTGCTTGGGAGTATTTTACAATGGTAAATTATATATTTATTGTGATAGGAAGGAAAAGCTTTATGGTAACATGTATATGTTTCTATGACAAAGTCATGAGATAACTGGAAGAGTTATTTGTTGTTTTGAAATATGATTGTATGAGAAACCTAATGTATGTCATATATAGGTAATTTGTGAAAAGTGTTTTGCGAGAATAAACTTATGCTATTACTGAGACATGTAAAAATGGAGTTGTGAAATGAGTAGTGGAGTTTTTTATATGTTCCACTATGAATAAGTTATGAGATGACGAAATGTCATTAGTAGCTATGTTGGTAAGATATATGTGTATATGAAAAGTATTTTGAAAGAGATAGTATGTTTTATGATTCACTTTTCCATAATTAAAATCATGAGATGACTATATGTCATTTATTTTCATTGTTGAACAAAGTTATATTGTATACACATTACATGTGAATCATTGGATGGGAAGAGAAATATATTAGTTGTAATTAAATCCACGTGATATATAATCCATTTGGTGCACACTAGTTGGGTCAGTATTATTGCTTTCCCAGTTGTTCAATGAGGAATCACCTCAACCCGTAGTTGAAAAGCATGTGAAACCCCACCATTTCAAGAGGGATATAGACCCATGGTTTGGCATGATGATCCAAGGGTTTTTCCCAACATTGATCTTATGCTCGGTAAGAAGTTACAGTGGCCAGTAAAATGGGCAATACTTTGCACATGGGTCTAGTTGATAGAAATAGAAATAAGGAAGTTCGAATGAACTGATGGGTGGGCTAGGAATGGATTATGACATGATCATATATCATGATTAATTATGGTAATATATCATTTTATGTGCATTTCTCAAGTAGGGGGTTAAGCCTATAGGCATGAAAATGTGATTTCGGTTAACCTCATGAGGAAGAGACTCGCTGGAGTTATATTAACACTAAGTATGATTGGCAAAAGATTTCAATATCTAGTAAATTGTGTAAATATATTTGAACTAGTCTACGTGCTTATTTGAGATCATTTGAGGATTTAAAAGAAAAGTATTGAATTAAACAGTAAACTACTAACATTATGATTTACCAACATTTGGAGAGACACTTGTTGTTGTACACCATTGGGAAAAATATTTGAGAAATATGAATGTTATAAACCAATGAATCCCAATTGACACACCTCACTTGCACACACTTACATGCAAGATAAATAGGACTATGTATTACTAAGACATTTGTCTTACCCGTTGCTCAATATTTTTCAGGTGAGAGCTCCCAATCAGGACCATCAAGAAAGCTTACTCCTTGTTTACTATGTAAATTTGTACATTACCACATTATTTAGGGCTCATATATATTACCAAACCACCACTCTGATATGTTGTTAAAACACTTTGTCTGATTACTAGTGTGTTTCCGGCTTAGTTATTATGAAAATCATGAGTATTTTAGACCTTGAATGATTAGCAAGTTTATTAATGCTATGATGAGTAATAAAGTTGAAAATCTGGAACTACATTTAAGGCCGAGAAAGGGTCACTATGAGTTGCTGATGTAGAACAAGAAGAATTGATGGAAATAAGGAGTATTAGAAGATATGAGAGAGATTAGAAGAGGGGGAATAGCAAGAAGGAGGGGGAAATACTAGACGAAATGAGACCGGGAAAACAAGATTTTATTCAACTCAATAATCAATCATCAACAAACAATTTCAAATGATAACCCTACCTCTATTTATAGAGCTTCATGAATAACAAAATATAATTACAATAATTCAAATTCAAATCTAAATCCTAAATATACGGTAACAACCATAATTAAAACATAAATAATTAAATAAATAAATTCAAAATCTAACGGATAAATATCTTTATTTAATATTCATAATAAATAAACCTAAATATCATAGATACCCATTTTCCTGTATCCCATCATCTATTCTACTGTATCCCATCAGTTGCCCTCTAGCGTTTTCACTACTAATAACATGAAGTTTTTGAAGTTGAGTGGAGTAAGATAGCATTTGATCTTGAAGAGTGGAGTAATGAGGGCGCTCTTTCTTATGTTAGTTTACCGTTGCCTGTACCTCATAGTGTTTCATCTAACTTGAGGGAATTTCATCGGCTACTACCAAGGCAAGAAAGGTGAATTTGAACTAGCAAGATTTATTGTGAAGAGTGCAATGGTCTTGAGAACCGTCTCAATTACTAGAGATCATTGGTCAAGAGCAACTTGGAAGAGCCAGAACCTCAAAAGAATATCCTAATGTCACATAAGCCCAATGAATTGCAGGCTTTTGTTGAAGTGAACTGGCGAAATTTAGTGTCACTATATTACTCGAAGTTTTTATCCCTTTCTAGAAGTTTTTCCTTCAATCTAGCAAAAATTTCAGCTCTTGATACTATTTGCTTAATAGATATCCTTCTTCAAGACTCTTGATAGAGCTTATTTTGATTGTGCTTCCATTGAGAGAATAAAGTTTCACATAGTCTTTATCAGCGTTATCGTGATTATAAACAATACACGAGTTTTGAAATATCATTGTGCACTCTATATTTCTGAAATCTGTCTAAATCAATGTGTACTTCTATAATCACTAACTCATTGTCTATTTAAAATTTTAAATTATTTTTAGTCCTTTGAAATTTAATACGGTATTTTTTGTATAGGTGCTAATAGATGTCAATCAATTCATAGTTTTAATACTGATAATTATGTTATTTTTTTCATTAAATACTTGAAAAATCGTATAAAATTGAATTTTGAATCATTTTTCGCTCATAAGATATCAACGTCACTAATTTTATGTAGAATCTAATGAAAAAAGTTTAACAAATTAGTTCACCTCAAAATAATGTAATTACAGGATAAAGGGTAAGAGCATATTAGAAGGATAAGTAAGAGAAAAGTCAAATTCCTTTTTAATTTAGGTTTTTCTATTGTGTCATATTGTCAGGTTGATTCTTCACCAGATTTGACTTTTTTTTTTGTAATAACCCATAAAAAAACTACTCCTTACGTCACTTAATATAAAACATATTTGACTTTTTTTTAAGAGATTAAGGAAGCAAAATAAGCAACTTAATCATAACATATGTTATATATTACTTCCTCTGGTCTTAGATATAAGACCTATTTGGAGAGGCGAGTTTGTTCTTAAATATAATACCTCTTTTTAATTTTTCTCAATATTTTCCCAAATTATCCCTATTAATACTCCTCAATAATAAACAAGCAAGAAAGCAGTGCATTAATAAAGGTAGAAGTTTAGGGTGTTTTGGTAATATCATGTGATTTTAACTAACTTAACTGTCATCCTTAATCCAATCAAATTAGGTAAATGAATCTTATATTTAGGATTGGAGGGGGTATTAAATTGTATGTTATTTTATGAGTCAAATAAATTAGTTAGGAGAAAAGAAATTCAGGCAAATCAATTTATAAGTAGTTTATTTAATTTTCTTAGGATTTTTTAAAAGATTCAAATAATAAGGGGAAATTCCAAATAAATACGTTTTCAATTCTTAAATTCCAAATAGGTAACATCAATAAGTAATAGGACAAATAAGGCATTAGGTAGGAATCTGGGATACAAATATTAGAGTTAAAAAAAAAACTTCAGTGAAAAGTAAAGTTATATATTCTTCTTTTTCATCCATTTGTCCCATATCCCTCCCCCCCAACCCTCGAATTTTTTTTTGATGGGTTCTTTCATAATGGAGGTGTCATGAATGACGGCAACTGAGGCAACAAAAAGCAACAAATTGGCTCTTGGAGGACCATGAAGTATAATTGCTAAACCTTTCCTCTGATGTCTTGACACTACTACAAAAAACAATATTTACGTCCCAATTTCACGTTTTTTTTTAATGAGATGTAAAAAACATGCGGTGGCAAAATTGTAAATATGTGAAAAAATTTCAATGTCTCTTTTTTTATTATGAGACGTGAATTCTTGAAAAAAAAAGCAGTAAATACGAAATATGGTGAAAAATAAGGCGGGAAAAACTTTCCACATCTCAAAATTTGTGAGACGTGTCTCAAAAAATTTATGAGACTAGAAAGTTAAAAAAAATCCTGATTTTTCACGTCTCATAAAACTTATGAGACGTGGTTAAAAAATCAGAAATTTTTTATTTTTTTAACAATCCACGTCTCATATAACTTATGAGACATGGAAATTCAGAAACCACTTATGAGACGTGGTTAAAAAATCAGGAATTTTTTATTTTTTTTAACAATCCACGTCTCATATAACTTATGAGACGTGGAAAATCAGAAACCACGTCTCATAAGTTATATGAGACGTGGATTGTTTAAAGTAAAAAAAAAAGTAATCTCGCTAAACTTCAAACCAACCCCCCCACACACACACAAACAATTCGTCTCCCCCTCTCTGCCTCAAACAATCCCTCTCTGCCTCAAACAATTTTTCTGAGTCTATTATGTGCCCTAAATTTGGTTGATGTTTTTTTCTTACAGTGGATATGGAATAACAACACAATCATTAACTGCAGTGGTTATGCTCTTTTTATAGATGTGTTTACTGAGTCTGGTATGAGCCCTCAAACTTCAATAACTTATGGATATGCTCTTTTCCATCATCAACGCCATCTCTCTCCTTTCTTCGACGAGCTACTGCGAGAGAGAGTGCTGGAGTTTCATCAATGGCGGCAAGTAAGGGGAAGGAAGCTCGCCTGTGCCATCGCCGCCTCTTCTTCTGCTCTGAGCGTTCTAGCTACAACGTCAGCAACGTCACCGAAGGACGAAGCTGTGGGTGCTATAGAGCTGCATGTTTGGGTTATCGGTAAGCCTAGGCTTAACAACTTATTCTTCTTGTTCCACCAATTTCTAGGTTTCGATTTTTGGTATCCAATCCTTCATCTGTGATCAATTTGTTATTTTTTCTTCTTGATCTTTTGTTTCTTTTCTTGATTTCTTGTACTCTTTCTTGGCTTTGATTTCGATATATATTTTATGTTTTTGGCCTGAAGGTTTTGATTTCATTCCTGAATCCCAATATCATAAGATTCTTGCCGGGGTTGAAGGTTATTATAGAGCGATCAAGAAATCTCGGGTTTTATCAATTCAGGTACGTTTCTTGTTTTCTGCTCATTGCGTATTCTTTGCTGTAATGTGTTACAGCATATATCTTAGATTTGTATTAAATAAAAATATATCGTTCTTCGTATGTGATATTTCATTCTTAGAAGATTATTTTAAATATTGTTGTGTTTTCCCGTTGTTATGTATCTGATTCTGTTGTTGGTTAGATTGCTTAGTTTTTATGCAGGATCTTTTCTATAAAAAGATTTGCGGTTTGTGCTCTTGGTGTGGTTTTCAATAATGACTTTGAGTTTAAAAATTTGGATGTATATCATTCAATTGTTGGTTTTATTGTTTTAGGAATGTAATCAGTTGTGGCTTCTGTTTAATAATACTTTTGTAATGTGGGATCCAAAAATTTGAACCCCACCGCACCAAGATTTAGACATCTTCATTTCTTGGTATTGGTTGGGTCTGATCAAAAGCTGTAAAACATGATGCAACAATTGACTTGTGATTGTTTCTATTTATTATTTAACAGGAAAAGCACAATAGGAAGTAGAGAGGGTTCTTTGCTTTTGAAAATGTTCCAACTCGAGATGAGGTGAGTTTGTTCTTCAATCTTTTAAATATATCTTGGATTCTTGCCTCACCTTTATCTTACTATGCTGTGTTGTGGTACTAGATCCTGTTTAGTTCATTGTAATGTGTGTAGTTGCAAAATAAATTGCAGATTAAGGAAGCTATCTTCAGAACACTAATTAGGAACAGGATATATGACAACTCACATTCGGCCTTCCTTGACACTAGGAAAAAGGTTCTACTTACTCTTTCACAAAATTAAAATTCAAATAGCCATATGCATCAAGTGTCCTTTTTTAAATGATTTGATGAACCCATTGTTATAAGCTGAACTATAGTCTTTGTTTATTTAATTGGTGACTTAAATTTATAAAGCAGTTAATCTTATGTAACTCTTAGGTCCAACCATCATTTGAACTGATGCAAAATTATATTATTTTCTTCTCTAGGTTATGTCTAGTATGAGCCTTGAATTTTTCAGTGCACCTGATAAGATTAGTTTCATTCCATTTGCCAAATCTTCATGGATATGAAATTTGTTATTGAAGTTTAAGGGCTCATACCAGACTCAGAGAAAAATTGTATGGATAAGATTAGTTTCTTCTCTAGGTTACGTCTGGTATGAGCCCTGAATTTGGTTGATGTTTTTTCCTTGTAGTGGATATGGAATAGCAGCACAGTCATTAACTGCAGTGGATATGCTCTTTTTATGGATGTGTTTACTGAGTCTGCTTGTAGCTTAAGTGTTAGGGAGTATAAGAATATTTTCTGTTAAGATTTATAATTGTTATGGTCAGTTTTACTTTCTTTCTTTCTTTTTTTGCTAACCATCCAATATTTTAGGATCAAAGTTGTATTATAACATTTTTGTAATATTAGTTTAGATATAAATAATAAAATTAGTTTATTTTTTCATTTTAAGTGTTGTATTTATATTATTCTGATAAAATTATTTGGTTTTTTTTTGGATTGTGATTAATCATCCTAATTAAAAAAATATTTTTTTTAAAGAAAAAGACTTTCCATGTCTCATTTCTGAAAAAGAGACGTGGGAAGTGTTGAACTGGCCACTTTCCACGTCTCACATTAAAAAAGAGACGTGGGAACTGGCACTTCCCACTTCTCTTTTTCATAAATGAGACGTGGAAAGTGGCAACTTTTCCACGTTTCATATTAAAAAAGAGACGTGAAAAGTTCCAACTTTCCACGTCTCCCCAATCCACGTCCCAACAAAAAGAGACGTGAAAAGTCTAAAAAAAGAGATATAAAAAGTGTTTTTTCTAGTAGTGTGAAACACCAGTGGATTCACTCATGGCCACTATAACATCCCAATATTCAAAGTACTTGAATAATAATAATAATAAATTATTATTTCATGGTAAATGGAAAATACCATATGATAGAAGTAAAGAGAATTTACCAAAAATATGATTATACAAATAAAAAATTTAATATTAAAATAATAATGGATTAGAAACAATATAAACAAAAGAAGGGTATAAAAAAATAAGGAAAGTAAAAAAGAAAAGGTAAAATTAAAATTGGAGAAATTCGAAAAACATGGGGTATTTAGCTGTAATTTAGTCCTTTGGTGAAATCCTATATATCTTAAAAGAAGGCCTGTAAGCAGGCTCTCATTTGGCTTATTATCAGCTCCACACTCATTTTCCTATTCATCTTATTTAATTTTAATTTTTTATTGCCGAGTTGGGCTTCGTGTCAGCTCAATCTCTCTCACCAGTATCTCTTCTCCATTTCTTGCCTTGTCCTTACTTCCTTTCTTGCCTTCCAAGAACCTCATCACTCAAATATCTTGGATAGTCACGGGTTCACCTAATGGTATTCACACCACTTTCCTATCTTCCTCTTCACGCATACTCCCATCTCTCTACCATCAATTTTCCCTTCTCTCATAATTGTCTGGCCATTTCAAGCAATATTTCTCAAAGAAACCCTCTCATCGTCGTTCACACTCTTTTCCTCTCCATTTCATTGTTCCTTCATCTTCTTCATCCGCATCTTCTTCTCCCACAACCCAGTGACCCACCCACCTATAAGAACAACAATCTGTTCAAGTGTTCATCCATCTTACCACAAGCGAGGAAGGCTTACCAGGTTGCTACACAAGGACAAAGAGGAAGAAGAAAAGGCTCGAATAGAAGCAAGGCCTTTGTAGAAAGAAAAATCATTTTTTCCTTATTTTTGAATGATTCATACTTATGATTTCTTTCAATTTTCTGGCCTTTTTTTTCACTCCACCACTATGTCTTGAACTTGCAGATTTTGGGTTCAAATTGTTGGGCAAAGCGACTCCAATTGCTGTATTTGAAGATGATCTTCTTCTTAGAGTTCTCTTTCAGGTAGCTCAGGTACTTTCCCCTCTGAAAATCTTTGCAATTTTTGGTTTTTCTTGTGGGAGATCAGGAAGGAGAAGGAGGAGCAGAAGAAGGAGGCCACTGCTGCTTACTTTGTCGCCTTCCTCCTCAACTCCTCTCTTCGAAGATGTGAGGAGTTCGAGGAATTCTAAACCCACAAGTATGTACTTCTTCAACTCTCTTTGTAAGGTTTGAACTCTTATCTTGATGTATCTCTATTTTTTTTCCTTTCCATCCAATTAGTCCATAAGCTACATCTCATTGATTGTAGTTGTTTGTTGTCTTTCGATCTATTTCCGCAGTCTTTGATGGTTAGATGTTTGTAATTTGTAATTCCTGGTTTATATTGCTGTCTCTTGTAATTGTATCTACTTCCTTTCACAAAACTTTCTTCATGAAAGTTGTTTTGTATAATTTTATCTTTCTAATAGTGTTATTTTGTACTAATCAGGACAAATTTTTTGCTTAGGGTTTGAGTCTGTTTTGAGTTTTGAAAGTAGAAGACCATAGGAATATAGACCTAAATTAGAAGATATTATTGATCGGTTCAAAATTTTTATTTGGTGACTATATGAATTTAAAATCAATTTTCTTAATAAGAAGTCTATGTTTGATACTCTATATGAGTTTTGAACCAATGGAATTTGGGTTAAAGAATTTATTTGGTATATATAAAGTATTATTAAAGTTTTAGTCCATTTATAATGTTGAATGAACTGAAGAATTGTGATTTAACAATTTTTATTGTTAAAACCTAAACTTTAAGTTAGAGATATTGTGTAATAGAATGTAATTGAGGGTGATTTGAAATCTAAATGAGTTATTTAGATGAAGGAAATATTAAAATTGAGGTTAGGATAAATATTTGGGTTATTAGAGAGATATTGGAATTTTTGGGTAATTATGTCAATACTTTGAAATTTATATAATCAAGTTAATTAATTGTTTGATTTCTATATTAAATATGTATTTACATTATTGTGTAGCTTGATTTGTAATCGGATTGTGGTTGTAATGCATTGGTTGCTCAAATTTTGTAACAATAAGCATTGAGTTGAGGTAACTGGGATTAAATTACATTATATACATGCTTTGGACTATAAGATTTTCTCAACCTTGTTTTTTCTATTGTACTATGTTGTAAAATGTGATATTAAATATAAATGTATTGATACTAGTACGTTTGTAAACTTATTCTAGTAAAATAGTGTGTGTGAATAAATTGATTCTTTGGAACTATATTTTTGTGTATTACATAATTGTGATGGAATAACTATTTTTGAATTGAAGATCGGATTTATTATTTACTTATGAAGTACTATGATGTGATTATTATATTATGTGAATTGCTTGTTGATGGAATTAATTACCGTTGCATATGTGGAAGGATTTTGTGGGAGTATTTTGGGAAAAGATAAGGGATGACTTTGTTCTTAAAACCCATGCAGCACACTTACACTATTGTACATAGTATTTGGCCTTTTATTAAGCCCTCATACCATAGTCTAGTAATAGATGGTGTAGGTACAAATGAGGCAGACACCTCTCTTACTATAGTCTAGCAAGGGCGGTGTAGCCGTGTAGGTATGGGAGGGACTCGTTGACTTGTTGTGAGTAGAGTGATCTACGACCGAATTACTCAGCACAAAAGGTCTGGGTTCATGTCAAGAATCATAAAGTAGAGTAAGGTGGAGGGGTGGACTTTGCATATTTGTTTTTGTACAATGTATATGTGTGTACTATGTTAGTGTGTGTGTGAATACTTGAATGTAATGGTTATCATGTTTGTTGCCGCTTCACTGGATTACATTCCTTTCTTGTATATCTTGTAACTGGATTTTGGTTACTGGGACTTTATGTCTCACCCCGTTAAATTTAACATTTTTCAGGAGAGCCCTCTAGCTTGTAATGACACGAAGGGAAGCAGGTTGAGGCATAGGTACTTGTAGCCATCTTTCCTTCGGATTTGATTTATTAGTCACTTCCCACTCTGGTCGGGACGTCTAAGTCAAGTATGCCTCATTTTGTATGGTGTTGTATATTTTGTATATTGGCAACTAGAGCCATCATAATTATACTCTATCTGATAATACTGTTGCATTCAATCTTGTCTATTGGAATAATTATGATGTGGTGGATTGCTTCTTGTTAACCAAAGGCCATAAGACTGTCATTTGTATTTTGTTTGTGGGTCCACTGTTAATGTGTTTTGCAAAATTAATTATGTCATAGATATTTGGATTACGTACTATAGATGTTATGTCACTAAGTGGGGTTCAGTTTATATGTGATAAACTTGTGGGCTGGGTTCTATAACCCATACCTATTGTGCCCTGGGTCTTGTGTTTGGTTAATGTAGTGGGTTTATGGGCGTGTTTTGTGCCATGGACCTTGATATTTATTTGAAGTTGGATTTGTGGGTGTTCTTTTTTGCCCTAAGTCTTATTGTAGTTGTTGTGCTTATTGAAAGAAATTTATTAGAATGGAGGTGAATCCTTTTTATAACCATGATAGTGCTTAGAAATTAGTCTTCTTCTTTTCTATCATGCTTATCTTTATTATTGGTTTAATCTTTTTTTAACTATGATAATATTCAAAATATTTTGTCTCTTTTCTGTCATGGTTAAAATTCTTAAAGTATGGTTGTTTTCTTTTAACCATTGTAGAGCTTTTGAAAATGTAGTTAAACTCTTTTCTACTATGGTTAATCTTTTAAACTCAAGTTTGTTCTTTTTCTACTATGATAGTATTTCAAATTAAGGTTTAAAAAACCAGACCTTGTATAGAATCGGGCGAGACACTGGATCAAGATCGGGGGTCAACTCGAGTCAAACCGGCTCTATTAAATTAATATAATTTTATTGATAATAACCAATACAAAACATTAATTATCACTAATATCAAAATATACATACAGATAGGTATACATAATTCATTAACACATGAAACTTTTAATGTTTCAAGGGGAATTAAAGAAAATGATCATATATGAAAATAAATATTCTTTTACAATCTACCTACCAAAATACAAATATAAAAAGTAATAAAAACTAAATAGCAAAATAACATTAAAATTAATCAACTTTTTTTTTGGGTAAAATTAAACAATGTAATTATAACTGAAGAGTTTTTTTTTTCAATAAGTAAAGAGTTTTTTATTTCTAGGGTAAAATATCATTTTGACCAATGAACTACTGTGTAAGTATCATCTGGCATCATTATTAATAAAAGGTATCTTGTATGCCAGTTAAGTTTTAAAATTGAACAAAATGACCAACACCGTCAGATGTACCCAAACTGTCGTTATGTCATTGCCATGTGTCGGCACGTCATTGGTCCACGTCATTTTTTATATGTTGGTAATCCACATGGATGAGTGACTTGTTGACACATGGCAGAGACAACATTGTTTTGTTATATCTGACAGTATTGGTCATTTTGCTCAATTTTAAAACTTAGTTAGCATACAAGATACATTTTATTAATACTTGTCTCAGATTGTACTTACGCAATAGTTTATTGGCCAAAATGATATTTAACCCTTATTTCTATCAATTAATTCTAAATATCTTACAAGAGGGCCCCAGCCCAAGAGCTAAGAAAACCTAAATAGTAATTCCCTCTTATGACTGGTGCCGCATCTTCATCATTATCAAGCAACCGCATGTATGCTCTCCCTCGCACAGTATCCATCTAAGCTCTCCCTCATGCATCTTCTCTCAATGTTTTCTACTCTGAAAAAAACTGCCTGGATTCATCTTCTATTAATAATTTTTTATTTATATATTATAAGTTTTTTTTCACATCTCTTCTTGTCTATTCCTTTCTTCCTATGTTTTCTACTCTTTCCTGGTAAGTCATCTAATTCCCCCATGATCTTGATTACATCAGAGGGGGAAAAAATCGACTTTGCCAACCCACCCCACTCAGTGGTTTGGCCGAGCTAACACCAGGTTTGAGGATCTAACTCGATTTTCATCGGGCTAATTCTTCCCCCTGTTCAAAAGGTGAACCATACCGGATTGGCATCCGGCTCACTGTTTCCCGGTTAACTTGCCAGTCCAGTTTTCCAAATAATGTTTCAAATATTTTTATCTCTTTTCTGCCACTGTAGTGGTTTGTAAAATTATTTGGATAAATGTTTGGTTGTATAAGAGAGGATGTTTCAGCTACCATTGTTTGGTTGAATTTGGAATTTTGAGAAAAAATGTTTGGTTATTCTGCCAGTAGGATAATAGAAATCTTTGATTAAACAACAGTTTGTCATTTTATGATGTCTTTTTGTGTTTTTTCATAACATAACGGATGGATTTAATCACCCAACGATACTAGTTGGTGGCTCAAACAAAATTTCGTTCACTAATCAAGTAACAAGATTGACACTAATCGAGTATTAGGATTCACGACTTCTCACAATGAAAATTTAGGCTCAATTTAGTTCAATATTACCAATGGGATTAGCCACTTGAGTAACGGGGCTTAACCAATATTCTAATACCTTTATTAGATTGGTTAATACTTTTAATATAGTTGTTAATTCCTTTACTTGGGTGGTTAACAACTTTCAACATTGTCAGCAAAATTGAGCCTAAGATATGAATGCATCAAGTTGTTAATGTCTTTACTAAAGTGGTTAATACCTTTAATAGAGTAGTTAAAAGCTTTACTTGAGTTTTGAAAAACTTTCACGTTTGTCAAAGAAATTAAGCCTAAATTATGAATGTGTCAAGTGGTTAATGCCTTTACTATAGTGGTTAATACCTTTAATAGAGTGGTTAATGGCTTAACTCGAGTTGTTAAGAACATTCATGTTTGTGAGCGAATTAAGCCTAAGTTATGAATGCATCAAATGGTTAATGCCTTCATTAAAGTGGTTAATACCTTTAATGCCTACGTTCTGATTGATGGTAGTGGTTGATGCCTCTACTACATTGGTTAATACGTTTACTAAAATGGTTAATGCCTTTACTCAACCACTTTCAGTATTGTCAGCAAAATGGAGCCTACGTTTTGATTCTTGGAAGTGGTTAATGTCTTTACTACATTTGTTAATGTCATTACTAGAGTGGCTACTGCCTTTACTCGAGTGGTTAACAACTTTCAACATTGTCAATGCAATTAAGCCTACGTTTTGAATGCTTAAAGTTGTTATTGTCTGAACTAGGGTGGTTAATACATTTAATTGAGTGGTTAAAGGCTTTACTTGAGTTAAAAACAACTTTCATGATTGTTAGTGAAATTGGGCCTAAGTTATGATTGCATCAAGTGCTTCATGCCTTACTAGAGTGGTTAATGCCTTTACTAAAGTTGTTAACAAATATTCCTTTTTTCATTCCACTTATCGAATGGCTCTAATATTATGAAAATATGGATTAATTGTATATATATGTTCATTAGGTTTGTCTTTCCATCACAAAAGTTTAAGCCAATGTAGTGAGACTCAACCTAACATTATATACCATTAATCCACCTCTAATACTTTCTGCGGGATTTTTTTTCTCTAAGATAAGCTTTCATTATGGGAAGTGGTTAATTTCATTACTCAATTATTGGTGAAAATCTTTAATTAATTGGTTTATCTTGTTACTCAATTGATTATCCTATCGACAATATTGAATGAAATCGAGTGTAAGCTTTCATTATGAAAAGTGGTCAATCCCATTATTTGATTGGTGAAAACCTTTAATCGATTGGTTAATCATGTTACTCAAGTGTTAACCTCATTGACAATATGGAACAAAATTGAGTTTAAGTTTTCATTATGGGAAGTGGTAAATCTTGTTACTTAATAGGTTAATCCTATTAATTGAGTGGTTAACCCCATTAACTATTGAACAAAGCTAAGCATAAATTTCCATTGTTGGAAGTGGTGCATTCTCTTGTGCGGTGATTGTTGGCAAATAAAATCTCAACCATTCCTAGTCAAGGGGGAAAAAGAAGACTTTGATCAAGCCAAATATAAACAACAAAATCACCACAAAAGTACAAAACATGTATTTCTAAGAACATAACCCATGTTATGAACCACTTTCGACTAGTCTGGCTAAGAGAAACTCATATTGCTAATGTTTTGAGAGTGGATCGGAAGGGACAATTTAGTAGGTCCTGCCGCTGACCGGAGATGAAGACAGCTCAAGCTGCACATGAAACCCATCTTTTAAGTTCAATCGTTTTAAGTCGTCGCGAGCAATTCCAGTCGGAGCAGTTTTGAAGAAGCCATTCGGTCGGAAAACACCTTAAAAGAATGACGAAGAAGAATAGAAAAAGTGGCCATAGATGAGGAAGAAGAGGAAAGAAAGTTGAGGAAGGAAATGTTCGAATTGGGAGCAAGAAGAAGAAAAGTTCAAAATCATATAAGTGACAGTGATGTGATAGCTTCGTTTATCTCTGAACCTCCTGCCATTTCATTGTACCAAAAACACTTAAAAAAAGGCTTCAAAGCATGTGAAACCTATAGAGGATGGCAGACTAAAGCTACCCATTATATTGATAATTAGGATTTTCAGGGATTTATTTTATATATATATAAATATATCTTATTATATGTATCTAATTTTTTTCTCTTATAGTTTTATGTAATTATTTAATCACCGACCTGATAAAACGGGCCAACCACTTCAACCATTTGAAGCATGACCCGCTAACTTTTCATGCTCAATATTCGGTCATTCTTTTAAGACATTGCATATTATATATATATATATATATATTTCTAAAGACACTTGATAAGAAAAACCCCATAAACTAGCAAAGATATTTGAATTTCTAAATGTCCGTATCAGGTGAGAGCGCTACAGCCTGCACAATTTTGTGTCTATGAATATTGTCATAAAAGCTGTGAAACTTCCTAAAGAGGGGAACGATAGAGATGAAGGCTGAGGATGACGGTGCAACGGTGGCGGTGAGAGAGCGGAGGGGGAGGCGGTGGAAGTGATGACGAGAGATGAAGAGAAAGTAGAGGTAAGGATTGGACAGTGAGGGTTAGAGTAAGATAGAGAATATAACTTGGGCCCATGGCTTTGCCGATGAGAGAGAAAGAGTGAGAAAAGGAGATAGGCGATGGTAGGGGTGAGGATGAGAGAGAACATAAAGGGAATGAAGGAAGGGGCACTATTGTCATTTTGTCCTAAACTTATTTGGGATTTTCCCGTCAAATAATTCTTATACATGTCAATGAATGGTTAGTGCTTCCTTTCTCATAGAAGGCAAAAAAGGAGAGGCCCATTCCATCTATTTCTTTCTTTCTTTCTTTTTTTTTTTTTCCAGCCCATTCCATCTATTTCAATGAAACCAATGGAAGACGAAATTTCTGGGTCCCAAAAACGGTGGGAGAAATTTCAGGAGCCTCTGAAGTCTGAAGTGTGAAGTGAAACCCCTAACCGGGTTTTCGAGTACGCCATAGTGTATGAGCTCTTCTTCTTCTTCAATCCTTCTCCTCCGTCGTTTCTTGAATACGCTGTGTGTTTGTGGGGTAAGCTCAAATTCCTCTCCTTACTTGTTACGTTGTGAGTATTTGATCCATATTTTGATTCCTCTTTCTGATGTGTGTGCCGATTAATGCGTGAGAGGTTAAGGTACTTCTCTTTTCCCCTGTCGCTGGTAATCTGAAATTTAGAATGGGATTTCTTGAATTAGGCATTTTGCTGAAATCTTTGTTGTTTCTAGGAAAGAACAACATGGGTTTTGTTTGTTTATTAGTTGTAAGTTGTTGAGAAATTTAAGTTAGTGGACTTTGTGATTTAACAGGGATTTTGAAGTTGTTAATGTGGGTTAATAATGATTGTTTTATGAATTGATATTTTGTTGGTTCATGGAATGTGTATGAATTGTTTGATTAAATGTTTGAGAAGGAAATCTTATGGAATTGTGAATGAAATCTTTTTACATTGCAACTTGCTAAAATTATTGAATTTGAGAAGTACTCTTTGATAATTCTGTACCATGATTGTTGAAAAAATCATGAAGTGATGAACATTTTTGTATCGTAATTTAGGATTATCGTACCTTATATGGTACTCTAGATCTTTATTGCTTTTAACACTTGCAAGAACCTATAAACAGAAAGTTTTTCTGTCTCCAGACTTTTAAAAAACTTAGTGTTTTGAGTATTTTTCAGTAGCTTTCTCTCAATTTCTTCTTACTTTTATCTTCCTTAACGGTCATTATGCGCTGGCTCTGGCAGTAAAGGATGCCAGGTTGAAAAACTTGTTTATTTAATTTGTGAATAATATTAATTAGGAGCGGTTTCAATCTCAAATCAAGGTAGGTTTTTCACTATATGTTAATCTGATTCATAAAATTTGACTTACCTCTTAAGTTTTTGTTTAAGCTTTAAATTATCATTATGTAATGAGAAAATTTTAAATAATGAATAGGAAAATTTTTCAATACATTTTTATGTAGCTTGCTATCTCTCAATATACGTCATATCAGTGGTCACAAATTCACAAGCACTCATAATAGGTATGGAATAATTTCCATCAGAGTTTTGTTTATCATCAACTATTCTTTTTCCAGTCAATAAAGACTAGAAAAACGAGAGAGCTTTTAATGCTTCATCAAATATCTCTCTCTGCAGAGATCATGGTAGAACTGGAAGACTAATAATCTAATTCTATTTTGCTTTGTGCTCACCATTTGACTGGTACAACCAATCGTGTTCTTGCCATTTACCATCTTGTGTTTTTGGCGTTTGTCTTTTTTACTTGTACTCCAGTAGTCCAGTCTTCACCCTTCCTTTTCTTGGTCAATGTTGTTGTTCTTCTTCATTGTTTTAATATAAAATTGAAGTGCCCCTTATTATTCATTCAAATAGGGAGTTGCTACAATTGATAAAATAAGATCTTTGAAGCCTTGAACATGGAAAAGTCAGTGTCCACCAATAAAATGCTCAGAACAGAAGTAGAAGTCGGGGACATGATCAGTCATTTGCCAGATGCACTACTTCTACATATTCTCTCTTTTCTTCCGTTTAAAGAAGCAGTTGCAACAAGCCTCTTATCCAAGAGATGGAAACCACTTTGGACTTCCGTTCCCACTCTTGACCTTAACCGTCGAGACTTTCAAAGGCTTAAATTCTTCCATCAATTTGTACAAAAATTGCTCAAATTTGTAGATTTGAAGTCTGTCAAGAAGTTTGTTCTTCGGCTTGGTTATTATGAAAAACATGAGTATTTTAGACCTTGGAAGATTAGCAAGTTGATTAATACTGTGATGTGTAATAAAGTTGAACATCTGGAGCTACATTTATGGCCAAGTAAGGGTGACTATGAGTTGCCCTCTAGTATTTTCACTGCTAATAACTTGAAGGTCTTGAAGTTGAGTGTAGTAAGGGATTACTGGAGGTTTAAGAGTGGAGTAATGGTGGGCTCTCTTTCTCATGTTAATTTGCCTTTGCTTGAAGTATTGGATTTGGATGCTATTAAATTTTCAGATTTTAGAAGCTTTGGAATGCTTCTTTCTGCATGTGCTTTGCTTAAACACTCGGTCCTAAAATATTTGTATGGCAACATAAATGGTTCACTTGATATTGGAGGACTTAACCATTTGGTTGCTGCAGATGTTCCACAATCTCTACTTGCATTAAAAGTTTTCTCTAATGTTACATTCCTGCGCATACACATGGTATGATTTATGATGATTATAGTAAATTCATATTGCTTTTCATTTACAAAATTAATTGTTCAGTATTTAGCTTAGTTTTTGTCTTCGTAGCCCTGGCAATATAATTTGTCACCTTGCCCTGATTTTCCAACATTTCCTAAGTTAACCCACTTGGAATATGGAGATGCATTTCGTGACTGGGAAACAATATTGAAATATTTGCATAGCTGTCCCAAGCTTGAAATTCTTATGATTAGTCAGGTTTGTTGATTTTCAACTTTTTTTCTTGGTGTTGATTACCATTTCATCAGTTAGTTTCCTGACTCTTTCATTCGTTTGGATAGTTTATGTGTAGTGAAAGCTTGGAACCTACGACTGATGTTCCTCATTGTGTTTCATCTAACTTAAAGGAATTTCATCTCGACTTCTACCAAGGCAAAAAAGGTGAATTTGAACTTGCAAGATTTATTATGGAGAATGCAATGGTGTTGAGAATCATCTCAATTAAGAAGGATTCATTATCAAGAGCAACTTGGAAGAGCCAGAATCTCAAAAAAATATCCAATTGCCCCATAAGGTCAATGAATTGCAAGCTTTTGTTGAATTGAATTGACGATATCTAGTGCTACTTTATTAAATTATTGCCACTAGTTTTTGTCTCTTTAGAAGGTTTCCAACTATCTATCTCTGGAAAATTTCAACTCTTAATAATATTTGGTTAACATATATCCTTCTTCCAGACTCTTGATAGAGCTTATTTTGATTGTGCTTCTGTTGAGATGATAGAGTTTAACATTGTTTTGTCTTTATGTATATTAAAAAAAAAAACATTGTCTTGTCTTTATCATCTTGATCATCATTGTAAACAATGCAAGAGTTTTGATGACAATGTCATTTTTCACTCTGTATTTCTCAAATCTGTCTAAATAATTATGTATTTCTATAATTACTTACTCATTTTCTATTTAAAATTTAAAAATGTACTTTGTCCTTTGAAATTGAATGCCTTATTTTTTGCATAGGTGCTGACAGATGTTAAGAAATCTAAGCATGTTTTATGATTGGCTTCGAAGTTCGAAGTTGCTGTAGTGTCAATTTCTAATAGAAGTTAACACTTTTAAGATGAAACTGTAACTATTTTTAATTGCAGAATCATTTTTTAAAAATTGACTAGTAAATATTAAGCTAAATTAATGTTAATAATAAATGAATAAAGGCGCATTTTTTGAACTTAGAACAAAACTGAAACTTGAAGAAAACTTATTAAATGAACAAATGTATAAGCCTCACTTATATATCTCTTCTCTTCACCTAAGCAGTTTCACTCTCTCGATTAAATATTTTAATTTAAACGGTAACTGTCTCATCGAACAGGTCTCCTCATGACTTGTGGAAAATTCCATTCCCTTGATTAATGGTAATTAACTTCGGACTTGAATTCTCTTCTTTTCCTTTTCCATCTGCTCCTAACCGTAAAAACTTCTATAATCCTCTATTTTTTAATCAATTCATAGACAAAGTGATCGAATTGGTAGATTTAAAACATGTCAAAAAGTTTATCCTAGATTTTGGTTCTACCAAACCTCCTGCAAAGACTAGCAAGTGGATTGATGCGATGATGATTAGTAGCAAACTTGAACATGTGGAGCTACATTGTTCATATAAATTGCTCTCTAGTGTTCTCATTCCCAACACTATTAGGGTTTTGAAGTTGGAAGGAGTAACAGTACACAATTTTTCCCATATTAATTTGCCTTTGCTTGAAGTATTACACTTGAAAGATGCTTGGGTGGGTACTCTTTCCGAAGTTAGTTTTCCTTTGCTTGAAGTATTACATATAGAATACGCTAAATTTCCGGTTGTTGGAAGCTTGGAAATGTTTGAAGTATTACATGTAGAATATATTAATTTTGCGGTTGTTGCAAGCTTGGAAATGCTTCTTTCTTCATGTCCTTTAATAAAGGACTTGGTCTTAAGATTTCTTAGTGGAAGGGAATATCATCCCCTCAACATTGGAAGAGTTGACCTTATAATTTTTCTATTGATTGTAAGTCAGCAAAACATGTTTTACAAAAGGATGTTAAAAATCTTGCATCAAGACAAGTTTTTGCTCGCTGGCAAGCAATTTTAAGTATCTTTGATTTTGACATTGAATTTATTAAGGGTACTTCTAATTCTCTTCCAAATTTTTCTTACCCGTGAGTTTTTACAAGGTAGATAAAAGTAATCACCCACCTGCCAGATATGCCCAAAAAGAAAAAAGCCCCAGATGACAAGGCTAAAGAGCCATCCGATGCTAAACCATTAAGCATCTTCCAAGATGCTCAGAGCCAAAATTGTTCCAGCCAAGAACTGGAAGAAATTATTAAACAAATCCTGCAACAACAAAGATCCCAAACTCAAGGATCTCCACAGTTGCAGCAACGGTCTAAACAGGAGTCATCTACTCCATCAGGGTCATCAACCCAAAACCTTAAACAGGAGTCATCTACTCCTTCAGGGTCATCAACCCAAAAAACTCAAAACCAAACCTCTCCTAAACAAACAGTTGAATCATATGCTCTGGTCTACACCCAAAAACAGATTCCCCAAACCACATGGGGCCAGATAGTCACTAAAGATACTAAAGATAAACAACCTCTCATACCTAAAGAGATCATAACTAAACAACAATATGATCTGTCCAACCCTCAGCCTAACCAGATAACAATTGCCTCCTCTTCAAAAGCAATTGTTCCACATAAACCCATGCTATCCAACACAAAAGATAGCACCCCCTTTATCAAAAAATCAAAAAACAAAAGAAACATTATTCAGATAGAACCTGAATGGCTCCATCCAAACCCAAATCAAGTCGCAGCCAATATTTGTCCTTCTGGAATGCATTTTAAACCTTCAGCCATTCCAAAAACAAGAGAGTACTATGAACTGATTCTTGTTCATTCAGGATCTGTCGAAATAAAACATACCTCAGACAGGAAGAATGACAATGAATTAGCTTTCACAAGACTCCAAACCAAAACGGTTGATTGGCATCATCTCTTGTGAGTATCCTTTGCAAAAGGTTATCTCTATACCAACGAAAATCGGATGGAGTTATGCACTTAAGATTTGAGAGGAGTTATGCTGATCTATCTTTCCAAATAGATGGGTCTCCAATGAAATGTTTAATAATTGAAAAAATTAAAGTGTTTACAGAATCAGGAATAGAGCAACCATCAGATGTGATGGGTGTTCCATCTGCTTTTGTTTTGACAGAGGTAAATATGGCAAGTTTGTCCTCGGGGGAGAGGTAATTATCCCACCATCCTTTTAGTTGTCCAAAAAACTCGGCCACTAATAGATTAGTAATGGATTCATCTGAGGCATCGTTTTGAGTTTGGTGTTTCGTACTTACCATTGTCGTTTGTTGAAGAATTTGTAAAATATTAGTTTCACGTTGACCATCTATGTTTCATTCATAAATATGATCAGCACTAAATGATTTAAAATTCTGATTTAATCGTTCTTCTAATAATATATCAGGAGGCGAAGCTCTTGAATAATAAAGTTTAGAAGGTTTTTTCCAATTTTGATTATTGATCTGAAGTGGGACTGAGTCTGAAAATTTAGACTTTGGTTCAGAATCCTTTTCAATATTCATTACGTTTTTTGAGGATGAGGACATTTGAGTTTGAGGTGTATCAGGGACAACGACAGACTGTAATTGGCTGATTTTATACTCAACTTGTTTTAATAAATCAGTTCTGTTATTTAAGAATTCTGATTTAATCCTTGGGTTGAGTTGGAATGGTTTAAAGAGGGGGGTTTCTAATTTAGGAACTAATGGTTTATTAGTGTCAAGTAGAGGGGTTGTTTTTTGGATTACATAATCCCCTAGAGTCTGTAAGTATTGGTTAGTATAATTATTTTATTCTAAGATATTCTTAATATATACGGGATCAATTGGGTTTTTAAAATTTTTATATTTAAAGGGTGCAGCAAGTAGAGGGTTATTTTGGTCATCTTTTAGCTGATGAATTTGCACGGTTTTGGGAGGAGGTAATTTGGATGAAATAGTCGAGTCGAAAAATGGTTTCAAGAAAATCCCCAATTTCTTTGTATGACAGGACAAAGCCAATTCCTTCACTAAAAATCAAGGATTGCTTCTATTTTATCATCAACGGCGGATAAAACAAGTCTTGTAAACCAATTAACAGTGCTGCTCCAAACACTCCAGAAACAAGAAGCCCAGCCTTCTCCTAATCAAATCATTTCTCCATCTACTTCAGAAGCCCATGAAGAAGCAGATTATGAGATCGATTTAGGTGAAGATTGAGATTCCTGTAAACTCATCCTTTTGACATGTGCAAGAGTACTTTTGACATATGCTAGAGTACTAACCTTATAAACTCGTACTTTAGACATGTGCCTGAATACTGTAGTGTCAGCCAAACATTGTGCACTTAAACTCACCGGAACTGTTTAAACAGTAACAGTTTCCTTTTTAAGTAACTTGTTTCCCTCTATTTTTCCCCTTTGATTTTTGTATTATTGATCTTCATTACCTAATTTTCAGTCCTCTTTGGAATATTATGCGGATATGAGGCTATTTAATCGTGATATGCCAATGTTTAACAATTTAACCCACCTGAGATGTGTTGCTGTTGAGTGGAAAAACATGGTGAATTGTCTTCAAAACTTTCCCAAACTTCAAGAGCTTGTTATTTACAAGGTTTGAAGATTTTAACTCGTTCTTTTGGTTCAATATTGGCTTGATTAATTATTAGACTTTTTAACTTTAATTTCTGTTTGTGTCAGCTTGGTTCTTCATCCACACCTGAACCAATACTTGATGTGCCTTCATGTGTTTCATTACATCTGAAGGAGTTCACTCTTTATTCCTTTGAAGGTTCTGAAAGTAAGTCTGAAATGATAAAATTTATGATGAAGAATGCTCGAGTTTTGAGGGCTGTCTACATTTGTGCTGATTCATGCAAGTATAAGCTTCCAGAGTACAAAAAGTTAGCAGCATACCTCAGATCAGACACCGAGAGTTGGAGTCAAATTCAAGAACAACCACTTGTATTTATGGTTTATTGATACTTGAGTGAAATGCAAAATCACTTAGCATGTCAAGAATTACTTGCTTCTTCATCATATGATGGATGGAAGGATAAAGAAATATGTGAGGAGACATCTCATGGTGACTTAAATGGTCTTGGTGTTTCAATTTTTCTTTTTCTTTTTTATTACAGAACTTTATAAAGGGGTTGTGTTCACCCACGATCTAAGGGTAGGGTTACTAACTCATGATTCACTGGGGCCTATTTCTGTGAGCGCTGGTATATGACAAGCAAGCCATTTCTTCATACAATTTTTCTTTCTTTTTTTTATACTAGATGTTTCAAGTTTTGTCGGTTATTTTCTATTTTGTAATATTCTGTTTATTTTAATATTAATAGTTTTCAAAAAACAATGGAGTCAAAATCATGAATTTTATCATAAAAGGTGTATTAGTGCTGATTCACCAGAGAATAAGATCCGAAAGTACAAAAAAATTAGCAGCGTACCTCGGTTCAGACAGAGAGTTGCAGTCAAAAGCATGAAGATTGGATTGAAACTTGGAAATGCATAAAACAATTGACAAAATTTCTTTTTTTATAGTGGAATAGTTTTGTTGGGTACTATTCCAATGTTTAGAAGTGAAAGAGATGATTTTTTCTTGATCGTCAACCCTTTGTTTAAGAATGCCACCATAACCTAAGTCAGAGGCATCTGTTTCAGCAATTTTGAAAGAAGATGGATCTGGAAGGCTAAGACAAGGAAGTTGCTTAACCTGGAGTTTAATTTGTTTAACGATATTAGAGTGGACATTAGTCCATGGAGGAGGATTTTGTTTAAGACGTTGATGGAGTGGTTTAAGAAAGTTGCTTAAATGTGGGATAAAATTAGCAACATAATTTAAACATCCTAGAAATCTCTGGAGTTGAGTTTTTTCAAGGATTTGATTAGGAAATTTATCTGTGAATTGAATTGCTCTGTCTATAGGTGTGATAGACCCTTGGTAGATCCAATGTCCAAGAAATTTGATTTTGGTTTGAAAAATACAAATTTTTGGTTTAGAAACAACTAAACCATTAGTTTCAGCAACCTTCATAAAACAATTTATATGTTTAAAATGTTGATCAAGTGAACGAGAATAGATTAATACATCATCGATATAGACAATGATGAATTGACTATAATCGTTAAAAATTTCATTCATGATCCGCTGGAATTCGGAAGGTGCATTTTTCAAACCAAAAGGCATAACATTCCATTCATACTGCCCAAACGGAATAGTGAAAGCAGTCTTATACCTATCTTTTTTAGAGATTTGGATCTGCCAAAATCCAGATTTCATGTCAAATTTTGAAATGTGTAGTTTAAATCGTCATAAATTTCATGTCAAATTTCATGTTTAAACTACATGGTTTAAACATGAAACAGGGATCTATACCTGCTACTTTAACATATCGGGTACATTATAAGGTCTTAAACTCATCCAACTCTTTAACCCAAATACCACCAGAATATGGCCAAACCATCATCTTCCTGAAAGATCAAACTCATGTTAATTTAACAATCCCCAAAACTATTATGTGGAATGATGTTCTAGTTGTCAAGTGTCAACTTCTCCGGCAAGTGGGTCATTGAGATTTCTTATTTTTGCATGTCCTTTTTATATTAACAAATTGGGGGAGTGAGAGAGAGAATCCTCGAACAGAAAACGTGAGGCTCCAAATTTTAACTTCTAAATCACATTTTCAGGCTTCTATAGACTATATATAGAGCAGTCATTCACCATTCTGTTTTGTTTGCTTCATGAAGTATCTCTCGCCTTTCTTTTTCTTTGCTGGTCGGCTCTGATTTCGTCCCTTTTCTGGTTCTGTTTTCCTCATCTCCCTTCATTTTCTCTTTCAATATATCCACAAACACATGGCCCATAACAAAAGTAGATAGGATCAATGGTTTGCCAGATACAATGCTTGTTTATATTCTCTCTCTCCTTTCAGTTAAAGAAGCAGTTGCCCCAAGCCTCTTGTCCAAGAGGTGGAAGCCACTCTGGCTTTCTCTTCACACTCTTCACTTTAACGGTTTAAAGTTCCGAGTCTTCCAATTTTTCATCGCTTTGTAGACAAAGTGCTAAAATTGGTGGATTTAAAATCTGTCAAAAAGCTTGTTATTGTTCTTCATGAGGATTGTTATGTATATAGGTATGGGTATTTTAGACCCAAGAAGATTAAAAAGTAGATAACTGCTGTAATTAGTGGTGAATTTGAACACCTAAAGCTATATATGAGGCCGTGGGATGCATATGAGTTGCCCTCAAGTGTTTTCATTGTCAATAACATTGGGGTTTTGAAGTTGAATTCTGTAACAATTGGTGATCATTCTCAAATTAATTTGCCTTTGCTTGAAGTATTGCATTTGAAACATGTTAACTTTTCTGATTTTGATAGTTTGAAAATGATTCTCTCCTCGTGTGCTTTGCTAAAATTGCTGTGACCAATAGTTCCACAATCTCTGATTCCATTGAAAGTTTTTGTCTAATGTTACGTTTCTAGACTTAAATAAGGTATGAAAAATACGCATCACAAGCAAATTGTTTAATTTCCTATCTCTCTTTCTCCCCTAACTCCTGGTCTTCTTTAATATTCTAAACAGGATATGTGGCCATTTAGTGATGAAATCCCAATATTTTACAGTTTAGCCCACTTGAAATGTACTGCTAATGAGTGGACTAGGATGGTGAATCGGTTCCAAAGCTTCCCCAAACTTCAAAGGCTTGTAATTTACAAGGTTTTTTTTTTTAATATAGAAATGCTTCTATGAGTTAGTTTTTAACTTAAATATGTTTATTTGCCTTTGTTCAGGTTTTCTGAGTCTCCACCTGAACAGACTCACAATTGAACCATCTGACTGGTACAAGCAATGGTTTTCTTGCCATTTAATCTCATCGTTTTGTCATTTTTCCTTTTAGGTGGAATGACTCACAAGTCTCTTGTAACACAAAAAATCACAATTAGGTCCCTAAATACTATGAAATTTATTTGAAGTCCTAGGGAATCTATTTGAGATTGAATCGTAGTCGTTAATGCCACTTGTTGAATTGTTATTGGCAACTTTGAACTCTTCTATGGAACTCAAGTGTCATCCCCCTTTTTTCTTTGTACTCTTGTATTCATCCTTCCTTTTCTTCATCAATATTGTTCTCCTTCATTTTTATAAAGATCAAAATTGAAGTAGTGCCCGCTCGAGGTTCTAACTCAAAACCTAACCTTTGTTTCAACCATTCATTCAAATAGGCAATTGCCACAATTGATCAAAAAGATCTCTGAAGTGGATTCATATTGTTTTATTTGCACATTAATACTTCAATATTTAGGTTTTTTTTTTTGTTTTGTTTTTGTCTTTGTGGCTTGGCAGCATCATTTGGCACCTTACCCTGATCTTTCAACATTTCATAATTTAACCTACATGGAATCTAGATATTCATTTCATGACTGGGAAACAATATTCAAATATTTGTATGGCTATCCTGAGCTTGAAATTCTTATGATTGGTCAAGTTTGTTGATTGTCAACTTTTTTTTTCGTGTTGTGTTCCATTTTGCTACCTAGTTTCCTAACTCTTTCATTCGTTTGAATAGTTTATTTGTGGTGAAAGCTTGTGACTTGTCCGAGGTTTGGCATTTCCGCAAGCGCACGGGTCCTCAAAAGTAGTATAGAAAAAGTTGTCGTTCTAACAGGGACTAAGGCAAAAGTGGATTAATTATCGCAATTATATTATCAATTAGGTTGAGTGAGAATTTTTGTATTTTGAATTTTAAAAGTACCTAAAATGAAAATAACTTGAAAAATACTAAATTAAAAACATAAGTCAAAACAAAAGAGGTCTAGGATTATTTATCCACTTTGCATTTCATGATGCTTGATCAACCCTCCTCTAGTGATAATTAAACAATATTAAGTTGATGTTTGAAGTCATATCCATTTGAATAACTCTCTCAAACTTACCCAAACCTTAATTAACACTAATATGCATAATCTCTTACTACATATTATGTTAACAAGACGTATATCTTTGTGCATTGCACGGAATTATTGTTTTTTCAAGGAAATATTGTTCCGTCTTTTATTTTGTGGAAATTCATAGTATGGTTTATAAGGTGTTAAGTTGGAGTAATACATTTTGTGAATAAAACTTGTTGAATGAAATGGATGCATGACATCAAATATTGCGTGTAAGAAAAATGTTTTACTGAGCTGTGAAAGATTGCATATGTGGATCGTATTTGGTGGTTATGTGCTCAAGTCTTCTCACTCAATGAAGCGTTTGGAAGGGGAAGGGGAAGCTACTAAGACAAATTGGAAGAGCTTGAAAGCATATCGTTATTCCTTTATTATATCATAAATTACTCATTATTATATAAGGGAATTATAGGAGCCGATTGGTCTTTTTTAGAGCCCTGGTCACAATAGTTTAAACGGCAAGATTTTTATAGATTTTAAATGAAAATTAGTTTACTTAACGGAATATATATAAAAAAAGAGGAAATATATATAAAAAAGAATGAATCCTTAGCCACCCAAATCTTTATATCTGCAAAAATAAATGGAGGAGGACATAAAAGGTGAGAAAAATACATACAACGAAGGAAAGAACAAAAACTAAGCTCACCAATAATTAGCAACACAACCCTAGATGATCGACGGCATTTGAACTGATCATATAGAACTTGAATGTTTGGCCAAGAAGGCAAATGATCGGCTTTAATTAAGAAAGGACATCTTCCCCTCATATTTTCCATACCCAGAATACCCATAGCTTTATAACGAAAAGAAAAAATTTTATGTTTGAAGAACCACCTCCAATTGAGATGGTTTCTATTTCCATACAAATAAGCATCTTTTTTTTTTATTAGAAAGACAACTTGAAATACAAAAAGAATGCCATTAAGACGCTAGAGTACCATAAGCAAAAAAAAAAAAATCACCTTATGGCCTTTGTTTCACAGTGGCGGATGAAGCGTCGACCTCTCTTGTACCTACACCACTTATTGATTATTCCCTGCTTTTCTGTTATTTCCCCCTTAACTCCTTGCACTGATCTGATGGAGGGAAACACCCAAACAAACGCCTGACTTCACCATGATCACATTAAAAGCAACTCAACATCCATGTAAAAAACTCAACCTTGATCTAGGAGTTGGTGCGTCGATCAGTTGAACCCAAGCAAGAAACAAAATAGGTTGATAATAACCAAAGAAGAAAGAGCTTTGAGAAATTAATGGACAATCAGGACAATGGAGCAACTATATATGAAAAATCCAGAGAACATGAAGGGCCACAATAAATTATGCCCATCATTAAGAACCAAATACGATGAACAAAAAATGGGAAGGAAAAACGCTTGAGTTCTCAAATGAAAAGAAATAGAAGATGAAGAAGGCCAAATAAACGTTATTATGGTAAATGGCTCTGAAGAACAAAATTAACATTCAGCCATTCAATTCAATGAATAAATAAAGGAAACTTTCCAGTGAAGAATCAAATCGGAATAATCTACACCATGAAAAATTACAAAGGGTTGATTTTAGAAGAGCATTTATGATGAATAAAGAAGATAAGTGGGGTGTGCTTTATGGATAGATTGAAGCTGAAGAATCATATAAAGAATTATCCAATCAATTCAATTAATAAATTCAGTTAAAAAAATCAATTAATAAATGAATATTTTAGGTGATTGAAAGATGTAAAGGTTAGTAACGGATATGCAATAAATTTTTAGATTTTTTATTATAGTCAATGGCTCTAAAGAACAAAATTAACATTCAGCCATTCAATTCAATGAATAAATAAAGGAAACTTTCCAGTGAAGAATCAAATCAAAATAATCTACACCATGAAAAATTACAAGGAGATGATTTTAGAAGAGCGTTTATGATGAATAAGGAAGATAAGTGGGGTGTGCTTTATGGCGAGATTGAAGCTGAAGAATCATCCAATCAATTCAATTTATTTATTTTTGTTAAAGAAATTCAATTAATAAATGAATATTTTAGGTGATTGAAAGATGTAAAGATTAGTAACTGATATGCAATAAATTTTTAGATTTTTTATTTTCATTTTTTTCCATTAATGGCATCCAATAGACAAAATGATATAAGATAACGGAATATTCCATGGTTAACATATTATTCCATGATTAAATTAAACAGTTGACACGAAATTTAGAAGGATTATCACAGCCTCTAACACCGTCTCTACAGGATTTAGAGTATATATTGATTAGTCTTTATAAATATCCCACTTCAATTTTACAAAACTTGGTTAGTGAATATATCTATCTCACTAATAAACTCTCAATCCCCACTTAGAATTTTCAAGACAAGTTTGAATTCAACAAAGTTCTATACTTAATTAATGCTCTTTCAAGCTACTAATTAGGCAAACAAGCTAACTGTTGGCCACCACTTAGGAGAAATAAAGCTCAAGTTAAATTCACAGCATCATACTCATTAATCATAAAAAAGGGGTTCGAACATCAATCCATATAAGCTTCAAAATAAACCTAGAACAAATTGACTAGCTACTCATAACTACAAATAAAAGCATCTAAAAAACCAACATATGTTTAGAGCTCAGAAACATAATGGAAAGAAGGAAAAATTAAGGGAAGAGAGCACATGTACAAATCTTCAAGCTCCAATTTCTCCTTCAAACCGGCGAAGAACAGAGGAACAAAATCAACGCCTCCTCTCTTCCTCTCACGCTCAAATTTGTTCTCGGTGAAGAGGCTGGGTGAAGGAGAAGATGAATAATAGAGTTATGCACAATGAAGAGTGTCGACTTTTTTTCCTTACTGAACCCGTGAATCCCTTTTCATTCATCCTTTAGGTCTTTTTATTTTTTTAACCAAAACGCTGCCGTTTGCGCTAGCTCTCACTCCAAGCTTTTTTGTCAATTCTCCTCAAGTTAGATCAATCTAATCCATAGCATCTTGCTTCACGTGATCATAGCTAGGGGTGTTCACTTTGTCCCGTTCCGACTGTACCGTTTCGATTTCGATCATTTTGGGACGGGATTTTCCCGTACCGAAAATATATGGGACGGGACAAAAGCGGGACGAGACAAAATTATTAATGGGACGGGACGGGACGCGGGACGAGCACTATTCCGTACCGTCTTTTTGTCCCGTCCCGAATATTTATTTTTTAAAGATATAATTATTATATTTTATGTATAGATTCCTCCCACCTATAGATAAAAAATATTAATTATTTTCTAATTAGCATTTATTTAATAAATTCAAACTTATGTGTAATTTAATATTTAACCAATAAAGCAGGTCAAATAGTTGAGATGCATAAAATTTATAATACATTTAAAAAACAATAATTATTCAATGTTAGTATTTGAAACATAATCTTATTTAAATCCTGATTTGAACTATTACGTTTTTATCATCTTATTTTAGTGTAATTTGTTATTATGAGATATTATTAGTTCGAGTATTAATAGGTCAACAAACAATATTTCAAATTTTCGAAATACAATTAATCATTATAAACTGTTATTAATTAGAATATTAATATATTTCTTATGCATCACTGCATTGCACATAAGGAGAAAATTATAGTTATTTGTATAATAAAATATTCCCACATTAAATATAGTTTTTTCTTTAATAAAAAATAATAGAAATATTTAAGACCCTAGAATATCTCATATATCTTAACAAAACTTTATCAAAATATCTAACTTTTTTTATTAATGATACAACTAATGTATTTTAATATAGATATAATTTATATGAAAAGATATTATATCTTAAATATGAAATAAATATCTAAATAACCCATTAAACAAGTTAAATTTTTTTTAAAAAAAAATCAGCGGGACGTCCCGATTCCGTCCCGATCCCGATGGGACGGGACAAAATTGGTAATGGGACGGGACATGGGACAACTTTACTGTTCCGAAGCTTTCTACGGGACGGGACACGGAACAAGCCCGTCCCGTCCCGTTCCGACCCATGAACACCCCTAATCATAGCTGCAAAAAGAAACAAAATAAAATAAAACAAAAATAAAAATGGAATGGAATAATAATAATGATAAACCGAAACAAACTTATGTATATTCTTTCCCTTTCTTTTAGATTTAACCTTTATAATTTTTAAATTAAAATCTGACATTTAAAACTAAAATCCCCAAATCATGCACCAAATTGACATCTTATCAAATCCCAACAAAATCCCTTAGTTTTTGCATTAATGACTCCCCAAATATACCAAAATATATATCAAATCTAATAAAAAATGGAGAGTTATTAGTATGGAACCTACGACTGATGTTTCTCATTGTGTTTTATCTAACTTAAAGAAAATTCATCTTGGCTTCTACCAAGGCAAGAAATGTGAATTTGAACTTGCAAGATTTATTATGGTGAATGCAAGGGTGTTGAGAACCAGAACAAAATATCCAAATGTCCCAAAAGGTCAATGAACTGCAAGCTTTTGTTGACGTGAATCGACGGTGTTTAGGACGACTATATTACTACAAGTTTTTCCTTCTATCAATCTCGGGAAAATTACAACTCTTAATAATATTTGGTTAACATATATGATATATCCTTCTTCAAGACTCTTGATAGAGCTTATTTTGATTGTGCTTCGGTTGAGAGAATAGAGTTTCACATTGTCTTGTCTTTATCATCTCCATCTCCATCGTCATTGTAAACAATGCAAGAGCTTTGAGGACAATGTAATTTTACACTTTGTATTTCTCAAATCTGTCAAAATAATTATGTAGTTCTAACTTATTTTCTATTTATAACTAGATTTTTCTCACCCGTCTGATGTACAGAAGTTAAAAATAAAAAATAAAATAAAATAAAGGATTTAATTTTTTTTATAAAAAGTTTTCATATGGGTATTAATGATCTAAATTATTGATTGCAGTTATTTGGATAAAAGAGAAAATATAAATTATTTTATAAGGCTTGATTGCAAAATTACGAGTTATCAAAAAACTACCTCCAGTCCAAAATATAAGAGGTATTATGACAAATTTTTTGGTCCAAAATATAAAATGTAACATGAAAAAGTTCTAATAACAAATGTTTGTTCTCCATTTATGCTCTTGTACGTTAAATGATGAAATGAGGGGAGAGAAAGTGTATGTGTTTAATAAATGAGTGAGGGCAAAAATAGAAAACTTTATTAAATATACCCATAATAAATGATTCCAAAATACTTTTATTTGTAGGTGTAAAAATGTTGACTACTTCTTATGATATGGACCGGAGGGAGTACATATCTATATGTTCATTAGTTATTTGAAGACAACAAAAGTTGATTTCATATTGATACTTTCACGCAATATGAAGGGAGTGATTTGCCATTGCCAAGTGTCTTTACTTTCTTCAATCATACTTATTGGAACCCTTTCATCACCCATCCATTCTGTAATATTCCCAAGAAAATCTTATAAGGACATATAAGAATAAAATGAAACCGGTTAATGCTGCAGATATTAATTGACAGGAGCATACACTTAGCAGTTTATCAACATAATTGCTTTGTTCAAACGGGAAATGAAAAGAAAATCGTTGAATTGGGTAATATTGCATATAGTATGTGTTCAAAAATTCAAATAAAAATTTAATTAAGTGCGATTTTTTGTATATATATATGGCAGTTTATAAATAAAATATATATGTTTGGATTGTTGCCTAAAATAATGACCTATTTTTTTTATTAAGCCGTAAATTTCAAAATCCAAATATTATAGATTAAAAAACAAATTATATATGGTGTTTTATTTAATAAAAAACAATAGTAAATTAAGAAATGTGTACATAAGAATTGATTTTCAAGAGCATTGTTAGCAACCGATTTATTTTTGACAATAGAAACCAAAATTCAAAAGAAAAACTTCTCAAATGGAAAGATGATTATTGCCCTATGTCTAATTTATTGACATATTTTAACACATTAATTATTTTTTATGGGAAAAGGAAAATTAACATTGCTGGTTGTAAATCAAATATATATGTTTTGATTGTTGCCTAAAATAATGACATATTTGAACACACTAGATTTCAAAATTTTCAAAAGCCAAATACTCCAGATAAAAAAATAAATATATGTGGATTATAAACAATATTATATTAACAGGTTTTACGTGACCAAAAATTGAAATCAGTGATGTATAAAAAAAAAATTCAAATAAGTGCAGCTTTCCTATAGAGATATGGCAGAAAATAAATCAAATATTTATGTTTGGTTTGTTGCCTAAAACAGTGACCTATTAAACACAATAGTTAATTAATTAATTCATTGATTATTTTTTAAGTTTCAAAAGAAAAATTAGTAGTGCTAATTGTAAATCAAATATATATTTTTTGATTGTTACTTGAATGAGCTAGAGACCTATTTGAAGTTGATTTTGGAATTTCAAAAGTCAAATATTCCAAGTAAAAAACAAATATATATGGATTGTAAACAATATTACATTAATATGTATTTACGTTATCAAAAATTAAACTCAGGATGTATGCAAAATAATTCAAATCACTATCAATGCATTTTTTCTGTAGAGATATGGCAAATTATAGATCAAATATTTATACTTGGGGTTTTCCCTAAAATAGTGACATATTTGAACACAATAATTAATTAACTCATAAATTTCAAAAGTCAAAGATTGCAAATTACAAATAAAAAAACATATGTTTGGATAGTTGCCTAAAATAGTGACCTATTTGAACACAATAATCTATTCATAAAACTTCAAATGCAAATAAACTAATTATGACCATGATGGTTATAATGGATAAGTTCACCAATGACATGAGATGTATGATAACGTGACTTAATTGAACATGAAGACCAACAACAGAAGTAATAAAAGCTAACATCATAAGACATGTGGACTAATATGATCATTGTTTGGAGATTTAGAGAAGTATAAAGATTTTAAATTCTAGTCATTTGAAATTGAATACGTTATTTCTTGAACATGTTCTTGACTTCGAAGTTACTGCAGTATTAACTTCTCATTGAAATTAATACCTTTAAGATAGGGAAAATGACCAAAAAACACCCCTAAATATTAGAAAGGAAAAAAATCAGTCCCCAAACATTTCAAAATCTATTGTCAGACAATGGGGATGAATTTGATATTTGCATGTGTTTGTAAAAGATGAAGTTGTCCTCTCCTCACAGACCCTACCCTCTCACATAACCCCTCACTCTTGAAGAAACCATATCCTCACAGAATCGTTCGAAATCATCGGCCTCTCCTCATCTGAATCCCTTTTCAGCACACGAAATCATCGTCCTCACTGGTGTCAGAGAGTTAGTCCATACCCATCATTCTTCATTAAGACCTCTATTCTCCTTCTTCGTTGTTCGTTGGTGTTCGTCGAACAAGAAGAGAGCTCAGTGGTTGCCGCTTCCATCGCTGAAAGAAAAGGACCATTTTCAAAATTGAAACCTATATCTAAACTTAGGTAACACTACAAAAAAAAGTTTATTAGCGACGTAATTTCCGACAGAATACATTTTCGTCGGTAATTTCTGACGGAATTTCCAACAGAAAAATTACCAACGGAAAAATTTCTATGGGTAATTACCCACGGAAATTCCGTCGCAAATTATTAAATATTTTTTTAATAATTACATTATTTTAATAAATAATATGTTATAAATATTTATAAAATTGATATATACACGCACACACACATATATATAAACTTATTATAAGATAAAATATAATTATACTAATGGGAGTTTAATTATTATAAATATAATAATTTGCAAATAATATCACAGGGTCTTCATAGTTCAACTAGCATTAGCACGAGTGCAGGAGGTCGGTGATTCGAATCTCCACTTCATCATAATTGGAGACAATTTGTGAAGGTAACATGTGGCTGCTTGGGGAGGGGCCATGTGGCAGCTTGGGGAGGGGCCACGTTGCTGTGGCGCGGTAGGCGGGAGGAGGTGGCCAGCAAGGGGCATCCATATTGCATTTAATTTAAAAAATAAAAAAATTTACCCATGGATTAGCGACTAAAATTCCGTGGGTAATTTACACATGGAAAATTCCGTCGGTAATTAGTGACGGAACAAAAATTCTGTTGATAAATTGTTTTACCCGCCAAGGAATTACCCACGGAATGGTTTCCGTCAGAAATTCAGTTTCCATGGGAAATCCGACGGAAAACATGATTTTCGACAAAATTTCCGTGGGTAAATTTCGTCGCTAATTCTGTGTTTTTTTGTAGTGTAAGCTATATCTCCATGTTCTTATACTTTACACCATCAAACATGTCATTGTCAAAAGATCTAAAGCTTAAAATGGATATGTTGTTAATTTTCAAAGCCAAGGAGCAAAAGCTGTTAAAAGAGGTTGGTGAAGTAGGCACTTGAGAGAAAATATAGCTCTGCCTAGTACTCTTGCTGCATAATTGCATGCGTGTGTAAAATATCAGAGTAAAAGTGGGGAGGCTTACTTTTCCTTTCTTTCTAGTGTATGTAGAAGAGGTTGATGGGGATGGCAACCCCACAAAACACACACAAGACTCCAAGCTCATGGGGGTGAGACGGTTCTACCAATGAAAATTAACTATTTGGGTGTGTTGTTATTGATATCCTTGTTTTTAGGTTACTATTTTTCCCAACAAGTCTTTAAGTGGAGCTCACGAGATATAGAGCTTCTGTCTTGGTCATACAGAGTAAGAAAAAGCTTCCTACTTATCACATACTTTTTAGTCTAGTTTGATTGAATAATGGGTCAATTTCATGATTACATATATTTATTGCTTCTTATGTCATTGAGTGTGATTATTTTCTGATGACTGTCATCTCAAAAAACTTTATGTTGATAATGGTTTTGTTTGCGTTCTTTGTCTTTCCTCCTTATTTTGTGAGGGAAATTGATGTTTCCATTCCGCTATTAGATGTTGATGCTTATCTATGTTGTAGATTTGTTTCTTGCATTGCCTTTATTCATGGTCAGGATTGCCCCCAAGGCTAGTAGTGGTGATTGTACAGTGAGTAATTAGGACAACTTTGCATAATTCAGTTGGTTCGCATTGTTTTATTTCAGGGTTCTCTTTAAGAATAACAAATTATATTATTTTAAAATATCATGACTAAAATTTAACACTTAAAATTTATTTATTTATTTATTTATTTATTAAAATATTTAACAAAACATTGAATCTACACTGTTCATATTTCAATCAAAGGGTAGAGATGAGAAAGAGGACATTAAAAGATGAGTAGGAAAGCCAACCCTGCTTGAGCAGCGAATATATTCAACTTTACATTATACTATACTCCTCTGGCCCTAGTCATAGGACAGAGAGAGAATGTTTTATTTAGTCAAATATATAAGTCACTTTATTAAATATTTCATATGGATGTAGAAGTTTAACATTCATATATTATATATTGAGTTATTAACTTTATTTTCATGTGGTATAATGGATATTAAATATGAGTAGAGTAGGAAATTTGTTGGATTTTAATGGAAAATTAATAATGTGATTTAAGGTTTTCTTTGGTCTATGTGAAACATATTATTGTAAGTGACTTATAGATAAATAGTACTAGAGGAGTATACCAACGAAGAAGCTAATGGAAAATTGTTAATCAAATTAATTGCGAGGTTGGATTTTTTCCACCATGAAATAATTAATACTTATTATTTTCTTTAAATTATCATTAATATCCATCTTTTTTTTTTTGGACTGATTAATATCCATCTTCGGTCACCATGAAATAATATCTCCTTTATCAATATTTATTTCCTTTCAATCAACATTAATATCCGTATCAATTTTTTCCTTATATTCATGCTCATAATACCTATAGGGAAACTAAATATAATGAACAAATTATTAGTTCACATTGACTCAAAATCACATACGACCTTGCAATTTAGTAACCAAAATAATCAACTTCTCATTACAAGGATTTCTCGCTCGAACCAGGACTTATATACTGAAGATAATAATCATATCATCATTATTTTTAAAATTAGAAATTTTTAACTAACTTATAATGAACTTCTCAATGTAATATGAATATAAAAACATTGCAACTTCGTGTGGATCGAAAAAGGTTTACTTATCATACTCCAGAGCTCATAAGAACAAGTCCCTATTAATCATGAGTTAGAAGTTCTTCCCTTACATTCACTACAAAAAAACTAGGAATTAGCAACGGAATTTTCCGGCGGAATTTCCGACGGAATTTTTTCCGTCGGAAATTCCACCGTCGCAAATTGACTTACCTACGGATTTTTTTTCCGTCAGAAATTTGCGACGGAATTTCCGTCGCTAATTTATATTATTTTATAAATAAATTATTATTTTAATTTAAAAATAATATATTAAAATATTATTTTTACAGACGGAATTCCGTGGGTAATTTTTTAATTTTTTTTAAATTATATGCCATATTTTTTGCCGCCACGTGTCGCCTTCACAAATTGTCTCCCAATTGTGACAGAACTGAAAATCGAACCCGCAACCTCTTACGTGCATGCTGATGCCTTAACCAGTTGAGCTATGAGGACCATGTGATATTATTTGCAAACTATTATATTTATAATATTACATTATATTTAGTATTTTCATTTTTTATTTAAATTATAATAATAATTATAATTATTATCATTAAATTATTTTAATAATTATTTTATTATATATATTATTCAATTATAATTATTTTTCATTTTTATTACTAATATTTATTAAAAATAACATATTTTTTAATAAAAAATTACAATTAAATTTATTAAAAATTTATATTTATATACGTCTAAATGGTAATTTTTATTAATATTTATTAAATATTATTTATTTATAAAATAATAAAAATAATATTTTAATATATTTTTAATAAATTAAAATAATAATTTATTTATAAAATAATATAATAAATAAAATTACCGATGGAAATTCTGCGGGAAATTTCGGTTGGTAATAATATTTTAATATTTAATTTAAATTAAAATAATAATTTATAAATAAAATAATATAATTAATTAAAATTACCGACGGAAATTCCGTCGGAAATTACTGACAGAAAAATTTCGGTCGGTAATTCCGCTGATAAATTTTCCGACTGAATTTCCGCTGGAAATCCGCCTGAAATTACCGACGGAAATTGTTCCGTCGCTAATTACTGGTTTTTTTATAGTGATTGTTGGTGAGCACAATCCCTTTTCTAAAATTCTTGTATAAAAAAAAACATTGCAACTTAATAATGGAAATAATTAATGGCAAAAAAAGGTAAATGCAAATATTATATTTACTAGAAAGGAAGCTATTGGAAGATTGTAACTTCGTGTCCGCAAAAAACAAAAAAGGGCTTGCTTAGTAAGGTTTCCTGAATTGAAAAAGAAAATTACAAAATATCATCCACAACAACTGTAATTAATGCCCTTTTAATTGAGATTTGAGTACCCTAACAATCATGCGATCATACCAACAGAGAAACTAAATAAAATCACAAATTTAGTCAACATTTTTGAACATATAATGCCCGCCTTCAGGAAGACTACTCTGTAGAGGTACTCATTCGCCATTCTCTGGATTCTTCCCACCAATTTCTATTCTGCTTTGACTGGTAATCATTTTCTCTTCTTTCGATTTATTTTCTTTATGACCATTCTTTCTTCTCTCTTTATTCTTCAATCTTCACCATTCTATTTCTTTTTTTTCTTCTTCTTATTTTGTTTTTTTTCCTGTTTCAACCAGGGGTTAGTTTTAGCAAAATTGATATAAAAGGATCTCTGAAGGCCTGAGTTTTAAATTATGGAAAATTATTCAGTGTCCACAAACAAAAAGCATTCTAGAGTAGATAGGATTAGTGATTTGCCAGACCCATTGCTGTTTCATATTCTATCTATTCTTCCCACTAAAGATTCGGTTGCCACTAGCCTCTTGTCAAACCGTTGGCGCCGTCTATGGCTTTCTATTCACACTCTTCACTTTAACCGTAAAAACTTCCAGAGTCCTCTATTTTTTAATCAATTCATAGAGAAAGTGATCAAATTGGTAGATTTAAAACATGTCAAAAAGTTTATTCTAGTTGTTGATTATACCGAACCTCGTGCCAAGACTACCAAGTGGATTGATGCGATGATGATTAGTAGCAAATTTGAACATGTGGAGCTACATCTGAGTTATGCATATGAGTTGCTCTCTAGTGTTCTCATCTCCAACACTATAAGGGTTTTGAAGTTGACAAGAGTAACAGTACACACTTCTTCCCATATTAATTTGCCTTTGCTGGAAGTATTACACTTGAAAGATGTTTGGCTGGGTATTCTTGCCGGTGTTAACTTTCCTATGCTTGAAGTGTTACATCTAAAATATATTAAATTTCTGGTTTTTGCAAGCTTGGAAATGCTTCTTTCTTCATGTCCTTTAATAAAAGACTTGGTCTTAAGATTTCTTAGTATACGGAAATATCATCCCCTCAACATTGGAAGACTTGACCATTTAGTCACTGCAGCAGTTCCACAATTTCTAGTTCCATTGGAAGCTCTTTCCAATGCTACATTTCTACGCTTAGAACAGGTATAAACCATGCATCACAACTAACTTGTTTCCCTCTATTTTCCCCCTTGATTTTTGTATTCTTAATTTTCCCCTAATTTTCAGTTCTCTTGGGTATATTCTGCGGATATGAGGCCATTTGATCATGATATGCCAATGTTTAACAATTTAACCCACTTGAGATGTGTTGCCATTGAGTGGACAAACATGGTGAATTGTCTTCAAAACTTTCCCAAACTTCAAGAGCTTTTTATTTACAAGGTTTGAAGATTTTAACTCGTTAATTCAGTTCAATATTGGCTTGATTAATTATTAGACTTTTAACTTAAATTTCTTTGTTTGTGTCAGCTTGGTTCTTCATCCACACCTGAACCAATACTTGATGTGCCTTCATGTGTTTCATTACATCTGAAGGAGTTCACTCTTTATTCCTTCAATTCAAAGGTTCCGAAAGTGAGTCTGAAATGATAAAATTTATGATGAAGAATGCTGGAGTGTTGAGGGTTATCTACATTAGTGCTTTTTCAACAAAGTATAATCTCCCAAAGTCCAAAACATTAGCAGCATACGTAAGATCAGACACCTAGGGTTGGAGTCAAATGCAAGAACAACCACTTGTATTTATGGTTTATTGATACTTGAGCCAAATGTAAAATCACTTTGCATGTCGAGAATTACTTGCTTCTTCATCATATGTTGGATGGAAGAATAAACACTACTACAAAAAACCCTTTTTATGTCACCAATTAACGTCACTTATTTAAAAATGTGACATTGAAAACAAAGGAGTGCATACAGGAAAGAAACAGTGTGATGTTGAAACTTTTCAACGTCACACTTAATTTTAAGGGTGACGTTGAAAAGCACTTTCCACGTCACACCAAATTTTGGTGTGACATGGAAAATGTTTCAACGTCACACCAAAATTTGGTGTGATGTTGAAAGTTGTTTTCCACGTCACACCAAAATTTTGGTGTGACGTGGAAAACCCGTCCCCTCCTTTTTTTTCATTTCGCGCCCCCCCCACTTTAATTTTTTCATTTCGCGCCCCCCTAAACAAGAACCATCAGCTCCAGCTCTCCCCCATCCCCACCCCCCCGTGCCCTCAGCTCCCCCACCCCCAGCGCCCACAGCTCCCCCACCCCCCAACACCCCCAGCCGCTGCCCCCACCCACAGCTCCCCCACCCCCTAACCCACAGCTCCCCCCTTCCCTCCCCCCACAGCTCCCCCCAGTGGCCCTCAGCTCCCCCTTCCCCGTCCCCCACAGCTCCCCCCAGCCGCCCACAGCTCCCCCATCCCCCTCACCCTCCAGTTGCAGGTTCGTTTC
This sequence comes from Mimosa bimucronata, assembly GCA_037074515.1. Lineage (NCBI taxonomy): Eukaryota > Viridiplantae > Streptophyta > Magnoliopsida > Fabales > Fabaceae > Mimosa > Mimosa bimucronata. The sequence continues at coordinate 8,690,786 of CM073446.1, forward strand.
TTCTTTTCTTTTTTCTTTTTTTTTTCTGGTAATTAAATATGCAATTTCTATCGGGTTCTTTTTTTTTACTTGTTCAAGGCTTTTTTTCAGCTCTGTTTTCCTCCTATCGGGTTCAGCAATTTCAATCGTGCCTCCATTCGCAGCTTCACTTCATCCAGGTCCTTCTTTTCCTTTTTTTTTCCTGATAATTAAATCTGCTGCCTTTTTTTTCTCAATTGTAAATTGCAAAAAATGCCATAGAATATTTAATGGTTTTGTAAGTCTTGTAAATTGGTCTGCCATAGAATGTTTAATGTTCAAATGTAAATTGGTTTGCAAATGCTGTTACGTTGTAGTTGCTGCAAATATTGCATACTTGCCAAAATGTTTTATAAGTCTTGTAAATTGGTTTGCTATTGGTTTTTGTTCTCAAATTGCTGAATATCAATGGGGAATAGAAAAATTAAAAACATTTTTTTTATAAAAAAAGAAACCACGTCACACAATGTAAGATGTGTGATGTGGTTTCCAGGAAACCACGTCACACATAAATATTATGTGTGACGTGGTTTCTCCGAGCAACTTACAACTTCACACATAATATTATGTGTGACGTTGTTTCTCTGACTTTCTACGTCACTTGTTTATGTGACATTAAAAGTCCATTTTCCATGTCACTTGATTCAATGTCCCCTGAAAAAGTGACGTGGAAACCCCCAAAATTTGTGACGTTAAAAGTACTTTTTGTAGTAGTGAAAGGAATATGTGAGAGGCCATCTCATGATGACTTGCGTGGTCTTGAGACACATTAAAAGGTGGTCTTGGTGTTTCACTTTTTCTTTTTCTTCTTTTTATACCAGATGTTTCAATTTTTCTAGGTTATTTTCTACTTTGTAATATTTTATTTATTTTAATATTAATATTTTTCCATAAAGAGATGGAGTCAAAATCATGAATTTTATCATAAAAGGTCTACATCATTTGTGCTGATTCACCAGAGTATAAGATTCGAAAGTATACAAAAAAAAGAAAGAAAAACTAGTAGCCTTGGATCAGACAGAGAGTTGCAGTCAAAAGCATGAAGAACCACTTGTATTAATAGTCAACTTCTCCGGCAAGTGGTTCATTGAGATTTCTTATTTTTGCATGTCCTTTATTTTTACATTAATTAACTAATTAGGGGAGTGAGAGAGAGAACCCTCGAACAGAAACTTGTAGATGCTAGATCGATCTGGTTTGGCATGTTTCCGTGGGGCTTATCAAATGATATTTCCGCGGGGCCTATGCTTATAGCCGGTCCCAAGCCCGGGTAAAGGAGGAGGGTTGTGTTAGGCCTAGACAGCCAGCGTAAAAACCCCATCGAATCTCATGAACATGGATCAACGAAGAAATTGTGTAAATGTTAGGTCGTTGCCCCTAAGCAACGCGCTGTGTGGCTCGAGTACAGTGAGAAGAGAGCGAGAGCCGCTGCATCCTAGCCTGAATGCAGTGTTAAGAGAGCAAGGGCTAAAGGATAGGTCGTTGACTGGTTGTAACGCGCTGTATGGATTGAGTACAGTGATAAGAGAGCAAGAGCCGCTGCATCATCGCCCGAATGCAGTGTTAAATGAGCAAGGGCTATTGCACTCTAATGGACGGAGGCGGCTAAAGAAGCTAGTTCATGAGAGTAAGATCAGATTTGGTTCTTGGAATATTGGGATGTTGAATGGGAAGCTTTTTGAGGTTGCACAAGTTATGAAGGATCGTAAGATTAATATATTATGCTTACAAGAAACCAGATGGGCTAGAGAGAGATCTAAAGAAATCGGAGTTAATGATTCTAAACTCTGGTACACAGGAAAGGTAAATGGGAGGAATGGTGTTGGTATTATTTCAGATAAAGAGTGGCGGAAGAATGTAGTGGAAGTTAAGCGGATTGAGGACCGAATCATATCTGTGAGAGTAATTGTGGGAAATGATACAATAAATGTTATTAGTGCATATGCACCCCAAGTAGGCGCAAAAACACATCTTAAGGAGAAGTTTTGAGTAGATATTGAAGGGTTGATTCAAGGTATACCGGCAACCGAGAAAATTTTTATTGGAGGGGATCTTAATGGACATGTTGGGAAAGAGGCGGGATCATATGCAAGGGCGCATGGTGGTTTTGGTTATGGGGAGTTGAATAATGAAGGACAAACAATTATCGATTTTTCCTTAGCATACAATCTTAAGATTGTTAACACATGCTTTAAGAAGCGGGAAGAACATTTAATTACATATAAAAGTGGAACTCACAATTCACAAATTGATTTCTTTTTGGTAAGAAACCCTGATAGAAGGTTATGTACTAATTGCAAAGTGATTCCTGGGCATGGGGAGACCGCTCAACATAGACTTCTAGTTCTTGATGTGAGAATTAAATGTATAAGACAAAGGCGCCGGGCAGTTTTGAACTGAAAGATCAAGTGGTGGCAGTTAAAGGGGCAGAAGCGAGAGATTTTTAAGAGAAATCTATTGGATGAAGGGGTATGGGAGCCACAAGGAAATGCTAACAGCATGTGGAAGAATATGGCTATGAAGATTGAAATGGTTGTTAAAGCTACTTTAGGAGAATCAAAAGGTTTTGGACCACGAGATAAGGAGACTTGGTTGTGGGACAAGGATGTCCAAGAAAAGGTGTGGAATAAAAAGAATTGTTTTAAGGCTATACACTTGTGTAATAATACTGAAAATTGGGAAAAGTACCGCTTAGCTAAAAAGGAGACTAAGAAGGCAGTGAGTGAAGCTCGTGCTAAAGCATACGAGGGGTTTTATAAGGAGTTAGGGGCAAAGGCTGGGGAACAAAAGATTTACAAGATCGCAAAGAGTAGGGAGAGGAATTCAAGAGATTTGGATCAAGTAAGATGTATAAAGGATGAAGAAGGTAAAGTTTTGATTACTGATCAAGATATTAAGAATAGATGGGAGGCCTACTTTTCTAAGTTATTCAATGATGGAGGTGAAGGTCTATCGTGTGAGTTGGGGGATTTGACAATTAGTGAAGATGGACTTAATAGGTCATTTTATCGTAGAATTAGAGTTTTGGAGGTTAGAGAAGCTCTTAAGAAAATGGAAAATGGTAAAGCAGTTGGACCTGATGGTATACCGATTGAAGTTTGGAAATGTTTAGGGGAAGAGGGTGTGTTATGGTTATCTGAATTTTTTAACGAGATTTTACGGTCTAAGAAGATGCCTGATGATTGGAGAAAAAGTACTTTAGTTTTGATTTATAAAAACAAAGGCGATATACAAAATTGTGCAAATTATAGGGGAATTAAACTTATGAGTCATACAATGAAACTATGGGAAAAGGTGATTGAGCATAGGTTAAGACTAGAAACTAGTGTTTCTGAGAGACATTTTGGGTTCATGCCAGGGAGATCCACAACGGAGGCAATATATCTATTAAGGGGGATAATGGAAAAGTATCGAAGTAGAAAAAGAGACTTACATATGGTTTTTATTGACTTAGAAAAGGCGTATGATCGCGTGCCGAGAGATTTACTTTGGAAAGCCTTGGAAAAGAAAGGAGTATGTGTTGCATATATTAAAGTTATACAGGATATGTATGATGGGGTGTTGACTAAGGTTAGAACGTCAGGAGGTGAGACAAAAGACTTCCCTATAAGAATTGGCCTACATCAGGGATCAGCTTTGAGCCCATATTTGTTTAACTTAGTAGTAGATGCTCTAACTGAGCCTATAGAAGAAGAGGTCCCTAAGTGCATGCTTTTTGCTGATGATATAGTCCTTCTGGCCGAATCAAGAGAGGAGATTAATGATAAATTAGAAATATGGAGAAACATGCTGGAGTCGAAGGGTTTTCGTTTAAGTAGGAGTAAGACAGAATATATGCATTACAATTTTGCAAATAGACAACTTAGAGGTGATTTGGAGGTTAAACTGGGAGAGCAAACAATCCCTCAAGTAACGAAGTTTAGGTATTTGGGATCAATTATAAGACAAGATGGCGAGATTGATGACGATGTCAATCATAGAATTCAAGCTGGGTGGTGTGAATGGAGGAAAGCTACTGGAGTTCTCTGCGATAGAAAAGTACCCCATAAGGTAAAAGGGAAGTTTTATCGCACAGCTATAAGACCAGCAGTATTATATGGTAGTGAATGTTGGGCTTTGAAGGGTCAACATGAACATAAGATGGGGGTAGCTGAAATGAGGATGTTGAGATGGATGTGTGGTCACACAAGAAAGGATAAGATTCGGAATGATCATATACGTGAACGAGTTGGAGTGGTACCTATCAGTGAGAAAATGGTAGAAAATCGTTTGAGGTGGTTTGGACATGTACAAAGGAGGCCATTGTAACAGGCAGGAATGCACAAGAGGGGGGTGAATTGTGCTCTTAAAATCTATCTCTGAAAACAACACAGTTTATACTGGTTCAGCCCAAACTTGGCCTACGTCCAGTTCTCCAACTTGCAGTTGGGTTCCACTAATTCCTCAAGATTAAATCAGGCTCTTGACAGCCTTTACAAGTGACAGCAAGAACTCCCCTCTTTACTGGTCACTCCCCCTTACACTTTGTAAGATTACACCCTACTCTTAAGATCCCACTATCTTAAGAGTAATTCTCACTTGATACTGAATACAGAGTAATTGTTCACTCAATTGAACAGATTTTGTTACATACTTAAGAATATGAGAATAGTAAGTATTGAGAGTATTGAATGCAGTAGATACAGGTAATCAATGTGGCAATCAATTCTACTAACTAACTTCTTCCCAAAGGCATTTATAGTTTCTTCTAAAAATATATCCGTTGACAATATGGCCGTTGAACATGTCAAGAGAGTTGAGTGATCTGGTGGAGTATTGGAGATGTATTCTGCTATGCATTTACTCCATTGACAAATCTCAGATTTGTATGGTTTTTATATGCCTAATTTGAGGAAACTAACAGGAATAAGATGCAAATTTGGTCCAATTGTGCTTATTTAATATCTTAGACTCTTGGATAAAATTAGTATGAGATTAGGATTAATTGGCCATAATTGTAGATTAATTTATATTAATTAATTTATAGGGCTATTTGATCCTTTTTCATGTCGTATTCACTTGTAGGGTCGCTCAAGGACCAAAGGAATGGATTCCAGATGAAGAAGGACATTTGAAAAAGGGAGAAATTGGGGCTAGAAGCTGAAATTTCAAGAGAAAAAGGGAAAATCAAGTTTCTGGATGAATTGTGGAAATTACGAAAAGGACCTCGAAATTCCCAAATTACAGAAAAGGACCACGAAATTCTAAATTTCAGAAAAGGGCCTCAAAATTTCTAAATTACAGAAAAGTCCTGCCCACTATCATTTGTCTTATTCTCCACCTACCACCCACTCAACAACCCCACTATCCTTTATTTTATTCTCCACTACCACCCACTCAACAACCCCACTATCATTTATTTTATTCTCCACCTACCATCCACTCAACAACCCCACTATCATTTGTCTTCCATCACTCACTATAAATACCATCTTCACCACCACCAAGCAACACACCTCTTCTTCATCCTCCTCTCTCTCTCAACTCTCTCATTCCACCTCCATCTCTCTTCCATTTCTCCTTCCTCCACTCCATGTCTACTATTTTCTTCCACCTTGGTGTTGTTCTTCCCGTGGAGAGTAGCAGCTAGGCTCCACCATTCTTGGTGGTGGGAGCCAAGGGATGAGCTTGAAGCTTTAATAGGGGAGTTTTTCTAGTTCTAATCCTTCTTCCTCTTGTTGTATTTATGCTTTTCTAGGGTTCTAGGAGTATATTTATGACATTTGGTTGTGTTCTTCATTTCTATATGTTGTATAAGGGTTGGAAACTATTTTATGTTGTTTCTTTCTTGTTGAATGCTTAACATTGTGCTACTTTAACTTTGAGTTTGATGAAATTTATGGGTTCATGATTTTGTTATTCTCTTAGTGAAAATTATGTGCTAATGCAAGGTGGCTTGGTTAGTGGATCAAAAGTGTTAAGTGGTTTTGCATGAATGGAATGGCATAGGAATTAATTAATTGTGTTTAGACATTGGGTAATTACTCTTTTCAACCTTGATCTTTGTTTGGGTGGCCATCAATGAGTTAGGGTTAATTGAGAAATTAAGTGCAATTGTGGGGTGGCCCAAATTGTGGATTTAAAGTCTTGCATGATTAGTTAGTTCTTGAATTTGTCAAATTGCATGAGTGGCATTGGACTTTAATCCTAGAGTCTTGATCTATTATTTGGGGTTCCAGTAATCGATTAAACTCTAGGATTAATTAAGTGGCAATTCGGGGTCCCGGTTGTCGGATTAGGAGCCCCTTACGATTAGCAAATTTATATTGATTTTGAACTTAATCAACTTAGGTTAAATTAAGTAATGTGCGGGGTTCCGGCATTAATTAAGTTAACCTAAGCCTAGCCTAGAGGGGTTCCTCTAGGGGTCTTTTGAAAATCAACAAAAACTCCCTAAAAACCTTTAGAAGCAATGAATCCCAAGGTTTCCATTCATCAAGAATGATTCCATCTTCATCCCCCTCCAAATCTCATTTTTATCTTATTTTGTTTTACTTTTGAATATATCACACATTTTGCATCTATTCTATCCAAAAACCAAATACAATATTTTTACCCGCTTTTGTTAGTTTGCATCTTAGCTACTAGGTCATCTTTTGCGTTTAGGCTCCTCAAGCGAACGACACCCGGGGGTTAGCTTCCACTATCCCCTTGGTTCTTATTTTCTTGAAGGGCGGACCCAAGGGCGCGCTACACACACACACACTCGAAAGCAGAGCTCTTCAAGTGGCGCCGTTGCCGGGGAGCCAAGTAATTGGTTCCCTAGTAGCCGGTTGTCAAACTTGTTTTTGGACGGGTCCATTTTCTTAGGTTGCATTTAGTTTAGTTGCATTTTAGGTTTTCTTTTTATTTGTACATACCATGATACTTATATAGTATTGCATTTTACATTTTGGGATTTACTTGATTGCAATTTTCATGTCTCGGTTTAACATTAACTATGAGTTTTTGTTCCAAACCGATCCTCCTATGCATTCTTTTTCCAGGAATAATGAGACACCAAGCCTTCCACATACTTGGAGAAATGAGGCACCTTCGACTCTAACTCAGTCACAAGTTGATTTCATTCTACAAGAGTTGGATTCCATGAGAGAAAATTTGCAAAGCCACAATAAAGCCTTTGAATCTCAAGCACCCAACCATTTCCAATGTTTGGAACCATCTTGTCCACTAATTCACCCCACCTTCCCCCCTACATCACATAGAAATCCATATAACCCACCCTCTCCTCCTTACCATAAACCTACACCTCAACCCTCCATACCCTCAACCCATGGACTTGATGCCTTCCTCACCTTTCCAAACATGGATGACCAAACCCTCTCCTTGAAAAGGATGTATGATGAGCTTAAAGTTGAAAAATATGAGTTGTTCATGTTAAAGGAGGTTAATCAACTTCCAAAGGAGATGGAAGAGCGGCTTGAGGCAATAGACGAATTCATCAGGGCGTTTGTGCATCATGCTCTCTGGAAGAAGACTAATGGAGAAGAAGGAGCACCATGGCCTTATGACTTCAACAATGATGATGAGATTGAAGAACCAAAGCCAAATGCCACATCTCAAGTGGATAATCTCCAACCCACAATACCTACTCCCACACAAGATTCCAACAAGGAGCAAGCATCTCTTCAACCACCGGAGGAGTCACCTTTAAAATTTGGTAATATTCCTCCTCTTCTTGAAGAGGTTAACTCTCCTCATACTACTGTGATTATTGATGTGAGTGATGATGAGGTGGATGAAGAAATTGTTGTTGAATCCCCTCAATTGCCTGATATTGTAATTTCTCACTATGATGTCTCACATGGTAGTTGTGTAGTTGATGATCTTGCTTGTAATACTCATATGTGTGGTGATCATGATAGTGCTAGTTGTGATGATGATCTTGATTTGAATGAGCCTTTACCTTGTTCTTGTGGTGATGACAACATGTGCATGGATTGCATTGATATGAAATATGACACATTTGTTGCATTGCATAAAAAGAATTTAGGTGAAGTGCATGATGCACCTGCTAGTACTAGAAAAGACATTGTGGAGTTAAGCTTGGATGTTCAAAATGTGGAGAAGTGTGAATAATCACTCTCCTTTTCAAGTGTTGATACGCATGATTTGAGCTTCTTTGAATCTATTGAACATGATGAAGAATTCATTTCCCCCTCCTCCCCACATCCCTCTTTCATTTGCACATGTGAAGGTGATGGGCCTTGTGCCGTTTGCATAGAAATTAATGATTGGCTTTCCACGTCACATGATGCTGCTTCTTCATCTAGTTCAGTTGATAACATTAATGAACATGCTACACTTGATAATAAACATGAAAATTGTTCATCTCTTGATCCCAATTCTTTTCTTTCTTTAGGTAGTTTAATAAGGAAAGATTCAAGTGCTTTAATTGATACATTTGTGAACAAGAATGAATCTTTCCATTTAATTCTATCTTGTGACTTGCCACCCGACATTGGTGGAAATGAAATTGAATATTTTGAAACACCCAATGTCGAGGGTGATGCCAATGTGGCTGCATGCTTGGTTCCTACTGATGGGAGCCATATTGACTTGCTTGGTTGTGATGTTTACTTGGAGAATCCTGCTTTAAAACTGCATATGACATGTTTTAGATCTCTCCATGTATTCTATTTTGGACTAGATACTGCTGCTGGTCCGGTGTTTCTTTTTCAGGAACCCCCACTACTAAGGAAGTCTAATATAGGAGAAGGAGCCACATTGAAGAAAAATATGCTTCTCATCTTAGATGAGAACTTCTCCTTCAAGTTTCTGAAGAGGCCATAACAAAGGTTGTCTCTTTCCTCACTTATTTTTTTCCTAATCTTCATGCATATGTTAGCTTAATTGTTGTATGAGGAAGATAAGTGTGGGGGAGGGACACATGCCAGTAGTAAAAATAGTAGTTGTTTTTCAATTCCTAGGATTAATAAATGCTTCTTGCTCACACACCAATACCACACTTGATTTCAACATGCTTTGAATTGACATTTCCATGTTTTTGCTACATTGAGGACAATGTAGAAATTAAGTGTGGGGGAGGGATGTGCTTCATAGTGGGTGAAGTGGGTTAACAAATCATTGCATCCTGGTTATGTTTCTAGCTTCAAAAATTTGAAAAATTTGAAAAATTTTGAACTTCTCCTCACTTCCACTCTTGTTCCTCCTTGGACTTGATATGATATTTTTGGACTTGTTTTGGCAATTATGGGAATTCCTTCATGCTTTAGGATACGTTGTTGATGCTATTGATAAATCTTCTTGATCGGCACTTTGTTGATTGGAAATTGATGCTTTATGGTTGAATCTTGGGTGTAGTTGATATTTGTTTATGAGTTTAGGAGAATTAGCCATGTCGTGAGGTTTATTTAGGCCTATTGCTTATTCTTGTGTGATAATCCACTTGTTGCCATTCTCTAGAACTTGTTTGTATTCTTGGTCAAAACTTGTTGCATTTAGTGTAATGAAGCATGATAAAGGCATTCATGTCATACCTCCACATCCCAAACACAAACCATAAACACTCTTTCCATTTGTCACCCCATTTGAGCCATTCACTTGATGTTTTGCATTTGACATGCCAATATATGAAAAGTTGCATCATTGTTTGTGTTGTTTGAAAAATGCCACTGTTTGGTTGTACATAAGCATGCCATGTATAGAAAAACAAAAATACAAAAAGAAAAAAAAATATATAGTGAAAAAAATGCAAAATAAGGCATGTGTGGTTTTAGCAAGTTGCAATTAGTGCTTTGAGTTGAAATAGGCATTCAAGCATGTAAACATCACATTTCTTTCATTTCATCATACCATTGACCTATTCCATCATTACAACCCCAAAAGCCCTTTTGATGTATTACACTTCTTGTTTTTAAGTGAAGATCTTAGAATTCTTACAAGCCTATGGTAGAATGTGCTTCAAAGTGGATATTGAGAGTAGAAAATGAACCCAATATGGTGAGAAGAGTGAAACACTTATCCTTGAGTAACTTTCTCCTTTGCTCATCCTCATTGTATTCACTACGCTCATGGTTAGCTCTTTAGCATCATTTCATTCCTCATTGCTTGTTGGTTAAAGGGTTGTCAATTTGTGTTAGCTCATATTCAATTAGCATGTTGAAGTTCTCATTTATGCCTTACTTACCATTGTGCTTAAGTTTTAAAATTTGTCTTTGTCCAGGAGTACAAAGGTTTAAGTGTGGGGGAGTTGACAAATCTCAGATTTGTATGGTTTTTATATGCCTAATTTGAGGAAACTAACAGGAATAAGATGCAAATTTGGTCCAATTGTGCTTATTTAATATCTTAGACTCTTGGATAAAATTAGTATGAGATTAGGATTAATTGGCCATAATTGTAGATTAATTTATATTAATTAATTTATAGGGCTATTTGATCCTTTTTCATGTCGTATTCACTTGTAGGGTCGCTCAAGGACCAAAGGAATGGATTCCAGATGAAGAAGGACATTTGAAAAAGGGAGAAATTGGGGCTAGAAGCTGAAATTTCAAGAGAAAAAGGGAAAATCAAGTTTCTGGATGAATTGTGGAAATTACGAAAAGGACCTCGAAATTCCCAAATTACAGAAAAGTCCTGCCCACTATCATTTGTCTTATTCTCCACCCCACTATCATTTGTCTTATTCTCCACCTACCACCCACTCAACAACCCCACTATCCTTTATTTTATTCTCCACTACCACCCACTCAACAATCCCACTATCATTTATTTTATTCTCCACCTACCATCCACTCAACAACCCCACTATCATTTGTCTTCCATCACTCACTATAAATACCATCTTCACCACCACCAAGCAACACACCTCTTCTTCATCCTCCTCTCTCTCTCAACTCTCTCATTCCACCTCCATCTCTCTTCCATTTCTCCTTCCTCCACTCCATGTCTACTATTTTCTTCCACCTTGGTGTTGTTCTTCCCGTGGAGAGTAGCAGCTAGGCTCCACCATTCTTGGTGGTGGGAGCCAAGGGATGAGCTTGAAGCTTTAATAGGGGAGTTTTTCTAGTTCTAATCCTTCTTCCTCTTGTTGTATTTATGCTTTTCTAGGGTTCTAGGAGTATATTTATGACATTTGGTTGTGTTCTTCATTTCTATATGTTGTATAAGGGTTGGAAACTATTTTATGTTGTTTCTTTCTTGTTGAATGCTTAACATTGTGCTACTTTAACTTTGAGTTTGATGAAATTTATGGGTTCATGATTTTGTTATTCTCTTAGTGAAAATTATGTGCTAATGCAAGGTGGCTTGGTTAGTGGATCAAAAGTGTTAAGTGGTTTTGCATGAATGGAATGGCATAGGAATTAATTAATTGTGTTTAGACATTGGGTAATTACTCTTTTCAACCTTGATCTTTGTTTGGGTGGCCATCAATGAGTTAGGGTTAATTGAGAAATTAAGTGCAATTGTGGGGTGGCCCAAATTGTGGATTTAAAGTCTTGCATGATTAGTTAGTTCTTGAATTTGTCAAATTGCATGAGTGGCATTGGACTTTAATCCTAGAGTCTTGATCTATTATTTGGGGTTCCAGTAATCGATTAAACTCTAGGATTAATTAAGTGGCAATTCGGGGTCCCGGTTGTCGGATTAGGAGCCCCTTACGATTAGCAAATTTATATTGATTTTGAACTTAATCAACTTAGGTTAAATTAAGTAATGTGCGGGGTTCCGGCATTAATTAAGTTAACCTAAGCCTAGCCTAGAGGGGTTCCTCTAGGGGTCTTTTGAAAATCAACAAAAACTCCCTAAAAACCTTTAGAAGCAATGAATCCCAAGGTTTCCATTCATCAAGAATGATTCCATCTTCATCCCCCTCCAAATCTCATTTTTATCTTATTTTGTTTTACTTTTGAATATATCACACATTTTGCATCTATTCTATCCAAAAACCAAATACAATATTTTTACCCGCTTTTATTAGTTTGCATCTTAGCTACTAGGTCATCTTTTGCGTTTAGGCTCCTCAAGCGAACGACACCCGGGGGTTAGCTTCCACTATCCCCTTGGTTCTTATTTTCTTGAAGGGCGGACCCAAGGGCGCGCTACACACACACACACTCGAAAGCCGAGCTCTTCATTGTACTTGATTTTGCTTTAGCTCATCTCTCTTCATCTATCGCTACAAGGGTAGGTGAGCTCCAACGGCTCTTTTGATCAAAGTGTGTCCTTACGTAAACTTCCTTAAGTAGGTCTGAACAACTCTGTACTTGGAAAGCTAAAACTAGGCTTGTCATTGATTTTGAATATTTTTCATCGCCACTCAGATTACAGTCTTTAATCGATCACAGGACTTGGTGACTGATCTATTACGTATCGATTAAGCATAGATTATGTCCTGCATCACTGAGCAATAGATTAGAAATTCATGCGCCTAATCGATTACAGGGGAAGCCTGATCGATTAGGCAGGTTTAATCGATTACAAACAGATTACACTCAGATTACATGATTTCTCTAATTGATTACTAAATTTTCCTATAATCGATTAATGTTCTCTAATCGATTGGGCTTAGAATATGTTCTGATCGATTAATGCTCTCTAATCGATTGGGCAATTTTCTCTTAATCGATTACTAGACTCTAATCTATTAGGCTTAAGATATCTTAATCGATTAGACGACTCTAATCGATTACTACAATTTCTCCTAATCGAATGGGCTAACTTTCTCTCATCGATTACAGGGGCCTCTAATCAATTGGGCGCTATCTAATTCATCTCTAATCGATTAAGCTTAAGTTATTTGACTTGTAATCTATCCCTAATCGATTGGGCAAGACTTAAGATTTTCTAACAGATTATTCCTAAGATATCTCTGATCTTATCATAGCCCCTCCATATGCCTAAGTTATGTTTAGTTATCATCAAAACTTTATTATTCTAACATTCTCCCCCTTTTTGATGATGACAAAACATTTGAGAACAATTAGCATGACAATGGGACAGATAGAGACAATGATAGAAAGCTGATAGATATTATAAACTATAAGATAGTTTTTACAAGAAAAGAGAATGATATAGTCTTTAAGCATGAAAATTAAACACACTAGAAAGGAAAAAAATAAGCAAGTAAAGAATGAATGATGCATATGAAAAAGGTTGATGTATGGCTGTGGTTTTGGATCAGTTAGATTCAGTGTCATCCTTCCAGGTTGATGTGTCCAAGTCATAGTCCCCAGATTCACTACTAATTCTTCCAGAGTCAGTTGAGGGATCTTCAAGTAACTCAGTCTGAATTTTAACCTCCTTTTCCTTAGCAGGAGCTTTCTTCTTCTTGGTGACTACTTTCTTCTTAGGAGGAGATGGAGGACGAAGATATGAAAGAATTTTCTCTAGACGACTCTGCTGTTTTGGTTTCTTCTTTGGAGGAAGCTTAGAAGATTTTCCTTTAGGAACACCCTTCCTCTTTGCAGGAGTCTTAGGAGCAGACTTAGGTTCCTCAATTACAATGCCTTTTGTTGCCTTGGTACTCCTCCTTGTTACTGTTTTGACGGCTGGCTTAGGAGCAGTTTTCTTAATTCTTTTCCCTTTGTCAACAGATTGAACTTCTTGCCCCTCTTCTTCCTTATCAGATTTCAAAAATTCTGATGTAGTCTGAATAGGATCCACTACTTTCTTCTGATCAGACTTCTTAAACTTTACTTGCTTCTGGACACCCCAACTAGGAAATACAGGATGAGGCACTTGATGTTTCTGTTCTGATTCTGCCAACTCAGCCTTTGCTGCATCTCTGTCTTCTCTTTCTTTTTGACTCTGAGCCAAAGTCTGGCCTAATTCTTCCACTTGCTGATGCAGCACTTCTGCCTGATGAAGATAGTGAGGCAACAAGTCAACAACAACAGGTTTAGGCTCTCCTTCATACAGAACCATAGCCATCTCTAAGTTATCCTCCAGAACATTTTCAGCATTTTCTGGGGGAACATTAGTGGTGGCCTCAACTTCAGAATCTGAGGCTTCTTCTATCACAACTTCTTCTTCAGTCATGCTTAGTTTGATGGCTTCTGCAAGCTCATGAATTTCCTCAAGTGTCTGGCTCATGGTGGCTTCCTCAGGAATTTGGAGCTTCTGAGAGGTTTCAGAGGCAATGTTGAGAGGATGGTGGCAGCTTCCACAGCCTTTTCTTGAATCTTGCTGCTTTCTCCAGGGGTTGGTACACTGAATATCTTCTCCCCCTTTTTGACATTATCAAAAGAAGGAGGGGAGGCATCAAGGACAACTTTCCCTTTCCTGATATAGGTTTTGGCAATTTCAGGTTTAGGAGAAGGTAGGGATGGAGATGTAGGCTGAGAAGGTGGTGGTGGAGTAGGTTGTTGGGGAGGTGCAGGATGAAAGGCAGGGGTAAGGATGTGGATAGGAGAGGGTGAAGGGTCCGTATGATCTGAGGAACTGGAAGAAGTTTTCTTGGAGGGAGATGAAGGTTTGGATGGTAGAGGAGTGTTTTTGGGAGAGGTTTGTGTTTGGGGAATTGGAGAGGAGGGATGAGAGTGAGAGGGTGAATAATGGATGGGGGAAACCTGATGAGCCTCATGCCCAGCAAATGGAGATAGAGGAGAGCCTGGGAGATTGACCTGATGAGATTGCCTCAGTATGTCCTCCAGCCCAGCAAGTCTGTTGTGCAAGAACTTGTGCATGGTGACTACTGCATCATACCCATTGAAAATAGTCATGGTGCTTTCCTTGACAGACTTGACCACAGAATCATTCAAGGCAGCCACTAATTGTTTCAGCAATCGATCCTCCATGGCTTGATGTTCTAGAGTCATTTCTTCCAAAACTCTGGCAGATACTTGCTTGACCAATTGATCTATGATGTTGGCAGGTAGAGAGACCCCTTGATCTGGAAGAGATGCTGCAGGTTGAGGATGTACCTGGGGTGTAGGGGCTACTGGTTCAGGGGCTGGTGAAGCAGGTGCTGTTTCTTCCTGATCCATAGGGTCTTGGACATGGACTTGGTCAGGTATGTCTCCTGGTTCAAGTCCTTCTTGAGATAGAGCCTCTTCAAAGTGAAGGGCAGGTTCAGTGGTCATGGAGGGAACTTGTCCAAAAGGGGTCAGGCCCATCTTTTTCAGAGTGGTCAGATCACACTTAGGTGGTTCCCTATTCTGTTCTTCTTTAAGCCAGAAAATTTTGTTGTTGCAGAGAATGAAGGAAATAAGTTGAGCAAAAGGGATAGTGGTCTTCACTGTCTTAGTTTTGTGAAACCTCAGAAATTCCTCACAGATAACTTGTCCAGGGTTGATAGGCATCTTGCTGATCAGCATGGGCAGAAGGGGATTGTCAATATCGAGGATGAGAGAGAAATTTCCTGCTTTATTTACCATACATCTGGAGTAGGCATAATGAAGGATTCTGTAGACAGGGGGCAGTTGAGCAGGCTTGAGATTTCCTTGGATTGGACTATCTGGATTATAGATCTTTCTGAGTGCATCATCAGAGAATTTTTCTCTTTCTTACTGGGTATTGCATTCCTCCATCCCTGGTCCATCCATATGAAGCCATTAGTTTAAAAGTTTCCAATCAAAAGAGAAAGTCTTGCCTATGACTTTGGAAGATATGGTGATCCCTGTGACTTTCCCTTCTGACTCTGTGACCTGAATCTTCATATTGGAATAGAAACCCTTCACAACCTTTTCATTGTAGTGATTTTTGACTCCTATCCAATGCTTATAGGGCTCCAACCATTCAGACACAGGATAGCCATTTTTCTCCAGATAGGCTATATCAACAAACCCACATCTTGGTTGCAGAAATCTCTTCCGAATATCTTCTGAGGCATCCTCAATAGGACCCTGAGCAAATGATGAATCAATGGGAACTTCTGTATCCCCTGAAATGAGCTCTCTGACTCTGACTGTAGAAGGACTCTTGGCTTGGGACTTGGATGCAGAACCACGTGTTTTGGCCATTTGTGGTGATGGTTGAGAGGTAGAGGGAGGAGGGTTTAAGGGTGGTGATGAAGGTCTGTAGGTTAAGGCTGGATCACCTTCTGGCAAGGAAACTGTGTCAGGGACAATCTGGGCTCTGTAGTTCTTTGGTATACGCATTTTGGGTGCCATGGAGAGGGTTTATATAGAGGGTTTAAGGATATGGCTGGTGATTCGAAAGGTTGTAACTGGTTTGGAGGAGTTATGTCTGATGATGATTCGAGTAATGGCTATAGTTATGATGGTTACGAAAGGGTTTGATGGTTTCGAACGTTAGGGTTTAAGGATAGATGAAGAGAAGAAGCTTAAAATGAATGCAATATGGTGCGAAATGATGCTTCAGTTACATATGTCAAGTATATATGAGAGAGAAATCACAGAAAAGTATGTAACTGTCAGAGAAAGTGTACATTACAAATGTTACCGTTGATGCCTAATCGATTACGTGTGCTGAGTAATCGATTACAGAGAGTAGTCTCTGATCGATGAGATGCATCTGATCGATTAGGGATTGCTGTGATCGATAGGTCCACGCTGAGTAATCGATCCCCAATCGATTACTCCTTCCTTGTGATCGATCAGATAGTTCTGATCGATTATACCTTTTCCCTAATTGATCTTTTCTTTCTTCTCTAATCGATGCCTAATCGATTAAGGTTGCCTGATCGATTGGACGCAGAACCTGCAAAATTTTAATTTGGCACTCCGATGCCTAAGTTAGTACTAGACCATCAAAACATGGAATAATTCAGATAAATTTTAGAGAATTAAAGAATTTTATACAGACTTACAACTCATTTGGATTTACCATTCCCAATTCTCTTATGATGAACATGAATTGTTCAGTTGCTAGAGGTTTAGTGAAAATATCAGCTAGCTGCAAGTGTGTCAAAATAAATTCCACTCTGACATCCTTCTTTTGCACATGGTCTCTGATGAAATGATGCCTTACATCAATGTGCTTTGTTCTTGTGTGATGCACAGGATTTTTGGCCAAGCTGATCGTGCTTGTGTTGTCACAAAGGATTGAAACTTCTGGAAACTCCATCCCCAAATCCCTTAATTGATGCTTGAGCCATAGAACTTGAGCACAACAGCTTGCAACAGCTATATATTTAGCTTTAGTTGAACAAAGGGAAACACATGTTTGTTTCTTGCTTGCCCAGAAGACTAAGGATCCTCCAAGATATGCACATTGACCACAGGTACTCTTTCTATCAGTTTTGTACCCAGCATGATCTGAATCTGAGTAAGCAATGAGGTACTCCTGAGTTCCCTTTGGATACCACAACCCCAGCTCCTGAGTTCCTACCAGATATCTTAAGATTCTCTTAACACATATATGATGTGTTTCCTTTGGATTAGCTTGATATCTGGCACATACTCCCATACTAAATTCAATATCTGGTCTGCTGGCAGTTAAATATAGGAGAGAACCAATTAGACCTCTATATGTTGATTTATTGAAGTCCTTTCCCTCTATATCAGCATCCATTACTACTGTAGAGCTCATAGGGGTATCTTCTTCCTTAGACAGATCCATTCCAAATTTCTTCAAAATCTCCTTCACATACTTGGATTGGGAAATGAAGATCCCATCCTTTCTTTGTTTAATCTGAAGACCTAGAGAGAAGTTGAGTTCCCCCATCATGGACATCTTGAATTCTCCCTGCATAGTCTTAGAAAATTCCTCACAGAGAGATTCATCAGTAGCACCAAAAATACTATCATCAACATAAATCTGTACAACAAGCATGTTTTTCTTTTTATGTAAAATAAATAGAGTAGTGTCTACTTTTCCTCTTGAAAAGCCTTTTTCTAATAGAAAATTACTTAATCTTTCATACCAGGCTCTTGGTGCCTGTTTGAGTCCATATAATGCCTTTTTGAGCTTAAAAACATGATCTGGTTTGGTAGAAATTTCAAAACCAGGAGGTTGTTCAACATATACTTCCTCCATGATATAACCCATAAGAAAGGCACTCTTTACATCCATTTGATAAAGTTTAAAATTTTTGAGGGATGCAAAGGCTAGTAAAAGCCTTATTGCTTCCAATCTTGCAACTGGGGCAAAAGTCTCCTCATAATCGATACCTTCTTCTTGGTTATATCCTTTAGCCACAAGTCTTCCCTTATTTCTGATCACAGATCCATATTCATCAAGTTTGTTTTTGAAAACCCATTTAGTTCCAATAATAGGATAATTTGAAGGCCTAGGAACTAAATCCCAAACTTGACTTCTTTCAAACTGATTGAGCTCTTCTTACATTGCAACTATCCAATCACAGTCCTTTAGAGCTTCTTTAATGCAAGTAGGTTCAATTTCAGAAATAAAGGCAGAGAAGTGTATTTCATTTTGAACTTGATTTCTGGTTTTAACACCTTCATTAACACCACCAATGATTTGCTCAGGTGGATGATCCCTGTGATGTCTCCATGCTGAGGGTCCAGCTGGTGTATCATGAGAATCATCCTCTTGTCCCTCCTTATCGGATTCATCTAGTGGAGGTAATGATTGTGTACAGTTTTTAGGCCTCCTTTGAAAAATTTATTCATCTTCTGTTGCAATATTCTGTTCAGAGTCAGTTTCATCAAAGACTACATGAACTGACTCTTCAACAGTAGAGGTTCTTTTATTAAACACTCTATAAGCCTTACTTCTACTAGAGTAGCCAATGAAAATTCCAGAGTCAGATTTAGGATCGAATTTACCTAGGTTTTCCTTCCCATTGTTGTGGATGAAGCATTTGGAACCAAAAACCTTAAGGTGACTTACATTTGGCTTTCTTCCTTTGTAAAGCTCATACGGAGTCTTGTCCATTCCCTTTCGAATGTAGTTCTGTTTGAAATGTAACATGCAGTATTCATTGTATCTGCCCAGAACACTTGAGATACTTCTTTTTCATTAAGCATTGTTCTGGCCATCTCAGTGAGTACTCTGTTCTTCCTTTCAACCTCTCCATTCTGTTGAGGGGTTCTAGGAGCTGAGAAATTGTGATTGATGCCATTTTCTTTGCACAACTCTAGAAAGTCTTGGTTCCAGAATTCTCCTCCATGATCTGTCCTGATTGAGCTGATTTTCTTGTCTTTTTCATTCTGCACTTTCTTAGCAAACACATAAAAAGCATCAAAGGCTTCATGTTTGGAGGAAAGAAACATAGTCCAAGTGAACCTAGAATAGTCATCCACAATCACAAGAGTGTACAGACTTCCTCCTAGACTCTTCACTCTTGCTGGACCAACCAAATCCATATGAATTAGTTCTAGGGGTCTATTAGTGGTAACTTCCTTCTTAGGTTTAAAGGAGGACTTTGTTTGTTTCCCCTTTTGACATGCTTCACACACCAAATCAGATTTTACTTTCATATTTGGTATCCCAATAACCAAATCTTTTTTGATTAATTTCTCTAGTTGAGACATATTAACATGAGCTAATCTTTTATGCCATAACCAGCAGTTATCAGAATTGCTTATAAAATATTTTTCAGAAAGATGCTGATTTAAATCAACTACATACAGATTTCCATTCCTGTTAGCTTTCAGTCTATAATTTATATTTGATTTGTCTATAGCTAATTCCTTTTTATCTACTATGAGGCATTCATTTGAGTCAAAAATTACCCAGTTACCTCTGTCAGTACTTTGACTGACACTTAGCAAGTTGTGGCAGAGACCTTCCACAAGATAGATATCTTTGACTGGACCAATGTCTCCTTTCCCAGCAATTTTGCCAGACTGATTTCCTCCAAAGCTAACTTTGGCACCATCCTTTAAAATCAGGTTGTCCAGTTTCTCTTTGTCTCCTGTCATGTGCCTTGAGCATCCACTGTCTATATACCATTTAGCATTGTTGGATGCTGTGAGACATACCTGCACAGACTAAACAGATTTAGGTACCCAGATTTTCTTGGGTCCTTTGGGATTAGTTTGCTGCCTTTGATCCAAGTGGATCTTAGGCTCATGTGTTCCTTTAGGGACCCACTTGTATGATTTTGATAATCCATGTTTCTTAGGATAACATGTTGATTCAGAATGGCCTTTTCTATTACAGTAATTGCAGAAAGAGAAAGGTGATAAATAATCTGAAGCTTTTTTGAAAAACTTCCAGTATGATTTTTCCTTTGGCACAGATTTATTTCCTTCCAAATTTTTGGGAGTTGAATCATATCCTATCCCAGTTTTATCTCTATATGCCTTTTGATTCATTAGCATAATATCAAGTATTTCTGTGCTCTTTGTGAACTTCTTTAAAAGTTCAGAAATTTTCTCATTTTCTTTCAGAAGTGTTTCACAATTCTTGCAATCAAAGTTCTCTTGAAAAGCCTTTTCTGAAATCTGTTTACATTTTTCACAATCAAATTTTTCAGCTTTCTTTTCAAATTCTTTGTTTTTCTTTCTCAAAATAGATACTTCTTTTGCTAGCTTTTCAAATTCAATATGTATATCATCATAAGCATCTTGAAGTTCTTGATAGGATGGGTTAGTAGAATATACCTCACTATTGGATGATTCCTCTTGAGCCACCAGGCAGAGGTTGGCTGCTTCCTCAACATCACTAGTCTCCTCATCCAAACTGTCTCACCATATAGACGAAACATAGGCTTTCTTTCTGCCTTGGAACTTCTCCTTCTTTTTCTCTTTCTCTTTAAATCTTTGAAGACTTGGACATTCATCTTTGAAGTGTCCAGGCTTCTTACATTCATAGTATACAGGAGCATTTTTCTGGGAGTCCATTCTGATGTTGCTTGGGCCACCTCTCTGGTATCTCCTTCCATTTATGAAGAACTTTCTAAATTTTCTGACCATAAAGGCCATCTCATCATCATCCAGTTCCTCCTCATCTTCCTCATCCTCATCATCTTTTGTGGAGGCTGTTAGTGCAAGAGTCTTTTTCTTTTTATCTCCATAGAGCTCTCTTTGCACTTTAATGGTCGTTTCATACTCAGCCACGCTTCCAAATAATGAAGTGATGGAGCTCATGGATTCTCCTCTCATTTCTTGGATTGCAGTAGCTTTCATCTGCCATTCAGGAGTCAGAATCTTTAAGATTTTGGAGACTTGTTCTGCCTCTGAGATCCTTCTTCCTAGAGCTGTAAGATTGTTGATCAAGTGAGTGAATCTGATTTCCAGCTCCCTAATTGGTTCTCTTTCTTCCATTTTGAATAAATGAAAGTCAGTAATAAGTTGCTCAACTCTTCTAGTCTTTACACCACTGGTCCCCTCATGAGCAACGGCTAGGGCATCCCACATATCTGTGGCAGTCTCCAGATGACATACTCTAAAGTATTCCTTTTGACTTAGGGCATTCTGAAGAATCAAGACTGCTCTGCTGTTGAGTTCCAAGTCTCCTTTGTCATCATCTGTTAACTCCTGATGAAGCTTTGGCACTTGAACTCCATTTTCTGATTTCATAGGAACAAGATTTCCTTCTTCAACTATCCTCCAGAGATCATACCCAGATGATTTGATAAACACTTTCATCTTCATCTTCCAAAAAGTATAATGTTCACCATTGAATCTAGGGGGTTTGTTGATTGAGCTGCCTTCTGGGAGCACGTTATCATATCCTGCCATGATAGAACTTTTCTTCTCCTGATCGTGGGATCAGTGGAATCTGAGAAGACCAGGCTCTGATACCAAATGTAACAGGCAGGAATGCACAAGAGGGGGTTGAATTGTGCTTTTAAAATCTATCTCTGAAAACAACACAGTTTATACTGGTTCAGCCCAAACTTGGCCTACGTCCAGTTCTCCAACTTGCAGTTGGGTTCCACTAATTCCTCAAGATTAAATCAGGCTCTTGACAGCCTTTACAAGTGACAGCAAGAACTCCCCTCTTTACTGGTCACTCCCCCTTACACTTTTTAAGATTACACCCTACTCTTAATATCCCACTATCTTAAGAGTAATTCTCACTTGATACTGAATACAGAGTAATTGTTCACTCAATTAAACAGATTTTGTTACATACTTAAGAATATGAGAACAGTAAGTATTGAGAGTATTGAATGCAGTAGATACAGGTAATCAATGTGGCAATCAATTCTACTAACTAACTTCTTCCCAAAGGCATTTATAGTTTCTTCTAAAAATATATCCGTTGACAATATGGCCGTTGAACATGTCAAGAGAGTTGAGTGATCTGGTGGAGTATTGGAGATGTATTCTGCTATGCATTTACTCCATTGTACTTGATTTTGCTTTAGCTCATCTCTCTTCATCTATCGCTGAAAGGGTAGGTGAGCTCCAACGGCTCTTTTGATCAGAGTGTGTCCTAACGTAAACTTCCTTAAGTAGGTCTGAACAACTCTGTACTTGGAAAGCTAAAAATAGGCTTGTCATTGATTTTGAATATTTTTCATCGCCACTCAGATTACAGTCTTTAATCGATCACAGGACTTGGTGACTGATCGATTACGTATCGATTAAGCATAGATTATGTCCTGCATCACTGAGCAATAGATTAGAAATTCATGCGCCTAATCGATTACAGGGGAAGCCTGATCGATTAGGCAGGTTTAATCGATTACAAACAGATTACACTCAGATTACATGATTTCTCTAATTGATTACTAAATTTTCCTATAATCGATTAATGTTCTCTAATCGATTGGGCTTAGAATATGTTCTGATCGATTAATGCTCTCTAATCGATTGGGCAATTTTCTCTTAATCGATTACTAGACTCTAATCTATTAGGCTTAAGATATCTTAATCGATTAGACGACTCTAATCGATTACTACAATTTCTCCTAATCGAATGGGCTAACTTTCTCTCATCGATTACAGGGGCCTCTAATCGATTGGGCGCTATCTGATTCGCCTTTAATCGATTGGGCGCTATCTGATTCATCTCTAATCGATTAAGCTTAAGTTATTTGACTTGTAATCTATCCCTAATCGATTGGGCAAGACTTAGGATTTTCTAATAGATTATTCCTAAGATATCTCTTATCTTATCATAGCCTCTCCATATGCCTAAGTTATGTTTAGTTATCATCAAAACTTTATTATTCTAACAGCCATTAGATGCGCTAGTAAGGAGGGTAGATCAAACAGTCTGGAGTCCGATTAAGAAAGGAAGAGGGAGACTGAGGCTTACTGATTGCACCATATTTTTATACACTTTTCATTGATAAAATCATTGGATTATTGCATGTTCTAGGAGTAATTGTGCCTAATTAGGATAAATTCTGACTTTCATACACTTTGTTGGAGTTTATACTAATCAAGGGCAATTTGGTCATATTAGCATAATTTATTGATTTACATATTCCCAAGAACATTTTGATGCTACCTTGAGTGTAATTTTGAGTGCAGGTCATAAAAGAAGTAGGCCGCACGGAAGAGCAAGTTACGAAGAAGAAAGCTGGCCAAAGCAAGAAATTGATCATAGCTTTTTCGAGCATCTAGCTGCAGCCAGAAGATCTTCTCGCTGCAGCCAGGAAGACAGAAGCTTTGGCCAACTCTCTGTCAAGGTCGCTGCAGCGAGAAGATTTGCTCGCTGCAGCGAGAACGAGCTGACAGATACGCGATTTCAGCTGGTTTTTCGGGTTTTTAGGGTACCCATTGGTAGGATCCGACCCAAAACAACCTAGACCCGACTTCTAAACATAAAAATCGAACTAACACTCAATTCCCATCATCTTTTCCACCTCCATTCACTCCCAAACCCTAAAATCCTCTCATCCTTCTTACATCTCCATCTTCTTCATCTTCCATCTTCTTCCACCCTCTTCTTCCATGGATTTTCGAATGGAGCTTCTTCTTGGGGTTCCTCTTGGAGTTTCTATGTTGGATTGAGGAGCTCTTCATCTCTTGAGGATGGGTTGATGGTGTCTCAAGCATGGGTTCTTCATTAGGGGAGTTTTTCTTTGTTCTAACATATGTATTTATGATTTCTTCTATGTTTATTTGAATTTCTCTTGGAGATGTTTGGATTTATGTATTGGAATGAGATTTTAGATATGTATGTGTATGAACTATATGTGTTTATTTTGGGCTTTGAACACTTGAGTTATGAATTCTTATCTACATTGTGGTTGCATGAAATTAATCTCATTTTAGTGGTTGCTAATGGGCTTACTTGATTGCTTCCATTCATAATTGTTGTGGTTGCACTTTTATGAGAGCCACAAGTGTTTTGACTCAAAGTATTTCACACATCAAGTGGACCTTAACACTAACCCTAAGTAATGGCTATGAAAGTGGTTGCTAGATTAGTCATTAATTAGGGCCAGTGGACCCCTAGTGGTTGCTTGGGGATTATTTTATTAGACTTGATGAATTGAACCCCTAAATGATTTGAACCTATGTTTATCACCTCACCTAGACTCAAGAGATCCATTCCATCAACTTCACTTCACCCATCCAACCATTCCTCCTCATTAAGGAAAAGATAAAAAAAAAATATTGTAGTTAGGCTCATTTTGCATATTTCATATTAAAACCCAACAAAACCCCTTTTTATACTTCATTTGCATGACATTTAGTTTCCTAGGTTAGTCATTAGGCTCCTTGAGAGACGATCCGGGATCGCACCATTATAGTGCAATCCTTGGTTAATAAATATTTTTGCATTTAACCCCCAAGGCGATTAGGAAAAGGTTAAATCAATGGCGCCGTTGCCGGGGAGTCATTTTTGACTCTCTAGGATAACTAAGTGTCACTTGAAACATTTAGAAGGGGTAGGAGCCTTTAGGTCATATTTGCATTATTTCACCATTTAGGTTAGCTTAGATGCATTGCATTTTGCATACTTTTTCTTCTTTTTAATTCTTGTATTTGTTTGCACATAGATTGATTGCTTGTGATTCTTTAGGACTAAATCATTGAATTCTCATGTCTTGGAATTACAAAAACTTTGGTTACAATCATGATCCACTTGGGGATTCTCATTCTTTTGCAAGAAATACCACTAGGACGGAAGATGCACCTTCTTCAAGCATGGATGAGTTTCGTAAAGAAAGAGATAAAATGATGGCCAATCTAAATTCTTTCTTCAAATCCTATGACACACAATGTAGGGACCCAACTTCATCCATACCACATTCATACTTCAATGATCCTTACTCACCATATTTTCCTCCACACCATGAGCCATACCCTTCACCATACCAATCCTCACTATATGAGCCTTCACTTCCACCATATAAGCCATATCATGAATCTCCCCTCCAATTCGAGCCACAATCTCCATTCCTACCTTGTACACCCCTATCTCACCATTCCTACCAAACTACATACCAACCACCACCACGTGATCCCTCACCTCCACCCAAACCCATCACACCTAAACCAACTGGGCTTGATGCTTTCTTCGATTATCCTAACATGGATGATCATACAAAGGAGCTCAAGAGGATGTATGAGGTCCATAAGGCTCGTTCCATGGAGTTATATAGAAAGAAGACAACAATTGGACTCTCCAAGAAATTGGAAGATGAATTGGAAGAGCTAGGGGAGTACCTCAATGCATTCTACCTACATGTGCTTTGGAAAAGAACGGGAGGAGAAGAAGGAACCTTATGGCCTTATGCCAATAATGCTGAAGAGGAGCCGGGGACATTTAATAAAGCGCACCATCCCACATCTCTTGTGGAGAATACCCAACCTCCAGTGGTGACCTTTAATGACCTTACACAAGTCGAAGAAATGAAGCAAGCTACTCCACAACCTCAAGAGGAAATGCACTCCCCACTAGGTAATACTCCTATCCTTGAGGAGATTATTCCTTCTTTGGTTGATCCCTTGATTGAACAAGCTACTAATCATATGAGTGAA
The DNA here is from genome assembly GCA_037074515.1 of Mimosa bimucronata. Lineage (NCBI taxonomy): Eukaryota > Viridiplantae > Streptophyta > Magnoliopsida > Fabales > Fabaceae > Mimosa > Mimosa bimucronata. The sequence continues at coordinate 8,716,570 of CM073446.1, forward strand.
GATGAGGTGGATGAGGAAATCATTTGTGAATTCCCTCATCGATTTATTGATGAATATGCTCAACTTAGTGCCTCAAGTAGTAGTAATTCAATTGAGAATGTTGCTTGCACTATCATGGATTCTTCTTGTGATAACCATGCTTCTCTCCTTAATACTAGTTATGATGATGTTGTTGAATTACATGTGATTGAATCTTGTTCATGTGTGGAGTTTGAAATTTGTGTGCATTGTTATGCGGTGAAAAATCATTTAGTTATTGAATATCCAAAGCATGATTGTGCCATATTGAATGACTCTACTATTGAGCATGATGCATCTGCTAGAGCTAGGAGTGCTGAAAGTTGTAAGCATGATATAATTGGGAATGACGATTCCATTGTGGTTGAGGATGCAAATGTTTTTGTCCCCATTGAATTACATGATGTTGAGATTGCACCATGGAAGGATTCTCCATGTTTAAATTTGAAGATTGTTGATAATAGGGAACCCTTCCAACAAATACTTTCTTGTGATCTTCCACCCGACATATCTAAAAATGAAAGTTTTTGTTGTGTATATGCAAGCGACACTTCGTGCCCCAACCATATGTTGGACTTTGCGATTTCTGCTACACATACACTTGAATGTTTTGAAAATGAATTTCCTTGTGTTACTCCTACTGATGGGAGTTTGATTGACTTTCTTGGTTGCAATACCTATTTAGAAAAATCATTTCCTTGCCTAGAATTGGATACTGCTTTGTTTGTTGTATTCTCTTTGCAGGAAACACAACACTTCACACCAAGGAAGGAACATGTGGGAGAAGTGGCCTACATGAAGACATGCATGTTTCTCATTCGAGATGAGAACTTCTCCTACAAGAGTTTGAAGCGTTTTAAACGCAAGGTTGTCCCTCTCCTCTCTTGTATCCTCATTGCCTTTAATTTTTGCATGCTCTTTTGAGATTATGATGAATGATAAGTGTGGGGGAGGGACTGCACCATTAGAAAAAGGTAGTCTTAGTGTTAGTTGAGTCAATAAATCCCCATTGTGTTCTCTTGCTTGTTGCACCTTACATTTTGATTTTGCATTGGGGACAATGCAAGATTTAAGTGTGGGGGAAGGGTTTGTGTGTTGTTTAGGTAGTCTTGCTTGATCCATTGATTTTATCATGTTATACCACATTAGAGGTAATTTTTTTTAAAAAAAAAACATTTTTGTCAAATTTTTCTAAACCAAGGTAGATTTTGCCTCTTAGTCTTGTATTGTGATGAAGGGTCGTATTCATTGCAATGGAGGACCTAGTTGCATTTCCTACCCATTTTAAAACTTGCTTTTTGAAAACCTAGTGTGGCAACAATTTTTGAAAACCATGGAGCAAGAATGAACCTTACCCTATGACCAATGAGCTTCATGAGCAATGGGAAGAATCCAAAGAAATATGCATTTTAGCTTTTCAATTTTCAAAAAGCCAGTGATGAGTTATTTTCAAGCATATGCATTGTGTTAATTGGCCTTGCAATTTGATATTTGATTGGCAATTGAGGTTAACCTTGTTGTGAGATTTTTGGGCCTATTTTCATTTCAAGAGTGTATGCTTGCTTGATCATTCAATTTCTAGAACTTGTCTCTACTCTTTGTCAAAGCTAGAATTGCATTCATACATGAAGATGATTTAGGCATTCTTTTCATCACCCTATTTTTCCCAAACACAAGCCTACAACATGACATTTTCCATTGTTCACCCACTTTGAGCCATGCCTTGGTTGTAATGCATTAATGTGAATTTTGTGAAGAAGCATTAAGTTTGAGCCACTTTTGTTTGTTGTTAATGCCATGTATGTGTTGAAAAGAAAAAAAAGCAAATAGAAAAGTTTGCATAAAAATAAAGAAATAAAAATGAAAAAAAAAAGAAGAAGAAAAAGAATGTTTGAAGAATAAGGCATTTCTTGGTGTGGCATCATTATTGTTGAAATTATGCTCTTATGTGCTATGTACTCCAATAGTGACACTGAATTGCATTGCAACTTTTACTTTTCCATAACATGCAATCCATCTTGCCTTTTCCATCATTTCAACCCTACAAGTCCTTTTGATTCATACATGATTGTATGCTTGAGTGGAGATATTAGATTAGTTACAAGCTTATGGCAAATTGTTGTTTGAGCAAGTTGAGTGTGAAAAAACCCCACATAAGGTAAGGAGAGTGAAACACTATTATCTTGAGAGTCCTCTTTGCCATTGCTTATCCAATTGCTTTGCCAATTCTCCCTTTGCATATTCTTGATCATGATTCATGCTAGCTTGAGATTATTGATTGGTTAAAACCATTATTCTTTGCATTGTACCCTTTGTCCAGGAGTACAAAGATTTAAGTGTGGGGGAAATGATTGCACCATATTTTTATACACTTTTCATTGATAAAATCATTGGATTATTGCATGTTCTAGGAGTAATTGTGCCTAATTAGGATAAATTCTGACTTTCATACACTTTGTTGGAGTTTATACTAATCAAGGGCAATTTGGTCATATTAGCATAATTTATTGATTTACATATTCCCAAGAACATTTTGATGCTACCTTGAGTGTAATTTTGAGTGCAGGTCATAAAAGAAGTAGGCCGCACGGAAGAGCAAGTTACGAAGAAGAAAGCTGGCCAAAGCAAGAAATTGATCATAGCTTTTTCGAGCATCTAGCTGCAGCCAGAAGATCTTCTCGCTGCAGCCAGGAAGACAGAAGCTTTGGCCAACTCTCTGTCAAGGTCGCTGCAGCGAGAAGATTTGCTCGCTGCAGCGAGAACGAGCTGACAGATACGCGATTTCAGCTGGTTTTTCGGGTTTTTAGGGTACCCATTGGTAGGATCCGACCCAAAACAACCTAGACCCGACTTCTAAACATAAAAATCGAACTAACACTCAATTCCCATCATCTTTTCCACCTCCATTCACTCCCAAACCCTAAAATCCTCTCATCCTTCTTACATCTCCATCTTCTTCATCTTCCATCTTCTTCCACCCTCTTCTTCCATGGATTTTCGAATGGAGCTTCTTCTTGGGGTTCCTCTTGGAGTTTCTATGTTGGATTGAGGAGCTCTTCATCTCTTGAGGATGGGTTGATGGTGTCTCAAGCATGGGTTCTTCATTAGGGGAGTTTTTCTTTGTTCTAACATATGTATTTATGATTTCTTCTATGTTTATTTGAATTTCTCTTGGAGATGTTTGGATTTATGTATTGGAATGAGATTTTAGATATGTATGTGTATGAACTATATGTGTTTATTTTGGGCTTTGAACACTTGAGTTATGAATTCTTATCTACATTGTGGTTGCATGAAATTAATCTCATTTTAGTGGTTGCTAATGGGCTTACTTGATTGCTTCCATTCATAATTGTTGTGGTTGCACTTTTATGAGAGCCACAAGTGTTTTGACTCAAAGTATTTCACACATCAAGTGGACCTTAACACTAACCCTAAGTAATGGCTATGAAAGTGGTTGCTAGATTAGTCATTAATTAGGGCCAGTGGACCCCTAGTGGTTGCTTGGGGATTATTTTATTAGACTTGATGAATTGAACCCCTAAATGATTTGAACCTATGTTTATCACCTCACCTAGACTCAAGAGATCCATTCCATCAACTTCACTTCACCCATCCAACCATTCCTCCTCATTAAGGAAAAGATAAAAAAAAAATATTGTAGTTAGGCTCATTTTGCATATTTCATATTAAAACCCAACAAAACCCCTTTTTATACTTCATTTGCATGACATTTAGTTTCCTAGGTTAGTCATTAGGCTCCTTGAGAGACGATCCGGGATCGCACCATTATAGTGCAATCCTTGGTTAATAAATATTTTTGCATTTAACCCCCAAGGCGATTAGGAAAAGGTTAAATCACTTACACTCAATGAAGTTGTGGAGCGCGATCTTTTAATAAATAATATATCTAAAGATTTGGTTACTGATAGAGCACAATGACGTCGTGCGATCCATGTAGCCAACCCCACTTAGTGGGATAAGGCTTTGTTGTTGTTGTTGTATTAATAAAAATAGTTCTCCATACAAAATCCAGCTCTGACGTTAGAAAAACTCAAATATAATATTTCTTATAGTTTCAACAGAAAGAATAACACGTATGGACACAGTCCACGAGGGTAACCAAAGATAACTCAAAGCTATGAACGCAAGCGTGGACTCGATGAGGGTAGGTGACTAAGTAATCAAGGGCGGCTCGAGACTATGAAACAAGTACATATACAATGCTAAGGACGTGTGATAGCAGCATGGTAATTAAACTCGGACCAGCAACTAGCCCGGTCGAGGCAGAGGGTTAGAGTTCAGAACCAAACCGTGAGTCAGCCCGGTGAAAGAATAAAAAATTAAATAATAAAATCATCCAAGTATCAATAACTTCCAAAAATCCAAGCAATAACTTCACTTACCATCTTGAATCATTAACAAAAAATATCCAAGTATCAACGTTGTTTACAAATTCTTTGAAAAAATGAATCATTATATGATATCATACTGTCATCCAATGACACAAAATGGTTAGCAACAAATTAGTACCTAGTGGTGCTAATAACAAATAGTTAAAATAGGATATAAAAAATAAATAACAACATAAAAATATTGGAAAGTTGTCTCCGTAGGTTCCGGTTTTTTTTAATTAGTAGTGGTGTTAAATGTTAATAGTATTATTTTGATTTTCCTTTTATTTTATTATCCTACACCAATCTCACCCATTATCATATCCTTATCCCTTCCAGATTTCACGCTGCAGCTTTGTCCCCTTTCAAATTTCAATTTAACACGTGGAGGCAGCTTATTTACACATCTCACACCTTAACTTTCAAAGCATCACACTTGATTAAAGACAGAGCCACAGAATAATATTCATCTTCACCATCAATCCTCTTCTTCATCGCACAAAGAGAGGGAGCGGGAGAATCGACAGCACCGCTGGAGTAAGGAACCTCACCCTCATCATCATCTTCCATCTCTATCACCATCACCATCCTGCTCTCCCAGTCTCCCTTCGAACTCGATGCGCCCTCAGCTTCCCCCATCTGCTCCATTCTCCTTCTTCGCCTCCTCCATTCTTCTTCTTCCTTTTGTTAACGCTGACTGCGATTTGGGAGTTGGTTCAAAAAAAAAGAGAGAACCGGCTGGCTCGCCCAACTCGGCGAGTCAATCGGGTTCATCCCGGGTTATGCTGGGTTGACCGAGTCAACCCCGGTTTGCTATATGCCCAGGTTGGTTCCATACTCGGACTGCTCCATGGTCCAGGTAGGCTGGTTCCGGGCCGGATCGACCCGGGTTTGATAACCATGGATAGCAAAGTTATCACATTTACAATCGAATCAAAATAAAGTATTGATCGGAGAAGATGGAGTATTTATTTTCTAACCAATTTTGAGATCATATTGACCATCTTCATTCATTCGTACGCTTCTTTCCAAGTGCATATATTCAATGAGCACAATGGGTTGGACTACATGCATCTTTCGATGGATCTCTTCAACTCCGAATGCTCTTCATCTTTAATCTTCTGTGCAACTTAAAATCAATTAAAATAAAAAATTAATGCGTTGACTATTCGAGTGTATTCTAATACCCCTCCGATCCCTATTATAAGAGATAGTCAACCTGTTTGCACATGCCAATAAAACATGTTAGAATCGTTTATTATTGGTAGATATAATAAATGTTTCAATTTTTATCCCCACTCATTTATTGTACACACTTTCTCTCCCCTCTTTTCATTAATTAATATATAAGGATAGAAATGGAAAACATTCATTTATTACTTTGACTTTTACATGTTACCTTTTATAATTTGGAACAAATTAAAATTTATCATGTTACCTCTTATATTTAGGAGCAAAGGGAGGGAATAATTTTAATAGCATTAAAATCATGATATTTGATCGATGCTTTAGTTTCCATTAGAATAGGCCTTGACATCAGAACATTAAAAAACGAGATTATTCCATTTGGTCCAGACACAAAAATCTGGGAAAACGTGAGGCTCCAAATTCTAATTTCTAAATCATATATTCAGGCTTCTATAGACTATATATAGAGCAGTCATTCACCATTCTGTTTTGTTTGCTTCATGAAGGATCTCTCGCCTTTCTTTTTCTTTGCCGGTTGGCTCTAATTTCGACCCTTTTTTCGTTTTGTTTTCCTCATCTCCCTTCCTTTTGTCTTTCAATATGTCCACAAACACGAGGCCCCTAACAAAAGTAGACAGGATCAATGGTTTTCCAGATGCAGTGCTTGTTCATATTTTCTCTTTCCTTTCATCAGTTAAGCAGTTGCCACAAGCCTCTTGTAGTCTTGTCCAAGAGGTGGAAGCCACTCTCGCTTTCTTTCTGACTTGTCCAAGGTTTAGCATATCAGCAAACGTACGGGTCATAAAAAATAGTATAGAAAATGTTGTTGTTCCAACAGGGACTAAGGCAAAAGTGGATTAATTATCGCAATTATATTATCAATTAGATTGAGTGAGAATTTTTGTATTTTAAATTTCAAAAGTACATAAAATGAAAATAACCTGACAAATACTAAATTAAAACTTTAAGTCAAAACAAAAGATATTTAGGATTATTTATCCACTTTGTATTTCATGATGCTTAATTGTTCTTGCCCTAATGATAATTAATAATCACTATGATCTTGTTTGAAGTCTTATCCATTTGGATAGCTCTCTCAAGCCTATCCAAACCTTAATTAACACTAATATGCATAATCTCTTACTACATATTATGTTAACTGGTCTTTATAAACAACCCACTTCAATTCCACAAAGCTTGATTAATGAATATCTCTATCTCGCCAACTAACTCTCAATCCCAACTTGGATTTAACCTAGTTTTTTACCTAATTAATGCTCTCTTAAGCCATTAATTCAACAAACAATCTAAATGTTGGTCACCCACTTAAAAAACATTAAGCACAAATTAAATCCACAACATAATAGTTGTTAATCATCAAAAGAAAAAGTGGTTAAAGCATCAATCATACAAAGCCTCAAAATAAACCTAGAACAAATTAACTAGCTACTCATAACTACTAATAAAATCACAAAATTAGAGTCTTGACAGTGTTAGAATCATAAGTTTTGATGAAGACTGACCCCATAAATAACATAAGTAAAATAAGTGTAAGTTACCTTGAATTTAGACAAGTAAAATCTGATAGGTAACAGATCACTATCGCTAGAGCAAAAATCTATCGCAAATGAAAAGCTCAATTATATCAGATGAAAACTTAGCAGAACACTAAGATAAAAATATCTCTATCACTAAGTTTATCCCTATCGCTAATAGACAAAGAGCCATAGCAAATAAAGACTTAGAAATATCAAAGTTAATATCTATCACTAAGTCATTTACTATCGCTAAAGATTATCCTATCGCTAGAAGTTCATGAATAAATAACTAGTAGAAAAATGAATAAAGTCTTTGAACTAATGAAATCAGCTAGCGATAAAAGATTCAGCTATCGATAATAGGATACCTGTAATAACTTGGAACATTCAGATAGCCAAGTATCCTTTAGCTAATGAGCAAACAAATGACTAGCGAAAATGGGATTAGCTATCGATAGTAGAATGTTTATTAAGATGACATAGCTAGTATGCTGAACGTTGAACTAGAAGAATATGCTAGCGATAATGTTTATGTCTATCGATAGAAACTGCTTTGAAATTTCTTATATATTACCACTGTCTCATTCAGCTAATGGACTAAGCTTGCGATATCATCTACATTGTATTACATAAGTACTTGTTTTTAACTAACAGCTCAAGTACAGAAATTATACTATGCAATTAGCGATAGCAAAGCATGCTAGCGATAATGAAAAAGCTGACACACAAGTACATTTGGTAAAGACGTTCAGAACGCGCAGTCTAACTCACTCTATGCATGAACAGTTGAATCTAGGACAGAAGTTTGAATTAACTGAAGAATAGCATTTATTTCCAACGGCTATGAGCTTCCAACGACTATATTAAAACGGCCACATGAAGCTGAAAGAAAAAGGCAAGATGTGAAGATATAAATAGATCAAGACTTGCTTTCAGAAAATTAATGAACTAGAACGAAGAAAACAATGATGAACATGGCTTTTATGCCGAATTGTTGATTACACTGATTGAGAGCTAAATCTAGTGAGCCCAGAAATGAGGCAAGAATGTTGAGTCAAGAAAATTAGAAAAAGAGAGATAGAGCACTCATTGTTCAATCTGTTTAAGCTCTAGGATTGTAATCTCCTCATATATTCCTCTATACTTAAGTGATTATCACAATCTGTTCATTTAGTGAACTTATTATCTTAAATCCTCTACTGTTTGAGGTTGTTCTAAAGCTTGGTGCTTTAAGAACAGGGTTGTAACCTTACAGGTTATAAGGGGGAGTGTTTAGAGAGTATTCTAAAGCTCTGTGAAAAAGTTGACAGGTGAACCTGTGTTCGTAAAACCTGTGGTAGGCTTCACAAGTGCCCGGCTAAACTTGTGGGTTGTAAAGGCTTCTCTTGTGCCCGGTATAAACAAGAGGGTAGTGGAAATCTCAGGTGGAGCCTGAGGACTGGATGTAGGTCTGGGTTGACCGAACCAGGATAAACTTTGTTTGCATTATCTCTTCCCTTAACTCTCTTAGTTTCTAGCATATCAAACTTATATTAGTACATTTCATACTTTGAAATATTCTGTGATAAACAGAAAAAGATTATAAACGAAGACCTTCACTATGTTTCAAAAAGGAGAAGTGTCAAATTTTACCCTATAACCCAATTCACCCCCCCTCTTGGGTGACAGCCATCACTAACAGACAATATAATTTAAAGGAAGATGAAAAGGAACAAGAAATTGTTCAGAGCACTCCCCAAAATGCCGTCCTTTCTCTCCTCCATTCAAATGCAGCTGGCCTCCACCAATGGCAAGAGAAGAATGAACAGTACACGACAGAGCTGGTCTTCAATCGATCACCTCCACGGTCCTCTCGTCATCCCATGAAGAAGATCCATGAAACTCCAAAGGCTCTCTCTCCCGCTCTAGTTCTCGCTGCGTCCCTCCAGAAAGTGTGAGGAAAATTTTGGGATGGTGATGAACAGTGTAAATGTTCGGCCTCTAGGTTAGAATAACCAATGATGAAATGCTACCGTCTTGCTGGCTGGAAGTAACGAGAAACAATTACTAAAATAAAGCAACTAAACCAAGAGAAAACAAAAGTAATAGTAATGATAACAGTAACCTAATATCGTTACCAACACAGTAACTACTAGCAGCTACCTTTGACGAAAAGGTTCAAACATTTTTATATTATTATTTTTTTCCTTTTATATCCTAAATCTATCTATTTCCTTTTTTTTGTTTAAAATTATAATATTTAAATTAAGTCCCACAAATGATCCACCAAATTGATATCTTATCAAAATATTAACCAAATCCCTCTTATTTAGCATGAATGACTCCCCAAATATACCCAATATATCAACTCTAATTAAAAATACGGAGTCATCACTTTCTCTACACTCTCTACTTTAACGGTTTAAAGTTCCGGAGTCTTCCAATTTTTCATCGCTTTGTAGACAAAGTGCTAAAATTGGTGGATTTAAAATCTGTCAAAAAGCTTTTGTTATTGTTCTTCATGTGGATTGTTATGTATAATTATATAGTCGTGAGTATTTTAGACCCAATGAGATTAATAAGTGTATAATTGCTGTGATTAGTGGTAAACTTGAACACCTAGAGCTATATATGAGGCCGTGGGATGCATATGAGTTGCCCTCAAGTGTTTTCATTGCCAATGACATTAAGGTTTTGAAGTTGAATTCTGTAACAATTGGTGATCTTTCTCAAATTAATTTGCCTTTGCTTGAAGTATTACATTTGAAACATGTTAAATTTTCTGATTATTTTAAAAGTTTGGAAATGATTCTCTCCTCATGTGCTTTGCTGAAATTGCTGTGACCAAATGTTGCACAATCTCTGATGCCATTGAAAGTTTTGTCTAATGTTACGTTTCTAGACTTAAATAAGGTATGAAAACTACGCATCATAAGCAAATTGGTTAAGTCCCTATCTCTCTTTCTCCCCTAACTCTTGGTCTCCTTTAATATTTTAAACAGGATATGTGGCCATTTAGTGATGAAATCCCAATGTTTTAGCCCACTTGAAGTGTACTGCTAATGAGTGGACTAGGATGGTGAATCAGCTTCAAAGCTTCCCCAAACTACAAAGGCTTGTAATTTACAAGGTTTGTAGGCTTTAACTTCTTTATTTCTTTATAGTGAAATGCTTCTATCAGTTAGGTTTTAACTTAAATCTGTTTATTTGTCTATGTGCAGGTTGTTTCTGAGTCTCCATACCTGAACCAATACTTGATGTTCCTCTTTGTCTTTGATTGCAACTGCAAGAGTGATTTGTAACGAAGAATTCCAAAGTTTTGAGGACTGGCAGTGTTGGTCATTGGATTGAAGATAAGTATTGGCTTATGCACTGGGGGGCAAGGTACAAAGAATTAGCTGTATACCTCCCTGAGAGCTCTGCCGTCTCATGAATGAACAGCTGCCTATATTTTTTATTTATTGATGCTTCATTTATATAAAATTTAACTATTTTTATGCACTTTTAATTATAGAGCATTTTCTATTAAATGAAATTAAAGACGGTAGTAAAAATGATTAAAAGTATACTTTTTAAACTTCATAGACCAAAAGAAGAGACTTGAAGTAAAAATATAGGGCTAAATGTATACTTTAGTTACAAGTAAATGGTAATTAAAAAGTTTTTAAAATGTCAGTTTTTAAATTATTATTATTATTGATATTATTGTATTGTTATTTTCTTTCTATTTTTATTTGCTTTACTTTATTCCCCACAGCCGAGTGATGTCATTTTGGAAGAGTGAAGGAGGATACATACATAACGCACAAAGGAAGAATAACCCTTAATTTTCTGTTATAGGGTTGTGATCTTTTTTTTTTTGGTAAAATACACTCATCTCCCTTCTATTTTACCTAAATTAGAGAAACATCCCCTCTATTTTGGAAAAGCATATAGACCTCCTTGAAAATTAAAATATATGTTATGTAATATCTCCAAAAAATGACAGTCATATACTTGACCAAAATGCTATAATGTTACAAAGAAAGTTATCCAATATCCAAACCAACAAGATAAATTATAATGCTACAAAAATAATTTCTCTAAGTGCTTAAAAAATAAGGGATGTTACATGTTACACAAATATCCCTTGTATATTTGAGAATTTATTTCCATCTACCCAAACTATTAGTTGACCGTTAAGTTTGACTTTTAAACTTTGTTTGGACCATAATACCCCTTTTTAACATACTCCCTCCATTCCTATATATAAGAGCAAAAAAATTAAATAGTTTTGTCCCTTTTTATAAGATCATGTCCAAATTTGTCAAAGCATTTAATGAGTTATTTCCCACTATACCAATCATTATTCTCTTTATTTATATTCTCTTACATACTCATTTATTACACTATTATCACATTGCTCTCTCTTATATACTCAATCATAAATAAGGGCAAACTTGAGAAAACAAAATTATTTCAGACACATTTATTTCTCTCAACCACTTCCTTAATATGTGTGATTTCACTTCTTTGGCTCTTATAATGAGGAACGGAGGGAGTAATAATTAGTTAAGCATTCATATTTGTCAAAAATATTTTTTATTAAATAAAAACTAATTCTAGTACATTCATTTTTTTTAATGGCACACAATATATTTTTAGAATTTCTAATAAATTTATTAATTTTATTTAAATAATGAATTTTCAAATTTTAAATTATTAATTCTATTCATTAAAAATATTGATTTTAATTTTTTTTTTAATTTCTAAATCCTATTTCAGCTATGTTTTAATTCATATTATAGTAAAAATTATAAAAAAAATTAAATTATATAATTCATTTAAATTTATAATTCAAAATTTATTAAATATATATTTTTTCTAGATATAAACATATTTTTTGTTAAAAATTGTAAACACATTTAACCAAAGAAACATTTATTGAAAGAAAAATTGAATTTGTAATTAAGTTTTCATTACTTAATTTTGAATTATCTACCGGGAATGAAATTTTTGAAACAAAAGAAACTTTAACACTCTTATAATTTAGGGATTTATTAGACTGAAGGGTAAAATATTAAATTAAATATTAATTAAAGTTGAAAATTATATTTTTAGAACCTTTTTAGAATATTCCTAACGATATTAAAAGATTGGACTAAACTATATGTTTTCAAAATAGATTGAAGGTCTATGTAATTAAGGCAAAATATAATGAAGGTTAGTGTATTTTACTCTTTTTTTATTTATTAACTGGTAACATCTTATCTGGATCCTATTATTAGGTATCCAAGCAAATGATTACTCTAGCTTCAGTGTTTGTAGCTTCCCCTCTCGACACGCTATGGGATTGTGATCTACTGGCTACTGCTGCAAGTTTCTTAGTTTTTGGTGTTATATTGAATTATACATTTGCAAGTTTCTTAATTGATATTTTAATTTCTTAGTTATTTAGTGATGTAAGAATTTTTTATGTTATTAATGGAAACTTTGTCTTTTATTAATAAAAGGCTTGGGTTGGGCGTGTAAATATGCAGTTTTAGTTACCTTTTTATTTTTCTTTTTATTTTTTAATATGGATCAAAATGATGCAGTCTCAGTAACATTAATTTGAAGAAAAGGCCGCATGATCTTTTTTTGAACTTTCTAACGATAAATGTATATACTAACTCACTGCCAGATTTTCTCAACTAATTATTTAAAAGAATATTTCGATTTTAGTAAGAGGAGATGCTACCCAATAATTTATTTTTTTGTGCAATTTTCGTTGGCCAAATATTATTTTTGTGCAATTAGTGAAAGGTTTTATATGGAGATTTTGGTTACTTTAATTAAAAAAGTTCTTTACGTAATCGACGGTTAGATCGATAATCAAATCATCATAAAGTACCAAGTATTAGCGTCCAATATATATATATATTTATATATATATATATATTTTTTTTTTCAATTTGTGTTATTTATACTAAATACAAGAAAAAGATGCAAAATATATAAATGACACTTAGGTACACTAGATTTAAGAAATGACATATAGGTAACATGAACTAATCTATCCTTGCATGAATGTAAAGAAAATTACTAGTATACCCTATGGTGGATTTCCAAAATTTACTAACTTTTTATAAGAGTTTTACTAACTTCTCCTAAACACTTACTAACTCTCTATTTATTAGACTTTACCAACTTTGTATTTCAGTTTAAACTCTACAATCTCTATGTGGGTTTCCCAATGTTCTATTTGGAAATAACAGCTCCACACGGGCACTTACCAACTCTATATTTACCCGACTTTACCAACTTCGTATTAGTGATTACCAGCTCTTTTTATAGATTTACCAATTTTCTATTTATATATATTTCTGAATTTCACTCAGGCACTTACCAATTCTTTATTTGTTAAAGGGCATTTTGATATTTTCCTTTAAACTTTATAAAGGACAAATCATCCGGTATGATTGAATTGTCTTTTAACAAATTTAGTGTATCTTCATGTATATCCTTTACATATTTTGAACATCTTAGTGTGATATTTTCCATTATTTATATTAACTTGTGCATTTTACTGCCTTCTCTCTTTTATATCAAAAATTTTACTGCTTTTTCGCATTTAAGAAAAGTGAACAAAAATTTTTAGCATCTGTTTTCGATGCTTCTCAAAGTTTATGACCATGGACTGAAAGTAGTTTGAATTATTATAACTTTAGATATTCTTTTTACTAAGGATTATTGTACCCTGAAAATTTTTTGTTTAGGAACGAATTTGTTCTATTTTTTTTTAAATTGTGTCGTAAGCTTCAAAATGTAACAATATTGTCATATCCTGTTAAAATATTTACGCTGATTGTTAAAAAATTGACATTTACCGTTAATATGCTAATGATAGTGGCTAAATTTGCTCCATTTTAAAACTTTTAAGCAAAATTACAAAAAAAAAAAAAACACTTTTAAGACAATGTAACATTGCTACAAAATGACAACTTTCACTGTAAAATACACCTTAACCTTATTTTTATACAAAAACTTAGATATCTTACGAAATTTCCATTCTTCAAAATTCCACGTATCAAGGGAAGGGCATATTTTATTTGACTGAACTCTAATATATTTTAATTTAATTCTAAATGGTTTAACACTTATTATTTACTCGCGGCCTCCATGTAAAGTGTAGGTTTTTATATTTGTTCCATGTTTGCGAACCCCATTATAAAATTTTTATATTTGTTCCATGTTTGCGAACCCCATTATAAAATTTTTATCATTTAAAATATATCTTGCATTAATTTTTCGTAAAGTTCATGTTAAATTGTTTTGAAAAAGACGTTTTCATGTAGGAGTTATGACTTATGAGTATTCTAAAGTTTTTTTTAAGATCAATACTTTAAGATCAACAAGTATTGCCTCCCCCGTGCGATGAGCGGGAGCATTAACTCTATTGCATAGTAACAAAATATAAAAAACATGCCAAAGGACTCAGTAAGCTGAGTTAACATGTTGTGAAACACAATATCCACTACGTACGAACCTGAGAGCCCAACATGATCCTTGCAAATTCGTAAGATTGACATAGGACCCCGTTTGGTTCCACTGCAACCTACTTTTGTAATGCAATGCAATTAAATGCAATACAATGCAATTTTAATTACCTATGATCTGTTTGGTATCTTATGAAGAAAACATGGTAAATTGGCATTTATTATTTGTCAAATAAATATAAAGTCTATTAAATGACCACTTCGCCCCTTCACAAAAAAGGTGTTGAACTGATGATCCTCATTTTGAGGAAGATTTCTTCTTCCTCGGCTTGCAGTTCAAATTCATTTTACTAGCAATTAAAATCCATTATTAGGATCAATTGAAACCATAAAATCCAATGTCATAATCATCAATGAAACCATCGCCATTACCATCAATTCATCACTGAAAAATTTACATCTTTGATAAACCAAACGAGAAGTTTGAGAAGCAAGATAAATTTGAATGGAAGAAGATAAAGGAAGTAAATTACAGATCTGGAAGAAAAGGATATGAAATAAAAAAAGAATGATAAACAAAGCAACATAGATCAAAAAATGTACAGATGAGATTGTCGATGGAGATAAGTTAGTCGAAGAAGGGAGGTTAGGGGCTTATGATTACAAGAGATGTGGCATAGATGATGATGGTTAGACCTTCATCGGTGGTGGGTGCGGTGACGTTCATGGTATTCGGATCTTGCTCGTCGGCGGCGGGTGCTAGGTGTAATGGCATTCATAATGGTCAGGTGCTAGGTGAAGCAGTCTTAATGGTGATCAGGTCTTCTTTGGCAGTGGCAAATATTGTTGGTGTGACGAAATTCACGATGGTCAAATCTTCTTTAGCGACGACACGGATGCTGGCCTGGGTGTGGCGGCCTTCACGGTGGTCAAGTCCATGGAGGATGGTAAGGAGGGAGGGAGACCTTATCGGGAGGAAGGAGAAGGTTTAGAGAGAGGGAGACGATGGATAAATGTTGAGGGTAGATAATTGTCTTTTCAGGCGGCTTTTTGAGGACAAAATAAACATTTTATTAAAGATGGTAGCCTACAATGATCATTCATAGGGGGATCCTATGAAAACATATTACCAAAAAATATGCAATCTTCATTACAATTGTAATATACTTTACCATCATTAAATCCAACCAAACAAGTTATCTATGGTAATGCAATAAAGATTATCATTGCATATGTGCAATGCAATCGAACCAAACAGGCCCTATGAATAGAACCAAACATAATTGTTCTTGCAACAGAACATATATTTTACTTGGCACTAAAATAGGAACACAAGAATAGAAAAAATAAATTAGTTTTGAATATAAATAATGGAAAGTGATCAACACATGTATCCTCAATTAATCTTACTAAGTCATTAAATATTCTGACATTCCTATGCAGTGTCTTATAATAAGGAACAAAATAATTTAGATTTCCTGCTCTTATAATAAAGGACTCAGTTATACTTCATCTAGCCCTAATTATAAAATCAAGTTATACATTTAGAAACTTCACATGTACTATTAGAATAGATTAATTTCTTACACCCGATATATTGATAATGATGCCAAATACATGTGTAAGACGATTGAGTGAGTGAAATTCTTTTGTAATACCACCTTTGTATAAACTCCCAGACAGCAAATAGCTTATTAACCTCGCTTCCTTTTCGATAATGAAACTATTGTATCAAACTATCAATGATAAAGATAAGGTGGGAAAATAATATATTTACAAAGTTAGTGTGATTTTCGATGACATGGTGAGAAATTTGCTGAAATTCAATGCCTCTTCACTGATTGAACTATTGTCTGAGTGACCTTTCTTAGACTAAATGAATAAGTGAATAGTCCTCAAACCACAGTTACATGGTCACTTATTTGTGATCATTTTGAGTTTTATGATAAACAATGTTCACTTCAGAAGAGACTAATAGGGAAAACTATTTTGTATTTAAATTGAAAAGGGGGAATTCATATTAATAATGTTATATTAATAAGAAAAAAAATTTAAAAAAAGGAAAAAAATATTCAAAATACTTGATATATATCAAAGATTACATTTGGAGATTTGACATGGAGGATACATTCAAAAACACAAGTGACAAGAGCGGGGCCTTTTTAATACCTGGCAGATAGTAGGTTGGATACACAAATCCTCATAATCCCATGATATCAGTAGTGTTTTCTTTAACTGGTTGGAACAAAGGGCGGAATACATAAGGTAGAATAAGCGAGCTTATAGGTTCTATGCAAAGACAGGAGAACTTGACTAATTATAAACTATTCTTTCACGCTGTCGACATGCAACTCAACAGATCAAGCACTCCCAGACATGACAAGCAACTTCCTTCTTGTAGTGGTGAATTTGTTGAAAGTTGGGCTCCAGAATACCGTGGTCGCAGCAACATAGTTCACCAAACATACCTCTCCTAAAAATTTAAACAAATGCTGTGAGCCTTAATGCAAAAAGTGGGAACCAAATGGGAGATGGAAGACATAAACTAGTTGACATCTTACCACGATCGTCAGAAAATTAAACCATAGCATACTGTACAATAATCACATTCTTGGCCTTCTTTTTAAAGTAAGAGTACTCGTTCCAGCCATGATCAGCACTTAAACCCTTGAGACAAACAGCAATCCTATCCCCACTCTGAAAAACATGAAAAAGTAGCATTTTTTAGGACATGTTGTGACAACTTGATATAAAATGATTAAACATTCAAGAGGAGAGAATGCTTAAACATTCAAAAGAAAAGAAGAGCAATAAATGAGGGTTGTGTGGAATGAATGCATTGAAAGAAAAGGATGGGCTGTGTGAGTTGCTTCACCTGCAACGGCATGCCTTTTTAACGCATATATGTTGGGGGAAATGGCTGATGAATGCAAATCGCCCACGTGACTTTCCCATTGGCTGTAGAAGTGTTGTTTTCTTGGTAGAGGACAGAAAGCTTTGGGGTATTAAAGTGGAGGAATGAGGGATAATATATAGTTATGTTGATGCATAAGCTGGCACAAAGCCACACGTAACTTAGTGTAATTTACCAAGCTACCCCTGACACTGTTCACATGAACAGTGAATTAAGAGAGGAAAACAAAAGGCAGAAGATGCAAATGATTGAGATTTATTATTGTATATTGATATTACATCGAAAGTGCTAAAAAAATAAAGTGGCCCTAACTATTGTAGAAACTAACACCCAAAACAAAGCTATTTTTTTTATGAAAATGTCAATCTCATTAATTAAAAAAGATAAGTGCATATATAATTACAAACCATATAACAACTTACCACACAATTCCAATGACAATTCCTACATATCTCAGAAATACCAACAAAAACTAGCCAAACAAAGATATAACATGTAACCACTATTGTAACAATTGCTTCCTTAAAAACATTTTAAGTTGTCATTAACTGACCTCAAAACCATTTTAGCAGCTAACTATGTTAGAAAAAGGATTCGTCTTATTTTAAATGACTAACATAGTTAGAAAAGAATTTTCATAAATATTTTTAATAAAAAAATTTTCACTGTCTAACTATGATAGAAAAGGAACTTCCAATATAATAAAATACGCTTATCATAGTTAGAAAAGAATTTTCATAAATATTCTTAATAAAACAATTTTCACGGTCTAACTATGATAGAAAAGGAACTTCCAAAATAATAAAATGCGCCTATCATAGTTAGAAAAGAATTTCCATAAATATTCTTAATCAAACAATTTTCACGGTATAACTATGATAGAAAAGAAACTTCCAAAATAATAAAATGAGCCTATCATAGTTAGAAAAGAATTTAACATTATAAAAGTAACTCATGTTTGAAAATAATTTAACTAATTGGAATAAGCTAACATGGATAATAAAACAACACTTATAAATCAAATATATCCATGTTAGAAAAAGGATTTAAGTAAATTTCAATCCCAAAAAAATAATTAAAAGACTACCAACTAAGTGAAATCATGCAGAAGCATTCAAAGATTCATGAGCCCTAAAATGTGGCAATAACCCCTGTCCTAACGGCCTATAGGAACTCACTATATCAGTGAGAAGCTCCCGGATCCTTCCCTTGACCATCTACTCCATGAATCTGACCTGCGAAAGTGAGATAAAAGTGGGGTAGACCCAAGGTAACCACTTACTACTCGCCTACGTGTAGTGTGTACTAGCAAAGCGTTCAGTGGAGTGCTAATATATATATCACTTTGAAACGTATGACAAGTACCAGATAAGTGCATAATAATATCCAACATCTCTTCCCAAGCCTTCTCAATCATCAATCAGTATGCAACAATTTCTCAGATGTCATTCACATAGAATAATTAGGGGTGAGCAAAAACCGGACCGAACCGAAAAACCGAACCGAACCGAATGCATTTCGGTTTTTTGGTTTTCGGTTTCGGTTTCCATTTTTTTCCATTTTCAGTTATCGGTTTTTTCGTTTTCGGTTTTTTCGGTTTCGGTTTAAAACCGAAAAACCGAAAAAAAAATAATTTTATTTTAAAAAATATAAAATTTTTATTTAAAAATAGGATAACAATTAATAAGTATAAAAAAAATCTCAAAATCCAAACAAATAAAATATGATTTCTAAGAAAAAAAAACAACTTTTTAAACATGTGAATGTTTTAAACTTTTCTTTATTTTGGACATGTTGAATTAATAGTTTAGTTACTTTGGACAAGATATATAATGTATAATTTTAAGAATTTCTTTGTTTATGGACATATTGAATTAATAGTTTAGTTGTTTGGCAAGATGTAGAATTTGTATAACTATTTAGATACATTAAATCTATTTTTTTTCATTTTTTTTGTTGAATTTTCGTATGGGCCAAATCTGAAAAAAAAAGCCCAAAAACCGAAATAACCGAAAAACCGAACCGTTAACAATTCGGTTTTTCGGTTTCGGTTTTTCGGTTTCGGTTTTGTTTTTATCCCAATTTCGGTTTTCAGTTTTTTCATTTTTTAAACCGAAAAACCGAAAACCGAACCGATACTCACCCCTAAGAATAATACCAAAATCATAAATCACAGTGTATCACAAAAACCACCGGTATCATATTACGGTCCAGTAGGGACTCACAACCCTCGCCTGAGACCGGGGGCGTTCTCCCCATTATCGTCTTTATTTTCTATTAGTCATTGTAGGCCAACAAGGAACATCATCGCGCGATGACATTTTATTTAATTAACCGTTATTACATAAACAATCACCACAATCAGATCACAACTGTATGCAGCACCAACAAATATAAGGCACAAGGCCCATCCAGTAATTCTTTAAAATCTAATAATGCAATAACCTTTAATGTATAATATCGTTTCAAACATGACAATACACATCTTCATGCTAGTTCAAAATACATACTCCACTAAACAGGTTATGTTATAAAATAAGCTTTCAAAATTCATGTTCATCGAGACTATAGCCAATCACAAAATTATAAGTTTCAAATACTCACTAACCCACACACACACGCAAACAAGCAGAAGCAGTTACCTGGTAGCTCGCACCGATCTCACAACAGTGTATTATTCCCCCGTGCTAACTCAGCACAATCAGACTCTACACACATATTCATATCACACAATCACTAACTAATAAAAGCAATCACAAGCCATAGATTAAATTCCTAGTTACTCAAACTTACTTCTATTAATTTCTAATTTCAACCTTTCTTTATTCCACAACAACCATCATTCACCACTAATTCTAATTACACAATTCAAGCCTAGGTATACTTTTCCAATCATTAATCGATCATTAATTAACCTCAAAAATCCCTTCATTATTCAATAATTAATTTCTTAATCTTCCATATGTAAATTCTTTCATATTCAAGCCTAAGAGATAACCAAATTTTCTCAAATCAATTCATACACCAAACCTACCCATTCAATATTTCCAGTAATATCGTTGAGTCCAAATGATTTCTTAAATTCCATAATTTCACGTCAGATACCCAAATTCATAGATTCCTCCGATTAAAGCCAAGCTTAAAGCTACTCAAATCAAGAAAAATCACCCACAAGGATCAACTCTATCACAACTAAACCTTTAAATGTCTTTAATCAATTTAGATAACCCAAACGATAAACTATAATATATTACCAAAGCAGTAATTTTCAAAATCTTTTATGAATTATAAGTTTTCAAATTAAGAAAATTATTTTAAATTCTCAAATCACCTAACAGACAAATCTAAACCCATAGAATCAACATACTAATTTATCTCAACAAATCTATGGTCAGTTATTGTCAAAGCTCAATTCCTACTTCGAACCTAAGTCCTAATTTTTTGCTCTAATCACCCTAATATTACTGCCATTGGAAAGATAAAATTATATGTAAAAACTTTTATGAAAGAAGTTAAGTCAAAAGAAGTAATTTAAGTTATCTAAATTATCTGTAAAAATTACCTAAATCTGCTACTGCAACGAGGACGCTGTGCGAACCAAGGAAGGATGAATTGCTTTTGCTGTTCGGCGCACAGTGACAAGAGGAAGAGGATTAGGGATTTACGGGTATATATAGATAATGGGCCCAACGTTACATGTGCAAGGATAATGGGCCCATGCATTATTTTAGTATTATCATTAGTATATATTACTATATATTATTTTCTTTTGTTTATAATATTTTTATATATCTTTTCTTTTATATATATAATTTTTTTTAATATATATATTTTAAAAAATTAAATCTTAACATTAATTTAGTAACTCCCTAAAATTCTATCTAAATATATTTTTTTTATAAGGGTCACGATCTCATCTTTTATTTTTAGATTTCCAATTTAAATTATCAACATAATATCCTACTTATTTTCATTCTACTTATTCTTTGAAGTTAATCCTCACCAATAAATTTTAAATCACCTAAAAATTTCTCCTTCCATCATAAATCTCTTCAACGTATCTCCATAAGATCCTCTATTCAAATTAAGAACTCAAATTCAATTTAAATCCCTAATTCAATAATTAAATCTTCAAATCCAAATTAAATCCTCAAATCTAAATTATATCGTCAAATCCAAATTAAGTCTCAAATTCAAATCACATCATCTAATTCAAGTTAAATAATTATTAATTATATTTCTTAAAATAGGAAAATACTAAGGCCCCCTTAGAATCATCAACAATACTTAAATTCCTCTATCTTAATAAAATTTATTCTTAAACTCTTATTCATTTATTCTAATCCTCAAATAACACCTCAAAACACCATGAAATTCACCAAAATCTCTCAAATTCCCTCATTAAACTCCTAAATAAAATCATAAACCTTAATTAATTTTTCAGGATGTTACAACTATCATATTGAGAAAGAAAAGGATGCAGCAATCATATCCCAAAAACATGAGTGCAGTCATGGCAAATAGCCAAGTTAAAGAAGTATGATGTCTGGCCCAACTCTAAGAAGTGCAAAAACTAGTATCACACGACCAAGTTCGGCTAGTTCGCAATATAGTACTGTAACTATAACCAAAGTACTCCAATGATGACACATGCAAATCTAGAAGATTCCTCCATAATGCCAAAAATGGCATACTATTTCTAACAATAGTAGTGCCTTGACGGCGGTCTTTCATCTGGTGGCTAACGGCACTCACCAGTACTAAAGATTGATCTGATGAAAAAGGGAGCATAGGACTCATCCTAAAACCATAAGTGTAGAAGATAATGTGATGTCCTTAAATATGAACTCCTTTTAATCCTTTATCCTTATTGTAATTAAGAGTCCATAAGCAACTATGAAAGACCTTAATATAACTAAATAACTAGAGAACAAAACAGGGGAGACATCCTCAGCTTTCGAGAACAATTAGTATTTCCAATTTCCAATTTGCTAAACTATCAAACAATTGTAATAGTGGATTCAGATTGGCCAAGAATCCCAAATTGGGCTTCCTGATCAGATTCTAGCTAATAGATAAAATCACCCAAACACATGACCTAATAAAGAAAGAGATATTGATCTTTGTTGACTGGGAATCTGGAACACTATAAATCACAAAACTATAATCAAAATTATCCTTTTTCTGATTTACTTCTCCAGAATCAACATCCTTAAATTTCTTGTATTTTGATCGTTGATCTTCCTCAAATAATTCCTCAACATAGCCTCATTCCAAGGAACAAACACATGACAGAAAATTGAGCCCTATATCCCATACCTCTGAATCACTAAACACATAATTGGTTCTCAGCAAAAACATGATCTATACTATTTTGCTCAGCTTGTTCCTCCGTCTGAAAAGTTCTACTGGGTCACAAACACTTTGCCTTGCTCTTTTCTTCTCACGTAAGTAGGACGAAGTTTGACTTCCCTCAATCTTGGATGAGGTGTTGATTGAAGATGAGGAAAGATGTGAGAACCTGATGAAAGACCTTCTTCGAAAATCATACCTCTTCAATTTCTTAATTTGTCTTTCTAACACATCATCCTCTAAGCCCACTGGATCTTTTTGAAAATCCCTTCTGACTGATCCTATTTGACTTCTTCTACTTAATCTCTAAAGCACCTTCAACACAATCGTTCAATCTTGTCATGGAGCTTCTTCGGAACCTCCGATGAAGTCATGTACTCATTTTCTTCTTCTTCTTTCCTAAATCATCTTCATCACCATCTGTAGGTCTCGCTCTTTTCCGCAAAATCAGAGAAGGAAACGAACTGTAAATACCTGATGAAGGTGAAATTTTGTCACAAAGGCAACACCCACTATGATTATACACTAGATTTTTGGCTACCCTAAACGACAGCAGACCAATTGCACCATACTGGGTGGGGTTTCTCTCAACATTTTTTTCCTCCTCATCCCTTGCTATCCCATTACCACCGTTTGATTGACGTAATTAACTGCTCAAATTTAATAATAAATAAAAATAGGATAAATACTATAATAAATAAATAAATTTAAACTACTAAGATTTAATCTAGAAATTTTTACTTCAAAATGATATAAAAAAATAAAAATGATAGTATTCAAAATTATTCATTCTTAACCATTCATTAATTAATCTAATAGTGATGATGAGATGATGAGGGAAGAGGAGAGAATCCTCTCCCCACCAGACCCTGGCTGAGCGTATATCCGCATTGCTTCCCCCTTGTGGGGTCAGATTTTCCAACCTAAAATGGCAAAACAAAGCTATTTAAAATAAGAAAATTCCTAATCGAGTTGGTGAAGTCAAGAAATTATCATTAACCCAATTTGGGATTGCAAAATGTGAGTAAAATAAAGTTAGTGTCATCTCTTATCTTATCTATATCAAAACAAAGTTTCATTGCAATGTAACTTATCTCTTCCTATCATAGTAGAAATCTCATGTTTCCCATATATATATATCAATATTTGACAAATCCTTGGATTTGTATATGCTTTGTATGCTAAATTAAGGCCATTGGTCCAATAAACACTCAATTTACATCCTAGATCCACAAGTGAAAATAACATAAAAATAGGTTTAATTGGCCATAATTGAGAAGTTGATTAGAAGTAAGTGATTTTTGGGGCTATTTGATCCCCTTTCATGAGGGTCGTCCAAGAACCAAAAGAGGAGGATAAAACGTGAAAGGAAGCTAATTTGGAGCAACTACACAGTGGTATTCACTGTGGGTGGCCACGACGACCGTATGCACAAAAAGAAGGGTAAATCAAACAGTCTAGAGTTCGATTAAAAGAGGAAGAGGGAGACTGAGGTGCAACTTAGTGAAGTTGTATAGTGAGATCTTTTAGTAAATAATATATCTAAAAATTTGGTTACTGATAGAGCACAATAGCGTCGTGCTATCATGTAGTCGAACCCACATAATGGGATATGGCTTGGTGGTGGTGGTTGTTGTTGTTGTTGCTGCATTATTTCTAGCGTTTATTACCATTTTGTTAGTTAATTAGTTTCCTAACTTTGTTACATATGTTTGGATACTTTTCTTGTAGTGAAAGGTTAGAACCTACAGTCAATGTTCCTCAATGTGTTTCATCAAACTCAATGGAATCTCATCATCTTAACACCGAGGCAAGAATGGTGAATTTGCAAGATTCAATATGAAGAGTGCAGGGATCTTGAGAATCATCCTAATGATGTTCCTTTTCTGTAATTTTTGTTTAGATTATGCGTAAAAGCTCTTAAATAGCCTGAAAGTTATATAATGGGATCTTTGAGCACCAGGAAGTTTTTTTTTGGCCTTAATTACCATGGAAGTTAAATTTGGTGGCTCATCTGACCATTTTGAATGGTGCATACTTAACTGGCCTTAAGTGGACACCCTGGCAGGACACGTAGCTTACATGTGGCGTGACGTGTCGCCACATATGATATTAAATAAAAAACACCTAGAACGGCTGAATAAATTTAGGGTTTAAAATTTTTGGGAAAAGAAAAGGAATTAGGGTTTAAAATTACTAAAATTACTCGGGATCATCTTCATACACTAATCGATTTAGGAAATGCCAAATAAAGAGATGAACAGAATGGATAGACGAACGAAAGAGCATTTGGGATTCTGATAGAAAGTTGGTGCGATTCTGAGAGAAAGTGGCTGCGATTCTGAGAGAAAAAGACAAAGAGGTTGTTGAGCTAAAGGGAAAGTGAAGAATCTGAAGGTGCATGTGACTTGTTAACTCTAAGAGAGCAGAGATTTGTCTGTATAAAGGTAAGGAATATGAGCATAGTAGAAATATTTGTTTAAGTTTTTTGAGTTTCTCTGATATAGTGCTTGATTTTATGCTTCTTTGTCTGCTTCTGAGTGGATGTTGGTATTTTTTTTAAAAAAATAAATTGTTTAGGGTTTAGGTGAGATGTCTTCGAGTGGTGGTGGACCCGATGGTGCACCATGGGATGATAAGGGTAAGGTTTCTTGGGATGCGCGTCCAAAAGTTAAGGGCAATGGGGTTGAGTCGAGTAGAGGGGATGGGGAAGATGATTCGGGCGTGGAAGATGAAAATGAGGAGGAGAACTACACAGAGAGAATGAAATATTTGGAGGAACTCAGACAAAGAATTTGAAAACAGAGAGAGGAATTTCTTCGAGCTTGTCTTGAGAGGAGAAACGAGGGACAAAGGAGTAGTGAGGAGGAACCAATTAACATCGAATTGCCTGAGAATTCATTTCATGATAATGGAGATAATGATGGTGTAAGTGAAAGTGATGGAAGGAGTGACAGTAAAGAAGCTGAGAGTGAGAGTGACAGTGATGACAGTGATGACATTGATTATGAAGAGGCATTAATTGATAATGGTGAAGAAGGGAGTGATTATGATGAGGAGGAGGTAGATGTAAGTTTGGGCTAAGGTGGTGGCAGTGGGCTTTACTAAACGAACCAAGAGGAGAACAAGAAGGGAGTCCAAATTTCATGGTGAGCACCACATTTGGAAAAAAGCAAGAGCTGAAGTCGGCCTTGGACATATATGTTATAAAAGGTGGGCTAAAGTTGAGAGTGAGAAGAAGTGATAA
Organism: Mimosa bimucronata; assembly: GCA_037074515.1. Lineage (NCBI taxonomy): Eukaryota > Viridiplantae > Streptophyta > Magnoliopsida > Fabales > Fabaceae > Mimosa > Mimosa bimucronata. The sequence continues at coordinate 8,742,657 of CM073446.1, forward strand.
ATATAGAGTGCAAGTTGTCTGTGATGAGAGTTGTCCATTTGTCTTATATGCCTCAACAGAAGGAGGGTCCAACCCAAGACTTGTTGTAAAGACTTTTCAAGGGGAACATAACTGCAGTCGAGTTTATAAGAACCCTAGGGCTACCAATAGGTGGCTGGCTTCATATTTCAAAAGCAAGGTGCAAGAAAGACCACAATACAAGGTAAAAGACATGAAGAAGGATTGTGAGCAAGAGTTAAAGCTGCATGTGAGTACATATAAATGTAAACGAACAAAGAAGAGGATTCTAAAGGAGATGGAGGGAAGTTATGTGGATGAGTTCAAGAAATTAGAGGTTTTCTGTCATGAGTTATTCTAAAGGAGATGGAGGGAAGTTATGTGGATGTGTTCAAGAAATTAGAGGCTTTCTGTCATGAGTTAAGGGTATCTGATCCTGATTCAAATGTTGCGGTTGAATTAAGCAAGAATGAACTTGAAAATGGAAGAAGAGTGTTCAGTAAGATGTTTGTTTGCTTTAATGCTCAAAAGGTAATCCATGAAATCTTTCGTTTATTTTACATAACTTTTAAGTAGAAATATCTTAAATGTGTTTTGCTTTAAATTTGTGCAGACTGGATGGAAGCTTGGTTGTAGGCCGATTATTGGTGTTGATGGCACCTTCTTAAAGGGACACGCATGGGGTATCATGCTAACTGCAACGGGTCTTGATGCAAATGATTCTTTGTATCCCATAGCTTTTGGGATAACACAAAAGGAAAACACCCACAATTGGAGGTGGTTTTTCAAGTGGCTACAGAAGTCATTGCAATTGGAAAATGGAGAAACTATGAATTTTATGTCTGATATGCAAAAGGTAAGAATCAGATAAGTTGTCGTCAACATTCATTGTACCCTTTTTCGATGGTTGCCTCACTTTCTTGAGTATTTTCATCTTCAAGCTCAAGTTTATTTATTGATTCGAATATGTGGTAGTGAACTTGTGATTCGAATATGTTCTCACTGCCTTATCAATGTTAAGAAAATTTCGTATTGTCATAAAATCTGCATACCTTATGTTTTTAAGAAAATTGCACATGAATATTCTTTGTCTTCTTCTTTCTTTTCTTTTTTTAATTTATTGGTTGCAAGTTTTTAATTTCCAATCATATTTAGTTAATCTCCAATCATTTTTTTGTAGTGTGTAGGGTCTTAATATTACTTTGTCTAGGTGATGCCTATGGCTGAACATAGGTTCTGTGCAAGGCACATATACAATAACTGGAGCAAGGTGTGGAAGGGAGGTGAGTTGAGGAAAAATTTCTTTGCGTGTGCTTGGAGTACTTATGAAGAACGATTCAGGGACAACCTGGTGTAGCTTAGAGAATCTAGTGCTCAAGATGCATCTGCAACAGTTTCGTATCCTATACAGTGCTGGGTGAGGGAATATTTCAGTACTAGGTGCTTTTCTAAGATTGTTGATAATAATTTTTCTGAAAGTTTTAATTCTTGGATAGATGACTATAGGTATCTACCTATTATTCGTATAATTGATGGGATTAGAATCAAATTAATGAACAAGTGGGCTGAGAGTGAAAAATATGTATCAAGATGGAAGGTAACTTTAGTCCAAGTTGTATAGAGCAATATGAGTGCTGCAAGGAAATGTCAAATAGATGTAGGGTACATTTTAATGGTGACGATGGGTTTGAGGTTATAGAAGGAGAAGAAAGACACACCGTATTTATTGGCAAGAAGCGGTGCACTTATAGGGTATGGGACCTGACTGGTTTCCCATGCCAGCACGCCATATGTGTTATGTTCAAGGCCAAGATTGATCCTGTCTCACAAATATCATGGTATTGTCATAAAGACACTTACATAGCAAGCTATAGAACCAAGTTCCAGCCTGTGAGGGGTAAGAATTTCTGGCAAGTTGACAAGTTCCAACCAATGGAGCTACCTCCTGTGACAAATATGCCTGGAAGACGCAAGCTTAAGAAGGCAAGGACAACAGAGGAAAATAGGAGGATGAGAACACATACTCGACCAAGAACAAGTGGAATTGAACATGACTTGCCTTTGCCCCCACCTAACAAGTTGTCCAAGGCTGGAGGAAGGGTCAGATGCAGTATTTGTCACCAACAAGGTCATAACAGGGCAATGTGCAAGGATGTGAGTTTGTATTAATTCACTTAGTAGTATATTGCATTTATTAAGCTTCTATTAATTGTCTTTCTATTTGTCACAAATTGCAGAGACCTCAATCAAGCACACAAAAAGTCAATCTATCCACTCTCAAGCAACCACACAACAATCTCAAACCACTCCAAGGCCACTTGGAGGAAGGGCTTTTTATAAGAGTTGTGGTCAACCTCAACCGAGAGGGATGGGCATCTATGTTGATGAAAACATTGGACAATCAGTGTACAATGTAAGTGAATGATGGTGGGTCCTCAGAAAGCTATTACTTATGTCTTGTCTCTCTCTCTTTACAGCCATTTATTTATTCTCTCTCATCATTGGAGAAGAAAACAAAAGACTAAAATGGAAATGAAAATGCTCTATTTTTATTTAATGGCACTGTTTTTCCCTAACAAAACCTAATGAGGTTAGTTAATTGAAAATGCTCTGTTTTTATTTAATTTTAGAGTTTGTAGGATTTGAAGACAAAGAAATGAGAATAATTAATTAAGAAGGGGGATTTGGTGAGGAGAGAATGGGAAAACATTAAACATTATATTATTATTGTGAATATTTTGATTATCTTCATTTCATATTTGGCACAAGTATATGTCCAAAAATAATTGTCAATTTGGCATAAACTAGTTGTATGGTGATTCACAAATTGGTATGTTCATCATGCAGCCTGGTATGTCTTCAGAAACTGTTATACAAGAGGGGACAGGACAACATTACATGTCTCAACATGCAGATATATAAACCAGGGGTCCTATACCTAATGAAGGTCAATGATGCTAGAACAGAGCAAGTCTATTTCTTCAAGTGGTATTGGGTCATGAAAAATATAATTCAAATGTGATGGTACAATATCTTCCACCCCTTCAGACCTGCCTTTCTCTCCTCCAGAACTACAATGGCAAGGACAACCTGCAATCAAGTCCTCACGGCTTCTTGCCTCAGCTACTAAAGCCAGGTTCAACACAATGAGAGGAACAGGGACAGGGATAGGGACTACAAGAGGAAGAGGAAGAGGAAGAGGAGAGGAAGGAGCCCCAATTAAAATGTTGTGTCATGTTCGAATCCTTTGCTTTTGATGTAATTTTCCTTTTCATTTTTGAGGTGTCATCAAGTTGGGTGCCTTACAGTGAATGCCCAACTAATGCTCTGCTTGTGCCATTATTAGACAAGGACACATGTGGTTGAATAGCCATATTTTGTTTTTATTATCAAACTGTTGTAATATCCTACTTGATCCAAACGGGTCCTTAATATTACACTAGTGGTTATTACCCAGAGGGGATGTTTAATTTGAATCCTGTTGTGCATTTCTTGGAATGATTACTATCTCTGAGGAGAATCTAAGCATGTTTGAATAGTGTGTATAGTTTGAAAGAGCTCAATGAATGTACAAATATGTCTATGACAAGGTGCCCTGGTTATTGCAAAAATAGAACATTTTGTTCCTTTGCTATTTATGAAATTTTTATAGTTCTTAATGTACAGCTAGGTTTAATTTGAATCCTGTTTTGGATTGTCAGAAGGATGATCCCTATCCTCACACCTCACATCAAAGATATGGATATGCATAGGGAATAAAGCATCGATTGAAGATTTACTAATTATGCTGTTAATCCAAGGAAAACCACATTATTCCTTTCTCCATTAGACATTTAGGCTTCCAGCTTCCAAGGCAAGTTGTCAGTTTACAAGGATTTTATGCATTTGGAAGGACCATGATGACAGAATTTTCTGTCTTTATCAACATTCATTCTGGCCATTTATTGTGACCAAATGTGGAACAATTTTCAATTGCAGCAAAATAAATCAAAAGTTGTGAATGTAGGACTGAGTTGATGCATGTGTATGACACTTAATACAAACATAGCAGATAACACTAACAAAAATTCAAAGCTAACAGTGTCAAAACTAACAGTATTTTCTTTCATTCATTCTGATCAACCACCAGGTATTGATTACATAATGCATACGTTACATTCTTGCAGTCCTCCTGATCTTTAGATTTCACTAACTACTCTACTTCCCCTCATATTTTGCCTGCTCACTTTCTCAGACATCTCACATATAACAAAAAAATCCAAATCGGCACTACAAGAGGAGTTTAGCAGTATAACAAGAACATGAGCTTCTTGATGTTTTCACCTTTAAACTGTTAAATACAAAAATAGAAAACCCCATGTCACAGCCAAAACACACAATGTGATCAACAATTTCCTTTCATTCTTCTTCAATCTCACTTTAATGGCTACTAGTTCAGCGTCAACACCTACACTTGATGCTTCATCATTGTCTGCCCTCCTCCGGTTCCCATTTTCATCATGCAGAGTCTCCACTATGTTCACCAGTTCATTTATCACCTCGAGACCTCTCATCAACTTCATCGTCACTCCAGTGGAAATAACCACAGCCCCCTCCCTACAAATTAATATGAAACTCAGGAATGATTGATTCCCATTGTTCATTCATCCCATAAAACAGATTTCAAAAGAAAAATAGATAGATGGGTTACCTGTTGATAATTTCTGCACCCACAAAAGCTTTTCCCTGGGTTGATTTCTGTCCATGAAGTTCGAATCGGAGCTACTACGCCACAGTGACAAAGCCGGACTTCACCATCATTTTCACCATCCGCAACTCGACGCCTCACAAAATTCACCCTCCTCCTACTTCCTATAAGAGACGAAGCCGAAACTGAACTCATTAAATCACCCATTCCTTTCTTATCTTCTCCAATAACGCAGATTCTGTTATATCTTTATCCCCTACTCTTTCTTTTTCTTTTTCCTCACTATAAAACCCTAAGGACCGAAACTTTTATGGGTGGAGAAAAGGAGGTGCTGGGTGTTTGGTGTTTTTTTTATTTAATATCATATGTGGCGCCACGTCACGCCATGTGTCCACTTAACGCCAGTTAAGTGGGCACCGTTCAAAATGGTCAGATAAGCCACCAAATTTAACTTCCATGGTAATTAAAGCCCAAAAAAAACTTCCTGGTGCTCAAAGATCCCACTTTATAACTTCCAGGCTATTTAAGAGATTTTACCCTTAGATTATCAATAATAGTATTTAGTCTGGCCGTAAAAAAGGATTTCCATAAAAATAGTCCAGCTTTTGAATTATTTTGCTGCCTTATAAGAAAATCATTCAATACTTCTACATTTGAAAGTAAATGGCAGTAATGACTTTTTTTTCCAGGTGATTTTATTTGATTGTGAAAATTGCAATCAGTTATGGAAAATCATTTTCTTGAAACATTTAATTTTTCAAGATTCTATTTCAAATGCAAATTCTTTGATATAACATAGAAGTTGATATTTTTTGGAGACATTAAAAAATTTAAATAGATTTCCTAATTGCTGTGTGTATATATATAAATATATATTCTCCAAGCAAACGTAACTTGGCTTATAAGTTAATATATGATTTAATAACATTTAACATAAATTATAATTAAATAGTTTAGTTGCTTCCTTAATCCATTACATAAAATGCTTTTTTTTCAGTACAAAATATTAGGCAAGGTTTGGGCTTAACCCAAGTCAAGAGCAGGGCGCTTGAACAGCTCCTCATAGGTCATACCAATGTTGGGCATGTCACACTTTATACTCTTAGGCGAGAACTTAGACATTCTCACTCTAGCATGCCTTCCCAAACGTTGTAATGAGGAATTAAACTCTCTCACTTATTTGTGAGAAGGCTGATTCCTTATAACTGAACCCACGAAAAATGGGTTATTACATACCAAGGAAAGAAAACCCGGACCGAACCGGCTGGTTCAACCGTGAACCGGCCACTGGTCCGGGTGAGCTGGAAAACAGGAGGGGACATTGAACCGGTCAAGGGGACGAGTTGACCCGGTCAACCCGGGGGTCAACTGATCAAAACCGGTCAACCCGGGGGTTCAACCGAGTTGGCCTTTTTAAAAAAAAATAAAATAAATTTATTTTATTATAATTCACCTAATTACTAACTTTCATTTCACTCAATTTTAGAAATTAGGAAACTATAATACTTTAAATACTATTTTACTTGCATATACTTAATATTTTATTATTATTACTCTTAATATTTGTATTTTAGTCTGTGGATGTAGAATAATATTTATTTTCACGTGTAATCAACTAATATTTTCTCTTTTTTCCTTTATAGAAACATTAAGATATTCATATTTGATGAATCATGCATACCTATCTACATTTACATTTTGATATTAGTGATTATTAATATTAATATCAATAAAATTTTATTATTTTAATATAATCTGGTTTGACCCGGTCCGACCATTAACCCTTGAACCAGTGCCTCATCCGGTTCGATGCCCCGTCCGGTTTTTTGAACCTTGTTACATACTCTTTCAGGCCTGAAAATGGGACCTATTTAAAGAGATGATCTTAATCCTAAGTATAAGATTTCTTTCTAAATATTATCAACTTTTTCCAAAAATTTCCATATGAATGTTCCTCAATAATAAACAAGCAATAGAAGGAGTGAGGGGATAAAAGTAGATTGTTAAGGAGCATTAGTTATATCATGTGATTTTAATTATCATAATTAATATCTTTAATCTAATCAAATTAAATAAATAAGTTTTATATTTAGGACCTATATGCAATTGTAGCGAGAATTGCAAATAGGTCACTAATGACCAACTTCGTTCGTAGAAGGGGGGAAAAACAAAGGAAAGGCCCATTTCAGTAGATATTTCTTCCGCACCCATCCCATCGATCTCTGAAACCCCACGAAAACAAAAATGTCTGGTTCCCAAAAATGGAGGGAGAAATTTCAGGAGCCTCCGTAGTGTATGTGAAGTGAAAATCCCTAACCGTGCCGGAATCTTCTCTGCCGTCGCCGGCGTCATATCTGTGTCTCGGGGTAAGCCTAAACTGCTCTGATTTCTTGATTTTTAGTTTCGAGTGTGTGAGGCATATCTCGGTTCCTCTTTCTAATGGTGTGTGGCGATATAAATGTACGAAGGGTTAGGATATTTCTCTTTCCCCTGTAGAATGTGATTACTTGAATTTTCATTTTGCTGAAATCTCGGTTGTTGTGAGGAAAGAACAATATGACTCTTGTTTGTTTTAAAGTTAAAAAGCTGTTAGGGAATTTAATTTAGGTGACTTTGTGATTTTTCAATGATCTTTGAAGTTGTTTGCTTAGCAATATGAGATCATAATGATTGTTTCATGACTTGATGTTTTTGAAATGCACACAAGGTGTTTGTGAAATTGTGTAGAAGGGGAAACTGATTAATGAGTTGGTCCATGAAATGAGTATGAAATGAAGTGTTTGATTAAATGCTTGAGAATGAAATCTTATGGAATTGTGAATGAAATTTTTTGTTGGTGTTGTTGTATCAAGTATAATATGAGCTTAAAATTATCTTTTTACATAGCAACTTGGTAAAAGATTGAATTTGGCAAGTACTCTATGGTCATTCTATAGAACGATTGATGAAAAAAAATCAGTGGCAAACATAGTAAGTTTTTCAGTGCTCTAGAACTCTAAATTTTCATTTTTTTTAAACACTTGCACGACCCTATAAATAGCAAATTTTCAATGAACTTAGTAGCATTTGAGTATTATTCAGTAGCTTTCTGTCAATTTCTTCCTACTTTCACAAATCACAACTCCCTCCTTTTTAACAGTCGATATGCACTGGTAGCAGAGGATGTATGGTGGAAGAACTTTTTTTTTTTTAATCTGTTAATAATATTAATTTGGAGTGTCTTTTTACCTCGAATCAATAGTATTTTAACTGTAGTTCTTTTTCTTTATGTCTTTAATGTATTAGGAACATTTTTCTATGCAATTTATATAATTTGTTATCTATCAATCGATCACAAACTCACAATTGGTATTGATTGTTCTGCATTGAGCACTCATAATTAGTTTTGAATAATGTTCATCGGAATTTTGTATATCTTCACTATTTGTTTTCCAGTCAATAAAGACTTGAAAAACAAGAGATCTCTGTATGCTTCACCAAATATCCTTCTCTGTAGAGGTCATGGTAGTACCATCTGACTGGTACAAGCAATCGTTTTCTTGCTATTTAATCTCCTGTCTTTTTGCCATTTCTTCTTTTTAGGTGGAATGACACACAGGCCTCTTGTAACACAAAAAAGCGCAATTAAGTCCCTAAAAATGATGAACTTTATTTGAAGTCCCTCTGGACCTTGGTGAGATTAAATCGTAGTTGTTCATATCACTAGTTGAGTTGTTATTGACTACTCTAAACTCTTGCGTGGAACTTAAGTGTTATTCCCCCCTTTTTTCTTTGTACTCTTGTATCCACCCTTCCTTTTCTTTGTCAATATTGTTCTCCTTCATTTTTATTAAGATAAAATTGATGTGTCCGCTCTGAGGTTCTAACTCAAAACATAACCTTCGTTTCAACCATTATTCATTCAAATAGGCAAGTGCCACAATTGATCGAAAAGATCTCTTAAGCCTTCAACTAAAGGTCATGGAAAAGACAGTGTCCACAAACAAAATGCTCAGAACAGAAGTAGATGTGGGGGACATGATCAGTAATTTGCCAGATTCATTGCTTCTACATATTCTCTCTTTTCTTCCGGCTAAAGAAGCGGTTGCCACAATCCTTTTGTCCAAGAGATGGAGACCACTTTGGACTTCCCTTGCCACTCTTGACCTTAACCGTCGAGACTTTCAAAGGCTTAAATACTTCCATCAATTTGTAGAAAAATTGCTCAAATTTGTGGATTTGAAGTTTGTCAAGAAATTTGTTCTTCGGCTTGGTTATTATGATAATCATGAGTATTTTAGACCTTGAAAGATTAGCAAGTGGATTAATGCTGTGATGAGCAATAAAATTGAACACCTGGAGCTACATTTAAGGCCGAGTAAGGGTCACTATGATTTGCCCTCTAGTGTTTTCGCTGCTAATAACATGAAGGTTTTGAAGTTGAGTGGAGTAAGGGAGTACCTGAGCTTGAAGAGTGGAGTAATGGTGGGCACTCTTTCTCATGTTAATTTGCCTTTGCTTGAAGTACTGGATTTGGATGCTATTAAATTTTCAGATTTTAGAAGCTTTGGAATGCTTCTTTCTGCATGTGCTTCGCTTAAACACTTGGTACTAAAAAATTTGTATGGCAACTTAAATGTTCCACTTGATGTTGGAAGATTTAACCATTTGGTTACTACAGATGTTCCACAATCTCTATTTCCATTAAAAGTTATCTCTAATGTTACATTCCTGCGCATGGTATGATTTATGATGACACTGATAAATTCATATTGCTTTTCATTTACACAATTAATAATTCAATATTTAGCTTTTTTTTTTGTCTTTGTAGTCCTGGTCCTGGCAGCCTGCTTCGTCCCATGCCTTGATCTACCAACATTTCCTAATTTAACCTACTTGGAATCCAAATACTCATTTCATGACTGGGAAACAATATTCAAATATCTGCATAGCTGTCCCAAGCTTGAAATGTTTATAATTTTTCAGGTTTGTTGACTTTCAACTTTTTTTTTGGACTGGTTGCTTCTTACTTCTCCATGTTACTAGATTTCCCCCAAACAAAGGTGCAATACCCAGTGGTGGATCGTCTGTCATGAATCGCTCCTACCCAATCTGCATATGTGAATACTTCAATGCCTTCATCATTCCTTATATCTTGTGCATTCTTGTTTCCATAAGTATATATTTTAATACTCTATTAACCCCCTTTAGAGAATAAGAGACCTTTTCCTGGAGTTTTCTTAAGATATCTAAAAATTCGATATACAGCTTCCATGTGCTCTTTTTGAGGATCACTGGCAAATTGACTTACTACCCCCACCGCGAAAGATATGTCTGGTCTGGTGTGGGATAGATAGATTAATTTACCTACCAGTTTTTGGTACCTCTCTTTGTTAGCCGGTTTCCCATCTGGCTTGATTTCTAAATTGCAATTAAGTTCCATAGGAGTTTCTTCTGGTCTAGCTCCTAACATCCCTGTCCCCTTCAGTAGGTCAAGGGTATACTTCCTTTGGGATACATTGATGCCTTTTGGTGATTGAGCTATTTCTAACCTAAGAAAGTATCGCAGGCTTCCAAGACCTTTGACTTCAGACTCCGTAGCCAATTTTTCTTTTAACCTTTTTATTTCTTCAGGATCATTACTTGTTAAAACTATATCATCTTTATAGACAATCAAAACTGTTATTTTGTTGTTACAAAGTTTAACAAATAAAGTATGATCTGCTTGGCAATGTTTATAGCCAAATCCTTTTATTGCTTAAGTAAATCTCTCGAACCATGCTCGAGGGGACTGCTTTAGTCCATATAATGATTTTTGGAGTCTACAAACCTTATTTTGGTTTTCTAAACTTTGTAATCATGGAGGTATTTTCATGTATACCTCTTCTGCTAGATCTCCATTTAGAAAGGCATTTTTTTACATCTAACTGATGTAATGGCCAATCTAAGTTAGTTGCAAGAGAAAGTAATACATTTATCGTATTTAATTTAGCAACAGGAGCAAAGGTTTCTTGATAATCAATTCCATATGTTTAAGTGAAGCCCTTTGCAACCAATCGAGATTTATATTTGTTTATGCTCCTATCTAGGTTGTATTTCTTAGTAAATACCAATTTGCTTCCCACAGCTAGCTTCCCATGTGGTAAATCAACAATTTTCTAGGGTTTATTCTTTGCTAAAGCCCATAATCCTTCTTCTATTGCTAATTTCCAGTTTGGATTTGATACGGTTTCCTCATTATCAATTGTAGTCACATATGCCTTAAGTTGTGGATTAAGTTTTTCATAGGAAACATACCTGCTAATAGGATGTCAAGTACAGCTCCTCTTACCGTTTCTCACCGCAATAGGCCATTGTAGATCCTCAATCCTATCTTTAGGAGACATGTCATGGTTTGAATTAATGAGGGTCTGTTTGATATTGGTTTGTTCTCTTTCAGCCTCACTATTTTTAGGTTCTTGATTTATTTCTGGTATAACTTCAGGTTCAATGGTATGTATATCTGATGTTGTATTCACCATTTTTGTTCATTGGCACGCATATCTGGTGCTATAGTAACCATTTATAGTCCCAGGTGCTATATTCACCATATCCGGTTCATTAGTTCGCCGCTCTATCTCCTGATTGAAGAGCAATGTATCTAAAGATACTTGGATTTCAAGGACAAAGTTTTCAAACTTGTTTACAACATCATTTTCTAACAAGCAAGTCAGCCATTCATTGTTAGTATTCTCCCCCTGAATGGGTGAGTTGGAATAAAATGGTTGGGTTTCAAAAAACTTGACATTCATTGTAATATAAACGCGCTTATTAGTTGGGGAGTAGCATTTGTATTCTTTCTTTATAGGGGAGTAACCCAGAAAAATACATTCAATAGATCTAGGATCCAATTTTCCTCCATCACTGTTAAACACAAAAACCATGCACCCAAACACACGCATTTGAAGAGTACTGAGTAGCTGAGTATTAGGAGAAGCGTCAAGAAACTTTTGGACTGGAGTATGAAATTTCAAAACTTTGGAGGGCATCCGATTAATCAGATATGCAATAGTAAGTATAGCATCTCCCCAAAAAATATCAGGAACATTTTTACCTAATAATAGAGCATGTGATGCCTCCAAAAGATGCCTATTTTTATGTTTAGCTACTCCATTTTGTTGAGGTGTTTGCACAAATGAAGTTTGGTGGTGAATACATTTTTTAGCAAGAAAACTTTAAAATTTAGAGTTAAGATATTCCTTACCATTATCACTTCTCAAAATTTTTATTGTAGTATTGAATTGAGTTTGAACAAATGCAAGGAAGTTCTGAAAAATTGGGAAAACGTCAGATTTATCATTCATAAAAAACAACCATGTTAGACGAGTATGATTGTCAATAAAGGTGACAACCATCTAGCTCTAGAGTTAGTTTCAACTCTTGAGGGACCCCATACATCGCTATGGACTAGATTAAATGGTTCAGTAGGATTATAAGCATGTGGAGAGTAAGAGTGGGATGTTTGCTTAGCTAAAAAACATGTGAAAAATCTTTGATTTGTATGGTTTTTATATACCTAATTTGAGGAAATTAACATGATTGAGATGCAAGTTTGGTCCAATAATGCTTAATTGAATGTCTTAAACTCTCAAGTGAAATGAGTATAAAATTAGGATTAATTAGCCATAATTGTAGATTAATTGCATTGATTAATTTATAGGGCTATTTGATCCTTGTTTAGTCTTGTTTCCACTTGTAGGATCGCTCAGGACCAAAAGAACGGACCCGGGATGAAGAAGAAGGCCAAACAAAGGAGCAGAAGAAACGTCAGCCCACGGCGAATGGATCCCCAAGAGGCAGAAATGAATGGACTTCGCCGCGGCGAGATGACGGCGAAAAGCCCACTTTGGCAAAGAGCAATGCAGCTCGTCGTGGCTTCACCATGGCGAGCCCACGGCGAGATTCGCGAATTTTGCAGTTATCAGTTCGCGTTTTGGGCCTGATTCGGACCCAACTTGAATACCTACTCACTTGACCCGACTTGGGGGACATAAAACACGAAAGACACACCCCATTAGGGCAGATTTGGTTCACATTTCACACCCCCAAGCCCTAGCTCTCTCTTCTCCATCTTCATCTTCATCTTCTTCACCTTCTCCTTCCTTCCATCCATGGCTTCCACACCTTCCTCTCTTGTTGTTGGTTCCTCCATGGAGAGTAGCAGCTAGGCTCCACCATTCTTGGTGGTGGGAGCCAAGGGATGAGCTTGAATCTTGAATAGGGGAGTTTTTCTAGTTCTAATCCTTCCTCAATTTGTTGTATTTATGTTTTTCTAGGGTTCTAGGGGGTGCATTTATGGCATTTGGTGGAATGTATTAATTGCATTTGGTTGAAGTGCATTTTTTTTTTTTGAAAATGAGCCAAAAATGACTGTGTTTATGTTATTTCCTTCTTGTATTTATGGCACTTGGTTGAGTGCATTTTTGTCATTAGGGTTAGGAACTATGTTTATGTTATTTCCTTCTTGTATAATGCTTGACATTGCTACTTATTAACTTTGAGTTTAATGAAATTTATGGGTTCATAGTTTTGTTATTCTCTTTGTGAAAATTATGTGGTAATGCAAGGTGGCTTGGTTAGTGGATTAAGAGTGTTAAGCTATTTGCTTGAGGGAGATGGCATAAGAATTAATTGGTTGTGTTGAGACATTGGACAAACACTCTTTAGGTCCTAATTTATTGTATTGGTGGCCATCAATGGATTAGAGTCTAGAGAGAAATTTAGAGCAATTATGGGGTGGCCCAAATTGTGGATTTAAAAGTCTTGCATAATCAATTTTTCTTGATTTTGAACTTAATCAACTTGGGTTAAACTAAGTAATGTGCGGGGTTCCGGCATTAATTAAATTAACATAAGCCTAGCCTAGAGGGAGTCCTCTACGGTTCTTTAGAAATCAATTAAACTCCCTAAAAATATTTAGAAGCGATGATTCTCGAATCTCTCATTCATCAAAAATGATCTTTATCCCATTCTCATCCAAATCTCACTTTTAATTCCCACCTTTTACTTTACCTTTTGCACATACTAAACTTCATACTAAAACCAAACAAAAATACCTTTTACCCGTTTTTTCAAGTTTACATATTAGCTATTAGGAATCATATTACACTAGGCTCCTTGAGATCGACACCCAGAGTTAGCATCCACTATCCCCTCGGGTTTAATTTCTTGGAGAGCGGACTCGAGGTGGCACTGCTCCGATACAAACCCCAATCGGTGAGCTCTTCAACATGTATCATAATGAAGATGAGTAATATCTTTCACTACTACAGAAATACTCTATTGCAGCGCAACAATAGCAGCTCTTGCAAAACGCAAGTGATGGGATAGGTATAATATGACCTATACCGGGGCTTTTAAAAAAAAGTGTTGGTATAGGTATAAGCATATCCCAGCACTTAATAATTTATAACCGTTGGGATAGGACCCAAAGTATTTAAATATTGTTTAAAAAATTGGTTTTAGATAATTTTTAAATAAAATTTAAATCACAGGGGCCTATAGCAACGCTTATTACGTAAGCGCTGCTATAGGCCCCTGTGATTTAAATTTTATTTAAAAAATATCTAAAACCAATTTTAAAAATACTAATTCATTTTAAAAAAGAAAAAATATTTAAAAATACCTATTTAGGCCTATAGCAACGCTTATTACGTAAGAAGCTTTGCTATAGACCTATAGACCTAAATAGGTATTTTTAAATTTGGTTTTAGATATTTTTTAAGTAAAATTTAAATCACAGCGGCCTATAGCAGCGCTTAAGCGCTGCTATAGGCCCCTGTGATTTAAATTTTACTTAAAAATTATCTAAAACCAATTTTAAAAATACTAATTAAGCGCTGCTATAGGCCGCTGTGATTTAAATTTTACTTAAAAAATATCTAAAACCAAATTTAAAAATACTAATTCATTTTAAAAAAGGAAAAATATTTAAAAATACCTATTTAGGCCTATAGCAACGCTTATTACGTAAGCGCTGCTATAGGCCCCTGTGATTTAAATTTTATTTAAAAAATATCTAAAACCAATTTTAAAAATACTAATTCATTTTAAAAAAGGAAAAATATTTAAAAATACCTATTTAGGCCTATAGCAACACTTATTACGTAAGAAGCGTTGCTATAAGCCTAAATAGGTATTTTTAAATATTTTTCCTTTTTTAAAATGAATTAGTATTTTTAAAATTGGTTGACCTATAGACCTAAATAGGTATTTTTAAATTTGGTTTTAGATAATTTTTTAAAGAAAATTTAAATAAAAGGGGCCTATAGCAGCGCTTTTTAAATTTTCTTTAAAAAATTATCTAAAACCAATTTTAAATAAAATTTAAATCACAAGGGCCTATAGCAACGCTTATTACGTAGTAAGCGTTGCTATAGGCCTAAATAGGTATTTTTAAATTTTTTTTCTTTTTTAAAATGAATTAGTATTTTTAAAATTGGTTTTAGATAATTTTTTAAATAAAATTTAAGCGCTGCTATAGGCCCCTGTGATTTAAATTTTCTTTAAAAAATTATCTAAAACCAATTTTCAATAAAATTTAAATCACAGGGGCCTATAGCAACGCTTATTACGTAGTAAGCGTTGCTATAGGCCAAAATATGTATTTTTAAATTTTTTTTCTTTTTTAAAATGAATTAGTATTTTTAAAATTGGTTTTAGATATCTTTTAAATAAAATTTAAGCGCTGCTATAGGCCCCTGTGATTTAAATTTTCTTTAAAAAATTATCTAAAACCAATTTTAAATAAAATTTAAATCACAGGGGCCTATAGCAACGCTTATTACGTAATGAGCGTTGCTATAGGCCTAAATATATATTTTTAAATTTTTTTCCTTTTTTAAAATGAATTAGTATTTTTAAAATTGGTTTTAGATTTTCTTTAAAGAAAATAAGCGCTGCTATAGGCCCCTGTGATTTAAATTTTCTTTAAAAAGTTATCTAAAACCAATTTTAAATAAAATTTAAATCACAGGGGCCTATAGTACAATTTTTGTAGCTCAAAATAAATATCTTATTTGAAAATTTTAAGGCCTAATAGTACAATTTTTCCTTCCTTCTCTTTTTTATTATTTTCTCTCTCCCCCTTTTCATTTTACTATTCCCTCCTTCCTTATGCTTCGTGCAGACCACCCCCCCAAACATTCAAACTCCCTCTTCGTCCTCACGTCTCTCTCTCACCCTCTCATTTCTCTCTCTCGGTGGTGGCTCATCGGCGCCGCCGCTCGCCGTGGCACCACCGCCATTCCCCCCTCTCTTCTCCCTCAGTCCTTTCCTCCTTCTTCCTTATAGAAAACCACCGCCTCTTCTTCCGTTTTCGGTGCCGCTAGATCTCGTGGGGGGTAGTTTTTCCAGTGAAAAACTCGCCGGAAACCACCTTTCACCACCACCATTCTTCCTCTCTCACCTCCTACTTCCTTCCTCTACACTTTTTTGCTTCAATCTGTGCCTAAATAAGGAGGTTAAATTAGTCTTTGGCTGGAACTTCTTGAGCTCGCCGATGCCGGAGTCAGAGTTTTTCCAGCAAACTAAGCACATTTTCGGAACCCCGTAAGTCTCCTCTGTATCCCTATGTAATTAGTTTTTCGATTGGCTATGTTTGAAAAATTAGGGCTTGTCTAAGTTGGGGTTTTTAAGAGTCCTAAACTTAATAAACTGAAGTTTGGACATTGATATCGTGGGCATGGTCGATTGGTATACAATTATGCTATTAAGATCCAGATTTGGATGAATTTGATTGCTTTATAAGTCTTAGGATATGTTAGGCTCGCCAAAATTTATTGCTTTATCTGCCCCCTATTGTTGTAATGCTTTCTAACCAATGGGAGGCATTGCTACAATTTGTCTGCGTTTCTGGGAGAATCTGCTGTAAGACTAGACATTGGTTTAAGTGTAATTAAATTATAGGACTCAAGTGTGTGCTTTAAGATTTTCTTAGTAATTAGATTATAGGTCTCAAGTGTGTGCTTTAAGATTTGCTTATGTTTTTGTGGTCTTCTCTTTCTTGCCTTTTTAATGTGTCATGCTGGCCCCGCTTACTGCTTGTTGAGATTGTAAATTGAAAAGCATGTGAGCCTTAACATTTGTAGCAATCAGAAAATTTGGAGTTAAAAAAACAGGTCTACTTATATCCGATAAATTATGCAAAAAGTCAGCCTGATCTAGCGATACTTGCAGTGAATACATTTGTGAAGGTAAAACTTGGAATGAAATGTAATATATTATAGGGATTGAAATGATTGTTCAAGCTTCATTTATTTGTCAAAATTCAGTGTGAGGCTTTCTTTGGCATGCTTATTTACCATGTTGCATTGCTTTATAGAATCCATTTTAATTTTATATGGACTAATTGCCTGTTTTCTGATGTGTGGGATTTCTAGCCTAATTGATGATTGTTTTGTTGACGTAAATAAAGAACTAGCAGTATATAGTAAATCCTTAGTCATTTCATGGATTTTGCATTTCGTGTGGTGCCACATATTATTTTCCTGTTGGCTTTGTATGTTGATCACAAGAATCTGTTATTCTCCCCAGAAAACAAATTGCAGCAGGGCATAAAGTAATTCTTTTCTATTAAAAATTTCAGGGATCTGACTATGAAGAATTTGTGAAAGCTGCAAAATTTGATCAAGAGACCCAGTTAATTGAAGTGAACAAGGCTGAGCTGGCCAAACTTCTTTTTCCAAATCCCAAATAATTTGATCCTTTTATTAGATTGTCTAAAATAAGCCTGCAGAGAGATATACTACATATGACTAGTTATTTGTTCTAATTATTGTTTTTTAATTGTTCTGGTGTCTTTGAATGAAAAAATACAAGTACAAACATTTAGGTTCTCTTTAGAAACATATAGTATGTTTGCAATTTTTGCCGTTTTAACAGTGGGCATTCTGACTCTGTGATGGAACCTTAAGCATGAGTAAGTGATTTTGATTATGTAATTTCAAATATATGTTATTAGTATATAGTAAATATATTTGAGAGAGACTTTGATTTCTAGAATGTTTAGTGAATCTACATGTTTTAATTTACTTAATTGTCCATTGTTCTTTCTAATTTATTTAATTGTTTATTTTTCTCTAAGTATATTACCTTATAATATATAGGAGTTAATTAATTAGAATGTTTGCTTTAATGTATTTGATCTCTGGATAAATGGTTTTTGATGTATATATGTTTTGGAAATATCTGTAATTTCTAAATTGATGCAGGGATAAAAATTAAATTTTTTTTAAAAAATAATACCTATAGCAGCGCTTATTTCGTTATAAGCGCTGCTATAGGTATTATTTTTTAAAAAAAATAAATCACCTATTGCAGCGCTTAAGCGCTGCTTTAGGTCACCTATTTCAGCGCTTAACAAGTGCTGTGTTAGGCTTAATAGCCTATAGCAGCACTGGCTATTGCAGCGCTTATAAGCGCCGCTCTAAGGCCAAAATAAGTGTTGCTATAGGCATTTTCTGTAGTAGTATTTATTCATGGAATGTGCTAACATAAACTTCATATAATCAAAACTTAAATGACCTAGTCTAGAATGCCATAACATAATTTCATCATTTGTCAAAACAATTCTCGAAGAAAGTGCAGAAAAAGTTTTATAGTTGTTTCCTTCCAAAAAATAAAGCCCACTATGCTCTTTAGCTTTGCCAATCACCTTCCTCAAGACTAAATTCTGAAATTCACAATAAGAGTCATCAAATTTAACAAGGCAGTAGAGTTGTTTAGTGATGTATTTCACTGACAGTAAGTTGCATTCAATTTCAAGCACAAAAAGAACATTTTCAAGAGTTTTATTTGTTCATACAGAGTAATTGTACCATGTCCTTTTACTAGTGCATAGGTGTTATTTGTAACTTGAATTCTAGAATATTTTGAGTAAGAATTAAAGGATGAAAATAACTTTCAACACTCTGTTATATGATGTGTTGCTCCGTAGAGTTGATAGATGTTTTTAAGGCAGATAATAAACACATACCTGCATGAGTTAATGTCACAAATGGGGTTGTTTGGTCACTAGGTTTATCTTGAGAATATTTTTCCAATATACGACGTAAGAATGAAAGTTCCTCTTGATTAGGAGCTTCCTTATTGTGTGAAGACTCCCATTCCACAAATGCTCTTCCATCTCCTTTTTGACCTGGTTTTAGATGAGTGGGTCTACCATGTATCTTCCAACAAGTTATGACCATTCTTATTGAAATGATCACACTTCAGAAACTTTTTGCTCTTAGGATCTCCCCCTTGATTGTAGCGGATAGGATATGCCCCTTGGTTATGATGGATAATTATTACAGAACTTTCAGCGATAGGAATAAATAGGATAGGAGATTGATTCTGAATTAAAGCCTTGTGGCTTTCTTCGTTTTTTATTATGTTGAAGGCATCTTCCAATGTTGGCGTTGGTTTCATGCTCATATTTCACCCCCTATATCTTCAAAAGAATCATTAAGACAATTATAAAAGCAAGGCATCGATCCTTATTTATTACCTCTTTGGAGTGGAATTCATCAGCTTGGCACGACCATTGGTGAACATTATAGAGATCAATCTATTGCCAAAGTCTAGTTAAAGCACTGTAATACTATGTGACTGGCTGTTTTCCTAGTGACAAATTGCATAGAAGTCTCTTAACTTGGAGAATAGCAAATGTTTTCCTTGACAGAAGTAGACTAGATAATGCAACGAAGTCCTTAAATTGTGAATTGTAACACTTGATTATTTACTAATAATGTGTATGTGTATATTATTGGTTGTAGAGTCCAATTTGAGTCGAGCATGGGGAAAAGCCTGACGTTTGTGGTAAATGTGTATTCAGCTTCACAGGTAATCGCTTCTACTTGTTCTATGTGTATATGTGTGTTGTTGGTAAGGGATTTCAAATTTTCTTCCAACTGTGAATTCCTGGATGATGTGGTATATGCATAGCATGATTTCTAATTATTATTTTAGTATTAAAATGTCATATGGGATTCTTATAGTGAACTTTGCATAAATTTGTGTATTGCATCATGTTTTGGAAAATGAATATTTATATTGTTTTGGAAATTGTATTGCATGAGTTTTTAAAATATTGGAAAGGCCAAGTGCCTAGTTTTTGGTTAAATTGCAATTGTGATTGATGATGCATATATTGTTGTGTTAGTTAGCATCGATACCTCAGATACTTTTGTCATTACGTAATGAGGTATCATGTTGGCCCACAGGGACTAATTACATTATCGGTGTACTGTGTATGGGTAGCCCCCATCAAGTATTACCGTTCAGTATGTTGGGTATGGGTAACCCCCATCGAGCATTATCCAGTTGTAGTTCTGGGTATGGGTTGAAATCCCCATGGAATTCCACTTCTCCGTGGTTCTAGGTACGGGTTGAGATCCCCATCGAGTTCCACTTTGGTCTACCTGGTGGCAGGGGACAACCGTAACAATTCGCAAGACGAACATTATGGATGGCTGTGAAACATGTATTTTGTACAGTTTTGTGGAAGTTATGGTATGTTATATATAGGAGATTCTAAAAAGGGTTTTCAGCATATTGCATATTCCTGGTAGTTGCATTGCTCATACTTGTTTTGAACTTATATAGATATTGCATAGTTTCCCACATTGACACATTGCTGGCACACACTCACATGTAAACAAGTAGTTAGATGTTACGATGGGCTACCCCTCTCTGCTTAATTTTTGCAGGTTCTAGTTCGGGTTTAGAGTCACGGGGAAAGGAGCCAGCAGCCACTCACTAAGTCCATCGTGAGCGCTTAGCTCGGCCGAGTAGGGTTTGTATATTGATATGGAGTCATAGGATTGCATTTGCTTTAGCTAGGTTTAATTGCATTTTGTTTATGTAATAGTATTTATCATGCTATCTTGTTTGGGACCGGTCCATTTCTGACAGTTTGAGCCTGAAGGATTTGGTTGTTGTTGGGTATATGTTGGGAGTTGCAACTCCTTGGTTTTATTGGTCATAGCATAATATTCTTGATAGGATTTATTTACAGTTGATGTGATTATGTTGATGATGGATGTACTAATTTTGGATTTAATTGAGGTTTTCAGTTATAGCACAATATTTTATAAGTATGTTGATTCTAATTACCATGATAGGTGTTTTCCTTTTTCTATCATGGTATATGGTGAAAGTATTTTGAAAGGCTTTATATATATACTATACGTGCGTTTTAATATCCATGTTAGGTAGATTTTATCTAACATGGATAAATTGGCTTTAACATTGGCAAGTTTTAATATCAATGTTAACTTTGATTTAGAAGGCCTCCATATGATTTGTTTTGATATCCATTTTAGTGCTTTTTATTTAACAAAACTCCTTTCTAACATGGATAAATTCCTCTATATGGTAAACGCTCTTTAACATGGATTACTTATATAAGGTTAAACTATTTTCTAACTATAATAGGACTATTTTATTATTTTGGAAATTTCTTTTCTATCATAGTTATATCGTTTAAATTGTTTTATAAGAAACCTTTATGGGAATTCTTTTCTAACTATGTTAGCTTTTTAAATTAAATCATTTTTCTAACATAGTTAATATTGAGTAAATCTTGTTTACATTCGGGTTTAAGATTAATAGGAATGGTTTTAGAAATCAAATGTTACATTTTAAATTAATTAGCTATAGAGGTCCTTTAATGAAATTCTCCCCTTTTTTCAGGAGTAATTAATTATAAGTCTCTTGTAAGGAACTTAATTAAGTTGAGGTCCCACAAAATCACAAAATTAATCTAAAGTCTCTTCCAGGAAGTGGTTATCGTATGCTCGTTAAATTGTTATTGGCAGGCCAAACAGTTGTTATCGCCTAGTAAAAAATTGTTATTAAGTCAATAACAACTGTTTGACCTGACAATCACAATTTTTAAACCATTGTTCAGTAACAACTGTTAAGCTACTGATAACAACTTAATGAGCAGGCGATAACAGCTTTGTGAGACCTGAGATGAATTTCATGACTTCGTTGGACCTCATCTTAATTAAATTTCTTATGCGGGACCTATAATTAGTTACCCTTTTTCTAAAATCATCTATGTGTGCTATAGTCTAATTTTTTAGCGAACTCTTTCGCATAAAAGCTATTGGTATACGAAAATTTTGTTGGATGTGTTAGACAAAGGGCAATCACACCACTTAGGCAAGAAAAATAGTAATCATTAATGTTATTTTTTATCAATCTTAGTATTTTAACGGTTAAAATGACTTTGCAACTTCTAACAAAAACTTTCATATATTCATAGCTCATACATAAAAACTTTTTAGATAAAATTAGACTTAACCTTAAATTTGTAGCAAAACTTTAAAGTTCCTATAATATCCCTTTGGAGAACTAATTAGAAAGTATCAACGGGGCTTAGGACCAGATGAAATGTCAAGTATAGCATAATATGGTGAATTCAATTTGAATATTTTCCTTGAGTGCCCCACCAGTGCTTCAAATAGGATTACGTCCAATAAAATGATACATATGGTTAAAAAGAGCTATTTACAAAGCTTTTCAATTTTTAAAATAGTAAATTGTGCAACATGTATTTGAATATACTCATTATCATTATTTATTAGAGAAATAATTCTCAGTTTTAATTGTATCTCTCTCCATCATTTGCATATTTACGAATTACAATATGCATTTATTTGAGGAGATTAAATGGAAAAAATGTTTTGAGGAGATTGAACAATGGGGAAACACTGATTTATAACTTTACAATTTTGGTAGCCTTTTATGGGATTTTCTCTTTTATAATTTTAAATCTTAAATATAAATCACTTTGTAGAAAGACAATTAGTCACATGTTTCTTTTTAACAAATACCCCCTATAAAGCAGTAAATACCCTTATTGGCATTATTGGAAATTAAAGAGAGAGGTTATATGAAAAAAAATTAGGGAAAATTAATTGTAAATCCCATGGAAGGGACTAAATTAAACTTAAATCCCACAAAATCTACAAATTAAATTGAGGTCCCTAGGGACTTGACTTTAATTATTTTTAAGAGTAAAAGTACGATTTTTCCATTACCCATTTGTCTCTCTCCGTTCTTCATTCTCATTTTTCTCCTCACACCCAACCCAGATTCCCATGAACTAGACTGAAAAAATTTACGTCATCTCCCCATCCCAATCTTACTCTCTCTCCCTATTCCCATTTCTCCTCCCAATAAATCTACTTGCATATATCAAGAAGGCCATAGTGTGGTCACTCTGTCCCTGTGTGTACCCTTGTATCTTTAACACACGAGTAAATTATTCAAATCATGCTCTAGGAGATTGTTTTAACCCATACAAGGATTTCTTCAACTTACATACTTGACTTATTTCTTTTCTTGGGAACCCTGGAGGCAGTTTCATATAAACTTCTTCCTTCAGATCTCCATTTAGAAATGCATTTTTCACATCCATCTGATGTAGTTGCCAATCTTGATTTGCAGCAAGTGACAACAAAACTCTAATGGTGTTAAGTTTTGCAACTAGTGCAAATGTTTCAGTGTAATCCATGCCATACACCTAAGATAAGCCTTTTGCCACCAGTCTCACCTTGTACTTCTCAAGACTCCCATCAGATTTATACTTCGAGGTAAAGACCCATTTACAACCAACCACCTTCTTTCCCTTAGGTAAGTGCACAACTTCCCAAGTACCATTGGCTTTTAGAGCATTCTTTTCTTCCATAACGGCCTATCTCCATTCTAGACTAGCCATAGCTTCATCAATATTATTTGGAACCCTAATATCATCAAGATGAGTGACAAAAGCATGATATATAGAGGTGAGTGCCAGATATGAGACAAAATTTTCAATGGAATATCTTGTACACGCCTTTCGTTCCCTTGATTGCTTTCTTTTGGCAATTGGAACATCAATATCTAATCCTTGCTCTTCTCCAGGTACAATTTGTATTTCCTTCAGACCTACCTCTGGTTCTGACTCTTGGTTTTGTTTCAGGTTCTTGATGGGTGTTACCTGTCTTGTTCCTTCTTGTAGTGTCTCTCTTGCTCATCAATTTTATCATCAGTAGAAATAGAAGGAAAGAATGGGAAAGGTGAAATAAGAAGATATAAATCTGGTTTTGTGTTATTAGTTTGAGGTTCACTCTAATTCTCCCCCTTAATTGAATGCTTTGTATAAAATGGAGGGTTTTCATGGAATGTGATATAAGCGCTTTGAGGTTGGATCATAGCATTTATACCCTTTTTGAGTACTCGATGGACCTAGAAAAATACACCTAATGGCTTTGGTATCTAATTTGGAATTATTATGGAGACGGACATAACTAGTGCATCGAAAGGCTTGTAACAGTAAGGTATTTTCAAGGTATGTGAGATTGTAATGATCATGAAGGACTTGAAGGGGGGTTCAATAGGCTAAAGGTTTGCTTGGCATTCTGTTGATAAGAAAGGTGGCGGTGAGAATGGCATCATCCCAATGGTATTTTGGTACATTGCTATTGAACATGATAGCACAAGCATATTCAAGGATGTGTATTTTTTTCTTTCAGCAATGCCATTTGGTTGAGGGGTATAGGGACATGCGCTTTTGTGAAGGATTCCATGGTCTGTTAGGAATTTGCAAAGAGATTAGATAACATATTTTGTTTCATTATCAGTGTGTAAAATATGTATTTAAGTATGAAACTGATTTTTAATCATATGATAAAAATCAACAAATGTTAGGTAAACATCAGTTTTATCTTTTAAAAGAAATACCCAACCACTACAAAAAAAGCAGCACTTAGTAGCGGTTAAAACAGTTGATTAGTAGCGATTTTAACCGCTACTAAGTGGTTACTAGCGGTTTTACATTCCACTAGTAAATCACCCGTGACTAACATTTAGTGGCGGTTATAAAAACCACTGGTAATATGTTCAACACCGCTACTAATCCAGTAGCGGAAACAAAAACCGCCACTAATCAGATACTAGCAGCGGTTCAGAACCGCTACTAATGAGGAAAAATTAGTAGTGGTTTGTAAACCGCTACTGGATGCTCAAAAATATAAAAAAAATTCTGATTAGACCCAATTTTACTATTTGCAATAATGTTTAATTTTATAAAACATTTTTAAAAAAGTTAACATTAAACATTCATAAAAAAAATTTATCACATTTTCTCAATTGTTATATCCAAAATGATATGTCAAATAAATAATTCATAGTATGAAAAAAGGTGATTATAACTAATCAATTTAATTTAATAGTATTCAAATGAAGATAGTGAGTACGTACACATGAAAACAAAAACAAAAAAAGTTAGTAGATATATATGATTGAAAATTGAATGAAATAATTAGAATAAAAAAAATAAAAGATAAATTAATGAGATTGATGGAAAAATTAAGAGCATCAGAGGAGAAGAATTGAGAAGGAAGGTTTTATGAGGTTGAATGAAATAAGGAGAGGAGTAGGTATTTATAATTGTTGTAGGCGGGAATTAGTAGCGGTTTTAGTGGCGATTAAGAGAACCGCCACTAACTGCACCAAAAACTGGTACTTGCGCATTTAATAGCGGTTCTTGAGAACCGCTACTATTAGTAGCGGTACTTGCGCATTTAGTAGCGATTCTTGAGAACCGCTACTAATAGTAGCGGTTATTTTTTGGAAAACCGTCGCTTAAATCGCTACTAAATTACGCCTACAATTAATGAATTTGTTAAGTTAGTAGCGGTTTTAAGAGAACCGCCACTAACTACACAAAAAACCACTACTAATTAGTGGCTGTCTTAAGAGAACCGCCACTAACTACATGACCTTCCAATTTCTCGCGGTTTTTCCAACACAACCGCCACTAATGTGACGTCACTAAGTTTCCCGCCAATTGGCGCCACTTTAGTGGCGGTTTTGTGAGACTAACCGCCACTAAAATACGCCACTATCTTTGATATTGGTCAAATAGATAGATTTAGTCGCGGTTTCTTATTAAAACGGCCACTAATGTGTAATTAGTGGCGGTTTTAGTTTTCCGCTACTAAATGAACCGCCAGTAAACCATGTTTTTTTTGTAGTGAACTCACACGAAGTGTGATCATCAATGAAGCTAATGAGCCATTTGGAACGAGTATGATTAGAAATACAAGTAGGTCCCTACAAGTCACTATGTATGATAGTAAATGGACTGCTTCATGATATAGAATGCTAGGAAACGAGGTACGATGGTGTTTGGCACACTCACAAGCATCATAATGGAATTCAAAAACATTTTTATTTGAGCAAATTAAAGAGATGGAAATAACCAAGACATATAATTAAAATTTGGATGTCCTAAACGTTTGTGCCATAACTTCAATTCATTAGTCGTAGGGAGAGACACTTTATTACAAAATTTAACACTTTGATCAAAACAATCATCCAAGTAATATAGCCCATCAAGTTCCTTAGCAACAATCGTCGTCCCAGCTAGTAGGTCCTGGAAAAACACAATGAGTAGTAAAGAAATTAGCTTGACATTGTTGATTCTTGGCTAACTGACTTATAGACAATAAGCTGAACTTTAAAATTGGAACATAAAGAACTCAAAAAAAAATTTCCCTGCCCTTTAGTGTTCTCATTTCTAACACTATTAGGGTTTTGAAGTTGAAAGGAGTAACAGTGCAATTTTTTTCCCATGTTAATTTACCTTTGCTTGAAGCATTACTCTTGATTGATCTAAGGGCGGGTACTCTTTCGCATGTTAATTTTCCTATACTTAAAAGTATTGCATGTAGAATATGTTGAATTCTCGGTCGTTGCAAGCTTGGAAATGCTTCTTTCTTCATGTCCTTTGCTAAACGACTTGGTCTTCAGATTTTGGTATTGTCAGAAATATCATCCGCTCAATATTGGAAGACCTAACCATTTAGTCACTGCAGTAGTTCAACAATATCTAGTTCCATTTGAAGCTCTTTCTAATGCTACAATTCTACATTTGAAATAGGTACAAATCATGCATCACAACTAACTTAATTATTTCCCTCTATATTTTCCACTTTATTGTTTTATTCATAATTTTCATTCCATAATTTCCAGTCGTCTTTAGTGTTTTATGCAGGATTTGAGGCCATTTGATCATGATATGCCAATGTTTGACAATTTAACCCACCTGAGATGTGTTGCTAATAATGAGTGGACAAAGATGGAGAATTGTCTTCAAAACTTTCCCAAACTTCAAGAGCTTGTAGTTACAAGGTTTGAAGATTTTCATTCGTTTTTGTAGTTCAATGTTGCTTAATTAATCATTTAGGTTTTTAACTTAAACTTCTCTATTTGTGTTAGCTTGGTTCTTCATCCCCACCTAAGCCAATATTTGAAGTGCCTTCATGTGTTTCATTATATCTCAAGGAGTTCACTCTTCGAAGGTTCAGAAAGTGAGTGTGAAATAATAAAATTTATGATGAATAGCACTTGTATTCATGTTTTCTTGATAGTTTATTTACATATCCCTCAGCTTTTTTGTTGTGTGACCGTGAAACAGATGCCAAAATCACTAGATTGCAAGTATTACTTGCTTCTTCACCATATAACGAAGAACACAACGGAAAAGTTGAGAGGACATCTCATGATGACGACTTTTGTGGTGGTGATGAGACAACAAAATGTAATTCGAGTTCTTTATCCATAAACTTTATCAGATGATATTGAGGTTGCGAAGTTCTTTTCTATGTTGTAAGTTTTTATTTTTACCAAGGCTTAAGGGTCAAAAATATATATATATATATATATGATTTTGTCAAAAGTTCATCCAGCACCAAATGTTATTTTTTAGACCAAAAATACACATAACCTTTCAAATTTGATCAAAAATACACATCTATAGTAAAATTATGGTAAAAAAAATACACATAATTTTGTAAAAAGATTCATCCAGTACCAAGCATTTTTTTTGGGAATATAACTGTAAATGCGACTTTTGATCCAATTTGAAAACTCATGTGTATTTTTGATAAAAAAAAAAAAAGAAATTTGGTGCTGGATGAATTTTTGACAAAATTATATATGTATTTTTTACTCTTAACCCTTTTACTAATAATGATACTTTTCCATAAACTAATCCAGCTCTGAAATTATTTAACAATTTGGTAATTGCCATTTTGAAAAATGGTCCTGCCGTAGCTCTTTTGTGTCACATATGGCATGAACAATGGTTCGATGCTGACTGGAAAGAAGAAATTGTATTTTGTGGATTATAGTTTATTTCATGCAAATTATCGAAACTTTGAATTTACATCTGTCCCCTCTCTGCACATTTTTAACTGAGAAGCATCTTCATTCAAATTTTGTGCTGTAGCGCTCTCATTACTGGTGTGAAGGTTAAGAATAAGATTTTGTTTTCACAGAAATTCAAAAGTAAGTAAAAAATCTCATCCAGGGAAAACATGATTTTGTGGTAAATACCAGCTAATTTTTAGAGTGCCAAGTAATATTAAGATCTTCACAGCAGAACAAATGTGTTTCAGCTTTACTTAAGAATCTCTTTGTTTTGATCAGATGAAGACAGTTTCAAAACAAAAAATAACAAAAAGTGATATTAGCCCAAGAAAAAAAGAACAAAAAGATATATTATTGCCTAGTTTCAAACAATGTGACGAGTAGATGGACAAAAAGTTACCATAGCTATTCTTTAAAAAACTGTATAAATATTATGAAAATAAGAGGGATATGGGAAATATGGAGACAAGAAAAGAGAATAATAAGACATGAAATATGAGATAGGAAGAGAGTATTTTACTTATTATTCAAAAGTGTAAGAATGCCTCCCAATAATAAAAAGTTTTAGGAACTCAAAATGAACTATATTTATATATAATGCATTGCTTCTTAAAAAAAAATAATAAAAGACATCTAAGATAAAAGTAAAATGAAAAGTACTACTTTCATTTTGGGGTATATAAACTGAGTGTTTGATGAGAAATAGATCCCCATGCAAGAAGGGAATATAGGTGAGTTTTGAATTTGACGCAATAAACTCCATTAATTATCAAACTTGTTTAATTCCACTATATATAGAGTATACCATATTTATAATTCACAACCATAAATTTAAATTTGTTAATAAGCTGATATAATATATTAAAATAAAAAAATGACTAATAATTTCTTTTTCTAGTCAACAACTTCATAAACAACATTATAATAATTTTTATACTTCAAGATAATAAGGTATAAAGTAATTGTTCAAATTTTGTGGAAGCTTATTAACAATAAGAAATTTTCAATTTTAAAAAATACAATAACAATAAGAAACATCATCAAATCATCAATAAGAAATTTTAAAATTTTTCTTTTACAAAAATAGCAACAAAAAATTAGTTGAGGAACGGTTTTTACCAATGCCATATGAGATATTCCTATAACATATTTCATTTGTGTTTCTTTAATGACAATAAATCTTGATCAGAAATTGGTTTTCTTATTCAAATATGAGCATGTGAATATAAATAACATATATGTATAGAAGGGGAATTTAAATTGACATGTAAATATCTCAATAAAATGCATCATGTCACAATGTGACCATTTTAGTATTTTGATTTCATGACCACTTTTGGCACTTTATTCAACATCTTGTGGCCTTTTTTTTGGGTTCAATAAGCATTTTATTTATGATCGAAAGCGCATTTCTCTATCTGTGGCACATATAATTTTTGTAATGACTATGGCCAAACATATTGTCATTGGAAATCCATAAACCATTATTACTATACTTCAATCATCAATTTTTCCAATGTGTTCATTGTTATAATCACTTTTCCCACTTTCAGTAGTACATTATCAATAATTCCAAATATTGTTCTTAAGGACCATGACCATATTGGTATTTTCTTTCAATGATTATGGCTTCTAGCCATATCATTCTAATATTGGCTCATGATCGAATGGTCATTATTTTAACATCACCAAACATTGGTGTCTCTAATTATCAATATGGTCATTATTCATGTGTGATTATAGCATAATGTGTGAATTAGTTTTCAGGACTCTCACTTGTGATTGGTGTAATTCTCTCATGAATTAATCACAACAAATTAAACAACAATAAATTGAAATAACAATGATGTGAAGGTAACACAATATAAAATGACATATTACAAAAGTACAATAAAGACAATATGTTTACAACATATGTACGGAATAACAAGATGGTTAACTTACATAAATAATAAAATAAATAACAACATTAAATAATAATTGAAAATAAACATCAAAGAGCTTTCAGGGCTTATTATTATTATTTCATTTTCCTTACAATAAATTTAAATATATTTTTTTCCATAACCCATTGCCTTAGGTCATTTTTTTTGTGACATCATAATATATTGATGCATATTTATTCATATGAATTCTGATCATTTTGTATTATTTTCTTAGTCTATATGACTTTCGGTTATATTTTCACATTTTCTCATAACATCAGTAACCGCATTATTTCCATGTTTATGGTTCGAGAGCAAAGGCACATATATAATTGGCTTTTAACTATAATGCCACTAATGTAATGTGGTAATGTTAATTATTACTCTTACAATTTGTTCCTTACTTTCAAGAGCAACCAATCACTTTTCTTAAATATTTGTCTTCAAGACCTTATGAAGAATTTTTCAAAGCTATAAAGCTATTTTATGTCATTTGATGTTTAAGTTATTTGTCATTAGCCTTCAGGGCTTGGTATTTTTAATATTTATATCGTAAAAATGTCACTCCTCTTTCTCATGCCATTTTTTAAATCATTAGATGGTCTTATACCAATAATCATTATCAAAAGTGATAAGGCTTCAAGCCATTTAATCAGAAATTTGGGAGATTATGGCTATTGGCCATTCAATAATATGAAATTACAATATATGTATATTTATATATCAAAGGAAATTGATTATCTTTTTTTTTTTTTTTTTGCCAACATATATACTTTAATTCCCATTAAAGAAAACCGGGTCTGGTACAAAAACAGCTAGTACAACCAAATGAAGCACATGCTGAAAAGAAAAACAATCAAAATGAAACTAGTAGAAACTAAAAACTCATGGTCCTATTAAAATCATGATCCAGCAGCGACTTTAATTGTGAAGGCGGTCTCCAGGCCCAGTCAAATGAAATTGATTATCATAAACATATAAGAATATAATAAGAGGAATACTTGAGCTTTTGATGATAAAAATAGGCACATAAGTATAAAGTATAAATCTTATAACTCACAACATAATGAAAAATATTAATATGCTGAATAATATGGAAATGACAACATAAATCACTACTACAGAAATACTCTATTGCAGCACAACAATAGCAGCGCTTGTAAAACGCAAGTGATGGGATAGGTATAATATGACATATACCAGTGCTTTTAAAAAAAAGTGTTGGTATAGGTATAAGCATATACCAGCGTTTAAACGCTGCTATAGGCCCCTGTGATTTAAATTTTCTTTAAAAAATTATCTAAAATCAATTTTAAATAAAATTTAAATCACAGGGGCCTATAGCAACGCTTATTACGTAGTAAGCGATGCTATAGGCCTAAATAGGTATTTTTAAATTTTTTTCCTTTTTTAAAATGAATTAGTATTTTTAAAATTGGTTTTAGATATTTTCTAAATAAAATTTAAATGACAGGGGGCCTAGATAGTCCTAAATAGGTGTTTTTAAATTTTCTTTCCTTTTTTAAAATGAAATAGTATTTTTAAAATTGGTTTTAGATATTTTTTAAATAAAATTTAAATGACAGTAGGCCTAAATATGTATTTTTAATTTTTTTTTCCTTTTTTAAAATGAATTAGTATTTTTAAAATTGGTTTTAGATATTTTTTAAATAAAATTTAAATAACATGGGGCATATATAGGCCTAAATAGGTATTTTTAAATTTTCTTTCCTTTTTTAAAATGAATTAGTATTTTTAAAATTGGTTTTAGATAGTTTTTAAATAAAATTTAAATGACAGGGGCCTATAGCAGCTCTTAAGCGCTGCTATAGGCTTAAATATGTATTTTTAAATTTTCTTTCTTTTTTTAAAATGAATTAGTATTTTTAAAATTGATTTTAGATATTTTTTAAATAAAATTTAAATGACAGAGGCCTAGATAGTCCTAAATAGGTATTTTTAAATTTTCTTTCCTTTTTTAAAATGAATTAGTATTTTTAAAATTGGTTTTAGATATTTTTTAAATAAAATTTAAATCCCATGGGGACTATAGCAGCGCTTAAGCGCTGCTATAGGACCCCTGCGATTTAATTTTATTTTAAAAAATAAGTAAAACAATTTAATAAAATCATTGGAAAATTAAGAAATGGCAAATATATTAAAAAAAATACTTATTTAGCCCCCAGGAATTCAAAAATTAGATAAAAACAATTTGATACAATTTTAAAAATCTGAAACAATTAAAAAGAAACAAAAGCATTTAAATTGTTTTTATTAAATTGGGTTACATATAAAAATTAAATCACAGGTGTAACATCCTGAAAATTTAATTAAGGATTATGAATGATTTAAGAGTTGATTTTGAGATTAATTGAGGAGTCTGGGAGAGTTTTATAAATAAATTTAGGAAATTGTAGTATTTAAGGACATTTTTAAAGGCCGAGTTTCTCCCTTAAATTGGAAAAAGTAGAGTTAGAGAAATTAATTGTAGACTTAGAAGGGATCATAATGGGAGAAATTATTACTGAAAACTTGAAGTAAATTTTTAGAATGAAAGATGGGAGTTTTATCTTAAAGAAAAGTATCTTATGTTAATTAATTGAAAGCCTATTAGTAATTTCCTCTCTCCTATTTAAATTATTTTATTCCTATTTTATTTTTCTTTCTCTTTATTCCCTTATATCTCCCTTCCCCGTGCCTTCTTCCTCCCTCTCCCGGTGAGCCAAAACCCTTTCTCCTCTCCTCTTCCTTGCTCCCTCCTTCTTCCTTGCTCGTGCCGCCCAGTCCGGAGGGCGGCATCGTCGCCGTTGGCGAGGGTAGCCACTGTGGCTCCCTCGTTTTCTCCTTTCCTTCCTCCGTCCAAGTCCGTGCGAGTTCGAGGCAGATTGAAGGGGAAATCGTGGTGGTTTTTGGCCGGCGTTTTCGGCGACTCCAGCGAGCTTCCGACGACCATGAACAATGGGTAAGCTCCCCAGCATCTCTTCCTTCCTATTGCTCATGGATTCTTGATTTTCCCAAATAGGAATTTCTAGGGTTTGTTTGATTTTCGAATTTCTGGCTTGATTGGGGCAATTGCCTTGTGCTACATGTTTATTTAGACTACTTGATGATAGTAATGTGGTTAATTTGGTTTAATTTGGCTCTATGTGAGATTTTACTTGCTTAAAGATGAATTAAGCTAAGTTTACGTCAAGAAATCCTTTGAATTTGGGCTTTTGAACTTGATTTATAAATTCTAGAGGGTTATTAGAGTCTAACGATAATGTTGGCTGTGGTTATTGAGTTGATTTAGAATTATGTTGAAAATTGGGATTTTTAGGTGTTTTAAAAAGGTAGAGTGTTGCAATTAGGAATACTGAACATGAAAGATGAGTTAGATGAATTAAATGAGGATGTTTGATTATGTTGAGTAGGGTTTATGAAGAATTTTTTGTAGAAAAATTATGGAAGAAATTGAGTAATTATAGGAAATTGTAAGCTAACAGAGAAAGGAAATTATATTTCTTGGAAGTTTATGTGGATTATGAATCAATTGGAGATTCTAATATGTTTATTTTTGTTAGTAAAAGATTATAGGTTGATGAAATTGGAATATATCATTCTCAAATGTTTGATGATCTGCCCTTCATTCTTGTGTAATTCATGATTTCTTTTTGTTCCTTATTTCTTTTCTAGCTCTATACTGGCCAATATTCTTCATTGCTTGAACTTCAGGGTCTTGTAGATTTGTCTTCGTTTCACCTAGCTCTCTTTATATTGGTTCTCATTTACCTATAGTCAAGATTTCACTAGGAGATAAAGCATTAACTCATTATTTACTTGGAGGTGTGATCAGCAACATATTAATATAAACTCCAATTGTGATTTTTCTTTTTTAAATGCATATTCTGAATGCTTCTGGAGGCCATCTTGGTATGGTTAAAGAGGAAGATTTAAAATGCAAGAATTTCCCATTTTGTACATTTAGTAGCCAGAACATGGAAGGTGCTATGGATTTCAGGTATTTATTTGTGATCATAACAAAATCCCTGGATTTTATGTGCTTGGGAAAGTTGATATATGAGAAGCTTAATATGTTCTAGTTTGTTAGCTTACAGAGGTACATTTACCATAAAGCAATTAGTTATGCCATAATTTAGTTTTTTTATTTGCCAGCAATTTGATGATTATAACAATGCTTAGCGTAGAAAACCTTTTAGAATGTGACTTATAATATAGTCAGGACTGGGGGAGTATTTTGTTAAATATTCAAGGCCTTTCAAGTAATTCCTACATTGCAAGTGTCACTGAAAGAGAAATCAGTGGTCGTAATATGAAAACTGAAATATTAATTATTTCAAATGTCAATTTCTAGTTTTTTTAGGGATACTTTTCTTTACTTGATACTTTTCTCTAAGTATATTACCTTATAATATATAGGAGTTAATTAATTAGAATGTTTGCTTTAATGTATTTGATCTCTGGATGAATGGTTTTTGATGTATATATGTTTTGGAAATGTCTGTAATTTCTAAATTGATGCAGGGATAAAAATTAATTTTTTTTAAAAAAAATAATACCTATAGGTATTATTTTTTAAAAAAATAAATTACCTATTGCAGCGCTTAAGCGCTGCTTTAGGTCACCTATCGCAGCGCTTAACAAGCGCTGCGTTAGGCTTAATACCCTATAGCATCACTGGCTATTGCAGCGCTTATAAGCGCTGCTATAGGGCCAAAATAAGTGCTGCTATAGACATTTTCTGTAGTAGTGAATATATATGCAGTGAAATAACAAAATAATAAATAAAAACGTAATAAAATGATAAATAACAACATAATATATAAACACATGCACAACAATTAAAAAAAAATATAAATGCAGTGAAATAACAAAATAATAAACAACAACACAATATATAACACGCACAACAGTTAAAACATAAAACGAATAATGTATCTAGTAATTGTTAGCAAAACAAAATGTCAAAATCAACGAATACATAGCATCATAAATTTATAAGAACAATGGATTAAATAGTATAAAAGAATAATACAATAGTAAAGGGATAGACTAAAAAAATGCAAATGATTAATTGGATAATGGGAGAATAGGATAAAAGAGAGCTATGATAGAATATTATTATACCATAATAATATATTGATCTCTACAATTATACCTCAAATTTACAGAGCGAATTCGCGCTCATAACATGCTATGAAAGTAAGAAGAAACAAGAAACAAGAAAGATAGGGAGAAGATA
This sequence comes from Mimosa bimucronata, assembly GCA_037074515.1. Lineage (NCBI taxonomy): Eukaryota > Viridiplantae > Streptophyta > Magnoliopsida > Fabales > Fabaceae > Mimosa > Mimosa bimucronata. Next base: position 8,777,713 of record CM073446.1, read on the forward strand.
ATATAACAAGATAAAACATTAGAAGAGGGAGGAATGAAGCATTTCTTATTCACATATAATTCTTGGTACAAATGTATGCTTCATGGCAAAAAAAAAAACAAATGCTTTATGCTTGGTCTCTATTTATAGGCCTTCACATATTAAAATCTATAGATATAGTTTTTTTTTAATAAAAGACAAAATGATATTAATAATAGTAAATGATTGCAAAAGTTTTATAACATCTAGAAAGGAAAAGTAGAAATAAAAGCATTATACTGGGCAATCAGTAATAATTTTATAGTGATTAAACGGAAAGCCTTGAGAAGTTCAGCAATATTTTTGGCTATGATGTGAGGCATTGTTAGAGCCCATCCTGAGAAGTCAATTAATCGCTTGTGAACATTGCAGATTGTAAAGTGCTCCATGCGGTATCCTGAACAATGAATCAAGTTTAGAGCCAACCTGAAACTAGTAAGATTGAAGAGAGAAACTGCTATAGTATGGTGCTTTGAAGTGAAAGTCTAAAGTAGACTCCCACCAAAATATATCAAGATGCGGTAGTATGATGAACGATTGAGTTTCCATTTCCTAATAAGCAAATTACATTGATTGGAATGCATCGAAGAAGGCAATTTGTCAATGACTGATTGTCGAGGTTTTGGGCGGGAGGAGAAAGCCATAAAGGAAAAAGAAACTATAGATTATGAGCCTCTAATGATGTCCTGAGGCTAAGGAATCTTCCCATTGTGTGCTGCATGATTACGTTTCAACCAAATATTATTTAGGAGGGCAATTATGCCTTTCACCTAGGGTTCATTATCTCTATTAGCGAAAAGGAAGTGTTTAAGCCAGATAAGAATATCATTAGTAGAGAGATGGCATGGGGTCATAACGAAAAACATCTAAACCAAGCAGCTTTATCCATATCACAGGAAAAGAAAGTATGATGATTTTTTTCTCGATTATGCAACCAAAACAGCATAAACTGTCCACCGTCAAATGGTGACCTTATAAGATATCAATTATTGAAATTGCCTTATGAAGGAGTTTCCATATAAAGAGCAGTTGTTTCCTAGGCAGTGAGATTGACCATAAAAAAATTCCAAATAGTGTCAAAACCATGCTGTACCCGAAACTTTTCATCAAAGAGCTAATAGAAACCTAATGTTGCTATCTAAAAGTACCACCCATCTAAATGATAGAGTCATTCCCATATAAAACTGAGATTGGAGTTGATAAAATGCAATCAGCTGTTAGGCTAGGATAAAGACTTCTGATTAAGGAGATAATACATTGAACTGGGTTCCAAGAAAAGGGAGTATACGTAAGCAAGTCAAAAACCGTTTGAATTCCAGCAGATTTTCCAACAAAGCCTTGCATATGCCACCATAAAGGGTGATTGATAGAGATGATCCTACCATTACCAATTTGCCATCTGAGGTTATTAGTAATGAAGGAACTACATTCGAGAATATTATTCCATAACCATGAAGAATTATAAGGCAGTTTAAGCAATTGCTCTTTCAACCAATCAATGTACTTCTTTCCCATATTGACAGCTAAAATAAAGGACCGATCAGTAGAAATGATTCGCTAGACTTGTTTAGCAAGAGGCTTGTTGACCAATTATATTGGCCGAATGCCTAATTAACCTTGATTGACTGGGGGAAAGAGATGATTCTTGTTTGATAAATGCATTTGCTTAGATGAACCATTAAAACCCCAGAAAAAATCCAAACAACGATTGTCGATTTGTTCACGGATCTTGGAGGGGAGTTTGATACAGGAGAGAATGTGGATATTGACTGCTGTAAGAAATGATTTCAACAAGGTAAGTCTACTGGCTTGGGATAAAAGTTTTGACTTCCAGGAAGATGTTCTTGAATCAATTGCATTGAAGACCTATTGATAAATTAAGGATTTATTTTGTCTAGGGTCAACTGATGTACCTAGGTATTTGCCTAATCTTCCCGAAAAAGAGATGTCTATAAACCTGGACAATTGAAGTTTGTCAAGATGAGACACAATGGGAACGAAAACAATACTAGATTTATGGGTATTGACTAGCTGACCAAACATTGCACAATATTGTTGTAGAACATCTTTAACAACATTAAAACCTTTCTGTGACGCTTCAATGAATTGCAAAGAATCATCGGCATACAAGAGATGAGAGATAGGATGAGCCGCTCTACACGGTTTAATACCCTTCCATTCATTCTGTAATTTCTGTTGTAGAACCAAGCAAGAAAGGACATTTTTGAGAGAATGTAGAGGTAAAGAGATAACATATCACCTTGTCAAATCCCTCTATTTAGCCTGAATACACTTGCAATCTTACCATTAAAGAGAAGATTATGTTAGAATCTTAAGTTTTGATGAAGACTGACCCATAGAAAACATAGGTGAAAAGTTACCTCTGGAATAAACAAGTGAAATCTAATAGGTAACAGAACCCTATCGCTAGAATTAATGCCTATCGCAAATGGACAGAGTCATAGCGAGTAAAGACTTAGAAATAACAAGGTTAATATCTATCGCTAAGTCATTAATTATCGCTAGAGAAAGATCCATCGCTAGAAGTGCATTGATCATATGTGTAAATGAATCCAGCAGATAAATGAACCAAGTGTCTGAAATCAGCTAGCGATAACAGATTAGCTATCGATAACAGAAGTGCTTCAGATAATAATCATTCAGATAGCTAGTGCATTAGAGCAAGACTCAGAGCTAACATGATTGCTAGCGCTATCAAGCTTGTCCATCGATAATAGGATGCCTGGAAATATCTCTGCTTAAATAATAGTATCCTTAAAGATAATAGCGATAATGTTTATGTCTATCGATAGAAATAGCTCAATAAAATTCATTATCTGAATCATATATTATCTATCTCATTGAGCTAATGAACTAAGCTTGCGATAACAACTGCTGTGCATTTATATGACTACTTGTCTAGCTAACAGCTCAAGTGCAGAAATTATACTATGCAGTTAGCGATAGCTAAGAATGCTAGCACTAATGAAAAAGCTGACACAAGTACAGTGGCAGGTAGCAGCAGGATAACGTCACTTACAATCTCTGTCCTTCCTGTCTCATTCTCTGCAAGATTAGTTAAAGCAAATTTCCAACGGCTAGTTCCTCAAGTCTCCAACGGTCAGAAACTTATCAAGCTCCATATAAAAGACTTGAAGACATTTGGATCAAAAGACGAACACACACCCAACGCATATACCGAAAACAAAGTGATGAACAGAGCATTATACAGAATTGCAAATCCCTCAGATTAAGTGTGTTAGAAGAGAAGGGCTAGAGCGATACATTTGTTCAGATCATCAAGCTTTAGTTCTATTCTATTATCTGTACTTAAGTGTTTATCACAATCTGTTCATTGAGTGAACTTCATTATTAAAATCCTCTATTGTTTGAGGTTGTTCTGAAAGCTTGGAGCTTTAGAACAGGGATATAACCTTACGGGTAGTAAGGGGGAGTGTTTAGAAGATTCTAAAACTCTGTAAAGGTTGGCAGGTGAACCTGTGTTCGTAAAACCTGTGGTAGGCTTCTCTTGTGCCCGGTTTAAACAAGATAGTGGAAAATCTCAGGTGGAGCCTGAGGACTGGATGTAGGTCAGGGTTGACCGAACCAGGATAAATTCTGTGTGTACTATCTCTTCGTTATACTCTCTTAATTTCCAGCTCATACTTTTATATTCTTCAGTCCATTTCATGTTTTGAAATATTCTCAGTAAGAGTTTTAAAAGATCGTCTTCATTGTGATTTAGAAAAGGATCCAATCGAAAATTATCAACCTTTATACTATCACCCAATTCACCCCCCCCCTCTTGGGTGACAGCGAGTACTCTCAGATTATATTCCACTGTAGAAACACATTGGGATATGAGATTTATCCATTTCATTGGAAAACCTATACAAAATAACATAGCCAAGATGAAATTCCATGAAGGCGATCAAATGCCTTGGAAAGTCAATTTTGAGAGCTGCAAGTTTTTTATGACCCATTCATGAAGAATTAATATGATCTATGAGTTTCGTTGCCAACATAATATTATCATAAATGAGGCATCCCTTTAAGAAAGCGCTTTGATGGGGAGAAATTAATGAAGATAAAATTCCCATAAGAAACTCCCATAAGCCATTCATTGGGAGGATATAAGAAAAAGAATTCTAAGAGTTTGGAGTTATGGGCATCCACTCTTGTAAAAACAATATTTATTATTATGTTTCAAAATACGTGAAAATCATGGATCTGAAGTCCAAAGTCCATAAATATTATTATGAGAAATAAATATTTATGTGAAATATAGCTTTTCACAAGAGCAATAAAGATTATGATAAGGCATATTATTTTGTGGTGGATATAAGTATTCTACGAACATTAGTAGTCTGGCAATATATGAAAGAAAATATGCGTTAATAATTGTATATATCCTACTTGATAATAAAATTTTATATGAGAGTGATTGTGCCATATTTATACACTTTTCATAGTTAAAATCATTGGATTATTGCATGTTATATAAGTAATTGTACCTAATTAGCATTAATTCTAACTTTTGCACACTTTGTTAAAGTTTATACTAATCAAGGGCAATTTAGGCATAATTACTGTGATTTATTATTTAACCAATATTTAAGAACATTTTTTATGTTATCTTAAATCCAATCCTATTGTAGATCATGGAAGAAACAAGCCCAAATTGAAGAACCAAGTTTCAAAGAAAAGCTGGACGGAGCAAACGGAAGAGAGACCCTCTCTGCATGGTGTGCCGCGGCACACAAACTTTCGTACCATGGCAAAGCAACCAAAGAGGACAAGATGGCCTCTCTGCCTTGTGTGCCGCGGCAAACACCCAAAACTTCTGACACATGACAGATACGTTTTAGGGCAAAATGAAGGTGTTTTAAAAAGGATCCAGCTCGAAAACTAAGCTTCTGAAGCCTCCTAAGTTCTAAATACTTGAGCTCTCCTAGGGTTTCTCTTGTTCTCCATCATTCCCACTCAAATCCTCACTATTTCCACTCATCTTCACCTTCAATCTTGCTGATTTTCTCCTTCTACTCCCTTTCTCCTTCCATTTCCACCACATTTCTTCTTCAACCTTCTTCTTTCATGGATGTTATGACCATGGGCTATCTTGGGAATGAAATTGAAGAGATGAGAGGTTATAATCTTGGTTCTTTGGTGGTGTAAAAGTGGCTCTAGCTTCAATGGGCAAAATAAATGAGTTATTTGTTTCCTTATGCTTTTTTCCTTATGTATTGAATTGTCTGGTTACATTTCTCTTTGAATATTTGTATTTGGGACATGATTTTCCTTTCTAGTTACCTATAAATTAGAATACTTGTGTTGGATGTTGAGTTATGTTAATTGAATGATTTGTTTTTTCAAATTTCCTATTGGGTTTATGATGCTACAGATTTGCAGAGTCACTCCAGAATGATGGCGACCTCTTAGATGATTCATCGGGATCACTTTCAAAGAGAAAGAAGAGTACAGACTCACTGGCCTTGTCTGACATGCCTACCCCACCTTCACTGGCGGCACCCCTGCCAAAACCATAATTGTCCTCAATTTTCCTTTTTGCCCATATCCACCGCTATATATTTAATGTTGGTTTCCCTGTAGTTATACTTAGTTTATTATATTTAATACAATATCAACAACTGTTGTCCTAATCCCCAGAAAAAAGACCGCTTCTGCTGCAACACCACCGCGGCTGTGTCCGTTTCCTCGATAGTTCTCCGTCCAAAACAATAAAAAAAAACTCATATTTATTTCGTTCATGTGTTCCGATGATTCCTCGTCCCATCTTACTCATATGTTCCTAATAAGATCAATTCCACCAAACATGACATCAAATTCGAACCTTTTTTTGTTACGCATTCCAATTTAGCATCAAGACCTTAGGCTAAATAAGAATTGTGGAATCATTTTTCTAGGAATGAAAATAATGAAGTCGATTTAAAATGTGAAATGTATGATAATAATATATTTATGAAATTCTTCAGTTTTCTTAAATTTTATTCTATCATGGATTGTATTTTATAACCATACTCCTTTTTGCAGCAACCGCATTTGCTATCAGCTTTAGAAATATCACATAGATCACATTGAATCCCATTCAAAGAATGGACAGAGATTATCGCTACATACTTGATAGAGAGGCGGATGACGTCCCACACCGCGATGGATCCAATACCATCGTAATACTTCATAGGACTAGCTTAGCAATTAAAACATGTATTTCCAACGCACCTGTTCAATCCATGGCTGTTACATATGTACTCCCTCTAATCCTAATTATAAGATTAAGTTGACTTTTTTAGAATAATAAAAAATACAAAATAAATAACTTTAGATTGTTTTTATTTATCTCTTTATCTCAAAATTAATTTACTTTACTTATAAACTAATGCATAATCTCATTACATGCAGTATATGTTACAATTTAGTAGTTTAATTTGCTTCCTTAATCTCCACTAAAAAAAATCAACTTCATTTTATAATTAGATCTACCAAAAACTGACAGACAACATCACTGTGTATCTATTCACTAATTTTATATTCCAAAGAAGTGTGTGTGTTATGCTTAATTTTTATTTCAAGGATGTATACATTACAGTTTTAATCTAAAAAAGGAGAAACAAAGAACCACATTCCAAAAAATCTACCATCAACACATGCCTTTAAATTAACTTTCCCGTGCAAACGGGTGCCAACACTTGTTAACACTGTTAGTTGTTGTTCATAGAATATTCAGACTCAACAAATTTAAACAGTAAATATGTAGTTAGATGCTGAAAAATACACATTAAATTTAATTATTTATTGTAATCATTTTATGTTATAAAACTTGTCTATATTTTCTCAACGTTTAACTATATAGTCACCATTTAGATATGTTGAGTCAGAATTTTCATTGACTAAAATTGAAAGTGTAAGTAAAAAAGGATTGAATGTGCATTTTTGAAAATTGAGAGGCCAAAACTCAACATGATACAAACATATAGGATTAAGATTATATGTTGGCATTTTTATTTGTAATGACCCATAAAAAACTATATAAAACTATATACTTACTAATGTACATAATATAAGAGGTAACATGAAAATTTTTTTGTCCACATTATAAGAGGTAACATGAAAAAAAATTTTGTCCACATCATAAGAAGCAACATATAAAAGTAAAAAATTTAATTTTCAATTTTGGCCTTGCATATTTAATGTAAAAAGGAGAGGGAATGTGAGTGTATAATAAATTATATAAGCGTAAAAGTGGAAAACCACGTTAAGTTTACCTATAAAAAATGACTCAACTATGTTTTTTTTAGTTTGTATAAAATTGTCAACTATCTTTTATAATCTAGACCAAGGAAACAATACTACTTTCTCTAATCCTTATTATAAGGCACCAAGTAACAAGTTCATTTGGTCATTTTTATAAATCACTTGTTAGTTTCCAAGAAGCATTAAATATGTTTTTCATCCATATCCATATCCATGTCTAATAAAGGAACTAGGAGAGATAATGTGGTATTGAAGTTTTGTGTATTTCACTTCACGAGTAATATTGTAAATCACGTAAATTTTAAGATAAATTTAATTATTTTAATCAATTTTATTAGCACGTGCAATTTGTTAGGTCCGCCTATAATAACCACCAAGGAAAGAAAACCGGGCCGGCCGGTTCGACCGTGAACCGGCCACGGGTCCGGTCCGGGCGAGCTGGAAAACCGGATGGGTTTGAACCGGCCAAGGGACGGGTTGGCCCGGTCAACCCCGGGGGTTCAACCCGGTTAGACCGGTCAACCGGGGGTTCAACCGGGTTGGCCCTTTTTTTTATTAAAAAAATAATTTTATTTTATTATAATTCACCTAATTATTAACTTTCATTTCACTCAATTTTAGAAATTAGGAAACTATAATACTTTAAATACTATTTTACTTGCATATACTTAATATTTTATTATTGTTACTCTTAATATTTGTATTTTAGTCTGTGGATTGTAGAATAATATTTATTTTCACGTGTAATCAACTAATATTTTCTCTTTTTTCCTTTATAGAAACATTAAAATATTCATATTTGATGAATCATACATACCTATCTACATTTACATTTTAATATTAGTGATTGTTAATGTTAATATCAATAAAATTTTATTATTTTAATATAATCCGATTTGACCCGGTCTGACCCCAATCCGATCATTAACCTTTAAACTAATGCCTCATCCGATTCGATATCCGGTCCAATTTTTTGAAGATCGATCTACTGAGGTGTATTTCCTTTTGTTAATGCCCCACATAACGGAGCACCCTTTCATCAGATATTTCTTTCCCCATTCCGTCTATTTCAGTGAAATCAAAGGAAGAATGAAGTTTCTCTGTCCCCAAAAACTGAAGTGTGAACTGTGAAGTGTGAAATCCTTAGCCGTCGCCGGCGTCCTCTCTGCCATCGCTGACATGCCTTAAGATTTCTGGTTTGTTTCCTCTCCTCCTTCTTCCTGGCCTATTGAAGTTCGCTCTTCTTCTTCCTTCTCCACCCTCACTTCTGCAAGACGCTGTGTTTTTGGGTAAGCCTAAACCCCTCTGATTTCTTGATGTTTTGTTGTGAGTGTGTGAGGCATATTTCTATTCCTCTTTCTAGTGCCGTGTGGCGGTATAAGTAAGTTTGAAGGGTTATGTTTTTTCTCTTACCCCTGTACAATATTCTTACTTGAATATGCATTTTGCTGAAATCTTTGTTGTTGCAATGAAAGAACAACATGGACTCTGTTTGTTTTTGAGTTAAAAAAGTTTCTAGGATATTTATTTAGGTGACTTTGTGATTTGGCAATGATCTTTGAAGTTGTTTGGTTAGCAATATGAGATGATGATGATGATTGTTTGGTGACTTGATGTTTTTAAAATGTACAGGGTGCTTGTAAAGTTGTGTAGAAGGGGAATCAGTATGAATATGAAGTGTTTGATTAAATGCTTGAGAAGGAAATCTTATGGAATTGTGAATGAAATTTTTTGGTAGTATTGTTGAATTAAGTGTAATATGGGCTTAGTTGGTAAAAGATTGAATTTGGGAAGCACTCTATCATAATTTATAACGATTGATGGAGAAAAATCAGGGTGACAAACCTTTTTGTATGATAATTTAAGATTATCTTACCATTTTCAGTGGTCTAGATCATTATTTTTTCAAAACACTTGCATGACCCTATAAATAACAAGTTTTTCATTAGCTTAGTGACATTTGAGTATTGTTCAGTAGCTTTTTCTCAATTTCTTCCTACTTTCATCTTCAATCTCCACAAATCACAACTCCCTCTTTTTTAACAGTCGCTATGCACTGGTAGCAGAGGAGGTACAGTGGTAGAACTAGCTTCTTTTTTTTTAAATCTGTCAATAAATATTAATTTGGAGTGCCTTTTTACCTCGAATCAAGAGTAGTTTAACTGTAGTTCTTTTTCTTTATTTCTTTTATGTATTAGCAACATTTTCCTGTACATTTTATATAATTTGCTATCAGTCAAATGGTCACAAACTCACAATTGGTATTGATTGCTCTGCATTGAGCACTCATAATTAGTATTGAATAATGTTCATCAGAATTTTGTTTATCTTCAACTATTCGTTTTCCAGTCAATAAAGATTAGAAAAGCGAGAGATCTCTGGGTGCTTCACCAAGTATCTTTCTCTGCAGAGATAATGGTAGTACCATTTGACTGGTACAAGGCACAAGCAATTGTCTTTTTTTTTTTTTTTTCATTTTTCATTTTTAGGTGTAATGACACAGGTCTCTTGTAACACAAAAAATTGCAATTAGGTCCCTAAAAATCATGAAATTTATTTGAAGCCCCTGGCAACCTAGGTGAGATTAAATCGTAGTTGTTAATGTCACTAGTTGAGTTGTCATGGACAACTCTAAACTCTTTTCTGGAACTTGAGTGTTATTCCCCCCTTTTTTGTTTGTACTCTTTCATTCACCCTTCCTTTTCTTCATCAATTTACTTGTCCTTCATTTTTATGAAGATAAAATTGAAGAGTCCGCATTGAGGTTTCATCTCAAAACCTAACCTTCGTTTCAACCATGATTCATTTAAATAGGCAATTGCCACAATTGACAGAAAAGATCTCTGAAGACTTGAGGTAAAGGTTATGGAAAAGTCAATGTCCACAAACAAAATGCTCAGAATAGAAGTAGAAGTGGGAGACATGATCAGTCATTTGCCAGATGCCCTACTTCTACATATTCTTTCTTTTCTTCCGTTCAAAGAGGCGGTTGCAACAAGCCTCTTATCCAAGAGATGGAAACAACTTTGGACTTCCCTTCCCACTCTTGACCTTAACCGTCGAGACTTTCAAAGGCTTAAATTCTTCCATCAATTTGTAGAAAAACTGCTCAAATTTGTAGATTTGAAGTCTGTCAAGAAGTTTGTTCTTCGGCTTGGTTATTATGAAAATCATGAGTATTTTAGACCTTGGAAGATTAGCAAGTTGATTAATGCTGTGATGTGTAATAAAGTTGAACATCTGGAGCTACATTTATGGCCAAGTAAGGGTGACTATGAGTTGCCCTCTAGTATTTTCACTGCTAATAACATGAAGGTTCTGAAGCTGAGTGGAGTAAGTTATTATGGGAGGTTTAAGGGTGGAGTAATGGTGGGCGCTCTTTCTCATGTTAATTTGCCCTTGCTTGAAGTATTGGATTTGGATGCTATTAAATTTTCAGATTTTAGAAGCTTTGGAATGCTTCTTTCTTCATGTGCTTTGCTTAAACACTTGGTACTGAAAAATTTGTATGGCAACTTAGATGGTCTACTTGACATTGGAGGACTTAACCATTTGGTTACTGCAGATGTTCCACAATCTCTACTTCCATTAAAAGTTGTCTCTAATGTTACATTCCTGCGCATAGACATGGTATGATTTCTAAAGACACTTTTAAATTCATATTGTTTTTATTTACACAATTAATAGTTCAATGTTTAGTTTATTTTTTGTCTTTGTAGCCCTGGAAGCTTCATTTGTCACCTTTCCCCGATCTTCCAACATTTCCTAATTTAACCTACTTGGAATTCAGATATACATTTCATGACTGGGAAACAATATTCAAATATTTGCATAGCTGTCCCAAACTTGAAATTTTTGTCATTTTTCAGGTTTGTTGACTTTCAACTTTTTTCTGATGTTGATTACCATTCCATTAGTTAGGTGCCTAACTCTCTTTAATTTTATTCATTTGGATAGTTTGCTTGTAGTGAAAGCTTGGAACCTACTGCTGATGTTCCTCACTGTGTTTCATCTAACTTAAAGGAATTTCATCTTGGCTACTACCAAGGCAAGAAAGGTGAATTTGAACTTGCAAGATTTATTATGAAGAATGCAATGGTCTTGAGAACCATCTCAATTACTAGGGATGATTATTCAAGAGCATCTTGGAAGAGCCAAAACCTCAAAAGAATATCCAAATGTCCCATAAGCTCAATGAATTGCAAGCTTTTGTTGAAGTGAATTTACCAAATTTAGTGTGATAATATTAGTACAAGTTTGTATTCCCTTTTAGAAGATTTTCCTTCTATCCATCTTGGGGAAATTTCAACTTTTAATACTATTTGGTTGATAGATATCCTTCTTCAGGACTCTTGATAGAGCTTATTTTGATTGTGCTTCTGTTGAGAAACTAGAGTTTCACATTGTCTTTATCATCATTACCGTCATGATTACGAAAGCGAGAGTTTTGACGACAGTATCGTTTTGCACTCTGTATTTCTGTCTATATAATTATGTACTTCTATAATTACTAACTCATTTTCTATTTAAAATTTAAAATTATACTTGATCCATTGAATACATTATTTTTTGTTGATGTGCGGATAGATGTCAATAAATTCAATCGTGTTTATGATTGGCTTAGAAAGTTGCTGTAGTGTCGAGTTAACACTAATAACAAATTATTGAAGGTGCACTTTCTAAAATTGGATCAAACTGAAAGTTGTTGATTAAAATTTGAATGACCAAATGTATACTTTAATGTACATATATATACACATGTATATATATCTTCTTTTACTATATAAACGTAACCGTAGAGGCTTGCAGTTCACCTAAGCAATTTCATCCTCTCAATTGTATATTTTCTCCTATCCTTCTTCCGTTCCGGCGACCTCTTCAATGGACTCTAGCCCGTTGATTTCTAAGGCCATTGTCTCAGTTGTCATCTCAGTTGAGTCCCATTGGACGAGGTGTAACTTCACTGTGCAACAGCACAAATACAACAACAACATTGTGGGAGGTTTGTGGTGGAACACACTGGTATGGAAGGATGGTTGGTCTAGGTAATTGCAGCTATAAGAAGAAAAGTATTAAAAAAAAAAATTGCTTTCCATGGCGTTTTTGTGTTCTGAGAAAAAAGCCATGGAAAGCCATAAATTTTGAAATATATATATATATATATATATATATATATATATCATTTGTGGTGTTTAAAGAACAAAAATGTCACGGAAGGCGTTCAATTATATATATATATATATAAATATATATTAAACCTTAAAAGGAAAGTCACGTCCGCTATAGATCGGTGTTTCCTTTAAAAACTAATGCTACCTTTTCAATATTTTCATGGGCCAAAAATATCCATGAACTTTTTTCATATGGGCACCTAGCACTATATAGTATTTTTGGGTGCAACAATGTCTATCAACTTCTTAAAATGGGGGCAAGAATACCTACACTGTTAATCAAATCAAACACCGTTAGTTTTAAGTCACATGGGTCATATATTTGTTCAGGTGTCATTTGTTACAATCTCTTCCACATATTGTCCAATCATAATGCACCAACTCATTAAATCTCTCTCTCTCTCTCTCTCTCTAATGTTATAAATATATTATTTTTTTAAAGAAAGAACTCCTTACACTCTCTCTTCTCTGACCCTCTCCGCACTTCCATTATAGTCTCTTCCACCCACCATCCTAAACGAACATTTCTCTTTCATCCATAACAGCGAAACCTTCACTTGTTCCCAAAACCACCATCACTTTTCCCTCACAAGAACCACTTTAGACCACTCAAATTAGGAGTGTTCAAGTTTGTCCCGTCCCGATCCTGAGCATTTTTGGATGGGAAAACTCGGGACTGAACAAGATTGACCCCGTCCTGTCCCGAAGTATCTTATTTTTTTTATTTTAGAAATATTAATCCCTTAGATCATTCTCTTAATCAAAGACCCCAATATCTACAAACACATTTTTATTATCTCATGCATATTTTTTTAAGAAGTTACCATTAGACCCATATTTTTTTAATATGCCACCTGTTCATTCATGTTTCTAAAATATAACTTCTACTCAATGAAGATTATTCTTACTACAGTACCATTTTAGTTGAAACATCTTGTGTTTAAGAGTAAAAAATAATCATCATTAAATTGTTTATTGTTCCTTCTTCTTCAATGTAACATCTGGTCATCTAATAGTACATTCGTAGTAGTTGAAAAATCTTGTCTTCAAGAATCAAAATCTAGCTATTTTAATATGCTACATGTTCCATATCTCTCAAATATACATATACTGCTCCTTAAAAAAATATACATATGCTGCTTGCTAGCGGCATGTTTTATTGTTTAATTTTTTATGTTTGCACAGATATTAGTTTAAAACATTGAAGAATAGAGGTTGCTAAAAATCTTACACAGAAAAAAAAGAACTCAAAAATATTTAGAAATTTTTTAAAAGAAGGGGGACAGTCTCGTCCCGATCAGTAGGGCTAAGCAACGGGCGGATACGGGCCACCCGTGGGTGTACCTGTTACCCGACCATTTAATAACCACGAGTATGGGCTCACTCGTATCCGTGGTCATACCGGTTTAGCTCGTGCTAAACGAGCAGGTAACTAGGTTGCCCGTTTAGCTCTGCACTTTTTTTTAAAAAACTTTTGAACTGAACTGATTTCACACGATTCACATTTCACATATTAGTTTTTAATATGAAACCAAAAGTCTCCGCAATCAGAATTCATGTCAGTCCAAACTCCTGATGCATTCAACATAAAAATAAATAACAAACTCCTTTTAAACACCCAAACACAACAACAAAAGTGTCTAAATATGCTACAATTAATATCACAACAAGTTAACAACACCACTCTCCAATCTCCAGCTGCACTTTGATTGAAAGAGTCACTGACATTGCAAAGTTTCACTCTTGTTGGATAAATAAACACCTGCAATGATAAATATGCATAAAAAAGCAAACAAGACAACTCAAAAAAGTGAAACCAAGTGAGGTAAAGATTACAGATGAAAGATAGCAGCACTAAGACCATCAGCAAACCAGATAACAGCACTAACATCATCAGCAAACCAGATAGCAGCACTAAGATTGCAACACACTTATACACACTTTAAAGAAATTTACTCAAGTTCAGAACAAAGATAGCTGAAAATAACAACAAATGCTAATGGACTAATTCCTAGACAACATGAACTACCATTAACACAAATAAATAAAGCAGAAAACTCTGTAAGTTTGAAACAACTAACAACAAAACATGAACGGCATTTTATCAAGCAAGTTGGCAACAATTTTCACAACAATGTTAACTGTGATTAATACATTCAACAAGGGAAAATAGAAGAATGGAGCAGTCACCTTTCTTCTTTTCATTCTTTCAAAGTGAAGCTCAGAGGGGTAATCAATAATGACGACTTGTAAGAACCAAAAGAGTAAGAATGAAAAACCAAATCAATAGAAAAAACAAAGGATGAAGAGGTTGGAATGTAGAATGGAAGAAGGGGGAGATGGCGAGAGAAGAGAGTTCGAACCTCAACCTTCGATGGATGCAGAAAGAAGACGGAGATAATCTGAGACAGCCAACTAGGAATTTTGAACTTAGAAGAAGAGGGAAGATGATCTGAGACTGCGACGCGGCTAAGACTGAGAGAGTGTGATGTGAGATTGAGAGGGTTAGGGTTAGGGATGGGGCATAGGGATGTGAGATTGAGAGGGTTATTGTTGGGTACTGACAGTGGCAGCTATCAGCCCACCATGTTGGGCACCCCAGGGATCCACTCTCGCTTCACCCCGGTATTGGCAAGCCCAACTCAGGTATTGTAGGGAGGCCCAATGCTCTCTCGAGACCTTCATCCCCAGGCTGCAGCCCTGGTGGGATTCGAAGTCGAGACCTCCCACTTTATAGGCACCTTAAGTTCCTCGCTTATCACCACTTGAGCTGCAGCTCAAGTGGTGATAAGCGAGGCACTTAAGGTGCCTATAAAGTGGGAGGTCTCGACTTCGAATCCCACCAGGGCTGCAACCTGGGGATGAAGGTCTCGAGAGAGCATTGGGCCTCCCTACAATACCTGAGTTGGGCTTGCCAATACCGGGGTGAAGCGAGAGTGGATCCCTGGGGTGCCCAACATGGTGGGCTGATAGCTGCCACTGTCAGTACCCAACAAAAAGGCGCTTTTTGAGGGGAGCACAGCAGTATACTATACTCCCCAAATGGGCCCCCGCTGCCACGGTACTGGGCCCCGCATTACCCAGAGATCCAATGAGCTCTCGCGCTTCTTCCCCAGGCTGCAGCCCTAGTGGGATTCGAAGTCGAGACCTCGTGCTATCACCCCCTAAGGGGATGGCCTTCACCACTTGAGCTGCAGCTCAAGTGGTGATAAGCGAGGAACTTAAGGTGCCTATAAAGTGGGAGGTCTCGACTTCGAATCCCACCAGGGCTGCAGCCTGGGGATGAAGGTCTCGAGAGAGCATTGGGCCTCCCTACAATACCTGAGTTGGGCTTGCCAATACCGGGGTGAAGCGAGAGTGGATCCCTGGGGTGCCCAACATGGTGGGCTGATAGCTGCCACTGTCAGTACCCAACAGTTATAGAGGGAAGAGAGATTAACTGAGAGACTGAGACTATGTCGGTAAGAGGGTGAGGGGAGAGGCACGTGGTCACTGGTCAGGCAGAGTGTATTTTTTTTATATTAGTATATATACACAGGTGGGTAACGGGTACCCGTGCCTATACCCATTCCTGTACCTGTATATATATAAATGGGCGGGTCTTGCCCGTTTACATTACGGGCCCAAAATGAGTGGGACTGAACGGGCAGAATTCGCGGGTTCCGGGCGGGCCCTGCGGGTCTGGGGTTTTTTGCTCACTTCTATTGATTTGGACTGGGACAACCTCGGGACAGGACAAAACACCATATGAGAATCCTGTCCTAACCCCATTTCTTCGGGATGGGACGGGGTGTCCCCATCCCCGTCCCGTCCCATGAACACCCCCTAACTCAAATATGTTGGCCCTCACTATCACAGTCCTCGACGTTGCGAATGCAAGGAGCCATAAGATCACCAACGATGAGAATGTGAAGCTTGGGACCTATGGGCCTATGGCTTGGAACCTGAGGACGGGGGAAGAGAAGAAAGGTAATGGAAGTTGTCCAGTGTCAGAGAAAGAAAGGTTCAAGGGAGGAAGCTAAAGAGTTGACAAGTGGACAATTTTTTTGAATTGAGACAAGTGAACAATTGGTAGGTCCCACAAAAGAAAAAAAAGTAACAGTGTTTGGAGTGGTTAACGATGGAGATATTTTTGCCCCATTTTAAAAAGTTGATAGGCATTTTTGCACCTAAGAAAAGCATATGGTGCTAGATGACCCTGTGAGAAAAGTTCATAGACAATTTTAGCCCTTAACCCTAATTAATTTGTAGATTGTCTTTTGCCGTAATGAACATTTTTGTATTCTCTAACCACCTAGAGTTTCTTTTGGTCAGTCCATCCACCTAGAGTTTAAAATACCAAAGCTCAACTTTGGTCATTTTCTTTACACTTTTCAGTTAATATTTACCAAGCAGCCTTTGAAATGACAGGTCATCCCTCATAATTCCTCATGTGCGACAACTTTCAAAGACATTCCACACAACCCATTTCTTGCATAATAGTTTACATTCCTAATTAAAAAGGGACAAATAATAGGCGGTAGTAGAATGCCCTTTCTAATCTAAAAATGTTACAAATCTAACTATTCATGCTCCATCCAATTAAATATATGTCTTATTTATTTAAGTTAATATTCTTAAATGCTCTGAAAGTTTTTTCTGATGGAGTGCCCAACATTTAGAAGTTTTTTTAATCTTGAATGTCATGGAAGTATTATTTTGTAATATTCATGTCCCAAGTTTACAGAGAGGTTGCCTTGTAACTTGAGGTATAAATGCTACGAAATGGTACTTCAAGAACATTTAAGATAAAATACTTCAGGTTAGGGCTGCACAAAAACCGGGCCTAACCGGGCTAGACATAGAAGTCCTGTCCTAAAAATATTCAGGCTAGCTTTTTTCACCCGAAGCCCGGTCCTGTCCTATTTGGCCTGATACCAAGACTAGGCAGGACATGTCCTTTGGGCTATAAGACATGTCTTCTTGGTCCTTAATCCTTTTAATCATAAAAAAATTAAGGAAAAATAATGAAATAAATCAAAAAATAAAAGAAATTGGGAAAAGAATCCATCAAATATTTTTATATGGTGTATTAAGTATTAATTATTATATAGTATATTTTTTAATTGTTAAAAATAAATTATTTTTTATAAGAAAATATTAATATCTCCGGCCAGTTCGGGCCACTGGTTCGAATAACCATGCCCTTGTCACGTCCCGCCCAGTGATTGAATTTGCTCCCGTCCTGTTTGTTATGACTCCATGCCAATTTTTTTTAGGACCAGGTTGGCCTTGGGTCAAAACAAGTTTGGGTGGGCCATCAGGCCACTTGTGAAGCCTACTTCCGGTTGATGGGTATTCCTTCAAGCAAACATTCTAAACATTTAAAAATCTGAACCCTACACACGTCAATGCCCATTCAACAAGGATTTTACTCTTACGTGACATTTAGTTCTGAGTCGCTAACATTTGTTTCTCCTTATTGGAGAACCAAGGCAAAAACACGATTGATTGGAGGCAACGGTTCCATTAGCATGATTTTGTGATTTAACTAAAGTATATTGTCCTTGTATTCCTTCAATAAACGTATAACATAATCTTCCTCACGATGAGTATGTTCACTACTAGTCGAACCACATGCACAAGATAAGCTTTGATCGGACAAATATTAATCATTTTGTCCCATAAATTTTCATATAAGTGTAATACTCAGAAATAGTAAAACTATGTTACTTCAAATTGTAAATTACTTCTTGTAAATTGGCGACACGAAAAAGATCTGTTTGAGAATTCCTAGATTTGATATCATTCCAAATCTTAGAGGCAATGTCGAGTCAAATAATACTCTTTGCAATCGTCAGTGATAAAGATTTGGTAATTCATCCTTGAATAAGATTGTTACATCTTTCCTATGCCGGAAACAGCGGATCAAAAGACAATAGCTGAGAAATCAAACCATCAAGAAACTTGAGTTTATTCCTTGAGAGTAACACCATGCTTATGGCTCTTGCCCAACTCGATAGAGAACTAACTATGGCTGAATTTTCATTTGGATGACGTAAAATGAACTGACAGAATCAGAAGCGACGGAAGAACAGAAGAGAGAAACAAACTGGAAGAAAATATTAAAGAAGAAGAAAATGAGGAAATGAAAGAGAAGGGAGATAGAGAATTAGAGGGCTCGTGACACTATGTGAAGGGAAATTTGGGGAAATGGACTACTTTTCATTAATGAAAATAAGTATATATACATCATTTACATCACTGACCATGATTACATCACACAACTAACTATGGTTAATACAAAACAGAAATTAGTTTAACTTAACAAGATTGTTATTTTATCCTTGACAACTATCACTTTTGTAACAATTTTGAAGCTAATAACATTGCAGAGTGAAAGGGGACACAACTCCTTTAGAGAATTTTGGTTCTCCACTTTTGGAATTAGCGTCACTTTGGTGCGATTAACCATTTCACACATTTTAGGTGTGTTTGGATTGGCTTATGAGAAGTAACTTTTATTCAATTTGACTTTTTTAGAAGTAAGATTGGATAAAAATCAGATTGTATGAAATGATTTATATTTGGATTTGTGACGGTAGAAGTGGTTTTTTTAAATCTGACTTTTAGAAATATGTTTGGGTAATTATTTTGAAAAGCAAGTTTCGATAAAAAAATTACTAAAAAGGACATTATTGTTATTAAATAATACATACATAATATTCATATATTTGTATAGTTTAGAAAGAAAAAGTGAAATTTGGGGCTTTTTGAGAATTTTAAAGGCTTACTTTCTCCCTTATTTTAAGAAAAATAATTTGGAAAAATTATATATTTAGCTCAAAGGAGGATATTGTGGGAGAAAATAGTTAGAGATTATTATAATAAATTTTTGGAGATAAAAAGGAAATTTTAGATTAAAAAAGAATATTTTATTTGAGAATCTTAGGGCTCTAATAGTCTAATTTTCCTACTCACTTTATTAAATACTCCCTCATGTCCTATTTATAAGAGCTCAAAATTTGAATTGATTTGGTCTAAAATATAAGAGTTCACATTGCATTCTCTCATCATTTAATGCATTTTTTCCTATTTTGCCCCTAATTCTCTTTCATATTTATTAATACTCATATGTTTCTTTCTCTTAAGACTCATCATAAATAAGGGTATTATTGGAAAAAAATATATATTTCAGACACATTTAATTACTTTCACATGCTTTCTTAAGAAGCATATTTTGACGGTTAGGCTCTTATAAATAGGATCGGAGGGAGTAATTCAAAACAAAAGGTGTGAGATTCATCATTCTAACCTGCATAAGTCAAAAGCTTAAACTTCCAGTTTTTTCCTAAAAACTCATTAGAAGCCATAAGCTTTTCTCCAAAAAAAATCAAACCAAATATGATAAATAACCCACATTTTACTTCTGCGGCTAGGCTAGACTGGGCTTTTGGACCTCCAAGGCTATACCAAACACACCCTCTGCATGTGTTTGCTTATTATTGATTGGATCATAAATCACGAGCTGAGTTCTCCTAAATATTTCTTTTATTTTCTTTTTAAAAAAAATTAATTAGGTCATGTACTAAAACCCGGGTGAGTAACTAAGCCATAAAAAACGTTCTTGGAAACATTTGATTAGATATTTCTTAGCCCAGTTGGCCCAAAAAAGAAAATACAAATCGATTTCAATGAAAATGGAATCAAAGGAAGAACAAATTTTTCTTTCAGTCCCAAAAACGTAGGGAAAAATTTCAGCATCCTCTTAAAGTCTGAAGTGAAATCCCTGGGCCCGTTGTCCTCTCTGCAGTCACCGGCGTGCGTGTGTCAATGACAGTCGCCGTTGTCTTTTCCTCTTCATCCTTCGTCGATTCTGCAAGACGCTGTGTGTATTTTAGGCATATTTCGCTTCCTCTTTCTGATGTGTGTGGCGATTAATGTGTGAGGGCTTAAGGTATTTCTCTTTTTCCCCTGTAGCTGGTAATATGAAATTTAGAATGCGATGATATTACTTGAATTAGGCATTTTGCTGAAATCTTTGGGTTTTGTTTGTTTATTAGTTAAAAGTCGTTAAGAAATTTAATTTCGGGGGCTTTGTTAATTAACAAGAATTTGTGTAGTTGATTGCTTAGGACTGTGAGATAATAATGATTGTTTTATGACTTGATATTTTTGAAATGCACACAAGTTGTTTGTGAAATTGTGTAGGAGGGGGATTTTATTAATGAGTTGGTTAATTGGATGCCTATGAATTGTTTGATTAAATGTTTGAGAAGGAAATCTTTTGGAATTGTGAATGAAATCTTTTGGTAATAGCCAATAGGCTGGATAAAGTCAAATATAAGAGTTAGTTAGCTCTGTACATTGAAACTTGGCAAAAGATTGAATTTGGGAAGTACTCTACGATAATTCTATTCAATCATTGTTGAAAATCAAATGAAGTGACGAACATTTTTGTATAATAATTTAGGGTTATCGTACTTTATATGGTACTCTAGATCTTTATCATTATAAACACTTGCAAGAATCTATAAATGAAAAAATTTCTGTCTCCAGACGTTTAATGAACTTGGTAAAATTTGAGTATTTTTCGGTAGCTTTCTCTCAATTTCTTCCTGCTTTTATCCTCCTTAACAGTCATTATGCGCTGGCTCTGGCAGTACAGGATGCATGGTGAAAAAACGTGTTTTTATAATTTGTAAATTATATAACTCACTTTGGTCCTAAATATAAAACCTATTCACCTAATTTGATTAGATTAAGGATGTTAGTTAAGTTATTTAATACCACATGATATTCCCAAAACAACCTAACCATCTACTTTTTTTCACCCTCCCTCTCTTATTTGTTTATTGTTGAGGAGCTTTAATAGGGATAATTTGAGAAAAAATTGAGAAAAATTAAAAAGACGTCCCATATTTAGGACCAAGCTCACTTCCCAAAATATGTCATATATTTAGGACTGAAGAGAGTAATTAGGAGTGGTTTTTATCTCAAATTAGGATTAGATTTTTAACTATCTGTTAATCTGATTCAGAAAATCTTGACTTGCCTGTAATTTTTTTTTTTTTTTTGTTTAAACTTTGAATCACCATTATGTAATAAGAAAATTTTGAATAATGATAGGAACATTTTTATATACATTTTTATTTAGGTTGCTATCTCTCAATATACGTTATATCAGTGGTCACAAATTCACAATTAGCATTGAGCACCCATGATAGGTATTGAATAATTTTCATCAGAATTTTTTTTATCATCAACTTTTCTTTTTCCAGTCAATAAAGACTAGAAAAATGAGAGAGCTCTGGATGCTTCGCCAAATATCTCTCTCTGCATATCATGGTAGAACTGGAAGACGAATAATCTCATTTCTATTTTGCTTTGTGCTCACCATTCGACTAGCACAACCAATCGTTCTATTGCCATTTACTCTCTTGTGTTTTCAGCATTCATCTTTTTTCCTTGTACTTCAGTCTTCACCCTTCCTTTTCTTGTTCAATGTTGTTGTTCTTCATCTTAATTTTTTTTAATTTAATATTGAAGTTCCCCTTATTTTTCATTCAAATAGGAAGTTGCTATAATTGATAAAATAGGATCTCTGAAGCCGTGAACTAGAGGTCATGGAAAAGACAACGTCCACAAACAAAATGCTCAGAACAGAAGTAGAGGTGGGGGACATGATCAGTAATTTGCCAGATTCATTGCTTCTCTATATTCTCTCTTTTCTTCCGGCTAAAGAAGCAATTGCCACAAGCCTCTTATCCAAGAGATGGAGACCACTTTGGATTTCCCTTTCCACTCTTGACCTTAACTGTCGAGACTTTCAAAGGCTTAAATTCTTCCATCAATTCGTAGACAAAGTGCTCAAATTTGTAGATTTGAAGTCTATCAAAAAGTTTGTTCTTCGGCTTGGTTATTATGATAGTCATGAGTATTTTAGACCTTGGAAGATTAGCAAGTGGATTAATGCTGTGATGAGTAATAAAGTTGAGCATCTGGAGCTACATTTAAAACCAAGTAAGGGTGACTATGAGTTGCCCTCTAGTGTTTTCACTGCTAATAACATGAAGGTTTTGAAGTTGAGTGGAGTAAGGGAGTACCGGAGCTTGAAGAGTGGAGTAATGGTGGACACTCTTTCTCATGTTAATTTGCCTTTGCTTGAAGTACTGGATTTGGATGCTATTAAATTTTCAGATTGTAGAAGCTTTGGAATGCTTCTTTCTGCATGTGCTTCGCTTAAACACTTGGTACTAAAAAATTTGTATGGCAACTTAAATGTTCCACTTAACATTGGAAGATTTAACCATTTGGTTACTGCAGATGTTCCACAATATCTACTTGCATTAAAAGTTATCTCTAATGTTACATTCCTGCGCATGGTATGATTTATGATGACACTGATAAATTCATAATGCTTTTCATTTACACAATTAATAGTTCATTAGTTAGCTTACTTTTTTGTCTTTGTAGTCCTGGCAGCCTGATTTGTCACCATGTCCCAATCAACCAACATTTCCTAATTTAACATGCTTGGAATACGGAGATTCTTTTGATGACTGGGAAACAATATTCAAATATTTGCATGGCTGTCCCAAGCTTGAAATTTTTATAATTTATAAGGTTTGTTGACTTTCAACTTGTTTTTTGGTGTTGATTACCATTTCAATAGTTAGTTTCCTAACTCTCTTTCATTCGTTTGGTTAGTTTGCTTGTAGTGAAAGCTTGGAACCTACTACTGATGTTCCTCATTGTGTTTCATCTAACTTGAAGGAGTTTCATCTTGGCCACTACCAGGGCAAGAAAGGTGAATTTGAACTTGCAAGATTTATTATGAAGAGTGCAGTGGTCTTAAGAACCATTTCAATCACTAGGCATTATTGTTTAAGAGCAACTTGGGAGAGCCAGAACCTCAAAAGAATATCCAAATGTCCCATAAGCTCAATGAATTGCAGGCTTTTGTTGAAGTGAAATGATGAAATTTAGTGTGAATATATATTACTATTAATTTTCATTCCCTTTTAGAAGTGTTTCCTTCTATCTGTATTTCTATTTTTTGTACTGTTAGATGTCAAGAAATTCAATCATGTTTATGATTGACTTAGAAGTTGCTGTAGTGTCAATTTCTATTTGAAGTTAGTGTTTTAATACTCCCTATAGCTTCTAATATAGGACATATTTGGAGAGGTAAACTTGGTCCTGTATATGGTAGCACTTCTTTCTAATTTTTCTCATATATTTATCAAATTATCTCTATTGATACTCTTCAATAATGAACAAATAAGAGAGGGAGGGTGGGTGGGAATAAAGGTAGATGACTTGATAATATCATGTGATTAACTAACTTAACTAACATTATTAATCTAATCAAATTAAGTAAATAGGTATTATATTTAGGACCGAAGGAAGTAATAAATTTTTAATGGTGCACTTTGAAAAATTGGATCAAACTGAAAGTTAGTGAAAATTTAAATAAGCAAATGTATACTTTTAACACATATATCTCTTCTCTAACTATATTAAGGTAGAAATTCAATTAGCTCACCTAAGCAATTTCACCCTCTAACTTTGTACTAAATAATATAACTAATATCTTTAATTTAATCAAATTAATTAAATAGATCTTATTTTTAAGAAAAGAGGGAGTATATTAAACCCTCTATATCCCTTGTACGGAAGAAGCCTTAACTGATGTTCCGGCCATAAAATAACTGTGTACTGTGTAGAGGCTCATTTGATTAGATATTTCTTCCCCCACTTGGCCCAAAACAAATATTTCCTTTTCCTCCCCATTCTATCGATTTCGATTTCAATGAGACCCAAAGGAAGGAGAAATTTGTGGGTCCCAAAAACGGAGGGAAAATTTTTAGGAGACTCTGAAGCCTGAAGCGAAACCCCTAGCCAGTTTTTCCGTCACCGTCGCTTCTGCTAGACGCTGTGTATTTGAGTCATATTTCAATTCCTCTTTCTGATGTGTGTGGCGATTAATGTGTGAGGGCTTAAGGTATTTATTTCTCTTTTCCCTTGTAGCTGGTAATCAGAAATTTAGAATGCGATGATTACTTGAATTTGGCATTTTGCTGAAATCTTTGTGTTTGATAGGAAAGAAAAACTTGGGTTTTGTGATTTAACAAGGATTTTTGAAGTTGCTTGCTTAGCAATTTGTACATGATAATGAATGTTTTATGCCTTGATATTTTTGAAATGCACAAAAGTTGTTTGTTTAATTGTGTAGGAGGGGGATTTGATTTATGAGTTGGTTCATGGAATGCGTAGGAATTGCTTGATTAAATGTTTGAGAAGGAAATCTTATGGAATTGTGAATGAAATCTTTTGGTGATAGCCAATAGGTTTGGATAAAGTCAAATATAAGAGTTAGTCAGCTCTTTACATTGAAACTTGGCAAAACATTGAATTTGGAAGTACACTACGGTAATTCTATTCAATTATTGTTGAAAAAAAATCATGAAGTGACGAACATTTTTGTATAATAATTTAGGTTTATCTTACCTTATATGGTACTCTAGATCTTTATCGTTTTAAACAATTGCAAGAATCTATAAATGAAAATTTTTTCAGTCTCTAGACCTTTTAATGAACATAGTAAAATTTGAGCATTTTTCAGTGGCTTTCTCTCAATTTCTTCCTACTTTTATCCTCCATAACAGTCATTATGCGCTGGCTCTGGCAGTAGAGGATGCAAGGTGCAAAAACTCGTTTTTTAATTTGTAAATAATATTAATTAGGAGTGATTTTTATCTCAAATTAGGAGTAGATTTTTAACTATCTGTTAATCTAATTCGTAAAATTTTGACTTACCTATAAATTTGTTGTTTAAACTTTGAATCACCATTATGTAATGAGAAAATTTTGAATAAAGAATAGGAACATTTTTCTATACATTATATTTAGTTTGCTATCTCTCAATATATGCCATATCAGTGGTCACAACTCACAAATTCACAATTAGCATTGAGCACTCTTGATTAGTATTGGATAATTTTCATCAGAATTTTGTTTATCATCAACTATTCATTTTCCAATCAATAAAGACTAGGAAAAAAGAGAGAGCTCTGGATGCTTCATCAAATATCTCTCTGTGCAGAGATCATGGTAGAACTGGAAGATGAATAATCTCATTCCTATTTTTCCTTGGCTCACCATTTGACTAGTACAGCTAATCGTTTTCTTGCCATTTACTCTCTTGTGTTTTTGGCGTTTGTCTTTTTGCCTTGTACTCAAGTCTTCGTCCTTCCTTTTCTTGGTCAATGTTGTTGTTCTTCTTCATTTTTTTAATATAAAATTGAAGTGCCCCTTATGTTTCATTCAAATAGGAAGTTTCCACAATTTAAACAATAGGATCTTTGAAGCCTTGAACTAAAGGTCATGGAAAAGTCAGTATCCACAAACAAAATGCTCAGAACAGAAGTAGAGGTGGGGGACATGATCAGTCATTTGCCAGATTCATTGCTTCTCCATGTTCTCTCTTTTCTTCCGACTAAAGAAGCAATTGCCACAAGCCTCTTATCCAAGAGATGGAGACCACTTTGGATTTCCCTTTCCACTCTTGACCTTAACCGTCGAGATTTTCAGAGGCTTAAGTTCTTCCATCAATTTGTAGATAGAGTGCTAAAATTTGTAGATTTGAAGTGTGTCAAAAGGTTTGTTCTTCGGCTTGGTTATTATGAAAAGCATGAGTATTTTAGACCTTGGAAGATTAGCAAGTTGATTAATGCTGTGATGTGTAACAAAGTTGAACATCTGGAGCTACATTTAACGCCGAGGAAGGGTGACTATGAGTTGCCCTCTAGTGTTTTCACTGCCAATAACATTAAGGTTTTGAAGTTGAGTGGAGTAAGGGATCATTGGAGGTTTGAGAGTGGAGTTATGGTGGGCGCTCTTTCTCATGTTAAGTTGCCTTTGCTTGAAGTATTGGATTTGGATGCTATTAAATTTT
Organism: Mimosa bimucronata; assembly: GCA_037074515.1. NCBI lineage: Eukaryota > Viridiplantae > Streptophyta > Magnoliopsida > Fabales > Fabaceae > Mimosa > Mimosa bimucronata. The sequence goes on from CM073446.1 coordinate 8,804,113, forward strand.
CAGATTTTAGAAGTTTTGGAATGCTTCTTTCTGCATGTGCTTCGCTTAAACACTTGGTACTAAAAAATTTGTATGGCAACTTAAATGTTCCACTTGACGTTGGAAGATTTAACCATTTGGTTACTGCAGATGTTCCACAATCTCTACTTCCATTAAAAGTTATCTCTAATGTTACACTCCTGCGCATAGACATGGTATAATTCATGATGACACTAATAAATTCATTTTTTTTATTTACACAATTAATGGTTCAGTATTTAGCTTATTATGTCTTTGTGGCCCTGGCAGCATTATTTGTCACCCTGCCCCGATCTTCCAACATTCCCTAATTTAACCTACTTGGAATCCAGATCTTCATTTCATGACTGGGAAACAATATTCAAATATTTGCATAGCTGTCCCAAGCTTGAAATTCTTATGATTGGTCAGGTTTGTGGATTTTCGACTCTTTTTTTTTTGTTGATTACCATTTCATTAGTTAGTTTCCTAACTCTGTCATTCGTTTGGATAGTTTATTTGTAGTGAAAGCTTGGAACCTACGGCTGATGTTCCTCATTGTGTTTCATCTAACTTAATGGAATTTCATCTTGGCTGCTACCAAGGCAAGCAATGTGAATTTGAACTTGCAACATTTATTATGAAGAATGCAATGGTCATGAGAACCATCTCAATTACTAGGGATCATTGGTCAAGAGCAACTTGGAAGAGCCCGAACCTCAAAAGAATATCCAAATGTCCCATAAGCTCAATGAATTGCAAGCTTTTGTTGAAGTGAATTGGTGAAATTCAGTGTGACTATATCACTACGATTTTTATTCCTTTTTATAAGTTTTTCCTTCTATCAACTTCAACACTTAATACTATTTAGTTAACATATATCCTTCACGACTTTGGATAGAGCTTTTTTTAACCACAACTCAAGATAGAAGCTTATTTTGATTGTGCTTTTGTTTTTTGGTTTTTTTTTTGTTGGATTGAAGTGCTTCTGTTGAGATAATAGAGTTTAATATTGTTTTTATCATCTTCATCGTCATTGTAAACAATGCAAGAGTATTGACGATAATGTCATTTTGCACTCTGTATTTTTCAAGCAATTCAATCATGTTTATGCTTGGCTTCGAAGTTGCTGTAGATTAACAACGTTAATAATAAATGAATAAAGGCGCACTTTTTCTTAGAACAAACTAAAAACTTGAAGAAAACTTAAATGAACAAATGTATGAATAAATGTATAATTTAATCTATATATCTCTTCTCTTCACCTAAGCAGTTTCACTCTCTAAATTATTTATTTTGTTTTAAATATTTTAATTTAAATGGTAACTTTCTCTTTGAACTGGTCTTTTTTCCCAGTGACAACCTTGATCGAATGTGTAGGATAGGTGGTAGGTGATAACACACAACGACCAATTCCATTCCTTTGATTAATGTTAACTTCCTTGTCAAAAAATAAAAAAATAACTCCCCAGTCGAGAAAATTTACCCGAGACATGAAAACAGATCCCCGCTTCTTCTTCTTCTTCTTCACCTGAAAAACGGATCCCCAATTCCACTCGTAGGATTATACTTTTGTAAGCATGCCTACTCTTTAAGTAATATATTTTTTCCATATATATTATTAATTTAAATGCAAATTCATAATGTTTGTGCTAACTTCACCATAACCGCACTGGATTATTAAAATTGTTTGAATTAATATATCAATATTAATATGATTAATAATACCTGAATTTCTTAACAAAATTGCATATATCCTAAAATATTTTATTTAGTATAACATTAAGTATGATTAAACTTTGATTAAGAGATAAGAAAATATTGGAATAAAGGGATATTATGAAAGTCCAAAATATACTGAACTTTTGAAGTAATAGATGATGTTAAAGCAAAAATATTTTGATTATAATAGTCTTTAATTAAAACTGTATAAAATATGTTTATGTGGGAACTGAAACTTTTGAATTGTTAATTTGATAATTCTAACCATTTTTATAAATGGAAAAGTTTCAATAGTTGAAAAACTCCAATTTTACTAAATAAAATTAGAGACTCGAGTAGCTACTATTTAAGGTTAAAAAAAAAAGCCCCTGTTGTGAGTTCCACCACTCAATTATTTATTTTGTTTTATATATTTAATTTTAATTTAAATACTAACTTTCTCATTCATCAAAAAAAATACTAACTTTCTCATGGAACATATATTTTTACCCGTCACTCCTTTTGATTAGTGTGTGTTTGGCCCAACTTTTTTCTAATTGTGCTTATGGTCCATAAGCAACTTATAAGCATAAATTGAAAAAAGTAGCTTATGGCTTATGACTTATAACTTGTACTTTTTGGCTATGAAGGAGAGAGAAAAATATTACAATTGGTCCTTAATATAAGAGCTTGTTGACTAATTTTTTAGAGACTAAAAAGTTAAATAAAAATAAATTATTTAATTATATTATATATAATATACATATCTAACTTGCATTAAAAGTTTTCTCTAATGTTACATTCCTACGCATACACATGGTCTGATTTATAATGACACTAGTCAATTCATATTGCCTTTCATTTACATAATTTTTCAATATTTAGCTTAGTTTTTGTCTTTGTAGCCCTGGCAGCATCATTTGTCACCTTGCCCTGATTTTCCAACATTTCCTAATTTAACCCACTTGGAATATGAATATGCATTTCGTGATTGGGAAACAATATCCAAATATTTGCATAGCTGTCCCAAGCTTGAAATTCTTATGATTGGTCAGGTTTGTTGATTTTCAACTTTTTTCTTGGTGTTGATTACCATTTCATTAGTTAGTATCCCAACTCTTTCATTCGTTTGGATGGTTTATGTGTAGTGAAAGCTTGGAACCTACGGGTGATGTTCCTCCTTGTGTTTCATCTTACTTAAAGGAATTTCATCTCGACTTCTACCAAGGCAGAAAAGGTGAATTTGAACTTGCAAGATTGATTATGGAGAATGCAGTAGTGTTCTGCTAGACCTTGATGGCGTGCTCTGCTAGGGTTTTCGGAGGCGGTGAGTCCGACGGAAGAAGAGGCTGACGCTATGAAGAGGACTAGGAAAAAGGTGCGAATTGATCGAAAGGACGCTGCTGTTGAGGGCCATGACCCAGTGGACAGTGAAGAAGATTTTATGAGTGAAGGACTCTCCTAAGAAGGAGGAGAAGCAACCCCGATCTTATAAGCAAGCCTGCATGAATGATTCTGGTTCGGATGAAGAGAAGGATGCATGGGAGGAAGACTGGTGGTCTGATGGAAGATGGTGTTCTAGGATGATTGTCGAGGATACTCCTTTAGGACCAAATATTAAGTTAAGGCCTGAGTTTCAATCTCTTCTTGCAAAGAAGTGGCGTAAAGCCCTTATTGTAACAGTCTTAGGACGTATGGTGAGGAAGGATGTGTTAAGTCACAAACTCCAACAGTTATGGGGGGATGTTGACACAATTGATATTGGATCAAATTTCTTCCTAGTCAAATGTAAGCGTCAAGTGGTGTATGATTTGGCACTAACAGGAGGACCTTGGTTGATGCATGATCATTACATTAGTGTACAACCATGGAAGGAGGATTTTGACCCCGATAGTGAGAGAGTAACCAGTGTTGCAGCATGGGTGCGGATAGCAAAACTACCTATGGATTACTATGACAAAGGGATCCTTTATGTGGTGGGTAGTCAGATTGGAGAAGTGCTTAAATTGGATATGAATACTATGCAGAAAGCTAAGGGACGATTTGCAAGGATTTGTGTTAGGCTGGATCTCCAGAAACCTTTACGACCTTGTATTATGATAAATGGCAAAGTTAAGAAAGTGGAGTATGAGGGTCTTCATTTAATTTGCTTTGGTTGTGGGAAATATGGTCATGATATAAACCAATGTCTCAACGGAAAAGCTTCTAATGATCTTTTCAATCAAGGGGAGAAAGTAGGGAATTCGTCGGGCCACTCTGTAAACGAAAGCTCTGCGGGATCTTCTTCTTAGAATCAGATGAGTAAGCCGGTGGTTTCTTCGCCGGAATATGGCAGTTGGATGGTTGTTCAACGGCCGTGGAAGGCACGGAGGCAAGGGAGTGGGGAGAGTCGGGTGCAAGAGTTTCGGAATAATTCAAGGGACGTGCAGGTTACAGGGACTGGATCGAGATTTTCGGCCTTGAGTGAAGAAGTTGTGGAGGTTGAAACGATGCCAAGTAAGGTGGTAAGTCTGACACGTGCTAAGGAAGGAGCATCTTTGAAGGACGTCATTAATGTACCTAATGAAAGGAGGAAGAGTAAATTGGGTGGCCTGAAAATAAATGACAAGAATATGACCCTAAAACAAAAAATAGTTGGCCTAAGCCCAATGGACCATTATGCAGCAATTAAAAATAAAATGGGTCTTAGCGCTGGGCCTACTATTGATGTAAGTAAGGGTATTATTTTGAGTAAAGGAGAGAAAAGAGATGGTGTTGGTTCAGCAATCTTGTCCATGCCTACTTGCAAGGGAGGGAAGGTTCTGGGTGAGGTTAGAACGGTAATTGTAGGAGATGGGAACCCATTGGACCCGGGGTCAGGAGTAGCAGGGGGTTTTGTGGTTCGAACAAATCCTATGTCAGAGGATGACCAAGATGAAGATGATATGTGCCAGGATCCACATCCTTATGGTGGACCATAATGGGTGACTTCGCAGGTGCCATTGTTCTAATTCCATTCGTTGTTATGATGATGAATTTTTTAGTTTGGAATTCAAGAGGTGCAGGAAGTAAAGCTTTTGTTCGTACTATTGTGGAGATGAAGAAACGGTATGACCTTGAATTTTTGGCCATTCTCGGGCCTCGGCAGCTAGGAGATAGAGCGTTGAAGGTGGCCCGTCGTGTGGGTTTTGAGAATGTTGATGTAGTGGAGGTGGAGGGTTTCAGGGGAGGTATTTGGTGCTTTTAGGGATCAACGGTGCAGTTCAAGGTGCTTTCTAAGCATAGTCAAGTCTTGCATGGTGTAGTGAATGACACGCTTCGAGGAAAGTGGTTTTTGTCTATTGTTTATGGGAGCTCAGAGAGTCGTAGAAGACGTGATTTGTGGCCTGCTTTGTCTAGTCTCGAAAGGGATCAGAGTAAAGGTTGGTGCGTATGCGGAGATTTTAATGCCACCCTCAAACAGGAAGATTGCATATCCATTGCTATGCGTCCAGCTCAAGTTGATAAACTTTTTCAGAATTGGGTTTGTCAAAATGGGTTAGATGAATTAGAATTTAGCGGTCCCGCCTTTACTTGGAGCAGGGGAGACTCTCGTAGTAGGTTGGATAGAGTGCTAATGAATGCTAAATGGATGGAACAATTTAGGGATGCCACTCTTACCCATCTCCTAAGGTTCCAATCGGATCATTCTCCTCTTTTGATTAGACTGGATGGGTTTCATTGGAGTGCTCGTAAGGACAAGTCATTCCAGTTTTTTGCCCCATGGGTTACGCATGAAGGCTTTAATGATTTGGTTCAGTCTTCATGGGTCAACTCAAGAAGTTGGGAAGCAAATGTTAATGGGTTTGTGAAGAATGTGGATCAATGGAACAGAGAAGTCTTCGGTAACATAGATAAAAGGAAGAGGATGATTTTTAGACAAATGGAAAATCTGAACAAGAGGATGCAAGGTTTGACCTCTGTAACAGTGCTTGAAGAACAGAGGGACCGGTTGTGGAAACAACTTGAGGAGATCCTAGTGCAAGAAGAGATCATGTGGTTGCAGAGATCTAGGTGTAGATGGTATTGGGAAGGAGACAAAAATACTAGATTCTTTCATGCTACAACTCATAATAGAAGAAGAAGAAATACGATTGAGGCCTTACGTATAGATCTTGGGATTGGATTTATGATCAAGAGCAGATGATGGCGGTCACTTCAACATTTTATAAGGAGCTGTATTCGGAGGAAGGAGGGGAACAACCGAATTTGTGTTATGACGTTGGGTACCCTGTTATTGATGATTTCAACCGAATGAGAATGGGACGTGGCATAGATGCATATGAAGTGAAGGAGGCGGTGTTTGTTATGGGACCATTAAAGGCTCTTGGTCTTGATGGATTAAATCCCTTATTTTTCCAAAGTCAATGAGAAATTATAGGGGAGTCGGTGATTCGGTATATTAGAGGACTTTTTGACTCTCCTAGGGGTTTGGAGCATATTAATGACACTAACATTGTGTTGATCCCTAAGTGTGATAATCCAGAATCAGTTCGGGATTTCAGGCCAATTAGCTTATGTAATGTGATTTATAAGATTCTTACCAAAGTCTTAGCAACAAGACTAAGGAGAGTGATGCCTCGCATAATTGCTCCTAATCAGTGTAGCTTTGTGCCGGGTAGATTGGGGGTGAATAATATTGTTTTGACTCAAGAAATTATTCACTCAATGAGAACTAAGAAAGGTGAAAAAGGATTCATGGCTATTAAGATCGATCTTGAAAAGGCATATGATAGAGTTAAATGGTCCTTCTTGGTTAAATGTCTTCGTGAACTTCAGCTTCCTAAGAATGTTGTGCGGGTAGTTGAGGAATGCTTGGGATCGGCAAGTATGAGACTACTGTTTAATGGTAGACATGGTTGTAAGTTCAAACCTTCGAGAGGTATTCATCAAGGAGATCCTCTCTCTCCGTATTTGTTTGTTATTGGGATGGAAAAATTGGCGCACTTAATTCAAGGGGCAGTGGAGTCAGAAACGTGGCTGCCTTTTCGGCTTAAGAAGAAGGGTACTGCAGTTTCCCACTTGTTTTTTGCGGATGATCTTATTTTGTTCACGGAAGCAAGTATGGATCAGGCAGGCGTGGTGAAAGCTTGTTTGGATGATTTTTGTGATGTTTCAAGAGAGAAGGTTAATTTAGAAAAGTCACGGGTGTTTTTCTCAGCTAATGTCAATCACAATCGGGTTCGAGAAATCAGTGGGTTCCTTGGTATGAGGCCAACTTGCGATTTGGGGAGATATTTGGGTGTTCCATTGCATCATCAAAAGGTCACAAAGAATACATATAGATATGTGTTAGACAAGATGGATAGTAGGTTACAAAATTGGAAATGTAAGTTGCTGTCCTTTGCTGCGAGACATACATTGATTAATTCTGAGCTGTCATCTATGCCAATATACACTATGCAATCAGTTCCTCTACCGATTTCTACTTGTAAAGAGATTGATAAACGTTGCCGTAAGTTCTTGTGGGGAGATTGTGACGGCGGTAGGAAAATCCACCTAATGTCATGGGAGAAGGTGTGCCAAAGCAAGAAACTAGGGGGGCTCGGCATTAAGCAATCTAGGAGACACGCGTTTATGATGAAGCTGGGCTGGAGCTTAATATTAAGGAAGGATTCTCTTTGGGTTCAGTTTATGAGGGAGAAGTACCGCTGTGGAGATGACTTGATTCCAAAGATAGGAACTCGTAAAAGAGGCTCTCAGGCGTGGCAGGGTATTCAACGCATGTGGAGCAAGGTAAGAGACAGTATTTCTTGGCAGTTGGGGGATGGGAGGTCTGTAAGATTTTGGAAGGATTCATGGTTACCCGGGGTTAACAAATTAAAGGATATCGCAATGAAGGAGGTTCCTGCTGATTTGCTCGAAAAGAATGTTGAGAGTTTTCGTTCGGTGTCTGGTGGGTGGAATAAGTCTGTTTTTGCTCAGTTTTTGCCAGAATGGACTGTTACATATATCGACCAGTTCATAGGAAGGGTGGAGGGTCCTGATATTCCCAAATGGAAGCATAGTGCTTCAGGAATGTTCTCTACAAGTTCAGCTTATGAATCGTCTCAAATGGTTGCAATGTCCTCGGCGAATCAGTCATGGAGAAGATTATGGAAAATCAAGGTGCCTCAGCGCTGCAAGACGTTCATGTGGTTATGCTTACATGACAGGTTATTTACAAATGCAGCGAGGGATGTCGACATCAGCGACATGTGCATTATGTGGATGTGAGTGGGAGACAGAGCTTCATGCTCTTCGAGATTGCACTAGGATAAGAGCCGTGTGGGATAAACTTCTTCCACGCCATTTGCAGAATCGCTCTTATTCTTTTCAGGATGTAATCAGGTGGTTGAATTGGAATTTATATTGTTCAAGTGAGGTAGAAGGAATTCAATGGCAAATCTGGTTTACTCTTACTTGTAGGGAAATATGGCTTGCTAGGAATGGCAGCTTGTTTTCTGGGAAAGTGTTGACGGTGAATGACATTCTTGCGAGAGTTAAGGGTAGTGTTAAATGGGCAATTATTGGGCAAGTTGGGGAACACACAAATAGACGAACTGATGAGTTTTGGAGGCCACCCTGTTTAGGTTTCATTAAAATGAACGTGGATGGGGCTTTCAATGTTGAAGGATCGGCTTGTGGTGGGATAGCACGAGATGACAAAGGGGAGGTATTAGGAGGGTTCATGTATAGAGGTGAAATTGTGAGATTATGATAGCCTTAAATATGACATATAACAATCAAATATGCTATCTTCAATCAGAATAATAAATACAGCGGAAGTCGATATACCTCTCGCCATTGCCTGTTGTTCGATCAGAGAAGAATATGCTTGTAACTGCAAAACAGAAACTGTCAGAAATAACCCAAAGGCTCTTCTAACTGGAGTCCGGCACAGTGATGGTATCTGTTTGTGATAGCCTTAACCAGTTAGGGAACCCGGAATTCAGAGAGAAGAAACGCTCTCTTGTTGTGGTTATCTGCCGTATCAAATATGATAGGTGTTGGTGTGTTTTCCCCATCAGAAAACCCCCTTTATATAGATAACCTAGATATGAAACCCTAACCTTGACTATTGGGCCTAATGTTGACTACGGGCCACCTAAAGATATTATTATTATCCTAAATATATCTATTGTGATATTATACTAATATTAATAATATATTCTAATATCTAATAATAATAATCTAACATTCTCCCACTTGGCCCGTACTCTGTATGTCAACTGTTCCTTTTAGTCAAATCAATTAAGGTCATACTGCAAGAATCATGGCGATAAGTCCTTTATCATAAAGTATTACCTTCCATGTATTACCAACAGTATTCCTTACCTAATGGGTATTCCTCCATGAATAAACTTTCAAAACATATATGTTTATTCGGTTCCAAAATAAAAACTTAAATGTTCATTAATCTCATCATCACCAAAAGTGTACACAACAACCATAGAGATAATAAACAAAATCCCAAAATACTCATTGCACACCTCAATTATCCAAAAGACTTACAATCCCCATATGAGGTATATGTATAGCGAATTCTTTTGGTCTCATCCCTTTAGTCAAAGGATCAGCTAGCATTTCCCTTGTTCCGATGAGATCAACAGTGACCTGACCATCAGCAATTCGCTCTTTTAAGCTAAGGAATTTCAGCTCAATAAACTTTTTGCTTCCACTCCTTCTTTTATTTGCTATGGCCATTGCTGCCTTATTATCGCAATACATCTTAATTGGCCTGGAGATTGATTCTACAATCTTCAGTCCAGCAATGAAGTGCCTTATCCAGATAGCCTGTGAACTTGCCTCAAAACACGCGATATACTCAGCATCACAAGTAGAAGGAGCTGTGAGTGTCTGTTTGGCACTCTTCCAAGAAATAGCTCCCTCAGCTAATAGGAAGATGTAACCTGTCGTAGACTTGTTGGTGTCTACACATCCTCCCAGATCAGAATCTGAGTAACCCATCACTTCAAGATTCTCTGTCCTTTTGTAAGTCAACATAAGGTGCTTGGTGCCTTGGAGATACCTAAACACCTTCTTTGCAGCTTCCCAATGCATTTTACCAGGATTGCATTGGTATCTCCCCAGCATGCCTACTGCAAAAGCTATGTCAGGTCTTGTGCAGACCTGTGCATACATCAAGCTTCCTACAGCAGAGGCATATGGAACTTTTTTTTTATCTCCTTTTTCTTTAATTCTGTGTCAGGACACTGACTTAGACTGAAGAAATTCCCCTTTTCAATGGGAGCAACGTTAAATGAACAGTTTCTCATCTTGAAACGCTCAAGAACTTTGTTGATATAGGTTTCTTGAGAAAGGCTCAAAAGACCCTTTGCTCTATCCCTATGGATCTTAATGCCAATGACATAAGATGCCTCACCCATGTCCTTCATATCAAAGTTCTTAAACAAAAACTGTTTCACCTCACGTAACAGTCCTAAGTCATTGGTTGCAAGCAATATGTCATCGACATACAAAATCAAAAATATGGATTTGCTCCCACTATTCTTATGGTATATACACTGATCCACGATATTCTCAACGAAACCAAATGAAGAGATTAGCTCATGGAATCTTAAATACCACTGCCTGGAAGCTTGCTTTAAGCCATATATTGATTTTCCTAATTTGCATACCAAATGTTCCTTATCCTTTGCAACAAAACCCTCAGGCTGCTTCATGTAGACTTCTTCCTCAAGAACACCATTGAGGAAAGCAGTCTTAACATCCATTTGGTGTAACTCCAAACCAAAATGCGCAACCAATGCCATGATAATACGGAAAGAATCCTTGGTTGAAACAAGAGAAAATATCTCCTTGTAATCAACTCCTTCCACCTGAGTGAAGCCCTTAGCAACCAACCTTGCCTTGTAGCGCTCGATGTTACCCTGTGAGTCCCTTTTGGTTTTGTAAACCCATTTACAGCCAATGGCCTTGGACCCACTAGGCAACTCTACAAGTTCCCATACATGGTTGTTTGCCATGGAGTTCATTTCTTCATTCATAGCATTATACCACAATTTGGAGTTCTCACTTTTCATAGCCTGAGTAAACGTTAATGGATCATTATCAATGCCAATATCACAGTCATTTTCAGTATTATACACTACGTAGTCATCTGGAATTGCCGATTTTCTTACCCTTGTTGATCTCCTTAACTCAACCTCTTGGGTTAGGTCAGGTTGTACGTTTGGAACATTCTCTGTCACAACTGGTGGTAAGTCTGTATTTGTGACAGGTGGACCTTCAGGTATATGTTCCACACGTTCCGCATGATCAACTATGGGTATTGGGACAGTTTCAATTGGCGTGACATATCTAGTGGTAGAAATGTCGCCAACAGCCGATGTCCCTTCCTCAATTGTGCTAGGGGATCCCTCTATGTGATCGTCTACAATCTGATCACTCCCACTAATCACATCATTCTCAAGAAACTTGGCATTCCTAGATTCTACAAAACGCACTGAAGGTGGAGGACAATAAAACTTGTAACCCTTAGACCTATCCGCATAGCCTACAAAGTAAGCTCTAATGGTCTTAGGATCCAATTTCTTTTCTTGTGGGTTATACACTCTTACTTCAGCAGGACAGCCCCACACCTTAAAGTGATTTAAACTGGGTTTCCAACCTTTCCAGATTTCAAAGGGTGTCTTAGACACTGCCTTTGTTGGAACCCTATTCAAAATGTGTACGGCTGTCTTGAGTGCTTCCTTCCACAAGGAAATTGGCAGTTTGGAGCTACTCATCATGCTCCTAACCATGTCAAGTAAGGTCCTATTTCTTCTTTCAGCTACACCGTTCATTTGAGGTGAGCCAGGCATGGTATATTGTGCAACCATACCTTGCTCTCGAAGAAAATCCGCAAAAGGACCTGGCGCTTGTCCTTCACTAGTGTATCTACCGAAATACTCACCACCTCTATCAGATCTCACGATCTTGATTGGTTTCCCAATCTGTTTTTCTACTTCAGCCTTATATACCTTAAAGGCATCTAGTGCCTCACTTTTATTATAAAGCAGGTAGATATACGTGTATCGCGAAAAATCATCAATAAAGGTAATAAAGTACTTTTGACCGTGCGCGGTTAGGTCTGGGCAACATATGTCAATGTGTATAATTTCGAGCAATTCAGAACTTCTTTTAGCTCCCTTATGTGACTTACTGGTCTGCTTTCCCCTTATGCAGTCCACACAGGTACCAAGATCCGAATGGTCTAAAGATGGAAGGATTCCTTCTTTAGTTAACCTCTTGATCCTGTCAGTAGAGATATGTCCTAATATCTTATGCCACAAGCTAATAGAGTTCTCATTCATCATATTTCTCTTAATACCATGCATAGCAGAAAAAACATTTGAATATCCGGAGACAATTTTGAATAAACCATCAATCATAACAACCTCAGCAATTAGAGTAGAGTTCAAACTTAAATATTTCAAATCCTTTTCTAACAAAATACCATAATTAAATGGAATAAGTTTAGATAATGAAATCAAATTCCTCTTGTAAGAGGGTACATAAAAAGTCTCTGGTAAGTCCAAAACAAAATTATTTGAAAAAACAATTCGAAAAATTCCAATTGCTTTCACCGAATCTCCTTTCCCACTTCCTGATAAGACTTTAGTCTCATTGGGACGAGGAGGCCTGGTTGTTAGAAAGCCCTACATGGTAGTAGAAATATGTATTTGAGCACCGGTATCAATCCACCATGTATCCTTTTGGATACTAACATTATGTGCTTCAAAAGTAACAAAGGACATTGGCATACCTTTATGCTCGAACCAAGCCTTTCTTTTATGGCAATCTTTCTTCATATGCCCTTTCTTCTTGCAGAAGAAACACCTGACATCCTTCTTTGTGTCGGCCTTAGCAGGAGGAATCTTATTCTTTTTCTTTTTATCATTCCCCTTTTCCTGCTTCTTGCCGCCACCCTTATTGGAGCTTTCCACCATATGAGCTTCCTTAGGTGCACCCTTTCCCTTTAATAACTGTCTAGTCTCCTCTTGCACACACATAGACATGAGCTCATCAATTGTCCATATATCCTTATGTGTGTTGTAGGAGATTTTGAAAGTTTCATACTGTTTTGGAAGGGATTTCAAAATTAATTGCACCAAGAATTGCTCAGTTGGCTCCATATCGAAGGATTTCAGACGAGAGGATAAATCTCTCATCTTCATGATATGTTCCCGCACCCCGCCAAGACCTTGGAGCTCCATAGAGCACAACTCCAACATGATGGAACCACCCATCTGCTTATCAGTTGGCCTATATTGTTTCTCAATAGCTTCCAAGTATTCCTTGGCGGTCTCGCACTTTGGAATTGCTTCCTGAAGGCATTTTTGGATCCTTGTCCTTATGAGTAGCATAGCACGACGATTAATCTTTTCCCAATAGCTATGATACTCCTTAGTTTCCTCATTTGCTGAATCAGCAAGCATAGGGGGCCTTGGAGTCTCAAGGACAAAGTCCATCTCCATGTACCCCAATTGCAAAAGGACATCATCCTTCCATTCAGAGAAGTTGTTGTTATCCAAAAACACATTCCTACCAGCTTGAGCCAATATGCTAGTGGGAAACATGTTAGTGGGTAACTGAGATGGAATATTAGCTGCGTTATTCAGAGAATCAAAACAGAAATTGGATATATAATTTGAGGCAATCACAATTCACTGTGCCATGCATGCTTTAGAAAACCAATAAAAAGCATACAAATATAAATACGTATCACTAAAATCTACCTGTGGGCAAAGAAATTAGCATAGCATGTATTTATCTCAAAATGGTGGAACTAAAACACATTTATATCTCCTAATACCTGTGGGCAACTTAGGAAATAATAAGGTCATTTTATCCCACCCTAATTAAATATACTCTTATAATTATCTACCTGTGGGCAAAGATGAATTATAATTGCATATTTAATTACAATTGATATTTTCTAACCATATGTGATGTATGCAACTTAAGAAAAGGATGCTGTGGCTACTCCTTTAAGGCAAAAGCATATCACAAAATATCATAATGTGCAATCATTAAAATCAATTATATGCACATACTTTATTGGGAATTATTAAATTAATTTGACCTTAATTTAATTTAATAAAACTCCCACTAATTATAGCGTCCACAAAAATATTGTTTAATAATTAATCTATAGCATATTTCACTTAATAATTCCAACATGTGAAATAGCCAAGATTAATTTTTCCTAAATTTAAACAATTAAAATGATGCTAAAACAATTACTCATGCTAAAATATGACTATACAATTAGAACAATTATAAAGGTCAATATATTTAGCCATATATAATTTTTGGAATTTAAAATATATATGCTTAATAATTTGAAATATTAGAAAAGCCTAAAATAAAATTCCAGAAATAAAAATAGGAGCCAAAAACTGAATTTTTCGCAGCCCAAATGGGTTCTGGGCAAAAATAAATAAAATAGGCCCAAAAATTGCAAGCCCAAATGCATTCAGAAATTTTTTTTTTTTTTTTTTTAAAACAAGTCCGAAATCCAGGCCCAATACACGCGTCGGCCCAGAAAGCTTGATTTTTTTTTTTTTTTTTAAAATGTAAAAGGCCTCATGGACCCAAGCCCAAAAACCAGGCCCAAAAACGCGCGGCCCAAACGGCGTCGTTTATGCGCAACAGAAGGAGAGGTTTTCTGTATTCAAAACGACGCCGTTTTGACTAAAGTCAAAACGGTGCGTTTTGAGTTTCCTCCCCACCCGGATTGCTGTGCCCTACCCGACCCGAGCTCGCGCGACCCGGTTCCTGCAAATCCCAGCCGCCGTTCATGGCTGACGTTCCAGGTGCCATTCCCGGCCACGTCGAGCTCAATTCCGACGTCCTTAATACTGGGAAAAAACACAGGTTTTGGGCACAACCTAATGGAGATCTTATCTCCTTGATTCCATCATGATTTCAACGCGAAAAATTTCGAAAAGCATCAGGTATTCAAAACGAAAATATAATTCCTTTTCCTTCATGATTTTCGAAAATTTCAGAGGATTTGTTCAAGGAAAAATTAGCTTCTGAACGAATTGATTTTCTCCAAGAAAATTTGGTTCAACCAATTGAAAATCAAAAATCCATATTGAAATTTAGCAAGACGGAAAAATTTAAAACATTCTTCCCAAATTCTCTATATATATAGAAACAACATGAAAGAACATACAACAAAATTGTATACAAAACCAGATGAGAAAAAATTAAGGTGATAATTCTCATATAAGCAGATCCATAAATGAAATTACGATACAAAAATTAATTTCATATGATCAACAACAAAAAGCAAGGTAGAGAAAATTAATGGCTCTGATGCCACATGTGAGATTATGATAGCCTTAAATATGACATATAACAATCAAATATGCTATCTTCAATCAGAATAATAAATACAGCGGAAGTCGATATACCTCTCGCCATTGCCTGTTGTTCGATCAGAGAAGAATATGCTTGTAACTGCAAAACAGAAACTGTCAGAAATAACCCAAAGGCTCTTCTAACTGGAGTCCGGCACAGTGATGGTATCTGTTTGTGATAGCCTTAACCAGTTAGGGAACCCGGAATTCAGAGAGAAGAAACGCTCTCTTGTTGTGGTTATCTGCCGTATCAAATATGATAGGTGTTGGTGTGTTTTCCCCATCAGAAAACCCCCTTTATATAGATAACCTAGATATGAAACCCTAACCTTGACTATTGGGCCTAATGTTGACTACGGGCCACCTAAAGATATTATTATTATCCTAAATATATCTATTGTGATATTATACTAATATTAATAATATTAATAATATATTCTAATATCTAATAATAATAATCTAACAGAAATGGGAAGTAGTTTCGAAGCGGAGGCGTGGGGTGTGTTATGGGGTTTGAAGACTGCTTGGGACAGAGGATTTAGACATCTTATTCTTGAATCTGACTGCAGGGAGGTGGTCGGTGCTATAGGAGTTGTGGAGGGAGAGGAGACGCAGAGTCTAAGGATTATCCATGAGATTGGTCAAATGTTGAGGCGTGACTGGGAAGTTCATGTGGTGTGATGTCGTCGAGAGATCAATTTGGTGGCTGATGCGCTGGCAAAGCATGCAATTCATATTGGGTTAGGTGTTGTTTTCTTTGCAAATGCTCCGGAGTTTGTATCTGAATGTATTAAAAAGGACAAGGAGTCCTGCTCTGGTGTTTCTGTGTAATCTTGTTCTGAATTGTATAAAAAAAAAAAAAAAGAGAATGCAGTAGTGTTGAGAATCATCTCACTTCAGAAGGATTCATTATCATGAGCAACTTGGAAGAGCCCGAACCTCAAAAAAATATCAAATGTCGCATAAAGTCAATGAATTGCAAGCTTTTGTTGAACTGAATTGACGATATCTTGTGCTACTTTATTACATCATTACCACTAGTTTTTATCTCTTTAAAAGTTCTTCCAACTATCTATCTCTGGAAACTTTTTTCAACTCTTAATAATATTTGGTTAACATATATCCTTCTTCAAGACTCTTGTAGAGCTTATTTTGATTGTGCTTCTGTTGAGATAATAGAGATTAACAGTGTTTTGTCATTATGTATAAAAAAAAAAATTGTCTTGTCATTATCACCTTGATCATCATTGTAAACAATGCAAGAGTTTTGATGACAATGTCATTTGGCACTCTATTTCTCAAATCTGTCTAAATAATTATGTATTTCTATAATTACTTACTCATTTTCTATTTAAAATTTAAAAGTGTACTTTCCTTTGAAACTGAATACCTTATTTTTTGCATTGGTGCTGATAGATGTCACGAAATCTAAGCATGTTTATGATTGGCTTCGAAGTTTCTGTAGTGTCAATTTCTAATTGAAGTTACACTTTTAAAATGAAACTGTAACTATTTTTAATTGCTGAATCATTTTTTAAAATTGACGAGTAAATGTTAAGCTAAATTAATGTTAATAATAAATTAATAAAGGCGCATTTTTTAAACTTAGAACAAAACTGAAACTTGAAGAAAACTTATTAAATGAACAAAAGTATAGTCTTCACTTATATAATCTCTTCTCTTCACCTAAGCAGTTTCACTCTCTCGATTAAATATTTTGTTTTAAATATTTAAATTTAAATGGTAACTGTCTCATTGAACTGGTCTCCACATGCTTTGTGGATAATTCCATTCCTTTGATTAATGGTAATTAACTTCGGATTTCGCTTCTCTTCTTTTCCTTTCCTATCTGCTCCCGTCTTTTGCCCCCAAATTATTTCAATTTTGGGTCAAAGTTTTTGTAGTTGTTTCTATCATTAGATTCCACATAAAATTAGTGACATTTTGATCTATTATGGGAAAAAATGGTTAAGTTTTCAATTTTATATGATTTTTTAAATATTTAATTCTATAAATTTTGAGGGTTTTTTCAAGTTAAATAATTTAATCTTTGAAAAATTATATAAAATAAAAAACTTAACCAATTTTCGCCTATAATATATCAAAATGTCACTAATTTTATGTAGAATCAAATGATAGAAACAACTACAAAAAAATTGACCCCAAAATGAAATAATTTGTAGACAAATGACGGGAGCGGATGGGAAGAAAAAGGAGAGAAGCCAAGTTTTGGTAACTTTGTTGTCAAAAGAAAAAAAAAACCCTCCCAAATCAATGAAATTTCTCCCTGACGAAAACAGTTCCACTCTGGGGATTATATTTTTGTAAACACTCCTACTATTTAAATAATTCCTTAGTTCCTAAATATATGACTTATTTGGGGATATAAGTTTATTCATAAATATAATATCTCTTTCTAATTTTTCTCAACATCTTCCCATATTATTTTTATTGATACTCTTCAATAATAAAAAAGTGACAGAAGGAGGGTGTGAATAAATGTAGGCGGTTAAGATAATTTAGTAATATTATATTATTTAAACTAACTTAACTAACATTCTTACTAATTTAACTAACATTTTTACTATAGTTAAATTAGGTAAATAAGTCTTATATTTAGGAACCGGGGAGTAATATATTTTGTTTTATATATTTTAATTTAAATTCCAATTCATAGTATTTGTGGTTTCGCTAACTTCACCATAACTGCATTGGATTATTAAAAATGTCTGAATTAATATATCAACATTAATATGATATTTTATTTAGTATAACATTAAGTATCGTTAAACTTTGATTAAGAGATGAGAAAATAATGGAATAAAGGGATCTTAAAGAATAATTTTAAATCCAAAATATACTCATGTAACTTTTGAATTAATAAATGACGATCTTAAAGCAAAAGTATTTTGATTATAATAATCTTCAATTGAAATGTATAGAATATGTTTATGTTGGATCTGAAATTTTGAATCGTTAATTTGATTATTCTAACCATATTTATAAATGGAAAAGTTTCAATAGTTGAAAAAAAAAATCCAATTTTGCTAAATAAAATTAGAGACTTGAGTAGCTTTTGTTTAAGGTAAACAGTTTCACTCCTTCGATTAGTGGTATCTTCCCTATCATTAAAAAGAAAAAAAAAACGTAACCTTCCGATCGAATAAAAATCTCCTCCAGTTCCACCGGCAAGATTACATTTTTAATCATAAATAGAATACTTCAAAAACAAACAACAAAATAGTTAGTGTTTAGTAGTTTATAATCGTCCTAACCAGCTTTAAAACTGTATAAAAAAAAAAGTAGTTTATAATCAGGTCTCTTGAAATTATCAAATCCTTTAGAACCTATGTAATATTAAATCAATTGTAATATTGATTTGTTATTGATAAGTTTTTGAGATTTTTTTTTTTGCCAGGAGAATTTAATTTTATTGATAACTACAATAACACACAAATATGTATGAACTTTATTACTTTAATATAATTTGATAAGGTTAAAATATACATTTGGCCCTCTATATCTGCATTAAATTTTATTTTAATCATTTAAATTTGAAATACACTTTAATCATTTTTTGTTAATATCATTAGTTTCATTTAAACAAAATACATTTTAATCATTTTTTTGCTAATAACGTTAGTTTCATTTAACAGAAAATGCTTACTCAACAACAAATTTAAAATTTTTAATCTATAATTCAATGTTTTTTTTTGCCAACAATGTTGGAAAAAAAAGTGTTATCATTTAATTTTTTTAGTTCAATCATTTTTATATTTTAAAAGTAGTCATTTATATCCTCATTTGATTATAGAATCACATTTTTTATTTGATTAATCATCGTTGTTTTCTGTTCAATAAAATTAACAATATTAGCTAAAAAGTACAAGTATACTTTTCAAATTTAAAATGATTAAAATAAAATTTGATACAAATATAAATTACAAAGTATCATTTACCCTAATTGCATAATTTTAAAGTTTGCGGTTAATACAGTGCTCCGTTTACTTATTCAATCCGGCAAAAATAAATGAGAATTTTGAATGATTCAGAGAGACTGAGAGAGTGGTTCGAGAGATCAACCGAAACTGAGAGGAAAACGGAGATGGGACTGAGATTGAAAAATAGTTAGTTGAAGAAGAGATTAGAAGGGACAAAATCAAGAGTTTCAGAGAAAACATAGAGATCAAAGGGAAGAAGCCAAAACAGGTATCGTCGCCAATATACATCCTTTTACTTTTGTCATATTCATCTACCCATATAATGTTATATGCTTGACTATAGTATCAAATTTACACGATATATCCTTTTACTTCTTTTTTTTCATTAATTAGCATTTCACGATATATTGCTTTCCGATCATTGCTTCAATTTGAATGATTTTCTGTATCGGTTAAAGTAGTTCAATCAAAATCTCTTCTTCAATATCTTCACTTCCTTGGAATATTTTACATATATAAGATTGAATAGGAGAGGCAAAAACCCGGTAATGTTGTTAATCTTTTTTTTTTTTGGTCAACATAATGTTGTTAATCTGTGTCCTAGTACTTTCTCATTTATATGTACCCATATAGTTAGTTTTGTATAATGAATACTTTTTCATCAATGTCTTTTTTTTGGTCAACTTAATGTTGTTAATCTGTGTCCTTGTACTTTCTCATTTATGTACCCATATAGTTAGTTTTGTATAATGAATACTTTTTCATCAATGTTTTTGTTTATTTTCAACTTTTTTTTTTTTTATCGATGATAAAAAAAGGATTCTTGAATGCCTGAGCCAGAGGTTATGGAAAAATCAGTGTCCTCAGACAAAATGTGTGGAGCAGAAGTAGAAATGAGGGACAGGATCAGTGGTTTGCCAGATTCATTGCTTCTTCATATTCTCTCTTTTCTTCCTGCAAGACAAGCCGTTACCACAAGCGTCTTATCTAAAGCATGGAGAACACTTTGGCATTCTCTTACCATTCTTGATCTTGACCGTCGCGGATTTTCGAGGCTTAAATTCTTCAATCAATTTGTAGACAAAGTGCTGAATACGGTAGATTTGGAGACTGTTAAAACGTTTGTTCTTAGGTATGAGCATTATAAAGCTTGTGAGTATTATAGAGCTTGGAAGATTAGCCAGTGGATTAATGCTGTGATAGTTTATGATAAAGTTGAATATCTAGAGATAGATTTTCAGCCAAAGAATGATGATTATGAGTTGCCTTCTACTGTTTTCACTGCTAATAACATCAAAGTTTTGAAGTTGAATGGAGTAATAATGGGCACTCTGTCTCATGTTAATTTGCCTCTGCTTGAAGTATTGCATTTGAAATCTGTTAAAGTTCCAGATGTTAGAAGCTTGGAAATGCTTCTTTCTGCATGTGCCTTGCTTAAAGACTTGGTATTACAAATTTTGGATGTAAAATTTCACGCTCCACTTGAGATTGGAAAACTTAACCACTTGGTCACAGCAGAAGTTCCACATTCTCTACTTCCATTGGAAGCTTTGTCTAATGCTACATCCCTTCGCTTACATTCGGTATGATGTATTATGATATTAGTGAATTCATATTATTGTTTTTTATTTGCTGATTTAATAGCTCAATCTTTAGCTTAATTTTGGTCTTCCTGTTGCAGCCTTGTCCATCACTTGGCCTCGATGTCCCGACATTTTATAATTTAACCTACTTGGAATTCAAATATGATTTACATGAGTCGAAAACAATAATGAAATACCTGCATAGTTGTCCCCGACTTGAAATTCTTGTGATTAAAAAGGTTTGTTGATCTTTCGAATTACCCCATCCAGTCCTAATTATAAGACCATTTTGAATTTTTTTTTTCTAATAAAACAAAAAAAGTAGTTTCAATCCAAAAAAAAAAAAATCTTTTTTCTTCAAAACTAATTTATTCTACTTATAAACTAACATATAATCTTATTTCATGTGACATATGTTATAATGTAGTGGTCTAATTTGCTTCCTTAACTTTTACAAAAAAAGTCAAAGTGATCTTATATTTAGAACCGGAGGGAGTATATTTTTGTGTTCTTTATCATTTCATTAGTTAATTTCCTAACTTTGTTTCATACGTTTGGGTAGCTTTTTTGTAGGATCTGGTTGAAACCGACAACTATTGATATTCCTCTTTGTGTTTCATTAAACTTAAAGGAATTTCATCTGGGCAACTACACTGGTGGGAATGGTGAATTCAAACTTGCAAGATTTATTATGAAGAAGGCAATGGTCCTGAGAATCATCTCAATTAGCAGGCCTTCTGGTTCAAGAGTAATTTGGGAAAACATAATTCTCAAGAAAATATCCCAATGCCCCATAAGCTCAGTGAATTGCAGGCTTTTGTTGAAGTGAATTGCCAAAATTTAGTGTGACAGTATTAGTAGTTTCTCTTCCTTTTTCTTGGAAGATATCCCTTCTATCTATCTTGGGAAGATTTAAAGTCCTAAGACTAATTGATTAACATATCATTCTTCAATACTCTTGTGAAGTCTTAGTAAAATATTTAAGAGCAGAAGTGAACAGAGTGCCCTCCTTTGTTTCAATTGTCATAGTGTTTATCTGCAAATGAGATTCACTTGTAATTTATTGGATTGACTTTTGTGAATTAGGATTTGTAAATTTTCTACGTATATTTGTGAATTTTTGCTATTGTTATTATATATTTATGAATTCACCTATGATCACCCGTAAATTTTTGTATAGGTTGTTATAATATAAATTAAAAGTTGTAAATATGAGTATCGGGAACAATATTTCAAGTCTTAATTTATTACTGTATATATGAGTAATATATTGCTTTTCAATTTCATTGCTCGAGAAAGATTTTTACTTGGTATCGTTGAAAATAAAGGTATTTTTAGTGTCGTGTGAGTTCAAATTCCAAGCAAATTTCGTCGTGGCCGTCATCATCATTTATGTACTTGGTAATGTCAACATGTAGACATTGTGAATATAAAATATACTTGTACCAGCAAAAATGGGGGAGACATGAAAGAGTTGTTTGTTTGCTTAGCTAGCTAGTCAAACATAAACATGAGTTAGTTCATAGATCCTTGGGATTGATTAGCAGCAGAGAATAGAGATTTTACATATAAAGCTTAAGGATTGGCATTCAATTGGTGAAACTTTATATGTATATGGTTATAAGAATTTCTTAGGTGAACTCGGTTCGTCACGTCATTTGTGGTCTCCCCCAATCACAAGCAAATACGTAGGATATGACGTGGATATTATAATCTATGTAGGCACCCTAAAAAATTATGTCAAAATAAAAAATTTATTTTGTGTTTTCTTAACTTTACAAGTTGAAAAAAATAAATTTATCTAACATCTAATTGTTTTAGGGTGCCTACTACATAGATTTTAATATCCACGTCATATCCTATGTGTTTGCTTGTGATTGAGGGAGACCACAAATGACGTGGCAAATAAGGTTCACCCAATGTTGTAAAAACCGGACCGGAAGGTGAGCCGGAGAGGGCATCGGGTCACGGTTCGCATGGTCGGATCTGTCGGACCGAAGGTCGGACCGATGACGTAATAATTAAGGAAAAATATATGATTTTTAAATGTAAATTAAATATAAACAAATTATGGTTCCTTCACCTCTTAATTTTTAATGAAAGACCATTGACCAAGAAATAAATAGCCATTACAGACTTGGAAAACAATTATTCTTGTCTTTAGGTAAGCAAAACAAAGAAGGCATATAGGACCATTTGAGGATCATAGTTGCAGAAATTTTTGTCGAGATAGAAGAACTAGGAAGTTAAGAACACAAGCAATTTTTATTATGCAAAAGGTAAGAGATAGAATATGCAACTGATAAAAATTTTAAAAGAAATGTAAAATGTAGAAAGACAACAAGTGCTAAATATAGAATAAAAGCTTGGAAGAGACGTTAGACATCAACAATAGAGGAATGGTGATGAGAGAGATGATGTTCACCAATTGGTTTGAGTTTTGGAGATCAAATTTCACAGCCCTAAGATTTTCAAATAATTGTTGGGGTTTTTAATTTGGGAGAAAAATATGAAGCTAATAAATTTGGGTTTCTTTTTTAAGAACTTGGGTTTTTTTTTGCTTGATTTTATTTTTTTTCATCTTTTTTTTTGTTTTAGATTGGACCGCCCGGTTTTTATAAAACCGCTCTGGTTCCCGGTTTAACTCCGGTTTCCGGTCCAATGTCCGGCTGGAAACGGCCCGATCCGGCTTAACACAATAAACGGCCAGACCATAAAATCCGAACCGACCTATGGAGCGGTCGACGGTCCAACCGGTCGGACCGCCCGGTCCGGTCCGGTTCTTACAACACTGGGTTCACCTAAGAATTTCTCTATAATTATCCCCTTTTCTAATGTGCCAATGATGCAGCTCTAGAAGGATCGTTACCTAGTGAGAATTATCATATGAAAATATAATATGGTATTAATCAACCAGAAAAAGTGTGTATAAAAGTATTTGTTTCAATGAAAAATCCGAGAATTCATTCTATTTTTTGGATTTCAAAAGTGCATATATTCAAGAAAGAGATTTTTATGATAGGATAGGAATCTCTTATAATAATTGTCAGCGATTTGAAACATAATTTAATGCCTAAAAGTTGGATAGGATATCCCTTAGGTAAAGATTAAGTCCATTCTATTTATTGTTTGCTTGTTTGGCATCATGGTGGAAGACTAATTGAGTTCAGGCATAAAAAGGAACTATATTCATTTTAATCTAATAAGTTGTTGGTTGAGATCATAGGTGACTTTACCCTTGTAAGGAGACTAATAAAATTTGAATTTTGATGAATGTACTAAATGAAAGGTTCTAAAACCTTATACAGTCTAATAGGGATAAGTAAAACCGAACCGAAACTGAAAAACCAAACTGAACTAAATGCATTTCGGTTTTTCGGGTTTTGGTTTTCAATTTTATTATTTCCGGTTTTCAGGTCGGTTTTTAGAAATCGGTTTCAATTTGAAACCAAAAAACTGAAAACCATAATGATTTTAGGAAAAAGCCTAGAATTTTTATTTAAAAATAGGATAACAAGTAAGTTTAAATAAATATCTTAAAATTCAAATAAATAAAATATGTTTTCTAAAAAAACAAACACTTTTTAAATATGTGACATTAGAAAAAAAAAGCATAGAATGTTTGTTTATTATAGAATGTGCTTTGAAAGTTAAAGAATCAGTTTAATATTGTCATGTTTTAAGCATTATTTTTGTTTGTTTTGGGCATACGAAATTAATAGTTTAGTTGATTTAGAAGAGATATTAAATTTGTATAACTATTCATATATATTGAATCTATTTTTTCCTTTTTTCATTGAATTTTTGTATTGGACAAAATTGCAACAAAAGAGTATCAAAAAATCAGTCCGGAAACCGAAAAACCTTAAAACCAAACCGAAAAAAGTTCGGTTTTTCGATTTCAATTTCAAACTTTCCCTATTTTTCGATTTTTCGGGTTTTGGGTTTTTGATAAAAAACCGAACTAAAAAACCGTTTAGACGTTTACACACCCCTACACTCTAAGCTTCAAAATGATAGTAATTCTCAAGCACAAGTGGTTTGAGATTACCCTTTGACTTAAAAAAAAAAACTATGTATTTTAGCCTTACTTAGCATAATTACAAGAGTAATTGATTTTGATCCAAAAATCATTCAAAAAAATTTCCTTCATCCAAAATCCTTCTTCTCTTTTCTCATACCAAACATCCCCTTATGGGTTTTTTGATACGGGGGATTTGGAGGTAAAGGAAAATTTTTGTAAACTGAGTTTTAAAAATTTTGAAAAAGTGGCATTGTAATTATTAAACAAAGCTCAGATATAAGTTTAAAGATCAAGAAAATATAATTAAAAACTTTTCACCTCATTTTTCTGATTTTTCTAAATTCAACCCCAAAAAATTCCCCCCAAAAAACTTTTCCCTCCAAAACAGAACATTAGATTAGTAAGCATCTGGCCCATTTCATTGCTTGCTTCTGGAAGAGTAAGCTCAAACTCCTCTCCTTCTTTGTTGTTATATTGTGAGTGCGTGAATCATATATTTCAATTCCTCTTTCTCTGATGTTGTGTTGCGATATATCTATTGTTATTCTTCTTGTATAAATGATGGTTGGCAAGTTAAGGCTTAAGATGTTATATGAAATTTGTCACATTTATGATTTTAATATTTTGGGATGTTTTATGAATTATAGAACTATTTGAGAAGTTATCTTGGTCATATACCATAACCTATTTCTAGTTTAGTCTATTTTTTCCCAAATTACCCTCAAGGGGAACTCAACTATAATCAGGTGGAAGAGGGGAGGGTGTTACAAAATATCATTTGATTGTTTTAGACAAAACATAACTTTAACTAACCCATATAACATCCTTAGTTTAATCAGGCAAATAACTAAATATGATTAGTAAATTGAATATTTTTCATAATATTTTTGTTTATTTTCAACTATTTGTCAATTAATGAAGACTAGATAAACGAGATGGCTCCATTTTGAAACTTATAAATCACATCTTTCTCTGGATGCTCCACCAAATATCTCTCCCTGTGTGGAGATCTTGGTAAAGCTGGAAGATGAATATATCTCATTACTATTTGCTTTGAGCTTACCATTTCACTGGTACAGACAATCATTTTTTTTTTTTTTGGCCCTTGAATCTCAATTCTTTTTGTCATTCTTTCTCTAATTTCTTTGTTCTTCACTCTCTTCACTGTTCCTTTTCTTCATTAGTTGCAGTTCTTCACACATAACCTTTGTTTCAGCCTTGGTTTCATTCAAAGAAGCATTTGCCACAGTTGGTAAAAAAAAGATCTCTAAAGGCCTGAGCTAAAGGTTATGGAGAAATTAGTGTCCACAAACAAAAAGCGAAGAACGGAAGCAGACAGATTCAGTGGTTTGCCAGATTCATTGCTTATTCATATTCTCTCTTTTCTTCCCCCTAAATATGCAGTTTCCACTTGCCTCTTGTCCAAGAGATGGAGGCGACTCTGGCGTTCCATTACCATTCTTGACTTAAACCCTGCAAACTTTCGGCAACTTAAATTCTTTGATAAATTTGTGGACAAAATGCTCAAATTGGTAGATTTGAAATCTGTCAAAAAGTTTGTTCTAGATTTTGGTTTTGAAAGACCTCCTCGAAGGACTAGCAAATGGATTGATGCTGTGATTAGCAGCAAAGTTGAACATTTGGAGATACATATGAATTGGGGTTCTCGGTATGAGTTGCCTTCTTTTGTTTTCTTTTCCAACAACATTAGGGTTTTGAAGTTGAGTTATGGAAGGGTGAATACTCTTTCCCATGTTAATTTGCCTATGCTGGAAATATTGCATTTGAAAGATGTTATATTTCCAGATTTTACAATTCTGGAAATGCTTCTTAATGCTTGTCCCTTGCTTAAAGACTTGGTTGTAAAATATATGGATGTAATGGATTTTCGTCCACTCAAGATTGAAAGATTAAACCATTTGGTCACTGTAGATCTTATTCCACAATCTCTAATTCCATTGGAAGCTCTTTCTGATGTTAAATGTCTTCGCATTGATCAGGTATGAATCAAGCATGAGAAGCAATTTGTTTCTTGAATTTTTTAATCCCCTACGATTTCATTTCCTAATCTTCAGTCTCTTTTAGTATTCCAAGCAGGATATATGGCCAGTTAATCATATTATCCCAATTTTTCACAATTTAACCCACCTGCGATGTGATGCTGACGAGTGGACTAAGATGGTGAACTGTGTTGAAAACTTTCTCAAACTTCAAAAGCTTGTAATTGGGCAGGTTTGAAGATTTTAACTTAATTTTTTTAGAGCAATATGTCTTCACTTGGTAGGTTTTTAACTTAGTTTCTTTATTTGTGCTAGCTTGGTTCTTCATCCCATCCTGAACCAATAGTTGAAGTGCCTTCATGTGTTTCATTCCATCAATTCACTCTTCCCAAGGTTATGAAAGTGAGTCTGAATTGTTAAAGTTTATGATGAAGAATGCTATAGTTTTGACGACGATCTACATTTGTGCTCGTTCAAGTGAGCATAAGCTCCCAAGGTTCAAGAAATTAGCAGCGTGCCTCAGATCAGGCTCTGAGTCTGAGAGTTGCAGTCAAGTGCATGAAGAACCACTTATATTTATGGTTTCTTAATTTTCATCAACTTTTTTGTTATATGACTAAGAGTGACTATGTCAACGGTTAATTGCTTCTCCATTGTATCATGGAAGCACATGAAGTAAAATGGGATTGTTTTTAGAATATGATTGAAGATACTTTGGTCAATGCAGTTCAGATTGGGCTTATGAAATCAAGTCAAACTCGCATCATCTTCTATCGTCTTTAAATTCATTATGATGTTAAAGCTTTATTAGAAGTGTTATCAATCAAGACTCTAGAGTAGTGTATAATAGTATTTCCTATTTCGTGTTTAAATTTACTCCCTTGAATTGCTGATCATTAATTCACCAAATAATGTATTGTTGATCATTAACTTTAAGCATTTTAATCTAACATGTTGGTTGAGGTCATAAGTGACCTCACCCTTGTAAGAAGACGAATATAAGTTCGAATTCTGGGCTCGTGCTTGTTGAGAGTTATGCTAAAACTCTTCGTACTCTAAGTCTTAAAATGATTATTTTTAAATCCAAAATGATTTGGGAATACCTTGAACTCCAAAAATCTTTATATTCCAGACTTGTTTAGCATGATTTCAAGAGTAGTTGATTTGAATCCAAAAATCATTTAAAAGTTGATGCAATTTTTGGGAGGTTTGGATTAGGGTGTAGTGTTAATGAAGTACATTCATGTAAGTTGAGATAAATTCCTCTCAAATACTGCATAGTAAATCATGATGGAAAATTTCTATGACCAATCCAAGTTGGTTTCACATTGTTATTTTTTACTTTTTTGAAGAAAAAACTGCTTAAAATATGTTGCTAAATTTCATTTATTTATGTTAAAGCATAAGTTTGTTCCTTTACGTTCGCATTAAATTGTATTTTATTTTTTTAGTTTTAAAAGTGCATTTGCATTCCTTTTCTGCTAACGTCCTTTGTTTCATTTAATAGGAAATGGTCACTCAACAAACTTGAAGGTGATTAGTTAATCGTCCAATCTCTGCAAAAGTGCCCGATTTTCTAGTGGATTAAATATTTTTTATTATTTTAAATTTGGCTGTCTAACTTCGAGTTAACCCTATTTAATCTAGTGAACCTTGATTCACTACCTTAATCGATTAATTAACAAGTTACAAATTTTAATAGTCTGACAACTTAAATTTTTTTAGAGAAATTAAGGAATCTAGACGAGTTACTTATTTATGATATATTTGGTATATTATTAAGTCAAATTAACTAGCATATAGAAAAATTTAGATAAATCAATTTATAAATACTTCCTCCAGTCCTAAATATAAGACCTACTCCCTCCGGTCCTAATTATAAGACCATTTTGACCTTTTAGACTTTTTTTTAAGTAAAAAAAAGTAGTTTCAGTCCCAAAAAAAAAATCTTTTTTCCTCAAAACTAATTTATTCTAGTTATAAACTAACTTATAATCTAATTTCATGTGACATATGTTATAATTTAGTGGTCTAATTTGCTTCCTTAACTTCCACAAAAAAGTCAAAGTGGTCTTATATTTAGGACCGGATGGAGTACTTACCTAATTTGATTAGATTAATGATGTTAGTTAAGTTAGTTAAAATTACATTATATTACTAATGCACGCTAACTATCTACATTTATCCCCATCCCTTTCTTGATTGTTTTTTTTTATTGAGGAGCATTCATGGAACAATTTGGGAAAAAAATTAGAATAATAATTTGAAAGAGATATTATATTTAGAATAATTTGAAAAGATATTAAATTTTGGGACCAAAGTTGCTTCTCAAAATAAATCATATATTTAGAACAGAAGGGAGTAACTTATTTCCTTTTTTTAAGGATTTTTCAAAAGAGTTATTTGGTTTTGCTGGCACACATTTGGCCTATTTCATCAGGGGCAAAAGGAGGACTCATTCACCCTTAACCAACTATCGAGGGTTCGATCATTGGTGTTGGGTATAGAGAAGCATTAAATCTCCCGGGCCAGCTGTCTCACCCTTTGAGGTGCCTACAATTCAGCGGAGGATTAGTCTCCACCTGTCGGGTGGGGGATACCTTGATATTTCATAAAGGAGGAAAAAATTTCAGCAACCTTTGAAGTGTGAAGTGAAACTGTGAAATCCCTAGCCGTCTTCCTCCTCCGGTCAAGATTTCTAGCTTTTGCTCTCACTTTTCTTCTTCTCATTTTTTTGTTGTGAATGCGTGATGCATATTCAAATTCCTTTTTCTAACGTGTGTGGCGATATATCTATTTCCATTCTTAATCTACATTTTATGTTTGAACTTTAAATCATCATTCCGTAATGAGAAAGTTTTATATAATGTATTGAAACATTTTTTTTATCTATTCTATATAGTTGTCCATCACTCAGCCGAGTGAAACCTCATCATAAGAGAGATTAATCAGAATATATTTGAAGCTAGATTTGGTTCCAGTAATTAATGAAGAGAGAAGATATTAAGATAACAAAGTACAAGGGAGTTAATGCAGCTCAAGAACATGTCCATCTCAATACTCCATCCATCAAATCAATCTCTCTCATCAAAGCACAAACAACAGCCATAAACGGTCACCAACGGATATATTTCCAAGACCACCTATAAAAGCATTTGGTGCAGAAGTTGGTGTAACATTGATTGTGTTCATTGAATATATTCTTGAGTTATACCGCATTCAATACTTACTTACTCACAGATATAATCATTCATTATTTTTGTACTTCACTGTGTATCAAAATCAGTTCATTTGAGTGAACAAGTCTTGTAATCACATTTCAAGTGAGGTTTACTCTTAAGATAGTGGAATCTTAAGAGTAGGTTGTAATCTTATAAGTTGTAAGGGGGAGTGATTTGTAAGAGAGAGTTCTCACTGAGTGATCAATTGTAAAGGCAATCAAGAGCCTGATTTAATCTTGAGGTTAGTGGAACCCAACTGAGGTTGGAAAACTGGACGTAGGCTAAGAGTTAGGATGAACCAGTATAAGCTTTGTGTCTTAACTCCCTAAATTTTTATCAGCACAATTCACCCCCTTCTTATACATTCCTGCTACTTTCAGCACCAACCCATTTGGTACATATTTTTGCTTTTCCTAACCTACCTTCTTTCTCACGCCTAGAAATGTCACCCTTGTTGCGTGATTTTTAGTTTGAGCTACGTAACTCCGATTTACTTCATTTTTGGGTTTCCAGAAAGCCCTATATGTTTCGTAGTTTACATAAAAATTTCATAGCTAAAGAAATTCATTTACTAGCTCTAAATACTTCGTCAATAGACATTGCGCAGAAATAGTACCTAGAAAACAGAATCTCAATTGAATATATTAAACTTGTTCCAAATGGCCATGAATGACCATATACATTCATAAATATAAAAGGATAACATAATAACAACATATTCAAAGGCATCTCAACAATGTTATAGATTCATCAAGGTTCTAAAGATGCACCACAAAAACAAGGAACATTAGATCTTCCATCACAACTTAGACTAGCTTCTTCTCTTTCTCCTTTGACGAGTTTGCTCCTAAGATGGTGTAAATTTGGGGTGTAAGATTTTGGAAAAAATCTCAGCAGCAGAATACTCAACAAACAACCATGCATGTTTAACATTGGACAAGATATGGCAATAATAACTTATACATGTGAGCATTCATGTTCTTGAATAATCACATATGGCCATAGCATTATAAAAACCACAAAATCACTTCAAACATGCTTCATCAAGGCAGACAAATACTACATCACAATATTGAAACAATGCTGGAAATGTAAGAGAGTAAGTACTACCTTAGAGATTTACAACTTTTCTTGGAGTTCCAACCTTCAAGGCTCCTTAAGAACACCCAAGAACACTCAAGAACACTCTTCTTTCTCTCACTTGCTATGGGACTGTGAGTTTCACTACTACAAAAAGTATTTTTAACGTCACAAATTTTGGGGGTTTCCACGTCACTTTTTCAGGGGACATTGAAACAAGTGACATGGAAAATGGACTTTTAACGTCACATATTTATGTGACGTAGAAAGTCAGAGAAACCACGTCACACATAATATTAGGTGTGATGTTGTAAGTTTCTCGGAGGAAACCACATCACACAGAATATTTTTGTGACGTGGTTTCATGGAAACCACGTCACACAGATTATTTTTGTGACGTGGTTTCCAGGAAACCACGTCACACAAATATTCTGTGTGACGTTGTTTCTTTTTTTTTTAAAAAAAAAACATTTTTAATTTTTCTATTCCCCGTTGATATACATTGCAAATGTCTAAATGCAGGTCAGATAATACATACACAAAATTCAAGTTCCAAGCAATGTACAGAGCATAACAATAAAATGCTATCACTACTATACAATCACCAACATAGGCCAGACCAAAGAAAATAAGTCGAATCGAATGAAAGGAAAGATCACCAGCAAATAATTTTGATTCAGATTGTTACATAATCAAAAATAAAAGGAAAAATTGAGCAATACGTTCACGAATCGCATCGATGTCTTCGACTGTAAATTCATCGATTCGGTCATAAAACTGCAACAATAATGGATACTATGATCAATACAAAGTTAGATAAAATTGTATGAAACATATAATAAGCTATAGATAAGAATTTATACCTGTGGGAAGGATCCGCTACGGTCACTCTCAATAATGTCACACATATACTTCATGACATAATACCCACACTCCTTATTCGTCGGTTGCTTGGGGCACTTTATAAATCAAAGGAAATAATATAAATTAATAACAAAGTAAATAATATCTCAATAATATCTCAATTGACTAACATTGAAGGAATTTAAATCAAAATACTTACTTTAGGTCTTTGCACCGTGATGGGATTATTCATTTCATCGGTATCTTCCATAAAATGCCATTGCTGAATGCCCCTGAAATGGAACCAAAATTAGCACATATACATGAAAATAATTTATTTAACCCAAAGTAAAAAGTCATTAAAACTACTTACTTCGATAAAAGAGTTTTATAATAGGAGGTTATATTATGCCTCAAGGAGTCAAACCAAACCAAACGATGTTGTCTGGGGCAAATGACAGCTAATGACCAGTGCTTACTGAAAGACATTAAAACTATTAAGGCCACACGGAAACAACAAAACATTTGTAAATGTGCAAATGATAAAAATTTGGCAAAAAGTAATAATCACACTTACTCTTGAAGAATAGGCGCAAAATAGACAGATCCCCGATTCGCTGACATTTGATGTATGACATAAGCTCGCATCTCATCCTCATATCTCAGCTGGTCCGCCTTGTTGTTGAAATCATCTCTCCTCGCCAAGGCCAATGGACTAAGGAATCTGTATTGTTCTGTGCTTAATTGGATGCATAGGTCGTGGAAGTACCTATCGTAAAATAATTGAAATTATAAAAGGATAGAAGTACAAATATTGCAGAGACATAAATAGTAATAGTAATTTACATAGTTGCTAATTCGAGCCAGGCGAGGTCAATACAGTCCATTGTCAAAAACTCCACGATATCTCTGTCACCATCAATCGCAAATTCATATGTACGATCTGGACTGACTACTCCTGGAGGCATCTTAATGGATGTGGATTGCAAACTTGGTTGCATCTCCCGCAGGAGTTGGAGAGAAGGATATTGATCTGAAAAGACCTGTAGGTGATGAAAAAATCAGTGTTATATATTCTTACATGCTGTAATATATTAAAACAAGCAATCTCAAAAATTAAGTGTACATACCACATCAACCGGCGCCTTTTGTTGAGTCTTGTGTACAAGTCGTCTTGGCCACAAGATGAATGCCCCCATAGCATCGCCTAGTCTGGTTACTTCGCTATCATGAACAGGTATAGCTGAACCCCTCTCATTCTTTCGAACATTTGTAACAGACACCTTCACTTGGTCCTCCGGAATACGCTTATTATGTATGAAGGAGGCGTTCGGGAACTGGAGAGCTTTTGCGACCGCGCGCAGGCGAGGGACATCGAGATGGAGATAACACTCCTCTCCAACTTCAGGGTCATTGTCTGGTGTGGGATTTGATTGGTCCTCACGAATTGATCCTAACAGCACAGTGTGATTGCAGCTGTCTTTGCCGCTTGGACCTCCGGTAGCGGGGGACTCCTACAGGAGATGATATTATACAGAGTGAGTGTAATTTTCTAATTGACAAACTCGGAAGTCGGTAATTAAAATATATAAAAGATGCTCAAACCTGCTGTCTTTGTTGAGAAGAATTTGATGAGATTCCAAGCTGTATAGTAGACGCTCTAACCTGTGCCTCAATCTGCGCACGGATCTGCTCCCCCATATAACCCGAAAGAGCTTCCTGGACCTGCGCAGCCACCTGACTTTCGAATTGTGCTGCCATCTGCCGTTGGGATAAAGCAAACCGCTCCTCCAATTGGGCCTCCATCTCCGCCCGAGCCTTAGCCACAATCTCCTCAGTGGATTCTCTACGGTTGTAGTTGGATCTGCGGCCAAAATACTTGGCAAACCCTACAGTCCTGGGCTCCCCGAGTACTCGGCCGGGGCGATCGGGCTTCCCAATTGCCGTGGCCAGGATGTCCATCCTCCCAGAAGGTGTGAAGGACCCTTGGGTAGCCAGCTGCTCAAGTTCGACCTACAATGACCGAAAAATTGTAAGTGGTAATTTGTTATAAAACCACAAGTTAAATGAATGAACAACCAAGTAAAATACTTACAATCCTATTTGCAACTGCTTCAGCCTCCGGATTGATAAATATTCCTTCTTTATTCTTCCTTCCCTCAGACCATTTCGTATGACGTGAGAAGGACGGCGGAGGCTCTATAACAATGGTAGGATCGGACCGTGCCGCTTCCTCCATTTCTGCAAAATATTTCTCGGTCAACTTTTTCTCGACCCACTTGTAACCCCCCCGAGACATTGTGTGCTTGTAGATATTCTTTTCTTGATGCTCCTTTTGTTTTTGGCTTTTCTCCTGTGAAAACTAAACTAAGTTAGTTAACTAATATAATATGTTAAAATTCATCAGTTTTGAAGCAAAGTAAAAAGATCTATACAAACCTGAAACTTTTTATCTAATCGTTTCTTAACAAACGTCTTCCAAGTCTCTGGTCAAGAGAGGGGTAGGTCTGACAGGGATCTTGATCCATCTTGTTCCCCCGGATGTAATCTTTGGTCAGGGTAGTCTTGAAATTCTTCCACATCTTGCGCGCTTCGTTCAACCGAAAATCCTTGAACTGTTCGGTGTTTGGGACATCAAAATTTTGCTGCAAAGAATAAGAATAAAATACACATCAGTTGAGTAACTAAACAAACAAATACATGCATATTAGGAACAAACAGATAGATAATGATAAAACATACCAAGATATCTGACCAACATTGATCCTTAATGTCTTTTTCGACTTCCCTCCAATCGTCAACCAATATGCTTACTCGATTCCTTGCCACAAAACCGACGTAGCTCACGAAATTCGCGCCAATTTCCCCGATAGGATTCATGTCCTCGTCAAATTCCACATGGATAGGCTGCACATTTGTCCCATGACGGACAACAATGTCAGTGAGCTTCGTCGGACCTCTTTTCTTTCTTCGAGGGGGATTGTTTTGTCCCTGATTGTTAGAATCATCCTCCATGATGTACCTGTTAACAAATCAATGATGTGAAGAGTCAATAAAAGGCAACAACTTTCACAAAAACAAAATAAAAACAATAACAGTACTTAATACATGATAATTCAAAAAGGTTCTCACTTTATGTGTTATCCCATATCCCCTCACAATGATCATTTCTAGAGGCAAATTGGTCATCATCAACATCTATCAATTCAAATTCACTTGGTTCACGTGGTCCTGTGCACAAAGGTGGTATCTCATCTAGATCTAAAGTGGGAGCGCGGTCCTTTTGCTTTTTACTTTGCAACACTATGGACAATTGCTTATTTGTGGGATCTGTTACATAGAACACCTGTTTTGCGTGACTTGCTAAAATAAAAGGCTCATCTCTGTATCCAACCTTGTGAATATCAATTGAGATCATACCAGTGTGGGGATCAACTCCAACTGCACTATTGTTAACCCACTTGCATTTAAAGATTGGAATTTTGAACTTGGTGTAACTAACTTCCCAAATTTCTTCAATTACCCCATAATATGCCATGGAAGCCAATCGTGGGTTTTTATCTTTCGAACTGGAGAAGTGCATCGCTTCGGCTACCACCATCACGCCACTGTTTTGCATGGTGCTGATGTTGTCCTGAGCCTTAGTGTAGAAACAATAGCCATTTATGTCAAAAGAGCCCCAAGTAACAACCTCAAAACGAGGCCCTCCTGCTAACCATCTTATTGTATCCGGCCCACCGGTCTCCTTTTGAACTTTCTCTTTGAACCACCCAATGAATGTCCTGTTATGCTCGTTAGAAATCTGCATGTCACTCTTTTTCGGGTTCTTTTCTTTCAGGATCCTCTTATGCTCATCCAAATAAGGCTGCACTTCTTCCATATTATTCAAGATGTATAGGTGTGCTTGTAACACCTCTTCACGGCGCATAGTCTTCACTTTAACGCCACGTACCCCCTTACCGATCCCATCTTCATGTCGTGGGCTTTCCTCAACCCCTTTTAGATACGATTTGCAAAAATCCATTTCCTCCTCAACTATGTATCTTTCAACAATTGATGCCTCAGGTCGATATGGGTTCTTAGAATACCCTTTCAAGACTTTCATGAATTGCTCGAACGGGTACATCCACCTTAGATAAACAGGGCCACACAGCCTTATCTCCCTTACCAAATGAACAATCAAGTACACCATAATATCGAAAAATGCTGGAGCAAAGAGCATCTCTAGTTGGCACAATATAACATAACCCTCATTTTCTAACTCGTCGAGCTTTTCAGTGTCGATGACTTTGCTACAGATCGTATTGAAAAACATACACAGTCTTGTTATGGTCATCCTGACATCATCTTCCAAAATGCCTCTTATAGCAATTGGTAAGAATTGTTTCATCAATACATGGTAATCATGCGACTTCATTCCCACCAACTTCAAATCATTCATAGACACAAGTCTGCTAACATTGGAGGAATAACCCTGCGGAACCTTGATCCCACTCAAACACTCACACAGACTTTTTTTCTCCTCTTTGGAAAGTGTATGAGCAGCAGGTTCCATATAAGCCCTCTTGCCATTTTCACTGACTACAGGATGCAACCGTGGTCTTATGCCCATTTCAACCAAGTCTAATCGAGCATTGAGTCCGCCCTTTGTCTTCCCCTGTATGTGCAACAGTGTCCCAACAAGACAATCACCAACATTTTTCTCCACATGCATCACATCTATACTGTGCCTCACATCGAGATATCGCCAATAAGGTAGATCAAAGAAGATTGACCTCTTCTTCCAAATAATCTTCTCAGAACCGGTCTTCGTCTTATGTTTCTTACCGAATACCATATTGACATTCTCAACACGACGGTAAACTTCCTCCCCGGTTAAGGGGGTCGGAGCAGATCGGTACTCAGATAAGCCATTAAAACACTTCTTTAGTCTACGGTAAGGATGGAACCGATCAAGAAACCTCCTGTGACCGAGGTAGACGGTTTTTCTTCCGTATTTGAGATAGTGGCAGTGTGTGTCAGACTCACATATAGGGCATGCCATAAAACCCTTCACACTGTAACCAGAAAGATTGCCATATGCAGGGAAGTCATTTATTGTGGTAAACAACATAGCTCGCAACTTGAATGTCTCCTGCCTGTAAGCATCAAACACATCTACGCCTTCCTCCCACAACATCTTCAAGTCCTCAATCAAAGGTGCCAGGTAGACATCGATATCGTTACCAGGCTGTTTCGGCCCTGAAATCATCATTGACATCATCACATACTTGCGCTTCGTGCACAACCAAGGCGGCAGGTTGTAAATGACCAGCAAAACTGGCCAAGCACTATGTGTGCTACTGAGACTCCCGAAAGGGTTGAAACCATCCGTACACAGTCCGAGACGAAGGTTCCTCGGCTCACCACCAAATTCAGGAAACATGGAATCTATCTTCTTCCATTGAGGAGAATCAGCAGGATGCCGGAGATATCTTCCATCGGATATTCTCTCATCACAATGCCATCTCAATTTCTTTGCTTCTGCCTCATTTGCAAACAAGCGTTTAAATCGTGGAACAATTGGAAGGTACCACATTACCTTCAAAGGTATCCCTTTCTTTGATCCATCATCATCACCAACGGCATCCTTCCTCGGTTTGTACCTCGAAGTATGACATTTTGGACACTCTTTTAGGCCCTCATACTCTTTCCTGTATAACACGCAATCATTAGGGCAAGTCTGTATCTTCTTATACTCCATGCCCATCTTGCTTAGAACTTTTTTAGCCTCGTACATGCGCTTCGGAAGCACATTGCCTGCCGGGAACATATCACTCAAAGCTTCAAGCATCTGTGAGAATCCCGCGTCTGCCCACCCATTTTCTGTCTTTATTTTCAACAATTTCAGGACGCCGGTTAACCGAGTATACTTAGTACACCCCGGGAACAACGGTGTCTCTGCATCACTCCTCAACTTGTCGAACTCATGGACCACAGAAAATGACTCCGCCCCAATGTCATTAATCATCTCGTCCATTCCATCATCACAAACACCATCCACCGCTTCTTGTACATTTTGTGACGGGAACGCATGTACGGTACTTCCCAATTCCCCATGCCAAAGCCACTTCTTATAACGGAGATTAATCCCATCACAAAGAAGGTGATCCCTTATATCATTAATGCTCTTACGATAAGCATTTGCACACTTCACACAAGGGCAAAGATACATGCCATTCTTACTGGACACGTTTTTTTTTGGCAAATTCAATAAATTCTTCCACACCCATCTGATACTTTTTAGTGGTTCTCAATGCATGCATCCAACTACGATCCATTCTGTTAAACCTATACCGTCTCCAACAAACTAGTCAAGTTTATCTCACTACATTATTAGGAAGAAATGGGCATGCTATGCATATCTTCACTTCATGCAAATTTTTTAAAAAATTTGGCAAAGCCTCCTCTTGTAAATGTGACATCCAAAAATTACATTTACAATCCAATTTCACTCCAATTATTTGAAGTGATTTATAGAAGCAAAACCAGCATGTAAAATGCAACAAAGGAACAAGCAACAATGCAACGAAATTCACGACGATTTTAGTAGCAACAAGATCAATTAGACAAAATAAATCTTCAGCAATTTGAGAACAAAAACCAATAGCAAACCAATTTACAAGACTTATAAAACATTTTGGCAAGTATGCAATATTTGCAGTGACTACAACGTAACAGCATTTGCAAACCAATTTACAATTGAACATTAAACATTCTATGGGAGACCAATTTATAAGACTTACAAAACCATTAAATACGCTATGGCATTTTTTGCAATTTACAATTGAGAAAAAAAAGGCAGCAGATTTAATTATCAGGAAAAAATAAGGAAAAGAAGGAACCTTGATGAAGTGAAGCTGTGAACGGAGGCGCAATTGAAATTGCTGAACCCGATAGGAGGAAATCAGAGCTGAAAAAAACTTTGAACAAGTAAAAAAAAAAGAACCAGATAGATAGAATTGCATATTTAATTACCAACCAGCGAAGTTTTCAACAGATATATTGATGAAAACAGCAGCTATTCCAGTACCTGTTAAAATTTGATGAAATACACATAATCAACAATAATTTAACATATATGAGAAAGCTAAGGATATATAAGGTGCATGCATGAAAGGCATAACGTCACTAAGCTTTATGCCTATGTCTCATTTTTTTTTCCTCCTCCAAAAAACGATTTTTTAGAATTAAAAAAATACCATCAAATCTGCATTAGAATAATAATAATTTATAAAAATAGAACTAATGAAAAATAATCACAGCAGACGCAAGATAACCAAATTAAAAAAAGAAAAGGATTTTTCTAACCACATACCAAATGAACCATTAATAGTTCAATCATGGCAATTCAGAACTAGAGCTTATAAAATTGAAACTACCAGAATATATATACACTTCAAGGTTAAGATAAGAAACTCAAGGCAGAAAGAAGAAGAACGTACCAATTCCTATGAGCAAAGCAAAGAACCATTTCACCACCAACAAATAGCCCACATTACAGCTTCCCTCTAAGCTCCTATCAATATCAAATTACAGAAAAAATAAAGATTTGATTCTAAACTATAACAGAAACCGAAATAGCAATAGCAAGAAGAACATACCAATTTTCAATGACTTCATAGTGTGGGGGGTTGTGTGCCCGTGGGTGGGTGGGTGGGTGGGTGTGGGGGGGGTGTGGCCGTGGGTTTGGGGGGGGTTTGGCCGTGTGGGGGTGGGGGGTGGGATCCCCGTGTGTGTGGGTGTGTGTGGGGGGGTGGGTGGGGCCGTGTGGGGTGGGGGGTGTGGCCGTGGGTTTTTGGGGGGGTGGGGGGTGGGGGTGGTGAGCTTGTTGGGGGGGGGTTTGGCCGTGCGTGTGTGTGTGTGTGTGGGGGGGTTTGGCCGTGTGTGGTGGGGGGTGGTGGGGGTGTGTGTCTATGTGTGGGGGGTGGGGTCTCGGGGTGGTGAGCTTGTTTGGGGGGGGTTTGGCCGTGTGTGGGGGAGGGTGGGGGTGGGGGCCGTGGGGGGTGGTGGGGGTGTGTGTCTGTGTGTGGGGGGGGTGGGGTTTGGGGGTGGGGTCTCGGGGTGAAGCCGTGTGTGTGTGTGTGGGGGGGGGGGTGGGGGTGGTGGGGGTGTGTGTTTGTGTGTGGGCCCCCTCACCAGCTTGTGGGGGGGAGGGGGCGGGAAGGGGAAAATTGGGGGCGGGAAACTTGGTTTCCACGTCACACCACATTGTGGTGTGACGTGGAAACCAGGTTTCAACGTCACACCACAATGTGGTGTGACGTTGAAACTTGTCACACCACATTGTGGTGTGACGTTGAAACCGGGTTTCCACGTCACACCACTTAGTGGTGTGACGTGGAAAACCCCCCCTCTTCTTTTTTTTTTCATTTTCCCTCCAACCATTTTTTCATTTTTTTCATTTTCTGAAAAACACTTTTAACGTCACACTAAAATTTTAGTGTGACGTGGAAAAGTTTCAACATCACACTTAATTTTAAGTGTGATGTTGTTTATTTTTTGTTGATTTTCAATGTCACATTTTTAAATAAGTGACGTTAATTGGTGACATAAAATGGGATTTTTGTAGTAGTGTTTGGTGTGGAAAATGGGATGGGAAGGGTCCTATTTATAGGGAAAATGAGGGTAAGGATCACCTTAAGCCACCTCACACGATGCCCAATTCCATGAAGATTTCCTCCACCACCCTTATCCTACCTTAGGTTAGCCACCTCTATTGCACCAATCATGCAATTTCTCTTCTTTTCTTGCTTTTATTTTATTTTCTCTCTTCTTCATAATTACCACCATACCCTTAGTAAGTGGCCTCTTTTCACCATTTTGACACTAAAGCCTAATATCTTATTTTTACTTAATCCACAATTTAATTTGAGTCTATTGGAGGAACAATATTTTACCTTCTTTCTCTTTCTCTACCTCTCCCATGAGCCACCTTTGGGCAAGTGGGGAAGGAAGAGAGACTTCTCCTTATATCTTGCATGAAGAAATGGTGAGATCATTTACAAGAATCATTCTTGTTAGAATAATGAGTTTTGATGATAACCAAACATAACTTAGGCATAAAGAAAGATTGGGAATGATCTTAGAAATAATCTGATAGAAAATTCTAAGTTTTGCCTAATCGATAAGGGACAGATAACCAGTTAAAAATCTAAGATAATGATCGATCAGAGATAGATTAGAGTCAGATTAGAATGAGTAAAAGTTTGGAACTTAGGCGCCTAATCGATCAAGGCATCCCTGTGATCAATTGGGAAAGCAAAGATAAGCTAAGTAATCTCAGTGTGATCGATTAGAGAAATATGAATTACTAAGTATGATCAACTGTAGCGTCTGATCGATCAAACAACCTTTGTAATCGATCAGATAGTCTAATTTGTAATCTCAACCTAATCTCAAGTCTAATCGATTAGAAAGGTATAATTGATCAGAGTTTGGTAAGTAATATCAGAGAATAGTAAGTGATCAATCAGAGAATAATATGTGATCGATCAATCGATCAGATAATAGTAATACATCGATCATGAGAATATGAAATAATCTGAGCTTAATTGATTATATAAGCCTAATCGATCAGGGCCCTTGTGATCGATCAGGCGATGTGGTTATCTAATAAACATTCAAGTGAGATGTAGGTTATGATCGAAGTGTGATCTATCAGGATCATGTGATTGATGTGGCGATGCAATTCAAAGATGAAGCTTTTCATGTACAAATGTGTCAGACCTATTTTAGGAAGTTTATGTTACACTCACAGATACAGAAACAAATCCGTTTGTCACAACACTACTTTCTGTGATTAATGAATAGAGAGGATATGAGGCAAACCAAGTACAGAGGAGTTAATGCTACCCAGAACTCATTCATCTCAACACTCTATCTATAATCATCTCTCATCAAATCAAGCAACGGCTATAATTTCACCAATGGGCAGAATTCCAGAAACCAGTTTAAAAGCCTTGGTGAAAAACTTGGTGAAGGACATTTGATTGCTTACATTGATTACTCTTGCTAAGTTATACTTATTGCTTTCAATTCTTACCAACTCTTAGAGAGATCATTCATTAATTATTGTACTTCAATGTGTATCACAATCAGTTCATTAAGTGAACAAGTTTTTCTGTAATATCATTTCAAGTGAGGTTCATTCTTAAGATAGTGGAATCTTAAGAGTAGGTTGTAATCTTACAAGTAGTAAGGAGAAGTGATCAGTGAGAGAGAGTTCTTGCTATCTGATCACTTGTAAAGGCATTTAAGAGCCTGATTGAATCTTGAAAGATTAGTGGAAGCCAACTAAAAGTTGGAGAACTGGACGTAGGCCAAGAGTTTAGGTTGAACCAGTATAAAGGCCTTTGTCTTAAGGTCTAAAATTTTTATTAGCACAATTCACCCCCTCTTGTGCATTCCTACCAATTATACTTGGTATCAGAGGCTGGTCGTTTGAGAAAGTTGATCCAACGGTCAAGAGAAGCAAAGATCATCATGGCAGGATATGACAACATTCTCCCAGAAGAAAGCTCAATCAACAGACCTCCAAGTTTCAATGGAGAACATTACACCTTCTGGAAAATGAAAATGAAGACCTTTATCAAAGCAAATGGGTACAATCTCTGGAAGATTATAGAAGAAGGAGATATTGTGCCAAAATGGAATCCAAGTTCCTAAGCTTCCTGCTGAATTCACTGGTGATGACAAGGACAACTTAGAGCTGAACAGCAAAGCAATCCTTGTCATTTAAAGTGCTTTAAGACAAAAAGAGTACTTCAGAGTGTGCCACCTTGAGACTGCTAAAGAAATGTGGGAAGCTCTAGAAGTAGCTCACGAAGGAACCACAGGAGTCAAAGCAAGAAGGGCTAAGCAGCTTATATCAGAATTCCATCTTTTCAAAATGGAAGATGGTGAACCTATGAGGGAGTTAGAAATCAAATTTACCCATTTGATTAACAATCTCACAGCTCTGGGTAGGAGGATCTCTGAAGTTGAACAAGTATCCAAGATATTCAAGATCCTTACACTAGAATGGCAAATGAATGTTGATTTGTCACCTTCCTAAACGCCTTTGGGTGCAAATACAAAATTAAATTAACCAAGGATTGCACTAGTTGTGCTTTCCTGGATCGTCTCTCAAGGAGTCTAATGAACTAACCTAAGCTAACTAAATGTATGAAAAGATATAAAGCTCGAGGTTTTTGTGATTTTGATTAAGGAAACTAAACTCAATTCTTTTTTGGGATTTTTGTTCATAAAGAAAGCAATTAAAATGGATTTATGAAAACTTTATGATGAACATGGGTCTCTTGGTGAATTGGGCAACCTTCCTAGCTTCTAAGATGATATGGGAGTTTCTAAACCAAGTTCTAACGCACAACCTAAGGCAATCTCTCTTAGTCCAATTAACCTAATTAATTGATTAACGTGGCGCATCGCTCATTTAATTAATCAACTAGGAAATTGTTAAGTTCCAACTTGGTAGTGAAGACGCATGATAAACAGACAAAGAGGCTCTCGTTAGAAGTAGATCGAACCATCTAATGTTGGACTTAGTGTCTAAACACACATATAATCGCACATGCATTCAACATATACTAGAAATCCAAAGGAGATATAATTGAAACACATCTAT
Organism: Mimosa bimucronata; assembly: GCA_037074515.1. NCBI lineage: Eukaryota > Viridiplantae > Streptophyta > Magnoliopsida > Fabales > Fabaceae > Mimosa > Mimosa bimucronata. The sequence continues at coordinate 8,847,541 of CM073446.1, forward strand.
TGCATGATATCATGAAATCAACACTTAGGTTCATATATATAAAAGAACATTGCTTAATTACATGCATGACCATTGAATAAAAGATTAAACATTAAAGCACACTTGTTTCAAGACCAAATACATAAGACAAAACCCAGGGATTGCAATACATAAATGAACTTAGACAAGAGAAACTAAATCACTTCCCGTTAAGAACGTTGAAGCTCTGATTGCCTTTCTCCATCAGATTGAAGTTTGATGTTGGAAGCCATGAAATTGATATGGAATGAGTGAAATTGATGTAGATGGATAAATGGAGGAGGGAATTTCATGCAGAGGCAGAGGGCTAGGGAATGGAAGGAATGAGAGTGAACGAAGAGTAAATAGTGATCTGAATTGGTGTGTCTAAGAGGAAATTTGGGTATAAATTTATAGATCAAAATAGGCAACCCAAAAACCTTCCTAATTTCCTCTAGATTGCTTGGAAAATTCGAATTCATCCTTTAGGAAATAATGGAAGAGGATCCAATCTCTTAAAATTTGGAAGCAATCTGAAAACGCAGCTTCCTTATCAGTCTCAGAATCAGGCCCTTGCTGTAGCCCTCGCCGTGGCTAACCCAGGATCTGGCTCCCTCTCTGGCCCCGTGGCGAGGTGCAAAATCTTTCTTCTTTGTTTTTCTTGCATTTTCTTCAATTAGGGCCTCATCCTTTGCACCTATAATGGGAAATCAAAGTATATATAGGGTATTTTTAGTCCATAATCATAAAATACATGAGTTAAAAGCCTAATATGCTTAAATTACCATTGAAATACAACTAATTCCTCAAAGTATGGACCATACATGCAATTGTACTTAATTCCCATCAAATTCTACTAAATTGAATACTCATTTCCCATTATTGGTGGTTAAAACAATATAATAATCATGCAAAATCAAAGGCCACTGCTATAATGTGAGCCATCTTAAGGTCTTTGGGTCTAAATGCTTCATCCACAACAATGGAAAGGTAAACTTAGGTAAATTCTACCCTAAAGCTGATTCTGGCATTTTCATAGGCTATTCTAACAGAAGTAAGGCCTACAGAGTTTTCAACGAAAGAACTTGTATTATTGAAGAGTCAGTTCATGTAGTCTTTGATGAAACTGACTCTGAACAGAAGGTTTTGGAAGAAGGAGAATCAGATTTTTCTCAGAAAATTAAGCCTTCAACACAACCAATAACACCACCAGAAGAATCTGTTGAAAAATGCCAAGAGAATGATTCTCATGATGAATCAGCTGGACCTTCATCTTGGAGACATCATAGGGATCATCCACCTGAGCAAATCATTGTTGATGTTGGTGGTGGTGTTAAGACCAGAAGCCAGATTCAAAATGAAATGCAATTTTCTGCATTCATTTCTGAGGTTGAGCCTACTTGCATTGAAGAACCTTTAACTGACTGTGATTGGGTAGTAGCAATGCAAGAAGAACTCAATCAATTTGAAAGAAATCAAGTTTGGAATTTGGTCCCTAGACCTTCAAACTATCCTATTATTGGAACCAAATGAGTTTTCAAAAACAAACTTGATGAATCTAAATCAGTTGTTAGAAACAAAGCAAGGCTTCTAGCCAAGGGATATAACCAAGAAGAAGGCATAGACTATGAGGAAACCTTTGCCCCATTTGCAAGACTTGAAGCAATAAGGATTCTCTTAGCCTTTGTATCCATCAAAAATTTCAAACTATATCAGATGGATGTAAAAAGTGCTTTTCTTAATGGATATATCATGGAGGAGGTATATGTTGAACAAACTCCTGGATTTGAAGAAAACACTAAACCTGATCATGTTTACAAACTCAAAAAGGCTTCATATAGACTAAAACAAGCTCCCAGAGCTTGGTATGAAAGGCTTAGTAGCTTTCTGCAAGAAAAAGGTTTTGTGAGAGGAAAAATTGACACCACATTATTTATCTTGCATAAGGATATTCATATGCTCATTGTTCAAATTTGTGTGGATGATATTATCTTTGGTGCTACTAATGAAAAACTCTGTGAAGAGTTTTCTCGGATGATGCAGGGGGAGTTTGAGATGTCAATGATGGGAGAATTAACTTTCTTCCTAGGTCTCCAGATCAAGCAAAGAAAGGATGGAATCTTTATATCCCAGACAAAACACTGCAAGGAGATTCTCAATAAGTTTGGAATGGATTTGTCAAAGGCTGAGGATACTCTAATGAGCACATCTGCAAACTTAGATGTAGATGCAGTAGGAAAGAAAGTTAGTCAATCACATTACAGAGGTGTGATTAGATCTCTGCTCTACCTAACAGTAAGCAAACCAGATATTCAGTTCAGTGTTGGGATGTGTGCAAGATATCAAGCTGATCCTAAGGAATCACACCTAACCAATGTGAAGAGAATTCTAAGTTATCTGGGTGGAACTCAAGAGCTTGGCCTTTGGTACCGTAAAGGACCTCAAGAATACCTACTGGCATATTCAGATTCAGACCATCTTGGTTTCAAGACAGATAGAAAAAGCACCAGTGGTCAGTGTGAGCTCTTTGGAGGATGTTTTGTGACATGGGCCGGCAAGAAATAGAATTGTGTATCATTGTAATTAACAGAGGTCGAGTTTATAGCTGTTGCAAGTTGTTGTGCTCAAGTACTATGGTTGAATAATCAATTAAGAGATCTAGGATTGGAATTTCCAGAAGTGCCTATACTCTGTGACAATATAAGTACAATAAGCTTGGCCAATAATCCAGTCCATTACACTATAACCAAGCACATTGATGTGGGCATCACTTTATCAGAGATCACGTCCAGAGAAAGGATGTGAAGGTGGAATTTATCCTAACCCATTTGCAGCTAGCTAATATATTTACTAAACCCCTTGCAGCTGAACAGTTTATGTTTATCAGAAGAGAATTGGGAATGATAAATCCCAATTAGTTGTAAAACTGTATCAATCCCTTAACTCACTTATATTTATTTAAACTATGCTATGTTTTGATGATAAAGTACTAACTTAGGCATTGGAGTGCCAAATTAACATTTTACAGGTTCTGTCTTAAAAGAGAACTTCCCATCACCCAATCGATCAGGCGTCAATCAGAAGAAAGACAAATGAGACAGCCCAATCGATTAGGGAATGAAGCCAATCGATCTGGATTACCTAATCGATCATAAGAAGGGGTAATCGATCAGGCATCAATTACCCAGCGTGGAGCCAATCGATCACAACAATCCCTAATCGATCAGACACGCGCACCCATTCGATCAGAAACCAGACTCTCTGATCGATCACAGGGTACACGTGATCGATATGGCGATAACAATAACTTTACAATGGACATTTTCTCTGACATGTCTCAGGTTTTTACAGTGACTCTCTCATATATATTTGACGAATGTAACTGTTGCATCATTTCGCATTCACACCTATTCATTTCCCTCCTTCTCCTTCGAACCCTAACGTCTGAACCATCACCTTCCATCACCAAACCTTTCTGTAATAGTCGTAACTGATCACATTATTCGAATCATCACTCGTCATAACCCCTCCATAACTATTGCAACCCTTCGAATCACCATATACAACTCCTAGCTTTCTATATAAACCTCTCAAATGGCACCCAAGATGATCATTCCCAAAAATTACAAACCCCAAGTAGTTGAAGACAAAGTCCCTTTCCCTCCAGGCAATCCTGCTCTAACTTACAGACAATCTACTCCACCCTCTACTTCTCAACCTTCCTCTGCAACCATTTTAAACTCTCGAGCCCAAGCATTCAAGTCAAAAAGCATGAGTTCTGGTGCAAATATATTGGTATATGGACATTGCCTACCTTGAGAAGAATGGCTACCCTATGACAGATTGGTTGGGGCTGTACAAGAAGTGGATAGGGATCAAGAACCATTACAATGAGAAGGTCATCAAAGCCTTCTACTCCAACATGAAGGTCTTTATTACTGAATTTGAAGGGAAAACTACAGGAATCAGAGTGTCCTCACAAGTCAGAGGGAAAAAATTTTCGTTTGATTAGAAGGATTTGAACCAATGGCTTAATATGGACAAGCCAGAGTTGGCAAAATACAACATTTGGCAAGAACGACAGAATTACTCAAAAATTGATCTGATGAAGGCCTACCAACCATCCAGCCCAATCCAAGGAACTCTCAAACCAATTCAGATACCCCCAATCAACAGAGTAATCCACTATGCCTACTCTATATGCATGGTAAACAAGGCAGGAAACTTCACTCAGATTCTGGACATTGACAACCTAGTTCTGGCTATGCTTATCATGGTCAACTGGATTGCGAGGAGTTCCTCAGATTCCACAAATCCAAGACTACCAAAACTCCTCTTCTATTTCCTCAGTTGGTATCTTTTATCCTGGCTAGCAACCAGATTCTGTGGTTAGAAGGAGACAAAAACATGGAGCCTCCTAGATGTGACCTTGTTAACCTCAAGAAAATATGGCTACTACCATTTGCCCAAGGGCATGCCCCAGCACCTATTCAATAGGAAGTTCATAAAGAAAAGGGTCAACCTTAGGAGGAGCACGAAGAGGAAGTTCACTCATCTACCTTTCAATCATCAGAACCATCAGTGCCTAAGTCAGAAACAAGGGCCACTATCTCAGAGGATATGGTAGATCATATTGCTATTAAAGTTTCGGAGAAGGTTATTTCAGGAGTCCTGGCAGAATTGGCTTTAGAGCATCAAGCCATGGAGGATAGGCTCTTGAAGAGATAGATGGCTGCCCTAAATGACTCAGTGGTACAATCAATCAAAGAATGTGGCATGACAGTATTCAAGGGCTATGACACAGTGGTTGACATGCACAAATTTCTCCACAACGGGCTTCCTGGACTTGAGGCCATTCTTAAGGAGATATTTGGAGCTACTCTTCTAGGCACACCTTTGAACCCTTTCCTTGGCCATGAGGCCCATCAGGTATCCCCCATGCATTTCTCTCCCTCTTATCCTACTTCTCTGATCACCTAAACCCAGACCTCACAAGTTATCCCTCAACAACCTTCTCCCCAAACACAAGCCTCTCCCGAAAACACTCCTCCCTCATCCAAACCTTCCTCACCTACCAAGCAAACTACCTCAGACTCATCAGACAACCAAGATCCTTTCTTCTTTACCTATGAACATCTCTACCTCTCTACTCATTCCTCCACATACCTCACCTAAATTTCCTCACACTCAAGCCACTCTACCCTCATAACGTACCCAAATCCACCCCTAAGCTCTTCAGAACACACCTCGGCCAGATCCTGCATAGACCTATGCCAGAAAAGGCAAAGCCACAATTGTTGAAACCTCTCTTCCCTCTGCCCCTTTTGATGATGCCAAAAAGGGGAGAAGATCTATAGTGTTCCAACCCAAGGGGAAAGCAGTGTCGTCCAAGAAAGGGCTGTTGAAGCTGCCTCTAGTTTGACCTCCATTGCATAAGAAATATCTCAGAATGCTTCTGAAGGAGTTTTCCCTAATGCCACTCTGTCTGAAGTTCTTCCAGAAATCATGAACTGGCAAAAGCAATCAAGTTAAGCATGGTGAAAGATGCGTCAGATGAAGAAACCAATGCCACCAATATCCCTCCAGAAGATGAGGATGTTATACTGGATCAAGACATGAGCCTAGCCATGGTGGTATATTAGGAACAGCCTAAGCCAGTATTTGTTGATACTTGGTCTTATCTGCAGTGAAGAGTGTAAGAAATGGTGGAAGAAGAGGCTGCAAGAGTCAGAGCTGAGCAAGAACAAAAAGCCAAGGCTGAAGCAGAAGCCAAGGCCAAAGAAGAAGAAGAGGCTAAGCCTAAAAAGGAATAGGATGACTTGTTTAAGCCTGTAATTCCTAGTTGGGGTGCCAAGAAGACTTACATCTATCAAAAACCCACCAAGCCAGTACAGAAGGACCCTGTTCAAACCACCTCAAAGTTTCTTCAGTCTGGTGGAGAAGAAGAAGGGCTAGAAGTTCAATATTGTTAGTGCTGGCTGTCACCCAAGAGGGGGGTGAATTGGGTGATAGGATAAAAGCTTAAACTCTTTTTAGATCTTCTCTTTTCTAAATACACAATGAAGGCAATCTTTTCAAAACTGTTAAATATACTAAGAGATATATAATGTAGATATGCTGGAAAAACTAAGAGAGTTAAGGGAAGAGATAATGCAAACAGAATTTATCCTGGTTCGGTCTACCCTGACCTACATCCAGTCCCCAGGCTCCACCTGGGATTTCCACTACCCTCTTGTTTAAACCGGGCACAAGAGAAGCCTTTACAACCCACAAGATCACCTGCCAACCTTAACAGAGGTTTAGACTCTCTCTAAACGCTCCCCTTTACAAACTCTAAGGACTCCATCTGTTTCCCCACTCAATATCTCCCAATCTTGAGTATCACTCACTAAGTATAGAGAATGATTACAATGAAATCTAACTTCTCTCAAAGAAGGGATTTTGATAATCACTTAAGTACAGATTCGTATATGATGAAGAAATACAAATTCTAGAGCTTAAAGATTTGAACTGTGGTTGCTCTAGCTTTTCTATTCTATAGAACTATACTCATAGTTATTTCTCCATTTTTTGGGCTCACTGATATATAACTAATACTCTGTGCAGAGCCTCTGTTTTTCATCTTGTATCATCTTGTCATTTGTATGTATATGCGTCATTTGTTCCTCTTCGTTTCTGATGTCTTCAAGTCTTTATATATGGTTTGATGAATTTCTATCTGTTGGAGACTTGGAGAACTAGCCGTTGACAGTTTTCTTTCTTCTCTTGCTTCAACTAATCTTGCAGAGGATAAGCTAAGAGAGATGGAGACTGTGAGTAACGATAACCTTCTGCAACCTACCACTGTACTTGCATGTCAGCTTTTTCATTAGCGCTAGCTCTCTTGGCTATCGCTATCTTGACAGTGTGAGACCTGCACTTAAGCTGTTAGCTAAAACAAGTATTCATGTAGTAGATGTTATCGATAATGCATTTCATTAGCTCAATGTATCAACTTATCAGTTTGTCTAAGTTATCACAATGGGCATTCTCCTATCGATAGCTAGATGCGTTATCGCTAGTGACCTTTATTATCACAAGTTTGTTTAGCTATCTGAGTATTTAAGATATTTCAATAAGTATACAGATATCGATAGCTAGACTCGTTATCGATAGCATCATTTGTTATCGCTAGCTGATTAGTTCAAGGACTTAGCTCATTTTTCTGCTAGTTGTTCTTTCTTTCATTTATCCATGTTATCAATGAACTTCTAGCGATAGGATATTTCTTAGCGATAGTGAAGGACTTAGCAGTAGATATTAACTTTGTTATTTCTAAGTCTTCATTTGCTATGGCTCTTTGTCTATTAGCGATAGGGATACACTTAGCTATAGAAATATTTACTTATAGATTTCAGCTAAGTTTCCATCAGCTATTGTTGGGCTTTTCATTTGTGATAGTCTTTAGCTCTAGCGATAATAATCTGTTACCTATCAGATTTTACTTGTTTAATTCATAGGTAACTTACACTCTATTTACTTATGTTATCTATGAGGCCAGTCCTCATCAAAACTTAAGATTCTAACAAATATGTGGTCAAGGGAAAGAGAATAAAGATGACTGCTCCCAAGCCTCCACCCAAAACAATCACAACAAGAAAAGGATCCAAGGTTGAAAAGGGGATTGTGATTGAGGAACCCAAGCCTGCCCCTAAGACTGCAACTAAAAGGAAGGAAGCACCAAAAGGAAAAGCATCCAAGTCACTTCCAAAGAAGAAGCAGAAGCAGAAGTCTTACCTAGATAAGCTTCTTGCACAGATCGAGCCACCTTCTCCTCCCAAAAAGAAGAAAGCTCCTACCAAGAAGAAGAAGGTTGAGCCTAAAGAAGAAGAAATCTATTTGGAAAATCCTTCAACTTATTCTGGAGGATACAACAGTGAATCTGGAGATGATGATCTGAATACAAAGTAGTGGAAGGACTCGAGTGACCAAGATTGACCCAGCCAAAACCTCCTCCCATCTTGCATCAATCATCTTACATTTGCATCATATATGTTTACATCTATTCTTATTTAAGTTCAGTAGATAGTTGTGTTTTTACTTCTCATATGACTTTATCATGACTATAATATTTTATGTTGAATTATGATATCTATTAAAGTGACTATGTTTATCATAATTTTTTCCTTGTCCAGCTTTGTGCTTTCTGATTAATCATTGATTCTATCTTATGTTTTGTCATCATCAAAAAGGGGGGGAGAATGTTAGAAAAATGAGTTTTGATGATAACCAAACAGAATTTAGGCATAAAGAAAGATTGGGAATGATCTTAGAAACAATCTGATAGAAAATACTAAGTTTTGCCTAATCGATAAGGGACAGATAACCAGTTAAGAATCTAAGATAATGATCGATTAGAGATAGATTAGAGTCAGATTAGAAAGAGTAAAAGTTTGGAACTTAGGCGCCTAATCGATTAGGACATCCCTGTGATCGATTATGAAAGCAAAGATAAGCTAAGTAATCTCAGTGTGATCGATTAGAGAAATATGAATTACTTAGTATGATCAAACTGTAGCATCTGATCGATCAAACAACCCCTGTAATCAATCAGATAGTCTAATTTGTAATCTCAACCTAATCTCAAGTCTAATCAATCAGAGTTTAGTAAGTAATCGATCAATCGATCAGAGAATAGTAAGTGATTGATTAGAGAATAGTATGTGATCGATCAATCAATCAGATAATAGTAAGACATCGATCATGAGAATATGAAATAATCTGAGCTTAATTGATTATATAAGCCTAATCGATCAAGGACCCTTGTGATCAATCAGGGGATGTTATTATCTAATAAATATTCAAGTGAGATGCAGGTTATGATCGAAGTGTGATCGATCAGGATCATGTGATCGATGTGGCGATGCAATTCAAAGATGAAGCTTTTTATGTACAAATGTGTCAGACCTATTTTAGGAAGCTTACGTTACACTTACAAACACAGAAACAAAGACGTTTGTCACAACAACCACTTTCTGTGATTAATGAACAGAGAGGATATGAGGCAAATCAAGTACAGAGGAGTTAATGCTACCCAAAACTCATTCATCTCAACACTCCATCTATAATTATCTCTCATCAGATCAAGCAATAACTATAATTTCACCAACGGGTAGAATTCCAGAAACCAATATAAAAGCCTTGGCGAAAACGTTGGTGAAGGGCATTTGATTGCTTACATTGATTACTCTTGTTAATTTATACTTACTGCATTCAATTCTTACCAACTCTTAGAGAGATCATTCATTAATTATTGTACTTCAGTGTGTATCGCAATCAGTTCATTAAGTAAACAAGTTTTTCTGTAATCTCATTTCAAGTGAGGTTCACTCTTAAGATAGTGGGATCTTATGAGTAGGTTGTAATCTTACAAGTAGTAAGGGGAAGTGATCAGTGAGGGAGATTTCTTGTTGTCTGATCACTTGTAAAGGCATTAAAGAGCCTGATTGAATCTTGAAAGATTAGTGGAACTCAATTGAAAGTTGGAGAACTAAAGTAGGCCAAGAGCTTGGGTCGAACCAGTATAAAGGTCTTTGTCTTAAGGTCTAAAATTTTTATTAGCACAATTCACCCCTTCTTGTGCATTCATGCCAATTACATTTCTAAGCTAGCATGTCTTTCTATTGGTCACTTATTATTTTATTTACCCTTGCATGCATTTTCCATTGGCTCTCTTATTGTATTCTATTTTCTATTTTGATTTTCTTCCTTGCATGTCTTCCTATTGGTTATGTTGTCATGATAACCCCTTCTACTTTTCCCTTCCATGCATTTCTATTGGTCATCAACATAACCTTTTCTTTCTAATATAATTTATGCTTATACATATTATCATACATTTTCTATTTATTATTTGCAACATAATTCCCTTCCTCTAAATGACAAGTGGTGCCATTTTATTGATCTATTTTGATTTTCTTCCTTACATGTATTCTATTTTCTATTTTTTATTTTCCATTGGCTCTCTTATTGTTTACTAGAACATCTTCGAAATTTACTTTTCATTTTCATCTTTTAATTCTGACAAAGATGTGCATTGGAGGATATTAATATTTTGGCTATTTTGTGTAGGTTGTAAAGTCTTAAACCAATTACAGTCAAATTGATGTTTCAGATATGGAACATGCCATCATAAAGCAGATATTTTTTGGGGTAATGTATGAGGTGCATATGAATTTTGTTCTTGACTGCAGGAATTGTATGAGATGTTGCTTTTATATTGCTATCTCAGTGTTGTAATGGACATATATTTCTTATATTGCAATTTCATAGTTGTGAAATGTTCATTAGGGGCATTTTTTTGGATTGTGGGTGATTCCAATCCAAAAAATTGCCCTGTTTTTTTAATTCTAGGGGCATTTTTTGGATTGTGGGTGATTGCAATCCAAAAAATTGCCCCATTTTTTTTAATTCTAGGGGCATTTTTTTGAATTGTTGGTGACTCCAATACTTAAAATGCCCATATTTTTTAAAAAAATTTGGAAAGGACGTGGAAAGTCCAGGGCTATAATAAGGGATGAGGAAAGTCGGGGCCTTGACTTTTCACGTCACTTATTAGCTATAATAAGCACACAAGTATGTCAAGAGTAAGGCAAATGCAAGGGAAAGTATTTATACTGATTTTTAGGGGTTTTCAAAGTATGGTATGCAAAAACAAAAACTAGACTAAGATGTAAATGCAGTCTAAAACCTAGATCCGGCCAAAGCAAGTTTGACAACTGGCTACTAGGGAACCAATTACTTGGCTCCCTAATTTTGCATGATTATTTTATGATTTTAACCACTAATAATAGGAAATTAGAATTCAATTTAGGAGAATTCGATGGGAATTAGGTACAATTGCATATATAGTCCATACTTAAGGAATTAATTACATTTTGATGGTAATTTGAGCATATCAGGCTTTTAACTCATGCATTTCATGATTATGAACTAAAAATACCTCACATGTACTTTAATTTCCCATTATAGGTGCAAAGGATGATGCCCTAATTGAAGAAAAGGAAGTATCCTCGCCGTGGACCCCACAGCGAGGCCCATGGCGAGAGACAAAGAAGGAGCCAAATTCTGGGTATCCTCAGCCTTTGACATGTGATCACACAACAAGAACTCTCTCTCATTGATCACTCCCCTTACTACTTGTAAGATTACAACCTAGTCTTAAGATCCCACTATATCTTAAGAGTAAACCTCACTTGAAATGAGAAAAATAATTGATTCAGTTGAAATTCTTGAATATTGACATTTAAAATTGTATTCAATTGGTGTAAAGTATTGTGATGAGCACTCAAATCGAGTCTATGATGACACCTGCATAAAGACAATTTAAATCTAACCTAAAAGGGTTTGACTTTATTGAATATTATTTTAATGTATACAAAATCTAAATTAAAGATATTATGTTAAGTATTCATCCTAAGTTTTTTAAAAAAAATACTTTAAATTATTAATTAAATATTTTAAATTTAAATAGTTGAAACTGTATTTAGAGCTTCGGAAAGTGTAGATCTCACCAAAATGACCATCACCAAAATGAGGACCGGAATTGATTTATGAGAAAATATATATCAATATTTCCTTGTATGTATAAAAATTGGTTTATTTGTTATGTTTGAGGGGATTATTCTATTGATATAATTTAATTTATCAACAAATTAAAAATACAATTATATATAGGGAAAATACCAGAAAAAGACCTTCAAAATATGTAAAGGATAATTTGTTGCAACGAATTTAAAAAAGGACAGTTGGGTGCCACTGATTTATCTTTCATTTTGTAAATTTTAATAGAAATGACCAAAATGCCCAAACATTTTCAAACAATTACTTTTTGTTTAGGACATTTTGGTCATTTCCATTAAATTTGAAGAATGAAAAATAGGTTCAGGACACCCAACCATCTTTTTCCTAATTTGCAACTGGCATTTACATATTTAGAGGTTTTTTCTGGCATTTTTCCTTAATATATAATATTCAAACAAAAACATTTGTTAAATAATTCTTCTAAAGTCGACCAACAGATTTTTTAAATAGTTAATAAAACAATACTGACGGAAATCTTTCTTTTCTATTTTTTTTTTTTGTAAAGAACTTGAGTATTTTGTCTTTATCAGTTCAATTTTTGTGAACAAACATTTAGAATTTTGTATCCCAATGCTACAAAAAAAATTATATTCAAAATAGGCACATCGTAAAGTTCGGGCTTTTTGAATTAAGATATATAAAAGTGGTTTTCATCCAACTAAGTTTTGCAAACTCAAATTAAAGTAAATGTCAACAAGTATATAACATTCAAATGTTAGCTTGACAAAAACTTATTTAAATGATGTATTGAAAAAGTCGTTGCAAAATGTTTAAGTATGAAGAAAAGGTAAGACTATAAACAAGTTAGGGGTAATTAATTACATGTTCCGTGTAAGGGACTTAATTAAGATGAGGTTCCATGAAATCACCTAATTAATTTGAGGTACCTACCAGAAAATTGTTATGGCAGGCCAAAAAGTTGTTATTGCAGACCAAAAAGTTGTTAGTGAGTCACTAACAACTTTTTGGCCTGCAATAACAACTTTTCGGCCAGCAATAACAACTTTTTGGCCTGCTATAACAACTTGTGGCATGAAAATCCCTCTTGGTCTGTAACAACTTATGACCTTGCGATAATAACTTTTTGACCTGCAATAACATCTTTGTGGAACCTCATATTAATTAGGTGACCTCATCTTAATTAAGTCCCTTACACAGGACCTGTAATTAATTACCCCAACAAGTTACTTCAACTTTATCGTAATTTCTAAAAATAAGCTCATCTGTTTATGTCGCTCCCCCGAACATTATGTTTCCATTCAAGTAGCTTCTTTTTGTTGTTTTTGTCAAAATTCTAATGTTGTCCCAAACCTGCATAATAACGTCCAACTAAAAATGATTTTAAAGTTGAGGTCTGAAAGATTAATTTTTTCTAAAAAATTATATTGGAAATAAACCAATTTTAGAGTACAGTTCAGGCGCGTTTGGATTGAGATATATGAAAATGGCCTGGCTTTTATCCTAATTTAGTTTTGCAGATTGAAACAAAATAACAGTCAACATGTATACCATAATTTATATATATTTGGATTGATTATTACAAAAAATTAGTTTGAAAACGTGTTTAAATGATATATTATAAAGTTAGTTTTAAAATGTTTAAGTGTAAAGTTTTTTTTGACTTATTCTAATGTAACTTGTAACAATAAGCTAACATGTTTCTGCCACTTTCACCAACACTATTTTTTCATTCAACTGGCCTTTTTTTTCTCTCTCGGTCACGATCCTAATCTTCCCAAACACGCTTTGTGGGGCCCAGCTAAGAAAATATAAGACAAGCTCTTGGGGAGTTCATGAATTACTTTATTTATTATGGATTTTATTTTTCAATTGCCAAATCATATAATTTTCTTTTTTTTTGGATTTGTTAAACATATTGCTTGCAAGAACGCTTTAAACCCATGAACATGTAACAAGCACAAGTCTTTAGGAGAACCACACCTCAAAAGCTAGCCATTGAAGTTGGGGAGCCAAGGATTTATAAGGCCTATCTTGCAAGGAAACTTCCCTGATGTGGGACTTGTGACAATGCACCCGTCTCGAGAGCCGACGTTCTGGTGGCTATACTCTACGACACTTCACTCGACCTTTCTGTTGGTCAGCCCCTCCGGTCAGAACCCTTCGTAGGTAGCCCTTTCTGGTCTGTCAGACGAGACGACGTCCTAGCGGCTCCACTCTACGACACTTCACTCGACGCTTCACTCAACCTTTTTCAGTCAGCCCCTTGGGCCAAAACCCTTCGTAAGTAGCCCTTTCCGTTTGTCCGTCTGCCAATGAAAGCACCATTGTAACAATCACAAGTCCTGGGGAAAACCACACCTTAAAAGCTAGTTAGTCGTTGGGATTGGGGAGCCAAGGACTTATAAGGCTCCTCTTGTAAGGAAACCTCCCATATGTGGGACTTGTGACAGAACATAGCTATCAAAGTTTGTTATGCATGACAATGACATGAAAGAACGTCTAATAACTAATGCAATGGTCATAAGATTTGGCGTACACGTATGCTACAAAATTTTAATCGATTTAATTATTCGACAGAACTTATTTATATCCTGTCATTTATTTCTTAGCTTCAAATTAGAAATTTTTGTATTTTGAATAAGTAATTTGTTTCTTAGCTTTAATGTTTTACCTATCACTTTATTCCTTATTATAAGTCTAATTACCACAATTTTTTTGTTCTTAAATATAAGTTCAGTTTGAGATCAATTAATATTACTGTGATTATTTTACCCATATATTGGGAATAGGGAAGATGAGGAAGAAAGTTTATAGTGCATAAAATATTATTTTAATACACATTCTTAAATAAGGGCAAAGTTAGAAGCATTTTTAAAAATATGACATATTTAGTTATATAACTTACACTCTTTAATATGTAAGAAGTAGTTAGGGTGGATTTATAATAAGAAATAGAGTTATATGTAATTTGCTTTTTACATGTATTGTCAACTGGAGTGTTAGTTATATCAGTCCCCGTTATTCTCTTTGAGTAACGGGGTGTTTTATGTGATGTAATCATTTTAATATAAATGAAAGTTGGCTTATTATAAAAAAGAAGAAGAAATTTTTGTATTAAATAATTTCGTAATATTATATAGAATCAACATATAAGTAATATTCAACCCATTGAGGCTGTAGACTTTGACTTTTAATTTGTAATCTTACCTTACAAACAGAATTTTCGTTGCTGTACTTGTGTTAAGATTCTTCAAACGATGTCGTCCACCATGCCCCAATACTGGTATACGCTCGATAGCCACTAGGGTGATAGAATTATTATTATTATTTTTTTTTTTTTTTTATAATTGAAAGCGCGAATTACACTCAAAATTTGAGCTGCAACTTCTCCTAAGTACCTGCGCTGCCACCGTTTCGGGAATCTCAGTGGGTAAGGGGCTCTCTACTACATTGTCTCTCCATTTTCTCTCCATTTAACATCTCCACAATTAGATTTGTTTTCAATGGTGGATATCTAATATAATTGAAAAATATTATTTTCTATTTATTATTGATTATATAATATTTTTTAATTATAATAGATCTTCACCATTGAAAGCAAATCTAATGATAGGG
This sequence comes from Mimosa bimucronata, assembly GCA_037074515.1. Lineage (NCBI taxonomy): Eukaryota > Viridiplantae > Streptophyta > Magnoliopsida > Fabales > Fabaceae > Mimosa > Mimosa bimucronata. Next base: position 8,862,736 of record CM073446.1, read on the forward strand.
ATAGTGAATGATAGGGATAGTGAGTGGAGAGGCCCTCACCCCACCACCTGATATGTACTTCCCACTCCCTCTCAAGCAAAGAGTATATTTCCTAAAGCAGCGAAGATTCTTCACTATCATCTATATCTCTAGCACCGATAGCTTCTACTAGTTCCAGGCAATCTGATTCAAGCACCAGCTGACGAATGCCAAAATCCCAGCTCCATTTCAATCCCATAAGTACCCCCCACTGTTCAGCCATATAACTATCTCCTCCCCCTATGTTGAATAGAAAACCTCCCAGAAAACTTCCTCTGTTATCCCTGAGAATGCCACTACAAGCCGAGTTGCTGCCATTACAAGAACAAGCTCCATCGACATTTAGTTTAACAAAACCTCTATCTGGAGCTTTCCACAAATCTGTAGGCAGGGTCGGGTTCATGATTTTCTCAATTCTACCACCACTCCAACTAATACAGGCTCTAGCTCTTGAAATGATACTCAAAGAGCTTGACTCCACCTTGTTAAAAATGCAATTATTGCGCACCACCCATAAGTTATAACATATAATGGAGAACTAGATCCTCCATTGGAAACCTTCGACTTCAAACTTAGCTTTAATGTTCCACTCCACCCATCCTCTAACATCCATTAAGTTAAAGAACATTGAATAGTAAACAGTAGGTAAAATTCTATACCTCAAGTGATTTACTGCAATCATGTAAGACATGAATAATACCTTCTTCCACCCCTGGGCATCTCTTGCACTCCGACGTCGAAGACATACCCCGGGTTTTTCTGGACTGATTTGTCAGCAACCATTCCTTACATGCAATCCAAAGAAACATCTTGCATCTTCGAGGGACATGATGGCCAAGAACAGGATGAAAGCCCCGCCGAAACCTAACTAAAGTAGGTTGTTCTGGTAGAGAATTCACCTGAGGCAGTGTATCTCCATGAAGGCTTGTCTTCAATGTTAGCTCTATATGGTTGGTTCACAATCCTTTCAACCATCTCAGGAGGTAAATATGCTAAGAAGGCACTAGCATCCCAAGACCCGTTTTTAATAAAATCCACCACCTTCTTCTCAAGGAGCTCCTCTGGTACCACCAGAGTAGAAAACACTTCTAAGAAAATTTCACTCTGTAGCCAACGATCCTTCCAAAAATGGATTGAAAATCCATTCCCCAACTGCCATTTGATTCCTGATCGAACCTTCTCCCAATTACTCTTAATTCCTTGCCAGGCTCTGGACCCTTGCCTAGATTTAGTTATTTTTGGCATCAAATCCATCCTGCATCCATATTTCTCCCTCACCAATTGCACCCATAGGTCATCCTTTTTTTTAATCATGTTCCATCCGAGCTTCATCATGAAGGCATTATTCTGAAGCTTAGCCTTCCTTAGACCAATGCCCCCATCCTTTTTTGGTAAACAAACATTATCCCATGAAACTAAATGTACCTTAGAGGCAGCATGGGTGCTCCCCCACAAGAAACGTTTACATCGTTTATCAATCTCATAACACGTCGAAGTATGTAAAGGAATAGATTGCATGGTATATGAGGGAATCACTGATACAACAGATTGAAGCATATGCCTTGCAGCACTAGATAAGGCTTTGGCCTTCCAAATAGATAACCTTACCTCCATCTTATTTAAAACACAGTCATATTTTCTTTTTGTAACCCTTTCGTGTTGCAAGGGCACGCCAAGGTATTTTCCCAAGTTAGCAGTAGGAGTGAACCCCATAAATTGACTAATCTCTTGACTCCTTGTATGATTAACATTCCTGGAGGAGAAAACTCAGCTACATATAATCGAATGGCAAGCCAATGAATGATATTTTAATATTTCACAAAAAAATTATGTGATTTTGATTTTTTTATGATTATGTGATAAATAAATAAATAATGCCCACTTATAGATTTTGTTTTTTTAAATAACAAATTCGAAACTGTATCATTTCATGTCAGTAATTAAAGTATCACTCATTTTATCACAATGAAAAAACAACAACCGAATTCGTTATAAAATAGGCTGTCATTAAATAATGTGTAACGAAATTCCTTATTTAACGATGAAATTTTATTTTCACGAATAAAATTCTGTCGCTAGTTCACTGTTTTTTTCAGTGATATAAATAACCTAATTATCCATATAAAAATGAGAAAAAAAACATTTGAAAAGGAATTAGAGAAGATTTGAGAAATGGGCATTTGACTTGTCGCGCTACAAACGTATTGGTTGCCATTCAAATACAGCTCATCACATCATTCCTTGAAGCAAGCCAAGAACCTTTGCTCAGGATTGATAAACGGTTGAACAATGATATATAAAATAATTCTGGGATTGTTGCACTACACTCACCTTAAAACCTTGACATGATACATAGCAAGACCTATATATATAGCAACGATGTAAGTAAAAAATAAAAAAAAACACATACGAGTATTTTACATCATTCCTAAATATGAGCACAATCTTTTTCTATATGAAAGACAATTTATTCAACTAAAGGATAAAAAGATACATATTAAGTCCCAAACCAAACCTAAGTGAAGGAAGAAGTTGAGGATCATAAGGCTAAAAATGAAACTACATTACCACATACAAACACAAACATCAATATAAGAACAACTGAAACAAAGTAAACAAGAAGCTGCACCCTTAATACCGAAATATGAGCACAATCTTTGACCACACATAATACATATAACACACCCAAAATGACCATCACACCTTAACTTCGGTACATGGAACTCCCTACTTAATTAAGAGTACTGGGGTATTGGTTGAAGATAGAGCGGTACTTTTTTTCTCACAGATATCCCAAATTCCTCCACCATATCAATGTGTTGAACAGCGACACCATTTATAGTAGGTAGCTTCCAATCAAACCAATACAAGAGATTTGCAAGCATGGATTCCACATTAGCAACCCCAAACATGATTCCAGGACACCCTCTTCTTCCTGAACCAGATGGTATGTAATGAAAGTTTTTTCCTCTATAATCAACATCTTTCTTCTCAAATCTCTCAGGAACAAACTCTTCCGGTGTTTCCCAGAACTCAGGATCTCTTTGAATTGACCATACATTTGTGTACACTAGTGTTTTAGCTGGAATATTGTAGCCTCCAAGATTCACATTTGATCTTGCTTCTCGAGGAGCCAATAGAGGAACTGGTGGGTGCAGTCTTAGAGTTTCTTTTACCACACATTTCAGGTAATTCATTTGATCAATGTCTTCATCTTCTACCTTTGACTTGTTCCCCACCACACGTCTTATTTCTTCCTGAGCTTTCTCCATTTTCGATGGATTCGCCATCAGCTCTGCCATGGCCCACTCCGTTGTTCCTGAAGTTGTGTCGCTTCCTCCCACAAACATGTCCTACAATAACCACAATCTTTAATCCATTGAGGTGTATATATATATTGAAAACCTTGAGAATCAATGGAACGTGCTTTTTGATTTGGGTAAGGGGTATCAACTGCCTCTCAAATTTAGTTCTCTCAATTAAAAAGTTATTACACAATTTCAAAGAGCGAAATTTTTTAAAATAGTAAAATAATTGAAAATATCACCATTTTTTGTTGATAAAATATTTAAGTTTGACTCATTTTACGAAGAATCTATGATAAAAAAATTATTTGGAAACGGCCGAAAATTGAAGGGTAGTTGACTCCCTAATTAGATTTGATTTGGAGGGAGGGAGAGAGGGAGGGAGGGAGGGAGAGAGAGAGAGAGAGAGAGAGAGAGAGAGAGAGAGAGAGAGAGAGAGACCACTAGTATGGCTTTGAGGTCGTTTTGAGAGAAATCATTGTGAAGCATGTCATCGTGTTGGAGTTTTTCCTTTTGGAGAACATTATCGAGCAAGCTTTTCCTTTTGGAGTATTGGTCAACGTTTTTCATCATCGTGCTCCTGCGTTCTTCAATGACGCTATCATAGAAATCATCTAACTCCACAAATATTGCCTTCAACCTCGAAACAAGACCAGTTGCATAATCAACCCAACCAAATGAAGGGAAATAATCACCTACACTGAAGGATACAAGATTAATCATCAACTTCTCCGCCAGCTCTCCAATCGTTGTATTCCCTTTCGTGTTAAATTCATCCCCAAGGACACACCTACACAATACATCATGCGATGTATTAGTCACCAACTCACTTAGGTTCACATAATCTTTACCTCCCGAACACATATCACGTATCTTATTCGCCATATCCCCAGATATTTCTGCTCTGACGTTCCTAAAGGATAGAACCCTTCTAATGCTAAGAAGTTCGTTGACACATATTTTCTTCTTCTCTTTCCAACTTTCATCATATCTCCCGAACCCAAGATCATTACAACCATAGAGTAAGATTGTAGGGCAAGTAACTTGAGGTCGATCTGCGAAGTGAAGATCATTGGTTTTCATAACCTCGGAGGCTAGTTCTGCGGAAGAAACCACCATGGTCGGAGTTTGACCCAAATGTAAAAACATGACGGGTCCATATTTTTTAGAGAGAGTATGAAGAGAACGGTGTGGAAGAGTGCCTAGCTGATGAAGATTTCCGATGATGGGTAGCTTTGGTGGGGAAGGAGGAAGATTTAGAGTTGACTTGTCGGATTTGCTTTTGAAATTCAACCAAAACAGGAAAGTGATGGTGTAGCATGTAAGAAATAAGAGCAGGGTGCTCAGGTCAAAGGGAAGCAAGTCGGGCTTGAAGAGAGAGAGAAGAGCCATTATGGTGAGTAGTGATCTCTCAACCTTTTTGCTGTTGAAAAGGAAGACAATCACTTATGAGTTTCATATTTTTGTTAGCAAAGGTTACAACTTTATATGCTAATGCGGCCGAAAGTATTATATTTTGTTTGGCCAGGAAGTCAAAAAATGTTAAATTAAAAAATAGGCAATTATATTATTTCGGTGCTTGGGCCCAGCTCAGAAAATAAGACCAAGCTCTTCACGACTTTTGAATAACTTAATTAGTTTTTCGATTTTCAAATGACATCATCATACGTTTCTTCACTAGCTAGAGGATCTAGAGCTACCATTGCCATAGTAATAAAAATAGAAATTATTAGTTCCTATTTATAAAAATAAAGGTGATATACAGAATTGTGCTAATTATAGGGGAATTAAACTTATGAGTCACACAATGAAATTATGGGAAAAGGTGATTGGGCATAGGTTAAGATTATAGACTAGTATCTCTGATAGACAATTCCGGTTCATGCCAGGAAGATCCACAACAGAGGCGATATATCTATTAAGAGGGATGATGGAAAAGTATCGAAGTAGAAGAAGAGACTTACATATGGTTTTTATTGACTTAGAAATGGCGTATGATCGTGTACCAAGAGATTTACTTTGGAAAGCCTTTGAAAAGAAAGGAGTGTGTGTTGCATATATTAGAGTTATACAGGATATGTATGATGGTGTGTTGACTAAAGTCAGAACACCGGGAGGTGAGACAAAATACTTCCCTATAGGGATTGGACTACATCAGGGATCGACTTTGAGTCCATATTTGTTTAACTTAGTAGTCTATGTTCTAACTGAGCCTACCGAAGAAGAGGTCCCTAAGTGCATGCTTTTTGCTGATGATATAGTTCTTTTAGCTGAATCAAGAGTGGAGATTAACGATAAATTAGAGATATGGAGAAACACTCTGGAGTCGAAGGGTTTCCGTTTAAGTAGGAGTAAGACAGAATATATGCATTGCAATTTTGCAAATAGACAACTTAGAGGTGATTAGGAAGTTAAACTGGGAAATCAAACAATCCCTCAAGTGACAAAGTTTAAGTACTTGGGATCAATTATCCAACAAGATTGTGAGATTGATGACGATGTCAACTATAGGATTCAAGCTGGGTGGTATAAGTGGAGGAAAGCTAGTGAAGTTCTGTGCGACCAAAGTATCCTATAAGATAAAAGGGAAATTTTATCGCACTGCTGTAAGACTAGCAGTTTTATATGATAGTGAATGTTGGGCTTTGAAGGAACAGCATGAACATAAAATGGGAGTAGCTGAAATGAGAATGTTGATATGGATGTGTGGTCATACAATAAAGGATAGGATTAGGAATGACCATATACGTGATCGAGTTGGAGTGGCACCTATCAGTGAGAAAATGGTAGAAAATCGTTTAAGGTGGTTTGGACATGTACAAAGAAGGCCATTAGATGCGCCAATGAAGAGGGTAGATCAAACAGTCTGGAGTCCAATTAAGAGAGGAAAAGGGAGACCCAGACGTACACTCGGGGAAGTAATAGAGAGAGATCTTTTAGTGAATGATATATCTAAGGATTTGGTTAATGATAGAGTACAATGGCGTCGTGTGATCCATGTAGCCGACCCCACCTAGTGGGATAAGGCTTGGTGGTTGTTGTTGTTGATAAATTATGCTTTCTCAACATGAGGACCGATGGGAAGCTCGAAGGCTTTATATTTGCTGTCTTTATTCTTATTCTGTTCTAATTAAACGCTGGTGTTTGCTCTATTTCTAGTTGTTTTCCATTCTTCTATGTGCATATAGCTAATTTTCTTATCACATAAAGTGGTTATATTGACTTTTGGAATAGAACACATTTAAACTCTCTTATTAGTGCTTAATCTTATCTTTGTTTACTTATATTTTGTCATTTGTCAATTCATTGCTTGATTACCATTAAGTATGAATAAGAGGAATTTAGATTATCCTTGTGACAAATCTCTGATTTGTAGTTTTTTATATGCTTTAATTGAGGCAATTAACATGATTAAGATGAAAATTTGGTCTATTGATGCTTAATGTAAATATTAGACTCTTAGGTGAAATCAGCATAAGGTTAGGATTCTTTTAGCCATAATTGTAGATTACTTAGCATTAATTGATCTATAGAACTATTTGATCATTGTTCTCTCCTCTTTTTACTTATAGGGTTGGCTAAGGACTAAATATTGTGGAGTCCTTGATGGAGAAGAAGGCTTATTGGCAGAAACTTTGTTGTAGCAGAAGAGCATGGTGCTCTTCGTGGCTTTGCCACGGCGAGTGACATGGTGAATGCGCCCAGAAAAGGGTAGAGAGCACATTTGCTTGCCATGGCGCTCCCTATATCAAAACCCAGACCCGATTTTCTTGTGACCTAAACTAGATCCAGCTCGATGACCCATTCATTTGACCTTATTTCTAGACATATAAAACACGATTTTGAAGCCCTAAGACATATATTGGAACCCCTCAAAACCGTAGCTCTCATATGTACGACATTTGGTTGTGTTCTATATTTCTATATGATGTATAGGGTCTGAAAACTATTTTGTGTTGTTTGTTTCTTACTGAATGCTTAACATTGTGCTACTTTAACTTTGAGTTTAATGAAACTTATGGGTTCATGATTTTGTTACTCTCTTTGTGAATATCTTGTGTGAATTCAAGGTGGCTTTGTTAATGGATTAAAAATGTTAAGTGATTTCCATGAATAAAATGGCATAGGAAGTAATTAATTGTGTCTAGATACTAGGTAATCGCTCTTTTCAACCTTAACCTTTGTTTGGGTGGCCATAAATGAATCAAGGTTAATTGAGAAATTAAGTGCAATTGTGGGATGGCCCGAGTTGTGGATTTAAAGTCTTGGATAATTAATTATTTTGATTTGAACTTAATCAACTTAAGTTAAATTAAGTAATGTGTGAGGTTCTAGCATTAATTAAGTTAACCTAAGCCTAGCCTAGAGGGGTTTCTCTAGGTTCTTTTGAAAAATCAATAAAAACTCCCCAAAAATCTTGAAAAGCAATGAATCCCAAAGCTTTCACTTATCAAGAATGATTTCTTCATCCTGTTTTAATCCAAATGTCCCATTTGTCCAATCTCAATTTGTTTTGAACTTATCACACTTCTTTTTACCAAATTTATACAAAAAAAATCAAATACAATGCTTTTTACACGCTTTTATCAAGTTTACATCTAGCTATTTCTTATTGCATTTAGGGATCCTTGAGACCGACACCCAGGGATAGCTTTCACTATACTTTGGGCTCAAATTCTTTGAGAGCTGATCAGAGGTGAAACTACACCGATAATCCCATTTCAATGCTCTTCAAGTGGAATATATGTACAAAACTCAAGCAATAATGAATGCTGGTGCCATCATTATTGATGACCCTAGAACTGTCATCAATACTCATACCATTCTTAGAACTGTCATCAATAACTCTTAGAACTGTCATCAATACTCATACCATTCTTAAAAAGGACATATATTCTATCAGAGAAGACCCATTAGAGAGCTTCTATGAGTATTGATGACAGTTCTAAGAGTTATTGGCTAAGTGCCCCCACCATCAAATCATTGATGAGAAGTTGATCCACTATTTCCACAACGGGTTTTTGCCTAATGAGAGAGGCATCATGGACGCTGGTGCCTACAGTTCTTTGGAAGACCTACCTCCTAAGGAGGCTTAGGCTATGATAAACATGAGAGCCAAGAACACCCAATAATACATTAGGAGAGGTTCCAAGGAGATGTTTGAGGTGAGTTCCAACCCACAACACTCAAGGAGAATCGATTCTTTGGAGGCTAAGGTGGATACTCTAAGTTCTCAACTTACTTCTCAGCTTGTCTTTATCACATTCAAGTTGAGGAATCTTCGCATGCAACAGTGTGCTCCCTCTACTTCCACGGACTTAGTTGCACTAATTTGTGAAAATTGTGGGTCAGTCATGCACATTACTAGCCGTTGTCCTAGTGAGCTGGTAGAAGCTAATGCCATTTACCAGGGGAGGTCCAATGCTAATCCCAATAAAAAATGGGATCCCCATAATAACACCTATAATGAAGGGCAGATGTCACACCCTAATTTCTGGTGGAGAGACAACAACAATGCCATGACCAATTACAAAGGTCAATCTTCTTCTCCAAGGTCCTTAGCTCCCCAAGATTCACCAAGAGGGGATGATGCGACTGCTTAAATTCTTAAGAGCATTCAAAGGTTGCATAAGGACATGAATTCTACAACGATCCAAGGTTTGCATCTCTTGAGTCCAAAATAGAGCAATGGGAGACTAGAGCTACCAACCTTTAACCTTCAAGTGGAGCTTTTCCTTCTAACACTGTGATAAACCCGAAGTCCCTCGAAATGTTCATTAGGGGCATTTTTTTGGATTGTGGGTGATTCCAATCCAAAAAATTGCCCTATTTTTTTAATTCTAGGGGCATTTTTTGGATTGTGGGTGATTCCAATCCAAAAAATTGCCCCATTTTTTTTAATTCTAGGGGCATTTTTTTGAATTGTTGGTGACTCCAATACTTAAAATGCCCATATTTTTTAAAAAAATTTGGAAAGGACGTGGAAAGTCCAGGGCTATAATAAGGGATGAGGAAAGTCGGGGCCTTGACTTTTCACGTCACTTATTAGCTATAATAAGCACACAAGTATGTCAAGAGTAAGGCAAATGCAAGGAAAAGTATTTATACTGATTTTTAGGGGTTTTCAAAGTATGGTATGCAAAAACAAAAACTAGACTAAGATGTAAATGCAGTCTAAAACCTAGATCCGGCCAAAGCAAGTTTGACAACTGGCTACTAGGGAACCAATTACTTGGCTCCCTAATTTTGCATGATTATTTTATGATTTTAACCACTAATAATAGGAAATTAGAATTCAATTTAGGAGAATTCGATGGGAATTAGGTACAATTGCATATATAGTCCATACTTAAGGAATTAATTACATTTTGATGGTAATTTGAGCATATCAGGCTTTTAACTCATGCATTTCATGATTATGAACTAAAAATACCTCACATGTACTTTAATTTCCCATTATAGGTGCAAAGGATGATGCCCTAATTGAAGAAAAGGAAGTATCCTCGCCGTGGACCCCACGGCGAGGCCCATGGCGAGAGACAAAGAAGGAGCCAAATTCTGGGTATCCTCAGCCTTTGACATGTGATCACACAACAAGAACTCTCTCTCATTGATCACTCCCCTTACTACTTGTAAGATTACAACCTAGTCTTAAGATCCCACTATATCTTAAGAGTAAACCTCACTTGAAATGAGAAAAATAATTGATTCAGTTGAAATTCTTGAATATTGACATTTAAAATTGTATTCAATTGGTGTAAAGTATTGTGATGAGCACTCAAATCGAGTCTATGATGACACCTGCATAAAGACAATTTAAATCTAACCTAAAAGGGTTTGACTTTATTGAATATTATTTTAATGTATACAAAATCTAAATTAAAGATATTATGTTAAGTATTCATCCTAAGTTTTTTAAAAAAAATACTTTAAATTATTAATTAAATATTTTAAATTTAAATAGTTGAAACTGTATTTAGAGCTTCGGAAAGTGTAGATCTCACCAAAATGACCATCACCAAAATGAGGACCGGAATTGATTTATGAGAAAATATATATCAATATTTCCTTGTATGTATAAAAATTGGTTTATTTGTTATGTTTGAGGGGATTATTCTATTGATATAATTTAATTTATCAACAAATTAAAAATACAATTATATATAGGGAAAATACCAGAAAAAGACCTTCAAAATATGTAAAGGATAATTTGTTGCAACGAATTTAAAAAAGGACAGTTGGGTGCCACTGATTTATCTTTCATTTTGTAAATTTTAATAGAAATGACCAAAATGCCCAAACATTTTCAAACAATTACTTTTTGTTTAGGACATTTTGGTCATTTCCATTAAATTTGAAGAATGAAAAATAGGTTCAGGACACCCAACCATCTTTTTCCTAATTTGCAACTGGCATTTACATATTTAGAGGTTTTTTCTGGCATTTTTCCTTAATATATAATATTCAAACAAAAACATTTGTTAAATAATTCTTCTAAAGTCGACCAACAGATTTTTTAAATAGTTAATAAAACAATACTGACGGAAATCTTTCTTTTCTATTTTTTTTTTTTTGTAAAGAACTTGAGTATTTTGTCTTTATCAGTTCAATTTTTGTGAACAAACATTTAGAATTTTGTATCCCAATGCTACAAAAAAAATTATATTCAAAATAGGCACATCGTAAAGTTCGGGCTTTTTGAATTAAGATATATAAAAGTGGTTTTCATCCAACTAAGTTTTGCAAACTCAAATTAAAGTAAATGTCAACAAGTATATAACATTCAAATGTTAGCTTGACAAAAACTTATTTAAATGATGTATTGAAAAAGTCGTTGCAAAATGTTTAAGTATGAAGAAAAGGTAAGACTATAAACAAGTTAGGGGTAATTAATTACATGTTCCGTGTAAGGGACTTAATTAAGATGAGGTTCCATGAAATCACCTAATTAATTTGAGGTACCTACCAGAAAATTGTTATGGCAGGCCAAAAAGTTGTTATTGCAGACCAAAAAGTTGTTAGTGAGTCACTAACAACTTTTTGGCCTGCAATAACAACTTTTCGGCCAGCAATAACAACTTTTTGGCCTGCTATAACAACTTGTGGCATGAAAATCCCTCTTGGTCTGTAACAACTTATGACCTTGCGATAATAACTTTTTGACCTGCAATAACATCTTTGTGGAACCTCATATTAATTAGGTGACCTCATCTTAATTAAGTCCCTTACACAGGACCTGTAATTAATTACCCCAACAAGTTACTTCAACTTTATCGTAATTTCTAAAAATAAGCTCATCTGTTTATGTCGCTCCCCCGAACATTATGTTTCCATTCAAGTAGCTTCTTTTTGTTGTTTTTGTCAAAATTCTAATGTTGTCCCAAACCTGCATAATAACGTCCAACTAAAAATGATTTTAAAGTTGAGGTCTGAAAGATTAATTTTTTCTAAAAAATTATATTGGAAATAAACCAATTTTAGAGTACAGTTCAGGCGCGTTTGGATTGAGATATATGAAAATGGCCTGGCTTTTATCCTAATTTAGTTTTGCAGATTGAAACAAAATAACAGTCAACATGTATACCATAATTTATATATATTTGGATTGATTATTACAAAAAATTAGTTTGAAAACGTGTTTAAATGATATATTATAAAGTTAGTTTTAAAATGTTTAAGTGTAAAGTTTTTTTTGACTTATTCTAATGTAACTTGTAACAATAAGCTAACATGTTTCTGCCACTTTCACCAACACTATTTTTTCATTCAACTGGCCTTTTTTTTCTCTCTCGGTCACGATCCTAATCTTCCCAAACACGCTTTGTGGGGCCCAGCTAAGAAAATATAAGACAAGCTCTTGGGGAGTTCATGAATTACTTTATTTATTATGGATTTTATTTTTCAATTGCCAAATCATATAATTTTCTTTTTTTTTGGATTTGTTAAACATATTGCTTGCAAGAACGCTTTAAACCCATGAACATGTAACAAGCACAAGTCTTTAGGAGAACCACACCTCAAAAGCTAGCCATTGAAGTTGGGGAGCCAAGGATTTATAAGGCCTATCTTGCAAGGAAACTTCCCTGATGTGGGACTTGTGACAATGCACCCGTCTCGAGAGCCGACGTTCTGGTGGCTATACTCTACGACACTTCACTCGACCTTTCTGTTGGTCAGCCCCTCCGGTCAGAACCCTTCGTAGGTAGCCCTTTCTGGTCTGTCAGACGAGACGACGTCCTAGCGGCTCCACTCTACGACACTTCACTCGACGCTTCACTCAACCTTTTTCAGTCAGCCCCTTGGGCCAAAACCCTTCGTAAGTAGCCCTTTCCGTTTGTCCGTCTGCCAATGAAAGCACCATTGTAACAATCACAAGTCCTGGGGAAAACCACACCTTAAAAGCTAGTTAGTCGTTGGGATTGGGGAGCCAAGGACTTATAAGGCTCCTCTTGTAAGGAAACCTCCCATATGTGGGACTTGTGACAGAACATAGCTATCAAAGTTTGTTATGCATGACAATGACATGAAAGAACGTCTAATAACTAATGCAATGGTCATAAGATTTGGCGTACACGTATGCTACAAAATTTTAATCGATTTAATTATTCGACAGAACTTATTTATATCCTGTCATTTATTTCTTAGCTTCAAATTAGAAATTTTTGTATTTTGAATAAGTAATTTGTTTCTTAGCTTTAATGTTTTACCTATCACTTTATTCCTTATTATAAGTCTAATTACCACAATTTTTTTGTTCTTAAATATAAGTTCAGTTTGAGATCAATTAATATTACTGTGATTATTTTACCCATATATTGGGAATAGGGAAGATGAGGAAGAAAGTTTATAGTGCATAAAATATTATTTTAATACACATTCTTAAATAAGGGCAAAGTTAGAAGCATTTTTAAAAATATGACATATTTAGTTATATAACTTACACTCTTTAATATGTAAGAAGTAGTTAGGGTGGATTTATAATAAGAAATAGAGTTATATGTAATTTGCTTTTTACATGTATTGTCAACTGGAGTGTTAGTTATATCAGTCCCCGTTATTCTCTTTGAGTAACGGGGTGTTTTATGTGATGTAATCATTTTAATATAAATGAAAGTTGGCTTATTATAAAAAAGAAGAAGAAATTTTTGTATTAAATAATTTCGTAATATTATATAGAATCAACATATAAGTAATATTCAACCCATTGAGGCTGTAGACTTTGACTTTTAATTTGTAATCTTACCTTACAAACAGAATTTTCGTTGCTGTACTTGTGTTAAGATTCTTCAAACGATGTCGTCCACCATGCCCCAATACTGGTATACGCTCGATAGCCACTAGGGTGATAGAATTATTATTATTATTTTTTTTTTTTTTTTATAATTGAAAGCGCGAATTACACTCAAAATTTGAGCTGCAACTTCTCCTAAGTACCTGCGCTGCCACCGTTTCGGGAATCTCAGTGGGTAAGGGGCTCTCTACTACATTGTCTCTCCACTTTCTCTCCATTTAACATCTCCACAATTAGATTTGTTTTCAATGGTGGATATCTAATATAATTGAAAAATATTATTTTCTATTTATTATTGATTATATAATATTTTTTAATTATAATAGATCTTCACCATTGAAAGCAAATCTAATGATAGGGATAGTGAATGATAGGGATAGTGAGTGGAGAGGCCCTCACCCCACCACCTGATATGTACTTCCCACTCCCTCTCAAGCAAAGAGTATATTTCCTAAAGCAGCGAAGATTCTTCACTATCATCTATATCTCTAGCACCGATAGCTTCTACTAGTTCCAGGCAATCTGATTCAAGCACCAGCTGACGAATGCCAAAATCCCAGCTCCATTTCAATCCCATAAGTACCCCCCACTGTTCAGCCATATAACTATCTCCTCCCCCTATGTTGAATAGAAAACCTCCCAGAAAACTTCCTCTGTTATCCCTGAGAATGCCACTACAAGCCGAGTTGCTGCCATTACAAGAACAAGCTCCATCGACATTTAGTTTAACAAAACCTCTATCTGGAGCTTTCCACAAATCTGTAGGCAGGGTCGGGTTCATGATTTTCTCAATTCTACCACCACTCCAACTAATACAGGCTCTAGCTCTTGAAATGATACTCAAAGAGCTTGACTCCACCTTGTTAAAAATGCAATTATTGCGCACCACCCATAAGTTATAACATATAATGGAGAACTAGATCCTCCATTGGAAACCTTCGACTTCAAACTTAGCTTTAATGTTCCACTCCACCCATCCTCTAACATCCATTAAGTTAAAGAACATTGAATAGTAAACAGTAGGTAAAATTCTATACCTCAAGTGATTTACTGCAATCATGTAAGACATGAATAATACCTTCTTCCACCCCTGGGCATCTCTTGCACTCCGACGTCGAAGACATACCCCGGGTTTTTCTGGACTGATTTGTCAGCAACCATTCCTTACATGCAATCCAAAGAAACATCTTGCATCTTCGAGGGACATGATGGCCAAGAACAGGATGAAAGCCCCGCCGAAACCTAACTAAAGTAGGTTGTTCTGGTAGAGAATTCACCTGAGGCAGTGTATCTCCATGAAGGCTTGTCTTCAATGTTAGCTCTATATGGTTGGTTCACAATCCTTTCAACCATCTCAGGAGGTAAATATGCTAAGAAGGCACTAGCATCCCAAGACCCGTTTTTAATAAAATCCACCACCTTCTTCTCAAGGAGCTCCTCTGGTACCACCAGAGTAGAAAACACTTCTAAGAAAATTTCACTCTGTAGCCAACGATCCTTCCAAAAATGGATTGAAAATCCATTCCCCAACTGCCATTTGATTCCTGATCGAACCTTCTCCCAATTACTCTTAATTCCTTGCCAGGCTCTGGACCCTTGCCTAGATTTAGTTATTTTTGGCATCAAATCCATCCTGCATCCATATTTCTCCCTCACCAATTGCACCCATAGGTCATCCTTTTTTTTAATCATGTTCCATCCGAGCTTCATCATGAAGGCATTATTCTGAAGCTTAGCCTTCCTTAGACCAATGCCCCCATCCTTTTTTGGTAAACAAACATTATCCCATGAAACTAAATGTACCTTAGAGGCAGCATGGGTGCTCCCCCACAAGAAACGTTTACATCGTTTATCAATCTCATAACACGTCGAAGTATGTAAAGGAATAGATTGCATGGTATATGAGGGAATCACTGATACAACAGATTGAAGCATATGCCTTGCAGCACTAGATAAGGCTTTGGCCTTCCAAATAGATAACCTTACCTCCATCTTATTTAAAACACAGTCATATTTTCTTTTTGTAACCCTTTCGTGTTGCAAGGGCACGCCAAGGTATTTTCCCAAGTTAGCAGTAGGAGTGAACCCCATAAATTGACTAATCTCTTGACTCCTTGTATGATTAACATTCCTGGAGGAGAAAACTCAGCTACATATAATCGAATGGCAAGCCAATGAATGATATTTTAATATTTCACAAAAAAATTATGTGATTTTGATTTTTTTATGATTATGTGATAAATAAATAAATAATGCCCACTTATAGATTTTGTTTTTTTAAATAACAAATTCGAAACTGTATCATTTCATGTCAGTAATTAAAGTATCACTCATTTTATCACAATGAAAAAACAACAACCGAATTCGTTATAAAATAGGCTGTCATTAAATAATGTGTAACGAAATTCCTTATTTAACGATGAAATTTTATTTTCACGAATAAAATTCTGTCGCTAGTTCACTGTTTTTTTCAGTGATATAAATAACCTAATTATCCATATAAAAATGAGAAAAAAAACATTTGAAAAGGAATTAGAGAAGATTTGAGAAATGGGCATTTGACTTGTCGCGCTACAAACGTATTGGTTGCCATTCAAATACAGCTCATCACATCATTCCTTGAAGCAAGCCAAGAACCTTTGCTCAGGATTGATAAACGGTTGAACAATGATATATAAAATAATTCTGGGATTGTTGCACTACACTCACCTTAAAACCTTGACATGATACATAGCAAGACCTATATATATAGCAACGATGTAAGTAAAAAATAAAAAAAAACACATACGAGTATTTTACATCATTCCTAAATATGAGCACAATCTTTTTCTATATGAAAGACAATTTATTCAACTAAAGGATAAAAAGATACATATTAAGTCCCAAACCAAACCTAAGTGAAGGAAGAAGTTGAGGATCATAAGGCTAAAAATGAAACTACATTACCACATACAAACACAAACATCAATATAAGAACAACTGAAACAAAGTAAACAAGAAGCTGCACCCTTAATACCGAAATATGAGCACAATCTTTGACCACACATAATACATATAACACACCCAAAATGACCATCACACCTTAACTTCGGTACATGGAACTCCCTACTTAATTAAGAGTACTAGGGTATTGGTTGAAGATAGAGCGGTACTTTTTTTCTCACAGATATCCCAAATTCCTCCACCATATCAATGTGTTGAACAGCGACACCATTTATAGTAGGTAGCTTCCAATCAAACCAATACAAGAGATTTGCAAGCATGGATTCCACATTAGCAACCCCAAACATGATTCCAGGACACCCTCTTCTTCCTGAACCAGATGGTATGTAATGAAAGTTTTTTCCTCTATAATCAACATCTTTCTTCTCAAATCTCTCAGGAACAAACTCTTCCGGTGTTTCCCAGAACTCAGGATCTCTTTGAATTGACCATACATTTGTGTACACTAGTGTTTTAGCTGGAATATTGTAGCCTCCAAGATTCACATTTGATCTTGCTTCTCGAGGAGCCAATAGAGGAACTGGTGGGTGCAGTCTTAGAGTTTCTTTTACCACACATTTCAGGTAATTCATTTGATCAATGTCTTCATCTTCTACCTTTGACTTGTTCCCCACCACACGTCTTATTTCTTCCTGAGCTTTCTCCATTTTCGATGGATTCGCCATCAGCTCTGCCATGGCCCACTCCGTTGTTCCTGAAGTTGTGTCGCTTCCTCCCACAAACATGTCCTACAATAACCACAATCTTTAATCCATTGAGGTGTATATATATATTGAAAACCTTGAGAATCAATGGAACGTGCTTTTTGATTTGGGTAAGGGGTATCAACTGCCTCTCAAATTTAGTTCTCTCAATTAAAAAGTTATTACACAATTTCAAAGAGCGAAATTTTTTAAAATAGTAAAATAATTGAAAATATCACCATTTTTTGTTGATAAAATATTTAAGTTTGACTCATTTTACGAAGAATCTATGATAAAAAAATTATTTGGAAACGGCCGAAAATTGAAGGGTAGTTGACTCCCTAATTAGATTTGATTTGGAGGGAGGGAGAGAGGGAGGGAGGGAGGGAGAGAGAGAGAGAGAGAGAGAGAGAGAGAGAGAGAGAGAGAGAGAGAGAGAGAGAGAGACCACTAGTATGGCTTTGAGGTCGTTTTGAGAGAAATCATTGTGAAGCATGTCATCGTGTTGGAGTTTTTCCTTTTGGAGAACATTATCGAGCAAGCTTTTCCTTTTGGAGTATTGGTCAACGTTTTTCATCATCGTGCTCCTGCGTTCTTCAATGACGCTATCATAGAAATCATCTAACTCCACAAATATTGCCTTCAACCTCGAAACAAGACCAGTTGCATAATCAACCCAACCAAATGAAGGGAAATAATCACCTACACTGAAGGATACAAGATTAATCATCAACTTCTCCGCCAGCTCTCCAATCGTTGTATTCCCTTTCGTGTTAAATTCATCCCCAAGGACACACCTACACAATACATCATGCGATGTATTAGTCACCAACTCACTTAGGTTCACATAATCTTTACCTCCCGAACACATATCACGTATCTTATTCGCCATATCCCCAGATATTTCTGCTCTGACGTTCCTAAAGGATAGAACCCTTCTAATGCTAAGAAGTTCGTTGACACATATTTTCTTCTTCTCTTTCCAACTTTCATCATATCTCCCGAACCCAAGATCATTACAACCATAGAGTAAGATTGTAGGGCAAGTAACTTGAGGTCGATCTGCGAAGTGAAGATCATTGGTTTTCATAACCTCGGAGGCTAGTTCTGCGGAAGAAACCACCATGGTCGGAGTTTGACCCAAATGTAAAAACATGACGGGTCCATATTTTTTAGAGAGAGTATGAAGAGAACGGTGTGGAAGAGTGCCTAGCTGATGAAGATTTCCGATGATGGGTAGCTTTGGTGGGGAAGGAGGAAGATTTAGAGTTGACTTGTCGGATTTGCTTTTGAAATTCAACCAAAACAGGAAAGTGATGGTGTAGCATGTAAGAAATAAGAGCAGGGTGCTCAGGTCAAAGGGAAGCAAGTCGGGCTTGAAGAGAGAGAGAAGAGCCATTATGGTGAGTAGTGATCTCTCAACCTTTTTGCTGTTGAAAAGGAAGACAATCACTTATGAGTTTCATATTTTTGTTAGCAAAGGTTACAACTTTATATGCTAATGCGGCCGAAAGTATTATATTTTGTTTGGCCAGGAAGTCAAAAAATGTTAAATTAAAAAATAGGCAATTATATTATTTCGGTGCTTGGGCCCAGCTCAGAAAATAAGACCAAGCTCTTCACGACTTTTGAATAACTTAATTAGTTTTTCGATTTTCAAATGACATCATCATACGTTTCTTCACTAGCTAGAGGATCTAGAGCTACCATTGCCATAGTAATAAAAATAGAAATTATTAGTTCCTATTTATAAAAATAAAGGTGATATACAGAATTGTGCTAATTATAGGGGAATTAAACTTATGAGTCACACAATGAAATTATGGGAAAAGGTGATTGGGCATAGGTTAAGATTATAGACTAGTATCTCTGATAGACAATTCCGGTTCATGCCAGGAAGATCCACAACAGAGGCGATATATCTATTAAGAGGGATGATGGAAAAGTATCGAAGTAGAAGAAGAGACTTACATATGGTTTTTATTGACTTAGAAATGGCGTATGATCGTGTACCAAGAGATTTACTTTGGAAAGCCTTTGAAAAGAAAGGAGTGTGTGTTGCATATATTAGAGTTATACAGGATATGTATGATGGTGTGTTGACTAAAGTCAGAACACCGGGAGGTGAGACAAAATACTTCCCTATAGGGATTGGACTACATCAGGGATCGACTTTGAGTCCATATTTGTTTAACTTAGTAGTCTATGTTCTAACTGAGCCTACCGAAGAAGAGGTCCCTAAGTGCATGCTTTTTGCTGATGATATAGTTCTTTTAGCTGAATCAAGAGTGGAGATTAACGATAAATTAGAGATATGGAGAAACACTCTGGAGTCGAAGGGTTTCCGTTTAAGTAGGAGTAAGACAGAATATATGCATTGCAATTTTGCAAATAGACAACTTAGAGGTGATTAGGAAGTTAAACTGGGAAATCAAACAATCCCTCAAGTGACAAAGTTTAAGTACTTGGGATCAATTATCCAACAAGATTGTGAGATTGATGACGATGTCAACTATAGGATTCAAGCTGGGTGGTATAAGTGGAGGAAAGCTAGTGAAGTTCTGTGCGACCAAAGTATCCTATAAGATAAAAGGGAAATTTTATCGCACTGCTGTAAGACTAGCAGTTTTATATGATAGTGAATGTTGGGCTTTGAAGGAACAGCATGAACATAAAATGGGAGTAGCTGAAATGAGAATGTTGATATGGATGTGTGGTCATACAATAAAGGATAGGATTAGGAATGACCATATACGTGATCGAGTTGGAGTGGCACCTATCAGTGAGAAAATGGTAGAAAATCGTTTAAGGTGGTTTGGACATGTACAAAGAAGGCCATTAGATGCGCCAATGAAGAGGGTAGATCAAACAGTCTGGAGTCCAATTAAGAGAGGAAAAGGGAGACCCAGACGTACACTCGGGGAAGTAATAGAGAGAGATCTTTTAGTGAATGATATATCTAAGGATTTGGTTAATGATAGAGTACAATGGCGTCGTGTGATCCATGTAGCCGACCCCACCTAGTGGGATAAGGCTTGGTGGTTGTTGTTGTTGATAAATTATGCTTTCTCAACATGAGGACCGATGGGAAGCTCGAAGGCTTTATATTTGCTGTCTTTATTCTTATTCTGTTCTAATTAAACGCTGGTGTTTGCTCTATTTCTAGTTGTTTTCCATTCTTCTATGTGCATATAGCTAATTTTCTTATCACATAAAGTGGTTATATTGACTTTTGGAATAGAACACATTTAAACTCTCTTATTAGTGCTTAATCTTATCTTTGTTTACTTATATTTTGTCATTTGTCAATTCATTGCTTGATTACCATTAAGTATGAATAAGAGGAATTTAGATTATCCTTGTGACAAATCTCTGATTTGTAGTTTTTTATATGCTTTAATTGAGGCAATTAACATGATTAAGATGAAAATTTGGTCTATTGATGCTTAATGTAAATATTAGACTCTTAGGTGAAATCAGCATAAGGTTAGGATTCTTTTAGCCATAATTGTAGATTACTTAGCATTAATTGATCTATAGAACTATTTGATCATTGTTCTCTCCTCTTTTCACTTATAGGGTTGGCTAAGGACTAAATATTGTGGAGTCCTTGATGGAGAAGAAGGCTTATTGGCAGAAACTTTGTTGTAGCAGAAGAGCATGGTGCTCTTCGTGGCTTTGCCACGGCGAGTGACATGGTGAATGCGCCCAGAAAAGGGTAGAGAGCACATTTGCTTGCCATGGCGCTCCCTATATCAAAACCCAGACCCGATTTTCTTGTGACCTAAACTAGATCCAGCTCGATGACCCATTCATTTGACCTTATTTCTAGACATATAAAACACGATTTTGAAGCCCTAAGACATATATTGGAACCCCTCAAAACCGTAGCTCTCATATGTACGACATTTGGTTGTGTTCTATATTTCTATATGATGTATAGGGTCTGAAAACTATTTTGTGTTGTTTGTTTCTTACTGAATGCTTAACATTGTGCTACTTTAACTTTGAGTTTAATGAAACTTATGGGTTCATGATTTTGTTACTCTCTTTGTGAATATCTTGTGTGAATTCAAGGTGGCTTTGTTAATGGATTAAAAATGTTAAGTGATTTCCATGAATAAAATGGCATAGGAAGTAATTAATTGTGTCTAGATACTAGGTAATCGCTCTTTTCAACCTTAACCTTTGTTTGGGTGGCCATAAATGAATCAAGGTTAATTGAGAAATTAAGTGCAATTGTGGGATGGCCCGAGTTGTGGATTTAAAGTCTTGGATAATTAATTATTTTGATTTGAACTTAATCAACTTAAGTTAAATTAAGTAATGTGTGAGGTTCTAGCATTAATTAAGTTAACCTAAGCCTAGCCTAGAGGGGTTTCTCTAGGTTCTTTTGAAAAATCAATAAAAACTCCCCAAAAATCTTGAAAAGCAATGAATCCCAAAGCTTTCACTTATCAAGAATGATTTCTTCATCCTGTTTTAATCCAAATGTCCCATTTGTCCAATCTCAATTTGTTTTGAACTTATCACACTTCTTTTTACCAAATTTATACAAAAAAAATCAAATACAATGCTTTTTACACGCTTTTATCAAGTTTACATCTAGCTATTTCTTATTGCATTTAGGGATCCTTGAGACCGACACCCAGGGATAGCTTTCACTATACTTTGGGCTCAAATTCTTTGAGAGCTGATCAGAGGTGAAACTACACCGATAATCCCATTTCAATGCTCTTCAAGTGGAATATATGTACAAAACTCAAGCAATAATGAATGCTGGTGCCATCATTATTGATGACCCTAGAACTGTCATCAATACTCATACCATTCTTAGAACTGTCATCAATAACTCTTAGAACTGTCATCAATACTCATACCATTCTTAAAAAGGACATATATTCTATCAGAGAAGACCCATTAGAGAGCTTCTATGAGTATTGATGACAGTTCTAAGAGTTATTGGCTAAGTGCCCCCACCATCAAATCATTGATGAGAAGTTGATCCACTATTTCCACAACGGGTTTTTGCCTAATGAGAGAGGCATCATGGACGCTGGTGCCAACAGTTCTTTGGAAGACCTACCTCCTAAGGAGGCTTAGGCTATGATAAACATGAGAGCCAAGAACACCCAATAATACATTAGGAGAGGTTCCAAGGAGATGTTTGAGGTGAGTTCCAACCCACAACACTCAAGGAGAATCGATTCTTTGGAGGCTAAGGTGGATACTCTAAGTTCTCAACTTACTTCTCAGCTTGTCTTTATCACATTCAAGTTGAGGAATCTTCGCATGCAACAGTGTGCTCCCTCTACTTCCACGGACTTAGTTGCACTAATTTGTGAAAATTGTGGGTCAGTCATGCACATTACTAGCCGTTGTCCTAGTGAGCTGGTAGAAGCTAATGCCATTTACCAGGGGAGGTCCAATGCTAATCCCAATAAAAAATGGGATCCCCATAATAACACCTATAATGAAGGGCAGATGTCACACCCTAATTTCTGGTGGAGAGACAACAACAATGCCATGACCAATTACAAAGGTCAATCTTCTTCTCCAAGGTCCTTAGCTCCCCAAGATTCACCAAGAGGGGATGATGCGACTGCTTAAATTCTTAAGAGCATTCAAAGGTTGCATAAGGACATGAATTCTACAACGATCCAAGGTTTGCATCTCTTGAGTCCAAAATAGAGCAATGGGAGACTAGAGCTACCAACCTTTAACCTTCAAGTGGAGCTTTTCCTTCTAACACTGTGATAAACCCGAAGTCCCTCGATACCATCACCTTGAGAAGTGGTAAGAAAGTTAAATTTTAAGACCTTGATGATGATGACACTACTACAGCAATACCCAATAGCAGCGCTTTATTTGGCTCATTAGCTGTGCTTTTAAGCGCCGCGATAGGCCATTAAGCCTAACGCAGCGCTTGGTAAGCGCCGCTATACCCTACAACGGCGCTTATAATAGTAAAGTGCCGCTATGGGCCTATTATTTAAGAAAAAATAGGCCTAAAACGGTACTTATGGAAGAAAAGCACCACTTTAGGCCAAGTAATTTTAATAAAAAAATTTTAAAGTGTAACCTATAGCGGCGCTTATCGTGTGATAAGCGCCGCTATAGGCTACCTATCCCGGCATAAACGCCCCCTATAGGCTACCTATCTCGGCGCTTACTAAATGTCAGAATAGGCCGTTTAATTTTTTTTAAAAAAAGCCCATAACGGCGCTTATTATTCCAAAGCACTAGTATATGTTTTTTTTTTTAAAAAAAATAATTTTTGGTACTAACCATTAGTATAAAAAATAAACCCAAATTAAAATTCTATTATATTTTATTGATATAAAAAATGAGTACACTCACTAATAGCCAAAGAAAAAAACAGAAAACATGAAAAGCCTTATAATCACAAATTATGAAAAACACAAACACACTAATATACAAAATACCGAAAACAACAAAGATAAACTTTACAAATAAATGTGATGCAAAAGAAAAAAGAATTGACAGATCATTTTCATTTAACCTTTAGGTCACCCCTGCTCTCTTACATCCTCTAGTGGCATCTTCATGTGATTGAACCAGATCCTTCTCCAAGATAGATGTTAGAAAAGGTGGTGGCTTAACAACTAACTCAATCCAATGGAGACACCTTTTTTGCCCGATTCACTCAATGTCAACAATTCTCCAAGTTAGAGGCTAGAGAAGGTGGGGGCTTGACCTCTTAAATAGTCTCCACACATCCAATTCCATAGCATTTGACCACTAGGAAAAACAAAAACAGGATGAGAAGATGTCTGTTGCATTATTTATCCACAAAAAAGAACAAAGCCAATCACCACCAACAATATAGGCACGTGAGTACAGAGAAATATGTGAGGGGGAAATGTATCAACCTGAATGAAAAAAATAAACTAAATTTTGATGATACATCATGAAACTGCAATTAGTATTCAATATAGTATAAACAAAGGATGAATCTCCATCTATGCAAGCAAACAGAGTAAGAACCATAAAATCCACAGTTAATATTAAAACAACTTCAAGTTTAAACCCACAACCGAGCTTTCATTTGTAAATTTTTCCAAGTAATATGTAATCTTCCAAATATTTTCTGCAAAAAAGAATCTAAAATATCACTTCTTCTCATGTCACTCTTGGCCTCTACATCTTCCTCATACTAGACAACCATCCTTTCACATCAAGGCCATATTTAAACCATATTAATAATTGTCATTGTGAAGTTTAATTACCATTATATCCACCCTGAGTAGATGATTTATCAACCTCTCTTGCACTAACATATAATTTGATAAGTATGATCTCCACCACAATTGTTATTCAGATATGCTGTTTGACAGCATCGAATGTCATTCACATGACAAAAGGGACCATATGAACTGTAATTTCTTTTCTACTAGATTCATGCAATCCTCATGAATGGGCTATAGGATTCTAAATACTGAATTTTTTTTTTTTTTTGCTGTGACTAAATACCTAACAATGCAACATCAAATCATATTTAATTATCAAGAATTTTTTGTCAAGAGTCATTTTAAATGGTAGATTACTCATGAGAGAATTAACAAGTCTAAAAAATCCATTTTCCAATAACTAGAGGTAGGAAATCGGGCAGGCCCACGAACAAAAAAACCCCGTATTTGTGAAGCCCGGTCCTTGAGTCGTTGGGCCTCGGGCCGGCCCTCGGGCTTCAACTTTTTTTAAAAAAAATTCTAATTTTGAGTGTGTATTGCTAACGAAAATAATGGACCTATAATGAAAAATATAAATATATATGATCCAAATTATATTTAAATACAAACTTACCAAACATTAGTGCATTGCCATATACCAACTCAACAACTCATAAATTATGTACTAAGTCTAGAACTAGAAGTCACACCACAATTACATAGAATGTTCTTATTAATAAGGAATTAAATTATAAAAATGGGACTTATAGGACTTGAATCTAACCTAATAAGCATTTAAATTATTATCGTCCATATGCATATATACAAAAATAGCACACCCATTTAACTCTTTGAGCAAATAAAAATAAAAAAAATGTAAAAAAAAAGGGAGGACCAATAAACGGGCTTAAACGGGCCAGCCCGCTGGCAAGCCTGTCAAAGCCCGCGGCCCGACGGGCCAGCTCGTTTAAGCCCGCTCCCCTTTTTTTTGCTCTAAAATCAAAGCCCGACCCTCCTCGGGCTAGGGCTTAAACGAGCCGGTCCGAATTCCCGGCTCTAAATAACCACATAAACTTGCACACAAACATAGAATAAAAAAAAAGTAATTTACAGAATAACCACATCAAAGCCAACTGAATCAAAACTGCAGATGACTTGCAACGTTTTCTTTTGTCAAACCAGGTACATTCATCAGTTCGAGAATTCTCTTTGGCACAGCCTCTGATACAAATGGAAAAAATATCTCATAAGATATACAACAACGAATTCTTAAGAAAGTTGTTCAGGAAAAAAGATTGTGGTAGAATAATCTTTAAACATATTTCAGTAACACCAATGCAATCAGTTCATTGGATGAATGTACAGAACGCAAGAGAGTTGACAAGAAGATAGGATGTTGAAGATTCATACTGTCAAGCCCCAGTTGGTTCACAGCATTGACAAATTGTTGATGCAGTTCCACTGACCAGACCACACGGGCTTCTTAGATGTAGATGGGTCATCATTCTCCAGTTCACCATCATCATCTTCTTTTGAACTGTTCCTCTTTTCTGACACTTTAACTTCTTTTACCGCATCAAAACTACCCTGTATGCTCCCTCATTAAAGTAGGAATAAAAACTGACAAGTTAGATTAGGTTGTCACATGTATATGCAAACTCCTATTTTATTTATACACTTGCTCATGATCAATGCAAGTGTTCAGTTACATTCGGTTAAAACATGAGTCAACAATGTCTGTCTGATCAAAAGGTACATAGCATTGCCAAAAACCTTTAGCACCAAATCAAGCAAAGGCAACAGATCCAAGGACAACAACAAAAACAACATACAAAATATGTTGTTAAAAGTAAAGTGTTTCCTACATTTTCACCTGTTAGAATCTTCCAATGACTAATTAGTTTCATAGCTGCTCTCCAACTCATATGAAGACAGCCCTCTAAAATCACCAGTAGGGGAAATTTTTGAACCTGAAAAGCCAACTGCTCAAACACTCAGAAATAAAGAGAAGTAAAAAGGGAACTAAGGGAGAACGAAGAAAGCAGAAATCAAGGCCCACTACTTGAGGCTGAAACAAATAGGATCCGAAGAAGGTGCAGTGAAAACGTTAATACTTTAGAAGCAATTTTCAATGGTAGCCACAGTGATAAGAAACAGCAAGCAAGAAATAAGAAAAAGATGATAATGATCATACTAAACAACAGAGCCACATAAGTGCTAATATGGCATGTAAATTATTCTTTAAACAAGTCAACTTGCAAAGTAACTCATCAATATGTTATGATACTTACGGAGCCACATGAGTGTTTACTAGTGTGAAATATATCTTCCAGAAGTGTCTTTTTTTCATAAAAAAATTTATGGTTCTGCTAAAATTAAATTCATAAGATAAACTGACCTTGTTTGATATGACATTCCAAAGTCCATCACTAGCTATTATTAGAAAATCTACACCATCAATCTCTTCTTCCTAAGCCACAAAAGTAATGAAAAGGTGAGAACTTAGCAAATAGCATATGTGTGACAACCTGAAAAACAATACAGGTGTAACAAATGGGAGGTCAAACTTATAATCTTAGACAAGCTGAAGTTCTGGATCGGCAGCAACAAATGGCTTAAGAAGTTTGTCATCAAATGCACTGGAAACAGCTAGAAACCAACAACCCACCATGTGCCTATTAAGGTAAGCAGGAGAGTTAGCAACTTAGTATAATCCATGAAAAGAAGTTTATAACCCACTAAATTAACCCACACAACGACCATTCAACCAGACTGACTCCAGAATCACATATTAATTACTAATAACTTACAGATGAAACACGAGAAATAGGTCAGAAGAGCACTGGTAAAAACCAAAAATAAATGACGAGATTACAAGAGCAAATATACCTGCCCAAATAACAAATTCCCCCAACCTGTTCAATTCTCTAACGTTCATCATATCTATCAGGTTTGTGGTCATTTGACAAAGGGACAGCTACAACAAGACACACAAAAATCAAATCACAAAGAAAGAGAATGGAACTGATAGCAAAACATGTTTCCCTGTGATGAAATGAAAATCATAAGAAAATTATCCAAGAAATAATCAAACTCTACCAATAGAAAACCATATTTTTGAGAGTATGAACCTAGCTCCCATCAAAACGATATATACATCTGGGCCAAATTTCTGACATTATTAAACAAGACACTTCGATTCACAGCCCCCTACAAAATTCCTTTTCATGCAATTATGCAGCAAGAACAAACTAGCAATCGGAATTACAAAAAACAAAGACTCAGGTGCTGATTACAAGTTACGATCAATCGAAGAACAATTACAACAGAAAAGCGAGACAACCCCATTAAAGACAAAAGCAAGATTGTTCAAAAAATTCAGAGAAGTTACTAGAATCATAGAATATACACCTCAATCGGCATCATAAGCTCCAGTACTTAGTGGAAAGATGAAGTATAACTCAGTCTAATAATTAAAGAAACAAGGAGTAACCTGAGATTGGACTCAAAATGTAAGGATTTCAATCCCGTTAGATCTAACACGACGAATTGACTGAAATTCCAATCAGAATAAAGCACATGAAAACGAAGCAAAAACCAGAAACGCGCCTGATTTGAGAATTCTGAAATAAGAGGTCTCGAGCAGCAAGCACCGAAGCAAACTGAAAAAAATATCCTTCACTGGAATACTTGCCAGTAAATTTCCTGAGTGTGTGGTAAAATGTGTTAGGATCCCCTCCAGGGTATATATACACCTTGAATTTCCTCTCCATTTCTGCATAATTCAACTTGAACACATTCGGCGAGTGATATATATTAGATAATTCCCTTATATTTCCAACCTTCAGAACCGTATTCTTCACTTCAGCATCAACCAGATCACCGACAGAAACCTTCGAAATTGCAAAAAAAGATGGAAATCAAGAAAAATAAAAAAAAATGAAATTTTGCAACAAAAAATACAACAGAAATGTGAAAAAAGGGAAGCTCTGAAACCTTCGAAATTGAAAAAAAGAGGGAAATTAAGGAAAATCAAGAAACAAAATCTTGCACCGAAGAATACAACAGAAATGTGAAAAAAGGGAAGCTCTGAAACCTCTGAAAATGGAAAAAAAAAAAAAGGAGGGAAATCAAGAAAAACAAAATCTCACAATAAAGAATAGAACAGGAATGGGGAAAAAGGCCATACCTTAGTTGGGGGAGGAATAAAACAAGAATGGTGAAAGAGAGTAAGGCTAGGGTTTTGAGGAGAAGGAGTGAGCCGCAGATGGAGAAAAGAGTAGAAGGTGAGGATTACTGTTGAGATTGCTTGACGAATATGGGATTTGTATGGAGAATTTCGCTTTGATGATGCTAAATCGAAGATGCAGAGAGAGTGGTCGATGGGGCTTCTCTGGTCTCTCTGACTTCCCTCTCTCACTAATGCTGGCGGAGAAAGAAGATTATTTAGGGTGATGAAGAGAGGTAGAGATGGATGAAGAAAAGGAGAGAGGCGGGGTGGTTTGAGGCACGAAAATGAGGAGAAAAGGAGGATATGCAAGATCCGGGAGGGAAAAATAATATTTGGGAAAATGATAAAAAAATCTCTTTCAATTTGTAAAATCTCAATAACAACTATAATGTAGGTATTAACAACTCCACTATGAGGCATTAACAACTAGTAACAACTCAAAGTTCCTTATTTGGGATTTTACAAATTGAAAAGTATTTTTTTGTCATTTTCCCAAAAAATATTTGGAGAGGGAAATGGGAAAAACGAGAAGGAGGAAATGGGAAACAAGGGTGCCGGAAGTAAAATAAGGGTTTGTTTGGTACAGCTTATGAAACCATGGTTTGGAACTAGAATATTCTTTCAAAACCATGGTTTGCGCTCCAAACCATGGTATCATAAGCTGTACCAAACGAGTTCCAAATTTCGCCCAACCCGGCACTTATCAAAACATAAGCGCCAGGTTAGATCATTAAAATTTCAAAAAAAAAAAACTAGAAAACCTAATCCAGCGCTTATAATTTATAAGCATCGTGACAGGCAAATGAAATTTTTTTTTTAAAAAAAATTTCATTTGCCTATCCCGGCGCTTATAAATTATAAGCGCCGGGATAGGTTTTAGATATTTTTAAAAAAATAAAAGCTAAAAACAAAAAGCCTATTGTGACACTCATTTGACCCGATTTTTGGACATATAAAACAAGATTTTGAAGCCTTAAGACACATATTGGAACCCCTCCAAACCCTAGCTCTCATATTTCCTCTCATCTTGTATCATTTCATCCTTCCATTACTGATGACTCCCCATTTATCATTAATTTAGGGCATATTTGGAATATATTTGGGGAGTCATCATTGCTAATTAAGGGCATTTTAAGAGTTTTTAAGAGAAAATTGTATAAATCTGTCATATGAACTTAATTTGATTAATTTTAAAAAAAATATGATAATTTATTAGGAAATTTAATTAGCATGATTCCCTCACATTTATGCATGTTTGGATAGGTAAATATGAACATTCTAAGCAAGGAAGGAGAAAAAGATCAGAGGAAAAGCGTGGAGAAAGCTGGAGGTCATTTAAGGAAAATCGCTGAAAATTGTTTCTAATGTCGCGACATTGCACTAAGATGTCACGACATTGCGCGAAAATTCTGAAAAATCTGCAAAACGCATAGCTTCAATTTTTACTCTTTTAAAACACCTAGGGCACGAAAATTGAGAGAGAATCAGCCCCCTTTCAACCTTAGAACCCTTTGGAATCATAAGACTCATCGGTGCACACATCTTTGGAGCTAGGGTTTGCAAAATTGGAGGTTGAGAAGCAAAATTGGAGGGGTTTCTTGCCCTACGGTGATAGATTCTTCTTGTTTTCTTCAATTCTTTGTTACTTTTGTGAATTAAACATGGGATCTCTTTGTATTTTCTGGTTTAATTCATTCATGAGTAACTAAATCATTTGTTCTAGGATTGATTCAAACCTTGTATGGATTGAAACCTAATTTGTTTCCTTTTCTTTTAGAATTTAATTACTATTTATGTTGATTTATCTTGTTTCTAATGCCTCTAATTGACTTATCACCCTTTAGAGCGATTTGTTCATTTAAATTATACTCGAGAGACATAGTTTAGGTGTAGAACTAGGATAAATCAAACTAGACTTGAAGTTTAAATCAACTAACGGATGGTTTGTCGGTATAATAGAGATACATCTATCGACCTAGTTTTGTCAGATTAAGGTTGACCCTTAAGGCATACTTTCATTAATTTATAACAAGAGATTGAGCAAGTTTAATAAGAAGTATATGCTTGATATTAGTCGAGAGAGCGTTTCAAGTATATTAGAACCTTAGACAAACACAGATTGTTATTTAAAGACTAAAGGAATGGAAATTAATTAGGGTTCATGAAATACAACGGTGAGAATTAATCCTAGGCCTAGTTAATTGATAAATTAAATCTTTCTTGTTTGTTTCTTTATTTTTATTTTAAAATTAGTTTTCAAAACCAGTTTTCTAAAAGAATTTGATTAGTTCAACTTAATTGAGTTCATTAGCCTATTGTTTGATTGGGATTTTTAAACAAATCTCCGTGGGAACGATAATTTTATACTACGTTGCGATCCGTACTCTTGCTGGCGAACAATTACCCTTTCCTTCTACTCATGGTAGCCACTTCCTCCTACCTTGTTTTTGATTTCCCCAAGGAAAGTAGTAGCTAGGCTCCATCATTCTTGATGGTGGGAGTTATGGATGAGCTTGGAGTATATTAAGGGAGTTTTTAGTTCTAAACCTTCTTCCTTTTGTTGTATTTATACTTTTCTAGGGTTCTTGGAGTATATGTATGACATTTAATTGTGTTCTTCATTTCTATATGATGTATAGGGTTTGGAAACTATTCTGTGTTATTTCTTTCTCGCTGAATGCTTAACATTGTGCTACTTTAACTCTGAGTTTAATGAAATTTATGGGTTTATGACTTTGTTACTCTCTTTGTGAATATCTTGTGCTAATTCAATGTGGCTTGGTTAGTGGATTAAAAATGTTAAGTGACTTCATGAATGAAATGGCATGGGAAGTAATTAGTTGTGTCTAGACATTAGGTAATCACTCTTTTCAACCTTAATCTTTGCTTGGCCGGCCATCAAAGAATTAGGGTTAAGTGGGAAATTAAGTGCAATTTTGGGGTGGCCCGAGTTGTAGATTTAAAGTCTTGCATGATTAATTATTTCTTAATTTGAACTTAATCAACTTAAGTTAAATTAAGTAAGGGTTAAGGGTCAAAAATGTATATGTGATTTTGTCAAAAGTTTATCTAGCACCAAATTTTTTTGGACCAAAAATACACATAAACTTTCAAATCGGATCAAAAGTCACATTTACAATTATATTCCAAAAGGAAGCGCTTGGTGCTGGATGAACCTTTTTACAAAATCACATGTGCATTTTTTATCCTAATTTAACTGTAAATGTGTATTTTTGATTCAATTTGAAAGTTCATGTGTATTTTTGGTCCAAAAAGTACATTTGACCCTTAACCCTTTAAGTCATGTGCGGGTTCCGCCATTAATTAACCTAAGCCTAGCCTAGAGGGGTTCCTCTAGGGTTCTTTTGAAAAATCAACAAAAACTCTGCAAAAATTAGAAGCAATGAATCCCAAATCTTTCACTTATCAAGAATGATTTCTTCGTCATGTTTTAATCCAAATCTCTCATTTGTCCAATATCAATTTGTTTTGAACGTGTCACACTTCTTTTTACCAACTTTATATAAAAAATCAAATACAATGCTTTTTATCCGCTTTATCAAGTTGACATCTAGCTATTAGGTTCCGATTGCATTTAGGGCTCCTTGAGACTGATACCCAGGGATAGCTTCCACTACCCCTTGGGTTCAAATTCTTGGAGAGCGGATCCGAGGCGGCATTACATCGATAATCCCATTTCGGGGCTCTTTAATGGATTGAGTAATGTGATATCAGAATTTATTTAATTTTAATTTACCAATGATTAGAATATTGTAGAAAGAATCTCTAATTGACTATATTTTAGGAAATATGGTTTAAGAAAATATTTCTAAATATGTTTTTTAAAAAACATATTAGGCAAGAGTGGTCTTAGGAAACTTATTAGGAGAGATTTCTCTCAATAAATGATCAAATTCCACCTACTTCAATCATTAAACTTATGACCATATAAGTAGCTTGAACATATTATATTGGCCTTATATCTATGTATTGATGGGATGTAACTCCTTTTATCCTTATAATATATATTGTCTTTTTATAATAAAAAAGTAGCTTGAACAAAGGAGTATTGAAGAGCACCAATGATTAAGTGTGCGATGTAGCGTGCCATTGGGTCCGCCCTTCAAGATAATAAAAACATAGTGGAAGCTAACCATCGGGTGTTGTTTTCTTGAGGAGCCTAAATGCAAATGGTTCCTAGTAACTAAATTTAAAACTAATTGGACGGGAAAAACATTTTTGTGTGGTTTTAAGTATGTGGTTTGTAAAAAGTGTGTGTTATATTCAAAAACAAATTAATATTGGATGAAAAGGGAGATTTGGATCAATGGGATTGAGTAATCCTTTGTGATTAGGGGCTTTAAAAATCATTGCTTCAAATTGTGTTTAGGGAGTTCTTTTTGTTAATTAAAAGTCCCCTAGAGGAATCACTTTTGACTAGGCTTGGGTTGGGTGAATTAGTACTGAAAACCCACTTACTAATCCCTCCAACTTCAAGTTGAAGAAGTTCAATAACCAAAATGAATTGCTAATTGTAAGGGGCTCCTTGTGTTAGAATAATATGTTTTGATGATAACTAAACAAAACTTAGGCATAAGGAAGGGCTATGATAAGATCAGAATTATCTTAGGAATAATCTGATAGAAAATCCTAAGTCTTGCCCAATCGATCAGGGATAGATTACAAGTCATAGACCTTAAGCTTAATCGATTAGAGATGAATCAAGTTCAGATCAGATAGCGCCCAATCGATTAGAGGCCCCTGTAATCGATGAGAGAAATTGGAGTAATCGATTAGAGATGAATCAAGTTCAGATCAGATAGTGCCTAATCGATTAGAGGCCCCTGTAATCGATGAGAGAAATTGGAGTAATCGATTAGAGTCACCCAATTGATTAAGAAGATCTTAGACTAATCGATCAGAGTCCAGTAATCGATTAAAAGAAAAATGCCCAATCGATTAGAGTCATGTAATCGATTAGAGAAGATTAAGTAATCTGAATGTAATCTGTTTGTAATCGATTAGAGTAATATGTAATCTATATGCAATCTATGTGTAATCGATCAAACTTGCCTAATCGATTAGGCTTTCCTGTAATCAATTAGGCACATGAATTTCTAATCTATTGCTCAGTGATGCAGGACATAATCTATGTTTTAATCGATACGTAATCGATCAGTCACTAAGTCATGTGATCGATTAAAGGCTATAATCTGAGTGGCGATGAGAAATATTCAAAATCAATGACAAGCCTATTTTTAGCCTACCAAGTACAGAGTGGTTCAAACCTACTTAAGGAAGTTTACGTTAGGACTCAATCTGATCAAAAGAGCCGTTGTAACTCACCTATTCTTAAGTGTGTAACACAATCTGTTCAATTGAGTGAACAATTAATCTGTATTCATTATCAAAGTGAGAATTACTCTTAAGATAGTGGGATCTTAAGAGTAGGGTGTAAACTTACAAAGTGTAAGGGGGAGTGACCAGTAAAGAGGGAAGTTCTTGCTGTCACTTGTAAAGGCTGTCAAGAGCCTGATTTAATCTTGAGGAATTAGTGGAACCCAACTGCAGGTTGGAGAACTGGACGTAGGCCAAGTTTGGGCTGAACCAGTATAAGTTATGTTGTTTCTAAGAGATAGTTTTTAAAAGCACAATTCACCCCCCCTCTTGTGCATTCCTGCCTGTTACATTTGGTATCAGAGCCTGGTCTTCTCATATTCCACTGATCCCACGATCAGGAGAAGAAAAGATCTATCATGGCAGGATATGATAATGTGCTCCCAGAAGGCAGCTCAATCAACAAACCCCCTGGATTCAATGGTGAACATTATACTTTTTGGAAGATGAAGATGAAGGTGTTTATCAAATCATCTGGGTATGATCTCTGGAGGATAGTCGAAGAAGGAAATCTTGTTCACATGAAAACAGAAAATAGAGTTCAAGTGCCAAAGCTCCCTCAGGAGTTAACAGATGATGACAAAGGAGACCTGGAACTCAACAGCAGAGCAGTCTTGATTCTTCAGAATGCCCTAAGCCAAAAAAGAATACTTTAGAGTATGTCATTTGGAGACTGCAAAAGAGATGTGGGACGCCCTAGCAGTTACTCATGAGGGGACCAGTGGTGTAAAGACTAGAAGAGTTGAGCAACTTATTACTGACATTTATTCAAAATGGAAGAAGGAGAACCAATTAGGGAGCTAGAAATCAGATTCACTCACTTGATCAACAACCTTACAGCTCTAGGAAGAAGGATCTCAGAGGCAGAACAAGTCTCCAAAATCTTAAAGATTCTGACTCCTGAATGGCAGATGAAAGCTATGGCAATCCAAGAAATGAGAGGAGAATCCATGAGCTCCATCACCTCATTATTTGGAAGCCTCGCTGAGTATGAAACGACCATTAAAGTGCAAAGAGAACTCTATGGAGATAAAAAGAAAAAGAATCTTGCACTAACAGCCTCCACAAAAGATGATGAGGATGAGGAAGATGAGGAGGAACTGGATGATGATGAGATGGCCTTTATGGTCAGAAAATTTAGAAAGTTCTTCAGAAATAGAGGGAGATACCAGAGAGGTGGCTCAAGTAACATCAGAAAGGACTCCCAGAAAAATGCTCTTGTGTGCTATGAATGCAAGAAGCCTGGACACTTCAAAGCAGAATGTCCAAGTCTTCAAAGATTCAAGGAAAAAGAGAAAAAGAAGGAGAAATTTCAAGGCAGAAAGAAAGCCTATGTTTCATCTATATGGGGAGACAGTTCGGATGAAGAGACTAGCGATGCTGAGGAAGCAACCAACCTCTGTCTGGTGGCTCAAGAGGAATCATCCGACAATGAGGTATACTCTACTGACCCATCTTTTCAAGAGCTTCAAGATGCCTATAATGATATACATGTTGAATTTGAGAAGCTAGCAAAAGAAGTATCTGTCTTGAGAAAGAAAAACAAAGAACTTGAAAAGAAAGTTGAAAAACCTGATTGTGAAAAATGTAAACAAATCTCATAAAGGGCTCTTCAAGAAAATTCTGATTGTAAAAATTGCGAAACTTTTCAGAAAGAAAATAAGAAAATTTCTGAGATTTTAAAGAAGTTCACCAAGAGCACATAAATACTTGATGTTATGCTAATGAATCAAAAGGCATATAGAGATAAAACTGGGATAGGGTATGATTCAACTCCCAAAAATTTGAAAGGATATAAATCTGTGCCAAAGGAGAAACCTTACTGGAAGTTTTTCAGAAAAACTTCAGATTATTCATCACCTTTTTCTTTCTGCAATTACTGCAATAGAAAAGGCCATTCTGAATCAACATGTTATCCTAAGAAATATGGATTATCAAATTCATACAAGTGGGTCCCTAAAGGAACACATGAGCCTAAGATCCACTTGGATCAAAGGCAGCAAACTAATCCCAAAGGACCCAAGAAAATCTGGGTACCTAAACCTGTTTAGTCTGTGCAGGTATGTCTCACAGCATCCAACAATGCTAAATGGTATATAGACAGTGGATGCTCAAGACACATGACAGGAGACAAAGAGAAACTGGACAACCTGATTTTAAAGGATGGTGCCAAAGTTAGTTTTGGAGGAAATCAGTCTGGCAAAATTACTGGGAAAGGAGACATTGGTCCAGTCAAAGACATCTATCTTGTGGAAGGTCTCTGTTACAACTTGCTAAGTGTCAGTCAAAGTACTGACAGAGGTAACTGGGTAATTTTTGATTCAAATGAATGCCTAATAGTAGATAAGAAAGAACTAGCTATAGACAAATCAAATATGAAATATAGATTGAAAGTTAACAGGAATGGAAATTTATATGTAGTAGATTTAAATCAGCAACTCTCTGAAAAATGCCTTATAAGCAATTCTGATAACTGTTGGCTATGGCATAAAAGATTAGCTCATGTTAATATGACTCAACTAGAAAAGCTAATCAAAAGGGATTTAGTTATTGGGATACCGAATATGAAAGTTAAATCTGATTTGGTGTGTGAAGCATGTCAAAAGGGGAAACAAACAAAGTCCTCTTTCAAACCTAAGAAGGAAGTTACCACAACTAGACCCCTGGAACTAGTTCATATGGACTTGGTTGGAGCAGCAAGAGTGAAGAGTCTAGGAGGAAGTCTGTACACTCTTGTGATTGTGGATGACTATTCTAGGTTTACCTGGATTATGTTTCTTTCCTCCAAGGATGAAACCTTTGATGCTTTTTATCTGTTTGCTAAGAAAGTGCAGAATGAAAAAGACAAGAAAATCAGCTCAATCAGGACAGATCATGGAGGAGAATTTGAAAACCAAGACTTTCTAGAGTTGTGCAAAGAAAATGGAATCAATCATAATTTCTCAGCCCCTAGAACTCCTCAACAGAATGGAGTGGTTGAAAGGAAGAACAGAGTACTCACTGAGATGGCCAGAACTATGCTAAATGGAAAAGAAGTATCTCAAGTGTTCTGGGCAGATGCAATGAGTACTGCATATTACATTTCAAACAGAGCCTACATTCGAAAAGGAATCGACAAGACTCTATATGAGCTTTACAAAGGAAGAAAGCCAAATGTAAGTCATCTTAAAGTTTTTGGTTCCAAATGCTTCATCCACAACAATGGGAAGGTAAACCTAGGTAAATTCGATCCTAAATCTGATTCTGGAATTTTCATTGGCTACTCTTGTAGAAGTAAGGCTTATAGAGTTTTCAATAAAAGAACCTCTACTGGTGAAGAGTCAGTTCATGTAGTCTTTGATGAAACTGACTCTGAACAGAATATCTCAGCAGAAGATGAATCTATTTTTCAAAAGAGGTCTAAAAACTCTACACAATCATTATCTCCACCAAATGAATCCCATGAGGAGGGACAAGAGGATGATCTTCATGATGCACCAGCTGGACCCTCAGCGTGGAAACATCACAAGGATCATCCACCTGAGCAAATCATTGGTGGTATTAATGAAGGTGTTAAAACCAGAAATCAAGTTCAAAATGAAATGCATTTCTCTGCCTTTATTTCTGAAATTGAACCTACTTGCATTGAAGAAGCTCTAAAGGATTGTGATTGGATAGTTGCAATGCAAGAAGTGCTCAATCAGTTTGAAGGAAGTCAAGTTTGGGATTTAGTACCTAGGCCATCAAATTATCCTATTATTGGAACTAAATGGGTTTTCAAAAACAAACTTGATGAGTATGGATCTGTGGTCAGAAATAAGGCAAGACTTGTGGCTAAAGGATATAACCAAGAAGAAGGTATCGATTATGAGGAGACTGTTGCCCTAGTTGCAAGATTGGAAGCAATAAGACTATTTTTGGCTTTTGCATCTCTCAAGAATTTTAAACTTTATCAAATGGATGTAAAGAGTGCCTTTCTTAATGGTTATATCAAGGAGGAAGTATATGTTGAACAACCTCCTGGTTTTGAAATATCTACTAAACCAGATCATGTTTTTAAGCTTAAAGAAGCCTTATATGGACTTAAACAAGCCCCAAGAGCCTGGTATGAAAGATTAAGTGACTTTCTTTTAGAAAAAGGTTTTTCAAGAGGAAAAGTAGATACCACTCTATTTATTTTACATAAAAAGAAAAACATGCTTATTGTACAGATTTATGTAGATGATATTATTTTTGGTGCTACTGATGAATCTCTCTATGAGGAATTTTCTAAGACTATGCAGGGAGAATTCGAGATGTCAATGATGGGGGAACTCAACTTCTTTTTAGGTCTTCAGATTAAACAAAGAAAGGATGGGATCTTCATTTCCCAATCCAAGTATGTGAAGGAGATTTTGAAGAAATTTGGAATGGATCTGTCCAAGGAAGAAGATACCCCTATGAGCTCTACAGTAGTAATGGATGCTGATATAGAGGGAAAGGACTTCAATAAATCAACATATAGAGGTCTAATTGGTTCTCTCCTATATCTAACTACCAGCAGACCAGATATTCAATTTAGTGTGGGAGTATATGCCAGATATCAAGCTAATCCAAAGGAAACACACCACATATGTGTTAAGAGAATCTTGAGATATCTGGTAGGAACTCAGGAGCTGGGGTTGTGGTATCCAAAAGGAACTCAGGAGTATCTCATTGCTTACTCAGACTCAGACCATGGTGGGTACAAAACTGATAGAAAGAGTACCAGTGGTCAATGTGTATATCTTGGAGGATCCTTAGTCTCCTGGGCAACCAAGAAACAAACATGTGTCTCCTTATCTTCAACTGAAGCAGAATATATAGTTGTTGCAAGCTGTTGTGCTCAAGTTCTATGGCTCAAGCATCAATTAAGGGATTTGGGGATGGAGTTTCCAGAAGTTCCAATCCTCTGTGATAACACAAGCACGATCAGCTTGGCCAAAAATCCTGTGCATCACACAAGAACAAAGCACATTGATGTAAGGCATCATTTCATCAGAGACCATGTGCAAAAGAAGGATGTCAGAGTGGAATTTATTTCGACACACTTGCAGCTAGCTGATATTTTCACTAAACCCTTAGCAACTGAACAATTCATGTTCATCATAAGAGAATTGGGAATGGTAAATCCCAATGAGTTGTAAGTCTGTATAAAATTCTTTTATTCTCTAAGATTTATCTGAAATATTCCATGTTTTGATGATCTAGTACTAACTTAGGCATCGAAGTGCCAAATTAAAATTTTGCAGGTTCTGCGTCCAATCGATCAGGCAACCTCAATCGATTACAGAGCATACCCTGTAATCGATTAGGCATCGATTAGAGAAGAAAGGTAGATCAATTAGGGAAAAGGTATAATCGATCAGAACTGTCTGATCGATCACAAGGAAGGAGTAATCGATTGGGCATCGATCACTCAGCGTGGACCTATCGATCACAGCAATCCCTAATCGATCAGACGCATCCCATCAATCAGAGACTACTCCCTGTAATCGATTACTCAGCACACGTAATCGGTTAGGCGTCAACGGTAACATTTGTAACGTACACTTTCTCTGACAGTTACATGATTTTCTGTGATTTCTCTCTCATATATACTTGACATATGTAACTGAAGCATCATTTCGCACCATATTGCATTCACTCTAAGCCTCTTCTCTTCATCTACTCTTGAACCCTAACGTTCGAACCATCAAATTCCTTCGTAACCATTATAACTGTAGCCATTACTCGAATTATCATCAGACATAACTCCTCCAAACCAGTTACAACCTTTCGAATCACCAGCCATACCCTTAAACCTTCTATATAAACCCTCTCAATGGCACCCAAAATGCGCATTCCAAAGAATTACAGAGCCCAAATCATACCCGATACAGCTCCATTACCTCAAGGAGACCCGGCATTAACCTACAGACATCCTTCCCCTCCTTCAAACCCTACTCCCTCCACCTCTCAACCCACACCAAAAATGGCCAAAACTCGTGCTAGTGCAAGCAAGTCCCCAGCGAAGAGTTCTTCTACTGTCAAAGTTAGAGAACTTATTTCAGGAGATACCATGGTTCCCATTGATTCCTCTTATGCCCAAGGTCCCATTGAAGATGCATCAGAAGACATACAGAAGAGGTCCTTACAACAGAGATGTGGATATATGGACATTGACTATCTGGACAGAAATGGATATCCGGTGAAAGAGTGGTTGCAGCCTTATGAATCATGGCTCAGCATTAAGAATCATTATAATGAGCAAGTCATCAAAGCCTTCTACACAAACCTAAAGATTTCTGTCACAGAAGTAGAAGGTAAGACCACAGATATCAAAATTTCATCTCAAGTCAGGGGAAAACCATTTTCTTTCACTTGGAAGGATTTGAACCAGTGGCTTCATATGGATGGGCCTAATATGGAAGAATACAACTCTTGGCAGATAAGGGAGAAATTTTCAGATGAGGAACTCAAGAAGATCTATCAGCCAACTAGTCCTATTGAGGGTAATCTGAAGCCTGCCCAACTGCCTCCTGCATATAGGGTTCTCCACTATGCCTACTCTAGATGTATGGTCAACAAGGCAAGAAACTTCACCCTGATCCTTGATATTGACAATCCCATCCTACCCATGCTGATCAACAAAGTCCCCATCAACCCTGGGCAAGTCATCTGTGAGGAATTTCTGAGGTTTCAGAAAACAAAGACAGTCAAGACTCCTCTTCCTTTTGCTCAACTCATCTCGTTCATTCTCTGCAACAACAAAATCTTCTGGTTGGATACTGATCAAAACAAGGAACCCCCAAAGTGCAATCTGACCACCCTGAAAAAGATGGGGTTGAACCCGTTTGGTCAGGTTTCTTCTGTGTCTGAACCTATCATCCATATTGAAGAGGAACAGCCTCAAGAGGGACTTGAGCCAGGAGAAATACCTGTCCAGGAGGCACATGTCCAGGAGCCTCAGGAACAGGAACCTGTTACCCCTGCACCACCAGTTCCTGAACCAGCAGCAGCACTAGTACCTGAAGCAGGTGCTTATCTTCCTACCAATCTGCTTAATCAACTGGTAGAGCAAGTATCTGCCAGAGTTGTGGAAGAAATGGCCTTAGAACACCAAGCCATGGAGGATCGATTGCTGAAAAGATTAGTGGCTGCTCTGAATGACTCAGTGGTCAAGTCTATCAAGGAAAGCACCATGACTATTTTTGAAGGGTATGATGCTGTAGTCAATATGCACAAGTTCTTGCACAACATACTTGTTGGGCTGGAGGACATACTGAGGCAATCTCATCAGGTCAATCTCTCAGGCTCTCCTCTATAACCCTTTGCTGGGCATGAGGCTCATTAGGTATCCCCCATCCATTATTCACCCTCTTACTCTCATCCCTCTCCTCCAATTCCCCAAACACAAACCTCTCCCAAAAACACTCCTCCACCATCTAAACCTTCATCTCCCTCCAAGAAAACTTCTTCCAGCTCCTCAGACAACCCAGACCCTCCACCCTCTCCTATCCACATCCTTACACCTGTCTCTCATCCTGCACCTCCACAACAGCCTACTTCTCCATCCCTACCTTCCCCTAAACCTGAAATTGCCAAAACCTATATCAGAAAAGAGAAAGCTACCCTAGTTGCCTCCCCCTTCCCTTGATGATGCCAAAAAGGGGGAGAAGATATTCAGTGTACCAACCCCTGGAGAAAGCAGTCAAATTCAAGAAAAGGCTGTGGAAGCTGCCACCATCCTCTCAACCATTGCCTCTGAAACTCCTCAGAAGTCCCAAATTCCTGAGGAAGCCACCATGAGCCAGACACTTGAGGAAATCCATGAGCTTGCAGAAGCCATCAAGCTAAGCATGGCTGAAGACGAAGTTGTGATAGAAGAAGCCTCAGATTCTGAAGTTGAGTCCACCGATGACTATGGTTTTATATGAAGGGGAGCCCAAACCTGTCGCTATTGACTTGTTGCCTCACTACCTTCATCAGGCAGAAGTATTGCATGAGCAAGTGGAAGAATTCATTCAACAGACTGAACAGGCCCAAATAGAAAGGGAAGTCAGGGATGCAGTTAGGGAATCTAAGCAGAAAGATCAAGTTCCTAAGCCTGTGATTCCCAGTTGGGGTGTCCAGAGACAAGTAAACTTTAAAAAGACTGCTCAGAGGAAAGTAGTGGATCCTATTCAAACTACATCAGAGTTTTTGAAATCTGATGAGGAAGAGGAGGGGCAAGAAGTTCAATCTGTTGACAAAGGGAAAAGAATTCAGAAAGTTGCTCCTAAGCCAGCTGTCAAAGCAGTACCAAGGAAGAGCACCAGGGCATCTAAAGGAATTGTGATTGAAGAGCCTAAGCCTGCTCAGCAGCCAGCTACAAAGAGGAAAGCTGCACCTAAGGGGAAAGGAAAATCAGCCAAGCCTCCTCCAAAGAAGAAGCAGAAGCAATTGAGTTATGGAGAAAGGATTCTAGCCCAATTAATTCAGAAAACTCCTCCCTCGCCTCCTAAGAAGAAAGCTGTCTCTAAGAAGAAGAAAGCTCCTGTTAAGAAGAAAGTAGATGAGACTCTGACTGAATTCCTAGAGGAACCCTCAACTGACTCAGGAAGAATTAGCAGTGAATCTGGGGACGATGACTTGGACACATCAAACTGGAAGGATGACACAGACTCTGATTAATCCAGAAAACCTTCACCAAACTCCAACCCCCTCATATGCATCACTCATACTCTGCATATTTACTTGCTTTCTAAGTTTTTGTTGTTTATTACCTGATCAACTATATTTCTCTTGTATTGCATGACCTATAATATCTAAGTTATGGATTCTCAACATGTGTCTCTTCCTGCCTTATTATTTTTTTTCTATTGTTTTGTCATCATCAAAAAGGGGGAGAATGTTAGAATAATATGTTTTGATGATAACTAAACATAACTTAGGCATAAGGAAGGGCTATGATAAGATCAGAATTATCTTAGGAATAATCTGATAGAAAATCCTAAGTCTTGCCCAATCGATCAGGGATAGATTACAAGTCATAGAACTTAAGCTAATCGATTAGAGATGAATTAAGTTCAGATCAGATAGCGCCCAATCGATTAGAGGCCCCTGTAATCGATGAGAGAAATTGGAGTAATCGATTAGAGATGAATCAAGTTCAGATCAGATAGCGCCCAATCGATTAGAGTCATGTAATCGATTAGAGAAGATTAAGTAATCTGAATGTAATCTGTTTGTAATCGATTAGAGTAATATGTAATCTATATGCAATATATGTATAATCGATCAAACTTGCCTAATCGATTAGCCTTTCCTATAATCGATTAGGCACATGAATTTCTAATCTATTGCTCAGTGATGCAGGACATAATCTATGTTTTAATCGATACGTAATCGATCAGTCACCAAGTCCTGTGATCGATTAAAGGCTGTAATCTGAGTGGCGATGAGAAATATTCAAAATCAATGACAAGCCTATTTTTAGCCTACCAAGTACAGAGTGGTTCAGACCTACTTAAGGAAGTTTACGTTAGGACTCAATCTGATCAAAAGAGCCGTTGTAACTCACCTACCCTTTCAGCGATAGATAAAGAGAGATTAGCAAAAGCAAAGTCAAGTACAATGGAGTAAATGCATAGCAGAATACATCTCCAATACTCCACCAGATCACTCAACTCTCTGAACATATTCAAACGGTCATATTGTCAACGGATACAATTCTAGAAGAGACTATAAATGCTTCAGTGTAGAAGTTAGTTAAGAGAATTGATTGCCAAATTGATTATCTGTATCTACTGCATTCAATACTCTCAACACTTACCGTTTTCATATTCTTAAGTGTGTAACACAATCTGTTCAATTGAGTGAACAATTAATCTGTATTCATTATCAAAGTGAGAATTACTCTTAAGATAGTGGGATCTTAAGAGTAGGGTGTAAACTTACAAAGTGTAAGGGGGAGTGACCAGTAAAGAGGGAAGTTCTTGCTGTCCCTTGTAAAGGCTGTCAAGAGCCTGATTTAATCTTGAGGAATTAGTGGAACCAAACTGCAGGTTGGAGAACTGGACGTAGGCCAAGTTTGGGCTGAACCAGTATAAATTCTGTTGTTTCTAAGAGATAG
Organism: Mimosa bimucronata; assembly: GCA_037074515.1. NCBI lineage: Eukaryota > Viridiplantae > Streptophyta > Magnoliopsida > Fabales > Fabaceae > Mimosa > Mimosa bimucronata. The sequence goes on from CM073446.1 coordinate 8,906,947, forward strand.
TTTTTAAAAGCACAATTCACCCCCCTCTTGTGCATTCCTGCCTTTTATATTTGGTATCAGAGCCTGGACTTCTCAGATTCCACTGATCCCACGATTAGGAGAAGAAAAGATCTATCATGGCAGGATATGATAATGTGCTCCCAGAAGGCAGCTCAATCAACAAACCCCCTGGATTCAATGGTGAACATTATACTTTTTGGAAGATGAAGATGAAGGTGTTTATCAAATCATCTGGGTATGATCTCTGGAGGATAGTCGAAGAAGGAAATCTTGTTCACATGAAAACAGAAAATAGAGTTCAAGTGCCAAAGCTCCCTCAGGAGTTAACAGATGATGACAAAGGAGACCTGGAACTCAACAGCAGAGCAGTCTTGATTCTTCAGAATGCCCTAAGCCAAAAAAGGATACTTTAGAGTATGTCATTTGGAGACTGCAAAAGAGATGTGGGACGCCCTAGCAGTTGCTCATGAGGGGACCAGTGGTGTAAAGACTAGAAGAGTTGAGCAACTTATTACTAACTTTCATTTATTCAAAATGGAAGAAGGAGAACCAATTAGGGAGCTAGAAATCAGATTCACTCACTTGATCAACAACCTTACAGCTCTAGGAAGAAGGATCTCAGAGGCAGAACAAGTCTCCAAAATCTTAAAGATTCTGACTCCTGAATGGCAGATGAAAGCTATGGCAATCCAAGAAATGAGAGGAGAATCCATGAGCTCCATCACCTCATTATTTGGAAGCCTCGCTGAGTATGAAACGACCATTAAAGTGCAAAGAGAACTCTATGGAGATAAAAAGAAAAAGAATCTTGCACTAACAGCCTCCACAAAAGATGATGAGGATGAGGAAGATGACTGGACGTAGGCCAAGTTTGGGCTGAACCAGTATAAATTCTGTTGTTTCTAAGAGATAGTTTTTAAAAGCAAAATTCACCCCCTCTTGTGCATTCCTGCTTGTTACACCTTGTCCAACAACCGGAATCCCGAATTGCTACTTAATTAATCCTAGGGTTTAATTAATTATTGGAATCCCATATAATAAATTAAGATTCTAGGATTAAAGTCCAATGTCACTCATGCAAGTAACAAGTTCAAGAGCCATTTTCCAAATGCAATTACTTGATGCCATGATCCACTAAATGAGAATCCTCAAATAGTACAAAATCTTAACTAAAACATTCATTCAAAATGATGAATCCATACATTTGAAAAATATTCAAGTCAATGAAGACCAATACAAAGCATACACAAATGAAAATTTAGCTAAGAATGTTTCTACCACTCTCTAACACAAGATATACATGAAGAATACAACCACTTGCATAACCAAACCCTAGAATCCTAGAAATATGTAACTACAAGAGGAAGAGAGAGTGGGAGAACAATAACTCCCTAAATGAAGCTCCAAGCTCATGAAATTTGCCTCCATCACCAAGGATTATAGCCTCTTAGTTACTACCTTCCACAGAGAAGTCTCCAACAAGATAGGAGAGAGTAGGTGCTATAGAGATTTAGGTGGAAAGGAGTGGAAGATGAGAGATAGGAATGAGAGAGTTGAGAGAAAAATGGAAGAACTAGGGTTTTGGTGGAACCAAAATTTGACCTAGGGTTCCCAAAAATCGTGTTTAAGTAACCCATAAGTTGGGTCAAAAGTGGGTGCAAGAGTTAGATCCGAGTTAGGCCCAAAATTTTGAATATATTAGCTGCAGAATTCGTACGCTCTTTGTGGCCACGCAGTGATGTTCTCTGACTTCTTGGGCCATGCTCACCATGAGTTCTCCATGGCGAGACCATGGCGAACCACATCTTTCTACCTCTTCAGGTGGTGATTTTTGAGGTGAGATCTTTGGTGAAGGGTGAGGAGATGGATCTTTGATGAGGTGTGGTAAGGTTTGTGGTGAAAATGGCAAAACGCACAAGAGGGGGTGAATTGTGCTTTAAAAAAATTAAAGCTTAGAAACACAAGATAATCTTTATACTGGTTCGGCCAACATAATGCCTACATCCAGTTCTCCAACTCCTCGTTGGGTTCCACTATACCACAGGTTTTACAACACTGGTTCACCTGTCAACCTTTACAACAGAGCTTTATACTTTTCTTCTAAACGCTCCCCCTTACAACTCGTAAGGACACAACCCTTGTCCTAAAGCCCCAAGCTTTAGAACAACCTCAAACAGTAGAGGATTTCAATAAATGAGTTCACTTAATGAACAGATTTTGATAAACACTTAAGTACAGAAAATCTCACTAAGAGTAATAAAAACTTTGAGCTTTAGTGAGCAGAGAGTAGATGAGAGTATTGAATGTTGGTTCGTCTCTCTATGTGTGTGAGTCAGTTTGTCTTATACTTCATAAATGCTCAAAGCTGGGTATTTATAACTCTTGACAGCTTGCCTTCTCTTTCAGCTCCAAGAGGCCGTTTGAATTTAGTTGTTGGGAGCTCTTAGCCGTTGGCAATAAATGTTGTTCTTCATCTTCGTCAACTTTCTTCTCTTGCTTCATTTAATTCTTGCAGAGGGTGAGCTAAGAGAGATAAAGTCTGTGAGTAACGATCACCTGCAACATTGTACTTGCATAGCAGCTTTTTCAGTAGCGCTAGCTCCCTTGGCTATCGCTAGCTTAATAGTGTAAGTCCTGCACTTAACTGTTAGCTAAACAAGTATTCAAGTGAAGCACAGTAGGTGTTATCGCTAGTGAGATTCATTAGCTCAACATATTAGCTATCAGAATGTCTAAGTTATTTTAATCAAGTGTTTGTCTATCGATAGCCAATCTTGTTATCGCTAGTGACTATGTTATCGCTAGTTCATTTCATTTGCTCAATGTATTAGCTATCTGAATGAAGTTATTTCAAGTGTTCTTTTATCGATAGCTAATCATGTTATCGCTAGCTAACACAGTTCATTACTGCTAGCTGTTCTAACAGTCTCCCCCTTTGTGTTTTCCATGTTATTTATGGGGACTTAGTGCTAGTGATATACTTAGCGATAGAGATATTGAATTTTCTTCAGATTGTTGCTAAAGTGTTCATTTGCTATTGTTATCCTAACACTTCTATTTGTTAGCGATAAGTTCTAGTCTTAGCGATAGAGTCTCTGTTACCTATAGGATTTTACTTGTTCAAAGTTAAGGTAACCTACACTCTTTTACTTAGTCATTCAACATGTTTCTTATCTCAATTTATTCCAGATTAAGTTATATGCTATTAGTTCATTTTACTTATTTTATTTATGGATCCAGTCCTCATCAAAACTTAAGATTCTAACATGTGGTTGAGGATTTAGGAGTGGTGCAGTAGGAAAAGCTTGTGTTTAGGCTATTTGAGGTTGAGTGTCTGGAGTGGTAGCAGTCTATGGAGAGGTAGGTGTGGTTTGTGTTTGGATGATTGGGGAGGTGGCTAGGTCAATAGGTGAGTGGTGAGAGTCTTGAGCATCTGAGGAGTCTCTTGAATGTGTTTTCTCAACTTGAGTAGAGGGTTCTCCTATCCTAGTGGAAGCCCTAAATCTTTGATCTACATCTTCTCTTTCTGAAGGATGCACTAAACCCAGTAAGTTTTCAACATTGTGTAGTATAAGTTCCAGGTGCTTGATGATGTCCACCAGTGTCATATCCCTAGTACACATGCAATCCACACTCCTTGATTGAGGGCACCACAGACTCATTCATAGCAGTCACCAGTCTCTTTAGTAACCTATCTTCCATAGCCTGAGTCTCCAATGATAATTCTGCTACAAGGCCTAGAATGACATTTTGCTGCAACTTCTCTGTGACTTTGGCAGCAATTTTATCCACCATATCTTCTGAGAACATAGACCTCATTGAAGACCCAAAGATGAAGGATGCTGATGTAGTGGGAGCAGAGGATTTTGCTTCATCCTGTCCAGCTGTCTTGGAGCCTTCTGCTGCACTCTTGCTCTTGACTTACTTAGGTGCAGAAGGTTTCTTTGGAACTCCAGGAATCTCCATCTCCATCTTCTTGATGTGAGTACCAGTAAAGAGTGGTACTTTATGTATATCATTGTCCTCTAGGTACCAGATATCATTCTTCTGAAGGATGAATGATATTAGTTGAGGAAATGGAGGATGAGTCTTGGTACTTGTGGAATCCTTGAAATTCTTGGATTCTTCTATGATAATCTGCCCAAGATTAAGGGATCACTCTTGATGAAGGCATGCAAGATTGGATTGTCCACCTGTTGAAGCTGGCTCAGGTTGCTTGCTTTATTCACTATGCCCCTTGAATATGCATAATGAATGAGTGTGCTGTGAAAGGGCATGTCTGGGGGCTTAATACTTGTGGAATTTGTGGTTTCCCCAGAGGGCTGATAGATTCTTATGACTTATACTTCAGGATACTTTTCTTTCTTTTGCCATTGGTTTCAAAAGGGATATGTGATGTTGAACTAGGCATTATGAGTCTTCCAATTGAAAGAGAATGACTTGCCTCTGATAGTGGAGATAACTTCTATATCCATAATCTCATTGTTGGTGGTGTGAGTACTATTGATCTCCATGTTGGAATAAAAACTCCTCACTACTTCTTGGCAGTATGGCAATTGTACCTTCAGGAACTCCTTGTAAGTCTTCAGCCAAGGGGATAGATCGATGCCCATCTGGTGAGGATGATCCAAGTCAAAACAACATGTCCTCTTATTGATACCCTTGTGCCTGTATAGATCACTGATAGGCAATTCTCCTTCTGTAACAAAGTCTTTAGGAGGTATATGGGATTCATCAATGGTTCTTAATTTTGCCTTTCCTTTGCCTTTGGCAGATGAGGGTGGAGTATACTTAGATTGAATTTCTTCTTTCTCTACTTAGATTGAATTTCTTCTTTCTCTGACTTATTATAAGAGGCATGTAACGTCCCAATTTTTATTAGCTTGGAAATTATATTTTATAGGCATTAGTTTAAAGCATGATGAAGTTTAAATATTTGTTGATAATCTTCCCTATAAATTCTCATAAAACATTGAGAAAATTTATAATAATTTAGTAGAATGTTGCATGGTATTATTTGCTTAGAAGGAGTGTTACACCTTAGCCCATGAGAAGTAGTAACTTTCCCTTGTGGAGCTTATGTTGGGCTTAGAAAATGGACTAGATAAAGACCTTAGCCCATGAAAAAGGGAGGAATTATGTTGCAAATAATAAATAAAAAGGAATTGTATATGTGTAAGCATAAAATTATATTAGAAAGAAATAAGAAAATCATAAGTGGAAATTCTTGTGAGTAATGTCATCATGACTTATGCATGATAGGAGAAAGAAGTCTCTCTTCCTTTCCCAATTAGCCACAAGTAGACCATTAGGTAAAGAAAGGAAGGTATGAACATTAGGTAAAGAAAGGAAGGTAAGAACATTAGGTAAAGAAAGGAAGGTATGAACATTAGGTAAAGAAAGGAAGGTATGAACATTAGGTAAAGAAAGGAAGGTAAGAGCATTAGGTAAAGAAAGGAATGTATGAGCATTAGGTAAAGAAAGGAAGGTAAGAGCATTAGGTAAAGAAAGGAAGGTATAGAAAGGAAGGTATGAGCATTAGGTAAAGAAAGGAAGGCATGAGCATTAGGTAAAGAAATTAGGTGGAGCATTAGGTGAAGTGGCTTGATCCTTGCCCTCATTTCCCCTATAAATAAGACCTCTTCCATTCCATTCTACACACCAAAATTCGTAGCCCCAAAGAAAGTGAGAGAAAGAGGAGTGTTCTTGAGTGTTCTTGAGTATTTTTGAGTGTTCTTGAGTGTTCTTGAGAAGCCTTGAAGGTTAGGACTCCAAGAGAAGTTGTAAAGCTTTAAGGTAGTGCTTACTCTCTTACATTTCCAGCATTGTTTCAATATTGTGATGTGGTATTTGGCTGCCTTGATGAATCATGTTTGAAGTGATTATGTGTTTCTTATAATGCTATGGCCATATGTTATTATTTAAGAACATAAATGCTCACATGTATAAGTTATTGGTATTGCCATATCTTGTCCAATGTTAAACTTGCATGGTTGTTTGTTGAGTATTGTGCTGCTGAGATTTTCCCCAAAATCTCACCCCCCCAAATCTAAACCATTTTAGGAGCAAGTTCATCAAAGGAGAAAGAGAAGAAGCTAGCCTAGTCAAGATGAAGAATTCAATGTTCTTGTTTTTGTTATGCATCTTTGAACTCATGATAAATCTGTAATATTGTTGGGATGCTTTTAATTATGCTGTTATTATGTTATCCTTTTGGATTTATGTATGTATATGGTCATTCTTGGCCATTAAGAACAAGTTTTAATTCATGCAAATGAAATGCTGTTTTCTGGGTTCCATTCTGTGCAATGTCTAATGTTGATATTATTCGAGATAGAAGATGAATTCCTTTAGCTTTGGAATTTTTATGTAAAATAATAGACATGTAGGGCTTTCTGGAAACCCAAAAACGAAGTAAATCGGAGTTATGTAGCTCAAGCTAAAAATCACGCAAGAAGGCCAATATTTCTGGGCGTGAAAACGAAGGCAGGTTGGGAAAATCAAATATCTGTATCACCTAGGTTGATGCATATTATGTTTGATATTTTTCCCAGAAAGAGGACTCTTCAAGCTTTAATTTGAGACTTGAACCAAGTCAAAACCATTTTTCTACAATTAGTTATGATGTTTCAAAGTTGCTGGAAAAGTTCCGCATTTTCAGCATTTTTCCAGAAATAAAGAAAAGTTTTAAAAGTTGTGGTTTTGATGTTCTAAGTCCCATATGAGCTTGAATATGATTTCCAAAGATTATTAGGCTTGGGAATGAGTCCTAGAAGTAGGTGTTACACTTTTTGGTATCAGAGCAATGGTTCTGGAAAACTTAGAAATCGAACATATCTCTGAGAACCCTTAATAAGTGACTTAGTCATATTATCCTCTAGAGTTCATAGCAAGCTTTGGGGTTATACTTTCAGGATTATCAAATATGACATCCGAAAGTAATATTGGCTCAACCCAAGGATATGAATCGGAAAATGACTCGGTAGAAAGTGTTGGCTACCTAGAGCAATTCCGACCATCCATAAAAAGGGTTAGAAGAGTATCGGCGCATAGGACATGGCCGGAAGGAATTGGAAGTCATAACCAAGCTAGAGCTAGGCAAGGTTTAGGTGGTTGGATAATTGAGGATGAGGAAACGATGTAGCCTCAAGAGCTTCACTCAAGGGAGAGCATTAGAAGAAATGATGAAGATGACGATTGGGCGTATGCAAGGTCTTTAATTGAACAAAGACGCATGATTCCTAGAGTAACTCAAGAAGCCATGATAAGGGCAGGTTATGGGCAGAGGCTTGACCCATTAAGCGGAAAAGCAAGCTCTCAAGAAGAAAGAGGCCCGAACCTATCTCTAGAAGGATGATCGCCCATAGTAGCTCTCAATGAAAGGAGGGAAGCACTCCCAACTGCCGAAGAATGGACAAGGATGAATGCTGGACTTGGTTATATGCTTCCAGAAGAAGAAGAAGAGGACCCCATAGAGTATGAGCTTGAAGAGGAGGAAGAAAGAGCCAATGGGAGTTGAGATGCTAGCTTGTAAGTTAAAGAATTTTTGGAAAGTCCCCTCATTGGAGAATGATAAGGAGGCATCATCTTCAAAGCCGATCAAAGAATGTGATCCAGGAGAGGATAGTGTCCAATTTAATATGGTAGTACCAAGCTAGTTAGTCTTAATCTTAGGTAGTATGATGAAATGAAAAGTTCCTTTCTTATTTGCCAAAAGTTATGTTTAAAGAATATGTTTAAGAGAAGTTATGTTTAAAATTTGTGCTAAGAAAAATAATTCCTCTACGCAGATAATCAACCCCTTAAGAGTTAAGAGATGGTGAATACTAGGAGAACACCGAACCATAGGGATCGTGGAAACGATGAGAGGCCTCCAAATGACCCTATGGAAATAATGTTGAATCGCTTAGATCAACAGCAGAGATTGATTGAGCAGCTGCAAGAGGACCTGGCAAGAGAAAGGCAAGAGCGAGAGCATGGTGCCAATGGAATTCAACAGCCTGAGATCGTAGTTAATCAAGAAGGCCAGCTTATTGCAAAGTTTTGCAAGCATCATCCGCCATCATTTGACGGAACATTCAATGTTCAAAATGCTGAAGACTGGGTCATGAGACTTGAGAAGATTTTCAAAGTCTTAAACTGTAGTTCAGAGATAAGAGCTCAAATGGCAATTTTCAAGTTGGAAAAAGAAGCTGATCGCTGGTGGAGGAATACGGAGATGATCCTGAGAGCAAGAGGAATTGCCATCACTTGGGAAGTGTTCATGGAGCAATTCAATGAGAAGTATTTTCCAAGGTCTGTTCGGGATCAAAAGGAAGCAGAATTCCTCATGCTTTGTCAAGGAAATAGCGAGCCATTTGATGAGTACATGGCCAAGCATATTAGTCTGTCAAGGTATTCAACTTATCTGCAGCAAGTTGATGATGAAAGGTGGAATACAGAGAAGCTGGAAAGAGGATTAACTTCGGTTATGAAAGAGAGAGTTGCCCTAATGCAGATACGAACCTTTAACAAGCTAGTTGAGGTTTGTAGGATTACTGAGTATAGCTTGAATCATCGAGGAGCAAGTCAGGAGCACTCGAAGATGGGCAAGCAAGCTGAGGAGGGAACTTCCAATTGGAAGAAAGGAAAGAAGCCTTGGAGTAAGAAGTTTAAGAAGTCAGGCCATCAAGGAGGAACTAATGGACACAAGGGTCCAATAGTTTCGGGATGCAGTCAGTGTGGCAAGAACCATGGTGACAGACCATGTTTAGCTGGGAAGAATGTCTGCTACAAGTGTGGTAAGCCTGGACATTATGCAAGAGAGTGCAATCAGGAGGAAGGCAGCTCTAGACCTCAAGTTCAAGGAAGGGTTTATGCATTAACCCATAATGAAGCTCTCCAGTCGCCAGAGATGATACAAGGTATGATCAAGATCAATCAATTCCTTGTAAATGCATTGTTTGATTCGGGTGCTAGTCATTCGTTCATATCATATGATTGTGCTTGGAGACTAGGTCTAGAAATTTGTAGACTGCCTTATGACTTAAATGTTACCACGCCAACAGAAGCAAAGGTTAGGACCTCCTGTGTTTGCCTAGGATGCATAGTCCAGTACAAACACTGCAGTAGCACACTAGACTTAATATGCCTGCCATTCCCTGACATAGATGTAGTCATTGGATTGAACTGGATGGCTACGAATAGTATACTCCTTGATTGTAAGAATAAGACAATCATCACTCCCCCTCGTAAGATAGAGAATCCTAGCAAGATTAAGTTAAATTTCATAACTACCTCAAGGACAGAGGGATGTTTAGAAGGACAATGCCAAGGATTCATAGTATTTTTCTCAGTACAAGTAGATGAAGAAGAGAAGATTAAAGATGAACCTGTGATAAGGGAATTTCCTGACATTTTCCCTAAGGAGATAAGCGGAATTCCGCCTCAACGGGAATTAGAGTTCACAATCGATATTGTGCCAGGAGCAAGGCCAATATCAAAGGCACCTTATCGGATGGCTCCAAGCGAGATGGCTGAGCTGAAAGCGCAAATCGAAGAGCTGTTGGACAGGGGTTTGATCAGGCCAAGCGTATCCCCTTGGGGTGCTCCAGTGCTATTTGTTAAGAAGAAGGATGGGAGCCTTAGATTGTGCATAGATTATAGGGAGCTTAACAAAGTGACAATTAAGAATAAGTATCCCTTGCCAAGAATAGATGATTTATTGGATCAATTAGCCGGTGCTAAGATTTTCTCCAAGATAGATCTTAGATCAGGATATCATCAGTTAAGAGTGAAAGCTGAAGATATTCCTAAGACGGCATTCAGGACAAGATATGGGCATTATGAGTTCCTAGTGATGCCATTTGGATTGACCAACGCACCTGCTATATTCATGGATTACATGAATAGGATCTTCAGGCAGCATTTGGATCAGTTTGTTGTAGTCTTCATTGACGATATCCTAGTCTACTCCAAATCAGCCGAGGAGCACGAAAGGCACTTGAGAATTGTCTTAAGCATTCTGAGAGAGAAGAAGTTGTTCGCTAAACTTAGTAAATGTGAGTTTTGGCTCACAGAGGTCAGATTCTTAGGACATGTGATCTCTCAAGATGGAGTCGCAGTAGATCCTAGTAAGGTAGAAGCAGTCCTAGAATGGGAGAGACCGAAGACAGTGACAGAGATCAGGAGTTTCCTTGGTTTAGCGGGTTACTACAGAAGGTTTATTCAAGACTTTTCTCGAATTGCCTTGCCAATGACGAAGCTTACAAGAAAGAACCAGCCATTCTTGTGGGACGAGAAGTGTGAGCAGAGCTTCCAGGAGCTGAAGAGAAGGCTAACCTCAACACCAGTACTCACTATCCCAGATCCATCTCAGTCCTATGTGATCTATAGTGATGCTAGCAAGCACGGATTGGGCTGTGTATTGATGCAGCAAGGAAAGGTTGTAGCGTATGCCTCTCGACAGCTGAAGACTCATGAGGAGAACTACCCTACGCATGACTTGGAGTTAGCAGCAGTAGTGTACGCTCTCAAAATATGGAGGCATTATCTATACGGAGTTCCCGTAGAGATATTCTGTGACCACAAGAGTCTCAAGTATCTATCCGATCAAAAGGAGTTGAACATGAGGCAAAGAAGATGGATGGAGCTTCTCAAGGATTATGAGTATACGTTGAAGTATCATCCAGGGAAAGCAAACGTAGTAGCTGATGCCCTTAGTAGGAAGGTTATTCAAGCTTCCAGCTTGATGATCAAAGAACAAGAGTTGCTAGAGAAGTTTAGAGATTTAAACCTAACCTATAGCGTGCAAGTTAAGAGTATGAGAATAGTGGAAACGCGCATAGGATGGGAGTTAGGAGATCAAATCAAGGAAGCGCAACTTCAAGACCCTTATGCAGAGACAATGAAGAGTAAATTGAAGAATGAAGACGCACCAGGATTCGAAATCTCAGATGATGGTATAGTAAGGTTTCAGAAGAGGATTTATATTCCTCCAAAGCCTGAACTTCGGAAGAAGATTCTTGATGAAGCGCACAAGAGCAAGTATACCATTCATCCAGGCATCACGAAGATGTACCAGGAGCTCAAAGGAATGTTTTGGTGGCCTGGCATGAAGAGGGAAGTAACTCAGTACGTTGCTCAGTGTTTGACGTGCCAGAAGGTAAAGATAGAGCATCAGAAGCCGGCAGGAACTTTGCAATCTTTGGATATCCCAGAATGGAAATGGGAAAGCATATCTATGGACTTTGTTATGGGATTACCTGTAGTGCCTTCAGGAAGTAATGCTATATGGGTAATAGTGGACCGACTAACCAAGTCAGCTCACTTTTTGCCGATCAAAGCAACCCATACCTTAGATAAGCTAGCAGAGTTGTATGTAAAGGAGGTCGTTAGATTGCATGGGGTGCCGATGAGTATCGTATCAGACAGAGATCCGAGATTTACATCTGGATTTTGGACATCATTGCAGAAGGCGATGGGTACAAGGTTAAGGTTTAGCACGGCATATCACCCGCAGACCGACGGTCAAACGGAGCGAACCATTCAAACGCTAGAAGATATGTTGCGATCGTGCGTGTTGGAGCTTAAGGGCAGCTGGGATTCACACTTACCTCTGATAGAGTTTGCTTACAATAATAGCTACCATGCGAGCATTCAGATGGCTCCATATGAGGCACTCTACGGTAGAAAGTGTAGATCTCCACTTTGTTGGACAGAGTTGAAAGAAAGGAGTATGTTAGGCCCTGAATTGGTAGACAGAACTTCTCAGCAGATTGAGATGATCAAGCAAAAGCTTCAAGCAGCACAAAGCAGGCAGAAGAGTTATGCAGACAAAAGAAGAAGGCCATTAGAGTTTGAAGTCGGGGATCATGTTTTTCTAAAGGTATCTCCCACGACCGGTATAGGTAGAGTTCTTAAGTCAAGGAAGCTAAGTCCTAAGTATATAGGACCATTCCAAATTCTTTCGAAGGTTGGTCCTGTAGCTTATAAAATAGCCTTACCTCCTAATTTAAGCAAGATTCATGATGTCTTTCATGTCTCCCAAATAAAGAAGTATCAGCCGGATCCAGCACATGTCATAGAATATGAGGACATTGCTCTCCGAGACAACTTGTCTTTTGAAGTAAGACCTGAGCGAATCATAGATTCCAAGGTCAAGCAGCTGAGGAATAAGAGCATTCCGCTAGTCAAGGTTGTCTGGAAAGGGTCATCCGCTGAAGAAGCTACGTGGGAAATGGAAGATGCTATGAAAGAAAAATATCCCGAGATATTTAGTTAAGGTATGTGTTAAATTTCGAGGACGAAATTTTTTTAGGAGGGTAGAAATGTAACGTCCCAATTTTTATTAGCTTGGAAATTATATTTTATAGGCATTAGTTTAAAGCATGATGAAGTTTAAATATTTGTTGATAATCTTCCCTATAAATTCTCATAAAACATTGAGAAAATTTATAATAATTTAGTAGAATGTTGCATGGTATTATTTGCTTAGAAGGAGTGTTACACCTTAGCCCATGAGAAGTAGTAACTTTCCCTTGTGGAGCTTATGTTGGGCTTAGAAAATGGACTAGATAAAGACCTTAGCCCATGAAAAAGGGAGGAATTATGTTGCAAATAATAAATAAAAAGGAATTGTATATGTGTAAGCATAAAATTATATTAGAAAGAAATAAGAAAATCATAAGTGGAAATTCTTGTGAGTAATGTCATCATGACTTATGCATGATAGGAGAAAGAAGTCTCTCTTCCTTTCCCAATTAGCCACAAGTAGACCATTAGGTAAAGAAAGGAAGGTATGAACATTAGGTAAAGAAAGGAAGGTAAGAACATTAGGTAAAGAAAGGAAGGTAAGAACATTAGGTAAAGAAAGGAAGGTATGAACATTAGGTAAAGAAAGGAAGGTATGAACATTAGGTAAAGAAAGGAAGGTAAGAGCATTAGGTAAAGAAAGGAATGTATGAGCATTAGGTAAAGAAAGGAAGGTAAGAGCATTAGGTAAAGAAAGGAAGGTATAGAAAGGAAGGTATGAGCATTAGGTAAAGAAAGGAAGGCATGAGCATTAGGTAAAGAAATTAGGTGGAGCATTAGGTGAAGTGGCTTGATCCTTGCCCTCATTTCCCCTATAAATAAGACCTCTTCCATTCCATTCTACACACCAAAATTCGTAGCCCCAAAGAAAGTGAGAGAAAGAGGAGTGTTCTTGAGTGTTCTTGAGTATTTTTGAGTGTTCTTGAGTGTTCTTGAGAAGCCTTGAAGGTTAGGACTCCAAGAGAAGTTGTAAAGCTTTAAGGTAGTGCTTACTCTCTTACATTTCCAGCATTGTTTCAATATTGTGATGTGGTATTTGGCTGCCTTGATGAATCATGTTTGAAGTGATTATGTGTTTCTTATAATGCTATGGCCATATGTTATTATTTAAGAACATAAATGCTCACATGTATAAGTTATTGGTATTGCCATATCTTGTCCAATGTTAAACTTGCATGGTTGTTTGTTGAGTATTGTGCTGCTGAGATTTTCCCCAAAATCTCACCCCCCCAAATCTAAACCATTTTAGGAGCAAGTTCATCAAAGGAGAAAGAGAAGAAGCTAGCCTAGTCAAGATGAAGAATTCAATGTTCTTGTTTTTGTTATGCATCTTTGAACTCATGATAAATCTGTAATATTGTTGGGATGCTTTTAATTATGCTGTTATTATGTTATCCTTTTGGATTTATGTATGTATATGGTCATTCTTGGCCATTAAGAACAAGTTTTAATTCATGCAAATGAAATGCTGTTTTCTGGGTTCCATTCTGTGCAATGTCTAATGTTGATATTATTCGAGATAGAAGATGAATTCCTTTAGCTTTGGAATTTTTATGTAAAATAATAGACATGTAGGGCTTTCTGGAAACCCAAAAACGAAGTAAATCGGAGTTATGTAGCTCAAGCTAAAAATCACGCAAGAAGGCCAATATTTCTGGGCGTGAAAACGAAGGCAGGTTGGGAAAATCAAATATCTGTATCACCTAGGTTGATGCATATTATGTTTGATATTTTTCCCAGAAAGAGGACTCTTCAAGCTTTAATTTGAGACTTGAACCAAGTCAAAACCATTTTTCTACAATTAGTTATGATGTTTCAAAGTTGCTGGAAAAGTTCCGCATTTTCAGCATTTTTCCAGAAATAAAGAAAAGTTTTAAAAGTTGTGGTTTTGATGTTCTAAGTCCCATATGAGCTTGAATATGATTTCCAAAGATTATTAGGCTTGGGAATGAGTCCTAGAAGTAGGTGTTACAAGGCACCTATAGAAACTTCATCTACAAACTTGACTTTTTTCTGTTGGGATGAAGATTTGGCTTGAGAAGATGATTTCGCCCTTTCTGCCATGGATTGTAACTTAAAACTACTTGGAGCAATCCTTAAGGTGACAGATGGATCATCTGGAGGCAAAGAGACTCGGTCTTGAAGGACTTTGGAGATAAATCTAGAAGGTTTCTCTGAGGAATCACTCTAGGTCTTTCGCTTTTTGCTCTCAGGTGAAGATTTCAAACTGGGTAGAATCATTTTAGGTGCCATGATGATTTATAGAAAGGGGCAGGCATGAAATGAACACAAAAACTGATATTTCAAAGAGATTTGAATGCAGGGACGTAATCTTAGGTAGGGTTGTAAGATTTCATTTTGAATTGATGCTAGAAGATGATGAATAGTGAATACAGTAAGAAGTAACGGTAAAAAATTGCAGTTATATAAGACTTTGAGAGAGAAATGTTACTTTTGGAGTGTCAATCGATTGGGGAGACTGCCAATCAAGTGGGTGTAGAGGTTTTCTATCAATGGTGGAGATGTTCAATCGATTAATGTCCTGTCAATCGATGGATTTATGTTACGCTCGAATGATTACCACACTGACCAGTCGATTGAGTATCGATTGTTCCTTCCTTAGCATCCGAATGACCTTGTCTGCAATCGATGGGTCTGAGTTGCAATCGATTGGGTCATTAATAATTGATTGGGTCTTTTCACTTTTTACTTCAAAGCATTTTAATCTTTTAACAGCAATCGATGCCCACTCGATATCCAATCGATTGCTGGACCTTTGAGTCAATCGATTTGCAATATTGGCCATCGATTGGCCTGGTATTTTCAGGCAATGTGTCCTACAAAGAAACTGCAAGCCACTGTGATGCCTAAGTCAGTACCATATCATCAAAATATACTAATATTCAAATAAATCTAAGAGAGTTAAAGGATTGATACTATTTTACAACTTATTGGGATTTGCCATTCCCAATTCTCTTCTGATGTACATGAATTGTTCAACTGCAAGTAGTTTGGTGAATATATCTGCTAGTTGCAAGTGTGTTGGGATGAATTCCACTTTGACATCTTTCTTTTGGACATGATCCCTAATGAAATAATGCCTTACATCAATATGCTACATCCTTGCATGATGCACTGGATTTTTGGCCAGGCTAATTGTACTTGTGTTGTCACATAGGATTGGAACTTCTGGAAACTCCATTCCAAGATCCTTTAGTTTATGCTTGATCCATAGTACTTGAGCACAATAGCCAGCAGTAGCGATGTATTCAGCTTCAGTTGATGACAGAGATACTGTAACCAAGATATCAGAGAGCCTCTAAGGAACTCACATTGACCACTGATACTTTTTCTATCAGTCTTGTACCCAGCATGGTCTGAATGTGTATAAGCAATGAGGTATTCTTGAGTTTCCTTTGGATACCACAGTCCAAGCTCCTGAGTTCCAACCAGATATCTCATAATTCTTTTAACATATTTGTGGTGAGACTCTTTTGGTTTGGCTTGATATCTGGCACACATTCCCACACTGAACTGGATATTAAGTCTGCTAGCAGATAGATATAGAAGTGACCCAATCATTCCTCTGTATGTGGACTGATTGAAATCCTTCCCACTTTCATCGGCATCTAGTAATGTAGTAGAGCTCATGGGTGTGTCTTCTTCTTTTGATAGATCCAATTCAAAACTTCTTCATGATCTCCTTGCCATATTTTGTCAGAGAGATGAATATTCCATCCTTCTTTTGCTTGATCTGAAGACCTAGGAAGAAGTTCAGTTATCCCATCATGGACATCTCAAATTCTGCCTGCATTATCTTAGAAAATTCCTCACAGAGAGATTCATCAATAGCATCAAAAATAATATCAACATAAATTTGAACTACAAGCATATTTTTATTTTTTTTGCAATATAAATAGTATATTATCTACCTTTCCTCTAATAAATCATTTTCCCAAGATAAAATTACTAAGTCTCTCATACCAAGCTGTTAGTGCTTGTTTAAGTCCATATAATGCCTTTTTAAGTTTGAAAACTTGGTCAGGTTTGGCAGAATCTTCAAAACCAGAAGGTTGTTCAACATATACTTCTTCCATGATATATCCATTAAGAAAAGCACTCTTTACATCCATTTGATAAAGTTTAAAGTTTTTTAGGGATGCAAACGCTAAGAGTAATCTTATTGCTTCTAATCTTGCAACTGGGGCAAAAATTTCTTCATAATCTATGCATTCTTCTTGGTTATACCCTTTTGCCACTAATCTAGCTTTGTTTTTCACAATCATCCCAGATTCATCAAGTTTGTTTTTGAAAACCCACTTAGTCCCTATTACTGGATAGTCCAAAGGTCTAGGAACCAAGTCCCGAACTTGGTTTCTTTCAAATTGATTGAGTTCTTCTTGCATTGCTATAACCCAATCACTGTCAGATAGGGCTTCTTCAATACAAGAAGGCTCAATTTCTGAGATGAATGCTAAAAACTGCATTTCTTCTCTGAGCTGCCTTCTAGTTCTTACACCGCCACCAATTTCACCTATGATTTGTTCTGGTGGATGATATTTATGATGTCTCCAAGCTTGTGGTTCAGCTTATTCACTAGTAGGATCTTCCTGAGAACCTTCATGGTCTGATTCATCAGGTGAACTTATTGGTTGTGCAACTGATTAATCTTGAGGATGGTTTTCAACAGACTTTATTTTTTAAGGAATCCCATCCTCATCCTCAGTTTTCTTATGTGAATCAGTTTCATCAAAAACAACATGAATAGATTCTTCAACAACCTGAGTTCTTTTGTTAAAGATTTTATATGCATTACTTCTATTTGAATAACCAATAAAAATTCCAACATCAGATTTTGGATCGAATTTACCTAAGCTTACCTTCCCATTGTTGTGAATGTAGCGCTTAGATCCAAACACCTTCAAGTGAGCTAGGTTTGGTTTTCTTCCTTTGTAGAGCTCATAAGGTGTTTTATCCATGCTTGATCTGATATAAGCTCTATTTGAAATGTAGCATGCAGTGCTCATTGCATCAGCCCAGAAACCTTGTGAAACTCCATTTTCATTCAACATGGTTCTGGCCATTTCTGTCATAATTCTATTCTTTCTTTGCACAACCCCATTTTGTTGAGGTGTTCTTGGAGCTGAGAAGTTGTGATGTATACCATTTGTTTCACAGAATTCAGTAAAGTCACTGTTTACAAATTCTCCACCATGGTCTATTCTGATTAATGCAATTTCACAGTTTCTTTCCTTCTGCACTTTCTTAGCAAATACTAATAGAAAAGCATCAAAGGCATCATGTTTAGAGGAAAGAAACGGAGTCCAAGTAAACCTAAAATAGTCATCCACAATCACAAGAGTATATAGATTTTCTCTTATACTTTTGACTCTTGCTGAACCTACTAGATCCATATGTACCATTTCCAATGGTCTTATTATGGAGACTACCTTCTTAGGTTTGAAAGAGGATTTTGTTTGTTTCCCTTTTTGGCATGCTTCACAAATAATATCAGTTTTAACTTTAAGCTCAGGTATGCCTATCACAAGATCATTTTTAACTAGCTTATCTAACTGTGACATGTTTACATGAGCTAGCCTCCTATGCCATAGCCAACAATTCTCAGATTTACAAACGAAGCAGTTTTATTCTATAGATTGATTTAGATCAATTGTATAAAAATTTCCAACTCTGCTAGCTCTTAATTTGCATTTCAAAGTAGCTTCTTTTATATCAAAATCATTTTCATCAATGATCATGCATTCATTAGAATAAAAAATCATCCAGTTACCCTTGTCAGCTATTTGGCTTACACTCAGGAGGTTGTGACACAATCCTTCTACAGTGTAGACATCTTTGATTGTTTGTCCTTTTGATTGGTTCACTTCTCCAATTTCAGCAATCTTTCCTGACTGGTTTCCTCCAAAGCTCACTTTGGCTCCATCCTTGAATTCAAGATGTTTGAATTTCTCTTTGTCCCCAGTCATGTGTCTCAAGCATCCACTGTCAATTTACCATTTGTTGCTTCTGGATGCCTTGAGACAAATCTGCATGACAACTGTAATACCCTGGTTTCTATTAGTCTGGAAATTACATTCTATAGGCATTAGTTTAAAGCATAAGCTAGTTTAAGTGCTCATTTAGTAACTTTCCCCTGAGAATTCTCATAAAATATATAGGGAGAATTTATAATAATCAAGTAAGGAATTTGCATGTTAATAAGATTATATTATTTGCTTAGAAACTCGTCTAGTGTAGGGTTGGGCTTAGAAAATGGATTAGAGATAAAGAAAGAGAAATTTAGCCCATAAAAAATGGTAATCCCCTCTTGTGGAGCATAAGGTGGCGCCACTTGTCATAGAAAGGAAGGGAATTATGTTGCAAATAATAAATAGAAAAGATATTATAATATGAATAAACATAATTTATATTAGAAAGGAAAGATTATGTTAATGGCCAATCGAAATGCATGTAAGGGAAAAGTAGAAGGGGTTATCATGAAAAGGTAACCAATAGGAAGACATGCAAGGAAGAAAATCAAAATAGAAAATAAAGTATAATAAGAGAACCAATGGAAATGCATGCAAGGGGTAAAAGAAAAAGAAATAAAATAATAAGTGACCAATAGGGAGACATGCAAGCCTAAAAGATTCTTGTGAGTGATGTCACCTTTCTTCATGCATGATAAGAGAAAGAAGTCTCTCTTCCTTCCCCAATTAGCCACAAGTAGCGCATGGAAGGGCATAGGAAGGCAAAGAAAGAATAATAATATATATAGTCCACCAATAGGCATAAGGAAAATTGTGGATCAAGTAATTAAGCAAAAATGAGAAATTAGCTTTAGTCCTAAAGAAGTAAAAAGGGACACTTTCTAAGGGTAAGATGGTCATCATGAAAAGAAAAGAAAAGGAAAGAAAAGCAAGAAAAGAAAAGAAAATTTATGAGTGGTGCAATAGAGGTGGCTAACTTAAGGTAGGATAAGAGTGGTAAGAGAAATCTCTATGCTAGTGGGTATTGTGTGAGGTGGTTTGGGGTGATCCTTGCCCTTATTTTCCCTATAAATAGAACCCTTCCCATCTCATTCTCCACATCAAACTCACAGCCCCAAAGAAAGTGAGAGAAAGAGGAGTGTTCTTGAGTGTTTTTTTAAAGTGGCAGTAATGCACAAGAGGGGGTGAATTGTGCTAATTAAAAATTCAATGCACTAAGACAGAGAGTTTATACTGGTTCAGCCCAAGTCTTGGCTTACGTCCAGTTCTCCAACCTCAGTTGGGTTCCACTAAACCTCAAGATTAAATCAGGCTCTTGAAAACATTTACAAGTGACCTCTCAGTAAGATCTCTCTCTTACATATCACTCCCCCTTACACTTTGTAAGATTACAACCTACTATTAAGATCTCACTATCTTAAGAGTAAATCTCACTTGAAATGTGATTACAGAATACTTGTTCACTCAATGAACTGATTGTGATACACACTGAAGTACAAAAATGAACGAAAGCAGTAAGTATAACTCAAAGGTATAATCAATGTAAGCAATCAATATATCCTTCACCAACTTCTCCATCATGGCTTTTATACCGGTTTCTGAAATTCTGCCCGTTGGTGAAATTATATCCATTGCTTGATCTAATAGTCCTTTTGCATTTTTTTTTGTCATAATCCTCTCATAATTCACTCATGCTTTTTTTTGTTATATATTTGTAATGTCACAATATATATATATATATATAATCCTCTTATATTCATCCACACACATATAGTGTTGAGGAATATAAGCACCATGAAGTTTTTTAGATCCAACAAGTGATATATATCACTTTTATATTGTGTGGTTTTATTTGAAATCACTTCATTAATTCTTTTGAACTATGTCGAAGTTTGAAGTTTCAACATTTATAGTGGTATTTGTTAAAGTTCTTTTGACCAATATTGTACTTTTGATATATGAATATGATATTGAAATTTGAATTTTGATTAAAAATTTAGACATTTATAATTATAAAAAATATCAAGAGTTAAATGGGTTCACACATAACCCACCTAACCTGCCCATTTATACCCAACCCATTTAATACGGGCTTTAAATGGGTTGAGGTGCGAGTAGCCCATACCCATACCCATGTAATATTAAATGGGTGGGCTACGGGTTCCAATTCGGGTTACCCAACAAGCCCATTGCTCACCCCTAGTTGTAGCACATATTTACATCAAGCCAACAAGATTCTCCAAGTAAAATTAGCTTTTGCTCAGGAGCTAGATCTTTTCCATCTTAAAATCTTTGAGTGTGCATTGCATTTGCCTAATAATCCACCACAATGTGCATAGATGGATGTTGAAAAAAGACGACATAAATGTTGGATAAGACATCATTCTTTTTGTTTTGTTTCCAACAAAATGATATTTTTAAAGGAAACATATGGATTTAGGAGATTTATACTGTATACAACAAAATGTGCAAACATGAGGGGGAGAAATTGAATAGCTGAAAAAGAAAAATCATTGAATGCAATATTATTATCAAATGTAGATCTTCAAAAATAATAGTTTGAACCAGAAGTTTATTGGACTTTGCATTAACGAAATATTTTTTTAATGATTTTTGGATCAAAATTCCATTTCTAATAAATGTACCAGTTGAAAGATACTAAAACCTTATGCACTCTAAGCTTCAAAATATAGTAATTCTCATTCCCAAAGTGGTTTGAGTTTAGCCTTTGACTTAAAAAAAAAACATGTATTATAGCCTTATTTAGCATGATTGCAAGAGTAATTGATTTTGATCCAAAAAATCATTAAAAAAATTTTCCTTCATTTAATTTCCCTCTTCTCCCCTTATACCAAGCATCCCCTTATGGGTTGTTTGATACGAGGGATTTGGAGGGAAGGGAACATTTTTGTAAATTGAATTTTAAAAAAATTTAAAAATGTGGTATTGTAATTATTAAACAAATATCATATATAAGATTAAAGAGTATAAAAATAATTAAAAGCTTCTCACCTCATTTATTTCAACGCCCCCCATACAAATACAAAAAAAAAAAAAAAAATTCTCTTCCCACTCCCCCAGTACAAAACAGAACATTAGATTAGTAAGCATCTGGCCCATTTCATCTGGCCTCATCTTCCAGTGAGCCCTCGTCGCCATCCGTCCACTCTGCCGGCGCTGGCGTTTTCGTCCTTGCTTGCTTCTGGAAAAGTAAGCTCAAACTCCTCTCCTTCTTTGTTGTTATATTGTGAGTGCGTGGGTCATATATTTCAATTCCCCTTTCTCTGATGTTGTGTTACGATATATCTATTGTTATTCTTCTTGTGTAAATGATGGCTGTCAAGTTAAGGCTTCAGATGTTGTATGAAATTTGTCACATTTATGATTTTAATATTTTGGGATGTTTTATGAATTATAGAACTATTTGAGAAGTTATCTTGGTCGCATACCTATAACCTATTTCTAGTTTAGTCTATTTTTTCCCCAAATTAACCTCAAGGAGAACTCAACCATAATCAGGTGGAAGAGGGAAAGGTGTTACAAAATATCATTTGGTTGTTTTAGACAAAACATAACTTTACCATATAACATCCTTAGTTTAATCAGGTAAATAACTAAATATGATTAGTAAATTGAATATTTTTCATAAGATTTTTGTTTATTTTCAACTATTAGTCAATTAATGAAGACTAGATAAACGAGATGGCTCCATTTTGAAACTTATAAATCACATCTTTCTCTGGATGCTCCACCAAATATCTCTGTGTGGAGATCTTGGTAAAGCCGGAAGATGAATATATCTCATTACTATTTGCTTTGAGCTTACCATTTCACTAGTACAGACAATCATTTTTTTCTTTTTTGCCATTGAATCTCAATTCTTTTTGTCATTCTTTCTCTAATTTCTTTGTTCTTCACTCTCTTCACTATTCCTTTCCTTCATTAGTTGCAGTTCTTCACACATAACCTTTGTTTCAACCTGGATTTCATTCAAAGAAGCATTTGCCACAGTTGGTAAAAAGGTCTGAGCTAAAGGTTATGGAGAAATTAATGTCCAAAGACAAAAAGCGAAGAACTGAAGCAGACAGATTCAGTGGCTTGCCAGATTCATTGCTTATTCTTATCCTCTCTTTTCTTCCCCCTAAATATGCAGTTGCCACTTGCCTCTTGTCCAAGAGATGGAGGCGACTCTGGCGTTCGATTACCATTCTTGACTTAAAACCTGCAAACTTTCAGCAACTTAAATTCTTTGTTAAATTTGTGGACAAAATGCTCAAATTGGTAGATTTGAAATCTGTCAAAAAGTTTGTTCTAGATTTTGGTGTTGAAAGACCTCCTCGAAGGACTACAAAATGGATTGATGCTGTGATTAGCAGCGAAGTTGAACATTTGGAGATATATATGAATTGGGGTTCTCGGTATGAGTTGCCTTCTTGTGTTTTCTTTTCCAACAACATTAGGGTTTTGAAGTTGAGTTATGGAAGGGTGAATACTCTTTCCCATGTTAATTTGCCTATGCTCGAAATATTATATTTGAAAGATGTTATATTTCCAGATTTTACAATTCTGGAAATGCTTCTTAATGCTTGTCCCTTGCTTAAAGACTTGGTTGTAAAATATATGGATGTAATGGATTTTCGTCCACTCAAGATTGAAAGATTAAACCATTTGGTCACTGTAGATCTTATTCCACAATCTCTAATTCCATTGGAAGCTCTTTCTAATGTTAAATGTCTGCGCATTTATCAGGTATGAATCAAGCATGAGAAGTAATTTGTGTCTTGAATTTTTTAATCCCCTGCGATTTCATTCCCTAATCTTCAGTCTCTTTTAGTATTCCAAGCAGGATATATGGCCAGTTAATCATGATATCCCAATTTTTCACAATTTAACCCACCTGCGATGTGATGCTGATGAGTGGACTAAGATGGTGAACTGTCTTGAAAACTTTCCCAAACTTCAAAAGCTTGTAATTGGGCAGGTTTGAAGATTTTAACTTAATTTTTTTAGATCAATATGCCTTCACTTGGTAGGCTTTTAACTTAGTTTCTTTATTTGCGTTAGCTTGGTTCTTCATCCCATCCTGAACCAATAGTTGAAGTGCCTTCATGTGTTTCATTCCATCTCAAGGAATTCACTCTTCTTTACTCCCAAGGTTATGAAAGTGAGTCTGAATTGTTAAAGTTTATGATGAAGAATGCTAGAGTTTTGAGGACGATCTACGTTTGTGCTGGTTCAAGTGAGCATAAGCTCCCAAGGTTCAAGAAATTAGCAGCGTGCCTCAGATCAGGCTCTGAGTCTGAGAGTTGCAGTCAAGTGCATGAAGAACCACTTATATTTATGGTTTCTTAATTTTCATCT
The DNA here is from genome assembly GCA_037074515.1 of Mimosa bimucronata. Taxonomy (NCBI): domain Eukaryota; kingdom Viridiplantae; phylum Streptophyta; class Magnoliopsida; order Fabales; family Fabaceae; genus Mimosa; species Mimosa bimucronata. The sequence continues at coordinate 8,930,589 of CM073446.1, forward strand.
ACTTTTTTTGTTATATGACTAAGAGTGACTATGCCAACGGTTAATTGCTTCTCCATTGTATAATGGAAGTACATGAAGTAAAATGGAATTTTTTTTAGAATGTGATTGAAGATGCTTTGGTCAATGCAGTTCAGATTGGGCTAATGAAATCAAGACAAACTCACATAATTTTCTATCGCCTTCAAATTCATTCTGATGTTAAAACTTTATTAGAAGTTGTTGTATTGGTCCTTTTCTTGTTTGTATTTTTTTTAATATTAATGATAATAGCTGTTATCAATCAAGACTCCAGGGTAGTGTATAATAGTATTTCCTATTGCGTGTTTAAATCTACTCCCTTGAATTGCTGATCATTAAGTCACCAAATTAATGTATTGTTGACCATTAACTTTAAGCATTTTAATCTAAAATGTTGGTTGAGGTCATAAGTGATCTCACCCTTAGTTCAAAAAAATAAGTGATCTCACCCTTGTAAGGAGAAGAATATAAGTTCGAATTCCGGGCGCATGCTTGTTGGGAGTTATGCTAAAACTCTTCGTACTCTAAGTCTTAAAATGATTATTTTTAAATCTAAAATGATTTGGGGATACCTTGAACTCCAAAAATCTCTATATTCTAGACTTGCTTATCTTGACTTCAAGAGTAGTTGATTTGAATTCAAAAATCATTTAAAAGTTGATGCAACTTTTGGCAAGTTTGGGTTAGTGTTTAGTGTTAATGAAGTGCATTCATGTAAGTTGAGATGAAATTCCTCTCAAATACTGCATGGTAAATCATGTTGGAAAACTTCTATGACAATCCAAGTTGGTTTCACATTGTTATTTTTACTTTTTGAAGAAAAAACCACCTAAAAAATGTTGCTAAAAATTTCATTTATTTATGTTAAAGTATAAGGCAACTAATTTATTTTATCTTTTTTAGTTTGAAAAGTGCATTTGTATTCTTTTTCTGTTAATGTCCTTTGTTTCATTTAATAGAAAATGGTCACTCAACAAATCTGAAGGTGATTAGCTAATCATCTAATCTCTTAAAAAGTGTCCGATTCTCTAGTTGTTTAAATATTTTTTATTATATTTTATTATTTTAAATTTGGCTGTCTAACTCTGAGTTGACTTTATTTGATTCACTGAACCTTGATTCACTGCCTTAACTGGTTCATTGACAAGTTTGAGATTTTAATACTCTAAGACAACTTGAATTTTTTTTAGAGAGATTAAGGAAACTAGATGAGTCACTTAATTATGACATATTTGGTGTATTATTATATTATATATTAATTTATAAGTCAAATTAACTAGCTTAGAGTAAAAATTGAGACAAATCAATTTATAAGTACTTCTTCCAGTCCTAAATATAAGATTTATTTACCTAATTTGATTAGATTAAGTATGTTAGTTAAGCTATTTAAAATCACATTATATTACTAATGCACATTGACCGTCTACTTTTATCCCCACCCCTTTCTTGCTTGTTTTTAATTGAGGAGCATTCATGGGACAATTTGTGGAAAAGAATTAGAACAATTTGAAGAGTTATGATATTTAGGACCAAACTCACATATTAAAATAATCCTATATTTAAGTCAGAAGTGAGTAACTTATTTAATTTTTTTTAGGATTTTTGAAAGAGTTACTCCCTCCGTACCTAAATATAACAAACGCAAGAATTTTTTTCCAATTTTTCTTAACATTCCCCTCATATTATTCTTATTAACATTCATCAACAATAAACAAGTAATAGGAGAATGATATGATGTTAGTATATTTTAGTGATATTGTGTGATTTTAATTACTTTAATTAAAATCTTTTATATCATCAAATTAAAATTAGGAAAATAAATACTATAGTACTATTTGGTTTTGCTGGCACACATCTGGCCGATTTCATCAGGGCCAAAAGGAGGGAGAAATTTCAGCAACCTCTGAAGTCTGAAGTGAAACTGTGAAATCCCTAGCCTGTTCTTCCATTACGTCGTGGTCGCCCTTCGTTTACTTTACCGTCGCCGTCGTCTTCCTCTTTAAGATTTCTGGTTTTTGCTCTCTCTTTTCTTCTTCTCATTCTTTGCTGTTATGTTGTGAATGCGTGATGCATATTCGAATTCCTTTTTCTGATGTGTGTGGCGATATATCTATTTCTATTCTTACTATACATTTTCTGTTTGAACTTTGAATCATCATTCTGTAATGAGAAAGTTTTATATAATGTACTCCCTCCGGTCCTAATTATAAGAGACAGTTGACTTTTTTAAAAAAATTAAGAATGCAAAATACACCATTTTAAATTGTTTATATTTATCTTTTTTCCTCAAAACTAAGTGATTTTACCTATAAACTATCATATAATCTAATTACATGTCACATATGTTAAGATTTAGGGGTCTAATTTGCTTCCTTAATCTCTCCAAAAAAAGTCAACTGGCTCTTATAATTAGGACCGGAGGGAGTATTGAAACATGTACACTTTGTCTCAAGCATAATGTTCAATGAATGTGTTGTTATCTGCAAATTTGGTGTGGGTATAAATTATAATTGGTATTTTAAAATAGTTTTCATGGGAATTCTGTTTATTTTCAACTATTGATCGATTTCCAGTCAATTAATAAAGACTTGACAAACGAGATGGCTCCATTTTGAAACTTACAAATCACATTTTCGGGAAACTGTAGAACCCGGCTATTTGCAATTCTTTGGAGGCTTCACAAAAAAATGATCTAATTACTGTCATGCTTTGAGCTTATCATTTGGTCTCAATTCTTTTTGTCATTCTTTCTCTTTTCTTTGTTCTTCAGTCTTCACTACTCTTTTAATTTCTCAATTGCAGTACTTCAAACATAACGTTTGTTTCAACCCGGATCTCGAAAGCCCTGAGGTAAAGGTTATGGAGAAATCAGTGTCCATAAACAAGAAGCGAAGAACTAAAGTAGACAGGATAAGTGGTTTGCCTGACTCACTGCTTGTTCATATTATATCTTTTCTACCCGCAAATGATGCCTTTGCCACAAGACTCTTATCCAAGAGGTGGAGGCCACTCTGGCGTTCCCTTACCACTCTTGACTTTAAAACTGCGAGATTTCGGCATGTTAAATCCTTTGTTCAGTTTGTGGACAATATGTTCCATTTGGTAAATTTGAAACTTGTCAAAAAGTTTGTTCTAGATTTTAGTCGTTATAAAACTCCTCGAAAGACTAGCAAATGGATTGATGCTGTGATTAGTATCAAAGTTGAACATCTGGAGATACATATGAAGTGGGAGCGTGCTCCGTATGAGCTACCCTGTAGTGTTTTCTTTGCCAAGAACATTAGGGTTTTGAAGTTGAGTATAGTAAGAGTGGATAATCTTTCCCATGTTAATTTGCCTTTGCTTGAGGTTTTGCATTTGAAAAGTGTGAAATTTTCAGATATTACAAGTCTGGAAATTCTTCTTAATGCTTGTGCCTTGCTTAAAGAGTTGGTTGTAAGATATGTGGATCTAGTGGATTTTCGTCCGCTCAAGATTGGAAGACTCAACCATTTGGTCACTGTAGATCTTCATCCACAATCTCTAATTCCAGTGGAAGCTCTTTCAAATGTTAAATGTCTGCACTTGTATCAGGTATGATACATGAAAAGTAATGTTTCTTTTCTTTCTTTTTTTCTTTTTTTCCCTTTTGTGCCCCTTAAGATTTCATTCCCTAATTATTTTCAGTCTCTTTTAGCCTTCCCAGCAGGATATATGGCCTTTTAATCATGATATCCCAATATTTCACAATTTAACCCACCTGCAATGTGGTGTTGATGAGTGGACTGAGATGGTGAACTGTCTAAAAAAATTTCCCAAACTTCAGAAGCTTGTGATTCAGCAGGTTTTAAGATTTTGTCTTAATTTTTTAAAGTGCAATATGCCTTTCACTTGGTAGGTTCTTAATTTAGTTTCTCTATTTCTTTTAGCTTCGTTCTTCATCTCATCCTGAACCAATACTTGAAGTGCCTTCATGCGTTTCATTACATCTGAAGGAGTTCACTCTTCTTTACCCCATAAGTTCTGAAAGTGAGTCTGAATTGATAAAATTTATGGTGAAGAATGCTAGAGTTTTGAGGACTATCTATCTTCATGCTGATTCAAGTAAGTTTAAGCAGCCAAGAATCAAGAAACTAGCTGCATGCGTCAGATCAGGCTTTGAGTCTGAGCATCAAGAACCACTTGTATTTATGGTTTCTTAATATTCCTAAACTTTTTTGCTATGCGACTGAGTAATGGTGACCATGTCAAGGATTAAGTGCTTCTCCATTGTATAATGGAAGAACATGAAGAAAAATGGGTTTTTGTGAGGAAGTGATTGAAGATCTTTTGTTCAATCCAGTTCAGATTGGGCTAATGAAATCAACTCAAATTCACATCATTGTCTCTCGTCTTCAAATTCATTCTGATGTTAAAATTTGATTAGAAGCTGCTGTGACGTTGCTAGGTCATTTTCTTGTTTGTAAATTTTGTTAATATTAATTATAAATAGCCGTTATCAATCAAGACTCTAGAGTGTATAATAGTATTTCCTATCGCGTGTTTAAGTTTACTCCCTCGAATTGTTTCTCGTTAATTCACCAAATTAATGTCTATCAAATCATCCAATACTTTTACATGGGCAAATAAATGACATTAAGAAAAGTTTACTTTGTGATTTATTAATTTGGCTTGTACGGGGAAGGTTGTTTGTTAGCAACTATTTGTGGTGTATTTTGAAGGAATTTGTTTCCCTACTCATTTCTTTGATGAGTAAGATGATGAGTAGGAAGAATTGAACACATTTAGACCTTCTAGTTCTTATATTTAGATGGTCTAGACTTGATTTTTAAAAATATTTTAATTGATATAAAATTTTAAATAACAATAATCTGATTTAAACATATTTTGAAAATAAATAGTTGACATTAAATCTATAATCAAATTTGAAAGTTAGTACAAGTTTAAAAACAAGTTAAATAGATTTTGTTAGATGGAAACACAATGTGAACTCATGATTTTCAAATCTTATTATTTATTATTGGATTGATTTGTCTTATTCAAGGGTTTTTTTAGAGAGAGAGAAAGAGAGAGAGAGAGACTGGTGAATAAATTTGGAGACGGTGGTCAAAGGATAAATTAATTAGTGTCATTAGTGTCACATTGGTAATTATCAAAACGAGGAAAAGATAGCTCATCATCCATAGGTTCAACTGATGAAAGGGTTAGACATTCGACCATCTTGACGAATGTTCAATTCTTGGAGAGTACCACTTTGTTGTGGTTCTAGTCACGACGTTTGGGGTGACATCTCCACAGTTAAGTGAAGCTGGACGAAACCTATTTGTATAGACAAAATTTCTGTATCCAAAAAAGAGGAAAATATTATTTCTTAATCTAATCACAATCTTTCAGTCCAAAGAAAAAAATCTAATCACAATCGCCTCTTGGAGAAATATTTTTATTTTTAGGGTAAAGGTGTAAATTTTTCTCAGAAGGGAGTTCTTTAATTTGTAATTTGTCTCTTTCATTTGGTACAATTATGTCTCTCAATCTGACTATAGGTTCTAGTCACGACGTTTGGGGTGGCATCTTCACAGTTAAGTGAAACTGGACGAAACCTATTTGTATAGACAAAATTTCTGTATCTAAAAAAGAGGAAAAGATTATTTCTTAATCTAATCACAATCTTTCAGTCCAAAGAAAAAAATCTAATCACAATCACCTCTTGGAGAAATATTCTTATTTTTAGGGTAAAGGTGTAAATTTTTCTCAGAAGGGAGTTCTTTAATTTGTAATTTGTCTCTTTCATTTGGTACAATTATGTCTCTCAATCTGACTATAAATCTAAGCCAAAAAAAAAAAAAAATCTAACTACAAATCAATTAGAGTTATGATTTTTTGAACTTAACTATTGAGTACCGTCCAAAAAAAAAAAAAAAGAACTTAACTATTGAGACTATCGGGCCAACCATTAATATATACTCATGTATTACAAAATATAGAATATAGTTATGCACACGCTAGTTCTCATGGTAAGCCAGAGATTGTGAAATGTCTCTAGAACTGCCTCAGATTCCAAATTCTTTGCATTTTTCAAGGCTATGTTCATGGGAATAATACTTTGATGAAACCAATACACTACAAAAAAAAAAGTCCTGTTGTCATGGTTTTGTGTTTGCACTTTGTCACGGTATTGTAATAAAACCGTGACAAAAATGGGGAAAAATTGACAAATTTGTCACGGTTGTAAAACGACAACCGTGACAAATTTGGCGCGAAGCTTCCCTCTACATAGAGGGAAACACTTTGTTAAGGTTTAAGAACTTAAAACCATGACAAAGTTTAATAATTTTTTTAAAAACATAAAAAACTTTATTTTTTTTAATTTAAAATTATTTATCATGGTTTGGTAAGGGAAACCGTGACAAATAAACATTTGTCACGGTTTCACCTGGCAAATCGTGACAAAGGGTCCCAGGTTACCAGCAACCCTTTGTCACGGTTTCCCCTCGGTTTGTCACAGTTTCTCAGGTGAAACTGTGACAAAATCTCCCTCTATAAATTTGCTGAAACTGTGGCCATAAGCTGCAGTAGGAAACCGTTACAAATCTACATCTACAAATCATCACACTTACTTTGTCGTTTTCTTTATATTAGGATTATTTATAGAAATGCCGTTTGGTAGAGACAAGGGTAAAGGAATCGAGCAGCCTAGACAGTTGTTACGGGGGGTTCTAGTAGAGGGGCTAGCCACAGAGAAAGAGGAGGGGGAGAATACCAGTTTATGTATCATCCCGATACGATCAAACTGGACAGAGTGACCCACAAGCCCATCTACAATTTCGTGATGTTCCGCCAAATATAGGAAATTTTAGTTTAGATGATTTCGATTGGGAGGAAGAATTGTTCAATGATTTTCACGTCTCAGACGAAGCACCAGAAGGAGACGCGATGAATAATGAGGCGAACAACCAGCCAAACCGGCCCCCACGAACGTCTTCACGGGGAAATGGATATTGGGTTGATGTTATAGGTAAATAAAATAAAATAATATGTTGTTATTTGTTAAAATTTTGTTAAATTATTAAATTAATGTTAATTTAATTATTATTAAATTTGTGACATTTTGTAGATCAAGAAGGCATGGTCACCAGGAGGAGGTTGGATGTGACCGCAACATACCAGCTGGAACGGGGCCTACGAGTTCTAGTGCCCTGCAATGATGGAACAAGGCAACCCAAATGTCAGGGAGGCAATTTATTCAACAAATTTTGTTCCAATTTAGGCGGAAAGTGGCTACATTTTCCACTCTACCACAAGACTTGGAAGCAAGTGCCTAAAGAAAATAAGGAGGCAGTATGGAATGAGATTGTGAAGGTAATAATTTGAATTAGAAAAATATGTGAATATGTTAAATTCATCATAGTCTTATATAATGCATCTGATAAATTGAAATTTACAAGAAAAGTTTTTAATCGAAGAAGAAGCATTAATGAAGGAGTATGGATTTATGAAGATGAATGAAGCGTGGAAAAGCAAGAGGCATCGCCTTTATGAAAAAAATGAAAGGGGGATGGCACAAAAACCGAGGAGGAGCTTATAGCCAATGTGCCAGACAGGGTTCCTCCTGATATGTGGGAACGTTTTGTCCGCTTTAAGAGAAGTCCCGGATCAAGGGTCAGTAAACAATTTATTAAATTATGCTTAAAAAATTTATTACACAATGTGATAATTAAATGAAGTTAATTGAAAATGTATTTGTGTTTTAGGTGTTGTCTTTGCGGAATGTAGAAAGTCGTTCCCATCTAGTCGTCCATCACACTCTCGGAACAAAATCCATGCAAGTTAGATACAGCGAGTTGGTGAGTAAATTGTTGAATTTATTGATTTGTTCTATATATGATTTTAAAGACTTACAATTTAAAATTTGTGCAGGAAGAAGAGGCGAAAGCGGAGGGAAGAGAGACTGACTATGTGGAGCTATACATAGTAACTCATAGACATAGGGATGTCGGTGTTGTCTCTTAACATACTGAGCGGCAAATTGTAAGTCATTTATCGTTGTATGAGAACATGTATTTATTAGGTATATATATTTAATTACAAATTTATTTCTTATATGTAAAGGAACACATGCAACAAACACAGAAGCACATGAACTAACAGGAGGCGTCAGGAGAGTCACAGGGGTCACAGAATCCCATAGCCACCTTAAGAGCAGCATTTGACACTCTAGAGCACCCAGGTCGGGTCCGGGGAATGGGGTTAGGTGTGCGACCCAGTAAGATATATGTGAAGTCCAGTATGTATAAGGCTGGACCTTCCTCTTGTAAGAAGAAGTCATGCGTCAATGTAGCTCGAGAATATCAAGAATGGGGTAATCATATTACTAGTTACATGGACGATTGGCGTGACAAAATGAATTCATTCGTACGAGATGCGTTTGCAGAGTTTCGTCCTAGAGCTGAACCACCTAGTATGCCTCCTCCTCCTCCTCCAATATTTGGATTCCAGCCCCCTCTGCCTTCTGAAGATGATGATGATTCTGTCAATTCAAGGCCGCGAGATGATTTAGCGGATGATGGAGATGAAGATGAAGATGGTGATCAGTAGTTTTTTTAATGTTTTATGTGTGTTTGTTTAAATTTGAACCTTTGTTTATTTAAATTTGGACCTTTGTTTAATTTTCAATGTAAGTTCTAATTATTTTCCTTAGTGTTTTAATTATTGCAAGTTTATTGTTTTAAATATGTTAGTATATAAATTTGACACTTTCTTTTATTTTAATTATTACATTTTGAAAAGTAGAGATAAAAAGATGTGTATATAATAACGTTTATATATATATATATATTACATCGAATAATTACATTAAATTATTACATCAAATTAAATTATCCTAATACACTCTAACCTTCAGTCGTTGTCTGGTTCCTTGACAAAAAGAACACAAATTAATTAGCAACAATAAAATTGAACCAAAATAAATAAAATTTAAGGTTGTATACTGTAAATATAAGACTTTAACGTACCGAACTAAAGAAATATCGCCGCCTCCTTTAGGGAGGAAATTCTCAAAATTGTCCGATTGGAAAGGCTCATTCTCGTAGGTGATGTTGTCACCATCACCCATGTTATAGAGATCTCGAGGTTTCAGGTAAACAACCATATGCCAATCCTTATGCTTTTCATCTGCGACATAGTTGATTGTACCATATTTTTATACGTTTTGCATAGTTAAAATCATTGGATTATTGCATGTTCTTGGGGTAATTGTGCCTAATTAGAACAAAATCTGACTTCTGCATACCTTGTAGGAGTTTATACTAATCAAGGCAATTTGAGCATAAATAGCATGATTTATTGATTACCAATCTTCAAGGACATTTGATGCTACTTTTGGGTCACTTTTATGTGCAGATCATAGAAGAAACATGTCCAATTGAAGAGCCAAGTTGAGGAGAAGAATTCTGGACAGAGCATAAGAAAGGGTTGCCCCTCTGCATGGTATGTCGCGACGGACACATCTATCCGCTGTGGCGAACTATTCCTGCCCTCTCTGTCTTGTCCGCCACGGCGAACGTGTCTTGACAGCAAAAATTACTGTCTCGATTTTAGGGTTTTAGGGCTGTGTTTTAAGTTGTATATAAGCTCGAAAGTCATTTTCTAAGCCTCCTAAGCCCGAAAACACAAGCCTCTCCTAGGGTTCCTCTTGTTCTCCATCATTCCCACTCCAATCCTCACCATTTCCACCAGTTATCTTGCTGCTTTTCTGCATTATTCCCCTTCCCTTCACCATTTCCACTACATTCCTCCTTCATCCTTCTTCATTCATGGAGTCAGCCACCATGGACAGTCTTGGGCACGAAATTGAAGATATGAGAGGCTAAGTTCTTGGTGCTTTGGTAGTGTGAAGGTGGCTCTAGCTTCATGGACCAACATAGGGGAATTTTTACTTTGCAATTTCTTATTTCCTTTGTATTGGACTTCTATTCTTTTGGATTGGTCTTGTATTTGGATTTGAGACATGGGATATGTGGTTGCTATCTATGTTTGTGAACTATTATGTGTATGCTTTGATTTAAATGTGATTGAGATATAATTTCTTATCTACTTGTGGTTGTATTCTTGGTTGTAGCCATTTTAGTAGTTGCTAGTGGTTATAGTCAACTTCTTCCATGGATGAATGTTGTGGTTGCACTTCATGAGAGTTAAATTGCATTTGTTTCTTTCATAATCCAAGTGGATCTTAACACTAACCTTAAGTAATGGCTCTGAAAGTGGTTGCTAGATTAGTCATTAATTAGGGCTAATGGACCCCTAGTGAGGGCTTGGGGATTTTCTCAATTAGACTTGGTAAATTAAACTCCCACTTATCATTTTTAAAGAAGTACTTGAGCCACCGTAACACTACCAAAGCCCATTTTATAAAATTACCTTAATCAAAACACATTTTCACTCTTTAATCCAAAATTACCAAAAACAAGTATTTACATTTTCACTATTTTCATCAAATGACTTTTCAAAAACAAACCCTTTACCTTTTATTGTCTTAATTGCATTTAGCTAGTTTAGGTAGATTAAAAAGACTCCTCAAGTGAAACGACCCGCGGTTGCAACCTATATTGCAATCCTTGGACTAAATTTTGATCTTAACCCCTAAGGCGCATTAGGTAAAGGTTAAATCAATGGCGCCGTTGTCGGGGAGTCATTTTTGACTCCCTAGGTTAGTTAAGTGTTAATTGAAACTATTGACAAGGGGTGGAGTTGTAGGACTAGATTTAGGACATTTGCATCCTTAGGTTAGTTCACATTTGCTTGTTTTACATTGCATCAAGTTCTCAAGAAAATACCAAAAATATTGCTTGTCCTTTGTTTTTAATTGTGTTTGCTTTTGACATCATGTATGCTCAAATTGAAGTTGCACTCATTTTGCACCCACAACCATTCACACAAGTCATTTTGAGTGTGTAAAATTTGTTTTGAGTGTTGAACTTTGTTTCCAAACCATCTTGCAAAATTTGGTGTTTCAACCTCAATTTTCAAAGTCACAAAGTTTCTAATTGTTGGACCCAAGCACCCCAATTTTAGATCTAGGAATTTTTTCAAAGCTTTCTCACTCAGTCCTAGTTCCATTCTTCATTTTAAACTTGCTTGGAGGTGTGTTATTCATTGGTTCAATCACTTTTTGCATAAACCAGTTTTTGCAGAATTTTCTGCAACATCCTGTTAATTACTTTATTGTCCTTCGCGGCATACAACTTTGTCCACTGTAGCGGACATTCTAGAGAGCGACATCCTTTCTATAAGCCCACCGCGGCACACACTTGTGTCCGCTGCGGCACACACTTGTGTCCGCCGCGGCACATTTGTCCTGTTTTGGTTGAAAAAATTTTTCTGAGTCCCCAACAACTTTTGTACATTCTTCTGCCATACTTCTACACATATATACATACCATACACATACTTTACATCACACTTCCATACCATACTCACTTGCATCCTCATTCATCCATTTTTCCTTGAATTTGTGCAAGTGCATCTTTGTTGAGCCTTAGTCTACACTTGTTGTTTGCGCCTTGTGTATGACTTGAGGGAACCCTAGAGACCAAGAGCTTTACCCTGAATACCCAAAGATTAAGAGACACCTTACTAGGTTGAGAAAGACACAAAAAGAGGGATCCTCAGTTACATTCTTGATAGTTGAACACCCATTCTCTTGTGAGTCAAGCATTGAGAGTGAACCAGAAACTGAATGTGTGACTAGAGACATGGAGGGGGATCACCATATTCCTGAAGTCCAAGTAGAGCCAAATCTAGGTGGTAATGGGGGAAAACAAGTGTTTAATGATGGTGAGCAACCTAGAAGAAGAACCATTAGGGAAGCCACCACAACCAACATTAACCATAACCCATTCATGAATGCATTCCCCACTATTAATACTAATTATGAAATTAAAGGCTTATTGATACAATCCTTACCTAAGTTTTATGGTCTACAGGAAGATGAGCCACATGATCACTTGAATGAGATTTTCATACATTGCAACACCATGAAACTAGTGAGAGCACAAGTGGAGGACGTCATGTGGAGAGTGTTCCACCTTACTCTAGAAGGCAAGGCTAAGCAATGGTATATGAGTTTGCCTACTTTCAATCTGGATGCCCTCACCTCTTGGGTCAACTTGAAGCAAGCCTTTCTAGAAAAGTTCTACCCAGCCACTAGAACATCTATAAGAAGGAAAGAGATCAATTACATCACTCAAGAGCCGGATGAATCTCTTTTTGATTATTGGTCGAGATTCCATGACCTTTTGAAGAAATGCCCTCATCACGAAATTCCTGTTGAACAATTAGCCCATACCTTCTATGATGGGTTGAGGGAAAGAGACCAAGATAAGTTAGATGTGGCCGCCGGAGGCTCACTCATTGACCACACACCTGAAGAGGCATGGCCTCTAGTTCGTAAGCTCGCTTTGGCCAAAGAAAAACATGGTTTAAGAAGATTGACCCACAGTCTTCAAAGGGTTGATGCTACTTCTATTCACATCCCTCAATTGGATAGGTTTGAGGCCGAATTCAAAGCAATCCACTCTAGATTGTACAAGATTTCTGGTCCATTTTCCCCACAAGGCCCAATTGGTAATGAGTTGGTGGGTTCATCTTGTGATTATTGTGCATCCCCTATACACCTCTCAAGTAATTTCCCTTCTAAACCAGAAGAATGTAATGCAATGTTCCAACCAAGGCAAATCAACAACCCGAGATGGGACCCCTATTCTAACACATACAATGAGGGGTGGAGATACAACCCAAAATTTAATTGGCGCCAAGATGGCAATCCTCCAAGGCAATTCCAAGGGGAGTTCTCCCAAGCATTAGCTCTTGTGAGAAGGGAGAGACCCACTGATGACTTTGAAGAGTTAAATAAGTTTATAGCTTTGGGGTTCCGCCATGTGGAGGGTCTCATTGACTCAAGGGCTAATGAAACGAAGTAATGTATGGAGTCAAGGTTTGAGAAAGTGGACAACCGTATGAGCCAATGGGAGACCAAGAGTGCCAATTTGGAGGATTATGTCATGAAGCTCTCAAACTCCTTCAATGAGCTTCAAGCCAAGACAAGTGGCCCAACTCCATCTAACACGGTCATCAACCCTAAGTCCTTAAATGCCATTAATTTGAGAAGTGGGGAATCACTAAATCCCATCCCACTCAAGAAAAAGGTTCATTTTCCAAGTAGTGAAGAGGAGGATGATGATGAGCTAGTGAATGAGGAGATTGAGGTAGAAAGCCCTACTTGGAGCCCACCATTGAGCCCTATGAAGGTTGTGTAATATGAGAGTGCTAAAGAAAAAGAGATTCAAGAAAGGAGGGCATTGACTAAAAGGAGAAAGTGGTGGAGGATCCTAAGGCACAACCTCAAGAGAAGAAGAAGCGCACCAAGCAATTGAGCATCAATGAGAAAGGAGAGTGTAGTACACAAGATACCTTGGCCAAACTCCGGCCAAGGAGGTAACTATCTCTCAACTCCCTTTTCCTTAAGCTTATTTTAAAAGCAAAAAGAAACATGATGAGGTTGTTGAAAATGAAATGCTTGAACTCTTTAGCAAATTGCATGTGAATGTGCCTTTCTTTCAACTTGTTAAATCCATGCCTAGATATTTTAAGTTCTTAAAAGAGTTGTGCACCAATAAAAGAAAGTTTAGGCCAAATGAAAGAATTCAATTGAATCCTAGTGTGTCGGATTTGTTCAAGCCTCAATTGCCCGTCAAGTGCAAAGACCTTGGATCATTCATGATCCCTTGCACCATAGGGAAGTTGATGGTGACGAATGCATTGTTAGATTTAGGAGCGGCCATTAATGTGATACCAAGTGTGATTTTCACTTCTTTAGGCATTACCGGTTTGAAAAAGACAAGTCTGATTTTACAATTGGCCAATCGCACACTCTGATATCTACAAGGCATTCTTGAGGATATACTTGTTAAGGTTAAAGACTTAGTTTTCCCGCTGATTTCTATGTTCTTGACACAGCTAGCGAGCCATGTGAATCAACTATCATTCTTGGTAGGCCTTTCATGCAGACCGCTGGATCGGTAATTGATATGAAAAATGGTTTGATGACAATGGAGGTGGGAGAACATAAGATTAGCTTTAACATGTATGAAGCAATGCGACACCCTCATGAGGATTACTCTCTTCTAGATTTGAATGTGATTGATATTGCTATGGAAGATGCCATTGAGGAGCATGAGTTAAGCTTGCATTCATATGATTACATGTCTGATCTTGAAACTTATGACTCTTATTTTTCTTCCCTACCCTCTGTTCATTCTTTTTCTTCCTTAGGTAATGATGTGTATGAACTTGACTCACATGTATTTGATTGTCTGCTTTCTGTCCCTTTGGATTTTTCTTTGATTGATAATGATAATGATAATGCTACTCTGGATATAAGCTCCACTAACATTTCTTTGATGAGTGATGACATTTTTTTGGAAGATAGTAGTATTCTCAATGTTGCAGGTCATAAGTTGGTTGAAGAATGTGAATTTGAGGTTGGAAGCCACGAGTTGGCTGATTTGAGCTTAAAGGGTATAGTCCTCACTCCAACCAAAGCCACTTCACACTTGAGCTTCTTTGGACCAGATCACCATGTGGTAAAAGGGCCAACTTCTAAACACTCTTCCCTTGATTCTAATCCTAGACCTAGGATTTCTTCCCACACACTTAGATATTTGAATGATCTTGTTGCAAGTTGTGATGTAGGTGTTGTGGATGACATTTCCCTAAGGCAAGTCGCTGCAATAGATCAACCAAGTGTTGATTCGGCTCTTGGGAAGACCAATGCAAAAGTGGTAGAATCCGTTGAACCTAGTCCATCTCTTCCAATTGGGTCTATAAAGGGGAGTTCTTCTTTCACTTTAACTCTTGCTACTCTTATTCCCTTTATTTTGGAACCACCCACTTTGGAACTGAAGCCTTTACTAAGCAATCTTAAATATGCTATTCTTGCTTCCAATGACAAATTTTCGGTTATCATCTCTAATACCTTGAGTGTAATTGAGGAAGTTATATTGCTTGATGTTTTGAAGAAATATAGTAAGGCTTTAGGTTGGATATTGGCTAATATTCCGGGTATGAGCCCTACAATTTGCACCCATAAGATTTTACTGAAAGATGATTCTAGGCTTCTTAGGCAACCTCAAAGGAGGCTTAACCCCTTCATTTTGGATGTGGTCAAAAAGGAGGTCACAAAACTCCTAAGTGCCGGCATCATATATCCGATTTCAGATAGTGAATGGATTTCGTAGGTCCAAGTGGTGCCTCAGAAGTCCAGAATCACATTTTTGAAAAATGAAAATAATGAGCTTATTCCAACAAGGGTGCAAAATAGTTGGCGTATGTGTATTGACTATAGGAAGTTGAATGATGCCACCCGAAAAGACTACTTCCCACTCCCATTCATTGACCAAATGTTGGAAAGACTTGCAGGAAGGAGCCACTACTATTTTCTAGATGGTTATTTTGGGTGCTTTCAAATTCCTATAGCACCTGAGGACCAAGGAAAAACCACTTTCATTTGTCCATTTGGTACTTTTGCCTCTAGGCGCATGCCCTTTGGTTTATGCAATGCGCCGGGCACCTTCCAACGTTGCATGATGAGCATCTTTTATGATATGCTTGATGATTGCTTGGAAGTTTTCATGGATGACCTCACTGTTTTTGGTGATTCTTTTGATGTTTGCTTGCATCGTCTTGAAAGAGTGCTAGCTAGATGTGTCGAAAATAATTTAGTCCTTAATTATGAAAAATGTCATTTCATGGTCACACATGGCATAGTTCTAGGCCACCTAGTCTCTAGCCGAGGCATTGAGGTCGATAAAGCAAAGACAGAGGTGATTGCGTCCTTGCCTTATCCCACTTGTATTAAAGAGCTCCGCTCTTTCTTGGAACATGTAGGCTTTTATTGATGCTTCATCAAGGGTTTTTCCCAAATTTCATTGCCTCTTTCTTATTTGTTGCAAAAATATGTTGAATTTGTTTTTGATGATGAGTGCAAAATGGCTTTTGAAACTTTAAAGAAAAGTCTCTTGGAGCCTCATATTCTTCTTGCTCCCGATTGGTCATTGCCCTTTGAACTAGTATGTGATGCTTCCAACTATGCGGTTGGCACCATGCTAGGTCAAAGGGGCAACAAGACACCGCATGTAATAGCATATGCATCTAAGACTTTGGGTTGTACACAAAGGAACTACACCACTACTAAAAAGGAGCTTTTCGCCATAGTCTTTATATTGGATAAATTTAGACAATACTTGCTACATTCTGTGGTTGTCATTTATACTGACCATGCATATCAAGGATCGTGCCGACAATGCCAACTTGGTAGCCAACCACTTGAGTAGACTCCCAGAAAACACTAAGGGAGTAGATCTTTCTGACTTAATTTGTGATAATTTTTTGGATTTTTCTTTGTGTGTGATTAATGTTGAGGTACCTTGGTATGCTTCTTTGGTTAATTATTTTGTTTGTGCCCTCACCCCAGAAGACTTGTCTCCTTTTCAAGTGCAAAAGCTAAAGAGAGAGGCCCAACACTATGTTTGGGATGAACCACACCTATGGAGATTTTGCAATGATCAAGTCATCTGGAGATGTGTGCTGGAATCCGAGTCCTTAGACATTCTTTCCACTTGCCACTTGATGGTGTGTTCTGGACACTATAGTTTTAGGAAAACCGCTAGGAGGGTCTTAGTTGCCGGTTTCTATTGGCCTATACTTTTCAAATATGCCTATTCCTTTTCTAAATCCTATGATAAGTGCCAAAAATTTGGGGGGAGTGTGACAAAAAGACATGAGATGCCCCAATGACCTATCCTAGTTTGTGAGATTTTTGACATTTAGGGGATAGACTTTATGGGACCTTTCCCACCTTCTTCTGGATTCACTTATATCCTACTTGCCGTAGATTATGTTTCTAGGAGGGTAGAAGCTATCCCAACTCGAAAGGATGATGCACCCACGGTCTCCAAGTTTCTCAAGTCCAACAGCTTTAGTAGATTTGGAGTACCAAAAGGTCTCATAAGTGATCGAGGAACCCATTTTTGCAACAAGCTCCTTGATAACTTGCTTGCTAAGTATGGGGTATCCCACAGAGTGTCTAGCCCATACCATCCCAAAACCAATGGCCAAGCAGAGGTGTCAAACAGGGATATAAAGCATATTCTTGAGAAAATTGTAAAGCCATCAAGAAATGATTGGAGTGATCGACTTGAAGATGCATTGTGGGCATACTGGATCGCATACAAGACACCCTTAGGCATGTCTCCATACCGGTTGATTTTTGGTAAAGCTTGTCATTTGCCAGTGGAGTTAGAGCATAAGTCCTATTGGGCAGTCAAGCAATGCAATATGGATTTGGATGCCGCTGGAAATGAAAGATGCCTTCAATTGCAAGAGCTTGATGAACTGCGCCTTCAAGTATATAAAAGCTCAAGGATCTATAAGGAGAAGACTAAGTTGATCCATGATGGCAAGATCTTCAATTGCAACTTCAAAGTTGGAGACCAAGTTCTTATGTACCAAGCCCGCTTCCGCCATGGTCATGGGAAGCTCACATCAAATTGGTTCGGGCCATACAAAGTAAAAAAGGTCAACAAGTATGAGATGGTGGAGCTCATTGAAGAGGAGACCGGGAAAGAATTTGTGTGAAATGGGCATCTCCTCAAACTCTACCATGGACTAGTTACAAAGCCTCCTTGAGGCCAGGTTGCTTCTTCTCCTTATCTTGTTTATGTTAGAATCTTAAGTTTTGATGAAGACTGACCCTGAGAAAATATAAGTGAAAGTTACCTCTGAATTAATCGTGTAAAATCTGTCAGGTAACAGATCACCATTGCAAGAATAAAGATCCATCTCTAATGAAAGATGATAACTTAGCAGATCAATAAAGAATGAATATCTCCATCGCTAAGTGAATCTTAATAGCTAATAGACAGAAAAGAATAGCAAGTGAAGACTTAGAAATAATAAGGTTGATATCAAATCTCTAAGTCATTCTCTATCGATAAAGAAAGAATCCATCGCTAAAAGCTCATTGATAACTCAACTAGCAGAAAAATAATCAAGTCCTTGAGCAAAAGAAATTAGCTAGCGATAATAGGTTAAGCTATCGATAGCAAAAGTGCTTCAGATAATAATCATTCAGATAGCTAATGCCTCAGTGCAAATGAGTCAAATGAGCTAACATGATTCTAGTGCTATCATGCTTATCTATCGATAATAGGATACCTGGAAATATCTCTGAATGCTTAGATAATAGTATCCTTAAAGATAATAGCGATAATGGATTAGCAATCGATAGAAAATTCTATGCTGATATAATGTTTTATGATCCAAGAGAATATGCTATCGATTATACATCTTCTTATCAATATGAAAAGCTCTGAAATACCTTATATTGTCTTTATCTCACTGAGCTAATGGATTAAGCTTGCGATAGTGTCTTCTGTGCAATATATGATTATTTGGTTAGCTAACAGCTTAAGTGCAGAATTCACTCTATGAGATTAGCGATAGCAGACCAAGTTAGCGCTAATGAAAAAGCTGCCAGAAAGTACAACTTGTACGGATGCACAGAACTCTGAGTCAATCTCTCTCCTAGCTCACCCTACGCAAGAAGTAGTTGAAGCTAGAGCAGAAAGTTAAGCCCGATGAAGAAGCTGCATTAAATGCCAACGGCTATGAGCTCCCAACGACTAAATTCAAACGGCTTCTTGAAGATTGAATGTTAGGGCAAAATCTGAGAAGAGATATAAATACAGAACTTGAGCATTTATGAAAACAACGACGAGAAAAACGAGAATATTTACAAGTTCATTCATTGCTCTCTGTTTTCTGTATTTATTAGAGATTTTATCTGTACTTAAGTGTTTATCAAAATCTGTTCATTAAGTGAACACATTTATTGAAATCCTCTACTGTTTGAGGTTGTTCTGAAAGCTTGGTGCTTTAGAACAGGGATATTGCCTTACAGGTAGAAAGGGGGAGTGTTTAGAGAGATTCTAATACTCTGTAAAGGTTGACAGGTGAACCTGTGTTCGTAAAACCTGTGGTAGTGGAACCCAACTGAGTGTTGGAGAATTGGACGTAGGCAGTGTTGGCCGAACCAGTATAAAGGCTGTGTTATTTTAATTATTCCTAGATTTTTAAATAGCACAATTCACCCCCCCTCTTGTGCGATTGCCACTTTCAGTTTACTTTCATGCATTCTGGACTGGCTGGTTGATATTTTATTATTATTACATTGAACAAGTGTGGGGGAGGGAGCATCCTAGTATATAGTAGAAAATTAGGACTTTTACATTCAATAAAACACCCTATGCCATTGAAAATTTGTGTCATTTTCACTTGTGGTATGCATTTATCCTATGATTTGCGTTTTTCAAAAAGGCCTACTATTGATTGCACTTGTCTCTTCTTCTCTCTCCCCTTATGTGTTAGGGACGTGTTGTGCCCCAATCCTACGATTGGATTTCGTAACTTTCCTCTTCACAAGGGATAAGTCAATTGATAGTTTGGTGATTTTTAACATTGAGGACAATGTAAATTTCAAGTGTGGGGGAGGGGACTATAGGTAGTCTTATTGCTTAATCCATTGATCTTATCATGATATGTCACATTAGAGAATTTTTTTTGCCATTTTTTTTC
Organism: Mimosa bimucronata; assembly: GCA_037074515.1. Taxonomy (NCBI): domain Eukaryota; kingdom Viridiplantae; phylum Streptophyta; class Magnoliopsida; order Fabales; family Fabaceae; genus Mimosa; species Mimosa bimucronata. The sequence continues at coordinate 8,950,278 of CM073446.1, forward strand.
AAAACTAAGGTGATTTTGCTCTTAGTCTTGTATTGTGATGAAGTGTCGCATTCATTGCAATGGAGGACCTAGTTGCATTTTCTACCCATTTTTTTTAAAAAGACTTGTTTGTGAAAACCTAGAGTGGCAAAAGTTTTGAAAATAATGGAGCAAGACTAGACCTTACCCTTTGATCAATGAGCTTCATGAGCAATGGGAAGAATTCAAAGAATGATGCATTTTAGCCTCTCAATTTTCAAAGAACTAGTGATGAGCTATTTTCAAGCATATGCATTGTGTTAATTGGCCTTGCAATTGGATATTTAATTGGTAATTGAGGTTAAACCTTATTGTGAGATTTTTGGGCCTATTTTCCTTTCAAGAATGTATACTTGTTTGATCATTCAATTTCTAGAACTTTTCTGTTGATTGCACCTATTTATTTTATGTTTCTAACCACTAATTTTGGGAAATTAACACTTGTCCTAGGCGTATACATGGCTATTTAGGCACTTTTACAATTAGAGTTCCAATGCATTGAGTTAATTGCATTTTAGTGCTAAATTGAACATTTTAAGGTTTAAACTCATGCATTTATGATTTATGGACTTGAGATATTGCAATTTGTGCTTAAATTTGTCATTGTAGGAAGTCTTGATGAAGATGTGCCTGAATTCCAGAAATTACAGTTTAGTGCTCGAATTTCAGAAATTACAACTAAGTCCCGTTGCACTGTGTATTTCAAATGGGCAAGGACAAGTTGGGTAATTTGGGAGACTAAAGGAGGGCAAAGATGGAATAAAAATTTCTGGGTTTGTTTTTATATTTTTCTATATAGAGATTAAATGAGTAAGGGCTCCGTTTGGAAGCTTATTTGGGAATTTAGACTAGACATTTGGATATAGGGCTTGAATTTCATAAGCCAAACACGCCCTAAGCTCTTTAATCCCTAAAACTATTGCCCAGACCCGCGAGGCAGCAGGCAGAACCAACATCACAGAACCACCATCGCACACCATTTTCAGCAACCACCATCCTCTCATCCTCGCCTACCTCCATCACCACCGTCGGCTTCTTCACCTCCATTCCATCCACCAAGCCGACGGGTTCCACCTCCCATTATCCTCCCTTCCTTGTATTTCCATCTTCAACCACTGCAGAACAATCTTTATCGCACAACGCCACCACCATTGCATTCCTCTCTTTATCTTCCTCATTCGACCACCATCTTGAACTCTCGGCTCACTCTCTTCTCCATCATCGCCACACACATTCCCTTCAGCTCCAGATTCGGCCAAACACTCTTCTCCCCATTCCATTTTCTTGAACCAACACTTATCAACATTTTCCCATCCCAACAACATTCTCGGCCACTCACCATCTTCCTACACAACTCTCATTCCTTCTTCAATTTGTTCCCATCACTTCATTCCCGCATCCCATAGCCAACGGACACAAGGAGCTTGTTGAGTATGTTTGTGCTATTGTGATGGCCGGTTGATTGGGCAATTCTCGGTGGCAACAATGCAATTGGAGCTTCAATGCTTACTTAGGAGAGTTCTCTAGCTTCTTTTGTTTCTAGATTATGTAATTGATTTAGATTCTTAATTGTTTCTGCTTAATATGTAATTTTGGAACAAGAGATGCTATGTTTTCTATTCCTGTGGGTAGATTTCTTTTGGGTTATGTATGTAATTAAGTGATTGCTTTTATGTGCATAAACCTTAGTGTTAATCACTTGGCATAATGCAATTTGATGTGGTAGCATTGATTATCTACTTTGGATTGCTAGATTGGATTAATGCATTTGCTTCTTGCATTTAGCATTAGACACTAGGTCCATTCTTGAAGGGTCAAATTATACCTTCAAGAGGAGACTCATTGTGTGTTGTCAAGGGTTTTCACTACCAAGCGATTTTCTAACAATTTCCTAGTTGACTAATTGTACATTAGTAACTAGGTCAATTGGACTTAGGCGATTGCCTTTGGTTTTTAACATTCAGTCTTGGATTTTGAACTCCCAATTCATTTGAGAAGCTACGATAATTACAAATTTTTCACTAAGAACCCATTCCATTAAAGAGTTTTCAAACCGCTTTTCTTTGCTTTCCTAAATCCAAAAAGCCAAAACAAGTACCTTTACATTTCTATGATTGAAAAATACCAAAAAGACTTTTCAATGACTAAATCCCCAGTTTATTTGTTTTTCAATGCATTTAGGTTAGTCTAGGCATTAAAATAAGTTAACTCCTTTGAGAGACGACCCGAGGTTGAGCCACTTTGCTCAAGCCTTGGTTTCACAAATTTTCTTGCATTTGACCCCGAGGCGCACCATTCCGACAAAGGTCAAATCATCTGTACTCTTTGTCAAAGCTAGAATTGTATTCATGCATGAAGATGATTTAGGCATTCATTTAATCACCCCATTTTCCCAAACACAAACCCACAACATGTCATTTTCCATTGTTCACCTATTTTGAGCCATTCCTTGGTTGTAATGCATTGATGTGAATTTTGTGATGAAGCATTGAGTTTGAGCCACCTTTGTTTGTTGTTAATGCCATGTATGTGTTGAAAAGAAAAAAGCAAATAAAAAAGTTGCATAAAAATAAAGAAAGAAAAATTTTAAAAAAAAAAGAAAAGAAAAAAAAGAAGGTTTAAAGAATAGGCATTTCTTGGTGTGTGATTGCACATGATTATTTTATGTTTCTAACCACTAATTTTGGGAAATTAACACTTGTCCTAGGCTAATACATGGCTATTTAGGCACTTTTACATTTAGAGTTCCAATGCATTGAGTTAATTGCATTTTTATGCTAAATTAAGCATTTTCAGGCTTAAACTCGTGCATTTATGATTTATGGACTTGGGATATTACAATTTGTGCTTAAATTTGTCATTGTAGGAAGTCATGGTGAAGATGTGCCCGAATTCCAGAAATTACAGTTTAGTGCTCGAATTTCAGAAAATACAACTAAGTCCCATGGCACTGCATATCTCAACTGGACAAGGACAAGTTTGATAATTTGGGAGCTTAAAGGACGGCAAAGATGAGATAAACATTGCTGGATTTATTTTCATATTTTTATAATTAGAGATTGCAAAAGTAAGGGGCTTGTTTGGAAGTTTAATTGGGTATCTAACAAAAACCCTTCAATTTTAGGCTTAATTTTCCTCAACCAAACAGCCCCTAAGCTCCCTTCTATACCTAAATTCTGCCCAGACCCGAGACATTAGAGACAGCCACCATTGACACACCAAAGCTTCATCACCATCGCATTTCTCTCTTCCATCGTCACCCGTTCCCATCGCCGGCTCCATCTCCTCCGTCTCCATCTACTCCACCAAGGCCGGCGAGCTCCACCACCATACACACATCTCTTTCACCATTCTTCTCATCTTTTTCTCCATTGAATCACCATTACCGTTCATACATCTTCACCATCCTTCTTTAATCACACCCAACACCACCATTCTACATTCCTCGGCTCCACAATCTCATCCCTACATTTCCATCTCCATTCACCCAACAATCAGCCACACACACTCTCTGGACTTCATGCCTTCACCACACTTTCAGCTCTTTTCAACCATTCAAACAGCTCCCTCTCTCCATCATATATATCATTCGGCCATCACCATCACACTCACATACCTTACTTTCTCCATTCATAGGTACAGCCCATTCATTTCCTTCATCATCTCCATGTTCCATAACCTCATTCACCTCATGGAGCAAAAGGGCCAAATCATTGATTGTGGGTTCAAAAGTATGAGTGGATAAAGCAATTCGGGATTCTTGGTAGATTGTGCAACCGGAGCTTCAAAGACTCATTTAGGGGAGTTAATTAGTGTCCTTCTATGTCTAATTTCACTTACATGTTCAAGTGCTTGTAATTTGTATGTGCATGTGATTTTGGAACATGATACACTAGGGATTTCTATTATTTGTGCTAGTTTTCCATTGGTTTATGTATGTAATTTAGCGATTGCTTTTATGTGCATAAACCTTAGTGTTAATTGCTTGGCATAATACAATTGATGTGGTAGCATTGATTATCTACTTTGGATTCTTAGTTTGGATTAATGCATTTTTTTTGTTACATCTAGCATTAGACACTAAATCCATTCTTGACGGGTCAAATTATACCTTCAAGAGGAGACTCACTATGTGTTGTCAAGAGTTTTCACTACCAAGTGGTTTTCTAACAATTGCTTAGTTTATTAATTGTGCAAGTAATGTGCCGAATCAATTGGTAACTAAGTCAATTGAACTTAGGCGATTGCCTTTGGTTTCTACACTTGGACTTGGATTTTTCGCTCCTAATATTTAAAGAGGCTAGGAAGGTTGCATGATTTTCACCAAGAGGCCCTACTTCCATTAAAAGAGTTTTCAAACAATTTATTTGCTTTCCAAAAAGCCAAAAAAAAGTCTTCTTTACATTCCTACAATTGATAAATACTAAAAATATCATTTCAATGACAAAACCCCTGTTTTATAGCTTTCTTTGCATCTATGTTAGTTTAGGCATTCATAATACATTGACTCCTTGTGATACGACCCTAGGTTGCACCACTTTGTTGCAATCCTTGGTATAATTTTTCTTACATTTAACCCCCAAGGCGATTACGAAACCGGTTAAATCAGTGTGGCATCATTATTGTTGAATTTATGCTCTCATGTGCTAGGTGCTACAGTTGTGACATTGAATTGCATTGCAACCTTTCCTTTCCATAACATGCAATCCATCATGCCTTTTCCAACATTTCAACCCCTCAAGTCCTTTTGATTCATACATGATTGTATGCATGGGTGGAGATATTAGAGTAGTTACAAGCTTATGGCAAATTTTGTTTGAGCAAGTTAAGTGTGAAAAATCCCACATGAGGTGAGTAGAGTGAAACACTATTATCTTGAGAGTCCTCTTTGCCATTGCTTCATCCAATTACTTTGCCAATTCTCCCTTTGTATATTCTTGATCATAATTCATGCTAGCTTAAGATTATTGATTGGTTAAACCCATTTTTCTTTGCATTGTACCCTTTGTCGAGGAGTACAAAGGTCTAAGTATGGGGGAAATAATTGCACCATATTTTTATACGCTTTGCATAGTTAAAATCATTAGATTATTGCATGTTCTTGGGGTAATTGTGCCTAATTAGAAAAAAATCTGACTTCTGCATACCTTGTAGGAGTTTATACTAATCAAGGCAATTTGAGCATAAATAGCATGATTTATTGATTAACCAATCTTCAAGGACATTTGATGCTATTTTTGGGTTACTTTTATGTGCAGATCATAGAAGAAACATGTCCAATTGAAGAGCCAAGTTCAGGAGAAGAATTATAGACAGAGCACAAGAAAGGGTTGCCCCTTTGCATGGTATGCCGCGATGGACACATCTGTCCGCTGTGGCGAACTATTCCTGCCCTCTCTGTCTTGTCCGCCACGGCGAACGTGTCCTAATAGCAAAAATTACTGTCTCGATTTTAGGGCTGTGTTTTAAGTTGTATATAAGCTTGAAAGTCATTTTCTAAGCCTCCTAAGCCCGAAAACACAAGCCTCTCCTAGGGTTCCTCTTGTTCTCCATCATTCCTACTCCAATCCTTACCATTTCCACTCATTTCCACCAGTTATCTTGCTATTTTCTGCATTATTCCCCTTCCCTTCACCATTTCCACTACATTCCTCCTTCATCCTTCTTCATTCATGGAGTCAGCCACCATGGGCAGTCTTGGGCACGAAATTGAAGATATGAGAGGCTAAGTTCTTGGGGCTTTGGTGGTGTGAAGGTGGCTCTAGCTTCATGGACCAACATAGGGGAGTTTTTAGTTTGCAATTTCTCATTTCCTTTGTATTTGACTTCTACTCTTTTGGATTGGTCTTGTATTTGGATTTGAGACATGGGATATGTGGTTGCTATCTATGTTTGTGAACTATTATGTGTATGCTTTGATTTAAATGTGATTGAGATATAATTTCTTATCTACTTGTGGTTGTATTATTGGTTGTAGCCATTTTAGTGGTTGCTAGTGGTTATAGTCAAATCTTCCATGCATGAATGTTGTAGTTGCACTTCATGAGAGTTAAATTACATTTGTTTCAAGGCATTTCACAATCCAAGTGGATCTTAATACTAACCTTAAGTAATGGCTCTAAAAGTGGTTGCTAGATTAGTCATTAATTAGGGCTAATGGACCCCTAGTGATTGCTTGGGGATTTTCTCAATTAGACTTGGTAAATTAAACTCCCACTTATCATTTTTAGAGAAGTACTTGAGCCACCGTAACACTACCAAAGCCCATTTTATAAAATTACCCTTAATCAAAACACCTTTTCACTCTTTAATCCAAAATTACCAAAAACAAGTATTTACATTTTCACTATTTTCATCAAATGACTTTTCAAAACCAAACCCTTTACCATTTATTGTCTTAATTGCATTTAGCTAGTTTAGGTAGATTAAAAAGACTCCTCAAGTGAAACGACCCGGGGTTGCAACCTATATTGCAATCCTTGGACTAAATTTTGATCTTAACCCCCAAGGCGCATTAGGCAAAGGTTAAATTAATAGTAAACCTGTTGTGCCTCCGATGCTAAATGTATGGCTCATCATCTTCAGATTGACTGATGTGAACTAGCCGGGAGAAATTGACCGAAGTGATTCCCAGTTCATCTGTATTCAATCCTCTTGAAGTTGTTGCGTTTGCCCAAGAACACTTGAGCAGTGGAACCATGAAATGACCTTGATAATTAATTTCAATTATATCAACTAGTCTTCCATAATAAGATACTCCTCCATACTGCATAGTACCATCTTTGCTGCTTGCATAATTTCTTGTGCTGAATGTGCCAAAAACACCCGAGTTTTGAGTCAATAGGCCTTTATCCTAAAAAACTATGCAAAACTTGAAACCGTTGACGTTGTATGCTGTAAATCTTCTTGCATGATCTAAAGGCCCCATTGCAAGAGCTTTCAAATCAGGAGAGTATGCACTGTGATCATTCATTATTCGATGCACGAACTATGATGGGAATTCTCTGTGGACTCTCTATCAACCTCGGCTGATGTGTTCGTCCGGATCCTCAGTTGACTTTTGACATAGCTTCTACATTCCCTAAAAAAATTATTTAAATGAGTGAAAGATTGTATTGCATTACCCAGAAACAAAAGGTAGGATTGGTTTAAGGAACAAGTAATTCATACCGTAGGGATGGATCAACTTGACTATAATTTATCAAGACATGCCACTGTGCTTGTAGCTTTTCAGTCTCAGTTAGTTTGAAATTGTCACTTCCTCCCACTGCCTTGCCAACAGGAGGGATTAAAGGTTCATCAACTGAAATGCTTGATTCAGGACGATTGTCTACCCGAGGTGGACGATTGAAAGATGTCTCTATGTCATCGAAGTATCTTGAGCAAAAGTATAGAACCTCATCCCCTAAATAGCCTTCAGCTATAGAACCTTCTGGCCTTGCTTTATTTCTTACATAAGATTTCAACTTGCCAAGAAACCTATAGAAATAATAATACATGTTTAAAAATTCAGTAACAGTTCAGTTGGGAAGTTTGTATGGCAATTAGAAGTAAAATATTTACGTACCCCTCAATAGGATACATCCATCGATATTGCACTAGCCTAGCTAACTTTGTTTCATGAACAAGGTGGATTGTTAGGTGAACCATGATGGCGAAAAAGGATGGAGGGTATATCATCTCCAAATGACAGAGTGTCAGAATAATTTTTTGTTGTAGTTGATCAAGTTCATCTATCACCAAAATCTTTGAACACAACTGTCGAAAGAAAGTGCACAGACCAACCAAGATGATGGATACTTCTGGAGGAAGTATATCTTTAATTGCCATTAGAAGTAGTTGTTGCATTAGAACATGAGAGTCATGACTCTTAAGACTAGCAACCTTGCGAGCATGTGTATCAATGCAATGTGATATATTGCTTGAATATCCATCAGGAACTTTAATATTTTTTAAGGTCGCCAAGAAGATGTCCTTGTTTTGTTTTGTGATAGTGAATTTAGCAGGCTAGAATTTGTCATTGTCATCTGGCCAAGCATCTTGACGCACTCCTATGACACATAAATCTTTCCTTGCTTGAAGATGGTCTTTAGACTTCCCCGTTTCATTGAGCAATGTATATAGCACGTTATCACACACATTTTTCTCAATATGCATGACATCAAGACTATGTCGTAACAAATTGGAATGCCAATATGGTAGAGTGAAGAAAACGCTTATCTTACGCCATTGTTGATGCTCAGAAGATGATGGCCTGTTGACCTTCCTACCCACAGTAGTAGCATCAACAAGCTTTCTAAATTCGAATTCAACATCGGCAAGCTGCTCTAAAATCCCTAAACCAGACAATATTTTTGGGGCGCTTTTTTCTCCTATTTCCCATTAAAACGCTTCCGTTGCAATCTAAACTTGTGTCCTCCGTCTAGAAAATGTCGATGACCCATGAAACACCACTTCTGGCTGTGTGGGAGGCGGACTGAGTCAGAGTTAAGATTGCAAATCAGGCAAGTAAGGCCAGTATGAACATTCCATCCAGATAATGTCCCTAAGCCCGGAAAGTCACTGATAGTCCACATCAACGCTGCATGCAAATTAAACAGAGTCTTGTCGAACGCGTCATATGTTTCTATGCCATCATTCCATAGCTCTATCAGCTTATGCCTAAGCAGTTGGAGGTAGATATCAATATCATTACCGGGTGCTTTTTTTACCCAGAATGATCATGGACAAAATAAAAGAGCTCTGCTTCATGCACATCCATGGTGGTAAGTTTTACAGCATAAGGACAACTGGCCAAATACTATAACTCATGCTTAGGTTCCCAAAAGGATTGAACCCATCAGTTGCGAGAGCCAGATGCACATTTCTTGGATCAGCAGAAAATGAGGGAAACTCACGGTTGAACGCTTTCCATGCTTCTGCGTCACGTGGATGTCTTATCTTGCTATCCGGATTCTTGTCAATGCTATGCCACCTCATGTGCTCAGCCATCTTAGAAGACATGAACAGCCTTTGCAATCGAGGTTTCAATGGAAAATATCTGAGAATCTTTGTCGGCTTCTTCTTTTGCCTTTTCTCCTTTCGCACTGGTCGGTATCTGGAAGCGTTACATCGCTTACATGTCTCCCTTTCAGCATCATCTCCCCAATACAATATACAATCATTCGGGCATGCAACAATTTTTTCATAGTTCAACCCAAGCCTATTTATAATCTTTTTTGCATCATAAAACAACGGAGAGATCTCCGCTTCAGGAAATGCATCATGCAGTAATTCAAGTATTATAGATATGCCTTAATAAGATATTCCGTATATACACTTTATATGATATAATTTAACTAGAAAGGATAATTTAGAGTACTTCTTACAATTAGGATATAAAGACTTATCTGCTTCGTCGATTAATTGGTAAAACTCACGAGCTACGTCGTTCCTATAAAACACTGGATCAGATCCTTCAGCTTCATCGCCCATGTTGTCATCAGGAATGCCAAAAGCATCACGAACAACATCATTAATCGGGTTGTGTTCATAACCTAATTGAACTGCTGCTTGCAAACTTTTAGCAAACTGATCATATATCATGTCGGGTTCTTCTCCATGTAGACACCAAAATGTGTATCCTTGTGGGAAAGGCTTCATAATTAAATGTTCCTTAACAATTTGCCGTGGATGCCACTTCTTACACTTACATTTGGGACATGGATAGAGGATCTTCCTGTTTCAACAAGCATGAGTTGTAGCAAAATCTAAGAAAACATTCAATCCATCCAAATAGGTCAAACTCATTCGAGGAAACTTTATCCATGATTTATCCATGGTTTGATGCTAATGTTGTAGGGAAAAAACAATTGAGAAAAGATGGAATTTACATTTTTGCAATGTCCTCATTACCAGTGTCTATATATAGTGCGTTGATCACTGAAAATTTCAACATTTAACATGTTGTAAACCGTCACAAAAATATGATCGTTGGGAATTTAGCCATTAGTGAGCATTTGTCATGGTCTTTTTCTCCAAACTGTGACAAAATGTTGTCATTTGTCATGGTTTTATATAAACAACCGTGACAAAGTACAAATATGAACATTGGAAATTACCTTTGTCATGGTTTGCTTAGAAAACCGTGACGGGTGTCACGGTTTTTCTTAGGGTTCAAAATAAAAATCGTGACAAACGTCACAGGTTTTATAAAAAAACTCGTGACGTTTGTCACAATGTTACACCAGAACCGTGACAAACTCATGTTTGTCACTGTTTATGACCAAAAGCGTGATAGTCGTTTGTCATGGTTCTCATCTAAAACCGTGAAAAACTCATTATTTGTCACGGTGTTTTTAAAAAATTTAAAAAAAAAACTGTGACGAAATGTGTACAGAATTACTTATCCGTACAAGGTTTGTCACAGTTTTTAGATTAAAAACTTTGACAAAATGCAGGCCGATTTCAGTATATAAACGTCCTCCTACTCACTCATTCACACTCATTTGTTCTCTGCTCATCTCTTCTCTCCTCTTGGGTATGTTTTCTACTGCACTTTCTTCTCATTCTTTGGTATCTTATTTAAATCATTTATTCTTATATTTTATACGCATTTAATTTAAATATTATCTCTGACAATTTCTAATTATTGTTTATTTTTTTTATTGCAAATGTCTTTCAAATTGTGAAGATAATAATTATTCTTCTAATAATATTTATAGTTATCTTTGATTACTTATAATTATAGACATGAAAATAAATAATTTACAATAATAGATGAATTATTGTATAAAATTTTTAAAATAAAATCGTTCAAAATAAAAAAAATGTTTCATTTTTTTAAATAAAAATTGCCTATTGTCACGGTTCTAACATGAGAACCGTGTCAACATTGTCACAGTTCTAGTTGGAGAACCGTGACAAATTTGTCACGGTTCTCCTTGTAGCACCGTGACAAAATGATACATTTGTCATGGTTCTTATGAGAGAACCGTGATGAAGTTTCTCTCAGTTTTCATTTGTCATTGTTTTAAAATAAAACCATGACAAAATTGTTAGTATTTAAATCGGATTTTGTGACGGTTTGTCGATTTGAACTGTGACAAATAGCTCCTCTTGTCACAGTTTTTGTTTTTCGTTGTCATGGTTTTTAAAAACCGTGACAAATCCGCTTTCCACGGATGGTTTTGTCAAGGTTTTCAAAACCGTGACAAAGCATGTTTGTCACGGTTTTAACTGTGACAAATGTCCTATATGAACCGTGACTAATATCTTATTTTCTTGTAGTGATAGTTGATGTTCCTCACTGTATTTCATCACACTTGAGACAATTTATTACACACGGCAATAATGACACATCATTTGAAATGTGTCTAATCAAAACACAACTTATCACATTTAAATCCTATTTAATTGATGATTTATATCAAACAATTCACATATCATTTCATTTTTAAGAAAATTTAACCTCTTAATTTGGTTTGGATGTGCTATTTATCCAAATGAGATGTTTATTAACAAGAAAAGTGCATTGCTACAAAAACGCTTTTTATGACTGTAATTTACTTCTGTTATTTCTACCCAGACGTTGGAAAAAAGATGGTGACATTTTTCAAATATTCGGCAAGCGAAGAGAAAAACAACATCCATTGTTAAACCAATTGATGTTGTCTCTCAAGTGTGATAGAACTAATGTCTCTTGCCACTAATAACTGACGTTGTTTTTGTCAAACTTCTGAGACAACATCCGTTATTAGCAACGATGTAATGTTAATTCTTTTAGACTTATGAGACAACGTCCATTATTAGCTAATAACAAATGTTATTTCCCTTTTAAACTGACCAGAGCTTCAGTTTCTCCCCTATTTTCACGAAAACATATAACATTTCCCTTCAGTTTCCTCTCTTCACTCCATCGTCGTCGCACTCATAGGAGGGTTTTAAGCCATTGTTGGAGTCTGAAGAGAGTATATTTTGTGAACCCTAAACCCACATTCCATTTTCTCTCTTCTCACGTCGTTGTGTCTCCATTCGAAAACCCAAACTCTCACGTCTTTGAAATTTTTAGGTAAGCCCTGTTTGTTGTTGGATTTCATTTGTTGCTTGGCTTTCCATTGATTTGAACCCTACAACTAACTCAATGTTTGCTTTGTTTGGTTTGCTTTAAAATTTTTTGTATATGGTTTCCTCAACTCAACGCATCCCACTATTCAAAGAAGGAGGAGAAATTTTTCTTGCATTCAAGTGAAATCCCTAGTCTTACTCTTTGCATCTCTGAAATTTGGTAAGTTCTCTTCCTAATTCTTGTTTAATTTCTGCCCCATACTTTTGGTTCCTTCTCTCATTGGTTTTCTATGTTTGTATGTAGTTATAGGGTTAGTGTTAGGTATTTTTGTGTATTGGGTTGTATTGATTAAGATTAATTATATATTAAAATGTCTGAGTATAGTCCTCCAGAAGTTTGGTTTTGCAAAGCTTGTAATTTAGGTGACTGATTGCACCATATTTTTATATACTTTTCATTGATAAAATCATTAGATTATTGCATGTTCTTGGGGTAATTGCACCTAATTAGGGTAATTTCTGACTTTTGCACACCTTGTTGGAATTTGTTCTAGTAAAGGGCGATTTGGGCATCATTAATATGATTTATTCTTTAACCCATTTTCAAGAACATTTTGATGCTACCTTAGGTCCATTTTATATGCAGGTCATAGAAGAAACATGCCCAAACTAAGAAACCAAGTTGCAGTGAAGAATTCTGGGCGGAGCAGAAGAAGAAAGTGAAGAGAGAAACAGAATAAATCGCCGCGGCGAACTGACGGCGAAGAAAGACAAGAAGAGGCAAAACCAGTGTGAGTTCGCCGTGGCTTTCGCCGCGGCGAACTCACGACGAACTCCCCAGCAAGTTCCAGAATGAGTGGTAGCTCGCCGTGGCTTTCGCCGCGGCGAGCCCACGGCGAAGTTTCGAGATTCTGCAAAAATCTGACGCTTTTTTAGGGTTTCTGAGGAAGTATAAATGGATCCTAACACCCCCACCTTCTCTCCCCAAGCCTCTTAAGCACGAAATTGAAGAGCTCTCCTAGGGTTTCACTCATTTCCCTCACTCTCCACTCAAATCCTCTCCTCCCTACACATCTCCATCTCAAATTCCACTGATTTTCTTGTTCTTTTCCTTTCTAACTTCCATTTCCACTCCAATTTTCCTTCTATCTTCCCCACTCATGGAGGCTGTCATCATGGGTCCTCTTGGGCTCGAGTTTGAAGGCATGAGAGGCTAGAATCTTGGTGCTTTGGTGGTGTGAAGGTGGCTTGGGCTTCAATGGGCGAAATAGGGGAGTTATTTGTTTCCTCATGCTCTTTTCCTTATGTATTGAGTTTTGTGGTTGCATTTCTCTTGTATATTTGGATTGGAGACATGTTTTTCCTCTTTCATTGTCTTTAAATTGGAATATTTGTGTTGGATATTGAGTTATGTTAATTGAATGATGTCTATGCTTGAATTTCCTATTGGGTTTGTGATGCTATGTGATTTTTAGTGGTTGCTAGATTGTGTAGCTTAATTTATCCAATTGAATGTTGTGGTTGCACATTCGCGAGAGGAATCGGTTTTCAAAACTCATGTTCCAACACACACCAAGTGGAGCTTAACACTAACCCTAAGTAATGGCTAAGAAAGTGGTTGCTTGATTAGTTATTAATTAGGGCTAGTGGACCCCTAGTGGTTGCTTGGGGATTTTTTCAATTATACTTGGTGCACCTTTTAACTCCCAATATCAATTTTAATGAAGTGTGAGAGCCACCGAAACACTACCAAAGCCCATTTTATAAATTCCCATAATCCAAACCCTTTTCTCCCTTTTAATCAAAAGAAAATTACAAAAAAAAAACAAGTAATATCAATTGTCAATAGTTTTATTAAATGAATTCTCAAAATCAAACCCCCATACCTTTTATTGTTTCAATTACATTTAGTTAGCTCAGGTAGTTTAGAAGGACTCCTTAAGTGAAACGATCCGGGATTGTGCCACTTTACACAATCCTTGGTAATTATTGTGATTTTAACCCTAAGGCGTAAGGAAAAGGTTAAATCAGTGACCTTGTTGCAATTTATGGGTGTTGATTGCAATATTGTGCATATGTATGGATTGGATGGAATATGCATTGTGTCACACCCGAAATTTTAATTTAGGGATTAAGTGGGATAATTAATCCCTTTCATCTCCTTCAGTCATCACCATTTCCTTCTCATCTCCATCCTGTCTCCACTTCCCTTGTTCCTTCTTTTCATGCTCTGAGAGTGAAGGTGAGAGAGAGAGAGAGAGAGAGAGAGAGCTCGTGGGCAGCGCTGGAAGGCTCCCTATCGGGTTACCACTGTCGCTATTCCTTTCCTCTATTTCCCCTATATTCTTGACCCCCTCCTCACTCTTCTTTATTCTCCTTTATCAGCGTCATGTTTAAAAGAGAGAGGGGATGGTTTTATCAGAGCTCCTTGCCGCCACAGCCTGAGGTTTTTCATGTTGGTTCTGATATCCAAGCTCTTTTCCTAGTTTCTTGTAAGTCTATTTTCCCTCCCCCTAAACTCTTATTCTTCGATTAATTCCGTAACCTACTTCTTCCAGCTTCTATGAAGAATCTGATTCTAATGAAGAGAGATTAATGATTGAATTGTTAGGAGCAGATTATAGTTGGTTAGAGTGGATTTTTGGGGTTTACAGGTCCAATTGTTGCTAATGCTATGGTGAAACTGAAGTCTTTACTTTGTTTTGTTCTAGTTCAATTATGTTGACACTAATGGTGCTTAAATGTTGGTTGAGAATTGTAACATCCCAAAAATTAGATTAAGAATTAATAATAATTTAGGGATTGATTGGGGATTAATTAAGGAGTTTGGAGAGTTTTGTAAATAAACTCAGGAAAATGTAAGTATTTTGGGATTTTCGAAGGCCTAATTTCTCCCTTAATTTGGGAAAATTTGAGTTAGATGAATTATTTTTTTTAACCAAAAAGAGATTATTGTGGGAGGAAATTCTTATATGGTTTTGAAGAAAATTTTTAGGAATTGAAATGGTAACTATTAGCCTAAAGAAAATATCTTATCTTAATGAATTGAGGGCCTATCAGTATTTTGTTTTCCCTACTTATTTATATTATTTCCTATTTTTCATTCTCACTTTCCTTCTTTTCTCCCAACTCCTCTCCACTCCGCCATCACCATTGTGTCCCTCTTCCTCCTCCTCTTATTCCTCTTCTTCTTCTTCCTCGATCTTGGCTGGCTAGCAAGAGGGAGCAACGCCGTCGCCGTCGCCGTCGATAAGGGACGCTGCCGGGGTTCCCTCTGCCTCCCCTATCCCTATTTCCCATGTTGTATGTGCATGTGATCTGAGCAAGAGAAGGAAATGAGAATAGTGTGCGATCGGCGATTTCGAGCAATTCTAGGGGCTTTTTCTGGCATCTCCTCTGGCTATATCTTGAGGGCTTAGGAGAGCTCTTTGATTTTGGGTAACTTCACTTCGAGTTTTCTCTTTTGTTTTTGATTTTTCAAAGAGAAAAATTATAGGATTTGTTGATTTTCAAATTTCTGGCCTGATTGGAGCAATTGCTTGATTCTACTCATTGATTGAGGATATATGATTATGAGAAATTGGTTAGTTTGGTAAGATTTGATCCTATGTGAGATTTACTTGTTTAGAGTTGAAATAAGATAGATTTAGATTGAGAAATCTTTTGAATATGAACTTTTGGACTTGGTTAATGATCCCTATATGGTCATTGGAGTTCAACGATGATATTGGTGGAATCCATTTGGTTAGATTGAGAGTTGTGTAAGAATTGGAAGTTTTGGGTGCTTGTGTGAGAGTTAGAATGTTGAAACTTGTTATGTTGAATATGGATTGATGATTTAAAGGAGTTATGTGAAGGTATTGGTGCTTATCTGTGATTCTAAAGTAATTGATTTGTGGAGATGTTGTTTGGTTTGAAGTTTGGGTGTCCAAAGAGAAGAAATTTGTATTAGGTTTAGGAAATTGATTTGCATAATGATTTGGGAATGATGTGATAGTTGTTTATTGATATTGAAGAGGTATAATTGATTATTAAAGTCTTGAATGATTGGGAATGGATGATTGTGATGTCGAGTTATTTTGACCTAATGCCCATTTGGTACACTAGAAGCATTTTTTATGGAAGTGGAATAGGACATGGAAGTGAGTTTTAAAGTTTGTTTGGTGTGCTAATGAAAGTGTAGAATTTTTTTTATTTATAAATATGTATTTTTACTATGAAAAGACCAAAATATCCACACTGCAATAAGAGGTCCTCTTCCCCTCAACTAATTAATCGTCATCATCAATGGCCCACGCCATTCAACACCAACAATCCATTGATTATAAACAAAAAAAAACAATTAATCCTACATAAAATCAAACTTAATTAATGTCACCCCAATCAATTACTAAGCAAAGATTAAAGAATTATCTTCCTTCCTTAGCTCAAAAAATGTAATCGCAGCAGAAGACAGCAAGTCACCACAAATGATGGCGAATTGCAATCAACCAATCAAGCCTATGATTACCTGTTCTTCTAGAAAATAACAAATAGGAAATATTTTAGGTAAACCCAATCAACCAATCCGATTGAAATACGCAATATTCTATTTTTGTTGATTTTACCAATTGGGAAAATTTAGAGGACAATTCATTAGGCTCAATCAATCAATTTAGTTTCCTAATCAGTAAGTTTCCTATCTTGCAAAAGTGTCATATTTTGTAAAAGTTTCCTGTTTTTCAGAAGCTTCCTTTTTTTACAGAAGTTTCATGTTTTACTTTGTTCTTGCTTTTACCCTCATTCTTTGCATCTACAATGGAAATTTTAAGCACATGTGAAGTATTTAAAGTCCATAAACATCAAATGCATGAGTTAATGCCCTAAAATGCTTAAGTTATGATGAAAAAGCAATTAACTCTCTAATCCTAGACCCCAAATGAAAAAGTGCCTAATTCCCAATGCATTTACCTAGAACCAATGCTAATTTTCCATAATTAGTGGATAAAAACATGTAATAATCAAGTTCAATCAATGGCCACCACTTAGAAGCATGAAGAGAAAGATAAAATCCACACATATATGTCATTAACTACCAAAAAAGAGGAAGAATCAAGTCTTAATCCATACAAAGGTTCAAAATGTTTGTAGAATGAAAAGCTTAGCTACTCCTTGAGAAATAACCACAAATTTGAAATAAAAATACAGCATAGCAGAAATTTCAAGTGGAAAGGGAGAAGAATCAGAAAAACAAAGTTAAATGAAGTTGAATTTCTTCAAATCTTCAATTACCATTTGAATCTCCATCAAAACCCTCAAACCCTAGCATAGGAATGCTCCAAGATAGCCCCCCCAAGAAGTGCCAAAGTTGAAGCCCCTTATAGGATAGTCCACTAATTATTGGAAATTAGCACTTGTTCTAGGCTATTACATAGGGATTTAGGTACTTTTATGCTTAGGGTCCAATAATATTGAGTTAGTTGCATATTTATCTTAATTGGAGTATTTTAGGGCATTAACTCATGCATTTGACATTTCTGGATTTAAACTACTTCCCATATGCTTAAAATTTCTATTGTAGGAGCCAAAAATGAGGATCAAAGCAAGAAAGAGGCAAGAAATTACGAACTAGTGGCGAAGGCATGGTAGATTAAGAAACTTCTGATTAGGAAAATAGATTGATTGATTGGATCTAATGAGTTGGCCTCTAAAGTTCCCTAATTGGTGAAATCAATGAGAATATGAAACTTCCTATTTTGGTCGGATTTCTTGAGATTGAGTATTGGGTCTTCCCCGAATCTTTCCTAGTGGATTGTCCTCTAAATTTCCCTAATTAGTGAAATCAGTGAGAATAGGAAACTCCCTATTTTGACCGGATTTCTTGAGATTGAGTGATCGGATCTTCCCCAAATCTTTCCTAATTGTTGTTGGCATTCAAAATAGGAAACCCTAAGCCGTTTTAGATGTTTTTAAGCTGCCTATTGTGCCATATATGAAGAATCAACGAATTTCACCTCCATATTCTCACCCATTCGATTCTCTCTTTCTCTCCAATCCCTCTAACCAATCTTCACATAGACCTCTATAATCCCATGGAGCTAACAATTCAATATGTGTGCTGGTGCGTGAGATCATGAGCGGCTAGTTCTCTTATGGGGGTCTTAATGGAGGAAGATAACCACAGCTTCAATGTCTACATTATGGGAGTTTATTAGTTTCTTTCCTTGTCTAATCTTATCTATGTTTTCTAATTCTTCATGTCTTAGTTTACATATGTGTTGTTAGAACAAGTGTTGTTTTGATTTCCATATTCTAAGATAAGACTCGCATAAGTTATGCAAGTAATCAAGAGACTTGTGTTTGTTTCTTTTCATTATATGATCAATGTGGTAGCATTGCTTATCTACTTTGGATTTCTAGTTTGTGTTGAATGCATCTATGCTTATATGCGTGTTTAGCCACTAAGTCCATAATTGAAAGGTTAAATTAAAATTTCAATAAGAGACTCATCATGTATTCATTAAGAATATTCGCTTCCAAGTTGGGAATTAATGATTGCCTCTTTAATTATTGTGAAAGCGATGCGATGAATCAATTAGTTAATTAGTTTCATTGGACTAGAGCGATTGCTTTAGGTTTTGATATTAGAACTTGGATTTAGGACTCCCACAGCATCATAGAAGCTGGGAAGGTTGCTTGACTTTGTCAAGAAACCCATGTTCATCTCATAAGTTTTCAAATCAATATACTTGCTTTCTTATAAATTAGAAATCAGAAAAATAAGTTTTTCTCAAATCAAAATCACAATAATCCAGTTTTGTTGTTCTCATGCATTTTGTTAACTCATGTAGTTAGTTAATTGACTCCACGTGAGATGATTCAGGAGAGCACCACTTGTTCAACCCTTAATTTTTATTAATTATGCATTTGCACTCTAAGACAAATTAGGAAAGATACAAATTATTCACAGTCTCTCTTAATTCTTTGGTTGCAGCCAAAACTTTATATCAGAAATTTTTCGGGGCTTTTGGCCAATTCTTTTCTGACTCTTTTTTTTGCTTTCTCGGTGGTGCTAAATCTTATTTTCCACTTCTTTCCCCTTGATTTAACTTCAAATGCAACTCAATTGTAGCTTAATTGATATATTTCAACAACCTAACAAGCAAAGAGTTCTATAAAAGGCAGAGTTGATAAAAGAGGGCAAAATATTCACATTTAAATCAATAATTCAATGACTTCAACCTAAATAGAAACTTGGCACATTTTCCTATCATATGTACATCAAAATAACTATTAATCCACCCAAAAGTGTAAGAATTATAGGAAAACGTGCTAAAGTGGCATGAATTTTGTGAGGTTGATAGGTAACAATTTAATTTTTCATCTCTTGTAGGATTCCTTAGCATTCAAAGCACTAAATACAGCTGTACTCAGCCTTTGGTGTTTGGATCAATTCTGAGGCCACCTCAAGTCCCACACCTGATGATCTTGATGTGGGAGAGAAGTGTTATCTCTATCTGGATATCCCACATTTACGTCCAGTCACCAAATCTTGGTAGTACCCAAATGCCTCCACCCTACATAATATGCCTATTTATGAGGACCAAGTCAAGGTGACGGTTACAGCTGTCGAAGCAAAGGAGGTGGGGCAGCTATTCCTTTTCCTTGTGAGGGTGTCACCTTAGTAGGTGAGGTGGTTGGCTTATTCATCTTGTGGCTTAAGCAACTTGTACATAATACTCTGTAGACGGAGCCGCTTGATTTGGTATTAGACTCCACACTTAGGTTTGAGTTTGATTGTTTTGCATCTTACAGTTAGGAATAAGATAATCTTGATTTATTTTTCATCATCCTCAAGTCTTACCTGACATATATCACTCCAGCCAACCAAGGGCAAAATCAATTTACGATGCCGCCAGGAGTAATGGTCCTGATCAGACATACCTCTTTGGGCTTGATAGAGCCTATTATGTTGTGCACTTTTTGAGGATGAAAGATCTTGATGTCAGCTGGCTTGAATTAGTGATTCTGTAAACATTACTTCTTTGCCTTTTATATATTTCAATATCTGTGCATCAATCATTTTCTAATTTTAATTATTCTATGATAAGTACCTAAAGGAGAGGTGCAAGGATTTGGACAAGATAGACTACCGCTTCACTAGTCCATAGGCCATGTCGAGAGATGAAAATTTGAAGACCAACAAGCAAAAGAGGGAGCATATTGACATGATACAGGCATATGTCAACAATGCAATGTTAGTGAGTAGGGCACCTTGCTATTTTGCACCTATTCTTGAGGAGTAAGTTTCATTTGTTCATTTTGTCAACTTTTCATCATTTTGCACATATGTAAATGTTATGTTTTCATGTAGAAATAATATTTTTAATGTCTTTTAGCAATTGTTGGAGTTTAGCTATTATTTGCCCCAAAGAACATCTTCTTTATTGGTTTGACCCGTTACAACATAGTTCACATGCCGAGCAAAAAAATATCTTAACGATGTAAGTGCCAATAAAGTCTCTACTTTGGGTCTAAATAAATTATTTTTATGTATATATTCAAATTTGTAGGACCTCACCTTATTTAATTTACTTTGATGAGACCTCAAATAAATTACGTGATTTCATAAGACTTCACCTTATTTAATTTACTTTCATGGGATCTGTAATTAATTTTCCCAATTTTTTAGTTGCATTTGTAAAAAAATGAATGATGATAATTTAAAGTTTAAATATAACTTCAGTTTTGTCCTTAAATACTTTATTGAAACGTCTTAACCTTTTGATACCAATTGAAAATTATGTTTTTCTGTGGTATTTTTAAAAATCCCACCCCCCATCTTGAACTTATATGAATGTTAATATCGTGAACAATATTTCAATTCTTAAATTATTACTGTAAATATGGGTAATATATAGCTTTTCAATATTATTGCACGATAAAGATTTTTTCAGTATTGTTATAAAAATAATTTAGTGTAGTGCGACTTTAAAGGGTCTGTTTGGTATGAAGGGAGGTGAGGGAAATGGGCGAAAATGAAATTTTTTTACTTGAATTTATAAAAATTAGGAAAATGGGTTACAAGTTCTTTTTGCTCCTTTATCTGATATCTTATATCTCTTAAAATATCATAACTCATTTCATCGATTTTTAAAAATTCAACTTACAAAAATTTCCCCTTCCCTCCAAATAGCTCATATCACATAGGGCCTACATTCCAATCAGATTTCATTAGAGACATCTTCATCATCATCTTATTCTCTGGTAATATCAATTAGGTTTTACATGCATAAGCGATTATTAATAAAAGTGACAATTATTTGAGAAACGATTACATGAAGACATTGTAAATATTAAATGCTTCCACAAAATATGTGGGAGAGATAAAAAAAAGCAGGGTGGTATGTTGGCTAGTCAAACATGGGTTAATTCATAGATCCATGGGTTTCGATTACTTGCAAGAAATAAAGACTTTACAAATAAAGCTTTAGGATTAGTATTCGATTGATGTCATTTGATATGTATATCGTTACAATCAAGGAATAAAAAACCAGACCGGTGAATGAACTGGTTCAAGCAGGGGGTCAAGGGTTAGAGGGTTAGATCGAGGGTTAACCCGTAGTCAGACCGGAGATAATTTATAATATATAATTTAAATTAGATTTTAAAAACATTCATATTTAATTATAGTTTTAAAAAATATCCAATCAAACAACATAAATATTTCTATATAGTATTTATATATATATACACACCTCTTCTTCAATCTTTGAGTATATTATGGTGAAAAAAAAAATCTTTGAGGGTATTGAGATTTGAAATAATAGCCATCAGTTTTTTAATATATTTTCATATGGGAGAATGTGCAAGCATGGGGGAGCTTTGGAAAAGGATAAAAAAATTACTGTAATTTGAAGTTAGGCACTGCAACAAGTTGAGTATTGAGTTTTGACAGGTATTAGCCTATCCTATCATCCTCCTCCTTTTCAAACCTTAAACATAGCCTTCCGCCCTTTCCTCGTCCTCTATAGTTTCTGCCTTTCTGGTTTCTCCCTCTCCCTCTCACAGTGCTCTCAACCCAGAAATAACTCTTTTTCTTTTTCATTATTCATACATTCTACCCCAACAAGATTTTTGCGGTAAGTTTTCTTCTTCTTTCTTATATTCTTCCTCTCTTTCCAGATAAATCTTCTTCTTCTAGGAGATGAAGTTTATCTTTTGCTGCAGTAGTTTATTTGTATGAGCTAGAGGGAAGACGAAGAAATTTTTTCTTTTGTTTTAATAGACTCGGGCAAATCGTAACCCTTATGGGTCATCCCGAGTTACACCGGTTTTTCACTGGTCAGAACGGGTTGTTTTAGGTATGAGTCACCATGTGCTCACTCTGCTCACCCGGACCGGACATGCATGCGGGTCGCCGGTTTCTGGTCCAACCCTGCCGGTCCGGTCCGGTTTTTCATTCACTGGTTACAATTATCTTCATTTCTAATGTGTCTATGATGTAGCATGAGGAGGATCGTTAATCAATGAGTATTATTGTACAGGAATAGAGTATAGTATTAATCACCCAGAAGAGGCATGCATAAAAGTATATCTCAAGGAAAAATCCTAGAATTCCCTCTAATATTTGGGTTTGGAAAAGTGTATATTTTCATGAAACAAAATCTTATAACATGTCAGAAATCTCTTACAATAATTAGCCACATTTGAAACGTAGCTTGATACACAAAAGTTTGATAGGATGATCTTTAAGATTAAGTTCATTTTGTTTACTATTTTCTTGGTAAATAAATTGACTTTAGGCTCAAAAAGTAACTTTAAGCATTTTAATCTGATAGGTTGGTTGAGGTTATAAGTTACCGAACCCTGTTAAAGAGAAGAATATACTCCCTTCGGTCCTTAATATAACATTTATTTGACGAGTTGCTTTTAATCTTAAATATAAGACATAATTCTAATTTTTGTCTATGTTTTCCTAAATTACTCATATTGATAGAAAGTTTAAGAGAATTGGGGAAGATAGTTGGGAATTCGTTAGAAAATGTATGTCATACTAACTAACTTAACTAAATCCTTAATCTCATCAAATTAGATAAACATGTCCTATATTTAGGATTGGAGGAAATAAGTTCAAATTTTGGAAAGTGTACTTGTTGGGAGCTAGACTAAAATTCTTTGTGCTCTAAGTCTTAAAATGATTATTCTCAAATCTAAAGTGATTTGGGGATACCTTTAACTTAAAAATCTCTGTAATCTTGACTTTCCTAGCATGACTTCGAGAGTAATTGATTTGAATCCAAAAATCATTTCAAAGTTAAAGCAATCTTTGGCTTGTTTGGGTAAGTGATTATGTAGCACATTCACTTAAATCGAGAAAAAATTCCACTCACATGCTTGTATTATACATACTAAATCATGTTGGAAAACTTTTATGACTAATCCAAGTTGGTTTCATATTTTTATTTTTTATTTTTTAAAGAAAAAACCATCTAAAAAGATTGCGAAAAACTTCATTTATATATGCTAAAGTATAAGTTTGGTCATTTAATTTTGCATCACATTTCATTTTATTTTTTTAAGTTTGAAAAGTGCCTTTGTATTTCTTTTCTGTTGGCATCCTTTGTTTCATCTAATGGAAAATGGTCAACAAATCTAAAGGTGATTAATTAACCATCTGGTCTTTACAAAAGTGCCCAATTGTCTAAGGATTTAAATTTTTTTAGTTATAATTGGCTCTTTTTGATCTACTGAACCTTGATCTATTATCTTATAGATTTTAATTATCCCCTCATTACTTAATATAAGACCTAATTAACTCTTTTTTTGGAGAGATTAAGGAAGCTGAATGAGTCATTTGATTATGACATATTTGGTATATTATTAGACTATATGTTATCTTATATATCAAATAAACTAATTTAAAGAAAAATTCAGGTAAATTAATTTCTACCACTCTATTCCTATTTATAAATCCAATTACCCAAAAATTTTGTTCTTTATTATAAGCCCACTTTAGTATTAATTAAAGCGAGTGTGATTATTTTACTATGTCAAATGTAAAAAAGAAAAAGAAACAATAATATTATTGTAATACTAATTCTTAAATGAGGGTAAGATTAGAAATATCTATAAAAAATGCAAAAATTAATTCTAGATCTCTGTTCGCCCGCAAGAGTACGGATCGTAACGTAGTATAAAATTATCGTCCCACAGAGATTTGTTTTAAAACCCCAATCAAACAACAGGCTAATGAACTCAACTAAGTTGAACAAATCAAATTCTTTTAGAAACTGGTTTTGAAAACTAATTTTAAAATAAAAATAAAGAAACAAACAAGAAAGATTTAATTTATCAAAGAACTAAGCCTAGGATTAATTCTCCCCGTTGTATTTCATGAACCCTAATTAATCTCCCTTCCTTTAGTCTTTAAATGACAATCTATGTTTGCCTAAGGTTCTAAAGTACTTGAAACGCTCTCTCGAGTCAAAATCAATCCTATACTTCTCATTAAACCTGCTCAATCTCTTGTTACAAATTAATGAAAGTATGCATTAATATCCAACCTTAAACTGACAAAACTAGGTCAATAGATATATCTCTTTTCTACCGACAAACTCTCCGTTAGTTGATTTAAACTTCAAGTCTAGTCTGATTTATCCTAGTTCTACACCTAAACTATCTCTCTCGAGTATAATTTAAATGAACAAATCGCTCTAAAGGGTGATCAGTCAATTAGAGGCATTAAGAACAAGATAAATCAACATAAATAATCATCAAATTCTAAAAGAAAAGGAAACAAATTAGGTTTCAATCCGTACAAGGCTTGAATCAATCCTAGAACAAAAGATTTAGCTACTCATGAATGGATTAAACCAGAAAATACAAAGAAATCCCATGTTTAATTCACCAAAGTAACAAAGAATTGAAGAAAACAAGAAGAATCTATCACCTAGGGCAAGAAACTCCTCCAATTTTGCTTCTCAACCTCCAATTTTGCAAACCCTAGCTCCAAATATGTGTGTATCGATGAGTCTAATAGTTCCTATGGGTTCTAGGGTTCAAAGGGAGCTGATTCCCCTTGTATTTTCGTGCCCTAGGTGTTTTAAAAGGATAAACGAATCTGTACGAAGTCAGAATTTTTAGGGATTTTCGCGCCGTGCCATGGCACTCACGTGCAGTGCCATGGCACCAGAGGCAATTTTCAGCAATTTTTAGCAATTAAACTCCAGCTTTCTCCAATCTTTTCCTTTGCTTTTCTTCTTCTTCCTAGCTTAGAATATCCATTTGTACCTATCAAAATCATGCATAAATGTCAGGGAATAATGCCAATCAAATTTTCTAATAAATTGTCATATTTATTTAAAAAAATAATTAAATTAAGGTTATATGACAAATTTGCATAATTTCCTCTAAAAAGCTTCAAAATTCCTTTAATTAGCATTGATGACTCCCCAAATATCTTCTAAATAAGCCTTAAATCAATGTTAAATGGGGAGTCATCACACCCCCACACTTGCACATTTGCTTGTCCTCAAGCAAAAGAAAATCACATTTCAAATAAAAAGAGCATTAAACATGAAATATTTAGACAAAGAGCATTACACCCCCACACTTTGATATTGCTATCAGTTAATGATTTATCAGAATGAATCACCAAGCCAACAACTTTAAACAATTGTAATCATCCATCATCTCACCATGATCAAAGGAACAGAGTATAACAAGTCCACCAATATTATTAATAAAGAAATATTATGCTTCCTAACTCCTATAGAAAATTTAAGTTCTCTTAATTAATCCAATATGCATTCAACACAAAAAGGATCCTTAGGCTATATATTTTTTGTTTTCTTTTGACTTGCTTTTTCTTTTTCTTCTTTCTTTTCTTTTTTTGTTTTGTTTTTTTTTTTATTTTGATTCAATCTTGAGTTGTTGTAGGTCCCCTTTTGACGCGACTCTGCACATGGGTGGTATAGCACCGGTTACTCAGTTACTCCAACATTATCTCAAGAGGCTTTTAGCCGAACTCTTAACCCTCTTTGACTTAACCGTTTGACGCGAGTGCCAACATTGGTGATGAAGTGCCCCCGATTACTAAGTTAAATCTAGAAAGGCCAGCGGAGTTTTGTATCCAATTTTTTTACACCTTTTTTTCTCTTTTTTTTATAACCTGAATCATATCCTAAAACAAACAACTAAATCAAGAAAGATAGTCAAATTTCCTAGAGGAATTAGGAATCAAAGTATTCATAAATTAACCATTTGTTTGCCTTGTTATAAACTACTCCTTTTTTCAAGGTTCATCTCAAAATTTATACAAAAGGCTAAAGTATATGGCTTAGTTGAAAATTCTTCCTATTATAATATTTTAATTGTTTTTATAGCCAATCTCAAATATGGGTAAAAGCTCAAAATCTAAATCAATCATAAGCAATGCACTCATTTAAATTTTAACAGATTCATTTTCAATTGCATTGGAAGAACAAGAAATGCAAGCATGATTTTCAACCCCTCCCCCACACTTAAATTTCACATTGTCCCTAATGTGAGTAAGACAATCAATTCATAATGAGAGAAGTGAAAAAGGTAAACAAAAGTGAACTAATACTTCCCTGGATAATTCGGGAAGGAGGGGATGCTTGACTCTAAGACGAAGGAGGTGGCGCCTACTGCGCCAAAAGAGCTCGGACCATCGCCTTTAATTCTGTCAGCTCACCAAGAGTGTGTGCCTGCAACTCTGCTTGTGCATGTAACTCAAATTTAAGCTCAGCTAACTCTCGGAGGATTCGTTGTTGAAATGTTTCCTTAGGTGGCTCTGGCTCCGTAGAAGCAAATGGATCATTGGAGTCAAGAGTATCTCTAAAAGGAACCATATCTGTATTTGAAGACGAATTGAGCCTAATTTCTTCATTAATGGCCTCTCCGGGTGAGACCAACAGATACGGTTGAGGAGGCTCTAATTTTGTCCAACACAGAATGAGGGACCTTTTGCTGGATGCACAAGGCTGATATCATATAAGGATAAATCATAGTAAGCTTTGAGTCAGGCTTCTCGTTGACCATTTTCTGGATGGCGTCTATCAGGTTATTGTAAATTATGGAAGCTAGATCCACGGGATGGTTTTCCATAATACAATACATAAGCACATATCGAACCACTGCTACCTTGGTGATACTAGAGGTAGGGAGGATATTGGAGCATAAGAAATAGTGCCAGAATTTTGCGGCCTCCAGTAGATGACAGCGGTTGAATGTATCTTGCATTGGTTTTCCATTTGATAAGCGCTTCTAAATCTGGCCATGAGGAATAGTAGCACCAGGTGCCATCATCTCCTTATATTTGCAAGAAGGAACTGCGGGGAGATTATAGTAGTTCCTGATAAGGTCGACAGAAATGTTCACTTTGGTGCCCCGGACAAAATAGTGACCTTCTGTCCCATAGATTGCATTGGCAAAGAATTCTCGAACCAGTGTTCTATAACCATCCTTCGGTCTTGTAAACAAGGAAGTCCATTGATGCTCTTGAATAATATCAAAAGCAGGGTGTGGGTGGTCATGAGGAAAGGCTCGTTCCTGTATTAACCGGCCATCTGAGAAGTTGTTTTCATATTTGAAATGGGCAGCCGGTACACAAAAGATTGTGCCTAAAGGGTCATGAGGAGCAAAAGTGTGCTGTGTAGATGCTTCTGAATGAGTAGCTCTTGACTGAGCGATTTTCTTGTGACGCTTAGATGAAGAAGCTTTACCAATGGCACTCCTTTTTGATCGATTAGTTGCTTTAGGAGGTGCCATTGGAAATCTACAAAAACTGAGATAAATAATGTGAGATCAAAGCAGAGTATGTAGCTACCATGCACAAGAAGAATGAGCAAAGAGTATATCAAAGTACATAGTAGCAATGTCAAAAGCTTCTTAAGTTATAAAAGTGTCCAAGAAGAGACTAGAGATCATATTAATCCCATTCAACAAACCATAGCAACATTTCCCTCTCAGATAAAAATTTAGAATGGAAGCTTTAGAGGTCAAGTAATTGCACAGAATAGGGATAAGAATAAAAATAATCTCAATATTTCCACCCACTCTAGCTTAGGAAAAGACACTGAATAAATTTGTGTTCCACAATCTAGCAAAAAGACAAAATAAATTATATAGCCCAGTAGTATCATGCAATTGAAAAGCAGAGCCCTATTCAGATTAAAACAAGCCAGAGAGTTATGGAACAGTTCAAGTTTTTAGTCTCACAATGCAGTGCAAAATAGCCAACAAAGTCAAGAATTCTCAAGGCATATCTCAAGAAGTAGAGCAATCACAATCTAAGAATAGGCCAATATTGCATAGATACTGTCAAATAAAAATGTGAAAGACCAGCACCAAATTCATGACAGAGTACATTTATAATTAGAGCAGCTCAAACACATCAGAAGTAGTCATAAGAGCAGAACATCTCAAGCAAGTGAATGGAAGACAAGCGCACAATGATGTGGAAGTAATTAGAAAGTCAAAATCATCACCAAGTACTCAGATTATTGCGAAAGACTTTCAAGACATAAATCAGATCAGTGCAAACAAAATTTCAGGCCAATCAAGTGTATAATCAACCAAATGCACAGGCCACAGATGACCACCATGTTCAGCGCGAGACCAATCAGACAATTAGAATAAGTGCGAGATATTGGAATCAGTCTATAACAGCCTAAAGAAATCAACTGATCAGCATATGCATAGTACAAGGAAGAATCAAGAATGTACCTCTAGGTGACTCAAGAAAATATGTGAACAAAAACAGAAATTTGGGGATACAAGGGCAGGGGTGAAAATGACACGTGATGCTGATAATACGACCAAGGGAGAGGAGAAATTATTCTGGGCTATTGGGTTTCTGACGGAATAGTGAAAAATCACGGGAACAATTTGGGGTTTAGGTTCGAAGCTTTGGGGGTACTGGGTAGCGACTGAGATGAGAGAAGAAGTGAATGACGAAGGTGGAGGGATGTGGGTGGTAAATGGTGGCGATGAAAGAACTCGGTGGCGCTAACTGGTGGTAAGGGAGTCTGGGCCGAAAGAGAGAAGAGATGGGGGTTTTTGAAGGGAAGGGAGAGGTAGGGTCGATTTGAGATGAGAAATTCACGGCGGTGCTCTGGGTGAACTGAACGGCGGCCGCTTGTGGAGGGCTTGAAGGTGGTGCGAAGGCTGTGATGGTGGTTGAGGGAGAGAACCCGCCGTCGATGGTGAATAAAAATGGAGGGGATGACGAGGGTAAGTGCAAGGAATGGCAACGGCTATGATACTTTCTGGGGGGGTGTGTCGTCGATGGTGAAGGGTTCTGAACGGTGGCCGGAGTTGGGATGACAGTGGTAAAGGTGGCTGGATGTGATGAACACGATGAACAATGGTGAGGAGGGGGTGATTTTAGGGTTAAATGTAAATTACGGTTTTTTTTTTAAAAAAACAGATAATTAATAATTAATTTAAATAAACTAAAAGGAAAACAAAATTGGATATTTTTTTTCAGATTTTTTTTCGATTTTTTTTGAAGAGAAAAAAAACAACCTAAATAATCTAAGAATTTAAAATTTTGAATTTAAATTTGAATTTTTTTTAAACAAAAAGCAAAATTAGTGCCATGGCACTTTAGGAAAATGACGCGGCACCAGAGAACATGCTTAGCAACCTTTATA
This sequence comes from Mimosa bimucronata, assembly GCA_037074515.1. Classification (NCBI taxonomy): domain Eukaryota; kingdom Viridiplantae; phylum Streptophyta; class Magnoliopsida; order Fabales; family Fabaceae; genus Mimosa; species Mimosa bimucronata. The sequence continues at coordinate 8,980,001 of CM073446.1, forward strand.
TGTATCCTCTCTGGTGCTATGGCACTTTGGCAAAATGCCGCGGCACCAGAGAGCATGTCATTGAAATTTTATAAGATGTGCCATGGCACTTATGAAAAATGCCACGGCACCATAGAGCATGTTCTCTTGAGTAAACATTTGGTTGCTAATTTTGTAAAAAGAATAATGTCACAACATTATCCCAAAACGCCGTGGCACCTAAAACAAAATGCTAGCTAAACTATCTAAACAAAAGAACCCCAATTTCCACATCGCCCTCCTAAAACATTGAATTTGACCACCTAAATGCCACCTAGATTTGGTATTCCATCTATAAAATCCTTGATCACATTGAACTAATCTCATATTACTCAAGATCACACAAGCCAAGGCAATCCACATATCATTTAATCATTCATATTTGATCAAATAATATCTAAATCACATCACATGTATGAAAAGCAAAAAGACTCATGATATCTTGCATAACATAAGAGAAATGTTACTTCCCTGAAACTACAAGTTGCCTTCATCTTTAGTAATTGCTCTTGCTTACCTCAAATTGATTCCACAGCATTCGATTTCTTCCTTCAAAATAGAAAAGACCAAACATAAACCTACCAACAAAAATAAGAAAGAAAAGAAAAAAAATGCAAATGAAAAGGAAAGTTCAGAATTTGGGTTGCCTCCCAAGAAGCACTTAGTTTATAGTCCTCCAGCCTGACTCTTCATTCCTCATGTGGAATCGCTTAAGGGCAAGGTGGCAATATGACGATCCACCTGGCTACCCCAATAGTGCTTCAACCTCTGGCCATTGACTTTGAATCTTTGTCCATCATCACATTCAAGCTCCACCACGCCACGATCAAATACCTCTGCAACTTTGAAAGGTCCTGACCACCTAGATTTGAGCTTCCCAGGAAAAAGCTTCAGTTTAGAATTATACAATAGAACTTGCTGCCCTGGCTCAAAAGTCTTCACAAGGATGTGAGAATGGCAATCGCACAAGAGGGGGGTGAATTGTGCTTCCAAAAATTAAAAACTACTTAATGCAACACAATTTTTATACTGGTTCACCCAACACGGCCTACGTCTAGTTCTCCAACTCCTCGTTGGATTCCACTAACCACAGGTTTTACAACACAGGTTCACCTGTCAACCTTTACAGAGTTTTAGAATCCCTCTAAACACTCCCCCTTACTACCTATAAGGTTACTACCCTGTTCTCAAAGAACCAAGCTTTAGAACAACCTCAAACAATAGAGAATTTCAATAATAGAGTTCACTTAATGAACGAATTGTGATAATCACTTAAGTACAAATGAAATCAATATGAACAATAAATACACAGATCAGAGAGCAATGAATGTGTTCGTGAATATTCTTTGTTTTTCGTCAGTTCTTCATAAATGCTCAAGTTCTGTATTTATATCTGTTCTCAGATTTGTCATTACGTTCATCTTCATGAGGCCGTTTGAATATGGTCGTTGAGAGGTCATAGCCATTGGCATTTAATGCAGTTTCTTCATCAATGTTAACTTTCTGCTCTAGCTTCAACTGCTCTTGCGTAGGGTGACCTAAGAGAGATGTAGACTGAGCATTCTGAGCACCTGTACCAACTGTACTTGCATAGCAGCTTTTTCAGTAGCGCTAGCATGCTTTGCTATCGCTAACTGCATAGTATCATTCCTGCACTTGAGCTGTTAGCTAAACAAGTATTCATGTAATGCATGGCAAATGTTATCGCAAGCTTAGTCCATTAGCTCAATGTATCATCTTATCAGTTTCTCTAAGTTATTACAATGAGCATTCTCCTATCGATAGCTAGATGCGTTATCGCTAGTGACCTTTGTTAGCGCAAGTTTAATTAGCTATCTGAGTAACTTATTTCCTCAAGTATTTAGATATCGATAGCAAATCCTGTTATCGATAGTAACTTATGATATCGCTAGCTGATTCCATTAGTTCAAGGACTTTAGTTCATTTTCTTGCTAGTTGTTCTTCCTTTGATTTATCCATGTTCTCAATGAACTTCTAGCGATAGGATACCTCTTAGCGATAGTGAAGGACTTAGCGATAGATATTAACTTTGTTATTTCTAAGTCTTCATTTGCTATTTCTTTCTATCTATTAGCGATAGGGTATCACTTTGCGATAGAGATATTTATTTTAGTGTTCAGCTAAGTTTCCATCTGCTATCTGTTGGGCTTCTCATTTGCGATAGACTTTACTCTAGCGATAGTGATCTGTTACCTATCAGATTTTACTTGTTTAATTCAAAGGTAACTTACACTTATTTTACTTATGTTATCTATGGGCCAGTCCTCATCAAAAGTTAAGATTTTAACATTCTCCCCCTTTTTGATGATGACAAAACATAAGTAAAACATATACATTAAAGCACGTTCAAAGCATAAGCATATATCAGAACATAAATCAATGCATGTACAGAGCATATAATATAAATATGTTCAGAGCAAAAATTGAGATGAAAAATGTACATTTTTATTTTGACTCATCAGAGTCAGAGCCTTCATGTTCATATTCATAAGTTGGCCTTTCAAAAGAAATTTCAAAATCAAAGTTAAAATCAGAAATGTCATGACTAGCTAAGTATGATTGGTATTCAGAGATATTTTTGAAGGTTAGGGTGTAGTCATTGTTAAATTTCTCTCCAGAGGCTATGGCAAAGTACTCTTCGTTAGGGTAGTCAGATAGCTCTGAGTCTGAGTAGAAGAATATGTCTTCGTCAATGCTCTTGGGGCCTCTCTTGGCTCTTTCTTCTTCAGTTTTCTGAACCAGTTCTCTGATGGAGATATTTGAAGAGCCACCCTTGGATTTGTGAAATCTTCTCTTGTATTTCCATACTCGTTTTCCTTGAGCAATTTCCTTTCTTCTCCTCTCTTCTTCCCTTAGTGCAGCTACCTCTGCATCTCTCTCCATTCTTGCCCTCCTCCTTGCCTCAAAGGCAGCTTTCTTCTCAAGGGCTTCTTTATGCTTTCTCATAGCCTTTTTAAGGGTTTTCTTGTTAGCAGTCTCTCTTTCAGCCCTTTCCTTTTCTTCTTTTGACATTCTGCGAGGGCGAGAAGTGGCTACTTTCTTTTCTTTGAGGACTGGTACCTTTTTAGCTCTCTCCTTCTTACTTGCTTTAGCCTTATTCTGTTCCTCATATTTCACCTTCCAGGCAGCCAACTTAGCCTTTCTTGCTTCATAATCAGCCTTCCATGCAGCCATCTCATCCTTAGCAGATTTTTCTTCTGCTAAATCATCTTCTAATTCTTTCCTTTTGGCTTCCTCCTTGTCTTGCCTTAAGAGTGCTGCAATTGCTTTCTTATCTGCCCTAGCAGCTGCCCTCTTGGCTTTAGCTGCTTCTTTCTTATCTTGCCTTAAGATCTCAGCTATGACTTTCTTGTCTTCTTTTGACAATTCTGGAGGAAGAGAAAGCTTTTCAGATGCTTTGGCCTTTGGCTTTGGAGCTGTCATTTTTATCCTTGGAACTCTAGCTGAAGTAGCTTCTGAGGGAGCCTTGGGAGTGACCTTGAAGGATATATCTTTCCTTGCTTTTCTCTTGGTCCTCTTCCCTTTCAGGATTTTAGCTGTAGCTTTCCTCTTTCTCTTTTCTGGAGGAGCTTGAGCCTTTTCTTGAAGAGGAGGGGTTATGTGTTCCTTTGATTCCATGTAGCAGCGTGCAATTTTTATGATTGCTTCCTCAACTTCTTCTGCTATCATGGGATCCTTCAGACTTTGCTCCATATTTTTTTACATGTGTTTCTCCCCCTTTTTGTCATCATCACTAGCAGTGTGGGTGCTATCGCTAGGGAAGGTGCTAGCGATAGGGGATGCTTGTGGTGTGGGGACTTTGGTTTGTGAGGAGGGTGAGGCTTGTGTTTGTGGGCTAGCACTAGGGGAAGGATTAGCGGTAGGAGTGGCTGGAGATGTTGGGACTGTGGTTGGTGGTGATGGTGATGCAAGTGTTTGGGCTTGTGAATGGTGGCTATCGCTAGGATGTTTGAAGGTGGGAGGAGATGGATGATGAGAGAGATGAAGAGAAGAACTAGAAGGGGATGCTGGGGGTGTTGGGACTTTGGGTGGTGAGTGGGGGCTAGTGATAGGGCTAGGGGTATCGATAGACTTTTCTGGGGAGGTCTGGACTTGGGTGTTTGGTGGAGAATGGGAAATGTGGATAGGAGAAGGTGGTTGGCTATGGTGAGAAGGAGTAGAAGAGGGATTTGGAGAGTGTATGGGAGAGTGAAGAATGGGGGAAAGTGGTGGTGATGATGATGTACCTTGTTGCTCAGAGAAGACTCCCTTTTGCATGACATTGGCAGGGGCAAGACAGAGATAGTCTTCCAGATTTCTTACTTGAGCCTGAAGTTCTCTGATAGGCTTCAGCAATTCAGCTTTATGTGCTTCTAAAGCAAAATTGAATTCGGCTGTGAGTCTGAAGATTATTTCCTCCACTGCTTTCTTGGTGAAAATTGGCTTTGATGAAATAGGAGTAGAAGGAGGAGGAGCTCTCTGAGATTGAACCTCTTCTTCAACAGAGACAGGACGAGTTGAGGAAGATGGAGCTTGAGAGGCTTGAGATTGAGAAGCAGTGATGCTCCTACCAGCAGTGATCGGAATCCCCATTTTCTTCAATGTAGAGATTGTGACCTGTTTGCACTTCTTATTCTCACCAGCCCCTAAAGATTTGATCTTTGAAAATTCAAGGATGAGAGACATAAGCTGGGGATAGGGAAGAGGAGCTTTGGCAGACTTATCAGAAAGGAATCTGTGCAACTCCATACATATAATCTGGCCAGGATTGAGAGAGATCTTCTGAACGAGATTTGCAAGCCAGGGGTTATCAATTTTGGCAAAACTATTGAAGTTTCCTGACTTGTGAGTCATGATTCTTGTGTAGACATAGTGAAGAATCCGATTGAGCACTGGCATGCTGGCTGGCTTATTGGATGAAGTCTCATATATTTCAGCCAGTTCTGCGTCTGTATATTGCTCAGTCAAGTACCATTTGTTGTAATCTGCCCCATGGATCCCCAAAATGCTGTTGATAGCAGACCAACCAAATACAAAACCTCTCCCTCTGACAGTGGCTTCAAAAGATACATCCCTTAGTATACCTTTCTTGTAAACTGGGATAGCTTTCAGGCTTGAGTAGAAGGATCTCATAACTTCTTCGTTGTAATCATTCTTCACACTCACCCAATTCTGGTATGGCAGCAAGCAAGCGTCTAAGTCAAAACCATGTTCCTTGAAATACTTCAAATCTACCCAGACAGCAACCCTATCTAGGGTTCCCTTTTCTGCGAAGAGTTTCTTTGGGGTTGTGAGAGGAGCTGATAGGTAGGGTATGTCAGCATTGGTTTTTCTTTGACGTTTGGGGTTAGGTTCAGCAATTTCTTTGGAGAATGAAACACTCTTCTGAGGCCGAGACCTTTTACTAGCTGATTTGGGAGATTGGTTATCGCTAGAGATCTTCGAAACATTGGGTACTTTGGTTCTGGCTGTTAGAATCTTAAGTTTTGATGAAGACTGACCCCATAAATAACATAAGCAAATAAGCGCAAGTTACCTTTGAATTAAAACGAGTAAAATCTAATAGGTAACATATCACCATTGTAAGAGTAAAAGATAGCAGATGAAAACTTAGCAGAACAACAAGAATGAATATCTCTATCGCTAAGTGTATCCCTACAGCTAGTACACAAAGAGCAATAGCAAGTGAAGACTTAGAAATAACAAAGTAAATATCTATCGCTAAGTCTAGCACTATAGCTAAGAAAGATCCTATCGCTAGTAGTTCATTAAGAACATGAAAAATAAAAGGAAGTATAACCAGCTGAACAATGAACCATGTCCTATCGCTAATGGAATCAGCTAGCGATAACAGAGTAAGCTATCAATAACAAAAGTGCTTCAGATAATAAACATTCAGATAGCTAGTGCCTGAGAACAAATGAATCAAATGAGCTAACATAGTTGCTAGCGCTAACTCGTTTCGCTATCGATAATGAAACACCCTTTAATAAACATTTCAGTATCCTTAAAGCTAATAAGCAATCAAGTATCTAGCGATAAGGGATTAGCAATCGATAGAAGAATGTATGCTGATATGATATAGCTAGTACTCTGAACATTGAGCTAAAAGAATATGCTATCGATAATACTCCTGCCTATCGATATAAAATGCTTTGAAATACCTTATATTGTCTTTATCTCACTTGAGCTAATAGATTAAATTTGCGATAGCATTCTCTATACTTTAAATGATTATTTGTTCAGCTAACAGCTTAAGTGCAGAACTCACTCTATGAAGTTAGCGATAGCAGATCAAACTAGCGCTACTGAAAAAGCTGCCAGAAAGTACAATTCGTACAGACGCTCAGAACGCTAAGCCTATCTCTCTCCTAGCTCACCCTACGCAAGAAGTAGTTGAAGCTAGAGCAGAAAGTTAAGCCCGATGAAGAAGCTGCATTAAATGCCAACGGCTAGGGACTACCAACGACTATATTCTAACGGCCATATGAAGACGAATAAAAAGGGAATCTGTGAAGATTAAATAGAACAAGATTTGCTTCCAAAAAGAGAAGGAACGATTAACGAACAAATTATCAACGAGAGATGAACAGGGCATTATACAGAATTGCAAATTCCTCAGATTGATAGCGTTAGAAAAGAAGAGCCAGAGCAATATATTGTTTAGATTATTAAGCTCTAGTTGTATTTCATTATACATTACTCTGTACTTAAGTGATTATCACAATCTGTTCATTAAGTGGACATTATTGTTGAAATCCTCTACTGTTTGAGGTTGTTCTAAAAGCTTGGTGCTTTAGAACAGGGTTATAACCTTACAAGTAGTAAGGGGGAGTGTTTAGAGGGATTCTAAAACTCTGTAAAGGTTGGCAGGTGAACCTGTGTTCGTAAAACCTGTAGTAGGCTTCTCTTGTACCAGTTTTAAACAAGAGGGTAGTGAAAATCTCAGGGGAAGCCTGAGGACTGGATGTAGGTCTGGGTTGACTGAACCAGGAAAAACTCTGTTTGCATTATCTCTTCCCTTAACTCTTTTAATTTACTGCACATCAACATTATATCCTTCTTAGTGCACTCAACCGTTTTGATAAGATTGTCTTCATCATGATTTTGTAAAGTAACAGATTGCAAAGAATTTTAAAGGATTTATCCTGTCACCCAATTCACCCCCCCTTGGGTGACAGCCAGTTCTCTCACTGGCCATATCTGGTTTAGGGTTTTAGGGATGCAAAAATGTAGTCGAAAATGTTCAAAGAATGCTCAGAAAATGTTTGGAGTAGAAGAGAATGAATGTAAAATGAATGCAAATGCAAATGACCTAATTTTATAAGTTTCAGAAATTACCATCAGTGACGAACACTCACTTAAACGCTTCGCATTCTGAACTTTTAAGTGACTTGTTATCGCCAGTAAGAGCTGCTATCACTAGCAGGCATGATCCCACGCTGAACAAGTGACTTAGACTTATCACTTACTCCTTCCAAGTTTTGTCTATCGATAGCTGACTTTGCTATCGATAATGCATTTAGCTAGCGATAGCAATCTTGACTCAGACTTAGGCTTTTGTTCTGCATACGACTAGCGATAGTGGAACTCACTATCGATGGGTCAGTCCTGCAAAAACTTAAGATTTGGCACTCCGATGCAAAAGTTAGCGATAATTCAACTGAATAATATGAAAATAAAATAAGAATTAAGTCAAAAATATTCACAACTCATTTGGATTTACCATTCCTAGCTCTCATCTGATATAGATGAATTGATCTGGCTCAAGAGGCTTGGTGAATATATCAGCAAGTTGTAAATGAGTTGATATAAACTCCACCTTGACATCCTTCTTCTGAATATGATCTCTCAAGAAGTGATGTCTCACATCAATATGCTTGGTTCTAGAGTGATGAGCTGGATTTTTGGCCAAGCTTATTGTGCTGGTGTTGTCACAGAGAATGGGTACTTCTGGGAATTCCAAACCCAGATCTCTTAGTTGGTGCTTAAGCCATAAGACTTGAGTATAACAACTTGCTGCTGCAATGTATTCAGCCTCTGTGGATGAAAGAGAGACATAATTTTGCTTCTTGCTTGCCCAAGAGACTAAACAGCCACCAAGGAATTGACATTGACCACTTGTACTTTTTCTGTCTGTCTTATAACCTGCATGGTCAGAGTCAGTATAAGCAATAAGGTACTCTTGAGTTCCCTTGGGGTACCACAGTCCAAGCTCTTGAGTCCCTTGTACATAACGCAAAATCCTTTTTATATTTGATAAATGAGATTCTTTAGGATTTGCTTGATATCTAGCACACATGTCTACACTAAATTGAATGTCAGGCCTACTAGCAGTTAAGTAAAGTAAAGAACCAATAATTGCTCTATAATGTGATTGATTCACTACTTTGCCCTAAGCATCAGCATCTAACTTGGCAGAGGCACTCATGGGAGTATCGTCTTCTTTGGAAAGATCCATCCCAAATTTGTTGAGAATTTCTTTACAATATTTGGTTTGGGAGATGAAGATGCCATCCTTCTTTTGCTTTATCTGCAGGCCTAGGAAGAATGTTAATTCTCCCATCATAGACATTTCAAACTCTCCCTGCATTATCTTAGCAAAATCTTCGCAGAGCTTTTCATTAGTTGCACCAAAAATAATGTCATCAACATAAACTTGAACTACAAGCATGTGATTATTTTTATGCATGATAAACAGGGTAGTATCTGATTTTCCTCTAGAAAATCCTTTATCAAGCAGAAAAGTACTAAGTCTCTCATACCAAGCTTTAGGTGCTTGTTTGAGACCATAAAGAGCCTTTTTAAGTTTGAAAACATGGTCAGGCTTAGACTTTTCTTCAAAACCAGGAGGTTGCTCTACATATACCTCTTCTTTAATATATCCATTAAGAAAAACACTCTTAACATCCATTTGATAAAGTTTAATATTTTTTATGGATGCAAAGGCTAGAAGAATTCTTATTGCTTCAAGTCTTGCAACTGGAGCAAAAGTTTCTTCATAATCAATGCCTTCTTCTTGGCTATATCCTTTGGCAACTAATCTTGCTTTATTTTTGACAATTTGTCCAACTTCATCAAGTTTGTTTTTGAAAACCCATTTAGTACCAATAATAGGGTGATTTCTTGGTCTAGGTACTAAATCCCAAACTTGATTTCTTTTGAATTGATTAAGTTCTTCCTGCATTGCAACTATCCATTCACATTCAGTAAGAGCTTCATCAACACAAGTTGGTTCAATTTGAGAAAGAAAGCAAGAAAATTCTATTTCATTTTGTAGTTGCCTTCTGGTTCTGACTCATTTTGAGATTTCTCCAATAATCTGTTCAGGAGGATGATTCTTAAGATGTCTTAAGGAGGATTGAGGCTCATTAGCTTCATCTAGATCATCTTTGGTTTCATCCTGATCATTTTTAGTATTTGCTATCGATGGCTGAGGTGCTATCGATAGAGACTGTTTTAAAAACTTTGAGAAATCTTCATCCTCATCAACAGATTGTTGTTTTTCTCGAGGTGTCTCATCAAATACTACATGCATAGACTCTTCAACAGTTTGATTTCTTTTATTATAGACTCTATATGTTTTACTTCTATTTGAATAGCCTATGAATATGCCTATGTTAGATTTAGGATCGAATTTACCTAAGTTTATCTTTCAGTTGTTGTGAATGTAGCATTTTGATCCAAAAATTCTCAGGTGACTGATATTGGGCTTCCTTCCCTTGTAGAGCTCATATGGAGTCTTCTCCATCCCCTTTCTAATATAGGCTCTGTTTGAGATGTAGCAAGCTGTGCTCATTGCATCTGCCCAAAATATTGGAGGCACTTGTTTCTCGTTCAGCATGCTTCTTGCCATTTCTGTGAGCACTCTGTTCTTTCTCTCTACAACACCATTTTGTTGAGGAGTACGAGGGGCAGAGAAGTTGTGTTCAATCCCATTTTCATCACACAGCTCCATGAACTCTTTGTTCTCAAATTCTCCTCCATGATCAGTTCTGATTGCTACAATCTTTGTGCCTTTTTCATTCTGCAATTTCTTAGCAAGCACACAAAAAGCATCAAAAGTTTCATGTTTAGAGGAAAGAAACATAGTCCAAGTAAATCTTGAATAGTCATCCACAACTACAAGAGTGTATAGACTTCCACCTAGACTTTTCACTCTCGCTGGCCCAACAAAATCCATGTGGATTAGTTCCAATGGCCTGCTTGTAGAGACTGCCTTCTTAATTTTAAAAGAGGACTTTGTTTGTTTACCTCTTTGACAGGATTCACAGATTAAATCATGTTTAGGCCTAAAGCTAGGAATACCTATGACTAGCTCTCTTTTGACTAGATTATCAAGTTGAGTAAAATTTACATGAGCTAGTCTCTTATGCCATAGCCAACAGGTTTCATCATTTGAAATAAAATATTTTTCTTCAAGTTGTTGGCATAAATCCAAGGTGTATAAATTTCCATTTCTGTTTGCTTTTATCCTACACTTGAGATTAGACTTATTTATATCTAAATCATTTTTATCAACAATAAGACATTCATTAGAATAAAAAATTACCCAGTTACCATGATCTATGCTTTGACTAACACTCAGCAAATTGTGGCAGAGACCATCTACTAAGTAAACATCCTTGACTGGACCAACTTCACCAACTCCAGTGATCTTTCCACTTTGGTTTCCACCAAAACTAACTTTAGCTCCATCCTTTATCACTAGATTTTTTATTTTGTTCCTGTCACCAGTCATATGCCTCGAGCATCCACTATCAATATACCATTTTCCTTTGTTGGATGCTTTAAGACACACCTGCACAAACTATACAGATTTAGGTACCCAAACTTTCTTGGGTCCTTTAAAGTTAGTCTTGTGCTCTAAGTTTGTAAAAACTTTAGGCACTTGAGTTCCTTTAGGAACCCACTTATAAGAGCTACTAACTCCATATTTTCTGTGATTGCAAGTAGACTGTGTATGGCCCTTCTTGTTACAATAATTGCAAAAACTATATGGTGAAGAATGTTCAGAGGATTTTCTAAAATATTTCATATATGACTTCACATTGGGTTCAACCCATTTCTTTGAAAATTTTTTCTTAGGCTCATAACCAATACCAGTTCTATCTCTAAAAACCTTTTGGTTGTTTAGAATCACGTTTAATGTTGAAAGTGCTGGCTATCACCCAAGAGGGGGGTGAATTGGGTGATAGAATAAAAAACTTAAAATTCTCTTTTATAAAACACTGTGAATGTAATCTTTAAAATCTCTTTCTGTTTATCACAGAGTATTTCAAAACTGTTAAATGCACAAGAGATATATAAAGTAGATATGCTGGAAACTAATAGAGTTAAGGGAAGAGATAATGCACACAGAATTTATCCTGGTTCGGTCAACCCTGACCTACATCCAGTCCTCAGGCTCCACCTGAGATTTTCCACTATCTTGTTTAAACCGGGCACAAGAGAAGCCTGCCACAGGTTTTACGAACACAGGTTCACCTGTCAACCTTTTCCACTGGTTTTACGAACACGGGATTACCAGCCAACCTTTACAGAGTTTTAGAAACCTTCTAAACACTCCCCCTTACAACCTGTAAAGTTACTACCCTGTTCTTAAAGCACCAAGCTTTAGAACAACCTCAAACAATAGAGGATTTTATCAAAGTAATAAGTTCACTAAATGAACAGATTGTGATAATCACTGAAGTACAAAAGATGTATGATGAAATACAAATCAAAGCTTAATAATCTGAACAATGTGTGCTCATGCTCTTATTTTCTAATGCACTCAAACCATCATTTCTGGGCTCACTGATATATAACTAATATTCTGTGCAGAGCCTCTGTTTTCATTGCTGTTAGCGTATATTCATCGTGTGTGCTTCTATTTTGTTGATCGTTATTTTTCTTTGATGTCTTCAAGTCTTTATATATGTTTTGATGAATTTCTATCCATTGGAGACTTGGAGAACTAGCCATTTGAGTATTTCTTTCTTCTCGTGCTTTGGCTAAGAGAGATGGAGACTCTGAGTAACGGCAACCTGCTGCTACTTACTCCTGTACTTGCTGTCAGCTTTTTCACTAGCGCTAGCTCCCTTTGCTATCGCTAGCTTGACAGTGTAAAATCTGCACTTTAGAAACAATGTATTAGCTCAGCACGTATTGTGCTATCGATAGCTAACAAAGCTATCGCTAGCTTCATAGTGTAATCCCAGCACTTAGCTAAACAGATAATCATATAAAGGCTCAGTGGTGTTATCGCTAGTGCAGTTCATTAGCTCAATGATAAAGACAATGTATCAGCTACGGAATTTCAAAGTATTCTTTATCGATAGCACTATAGATAGCAAATCATGCTATAGATAACAAATCTTGCTATGGCTAGCAAATCATGCTATGGATAGCAAATCATGCTATCGCTAGCAAATCATGCTATGGATAGCAAAACATGCTATGGCTAGCGAATTATGCTATGGATAGCAAATCATGCTATCGCTAGCAAATCATGCTATGGATAGCAAAACTTGCTATGGATAGCAAATCATGCTATCGCTAGCAAATCATGCTATAGATAACAAATCATGCTATGGATAGCAAAACATGCTATGGCTAGCTCTACACATTCCTCATTAGCTATTATCCTAAGCTTTTCATTTGATGGCGATAGGTTCAAGCTTAGCGATAGAGAATCTGTTACCTATAAGATTTTACTTGTTTCATTCAAAGGTAACCTACACTCTTTTACTTAGTCATTTATTATGATTCTTATCCCAGCTTATTCCAGACTAAGTTACATGCTCTTATGTATGCAATCTGAGCCTATGGACATGTTATGTGATCATGTATGCATGCTTTCAATCACAGTAAACATATAGCAAACATGTAGTAGGAGATAAGCACTTTATACACACTTTTTGCTTCCTACATTTATCTCTATATTTGACATCATCAAAACTAAGCATACTCAACAATCTCCCCCTTTTTGATGATGGCAAATCTATCATGAAAAATATGTATGATAATAGGAACATAGGTGTAGTATATTTATCATGTCTTTCTTTCCCCTTATTTGATATATTTTTCATGTCTTTCTTCTCCCCCTATTTGACATCAGCAAAAAGTTTGTGGAAAACAATAAAGTTCGTAAGGGATACCAAATGTAAAAATATTGGACTCTATGTTTGCTGAAGTTTTGCCACAGATATGTAAGATGCTCAAACAATGCAAATTTATCACAGAAAACTTTAAATGAAAATTGAAAAAAAAAAGTTTAGAAATGCTCATTTATATTTGGCAAGATGACTTGATTGATCCATGAAGCCTAGTGCCTTCCTCTCTTAATCTGCTGTATCTGATAAGCTGGTATTGATACTAATTGTTATTGGGAAAGTGTAAGCCGATCAATGGTTCATTGTGCTTCTGCATCAATCCTCAGAGTTGATGATGTGTCCGTGTGGAATATTGAGGGATGCTCTTTCCCATTACTGAGTTCTCCTATCATCAATGTTTATCTTTCTTGCAAGGAGAGGAGTTAATATAATCAAGGATTATCAAAAATTGATACAAAATGTAAAGAAACCTTAATGTAAGATAATATCATATTGAGATCATGAAAGGAATCTATACGAGGAATCATCTTTATCATCAAAGGAGATGAGCTTTAAGATATACATATGTTAAATTTGAAGCTCCCCCTTAATCTATGCATTCAATTATTCCAGTCAAACAGGATATAGCAGATTAAGATCAAGTGGCAAATCTGACAGCAAGATATCAACACAAGTCTTTTTATGACATGATCATATTTACGCATTCATAGCCATATTCAAATCAGATTTTAAGCATATCAATCAGATCTAGTTAGATTTAAGCACATAGCAAGCAAGGATGCATAAGTGAAGGCTACTATCAGAATAAAACTTTGAATCACCAGTTTCAAAAATATGAATGAAGCAGAAAGCCAGAATTAGCTACTGATGAACCAAAGAAATTTGTGTTCAAGATTTGTCAACAAAATCAAAATAAAATTCAGTCATAGATTTCTAGAGGTTGCAATCAAATTTGAAATGAATTAGCTTGTAGAAATAAGATTGCAATGTCAGTATAAACAAAAATCAAGAAATCTGAGTTGAGGTATTTGAAATATTGAAATTGATTTGTCCATTTTGCCAGGTACAAATATGTCAAGTTGAGTCGCATATAAGCAAAATACTGATGGCAAAATCTGACACCAAATGGGCATCTATTTTGAACAGACGCTGATATGCAATTTTTAAATCAAGCTTGCCAAGTGGTGACAACTAAATTCAGACACCAAAATAAATTTTCAAAATCTCAGTGCATATGAGATTAATTTATAAATTTTGAAGACAAATCATTTTCAGAGAGCATAGTGATAACACAGAGCAGAAAACAAATATCAAAACAGCTCAGAGATATAGTGGATAAAAACAAACCAAAAACCATGTTCTATCGATAGGCTATGAAGCTGGATCTTCTGGACTATCGATAGTATGACTGCAATCGATAGCTGCTTCTCGTTCAATTGATGGACCATGAAGCTATCGATGGCTGAGCACCATGAAGACTACTTGCTATCGCTAATAAGAGCTGCTACCTGTGTCAGGCAACTTGGTACCCATCCTTGGGTCCTCATAATATTAGTTTCAAAAGCTCCTGAATCTTATGCAAATAAATCCAATTAATAGCAAGTGGCAAAATCTTCCCAAAATGATATTTATCAATTATAAAGGGTGAGGGATAGAAATGCTCATTTAAGATTTGCTCAATCAATGATAGCCTTTAATCCTTTTTCATAACCTGTAGAATCATACTCAAAATACAAGCTTGTTTTGAAATCATTAGTATGATTCATTTTTCCAGAAAAAGTATAGAAAACTCAGGATAAGGTTTGAAATAATTTGCTTATGCTTTTATGTATAAATTCAAATAAAAATATTTTCCATAAAGCATAAAAGACATTTGATAAATAACTTTCTCAGCATTGGTTTAAGATATCATGAAGCATAAATGAGATGCAGATTTAAAATATAAAATCATTTTTCAAACGTTTTAACATCCAATGCTCATGTAGGAATCTGTGCTTTGGTTCCTATCGCTAGGAGAGGAGCTAGCGATGGTGGATGGCAATATTGAGATGAAAGTCAACAATGAAGAAAATATGCCAAAATGCTTCACCTTTTAAGGATTAGAGAACATATCCAAAGTCTTATAACAAAGAAGGCTTTGAGCTATAGACATGATAGACACATTGACTTTGATATGACTTAGAGATTTTCTTGACTTTTAGAGCTGTGTTCAGAGTGATATGAATATTCAATATTAGGATAAACACAAGACTCTAGATACTCTGAAATGATAATGATTGATAATACATTTGAGTGATAGGATGAGGGATGGATTTTTGAATAATGAAGTATATGCTCATCAGTCCAAATGACTAGTCAATAGTTTAAGCATTTGTCATGGAATAGGTTAGCACAGATTAGGCACTACACAGCATATAGAAGTTAGAAGAAAACTTTAATGCATCAGTTTGAAACATCACCTTCCAAATTTTCAAAGATAGTTCAAATGCAATTGAGGTGAACATATTTTTCAAAATGCAATTTTATAAACATGCTGAGTTGAAATCTAAACAAATTTGAATTGTGCATTTCGTAAATTCCACAAAAGATAAACTATGCACAATTTCAACTTTTTCAGTCATATAGCAATTTGACAGATATTTCATGACAGTAAAAGATTGATTGCTAATGAGATGGGAGACAAGCATTCATTATCCAAACAAAATTATATTCATTCAAGATAGGATAAGAATGATATCACCATAACTGCACTTGTCTAGGTAGAAGCTTACTATCGGTAATGAGAGTGGCTATCGCTAGCAGGCATGATCCCACAGTCTCGGACAGGCTCATCACTTCTCTTTCCAGCTATCGATAGCGGACCTTGCTATCTATAGTGCTTTTGATGGCAATCAGCTCAATCTTGGCTCTGTCCAGCATATGCTAGCGATAGTGACCTTCACTATCGATTGGACAGTCTACGCTTGTCCTTGCAGTAGCTTGATTTTGGCAGAATAAGGTTGATATTTTCTTTTACAGGTTCAACACCAAAATCCAAGCATGAAGTTCAGCTCATCAAGACTTGAGTAAATTTTCATGTAGATCATAGTCTTGAAGCTTCCTGTCCTTGTTACCTACAGAACTGTAATTCTTTTCTTTTCTTCAGTATCCAATTTCATATTGATCTGCCCATGGTTAGTTCGTAGGAATCAACAGCAAAATTCACATGCTTCAAAAGATGTAATTAATTCAGGATAGTTGAGCATAGTGAATTAATCATGACTACATGCACAAAGATATATATATATATATTCCCTTTTTTTTTAAAACAATATGCATGTGTATAAGAGCTAGATTATGAGCATTGTAAAGATTTTGCAATTTTCTTTAACACAGAATTCAATGCTCATCCCTAAGTTGCAAAGTGTAAAATCTCAATAAATGTTACTGAGAATAGTGTAGGAGATTTTACCCTTGTATACATCTACCTTAGGTACATGGAGGATTAGTTTTGCTAACCCAAAAGGTTCTGATATGTTTAGCGCTGGGTTGCAGAAATCTCTCACGTGAAATAGAATTCAAGGATCTTCTACTTGATGTATGAGGAATTCTGTTTCTCTTGTTCTCCTCAAGGTAATTGAATGGAACTTTGTGGTAGCTCATTCTTGAAGTAGAACTTGCTCTTCTTGTTACAGTCCACTGCCTTTTATGATTTGAACCAGATGCTGCAGCAGTGGCTTTTCCATGAGTTCTCCTTTTGTATTTAGGTTATGTGAATCTTTTTCTTGAAGCATGAGAAACTCTTGGATTCTTCTTTGTTGTCTTTGTACCATGATGTCCCTTTCTTCTAGAATTAATCTGCACATATAAAGTACTAGATGGACATTTTGGTACCCATTTATATTTGGGTCCTTCATTGTTAGTCTTGGACCTTACATGTCCTTTTGGAACCCAAATAAATTTATTTCTCACATTTAAATTTCTTTCAATATTACATGTGTGAGAAATATGACCAGATTTACCACAATAATAGAAAATAATAGGATGATGTGCAACATGAGATTTTATGCAATTATTGTGATGGTCAGAGGAGTGCAAATTCAAATTGTTTTCATTCAAAAGATCTTTCTTCCCAAAACATTTTCCAGCATGATTTAAAACATTTTCAGTCCTTGAAATATGATCTGTGATAGGTTGTAAATCAGTTTTATGCAGATCAAAATTGTTTTTCTCAAAAACACAAGGATTGGAACTGTATACCATAAATGCATCTTGAGCTCCGGAGGATGATTTTGCATATTCGTTCCGGTAGAGCTCTTGGGATTTATCTTCCTCTTGACCTTCTGTGTTGACTGAATCATGGAAGTGTTCTGTGATCTCTCCTTCTTCAATCTCAACTTCCAATTGCTCATCAACCATAGATATGCAACTTTGAAATTCAGATGAGCTGTCAACACTTTCAGTTTCAACAAGATGGTTAGAGGCATACATAGACTCAAGAGAATCCCAAATTTCTTTAGCATTAG
This sequence comes from Mimosa bimucronata, assembly GCA_037074515.1. NCBI lineage: Eukaryota > Viridiplantae > Streptophyta > Magnoliopsida > Fabales > Fabaceae > Mimosa > Mimosa bimucronata. Next base: position 8,997,621 of record CM073446.1, read on the forward strand.
AGCAAAATCTGATTTTCTGATAATCATTTTCAGTTAAGCCTTTATGCAAAATTTTCATTGCTCTAATGTTCAAGGAAAACATTTTCTTGTCTTTTTCAGTCCAACCCTTTCTTGGTTTGAAATCAAAATCATTTGTAAAAACATTCCACAAATGATAATCAAATGATTTTATAAAACTCTTCATCCTAGCTTTCCAAAATCGAAAATCAATATTTTCAAGAAGAGGTGGAATGGTGAAATCAAAACCTTCAGAAAACATGTTATACCCAAAATCAGTCATGATCTTTATCACTTGAGATCGTTGGATCCTTTAAACAAGTGACCCGCTCTGATACCAAATGAAAGTGCTGGCTATCACCCAAGAGGGGGGTGAATTGGGTGATAGAATAAAAAACTTAAAATTCTCTTTTATAAAACACTGTGAAGGTAATCTTTAAAATCTCTTTCTGTTTATCACAAAGTATTTCAAAACTGTTAAATGCACAAGAGATATATAAAGTAGATATGCTGGAAACTAAGAGAGTTAAGGGAAGAGATAATGCACACAGAATTTATCCTGGTTCGGTCAACCCTGACCTACATCCAGTCCTCAGACTCCACCTGAGATTTTCCACTATCTTGTTTAAACCGGGCACAAGAGAAGCCTGCCACAGGTTTTATGTAACACCTGGATTTTTACTACTATATTATAACATTTTAATTGAATTACAACCACTATTTCAGTTCCGAAAGCCCGAAAATACGAATAAATTTAAAACTTTTTCTTCCAAAACATTAAACCAACTATTTGTCAGTTGGAATGGGCTTTTCGAACAACTTAGAATTTAAAACTTGTTATAAAACAAAGTGGTTCATAAGACAATTGAAAATTCATTAATCCTCTTAAGGTATTTATTTTCAATTTACAGTACTTGGGAAATTTAAATCCCTTTTATAAATTTATACAATTCTACTTTTTTATTCTTTCTACTATTAATTTAATAACTTAAAATTATATCATATACAATTAACCTTACTTTTTATAACGTAATCCTAAATTCTTCATCTAATCTTCCTCCAGCTTTCCTGCCTTATCTCAATCATCTTACCATCTACCAGCTTATCTAAAACAGCAATTTAACGCAGTTCATTTCATTCATTACCATGCATAATAATTAATAAAATATGTATAATTAAAAACATGTCTGTATGGGTAGGGATGTTGCCCTGCTGTGAGCCCCCGCACTCATCCCATACGAGTAAACATTAACCTTGTTGCTAGTGCACTTAAGGCACTACTGTGAGGTTTAACCTCCTGAATATAACCTTTCGGTCATAACTAAACTGTACTAGGGGTAGCTAGCCCTCTAGTCATTGAGTACTCGGATCCCATGAATATATCTGACAAGGTTAAAGCTACTATAAATTTATAAAACATGCTATGCAATTATCATACATGATAAATGATATTGAATGAAACTGCTACCTGAATTCCAAGCTTAATCCTTTACTGTCTCTTTTCCTTTCCACTGACCTCCTCAACTTATGTTACTACCAAGACCTAGCTATTTACATGTAATATACAAATAATAAGTTAATATCTATATTCTTGGGTGATTGTCAGGCGTCTCTCACGAATCCTAATTTAATACTACCCAAGTCTTTTCATTTAAGCAATTACAATTTATCCAAACTTAATTAGGATATTTGATTATCCGAGATTACTTTGATAATTTGCCTATATTAAACTTTCTTATTCTCAATGTTTGACTAATAGTTTTATAAAGTTCCTTAAAGACAATAGCCCGTTCACACACACAAGCACACACCTAAATATATTTACTTCCTATTCATTACAAAATTTCAATAATAATAATAATAATAAATCTATCAATAGTGTAAATCAAACCCAAGTAATTCAATTTATTAAAGAATAATACAAATCAAATTATCAATCACAATTATACTCAAATCATATTTCTTTATCTCCTAAATTCTTACTTACCTTAATGCTTCCACCCATAATCCACCTTAGCATCTTTCAAACTTAGATCTTCATAGCATTGAATACATAACAGAGCATAGATTAATAAACCTCGAACTATTCTTAACTCCTAGTTCAATATTTTAAGTCCTGTAAACTAAATATTCTTCATTTCCACCAACCATAAATAATTTCAGTAACCTTCCAAAATACCAGCTCAATAATTAAGAAATCCTACTTCAAGGTTTGATAAGGACCTTAAACCTCAGAATTTAATCAATCAAAACTTCGCTCATTAACTACATTAATCTAAAGTCCTCAAACTACTTAACTCAATTCTGCAACGTAAATGACAATACTTAAAAGTCTTTCCATTTCCCAAATTTCAGCTTTGACCATTGATAATTGCTAAACACTAAGAATCAGTAATAATAATTTATATCTTGTTCAAAACATTCAACATCTTACAACTCAGCTATTCCATATCCATAACAGAGACTAAAATTCATTTCTCATCACCAACAATTTAAGCCCATGTCTTTAGGCATCCTACCCCATATTACCTTCACGACTCTTCACGGTTTCAGCACTTAATATTACTCTAAAATCAACTCAAAACAGCAGAAATTCTAAATGAAACTTCAAGATTTAACAATCAATAACTTATAATTAAATCTACCCAATAATTTATAATTAAATCTAACTTTTCCTTAGCATGAATAATAACAATTATGTACCTCAACATCCAGGGATCCAAAAATCAAGTTTCAAAGCTAATCTCTTATCTCAAGCTTCCTCCAATCATCACTACGACTTCTTTTGCATTTTCGGTTTCTAAAGCTTGACTATTGATCATTACATAATATATGCTATCACCTATTTAGATCAATTCTTTTACCACAACAATCCAGAAATTTTCAGATTTATAATTCAAATCATTCTTTAACATTCTCAACCTCAAAACAACATATCAAAATCAGTTTCCAACTACACAATCTCGAGCATGTAACTACCATATTCTTTGAAAATCATTTTAAACTTATTCATTAATACCTAAACCAACATTTAGAAACTCTAACCACTTTAGAACATTGATTTAGCCTTTAGGAATTCTTAAATAGTAATCCAAATCAGTTTTAACCCCAAAATAGTAAGACTAACTCAGATTCCTAACATTCAGCTCATATCTAAAATACTCAGTTAACGGGCAGCCATCCTTACACTTTCAGAAAAACATATTGAAGCATTGATACAATCCTCTCACAATCCTAGATCCTTCACCTTTCATTATAAAATGTGATACCGTTATTTTTATACTTACCAAGCCCACAGTTTCAGTGCACATAATCAGTGACAATAATGTGACAGAACCCCAAAATTGGCATTTATACATTAAGGTTTAACCAGCCCAAATGTAATCAATTCCACTCAACATGAATCATTCATGTTTTCTTTGCCGTATGACCCTCTTAAATTCCAAAAACTCACTGTTATGCAGCAACAGGAGAATTAAAATTTAATTCCAATTTTAACCTCAGACTACAGTCAACATATAAGGCTAAAAGAAAATGACCCTATTCAACTCCTAAACCATCAGAGAAATCAAAAGCTCCAAAGATCACCAAATTTATACGAATCACCACTAACACCAACAAGAACTCAATCATACAACTTCAAAAGTAAACTCTATTGACCCTATCAAAAATCCAACATACAACAACAATTGTAGGTTCAATTATTTCTTCATTTTCAACTTATCATAACAGAACTTCGAATGACCACAACATCCTCATATTTCTTAATAACACATACTAAAATCCTAACTAAAATCTAGCATCACAATTTCCCTTCCTCTGCCACTACAACCGCCGGCCAAAGCAGCAGGAAAAGGAAAGAAATCAACAATTATTATCCCAATATCACTCAACCATAACCAGTCAACATATATTTCATTCTTCTACTTATTCCTAAAAACGAAGATTACAGAGAGGAAGAAGAACAAGAAATCTGCAGAATAGGCAGGGAAGAAGGAAGAAAAGGAAACAATTCTACATCCACTTAAAACCAACCACACCCAATCAACCTTAATTTTATCCTCCCTTTCCAAATTTGCAGAGCACCATTACAACAGAGGGAAGAATAGAAATCGAGCAACACAGAAAGGAACAAGGCTTGAACGAACAGGGGGAAAATAGAAGCAAGAGTTCGGCGAACAAAGCAGCAAAGAAAGAGAGAATTAACAATCATCAAACAACTATAATCATCAAGCATCATTGCTCATTAATTTTTCTTTCCCCTTTGCTGGCAACGACGAACAGGGGAAGGAAGAGAAAAATTCAAAGAAAAGTCTCAAGCTTCAATAATCAGCATACACAACAACAAATATGCTTAAACTTCCTCCTATTAGTGTTTAATCAGACTTTAATTCATTGAAACACACAGAAATCCTCAAAATCTTGTCGGGTGAACAGTACCCGATTTGGAATTTTTGAAGAAAATCAACCAACAACAAATCAATACCCAAATTCCTTTTCAGGGTTTGTTAATCAGAACCTAAGTTTCAGTTTTATGAATTTAGAAGCTTTAAAAACCAATAATTTCGAATCAAGCTCCCCCCACAACTCACTCGAAATCGGGACTGAGAGGAGAAGAAAATGAAGGAAGAGAAGCTCACCATCGACTAGCCCAAGCTTCCTGATTACTTTCCTAGCTTCTCGCCGCCGGTCGTGGCTGATTTCCGCCGGAGCTTGCCGCTGGAACCGAAGGAACAGAGGGACGAGAGCGCGAGGGAGTGAAGACGGGAATGAGAGGGACATATATGTGTGTCTGTGTGTGATGAAGCTGAGAGGGAGTATATATAAAAAAACAAGAACACGTGGAAGCATATTAATAAGAGAAGGGATTGATATTTTGAATGAGAGATTTACCATCTTGCCCCTTCTTTTCAATTGAAGATATTTTCAACTAGGGGCAGATATTGTCTTTTTCATTTCCTATTTTCTATTTTTTCCCTAAATGGTAATTTTATTTACCATTTACATTTACAAATAAATCTGGATTTGTCCCCAACATAATTTCTTTAGATATACTTAAATTTTCAAATTTGTTTATAAGACTTTTTAAATATCTGACAACTCCCCAAGGTTCTAAATGTTCCCTTATTTAAATTTATCTTCCAAATATTTTTCCTCCATTAATAAACAAATAAACCTTAAAAATTATATAAAAAAAATACTCCTGGCCTCATAAATTTATTTATAAGGCTTTTTAATTTTTAAATGACACCTCAAGATCTCAACTAAGCACTTATTATCTCTTTTCTCCCAAATTAAAATATATCTTCTAATTATTTCTCTTTGTTTCTTAAAGAAGATAAGCCTTAAAATTATTAAAAAAACCTAAAACATCATAAATTTATTTTCAATACTTCTTAATATTTTAATTACATCCTTAAAAATCTTAAATAATTCTCTATTTCCTATTTTCTAAAATTTGGGATGTTACATTTTACGAACACAGGTTCACCTATCAACCTTTTCCACTGGTTTTACGAACACGGGATTACCAGCCAACCTTTACAGAGTTTTAGAAACCTTCTAAACACTCCCCCTTACAACCTGTAAGGTTACTACCCTGTTCTTAAAGCACCAAGCTTTAGATCAACCTCAAACAATAGAGGATTTTATCAAAGTAATAAGTTCACTAAATGAACAGATTGTGATAATCACTGAAGTACAAAAGATGTATGATGAAATACAAATCAGAGCTTAATAATCTGAACAATGTGTGCTCATGCTCTTATTTTCTAATGCGCTCAAACCATCATTTCTGGGCTCACTGATATATAACTAATATTCTGTGCAGAGCTAACGTATATTCATCGTGTGTGCGTCTATTTTGTTGATCGTTATTTTTCTTTGATGTCTTCAAGTCTTTATATATGTTTTGATGAATTTCTATCCGTTGGAGACTTGGAGAACTAGCCGTTTGAGTATTTCTTTCTTCTCGTGCTTTGGCTAAGAGAGATGGAGACTCTGAGTAACGGTAACCTGCTGCTACCTACTCATGTACTTGCTGTCAGCTTTTTCACTAGCGCTAGCTCCCTTTGCTATCGCTAGCTTGACAGTGTAAAATCTGCACTTTAGAAACAATGTATTAGCTCAGCACGTATTGTGCTATCGATAGCTAACAAAGCTATCGCTAGCTTCATAGTGCAATCCCAGCACTTAGCTAAACAGATAATCATATAAAGGCTCAGTAGGTGTTATCGCTAGAGCAGTTCATTAGCTCAATGATAAAGACAATGTATCAGCTAAGGAATTTTAAAGTATTCTTTATCGATAGCACTATAGATAGCAAATCATGCTATAGATAGCAAATCTTGCTATGGCTAGCAAATCATGCTATGGATAGCAAATCATGCTATCGCTAGCAAATCATGCTATGGATAGCAAAACATGCTATGGCTAGCGAATCATGCTATGGATAGCAAATCATGCTATCGCTAGCAAATCATGCTATGGATAGCAAATCATGCTATCGCTAGCAAATCATGCTATAGATAACAAATCATGCTATGGATAGCAAAACATGCTATGGCTAGCTCTACACATTCCTCATTAGCTATTATCCTAAGCTTTTCATTTGATGGCGATAGGTTCAAGCTTAGCGATAGAGAATCTGTTACCTATAAGATTTTACTTGTTTTATTCAAAAGTAACCTACACTCTTTTACTTAGTCATTTATTATGATTCTTATCTCAGCTTATTCCAGACTAAGTTACATGCTCTTATGTATGCAATCTGAGCCTATGGACATGTTATGTGATTATGTATGCATGCTTTCAATCACAGTAAACATATAGCAAACATGTAGTAGGAGATAAGCACTTTATACACACTTTTTGCTTCCTACATTTATCTCTATATTTGACATCATCAAAACTAAGCATATTCAACAAATGTCTCTGAGCCTTTCGTAAATTTTTCTATAACACTTGAAAGCTTTTCCTTTTCCTTCAACAATTTTTCACAATTAGAACAATTTTCAGAACTTGAAGGAGTTGCTATCGATAGAGGCTCAGCTATTGAGGGTTCATTTCTGGGAGCTTGCGATAGCTCATCTTTTATCAATAGTGAAGGGGAAATTTTTTGTGAAGAAGAATTTTTCTTAAGTTCCTTGTTTTCTTTTCTTAACCTGACAACTTCTTTAGCAAGTTTCATTAATTCAATGTGCATTTCATCATACAAGCTTTGAAGTTCAGAATGAGAAGGTTCAGAATCAGATACCTCAGAGTCACTTTGCTCTTCTAAAGCAACTAGGCAGAGGTTGGCACACTCTTCGCTATCGCTACCTTCTTCATCAGAACTATCACCCCATATGGATGATGTTAGAATCTTAAGTTTTGATGAGGACTGGACCCATAGATAACATAAGTAAATAAAGTGTAAGTTACCTTTGAATTAAACAAGTAAAATCTGATAGGTAACAGATCACTATCGCTAGAGCTAGAGCGTATAGCTAATAGACAAAGAGCCATAGCAAATGAAGACTTAGAAATAACAAAGTTAATATCTATCGCTAAGTCATTCACTATCGCTAGGAAATATTCCTATCGCTAGATGTTCATTGAGAACATGGATAAATGAAAGAGAACAACTAGCAGAAATATAAACTAAGACTTTGAGCTAATGGAATCAGCTAGCGATATCATAAGCTGCTATCGATAACAGGATTAGCTATCGATATCTAAATACTTGAGGAAATAACAAGTTACTCAGAAAGCTAAAACAAACTTGTGCTAACAAAGGTCACTAGCGATAAAGCATCTAGCTATCGATAGGAGAATGCTCATTGTGATAACTTAGACAAACTGATAAGATGATACATTGAGCTAATAAACTAAGCTTGCGATAACACTTGCCATGCATTACATGAATACTTGTTTAGCTAACAGCCCAAGTGCAGGAATAATACTATACAGTTAGCGATAGCAAAGCATGCTAGCGCTACTGAAAAAGCTGCCACGCAAGTACAGTTGGTACAGGTGCTCAGAACGCTCAGTCTACATCTCTCTTAGGTCACCCTATGCAAGAGCAGTTGAAGCTATAGCAGAAAGTTAACCTCGATGAAGAAACTGCATTAAATGCCAACGGCTATGAGCTCTCAACGACCATATTCAAACGGCCTCATGAAGATGAACGCAATGACAAATCTGAGAACAGATATAAATAAAGAACTTGAGCATTTATGAAGGACTGACGAAAAACGAGAATATTCACGAACACATTCATTGCTCTCTGATCTTTGTATTTATTGTTCTTAGTGACTTTATCTGTACTTAAGTGTTTAACACAATCTGTTCATTAAGTGAACTTTATTGTTGAAATCCTCTACTGTTTGAGGTTGTTCTAAAGCTTGGTGCTTTGAGAACAGGGTAGTAACCTTACAAGTAGTAAGGGGGAGTGTTTAGAGGGATTCTAAAACTCTGTAAAGGTTGACAGGTGAACCGGTGTTGTAAAACCTGTGGTTAGTGGAACCCAACGAGGAGTTGGAGAACTGGACGTAGGCAGTGTTGGCCGAACCAGTATAAAGATTGAGTTGCTTTAATTAGTGTATAATTTTCGAAAGCACAATTCACCCCACCTCTTGTGCGTTTGCCATTCTCAGATGACACATAAGCTTTCTTCTTTCCAAAAGTCTTCTTCTTTTTCTCTTTTACCTTTAATCTTTGAAGACTTGGACACTCAGCCTTGAAGTGACCAGGCTTCTTGCATTCAAAGCACACAGGAGCTTTGTCCTTCTGAGAGTCCTTGAAGCTAGAGCCACTTCTCTGGAATCTCCCTCTTCTTCTGAAAAACTTTTTGAACTTTCTGGCCATGAGAGCTATGTCCTCATCATCAAGATCTTCATCTTCATCATCATCATCATCAACTCCGTCTTTCTCAGATACAGCAAGAGCAAGAGACTTCTTTTTCGAATTTCCTTGAGCTTCCCTTTGGGCTACCAGGGTTGGCTCATATTCTACAAGGCTGCCAAACAGAGCTGTGATAGACTTAGTTGATTCTCCTTACATTTCTTGCATGGCAGTGACCTTCATGAGCCAATCTCCTTTTAGAACTTTCAGAATCTTATTGACCTGCTCTTTCTCTGTAATTTTCCTTCCTAGAGTAGCAAGATTATTGATGAGATGAGTGAATCTGATCTCCAGGTCTCTTATCTTTTCTCCTTTAGTCATTTCGAACTTGTGAAATTCTTCCACTAGCATTTCAACTCGTCTATCCTTTACTCCAGTGGTTCCCTCATGAGTAATCTGCAGAGCTTCCCACATTTCTTTAGCAGTGTCCAAGTAGCTCACTCTGAAGAACTCAGTTTGACTGAGAGCACTTTGGATCATTAGAACTGCTTTGCTGTTCAGCTCTAGATTAGTAATATCCTCATCTGTAAATTCATCCTCAGTCTTTGGAATGCCCAAGGTGTCTTTAGGCACTATATCTCCTTCTTCGATGATCTTCCATAGTTTGTACCCATTTGCTTTGATGTAAATTTTCATCTTAAGTTTCCAGAAAGTGTAATGTTTCCCATCAAAGCCAGGAGGTTTGTTAATGGAACTTCCCTCAGGTAGAATATTTTCAAGCGATGCCTTTATGATCTTTTCTTCTCAGATTCGTTGGAATCAAACAGAGAAGACCTGCTATGATACCAAATGAGAATGGCAATCGCACAAGAGGGGGATGACCTAAGAGAGATGTAGACTGAGCGTTCTGAGCACCTGTACCAATTGTACTTCAATAGCAGCTTTTTCAGTAGCGCTAGCATGCTTTGCTATCGCTAACTGCATGGTATTATTCCTGCACTTGGGCTGTTAGCTAAACAAGTATTCATGTAATGCATGGCAAATGTTATCGCAAGCTTAGTCCATTAGCTCAATGTATCATCTTATCAGTTTCTCTAAGTTATTACAATGAGCATTCTCCTATCGATAGCTAGATGCGTTATCGCTAGTGACCTTTGTTAGCGCAAGTTTGATTAGCTATCTGAGTAACTTATTTCCTCAAGTATTTAGATATCGATAGCTAATCCTGTTATCGATAGTAACTTATGATATCGCTAGCTGATTCCATTAGTTCAAGGACTTTAGTTCATTTTCTTGCTAGTTGTTCTTCCTTTGATTTATCCATGTTCTCAATGAACTTCTAGCGATAGGATACCTCTTAGAGATAGTGAAGGACTTAGCGATAGATATTAACTTTGTTATTTCTAAGTCTTCATTTGCTATTTCTTTCTATCTATTAGCAATAGGGATTCACTTAGCGATAGAGATATTTATTTTAGTGTTCAGCTAAGTTTCCATCTGCTATCTGTTGGGCTTTTCATTTGCGATAGACTTTACTCTAACGATAGTTATCTGTTACCTATCAGATTTTACTTGTTTAATTCAAAGGTAACTTACACTTATTTTACTTATGTTATCTATGGGCCAGTCCTCATCAAAACTTAAGATTCTAACAGGATGTTCTTGTCATGAAGTCTTTTTGTCTTTTCCTTATAGAGTTTAGAGCTCTCATAAGCATTATGACGAAACTCTTCCAATTCATTGAGTTGAAGGAGTCTTCTTTCACTAGCTGCTTGAGGATCAAAATTAAGCTTTTTAATAGCCCAATAAGCTCCATGTTCGAGTTCGACCGGTAGATGACAAGCTTTCCCAAAAACAAGACGGTAAGGAGATGTACCAATAGGGGTCTTATAGGCGATTCTGTAGGCCCATAAAGCGTCATCTAGCTTAGTGGACCAATCTTTCATTGTAGTTCCCACCACCTTTTCAAGGATGCTTTTGATCTCTCTGTTTGAAAACTCGGCTTGACCATTGGATTGTGGGTGGTAAGGCAAGGCCACCTTGTGCTTCACACCATACTTCTTAAGCAAGGCTTCAAATTGATGATTGCAAAAGTAAGTGCCACCATCGCTTATGATAGCTCTTGGTGTTCCAAATCGAGTGAAAATGTTCTTCTTAAGAAACTTAAGAACTGTTTTGGCATCATTGGATACACAAGCTACCGCTTCCGCCCATTTGGAGACATAGTCAACACCAACAAGAATATACTCATTGTTGAAGGACTTTGGGAAAGGCCCCATGAAGTCGATCCCCTAAACATCAAAGAGTTCTACTTCTAACATGTTGGTCAAAGGCATTTCATTCCTTCTTGAGATGTTCCCAACTCTTTGGCACCTATCACATTGGAGAACGAAGGCATAGGCATCCTTAAATAAAGAAGGCCAATAAAACCCACTTTGAAGGACTTTAGCAGCACTTTTCTCTCCTCCAACATATTCAGAGGAATGACAGCAATGTAGAATGCTATGTTGTTCATTCTCCGAAACACATCTTCTAATGAGTTGATCAGCACACCTCTTAAACAAATAAGGCTCATCCCAAAAGTACTTTTTGGTATCATGTAGAAACTTGCGCCTTTGATGGAAATTAAGTTCAGGTGGTAGAATGCCACACACAAGATAGTTCACAAAGTCTGCATACCAAGGTACTAATGAGTGGTCAATAACAAATAGCTGCTCATCAGGAAAAGATGCATCGATTGCCTCCAAGGCATTCGGTTGAGCTTCAGTACTCAATCTTGAAAGATGGTCAACCACTTGATTCTCAGTCCCCTTACGGTCTATGATATTCAAATTGAATATTTGCAGTAGCAACACCCATCAAATTAATCTTGCCTTGGAATCCTTTTTCAAAAGTAGATATTTGAGAGCAGAGTGATCAGAGTAAACAGTTACCTCAGTACCAACAATATATGAGCGAAACTTCTCACATGCAAAAACAATAGCCAGCATCTCCTTCTCGGTAGTTGTATAGTTAAGTTGAGCACCATCTAATGTCTTGCTCGCATAATAAATCGGGTGAAACAACTTATCAGTCTTTTGCCACAGCAAAGTCGCTAGCATCGGCCATGATGATAAAAGGTAAGCTCCAATCGGGTGCTACTAATATAGGTGCAGAGATGAGTCGCTTTTTTAATTCTTCAAATGCCTTCAAGCATTCTTTATCAAACTTGAACTCCACATCCTTCTCCAACAAATTGCATAATGGCTTAGCAATTTTGGAGAAATCCTTTATGAATCTTCTATAGAATCCGGCATGCCCAAGGAAACTTCTCACACCTTTCACCGAATTAGGTGGTGGTAATTGCTCAATGACAGCAATTTGGCTTTATCCACCTCCAAACCACTCTTAGAGACACGGTGACCAAGGACAATCCCCTCTTGTACCATGAAGTGACATTTTTCCCAATTTAGGATTAAATTGGTCTCTTCACACCTTTGTAGGACAGCTTCTAAGTTCTCCAAGCAAGAATCAAAGGTAGGACCAAAAACAGAAAAATCATCCATGAAAACTTCAATGGTCTTCTCAATCATATCAGTGAAAATAGACATCATACATCTTTGGAAAGTTGCAGGAGCATTACATAACCCAAATGGCATCCTTTTGAAAGTGAAGGTACCATAGGGGCAAGTGAATGTTGTTTTCTCTTGATCTTCTGGAGTGATGGCAATCTGATTATAACCTGAATATCCATCCAGGAAGCAGAAGAATTCTTTGCCTGCCAACTTGTCTAACATTTGATCAATGAACGGCAACGGGAAGTGATCCTTCCTTGTGGCATTATTCAGCTTTCTATAGTCCATACAAACCCGCCAACCAGTCACTGTTTGAGTTGGAATGAGTTCATTTTGAGTGTTAGCCACTACAGTTATACCGCCCTTTTTGGGGACGCATCGAACTGGGCTCACCCATGAACTATCAGAGATAGGATAAATGATACCTGCAGATAACCATTTGAGAATCTCCTTTTTGACCACTTCATTCATCACTGGATTCAAACACCTTTGATGTTCAATGGAAGTTTTGTGATTATCCTCCATGAAAATTTTATGCATGCAAATAGAAGGGCTTATTCCCTTGATATCAGTTATGGTCCAACCAATAGCACGCTTATGATGTCTTAAGACTCGTAACAGCTTCTCTTCTTGCAACTCAGATAAGATAGAAGAGATAATCACCGGTAGAGTGTTAGAATCCCCAAGGTAGGCATTCTTGAGATGTGAAGGCAAAGGCTTCATCTCAAGATTAGGTGGAACTTCAACTGAAGGTTTCAATGAGGTACTCAATGCATCGGACACATCAAGTGATTCAAACTGTCTTAACCTTGAAGAAGGAAAAGATTCCATGCGAAAGAGTTCTTCAACTTCATCATCAAACTCTTCAATTCGCTTCTCACCAATCAAGAAAGCTTCTAATGGATCTTTCAACATAGACACATAGCTTTCTTCATGAACCACTGAATCAAGAACGTCTACATAAGAGCAATGAGCATAATCATCTTGAAACTTAAGAGCTTTAGCCATGTTGAAAACGACTTTCTCATCATTAACACGCAAAGTGATCTCTCCTTTTTCAACATCAATAAGACTCCGTGCTGTAGCTAAAAATGGACGACCCAAGATAATGGGGATATTCCAATCAACCTCACAATCTAGCACAATAAAATCAGCAGGAAAGATGAACTTATCTACTTTTACCAGAACATCCTCAATGATTCCTCTAGGTTGAGAAGTGCTTCGATCCGCAAAGAGTAAAGTCACCGTAGTTGGTCTTGGTTCTCCCAGGCCCAACTGATTGAAAATAGCAAGAGGCATCAAGTTAATACTTGCTCCCAAATCATAAAGAGCTCTACCGTAACAATTCTTCCCAATGTTACAAGGAATATAAAAGCTCCCAGGATCCTTGAGCTTTTGTGGTAGCTTCCTTTGAATAACAGCACTACATTCTTCAGTCAAAGCAACGGTCTCAAACTCATTGAATTTTCGTTTCTTGGACAAAACATCCTTTAGAAACTTAGCATATTTGGGCATAGACTCCAATCTTCAGCAAAAGGGATGTTTATATGAAGCTGCTTGAACATATCAACGAACTTCTTGAATTGAATATCTTCCTCCTTCTTCTTGAACCGTTGAGGAAACAGAAGTGGAGGCACATAAGAAGTAAAAGATGGTGCCTTTTGTTTCTTGTTGTCTACTTTTTCTTGCTCCACCTTCTCTCCCTTATCAACTTCTTCTTCAACAACACGCTCTTCTTCAACCACTTTATCACTATCCATCCCACTTATTCCATGAGCTTGCACAGGTTGGTGTGAGTTACCTGCAACTGGAATAACATTCAACTGCTTGCCACTTCTCAAATTGATAGCGTTGCATTCTTTGTTACCATCATTCCTGGGGTTTGGAATGGTATCACTAGGTAATCCTTGCCTTGGCCTAGCATTCAGTTGAGTAGCTATTTGACCCATTTGCACTTCAAGATTCTTTATAGCAATTTCATGTAAAGAGAGGGTGTTTTTAGTTTCAACCCTTGCAGCTTCCTGGTTAGCTAAAAGTTGAGTTAACATCTTTTCCATTCTAGACTCTCCTTCCTTAACAGGAAATTGATTGGATTGCACCTTAAAGCCCGGTGGTTGATTAGGCTTAACACCAGAAGATGAAGGTTGATTTGCGGTTTGCCCATTACTCCATGAGAAATTAGGATGATTTCTCCATCCTGGATTATAAGTCTGAGAGTAAGGGTTATTCTGAGAGTTTTGAAATTTACCCATGTAATTGACAGATTCAGAAGCCATGTAGAGGGGGCAATGATCTGGCAAATGAACATCATTGCATTGATCACAAACAACAGGGGTAGCATAAATAGATTACACATTTTGAGAATTTCCCTGCTTCAATTGGGATTCCAAAGACTCAAACCGCTTATTTAATGAAGAGAGAATAGCGGTCATTTGAGATGAAGAGTCGTCTTTAATGGTGGAAACAGGTTGTGTAGTCCTCCTATCAGTGCCTTGAGTATTATTTGCAGATAATTGATCCAAGAGTCTGATCACGTCATTAACAGGTACATTACGATATCCTCCATTAGTCATTGAATCAACAATTGCCTTAGATTGAGGATTCAGGCGATTACAAAATATCTGAACTACTACCCATTTGTCCACCCCATTATTAGGGTATCGATTCATTAGCATCTTATATCTCTCCCAAGCTGCATAAAGATGCTCATCAGGGTGTTGTCTAAAGCTCAAAAATTCATCTCGAGCTTCCACAGATTTATCATCAGAAAAGAAACGAGCTCTAAATTTGGTTTCAAGCTGATCCCAAGAATTAATGGATCCTTTCGGAAGGTTGTTGAACCAGTCTCTAGCTGTGCCTTGTAGAGACAAAGGGAATAAACGAAGCCTTAGAACATCTTGAGGGACTCCGTTTTGCTTAAAAGAGTCACAAACTTCCAAGAAATACATAAGATGCTTGTTTGCATCTTCATTGTAGAACCCATGGAACATTCTGTGTAACTGCAGCATTGTGATCATAACAAGTTTGATCTCAAAAGAGTGTGCTGTCATCTCTGGCATCCGAATGCAAGATTGCATGCCCCTCATATTAAGGCTAGCAAAGTCATTGACCGTAGCTCTATCATACTCATCGTCAGCCATGGTTTCAGCTTTAGATTCTGATTCTGATTCAGTCTCAGTTTGGGCTTGTGTGTTGTCAATGAATTCCACTCCTTCAAGTATCACTTCCAATCCGTCTGGATATATACGCTGCTGTTCGCCCTGCGCCGCAAGTGCACGGGTCACGCCAAGTAATAAAGTGATAAGTAGAGTATCGTTCCCACGAGGATTTGTCCAAAACCCGGTCAAACAATGATTATCACACTCTCGCCCAATTTGAGTGATACAAATGATGAGATTGAAAATTAACTAAGAAAATAAATGAAAATAAAATATAAACAGGTGATTCTCCAACCTCAAGGATAATATGGACCCTAGGATTATCTATCCCCCTTATACTTCTCAAAACTCAATTAACCTCCCCTCAAGAAGCTCTCAACAAAACCACATGCTAATCTAGGGTTCAAAGAGTACTTGTAATGCTCTCTCGAGTCAAGAACAAGTGTTTAGTCCTATTCTATTGCACAATCTCTTGCCACAATTTGATAGAACCCAATTATCACACTCCAACCCTAATGTGACTATGCAAGGCTAGCAAGTATATCTCTATCTTACCAACAAAACCATCCGTTTGTCACGCAAACTCCCGGTTCTTGCACTACTTTACCCAAGTTCTACACTCAACCTAGCTCTCTCGAGTCATAAATCAAGCGAACACAACATCTAAATGGTGATCAAGCACTTAGAAGCATTAAGAACGGGGTAAAATAAGCACATAGATATCATTAATCACAAATCAAGAGGAGGAATCAAGAATCAATACATACAAGGGATCAAAATAATCCTAGAATCAAAGTATTTAGCTACTCATGTTCTACAACTCCAAAGGAGCATATATACACATCATTACAAAACGGAACAAGAGAAGAGAATGAAGAAGGAAGAGATAAACCAAGAGTGGAAGCCCAAATCTCTTTGAAGCTCCAAGCCCAAGCCAAATCCCACCAATCTCCAAGCCTTAGCAGAGCCAAACACGCCCAAAATATGCCCAGAAGTCGAAGAATGAGGGTTCACAACGAAGCCCTAGCTTTTATATCAGTTAAAACGCGCCCCTAATATGTCCAAAACGCGCAGAAACACGAAGTTCGCCGTGGGTCTCGCCGCGGCGAGCCCACTGCGAAGTCCCAAAAATACAGAAACAATTGACGCTCGCCGTGGCTTTCACCGCGGCGAGCTGACGGCGAGTTATCACAAAGGGGCAGAGGCAAATGCACTTCGCCGCGGCTATCGCCGCGGCGAAGTCCCTGCTTCTCTGGTGCTTTGCGCTGCTTTCTTATTTCTTTGGCTGCTTTGGCTTCTTCTTATTTTTGTTCAATTGAGGGCTTGGAGGAGGGCTAACATCTCTTGCTTATTGCTTCAATTTATTCCTACAAAAATTATATACAACAACATAAGAAACTAACTACAAAAACAATCAAAATCTATATAAATATACAATAAGGTGCAACCGAAAATCAAATGAGCATTTTCCCTCTTGAGTATCCAAAATGTATAAATAATAGACAAAAACTCAAGTAAAATATACTCAAATATCATGAATTTCTAGGAGTCATCAGCTGCATATGCTGAAAGGGTACCTAGAAGAAGAAAACCAAAACGCGAGTATCAAACTAGAAAATGAATAAAAACAAAACAAAAGGGTTAAAGAGCAATTTTACCAACAGACTGTTGTCCAAGTTGCAGATGGCACAATTGACAAATGAAAGGGTCAAAAATACCAATGGACCTTTTAAATGGGGGCAGATTGGCCAACGCCGTTAAAAATACCAAACGGCCGTTATATTTAATATAAAAAATTGTGGCCCACAATTTTTTATGGGGTTAAAGAGCAATTTTACCAATAGACTATTGTTTGGGTTGCAGATGGCACAATTGACAATAAAGAAGGTCGTTATCACCAACGGACCTTTTAACCAAGGGCAGATTGGCCAATACAGTTTTACTTATAGACGTTGACTGTTAATTTTAATTTGGAGACGTGACGGACAACAAGTTACCATGTGGCACATTTTAGAGTGTGACATGGATTAATAATAGAAAAATACCAAAATACCCCCAAGCAATTAAAAAGTCTCTCCCACTGTGACAAGTTTCCATGTGGCACATTTTAGACTGTGGCACATTTTAGACTGTTGAGGGTGGGTGAGAATGAGGGTGTCCGTCGTTCGTTGCCGTTCGCCATTCTCGAGTGTTCTTTCGTCCATGGTTATGATGAGGGCCCTATCGTTGAGGGTGAAGGTATGTGAGGGCAGGTGAGAGTGAGGGTGATTTAACCTTTGCCTAATGCGCCTTGGGGTTAAAATCACAATAATTACCAATGATTGCGTAAAGTGGCACAATCCCGGATCGTTTCACTTGAGGAGTCCTTCTAAACTACCTAAGCTAACTAAATGCAATTAAAACAATAAAAAGGTATGGGGGTTTTGGTTTGAAGATTCATTTACTAACCTATTAACAAAAGCAGTTACTTGTTTTTGGTGTTTTGGATTAATAAGTGAAAAGTGAAAAGAGTTTGGATTAGGGGTGATTTTATAAAATGGGCTTTGGTAGTGTTTCGGTGACTCAAACGCTTCTTTCAAAATGATAAGTGGAAGTTGAATTTACCAAGTCTAATTGAAAAATCCCCAAGCAACCACTAGGGGTCCACTAGCCCTAATTAATGACTAATCTAGCAATCACTTTCATAGCCATTACTTAGGGTTAGTGTGAAGATCCACTTGGTTTGTGAAATGCCTTGAAACAAATGCAATTTAACTTTCATGAAGTGCAATCACATCATCATGCATGGAAGAAATTGACTATAACCACTAGCAACCACTAAAATGGCTAAAACCAAGAATACAACCACAAGTAGATAGGAAATTGTGTCTCAATCACATTCAATTCAAAGCATACACAATATAGTTCACAAACATAGATAGCAACCACATATCCCAAGTCTTAAATCCAAATACAAGACCAATACAAAAGAGTATAAGCCAAATACAAAGGAAATAAGAAATTGTAAACTAGAAACTCCCCTATGTTGGTCCATGAAGCTAGAGCCACCTTCACACCACCAAAGCACCAAGAACTTAGCCTCTCATGTCTTCAAACTCGTGCCCAAGAGAGCCCATAACAGCTGCCTCCATGGAAGAAGAAGATTGAAGATGAAATGGGATGGAAATGGAAGGTACAGGGATGAAGAACAAGAAAATCAGCAAGAATGGGGGTGAAAATGAGTGGAATGGATGGAAATTTGAGTGGGAAGGATGGAAAATGATGGAACCCTAGAGGAACTGAGGTATTTTCGACTTTGGAGGCTTCGGGAGAGGATTTTCGAGTGTTAGAAACTATTTATAATCCCTCAGAGACCCTAAAATCGCGTCAGATTTCGCAGATACTGGGCACTTCGCCGTGGGCTCGCCGCGGCGAGAGCCACGGCGAGCTACCACTCATTCTGGAACTTTCTGGGGAGTTCGCTGTGAGTTCGCCGCGGCGAGACCCACGGCTAGCTCACATTGCTTCTGCCTCCCTGGTCTTTCTTGCCGCCAGTTTGCCGCGGCGTACGCCGCGACGAAGTCTTTTCGCTTCCTTCTTCTTCCCCGTCCAGAATTCTTCGCTGCAACTTGTCTCCTTAATTTGGGCATGTTTCTTCTATGACCTACAAATAAAATCAAGCCAGAGGTAGCATCAAATGTTCTTGAAAATGGGTTAAACAATAATTTATGCTAATTATGCCCAAATTGCCCTTGACTAGAACAAATTCCAACAAAGTGTGCAAAAGTCAGAAATTACTCTAATTAGGTGCAATTACCCCAAGAACATGCAATGATCCAATGATTTTACCAATGAAAAGTGTATAAAAATATGGTGCAATCAGAGGGTAAGGGTGAAGGTGAGGATGGGTGAAGTGAAATTATGTCTGCCTTGTGGAATTCACCAAGCTGCCAGGTGGACATCATTGCGCCAATTGTCCCACAACTAATGGCGGGTTGCATAAATAAAACAGTATTGGCTTATCCGCCCCTGATTAAAAGGTTCGTTGGTGATATTGACCCCTTTTTATTGTTAATTGTGCTATCTGCAACCTAGACAATAGTCTATTGGTAAAATTGCTCTTTAACCCCACAAAAAATTGTGGGCCACACATTTTTATATTAAAAAATTGTGGGCCCCACTAAAGTTTGTAACGGACATTTGGTATTTTTAACGGCATTGGCCAATCTGCCTGATAACTCCTAGAAATTCATGATATTTGAGTATATTTTACTTGAGTTTTTGTCTATTATTTATACATTTTGGATACTCAAGAGGGAAAATGCTCATTTGATTTTCGGTTTCACATTATTGTTAATTATGTAGATTTTGATTGTTTTTATAGTTAGTTTCTTATGTTGTTGTATATAATTTCTGTAGGAATAATTTGAAGCAATAAACAAGAGATTTTAGCCCATCCATCAAGCTCCCAAGTGAATAAAAATAAGAAGAATCCAGAGCAGCCCAAGGAATAAAGAAAAATGCAAGAAAGCAGAGAATAAAGGACTTCGCCGTGGACTTCGCCGCGGCGAACTGCATCTGTCTCTGCCCATTTTTGGGAAAGCTCGCCGTCAGCTCGCCGCGGCGAAAGCCACGGCGAGCGTCAATTGTTTCTGTATTTTTTGGACTTCGCCGTGGGCTCGCCGCGGCGAGACCCACGGCGAACTTCGCGTTTCTGCGCGTTTTGGACAGAACAGGCATGTTTTGTCTGATATAAAAGCTAGGGCTTCGTTGTGAGCCCTCATTCTTCGACTTCTGGGCATATTTTGGGGGTGTTTGGCTCTGCTAGGGCTTGGAGATTGGTGGGATTTGGTTTGGGCTCGGAGCTTCAAAGAGATTTGGGCTCCCTCTCTTGGTTTATCTCTTCCATCTTCATTCTCTTCTCTTGTTCTGTTTGTAATGTTGTATATTTATGCTCCCTTGGAGTTGTAGAACATGAGTAGCTAAATACTTTGATTCTAGGATTATTGTGAACCCTTGTACGTATTGATTCTTGATTCCTCCTCTTGATTTGTGATTAATGATATCTATGTGCTTATTTTACCCCGTTCTTAATGCTTCTAAGTGCTTGATCACCATTTAGATGTTGTGTTCGCTTGATTTATGACTCGAGAGAGCTAGGTTGAGTGTAAAACTTGGGTAAAGTAGTGCAAGAACCCGAAGTTTGCATGACGAACGGATGGTTTTGTTGGTAAGATAGAGATATACTTGCTAGCCTTGCATAGTCACATTAGGGTTGGAGTGTGATAATTGGGTTCTATCAAATTGTGGCAAGAGATTGTGCAAAGAATAGGACTAAACACTTGTTCTTGACTCGAGAGAGCATTACAAGTACTCTTTGAACCCTAGATTAGCACGTGATTTCGTTGAGAGCTTCTTTGAGGGGAGGTTAATTGAGTTTTGAGAAGTGCAAGGGGGATAGATAATCTTAGGATCCATTTTAGCCTTGAGGTTGGAGAATCACCTGTTTATAATTTTACTTTCTTTTATTTTCTTATTTCATTTAAATCTCAACATTTGTATCACTCAAATTGGGCGAGAGTGTGATAATCATTGTTTGACCGGGTTTTGGACAAATCCTCGTGGGAACGATACTCTACTCTTCACTTTATTACTTGGCGCGACCCGTGCACTTGCGGCGCGTGGCGAACACTGCCCCTGGTTAAAAGGTCCATTGGTATTTCCGACCCTTTCAATTGTCAATTGTGCCATCTGCAACTTGGACAATAGTCTGTTGGTAAAATTGATCTTTAACCCAAACAAAAACAACTATGAATGAAAATTATAAACTAACCTAACAGTTCAATCGAAATTTACTAACACTAGCCTAGGGTTGACCAAGAGATTTTTACAAATCCCTAGCAACGGCGCCAAAAACTTGTTCGCCCACAAGAGTACAGATCGTAACGTAGTATAAAATTATCGTCCAACAGAGATTTGTTTTAAAACCCCCAATCAAACAACAGGCTAATGAACTCAACTAAGTTGAACAAATCAAATTCTTTTAGAAACTGGTTTTGAAAACTAATTTTAAAATAAAAATAAAGAAACAAACAAGAAAGATTTAATTTATCAAAGAACTAAGCCTAGGATTAATTCTCACCATTGTATTTCATGAACCCTAATTAATATCCCTTCCTTTAGTCTTTAAATGACAATCTATGTTTGCCTAAGGTTCTAAAGTACTTGAAACGCTCTCTCGAGTCAAAATCAGTCATATACTTCTCATTAAACCTGCTCAATCTCTTGTTATAAATTAATGAAAGTATGCATTAATATCCAACCTTAAACTGACAAAACTATGTCGATAGATATATCTCTATTCTACCTACAAACTCTCCGTTAGTTGATTTAAACTTCAAGTCTAGTCTGATTTATCCTAGTTCTACACCTAAACTATCTCTCTCGAGTATAATTTAAATGAACAAATCGCTCTAAAGGGTGATCAGTTAATTAGAGGCATTAAGAACAAGATAAATCAACATAAATAATCATCAAATTCTAAAAGAAAAGGAAACAAATTAGGTTTCAATCCATACAAGGCTTGAATCAATCCTAGAACAAAAGATTTAGCTACTCATGAATGGATTAAACCAGAAAATACAAAGAAAACCCATGTTTAATTCACCAAAGTAACAAAGAATTGAAGAAAACAAGAAGAATCTATCACCTAGGGCAAGAAACTCCTCCAATTTTGCTTCTCAACCTCCAATTTTTCAAACCCTAGCTCCAAAAATGTGTGTATCGATGAGTCTAATGGTTCCTATGTGTTCTAGGGTTCAAAAGGGGCTGATTCCCCTTGTATTTTCGTGCCCTAGGTGTTTTAAAAGGATAAAAAACGAATCTGTGCGAAGTCAGAATTTTTAGGGATTTTCGCGCCGTGCCATGGCACTCAGGTACACTCCCATGGCACCAGAGGCAATTTCCAGCAATTTTCAGCAATTAAACTCCATCTTTCTCCAATCTTTTCCTTTGCTTTTCTTCTTCTTCCTAACTTAGAATATCCATTTGTACCTATCAAAATCATGCATAAATGTGAGGGAATAATGCCAATCAAATTTTCTAATTAATTGTCATATTTATTTAAAAAAATAATTAAATTAAGCTTATATGACAAATTTGCATAATTTCCTCTAAAAAGCTTCAAAATTCCTTTAATTAGCATTGATGACTCCCCAAATATCTTTTAAATAAGCCTTAAATCAATGTTAAATGGGGAGTCATCAATCTCATATAAGGAACTTAATTAAGATTAAGTCTCATGAAATAATGTAATTAATATGAGATCCCTAATAGAAAATTGTAAACGTCAGGCTAAAAGTTGTTATCATCAGGCCAAAAAGTTATTACAGTCTGGTCAAAAGTTGTTAGTGAGCGAGAATTAAATTCTTGGTTACTAACAATTTTTGATTAGACGATAACAACTTGGGGCTTGATGATAACAACTTTTAAACTGTTGGTCAGTAACAATTTTTGACCTGATGATAACAATTTGTTACCAGGTGATAGCAACTTCGTGGGACCTGAGATTAATTACATAATTTCGTAGGACCTCATGTTAATTATCTTCCTTATATGGGTGCAGTAATTAATTTTCCCGAAAAAATAAATGACATATTTAAATTTCTAACTTTCATTCCTTATTTCTTAGATATAAAGTAGTTAAAATGGACTTATAAAGCGGAACACATTGTGATTTATAAATAATTTATAAATAGAAACAGATTGATAAGTAACTTAGCATTTTACTTTCTTAGTATTTTAAAAAATGTACTTTTCTGGGTTCTGGCACACATTTGGGCGATTTCATTCGGGGCAGAAGGAGGAAGAAATTTCAGCAACTTCTGAAGTGAGGCTGTGAAATCCCTAACCTTTTCTTCCCGTACATCGTGCTTCCCCTTCGTTCACTTTGCCGTCGCCGTCGTCTTACTCCTCCGCACGAGATTTCTGGTTTCTGCTCTCTCTCTCTCTCTTCTTCTTCTTCTCCTCATTTTTTGCTGTTGTGCTGTGAGTGCGTGATGCATATTCCGATTCCTTTTTCTGATGTGTGTGGCAATTTATATCTATTTCTATTCTTACTATACATCTTCTGTTTGAACAATCATCATTCTGTAATGAGAAAGTTTCATATTAGGTATTGAAACATATTTTTATGCATTTTATATAATTTTCTTTCTCTCAGCAGAGTGAACTTTCATCACTGAGTCTTGGACTACCTAATGCATCGTATTTCCATTTTTTTTAAACTTGTACACTACTTCTCAAGCCTAATGTTCAATGAATGTGTTGTTATCTACAGTTTGAACTTGTAAACAAAATTTGGTGTAGGTATAAATTATAACTGGTATATCGAATAGTTTTCATAGGAATTTTGTTTATTTTCAACTATTGATCGTTTTCCAGTGATTTAACGAAGACATGAGAAACGAGATGGCTCCATTTTGAAACTTATAATGCACATCTTCAGGGAACTGTAGAACCCAGCCATTTGGAATTCTTTGGAGGCTTCACAAAAAAATGATCTCATTACTATTATGCTTTGAGCTTATCATTTGGTCTCAATTCTTTTTGGCATTCTTTCTATTTTATTTGTTCTTTAGTCTTCACTACTCTTTTAATTTTTCAATTGCAGTACTTCAAACATAACCTTTGTTTCAACCCGGATCTCGAAAGCCCTGAGCTAAAGGTTATGGAGAAATCATTGTCCACATACAAAAGGCGAAGAACTGAAGTAGACAGGATAAGTGGTTTGCCTGACTCATTGCTTGTTCATATTATATCTTTTCTTCCCGCTGATAATGCATTTGCCACACGCCGTTTGTCCAAGAGGTGGAGGCCACTCTGGCGTTCCCTTACCACTCTTGACTTTAAAACTGCTAGATTTCATCGTGTTAAATCCTTTGTTCAGTTTGTGGACAATATGTTCGATTTGGTAGATTTGAAATCTGTCAAAAAGTTTGTTCTAGAATTTGGTCGTTATAAACCTCCTCAAAAGACTAACAAATGGATTGATGCTGTGATTAGTATCAAAGTTGAACATCTGGAGATCCATACATATTGGGAACGTGCTCCGTATGAGATACCCTATAGTGTTTTCTTTGCCAAAAACATTAGGGTTTTGAAGTTGAGTAGAGTAAGGGTGGTGTACAATCTTTCCCATGTTATTTTGCCTTTGCTTGAGGTATTGCATTTGAATAATGTTAAATTTTCAGATTTTACAAGTCTGGAAATTCTTCTTAATGCTTGTGCCATGCTTAAAGACTTGGTTGTAAGATATGTTGATGTGGTGTACTTTCGTCCGATCAAGATTGGAAGACTTAAACATTTGGTCACTGTCGATCTTCGTCCACAATCTCTAATTCCGGTGGAAGCTCTTTCTAGTGTTAAATGTCTGCAATTGCATCATGTATGAATGATGTATGAAAAGTAATATGTTTTTTCCCCTTTTGTCTCCCCTAAGATTTCATTCTCTAATTTTCAGTCTCTTTTAGCATTCCAAGCAGGATATATGGCCATTTAATCATGATATCCCAATATTTCAATATTTAACCCACCTGCAATGTGGTGCTGATGAGTGGACTAAGATGATGAATTGTCTTAATAGCTTTCCCAAACTTCAAAACCTTATAATTGAGCAGGTTTGAAGATTTTAACTTAATTTTTTTTAGGGCAATATGCCTTCACGTGGTAGGTTTGTAACTTAGTTTCTCTATTTGTGTTAGCTTGGTTCTTCATCCCATCCTGAACCTATACTTGAAGTGCCTTCATGCGTTTCATTGCATCTGAAGGAGTTCACTCTTCTTTACTCCAGAGATTCCAGAGGTTCTGAAAGTGAGTCTGAATTGATAAAATTTATGGTGAAGAATGCTCGAGTTTTGAGGACTATCTATCTTTGTGCTGATTCAAGTAAGTTTGAGCTCTTAAGAATCAAGAAACTAGCAGCATGCCTCAGATCAGGCTCTGAGTCTGAGAGTTGCAGTCAAGTGCATAATGAACCAGTTGTATTTATTGTTTCTTAATATTCCTCAACTTTTTTGCTATGTGACTGAGTAAGAGTGACCATGCCAAGGATTAGTTGCTTCTCGATTGTATAATGGAAGAACATGAAGGAAAATGGGATTTTGTTAGAATGTGATTGAAGATCTTTTGTTTAGTCCAGTTCAGATTGGGCTAATGAAACTAACTCAAATTCACATCCATTTCTCTCGTCTTCAATGGCAATTCTGATGTTAAAATTTTATTAGCTGTTGTAATGTTGTTAGGTTCTTTGTTAGTAATTTTTGTTTATATTAATAGTAATAGCTGTTATCAATCAAGATTCTAGAGTGTATAATAGTATTTCCTATCACGTGTGTAAAATTGTTAATCTTAAATTCACCAAATTGCTATTTTATTCTGAAAACCATTATCATCAATTTGTCTAGTACTTTGACAGCTTGTTTATTCTGGGAATGCTTTGAAACCTAGGTTAAGGTTTAAGCCCAAGTATAGGTTTTAAAATTAAGGTCGACAAATACCATCAGCTTTTTCAAATAGGTGGTGGTTATGTCAGATAAACATTCTTAACTTTTTCATAATAGTTTTTAAGTCTCAAAACCTTGGTTCGAGGCAAAAAAAAAAAAAAAAACCCAGGTTTTATTATAAAATATTTTTTTTAACAATTTCAGAAGTTATTCTCCAAAATCTATTATCTAAAAAGACTTTTTTATCTTTTCTTCAGAAGCTATTCTCCAGAAGTTAATTTAGGATCTTAGAACTTATTAATTATGGAAAAATGTCAATGTAATAATTAAAAAAAAATAGATGCTATATCTAAAAAGGTTATAACTTTAAGTATAACAAGTGTATCAGTATATAAATATAAAAAGAATCTTTCAAAATACAAAGACTTTTTCGGACCAAAAAAAAAAAAAGTTACAAAGACTTTTTAAGGAGGTCTTATCGCATTATAAATTATATTTAGAGAGCTTTTCAATAATAGATGATTTTGCTCAATTTAAGTTTAAATTGAGAAAAATATATTTATTGAAAATGATTTTTCGGCATGTAGAAGAAGTCATGTGCAAAAAAAGTTTGATTTTTGGTAAGTTAAACTTGAATTTGTTGCTGCATTGACACGCGAGGATTATGATTAATTGATAATTAATATGTTGACAATTGCCTCATCAAAAGTATTTTTTATTTTTATATTCAAAAGCTACAGAATACACTATTACTTAACTAAAATAAATACTTCCTCTATTACTTTATACAATATTTAAATGATTTTTTTTGAAAAATACTAAAAAAAAGATAAATAAGTTACTTGTAAATTGATTTGCCTAATTTTTTTCAAATTATTTTGTTTCACTTATAACCTAATACATAATTTAAAATTATAGCACCATATATGTTATGATTAAGTATAATCACTTCATTTAGTTTCCTTAATATCTAAAAATATCAAATAGGTCTTTTATTTATGAATGAGTGAGTAAATAATAGTGTAGGACTTCTATTTTTGAATCAACAAGTTATGCGTTGTTCCTATTTAACCAGTGGTCTCAAGTTCGAACTATAAATACACAACCGCGACAATTATTTGATAGTCATGATGTTCCCCCATTTTAGAATTAGATTCATATTAATTAGATTATATGGTTCTTAGTAGCGTCGAATACTAGTGAATTAGTAGAACAAATAATATTCCCTCATGTCCCTAATATATAAACTTAATAATTTTTTAAAAAAAATCCTAAGAAAGTTAAATAAGTAACTGATAAATTGATTTTCCCAAATTTTTCTTAAAACTAATTCAGTTGACTTAGCAACTAATATATAATATAATGATATATCAAAAATGTTATGGCTAACTAATTCATTTAAGTTCCTTAACCTTTAAAAAAAAAGTAACCTGGTCTTATATTTAGAATTAATTGGATAGTTATTATTAAGAAGAAGAAGAAGAAGAAGAACCGAAGGGATTGTATACCAGGACTTACCCAGTTTTTGTAACAATAGTACTCCATCTGTTACTAAATATATGATATATTTGGAGAAGTGAATTTGTTTCTAAATATAAGGTTCATTTCTAATTTTAATCTTCTTTTACCTAAATTATCATATTGATATTCTTAATAAAAAACGAGTAATAGAGGGGTGATAACAATAAATGTGAGTGCTTATGATGCTTTAATAATATTATGTGATTTCAATTAATTTAACTAATATCTTTGATAGATATTAGTTACTTTTGCCCTAAAATAAGTACTCCATCTGTCCCTTATTATAAAAGTCAAAGAGGTGAAATCACATATATTGAGGAAGTGGTTAAGAGAGATAAATATGTTCGAAATAATTATGTTTTCTCAAGTTTGCTCTTATTTATTATTGAGTACTATAAGAGAGAGAAATGTGATAATAGTGTAATAAATGAGTATGAAAGATAATATAAATAGAGAGAATAATAATGAGTAAAGTGGGAAAATGCTGATCAAAAGCTTTGACAAATTTGGACAGGCTCTTATAAAAAGAGATAAAATCATTCAAATTTTTTACTCTTATATATAATGACGGAGGGAGTATTTATTTCTTTGAAATAAGTGAATTCAAACATATAATCAAATTAAATAAATATGCATAGTTAAGAATTCAAGTGAATGAAATATAGTGGGGAAAAAAAAAGAAAAAAAAAACAGTGTGAAGCAAAAAAAAAGCCGTTATTTCAATGAGACCAAAGGGGGAAGCCTCTGAAGTGAAATCCCTACCTCGTTCTTTCGCCTTTGTCGTCCTTCGTCCTCTCTGCCGTCGCCGGTGTTTATGTGTGTCAAGAACAATCGCCGTCTTCTTCTCCTCTTCTCTACATTTCTGGTTTCTCCTCCTCTTCGCTTCTGCAAGAGATTTGTTTTTGTGTATTGGGGTAAGCTCAAACCCCTCTATTTCTTGATGTTATGCTGTGATTATGTTAGGCATGTTTGGATTCCTCTTTCTGATGGTTTGTGCAATATATGCGTGAGGTGAAGGTGTTTTTCTTTTCCCTGATCATCTGAAATAAAGAATGAGATTTTGGGGGGTTTTATTTAAGAAAAAATTTAGTGAAGCCAGTTTACTTGAATAGGCATTTTGCTGAAATCTTGGATGTTGCAAGAAAAGACCAACATGGGGTTTGTCTGTTTTTAAGTTAAAAGTTGTTAAGAAATTTAATTTGGGTAACTTTGTGAGTTAACAATGATGTTTTGATGTTTCTTGGTCAGTACTGAGAGTATAATGATTGTTTTTATGACAATTTTTGTTAAAAAAAAATGCACGCAAAGTAATCTGTGAATCTATGTTGAAGATGGATTTGGTTAATTAAGACTGTTCGAGTTTACGAGTGGATTCGAGAAATGCATATAACTGTTTGATCAAATGTTTGAGCAGATGAACTTATGGGACAAGAAATGACGTCTGTTGGCGATACCTTTGAACAAGTTATAATATACTCTTGTGAATAACCTTTTTACATTGAAATTTGGTTTAAGAGTTGATTTTGGGAAGTTTGGTGATTCTATTCTAGGATTGTTAAGAAATCACGAACTCACAAACATTTCTGGAGGGAGAGCGTGTGATATTTCCCCTTATGTAGAGAGGAAATGAATTCCCAAAGTTATTGTCGATTGACTATGAATTCCTTCAAATTCTTCAAAGTCAAATCCATCCGAAACTTATTCCAAAAAAGAAACAGAAGCAAATAAATGGCACTCAAATCCATCCTCTTTTATTTGATTATCGTTGAGGTAGTATCAATAATATTATTTTGAAAAAGATGTGGAAAATTAGAAATAGATCTATATCATCTCTAATAATGTCCTACATTAAGGATTGAAGGGAGTATTGAATAATTTCAGCAGAATGTTTGTTTATTTTCAACTATTTGTTTTCCAGTTAATGAATACTAGAGAAACGAGAGGGGTCTGGATGCTTCACCAAATATCTCTGGACACATCATGGTAGAGCTGGAAGACGAATGATGTTGGTGCAAACTATGTTTTCTCGCACTTTAATCTCATTTCTTTTTACCATTCTTTATTTTTTCTTTGTCCTTCAGTCTTCTCCCTTCTTTTGCAGCATCTATTGTGAGGCTCTAACTTCAAACATATCCTTCATTTAAACCTTAGGTCATTCAAATAAGCTGTTGCCGCTATTGATAAGAAAGGATCTTGATCTGAACGCTTGAGTTAAATGTTATGGAGGCTTCAGTGTCCAGGAACAAAAGGCCCAAAAGAAAAGTAGACATGATCAGTGCTTTGCCAGACTCTTTGCTTCTTCACATTCTCTCTTTTCTTCCTGCTAAAGAAGCAGTTGCTACAAGCCTCTTATCAAAGGGATGGAGACCTCTCTGGCACTCCCTTTCCACCCGTGACCTGAATCGTGATGACTTTCAGATGTGTACATTCTTCTATAAATTTGTAGACAAATTGCTCAAACTGGTAGATATGAGGTTTGTCAAAAAGTTTGTTCTTCAGATGAATGTTTATAAACCTCGTGATACTGGACATCTTAGACCTCGGAAGATTAGCGATTGGATAAATGTTGTGATTAGTAATAAAGTTGAACATCTGGAGCTACATTTGTGGCCTCAGAAAGGCGGCTATACGATGCCCTCTAGTGTTTTTATTGCTAATAACATTAAGGTTTTGAAGTTGGCTGGTACAATAGTAGTGGGCAATCTTTCTCATGTTAATTTGCCATTGCTTGAAGTATTGCATTTAAATCGTGTTTGTTTTCATGATGTTAGAAGCTTGGAAATGCTTCTTTCTGCAAGTGCTTTGGTCAAAGACTTTGTACTGAAGAATTGGATTGATGACTTAGACCGTACTTGATGTTGGAGTACTTAACCATTTGGTCACTGCAGAAGTTCCTCAATTTCTATTTCCATTGAAAGTTTTCTCAAATGTTACATTTGTACGCTTATATATGGTATGTTTTATGATGATATTTGTGATTTCATATATTGCTTTTCATTCTTATATTTAATAGCACAATCTTGTAGCTTAGTAGTGGTATTCTTGCAGGCTGATCAGGAGCTGATGAGCTCATATATTCCAAAATTTTATAAATTAACCTACTTGGAATTCCAATATTATCCTCATAATTGGAAAAAAACATTGAAATATCTGCAAAGCTGTCCCAAACTTGAAATTCTTGTGATTAAAAGCTGGTCCAAGTTTGAAATTCCAGTTACTCCTAAGGTTTGTTAATGTTCAATTTAGTTTTTTTTTTTTTTTTGTTCATTAGCATTTCATTAGTAAGTTTCCTAACTCTATTACATGCGTTTGTATAGTTTGGATGTAGTAAAAGCTTGGAACCTGCGATTGATGTGCCTCAGTGTGTTTCATCAAACTTAAAGGAATGCCATCTTGACAACTACCAAGGCAGAAATGGAGAATTCAAACTTGCAAGATTTATTATGAAGGAAGCAAAGGCCTTGAGAATGATCTCAATTAGCAGGCCTGAAGAGGCTTGTTGGTCAAAAGTAACTTGGAACGACAACCACCTCAAAAGAACAACATCATGTCCCATAAGCTCAGTGAATTGCAAGCTCGTGTTGAAGTGAATTGTGTGACGACTGACGAGTATGTATTCGTTTTTGGAAGATATTCCTTCTATGTATCTTAGTCGAAGTTTGATTACCATATCATTCTTCAAGACGCTTGTTAGACTTATTAGAAGTAGTTGTAATGTTGATGGGTTCTTTTCTTGTTTGTAATTTTTGTTTATATCAATAATAATAGCTGTTATCAATCAAGATTCTAGAGAGTATAATAGTATTTCCAATCTACTATTTTTTATTAAATTAGTGACCTACCTGATTCGGTGTTGAGATACTGAAGTGCAATCCATCCTTTAATTCTTTATGGACTTTTTACCCTTATTCTTAATTCTAGTTATCCATCAAATTTGGTGGTTGAAAAAAGAGGAGAAAATGACCATAAAAAGGATGAGGGCTTGTGCGCAAGTTGATATACAAAATTAACCTCTTCACAATTTCTAAATTAACATGCCCTCTTGCATTTTCGATTGCAAAACCCATAAAAGTAACCCAACCCTTCGCTCTATAATTAATAACATTAACCATAGAAATTTCTGTGATTTTCTTTGACCATTAAATAAATATTATATTTGTAGATTTACTTTGACCAATTGACAATACTTGATTAGTTACTTTAGTCGATTAAAAATTGGGTTAAGGTTCTTAATTAAATGCCTTGAAAGTTATCAGTAAGACTAAAGACCACTAAGAGTCAAATCCTGTTGAATGAGTGCTGGTTTTTTTTTTTTATTAAAATTCTTAAATAGCTCGAAAGTTTTAAAGTTCCAACACTCAAAATTTTTTATCTTAAATGTTCTGATAGTATTATTTATCAATATTTATGCCCCAAGTTATGATATTTACGTTTGCCTCTCCATTAACTTGGAGCATAAATGTCATTTAAAATCTAAAACAAACTATTACGAGTATTATTTTTGTTTTTGAAAATCATTTTGATTCAGTGTTTTAAATACTACACACACACACACCTGTTATTATAATCTTTGGTTTTCATTCTATTTACCTCATAGGAAGCTAAGGTTATTTCGAAACCAATTGCTAAAGATCATAAACCTAGATTGGAAGTAATGGCAAGTGATGATAAAATTATTGACTTACCAGGCTCAGTGTTTGAACAAATTCTCTCTTTACTTCCAACCAAACAAGCCATTACCACATGCCTATTGTCCAAGGGGTGGAAGCATCTTCGGTTGTCACTGCCCAGTCTTGACTTTGACAAAGTCAATTTTCATAGCCTTCACTCTTTTCTTCAGTATATAGATACCGTCATGAGAAGAAGGGATGGTTCAGAAACCCTCAAAAAGTTTCATCTCATTCTCAGGTCTAAATGTAGCAACGAGCAACGTGTTAAGATTAACACATTGATTAACACATCAATACTAAATTCTAAAGTTGATCATGTTGAGATACATGATAAATCTCCTAACATATTCAACATTGAGATTCTCTCTTTCCTTTTCTACAGCAAAACGATCACCATTTTAAAGCTGAGTGGTGTTAAAGTGATGATGACCCCTTCTTTTGTTGATGCAGTCAGTGCATCTTGATGGGCGTTCGATTGTACAAATAGATGCAGTCAGTATATATCAAATATTTCGTGCCTCCTGATGTTTCTCACTATCCATTTATTTTAGAAGAAAGGCTTAAAAAATTTGGTGTCAGCGGATGTTTATCACTATCCATTTACTTTGGAATCGTTGTCTAATGTTACAACACTACGGATTGATATGGTATGATGATCCTATGGTGTATGTGAATACACACACAATTAAGTAAATTCATAATACTGCTCGTTATTCTTTGATATTGACAATTTAATTATAAGTTTTATATTGGTTTCTCCTTCTCCCTCTTGCAGATAAGTTTTTCACGGCACTTTAATCCAATATTTTACAATTTAATCCACCTGGAAATAAGATATCCTTTAGGCCCCTTTAACAGAACAACAATGGAGTGCTTGCAAAACTGCCCCTACCTTGAAACTCTTATAATTGATGTGGTTTAATTTTGTTGTTTTCAAACTTAATTTATGTGTGCGCGCTTTGCCATTTGGTTACTTATTTTCTAAACTATTATACTCTTGGCTCAGTTTCATTGTACAGGGAGCTTTGATCGTAGAGTTCCTCAGTGTGTTTCATCACATTTGAAGGAATTCTATCTTGGAAACTATAAAGGCCTTTACAATGAGTTTGAACTTGCAAAATATATTATGGCGAATGCACGGGTCTTGAAGATAATCTCAATTAGCACACATACTTCAGCAGCAGCAAAGTCAAAACATGAAAAAATGCTCCAAGAATTATCTTCATGTTTCAGAAGATCAGTGGATTGCAGGCTTTTATTCAAATGGAATTCCTAAAGGTTTACAAGTGTGGCATTGTTATAATCCAACAATTATTCCTTTTTGAATGGTATCCATTTGCATGGGTTGGGTATATTTTGATCAAATTCAAGTCTTGATTCATTACAATATGAGTAACTCTACTATCTTGTTTCAAACATGAGACGTGTTTATGGAAAGTTTTATGTTTTCAATTCTTAATATAGTACCGTAAGAAACTCTATCCACAATTTATGGCATTTTCTGTCAAAGTATCTTTATTGATTGTATATAGTATAGGAGATTTTGGTTTAAGAAATTAAAATTAAGATACATTTGTTACAAATAATTCCAATTCTAAATATAAAATCATAAGAAACTCTAGCCAAAATTTATGACTTTTTCTATCAAAATATCTTTATTGATTGCACATATGAGGAGATTATGGTTTAAGAAATTAAAATTAAGACACATTTGTTACAAATAATTAATTTAATTAATTTTTTTAATATTCATAAATTGGTTAATAATTTTTGTATCAAGGACTGGGGTAGTGCAATTTAATGATTAATACTGGGCTTGTCAATATTGGCAAAATTCTGCCATCTTATAACCCTTATTTAAATAAGGGTAAGATAGCACCCAACACTCGTATTATTTATGGTGCAATCTCACCATTATGTTTGAAACATGGAGCAATCTCACTCGTGGAAAACTATTAGCAAACTTCCATTCCATAATGTTAGTGGGCATTTTTCTTTTCCCAAAAGCTTCCACATAGACATCAATAACAGATGGCGTAGTATCGTAGTATATAGATTTCTGATGAAATTAAAACTTCCACATGCGCAAATTATGTTCATCAGGAAAAAACTTGAGTAGATTAGAGGTCGACAACTGTAAAATGCTTTACAGAAAATTATATTTAACTTCCCGATAAACACAATTAACTTCCTATAAACTCAAATTTTCTTCACCATGATAGAGAATGAATTTTCTAACTCACAGACTATCATTAATAATGAAAGTTTTATTTTCACATCTAACAAATTTTAACCATGTTAGAAAAGACATAAACTAACTAATCTGATTATTTCCAGATCATAAGCTATAATAACTATTTAGGTAGGTCTTGAGCGTTATGAAAGTGCATGATACAAATTCCAACCATAAGTCTAACAAAGTCTATTCACTAAAACATTTCCTGCTACACTTGGTTTTCTAGTACTATACTAAAACTGCTTAATTAATTTTAGAGCACTTGTAAAGTTCAAAAGCCCAAATAAATTAAAAATTTTCTTTTCAAAACTCAAATTAAAAATAATACTTCGAAAAAATGAGCCTTTTTCAACAAATTGAATTAATTTCAAAATCTTAGCCCTCAAGTTGTTTATAAATCAATTAAGTAGCCATGTTTAATTCTTAAAACTTTTCAACCTTTTAAAATTCAACTTATCCAACCCCATACTTGAGAAATCAAAAGATTCAAAATGTTATATAAAAATAATAATAAATAACTACTTTAATGTGGCTATTACCGCCGATAGCCCTAACCCGTGGTAGGTGTCATATTCACCTCTTTATGGAGAGATACATATAATATAAAATTATATAACCATATGCAAGTACCAAAACTTGCTATCAACTAGTATACAAATTGAATTTAGATACACTTACTAACAAAATTACCTCTAACACAAGACATATATACCTTCTGCCTCTCAACTACTTCTAAAATTACCTCATGCTATCTACTATAGCACTCCTCTGCCTTCATCCATAAAGAGTAGTGGTTACAGAAATGGGAGTGAGATTCAAAGAATCTCAATAAAAGCACATTTTATCTATAATTACATATAATATACTTAATGCTTGATACAAATCACAAATATATAACCTTGCACATCATCACGTATTTACTCTGGTGGCCAAAATACCTAATGCGTGGAACTAAATGTATAAAACCTCATACCACCAAAAATAACATGGCCAAGGTAGGGAACTGAACTCATACAAGGGGGAAAATTAACTGCACTCTATGCTTATAGTAAACTAATGTTGTAAACAAATATGTATGCATGATTGATATATAACCATGAGATGGGAATAGTGCTAATTAATTACTTGACCTAACCAACACATTCATTGGACTCGATTTTATTGCATACTTTATTGATAATTGATTACTTCGATATCTTTTTGACAAACTAACAGCCCGTCTCTTCAATTCTGAATATATTTCCAGACATATCAGACATATGTCGATGTTCAAATCACCACTTTCATACTTCTAAACACAACTTATTTAGCTAAATTAATTACTTAGCCCAGAGACACATCAAAACAACCAATGAACCCTCAATTTTTATAACACCATCAGCTAAATAACAATATTCACATATGTATAAAAAAATAACAATATTCACATAACTTCAAAATATAACTAACCATTCAACATCTTTATTAAATCATCTCGTAAGGTATTCCTTAAATAAGTTTCTAATCTACATTAATCTAAGCATATGACTTCCATATTCTTTAAAAATCATGTCACTTCTCCATTAGTACCTAAATCAACATTTAGAATCTTTAATCACCTTAAAGTACTGATCTACCATTTACTTTAGGGATCCTAAAATAAAAACTTCATCTATAAACTTGTACTTCAACATACAAACTCCAATTTCAACTCTCCCTAGCTTCAATTAAATCCTGACTAAATCTGCTTCTTTTTCCTCATCATTTAACATTTTTCAATCCTCCCACAACATGACAGCAAAGAAACCATATTAACCTCACCACATCAAATAACTTTAATCACATCACCCATAAGTTCTAAACATCCAATAATGTAATTTAATCCTTTGTAAATACTTGTTTAACGCTTTGAACCTCAAAACAGCCATACAAACCAGATCCCTACATTAAATGGTGTTAAAAATCCCAAACAACAATATCAATAATAAAACTCACAAAAATTCACTTTACCTCATATTATCTTTATGTCATAAAATTATCCTTTTTAACCTTAATTCTTCATTTTAGTACCTCAAAGAATGATTTAATCACCTTAAATAGTTTCTTTCCATTATATAGTAATATCAAATTAATTAGCAATAAAAATTTCACTGTACACTCCTCAAAACATTCAGTCATTATCTTTAACCCATGCTTTCTTCCAGAATATGAATTTCCTATAACTTTTAATACTTCAAGATGTCTAACTACCAAGTACATTCATTATGATCAATTTCCTTGTCCCCTCTCATCTATCAACACCAGATTCACTACATTGATTATTATAAACATATAAAATCACTTTCATTCATTCTTCCTAATAGTAATAAGTTCCTTCATCAATCATGCTTACTTAGCCCATTTCCGCTCTATGCATAAATAAACACCCAGAATTAGAATAAGAAGAAATCACATCAAAATTCTACATTCATCACAAAAATAAAACCCAAAACACCCTATGAACTAAAGGCCCCTAATTCGGCCACCACGACTCAACCACAACACACCCACTATTGTAGTAATCAACTCCATCATACCATAAACTCTTTCAAATTACTTATTTTTCTTGTTCAGATTCGGAATTCAGAAAGTTTGCAAATCACAAAATAAAAGCTCAACATAGTAGAAACAACAGAAACAGAGCAATTGAAAATTTAATTTCAAAATCCCCTCTTAATACCTCAAATCAAACATGTAGCACCCAATTAAGAACAACTCTAATAGACTCTTAACACTGAATAGACACTAATTAGATTTAGTTTAGGTTAAAAATTGAAGAAGACGTCGGTGAACAGTAACCTCATATAAGGGTTGAAGGAATCCGACCTCAAAGCTCAATGAACTCTCAAATTTCTTTATGGAAACTAAAAATATAACCTTAGGCTTTGATTGCAACTTATTATTGTATGTTTTTACCTACTAATTATAGGAAATTTAGCACTTGATATAGGTGAATATATAGAAAATTAAGCAATTTTATACTTAGAGTCCTAGATTAAAGAGTTAGTTGTATATTTATCATAATTTGAGCATATTTGGCATTTGACTCATACATTTAGTGTTTATGGACCTTAATATACTTCACATGTGCTCTAAGTTTCCATTGTAGGTGCAAAGGATGAGGAGAAAGTAACAAAAAGGCCAAAAATCCGAAGTCAAGTAGAGTTTATTGTGGACAATTGACGACGAAGGCGTTGGCGAATGAAAACGTCTATTCGTCTTGGCTTTACCACAACGAACGCGTGATTTTTGGCAGATTTGGGAGTTCGAATTTTCTAACCTATTTTGATTAATTTAAGTAATTAGGTAGTTTCTAATTATTTCCTAAATTATAAATCCGACCCAATTTGCTTAACCTAGGTCAGATTAGGATCTATTTAAGAGGGTTTTTGTGTTCATTTGTGGGGACGGCAGAATATAAAGCTTACAACACATACACCCTTCTTCCTTCGATTTCCCTTCCTTTTATTGACCTATTCACGAAATTCCTATACCAACTACACTCTCAAGGTGATTCTAACGATATATGCAGATTGTTCGATTGAAAGTATGAGTGACTGAGCACTGTTGTGGGGACCTTAATCGTGATAAGGCAACCGGAGCTTCATTGTTTCATTGAGGAACTAATAGTTTCTTTCTTATCCAATTTATATATGTATTCTATTCATCTATCTTGTTCTAGCATATGTATATGTAATTGGAACAAGTTTTGTAATGATTTCTATATCCTTTCTTTATTAGTTATACTTGTAGCTTAAGAGATTTATTCTACTTGCATGAACAGGGTGATTTCATTATGGTATTATGCAACTAATGCATTAAATTCAGTAATGACTTTGGATCGCTAGTTGTGTTAACTAGTACATTATCGTATTCATGTTTTAGCCACTAGGTTCAATCATGGAAGGTCAAATTATATTTCCAAGAAAAGACTTGTTGCATAGTTTCATAGGTTTTCACTGCCAAGTCGTACTCAAATAATTTCCTATTTAATGATTGTGAAAACGATGCTTCAAATCAGTTAGTTAATTAGAATAATTAGACTACATTGATCGTTCTAAGTTTTAAACATTAGTGCTTGGACTAGGACTCTATCATCATTTTAGAAGCTAGGAAAGTTGCCGAAATTGATCAAGAAACCCATGTACATATCATTATTTTTCTTAATCAGATTAAGTTGTTTTCTTAGTTTAGTTTTTCCTAATTAAAAAATACCAAAAACCCCATCTTTATTATTTTTATGCATTTAATTAGCCTATGTAGTTTGTTAATAAACTCCACATGAGACGATCTGAGAGAGCAAAACTTGTGTAATCCTTGGGTAAAATTAATTTCTTGCATTTGGAACCTAAGACTAGGAAAGGTACAAGTCAGGCTTTAATTTTATAATGAAGATGTTTTTCCCACAATGAAGATGGTGAAGAAGGATGAAATAATCTAGCTAGAACTTGAGGTTTGAAACCTACAGATTTTATAATGATAGTACAACTTTTGTTCAAGAGCCACCTACATATCCCCCAATGTCGCAAAGTTTTAATCATGGCTTAAAGATCATATTTGCCTCTGAAATGTGCAAGGTGTATCATATCTTCCCCTGAAGTATTTTTAGGTCCAAATGTGTCCTTGAAGTATGAAAATGGATCAAATTCGCCATTTAACCATTAAAATATTAACGGTCAATGTCCACTGTTTAACGGTCAACGTGGGTTTTTTTACGGTTCAAGGGCAAAATTGATCTATTTTCATACTTCGAGGGCAAAATTGATCTATTTTCATATTTCGAGGGCACATTTGAACCTAAAAATACTTCAGGGGCAGATATGATACAACTTACACACTTCATGGGCAAATATGACCTTTAATCCTTTAATCATTATAGGTATTGGTAAAAACAAAATCGTTACAGGTAAAATATCAAATTGAGAGGGGAGGAATAGAGGGGGTTTGGTTTGGTGGAGTCGAGGGTGGAGAACTTGTGGTGCCAATAGCAGAGGTTTGTTTGAAGACATGTAGAGTACAACTGACACAAATCACATGTTACATTTGACCATAATTTAATGGTAAGTGTGACTTTTGAGTTTAATTTAAAAGTTCAAAATTATTTTTTGTCCAAAAAACACGTGGTGTTGGATGAAGTTTTAACAAAATCGCATGTGTATTTTTAACCTTTAACCAATTTTTTTAAATTGTGTTAAAACTTGGCAGGCCTACAGTTTTTTTAAAACAAGGGTTAAATAACAATTTGGCCAATTGACTATTGTCTAAGGTGTAGGTAACACAATTAACAATTAAAATGGGCAATGGGACCAATGGACTTTTAAATAGGGTTCGGATTGGCCAACACCGCTAACTCTGAGCAAACGGCGTTACTTTTGTGACACAAAAAATTGTAGGTCCTGCTTAAAATAAAGTAACGGACGTTTAGTGATTTTTAATGGCGTTAGCCAATCCGACCCATGTTTAAAAGTCTATTGGTCTCATTGCCCCTCTTTATTGTCAATTGTGTTACCTGCACCTTGGACAACAGTCAATTGACCAAATTGCTATTTAACCTTTAAAAAAATATAGTGCCGAGATCGGATTCCCAGGGGCTATAGTGGATCCTATCCCAGTCTCGGGATTTTCATTCTCAAAATTTTTGGGTTAGAAAATTCCCGGTCCCAAATTTTCCGGACCAGGACGAGATGACCGGGACTGTTCGTGAAATTCCCGGTACCAACTTGCGGGAACCAAGATGGGATGGGCAGGACTGAGATCATTTGGACACCCCTACTTAAAATTGAAGACATAAACATTTCTAAACTTAAAAAAAATCCCTCCAAAGAACAAAATAATAGAATGGATACACAGAGTGAACAAAAGGAAAAAAAAACTAAAACAAAAAAGGGAGCGAAACAATGAAAAGATAATTACTAATATCCTAAACGGAGGGTGTAACATCCCAAAAATCTCAATAGCTCCAAAATAGCTATTTGAGTATATCATCAATAAGTTAGTAGAAGTTAATTTGGGCTTAAGAAAATAGAGTTATTTTAGAAGGGGAATTATTATAAGATTAAGGGCCCAAAATAGTTATAAGCTTTTGAATTAAGTAAATTATAAAAGTTTATATGTAGCAAGGTTCATGTGGAAGTTTATTATTGGGATCATAGAGGAGCTTAATTTACATGTCTAGGACATGTTAAATAATCCCAAAAAAATTAGCCATCTTGTTACAAATAAAGACCATTTTTTAGCAAGGACACATGGCATCTCAAGCAAGTCTTCTTCCATAAGGTTCCAAATTAACTTGATGACTAAGTCTTAGTTCTTGGCTTATTTGGGAAGCCTTTTTCCTTCATGAAACCACTAAAAAAACGTGGCATGCTCTGCCAAGAAGGTTACACTAGTGCAAAATATGCTTTCCGCCACTCTTTTTAGTGACTGTTAAAAAAGGACCAGTAGCCGTAAATGTTATGGTATCTATTCAAAAAAATAATAGTCACCATAAGTATTTGATAGACCTTACAGTGTCTGTTACAAGATGAAACAGTCACCATAAGTATTTTCCTTAATTTTTTACTTTAATTTTAATTGTTTCTTTTTTGAGTTTTATATTATCATTTTTTTTATCCTTTATAGTTTTTAGATTGTTTTCTATGAGGATATGTGATAATAATTTATACATGTCAATGTTTTGATTTTGTTTATCTTACAAATATTTTTAGTTCAAAAGTGTTTTAATTAATAATTTATAACTATATAATTATAGACATAAAGTTATGGTTTCAATTTTAATTTTCCACCTTGCTTGGTATGCCATCTGTTTAATTTTGGCCAGCAACCATAGATATATGGCGTCTGTTTAAAACTGGACCAGTCACCATAAGTTCTTAGATATGACATCTGTTTAGAATTGGGCCAGTCATCATATGTTCCTGAAAATTCATTCCCTCCTACACTTTTGAAAACAAAAAATAGAAATTTGTTCCCTCCTTCACATTTTCCCTATTTCCATCTATTGCCGCCACTTCTTCGTTGCCAAGTGAACCTTCTCCTTCTCCTTCTCTTCATTGCCAAGCAACTGCGTATTCTGTTCCGACGAGCAACGCGATTAATCTCCGACGTCAGGTACGTCGCTTCATTTCTGTGGAATCGAATTGGGTTGTTGATCTTGATTAAAGTGTTCTATCACACAACAACATAGAGGAGAAAGTTTAAATTCAGAATCTAGGGAAATCGAAAATGGAAAACAATGTAGAGGAGAGTCAAAAGCAGGAAACGAGAAATAGGGAAATAGAAAAAGAAAGGCTTACTGGAAGGATTGCTATCGGAGAAGAAGCAATTAACGGAGAGACTCCTACGCAGTGGAGAGGGAGAAAGAGGGGAAATTCGAAGGGAGGTGTGACTGTGAAGAAAAGAGGAAGTGAGAAGATGAAATTGAGGAGATGACAGAGAGGTGAGTGTGCAGCGAGGGATTGCCATCTCCATTGAAAAGGTCTCCAACTCAGGTCAAAGAGCTATCCCTTCTCCCTTTCTTTTAATCAATTTTCCTATATATTTTGCTTCCAAATTCCAACTTTTCTTGTATATGCAATCAGTAACTATTGGATTCCGGTTAACGTAGTTTAAATTGAGGGCTCCAAAGGGATGAATAATTTAAACTGCTCTACTTTCTTTTATTCTAATTAGCTGGTCTAATCAGGAGGTTTTTCACGCTGTCATCAAACTTTCTAGATGTGAATGTGATTCTTGTTCCATTGGTTTGAATGATTAGAAATGATTCAATGAGAAGTAGGTAATATTGAGATAAATTTCTCCGAATCATTGTAAAATTTTGTGAGTTTTTTGCAATTAAAAATGTGATTCAGATTTCTGCAATTTTGTTAGTTTACAGCTTTTCTTGTCTATATATGGTATTGGTCTTGTTAGTGAATTGGGCATTACTTTTCTTTAAGTTTCTGGACCATTTAATAATAGATCCCCTCCCCCTTTTTGTTCTTCTCTTTCATAGGCTTTAGCTTTCCATAAACTGTTTATTGGTCCAGACTTAAATGTAGGATCATGCCTGCAGCTGATTTTTATCTCAATGATGGAAAATTGTTGCAATCATGATTTGACTATTTGAACCACATTACTTTCTTGCCAGGGTAGTGCAAGTCACCAATCTTTGGGCTGAAATGAGTGTATTACAAAATGTGTTTTTTGTTGTGTTCTTGGATTAGTAGGTATTTCTGCAATACTGTAATTTGTTAA
The DNA here is from genome assembly GCA_037074515.1 of Mimosa bimucronata. Taxonomy (NCBI): domain Eukaryota; kingdom Viridiplantae; phylum Streptophyta; class Magnoliopsida; order Fabales; family Fabaceae; genus Mimosa; species Mimosa bimucronata. The sequence goes on from CM073446.1 coordinate 9,040,314, forward strand.
CACTTGTTCTATCCCCAGAGGGCATCTAGTTTTCCTGGCAAAGAATTTGAATAGAACAACTACAGTGGTTAAAATGCAGCATATTTGAAGGTTTTTTTGCTAAATGCTTTATTCTCCTCATTGCTTTTGGTTGGGTGGATTTATTTTATCATTTTACTATATTTGGTTGGTTCCTCTGCTCATCGGATTACACTTTGCTATATTTCAGATAAGGTAATGTCATATACAAGTAATAGGCACGTCATCACTGAAATCGCTCCTTAGTAGCTGCTTACATGCTCCATTTGCTTTTTCGACCAGTTTGGAGTTTATCACGCTACCTTGGATAGTTTGTTAAGAAACCTGCCGAAATTTTTTCCTAAATTTAAGAATGATATGAAATCCATTAGCTCAAAGTATTTATTGCTTAGTCTGAAATTCCTAGTTCCTAATGTTCCTCCTTAAAATGTTCTTTGTTGCTGTTTGGTGGTTCTAGATATAACTAATGTGTAAATTGTTGCAATTTTACAGGCTTTCAGAACATTCTTAGATAAGAGTGTGATAACTAAATGGTTACATTCAGTTCCTTCTAATAACTGATAATGAATCAGCATTCAAGAAGAATGTGAGAACTTGTTTCTAGAGCTGGTTTTGGAGTTCATATCTCAGGCTGCATCTTCCACTTCATATAGTGAATCCACATGTAATGCTAGTGTGAAGGGAAAAAGTTTAAACGCTCAGATGGAGGTGATTTTCATAAACCTATTTTTTGTGACAATGGCCTACATGTTGAAATTTGAAATTTTAATTGACCATTTACGTCTTGTAATCTCTTTTTTTGTTAGAGATGCATATACCTAAATATGATGGGGTGCTTTCTGTTTATATTCTATAGGTTCTTTGGCAACCTTTCTTTCTTTGTAGCACATTGGGGTGGAGATACATTTGGGAGCCATCATACAGCTTCAATTTCAGAGCAAACAATTATCGTCAAATGGAGCCGATAAGAATTTCTCTCTAACTGCTTGTGCGGGGGTGTCATAGACAAGACAATCATTCTTGGATTGGGTTAATTGCTAAGTCCCTACCTTCTCTAGCGTCTATCTTGGAGAAGGATCTGCTTCTAGCACATGAAGATGCCACTAGAGGATGGGAGAGAGTAGGGGTGGGCTGAAGATTAAATGAAAATGGTTTGTCATTTTTTTGTTTTGCTTTACTTTCAGTTGTAAGTCTTGTCTTGATTTTTTGTTTCTTCTATCTCCATGTGTTTTGTATTTCATAGGTTGTAATTGTATAGGCTTTTTATGTTTTTCAATTTTTGTTTTGGCTACTAGTGAGTGTACTAATTTTTTATGTCAATAAAATGTAATAGAGTAGTTAATTTTGTTTTTTTTTAAAAAAAAGATCCTATAGTTACTGTTAAAAATGGCATTTCGCTATTGCAGTAGTAAAATCAAGAGTAGCGACAAGTAGGCACCTACGGTGACTGTTCTATGTGAACAGTCTTCGTAGATACGGTGACTGTTCAATTTGAACAGTCACCGTAGGTATCTACTTACCGCTACTGTCTATTCTACTACTGTTCACATGCAGTAATGAAAGGCCATTTTTACCAGTCACCAAAAGGGGTATTTTGCACTAGTGTTAATCACCTATTGTTCCTCCTTTACATATGTCCAAAGCTTCCTCTAGAAGCCTATATTTGGCTTGCCCACCAAGACAAGTCATAATTCTTCTTTGAGAAGTTTTGTTGACTTATTTGGAAAGCTTCTTCCCATCTCATAACAGCCACAAACGTGGCCTTCTCTTCCAAGAGAAGACAACCACATATTTTCCATGTAAGACACATGTAAAGCAAGAAATAAAAGCTTCCTCTTCAAGTTGTCAAGGCAACTTGTCCTCCAAGTATTAATATGCCTATATAAGGAGTTGGAAGCAAAGAAATAATGCAAGATAAGTGAGAGGACGGTGAGTGTTCGCCCTGCGACGCAAGTGCACGGGTCGCGCCAAGTAATAAAGTAGTGAGTAAAGTATCGTTTCCACGAGGATTTGTCCAAAACCCGGTCAAACAATGATTGTCACACTCTCGCCCAATTTGAGTGACACAAATGTTGAGTTTCAAAATTAACTAAGAAAATTAAATGAAAATAAACTATAAACAAGTGATTCTCCAACTTCAAGGATAAAATGGGTCCTAAGATTATCTATCCCCCTTTGTACTTCTTAAAACTCAATTAACCTCCCCTCAAAAAATCTCTCAACAAAACTACGTGCTAATCTAGGGTTCATAGAGTACTTGTAAACGCTCTCTCAAGTCAAGAACAAGTGTTTAGTCTTATTAATTGCACAATCTCTTGCTACAATTGAATAAAACCCAAATGTAAAGCCCCAACCCTAATGTGACTATGCAAGGCTAGCAAGTATATCTCTATCTTACCAACAAAACCATCCATTCGTCATGCAAACTTCCGGTTCTTGCACTATTTTAACCAAGTTCTACACTCAACGTAGCTCTCTCGAGTCATAAATCAAGTGAACCCAACATCTAAATGGTGATCAAGCACTTAGAAGCATTAGGAATAGAGTAAAATAAGCACATATATATCATTAATCACAACATAAGAGGAGGAATCAAGAATCAATACATACAAGGGTTCAAAATAATCCTAGAATCAAAGTATTTAGCTACTCATGTTTTACAACTCCATGGAAGCAAATATATACAACATTACAAAACAGAACAAGAGAAGAGAATGAAGATGGAAGAGATAAACCAAGAGAGGAAGCCCAAATCTCTTCGAAGCTCCAAGCCCAAGCTAAATCCCCACCAAGCTCCAAGCCCTAGCAGAGCAAAACACTCCCAAAATGTCCCAAAAGTCAAAGAATGAAGAGTGAGATCGAAACCCTTCCTTTTATTTAAGTTCAGTCCGTCAAAACGCGCAGCTGACAAGAAGTTCGTTGTGGGTCTCGCTGCGGCGAGCTCCAAAAATTCCAAAACTGAGAGATTCTCGCCGTGGCTTTCGCCGCGATGAGATGACGGCGAGCTATCCAAAATGGGCAGAGGCAAATGGACTTCGCCGTGGGTCTCGCCGTGGCCCCACTTATTCTGGTCCTTTGCTCTGTTTTCCTTATTCCTTAGGCTGCTTTGGCTTCTTCTTATTTTTGTTCAATTGGGAGCTTGGTGGAGGGCTAAAATCTCTTGTTTATTGCATCAAATTATTCCTACAAAAATTACATAAAACAACATAAGAATTTAACTACAAAAATAATCAAAATCTACATAAATATACAATGATGTGTAACCAAAAATCAAATGAACATTCCTATCTTGAGTATCCAAAATTTATCAATGATTGAATAAAACTCAAGGAAAATATACTCAAATGTCATGAATTTCTAGGAGTTATCAGTGAGGCAAAGAGGAAAGGAAGAAAAGAAGAGAAAAAGAGAAAGAAAAAGAGGAAGAAAAATAGAGAAAGAAGGAGGCCTAATTAGAAGAAGTTATAGTAGAAAGTTTTCTTAAAATTCTTGGTAAGTATATTCTTATCTCCCTACTTTTAAGATTATACAATTATATAGTTAGATAAAGAGTTGAATTGTATAGAAGTAATTCTAAATGGGAGAAGAAAGTGTTCATATGCTTACTAAGAATAAGGGCCTCAAGTTATAGCATGTAATAATAGAAGAAGTTTTGATTTATGGTTAAAAGTTAGAGAAGGAATTTACATGGGCTATGGCCGAAATTTAAGAGAAAGAATAGTAAAAGGTTTATCACATGCACCAAAAGTAATCTCCTTGCTTATATTTATTAAGGTTAGGAATTGATCTGCCTTCAGTTTCACCAGAAGGAAATCAGAGCAGAAGTGCTGTAGAAAGAGGCCAGTTAGAGGTAGCTTTAATTTGCAATTTTGTATGTTTTGTTTTGGTTGCATGTATATGTTTGCCATTTATGCTGCAGTTAGGCATGAGAATAAGTAATATCCTTACTCAGTTAGTTTTTGCCATGATCACGTGTGAAAAAGTTACATATTACAGTTTACAGATAACCAGTTTTGTAAGGTATTATTCTCATTGGCTAGTTTTACATGCACAGTTTTTACCATGCATTATATACTAATTGTGATTATTGCTACTGAGATTTCCCCAAATCTCACCCCCCTCTTTCCCTGTCCCACCCATAGGACAGAGCACTTCCAGAGGAAAGGAGAAGCCGGTGGATCATTAGCTAAGGCAAGGAGATGAAAAGAGTACTTTTGGAATTTATGGATTAGTTATCATATTTTGGTCTGTATGTATAGACTCCATAAGGAGCTTGAGTAGCTTAAAGACCTGCAAAGAAACCAAGAACTTGAACTCTACTTCAAGTAGAAAGCTATATCTACACATAGAAAAATATTATGAGAGCATGTGAACAAGTTGTATTGTGGTAGATATTTCGTCAGGTTATCATTTAAGTTAGCCTATGATATTTTCCAGATATATAGTACACGTCCTAAGATTTAAATCGAGTACTCATGCATAATTTTTGGACGTGTAGATTAGGAGATATGAATTTTGCAAGTTAAGCATACAAACAGAAATTTCCTGCGAAATTCCAATATGTCTGGAAAATATAAGAAGGTTTTTCAGTGATAATGGGACCAGATTGAGCCAAAGTTTTATCAGGATGACAAAGAATATTTAAAGAGCTAAAGTTTGAGCTTTAAACCACTATTTTTGAGTTTAAAAGGAATTAACTATGAATTTTCATAGTTAGAAGCCCAAGTAAGATAGTTAAGAAAAGTTTTAAGTTTATTGATATCCTTGGGTCTTCTAAGAAGCTTTAGTGGTTTAAACTCAGTTAAAGGGCTCTAAAGAATGTCCCTAGAGTAAGATGTTACAGAGGGGATTAAATAGCCATAATTGGATATCAATTGGTCAATTGATTTTTAGGACAACTTGATCCTTATCTCATAATAATTGTATTATAAGGCCATTGAAGGACCAAAGAAGGATGAGACAAGGTGAAAGGAAGCAAAATGGAGTAGGGGTGTCCATCCCATCTTGGTCCCGGGACATCCAGGAAAAAATTCCCAGGACCGGTATCGGGAATTTTCCAGGACCGGGACCGGGATCTGGGCAAGGCCCCTGGGATCCCTGTCCCGGTCCCGGAGTTAAATTATTTTTTTTAAACATGGAGTGTACAGGCCATTAGGCGTGGTAACATTGCCTCCTTAAGAAAAAGCCCAGCTCTTTTCTCTTGGCCCAATCAATAATTGTTCCATTCATAAAAAAAAGTAATCATTCCCAATCCCTCCTTCTCTTTCCCAGTTCCCACTTTGCCTTATTTTCATCATTCTCTGCGACTGCGATTCACACCTAAAGAAAGGGCAATCCATGCACAGAGGAATGGTGCTGGTTCGGTCTTTAAGTCCCATACTCACCACCGTAAGGATCCTGCCAGGTTCAGAAGCCTCGACTTCAGCGAGCGCAATGGTTATCTGAAAGGTGTCGTCACCGACATCATTCACGATCTTGGCCGTGGGGCCCCTCTCGCCAAGGTCACCTTTCGCTATCCCTTCAGGTACAAGAAGCAGCAAGAGCTTTTTGTCGCTACCGAAGGTTTGTACACTGGCCAGTTCATCTACTGCGGCAAGAAGGCCTCCCTTGATGTTGGTAACGTCTTGCCCATCAGATCCATTCCTGAAGGAGCTGTTATTTGCAACGTTGAGCATCATGTTGGTGACTAGGTCGCCAGATTTTACTCCTTTCTTTCCTATATTTCCCTCCTTTCTTTTTTTGTTTTCATGTGTTAGCAAATTGGCTGAAAATGGACCGAAAATGCAATTATTTATTTCCTTGGTCAGCTGGGAGATTTGTGAAAATCCTTCAATATATAAGACTAGGATTTTGTGCTCGTGTAATTATGGAGTTGTGGACACTTTGATTACTGGGTTTTTGTTGTTTTTGTCTCTTGACATTAGCTGTAGCAACACTGATTGAGCTAATGGAAAGATCCCAATTTTTTTGAATTATGTGTTGTACCGGTAATTTCCGGTCCCGTTCCCAGTCCCAATGGGACCGGGATTAAAATTCAGTACTGGCCTCATTCCGGGACCGGGAGCCAGGAATAGGGATTCTCGGTCCGGGTTTTGGACACCCCTAAAATGGAGCAATATGAAGAAATTAAAATTTAACGGAGAAATTATTTTAAAATTTTCTGTTCCTTCCCGTTTTGGCTCGAGGTTAACTCTAAGCTCCCTTGACCCACTACCCACTACATCAACCTATTTAGGGCCTGTTTGGATTAGCTTTTGGAGAATAGCTTCTGAGAAAAAAGCTGAAAAAGTGCTTTTTTCAGTTTTTCTGAAAAAGCTGAAAAAAGTTGAAAAAATGACTTTTGATGAAATGAGAGTATTTGGATGATTGTTGTAAGAATGACTTTTTCTATGTGTAAATTACTAAAAAGGACATAAGTTTAATGTGTTGGGAAAGAGAGAGGATAAGGGCATTATGGTATATTTCTACCTCGTACTTTGCATAAAAGCTAAAAAAAGTAGCAGCCTGTTTGGATTAGCTTTTAGAGAATAGCTTCTGGGGAAAAAGCTGAAAAGTGCTTTTTTCAGCTTTTCTGAAAAAATGGTTTTTGATAAAATGAGAGTGTTTGGATGATTGTTTTGAGAATGACTTTTTCTGTGTAAATTATTAAAAAGAACATAAGTTTAATGTGTTAGGAAAAAGAGAGGATAAGGATATTTTTGGTAAATCATTATGACATATGTAATGATGACATTTTTTAAACCTCGTATTTCGTGCAAAAGTAAAAAATTCTAGCTTATTTAAAACCTAGGTTTTGGTGGCCAAAACCTAGGTTTCCAATTCAAAAAGGCTTTTCACATTTTTTCAAGTGTTTGGCTTACCTTTTTTTTTAAACCTAGGTTTTGAGTCCAAACCTAATTTATTAGAAAAAAGTGTTTGACTACCATTTTTTAAAACCTAGGTTTGGACTCAAAACCTAGGTTTTGAGTGTTTCCGAAACAGGCACTTAACCTATTTAAAGGTCGGTCGTGTATTACAGAAAACCCTATGAAAGAGGAGTACTTAAAATTCAAGGCCAACACATTTCTAAACTCAAGAAAATAACTGCAGATAACAAAATAAATAAATAATAGAGTCATACACACACTGAACAAATGTTAATAAAAAAAAAAAGGAAGAAATAATTAAACAAAGAGGGAGCTAAACGATGAAAAGACAATTCCTAATGTCCTAAATAGAGGGGAAGTGAGCTTGTAAGGCAGAGAGGAACGTACAGAGGCTTTGAGAGATCGGTGGACGAAGACTGAGAGGAAAATAGATAGAGCGATTCATGTGGATTGAAAGGGAGTGAGCTGTAGAGGCAAATCGAGGATACAAAAACGATTTGATCTTTAGGGTTTCAGAGAAAATAGAGAGATTGAATGAGAGAGGCAATATAAGGTAATGTTGTTCAAATGCGCCTCCTTTTACTTTGCCATATGCTTTGATTATAGTGTCAAACTTCCATGTGGGTATTCTTGAATGATGAAACTTAATTTTGTTTCAATAAAGTTAGTTTTGGAAAATTTAGTGTTTCAGGAATCCTTCAACTTGTTGTTCAATTCTTCCCCAAGATCGTGTACTGAATAACTATTCTGTCTATTGCTCTCTGTATAGCTTTTAAGATCGGAAAAAAAACTTATTAATCGAAGCTTTATAATTTTCTTAATAGGTTGAAGTTGAAGTAGAACCTCTGCTTTATCCTTACCTGGAATATTGTCTAAGGTTATGGCAAACTCTGTATCCACCCAAGAAAGCACAAGTGAAGTAATGAAGAGTGATAGGATTAGCAAGTTACCAGACTCATTGATTCAACATATTCTCTCTTTTCTTCCAACCAAACAAGCCATTGCCACAAGCCTCTTGTCAAAAAGGTGGAGGCCACTTTGGCAGGAACTATCTACTGTTGACGTTGACGATCTTGACTTCCAAAGTTTTCAATGCTTTGCTCAGTTTGTTGATGCTGTTCTTTTATTGGGAGATTTCAGACCACTTAAAAAGTTTCGTATTTATAGTCGACAAAATTACAGCTTCCTTTTGCCACCTCGCATTATTGCTAGTCAGATTAAAATTTGGCTTTATGGGGCAATGAAGCTCAAAGTTGAGCAGCTGGAGCTTATATTCGCTGGTCAAACCTTTCAGGGAATCAGTTTGCCGCCTAGCCTTTTTGTATGCAGTACCATTCAGGATTTAAGGTTATCTTGGGTGACTGTGGGTAATCTTTCTCATGTTAACCTGCCTTCATTGAAATTGATGTCTTTGTATAAGGTTCAGTTCTCTGATTTCGAAAGTTTGGCAATGATTCTTTCTGGTTGTCCACTTCTTGAAGAATTGTTACTGTTTGATGTGGATATAAGAAATAATAACATTTCACCGGTTCTCAATGTTGGAAGTATTCAACATTTGGTCTCAGCAGCTGTTCCAACCTTTATGATGAGCTTGAAAGCTTTCTCTGGTGTTAAAATTCTAAGATTATGTCAGGTAAGAATGATTATAATTCTTATGCTACTTTTCTATTTTTTGGCCCCCCGAAGATGTGATGACTTGAGCTTTATATTGCTTTGATCTTCCCCTTGTAGAACATGTGGTCACCTAGCCAGGATATGCCGACATTTCACAGTTTAACTCACTTGGAATTCTCATGTTATGCTAAAGACTGGGGTAGGATAGTGAAATGTCTCCAGAACTGCCCCAAGCTCCAGATGCTTTATATTCTTCAAGCTCTTGATCATGGAGAGAATACTTTGATGGAACTGATAGTTGATATACCTCAATGTATTTCATCACATTTGAAGACATTCTACCTCGCAGACTACCAAGACCGGAACTTGCAGTTTCAAATCGTAAGATTTATACTGAAGGAAGCAAAAGTTTTAAGGATCATCTCCATTTGAAGCATTTCTTCCATAAATATAGAAAGGAAGCACCAAATGCTTAAAAGATTGTCTCAATGCTCCAGAAGCTCTGAGAATTGCAAGCTTTTGTTTGACTAGATTCATGAGACTTGGGTATGTTCTACCTTAGTGACTTTATATAGATCCCGTTTTTCAATTATGTTACTGCTTGGTTGTAAGAAAACTTGGTTTATATATGTTTAGTTTTGTCTATGTGAGAAGTCTGAGTGGGAATGGATTTTGAATCTACAATTATGTTTTAATTTTATTGGATTTTTTAGCCTTTGGAAATTGGAGTTGAAATATATCAAATATATTCAAATTGAAAATTAAAATGCAAGAAATAAATAGAGAAGAAAAATTAAAGTAATAAATATAATCAAATTTAGTGAGCTAGTGTTAAAGTTATTTTTTTCTGGACCTGAATTCTTGTTTTTATTACTAATTATTACATGGAAGATATGGAGCGTACGGATGTATGTTTTTATCAGTATCTTAATTATTACCGTAAATGAGTATTACATTGTTTTTCAAGACTATTGAGTTTTTTAGAATTTTTAGTACCGCGTGATTTGAAATGCAAATCAAATTTAATTGGGGTTGTCATAAACATCATCTTATGAAAGATACTTGCATGGATGATGATGCATAATCCAACGGTGACTACGTTTAAAGAAAAGCAAACAAAATTTATGGATATGAATCCCTTGAAAGTTGAAACTCCTGGATGGGTCTGAAAGAGGTGATAGTAGCTTGAACAGATCAGTGGTTTGCCAGATTCATTACTATGAGTTGCCCTATAGTGTTTTTAGTTTTTACTGCTTATAATAACAGTGGATATTTTTTTCCATGTTAATTTGCTTTTTCTTGAAATATTGCATATGGAAGATGTTAAATGTTCAGATTTTATAAGCTTGGAAATACTTCTCTCTGCATATCCTTTGCTTATGGACTTGATAATGAGATTTTTGGATGTAGCAGATTATATTCACCTCAACATTGAACGACTTAACCATTTAATCACTGCACAAGTTCCTCGGCCTCTATTATCATTGAAAGTTTTGTCCAATGTCACATTCATATGCTGAAAGCAGGGATGTTTTGCTCAGTTAGTGGACTAAGATGGTGAAATTTTCAAACCTCCAAACTTCAAAAGCTTGTGATTTCAAAGGTTTGAACTTATTTATTTTTTTCCAGTGCAATGCCTTGATAAGTTGGTCTTTAAAAGTGAGTATATGGGCTCGGAAAGTTCCAAAAATTATCAGCATGCCTCCAATCAGCATGCTAGAGTTGCAGTCCAAGAAATAGGTGTATTTCTGATTTCTTGATATTTGATTTACATGTTACTCAGCTTTTTCATTACAGGACCCTGGAACAGCTGCCAAATCACTTTCAATTGTGCAGATTGTCTATAAAGTTATAATTTAATTAATGTTGTTTAAAGAAACAGAGGCAGTTGTTCAAAGAAATAGGTGTGTTGTCTATAAGCTTTTCTTTTATGATTTCTGGGTTAGTGTTTATTTCTCTTTTCCATTTTGAATTTGGTTTGTATCAAGGCAATTGTTTTACTCTCAAATGGATAAGTTAAATTTGTTTTCTAAAGATATACTACTTGTTTATGTCCTGATGTTGAAACTAGTTATTGTAATTTTTCATCTATCAAATTATCGAAGTTTTAAATTCCTTTGTGGGTTTGATTGGTTTTTCGTTGGGGATATAACTCTGTCTTTTCCTTCTGTTATTCGTTCTTTTTTTGTGTGTCTTGGGCTGGCTTCTAGGTTCTGTAGTGTTGCCCTATGTCTCATTTGGTAAGCATGGAACTAGGGGCGAGAAGTGGAAATGGAAATGAACCCAAAATGTGGGTGTTTAGTATGCTTTATCCCACTTCTAGGGAACTCTCAAGTTCCATGCTTCCCCAATGAGAAATGAGTTCTAGCTCTCATGGAACTGGAGCTTTGACTCATTTGCCCCTCCACCTTCTTGAAGCAACCAAGAACACCATGAGGATGATGGAGGTTGACGGCTGTGGACAATGCCAAGGATGATGGCAGATGGCAAGGACGACGGTGGATAGAGAGGATGAAATCCTCCTTCCTCTTTGATCTGAGGCGGTGGCTTTTCTTCATCCTTCTTGTTCAAGGTGCAATGGTGGGCAAGATATAAGCAGCATGGTCTTCTTCATCAGCCTTGCCTCCTGCCGTTGAATTCAGAGTGCTCAGCTTCAACTTCACCCCTCGCCCATCTTCAAATCTCAGTGTGGCTTTATATTGAATCACGTGACATGCTCTCCTCTCTCACATTCATTCAGCTTTGACTTCAAAACTTTACCATCTTCTCCGTTCTTGAATTGTTTCTGGGCCCTTGATTTTAGTTTATTATTTAACTATTTTGGTTCATTTTTAAACATCTATTTTTACGCATGGTTCTTTGATTTCCATTGCTCAAGTTGTTTAATTTTGCCCAATAAATTGTATTGCTGACCAAGGTTCAAAAAACCGGATCGGGCATCGAACCGGATGAGGCACTGGTTCAAGGGTTAATTGTCCGACCGGGGTCGGACTGGGTCAAACCGGTTATATTAAATAAATAAAATTTTATTGATATTAGCATTAATAATCACTAATATCAAAATATAAATGTAGATAGGTATACATGATTCATTAAATATGAATATTTTAATGTTTCTATATAGGGAAAAGAGAAAATATTAGTTGATTACACGTGAAAATAAATATTATTCTACAATCCATAGACTAAAATATAAATACTAAGAGTAACAATAATTAAATATTAAGTATATGCAAGTAAAATAGCATTTAAAGTATTATAGTTTCCTAATTTCTAAAATTGAGTGAAGTGAAAGTTAGTAATTAGGTGAATTATAATAAAATGATTTTTTTTTTAAATGGCCAACCCCCGGGTTGGCCGGTTTTCCGGTCCAACCCGGGCATTTTGACCCGCCCGGGTTGGCCGGTTTTCTCGGGTTGACCCGGTCAACCTAACTCCCGGTTTTTGACCCAACCGGACCGGATCATTGGGCGGTTCCCCGGTTGAACCGGCCGATCCGGTCCGGTCCTTTGCTCATTGTTGCTGACACTAGTCTATCACCACTCAAGATACTATCTTCCAACTGCTGTTGGGATGGTTTTACAATGGTGATGGCTACCTGGGATGAGGTTTTTTGTTTTGCCAGTATGGGTGTTTTAGTATTTTCATACTTCATGTGCCTCCATTTGTTTCATTCTTGGTTGCTTCAAAGGTTCTAAAAGTGAGTATGAAATGGTACAAGTTGTGATGAACAATAGTCTGTTTATAACCACCCGATTCAAAAAAAAAATTAGCGGCATGCCTCAGATTAGCCGCTTGGTACTTAATTTACAAATTCCTAGGCTTTTTTGCGACAAGATCCGTCAGTAACTGGGGCCGTGTCAAGGATTAATCGCTTCGCCATATAATCGGAAGAACATGACGGAAAATGTGAGACGACATCTCATGACTAGCGACAATTTTGGTGGTTTTAATGAGTGTAAGTCGCATATTTGTTTTGAGAAAATTCGAGTCTTAATAGGAGTTACTTACTGCACGGACTTATTTTAATATTTTGGTAAAAGCCCAGGGTTCAAAGACCCAGACCGGACCGGTTTAACCGTGAACCGGCCACAAGGCCGATTCGGGTGAGCATTTAGCCTGGGAGAGAAGTTGAACCGGTTCAACCCGCCCCAAACCGGGACTTGAACCGGTTCTCTCCTCTTTTTTTTTTTTTTTTAAATTTGATTTTTTTTATTTTGTTATAATTCACCTAATTACCAACTTTCACTTAATTTAATTTTAGAAACAAGGAAATTATAATATTTTAAATGCTATCATACTTACATATGTTTAGTATTTAATTGTTATTGTTCTAAGTATTTGTATTTTAGTCTGTGGATTGTAGAATAATATTTATTTTCACGTGTACTCAACTAATATTTTATATTTTTCCCTCTATAGAAACATCAAAATATTCATGTTTGATGAATCATGCATGCATACTTATCTATGTTTACATTTTGATATTAGTGATTATTAATGTTAATATCAATAAAATTTTATTATTTTAATATAACCGGTCTGACCATTAACCCTTAAACCAGTGCCTCATCCTATTCGACGTCCGGTCCGGTTTTTTGAACCTTGTTTTTAGTTATCTTAGTATGTATAGAGCTTCTTTAGTACCTTAACTTTATCAGTTGGCAAAAAAAAAAAACACTTCATAAAGTCTTATAATTTGAGCACCATGGTGACTCAATGACTTAAGTGATAAGTGTATTTTTTCTTAAAGCATTCTTAAATTTTATAAATTTTAATATGCATATAAATATTATTTAGAAAAGTTCATTTAACGCCCATAGAAACAATTTAATATTAAAGAGCCAAAACAAAATCTGAAAATTTACTGCACCCCTAAGGAAGAAAATAAAATAAAATCTTAGAGGTCAAAGGCTTTTTATTGTAGAAAAAATGTATTATTTTCAAGACAAATATATGAATTTTCAAGACTAGTGTGAAAAATTCCAACAAAAATGAAGGTATTTCCAAGATAATAAATGAATTAAAAACAATATTCAAGATAAAAGAAGCACTTAAAAGAAAATATATTATTTGCAAGACAAATATGAGAAGTTTTGTTAACAAATGTTGATTCTGTTGGTAAAGGAATTGGTTCATAATTATAAAGTTGTGGATTTGGATCCTACTAATGTAAGGACCTTGTTGGTGGGTGATTTGTAAATACATCTTTAAGTGTTCTTTGAGCCTGGAGGACTACTCTAGCCCTAGTAAGCTCCCGAAACTCAACTCACTTAAACTTTCATTTAGGAAAAAAATATGAGAATTTCCAAATTAAGTATCCTTATTTTCAACATACATAAATGCATTTCCAAGACACATGTGCCTTGGAATACTACATGTGTTGGAAATAAGTATATTAGAAATATCTTCATATGTATTGGAAATAAACATACTTATCTTTAAAATTTTCATGTTTGTTTTGCAAATGACATGATTTCTTGTAACAACTACCGTTTAGAATTCACTTATTCTCTTGAAATAAATTCATTTGCGTTGGAAATTTACATATTATTCTTGAAAATACTCATATATATCTTGCATTTATGTATGTTGAAATAAATTCATATTAATCCTCACGGTCGGCCCCAAAATGTGATGGTCAAAAAATAGATAATATGAAATTAACAATATTTTTATAAGGCTTTTCTTGGATTTATTACAGAATAAGAAACTAAACGGATCACCAACAATAGGATAACGAGTGTCGGGACGGTATAATAGATTACAATGAAATAATGTAACAAGATGAATACAAGCAAATTGAATACGTACTAGATGAATTAAGGAACAGGAACTAGGAATTAATCAATAAACGAGATCGCTACAATGCTTTTCACAATGAATATTTTTCTTTGAATGCTTCGGTCCCCCCTCCTGTCAGGTCTTGCATCTTGTATTCTCCCCCCTAACTCAAAAATTAGTTCCTCAAATCAAATCATGGGAAGGTGGTTTCGAATTTTTCTCCACGATCTGGTATCTTCTTCCCGTTACTTATATACTACCTCCGGTCCTAATTATAAGAGCCAGTTGACTTTTTTTGAGGAGATTAAGGAAGCAAATTAGACCCCTAAATCTTAATATATTCGAAATGTAATTAGATTATATGATAGTTTATAAGTAAAATAACTTAGTTTTGAGGAAAAAAAAGACAAATATAAACAATTCATAGTTGTGTATTTTGCATCCTTAATTTTTTCAAAAAAAGTCAACTGGCTCTTATAATTAGGACCGGAAAGAGTATAACCATAATTAAGTCATTTTACCCTCAAGATTTATTTCATTCTCCCCGAAGGATACAGTGATGTTTCACAATTATTTAAATACAGCCATATTTAATTATTTTGAGGAAAAAAAAAAAGAGACATGTCATAATCTCATAAAATAAAATCCAAATATACTATCTTTAAATATCTATGTTCTTTAAAACATTTTCTCAAAATAATAAGTTATCTGTTTTTTATTAGTTAGAGATTTTTTTTTTGAAAAAAAAGAATGATATACAAAAAGGAGACTAACACAAATGAGCAAAAGAGCATATAAGGTAAAATTAAGAAATTTAGAATTCTTGCTTATTTGGCTTGGCTTTTAAAACCTAGGTTTGGACCTACACTTAAGTTTTAAAAGCAGAGTGGCCCCAAAAAAAGCTTAAAACCATATTTCTATTGGAAACCTAGGTTTGGGCATCAAAACCTATATTTTGGCTAAGCTAGAATTTTTCTGCTTTTGTATGAAATACGTGGTAGAAAATGCCATCATATAATATTAGGGTTAATGTTTATTTTAGCCAATCATTTATTACAAAAAGAGTGCCTGACACAATTATTTTTAAAATGGCCTATATAAACCAAACATTTTTTTAAAATGAGGCAACTTGACCAACACCGTTATAGAATTCTACGTTATAGAATTTTATTAGGTACTTTTTTTGTAATAAATTATTAGCTAAGTTACCCAATTTTAAAAAATTATTGGTCAAGTTACCCCATTTTCTTTCCTAACACATTAAATATGTCATAATTATCAATAAAAAATGCTCTTTCCCTCTTTCTTTTTTAGATAGATTTAAATTGGATTCTAAAATAGAGCTTCCTATAACGCCTAGGAAAACCACTCATATGTGTGTGTGTATATATATAAATATATCGTAACCATCAAACATATATTAATTACATTCCTAAATAACAAATGATAATCATCAAGATCTATTGAATTCCCATTCCTAAAAGAAAAAAGTAATTTTCTTAAAAAATCTATCTATCTTATGTTTCCTAAAACGCACTCTAAAAGGAGCAACCTTACCTAAAATGTCCTCTATAAAAAGAAATATTGTTGTCAAACTCGCGAGTTGACTCTCCCATTTTACCCTTTTATATGACTCTACCTAACCAAAATGTGTCACGAGTCACTTAAAATTTTACTGGCTTTAAACTCAGTAAAAACCTACGAGTTTACAAACCGAATTTACCATTTTTACATTTCTACTTTACGGAAAATTGTGTTAATTTGCTATAAATATCATGTTAATTATTTCTATTTGATCATGTTCAATGAATTTATATATAAATTTCATAGAAATTTCTTTATTGAGTTAGATCAAGTATGAATGTTGATATATTTAATATCAACTATTTATATTTAAAATATGAATGTTCATATATTTAATATCAACTATTTATATTTAAAATATATTCAAGTCAAATTATTGTTATTTTTTGTATTTTTTATCTAATTATATACTGGAAACACGTATTTAATAATAAAAGTAAACTCTTACGAGTTTACAATCCGATTTTACATTCTTTTTATGAGTTTACTTAAACTCACGACTTTGACAACCTTAAAAAGAAGTATTACTAGTTAACTCTACGATTTTAATGTTTTTACATGTCTATTTAACAAAATAGTGGTACCTGTTGTGTAAACTCGTACCAGTTGTAGATTTGTTCAAACCCATGAGTTTAAACATCAAATTTATCATTTTTACATTGCTACCTTACAAAATATCTTGTCAATTGGTTCTAAATTTTATGTTGGCTTTTTTATTTGGCCATATTCAATCACTTTTTGTGTGAACTTTATAGAAATTTTATTATTGAGTTTAATAAAGTATAAATGTTGACATATTTAATGTTTATTATCTATGTTTAAAATATACTTAAGTCAATTTATTGTCATTTTTTTCCATTTCTTATTTTAATTTATTGTATACTTCAAATACACAATTATTAATAAATGTAAAATCTTACAAATTTACGAGTAGAGTTTACAGTATGAGCTTACATTCTTATCACAAACATAATTAAACTCATGAGTTTGATAACTTGAGGAGGCAAACCAATCTTATAAATTCCCAAATTTGTTTGGGAAAATAATTAGTTCCCTAAAACTCCAAGGAAAATCAACATGTAAATTACATAGCTCGTAAATAAATTATAGTCAACATCTAATAAATTCCCAATTCTTCAAGACAATTATATATATATATACACTGACCCTGTTCCTAAATATAAGAAACATTTGCCTAATTTAATTAGACTAAAAATGTTAGTTAAGTTAATTAAAATTATATGATATTACCAAACTACCATAACCACATACATTTATTCACATCCTATTTCTCTTTCTTGTTTATTATTGAGGAATGAGGAGTATCAATAGGGATACAACCATTGTTGTCAAACTCGCGAGTTGACTCTCCGATTTTACCGTTTTTAAGGTTCTACCTAACCAAAACGTGTCACGAGTCACTTAAATGTGTATTAGCTGTAAACTCGGTAAAAACTCACGAATTTACCGTTTTAACGTTTCTACCTTATAGAAAATTGTGTTAACTTGCTATAAATATCATATTTATTATTTTTATTTGACTATATTCAATGAATTTATATATAAATTTCGTAGAAATTTGTTTATTGAGTTAGATAAAGTATGAATATTTATATATTTAATATCAACTATTTATATTTAAAATATATTCAAGTCAAGTTATTATTATTTTTTGTATTTTTTATTTAATTATATACTGGAAAGACGTATTTATTAATAAAGGTATACTCTTACGAGTTTACGATCCGATTTTACATTCTTCTCACGAGTTTGACAACCTTGGATACAACAACAACAACAAAGCCTTATCCCACTAAGTGGGGTCGGCTACATGGATTGCACGACGCCATTGTGCTCTATCGGTAACCAAATCTTTAGATATATAGGAGTATCAATAGGGATAATATAAAAAAATTTGAAATAAGTCTTATATTTCGGAACAAATTCAACTCCATAAATAGGTCCTATATTTAATAACAGGGAGAGTATATATCAATTAGAGGTTTTCTAAAACAGGCTCTATAAGGAGGCAGACCACTAATATATATATAGTAACCACATTCATTTTGGTCTAATATAGATTAAAAAAATAATGAGAACACCATATATACCAAATATATGTTACCAAATATAAGTAAAAGGTTATTTTAGTCTACACCAGTACACATGATGAAAACAATGAGGCTTAGGAGGGGAGGGGAGGACAGGTTATAGGAAAAAAGTTTACTTCTTTGCTGTTAGATTTTACTCCTTCGGTGCTAAATATAAGATCTAATTGACTTTTTTTTTTAAAATCCTAAGAAAATTAAATAAGTAATTTATAAATTGATTTACCAGATTTTTTCTCCAAAGTAGTTTATTTGACTTATAAGCCTAATAATATACCACATATGTTATTATTAAGTATCATATTTATCTTCCTTAATCTCCATAGAAAGTCAATTAGGTAATTTTTTTTTTTTTGAACAGAAGTCAAGTAGGTAATTAAGGACCGGTGGGAGTATATTCGTCCTTGATGAGACGTAAGATAATATTAATTGAATAAGAATTAAGGACCTGTGGGAGTATATCCGTCCTTGATGAGACATAAGATAATATTAATTGAATAAGAAATTTATTTTATTTTATTAAAATAATCTAAATATCTCACACGCACTTATGATATATGACTCAATTTAAAATGTTTAAATTGCGATGATTTTTATAGATTAAATAAATCAGCAATCAATCAACGATGCCCGGATATAATTCATAAAAAAATCATCAAAAAAAAAAAAAAAAAAACAATGCTCGGATATCAGGGATATCTATGAATCTCTGATAAAGATTAAAATGACATTAATACCATATCATGATATATCAAGGAGAGAAGACGATAGATTTGTTAACTTATTGATTGATATCTACTCCCCGAGGTTATGGAGAGTGAATCGGATAGGGAACTTTTAAATATGATATGAACAATTTAGATTTGATTGTTTTAAAAGGATGATTTTTTAGTAACAAATAATTTCCTAAAAAATGATAGCCAAAAGATTATTTATATTTTTATATTATATGTCCATTAAAATAATATTTTTAGAAAAATATAAACTTTCCAAAAATCAAAAGGTCAATCAATATCTTATTGGCTTTTCCTACTAAACATAGGGAAACTGGTTCCCTCCGTGCATCTACCCTATATAAGGCTACCTAAATCACTAACTCAGCCCATATCTGGAGAGTTTTCTGGTTAGCTCCCTCTCCCTATAGCGTACAGATATAGCCAATCAATAAATTCCTCTCCTAGTTTCCTTCGCTATTTACTTATGAGTACTAACAACCAATTTTTTTTTTTTATTTCTTTTGAATTATATATGCATATATATAACTGTATATATGACCCCTAATCTAATCTTCATTTTCATTCTATTTTCGACATAGGAGGCTAAGGTTATTTCAGAACCAATGGCTAAAGGTCATGAAAGTAGATTGGAAGTAATGGCAAGTGATGATAAAATTAGTGACATACCAAACTCGGTGTTTGAAAAAATTCTCTCTTTAGTTCCAACCAAACAAGCCATTACCACATGTCTCTCGTCCAAGGGGTGGATAAACCTTCGGTTGTCACTGCCCAGTCTTGACTTTGACGAATTCAATTTTCAGAGCCTTCACTCTTTACTTCAGTATGTAGATACAGTCATGAGAATGAGAGATGATTCAGAAACCCTAAAAATGTTGCATCTCATTCTTAGGTCTACATTACCTAGCAGAGAGCAACGTATTCAGATTAAGACACTTATTAATACATCGATACTACACTCCAAAGCTGATCATGTTGAGATACATGATAAATCTCCTCACAAGTTCAAAATTAATATTCCCTCTTGCATTTTCAACTGCAAAACCATCACCATTTTGAAGCTGAGTGGTGTTAAAGTTAAGATAATTCCTTCTTTTGTTGATTTGCCTTCTCTTGAAGTATTGCATTTGAACGTAGTTATATTCCCAAATATCGATTGCGTTTACAGTATTCTTTATGGTTGCCCTTCGCTTCAAGAATTGTCACTAAAATATTGCTACGCAAGGTATCTTCATGGGCGCTCGATTGGATCATTAAAAGAAGTCAGTCTCCGAGATTTCGTGCCTCCTGATGTTTCTCATTATCCATTTACATTGAAAGATAGGCTAAAGAATTTGGTGTCAGCTGATGTTTATTTCTATCCATTCACTTTGGAATCTTTATCAAATGTTACAACACTGCGGATTAATGAGGTAAGATGATACAGGTGTTTCTATGATGTATAAGTTCATTCATATTCTTGCTAACCACAAAAAGAAAAAAAAAAAAAAAAGACAGCGAATTAGCTAGAAAATTTAGCACCGTAATTTTATTGATAAAGATGAAATATTTTTTGTTAATATTTTAAGAATGACCTATTTTAAGATTAATTCTATGGCTAATTCTGTGGTTAATCAACTGTTTTTGTATATATATATATATATATATTCATTCTTATATTTTATAATTGATTTTTTTTTAATCTTGTTGTCTCCCACTTGAAGACTCCGGATCGTCGAGCATTTTATAATTTAATCCACCTGGAAATAAGATGATTTTCACCTGGTTCGTACTGAACAATTTTGCGAAGGTCACAATACTTCCCCAAACTTGAAACTGTTATAATTGAAGGAAATCCCAACTTTCAAACTAGGGAGGCCTGAGCAGTGAGATTGATCTTGAGAAGTTTATTATAGAGAATTCAAGCTTGGACTTGTAAAAGATTACTATGAAGAAAGCAAATTCTGCGTAATAGCTATCTCGACTTTTTGGCTTAGATATGTAGCAAATACAAAACAAGAAACAATGCTCTAAAGATTATTTCCTTTTCAGGAGGCTATTTGAATTTAAAGTTTTTATATTCGAGCGACTTCTATAGATTTTATGTGGTAAATATATTTTGTTAGAGTAACATCAGTTTCTTTTTGGATTGATGTACGCGTTCTGTTTGTTTTGACTTTGAATGAATTCAAGTCTTCATTCATCACAATATGAGTAACTTACTGCATTCACGATTCTTTGATATATGCATATAGAACGACCCTCAAAAAAAAAAAAAAAATTCTGATTTTTTTGAAATTGAAAAAACAAATAAAATAAAAGATAATATTTTGGATACGACAATTAATATTTACTTGAATATTAATATCTCCCCATTATCGCTCCTTATACGTCTATTATCTCATGGTATCTCCCATTATCTCTAATATATTTGATAAAAAAAAAATCATCTATTATCCTCTTTTATCATAAAATATATAGATATTGATATAGTTGGTAGATATTGTAAAGTTGCTTATATAAATATAAGCATATACCATGTACTTGATATACATCTTAGAATTATTATCTCTTTCTCTTATATCGTCTTTCCCTTTAATTAATAACAATTACTTATTATTTTAGGCCAGGTTCAAAAAATTGATTATTTTTCAAAGCCTAATCCTTAAGCACTCCCAACTTGAGCCTAAAATGGCCCGGCCCTTTTAACAGAAATTTTTTTCCCCTTTTCCAAAAAAGAAACAAAGTTAAAATAATAAAAAATTCTAGGGTAAGAAATAAATATTATCAAACTTAAGTTACAAACACTACATAAAGTACTAAGTCCATAAATAAATAATAATCATAATATTATCTTATCAAATATATACCTAGATTACAAATATGAACACATATAACATAATTGAAATCATTATCTAAAACTCAAATGAATAAACTTATGTTTAAAACCAGTGGAGATTTAATATATCAAATTAGGACTCAAATGCATTGTATAATGGATTAAAGAATTTTTATAATGTGATTGAACCATATTCAAGTCAAGACATATGTCTTAAAGGCCATTAAAGGTTTACTATAGCAGGATCTAATAAAATAATAAAATGGATTGTATTCAAAGTTATTCAATCTCAACCATTCATTAGCCAATCAAATGGTGGTGATGGGATGAAGAGGGAAAAAGATGAGGAGAGAATCCTCTTCCTCCTGAATGTAAATAGCAAAATGGAAACACATTTAAATGATCCAAATTAAAAAGGTTTATTAAGTATCTAAATAGCAACCTTACGGATCAAATTTGATTGAATCACGTTTTTAGAAAGTTTTCCATTTTTAATTCTGTAAAATAATAAGGAATTTTGGTTCAAGATTGCTTTAGAAGATCTTTTTTTAGTTTCCTAATTTTAGGTAGCATACTTTTTATTCAATTTCAAGTAATTTCCTTCTTTCTTTTTTTTAGGTTTGAAGGTGCTAATGAAGTCAATCAATTATGAAGTCTCCATTTATAACATTAATGTCATAGTGTTTTGATTCAAGAATATTCTATTTTTGTTGTTGTATAGCCTTCAATTTTAAACTTGGATTTAGAATACAAATAGATAATGTTTGAACTAATAAAAAATTTATTCTTACTGAATTCATCCTCTTTGTATGAGCTTTTTTTTTTTTTTTTTTTTTTTTGCATCTTTGTATTTTTGTGCAAATGGTTGATATCAACGATTGATCTTTATTATGGTGTCTTTATTTTGTTTTTACCAAAGGGACATGTACTAACAACCTAAGGTTATAAACAGGATCAGACAAGCAACCTTCCACATACAGGGAGATGTCAAGCCTCTACGCTACAAGGTCCTTGGTTTTGAACATCTATTCGGCGTAGTGTGTTTGGGGTTACAAGCTACAAGTTTGCTTGGGTCTTATTCCGAGTTATTGAACTTATGTTTTGCTTATTAGTAAGTTTATTTTTCCTTCCAATTTTGAATTTGTTTTGATTATGTGATTTTCTTATATATACTTCTTCTTATTCCTTGTATAACCTCTAATCTAATCTTCGTTTCCATTCTATTTTCCTCATAGGAAACTAAGGTTATTTCAAAACCAATGGCTAAAGGCCATGAAAGTAGATTGGAACTAATGGCAAGTGATGATAAAATTAGTGACTTAATAGACCTAGTGTTTGAACATATTATCTCTTTACTTCGAACCAAACAAGCAATTACCACATGCCTTTTGTCCAAGGGGTGGAAGCATCTTCGTTTGTCACTACACAGTCTTTCCTTTGACGAATTCAACTTTGATAGCGTTCACACTTTTCTTCAGTATGTAAATATAGTCACGAGAATGAGGGATGATATATAGAAGTCCTAAAGAAATTTCATCTCATTCTCAGGTCTACATGTAGCAGCGAGCAACTTGTTAAGATTAACACATTATTTTACAAGTGATGGCTGAGCATTGGTTATTCCCCAAATTATATAAATGTTCTTTTGGATGTACCAAAGATGATTATTTGGGACATGTGATCTTTGCTGCTAGTGTTGAAATGGATTCTTCGAAGGTTGCCGCTATACGGGATTGGCTGATTCCTCAATCAAGCATTGAGCTATGTAGTTTCCATGGGTTATCGGGTTATTACCGCATATTTTTTCCCCACTATGCTATGTTGGCCAGCCTCCTTACCAAATTATTGCACAAGGACGCTTTTTGTTGGTCAGAGGAGCTTAGCATGCTTTTGACTCCTTGAAGTTTGCTCTAATTGAAGCGCCTTTATTGGTTTTGCCCAATTTTAGTTTGCCATTTGTTTTAGAAACAGATGCTTCCAACTTTGGCATTGGAGTATTGTTGAGCCAGGCCAAACATTCCATAGCGTATTTTTCCAAGAAAATTTCAGTTAGGATGCAAGCTCAATCAGCTTATCTTAGGGAGCTATATGCTATCACACAAGCTGTAGCGAAATTTTGACATTACTTATTTGGCCATCGCTTCGTGATTCAAACTGAGCAGGAGAGTCTTAAACATCTCAATGACCAAGTTATTCAGATATCCGAGCAGGAGATTATCTTCCCAAATTAATGGGTTATGATTTCATTATTGAATATAAACCAGGATCAACAAAACGGGCAGCTGATGCTCTTCCTAGAGTCACACATATGTCTTTACTTACTGTCACATCTTCTTTAATGGATAAATTGCTACAGCTTTTAAGCCCATCTTCTACTATTCCGGCGCTAATTCTATGTTTGCGTTACGATTCTGCTGATTTTCTTGGTTATTCTAGTAAAGATGATTTACAGTATTGTACAGGTCGCTTGGTGCTACCCGCTGATGCTTCAGATTTTGGTAATCACTTGTTATTGGAGATCCATTCTTTTCCAGTAGGTGGACATGATGAGGAAGGATAACCCAATCTGTCAGCTAGCTAAAGGCATACAGTCTCGTTCAGTAGATTTGCTATCACCACATCATATTCTTACGAGTATATGGACTGATATAGCTATGAATTTTATCACTGCTCTCCCTTTGATTCCAGGGATATTTTGTTATTTTGTTGGTCATTGATCACTTGCCTAAGTATGCTCATTTTATGCCTTTCCCATCTAATTATTGTGAGATTATGATAGCCTTAGATATGACATATAACAATCAAATATGCTATCTTTAATCAGAACAAGAAATACAGCGGAAGTCGATATACCTCTTGCCATTGCTATTGTTTGATAAGAGAAGAATCTACTTGTAACTGCAAAACAGAAACTGTCAGAAATAACCCAAAGGCTCTTCTAACTGGAGTCCGGCACAGTGATGGTATCTGTTTGTGATAGCCTTAACCAGTTAGGGAACTCAGAATTCAGAGAGAAGAAACGCTCTCTTGTTGTAGTTATCTGCCATATCAAAGATGATAGGTGTTGGTTGTTTTCCCCATCAGAAAACCCCCTTTATATAGATAACCTAGATATGAAACCCTAACCTTGACTATTGGGTCTAATGTTGACTACGGGCCACCTAAAGATATTATTATTATCCTAAATATATCTATTGTGATATTATAATAATATTAATAATATTAATAATATCTAATGATAATCTAACATTCTCCCACTTGGCTCGTACTCTGTATGTCAACCGCTCCCTTTAGTCAAATCAATTAAGGTCATACTGCAAGAATCATGGCGATAAGTCCTTTATCATAAAGTATTACTTTCCATGTATTACCAACAGTATTCCTTACCTAATGGGTATTGCTCCATGAATAAACTTTCAAAACTTATATGTTTATTCGGTTCCAAAATAAAAAACTTAAATGTTCATTAATCTCATCATCACCAAAAAGTGTACACAACAATCATAGAGAAAATAAACAAAATCCCAAAATACTCATTGCACACCTCAATTACCCAAAAGACTTACAATCCCCATATGAGGTACATGTATAGCGAACTCATTTGGTCTCATCCCTTTAGTCAAAGGATCAGCTAGCATTTCCCTTGTTCCGATGAGATCAACAGTGACCTGACCATCAGCAATTCGCTCTTTCAAGCCAAGGAATTTCAGCTCAATAAACTTTTTGCTTCCACTCCTTCTTTTATTTGCTATGGCCACTGCTGCCTTATTATCGCAATACATCTTGATTGGCCTGGAGATTGATTCTACAATCTTCAGTCCAGCAATGAAGTGCCTTATCCAGATAGCCTGTGAACTTGCCTCAAAACACGCTATATACTCAGCATCACAAGTAGAAGGAGCTGTGAGTGTCTGTTTGGCACTCTTCCAGGAAATAGCTCCCTCAGCTAATAGGAAGATGTAACCTGTCATAGACTTGTTGGTGTCTACACATCCTCCCAGATCAGAATCTGAGTAACCCGTCACTTCAAGATTCTCTGTCCTTTTGTAAGTCAACATAAGGTGCTTGGTGCCTTGGAGATACCTAAACACCTTCTTTGCAGCTTCCCAATGCATTTTACCAGGATTGCATTGGTATCTCCCTAGCATGCCTACTGCAAAAGCTATGTCAGGTCTTGTGCAGACCTGTGCATACATCAAGCTTCCTACAGCAGAGGCATAGGGAACTTTTTCCATCTCCTTTTTCTTTAATTCTGTGTCAGGACACTGACTTAGACTGAAGAAATTCCCCTTTTCAATGGGAACAACGTTAGATGAACAGTTTCTCATCTTGAAACGCTCAAGAACTTTGTTGATATAGGTTTCTTGAGAAAGGCCTAAAAGACCCTTTGCTCTATCCCTATGGATCTTAATGCCAATGACATAAGATGCCTCACCCATGTCCTTCATATCAAAGTTCTTAAACAAAAACTGTTTCACCTCACGTAACAGTCCTAAGTCATTGGTTGCAAGCAATATGTCATCGACATACAAAATCAAAAATATGGATTTGCTCCCACTATTCTTATGGTATATACACTGATCCAAGATATTCTCAACGAAACCAAATGAAGAGATTACCTCATGGAATCTTAAATACCACTGCCTGGAAGCTTGCTTTAAGCCATATATTGAGTTTCCTAATTTGCATACCAAATGTTCCTTATCCTTTGCAACAAAACCCTCAGGCTGCTTCATGTAGACTTCTTCCTCAAGAACACCATTGAGAAAAGCAGTCTTAACATCCATTTGGTGCAACTCCAAGCCAAAATGCGCAACCAATGCCATGATAATACGGAAAGAATCCTTAGTTGAAATAGGAGAAAATGTCTCCTTGTAATCAACTCCTTCCACCTGAATGAAACCCTTAGCAACCAACCTTGCCTTGTAGCGCTCAATGTTACCCTGTGAGTCCCTTTTGGTTTTGTAAACCCATTTACAGCCAATGGCCTTGGACCCACTAGGCAACTCTACAAGTTCCCATACATGGTTGTTTGCCATGGAGTTCATTTCTTCATTCATAGCATTATACCACAATTTGGAGTTCTCACTTTTCATAGCCTGAGTAAACGTTAATGGATCATTATCAATTCCAATATCACAATCATTTTCAGTATTATACACTACGTAGTCATCTGGAATTGCCGGTTTTCTTGCCATTGTTGATCTCCTTAACTCAACCTCTTCGGCTGGGTCAGGTTGCTCGTTTGGAACATTCTCTGTCACAACTGGTGGTAAGTCTGTATTTGTGACAGGTGGACCTTTAGGTATATGTTCCACACGTCCCGCATGATCAACTATGGGTATTGGGACAGTCTCAATTGGCGTGACATATCTAGCGGTAGAAATGTCGCCAACAGCCGATGTCCCTTCCTCAATTGTGCTATGGGATCCCTCTATGTGATCGTCTACAATCTGATCACTCCCACTAATCACATCATTCTCAAGAAACTTGGCGATTCTACAAAACGCACTGAAGGTGGAGGACAATAAAACTTGTAACCCTTAGACCTATCCGCATAGCCTACAAAGTAAGCTCTAATGGTCTTAGGATCCAATTTCTTTTCTTGTGGGTTATACACTCTTACTTCCGCAGGACAGCCCCACACCTTAAAGTGATTTAAACTGGGTTTCCAACCTTTCCAGATTTCAAAGGGTGTCTTAGACACTGCCTTTGTTGGAACCCTATTCAAAATGTGTACGGCTGTCTTGAGTGCTTCCTTCCACAAGGAAATTGGCAGTTTGGAGCTACTCATCATGCTCCTAACCATGTCAAGTAAGGTCTTATTTCTTCTTTCAGCTACACCGTTCATTTGAGGTGAGCCAGGCATGGTATATTGTGCAACTATACCTTGCTCTCAAAGAAAATCCGCAAAAGGACCTGGCGCTTGTCCTTCACTAGTGTATCTACCGAAATACTCACCACCTCTATCAGATCTCACGATCTTGATTGGTTTCCCAATCTGTTTTTCTACTTCAGCCTTATATACCTTAAAGGCATCTAGTGCCTCACTTTTATTATAAAGCAGGTAGATATACGTGTATCGTGAAAAATCATCAATAAAGGTAATAAAGTACTTTTGACCGTGCGCGGTTAGGTCTGGGCAACATATGTCAGTGTGTATAATTTCGAGCAATTCAGAACTTCTTTTAGCTCCCTTATGTGACTTACTGGTCTGCTTTCCCCTTATGCAGTCCACACAGGTACCAAGATCCGAATGGTCTAAAGATGGAAGAATTCCTTTTTTAGTTAACCTCTTGATCCTGTCAGTAGAGATATGTCCTAATCTCTTATGCCACAAGGTAATAGAGTTCTCATTCATCATATTTCTCTTAACACCATGCATAGCAGAAAAAACATTTGAATATCCAGAGACAATTTTAAATAAACCATCAATCATAACAACCTCAGCAATTGGAGTAGAGTTCAAACTTAAATATTTCAAATCATTTTCTAACAAAATACCATAATTAAATGGAATAAGTTTGGATAATGAAATCAAATTCCTCTTGTAAGAGGGTACATAAAAAGTCTCTGGTAAGTCCAAAACAAAATTATTTGAAAAAATAATTCGAAAAATTCCAATTGCTTTCACCGGATCTCCTTTCCCACTTCCTGATAAGACTTTAGTCTCATTGGGACGAGGAGGCCTGGTTGTTAGAAAGCCCTGCATGGTAGTAGAAATATGTATTTGAGCACCGGTATCAATCCACCATGTATCCTTTTGGATACTAACATTATGTGCTTCAAAAGTAACAAAGGACATTGGCATACCTTTATGCTCGAACCAAGCCTTTCTTTTATGGCAATCTTTCTTCATATGCCCTTTCTTCTTGCAGAAGAAACACCTGACATCCTTCTTTGTGTCGGCCTTGGCAGGAGGAATCTTATTCTTTTTCTTTTTATCATTCCCCTTTTCCTGCTTCTTGCCGCCACTCTTATTGGAGCTTTCCACCATATGAGCTTCCTTAGGTGCACCCTTTCCCTTTAATAACTGTCTAGTCTCCTCTTGCACACACATGGACATGAGCTCATCAATTGTCCATATATCCTTATGTGTGTTGTAGGAGATTTTGAAAGTTTCATATTGTTTTGGAAGGGATTTCAGAATTAATTACACCAAGAACTGCTCAGTTGGCTCCATATCGAAGGATTTCAGACGAGAGGATAAATCTCTCATCTTCATGATATGTTCCCGCACCCCGCCAAGACCTTGGAGCTCCATAGAGCACAACTCCAACATGATGGAACCACCCATCTGCTTGTCAGTTGGCCTATATTGTTTCTCAATAGCTTCCAAGTATTCCTTGGCGGTCTCGCACTTCGGAATTGCTTCCTGAAGGCATTTTTGGATCCTAGTCCTTATGAGTAGCATAGCACGACAATTAATCTTTTTCCAATAGCTATGATACTCCTTAGTTTCCTCATCTGCTGAATCAGTAGGCATAGGGGGCCTTGGAGTCTCAAGGACAAAGTCCATATCCATGCACCCCAATTGCAAAAGGACATCATCCTTCCATTCAGAGAAGTTGTTGTTATCCAAAAACACATTCCTACCAGCTTGAGCCAATATGCTAGTGGGAAACATGGTAGTGGGTAACTGAGATGAAATATTAGCTGCGTTATTCAGAGAATCAAAACAGAAATTAGATATATAATTTGAGGCAACCACAATTCACTGTGCCATGCATGCTTTAGAAAACCAATAAAAAGCATACAAATATAAATACGTATCACTAAAATCTACCTGTGGGCAAAGAAATTAGCATAGCATGTATTTATCTCAAAATGGTGGAACTAAAACACATTTATATCTCCTAATACCTGTGGGCAACTTAGGAAATAATAAGGTCATTTTATCCCACCCTAATTAAATATACTCTTATAATTATCTACCTGTGGGCAAAGATTAATTATAGTTGCATATTTAATTACAATTGATATTTTCTAACCATATGTGATGTATGCAACTTAAGAAAAGGATGCTGTGGCTACTCCTTTAAGACAAAAGCATATCACAAAATATCATAATGTGCAATCATTAAAATCAATTATATGCACATACTTTATTGGGAATTATTAAATTAATTTGACCTTAATTTAATTTAATAAAACTCCCACTAATTATAGCATCCACAAAAATATTGTTTAATAATTAATCTATAGCATATTTCACTTAATAATTCCAACATGTGAAATAGCCAAGATTAATTTTCCTAAATTTAAAAAATTAAAATGATGCTAAAACAACTACACATGCTAAAATATGACATATATAATTAAAACAATTATAAAAGTCAATATATATAGCTATATATGATTTCTGGAATTTAAAAACATAAATAGCTTAACAATTTAAAATATTAGAAAAACCAAAAATAAAATTCCAGAAGTGAAATAGGACCCAAAATTGAATTTTTCGCAGCCCAAATATGTAATAAACAAAAATAGGCCCAAAATCGCAAGCCCAAATGCGTTAAGGATCCAAAGGCTTTTTTTTATATTAGCCCAGAAACGTATCGGCCCAGAAAACTTAAATTTTTTTTAATAAAGACCCAAATCCAGGCCCAAAACGCGCGGCCCAGTAAGTTGATATAAGTGAAACGGTGCGTTTCACTTAGGGTGAAACGGCGCCGTTTTGGCGCAACTGAAGGGCTCCTTGCATAGTCAAAACGCGCCGTTTTGACTTAAGTCAAACGGTGCGTTTTGACTTTTCCCTTCCACCCGGATCAAAAGCCCTAACCCGACCCGAAGACCCGGTTCCTTGCAACTCCCAGCCGCCGCTCGTGCCTGAAATTCCAGGCGTCGTTTCCGGCCACCTGGATCACGATTCCGGTGTCCTTGATGCTGGGAAAAGGCGAGGGTTCTGGATACAACCTAATGGAGATTTTATCTCCTTGATTCTTCCATGATTTCAACGCTCATAAATTTGAAAAACAAACGGGTATTCAAGCGAAAAATCTGATTCTTGTTCTTCATGTTTCAAACAGCAGAAAATCCCGATGTTGTAACAGTAAATGAAAGCAAAACAAATGGGCTGTGATTTTCAGCCAAAAATCTAGATTGGAAGAATATCGAATCAAGGTGCCAAAAATATATGGGCAACAATATTCAACAAATAAGAAAATCAAAACCCAGTCTTTATTCCCAAAAATTATTGGCTTCAACACAGATCCAAATAAAAACCAAACGAGAAAAATATAAGCCGAATCTGTAAAGGTTCTTCCCAAATTCTTTATATATGATATCAAACAAAAATATATATAGAAGCAATATGAGAGAACACACAACAAAATTGTAAGCAAAACCATATGAGAAAAATTAAGACAATAATTCTCATGCATAAGCAGATCCTTAAACGAAATTACGATACTAAAATTAATTTCATATGATCAACAACAAAAAGCAAGGTAGAGAAAATTAATGGCTCTGATGCCACATGTGAGATTATGATAGCCTTAGATATGACATATAACAATCAAATATGCTATCTTTAATCAGAACAAGAAATACAGCGGAAGTCGATATACCTCTTGCCATTGCTATTGTTTGATCAGAGAAGAATCTACTTGCAACTGCAAAACAGAAACTGTCAGAAATAACCCAAAGGCTCTTCTAACTGGAGTCCGGCACAGTGATGGTATCTGTTTGTGATAGCCTTAACCAGTTAGGGAACCCGGAATTCAGAGAGAAGAAACGCTCTCTTGTTGTGGTTATCTGCCGTATCAAAGATGATAGGTGTTGGTTGTTTTCCCCATCAGAAAACCCCCTTTATATAGATAACCTAGATATGAAACTCTAACCTTGACTATTGGGTCTGATGTTGACTACGGGCCACCTAAAGATATTATTATTATCCTAAATATATCTATTGTGATATTATAATAATATTAATATTAATAACATATCTAATATCTAATAATAATCTAACAATTATTCCAGTTAGAGTGTGGCTGAAGCATTAATTCATTCAGTGGTGAAATTACATAATTTTCCTCAAACCATTGTTTCGGACAGGTACAAGCTTCTTGTTAGTTCTGTTGGAGGCATTTGACTACGCTACATGGTTTGGGTTTACACGAGTTTGGCCTATCACCCATAAACTAATGAGCAATCTGAAATTCTGAATAAATGTGTGGAAATGTTTTTTACGTTGCTTTGTTTTTTATTATCCTAAACTTTGGCTCAAACAAAACAAATTTATACAAAATAATGCAGGCATCCATGTCCTTCATCCTACTACCTCAAACAAAAGCACTCCAATCAACCTACTCCTTTGTAAAAACATATTCCAAAAAGGGTGAGATTCAAAGAATATCAGTAATAGCATATTTTATATATAATTAAATATAAATTTTATGTAGCATGTGAATAAATCACTATAAATAAATTTTGCACGTTTCAATCCCGCTACTAAGTTGTGCTCAAATTAGAATTTTCTGAAATGCGTATAATTTATGATTTTCATAAGAATCTTCAAATTATAAATTAAACTCATGGTCTCATATAATTTGTCTATAATAACATAACTCATCGTCTCTTAGGATCATGCCTATAAAAATACAACTCATTGTCTCATATGATTATGTTACTCATGATCTTCTAAGATCAAGTCTATAATAATATAACTCTTGGTCTTTAGGATCACGTCTATAATAATATAACTTATGGTCCCATAGCATCATGTCTATAATAATATGTTAACCTCTTGAAATTCATGCCATTTTAGCACATTTTCCTATAGTTCATACACTTTTTGGGTGGAATTATACATATTTTGATGTAGATATGAAGGAAAATGTGCCAAGTTGATATTTGGGTTAAAGTCATTGAAATTCTTGGTTTATTAATTGTGAATATGTTACACTGTTTTTATCAACTTTGGCTTTTGTAGATTTCATTGCTTGTTAGGTGAGTGAAGCCAATCAATTAAGCCACATTTGAGTTGTATTTGAAGCTAAAATCAAGGGGTAAGAAGTGGAAAAGAAGATTTAAAACAATCAAGAAATCTGAAAAAAATGACTCTGCAGCAAGTTATTGGTCACAGCCAAAAGCATAGGCAAAATTCCTGGCCACAACCAAATCCTGAAAAATTCCAGGCAGAGAGTTATTGGCCGCGGCCAACCAGTGCAGGCAAAAATCTTGGCCGCAGCCAAAACTATTGACAGACTACACAGGGAAAATTTCTGCTCGAAAATTAGGTTTAAAAACACTCTCAACTCACACTAAAACACATTTTCTTGACTTGGGCTTTCTTTGGAGATTACTTGGGAGCATTTCTAAGCTAGGGTTTGGAGATTTTCAAGGAGATTCAAGTGGAGATTGAAGATTTGAAGAGATTCAACCTCATTTCTCTTGGTTTTGCTTGTTCTTCTCTCTTTCTTCTCTGAAATTTCTTCCATGGCTGTTCATATTTTTCAGATTTGTATATTCTTCTTTATGAGTGGCTAAACTTCTATTCTAGGATTATTTTAAACCTTTGTATGGATTAACACTTGGTTCTTCCTCTCTTTTGGTATTAAATTATATATATGTGTTGATTTTATCCTTCTCATCATGCTTCTAAGTGTTTGGCCATCATTTAGATTGATTTGTTCATGTGGGTTTGACTTGAGAGAGCTTATCCATGTGTAGAACTTGGTTAAAATCATGCTTGTCTTGAAATTTACATGATAAATGTTTACATGATAAATGGAAAGTTTGTTGGTAAAATATAGATATCTTTGCTAACCTTACATTGTCACATTAGGGTTTGTTCTTAAAGGGGATTTTCATGATTTGTAGCAAGAGATTGTGCCTTTTAATGAAAAGATAAACTTGGTTTTGACTTGAAAGAGCTTATTCAAGTGCATATGAACCCTAGACAAACACATATATTCATGAAAAATACCATTTGAGAGGGAGTCATTTCATGTCTTATGATATGCAAAGGGGATAAATAATCCTAGACCCCATTTAATCCTTAAAGTCAAAGAATCCATTGTTTTTATCACTTTCTAGTATTTAGAAATAGATTTTCAACATATCTTCACACAACCCAAAAATATTTTCTTAGTTCAACTTGATTTGATTGAAATCACTTAGTCTTTTGTTTGGTCAAAGATTTTAGTCCAAATCCCCGTGGGAACGATATTTTATACTACTTGCGATCCGTACGCTTGCGGTTAATGCTTGACGGCGAACATAATATAACTCTTGACTTATGATATTTGTTGGATTAGCTCATGGTCACGAAATAATAAATGTGTGTATGAACTCATGACCATGATAAACTAATACTTGTGCAAGGCTAATTATTAGATAGGATAGAGCTATTACCTGATACGCGACCAAACCAATCTTTAAGAACATCTTTATTTGACTTTGGCTCTTGTGGAGGGCTCAACAGAAATAAAACCCTATGTATACATATAAATAAATGAACACTTAATCCATTTCACATAAATAAACATAAT
Organism: Mimosa bimucronata; assembly: GCA_037074515.1. Taxonomy (NCBI): domain Eukaryota; kingdom Viridiplantae; phylum Streptophyta; class Magnoliopsida; order Fabales; family Fabaceae; genus Mimosa; species Mimosa bimucronata. Next base: position 9,074,334 of record CM073446.1, read on the forward strand.
ACTCTTTGACTTTACTTCTAGGAAAATCTGACTCTATTATTCCCAAAGCTTGGGGTCTTATCTGAGTACTCTACCCTTGAGAACTCAAGGTATCAAGTCTCACGAATTTTGCATCTTAAATTTAATTCTTGAGGCTTCATCATGATAAACCATCACTTAACACTTCACACTTCCATGTCTAATGCTACTTTCTATCTTCAAACAGTATTCCGAATCAGTCTTCCAATATACTCCTTTTTCAAAATCCTTACTCATTCAACCTATACCCACAATTTTCCCAAGTGTTTCATACTTCTACTACTAACATATTTACCATTGTTTGCTAAGTTTTATTCATTTTCTTCGTACCACTTATTTCATTTCCTAGAACCAATCGTCTAACACCTTATTAAACACCCATATAGCAGCATCTAATAAACTAGAAAATAATTTCAGATTCCAAATCATCATTCTCAAATTAGTCTCGTCATGTAAACAGTCCACCTGTCATTATCAAATTCAAAACATCTCTCCCCATAATAATGCAACACTTTTTAATTCTTTTATTGCAAAACATTTAATTTCTAATTATAATCACATGCTCTTTTAAAATTAAACTATCACTCACTTACACATGCTAATCCAATATCTCATAGCAATAGCAACCAACAGTCTACATTCTCTCTACCATTCAGTACTCAATCATATCATTAACCATGTTCTTTAACCGAAATTTTCTAATTACTTTCTAACAGGTGGGTTCATAGAACCATGAACAAATTCACCCATATTAAAATTAAGAATCAGAGTCCAATAAATTATTGCTATGAAGCCACAACCCATGTATCACAGAGTATTCCTTCTTTAAATTATTAAACCACACACATACCATTCATACCACCTTACATATTCCAATGAGTATCTGAATACTTTAAGACATTTATGTAACATTCTGAGCAACTTGTTTCTAATTTCCATTAAGAATCATGCTTTCTCTAACTTTAAACAACTTCCAGTATTATTGACATTGCTTACACTCAATCACCTATAAGGTTTAAAGTCTTTGAATTCAATCATGATGCAATCACCTTCCTAAACTTCATTGTCTTGCTTTTTAAGTCCAGATGATTCAGATTCTGAAAAGAATAAACCCCAAACAGTAATAGAGCAAGAATTTTTCAGACACGAAGAACACTGTTTATTCTTTTAAAAATATCTTCTACGCTTCGAATTTCATTCTCAATGTAAAATAATTAATTTCTTACAAACATACCATGGCTTCTAACTAAAAAAATTGAACTCAAACATGGCATGCTCAAAACATAGTAGGGAAAGATTAATGCTCGGAATTACTACTTAACACCACAAATTAACCATGCATGCTCGAAAATCAACTTCAAGAAACTCTTACTAACATTCATACGCTAATTAGCTTCGTATTGGGTCAAAATCAGTCAAAACTCGACGGTGAACAGTGACAGAAATAAAGATTCAGGATTTCGGTCTCAAATCTTTCATAAAAATTAAAATCTCCTTAGAAAATTTCCAAATCAAAACTCAAGATTCCTTTAATCAGGTTTCAACTCTCTAAATCTCCCAAACCCAAGTCGAACCCACTCTCAAACCAGAGCTTAACGAAGAAACAAAGGGTATAAATGGAGAGAAGAGACTCACGTTGCTCTCTCTCTCTCTGAAAGAAGAAGAAAATTAAAAAGATGCTGATGAATATGATGAATGAATGAGAGGGAGAGACAGAGACGGTGAGGGTATTAGGCAAGGGTGGGTACCAAATGACGATTTTACCCTCCACTTTATAAAATAAGATATTTTTCTCGTAGGGGTACTTAGGTCATTTTAAGTGTTATACTTCTCTATTTTTCATTTAGTACCCATACTGCAACTTTTTAACTATTTTTAAGTTTATTCCCTGTTCCAAATATAATTTCTAGAAACTAATCCTTATATCAAACTCAGAATTTTCTTTCACTATAATTTTTTTAAACCTCAAAATAATTGTTCTAAAATTCCCACATTTAAATTTATCATCCAACTATTTTTCCTCTATTTTTGAGGAAAATAAACCTTAAAAATCTTTTAAAATACATCGAATTTTATAAAATTATGGGTAAATGTCCAATTTCGCTCTTGAAGTAACTCAATAAGAGCATTCAGTGTCCGGAAGTAACAAATGGAGCATATGTACCCTGAAAGTAGCAAAAGCAACGCGTTTTGACCCACTAAGGGAGCGTATTTACCCTGGAAGTATGTTTGTTGTTGGCCAAAATGCGCCACTTTTGCTATTTTCGGGTAAATATGCTCCCTTTGTTACTTCCGGACACTGAATGCTCCTATTGGGTTACTTTCATAGTGAAATTGAAAATTTCCCCTAAAATTATTTATAGGACCTTTTAATCTCTAAATAATACCTCAAGACTTTGAATCACTTCTCATTTCTTCTTTTCAAAATTTCAGTGTGTTACATCCCATCCCAATCAAGATTGAGACAAAGTCGGGACAAAATGGGACACTTGACAGAAATCCAGCCCCAATACCTTGTTACCAAGACACGGGACGAGGTTGCCCCAATCCTGTTCCATCAACCCCCTTAGATTAAATGTTCATAAAAGATTATTTAGAATAAGATTTCCATTTCTTGGGCATGAAACCATTCTTATAAACTCAATTAACATTAAAATAATTATCTCCCATTTTCCCTAATTATTTGAGGCCTATTTGAGGTCCGACCGGAAAACAGGGCAAACCTGTGGTCAGTCCGATCGGTTCATGCCTGAACTGGAGGAAGGATTCTAACTAGGGATGGCCGGTTGAACCCGCCCGGTTTGAGAGAAACTCGGGCAACCCGACGGGTGGGACGGGTTGCCCGAGTGAAAAAAAAATTTGAAAAACCATCGCCTTCTTCTCCGTTCCTTCTACCATTCTCCATGTTGTTGGTTTCCTCTCACACTCTCAACCAAACTTCCAGCAACAGAGAAAGTCGACTCCCAACTCGGATCGGAAGACAGAGGTAAGCCGCTGGGGATATTGGAAGACAAAGGTGAGACGGTGGGAGTAAGAGAGCAGCAGAGAGAAAAAAAAGATGGGTAAGAGATCGAAACATTAGACTATGCCGATCTTCATCTCATGAGACTTCTATCTCCACAACATTTTAGAACGGAGAAAAGAAGGAATTTGTTGAGAGAGTGAAGAAGTCAAGAGGAGTGAGAGTCTATGAGGGATAGCGTACCACTACCAACTATTTCCTTGGTTATTAGATGTCCACGTTACTCTCTTCTCTCCTGTCAAGTCACGCACGATTCACCAAGTTTGAAATTTGAATTGGCAATCAGATTGCCTTTTTCTCTCACTCAATGTAATTGCTTAAATTTTTATTTATGAAAACGCAAATAAGAAACAACAATTATTCATTTCATTAACAAGTAATTATTTAATCTCCATTACTTGTTTATCTGGTACAAAGATTTTGCTCATATGATAATTTAATCAATGTCTTTATTTATATATTATTTCTTATAGTTGAATAAGAATAATTTTGTACATTTCATTTAAATTATATTATTTTAATATAGCCGGTTTGACCCACGGTCCAGTGCCTCAACCTGTTTAATGTCCGGTCCGGTTTTTTGAACCTTGAAAATTACATTAATAAAATAAAACTAACCTATACAAATTCTAACCTATCTCTCAACACTCCCCCTCAAGCTGAGAACTGAATAAATCTACATTTCCCAGCTTGTTCAATAATTTGATTCGGTTTTCTTTCCCAACTGATTCGGTTAATATGTCAGCCTCTTGGTTTGTTGACTTAACATGCTCTAAACTAATTAATTTTTGATTGACTTTCTCCCTTACAAAATGACAATCAATTTCTATATGTTTAGTTCTCTCATGAAATTAAACACAGGATTTGTGGCTATATATGTAGCAGATTTGCTATCACAGAATACTTTAACAGGTTCACTGCTTACTATATTCAAATCTGACAAAATACCCTTTATCCAGACTATCTTAGATGCTGCGGAGGCCAAGGCTCTATATTCTGCTTCTGCTGAGGATCTGGATACAGTGCTCTGCTTCTTTGTTTTCCACATAATGAGTGATCCTCCAAATTTAACACAATAGCCAGTCACAGATCTTCTGGTTGTTGGACTTGCACCCCAATCTGAATCGCACCAGCAATTTAGGCTTAGATTTTCACTGGAACTCAGTAACACACCACGTCCAGGAGACTGCTTTAAGTAGCGTAAGACGCCATAGGCCGCTGCCATGTGAGATTTTAGTGGAGTTGCCATGATTTACTTAAAACCTGCAAGGGAAAACTTATGTCAGGACGGGTCATAGTAAGTTAAATCAATCTTACTATTAGATTCCTATATCTCTCTGGGTCCTTTAATAAATCTTCCTTACTATGTTTTCCTTCTTCATAAGCAACCAACCTCAAACTAGGCAACATAGGCAATGTAAGTGGTTTGTAGCCACTCATCCCTGTGTCTGACAGGAGATCTAATACATATTTTCTTTGAGATAGAACAATACCTCTCTTTGATCTTGCCAACTCTATACCTAGAAAATATTTCATCATACCTAGATCCTTAATTTTAAAAATTCTTATGTAGTAACGCCTTTACCTCCTTTATCCCTTGTTCTGAACTACCTGTCACAAGAAAATCATCTACATATACTAAAACCAAAACAGATTCGTTGTTGACATTCTTTGTAAATAATGAATAATTATGTGCACTTTGTTTAAATCCTCCACTAATTAAAGCTTCAGTCAGTTTTTGATTCCACTGCCTCGAAGCTTGCTTTAAACCATATAAAGATTTTTTAAGTTTACAAACCATGTTATTTTGTTTATTTTCAAATCCTTCTGGCATAGTCATGTATATTTCCTCTTCCAAATCTCCCTACAAGAAAGCATTTTGAACATCCATTTGATGAAGATCCCAATTATTAAGAGATGCTAATTTAAGGACTAGCCTAACTGTAGTCATTTTTACTACTAGTGAAAAGATCTCATGATAATCAATCCCCTCTGTTTGACTATAACCTTGGGAAACAAGTCGGGCCTTATATTTGTCCACCTCTCCATTTGGTTTATATTTAATTTTAAAGACCCATTTACAACCTATTGCCTTTTTGTGTTCGGGTAAAGCTACTATGTCCCAAGTTTCATTATTTTCTAAAGCTTCTATTTCATGGTTCATTGCTTTTACCCAATGACTATTTTTTACTGCTTCCCTATATGATTGTGGTTCAGATACAGAATCAATAGCACATAAGTAAGGTAAATGTGAAGGAGATATTTTATCATAAGAAATATATTTTTCTATGGGATATTTGCATGTACCTTTGCTGGATTGACTATTGTTATCCATACCATATTTTTGAAGCATCAAATTGCATATATAGTCAGTGGCCCAATTAAATCAGTCTAAAATATAATTTAATAGCTAGGAATTTAATTAACACAACAACCCCAATATATAAACTACAAACAGCAAAAATGAATATGCCTTTATGTATAAATTAAATGTCCTAGAGTACCTAAAAATCAATTTCCTTACCATAGTTAATATTAATTCCTTTTCGCGTCTATAATAAATTTATTAGCCTAAATTCCAATAAACTAACATTATAACTCCTTTTATTTCCCTAAATCAGCGATAATCTAAGAGCAAAGGAAAAACTTGGGCTGACCACACACATAACAAATCATAAAGAAATGAATGAAGGAAGGAAAAGAATGGAACACCTAAACCCATGTCAGCAATGGACAGTTAAAGAGGAATTAAAATACACCTTCATTCCACTGTGCAAGCATCAGTAAGGAAAAGTTACAGACATACCTAAGCTTTCACAAAAACTTAACCAACTCCTCAAAATCTTTCACAAAACTCCTTAACCAAAGCTTAAACTTGTTTTTGACCGGTTTAGAAGCTTCAAAATTCCCTAGCACCCAGATCGATCCTCGCACAAAATCGCTCAAACCGAAGGAGTTAAGGGTAGAAATAGGAGAGAGGGAAGTCACCTGAACTCAACCCAGTACTTGCATGGGTCTTCGGAGCTCCACGCCGCCGTGAATCGCCGTCGTTGAGGGGGGGAAGTTGGGGGGCTGGGGGGAGCTGTGGGGGGGAAGCTGGGGGGCTTGAGGGATTTAGAGGGAGCTGAGGGCGCGGGATCTGAAATATTGGGGGTGTGGGGGTGGAAAGCGTTTCAATTTAAAAAAAAATATTTCTGTGACTTTCAACGTCACACTTTATAAAAGTGTGACGTTGAAAGTCACAGAAATTTTTTTAAAAAAATATTTAAAAAAAAAATTCGTGACTTTCCATGTCACACTTAAATTAAGTGTGACTTGAAAAGTCACGAATTTTTGTTTAAATATTTTTTTAAAAAAATTTCTGTGACTTTTAACGTCACACTTAATTTAAGTATGACATGGAAAGTCACCAATTTTTTTTTAATTTTTTTTTAAAAAAATTCGTGACTTTCAACGTCACACTTAATTTAAGTGTGACGTTGAAAGTCATGAATTTTTTTTAAAAAAAATTAAAAAAAAAATTGGTGACTTTCCATGTCACACTTAAATTAAGTGTGACTTGGAAAGTCACTAATTTTTTTTAAAATATTTTTTTTAACAAATTTCTGTTACTTTCAACGTCACACTTAATTTAACTGTGACGTTGAAAGTCACCAATTTTTTTTAAAAAAAAAATTTAAAAAAAAAATTGGTGACTTTTCATGTCACATTTAAATTAAGTGTGACTTTGAAAGTCACAGAAATTTTTAAAAAAAATATTTAAAAAAAAAATTGGTGACTTTCAACGTCACACTTAATTTAAGTGTGACATGGAAAGTCACCAATTTTTTTTTAAATTTTTTTTTTAAAAAATTCGTGACTTTCAACGTCACACTTAAATTAAGTGTGACGTTGAAAGTCACGAATTTTTTTAAAAAAAAAATTTTAAAAAAAATTGGTGACTTTCCATGTCACACTTAAATTAAGTGTGACTTGGAAAGTCACCAATTTTTTTTTAAAAAAAAATTTTAAAAAAAAATTGGTGACTTTCCACGTCACACTTAAATTAAGTGTGACGTTGAAAGTCACAGCAATTTTTTTTTTTCGTTTTGTAACATACAACGTCACACATATCTAAAGTGTGACGTTAAAACTTTCAACGTCACACTTTAAATTATGTGTGACGTTGTAACTCCCTCCATCTCCAACTTAATTACGAAAATGCCACCGCATTTTTTTTTCATGTCACTTTTATAAATATGTGACGTTAATTGGTGACATGAAAAGCCTGTTTTGTAGTAGTGTACGCAAGGTATCTTAAACGGCGTTCGATTGGACCATTACTTGAAGTCAGTCTCAAAGAGTTTGTGCCTCCTGATGTTTCTCACTATCCATTTACATTAAAGGAAAGGCTAAAGAATTTGGTGTCAGCTGATGTTTATCACTATCCATTTACATTGGAATCTTTATCAAATGTTACAACACTACGGATTAATTCGGTATGATGATACTATATTATATAACTAAATTCATATTTTTGCCATAACCACAAAAAAACAGTGAAATTTAGCTATTTCTATGGTTAATTCATTGTTCTTATTAGTATAAATATATTCATTCTTAGTTTGATAATTGATTTTTTTTTTATCTTGTCTCCCTCTTGCAGACTAAAGATCTCGACACTCGAACATTTTATAATTTAATCCACCTGGAAATAAGATAATTTTCTCATGGTTACAGAACAATATTGGGAAGGTCCCAGAACTTCCCCAAGCTTGAAGCTGTTATAATTGAAGGAAATTCCAACCTGGAAGCTAGAGAGGCCTGAGGAGTGAGATTGAACTTGCATATTTTATTATGGAGAATGCAAATTTTTCATTATATCTTTCTCCACATTTTGGCTAAGATGTGTAGCAAAAGTAAAACAAGAAATAATGCTCTAAAGATTATTTCCTTTTTCCAGAAGCTCTTTGAATTGAAGTTTTTTTTATTCAAAATACTTCTTTAGATTTTGTGTGATAAATATATTTTGTTAGAGTAACATCTCTTTCTTTTTGGATCGATTTACGCGTTCTGTTTATTTTGACTTTGAATGAATTCAAGTCTTCATTGATCACAATATGAGTAAGTGAGTAACTCACTGCACTTCACGTTTCTTTGATAGATGCATAGAGCTAAAAAATATAATGATTTCTGATTGTTTCGAAATTTAAAAAACCAAATAAAAATAAAAGATAATATTTTGAATACGACTATTAACATTTACTTGGTGAACAAATATTATCTTAAAAGTTTTTTTTTAAGTTTATTAATATTATATATGAATATAATATTTATGTGGATACTCATATTTCCCCATTATCGCTCTTCATATGTCCATTATCTCATAGTATTTCCCATTGTATTATTCATCGCTGATAGTATTGACTAATCCCCTAGCCGCGGGTCATCCACTTATAAGTAAAGTGTTGGCCACAAAATGCTCTCTATACCCAAGGATAATTCGAATTCGAACTCCCAATCACTTGTTTAAAAGACTAAGTAAAGAACCACTAAGTCATACTTACGTGGTTAGTATCTCCCATTATCTCTAATATATCATATTATCCTCTTTATCATCAAATATATAGATATTGATATAGTTGATAGATATGGTAAAGTTGTGTATATAAATATAAGGCATAGACCATGAACTTGATATATCTTAGAATTGCTCCATCTATTCTCTCTCTTTCCTATTGTCTATTTTCCTTTAATTTATAACAATTACTTATTATTTTAGGCTTGATTTCAAAAAATTAATCATCTTCCAAAGCTATAATCCTTGAGCACTCAGTCTTGCGCCTAAAATGGCTATAGTTCTTATGAAAAAATTTATTTTCTTCTTTTCTAAAAAAGAAAGAAAGTTAAATAATGAAAATTTTTAAGGTAAAAATAAATGTTATCAAAATTAAGTTACAAACACATAAAGCACTAAGTCCACAATGTCGGCACATATAACATAATTGAAATCATTTTCTAAATTTCAAATGAATACCTTTGTTTAAAACCAATGGAGATTTAATATATCAAATTAGGGTTCAAATACATTGTATAATAGGTTAAAGATTTTTAGAACATGATTGAACCAAATTTAAGTCTAGATATATAATGTCTTAAATACCCATACAAGGTTTTGAATGCGAATAGCGAAATGCAAACCCATTTGAAAGATCCAAAAATGTCCAAGAAGCATCTAAATAGCATCCTTATATTGCATCCTTATGTTTAAACCCATTTTAGGTTTACTCTGAAGTTCGACAAGAGGATTCCCGTCGTCATGTCATGATGCCTAGTGAAGGAAAAGTGATTGTTGATTCTTCTTCGTTGGTAAGTCAAAGCCCTAGTTTGTCAAGTCAAAGCCCACAAATGTTTGAGGCTAATGTTGCAAACTCAAAGGGTAAATTACAGTGTACTTATTGTAAGAAGAATGGTCACACTCAGGATCGTTGTTGGGAGCTTCATGGGAAACCGGCTGATTGGAAACCAAAGAAAAGTAAGTCTAAGGGTCACCAAGCTCAGCATGATGATTCCTTGAAATCTGATTCAGATTGTCCTTTCAATAGTGCGCAGTTGAATCAAATTCAGGAGCTTTTAAAGCTATTATAGTGTCAATCAAAAACTCCTACTGCATCTATGGCTCATAAAGGTATAAATCACTTTGCTTTTCATTCCACATCGTTTCTGTCTAAATGGATTGTGGATACAGGTGCCTCTGATCACATGATATATGAGGCGCGAATGTTTAAGACCTATATTCCTTGTGTTGGTAATGAAAAAATTTGAACAGCAAATGGCACATTATCATATATTGCAGGGAAAGGAACAGTACATATATCTGATTTATTTAATCTTAACTATGTGCTCCATGTTCCCTATTTGGCATGCAGTCTTCTTTCAATTAGTAAATTGACTAAAGATATGAATTGTTCTGCTCAGGGATGATGATTGGCACAGCTAAGGAGAGTGATGGGCTTTAGTACCTTGACGAATCAACCGTTAATGCTTTATGTTCACGTCTTCTAAGTGGGTTTACTTCTAGTTTTGAAAACAAAGATATTTTGTTGTAGCATCAAAGGATGGGTCATCCTAGTTTATCTTATTTGAAACATTTGTTCCCAAATCTTTCATTGAATAAAAATTTTGAGTTTCAGTGTGATACTTGTGAGTTGGCAAAACATCATCGTACTACTTTCTCTCCTTCACCTTACAAACCCACTCATCCTTTTTCCACTATTCATAGTGATGTCTGGGGTCCTTCTAGTATTTCAAATCGGTCTCGAGAAAAGTGATTTGTTATGTTCATTGATGATCATACGCGCATATGCTGGGTATATTTACTTAAGGATAAAGCTGAAGTGACAACTACGTTCATTGAGTTTTATAATTATGTGTATACTCAGTTTCACACAAAAATTCAAGTATTATTTACTGATAATGGAACTGAATATTTTAATGTAAATCTGATTGTACCATATTTTTATACACTTTTCATTGATAAAATCATTAGATTATTGCATGTTCTTGGGTAATTGCACCTAATTAGGGTAATTTCTGACTTTTGCACACTTTGTTGGAATTTGTTCTAGTCAAGGGCAATTTGGGAATAATTAGCACGATTTATTGTTTAACCCATTTTCAAGAACATTTTATGCTACCTTAGGTCCATTTTATATACAGCTCATAGAAGAAGCATACCCAAATTAAGAAGCCAAGTTGCAGCGAAGAATTCTGGACGGAGCAGAGGAAGAAAGTGAAAAAGAGGCAGAAACCTCGAGGCCACGGCGAAGCTCACGGTGAGAAAGACAAGAAGAAGCAAAAGCTCCTGTCCCTCGCCACGGCGAGCTGACGATGAGCTCAAAGCCAAAAGTTCCAGAATGGGTGTTTGCTCGCCGTGGCGAAAGTCCCGAGAATCTGCAAAAATCTGACGCGTTTTTAGGGTTTCTAAGGCAGTATAAATAGATCCAAACACCCCCACCTTTAGTTCCTAAGCCTCCTATGCACGAAATACACCTCCTATGCTAGGGTTTCACTCATTCCCTTCATTCCTCACTCAAATCTTCATCTTCCCACTCAATCTCACCTCCATTCTTGTTGATTTTCTTGTTCTTCATCTTTCCACCTTCCATTTCCACCATACTTTTTCTTCTACCTTCTTCATCCATGGAGGCTGTGGTCATGGGCTATCTTTGGCTTGAATTTGAGGACATGAGAGGCTAGAATCTTGGTGCTTTGGTGGTGTGAAGGTGGCTTGAGCTTCAATGGGCGAAATAAGGGAGTTGTTTGTTTTCTCATGCTCTTTTCCTTATGTATTGAGTCTTGTGGTTGCATTTCTCTTTGTATATTTGGATTTGAGACATGATTTCCTTTTCTAGTTGTTTATGAATTGGAATATTTGTGTTGGATATTGAGTTATGTTAATTGAATGATATGTATGTTTAAATTTCCTATTGGATTTATGAATGCTATATGATTTTTAGTGGTTGCTAGATTGTGTAGCTTAATTTGTCCAATTGAATGCTATGGTTGCACATTCTTGAGAGGAATCGGTTTTCAAAACTCATGTTCCAACACACACCAAGTGGAGCTTACACTAACCCTAAGTAATAGCTATGAAAGTGGTTGCTTGATTAGTTATTAATTAGGGCTAGTGGACCCCTAGTGGTTGCTTGGGGATTTTTCAATTAGACTTGGTGAATCCTTTAACTCCCAATATCAATTTAATGAAGCGTGAGAGCCACCGTAATATCACCAAAGCCCATTTTATCAATTTCCCTTAATCCAAATCCTTTTTACTCATCAATCAAAAATTACCAAAAAGAAGTCTTTAAATTCTTACTACTTTTGTCAAATGAACTTTTCAAACAAAAAACCCCATATCTTTTATTATTTTAATTGCATTTAGTTAAGATAGGTAGATTAGAAAGACTCCTAAAGTGAAACGACCCGGGGTTGCAACCTATATTGCAATCCTTGGATTGAATTTTGATCTTAACCCCCAAGGCGCATTTAGGCAAAGGTTAAATCAAACTCTTACTTCGTTTTTAAAATCACATGGAGTTGTTCATAACAGCGCATGCCCGTATAGTCCTCAACAAAATTGGGGTTTCTGAACGTAAAAATCGGCATTTGTTAGAAACTACCCAGGCCCTCATACTTAATTTTCATGTTCCAAAATACTACTGGGGGGATGCTATTCTTACTGCCACTCATTTAATTAATCGAATGCCAAGTCGTGTTCTTTCATATGTATCACCTCTTGATAAGCCCCGCGAAACTCACTGAGTTACCCACCTTGATCATCACCTTCCCTTGCGTGTCTTTGGTTGTTCCGTCTTTGTTCATGTGAATAACGCAGCCTCAAAATTGGATCCTCGAGCTCGTAAATGTATTTTCTTAGGTTATTCTAACTCACAAAAGGGGTATAGTGTTATGATCCTCTGTCTAAACGATTGTTTGTTAGTAGGGATGTTACTTTTTAAGAAAAAGAACCATACTATATTCAAAGTCTTCAATTCAGGGGGAGAGTTGGAGTGAATTTCAGCCTATGTCTATTGTTGTTAAGCCTATTCCGCCGCCTCATTTAGAATTGTTGCCTATACCTAATAGTGAGTCTAGTGAATCATCTTTAGAGTTGCCACTTGAAAAGAATTTAGATGGTGAAGCCACTCAGAATGAACACTATAAGGTTTTTACACTGCAGATCAAACAAGGTAGTAAGCCTAAAGCCTCTGAGGTTGTTCCAGTTGCTGAACCGGTGATAGATTCTGTTCTGGGTGATGATGGTGACATACCTGAGGAAGAAGAAAATGTAGATCTTCCTATTGCTGTGATGAAGCAAAAGCGCTCTTGCACAATGCATCCTATTGAGAAGTATGTATCATATACTGCTTTATCTCAGCATTATTGTTCCTTTATTACTAATCTTGACAAGGTCAGGGTTCCTAATGATATACATGAGGCATTGGGAATTCCTGAATGGAAAGAAGCAGTTCTTGAAGAAATGAGAGAATTAGAGAAAAATGAGACCTGGGAGGTAAGAGAGAGGCCAAGAGGAAAGAAACTTGTGGGATGTAAATGGGTATTTACTCCGAAGTACAATCCAGATGGCTCTTTGAACAAATATAAGGCTCGTCTGGTGGCAAAAGGGTTTACCCAGACTTATGGCTTGGATTATAAGGAGACGTTTGCTCCTGTAGTAAAATTGAATACGGTCAGGGTAATATTATCATTGGCAGTGAATCTTGATTGGCCATTACAACAACTTGATGTGAAGAACGCATTCTTGAATGGCGAATTGAAAGAAGTTTATATGATGCTTCCTCCAGGTTTGATAAAGGGAGACAGGATCAGGTATGTAAATTAAAAAAGTCTCTTTATGGCCTGAAACAATCTCCCAAAGCCTGGTTTGATAGGTTTTCTGTTGTACTCAAGAATGCAGGTTACAGACAAGGTTTGTTTGATCATACTATGTTTGTTAAGAGAAGGGGCCAGTTGACTACAATTCTTCTAGTTTATGTGGATGATATCATCCTCACTGGTGATGATACTGAGGAGATTGCTAGTATAAAGTTGGCTCTAAATCGTGAATTTTAAGTGAAAGACCTCAGAAATCTAAAGTATTTCCTTGGAATGGAGGTGGTAAGGTCAAAAAAGGGCATTTATGTCTCCCAACGTAAATATATCCTTGATTTACTCAAGGAGACTGGTATGCTTGGGTATAAACCTAGTGTTGTTCCTATCAGTACACTAAAGAAAGATAAGAAGAATTGTAAACCTGCAAAAACAGAAAAAGAAGCTGCTTACAGAAGAGAAAATGAGACAGATGAAGCTTTAACTGATAAGGGGCGATATCAAAGATTAGTGGGTAAGCTTATTTATCTTTCTCACACTCATCCTAACATTGCATTTGCCGTGAGTGTAGCAAGCCAGCACATGCATTCACCAAAGAAGAAGCATTTAGATGCTACTTATAAAATTCTCAGATATTTGAAAGGCACTCCTGGTCAAGGTCTCTTCTTTAAAAAGAATGATTCAAGATCGGTTGAACCATACACTGATGCAGACTGGGAAAGTGATCAGGAGAATAGTAGATCCACTTTGGGATATTGCACCTTTGTGTGGGGAAACTTAGTTACTTGGCAAAGTCAAAAGCAGCGTGTTGTCTCTAAAAGCAGTGAGAATCTGAGCTTCGAGCATTAGCTCAAGGTATCATGGAAGGTTTATGGATTAAAAGGGTATTAGAAGAAGTATATGTGCAAGTTAATTTACCTGTGAAGTATTTCTGTGATAATAAGGCTGCACTGAGCATGGCCCTTAATCCTGTTCAACATAGTAGAACTAAGCATGTGGAAGTTGACTGACACTTTATCAGAGAAAAAGTGGAAGATGGTACTGTATGTTTATCATATGTTCCCACTGGATTTCAACTTGCAGATATCCTTACAAAAGGACTCTCAGAAGAAGTGTTTGCGAAATTTATATGCAAGTTGGACATGATCAATATCTATGGTCCAACTTGAGGGGGAGTGTGGTGAATATAGTATTTATTAGAATAAAAAATATTAATTTGTAAATATATTAGGAAATAATTAGGTTTGAGTGATTGGGGATATATTGTATTTATTATCATATTTCCTTTTCTTTCTTTTTGTCCTGTCCGTAACTTCCTCCTACAATATTGGGAAATATTTGTGTGTATATGGACCAGCCGTATGATGAATAAAATTGAGAATGAATTATTCCTAATTCCTCCATTTCTATAATTATAATCTTATTTGTATGATTACTCATCAAATAAAATTCAAATTTTATGTTACTTTTACGAAAAATAAACATTTTAATTGAATAAAAAGAAAAAATTATCAGCTACTATTTTTACTAAAAATGACAAAAATTGAATTATTTCTGATGAGTCATCATCCAACAAAGTATTTTGCAAGTATGAGACATGCAAACAGTAGAAAATTCCAAAGATCTAACTTGAATGGGATGCTGCTCACAGATCCAGAGATGCGGTGGAGTCCTCTTCCTCATGGTTGGGTAAAGCTTAATGTTGATGGGGTTTTTTCGGTAGTGAATGGCACGGGGTTGCGGTGGTGTTTTACGTGACGAGAATAGCATATTCTTGGAAGGTTTCATGTTTAAACCTCCAGACAGTACTGTGTTCCTGCAGAAATATGGGCTCTGTGTCGTGGCTCACTACTACAAAAATAGGCTATCAGGGCGCACCAATCCCGGCGCTTATGAAAAAAAACGTTGGTATAGGTATATGTTCTTCACCGGCCGCAAGTGCACGGGTCGCACCAAGTAATAAAGTAGTGAGTAAAGTATCGTTCCCACGAGGATTTGTCCAAAACCCGGTCAAACAATGATTGTCACACTCTCGCTCAATTTGAGTGACACAAATGTTGACATTGAAAATTAACTAAGAAAATAAACCTATGCTAAATGAAAATAAAACTATAAACAAGTGATTCTCCAACTTCAAGGATAAAATGGGTCCTAAGATTATCTATCCCCCTTGTACTTAAAACTTAATTAACCTCCCCTCAAAGAAGCTCTCAACGAAACCATGTGCTAATCTAGGGTTCATAGAGTACTTGTAAACGCTCTCTCAAGTCAAGAACAAGTGTTTAGTATTATTAAGTGCACAATCTCTTACTACAAGTTAATAAGACCCAATTCTCACGCTCCAACCCTAATGTGACTATGCAAGGCTAGCAAGTATATCTCTATCTTGCCAACAAAACCATCCATCCATGCAAACTTCAGGTTCTTGCACTATTTTACCCAAGTTCTACACTCAACCTAGCTCTCTCGAGTCATAAATCAAGTGAACCCAACATCTAAATGGTGATCAAGCACTTAGAAGCATTAGGAACAGAGTAAAATAAGCACATATATATCATTAATCACAACATAAGAGGAGGGATCAAGAATCAATACATACAAGGGTTCAAAATAATCCCAGAATCAAAGTATTTAGCTACTCATGTTCTACAACTCCAAGGGAGCATATATATACAACATTACAAAACAGAACAAGAGAAGAGAATGAAGATGGAAGAGATAAACCAAGAGAGGAAGCCCAAATCTCTTCGAAGCTCCAAGCCCAAGCTCAATCCCCACCAAGCTCCAAGCCCTAGCAGAGCAAAACACTCCCAAAATTGCCCCAAAAGTCGAAGAATAACGAATAAGCTCGAAGCCCTAGCTTTTATTTCACTTCAGCCCGTCTTTCTGTCAAAACGCGCAGTATCAGCGTTCGCTCGCCGTCACCTCGCCGCGGCGAGGTGACGGTGAACTACCAAAAATTCTAGAAATAGTTGTAGCTTGCCGTGGCTTCGCCGCGGCGAGCTCACGGCGAGCCAACCAAAAATAGGGCAGAGATGCATGCTGTTCGCCGTGACTTCGCCGTGGCGAGGCCACGACGAAGTCTCCTTTATTCTGGTACTTTGCTCTGTTTTCTTGTCTTTGCTTTCTTTATTCCTTGGGCTGCTCTGACTTCTTATTTTTGTTCAATTGGGAGCTTGGTGGAGGGCTAAAATCTCTTGTTTATTGCATCAAATTATTCCTACAAAAATTACATAAAACAACATAAGAAATTAACTACAAAAATAATCAAAATCTATATAAATATACAATGATGTGCAACCAAAAATCAAATGAACATTTTCCTATCTTGAGTATCTAAAATTCATCAATGATTGAATAAAACTCAAGGAAAATGTGCTAACATTACATGAATTCCCAAAAGTTATCACACCCCCAAACTTAGACTTTTACTCGTCCTCGAGTAAAACAAAATATGAGATTGTCATATTGATAAATTATCCACTTACTATGCATGCAGGGAGTTTTTCCTCATTAGTTGCTCAAGAAGATATATTCAATAGGAAATCAATGGAATATGGAAGAATGCCAAAACTCACACATTAAGAACAAACTTCCCAACAATTATTAAGTGTGTGTGTGTGTGCAAAGCCAGAGAACAATTCTTCAGCAAATGTCAAAAAGAAAATTGCAACATTTCAATATATATTGAGCCCTCTCAACATTCAAAACTTCATATGCCTACTCTCTGTTAGAATCTTAAGTTTTGATGAAGACTGTCTCCATAGATAGCATAAGTAAATAGAGTATAAGTTACCTCTGAATTAAACGAGTAAAATCTAATAGGTAACAGATCACCATTGCAAGAGTAAAAGATAGCAGATGAAAACTTAGCAGAACAATTAGGATAAATATCTCTATCGCTAAGTGAATCTCTATAGCTAGAAAACAGAGTGAAGACTTAGAAATAGCAAAGTTGATATCTATCGCTAAGTCATTCTCTATCGCTAAAGAATATCCTATCGCTAGAAGCCCATTGATAACATGGTCAAATGGAAAGAAATTCAACTTGCAGAAATATAAATCCAAGTCCTAGAGCTAATGAAATCAGCTAGCGATAACAAGTTACGCTATCGATAACAAAAGTGCTTCAGATAATGATCATTCAGATAACTAGTGCCCTAGAGCAAATAAGTCAAATGAGCTAACATGATTGCTAGCGATAATGAGATTAGCTATCGATAGAAGAATGTATGCTAATATGATATAGCAAGTACTCTGAACATTGAACTAAAAGAATATGCTATCGATAATGCTCTTGGCTATTGAAATAGAATGCTTTGAAATTCCTAATATTGTCTTTATCTCATTTAAGCTAATAGACTAAATTTACGATAGCATTCTCTATACCTTAAATGATTATTCGTTCAGCTAACAGCTTAAGTGCAGAACTCACACTATGAAGTTAGCGATAGCAGATCAACCTAGCGCTACTGAAAAAGCTGCTATGAAAGTACAAGTGTTCAGAACGCACAGTCTAGCCTACTCTACGCATGAACAGTTCAGAAGTTTAAATTAGCTGATACATAGTATCCATCCCCAACGGCTATGGACTTCCAACGACTATATTCTAACGGTCATATGAAGCTGAATCAGAAGACAATCTGTGAAGATATAAATAGAACAAGATCTGCTTCCAGAATAAGAGATGAAAAAAAAACGAACAGTTGAGCGATGAACAGAGCATTATACAGAATTGCAAATTACCCTGATTAAGAGCATTAGAAAAGAAGAGCTAGAGAAATACATTGTTCAGATTAATAAGCTCTAAGTTTCATCATATATTACTCTGTACCTAAGTGCTTATCACAATCCATTCATTGAGTGAACCTTACTGTTAAAATCCTCTACTGTTTGAGGTTGTTCTGAAAGCTTGGTGCTTTAGAACAGGGATATTGCCTTACAAGTAGTAAGGGGGAGTGTTGAGAAAGAATTCTAAAGCTCTATAAAGGTTGACTGGTTATCCCGTGTTGTAAAACCAGTGGAAAGGGTTGACAGGTGAACCTGTGCTCGTAAAACCTGTGGAAGGCTTCTTTTGTGCCTGTTTTAAACAAAAGAATAGTGGAAATCTCAGGTGGAGCCTGAGGGCTGGATGTAGGTCTGAGTTGACCGAACCAGGATAAATTGAGTTTGCATTATCTCTTCCCTTTTATTCTCCTAATTTCCAGCACATCTATTTTATATACTCTTTAATCCATTTCATGTTTTGAAACATCCTAAGTAAGAGTTTTAGAGATTACCTTCATTGGGTTTTGAAAAGAAAAGATCTAAAAAGAGCAAAACAATTCTTATACTATCACCCAATTCACCCCCCTCTTGGGTGATAGTCAACATTTACAATTGGTATCAGAGCCGGTCACTTGTTTAAAGGATCCAACGATCTCAAGTGAAAAGATCATGGCTGATTTTGGGTGTAAAACTTTTTCAGAAGGTTTTGATCATACCATTCCACCTCTGCTTGAAAATATTGATTTTTCGTTTTGGAAAGCTAGGATGAAAAGTTTTATAAAATCAATTGACTATCATATGTGGAATGTTTTTATAAGCAAGCTTGATTTTAAACCTAGAAAGGATTGGTCAGAGAAAGAAAAGAAAATGTTTTCCTTAAACATTAGAGCGATGCAAATTCTGCATAAAGGCTTAACTGAAAATGATTTTCAGAAAATCAAAATTTGCTCTAGTGCTAAAGAAATTTGGGATAAACTTGAATCTATGTATATCACTAATCCTTTTGTTGAAACTGAAAGTGTTGACAGTTCATCTGAATTTCAAAGTTGCATATCCATGGATGATGAACAACTGGAAGCCGAAACTGAAGAAGGAGAAATCATAGAACTCTTCCAAGATTCAGTCAACACAGAAGAACAAGAGAAAGATGACTGCCAAGAGATCTACTTGAACGAGTCTGATAAATCATTCTCTGGAATTCAAGATGCAGCTATGGTATACAATTCCAAGTCCTGTGTTTTTAAGAAAAACAATTTTGATCCGCATAAAACTGATTTGCTACATATCACAGATCATATTTCAAGGATTGAAAATGTTTTAAACCATGCTGGAAAATACTTTGGGAAGAAAGATCATTTGAATGAAAACAATTTGTGTTTGCACTACTCTGATCATCACAATAATTGCATAAAATCTCATATTGCACAACATTATATTATATGTCATTATTGTGGTAAATCTGGTCATATTTCTCACACATGTAATATTAGAAGAAATTCAAATGTGAGAAATAAATTTATTTGGGTTCAAAAAGGACATGAGAGGTCCAAAGCTAACAATGAAGGACCCAAATATAAATGGGTACCAAAATGTCCATCTAGTACTTTATCTGTGCAGATTAGCTCTAAAAGAAATGGACATCATCGTACAAAGGCAACAAAGAAGAATCCAAGAGTTTCTCATGCTTCAAGAAAGAGATTCATAGAAACTACATACAAAAGGAGAACTCATGAAAAAGTCACTGCTGGAACATCTGGTTCAAATCACAAAAGGTAGTGGACAGCAACAACAAGAGCAAGTTCTATCTCAAGAATGAGCTACCACAAAGTACCACTCAATTACCTTGAGGAGAACAAGAGAAACAGGATTCCTCATACTTCAAGAAGAAGATTCCTGAATTCTGTTTCACAAGAGAGATCTCTGCAACCCCATGCTAAATATATCAGAACAGCTTGGGTTAGCAGGAACAACCTTTCAAGTACCTAAATTCTGTAGGTCACAAGGACAAAAACCTTCAAGACTATGATCTACATGGAGATTTACTCAAGTCTTGATGAGCTGAGCCTCATGCTTGGATTTTGGTGTTGAACCTGTCAAAGAAAATATCAACATTATTCTGCCAAAATCAAGCTACTACCTGACAAATGGAGTTATGGTGATATCATTCTTATTCTCTTCTATACTTGAAATAAATGTATCTCTATTTGAATAATGAATGATCATTTCTGTCTTTTAGCAATCAATCTCGTACTATAACATGATTTCTGTCAGATTGCTATATGTCTAAAAGTTGGAATTATGCCTAGCTTATCCTTTAAGGAATCTATGAAATACATGAGTTATCAAATGACAGATATTGTCAAATTGTGCTTATCAGAATCACATATCTATGCAATCAAGTGGATTTATCCTATATGTGCGTACTCTGTCAAAATCTTTCATTTATGCAGGACTAACCAATCGATAGTGAGAAGCACTATCACTAGCCTCTGCTGAACAGAGTGTATTAAGCTAAGCTCTCCATCAGTAAAGCTAAAGCACTATCGATAGCAAATGGAACTATCGATAGTCAAATGGAAGATAAAACTGGCTCTCCAAGTATCCATTGAAGAAAAGTCCTTTCAATGAGCAATTCTATCTCTACTCTTTATTATTAATTAACATAATTCTGGATAGATTCTTTGTCAGATCTTGATTGGATTCAATAGCATAATATTGTGGTCATCACTTTGAATGATTAACATTTATCTTGTTCTATAAAATCTGCTCTAAATGTTAAATCTTAAGTTTTGCAAAACTAACCCATCGATAGTGAGCTTCACTATCGCTAGTTGTATGCAGGACAAAAAGCTGGTAAAGCAAAGATTGCAATCGCTAGCCAAAAGCATTATCGATGGCAAAGTCAGCTACCGATGGATGGAAGGAGTAAGCGACAAGTCTAAGTCACTTGCTCAGCGTGGGATCATGCCTACTAGCAATAGCTACTATTACTAGCGATAGCAAGTCACTTAAGAGGCCCAGAATACGAAACGTTAGTTGATGTACTTCACACATGGTAAAACTCTAAACCCTAAAACCTATAAAGGTGAATCATTTTGCATCAGCATTCATGTTACATTCATTCTCTTCTACTCCCAACACTCTGAACACACTCTCTGCATTTTTCATCTCTCAAACTGCTATTTCATCTCTCAAAACCCTAAAAACCTAAATCCAGAAATGGCCAGAACCAAAGTTCCAAGTGTGGGTGATGTCGAGGCTACCTCTAGCGCTAAACCTTCATCTCAATCCGCTACCAAGAGGTCCAAAACTCAGAAAGAAGTGTCAATCTCCAAAGAAGTAGTTGAATCAGGTTCTAAACGTCAAAGGCGAACTATCTCTGATTTGCCTTACTCAGAAGAACCCCTTGAAGCCCCAAGCCCTGTCTTCGCAAAACGAAAAACCCTAGATAGGACTGCAGTCTGGGTGGATTTGGAATACTTCAAGCAGAATGGTTTCGACTTGGATGCCTGGCTTCTTCCATATAAGAACTGGCTGAGTATTCAGAATGTCTACAATGAGGATGTTCTGAGGTCATTCTACTCGAGCATGATAGCCAAGCCAGAATATAAGAAAAAGGAGCTGGTCAATATTGTGTTTGAGGCGACAGTGAGAGGAAGGGGGATTTCTTTTAACTGGTTAGCTATCAACAAAATTCTGGGGATATTTGAAGCAGAGCATAACAAGTGGTACTCCTCTGAGCCCTACTCCGAGGAAGAACTTGCAGAAATTTATGAAAACTCCTCCAATAAGCCAGCCAGCATGCCTGTGGTCAACAGAATTCTACACTATGTGTATACAAGATTAATGACTCACATGGCAGGGAACTTCAGTAGCTTTCCCAAGATAGACAACCCCTGGCTGCCCAATCTGATTTCAAAAGTACCTTTAAATCCAGGGCAGTTGATATCAATGGAGCTTCACTGATACTTATCTGAAAAATCTGCCAAGGCCCCTCTACCATATCCTCAATCAATGTCTTATCTCCTTGAATTCTCAAAGATCAAGTCTACTGGAGAAAAGGACAATAAAAATTGCAGACAGCTTACCATCTCCACCCTCAGGAAAATGGGGATTCCTGTTAAATCAAGTGGTACTGTCTCTGGGTCTGAGGCCTCTCATGCTCCTTCTACATCAGCTCAGTCTCAGCCTATTGAGGAAGAGACTCAATCTCAAAGAACTCCCTCCCCTCAACAGCAGCATAATCTTGGTCAAGAGACACCTCCTTCTGTTCCTGTTACATCAAGGTCAATTTTCTTCAAAAATGCAATAGAAGAAATTGTCTTCAGGGTCTCTACCGAATTTAATCTGGCCTTGAAAGCTCAGAAAGCAGAGTTGATGAAGCCTATTCAAGAGCTACAGTCTCAGGTGAAAAATCTGGAAGAGCATCTATGCCTCGTCCCTGAGTATGTTAAACAAAGGAGAACAGCTCCTCCTTCTGAAGGTAACTCATCACATCATCATTCCTCTCCTCAACACTCACCTTCAACCCATCCTAGTCCTTCTCCCAGAAATAGCCACCATTCCCAAACCAAAACACCTGCACCTACACCTCCACCCTCACCTCAAACCAAAATTCCAACACCTCCAGACACTCCTATCGCTATCCCTTCCCCTATCTCCAGCCCACAAACACAAGCCTCACCCTCAACCACCAGAGTCCCAACACCACAAACAACCCCTATCGCTAGCACCATCCCTAGCGATAGTCATCCTACTTCACCACTAATTCAGCCAACCTCTATCGCTACCTCTATTACAAACCCTCCTTCTCCTACCATCCCTTCCCAAATTCATGTCCAACCCTTTTCATCTGCCCCTGCCACTGATGATGACAAAAAGGGGGAGAAACAAAGGGACAAAAATGTGGCAGAAGAAAGCTTAGTGGAAGGCTTAGTGGAGGATGCATCTGATGAAGAAGTCAGAATCTCAATCAATCCTCCTGATGGTTCTCCTGATAATGAAGGACAAGAAGAAGATATGAGTATGGCCATGGTCCTATATGAGGAAGAATTTCAACCAGTTTCTATAAATCTTCTTCCTCATTATTTTCAGCGAGCACAAGAGCTGCATGAGGAAGTTGAAGAACTTTTAGAGAAATCTGCCCAAGAACTAAAGGAAAGAGAGGATAGAGATGCAGCAAGGGCAGAAGCTGAAAAAGAGAAGGAAAAGGAAAAAGATCCTATTTAGACTACCTCTTAGAACCTGGAACTTAGTGGAAAAGAAAAAGCATCAGAGGTCAAGTCTGCTCCCAAGAAGATAAGGATCAAGAAATATGCTCCCAAACCTCTAGAAAAGAAATCCAGGGCATCTAAAGGGATTGTGATTGAAGAACCCAAGTCATCAAAGAGGAAAGCAGCACCAAAAGGGAAGAAAGCAAAGCCTTCTCAGAAGAAACAAAAGCGCCCATCCAAATTGGATGAGCTTCTGTTATGGATTCCTCCCTCTCCTCCAAAGAAGAAGAAGGCTGCTACTAAGAAGAAGGCTGCTCCTAAGAAGAAAAAGAAATCTGAGGTTGAAGTTGAAACTGATCCTGAATTGCTGGAAGATCCTTCAACTGATTCTGGGGGAATAAGCAGTGAGCCTGGAGATTATGAGTTAGACACCTCAAATTGGAAGGATGATTCTGATTCTGAATAAATCAAAAAGCCTGAATCATTCCCTAAAACCATTCTCATATGCATTCTACATAAACTAAATGATTGACAGTTTTATGCTTTATGTGTAGTATTTTCTTTTGCAACACAAAATACATATGTACATTTCTCATTCCAATGACTGCTCTGAACATGCTCCATTCATGCATTATTATTCCTTTATGCTTAATGCTGATATATGTTCTGGACGTGCTTTAATATATATCTTTTACTTATGTTTTGTCATCATCAAAAAGGGGGAGAATGTTATAATCTTAAGTTTTGATGAAGACTGTCTCCATAGATAGCATAAGTAAATAGAGTATAAGTTACCTCTGAATTAAACGAGTAAAATCTAATAGGTGACAGATCACCATTGCAAGAGTAAAAGATAGTAGATGAAAACTTAGCAGAACAATTAGGATAAATATCTCTATCGCTAAGTGAATCTCTATAGCTAGCAAACAGAGTGAAGACTTAGAAATAGCAAAGTTGATATCTATCGCTAAGTCATTCTCTATCGCTAAAGAATATCCTATCGCTAGAAGCCCATTGATAACATGGTCAAATGGAAAGAAATTCAACTTGCAGAAATATAAATCCAAGTCCTAGAGCTAATGAAATCAGATAGCGATAACAGGTTACGCTATCGATAACAAAAGTGCTTCAGATAATGATCATTCAGATAGCTAGTGCCCTAGAGCAAATAAGTCAAATGAGCTAACATGATTGCTAACGATAATGAGATTAGCTATCGATAGAAGAATGTATGCTAATATGATATAGCAAGTACTCTGAACATTGAACTAAAAGAATATGCTATCGATAATGCTCTTGCCTATCGATATAGAATGCTTTGAAATTCCTAATATTGTCTTTATCTCATTTGAGCTAATAGACTAAATTTACGATAGCATTCTCTATACCTTAAATGATTATTCGTTCAGCTAACAGCTTAAGTGCAGAACTCACACTATGAAGTTAGCGATAGCAGATCAACCTAGCGCTACTGAAAAAGCTGCTATGAAAGTACAAGTGTTCAGAACGCACAGTCTAGCCTACTCTACGCATGAACAGTTCAGAAGTTTAAATTAGCTGATACATAGTATCCATCCCCAACGGCTATAGACTTCCAACGACTATATTCTAACGGTCATATGAAGCTGAATCAGAAGACAATCTGTGAAGATATAAATAGAACAAGATCTTCTTCCAGAATAAGAGATGAAAAAAAAACGAACAGTCGAGCGATGAACAGAGCATTATACAGAATTGCAAATTACCCTGATTAAGAGCAATAGAAAAGAAGAGCTAGAGAAATACATTGTTTAGATTAATAAGCTCTAAGTTTCATCATATATTACTCTGTACCTAAGTGCTTATCACAATCCGTTCATTGAGTGAACCTTACTGTTAAAATCCTCTACTGTTTGAGGTTGTTCTGAAAGCTTGGTGCTTTAGAACAGGGATATTACCTTACAAGTAGTAAGGGGGAGTGTTTAGAAAGAATTCTAAAGCTCTGTAAAGGTTGACTGGTTATCCCGTGTTGTAAAACCAGTGGAAAGGGTTGACAGGTGAACCTGTGCTCGTAAAACCTGTGGAAGGCTTCTTTTGTGCCTGTTTTAAACAAAAGAATAGTGGAAATCTCAGGTGGAGCCTGAGGGCTGGATGTAGGTCTGAGTTGACCGAACCAGGATAAATTGAGTTTGCATTATCTCTTCCCTTTTATTCTCCTAATTTCCAGCACATCTATTTTATATACTCTTTAATCCATTTCATGTTTTGAAACATCCTAAGTAAGAGTTTTAGAGATTACCTTCATTGGGTTTTGAAAAGAAAAGATCTAAAAAGAGCGAAACAATTCTTATACTATCACCCAATTCACCCCCCTCTTGGTTGATAGTCAGCATTTACACTATCTTCCTCTCTCTCCACCAAAAGAATTTTTCTTACATAAATTCAAAATCAATGGGACTTGATAGGCTTGTAATGTGGCCAAGGGTTAAGCTTATAGAAAGAAAGGTATAAAGAGAATTCAAATATCTTGAGATAAATGATAACATGTAGCTCATCTTTCTTTTCTACACAAAATTCCCTTCCAAAAATCTGACCACTCCCCCAAACTTATCTCATTTTGATGTCTTTGCACTCCAAGTCTTATTGAAACTAAACTCTTTTTCATTTTTTCTTTTTTTTCATCTTTTATTCTTCCATATTTTTTTTATAACTTGAAATGACTTTGGAGTACAATTCATTGACTATCATGTA
The DNA here is from genome assembly GCA_037074515.1 of Mimosa bimucronata. Classification (NCBI taxonomy): domain Eukaryota; kingdom Viridiplantae; phylum Streptophyta; class Magnoliopsida; order Fabales; family Fabaceae; genus Mimosa; species Mimosa bimucronata. Next base: position 9,100,455 of record CM073446.1, read on the forward strand.
ATATTCCTCATACCCACTTTTACAATCATATTCATCTCCACATCACCAAACCAATCCTCACCACCAATCATAATCATCAAATTAACAATCATCTCAAGATTAAGGTAATTCATGGTTTTTCAGGCTATAAAGGTTAGGGTCTATTGAGGGCTTCAAAAAGAAACTCATGGTTTTTTATTTAAGGCTCAACTGGGGGTTCAAATGGAAATGATTCAAAGGTAGGCTTGAAAGGCTCAAACGCATTTGAAAGAATGCCCATATCATTTCCCAAAATCATGCAAAATCATTACAAAGCCTCAAGAGATTCCAAGATAGGTTCTAGAGTTATCAGCTGAGAAGGAAAATATACACTCAAATGCTACAAAATCTCCAAACAAAGGCTTTCAAATCATTTCCAACTCGAGTGTACCAAAAATTCTATTTTATTTTATTTTTCAAAATGGTCAGAAAGCCAGTCTCAATAATGCAAATCCAGCATCCAACAATATTAACCACAACTTCCTCTTAAACATATAATCTAAGCAACCATTCTATCATTGGATCCCACATTTTAGTTCAGTGGATACTAAATCAATCTAAATCTCGTTTTAAGTAAAATGACAAGTAATCGTCCAAGTTTTCAAAATTGAAATTCATGTAAATGTTAACCAACAGTTTATCATCAATTCAGTCAGTTCTAAGCAAATTGGAAATGCAAGAAACTTCCCTGTAAATGCTCTTTGTGCTCCAAGCTTGCTTTCCTTTGCCTCATGTTAAATTTGATGACAAACCTCGAAAATGCTCAAAAGAGGTCACACCTATTAAGGAAAAACAAACATGGAAAAATATTAAATTTTAAAAGCTTGGGTTGCCTCCCAAGAAGCGCTAAGTTTATAGTCTTCAGCCAGACTTCCAATGCTACTGCTAATCATACGTATCAAAAACAAAAATCACCTTGTCTTCATTTCTTTTCAAGGTCTCATAAAAATTGGGAATTCATTCATACAAGCATTACATGTTCCTTTAATCAAAATTGATTTCAAGGTACATGATCCAATATGGCACATGGGAGGCTCCAATTTAATTGTTTCAAAATTATTCTCATTAGCCCCCAAATACTTTGAAAACCCAATAAAATCGACTTGACTCCCCTCAGTAGGAGCCAAGCATTCAGTAGGAGAATTTTGAACATTAATTGCAGGAAACTCAATGTTTCTCTCTCCCTCTTCCATTTCTAGCTCAAAATCACCCACAAAAGTATCACAAACCATTGAAAGCGCATTATCACTTCCCATATGCAATTGCTCACTTGAAATGGCCTCTTCCACATAAGAGTCATTTGATTTATCAATGAAAACACCTGTTTGCTTTAAAGACTCAATGGTAGAAGCCAGTTCATTTGCCCTAGATGCTAAACTTTCAAGAGCTAATTCATGTTCATTTAATTTTTCTTTTGTCCAAGCTCTCATTTCATTTTGATTATCCAAAATACGCTGAAGCATCTCCTCAACTGTGGGCTTTTTCTCATGAATGGGAGTGATCTCTTCTACATGATTAGGTGATGTTTGAAAATATGATGCATATGAAGGGAAAGAAGCATTTGGATCCCAAGGCAATACATGTTCATGATTCCAACTAGGATTAAAAGAATTATCATGCCAATCAGTTTGAACCCTAGCAAAATCATCCCCTACATAATCCAAGGTTGAGACATGGGGGCATTGATCAATATAATGATTATCTCCACAAAAATTGCAACAAATGTACTCATATTGAGTTTCAAAAGCATTAGGATCATAGCAAGAAGGTAGATAATCATTATCCTGTTCAAATCCATTACTTGCCCCATTAGTCCACCAAGGATAATCCATAACAAAATTTAAAAGAAAATAACTAACAAACTAAAAAGACAAACAAAGAGAACAAATATACACATGGACACAAGAAAAGAAGCTACAAGAGAAACAACAAACACACGAACAAATATATACAAACTCAAGCTTAAGCTACTAGTGCTCTAACCAAGGTTGACCAAGGACGGTTTTGGGAAACAAATCCCCGGCAACGGCGCCAAAAACTTGTTCGTCACCGGCCGCAAGTGCACGGGTCGCGCCAAGTAATATAGTAGTGAGTAAAGTATCATTCCCACGAGGATTTGTCCAAAACCCGGTCAAACAATGATTATCACACTCTCGCTCAATTTGAGTGACACAAATGTTGAGATTGAAAATTAACTAAGAAAATAAACCTATGCTAAATGAAAATAAAACTATAAACAAGTGGTTCTCCAACTTCAAGGATAAAATGGGTCCTAAGATTATCTATCCCCCTTGTACTTCTTAAAACTTAATTAACCTCCCCTCAAAGAAGCTCTCAACGAAACCATGTGCTAATCTAGGGTTCATAGAGTACTTGTAAACGCTCTCTCAAGTCAAGAACAAGTGTTTAGTCTTATTAAGTGCACAATCTCTTGCTACAAGTTAATAAGACCCAATTCTCACGCTCCAACCCTAATGTGACTATGCAAGGCTAGCAAGTATATCTCTATCTTGCCAACAAAACCATCCATCCATGCAAACTTCAGGTTCTTGCACTATTTTACCCAAGTTCTACACTCAACCTAGCTCTCTCGAGTCATAAATCAAGTGAACCCAACATCTAAATGGTGATCAAGCACTTAGAAGCATTAGGAACAGAGTAAAATAAGCACATATATATCATTAATCACAACATAAGAGGAGGGATCAAGAATCAATACATACAAGGGTTCAAAATAATCCCACAATCAAAGTATTTAGCTACTCATGTTCTACAACTCCAAGGGAGCATATATATACAACATTACAAAACAGAACAAGAGAAGAGAATGAAGATGGAAGAGATAAACCAAGAGAGGAAGCCCAAATCTCTTCGAAGCTCCAAGCCCAAGCTCAATCCCCACCAAGCTCCAAGCCCTAGCAGAGCAAAACACTCCCAAAATTGCCCCAAAAGTCGAAGAATAACGAATAAGCTCGAAGCCCTAGCTTTTATTTCACTTCAGCCCGTCTTTCTGTCAAAACGCGCAGTGACGGCGAGGTGACGGCGAACTACCAAAAAATCTAGAAATAGCTGTAGCTTGCCGTGGCTTTGCCGCGGCGAGCTCACGACGAGCCAACCAAAAATAGGACAGAGATGCATGCTGTTCGCCGTGACTTCGCCGCGGCGAGGCCACGACGAAGTCTCCTTTATTCTAGTACTTTGCTCTGTTTTCTTGTCTTTGCTTTCTTTATTCCTTGGGCTGCTCTGACTTCTTCTTATTTTTGTTCAATTGGGAGCTTGGTGGAGGGCTAAAATCTCTTGTTTATTGAATCAAATTATTCCTACAAAAATTACATAAAACAACATAAGAAATTAACTACAAAAATAATCAAAATCTACATAAATATACAATGATGTGCAACCAAAAATCAAATGAACATTTTCCTATCTTGAGTATCTAAAATTCATCAATGATTGAATAAAACTCAAGGAAAATGTGCTAACATTACATGAATTACCAGAAGTTATCAGTATACTATACACTTATATCGGACCTATACCGGCGCTTATCTTTATAAGCGCCGCGATAGGCTTCTCGTTTTTTATTTTCTTTCTTTTTTTATTCTCTAAAACCTATACGGGCGCTTACATTATAAGCACCAGGATAGCATTTAAATTTTTTTAAAAAAATAAGCCTATACCGGCGCTTTTCTTTTTAAGCATAGGTATAGTGTTATTACTATTTTGTTTTTTTCTTATTTTTATTCTTTAAAACCTATCCAGGCACTTTTGTTTTTATGTGACTGGATAGGAATTACTTTTTTTATTTTTTTCTGCCTAAAGCCTATATCGGCGCTTGGCTTTTAAGTGCCGGTACAGGAGGCCTATACCGGCACTTAGCTTTGAAGCACTGGTATAGGTCTCAAAATATACTTTTTTGATTTTTTTTGCCTAAAGCCTATACTAGCGCTTGGCTTATAAGCACCGGTATAGGTGGCCTATACCTAAGCGTTAGTATAGGCCTCTAAAGTTTCCCTCACCCGCCACTTTTCCCTCTCTTTTTTCTTTTTCCCTCTCATATTTCTGCCCCTCGTGCTCTCTGCCCTAGCCGTTATCCTTCTTCCATTTTGCTCAAGTCCGTCGAAGATATTCACAACCACACCACCCAACTCCCTCCCTCTCTCTCTCTCTCTCTCTCTCGATCTCGCTGCCATAGCCACTCTCCACCATCAACCACTTTGCACCTTATCCTTTTCCATTCACGCATTCACTCCTTCGCCCCCTTCTCTGGTTTCACCATCTCTTTCTTTCCATTTGAGCCCTAATCTCTCTGCATTCTTTGATCTCTTCTCTCGCTCAAAGCATATCTTTCTCGCTGCAATTCTCCAACACCGACCACCACTTTCATTCTCACTGCCGTTCGTTGCATTTCTCCTTCATTTTCTCGGAGAGCACCCAGGCAAGCTATCTAGTATATCACCCCATTCCCCTCCGAACCCCTTTTTGTCTTGCTTCAAGTGGGTAAATAATCTTTCTCTATGTTAATTTTTCTGATTCTTTTTAGGTTAGGATTAAGTTAGTAATGTTCATGTTAGTCCAAATGCGGGAATATCTGAAAAATAGGATGCTTTGCTGGGATGTTTTGAGATCAATTTTGACATGTTTTAAGCTCTGATTTTTTTGGGTATTTACTGATCAGTGCATAATGTCATTTCAAATGGGATTATTTAATTGAATTGTGTGTATTTCCATAGACACAAATCTGGCTTTGTTACTCGCTGCTCCAACTCTATTTGAAATCAAATTTGCCTTGAAAGTTGCATACAAAGCTCTCCTTTTCATATGGAAATATAGTTAATTCAACCTTTGATTACAATACACTATGCTTAATTGATATATATATATATATATAAATTTATGATAGTGAATAGTGCTTTCACTGCAATATATACTCAAATCCTTTTGACAAATGAACATAGAAACTTGAGAATTTCTAACGTGCAATTATTGTTTATTTAAATGTGGCTTTATATTATTGAAGACTAGCTTCATCTTTAATTTGTTTGTCAATGTCTTTTTTTATGGCTTTTACTACCTTTGATTCAAGAAGAACTATTTTCATGAAGTCTTTACTACTGCTAAACAACAAGTATGTTAATGCTAAGGCAGCGAATTAATTTTTAGAGTTGTTGGTCATCTTCTTTCCTTTAGGTCGAGAAGCATGAGGGTTTAATTTGTATATAAGTGGTTCATTTATTCAATTGATGAGTTGTTTATTTATGTTGTAGGGATATCTCAAGAAGTGTTTGCTTGGTCCACATTCTTTGTCAAAAGACAAAGTAAAAGAAGCCATTCAGGTACAAACATTTTATGTTGGGTTATAAGACAAAACTGTATGGTATTTTATTTTACTTGTATGAAAATTTTGTATTGTGGATCTATTAATGCTTTATATATGCTCTGTGAATTCTGTTGTGGTGGGCTGTGAAAATATATTGAGTTAATGCTGTTTATATAGTTGATTATCCAATTTTATATTAAAAGTGAGGGCCTTGAGCCTGGGAACGTTCATTTCTTAGTCGTTATGCTGCCGATTTTTTGTTAAAACAATAAGGTAACATTGTAAGGTGGCTACCTAATGAGTAAGTCATATACATCTTACCGACATTTTCCTTTAGTAGGTTATAATGTTGGATCAGAAATGGATGTCTTATGATCGACGTTCAAGGGAATATATAGATGGAGCAAAAGAGTTCATTGAATTTGCTGCTGAGCATACAGAGAATGCTAATAGAATTGTATGCCCTTGTATGTCTTGTTTATATGGAACACGTCTTCGTCCTCTTGACTAGCTGGGTTATTTAATTTGTCATGGAATCGATCCATCTTATACATGATGGATAAAGCATCGTGAGACCTATGAAGATGAATGCGGAGACCGGGTACATGATGTTAGTAATGTGATTGACACAGACATGTGTGATGAGAGCGATGACCTTGAAGAAATGTTGAATGTGGTGGGTGAGAAGGATCCTGAAATATTTCAAACAATGAAGAGCGTTGTAGAGACGTCGTTGTATGTCAAATGCAGCAAATACACAAGATTGTGTGTGGTGCTTAAATTGTATAACCTGAAAGCGTGATACGGTTAGAGTGATGTAAGTTTCACCGCGTTGCTTTCTGCTCTGCGAGATATACTTCCAGAAGTGAACGTACTCCCTTCAAAAACATACAAGGCAAAGCAAATTCTTTGTTCGACCAGTATGAAATATGAGAAAATACATCCGTGTCCCAACGATTGTATGTTATTCCGAAACCAGTATGCGTTGTTGGAGGAGTGTCCGAAATGCAAGACATCTCGGTATAGAAAGAAAGGTAAGAGTCCTTCTAAAGTCTTGTGGTACTTTCCGATCATTGCAACTATATGAACATCATTTACAATTGTAAAATTTAAATTCCAAAAATTCCAAATAACTTGAAAAACCTCAAATAAATTGCAAATTCCTTAAGAAAAATTCTAACTCGAATATTAGACTTCAATATAATATATTTTGATATCCCAAAAACCCCAACTCAGATAAGGCCTATTTTTGCAATATTACAGATCAGAAAATTAATGACATAGGTGCGTAGAGAATACTTACGGGAGTCCGAATATGGTCTTAGATGGCCGAAAAAACCACTGGTCTGGCACTGGCGAGCTCCGAAAGCTCCGGAGAACAATTATTTTAATATACTTTCTAAGCACAAATCGGTTTAAAAATGAGTGGAGGAAAGAAATATAATGTTGGAGGATGTGAGAGGTGGCGGTTTTCCGGCGAAAGTCGCCGAAAAACTCTCACCACAAAAATCCCGTTGATGGCGAGATAAGAAGGAGAATGGAGAGAAAAAGAGGAAATGAGAGGGAGAAGGGGAAGGAGGAAGGAAGAAGAAGAAGCTAGACAATGGTGGTGGTGGTGGCTGGCGATTTGGCTGAGGAAGAGAAGAGAAAGAACAAGAGTGACGGTGAGGGAGTATATGTGAAAGAGAAGAGAAGAGAAAATGAAAAAGAGAAAGGGAGAAGGAAGGTCACCGGGGGGTCTGCTGCAGAAAAGAAAAAGAGAGGGGAAGGATAAATAATAAAAGAAAAAGAGTGATAATGATGTTTGAATGTGAGAGAAGGAAAGAGAAAAGTTGATATGGTGATGGAGTGTGAGAGGGGGGGAGAGAGAGAGAGAGAGAGAGGAGAAATAGGTGTGGGGATATAAGAAAGAATAGAAGAAAAAGAAAAAGATTAGGGAAAAACACACTATTAGGCCCTAAAACCCTCAAATAAGATATTTCTTTTGAACCAAAAATTTTCTTTTCACTCTTAAAATTTTCCTATAATATCCTTACTTATTTTCTCCCATAACAACCTCTTTTGAGCCTAAAAATAATTTTTCCAAAATTATTGTTCTTAAAATAAGGGAGAATTTAGGCCTTTAAAATCCTCAAAATTCATCAAATATTCTTATAACCCATCATTTCTCATAATCAATTCCTAATTACCCCACTAAACTTCAATTAATTTCTAAGATGTTATAGAAATAAATAAATATTGAAAGAAATGATTTCAACATTTAACTACGACTGATAAACATGATAATAAAGCTCAACTAAATTATAACATTATAAACATATATAGAAGAATAAATTGAATCAAACCAAGTGGTGACAAAACAATATGTTGAAAATATCGAGATTAGAACATCAAATCTCAAATCTCTTTTTCATAGGACTTTTACAGAACGGATTAACAAGCGTGGATACACAATCCATGACGGTAAATAACCAAGCGCAGTTTGAAGCTACGAATACAAACGTAGACACACAATCCACGAGGGTAAGTAACCAAGCAAATGCAGCACGAGGCCATGAAACAAGTGTAGGTACAAGACCCACGATTAACAAGCATAAAACGAACCCCACGAATATCAAATGTGAATACAGTGCCCACGAATGTCAAGCAAGCTCGGGGTTAACCATGGTGTGCTAAGGACTAACAGTGCTACTGTTAGCAACCAGTATTTTGTAGTTAGTCCTCCAAAACACGGTTTCAAGCATGCTTGGGGTCAATTTTTTTTCTCTTTGACAACAAATATCTTCTTTAAACAGTATAATTAATTAATCATAAAGAAATCTTCACACCAAACAACAAAAGCATGAAAATTAACATTATTGTCTCAAATTTTTGTTCTAATTCCCATATATAAATTCTTTTTTTTATACACCCATACATAAATTCTTCATAGAAAGAAAATAGAAAATATGAATATAAATAAATCCCTATTTTTTTCTCATTATTGGTTCAATCCCAATGTCAATGAGAAATTGAAACAATCCAAATAATTTTCCATAGTGAAATCATGCTTATGAAATGTGATAGTCAACTTATAAATAATACAAGTATATATATACTAGGATGGGGCATTATTCACTCATCTGTTGCGCTCCCAAATATATATAACTTGCTCCTATTTATTCAGCTTTGAATTATATTCACTCCTCAGTCCCCTAGTATCTCATAATCAAAAATGAAAATTAGTACTCTAATTATGACATGTGTGTACACACAGATATAATTTCTATGATGTCTCATTTTATAAAATTCCTCGTTATTACATCAATAGTTCAGCTTATCTCACAGCAAAATCATTGTCATTTTTTTCACTGAATTATAAAACAAGATTCTTTCATACAAAAGTGTAACCACTTAATCCATGCCACTACCTCATAACCAATATTAAATGATCTATCAATTAATAACTTCAAATGTGATTCATGTGAGAACGTTTGAAATTTAAATTAGTCCATTAACTCTTATTTCCTTTATCTATATATGTGTGGAAACCAAAAAATAAATCATACTCAACCCATACTTGTAACATCCTGAAAAATTAATTAAGGTTTAGTGATTTTTATTTAGGATTTAATGATGAATTTGAGAAATTATGGCTATCTTATGGGAAACTATGGTTTGTTGGGGATTTCTATGGGCATAGTATTTTCCTTATTTTAAGAAAGATAATTAAATATTTAATTTGAATTGGAGGATGTAATTTAAATTTGAGATTTAATTTGAATTTGAGGATTTAATTTGTATTTGAGGATTTGATTTGAATTTAAGGATTGAATTGAATTTAAGGGTTTAATTTGAATTTGAGGGTTTAATTTGACTTTGAGGGTTTTATAGAAATTATTTGGAGAGATTTATGGTAAGTTTCTACATGAGTTAAGATTTATTGGTAAGGATTAATTTCACAGAATAAGTAAGTTTAAAATAATTAGGAGATTATATTGACAATTTAAATGGGAAATCCAAAAATAGAAATATTCTTGCTCTTATTAAAAAAATAATAAATAAATATTTGGATATAGTCGAAATTTTAGCTAATTATATAAATTTTAATAGAGTTACGAAATTAATATTAAAATTTAATATATATATATATATATATATATATAGATACAGTTATATAAAATATTAAATAACAAAAAAAAGAGATATATATATATATATGTGTGTGTAATAAATAGATATATAATATAAACATAAATGGTGGGCCACCGACCATATGATCCAAGTGGAGGGATCAATAGCCCATGTGAGCACGTCCTAATACCCTTCCCCTCACACTCTTTAGAAACACAATATATATAATTATATATATACTTCCCTTTAGTCCATATATGTTTTAGCTTCACCTCACATAAGCACACGCCGCAGCTGCAACCCTTTTCAATTTGACGTCGTTATTGAGAGAGAGAGAGAGAGAGAGAGAGAGACTTCGGATAGGTTCTCTTGTAGGAAGCTTAGGTTAGAATCAATTGGGTATCTGGAGGAAGAAAAGGTGAATTTCTCTGCTAAGGATTTGAGGTTTTGGAAGTCTCAAGAGCTTGTAATTGTTTTTTAATGATAAGAGATCCTTGCAAAGCCATTCTTTTTTCCATCTTTCCTTAGTTCCTTCTTGTAATTTTCAAGGGATAGCTTAGAATCCAAATTAATTTAATCTTGGGGGATAATGATCTTTGAGTGATTTCTAACGTGATTAGAGTTTCTTTTTGTATACCTATTAGATTAAAAGCATGAATAATGGATTAAAGCTTGTTATAGTTGTGTTTTAAGTTTGAATTTGTTGTGGTCGGCTTGAAATCTGAATTTGAGTGATTGAATCTTTGATTTTTGGTTATCATTTGGGTTATATAGGTTGATTAAAAACATTAAAAGGTTTAGTTGTGATAGAGTTGATCCTTATGGGTAATTTTTCTTTATTAGAGTAGCTTTAATCTTGATTTTAATCGGAGAAATCTACGATTTGGGGTATTTGAGGTGAAATTATGGAAATTAAGAGATCATTTGGACTCAATGATAATACTGGTAATGTTGAATGGACTAGGTTTGGTGCATGAATTGATTTGGGAAAATTGGGTTATATCTTAGACTTGAATATGGAAGAATTTGCATATGGGAGATTAAGGAATCAATTGTGGAATGATGAAGGGATTTATTGAGGTTAAGTGATGATCGGATAATAGTTGGAAAAGTATACCTATGCTTGAATTGTGTAATTAGAATTAGTGGTAAATGATGGTTGTTGTGGAATAAAGAAAGGCTGAGACTAGAAATTAATAGAAGTGAGAGTGAGTAGCTAAGAATTTAATCTATAGCTTGTGATTGCTTTTACTAAATAGTGATTGTGTTGTATGAATATGCGTGTAGAGTCTGATTGTGATAAGTTGGTACGGGGGAAAGCTGTGTTGTTGTGAGATCAGTGCAGGCTACCAGTTAGCTACTTCTGCTTATTTGCGTGTGTGTAGGTTAGTGAGTATTTTAAACTTATAATATGTGATTGATTATATTTATTGAACAATATTATAGATTAAAGATTTACTGCATGATTAGATCTTAAAGAAATATTAGATGGGCCTTGTGCCTTACATCTGTTGGTATTGCATACTTTTGTGATCTTATTGATGTGATTGTGTGTGCGTAACACCGGTTAATTAAGTAAAATGCCATCACGTAATGAGGTTTCTTGTTAGCCCACAAGGATTAATGGAAAAGGAAGACGATAATATGGAGAACACCCCCAATTAGGGCTGTTCAACACTGTCCCGTCCCGGTCCGTCCCGGCTATTTCGGGACGGGACAGTCCCGTCCTGAAAATTTTCGGGACGGGACAGAGTGCAGCTTCGGGACGGGACGGGACTCAGGACGGGGTCGTCCCGATCCCGTCCCGTCCGGAATATATATGTATGTTCATATTTTTTTAAAAAAAATACATGTGTCATCTGTCTCATGTGTAAGTATATATGACTTTTTTTAAAAAAATATAACTCTAACTTCTAAACTAAGTTCCAACCATTCATCAATCTCAAATTTCTCGTCCGCTACCACTATGCTCTATGTGTAACACATCACATTTGAAGTTTTTTTCAAACTCTATTTAAATGTGTAGCTGTTGCTATTTTTTTGCTCTAATTATTATGTTTTTGGTTTATTATGTATTAATATGGAGTGCTCATGGCACTGGTGGAGATTTAATTATGCTACAAAATCACCCACCAAGTGTGTTGCTCTGCAAAAAAAAAAGATTTTTGGGTTAATTTTTTTATTTGGGAAAAAATTTCGGGACAAGGCCTGTCCCGTCCCGGTCCCGTCCCGTCCCGATCGAGACCGGGACAAGTTCGGGACGGGACGGGACATGGGACGGGAACCCCGTCCCGAACACTTTTCTTCTGGACGGGACGGGACGGGGTCGTCCCGGTCCCGTCCCGTCCCGTGAACACCCCTACCCCCAATCTCAGGCAAGGGTTGTAAGTCCCTACTGAACCATAATGTGATATCGTGTTGTTGTGATAGACTGTGATCTATGATCTTGGAATGATTTATGTGATTGTTATTTGAAAAATTGTTGCATACTTATTGATGATTTGAGAAAGTTTAGAAAAGAGATATTTGATAATATTATGCACTTATCTGGTACTTGTCATACGTTTTAAATTGATGTATATATGATAGTACTCCACTGAATACCTTGCAAATGTAACACCCCAAAATTTTGAAAAGAAATAATAAGGAAATATTTAGAATATTGGAGTAATATTTAGGAGTTAAAAAGTTTTATAAATAAATTTGAAGTGAGAGGTATTTTGAAGGATTTTAAGGCTTATTTTCTTCATTAACTAAAGAAAAATAGTTTGAGGATGAGTTTTAATTTGGGAATTTTAGGAAAATTATTTTGAGAACTAAAGAAAATTTATGTGGAAGAAAATCCTTAGATGAATGTAAGGAACAAAGTTTAGAAATTGTTTTTTCAATGAAAAGGGGGAATATGGTAATTTATGCTACAAACACTCATTTAATCCCATCATCCCATCATCTGGACATTTCCTATTTTCCTTCATATCTCTCTCTCCCTTTGGCTTTTCTCGCTGGTCCTCTCATCTCTCTCTTTGCGAACGGTGAGCACGGCGACGGAGAGGGGCGATTCCGACGACGGCGAGCTCCGTTCGGCCATGCAACCACATAAACGGACTCGGGTGAGCTCGCTCTTCTCATTTCCATTCTTTGCTTCTTTGATTTGGGAGGATTTGAGTGAGGTCCGATTGTAGTTTGCGTATTTGGAGAGTTTTTAACCGATTTAAGCAAAGATTAAGCTTAGAGCAAAGTCTACCTCAAAGAAATCGGGCTTGCATGTGAGGTGTTGGCTCTGATTTGGGAAGTTTCTGTGAGGTGCCACTGTTCACCGTCGCATATATTTGTGATTTCGGGCTGGAACTGCATTAAAGTTTGGTAGAACTTAGCTAGAAGTAAAATATAAGATGTGAATCGGTCTGCATGTGTGATTTTCGAAATTCTGGGTATTGCTCTATTTGGTTCGATTTTTATAATCACTTTGTTACTATGTGATAATGCTGATAAGATTAGTATAAAATTAGTATATGGTCGTGCATGTTGAAATTTTCTGTTGAGTTTAGAGATTTCTGGAAGTTCTGAATTTATTGCTCTGTTTGCTGCCATGTCCGATTACTCTGCTCTTTGATGATGAACAAATGATGATAGGAATCGAAGGGAAGTAGTTTATGATTTTGAATGATGAATATTGGATTATTCCTGGTTGTATAAGTGGGGGTGTTGGGAAATCTAAAAGCTGTAAGTTGAGTGATAAAGGAATAAAATGGCAAGTGAAAAGAAAGTTGCATGAAATTTGGAATGAGGAATAGGCATGTGGGGATGTTGTTACATCACATAGTGTTTATGCTAGACTGGGTCGATGTGAAATTTATCAATCTGAAGATTTTGATTCTGTTTTGAACTTTTATTTGAGAAAGAAAAGAATTTAAGTGTGTTTAAATGTTGCTGCAACGTTGGTATCTATCTGTGTGTGTTGGTGTCAGTTTCCTGATGAAAGAGTTTAAACAAAATATAATAGTTAAAAACTTATGAAACTGAAATATGGGTTGAATCTTATGGATTTAAGTTGTCACCTAGTGGATTTTAATGATTGAAAGATAAATTTGATCTTTCGTTACAGTTTCACATTCTTAAAAGTGAATGATGGTAAGGTTGGGTTTATAAAGTGATGATATGAGATTGAAATCAGTTCGTGCTTGAAGATTTCAACATATTTAGTTTCAAAGAATTTAAAAGCAAATGAACTGTGTTGAAGTTCCTATATGCTATATAGATAAATTGGGAATTTGAATCTTCCTTAAGTTTTTAGGAATTAAGAATAGACTTACCTGTAGATTGAGTTGGAAATTATGATTTCTGAATATGGATTCAAAACCCCGAAAGTTCAGGGAGTATTTTGGTAGAAGTCTTGTGATCTTCATTGGTTCTTAAACTGGTTTTTGGGGTATCTAAAACAGAGGTAACTGTTTTGAGGTTTAGGCTTGGGATTCTCAGAAAAGACATGGTTTTTGTGAATGGATCTGTATTGGCTACATAGCAGTGATATGTGTTGATCATATGCTAAGATATGTGAAGATGAATGTAGGAGTCTAAGAGGATATGAAATTGAGAGTGAATGGCTGGGGATTTATGTCTAAGCAGGGGAAGAATAATATGAATATAGATGAAGTCTAGCTTCTGTATTTGGGCTGAGCAAGAAATGAAAAAGTTAGGAACTTGGTATTATTGTCATTGATGATGAATTGAGGTTAAGTTCATAGATTTAGGATTCTAATTGGGTTTGATTTAGTTAGACTTAGTTTTTGGAAATCAAATTTATTAAAGCTTAGAAATCTGATTGTTATGAGTTGTTTGAGGTTTATGGTTTGAAAGTTTATGCTCTGTTTCTGGTTTTAATATTGATTAGGAAATCTAAAGAAAGTTGTCGATTTGAGGGCTGTTTTAACATGGGAATAATTGAGTTTGTATTAAAGATTTATGGTACCAAGATTGATGCTAAATTAACGGTATAAGGGATTGTTGAATCATTATGCTGCACAAATATTTAGGAATTAAATTAATTTGGTTTGAATTGGATGTTAGTTGTTCTCTCTTGTTACCTTCCTAAAGGTAAGTAGTCGTATAAGTTCTGTTTTGAGGATTTGTATGGATAAGTTTCCTAAAGATCTATGAGATGTGAACTTGGATCATTCTATGACTTAATGGTGCCTAAAAGAAGGGTTTTTGTGGAAGCTATTAGTCAAACATTGAGAATAAGAAAGATTAATTGGAATAGATCAATTATAAGTGACCTTTTATTTTAAAAGATTCAAGAAAGTGTCAGGCAAATTATCATCTTCCTAGATAAAAAGTTTGGGTAGTATTAAGTACTTTAGGGCCCGAGAGAGACGCTGAATGTAAATGTATAAGTAAAAGTATTAATTTATTTTATTATACAGATGCGTAATAGGCTTTAATAATAGCGTAAGATGCACCAAGGCAGCGGAGTGGAAAAGAGTCAGCTCATACTTGAGTTATAAAGTACAGGTAGCAGTTTCATTCAATATCATTTATCATGTATTAATAATTGTATAACATCTTTTATAAACTTACGATAACCTTCAGGGTCGAAAGACCGCTCTAACCTTGTCAGAAATATTCAGTGTATCGGAGTACTCCAAGACTAGAGGGCTAGCTACCCCTAGTACATATTAGATATAACTGAAAAGTTATATTCAGGGGGTTGAGCCTCACAGGCCACACAATTACAGGAAAATAAATTTACATCAATTGTGTGGCAGTAGCTTGAGCACACTAGCATACATGGTTAATGTTTATTAGTAACATTTGTACATATTTATAAATTATTATGCATGGTAATGAATGAAATAAACTGTGTTGAACTGCTGTTTTTCAGAGAAGTTGGGAAATAGTTGAGCTTTTGGTGTTAAGGTAGTGTATGAAGAAGCAGTAATGCCTGCTATATTTTGTGTCTTTGTAGATAGTTATTTTGAGACTTAGTGACCTGTGTATGCTATAATGTTAACTAAGTAAGCAAGCTAGAAGCTTGTGTAGTAGTTAAAATATAGAATAGTATATGTATGTATATATCCCTAACAAACAATACAGCAACATATACAGGTAAAGGGGTTATCGATTGAGATGACCCCATTCTTCTGTTATTATAATAGAAGGGATGTAGGTAGATAACTAATACATAATTTAGAAAATATATATAGTATAAGGGGTTTTGGCTCCCCAAGCACTATAAATAAGGTGTAGGTACCTAAGAGGATTAAAGTACTTTTAATTATTTATGAACCACTATGTTTTAGAAAAAGTTTTAAATTGTCCAATTTGTGAGAAAAACCCATTCCAACAGAAAGAAGGTTCGTTTAATGTTTGGAAAGAAAAAGTTTTAAATTTTTTGTATTTTGGGCTTCTGACATTTATAAAAGTGGTTATAATTAAGTTAAAATGCTATAGTATAATATTAAAAATTTAGGTGTTACAGCTATCACATATCGAACGCAGATGAGTAGATAGTGGTTATGTGGGTCTACCCCCCCCCCCCCCCGGTTTATCTCACTTTTATAGGTCCTAGCGACGCAATAGGAAATCAAGGGAAGAATTCGGGAACTTCTCACTAAGATAGTGGGTTTCTGGCTAGTAGGATAGAATTTATTGCGACATTTTAGGTTCATGCATCTAGTCATGCTTCCGCTTTGTTTTCAGGATTGTTGTCTTTTAATTTTTGTTGTAGACTTTTCCATGGTATCTCAGTTTAATTATGTTGGTGTCTAATTTCTGGGACTAGTCCTAGTTCAGGCAGACTTTTGTTATTTAGTCGTTTATTAAACTGTTTGGATTTTTAATTTCTGTTGAGGATTAGTTTTTGTAATTAGGTCGATTTTAATTATCCATGTTAGCCATACAATTTCTCTTAGGGTAAATTCTTTTTAAACATGGATATTTCTTTTAATTATGTTAAATATTTTTCTAACCATGATAGAGTGTTTTTTATTTGGAAACCTCTTTTTCCTATCATGTTTTGCTTGTGGAATTTATATAAATAGAAATTTATGGAAAACATTTTTCTAGCTATGTTAGTATTTTATTAGTCGATTCCCTTTCCTATCATAGTTAGTTCTAAATCGGTTTTGAAATCAGTTGATGGTGACTTAAAATGTATTTAAAAGTGTATTTAGGATGTAATTGATGTAATTGTTACAATACGAGTATCTTAATTATTCTTCATCATGAAAACTGAAAGTAAACTCTTATCTAAATCAATATTCTTTACAACATTTTATCAAAAACCTTGAGGGCACCCAAGATTAGTTCATAACGCAAGCAACTTGATGCACCAGTTATTAATCATAATTTTCAGCCAATTAAAATACCTATGGATAAAATCCTTCCTCTTCAATATGTATTTTTTTCCCTCCTAATAACAGCCCCCATTGTTTCCATTCTTTTTAAATAACCAGCTGCACATGTGACAGATTAATTCAGTTCTTCTTTCTTCACAAGTCACAGCAACAATAAGAAGAAAGGAGTCAGATCTCTTGGTCTTGGCTAACCCAAACTAAAAGAAAAGGAAGAGATATCAAGCTTACCCCACACACACACGGAGAAATTTGGAAAATGAGGAAATGGGAAGGCAGAGGTCCCAGCACCCAAAACAAAACTTTAATGGTCTTGGCACTGCATCAATAACGGGACAGGGAGAAGAAGAGACCAAAACAAGCTGCTCCCCTTCACTCTCAGATAGCACCGACAGCGGCTAAAAAGAACGAAGAAATGGAGATGGGCAACTAAAGTATTGAGATTGATCACATGGTTTATATCTTTCTCCAATCCTATTGAAGTCAGTGACACAAAAAAATCTGATGGTCCTTAATTTTTTTTTTTTATAGGAATGGCATTGTTGTTATTTAAGGTGTTGAAAAAAAGAAAAAAGAAAAATCTTCTCAAACTTTGTACCTTAAGCGTAGCTCATAGCTCCAGCCTCTAATATCACCACACTGCTAGTTCCTCTTTGTCACTAAATTACAATAAATAATAAATAATCGAAAATCTTAATGAACTTATTATATTTCCAGGGTTATTACAATATCCTAATTTCTTTTACCAATATTCAAAATAGATCACCCACATATAGAACATACATTTTTTTTTTTGCAGCGATAATATTATGAGTTTAATTAATTTTTCTGTTATGTTTTAAAGTTTAGGAATTGTTTTTACTTGAGACAATGTTTAATATATGAAAGTTCCACATCTGATTTTTTTTAAAAATGATTATTTTTCAAATAAATATTCATTTTGTTTTGAAAAAAATGGTAGTTAAGAGAAAATCATTATTTTATATTTTATACTTATTAAAATAAATTTTTTAAAAAATCAGATCTAAATTGTTTAGATATGATTAATTCGCAAACTTCACATGATCGGTTCACAGCTTGCACAGTTGCACCAACAAATGTGGCCAAATTACAATGTAAAAATGGTAAATTTTGTTTTTTCTTTTTAATGTTAACTTTTTAAGCTCATTTAAGAAGCGAATCCAATTCCCTAAAATTAAATTATTTAGGGCACTGAAACAGGGACTTATTGTAACAGTCAACATGATTAAACTTTGCAAGATGGTAACATACTAAACTAACACCAATGTTTTTGGCTAAACAACATAGGGAAAATTAATTATGATCTATGGAAAGAATTTAATTAAGATGACGTTTAACGGAGTTGTAATAACCTGGTCACAAGTTGTTATTATCAGGCCAAAAGTTGTTATTCATAACTCTATAAGACCTCATCTTAATTAAGTTCAAGAGACCTATGATTAATTTACCCAACAGCATACAAAAATATAAAATGCTTTGAATAGTAATCATGTACATCCACAGATACATGACTATACCGAGTCAGCTTGAGTTTCTAAAAGAAAAACCAATTCAAATAAAAAATTACATGAAAGTGTTGGACTATAGTGGATTGTATCTTTGAAACTAAATAAAGCCAATCACTTGCATAAGCCAAATTTAAAATTCTAATTTGGTAGCTGTGCAATTGTGCATACACACCATTTAGCCACTCGTGTTTAGGGCATCCTTTGGAGAATACGCGTTAGAATGTAGCAATCACGCGTATCAAGCCTATTAATCTCTCGCTTTCGTATATTGTTCCCTTTTACTAACCGTTAAAATATAGAGGATTCAAATTATGCTTTTTCTCAACTAACAAATATTTTCAAGGGAAAATCGCAGTGAGCTAATGACTAATGATACGTACATTATATTAGAAGTGGTCTTGATTCAAATATTTTCAAAGCTTGAACCTCAAATATGATGGTTTATTTCCTAAATATAAGACCCATTTACCTAATTTGATTAAATTAAGGATATTAGTTAAATTAGTTAAAATTACATTATGTTACCAAAATATCCTAACTACCTACATTTATTCTCACCCTCTCTCTTGATTATTAATTATTGAGGAGTATCAATATGGATAATATAGAGAAATATTGAGAAAAATTAGAAAGATGTCTTATATTTAGGGACAAGTTCACCTCCCCAATAAGTCTTATATTTAGGAACGAGGGAGTAACACGTAATTGCCTATATTGAACCAGTTACAAATATCATTAGTAACATTTTAAAGTATGACTATAATTCAAGAAAATGGAAATGACATATATACATCTGTGTGTAGGTATAGCATCCACTACTCAACATATATCAACACTTACCTAAGTCCAAAGTTTGATTTCTTGAAAATCTTTATCTTGGAAGAACCAAGTTAATTTTCTCCTTTTTGCTAAAACATGAAACCAAGAGATGATTTTTATATTAGTAGTGGTCTTGAGCTAATGAGATAAGAAAAGATCATGGAAGATTTATTAGCATCAAATTATTTCTATCCTCATGATCAAAGGCCACAAATGCCTCTTGCTTCCTATCTTCCATAATATTAGGCCTCTTGGCTTCGTAGGAACCATGTAATTAACTATTCACTACATGCTTTAATTTCTTAGATCATACCATTAATAAGTTTAATACCAACAATAGGGTTATGTAAGGTGTCCATCCACCTTGTATACCTACTCGAGCCCAATAAAAAGTTGTCCAACTTAACCCAAAAAAATAGTCCTAAAAATTTTGGGTGTGTGCAGAGCGTGGTTGGGTATCCGACATGTGTTACCTTGTCTATTTTTCCTAACTCGAGAAGTTATATAATATTTATTAAAAAAAGATTTACTGATTTAATTATGATATGTAAATTTTCTAATATAATATGAGTAGATAATTATAAATTGGGGAGGGAAACGCCTACTTTGTGAAGTGGGCTCTTGCCCAGCTCAAAATACATAGAGTTCTTATCGGGCATGGCCTAGCATCAAGCTACAAAATGCCTCACTCGAGATAGGCATCGGTCAGGGGCCTCATCTGCCCAACCTTCCCATGCCCACCCCTTTCCACCCCTCTTTTATGTGGCATACATTCAAACACTTCATAAAATTAAACCTCCCTTTTTTGAATATTATGAAGGGTTTTAAAATAGTATATAATCGATTAGTTATTCCAATTGATAACTGCATTTGATGATGATGGTTTAGAATATCTCTAAACTATATTTTGGACTTTAAAGAAAATATCTGATCATTTTGAAATCACTCAACTTATAATATAAAATAGGGTAAACATAACTTTTTGTCCTTATAGTTTAGTCTCATTTGGGTTTTGGTACTTAGAGTTTTAAAGAGTGGGTTTTGGTCCTTGTAGTTTTCTCCGTTTATAATAGTTGGTCCTTATAGTTTAAAAATGGTTTGAACAAGGAGTTAACGGTGTTAAATACGTACACGTGTCACTAACACCGTTAAAATTGTTGACATGGATTGATGACTGGGTAAGTTTTGCTGACCTTGACATATTTAAAAAAATAAGAAATAAAAAGCTGTTCACCTTCCCCCTCCATTGCAATTATTTTTCCAGATCTAAACCTTGCTATTTCTATTTTCAGATTTAAACTTTGCTATTAAATTGCATAAATACGGGGGAAAATATTAGTTTAATACTGTGGAATCCAGATCTACTGAACATTGACAAAAAAACCAGATCTAATTGAACTAAGGAGTGGCATCACTTAATGAAGAAGAAGAATGGGTCAGAGCCCTACGTCCCTAGCAAGAAGTAATTTTGGTCAAAATGCATATATGGCATTCAAGCTTTCATTTTAGGTCCATTTGAATCACAAAAAATGATGAACTTTTGATTCTTGAATCTCGACCACATCAAGCAGAATCAGTCGGTGGTGGCAACCTCTTGTAGATCTTCAAAGTTGGGATCATTAGCATTTAAGGACTCGTGGTGGCGTCCGATCTCAACATAGGAGTAGCCATGGCTGCCGATCCAGGTGAACTTGCCGCTGAGAACTCCCTTCTTAGAAGGAAGAGACGAACTGGGAGGGGGGAGGTGAAGAGCTTTTTCTTTCTTTCTTTTTTAATATGTCCAAGTCAGCAAAACTTGCCCAGTCATCAATCCATGTAAGCAACTTTAACGGTGTTAGTGACACGTGTACATATTTAACTATGTTAACTCCTTGTTCAAGTCATTTTTAAACTATAGGAACCAATAATTACAAACGGAGAAACCTACAAGAACCAAAACCCACTCTTTAAAACTTTAGGGACCAAAACCTAAATGAGACTAAATTATAAGAGTCAAAAGTTATCTTAACCCTATAAAATATTGTAATATCCGCCTAACAACGGAACTAGTTTTAGTGTTCATCAGAAATATGAACAGAGGGCGCTCATCCACTATGAACCATCTAAATCAATTGGTCAAGATTCAATATTTTTTTGCTTATGATTTTTAAATTACAATTATTTTAATGGGTACAAAATCTAAAATAATGATAATCCCTTAATTATCATTTTGTCAAAAAATATAGTTTTTATTTAAAAATCACAAATATAAAAATATTGAATTTGAACCATCCAGAATAGATCTGGATGAACCTGATTAACAAAACTATGGGGTGGCGACCTAATTTTAACCCATGGAAAGCAGATCATACGAAGAAAATTGCGGCTTGGGTTAGAAAATGACAAGGGGGAATTTATATGTGCTTTTTTAGCTTATGTCCAGGATCGTAATAGTCTAGCGGTTGAATTATGGGCAATGTTGCATGGTCTTAAGATCGTTTGGGATCGAGGACTAAGGCAAATTATTGTCGAATCTGATGCCATGGAGGTGGTTAACATCTTATGCCAACCAGTAGGAAATGGACAGCAGTGCAGTGGGGTAGTAAGGGAGATCCAATTAGTGCTAAACCGTGATTGGACTGTGCAGATCAAGCATATTGCAAGGAATGCAAACAAAGTGGCTGATTACATGGCTAAGCAGGCTATTCATGCAGCACCAGGTTTTCATGGAGTGGAACATTTATCGGACGAATTTCGGAATGTAATTCAACAGGATAATAGTAACCTAGTTGATGCTGGTTAGTTGTTGCTGAGGGGTATTCCCTTCTTTTGTAATAAAAAAACCAAAAAACAAAAACAAAACTATGGGTTGGAATGTTGGATTGTATTGTCATTTTCAATCAGTATTAATTATATTTTAATAGAATTAGTTATTATAAAATGTTATTAATTAGAGTATTAATACGCTAGCAAAATATATTTCAAAATTTCAAATTTTGAAATTGAATTAGCTTTATAAAATATTATTAAATACCATATTAAAATATTTTTTTGCGCATGGAGAAAATTCTAGTAGAGAAAAAAAATTACAAAAAGACCAAAGATCAGTAATTTGGATACGATTATTGTTTTTTTGCTTTTTGACGAAGCAAAAACGCTATCTTAAAAGTTTGTTAAGAACTTGATTTGACTCATTCTTTTGTCCCAAGTTTAGGTGTCATATGTGATATTTGCAATTTCAATCAAATATTAATTGTAGATTTTCTATGGTTCAACAATTTTTTTTTTTGGAGATTATATACTATCATCCATCATCATCTTATACATGATATACTTCGTAGTGTCCTAAATATAAGATCCGATTGACATTTTTTAAAAAATTTTAAGAAAGTTGAATAAGTCACTTATAAATTGATTTGCATAAATTTTTTCCTTAAACTAGTTTGTTTAACTTATAAAATAATACATAATCTGATCTAATAATATATCAAATATGGCTGATCCCTTGAGGTCTCGTGAGTTTGAGTCTTAGATGAGACACTTGTGTCTCTAATGGAAGCCACGAACCTCGAAACTTGAGTAGTCGGTTGCCCAAATACCTAGTAATAGGATCCAGAAAAGGTGCCGATTATCAGTTGATATATATAAAAGAATATATCATATATGCTATGATTAACTAACTTATTTTACTTCCTTAATCTTTCTAAAAAAAGTTAACTAGGTCTTATATTAACGTTGGGACTGAGGTGGGAGTAGAGCTGGGAAAATGGGCTCAACCCGCGGGCTAAGGCGGGCTAGCCCACAGGTTGGCAGGTTGGCCCGCCAAATATGTTTTTTTATTAAAAGAAAAAGAAAAACTCTATTTAATTCATTAAGGCATATTTTAGACACTTCACTAATATAAAATGTGGTTCACATAACAAATTGTGGTTTTTGTATAGTATAATATAAACTTTTTTAATAATATTGTTAATACAATAAAATTAAGAAGATGTTTATACAAAAAAATATATATATATAATTGTGGAGTCCATATTTGTATACAACTTGGGGTATTATATTTTACTTGAGCTAATTATGATATATTTTTGTTGATTTAGAATTTTTATTTTTTTATTATACTATTTTTTAAACAAAAATTAAAAAAAGTTAAAAAAAACGCCAACCCACCATAAAAGGTTAGGGTTGAGGTTTTCTCAACCCATTAAGGTGCGGGCCGCACAGGCCCGCACCAGTTAACCCGCAACCCGTCACATGCCAGCCCTCAACCTGCGGGCTGGCCCGTTTTCCCAGCTATAGGTGGGAGTATATAACATCAATTAGGGTTTAAAATAATAAAAATGGGCATTGAAGCATTTGTGTGTTAGACTATGTGTCCAGATTATTCGAAAGAAATCCGATGGATTAGAGTTGTCGAGAGAATTGGAGAATTTTACTTAATCAGCAATAAAAATATTTATTGAAGTCAAATTATTTCCTTTTATGTAAAAGAGAGAATATGCCATTATAACTGATTGACAGCATTTATGAGAGGCATTTATGAGTTGGTTTCTTCCATTCTAGTTTTCGCTATAAGCACTATATAAATAGGAGTTTCCCCTTAGTTGCTTCTCATCCCAGCCAATACTTCTTTGATTTTCTCTCCCTTCTTTTCCTTGTTCTGGTCTTGAATATTTATTTTGGTCTTACAGTGTGAAAGGAGAAGAGTACGACTACCAATTGGCAGAACGCAATGGGATTATTGGGATATGCACCCTTCATTCCTATCTGCATTATTTTGGTCTATGGATATCTGCGTGAGTTCATTTTTCTCTTCCATCTTGAATTTGATTCGCTTCTGGGCTTTTGTTTTACCTTCAAATGATCTTATCCTTCTCAATCTGTGTGCTATTTGTTCATTGGCTACATATAATTATAGTAGACACATTAATGATGTATGTTAATATTAACATTGGGCAATTGCAAAACCCGGTTTAATTAGTATTCTATCTTTTTTCCACTCTTCTAAGGATATGTGGTATAATTTAAGTTGATTTTTAGTTTTTGAAAATCTTTGTGACTTAGTATTTGAAATTTTATATATATTTGTTATTGTGCCTTGTAAGTTGTAACCCTAATCTAATATTCAGTGTCATTCTCTTTTCCTTATAGCAAGGTAAGGTTACCAGAAAACCAAAGTCCAAACGTGATGAAGGTACATTGGAAGTAATGGCAGGTGATGATAAAATTAGTGACTTGCCTGACTTGTTGTTTGAACATATTCTCTCTTTGCTTCCAACCAAACAAGCCTTTACCACATGCCTCTCGTCCAAGAAGTGGAGGCATCTCCGCTTGTCAATGACCAGTCTTGACTTTGACTTTGACTTTGACGAATTCAACTATCAAAGTCTTGACTCTTTTGTTCAGTACGTAGATACAGTCATGAGCATGAGAGATGATTCAGAAGCCATCAAAAAGTTTAATCTCACTCTCAGGTCTACACCTAGAAGTATGCCACGAAATACCACATGGATTAATCTCTTTCTCTGGTTTATACGTGGAAAAGAGCCTCGTATTGAGATTAAAACATGGATTAACAAAGCAGTGCATTCCAAGGTTGAACATGTTGAGATTCATGATGATATTCTTAATTACAATTTCATCATGCCCTCTTGCATCTTCAAATGCAATACAATCACCATTTTAAAGTTGAGTGGTGTTATGGTGAGGACTTATTTTGTTGATTTGCCTTCACTTATAGCCTTGCATTTGATCAAGATTATATTTCCAAATATCAAATACATCTACAATCTTCTTTATGGAAGCCCTTTTCTTCAAGACTTGGTGCTAAAATATTGTAGCACAACTTATAGTGATCCGCATTGGAAACGAAGTACAGAAAGGCTTACTAATTTGGTGTCAGCTGATGTTTGTGGCTATCCATTTGCTTTGGAACCTTTATTATCTAATGTTACTACACTGCGGTTTGATATGGTATGGTGATACTCCCTTCAAATCTAAATATAAGAGAAAGATAACTAATTTGTTAAGATTCATAAATTAGTCAAATTAACTATTCATAGGTTCGATCAAAGAAAATGTTTTGGTTTTCTTAAATTAGTACTCATTTTAACCATTTGCATCAAAAACTACTCTCTTAATGAAAAACACGTCATATATGTGCAATGAATAAAAGGGTTTAGGGAAAAGAAAATGATAGATATAGGAAACAAAGTGAATTGATATCACTAAAACAAACCCTTCCACTAATGCTTACACTTAGGCTTGGAGGGAGAGTGATTTATGACGAGATGAGCGAATTCATATGATTGCTTTTCATTCTCAGATTTGTTAATTAACTTTTTTATATTGTTTATTGTCTCACTCTTGCAGATTTCTGATTTTTCGGGTTACCCTGGCACTACAATATTTCATAATGTGATCCACCTGGAATTTGGACGTTATTCATCTTACACGAACAGAACAATATTTAAGTGGTTGCAAAAATTCCCGAAGCTTGAAACTCTTATAATTAATGAGGTTTAATTTGTTGTTTACAAACTTAATTTATGTGAGCATTGCGATTTGATTAGTTAGTGTTCTAACTGTTATACCTTTTGCTCAGCATTATTCAGCAATATCGTGGGAACCAACGTTTCAAGTTCCCCAATGTGTTTCATCACATTTGAAGGAATTCCATCTTGGAAACTTCAGAGGCCACAGGGATGAGTTTGAACTTGCAAAAGTTGTTATGGAGAATGCAATGGTTTTGGAGATCATTTCAATTCGCCCATCTACTTTATTAACAGCAAAATCACAAGAAACAATGTTCCAAAAGTTATCGTCTTGTACAAGAAGCTCTGTGAATTGCAGGCTTTTATTCAAGTGAATTCCTATGATTTAGTGTGATATTGTCAAAAGTCATATATCTATTTCTAAGAAATATTGATGTGCGTTCTGTTTATTTCGAGCAAATTCAAGTCTTAATTCATTATAGGCTAAATTATATAAACTCCCTAACTTTACGCCATATTTAAATTACTTCCATATCATTTATTACTGCACAATAAAAGACTTCTTCATTTATGCAGATCGGTAATTGCCAAGAAATCTCAAACTTGTTATCTATACAAAATGTTATCACACTATGAAAAGTTGTTAAAGTCAGACCCTTTGGACTATAGAACTTGAATCTAATAAATATTATGAAAAAGGTACGTGTCTATTTATAGACCGTAAAACCATGAGCCAAATAATTAAGAAACTAAATAAGCCTAATAACTAACCACAACACTACAGTTTTACAATAACACTCAACACTCCCCCTCAAGTTTTACAATATGTTTCGTTAGCTCGTGGAAAATCTGATTGGTTGCTATGTGAATAGCAGCTTTACTATCACAGTAAATATCTGCAGGCCTCGACCTTTAAACTACCCAAATCTGTTAGCAACCCAGCAATCCAAGTAATCTCTGCTGTCACCATTGCCAAAGCTCGATATCCGGCTTTGGCTGAACTTCTCGAAGCTGTATTCTGCTTCTTAGACTTCCAAGAGATGAGAGCACCTCCAAGTTTGATTGTATATCGTGTGACTGACCTTCTGGTATATGAACAAACTCCCCAATCAAATTCACAAAAGCACTGCAACTCGATGTCACTTGATGAAGACAATGGAATGCCCAATCCAGAAGATCCTTTCAAATATCGAACCACTCTCAATCCTGCCGCCATATGAGACTTACATGGATCTTGCATAAATTGACTAAGTACCTGGACAGAAAAACATAAATCAGGTCTAGTCATAGTAAGATATAGCAACCTACCTACTAAATGCCTATTAGTTTCAGGTTGTGTTAGCTTTGGGTTGTGCTTGTTGCTTCTGTCTTTCTTGTTTCCCCTTTTCTTTCTGGTTTTCTTGCTATGTGGATGTGCACACAGACGCAGATTTTGCTGCATAGGAGTAATTTCTGGTCTGGATGCACTTACTCCAGTATCCTTCAGAAGATCCAAGACATATTTCCTTTCATTTAGGACAATTCCTTGCTTATTAGATTTTACTATCTCTAATCCTAGCAAATATTTAAGAGACCCTAGATCCTTAATCCTAAAAGTTCTATTGACAACTCCCAAGATTTGCACATATTTTATATCATTTTGGAGGTATTTTATTATGTTATTTGGGAATTAATGAATACCTTATGAAGAAATTAGGTTCTAGAATAATTACATGCACTTAGTGGTAAAAAGGGCATTTTTGAATGTTTTTGTTATTACTTTTAATTTAATTGATTATTTGAAACTATTCATATTTCTTGAGGTTATTTTATATTGTAGGAATCTTGAAGAGGGGAGAAATTGGGGCAAGAAGCTGAAATCCAAGAAAAAAAAGACAAAATACAAGTTTATGGATAAATTATGAAAATTACAGAAAATACCCAAAACTTTATGAAAAGTTTCATTTTAGTCCCTCCTCGCCGTGGGACCCCACAGCGAGGGTTCGCAAATATTTCATCATTCTGGCCACGTGCTCCTTCATTCCTCACCATTCCTCTCCCTCTCTCTCATTCCCGATTCCTCACTCTCTCCTAGGCTCCATCTGATTCCAGCGATTACCGGCGGGTTCAACGACGATTCAAGGCCGCGCAGGACTCTGACGACGCATGTAAGACTAGATTCAGGCTCAGGTGATTCTTCCCTTCCTATTGCTACTAATTTCTTCCCGGCTTGAGTGAGATTTTAGAGGGAGCGATTCGGGTTTTTGGGGTTTTAGAGATTCTTAAACCAGTCAAAATAAAGCTAAAGCTTCAAATTAAAGGTTTTGGGAAAGGATTTACGAAGTAATTTGGTGTTTGATCAAGTTTTCCCAAATTTCTTCCTCAGGTTCACTGTTCATCCGAAGCCATTTTCGTTGGTTTCTAGACGTCCATCTCTTTAAAGCTTAATTAATCATGACTATTAATAAGTCTAAGCTTATATAATGGATTGCACGTTTGATTTCTTAGGGTTTGAAATTTTGGGAATTTTTCGAAGAATTTCTTCTTCTTCTTCTTCCCCTGTTTCTATTTGGAGCCGTTGGTGCATATGGCTGATGGTGATGAATTGATGAGATTAAGCTTAGGAAGAAGCATATAACAATTTTGCAAGCATGTTTGGGGTCATTTATTAAAAGAAATGATAGATCGTTTAAAATTATGGTAACTCCTATTCATTCTTCATCATTAAAAACCACAGCATGAAGTTCACAAGCATCTCAAATGTTTCCTTGTCATCTCAAGCATAATCAAGAATTATACTATGAACCAAAAGAAGAAGCATCGAAAACATTAAATAGCTAAAATCATAAATCTTCACTCATTTCAACCTCAGTATGAAAATGAAATAATTCCCACAGCCTTTTCTTTGAGAACTCATGCTTATACATATAGTACATAATAACAACAAAATATGATAAGCAGTAAATTTGTCATTTATATAAACTATAATGGTTCATCTAATGTAATTGTAACAAGTAGTAAAACATACATGGGACGTTATTCACTCACCTGATATATTTTCAATCATATAACTCACTCCCCTTTAGTGGCTTCCTTAATAATTTTCACTCCTTGGTCCCCTGGTGCCCAAAGCAACACCATTGTCATTCCCTTTTTAACAACTAGATAAGAATTTGTGGAATTTAATAAAAAAAATGAAAGAAAATATCTCATCAGTCTATATACACAATCCAAAGTTCATCGTAGTCATAAGTATGACGGCATATCTATACGTGTACTCAAACAATAACTTATAAGCATTAATGTTCAATCCATTTCACCAAATGACAAATCCTTATATTTGTATGTTTTTATATGTTTAAATTGAGGTTTCTAACATGAATAAGATGCAAATTTGGTCCAATTGTGCTTATTTAATATCTTAGACTCTTGGATAAAATTAGTATGAGATTAGGATTAATTGGCCATAATTGTAGATTAATTTATATTAATTAATTTATAGGGCTATTTGATCCTTTTTCATGTCGTATTCACTTGTAGGGTCGCTCAAGGACCAAATGAATGGATTCCAGATGAAGAAGGACATTTGAAAAAGGGAGAAATTGGGGCTAGAAGCTGAAATTTCAAGAGAAAAAGGGAAAATACAAGTTTCTGGATGAATTGTGGAAATTACGAAAAGGACCTCGAAATTCCCAAATTACAGAAAAGGACCACGAAATTCTAAATTTCAGAAAAGGGCCTCAAAATTTCCAAATTACAGAAAAGTCCACCCCACTATATTTGTCTTATTCTCCACCCCATTATCATTTGTCTTATTCTCCACCCCACTATCATTTATCTTATTCTCCACCTACCACCCACTCAACAACCCCACTATCATTTATTTTATTCTCCACCTACCATCCACTCAACAACCCCACTATCATTTGTCTTCCATCACTCACTATAAATACCATCTTCACCACCACCAAGCAACACACCTCTTCTTCATCCTCCTCTCTCTCTCAACTCTCTCATTCCACCTCCATCTCTCTTCCATTTCTCATTCCTCCACTCCATGTCTACTATTTTCTTCCACCTTGGTGTTGTTCTTCCCATGGAGAGTAGCAGCTAGGCTCCACCATTCTTGATGATGGGAGCCAAAGGATGAGCTTGAAGCTTTTAAAGGGGAGTTTTAGTTCTAATCCTTCTTCCTCTTGTTGTATTTATGCTTTTCTAGGGTTCTAGGAGTATATTTATGACATTTGGTTGTGTTCTTCATTTCTACATGTTGTATAAGGGTTGGAAACTATTTTATGTTGTTTCTTTCTTGTTGAATGCTTGACATTGTGCTACTTTAACTTTGAGTTTGATGAAATTTATGGGTTCATGATTTTGTTATTCTCTTTGTGAATATCTTGTGCTAATTCAAGGTGGCTTGGTTAGTGGATAAAAAATGTTAAGTGGTTTTGCATGAATGAAATGGCATATGAATTAATTAATTGTGTTTAGACATTGGGTAATCACTCTTTTCAACCTTAATCTTTGTTTGGGTGGCCATCAATGAGTTAGGGTTAATTGAGAAATTAAGTGCAATTGTGGGGTGGCCCAAATTGTGGATTATAAGTCTTGTATAATTAATTAGTTCTTGAATTTGTCAAATTGTATGAGTGGCATTGGACTTCAATCCTAGAGTCTTGATTTATTATTTGGGGTTCCAGTAATCGATTAAGCTCTAGGATTAATTAAGTGGCAACTCGGGGTCCCGGTTGTTGGATTAGGAGCCCTTTACGATTAGCAAATTCAGATTGATTTTGAACTTAATCAACTTAGGTTAAATTAAGTAATGTGCGGGGTTTCGGCATTAATTAAGTTAACCTAAGCCTAGCCTAGAGGGGTTCTTCTAGGGGTCTTTTGAAAATCAACTAAACTCCCTGAAAACCTTTAGAAGCAATGATTCCCGAAGCTCTCATTCATCAAGAATGATTTCATTTCCCTTCCCCTCCAAATCTCACTTTTATCTTATTTTCATTTTACTTTTGAACATATCATACATTTTGCATCTTTTCTAAATCAAAAACAAAATACAATACTTTTTGCCCGTGTTTAATAGTTTGCATATTAGCTACTAGGTAATCTTTTGTGTTTAGGCTCCTCAAGTGAACGACACCCAGGGGTTAGCTTCCACTATCTCCTTGGTTCTTATTTTCTTG
This sequence comes from Mimosa bimucronata, assembly GCA_037074515.1. Classification (NCBI taxonomy): domain Eukaryota; kingdom Viridiplantae; phylum Streptophyta; class Magnoliopsida; order Fabales; family Fabaceae; genus Mimosa; species Mimosa bimucronata. Next base: position 9,131,250 of record CM073446.1, read on the forward strand.
AAGGGCGGACCCAAGGGCGCGCTACACACACACACACTCGAAATTTCCGAGCTCTTCACCAAACCTACTCTTAGTCTTGGACACTCTTACACAACAATTTCCAAGTGTTAAAAAAAACTTCTGCTCATTTTAATAATTTCTCTATTTTCAAAATGGCACCCTTATTCCATAATTCATACCTTCTTAACTTGATATCTGGCTTCTTAATAATGTTTTTAAAATTTTCTTATAGCCACACTCAACACAAATCACTTGTCTTAGGTTTACCACTCTATACCCTTAAACAATGTCCTTGATCTCCCAAGCCTTATTATATACTAGGACTAATTGACTTTATGATTTAATCACTCACACATTTCTTCTCTCTTAGTTGCCGCAACAGGCCAAGATTTATCTACAACACATTTCATATCATCAAGCTTCTTGATCCTATATTTAAGTAAGTTCAAGGCTAATTTTTTTCTTGGTATGGTCTATGTTATTAGAAATTACTCCATCCGATCCTAATTATAGGATCACTTTGACATTTTTTAAAAAAATTAATGGTACAAAATTAATCATTTTAAATCGTCTATAGTAATCATTTTTCCTCAAAACTACTCTATTCTACTTATAAACTAACCTATAATCTAATTACATGTGACATATGTTATAATTTAGTGGTCTAATTTACTTCCTTAACTTACACAAAAAAAAGTCAAAGTGATATTATATTTAGGAACGAGGGAGTATAATCTGTCTATTCCTTTCTAGGCAAACCTCGCAGTGATCACATCTTATGATGGTGACTGGTGAGTACACATATATATTTCATTTTTTTAAGCAAACATCTTAGTGTTTGATATGGAGATTTTAATATACAATGGAACACCTTAAAAATTTAGCGAGCAGATAATTTATTTTGAACTTGCAAAATAAAAAAAGGCTAAAAAATGAGATTAAAATTTTTTAATCTTTTGGCTATTTTTTATCTAATTTTGTTAATATATACATTTATAGATCTCATATCCGGTATAAAATTTTGTTTATCAAAAAGACGAATTTGGAGAGCTCATAATATCTAATATCTAGACCAAATAAATCTCATGTGGATTATGGAAGATCTATGGGTGTTGATTTGATTTTTAAAAAGTAATATAAAATATTTTAATATATTGTTGGGTACTGGCATTGGCAGCTACCAGCCCACCATGTTGGGCCACCCCAGGGATCCACTCTCGCTTCACCCCGGTATTGGCAGGCCCAACTCAGGTATTGTAGCTCGGTTGGGGGCCGCTCTCGCAGACCCGACCCAATGCTGCAGCATTTGTGGGAGGTCCAGAGATCGAACCCCAGGGTGCGCCAATGACACGGCCTCCTCCCTGAAATGCTGCAGCATTGGGTCGGGTCTGCGAGAGCGGCCCTGGACTTCTCTACAATACCTGAGTTGGGCTTGCCAATACCGGGGTGACCTCGAGAGTGGCCCCTAGGGTGCCCAACATGGTGGGTTCAGTAGCTGCCAATGCTGGACTCAACATATATACAAAATCTAAGATTAAATCTATAACTAAGGGTGGACATGGGTAGGGCGAGGCCCCTAACCGATACCTAGCCCGAAGAATAAATAGGCAGCATTTTGCAACCTGATGTTTAGCTCTCCCTGGTAAAAGCCCTAACAAATTTAAGTTGGGCAATAGTGGGCTAGACTGAGTGTGTGCTTCCATGCCCAAGTTATGGCTTTTACCCATATTATATTAGAAAATGTGCATATCACAATTAAATAGATATAGATTTTGAGATACATTAGATTAAGTATATAAATATTTTATATATTTTTTAAATAAAATAATATATACGGAGTAATATGTATTTTATGCAAAAAAATTATATAATCAACAATATATAATTTAAATCAATGGTATATAACTTTTTGGGTTAGGCCATATGGGTAGGGCAACATCCCCTGCCTGGCCCCATCCAAGATTTTTAAAGCCATTGTTTTTGGTTGGGTTGGTCAATTTTTGACTAGATTCGGGTGGGCATATGGGGCGGCTGCCGGTTGGACACCATAGTCATCCCCACCTATAATACCCATATGAGAATTAAATCATCTACAATATAATGAATTATGCAATTTCCTTTGCCTAAAACTGTGTCACCCGTAATGTAGAGTAGAGGTTGCAGCACCAAGCAATCTGAACGTGAGAGATAGGATCAGCGATTTAACAGATTCATTAATTCATTATATTCTCTCATTTCTTTCAACCAAAGAAGCTTCCTCCATAATCCTCTTGTCCAAGAGATAGAGCTCACTTTGGCTCTCACAACCAACTCTTGACTTCGATGGTGAAAACTTCTCTAGTGTTCACTCCTTCACCCATTTTGTGGACTCAGTACTTGACATTTTGAAAGATTATTCATCAAACCCCATCACAAAATGTCGCATCAAATACTCTGGAATCTCAAGCCTAATACCTACCAACAAGAAGTTTGATTTTTGGGTTGAAGCAGCGTGGAATCTTTAAGTTCAACATCTAGAGCTATGGTTTCCAAATTGGTCTGTTGCCAGCTTGCCTTCTAGCATTTTTGTTTGTGATACCATTAGGGTTTTAAAGTTGCATGGAACAAGCGTTGATAATACTATTACTTGTGTTGATTTGACTTCACTCAAAGTCTTACATTTGGAATACGTTATTTTTCCATGTTTCAAATGTGTTTCCACGATCTTATCCAGATGTGTGGTACTTGAAAAATTAGTACTAACAGAATGTCTACCCATGATTATTATGGTGATACCATTGAAATGCTTCAACATTATCTTGGATTAGATAATGATATTCCACCCAGGGTAACTACATTTGAGATTCCGACATTTTATTATTTCACCCATGTAGAAATTTCAACGTCTAATCGTTTGAGTAGTATGCTAAAATTGTTAGATTATTATTATTATATTAACATATATTAGTTATATTTAGGATTAATAATAATGTTTAGGTGGCCCGTAGTCAACATATAGGCCCAATTGTCAAAGTTAGGGTTTTTCATGATAGGTTATCTATATAAAGGGAGTTTTCTGATGGGGAAAACACACCAACGCCAAAATCATTATATATGGCAGATAACCAAATTACAGAGAGCGTTTCTTCTCTCTAACTTCCGGTTCTCTAACTGGTTAAGGCTACTACAACAGATACCGTCACTGTGCCGTACTCCAGTTAAAAGAGCTTTGAGTGATTTTTGACAGTGTTCTATTTTACAGTTCCACGTAGATTTTTCACTCATCAAACAATAGCAATGGCGAGAGGTATTTCGACTTTCGCTGTATTACTTATTTTAATTAAAGATAGCATGTATGAATAATATATGTTATATGTATGACTATCTTATTCTCACAAAAATGGCTCCAAAACTGTCCCAAGCCTCAAATTCTTGTGGTTGCAGATACAGTTATTGCTAAAAGTTCAACAACAGTAGTTGATATTCCTGATTGTTTTGCATTATCACACCTGAAGCAAGTCTATGTTCGTGACTTTACTGGCCGTGAAAGTGAGTTTCGATTTGTAAAATTATATTGAAGAATGCAAATTGCTTGGAGATATTCTCCCTTGGCACTCATTTTATTTCCTCAGCAATTCGGAAGCATGAAGTGCGCACAAGGTTTTCATTTTTCCCCAAAGCCTCACTGAATTGCCGTCTTTTGTTTCATAATACTTTAATTAATTAATTAATTAATGTCTTCAATATATTCATCTTGGTCGTTAATGTGAGAATATGATAGCCTTAGATATAACATATAACAATCATATATGCTATCTTTAATCAGAATAAGAAATACAGCGGAAGTCGAAATACCTCTCGCCATTGCTATTATTTGATCAGAGAAGAATCTACGTGTAACTGCAAAACAGAACACTGTCAGAAATAACCCAAAGGCTCTTCTAACTGGAGTCCGGCACAGTGATAGTATCTGTTGTGATAGCCTTAACCAGTTAGGGAACCCAGAATTTAGAGAGAAGAAACGCTCTCTTGATGTGGTTATCTGCCGTATCAAAAGATGATAGGTGTTGGTGTGTTTTCCCCATCAGAAAACCTCCTATATATAGATAACCTATGATATGAAACCCTAACTTTGACTATTGGGCCTAATGTTGACTACGGGCCACCTAAAGATATTATTAATTATTAATCCTAAATATAACTAATATAATAATATAATAATATTAATATTAATAATCTAACATTCTCCCACTTGACCAGTACTATGTATGTCAATTGTTCACTTTAGTCAAATCAACTAAGGTCATACTGCAAGAATCATGGCGATAAGTCCTTTATCATAAAGTATTACCTTCCATGTATTACAAACAGTATTCCTTACTGACAAATCCTTATATTTGTATGTTTTTATATGTTTAAATTGAGGTTTCTAACATGAATAAGATGCAAATTTGGTCCAATTGTGCTTATTTAATATCTTAAACTCTTGGATAAAATTAGTATGAGATTAGGATTAATTGGCCATAATTGTAGATTAATTTATATTAATTAATTTATAGGGTTATTTGATCCTTTTACATGTCATATTCACTTGTAGGGTCGCTCAAGGACCAAAGGAATGGATTCCAGATGAAGAAGGACACTTGAAAAAGGGAGAAATTCAGGCTAGAAGCTGAAATTTCAAGAGAAAAAGGGAAAATACAAGTTTCTGGATGAATTGTGGAAATTACGAAAAGGACTTCGACATTCCCAAATTACAGAAAAGGACCACGAAATTCCAAATTACGGAAAAGGGCCTCGAAATTTCCAAATTACAGAAAAGTCCTGCCCAACACCACCTACCACCTACTCAACAACCCCACTATCATTTATTTTATTCTCCACCTACCATCCACTCAACAACCCCACTATCATTTATTTTATTCTCCACCTACCACCCACTCAACAACCCCACCATCATTTGTCTTCCATCACTCACTATATATATCATCTTCACCATCACCAAGCAACACACCTCTTCTTCATCCTCCTCTCTCTCTCAACTCTCTCATTCCACCTCCATCTCTCTTCCATTTCTCCTTCCTCCACTCCATGTCTACTATTTTCTTCCACCTTGGTGTTGTTCTTCCCATGGAGAGTAGCAGCTAGGCTCCACCATTCTTGATGATGGGAGCCAAGGGATGAGCTTGAAGCTTGAATAGGGGAGTTTTAGTTCTAATCCTTCTTCCTCTTGTTGTATTTATGCTTTTCTAGGGTTCTAGGAGTATATTTATGACATTTGGTTGTGTGCTTGAGCTTTTTATATTGTAATGGGGTTAGAAACTATGTTTATGTTATTTCCTTCTTGTTCAAATGCTTGACATTGCTATTTATTAACTTTGAGTTTAATGAAATTTATGGGTTCATAGTTTTATTATTCTCTTTGTGAAAATCATGTGCTAATGCAAGGTGGCTTGGTTAGTGGATTAAGAGTGTTAAGTTGTTTGCTTGAGTGAGATGGCATAGGAAACGATTAATTGTGTTTAGACATTGGGTAATCACTCTTTTCAACCTTAATCTTTGTTTGGGTGGCCATCAATGAGTTAGGGTTAATTGAGAAATTAAGTGTAATTGTGGGGTGGCCCAAATTGTGGATTTAAAGCCTTACATGATTGGTTAGTTCTTGAATTTGTCAAATTGCATGAGTGGCATTGGACTTCAATTCTAGAGTCTTGATTTATTATTTGGGGTTCCAGTAATCGATTAAACTCTAGGATTAATTAAGTGGCAACTCGGGGTCCCGGTTGTTGGATTAGGAGCCCCTTACGATTAGCAAATTTATATTGATTTTGAACTCAATCAACTTAGGTTAAATTAAGTAATGTGGGGGGTTCCGGCATTAATTAAGTTAACCTAAGCCTAGCCTAGAGGGGTTCCTCTAGGGGTCTTTTGAAAATCAACAAAAACTCCCTAAAAACCTTTAGAAGCAATGAATCCCGAGGTTTCCATTTATCAAGAATGATTCCATTTCACTTCCCCTCCAAATCTCACTTTTTTCTTATCTTTATTTTACTTTTGAACATATCATACATTTTGCATCTTTTCTAAATCAAAAACCAAATACAATAATACTTTTTACTCGCTTTCTCAAGTTTGGATATTAGCTACTAGGTCATCTTTTGCGTTTAGGCTCCTCAAGTGAACGACACTCGAGGGTTAGCTTCCACTATCCCCTTGGTTCTTATTTTCTTGAAGGGCGGACCCAAGGGCGCGCTACACGCACGCACACTCAAAAGTGGTTCTCTCGACTTACCTAATGGGTATTGCTCCATGAATAAACCTTAAAACATATATGTTTATTCGGTTCCAAAATAAAAACTTAAATGTTCATTAATCTCATCAACATCAAAAGTGTACACAACAACCATAGAGATAATAAACAAAGCCCCAAAATACTCATTGCACACCTCAATTACTCAAAAAGACTTACAATCCCCATATGAGGTACATGTATAGCGAACTCATTCGGTTTCATTCCTTTAGTCAAAGGATCAGCTAGCATTTCCCTTGTTCCGATTAGATCAACAGTGACCTGACCATCAGCAATTCTCTCTTTCAAGCTAAGGAATTTCAGCTCAATAAACTTTTTGCTTCCACTCCTTCTTTTATTTGCTATGGCCACTGCTGCCTTATTATTGCAATACATCTTGATTGGCCTGGAGATTGATTCTACAATCTTCAGTCCAGCAATGAAGTGCCTTATCCAGATAGCATGTGAACTTGCCTCAAAACACGCGATATACTCAGCATCACAAGTAGAAGGAGCTGTGAGTGTCTGTTTGGCACTCTTCCAAGAAATAGCTCCCTCAGCTAATAGGAAGATGTAACCTGTCGTAGACTTGTTGGTGTCCACACATCCTCCCAGATCAGAATCTGAGTAACCCTCCACTTCAAGATTCTCTGTCCTTTTATAAGTCAGCATAAGGTGCTTGGTGCCTTGGAGATACCTAAACACTTTCTTTGCAGCTTCCCAATACATTTTACCAGGATTGCATTGGTATCTCCCACTGCAAAAGCTATGTCAGGTCTTGTGCAGACCTGTGCATATATCAAGCTTCCTACAGCAGAGGCATAGGGAACATTTTTCATCTCCTTTTTCTTAAGTTATGTGTCAGGACATTGACTTAGACTGAAGAAATTTCCCTTTTCAATGGGAGCAACGTTAGATGAACAGTTTCTCATCTTGAAACGCTCAAGAACTTTGTTGATATAGGTTTCTTGAGAAAGGCCTAGAAGACTCTTTGCTCTATCCCTATGGATCTTAATGCCAATGACATAAGATGCCTCACCCATGTCCTTCGTATTAAAGTTCTTAAACAAAAACTGTTTCACCTCACGTAACAGTCCTAAGTCATTGGTTGCAAGCAATATGTCATCGACATACAAAATCAAAAATATGGATTTGCTCCCACTATTCTTGTGATATATACACTGATCCACGATATTCTCAACGAAACCAAATGAAGAGATTACCTCATGGAACCTTAAATACCACTGCCTCGAAGCTTGCTTTAAGCCATATATTGATTTTCCTAATCTGTATACCAAATGTTCCTTATCCTTTGCAACAAAACCCTCAGGCTGCTTCATGTAGACTTCTTCCTCAAGAACACCATTGAGAAAAGCAGTCTTAACATCCATTTGGTGTAACTCCAAGCCAAAATACGTAACCAATGCATGATAATACGGAAAGAATCCTTAGTTGAAATAGGAGAAAATGTCTCCTTGTAATTAACTCCTTCCACCTGAGTGAAGCCCTTAGCAACCAACCTTGCCTTGTAGCGCTCAATGTTACCCTGTAAGTCCCTTTTGGTTTTGTAAACCCATTTACAGCCAATGGCCTTAGACCCACTAGGCAACTCTACAAGTTCCCATACATGGTTGTTTGCCATGGAGTTCATTTCTTCATTCATAGCATTATACCACAATTTGGAGTTCTCACTTTTCATAGCCTGAGAAAACGTTAATGGATCATTATCAATGCCAATATCACAGTCATTTTCAGCATTATACACTACATAGTCATCTGGAATTGCCGGTTTTCTTGCCCTTGTTGATCTCCTTAACTCAACCTCTTGGGTTGGGTCATGTTGCTCGTTTGGAACATTCTCTGTCACAACTGGTGGTAAGTCTGTATTTGTGACAGGTGGACCTTCAGGTATATGTTCCACACGTCTCGCATGATCAACTATGGGTATTGGGACAGTCTCAATTGGCGTGACATATCTAGCAGTAGAAATGTCGACAACAGCCGATGTCCCTTCCTCAATTGTGCTAGGGGATCCCTCAATGTGATTGTCTGCAATCTGATCACTCCCACTAATCACATCATTCTCAAGAAACTTGGCATTCCTAGATTCTACAAAACGCACTAAAGGTGGAGGACAATAAAACTTGTAACCCTTTGACCTGTCCGCATAGCCTACAAAGTAAGCTCTAATGGTCTTAGGATCCAATTTCTTTTCTTGTGGGTTATATACTCTTACTTCCGCAGGATAGCCCCACACCTTAAAGTGATTTAAACTGGGTTCCCAACCTTTCCAGATTTTAAAGGGTGTCTTAGACACTGCCTTTGTTGGAACCTTGTTCAAAATGTGTACGGCTGTCTTGAGTGCTTCCTTCCACAAGGAAATTGGCAGTTTGGTACTACTCATCATGCTCCTAACCATGTCAAGTATGGTCCTATTTCTTCTTTCAGCTACACCGTTCATTTGAGGTGAGCCAAGCATGGTATATTGTGCAACTATACCTTGCTCTCGAAGAAAATCCGCAAAAGGACTTGGCGCTTGTCCTTCACTAGTGTATCTACCGAAATACTCACCACCTCTATCAGATCTCACGATCTTGATTGGTTTCCCAATCTGTTTTTCTACTTCAGCCTTATATGCCTTAAAAGCATTTAATGCCTCACTTTTATTTTAAAGCAGGTAGATATACATGTATCGCGAAAAATCGTCAATAAAGGTAATAAAGTACTTTTGATCGTGTGCGGTTAGGTCTGGGCAACATATGTCAGTGTGTATAATTTCGAGCAATTCAGAACTTCTTTTAGCTCCCTTATGTGACTTATTGGTCTGCTTTCCCCTTATGCAGTCCACACAGGTACCAAGATCCGAATGGTCTAAAGATGGAAGGATTCCTTCTTTAGTCAACCTCTTAATCCTGTCAGTAGAGGTATGTCCTAATCTCATATGCCACAAGCTAATAGAGTTCTCATTCATCATATTTCTCTTAACACCATGCATAGCAGAAAAACATTTGAATATCCAGAAATAATTTTAAATAAACCATCAATCATAACAACCTCAACAATTGGAGTATAGTTCAAACTTAAATATTTCAAATCCTTTTCTAACAAAATACCATAATTAAACGGAATAAGTTTAGATAATGAAATCAAACTCCTCTTGTAAGAGGGTACATAAAATGTCTCTGGTAAATCCAAAACAAAATTATTTGAAAAAACAATTCGAAAAGTTCCAACTACTTTCACCGGATCTCCTTTCCCACTTCCTGATAAGACTTTAGCCTCATTGGGACGAGGAAGCCTGGTTGTTAGAAAGCCCTACATGGTAGTAGAAATATGTATTTGAGCACCGGTATCAATCCACCATGTATCCTTTTGGATACTAACATTATGTGCTTCAAAAGTAACAAAGGACATTGGCATACCTTTACGCTCGAACCAAGCCTTTCTTTTATGGCAATCTTTCTTCATACGCCCTTTCTTCTTGCAGAAGAAACACCTAACATCCTTCTTCGTGTCGGCCTTAGTAGGAGGAATTTTATTCTTTTTCTTTTTGTCATCCCTCTTTTCCTGCTTCTTGCCGCCACCCTTATTGGAGCTTTCCACCATATGAGCTTCCTTAGGTGCACCCTTTCCCTTTAATAACTGTCTAGTCTCCTCTTGCACACACATGGACATGCGCTCATCAATTGTCCATATATCCTTATGTGTGTTGTAAGAGATTTTGAAAGTTTCATATTGTTTTGGAAGGGATTTCAGAATTAACTGCACCAAGAATTGCTCAGTTGGCTCCATATCGAAGGATTTTAGACGAGAGGATAAATCTCTCATCTTCATGATATGTTCCCGCACCCCGCCAAGACCTTGGAGCTCCATAAAGCACAACTCCAACATGATGGAACCGCCCATCTGCTTGTCAGTTGGCTTATATTGTTTCTCAATAGCTTCCAAGTATTCCTTGGCGGTCTCGCATTTCGGAATTGCTTCCTGTAGGCATTTTTTATCCTAGTCCTTATGAGTATCATAGCACGACAATCAATCTTTTCCCAATAGCTATGGTACTCCTTAGTTTCCTCATATGCTGAATCAGCAGGCATAGGGGGCCTTGGAGTCTCAAGGACAAAATCCATCTCCATGCACCCCAATTGCAAAAGGACATCATCCTTCCATTCAGAAAAGTTGTTGTTATCCAAAAACACATTCCTACCAGCTTGAGCCAATATGCTAGTGGGAAACATGTTAGTGGGTAACTGAGATGAAATATTAGCTGCGTTATTCAGAGAATCAAAACAGAAATTAGATATATATTTTGAGGCAATCAAAAATTCACTGTACCATGCATGCTTTAGAAAACCAATAAAAGCATACAAATATAAATACGTATCACTAAAATCTACCTGTGGGCAAAGAAATTAGCATAGCATGTATTTATCTCAAAATGATGGAACTAAAACACATTTATATCTCCTAATACCTGTGGGCAACTTAGGAAATAATAAGGTCATTTTATCCCACCCTAATTAATATACTCTTATAATTATCTACCTGTGGGCTAAGATTAATTATAATCACATATTTAATTACAATAGATATTTTCTAACCATATGTGATGTATGCAGCTTAAGAAAAGGATGCTGTGGCTACTCCTTTAAGGCAAAAGCATGTCACAAAATATCATAATGTGCAATCATTAAATTCAATTATATGCACATACTTTATTGGGAATTATTAAATTAATTTGACCTTTATTTAATTTAATAAAACTCCCACTAATTATAGCATCCACAAAAATATTGTTTAATAATTAATCTATAGCATATTTCACTTAATAATTCCAACATGTGAAATAGCCAAGATTAATTTTTCCTAAATTTAAACAATTAAAATGATGCTAAAACAACTACACATGCTAAAAATATGACATATATAATTAAAACAATCATAAAAGTCAATATATTTAGCCATATATAATTTCTGGAATTTAAAAAACATAAATAGCTTAACAATTTCAAATAGTAGAAAAGCCTAAAATATAATTCCAGAAGTAAAATAAAACAAAAAACTAGAATTTTCGCAGCCCAAAATGAGCATGCCCAAAAATTAGTTGACAAACATGGCCAAAATAAATTAAAAACGGCCCAGCAGTTTTTTTTTAAATATCAGAAAAGCCCAAAAAAAACGGATCAGGCCCATAATAAAAAAATGGCCGAAAAAATAAAAATAGATTGGCCCAGAGAGCTTTTTAATTTTTTTTAGTAAAGGATAAGCCCAAAATCCAGGCCCAAGAACGTGCTGCCAAGATTACCCTTTAAGTGAAACGATACCATTTCACGTGGGCTGAAGAAGCTTCACATGCATAGTCAAAACGGCATCGTTTTGACTTAAGTCAAAACGGCGTCGTTTTGACCTTCTCCTTCACCCACCGGATCAGCAGCCCTAACCCCGACCCGAAACTTGCGCGACCCGATTCTGCAACCCCACACAGCCGCCGTTTGAGTTCGAAGTTCCAGATGCCGTTCCCAGCGACCTCGAGCTCGATTCCGGCGTCATTTATGCTTGAAAAATGGTGGGTTCTCTGCACAACTTAATGGAGATAAAATTTCCTTGATTCTTTAATGTTTTCAACGTGCAAAAATTTGAAAAAAAAACAACAGTATCCAAAACGCGAAAATCTGTTTCTTGTTCTTCATGATTTTTTTTAAATCTCAAGACCCATTCAACGCAAATTGCTCATTTGAAAAGTTGAAATTTGTTGAAAACAAGAGGATCCGATTTCAAAAATCAGATCTAAAAGGATTTGCTAACAGAGAAAAGGTTCTTCCCAAATTCTTTATATATGATATCAAACAAAAATATATATAGAAGTAAGATGAGAGAACACACAATCAAAATTGTAAACAAAACCATATGAGAAAAATTAAGGTGATAATTCTCATGCATAAGAAGATCCATAAACGAAATTACGATACAAAAATTAATTTCATATGATCAACAACAAAAAACAAGGTAGAGAAAAATAATGGCTCTGATGCCACATGTGAGAATATGATAGCCTTAGATATAATATATAACAATCATATATGCTATCTTTAATCAGAATAAGAAATACAGCGGAAGTCGAAATACCTCTCGCCATTGCTATTGTTTGATCAGAGAAGAATCTACGTGTAACTGCAAAACAGAACACTGTCAGAAATAACCCAAAGGCTCTTCTAACTGGAGTCCAGCACAGTAATGGTATCTGTTGTGATAGCCTTAACCAGCTAGGGAACACAGAATTTAGAGAGAAGAAATGCTCTCTTGATGTGGTTATCTGCCGTATCAAAAGATGATAGATGTTGGTGTGTTTTCCCTATCATAAAACCTCCTATATATAGATAACCTATGATATGAAACCCTAACTTTGACTATTAGACCTAATGTTGACTATGGGCCACCTAAAGATATTATTAATTATTAATCCTAAATATAACTAATATAATAATATTAATATTAATAATCTAACAGTTAATTCTAATCCTTTTGGGCTGATTTTCCATTTGTTTATCTTCATTATTTTTCAGCAATAACTCTACATTTTTAACAACATTAATAATCTCCTTAGTTACTCGTCATATAATGCTTATTCTAGTTATGTTTCTGAGTTTTTTGAGGTTTTACCGGAATTCATCCATCCTCTTGTTCTCTCTTCACTTTGAAAAAATATTGATAAAAACGGTTTGCAGGTATTTAAACTTTCCCTTATTTTTAACTTGATATATATGTGTGTGTATATATATTTAAAAGTTTTATTTTACTATGTTAGCAACTTTAGCGCATATGACTTTGCCTTGTGAGAATCTTTAAATTGAGGGAAAATGCCTCTCCTTCGAAAGGAATCACTTTCCATACTCGTTAGAGCAAGGAGATATAATAATATAGCCCAGATTTAATGCTTTTAAGGTTTTTTATATTAATAATTGTTTTGACGGGTTTTGTCAAAAGATTTTGATTTTATTCAAAAATAAAAGGCGTAAAAATATTAAATATAAACAATCCATATTAAATATGGACTGTCTACAAGTCATGACTTAACTTTTAAAAAGTAATATAAAATATTTTATTAGATACCAAATCTTAAATCATAAACTTATATAATATAAAATCTCGTAATACCCGCCCAACAACCCAATTATGGGTCAAATTTTTAATCAACAATTAATTATATATATTGTCATTTTCAATCAACATCATTAATTGTATTTTAATATAATTAGTTATTATAAGATATTATTAATCAGATCATATTAATAAGCTAACAAACAAAATTTCAAATTTTAAAATACAATTAGTATTATAAATGGTATTAATTAAGATATTAATATATTTCTTGTGCAATGAGAAAATTCTAATTAAATCTATATATAACACCTAGATGAGAAATGGTCAGCATACATAGAGAAAATTCTAATTAAATCTATATATAACACCTAGATGAGAAATGGTCAGCATATGTTTAGCTCCCACTCATATTTTTCTATTCGTATAGAAACGGGTTGTCACAAAGCCAGCAGATCTTTTTTGTCATGGGAATTTTGAAAACCCTAAAAGTGTTTATCTGCAATTTCCTTTACTTGAAACTGCGTCACCGTCATGTAGAGGTTGCAGAATCGAGCAATCTGAACGGGAGAGATAGGATCACCGATCTACCAGATTCATTGATTCATCATATTCTCTCTTTTCTTTCAACCAAAGAAGCTTCCTCCATAATCCTCTTGTCCAAGAGATGGAGCTCACTTTGGCTCTCACAACCGAATCTTGACTTTGACGATGAAAACTTCTCTAGTGTTAACTCCTTCATACACTTTGTGGACTCAGTGCTTGACATTTTGAAAGATTCATCAAACCCCATCACAAAATTTCGCATCAAATACTCTGGAAAAACAAGCGTAAGACCTACAAGTAATAAGTTTGAATTTTGGATTGAAGCAGCGTTGAATCTTAAAGTTCAACATCTAGAGGTATGGTGTCCAGATTGGGATGTTGTGGCGAACTTGCCTTCTAGACTTTTTGTTTGCAATACCATTAGGGTGTTAAAGTTGCATGGAACAAGCGTGGATAATACTATTACTCGTGTTGATTTGCCTTCACTTAAGGTCTTACATTTGGAGTACATCTACTTTCCATGTTTTAAATGTGTTTCCACGATCTTATCTAGATGTGTGCTACTTGAAAAATTAGTGCTAATCAGTATTTATACCAGAGATTATGATTACACCAGTGGAATGTTTCGACATTTTCGTGGAGTAGATAATGATATTCCACCCAGGTTAAGACATTTTCTTGGAGTAGATAATGATATTCCACCCAGTTTAACTACATATGAGATTCCAACATTTTATTATTTGACCCATTTGAAAGTTTCAATGACTAGTTTGAGTCTCATGCTAAAATGGCTCCAAAACTGTCCCAAGCTTCAAATTCTTGTGGTTGCTGATGTTATTGCTGAAAGTTCAACAACAGTAGTTGATGTTCCTGAAGGTGTATCATTTGCATTATCACACCTGAAGAAAGTCTATGTTCGTGACTTTGCTGGCCGTGGAAGTGAGTTTCGATTTGTAAAACTTATATTGGAGAATGCAAATTGCTTGGAGATCTTTTCCATTAGCATGTGGTTTCTTTTACCAGCAAGTCTGAATGATGCAGTGCGCACAAGGTTTTCATTGATCCCCAAAGCATCAGTGAATTGTCGTCTTTTGTTTCAAGATACTTTAATTAATTGATGTCTTATGTTCATCAATTGGTCGTTAATTTTAATCTTTTTGGGCTGATGTTCCATCTGTTATCTTTTTTACTTTACATTGTTTAACAACATTAGGCGTGTTTTATTCTGTTTTTAAAAACGATTTTTTTCATAAAAACGAAAAGAATTGTTTGAAAACTTGTGTTCAATTAATTGTTCCCCAAAAAAACAAGAAGTTGTTTTTTAAAACAAGAAAACAAAAACACATTTTAGGTGCTTTTTAGATTATTTTTTTTTTTAAATATGAGAATATTTTTTCTCCGGATGAAGGCTTGAGTCCGCCACTCATGCTACATCCAAAAGGTCATGACATTACTAACAATGATAGAAACCAAAACTTCCTCGATGACTGTCACAACAACTCAGAAGACGACGTTATAAAACACAATGTCACCGACTACGACCAAAACTGAAATGTCACTGACGGCAGATGCAAAGTCACCAATAATAGTATAAACCACAACAACAGAAACTGCAACGTCACCGACAACAGTTGCGAATTCATCGACGGTGGTCAAAACCACAACTTCCCCTACATCGATCGTGACATCACCTATGCAACGACAGAAACCGCAATGTCACCGACAATGACAAAAATTGTAGTGTCATTGATTGTGGTCGCGATATCACAGATAACGATATAAACCACAATGTCACCAATAATGACAAATATCGCAAAGTCACCGACGGTGAAAGAAACTATAATGTCATCGACGACGATCACGACATCACTGACAGGACAGAGATTGCAATATCACTCATGGCGACAAAAATAACGACAACACTGAAGGCGGCTGCGATGGAAATTGCAACATCATTGACAACGGCTGCAATGTCACTGATGGTGACAGAAACCACAACATTACTAGCAAAGGCCGTGACAGAAATTTCAACATCATCGATGTTGATTGTGACATCACCGATGGAGACAAAAACCACAACATCAATAACTGTGAAGGAAAATGCATTGTCACTGACGACGGAAGCATTACATTGACAACGACAAAAACTGCAAAGTCATGGACGACGACAAAAATCACAACATTATTGATGACGATAAAAATCGCAACATCAATGACGATGATCGTGATGTCACCGATAGCAAAGAAAACCACAGCATCATAGACGACGATTGCAACTTCAACATCATCGTCGACGCTATTGACAATTGTCGCCACATCACCAATGGTGGTAGAATTTTCATGTTAGTTATTGCCATAAGATTAGGGCAACTAGCTAGCAAAAATTATTTGGTCGACGCATGTACAAGTAACATAAACAAAGGGAATTAACCGAAGGTGAAAGAAAAATCTAGTTGAATAATATGAAATATTTTTTTTAAAAGTGAATCAAAGGAAATAATAATGAAAATATAATTTAAGAGGATTATTATCTTTTTAAAATTAATAATACGTTAACCCTTTATTTTTGTATTTGAAAAGTCTTCCAATTTTTTTATTTAAAATGGGTTAAAAATTTCTCCTTAAATATATTAATATTTACAATTTTTCCAACAATACACATTGACTCTTTACTTTTGTATTTCAACTTTTAATATCTCTCTTAATTTATATTATGAAAGTCATGTCCTTTTTTAATCATTTTATATCTAAATCCACTTTTAAAATTGTCATCCAAGTTTTAATTTGTCAACTGACTTT
Organism: Mimosa bimucronata; assembly: GCA_037074515.1. Lineage (NCBI taxonomy): Eukaryota > Viridiplantae > Streptophyta > Magnoliopsida > Fabales > Fabaceae > Mimosa > Mimosa bimucronata. The sequence goes on from CM073446.1 coordinate 9,147,958, forward strand.
TTTGTTTTACAAAAAATATATCCAAACACAAATCTCATTATATAATAATTTCACTTTTAGCCTAACTTCAGTTTAAAAATAAAAGTCATTTTTATTAATGTTAATCACACCTTTATTCTTTTCATCAAAGCAGATAGATAAGTGTAATTCATCATACTAGCCCAATAGGTCCAAAACCACTTAATTGTGGTATCAATTGCACTGTTTAGGGAGACATCTCCACAGCTAAGTGAAGCTGGCAAAACATACATGTGTAAATGACAATTCTCTGATTTGTATCGTTTTGATATGCTTAATTTGAGGCAACTAATATGATTGAGATGCGATATTGGTCCAAAAATGTCTAATTGAATGTCTCAAACTTTCAAATGAAATGAGTGTAAAATTAGGATTAATTAGTCATAATTGTATATTAATTGCATTGATTAATTTATAGGGCTATTTGATCTTGGTTCTGTCTTATTTTCACTTACAGGGTTGAGCAAGGACCAAAGATCGGATTCCGGGTGAAGAAGAAAGGCTTTTCCAAGGCCACGGCTAGCCCACGGCGAAAACACCCTCAGGAGGCAGAGAATAATGTAGCTCGCTGTGGCTCTCGCCGCGGCGAGCCCACGGCGAGCCAAGCCAGAAAGAACCAGAAGCATCGTTACCTCGCCAGTAGACGGTGAACTACGCGTTCTAACCCAATACCCACTCACTTGACCCGACTTGGGGGACATAAAATGTAACACCTAAATTTTTATTACTATATTATAACATTTTAGTTTATTTATAACCACTTTTTGATTCCAGAAGCCCAAAAATACGAAAAATTTAAAACTTTTTTTTTTCTTTCCAAAGTATTAAATCAAATTTCCTTTCTTTCAAATGGGATTTTCTGACAAATTGGAATATCTTTAAACTTCCAATAAAATAGAGTGGTTATTAAAACAATTAACATAACTCGAATTATAATGATTGGGGAGTCAAACCCCTTACACTATATTTACATATTCTTTAGATTATGTTCAATTTATCTATTTACACCTCTCTTACTATAATAATATATTGGCGGGTTATTTTGATTGATAACCCTCTTATATGAGTATGCAACTCTATTATTCCTTAAGGATATATATATAATATACATTAACTACTAGACAAGCTTCCAACTTGTCTTAATTATTTAAACATACAACATACACAGGTAAATAGACTCTTAAAGTATCTACCTATAAGGTACAAGACAAAGCAGGCATTCCTGCCTCTTCATACTACCTTACTTCTTTCCCAGCTAGCTACTCCCATTCTGGTATACTGAAAACATTTTGGAAAACAGTGAGATTGGAAATCTCAATAGCAGTTTATTCCATATCATGTGTGCACTTATATATACATATACATCAATTTCATAAACATGTGCATATAATGAAAGCATATATCCTTTTTAAACCAATACTTGCTAGATTTTCCAATCATAGCCATGGTAGTCAGAATCTTATGAATCTCGATTCGTATCTTACGATTCGATTCAATAATAGGAGGGAAAGATACGAATCTATTGATGTATCTTTTATATGCATGTATCTCACCTGAATAATGCGATACAAGCAGAATCGATCATAAATCTTACGATTCACGATTCGTTTTGATGTATCTTTATCCCTATGCTAGAAAACTTTTATTCTTTTAAATTCTATTGGTTTCATAGCTATAATGTTTACTCTTTAAATGCTAGTTTTATAAAATATAAAGTGTTATTTGCCATTAAAATGTTGACATTCACAAATTTTTGATGTTTTCTTATTGGAAAATTACAGTTATATCATCCTAAATATTGATCATGAATCTTACGATACACGATACGATTCGATTCACGATTCAAAAAATAGGAGTTTTGATTCACGATTCGTATCCCGATTTGATAACCTTGATCATAGCCCTCACGGCTACTCAATAACCTTCACGGTTATAGGAATTTAACTGTAGCCCTCACAGCTACTCAATAACCCTCACGGTTATAGGAATTAATTGTAGCCCTCACAGCTACTCAATAACCCTCACGGTTATAGGAATTTAATTGTAGCCCTCACAGCTACTCAATAACCCTCACGGTTATAGGAATTTAACTGGCAAAGGGGGAGCGACCCACCTAGGCCTTGGAGTACTCCATAAATATCATCAATATCATAACAGGAATAATGCTCATTTATTGCAACAGATTTTACAAAATTATATATATAAAACTTTATATAATGAATTAAACTACTACCTGGACACCAGAGCTATTTCCTGAACCAGATCATTTGCTTTCCACTATCTTGGTGAACTCATACCAATATTAAAGCTTATCTACACATCATATTATAATAAGAGTAAGTTAATATATGTACTTCCATATTTATATTAAGCGTCTCTCACGGATCCTAATTACTTGGTACTACCCAACTCTTTATATCATGGCAATTTATAATTTTAACGGATCTTATCATTAATCTTTGACAATCCGAGGATTACTTTTAAATAATCTTCTTTATAAAAATCTTTCTAATTCTTGATGTGTAAATAATAGTTTCTTTAAGGCTCAATCATGTTGAACTGATTATACAAATTAATTATAACCTATAATATTATAAAACTTACATCACAAAACTAACACTTATTGCTAAATAGCTCTGCTAATATTTCAGAATTTCCACAATAGTTATCCCCACATGAGCATAACAACTTAAACATCCCATATTATTAAAATACTACACTTTCTTTTTGCTGCACCTCTTTTACTGTTATGTAACTTAAATATCCATTACTTTGGAAGCAACATTATCTTTTAATAATCCAATTAGCATCACACACACACACACACATTTCCTAAAATTTCAGCTTGAAAGTTGTCTTTCTAACCATCAATTACCCCAAGCTTCACTTTAGATGCTTGTGGAACTCTACTTACCTTAGAAGGATAGCAATACCACGCTTAACAAAGTATCCAATGCTCTTCACCATTCAAACTCAACCATGTCGTTATCACAGCAAGAATCTGACATCCCTTATCAAAATTTGTAACTTTACCTAAATTTTCAAACTTCTCTTTTCATTTGCAGAAGAATCTCTAACCTCACTATTTAAATACCTTAACTTCCCTATCAGATTCACTGAAATAACATTCATAATATTAAAAACCTGAGTCATAAATATTAACTCTTGAAAACCCCAACACTATTTAAATTCAGTTTTAATCCTTAAGAATTGACGGAATCAGCTCCATATATCCACCCATGACAGTACTTTAGTCCAGCAAATTTATAAACATATGTTTCAAATCAGCTTTTAGACTCACTTCCTAATCATTTAACAGGCCAGTTTAGCATTTGTAAACTCTCAAACAACCATTCAAAATTCAACTTCTAGCTTTCACAATTTAATTCATCAAGATAGACAAATTTGCATCAAGAACCTTAACTCATGTGCTACTATTATTCATCTTTCAACCTTAATAATTTACAGCCTCCAAACACGCACTGTTTATCCAAATTCATAAATTCATCATCAATGAACATTCTTGTAAGAGCCTTAAACACTTGTTAAACATCTGTCAAACTAACACATGTACTAAATCAAACATGCTTAACAACTACTATATGTATTTCTTCTTCAAAATAATCAGATTTGATACCTGCTTCCTTGAACGGTATAACCTATTAAAAAAAAATTCCCTCTTTAGATTCTAATCCCAATCTGTAACATATAGAGCAATCTATCCCAAATTTTCAGCACCTAATTCTCTTCTTAAAAAAAATGTCATTACAGAAATTCAAGAATTCACTTTGAAAACGATTTTAAGTCCAAATATCCTCAAATAGAAACCTCAGTGAAATTCTATTCTCTTAAACATCTTTAACTTGGAATCAACTATTTTAACAAAGCTCAACCTTGTGATTGAAATATCTATACATAGCTTAAACTTTTGAATATAATTATACTAAATCCAGTCTTATGATAACTAGCACAGAAGCAACATTTCCTCTTCATCACCGAAACGGAGACCAAAACAGGGCAGGAAGAAAAGAAAATCAAACTCCACATGCAATCAAATCTATTAACTCAAATTTACTCGTAATCACATTTAATTAAGATTTAGTTCAGCTCTTACTCGAAATTCCGCCGGAATTGACGCCGATGAACAGTGACAGAATCAGAGAAAATCAAAATCTAACTCTAACCTTTGATGAAAGCTAAAATTTAATTAGGGAAAAACAATAACTAAACACTAGCTTTAACTAAATCAGTCCAAAACCCCAAAAATCTCCCAAACCCAATTCGAATCCACTCTCCAAACGGCAACAAATGAAGAAATAAAGGGTAGGTGTAGAGAGAGGAGGCTCACAAGATTCGAAATCCATGATTGCATGGCCGATTAGAGCTCACCGTTGTCGAAGATCGTCGCCGTCGCCACTGAAGCTCACCGAGGAATCACAGAGAACGGAGGGAGAAAATAAGAAATGGAGAGTGAGAGAGAACTGACGGGAATGAGGGAGGAGGAAGGGAAATTTGTTTTTATAAGGGTGTGAGGAGAAAATTACGTTTCAGCCCTTTTAACTTCTGTTCCTTTCAATTTAGTCCCTATCCTTAAGTTTTCCATTATTTTTAGTTTGGTCCTTATCTGAAAAAAAATTAATTTCCTAAAATTAATTCTCATATCAGATTAGATATTTTCTTACCCATAAATTTATTTGGGCCTCAAAATAGTCTTTCCCCAATTAATAAAGAAAATAAATCTTAAAATTATTAGAAATACATCTTTACCTAATAAATTTATTTATAAGATTTTTTTTTAATTTCTAAATGACACTCCAAAACCTTTAAAAATCCTTATTATCTCTAATCCAAATTTTGGGGTGTTACATAAAACTTGAAATTTACACGCCATTAAGGCAGATTTGGCTCACATTTACACCCTCCAAGCCCTAGCTCTCTCTTCTCCATCTCCATCTTCATCCTCTTCTTCTCCTTTCCTCCATCCATGGCTCCATTGTCTTCCTTCCTTGTTGTTTGTTCTTCCATGGAGAGTAGCAGCTAGGCTCCACCATTCTTGGTGGTGAGAGCCAAGGGATGAGTTTGAAACTTGAATAGGGGAGTTTTTCTAGTTCTAATCCTTCTTCCATTTGTTGTATTTATGCTTTTCTAGGGTTCTAGGAGTGCATTTATGGCATTTGGTTAAATGCATTTATGTCATTTGGTTAAGTGTATTTATGGCACTTGGTTGGGTGCATTTATGTTGTTGGGGTTAGAAACTATGTTATTGTTATTTCCTTCTTGTACAAATGCTTGACATTGCTATTTATTAGCTTTGAGTTTAATGAAATTTATGAGTTCATAGTTTTATTATTCTCTTGGTGAAAATCATGTGCTAATGCAAGGTGGTTTGGTTAGTGGATTAAGAGTGTTAAGTTGTTTGCTTGAGGGAGATGGCATAAGAATTAATTGATTGTGTAGAGACATTGGGCAAATACTCTTTAGGCCTTGATTTATTGTATGGGTGGCCATCAATAGATTAGGGTTTAGAGAGAGATTTAGAGCAATTTTGGGGTGGCCCAAATTGTGGATTTAAAAGTCTTGCATAGTTAATTAATTCTTGATTTTAAACTTCATTAACTTAGGTTAAATTAAGTAATGTGCGGGGTGCCGGCATTAATTAAGTTAACCTAAGCCTAGCCTAGAGGGGTTCCTCTAGGGTTCTTTAGAAATCAATTAAACTCCCTAAAAATCTTTAGAAGCAATGATTCCCGAATCTCTCATTCATCACGAATGATCTTTATCCTAGTTTCATCCAAATCTCACTTTTTAATTCCAACCTTTTACCTTACCTTTCGCACATACCAAACTTTGTACTAAAACCAAACAAAAATGCTTTTTACCCGCCTTTTCAAGTTTACATATTAGCTATTAGGAACCATATTACACTAGGCTCCTTGAGATCGACACCCAGGGTTAGCTTCCACTATCCCCTCGGGTTTTAATTTCTTGGAGAGCTGACTCGAGGCGGTATTGCTCTGACATAACCCCAATTTCTGAGCTCTTCAGTGAACCAAAAAAATGACTTCTTTGTTATACTCCAAAGCCCACAGGGACAGGCCCCGGTAGATCATGACTTAGGAGCCCTGCGCTTGAGTAACTATGTGTGAATCCAATTCCTTTCCTAAAATTTTTCTATAAAAAAAAAAAAAGTACGTCCAAAACTAGTCTTGGGTTGAGCCTACGTCCAAAACTAGTCTTGGGTTGAGCCCAAAAAACATGTAAAAAACATGGAAGATTACTCCCTTATTTGACTGTCAGCATACATTTTTTTTAATTGACCTCAAGAGAAATTATATTTTAAAATATAGATATTAAAACTAAATAGTGATAATTACAACTATGTCATAATATGGAAGAGAATTAAATCATCATTTTATATTGAAAGTATACACATGAGAATGCATGGTGATGTGATCTTGAAGACTCAAACCAGACTTTACACACATGTTGCTTGGAAGTTTGCTTTTTGTTTCTTAATGCTTTTCATGTCATGTTTTGATCTAAGGTGCATACGGGTGGAATTTAAAAAAATTTGGTTTCGAGTGAAATTCGTTCATAATGTTTGAATAATTAAAAAACTTAATTTTTTAAAAATCGAAAGTATATTTTTTATACATTATTTGTTGCATATGAAAGTGTTTCGAAATTATAATTTTCATGCATTTTTGTCATTTTTAAGAATTATAGAATTATGCAAACAAAATAAGATAAATAAGTTAATTTTTTTTTACAAATAAATAACATTAAATAACACATTTTTCGTTGGTGATTTCATTTGGCAAATTTTCTTAATTCATAACACTCAATGATATACTCTCTAGTATTTTTAAAAAATTAATTGTGATAAATATAAACAAAATAAATCAACTTGACTCTCCTACACTTTTCGAACCTATATTTAATTAATAGTTCATACAAATCATATGACAATGTATTATGTGTATGTTTCAACCTCTTATAAATTTGTTATGCATGTTTCAACTACTTGTAGAATTTGTGATTCTACGTGTTTCAATCAATTGCTTATACACCTGTTTTGAAGTGTGGGTATATATATAAGTATCATCGACTGTCTCATACATTTGCTATTTTTACTGTAAGAAGCTTTTTTTGTAAATCACCATAATATAAATATGTTTATGGTAATTTTTTTGTTTTATCTACATCTCATATATGTTTTGATTTAATATTTGGATTAACAGACTTATAAATCATAAAGTTGAGCGTCTTGAACTATGTTCTTTTCTATTTTGGATTGAGGTAACTCTAAAATTTTCAACTGTGATACCTTTAGGGTTTTAAATTTGGATGGGGTTATAGTTAATATTCTTTTTTCTGTTACGTTGCCATCACTGAAAGTAATGCATTTGGTGGCAAAAAAACTTTCACATCATGATAGTTTGGCTATTCTTCTCTCGGTATGTGCTTTTCTTGAAGAATTGTCATTAGACCATTCGGAGAAGGATGATGATGATGAAGAAATCACTGTGAATATTGAAAAGTTTGAATATTTAGTTTCGGCAAATGTTCCTTCATTTCTAAGTACCATAAAAGCTTTGACTAAAGTAACGCACCTACCATTATACGTGGTATGCATGATGCTGATTTACATTAATTATTTTGATTATATTCTACAATTTTATAACCAATTAATTAAGCTTTTGTCTTCCTGATATAGGATCAGCCACTTGTAGGTCATATTCCTATATTTTACAATTTAACCCATTTAGAAATTTCAAGTCTTGAAGATGTACTCTTGAATTGGATGTTGGAATTTCTACGAAGCTGCCCCAAGCTTGAAATTCTTGTGATTAAGGAGGTTAATTTCTAATTAATTTCAACTTGATTGGTGCACCTTACTTTTTTGTGGTTAGTTTCTAATTTTCGTATTTGTGGGCAGATTTATTGGGTTGAGGAATTGTGGATGGAACCAACACTAGATGTTCCTCAATGTCTTTCATCACACCTAAGGAATTCAATCTTGAAGGATACGAAGCCTATGAATCCGAGTTTGAATTTGCAAGATACATTATGAAGAATGCAAGAGTTTTGAGGACCATCTCCATTCGCAGTGATACTACTGATACATATATAAAGTACTATTGGCTCAATAATTTAGCCTCATGTCCTAGAGGCTCTAAACATTGCAGGTTTTTATATAAGTGAAGTCTTCAGATTCATTGTGTTATGCTTCTGTTATTTTTGGGATTATTTCTATTCCGTTTATTTTCAACCATAGAAAGTATTAGTGATTAAATTTTGAAAACCGTGGAGGAAAATTAATTAGTGAGAGATAGTATTTGTAGGTTGGAAGATTCTAGGCTTTACCATGAGTAAGAAAAAACAGTGAATTAGCGTCACAATTCAGTTGGAAAAGATCAAATTCCATTGCTAATTATCTAGCAATGATAATTTTAAGATGAATTTCATCACTATTTCTGTGGCTAATAAACTTTTTTTTTTTTTGTAATATAACCTCTCTTTTCTTTCCACAAAAGAAGAAGTTGCCACAGCCTTTTTGTCCTACTCCTAGCTAGTGATGGACATATAGCTTTGGCTTTCACTATCCAATATTTGATTTGTTTTTATAAGGTTTCATAGTCTTGACGATTTTATTCAGTTTGTAGCCTTAGTCATGGCAGACTCAAAAAACCTTCAGAGAAATTTCGGTTTAGACATGGAAGGTTTAGATTGTTGCTTGATCAAAAAAGGGTCGCTGAGTTTAATATGTAGAGTAATAAACTAATTGTTGGGCTGGAGACTTGGGTACCAAAAATGTTGGGAAAATAATGGAGTGGCCACTAAAATTTTCAAATGAATATAATTTTAGACAACTTTTAAGAAATAAGCTGGATTGTGAAATTCTAAAAAGTTGACTTTATTTAGAGATATTAAAAAAATAAAAGAACTACTTAATTATGATAAATGTTATATGTTATTAAATTATAGCGTTAAGATACAATTTTACCAAAAAAATATTGTGTTAGGAGTCTAGCACAAAAAAGTTTTAAATTATGTTTAAAAATATACACAAACTTTTAAAAATTGTGCATATTTAACAACAATGTTAACATATATGGACGTCCGTTATTTTTTATTTATGGGCCCCATGTCATTAATTTTAAATGGTTATTTGTTTTTGTTAAGGTACAATTTTAAAAACAAAGTTTTGAATGGAGATCATAGGGCACAATTAAGTTTTTAGGGATGCAAAAATGCCAATAATTAACACTTTACCGCCATTAGCCAAAGGAGAAACCTTTATCTCTATTTCTCGACAGAGCATCCACCTCTTGAGCGAACAAAAAATACGACACCATTTGTAATGTGACATGTACACTGTCACAGTATGTCAAATATGATATTGTTTAAACTTGTAATGTGTTGGTTCACTGAGAAGCTTGGCTCTTTTAATTTCTGTTTGGATCAGTTCTTAGATAATAGTTTCGTGATAAAAGTGATTTTAACATATAAATGTTGAAGAATAATTTTTGGAAAAAGAAAAACTGGCTTGAAGCATTTTGCATATACCTATACTTTGAACCATTTTTTAATTTGATACTTACACTTTTTTTTGGTTTTAATTAAGTCTTTAAACTTTCCACCCGTTAATGATGTTACTTTGGTACCTATACTTTAGTGGAGTAGTAGGAAATATCCCCATCAATTTATCGAAGAAAAGCGTTAATTAGTTATATTGGAAATTCTGCTGCAAATTTCTTGACAAAGTTGCGACAATGACTCGTCAAACTTCACCTTGATGCTTGTACAGTGCCTACGAGCATTGTTCAATTCCAAGAACCAAAAGGCATAAAAAGTCTGGGGGCATTATATATTTCAACCAGAAGATTGTAAATTTTCTTCAAATCAAAATGAGAGTTTGAATCATTATCATCTTCGAAAAACAGGGTCGATGCTGCTATGCGCGCGTTTTTGTATTTCCCCTCCCCTTTCGATTTTAATGGCATCAACTTAGAGCCGGGAAAATGGGTTCAATCCACCAGCCCGCGGGTTATAGCAGGTTAGGGTTGGATAATCCCAACCCATAAGAGAGCGGGTTGCACAGGTCCAACCCGTGTAGCCCGCGGGTTGCCGAGCTGGCCCGCCATGTATGTTTTTTTTTTAAAAAAAAGAAAAATCTCATTTTAATTCATTATGTTATTTTTAGACACTTTATTAATATAAATTGTGGTTGACACAACAAATTGTGGTGTTTATATGATAGAATCTAAACTTTGTTGATAATATTGTTGGTAAAATAAAAGTAGTAAGATGTCAATACAAAATGTATGTAATTTTAGATTTAATGTTTTTACAGTATTTAGGGTATTATACTTTAGTTGATGCAATGTTGATGTATTTTTATTGATTAAGAAATTTATTTAGTCTCTTTTGATATTTTTAAAACAAAAAAAATTAAAAAAATATGTGGCAGGTTGGCCGGCCAACCCACCAACCACTGGGGAGGGTTAGGGTTGGGGTTTTTGCAACCCATTAAGGAACGGGCCGCACAGACCCAGACCATATAACCTGTAACCCGTGACGGGCCAGCCCGCAGCTAGCTCTATATCAACTCATCCTTGGCCCTTTAAAGTGTTTATTAGGGGTGTCCATGTTGTCCCGTTCCCGGCCCTCCCGTCCCGGTCCCGGAAAGTTTAGGCCGGGAATTTCCCGTCCCGGCAAGTACAGGGACCGGGAAATTTCCCGGTACTGGAATCGGGAAATTTTTGGGACCGGGACGGGATCCGGGATAAGAGCCGGGAATCCCGGTCCTGGTCCTTCCCTTATATGTTATTAAAAAAAATTCAAACAATCATGTACATTAGCCCACTAATTGCTTAAAAAAAAACCACTCTAGTCTATTAACAGCCCACTCAAAGTAAAAAACAATGGACCTTGGCCCAATATCCATATTTGACTACCATCCAAAAAGATATTTCCCCACGCACGTGAAGGACGCTTCTAGGCTATACCCCAAAATTTTCCCCCTTGCTTTACCATCTTCGCCACCATTCATTCCCTCCATCACCGCTGCGTCTTCGGCACCCCAAAAATTATTCCCCTTCTTTTTTTTATTCAGGCAATCATCAACCTCTTCCTCTCAACTATAAACATATCACTCACTTTTCTATTTTCATGTTGATGAGTTGAATATGAGTGCCATTTTTTACATACCCAACGCCACTGTAAACATGTTACTCCCTTTTCTATTTTCATGGGGATGAGTTGAATATGAACGTGAGACGCGCCCAGTTTGCTGCTGCTGCATATTTGGAGAGAAAGCAATGATTAGGTAGTGAAAATTTGAGAACATCTATATCTTACAATTTTTATTTTTTCAATTTTTCCTTTTGATTCATGTACTGAACTTCCCTTTTTTTTTTTTTTTCAATTTTTCCTTTTGATTCATGTAGTGAACTTCCCTCCATTTTGGTCTTCATGGGGTAGAGATCTTTCTTTCCGGGAAATCCCGATCCTAGTCCTGGGATTTCCCATTCCCGTCGGTACCGGGAAATCCCGGGACCGAGACCGGGACCGGGAATCGATCTCAGTCCCGGCCTACCTCCGGGACCGGGATCCGGGAGTAGGTATTCCCTGTCCCGGTCCCGGATTTGAACACCCCCAATGTTTATTAAAGTATAGGTACCAATGCCATTAAAAAATTGATTGTGGTAAAAAAAATTAAAAAATTGATCCAAAGCATAAGTATCTGCCAAATAGTTTTCCCAAATTATAAATTTCAGCCCAAACTATGGTTTTTTAATGGATAAATTGTGAGGAAAGGAAAATGTATGGTGGCTTAGCTTATACCAAAATCATGGTCTTGGGGAAGAAAATTTATTATTTAACTGTTTGAGTTATTTGTTAATTGATTCATTCATTTATTGTTTTATTTATTCACCCACTCAACATTATTAGCAACAAATTAATCTGATTTAGATGCTTGGTTGATGTTGTTTATTAATATTTACTAAAATACAAACTCTTAAAGAAAAATCTCACAAAAATCCTTTTAAAAATGGAAAATGATAAATTGGTCCTTTAAATTTGGAAAATCCTAAATCATACCCCATGGAGGAACCTAAGATTTCTTTATATCTTACAAAAAGACAAAAATGGCCTTATAGTTGTTAAATACATCATAACTATTCACAAGTTAAACAAAGAGATTTTCAATTTATCATAACAATTTTCAAGTTTATGTTAACAATTAACAACTTTAACGTTTTTCATTAAGAATTGACAAGGTATATGTTGGAAAATCTCCTTATACTCGTGTTCACCATTTTAACATTGGAATTTTCAAGATATTCATAATGATTTTTAAATTTATGTTAACAATTCACAACTCTAATTTTTTCCATTCTGAATTAACAAGGCATATATTGAAAAATCTCTTTATACTAGTGTTCACAAATTTAACTTAGAAATTTTTAAACTGATCATAACGATTTTCAAGTATATACTAACAATTCACAACTCCTAACTTCTTCCATTTGATATTGACAAGTTATATGTTAAAGCCCCTCTAATACTCATGTTCATAAGCTTAAGATAGTTATTTTCAACTTTTTCATTTCGATTATTAACTATAACGATTCACAAATCACAACTCATCTCCTTCAAGTGGTTTTTCTTTCCAATTTTGTTGAGGGCATTTTTGATATTTTAGTAATATATGAAAATCTCTAAGGTGTGATTTGATAGTAAATATAAGGGGCATATTTATCCTTTTCCATTTTGTTTTCAAAGAGATTCTTATGGGATTTTCCCAACCCTTAATTAATATTTTTAAAAGGTAAAATTAATTATTTGGTCTTTATAGTTTCACCAAGTTTGTAACTCATTTTCTATAGTTTGACTCGTCGCGTGCCTAAAATTTGCCATTTTTATGAAAAAACTGAGTCACTCATAACTTTTCCCATGCGCTGCCATATCAGTAAAAAGCATGTCTTCATGGAAGCGGATACTCTCCACTATCCCCTCCCCTCCTCTTCCCTCCTCTTCCTCTCCTTTACCCTCCACATCATTGGATCAAAGATCCAATTGTCTAAATTTAATAGTTCTATAAAAATAAATGCAATTATAATAATACTTTAAAATTACATAATAAATCTAATCTGTTAAAATATGATTTGAACAATAAAGAACTGCAGACTAATATTATAAATTTAGATTTTATTTTTCATTTTTTATTACAGTTGTGAATTGTTCAGACCAAATAATGACATATTAAATTTATTTATAAGATTTTTAACTATTATTATAATTATATTTATTTTTATAAAATATTAAATCTCAATCATTGGATTAAAGATCCAATGGTGTGAGAGGGAAATAGAGAGGATGGAAGAGGAGGGGAGGGGTAGTAGAGAGAATTCAAGTCCTCTCTTCACCCATCTCTACCCTTTTCCTTTTTTGTATGTTTTTCTTCTTCCTTTCCCCACTGCTAACCCCCCCCCCCCCCCACAAAAAAAAAATAAAAAACAAAAAACAAACTTCCGGCAGCAACAGCAAGCAACTCTGAGTAACCATTCTCCCCCCATATTGACCAATGACTCCCTATACACTATCCACCCCCTCAAAACGGCCACAGAGAAACCAAAATAAACAACATTAACTAGTTTTCCTAAACTCTCTTATATGCTAATAGTTTCCATACCAAACGAGAGCTTGGGGACTGTACAAATTAGTTGCATCAACATATCTTTTTTTCTTCTTTCATTTTATTGGGAACTAAATATTAATTATGAAGTGATAATATAATGACGGACCATTGAAACCAGGAAGGGCGGCGATCTCGTGGTCGTCAAGTTCGATGATCCGACTGTGATCATCAGGTGTAGGATTTATTGAAGTCGATGGATAAGGAGGAGGAAGAGGAAGAAGAGGAGTTGATCATGTCTCTGGCATTGGAGGGGATGAATATTCACAACCGCATCCTTATTCCTTTAATGAGACTTTTTTTTTATATATAAAAAAATCCCAATCACAATATGTGTATGCTGATAAGGATGCCACATAGGTAATATTTAACCGAATTTATGACACATCTGCATGATCAACTTTGGCTAACCAGCCAGAATGACAACATAACTAAACTTTACGGCGTGATTCAAAACTATAGAGATTAAGTTATAAATTGGGTAAAACTATAAGAACTAAATAATTAATTTTTTTTTTAAAATATATAATCCTAAAATGTCATCAAAACAATCCTGGTCGTTAGATACACAGCACCTTAACACACCGTACATTCCGTACCGTCTTCCTCCAGAAAATCACTCCCACTACTTGCAGAGCTGCTCCATTCTTCACCCACACACACAAAACAAGTCCGAAGTCAGGTTACTTATTCCTATTCCTCCATCTTCTTCCTATCATTTCTACATTTCAATGTATATATCTTTCTATATGTTCTCATTTACTGGTCCGAATTAGTCTTCTCTGAACCTATAATCCTACTTCTAAGTGTGTTCTAGATCAAGTAGAGCTTTTTTTTTTTTTTTTTCATAATCTCAATGGGTTTGTTTTTAACTTTTTGTGTATGCTGCCATGAATTTCTTTGGGTAAGTTTTGGCCCTAGATTCACGTTTTCTGCTTCGGCTTGACTGTAAGAAATCTGAAATAAGCAGGCTTTGTTTTCCAGATGTCGTACATTGGCCACCAATTTAGGGTTTTGCATTTTTAATTTGTATCATTGTTCTATTCAATTTTTTTCCCCTTAGTTTCGTGTGGACTGTTTAGTTTAATGAATGCCTTAAAGTCAACAAACGAAGCTATCTTTCCTAAGCTTTATGATAGAAGAAACCACCTTGCTACATTGCAATGGTCAAGGTTTGGGTTTAACAAATCCTTATATAGTATGGATGTGTTGTCTGAATTTCGATATGGAAATAACGAAAAGTTATCATATTAGTTGAAAATGGCTCATTTCTATCTTTCACTTTGCCTATTAAGTTTTTCCTTGCCAACATAACCTCCAAACACTTGCAGAAGAGTTCGATGTTCTTTGTATAAGAGGTTTTCTTCAATTATGCTAATACTTTTTCAAATGCACTTTGGATTCTTCAGTTGTGTAGATGACGGGATGACAGAAATTCGCTGTGCAGGAGCATGATGTCATAAATGTGCTAGTTGAGAGAAACCAGAACAAAACATAAATTAAGATCTGAGTAGTGGTGTGTTGTAGTATAAAAGAATCATTATCCAACTAAAACCTTTGTTTTCATCTAGACTTAACTGAGATTATAGCAAGATCAAGGCCCAAACAACAAAAAAGTGGAAGTGGACTGATACAGAGTGATAGGGTTAGTGGCTTACCAGACACTCTTCTTCACCATATTCTATCTTTTTTTCCAATAGAAAAAGCGGTTGCCACAAGCCTCTTGTCCAAGAGGTGGAAACCACTTTGGCAATCAATACCCAATCTTGACTTCGATGGATATGATTTTCATCGTCTTGGCAGCTTTACTCAGTTTGTGGATGCAGTATTGTGCATGGCAGATTTGAAACGCAAAAATCGTTTGAAATGTGAGAGATTTCATGTATATGAAAAGAGAAAACATTTATATTTAGAAGTGCCCCCTATACGGATTAATTTTTGGATTAATGCCTCTTTAAATGGCGAAGTTGAGCATCTTGAGCTCTGTTTTTCTTATCGTAGAGTTGATGTTGAGCTGCCCACTCGAATTTTCTGCTGCCATATATATCATTAAGGTTTTGAAGTTAACTGGAGTTGCTATAAACACTTTTTCCCCTGTTAACTTGATTTCACTTCAAGTCTTGCATTTGGAAAGTGTTCAATTTTATGATTTTGGACTGCCTGGCAATTCTCCTATCTGGATGTGCTCTTCTTGAGGAATTTCTACTGAGAGTTTTGAAGGTGCCTAATATTGGTTCCAAACTCAATATTGCAAGGCTGGAACATCTGGTCTCTGTAGATGTTGAACCCTCCCTACTTATACTGGCAGATTTTTCTAATATTACACTTCTTTGGTTGATTAAGGTAATAAAGACTGATTTGAACTAATGTATGAACCCTAAATCGCTCTCTCTCTCTCTCTCTCTCTGATTTTTCTAATGTTACACTTCTTCGGTTGATTAAGGTAATGGAGACTGATTTAAATTAATGTATGAACCCTCCCTCCCTCCCTCTCTCTCTCTGTGCGTGCGCTTGTCTAAATGAAGATGATTTACATTTCGTCTTCATAATGCAGGATAGGTAGTCACGTTGTCATTATGATTGGTGGTCACCTCTTGATATTCCAATATTTTACAATTTGACCCGCATGGAAATGTCATGTTTTACTAGCGATTGGATTGGGATAGTGAAATGTCTGCAGAACTTCCCCAAACTTGAAACTCTTTTAGTTCATGAGGTTCATTGACTTCAACTTGATCTAATTGTGTGCATAACCTATTCTTTCATTTGTTTCTAACTCTAATGCTTGTTGTCAGACTTATACTCCTTTTGATGAGTAGAAAAGGTCATCATGATGGAACCGATACTTGATATTCCTCAATGTCTTTCATCACACCTAAAGAGATTCAGTCTTGGTGAATGTAAAGGCTTGGAATGTGAGCTTGAGGTTGTGATATATATTATGAAGAATGCAAGAGTTTTGAGGAGCATCTCTGTTAGCAATGCTCATTACTTAGAGGAAAATAAGAAGTATGAAACGCTTAAAACATTATCCTCATGTCCTAGAGCTTCTGCCAATTGCAGGCTTTTGTTTAGCTAAATCTATGAGATATAGCATGTTGTTGAAGACATGCTAAGAGTACTTTTGAGGCTCATTTCTCTTTTGTTTATCATCAGTAATGTTTTTGGTAGGAAGTTACTTTGATTCTACTTCTTCATTGTAAGAAAAACTGGTTTTATAGCTGTAGCTGCATAAAATTGGATGTGCAGTTTCTGGAAACTAGTGTTCACAAGGTATAATTAAATTTTTCGAATGTTTTTGTTGGAAGAAATGGACAAAAATTAACATTACTTCTGAGGTGACTAACGGGGGGTTTCATTCAAAGCCCTTGTTTAAAATGATCACGTACTGATGTAATTGACTCGTGAAAGTCACTCAGTCTTTGATAGTGAAGTGAAAGTCATTATTAAAATGGTATTTAGTCATTCTTTCTTCTATTAGGAAGATGCCCATATCTAATATAAAACCTTATGTGAACTGTGCCCATATCTACTATAAAACCTTATGTGAACTGTGATCCAAACAAGCCTATAACAAGCCCTTGTATTGACTATTAACTCGTTCTAAATTTTGTTTAGAGAATTTTTTTAAAAAGCAAAATGATATTAGTAATATTAATGTTAAAAAAGATAAACTAAAATGCAACAAATTAAGCATAATTAAATAACTATAACTGGCTGTAACAAAATTGAAACCACAATTTTATAGGGAATGTTATTATAGTCCCACAAACATGAGAGATGAGCCCCTCTTCTTCCCTTTCCATTCTCTTCCTTTATTTTCCTTCTTTATATCCATAAAATCAACATTTTTTTAAACCCTAAACTCAACAATTGATATCTTCAAATTTGTTTTTTTCTCTAAAGTTATTATTAAAATGATAAATTATGAAAGGAAAAAAAATGAGAAATCAAATTAAAATAAGTACATTTTCATTAGAACAATGTTTTTTTTTTATACTTTAGAACGGTTTAATACTGTGATAGAGTAGATATACCAGAGGCATACCAAGACCAACCAGAGTATAGATATAATCTAACAGAGTAGTAGCAAAATAATTAACGCTAAGAAATAGGTGTACCAAGACTAGTCAAAGCATAGAGTATAGTCTAATAGAGTAGTAACAAAATAATTAACACTAAGAAATAGAGATAATTATTTTATAATATACTGTAAAAGATATATATTATTCTGTAAATGGTAGTTACAATAAGAGGGAGGGAGGGAGTTCGGGGAATTTTGAAACCTACCTCCATCTGTATGATTGAAGCCTTTTATAATGAGCTTCATCTCATTTCATTTACAATTTAAAATACATTCACATTTAAATCGCCTTTTGCTTTTAAGTCATGCTTTGCTTTTGCTTTATAATTATGTCTTCTCCTACTTTTGTCTTCATTATGTCTTATCTTGCTTTTTGTTTTTTTAGCTTTTTATCTTCTTTCCTTTTGACTTAAAACTTACTTTTATTTTTGTTCCTGTGTCTGCAATACAATTTTAAGCTTAAATCTATATCATATTAGTTATCTTCATTATCATTGCAGACGATGTTGAGATGGAATTGCGATAAAGCAGATAATAGAATATATCTTGAATAAAACCAAATCTAAAATATTCAAATTTAAATTTAAAAGGGGAAAAGATGGGGAGAGAAGATGAGGGTTTACTCCAAAAAGCTACAATATACAGTGAGTTACTGAGCCCATCATTTAAAGGACAGAACCTCATCGAGACCGTCGGATATTAACTAAATATGACCGTTGGTTTCATTTCATTGTATTATCATTTTCTTCTAGAAGGCATAACCATCGACTCTGAGCTCTTCCACAGTGAGGCAGATGTTAGGTTCTTCAATATAATTCCTCTATCACATACTTCCTGGTAGCTTTTCCCCTCTCTCATTTTCTCCTTTCGTCTTTTGTGATTAGGTGTTGTATTTCCTGGTTTACTGATGTAAATTAGTGTTGATGTGATGTGTTTTTCGAACCCCAGAAAACCCCACTTTATAATTCTTTTCTTGATCAAGTATGGATTTTCTTTTTCTTTTTGTTTTGTTTTTTTTGGTTAATGATCTTAACACATAATTTCTCTTGGTGGGTCTGTGTCTCTGATGTATGCTTCTTTGAATTTCTAAGCTTTTGTCTGAGATTTGCTTTTTTATTTTTTTAAATTTTCAGTTTGAATGTAAGAAATTTGAACCAATATGGCCTATTTTTTTTCCCCTGAGCAACATAAGCTACTTCGTTTGGGTTTTATGTTTTGGAATTGGTTTCGGTGCTCGTCGCAAAGATAGGTAGAGGGCGCTCATCCACTCTGGACCGTCTAGATTGGATTTGGACGGTCCAGATTTAATATTTTTAAGTTTGTGATTTTAAAGAAACAATTATTTTTTTAGTTACAAAATCTAAAATGAAGATAATATCTTAACTATCATTTTGTCAAAAAACATATTATTCATTTAAAAATTACACATTTAAAAATATTAAATCTGGACCGTCAAGATTTAAATCTGGGTTTTATGTTTTAGGTTGTTCATTATTGTTCTGTTCACGTTTAATAAAACAGACCGATTGTAATAAATGCCATTTGTCAGCAAACAAAGCTTCCACAAGTGCGGGATGCTATCTTTTCAAACTTTATATAAAGTTTTTTTAAAGAAAAAGCCACCTTTTCATGTGATTTCGGCTATGGAAGTAAAATGTTATCATATTTGTTGAAAAATGACGCATTTCTATCATACTTTTTGCTTACTGAAGGTTTTCCTCGCCAATGGAACGTCCATAAGCTTGCAGAATGTTGATAGACTTCTCAGCAGAGGAGTTTCTGAACATTTCTTAATGCTTTCTCTAACAGAGGCCTGTGATTGAGTTCAAACAGATGCAGCAGATGCAATTTTAATAGATTGATAAAGTGGTGTTTTTTGTGGCTCATGTTTGGACAGCAAAAGTTAATAGTCTCATGGGGCATTTTGGATTTGGAAATATGCTGATCGAAATAAACTAATACTGGAATTAATATTTTGGTTGCAGTGACTCTCATCTGAAAGATTTTTCATTCCTACTTCTTCCGATTTTAGTATCACCCCATCATACATAACTAAGATTATGGCAAAAAGAAGGCGCCGGAACCGTTTAAGAATAATGCCTAAGCAAGAAAAAAGTGAAGATGAGGTAATAGATGTGCCCGAGCAACAAGGAGATGGGAGTGAGGTAATTGTGAGTGATAGGATTAGTAGTTTACCAGACTCTCTACTTCACTATATCCTATCTTTTCTTCCAACAAGAGAGGTTGTTGGCACAAGCCTTTTGTCCAAGAGGTGGAAACCACTTTGGCATTCGATGCCCAGTTTTGACTTTGATGATATAGGATTCTATAATCTTGACTTCTTCATTCAGTTTGTAGATGCAGTCCTGTTAATGGCAGATTTGAAATCTATAGAAAGGTTCCAACTCAGCTGTCATAGATTCTGTGTACAACGAAATGGTAAAAGGGAGTATGATGGGGTTCCACCCAGTAGAATTAATATTTGGATTAGAACGGCTATATATCGCAAAGTTGAGCATTTTGAGCTATGCTATAACCGTTATGAGTACATTGTATTGCCGATGAGCATTTTCAATAGTGGTACCATTAAGGTTTTAAAGTTGTATTGGGTGAGACTGAATACTCAATCTGCTATTAAGTTGCCGTCACTTAAAGTCATGCATTTGACGAATGTTAAACTTCCAGATTATGAATGTTTGAAAAACATTCTCTCAGGATGTACTCTTCTTGAAGAATTGGTATGATATTTTGAGATTGATGATGATGATGATCAAGAGGAGGAGGAAGAGGAAAAGGATTACGCTGTGAATATTGAGAAGCTTGAATATTTGGTTTCAGCACATATTCCTTCCTTTCTAATTACTTCCAAGGCTTTGACTAACGTGACACTCCTAAGGTTAAATGTGGTAAGAATGATGCTGATTTACATTATTACTTTTGATTGTATGATTTTATAGCCAATTAAGCTTCTTCTTCCTGACATATAGGGCAAGCCACCTGTACGAGATATTCCTGTATTTGACAATTTAACCAGTTTAGAAATTTTAAATCTTGATGATAAACACTTGAATTGGATAGTGGAATGTCTACGAAGTTGCCCCAAGCTTGAAATTCTCGTGATTAATGAGGTGAACTTCGTAACTTCAACTTGGTTGTGTGCAAATTAACTTTTTGTGGAATTAGTTTCTAACTTGCATATTTTGTGCTCAGATTAAAGTTGATCCTAACGGGGAGGGAGCATTGATGGAACCAATACTGGATGTTCCTCAATGTCTTTCATCACACCTAAAGGAATTCACACTATACGTAGGCTGTAAAAGCCGTTTAGAAATTGCAAGATACATTATGGAGAATGCAAGAGTTCTGAGGTCCATGTTCATCTACTGCGATTATGGTTTTGATGGTAATCTTAGTGAGTTAGCCTCGTGTCCTAGAGGCTCTGTGCATTGCAGTCTTTTCATTGAATAAAAGTCTTCAGATGTAGTGCGTTATTGTCGAAGTCTACGTGCTTTTCTGTTCTTTTGGAATGATTTCTATTCCGTTTATTTTCAGCAAATGAACTCATGATTTTTGTGACATATCACCCGACAGTTGTATGATTCAAGTATACTAAGGTTTAGGGCGTCCTAGTCATGAATATGAGGTATCTGGAACTATTATGTACATAGTTTGTTAAACATTGTATTTCCCACACAAAAATGGGTATCAATTTCACTAAGATCCCAAATTCGAGCTTGGTCATGCATTAGAACTAAACCTCAATGGTAAGGCTGCCACCCAGAAGGGTCCAACGTTCCTTGAATCTCCATTAGTCTGAGCCTATTGAGTTTTCTGTAACATAAGTATTAATCCGAGATGCTGACTGCTTACCCAAAAAAGAAAGGAAAAAAGGACCATGCTAGTGCCTTAATGGCTTTGCAACTTTTGCGATCTCTGTCCGTAAGAGTAGAAAATATAGCAACATAGAGGATTAGAGGTAAGTGTCTTCAAAGTGTAGGGCAAACGAACAGGTCTTTTGTATTCGTTATTTATTTTGTACATCGAATCAACTTAAAAGTCACATGCTGTAAATGAACAATTTTCTTGGCATTGATTGGCTGACGAAGTTGAATCTATCTTTTTTTATTCCCATTCAATTTTTATTAGGCTTTTATTCTACTAATATTGATACTTACACATTATTTATATTTTAGATTGTGCACATATTAATTTTTTTTTAAAAAAAGAAAGTAAAACTAAATGAATAAATATTAGACCATACTTTGATGGTGACGACTTCCTATAAACCTCTTCCGGGAGATTGTGCAGGTTTACTCTAATTAAGAAATAAGAAAATTTGGTTTTTTAGCTATAGGTGCAGTTTCTGTACATTAGTGTTGACAAGGTATAATTAAATTTTTCCAATGTGTTTGTTGGAAGTAATGGACACAGATTAACATTTTTGGTTGAGTTGGGTATGTCAAACAATCTTTATCTGACGTGACTATTGGGGTTCACTTAATCGCTTACCTGATATAATTGACAAGTGAAAGTCATTAATAGGAAGATACCCATATCTCTGGCAAAAAAAAAAAAAAAAGGAAGATACCCATATCTAATGAAAAGAAATTTTATGTAAACCTTGGTCCAAACAAGCCTGTAACAAGCTCTTGTATACATTATAAACTCGTGTTCTTACTTCTTTTATAGATTTTTTTTTTAAAAAAGACAATATGATATTGATAATATTAAACCATAAAATTTTATAAGAAATGTTATTATAATCCCACAAACACAGGAGAGATGAGCCATTTCATTTCCCTTCCCATTCTCTTCCTTTATCTTCCCTTTTTATATCCATAAAATCAACACTTGAAATCTTCAAATTTGCTATTTTGTAATGTTATTATTAAAAGAAAAATGAGAAATCAAATTTAACTAAGTACATTTTGATTGGAAGAGTTTAATATTGTAATAAAGTAGATAATGGAAGATATTTTGTATGAAAACAAATATAATCCATTTAAGTGTTGATTTAATAGCTGTAAAGTAAGAAAATATAGGAATAAAAGAGGAGGGGTTACTTTATATACACACACATTAACTGGCAATCAGCTGTTGTCTGGATCCTATTTTTATGTATATGAGTAACAATTTCAGTGTTCGTGGCTTCTTCACTGACACATGTGTTTCCTCTAAAATTTGAAGTCAACATCCCAAAAATAACCGTCAGACTGGCTACTAACTACTAACTACTGACTATATGTGTTCATAAAAGAGGAGGGGTTTCTTTCTGCCATCACCAAAAGTCCAAAGGGAAAATGACAGAAAAAGACCATCGAATTACACAAAAGACAGTTCAGTACAACGAATTTCGAAAAGGACAGTTCAGTACAAATGACTGAACTGTCCAAACCTAAATTTATAGGAAATGTCCAAAATGCCCTTACTACAACTAAGTTGGGAATCCCTTAAGCGAAGTTGGGAATTCCTTAAGGGAAGTTGGGAATCCCTTAAGCGAAGCTGGGAAGGCTTATGGGAAGTTGAGATTCTCAACTTCCCACAAGGGATTCCCAACTTCCCTTAAGGAATTCCCAACTTCGCTTAAGGGATTCCCAACTTAGTTGTAGCAAAGGGCATTTTGGACATTTCCTATAAATTTAGGTTTGGACAGTTCAGTCATTTGTACTGAACTGTCCTTTTCGAAATTCGTTGTACTGAACTGTCTTTTGTGTAATTCGAGGGTCTTTTTCTGTCATTTTCCCAAGTCCAAAAGCCTACATTATAAATTATAAAGTGAGCCCAAAGCATAGAGCCTCATGGAGAGACCGTCCGATTCTAACGAATCCTAGCCGATGGTTTCATATAATGTTAAAATCATTTTCTTCTAGAAGGCACAGTCCATAGACTCTAAGCTCTTCCGCAGCGAGGCAGATGTAAGGTTCTTCAATCCAATTCCTCTATCACATACTTCAAGGTATCTTTTTCCCCTATCTCATTTTCTCTTTTCGTCATTTGTGAATAGGTGTTGTATTTCCTGGTTTACTTATGTAAATTTGTGTTAATGTAATATGTTTCTCAAACCCCAGAAAACCCCACTTTATAATTATTTTCTTGATCAAATACGGATTTCTTTTAGTTTTTTGGTTAATGATCTTTAACACATAATTTGTCTTGTTGGGTCTGTTTCTTTGGTGTATGCTGCCTTGAATTTCTAAGCTTTCGTCGGAGATTTGCTTTTTTTCTTATAAAAATAAATCAGTTTGATTGTAAAAAATTTGAACTATCATGGCCCTTTTTTTTTTTTTTTTTTTTCTGCGCAGCATTAGTTACTTCGTTTGCGTTTTATATTTTGCGTTATGCATCTTTGTTCTATTCACGTTTAATAAAAGATACCGAATGTAATAAATGTCATTTGTCGACAAACAAACCTTCGACAAGTGCAAGATGCTATCTTTTCTAACTTTATATAAAGTTAAAGGAAAAAAAAAAAAAAAAAGCCACCTTGAAGTGATTTTGGCTATGGAAGTAACAATGTTATCATGTTTGTTGAAAAATGACTCATTTCTATCTTACTTTGCTTACTGAAGTTTTTCCTCACCAATGGAACCTCCATAAGCTTGCAGAATGTTCATATGCTTCTCAGCAGAGGAATTTCTGAACATTTCTCAATGCTTTCTCAAACAGAGGGCTGTGATTGAGTTGAAACAGATGCAATTTTAATCACTTGATGAAGTGGTGTGTTTTGTGGCTCATGTTTGGACAGCAAAAGTTATTTGTCTCATGGGGTATTTTGGATCTGGAAATATGCTGATCGAAATAAACTAATACATGAAATGAAATAATATTTTGGTTGCAGTGGGTTATATTGAATTGTCATTGTCCCCAGTGACCCTCATCTGAAAGATTCTTCGTCCCTGCTTCATCCGAGTTTAGTATCACTCCATCACACATAACTAAGATTATGGCAAGAGGGCGCCGGAAACGTTTAAGAAGAATGCCTGAGCAAGAAGAAAGTGAAGATGCAGTAATAGATGTGCCCAAGCAAGAGGGAGATGGGAGTGAAGTAATTGTGAGTGATAGGATTAGTAGTTTACCAGACTCTCTACTTCACCATATCCTATCTTTTCTTCCGACAAGAGAGGTTGTTGGCACAAGCCTTTTGTCCAAGAGGTGGAAACCACTTTGGCATTCAATGCCCACTTTTGACTTTGATGGTGGAAGATTTCATAGTCTTGACTTCTTTATTCAATTTGTAGATGCAGTCCTATTAATGGCAGATTCGAAGCCTATACAAAAGTTCCGACTCAAGTGGCGGAGATTCTATGTCCAGAAAAAAGGTAAAAGGGATGAGTATGAAGGCGCCAGTAGGATTAATATTTGGATTAGCACGGCTATAAATCGCAAAGTTGAGCATCTTGAGCTATGCTATGACTATTATGATTTCATTGTAGCGCCCTTGAGCATTTTCAACTGTGGTACCATCAAGTTTTTAAAGTTGGAATGGGTGAGACTGAATACTCCTTCTGCTGTTAAGTTGCCTTCGCTTAAAGTCATGCATTTGATGGAAGTTATACTTCCAGATTATGAATGTTTGGCAAATATTCTCTCAGGATGTGCTCTTCTTGAAGAATTGGTATTAGATCCTGCGATTGATGAAGATAAGGTAGAGGAGGAAGAGGATTTCACCGTGAATATTGAAAAGCTTGAACATTTGGTTTCAGCAAACGTTCCTTCCTTTCTAATTACTTCCAAGGCTTTGACTAACGTGACACTCCTACAGTTATGTGTGGTAAGAATGATGCTGATTTACATTAGTACCTTTGAATCTATGATTTTACAGCCAATTAAGTTTTGTCTTCCTGACATATAGGACAAGTCACCTGTACGAGATATTCCTGTATTTGACAACTTAACCAATTTAGAAATTTCAAATCCTGATGATAACCACTTGAATTGGATAGTGGAATGTCTACGAAGCTGCCCCCAGCTTGAAATTCTTGTGATTAACGAGGTTAACTTCTTATTTCCAACTTGATTGTGTGCAAATTGCCTTTTCTGTGGAATTAGTTTCTTACTTGCATATTTTGTGCTCAGATTTTTGTTGATCTTCCTGGGGAGGGAGCATTGATAAAACCAACACTGGATGTTCCTCAATGTCTTTCATCACACCTAAAGGAATTTACTCTTGGAGGATACAAAGGCCATGAATGCGAGTTTGAATTTGCAAGATTCATTATGGAGAATGCAAGAGTTTTGAGGACCATTTCCATCCGCTGCTATGATTATAGTAATTTAAATGATAAGTACAATAATCTCAATGAGTTAGCCACGTGTCCTAGAGGCTCTGTGCATTACAGGCTTTTATTTGACTGAAGTCTTCAGATGTAGTGCGTTATTGTAGAAGTCTGCATGCTTTTCTGTTCTTTTTTGGAATGATTTCTATTCCGTTTATTTCAGCAATAGGACTCATGATCTTTGTGCACATATCATCCGACAGTTGGTATGATTAAAGTACACTGCTCTTTAGGGCTGCCTAGTCATGTATACGAGGTACTTAAACTATTCTGTAAATAGTTTGTTAAACGTAGTATTTCCCACACAAAAATGGATATCCATTTCTTATCAAATGATCAAAAGACATGTCAGTGACCACTGAGTCTTTAGATCGACTGGTAAGGTTATTGACCTAACTTAATTAGGATCTCAAATTCGAACTTGGTCTTGCATTCTCAATGGTAGGGGTGCCACACTAAATGGTCCAACATCCCTTGAAACTGGATTTGTCTGAGCCCGTGGAGTTCTCTGGAATATAAAGATTGGTCAGGCATACCGAGTGCATATACAAAAAAGTGGAAAAGAAAAGGACCATGCTAGTGTCTTATAGCCCTGTAACTTCTGCTGATTTCTGTCCGTGAGAGTAGAGGAGATAGCATCAGAGAGGAAAGTGTCTTAAGAGTGTAGGGTGAACGAATAGGTCATTTGTATATGTTATTTATTTTGTAGAGGTAATTAATTTATAAGTTCCTCGGTAAAAATGAGCACTTTTAGTAGGCATTAATTGGCTCTCAAAGCTGAAGCTTTTTTTCCCCTTCCCATTCAATTTTTGTTAGGCATTTAATCTATATCTATATCTATCTATCTATATCACATAAAAAACTCTTCCACCAAAACACTATTCATAAGGAATTAACGGCCCAGATGATTAGTTCTATTCAGATCAACGGGTCAATTTATCACTAATTATATAATCTACTAATTATATCACTAATTATATTTGATTGGTTATAGCCATTAACCATTTTATTTGAATTATTATATTTAAGATAACCTCTAAAATTGTATCTCCTAATAATTATATTTAGGTTTAAAGATTGATAATCACTAATTATATCTACTAATAAGTATATTTAATAATCTATATCTATCTATATCTATATCTATATCTATATCTATATAACATAAAAAAACTCTTCCACCAAAACACCATTCATAAGGAATTAACGGCCCAGATGATTAGTTCTATTCAGATCAACGGGTCAATTTATCACTAATTTTATAATCTACTAATTATATCACTAATTATATTTGATTGGTTATAGCCATTAACCATTTTATTTGAATTATTATATTTAAGATAACCTCTAAAATTGTATCTCCTAATAATTATATTTAGGTTTAAAGATTGATAATCACTAATTATATCTACTAATAAGTATATTTAATAATCTATATCTATATCTATATATAACATGAAAAAAGTCTTCCACCAAAACACTACTCATAAGGAATTAACGGCCCATATAATTAGTTTTATTCAGATCAACGGGTCAATTTATCGCTAATTATATAATATACTAATTATATCACTAATTATATTTGATTGGTTATAGCCATTAACCATTTTTTTTAATTTTTATATTTAAGATAACCTCTAAAATTGTATCTACTAATAATCATATTTAAATTTAAAGATTGATAATCACTAATTATATCTACTAATAAGTATATTTAATAATATATATCTATATCTATGTAACATAAAAAACTCTTTCACAGAAACACTATTAATAAAGAATTAACAGCCCAGATGATTAGATCTATTCAGATCAACGTGTCAATTTATCACTAATTATATAATCTATTAATTATATCGCTAATTTTTAATTATAATCAACCGAGAAAAATTGATTTAGGATTTCTCTTTAATCTTAAGTATAATTAGTGATATATATATATATATATTTCGGGAATAACTAACAAGAAGCTTCTTATGAACATAATTTTAAGGTTTATCTTAAATCTTAAATATAATTTTAATTAAATTTTAGGATGAAAATATGTGATTTTTTCTAAAATAAAAGTTTCATTATTTACATATTTAAATAAAAGCTTATTCTACATTTGTTTTTGAATATATTTTAGCAACGATAAAAAATGATAAATCCCAATATATATATATCCCTAATTATATCTACTAATTATACTTAAGAAAAATGTAGTTATTATTTTTGAATTATCATATTTAAGATAAGCCCTAAAATTATATTCATAAGAAGCTTCTGATTGGTCAATCCAAAATATATATATCACTAATTAGATAAGAAGCTTCTGGTTGGTCAATCCTAAAATATATATATCACTAATTATATCTATTAATTATATTTAAGAAAAATATAATAATATATATCATTATTATACGTTTGTTTTTGAAAATATAATCATTTATCACTAATTATATCTACTAATTATATTTAAGAAAAATATAATCATTATTTTATAATTATTATATTTAAGATAAGCCCTAAAATTATGTTCACAAGACATGCATAACTTCTGATTGGTCAATCATAATATATATATACCACTCTTTATGATTTATATATATTATGATTATATTGATCTTAATTTTTTTAGGTCGAAATATGCTTAAGGTAATTAGTAATATAAAGGATATATGAAGCATAATGTATGCATCACTCCATTTTACACGCCACCAATCCATGTAAATAGAAGTAATAATATAATATATTTTTCAATATAATCTATTTTCTTATGATTTTCAATATACATATGTTTTTGACCGGTTCATCAATTATATTTTAATATTTGTGGATCCTTTTTGGCCAAAATTAAGACAAAAAAAAAAACAACAAAATAATAATATAAATAGGAAAAGTAGCTACTGCACCAAGTCAAAACTTAATTAATGAGTTAAATTTTATTTTTATAAAGTTTTTTGCAAACACGGATTATGAAGAGATTGGAATCAATTTAAATGACATAACTAAGTAATGATCAACATCCCATCTTGTAAGCTGGTGAGTGTACGATGGGGTGGATTACAAAATATTCAAAGTAACATACCAAAAAAGAGAATAAGGAGAGCAAGGAGAGAAGATTCACAAAAGGGACTCACAATGAATGACTCACAGAGTGCTACATGTCAAGTTCCAAATCCAGTTATAATTAAATTCACAAATAATTCAGTCTTAAATTTTGATGAAGGGATGTAATAGTTTGGTTAAATGATCTGCATAAGTATTATGCTTTCCCATGACCTCATGCAAACAAATTTATGATTTCTTTTTTTGAATTGAAAAACCATATTTATGATTTCAAGTTGAATCATATGAAAAATATCACCTGTACAACGCATGGGAGGCCCAGCTCGTTCTAGTAATACCGATACTTACACACTATCTTTATTTTAGAATCTGCACATGTTAAACATTTTTTTACAAAAAAATGAAAGTAAATAAAAAGTAAATATTAAACCACATTTTTGGGTAAGGGTGTCGGCTGCCACCCACTGTAGTTGCTCTCAGCTGGCCCTTTATTTTAGGGCACTTCCCCATAAATATATATTTGTTTTTTAAAACAATTAAATTTTACATTAAAAGAGTGATATTTTGATATATTATGAGTTATATTTTGAATATTTTTTTATGATTTTTCAAAGATTTGGGACTCTAAATGAAAAAACACAACAAAATTTTAAAATCTCGAATATTTAGAAAATCATAAAAAATTAAAAATATAACCGTTTTTTACCCATAATTATTAAAATATCACTCTCTTAACGTAAAATCATGTAAAATCTAATGGTATAATATATATATATATATATATATATATATATATATATAAAAGAAGTGTCCCAACAAAATAAAGGGGCAGCTGAAGTGGGGGCCACATTTTGATGGTCACTACTATAGTATAAACCTCTTCCGGGATAATGTTAAAGTTTACTCTAATTAAGAATTTTTATAGGTAATTGTACATTTGAAATTGGTGCTTCTTGATCCTATTTATAAGTTATATATATATTTATATATTTGGATATACAAGTTAATTTCAAGGATTCTGACTCATTTTTTGGTAAACTTTTTATTTTTTGAAAATTATTTAAAGGTTAAATGTATTTTTTGTCTTTTATATTTACATTAAATCTCCTTTAGGTCCCTCAAAACTGAAAATGACACTTATTCACTTTTTGCTAAGCCATTAGATTTATTGAAGAGAATACATAAACTCATCAAATTTAAGGTGATTCTATAATTGAATATTTTTTATCAGTCCAAAAAAATAATTGAATATTGACAAAAAATAGTTAAATTTAAAATATAAGAATTACTATACTGAAGAATTAAACTTTGAACATATTTGTTAGTATTTGACTACAAAATAACTGTTTAAATTCGATGACTCATCAACATTTTTCGTTAAATGAAATTAATGATGGTAACAAAAAAGTATTAAAAGTACACTTTTCAAACATATGGGCTAAAATAAAACTTGATACAAATATAAATAACCAAACGTACATGTTAGGTTTATTTAAAATAATTTGTTTTAAGAGAAACCTGTATCGAGACATTCTCCTATCCTCAATATAAGAAATATTTGGAGAGTTGATTTTGGTCCTAAATATAATATCTCTTTCTAACTTTTTCTCAAATTATCCCTATTGATAATCCCTCAATTATAAACAAGAAAAAGAGGGAGGGTGTGTGGGCAGGAAAAAAGATAGATTATTAGAGGTGTTCTAGTACCAACATGTTATTTTAACTAAACTAACATATTTAATTTTATCAAATTAGGTAAAGAGGTCTTATATTTAGTCGTAAAAGAGGTAAATCAAATTCTCATTGAAACCTTTTTTACTTGAGATTCATGAAGTAGTTCTATAAACAAATCTCAAAATTTTGAAAATATTGCTTCTATTTCATGTTATCTGCTTCAATTTAGCCTCATGCTTTACGGTACTTGTGTTAAGACTCTACTTGATATGTCTGGTCTATGGTTATCAGAGTCTCTTTCAACTTCCTAAAGGATGCAGACGTTATGAGACATTGGGATCAACTGATGCGTTGTAACGTAACTTCTTGGAGAAGGCGTTTCAAGTTTGTTCATAATATCATAACTTTCCCAAAGTTGTGGATCTTTCATTGACCAAGCATGGAGATTCAAGGAGTGGTGCAGATCACATTGTGAGCTTTGTGTTGTCATGAATTAATCAATAACACTCTCTTAATTCTTCCAAGCTCAACTCTCATGGTTGTTGGCCTTTTTTTTGGTTCAGGTTTTGTATGTGTTTCCTTGTAACTTTCAATGGGCATGGTGCAATGCTGAGATGTATTGTGGTAACCCTGCATACTCTTATTATAGGGCAATTTAGTAATTTTAAATTAATGTTTTGGTATCTTGTCCTTCAAAATAATTACAATATTTATGGTTTTTCTTTCCTTCTTTTTTATACATCAACTGGCAATCGGTGCCTTTTCTAGATCATATTACCAAGTTCCGAGCAACCGACTACTCAAATTTCGGGATTTGTTGTTTCCCCTCTCGACACAAGTGTCTCTTTTAAGACTCGAACTCGAGACCTCAGGGGATTTAGTGTGGCCTTACACCGCTAGACCAACGATATGTTGGTTTATGGTCTTTCTTAATAACTACCATTTTTCTCCTGTCTAATTCTCCCTATAGGTTACTTCTCTTATTTATTAAATGGCTAAATTATATAAAACCCCTATGAACTTTGGGTTAGTTCCATATAGGGGTGGAAATAGGCATGGCTTACCCCTAAGGCTTGTTTTGTGGTTAACTGGCTTGAGCCTGGCTTGTAGTCTACAATAGGCATTTTTTTAGGATTGAGCCTAGCCTGGCCCGAAGCCTGTTAAGAGACTTGATTTATCAAAACAGGCTAATAGCCCACAAAAAAAGACCAATGCCCTCAAGCAAGCTAATATAGGTCTAGGCCTTAAAACAATCCATAGGTACTGTTAGAATCTTAAGTTTTGATGAGGACTGAGCCATAGATAACATAAGTAAAATAAAGTGTAAGTTACCTTTGAATTAAACAAGTAAAATCTGATAGGTAACAGATCACTATCGATAGAGTAAAGAAATATCGCTAATGAAAGGTTCAACTATAAACAGATGGAAACTTAGCAGAACACTAGAATAAATATCTCTATCGCTAAGTGTATCCCTATCGCTAATAGACAAAGAGCCATAGCAAATGAAGACTTAGAAATAACAAAGTAAATATCTATCGCTAAGTCATTCTCTATCGCTAGTAAATATCCTATCGCTAGAAGTTCATTGAGAATATGGATAAATGGAAGAAAGAACAACTAGCAGAAAAGTAAACCAAGTCCTTGAGCTATTGGAATCAACTAGCGATATCATAAGCTGCTATCGATAACAGGATTAGCTATCGATATCTAAATACTTGAGGAAATAAGTTACTCAGATAGCTAAACAAACTTGCGATAACAAAGGTCACTAGCGATAACGCACCTAGCTATCGATAGGAGAATACTCATTGTGATAACAAACTGATAAGCTGATACATTGAGCTAATAGACTAAGCTTGCGATAACATCTGCTGTGCATTACATGATTATTTGTTCAGCTAACAGCTTAAGTGCAGGACTTACACTATGAAGTTAGCGACAGCAAATCATGCTAGCACTACTGAAAAAGCTGCTATGAAAGTACAGTTCGTACAGATGCTCAGAACGCTCAGTCTACATCTCTCTTAGCTCACCCTACGCAAGAGCAGTTGAAGCTAAAGCAGAAAGTTAACCTCGATGAAGTAACTGCATTAATTGCCAACGGCTATGAGCTCTCAACGACCATATTCAAACGGCCTCATGAACGCAATGGCAAATCTGAGAACAGATATAAATACAATACTTGAGCATTTATGAAGAACTGACGAAAAACAAAGAATATTCACGAACACATTCATTGCTCTCTAATCCTTGTATTTATTGTTCTTATTGATTTTACTTGTACTTAAGTGATTATCGTAATCTGTTCATTAAGTGAACTTCATTATTGAAATCCTCTACTGTTTGAGGTTGTTCTAAAGCTTGGTGCTTTGAGAACAGGGTAGTAACCTTACAGGTAGTAAGGGGGAGTGTTTAGAGAGATTCTAAAACTCTGTAAAGGTTGACAGGTGAACCTGTGTTGTAAAACCTGTGGTTAGTGGAACCCAACGAGGAGTTGGAGAACTGGACGTAGGCAGTGTTGGCCGAACCAGTATAAAGATTATGTTGAATTAATTAATTTTTAATTTTCGGAAGCACAATTCACCCCCCTTCTTGTGTGATTGCCACTCTCAGGTACTTCTTTCTTTGTCAATCAAAATATATTTTGATATGAGAATACATATGTAATTAAGAAATTTAAAAAAATAGAAAAAATACTTAAGTAAGCCTGTTAGGCCAAATAAGCTTTTTAATAAGCATGTGTTTGGTCTATTTAACAAAATATGCTTTTTAAAAGCCCTAAGCCTAGACCGGTTTTCATTAGACCTGGCATTAATAGGCTAAAAATAGGCCAAGCCTAAGGCCCCTGATAAGCTTGCTAGCCTGTTTCCACCTTAATTGTATATTACATCTCTAACCTTTGAAAGTTTAAACAAAATAAGGACCCTAACGTTTAATATTTTGAATCTCAATTCTTTAGTCATTAAAATTACCGTTAAAGTTAATTGTCTTTTTAACATATCATATTTTTATATTTTTCATCATATACTATGTCACTTGAAAAATAACTCTTTTCATTTGGTATATAACTTTTATTATATTATATTTTTTAATTTAAAACAGCCATGATAAAATGAATGTTTAAAAAGATTTTAAATTATATCACAAAAATGTCAAGTGATTTTTTTAATGATATTGTATATAATAAGACAAATACTAAAATTGTAAATGTCAAAAACCATAAATTTGAAGGAAAATTTTAATGATAGAGGAGTCAAAAATCAGAACATTAAACATTCTAGTTTTTAATTTAAACTTTTAAAGGTGAGAGAGGTAGTGTGCAGTTGAATTAAATGGCAGGAGGTTTGTTCATTTTAGCCTTACTAATTTATATAATTTTTATTTTCATTTGAAGTTTTAGACGATTTTAAAAATAAAACCTAGGGTGACTTAGATAAATTCATAATCACGTTAAAAATAAAATTATAATTTTGATAAAACTAAAATATTTTCGTGTAATCTATTGGAAGTGGTAAAAATTGAGGGAAGGAATTAAGAAACAGAACGGTATTAATCAGAAGTTAATAACCAAGCTGAGTTGGTGTGATGGTTCGGCATCTCACCCCTTAAGCAAGTGGTTGGGGGTTTGATCCCCAACTCTTGTGAATGGAACAAACTCTTTGGCCAGTCCTTTGCCGCTTCATGCGCCGACCCGGGATGAAGGATTAGTCTCATGGCGTTTGGCTGTGGGGATACTTTGATTCATATAAAATAATTGATCGTACTATGAGAACTATATCAAAACACAAGTGAGTCATTGTATTAGTCAGTTAGTCCCTCCCTCCCTCCATTTTTATTAAAACCTAAAATTTGAATGGTTTTATCCTTTATTATAAGAACATGCATAGAGATGTCAGAATATTTAATGAATTTTTTTTCCATTTTGACTCTCAATATTTCTAGATATTTTATGCTAACTTCCGTCGCTATTACTCTATATTTCTCTCTTATACATCCTATTAGAAAACAAATTTATTTCTGACATATTTATTTCTCAAACCGACATTTATAAAGGACATATGAAAACAAATATCAAAATTTTGAAAATATAAGTGTAGATGCTAAATTTTGGTAAAGCAATAAATTGACTAAGAATTTTTTAAGGGTTATTATAACTTTTGGTCTTTGAACTTTTAGTCAATTTTGGTTTTGGTCCTTGAACTTTCGATCAATTTTGCTCTTGGTTTGTGAACTTTAAAATCGATGGTTTTGATCATTGAACTTTCAGTCAATTTCGGTCTTGGTCTCTAAACTTTCAGTCAAATTTGGTTTAGGTCCCTGAACTTTAGGAAAGAAAACTTGAAAAATTAGGGACCAAAGGTTATAAATGGCACAAAGTTTAGAGACCAAAACCAAAATTAACCAAAAATTCAAGGACCAAAACCACCGATTTTAAAATTTAGGAAATGAAGCCAAAAATGTCTGTATGTTCATGGACTAAATGTAAAAACTTGGTTGTTAATAACTAAATTGATCCCTAATGATCAACTTCAATTACACTTAGCGATACTAACTATGATAGGAAAATGATTTCGCATACAATTCAAGAAACCATATCATAGTTAGGAAATGCTTTATCTAATCACTCAAGGGGTTATCCATGATAGGAGAAGTAAATCTTAAAACAATATATTCACTATCATGGATAATAAAATGCCTAACTATGTTAAAAAAGGATTTTCCTAACATAGTTAATAAAAATGCACATGATTTATCAACAGTTAACTATTTAGATAAGAATAACCTAATATGGTTATTAAAAGCTACACATACAGTCAATACAATTATTCAAATTCATATTGATTTAAGATATAGAAGTGTAGAAACGAGATGCAGCCTAGAACATTTATGGCAATATACACATCCAAAAATAAACCCATCCGACTCACGGCTCCAGGTGAACCAGTCAACCCCTTCCCTAGCGTCATGGTCTGTGAATGATCACCTACAAAAATAGAAATAACCACAGGATGAGACAGACATGTCTCAGTAACCGCAACTCAACTCAATACAAGAGTATGAGTGGGTTAGAAGGGTGTCTAAAAGGGTACCGAGATAATTAGTTCAGCATTTCATGTATTACTATTTTTACTAAATAGTTCAAAAACACATTCACAACATCACTAACCTCTGCCTTGCGAATCGTTAGGTTGTCCCCTACCACTAGGTGGACCAGAGTGGAACCCGACGGGGATCTCAACCCGTACCTAGAACCACGGAGAAGTAGAACTCGATGAGGATTTTAACCCATACCCAGTAACATAACAGGGGTAATGCTTGATTTGGGCTACCCATACCCAGTACTACAATAGAGGTAATGCTCGATGGGGGCTACACATACCCAGCACACCAAAAGGCAGTACTCGATGGGGGCTACCTATACCCAGTACACCAATAATATAATTAGTTCTTGTGAGCCAACAAGATACCTCATCACGTAATGGCAAGAGTATCCGAGGCATCGATGCTAACTTCACAATCACATGCATATGCATCACAAGCAACAACATCAATTTCTCCAAAATTGTTCATAAGCCTCTCCAAAATTTCCCAAAACTCATGCAAAAGATTTTCCAAATCATATATATACCATTTCAAATTTGTAATGAAATACACAGATATATACATATATATATATATATATATATCAAGTTCAACAACATAGCCAACCAGAATTCTAAATGCATTATAATAAATATCTTTGATATCATTATATTAAAATAACTGTGATACTGAAGGTACCCAATAGACTATTTTAATATGAAAGTAACATTTGAAATCTATTTCTCATGATAAGAATATGTACATATATAGAAGGGATTTGAAAAATCCCCAACTAACATCACACACAACCTGAGAGTGTGGTGAGAGTGGTTACCTGGAATAGCCCAAAAACAAAAAGAAAATACCAGAATGCAAGTCATCGAGCTTAGTTCAATCCCATGGTGTCCACAACCAACATAATTGCATGCACACACAATCAATAAACAAGTCAAGAGACATTAACTCAATACTTCGGGACTTAGCCATAAAGAGATCCCGATTGCACAAAGAGATATGATTACATTTACTTGGTTTGGTTAAGTTAAATTAAACTCATACCAAACCTTTAGCAGCAATCATCCTTAAACATCTTAGTAAATCAAACCTCTTCTTTCCCTTTCTCAAAACCTTCTATACTTACTCAGTTTCTCGACAATTCCTCCCATCTACAATTCTCAATCACTGTACATTAACCATATTCATAATATCATAATTTAAGTAACTAAACCACCATTACATACTCTTTATGATAAATTCCATATCCCAGGTATCTCACATGATCACTCAACTCTTTCAAATCACACCCAAATTCCAATGCAACAAAACTAACCCAATTAAACTAAACTGATCTATAACACCATTTAACCTTAATAAATCTGCAATATCCCTAACTCAAACTCAATCAATCAATTTCAAAAGGTTTTCCCATAAGCCCTTCCTCATTCCAGCTTTAAATCAACCAAAAATTCATATAGCCCAAATCTAACCAATTCAAACAATTAATCTTCTTTGTTTAACCTCAATGGGTCTATCTAAACCCCCAATTAATTCCAAACAATCAGACTCATGAATTTTCCTAAACCTCAAACCTACTCAAACTTGAATTAGCCAAAATCCTCAAGATCTCATCAAACTTTAAATTCAAGCTAATGATTCCAAGCCACATTATCGTTGAACCCAAACAACCCTCCATAAACCATAAATCATGTTCAAAAGCCCATATTCAAAGAATTCCCTCGTTAAACCTAGCTTATTTCCACTTTAAACAAGAATATTTTCACTTAGGATTAACTATCTCAAAACCAATCATTTCAAACACTTCCATGAGCTTAAGCAAGTATATAGAAAACATCAATTCATCAAACTTCATCCTCAATTTAGGAGTTCATCATAAGCCTTTATCTTATTTGAAATTTAATCAAGCAACATTTCACATAGACTCAAATCCTACCAACAAGCCAAATTATCATCATCATATAGCTTAGATAAACAAGTAAATCAACCAATTCAGTCCAATAAATCCTAGATTTCCAAAATCCTTCAAACCCTAAAGATTTCTATTTGAAAAATCAAGAACAAAGAGGGAATAAAGAAGGGAAAATGCCCAACATCCAAAGGGGTCAACTTAGCCTCCAAATCCAACGGAGACTCACCAGAAAACCGCTGCTGCTCCCGCCATCCTCTATTGCGGCCGGTTGCACGAAGAAGAGAGGAGGAGGACGAACTCCCCCTGCCGACACTGATCTTGCTCTCACTTTCGAATGAGAGAAGAATAACGATGATGGAGATTCAGAAATTGGGGAGGACGGGAAGAGAAAAGGAAATAGGGGGAAATAATAATGCTAAAAGGAAAAAGAAATAAAATTAAATGGATAGGATAAGAAAATTACTAATTAGTCATCAATTCATCATGATAAGATAATATTCTTTAAGTTAAAATCCCCCTTTCACACTCAAAAATCCATTTTAATTATTTACTTAGATTTTTCTCCCAATAGGATCTCTTTTGGGTCCAAACAATAATCTCTCTAACTCCAAGCTTATCAGATTAAGGGAGAAATTAGGTCGTTCAAAATCCATAAAATACTTCTATTTTCCTGAATTTGTTTATAAAACTCTCAAAACTTCTTAATTAATCTCAAATAAATTCTTAATTTACTACTAATTTTTAATTAAATTTTCAGGATGTTACACTAAAAGTTGTATTGACCATTTTATTAATATTAAAAAAAGGGGCAATAAAAACCGTTGATCTAATACAAGGACCAAATGATGGTCATGAGACAATGAAGATTACAATATTTTCAATAGAAGTACATAGTAAAATTTAAAGTAGAGGAAGGGAGAGAAAAAGAGACAACAAGTTTTAGTGTGTGATGAGAGTAGATTTTTTTATAGAAAATGACAATATATCATTTTCACCAAAAAAATACATTACAATATATTTAAAAAGGCCCCTATTACACAAAAGAAGTAGAGCACAACGATTGTAGGGGGCCAACAGTAGATGCAGATAAACAAAACAAGGTTTTGATGAGAAACAAAACAAAGCACAACTAAAACCATTGTTAACATAAGTACGAGCTGTTGCTGGGAACTCAATAAGATGCCAGCTTGTGGAAGATAGGCCATAACCCACTCTAACGACCAAAGTCGTCTTCTTAGCACCGTCTTCTCTACATGCAGAAGACAAAGCAAAGCTGTTGACAGCCAGAGCTGTTGTTGGGAACTTAATAAGATGCCAGCTTGTGGAAGATAGGCCATAGGCCACTCTAACGACCAAAGTCATCTTCTGAGCACTGTCTTCTCCACAGAGCAGAAAACAAAGCAAAGTTGCTGACAGCCAGAGCACCATATCCAAGCCTAGAGATGTAGGCCACCATGAATCACTAGACGAACCCAGCGATTTACGACGTCTATATCAAGATTATGTTTGATAGCGGCCCAAGGATTATTACCGAGGGCTTGAAATTGGAACTTGTTAGAACACGAGCACCTGAACACTAGAACGCTCGAACTTGAACTGGGTTCATGATCCGTAACCTGGTACACAAACAGCAAACAAATAATATTATTGGAGCCAAGAATCAAATGATTCTCAAGGCTCACGCATTATCTAGGTTACAAGAACCTAGATCGGATTTGCACAGCAAATCACCAGAAAGAAAGCAGGGAGAGAAGCTAGAGAGAGACTTCTCTTGGCTGGGGTGAGAAACACAATAAGAGGAACCTTCTTTATATAGAGTTCAAGATGAATTCCAAAAAGAAAGAATACCACTGTCATAATTGCCTCTTAATGTCGCCAATAAGTCTTTATGATAGATTCTCTCATTTCCCTAAAAAGAATGATTTGAATTTCAATAAGCAATAAATGCTGATTGAGTCAACTATAAATCTCTTTCATATCGCTTCTCATCCGTCGGATCCTTTTTTAGAGGATCCAGCCCATCAAGGGTGGACCCGGACGTATAGTCTAACATCTCCCACTCGCACTTGATGACTGTCCCATCGTACGATTTACTTTCTTTGTGATTCATACTTGGTGTTTGCTGTGACCGCGTGAGCACAACATATGCAAACTTGGTGCTTGTAAACTAGAAATCCTTTGAATGGGATCAGAATGCAAGGACACCTAGTGCTTGTAGATTTCTCGATCGTTGCCTCAAATTCCCTAGGCTAATTCACACACTTGTGGCATTTCTAATCCCTCACGAGTTAAAACTATTATTATCTCAGATTTCCTTCGTGTACACTTGGTATCCACACTTACTAGCTCTTATAGTAAGGTACATGTCATGAAAGTCCAATGTTACAGTGTGTTGACAAGTTAAAGCCTTTCCTTTCTGACT
This sequence comes from Mimosa bimucronata, assembly GCA_037074515.1. Classification (NCBI taxonomy): domain Eukaryota; kingdom Viridiplantae; phylum Streptophyta; class Magnoliopsida; order Fabales; family Fabaceae; genus Mimosa; species Mimosa bimucronata. The sequence continues at coordinate 9,188,200 of CM073446.1, forward strand.
GAACACCAGTCCTGCTTGATTTGGTCACTTTCCCAGCTATCACTCGTTACATCGGATCTCTCATGACCATAGAGTTTCAACTAGTGTAGCTGTCACCAAAACAAACATTCTTGATGTCGTCTAAATCTTAAGGGTATCGGTAGAAAGGATATTATCCTTCTTGGGACTCACACCGTAATAGATGAGGGATTTTCTATATATGTCCTTGGTTGCGGTTTACTAAGCACATGTATTACGAATTACATGTTATGGTGACGACCAACTATCGTATGTCGATTTCATATTATACATACCGTACAGGCATTAGTCCCTGAATGGACATAGAACTTTTCACACTCTCTTTAGGGAGAATTCTTTACCTGACTACAGACCCTATGGAATACTTGTGTATCCCTTATGTGATTTACACTAATCACATCCCAGATTAACTGGGTTGACTTGTGTGCAAGTGTTCATCGTCTCATGATGATTACTTGTAAGTATGATCTTCTCTTGCCCCTAGCGTACATGGAAGACGGTTGTTCGTGTGAGTGAACCAACATTTTTTGGGTCTGTACGGCATATTAGTTATTGTATACCTCTCACGTGCATGTATGTATTCACACATACTAGAAATGCATTCAAGACCTTATATTTTCACTTACTCAATGAAAATCCATTCATAGGATTTATAAGGGGACCTGCCAAACTTTTGTTGACAGAAGGTCAATTGAACTATTGTTTCTTCTAAAAGAAAAACATGACTCACATAGATATTTATGTTTCGTAGTGTTGTGAAACTCAGAATCTAAATCATAGGATGTTGTCATTTGGCATTTGACCCTATTTCTCTACCATTCATTCCCAGTTAGTCATAGGAATACCTTCAGTTGTATGGCTTCTTAAATGGTGGCAGAACACACCATATGTTCTGATTTCATGGATGTCATAGACATAATGTCTAACTTTTTTACTTCCCCAGCTCTTTTGCTTGATGACTAGATTTTGCATTGAAGTATAGCGACTCACAATCCATAATCTTACCAATGATCCTTTTCATAACTCCTAGTATTTGGCATCTGGGTTGTACCGAATTAGTTTCCAAGTCTGACCAACTTTACTTGGTCTTTATCACAACATATGTTGCACATTATATTACCAACCATATTCTTATTATGGGGATGTTATCCATCTTGGATTCCTTATATGACATCATTTGTAATGTGTCATTACCTTCAAAGAGCATTTATGAGTTTACAGTTTATGACGTTGAGATGCTCTAAAATTAACTTACATGTCTTTAATGACAATGAAGGTATGTTTCTTGTGCAATCTCTATTTATCATACTGTTTTACCCATCATTTTAGAATTCAAGGATCACTTTAATCCTTAACTCCTTTAACTCTCTTGAGACTCATTTTGACTGACATTATGTCATTGACATAATGGGATGACATCACTAAGTATCATCTCAAAGACCGTTTGGCATTCATGTAGCGAGATTATCATTTTGTGAAACCTAATATACTATTGCCCAAATTATTATTTCTACGAAGAACTAGAGCTGCTTCATTGAAGAGCACAGTGATTGTGTGCGGTATAGCGCCCTTGGATCCATCCTTCAAGAAAATAAGAACCAAGGGGATAGTGGAAGCTAACCCCCGGGTATCATTCTCTCGAGGATCCCTAATGAAATATGATTCCTAATAGCTAAATGCAAAACTTGTTAAGAGGGGAAAAAGGCATTGTATTTGATTTTTGTATAAAAAGTGTGTAATATGTTCAAAAACAAATTGAGATTGGATAAAAAGGGATTTGGATTAAAATGGGATAAAAATCATTCTTGGTCAATGAGAGCTTCGGGATTCATTACTTCTGAAGATTTTTGGGGAGCTTTTTGTTGATTTTCAAAAGACCCCAAGAAGAATCCTTATAGCTAGGCTTAGGTTAACTTGATTAATGACGGAACCCCACACATTAGTTAATTTAACCTAAGTTGATTAAGCTCAAAATCAAAAAATAATTAATCATGCAAGACTTTAAATCCACAACTTGGGCCACCTCACAATTGAGCTTAATTTCTCAATTAACCCTAATTCATTGATGGCCACCCAAACAAAGATTAAGATTGAAAAGAGTGAATACCCAATGTCTTAACACAATTAATTAATTCCTATGTCATTTCATTCAAGCAAACCACTTAACATTTTTAATCCACTAATCAAGCCACCTTGAATTAGCACAAGATATTCACAAAGAGAGTAACAAAATCATGAACGCATAAATTTCATTAAACTCAAAGCTAAAATAGCACAATTTCAAGTATTCAACAAGAAAGAAACAAGATAAAAACAATAGTAATCTTCATACAACATATGGAATTGAAGAACACAACCAATTTCTACACAAATGTCCTTAGAACCCTAGAAAACATAAGCATAACAAGAGGAAGAAGATTGGAAACAAAACTCCCCTACTAAATGCTCCAAGCTCATCCCTTGGATCTCACTACCAAGAATGATGGAGCCTAGCTGTTACTTTTCATGGCTGGAACACCAACAAGAAAGGAGGAAGTGATGGATAAGGTGTGGAGGAGGAAAAATGGAAGAAAGATGAAGATGGAATAAGAGAGTTATGAGAAAATATGAGGGTTAGGGTTTGGAGGGATTCCAATCTGCCAAATGACCTAAATTTTCGACCTAATATCACCCTTGAGTTGGGTAGAGGTGGGTAGTCGGATAACACCCTGTTTGGCCCAAATCAAATGCTGATTTTCTGTAGGTTTTAGGGCCTCGCCGTGGCCCTCACTTTGGGGTACCATGGCAAGGTTTAGAGATGATGAAATTTCTCAGAACTTTGTTGTGCGCCTCGCTGTGGGGTCCCACGGCTAGGAGGGACCTATCTACAAAGTTTTAGAAATTTCTGGGGCTTTTTTTCTGTAATTTTCACAATTTATCTAGAACCTTGTATTTTGTCTTTTTCTCTTGGATTTTCAGCTTCTTGCCCTAATTTCTCCCCTCTTCAAGGTTCCTACAATATAAAATAACCTCAAGAAACATGAATTGCTCCAAATAATCAATTAAATCAAGAGTAATCACAAAAACATTCCAAAAATGCCCTTTTTACCACTAAGTACAATTACTCTAGAATCTAATTTCTTCACGAGATATTCATTAGTACCCAAATAACATGATAAAATACCTCCAAAATGATATGAAATATGTGAAAATCTTGGGATTTTCCATTCATGTAGAGCTAATAATGTAATTTCCAGTTTTGGAAGGCGATCTTTGCATCCTTTAGATGTAATATCAAGTCTTAGTTTGTTGTTATTGTCAAAATTATGTCATTTAGAGCTAAATTGTACAGCAATTGAGAAGATGTCATGCTTGCCAACTCATTTTTGTTGTACATTTCCCTCAGGCAACAAGTGTCATAGGTTTTGATCTACCTCCTTTTGTGTTTGAGAACATACTTCTTCCCAATCGCCTTTTGACTAGGTGGCAAATTTATTAGCTATACACTATATACTTGGCCAGTCTTTAAAGCAATCAATATCCTCTGGTATAGCCTTTTGCCATTTTTCTTAGCAGGTCTGCTTAGTGTCTTTTAAACACTTCAAGCTTATAGACTAACAAAGAGAACAAAGATATCACTTTTCCGAAGTAGATTTCACAGGATTCTCTTCCTATGTATGGGTGAGGCCTAGATTGTGAAAATAACTCAACCCTCCCACTCGAATAAGTGAACTGAGGAATAGTTACTTATTCCTTGTTATTGGAAATCTCATTAAGAGATTTGGTGTAAAAATGTCTCTTTTTCTGCTAGAAACTTTGGTCTCTATGAACATCGTATCCCTTGAATTTGTATTAGTCATTGAGACGCCATCATCTTCACTAATGAAGATGCATCTCTTTCAATTCTCAGGTTGTATCATAAAGACATACCTTTTGAATTATGGCCCTAATCTTCCAAACTTATAGGAATAATTATGGATGTAAACTTTCGACCATTTGTGGTCTTGAGACACTTAACACTTTGTTTAAGGCATATCCATAACATGAAAGGAATCTATGTGACTAATGTGGAGTGCATTTGGTCTAGTATAAGGACAATATCTATGTTTACAATCCAACATAGGGATGGTAGTTGCATTTTTGTCTTCATTTACTTAACCATGTTAAGAAGAGTTCTATCTCTTCCTTTTTAAACCCCCATTTGGAGTGTCAAGGATTGTTACGCAACTAACAATCGCTTTCTTATTCACATAGCATCTTTAACCGTCATTTGGGTGTTGTCCACCCTAGTTGGTTAATTATACTTCGTGTATTGCCCTCCCACTCAATGGTTTACAATTATCATAGAGTACCAATTTTAGAGAATATTTGATGTACTCTCCTTACATAAAGGATTTCCTAGTTTATCTTACCAGTTAGACTAGTTTTTCTTAACTTATTTCCTAGAAAACTCTATTTTGATAGTCTGACCTTTTTTTATCAGTATCTGTGCATGGCAAGAAATGGATAGATATTTCCAAAAAGAAAGAGAACATCGAATCTAACACAGGATTTAAAAATCTTGTCTCATTATTTAACTAAAGAGGTATCTCAATCATGATTTTTACAGTTGTGTAGTTTGTAGAGTGAATTAGGGTTGTTTTGTCATGTAGTGTTAACATACAGGTCCCAATCCTTTTTACACTCTTACATTTCACCCGTCATAAAGCCTTCTACTTTGTGATGGCAACAGGTAAAATCAGTGTAAACTTCCACAATGTCATTTGTCAGGACTTTATCAATAGAGTAAATTAGGATGGTTTTACCATACAGTGTTAACATACATGTTCCAGTCCTTTTATACTTTTACGTTTGACCCATCACATAGACTTTTGCTTTGTGATGGCAACCAATAAAATCCATGTAGAACTTTCACATTGTGGCTTGTTTCCACTAAGATCCCTAAAGGATTATGACCGTAACATTATCTCTTGGCAAAAACGACTTCCAACCTTCACTAGGTCGCTATACCTTTATAAGTTTCTTGCCTATTAGATTTAGGTTTAGAGGTATATCTTAAGCACTTTTTGGCTAATGGATCTTGTACCACTCAACCTTATAGGCAAAAGCTCTATGTGGTAAACCACATTACCTAAGGATTACAATAAACTTGTCGTGAGCAATATTTATACTCCCACTCAGTGTAGGAGATTTTGTGACAACATGCATTAGTTGTTTGCATGCTCCCACTCAATGTGAGAAACATTGTCGCAACATGCATTAATTTTTTGCATGCTCCCACTCAATATGAGAAACATTGTCACAACATGCAATTGTTGTTTTCCAGAAAGAACATAGCCCTTCACATTAAAACATTAGTCTTGTTTAACATTTATTTAATGTGCTGCCTAATGAATGAGTTAGGATTCAGTACACAAGCGTTAAACTTGACTTAGTTTGTTCAGCTTTATGGAAGAATATTGTCAATTTCATCTTCCAAAGGCTATCCATACCTTTTGAATGGAGTTATGTTGCTCATATTGAAGCAACATGTTATCACTAGATATTCTAAGCTTATTGTTTTCTTCATGATGCTTCAGTTTGTCAATATAGAACATTGGTTGGTTAGACATTTCTAACGTCTCATTCATCTAAAATGTATAGAGATTTGTGAGTACATGACTCAACATATATCTCTATAGAACTTGTCTCGTAAGCTTAATTGAAAGGACTTGTTTTACATAATTCAGGCACTTAGACAATTATGCATTTCAATGGGTATACAATTTATTTAATTGTTCAAATAAGACTGAGGTTAATTAGATAATAAATTCACTAGTTTTGTGTTCAGGATACAACTATTTTGATTCCCATCCCACTCATGCTAGTTAGCTTACCACCCTTTTAACTGTGATCTTATTTAAACACGTTCCCCTTTGAGTTTCGAGAAATTGTTCTAGAAACTCCCACTCAAATAAGGCATTAAAAATTAATAAAAAAGAAATTGATGCTATTCGTTAAAATTTCAAAATATCTCGAAGGAATACATAGGTCTTAGTGGGAAAAAAATAGAATCAAACATCAAACATAGTCAATGTTTTAACATCGAAACCATAATTCTTGATCCAAGTCCTAATTGTTGATCTATAGGCATTATTCTTGACACTTCTAATGCCCTGTTCGAAAGCATCCACCCAAAAATCCATAGGTAGTGGTGGTATGGCTTTCAACTGTATCAATTCATGGTATTGATTCATGAGGTCCACATAAAAGTGTGCATCATCAATACTTGCAACCTTTTTCCCGTAGGAATGCATAACTCTGAAGACACTTTCCGGTTGGATGTAATTTAAAGTGTCTCGGTTGGGCCTTTCAACCTCTTTCTCAGAGTCAACACTCACGTAGAGTTGCTCCTTTACAGGAACATTAGATCAAACAAAGGAAAGCAGAGCTAGCTTCTTATTTGTGCTCATAGCATCAAATTCCTCCCCATCCGATGCAAGGGAAATATTCCGGGGATCATCGCCAAAAGAGATGTTTGTAGTACCAATCAAACTCATGATTAGTCCTATAATTATAAAAAAAAGTATTTCCTTAAAAAAATGCCTATATTTTATAGAAAAATAGAACACAAATTAAACACATAAACTTGCTTTCAAATATACAAGCAAATTAATTCCATTTAATAATCATGAATTTAAAAATTTTAGGACCACATAGAACCCAAAATTGTTAGGTAGCCCACACCACTTAATTTGTAGGCTTGAAAAACAAATTCATGGAAATTTCGGAATAATTTAGAGTACAAATACTCTATTTAATTGATACTTAATCAATTAATTGTGTTTGATTTATTTTTCAAAAATTGGGCTTCCATACTTAGGAGAAAGTATAGAAAAATAAGGAAAACAATTTTTTTAAAAAAAAATTAATTAATCAATTAAACAATGAAATAATTAATTATTTTTTTATTGAAAAAATAACTGGGTCTGGTTGACCAAAAACCCGGCCCAGAAAACACATCCATGCATTTTTTTTAAAATATATTGGGCTGGACTAGAGCTGGCCCAAAACGCACCCAATTTTTTTTAAAAAAATAATTGAAATGGGCCGAACGCAGCATTTCACTTAATAATGAAACACAGCCCCCACTGACCAAAACGACGCCGTTTTGGTCACTATGCAAAACACTGCGTTTTATTGTAAGTGAAACGTTGCGTTGCAGTGTGGGAGACCGAATCGACGCCATTTTGGTCCCTCTAAGGTTGTCTTCAACCTCTGTTCAGATCGGGTTTGACCCGAACGTAGGTTCGGTGGGTTCGCCGATGAAACCCGCCGGGACTCACCACTTTGTGGCCTTCGTTTCTCCCTCATCCGACCTCCGTTTGACACGATTTTTGCGCCGTTGGATTCGTCTCAACAAGATCTACAAGTTTTGATGATTAGTTTTCAAAAAAATTTGGAAAAATTTAATCCTAGAAATGCAAACTTCCTTCGATCGAAGGAGAAGCGACTGACATGATTTGCAATCACTCATTTGCTTAAGTTTTATTTTCATTGTTTAGTTATGATCCTCTAATGTTTTCTACTCACACAGATCATTTAAACATAAAAGGAAGCTTCAGATCTAGGCAAAATTAAAAATTAAAAACAAAAAGCAAATATGGCAGATCTGGAAATAAGTATGTGGCAACAACGTATATATGTATTCATAACACAGAAGCATGTGTTAATCGCATGTTGGTTAGTGAAACAAAACTTTCAAATCTGAAAAATAAATTCAAGCTTTCTCATAGCAAGAATTATTGGATCTAATTTCACACACACAACAGCTATTATCCAAAAGCATATTATATTTGCAGATTATTGTTTAAAAACACATGAATCACAGTATATGATTATTTGGTTTTCACAAATTAAGGCATGTGTTTTCAAAAATAAAGCGGTGATCTTTACTGATAAACTCAAGCACAACATACAAAACATGCTTAATGCTGGAAAATAAACACACAGCCACCACACATAAATTTTCGGATCACAGAAGCACGAATTTAATACTGGAAAATGATTCATGACAGATCAAATCAATCAACAAATTTCCAGAAAATATTGAAAAGCAAATATTCTCTGAAAAAAATTGCATATTTGAATTCCATACATATTCATATATAAACACAATATATATGTTCATCATACAGGAATGACCACCAAGAATAAGCTATTAAAAAAATTCAGAAACATTCATAGTTTTCATGCATATTTAATTTAATAATTAATGCACAGTGGAAAAATAATAACGGGCCTAGTTAGATTCCAGCCTCAGAATCATGCGGCTCTGATGCCAATGTTAGAACACGAGCACCCGAACATTCGAATGCGAACCAAGTTCACGATACGTAACCTGGTACACAAACAAATAATATTATGGGAGCCGAGAATCAAAGGATTCTCAAGGCTCATGTACTATTTAGGTTACAAGAACCTAGATAATATTTGCACAGCAAATCACCAGAAAGAAAGTAGGGAGAGAAACCAGAGAGAGACTTCTCTTGGCTGGGGTGAGAAACACAATGAGGAGAACCTCTTTTATATAGAATTCAGGACGAACGCTAGAAAGGAAGAATATCACCGTTATAATTGCCTCTCATTAATGTCGCCAATCAGTTATCATAACAGATTCTCTCATTTCCTTAAAAGGAAGCGATTTAAATTTCAATCACCAATCAATGCTGATTGAGTTAACTGTCAATTTCTCTCAGATCGCTTCTCATCCGTCAGATCCTTTTTCAGAGGATCCAACCCATCAAGGCGGATCCGGACATATAGTCCAACAAAACCAGCAGCAACGATAGCTCGGCTCCAATGCAAAGGCAGTAGTCATGACGTCATGGCAGCAACATGACGCATTGGTAGTACTAATGAGTTCAAATGAGGGGCCAAGAGCGTTTTAAAGTGGTTGAGAGTGATTTGTGAAAGGATCCTCTGTCTCATAAAAAAGTCCCCGCTTTCTAGTTCAATTGTCTATTTAAGTCACCAGGGGGTGACGTCAGTTGCGAGATCTCATACACATCCCGTTTGTTTTGCTCCCGTCGCAAAGAGTCGTTGGGAGCTATCTTATCCTGTTAGGTATTGGGACCGTCCTGTCATGGGTTTGTGATTTTGTGATTATTCGGCCCAATAACGTTGGGCCTAGACGAAATTTACCGCCCACAATAACTTTGCAAATAAAGGAGATATGTGAAAAGGGTGATTTCAGATGAAGATAACCACATGTTGTTATTACCAATGAAGGTGCATTTAAAGCTTCAGACCTAGTAGAGATATCTAAGATCTCAGTGTCACTCATGGTATCAGAGCCACCCTCAGACAGACGTGAGATATTATATGATGAAGTGAGTAAGAAGGTTACTCTCTAAAGAATGAGTTCATGTTTTGAATCCCTTGAACCAGTTCGACTTTCTTCTTCTCTTACCCCTCAAGATCTTCCTTCCTCTGTCTGAAGAACCCTCTCTCACAAGATTGAAAACCTTGTTGAAGTTACCCATCTCCCAGTTGATGCCCAAATCCAAGACACTGATCTGCCCCTTCTTAGTCCTTATAGCTTATACCATCGGTCCAACCGTATTATCCAAAATATCTGTACCCTTATTTCTACACATAGGCCTCAAGCCAAAGAGATTGTCCAAACCACTAAAATTGATCAGTGTGGTCTCCAGGCTACTACTGCTGAACAATATGTCACATTGGAGATTTCTCAGATATTGATTGACTCATGGAAAAGAGAAGGCTATACTCACCTTCATGTTGGTGCTGTTCGTCTTATTCTTACCCTCCATGGTCGTAAGGGTATCCCAGCCACTGCTCGAGTTGCGTTACTTGATACCTCTTATACCTCCTACAATAATGCTTTGATTGGATCCATTCTTACCACTCTTAGTAATGGAAGTGTTATCCTTACTATTGCCCCAGATTTCAACATCAAACTTTCAGACCCCATTTTATCTGAAAGATTGAAAGTTCAAATCCAAATTGTAGGAGCAGAACAAGATCCTCGGGCTATTATGGCTACTCTGCATCACCAGATGATTTATCGACTCCAAAATCATTCTATTGACCTCCATTTCCCTAACTCTACCAGAGATGCACTTTATGTTGTATTTGACAAGGCTGATGATACTTATATCATCCAGATTCCTAGACAGATCCCTAAAGATGAACTTGCCCAGTTGATTCCACTTGAGTGGATTAATAATTATGAAAAACAATTTCATGGAGTCCAAAGAGATGTCCATACTTCAGCCCCTCTAAAGTTATTTCGTCTATCTGATGGTACAGTCAAATTTGTTTTTACTAAGCCAGGCCAAGAAGGTCCATCAGTCCCTTCTTCTGGTTCTATCCTTACCTTAGCTCCAGCTTATGTAACACATAAGAGAGATCCTCCTATTGCCTGGGTCAACCATCAGGCAAAACCATGTTATGTTTCTCACATTAATGGTCACTTTCTGTGGGATGTCGCGCCAGAAATGTGTGACCCTGACTGTGACTGTGATACACCCTATTGGTGGGAGGCCTCTGATGATGAAGATTCTCTTGGTTGGGATTTTTCCATCCGATATGCAGCAAAGAGAAACCGCAAGACTTCCTGTTCCTCTTGTTCCACCAGTCATTTTCCTCCTCATCATGATGATGACACCGATCATGGTCCTAAACAAACTACCAGACGATGGAAGGCTCCTAAGCCTGTCATTCCATCTAGGAATTTATCATTGGCTGATCTTCTAATGGAAACAGGTCATGAAGATCTTTTCCAGCTCAAATATCCAACTCCAGTACTTCCTGTTACTATACCAGCTCAACCTATTTCATGTATTGGTATGATGGATCCTTATGATCAGCAGTTTCCACCTTTGGAAAGACGAACCAATAAGGATACTAAGGTTTCTGTACGACCATTTTCAGTACCTTATGAAATTGCTCCTTCTGGTGAGGTTAAGCCAGTTTCACAGGCTGAAGAAGTCCTCAATTGGCAAACTGAAAATGCTATCTGTCAGAACCAAGCTTTGTCTAATATTGATTCTAAACTAAATCATCTGACTTCCAAAACCGATCATATAGCTGGTCAAGTTTCTCAAATTTCTGATCAAGTTAGACAGCTACACCTGACTTTATCTTCTCGAGCTTCTAAACTTGATGCAAAATTAAGAAGCCTTACTGAAAAAGGTTATCTTAGTCCCGATATTTTCTAAAAGGAGCAAGAGTTGACAAAGATAAAGAGGGATCTACATAGAATCGAAACTGATCTTGCCCGAGAACAATCCCAAACAATTTATGACCCTTATCCTTCATTCCCTACTGCTTACCCTAAATATACACCATCCTCATCAGTTTATCCAACAGAATCAGATTATAGAAGCATTTTTAAATCATCTTATTCCTTGTTTAGACAAGCAAAACAGTCTAAACCTTCATAACCTCCTACACAGACTTTGCCTTCTCCAACTTTCCCTTTTGCACCTCCACAATCTTTGCCTCCTCCAAGTTATCCTACCCCACCTCCCTTTCTCCCTACATCCCAACCTTCCCCATCTTACACCAAACCTTTTACGTCTGGCTCTTTCAAGGAAATTCATATTTCTACCCCACCATCTTCTCCTCCCCGCACTAAACCCAGAGATGATGGAGGAAAACATAAGGAAGTCTTTGATCATATCATTGCAACTATTCAGCCATCCCTTGCTTGTCCAGAATACACAGAATCTAAGACTGCTTCTGATGATTATCTGTCTGATTCTAGCCTTAATTCCGAACAATGTCAAGCTGACATTTCTACCATTGCCATGGTCCAACCGCATCAAGATGAAGATGTTGCAGACGCTGAATCTGGTCTTGATAATTAATGCTCATGAATTGACAAGGCAAGAGTCTAGGAGAGTTGACTCTAGACCCTATTCAGGACCCTGGTTTATCTTTGATGATTTACCTCCTTACAAATGGCGTGATCGGTTGCATGAATTTGGTGCATGGATTGATTTACAACTCACAAGAGAAGGAGCTACTCTCCTAGAAGTTTTCTCTGAATTTCTCTCACGACTTACTGGGAACTTAAGAGAATGGTTTCAAAGCTTAGGGAAATATCAGTGACTTGCAGCCATCAGGAGCCCCGATGTTGGCCATCTATTAGTAGCTATTCATAAAGAGTTCATTGGTGATTTTCAGATCATTGAAAAAAGAAACAAACAAGAATATTTTGAGATGAAGTGCTGCTCTCTGGATAGAAAGGATTTACAAAAGCACTATCAAAGAATGTCTGAGAAATATTATATGTTAAATGGAGCAAATGATGTCAACCTCCGACATACATTTGTCGCCTCTCTCCCAGAAGAGCTTCAACCTGAATTACATAGAGCTATCACTTCTTTAAGAAGAGATATGTCCCAAATAACTCTTGGAGAGATTTATCAATTGGCCTTAGCTACTCTTGATAAGCTTTGTGAACAGCAAAAATTTATCAAAAAAGTCTTCCAAGAAGAACCAAAGCTTCGATCAGCCTGCAAGAAATCCTATCTGCAGATAAAATGTAGAGATCCAAAGAATTGCTCTTGTCCTACCAAAAAGAAGTCCCATTATCGTAAATTTCACAAGAAACATTTTCCTTCCAAGAGGAAACACAGAAGGTCTTTCACCAAGCTGTCCTTCAGATTCTTCAGGAAGAGAAGGCCTCAATCAAAAAAATTAGATCGTTGTTACATCTCCAAGAAAAAAGGTCACTTTGCAAAATCTTGTCCTAACAAGATGCCCAAAGATATCAAAATGCTTTAGCATTTACAAACTGTACTTCTCATTCGAGATGATGAAGATGTTGAATCCATTATTGAAGAACAGTCTGATAAGGGTGAAGACACTCAGTATATACTTCCATATACTGATGATGAACCCTTCTCTGATGAATCCTTCTCTGATCTTTCATCTGATGATAATCTTGGATCACTATACTCAATTGATCAACCCCAGATCTGTCTAGTGGATCCTGCTCCAAGGATTCCAACCTGCAGATACACACATCACCATCTTTGTTCCCTCCAAGCCTATGAAAACACCCATACTCCTAAACCAAACATCAAAATCCACATTCTTCCAGGAAAATATGACAAACCTATCCCTGCTATTGGTTTTCTTGATACTGGATCCTGTCAAACTGTCATGAAGCCTCATATCCTCCCTCCTGAAGCATGGGTTCCATTTAACCAGTACTTTACTACTGCTAATGGCAACTTATTTCAAATTAAATGGATTACAAGAAAGAAAATTGGTATCCAATTCTTTCCTAATTGTATCTTATGGATTAAAGTCTTGGGTAGTGATCTTCCAGGGAAGGATATCCTCATTGGCTTTGATGCTTATTATCAAACTCAAAATCTTCAGATTCTGCCCAAAGGAATCAGATTTAAAGGTTTCTTCAGTGCATATACGGAGATTCCAAGTCTGTTAGAACTCCAACAAGCTCCTCTTGATTATGAGCATGAAAAGAATCAGCTTTTGCAATACTGTGCTGATAGTCATGATCAATTTAATCATCCCTTTCCCCTCTGGAAAAATCAAGAGTTTTTTGTTCGACTTCCATTCAAAAAGAATGAAGACATCAATCCTACCAGAGCTTCTCATCCAGGAATGAATCCTGATGATCTTAAGTTAGCCCGTGAAGAATGTGCTGCACTTCTTAAATAGGGTCTCGTTGAACCCACAAAATCTAATTGGGCCTGTCAAGCCTTTTATGTTGAAAAGAGATCTGAAATCAAAAGAGGAAAGAAAAGGATGGTCATTTACTACAAGCCTCTCAACATCTTTCTTCAAGATGACAAATTCCCTCTTCCAAAGCCCAGCACTCTTTCAGTTCACTTAAAAACAGCCCAAATCTTTTCCAAATTTGATCTGAAAGCAGGTTTTTGGCAGATTGGAATTCATCCTGACAATAGACATAAAAAAGCCTTTTGTATCCCAAATGCTCAATATCAATGGACTGTAATGCCCTTTGGCCTTAAGGTTGCTCCTTCCATTTTCCAAAGAGCCATGACAAGAATATTTGAGCCCATTCTCAACAGTGCTCTTATCTACATTGATGATATTCTGCTATTTTCAGAAAACCAAGCATCTCATAAAGCCCTTTTGGCCCAGTTCATAAATATTGTCCAAAAATATAGGATAATGTTGTCGGCAAAGAAAGCAGAATTAGGAGCCACTAGAATTGAATTTATGGGCATGACATTTGAACATGGTCAATACCAACCTGGTCCACATATTGCAGAAGAACTACAATATTTCCTAGATGATAATTTGACTACCAAACAGATCCAACAATTCTTGGGAATCATCAATTACCTTCGAGACTCCATCCCTAATGTATCCAAATATACTAGCCAGCTGTCCAAGCTTCTAAAAAAGAATCCATCCTCATGGGGAACAACTCAGACTAAGGCAGTACAGGCACTCAAAAGCCTAGCTCAAAAGCCTCAGCCTTTGGAGATTCCTGACAAAGGCCAAAGGATACTCCAGACTGATGCAAGTGATGAATATTAGGGTGCTATACTTATTGAAGAAGTAAATGGGAAAAGATACTACTGTGGACATGCTAGGGGACAGTTCAAAGAATCTGAAAGGCATTACCATGCTACCTATAAAGAAGTTCTTACAGTTAAAAAAGGGATTGAGAAGGTTAGTTTCCATCTCAGTCCTTATCACTTTGTGGTGGAAAAGGACAATACGTCTTTTCCAAAAATACTTGAAAAAAAGGAAAAATCTTTGTCTGATAGCCAGCTACTTCGTTGGAAGGACTGGTTTTCTCGCTATAAATTCACAGTTCGTCATCTTAAAGGACACCAAAACACCATTGCTGATTTCCTCTCTAGACCTCAAAAGACCCCACAACCTTCACCACATTCTCAGCCCATTTACATTCTCTCCATCTCTAAAACAATGCCACCATCACCTAGATCACCCATGATCCACCATATCACAGCTACCATTTTCCCACCAGGACATAACCCTACCAGTTTCATTGATGCTTACAATCATGCCCGACAAACCTTGTTCTATTGGCTTCATCTCTTGCTTGTAAAAACCCAACACTACAAAAAAAGCGTGCATTAGTAGCGGTTAAAAATGACGATTAGTAGCGGTTCTAACCGCTACTAACATGTTTCCAGCGGTTCTTGTTTCCGCCACTAAATCGTCCGTGACAAACATGTACTAGCGGTTAAAGAAACCGCGTGTAACAAAGTCAAAGACGCTACTGATTAGTAGCGGTTTGTAGAACCGCTACTAAATAAAAGAGAACCGCCTCTAATGTCAAAAATTAGCATAATCGTGGAAAAATTCAATTCTCAATTTAGTGGCGGTTCACTAATTAAAAAAAAAATTGGTCCATTTATTAGTGGCGGTTTGAGCAGCGGTTCTCAAACCGCTACTAATTAAAAAGAATAAAAAAATGTCCAACTTATTAGTGGCGGTTCAAAACCGCTACTAATTAAAAAGAATAAAAAAATGTCCAATTTATTAGTGGCGGTTCAAAACCGCTACTAAAGTTTAAGGATTTTAAAAAACGCCCAGATTAGATATTATATAATCAAAGTCATATGATCAAATGTAATCAAAAAACAATGATAATAAATTAGTGTATTACAAAATGTTCTTATTGTTAAAATAAAAAAAATTTCTCAACTATATTAACAACCATATCTATAAAAAAACAATATATCAAACACATAAAAAAGAAATAGTTAAAAATAAACAAGTAATTATATTTGTTATAAGAATAATATGAATAATAAATTAAAACATTTTTATCACTAAAAATGGGAAATAATTCGATATTGTTACCTGAAAAAAAAAGTAGCAAACAAATTAGCAAATTAATTCGGAATAGAAAATAAAACACATTAAATAATAAGAAATATAAGATAAATTGTTTTCAGAACAAAAAATAAAGGCATTAACGGTCAGACTGAGGATAAATTGAATGGAAAGGGAGAAGGAATAATTGAATGAATGTGTGAAGAAAAATGAGGGGAGGGGGTGGATATTTATAGTGATTTGTGCGCGATTTAGTAGCGGTTTGGGCAGCGGTTCTAGAACCGCCACTAATACTTATCCGCAGAATTAGTAGCGGTTCTAAAACCGCTACTAGATGTCTTTAATTAAAAAAAAAAAGCTCAACCTACATTAAAAAAAATATGATATATGAACGTTTGATACAAATTTTTATGAAAATTTTATAAAATGAAAAAATAATTATGGTTGGCTGCTTCAATCATCTTCTTCTTGCTCCTGCCTAAAAAGAACATAAACAAATATATAAATTTCTATTGCTAAAGGTGTTGAAATTTGTTTAAATTATTTGTAGTGAAAATGCTCACCTAACTACTTGTAAATGACCGTCTTCTTCAGAAATGAGGTTGTCGAAGTTTTCAGGTTCGAAATGTTGGCTGCCTAGTTCCAGATCATCTTCGTCACCCATGTCGTAGAGGTCACGCGGCTTCATATGAATCACCATGTGCCAATCTTTATGTGTCCGATCTTCCACATAGTAAACTTGCTGCGCCTGTGAGGCAAGAATATACGGCTCATCATCTACCATTTCCCCTGTGTGAATGAGCCTCGAGAAATTTACGGACGTGATGCCCAAGATGTCCAATGTAATGCCTCGAGAAGTTCTGGTGTCTGCCCACATGCAGTTGAAGAGAGGCACGGTGAAATGACCTTGATAGTTAAGCTCGATGATGTCCACGAGCTTTCCATAGTATGATACGCCTCCAAATCGCATGTCTGTATCCCGTGAGCTGGCATAACTCCTTGTTCCGAATGTGCCAAAGACTCCGGAATTCTGGGTGAGAGAACCTTCATCCCTTGCAATGGTGCAGAACTTGAAGCCGTTGACGTTGTATGCCGTATATCTCCTGACATGGTCGAGTGGACCGGTTGCTAGATTTATCATATCAGGCGCATGGGGGTTGTTGTCATTGAGTATCCTCTGTGCAAACCAATCCGGAAACTCTCGATGGACCTTTTTGTCCACCTCGGCAGATGACCTTGTGCGGCTTCGTAGTTGGCATTTAACATAGCGGCGGAAATCCCTAAATTCCAATGGAACATATCAGAGGGTTATGTGGTTTGGAAATAAAAAGAATAACATGATACGTGTATATAGTGTTACAATTCTTACTGAATGTAGGGCTCCACTTGAGGGCAATTTGTCAAGACATGTCTGTGTGCTTGCAACCTCTCAGTGGGAGTGAGCCTGTAATACTGACTTCCTCCAACTGGCTTTCCGACTGGCGGGAATAATGTGTTGGAAGGTGACTGGACATTTGATGGGCTGTCATCGACACGAGGAGGGCGGTTGAATGAAGTCTCGATGTCATCATCAAAATAGCGCGAACAATATGTTAACACCTCGTCACCAGAATAACCCTCTGCTATAGAACCCTCTGGAGATGCTTTGTTCCTCACATACGACTTCAATTTCCCCAAGTATCTGTAATTACAAGTACAATCAGGTAACTGAAACAAAATCATGAAACCACTGGAAAAATGAATCAACGGACCTCTCTATGGGATACATCCAGCGGTATTGAACCGGGCCGCCCATCTTTGCGTCTTGAACGAGGTGTACAGTGAGATGAACCATGACCGTGAAGAAAGACGGGGGAAATATCATCTCCATATGACAGAGCGTTAGAACAATTTTTTCCTGCAATTGATCCAGCTCTGCTTTGTCCAAAACTTTTGCACACAACCGTCGGTAGAAAGAACTGAGTTGAACCAAAACATTAGACACCTCCGGGGGCAATGTGCTTTTAATTGCCAGAGGTAGGAATTGCTGGAGCAAAACGTGGCAGTCATGGGTTTTCAACCCGGCAATCTTCTTAGAGTGCATGTCCACACATCTTGAGATGTTGCTTGAATAACCATCAGGGACCTTGATGTCCTTAAGTGTGGAGAGGAAGACTTCCTTGTTGGCTCTTGTCAGTGTGAATGAGGCTGGGGCAAACTTGTCATTCTCATCCGGCCAAGCGTCTTCACGTATTCCCATCGCCATCAGATCTTTCCTTGCTTGGAGATGGTCCTTGGACTTTCCAGACTCGTTGAGTAAAGTGTACAAAATATTGTCACACACATTTTTTTCGATGTGCATGACATCAAGACAGTGGCGAAGTAGATTAGATTTCCAGTAGGGGAGCTCGAAGAAAATGCTCTTCTTTCGCCATTGCTGCACGTTTTCCCCCTGGGACTGGCCGCGTCCCCTTCTTCCCCCAGGCTGAACGCCGTCTGTCTTCCCGAACTCTACATGAACATCTTCAAGCTGTTGAAGAATATCTGCGCCAGACAAAAACGTAGGAGGATCCCTCATTTCCTGCGATCCGTTAAATCTAATCTTCTGCAGCCGGAACCTATGACCGCCAGGAAGGAACCGCCGATGACCCATGAAGCACCACTTGCGACTGTGAGGAAGGCGGACCGAGTCTTGGTCAAAGTTGCAGTTGGGGCAAGCTCTGCCTGTATGCACGTTCCAACCAGACAATGTGCCAAGTCCAGGAAAATCGCTCACTGTCCACATCAACGATGCACGGAGTGTGAAGAGCGTCTTACTGTAAGCGTCATACGTCTCAACTCCGTTGGTCCAAAGTTCCTTCAACTCCTGTATCAACGGTTGAAGGTAGACATCTATATCGTTTCCAGGAGCTTTCTTCCCCGGAATAATCATCGAAAGAATGAATGAGCTCTGTTTCATACACATCCAAGGGGGTAAGTTGTACGGTATCAATACCACAGGCCATATACTGTACGTAGTGCTAAGATTCCCGAACGGATTGAACCCATCTGATGCGAGAGCGAGGCGTACGTTTCTCGGGTCACTGGCGAATTCCGGGAATCGAGCATCAAACGCTTTCCAAGCCTCAGCATCCCTAGGATGTCTCAACTTCCCATCGACGTTGGGCTCTGATGAATGCCACCGCATGTGCTCCGCCGTTTTGGATGACACATACAACCTCTGAAGTCGTGGAGTCAGGGGGAAATATCTTAGAATCTTTGCAGGCTTCTTGGTTGCTATTCGACCCCTCTTCTCCTGTTTGTACCGAGACGCATTACACCGCTTACATCTGTCCAACCCGGCGTCGTCTCCCCAGTACAACATACAATCATTCGGGCAGGCATGGATTTTAGTGTAGTTCAATCCCAACTTGTTAATAGTCTTCTTTGCTTCGTAGAATGATGGTGCGATTTCTGCCTGAGAGAATGCATCTCCCAATAATTCTAACACCATCGACATCCCCTTATCGCTGAAGCCACACAAGCACTTGATATGATAGAGCTTGACAAGAAATGATAGTTTTGAATATTTACTGCACCCTGAATAAACATTATTCTTATTCTAAAATGAACGTTTATGTGACAAAACTAGAAACGAAATGAGAGGCAGTTTTTAGTAGAACCTGGAAACAATGGCTTATCTGAATCCGTCATAAGGTCGAAAAAATTCTTTGCAGCTTCATTTCGAAAAAACTCCGGGAGTGGTCCTTCAACCCCTTCCTGACTCCCGATGCCGTCACCTTGCACCCCGAAAGCATCACGCACAACATCGTTAAATGGATCCACATGATTGTCATCATCGTCATCGTCGATCTGCATTCCAACCTGAGATGTTCGAGCAACTACCTCACCACCATCATCATCGTTCTCGCCATGAATACCCCAGAATGTGTAATTTGATGGGAATTGTTTCAGTATAAGATGCTCACGCACAACATTTCTGGGATGCCACTTCTTAAATTTACATTTCGGACAAGGACACAATATCTGATTGTTAACACCGGTGCGGTTGAAAGCAAAATCTAAAAAGTGGTCAACACCAACCAAATAGCGGGGAGACGTCCGTGGCAAACTTATCCAAGATTTATCCATCATATGACTGAAGATATTATCAAAGAAGGAAAGAGCTTAATAGTTTGAATGAAATGTGAAAATGAATTGGAAAGAATCAAGGGCTTATAAAATGAAATTTAGACATTAGTAGCGGTTCTTTAACCGCTACTAAAACCGCAACTAACTCAATCAGACCGTTGGAAAGTTAACAGGTGGCAGATGTGTCTGAGTATACATTAGTAGCGGTTCTAGAACCGCTACTAATATTAAATTATTTTTATAATTAGTAACTTAGTGGCGGTTTAAAACCGCTACTAAATTTAATTTTTTTAGTATTTCTTCAGTTAGTAGCGGTTCTGAAACCGCTACTAAATGTGCTATTTTGTATTTTTAATGTTATTTATATCTTGTTTTTTTCAAATACTATATAAGAAAATAAACAAATAACAACGGTTTATTTAGTAAGTCAGGGAGAAACTTTTTTGTTGAACTGTTAAAACAAATTATCGCCATTTGTAAAGTAAAAAATAAAATCAGATATTAACAACTAACAAAATTATGCAACATTAAAGATATGAAATGTTTAAACAACTAATATTCAAATTAGCAAACATTTAAATATAAAAATGTTCAACTTAAATCCTAAAATAAACATTCTAATAAAAAAAAGACCCTAGAGCTACGCCGCAGGAGGCTGATCGTCGTCTTGATGCTCCGGAGAACGGTTGCGAGGATGCTTCGGTGGACGAGGAGGTAGTGGTACTCGCAAAGGAGATCGATCCGGGTCGAACATCCGCTGTATCCGTTCCAACGTGCTATTGGCGTCGTGCACCCAGGAGTCCAGTCGGTCATACACCTGATCAGTCACCCGTTCCGTAATCTCATGAGTGAGTCTCTCCCTCATTTGAGCCTCAAACTCTGCGCCTCCCCTAATCGGGCCACTTGTTGATGGTTGGCTCGAAGCTGTAGACTGGGCGCTGCCTGGGTCACCTGACCTGCCGTACACCACCGTAGGTCGGGCTCCGAATCCCATCCCGCGAACCCGGCCAGGGTGCTCTTGAGGCCCTAGGGCAGCCCTTAGCGAGGCAGTGGGGTCTACATTGTCCCCCTGCGACTCGGCGATCTCTCTCTCCGCAGCCTCAATCCTAGCCTGCACACACAAACATATTAACAATTTTATTTTGATGTCGTTGTTATTAAAAATATAATAATATAAAAATAAATAAATAAATAAAAATTTTACAATTTGCTCCTCAGCCTCCCTGGATGTTGGGCTCCCGTCGGCGTGTCTGTGCTTTATTTGGTAGAAACGACCGTAGGTAGCCTTCTGCCCTTTCTTCGCAGCCTCTTCCTCCTGAAAATTAAGATACAAACAGTTATTAATATATAAAGATAAATTATTTTTAAATCAAACAATGAAACTTCATTCCTTCATACCATCTCTTTGTACCCAACCGAAAACGGCTTCGTCCCAGCCGTATGATGAACCTTCTGATGGGCCTTCGCGGCAAGACCTTGTTGCGACCTCTTCTGTTAACATAAAATAAAATAAAATAATAATCAGTAATTCAAAAATAATTTTTCAATATGATATTTCAATATCAATTCAATAATATTATTCATTATACCTTCCCAATGTCTCCCCTCCTCCAACCCACATATCTCTCCCACGCATCCGCAGGGACGCCCCCAGGGACATCATCGACCAACTCCTGAATCGGCCTACTCCCACCCCGATTTCTTTCTTTGAACATATCCAACCGCTTGTTCTTCCAACCGTCCCCCATCTTTGATTCTGTCCAAGTCTTGCGGCTGTCCCTCACATCAAACTTCCTCTGTAAAATATTAAATTTAAGTATGTTTAATTAGAAATTAATAAATAATAACAAATTCCAATAATAACATAAAACAAATAAGAAATAATAAATACATTTCCTATAATATTTATTAAAATCAAATTCAAATAATAACAGAAAAGAAATAATAAATAATAAATATATTTCCTATAATATTTATTAAAATCAAATTCAAATAATAACAGAAAAGAAATAAAAAATAATAAATAATAAACAATAAATAAGGTCAAAGTTAATTCAACAAACCTTAACAATTTCGTCAAACGCGAACTTTTTAGAGTTCGCGTCAATCTTCCTCCAGTCCAAAGCGTCAATCGGAAATCGCTGATAATTCTGGCCTACACCCCCGACGAACCTCGAGTACAGTTGCCCCCCTTGTCCAACCGGTAATTTGGTCAAGTCGTCCCACTCAACTATAACTCTGTGCCCGCTCGGAAGGTTCATCGCATCTTGCACCGTCAACCTCTTCTCACTTATGCTACCAGAAGGGTCTGTAAAAATTAGGGAACAATTTCAATTTAATGAGCGATAAAAAATTATAATTATCTCATAAAAACAATAAAAATTGAATTTCCTTACCCTGAACTTGCACTTCGTAACCGGTGGACCTTCCGGAGGATCGTTTAGGGTGCCCCGCCTCGTCAAATTCCTCACCGTCCAACCAACGTTCCATATCCTCAAAATCCGCTCCTCCTCCAGTCTCGTCGAAGTCCTCTCCCCCGCTCCAGAATGCGTTGATTACATCTTCTGGAATCGGATCGTTCTGCACACGTATGCGCTCTTGTTCTATACGATCCCTCTCGGCCTGCTCAGCCAGTTCCTTACGTAGCCGCTCCTCAGCTTCCATTTGTTCATCGGTCATATGCCTCTTACTGCGATCGCCCTTTTTCACCATGATTTTGATCTCTTTTTTCTAGTCGAAGTCACGTCAGGTCACTTTCTTTCTCAAAAAGCTCGTGCCTTTTCTCTGAAAAGGCACGAGCCTTTTTAAACTGTTCACTTTTAGTAGCGGTTCTGCAAGAACCGCTACTATTAGTCGCGGTTTCAGCAAAAACCGCTGCTGAAACCGCGACTAAATCAACCAGTAATAAATGCAGTTGCATTTATTTCGCTGAATTAGTGGCGGTTTTGGGCGAAACCGCTACTAATGTATGAAAACCGCCACTAATTCAGTTTCCATTCATTTTCTAGCGGTTTTCCCCTCCAGAACCGCGACTAAATTTACGCCACTAGTCATCCCGCCAAAGCGCGCCAAATTTGTTGCGGTTATTTCCCCAAAACCGCTACTAATATCCGCTACTAACTACTTCTGTGGTCAAACCGTTGGATTTACTTGCGGTTTGTGCTTATAACCGCTAGTAATGTAAAATTACTAGCGGTTTTAGTGTTCCGCGACTAAATTAACCGCTACTAAAAGCCCTTTTTTTTGTAGTGCAAATCCATCCTCACCCTCTTAACTTCGACCTAGACACCCCTTTCCTTACCATTCCGATCATTAGAGGGCCGATTCCTGAAGAACTCCTGTGGTACCTCTAGTCTCTTTCTGCACTTCATACTTGTGCCATTCTCTTCCTACCTCTTCCCATTTACCATTACCTATGTGATTCCAGACATCAAAATTCTCCACTTGTTACTTTCTTCAAATTGCTTGCACCTCTTCCCATCTGGAGAGGAACCCTCTACAGGATTCTCAATGAAAATAACATATGGGAGGCTAAACGCCTAAAACAACAAAAGTTCTATTGTTGTTTTGGGCGTTTGGCCTCCCATATGTTATTTTCATTGAGAATCCTGTAGAGGGTTCCTCTCCAGATGGGAAGAGGTGCAAGCATTTTGAAGAGAGTAACAAGTGGAGAATTGATTAATTTTTTTTCTAAATAAAATTGCACTAAAGGGTTGCTCTTGACCAGCATGGGCTAGCTCGTTTCATTTAAGAAATAAATAGGTGGGCTATCCTTTGGGTAGCCCATATGACTAGTTGCAAAAACCTAATTATTTAGAAGAAGTAAATACTAACTAGGAGTGGGCATGGGTAGGGTTAGGTAGGGCTGGGTAGGGCACAGCCTTTGCTCGATTCTCGATCTGAAAACGAATGAGGGCATTTTGTAGCCCAATACCCGCCCGTTAGAAACTCTAACTATTTTGAGTTAGGTAAGAGCAGCCTAAGTAGGGTGGGAGCTTTCCTCTATACCCAAGTTGTGATTCTCTATCCATATTATATTAGGAACTATACTTAATAAATAGATATAAATTTTGAAGTAAATTAGATTAAATGTACAAAAATTATTTATATATATACACATATAAAATAAAATAATCTAAATTGACTAATATATATTTCAAATAAATATTAAATAACTTTTCGAGTTAGGCTAAATGGGCAGGACAACACCCATTGCCCGATGTCTATCTCTGCCAAATAGTTAGCCCAGTACATCCCTCTCCTAAATTTTTAGGGCCAATTTTTGACTAGGCTCAAGTGGGCATATAAAGTGGCTGAGCACCATTTTTTTTATACATCAACGGGCAATCAACGCCTTTTCTGGATCTTACTACCAGGTATCCGAGCAACCGACTACTCAAGTTTCGGGGTTTGTGGCTTCCTCCCCTGACACAAGTATCTATTCTATGACTCGAATTCGAGACATCAAGAGATCTAATGCGGGTTTACACTACTGCTAGACTAACTATGTGTTAGTTAGTGGCTGAGCACCATTACTAACATGTAAATTTGAAAAATAATAAACTACCCCTAACTAAATATTTTTTTATAGTTATTTTCTCTCTCACAACATCATTTAATTTCCCATTATTCCGTGGAATTATCAAGATTTATATGGAATAATTCAAATTTATAGGAGGGACTCATTTTAGTGAATTAATTGATTAATAATTAAATTAATAATCAACACTAATTAATTTATTTTTTGAATTTTTCATCATGTAATAATTGAATAATGAGCTCATTAATATCAATGGTCTCTTTTAATTTTTTAGATTAAATAACAAAAAACCCTAATATTTGGGTCAGTTGCAAGAAGAAATCTGACTAATTTTTAAAAATTTAAATTATAGACCTTAATGTTTCAGGTTTTGACATAACTCAACTGCCCTTAAAATTGTCATTGAAGTTATCATTTTTTTGTCATTTTTTATTATACACCATATCATTTGAAAAAAATAACCTTTGAATTCCGATATATACTTATGAGTATTTTCAAAGAATTAAAAATATAAAATATTTTCTAATCACATACTTTATCAATAAAATGTGTTAAAGGTATAAAATATTTAAAATTCATGTAGAATATTTATCTGATCACATACTTTTTAAATAAAAAATTATAATGTACTTAAAATTATATATAAGATGAAACGAGTTCTTTTTAAATGACATAGTTTAAAAATATAAAAAATTGATAGGGGTGAAAACTGTTAAATTTAGCAATAATTTTAATAGCAAGGAGTTGAGAGTCAAAATATGAAATGTTAGGATCCTTAATTTAAATTTTAAAATTTCAGAGGTTAAGGAGTTTATGTGTAACAAGCCCAAAGTTCATGGGGCTTTTTTATAAATTAGCATTTTTTCTATTAACTGAAAAAAAAAATCTAAATGAAGTCAGGATGAATTACGTATAACCGTATCTATATTGGATCGAATAAATAATTGTCCTCTTTAATTGGATCACTTTAAGAAATTAACAGATAGTTTGAAAGGTCATCAAATGATGATATTAAAATATATGGATTGCATAACCCGAAAAAGAATATAATTTTGAGAATCTTAAAACCAAATCATAGGAAGTGCAATTTACAGAAGGAAGTAATGTCATTAAATTTTGGCTTCAATGTTTTTAAAAATATATTAATAGATAATGTAAAACATGATCGTATCTTTGGTGCAAATTCTTAGGAAACTCCTTATGAAATTTGATCAGTGTGTAAACCCATATTATATTATCCTATAAAAAAATGTTTAATGAGTATCATATCTATTTCCATGGGTTTTAGATTATCGAATAAGAAAATACTATTAGTATTATAAATACTAATGACCAATGTTGATCATGTTATCCCTATTGTTGGATTGTTTTGGCCTTCATTCTTCATTCATTGATCAAGACCTCTTTTCTTGATTTCTGGCGTTGACGTTGACATAATTCTGGATATGGCAAAAACAAAAACAGGGTCCCAACAAGTAATAGTGAGAGATAGGATTAGTAGTTTACCAGACCATATACTTCACCGTATCCTCTCTTTTCTTCCAACAAAAGAAGTTGTTGCCACATGTCTCTTGTCAAAGGGATGGAGATCACTTTGGCTCTCAATGTCATCTTTTGACTTTGATGATTCAACATTCTATTGTCATTACGATTTCATTCAATTTGTAGACGCAGTTCTCTTATTGGCAGATTTGAAACCAGTAGAAAAGGTTCGATTTAGATGTGGGAAATTTGGTCATAGGTTGGAAAGAAGTAGAATCGCCCCTAAGATTAATATTTGGATTAAGACACTTATAAATCGTAAAGTTGAGCGTCTTGAACTATTTTCTTCTCTATTTTGCATTGAAGTGACCTCTCAAATTTTCAACTGTGATACCCTTAGGGTTTTAAATTTGGATGGGGTTATAGTGAATATTCCTTCTTCTGTTAGGTTGCCTTCACTGAAAGTCTTCCATTTGGTTGCAAAAAAACTTCCGAATCATGAAAGTTTGACTATTCTTCTCTCGGGATGTGCTTTTCTTGAAGAATTGTCATTAGATCATTGGGAGAGGGATGATGAAGAAGAAGAAGAAGAAGAAGAAGAAGAAGAAGAAGAAGAAGAAACCACTGTGAATATTGAAAAGTTTGAATATTTAGTTTCAGCAAACGTTCCTTCCTTTCTAATTCCTTTAAAAGCTTTGACTAACGTGACGCACCTACGGTTAAACGTGGTATGGATGATGCTGATTTACATTAATTATTTTGATTATATTCTGTAATATTATAATTTATAACCAATTAATTAAGCTTTTGTTTTCCTAATTTAGGATCAGCAGCCTGCAGGTGATATTCCTATATTCTACAATTTAACCGATTTAGAAATTTCAAATCTTAATGAAGTACACTTGAATTGGATGTTGAAATTTCTACGAAGCTGCCCCAAGCTTGAAATTCTTGTGATTAACGAGGTTAATTTCTTATTATTTTCAACTTGATTGTGTGCACATTACCTTTTTCTGTGGCCAGTTTTTTTTTCTAATCTTCATATTTGTGCACAGATTTATTGTGATGAGGAATTATGGATGGAACCAACACAAGATGTTCCTCAATGTCTTTCATCACACCTAAAGGAATTTAATCTTGGAAGATACGAAGCCTGTGAACCCGAGTTTGAGTTTGCAAGATACATTATGAAGAACGCCAGAGTTTTGAGGACCGTCTCCATTTGTACTACGGATACTATTAATTTATATACAAAGTACGATTGGCTCAATGATTTAGCCTCATGTCCTAGAGGCTCTGAACATTGCAGGCTTTTATTTAAGTGAAGTCTTCAGATTCAGTGTGTTACGCTTCTATTATTTTTGGGATTATTTATATAATATCCCGTTTCTTTTCAGTAATAGAAAGTATTAATTAATGATTAATTTTGAAAAACGTGGAAGAAAATTTAGTGAGAGATAGTTTTAGTAGTTTGCTAGATTTTAGGCTTTACGGTTAGGAAAAAAAAACAATGAATTAGGGTCGGAATTCCGTTAGAAAAGATCAATTTCAGTTGCTAATAATTATCTTGCAATGGTAAATTTTAAGATGAATTTTGTCAATATTCCAGTCGTTTAATCCACTGTTTTTTTTATAATATAACCTCTCTTTTCTTTCCACAAAAGAAGCAGTTGCCACAGCAGTTTTTTTCTCAGTGATAGAGATATTCCTTTGGGTTTCAATGTCCAATTTTCAATTTGCTCTTATAAGGTTTCATAGTCTTGACGATTTCAGTCAGTTTGTAGCCTTAGTCATGGCAGACTCAAACACTACAAAAAAACAACGAATTTCCGACAGAATTTAGCGACGGAAAAAATTTTGTCGGTAATTTCCGACAGATTTTCGACGGAAATTACGTCAGAAAATTTACCGACTTAAATTTTTCCGTCGGTAATTACCAATGAATTAATCAGAATTATACTTGGTTTAAAACTTATTAGTAAGAATGATTTTACACTTTTAAGCCTAACTCGAGCACTCAAGGACCGGGTTTTGGAAAATAATAAACATTTTGAACTCATGCCTAAAAGGTTTGACCCTTTTAAGCTTGAGCCCATTAAAAATCGACCCTATAGGGACAGGCCGACCATTTTCCCAGCTCTATTAGAGTATAATTAGGTTATATCTACATTATTCATTAAGGATGTTGAATAAGGATTTTTCGCGATGTTAAATAAGGATATTTATACATTATTATTAGTATTTTATTTATCTTTTAATATATATGATATTTTAATAAAATAAGATATCAGTATAGAATAAATAATAATCTTTTTTAGTTTAGAATTGTTATTTGACTTGGTACTTAAATTTGAGTTTTAACTTAAAATATTATTATTTTATTATTCTTAGAGCTCAATAAATGGAGGTATGGTTTCTCATTTTCATTTAGTTTTGATTGATTATTTGAATAAGCTTTCATATCTTGTTGGTCTCATTTTTATCGGAGATTGGTGACCCATCGTATTTAAGTGATGAGATTGTCTAAATAATTGGCCTCACTCACCAAAAGAAGCACGTTAACACTACAAAAAATATGAAATCACCGATGGAATTTACCGACGGAATTCCGTCGGTAATTTCAGTTTTTTGACGGAATTTTTTCCTTCAGAAATTCCTCCGTTAGTAATTAATTTACCGACGGAAAATTTTTTCCGTAGAAAATTTCATTAATTATATTATTTTATAAATAAATTATTATTTTAATTTATAAATAATATATTAAAATATTATTATTTAAATTATATGTCATGTGTCCCTCTTTATGGCGGCCACGTGTTACCTTCACAAATTGTCTCAATTGTGGCAGAGCTGAGAATCAAACCGTAACCTCTTAACCAGTTGAGTTATGAAGACCATGTAATATTATTTGTAAACTATTATATTTATAATATTACATTATATTTAGTATTTTCATTTTATATTTAAATTATAATTATTATAATTAAATTATTTTAATAATTATTTATTATATATATTATTCAATTATAATTATTTTTCATTTTTCTTACTAATATTTATTAAAAAATAACATATTATTTAATAAAAATTTACAATTAAATTTATTAAAAATTTATATCTATATATGTGTAAATGTTAATTTTTATTAATATTTATTAAATATTACACCCTCTGTCCCAATATATAAGGTCTTTTTAACCGAATTGCGGTTTCCTAAAAAACTAGTTAAAGTTAGTTAAAAACAATAAATGTATAGGAAATATACCCTTTCTTTTCAAAAGTATCCTTGTTTATGAATGAGTAAGAGAGATAGTAATTATGTAAAGAAGATGAAAGAAAATGTATGGGAGAAATTAATGGATGGGTAAAATGGGGATAAACGCATTTATTACTCAAATAAAGTTAAATAGGACCTTATATTTTGGGATAAAGTCATTCAAAAAATTGACCTTATATTATGGAACGGAGGGAGTATTTATTTATAAAATATTTGTTAAAATAAATAAAGATAATATTTTATTTATAAAATAATATTTTAATATATTATTTATAAAATAAAATAATAATATAATTCATAATTACCGACCGAAGTGTTCCGTCGATTTTAATATATTATTAATAAATTAAAATAATAATTTATTTATAAAATAATATAATTAATAAAATTATCGACGAAAATTCTGTTGGCAATTAATTATTTTAATATATTATTTATAAATTGAAATATTAATTTATTTATAAAATAATATAATTAATGAATTTACCGACGGAAAAAATTCAGTCGATAAATTTTTCTTCTGAAATCCGTCGGTAATTCTGTCGATAATTTGATTTTTTTTTTTAGTGTAAGCAGAAACTTTATTTGTCGCCCTTAGAGATTTGACATTATGTGGCGACAAAAAAGTCACCACTCAATGTATAAATTTTAGCAGAGACAAAAAAATTACCACTGAAAGTGCCACTTTTAGGGGCTACTTGATAACATTGTCTTCGTTGAATGTTACACATTTAATTTCGGTTAAAGTATGTTTCATTTAATGAAATAAATCTAAAAGGTGATTATATAATTAAATATGGATAAAAAATGACAAACTTTTCATATATAAGAATGATTATACTAAAAAATTTAAATTTAATTATTTTCTCTACATTTAATTAAAGGATCACCTTTTAGATTTGATAAATTAGCATTTTTTGTTATATGAAACTAAATAGTGTTAGCTAAAAAGGACTAAAAGTATATTTTTCAAATATTATGGATTAAAATGAAACGTTACGCAAACATAAATTACCAAAAGTATATTTTAGCAGTTAGCTTTTAAAATTTTAAAGGTTAGAGTATACTTTTAGTCCCTTACACTACAAAAAAAAGGGCTTTTAGTAGCGGTTACCTTAGTCGCGGAACACTAAAACCGCTAGTAATTTTACATTACTAGCGGTTATAAGCACAAACCGCAAGTAAATCCAACGGTTTGACCACAGAAGTAGTTAGTAGCGGATATTACTAGCGGTTTTGGGGTTATAACCGCAACAAATTTGGCGCGTTTTGGCGGGAAAAGTAGTGGCGTACATTTAGTCGCGGTTCTGGAGGGAAAAACCGCTAGAAAATGAATGGCCACTGAATTAGTGGCGGTTTTAGTACATTAGTAGCGGTTTCGCCCAAAACCGCCACTAATTCAGCGAAATAAATGCAACTGCATTTATTACTGGTTGATTTAGTCGCGGTTTCAGCGGCGGTTTTAGGTGAAACCGCGACTAATAGTAGCGGTTCTTGTAGAACCGCTACTAAAAGTGAACAGTTTAAAAAGGCTCGTGCCTTTTCAGAGAAAAGGCACGAGCTTTTTGAGAAAGAAAGTGACCTGACGTGACTTCGACTAGAAAAAAGAGATCAAAATCATGGTGAAAAAGGGCGATCGCAGTAAGAGGCATATGACCGATGAACAAATGGAAGCTGAGGAGCGGCTACGTAAGGAACTGGCTGAGCAGGCCGAGAGGGATCGTATAGAACAAGAGCGCATCCGTGTACAGAACGATCCGATTCCAGAAGATGTAATCAACGCATTCTGGAGCGGGGGAGAGGCGTTCGACGAGACTGGAGGAGGAGCGGATTTTGAGGATATGGAACGTTGGTTGGACGGTGAGGAATTTGACGAGGCGGGGCACCCTAAACGATCCTCCGGAAGGTCCACCGGTTATGAAGTGCAAGTTCAGGGTAAGGAAATTCAATTTTTATTGTTTTTATGAGATAATTATAATTTTTTATCGCTCATTAAATTGAAATTGTTCCCTAATTTTTACAGACCCTTCTGGTAGCATAAGTGAGAAGAGGTTGACGGTGCAAGATGCGATGAACCTTCCGAGCGGGCACAGAGTTATAGTTGAGTGGGACGACTTGACCAAATTACCGGTTGGACAAGGGGGGCAACTGTACTCGAGGTTCGTCGGGGGTGTAGGCCAGAATTATCAGCGATTTCCGATTGACGCTTTGGACTGGAGGAAGATTGACGCGAACTCTAAAAAGTTCGCGTTTGACGAAATTGTTAAGGTTTGTTGAATTAACTTTGACCTTATTTATTGTTTATTATTTTTTATTTTTTATTTCTTTTCTGTTATTATTTGAATTTGATTTTAATAAATATTATAGGAAATATATTTATTATTTATTATTTCTTTTCTGTTATTATTTGAATTTGATTTTAATAAATATTATAGGAAATGTATTTATTATTTCTTATTTGTTTTATGTTATTATTGGAATTTGTTATTATTTATTAATTTCTAATTAAACATACTTAAATTTAATATTTTACAGAGGAAGTTTGATGTGAGGGACAGCCGCAAGACTTGGACAGAATCAAAGATGGGGGACGGTTGGAAGAACAAGCGGTTGGATATGTTCAAAGAAAGAAATCGGGGTGGGAGTAGGCCGATTCAGGAGTTGGTCGATGATGTCCCTGGTGGCGTCCCTGCGGATGCGTGGGAGAGATATGTGGGTTGGAGGAGGGGAGACATTGGGAAGGTATAATGAATAATATTATTGAATTGATATTGAAATATCATATTGAAAAATTATTTTTGAATTACTGATTATTATTTAATTTTATTTTATGTTAACAGAAGAGGTCGCAACAAGGTCTTGCCGCGAAGGCCCATCAGAAGGTTCATCATACGGCTGGGACGAAGCCGTTTTCGGTTGGGTACAAAGAGATGGTATGAAGGAATGAAGTTTCATTGTTTGATTTAAAAATAATTTATCTTTATATATTAATAACTGTTTGTATCTTAATTTTCAGGAGGAAGAGGCTGCGAAGAAAGGGCAGAAGGCTACCTACGGTCGTTTCTACCAAATAAAGCACAGACACGCCGACGGGAGCCCAACATCCAGGGAGGCTGAGGAGCAAATTGTAAAATTTTTATTTATTTATTTATTTTTATATTATTATATTTTTAATAACAACGACATCAAAATAAAATTGTTAATATGTTTGTGTGTGCAGGCTAGGATTGAGGCTGCGGAGAGAGAGATCGCCGAGTCGCAGGGGGACAATGTAGACCCCACTGCCTCGCTAAGGGCTGCCCTAGGGCCTCAAGAGCACCCTGGCCGGGTTCGCGGGATGGGATTCGGAGCCCGACCTACGGTGGTGTACGGCAGGTCAGGCGACCCAGGCAGCGCCCAGTCTACAGCTTCGAGCCAACCATCAACAAGTGGCCCGATTAGGGGAGGCGCAGAGTTTGAGGCTCAAATGAGGGAGAGACTCACTCATGAGATTACGGAACGGGTGACTGATCAGGTGTATGACCGACTGGACTCCTGGGTGCACGACGCCAATAGCACGTTGGAACGGATACAGCGGATGTTCGACCCGGATCGATCTCCTTTGCGAGTACCACTACCTCCTCGTCCACCGAAGCATCCTCGCAACCGTTCTCCGGAGCATCAAGACGACGATCAGCCTCCTGCGGCGTAGCTCTAGGGTCTTTTTTTTATTAGAATGTTTATTTTAGGATTTAAGTTGAACATTTTTATATTTAAATGTTTGCTAATTTGAATATTAGTTGTTTAAACATTTCATATCTTTAATGTTGCATAATTTTGTTAGTTGTTAATATCTGATTTTATTTTTTACTTTACAAATGGCGATAATTTGTTTTAACAGTTCAACAAAAAAGTTTCTCCCTGACTTACTAAATAAACCGTTGTTATTTGTTTATTTTCTTATATAGTATTTAAAAAAAACAAGATATAAATAACATTAAAAATACAAAATAGCACATTTAGTAGCGGTTTGAGAACCGCTACTAACTTAAGAAATACTAAAAAAAATAAACTTAGTAGCGGTTTTAAACCGCCTCTAAGTTACTAATTATAAAAATAATTTAATATTAGTAGCGGTTCTAGAACCGCTACTAATGTATACTCAGACACATCTGCCACCTGTTAACTTTCCAACGGTCTGATTGAGTTAGTTGCGGTTTTAGTAGCGGTTAGAGAACCGCTACTAATGTCTAAATTTCATTTTATAAGCCCTTGATTCTTTCCAATTCATTTTCACATTTCATTCAAACTATTAAGCTCTTTCCTTCTTTGATAATATCTTCAGTCATACGATGGATAAATCTTGGATAAGTTTGCCACGGACGTCTCCCCGCTATTTGGTTGGTGTTGACCACTTTTTAGATTTTGCTTTCAACCGCACCGGTGTTAACAATCAGATATTGTGTCCTTGTCCGAAATGTAAATTTAAGAAGTGGCATCCCAGAAATGTTGTGCGTGAGCATCTTATACTGAAACAATTCCCATCAAATTACACATTCTGGGGTATTCATGGCGAGAACGATGATGATGGTGGTGAGGTAGTTGCTCGAACATCTCAGGTTGGAATGCAGATCGACGATGACGATGATGACGACAATCATGTGGATCCATTTAACGATGTTGTGCGTGATGCTTTCGGGGTGCAAGGTGACGGCATCGGGAGTCAGGAAGGGGTTGAAGGACCACTCCCGGAGTTTTTTCGAAATGAAGCTGCAAAGAATTTTTTCGACCTTATGACGGATTCAGATAAGCCATTGTTTCCAGGTTCTACTAAAAACTGCCTCTCATTTCGTTTCTAGTTTTGTCACATAAACGTTCATTTTAGAATAAGAATAATGTTTATTCAGGGTGCAGTAAATATTCAAAACTATCATTTCTTGTCAAGCTCTATCATATCAAGTGCTTGTGTGGCTTCAGCGATAAGGGGATGTCGATGGTGTTAGAATTATTGGGAGATGCATTCTCTCAGGCAGAAATCGCACCATCATTCTACGAAGCAAAGAAGACTATTAACAAGTTGGGATTGAACTACACTAAAATCCATGCCTGCCCGAATGATTGTATGTTGTACTGGGGAGAAGACGCCGGGTTGGACAGATGTAAGCGGTGTAATGCGTCTCGGTACAAACAGGCGAAGAGGGGTCGAATAGCAACCAAGAAGCCTGCAAAGATTCTAAGATATTTCCCCCTGACTCCACGACTTCAGAGGTTGTATGTGTCATCCAAAACGGCGGAGCACATGCGGTGGCATTCATCAGAGCCCAACGTCGATGGGAAGTTGAGACATCCTAGGGATGCTGAGGCTTGGAAAGCGTTTGATGCTCGATTCCCGGAATTCGCCAGTGACCCGAGAAATGTACGCCTCGCTCTCGCATCAGATGGGTTCAATCCGTTCGGGAATCTTAGCACTACGTACAGTATATGGCTTGTGGTATTGATACCGTACAACTTACCCCCTTAGATGTGTATGAAACAGAGCTCATTCATTCTTTCGATGATTATTCCAGGGAAGAAAGCTCCTGGAAACGATAAAGATGTCTACCTTCAACCGTTGATACAGGAGTTGAAGGAACTTTGGACCAACGGAGTTGAGACGTATGACGCTTACAGTAAGACGCTCTTCACACTCCGTGCATCGTTGATGTGGACAGTGAGCGATTTTCCCGGACTTGGCACATTGTCTGGTTGGAACGTGCATACAGGCAGAGCTTGCCCCAACTGCAACTTTGACCAAGACTCGGTCAGCCTTCCTCACAGTCGCAAGTGGTGCTTCATGGGTCATCGGCGGTTCCTTCCTGGCGGTCATAGGTTCCGGCTGCAGAAGATTAGATTTAACGGATCGCAGGAAATGAGGGATCCTCCTACGTTTTTGTCTGGCGCAGATATTCTTCAACAGCTTGAAGATGTTCATGTAGAGTTCGGGAAGACAGACGGCGTTCAGCCTGGGGGAAGAAGGGGACGCGGCCAGTCCCAGGGGGAAAACGTGCAGCAATGGCGAAAGAAGAGCATTTTCTTCGAGCTCCCCTACTGGAAATCTAATCTACTTCGCCACTGTCTTGATGTCATGCACATCGAAAAAAATGTGTGTGACAATATTTTGTACACTTTACTCAACGAGTCTGGAAAGTCCAAGGACCATCTCCAAGCAAGGAAAGATCTGATGGCGATGGGAATACGTGAAGACGCATGGCCGGGTGAGAATGACAAGTTTGCCCCAGCCTCATTCACACTGACAAGAGCCAACAAGGAAGTCTTCCTCTCCACACTTAAGGACATCAAGGTCCCTGATGGTTATTCAAGCAACATCTCAAGATGTGTGGACATGCACTCTAAGAAGATTGCCGGGTTGAAAACCCATGACTGCCACGTTTTGCTCCAGCAATTCCTACCTCTGGCAATTAAAAGCACATTGCCCCCGGAGGTGTCTAATGTTTTGGTTCAACTCAGTTCTTTCTACCGACGGTTGTGTGCAAAAGTTTTGGACAAAGCAGAGCTGGATCAATTGCAGGAAAAAATTGTTCTAACGCTCTGTCATATGGAGATGATATTTCCCCAGTCTTTCTTCACGGTCATGGTTCATCTCACTGTACACCTCGTTCAAGACGCAAAGATGGGCGGCCCGGTTCAATACCGCTGGATGTATCCCATAGAGAGGTCCGTTGATTCATTTTTCCAGTGGTTTCATGATTTTGTTTCAGTTACCTGATTGTACTTGTAATTACAGATACTTGGGGAAATTGAAGTCGTATGTGAGGAACAAAGCATCTCCAGAGGGTTCTATAGCAGAGGGTTATTCTGGTGACGAGGTGTTAACATATTGTTCGCGCTATTTTGATGATGACATCGAGACTTCATTCAACCGCCCTCCTCGTGTCGATGACAGCCCATCAAATGTCCAGTCACCTTCCAACACATTATTCCCGCCAGTCGGAAAGCCAGTTGGAGGAAGTCAGTATTACAGGCTCACTCCCACTGAGAGGTTGCAAGCACACAGACATGTCTTGACAAATTGCCCTCAAGTGGAGCCCTACATTCAGTAAGAATTTTAACACTATATACACGTATCATGTTATTTTTTTTATTTCCAAACCACATAACCCTCTGATATGTTCCATTAGAATTTAGGGATTTCCGCCGCTATGTTAAACGCCAACTACGAAGCCGCACAAGGTCATCTGCCGAGGTGGACAAAAAGGTCCATCGAGAGTTTCCGGATTGGTTTGCACAGAGGATACTCAATGACAACAACCCCCATGCGCCTGATATGATAAATCTAGCAACCGGTCCACTCGACCATGTCAGGAGATATACGGCATACAACGTCAACGGCTTCAAGTTCTGCACCATTGCAAGGGATGAAGGTTCTCTCACCCAGAATTCCGGAGTCTTTGGCACATTCGGAACAAGGAGTTATGCCAGCTCACGGGATACAGACATGCGATTTGGAGGCGTATCATACTATGGAAAGCTCGTGGACATCATCGAGCTTAACTATCAAGGTCATTTCACCGTGCCTCTCTTCAACTGCATGTGGGCAGACACCAGAACTTCTCGAGGCATTACATTGGACATCTTGGGCATCACGTCCGTAAATTTCTCGAGGCTCATTCACACAGGGGAAATGGCAGATGATGAGCCGTATATTCTTGCCTCACAGGCGCAGCAAGTTTACTATGTGGAAGATCGGA
Source organism: Mimosa bimucronata (assembly GCA_037074515.1). Taxonomy (NCBI): domain Eukaryota; kingdom Viridiplantae; phylum Streptophyta; class Magnoliopsida; order Fabales; family Fabaceae; genus Mimosa; species Mimosa bimucronata. The sequence continues at coordinate 9,225,158 of CM073446.1, forward strand.
CACATAAAGATTGGCACATGGTGATTCATATGAAGCCGCGTGACCTCTACGACATGGGTGACGAAGATGATCTGGAACTAGGCAGCCAACATTTCGAACCTGAAAACTTCGACAACCTCATTTCTGAAGAAGACGGTCATTTACAAGTAGTTAGGTGAGCATTTTCACTACAAATAATTTAAACAAATTTCAACACCTTTAGCAATAGAAATTTATATATTTGTTTATGTTCTTTTTAGGCAGGAGCAAGAAGAAGATGATTGAAGCAGCCAACCATAATTATTTTTTCATTTTATAAAATTTTCATAAAAATGTGTATCAAACGTTCATATATCATATTTTTTTTAATGTAGGTTGAGGTTTTTTTTTAATTAAAGACATTTAGTAGCGGTTTCAGAACCGCTACTAATTCTGCGGCCAAATATTAGTGGCGGTTCTAGAACCGCTGCCCAAACCGCTACTAAATCGCGCACAAATCACTATAAATATCCACCCCCTCCCCTCATTTTTCTTCACACATTCATTCAATTCCTTCTCCCTTTCCATTCAATTTATCCTCAGTCTGACCGTTAATGCCTTTATTTTTTGTTCTGAAAACAATTTATCTTATATTTCTTATTATTTAATGTGTTTTATTTTCTATTCTGAATTAATTTGCTAATTTGTTTGCTACTTTTTTTTTCAGGTAACAATATCGAATTATTTCCCATTTTTAGTGATAAAAATGTTTTAATTTATTATTCATATTATTCTTATAACAAATATAATTACTTGTTTATTTTTAACTATTTCTTTTTTATGTGTTTGATATATTGTTTTTTTATATATATGGTTGTTAATATAGTTGAGAAATTTTTTTTATTTTAACAATAAGAACATTTTGTAATACACTAATTTATTATCATTGTTTTTTGATTACATTTGATCATATGACTTTGATTATTTAATATCTAATCTGGTCGTTTTTTAAATTCCTTAAACTTTAGTAGCGGTTTTGAACCGCCACTAATAAATTGGACATTTTTTAATTCTTTTTAATTAGTAGCGGTTTTGAACCGCCACTAATAAATTGGACATTTTTTTATTCTTTTTAATTAGTAGCGGTTTGAGAACCGCTGCTCAAACCGCCACTAATAAATGGGCCAATTTTTTTTTTAATTAGTGGCGGTTCAAACCGCCACTAAATTGATAATTGAATTTTTCCACGATTATGCTAATTTTTGACATTAGAGGCGGTTCTCTTTTATTTAGTAGCGGTTTTACAAACCGCTACTAATTAGTAGCGTCTTTGACTTTGTTACACGCGGTTTCTTTAACCACTAGTACATGTTTGTCACGGACGATTTAGTGGCGGAAACAAGAACCGCTGGAAACATGTTAGTAGCGGTTAGAACCGCTACTAATCGTCATTTATAACCGCTACTAATGCACGCTTTTTTTGTAGTGTTATGATATTTTTTTGGACCGATAGTCCCTTATATTTTAAAATCATACATTTGGTCATTTACCCTTAACATTGTTAGTCTCAATTAAATGAGATTGCTAACTCATCATGGTGATTGTGTAATTAATTACATTTCAGTTTTTAAATATGTTTATATTAAAAAAATAAACAAGTAAAGAAAAAAACAGAAAAAACCACGTATCTTCCTTTCTTCCCTAACCACCCATCTACTCCTCCAAACCCATTTATAACTTTACCAATTCCTTCCTTTTCTTTAATTTTCCCACAACAGCTCCAAACCAATCTATAACCTCACCACATTCTTCCATTTCTTTTACCCACCATATGGGGAAGACTTTAATAGCCAGTGTCTTGAGAAGAGATTTCTTTCCTTTACTCTCCAATGGCCTTTGACGCTTCCGATGCTGTTATAGGTTTCTTGTTCTTTTTCTCCCCCACAAACTTATATGAGTTGCATGATTTTGTATGTTAGTTTTTTCGTAATTACATACCTTCTCTTAGTGCAATAAGGCAGAAAGTTGAACAATTTCTTAACGCAGCCTGTATTGGAAATCTTGATCTCTTGAAAAGTAATTGTCATGTTCTTCGTCACTATTGTTTCGTTCTCTAGTTGCACTACTGATGCTTTGTATATGACGTCGCAGAAATTCATAAGAAAGCTGTTTATATACTCAACTCGGATATCGGATCTATGGGCCGGTATACCTAAAGCTGTTTTAGATCTATTGTTTCGTTCACTGTTTTTTATAAGTTGTTTATAAAAACATGTTATATTAAAATATAAGCATGTTCAGTCGGCCTTTATTAATTGTATAGTCATCACTTAAAGTTTGATGAGTTAGCCATCTCATTTAGCTGAGACTAATGGTGTTAAGGGTGAAGGACCAAAAATGTGCTTTTTAAACATAAGGGACTAAAAAGATATCTAATACAAAAATAAGGGACCAAAAGTAAATTTTTATCCAATTTTAAATATAGTTTGTTGGCCTATTAATAGGCCAATTAATAACATATCATAATATTATATTAATATATAATTAGTGCTGATTAAAATTTGAAACCTGATTAATTAATTCTTGATGAAAAATTACTTGACCCATATAATGGTAGAATGGGTTGTTGGGTAGCTATTAGGAAATTTTATAGTATAAGTTGATTGATTGATTATATTTATAAATTGCTTCAAAGATATGACCATATTTTACATGATCTATGACTTAATTTTTTAGAAAAAGAATTGCAGCCAGATTTTAATAACCTTATAAATTTAATTTTCTGAAATTTAGTTTTGTATTAGTTTTAATATTCTTAAAATTGTATTTTTTTTTTTTTTTTGTAAAATTCTTAAAATTGTATTTTTAAGATTAAGCGATTCAAATATTTATTTTGAATTGTATTTTTTTATTCAAATATTTTAACATGGTCCATTAAACGTAATGTTTAAATTTTCTGTTAAAAATGTTTCGAGAAATTTTAAAAAGGATCATATCTACTTTCACGGGCCACTAGTTTGCCTTCATTGTTTTATAAGGAGCAAAAACTTGAAACATCAGAATAATTAACCTTCATTTTTCACTCTTCATTCTTTGAGCAAGACCAGCATCCTTATAGCTCTTCTTTTTTTGTTAAAAAAAAAAAAAAAACTATAGTAGCCTCAAGTACTAAAAATCTGATTATACAATATAGAGGAACTTTCAAACCATTTAGTTACAAAGCCATTGCCACCTCGATAAAACTCAGAAGATGGCAGAATCAGGGTTGCCCCAAGAAAAACGTGGAAGTACAGCAATAGTGAGAGATAGGATTAGTAGTTTACCAGACTATATGCTTCACCATATCCTCTCTTTTCTTTCAACAAAAGAAGTTGTCGCCACAAGCATTTTGTGCCAGAGATGGAGATGGCTTTGGGTTTCAATGTCCACTTTTGACTTTGATGATGCAAGATTTTATAGTCTTGACGATTTTATTCAGTTTGTAGATTTAGTCATCTCCATGACAGATTCAAAACCTATAGAAAAGTTTCGGTTTATATGTGGGAGGTTTAAATTTCACCAGGATACAAAACGGGTCTCTAGGTTTACTTTGTGGATTAACAAACTTATAAATTGCAAAGTTGAGCATCTTGAACTATGCTCTATGGGCGTTAAAGTGACCTCTAGAATTTTCAATTGTGATACCATTAGGGTTCTAAAGTTGGAAGGTGTTCGAGTGATGAAAATTTTTTTCTCCCTTTAATTTGCCTTTACTGAAAGTTATGCATTTAGTGGCAGTTGAATTTCACTATTCTGTAAGCCTTACAAATCTCCTTTCAATATGTCCGCTTCTTCAAGATCTGGTATTGAAGTATTGTTTAGGTATTGATATAAGAGGAATATTAGACATTGAAAAATTTCAACATTTGGTTTCAGCCATGGTTCCTTTCAAACCAAGTAGGTGCAGAGCATTTACTAATGCGACATTTCTACGGTTAAATACGGTATGAATTAATACTTACTGATGATAATGAGATCTGATATTCTGATCTACATAATTGTTTTTTTATTCTGTATATAAAATTACCAACTACTCTTTGTCTTCATGCAGGTTATATTACCTGGACCTGATTTTCCAAAATTTGAAAATTTAACCCACTTAGAATTTACATCAGGTCATGATGTGGGCTTAAATTGGATGGTGGAGGGCCTAAAAAATTGCACCAAACTTGAAAGTCTTGTGATTGATATGGTAACAAATTAATTTATCAATTTCAACTTGAATGCTTGTTGTATGTGTTAATTTTTCTATAATTACTCTCCAATTAACTTTCATATATTCTTGATCAGATTTGTACTGGCAATGGGGAGGGAAGGTGGATGGAACCAATATCCGGTGTTCCTCAATGTATTTCATCAAACTTAAAGGAATTCAGTCTTGGTGCATACAAGGGCTTGAGAAGTGAGTTTGAATTTGTGAAGTTTATTATGAAAAATGCAAGAGTCATGAGGACTATCTCCATTTGCAGCTTATCCAAGAATACAGATGAGTTGTATCAAATGATCCAAAGATTATCATCATGTCCTAGAGGCTCTGAGAATTGCAAGCTTTTCTTTAACCAAAATCCGGAGATCTAGCTTGATATTATTGTTCGCCCCCTCCCCCCTCTCTTGGACTGAAACTTAGTGTGTTATCGTTGAAATCTTGCATTTCTTTTCTTTTGGATGAGGTGATTTTTTTTTAATAAAGATAAAAATATATCCATAAAAATGTTAAAACACATCATCATCTCTAGCTAGGAAAAATCCATAGATCAGGAAACCATTTAACGATGATGATGATTATGATGACGACGACTACGACGATGATGATCATAAGCTTCATCCCATACATGTGGTGAGTTACGTTAAAAGGCTTAATAAAAGCCGAATATGTAGTCAGCGGCCAGGGAAGTTAGAGAAAAGAATACTTGGATACTCTAATTAGAAGTAGAGCTGGTAATATAAGCCCAAAAAAGCATGTGAAAAAGGGGCCGAGCCCAAAAAAACCGGTTTTGAATATGGACTTGATTTTTCAGCCCGGATCTATTGTTCCCGTTTCGGGTTGAGCCCAAAAAAGCCCGTTTTAAGCCCAATTTTTTTATCAATTTTTTCTCTTTTTTTAAATGAGCCCCAGTTTTACAATATACTCCATCCGGCCCTAATTATAAGATCACTTTGACTTTTTTGGAGAAACTAAGGATGCAAAATTGATCACTTTAAATTGTCTATATTTATCTTTTTTCCTCAAAACTAATTTATTCTACTTATAAACTAATATATAATCTAATTACATGTGACATATGTTATAATTTAGTGGTCTAATTTGCTTCCTTAACTGCCACAAAAAAAGTCAAAGTGATCTTTTATTTAGGACCGGATGGAGTAATTAGCAAAGTGAGGAAGATTGTCTTCGGCGTTCACCCTATCTTCGATGTTCACCCAAGTGAGGACCTTAAACCAAATAAAATAATACTAATAAAAGAAATGAGATTAAAAAAAATAAAATAACACTAATAAAAAGAAAAGAAAATATTATATTTTTATCATTTAAATATTATTATATTTTTACTTTTTTAACCACTTCTGTCATATTTATTATTTTTTTATATGATGTGCCATATAAATAGGACCAAATGAAATATTCTCTCTCTTCCCTATAAATAAGAAACAGAGGAGTATATGATTAATTGTATTTTAAAATTTGAAATTTGAAATATAGTTTGTTGGCTTATTAATACTCCAATTAATGAGATCTCATAAATCATAATAACCAATTCTTTTAAAATACAATATATGTTGATTGAAATTAACAATATATATATATAATTAATTAATTAATAAAAAATCCTACTCATATTTTTGTTAAATGGGTTGTTGACGAGATTTTACATTTAAGGAAAAATACAAATAAATACCCTCCAATTTGCAAAATCTCATTAACAACTTCATGATAGGTTGTTGTGTTGTTAATACCTATCATGAAGTTGTTAATGAGATTTTACAAATTGGAGGGTATTTATTTATCTTTTTCCCTTACATTTAAGTCGATATGTTATATGAAATGAATTAATGAAGCTTGTGCTGCGAACACGGTGGATATTCTTCAATTAATTGGTTCCAAACTTCCAATTGAAAATTAAAAAATAGCGTATATTCATTAACCGTATCGACCATGCCTCATTTTCTTTCCGTAGACAAAAATCAATTATGTATGTTAACAACTTTGGCTAAAGCTAATCATATTTTAAAAATTAATTGTTTAGTAAATAAATTATGGAGACATAATTGATACAAGTCAAATTTAATTTGAGAAAAAAAAATCGTCATCATAACTATACTTGATTAAGTTGGGAGGGGGGTCTCGGCTGCTGCCCATCATTTTTGGGGGCACTTCCCATAATTTTCTTTTATTCCATTAGTTTCTGCGTTGAAAGAGAGTTACATTTTAATATATTATGAGTAAAAGAACATTTATATTTTTAATGTTTTATGATTTTTCAAACATTAGATACTCTTAATGTAAAATACAGCCTTATTTTGGAGTTTCTAATATTTAAAAAATTATAAAAACTGAAAACATTATAGTTTTTGGCCCATAATATATCAAAATGTAGCTCTTTTAATGTAAAATACTAAAATCTAAAGTATAAAAAAATATATGGAAAGTGCCAAAAAAAAATGAGGGGCAGCTGATCCCCCGGATTAAGTTGGATGCTTTGTAATTTTGTATAATGGTTCACATCTCCGGTTTTTAAGGTATTGATTGATAATTTATGAGAACTGGAAATATTTTCTCGGCCTGAAATATAAAATTCTTGGCTATCTTCTTCTTATCTCATCGCCACCATAGAATTAAAAAATGGGAAAATTTACCCTTTCGTGCTTGAAGCTTGGTCTATTATATGATTCCATCCTTACCCTTAGATAAACAAACTGAGCCCTTAACGGTGTTAACAACAAGGACAACAACCTCGGTAAACAAATAGCATTCTTCTGGTGGCAATTTGACCCTAGCCCTGTCCCTTTTAAACTTTAGTTTCAGTCTTCAATTCTCAACCGTTGGCTTCACATCAATCGCCTAACTGTTAGTGCCTTCTCCTTCCTCTTTCTTGGGGGAGGGCATTTCTCTTGCAACCTTTCATTGCTAGTGCTCCTATTCCTGAGTTGAAAAGAGGAACGGTCCTCAAAATAACAATCTATCTGCGAAACAGAAACTCATATCACTTCGTTTTCTTCTACCAAACTTCAATTCAGAATGAAGCTAAATGTTATATTTCATCCTTTATAGGCACCATGAGGGGGGCACCAGACGAAAGGAGTGAGAAGAGAAACTAAAACTAAACACTATCTAATAATGCTAATTATGCTGAATCTATGGAAGTTCTAATATATCATAGTTCCCATAACTCATCACAGGGCGAAGTTTCTCTGTGCCATTGATCCGATTCATTAATGAGATTCCACTAGTCGATTTCCTCAAAGAACTTTCCTACTACTAGAGGAAAGATATTTGTCCCATAGCAATCACTTCAAGGTCGAGGGGAGGAGGGAGAGGAGTAAATCTTAAAGCCTTTCAAAGTTGGTCGGAGTATGAATCAGTTGAATGAAAGTGCAGATTGGAGCGTTATCTGGGATAAGGGAGTGTGCTAAAATGAACATGGAGGCACAATAAGGGTTATCCTTGTTGTCGAATGAAGGGAGTGTACGTGTGAAAGGAAGAGAAAGACCGGAATATTTTTTAATCCATTTGATTATCTAAGTTGACGAGTTAAATTTGAAAGGCTGCAGGTTAATAGTTGATTTTTGTAGGGTGGCAAATTAAAAATTTCACATCACATCAGGCTTAATGTATTTTGATAGGAAAAAAAGTGTATACCGGTTTTTGGTGAAAAGGAGAGGTTCCAGTCCAGAATTTAATGAAGCTTATCCTCGTGGATATTCTTCAATTAATTGCGTTCAAACTGAAAATTTAAAAATAATGGATCTTCATTAACCGCCTATGCCTCATTTTTTTCCGCAGACAAAAATCAATTGCGGATCTTAACAACTTTGGCCAAGTCTAATCATATTTTAAAAAGGGTTAAGGTTAAAAAATACACATATGATTTTGTCAAAAATTCATCTAACACCAAATTTTTTTTTTTTTTTTTTGACCAAAAATACATCGGAGTTTTCAAATTAGATCAAAAGTCACATTTACAGTTATATTCCAAAAAAAGTGCTTGGTGCAGGATGAATCTTTTTACAAAATTACATGTGTATTTTTTTATACTAATTTAACTGTACATGTATATTTTTCATCCAATTTCAAATGTCATATGTATTTTTGGTCTAAAAAATAACATTTGGTACTAGATGAACTTTTGACAAAATCACATATATATTTTTAACCTTGACCCTTTTAAAAATTAATTGTTTAGTAAATAAACTATGAAGACATTATTGATACAAGTCAAATTTAAATGGATGAAAAAAAATCGTCATCATAACTGCTATAAAAAAAGCTACATAACGTAAAGATATTTTAAATGGTTAATAATGTGAAATATGGAAAAATAATTTTAATTTTTAAAATTTAATTCCAAAATTAAATCAAATCAATGAATAAAAGTACTATTCATGGGGTTTATTCAGACTCTAGAAAAAAATCTTTGAATCGATGAATAGAAGTATATATTCATGGCTTTATTCAGACTCTAGAAAAAGATCTTTGTTCACCCTTTCATCCTCTCCTCAGAAGAATTGAACGCACAAAAAAAAAAAAAGAGGGGATTTCGGGGGATTTTAAGAACTCATTCAAATATGTCAGAGTCCAAATTTGAACAAGAGTGGGAGCCAAGTTAGTGATCGAATTAGTGAGTTACCTGACTGTCTTCTTCACCATATCCTCTCTTTCCTTTCAACCAGACAAGCCATTGCCACAAGCTTTCTATCCAAAAGATGGAGACCCCTTTGGTTTTCACTTCCCACCCTAAACTTGGACCAGTTTGAAATTATTGGTCTTGATTTTGTGCAATTTGTAGATACAATCTTTCTCTTACGAGATGATCAATCCATTCATAAGTTTCGTCTCAGGTGTGGAGCATCAGAATCAGTACTGCCTTATTCCAAGATTAATGCATGGATTAATGCCGTAATAAATCGAAATGTTGTTCATCTTGAGCTGTGTTTTATTTCTAATTTTTTTCCTGTGACCACTGAAATTTTCACTAGCAAAACCATTAAGGTTTTAAAATTGATTAATGTTACCCTTGATGCTCATTCTTCTATGAATTTTCCATTACTCAAAGTCATGCATTTAGTAACTGTTGCATTTCGGGATCTTAGATGCATACCAAACCTCCTTTCTAGTTGTGTTAATCTCCAAGATTTGGAGATAAGATGTTTGTACGTGCGCAATAAAGCTAGTCTAAATATAGAGATTCAGAAATTTGAACATTTGGTCTCAGCTGTAATGCCAGCTCACTTGATCAAGTTGGATGCGTTGTGCAATGTTTCACGTCTCTGGTTTTTTGAGGTATTGATCGATAATTTATATTAAAATTTTTATTTTATTATTTGATATAAAAAAATCGTGACAATGTTTTGTTCTTTTCACAATGCAGAGTATGTTGTCATATTCCATTCATGAAATTCCAATTTTTTACAACTTAACCCACCTGGAATTGTCAGTTATGTTTTTCCGCAACATGAATGAAATGGTTCAATATCTCCGTAGCTTCCCAAAACTTAAAAATCTAGTCATTCACGAGGTATGTAGGTTCGAACATAATTTGTGCTACACTAATTTATATATGTATATATATATTTATATATATATATATAAAATTAGTGTCTAACTTTCATGTGCTTGTGTCAGTTTTTTGTTGCGGATAGAGGGTCCATCGAACCAACAGTGGATGTTCCTCAGTGCGTATCATCACGCTTGAAGGAATTCTATCTTTGTACATACAACGGCTTTAAATGTGAGTTTGAATTTGTAAAGTTTATTATGAAAAATGCAAGATTCTTGAGAACTATCTACATTTACTGCATGTTCCATCGAGAAAAGATCAGTCAGATAATTCAAACATTATCATCATGTCCTATAGTCTCTGAGAATTGCAAGGTTTGCTTTCGCCCAAGGCCTTGAAGCTAGCTAGCTTTCTATTATTCTTTTCATCCTTATTATAGACTGGTAGGATTATTGTAGAAAACTTGAAATCATGTATGTTTCAATCATTTTTAGGTGATTTCCATATGTATTTAAATGGTTTTTAAGTGATTCTCATATGTATTCAAATGACGATGTAGTAGAATATTGTATAAACTTCCTCCTCCGCTTTGTTTTTCTCATCTCATAACCACCGTGGAATCAAAATAAATGGGAAAATTAATCCATTCGTCTCTAGTTGTTACTCAATCCTTTTTTGGAAGTTTGTTCCATTTTATAGTTTCATTCATCCCATTAGATGGGTTAGTTATATTAGGGGCTAAGGAATTCCTTCTTCTTGTAGCATCGTAGTTTAATTTCAACATTCTAGATTCTGTTCTATGTTGGATAATAAAGTGTGATATCCAGCATCGTATTCAAATAGTGGTGTTGGAGAATATATCACCATTTGAAAGTGATTTATGAATGAATATCCAGATAAGGGTAGATGTATACAACTTTTATAATCAAGTTAAAAGTACATAGAGATTAAAAGATTAATAATCTTTTCGAGTATTTCAAATTAGTAAATTGCTTGAGGTGTTCTTATAAAATTTCAAAGACGCATCCCAGAAAAGAAATAATCAGTAACGCAGTGTTTTTTTTTTTTAAAAAAAAAAGTATATTATGTATATTTTACTTGAACAATATCTGATGGTGGTGGTTAGAGTTTGGGATCTTGGATGGCTCTCAAATCTCCTCTCTAGTTGTTCTTCTTCTGTACTAGTTTTGTTATTAAAATCATTGATTTTTATCAATGCTAATACACTATGGGTATGTTTGGTACGAAGCATTGAATGGTTGGGATTGGCATTGGTAATGGAATTGCTCATTTTAACATGTTTGGTATGAGGCATTGAGCAATATTGGGAATGCCCAATGCCACTTTTGTGGGATTGGGCAATACCACTGATGTCCTTGCTTTTGTCACTAAAGCAGCAATCAATTAAATTAGGTCCAACTAATAATGCAATCTAGTGGCAACCTAGGTCATTCTCTCAAAGAGCAATCTGTGGGTTTTTCTTTCGGATTAAAGTTAGGTGATAAAAATGTAGAAAAATGGATCTAAATTAAAATGCAAATCTAAATCCTAAATAAGAATGAAACTAACCTATATGAATGCAAATGCAATTTGGGGTTTTTTTTAGAAAGTGAGGTTAAAATCATAAGTAAAGAAATTAATTGGTAATTAATAAAGACAATGAACGGTTATTTGATTCAATTATGATGAATGGGGACAACTTAGGAATCACATTGAGTTAACTTTCTTAGCCTAAATTAGTTAATTAAACTAAAGGGAGATCACCAAAAATTGGAATTGATATACTTAATTACCTAAGTATTGCATGGGAAACCCGCAGTACAACACCACCTAACCCACTAGAGAACTCATAATGGACTAAGTGTTAGTTAATCAAATATATTAAAACCAAAACAATTTAAGTCAATTAATTGTGGAAATTATCTTTCGGATTATTTAATCAAACAATTAAACAACCGATCACTCAATTAAACAATCAAGCGATAATAATCTAAATTCGCAATAGAAACCACAATAACAATTAAATTAATAATGAAAACTCAATTATAAATCTAATTGCCAATGCAAGGGTTTGTAAACATAAAATCCAACAATCGATAAAGCACAAATGATATCCAATTATCAATCCAACCCAATATTTAATCTAGAACTAGATTAATCTCAATTAATACAACCCAAAATTATTTAAAACTAAATAATCCTAAGTTTTGGATTAAAAAGATAAAGGAAAAACACTCCCTTGTAGTCTTCAAATGCAAAGCCTAGGCTCTAGTCTCCTCCATACTCCTCCCAAGTTGTCTCCCAATTAGCTTAAGCTTCCATCACCATCTCTCCTCCTCCAGATTTTGTTATTGTTGAAGTCACCTTCATCATTGAGTAGTTTTGTGAGGATTAATGGGTTATGTGTGTATGTGAGTATAGGAGGGAATAAATGGCAATTGGTTCGTGGGTCCCGTATGAAAAGGTGGAGAAGAATAAATGGTGTGTAGGTTGATGATTGAAAGGCGCCTTTCTGTAAAAGAATCAAGGAGAGGTTCTTGAGAGCATGGGTGTGATCGTGAGCGTGTCTCTGTTCAGCGTTTCGTCCCCCCTCTAGTGTGCCGTTCGTTCTTCTTTTTTTAAGGAGAGAGGGAGAATTAGGTCTAAAGTTTGGGCCCAATAAGATTATAGTAGCCCATCAAAATTTAATCATTAGATCCCCTTTAATTTTTAAGACTCATTCTGCACCTTAGATCTTTTAGTCTCCTCTTCCTTGACCTACAAGAATTAAATGAGATTGTGATTTTACATATTTGAAAATAATTTATCAATCATAAAAATAGGCAATTAGAATATTGACAATTTTAAACCCAGTAATCTCATTATTAATTCAGATTTACATTATTTCCTAAAATCGTCTAATTATTCAAATATTTCTTAATTCGTCCAAGATAACCTAAAATTATTTCTAAAACATAGAATAAGGTGGGATAAAATATATAAAAATATTGATTTATCAACCACCCACCCCTGGTATTGTAAAATCAGTCCTGGGAATGAAACTTTTTTTTACCAAAGTGTCCTTATAATATTTCATAAATTCCTATTTCCACACAAGTAACCTTCTCTTCTATTACGGCATCTCCAAGGTTCTCTCTTCCCCAACTCTACCTCCTTCCAAATTGACAACTGTACTCTTCTCCAGCAATGGTAAAGTTCATCCTTCTCCCTCCTCCTCTGATCCCGGTGAGGTTCTCCACCTTCTTTCCGCCGCCATCCTCTCCGTGGAAGATGGTGAGGTCCTCGCTGGGAACAACTTGTACTCTCGCCAATGTTCCTCATTTGAACACAATGGCTTTGCAAGTGAGTCCATTGTCAGATTTGGCTATCAACAGTGATGACTCTGTGCCGGTAGGAGAAGGAAGACAGAGGGTTTGGCGAGGATGGTGTTGCCGGATGTGTTGGGGTTACTAAATCCGCGTTTATGGGATTTTTGGGGTCCAAAGAGATTATGCTAGTCTGGTATCTCCATTGATTATATTAGGCGGTCACATCAAGAAGGATGGAAATAATTGAAGCAATAGATTGAATTGAAGTTGAATCTGTTCACACAGTATGCATCGTTTCATTTAGTTTGAACACTTCATGGAGTACAATGATCCTGGACGCACATCTTCTTCTTTTTTGTTTTCCTTATAATCTTTTTCTTTTTAATAATATAAGGGGTAGTGCAGCATTTACTAATTTCTGCTTAATTTTTTATAAAATAAATACAGAGATTCCATGTAAATATTACTTCATATCAAACATATGTATTTAAATCCAAATCTCAATACCAATCCCAATCCCATTCTCAATCTCAATCCATCAAAATCCATTACTATGTACCAAACATGGCCCAAAGGTAGAGATTGAGAAACTTAAACATATGGTCTTAGCAGAAATACCTACTTACTTTGGGTTAAATTCTGTGTGTAATGTTACACGTCTTTAGTACACGAAGGTATGTTGATAATCTATATTGCTAACATTTTCATTCTATTATAAGATATCCAAAACTTTGACAATGATTTTTTATCTTCTTTTCCAATAGCAGAACGTGTTCAATTTTACCAATTCATGATATTCCAACTTTTCACGACTCAACTCACATGGAATCCAATACTTAGTCGTTCCCGACATGAATGAAATTGTGAAATGTCTTCGACGCTTCCCAAAACTAGATATTCTTGTGATTCATAAGGTTTGTGTAGATTTTTAACATAATTTTTGCAGCTGGAAGTAATTTTAGTTGGCTAATTTTCCAACTGACATATATCTTTTGTTTTAAAAACTCTCCTATTTGTTTTGGAAATGACACAATTTTATTTTTAAAAAAGAAAGAAGGGCAATAAAATTTTTTGACCTTCAAGATTTTATTTAATTTTCCCTCTAGGAGATGCAGTGATATTTCATAATTTATGGGGCTGATTGACATTAAGTTGCTTCATAGGGGGCTCAGTGAAATTTTCCCTTACAAAAATTCTTCTCCCTTACAATATACACGTTCTTCATTAAAATTCTTTCTTTGCTCTTCATTGAACCAAAATCTACATTTACGTTCTTTCTCCACAAGAATATTATTGTTAGGTACTTTATAAATATTTTTGTAACCGTTGTTATAACTATAGGGCTTTCAATAAACCCAATGAATGATCCAGCTTTTTCGCAAAGGAAAATATGTGGTCCCATATATGAGGTGGGATCTCTCCCACCCACTCACAATGTATAAATTTTGATGATGTTGAATCTTCTGACTTTTTCTTTGATAAATTAACTAGAGTCAAAGCCTTTTCTGTTATTAAAATGTTTGTTGAGAATCCATTAGGATGAGGCATGTCTTTGTCCAATCTCATTGGTAAGGATTAGCGGCAATTAATTTGATGCGTGAGAGATAATGTTGACATTTTTGTGTGATAGCGCACTCAACTATTGCTTCATTGGATCATTCTCCCAATATTGTGTGGTCTCACATATTTCTTTGATTGATGACAAGGTTTGTGCTGGTTGCAAATGATAGTGATTTATGATATCATTGATCATATTTTGGGTCAGTGCTTCGTATCATTCTAAAACATGTGTTATTTTTAATGTCATTTGAAGTATCGTTAATTTTAACTTTTCCATCAGATAGAATCCTAAATTTGGGTACCTGTAAAAAAATCCTAAATTTAGTTATATTTATAAGTCACTGTTAACACATTTATAAGTCACTTAGTTATATTACAGAGAAAATCTCTAAATCTTATAAATTTTGCTGTAAATTTTTTCTTTAACACACTTCATCTCTCTTACTTGTATCAGCAGGACAGGACTAGAGATGTGTATGTGTGTTACAATATTACTATCACTTCAATCCCTATTATAAGTCACCTTTAACTCATTCTTAAATATCAAGAGAGAATAGTTGAGTTATTAGATGTACCTTAAAAATTTTAAATTTTCTCTTATTAAATTTTTCTAGCTCTACATGTCAAAATCATTATCACTTTTTCCACTCCTCTTTCTCTCTTTCTAATATAAATTAGGTAGAGGTAAAATTGAAAAACAGTCATTAATAACCATACAAATAACTTATAATTAGGACCAAATTAAATTCTTCTCCTACAAATAAACTATAGTAAGAACCAAAGTGGTACAAATATAATAGTACAACTATATGGCTGTTACAGTAGTAAGCTGGTGGATAAGTCTAAGGAGCATAGTAATATTTCTATGTATCATTCAAATCCATAGGGGTTCTTAAGTTACAAGTAATCTTTTTGTTAAAAGTTTTCTTTTTTACATTGAATAATATTGATATATTTATATACATTCATTATACGTATGAAAATATTAAAAAAATCAAAATACTCGAACTCATATAATATTATAATATTAGAAGGATTGAACCAAATTTTGAAAAGAAAAATTAGTGAAAAATCTTTAGAAAGATTATTGATTAGAAATCTGAATTGATGGTATGTATTTTTCCCCCCTTTTTGGCCAAATAAATTGAAGTATGCAGAAATCCTTCATTTTTCTTGAGGATGGATCGTGGCAGCTATTATTTGACGGCGACAGCCACTCCCCTTGGTTAAAATGGCATTTGGCCGTTCCCATCCACTTCGTTAATTTCATTTTAAATATTATTTTCTCCTCTTTTCTTTGACAGAATCTAGTTTAAGATTTTGTGTGCGTGGATTCCGGATCTATTGTTACTACTTTTTCATATTTATTGTTATTTAAGGTGGTAAAATATTTTCTTAATAAGTGAAAAATTCTGTGGAGCACACATTAAAAATTATCACTGCATTTTTTTAAAAAATAAATAGCTATTCTTTAAATTAACTCAAAATTAAAATTTTCTTCAATTTAGTAGTTTCAAAACTTTCCACTAGTTTATTTTAAAACAACATGAGAATTATGTCTATTTTCCTTCAAATATAAGTAATTGCAAAAACAATTTCTACAAATTTAGATTTTTTTATCAATCCTAAAAAAAAAGTCAGGATAAGTTCAAAAAGTAAAATAAAGGGTGAAGGGTCAAAAATAACCCTATACTTTTGTCCAAGGTGCATCTAGCACTTTGTACTTTTTTTTTTGTTCAAAATTGTCCATCAACTTTCAAATTCGGGTCAATAATGACTCTTCCGTCAAATTGGCCCAATTGACGTTTCAAATTTCGGCCAATAATGACTCATCCGTCAAACTGGTCCAACGGATGTTTCAAATTCGGGTCAATAATGACTCCTTCATCAAACTGGTCCAACAAAAATTAGATTTCTGTGAAATTCTAGTATAAGACCTACCCATAAAAAAGTATAAATTGGGCCATTTTGACTGAGGAGCCATTATTGGCCTAAATTTGAAACGTTTGTTGGGCTAATTTGACGGATGAGTCATTATTGACTCCAATTTGAAACGTCTGTTGGATCAGTTTGACGGAAGAGTTATTATTGAACCAAATTTGAAAGTTGATGGACAATTTTGAGCCAAAAAAAAGTACAAGGTGTCAGATGCACCTTGGACATAAGTACAAAGTCATTTTTTACCCTTTACCCCAAAATAAATACTTGTCACCGACTGAGGTTAATTATAATTGAGATCAAACGGACAATCTTTCACCAATTGGGGGATATCATACTGTAATTCGGTAAAGCAAAAGAGAAAATAAGTTATATTATTAATGAATTGGGTCACCAGCAAATGTGGTTACAAATAAGAAATGAAATCCTCATCAAGGTACAATCATAGTAATTAAATACAAATAAAGGAAAATAATGCAAAGTCACTTTAGGAATTTTCAGATGTCTGTTTGCAATTGTTTCTTGCCAGAACTCGTGTCCTTTCTTTTGAGGTTGCTTTCTTTTTTTAAACTATATGGTCATGCCTCCTTCATCTCCGACTTTTCAGGGCAGTTGCAGGTTAGACGGGATAAAAGCGACGTTGGGAGATAACCGTTGCTAACTGACTAGGAGCAACCTGATAAACTCTTAGGCTCGTGGTGTTTCATGAGCGAGGGCCTCCAATCATAGTCTCTAATGGGCTGTGTTGTTCGCCTTGTTGGGCTCACTGCCTTTAAGGGTTTATTGGATTAGGTTTCGTCCTTTGACTTGCTGTGTGACAAATATCTGATTTGTAGTGGTTTTATATGCCTAATTTGAGGCAATTAACATGAATAAGTTGCAAATTTAGTCCACTTAATGTAGATCTTAAACTCCTAGGTGAAATTATCATTAGATTAGGGTTAATTGGCCATAATTGTAGATTAATTTGTATGAATTAATTTATAGGGCTATTTGATCCTTTCTTTGTCTTATTTTTATTTGCAGGGTCACACAAGGACCAAAAGATAGGATCCCAGATGAAGAGGGCAGCCAAAGAAGGAGGTAGAAACATTCGCCATTCATCATGGCTTCGCCACGGGCGAATGTATCCCTAAAAGGTAGAAGGCCATGGCGATCTCACGACGAACTTGGCCCCAAGGAACTAGAAAACATCCGAGTGCATGAATCTATCTGCAGTGCCAACAGGATCTAAATTAAAATACTCACTTGCGACCCGACTTATGGGTAACTTAAACACGATTTTTGTGAGCCTTAGGTTAGATTTGGTTCACCACACAAATCCTAAACCTCCCATTTTTTCTCATCTCATTTTCATCTTCCACCCTTCTCTTTCCCAAATCTCCATGGCTCACATTCCTTCAACCTTGGTTAATGTTCCTCCTATAAAGAGCAGCAACTAAGCTCTCTTATTCTTGGTGATGAAGCTCAAGGAAGGAGCTTGAAGCTTCAAATGGGAGTGTTGTTCTCCACTCTCTCTTCCTCTTGTGTATTTTAATTTATCTAGGGTTCTAGGAGTTGTTATATGCATTTGCTTGTAATTTTATTCCATATCTTTGTATGAGAGTGGTAGAAACAACTTGTTTATTTTCTTTGCATGGATGTTTGACAATGCACCTGTTGACATGAACATATTTTATTTGTATGGGTTCATCATCTAATATATGTTTTTCTTGTTAAAATCTTGTGCTAAGTGAGGGTTCTTGCTTGGTGGATTATAGTGTCAAGTGTTTGTGTTTAGAAATTAGCAAGTAAATCTATTAATTGCTTGAACGTGGCATTGGACTTCAATCTATTGAGTTCAATTGATTGGTTGGGGTTCCACCAATGAATTTGAATTGATATATTAATTTTATTGCACTTCGGGGTTTTGGTTGTAGGATTAAGAATCCCTTACGATTAGTAGGTTTAATTAGGTTAAGTGCTTAAGTAAGTTAGGTTAAGTTAGTTAACTTGCTGGGTTTCAGCATTAGTTAAATTAATCTAAGCCTAATCTAGAAGGGTTACTCTAAGGTTCTTTAGAAAATTGGCCATTTTTATATCCCAATTAACTTTTGAAGCAATGATTCCAGAAAGTTCCATTTACCAAGAATAATCATCCCATTTAATCTAAATCTCCCTTTGTCCAATCCCAATTTTTCCTTGAATATAGCACACTCTTTTTACAAACTTCATACTTAAAATCAACCAAAATATTTTTACCCGTCCAATTAATTCGCATTTAACTACTAGGTAATCATTTGAATTATAAACTCCTCAAGAGAACGATATCTTAGGGTTAACTTCTACTATCCCCTTGATCTCTAATTTCTTGAAGGGCGGGCCCAAAGTAGCACTATTGCGATAACCCCAATTTTGGTGCTCTTCACTATGTATTAGGCGTCATTATGAGCCTACACATACCATTATACAACAAGGCATTTAATGGGTTGGATTCTTGATATAGATAGATATGAGAATCTTGGTAAGTAATTTATAAGTATTTATTGAAACATTTTTAAAATCTTAAGATATGCTTTGGCCCAGTGAACTCTCCGGCTTTAGCCTACCTATTAACTGAATCAAGACTCAAGAGAAAACATCTCTATACAAAATTTTAAATACACACATATATAATACTCCCTCCAGTCCTATATATAGAACCTATTTAGGAAAGTGAGCTGATTCTAAATATATGATCTCTTTCTAATTTTTATTTCTCAAAATTTTTTGAAATTATCCCGGTGGATGCTCCTCAATATTAAACAAACAAGAGTAAGAGGGTAAGAATAAAGGTAAATGGGTAGGGTGCTTTGGTAATATCATGTGATTTTGACTAATTTAACTAACACCATTCATTTAATAAAATTAGATAAATATTCTTATATTTAGAACTGGAGGAGGTAAAGTGTTATGACTTATGATATTGGATCAAAATATTAAAAAAAAAAGTTACAAAATTTAGTGATGAAGTATAATTGCGAAGGTTATGAGTGGAAAAAGCAATATATATATATATATACTTCTCTAAACTTATTTATAAATTACATTTAATATGTTTTATTGGAATCAAGAAAATTGGGAAAAAGACAAAAAAATCCCTTCCAATTTGCAAAATCCCAATAACAACTTCATGATAAGTATTAACAACCATTAACAACTCAAAGTTCCTTATTTGGGATTTTACAAATTGGAAGGGATTTTTTTTGTCTTTTTCCCAAGAAAATTTATATATTCATTAATATACTTTAAAATTTAACAATTTTTGTACTTTACCCCTATTTATTATACACAATATCACATGAGAACAAAATTTAAACAATAATAAATGAAGGCTATACAAAAATAGATCAAAATACAATGACAAAAATAGATCAAAATAATTCTTCTTTATTTATTTTATAAATAGAATCATAAAATTATATATACACAATACATTAGAGAGGTTAATGGAGGAGTTGGGTATATATGTTGTGGGGATGGCAGAGTCGGTGGGTGGGCAGTTGTTGCCACTTTTGTTGCGCAAAGTGCAAATGTGACTTCTGACGCTGTCCCCACTTTGCCCTCTCCCTCTTGCTCATTCCCACCCAACTTTCTATCTATCATCCCTTTTACTGTGGGAAAATTAGAAAAAAACCTTTAAAATAGGTAAAAGGCAGTTAAATACAGGGAATTAAAAAAAAAGACAATTGATTGCTAAAGACTTATCTGTCCTTCTATAAATTTAATTGAAATGACCAAAATGTTCTCAACAAAAATAATTTTTAAAAATGTTTGGGTCATTTTAGTTATTTCCACTAAATTTTCAAAAAGACAGATAAATCAATGACACCTAACCGTACTTTTTTAAATTCGTTATATCCAACTATTTTTTTTAAGAAGTCTTTTTTGGTATAGTCCCTTTTTCTCTTTTCTATTATCCAAATTTCTTCTTCTTCTTCTTCTTTTTTTTTCCTTTTTTCAACTAGTGATTCAGTACAATACAATAGAAACAGTTAATAATTTCTAGACAAAGTTACAAGTTTAAATCTTATGAATGAAATCCATTTCATTAAGTACTTCGAAGGAGACTAAAACAACAAAACTTCAGGATATTGAATTTAATTAATCAGAAGTATCAAATAATATAAATTGTCTTTTAAATGAAATCTTATATGAAATTAGATGATTAAAAGTACATTTTGGCCAAAAATTTATCAAGAGTGGATTTGCTTTAATTTCACGCTTAAAATTAGTTACAACTTTTACCAACACTCAATCCATTGAAAACTGACAATGTAACACGCACACACAAGTCATCATAAAGTTGACTTATTTTTCTTTTATGGGCGTGATCCAAATAAAAGATTGGATGATTACTTGCTAGAACACGAGTCATAGTTGTGGTGAATGAAACCAACATAAATAATTGGTGTGTGAGACGGCAAGCCCCACCCAATGAAATTGCATTTCTGAAAAGTGATGACACACAAGAAAGAGAAGTAGTGCTATTCATATGCATGCATGTCTAAAAATTTCTTTTGCCTATCCCACTCCTATATGTGTATTCCTTCAATTCCCCTATAAATACATTTCCATTAATTGAGGACTTCGCAGTTATATAAACGAAAAAATGATAAAGTCACAGAGATCTCTTCTCATAATTTCATTCTTTATAGTACTCATTACGCTGTCCAAGTCAAGCAACGCCAGGCTACATCCCAGAAGAAATAACACCTCGCCATCTTCTTCTTCAGGTGATAGCATTATATTATTATTATTAGTAAGTAAACCACGTTTGATTTCTGTCCCAAAAAAACCACGTTTGATTTTATCATGTTTCCAACAATTTTTTTTTCTACTCTCATATTGTTTGAATGTGTATTGAATTGAACTTTTAAAGATTTAGGTATTTACTCTACTGTTCATTGATTATTATCAGCTTTAATTTGTTTATCAAACAAGCTACTAAAATTAGTTAAGAGCAATAATAATTATACAAGAAATATAATTTCTCTTCCAATTATGCCGTAATTATTAAAGATGAAAGAGAATATAATGTATGGGAAAAGTATAATGAAGGAGAATATAACAAATAATAGATAATAAGGTGAAAGAGAATTAGTGTGTTAAAAGTCGGACCAGAAATCAAATGAAATAACACCATATTACTACAAGTAGCTCAAAAATATGTTTGCTTTTTTAAAAGGGGTCAAATTTTTTAATTCAATATTCCACTAATTGAAGTTGGATTCTTAATATGTCCTAATAAGGTGGTCTAGTTCAGGTGATGGTGATGGCAAGTTTTGTCTGAGTTGGAGATTAGGAGTGGAGGCGAACAACGTGGTGGCTTGGGGCACAGTGCCAAGGGAGTGCCAAAATGAGGTTGAGAGTTATATGATCGACGGACAATACGATGAAGACTTAGATTTGGTGATGCAACAAATCTTCACTTTCCTCAATTCCATTCCTCTTTCCTCAGATTCCTTTGATGCCTGGGTTTTGGACGTTGACGACACTTGCCTCTCCAATCTTTATTACTACAAAACCAAGAGATTTGGGTACGTACGTATGATATCATTGTTGATCTTTACATTCTTTTTATCAATTTTTTTTTCTCCTTGTAATTTCATTTTTTTTTTATCCCTATAGTTTTAAGGGCAAACTAAAATAAAAATTCGTTAAAAGTATAGGATCATTCCTTAACTCATAGAATTATTATGATATATAGGGACCAAAACCAAATTCGATCAAAGTATAAGGGCTAACAATGATATTAATATGATTCTTGTCAAGTTTTATATGAATGAGGTAATCAATACATACGTATATAGGTGTGAGCCATATGATCCAGTAGGGTTCAGGACGTGGGCAAGCAAAGGCGGGAGCCCAGCAATAACACCTGTGCTTCAATTATTTAACAAACTCATAGACAAAGGATTTAAGGTATTCTTAGTCACTGGAAGAGACCAACAGACTCTTGGTCAGGCCACTATCAATAATCTGCACAATCAAGGCTTCATTGGCTACCAACGCCTTATTTTGAGGTAATCAATAAAACACACAGTCACACAATTGTCCCATTAATTTCCGTTTTTCTTTTTTGTTAAACTTTGTCCCATCAATTTCTCATTAATTGGGTTTCGATTAATGGATAATAAAGGTGTTTATTTGAATTAATTAAAAACTGTGCAGGAGTGGAGAATATAAAGGACAAAGCGCAGTGAGGTACAAGTCAGATATAAGACAGAAATTAGAGAAGGAAGGTTACAGGATTTGGGGTAATGTGGGAGATCAATGGAGTGATCTACGTGGAGACTCTATAGGCAATCGCACATTTAAGCTCCCTAATCCCATGTATTTTGTCCCCTAATTAATGATTTATCTCCTTTTGTTTTTTATATATATGCTTTTGCACCATGTTTGGAATTTCCAATTTTAATGCATGGCTCTGTCACTCATTCACTATGTATATCCAAATAAGAATAATGTGAAGAATGATGGATTACAATATTAATTCTCCATTGTCATGTTTGAATGATTCAGATCAATAAAGAAAAATCTAGGCAAAGTACTAAAGTGCATGTCCTTCTTTTTTTTAAAAAAAAATTATAATTAAAGAGAATAATTATTATATTTCCGATTGAGATAATGTTTTTGGGAGAACCATACAGTATTACAGTTAGGTCTCAGCTATCAGTTCAATTACCTTTAGGTTCTATTATATAGACTGAAAATAAAAATTTAGATTATTACAAATTCATGTCTCTCAATTGCAAATCATATATTATTTATATCTCAGAGATAAAAATATCAATTATTTTAATTAAGAAGAATATAATGATCAAAAGAAACAAGGAAACAAACATTCAAGAAGTTTTGGCAAATAACAGATGATATTAAAGGGAGGCATATTAAGACTCAAGAGACCTGACAATGTGAATTACAACAAATAACTGCTGGTTCTAAAGAGAAATGTAAATTAAGTATATATCTGTTGTAGTGCACTAATTAATTATAGGAACACTCAAGGGGAGGCACAGGGTACCTAGTTTTATCAGAGCAATAATCATAAGTCATATAATTGGCCTTAACATTTTGATAAGCAGCTTGTCTTGTGGGGTCCAATTGCCAAAACTGTTGCTTGTTCCACCAGAATTGGTTAGAAGCACAAGCAAGAAGATTATTGTCATTATTAGTTGAGAGTTGAAGTTGACACCCATTGATATCAAAACCTTGGAAGTATGCTTTGAAAGGAGCATAGCTCCAATTAGTCTTGGCATTGCCTCCATCAGTAGCCCAACTATCTCCATCCCATAAGGTTGCTTCTATTTGCATTGCCTTTGATGGGTATGCCACTCCTATATCACTCTTATTTTTATATACCCTTATTGGGATTTCGTCCACATAAAATCTGCCAACCCCAACAAGTAATTCTAATTAATTAAATTGAAAGTAAATCAATATCAAGCCTGAAGAATATACACACACAGAGTATGCTTAACGAAAATAATTGACACTTTGATATTAAAAATTTGAAAATTATATTATTTTATTGATATCAAAATGATATTTATTTTATATAAAGTCTAATTAAGAAAATAAAAATCACTTGAAAAGTTGGAGCATAACTGAAGGTATTGGGTGCACACCACAGTGGCTAAAGAACCAATGGTGTAATTATCAATCAAGTCCTTAAATTTTCATAACTACTGTCTCAAGTTCTTAATATATAAGACTCGCATTACTTTATTTGAAGAGATTAAGATAACTTAATACGTTTAATTACATTTATATACTAACTAGTTTGAATAATACAAAACTTTATAAGTTACAAAGTATTTTAAAAAAAATTAAAATAAATATTTAAAATTGATTTATTTAGCTTTACTCCCATAGAAAAGGTCAACTACTTCCTCTTATTTTAAGGATATGAGAGGCAGTATATACTAATAGTTCTTATGATGTTATTTATTTTCATACTATAAGGATTGATTGAGTATGATCATGAAAATTGGAGGATTTAATTGATGAATAGTGAACTTTAGAAACCAAATAGATAACATGAACAAATCATAAAGATCAAAACTTGAATTATGCCACAAAAAGAAAAACTTACACAAGTTGATGGGGGTTCCAAAGAAGTCTGTAATCATGAAAATCAGCAGTGGGATCAAACCAAAGGTGAATTCTTTGTTCTCTGTTGCCCCTACCGTCTGCAAATACATTTGTCTGTAACGTGTAAGGCTTGCCTTCTCTGTTCCCCAAAAATTCAAAGTCTACTTCGTCATGTCTCTCTCCTTGAGATGTTAGCTGCCTCAAAATTAATTACAACGTAACACTATTATTCTCTCATCTCCATTATTTATATCCATATTATGAAGGGAAAAATATACTTTTGAAATTCAAAAAGAACAAATCAGACCATTGAACTAGGGAAATCTCAAGTCAGCCCTAAGGAAGGGATATATGATATTTTCATATTTTTAAAAATACACAAGTGCCCCTAGTAATTGATGTGGGATTTTCAAATTTTTTTAAAAAAAGGCACAAACACCCCTAGTAATTGATACATGTATTTATTCACCAATTCAAAATAAAGATTTCCAGTTTTATCATAACGATTTACTATTTTATGCTAATAATTCACAACATTGGCCTCGTTATAGGAAAAAGAGGGAAGTGAGTCATGAATTGTTAACTTAAAGTTGTATGATGTAGTTGGGATCGTCTATTTGAACTTGTGACTATTAGCATAAGAAGATTTTCAACATTGGTATTGTCAATTTCTAACGGTAAAAAGAAGCACATGAATTGAAATTTTTTAACTTGAAATAGAAAATCATTACAATAAAGTTGGAAATGTCTATTTTAAACTTGTGAATGTTAGCAAAAATTTAGAACATTTGTGCCTTTTGATAAGATATGAAAGCTCACATAGTAAGCTGTGACTACTCCAGCTGAATCTCTATCTGGCATTTTGATCTTCAAATGAAAAAACCCAGAGCCGTAATTCACCTTGGATCCAAAGCCAGAACCTGTCAAGAAAAGGAAGAAGCATAAAACGGAAACCAGTATATAATTAAACGGGTCAATATATAATGAATAAAGGAATAACATAATTTCTACAGTTCAAGTTTTAAATTTATGTCATTCTATAGGTGAAATGATCCAAATTTTTATTTAATTATAGAGACTAGTGTTTTTAACAAAATGAAAGTTGAAGGATTAAAACAAAAAAAAATAGGCAAACTCTAAGTAACAAAGATTGTATTAACCTATTAATGACATCTGATAAAGAATTAATGCAACCTATTTTTTTCTGGGTATAATACTTCAATAAATATTATTAAAGTTATGTATTCGTAATTAATATTAGGATGATCACACATCTAAGTAAACGGTCATAGCAGAATCGATAATTTTAATTTAAATGTAGTTTCAGCAAATGTTGTTGGCAAAAAGAAAAAGTTAGAGCAATTGGTTCAATATTAAAGACAGTATTAGAAATAGAATTATTAGAGGCCAAACTTGTTTAAGTGGAACTTAATGGAAGAGGCATGAGAATTAGGTCCTGTATCTCAACTTCAAAATTAACTTTCTCCTATTAATACAGGCAATTATTCATCGTGAATTCCACGTCGAAATTATGGCACTATAGCAGAGTTTTTATGAAATTTTGAATTCTCCAATTTTATGATCCAGTTTTTCAAACATGATTTTCCTCAACCAGCTAATTTTTTAGCCTCCCAAATTTACACACTATCTAACAAGACAACTGTTCCTTGTTTACTTTTAGTCATATCATTTAATTTACCTAACCATAAAAGTCCTTTAAGAGTAAGTAAGAACCTACAAGTTCATGTGTTTCACAAAATAATAAAACTGCATAAACATAGAGAATATGGTATTGAGGACTTTTACAAAAAGACAATTTTTTGTCTCGCAAAATTCACGAGTCCACTAGTAGCATTTCTTATATATTTTGTGCTTTTAATGGGAGTGTTATATATGAAGACCATTATATGACAAAAGATGTTTGGCTTGAGATGACCATCTTAACTAGATCTTTGTACTATTTCACCTGTAATTTTTTAGGAATTTAATTATTTCAACATTCAAGTGTTTTGGACTTGACCTTAAAACGGTCTGTTAGACTTTCTGCTATAGAAAATTAATTTATGCTTAATTTTTTATACTCATATTTGTAATTTTTTCCTCTCGAACCTAACATCTTGAAGATCAGAAACTACAAAAATTATCTGTTAAAGTGACAGGTTCATATTTGTAGAAGTATAAATTATAGACATGTAAAAAATTAATTGAAATATATATATATATATATATAAACAAATGACGAATCAAAAGTTTTATATTTCAAACCAAGCAAGAAAATATTATATATTTTTTATCCCTCCTGATTTAGTCCTTATAATTTAAACATTTATATTTTTTCGTAAAAACTGAAGAATTATTTTTTAGTCCTCAGTGTAAAAGTCATTTATAATACAGTAAAAAAAATCCTGCCATTGTTTATATTATATAGGGTCAAAATATGATGTACGTAATACTGTTTCATTTTTTTTTTGTATATTATATATTGTCATCAACATATATACAATACACATTTTGAAAACGACGGGCAAATAATTTATTATATAAGACAAATTTAAAAGCCTGTAAAATATGTTAATTGAATAGAAAAATTCTAAGTTTAAAAGACCAAACAAAAAACTGAGTGAAAAATATTTATACTCTATTGAACTTTTTAGTCTTTGGCCATTTAAATGTCTATTGGCTCTTTCTTTTAACAAGAAATACACCAAAAATATATTTATATATTCAAGTCCATATATAAAACTGAAGGGAAAACATTGAACAGTGAAGGATTATATTTTATTTTCCCGCATGAACATCTAAATTTGTGTTATACCATTTCAAACAATAATTCTGCAAAACCTGGATATGTTCTCTCTCTGCATCCTTTTACTTTTTTTTTTTAACTCTGGGAAGAAAAACTTTTTTCTTCTAGATTTACTCTAATCTAACTGGTCTCAAGTTAAATCCAATGCCAAGTAAAATTACACGCCCGTTTAGATTTGGAAAGAAAAACACATACGTTAACCCAAAACGAAATCATCAAAATCGACATGAGTGAATATATATGTGATGATCAAATGAAAGAGAAGGAACTAAGGCAAAAGTAAACAAAAATATAATATACCTGAAGCTTTGTCCATGGAGAGCTGAATTTCTTTCCCTTGATTCAAATACACAACATGATCTCCACCCCAAATAACCTTATAGTTTTCATCAAACCCTATTTCTCCATTTTCTCCAAACACACCACCACAAACCAGAAATAAGGAAAGCAAAACAAATATCAAATAACTCATAAATATGTGTGTGTATTGATATTATAGCAAAGCTTTATGGTTTCGAATGATTTGGTAGTGTGTATATATCTCAGTTGACACTTGATATAGTTGTTTGGCCAAACACTTCGGTGCTTATATACATGAAGAAGACGTACGTAAACTTGACCGTCCTATGAAGACATTAAAAAGCATAAAGAAGTCATAACCCATACTGTCCTAACCAATACGTTATTGACTTATCAACCCTAGCTAGCTACCATAACGAAACTCACATCATCATCCATCATCATATCAAGTTTGGCTTAGTTTAGAAGCAACGTTAATTAATACTTTAATTGATCGCTTCCATACTCATTAATATTCTGTTAATTTCTTTGATTCGAACACAAGTGAAGATATCCAAAAATATTGAGACACCACACTTGTTATCTAGAAAGGTTTGTTGCTACTTACTCATAATCATTAGCATATACTATTTGGATCTGGTTTCGATGAACATCATTTAGAACGATGCATGTAAAAGTGCATTTCTAGTTATTTAACCTTGTATAAGGTTTTAATTTAGTCCGGCAACCCTAACACTTTTAGTCTGATATGGTTATTTATTTTATTATCATTGTTATTTTAAAAAAAATCAACTTATATTAAAAAGTCATTAATTGAGAATAATTCATCAACATTTTAACCTTTTTACTAATAAAATTTAAAGCGTTAAGGTTTAAGAACTGAAAAAGATCATACTATATAAAAAGATACTAAAATAAAAACTAGTGAAAAATTAACATACCTGAATATATTTTTTGTATTTTCAATCTTATCTGTTTATATTTAATTTGGATTATTTGAAATGTTTGTAAGTTTAACTTAAATAATTATCTCTATAAGTAGATATTTTAGAGTATTACTACTACGTCATCATTATTTTACAGCTTGATTCTTTCAAAGAGAACAAATTTTAACATTTCATAACAAAATATCATGTGAACACTTTAAATTTCATTTGGTCGTTTAATGTTTTTTTTTTTTTTTTTGTGCCTTTTGTATTTAAGTAAAACGTCTTTTTCTTTATTAGTAACTTCACCAGAAATTTTTCTATTTTTTTTAATTACCAAAGGTTCTTTACAAAACATTTGAGCTTGACATGTAAGTAACTTCTCTACAAAATGATTGGTACTAATTACCAAGGTTCAAAAAACCGGACCGGGCATCGAATCGGTCAAGTTAGTGGTTCAAGGGTCAATGGGTTCGACCGAGTTGACTCGGGGTCAACCCGGTGTTAATTAAAATAATATAACTTAATAAAAATATTTATAATTAGTTGGAAAAGAATAAATATATTTAAGTAGAAATATTTTTAGTTAAATTTAAGGTGGTTAAGAGAAGGTAGTCAGGTAGATCACATGATATTATATAATATTTGTGTACCTTATATTAAATAAGATCTTATTAGATTATATATTTATATGGTAAAAATATTGTATAATATAATATTTCTATTCCAAAATATGAAATTGAGCTTTGAGGTTTTATTAATCTAATAATGGATTTTTCTAAATTCACAAGCAAGATAATTGTTGAATATAAAGCTATTTTCTTATTCATTTATTTATTATTTATGTTGCTAGCCTGGTAGGAAGAGAGGGCCCAAGCCCAAACTTTTAAGAAACCCTAAGTAGTAAAATGCAAGCCAGCTCATCTTATTCCAATTAAAAAGTAGCCGCATCTTCTAATCTCTTTCATCGTCCAAGTACATCGCCGTTTTCTACAGAAGAGCCAATGTCTCCATTTGCAGAACTCAGAAAAAATCTATGGCATTTGAGATTGATCTCAACACAGTCTCCTTCAGCCATCATTTCTTGTAATCGTCAAAACTTTTCTTAGTTCCAGGTTTTCCTTCTCATTTTTTCTTCTGGTTCCATCTATGCTCCCCTTCCTCTTCATCGATCAGATCTGGTTTTGTCGAGCGTTTTATCTTTTTGTTTTAGCAAAGAAAATAAGCCGGTTAACCCGTCAACCCCACGGGTTTCCCGGTTCTAAGCGATTCTGGCCGGTTTAACTCGGGATTTCCCCGGGTTATGTGGATGCCGGTTTACATGCTGAATCAGCCCGGACTAGGCCACGGTTCACCGGGTTTCCGGTCGAACCGCCCGGTCCGGTCCGGGTTTTCTAACCATGCTAATTACCAATCCCACATAAAAATTAATTGTACATCTCCAAATCATAGAGGCGTAAATGAAAGTGTGTATGGATAACTATGGACATATCCAAAAGGCTGATTTTGTGCAACGGCTCTTAAATTATGTCACAGTCAGTTACGTATCAATCTTTCTCTATCTCACTGGTTGATGTCACGTTGGATAGAGAGTGTTGTTTGTTGTATTATTGTCTTATTAGGCTGGCGACTAGTATATAGTATTACAATGACTTTGTTCATCGTACTCAAGGTATGTGTTGATTCTTATTTTTTATTTTTTCTTTGGTTAAAAGCCTAAAATATCTCGAAAATATTTGTGATTGGGCATTAGGTGTCTAAAAGTTGTCATTAGAGTAGTATCAACCTAAAGTTTAAAAACGGAGTAATATTGCAGATGGCTGCATACGCGTTGACATCCACCTCACTTTATTTAACCACATCTTATATTTAACCTTCTTAATCTTTCTATAAAACAGTTAAATTTCATTATATCAAAAAATACCTCAAGTCAAAATATATTTCTATCTTAGACTTGTACTTCTTTTGTATATATATATCTCTCTCTCTCTCATATATTTTGTACGGTCACAAATCTTGTGGGTCTGATAACCCTTTCTTTCTTTCTTTTTTATTTTTTCCATGGTCTAATAACATATTATACTTTATGCATTCAGTACGTTTAATTTCATTATATCAAAATAACTTAACTTATTCCCACGGTGTGAACAATTGTTGCTTCTGCGTTTTGATGTCACTACAAAGCTCCAGTGAGGGGTTTGGGGCCTATGTAGCTCCCTCCAATATATCTTTTATAATGTTTCAATTTCTTATACACACACTCTTTTATTATTAAATTCTGTTTAAGATAAGTAACATTTTGATATCTTATAAAGAAGAGAAGAGGTATTTTTTATTTTGTGTTTCATTTTTCAAAGAAATAAATAAACAATGAACAATTTTCAAGTGTTTTTTTCTTAAAAAATATTAAAAAATTCAAAATTTAATTATTTTATCAGAGTAAGATATGAGAATGTCGCTCATTTGATATAGAATTTAATAATAATGAAAAAGAATATTTGAAAGATTGGAGCATTACAAAAGACATGAGAAAGCCGGCTCAAAGCAGGCCTCCATATCAAATATGGGTCAGGTGGAATCAATCATATTAAAATATGTCAATGTTAGTTGAACCCACATAGGCCATAGGGTATATGCCGAAAACAAAAAAACACAGGTCATAGGGTAAGCGGGCTGGCTCAAATGGAATCATGCAAGCCTTTTTTTTTTTTTTTTTAGAAAAAACCATTAAAATTAAAACCATCCTTCATTCTCATTTCTCTTTTTATGTTTTACATTTAATAACTCGTGTCCTTTGTTTTTATTATTTGTTGCAACTTATAGTGATAATGAGAGGGAAATGGTTACAAAAGTTTATGCTTTTTGTATCAATGGAATGAGTGATATATAAGCTTACATTTCTTAAACAAATAGGTTAAATGTTTCTAACATGTGTATATAAAACAAAACTACACGACATTAGATATTCAGTGTCCCAAAAGTCATGTGCAAGTTTTCTTCTTCTTCTTTTTTTTTTTTTACTCTAGAGTAATATGCACGTTTGTTGCTTAAAGTGAGGATAAATAATTCATGCCAATAAAATTGGGATCAACAATAAAACATGAAAACTTGAAAGAAAAAAATTGTAATAAAGGTTCATAAAAAAATTCTAATATTATTGTTGATAATAAAAGTGAATAAAGCACTTTCGCTTTTTGTGTTAAGGATATTATTTTTGTATGGGTTGACAATTTATTTATATTCCTAATTGTGAATTTAAGTTTTTCCCCTAACGCATTAGGAGGGCTCAACTCTTATCACCTACCCACATTCCACACCTTATCCTTATCACCTGAGCCAGCCTCAAGTTGCTACCATTTATTCGTCATATTTTGAGGAATTGAAGTTGGATGTAAAAAATTTGTTTCGATACACATTTTCAACAAAAAAAAAAAAAAATCATGCGGCCAACCATAAGACACTAATATCAACTATAACAAAAAGCTAGTGACCCACCCATGACTCTTTGGTCTAGCAGCACTAGATACGCCATCCTTTGTGGCACCAGATCAAAACTTTGATCCCCACACCCTTCAAGCTTGCGCCTGTCGTCCAAATCTCTTTCAGCTCTCTTTGCACAATCTTATTGTTTCATTTAGTTGGCTACACTGCGAAAATGATGTTTTAAGACAGCCAACATATAATCCCTCGGCGCAGAACTTGTATCTACAGCTTCAACAATGGCCTCTTTAGGCAAATAAGGAACATGTAGTGGAGGCTTATACACATACAATATAACTCATAGGAAGTGACTTTTGTTGGTTGTTACTGTATGGAAGGTTGTATTATACTACCATTCAGTTCGTGTAATCTCCTAGCTCCACTCCTTAGGCATCTCCCATTCCACAGCGTGGGAACGACTTTCAGGCATGCAAGATTAAGAAAGAGGGCTCTGGTTACCACTGATGTAGTAGGCCGAGAGAGAAGCAGAAACAGAGAATTCAGAACTGAATTTACCTGATACAAAATCATAGCATAATCAGACTCCTAAGCCTCTTTATTCATAGTAGTCTAAACTCTAAACCCTTACAATCAAGTCATATATCGAAATCATAGCTATCATAACAAATTAACTAACTCCTACTCCCTTTTATATTTATGTCAGTGAACAGCAATAATTATTCAATTGCATCTTTACAATTAGAAAGAGAAAATAAGGAAAAGGATTCAAAGACCAAAACCCTTCACAGTGACAGTAAACAAGGTCTGGATTTTTCTACTCTCTACACTCATTCTCTCTCGTTCATATCTTTACATTTTCCTTTTTGTAGCATGTTCAACCAGAACAAACACATGCCTCTTCAACCTGCAAAACTCTCTTTTATCTAATCTTTAGGCAGATCAATTCAATGGTTATTCTGGGCTTCAATCACCATATGGACCTGGGGGCCAAAAAATAAAAAATAAAAGAACTGAGCGCAACAGTCACTGTAGCCCACAGCACCTTTAGATCCAATGGAGCCATGCAGCAACTACGAGGGAGAAAACAAGACTCGGTCACTTTTGCACATCCTCGTCGCCATATTCACATCCAAAACATAGCACCCAGCAAGGAGAGCCTCTCATCCAACATGCTCTATCATATTGTGTTGTTTCATTGGTTCTGAACTTCTGATATGCATTATTTACTCAGGATGACACCAGCGTCCTAGAGCAAGAATAGTTCACATAACATTCAAAATGTGCTCACCAAGCTAACTTCTGCACCCTAGATGGCAGTAAAATAAATTTAAGTATGACTGATCCAACCAAATAATAGTTATAGTTAGGGAGTTCAGAAGTCATTACGCAGTGTTGTACAAAAGATGTTTAAGCTTCAACGTATTTTATGGGACAAGCTATACCAGAGAGGATCAAAAAGGCCATCAGATAATCTATATATGTCCATGTTGATTATAATTTGAACAACACTTTTCCTCATTTCTATCTTCTACACATTGCCTTCAAAAAGTATTTCCTGTAGAAGAAGAGAATGTGGCATCATAACATAAAATCCAGTTCAAGGGCATAGCCAGCCAACTTCATCTGCCTGTCCAGTTCAGTTAACAGGAAATGAACTTCGTCAAAACATGGGTGGGATTTATCAAATGCTGCAAACTGATGAATTTTCTTTTCGATCTCAACCCAGCTAGATCCAGGACATCTCTTTTCAATACCCAGTTCCTTCATGGTACTTCGAATTTTTGCAACCTCACTCCACCGAGTAGCTTCAGCATACATGTTAATAAGGAGACTGTAATACCCACTGTTATCTGGCTCCAGTATTGTCAGATTTTGAACTGCAATATGAGCAATTTCCAAGTTTTTTTGAAGTTTACACCCATTCAATAAGGCACCCCAAATAACAGAATTAGGTTCAAATCTCATGCTTCTAATAATCTCCAAAGCATCTTCAAGCAAGCCAGCCTTGCTCAACAGATCGACCATGCATCCATAGTGTTCGACATGTGGAGTGATACAATAATTCTGGGTCATGCTCACAAACCTCCGACTGCCTTCATCCACAAATCCTGCATGGGTGCAAGCACTCAAGATACTGATAAATGTTATTTCATTGGGTCTGATTCCTTCCCTCTCCATTTTATCAAACATTCTCAAAGCCTCTTGAGCAAAGCCATGTGCAGCAAGCCCTTCAATAATAGAATTCCAACAAAACAGGTTTTTGTTATGCAATTTGTAGAACACCAAAAGTGACCTATCTAAGTTCCCACATTTTGCATACATATCAATCAGAGCAGACCCCATGTAAACATCAAGATCAAATCCATTTTGCATCACGTAAAGATGAACCTCCTTTCCTAGGTCAAGTGCTCCTAGATGGGCACAGGCTGAAATGACAGTGGTCATAGTCATTTCATCAGGACTAAAACCACTAGATATCATGCCATGGAATAGTGAAATTACATCATGAAATCTAAGGTTCTGAGAATAGCAGGTCATCATGGTTGTCCATGAAATTATATCCCTGGACGGCATTTGAGTAAACAATAACTCTGCGGACTCAAAATTTCGTGATTTAGTATATCCATCAATCATGGTATTCCATGTTGCAACATTCCTTTCAGGCATCTTATCAAACAATCTCTGTGCAGAATGCATATCCTCATGGCGAACATGAGCTTTAATCATTGTTGTCCAAGCAAAAGCATCTTTTTTATCCATATTATCAAAGACCCTTATTGAGCCCTTAATATCACCCAGAGTAGAATAAAACTCAACCAAAGCAGTCTGAACAAACACATGCAGCTCAAAGCCATGCTTCCAAATGTGGCTATGAATAGCTTGGCCGAAACATGAATTCAGCAGTAATGTAGAAGCTTTGACTAAGGAAGAAAACGTGTAACTGCTGGGTTTCACTTGATCTTGCAGCATGCGCATATAATATACCATAGTTTGCTCTGAGTAAGAGCAATGAACTGAGCCTCTAATCAATGCATTGTAAACAAAAGTATTAGGACTTTCCATCTGATTAAATGCAAAAGTTGCAAAATCCATGAATGAAAAGATTGAACAATAGCTTATAAATTGATTCATCAAGAAGCAATCTTGGTTGGCATTGGTCTTTGTCATGGAAGCATAAATCGATTCTAGTGTTTTTAGTGCAGTGCAAGCCTTTAGTTGGCGGAGAAATGCCTCTGATAGAGTGTGTGAGTAGCGGTGTTGCAAAAGACACTTTGAGATTGAAAATATCCACACCATCGCCTTGATAAACAATGACCGCTCAAGGGTGTTTGAGGTCTACTTAGCCATTTAGCAATGTCTTCGTTTCCCCCAGAAACCAAAGTAGCTGACACATTTTGAACATCAAATCCTGCCAAATTACATGGTAAAATAATAACTATATAGAGTTCATTTTCTATTTTCCGCTTGCTGTTTTCAAATGGGAAATCTTAAGAAAACAATGATAATTGTTTTAAAAGTAATGCATTGTTAGAAAAAAATGCTTGTTATACAAATTACAAAAAAAAAAAAAAAAATACAAAGGAACTTTGCATTTGTTCTCTGTTAACCT
This sequence comes from Mimosa bimucronata, assembly GCA_037074515.1. Lineage (NCBI taxonomy): Eukaryota > Viridiplantae > Streptophyta > Magnoliopsida > Fabales > Fabaceae > Mimosa > Mimosa bimucronata. Next base: position 9,260,875 of record CM073446.1, read on the forward strand.
CATTTCCATGTCTTGTTTTTTCTAAACTAGTTTTACCATATTTCTAACCAGCTTAGACATAAACTAAGTTGCATAAATGAAGATTTAAAAGGAAAATAGTTATTTAGTGGGCTTCATTTACTGGAAGCCAATCATACTCATTTTGGCAAAATCTAATTTATTTGAAGCCGCTAATTTGGCATTACATCTCACTCTTTTGTGATAGAATGAAAAATAGATAAATGGCTACTCATCGTGGAAATGATAAGGGGAAAATATATTTTTTACTGTATTAATGGAAAACTGTTGAGGGGAACCAAAACAGTCCATTGTTCTCCACAGCACCAAAAAAATATTCACTTTCAAATGCCGAAGCCAACTTCACAGCCTCCAATGAAGTGAAACATATAACAAGCAGACATAAAACAGAAAAACAATTTAAAGAGAAAAGAGATTGTAGATATTACCTGAAAATCTGAGCAATGAACTTGGTTCATTTAACAAGAGAAAACTGGGCTCAGCAGAGATAGGTCGATTTCGGAGAAGAGGATTCTTTTAAAGGCCTTTAATTCCTTACTGTGCAACTGAGAAATGAGAAATGAAGTTTTGATTGCGAACAAGAGGTCTTGGTTGGACTACGCAAACAGGAACGAGAAACGTGGCGGAAGAGATGGAATGAAAAGCAGGACATGTCTCCGACGAAGAGATGACCCAAAGAAGTAACCTTTTTTGAGTTTTTCTGATTTTCTCTAGTTTTTTTTTTTCCGCTATCAGTAGGGTTTTTTTTATTAATTTCGGAGCAAAAACTGGAGAAAAAACCAACTAACGCAGCGGTTGGTAGTGCTATCACTAGGTTAAATTAAAAGATTAGAGGTTACTGAAAAGACTTGAAGTAATACATTATTACACTTTTAATTTTTTCATTGAAATTATAAGTTTTATTTGGGGAAAATTGTAATCTAACAAATCTAAAGATAAATTTATTAAAATTGATTTTTTTTTTTAAATAAAACAATACCTCTATGCTTTTGCTTCTCTGTATAATAAGTCTAATTTGACAAGAATTTTCTGTCACTAAACAGAAGTCTAGTTTTAAGCTGTGTAAGCAAATCGGACCAGCCCGGCATGGTCAACCCGGAACCCGGCCATGGAACCGGTTCGGGCAAGCAACAAGCTCGGTCCACTTTTAGCTCGGCTTGTCCCGGGACAACCTAGGAGCAACACAGTCAACCCGTCGAGTTGCTGGGTTGACCCGGGTTGCATTTTTTTTAAAAAAATTAGTGTTAAATTAATAATTTGTGTTTTTTTATTTTAATGATAATTTTGATATTAATTACTGCTAGTTTAGTGACAAAAAAATTATTTGTAGGAATACTTGTTAACATTTATCTATTTTAACTATTATTAGGAAGAATATTTAGTAATTATTGATTGCAATGTCAATGAATAATAGATTGATGCTATTTATGTCAAAGAAACCGTAAAAAATATTAGATAAACATATGATTATTTTGTTAGTATTTCAAGGTATTGAATTGGTATTTAATATTTGACTGGTATGCTGGTAAGTTTTGAATTCAAATTATTTTATTTCTCACCGGTCTCGCTCACGGGTTGACTCTGAGCTGACCCACTAACCCTTGACCCACTGTCTCGACCGGTCTAGATACCGGTCCGGGTTTGATAACATTGGTTTTAAGTCGTTAGGGTCTACTTGGATTGAAGGAAAATTGGAGAAGAAAGAAAAGTAGGGAGGAAAATGGGAGATGAAGAACATTTTCCCCTACTTGGATAGAGGGAAAATGGGAGATGAAGGAAACGTTTGAAGGAAAATGGGGGTGGGTCCCACACCCATTATCCTCCCAACTTTTCTCTCAACAAGTGGAGAGATTTGAGGAAGAAAATCTACTGTCCACTGTTACCCTTTGCCCAACCCTTGTTTTCTTTTTCTTTTTCCACACTTTAATTGTTTTCCCTTCTAAACTGACTATACATCACTGTTTCTTTTTAAAATGGAAGCACCGATTTTTTTATGCTAGGAAACTACACGCACTTATGGAGAAATTCTTAGGTGAATCCGGTTCGTCACGTTATATGTGGTCTCACCCAATCACAAGCAAACATGTAGGATATGATGTGGATGTTACAATATGTGTAGGCACCCTAAACCAATTAGATGTTAGATAAATTTATTTTTTTCAACTTATAAAGTTATGAAAACACAAAATAATTTTTTTTATTTGATAAGTAATTTTTTAGGGTGCATACATAGATTATAATATCCACATTATATCCTACATGTTTGCTTGTGATTGGGTGAAACCACAAATGACGTGGCGAACCGGGTTCACCTAAGAATTTCTTCTCACTTATGTGCTGTTTTTTCCCCTTAAAAACCAATTCCTGGAGCCTACACGCATTTATGTTCCGTTTATTTTTTTTTTTAAGAAAAACAAATAACTAATATGGTAAAAAAAGGTTTGTTATATTTTTCTGGCAAGAAAAAGGGTTGTTATATTTTATAGGGATGCTAAATTTAATTCGGTATAATATTGTAATTCTTCCAATTTTTATTAATTAGTTATAATGTTGAATAATTATAATTTATTTATTTATTTAATACATTTAATTTTTAAAAATAAAATCAATTTTATATTATATATTTAAAAATAACAATTAATATATAATTTCAGTTTAAATTATTTTTTTATCTTATAAAACAACATTTATAACATTTTTGTCAATGTAACATTCAATTTAAATATGTTTTTTTAAATATAGAGGTGGGGGTATTTTAATCCTCAAATATTTACTCACTTTCTTTTCTCTTAGTTTTCTTTCATTCATCCAAGCAAGATGAGAGATAATATTTTCTTCTCATTTTTCTCTCCTCCCCATTTTCTCTCCTCCATTTTCTTTCCTCTCCCATTTTCTCTCAATCCAAGCATGCCTTTAATGAATAATAATTGTTTTACAAATTTTCTCATATTAATTGCAACGCATAAATAGTTGTTTGTTCAACTTTTCATTATTATCTGAACCCATCCAGTGAGATAAAGCTTTGTTGTGGTTTATGTTATTGTATAAAGTAGCAAATGGATATTTAGTTCAAGTTTAAATATATTTTCGGAAAAACCCATTTGTTTATACATGTGGTTTTTAATCTATTAATTAAATCTTTAATTTTACTCAATTATCACTATTAACCTCTCTATCTTTGCTATATTAGTATGGCCAGCCTTTGTTTATATAAAAGCTAATGGTGTTTAAAAATTAAAATAAAATATTTAATTATGATAAAAATACACATGAGTATCGAAATCAAAATTAAATAAAAGTATAGATAAAAAAATGTATTTTCTCTATATTTTATATAATTTTTTTTATTGCATGAAACGACGTCTTGAACTTGTCGTCTTAAGACTTCGGTTCTGCTTCCTTTTCGTTTGAAGTCTGAAGTTTCTACTTTCTTCCTCATTGCAATTTGCAAGTGGGTGGGACTATGCTTGGGGCAAGTATAGGTGGAAGAAGGTTGAATTTGAGAAGTGTGAATGTGTTAAAATTATGGATTCTACAGAGAAAGCAGAGTATAGCATCAGTATCATCATCGTTTTCAAGAGCCAAAGCCCCTCTTGAGATGGCGGCAAAAGATGGCGAGCTGCGAGTCTTCATTGTAGCTGGTGAGGTTTCTGGGGATTCTATTGCTTCTCGTTTCATGGCTTCTTTGAAGAATCTGTCCCCTTTTCCTGTTCGCTTTGCTGGTGTTGGAGGGTACGCTTTTTTCTTCCTCCTTGGATTAACCCAAAATGGAACATATTATTTGGAATGTTATGCATTGTGAAAATGCTTTAGTTGGACTCGGTTTCTGATGGGAAAAAATTGCAAATTTAAGTAATGAAAGAAACCCCTAGTTCAGTCCAAACAAATAGGTCCATTTCAATCGTTTCTTTGAATTCAGCCTCCAATCATCAGAATGCTTTGAATGTTTCCATTCAGTCCAATGGATTCCTGACATGAAGTGAGCAATTGAAGTGTGAGTTAAAGGTGCTAGGTAAGCCTCCAAGACATAAATATGAGATTTTGCATTAATTTATGGTTGAAAAATGAATTGAATAGCAGCATGGAAGGCGTTTGTTGATTCTAGAGCTCATCGTAAGGAAAATGATTATAGGAACAATGTGAGGTGTTCTTTCTGATTAATAGTTGTTAGCGTACTTAGCGTTGATCAAAGACCTGAAAATTTCTTCCAGGCATAGTTTTTGCTTTTGTATCTTAATTTCAGAGTCCATATAAGGTTTTATCAAACAAGTCTTTTTATTGTATCTATTCCAGGCATAAGATGTCCGATGAAGGATTGAAATCTTTGTTTCCTATGGAGGATATCTCAGTTATGGGGATATGGGAGCTACTGCCTTATTTGTATACCATCAGAGTGAGTGATGACAATGAAGGATCATGTCAATTTGTTTTACTATTGTAAACTGCAGCAAGAGTTTATTTGTGTGTGTGTGTGTGTGATGTGAATGTGCTTGCTTCAGGTATTTTCAATCATATGTGAATGAGTGAATCTGTATGTATATATTTGTTTGTGTGTGTGTGTGAGGGGGGGGGGGGGGAACTGCAAATATTGTTTCATAACTGTGTTTATATTTTCTTTATCAGTTGAAATTGAAGGAAACTTTAGAGGCAGCAGTTAAATTTGATCCTCATGTTGTATTAACAGTTGATTCAAAGGGCTTTTCTTTTCGGTTTTTGAAGCAGCTAAGAGGTATTGATGCACTGCATTGCTTAAAAAATTGATGCATATTTGTTGTTAGGAGGTATGCCGTATGCAAATTGAAGAATGGTTTTTGCAGCTAGATACAACCAGAAAAAATTGCCTTCACCAGTGCACTTCCACTATGTTGCACCATCATTCTGGGCATGGAAAGGAGGTGAAGCAAGACTAGCAGGGCTAGCAGAATTTGTGGATCATCTTTTGTGCATACTTCCAAATGAGGCTGAAATATGTAGATTAAATGGTTTAGCTGCAACCTTTGTCGGGCATCCTGCGATAGAAAATGTTGTAGAGTTGAATCTGGTATGAGCTCAGAATCTTTGGATGCCAATTTTTGTTTTTATTATGACTTGTCTCCTTTTTGTTGAAATTTTTGGTTATGAACATTGGATGAATGTGCAGAGAGACAAATCATCAGCCCTTAAATTGAGGGCAGAAGGAAATGGTGAAGATTTCCGTAGTAAACATGCACTGCCCTCAGGTAATGCAGATCTTGAGTATCTTTGCAACTTGTTTTCAAATAAAAGTTGTAGCATATTGTTTAAGGTAGTGCCATATATAAGAACTCATGTTTAAAATCATCAGTACCTCTCCAGTGAATATCTTTTCGCAGATAAATATTTGTTTTTTCCTTTTCTGCTTGCATTGGCAGACACTAGATGTGTGTATAACGTGATGGGCCATTGGCATGTTTTTTGGTAAAAAAAAGTAGTTTGATGTGGATTCATAATTATCAAAGAAAGAGAAAGAAATGAAGTTGAGAGAAGAACAGAGAAGTAGAGAGATAGGATAGAGACAGAGAAGAGGGGATTAGAAGATCAGAGGAAAAAGGAAGAGAGGCAGGATATTCTGAATAGTCTTTAAGTCTTATTGAGTCACAAATCTGTGAATTACATTTGAGGGGATGTATTTTTAGGCTTAAGGAGATAAGTAGGCGCTAAACTTCAAACAGCTAGTACTTACTTAATGTCTAACTAATTTCTAATATTCATTACAATTACACAACATAGTTGTAATTGGAAAAGTAAACTGTAAAAGGAAACCTTAGCTTTGAACTCTATTATGGGTTCCACATTTGAAAATCAAATCATTCATCATGTGGAATTAAGTTGAAGTTTATCTATTCTATAATATGATTTTATTTTTCTTGGACAAATACAGTACCATAATTTCTCGTTGCATTAAATTTAAAAGGAAGCACTGTCATTAGTGTGCTTCCTGGAAGCAGAGTACAAGAAGTCACCCGCATGCTACCAATCTTTGCAAATACAGTGGAGTTACTGAAAGAGACATTTCCAAATTTGATGACAGTCATTCATGTTGCATCCAATCAGCATGTGGAAAATTACATTGCCGCTGCTGTTCATAAGTGGCCTGTTCCTGTTATATTGATTCCAGGTGGATCCATAAGCCTAAAATATGATGCTTTTAGTGTAAGTCCTATTGTGCCTCTAGACTTCCATTGAAAAAGTGAAAATTCTTTCTACTCATTGCATTAGAAGATTCAACTTGTAGTAGAAATTTGGTTCAACGCTTCTGGCATAGGTGTGGTCTTGTCAACTGATTTGATTGCTACCTGTAAGAAGAAAAAAATTGCAAGTCTAAACTTGCATTGACATTTAGGAATTGATCTTCCATAAAGATAATTTTTTCTTATGTTGATGCAAATGGAAGCTAAATTTTGCCAAAATATATTCTTGGATGGTGGTCTTGGCATTGGCTTCTGATTTTTGTTAGTTCATATATTTAACTGACATGTATTTATAAAACAAGATCCCTTCATCTTCTGAGCCTGGAAACTGCAAGCAGACATAGCTTTGTGACAATTGATTTTTATTTCTGGTTAGAGCTTTAAGCATTTTCACATGAATTGCAGGCAAGCAGAGTTGCATTGTGCACATCTGGTACGGCAGCTTTGGAGCTTCAGCTTGCAAGAACACCTTGTGTTGTAGCGTATCGAGCACATGTTTTGACCGAATGGTTTATTCGTTATAAAGCGAAGATCGAATACATTTCTCTGCCCAACATTCTCTTGAGCACAGACATTATTCCTGAAGCACTTTTTCAATTTTGTTCACCTGGGAACCTAGCTTCATTGCTCGAGTAAGAACGCTGGGAAATCATACATGCTACTTCTATTTAGTAATACAAAAACTGTTCTTTCCTTTCCGGAATCCCGGAGTGAGATTCTTGTTTAATATTGCAGGAATTTGATTCATGACAACGGCTGTAGAGAAGAGCAAATAGTTGCAGCTGAAAAGGTTTTCAAACTTCTGTGCCCGTCAGAGGGGATAGTTCATAACATTCTACAAGGAAGTGTTATCAATCTTGACTGCATTCCAAGTGCAGTTGCAGCATTGACTGTATTAAATTATGGAAGTCAGAGTTCTGTCTTAAATTAAGGAAAGCCATTATGAACACTTTTCTGACTCATAGCTAGGGATGAACCTATAATGGGCCCGGCTGTGTTTATACTTGGCCTGTTGCCAGAGAGCACACTGACCTGGATTGGCTAATCCAGGGTAATTGGGGCATGTCTGTGCTCCTCCATTTCTTTTTACAATAAAACTTTAAAATGAGTTAGAGAAAGTTGAGTGCTTATATTTTTTGTAACTAGTGGCTTATGCTGAGCTTATGATTGTTTATTTTGATATGTCTTGACAAGCTCTACGCAGTGAAAATTTATTTTTCAAAAAAATTAGGTTTGGAGGAGGAAATAGGAGTTGACAGGAAAAGGAGGAGGAAATAGGAACAAAATGCAAGCACAGAAGGTTGGGTGTGACTTGTTGGATGTTTTGGAGGGAAAGGAGTGAGAGTGTGTTTGAGGGATTGTCAATAGTATTGAGATGAAGCTTCTGAGCTATGCACAAGAGTTGTTGAATTATATAACTCTGGTCTCTAAGAATCAGGCACCAAAATGCTTACTTTTGTTTTAAATATTTTACATCAACTCACATTGTTTCATAAATTTATATTTGCCCTAAAATATCCATTTTTTACTAGTTAGATGGGCATATACTAATAATATCATGAGGTTACAAGTTGTATTGAACATGTAACCTCCCGTTTACACAGGAATTTCCATGGCATTAGGCTACAAGGTCAATGGCATGATGAACAGTTTTCTAACTCGCGGCTAGAGGCAAACTTACAATGGTCTGGGCCGGGTTTATGTTTGGCATGGGGCCCAATCACATGCTAGGTTATATCCACAAATCTGGATTAATTGGTTATGACTGTATTTCTTCATTAAAGAAAACTGAAAATGATCTAGAGAAAGTCAAGTGATTATATTTTTGTAACAATTTGATTGTTCTGAGCTTATGATCATTTATTTTGATATGTCTTGGCAAATACTATGCAGTAATTTATTTAAAAAGTTGGCAAAAAAAAAGGGGAAAAAGGGAAAAAAATTAATTTAAAAAAAAAGGTTTTGAGGAGATATTAAGAAGAAAATTCGAGCACAGAGGGCTTGGGGTGTGATTTGCTGGATGCTTTGGAAAGGAATAGGATGGTGTTGACTTCTGAGCAATGGACAAGTGCTGTTGAATTCAATATTGATGTATAACTAACTTTATCTTAGATATAAGAACTCATACAGAAGTGATTTTTGTCTTGAATTTTATATTTTTTTATTTTATTTTAATGGGGTAAAAGTACATATTTATGAACAAATTATTTCACTACACGCACCTACTATAATAATCTTTTAATTATATGCAAACACGGTCATAATAAAATAAAATAATAAAAATCTAATAACATAGATAAGTATTTTAGACATATCATATATATATATACACACACACACATATACTATAACTAATTCATTTTTTTTAATCTCATCTTATATCAGAGATAGAGGGTACTAATACTACTTTTAACCAAAAGTTGGAGTTATCTGTGATATTAAAATAATAGATAAGCCTGACTTCCAATGTAATTGACATAGGACGGACTACCATAAATGTGACTGTTCTCGTTAAACTATTTTTTTGACGTTTTCAGACAAAGATTTATTTTGTATACAAATCATTAAAAAACAATTTTTTTGGTTTAGTTTCTATCATCTAAATTGATCTTTTTTTTAATTTATTACTTTGCCTCTAAACTTAATTTAGTCAATGACAAGGAAACCCTGAATTTAGTCATAAATGTCAAATTAATTGTGTAGTCTTTATAATTGTAACTTCTAATTTAGCCCAACTATAAAGATATTTGTTCAGGTGAAAGAGAAAAAAACTATAAAGATATTTCGTTGGACGATGCCATTATTGGTGGTTGGACTTATTTATTTATTTATTTGCATAAACAACTAGTATTCCAAGTTAACTATTATGTCACAAGGAATTCAACGGTCCAGAAAAATTCAGATTAATATTGAACACTCAAAAGTAGTACTTTGATCACTAAGGTTTAGTATTATTGCATGTCTAAACTCGAACTTAAAACCATGGTTAATTAGACTAGGGATAAGGGTTCTATTTGCCACGAAAGTTTTAACTAAGGATTATTGGATGTTCAAAAGTTTTTTATTTTTAGATTAATTTTACCCCAAAAGTTTTTTATTTTTAGATTAATTTTGCCCCGAAAGTTTTAACTAAGGATTGTTGGAGGTTCTTTATGCCTACTCCACCTGCTTCTTTTGGTTTGCACAACTGCTCCCATGAGATTGCATGTCTCTTTCTCATCCCTTCTTTTTCACCCCAAATAAACTTTCGTTGTTCTTTTTCTATCTCTTTGGTTATCCCTATAGGAATTCTATCATGCTGCATTGGGTATAAGGCCATATTACTTGTTACCGACTTGACTAATGTTAGTCTGCCAGCCAATGACAGGCAGGAGGCATTCCATCCATTAAGTCTGTTTTTTATTCTTTCCACCACCGTTGTGTACTTGTCTCTGCGCCGTTTGGGGTGAGAGATGTTCGCCCCAAGATATCTCCCCAACTCTTCAACTTGTTTGAAACCACTTCTACTGCATATCTCCTTTCTATCCGCTTGTTTGACATTAGTAGAGAAGTAGATAAATGTCTTCTCTTGATTAATTTTATGTCCAGACATATCTCCAAATTCCAGCAAACATTGTAAAATAACATTTATTTGTTTTGGGTTAGCTTCTGCAAATAAAACCAAATCGTCAGCAAACATCATATGTGATATAAATGGACCTTTTCGGCCCACTTTTATCCCTCTCCATTTTTTCTCTCTCACTCTATCTAGGATCATATGAGTCAATTTTTCCATTCTAAGCACAAATAGATACGGTGAGATGGGGTCTCCTTGTCTAAGCCCTCGAGAGGTATCAAAACCTTCAAGAGTTTCTCCATTCCAGAGGATATTTGTAGAGTTTGTATTAATGCATCCCATTAGTCTCTCTACCATGTCAGATGGGCATTGTAAGTCTTGGAGAACTCTTTCCATATAAGCCCAAGAAATCCGGTCATAAGCTTTCTCCAAGTCTACTGTAATTGCCATGACACCTTTATTGCCTTTCTTTTTTATCATAGAATGAATCATTTCATTGACGATAATGACATTGTCATGAATGTTCCTTCCCGGTACAAAGCTTGCTTGGTAGGGGGACACCACCTTGGTGATTATACTCTTTAGCCTCTTCACAATGATTTTTGGCAAGCACTTGTATATCACATTACACAAAGATATAGGTCTGAATTGGTTTACCTTCTCGGGGTTATCTACTTTTGGGATCAAGGTTATCAAAGTTTGGTTGACTTCCTTGATTTTTGAGGGGTGTTGCCACATGTCTTTAATTGTTTTAATAACACCCCCACCAACCACATTCCAATTCTTTTGGAAGAATATGGCTGGATACCCATCACTTCCAGGTGATTTGAGTCCTCCTATGTCGAACATAGCTTCCTTGATTTCTTCCTCTGTGATGTTTTTACATGCTAGCATCCATTCTTCATTTTCGATTCTCGGCCAAGAATGACTTGTTGTATACCATGGCTTTAAATCAGTCCCTTCTTTGAACAAATTGCTGAAAAAATTATTCACCAATTGTCCCACTTCTTCACTGCCTTCTACCCATATACCTTCATCATTTTTTAGAGAGCTGACTCTATTTCTCCTTCTCCTTATGGCTGTCTTTATATGATAGTAAGAAGTATTCCTATCCCCATCATTTAGCCATTTTGCTCTTGATTTTTGGAACCAAAGGATTTCTTCTTGGTCAAGGATTTCTGCTAGTTCTGCTCTTAATTTCCCATCTAAGTCTTCAAGGAACGGGTTGAATTTGTCTTGGCATGCGCGCTGAATCCCATTGATTCTTCTTATTAAATCATTTTTTTTCTTTCTAATATGGCCGAAGACATTGGTGTTCCATTCTTTGAGCTTAGGTTCTAACTGTCCAAGCTCACTTTTAATGTCATTCTGATGATTCCAGCTTTGCATTAAGAAATTGTTGAAATCCTTATGCTTTAACCATGTTGCCTCAAATCTGAATGGCCTGTTGTTTGCTTGTTTCCAGGTGTTACATACATCAATAATCAGAGGATGATGGTCAGAGTTTATTCTCGGTCCCACTTTGACAAAGGCGTCAATAAATTCCTTTCTCCATTCCAAGTTACACAAGGCACGATCCAGCTTCTTGTAGAGTCTATTTGCAAAATTAGTTACTGGGCCTCTCCATGTATACTTTGGGCCCTCTGATCCTAGGTCAATCAGATTGCAATTTGATATGTTGTCATTAAATCTTTTACACTTCCTTTCATCTACCATAGCACCTCCTCTTTGTTCCTCTGCAGTTTTGATGTCATTAAAATCTCCTGCAAGCATCCACGGCTCTGTGGTTTTCTTCGCTATATCTTCAAGTTTTTGCCAAAGAAATTTTCTTTCATTTTCTCTTGGACTACCATAAATAGCAGTAAAATACCAAGGTCTTCTCCCCAATCCAGTGATGTAGCAGTGAATGAATTGGTGATGCTTCTCCATTAATGAAATCCCAATTGAGTCATCATCCCATAAAATCCAAATCCCCCCAGACATGCCCCTAGCTTCTTCAAGAATTTGGAATTTGAAACCCATCTTTTTGATAATTTTCTGAGCATTTTGTCCACTACACCTTGTCTCCACTAAAACAATTATTTTTGCTTTGTATCTACACTTGATTTCATTTAATGCAAGCCCGAAAGATTTTCCGGTTGCTCCTCTTACATTCCAAACAATAATCATTATAAAATTATCTGGAAATATATTTACCTCTTAAGGCCTTTAATGTCCCTGCCCTTCATTCGCCATTAATTCATGGGAAATCTCCATGTGGTTCTCCTCCTCAATTTGATCCTCTATCAATTTTGCTACTGGCGACAGGCCCAATAGCTGACTTGGAGTCTCCAGGTCTGGTGGTTTTCCTTCCTCTAGCTGCATTCCAGATTCTGGGACGTATTCTAGATCACTATCCATGGTATTTGTCACCTCAAAGATATTGCCTGGCCCATTGGTCTCTTGTGATCCTTTATTTTTAGAATGGGCTAATTTAGCATTTTCAACCATTGCCACATTTTGAACATCCACTGGCCCATTTTCACTCCTCTTTACTTGGCCCATTTCTTTCCCTTCACTTCTCACTTGTTTCTCCTCATCTCTCTTCACGTGACTATTCTTTTCTTTCTTCTCTTTCATTGTATCACATGCTTGCCCCACCATCTTCTCTCTCTTCTCACCCATCTGATCACATTTATTATTCACAGTACCTACCACATATTTTTTTCCTATTTTCAATTGCTTGCCATCTACTTTTTTCTCAACTTGAACCTTTGACTTGACAGGTTCTTTTTTCTTGAAATCTTTTGTTGGCATTGGGTTGACATTGGAGATATCCTTCATGGGGTTTCGGTTTGGTTCTTCTGATTCCTCGTTAGTCGCCTCTTCTACTTCTAATATAGCAAATCTTGAGGGTCCCGCAAGCTTTTCTGCTTTTCCTACTTGTCCTCCTGTCTCTTTTTTGTTTCCCTCTCGAACTGCGTTCCGACGGCCTTTTCTTGGGTCTTGTGCTATCATCCATCCACCATACACACTATCCCTCGCCTTCACCGGATTTTTATCTCCGATCATTATTCCGGTCTCTTTTGCTTGCTCTACTCCTTGGATGTTTGTTGGTGTAGCCTGGTTTTTTCTTGAAGGGCAGTGGCTTTCATCATGCCCAAACTTTCCACATCTAAAGCAAATCAAGTGGAGTCCTTCATATTCAATTTTGAGAAGATTCCCGTCCACTGAATATGAAGGAAGCAAAGGCATATTTAGATCTATCTCTACACACATTCTTGCATACATGGTTCTAGCTCTGCATAGAGTCATTTCATCTACCTTGATTGCTTTTCCAATCTTGTTACCCGAGTTATAGAAAATTTTTTTGTCATAATAATCTCCGGGTAGTCCTGGTAATCTCACCCATATAGCCACGTTTCGAATCTTTTCTGCCATCGGATTGAAGTTACGCTTCCAAGTCTGGACTGTAAGGTAATGGTTATGAATCAACCATGGGCCTCCTTCAAGTGCAAAGAAATAATCGTCCAAATCTGAGAAAGATGCAATCATGTAGCCATTTCCTATATCAGATAAATCTACTTTTCCCCCTTTCCCCCACATGGTTTGAACTCTCCTTCTCATCTGCATAAATCCCAAGGATCCTCCCAAGAGTTTAATGATAAGAGACTTGGACCATTTCCTTTCTAGTCTTCTTTTCTCACTTTCAGTAAATTCTATCTGTGGTCCTGTGCAAGAGTCCGTGACAATGATTCCTTCTTTCATAGCTATGTCATTACTCTCGAACAGGTTACCATCCCATTCCTCCTCAAAATATTCTGATCCATCTTGCGATGTGTGTCTGATGGTTGATGGCTTCAGTATTTCCTTATACGACGGCACTGCTGGCTTGGTTTGGGATTCCGGCAATTCTTCCTCTATCATCCAATCATCTTCTCTCCGTGGTGTCATTACCTCACCAGAAAATGCTCCTTGTTTCTTTTGAGCTTTTCCTCCTTCCTCGTTTTCCGGCAAGTCTTTTACAATACTTCCAGCTCCCTTGAGTTCAGCTCCCAAAGGGTTAGTTTCAGGTGACCCATCTCTATGTATCCTAGTTGTGCTTGGTAACGGCCCTACTGCTTCATCTGAAGACCTCTGAACTCCCGGAGGAGGATCAGGTGGGTGCTTCCGAGAAGGATCCCCTCTTGGTATCATAGGCGAACGCTCCCTTTCCCTCTCACGGCTTCTCTCTCTCTCTATCTTTCTCTCTCATCACGCTCGACTCCTCAAAAGACGATTTCTGATACTTCCTAGCTTCTCTGACTCTTCTAAGGTCGCCTTGCATGCTACTGATCTTTGCAAACATAATGGAGCTACTTAAAGAGACGTTTCCACAGTTGATGACATTCATTCATGTTGCATCCAATCAGCATTTGGAAATTCACATTGCCGCTGTTGTCCATAAGTGGCCTGTTCCTGTTATATTAATTTCAGGTGGATCCATAAACCTAAAATATGATGCTTTTAGTGTAAGTCCTATTGTTCCTCTAGACTTCCATTGAAAAAGTGAAATTTTTTCTACTCATTGCATCAGAAGATTTAACATATAGTAGAAATTTGTGGTTCAACACTTTGGGCATAAGCATGGTTTTGTCAGTTGGTTTAATTGGCCAACGGTAGAATATGCAAAAAAAATGTAAGTCTACACTTGCATTGACATCTAGGAATTGATCTTTCTTTAAAGATAGCTTTTTTCCCTATGTTGATGCAAATGGATTGTAAATTTTGCCAAAATATTTTCTTGGACGGTGGTCTTGGCATTGCCTTCTGATTCTTGTTAGTTCGTATGTTTAACTTACATGTATTTGTAAGACATGATCCCTTCATCTTCTGAGCCTAGAACTGCAAGCAGATATAACCTTGTGAATAATTGATTCTTGATTATGGTTAGAGCTTTAAGCATTTTCAGCATTGTGCATAAGTTTTTGGCTTCATTTTCCACCTACGTAAGTCGAATGAAATCATGAATTATAGGCAAGCAGAGTTGCATTTTGCAAATCTGGCACGGCAGCGTTGGAGCTTCAGCTTGCAAGAATACCTTGTGTTATTACGTATCCACATGTTTTGACCGAATGGTTTATTCGTTATAAAGCAAAGATCCAATACATTTCTCTGCCCAACATTCTCTTAAACACAGCCATTATTCCTGAAGCACTTTTTCAATCTTGTTCACCTGGGAATCTAGCCTCATTGATCAAGTAAGATCACAGGAAAATAATTCATGCTACTTCTATTTAGTAATACAAAAACTGTTATTTCCTTTCTGGAATATCGGAGTGAGATTCTTGTTATATATTGCAGGAATTTAATTCATGACAATGGCTGTAAAGAAGAGAAAATAGTTGCAGTTGAAGAGGTTTTCAAACTTATGTGCCCATCAGAGGGAAGTGTTCATAACATTTGACAAGGAAGTGTTGTCAATCTTGACTACACTCCAAGTGCAGTTGCAGCATTGACTGTATTGAATTATGGAAGTCAGAGTTCTGTCGTAAACTAAGGAAAACCATTATGAATAGTCTTCTGACTCACCATAGCTAGGGATGAACTTATATTGTGCCGGGCCGTGTTTATACTTGGTCTGGTGCCAGAGCACACTGGGCTGGATTGGCTAATCTGGGTTTGTTGGGCATGTTAGTGCTCTTCCATTTCTTTTTTTTTTTTTGATAAATAAGATAGAAGCCTCAGCTAACCACTATGGGTTTAAAACACCCAGTACAATCGTTCAAGATAATCCGCTCCAGCTCATAAGGTGGTTTATCCACAGGATGAAAGCCATGAGGTGCATGTAATCCCCACTTTGCCAAAAGATCAGCAGCTCCATTAGATTCTCAATGAACAAAAGAAAGCATAACTTCCCAGTCTCTGCTCATAAGATCCTTTATCTCTTTCAAGAGACTATAATCTTCATGATTCATATCTAATGAGTTTTCCAGGAGAACAATTATGCATGTCAAATCAGATTCTAAAATTCCCATGACAGTCTCAAACCAGATAAGCATGACCAAAGTTCAGCATATAATGCATCACCATGATCTAACCTTTGCAAGAATCCACGTTGAAAAGTGCCATCAGAATTTCGGATTAGGCCTCCGCATGCAGTTGCATCCATTATACTAGAGAAGGCACCATCCACATTCAGCTTCACCCATTCTCCTAAAGGGGGTTCCCAACCAATGTCACTCTTTCTGAAATTTGCACCATCTATAAAAGTTCCAGTAAACCGATTCTTAAGCATGGTCATATTCTTAATTGTGGCAGTAACATCAGAAACGATAAATTCAGTAGGAACCCATTTATTCTCAAATATCAGCAAGCTGCATTGACAACATATCCACCAAACATGTGATTGTGAAATGAGTTGCCCAGTCTTTACTTCGTCTCAGGTTCCATTGGAGCCAATAATTAAAACTTAATGAGTAAAAAGTGTTCCATTTATCATAATCTACAACTTTCCTCCATACTTCCTTAGCTTGGCCACATTCTCTTAGCACGTGATTAGTGTCTCATGCTCATCACCACACACAGGACATGAAACATCATTTGTTAAGTCTCTTGAGTATCTTGCATAATTAATTAAGAGACGACGATGTGCCACAAGCCATAAAAAAACTTTACACTTCTTAGGTGCTCTAACTTTCCAAAGATTCTCCCATCCAATATTATTTCCAGCTTCATCCCCATTTAGCTTAGTATAAGCAGACCGAACAGTAAAATGTCCATGTCTATCCCATAACCACTTGACCTAACCTGTGACCGAATCAACATTAATTCTCTCCTTAACCTCCTCCCATGTTTGTTTAATACCAGCCCAAGTGTTGGAGCCATTACGGTTCATATTAATAGTAGGAATAATGTCATTGCCACACTTATATTTATCACGCATAACTCGAACCCAGAAAGCATCCCGATCAGTTACCATCTTCCATCCCAGCTTCATTAAATAGGAATGGTTTTGGAATTTGGCATGTCGCAAGCCTAAGCCACCTTTCCTCTTTTCTTTGCACACTTCATTCCATGATACTAATGGAATTTTCTTTTTCTTATTCGAACTGCCCCATAGGAAGCTTCTATTTAGCTGATCAAGAGTATCACAAACACTAACTGGCAGGTAAGATGTTTGCATGACATAGCCAGGAATTACAGATGAAAGATGAGATTAAAGTAGCTCTTCCTGCCAAAGATAAAGAATTCACCTTCCACTGAGAAAGTCGGGATTTCACTTTGTCAATCACCACATTAAAAGATGATTTTCCAACACGATCATGGTGAAGAGAAACTCCCAAATACTTCCCAAAATCACTAGTTTGGGTAAAACCCAACTCTTTGCTAATCTCCGAGCACCTGGTGTGATTCATATTAGTTGAGAAAAAAACACGTGTCTTATATATATTTACCTTCAAACCAGAACACCAATAGAAATAATCCAAACAATCACGATTTTTTTTCGCTTGACTAACAGAAGCCTCAGCAAACAAGATAACGTCATCGGCGAAGAACAAATGAGAGATAGGGGGTCCTTTCTGGGTCAATCTGATAGGATGCCAATGATTACTATTTATCTTCTGTTGAATGAGATGAGCAAGCTTCTCCATGTAAATAACAAGAAGATAAGGAAAAATTGGGTCTCCCTGGCGTCTCCTCGGGAAGATTCAAATATATTCGCCTTACTCCCATTCCATAGAATTTGTAGGCTAGCCGTACTGACACAACTTTGAAGAATTTGCATGACATGATTGGGGAAATTAAGCTCCTTTAAGCAATTGAATAGAAAATTCCAGTTCACCCTATCATAAGCTTTCTCAAGATCAATTTTGATAGCCATGAAACCCGTCTTACCAGGAAAATTCCGCATTGAATGAATGACTTCTTGAGCAACAATAATATTATCTGAGCTATGTCACCCCGGCACAAAACTGCACTGATTAGGAGAAATAATATGGGGCATAATGCTCTTTATTCTATTTGCCACAATCTTTGTGATGACTTTATAAAAGTTTCCGGATGGTCCTTCTTAGGAATGAGAACAATCAGGGTCTCATTGATATTTCGAATCTTCTAGGGTTTTAAGCACATTTTCTTCACAATATTAATAACTGAAGGTCCAACTTTCCATTGAGATTGATAAAACAATGCATTAAATCCATCTGGTCCTGGTGATTTCATTGCTCCCATACTGAAAATAGCATCTTTGATTTCCTTATCCTCAATCGGTCGAGAGCATACTCTCATATGAAAATCTTGGATGGGCGGGTAGGATACCGAACACACCATTTCTTCTCGAATACATATGTCTTCTTTAAACAAGTCAGTAAAATAGTTTGTGGCAAGTGCTTTGATTTGATCAAAGTCAAAACACCATTCATCATCAGATATACGAATAAACTCTATGTGATTGCTTTGCCTTCGCCTATTAGCCCTTGCATGGAACAATCTAGTGTTACGATCCCCATAAATACTCCATTCTGCACGTGCTTTTTAGGCCCATAATAAAGCTTCCTGGTTAAGAATTGTTTCAAGATCATTCCACATTCAGCTTGAAGGTCTACATAGAACCTGATATTACTACCATGCGCTATTTCTTTTGACACTCCATCAAGTCTTGTCAGTAACTTTCTTTTTCTCCCTTCAATATGGCCAAATACTTCCTTATTCCATTGGCGGCAAGCATCATCAAAAGAGTTTATATTTTGGTTCCAATCCAATGAATTACACCAATTATCGTCAACAAATTCACTAAACTTGTCGTGAAGCACCCATGATGCAATACAACGGAAGGGGCGAAGTACCTGATTGCGATCATGACTGGCATTTATCCAGAGAAGGATGGGACGATGATCAGACTTATAAAAAGGTAAATGAAAAACCTTTGCATCCTTGAAAAAATCACACCATTGTCCATTAGCCAAAAACCTGTTAAGGCGGGCCTCGGTATTCCTCTTTGCCAGGTGAAAGATAGGCCTTCAAAAGTCAAAACCGAAATCATATAGCGCCATATCTTCAGACCATTGACTGAATTCTTTATCAACTGAAAGTTTAGATACAACAAGTGATTTTCCCTCTATGTCTAACAATGTGGCATTAAAATCACCCCCCAATATCCAAAGGCCTGTTATTCCTTCACCAATACGGAACATCTCTGCCCATAATGTTCTTCTCTTTAGAGGATTAGGACTAGCATACACTACCGTCATAAACCATTTTTCATTTCGTTTACTCGCCACATTTAAGTGAATAAATTGACAATGTTGTTCCAAAACTATAATATTATTAATGCCATCTCTCCAAAGACACCAAATACCCCCACTAAAGCCTTCTGCAGGCGTAAATGTAAAATTATTAAATCCAAGATTTTTGATTATTTTCTCGGATTTAGCATAATCAGAACGAGTCTCCAACACAGCAAGAAAGTCTAAATTATGATGTTTCTTTATTTCCCGCACTAGGCTTGGAAGTGACTACGAGTCTGTGCCCCTTGAGTTTCAAATCATGTAATTCATGGGGAAACAATTATTTGAGAAGAGGCTAAGTCAACGCCACTGTTGTTCCCATTATCATCCTGTTGTGCTTGCAAATTATTCACCTCGTCTTTCAAGCATAGTTTCAACACCCTGATGGCTAGGCACCTTATTCATACCACTTTGATGAACCAAATCCAAACCAGTCTCCATGTTGTTCTCTGACGCAAGAATACTAGATGGGCCAATAATTTCGGCCTTATTCATTTGTCCCTGTTCACTTGTCTGAGCAAAACAATCAATAGCAATATTTATTTTGTAAGACCGAAAAAGGATTCATGCTTGTCAATGACGGGCCCACTTGATGATTAGTGGTTTTATTTTTTAATTTAGGCTACACAAAAATTCTGTTCTCCTTTCCAACTCCCTTAGATTTATCCATTTCTTTCCCCTTTGAACCTACCACAATCCACTCAGATTTACCATTAATAATATCCTTCCTAAAAGCTTGCCCAGTTGACTTATTTGAATTTGAAAATCCTCCTGATTTATCCTTCATTAAACCCAAATCATTAGCTCCTATTTTTCCAAGATTGCCACTCTTTGCTTTATCCTTGATTGAAACTCCATTAAAATCCCTCCAATCTCCACTCCGTGATTCTTGGCGCAAATTACGGCGAAGTAATATCTGTGGACCAAAACGGGAATTGTCCACAATCTGCTCTTCTCTGGTGGCCGGATTCTGAACCTTTGATCCCGACGATGCATTCTGAATCTCATCACCACGCTTCATTTTTCTACCTCCAACCTTCAAACCCGATTCCTCCATTTCACCAACCTGAGATACCGTCATAGAGGGCTTCAAGCTACAATTATTCTGTTCATGACCATATTTCCCGCAACTAAAACAAACTAAATGTAGACCTTCGTAAACTATTTGTTTTTCTTCCCCAAAAAGACTGAATGTAGGAAGCAAAGGCTTTTGAAGATCCACCTCCACACAAATACGAGCAAAACCGCCTTTATCATAAATTGAACTTGAACGATTAATCTTGATTGTCCTGCCAATCATATTACCAATGATTCCTAGTGACTCCACACTATATAATTACACAGGTAAATCTGGCATCCGAACCCAAACTACTATCCTTCTTTGAGTATCTACCTTCCAGGGATTAAAGTTAGGCCTCCATTTCTACACTAAGAGATAGTGATCATTAATCATCCATGGACCCTCATGGAAAGCATAATCCTTATCCTCCTTACTAGAAAAGATACAATATAGTAGTCATTACTCAATAGAACAATTTTCATCAGCTGCTGGGGTCTCCAAATTCTCTTCACCCGATCAATAAGCACATGTTTAGCAATGGAGGTACCCAATAATTTAATGATCAAGGAATTCATCCAAGGCTTACACCACGCCGTATATTGATCAGCCGTCACAATGAAAGTCGGAATTATTCCATCAAAATTCACCCCATCCTCACACTATTCAAACCCACCAGTATCATCCTCTCCTCCAGAGACCATCTTCTTAGCAAAATAAGACTTCCAACCATGCACAATATCCTCTTGTTCTTCATGACCCATAAGAAAACCGGCCCCACTTAAAGTGAGAAGTTTTTCCTTGTAAGATACATGCATTGGCCGACGATCACTCATTGGAGGCTGTCTTACTCTTCTCCTTTAGTTTTGGGATATGGCTCGACTGACCAAACACAAACTTCCCTCTCCCAAGCCCTTCTCCTTCGTTACCACCCCCATCCCCACCCTCGTCACCGTCGGCCAATTCTCGACCGTCTCCATCACACTCCCTACGATCATCGCTATCACCGCTATAGTGCCCTTTCTTACTCTCTGTCATGGCTTCCTTCAGGTGACTCCTCTCTCTTTTAGTGCTCTACCATTTCTTTTATTGTGAAAAATTTGAAATGAGTTAAAGAAAGTTGAGTGCTCATATTTTTATTTTGAAAAAATTAGGTTTGGAGGAAGAAATAGGGGTTGACAGAAAAATGAGGAAATAGGAAGAAAATAAAGCCACAGAAGGTTGGGCGTGACTAGTTGGATGCTTTGGAGGGAAAGGAATAAGAGTGTGTTTGAGGGATGGGGATAGTATAGAGATTAGAGATGCTTCTGAGCTATACATTAGTGTTGTTGAATTATGTCTAACTGTGGTCTCAAACATAAACATAACAATCAAACAAAACAGTTACTTTTATCTTAAATATAAGATATTAATTCACATTATTTCCTAAATTTATATTTCCCCAAACTATCCTTTTTTATTAATTAGAGGGGCATATGCAAACAATGAGGGTACAAGTGATATTGGAACTTTAACCTTGCATTGGATTAGAGTTTCTATGTCATTAGTCAAAATTCGAGTGCTATGTTGATGATAAAGCAAGTGTCGCTCCCACATGATCATGGGTTCCAATTGACATGAGAGTGGAAGAGAGTGAAGCGCACGAGGCTACGAAGTCATTGGTATAATGAACAATTTTCTAACTCATGGCTTGGGGCAAGCTTATAATGGTCTGGGCTGGGTTTATGTATGGTATGGGGCCCAACACATACTAGGCTAGATTGGCTAATCTGGATTAGTTGGTTATGACTGCGTTTGTTCATTTAAAAAAAATCTGAAACGATTTAAAGATGGTTAGGTGCTCATATTTTTGTAACATCTGGATTATTGAGCTTATCATTATTTGTTTTGTTATGTCTTGGCTAATGTTATGCAGTGAAAATTTATTTAAAAAGTTGTCAAAAAGAAAATTTACTTTTTTTTTTTTTTGACAAATAAAGAAAATTTACTTTTAGAGAATAAGGTTTTGAGGAGGAAATAAGAAGAAAATTTAAGCACTGAAAGGCTTGGGATGTGATTTGATGGATGCTTTGGAAGGAAAGGAATAGGATGGTGTTGAACAGATAGGGAAGAAGCTTAGATGCTTGTGAGCAATGGACAAGTGCTATTTTGTTTTTATCAGATAGAACTACTATTGAATTCAGTGTTGATATATAACTAACTTTGGTCTTCAATATAAATGATTTAATTTATAAGCAAATTTAATATTTTTTTTTTTCATTTTATTTTTTTATAGGGCAAATGTACAGATTTAGAAACAAACTATCACACTATGTGCACATAACATAATTTTTTGTCAGGTGCTAATGCAGTCATAATGAAATAAAATAGTATATAACCTAACAACATACATAAATATTTTACATAGATCATATGTGTGTGTATATAATATTTTATAACTGCTTAATTTATTTAGTTTCTTCAATCCCATGTTTTTGTTTTTTGATAAGGTTTGAATCCCATCTTATATTAGAGATAGAGGGTACTAATACTATTAGTTTACTTAAAGTTGGAGTTACCAACGGGGGTTGGCGCAGTTGGGTAGGCAGCTGCGCCACAATCCTCCTTACCTGGGTTCAATCCCAAGTAAGGAGATTGTAATGTATTTCCGTTAGGAGCTCTCTCCCCTGGGGTCCCACCAAAGGTGGGCGTACCTTTCGGGCCTATTCGATTGGGGGCGTCAGGACTAGTCGGTTGTCGAGGGCCCATGCTGGTAAATCCGGCGTTGGCCTTCAGGTTAACGTCGGATACCTGGACGGTGGTGCAATCGAAGGCCAAAAATGGTCCAAGCATTCATCATAAAAAAAAAAAATAGACACGCCTAACTTCCCATGTAATTGACAATTTGACATAGGACTACAACAGATGTGACTGGTCTCATTAAATAATTTTTGGATTAAAGGGTATTTTTGCCCTGAAAAAGTTTTTTTTGAAAGGATCTGTGGGTGTATGTTAACGGAGGGGTAAAATTACCCCATTTTTAAAACTTTTAGGGTAACATTGTCCCTTCAAAAACTTCCAAATCACCACTCATTTGAAAAATCTTTTGGGGCAAAAATACCCTTTGACCGATAATATTTTTGATATTTTTAGACAAAGATTTTTTTTTGTATATAAATAATTACAAAATAATTTTTTTGTTTAGTTTCTATTATCTAAATTGATCTTTGTTTATTTATTACTTCGCCTCAAAATTTAATTTAGTCAATTTTAGTCAATGACAAGGAACACTGCATAAAAACACAGAATTACCGATAGAATTTATCGACGGAATTCCATCAATATTTTCAGTTTTCCAACGGATTTTCGGGGGATTTCCGTTATTTAATTTTTTTTTAAAAAAGTTAATATTATATACCACGTGTCTTCTCTGACACACTGCCAAATGGCCTCTTACACGCGTGCCTGATGCCTTAACTAGTTGAGCTATCAAAACCTTATGATATTATTTGCAAACTATTATATTTATAATATTTCAACTACAATATTATGATTATATTTAATCTTATATATACTTTACATTATATTTAAATTTTATATTATGAAATATTTTTAACTATTAATATATAATTTACATATTAATAATTATATTATTTTTATATAAACAATATTTTATATTCATATACATTAGACTATAATTAGTATTTTTTACCTGACAATAATACATTTAGTATTTCCATTTTATATTTATAATAAATATTACTTTTGTGAATTTCTTTTATTATATGAAATTTTCATAATTTTTATTTTATTATATATATTGTTAAATTAAATTTTTTTATTTTTTGTATTGATATTTATTAATAAATAACATATTATTTAATAAATATTTAAAATTAAATTGTAATATATATATATTAATTTTTATTAATATTTATAACATATTATTTATTAATTTATTTATTTATAAAATATTTTTCAATATAAATTAAAATAACCGTCGGTAATTTTTTTGCTAATTACTGTCGAAATTTTTCCGTCAGTAATTTGTTATGAATTACCGACAGAATTCCGTCGATAATTACCGACAAAATGATATCCGTCAGTAAATTTACCAACAGAATTTCAGTTAGAAATCTGTCAGAAATTATCGATGTAATTTTTTCTGTCGGTAGTTTCGTGTTTTTTTGTAGTGAAAACCGTGAATTTAGTCATATAGGTTAGATTAATAGTGTAACCTTTATCAATTTAAATCATAACTAAGTCCACCTATAAAGATATTCATTCAAGTATGGTTCAATCTTAAATATAAGATCTAATTGACTTTTTTTAAAAAAAAATACTAAGAAAGTTAAATAAGTTACTTATAAAATGATTTGCTTGTATTTTTCAATAAACTAATTTATTTGACTTATAAACTAACATATAATCTAATAATACTCAAAATATATTATAATTAAGTGGCGTAATTAGCTTCTTTAATCTCTCCAAAAAAAAAAGTCAACTAATTAAGTTTTATATTAAAGAACAAAAGAACCATAAATATTTGGTTCAATAATGATATTCTTTGTGGTTGGACCTTTTGTTTTCATAAGTACACCCAATATCCCATGTCAGTTCTTATGTCACGAGAAATTCAATAGGCTCAAATTAATTCAGATTCGGGGAATATGTAACGCTTTAAAGTGGCACTCCATCACCAAGAGTTAACATTTGTGTATGTCCTAACTCAAACTCAAGACGTTGGTTACGATATACTTACATCTATGCTTTTGAAACCTCTAAAAGTATAGTGAACTAACTAAGTCGCCTTATTGGAGAATACACGTTATGTTTCTTCCTCTCTTTTTTCACTGTTTCAATAAACTCCTCGGCCAATCCAGGATGTGATGGTTATCCAAATAAACAAATCAAACAAGCAACCTTAAGCGAATTTGTAGCAGCCAACTGTCGTACACCGTTATCATATCCCCAGTTACAAATACAAAATTACATTCTTTAGATAATACTGGAGAGAATTAATTAATAAGCTCGCTTACAATTTTAAATCTGATCCTAAATTCAAAAGTCAGAGAATGAATAGCAGCATTTCTATGTCACAATCTGTAGAGCATTATTCACACTCTTCATCCTTTGCTACTTTAAACCCAACAATGACAAGTTGGTCCCTATTCAATTCCATTTTGATCCAAACAGCTTTCAACTTCTTCAAGTAAGCCAGCTTTGGCTGCAATATTATTTCACAGTTGCATCAGCGTTTGGAAGATATATTTATATATATATATATATATATATATTTCAAGGTTGCAAGTTCATTTCCGTTAGTGATATGTTTGATCATCACAGATTCACAGTGCATTTAAATGATAACACCACCTATTTTTAATGGTAAAATCCACTTTGCAACTACAACCTGGATCTTATTTTAAGGATTGTGGTGGAACAATTTTCTGATCATTTGTATTACTTTCTGTCCTTGATAATTGAGCGTTAGATGCCAAATTTGAAAAAATTAATTAAGCCAAATAATTTACCAAATAAATTCGACCCCTATTTATTATTTAATTAAAGTCTATTTAACTTTTTGGATACCAGATAGAATGATTAAAAAAAGGACAGCAGCACTTGGGGAGATTCAATTTTTCCCCTTATATGAATGGGGAACAAAAGGCAGCAAATTGAACTGATTCCAGGAGAAACTACGAGGCAGCAAATTTATTTAAGTCACCCTCTACACAACGAGTTTCACTTAGTCTTTCTATAAAAATATTCAAGGGCATGTAACAACCATTTATCTCGTACTCCCTCCTCTATCCCAAATTTAGAACCAATATACGTAAGTTAATTAGATTAGGAATGTTAATTAAGTTAGGTAATATGTTATATTTTTTTTAAAATACATACTACTCAACTCTTCCATCTTCTCTCTTACTTAATTATTGTTGATGGAGTATAAATACGAGTAATTTGGGAAAACACTAACAAAAATTAGAAATAGATTCCATATTCAAGACCAAGAATAATTAATAAGTCTTGTATTAAAGACTGGATGGAGAAATTAAAATACCTTTTATTCCCCACGTAGTTTATAGTTGCCCTATTTATTTGACCTAATAAAGATAACCACAAGAGCTGAAGACCAATGGGTATGAGTTATGACTGAAGAAAACCATACTTATCAGTCTTGATCCATGCCATGACAAGTCATAAATTTAAAATTTAACGGATAATTCCAGAAGATAAGATTTCATTTCTACAATATTTTGCTGCTGTACGTAGGGACACATGTGCAGTTTGACTCCAACTATTATATAAACAAACCTTGTCTTCTCGTATCAGCAAGAGGACATTTCAATATCTCAAATTCCCTAGCATTCCCCACATTCACCATCTTGCTGTTCTTCAACCCAACAATGACTTTTTCTCCATTGTCAACTCATTTTTGTTCCATACACCATCAAGCAATCATTTTTGTGTGCATAAACTTACTTTGGCTTCAACATGCCAGGGCTGCATCTACATTAGGAAATGAAACTGACTATATGGCATTGCTCAAGTTCAAAGAATCAATAGCCAGTGATCCTTATGAAATCTTGAGCTCCTGGAATAGTTCAAATCACTTCTGCAACTGGCATGGAATCATATGCAGCAATAAGCACCAAAGAGTTGTAGAATTGAGGCTGCCAGGATGTCATTTGTATGGGGTATTATCACACCATTTTGGCAACCTCTCCTTCCTGAGAAATCTGTACCTTAATGATAACAGCTTCTATGGAGAAATCCCACCACAATTGGGTCGTTTGATTGGGCTGCACCAACTATCTCTCACAGATAATGCATTGACAGGAGAGATTCCCACCAACCTGACAAACTGCATTGAACTGAGGCATTTGAATTTGTCCACGAACAGTCTTACAGGTAAAATACCATCATTTGAGCTTGGCTTTCTCATGAATCTTGAAAAGTACAACTTATTTACAAACAATTTAACAGGACAAATCCCAGCTTCGATTTGGAATCTTTCATCCCTAGATGTTCTTCAAGTGGCTTATAACAACTTGGAGGGTAGCATACCAGAAGAAATAGGCCATTTGACCATCTTGAGGGTTTTATCAATAGGGCAGAATAGATTTTTTGGTAAGCTTCCTTCTTCACTTTACAATATGTCATCCCTCAAATACATAGTTGCAGCAAATAACCAGTTGAATCGAACTCGGCTTCCATATAACATGTTCACCACCCTCCCGAATTTGAAAGTTTTTGGCATAGCTCTGAATCAAATATCATGTTTGATCCCAACCTCAATAACAAATGCATCTTTTCTTCAGGTATTTGACATTCCTGAAAATAATTTTTTTGGAAAAATTCCAAGCTTCAGAGGCTTAAAAGATCTGTGGTGGCTAAATTTGGGAGGAAATAAATTTGGAAACAATTCAAACCATGACTTGGATTTTATAACAGATTTAAAAAATTGTACCAAACTAGAAAGTTTGTTTCTATCATACAACAGATTTGGAGGCCTTTTACCCAACTCCATAAGCAACTTGTCAACACAACTTATTCAACTGTACCTTGGTAATATTCAGATATATGGAACTATTCCTGAAACTTTAGGAAGGTACACAAATTTAATCACCTTGATCCTGGAAAACAACCAGCTGACAGGCACAATTCCAGCAACTTTTGGAAAATTTCAGAAATTGCAAACCCTACTCTTGGGGGGAAACCAACTATCTGGAGAGATACCAACCTCATTTGGCAATCTTAGCCATTTGGGGGAACTAAACATTTCAGAAAATATGCTTGAAGGAAATATTCCACCAGGGATAGGAAATTGGCAAAATATAGAGTCTCTAGACCTTTCAGAAAAAAACCTTGGTGGTGCTATACCCTTTCAGGTTTTTACTGTTTCCTCCTTGTCCAAGTTGCTTAACTTTTCTCACAACTCATTGAATGGCTCACTTCCTATTGAGGTGGGAAGGCTTAAAAATCTTGCCACTTTTGATATCTCTGAAAATCATCTTTCTGGAGAGATTCCTGCATCTTTAGGAGACTGCATAACTCTAGAATACCTTAGCTTACAGGGGAATTTTTTCAGTGGATCCATGCCCCCTTCACTAGCTTCATTGAAAGGACTTGTTTATTTATATCTATCAAAAAACAACTTGTCTGGATCAATTCCAACAAGTGTACAAAATATTCCCGATCTTGAATACTTGAATGTTTCATTTAATGTCTTGGAGGGTGAAGTACCAACAGATGGGGTTTTCAAGAATGCAAGCGCTATATCTGTTTTCTGGTAATTATAAGCTATGTGGGGGTATTTCTGAGCTATATTTACCACCATGCCCTATCAAAATCAGGACCAATAGTAAACATCATCATTTAAAGATCATTGTAATTTTTGTATGTGTTTCTGTTTGTCTTGTGTTATCATCTATATTTGCTATCTACTGGCGGAGGAAACGAAACAAGACATTGTCTTCAACTTCAGCTACAACTGACCAGCTCTCCCAGATGTCGTACCAGAGCTTACACTCTGCAACTGAAGGGTTCTCAGCTAGCAACTTAATTGGTTATGGAAGCTCTGGTTTTGTGTATAAAGGAAAGCTGCAATTAGAAATAAGAGTTGTAGCTATAAAGGTCCTAAACCTTCAAAAGAAGGGAGCACACAAGAGATTCATTTCAGAATGTAATGCACTTAAAAATATCAGACATCGAAATTTGGTGAAGATTTTGACCTGTTGCTCCAGCTTAGATTATAAAGGGAAAGATTTTAAAGCACTAGTATTTGAGTACATGTCAAATGGAAGCTTGGAAGAATGGCTCAATCCTAGCCCAGAAAGTATAGATCAGCCTAAAACTTTGAATTTGACTCAAAGATTAAGTATTTTAATTGATGTTTCTTGTGCACTACGTTATCTTCACTATGAATGTCATGAAACCATTGTCCATTGTGATTTGAAGCCAAGCAATATTCTTCTTGATGATGATATGGTTGCTCATGTAAGTGACTTTGGGCATGCAAGAGTTCTTGCAATCCTCAATGGCAGCTCTAAGAAGGAAACTGGTAGCACAATTGGAATAAAAGGAACTATTGGCTATGCTCCTCCTGGTATGATTTATTGTTATTAAAGCATTCAACTCTTTGAAATTTTATATTTTTTAATGTTTAATAACAGTAAGATTAATTAATAACAAATCTTTGACATATTAGTAATATTTTTGTTTCAGAGTATGGAATGGGTTTCAAGGTATCGACACAGGGTGATGTTTATTCTTTAGGGATTCTAATTTTGGAAATGCTTACCGGCAAAAGACCCACTGAAGAAATATTCAAAGATGGCAACACTCTCAATAGCTATGCAAGATCTGCATACCCAGATAACCTCTTGGACATTTTGGATTTAAATATTTTACAGAAAGATTTCAATCAGTGTGCATCGTCAAGGTCAGAGGAAATCAACATGCAGAACCAGACCCTGATGCATTGTAATGAAGAGAAATGTATATCTTCACTATTTTGCACTGGATTCGCTTGCTCAGAAGAGTCACCTAAAGAAAGAGGAAATATGAGGGATATCACAAGGCGGCTAGATCTCATTAGAAATGCTTTTTTGTGGTCTTGAGATGAAAGAGAATTAATTCCAAATCAGAGAATGGGAAGGTACTTCTTCAGCAGCACTATTACTACCAATCTTTGGGCCATTTAGACAAGATCTAGTCTATACAATTTTGCAGTTGAAATATTTCATACATAAGTAATAGTGCAATTCTCACATGTTATCTTACAATACTCTCTCCCATTTATAAGGGATATCTACCTAATTTGATTAGATTACGGATGTTATTTAAATTAGTTAATGTCGTTATTTTCATAAAACATTCTAATAACGTTTCTTTGTTGCCTCCCTCTTTTTCTCACTTGATTATTAAGGAATATCAATAGTAGTAATTCAGGAAAAAAAACTGACAAATGTTATAAATAAATTTTACATTTACCACCATGATCAATTCTCCCTAATTACATAATACATTAAGTGAGTAAGATATTTTATAAAACCTGTTCTTTCAATAAAAAAGTTAGTGGATGAGAGATGATATCCAATTTTAGTGGTGAAAAATACACAAACATAAAAGGATGAGCTTCACAGAATTTAATAAGAGTTTAACAGTAGAGG
Organism: Mimosa bimucronata; assembly: GCA_037074515.1. Classification (NCBI taxonomy): domain Eukaryota; kingdom Viridiplantae; phylum Streptophyta; class Magnoliopsida; order Fabales; family Fabaceae; genus Mimosa; species Mimosa bimucronata. The sequence continues at coordinate 9,291,123 of CM073446.1, forward strand.
GATTAATAGACAAAAATAATGATGTCAGAGAATTAAGCCTAAAAATACGCATTCGTGGAAAGACAATTTATGAGTTCACTTGACTAAATTGTAAGAATTAACTAAACAAATCAACAAAGCTTCCCTCAACATAAAGCAATTCATTATATGGAACTCACACTACTACAGAAATGGGCTATTGCGGTGCATCAATCCCGGCGCTTTTTTTCATAAGCTCCGAGATAGATCCTGATGCTTATAAACAATAAACACTAGTGCTTAACTTTTTTAAGCGCTAGGTTAGTGTTATTATTTTTTAAAAAATATTTATTTAACCTATACCAGCGCTGTGCTTTTTTAAGCGCCGGGATAGGTGTACTTTATTAAAAATATATATTTAACCTATCTTGGCGCTTAGTTTTTTTAAGCGCCGGGATAGGTTTACTCTATTGAAAGAATAAAATAATACCTATCCCAGCGCTAATCCTTTTAAGCACCGGGTTAGTGTTATTATTATTTTTTTAAAATATTTCTTGGTCCTATCCTGACTCTTAGCATTTTTAAGTGCCGGGATAGGCGAGTTTCCCTCTTCTATTTTTCCTCTTCCCGCGCCTTCACTTTCATTTTTCTAAACTCCTTCTCCTTTCCCCATACTTGTTCGCCCTAGCCGTCGTTGCCTTCTCTCTCCCAACCCTCCGCCATTGTTGTTCAAAAGCCCCAAGTCCGTCGTGAAGCTTGCCATTTTCAAACCCTCCGCCGTTGTTGCTCAAAAGCCACAAAAAGATGCTGTCGTGTTGTTGCCCCTCTATTGTTCTCACCTTCCTTCGTGCTCAGATCTGCCATTCGACATTGCCCTAAACTCTCTTTCTCTCTTCCTTCCTTCCCCCAAAACGACATTGCTCCACCATTATCCGACGACATTGTTCTCTGCCACTGTCATTCTTCAGCAATAGGGCCCCCACTCTTGCTCCGTGCTCAATCTTCCACCACCCAGTCCCTCTCTCACTCTCTTCCCGGCCCTCTGCCCCATTCGTTCGGCTCTCTCCCCTAGTCATTCTTCAGCAACATTATATGCAGTGTTATTAATACACTTTTGGTGATTTCTGGGTAAAAAAAGTTTTAGAGAATTAATTTGAAACGTAATGAGTTTATTTATTTTGAAATTTCGTGGTCAATGTTATTTAAAAGACTGTTTATTTATGTTGAAATTTCGTGTTCTTGTTAGCTTATGGTTTAATTGAAAATGTTTTCTAGGTCTAAATGAGTTTGTGAACTCTTTTACTTGTTGTAGAGTAATGTGACTGTTTAGTGGTTCACTTGGGTACTACTGGTATTATATATTGTACACTTCTTTGGTCATTTTAGCATCCTTATGTTATTCAATTGATGGAAATTAAAGTTAAGTTTCTTATATATTAGAGATATTCATGCAGTGCATTTGCTTGTATAGAAGGTTATTGTTGTTAATTAGATCTGATTTGATAAATTTATTATTAAAATGTTATTGTTACTAATATGTTTCCAGTTTATAATGGTGGATAAGACTATATTAAACTTTTTGTATGTCATATATTTATGTTGTAGGGATCTTAGGAAGTATTAGCTTGGCCCACATTCTTCATCAAAAACAAAGTAAAAGAAGTCATTCAACTACCTAAATTTTATATTGGGTGATGAGACAAAACTGTGTGGTCTTTGACTTTACTTGTATGAATTTTTTGTTTTGTATAACAATTAATGCTATATATATATGCTATGTGAATTCTGTTGTGGTGGGCTGTGGAAATATATTGAGTTGATGATTAGTATTTTGTGAACTGTCCATTTTTATGTGAGGGCCTTGAGCTTGGGAAAGTTCATTTAGTAGCCGTTATAATGCCCATTTTTTTTTTGAAAAATAGGGTATCATTGTAAGGTAACTACCTAATGAGTAAGTCATATACATCTTACTGCCACTTTCCTTGAGTAAGTTACAATGTTGGATCGGAAATGGATGTCTTGTGATTGACATTAAAGAGAATATATAGATGGAGCAAAAGAGTTCATTGAATTTGCTATTGAGCATGCAGAGAATGCTAACAGAATTGTATGCCCTTATATGTCGTGTTTGTATGGAAAGTGTCTTCGTCCCTTTGACTTGTTGGGTCATTTAATTTGTCATGGAATCTATCCGTCTTATACATGATGGACAAATCATGGTAAGACCTATGAAGATGAATGCGGATACTGGGTGCATGATGTTAGTAGCGCTTCAAATGTGCTTAACACAGACATGTGTGATGAAAGCGATGATCTTGAAGAAATATTTAATGTAGTGGGTGAGGATAATCCTGAAATATTTCAGACACTGAAGAGCGATGCAAAGACGCCTTTGTATGTCGAATGCAGCAAATACACAAGATTATGTGCGGAGCTTAAATTGTATAACCTGAAAGTGTTGATACGGTTGGAGTAATGCAAGTTTCATCGTGCTGATTTCTGCTCTGTGAGATGTACTCCCAGAAGCGAACGTACTACCTTCAAAAACATAAGAGGCAAAGCAAATTCTCCGATCAACTGGTATGAAATATGAGAAAATACATGCATGTCCCAGCGGCTGTATTTTATTTCGAAACTAGTATGCGTCGTTGGAGAAGTGTCCTAAATGCAACACATCTCAGTATGGAAAGAAATGTAAGAGTCCTTCTAAAGGCTTGTGGTACTTTTCGATCATTCCAAGATTTAAGCACATGTTTAATAATGCGGATGTTGCAAAACTTTTGACATGCATGCTGATGAGAGGATTAAAGACATCAAGTTTAGGCACCCTGCATATGTCCCACAAAAGAAAAAAAATTGATTATGAGTACCCTGAGTTTGGTGAAGAACTAAGAAACCTACGGCTTGCATTGGCGACCAATGGAATTAATCTGCATAGAGTTCAAAGTAGTACTCACAGTACATGGCCAGTGATTCTTATGATATACAACCTCCTCCCAAATTTGATCATGAAACGCAAATTTATGGTGCTTTCCATACCTATTTTCGGGCCTAGATAGCCCGGCAACGATATAGACGTTTACTTGGATCCTTTAATTGAAGACCTGAAGCATATGTGGAATTCGGGCGAGATAGTTTTTTATGGCTGTAACGAAGAAGTTTTAAATTGAGAGCCATGTTGTTTGGCACAATAAATGATTTCCCAGCATATGGTAATTTTTCTGGATACAGCATCAAAGGATATTGTGCGTGCCCTATATGTGAAGATGATACCCATTCGATGCAACTGGATTATTGTAAGAAAAATGTTAATATGGGACATCGAAGGTTCTTGCCATTAAAACATAGTTGATGGAGGTGGAAGAAGGCATTTAATGGGAGCTTAGATGAAGGTAGGCTACCGAGGATATTGACCGGGGATAACGTTTTTGAAAAGGTGAACGCGATGGAGGATGATTTTGGCAAGCCTTTTGTTAAAAATATGTTGACAAGTGGTTAGAAGAAGAGGTTCATATTCTTCAAACTCCTGTATTGGAAGTCTTATGTGTTAGACACTTTCTTGATGTGATGCAAATTGTGGGTGCGAGACATGATGAGCAGTTTAAAGTGATTAAAAGGCGTTTCAATTTAAAGGCAACCGCCAAAACTTTATTCTTTGCTCCAATTAATACAGGGTAAGTCTATACACATTATAGCTTTCATTGTATTCTTAGCTCCAAGCATCATAGATATATACTAGCATAACGTTATAAAACATTTTAGGCTACATTGAGTTTTGTTTGTCATAAGTTTGACAGCACAACCGGATCCCATAGTTTACTATTTGGATCTTGTGAAAACTGCTGAACTAGATAATCGCCTTGATTTGATGCGTCTCTTCAATGAGTAAGTGAATGTCAATATTATTTGAATGCGTTGTATTATTTGTCATTTTATGACCGACCATAGCTAATAAAATTAATTTAATTTGTTTCGTTTCAAGAGCATTGACTAGTTTTTGAGCTTCTAATGGGTTGAATTATTCCAAAGCCCCTGACCAGAAAGATGCTTATCGGTGGTTCAAAGTCGAGGTTTTACAAGTTATTCAATTTTTAAAGCAATCGCTAGTTAAACCATAACGTAACTGCTTCTTATATGATATTTGGTATTTTTTATTACAGTGCCCATATCAACCCAATGACAACAATTGTGGATACTATGTCATGCATTTTATGAGGGATGTCGTATCACATGATTGAGATGACATTCCATTGACAGTGAGTTTTAAATTTTTTCCAATATTAAGTGTTTGTACTTGTTATTAGATTTCAGGTAAATTTAATTATCATTTAAATATCTTTGTGCAGTATTACCCAAACGCACGTTGCTTCATGTTGTCAAGAGAAAAAACGAATGCGTTAATTGAAGAATAGTGCACTTTGTTTTCTCTCAAAATGTACATATCTACATAATCTAGCTAGTAGCATGCTTTTGTTTCCCATTAGAATGCTTGGTTTAATTGTACATTGCTCTCTGGATTAGTTACTGGTGTATATGGATTGCCTGGAATTGTATAAAATTATTGGTATTTTAGCACTGATGCAAGTGGGTGTATATAAAATTAAATCAATTATTTTTTTAAAAAATAGTGGCGCTTATTTTATAGGTCACCTATAGCAACGCTGAAGAGGATAAAGTGCCACTAGAGGCTAATTTTTTTTTAAAAAAATTGATCGGCCTATATCTCGGTTCTTGATAAGTGCCAGGAACTTTTCGTACATAAGCGCTGCTATAGGTTACACTTTAATTTTTTTAAAAATTAATTGGCCTAAAACGGCACTTTTCTTCCATAAGCGCCGCTTTAGGTCTTTGCTTTTAACTTTTTTCTTAAAATAATATGGCCTATAGTGGTGCTTTGCATGAAATAAGCGCCGCTATAGGGCATATATAGCGGTGCTTAACAAACGCCGCGTTAGAGTGATTGGCTTATCACGTCACTAGTAATAGTGGCGCTTCTAAGCGCCGCTAATGAGCCAAAAAAGCACCATAATAGGCTCTTTCTGTAGTAGTGTCAATTTATAAATTGGTTATACATTTTAGCAATATAATCAACTCCCCATTTAGATCATATTTAAGGATTGGAAGGAGTATAATCTTATTAAAACTCATTCTTTTAATTAAAGTTATAAAAACTATTTAGGGAAAACTAATATTTTGGTCTCTATTATTCTAACTTGGTTGTAACATGATCGTTATATTTTGATTATTGCAACTTGGTCCTTATAATTATAATTCGGTTGTAACTTAACTTATAAACTTTGACTCACTATCACTTATTAAATCATATAGTTTTAATTATTTTATAAGTAGTCCTTATATAGTCGTTATATACTTTATAAGTAGTCCCTATGTAGTCATTATATTTTAGGGTTAAATATCAATTTGGCAAATACCATCAAATCTAGCCAAACATCCGTTAAGTCAATCCCTAAGTCGATGAGGTGAAAGAGTGACGTGTGCACATGAACGTTTGGCTAGATTTGACGGTGTTGGCCATTTTGTTTAATTTTAAAATTTGGTTGGGATCCAAGAGACTTTTTATTAATAATTGTACTAGATGATATTTAGCCAATAGTTCATTGGCCAAATTGATATTTAACCCTATATTTTATAAGTAGTCCTTTTTTTTAGATAAAATCATATATATATATATATATATAATGGATTGGTACTACACTATAAAAATGGCTAAAACTATAGGAAGTCAGATGCAAAGAGTTAAAATTTAGGAATTAAATTAAAACTATAAGTATTGAGTTACACCAATCAAAGTGCAGGAATTGAATTACAATTAATGAAGTCAAATCTATAAATACTAAACGATGAATTTTCCCAATGTTTATATATAATTCAGAAAAACAAGTACTATTTAAATACAAAATAGGTTATGGTGTAAATTTGTCCAAAAATGTTTCAATCAAAAGCATTGGGTATTATGAATTTTCTTGGCTAAATATATTTATCGAAATGTTTCCAAATCATATTAAGGCCCGTCAATTATAATGTTAAATTTAATCGTTAGTTAACTAAATATATTAACATAACATGTTTAGTCATCCGCTTATTTAATTCTTTTTAGTCAAGGTAAAAGAATTAAGTCGAGGAAAGCTATTAAAGTTCTTTGTGACCGGAAAGTATCCAATAAGGTAAAAGGGAAGTTTTATCGCATTCCTATAAGACCAGCAGTATTATATAGTGGTGAATGTGTGGCTTTGAAAGAACAAAATGAACATAAAAGGGGGGTAATTGAAATGGGAATGTTGAGATAGATGTGTGGTCATACAAGAAAAGATAAGATTCGAAATGATCATATACGTAAACGAGTTGGAGTGGCATATATTAGTGAGAAAATGGTAGAAAATCATTTGAGGAGGTTTGGATATGTCCAAAGAAGGCCATTGGATATGCCAATGAGGATGATAGATCAAACAGTATTGAGTTCGATTAAAAGAGGAAGAGGGAGACCAAGGCGAACACTCAATGAATTTGTAGAGCAAAATCTTTTAGTAAATGATACATCTAAAGATCTGATTACTGATAGAGCATAATGACGTTGTGCGATCTATGTAGTTTACCCCATCTAATGGGATAATGCTTGGTTGTTGTATGAAGAATGTAGTTTTCTTTAGTTATTATAGAGAGAGCTTGTATTTATTAGAAAAAAAGAAAGATGTAAAGTCGTACTAATTTAGTTTTTGTTTTTCAAGTTCTTTTCATAGACATTTTTCTTTTTGCAATGTGAATCGTGTGCTTTTTTTCTTATTTATTAAAAACCGACATAAATTTAGTTTCAAATGGTTTTTATAAAACACATATGTATATATCAGATTTAAAATTGAGGGAAATTATACCTATCTCAAAAGTAGTTTTCCCTACAACTAATCCATCATATGGTTTTACAAATTTTATATAATGTAGTGATGATATTAATAAATAACATGTTAATTGATTATGTATCAATTTTAGAATTATTATAGAAACACTTTTTATAGCAATGGAAGTTTAAATAACAGAAAGCAAGTACAAGTAGGGCTCAACAAGTCGCACATAAGTCATAACCCAATAAGCCCGCCCAGACCTAGAGAGATATGGTTCATTTTGGCCCGTAAAAAACCTCATAAAGGGCGGGCTCGTGGGCTAAATTGCCCCAAATCGCTGAGTGAATGATCTTGAGGAAGAGTTAGTATTTATCCCTATAAATAGAGGTGGGTATGGGCAGGGCTGGGTAAGGCGGTACCCTTGCCCGATGCCCAACCCTGCCCGATGGAAGCCCAAACTGGATAAGAGTAGACTGGGTAGGGTGGGCGTTTCCCTGCCCAAGTCGTGATTCTCTCTTCCCACAGGGAAAAATCCAATTATAACTAATAAATACTAACATAAACTTTAAAGTTATTCCATATTAAAAATTCAATTATGACTAATAAATACTAATATGACCATTGAAGAATAATCCATAATTCCACACCTTAAGATATTTTAAAATAAGTCTGCAACTTATGTTTTGAATGGAGAATATCTACAATGTGTTAAAAGATAATCATGCTTCAAGAATTAAATATCCATAATCTGTTATAAATAAAGCAACGAAAAATTCTAATTGAAGTCATGAAATAAAAAAAAAGAGCAACAAAAAATTCTAATTGAAGTCCTAAGGTTAAAAAAAAAAGAGCAACAAAAAGATACATTATATACGATAAATAAATGTATATATCTTGATTGAATAGATATAGATTTTGGGATACATTATAGAAAATTTATAAATATTTCATGTATATTTTAAATAAAATGATGTAAATTTAAATAATATGTATTATATATAATACAATATATAGTGAATAATATATATTTTAAATAAATATTATATAATTTTTTGAGTTAGGCAAAATGGGCAGGGCAGCACCCCCTGCATAATGCCTGCCCTGATCAACTGTTAGCTTGGCCTTGCCCTGTCCAAAATTTTTCGGGCCCACTTTTTTTTGGTTGGGCTGGGCAATATTTTATTGGGTTTGGGTGGGTATGTTGGGCGGCTGGGTACCATACTCACCCCTAATAGGAAGGACGGAGGCCGGAATCAGGGGAGAGGTGGATGAATGATTGAGGATTTGGGGGGCTCTTAAACATTTAGATAAAAATGGGGACAAACAAAAAACACCAACCGGTTTTCCTTTCATTTTTAATTAAGAGTAAATTACACCAACCTCCCTTCTGTTTTTTGTCAATTATAGAGACTTTCCCTAATTTAAAAACATACAGTTTAGTCTAATCCTTTAACACCGTTAGGAATATCTTAAAAAAATCTGAAAATATAATTTTCAACTTTAATTTATTTTTAATTTACTATTTTACCCTTCAATCTAATAAATCCCTAAATTATAGGAGTATTAAAGTTCATTGGGTTTCACAAATTTCATTCCAAATAAATAATTTAAATTTAAGTAATTAAAACTTGATTACAAATTCAATTTGTTCTTTTAATAAAGTTTTTAATAATATTGAATTATAAATTTAAACGAATTATATAATCTCAAAATTTTATATAGTGCTTAGAGTAAAATACACCCACCTCCCTTTATTTTACCTTAATTATAGAAAAACCTCTCTCAAAATTGAAATATTGACCATTAAGTTTGACTTCTAAACTTTGTTTGGACTAAAAACCAATATTTAAACATTTAATCTTTTAAATATTATTGAAGAAATATTAACCTTCTTTTTTGGAGTGTAGAAAAAAAACTTGGAAGAATTATTTGTTAAAAATACTTTATATAAAAAGAAAAATAATTATTTTTCGTTCATAATAAAAAAATATTATATACAATTTAAAAAATCAAATATTTTCAAAATTTCTAACATGTTAGATAATTTTATTAATTTTTATTCAAATCATAAAATTTGATAATATAAAATTTTCAATATATTCTTTAAAACATATTTATTTTTAATTGCTAAAACATATTTCAGTTACATTTTTATTTATAGTATATTAAACACTAGAGTAAAACACATTAACCTTCTTTCTGTTTTGCCCTCTATTTTAAAAACATACCGTATAGTCTAACAACTATTATTGTTAAAGAATATTCTAAAAAGATTCTATAAATATATTACTTTAATTCAAAAATTTTTTTGAATAAATCTTCTTTACTTATTTACCCTTATAATATTAGATTTCTCATTTATCTTTAAGTAATTTATTTAATAAGTAGTTGGGATCTATATATATATATAGAATTCAGAATATTTAACACATAAAAAATATTAACAAAACTGATTAATTTTTGAGAACATAGGTTTTGCAAAATTTACTTAAGGTTGATGAATTATAAAACATAAATTTTATTATAATATTTAAAAATGATTTTATTTGAAAGAAAAATAATTAAATTTAAGTATATAGTTTCAAAAAATCTCCAACCAATATATTATTTTTCAAACTACGTCATAAATTATTTGTAAAAATAAACAATTTAAAACGTTTAAAATTATTTTAAAATAAAATTTATTTTTTTAAAATTGTAAAATAAACTAAAACTAACTGTCATATGATCATAATTTAATAATATAATAATATGAAACATAAATTATAATTAATTTTGAATGTTGGTAAAGATGTGTTTAACTGATTTTAAGGTATTATTTATGTTAATTAAGGGTATTTTGGTCAAAATATTGGGTCAGTCCTATAATTTAACGGTCAACTAATGGTAGAGTGGATGAAAGTTAGATTTTAAAAATAGTAGGGAGGTTTATGTAATATATATTTTGATTTAAAGGAGGTTCATAGAGGTTTTGAAAATAAAGGGGAGATCTTTGTAATTTTAATTAAATAGAGGTGAGGTCATTGTTTTACTCTTTTCCTTCCTTAAATTCATTAAAAAAATAAATATATTCCATTGAATCAAAAAATTCTCAAATCACACTTTTCAAGGTTATCCATCCCGGTCTAGAACCCCTGCATTTTTTTATGGTGTTTTTCTCTTGCTTTTACCTAATCTTAGCCATCCATCAAATCTGATGGTTGAAAATATATAAGGAAAGAAATAGATAAAAATATAAAGATAATGTAAGCTAGAAAATAGGGATTGGAGATATATTAGGAGAGATTTGTGGACCAATATTTTATAATTTTTTCAACCATCAGATTTGATTGATGGCTAGGATTAAGGAAAAGTAGAAGAAAAGCACCATAAAAAAATGCAGTGGTTCAGGACCGCATCCCTCTTAGATTGTTACAAGATCTTATTGGAGAAATAAATGGACATCTCATTTAATAAAATGGGTTGTTGAGATTTCATGTAATTTTTTTTAAAAAAAGGAGCTTATCGGTTTCTTTCATCTGATTAATTTATTCCAAAGCTCATCTGCGCCTGCATATATAATCGAAGATCACTCTTTTAAATAACGTCCCCGCATATATAGTTATCTTTCCTCATCAATACTTATTTCATCCACGCTTTTACAACTTACTACGTGTGTTATCTTTCACTAATTTACGTTTCCCCTAGTCAATTGATTTCTCAATCTATCATTCTAACAAACAACCCATCACCACTTAATAAATAATAATAACAATCATACTACTCCATTAGTTACTAAATATAAGATATATATACTTACCTAATTTAATTAGATTCAGGATGCTAATTGAGAAATTTTTAGATGAACCCAGTTCACCACACGTCCACGCCATTTATGTTCTCATTGATTACAACCAAACACATAACGTACGTCTGATGTAGACATTTTAATCTGAGTGAGCGTTCTAAATTTATCTTATAGATAATTTTTTTATGTAACAAATAACTTTTTAGGGTGCTTAGTAAGATTAAAATGTCTATATTAGACATTACGTGTTTGCTTGTGATTGGTGGAACAAAAAATAATGTGGCAAACTGGATTCACCTAAGAATCTCTCATGTTAGTTAAGCTATTTAGTTATTAGACTAAAGCATACTTTTGGTTCTTTATATTTGCATCAAATATACATTATGCTCCCTAATTAAAAAAATTCAACCGATGTAAAATTCTGTAACCATTTCTAATTTTTATTTTTTGAATAACAGATTATTTGCAACTAACTTTTTAGATTTTTAACATTTAAAAATTTTTAAAAAATATGAAATTAGATTAAAAATTAATACAAACATCAAATATGATATCTTAACCAAGGTAACTGTTTTGAATAATTATCTACGCCACTCCCATGAGAGTATACTTTGAAGTTAATTCGAAATGCCTATAACTAAATATAGATATTATTATTTTATTTATATTATTTTAATTAAGAGCGGCCTGACCACATGCCCTTACCCTACCACTACCTTGACCTATTTAATAACTGTTCATTTTTTGAACTTTGACTATAAAATTTCATATTTTTAGTATAAAAGTCCTATAACAATGACAAATACTTACACACTCATATTTTTACTCCTAGTTGGCAGATGACTCATCTTAAATAATTCATAATTTATTTTGTTTTAAAGAGAAATATTTCATTACTATTGTAAATGATACTAGGTTTATTAATCTTAAAAGCAAAATAAATTACCAATTATTTAAGTTGAGTCATCAGCCAACTAGGATTAAAATCTATATCTGGATTTATTGGAGTTCATATGACGTTTTACTATTAGAGAATGTAAAAATATCTCCTATAACAATAGAAATCAAAACAATCCGTGCATCTTTTAATTAAAGAGGATAACTTGCTAGGTATATGTTATTCAGGACATTAAAAATAAATGAATTATAAATAAAATGTTATTTAATTTACCGGATAAAAAGTTAGTTAAAGACACCACATTTTCAGTTAAAATAAAAAAAAATAACAGATTGTGCTTTTTTTTTTTTTTTTTGGCATAAAACAGATTGTGCTAGGTTTAGCAAATGGGCTTTATCTTATGGGATAAAATACATGCTACGTAGCCCTATAAATTCTTCAACGGCGTCTCATTATAAATAAGAATAGTCACAAACTTTTCTCCTCATAAGTTCACCACATCTCTACCAAGTTTATCAGAAAAAGTCAGATACACAATGGCTCTAGTTGATGAGAAAGCAATGGAGAAGGCTGAAACCACTGAGTCAAGGATGAAACAGTTGGAGGATTGGCTTCCGGTCACTGGATCAAGAAAAGCCAAATGGTGGTATTCTGCTTTTCACAATCATACTGCCATGGTTGGTGCTGGTGTTCTTAGCCTTCCTGTTGCCATGGCACGCATGGGCTGGTACGTACCTTTTTCTTCTCTCTGTCTCTGAAATATTCTCATCAATCTCTATTGGTTTGGGTCGGTTGGGAAGGGGAATTGAATACGTCTTTTAAGTATCTGGGTTACTTCCTTAAAAGAAAGAACGTCGTGATAAGATATTACAGATGAGCATTATACATGAATTTTATATAACTTTTATTTTTAAACAAAATTTAATGACCTAGTAATCTCTACTTAGTACATGATCTTGAAGGGTGAAGACGTCTTGTGAGTATCAGGGCATTTCTCTTGAGTACATTGTGATGAGATGAGTATCAACATGATTTTTTTTTATTTTTTTTTATTTTTTTTTTTTTTAGCAAAAGAGGTGAATTTTATTTAACTTTCATTTTTTAAAAACAAATTTTATGACCTAATCATCTCTCCTTAGTTGAAGTCTTATAAGTGTCTAGATAGTTGCGTTAACGTTGGGATGAGATGTGTGAATGTTTCATCTAAATGACAGATTTTGAAAACATATAAAGAGTCTCTTGAAATTAAACTATATGATACACAACACCTTACATATTATAAGTTTGACTTTAAACGTTATGTTATGATCATAATACCCCTCATTAACATAAGAATGGTTCGAACATTTTTATTTGCAAAAGAAAATAGTTATATATATATAAACCAAAAACTAATTTTAATATGTGTATTTTCAAACATTTTGATATTTTATAAAATTTATTAATTCTTTATCATAGTATAGCATTTGATAATTATACTTTTTTTCAATAATTATTTCGTATTATTTTAAATGATTAAAAATATTTTAACTGCATTTTTGTCTATTGCATCAATGAAGTAAGTTTGGGAGATTATGTAAATCCTTTGGATTTATTTTTTTTAAAAAAATTTAAAAACATTTATAAATATATTTATTCAATTATTTATGTATTTAAGTAATTAATTAATTTTACATTAATTTTTTTATTTCTAAATTAACTGTATTATTCCAAATTATATCATAAAAATGTACTAAACCAATAATTATTTTGCAAAAGTTAAAAAATGAAATTAAGAAAGTAAAAAATCTTAAATTCGTTAAAACAAATTTAATCAAAACGAAGTATTTAATATGATGAAGGGTAAATTAGCACATAAAATGTATTTTATGATAAATTTATTAAAATAACATCTTTTTAGAATTATATATTAGCAGTTTGTACTTAAGTATATGTTTTTAAAATAGGGGGAGATTTGTATAATTAAGGCAAATAGCAAAGGAATTGGGAGTAATTTACTCTTTTGATTTATTTACCTTTTATTCTTAAACAAAATTTAAGCACTACTTAATCATCTCTTCTGAGTTCTAGATTATTAAAGCTACAGACGTTGGATTTGCACTTAAGAACTTTATTTTAAGAACGTGCTGATGAAATGTTATAGATTAGAATCATAGATGAATTTTGTCTTATTTTTTTTATTTATTTTAAACAAGTCCAATAATGGCTTAATCATCTCTCTTTAGTCGAATATCATTAATGTTTCCTAATATTGCTTGCAGGGGACCTGGGGTGGTCGTGATGTGTCTATCCTGGCTAATCACATTCTTCACACTCTGGCAATTGGTGCAAATGCATGAGATGGTGCCAGGGAAGCGATTCGACCGATACCACGAGCTAGGGCAGCACGTATTTGGCAAAAGGCGTGGGCTCTACATTGTGATGACACAACAAATAATAGTACAAGTGGGAACTTGCATTGCCTATTCCCTCACTGGAGGCAATGCCATGCAAAAGGTTCGTGACATAATATGCACTAATCACAATTGCTCCCCGATAAAATCCTCATGGTGGATTGTCATCTTCGGCGCCATCAACTTTCTCCTTTGTCACATCCCCAACTTCAACTCCATGTCCGCCGTCTCCTTCATCGCCTGTATCATGTCTATTGTGTAAGTATACATACATGCAGGCTTTGATACTAAACCTTAAATTGGATATAGTAACATGCATTGTTGACTTAATTGATTGATTTTAATTAGGTACTCGACCATTGCTTGGACTACTTCATTGGCAATAGGGGTTAGGCCAAATGTCAGCTACGCCATTAAATCACAAAGCACGACGGACACAATCTTCAACTTCTTCACATCTTTAGGGGATATGGCGTTTGCGTATGCCGGCCATAGTGTTGCTTTGGAGATTCAAGCGACCATCCCTTCGACGCCGGAGAAGCCTTCCAAGGGTCCCATGTGGAGCGGAGTGATCTTGGCCTACATTGGAGTTGCCTTCTGCTATTTCCCTGTTGCCATTTTGGGATATTATGTCTTTGGAAACTCTGTTGCTGACAATGTTCTTATTGGTTTGGAGCATCCTAGGTGGCTCATTGCTCTTGGTAACGTGTTAGTTGTTATTCATGTCATTGGAGGCTATCAGATTTATGCAATGGCAGTGTTTGATTTATTGGAAACCTTCTTGGTGGTGAAATTGAAGTTCCCTCCTTCCTCTGCCCTTCGCTTCTTCTCTCGCACTTTTTATATAGGTACATCATGTGCTTCCTTTCTTCTTAAATTTAAGATCTAGTTGACTTTTTTTTTGTTGAGAAATTAAGGAAGATATATGAACCACTTAATCATAACATACTTTATGTATTATTAGATTAGATGTTAGTTTATAAGTCAAATAAACTAGTTTAGAGAAAAATTTTCAGAAAAATCAATTTTTAAGTAACATATTTAGTTTTTTTAGGATTTTTCAAAAAAGTCAATTAATTCCTATATTTAGAAATGGAGTGAGTAGATATATATATATATATATATATATATAAACACACACATATGATTTCTTTGTGCATAAGAACAGTTATTTTAAATTTTAAGTGCTCGAACTGAACGCATACAATATATGTTTACAGTGGTAACAATACTCGTTGCCATAGCGATCCCCTTCTTTAGTTCTCTTCTTGGATTCCTCGGAGGACTTGCATTTGCCCCATCATCTTACTTTGTAAGTACAACCAAATTTATATATTTCTTATTGAATCACAAATAATTTATATTTCTTTCTTGTATATCTGTTCTATTATATTGTGGTTATTTGCAGCTTCCCTGTATCATGTGGCTTAAGCTCTACAAACCCAAGCGCTTTTCCTTATCATGGACCGTCAATTGGGTACGTTTCAAATTGACATTGATTACTTTGAAAATTCAATCTGAGACTTTTGAGTTCATTTATTTCTGACTAAATGTACTTATATAATGCTTGTATATGTATGAACAGGCCTGCATCATACTTGGTCTTGTACTGATGACGCTGTCCCCAATTGGTGCTTTGAGGAATATCATCCTTTCAGCAAAGGGCTACAAGTTCTTCTCATGATCCACTCAAAAACTCAAACTATTGGCATCTCAAATGAACTTTTTTACTCCAAGCTTGGGTTGCCAATAAAGACCCTTAGGTTGACTAGAAATTTTAGCTAGTGATCTAAGTTGTTGGAAGAATGTTGGGACTGGTATTGTTGATAGGAAGGGACCAATTAAGAGTCCTTGAATTGTAGTAACTTTTTTTCCTTGTTTAGAAGTGGGATAGGTTTTCTTGTTAGACTTATTCAGATTTTTTTTTCTCTTCGACTATTGGCGTTTATTGGTTTGCCTTTTATTAGTAAAGTTGATCTGTTTCCTAAAAAAAGAGACCCTTAGGAATTCCATTTCATATTTGTGAGAAATCGTGTTATGCTTTTGTATAGCATATTTAATTCTGTTAAATATAATTATTTTACTTCTTGGATTGACAATTAATATTTTAATGGTAAAGGGCAAATATGATACACCTCACATACTTCCAGAGAAAAATACACATTGCACACTTTTAAAGCAACTATGACCTTTAATCCTTTAAATTAACTAGTCTCATTTTCATATATTGTGCATAGTTTGAAAAATCAACTACATTATTTATTTATATGAATATTTCTTTTTTTCAAAAAATCCATTTTGAATATTTAAAATCTGATTTGGATGACCAAGATATGAAAATCATAAATTTAGGCCACATAAAGCAAAGTGAGATTTATAAATTGAGTGAAATTACCTTACTGCACTGAGTTCTTAAAAAGGTAAAATTAATTTTTTGCTAATTTTTAAAGCTGGATTGCCAGTAAGTAGATATAAAATCCATTAATTTTCATATAGTATTATACATTAATATGAGGATTATTTTCTTTTAAATATTTCTTAAGTCAGTATTTTTCCTCTTTTGAAATTCAGGAGAATAAAATAATCTCTCTATATACTTTTATAAAATTATTTGATATTCGATGTTATAAGCCTATTGAAATTCGAAGTATAAAAAAAGCATATTGAAATTCAAGTCCAGTTCTCTTTAAAAAAAAAATTATTCAAAATATATGGATAGTATTGTTCTTGATTATCCTTTCAGAACACAAAAATTCCTTTGATTTAGCTAATCGTATTTTATTTTACATATAATTTTCTTTACAACGTCATATATTAAAAAATATGAATATGTGAAGTTGTTTCCTTTTTTTTATATTCACGCCCAAGCAACCCTCAGCTCATTTCATTCACTCCACTCCCTCCTCTTTCCCTCCCTAGCCCCCAAGCCCCCATCTCCAGTGTCCTGTCTCTCGTCCCAACCCTCCCAGAGAAACCCCTCATCACCGAGAGAGTGTGATTAAAGTGCCATAAGCAACTGATGAAGAAGGAGTGCAGGTATTACGTCATGAAGTATATTTATGACATTATTATGAGTGAACGAACCACATTCCGTCGGTAATTACCGACGGAATTCCGTCTCTGTGGCTAATTTAGCCACGGAAATTACCGGTAGAATTCCGTCGGTAATTTTTTAAAAACATTTTTTAATTTATGTCACGTGTCCTTCCTACCACGTGTCCCCTCTCACAATCCGTCACGTGTTGTTCTCACAAATTGTGAGAAATGTGGCGTTGCTGCGATTCGAATCCGTGACCTCATGTGCGTGTGCTCATGCCTTAACCAATTGAGCTTTAAAGACTTTGTGATATTATTTGCAAACAATTATATTTATATATACTTTACATTATATTTAAATAATACATTATGAAATATATTTAATTATTGATATATAATTTACATATTAATAATTATTATTTTATTATATATATTATTAAAAAAATTAAATTAAATTTGTAATAAATAACATATTACTTAATAAAAATTCAAAATTAAATTGTAATAAATATATATGTATGAATTAATATTTATAAAATATATTTATTAACTATTATATATATAAAATAGTTAATAAATTAAAATAAATAATCTTATTTTTTTAATATTTTTTTATAAATTACCGACGGAATTCCTTCGGTAATTTATTAAAAAATAATAAATAAATTACTGAAGGAATTCCATTGGTAATTTTTTAATATTTTTTTATAAATTACCTACAGAATTCCGTCGGTAATTTATTAAAAAATAATAAATAAATTACCGACGGAATTCAATCGGTACTTTTTTATTAAATAATTTATTTTTTAATATTTTTTTATAAATTACCGACTTAATTCCATTGGTAATGTATTAAAAAAATAATAAATAAATTACCGACGGAATTCCGTCGGTAATTTTTTATTAAATAATTAATTTTTTTAATTTTTTTAAAAATTACCGACGGAATTCCGTCGGTAATTATTACCTAAGGAATACCGTTAGTAAATTTACCGACGGAAATTTCGCCAGAAATTACCGATGGAATTGATTCTGTCGGTAAATTCCGTCAGAAATTACCTGTTTTTTTGTAGTGATATAATGTTTTATCTAATTTATTTGCATTGATCATCACATCTATTATTATTGCAGTTTTATGATGAAACCGACTCATTTACAGATGAAGATCTTGATCCAAATACTTAGTGTATTGCTGAATTTTTGCTTTCGAATTTGGTTAGTAGAGATCAATGATCATTGTACAAAATACTAAGTTGTGTAAAAATAAAAAATTTTGTTTGTGTAGTAGTAGCAAGCTAGAGAGTCACATGTATATATGTTTAGTTTAATTAATTAGTTATATAGTTTGGTTAATGTACATATTTTGTATATCTATTTTTGAGACACCTACAGTGTATGAAGATATGGGGAAACCAAAAAGAAAATAGTAAATTTTTTTTAAAAAAATAGGAATTGACGTCTCTTATTATGATAATAAGTGACGTGGTTTGGAGAAACCACGTCATTTATTACCGGCTAGGAGAAACCACGTCACTTATTATATAACTAGTGACGTGGTTTCTCAGAGATCAATAATAAAACTTGTAACACCTAAACTTTTCTACTATATTATAGCAATTTTTAATTGAATTATAACCACTTTTCAATGTCAGAAGTCCAAAAATACGGAAAATTTAAAAAAATTTCTTTCAAAACATTAAACCAACTATTTGTCAGTTGGAATGTGCTCTTCCGACAAATTGAAATAATTTAAAACTCTTTATAAAATAAAGTGGTAAATAAAACAATTAAAAGTACACTAACCCTTTAAGGTATTTATTCTTAATTCATAATACTTAGAAAATTTAAATCCCTTTCATCAATTTATACAATTCTATTTTCTATGCTTTCTACTATTAATTTAATAATTTAAAATTACATCATATACATATAACCTTACTTTTCAATTATAAACCTAATTCCTTCATCTAATCTTCTTCCAGCACTCCTGCCTTATCTCAATCATCTTACTATCTCCCAGCTTTTCTGTAAACAGCAGTTCAACGCAGTTTATGTCATTAACTGTAACTTTTATGCATGCATTGTCATGTATATATTTCATAAACCTGAACAAAGATCACAATTACACATACTTCCTGCGCTACATACTCTACCAGTCACTATTAACAACATGTTTGTTAACTAGTGGAGGTTCTACCTGCAGGACTTCTCGTTATAGCATTTAAAACTATAAATAACTGGTTTGGCAAAGGGGTAACGAACCGCCTAAGCCTGGAGTACTCCATAAATATCTATGCAGGAATTAACAAGGCTTATCACCTTCATGCATAATGTAAATTTGAAACAGATATTATAAAATAATACATGCAATTCTTTTAATGTAATGAAATAAACTGCTACCTGAACTCCAAGCTTAGACCTTATCTGCTCCTTTCCTTTCCACTGATCTTCTTAATTTAGGTTACTATCAAGACCTATTGACATTTAATATAAATAATAAATTAATACCTAAACTTCTATATAATTATTCAGCCTCTCTCAGGTCCTAATATACTTAATACTACCAATTTCTTTGTATTAGTGAAAGGTGACGATTTACTATAATTATCTTAATCCCTTTTAAAATTAAAAGATCAATTATAAATAATTTATTTCAATTAATAATTCTGATTCTTATTATCATCTTTTCCGAAATTAAATATAAAAATCCCACTGACTTAATCATAATTAATCTTTTAAACATTACCATCTTCTACTATATATATATATATATTAATTTCTTATTCTTGTACAGTATAACTTTGGTCTTATCAGAATCGCAGCTTACAACTAATTCACTGTTATCACTGAAAATGTTGTTTAAGGGACAGAAATAGAACAGAGGTTTCAACTTATTACATTTAGTCTAATGAACAAACCGTACCTAGACTTAATTTCTATTTCTATCATTATTTCCTATTATCATAATACAAGGCAATCGGACATGGAATCATGCATAGAAATAAATCAAGACTTTTTAGAAATTTATAACTTCCATCCATATTATAATATCATTTAGATATATTAAACTTCAATTATAATCTAAACTGGACTTAATTAAGTGAAAATCAAAATACCTAAATCCTCTTTCCCTCTTTATTTTCTTAATCAAATATGAACAATTAATCCTTATAAATAATATAGGATTCCTTCTCCTAGAAGTCCTTAAACCATCTACATCCGTAATTTCACACTTAGTCCTTAAACTAATTCTCTATACTTCATGTGAATCCTATTTCAATAATCCCCCAGTAAACCAATTTCATTCTCACAAGGATTTGAAATAATCTTTATTCCTATCGAACCCTTCTCTTTCCTTCTTTGGTCAATTACAGTCCTTGAACTCATACCATCTCCTGCTCTCTAGAAATATTTAAAACAATTCCTATAAAGTTATATTCTCATAGATCATTCAACACAACCTAAAACACCGGATTAAACCTATCCCTAATCACTATTTATTTCTCTTCCTTTCAACGACAATAAGGTCTACTTCTTAATATCTCAACACTACATAACTTTCGTCACACAATACCATCGTTTCCACTGTAAATATCCTAGATCAGAGTTTAATCATTCGACAATACTTGTTTAACACTTCATAATCATTTTAAAATACGAAACAATATTATCAATATTAAAGTTCCCTAATAACTCCAGCCATATTTGCAAAAGTCAATAATCTTTAAACTTCAATCTGTAACATACAAGACTATTTGTCCAGACATATGTCACCTCATATTATTCAGAATCCTCAAACAACTTCTCATGATTAGCTTTCAACCTCCAAAAATTCACTTAAAATCATAGCTAAGATATCAACCAGTTAAGGCAAAACAAAGATTTACTTACACTATCATCACGTTAACTTGAGTACCATTTAAATACCTTCCAAACCTTATTAACTAAACATTTGTATTTACTTTATTTCACTCTTTTGAAGAATCCAAAAGAACACTCATAAACCAATTTATATAGCCTCCCTTGCTTAACATATCTTTATCGATTCCCCTTTCCTTAGTCTTAGGAGCAATATTTCGTATATTCAACTTCCATCACATTATCTTAGAAACCTTCGAAGCTATTTGACTCTTCTATCTACTCATTAATCCTCAAAAGTCTTTTTAATAGACGCCTTATTTGCATTCTAAAAAGATAAGTTATAAAACAGTTGTTATTCCATATTGTTGTCCCATTAACTAACAAATTCACATTGGATCACCAGGTCTCCTAGATTAAATTTCTTAACGCATCTAGGATATACATAAATACTATTCATGTTCTTTTCTAGTAACAATTGAGATTCTAGCCCAAAATGCCTAATGGAGTAAACTTTCTTCCTATTTATTATAATTAGTTAAAACCCTTCGAGAATGCTTACTTCCTAAATCTGGGTCTAGTTTCTAATCCTTCAAAAGTATTTATGAGACATCTCCTCATGATTGGGGAAATACTTCTAATTTTCCAATTTATCATTCCTCAACATCTTAACTCGATCAATTATACATCCGTATATCCTTTAGATTGATTACCTACCAAACATTTACAACAATGTTTCAGCAAAATCAACAAGTCCAGAATCAATTTTAACTTCTAGTTCTTCCAATCACATCACTTTACATCTAGTCGTATTTACCATTCACCCAGTGACCACAAATCATTCAATTCCAAAGCCTTCCAGATCATATTCTTTATTTTCTTTGCAACACCAAAAGATAAAAATCATAACTTCTTCCCATCTCACCAAATCACAGCCAGCAAAGCATGAAAATCAACTAACCCTCAATTATAAAAATTAAAGTTGTGGTTCTCATTTAACACCAATTAATTTCCTTCCTTTTCTCCCCTACTAACAGCAGCACAAAAGCACTCAAAGGTAGAAAATTTTACAACTTCCTATTCCATTTGCACCTCAATCCCATTAAATTAATCATTCCAATTTCCTCCTTCCCTGACATTAGACATCACGACAGAACAAGCAGAAGAAGGAAAGGAATGAACAATTCAACATTCTAGCAATATTCAATCATCATCACAGAGAACTCATGCCTTATTGAGCCAGAAATCAGCAGCACAGAGGGTGGCAAAATTTCAAATATTCAGGGGAAAGAACAAGAGTTCGACAGAACAGAGCAGACGGAGGAAGCAGTGAAACAATTTTCTAAAACCTTCCCAAACTCGAAAATCCAACATGCAAGCTTCACACCATTTCTTCCTACCCTCAAATTCATTACTTCATAAATTTCAGACCTTTAGGTCCGACGGATTCGAATGGAACAGAGGAAGAAGAAGAAAATTTCAAAAATTCCCAAACTCTCAAAATCATACATACAAGAAGCTATATGCGCTTAAATTTATTCCTAAACAAGAGCAATTGAACATTGAAGTAATGGTTGCCCAGAAATCCCCAAGAACAACTCGGATGAACAGTAACCCCAAGCAACTAAATTGGAAATCAGGACAACAACGTCATGCGAGCTCGAATTGTTTTAAGAAAACTCAAAATCTGATCCTAAGCTTTGATTTTATCGGTTTAAAACTTCTAAAAACCCCAATCCCCAAAATCGGGCCTCCCTCAAAATCACTCAAATCGGACGGAGAAGAGAAGAAAATGAGGGAAGAAGGTTCACCTATGATTTCCCCAGCTTCCCCATGCAATTCCGCCGCCGATTGCCACCGTTCTCCGCCCGCAGCTCGCCGCTGGAACGATGAAGAACCAAGGGAGGAGAATGAGAGCAGAGGGAGTGAAGTGGAAGAATGAGAGAGAAAGGAACAGAGGGTATGTCGGTTTGGAGAGGAAAAGAAAATGAGAAGGAAGAAAAGAAGAAACAGGAAGGAGTAGATATTTTTAGTAGGTTGATTTACCATTTTGCCCCTCTTATAATAACTAAAGATATTTTCCGATCAAGGATAGATATGGTCATTTTCATTTCCTCTTTTTCATTTTGCCCTTATTTAAAAATTTTAACTGCTATTTCCTCTACAAACTAATCTGAATTTGTCCCAGAATAATTTCCCTAGATATACTTTAAATTCCGAATCTATTTATAAGGCTTTTTAAATAACAAAGAATACCTCAGGGTTCCAAATATTCCCTTATTTAAATTCATCTTCTAACAATTTTTCCTCAATTAATAAATAAAATAAATTTTAAAAATTATTAGAAATACACATGTTCTCATAAATTTATTTATAAGGCTTTTTAATTTCTAAATGCCACCCCAAGACCTTAAATAAATCCTTATTTCCCCTTTTCTAAAATTTGGGGTGTTACAAAACTCATCTTTCTGCTACCTATCAACGTCTCTTTTTTTAATAAAATATGACGTGGAAACTCTGACTTTTCACGTCCGTTATTTATAGGGACGTTAAAAGTCCATTTTTTCACGTAACTTGTTTTGATGTCCCATACAAAAGTGACGTGAAAACCCCAAAATAATGGACATAAAAACCCTTTTCTGCAGTAATGCGTTGGATACCTGTACCGAAGGGCGGTACAAAGTAAATGTTGAACTGATCTTATTACTTCATTACTTGGGATGGGGATTGGAGGTTTGATTCAGGATGAGAACGGTGTTTTTCTCATGGGGTTTCTGTTTCATGCAATGGGTGGAAATAGTTTAATAGCAGAATTGTGGGGCATGCTATTGGGTCTGAAAATTGCATGGGATCATATTATAAGGAAGATTATCCTGGAGACAGATGCAGCGGAAGTTATAAGGCTAATTCAGAGGATTGAAGTGAAGGATCATACAGATATTGGCATAATTACGGAAATAAGTACGCTCATTAGGTAGTGTTGTTGCATATTGCGCGGAGTGCTAACTTGGCTGCCGACTTATTGGTGAAAGATGTATTGCAAATCAATCCTGGGCTGCATCCGATGCTTGGTTCCATTTCGTACTTTGATAGCTTGTATTAAAAAAGATATGGAGTTTTCTAGCTCTTCTAGATAGCGTTCATGAGAGGATTCCTCTCCCTTGTGTATCAATATATATATATATATATATTTATAAATATATACGGATTGGACGGAATTTGTACGTTTTAGACTGATTTAAGGCCTAGACCTATTTAATATTTATGTTGAAGCCTTTTTATAATCACATTCTTTAAGAATTTTCACTTTTCAGATATATATAATATATCCATTTATCATGTTTAATCGCATCTTCATTTCTCCCTCATCATCGTCAATGGTACCTCAATATTTTAAAAAAAATTATTCAAAAAATATTTTCAAAGTATATGTTTTTGAATTTTTAGTAGTCTACTTTAAAAAATGTTTCATTAAAAAAGGCTAAACAAACAAAGCCTTTGATCCAATGAAATTAATAAATGTATTATTAACATATAATATATCTTAATAATACATTTTAAAATTATTTTATATTCAAAAAAACTAAACAAACCACTTAATCATATTATATATATAAATAAAATTTAAAAATATAAATTGATGAAGTTAAATGAGCCACTTAATCGTATTAAGATATAATATATAAACATAAATATAAAAAATGAGCCTTTGATCCAATGAAGTAGCATACTAATATATTATTTAAAATAATTATAAACTTAGAAAACATAAATATAAAAATTCATTTTTTTCTAAATAAATACTATTATAATGTGAATTAAGACAATCAGATCATCCTTTATTCAAATAGGATAAATAAGTATTAGGAATGGGAATAGTTCAAGCCCTTACCAAGCGGCCTACGGCCTAGCCAACAATAAGTCTAGCCTAGCCTATTTAGTAAATAGGCCAGACTTTTATTCAGGCCTATTATTAGGCCTATTTAGGTAAACAGGTCAAGCCTTTTTCTCGTAAGGCCTAGCTTATATGCCTACAGGCTTGGCCTATTTAATTGTTTTTAAAGTTTCTGTTATGATATATAAATTACATACAGTTCAACCCTATCTTTTATAAGTTGTTCACATCTTTTTTATCCTTTTTAAATACTTAAGATGTATTGTTAACTCACTACTCTTTTATAATTTGTAGAATTTTCTCAAGCATGATAATTGTTAAAACTAGAAAATTTATTCCAATTGTACCTATATGAAATATTATAATCTCAAAAAGAATAATTTATCATCGTTTCTAAGATAAAAGTAAAAGAAAAAAAAATCTAGTTTCATAGCTATTAAATCTTTGAGACTAGGTTTAAAGGGTAATATATAGAATTAGAAGTATAGATTTTTATGCCCATTTAAGAGTCTACATTTTAAGTAGGCTTTTAAACAGGTTTTCAAGTATTGTCAGGCTTTTTGAAGGCTCAAGCTTAGGCCTAACAGAAAGCTAACATACAGGCTCAAGTCCAGGTTTATATTTAAAAATTTTAATCAGGTCCAAGCCTATTTAGTTAAATTCTACATAGGCCTAACATATTTCCATCCCTATAAATAAATAACTATTTCTATATAGTTTAGAGATTTTAAAAACTGAAAATTGTTTTGTACTTATGTATAATCATATTGTTTCATAATTTTAATATCTTCTGATATCTTCATTTATCTTTATAATCTCATCAATATTATTCTTCATCGTCAATGGTATGTCAATATGTTAAAAACTTATTCAAAGAATCTTTTCAAAGTAATAAAACTATGATTACCTAGATTCTAATATCTTTTTGAAAAACATGAATAAATATATTGAATTGTTTCAAAACTGTCTTTTTCTAAAAAAAAAAAAATTAAAAACTGAAAAAAGACAGGCCCTCAATCCTGTTAAATTTTAAAATATTTTTTAACTATTTAATATACCGTATATTAATTAAAACCGTTGCTTCATCTTTCAATTAAATGGAAACTTGCTAGATATTTAATATTCAGGATATTTGTGACCAAAAAAAAATATTCAGGATATTAGTAAAATCACCTATTAATAAATAAAAAATATTGTATAATACACCGGATAACAGATTTAATTAAAGATATCAGATTATTTGTTCAAAAAGATCTAAGATATCATCAGATTGTGATAGATTTAGTGAAATCGGCTTTATCATATCGGATAAAATATACGTCAACTAAGCCTATAAATTCTTCGATGGGGTCTCAGTATTCATTAGAGTAGTGACATACATTTTTCTCTAAAGTGTCAAAGAGAGATTCATCACGAGAAAAACTTATTTCGTTGATTGAGTTAGTATTATACACAATGTCTTTTGTCGATGAGAAAGCACCTGAGAAGGCTGAAACCACTGAGTCAAGGATAAAACAGTTGGAAGATTGGCTTCCGATCACTGGATCAAGAAAAGCCAAATGGTGGTATTCTGCTTTTCACAATCACACCGCCATGGTCGGTGCCGGCGTTCTTAGCCTTCCCATCGCCATGGCACGTATGGGATGGTACGTACTTTTTTCTTCTCTATGTCTCTGAAATATTCTCATCTTGATCATCAATATAATTCAGAAGTTAACAAGTTATATCCATGTTAATTAAGTACCACATATCGGTTGGTTCAGGGTAACGAAAGATGTTTTATAGATTATAATGGTTTTAAAACGCAATAAGAGGGAAGGCATCCATACCTATATGACATATTTTGTTCTCATCCCCAACCGATGTTGGAATAAGTATCCATACCCCTACGGTTTTAAAACTTATCAAGAGGGGAGGCGACTATACTCTTATACAGTATCTTTTGTTCTCCTCCTCAACCGACGTAGGAATAGGTATCCATATATGGTGTCTTTCATTCTCATCCCAATGGGTGTTTTGGGCCACCATCATCCTCATGGTTATAAAATGCATCAAGAGGGAAAGCATTCATATCTTTATATGGCATCTTTTGTTCTCCTCTTCAACTGATATCAGATTTGGCATATATAAGTTCTAGTGTGTATAGCTTTTATCCTATTTAAAAAGGAATAATTAACGGATAGATTATAATGGTTGGTAATGTTTATTTTGGTGTTTCTCAAACACCCCAGTGTACAATTTTAAAAAAATAGTTACGCATCGTAGATTAATTTTATTTTAGTTTTTATTTTTTTGAAAAATTAATTGCTTAATAATGTCTCCATAATTCTAAATTTTATAATGGTTTTCAATGTTGATTTTCATATTTCTCAAACACTCTAAGCGTGTATTATATATATCGTATTTTAAAGTTTACGAATGTTTTTAAAAGCAAAGGCTTTGATATGAGCATCATAGATGAATTTATTTATTTTTTATTTTTAAACAAACTCAATAACTTAATAATCTCTCTTTGGTCTTAACATCATAATGGTTCTTAAAATGGATATTTTCTAGAGCTAGACATTAATGAGATTTTACATATCTACTTAAAATATAGATGAATTAATTTTTAGTTTTTTAAACAAATGAAAGTTTATAATAATTGTTCCTATAATGTTGTGTTCAGGGGACCAGGGGTAGTTGTGTTGTTACTATCATGGGTGATCACACTGTTCACACTCTGGCAAATGGTGGAGATGCACGAGATGGTGCCGGGGAAGCGGTTCGACCGGTACCACGAGCTAGGGCAACACGTATTTGGTGAAAAACTTGGGCTCTATATCGTTGTGCCACAACAACTAATGGTACAAGTGGGAATATGCATTGCATATGCCATCACTGGAGGCAACTCCATGGAGAAAGTCCGAAACATTTTGTGCAATAACAATTGCTCCCAAATTAGATCCTCATGGTGGATTGTCATCTTTGGCGCCATCAACTTCCTCCTTTGTCACATCCCTAATTTTAACTCTATGTCCGCCATCTCCTTCATCGCTTGTATCATGTCTATTGGGTAAGTACATGTGTAGGATGGGGGCCCTCAGCTGCCCCCTCTCAGCTCTCGGCTGCCCCTTATTTTTGGGGCAGCTATAATATATATTTTTTTATATAATTAAATTTTACATTAAAAGAGTGATATTTTAAATTATTATAGACAAAAAATTGTTATGTTTTCAATTTTTTAGAATTTTTCAAAGATTAGGTACTAAAAAATAAAGCTGTTTTTTTTTTAACTAAGAGTACCTAATCTTTAAAAAATCATAAAAAAATTGAAAATATAACTATTTTTTTGCCCATAATATACCAAAATGTCACTCTTTTAATCATATAAAAAAAATATATGACAGCTGTCCCAAAATTGGGGGGCAGCTGAGGCCCCCTCCCGTGTGTAAGCTCTGATACTAAACCTTAACAAATAAAACTTTAACCTTAACAAATAAAACCGACTAGACTCATAATTATTTCAGGTACTCAACCATTGCTTGGATCACTTCATTGACAAGAGGGGTTAAGCCGAACGTTAGCTACGCCATAAAAGCAAACAGCCCGGTGGATGCCACCTTCAACTTCTTCACATCATTGGGGGATATAGCGTTTGCGTACGCTGGTCATAGCGTCGCTCTGGAGATCCAAGCGACCATTCCTTCGACGCCAGAGAAGCCTTCTAAGGGTCCCATGTGGAGGGGAGTGATCTGGGCCTACATTGGAGTTGCCTGTTGCTATTTCCCTGTTGCCATTTTGGGATATTATGTCTTTGGCAACTCTGTTGCCGATAATGTCCTTATCGGTTTGGAGCATCCTAGGTGGCTCATTGCTCTTGGTAACATCTTCGTTGTGATTCATGTCATTGGTGGCTATCAGGTTTATGCAATGGCAGTGTTTGATATATTGGAAACCTTCTTGGTGGTGAAATTGAAGTTACCTCCTTCCTCTGCCCTTCGCTTCATCTCTCGTACTTTATATGTCGGTATGTTATATAATAAATTATATATACCTACATCACTTGCATTAATTCTCTACATAACATTTATTTTAAATTTTGAGTGCTTAAACTGACCAATCATATTTTTACAGTGTTAACAATGCTTGTTGCCATAACGGTCCCCTTCTTCAGTTCTCTTCTTGGATTCCTCGGAGGATTTGCATTTGCTCCAGCATCTTACTTTGTAAGTACAACCGAATTTATATGTTTCTTATTGTTACACAAATAATTTAAATTTATTTTATTTTCTTAATAATTTATATATGTTTCTTTCTTGTTTGTTCTATTCTTGTTATTTGCAGCTTCCTTGTATCATGTGGCTTAAGATCTACAAACCCAAGCGCTTTACCTTATCATGGACAATCAATTGGGTAAATTTCAAATTGACGTTGATTTCTTTGAAAATTCAATGTGAGATTTTGTCTTCATTTATTTCTGACTAAATGTATTTATATAATGCTTGTATATGTATGAACAGGCCTGCATCATACTTGGTGTTCTACTGATGACGCTGTCGCCAATCGGTGCTATGAGGAATATCATCCTTTCAGCAAAGGGCTACAAATTCTTCTCATGATCTACACAAAAACACATCTCAAATGCCTTCCCCCCCCCCCCCCTTTTTATACAACAAGCTTGAGTTTTCCCATAAACTACCATTGAATTTTTTTTTTTTTTTTTTTACCGAAATAGCTACCATTTAGTTTGCTTTCTTCTTGTTTTTTTTATAAGGACCATTTGGTTTGCTTTAAATGTACGCCTTTGCATCAAAATCATAAATCATTAGACGGCTATATATGCAATTGATTTCTTTTATTCGGAGATGAATTTTCATTTAAATGTTATTTTAAAATAGTTAGTCTCACTTTCATATTTTGCACTTTGGTTGAACTTTGAAAAATCATTAATTTACAATAATGGAAAATCCCTTTTGATTTGAAATATTTAAATTCTAATTTGGATATTTAATATTAGGAAATTATTAGTCAGGCACATAGAGCAAAGCGAGATTTAGAAATTAAGTCAAATTACCATCAAGCCCGTGAGTTAAACAAAATTAAAGATTGATGTTTTTTTTGTTTTCCAATGTACTATAAAAACATTGAAATTGTTAATTTCATAAATTGGATTAAAAGAGACAAGGCCAATAAAATCTTTTGATCTTAAAATTTTATTTCATTTTCTTAGGAGATCCAGATATTTCAAAATTTTATAAGGATGTTTGACATTGAATTGTTACAGTTGGTTAAGTGAAAGTTTACCTTATTTTTATTGTTTATAGGATATAGATAATAGCCATTGAGAGTTTAGTGTAGCAAGCTAGAGAGGAAAGGATCTGGCAAATGTGACCTATGACAAAAGTAAAGTCAGCTTGGACTTCCCAAATGACAAGTATGAGTTTACGTGAGCTTCAAATTATGGGTACTCTGTACCACCCATGTCACTGACATACCCATATAATCACAATAATCCTATGTGTCGGTTTTTCTTATAAAAGTCAATATTCATTAAAAAGATCCATACTGCAGCAAATAAACTAAATTAAAGCAACACAATTAAAAACGGTTTCAATGAGAAGGTTAAAACCAAGGTAATCCTATGTGTAGGCTGCCAAAGGGACCGACAATATTTGACTAAGTTTGTGACATATCAGTGCGGTCAGCGGTCAACTCTAACCGATTGGCTAAAAGGACGAAATCATCAAACTTTCACTACTACAGCAAAAGCCTATAGCAGCGCTTATTAAGCGCTGCTATAGCCAGTGCTGCAATAGGTCATATGACCTATTGCAGCGCTTATTTTGTGTAATGAGCGCTGCTATAGGTAATCTATAGCAGCGCTCATTATCTGAAAAGCGCAGCTTTAGGTCATACCTATATGAATTTTTTAAAAAATAAAAATAAAAAAGTAACCCTATAGCAGCGCTTATTATGTAAAAAGCGCTGCTATAGGTACCTATACCAGCGCTTATTACATAATGAGCGCTGGTATAGGTTAGCCTATAGCAGCGCTTATAACGTAATAAGCGCTGCTATAGGCATTATTTTTTTTTAAATATTCTATTATTTTTGTTTCACAACCTCCTGCATCAGTGCAAAAAACCAGCAACACTATCCATTCCAGCCAAACCATATATACATACACACCAGAAAAGTCATACTTATATTGTAGAATAAAACCAACCATTGTAAGTTGAAAACAAAAGCATGCTAATTAATGAATAGATCATCTAATGTTGGAGAAAAGAGGGTATACATAAGTGCACCATTCTTCAATTAGTGCATCCATTTTTTCCCTTGACAACGTGAACGAACGAGCGTTTGGGTAATACTGCACGAACACATTTAAATGACAAGTAAATTTACTTGAAGTCTAACAAGTACAAACACATTAGAGTTGGAAAAATATAAAACGTACTGTCAATGGGATGCCGAGTCGATCATGTGTAACGATATCTCGCATGTATTGCATCACATAGTAACCACAATCGTTGTTATTGGGTTGGTAGGGGCACTGTAACAAGAAACACCAAATATATCATATAAAAAACATTTACGTTATATTTTAACTATAGATATATTGTTTCAAAAATTGAATAACTTTATAAAACCTGGACTTGTTGCCACTTATAAGCATCTTTCGGGTCAGGGGCTCTGGAATACTTCAACTGAACATCGGCCCGAAAACTAGTCAATACTCTGAAAAACAAACATATTAAATTAATTTTATTGGCTAGGATCGGGCATAAAGTGACAAATAATACAACGCATTCAAATAATGTTGACATTCACTTACCCATTGAAGAGACGCATCAAATCTGGGCGATTATCTGGGAGAGCAGATTCCACAGGATCCAAATAGTAAATTATGGGTTCCTCTTGTGCCATGGGATTGATGACAAGCAAAATCCAATGTAGCCTAAAATGTTTTATAACGTTATGTTAGTATATATATCTATGATGCTCAGAACTAAAAATATGTATAGACTTACCCTGTATTAATTGGAGCTAAGAATAAAGTTCTGGCTGTTGCCTTTAAAGAGAAACGCCTTTGAATCGCTCTGAAGTGGTCGTCACATTTCGTGCCCGGAACTTGTGCTATCGAATAAGGGCTTATGAATTCGAACGAAATGATGCGCCCGGCGATCATAACATGTTCATGCAGATACCTTCATAGAAACCATACCAACTCCCAATTAGTGTAAAACTTATGACATTGAAAGAAACCACAATGGAAACGCATATATACCTGATCCATATATTGATAACCGTCACATCGACCCATCTTTGGTTAAGCACCTCCATTACCTGATCCTTAGACAGAGCGTCAGTGAAATTTACCTCGTCAAATATAGGCCTGCTGAATGGAATGAAGACAATAGCATCGCGAGAAACGGTAGCTGCAAATGCTCGCAACCGAGCACGATATGGCGTTTCGACGCTTGTATCTTCAATCACAGGATCAGGCACTTGAACTTTTTTCTTACCCTTAGCTTTTGGTGCCTATAAACCATGTAAATAGAAAGTTTAAAAATTCATTCCAATAATTAAGAAGAGTGCTAGTTTAAATTAATTAGCAAATAATCACCTGTGGTAACGGATCGGTATGGGTACTCTTTTTCTTGATTTGAGCAGCTGAACCACGGGTACCTTTGACATTAGCCACTTGTGCTTTCTTTCCCATAAATCGGGTACCCTGTAAAAACATTTAAATAAAAGAGCGTTATTCAAAAAGAATGAATGCTATTGGAAATGTTATTACTAAATAATTACCTGTGGTGTTGGCACAATCAAAGCAATTAGCCAAGCAACGTATGCACCGACAACGTCTCCGACCCTAGTCATCAAATCAGGAGTAGGGAATGGTAACGAGGCCCAGTCGTTGTACGAGTATTCAATCAATACCCTGAGTGCATTTTCAGGCAACGGTGAGTTGTGCAGGGTCATGTTCGAAGTGTTGTAGACCTTGCCAACAGCAACAACCTCACTGAAAGATTGATCCGTATACAGCTTGCACTTTGTCTCGCCCTACGAAAGAGTTGTCAACATTAGGTCACAATTGATAATATCACAGAATCACTGTTAGTTTGTTAGTAGAAAATGTATGAACTACCTGAGGAATATCAGCCCTGGGCATCGTACAACTATCCCTGATGCTTGGACTCTCGACGGAAGGAATGTGACTTTGATGCACGAAGTTGGACTTTTGTGATGCAACATTGCTTTGCAGGAAGAATTCGTACATCTTCTCGTATCGTTGTTGCATTTATTCATTCCGTCGTTCCATTTCCTCATGCCGTCTTTGCATTTCCTCATTCCGTCGTTCCATTTCCTCGTTGCGTCGTTGCATCTGAAGCATCTCCTCCCTCATAGAAAGAACTTCATCTTGCAACGCTCTAACATTGCCTTTTGATGCCCTCTTTTTGCGCCCAAAGTAAAATGAGGGCGTGACGCCTACACCCGCACCCCGAACATAACCCGAATACTCAGGGCAATCGAGTGCTCTGCTGAGGAAATCGCCACTGCCAAAAGTGTTGACCTCGTCAGGGCATTCTTGCGTTAACAAAACCTATAACAAGGAGGAAGGATTATTAGTTATTAACTTAGCAAAGTCACCGTTTAGAAAAGATTTAGAATTTCCAAGAGAATGACTTACACATCGTTCATGGACTCTTCTGACCTCTTCATGAACGATGGTACCGTCTGCCTGCGAGTGACCTCTGACCCAGAGGCCATGCCGTGGTGGCCTACAGTCTAGGCCCTGTTCCTCAATCTGTCATGGTAAACCAGTTGAACGTATAAATTAATCACGTAAACATTTATTCATAATTTTGGAACCAAAAGTGTTACTAACATACCATATCTTCCTCCAATTCAGGAAATGTCTTTCGTCCGCCCATATACGGATACTGACTGCTCTTAGCCGCTTGGCTATTTTTTTTACTTCTTTCTTGGAACTCCTCAATCAAACGTTGTCGCACAAATTCATCCCAATGTTCTTGAGTAATTAACCCAGCATATATAGATGGTGGCGTTGGAACGATCTCCCCTTCGTCATCTCTCAGGTAATACGTGGTCAAGTTGGAACGATATCCCCGGTGCATCCTTGAAGCTTTCTTCAGCACATAATCCCTGTGAGTATCGTCGATATCAAAGACAGTCTGTAACAACAAAAATCATATTCAATTTGTTATTTACAATGTTATGATGACATATATGCCATTAATTGTAAAAGTGTAGTTTACCTTAATCTCTAACCAAACCTCCTCATGTTTGTCGCCTGCTCTTCTCCAATCCGTAATAGTAATAGGGATTTTGTCCCGAACAGTGCACCCAATGTAACCTGTAATATTACCTCCAAAATCCCACTATTAACCACTTACAATTAAACATTAAACCGTTTATAGTACTAACTATGTTAGGAAAAAGAATTAAATTAATAAAATAACTAACATAGTTAGAAAAAGAGCTTTCCATGATATTTATATATAATTCAATTTTCAAACCTCAATTCCAAACTCCGTCATCACAATATAATTTTCTCCCCAGTACAATCAGAGAAAATTTCATTATCCATGATTAATCTCCACAGATCATCCACAAAATACCATACCATAATAGGTATTATTTAATAATTTTTCCCCAGAATAATAGCAAGGTTCAGCGGAAGCATTATACAAAATATGATCCTAAATGTGGCAATACCTCCTGTCCCTCTGGTCCAGAATATCTCACGATATCAGTGAGAAGTTCCCGGATCCTTCCCTTGACTGTCTATACCGTACCGCTCCTAGGACCTGCAAAAGTGAGATCAACGGGGGGTAGCCCCAAAACGCAACCACTGACTACTCATCTACGTGTGGTGTGTGCTAGCAAGGTGTCCAGTGGAATACATACATATATATATATCGATTCAGAAGCATGCTCAGGTATTCACATATAATGCACGTCTTATTCCCAAAATCTCTTTTCATCGTTTTATAATTGTGGAATAACCCATCACAATTCATCCTCAAGAATAGTATATATATCATTGATAATTACAGATAACCCAAACAAATCTTACTAGAAATGTTGGGAAAACATGTGGGACCAGTCGGGACCTTCCACCCGCCCCTGATCACCACGGTACAGTTCACGAGGGACTCTCTACCCTCCCTGAATAGTACCACAGATTAGAAGGATCTCTGTCCTTTCTGAATCCGTAAGGGGCGATCTCCCCTCTTTCGTCTTTCTCTCCTTTATTTCTCATAATATATCAATTAGTCCCTGTGGCGCAACAGGGTACCTCATCACGTGATGGCACAATTTCCAATTCACCGGTGTCACATACCCA
The DNA here is from genome assembly GCA_037074515.1 of Mimosa bimucronata. NCBI lineage: Eukaryota > Viridiplantae > Streptophyta > Magnoliopsida > Fabales > Fabaceae > Mimosa > Mimosa bimucronata. The sequence continues at coordinate 9,326,165 of CM073446.1, forward strand.
AATAATTTCTCACATACAACACATAGATATGCAACACCACAATCAGGCACCAGGCCTTCCAGTATTTTCATGATATACATATATTAAATAATTTCCAAAACCACATATATTTCTATTTCAAATATTTCACATCACAAATTTATGCCATTTCAAAATAATACTCCACAGGACATTTATTATAAAAATATTAATATTCCAAGATCTCATTTCCATATCTCATCAATCATCAATTGATAATCAAATCTCAATTTGTGATTCAAAATCCCATCTCCATATAACATCATAATTTTCAAATAATAATATTTCAAATTTCTTACTAACACTACACACACACATAAACAAGCAGAAAGCGGTTACCTGATAGCTGGCACCAATCTCACAATAGTGCAGCTCCCCCGTGCTAACTTAGTACAATTCAAGCACTACACAACCATACATACAACCACAACTAATTATTTATCCAACAATTTTACATGTTGGAAAATAAATTACTAACTACCCTTTCTTTGCCCTTACTTATTTTAAATTTCTATTTAACATTTATTCTCCCTTTTTATCTCTAAAATTTATCTCTACTCCATTTATACATATATCCAAAATTATTTATCTTTACAATAACTATTTATAAAAATTCAAGCCTAAATAAAATTAAACCTTACATCCCTAAATTATTTCTCAACCTCAAAAATCCATTCTTTAATCCACAATTTATTTTCCAAACCTTAATAAACATCTAAAAATTATTAATTTAGCTATAGACACCTCAGATCATCAAAAGCCCTATTTTTAATATATCCAAAAATCCAAAAATTCCCAATAATTAGGAAAACCTCCAACAATGAAAAATCTACTCAGAGAAACTCATAATCAAGGTCCAAGGTTCAATTTATTAAGCTTAGAACCCCCAGAAATACCAATTTAGACAAGGCTTAATTTTTCAAGTATAGCAAAACAAAAAACTAAAGACATAGGGATGTAGAGGAGACTTACGGGATTCCAAAAATGTACTTAGTTGACCGGAAAAACCACTATTCCGACGCCAGAGAGCTCCGATAGGTCCGGCAAAGAACTATTTTTATCTCCTTATTTAGGCACGGATCGGAACAAAAACAAGTAGAGGAAGGAAGTAGGAAGAGAGAGAGAAAGAATGGTGGTGTTGGATGGTGGTTCCGACGACGGTGGTGGTTTGGGCAGTGGAAAGAGAGCGAGAACTTGCAGAAGGAGAGAGAGAAGGAAGGAGGAAGAAGACGATGGAGGGTCTGAATAATTGAGGGGAGGGGAAATTAAATAAAGGAGAAGGGGAAAATTACACTATTGGACCCAAAATTTTCAAAATTTATTTTGATCCACAAAAATTTCTTTTATTTTCAAAAATTTACCTACCAAACCTCTTAATTATTCTCTCCCACAATAACCTCCTTTGAACCTAAGAATAATTTTTCCCAAATTTATTTTTCTTAAAATAAGTGAGAAATAAAGTCTTTCAGATCATCAAAATACCTCAAAAATTCCTCAAAAATTCTCATAATTCCATAATTTCTTATAAATCAATTCCTACTTAACCCACTAATCCTCAATTAGATTTTTAGGATGTTACAACCCTCCCCACCTTTTAGGAATTTTGTCCCCAAAATTCACTTACTTAAATCACAAAACAACAAACACAACATATATAATCAATCAAAATCAAAACTTACCCAGATAATAGGTAAATGTAACCGCACCGAAAAATAACTAGATCTCACTATCTGACTAAACTTCTTACCAATTATTATCAACCCAACAATCTTCACACGTGTAATTTCTACATAACCATTAACATCAAGTTCCTAGTCAATTATTTGACTTGCCATCTTAATATCCTTCACTAATATTTATTATACTTCCCCTAAGTTCCTTTTACCCAACTCAGCAATCACCCATTTCACAATCCTCAGTCTGGTTCACTTGAAAGGTTATACTTCAACTTTGAAATTAATTGGACTTTAAAACAGCAATTTAAACTATGTTTCCCACTTGAACATATTTGGGACATTTATTAGGGCTTAGAAATAAATCAACACTAACTAATGCTCCATTTCATTTAAAGACTTTAATTATTTGATATGTATTCCAATTTCTCAAACATCATTTGTCCCATCTTATAATCTCATTTAATGCCCCAAACATTATTCATACTTTATGCTGAAATTTATCAATTGGCAACCAAGGTATTCCAATACTCTTTGACTCTTTATCTTCCATAGTCAAACAACATACATAACTAATTTCTTACTTCTTTAACATTCCCAAACCTTTCAACTCTTCAATTCCTAGCTTGTGCTTCCAAATGATCTAGATTCTACATAGTATATGTTTCAGATTTCGCTTTCATAATCCGGTCTTAAGGTTTGAATTTAATCCCAAATAGACTCCAAAAATTTACTAAATCATATAACTCTAAGAATTAATACATAATATGACCCATTCGGCACATCCATAAGAGCTTTAGTTGGTCAAAGAAATTCAAAATTAATTGAAATGATACTCTATGAAACCTCATTTCTATGGCTTTTTCAAAATCTCTAAGCTACCCACTAGTTTTCCTAAGGTCTTATTTGCCCACAAGTGCATCATCCTCAATAATTATACTATTATACTGCTCAAACACCAATATAAGAGTCTATCATCACTATGAAAATCACCACCATTTATCGAAGTATTTGCCCCTTTTTGGTCATTATTACATCCTCTTGATGCCACTCGACACCTATATTAATTCAAAAGCAACCCACTACTAGAAATAATACCCAAATATTGCTCTTAGAATCGTTAAAATATCATATTTTGGTCAATCATTGACATCTTACCTCCTTGATTTCAGTGAATGAAAGTCATACTTTTAGCTATTTTCAAGACCCAATACCACCTATAACTACATATCACCAAGCAATCTCAATATTCTTAGAACAATTTTCCTAGAATATGACACCTCAATTCTAATAAAAAAAAAATCCATTTCTTTTGAAAATCATAAACTTTTAACCTATACTTGTCTCCCAAATATAAATCCACACTTAAGCTTTCTTACTCCAATCCTGAAATCCATAACACCTCAATCATTCTTATAATGCTTTAGACCTTTAATACAACGAATACTACACGTCCAAAAGCATCACACCATATCGAATTAAATTACCAATCTTATTATCGAATCCTGAAGCTCCTTAGTTACATTCTCCTATTTTAACTTCCCAGCTACCAATAAATCCACTAAAAATCAATTTCTTATTTTGATTCACTACCGATTTAGCTAAACACCTCCAAGATAAATTTAAACTCAATCACAAGCCTTCAAATCGGAATTAACTAGCTGCACATTACTACCTTAACCATAATCACAACCTTTTAAATGTAAAGGTATCATTATTTTACATTCACTAAATTTAGCCAATCGACCATTTAGATCACTCTATATCTCGATTGCGGCCGCTTCATAACCTATCTATATGCAAAATTTATCTACTTAATTGTTTACCGGCTGTGGGGTCACTCCCTATTTAGAGTGATAACAATCCATCGGATCACTCTCTACCTAACTAGATTAATAGATAGGTCTTTAACCTATGCACTGCTTCCAATAACAAGTCTACATAGAAAATTCTATCCAACCATCCTCAATTTGAGATCAATATAAAGTTTTTCAAATCATTAAAACTACCATATAGTCCCAAATAATCACCTTACTTAAACTTCAATCATATAACGTCATTTTCCCATTTTGAATTTAAGTAAATTCTCTGTTCATCATCCATTAATTCATATCCATTAAAGAATTTTCACCTATCCAAAATCGTGATTACACCTTAAGTCAATCCAACTCAATCGATTTAGCCTCAATGATCATGCCTTAATTCTACAATTTCATCTATATTAATCCTCAACAATTTAAACTAGTAGAATCTCATTACAACCGGCATCCCTAGTGGACAAGGAAACCTCAAAATTCCTTTAAATCTCAAACTCCATACGAGACTCTAACTTCATCCATCTCACTTCCCAATGGTTTTAACCAGTATTTTTTTTTATACCTAAAGAAATCAATACACCTCAAATTTCTTTCAATTTTCAAAATCCATATCAATCCGAATATTCACGATCTTGAATCTATTAAAATCCCTTTTTAAGTCGACATCCATATTCAAATTGAGCAGAAACCTTCCTAAGCACTTATGAGACTAAGGCAATCATTAAATTTCAGAAGGTCCTCAATTCTTCAAAGCCCCATCAGACTTTAGCTTTAAATATTTAAAACTTAACCACATCCTCATACCTAAAGGCACATACATAGTCAAAACCATATTATTCCATTCCAATTTTTCCATGAGAAGTCGCATATATTTTACCACTATTATTCCTTATCTTGCTAGACCAAAACTGACTATTTTCCAGAAAGTCCTCAATTCCTTTCAAAGTACCTAATTTCCTAATATTACATGAACAATTCTTGAACATTTTTCATGCACTTAGCTTGGGCATATTTTTCAATTCTAAACAGAACTCCTTTCACCCAGCTTATTTACCATTTATTTCTATACCAACTAGCATTTATACAAGACAGCGAAATTAATCATTCGATTACCCACTAATTCTTATCTTATCTCAACATTAGGCTTTAACTAGAGCTATACCAAGAGGAATAACCCTAGGCATACCATAAACCTCGTAGTAGCAATTTGTTTTTCTGTTTAATAATCTTGAGCATCCATTAATAATCAGCTTGTTAACCTTCCAACATAACTTAAAATCCTATTCTAGTCATACCTTCATCTGTCATGTTCTCCTTTTAGTTCAGCCTCGTCTAACCCTTTAAATCCTTTAAACAATTATATCGATCACCCTCTTTGTTATGATGTCTATCCTAATCCAGGCCTAACAATCATTTAACACCTTAAGCTATTTATTCCACATTTAATACAAAGCTCCAAAACCAATCTCCTCGAAACCCAACCATTCCTAACTCTTCGAAACCTGTATAAATATAGGTAACTTTAATTTATTTATTATTAATTATTCATTCCTTAGGAACCTCCAGACAGATTTTTTGAATCGGTTCCGAATATTAATGACCCAAAGGTCAGGACAACAAACATTCCAAATATTTTATTTCACACCATTTAAAAATTCAAATTCTATTTTCAGCTTCCCGACAGTTGCAAAAGTCATTATATTTACCTTTCATATCCTTAAAACATTAGTCCACCAATTCTAATCATAGAACATCACAATTTCTGTTTCCCAACTCACGCTGATTCTACCTTTTCAATCGATCATTGTCAACCTTACTATCCTCCCCACCACGGGACGGAAGACATACCACATAACAATATAATAGTAACTATGTAATCAACGAACCCTTAACAGTACGAGGTATACTCTCCCACCCACCTACGGATGGAAGTTACACCCATTAGAACCAGTCATACAATATTAAATTGAAAGGGAAAGGATCGGGGAATGTATTGCCACAATACCACTAATGAACGTGCAATGCATGATGGAAACATAAACAATCACATGCACAGCACCTTCCAGGTCTTTAAACCATAAAACTGATACCAACTGTAATATTACCTCCAAAATCCCACTATTAACCACTTACAATTAAACATTAAACCGTTTATAGTACTAACTATGTTAGGAAAAAGAATTAAATTAATAAAATAACTAACATAGTTAGAAAAAGAGCTTTCCATGATATTTATATATAATTCAATTTTCAAACCTCAATTCCAAACTCCGTCATCACAATATAATTTTCTCCCCAGTACAATCAGAGAAAATTTCATTATCCATGATTAATCTCCACAGATCATCCACAAAATACCATACCATAATAGGTATTATTTAATAATTTTTCCCCAGAATAATAGCAAGGTTCAGCGGAAGCATTATACAAAATATGATCCTAAATGTGGCAATACCTCCTGTCCCTCTGGTCCAGAATATCTCACGATATCAGTGAGAAGTTCCCGGATCCTTCCCTTGACTGTCTATACCGTACCGCTCCTAGGACCTGCAAAAGTGAGATCAACGGGGGGTAGCCCCAAAACGCAACCACTGACTACTCATCTACGTGTGGTGTGTGCTAGCAAGGTGTCCAGTGGAATACATACATATATATATATCGATTCAGAAGCATGCTCAGGTATTCACATATAATGCACGTCTTATTCCCAAAATCTCTTTTCATCGTTTTATAATTGTGGAATAACCCATCACAATTCATCCTCAAGAATAGTATATATATCATTGATAATTACAGATAACCCAAACAAATCTTACTAGAAATGTTGGGAAAACATGTGGGACCAGTCGGGACCTTCCACCCGCCCCTGATCACCACGGTACAGTTCACGAGGGACTCTCTACCCTCCCTGAATAGTACCACAGATTAGAAGGATCTCTGTCCTTTCTGAATCCGTAAGGGGCGATCTCCCCTCTTTCGTCTTTCTCTCCTTTATTTCTCATAATATATCAATTAGTCCCTGTGGCGCAACAGGGTACCTCATCACGTGATGGCACAATTTCCAATTCACCGGTGTCACATACCCAAATAATTTCTCACATACAACACATAGATATGCAACACCACAATCAGGCACCAGGCCTTCCAGTATTTTCATGATATACATATATTAAATAATTTCCAAAACCACATATATTTCTATTTCAAATATTTCACATCACAAATTTATGCCATTTCAAAATAATACTCCACAGGACATTTATTATAAAAATATTAATATTCCAAGATCTCATTTCCATATCTCATCAATCATCAATTGATAATCAAATCTCAATTTGTGATTCAAAATCCCATCTCCATATAACATCATAATTTTCAAATAATAATATTTCAAATTTCTTACTAACACTACACACACACATAAACAAGCAGAAAGCGGTTACCTGATAGCTGGCACCAATCTCACAATAGTGCAGCTCCCCCGTGCTAACTTAGTACAATTCAAGCACTACACAACCATACATACAACCACAACTAATTATTTATCCAACAATTTTACATGTTGGAAAATAAATTACTAACTACCCTTTCTTTGCCCTTACTTATTTTAAATTTCTATTTAACATTTATTCTCCCTTTTTATCTCTAAAATTTATCTCTACTCCATTTATACATATATCCAAAATTATTTATCTTTACAATAACTATTTATAAAAATTCAAGCCTAAATAAAATTAAACCTTACATCCCTAAATTATTTCTCAACCTCAAAAATCCATTCTTTAATCCACAATTTATTTTCCAAACCTTAATAAACATCTAAAAATTATTAATTTAGCTATAGACACCTCAGATCATCAAAAGCCCTATTTTTAATATATCCAAAAATCCAAAAATTCCCAATAATTAGGAAAACCTCCAACAATGAAAAATCTACTCAGAGAAACTCATAATCAAGGTCCAAGGTTCAATTTATTAAGCTTAGAACCCCCAGAAATACCAATTTAGACAAGGCTTAATTTTTCAAGTATAGCAAAACAAAAAACTAAAGACATAGGGATGTAGAGGAGACTTACGGGATTCCAAAAATGTACTTAGTTGACCGGAAAAACCACTATTCCGACGCCAGAGAGCTCCGATAGGTCCGGCAAAGAACTATTTTTATCTCCTTATTTAGGCACGGATCGGAACAAAAACAAGTAGAGGAAGGAAGTAGGAAGAGAGAGAGAAAGAATGGTGGTGTTGGATGGTGGTTCCGACGACGGTGGTGGTTTGGGCAGTGGAAAGAGAGCGAGAACTTGCAGAAGGAGAGAGAGAAGGAAGGAGGAAGAAGACGATGGAGGGTCTGAATAATTGAGGGGAGGGGAAATTAAATAAAGGAGAAGGGGAAAATTACACTATTGGACCCAAAATTTTCAAAATTTATTTTGATCCACAAAAATTTCTTTTATTTTCAAAAATTTACCTACCAAACCTCTTAATTATTCTCTCCCACAATAACCTCCTTTGAACCTAAGAATAATTTTTCCCAAATTTATTTTTCTTAAAATAAGGGAGAAATAAAGTCTTTCAGATCATCAAAATACCTCAAAAATTCCTCAAAAATTCTCATAATTCCATAATTTCTTATAAATCAATTCCTACTTAACCCACTAATCCTCAATTAGATTTTTAGGATGTTACATAACCCGAGAGGAGCTTCGCCGACTTTCCAGTAGCTTGGTTATTTGGATTCCATTTAAGTCTTGTCTTTACTCCCTGAGCTCTGCGTGTGAGGAGTTTGCGCATAAGGGTCCTGCCACGAACAACATTCGCCTCATGCCTTGCTCTACCTTCAGCAATAGCTACCTGCTCACTAGGTTGTTCTTCTTCCTCCTGGCCACTATGTTGTTCTTCTTCCTCCTGGTCACTATGGGGATCCATTCTCCTGTAAAAAAAAATTAGACAAGAAATGATTTTAGTGCATATACATATAATCATGTTAATTGTATGCGAACTGAGGGCTAAAAATTGATAGTGTACAACATAAATACATACAAACTGAGGGCTTTCGCCTCTTTTTCCTCTTTGTTATATTGTCTACAATTGTTTGCTTCCTCTTTTTTATTGGATTTAGGGTTGTGTTTACCCAAATGCCTTCTTCATGATCACATCTTACATAAACGGGCTCATCTTCGTCATCATACCCGTCTGCATCAAAGTATTCTGACAGTAATGTCTCAAAGGAAGGAACATCTTCTATCACATTCATATCATCATCACTACTTTCATCATCAACTTGCTCGGAATAATTTTTGTTCGACTGCATGACAACTGACCAATTCTTCTTAGAAAGATCCTCAACGTAAAACACCTGTGCTGCTTGAGACGGTAGAATGTAAGGATCATCCTTATATCCAACTTTAGAAAGGTCGACCGATATAAACCCAAATTCATCTAACCGTCATCCACTGTGGTTGTTAACCCACTGACATCGGAACACGGGAACTCTGAACATGGTGTAATCTAACTCCCAAATGCAATCAATCACACCAAAGTATGCCATCTACGCATATATGGGATTTGTATCTCTTGCACTGGATATATGCCACCTCTCGGCAACAAGCGTGACTCCACTATTTTGCATGGTGCTTTTTTCATCCTGGCCTTTTGTATAGAATGTGTAACCGTTGATTGCATAGCCGGTATAAGAAAAAGCGTGCAAACCCGGTCCTTTCGACAGCCAGAACAATCTTTCACCAACCGATCCAGCATTAAGCTTAACCTGCTGACAAATGCGTGCATTGAACCATCTAATGAAATGTTTGTTGTGCTCCTTTGTGATCAAACTCTCATTCCTATCACCATGTATTTCACGAAGGAGATTTTTGTGTTCTTCAACGAATGGTTCAACCTCAGGAGTGTTGTGAAGAATGTACAAGTGTGCCAACTCTCTTTCAGCATTCGAAATGCGTAATAGCTTGAACCCACTTATTCCTTTCCCCGTTAATCGCCCATCGTGACGAGACTTGGGCAAGCCAACAGGTTCAACAATTGATAAGTAATCGGTACACAAATCACTCGCTTCTTCAACGATGTATCGTTCAGCAATACAACCCTCTGGTCGATATCTGTTTTTGACATACCCCTTTAAAACTTTCATGAATCGCTCAATCGGGTACATCCATCTCAAATAGACTGGGCCGCACAGTTGAACCTCCTTGACCAAGTGTACAGTAAGGTGAACCATGATGTCAAAGAATGAAGGGGGGAAATACATTTCAAGTTCGCACAGGGTACAAATGATCTGCCTCTGCAAATCCCGCAACTTCGTTGTATCAACCACTTTACTACAAATAAGCTTGAAGAACATACAAAGTCTGGTGATCGTGGTCCACAATTTCTTGGGTAAAATGCTGCGTATGCCAACCGGTAAGAAATTTTGCATCAAGACGTGGCAATCATGAGATTTCAGGTTCTTCAACTTCAACTCTTTCACAGATACAAGGTTCTTTACATTTGAGGAGTAGCCCTCAGGAACTTTAATTCCACTAAGAAACTCATAGAATAATCTTTTCTCTTTCCTCGAAAGAGTGTAAGCAGCTGGAGGTAAATAAGTACGGTATCCCTTCTCGACAGGTGCCAACTCTTGTCTTATTCCCAGCTTGAGCATATCTAACCTTGAATTGATACCATCCTTAGTTTTTCCTTGCATATTTAGTAACGTGCCAATTAGGTTATCACATATGTTTTTTTCAATATGCATCACATCAAGAAAGTGCCTGACATATAAGGACTTCCAATACGGGAGTTCGAAGAATATGGACTTCTTCTTCCAGCCACTTGTTAATACATTTTTAGCAAAAGGCTTGCCAAAATGATTCTCTACCGCATTCACCTTTTCAAGAACGTCTTCCCCGGTCAATAATCTTGGTGGCCTACCTTCTTCTGAGCTCCCGTTAAATGCCTTCTTCCACCTCCGCCAACGATGCCGTAACGGCAAGAATCTCCGATGTCCCATGTAAACATTTTTCCTGCAGTGATCCAGTCGCATCGAATGGGTATCATCTTCACATATAGGGCACGCACCATATCCTTTGATGCTGTATCCGGACAAATTACCATACGCTGGAAAGTCATTTATTGTACCAAACAACATGGCCCTCAATGTGAAACTTTCTTCCTTACAGCCATAAAAAACCGTCTCACCCGAATCCCACATATGCTTCAAGTCTTCAATCAAAGGATCTAAGTACACGTCTATATCGTTGCCGGGCTGTCTAGGCCCTGAAATAAGCATGGAAAGCATCATAAACTTGCGTTTCATGATTAAATTTGGGGGGAGGTTATATATCATCAGAATCACCGGCCATGTGCTGTGAGTACTACTCTGAACTCAATGCGGGTTGATTCCATCGGTTGCCAATGCAAGCCGTAGGTTTCTTGGTTCTTCACCGAACTCAGGGTACTCGTAATCAATTTTTTTCCATTGGGGGGTGTCTGCTGGGTGCCTAAGCTTGATGTCTTGAATCCTCTCATCAGCGTGCCATGTCAAAAGTCTTGCAACATCCGCATTACTGTACATGCGCTTGAATCTTGGAATTATCGGAAAGTACCACAAGACTTTAGAAGGACTCTTACCTTTCTTTCCATACCGAGATGCGCTGCATTTAGGACACTTCTCCAACGACGCATACTGGTTCCGGAATAAAATACAGTCGTTGGGACATGCATGTATTTTCTCATATTTCATACCGGTCGACCGGAGAATTTGCTTTGCCTCGTATGTTTTTGAGGGGAGTACGTTCCCTTCTGGGAGTATATCTCGCAGAGCAGATAGCAGAGCAGTGAAACTTGCATCACTCCAACCGTATCGCGCCTTCAGGTTATACAATTTAAGCACCACACGCAATCTGGTGTATTTACTGCATCCCATATACAGAGGCGTCTCTGCATCGCTCTTCAGTGTCTCAAACATTTCAGGATCCTCCTCACCCACCACATTCAACATTTCTTCAAGATCATCGCTCTCATCACACATGTTTGTGTCAACCACGTTTGAGGCGCTACTAACATCAGGTACCCGGTCTCCGCCAGAACACTCATACGTCTCACCATGCTTTGTCCAACGTGTATAGGACGGATCGATCCCATGACAGAATAAATGGGCCAACAAGTCAAGTGGACGGAGAAGCTTTCCATACAAACACGACATACAGGGGCATACAATTCTGTTAGAATTCTCTGCATGCTCAGCGGCAAATTCAATGAATTCTTTTGCTCCATCTATATATTCCTTTGAACGTCGATCACAAGACATCCATTTCCGATCCAACATTATAACCTACTAAAGGAAAGTGGAAGTAAGATCGATGTGCATGACTTAATCATTAGGTAGCCACCTTACGATGTTACCTTATTTTTTTAACATAAATTCGGCAGCATAACGGCTACAAAATGAACATTCCCAGGCTCAAGGCCCTATCTTTTTAACTTAGAAATGGATAGCCCACAAAACACCAATCATTAACTCAGTAATTTTCCAGTAGTCATCAACAACAGAATTCACAGAGAATTTATACATATAGCATTAATGGGCACAATAACACAATATGTACCATTCATGGATATTTTCAAATATTGCACAATTACTACCACATCAAACTTAGTTATAAGAATTTAATGAAACAACAATAATATTATTCATAATTCAATGGAGGAAGGAAATTTAAAAGTATACCTTCTATGTGACGAAGTCAATTAATAAAAGCTCTCAAATTGCACAAAAGATTCTCACTTTTGGTCCCCCGTTTCTGCCAACAAACTATTAGGAAATTGTAGGCTCCTATAAAAAATATTATGTAAACATAATTACAGTTACAGAATTTCATTTTAAGAAATAAAGAAATCAATCATACTATGACTATTTTTTGAATACATAAAGGCAAGCAAAAGCTTGAATTAAACTACCATTACATACTCCTACTATGACTATCAAAACTTATCAATTCATAAATATTTTTTTTCTGTGGCCAAAATTCATTATACATGAGCTTAATTAGTACTAAAACACACTCTTTGTCATGGTAAATTGACAGCCACGGTTTTGAATATATGTACACTTATCATGGGAAATTGAAAAACACATTTGCAAAGCACATTTATAAGATCATGAATAGCATATCACAATATGAGTAAGTTCATGTTGAACACAGGGAAAAAAACGATCTGAACACAGGGAAAAAGGGATCAAGAATAGCATAAATCACTTACCCATTACCATTATTATTTCGATCTGAACACAGGGAAAAAAAGGGAATTTCAAAAATTCCGTAAAACTCAACATGCAACCCCATTATTAGTTCAATCTTGCTCCAAATTAAGTTTAATCAAGCTTTTAGTAAGTTCCAAACCGAAATCACCTTCAATGACGTCGATGATGAACAGTAGCTCCAACTTATTTTTGCGAGAAATCTGACCAAATATACATGCATTCCCCAAATCGAAATCCCCATACCCCAAATCTGACCAAAGAGTAAGCTTCCATTTAGATGGTTCACAATTTTCGAAGTCCCCATACCCCAAATCGAAGCTCACACAGAACCTCTCAAATCGGAGAAATGGAAGGTATAATCGAAACTCACCTGAAGAAAGGAGTTCTTAGCCGTCGAAATCACCACCGTCGTGTAAAGCACGAGAACGAAATCTGGAACAATGAGAGGGACGAAGTGAACGTTGGGAGAAGAAGGGAACAATGAGAGGGACAAAGTGAAACGGAGAAGGAGGGAAACGGAAAATGAGGGAGGGAAATGGAAAATGAACACGCGGGTATATTAAACATGAGATGAAATTAAAATAATAACTAAAACACCTATCCCAGCGCTTTATATGTATAAAGCGCCGGAATAGGCCCTTAAAAATAAAAAAAATAAAAAAACATTGTCTAAAATAATCTGACAATAAAAATTGAGATTAAAAAATTGTTTTATGAGGTCTATCCCAGCGCTTTTTACATAGAAAGCGCTGGAATAGGCCCTTAAAAATAAAAAAAATTGAAAAACATATCCTAAAATAATCTGATCAGCAAAAAGAGAACAAATAAAAATTGAGATTAAAAAATTATTTGAGGGGGCCTATCCCAGCGCTTTATACATAAAAAGCGCTGGGATAGGCCCTTAAAAATAAAAAAAAATTGAAAAACATTGTCTAAAATAATCTGACAATAAAAATTGAGATTAAAAAATTGTTTTATGATGTCTATCCCAGCGCTTTTTACATAGAAAGCGCTGGAATAGGCCCTTAAAAATAAAAAAAAATTGAAAAACATATCCTAAAATAATCTGATCAGCAAAAAGAGAACAAATAAAAATTGAGATTAAAAAAATATTTGAGGCCTATACCAGCACTTTTTACACAAAAAGCGCTGATATAGGTCATTAAAAATTAAAAAAAAAATGGGGGAATTCACAAATTATTAAATAAAATATATAAGTTTAAATACTCAGGGCATAAATTACAAGCCATAAATGACCTATACCAGCGCTTTTTACATAAAAAGCGCTGGTATAGGTCATTAAAAATTAAAAAAAAAACTGGGGGAATTTAGAAATTATTAAATAAAATAGATAAGTTTAAATACTCATGGCATAAAATACAAGCCATAAATGACCTATAATTCCCCAAGTTTTTTTTAATTTTTAATGACCTATACCAGCGCTTTTTATGTAAAAAGCGCTGGTATAGGTCATTAAAAATTAAAAAAAAAACTGGGGGAATTTACAAATTATTAAATAATAAGGACACTTATAATATATTCAGGGGATTAAATATTGTTCAGATAAGGTTCAAAGAATTAAGTTCAAAGGAAATCACCTATATAAAGACAAACCTAGGAGGTAATTTAGACATTATTAAATAAAAGACATTTTTAAATTAATATTCAGGGAATTAGCTGTATTCCAGCGCTTACTTTTGTTGTGTGCTGCTATTGGTGTGCTGCAATAGGGCATTTCTGTAGTAGTGTTTAGAGATTGAGTCACGCTAAGTAAAACTAATATGATTGAAATGTAAATTTGGTGAAACTATAAAAATTAAATAATCTGTTATGAATATCCCATTAATATGTATGTCGTTAACTCCCATCCCTATTCTTACTCTATCAATTATTAATTTTGATTGTATTGTAACCCTAAACCCTCTTATATAAATAGAAGCTAACATTGTGGATTCTACAACTCTTGAACGTTGAATGAGAATGACTTTCTATTCTCTTTACTTCTCCCCCACATTCTCTCTTATTTTCTTCTATTATTTATAACACATTATTAGCCTGAGCATCTAATCAAGGCAATCTATTTTATATTCATAGGATCCTTTTTCTATTATGCTATTATGGAGAACTTGAAATTCACATTTCTGTTTCTCTTCTCTTCATCTTCATCTTTCTTTATATTTTCTTATGTTGACCTGAAGTAATCTTTAATGGAACTTGAAGTTCCACTTTACATTAAAGCATTTATCATTGACCTGAAGTAATTTTTTATGGAACCTGCATTCCACTTTATATTTTAATGCATTTATCATTGACCTGAAGTCATCTCTCATGGAACCTGAAGTTTCACATTATATTTTAATGCATTTTTTACCGACCTTAAGTCGTCTTTGAAGGAACCCGATGTTACACCTAATATTTGATAATTGTTTTTTTTAACCTAAAGTCATATTTAATGGAACTTGAAGTTCCACTTGATATAGATTTATTTTTATGGTCAGAAGCCATATAAATTTAAGTTTTCTATTTTATTATAAAATGGCCAGAAGCCATATAACTTCAATTTTTATGTTTAAACATTATATGGCTAGAAGGCATATAAATTCAATTTTTCTAATTTAATATTTTATGGCCAGATCCCATATAGATTTAATTTTATGGCCAAAAGCCATATAAATTTAATTTTTCTATTTTAACATTAAGTGGCCAGAAGCCATATAAATTTAATTTTATGGCCCGAAGCTATATAAATTTAATTTTTCTTTTTTTAATATTAAATGGTTAGAAGCATATAGATTTAATTTTATGGCTAGAAGCCATATAAATCCAATATCCAATTAAAGAAATATTGTTATGTATGCAAAGCAACTTTTGTGAGTTTAGAAGATGCTTCATTTTGTAATGTTATATATCACTACTACACAAAAAACCTATAACAGCACTTTTTTTGACCCTATAGTAGCGCTTTTAAGCGCTGCTATAGCCAGTGCTGCAATAGGTCATATGACCTATTGCAGCGCTTATTTTGTGTTATAAGCGTTGCTATAGGTTACCTATAGCGGCGCTTATAATCTGAAAAGCGCAGCTTTAGGTCATACCTAAATGAATTATTTTTTTAAAAAAAATAAAAAATAATGCCTATACCAGCGCTCATTAAGTGATAAACGCTGGTATAGGTAACCCTATAGCAACGCTTATTACTTAATAAGCGCTGCTATAGGGTTTCCTATAGGGTTACCTATAGCAGCGCTTATTAAGTCATAAGAGCGCTGGTATAGGTTACCCCTATAGCAGCGCTTATTACGTAATAAGCGTTGCAATAGGCATTATTTTTTTTTTAAATATTCACTTATTTTTGTTTCACACCCCCCTGTATCAGTGCAAAAAACCAGCAACAATATCCATTCCAGCCAAACCATATATACATACACACCAGAAAAGTCATACTAATGTACAATAAAACCAACCATTGTAAGTTGAAAACAAAAGCATACTAATTAATGAATGGATCATATAATGTTGGAGAAAAGAGGGTATACAAAAGTGCACAATTCTTCAATTAGTGCATCCATTTTTTCCCTTGACAACATGAAGCAATGAGCGTCTGGGTAATATTGCACGAACACATTTAAATGACAAGTAAATTCACTTGAAGTCTAACAAGTACAAACACATTAGAGTTGGAAAAATATAAAACTTAATGTCAGTGGGATGCCGAGTCGATCATGTGTGACGATATCTCGCATGTATTGCATCACATAGTAACCACAGTCGTTGTTATTGGGTTGGTAGGGGCATTGTAACAAGAAACACCAAATATATCATATAAGAAAAATTTACGTTTTATTTTAACTATAGATATATTGTTTCAAAAATTGAATAACTTTATAAAACCTGGACTGTTTGCCACTTATAAGCATCTTTCGGGTCAGGGGCTCTGGAATACTTCAACTGAACATCAGCCCGAAAACTAGTCAATACTCTGAAAAAGAAACATATTAAATTAATTTTATTAGCTAGGATCGGGCATAAAGTGACAAATAATACAACGCATTCAAATAATGATGACATTCACTTACCCATTGAAGAGACACATCAAATCTTGGTGATTATCTGGGAGAGCAGATTCCACAGGATCCAAATAGTAAATTATGGGTTCCTCTTATGCCATCAGATTGATGACAAGCAAAATCCAAAGTATCCTAAAACGTTTTATAACATTATGTCAGTATATATATCTATGATGCTCGGAACTAAAAATACAATGAAAGCTATAATACGTATAGACTTACCCTGTATTAATTGGAGCTAAGAATAAAGTTTTGGCTGTTGCCTTTAAAGATAAACGCCTTTGAATCGCTTTGAACTGGTCTTCACGTTTTGAGCCCGCAACTTGTGCTATCGAATAAGGGCTTATGAATTTCAACGAAACTGTGCCCGGTGATCATGACATGTTCATGCAGATACCTTCATAGAATCCATACCAACTCCCAATTAGTGTAAAACTTATGACATTGAACGAAACCACAATGGAAACGCATATATACCTGATCCATAAATTGATAACTGTCGCACCGACCCATCTTTGGTTAAACACCTCCATTACCTGATCCTTAGAAAGAGGGTCAGTGAAATTTACCTCGTCAAATATAGGCCTGCTGAATGGAATGAAGGCAATAACATCGTGAGAAACGGTAGCTGCAAATGCTCACAACCGAGCACGATATGGCGTTTCGACGCTTGTATCTTCAATCACACGATCAGGCACTTGAACTTTTTTCTTACCCTTAGCTTTTGGTGCCTATAAACCGTGTAAATAGAAAGTTTAAAAATTCATTCCAATAATTAAGAAGAGTGCTAGTTTAAATTAATTATCAAATAATCACCTGTGGTAACTGATCGGTACGTGTACTCTTTTTCTTGATTTGGCAGCTGAATCACGGGTACCTTTGACATTAGCCACTTGTGCTTTCTTTCCCATAAATCGGGTACCCTATAAAAACATGTAAATAAAAGAGCGTTATTAAAAAACAATGAATGCTATTGGAAATGTTATTACTAAATAATTACCTGTGGTGTTGGCACAATCAAACCAATGGGCCAAGCAACGTATGCACCGACAACCTCTCCGACCCTAGTCATCAAATTAGGAGTAGGGAATTGTAACGACGAGTTGTGTAGGGTCATGTTCGAAGTGTTGTAGACCTTGCCAACCACAACTACCTCACTAAAAGATTGATCTATATACAGCTTGCACTTTGTCTCGCCCTACGAAAGAGTTGTCAACATTAGGTCACAATCGATAATATAACAGAATCACTGTTAGTTTGTTAGTAGAAAATGTATGAACTACCTGAGGAATGTTGGCCCTGGGCATCGTATAGCTATCACTGATGCTTGGCCTCTCTACAGAAGGAATGTGACTTTGATGCACGAAGTTGGACTTTTGTGATGCAACATTGCTTTGCTGGAAGAATTCGAACATCTTCTCATATCGTTGTTGCATTTCTTCATTCCGTCGTTCCATTTCCTCGTGCTGTCTTTGCATATCCTCATTCCGTCATTCCATTTCCTCGTTGCATCTCAAGCATCTCCTCCCTCATAGTAAGAACTTCATCTTGCAACGCTCTAACATTGCCTTTTGATGCCCTCTTTTTGTGCCCAAAGTAAGATGAGGGTGAGACGCCTACACCCCCACCCCAAACATGGCCCGAATACTCAGGGCGATCAAGTGCTCTGCTGAGGAAATTGTCACTGCCAAATTTGTTGACCTCGTCAGGGCATTCTTGCGTTAACAAAACCTATAACAAGGAGGAATGATTATTAGTTATTAACTTAGCAACATTTAGAAAAATTTTAGAAATTCCAAGAGAATGACTTACACATCTTTCATGGACTCTTCTGACCTCTTCATGAACGATGGTACCGTCCGCCTTCGAGTGACCTCTGACCCAGAGGTCATGCCGTGGTGGCCTACCGTCTAGGCCCTGTTCCTCAATCTGTCATGGTAAACCAGGTGAACGTATAAATTAATCACGCAAACATTTATTCATAATTTTGAAACCAAGAGAGTTACTAACATACCATATCTTCCTCCAATTCAGGAAATGTCTTTCGTCCGCCCATATACGGATACTCACAACTCTTAGCCGCTTGGCTATTTGTTTTACTTCTTTCTTGGAACTCCTCAATCAAACGTTGTCGCACAAATTCATCCCAATGTTCTTGAGTAATTGACCCAGCATATAAAGATGGTGACGTTGGAATGATCTCCCTGTCGTCATCTCTCAGGTAATACGTGGTCAAGTTGGAACGATATCCCCGGTGTATTCTCGAAGCTTTCTTTAGCACATAATCCCTGTGAGTATCGTCTATATCAAAGACAGTCTGTAACAACAAAAATCATATTAAATTTGTTAGTTACAATGTTATGATGACATATATGCCATTAATTGTAAAAATGTAGCTTACCTGAATCTCTAACCAAACCTTCGCATGTTTGTCGCCTGCTCTTCTCCAATCCGTAATAGTAATAGGGATTTTGTCCCGAACAGTGCACCCAATGTACCCCGAGAGGAGCTTCGCCGACTTTCCGGTAGCTTGGTTATTGTCATTCCATTTAAGTCTTGTCTTTACTCCTTGAGCTCTGCGTGTGAGGAGTTTGCGCATAAGGGTCCTGCCACGAACAACATTCGCGTAATGTCTTGCTCTACCTTCAGCGATATCTACCTGGTTACTAGGTTGTTGTTCTTCCTCCTGGTCACTAGGGGGATCCATTCTCCTATAAAAAATTAGACAAGACTTGATTTTAGTGCATATACATATAATCATGCTAAGTGTATGCGAATTAAATGAAATAATTCATAGTGTAAAACATAAATACATACAAACTGAGGAATTTCACCTCTTTTTCCTCCTTGTTATATTGTCTACAATTGTATGCTTCCTCTTTTTTGTTGGATTTAGGGTTGTGTTTACCCAAATGCCTTCTTCATGATCGCGTCTTACTTAAACGGGCTCATCTTTGTCATCATACCCGTCTGCATCAAAGTATTCTGACAGTAATGTCTCAAAGAAAGGAACATCTTCTATCACATTCATATCATCATCACTACTTTCATCATCAACTTGCTCAGAATAATTTTTGTTCGACTGCATGACAACTGACCAATTCTTCTTAGAAAGATCCGCAACGTAAAACACTTGTACTGCTTGAGACGGTAGAATGTAAGGATCATCCTTATATCCAACTTTAGAAAGGTCGACTGATATAAACCCAAATTTATCTAACCGCTGTCCACTGTGGTTGTTAACCCACTGACACCGGAACACGGGAACTCTGAACATGGTGTAATCTAACTCCCAAATGCAATCAATCACACCAAAGTATGCCATCTGCGCATATATGGGATTTGTATCTCTTGCACTGGATATATGCCACCCCTCGGCAACAAGTGTGACTCCACTATTTTGCATGGTGCTTTTTTCATCCTGGCCTTTTGTATAAAATGTGTAACCGTTGATTGCATAGCCGGTATAAGAAAATGCATGCAAACCCGGTCCTTTCGACAGCCAGAACAATCTTTCACCAACCGATCCGCATTAAGCTCAACCTGCTGACAAATGCGTGCATTGAACCATGTGATGAAATGTTTGTTGTGCTCCTTTGTGATCAAACTCTCATTCCTATCACCGTGTAAATCACGAAGGAGATTTTTGTGTTCTTCAATGAGTATATATTATTTTTGAATATTTGCAAATAAGTTGTAAACCTAAAAAATTATGTTTCCAAAATTTGAAATTGCCCTTCCAGAACTTTTTTTTTTAATCTTTGAACTAAATTTTAAATTCATAAATATGATATAGTGTCAATTTATTAATTTGTGTTTTTAAATTATTTGTGGCCATGTGTTTCTTATTATAATGAAGGGCCCAAGCCCAAGAAAGCAAAGAAAACCTAATTATTAACCAAGTAGATAACATGACAGCCACACCGCATCTGCACATATCACAGCCGCTTCTTCTCTCACTATATCTCTGCTCACAGCGGCTTCTTCGTTTTTGTCAAAAGTGAGTGTGTCTCTGAAACTCCGTCTTATGCGACAAATGCACATCTCCAACAGTGAAATTTTCAGGTTTTTCCTATTTTCCTTGGCCAATCTCATCACAATCTTCTCTTCTTCTTCACCCTCCCTCCTCATCAATATCTCTGCCTTGCGTTTGCCTCAGATTTTTTTCCAGAAAACAAGCCCGTTCAAGCCGTCCAGATCGGCGGGTCGGCCGGTTTTTGACGGTTTTCGCTGAGTCAATCCAGCAAGCTCCGTGTCACAAACAGCCACGGTTTATCTGCCAAACCAGACCGGACAAGGCACCGGGTCACCGGGTTTCCTGTTGGACCGGGCGGTCCGGTTCAGTTTCCCTAACATTGCTCCTCACCCACCACATTCAACATTTCTTCAAGATCATCGCTCTCATCACACATGTCTGTATCAACCACATTTGAAGCGCTACTAACATCAGGTACCCGCTATCTGCCAGAACACTCATACGTCTCACCATGCTTTGTCCAACATGTATAAGACGGATCGATCCCATGACAGATTAAATGGGCCAACAAGTCAAGAGGACGGAGACGCTTTCCATACAAACACGACATACAGGGGCATACAATTCTGTTAGAATTCTCTGCATGCTCAGCGGCAAATTCAATGAATTCTTTTGCTCCATCTATATATTCCTTTGAACGTCGATCACAAGACATCCATTTCCGATCCAACATTATAACCTACTAAAGGAAAGTGGAAGTAAGATCGATGTGCATGACTTACTCATTAGGTAGCCACCTTATGATGTTACCTTATTATTTTTAACGAAAATTCGGCAGCATAATGGCTACAAAATGAACATTCCCAGGCTCAAGGCCCTATCTTTTTAACTTAGAAATGGATAGCCCACAAAACACCAATCATTAACTTAGTAATTTTCCAGTAGTCATCAACAACAGAATTCACAGAGAATATATACATATAGCATTAATGGGCACAATAACACAATATCTGCCATTCATGGATATTTTCAAATATTGCACAATTACTACCACATCAAACTCAGTTATAAGAGTTTAATGAAACAACAATAATATTATTCATAATTCAATGGAGGAAGGAAATTTAAAAGTATACCTTCTATGTGGCGATGTCAATTAATAAAAGCTCTCAAATTGCACAAAATTTTCTCACTTTTCGTCCCCCGTTTCTGCCAACAAACTATTAGGCAATTGTAGGCTCCTATAAAAAATATTATGTAAACATAATTACAGTTACAGAAATTTCATTTTACGAAATAAAGAAATCAATTATACTATGACTATTTTTTGAATACATAAAGGCAAGCAAAAGCTTGAATTAAACTACCATTACATACTCCTACTATGACTATTAAAACTTATCAATTCATAAATAATTCGGTTTCTGTGGCCAAAATTCATTATACACTAGCTTAATTAGTACTAAAACACACTCTTTGTCATGGTAAATTGACAGCCACGGTTTTGAATACATGTACACTTATCATGGGAAATTGAAAAACACATTTGCGAAGCACATTTATAAGATCAAGAATAGCATATCACAACATGAGTAAAAAAAGCACAGAAACGCACCTGATTCATTTAGGCAAGGCAGAATAAAAAGACGATCAAGAATAGCATAAATCACTTTCAATGGCATCGATATGAACACAGGAAAAAAAGGGAATTTCAAAAATTTCCTAAAACTCAACATGCAACCCCATTATTAGTTCAATCTTGCTCCAAATTAAGTTTAATCAAGCTTTTAGTAAGTTCCAAACAGAAATCACCTTCAATGGTGTCGATGATGAACAGTAGCCCCAATTTATTTTTGCGAGAAATCTGACCAAATATACATGCATTCCCCAAATCGAAATCCCCATATCCCAAATCTGACCAAATATACATGCATTGCATCAAAGAGTAAGCTTCCATTTACATGGTTCACAATTTTCGAAATCCCCATACCCCAAATCGCACAGAACCTTTCAAATCGGAGAAATTGAAGGTGTAATAGAAACTGACCTGATGAAAGGAGTTCTTAGCCGCCGAAATCACCACCGTCGTGTAAAGCATGAGAACGAAATCTGAGAGGGACGAAGTGAACTTTGGGAGAAGAAGGGAACAATGAGAGGGACGAAGTGAACTTTGGGAGAAGGAGGGAAATGGAAAATGAGGGAGGGAAATAGAAAATGAAACATGCGGGTACCGTCTTAAACATGTGATGAAATTAAAATAATAACTAAAAACCCTATCCTGGCACTTTATATATATAAAGCGCCGGGATAGGCCATGAAAAATAAAAAAAATTTAAAAACATTGTCTATAACATTCAGGCAAATAAAAATTTAAATTGAAAAATTGTTTTATGGAGCTTATCCCAGCGCCTTATACGTACAAAGCGCTGGGATAGGCCATGAAAAATAAAAAAAAATTGAAAATCATATTCTAAAATAATCAGATAAGTAAAAAGAGAACAAATAAAGATTTAAATTAAAAAATTGTTTTATGGGCCTATCCCAGCGCTTTATTTGTAAAAAACGTTGGGATAGGCCATGAAAAATAAAAAAATTGGAAAACAAATTCTAAAACAATCAGATAAGTAAAAAGAGAACAAATAAGGATTTAAATTAAAAAATTGTTTTATGAGGCCTATCCCAGTGCTTTACGTAAAAAGCGCTGGGATAGGCCATGAAAAATAAAAAAAAATTGAAAAACAAATTCTAAAATAATCAGATAAGTAAAAAGAGAACAAATAAAGATTTAAATTAAAAAAATATTTTATGAGGCCTATCCCAGTGCTTTATTTGTGAAAAGCGCTGGGATAAACCATGAAAAATAAAAAAAATTGAAAATCATATTCTAAAATAATCAGATAAGTAAAAAGATAACAAATAAAGATTTAAATTAAAAAATTGTTTCATGGGCCTATCCCAGTGCTTTATTTGTAAAAAGCGCTGGGATAGGCCCATGAAACAATTTTTTAATTTAAATCTTTATTTGTTCTCTTTTTAAAGCGCTGGGATAGGCCATGAAAAATGATTTTTTAATTTTAATTTTTAATTGTTCTTGTTGTAAAAATAAAAAAGATATCTGAATTAGTTTGAAAAATTAGAAAATTACGAGAAAAGGTTTAATAATTCAAAATGTCAAAGAAAAGTTAGAAGAAAAAATACAGTCAACCCAAAATCAAGCCTTATATAAAACAAATTTTAATAGATCAAATTTGAGTTTATCTCGGCGCTTATAATATACAAGATCTAAATGTTGGGATAGGGTTCACCTATACCAACGTTTTATTTTGATAAAGCGCTGGGATAGCATTACAAGTATCTATACCAGCGCTTCTAGTTATTGAGCGCTGCTATTGTTGTGTTGCAATAGGGCATTTCTGTAGTAGTGTATATATATATATTATGATAATGAGAAATGATCTTGATTCTTTATATATATTAAATCTAATCGTTATTATTATATCCTATTAATATATAAAAATATATTATTATTTTTTATTTGTTTGATATTTTATACATCATTAAATTCATTTATCCTAATACTATTTTATTTCATGATAGTATCAACATGTCCAACATTATCAAACTTGATTTCACAGCTGTCGACATTACGGGAAGAAATTATTTATCTTGGGTGTTAGACGCTGAAATTTACCTTAATGCCCATGGCCTTGGAGAAACCATTTTCCTGGGAATTGAAGTGACTAGCCAAAATAAGGCTAAGGCTATGATTTTCCTTCATCACCACCTCTATGAAGGACTGAAAGTCGAATACCTGATGGTGATAGATCCACTAGAATTGTGGAATAATTTGAATGAAAGATTTTATCACTAGAAAACAGTGATTTTGCCGAAAGTTCGTTATGAATGGATTCACTTGGGTCTGCAAGATTTTAAATCTATAGCTGAATACAATTCGGCAATTTTTAAATTAAGTTTTCAATTGAAATTATGTGGTGAGAAGATCGCCGATGAGGACTTGTTAGAAAAAATATTTTCAACTTTTCAGGCTTCCAATGTGCTCCTACAGCAGCAATATCGTGAAAAAGGTTTTGAAAAATATTCTAGATTAATTTCTTGCCTTCTTGTGGCTGAACAAAATAACAAGCTCCTAATGAAAAATCATGAATCTCGTCCAACGGCTCAACTCCATTCCTAGAAGTGAATTTTGTAGCAAATAAATCCACTCGTCGTGGATGTGGACACGGTCGTGGACGAGGACGTGGCTGTGGATATGGTCATGGATGTGGCCGTAGTGATTCAAATTCTCACTTGAAGTGGGCAAAGAACGATAATGGTCACTAAAAGGAAAATAATGGGCACAAAAATCAAGTGTTGAAAACTTGTGTTATTGCTATGGTGGAAAGGGTCATTGGTCATGTACCTGTCATACACCAAAACATGTAATCCACCTTTACCAAGAATTGCTCAAGAATAAAAATAAAAAAAGGCATAGAGTCTAAGTTTGAATCAAACTTTGTTGATAAAGAAAGCCATTTTGATTTCGGCGATATGGATGTTACCCATTTGGATATTAGTGATTTTTTTGCCAATCTTAATGGAAAGATTGACCACATTATTGGTGACAAGAATGTCCAGAAATAAATTATCTTTATGTAGTTGAACATGTTATGTTTTAGTTTATTTATTCATCTATCTTTAGTACAACAATGTTTTTCCTTTCGATGTAGTTGTCTTTCCAAATGAATAAATATGTACTTCATTTTTCATTAATTTCATTTTATTTTCTTTTTCCATGTTCCCATAATGTTAGAATGACTTGTATGGACATCAATCATGGAGAATTGTGCCTCATTGATAGCGCAACAACTCACGGTTCTCGTGTCAGAACCATGACAAAGGGTCACGTACACTTTGTCACGGTTCTGACACCAGAACCGTGACAAAGTGTCATGGTTTGTCACGGTTTTAGTGGAAAACCGTGACAAAATTGACCCGATTGTGTGATGGTTTTTGGGTTTGAACCGTGACAAATAGCTCATCTTGTCACGGTTTTTGGTTTCTTTGTCACGGTTTTTAAAAACCGTGACAAATCCGCTTGTCACGGATGATTTTGTCACTGTTTTCAAAACTGTGACAAAGCACTGTTCGGTCCGCAAGTGCACGGGTCGCATCAAGTAATAGAGTAATAAGAAAAGTATCGTTCCCACAGGGATTTGGTTACAAATGCGATCAAGCAGAAGGCTTAGTGTATTAAATTAAGTTGAGCTAAACAAAGTTTTGCTTTGAAGAGTTAGTATGTAAAGTTAAATTACTAAAAGGTTACTTCTTTTTAAGATTTTTAGTTTTAAGAGTTTGAACAAGAAAAATGCCGTAGAAACACTTGACAAATTGGATGAGAAAACCTAGGGTTACCTCTCCCCATTTAACTTCATGACCCAGTAAATTCCTTCCCTTTTCATTACCCAATGAATTTCATGCATGAGTTCAAGGTTCAATTTCATTTGAGTAAGCTCTCTCAAGTCAAAATCAAATTTTTACTTGCATTAATTACACAATCTCTTGCAACAATTAATGCTAGTCATAAATGCTCCACCAACCTCATATGAACAATGTTAGGTTAGTAATTATATCTCTATATTACCAACAAACCATCCATTTAAAACCATAAATTTCAAGTCTAACATGATTTCACCCAAGTTCTAAAACAAAATATACTTTCTCAAGTCATATCTCATTTAACATTTCAAGCGGTGATCAAGCACTTGTATATTTTAAAACAAGATGAAAATCCATACATAAACATTCATTAAATATATCAAAGGAAGGAAATACAAGAGTTAATCCATCAAATGGTTCAAAGTAACCCTAGAAAAGGGGTTTAGTTACACATGAGTAAAAAGGAAACGAAAATGGAAATTAAAAGAAAATTCATGACAGAAAATAGAGAAGAGGGAAGAAAAAAAGAAACCAAGATCACAAACTTGAATCTCTCCAAGATTCTCCAAGCTTCCTAACTCTTCCCCACTCTCTCCTCAAGCTCCAATTTTTCCAAAATGTGTCCTAAATGCTCTCTACCGTTTCTGCTCGAATTCAAGTCTTTTATCCCCTTGCAGACAGCTCAACTTAAGTGAAACGCGCAGTATTTGCATTTTTCACCGTGGGTTTCGCCGCGGCGAACCCACGGCGAACTCTGTGGTGCAGGCAGAGCAAATGATAGCTTGCCGTGACTTTCGCCGCGGCGAAGTCACGGCAAATTCTTGTTGCTTCTGGTTCCTTGATCTTTCTTCCCACTCATTCTTCATTCCAGAGCCACTTGTATCTCTTTGGCTTTCTCTCTTTATCACCTCTTCCTGTACAAGATTGAAAGAGGGTTGATGAGCTTTAAAATTTAATAACACACACACAAATTATTAAGCAAAGAATCATTAAGCTCTAAATTTCATGCATGTAAGCTTTCTTCTTCATTAAGGTTTTTATGTCCATTTCAAAACGTCACTTTCAAAAATATATACACAAATGGGGAAAAATGTGATGAAATATGTGAAATTTAGGAGCTTATCAAGCACGTTTATCACGGTTAAAACCGTGACAAACTTCCAATTTGAACCGTGAGTAGAGTCATATTTTTTTGTAGTGTACTAAGGAGTGAAATATTTTTCTTCTTTAGTGATGCGAGAAGCTAATGTTTAGACTATATCCATAAATATAAATATGATTGAAGGCTCCATAAGAGCTATTGTTATTAGGAGGAACAAAATTATACATTAATAATGCACTTTACTCAACAAAGTCTAAAAGAAATTTATTGGGTTTCAAGGATATCCATAGAAATGGATATCACATGTAAACAAAAACTGAAGGGAATCAAGAATATCTCACTACTACAAAACAGAGTTTTCACGTCACAAATTTTGGACTTTTCACGTCACTTTTTGGTGTGACATAAATTCAAGTGACGTGGAAAACTGGACTTTTAACGTCACACCAAAATGTGACGTGAAAAGTCATCTTTTTCACGTCACAAATTACAAAAATTGTGACGTTGTTTGTCCAAAATTAGATTATATTGATAAAGATATGACAGAGAAACCACGTCACAGTTTACAAATTTGTGACGTGGTTTCAAGAAACCACGTCACACATTACACAATAGGTGGCGTGGTTTCAAGAAACCACGTCACATTTTATAAATGTGTGACGTGGTTTCTTGAAACCATGTCACATATTGTGTAATGTGTGACATGGTTTCTTGAAACCACGTCACAAATTTGTAAAATGTGACGTTGTTAGTTTTTTTAAAAAAAACGATGGTTTAATTAACTTCTTTTGGTTTCCCAATCCGTATTCATTGCAAATGTCACAGAAATAGATATAATGCAGATCAACTGTATACATTATTCACACAACATGTATACATAGCTATATTATAACTAAATCAAACTAAACATATATATATACACACACACAAAATTCCATGTTTACACAACAAAGACATTGTAAATTTTATAAGATAAAAATGAACAATTTCCAAATTAGTATGAACATTCCAAAAATGACATGTTTCATAATACATCTAACAAAATTATACTTTACTAACCCATAAATAATCTCCATTCTCGTTATAATAACTCAAAGAGCTTTTCAATGCATAATACATTGAAAGGAACACACAATCAGTCTTGCAGAACAACTCATTTTATCCAAGAAAGTTATGATTTGCCTCACACTTTCTTGAACTTTTTAAAATAAAATGTTACTTATAAATAATCTATTCTAATTGATTTTTCCTTATTCTTAATGATTAATAACTTCAGGAATCATTCTCTTCTACAGTCATAATCAATCATAATCAAGCTTGACACTTTAACACTATGAAACAAAGTTTCCTTTAATTTAAAATTTCTCAAGATAAGTTTTCATGATAATTTTCTTGCCACAATTAAATCAGTCTAAAATATAATTTAATAGCTAGGAATTTAATTACATAAAATGAGCTTTTAACTATTCATTCCTTCAAGGCCATATACTTGTTCCACACTCAATTTAACCCAAGGTACACTCATAACCATCCAGGATATCAAATATATTTAGCACACCTAAAATTCAAGTAAGCAATACTAGTTTATTCAATCTCGATAATGCTTATTATTTGTCTCTCATCCATTACATCAAACACCTTGTAGGCACTTAGGATTAACTTGTAACACAACAACCCCAATATATAAACTACAAACAGCAAAAATGAATATGCCTTTAGGTATCAATTAAATGTCCTAGAGTACCTAAAAATCAATTTCCTTACCATAGTTAATATTAATTCCTTTTTGCGTCTATAATAAATTTATTAGCCTAAATTCCAATAAACTAACATTATAACTCCTTTTATTTCCCTAAATCAGCGATAATCTAAGAGCAAAGGAAAAACTTGGGCTGACCACACACATAACAAATCATAAAGAAATGAATGAAGGAAGGAAAAGAATGGAACACCTAAACCCATGTCAGCAATGGACAGTTAAAGAGGAATTAAAATACACCTTCATTCCACTGTGCAAGCATCAGTAAGGAAAAGTTACAGACATACCTAAGCTTTCACAAAATCTTAACCAACTCCTCAAAATCTTTCACAAAACTCCTTAACCAAAGCTTAAACTTGTTTTTGACCGGTTTAGAAGCTTCAAAATCCCCTAGCACCCAGATCGATCCTCGCACAAAATCACTCAAATCGAAGGAGTTAAGGGTAGAAATAGGAGAGAGGGAAGTCACCTGAACTCAACCCAGTGCTTGCATGTGTCGTCGAAGCTCCACGCCGCCGTGAATCGCCGTCGTTGAGGCGGGGAAGTTGGGGGGGCCGGGGGGAGCTGTGGGGGGAAGCTGGGGGGCTTGAGGGATTTGGAGGGAGGTGAGGGCGCGGGATCTGAAATATTGGGGGTGTGGGGGTGGAAAGTGTTTCAATTTAAAAAAAAAATCTGTGACTTTCAACGTCACACTTTATTAAAGTGTGACGATGAAAGTCACAGAAATTTTTTAAAAAAAATATTTAAAAAACAATTCGTGACTTTCAACGTCACACTTAATTTAAGTGTGACGTGGAAAGTCACCAATTGTTTTTAATTTTTTTTTTAAAAAATTCGTGACTTTCAATGTCACACTTAATTTAAGTTGACGTTGAAAGTCACCAATTTTTTTAAAAAAAAATTAAAAAAAAATTGGTGACTTTCCAAGTAACACTTAATTTAAGTGTGACGTTGAAAGTCATAGCAATTTTTTTTAATTTTTTTTTAAAAATTGGTGACTTTCAACGTCACACTTAATTTAAGTGTGACATTGAAAGTCACGAATTTTTTTAAAAAAATTAAAAAAAGAATTGGTGACTTTCCACGTCACACTTAAATTAAGTGTGACGTTGAAAGTCACAACAATTTTTTTTCGTTTTGTAACATACAACGTCACACATATCTAAAGTGTGACGTTAAAGCTTTCAACGTCACACTTCAAATTATGTGTGACGTTGTATCTCACTCCACCTCCAACTTAATTACGAAAATGCCCGGGCTTTTTTTTCCATGTCACTTTTATAAATATGTGACGTTAATTGGTGACGTGAAAAGCCTGTTTTGTAGTAGTGTCTTGATATCACAAATATAGTTTCTGATAAAAAGTGCATACTAGAAAGATTATCTTCCCTTTCTTCTAGATTGTACAATACGTTTATTAGTACAATTGAGATAAATATTGTTGTAAACCAGAAGTTTGCAAACAATGATAAATTGATGTTTGGCATGACCAGTTAGGCCATCTCGGGACTATCATGATGCGAAAAATAATTGAGAATTCATATGGACATTCATTAAAAAGTCACCAGATACCACAATCGAATGTATTCTCATGTGCCATATGTTCTAAGGGGAAATTAATTATTTGGCCATCACCAAGGAAAATAGAGAGTGAGTCCTCTCATTTTTTAGTACGCATACAGGGAGATATATGTGGGCCAATTCACCCACCATGTGGACCATTTAGGTATTTCATGGTTTTAATTGATGCCTCAACAAGATGGTCGCATGTTTGCTTACTCTCTTCTTGCAACCTGGCTTTTGAAAGATTGCATGCTCAATTAATTAGATTAAGAGCACATTTTCTTAATTATCACATTAAGAAAATATGACTTGATAATGCTTGTGAATTTACTTCACAAGTTTTCAATGAATATTGTATATCTCTTGGAATTGATGTTGAACATCCTGCAACTCATGTTCATACACAAAATAGACTTGCAGAATCATTGATTAAACATTTACATCTAATTATAAGACCATTTCTTATGAAATCTAATCTCCCAATCTCAACATGGGGCATGCAATTTTGCATGTAGCGACGTTAATTCGTATCAGGCCAACAAATAACCTAGAGGCCTCCCCTCTGAAATTGGTTCTTGGTCAGGAACCGAATATCTCCCATCTAAGGATTTTTGGATGTGCAATATATACTCCAATTGCTCCACCACAATGTACCAAGATGGGTCATCAAAGAAGGATGGGGATACATGTTGGGTATGAATCTCCTTCAATAATAAAATATCTTGAACCATCAATAAGAGATTTATTTACGGCTCGATTTGCTGGTTGTCATTTTGATGAATTATCTTTCCCAACATTAGGGGGAGAAAATAAGCATTTAGAAATAATGTGAACTAGAAGTTCAAAAGATAATTCATTTGCAAAATTTTCTAATCAATTGCCAAACACATTTATTGACCTAAAGAAAGTGACAACATCACATATTCCAGCTGCCAATGCTCCTATTAAAATTGACGTCCCTATTGGACAACCTAGTGATAATGAATCTAAAGCACGTTTGAAACGTGGCAGGCATATCGGTTCCAAAGATAAAAATCCTTGAAAGAGAAGAGAAGCTAACAATATAGATGGTCAAATCGAGGATAACCAAGAAATTTTGGTAACTCCAAAAGAGTCACTGGACAATGAAAATGTTCCAATCCCAAAGGAGACTTAGGTACCTAAAATATGTGAAAATCATGAGATCTCAATAAATTATGCTATGAGTGGGATACGATGGACCGAAATGAAGTCAATGTTGGTGATGTTTTTGCTTACAATGTAGCAATTGATGTAATGAATGATAATGAGGATCATAAGCCAAAGTCTATTAGCGTATGTGAACAAAGAAATGATTGGCTAAAATGGAAAGACACAATTGAGGCATAAGTAAAATCATTGGAAAAACAAAAAGTTTTTGGACCTGTAGTCCTCACACCTAAAGATGTGAAACCGGTTGGATACAAATTGGTTTTTGTATGAAAGCATAATGAAAAAGGTGATATCACAATATATAAGGCACGACTTATTGCACAAGGCTTCACACAAAGACCCGGCAT
The DNA here is from genome assembly GCA_037074515.1 of Mimosa bimucronata. Classification (NCBI taxonomy): domain Eukaryota; kingdom Viridiplantae; phylum Streptophyta; class Magnoliopsida; order Fabales; family Fabaceae; genus Mimosa; species Mimosa bimucronata. The sequence goes on from CM073446.1 coordinate 9,358,367, forward strand.
TGACTTTGAGGAAACGTATTCACCGGTGGTGGATACAAATACTTATCGATACTTGATTAGCCCAGCAGTGAAAGAAGGGCTTAATGTACGTCTAATGGATGTTGTTACAGCCTATTTGTATGGCTCACTTGGCAGTGAAATTTATATGAAAATCCCTGAAGGATTCAAGTTGTCAGAAGCATACAATTTAAGTCCATGAGAATAATACTCGATTAAGCTAAATAAGTCCTTATACGGATTAAAGCAATTGGGGCATATGTGGTACAATCAACTTAGTGGATATGTAGTGAATAAAGGATATAAAAATGATCCAATATACCTATGTATATTCATGAAAAGATATGGAAATAAGTTTGCTATAATTGCTGTATACGTTAATGATATAAATATCATCAGAATTCCTGAAGAGCTCGAAAAGGCAATAAATTGTCTGAAGAAAGAATTTGAAATGAGGGACTTAGGAAGAACAAAATCCTGTCTTGGGTTACAAATTGAGTATGTGAGAAATGGAATTTTCATATACCAAGAAACTTATATTAGAAAGGTCCTAGAACGTTTTTACATGGATAAATCACATTCATTATGTACTCCGATGGTTGTAAGATCATTAGAGGTAGATAAAGACCCCTTTAGGCCTTGAGAAATTAGAGAAGAAGATAATGAAGAATTACTTGGTCCAAGAGTACCATACCTTAGTGCAATCGGAGCACTAATGTACCTTGCTAATCACACACAGCCGGATATATCATTTGTTGTTAATTTATTAGCAAGATATGGCTACCAACTCAAAGACATTGGAATGGAGTTAAGCACATTCTTTGCTACCTCAAAGGTACCTTGGACATGGGACTATTTTACTAGAATATAACTAATACAAATCTTGTTGGCTATGCATATGCTAGATTTAGATCTGATCCACATGTTTGAAGATCACAAACGGGATATTTATTCACATGTGGTGGTACAGCAATCTCATGGAGATCCATGAAACAAACCATCCCAGCCACATCATCTAACCATGCAGAAATTCTTGCAATGCATGAAGAAAGTCGAGAGTGTGTATGGTTAAGATCAATAATACATCAAAACGAACTACTTGCGGTTTATCTTCTAGTAAAATGACTTCGACGATCCTATATGAGGATAATACTGCATGTATCATCCAACTTAAAGAAGGATACATCAAAGGGGACAGAACTAAGCATATTTCACCAAAATTCTTTTTCACTCAAGATCTTTAGAAAGATGGTGAAATTGATATCCAAAAAATCCGGTCAAGCGAAAATTTAGCATATCTGTTCACCAAGTTACTTCCTGCTACAATATTTGAGAAGCTTACTCATCACATTGGACTTCGTAGACTCAGAGATATCAACTGAAGTGGTCAAGAGTGGGAGATGACACACGTTGTACTCTTTTTCCCTTGTCTATGGTTTTTCCCATTAGGTTTTCGTAGTACGGTTTTTAATGAGGTAGCATTAGGAAGTGTATCACTAAACATTATACTCTTTTTCTTCTACTAAGTTTTTTGTCCCATTGGGTTTTACTTAGTTGGAGTTTTTTAACAAGGCACATGTTTAGTCATGGACATCCAGGGGGGAGTGTTATGAATATCTCATTAATGTTGATGTCCTTAACTCCCATCCCTATTATTACTTTATCAATTATTAATTATGATTATATTGTAATCCTAAAGCCTCTTCTATAAATAGAAGGCTAGCATTGTGTATTCTACAACTCTTGAACGTTGAATGAGAACGACTTTCTATTCTCTCTACTTATTCTCTCCCACATTCTCTCTTATCTTCTTCTATTATTTATAACATAATCATTTTTCCCAATAATTTTTTTGTTTAATTTTTAGGTAGATTTCTCTATATATATTATTTTAAAATAATTTTTAAATTTAGCTTCTATGATCTAAATTGATCAGTTTTATTCAATACTTTTCCTTAGAACTTAGCCGGTGAAAAACAAAATTGAATTTAATCATATACTTTAAATTATTTATTTAATTTCTATTCAACAAGTATTATCATACTAGATGGGGCCAACTTTTTGGATTGTATACAATCTTATGTTGTATCAACAACTAAATCTTTTTTTTCTAACCATTCAGGTGTGTCCTAGTGGTTTCTCACTTGGTCCCTTGACTAATCAGTGGGAGATTCGAATCTCACCCCTGGGCATGGAGAGTACTTCGTGGCGAGCCATTTCTCCTTAAGTGGAGGACCCGCAGGAAGGGGATTAGTCACTACTATCTGCGGTAAATAGCCTGAGTTTAATAAAAAAAAACAACTAAATCTTTTTAGATAAATTGTTGATTGAAAGGCTTAGCTCAATAACTTCACTAATTATTATCAATAGGTCTTCTTAATTCTTATAAACTTTTTCAAGTGAATTTATACTTTTTTTACCAAACATATGACTTTATACTATTTGATCTATTCTTCTCATTAACCCATCCAATGGCCTTCTTAATATCTGTCTGAACCTTATAAGATGATTTTCAGTGATGTAATAGGCATACAATTCATCTTGGATTTGGAAAAGATTATTAAGTAGCAAAGATATCATTTTAGGGAATCTTCAATGAAGAGTTGTTACTAGTTCATCTATTCCAATCAACCACCATCTTTGGTGGCCAATACAATCAGGATTGCTACCTCCAATTGAATGTCAACAAGTTAGTGATCTACTCCTGCATTCAAACCTTTCTTGGTTTCCTTCTCAATGGAATTCTTCTTTGATCAAATAGCTCTACTCTCCAATTGCAGCTTCAACCATTCTAGCTTTGCCGCTATCTTATACTGCAACTCCCTAGATTTCTTGATATGGAACATGCCTTCTAATGGACAATATTTAGTAAAGGATGGCTTTTCAATGTTAATTAGATCTTCCTATCATATCACAATTGATCCTTTCTGGAAATTATTATGGTCCATTAGCTTACCTATGAAAAACCTTCTGTTTATATGGAAATTGATTCATAAAGCCCCTCCTTCTGGTGATGAGCTACTCAGGCATCATATGCAGGTTCATTACCTATGCCTTTTTGGTTGAGATAAGGATGAAACTATGGACCATTTATTCTTTCTATGCCCACTAGCTTGAGCTGTTTTGTAGAGCACCTTTTCCATCAGGCCAACTATGTAGAATGACTTTAATTCCTTTAAAGAATGGCTCCATAGATCCTTTCTTCAACTTCATAAGGAAGAACTGATTAATGAAATGAAGAAGATCATTATCCTTTTCAATCATATTTGGTGGTTGAAAAACTCAATTCTTCATAAAGGTTCTAAAGTTTGTCCTCTCACTCTCTTGAACCAGATTAGACAAACATTTTCTTTTAACTCTCTGGTCTTCAATTCTCAAATTCAGACCCCAGAAGTTATCTCCTATTTTGGTCACCATCTAACTCACCCTATTGATCCTTCAACATTAATCGGTTCAAACTCTTGGTGTACGCTTACCCACAAATTTTGATCTAGGTCTGGTTTGACATCTAATACGCAAATCTTCTTTGACCAAGTATTGTTACAAGCTTTTCAATGGGAAAACATCAAGTCTCATGCATCCTCCTTTTACATGAGATGTTTGCGAGCAACTCTTCAATTATTCTTCTCAAGTTGTCTTCTATTTTCTCAACAATCATTTGCTTTGGTTTCTTCGGCTTCTGCATATGCTATACATCATCTCTCAGTGAATCAGAAGTTATTACAAGTCTTTGGCAGCTTCAACATCTTTTCCATACAGAGTCAAGATTTTTCTATGTTTCTGAATTCTTGTTCTTCAGCATTTGGATAATGTATTTCTTTGTAATACATTTTATCTTTTAATGAAAATTGTCCTTTATAAAAAAAAAAGATATCACTGATGTAAATATTAAATTTAATTTCTAAGTCCAACTATAAAGAAATTTGGTCTGATATTGCTGTTCTTGGTGGTTGGACTTTGAAGCCTTTGAAGTCGCTGAATTAATTAAGTCGCCTTAAAAGAAAAATACATGTCATGTTTTTTTCTAGTCTTTTCACTGTTTCAATAAACTCTTTTCGGCATTGGTTCAGTGAAGAATTTAAAAATAATGACATATGAAGGATATTTTGCAATAATTTATAAGATATCCAATCACTCTCTTTCGTTAGTCAACATTGGTTTTGTTTTTATATATATTGATTGGCAAATAAATTCAAAATGGGACCATTTTGATCCCGTTCGTCCAAAACAAGAAGCAGAGTCAATGCAGAATGGGATAATCATCCAAATAATCAAATCAGACAAGAAACCTTAATCGAATTTGCAGCAGCCAAGTGTCGCACACCATTATCATGTCCCCAGTTACAAATATGAAATCACTACTTTCTTTTTCATCGAAGAGAATAATTAATGAGTTCTAAATTTTAAATCTGATCCTAAATTCAAAAGTCAGAGAATGAATAGCATCATTTCTCTGCCTCAATCTGTAGAAATTTCACACTATTCATTTTTAGTTACATAATCCCAACAATGACATGTTGGTTTCAATTCAATATCTTTCTAACTTCTCCAAGTAAATTCTTATTTTGTACGGTCCACTTGCTTTGGCTGCAAAATTTCAAAGTAGGATCTGCATTAAGGAAAGATGGTAGCCAAGGGTATTTGGGAACCCTCAAAATAATCACCTCTTCCCTTCACGAAATAAAAATCCTCTCTCTCTCTCTCTCTCTCTCTCTCTCTCTCTCTCTCTCTCTCTCTCTCTCTCTCTCTCTCTCTCTCTCTCTCTCTCTCTCTCACACACACACACACACACACACAGAGTAAAATCACTTGAAATGAGCTGAATCTAACACAATGTGATGGGATTGATTATCATTATTATATTTCAAGGTTACAAGTTCGTTCCCATTTGTAATAAGTTTGAGCATCACTCAGCACTTGGAAGATGCAATTTTCTCGTTGTTTATAATATTACTTGGGGAGATTTATCCAATATCCATCATACAAGCTTTTCAACTAGTATTTATCTCCTACCTTTTATTCCCCACATATTTTATAGCTGCCCTATTTGACGGAATAAAGATAGCCACATAAGTTGAAATACCAACAGCCATGACTGAAAAAACCATACCTATTCAGTCTTAATCCATGCCATGCTTTATTTTTTCACATCAATCTTATAACGATGAAAAGGAACATATCAATGAAGGAAACAGCTGTAGAGATTGAACTCGGCGTGTATTAAAAATAATAATGATCTATAGAAGTGTGGACTCAAGAGAATGAACACAGTTATGATTTTCTTTGTTTCTCCCATATAAAATTTGGCTCTCTGACTTCAAACCAAGTAAGTGAAATTAAATTTCAACAAGTCATATTTAAAATTTCTACAGATAATACCAGAAGAGAAGGTTTCATTTATACAATATTTTGCTGCTCTTGGGACAAATGCAGTTTGACTCCAACCATTATATAAACGAACCTTGTCTTCTCGTATCAGCAAGAGGGCATTTCAATATCTCAAATTCCCTATCATTCCCCACATTCACCATCTTTTGTTCTTCAAACCAACAATGGCTTTTTCTCCGTTGTCAACTCATTTTCGTTCCATAAACCATCAAGCAATACTTTTTGTGTGCATAAACTTACTTTGGCTTCAACATGCTAAGGCTGCATCTGCATCAGGAAATGAAACAGACTATATGGCATTGCTCAAGTTTAAAGAATCAATAACCAGTGATCCATATGAAGTCTTAAGCTCTTGGAATAGTTCAAGCCACATCTGTAACTGGCATGGAATCACATGCAGCAACAAGCACCAAAGAGTTGTGGAGTTGGGGCTGCCTGGATATCATTTGCGTGGGGTCCTCTCACCCTATGTTGGCAACCTCTCCTTCCTGAGAAACCTCTACCTTCCAAATAACAGCTTCCATGGAGAAATCCCACCAGAATTGGGTCGTTTGTCTAGGCTGCAGCAGCTATCTCTCAAAGATAATACATTAACAGGAGAGATTCTCATCAACCTGACATACTGCACTGAACTGATGCACTTAAATTTGTCAAGCAATAGTCTTACAGGTAAAATACCATTAGAGCTTGGCTCTCTCAAGAAGATTGAAAAGTTGAACTTGTTCACAAACAATTTAACTGGAGAAATCCCAGCTTCCATCTGGAATCTTTCCTCCCTTAATGTTCTTTCAGTGGCTTATAACAACTTGGAAGGGAGCATACCAGAAGAAATACGCCAATTGACCAGCTTGAGCGTTTTATCAATAGTGGAGAACAATTTTTTTGGTATGTTTCCTTCTTCATTGTATAATATGTCGTCACTCACACTCATATCTGCAGCAGATAACCAATTGAGTCGCACACAGATTCCAGATAACATGTTTACCACCCTCCCTAAGTTGCAAGCTTTTGGCATAGGTGGCAATCAAATGTCAGGTTCAATTCCTACCTCAATAACAAATGCATCCTTTCTTCAAGTGTTTGACATTGGCATAAACAATTTTGTTGGACAAGTTCCAAGTCTAGGAAGTCTAAAAGATTTGCAGTGGCTAAATTTGAACTATAATAATCTTGGAAATAGTTCAAATCATGACTTGGATTTTATAACATCTTTGCAAAATTGTACCAAACTAGAAAATTTGATTCTATCCACCAACAAATTTGGAGGTCTTTTACCCAACTCCATAAGCAATCTGTCAACACAACTTATTCGACTGTACCTTGGTGATAATCAGATATATGGAACCATTCCTGAAAATTTAGGAAAGTACACTAATTTGATTGCCTTGGTCCTTGAATACAACCACTTTACAGGACCGATTCCAACATCATTTGGAAAGTTTCAAAAGCTGCAAATATTAGGCTTGGGGGGAAACCAGCTCACGGGAGTAATACCAACCTCCTTAGGAAATCTTAGTCACTTGGTTCAGTTAAGCTTTTCAGAGAATAGGCTTGAAGGGAAAATTCCATCTGTGATAGGAAATTGGCAAAATATAGTGTTTCTAGACCTTTCAGAAAACAACATTAGTGGTGCTATACCCGTGCAGGTTTTTACTCTTTCCTCCTTGTCCACAATGCTGAACTTTTCTCATAACTCATTAAATGGCTCTCTACCTTTTGAGGTGGGAAGACTTAAAAGTCTTGGCAGTTTCGATATCTCTGGAAATCATCTTTCTGGGGAGATTCCTAGGACCATAGGGGATTGCATAAGTTTGGAATACCTTAGCTTACAAGGGAATTTGTTCAGTGGGTCCATGCCCCCTTCTCTTGCTTCACTAAAAGGCCTTAAGCATCTTGATCTATCACAAAACAACTTGTCTGGATCAATACCAACAGGCCTAAAGGATATTTCCATCCTTGAATACTTGAATATTTCATTTAATGCATTGGATGGTGAAGTACCAATAGATGGGGTTTTCAAGAATGCAACTGCCATATCTGTTGCCGGTAATGATAAGCTTTGCGGGGGTATTTCTGAGCTGCACTTACCACCATGCCCTGTCAAAATTAGAACAAACAGTAAACATCACCGTTTGAAGGTCATCGTAATTATCATTTGTGTTGCTGTTAGTGTTGTTCTATCATCTATGTATGTTATCTACTGGTGGAGGAAACGCAACAGGACTTTTTCTTCAACTTCAACAACTGATCAGCTCTCCAATATATCATACCAAAGCTTACACTCTGCAACAGAAGGGTTCTCTACCAATAACTTGATTGGATATGGAGGTTTTGGTTTTGTGTATAAAGGAAAGCTGCAATCAGATAGCAGAATTGTTGCTATAAAGGTTCTAAACCTTCAAAAGAAGGGAGCACACAAGAGTTTCATTTCTGAATGTAACGCACTTAAAAACATCAGGCACCGAAATTTGGTAAAGGTTTTGACATGTTGCTCCAGCATGGATTATAAAGGGAAAGATTTTAAAGCACTAGTATTTGAATACATGTCGAATGGAAGCTTGGAAGAATTGTTGCATCCTAGTCCAGAAAGTATAGATCAGCTTAGAATTTTTAATTTAGCCCAAAGATTAAATATTTTAATTGATGTTGCTTGTGCACTACACTATCTTCACTATGAATGTCAGCAAACCATTGTCCACTGTGATTTGAAGCCAAGTAATATTCTTCTTGATGATGATATGGTTGCTCATGTAAGTGACTTTGGGCAAGCAAGACTTCTCACAATCCTCAGTAGCAGCTCTAAGAAGCAAACAAGCACAACTGGAATAAAAGGGACTATCGGCTATGCTCCTCCTGGTATGATTTATGGTTATTTAAGAATTCAACTCTTCTGAATTTTGATATTTATCATATGATCCAATCTTGTTTTTTTTTTCAATAGCAGTAAGAATAATGAATAACAAATCTCTGACATATTTATAATGTATTCAGAGTATGGAATGGGTACTGAGGTATCAACACAGGGTGATGTTTATTCTTTTGGGATTCTAGTTTTGGAAATGCTTACTGGCAAAAGACCCACCGAAGAAATGTTCAAAGATGGCAACAATCTTCATAACTATGCAAGATCTGCATACCCAGATAATCTCTTAGACATTGTGGATTCAAATCTTTCACGGAAAGATTTAAAGCAGAGTGCATCGTCAAGATCAGACGAAATCAAAATGCAGAACCAGAGCTTGATGCATCACAGTGAAGAAAAGTGTATAGTTTCACTATTTTGCATTGGATTTGCTTGCTCAGAAGAATCACCCAGAGAAAGAGCAAATATGAGGGATATCATAAGGAGGTTAAATCTAATTAGAAATGATTTTTGTTGTGAAATGGAAGGGAATTGATTCCAAAACAGAGAATGTCAAAGTGCTTCTTCAATATTACTATCACCACCAATTTCTGAGCCAGTAAGACAAGCTCTAATGTATGCAAGTTGCAGTTGAAATATTGATACACAATTAGTGGACTTCTCATATATGATCATATAGTGTTATCTGATCTAAAACTGGCTCTTCCAATATAAAAACTAATGCATGAGAGAAGGTATTCAGTTGTACAGGAGAAAAATACACAAACATAAAAAAGACGAGGCATAATCAGAGTTGACAGTAAATGGATTAATTAGGCCTAAAAATATCCATTCTTGGAAAGGCAATTTATGGGGTTCTCTTGACTAGATTGTAAAGAATCGGTCAAACAAAACAATAAGGCTTTAATCAATAAAGCGATGCAGGGTAAAACGGAACCCAATTTCACAATAGGAAAACACTAACGAGTAACGATAAATACCTCTCGTAAGACAAGACATTTGACTTGAAACTGAAGTTTAGCACTTATTTGCGCTTGTTTCTTGTCGGAATCTTGAAGATTGATTTTTCTGATTGATATTTGTAAGTTGGGAGAATGAAGGAATCATGAACGAAGGAAGAGTTGGGATCACTTGAAAATTTTAGATAATTATTTCTGTTCTCCGTCTTCACACAAGGTCAAACGTATCTTTGGCATTACAATAAAATAACACTAATAATAGTTCAGTTAGACCAACAAATAGTTGGTCAATAAGGCCTTGTTAGACTCCTTAAAACTTTGAGTTCAAGTTCTGAAGGAGACACTTATATTAAGAAGGAAAGTTATTAACTCTGAAATTTGCAATGTATGAAAACCCGGACCGGACCGGACGGGTTAGGCCGGAAACCGGCGACCCGCCAACCTTGCCGGTCCGGTCGACCCTTGAAACCCAGAAAACCCGGAACTCGTGTGACTCGCCTTAGCCCGGAGAGAACCGCGAATAGCCCGTGCAACCCGCCGAGCTAGTGGGTCATGCGGGTTCTATTTTTTTTTTTTAAAAGAGTAGATCTGATGCTTTTAAAAACATAAAAGAAAGAAGAGAAGAGAAGAAAACAGGACTTTCATGGCTGTTCAAGCTTTGTTTCGTCTACAATACTCACACCCATCTTCACTGTCGAACTTCGTGGTGCTCCGCCATCGTCGTCGGGACTCCGTTGGTGCCATTGTTGTGTTCACTAATCTGTTCTCCAAACTCGTATAGCAACTGTGGGAGATTGGGAGGAGAAAAGGAGAGAAGAAAGAACAAAGAAGAAAGACTTGTCGTGCTGCAGTCATATTACCTCAGTTTTTTCAGTGATGGGACAAGACAATGCTTCTTGTTTTGAGAAGGGAAAATAAATTAATTGATTATTCACGTGACAGCAAACATCAATTAGCAGGTTATAGTCTCTATATAGATTAGTAAGATAAGAATGGAAGAAAAAAATTTAAAAAAAAAAGGAAGAAATGGGAACTAAGTTGGTCACGTGGCTGTCAAAATTTTCACAAAAAATTATATGCATAGGTATCAATTATATTTAAAAACTAAACATCATTTTTTTAATATAAATATGAATATCCTTACATATTTTAATTAAATTATATTAGTTTTTTATGAATAATAAGATTGTATTAATTTAATTACTACCGGTCTAGCTCCTGATTGACCCACGGTCTGACCCATTGACCCTTGACCCACAATCTTGACCGGTTTACTCACCGGTCCAGTTTTTAATACCTTGGAAATTTGAGTAGTCACTTACTCACATACCTGATAATAGGATTTATAAAAGACGTTGATTGCAAACTTTAATTTGGGAAATCAATAAAGTGTACCACATGTGTTGATTCCTGTTCTATTCGATTTTTTTCGAGAAAGAGGACTCTTCAAGCTTTAATTTGGGAGTTGAGCCATATCAAAATCATTTTTATGTAAATAGTTATGATTTTTCAAAATTATTAGAAATGTTTACCGCATTCAGAATTTTTCAGAAAAAAGAAAAATTTGAAAAAGTCGTAGTTTTGATGTTAAAAATCCCATACAAATTTGAAAAAGTTTCCATTGCTAATCTAGTTTGGAAATGAGTCCTAAAAGTAAGGTATTACAAATCACATGTGTATTTTTGACCATATTTAATTGAAGCTATGTCTTTTGAGCCTAATTTAAAAGCTCATGGTCACTTTTGATAAAAAAAAAAAGACAGTTGGTACTGGATGAACTTTTATAAATTAGTCAATTAGTACTTGTATAAAACTACTGGGTATTGAGTTAGACTAATCAGGCTGATTAACTTGGTATCAAACTAAAGTCGGTCCGGTCAATTATAAACTAAGTACAAGAACTACCGGTAGAGCTTTTCTGGATACTCAAAGGTTGGAATTTGCATTAAGGATACAATTAAATAAAGAGATAAGAGTCATCAACAATCTCAGTTAATTTAGTTATCTTCTCGGAAAATCCACTCATTGTGAATTCAACCCCATTTATTTATTTTTATGCTTCATGCACATTGCCCGCCTTTTGTACTTTCAAAGAGAAAATGTAATCTCAACTTATGCAATATAATGAGTCGTGGGTGCATGCCAACTACGTTTTGTCAATAACAAAATTGGAATTTTCTACCTCTATGATTAAATAAAGTGAATATGTGAAGGGGATATGAAGACTCTAAAATAAGATCAAGTGACATTCTCTTTTAATTTCAAGCTACAACAATTTGCTTTAAATGTGACCCTTCATATTAAAACAATAGTCGTAAGTCATTAAACACAATGCAGGTATTCACATTTGGAGAAAATTGTGTCCCATGGGTTGTATACTATTTGAAAAATTAACTGAAGCATTTTATATTTTATGCTTCAGTTTCAATTTTGTCCTAGAAGTTGTCACTATGAGCAACATTATATTAAGTTTTTTGAAGAGCAATGTAGTCCCAGAATTTTCCAAAATATAGCATTTTTGCCAGGGCCGTTATCTAAGTTAAATTTGACTATTAATTGACTAAATATGTTGAGCTAAAAGTTCAGATGTCATTCACTTCCTTTTTTTTTTTTAGCCTAAGAGCATTGTTACCCAAGAAGTTTCCAAATTATAGCAATGTCACCCCTAACCATTATTCATGTTAATTATGGCAGCTAGTTGACCAAATATAATGAGCTGACAATATGAATCACAGTGAGAAAGAAATCGTAGGTTGAGGAGGAGTTCACATTTGCTAGAGTTAAAAAAAAAAATTGCAATTACTAGATGTAAAATACACAGAGGGAAATTGCTGAAAACAAGGCCGTCAAAATCCTTTACCACCGTACCACATCAATGGCGAGATAGGTGATTACCTCTTTGATTTTCTTTTTATTATACAAGATGCGTTCAGCTTTTTTATTTTCTTCAAACCTTCTTGTGCATTTTTTAAATTTTTTCTTTATTTATAAATCTAACTTGAAAAAAAATGATGTGGATGACACATTGACCAGCCATATAAGCATAATTTGGTCAATTAACTATCAAATTTAACCTAAATAATATTTGAAGTAAAATTGCCACCATTTGAAAATTTCTGAAGCAACATTACTCATGAGTGAAAAATTTCAAGGCAAATTTGCACTATGATCCTAAACAAATTGATGTGGATGACATATGAACCGGCCATCTCAACATATTTGATTAAACTAATGCTTAACTTTAACTTTGATAATAGGTGGGACGAATTTGTTGTATTTTGGAAACTTCTTATGAGTCAATATGGATCTTCAAAAAAATTTAGAGGTAACAGTATTGCTCATACCTAACAACTTATGGGGCAAGATTGGACACTGATCCTATATTGTATTATTATTATTATTTTTTTGGTAATATACTATCTGTATTTTATGGAATAAAGAATAAATGACATATAATGACATTAAAAAATATGAGTATTGGAAGGATCATACATCTAAGGATTTAAAACTGGATGAGAGAGAGTGATAAGCTTTGTGGGCGTAAGATGACTAAGGGAGTAAGGAAAATTAGACGACAAAGAACAAGATGGTATTTCCAATCTCACATAGGAATAGGACTGGAGAAGTGTGAAGGGAGGGCAATCTGGTTTGAGAAAAATCCAATTCGCAGGATATAATTTCCAATATCACTTACCACATGGTATTGCCCAATCTCACCTACAAGGGTTTGTCTAATAATAAGTAGCGAGAAATCCCTCATACTAAGCATTCTTTTAGTGGGCTTTCCCGATCCCGATCCCTACATTTCAATGTTTTCATATCAAAAGAAGGCAATGGATTATGAGCCAATCTTTTTACTAATTGGACGACCAACATATGTTTGTGCCTACTTTGTTTTTAAAATGAAGATTCATCAATGTAATTTGACTTCCTTGCATTTTGCATCGGGGAGGCAACTTGTAGCAGGCATGATTCATCTTTGCCGTTTGGCATTGAATAAAATATGAAATGTAATTTTTTGTTTTTGCTTTATTCTGTTTTGTTTGAATGCAAGAGTTATAGTTAACAATGGCAGGGGGAAGTTTCATAAATAATTGAGCTAGACTTATTAGAATGGTTAACTCAGTTCAAAAGAAAATTAGAATGGTTAGCTTGATATCTAACTCGATTCAGTAGTCCAGTTAATTAAGCCGTGTATAACGAAGACCAAACTAATTGAGCTTTTTGTAAATACGAAAAGACGGAAATTTGCAATATGGATAATGATAAATGAAGAGGCTATAAAAAAAAAAAAAGATAAATGAAGAGGTAAGAGTAAGCAACAATCTCAGTTAATTTAGTTATCCTCTCTTGGAAAATAAGATCCTTAAAAGGGGGTTTGAAGACCCTTAAATAAGATCAAGTGGCATTCTCTTTTGGTTCAAAGCTACCACAATTCTCTTTAAAAATGTGACCCAGCACATTAAAATAATAAGTCATTACAATGCAATCGATGCCACATTTTGAGATGATTAGGTACACATGTTTATAGAATTTGTAAAATTAACTGCAAATCCATACTTTATGAAAGAATAACTGACATATAAAAAAATTCTATAGATATATGAATTATAATTATAGACAGTGAATTTTTATATTTAAAAGAGGACTATGAACCTTGGTTGAAATTAAATTTTTTGTAAATGTATGCTTTGATATTTTTAGTATCGAACTATAATATTTTTCAACATTCTTTTTCATATTTTAAAATTAATAATAAGATAATTACATTTAAGTCCTAAGGAAGACAATTAATATCAAACAAGTTTAAATAACTTGTCAATTGTCATTTTTTATTTGTTATCCATGGTTCTTTCATTTGTCATTGACAAGTTATTGTGGCTTATTTGATATTAATTGTCTTTCTTCGTGCAAAATTCAATTCTCCCATTAATGTTCAATATTTTTGTACCGAAAACATTAATGATAGATTAATGATAGTATTGAGAAAATGTAATTGAATATTGAAAACATTAAATAATGAGTATTAGTAAATATAAAAGATGAGTAATGGAAAGATAAAAAATCAATGTTGAAAAAATTCACTTCAAAAATTTAATTTCAACCAAAGTTTTCTTAATTCCAAAATGTAAGGTCCTTATTTATAATCCATGCTCTTAGAAGATCCTTCAATATAATTTTCCCTTTCATTGGAAAGTGCAACATGCTACAATTTTAATATTATATATAGATTTTCAATTTAGTTGCTATGAGAAAAATAAAACCATACAATTTTTATTTTTCATCTTAAAAATTAACTTAGTATGTGTTATATATTGAACTGGTTATTTAATATTTGTAATTCATCTATATATTTATACCATTTCACAACTACAATGAAAAGCATCATTACATACAAATTTTGTGCAATGATGCTTTTCTTGATACTTAGACGATGGAAGAGAGATTAATTAAATAAGTTACCTTAAATAAATATATGCCATGTTTCTTTCATTTTCCTCCTTCAGCAATCACAACTTTATGCGATTTTTGTCATTATAGAATTTTAAATATTTTCATTCATTTGTTTTCAAATTAAAACTATATGTTAAGACACTTTACAATGTAGAATAATGCATGACCTATTTAGAAGATCAAATAATAAATAAAAATAACAAGTTTTTTCTTCACCAACCCCTTTTTTCAAGAAAAAAAAACATTTAATGTATTTTTCAACAAGATGAAGAATTTTCTTAACCCAATTTTAAAATATTTTGCTCCCCTAGCCCCTCCAACTGTTATATAAACCAACTTTGTATTGTGGTGTAAATTAAGAATAAACAAGAGGTCATTTCAACATATCTTGAATTCTCATTGCATTCCTTTCACCCCCCACTTTCTGGTCTTCAATACAACAATGCCTTTTGCTGCCATGTCTCATCCATTTCCTCCCAAAAACCTTCAAGTTCTCATTTTTCTGTGGCTAAGCATACTTTGGCTCCAAAATATGAAAGTTCCTGCATCTGCATTAGGAAATGAGACTGCTATATGGCATTGCTCAAGTTTAAAGAATCAATAGCTAGTGATCCATATGAAATCTTGGGCTCTTGGAATAATTCAAATCACTTCTGCAACTGGTATGGAATCAAATGCAGCCGCAAGCATCAAAGAGTCATTGAGTTGAGGCTGCCAGGATATAGTTTACATGGGGCCCTCTCACCTTATTTTGGCAACCTCTCCTTCCTGAGAAACATATACGTTCAAAATAACAGCTTCTATGGAAAAATCCCACCAGAATTGGGTCATTTGTTCAGGCTGCAACAGCTTTCTCTCGTAGGTAATACATTAACAGGGGAGATTCCCATTTACCTGGCAAACTGCACTGAGCTTAGGCACTTGAATTTGTCCAGGAATAATCTTACAGGTAAAATACCATATGACCTTGGCTCTCTCAGGAAGCTTGAAATACTAAATTTATCCAAAAATAATTTTACTGGAGAAATCCCAACTTCCATTTGGAATCTTTCCTCTCTTAATTCTGTTATCTTGGCTTATAACAACTTGGAAGGGAGCATACCAGAAGAAATAGGCCATTTAACCAGGTTGAGGGCTTTAACAATAGTGGAGAACAATTTTTTTGGTATGCTTCCTTCTTTGTTATACAATATGTCATCCATCAGAGTCATATCTGCAGCAAATAACCGGTTGAGTCGAACTCTGCTTCCAGACAACATGTTCACCACCCTCACTAATTTGAAAGTTTTTGGCATAGGTATGAATCAAATATCAAGTTCAATCCCAACTTCGATAGCAAATGCATCTTTTCTTGAAATATTTGACATTGCTGTAAACAATTTTTTCGGAGAAGTTCCAAGTCTAGGAAGCCTAAAAGATTTACGGTGGCTAAACTTGATCAATAATAATCTAGGAAATGGTTCAGATCATGACTTGAATTTTATAAAATCCTTGGAAAATTGTACCAAACTAGAAAGATTGCTTCTATCAACCAACAGATTTGGAGGCCTTTTACCCAATTCCATAAGCAATTTGTCAACCCAACTCATTTATCTATACCTTGGTGGTAATCAGATATATGGAACTATTTCTAAAACATTAGGAAAGTACACAAATTTAATTGGCTTGATCCTGGAATACAACCAGTTTACAGGCTCAATTCCATCTTCTTTGGGAAAGCTTCATAAGTTGCAACTATTAAACTTGAGGAGTGACAGATTTATGAGAGAAGAAATGTTTCTCATATTTGTTAACAAGCATAGGAGGTCTATTTATACAAGGAAATGCACTACACCTACTACATGCACTACACCTACTACACCTACTACATGCACTACACCTACTACACCTACTACATGCTCTCTTACATTACTTAACAATAATATTTCCTAATATTCTCTAACACTCCCCCTCAAGTTGGAGCATAGATATTAATCATGCCCAACTTGTTACAAAGATAATCAACCCGTGTCCCACTCAATGCCTTAGTCAACAAATCACCCAACTGGTCATTGGATCTCACATGTCCTGTAGAAACAAAGTTTTCCCTGATCTTATCACGTACAAAATGACAGTCAATCTCGATGTGTTTTGTGCGCTCGTGAAACACTGAATTGGAAGCTATGTGCAAAGCAGCCTTATTATCACACCACAACTTAGCAGGTAACGATGTAGCAAATCCAACTTCCTTCATTAATTGGTGAATCCACACAATCTCCTGAACTGACTGGGCCATGGCTCTATATTCAGCTTCTGCACTAGATCGAGATACCACATTCTGTTTCTTGCTCTTCCAAGATACTAAGTTCCCACCTACGAACACACAATAACCTGTGGTAGATCTCCTTGTAGATTTCGACCCTGCATGGTCCGCATCACAGAAACATTCGATCTTAGTATGTCCATGATTCGTATAGAGAATACCACGACCAGGTGATCCCTTCAAGTAATGTAATACGTGCTCTAATGCTTCCCACTGGCCCACGGTGGGAGCTGCCATGAACTGGCTAAGTACACTGACCGGAAAGGTCACATCAGGACGGGTAACCGTGAGATAATTTAATTTTCCAATCAACCTGCGATATCTCTCAGGGAATTCAAAAGGCTTTATCTTCTCAGGATCAACTCTCTTCCTCACCTCCTCTGGTAGCTCATCATATGGTATTCGATCATCAAGTTCCAGGAAAGGATTGGGAACCATAGGAACGCTACTTGGTGCTGCTCCCAACTTCCCAGTTTCTTCTAGCAGATCAAGCACATATTTCCTCTGTGTTTGCAGAATACCCTTCTTACTTCTCATAACTTCAATTCCAAGAAAATACTTCAGTGAGCCAAGATCCTTTGTCTGGAAATGAGAATTAAGAGAGGCCTTAAGAGATGAAATACCGGATGTGTCACTGCCTGTAATCACAATGTCATCAACATAGACTACTAGAAGGATCATGCCACTATCTTTGCTCTGATAAAATACAGAATGATCACATTTGCTCTGTTGCAGCCCAAACTTCGTAACTACTGAACTGAATCTATCAAACCAAGCACGAGGGCTCTGTTTCAAGCCATATAATGATTTCTGAAGATAACAAACCCGTCCACACTCCCCCTGAGCAACAAAACCAGGTGGTTGCTCCATATAGACTTCTTCAAGAAGATCACCATTCAAGAAGGCATTCTTTACATCCAACTGATGAAGATCCCAACTATACGTAGCTGCCATAGATATAAAAAGACGATCCGAGGATAACTTCGCAACAGGAGAGAAAGTTTCTGAATAATCAACACCATGAGTCTGAGCATATCCTTTGGCAACGAGCCGAGCTTTCAAACGTTCCAAAGTCCCAACAGCATTGGTCTTAACAGTGAAGACCCATTTGCACCCAATCGCCTTCTTACCAGGAGGTAAGTCAACAAGATGCCATGTACCTGCCTTATCAAGAGCCATCATTTCGTCTTCCATCGCAGCACGCCAACCAGGGTGAGATAGGGCTTGGTGAAGGGAAGTAGGGACAGAGATAGAATCTATGGAAGCTATAAAGGAACACGATGGAGTAGAAAGATGGTTATATGAAACAAAAGAAGAAATAGGATAGGCACAAGTACGTTTACCTTTGCGTAAGGCTATAGGCAAGTCAGAGGAAGGATCAGGAGTATCTGGCACTGCATCTGAAGCAGGAGGAGGCTCAGAAAGAAGGGGTTCGGGATCAGACTCCGAAGCAGTTACTGGCGGATCATGAGACTGTGCAGCGTTATTATGAAGCCTAGGTCGTTTGTGATAAACATGAGGATAAAATGGAAAACCTTTGTCTGGTGCCGGTACAGTTGGTTGCACTGGTGATGAACGAACCTGATATACCAAAAAGTCATCTAGGACATCAGTTGTAGTAGGTGAAGAGCATGTAGTGCATGTAGTAGGTGTAGTGCATTTCCTTGTATAAATAGACCTCCTATGCTTGTTAACAAATATGAGAAACATTTCTTCTCTCATAAATCTGTCATGGTATCAGAGCCAAGTTGTACGAGAATGATCATCCACAAAAGTAACAAAATACCGATAACCAGTCTGAGACTCAACATGACAAGGACCCCAAACATCAGTATGAACTAAATCAAAGGGGGACGTAGCCCGTTTATTGATGCGAGGTGCCAAATGCACACGATGATGTTTGGCAAACTCACACGACTCACAATCTAAAGACGATAAACTAGAAAATTGTGGATACAGCTTCTTTAACGATGACAAAGACATATGACCCAACCGACAGTGGACTTCAAACGGAGATGCACCACCAGAGCACGCAACTGAACGCGGCACCTGATCCTTAAGAAAATAATGACCACCAGACTCATATCCCCTACCAATAATTTGCTTCGTCGTGAGATCCTGAATCAAACAATGGTCAGGGAAAAGTGAGATAAAGCAATTTAAGTGGAGAGTAAGTTTGCTTGGAGACAGAAGATTAAATGCTAAAGCTGGAACATTAAGAACAGAGGACAAAGAAATATTGGTAGTGGGATTAACAGTGCCAGATCCAAGAACACGGGAGTAAGAGCCATTGGCAATTGTGATTGAGGAAGGGTTGGCATAAGGTGCATACGTAGAAAATAAATGATGGTTACCTGTCATGTGGTCAGTAGCACCAGAGTCTATGATCCACCGCGAGGAGGAAGTAGCCAAACAAGAATCACGATTACCTGTAACAAGGGCATTGGAGGTGGTTGGAGCATTATCAGGGGCATTTGAAGATTGCACTACGTGAGCAGAATTCTCACGCTGCAATTTATTCTGTAACTTGCGACAGTGACGCTTAGTGTAACCAGGTTCCTTGCAATAATAACAGATGATCCCACCAGAATTAGGAGAGCTAGTCCCTTGCTTGAGAGGACCTGGGGGTTTGTTGAGGACAGGACCGCGACCGGCCAACGCACTTGAATGAGGAATCTGAGAAATAACGGCTGGTTGAGACAGACTCTCCGCACGCAACACGCGAGAGTAAACATCTTCAAGAGAAGGAAGCTCAGAACTAGACAATATTTGAGACCGAACCGTCTCATAGGAGGGATTGAGAGCAGTCAGAAAACTGAGAATTGCCAATTTCTCCATGTTATCTATGCGAGTAGGGAGATCTGCAGTGGGTAGCATTAACACCTTCATTTCTTCATACATGCCTTTAAACTCAAAGAAGAAGGCCTTCAGAGGCATATCTTTCTGCTCAGCACGATAAAAGCCTTTGCATACTTCATGCATACGAGTAATATTTCCCTTTCCAGAATACATAAAATTCAGATAGTTCATGAGCTCCTTAACTGTCTCACAATGGCTAATAGAAGGGATTATTTCATCGCCAATGGAATTTCGAATCTGTAACATCAACCTAGCATCTGCTCGAGCCCAAGCCAACTTAGCATCATCCGTAGGAGGGTCTTCAATTAGATGATGCTCCTTCTCCATACAAAGCAAATACCAGCGGATGGATTTAATCCAATCATGGTAATTAGTCCATGTAAGCTTACGATCAGTAATTTTATTCAGAATAGGAACCACCTCAGATGTATGAATGGTCTTAGAATCACCGGAAGCCATGGAAATAATATAATAAAACTCAAATCAAATCTGAACTGAACGCAGAACGGAACAAATCTGCAGAAGCAACACTAAATCTCAGATCGGAATCTGGAAAATTGTTCGCCGGAAACTGGAATGAAAAGACCGAACAGCTCTAGAACAGAAGCTTAAAGCTCCACAAAACCAGAGGAAAATTGACTGTTTACGCGTACTGTTCACGTGAACAGTGCACCGCCGGAAATGAACAGTAATACCGCCGGAAAAAAATGAACAGGGAGGCCTAAAAATTTCTTGGCTCTGATACCATGACAGATTTATGAGAGAAGAAATGTTTCTCATATTTGTTAACAAGCATAGGAGGTCTATTTATACAAGGAAATGCACTACACCTACTACACCTACTACATGCACTACACCTACTACACCTACTACATGCTCTCTTACATTACTTAACAATAATATTTCCTAATATTCTCTAACAAGGAGAAACCAACTCTTTGGAGAGATACTAGAATCCTTAGGTAATCTCAGTCGTTTGGTGCCATGGTAGTCAGAATCTTATGAATCTCGATTCGTATCTTACGATTCGATTCGAAAATAGGTTGAAAAGATACGAATCTATTGATGTATCTTTTATATGCATGTATCTCACCTGAATCATGCGATACATGCCAGAATCGTCATGAATCTTACGATTCACGTTACATTTCGATGTATCTTTAACCCCATGCTAGAAAACTTTTATTCTTTTAAATTCTGTTGGATTTATTGCTATGATGTTTGCTCTTTAAATGCTAGTTTTATAAAATATAAAATGTTATTTGCCATTAAAATGCTGACATCTACAATTTTTTTATGTTTTTTTATTGAAAAATTACAGTTATATCATCCTTAATAACCGATCATGAATCTTACGATACACGATACGATTCGATTCACGATTCCAAAAATAAGATTTTCGATTCACGATTCGTATCCCGATTTGATAACCTTGTTTGGTGCAACTAAGCTTTTCACAGAATGTGCTTCAGGGAAACATTCCACTAGGGATCGGAAATTGGAAAAATGTCCAGTTTCTAGACCTTTCAGAAAACAATATTTGTGGTACAATTCCCTTGCAGGTTTTTACTCTTTCCTCTTTGACCATGCTGCTAAACTTTTCACACAATTCGTTAAATGGATCTCTTCCTATTGAGGTTGGAAGACTTAATAATCTGGGTGCTTTCGATATCTCTGAAAATAATCTTTCTGGAGAGATTCCTAGGTCCATAGGAGACTGTACATATATGGAATACCTTATATTAAAGGGAAATCTTTTCAGTGGGTCCATACCCCCTTCACTTGCATCACTAAAAGGCCTTAGGTATTTAGATTTATCACAAAACAACTTGTCTGGATCAATACCTACAGGACTACAGAATATTTCTGCCCTTGACTACTTGGATGTTTCATTTAATGCATTAGATGGTGAAGTACCAACAGATGGGGCTTTGAAGAATGCAAGTGCCACATCTGCTGCGGGTAACTATGAGCTCTGTGGGGGTATTTCAGAGCTCCATTTACCACCATGCCATGACAAAATTAGGACAAACAGTAAACATCATCATTTGAAGGTCGTAGTAATTATTGTTTGTGTTTCTTTTTGTCTTGCACTATCATCTATATTTGGTGTCTACTGGTGGAGGAAACGAAACAGAACATTGCCTTCTACTTCACCAGCAATTGATCAGCTCCCCAAGATGTCATACCAAAGCTTACATTCAGCAACCGAAGGGTTTTCTGCTCACAACTTGATTGGATGTGGAAGTTCCGGTTTTGTGTATAAAGGAAAGCTGCAATCAGAAGACAAATTTATTGCCATAAAAGTCCTGAACCTTCAAAATAAGGGAGCTCACAAGAGTTTCATTTCTGAATGTAATGCCCTTAAAAACATCAGGCATCGAAATTTGGTGAAGATTTTGACATGTTGCTCCAGCATAGATTATAAAGGGGAAGAATTTAAAGCACTAATCTTTGAGTACTTGTCAAATGGAAGCTTGGAAAAATGGTTGCACCCTAGTCCAGAAAGCATCGATCAGCCTTGAACTTTGAATTTCCATCAAAGATTGAATGTTTTAAATGATGTTGCCTGTGCACTACATTATCTTCACTATGAATGTGAGCAAACTGTAGTCCATTGTGACTTAAAGCCAAGCAACATTCTTCTTGATAATGATATGAATGCGTGTTTAAGTGACTTCGGATTAGCAAGACTTATCTCAATCCTTAGTGGCGGCTCTCAAAATCAAACCAGCACTGTTGTTTTGAAGGGTACTATAGGCTATGCTCCTCCTGGTATGATATATTGTAAAATTTATAATTGAAGCATTCAAGTCTTTAAAATTTATTTTTTTTTATCCATCCATTTTTATGTTCAGTTACTGTCAGAATAGTGAATAACAAATTGTTGACATTTTAATATCTATTTCAGAGTATGGAACAGGTTCTAAGGTATCAACACAGGGTGATGTTTATTCTTTTGGGATTCTAGTTTTGGAAATGCTTACTGGCAAAAGACCCACTGATGAAATATTCAAAGATGGTCACAATCTCCATAACTATGCGAGGAATGCATTCCTAGATAATCTCTTGGACATTGTGGACTCAGATCTTCTACAGAGACAAACAATGCATACCGCAACAGGAGGAACAGAGCAAATCAATATGGAGAACCGAGTCCTTATTATGCACTCTAATGAAGTGAAAGCTATAACTTCACTTTTTAGCATTGGACTTGCATGCTCAGAGGAATCACCTAGAGAAAGAGCAAATATGATGGACATCACAAGAAGGCTAACTATAATTGGAAATGCTTTCCACTGTGGTGAATCAAACCAAAATTGATTCCAAAACAAAGAATTGGAAACCGATGATTTAAAACTTATGTTACTTCCAATTTCTGGGGCAGCTAGACAAGCTATCATGCATACAAATTTGAAGTTGAAACTTGAAATACTCATACAGATACAGTGAACTCGTCATATATTATATTTTAGTGTAATCTTATATATAACTCGTTCTTTTAGTATAAAATTAAGTGCATTAGGGAAGGCATTCGTTAGTACAGTTGCAAAATAAGAACATAAAGGGACTTGTCCTCGGAAGTGATTAATTAACAGGTATAACGATATTAGTAGATTTTGGCCCTAAAACACAAGGTCATATACAGAAAATGTATGAGTTCGTTTGGCTAAACTGCAATCATTAATCAATGAACAAGGATTTACTCAAAATAAAGCGATGCACGATTAGATTTAAATCAATTTCACGCTTGAGAAAACTTAATTCAGGAATAATACCTTTATGAGGACAAGAAGTTTCACTGCGAGACTTAAGTACGACGCTTGATGCTTGAGTTGAGGAAACCAATTCTTTGTGGAAGTAGGTTGGGGTTGGCGCTCTTTTCATAGTGGAATAATGCTTTTATGTTTTATCACAAGCAAATACATTCTCAATTTTAAAAATTTTATGCTTGAGATTTTCATGAGTTTAGTAATAGATATTCGCAATTGCACATGTATATAATTTTGAAATTTAGAAGGGCTGTCTTTTTTTCCTTTTTTTTTTTTTTTGGCAACGATTCGCTATAATTATGGAAAATTGCACTCAAATATTAAGGAAGGCAAATTAATACAGTAAGGTTTTTAAAATATCAAATTACTAATAAGTCCCAAGGGACCAGAGAGTAATATAATGTAATTGTAAAATTATCTCATTGCACTCACTGATAGACAAAGAATAATATTGACAAGGGATGTGCTTTAATTGACTTTATTAACAAGCAATGTCAATATGTTCAACACACTTATTATTGACATTTTAACTAAATACATTAATAACTATATTAACAAAGAATCAGTGATAGTAGTTTGATAATTTCACAATTACATTATACTACTCATAGATCCCTTGGGACTTGTCAGTAATCTTGATATTTCAACGACAACCTTACCGTATTAAATTGTCTTATTTAGTATTTGAATGCAATTTTACCCTAAATTTTATGAAATAAAATAGTCAAAACAAAGGATAGTGTAAAACCCTCAATTTATTTTGTCTTTATAAATATTAATATAATTTAAAGAAGACATATAATAAATAAAATATTTTATTGATATTGATTCTCATAATTTAATACAAAAAGGTGAATCATATTTCACCATAAACATAAAGTTTCAAAAATATAATATTACGATCATCATTTCCTAGAGAAAAGACTTCAAGCAACTCAGAAGATTTCTTATCCACTGCTCTTGCTTAATCTTGATATAAACCTAATCCATAGAAGTTTTTAAGCAGTCTGTTTAATCTATCTTAACCCAGTTGTCTCTGTTTGTCATATAGGACATTACGACAAAATGTGAGGATACTAAATAAATAAGTTTTAATTAATAAAACCGAACTACTACTTGAATAGAAAACCTTTTAATCCCTGCAATAAAAATCAAGGTTCAAAAAACCGGACCGGGCATCAAATCGGACGAGGCACTGGTTCAAGGGTCAATGGTCGGACCGGGTCAAACCGGTTATATTAAAATAATAAATTTTTATTGATATTAACATTAATAATCACTAATATCAAAATGTAAATGTAGATAGGTATGCATGATTCATCAAATATGAATATTTTGATGTTTCTATATAGGAAAAAAGAGAAAATATTAGTTGATTACACATGAAAATAAATATTATTCTACAATTCACAAACTAAAATATAAATATTAAGAGTAACAATAATTAAATATTAAGTATATGCAAGTAAAATATCATTTAAAGTATTATAGTTTCCTAATTTCTAAAATTGAGTGAAGTGAAAATTAGTAATTAGGTTAATTATAATAAAATAAAATTTATTTTTTTAAAAAAACAGGCCAACCCGGTTCAACCCCCTGGGTTGGCCGGTTTTGACCGGGGTAACCCGGTCCTTGACTGGGGCAAAGGCCCTCCGGGTTTTAAAGGCCAACCGGACCGGACCATTAGCCGGTTCACGGTTGAACCACCCGTTCCGATCCCGTTTTTAATTCCTTGATAAAAACATTTGAGAAATTCTTTGTAGATATATATTATGAGATATATTTTATATGTGCAGATACAATAACTCTTTTGAGCACCTACATCACTTAAACAAGTAAGGCGTCACCTTAGAGTGGATCCACAATCAATAGAAATTTATACAGAATTTCTTGGGTGTTCATAGAATTCAATTTAGCACATAACAATAATATCTAGCCTTACATATGCTTAAATCAAATCATTAAGAATAAGATCTTAAATTCAAACCAGTTTAGGAAAAGTAGAATCAAAATAACAAGAAAGAGAGTAGAAAAGAAGAGCAATCAGAATAAGATCTTACATTTTTATAGCAATATCACTTCCTTCTTTTCTTTTATATGACTTTTGTTTTCTTTCTTATTTTAAGCCAAAATAGAAGAGTATATATATATATGGGCATTGATCGGGTCACATTCTTATCTTTAATGCATTTATTAAGTTATACTCCTTCTTGATATTTAAATCACCCAAATTTTAGCTATTTCTACTCCTCTTCAAATTTATTAATGATTTCATTATCAAGACTTCATTTACTTCCTATCTTCATGTGTTAAATTATAAAAATTTTATATATAAATATTATAAAATAATAATTAGAAAATATCAAATGAAATTGATAATAAAGTTCTTAATACTTATTTGAGAAAATTAATCATTTAGTTCTTCACTTATCAATTCAGTTATAAGTCATCCCTCAAATTATGACTCGCTGTGACTGAGTCTCTAAACTTTTCAATATTTTAAAATGTTATTCTTATAATCTCCAACTCATACTAAGGTATCCTACGTGGCTTGCCGGCTCAACTCCACGTCACCCACATCACAGAAGAAGGGAACACTGTAGCAGGCGGGGAAGAGGGGAAAAAAAGAGGACGACGCTATGAACCCAGTAACACGCGAGGAAGATGAATCTGACTTTGCGACCCCAGTTCAAGACTGATTCCAACTGGGTTTACAAGATCTAAAAGCTCAGGTGACAATCTTCCAAATGAAGATATTACATTAAATACACACACACATATCACTTCATTGTTCTTGCTAATTTGAATTTGTCTTTGCCGAAACTGAGGTATCATGGCCAACAATGAGATTAAAATTACGAGTTTGCTAGAAAGAACCCTAATGAAATTGTACATGTTTCTTGTTTGATTTCACTTAGTAGAAACTGATTGATTTCTTGTCGTGATTTTTTCTTGTATCTGACTGTATGAATAGTTCTGGAAATGTACGAGTCGAGGAACTTTAGATCTAGCAACCTACTCTGTAGTTCAGTGACCGATTATCCAACAACTACGACGTAGCGAGGAATTAATTGGAAATTAAGGATAACAATTATTTAAGTTTTGGTTGCAATGCGTTTATATTGCAGAGCAACAAGGGGAATTATTTAAAAACTCTCTCCCTCGCATGCACTGGATTCATAGCGTCGTCTTCCTTTTCCCCCCTCTTTTCTGTCTTCCACAATGCTGCCTTTTTCGCTGACGTGGAACTGAGCTAGTAAGCCACATAGGATACTTAGGATGAGATGGAGATTATAAGGATAATATTTTTTTAAAAAAAATGAAAACTTCAGGGACTTTTTTTTTTTTTTTTACTGAACCACAAAAGTTCAAGACTTAGTCCCAGTGAGTCATAATTGGAGAACTGAGTTATAATTGAGCTAATAATTAAAGGACTAAATGATTAATTTTTCCTACTTATTAATCCAATATTTAAATATATATTTTTAGGATGTCACACTAGCCTATTTTAAATTATAATTTTAAAATGAAATAATTATTCTGAAATTGCCCGGAATCCTTTTTAAGTTAAATTTCCCACTAAATGTTCTGATTACACATGCTTTTTTTCAATTAAACAAAAATTCAGCCCACAGGTGGTGACCGGAGCTTCAACGCCAACTACCAGTGAATTATTGGAAAGGCACAGTCTTTATGATTAATGACGTCTTCACGTAAAATAAGCATACAGAACTATTTTATCTTTGTTTATAGTGGTGGTCCTTAATTATTTCTTGTCCAAGATTTTATTTCACTTTAATTTAGTAATTTATAAAATATGATAATTTTTTTATTGTCAACTAATTATAAGTAATGTTTTAATTTAAAAATGAAAATATAAAATAGTACAGGATCACATTTGCCATATAATATGAACACAATGTGCTTATCTTTCAATTTAGCATCAAACTATGATTCTATGTGTAATATTCCAAAAATCTAAAAGGCTTTAAAGTAGCTAGCTAATGAATATTAATGAAGATAATTAGGGCCTTAATTAAGAGAATAGAGTTGTATTGACAATTTAGAAGGGGAATTATTAAGGACCCAACATAGTTATATAAGTTTGTGATTTAACTAAATTATATGTACCAAATCCCTAATTTTTCATGCATTGTTACCTTAGCTTCATAATAAGACATGTTAAAAAGATAGTATTTGTGTGGGAAGAATTTTGGTATATAATTTGCTTCAGAAGTCAAGAGAAAAATTAATTTAGAAGGAGGGTTTAATTTATATATATATATAGAGAGAGAGAGGGAGGGGGGGGGGAAGAAATTATAGTTGACAACCAATAGTTATTTTGTAGGGTTCTTCTTCAAGAGCCTTTTTGCATGGTCTTACATGTGATTTCAAAATGCCTATACATGTCTAGAAAGTAACACTATCTTCTTTCATAAGATGCCAAGATAAATTGCTCACTAAGTTCTAAAAGTTTATATGTAGTAAGGTACATTGGATGTTTATCATTGGGATCACAAAGGAGCTTAATTTGCATGTCTAGGACATGTTAAATAAGTCCCAAAATTATAAGCCACCTTACTACAGATAAAGACAATTTTTACTTAGCAAGCTTCCAACCAATTTTCATCTATAAGGGTATCTTGGACACATGACTTTTTCCTGCTACAAGAATTTATTTTGGGCTTCAAGAAGAAGCCATCTTGCTTCATAAGCCACCCATGGACGTCGCCTCATGCATGTTTTATAATGCCACTCATTATCTAGCTTGGACACTTGGCATTTGCATGCAAGAAATCCTTGGCCACCAAGTTGCCGTCTTGCTTGACCACCAAGCTCATTTTTGGTCTATAAATATACTTGTTTGCAAGAATAGGGAGTGTGAGAGCCGAATAGTCGTGAGGCAGAGAGGAAAAGAGAGAGGAAGAGGAAAAGAAAGAGAAGTAGAGAAAGAGAAAGAGGAAGCAAAATAGAGAAAGAATGAGGCCTAGTTAGAAGAAATTATAGTAGGAAGTTGTCTTTAAACTCTTGGTAAGTATATTTTTATCTCCCTATTTTAAAGTTTATACAATTATATAGTTAGATTAAGAGTTGAATTGTATAGCAGTAATTTTAAATTGGAGAAGAAGGTGTTCACATGCTTACCAAGAATAAAGGCCTCAAGTTATAGCATATAATAAATAGAAGAAATTTTGATTTGTGGTTAAAAATTAGGAATGGAATTTTAAAGGGTATGGCCGAAATTTTTAAGTGATAATGTAGGAAAAAGTTGGTCATATGCACCAAAAATTAATCTCTTTGCTAGTGCTTATTAATGTTAGGGATCGATCTGCAATCAGTTTTATTGGAAGGAAACCAGAGAGGAAGTGCTGTTGAAAGAAAGATTCAGCTAGAGGTAGCTTTAATCTGTAATTTTGTATATTTTGCTTGGTTGCATGTATGGTTTTGCCATTTATGCTGCAGTTAGATATGAGAATATGTAATATCCTTACTTAGTTTTTGTTATGATCATGCATGTGTGAAATAGCTTTAGTTATAGTTTATAGTTTTGTAATATATTATTATCATTGGCTTATTTTGCATGCATAGTTTTTACCATGTATTATATATTAATTGTGATTAATGCTAAAATCTCACCCCCTCTTTCTATGTCCCACCCATATGACCAAGCACTTCTAGAGGAAAGGAGAAGCTGGCGGATCATTAATTAAGGCAAGGAGATAAAGGGATTTTTTTTTTAAGATTGTAGAGTAATTATCATATTTTGGTTTGTATGTAAAAATTCCATAAGGATCCTCAGTAATTTAAAGACCTATAAGGGAACAATGAATCTAAACTCTATTCCAAGTAGAAAACTATAACTACAACTAGATAATTGTGAATGCATGTGAATATGTTTATTTGTGGTGGTAATTTCATTAGGATAAATTTTTAATTAGACCATGGGATTTTCCAGACTCATGCTACACATCCTAAGCTTTAAATCAAGTACTCATACATAATTTTTGGACATGTAGATTAGGATATATCAATTTTACAAGTTAGACGTAAAACCAGAAATTTCCTGCGTAATTCTAATAAATTTGGACAATATAAGAAGGTTTTTAAGTGATAATGGGACCAAATTGAGCCAAGATTATATTATGATCATAAAGAATATTTAAAGAACTAAAGGTTGATCTTTGAACCACTATTTTTGAGTTTGTAAGCAAATAACTATGAATTTTCAAAGTTAGAAGCCAACTAAGACATTTGAGAAAAAGTTTTAAGTGTTTGGCATTCTGGGGTCTTCTAATAGCATTAGTGGTTCAAACTAAATAAAAGGGCTCTAAAGGATGTCCCTAGAGTAAGGTGCTACTTATTAACAAAATCCATCGTAATATTTTCTCATTTCCATTTTGGAATTTTCGGGTTCTGCAATAACCCTTAAGGTTTCTAATGCTCAACTTTTATTTTCTGACATGTTAGACAACGGGCTACATACTTTGTTACATCACTCTTCATTCCTGGCCACCATAAATAAGACTTGAGATCATGATACATCTTGGTCATACAAGGATGAAAAGTGTGCTTACTCTTATGTGCCTCATCTAGGATCCTTTTTCTAAGTTATGCATTCATTGGGACAAAGACCCTTTGATTAAGTTTGAACCACTAATACTATTAGAAAACCCAAAATTATCATAAATCTAAAAACTTTTTCCCAAATGTCGTGCTTGGGCTTCTAACTTTGAGAATTCATAATTCATTGCTTATAAACTCAACAATAGTGATTCAAAGTTCAAACTTTAGCTCTTTAAAAGTCCTTTATAATCTTGATATGATATGAGCTCAGTTTAGTCCCATTATTACTGAAAATCCTACTTATATTTTTCAGACTTAGGAGAATTTCGTAGGAAATTATTGATTTTAAGCCTAACTTGTGAAATTCATATCTCATAATCTACATGTCCAAAAATTATGTATGAGTACT
Organism: Mimosa bimucronata; assembly: GCA_037074515.1. Classification (NCBI taxonomy): domain Eukaryota; kingdom Viridiplantae; phylum Streptophyta; class Magnoliopsida; order Fabales; family Fabaceae; genus Mimosa; species Mimosa bimucronata. Next base: position 9,388,935 of record CM073446.1, read on the forward strand.
TGATTTAAACCTTAGGATGTGTATTATAAATCTGGAAAATTTCACGATCTAAATCGACTTATAGCTTGACAAAATATCTACCACAAATAAACATGTTCACATGCACTCATAATTATCTAAGTATGGATATAGCTTTCTACTTGAAGTCGAGTTTAAGTTCTTAGTTCCCTTGAAGGTATTTAAGCTAATGACGCTCCTTATGGAGTTTATACATATAGACCAAAATATGGTAATTAAACTATAACTCCCAAAATACTCCATTATCTCCTTGCCTTAGTTAATAATCCGCCAGCTTCTCCTTTCCACTAGAAGTGTTTGGTCCTATGGGTGGGACATTGAAAGACGGGGTGAGATTTGGGGAAATCTCAGTAGCAATAATCACAATTAGTATATAGTGTATGGTAAAAACTGTGCATGCAAAATAAGCCAATAAGAATAATACCTTACAAAACTGATTAGCTGTAAACTGTAGCTATTTCACACATGATCATGGCAAAAACTAAGTAAGGATATTACATATTCTCATGCTTAACTACAACATAAATGGCATAAGCATACATGCAAACAAACAAAATATACAAAATTGCAGATTAAAGTTACATCTAGCTGAATCTCTTTCAAGAGCACCTCATCTCTAGTTTCCTTCTAGTAAAACTGATTACAGATCAATCCCTAACATTAATAGGTACAAGCAAGGATATCAATTTTTGGTGCATATGACCAACTTTTTCCTACATTACCACATAAAAATTTCGGCCATACCCATTAAAATTCCATTCCTAAATTTTTAACCACAAATCAAAATTTATTTTATTTATTTCATACTATAATTTGAGGCCTTTATTCTTGGTAAGCATGTGAACACTTTCTTCTCCCATTTAAAATTACTTCCATACAATTCAACTCTTAATCTAACTATATAACTGTATAAACTTGAAAATAGGGGGATTAAAATATACTTACGAAGAGTTTAAAGACAACTTCCTACTATAACTCATTCTAACTAGGCCTCATTCTTTCTCTATTTTTCTTCCTCTTTCTCTTCTTCTCTTTCTTTTTCTCTTCCTCTTTGCCTCACGACCACTCAGCTCTCACACTCCCTTTCCTTGCAAACAAGTCTATTTATAGACCAAAAATGAGCTTGGTGGCCAAGCAAGACGGCAACTTGGTGGTGAAGGATTTCTTGCATGCAAATGCCAAGTGTCCAAGCTAGATAATGAGTGGCATTATAAAACATGCATGAGGCCACGTCCATGGGTGGCTTATGAAGCAATATGGCTTCTTCTTGAAGCCTAAAATTATCTCTTATAGCAAGAAAAAGCCATGTGTCCATGATACCCTTATAGATGACGATCGGTTGGAAGCTTGCTAATAAAAATTGTCTTTATTTGTAGTAAGGTGGCTGATCATTTTGGGACTATTTAACATGTCCTAGACATGCAAATTAAGTTCCTTTATGATTACAATGATAAACGTCCAATGAACCTTGTTACATATAAACTTTTTGGAACTTAGTGAGCATTTTATCTTTGCATCTTATGAAAGAAGATAGTGAAGCTTTCTAGACAAATGTAGACATTTTAAAATCCATTTAGGTGACTCATATGATGGCTAGGAGCACGTGTAAGACAATGTAAAAGGCTCTTGAAGAAGAATCCAACCTTTGGTGGCCACCTATAATGTCTAGAAAGTGTCACTATCTTCTTTCATAAGATGCCAAGATAAATTGCTCACTAAGTTCCAAAAGTTTATATGTAGCAAGGTTCATTGGAAGTTTATTATTGGGATCATAAATGAGCTTAATTTGCATATTTAGGACATGTTAAATAAGTCCCAAAATGATAAGCCACCTAACTACAAATAAAGACAATTTTTACTTAGCAAGCTTCCAACCAATTTTCATCTATAAGGGTATCTTGGACACATGGATTTTTCTTGCTACAAGAGTTAAATTTGGGCTTCAAGAGGAAGCCATCTTGCTTCATAAGCCACCCATGGACGTGGCCTCATGCATGTTTTATAATGCCACTCATTATCTAGCTTGGACATTTGGCATTTACATGCAAGAAATCCTTGGCCACCAAGCTGCCGTCTTGCTTGACCACCAAGCTCATTTTTGGTCTATAAATATACTTGTTTGCAAGAAAAGGGAGTGTGAGAGCCGAATGGTCGTGAGGCAGAGAGTAAAAGAGAGAGGAAGAGGAAAAAAAAGAGAAGTAGAGAAAGAGAAAGAGGAAGAAAAATAGAGAAAGAATGAGGCATAGTTAGAAGGAATTATAGTAGGAAGTTGTTTTTAAGCTCTTGGTAAGTATATTTTTATCTCCCTGTTTCAAAGTTTATACAATTATATAGTTAGATTTAAGAGTTGAATTGTATAGAAGTAATTCTAAATGCGAGAAGAAAGTGTTCACATGCGTACCAAGAATAAAGGCCTCAAGTTTTACATGTAATAAATAAAAGAAGTTTTGATTTGTGGTTAAAAATTAGGAATGGAATTTTAATGGGTATGGCCGAAATTTTTAAGTGATAATGTAGGAAAAAGTTGGTCATATGCACCAAAAATTAATCTGCTTGCTTTTATCTATTGATGTTAGGAATTGATCTGTAGTCAGTTTTATTGGAAGGAAATTAGAAAGGAAGTGCTGTTGAAAGAGATTCAGCTAGAGGTAGCTTTAATATGCAATTTTGTATATATTTTTTTGTTTCATGCATGTTTTTGCCATTTATGCTGCATTAGGCATGAGAATATGTAATAACCTTACTTAGTTTTTGTTATGATCATGTGTGAAATAGCTTCGGTTACAGTTTACAGTTTTATAAGGAATTATTCTCATTGGCTTGTTTTGCATGCACAGTTTTTACCATGCATTATATATTAATTATGATTATTACTACTGAGATTTCCCCAAATCTCACCCCCTCTTTTTATGTCCCACCCGTAAGACCAAGTGTAACACCTTGATTTTTACTACTATATTATAACATTTTAAGTGAATTATAACCACTTTTCAATGTCAGAAGCCTAAAAATGCGGAAAATTTAAAACTTTTTCTTTGAAATATTAGACCAACCTTCTGTTGGTTGGAATGGGCTTTTCGGATAAATTGAAATAATTTTCAACCCTTTATAAAATAAAGTGGTTAATAAAACAATTAAAAGTACACTAACCATCTTAGGGTGTCTATTCTTAATTTATATTGCTTGAGAAACTTAAATCCCTTTATGAATTTACACAATTCTATTTTCTATGCTTGCTACTATTAATTTAAGAATTTAAATTTACATCATATACAAATAACCTTACTTTTCAAAACATAAACTTAATTCATCTAATCGTCTTCCAGTACTCCTGCCTTATCTTAATCATCTCACTATCTCCCAGCTAGTTTTTTCCAAACCTGTGTTACTGAAAAATGTTTGGGGAGGGGGTGAGATTGGAAATCCCAATAGCAGTTTCTTTCATTAACATATATTATCATGCTAGCATTGTCATGTATTAATTTCATAAACCTGAACAAATATCACAATTACACATACTTCCTGCACTCAATGCTCTACCAGCCACTATTAACAATATATTCGTTACCTAGTGGAGGCCTTACCTGCAGGATTTTTCGTTATAACTATCCCGTTATAACATAACTGAACTGGCGAAAGGGGTGCGACCCACCTAAGTTTAGAGTACTCCATAAATTACTATGCGGGAATTAACAAGGCTTATCACCTTCATGCATAATGTAAACTTGAAACAGATATTACAAAATAATACATGCAATTCTTTTAATGTAATGAAATAAACTGCTACCTCAACTCCAAGCTTAATCCTTTACTGTCTCTTTTCCTTTCCACTGACCTCCTCAGCTTATGTCACTATCTATACCTATTTACATGTAATATGTAAATAATGAATTAATATCAATATTTCTGGATAACTATCCGGCGTCTCTCACAGATCCTAATTTAATTAATACTACCCCATTCTTGGTATTAGTGAAAGATTACAGTCTACTAAAATTATCTTAACCCCTTTTAAAATTAAAAGGGTCAATTACAAATAATTAATTTTAATTAATAATTCTGATTCTTATTATCATCTTCTACCATATACTAATTTCGTATTCTTGTATAATATAACTTTAATATTATCAGAATCGTAGCTTACTATTGATTTACTGTTGTCACTGAAAATGTTATTTAAGTGAACGAAAATAGAATAAAAGTTTGAATTTAGTAAATCCAGTGCAACAACTAAATCATGGTTAAATTTAATTTCTAACTCTATCATTACTTTCTACCATAAAAAATACAAAGCAATTAGACGTGGAACCAGACACAGAGATAAATTTAAACTTCTAGGAACTTATAATTTCTAACTTAACAGCCCATGTCTAAATTTTAATATCCTCAATCAAGGTATAATCATTAATACTAAATCCTTCGTTGTTATCTCTAATAGTCTCCTAAAATCGCAACTCTATTTCCAGTTTCAGAAATGATATCACGCCTAATACATTAAACTAATCCATATATCAATAAATTAGTTCTTATTCTTCACAAGGATCTGAAATAACTTTTATTCCTATCTAATCCATCTTTTACCTTCTTTAGTCATTTCCAAAATCACTCCCATATCTACATTGAACCAAATCAAGGAAGCAATCATCCTTCACAGAGCATGAACACCCATAAAACGCATAGTCTCAAGTTAACAAATTCACCTTCCAAACTACTAATTCCCATCACCAATACGAATCATCTAGATCTAACTAATTTATCCCCATTCAAACTAATCATAGAAGCTAAATTCAAACTTTGATTAAAATACATTCTTCTATTTCAGTTACAGCAAACCAATGACTCCTTGTTATTAAACCACCAGACACCAAGCATACTTCCCCTTGATAAATTTTGTAAAATAATAAACATCCCTCTCTTAGGGCTTCTAATCATTGTTTAACCCTCAAATATTGCGATCACACCTCTGCGTCCCATAGCCATTTAAATCTATGCTTGTACCCTATCATTCCTTAAGCTTTTGCTCCACCAAATCTAACCCATACTCTTTCAAGATTAGTCAATCAATACTTAAGACTATTACAAAACAGTAACTCAATTTAGTTCTCTAAATACTATTGTTGAACTAAACTTCTTGCATAGAAGCTGTAGAAACATTAGGAATAAGTATATTTATCATGAATCACTAATATTTTACCTGAGAAACTCAAGAACGAACCTCCAACCAACATACATGGTCTCCACCTTGACAACTCCCTAATTAACTAACCAAACCACTTCATAATCACTTTTAAACCAATCTTTCCTTAAATCCATTCTTGCTGCATAATACATACACCAAAACCCAACATCCATTTCATTTCCATCGTCCTTTAAATTATTCTTCAAAGTCCCACTTTTCTAGAAATCAAGTCCATCAAGAAAAGCGTGATTTCCAAGCTACAAAACTATTCAATTCAATAAAATACCATCAAATAAAACATCAATTATTTGTTCCCAAAATCACCTCCAACTACTCCAAACTTCATAACATTCAATTACAACCTTATTTGATTCAGAATTCAGAATTGAACACCTAATAACCTAGCCTTTGGAGCTTTAAATTAAAAGCTTAAACATCAAACATCCTTGGGTCAGCAAAATTAAAGGTACCAATCAAATCCAAGCCTAATGCCAGCAAACACTCCCCTTTCACTGCCAATGCATCCCATCAGCATAACAAGCAGAGGGAAAGAAATTCACAACAACTATCCCTTCAGTTAGCATCAACCCGAATTCATCAAACATCAATTTCATTTTTCCCCTTTTTACATGTATCAATTCATTATAACAAGCAGGACAGAAATCGGACAGAATGAACAGAAAATCGGGTCCTCCAACCATCAACCCCAAATTCGCACATCCTTCAATTTCTTTAATTACATCATGTTCTTAATCAAGTTTAGTTAAGGTTTGAGTCAATTTTTCACTGAAAACACTATGTATGGTGTCGGCCACTGAACAGGGGAAGAAAGAATAAAATCAAAAATTCCAAAACTACAAAATCAAGTATACAATATACTTATCATATCTTCCTAATCTTAATTACATTACTTTAAAAATTTTGTCCCCTTAATACCGTCGGATTCGAATGGAGACAGGAGCGGAAGAAAAATTGAACAGAAATCCAAACTTCACAATCCCCCATACAAGACACATTTATAGTATCAATCTTACCCCTAAGCAAGACTAATTAAACGTTCAAGTCATGGTTGCCCAGAAATTAGCAAAAATGGCGACGGATGAACAGTGATCGGAGGATGAAATTTGGGGAAAAACCTCACTAATACCACTATATTGCTTAAAATCCTTCACAAAGGTTATTAATCGAAATCTAAGCTTCAATTTCACTGGTTTAGAATTCTCAAATTCGCCCAAAACCCGAAATCGATTCCTCTCAAATCCACTCAAATCGGACCAGAGAAGAGAGGAAAATGAAGGAAGAAGGTTTACCTAAGCTCCACATGAATCTCAGCCATCTCTCGCCGCCGTTCTCGCCGTCAGCCGCCGCTGGAACCCGTCGTCCGTTGCTCGAGTTCAATGGAACCAGAGGGAACAGAGGAGAGAACGAGAGAGTGAGGAATGTGATGGTGATCAGAAATGAGAGAGAAGAGTGCGAGAATGAGGAACACGTGGGAGTATATGGTGATAAGGAAGGAAGAAGATATTTTAATTAGACAGTTTACCATTTTGCCCCTTCTTTTACAACTGAAGATATTTTCCAATTAGGGGCAGATATTGTCATTTTTATTTTCCTTTTTCTATTTTTCCTTTAAATGGTAATTTTATTTACCATTCACATTTATGAATAAATCTGAATTTGTCCCTAACATAATTTCTCTATACATGTTTTAATTTCTAAATTGATTTATAAGACTTTTTAAATGTCAAACAATACCTCAATGTTCTAAATATTTCCTTATTTAAATTTATCTTCTAACTATTTTTACTCAAATAATAAAGAAAATAAGCTTTAAAAATTATTAAAAATACACCTGGCCTCATAAATTTATTTATAAGGCTGTTTAATTTCTAAATGCCTTTTTCAGACCTCAACTAAATCCTTATTATTCCTTTTCTCCAAATTAAGTTTTATCTTCTAATTATTTCTCTTTATTTCTTAAAGAAAATAAACCTTAAATTTAATAAAAATGCCTGAAACATCATAAATTTATTTTCAATGCTTTTTAATATTTTGGTAATCTTCTTAAAACCTTAAATAATTCCCTATTTCCTATTTTCTAAAATTTGGGATGTTACACCAAGCACTTCTAGAGGAAAGGAGGAGCTGGCAGATCATTAGCTTAGGCAAGGAGATAAAGGAGTTTTTTTTTAATGATTGTAGATTATCATATTTTGGTTTGTATGTTAAAGCTCTATAATGAGTCTCAGTAACTCAAAGACCTATAAGGGAACCATGAACCTAAACTTTACTCAAAGTAGAAAACTATAACTACATCTAGATAATTGTAAATGCATGTGAATAGGTTTATTTGTGGTGGCAATTTCGTCAGGATAAAGTTTGAATTAGACCATGGGATTTTCCAGACTCATAGTACACATCCTAAGCTTTAAATCAAGTACTCAACAATTTTTGGACGTGTAGATTAGGAGATATTAATTTTATTAGTTAGACGTAAAAATAGAATTTCCTGCGAAATTCTAATAAGTTTGGAAAATATAAGGTTTTTAATTGATAATGGGTCCAAATTGAGCCAAGATTATAAAGAATATTTAAAGAGCTAAAGTTTGAGCTTTGAACCACTATTTTTGAGTTTATAAGCAAATAACTATGAATTTTCAAAGTTAGGAGCCAAGTAAGACATTTGAGAAAAAGTTTTAAGTGTTTGGCATTCTGGTGGAGTCTTCTAATAACATTGGTGGTTCAAACTAAATAAAAGGACTCTAAAGGACATCCCTAAAGTAAGGTATTACACTATGAGCATACATAATATAAAAAATATGAAATGCGCGTTCATCTGTAATAAGCTAATTTTCTTATCAGTAAATAATGACTGCAATAGGAATTGATAACGATGATGACAATAATGGCTATAAGAGATACATTAAGCGAAGAACCTTCAAACCAAATGAAGATGAGAAGACTAATCTTTTTCCTTAGCACAAAAATATTCAGTGAAGGAATATTCCCTTTGAGTGAAATGGAAATTTAAAAGCCTTACAGAGACCGTGAACTAGTTATATTAAGTACATTATAACCACAAGTAGTATAGTAGTGAGTATCAAGATGCCTGGGAAATTAACTAGAGAAAATCCATCTGGTTCATGGAACATGAAATTACATCGATACAAATACTTTTTTCAACCTGATGCTGCAAGTATATGCACTGAAGGAATTATTTGCAAATATATCCCACCTATAATGGACCTTGATCAACTGAAACACTTCTGAGGATGTATTTGAATGATGAAAGACCTTGTCAATTTCGAAGGTTTTCAAGATGGATGAAGCTTTTCAATATGGATTTAGTTTCAAAGAAACCAAAGTGAAACTCCCGAGCCAACTTCATTAAAACACTTGATTTTGGATCAATCACCTGGCATTCAGATCGAATTCACCAGCTTCACGCCACCCGTCCTGCGTGCCCGTGTCCCCATTCTCTGCTTCTTCATCATTCAAGAAATCTTCAGATGGCTCCTTCTCATCTTTCTGCGCATTGTTCCCCCATCCATTGATCATCTCACCTGGGTTACTTCCTTGACCCTGCTCTCCTATATCACCTTGAGCCCCAAGTGCGCTCTCTCTTATTGGTGCTCGAGCCATCATTTCAGCATGAGGGTGTGAGTCCACCCAAGCCTGCTCTGCTTGAGCCATAGCTGCCATCCGCAGCTTAGCCTCATGGGCTTCACGACCGGCCTTCTCCCGGGATTCTAGTTCTGCTCTTACTTCCATAAAGGCCCGTTTTTCCTCTTGTAGAAGACGCTGCTCAAAAAACAATTTTTCCTCAGTTCGGAGATCTCCCATGGCCTGTTTGCGAGTTATTATGTTAATGGCATGTGCCTGCTTTTCAAAACTCGATACAAAATCGGAAACTTTAGCAGCAATATTATTATCCCATTGCTGTGATCGTGACAGCAACTGACCAGTGGTGTCAGAATTAAGAATCCTATCATCCTCTTCTGCTTCATAGTCTGCCACAACATGATATGGCAATAATCTGCATGAGGACAAATGCAAGCAGGTTGCGGTATCACTTGAGCCACAACAGGATAGACAAAAAGTTACTGGCAAGTTACATGCAGCACTACGTTTCAATTTTACATATCAAATACTGGAAACATTAAAACGTACAGTAGTCCGCAAAATATGGAATCATCATACAACTATCCAAAGAAATTTATGAGGCTGGTTTTAATAGAAAAGATCTCAGTCTACGCATATGGCATAAAAAAGCACAGAACCAACAAAGTTCAAGGCGAACTTTTATATAAAAACAATTATGATGATACGTCAACTTTTCGTCATTCTAAAGAGACAACAGGGAATTTTCCTGGCCCAATCAAATCAAAACTATGTCTCAATGTGCCATCATCAATGTAAGCAACAACAAATATAATATTCTAATCATGGTTTTCTCTCGGAAGAGTCTTTGAGTGATAAGAATAAACTGGGTGAGTGGGTTACATAATGGCAAAGCCATTTTCCATAAATTCATGCCTTTTCTTTTCCCAACAACAACAACAACAAAGCCTTACACAACTAGGTGGGGTTAGCTACATGGATTGTACGATGCTATTGCGCTCTTTCAAAAACAAAATCTTTGGATAAATTATTGATCAAGAAGTCTTGCTTTATAAGTTCACTAAGTGCCTGTTTGGCAAACCCCTGAAAAAGAACTTTTTTGGCCAAAACCTAGGTTTCAAAATAAGAGTAGACAAACATCTACAGCTTTTCCAGAATAGCATTTAATTATCAAAACCTAGGTTTCATTTAAGCCAGATAAATACTTACAGCTTTTTTAGAATAGCCTTTTTGCCTGAAAACCTGGGTTCAGGACAGAAAACTTAGGTTTTGTCAGAAGCTATTTTTTCTATAATCTCATAAGCTTATTCCTTAGAATCTATTCTCTAAAAACATTTTTTCAGCTTTTTTCTAAGAAGCTATTTTTTAGAAGCAAACCCAAAAACGCCCTAAATGTTCTCTTTGATATCTCTACATGGATCACACACTATTTTTTTTTTATCATTTTTTAAAATTCCTTTTTCTGCTTCATTCTCTTATAGGGGGTTGTCTTATCCTCCTTTATAATTATCTATCTTCCAAATGCAGTTTTTTTTGTCAATTAAAAAATACATATGACAGGAATCTCTCATCCAAGAAGTGTGTTCAAATCTTGTAAATACTCCCGTTTAACTAGTTTTGCCAAATACAAACCATCCAAGTTCCTCCAGCAGTTCAGTGGCACGATGATAATTACTCCACAAGACAACACTGCAACATTCAATCAAGCATGAATGCTTTCACAAAAAGAACAATCAACAAGGCCAATGCTAGCTTCTCAGAGGGGACAAGATAAATAACCAGCAAACGTGCTCTGTCATGTCAGATATGACGACAGTCATGGTACCAGAACTTTTAACCACAATAAGAAGTCTTATCCCATCGAGTAAGGTAGGCTAACTGAGACATTCTGACAATTTCTCAGCTTTCTTTATATACATTTCAAAATGTAATTTTTCTTCTAAATAAACACAAATTTTTTATAGAAGAGAACACAAGTACTACAAAGAGGAGAACACAATATAGACTAAAATAGACCAGTAAAAAAGGCAGACTCTAAGAAGCTCAAAAGCGCAGCAGAGCTGCTCAATCTCATAATGTTAAATGTTAAACCTCCGCAACACATAAATGAGCACATCAAGTAAATGACATAAGCACAATCCTACTCCTCAACCATTATATAGGCAAAAAGATTAAGCCCTAAGGGCAGTCAAATCTAACTAAATACACCATAAAACTGCAAAACCAGCCCACTGTGACATTTCCTTTTTTTAGCCCATATTTTTGTATAGCAACATTAAAATGTGTAATAACCAGATCACTGTTTCTAAACCAAATTAAAATCAAATTTAACTGAACAAGACATTTTTATTAATCCGAGCATCCTACCTTGCACAACCCCCCCCCCCCCCCCAAAAAAAAAAAAAAAAAAACTCACATACACACACAAAGGATAAGAGTCTCAAGAAAACTTAGACATTTATCAGCCAGTCAATAGAAAACTCCCAACAATGCACTAAGGTTGTTAGAAACTGAACCAAGCCAAAAAGGAACTGTAAGTCATCACTATAATTATTATACGGAACAAGATTCCAGAAACATATCTAGTTAGCTCATTTTGGGTACATCATAAAAATTTTCCAAAACTCTGATGATGACAAAAAAGATTCACATGCTCAGATCATTGTGAATGAGATAATCTAGCTTAATTTCAACAATTCTTCTTTAAACTTCACTCACATAATGAGCAATAAACAGTCAAAGATGGTATCACCATTAACACTTAAAAATGGCAAGGAAACTTTCTCATCAAATGATACTATAAAAGCAGACTCACCAAAACGTAGTGGATAGGACAAAAAGCATAAATTAAGCCACAGCAATTTGTATAAACCTGAAAAATATTACATCAATACTTTGGACCAGCCTTGCAACAAGAAATAGATCAGAGTTATCTCATTCCCAAGAATATGCCCACAGAAAGGCGAGTATGAAAAATGCGCACTATATTATGCATGTTCTCTGTTCATAAAATTTGTAAAGAGAGTAACAAGGTATAATTAGAATAGCTGTTCAGGGACTACAACTTGACACCCAAAAGCCAGTGATAGTGCAACCCACATGCACAGGAGGGAAAAAAAAAAAAGCACCCCTTTCAAACCCTTGGGATAGAATAATACACCGAAAACAACACAAAGTCTAACCATGCTCAAGTGATATTTGTTGTTCCCCATCACATCAAAATGCTGTATAAGACGCACATAAAACTCCTTTTAAGAAGTTTCCACATTCATAGTGATAAATTTTCGTAATCCAAAATGAGAAAGAAGGAGGGAGAAAGAAAGAGAACGAGAGAGTAATCAAGGGAATGAGAGGGAAACAGTGAAGAAAGAGGGAAATAGATAAAAGGGAAGGGAAAATATATTCCATCACTTATCACAATTCACAAGTTTGCTTGCAACTCACACCCAATCACTCTTATTTATAGGCCTAAGGACTTGTTGAATAATTCTAACTCTCTCCCTCCACTTATTATATTTACATATCACAAAGCTTACTACAACCAGACACCTGAGCAAAGAGCATACAAAAGCCAGCCAAACTAGTAGCTCTTTCATGAATAGAATCTACTGTCCTGTATAATCGCTAAGCTTTAATACAAAGCACTTTTGCTTTACCAGAAAAGGAAAAGCATAAAATATAACAGGTGATTAAAGCAGAAGAGCATTAGCTGCTTCTGAAATATGCAAGTATGGGGCATATTCTGAATATTTATGCTTAAAGAACCAAATTAAGCATTGCCATAAAAAAGATGTCAATATAGTTTCATGTGGCTTCCTAGTAACATTTTTGAAGTTTTATCAGTCAGTCAATATCATGCATGTAATCACGGTTGGAGGCAATGCTGCAGTCAATTATCAAAATAACAAGGCCTACAATAAGTTTCCTTATGGCAGAAACAAGCTAGCAAGCATTAATCTTTAACTTATATTGGAAACAATCTTGAATCATATTTAGAATTATTTCAGAGATTCAAATTGACAACAGAAAACAATTTGATATTGCACCCTACTCTTCTGGAATTCTTCACATGCATCTTAAAATGATAAAGGCTTTTATCAATGTAGCCAAAAGAGCTCGCCTTAGTGCCTTAGCTCAGAAAGTCAATACCACTGTTATCAGCTGGTAAGTAACTTTTCCATTATGCAGGGAAACAGATCGACTGATTCAAGATGTCTTACTATTCAATTAATTGCAACTTGTAAGGTTTAACGGATCAACTACAGGCCAGTGTTACAACTTGCCAGATAAAACCTCGCCCCACTATTGTCTAAGAAGGCACTAATTAAATTTGACATTCACACAGTAAGTATATAAAAATCCGGACTTTGTCCCTCTCAAGGACACAATGCATGACGAAATAAAAAAAAAATATCCCCAAAATGTAAAAGCATGATAAATAAAACCCATCCATCATGCACATTGCATAAATTATCGTTACTAAAAACACACAACATAAAAATTCCCAAAAGGAAAAAAAAAAAATCATAAAATGGAAAGAGAAGAGCGAACAACGAAATGCTAATGAAGCTCAGGGTTATAATGATTCACCTCTCGCATGCGTCTTCGAGAGAAGAGAAAGGTCGCTTGAAGTCCGGGTGGCAAACCCGCCAAGCATCTTGGTATGCCATCTGGAGCTCCAATTGGTGAGTAGGTCGAACAATCTTCTGCTGCTGCTGTTGCTGCTGCTGTTGTTGTTGCATCTGCGATTGCTGCTGGAGATGGTTCAAATTAGGGTTTTGGTGGACATTAGCGATGGGATTGGGATTAGGGTTAGGATTGGGATTATTAGGGTTTTGCTGGAGATTGATGGGTCGCATAGGGCGCAAGTGAGCATCAATGTTAGAGGGAAATCGAGAAATAGCCGAAGCTTGTTGCGCTTGATGTTGCTGCTGCTGCTGTTGTTGTTGTTGCTGCTTCATTTGCTGGTAAAGAAGCATTTGTTGCTGCTGTTTCTGCTGATGATGCTGAATCTGTTGATTGTGGAGAAGCATTTGTTGATGTTGTTGTTGCTGTTGCAATGCCTTTGCTTCCTCCATTATTTAGATCCTTTGTCTCAATCCCTATCAATTTTGAATCCCAAGCAGGATGAAGGTAATGTAATGCAATGGCTACTTCGTTGTGTATTGCTATCAAAAGGATACAGAAGAAATGGGGACGAGGGAAACAAAAAATAAGAAAAAGGAAGGGTCCGTTATTGGTATAATTTTTTTCCCTTTAAAGGAAACTTAGAAAATTGCACTTAAATATTTTTACAAATGGAAGAAGACAAATCAATGCTTTAAATGAAGGTTAAAAAAATGGAACAGGCATTAATCTAGTCAGGACATTGGGTTAAGAGTTAGAAGTTCTACTGAGGATCGACTCAGGGTCGAGCCATTATCATTAAAATAATATAATTTAATAATTAATAACAAAACACATCAACAATAATCATCATTAATATCAAAATATAAGAGAATACCACCAAAGTCTAACTATTTTAAAAACACAATACATCAAAATATAACAATTATAGTTAGTGACACTTTGAAAAGTCTCTCCACCATCTTAAATTTTACTAGACAGTAGATATATTTACTTTTTGCTTTCCGAATGTATCTTTATCTTAGATTTCAGCTTTAGGCTATACCCATAAAGTAGTCACATGTGAAGCTTGTACTCCTCCGATCTCTGTGTATAATCTGATTATTAATACAATTTCCCTTTACAATACACTTTGAAAAGTCTCTCCACCATCTTAAATTTTACTAGACAGTAGATATATTTACTTTTTGCTTTCCGAATGTAGCTTTATCTTAGATTTCAGCTTTAGGCCATACCCATAGAGTAGTGACATGTGAAGCTTGTACTCCTCCGATCTCTATGTATAGTCGGATTATTAATACAATTTCCCTTTACTCTAAAAAAAAAAAAAAAGAAATTGGATGTGGTAAGTGATAGCCAGCTAACATCAACCATCCACTTCCCTCTCTCCTACACACTCCTTCCCATCACATAATTTAATTCCCTTTTCCTCTTCTTTCACTCACGAATCACAATTCATTTTCCCTCTCACTCTTTACATCCCCAGATGTCCTTTCCAATCTCCCTATCTCTCTCTCTCTCAAAGTCACACCTTCACCACCACTCTTCCATGGCCTCCTCCGCTGCCCATATGCTCCCACCTTCTACTTCTTTGGCATCGTCTCACCCTCTCCCGTGGACGTCGCCTCTCCCCGTCCGCAATCGCCTCTCATCGTTGTCGTCTTCAATGAGAGCACTAAAGAGGTGAAGCCGTGAAGTAGCGATATGGGGCTGGGTGAAGAGATGAAGCCGTGAATCGAATATGACATCCGCCGCTGCTACTTCCATTCCTCCTCCTCTAATGTTGAAACCTTGAGAAGAAGGTGGCCTCCATAAGTTCCCTCTCTGCCACTCACGCGATTGCTTTTAATAGAAGAAGGTGGCATTTCTTCGGCCCACCCAACCCTCCAGGTTTCCTCAAACCGGCTGAATCAACCCGGATGTTCCCGTGTTGATTCCACCAGCAGGCCATGCATGAAATGAACTGTTCTCCGACCGAGCCGGGAACCATGCTTTAAATTAAATTTAAGAAATCTTTAGGGAAAATTAGGGAGAAGGAACAAGAAAAAAATCAATTACTCCTAAGGATCTTTTAAAAAATAATTATTTAGAATGGTCAAAAATTAAAATAAATATTTTAAATTACCAAATTAGCCCTCCATATATCAACTATTTATTTCTCTTCCCCCCCCCCCCACTTTCTCTCTCATCTCTCTCCTCTCTCCCCTCTCCCTTTTTCTCCCGCTCTCTACATTCTACAAAGTAAAAAATTGTATCATTTCATTGTATCTTTTATAGGGATATTCAAAATAAATTAAAAACTTTTAACACAATCAATTAGGAGGATCACAACAATATTAGTAATATTTTTAATTAAAATTACAAAATTGATTAAAATTAATTATTTAGAGCTATATACGTATATGTGATGCGTTTTTTTCTTTTTAAATATTTTTTTATAAAATGGAATTTTGTTTTTCATCATTGCATTCATATTTGTTCAATCATATGATTCGGCTTATAAATAGAGGACAGCGACTAAGTAAAAAACTTTAAACTAAATGGCTCCCGGTTATCATGGAAACATTTTTCTTTTAAAATTGTATCCATCTTTTGATAATTTTAATTTTATGTGTTTTATATCCTATTATATTAAAATAATATATATTAAGATATAGACAATTTTGCAATTGTTTTTCTCCTTGATATTTTAAAAAATTTATATCATAGATATAAAAAAATGTACAATGAACAAAAATTTTGATATGCATAAAAAAAATACAAATTACATTAAAAAAATAAAATAAAAAAAAAATGATACTCAAAAGATGCTTCTTCGATGAACTCATTTACATAATCAAAATAATATGACAGCAAACTAAATTGACTAAATAAGAGAACATTACATGATAAAATTTCACTTTTGCTTGGTATATATCCTCATGATGCCAACCACTAACCAATGATAGGGTCTTCTTTCATTGAGAGGGAACGATAAGATTACAGCATATACAAAGAAGAAGGAAGAGTAGGGGAATAGAGTTTATGAGAGAGAGAGAGAGAGAGAGAGAGAGAGGGAGGGTAATGGGGTTTACGTGAGAGAGAGGGAGAGAATCATTGGTTAAAAAAAAAGTTAGGATATGAAGAGAAAATATAAGGAAGGGTAATTTGGTAATTTAAAATATTTATTTTGATTTTTGGTCCGTCATAATTATTTTTTAAAAGGTCCTTAGGAGTAATTAATTTTTTTCTTAGTCCCTCTCCCTAATTTTCTCAAATAATAAACTACAACTGAAGAAAAAATATGGAATTTTCATGTATTATAAAAGACTCAAATGCTCCAAATAGTTGGAGTAGTGCATCGTTAACATGATTTAAAAAATCGTTAAGATCATGTTTGAGAATTTTTATTCTAAACTTGTGAATAATTTTCCAACATATACTTGTCAATTTTTTATGGAAAAAGGTGGATTTGTAATTTGAACTTATTGAGATTGTAAACTCTTATACTTTGTCTTGTCATTCTCTTAATGAAAAAAGTTTGGATTTGTGAATTATCAACATTAATTTGAAAATAGGTATGACCAAGATGAAAATTCATATGTTGAATTTGTGAATACTTAAGATATATTTAACAATTATAGAGACATGTTTTTTTTCGTAAAATATAGGAATCCCTCCCAGAGGTTTGATTTAAGATTTCTCAAATTTAAGGTATTTTTTAATAGAGATGATAATAATAAAAAGTGTATTTTTTAATAAATTCAGTTAGGTTTTTAATTTTTCCTATTCTTTTCCTAGTATGTGTAATTTTTTTTTATAATAAGACTTATATTTTGAATTTGAAACAAGTAATTTGTTCAATTATTAGTTTATTCCAAGACATTAAAAATTGATACAAAAACTAAAATGTGTCACGTATTCATCGTACAAAAGTTTTTGCTCAATCATTATAAAAGTTTATTTTTATATATCTTTGGCCTTTTGTTTTCTTTTCAGCCTTTAAGGATATTACAAATATTTACGTATGACGAATATTAAAGGGAAAAAAACAATAAAATCCCTCTTAATATCATAAAGGACAAATCAGTCCCTCATCATTTGAAAATCCCATATCAGACCCTGGGGATGAATCTGGGATTTTCAAATGTTGGTAAAATACACTTTTGCCCATAATACAGGTGGAAAAAGGCTAGGGTTGTCTTGGTTGAAAGATTGTGCCACTTCTTACTTCTTACTCTCATCCCCTTTCATCTTGCGAAATCGTCACCGTGATCGATGTGATGAGAAGATCCAGACCGGTCGGCGACATTCATTATTAGCACCTCTGTTTTTCTTCTTCCTCTTTTCTTCGTCTTTGTTGAAGCAAGGGGAGAGGTCAGTAGTTGCCGCCCCCATCGCCGCAGAAAAAAGGCCATTTGGATTACAAACACATATCTAAACTTAGGTAAACTTTCTCCATGCCTTTCTACTTCATATTCCCTCAGTTATCCCTTATTTGAATTTCGAATTTTTGAAGTTGCAATATATGGTTTATGTTCTTCGTTATGTTGTTTGAATTGTTGTACTGTTTGGGTGTGAAAGTTAAGAAGAGGAAGTTTTCTTTATAGCTGATTTATAAATTTCATGTCGATTGCAAATAACTGGACATTGACTTTTTCAGTTTTTTTTCGGTCTGTTCATGCTTCTTCTCAGTAGTATATCTACCCTTAAAAGACCCATTAATCAATCAAACCATTTCAAAATTTTATCTTTGTATTAATCGGAGAAATATTTCATTCCTGTTACAAAATTGACTGTACTTAGCTGCAAATTTCTTAATCATTTGTTAGTCTTAAATTAGTGTTTATTGACCTGCGTTAATTGCACTTGTATGGCTGAAAACATTCGATGCTCGATTATTTGAAGTGTAAGATAGTTTACATCTGAAACAACCTATCAGGTGTTGTTTTCTTTATATGTATGTACAGGAAATTAGCTGTTGTCTTATCTTTATTGTCTAAAAAATTAGTATTCATTTTCGTTATCTTGTTGAATTGAATTGTAGGAGAAGGATTATAATGGTTTTTTCAAATGAATTTGTTATACACAAGTTCAATATTTGATTTGGGTGGTTAGTTTTCAAATAAATTCATTAGCTCTTGTATTATACACTTGTATGAACATAAAAAGACAGTGATTAGCCAGTAGTTTTCACAAAAAATTTATTTTTTATCCCCATTTTATTGACCAAGATCTCTATATGCACCTTTGTAACTAAAGCAATTGGATTGTAATTCATGGGATCCTTTAGTTTCATTGGCAAATTCTAAAATCTCTATATACAATTGTTGGCTACTCTCTCAGAACAAGAATAATGTGTGATTGAGTTTACTCAATATTTAGGTACTTAAGATGCAGTTTGGCTAAGGCAGTAGTTATATATATAATCTTTTCTCATGGATACTTATTCAGGACAATCTCATTAGTGCCCACAAGAACAAAAATTTGTTCCCTTTTTGCAGGATTTTGTGCTTCCAGGATTTCAATCAAGTTTACTTATGCTTGTACTTGGTGATATGGCCTTCTCAGCTGACGTGCTGTTCTAAACTGTTTTGAGATTATTTTTTTAATTATTTTTTTCATTGTATTATAGGCAGTTAGCAGTTATTAAAATTATAGTTCTTTCCCTTAATCTTTCTTTTGTATTTAAGATTAACTTTCCTCTACTTTTCTTTTTCTTAGAATCTAATTAATTAGTTGAGAATCTAATCTTAAGGTGAAAGTTTGGTCTTTCTTTTATCCCTGACCATCCACATATCGCAGGCTTGTGAAAGATCCTTCTCTTGTTTTGCTCATTCCTAAACCAAAATATCACAAGAACTTTCACCACAAATATGTAGCAGCTGAATGGGTAAAAATAAATGGCTGCTAGAAAAATCACTATCATCAGGATATATATATATATATTAATTATATATGAGGATAGTTTGCTCTTTTGTCAAATGCAACCCTTGTGCTACCAAAGTTTGAAGTGGCTTCATATTGGAATGAAACAAGTTTATTCATCTTTCTGTTTATATAAAGTATAAAGTAATTAAAAGTACTTGTTCTATTTCTAACTTGCATTTTTTTAATTGGTCAAGATATCTATCTGTTGGTTAGTAGATTGTATTGTCCTCTAAACTGAGATTGCTTCTGATGTGTGAGATGAATACTGAATGGTCATGGCCTATAGGTTAAGGTTCTTTTGCTCAGTTTAACAACTTTATCACAGGGATTCCCAATGTCAGCAAAGTTTTTAACAACTTACAGCTTTGTTGGTCCTTTGGTTCTTCTACTCTCCTTCCTTAGAGAATGTATGTGTACTCTGTCTCAGTGAAAAACTGTGCATGCATGTCTTCTCTTTGCAGGATTTCATTGATGGAACCATCAAATCTTCAAAGAAGTGGAGGTTGAAGGAATGATGCAAAGGATAAAGCATTGGGTCTTCTTAAACAACCAAATACTACAAAGCGATCTAGAAGAGCCTGATTGTAGATTGACTGCACTCGATGTTACTCTAGGACTTGTATTTGTAGTTATTGTGAAATTAACATATTTCGAGATAATTTGACAAGTTGTAAGCGTCCCACTTTTTGTATGTTTCATGAAGTATGGGACAAATTTCCCTTTTACTATGTTGTATGAATGGTTGAACAAACTTCTCTTTTGTTGAATTGAACAATTTGTATTGAATTGAGTATGAGACAAAGTTCTCTTTTTTGTATGTTTCATTTGGCGAATTTTGGTGGTATATTCACAGGTCTTTTTGAATGTATTTATTCAAAAACAAACAACTTTTAACAATTTTTTCATAAGTATTAACAACTTTATCATAGGAATTAACAAATTCTAAATAGCGATTAACAACTTAAACTTTGTTGCTGCAATGTGAATATCTTTGCTCCAATCGTTAACAACTTCTTCATAAGCATTAACAACTTTATCATAGGAATTAACAATGTTTGAATAGCAATTAACAATTTACAACTTTGTTGCTGACAACGTGAATGAGATGCTTGCTCCAAGCGTTAACAACTTCTTCGTAAGCATTAGCAACTTTATTATAGGAATTAACAATGTTTGCATAGCAATTAACAATTTACAACTTTGTTGCTGGCAATGTGAATGGGATGTTTGCTCCAAGCGTTAACAACTTCATCTTAAGAATTAACAAGGTCTGAATTGTGATAAACAACTTACATTATGATTTGTTACTTATAATTTATAAGGTTTGAATAGCGATTAACAACTTACAAGCGTTAACAATTTGTTCTTTCACATTAACAACTCTATCATAGTAATTTACAAGGTTGGAGTAGCAATTAACAACTTTCATATTTACTTTTCGTAATGTGATTATGAGATGGAAACACAGTTTACTGTCAGCGTTAACTTCTTCATAGATATTAACAACTTTATCTTAGATATTAACAAGGCTGGAGCGCGATTAACAACTTATTCATAGACATAAAATGTACATAACATAAAATGTATCTTTAATTTGGACCACTCTTAACTTCACAAATTAATGGCCACAACTATACTAAATACTAAATATATATGATGTTTGCATATTTAACTTCAACTCCCACCTCCTTATACATCTTTTCTCTTCTAATACATTTTCCATAAAGTAATAATGAAGATAACCCATGTAAATAACATCACTACCTTCAACGTTTTAAACTTCATCTCCCACTTCTTTGCTTCAGCATCATTCATCTCGTGTCTACGCTTCAGGATTTTCAGTTCACCATAAATTGCATTAATCTCTTCACTGAACCTATGGCTATGATTTCTGTAACACCTAATATTTTCTATTATATTATAGAAATTTTAATTGAATTTTAACCACTTTTCAACGTCAGAAGCCCAAAAATATGAAAAATTTAAAACTTTTTCTTTTAAAATATTAGACCAGCCTTCTATTGGTAGGAATGGGCTTTTCAAACAAACGGAAATAATTTACAACTCTTCATAAAATAAAGTGGTTAATAAAGCAATTAAAAGTATGCTAACCTTATTAGGGTATCTATTCTTAATTCATAATACTTAGGGAATTTAAATCCCTTTATAAATTTATACAATTCTATTTTCTATGCTTTCTACTATTAATTTAATAATTTAAAATTTACATCATATACAGTAATCTCCTAAAATCACAACTCTATTTTCAATTCTCATCATACTAATATCATTTAACCCTTTAAACCATCTCTTGAACAAACTTTAATGATATATCATGTTCGCCCTGCGCCGCAAGTGCATGGGTCGCGCCAAGTAATAAAGTAGTGAGTAAAGTATCGTTCCCATGAGGATTTGTCCAAAACCCGGTCAAACAATGATTATTACACTCTTGCCCAATTTGAATGACACAAATGTTGAGATTGAAAATTAAATAAGAAAATAAAATGAAGATAAAACTATAAACAAGTGATTCTCCAACCTCAGGGATAAAATGAAGTAAAAGTCATCTACCTAAAAAGAAATAGGAAGCTAAAACAAACAACATCAGAATAGGAAACTAAAATAGTATTCTAGAACAAGCAATGACAAAAAATGCCTCATTCAATGAAAATAAAATAGGAAACTTCCTAAAAATGAAAATCAATCAAACTAAATGCATAATGAAGCCTTCTTGATGCTTCTTTATGATTCTTGGACATCATTCGTCCTCCTCCTCTAAGGCACATGCTTTTCACATGGTGTATTAAGTGAATTCTTCAATCTGGACTGCACATAGGCCATGTACATCATCTTGTTAGGCTTATTTATCTAAGTTACACCAACTTCATGGATCTTCATGCTTTGCCATGTGCTCAAACTCTCATATGGGCCTGAATACTCATGGTTAAAGCTCCATTCACATCCTCATCATGTATTCTAACATAATGGACAATTGATGTAGCAAATTGAAGCCCAAATGTTGTCTCTAGTCTTGAACATCCCATCATTTATAAATCTTCTAGTAATGAGGCTCATAGCATCTTGAAGATAATCTTGACCATTATGATTATCGTAACTAATTAACATCTCCTATTATCATATCAACAATGCTAATGGATTATGTCAATTAAGTACAAATCACTTAGCCAACAAAGGTCTAGTTAGTGAAAAGCTTGGCTCATAACCATAAGGTCGATGTGAATCCAGCTGATGTGAGGTTGTTATTGGCGGGCGATATGTAAGTACCTCTGTAAGTACTCTGTGCCTGCTGACCTACCTTGGCCTTGGTGAGCCCCTGGACCCAACTAAACACTTAATTTGGAGGCAATTATTGTTTATAGTCAACAACTGTGTTGTCTCTATTCTATTCCGTTTGACCTTGGTCAACTCGACTTAATTTGTATAGAGTTTCTAACACGTTTACAAAATCCTTGTACAACTTCAATATGTGGTACGGATCTGAACAGGCAATCGTAATTAACCCTATCTTGAATTTATATTTTTCCCCAAAACTGGATTTAGGCCCCAGGAACTTGTTCTAGGTAATTAGTTTTTTTGATCATGTGTGTCCGTGTGTGTTCTGGACATATAATTTGATTAAGATATGTAGCATGACTTGTTTATAATTTTGAGTAGTTTGTTAATATTTATAATTATAATTGGAAAAAATCTGCAAAGTTACAAAAGAGTATTGTTTGAAAGAAAAGTAACAAATGCATTTGTAAATGAGCACCAAATTACTATGTAAATTTAAAATATATAAGTTGCATATTGATTTGGAAGATAATTGTGAAATCCCCTCACTGAAGCAAATTCAATTCCCTCTAAGATCTTCCGGGTGTTGGAGGTATAACTTTTATCAATTTTCTATTCGAATATTCATAATAATATAAATTCAAACCATTAAAATATAATATAAACAAGTTTGATCTATTACTATATATCCCAAAGATTATATACACAGAGATCCGGCTCCATCAATATGAATACTAATCCCATATTTTATATACTGTTGCCACTTGACCTTTGATTTTTATCGTCTATAAAAATGGTAATAAGCATGATGAAGATGATTAATTATTGTTGCTGGTCCACATGCGTCCCTTTCGCGACTAATAAATCAACAAATGAAGTCAATGTAAACAAATTTAAAGGCACCCTATCATTAGCACCATCCGTGGATCGCGGAGAAACTCAAATGAAATAATGAAAATTGAAAAACTCAGGCCAATTAACAAGAAACTAAAGCTCCTATAAAAGCAGCATCGTTTCAATGTGTGTGTATATATATATAAGAATAAAACAACCACGGTAAAATTAATTTTAACCAGTTGAGCTTCTAATACCCCGTTACATTGTTTTCGATCTTGCGAGTTGACTCTCCGATTTTACCGTTTTTACGGTTCTACCAAACCGAAACATGTCACGAGTCATTTAAATTTGTATCGACTATGAACTCAGTAAGAACTCATGAGTTTACATGCCGAATTTACCGTTTTGACTTTTTTACCTTATAGAAAATCGTATTAACTTGTTATAAATCTTATGTTAATTATTTTTATTTGACCTTATTCAATGAATTTATATATAAATTTCATAGAAATTTCTTTATTGAGTTAGATAAAGTATGAATGTTGATATATTTAATACCAACTATTTATATTTAAACTATATTCAAGTCAAATTATTATTATTTATTGTATTTCTTGTTTAATTATATACTAGAAATATGATTTATTAATAAAGGTAAACTCTTACGAGTTTACGATCCGATTTTAGATTCTTCTCACGAGTTTACTTAAACTCACGAATTTGACATCATTGCCCCATTATATTATTTGCAAACTATTATATATAATATGTAAACTCCCATAATTGTAATTATATTTCATCTTATATACTTTACATTATTTTTTGATAGCATATATACTTTACATTATATTTAACTCAATATGTTATGAAATATTTGTTAATTATTAATATATAATTTATATATTTATACTTACATTATTTTTTATATTCATATATTTTACATTATATTTAGTTTCAATTTTATATTTATAATCAATATTTTTTTGTAAATTATTGTTATAGGGATTATTAATTATTATTTTATTATATATTATTAAAATATATTTATTTTTCATTTTTCATACTAATATTTGTTAGTAATTATCATATTATATAATGAAAAATTAAAAAATAAATTTATAATTTATTTATTTATATGTATATATTGATTTTTACAATATTTTTATAATAAAATTATAAGATATTATTTATTAAAATAATTTATTTATCATGTAAATTATTTGAAAAAATTACCCATAGATTTTTTATGGAAATTATTTGGGTAATCAGCCACAGAAAATTTTGTGGCTAATTTTACCCACTGAATTTTCATGGCTAATTTAGTCACAAAATTTTGTTAGAATATTTTCTGAAGGACATTTTGTCCAAAATCAGAAAAAAAAATTCATCATGTCAGAAATTTTACTGATGGAAATTTCCATCGGAAATTACCCACAAAAAGTTTTCTGTCAGAAATTGTATTAGTAATTAACTTTTTTTTTTTCTGTAGTCTCACTTGACAACAAATTATACATAATTTATATTAATGGGCCATAATTCTTGGACAAGGAGTAGCAGATCCTTCGTAAGAATCACATTGGCCCTTTCTTAGTTTATAGGCTGAATTAATGTGCTACAATAAATTATTAATTGTTTTGAGACTTCTAAATAAATGTAGCCATCTACTGGAGACTGCTAAATAAATGTAGCCATCTACTGGAGACAATCTTATTAGCAAAAATCAATTTGAAAATCCAGTGTAAATTTTATTTCTTTTGTGAAAACTGTTTTTCTATTTTTTTTTATTAGGTAATGTGTTTCCAGAGCATTAAACATAGTCTAACGTATTTTAGAATATAGATTGAGCTTTGAGATATCAACACAAGGTGATGTATATTCTTTTGGTATTCTTATTTTGGAAATGTTAACGGGAAAAAAACCAAATGACTTAATGTTTGAAGATGACAATAATCAGTATAGCTATATCAAACATGCATATCCAAATAATCTTTTGGAGATTGTAGGCACAGCTCTTGTCCCACAACGAACGCAACAGACAACAATAGTAGCTGGAGGAGAAATTATGATGGAGGGGGTGTCATGCATGCATCTCAACCATGAGAAGACTCTTATTTCACTATTTGAGATTGGACTTGCTTGTTTAGTAGAATCTCCAAGAGAAAGGATGAACATGATAGGAGTACTAAAGGAGCTAGATCAAATTAAAAGTGCTTTTGGTCTTGGGGCAACAAGAGTCTAAATTTGACTGCAACAAAGAATGAGCTTGGAATGCCCTTAAGCTATGCAATTATTGTGAATTTTGGTATGTGCTCATAAATTTCCTTACTTCTCTTGAATTATATGTCAATATCATACCTAATTCTCTAAGTCTCTACTATTGTGAACAAATAAAATGTCAACCAATGTGCTAGAATAAGATTTTACTTTTGTGTGTAAATCGTGCAGCTACTTATTCAATGTCTAGTTCAATTGCTATCAAGAATCCTGACCAATTGCTTTTAGAAAAAATATTGGCAACTCTAATCCTTCGCAAATTTTAATTTTCTTCAAACCCGACCTTTTCTTTATGAAGCCTTCCTCGATCTTCTTTTAAAGATACCATATTTGTCCTCAAAGAACTTAATTAATAAGGTATCATATTAGAATCCCCACAAATCAAACTTTCGAAGATGGCATCAATCTCCATGGCTAATATCAAAACTCCATATCCAAATAAAAGATCATAAATTATGATATCCTGGGAAGCTAAATCAAATCAGAGAATAAGGAAATGCATCTTCATCAGGCATTCTGTCACTATACTGATTTTTGGATGTAACTAGGAAGGTGAATAAAATTAGTACTTCCAAAGAAGTATAGAGGATTTTGGCTCCCCTAAATATTTTTTGCCCTTCATTAAACCTTTTAATTAAGCCCAAATATCATTGTATGTGAGAATGTAACTCAGTATGCAGATGGCTCAATTTAATAATTACCACTAAAAAAATAGCTCATTCCCGCCGAAATTTCACTTTTCTGACAGAATTTTTGACGGAAATAATTCCGTGGCTAATTTTCCTATTGCTAATTAATTTAGTGATAGAAATTTCACTCTGCCGAAAATTACCCACGGATTTCCGATAGAATTTTCATGGGTAGTTTAACCGCGGATTTTTCCGCACAAGAAATTCTGAAATCTGTGGGAGATTTTTTAAAAGTTTACTGGCGTGACTTATATAGATATGAAAGGGCAATTATTATGAGTAATTGCGCACAACATGAATAATGCCTTTCAAGTTTTTATCTAAAGGGCAATTGGTTGGTTTGCAAATGATAATTATATTTGTCTATAACCCACAACATGAGTTCCTTTAAGATGTTAAAGGCCGATATTAGTCTGATTTTGGGCGATTCGTCTGATTTTGGTTTTGCAAATGATGAGTATCACCCCCTCTTTTCTTTTTGTTGACATTTTACTCCAGTTAAATTACTCATATTATCCATATCATTGTAATTTATACCTATTTAAACTAGGGTTATTTTAATATAAAAAACTAAATTTTTTACATGTTTATTGCTTCAAAATAATTTTAATAAACTTTTCACATAATTTATTTAGTTAAGAAAAATGGAAGGAGTAATTGTTCATAGCCCACATTATAAATCCCTTTCAACTTTCTTCCTGATTTTGGTTTTTCCCGCAGTTGACAAGTCTAAAATGGTGAACAAAAAGAAAGACAATAATGCAATTCCCAAAAGTAATGGACGGATCGCAAGGTCACCGCACATGTCAATAGGACCATTGTGATAACTCGTGACAGTAACACATACCTACATCCAGAAGACTCAAATGGAAATGGCAAAACATATCTAAGCTAACAAATTAAACTAAAGCTAATGTGGAAACCATTTCAACTATTATTAATTCCAACTATTAAATTGTGGGCAACCTACCGTCATCGTGATATTACAAACAAAAAATGGATCCCACTAAAAAGATTATTTCCAGTAGTGGCCTGGTTTAAAATTAAATTTACTCATCACTGGACAATATACATATGTATAGTGGGGGAATTTCAAATTGGGATTGTCTTATTTGGACAGTTAAATAAAATTTATATAAGGGTTAAGGTGTAAGTTTGCTTCGGAAGTTTTCGTTTAAAATGTAGCAATTTTATCTTTTATCATTAAAAAATTAACTATCAATGTCAATGTTTTAACGGTCAACATTGATATTTTAACGGTAAATAACAAAATTGCTAGTGTATGACTGATACTACTCCATTCCTTATGTCTAGGCAATTTAGGATGTGCCATTATTATTTCTTGAAAATCTAAGGGTTACTTTTAAATAATCTACTCTAATTACTGATGTCTGATTCTCAATGTTTGATCTATCAATTTCTCAAAGACCTTTCTTATAATGCTAATTAATTATTATTCAACCTTCCAGATTTGATTTAAATCTCTACAACACCAGTAGTTCCTTGCCATTTTTTACTTACTTCTACTTTAAATTTGTTCGCACCGCAAGTGCACGGGTCGCGCCAAATAATAAAGTGATAAGAAAGTATCGTTCCCACGAGGATTTGTTTACAAATGTGATCAAACAGAAGGCTTAGTGATTTCAATTAAGTTGAGCTAAAGCAAATTTCGGTTAGAAGAGTTAATTAATAGAAAAATACTTTTGAAAATAAGAGTTGATGACTACAAATGATTCTTTGACTTAAAGGATAAAATGGAGCCTAGGATTATTTATCCCCCTTGTATTTCATAACCTCTAAATAACCTCCTCTCACAAATGCTTTCAATAAATATATATGTATTAGCCTAGGGTTCAAAATATACTTGTAAAAGCTTTCTCAAGTCAAGAACAAGTGTCTCATTTCATTAATTGCTCAATCTCTTGTTACAATTAATAAAACTCAATTTCCAAACTCCAACCTTAATGTGGCTATGCAAGGTTAATAAGTATATATCTATCTTACCAACAAAACCATCCATTCATCAAGCAAATTTCAAGTTCTTGCACAATTTCACCCAAGTTCTACATTTAACCTAGCTCTCTCAAGCTTCAATCAAATGAACAAAACATCTAAATGTTGATCAAGCATATAGAAACATTAAGCAAAGAGTAAAATAAAAACATATATACCATTAATCACAAAAGGAGAGGAGTATTAAAGAGTTAATCCAAACAAGGGTTCAAAATAATCCTAGCTAACAAGTTTAGCTACTCATAGTCAATGAAAAACTACAAATCCAAGGAGAAAATGTAACCATAACATAAAACAAGAGAGGGAAGGAAGATGAAGAAGAAAAACCAAAGAAATTAAGCTCCAAATCTCTTCCAAAGCCCAATCCTTGCTTCCTTCTCTTCAAAAACCAAGCCCTAGCACCCCAAAATACTCCCAAGCTGCCCAGCAAGTCAAGAATGCACGTTTCCCTTCGTTTTCCAACCTTTAAATCTTCATTTTCGCGTCAAAGTAATGCTGTGCGTTTTGCTGCGCGACTGAGCCGCGGCCCAAATTTTTGAGCCGCGGCTCAGTTTTCTTCTACCTAAAAATGAGCTGCGGATGAGCTGCGGTTGAGAAACTGAGCTGCTGCCCAGTTTTCCTCTGTCCAGAATTGAGCTGCGGATGAGCTGCGGCCAACTTTTTGAGCTGCGGCTCAGTTTGCATATGGAAAATTTGATTTCTTCTCTTACAATAAAGTGGTCTATCCATGATTTGCCATCATTTTCCTCATCTTTGATTTCCCAAATGCCTTGGCTTTAATTCTCTTTCCCAAAACACCTCTTGCACAATAATAAACTTAATGAGCTCATTTTAAACAAAGAGGAAATCCCAAAATAAGCACAATTTAGAACAAATTGCAACCAAAAACATCATGCCCAATTTTCTATCTTTGAGCATCCAAAATACGTACAAATGCTCCAAAAAATGTATGAAATCAATTGAAAATGTGCCGAAAGACATGAATTCCAAGAGGTTAACACACCCCCAAACTTAGACTTTTACTCATCCTCGAGTAGAACAAAAGATAAAACAGCTAGATTGGTCAATTATCCACTTACTATGCATGCATGAAATTATCCTCATTAGTTGCTCAAGAAATAAATTCAAGAGGGAAGTAGTGGAATATTGAAAAATGCTAGATTCACAATTTCAGAGCAAGTTTGCCAACAATTTCAGTGTGTGTGTGTGGAGCTAGTAGACAATGCAATGGCACTTGTCAAAATCCAAAGCAACATTTCAATATGTATGAAACACCCTCAAGTTCAAGACTTCATTTTCCTAGTCTTTTCCTCTCTCTCAACAAAATAATTACTTCACACAATTAAGAAAAATCAATGGGACTTTGTAAGCTTGTAATGTGGCCAATGGTCTAAGTGTTTAGCTCTTTGAATGAATGGGGAAGAAGGAATTCAAATATCTTGAGATAAATGACTACATTCCAATATAGTTTTTTTTTATGCACAACTTTCTCTTTAAAGAAGCTCAAAATTCCCCCCAAACTTATCTCATATTGGTTCTTTGTACTCCGAATCTTGTTGGAATTGATTTTCTCTTTTTTTTTCATTCATATTCTTTTTTTTTTATTCAAAAGTACAAATTTATGACTGTTATAAACACTATTTCCCTTCCCACACATAATTCTACACTTACATACACCCTTAACAACCATACCAATCCTCACCAAAGTAAAATGCCAATTATCTCAAGATTCAGGTAGTTCATGGTTTTTCAGGTTATAAAGGGTAAGGTCCAATGTGGGTTCCAAAAAGAAATTCTCATGGTTTTTCATAATAAGGCTCAAATAGGGTTCAAGTAGAAATAATACCATAGGTAGGCTTTAAAAGGCTCAACCGCATTTAAAAGAATGCCCAAATCATTTTTTTAAAAATTGTGAAAGATCATCAAATTGCTTCAAGAGATTCTAAGATAGGTTGTGAAGTCCATCAATTGAGAATAAACATACAAGTCAACTTGCCACAATTTCTCTTAACAAGAGCATTTCAATTATCCCAGCTTTTATGTGCAAAAAGGGCATAATTGTCAGGAACAAGCCTTATATTGCTACTCTAGCATTCAAAAATATAATCACCATTCCCTATTAAGCATATAGTCTAAGCAACCATTCTATCATTGGATTATGCACTAACTACAGAAGATAATTAATCAATCTAACTCACAATTTTCATAAAGTTACAAGCCAGAGTCCAAGTTCCAAGTTTCCAAAATTAGAATCCATGCCAAATCAGCAAAACAATTTATGAAAATCAAAATCAAAATTTGTCCTTACCCCCAAACTTAAAATGGACAGTGTCCTCACTGTCACAAGGGAAAATTAAGGGCCTTCTCTCATGAAACAAAACATTTCACAAAATGAAAGAAATTGCATGAGGTACAAAAATTTGAGAAGTAACCAATGAAATAGGGAGGTCATTGCCACATGCTAGACCAAGACTTAGTGGGCTTGTAAGTTTCAAGTTGGTGAGGGCCCATACTCCTGCAAAGAAATTCAAGCAATCCAACCACACATTGAAAGCTCAGCTCCAAACCAGGGAGGCAACTGCGACTTGATGTTCTAGACACTCAAAATGAAATAGACCCCTTACACTAGACTAGTGAACTGCCCAATTTAAAATGAGTATCCATTGACAAAACAAAGAAATCATCCTAGACAAAATGATGCACCATAAAGTCTAAGAACAATCACCTTTTCAAACCCAATCAGTAAACTTTTTATCTGTCAAGCTTAGACACATTGAAAGCATGAAAATCCAAAATTAGCTTTTGCAATTTCAACAATTAAATCATTGATTACCTGGGCATTACACTCATCATGAAATTAATTTCACATCAGCAATTCACCACCATATTAAGAGCATCACATTGAACAAGGAACAACCACAATCCAAATTAATGATTTAAACATTTGGTACTTCAATGTGCAGAAACGATGCCTTAAACTATTCAGAATATCTCACCAAAATCACCCCAATCCTAAGTGCTCCCATAAACATGGATCCTATCCTTACACCAAAACAGAGCAGCGGCCAAAGACAGGGGTATCTCACCAAGTTCAAGAGGCTATAATGTAGCAAAAAACAGGGAAAGAAAGAGCTTAGCAACAGCAAAAATCAAACCCCAAAAATGCAGCACCACCCATACGCATAGCAATGTACCACTCCAATCCAAGTTAACAATTTAAGCATGTGGTACCTCAGTGATCCGAAATTTTTTTACAGATAAATCAACATCCTAACTCCTAAATGCTACCATAGGCCTGAATATTATCCTTAAACCAGAACAGAACAAATATAAATAAAAAAAAAATTGCACAGGGTAGTCTCACCGATCTGAAATTGCAGCAACACACTCAAAAATCTTTGAGTCGAAGAGGAAAATTAGAGAATCTCTGAAGCTTCAATGCAGAGACGAATAAGGACAAGAGGAGCTTCACAGTAGCACAAATCAAACAACAAAATTGCAACACTACCCACAGTAAAGACTCTTTAAGTTGAAGAGGAAAACAAGACAGACGTAGCGAATAGAGATGAGGACTGGAGAGAAAGAAACTGACAGCAGCAAAAATGGAGCTCACAAATGTAGCACCACTCACATTGGGATCCCTTTGAATTTGAGAGTAAAACGAGAGATGGCAGGGAGTTAGCGTTCTCGGCCGAGCAAGACAAGAGAGACGATGGACTCGACTAGCGACGGTGGTTGGAGAAGACAACGTCAGAGAACGAGAAGCGTGAGAGAGTCTCGGCGAAAGAGAACGACGGCGCTAGGCTCTTCAGTGCTGTCGGATAACGAATCGAACACGAGGGAGGATGGTGAACGAGATCAATGAACGGCGAATGACGAGGAATCTCCAAGCACATCGGCGAAGACGATGACGGGCACCGGTGAATGTCTCTTGCCGCCAATCATGGAGGAGGAAGGTTGGAAGAAGATGAAGGGGGTGGGATTAGGGTTCATGGCTTGGGGGGGGGGATTGAAGTCTTGGGGCGGGTTCAGTTAGGGGGGGGGGTTGTTGATTTGTTTTTGTTTTATATATGTATATTTATATATATAAATATGTATATATATATATATATATTTTTGGGGTCATGACGCAAGAAGGGAGGAAAGGGAGGAATTGATTTTTTTTTTTTATATATATTATTTAATTATTTATATAAATATATATATTTTTGTTTTTTTTTTATGGGCCGCAGCTCAAATAAATTTGGACTGCAGCTCATTTTCTCTCTGCCCTCATTAAACAACGCTGAGCTGCAGCTCAAAATTTTGGGCTGTAGCTCAATTTCTCTCTGGACAAACTGAACGAAATTGAGCTGTGGCTCAAAACGTTGAGCCACAGCTCATTTTCCTGCTGTCAAAAACCAGATTTATATCAGTGAAATCACCCATTTTGCTGCAATACACCACTCAAAACAACAAAAACACCACAATGCACCAAGATTGACATAATTTCAAACAAGCATACACCCAATGTGAATCAATTTGGCACTCAATTCCAATTAATGGGAGATCAAATAACACTTCAAAAACATCATAAAACCAAGATTTCATCACAAAAATTCATTCCCATATAGTGCAAACTTGACTTCAACATAACAATTCCAATGACCAAATTTTTCTTCTCATTGAGGTAAAATTGATTACTTGAACACAACAAATCACATTACAATCACTAATTTCCCTCATATCACACTTTTCCACAATCAGCCCAAAAAATCAGTTTGTTCATGGCACCAAATCTTCAGCTAAAATGTTCCATTATGCACACAAACAAATGAACACAAGTCACAGGGCTATATTTATTCCATATCTACCAAATGGATCTCAAATAAGAAGCACTCATGGTCATGAGATGATAGTAAACACCCAAGATAGCAGCAAAATTCTTTTGTTCAACCATGGTAAATCAGTCACATCAGCAAAGATAGTTCCCACATCATATTAAAATCATAATCACTACTAAAATAGCTATTACTCCCCTGAAAATGTCCAGCCATTTGTTAGCCTTCAAGTCAGCCACCTTCCACATGCTTCTATCCTTTCAAATGCAATATTCCTGAATACTTCCCACAAGCCTACAAAACACAAAAGAACAAGCATAATTCCACTAAAACAAGCTAAAGCAACTAAAAATTTCAAAAGAAAAAGTTTAGAACTTGGGTTGCCTCCCAAGTAGCGCTTGGTTTATAGTCCTCAGCTAGACTCTTCTCTGCTTCAAGAGGGGTCAGAAAGAGGTAAGGTGACCGATGCACGATCCACGTCACCACTCCAGTAATGCTTCAACCTTTGGCCATTGGCTTTAAATCTCTCTCCATTATTGCCATTAAGCTCAATAACACCACGATCAAGTGCTTGGACCACAGTGAACGGTCCTGACCATCGGGATTTGAGTTTCCCCGGAAATAGTCTCAACTTGGAATTAAACAAGAGAACTTGTTGTCCAGGCACAAAATTCTTGAAGAGGATCTTCTTGTCATGCCACCTTTTTGTCTTCTCCTTGTACAACTTTGAACTCTCATAAGCATTGAACCGAAATTCTTCAAGTTCATCTAGTTGAAGGAGTCTCTTTTCAGCCACAGCCTTTGCATCAAAATTGAGCTTTTTGATAGCCCAATAAGCACTGTGCTCCAACTCCACCGGTAGATGACAAGCCTTTCCAAACACAAGCCGATATGGAGACATACCGATGGGAGTTTTGTATGCCGTTCGATAGGCCCATAATGCATCATCAAGTTTAATGGACTAATCTTTCCTTATTATGCCCACAGTCTTCTCAAGGATCTTCTTGATTTCCCGGTTAGAGATTTCAGTTTGGCCATTAGTCTGAGGATGGTATGGCAAAGCAACCTTATGTCTCACACCATACTTCTTCAAGAGAGCTTGGAATTGATTATTGCAAAAATGAGTACCTCCATCACTCACAATGGCCCTAGGAGCTCCAAAGCGGGTAAAAATCTGTTTCTTCAAAAACTTCACCACTACTTTTGCATCATTGGTAGGAAAAGAAGCTGCTTCAACCCATTTTGAGACATAATCAACGGCAACCAAGATGTATTGATTGTTGAATGATTTGGGAAAAGGTCCCATAAAGTCAATGCCCCACACATCAAATAATTCTACTTCAAGCATGTTGTTAAGTGGCATTTCATTCCTTCTAGAGATGTTACCCAATCTTTGGCACCGATCACACTTCAATGCAAAGTCATAAGAATCTTTAAACAAAGAGGGCCAATAAAAGCCACATTGTAGAATCTTAGCAGCAGTCTTGTTGCCTCCAAAATGTCCCCCATATTCAGAAGAATGACAACATTTTAAAATCTCTTGTTGCTCAAATTCAGGGATACACCGTCTAAACACTTGATCGGCACATTGATGAAACAAGAAAGGTTCTTCCCAATGATAGAACTTGGCATCATGCAAAAAATTTCTTCGTTGGTGTGGCTTCAAATCATGAGGTATAATTCCACAAACAAGAAAATTGACAATATCAGCATACCAAGGAGTCATAGTGTGACTGACACTTAAAAGTTGCTCATCAGGAAAGGTTTCATCAATATCTTTGTCACTCTCTAGTTGAGCATCAGTACTCAACCTAGATAAATAGTCGGCTACTTGATTCTCCGTACCCTTTCTATCCACAATCTCTAAGTCGAACTCTTGCAATAAAAGCACCCATCTAATCAACCGTGCTTTTGAGTCCTTCTTGTTGAAGAGATACTTCAAGGCTGAATGATCAGTGTACACTGTGAATTTAGCTCCCACAAGATATGCCCGAAATTTCCCAAAGGCATACACTACTGCAAGCAACTCCTTTTCAGTAGTTGTGTAGTTTTCTTGTGCATTATCAAGTGTTCGACTAGCATAATATATTGGATGGAACAATTTGTCTTTCTTTTGACCAAGAACAGCACCCACAGCATAATCACTAGCGTCACACATCACAATGAAGGGCAAAGCCCAATCAGGAGCCATCATAATTGGTGCAGAAACAAGCATTCTCTTCAATTCTTCAAATGCCTTCATACATGCATCATCAAACTTGAATTCAACATCTTTCTCAAACAATGCACATAGTGGTTTAGCTATCTTCGAAAAGTCCTTGATAAAGCGGCGATAGAAGCCGGCATGGCCAAGAAAACTCCTCACACCCTTGACATTAATGGGTGGAGGGAGTTGCTCAATCACAGAGATTTTTGCTTTATCCACTTCTAAGCCATTTTTGGACACTCGATGGCCAAGAACTATGCCTTCTTTAACCATGAAGTGACACTTCTCCCAATTCAAGACCAAGTTAGTCTCTTCACATCTTTTCAACACATTAGCTAAGTTCTTCAAGCACTCATCATAGGAATCCCCAAATACTGTGAAGTCATCCATAAAAACTTCCATTGAATTCTCAATCATGTCAGAAAAGATAGCCATCATGCATCTCTGAAAAGTTGCCGGTGCATTGCATAAGCCAAAAGGCATGCGCTTGAATGCAAAAGTCCCATACGGACATGTAAAAGTTGTCTTCTCCTGATCTTCCGGCGCTATTACAATTTGATTATACCCAGAATATCCATCCAGGAAACAAAAGAATTCCTTTCCAGCCAGTTTATCAAGCATCTGATCGATGAAGGGAAGAGGAAAATGATCCTTCCGAGTGGCAGCATTAAGCTTGCGATAATCCATACAAACTCTCCAGCCTGTGATAGTGCGAGTAGGAATCAACTCATTGTGAGTGTTAGCCACTACAGTCATGCCGCCCTTTTTGGGGACGCATTGGACTGGGCTCACCCAAGAGCTGTCAGAGATAGGATATACAATGCCTACATCAAGCCATTTCAATATTTCCTTCTTCACAACGTCCTTCATAATTGGATTCAATCTTCTTTGATGCTCAATGGAAGATTTATGATTTTCCTCAAGAAAAATATTATGCATACAGGTTGAAGGGCTAATACCCTTGATATCTGCAATAGTCCACCCGATGGCTTTTTTATGAGCTTTCAAGACCTTAACTAGTTGTTCCTCTTGTTGCATTGACAAATCTGAAGCAATGATCACTGGTAAAGTGTTGTTAGCCCCCAAATAGACATATCTCAAGTGTGAGGGTAAAGGCTTCAGCTCAAGAGAGGGTGGCTCTTCCAGAGAAGATTTTAGGGTTGGTCTATCAAGAGAAGTCAAGTCTAGAGATTCAAATTGCATCCGACCCCTAAGATAAGGCATTGATGCATCCATAATAGCCAAATACTCCTGCATGTCCATACCCTCATTCTTCAGCCCAAGTAACACCGCTTCAACTGGATCTTGACATATTGACTCATTGAATCCTTCTTGCACCACTTGCTCCAGAACATCAACAAAGAAACATTGGTCTAACTGATTAGGAGACTTCATCAACTTATGCATGTTGAAAGTAACTTGCTCATCTGCAACTCTCAAGGTAAGTTCACCTTTTTCTACATCAATCAGAGTTCTAGCAGTTGCTAAAAATGGTCTGCCTAATAAATAGGCATGTCTCTATCTGCCTCAAAGTCAAGTACAATGAAATCGGCAGGAAAAATGAATTTATCCACTTTAACCAACACATCTTCAATAATACCTCGTGGATAAGACAGGCTTCTGTCTGCAAGCTGTAGAGTGACAGTGGTTGGTCTCGCTTCACCCAACTCTAACTTGTTGAAAACAGAAAGAGGCATTAAGTTCACACTAGCCCCAAGATCACATAAGGCTTTTCTCAAGAATTTGTCTCCAATGTGGCATGGAATAGAAAAACTCCCAGGATCTTTCATCTTTGGAGGGAATTGCTTGATAACATCGGTAAAACTCTTGGTCACAGCCACTATTTCAAATTCGTTGAATCTTCTCTTCTTAGAGAGCACATCCTTCATGAACTTAGCATATTTGGGCATTTTCTCCAAAGCTTCTGCAAAGGGGATGTTGATATGCAGTTGCTTGAACATATCTAGAAACTTCTTGAATTGACCATCGTCTTGTTGCTTCTTAAGCCTTTGAGGAAAGGGAGGTGGAGGCACATATTGCGGCTTTGCCTCTTGTTGCTTCTTCTTGTCATCACCCTCCTTTTTGCCTTTGGCTTCATCTTTCTTCTCAACAACATTCTTCTTTGTGCCATCGTTCTCTTCTACTATGATCTCCTCATCAACTTTGTCATCCTCATCAAGAACAACATCTTCAACAACTTCATCACTCTTGGAATGAGGTAGAGGCATATTAGCTACTTGCTTCCCACTTCTCAATGTGATTGCTTTGCACTCCTCCTTACCATCCTTTCTAGGATTAGGAATGGTATCACTTGGGAGATTACCTCTTGACATAGCATTCATTTGTGAGGCCAGTTGCCCCATTTGCACCTCAAGGTTTTTAATGGCCGTGTCATGAAGAGAAAGAGTTGTTCTAGTCTCAACCCTCTGAGCCTCTTGTCCAGCTAAGATCTGAGCCATCATCTTCTCCATCTTGGATTCTTCCTCCTTGACAAGGACTTATCTAGGTTGTTGTTGAAAACCCAGAGGATGAGAAGGTTTAGCACCCGAAGAGGATGGTTGATTCACATTTTGCCCTTGATTCCATGAGAAGTTAGGATGATTTCTCCACCCTGGATTGTAAGTCTGTGAATAAGGGTTATTATGGGGCTTTTGAAACTTGCCCATATAGTTGACTGTCTCCGAAGCCATATAGAGAGGACAATGGTCCTGCAGATGGATATCATTGCATTGATCACACATAACTGGGGTGGATTGTACATAATGAACCCCGTGAGATTTACCCCTATGCATATGAGTTTCTATCACATCAAACCGTTTATTGATTGCAGAAATAAGGGTTGCAAGTTGTGAGGAAGAGGGAGCATCTTCTTTAGGTGCTGTCATTGATGGCAAAGTCTTTCTATCAGTCCCTTGAGAGTTATTGGCAGATAATTGGTCTAAGAGTCGAAACACTTCATTAACAGGGATTTCTGTACCCTCCATTGGTCATGGAATCAACCATCGTCTTAGACTGAGCATTCAGATGAGTACAAAAGATTTGAAGTATCACCCATTTATCTACCCCATGATTAGGGCATTGCCTCATCAACATCTTGTACCTCTCCCAAGCAGCATAGAGGTGCTCATCCGGGTGTTGCTTAAAGCTCAGGAATGCATCTCTAGCTTTAACAGACTTGTCATCAGAGAAAAATCGGGCTCTGAATTTTGCCTCAAGATCGGCCCAAGAAGTAATCGATCCCTCCGGTAGATTATCAAACCATTCCCTTGCTGTGTCTTGCAAAGAAAAAGGGAACAGTCTAAGTCTGAGAACATCATCAGGGACTCCGTTCTGCTTGAAAGACCCACATACTTCCAGAAAGTATAGCAAATGTTTGTTGGTGTCTTCATTGTACATCCCATGAAACAACCCATGCAACTGCAGCATAGTAATCATCACCGGTTTAATCTCAAAGGTATGTGCTTGCATCTCCGGCATCCGAATGCAAGATTGAGTACCTCGCATATTCCGACTAGCAAAGTCATTGACCGTGTGATTGCACCATATTTTTATACACTTTTCATTGATAAAATCATTAGATTATTGCATGTTCTTGGGGGTAATTGCGTCTAATTAGGGTAATTTCTAACTTGTGCACACTTTGTTGGAATTTGTTCTAGACAAGGGCAATTTGGGAATGATTAGTATGAATTATTGTTTAACCCATTTTCAAGAACATTTTGATGCTACCTTAGGTCCACTTTATATGCAGGTCATAGAAGAAGCATGCCTAAACTAAGAAGCCAAGTTGCAGTGAAAAATTCTGGACGGAGCCGAAGAAGGGAGTGAAGAAAGAAACAGAATCAATGCCTTTTCGCCGCGGCTTCGGCGAGAAAGACCAATGAGGCAGAAGCAACATGAGCTCGCCGTGGTTTCACCGCGGCGAACTCCCAGCAAGTTCCAGAACCAACATGAGCTCGCCGTGGCGAGCCCACGGCGAAGTCACGAAATTCTGCATTAAACTGACGCGATTTTAGGGTTTCTGAAGGAGTATAAATGGATCCTAATACCCCTATCTTCGTTTTCTAAGCCCTCTCTGTCCGAAAACCAGCCCTCTCC
Source organism: Mimosa bimucronata (assembly GCA_037074515.1). Lineage (NCBI taxonomy): Eukaryota > Viridiplantae > Streptophyta > Magnoliopsida > Fabales > Fabaceae > Mimosa > Mimosa bimucronata. The sequence goes on from CM073446.1 coordinate 9,428,520, forward strand.
TAGGGTTCCTCTTGTTCTTCTTCATTCCTCACTCAAATCCTCTCATCCCCACTCATTTCCACCTCCATTGTTGCTGATTTTCTTGTTCTTTCTCCTTCCACCTTCCATTTCCACTCCACATTTCCTTCTATCTTCTTCATTCATGGAAGCTATCATCATGGGTCCTCTTGGGCACGAGTTTGAAGACATGAGAGGCTAAGTTCTTGGTGCTTTGGTGGTGTGAAGGTGGCTCTAGCTTCATGGACCAACATAGGGGAGTTTCTAGTTTACAATTTCTTATTTCCTTTGTATTTGGCTTCTACTCTTTTGTATTGGTCTTGTATTTGGATTTAAGACTTGGGATATGTGGTTGCTATCCATATTTGTGAACTATATTGTGTATGCTTTGAATTTAATGTGATTGAGATATAATTTCCTATCTACTTGTGGTTGCATTCTTGGTTGTAGCCATTTTAGTGGTTGCTAGTGGTTATAGTCAATTTCTTCTATGCATGAATGTTGTGGTTGCACTTCATGAGAGTTAAATTGCATTTGTTTCAAGGCATTTCACAAACCAAGTGGATCTTAACACTAACCTTAAGTAATGGCTATGAAAGTGGTTGTTAGATTAGTCATTAATTAGGGCTAGTGGACCCCTAGTGGTTGCTTGGGGATCTTTCAATTAGACTTGGTAAATTAAACTCCCACTTATCATTTTGAAAGAAGCGTTTGAGTCACCGAAACATTACCAAAGCCCATTTTATAAAATCACCCCTAATCCAAACTCTTTCCACTTTTCACTTATTAATCTAAAACACCAAAAACAAGTAACTGCTTTTGTTAATAGCTTTAGTAAATGAATCTCCAAACCAAAACCCCCATACATTTTTATTGTTTTAATTGCATTTAGTTAGCTTAGGTTGTTTAGAAGGACTCCTCAAGTGAAACGATCCGGGATTGTGCCACTTTACACAATCCTTGGTAATTATTGTGATTTTAACCTCAAGGCGTAAGGAAAAGGTTAAATCACCGTGGCCCGATTATACTCATCGTCAGCCATGCTTTCAGGTTCAGTGACTTCTTGCTCGTCAAATATATTGGCTCCTTCAAGTACTATTTCCAAGTCGGCGATCGACACAGTTTGCATGCACAAAAGTGGTACCTGCAAGGAGCACACACACGCAAGTATCAAACTAAACAAAGGTAACTATAAACAAGAAAAGAAATTAAAAGAAAAGTAAATAATTACAAGCTCAAGCGAAATCAATAACCAAGCCTAAGGTTGACCAAAGGATTTGTTGCCAAATCCCCGGCAACGACGCCAAAAACTTGTTCGCACAGCAAGTGCATGGGTCGCGCCAAGTAATAAAATGATAAGAAAGTATCGTTCCCACGAGGATTTGTTTACAAATGTGATCAAACAGAAGGCTTAGTGATTTCAATTAAGTTGAGCTAAAGCAAATTTCGGTTGGAAGAGTTAATTAATAGAAAAATACTTTTGAAAATAAGAGTTGATAACTACAAATGATTCTTTGACTTAAAGGATAAAATGAAGCCTAGGATTATTTATCCCCCTTGTATTTCATAATCTCTAAATAACCTCCTCTCACAAATGCTTTCAATAAATATATATGTATTAGCCTAGGGTTCAAAATATACTTGTAAAAGCTTTCTCAAGTCAAGAACAAGTGTCTCATTTCATTAATTGCTCAATCTCTTGTTACAATTAATAAAACTCAATTTCCAAACTCCAACCCTAATGTGGCTATGCAAGGTTAATAAGTATATCTCTATCTTACCAACAAAATCATCCATTCATCAAGCAAATTTCAAGTTCTTGCACAATTTCACCCAAGTTCTACATTTAACCTAGCTCTCTCAAGCTTCAATCAAATGAACAAAACATCTAAATGTTGATCAAGCATATAGAAGCATTAAGCAAAGAGTAAAATAAACACATATATACCATTAATCACAAAAAGAGAGGAGTATTAAAGAGTTAATCCATACAAGGGTTCAAAATAATCCTAGCTAACAAGTTTAGCTACTCATAGTCAATGAAAAACTACAAATCCAAGGAGAAAATGCAGCCATAACATAAAACAAGAGAGGGAAGGAAGATGAAGAAGAAAAACCAAAGAAATTAAGCTCCAAATCTCTTCCAAAGCCCAATCCTTGCTTCCTTCTCTTCAAAAACCAAGCCCTAGCACCCCAAAATACTCCCAAGCTGCCCAGCAAGTCAAGAATACACGTTTCCCTTCGTTTTCCAACCTTTAAATCTTCATTTTCGCGTCAAAGTAATGCTGTGTGTTTTGCTGCGCGACTGAGCCGCGGCCCAAATTTTTGAGCTGCGGCTCAGTTTTCTTCTGCCTAGAAATGAGCTGCGGATGAGCTGCGGTTGAGAAACTGAGCTGCGGCCCAGTTTTCCTCTGTCCAGAATTGAGCTGCGGATGAACTGCGGCCAACTTTTTGAGCTGCGGCTCAGTTTGCATATGGAAAATTTGATTTCTTCTCTTACAATAAAGTGGTCTATCCATGATTTGCCATCATTTTCCTCATCTTTGATTTCTCAAATGCCTTGGCTTTAATTCTCTTTCCCAAAACACCTCTTGCACAATAATAAATTTAATGAGCTCATTTTAAACAAAGAGGAAATCCCAAAATAAGCACAATTTAGAACAAATTGCAACCAAAAACATCATGCCTAATTTTCTATCTTTGAGCATCCAAAATATGTACAAATGCTCCAAAAAATGTATGAAATCAATTGAAAATGTGCCGAAAGACATGAATTCGAAGAGGTTAACAACATTGATTAGCTTAAATGCCTCCTTTAGTCATTAGATAATCTAAAGGTTGTTTAACAAAACTATAATCGCTCCAAAATATTTCGAAATCCTAAAACTTAATAAGATAAGATGCTCCGAAGTTTACTGTGATACCTATTATAATACTATACTTGAGCCATTTAATCAATTTAGAACTATTTGGTAAAATCAGGAGCCCAAAAACATGAATAAATTAAAACATTTTCCTTTGGAATGTTAGGTAAAATCTTTTCTTCTATAGAATAGAATGGGCATTTATGACAAATTGTACGATATATAAACTGTTATTTAAAATCTTAAGTGGTTTATAAATCAGTTAAGTAGCCAGATTCTATCCTAATTTAGTGTACATTGTCATTTTATTGAAAAGTCTGTGTATATTATAAAAATTCCATATGAAACTACTTAAAATATGAAAATTCTAAATCAGACTAATAAATTTAACAAATCACTAATTGGTCACTGACCCAATTTAGTATTTCAAAATATGAGTAAATGTTTAATGCCCCCTCGTCCTTTTCCTCCTCTTTTTAATTTCAACATTTTTTTTCTTTGCCATTTGATACTTCCCGGCAAAACATGTTGATTCCTCATATTTAGAATTTTCATTTTAAATATTATTTTTAATTCTATATGAACATAGGGAGACGATAAATGGTTACTATTTTAGAATATTTAGGATGTTTTAGTACAATTGTAAAAAATAATCTTATTAATTATAATATTGAATTTTTAAAGTGTTGTTTTCATGTGGTTTCTGCTTATCGGACCTCCCTTGAGCCAAGAATCATTATTTAGAAATATTCCGGGATAAAGTTGTAACTTTTGGTTCCAAAAGTTATTCAGCAAGAATTTGATTTAACAAGAATATTAAAGATGATAATAAGAATAAATTATTGTTTGAAGGTTCTATGGTTATTAATTGAGTGTGAATTTGACTTAGAGGTTTTGTAATAAAGGTTTAGGGATAGATCTAAAACTGGAACTTTAATATAGTTTGATGTTTTTGTTGCCAAGGCTGAAAGAAAATTCCAAGTCTTTCTTGGTCAACGATTATTGTTTTGGTGTAATATTGTACATTTAAATAAGGGGAATGAGTGTGAAGCTGATCATGTACATATTTTAAAGTTTAGTTTATAAATATGGACTCTAAATATATCAACTTAGATGATTCACGTTAAAGATTTTGAGCAGCAGTTTTTCCGAATTTTTGTGGTGATGGTTTTGAGGATTTTATATGCGCACAAGTTTGTTAAAGAATGGTTCTTATAGAAACTATTGGTCAAATATTGAGAATAAGAAAGATTAAAATTAAAAGTGACCTTTTGATGATCAAGCTAATTATAGTAAAATATAATTTCCACAAAATATAAAGAATGGGGTAGTATCAAGTACACCAGGAGTTGAGAGAGACGCGAAGTATAAATATTAACTTACTTTTATTATAATATGATGTGTAGATAGGCTTTGATAGTGGTATAAGTTCATCAAGACAGTGGAAATGAAAAAGCTAGTTCAGAACTAAGTTTTTGGAGCAAGGTAGCAGTTTCATTCCATATAATTGATTATGTATGAATAATTGCATAATGTCTGTTACAGATTTGCGGTAAACTTTAGGTTCGAAAGACCACTCTAATCTTGTCAAAAATATCCAGTGTATTGAAGTACTTAAGACTAGGTGACTAGTTACCCTAGTACAGATTAAAATAGGTATAGCTGAAAAGTTATTTTGAGGAGGTTGAGCCTCATAGGTCACACAATTGGATTTGAGATTTTTCAGTCCGTGTGTGGTAATGCCTAGAGCACACTAACATGCAGAGTTAATATTTATTTGTAACATTTTTATAGGTTTATGGATTGTTATGCATGGTAATGAATGAAAAAAAAACAGTTACTGAGATTCTTTGAATTTCACCCTTTTTATATATGTTTTTACAAAGGAGCAGGGAGACGAAGATGCTTTTGGGTTTGAGGAAGTTAAATATGCCTGCATTATTTTATATTGATTTGTACACATAATTTTTCATGTGTCTGTGTATGTGTATGTCCTGTAAGAGAAGAGCTAAAGCATATACAGGTAAAGAGTTATCGACCGAGATAACCCCAAGATTTAGTTATTATGACAGTAGATATATATACATATAGGTATGGGATGCATGTTATATGTAAAGATTTCAAATGAAAGGTAAAATATATATTTTAAAAGTTTAATGATGTAACTTATATATATGTATGATAACATAAAAATGTTTATTTTATAAATATAAGCAGATGAGTAATTGTTTATATCTCACAACATAAATAATACCTTCAAGTATTTCGTCTAAAGGGCAACTAGTTGGTTTGCAAATGATAAATATATTTGTTTATAACCCACAACATGAGTTCCTTTCGAATGTTAAACTTAAAGGGCGATATTAGTCTGATTTTGGTTTCTTAATAACTTGCAACATGAATCCATTTCAAATATCTAAAGGGCGATTCATTTGATTTTGGTTTTGCAGATGATGAATATTATCTCCTCTTTTCTTTTTGTTGTCATTTTACTCCAGTTTAATTACTCATATCATCCATTTCATTGTAATTTATACCTATTTAAACTAGGGTTATTTTAGTAAAAAAAATTACATTTTCTTACATGTTTATTGCCTCAAAATAATTTGAATAAACTTTTCAAAAAACATGATTTATTTAAGAAGAAATGGGAGGAGTAATTGTTCATAGCCCACATTATAAATACATCCCTTTCAAATTTCTTCCTGATTTTGGTTTTTCCCGCAGTTGACAAGTCTAAAATGATGAACAAAGAAAGACAATAATATGAAATTGCCAAAAGTAACGGACGGATCGCAAGGTCACCACACATGTCAATAGGACCGGTGTGGTAACTCGTGACAGTACTACATCCAGAAGACTCAAATGGAAATGGCAAAACATATCTAAGCTAACAAATTAAACTAAAGCTAATGTGGAAACCATTTCAACTATGATTAATTCCAACTGTTAAATTGTGGGCAACCTACCGTCATCGTGATATTACAAACAAAAAAATGGATCACACTAAAAAGTTTATTTACAGTAGTGGCCTGGTTTAAAATTAAATTTGCTCATCACTACCGATCAATATACATATGTATAGTGGTGGGATTTTACATTGGGATGATCTTATTTGGACAGTTAAATAAAATTTAGATGAGGGTTAATATGTAGGTTTGCTTCGGAAGTTTTAGTTCAAGAGCTATTTATCCTGGAAGTTATTTTGAGATTAAAATTGCCTTACAAGTTTCAAAATATAGTAATTTTGTCTTTTATCGTTAAAAAATTAACTATTAATGTCAAAGTTTTAATGGTAAATAATAAAATTGCTATGTTTGTGATGACTCCCCATGTTTAATTAGTATATTTTTAAAAATATTTTGATGTATTTGGGGAGTTATCAATTCAAAAATTAAGAGATTTTGTTGGGATTTGATAAAATATCAATTTGAGACATTATTTGGGAATTTATTTTGAAATATTATCTTGAATTAAAATAGGAAAATTAACAAAAAATAAGAATATTTGAAAAAGGAAAAAAATAAGTTTCAATTTGGTTTATTATTATTACTACTATTTGATTTTGATTTGGATTTGGATTTGGATTTTTTTTTATTTTGTTTTTGTTGGCAGCAACAACACAAGGCATGGAAATCATTAATTAAGAAAGAAGGTATGAATTCATCATCATAATTTAACAATGCATTAAATGTTATATTTGCCTCGGAAATGTGCACAGTGGATTACATCTGCCTCAAAAGTATTTTTTGTCCAATTTTCCCTTGAAAGTGTGTAAAATGTATCATATTCCCTTTACCGTTAAAAACTCACGTTGATTATTAAATAGTTAATGTTGATTGTTAATATTTTGACAATAAATGGTGAATATGATACATTTTACACAATTTCGGGGCAAAATTAGATCCAAAAATACTTCCGAGGTAGATATAATCCATGGTAAACACTTCCAGGATAAACATCACGTTTGACCATTTAATAATAAAAGGAAAGAAAGAGGTGGGGCCAAGGAGGATCTTCACTCACTATTCACCACACAATCATTGCACACACATTATGGATCAATAACATCACGCTGGAAGAGAGCTGAACGAGAGGAAGGCGGCACTATTCAGGTGTACCTCATCTTCCACAACGCACTATCCATGACGGAAGACAAAGAATTCAGCTATGTTGTGCGGGAGAAATCCTCATCATTGCACGAAGAGGGAGGCAGCAGTAAAATTAGTTGTTGTTGTTCTTCTTATTTTCCTTATGATTTAGGATTCACAACTCTTTTGTTTGAGATGATTTTGATGGAACTCATATGTGGCTATATTTCTTTTACAAATTAGAGCACTATGAACTTGTTTGTTTGTGACTTAGAGATTTTTCCCACTTATTAGTTATGCTTAATTTTAATTCAGTTTATTCAATCTTGTTTTTACTTATTATTGTTTAGTGATTGGCCACCATTGAACATGTTTTGGGAATTTTAAATACACTATGCCATTAAATAATGTGGAATTAGATTTTAAGCTAATTTGCGTCTAGGATAGACATATAACTAGAAGCTATATATAGTCAAATTAGAGTGTTATCCATATAAATTGTATCTAATTGATTTGTGTAAGACATTACATAATTAATTTAGATAAGGATATAAGTGGATTGACATGCATTTATAGACACTAAGACTCTAGATTAGCTGATTAAGTTAAAATATAATTATTTTAGTGAGAATAAAATCTAAGAAGCAAATAAGGAATTAGTGACTCTAAGTGGTTTGGTTAACTCTTGAATTTAATCCTTGTGAAAGTTCATGTGTTTTTAAATCTTGGTTGGTTTTTCTTCATTCCTTCAAAATCAATTTTGTTTTGTTCCACTTAAACAAAAATAGGAGATTTAATGCCTGATTATTAATTATCTTGAGTCTCTGTGGGATCAACCTTGATTTGTCAAATTACTATTTCTACGTTCTGTACACTTGTGGAGTTTATTTACATTTTGGTAGCATTCGTTTGCAAACTTTCTAAGCAATTTTGAATCTAAACAAACTTACACTACAAAATAACTTAAAGGCAAAAATTTATAAGACAAATTTGCAACTACACCCTTTAAATAATATAGATTTAACACTCCAATTTAGTCATTGAATCATGGGGGTGCATGTGAAGTGAATTATGCGGCGTGGGGATCTATTAAGGGATAGGTTCTAGCTTCCCTTCTGTGCCCCACTCTTCCACAACTAAAACAAATAACTTCCCTACATGGTGAGGAGAAATAACAGCGTTGATCAAACAGGAACTCTAGTGACTAAGCAAAAAATATGGCGAAAGTGCTAGAGCAGATGAAACCCGATGATAGTGAACCCTTCAGAGCGTGGATGCTAGTTGAAAAGTCAAACAAGATATGAAACCCAAAGCAGTTTGAGCAGAGGGCTCTGTAGAAGCCTCATCAGGCTGCAGTAAAAAGCACAGGGGATCAGAGAAACTTTTCTCAGAAATCGCGATTTGTAGTCTTTCAAGACATGATGTCAAAGGAGGATATGGAGGAGCAGATGGAAAGTGGCAAAGATTAGAAACTACCATACCTAACATTAGGCCTTAGGAGAAGACCCATTCCGTGAATAGTGGGGCACTGGTTACTAGGAATGGGAAAAAGCGTAGAGGTAAGGGAGTAACACAGAAAAGTGACAGTAATAGGAAGACTATAGGTTTTAAACCTAGTGAACAAGGAGAATCAACTGCCCTAAAGTAGGCCGAATGGCATTGGTGGGCTGAGTAATTTTGATCCAAGAGCCTCAAGTTAGAAGAGTACTATTGTAGTAAGCCAAAATAGAAGTAACCCAGGCAGGAAAGCCAATGGGTCTAGAGTCCATTATGTGGTTGCATGACAGATTGATGAATTGGGCCCTAAAACGAAGGAAAGTATGACCCACCAAGAAGGGGGGAAAGGGGGTCATGAGATTAGTAAGCCGCTCGCCTCCTCCACACATCCAATTGATGTTAACCCCTACAAAAAGAATAGGGGTAGGTGAAGGGAACTTAGTGGAGGAACCGCCGAGTCCACTTGCCTCTGTATGGGATGACGATGGGGAAGAATTGATGACCACACAAGACACGTTTGTGCCAGAATCTCATCTCAAAATTGAAGCAGGAGTGTGTGAATAATGAATTACATAGTGTTTCTTATATGGGATCATCTACCCAATGTCTTCATTGCAAAGTAGTGGAAACAGGATCAAGTACTCCAGTATATGTTACGGTGTATGGAGAGACCAATACAATAAGGAGGGTTCCTCTCTAGGACTCTCTTCAAGATATTGGCCAATCAATGGTAGACCAATGGATAGTTTTGGGGATTTCAATGCATTTTTGTCTCCCCAGGACAAGTATGGTTATGCGACCCCAAATTGGATATCTATGCAACAGTTCCAAATTGCCATAACTGACTTTGAACTCATAGAAACCCCCTTTGAAGGTAGTAGATTCACCTGGGAAAAATCAGATCTTAGTGAAAGACTGGTCTGGGCTTTTTTCAATATGGCATGGCTATCTACTTTTCCCTCATCAAGGGTCTCTCATGGGCTGAAATTTAAATCAGATCATAGGTTGATAATAGTGAGATAAGAAAAACCAGGAAAGAAATCATCGTGGTGTTGAGAACTTTTTCTATCAAGCTGCATGGGCACTTGAAGATTATTTCAATGATATAGTGAAAGCCTCAAGGGAGAACAAATCCTGGATGGAAGGACTATCAAATTTCAGGGCTACCTCCATGGAATGTAATAAAAACCAGGTGGGGATCTGTCAAAGTGCAAGAACCAGGTTATGAGGCAGCTCGAAGGGATTGATAAAAAGAATAGTTAAGGGATCCTAAATGGCCTTAAAAGGATAGTAGAGAAAACTATGGAAAGACTATTATAAGCTAGCCGCTCAGACAGATGGCGGGGAACTGAATGAAAGATGAAGTTACCCTCAAACAGATGGCAGGTGATTTTTTTAGGGAGCTATATATAACAGACCAGGAAGTTATAAACCCCATGGGATGGGTTTCTAATTTCCCCACCTTGCAGTAGCAGGAATTAGATTGGTTGGCTAGACCAATTGACCATATAGAAATTAAAAATGCAGCTTTCTCTATGAGTGCCTTAAAAGCCCCCGGGCTAGACGGTATTCAAGCGCACCTGTTTCACACCCATTGGGAAGTTGCGAATAAGAAAATATGTGATATGGTGGGTAATTGTACAAGGGATACTGCCCAGATCAAGGAGATAAATAAGACCAAGATTGTTCTTATTTTAAAGATTGACAATCTGAGCTACCTCAGGGATTTCAAATTGATCTTATGTGCAATGTAAGATTTAAGGTTATTACTAAAATGCTTGTTATCCGACTGAAGAGTATAATGGATAAGCTAGTGGAAGAGGAACAATGTAGCTTTATAGCGGGAAGGTCTAGTTGTGACAATATAATCCTTTCCTAAGAAATGATATACTTCATGAGGACATCAAAGAGGACGAAGGGTTATGTGGCGATAAAGTGGATATGGAGAAGGCATATGACAGGTTAGATTGGGGGTTTGTGGAAGATACATTGGACCACATTGGTTTAGATCAAGCCACAATTAATTTAATCATGGCATGCATTACCTCAGCTTCTATGCGTGTGTCATGGAATGGGATGGAGAGTGATGAATTCATACCTTCAAGAGGACCTAGGCAAGGTGATCCACTAAGCCCTTACATCTTTGTACCGGGTATGAAAAGGCTAAACCATCTCATTAAAATGGAGTGCCATGCCAATAGGTGAAAACCGATGAAAGTCAGACTGTCAGGGCCGTTCTTGTTGCACCTATTTTTTGTTGATGACTTGCTCTTATTTACAAAAGCTTTCTTTGATCAAATGGAGGTGGTTAGAAGGGTAATGGGTAGTTTCTATGCCATTTTGGATCATAAGATAAATCTCCAAAAGTCCAAAATGTTCTGCTATAAGAACATACACTTTATTAGAGAAGTAGAACTTGGCCAAGCCCTTGGTATAGGAGTCACATCAGACTTGGGGAAGTATCTAGGGGTCACTTTCCTTTATCCCAGAGTAACAAAAAGCACCTGCTTTCCCATTGTTCAGAAGGTCAAGAAATGTCTTTCATCATGGAAGAGGCAATTCCTAAATATGGTGGGCAAATTGGTGTTAATTAAATCGGTCATTTCAACCATCCCAAGTTATCAAATGTAATCTACCCTCTTTCCTAAGGGAGTTTTAGATGATATTAAGCAGATTAGCAAAAAATTCCTTTGGAGTCAAGATAAGGGACTTAGAAAAATGCATCTAATTACCTGGGATGAGATTAAGAAAAACAAGAAACAGGGTGGATTGGGGATTAAAGATCTCCGTAAGCAAAATGAAGTTTTTATACTCAAACTAGCTGGAGCCTAGTAACTAAACCTGACTCTTTATGGGTTAGGCGCTTGAAGGCTAAGTATCGATGTGGAAATGAGGCAATACCAAGGGTAGTTAAGAAGGCCTCAAGTTTGGCAACCTGGAGGGCGATAACAAAGATGTGGGACATTTTCCTTTAAGGCTTAAGGAGGAAGGTTAACAATGGGGGAAGCATTAAATTCTGGTTAGATTTGTGGACCCCTCTTGACAGACCTTTACAATCCTATGTGTCTGATTACTCTCAGATAAATGGCCATGACTCGGTAAGAGATCATGTAGGAGTAAGTGGTGGATGTAATATGTATGCATAGTGTGATATACTTCCAACACAGGTCACCACAATTCTCGAAAATATCAAGCCCCCTTTCTTAGATGAACAAGATGGTTTCCTATGGAGACCCAAGACAGATGGTGTCTTTTCAATTAAGTCCGCTTATGAATTTTTATCTAGGCCCAACTGACACAGGGAAAACCCTATGTGGGGCTAGATTTGGAGATGGTAGATACCTGAGAAAATCAAAATGTTCATGTGGCAAGTTTCTCATGAAATAATTGCTACCAACTCTTAGATTAAGGAGAGGGCTCACAATACCAACTCATGTCCTTTTGAGTGCCAGGTAGTGGAGAGTGTTATACACATATTGAGAGATTGTGAGAGAGCAAGAGAGCTGTGGTTGTCCGTTCTTAATCATAACTTTATTTTTGGTTTTTTCTCTGGTAATCTATAGGTATGGATAAGATGGAACTCAGGTTAAGCCCCGAGAAAGGCCGATTTGCAGCATGGCCATAGACACGTTTATTCATTCTTTTCTGCTGGATCATCTAGACAAATCGCTGAAAGTTCAAGTTTGAAGGTCAAGCAAAGACAGCAAAAAAGATTAATCATTAAGGCCTCTTTAATCTGATGGAGTGTGTCTCAGATAGTAAATATCGACACAGAATCTTCAACGTTCATGAAGCAAACAAGTGCAGCTAGACATGCCCTCTTGTAGGTACTGTTCGAGTAGATGTTGATGGAGAGGTGCAATACTTCAACCAAGTACCTTGTAGGGGAGTGGTACTTGATAGCCAAGGAAATTGGATTATGGGCTTTCATAAAAATCTGGGGGACTGTATGGTGACTAAGGTAGAACTCTAAGAAGTAAAAGCGGGATCCAAGTGTGTCAACAAATGTAGCTGAATGGGGTACTCCTCTACACTGACTCATTAGATGCGTTTAATCTCATCATGAGGGAGGCGGGCCTATATCATTGAATACATGAGACTATTGGGGAAATCAGAGAGATACTCTACGGTAAAAATGAGGTGAAATTATTCCATACATATAGGGACTCGATCAGATGTGTGGACTTCATGGCACGGATAACTCAAAATACTGGGAATGTTTTGCTTTTGGAGTTGATAGTCTCAAATGGATGCCCAGACATGTTCCTAGAAGATAAGGCTTACTTTGGTAGCTAGTTTCTTATGCCGGTGTGTTAAAGTGAGTTTATTTACTATCTATCAAGCATAGCTTTCCATGTATCACAAAAAAGGGATAGGTTCTAGCTAGGTACGATTTTCAAACATGTTGGACCTACAAATAAGTCCTCCTTCTCTATTGTTGTTTTATAAAAAGACAAAATGATATTAATTATAAGAGGATTACATAGTTCTAATAATATTTAAAAAAGGAAATAAAGGTGTAACAACATTGTATCGATTAACAGAAATAATTCCTATATTTATTGAGCGATATAGTTTGAGGAATTCTTCAATGTCTCTGGTAATGATATGTTTCATTGTTGGAGCCCAACTTGAAAAATAAATCATTCATTTGTAGGCATTCCAGATTGTCATTTGGTCCTTTGGGTAACCTAAGAGATGTAGAGTAGCTTTGAAACATGCAAGATTGAAAAGATGACTAAGAAGGGTTCTCCGCTGCCAACTGAAATCATATAATGGTTTTCCACCAAAACAAATAAGGATACGGTAATGTGAAGTGCGATTCAATTTCACTTTCTGAAGAAAACTTTCCCATTGACCATGATGCATTGAATAAGAAGTCATAGGGTTGCTTCGTTCCATCATTTGTGACATCTTGGTAGAGAAAGCCATTATGGAAAAAGATAAAAGAGAAAAAGTATCGCTAATGATATCTTGAGTGTGGGAAATGCTACCATTATGAGCCTTTAAGTTTCTCTTAAACCAAAGAATATTCAGCATTATAATAATACCTTTCACCAAGGAATCTTGACCCTCATTAGATAAGGGGAACAGTTTTAGCCATTTGATAAGATTATTGATGGGAAGATTATTTGATAAGATTAGTTGAGCAACTAATGAGGAAAAATCCCTGCATGCATAGTAAATGGATAATTCATCAATCTGGCAATCTCTTATTTTGTTTTACTCAAGGACGAGTAAAAGTTTAAGTTTGGGGGTGTGATAACTCCTAGAAATTCATGTCATTTGAGTATATTTTTCTTGAGTTTTATTAACTCATTGATAAATTTTGGATACTCAAGAGAGGAAATGTTCATTTGATTTTCGGTCGCATATAATTGTATATTTATGTAGATTTTGATTATTTTTGTAGTTAATTTCTTATGTTGTTTTATGTAAATATTGTAGGAATATTTTGATACAATAACCAATGGATCCCAGATTAAGAAGAACACTTGAAAAGGGGAGAAATTGGGGCTAGAAGCTGAAATTTCAAGAAAAAAAAAGGGAAAATACAAGTTTCTGGATGAATTGTAAAAATTACAGAAAAGGACCTCGAATTTCCCAAATTACAGATAGGTCCCCGAATTTTCAAAATTACCGACAGGTCCCAGTTCGCCGTGAGCTCGCCGCGGCGAACTCACGGCGAGCCAAAACCCCCAAAAAGAGGCAAAAACGATCATAGTTCGCCGCGGCGAACCCACGGCGAACTGCGTGCTCTGTTGCGCGTTTTTTGACAGATTTAAGTGATATAAAAGCTAGGGTTTCGATCTAGCTCGACATTCTTCGACTTTTGGGCATTCTTGGGGGTGTTTTGCTCTGCTAGGGCATGGAGTTTGGAGGGGATTGAGCTTGGGCTTGGAGCTTCGAAGAGATTTGGGCTTCCTCTCTTGGTTTATCTCTTCCTTCTTCATTCTCTTCTCTTGTTTTGTTTTTGTAATGTTGTATATATATGCTCCCTTGGAGTTGTAGAACATGAGTAGCTAAATACTTTGATTCTAGGATTATTTTGAACCCTTGTATGTATTGATTCTTGATTCCTCCTCTTAATTTGTGATTAATGATATCTATGTGCTTATTTTACTCCGTTCTTAATGCTTCTAAGTGCTTGATCACCATTTAGATGTTGGGTTCGCTTGATTTATGACTCGAGAGAGCTAGGTTGAGTGTAGAACTTGGGTAGAATAGTGCAAGAACCGGAAGTTTGCATGACGAATTGATGGTTTTGTTGGTAAGATAGAGATATACTTGCTAGCCTTGCATAGTCACATTAGGGTTGGAGCTTGATAATTGGGTTTTATTAAATTGTGGCAAGAGATTGTGCAATTAATAAGACTAAACACTTGTTCTTGACTTGAGAGAGCATTACAAGTACTCTATGAACCCTAGATTAGCACGTGGTTTTGTTGAGAGCTTCTTTAAGGGGAGGTTAATTGAGTTTTAAGAAGTACAAGGGGGATAGATAATCTTAGGACCCATTTTATCCTTGAAGTTGGAGAATCACTTGTTTATAGTTTTATTTTCATTTAGCATAGGTTTATTTTCTTAGTTAATTTTCAATCTCAACACTTGAATCACTCAAATTAGGCGAGAGTGTGACAATTATTGTTTGACCGGGTTTTGGACAAATCCTCGTGGGAACGATACTGTACTTATCACTTTATTACTTGGCACGACCCGTGCACTTGCGGCGCAGGGCGAACAAGTTTTTGGCGCCGTTGCCGGGGATTTGTTTCCCAAAATCGTCTTTGGTCAACCTTGGTTAGAGCACTAGTAGCTTAAGTTTGAGTTTGTATATATTTGTTTGTGTGTTTGTTTTTCTATTGTAGTTTCTTTTCTTGTGTTCGCATGTGTATATTTGTTTTCTTTGATTGTCTTTTTGTTTGTTAGTTATTTTCTTTTAATTTTTGTTATGGATTATCCTTGGTGGACTACTGGGGCAAGTGATGAATTTGAACAGGATAATGATTATCTACCTTCTTGCTATAAGCCTAATGCTTTTGAAACTCAATATGAGTACATTTGTTGCAATTTTTGTGGAGATAATCATTATATTGATCAATGCCCCCATGTCTCATCATTGGATTATGTAGGGGATGATTTTGCTAGGGTACAAACTGATTGGCATGATAATTCTTTTAACCCTAGTTGGAATCATGAACATGAATTGCCTTGGGATCCGAATGTTTCTTTTCCTTCATATGCATCATGTTATCAATCCTCACCCAATCATTTAGATGAAATCACTCCCATTCATGAGAAAAAGCCCACTGTAGAGGAGATGCTTCAACGTATTTTGGATAATCAAAATGAAATAAGAGCTTGGACAAAAGAGAAATTGAATGAACATGAATTAGCTCTTGAAAGTTTAGCATCTAGGGCAAATGAAATGGCATCAACCATTGAGTCTTTAAAGCAAAATGGTGTTTTCATTGATAGTTCAAATGACTATGATGTGGAAGAGGCCATTTCAAGTGAGGAATTGTCTGTGGGAAGTGATAATGTGATGTCAATGTCTTTTACTACTTTTGTGGGTGATTGTGTGCTAGAAATTGAAGAGGGAGAGAACAACATTGAAATCCCTGTAACTTATGTTCAAAGTCCTCCTACTGATAGCTTGGCTCCTACTAAGGGGAGTCAAGTAGATTTCATTGGGTTTTCAAAATATTTGGGAGTTAATGAGGATAAAGTTGAAATAATTGAATTCATGCCTCCCTTGTGCCATAATGCATCATGCTCCTTAAAATCATTCTTGATTGAGGGAGCATGTAATTCTTGTATAATTGAATTCCCAATATTTTTGGAGCCTTGTCTTTTGAAGAGAAATGAAGACAAGGTGATTTTTGTTTTTGATACGTATGATTAGTAGTTGGAAAGTCTGGATGAAGACTATAAACTTAGCGCTTCTTGGGAGGCAACCCAAGTTTTAAAAATTTAATAGTTTTCTTTGTTGTTTTTCTTTAGTAGGTGTGACCTCTTTTGAGCATTTTCAAGGTTTGTCATCAAATTGATCATGAGGCAAAGGAAAGCAAGATTGGAGCACAAAGAGCATTTACAGGGAAGTATCTTGCATTTCCAATTTTGATTAGAATTGAGTGATTTGATGATAGACTGCTGGTTACATTGACATGAATTTCAATTTTGTAAACTTGGACGATTACTTGTTATTTTACAATAAGCATGATTTAGATTGATTCAGTATCCACTAAACTAAAATGTGGGATCCAATGATAGAATAGTTTCTTAGACTATATGTTTAAGAGGAAGTTGTGGTTAATATTTTTGGATGTTGGATTTGCATTATTGAGACTGGCTTTCTGACCATTTTGAAAAATAAAATGAAATAGAATTTTTGGTACACTTGAGTTGGAAATGATTTGAAAGCCTTTGTTTGGAGATGTTGTAGCATTTCAGTTTACATTTTCTTTCTCAGCCGATAGACTCTAGAACCTATCTTGGAATCTCTTGAGGCTTTGTAATGATTTTACATGAGTTTGAAAAATGATATGGGCATTCTTTTCAATGAGTTTGAGCCTTTCAAGCCAACCCTTGACATAATTCCTTTTGCACCCGCTTTGAGGCTTATAATGAAAAACCAGATAAATTTTCTTTTTGGAACCCACAATAGACCTTGACCTTAGCAACTTGAAAAACCATGAACTACCCGAATTTTGAGATAATTGATGAATCATTGGTAGAAGGTATTTGATGGCTGCTAAATGTGCAAGATGGTACAAAAATTGGTGTGGGGAAAGAGGTGCATGATGTTTAATAGCTTGTACTCCAAAGTCATTGCAAGTTTAAAAAAAAGGGAAAGAAAAAGAAAAAGAAAAAGAAGAAAAGAGTTTAGTTTCAAAAAGACTTGAAGTGCACATACATCATTTTGAGATAAGTTTGGGGGAGTGGCTTGAATTTTGGAAGGGAATTTTGTATAGAAAAGAAAGATGAGCTACATATTGTCATTTATCTCAAGATATTTGAATTCTCTTTATACCTTTCTTTCTATGACCTTAACCCTTGGCCAAATTACAAGCCTATTAAGTCCCATTGATTTTGAATTTATGTAAGAGAAATTCTTTTGGTGGAGAGAGAGGAACATAGTAGGCATATGAAGTTTTGAAGGTTGAGAGAGCTTAATATATATTGAAATGTTGCAATTTTCTTTTTGACACTTGCTGAAGAATTGTTCTCTGGCTCTGCACACACACACTTAATAATTGTTGGGAAGTTTGTCCTTAATGTGTGAGTTTTGCATCCTTTTATATTCCATTGATTTCCTATTGAATATATTCTCCTGAGAAACTAATGAGGAAAAATCCCTGCATGCATAGTAAGTGGATAATTCATCAATCTGGCAATCTCTTATTTTGTTTTACTCGAGGACGAGTAAAAGTTTAAGTTTGGGGGTGTGATAACTCCTAGAAATTCATGTCATTTGAGTATATTTTCCTTGAGTTTTATTAACTAATTGATAAATTTTGGATACTCAAGAGAGGAAATGTTCATTTGATTTTCGGTCGCATATAATTGTATATTTATGTAGATTTTGATTATTTTTGTAGTTAATTTCTTATATTGTTTTATATAAATATTGTAGGAATATTTTGATACAATAACCAAGGGATCCCAGATTAAGAAGAACACTTGAAAAGGGGAGAAATTGGGGCTAGAAGCTGAAATTTCAAGAAAAAAAAGGGAAAATACAAGTTTCTGGATGAATTGTAAAAATTACAGAAAAGGACCTCGAATTTCCCAAATTACAGATAGGTCCCCGAATTTTCAAAATTACCGACAGGTCCCAGTTCGCCGTGAGCTCGCCGCGGCGAACTCACGGCGAGCCAAAACCCCCAAAAAGAGGCAAAAACGATCATAGTTCGCCGTGTACTTCGCCGCGGCGAACCCACGGCGAACTGCGTGCTCTGTTGCGCGTTTTTTGACAGATTTAAGTGATATAAAAGCTAGGGTTTCGATCTAGCTCGACATTCTTCGACTTTTGGGCATTCTTGGGGGTGTTTTGCTCTGCTAGGGCATGGAGTTTGGAGGGGATTGAGCTTGGGCTTGGAGCTTCGAAGAGATTTGGGCTTCCTCTCTTGGTTTATCTCTTCCTTCTTCATTCTCTTCTCTTGTTTTGTTTTTGTAATGTTGTATATATATGCTCCCTTGGAGTTGTAGAACATGAGTAGCTAAATACTTTGATTCTAGGATTATTTTGAACCCTTGTATGTATTGATTCTTGATTCCTCCTCTTAATTTGTGATTAATGATATCTATGTGCTTATTTTACTCCGTTCTTAATGCTTCTAAGTGCTTGATCACCATTTAGATGTTGGGTTCGCTTGATTTATGACTCGAGAGAGCTAGGTTGAGTGTAGAACTTGGGTAGAATAGTGCAAGAACCGGAAGTTTGCATGACGAATTGATGGTTTTGTTGGTAAGATAGAGATATACTTGCTAGCCTTGCATAGTCACATTAGGGTTGGAGCTTGATAATTGGGTTTTATTAAATTGTGGCAAGAGATTGTGCAATTAATAAGACTAAACACTTGTTCTTGACTTGAGAGAGCATTACAAGTACTCTATGAACCCTAGATTAGCACGTGGTTTTGTTGAGAGCTTCTTTAAGGGGAGGTTAATTGAGTTTTAAGAAGTACAAGGGGGATAGATAATCTTAGGACCCATTTTATCCTTGAAGTTGGAGAATCACTTGTTTATAGTTTTATTTTCATTTAGCATAGGTTTATTTTCTTAGTTAATTTTCAATCTCAACACTTGAATCACTCAAATTAGGCGAGAGTGTGACAATTATTGTTTGACCGGGTTTTGGACAAATCCTCGTGGGAACGATACTGTACTTATCACTTTATTACTTGGCGCGACCCGTGCACTTGCGGCGCAGGGCGAACAGAAGATGAGTTAGTGGACGAATCGGGAAACACTGAAACCACATAGCTTTAGCAAAAATACTTGCAAAGAAAGTATGATGTATTGATTCTTCAACAGAACAGCTGTAACACCTAACATTTTCTATTATATTATAACATTTTAATTGAATTATAACCACTATTTCAGTGCTAGAAGCCCGAAAATACGAAAAATTTAAAACTTTTTCTTTCCAAAAATCATTCCAACTTCATTTTTGTTGGAATGGGCTTTTCTGACAAACTAAAATAAACTAAGACTTTTAATAAAACAAAGTGGTCCATAAAACAATTAAAAGTACCCCTATCCTTTATTTAGGATACTTGAGAAATTTAAATCCTTTTATTCATATACATATTTCTATTTTCTATACTTTCTGCTAATAACTCAATAATTAAATTTTTATATCATCTACAGATAAATCTACTAGAATATTTAGCTACCATAGTATAACATATTTTCTTCGTCTAATCTTCTTCCAGTACTCCTGCCTTATCTCAACCATCTCACTATCTCCCCGCTTCTCTGAAACAACAATTTAACGCAGTTTATGTCATTCACTTTAAACCTCATGCATGCATTATCATGTATACATTTTATAAACCTTCACAAATAATGATAGCATTTATCCTATTAATCTGGGTGACATAATCACCTACCAACCACTGATAACGATATCCTCGTTAACTAGTGGAGGTTCTACCTGCAGGATTTCTCCTTATAACTATCCCGTTATAACGTAACTGAACTGGCAAAGGGGTAGCGAACCACCTAAGCTTGGAGTACTCCAACATGAGGAATAAAAGACATACCACTTAAATGCAACAGGTATTACAAAATCATACATGCAATTGAGTGTAATGAGATAAACTGCTACCTGGCTTTAAACCTTATTCCTATGCAGGCTCCCTTCCTTCCTGATGCTTCGAAGAACCAATCCCACTATTTTTTCCTATAATTACATATAATGGATAATACATTAATAACTAGACTTATTTGTAATCGTTCAACGTCTCTCTCAATCCTATGAGATTATTTCTACTCTTTTTATTTCTAATATATGCTTATATTATTCCTTTTGGGAAGATTAATTCCAAATACTTTTCAAAATAGTTTATAGCACAAAGATTCAATTTAAATTAATATAAATTGTGTTTCTTATTCTCATAACTTGATTCAGTCGCTTTGAACTATTAATCACTATTACCCCTATTATATCTTGATTACAGAGATTCCAAACACAACAACAACAACAACAACAGCAATGAATCAAAACAGTAGTCAAATCTTTTTAGAAACCTTCAAAATTCTAGTCTAATTTATCATAGCAGCATCAATGCTTTAATAACAACCAGCAAAAGTAACCCGAATTGTGTTTTGACAAAAAATCAAATTCAATTTCAACTCACACTTGTCGAGGTATTACTAGCAAAATTTATATGATAATCAAAAGCTCAAGAATCCCAAGGATTAGTCACCAAAAGTCCTTAAAACAGTCACCTATAATTATATTTAATAACTTATTTTATCTAACTAAATTTACCTTCAAGACTATAAATCTCCTTTTACTGCCCTTTCACTATATTCCCGATTTCATCAACCCTAAATATTGAAGAGCTCACCGATTGGGGTTTATATCGGAGCAGTGTCGTCTCGAGTCCGCTCTCCAAGAAATTAAAACCCGAGGGGATAGTGGAAGCTAACCCTGGGTGTCGATCTTAAGGAGCCTAGTGTGATTTGATTCCTAATAGCTAATATGCAAACTTGAAAAGCAGGTAAAAAGCATTTTTGTTTGTTTTTAGTATGAAGTTTGGTATAAAAGTGTGAAGCGTGCAAAAGTTAAAGTAAAAGATTAGATTTAAAAGTGAGATTTGGATAAAAATGGGATAAAGATCATTCTTGATGGATGAAAGCTTCGGGAATCATTGCTTCTAAAGGTTTTTAGGGAGTTTAGTTGATTTTCTAAAGAACCCTAGAGGAACCCTTCTAGGCTAGGCTTAGGTTAACTTAATTAATGCCGGAACCCCGCACATTACTTAATTTAACCCAAGTTGATTAAGTTCAAAATCAAGAAATAATTAATTATGCAAGACTTTTAATCCACAATTTGGGCCACCCCATAATTGCTCTAAATTTCTCTCTAAACCCTAATTTATTGATGGCCACCCATACAATAAATTAGGACCTAAAGAATGTTTGCCCAATGTCCAACACAATCAATTAATTCTTATGCCATCTCCCTCAAGCAAATAACTTAACATTCTTAATCCACTAACTAAGCCACCTTGCATTAGCACATAATTTTCACAAAGAGAATAATAAAACTATGAACCCATAAATTTCATTAAACTCAAAGTTAATAAATAGCAATGTCAAGTATTTGTACAAGAAGGAAATAACATAAATGTAGTTTCTAACCCATTGTCATAAATGCACTCAACCAAGTGCCATAAATACACTTACTCAACCAAATGCCGTAAATACACTCCTAGAACCCTAGAAAAGCATAAATACAACAAATGGAAGGAGGATTAGAACTAGAAAAACTCCCTTATTCAAGCTTCAAGTTTATCCCTTGGCTCCCACCACCAAGAATGGTGGAGACTAACTGCTACTCTCCATGGAAGAACCAATAAGAAGAGAGGAAGGTGTGGAAGCCATGGATGGAAGGAAAGAGAACAAGATGAAGATGAAGATGGAGAAGAGAGAGCTAGGGCTTGGGGGGTGTGAATGGGGACCAAATCTGCTTCTAGGGTTTAGATTTTCGTGTTTATAGGTTCCTCAAGTCAGGTCTAAGAGTCGGTATTAAGTTGGATCCGAAATGGAGGCCCAAAACGCGAACTGGAATTTTGCAGAACACGATTTTCACCGCGGCCTCGCCGTGGCTTTCGCCACGGCGAGCTCTTTTATGTTTACCCTCTTCAGGATTTTCCGTCGTCAGTTAGCCGCGGCGAGGCCGCGTTAAGGAGCCTTCAACTCTGCCTCTTGGGGATCCACTTCGCCGTGGGTTCGCCGCGGCGAGCTACAATTGATTCTGCCTTCTTGTGAGCCTTCTCGTCGTGGGCTCTCCATGGCAAAAGCCACGGTGAACTCACTTCTTTTATGCTCCTTTGTTTGGCCTTCTTCTTCATCTCAGGTCCGATCTTTTGGTCCTGAGCGACCCTACAAATGGAAACAAGACTAAACAAGGATCAAATAGCCCTATAAACCAATTCATACAAATTAATCTACAATTATGGACAATTAACCCTTATCTAACACTAATTTCACCTAGGAGTCAAAGTTCTATGCTAAGCATTATTGGACCCATATCGCATCTCAATCATGTTAATTGCCTCAATTTAGGCATATAAAAACCATATAAATCAGAGATTTGTCAAATATCAATTCACCGTTAACATTTCCTTTATTTCTTTAAACCTGAATTGAATACCCCTACTATCAAAATCATTATTTTCATCAATCAATCAATATTTAATCCTAAACCTTTTAATTCAACAACTTTAATTTGATCCACTACTTCACCAAATTAACTCATCATCCCTTTTTCCTCATTATCACAAATGTGTCTCGAATAGATAGAAAAACAATTCAACGTCAAACCTTTACACCATCACTAGCCTTTGCATTCTTCAAGTATCATTGAAATTTCTCTCACACACTAACCCATAAAATTTGAAATCTTCAATAACAACTTCTTCCTCCCAATTCCATAACATTTATTTATAATTTATCCTATCTCAAATTTCCAAATTAAAACTATTGATAACTAAGCCTTAAGATCACCCTCCTTTTCAAATCATTAGCTTCCATTAAGAATCAAAATTTCCCTTACCTTACACAACTTTCATTCCAACTTAACATCACATAGAATAAAATTCCAATTTCAACCTCAATATTGACTAATTTCCTTCTTCTTTTCCACTTTCTCCACATAAACATCACTCATACTATATCATTCAAAAATCCTTAACAATTACCATAAGTTAAATCATGCTCTATAAGTCAACTTACCCTACAAATCTAATCCTCAAGCCAACTAAGCCCATTAATCCACCCCTAACCATGACATTAATCTTTCCTTAAATACTTCAAATATAATTTAAGTCTATATGAATTTAATTTCCGACTTCAAAATAAGCATCCTATCCCTTTCACCTTCTTATTTAACAATCATCATCAATACCAAACAAGAACTCTAATACCCAAACTCATTCCAAATCATAATTACTTACTTCTTTAAATCAAGCTTAATTCATATATACTTACTTAAGCCACCAATATATAATTTCCCCCACAATCACCCAATCACAATCCTAAACCATTAAATTATACACAGCACCTACACTACTCTTAAATCCTAGAGCATAAAGAGCTAATTTCCAATCAGATTTACTTATTGCCCATCTTCTCCCAATCACTTCCATTACAATACTTGAGAGTACTGGCTGTCACCCAAGAGGGGGGGTGAATTGGGTGATAGGATAAAATTAAAACCTTTTTGAACTCTTTAAACTCTTACTGAGAATATTTCAAAATATGAAATGGACTGACAGATATAAAAGGATAGACTGGAAATTAAGAGAGTATAGGGAAGAGATAATACACACAAAGATTTATCCTGGTTCGGTCAACCCAGACCTACATCCAGTCCTCAGGCTCCCCCTGAGATTTCCACTACCCTCTTGTTTAATCCTGGCACAAGAGAAGCCTACCACAGGTTTTACGAACACCGGTTCACCTGCCAACCTTTACAGTGTTTTAGAATCTTCTAAACACTCCCCCTTACTACCCGTAAGGTTACCACCCAGTTCACAAAGCACCAAGCTAAGGAACTACCTCAACAGAAGAGGATTTCAATAAACATGTTCACTTAATGAACAGATTTTGATAAACACTTAAGTACAGACTCGAATATAATGAAGAGATACAAATTTATACAAGTATGCTCATCTCAACATTTCTGGGCTCACATGAATATCACTCATACTCTGTGCAGAGCCTTCAATCTTCATCTCATGTTATCTTTTCATGTAAATGCGTCTAGTGTTCGTATATATATTCTTTCTGATATCTTCAAGTCTTTATATGTGGTATTACATTTTTCTATCCGTTGGAGACTTGGAGAACTAGCCGTTGGAATCATTCTTCAGATCTAGATTCACTGTTCATGCGTAGAGTAGGCTAGACTGCGCGTTCTGATCATCTGCAACAACTGTACTTGCATAGCAGCTTTTTCAGTAGCGCTAGCATTATTTGCTATCGCTAACTGCATAGTATAATTTCTGCACTTGAGCTGTTAGCTATACAAGTAATCATATAAATGCTCAGCAGTTGTTATCGCAAGCAAAGTTCATTAGCTCAATGAGATGAAGACAATATAAGGAATATCAGAGCTTTTTATTGATAGCATATTCACTTGGATTAGAAAGCATTTCATCAGCATAGATTATCTCTATCAATTGCAAATTCATTATCGCTATTATCCTTCAGGATACTATCTTCCAAGTATTCAGATATTTCCATGTATCCTATTATCGATAGCTCAATCCATTATCGCTAGCAACTACTTTAGCTCATTTGACTTGCTCAGGCACTGGCTATCTGAATGATTTATTATCTGAAGCACTTTTGTTATCGATAGCTTAACCTGTTATCGCTAGCTGATTTCATTAGATCAAGGACTTGGGTTATCTTTCTGCTAGCTGAGTTATCAATGAACTTCTAGCGATGGATTCTTTCTTAGCGATAGAGAATGACTTAGCGATAGATAATGACTTTGATATTTCTAAGTCTTCACTTGCTATTCCTTTCTATCAATTTGCTATGGAGATTTACTTAGCGATAGAGATCTTCATTCTTATTGATCTGCTAAGTTATCATTTCTTATTAGCGATATTTTTCATAGATCAGTCTTCATCAAAACTTAAGATTCTAACATTCTCCCCCTTTTTGATGATGACAAAACATAAGCATATATATACATTAAAGCACATCCAGAACATATATCAGCATTAAGCATAAAAGAATAATAAGGCATGAATAGAGAATATTCAAAGCGATCATTGAAATAAAAGATGTACATTTGTATCTTGTATTGCAAAAAAAAAAACTTAATGCAGTTTATGTAGGATGCATATGTGAATTGGTTTTAGGAAATGATTCAGGCTTTTTAGTTTATTCAGAATCAGAATCATCCTTCCAATATGTGGTGTCCAACTCATCATCTCCAGGCTCACTGCTTATCTTTCCAGAATCAGTTGAGGGATCTTCAAGTAGTTCAGGATCAGTCTCAACTTCATCCTCAGATTTCTTTTTCTCCTTAGGAGCAGCATTCTTCTTAGTAGTAGCCTTCTTCTTCTTTGGAGGGGAAGAAGAAGCTTTTTGAAGAAAATGGGCTAGCATTCTTTCCCCATAACTCAATTGCTTCTGCTTTTTCTTTGGAGGAGGCTTGACAGATTTTCCTTTCCCCTTAGGCACAGATTTTCTCTTTGAAGGCTTGGGAGCAGATTTGGGCTCTTCAATCACAATTCCTTTAGATGCCCTGGATTTCTTTACTGGAGGTTTGGGAGCAGATTTCTTGATCCTTATCTTCTTGGGAGCAGACTGGACCTCTGATGCTTTTTCTTTTTCACTAAGTTCCAGGTTCTGAGAGGTAGTCTGAATAGGATCTTTTTCTTTTTCAGCTTCTGCTCTTGCTGCATCTCTATCCTCTCTTTCCTTTAGAGATTGAGCAGACCTGTCTATGAATTCTTCAACTTCCTCATGCAGCTCTTGTGCTCGCTGAAAATAGTGAGGGAGCAGATCTACAAAAATTGGCTGGTGCTCTTCTTCAACTGTTACCATAGCCATGCTCAAGTTTTCCTCTGGAATTTCATTATCAGTAGAACCATCTGGATTTGCTGACTCATTGATTTTCTCATCATCAGATGAACCATCTGGATTTGCTGACTCATTGATTTTCTCATCATCAGATGCATCCTCCACTAAGCCTTCTTCTGCCATATTTTTGTCCATTTGATTCTCCCCCTTTTTGTCATCATCATTGACAGGGGTAGGTGAAGAGGGTTGGTCAGGAATTTGAGAAGAGATGAGAGGAGAAGGAGGGGTTGTGGTAGTGGTAGCAATGATTGGCTGAATTGGTGGTGAAGTAGGAATCCTATCGCTAGGGATGGTGCTATCGATAGGGGTTGTCTTTGGTGATGGTACTCTGGTGATTGGGGTTGAGACTCGTGCTTGAGGGCTAGCGCTAGGAGAAGAATTAGCGGTAGGTGTATCTGTAGGGGTTGGGATTTTGGTTTGAGGAGAAGATGAAAGTGTGGATGTTTGGTTTGAAAAAGATGATTATCGCTAGGATGTTTGTAGGTGGAAGGAGATGGGTAATGTGATAGGTGGAGAGAGGAAAGAGAAGGAATTGAAGGTGAGTGTTTGGAGGAGGAATGAGAGGGAGAGTGGAAATGAAGAGGGGAATGATGATGTGATGAAGTACCTTCAGATGGAGGAGCTGTCCTTCTTTGTTTGACATACTCAGGGACAAGGCATAGATTTTCTTCCAGATTTTTCACCTGAGACTGAAGTTCACGAATAGGCTTCATCAACTCTTCTTTTTGTGCTTCCAAGGCCAGATTAAATTCGGTAGAGACCCTGAAGACAATTTCCTCTATTGCATTTTTGAAACTGATTGATTTTGATGTAACAGGGGCAGAAGGAGGTGTCTCTTGACCAAGATTATGCTGCTGCTGAGGAGAAGGAGTTCTCTGAGATTGAGTCTCTTCCTCAATAGGCTAAGACTGAGCTGATGCAGAGGGAACATGAGAGGCCTCAGAACCGGAGACAGCACCATTTGTTTTAACAGGAATCCCCATTTTTCTCAGAGTGGAGATTGTAAGTTGCTTGCAACTTTTATTGTGTTTTTCTCCGGTGGATTTTATCTTTGAGAACTCAAGGAGATAAGACATGAGCTGAGGATATGGGAGAGGGGCCTTGGTAGATTTTTCAGATAAATACCGGTGAAGCTCCATTGATATCAACTGCCCAGGGTTTAAAGGCACTTTTGAGATCAGATTGGGCAGCCAGGGGTTGTCTATCTTGGGAAAACTACTGAAATTCCCTGCCTTGTGAGTCATTAATCTGGTATATACATAGTGTAGTATTCTATTGATCACAGGCATGCTTGCTGGAGTATTGGATGAGTTTTCATAAATTTCTGCAAGCTCTTCCTCGGAGTAGGGCTCAGAGGAGTACCATTTGTTATGCTCTGCTTCAAACATCCCCAGAATCTTATTGATAGCTAGCCAGTTAAAAGATATCCCCCTTCCTCTCACTGATGCTTCAAATACGATATTGACCAGCTCCTTTTTCTTGTATTCAGGCTTGGCTTTCATGCTCGAATAGAAAGACCTCAGAACTTCCTCATTGTAGACATTTTGAATACTAAGCCAGTTCTTGTATGGAAGAAGCCAGGCATCTAGGTCGAAACCATTCTGCTTGAAATATTCCAAATCCACCCATACTGCAGTCCTGTCTAAGGTTTTTCATTTTGCGAAGGCAGCGCTTGGGGTTTCAAGGGGTTCTTCTGAATAGGGCAAGTCGGAGGTAGTTCGCTTTTGTCGTTTAGAGCCTGATTCAACTACTTCTTTCTGGGATTTGGACCTCTTGCTAGCGGATTGAGAAGAAGGTTTAGCGCTAGAGGTAGCCTCGACATCACTCACACTTGGAACTTTGGTTCTGGCCATTTCTGGGTTTAGGATTTTAGGGTGTTGAGATAGATGAAAATGCAGAATGTGCTCAGAGCGTTGGGAGTAGAAGAGAATGAATATTAAAATGAATGCTGATGCAAAAAGATCCCTTTTTATAAGTTTTAGGGTTTAGGGTTTTACCATGTGTGACGTTCATCAGCTTAACGTTTCACATTCTGGACCTTTAAGTGACTTGCTATCGCTAGTAAGAGCTGCTATCGCTAGCAGGCATGATCCCACGCTGAGCAAGTGACTGACTTGTCACTTACTCCTTCCATCTATCGATAGCTGACTTTGCTATCGATAATGCTTTTGGCTAGCGATTGCAATCTTTGCTTTACCAACTTTTTGCCCTGCATATACTTAGCGATAGTAGAACTTACTATCGATTGGTTAGAACTACAAAAACTTAAGATTTTACATTTTATTGAGTGCAATTTTATAAGCAGGCTGAGATGCAACTTAAACAAATTTGATTGGCATTTCATAGATTCCACATAGGATCATAGTCTTGAAGCTTTCTCTCTTTGTTACCTACAGAACTGTAATTCTTTTCTTTTCTTCAGTATCCAAATTCATATGGATCTGCTCATGGTTAGTTCGTAGGTATTTAACAACATAATTCACATGCTTTAAAAGTATAATCAAATCAAGATAGTTGAGCATGGTGAATAAATCATGTCTACATGCATAAGGATATATATAAATATACTCCTTTTTAAATCAATATACATGTGTATAAGAGCTAACTTATGAACATTGTAAGCATTTTGCAATTGACTTTCAATATATATAATTCAATGTTCACTCCTAAGGTTTCAGAGTGAAAAATCTCAATAAATATTACCAATATTTGTGAAGGAGATTTTACCATTGAATACCTCTACCTTAGGTACAAGGAGGATTACTTTTGCTAACCCAAAAGGTTCTGATATGTTTAGCGCTGGGTTGCAGAAATCTCTCTTGTGAAACAGAATTCAAGGATCTTCTTCTTGATGTATGAGGAATTCTGTTTCTCTTGTTCTCCTCAAGGTAATTGAATGAAACATTGTGGTAGCTCATTCTTGAGGTAGAACTTGCTCTTTTTGTTGTTATCTGCTGCCTTTTATGATTTGAACCAGATGTTGCAGCAGCAACTTTTCCATGAGTTCTCTTACTATAATTAGATTCTATGCATCCTTTTCTTGAAGCATGAGAAACTCTTGGATTCTTCTTTGTAACTTCTCCACCATAATGTCCGTTCCTTCTAGAATTAATCTGCACATATGAAGTACTAGATGGACGTTTTGGTACCCATTTATACTTAGGTCCTTCATTGTTAGTCTTGGACTTTATATGTCCTTTTGGTACCCAACAAAATTTATTTCTCACATTTGAATTTCTTCTAATAATACAGGTGTGGAAAACATGTCCAGATTTACCACAATAATAACAAATGATAGAATGATGTGCAACACAAGATTTTATGCAATTATTGTGATGGTCAGAGAAGTGCAATTTCAGCCTGTTTTCACTCAAAAAATCTTTGTTCCCAAAATGTTTTCCAGTATGATTTAAAACATTTTCAATCCTTGAAATATGATCTGTGATAGGTTGAAAATTAGTTTTATGCAAATCAAAATTGTTTTTCTCAAAAACACAGGGATAGGAATTGTATACCATAGATGCATCTTGGTAGTCATCTTCCTCTAGATCTTCTGTGTTGACTAAATCTTGGAAGGGTCCTGTGACCTCTCCTTCTTCAATCTCAGCTTCCAATTGCTCATCAACCATAGATATGCAACTATGAAATTCAGATGAGCTGTCAACACTTTCAACTTCAACAAGATGGTCAGAGGTATATATAGATTCAAGAGAATCCTAAATTTCTTTAGCACTAGAGCAAGGTCTGATTTTCTGAAAATCATTTTCAGTTAAGCCTTTATGCAGAATTTGCATTGCTCTAATGTTTAGAGAAAACATTTTCTTGTCTTCATCAGTCCAATCCTTCCTAGATTTAAAATCAAAATCATTCGTAAATACATTCCACATATGATAATCGAATGATTTTATAAAACTCTTCATCCTTGCTTTCCAAAATGAAAAATCAATATTTTCAAGCAGAGGAGGAATGGTAGGATCAAATCCTTCAGAAAACATAATGTTCCCAAAAACAGCCATGATCTTTTCACTTGAGATCGTTAGATCCTTTAAAAACAAGTGACCTGCTCTGATACCAATTGAGAGTACTGGCTGTCACCCAAGAGGGGGGTGAATTGGGTGATAGGATAAAATTAAAACCTTTTTGAACTCTTTAAACTCTTACTGAGAATATTTCAAAATATGAAATGGACTGACAGATATAAAAGGATAGACTAGAAATTAAGAGAGTATAGGGAAGAGATAATACACACAAGATTTATCCTGGTTCGGTCAACCCAGACCTACATCCAGTCCTCAGGCTCCCCCTGAGATTTCCACTACCCTCTTGTTTAATCCTGGCACAAGAGAAGCCTACCACAGGTTTTACGAACACCGGTTCACCTGCCAACCTTTACAGAGTTTTAGAATCTTCTAAACACTCCCCCTTGCTACCCGTAAGGTTACCACCCAGTTCACAAAGCACCAAGCTAAGGAACTACCTCAACAGAAGAGGATTTCAATAAACGTGTTCACTTAATGAACAGATTTTGATAAACACTTAAGTACAGACTCGAATATAATGAAGAGATACAAATTTATACAAGTATGCTCATCTCAACATTTCTGGGCTCACATGAATATCACTCATACTCTGTGCAGAGCCTTCAATCTTCATCTCATGTTATCTTTTCATGTAAATGCGTCGTGTGTTCGTATATATATTCTTTCTGATATCTTCAAGTCTTTATATGTGGTATTACATTTTTCTATCCGTTAGAGACTTGGAGAACTAGCCGTTGGAATCATTCTTCAGATCTAGATTCACTGTTCATGCGTAGAGTAGGCTAGACTGCGCGTTCTGATCATCTGCAACAACTGTACTTGCATAGCAGCTTTTTCAGTAGCGCTAGCATTATTTGCTATCGCTAACTGCATAGTATAATTTCTGCACTTGAGCTGTTAGCTATACAAGTAATCATATAAATGCTCAGCAGTTGTTATCGCAAGCAAAGTTCATTAGCTCAATGAGATGAAGACAATATAAGGAATATCAGAGCTTTTTATTGATAGCATATTCACTTGGATTAGAAAGCGTTTCATCAGCATAGATTATCTCTATCAATTGCAAATTCATTATCGCTATTATCCTTCAGGATACTATCTTCCAAGTATTCAGATATTTCCATGTATCCTATTATCGATAGCTCAATCCATTATCGCTAGCAACTACTTTAGCTCATTTGACTTGCTCAGGCACTGGCTATCTGAATGATTTATTATCTGAAGCACTTTTGTTATCGATAGCTTAACCTGTTATCGCTAGCTGATTTCATTAGATCAAGGACTTGGGTTATCTTTCTGCTAGCTGAGTTATCAATGAACTTCTAGCGATGGATTCTTTCTTAGCGATAGAGAATGACTTAGCGATAGATAATGACTTTGATATTTCTAAGTCTTCACTTGCTATTCCTTTCTATCAATTTGCTATGGAGATTTACTTAGCGATAGAGATCTTCATTCTTATTGATCTGCTAAGTTATCATTTCTTATTAGCAATATTTTTCATAGATCAGTCTTCATCAAAACTTAAGATTCTAACAATACCATTTCAAATGTGAATTTGTCTCTGTTTTCCTTCCCAAACCCACCGCCATTTAAAGTGTCATCATGTCCTCAGTCTTTCACCCTATTTGCAACCATACTTCGTCACCTCCTCTGTCGAACGCTAACTTTGCAGAGCTTTCTTTGTAGGTGAGTAAATTATTGTGATTCCATGTTTACACATATCTTTGAACACCATTATGAATGCATTCGTAAATTTGGAGCATTTTGTTTCAACACCCCCACTGACATCAATTAAAAAATCCTTCATATGTGCAGTTCATGCCAGATATAGACACCTTCTCCAAACCTGTACACCTTGCTGATCTTGCTGTTGGTGTATGTGCCAAGGACATATTTGTCAAGGTTGACTGGATAATATTCAAGGAAGTGGTCCACCATCCATTGGGTAGAGTTCCTCCGATGATAGAACAGGATGCTATCCATGTGGTTGTGTTCGATGAGTAGGTGATCTTTCTTCGTATGACTTTTTTTGCCCTGTATCCGTTTGACTTTTCTTTATTTGAGAACCACATAGTGTTTTCCTTGTATGGGAATGCAGTGCTAACTTTTGGTAGAATACGCGGGCTCTTATAGTGTTTGATGATTGAACTAGTTTTGCCAAATACAACCCATCCAGGTTCCTCCAGCAGTTCAATGGGAAGCTGATAATTACTCCACAGGACAAAACAACAACCTCATCTCAGAAAATAGTGAAAAAGTAAGTGGGTTTAATTCAGTTGTAACACTGAAACACTCAATCAAGCATGACTGCTTTCACAAAAAGATCCAATGCTAGTTTCTCAGAGGGGACAAGATAAATAACCCGCAAAGGTGTTCTGTCATGTCAGATATGACAGTCATGGTACCAGAACTAACAACTACAATAAAAAGTCTTACTCCATCAAGTAAGGTTGGCTAACTAAGACATTCTGTCAATTTCTCGTCTTTCTTTATATACATTTCAAATGTAATTTTCCTTCTAAGCAAACAAAAATTTTTTGATAAAAGAGAACACAACTACTACAAAGAGGAGAACACAATATAGCCTAACATAGACCAGTAAAAGAGACAGTTTAAGAAGCTCAAAAGCACAGCAGAGCTGCTCAATCTCATAATATTAAATGTAAAACCTCCAAAACACATAAACGAGCAGAGCACCAAGTAAATGACATAAGCAAAATCCTACTCCTCAACAATTATATAGGCAAAAAGATCAAACCCTGTGGGCAGTCCAATCTAACTAAATATACCATAGAACTGCAAAACCGGCCCACTGACATTTTTTTTTGCGTCCATATTTTTGTATAGTCACCTGAAAATGTGTAGTAAACTGATCACAGTTTCTAAACCAAATTAACATCTACTTTAACTGAACAAGACATTTGTATTAATCCTGGCATCCTACGGTGTACAACCCCCCCCCCCAAAAAAAACAAAAACAAAAACAAAACAAAACAAAACAAAACACACACAAAAAGGATAAGAGTATCAAGAAAAGTTAGATTTTTACAAGCAAGTCAACAGAAAACTCGCATTAAGGTTGATAGAAACTGAACCAAGCTAAACCAAAAAGGAACTGTAACTCATCACCATAATTATCTATCTATCTATTATCTATTAAACATAAAAGGCAAAACCTTCCCGCCTGTTCTTCATCTATTCTATTCCATGTAAGCCGCTGTAATGGGGTTGGCTCCTGACTCATAACACTATTCATAAGCCGAAAATTATCTCCTCTGGCTTCGTGCAACCATTTGAAAAAGCCAACAAGGACATTTCAAAATTTGAATATCAAATTTCCCTCCTATGAGCCGTATAAAGTGGAATGGTCAGTACTCAGTAGTCCCTTACAATTCAAAACAAGCCACAGGAACAAGAAGCGGCAATCTCTTCTGGTAAGACCATTATTTTCTTATTTTCATTTTTGTATTTCTTTACCACCGTCAGTCCCTCTTGGACACCACAATAGTTCCTTCTTTTATTAGCAAGTTCATCTATTTCTTATCTATTACATGTCTTAATTGAAGTCATTTATTATTTGTCATTTTGTATTCAATGTTCACCACCAACACTTTGTAAATCTAGTGGAGTAAATTGATCCACCTGGAGAGTTTCTTCTATTAGCAGCAGGTTCATCTCCCTCATTTTTGTTTGTCTCTTTATTCATCTCCCTCATTTTCTTGCTTTATTCCAGTATATGAATGCCCGCATTGTGCTCTGTTTTCCATCTTTCTTATCTCTTCACATAGACATCCTTGATCTTGCAGTGGTGATTGTTTCTTTAATGCATGAATATCCATCCACTCTCTTGTCCGAAATATACCCTGCACATGATGATTTCAAAGTCACCGTCAAGATGATCGAACATTCTGCTGAGAAGTTATCAACTCCGTCGGAGTGACGGGCTATCCTATGAAAGAAGTCATCTCCGTGGATATCGTTCTCTTTGACGAAGAGGTGATTAATGATTGTACGTCGCATTTTGGTTAGTCATTCCTACTTAAAGACTAATTTAGTGTTTATTTTGTTATTGGGGCCGCAAAATACAATCTATAGGCCTCAGGTCGCAATCGCTGTGATGCAGTCATCGGTGGTGGCCCCACCGACGGTTCAACCGCTGAGACATTAGCCAAAGGTGGCATCGAGAATTCCTAAATGAACGCAAGCTCGATGACTGCAAGCCACGTGGTGGGGCCATTGGTGGCATCGAGACTACAAATACGCCATTGCTTTTTGGGTACATGCATCATCAGCCTTTCTTGAATTCGATAAAGTTTGTTACTTTATAGCCCATAGCTTAAACCCAGAAAGAAGGACAGAGAGAACAACTTGAAACTTTGTAGATTTTTGCTTGAGTTAGTGTTAATTGCACGAACTTCTTCTCTAGAGTGCTGGAAATTTCAAGATTTGAAATATTTTCTTGTATCCTTAGCTTACATGTTGGATATGTTGTGATGGTTTTTTGTTTAACAGGAGAGGAGGCTCATCCCATACCAGAACACCCAAGACAACGTAGGTTGTCAGGGAGAGTAACATTAGTCGGAGATGCAGCCGCATATGTGATAAAATGCTCCGGCGAAGGGATCTATTTTTCTGCTAAGAGTGGAAGAATGTGTGCAGAAGGAATCGTGTAAGATTCAGAGAATGGGAAGAATATGGTGAATGAAGATGACTTGAGGAAGTATTTGAAGAAATGGGATTAGACATATTGGCCAACGTATAAGCTTTTGGATGTGTTGCAAAAGGTGTTTTATAACGTCTACTCCGGCGAGAGAAGCTTTTGTGGAGATGTGTGCTGATGAGTATGTGCAGAAAATGAGGATTTGAAGCTGGCTGTGAACACCATTAGAAGCTTGGTGAGGGCTAATGCACTCAGGAGGGAGATGGAGAAGTTTAATATGAACTATATGAATAGAGACATCATCTCTGTTATTATTTTTTAATATGTTACAAATATATGCATCTTTGCCTGTAATTTGCATACCAGAGACTTGAGGGGATATTGATTTAATAGAAGGCTCATGTAATGCTTTTCAACTGAGAACCTTTTTAGTCTAATCATGCTGCAAAGTTAGAGATTCTTAAGCTTTAAGTTGTATGTGGATGATTTTTCATTGAAGGTTTGGTTAAAGAGACATGAAGCTGTTCACTGTATGGTGGCAGAGGAGTAATGCTCATTGGCATGATAGTGACGTTTGTTTTCTCAAGTTTTGTTAAGTCTTACGTTGTCTTCTTTTGTCACGCTTCGCCCAAAATCAGCCACATTACTGTCAGATGACTAACTTGAGTGAAGCCACTGTTCTGAAATTTGGTTTTTCACCCACCTAATTTTTTTTACGATTGAATGGCAACGGATATGAGTCACATGATTTAAATCATGTGGTTGCCCTTTTTTCTTTTCTCGGCAGGCAGTGCTTTAAAGCAAGAATCTATGGCTGAAGAAGATAACCAGAGCGAGTTTTACAAAGACGACCGGCTTAAAGTTGAAGGTGGGTTAACGAGGAACATAGTATAGGGCAGATGAAAGACACAACCAAGAAGAAATAAAGGTAAGAGAAAAACCAGGGAGGAGGGAGATATAAATGAAAAGAGAAGAAATAAATTAAAAAGGAATATGAGTAACCCGAAGATCTGTCAGGGAAAATCACAAGTTTCCTACAGATAAAAGTAAAAGTAATGTTCTGTATCAAAAAAAAAAGTAAAAGTAATGTTAAGTATCCTACAAGTAAAAGTGTGTCTGAAAAGATAAAAACCGCATGAATGAATGCGTACCTCGAATATTGTGATAAAGCATCAGGTTTCTTTGCCAAGGTAATGGGTGTTTAGGCGTGAACTGGCTAATTTTTTTTTTTTTAAATGGGCCTTATGAAGAAATGTGGTTAATAGTTTATTGCTTGCAGGAGACGGAAGAAGAAGCTCACCAAGATTTAGCAGTGCCGTTTTGCTTTGATGAAGAAAAAGAGAAATCTAAGAGTAAGGAGAGATAGCCTTTAACCTTTGAGTCTCCTTGTGTGTCAGATTAGGTCTCTTGGAAGTTGAGCATGAGAGGAGCAAAGGTATGTATAATGAATATCATAGCGTTGCTGGGTGTGAGAGGAGCAAGGGTATGGGGTGGTGGGTCATAGTTGAAAAGCTTGAGCTGTGCTAAGGGCAGGACTTGAGCTGTGATTTGGTCCCACCTCTAATAGATCTATTCTGTGACATTCTACTCGGCATTTATCTAGCTATTTTTTTTTCTTTTCGAGATAGTAACTCTGTTCACAAAATTTTTATACATTCCCTGTATTTAGATGAGCTTCAAATAAATACTTATATGGTCCTATCTATTGGCATATTGACAGAGAGAGAAGACTTCTTGTGTCCCATCTTTCTCTCCCCATAATTTTTGAAATATATTATTTCAAATTTTATATATCATGCAAATATATGTTTTGTATGTCTAATAATTACTTTTTTTTACACCAATATTTTTAATACTTATTAATGATACAATTAAGAGTAATTTTAAGTTAATAATTATTTTAGCAATTTATCTTATAAGCAAAACCTTATAAAATCTTAAATAAGATGCTAAATCATATCAAAATTTTAAATTTGAAATACTACCTGTAAGATATTTTGGGAATTATATAATCATTTTTATATGATTACTAAATATTATTTTCTATTTTTGTAGTTATTTTTGAAATTATTATCAACAATATTAATACTATTATTATTTTATAATAAATGAAGTAAGCCAATGAACTCTATAGGGACTCTTGCAGCATCGCTACAGTCCTTATCCAAAATAGAAACTAAATCCCTGGAAATATCAACAATAAGATGAAGACTTTGCACTGCATATTTTAAAACTATTATTATTAATCTACGTAAAACAATTGAATATAAAAATATATAAAAGATAAAAAAAATTGTTTTTCATGCTCACGCAAATGGCTTTGTGCCACAGTGGGATACATGAAATGTTAAATTTTGAATTTGAATCTTCCTCCAAAACTTTGTTTAGACAGTTTTCTTTTATATTGGATTTAGTGAAAAGTTGGTGCTATTAATTAATGCCGAAGAAGCCTTATTTAAAAAAATAAAATAAAAACTTTTGACTCAACTGTGCAAGGCATCAAATCCATAGAATTATTGTTAGTAAAACTTGAAGTTTTGTATACAAACAGTAATTTTATAGTTTGCCTCCTTACTTTACAGCAACGTGGTTCAAGCTTTATTATCAACTATGAGATAATGAAGT
The DNA here is from genome assembly GCA_037074515.1 of Mimosa bimucronata. NCBI lineage: Eukaryota > Viridiplantae > Streptophyta > Magnoliopsida > Fabales > Fabaceae > Mimosa > Mimosa bimucronata. Next base: position 9,466,138 of record CM073446.1, read on the forward strand.
TGGAGACAAGAAATGGTTGGGCTTTAATAGATGCTCAAAATGCGGCAAAAATCAAACATCTAAGTGTGATAAATAATGGTACACTGTGAATGAAGCGGATACTATGGCAGGAGAGTTTTAAACTCTGGAAGGAGCATACATGTCTGTGCGGAGGAAAGTCATGTGGAGATAGAAATAAAGGAACGATTTTAAAATAGAGAGATAATATTCTTTTTTAAAAATATATCTTAATTGCTGATATGAAATCTAAAATAAAAAAAATCTTAATTATTATTTTTTTAAAAAAAATTATCAATAAAAAGTAAACTATTTCAGATCAATCTTATTTACCCATCTCTATGTGCTTGATACCATATTATAATTCTTTTTGAAATAGATTATACTGATTATTGTTTATATTAGGTTATCTATTATTATTAAGATAATGACTCATATCTGGATTTTCCAAAATTTATTAAGATAGTATAGATTATATATTTTTTAAAGTAATGGTTTTACAATTTTATTTTAATAAATACTACATATAAAAGAAAAAATTTTTTAACTAAAATTGTTTTCTTCAATATTTTTAAAGCACCTTCCGAAACATGTTTTTACACATGAACAACTTTATGCTACACTTTCAAAAGTTAGAAGAATTAAAGATTGTTTTGAGTAAAGATGATCAATAGCAGAGCAACATGAAAACAAAAAAATCTATAAAATGGTCTTCTTGAATATTGAAAGTTCACTTAGCAATTTGCTTCATAGAAAAAAAGCACCCCGTGCAACGCACGGGAGGTCTAGCTCGTTATACGGAACAAAGATTCCAGAAACATATCTAGTTAGCTCATTTTGGGGACATACAAATTTTCTAAAACTCTGTTAATGACAAAAAAGATGCACATGCTCAGATCATTGTGAATGAGATAATCTAGCTTAATTTCAATAATTCTTCTTTAAACTTCACTCATATGATAAGCACTAAACAGCCAAAGATGGTATCGCCATTAACACTTAAAAATGGCAAGGAAACTTTCTCATCAAATGAAACTATAAAAGCAGACTCACCAAGAAGTAGTGGATAGGACTAAAAACAAAACTAAGACACAGGAACTTGTATAAACCTGAAAAATATTACATCAATACTTTGGACCAGCCTTGCAACAAAAAATAGATCGGAGTTATCTCATTCCCAGGAATATGCCCACAGAAAGGTAGTATGAAAAATGTGCACTATATTATGCATGTTCTCTGATCATAAAATTTGTAAACAGAAAAAAAAAATATATATATATATACTTACCTTAACTGTTCAGGGATTACAATTTGACACCCAAAAGCCAGTGAAAGTGCAATTCACATGCACTGGAAGAAAAAAAAAAGGAATAGCACCCCTTTAAAACCTTGGAATGGAATAATACACGGAAACAACACAAATTCTAACCATGCTCAAGTGATATTTGTTGTTCCCCATCACATCTAAATGCTGACACACATAAAACTCCTTTTTAGAAGTTTCCACACTCATTCTGTGATACATAATTGTAATTCTGTATGTAAAAGGAGGGAAATAGAGAAGAATAGAGGAATCAAGAACAAGAAATATTGCAGATAGGGTTAAGAGAACAAGAAGACAGCCGTCAAGAGGAAAAGAGAAACTTCATTATCATTCAAAATGCAAGACAGAAAATAGTATGCCTTAATCTTAGGTTTATATCGTCCGTAACCTGATTAGTATTTGGCCTCATTAAAAATAAACTAGTTAGGCCCAAATCAGTCTTATTAGCCCTAAAACATAATAATAGCCCAATCCCATCTAACCCTAATTAGTTAATTAATCCCATTAGTTAAGTAATCGAAACAAATGCCGACTCTACTCAACCAACCAAATTAACTAACTATATTCCTAATTATATTATCATATCACAGTGATACATTATTGTAATTCAAAATGAGAAAGAGGGAGGGAGAAAGAAAGAGAATGAGAGAGGAATCAAGGGAAAGAAAGGGAAACAGATGAGAACAACAGAAATAGACAAATAGAGGGAGATGAGAGGAAAGGGAAAATATTTTCCATCACTTATCACAATTCACAAGTTTATTAACTAATTCTGACTAACTCCCTCCTTTTATTATATTTACATATCACATAGCTTACTACAACTAGCTACCTGAGCAAAAAGCATGCAAAAGCCAGCCAAACTAGTAGTAGCTCTTTCATGAATAGAATCTACTGTCCTATATAATGGCTAAGCTTTAATAAAAAAGTACTTTTGCCTTACCATGAAAGGAAAGGCATAAAATATAACAAGTGATTAAAGCAGAAGATCATTAGCTGCTTCTGAAATATGCAAGTATGGGGCACATTCTGAATGTCTATTGTCACGGACTTTGTCGTAATACCAACGAACCGTGCGGCACTAGCAAACTTCCAACTCTAGAATGCTAGTCTGCCTTACTCTTAATGCTTGTAAGCACTAAGTAATCACGAAGGAACTTGGATTTGCAAGGAAAGGAACTTTTATTGCTTTTCCTCAAAGAACTCTACAAATGCTTGACTTTTGTTGGTTGTTACAAATGAGAGGTGGTGAGGGGTATTTATACTAATCCACCTCCTCAATGAATGGCTAGGATCTATTTGATCTAACGGCTACAATCAAGTCTCTAGAATTCTCTACAAAAATATCTAGATATTTACAAAGGTGGAATCTCTCTACATTTCTCTAGAATGTTCCAGGATCCTCCATAAAGCTCCACATGTTTCCAGAAAGTTCCACATGCTTCTAGAAGGTTCTACACACTTCTAGAAAGTTTCGGACTTTTCCAGAATGTTCCAGATTGTTCAAGACTGTTCTAGAATGTTCTAGACCATTCCGGATAATTCTGGCTAGCCAATTTTTGCATTTTGAACTTAATCAGGAGTGGTGCGTGACATTATGCATAAAGAACCTAATTAAGCATTGCCATAAGAAGATGTCAATATAGTTTCATGTGACTTCCTAATAACATGTTTAAAGTTTTATCAGTTAGTCAATACCTTGCGTGTAATCACAGTTGGGGGCAAATGCTGCAGTCAATTATCAAAATAACAAGGCTTAATTAGGTTGGATTTGCGAATTATCATATTTGAAAATCGGAATGATCAAGCTGAAAATCCATACGTTGAATTTGTGAATACTTGAAATGTAGTTGACAATTATAGATTTATTTGTCCTTTCCATTTTTAAATTTATTTTTGTGGGATTTTCATAAAATTCGTCGATTCCTAATTTCCTATTTCCCACACCCCCATATAAAGTAGGGAAAATGACAAAAAATACCCTTCAATAAGGGAAAGGACAAATCACTCCCCATATATTTTAAAATCCATTTCACACCCATGGGATCAATTTGGGATTTATATATGTTTTTCAAAGACAAATATGCCCCTCCCCACGTACCTATCCCTCATAGTGCCCTCGCCAAAACCCCATCCCCATAGATCCTATTCGAAGGTTGTGTCTCTGGCTTCGACAACGGCATCGAGCAGCGGCCTTACCACTACAACTGCAGTTGCGCCCTCCACAAAAGCAAGTACTCCAACAATTAAGTTCCCATATATGGCTCCATTTCCTATCCCTTTTCACACAGACCCCATTGAACCCTACACTCCTCATAGACCCTTGTGAAATCGTCGGCCTCTCCTCTGATCGGAATCCCCTTTCGGCTTTGGCATGCAAAATGGAACACTATTCTCCTTCAACGTTGTTCGTTTGTCTTCGTCAAAGCAAGGAGTTGGAGATGTTAGAAATCCTATAGCTGATCTTTCATTGTTCCCTTTCATTCTCTACGTCTTCCACTTGTTTGTATGCACATTCATCATCCTCATCAAATGTTCTTCTCCTTCCTCTACCCAACATCATAGAACCTCGATTTCTTCCTTCTTCATTAATTGACTGCCTCCTCCTTTATATGTATTTTTTTCCTCATCTCTTTTGTTGCTCCAAGTGGTGATTGGCTTGACAAGTATAAAGTTTTGGCAATTATTTAAGACTGGATTTTTAGTTTTAATAATTGAAATGTGGGATTGTGATTTATTTTGAAAAAACGAGAGAGATTATTCTAAAGCTTCTAAAACAGAGTGCACATAGAGTGTTTGACAAAGTGCTTGAGAGGAGACTCAAAATTCAGGAATTTTGCTATACTATTGCATACACTATTAGAGTGATAGAATTCTAAATTCCAGTTTTGGTGTGAGCATTCCATTCATTGAATTTTTGGCTATGGCACTGTGGGAATTTGAACCAGTTAACATTGTTAATATTTTCTTAGACTCAATTACTCGATCACTTGTTAACTTTTATGTGATTTGTTTTGCTGAAAATTGGAATTAGTCACTAGTTGAGTTTTGGTGCATGCATTACATTAGAACCACGCTTTGAGTATCATAATACTCTTGGAAAAGAAAAGATCTAATTTATTATCACTTTGTATAGTGAAATACCTCTGCATAGTGCATATTTGCTTCACCTTTGAAATTTTTGCTTGACATATTGAGCTATTTGGATTATTTGATTCATAAAATAATAATTTCAACTCCATTAAGTAAATTTGCTAATAGATTGGTTTTTACTATATGAATGTTATTCTGGTGTGAAGTATTAATACCATGGTTTTGGTTAAAAACAAGAAACTGTCCTTCTTGCTACAAGTGCTTACGTTCTGCTTTAAAGATGAGCAATCAACATTTGCCTATGCTTTGCCAAAAAAAAAAAAATAGAGAGAGAAATAGAAGATTATGTAACATCCTGAAAAATTAATTAAGGTTTAACGATTTTTATTTAGGGTTTTAATAATGAATTTAAGAAATTATTGCTATCTTATTGGAAATTGAGGAATTCTAGGGGCTTAGTATTTTCACTATTTTAGAAAAAAAAGATGATTACTTATTTAATTTGAATTGGATGGTGTAAATTGAATTTGAGATTTAATTTGGATTTGAAGATTTAATTTGAGTTTAGGGATTTAAATTGAATTTGAATTTTTAATTTGAATGGAGGATTTTATGGAAATTAGTTTGAGAGATTTATGGTGAAAGGTGAAATTTCTAGGTGATTTAAGATTTATTGGTGAGGATTAACTTCACAGAATAAGTATGATGAAAATAAGTAGGATATTAGGTTGATAATTTAAATTAGAAATCCAAAAAAAAAAAATATTTAGATAGAATTTTAGGGAGATACTAAATTAATGTTAAGATTTTTTTTATTTTTAAATATATATATATTTAAACAAAAAAAAATATTTGGATAGGATCCATAGCTAATTATCTAAGTTCTAGATAGAATTTAATTTGAAAAGATACGTTTGTGTGTGTATATATATATACACAATAGTAAATCAACAAATAGGAAAGAAAATAATAATGATGATAATAAATCAAATAATAAAATAATAATGGGCCCCGCACGTAAATAAATATAACATATACCCCAATCCCCTTACTCTTATCATTTGCGGCGCTGAAGGATATTGTTTCGTCTTCTTCCTCTTCGTTGCACAGCATCGTGGTCATTGATCTGATTTAAGTGAGTTTTACAGATAATTTAGGTAACCTAAATCACTTCTTTTGACTTAACTTCCTTCATAAAAGTTTTTGCATATCATTTTAGCTTTCCAATGGCAGTAATATTAGGGTGATTAGAGAAAAAAATTAGGACTTAGGGTTGAAGTAGGAGTTGAGCTTTGATAATAACTAACCATAGATTTGTCGAGGTAAATTAGTAAGTCGATTCTATGGGTTTAGATTTGTCTGTTAGGTGATTTGAGAATTTAAAATAATTTTCTTAATTTAAAAACTTAGAATTCATAAAAGATTTTGAAAATTACTTCTTGGGTAATATATTATAGTTTATCGTTTGGGTTATCTAAATTGATTAAAGACATTTAAAGGTTTAGTTGTGATAGCGTTGATCCTTGTGGGTGATTTTTCTTGATCTGAATAGCTTTAAGCTTGGTTTTAATTGGAGGGATCTATGAATTTGGATATTTGAGGTGAAATTATGGAATTTAAGAGATCATTTGGACTCAACGATATTACTGGTAATATTGAATGGGTACGTTTGGTGTATGAATTGATTTGAGAAAATTGGGTTATCTCTTAGGCTTGAATATGAAAGAATTTGCATATGAAAGATTAAGGAATTAATTATTGAATGACGAAGGGATTTTTGAGGTTGAGTAATAATCGATTAATGATTGGAAAGGTATACCTAGTCTTGAATTGGGTAATTAGGATTAGTGGTGAATGATGGTTGTGGTAGAATAAAGAAAGGTTGAGATTAGAAATTAATAGAAGTAAGGTTGAGTAACTAGGAATTTAATCTATGGCTTGTGATTGCTTTTATTAGTTAGTGATTGTGTTAAATGAATATGCGTGTAGAGTCTGATTGTGCTGAGTTAGCACGTGAGAATGCTGCACTGTTGTGAGATCGATGCGAGTTACCAGGTAACTACTTCTGCTTGTTTGCGTGTGTGTGTGGGTTAGTAAGTATTTGAAACTTATAATTTTGTGATTGGCTATAGTCTCGATGAACATGAATTTTGAAAGCTTATTTTATAACATAACCTGTTTAGTGGAGTATGTATTTTGAACTAACATGAAGATGTGTATTGTCATGTTTGGAATGATATTATACATTAAAGGTTATTGCATGATTAGATTTTAAAGAATTACTGAATGGGCCTTGTGCCTTATATTTGTTGGTGCTGCATATAGTTGTGATCTGATTGTGGTGATTGTGTATGTAATACCGGTTAATTAAATAAAATGCCATCGCGCGATGAGGTTCCTTGTTGGCCCACAAGGACTAATAGAAAATAAAGACGATAATGGGGAGAACGCCCCCGGTCTCAGGCAAGGGTTGTGAGTCCCTACTGGACCGTAATATGATACTGGTGATTTTTGTGACACACTGTGATTTATGATTTTGGTATTATTTTATGTGAATGACATTTGAGAAACTATTGCATACCGATTGATGATTGAGAATGTTTGGAAAGGGATATTGGATATTATTATGCATTTATTTGGTATTTGTCATATGATTTAATCATATATATATATATAGTAATACTCCACTGAACACCTTGCTAACACACACCGCACGTAGGCGAGTAGTTAGTGGTTACCTGGGTCTACCCCACTTTTATCTCACTTTCGCAGGTCTGAGTCACGGAGTAGACGGTCAAGGGAAGGATCCGGGAGCTTCTCACTGATATAGTGAGTTCCTCTGGGCCGTTAGGACAGGGGTTATTACCACACTTAGGCTCATGCATTTTGTTATGCTTCCGCTTTGATTTAGCATTATTGTCTCTTAGATTTGATTTGCAATTTCCTTTTATATCATTGTGTAGATGCACTTATTTGAATTGGTCCTACTTAGGTTGTTTTAAATATCCATATTAGGCAAATCCTTATCTAACATGGATTAAATATTTTATGAGTATCTGCGATTTTAAATATCCATGTTAGCTTCATAAATTTTAGAATGTTTCTTTTTCTAACATGGATAAATGAAATATATTACTTATTGCTTTTATAATCCATGTAAGCGTTATATAAATTATTTTCATCCTTTTCGTACATGGATCTCCATTTTTATAAAGTTAAATCCTTTTCTAACTATGATAGGGTGCGTTTATATTTGGAAGCTTCTTTTCCTATCATAGTTAGTTTGTGCATTTTGATTTATATGGAAACGTCATGGAAAATCTTTTCTAACTATGTTAGCCATTTCACTAAGTTGGTCCATTTTTTCTAACACAGTTAGTGTTTGAAATTTAGTTGGAGTTGATTAGTATGGTTAAAAGTGTATTAAGGGGGCAAATGTTACAGCTTACACTTATAATATATTGATTTTATTGTGACTGGAGAAAATAGTCATTTGATTTTGATTAGTGTTAAATGAAGCTGTTTTCCTCTTTATAATGGTGTTGCGTTGAGTAGAAGTAATAACTCTTCAAATTTAGAGTGATTAAAACAAGTTTTGTTATTGAATGCATAAACTATTATGGTTTTTGCACTATAAAATGACTTTTACTGTTGTGAAACCATAAGTCTTATTATAAGCACAAATATATGTCTAATTGAACTTGTTTGAACATAGAACTAGTTGTGGTTGTATTAGTTGACTAGGCTATGTTGTTCTTAAAGCTTTCATTCTTCATTCCTTACATCTATAGCTTAGGATTAACTACTGCATACACTATTTGTAGTTGACTAGACTTGGGAAATTTTGGTTGTTGGCCTTAATTTTGTAGAGATGACGATTTGATGGCTAAATTGTGTATGAGTGGAATTTAGTTTGATTTTTGAAGTTTAGGAATTGAGTATTCTTCCTACCATAAGATCATGGAATTGGGAATGGGCGGTTATATAATTGTGTTCGATGTTTCAAACTTGAGAAAAAAAAAATGTGAAATCATAACAATGGTGTGTGGTTCTTAATAATTTTGAATATAAAGCATTTACCTTAGAATGTCTGCATTACGAGTTATGAATGAGTATTGTGTAACTTCATGATATTGAATTCTTTCTAACTCTTTGAAGTGAGGAAACATGGATAAAATATGCTTTTGAATGTTCCTGCATAATATGGCACTTGTAACTTGCAGTAATATTATCTTTAAGACTTGGAAGGCTTTGAGTATCCTTGCAATTATTTGCCCCATTTTTGGTCACTTAATACTTCATACTTTTGAGATATATTCCAACAAGTTTGTCAGTTATAGTGGTTAATTGTTTATTCTGGTTTTATGGATTCAAGTTAAACTCATTTATTGTGATTTTATATTTTGATTCTAGGATATACCATTGTTCATTGGTTGAAGTATGGGTTGCGAGAAAGGGGATTGTTCAAAGAAAGTGCAGGTTTAAGAAGAAAATAGTACGTCTTCCAATGAAAATATCAGTCCAAATGCTTGTCAAACTAGGCTGAACTTGTATAGAAAGCAATGGTACAAGGAGCACGGTGTAAACAAAACACAATCCTTGTAAAGTTAACATGTTTTGAAAACAATTTGACAAGTTGTAAACGTTCCATTTTGAATTTTTGTATGCTTCACGGAGTATGGGACAAAGTTCCCTTTTAGTATGTTGTATGAAATGTTGAAATTGTATTGAATTGAGTATGGGAGAAACTTCTATTTTTTTGTGTGCCTTGGTGGTCTATTAATAGGTCTCTTTAAATATATTTATTAAAAAACAAATAACTTTTAACAATTTTTTCGTAAGCAGTAACAACTTCTCATAGGAATTAACAAGATCTGAATAGCAATTAACAACAACTTACAACTTTGTTGCTGGCAATGTGAATGAGATGTTTGCTCCATGCATTAATAATTTTTTCGTAAGTATTAACAACTTCATCATAGGAATTAGCAAGGTCTGAACAACAATTAACAACTTACAACTTTGTTGCCGGCAATGTGAGTGAGATGTTTGCTCCAATAGTTAACAAATTCTTCGTCAGTATTAACAACTTCATCATAGGAATCAACAAGGTGTGAATGGCAATTAACAGCTTACATAGCGATTTTGTACTTATCATTTATAGGGTTTACAGGGTGTGAATGGCGATTAAGAACTTATAACCATTAACAATTTATTCGTAGACATTAACAACTTCATCATATGAATTAACAAGGTGTGAGTAGCGATTGACAACTTTCACATTTACTTTTTACACATATTGTTGTCAACGTTAACAATTTATTCATAGACATTAATAACTTAATCATACATATTAACAATATTTGTATAGCGATTAACAACTTTGATGTTTGCTGTTACAAATGTCCAAGTGAAATTAAGCTTCATTCTGAATAACACACTAAATTTTGTGGCAAATCACAATCACACCCTAAAGTAGCAGGATTAAACCACATTCTTCATTGACCGAAACCAAAACCAAAACCAAAATTGACCGAAAGTTCAGGGACCAAAACAATCGATTTTAAAGTTTAGGGACCAAAACCAAAATTGAGTGAAAGTTTAGGGACCAAAAGTTATATTAACCCATTTTAACATGTATAGGGAGTGATTTGTCCTTTCCCTTACCGAAGGGTATTTTTTTTTGTCATTTTCCCTATAAAGTATGGTGTATAATAATTTGTTTTTTTCCAGTTTTGACATTGATTAATGTCACAATTTTATGAGCCTAATATAGATGATAATAATAAAAGGTGTATTTTTAATAAATTCAGTTAGGTTTTTAATTTTTCCTATTCTTTTCCTAGCATGTATAATTTCTTTTATAATAAGATTATATTTTGAATTTGAAATGAGTAATTTGTTCAATTATTAGTTTATTCCAAGACATTAAGATTGAAACAAAAATTATAATGTTTCACGTATGCATCGTACATAAATTTTTGTTCAATCATTATACGAGTTTATTTTTGTATTTCTTTGTATTTATTTTTTCCAGCGTTTAAGGATATTAAAGTTTAATGTTAGCTCTGTAAAAGTTGAATTACCTTATTTGGCCCAACAGTAAGGAATAAACGACAATTGGCCTATTAACTTGGCCCAAAAAAAAAAATAGTAACAGGCCACATCATCTTAAGTTATGACATGTAATTTGATGTATGCAAGTAATTAATAGTGGTATTGTATGTGACTTTTCTAACCTATTCTTAAATGGGGTAAGATTGAAAAGATTTATAAAAAAAAATAAAATTGACATGTATGTGACAATTAGTTAAAATGGATTTATTAATAGAAACAAAGTTGTATGCTGTTAATAAATTGCAAGCACACCCTGGTAGTCAAAGCATTTAATTTTGATTACATACCGATCAAGAAATTTTTTTTAACTAACCTTCTTTATGCAAAAGTTTTGTAAACCAAGCAAATCATAATCAAACATATAATGCTTATATATTGTAACATTAACTCCCTAATCCCACTTTTAACCATCCACAATTAATCATTTATCCAATCAATTTCACACGTTGGGAATTAAATTACTAACCACCCCTTTCTTGCCCTCGCTCAATTTAAGCCTTACTCTTAATCTTGATTCCTTCTCCTTAGATTGGATTCACCTCTAATCTAATTACATAAATTCAAGCTTAAAAAATTAATTCCCATAATAATCCTTCATTTCAACCCTTTAATCCCCAATGATTCTCCATAATTCATCACTAACTTAAACTCACAAATTCAAGTCTAAACAAAGTCTTCTAAACATCCACCAATTATTTCTAAACCTCAAAATTAAAATCTCTTCATCCAATTTATTTCCTCAATTTTCATATTTCAACCAACACAAGTTCAAGCCTAATTAACACCACATTTCCCAAATCAATGCCTATACTCAATCCAACTCAATTAACCTCATTAATATTTATGTTGGGCATAAACTAACCCCTTAAATTCATATTTCAACCTCAATCATCCAGAATCACAAGATTACATACCAAATATCCCACTTATTCAAAACTTTAATCCCCAATAATTCTTTAGGTGCAAGCCCCAATCAAACCAATTAATTAAATCCCCTCATATGACCTTAATAAACATCTAAAAATCATCAATTTATCCATAAGCAACTCAAATCATCAAAAGCCCCAAATTTCCAAAATCTCCAAAAATCCAACAATTCCCAAAAATTAGGAAAACTTCCAACAATCAAAAATCTATTCAGAGGAACTCAAATTCAACGTCCAAGCTTCAATTATTAAGTTTAAGACTCTCAAAAACCCCAACTTATACAAGCCCTAATTTTTCAAACATAACCAATCGAAAAACTAAAGACATAGGGATGTAGAGGAAACTTACGGGGTTCCGAAAATGTGTTTAGTTGGCCGGAAAAACTCCGTCACCTGCGCCGGCGAGCTTGGGAAGTTCCGGCCAAAAATCTTTACAATCTACTCTACGAGCCCGGATGGAACTAGAAAATGGAAGAGGAAGGATTTATGATGTTGAAGAAGGTGAATGGAGGTGAAAAGGAGCTATTCCCGGCGAGTTTTCGCCGGAAAATCGTTCCCCCACCTTGGCCGTCGACGGCCAAAAAGAGAGTAGAGAAAGAAAGAGAGAGAGAGACGGTGTTGCGGGGAGAGGAAAGGGAGAGAGGAAAAGAGGGGAAATGGGAGGAGCAGACGCCGTCACCGGCGGCGACGGCGAGTCACAGCGGCGACAATGGGAGCCAAAAAAAGAGAGAGAAATGAGAGAGTGAGAGTGTGACGTGAGGAAGAGGAAGTTTGAATATTTTGTGTGGGGGGGGGGGGTCTGCGAACGAAGAATGAGAGGAGGAGAGTATAATTAAAAGAAGGGTGAATGTGTAAAAATGCCCATGTAGTTTGGTCCAAGGTGCACCCAACACTATGAAGCTTTTTTGGGCCCAAAGTGCCCATATAGTAACCAAAATGGGCCAAAAGTGTCCATGCCGTCAATAGACATTAACAACGTTAAGTTTTTCAAAGTTAGGAAAAATAAACGATATAAAAATACTCATGAAGTTTGGTCTAAAGCGCATTCAACACCACGAAGTTTGATTCGAAGTGCACCCAACACTACTTGTTGGCGGTGTTGGGTGCACTTCGAACCAAACTTTATGGGTATTTTTGCACTTTTTTTCTCTTAACTTTGAAAAACTTAATGTTGTTAGTGTATATTGGCGGCATGGGTATTTTGACCCATTTTGATAACTACGTGGGCACTTTTAGACCAAAAAAATATTTCGCGGTGTTGGGTGCACCTTCGACCAAACTACATGGGTATTTTTGCACCTTCACCCTTAAAAAAAAGAAGAGAGAGGAGAAGGGAGAAAAATAATATAATATAAGGATTTGATTACTAGGTCCTAACACTTCTCAAATAAGATATTTATTTTGAGCTACAAAATTCCTTTCATCTCCAAAAATTTATCTAGCATACCCCTTAATTATTTTCTCCCATAATAACCTCTTTGAACCTAAAAAATAATTTTGCCAAATTTATTGTCCTTAAAATAAGGGAGAAACTAAGCCTTTAAAATTCTCAAAAATACCTCAAAAACTCCCCCAATTATTCTCAAAATTTCTAATCTCCCATAAATCAATTCATAATTAGCCCATTAATCCTCAATTAAATATTCAGGATGTTGCACATATTCTTTCATAAGCCGTTAAATCTAACTCACTTTGTAAATCAAGTCCATAAGTAAGATTTTGGATACACTTTCCAAAGTTAGTTTTTATTAGGCTAAAATAATGATTTAATGGTGATAATAATGTGACAGAGATTTTTAATATGTTGAATTGATTCTACCACTCACGTATTTTTTTTCGGTGGTATTCCACCACCCACTTGATTAGTGTATGCGTTATTACTTGTTAGTGTGATTGTTAGGTGGAAACCAACCAACCAATATAATGTAAGTCATTGCAAATGGAAATACTAATGGATGTTGTGAGAGTCGTTACCAACAGTACAATGCACTTAATTTAAATGCATTTGTATTGTTTCTAGTTCACCATTATGTATTATGGAATTTGTGTTATCGTGTATCAAGTTTGGATCCTATAATTCAGGGAAAAAAAAAATCCTATAATAAAACACCACCATCTTATTGTATAATTGATTCCAAATATCTAAACTTGATCTCAATAACTTTGATATATATATATATATATATAATATGCACCTCTTTCTTTTCTAAGGCTTTACAAAGCAAGAGGTCATATGCATTTTCAAAGTCTTCGTAACTATTGGTGCAAATTTAATATTTTTTAAAAATTTCTGTTGAAATTTAGATCCAATAGCTGGGATCCAAAAAAGGAGATCAAGCATTAAGAGGGAGACCTCCATTTGAGTTGGTCAACTAAATTTAATATGGATGGACTTTCTAATACGATATAATATTCATCAAACTCTTCAGGTCCTTAATATTATACCTATATTTTTTTTAATTTGTGGAGATTAAAAGAAGATCAACAAATGGCTTAATTATTATAGCATATGTTAGGTTATCTCTATGAAATACTTATGTGTATCATTATATTATATCAATTTATAAGTCATGTAAATTAGTTTGAAGAAAAGGATAAATATATATACTCTAAACTAATTTATTTAACTTAATTTCTCAAAATTAATAAACTAGATCTTCTATTAAAGATTTGAGGTAGTATTAACTTATTGCAAATATTGATGTATTATTATTTCTGTACTCCACTTCATTTTGGTCAGTCAACTAAATTTGGATGCACCGTATTATTTCTAGACTATGACAGAAACTTCTATTATTATGTATCAAATTATTGCAACCCACTTTATTTGAGTCAGTCAACTCATGCACTATATTGTTTCTAGTCCACTAATAATGTCTTTCTCACGAAAAATGTATGTCAATGCTAATGGGTAATGGCAATACTAATGGACATTGTTTCTAGTCCACTAATAATGTCTTTCTCACAGACAAATGTAAGTCAATGCTAATAGTAATACTAATGGACTCCTTAAATCCTAATAAATCGAAGTCTTTGTGCATTTATAACAAACTAAAGCTCCTATTAAAATGTGGCACCAACTCAATACTTGACTAAGCAAACTAAAGCAACCACACTCTTACCTTCAGTGTTGTTCTTCAGCATAACCATGGCTTTTGCCTCCATTTCATTTTTATTTCTTTCCAAATATTGCCTTCAACCATTAATCCTTTTCATCTTCGTCTACATAAACTTGCTTTGCCTCCAGCATGTCCAAGCCACATCAAATGAGACTGATTATTTGGCATTACTCAGGTTTAAAGGATCAATTTCTAATGATCCTAGAGAAATATTGAGCTCTTGGAATAGTTCAAACCACTTCTGTAGCTGGACTGGAATCACATGCGGTCACAAGCATAAGCGAGTCATTGAGTTGAATCTTGAAGGCTATCATCTTGGTGGGATCATATCACCACACATTGGGAATCTCTCTTTCTTGAGAAGTCTATCCCTTATTGGTAATAGTTTCCATGGGGGAATCCCACAAGACTTGGGACGTTTGTTTAGGCTGGAAACACTCATTCTCTCAAACAACACATTGAGAGGAGAGATTCCTTGGAACTTGACGAGTTGCAATGAATTGAGGACCTTATTTTTGAATGGGAATGGTCTTGATGGTACAATACCGCATCAGCTGGGAGCTCTTGAGAAGCTTCAAAGGTTGCAACTTTCTTTCAACAATTTAAGCGGAGAAATCCCATTGTCTATATGGAATCGTACTTCTCTCACCCATCTTTCACTTGCTTATAATCTCTTGGAAGGAAGCATACCGGAAGAGATAGGCCAGTTGAAGAACTTGATGTTTTTTGGAGTAGGTGTAAATCATTTCTCTGGTGCACTTCCATCTTCACTTTACAATCTATCATCTCTCACTCTCATATCAATAGCAGATAATAATTTCAACATTACTCAACTTCCAAACACGATGTTCTCCAGCCTCAGAAATTTGGAATATTTTGGCATAGGTATCAATCAAATTTCCGGTTCGATCCCAAAGTCCATCCCAAATGCATCTTCACTCCAACTTTTTGATATTTCTGCAAACTATTTTTTTGGTGGAGTTCCCAATCTAGGAGACCTAAAAGATCTATGGCTTCTAAATTTAGAATTAAATAATCTTGGGAGCAAATCAAATAGTGACCTTGATTTCATGACATCTTTGAAAAATTGTAGTAAACTTGAAATATTTAGTTTGACCTCCAATGAATGTGGAGGCACTTTATCCAACTCCATAGGGAATTTGTCCACCCAACTCGTTGGGCTATACTTGGGTGGTAACCAGATATATGGTACTATTCCAGATACTCTAGAAAAGTACAGAAGTTTAACATTCTTGGGTCTCGAAGACAACAAATTATCAGGCACCATTCCAACTTCTTTTGGAAATTTAGGTGAATTGAAAGTGTTAGATATAAAGAGAAATCAACTGTCAGGTGCGATACCAACTTCCCTAGGAAACCTTAGCCAATTGATTAAGCTATCAGTTTCAAGGAATATGCTTGAAGGAAAAATTCCTACCACAATGGGAAACATGAAAAAGTTGCTCATCTTAAACCTTTCCAAAAATATGTTTAGCGGAGCTATACCCATTCAGATTTTTGGTCTTTCCTCCTTGTCCATTTTATTAAATTTGTCTCACAACTCATTGAATGGACCCTTGCCTATTGAGATAGGAATGCTTAAAAATCTTGGCACTTTTGATATCTCTGAAAATAATATTTCCGGGGCAATTCCATCAACCATAGGAGAGTGCACAAGTATGGAATACCTTAACTTACAAGGGAATTCCTTCAAAGGGCCCATTCCTCCTTCACTGGCTTTGATGAAAGGTCTTATACATTTAGATATATCTCAAAATAACCTGAATGGATCGATATTGATGGGCCTACAGAAGAGTTCTTCTCTTCGATACTTGAATGTTTCTTTCAACATGTTTGATGGAGAAGTGCCAACAAATGGGGTTTTTAGCAATGCAAGTGCAATATCAGTGATTGGAAATATCAATCTTTGTGGGGGCATTTCTGAGCTACACTTGCCACCATGTCCTAAGAAAGTTCACAAGCAAAGAAAACACAATTCACAAATCATAGTTATTGTGATTTGTGTGACTTTTCTTCTCTTAGTGATATGTTTCTTAGCTTTATATTGGAGGCGAGAAAGAAACAAGAAATCTTCTTCAACTTCATCCAAAATCGGACAATGTCATCATAAGGTGTCATATCAAAATTTACACATTGCAACGGAAGGCTTCTCTACCAGCAACTTGATTGGATCAGGGAGTTTTGGCTCAGTATACAAAGGGAGGCTAGAATTAGAAGATAAATTGGTTGCAATAAAGGTAATAAACCTTCAAAAGAAGGGAGCTCAAAAGAGTTTCTTTTCAGAATGTAATTCTTTGAAAAACATAAGGCATCGAAACTTGGTAAAAATTTTGACTTGTTGCTCCAGTATTGATTACCGAGGACAAGAGTTTAAAGCATTGGTTTTTGAATACATGTCAAATGGAAGCCTTGAACAATGGTTGCATCCTGATCAAGAAAGTGCATATAAGTCAACATTAAATATTTGTCAAAGATTAAATATTATATTTGATGTTGCATCTGCACTACATTATCTTCATTATGAAAACGAGCAACCAGTCGTCCATTGTGATTTAAAGCCTAGCAATGTCCTTTTGGATGATGATATGGTGGCTCGCGTGAGCGATTTTGGGTTAGCAAGACTACTTGCCACCCTTAATGGTGGTTCTCAAAAGCAAACAAGCACATCTGGGATAAAAGGCACGATTGGTTATGCTCCTCCAGGTACAATTTATTAATTTTGAAGCTCCTGTAAATTCCATTTCTTTTATGAAATATTTTTCTTTTTTTTTTTACTTTCAATACAATGAGTTTTTAAGCATTAACCCTAGTCTAACATGCATATTTCAGAGTACGGAATAAGTTATGAGGTATCAACACAAGGTGATGCATATTCTTTTGGTATTCTCATTTTGGAAATGTTAACTGGAAAAAGACCAACAGATCTAATGTTTAAAGATGGCCACAATCTTCATAGCTACATCGAAGCTGCATTTCCAAACAATCTTTTGGAGGTTATAGACGTAGCTCTTGTACCTCAACAAATACAACAAACAACAATAGCAGCTGGAGGAGAAATTAGGATTGAGGAGGGGGCTCTTATGCATCCCAACCATGACAATATTCTAATTTCACTGTTTGAGATTGGACTTGCTTGTTCAGTACAATCTCCAAAAGAAAGGATGAACATGGTTGGCGTACTAAGGGGGCTAAATCAAATTAAAAATGATTTTGGCCATGGGGAAATAAGTCGAAATTGAAGTCATAACAAAGAATGAGCCGGAAATGTAATTCACTCTAGATTATGCTATTATTATTAATTTCTTTGCTAATAGAAATCCTTACTTCTCATGTATTCTATTTCAATTTATATCTTCTCTAAGACTCTTCGTTTGTGAACAAAGACAACCCATGTGCTGAAACAAATGATTACTTTTCATTCAACAAAGTGTCTTTCTCGACGCTTTACTTTTTCATTCAACAAATTGTCTTTGTTGAGGCTTTACTTTTTCATTCAACAAATTGCAATTTGTGTTAGGAAAACAAACAAATTCTGATAATTTTCCATGAATACAAGTACGCCTACATTGGTATTTTGAAAAAAACGGAGAACAAATAAATCACATATTTTAGTTGGTAGAAAATTGAAAGGAAATGTAAGTTTATATTAAAAAGTAGAAGTGAGATTCACAGTAGTAATGATAACTATACAATTCTGAATAAAAATGAAAGCAAATATAAAAATGTAACCTCAGGAACAACAAAAGAAAACTGAATTTTTTTTTTATTCCTGACAAGGATATACAATTCAGCAACAATAGTATGTTAAGCTACAAAATCTAATATCCTTAAATAAAGTTTTCTAAATAAAGAATATATGTTAGAGACTTCATGGGAGATGAATTATCATAAGGGGGGCATAAGTCTTTCTTGGGAGAAATATAACTATACTAGAATACTTAAAATATCAAGATGAGAGAAAAATATCTCAAGGAGAGAAACATAAGTACTTACTATATCAACAAATTTGATTGAACATAGAAAAGATAGAATTGGACAAACTATATCAACAAATTTGATTGAACATAGAAAAGATAGAATTGTACAATGTTAAGCATTCTGAGTTATTGAGATCATTGAAGAACTATAATTTCAGCCGTTCAGCCTTTTTTTAGTGAAATGAGAATATTGTAATGGGCAGGAATGCACAAGGGGGGGGTGAATTGTGCTATTAAAATTTAAACTGAATGAAACAAGGTTTATACTGGTTCAACCCAAACTCTTGGTCTACGTCTAGTTCTCCAACTTCCAGTTGGGTTCCACTAACACTTCAAGATTAAATCAGGCTCTTGAATGCCTTTACAAGTGATCACTCAGTAAGAACTCTTTCTCACAGATCACTCCCCCTTACAACTTGTAAGAATACAACCCTTCCTCTAGGATCCCACTATCCCAAGGAAATCACTCAACAGGTAAGTATTTCTGAAAATACAAAGTTTGCTCACACACTTGAGCTGATAAGATTACAGTTGAAGAACAATTGAGAGAACTCAAATTGAATTGATTGCAGTAGGAAATTGGTAGTTGAATATCACTTAATGCTCTCTACCAACCAATTTCAACTTCAACGCTTTTATATTCCTTGGAAATTTCTGCCCGTTGGTGCAAAGTCTGAGTCTCTGTGCATCAGTTGTGAAGCTGAGAGAGAGATGAAGTTTTGGAGATTGATGATGATTCTGAGTTGCATTTAATGCTCCAGTAGGATATTAGTTGCATTTTCTCTTTCTTTCTCTTCTTTTTGTTATTCTACGAAGTATGGTGTTTGCAGAGACAGGTACAAGTAGCCAACGGCTCTTTATTTATGTCCAACGTAAACTACCTAAAATGGATGCAAGTACAATGTCCAGATATAAAGTTAATTAATCATGAGAAAAGAAACAAATTTGAAAATCATCAAGTGTCAATCGATTTCTGGATGTCCCAATCGATTGCTGTCCCTTGCCTCCAATCGATTGCCTTCAGATTGGTTCAGATTGCTACCTGCAACACTCGATTGATATGTTAGCTATCGAATAAAAATAAGGAGTGTCAATCGATTGCTTTATTTCTCAATCGATTGTCTAATGTCAATCGATTGTTCAAGTTCCAATCAATTGCTTATGCCTTGGATTTAGACTGACTTCCAATCGATTGCCCATTGATTGTTATCTCAATCGATTGCTCGTTGTTTGGCTATTTTGAAAATTTTGGAGCAACAATCGATTGTTCAATCTTCCTATCGATTGAGAGACGCCAATCGATATGCCATCGATTGCAATGGTATCCCTCCAATCGATTGCCGGTCTGAGCCATCAATTGCTTAGCTTAGATTTTGAGAAACAGTTTTTCAAAGTATTTTTCTAAGTTAAGATCTCATGAACCTATAGCCTAAGTCATGTTTAGTTATCATCAAAATCTAAAGTTCAACAAATATATTCATCAAAAAATATTTACAAAGTCGCATGATACATCATTCAACATCAACCCAAGTTAGGTTGCATAACAAGGCAAACACCACTCTCTTGAGTTGGTTATATGGTTTACAAAAGCCGAGTTGGTTAAGGAGATACTCTCAGGAGTTAGAGCCTCATTTAGGAAAGTTCTTTTGTTACGATTATCCCATAGGTGCCAGCATAAGATTCCAAAATAGAGTCTCCAGTGGGTGCCCATGCATCTGGGATTAATATTTCAAAGGAACCATTCTGCTATGGGTTTAGAGAAGAAACCCTGCCTTTTGTTGGGGGTAAAAATTTTCAAACAGCACTCTCTTGCTGTTGAACAGTGTCGAAGGATGTGATTCAAATCTTTCGAAGCTGATTGGCAAAGTTCACAGGTGTTGGTTGAAGTCATTCCTCGTTTCTCTCTTTCTACATTAGTAAGCAACTTGTTCTTCAGAGCTAGCCAAAGAAACGTGCGGACCCTTTGTATACCAGGCCATTTCTAAACCCAACCCCATGGGATGAATTGATCATCCTGGTTGATGTTCTGGTTTGCCTGGTACGCTGATGCAACTGTAAACCTTTCATTTGTAGTTAAGTGCCAGCAGCATGAATCATTCACATTTTGTTGTGATTTGGCGAGTTAGTGGCTTCAATTTGTGAGAGATATTAGGGGGTAGGAGATAGTTGAAGGCATTCCATCGCCACTGACCTGAACAGTCCACATAATCTTTAAGGGGTTTGTTAGATTCAGAGTCTGGGATGTCTGCATACGATAAGGGGTCAGCGGTCCCATTTGTCCAACCCAAGTGTTTCTCCAGAACCGAATGGTGTTTCCATTTCCCACAGTTCATGCAAGGTTAAGGAAAGTCTCTGGCCATGTTGCTGCTATACTACGCCATGTGTGGGATGCAATCTTGGTTTTGAATTCATAGTTTGTCTTTGGTCCCCATTTGTACTTGGCTTTTAATACTTGTACCCATAATTTCACTAGTTCACTGATTAGATGGAAGGCTAGCTTACTTAGAAAAGCTTGTTTCTGTCCTTTGAGGTTCTTTAAGCCACATTCGCTGTGAGAAGTTGGTTGACACATCTTTACCCATTTTACTAGGCTTGGCTTTCGTGAAGTGATGTTTGAGCCCCATATAAATTTGTGGACTATCTTGTCAATTTTATTTCAGCTACTAACTGGGAGTATGGAGGATTGCATGGTGTAGAAAGGTATTACACTAAGGGTAGATTTAGCTAGAGTGATCCTTCCCACCAAGGAGAGGAATTTAGCTTTCCAATTCGTCAGTTTGCTTTGGATGCACTCCACTAGGTAGTGATAGGTATCTTTAGAGACTCTTGAGTGGAGTAGAGGTACTCCAAGGTATTTCCCAAGCCTATTAGTTCTTTGGACATTCACGAAATCGCATATTCGATCAGCATCCATCTTCTTAACATTCTTTGAAAAATGAATTCTTGTTTTGCTCAAGCTCAATACTTGACCTGAAGAAGTGTAAAAGTCAGAGAGGGTTGATTGGATAAGCTGAGTTTGCTCCTGAGATGTGCCACTGAATATGATAAGATCATCAGCGAAAAAAAGATGGGATAGAGGGGAACCCTTTTCCTTAAGCTGATTGTGTGCCAATTTTTCCGATTAACCTCTCTGGTGATGGCTTGGGAGAGGTGCTCCATGCTGTTGGGTACTGGCATTGGCAGCTACCAGCCCACCATGTTGGGCCACCCCAGGGATCCACTCTCGCTTCACCCCGGTATTGGCAGGCCCAACTCAGGTATTGTAGCTCGGTTGGGGGCCGTTCTCGCAGACCCGACCCAATGCTGCAGCATTTGTGGGAGGAGGCCGTGTCATTGGCGCACCCACGGGTTCGATCTCCCAACCAAGCACTTTATAGGCATTCTAGATGCCTCGCTTATCACCACTTGAGCTTATCACCACTTTATAAGTAATCGATACGTGAACGATGAAAAAACGTCCCCTGTGATTGATCAGAGGCTATGATCGAAGTGGCGATAGGAATTATTCAAAATCAATGGTTAAGTCTATTTTAAGCTTTCAAAGTACAGAAATGCATAGGCCTACTTAAGGAAGTTAACGTTAGCACGCAATCTGGTCTCAATAGAGCCATTGGACACCACCTACTTCCAGCGATGAATGAAGAGAGATGATCTAAAGAAAAAACAAGTACAATAGAGTTAATTCTTCTCAGATTACAATCTTAACACTCCTATCAGATTAATCAGCTCTGGACTTACAACGGATATATCTTTACAACGGGCAAGTTTTTTTCAGAAAAGAATATAAAAGCCTTTGTGTGAAGAAGGTGGTTGAGACAATTGATTGCCATATTGATTATCTGTAACTACTGCATTCAATACTCATCAATCCTTAGAAAGTTTACTATTTGATATTCTTTAGTGTGTAACACAATCTTTTCAATAGAGTGAACAGGTTTTTCTGTATTCACAATCAAGTAAGAATTGTTCTTAAGATAGTGGGATCTTAAGAGTAGGGTGTATTTTTACAAGTTGTAAGGGGGAGTGATCAGTAAAGAGAGAGGCATCTTGCTGAAGGCATTCAAGAGCCTGATTTGATCTTGGAAAGTTAGTGGAACCCAACTGAAGGTTGGAGAACTGGAAGTAAGCCAAGATTGGGTTGAACCAGTATAAATTCTGCTTCATTCGATTTTAATTTTTAAAAGGCACAAGTCACCCCCTCTTGTGCATTCCTGCTAAATTACATTTGGTATCAGAGCCTGGTCTTCTCAGAACATACTGATCTTACGATCAGGAGAAGCAAAGATCCATAATGGTAGGATATGATAATGTACTCCCAGAAGGCAGCTCAATTAACAAACCTCCTGGATTCAATGGCGAGCACTACACCTTTTAGAAGATGAAAATGAAGGTTTTCATCAAATCATCCGGATATGATCTTTGGAGGATAGTTGAAGAAGGGAATATCATTCCTATGAAAACTGAGAATGGAGTTCAAGTGCCAAAGCTTCCCCAAGAATTCACTGACGATGATAAGGGAGATCTGGAACTAAACAGCAGGGCAGTCTTGATTCTTCAGAATGCTCTAAGTCAAAAAGAATACTTTAGAGTATGTCATCTGGAGACTGCCAAAGAGATGTGGGATGCTTTAGCAGTTGCTCATGAGGGAACCAGTGGAGTAAAAACAAGAAGAGTAGAGCAATTGGTATCTGACTTTCATCTATTCAAAATGGAAGAAGGAGAACCAATCAGGGAGCTGGAGATCAGATTCACTCATCTAATAAACAATCTTATAACTCTTGGAAGAAGAATTACAGAAGCTGAACAAGTATCCAAGATCCTAAAGATTCTAACTCCTGAATGGAAAATGAAGGCCACTGCAATTCAAGAAATGAGAGGAGAATCAATGAGCTCTATCACATCCCTATTTGGGAGTCTGGCTGAGTATGAAACTACCATTAAGGCTCAAAGAGAGCTCTATGGAGACAAGAAGAAGAAGAATCTTGCTCTTTCAGCCTCAACAAAAGATGATGAGGATGAGGAAGATGAAGAAGAGCTGGATGACGATGAGATAGCCTTTATGGTCAGAAAATTTAGGAAGTTCTTCAGAAATAGAGGAAGATTATAGAGAAGCAGCTCAAGTAATACTAGAAGGGATTTCCAGAAAAATGCTCCTGTATGCTATGAATGTAAGAAGCATGGACACTTTAAATCAGAGTGTCCGAGTCTTCAAAGGTTTAAGGAGAAGGAGAGAAAGAAGGAGAAGTTCCAGGGCAAAAAGAAAGCCTATGTTACCTCCATATGGGGAGATAGTTCAGATGAAAATGTTAGTGATGCTGAGGAAGCAGCCAACCTCTGTCTGGTGGCTCAAGAGGAATCATCTGACAGTGAGTTATATCATACTGACTCATCTTTTCAAGAACTTCAATATGCATATAATGATATACATGTTGAATTTGTAAAACTAGCAAAAGAGGTGTCTGTTTTGAGAAAGAAAAACAAAGAACTTGAAATGAAAACTGAGGAATTGGATTGCTTGAAATGTAAGCAAATTTCTGAATAAAGTCTTCAAAGGAAAGAAAACTTTGAATGCAAAAACTGTGAAAAACTTTTGAAAGAAAATGAAAGGATTTCTAGGATTTTGAAGAAATTCACTAAGAGCACAGAGACACTTGATATTATGCTAATGAATCAAAGAGCCTATAGAGATAAAACTGGGATAGGTTATGATCTAACTCCAAAATTCCTGAAAGAAAAAAATTCTGCATCTAAAGAACAATCCTATTAGAAGTTTTTCAGAAAGGCTTCAAACTATTCATCACCGTTTAGTTTTTGCAATTTTTGTAACAAAAAGGGGCATACTGAATCAACCTGCTATCCCAAGAGACATGGAATATCTAGGTTATACAAATGGGTCCCTAAAGGGACACATCAGCCTAAAGTCCATCAGGATAAAAGCCAACAAACTAATCCCAAAGGACCCAAGAAAATTTGGGTACCTAAATCTGTTTAGTTTGTGCAGGTTTGTCTCAAGGCATCCAACAATAACAAGTGGTATATAGATAGTAGATGCTCAAGACACATGACAGGAGATAAAGAGAAATTGGACAATCTGATCATGAAGGATGGATCTAAAGTCTGTTTTGGTGGAAACCAGTCTGGAAAGATTGCAGGAAGAGGAGACATTGGATCAGTCAAAGATATCTAACTTGTGGAAGGTCTCTGCCACAATCTGCTAAGTGTCAGTCAAAGCACTGACAGAGGTAACTGGATAATCTTTGACTCAAATGAATGCCTCATAGTAGATAAGAATGAATTAGTTATAGATAAATCAAACCTTAAATGTAGATTGAAAGCTAACAGAAATGGAAACTTATATATAGTAGATCTAAATCAACATTTTTTTGAAAAATGCTTTATAAGCAATTCTGATAACTATTGGCTATGGCATAAGAGATTAGCTCATGTAAACATGGCTCAACTGGAAAAACTAATCAAAAAGGATCTTGTCATTGGCATACCTAATTTGAAGGTAAAATCTGATTTATTGTGTGAAGCATGCCAAAAAGGGAAACAAACAAAGTCCTCTTTTAAACCTAAGAAGGAAGTCTCCACTACTAGACCCCTGGAACTGATCCATATGGATTTGGTTGGTCCAGTAAGAGTGAAAAGTCTAGGAGGAAGTCTATACACTCTTGTGATTGTGGATGACTATTCTAGGTTCACTTGGACTATGTTTCTTTTCTCCAAGAATAAAACTTTTGATGCCTTTTACCTGTTTGCCAAGAAAGTACAGAATGAAAAAGACAAGAAAATTAGTTCAATTAGAACAGATCATGGAGGAGAATTTGAGAACCAAGACTTCCTGGAGCTGTGCGCAGAGAATGGTATAAATCACAATTTTTCAGCTCCCAGAACACCACAACAAAATGGAGTGGTAGAGAGGAAGAATCGTGTACTCACAGAAATGGCCAGAACAATGCTAAATGAAAAGGAAGTATCTCAAGCATTCTGGGCAGATGCAATGAGTACAGCTTGCTACATATCCAACAGAGCCTACACTCGAAAAGGAATGGATAAAACTCCTTATGAACTTTACAAAGGAAGAAAGTCAAATGTAAGCCATCTCAAAGTCTTTGGTTCCAAATGTTTCATCCACAACAATGGAAAGGTAAACCTAGGTAAATTCGATCCTAAAGCTGACTCTAGAATGTTTATTAGATATTCTAATAGAAGTAAGGCATATAGAGTTTTCAATAAAAGAACTTCTACTGTTGAAGAGTCAGTCCATGTGGAATTTGATGAAACTGACTCTGAAGAGAATATTGTAACAGAAGAAGAATCAGATTTTCCAAAAAGGTCTAAAAATCTTACACAATCATTATCACCACTAGATGAATCCCATGAGAGAGGCCAAGAGAATGATACTCATGATGCACCAGTTGGACCCTCAGCATGGAGACATCACAGGGATCATTCACCTGAGCAAATCATTGGTGATGTTAATGGTGGTGTTAGAACCAGAAACCAGATTCAAAATGAAATGAATTTCTCAGCTTTTATCTTTGAAATTGAACATTCTTGTATTGAAGAAGCACTAACAGACTGTGACTGGATAGTTGCTATGCAAGAGGAGCTCAACCAATTTTAAAGGAGTCAAGTTTGGGACTTGGTTCCTAGACCTTCAAATTATCCCATCATTGGAACCAAATGGGTTTTTAAAAACAAACTTGATGAATCTAGATCTGTGGTCAGAAACAAGGTACGACTTCTGGCCAAAGGATATAACCAAGAAGAAGGCATAGATTATGAGGAGACTTTTGCCCCAGTTGTAAGATTGGAAGTGATAAGACTTCTGTTGGCCTTTGCATCCCTAAAAAATTTTAAACTTTATCAAAAGGATGTAAAGAGTGCTTTTCTTAATATCATAGAAGAAGTGTATATTGAACAACCCTCTGGTTTTGAAGATTCTTCTAAACCAGACCGTGTTTTTAAACTCAAAAAGGCCTTATATGGACTTAAACAGGCACTAAGGGCCTGGTATGAAAGATTAAGTAATTTCCTATTAAAAAAAGGTTTTACAAGAGAAAAGGTAGACACTACTTTGTTTATCTTGCATAAAAAGAAAAACATGCTTGTAGTACAGATTTATGTAGATGATATTATTTTTTGTGCTACTGATGAATCTCTTTGTGAGGAATTTTCTAAGACTGTGGAGGGAGAGTTCGAGATGTCCATGATGGGAGAACTGAACTTCTTCCTAGGTCTTCAAATTAAACAAAGAAAATATGGGATATTCAGCTCTCAAACCAAGTATGTGAAGGAGATCTTGAAAAAGTTTGGGATGGATCTATCCAAGGAAGAAGAGACCCCCATGAGTTCCACAACATTACTAGATGCTAATGTTAAGGGAAAGGATTTCAATCAGTCTACATATAGAGGTCTGATTGGCTCCCTCCTATACTTGACTGCCAGTAGACCAGACATTTAATTCAGTGTGGAGATTTGTGCTAGATATCAAGCTAAACCAAAGGAATCCCACTACACATGTGTTAAGAGAATCTTGAGGTACTTAGTTGGAACTCAGAATCTGGGATTATGGTACCCCAAAGGATCTCAGGAGTACCTCATGGCCTACTCAAATTCATATCATGCTGGCTACAAAACAACAGAAAAAGTACCAATGGTCAGTGTGAATTTCTTGGAGGATCCTTAATCTCCTCGGCTGTCAAGAAGCAGAACTGTGTTTCCTTGTCTTCTACAGAAGCTAAATATATTGCTGCTGCAAGTTGTTGTGCTCAAGTCCTATGGCTCAAGCACCAATTGAAGGATTTGGGAATGGATTTCTTAGAAGTCCCAATCCTCTGTGACAACACTAGCACAATCAGCCTGGCCAACAATCTAGTTCATCACTCAAGGACTAAGCATATTGATGTCAGACATCACTTCATCAGAGACCATGTACAAAAGAAGAATGTCAAGGTGGAATTCATTCCCACTCACTTGCAGTTAGCAGATATCTTCACCAAGCCACTAGCAGCTGAACAATTCATGTTCATTAGAAGTGAATTGGGAATGGTAAATCCCAGTGAGTTGTAAAATTGTATCAAATCCTTAAGTCTTCTGAATTCATTTAAATTATGCTATGTTTTGATGATAAGATACTAACTTAGGCATTGGAGTGTCAAATTAAAATTCTACAGGTTCTGTGATTAAAGTGAAAAATCCATCGTCCAATTGATCAGGTAGCCCTAATCGATCATAGAACATGTTCTGTGATCGATTAGGCTTAGATTAAAGATGAATGGAACATCGATTAGGGAGAAGTCTACAATCGATTAGAGCTTTCTGATCGATCACAAGGAAGGAGTAATCGATTGGTCATCGATTACTCAGCGTGGACCTATCGATCACAACAATCCCTAATCGATCAGACGCATCCAATCGATCAGAGACTACACTTTGTGATCGATTACAGGGCACACATAATCGATCAGGCGCCAACGGTAACATTTGTAACGTACACTTTTTCTGATAGTTGCATACCTTTTTGCACTTACTTCTCTCATATATATTTGACACATGTAACTGTAGCATCATTCTGCACCATCTGCATTCAATCTTAACTTTATCTCTTCTTTTCTCATCAAACCCTAACGACTCGAAACCTCAAACCCTTTCCTAACAGTTATAACTGAAGTCATTACTCAAATCACCATTATTCTTAACTTCTCAAATCTAGTTACGTTCCTTCGAATCACCAGTCATAACCCTTAAGCCCTCTATATAAACCTCCCCAATGGCACCCAAAATGTGTATACTTGGAAAATACAGAGCCAAAGTTCTCAAAGATACCATTCCCCTTCCTCAAGACGACCCCACAATCAGATACACTCATCCATCTCCACCCTCACCCTCTCCACCATTACCATCACCATCAATGGCCAAAACCCGTGCCAGTGCATCCAAATCCAAAGGCAAAAGTCCTACTATAGTCAGAGTCAGAGAACTCATCTCAAGGGACATAGAAGTTCCCATTGATCCGTCCTTTACTTAGGGTCCTATAGAAGATGCATCAAAGGATATTCAAGGGAGATCTCTTCAGCAAAGATGTGGTTATATGGACATCGATTATCTGGAGAAAAATAATTATCCTGTGAAAGAATGGTTGGGGCCATACAGGGAATGGATAGGGATCAAGAATCACTATCATGAAAGATTCATCAAGGCCTTCTACTCAAATTTGAAGATCTCTGTCACTGAATCTGAGGGAAAGACCACATATATCCGTGTATCCTCTCAGGTCAGAGGGAAGCAATTCTCTTTTAATTGGAAAGATGTGAATCAGTGGCTTCATATGGATGGACCTGGATGGAAGAGTATAATACCTGGCAAGAAAGGGAAAATACCTTGATGATGCACTCAGAAAAATCTATCAACCTGACAGTCCAATAGTTGGAAATCTCAAGCCTGCTCAACTACCCCTGCCTACAGAGTCATCCACTATGCCTACTCCAGATGCATGGTAAACAAGGCTGGGAATTTCTCTCTAATTCTTGAGATTGACAAACCCATCCTATCCATGCTGATCAACAAGACTCCAGTCAATCTTGGGCAGTTAATCTGTGAAGAGTTCCTGAGGTTTCAAAAGACCAAGACTGTCAAGACTCTTCTCCCTTTTGCTCAACTAATCTCCTTCATTTTGTGCAACAACAAGATCTTCTGGCTTGATATTGATCAGAATAAGGAGCCTCCTAGATGCGATCTGACCACTTTGAAGAAAATGGGTTTCCATCCTTTTGGGAACAGTCACATCCCTTCCCTGCCTCAACCAGAAATTCATGTTGAAGAGGGACAACCTCAGGAGGTACCTGAACCAGGAGAAGTTCATTCCTCTGCCTCCCACTCATCTGGGCATATTGCACCAGAACCAATGGATAAGGAAGAAGTAGCACCTGCACCACCAGTTCATCCTGAACTTGCCATACCTATGCCAGAAGGAGGTGCTCCACTCCCTGCTAATATGATTGATCAACTAGTTGAGAGGGTATCAGCCAGGGTAGTGGAAGAATTGTCTCTGGAGCACCAAGCCATGGAGGATAGATTGTTGCAGAGATTGGTGGTTGCTCTAAATGACTCTGTGGTCAAGTCAGTCAAGGAGAACACCCTAACCATCTTCAAGGGGTATGATGCAGTTGTGGAAATGCACAAGTTCCTCCACAACAAAATTGCTGGTATTGAAGACATTCTCAGGCAGAAATATCAAGTTGCTCTACCTGGATCTCCATTGTCACCATTTGCTGGGCATGAGGCCCATCAGGTATCTCCCATTCACTACTGTCCTCACCCATCTCCCACACAATCCTATCCTCCCTCTCCAATCACCAAAACACAAGCCTCTCCCAAACACACATCTCCCACTTCTCCGTCCAAGAAATCATCTCCTTCTAAAAAGTCCACCTCCTCAACATCCTCAGACAACCATAATCCTCCTCCATCTCCTATGACCCTCTCTACTACTACTCCTCTTACTCACCCCAAATCACCCCAAACACAAGCCCTCTCTTCACCAACCCATACCTCTCCATCACCACCTCAGCTTTCTCAAGTCCTTCACTCTCTTCCTCAATTTCCCCCTCGGCCAGAGCCCACTCAGGCCTACTCCAGAAAAGGGAAAGCTGTAGTGGTTGATACTACTTCATCTACTCTTTTTAATGATGCCAAAAAGGGGGAGAAGTGATTCAGTGTAACAACTGATGGAGAAAGCAGCAAAGTGCAAGAAAAGGCTGTGAAAGCTGCTGCCATTTTGTCCTCCATTACTGCTGAAGCCTCTCACATTCCTGAGGATGTCACAATGAGTTAGACTCTGGGAGAAATTCATGAGTTAGCAGAGTCAATCAAGTTAAGCATGGCTGAAGAAGAAAGACTGGTTGAAGAAGCATCAGATCTAGAAGTTGAAGCAACAAATGTCGCTCCAGAAGATGATGATGTTGTATTGGAGGAAGACATGAGCATGGCCATGGTTTTATATGAAGGGGAGCCTCAACCTATTTCTGTAGATATACTGCCTCACTACCTTCAACGAGCAGAAGAGCTACATCAGGAAGTGGAAGAATTTGGCTAAAGGATTGCTCAAAGCCAAAAGGAAAGGGAGGACAGAGATGCAGCAAAGGCTGCAATGGCAGAGGTAGATCAGAAGAAACAAGTACCTCAGCCTGTGATTCCAAGTTGGGGTGTCCAGAAGCAGGTGAAATTTAAGAAGTCTGCCCAGATGCATGAAGTGGATCCTATCCAGACTACCTCCCAATCCATGGAGTCTGGTGGTGAAGAAGAGGGACCGGAAGTTCAATCTGCTGTTAAAGGGAAGAGGATTAAGAAGGCTGCTCCTAAGCCTGCTGTCAAGACAGTGACAAGGAAGAGTACCAGGGCAACCAATGGCATTGTAATTGAAGAACCTAAACTTGCCCCCAAGACTACTGCAAAGAAGAAGGCAGCACCAAAAGGAAAGGGAAAATCAACCAAACCTCCTCCTAAGAAGAAACAGAAGCAGCTGTCATATTTTGAAAGAATGCTGGAAAAGATCAAGCATCTATCTCCTTCAAAGAAGAAGAAGGCTCCAACAAAGAAGAAGAAAGAAGTGGAATTTGAGCCTGAGCCTCTGGAGGAACATTCATATGATTCTGGTCGAATTAGCAGTGAATCTGGGGACTATGATCTGGACACATCAAACTAGAGGGATGACACAGAATCTGACTAAACCAGAAAGCCTCCACAAGTCCTCAACCCTCTTCATATGCATAATAGATATTTCACATGTTTATCTGCTTACTAGTTTACTTATTCTATTTCTAACACTATATTTTCTTTTGTAATGCATGAACTATGATTTTACAATATCTTTGTTATCAGTACACAATTTCTATTTAATCTCCATCTGCCTTATTATCACTTTATCTGTTTCTAATGTTTTGTCATCATCAAAAAGGGGGAGAATTTTAGAATGATAAGTTTTTGATGATACCTAAACATAACTTAGGCATAAAGAAAGGTTGGGTAAAGATCAGAAATGACTTAGAGATAATCTGATAGAAAATTCTAAGTATTGCCTAATCGATCAGGGTTAGATTACAAGATAAGAATTAAAGCATAATCGATTAGAGTCAGATCAGGTTCAGATTAGAAGTTAGGATTGTAGTCGCCCAATCGATCAGAGACCCTTGTGATCGATCAGGGACTCTGTGTAATTGATCAGAGGAATTAGACTAATCGATCAGAGAGCAATAATCGATTAAGAGAAATCAACCTAATCGATTAGAGAGCATTAATCGATCAGAGAACCATAATCGATTAGAGTATATTTAGTGATCGATCAGAGAAAGCACGTAATCTGAGTATAATTTGTTTGCAATCGATTAGACATGCCTAATCGATCAGGGTTCCCCTGTTATCGATCAAACGGGTAATTTTCTAACTTGATATTCAGTGATGCAGGCTGTGATCTATAAGTAATCGATGTGTGATTGATCAGAAACCGTCCCCTATGATCGATCAGAGGCTATGATCGAAGTGGCGATAGGAATTATTCAAAATCAATGGTTAAGTCTATTTTAAGCTTTTAAAGTACAGAAATGCACAGTCCTACTTAAGGAAGTTAACGTTAGCACGCAATCTGGTCTCAATAGAGCCGTTGGACACCACCTACTTCCAACGATAAATGAAGAGAGATGATCTGAAGAAAAAACAAGTACAATGGAGTTAATGCTTCTCATAATACAATCATAACACTCCTATCAGATTAATCAACTCTGGACTTACAACGGATATATCTTTACAACGGGCAAGTTTTTTTTTTCAGAAGAGAATATAAAAGCCTTTGTGTGAAGAAGTTGGTTGAGACAATTGATTGCCATATTGATTATCTGTAACTACTGCATTCAATACTCATCAATGCTTAGAAAGTTTACTATTTGATATTCTTTAGTGTGTAACACAATCTGTTCAATAGAGTGAACAAGTTTTTCTGTATTCACAATCAAGTGAGGATTGCTCTTAAGGTAGTGGGATTTTAAGGGTAGGGTGTATTTTTACAAGTTGTAAGGGAGAGTGATCAGTAAAGAGAGAGGCATCTTGCTGTCACTTGTAAAGGCATTCAAGAGCCTGATTCGATCTTGAAAAGTTAGTGGAACTGATAACTTCTAGGAATTCATGTAATGTTAACACATTTTCCTTGAGTTTTATTCAATCATTGATAAATTTTGGATACTCAAGATAGGAAAATGCTCATTTGATTTTTGGTTGCACATCATTATTTATTTATGTAGATTTTGATCATATTTCTAGTTAGTTTCTTATGTTATTTTATGTAATTCTTGTAGGAATATTTTGATGCAATAACTAAGTGATTATAGCCCTTTCATCAAGCTGACAAGTGGACAAAGCTAAGACGAAACCAAAGCAAAAAAAAACTTCGCCGTGACTTTAGCCGTGGCGAAAGTGATAGCGAAGCCACGGCGAGCACAATTCATTTCTAGATTTTTTTGAGTTCGCCGTGGGCTCCCCGTAGTGAAACCCACAGCGAACTGCATATTTTGCTGTGCGTTTTGACAGAAAAGGCAGACTGAAATGAAATAAATGCTAGGGTTTCGATCTCATTCGACATTCTTCACTTCTTGGGCATTTTTGGGGGTGTTTTGCTCTGCTAGGGCATGGATTTTGGTGGGGATTGAGCTTGGGCTTGGAGCTTTGAAGAGATTTGGGCTTCTCCTCTTGGTTTATCTTCTCCATCTTCATTCTCTACTCTTGTTCTATTTTGTGATGATGTATATTTATGCTCTCATGGAGTTGTTGGATATGAGTGGCTAAATACTTTTATTCTAAAATTATTTTGAACCCTTATATGGATTGACTCTTGATTCCTCCTCTTATTTTGTGATTAATGAGATGTATGTGTTTATTTTACTCTTCTCCTAATGCTTCTAAGTGATTGATCACCATGTAGATGCTGGGTTCATTGATTGATGCTTGAGAGGGCTAGAGTGAGTGTAGAACTTGGGTAAAATAGTGTAAGAACTTGAAGTTTGCATGATGAATGGATGGTTTTGTTGGCAAGATAGAGACATACTTGCTAACCTTACATAGTCACATTAGGATTGGAGCTTTAAAATTGGGTTTTATTAATTATAACAAGAGATTGTGCAATTAATGAGATCAAACACTTGTTCTTGACTTGAGAGAGCTTTTACAAGTGCTCTGTGAATCCTAGATTAGCATATTGTTTCGTTGAGAGCATCTTTGAGAGGAGGTTAATTGAGTTTTATGAAGTACAAGGGGGATACATAATCTTAGGACCCATTTTATCTTTGAAGTTGAAGAATCACTTGTTTATAATTTTATGTTCATTTAGCATATGTTTATTTTCTTACTTAATTTTCAATCTCAATATTTGAGTCACTCAAATTGGGCGAGAGTGTGACAATCATTGTTTGACCAGGTTTTGGAACCAAATCCTCGTGCGAACGATACTCTACTTATCACTTTATTACTTGGCGTGACCCGTGCACTTGCGGTGTGAACAGGAACCCAATTGAAGGTTGGAGAACTGGAAGTAGGCCAAGATTGGGCTGAACCAGTATAAATCCTACTTCATTTGATTTTAATTTTTAAAAGGTACAATTCACCCCCCTCTTGTGCATTCCTGCTAAATTACATGCTTGTGGAGATGCAGGTCATGATGATGGAAACCATTCTAGTGGGGAATCCAGCATCGTCCATGGTATCCTTAATGAAAGCCCAGTTAAGCTTATCAAAAGCTTTTTCAAGATCCACATTGACTGCTAACCACCCCTCTTTTCCTTGCTTTCTATGCATTAAGTGGATAACTTTCTGCATGATTATGATATTGTCAATAATTCTGCGCTCCATAATGAAACTGGACTGTGCCAATGAGATGAGAAGGGGCATTAGGTGTTTCTGCCTATTAGCAATAATTTTG
The DNA here is from genome assembly GCA_037074515.1 of Mimosa bimucronata. Taxonomy (NCBI): domain Eukaryota; kingdom Viridiplantae; phylum Streptophyta; class Magnoliopsida; order Fabales; family Fabaceae; genus Mimosa; species Mimosa bimucronata. The sequence continues at coordinate 9,500,682 of CM073446.1, forward strand.
GTTACTAGCTTACAGGCCATCGTACAAAGGCTGATTGGGAGGAAGTCTTTGACTGAGATAGGGGTTTCTGCCTTTGGGGTTAGAGCAATTGAGGTTGCATTTAAGTCTAGGTCAAGGGCCTCACCTTCAAAGATAGAGGAGATCATGTTAAGGAGGGATATTTTGACTATTTCCAATTGGCTTTAGAAGAAAAGGGCATGCAAGCCGTTAGGTCTAGGAGCTTTGAGTGGCTTCATGTCAAACAGGGTATCTTTGAGTTCTTTCATGGACACTTTTAAGTTTAATTTATTCCAATTAGTATTAGGGAGTCTCAAAAATAATCCTCTATGACGACATAGTGGCATGGGCTGCAGAGGCGAGGAATATAAAGAAACAAAGAAATCTCATACCATCTGTTTCATAGCATCATCATCAATAATCTAGTCTCTGTCATTACTCTTTAGAGCTGATATATAGTTTCTCGAATGACGGATTTTGGCCTTCATGTGGTAATAGGAAGTGTTGCGATCCTCTTGGTCGATCCACTTTGAGCGAGATTTTTGTAGCCAAAGCATTTCCTCTTAAAGGCATGAGGACTTGTATTCTCTGTTAAGTAACTGGATGAGTGATTGGAGGAATGAGGAAAAGGGCGATCCTCGAGGGCTTTCTACGCTCTAGTCAATCTGGCTTCTAGTATTTTATGTTTCTCACCAATTTTACCAAAAGTGGTCTTATTCCATAGTAAGGCTGCTTTTGTGAAGGCAGCAATGTTTTCCTTCAAGGTTTTGCTTTTATCCCATGAGCTTTGGACAAGGTCTGGGAAGGTTGGGTGGGCAAGACAGGTAGCATTGAACCTGAAGTGCTAATTAGTTTTGTGTGTTGAGGCTATTAGGCCCACATTTATTTTGAGAGGGTTGTGATCAGACTGTATTCTGGAGAGGTGAGTAATTGTAGTATTTGGTATGGTTTGAGCCCAAGTAGGGTTCACAAGAAATCTGTCTAGACGAGCAAAGGAAAGCCCTCTCCGTCAGGTATACTTTAGGCCTAAAAATCAAAGGTCTACTAGAGAGGATAAGGATACAAACGAATTGAATGCTGATAATCCTCTACAAATTGCTCCAGAATTAGTGCGACCCTCATGGGCTAATAACACAGCATTAAAGTCACCAGTGATAGCCCAAGGAATGGTGATGGTTTGGGCCAAATTTGATAATTCAGGCCAGAGTTGAGCTCAAATTAAAGCAATTGGGCTTGCATAAATGGAAGTCAAGAGGAATTCACGGCTAATACCAGGGATTCAAACATAGGAGTGAATAACCTACCAATTGTTTGAAAAGATTTGAATATCAACTTTGTTTGTCCAGAGCAACCAAATGCCTCCAGAAAATCCACTTACTTCAACTCGGTGAGAGTTTAGGAAGTAAAGTTTCTGGATTACGCGACCAGCAGTTGTACCGGAGATTCTTGGCTCTACCAAGATTAAGATGTATGGCTTATGTTCTTTTACTAGGGATCTTAGCACTGAGTGGAATTTACTCTTTGCTACACCTTGGAAATTCCATGTGAAAATAATCATTAGAAGAGGGATATTAGTGTTCTATACCTGAAAGTTCAGCATCTTCTGCATTTTCCAACGTGTCATCTGAGTGTGTATCTTCTTGATCACAGTACCATTGTTCCAGAGCCTTTGTGATCGAATTGAGCATTTCATCTGCCAGGGTAGGGGTGTTATCTTTTGATTTGGGCTTCAGGTTTCCTATTTGGAGTCCTAGGTTGAGTTTGACTCCAGGATTGGGGGATCCACGGTCTGGAGGTTTGGGCATGATGTTTTCTATATTTTTGGGTTGGGTCTGAGGCTGTTTTTGGGGATTTTTGTAGGCGGGTAAGGTTTTAGGCCCCTCAGATATTTTAGGGTTCGTTTTGGGGTTGGGAATGGAGATAGTAGTTTGACTGGGGAGATCTAGTGATGTCATGCCCTAAAATGTTTTAGCATAACCCGCACGAGGTATAGGGTAACCTCACCTCGTAAGCCTATCCAACTAATTATTTCTTGCTTAGAAACAGCAAAATTACTATATCAATATAATATGAAGTAATACTAACTATATTCATTCATGGAGATTATTTATACAAAAATTTTATTTACACTTTGGACTTTGCAAACAAACTTACAATAGTCATCAATCAGTTATTCAACCATTTTCATTAGAGGAACTAACACAAAACGATAAGCTAGCGTAGCACCAGCCTACGAATAACAAGCGCAGCACAATAGCCGCGAACAAATGCAACCCTAAGGTTACGAATAACAAGCGTTTTGTGTCTAGCTCCCCTGCTTAAGGCATTCACATTTTTAATAAAAGCAATACAAGTTTAAATAATTAGTTCCCTTTATTATCACTTCCATTGGCAGAGAACCACGACCACTTTGTGAAATCTGATTTAGTACTTCCACCCCATACGTGTTTAACTCAACTTTCAAATGATCAATATATATCTAGAACCATCAAACAGAAGGGTTCCTTGTTAGTTTCAGCCTTTACAATTTCAAGTCTAAAATCGTTTCTTTAAAGTGAAGTACCATATACAAACCTATATTTCACATAAACTAATATTCTCCTATAGCATCGACATATAATAAAAACTCCATTTTTATAGTACATAATCATAAACATAATTGATACTATTAAAGATCATTAGATAGATAAAATCAAGAACATAATAAACAATTTGTATAATAAGATCGATTTAAAACATTTAATTGCTTCAACCCTCTTTTTATAGGACCTCAACAGAACGAATTACAAGCGTGGACACAATGTCCACGAGGGTAAACTAACCAAGCGCAACTCAAAGCCACGAAGACAAGCGCAGTACGAGGCCACGAAGACAAGCGCAGCACAAGGCCACGAAACAAGCGTAGGTACAAAACCCACGAATAACAAGCGTGAGAATGAATCCCACTATTATCAAGCGTGAGTATTGTGCCCACGAGTGTCAAGCGAGCTCAATGTTAACCATGGTACACAAAGGATTAACAGTACTGCTATTAGTAACCAGCGTTCTGTATTTAGCCCTCTCGAAAACATTTACAAGCATGCTCGGGGTCAAGTTAACATATAATATGTAAAACGATTTTTCTATACTGAGATTACATAACAAATGTTTCCTAGCGAAGGACCCCAGCATGTAGTTCACAAGAATCATTACAAACAATTCTTTAATGTTTTTGCGTATGTACGTTGCTAATGAGTGAAATGATATAAATATCAATTAAGTAAATTTCTATAACAAATCATTATCTCATCTAACTATCCAAGTCCAAATATAAATAAATATTGACTTAATTCCAATGAACGTCTTTAGGAAATAAATCTAAAGATTTGATACTTCAATAAAAAAAATATAACATGTAATAAAATATTAATGAGACGCTATTCACATACAACAATAATAGCATCCTATTTGAAAATAACAGCCCAATGCCAATTAAACACAAGCAATAACAATTCTCCCAATTTTAAGATTTAACCTACCCATACCTAAACCCACCTCACCATATTGTTAACTTTTCCCTTGATTATACCAAGTTTCAGTTGTTCCATGGTATCAATCAGCCCCCAAAAAATGGCATTTCAATAGAAGAGAAGGATGAGAAGGGATTCATAACACTCACAATAAATTTAAATTAACTTATTTCTTATATACCGTTCAATCATATTTCAAGAACCTTAAAGTGTACTTTGCCTCATGCGTAACATTTGAAAATCTCAGAGTATCAATAAACAGACAACATCTAATTTTCATTACTCAATATTTATTGTACAGAATTGGGAATACCCAACAGTAAGTATAGAAATAACTTCCAATTCCAAACATTCAACTCAAACAATATATACAAAATCATATAAGAAGATAATCATCATGTCTATAACTTTTCAGAGTAACCTTTTCTAGAACGAATGATTAAATCAACTTTTGCAATAAAACTAGCTTTAACACATTTCACCACAGTTGCACAATAAAAAGAAAGCTTAAAATAAAAACCACCACACCTACCCACAAATTACATACACTTCCAAATATATACAGATTTTGCCCTTGAACTATTAACCAAATAGTTTCCAATAATCCACTAATTTCATATCCAACTTTATTATAAATAACAATTGCATCTTGTATCAAGAGTTAGTAATCCATGCCAATTAATTAGCCATTTCAACTAGAATCAGTTCAAACATCCAAGAAAATATCCTATTCTTTCCTCATTTTGCACTTCTATTCCTTAATTTCCTGGAGGTATAAATGGACTTTGCATTATATGATATATTATTAAGATAAACCAAATTCAAACATTATAATTAATTTATATTTCTTTTGTCTTATCTAAGCTACCCATTTGGTTATAATTTCCTCTCAAACCTTTTAACAAACACCCTGTGGGTAGGACAAAACTGAAACACTTTCATCACACTTGATTTTATCTGACCCAAGCCTCCAGCCCAACAACATCCAAATGCTAAAATTTATTATGCCTCCTAACTTAGTTCTTGATCAAGAATCAATTTAAACTAAGAGAAATCAATGCTTAAATCCATATCGTTGCTCTTGTAAACTCTAGAAAAATACTACAAAAATTACCATTTCAAATAGTCTTCTTTTTTTGATCAGTTAAGCCATGAAAGGTCACCAAGTTTCTTCATTAGAAGCTGGAACGATGCTTTGTATAAACACACACATGGCAGCAACTAGAAGACAAGAAAGATGATTAGCACTAGAGAGAGAATACGTTGAACTCACATCAACACACGCACTTGGACTGAGTAACGGAGGAGACGACATCGATGTTGAGTCGAGGAATTTGAGGCTTTCAAGACAGTACCCACATAATTGATATAGAAGGGGGGAACTAAGATAATTATTTGCTTAAGTTCAAACTCACCCACTCATTAAGGACCGACGGAGGAAGATGGATGCTGAACACAAGAGGAACTCAACACATCAAAAGTTTAATCACCAAAATTACTTATAGGTCCCAATCTAACAAAAATTAACCTTCCAAACCTTTGGATAAGCTTCTAAGAACAATCTGAAGTATATAAAATTTCTAAGAGGCAACCCAATTGAATTTCACCTCAAAAGCCTAACAAATTTCGTTTTGAAATCTAACCTAAATCAAAGGAAAACAAACAGAGGAACAAGGTTGGGATTACTTACTATGAACTAAAGGGCTTCAAATCGATCTTCAGTCCACCAGAAATTTGCCATCGAACAGCCTCCCTACCTTCCCCAAAAAAAACCCCGTCGACCCCCTCTTTCTCAATTGGCATCGTGAAGAAAACCAGAGAGGAGAGCCTGCACGGCGGCCACCGTTCTCATCGACGGCAGCGGCCTCCCTACTTTCCACCACTCTCCCTTTCATTCTCTCCTAGTGCTCGATGGTGAAGGGAAGAGGAAGAACAATGGAATAGCGGTGATGATTCTTGATGCAGGGGAGGGAACCCCAGGAATTGGAAAGGAACAGGGAGTATATATAAAATAAAAAAGAAAACGAAATAAGTAATAAAGGAAAAGACTAATAGGTCCTTAAATCCTCATAATAAGGTAGATTTTATTAAGATAAATTCCTCTTTTTTATTTTCTTAAAATTTTCACTATATCAAGTTAATATTTTTCTCCCACCATAATCACTTATGAGTCTAAAAATATTTTTTTTCTAACTTCAAGTTTCCCAAATTTAGGGAGAAATTAGACCTTTAAAAATTTCCAAAACACTACCATTTCATTAACTTTATCAATAAAACTTTCTAACTCCTAATTTAATCCCCGAGTTAGCTTTTAAATTTTCATTAATCCTTAGTAAGATATTTGGGATGTTACAAGTGAGGAGCTCGAGGACTGAGCTTTGTATGCTTTGTAATTGACAGGTATGCACAAGAAGGGGTGAATTGTGCTATAAATTTAAATTGAAGAAAACAAGACTTTATACTGGTTTAGCCCAACTCTTGGCCTACGTCCAATTCTCCAACTTTTAGCTGGGTTTCACTAGTACTTCAAGATTTAACCAGGCTCTTGAATGCCTTTACAAGTGATTACACAGTGAGCTACCTCTCACTAATCACTCCCCCTTACAACGTGTAAGAATACACCCTACTCTTAAGATCCAACTATCTTAAGAGTATACCTCAATTGAAATGTGATTACAGAAAAGCTTGTTCACTCAATGAAATGATTGTGATACACACTGAAGTACAATATGCAATGAATGAACTCTCTAAGATTAGGTGAGTATTGAATGCAGTAAGTGTAACTAGCACAAATAATCAATGTAAGCAATCAATGTTGTCCACCCACTTCTTCACAATGGCTTTTATACTTGCTTCTGGAAATTTGCCCGTTGTGTAGGTTATAGCCGTTGCTTGTTCTTTGTGCCAGTGAGCTGATTAATCTGATGATGGAGTGTTTAAGATATGTTCTGGGTGCAGCATTAACTCAATTGTACTTGTTTTGCTTCAGCTCATCTCTCTTCATTAATCACAGGAAGTGGTTGGTGTATCAAACGGCTCCAATGGCACATCTATGTGTAACGTTAATTTACCAAAGTAGACCTGAGTACTTTTCTACACTTGAAAGCTTAAAATAGGCTAACCATTCAATTTGAATTAAATCTATTGCCACTTTGATCATAGCTTCTGATCGATCACAGAGTCTGGTTACTGATCGATCACGTATCGACCATACATCAATTAGACCTGCATCACTAAACATGAAGTTAAAAAATATTTCGTCTGATCGATCACAGGGGGTCCCTAATCGATTAGACTTATCCAATTGATTACACTCAGATTACATTCAGATTATAGCCATTATCTGATCAATCATGCATTGTCCTCTGATCGATTAAGCCTGTCTGATCGATTGGAAATAGATTACACATGAGTTATTCTTTAGTCCTTCTGATCGATCACAGTGGAGGTCTGATCGATCAGGCTTATCCAATCGATTGCATTAAGTTCTTCTGATTCCTCTAATCAATCGCACTAGCAATTAGTTCATTTTTCACTTTCTCTGATCGATCACAGGGGTCTTTGATCGATTGGGCGCCTATGCTCTTAACTTATAATCTAATCCTGATCGATTGGGCAAAACTTAGGATTTTTTATCAGATTGTTTTCTAAGTTATCCTGATCTACATCCAACCTTTCTTTATGCCTAAGTTAAGTTTAGTTATCATCAAAACTCATTATTCTAACATTCACCCATTTTTGATGATGACAAAACATAAGATATAGTCAAAGGTAGTCAGAAAGCAGATGTGAACTGATAATCATAGATATTATAGAATTATAAGTCATTGAGTACAATTTAAAAAGGCATAGTAGCAGAAACAAGAACACATGAAATAAGAGGCAAATAAAGATATGAAATATGGATTATGCAGATGAAAAGGTAGGGGCAAGATGGTGGCTTTCTGGTTTAATCAGACTCTATGTCACTCCTCCAGTTTGATGTGTCCAACTCATAGTCCCCAGATTCACTACTGATTCAACCAGAGTCAAATGAGGGTTCCTCCAGGAACTCATCCTCAATCTCAACCTCCTTCTTCTTGGCAGGAGCTTTCTTCTTCTAGGGAGGAGATGGAGGAGGAAGGTAAGATAGGAGTTTGTCCAAGCGAGACTGCTGCTTTTGCTTCTTTGAAGGAGGCTTGGTGGTTTTTCCTTTAGGAGTAGCCTTCCTCTTTGTTGCAGTCCTAGGGGCAGGCTTAGGCTCTTCAAACACAATGCCCTTGATTGCCCTAGTGCTTTTCCTTGTTGATGCCTTTGCTGAGGGCTTAGGGGTTGTTTTCTGAACTCTTTTCCCTTTTGCAACAGATTAAACTTCTGGTCCTTCTTCTTCACCACCAGACTCCAAGAATTTAGAGGTAGTCTAAATGGGATCCTCCACATCCTTATGAGCAGTCTATTCAAATTTCACCTGCCTCTGGACCCCCCAACTTGGAAGGATTGATTTAGGCAGAGAAGCTTGCTCTTCCTTTTCTTTTGCTTCAGCCTCCTCTTTGTCTATGGCTTCTGCTTCAGCCTTGGCCTTAGCTTCTTCTTTTGCCTTGGCCTTGGCCTCAGCCTCAGCCTTGGCTTTCTGCTCTTACTCTTTCTCAGCTCTGATTTTGGCATCTCCTTCTGCAAAAATTTCTTGTACCCTTCAATGAATATATGGCCAAGTGTCAACTGATACAGGTTAAGGCTCTTCCTCATACAGTAACATGGCCATCCTTGTGAAGTCCCACATTGGCTGGGATCGAGATGTTCCTAGCCTATATAAGGTGATGGACTCTCCTTCCCATCAGGACGCGTTTTCATAGGTGAGTGTGGGAGGTTTCGGCCAGTATCCCTACCATGAGGAACAAAACCGTGAGGGGAGTGTGTGGGGCCCATAGCTATGGGAGCATCCCTACCCAAAGCGGACAATATCCTGATCGAGTTTGGGCTGTTACAAATGGTATCAGAGCCAGGCTCGGGTCGATGTGCCAGCGAGGACGCTGGGCCCCCAAGGGGGGTGGATTGTGAAGTCCCACATCGGCTGGGATCGAGATGTTCCTAGCCTATATAAGGTGATGGACTCTCCTTCCCATCAGGACGCGTTTTCATGGGTGAGTGTGGGAGGTTTCGGCCAGTATCCCTACCATGAGGAACAAAACCGTGAGGGGAGTGTGTGGGGCCCATAGCTATGGGAGCATCCCTACCCAAAGCGGACAATATCCTGATCGAGTTTGGGCTGTTACAATCCTCATGTCCTCCTCTTGTGTTTCCAGCACCACATCATCATCTTCTGGAGGGACATTGGTGACTTCAACTTCTTCCTCTACCAAAACTTCATCTCCAGCGCCATGCTTAATTTGATTTCCTCTGCCAGTTCATGAATTTCTCCAAGAGTCTGACTTATTAAGACTTCCTCAAGATTTCGGGGAACTTCAGAAGCAATGGATGTCAGAACAACAGCAGCTTCAACAGCCTTTTCTTGAACAATGCTGCTTTCCCCCTCAGTTGTAACACTGAATCTCTTCTCCCCCTTTTTGGCATCATCAAAAGGAACAGAGGGAAGGGTAGGAGAGGAGTCAATCACTATGGCTTTCCCTTTTCTAGAATATGTCTGAGTAGGATCTGGCCAAGGAGTATATTAGAGGGCTGAGGGCTGGATTTGAGTAGGTTCAGATGGTGGTGGAGTGGTGTGAGATGATGGAGAGAGGGCTTGTGTTTGGGGTGATTTGGGGTGAGCAATTGGAGTAGTGGTGATGTTCATAGGAGAAGAGGAGAGTCTTGGTTGTCTGAGGAGTCTGAGGAAGTTTCATTGAAGGGAAATGAGGGTTTGGATGAGGGAGGAGTGTGTTTGAGAGAAGCTTGTGTTTGGGTGAATGGAGAAGTAGGATAGGTTTGAGAGGGTGATGGATGAGGAGAGTAGTGAATAAGGGATACCTGATGGGCTTCATGCCTAAAAAAATGGTTCCAATGGAGAACCAGGGAGACCAGCTGTATAACTTTTCTTGAGAATGTCCTCAAGGCCAGCAAGTCTGTTGTGGAGGAACTTGTGCATATCCACCACTGTATCATAGCCCTTGAAGACAGTCACGGTGCTTTCCTTGACTGATTTGACCACTGTGTCATTCAGGGCAGTCACCAACCTCTACATAAGCCTGTCCTTCATGGCTTGATGCTCTAAGGTCAATTCTTCCATGCTCTAAGGCCCCTCCTGCAGGTTCAGGTGCTGTTAGTTCAGGTGCTACTAGTGCAGGTTCCACTGGGTCAGATGAGTGAGAAGTAGAGGAATGGACTTCTTCTTCATGTGCCTCCTAAGGTTGTCCTCCTTCCTCAGGAATTCTTGCTTGTGGTGGTGCAGGAACATGCCCTTGTCCAAAAGGATCCATTAGGGTGGTAAGATTTGTAAATGACAGGAATGCACAAGAGGGGGTGAATTGTGCTTTATAAAATTTAAAACTTAGTGAGAATAGGCTTTATACTGGTTCAGCCCAAATTCTTGGCTTACATCCAGTTCTCCAACTTTCAGTTGGGTTCCACGAATCCCCAAGATTCAAACCAGGCTCTTGAGTGCCTTTACAAGTGATCTCTCACAGTAAGAACTTCCCCTTACTGATCACTCCCCCTTACAACTTGTAAGAATACAACCCTTTCTCTGGGATCCCACTATCCCAAGGAAATTACTCAAACTAGAAGTTGTTCGATCACCGCAAGTGCACGGGTCGTGCCAAGTAATAAAGTGATAAGAAAGTATCGTTTCTACGAGGATTTGGTCCAAAACCTGGTCAAACAATGATTGTCACACTTTCGCCCAATTTGAGTAATTAAAATATTGAGATTTAAGATTAACTATGAAAATAAACATATGCTAAATGAAAACAAAATTATAAACAAGTGATTCTTCAACTTCAAAGATAAAATGGGTCCTAAGATTATGTATCCCCCTTGTACTTCATAAAACTCAATTAACCTCCTCTCAAAGATGCTCTCAACGAAACAATGTGCTAATCTAGGATTCACAGAGTACTTGTAAAAGCTCTCTCAAGTCAAGAACAAGTGTTTGATCTCATTAATTGCACAATCTCTTGTTATAATTAATAAAACCTAATTTTAAAGCTCTAATCCTAATGTGACTATGTAAGGTTAGCAAGTATATCTCTATCTTACCAGCAAAACCATCCATTCATCTTGCAAACTTCAAGTTCTTACACTATATTACCCAAGTTCTACACTCAATCTAGCCCTCTCAAGCATCAATCAAGTGTACCCAACATCTAAATGGTGATCAATCACTTAGAAGCATTACGAGAAGAGTAAAATAAACACATGCATCTCCTTAATCACAAAATAAGAGGAGGAACCAAGAGTCAATCCATACAAGGGTTCAAAATAATTTTAGAATAAAAGTATTTAGCCACTCATGTCCAACAACTCCATGACAGCATATATATACATCATCACAAAATAGAACAAGATTAGAGAATGAAGATGGAGAAGATAAACCATGAGGAGAAGCCCAAATCTCTTCAAACCTCCAAGCCCTAGCTCAATCCCCACCAAGCTCCAAGCCCTAGCAGAGCAAAACACTCCCAAAATGTCCCCAAAGTCGAAGTGAAACCCTAGCTTTTATTTTAGTTCAGTCTGCCTTTTCACCAAAACGCGTAGCAGAGCACAAAGTTCACCGTGGGTTAAAAAATGCCAGAAATAAGTGATGCTCGCCGTGGCTTTCGCCGCGGCGAGCTGACGGCAAGCGAGTAAAAATGGGCAGAGGCAAATGTTGTTCGCCGTGGCACCGTGGGTCTTGCCACCGCGAAGTCCCCTTTATTCTGGTCCTTTGCTCTGGTTTCCTCTTTGCTTTATTCACTTGGGAGCTTGGTGAAGAGGCTATAAGTACTTGGTTATTGTATCAAAATATTCCTACAATATTTACATAAAACAACATAAGAAACTAACTAGAAATATGATCAAAATCTACACTGATAAACAATGATGTGCAACCAAAAATCAAATGAGCATTTTCCTATCTTGAGTATCCAAAATTTATCAATGATAGAACAAAACATCAAGGAAAATATGCTAAAATGACATGAATTCCTGGGAGTTATCAGAAGTATATCAGGAAAATACAGAGATTGCTCACACACTTGAGCTGATAGTATTACAGACTGAAGAACAGATGAGAGAACTCAGATAGTATTGATTGCAGTAGGAAATTGTAGTTGGATATCACTTAATTCTCTCTACCAACCAATGTCAACTTTAACTCCTTTTATAGTCTCTTTAGATTTTCTGCCCGTTGGAGTAGCTGAGTTTCTATGCTCTAGTCGTAAAGCTAAGAAGGTAGAAGATCTGGAGAATGATGATGATTCTGAGTTGCATTTAATGCTCCAGTATGAAGTTTGTGTGCTTTTTCTCATTTCCTCATTTCTCGTTCAGTGTACTGTGCCAGAAGACTAGATTGCTGTGAGTAACGGCTCTCTGTTTATGTTTCTTTGTGTCCAACGTAAACTGCCTGAAATAGCAACAAGTACATCTTGCAATATAAAGATAGTTAGTCATACGAGAAGAAATAAATTTGAAAATCTTCAGTCTTCAATCGATTGCTAGAGCTGCCAATCGATTGGTGTTTCTGGCCGTCAATCGATTGCCTTCAAGTTGGTTCAGATTACTACCTGCATCACTAGATTGAAATGTTAGCTATCGAATAAAAACTGAGTTAGTCAATCGGTTACTTGATCTTTCAATCGATTACCTCATCTCAATCGATTGATTAAGCTTCAATCGATTATCCAGTCCTTGATTTCAAACTAAGTTCCAATCGATTGCTTATCGATTGCAGTCCCAATCAATTGCTATTACAATCAATCGATTGATCGTAGACTGATAACTTAGAATGATTTTGAGCTTCAATCGATTATACATTCTTCCTATCAATTCACAATCCTCAATCGATAGGCCATCGATAGGCCATCGATTGCATAATACTTTCTCCAACCGATTGCCTATTCTTTCCATCGATTGCTTAACTTAGATTTTTGAGAAACAGTTTTTCTAAGAATTTCTCTAAGTTAAGATCTCATAAACCTATAGTCTAAGTCATGTTTGGTTATCATCAAAATTCAAAGTTCAACAAGATTACATTTTGGAGGCTCCAGGTTCTTCTCATTGTCTAGCCAGAAAATTTTGTTGTTGCACAAAATGAAGGATACCAGTTGTGCAAATAGGAGATGAGTCTTGACAGTCTTGGTTTTCTGGAATCTCAAGAACTCTTCACAGATAAGTTACCTAGGATTGAGAGGGACTTTATTGATGAGCATGGCTAGAACAGGATTGTCAATGTCAAGGATTTGAGTGAAGTTCCATGCCTTGTTTACCATGCATCTAGAGTATGCATAGTGAATTACTCTGCTGGCCGGTGGCATCTGGGCAGGTTTGAGAGTTCCCAAAACTGGACTGTTAGGATGATAGGCCTCCAAAAGGTCACTGTCAAAGTACTTCCCCTTATCCTGCCAAGTGTTGTATGCCTCCATCCTTGGCCTATCCATGTCAAGCCACTTATTTAAGTTTGTCCAATCAAAGGAAAATTTCTTCCCTCTGACTTGTGATGACACAGTGATCCCTGAAGTCTTTCCTTCAGCCTCAGTGATAGAAATCTTCTTGTTGGAGTAGAATGCCTTGATGACTCTCTCATTATACTGATTATTGATCCCTATCCATTGCTTGTATGGCTCTAACCACTATGTTACAGGATAGTCATTCTTTTCCAGATAATCAATATCAACATAGCCACATCGTTGTTGAATGGATCTCCTTCCAATATCCTCTGATGATTCTTCAATGGGACCCTGGGCATAGGATGAATCAATGGGAACTTCTATGTCCCCTGAAATGAGTTCTCTAACCCTCACTGTTGTAGGGCTTTTGCTTTTGGACTGGGAGGCAATGGCATGAGTCTTAGCCATTGGTGAAGATGGATGAGAGGTTGAGGGAGGAGAGGTTTGTTTGTATTTTTAAGGACTTTTGCTTTGTATTTTCCAGGTATATGCATTTTGGGTGCCATCTGAGAGGTTTATATAAAGAGTTAGGGGTTATGTCTAGTGATTCGAAGGGATGCAATAGGTTCAGAGGGGTTATGACGAGTGATGATTCGAGTAATGGCTTCAGTTACGACTGTTACAAAGAGGTTTGAAGAGGGTTTGATGTATCGGGCCATTAGGGTTTCATGAGGAAAGGAAGAAAATGATTAAGAGTGAATGCAAGTGAGTGCAAAATGATGCAACAGTTACATGGGTCAAATATATATGAGAGAGTAGATGCAAAAAGGTAAGCATCTATTAGAGAAAGTGTATGTTGCAAATGTTATCGTTGGCTCCTGATCTATAACATGTGCCCTGTGATCGATCACAGAGCCTAGTGTCTGATTGATTAGATGTGTCTGATCGATTAGGGATTGTTGTGATCGATTGGTCCACACTGAGTAATTGATGCCTGATCGATTACCCCTTCCTTGTGATCGATCAGACAGCTCTGATCGATGGCAGCCTTTCCCTAATCGATTCCCTCATTCTTTTCTGATCGAAGCTTAATCGATCACAGAACATGTTCTGTGATCTATCAGAATTCTCTAATCGATTAGACGGTGAAGTTCTTTACTTTGAACATAGAACATGCAAAACATTTGTTTGCCACTCTGATGCCTAAGTTAGTATCTTATTATCAAAAGATAGCATAATTTAAATAAATCTAGAAGAGTCAAGGATCTAATACAGTTTTACAACTCATTAGGATTTACCATTCCCAATTCTCTTCTGATAAACATAAATTGTTCAACTGCCAGAGGCTTGGTGAAGATATCTGCTGGCTGTAGGTGAGTGGGAATGAATTCCACTTTGACATCCTTCTTTTGCACATGGTCTCTGATGAAGTGATGTCTGACATCAATGTGCTTTGTTCTTGAATGATGCACTGGATTCTTGGCCAAGCTGATTATGCTGGTGTTGTCATATTAGATTGAAACTTCTGAGAATTCCAACCCCAAATCTTTCAATTAATGCTTGAGCCACAGAACTTGAGCATAACAGCTTGTAGCAACAATATATTCAGCTTCTGTTGATGATAGGGAGACGCAATTCTGCTTCTTGCTGGCCCATGTAACTAATGATCCTCCCAGGGACTCACATTGACCACTGGTACTTTTTCTATTAGTCTTGTACCCAGCATGGTTTGAGTCTGAGTAGACCATGAGATATTCTTGAGTTCCCTTTAGGTACCATAATCCCAGCTCCTGAGTTCCAACCAGATATCTTAGAATTCTCTTGACACATTTGTGGTGAGATTCCTTTGGTTTGGCTTGATATCTTGCACACATCCCCACACTGAATTGGATGTCTAGTCTACTGGCGTTAGGTATAGGAGAGAACCAATCAGACCTCTACGTGTGGACTGATTGAAGTCCTTATCCTCTACATCAGCGTCCAATAATGCTATAGAGCTCATGGGTGTGTCTTCTTCCTTGGATAGATCCATCCCAAACTTCTTCAAGATCTCTTTTACATATTTAGACTGAGAGATAAATATTCCATCTTTCTTTTGTTTGATCTGAAGACCTAGGAAGAAATTTAATTCTCCCATCATAGACATCTCAAATTCTCCCGCATAGTCTTAGAAAATTCTTCACAGAGAGATTCACATCAGTAGCACCAAAAATGATATCATCAACATAAATTTGTACTATAAGCATGCTTTTCTTTTTATGCAGAATAAATAGGGTGGTATCCACTTTTCCTCTGGTAAAACCTTTATCTAACAGAAAATTACTTAATCTTTCATACCAGGCTCTTGGTGCCTGTTTAAGTCCATATAAGGCCTTTTTACACTACTACAGAAAGGGTTTTTTCAGTCTGTTATTTAAGGGTTTTAATGTCACTTTTTTATGTGACATTAAAAGTAGTGACTTAGAAAAAATGGTTATTTTACATCAAATAAAATATGTGACGTGGAAAGTCTGATTTTCCAAGTCAAAAGTTATGAAACAACAGACGTAGATAAGTCGCTGAATCTTTTTTTTAAATATCTGAGAATTCACGTCACATGTTTAGAAAACATGTGACATGAATCATCTCTGGGAATAAATTACGTCACTTATTAGCCAAATAAGTGACGTGGTTTCTCCACAAATCACGTCACTTATTTGGCTAATAAGTGACGTGGTTTATTCCCAGAGATGATTCACGTCACATGTTTTCTAAACATGTGACATGAATTGCTTTTTTTTTTTTACTATTTTCGTTTGGTCTTATTTTCTTTTTCCCATTTGCTGTCTCAGAAAATAGATAGCAATCAGCCAACACAACAGATAGCAATCAGCCAAGCAAATATCATAAAACAGACAACAGATAGCAATCAACCAAGCTAATATAACTAATCAAATCATACTAAACATCTATACTTGTGTTGCTACTACTACACAAACCATTATTTTTACACAATTTAGTATTTTGTACAATGATCAATCATTTCTACTAACCAAATCTGAAAGTAAAAATTCAGCAACACTCTCACGAATTGAATTAAGATATTCATCTATAAATGTGGTGGTGGTTCCATCATAAAACTGCAACAATAAAGATGTGATGATCAATGCAAAGAAATTACATAAAATATTATATATTTTTGTGTTAACTGTATCAATCATATAAGAATTTATAAATAAGAATTTAACTTATACCTGTGAGAATAATGTGGTTCATTCACTAATAATAATGTCATAAATATACTTCATGACGTAATACCCGCACTCCTTATTGGTCGGTTGCCTAGGGCACTTTAATCACAAGAAGCGGTATAAATTAATAGCAAAGTATTTAATATATCTCAATTGACTAACATTGAAAGAATTTAAATCAAAAGTACTTACTCTAGGTCTTTGTAGCACGACGTCTTGATGTTCTTCACCAGTTTCTTCCATTGAATGCCACTGAGATATACCCCTAAAATGGAACCAAAATTAGAACATATACATGGGAATAATTTATTTGGGCCACTAGTATATAATAAAGATATTAACACTACTCACTTTGATAGGAGAGTTCTATGATAGGAGGTTATATTACGCCTCAACGAGTCAAACCAAACCAGACGATGATCCCTAGGGCAAACGACAGCTAGTGTCCAGTGCTTACTGAAAGACATTAAAAATAATAATAACATTTACAAATGTGTATAATGATGAAAAGTTGGAAAAATGAAACAATCAAACTTACTCTTCAAGAATAGGTGCAAAATTGATAGTTCCCTGGTTCGATGACATTTGATGGTTGACGTATGCCAGCATGTTGTCATCATAATTCCTCTTCTCTGCCGGGGTATTGAAATCATCCCTTCTCACCAATGCCAATGGACTGAAGAATTTGTATTGTCCCCTACCTAATCTTTGACACAAGCTGTGGAAGTACCTATATATCATAGACAAATTGAAATAAAAAAGGGATTTAATAAGAATACTGCTGAGACATAAAAAGTAACGGTAATTTATTACATAGTCACTAACTCAAGCCATGCAAGGTTAATTTCTTGCAGCTTCAAAAATTCCCTGATATCTTGGGAACTATAAAGCAAAAATTGGTATGTACGATCAGGACTGACTACTCCTGGAGGCATCGTAAAGGGCATAGATTGTAAATTTGGCTGCATCTCCCGTAGGAGCTAGAGAAAAGGATATTTTTCTGAAAAGGTCTGCAGGGCGATAAAAAAATCACTGTTATGTTATTCCTAAACCAGAAAAATATCAAACCAGCAATCTCAAAACTTAAGTGTGTACCACATCAACCGGCGGGTATGGCGCCTTTTGTGGCGTCTTGTGTACAAGATGTCTAGGCCACAAGAATAATGCCCCGATCGCCTCGCCTAGTTTGGTGACTTCATGATCGGGAAAGGGTACATCTGCCCCCGCCTCATTGCTCTGGACAGCTGTAACAGACACCTTCACTTGGTCCTCCCCAATAGGAAAATTATGTATGAGGGAGGCATTCGGGAACTTGCGAGCTTTGGCGACCACACGCAGGCGAGGGACATCGAGATGGAGATAACAGTCCTCTCCATAGTTAGTGTTGTTTTCTGGTGTGGGATTTGAGTCATCCTCATGAATTGATCCTAACTGCACAGGCTGATTGCAGCTATCTTTGCCACTTGGATCGCCGGTACCGAGGGATTCCTACAAGAGATGAAAATATACAGACTAAGACTATAATTGATGAACTTGGAATACGAAAATCAACAAACGTAGTAGATGCTCAAACCTGATAATTTTGTCTAGAAGAATTCGACGTGAGTCCGAGCTGTATGGTAGATGCTCGAACCTGTGCCTCAACCTGCACCAGGATATGCTCCGTCATTTGCCCAGTAAGCTGTTGGACATGTACTGTCACCTGCTGCTGGACCTGTGCAGCAACCTGCACCTGGAACTGGGCCTCCATCTCTGCTGAACCCTAGCCACAATCTCCTCAGTGGATTCTCTACGGGCGTAAGATCGGGATTTGCGACCGAAATACTTGGTCAGCCCTACATTCCTCGACTCCCCAATAACTCAGCCGTGGTGGTCGAGCTTCCCAATTGCCGTGGCCAGGATGTCCTGCCTCCTAAAAGATGTGAAGGACCCTTGGGTGGCTTTCTCCTCAAGTTCTTCCTGTAATGACCCAAAAAATCATAAATTGCTATGTGCTACAAAACCACAAGTTAAATGCATAAACAACCAAGTAAAATACTTATAATGCTCTGTGCAACTTTCTCAACCTCCGAAGTCACAAATTTTCCTTCTTTATTCTTCCTTCCCTCAACCCATTTGGTGTGACGTGGGAAGGGCGGCAAAGGCTCTACAACAACCATAGGATCGGATCGTGCCGCTTCCTCCATTTCTGCAATTTGTTACTGAGTCAACTTTTTCTCTAGCCACTTGTAACCCCCCGAGACATCGTATGCCTATAGATATTCTTCTCTTGTCGCTTCTTTTGTTTTTCGCTCTCCTCCTGTGAAACTAAGACTAAGTAAGTTCACTAATATAATGTTAATAGTGCAATTTTAACCCAAAGTTAAAAAGCTATTTATGAAATATACACACCTTGAACTTTTCGTCTAGCCGTGATGCAACAAACTT
Organism: Mimosa bimucronata; assembly: GCA_037074515.1. NCBI lineage: Eukaryota > Viridiplantae > Streptophyta > Magnoliopsida > Fabales > Fabaceae > Mimosa > Mimosa bimucronata. The sequence continues at coordinate 9,519,342 of CM073446.1, forward strand.
CTGCCAAGTCTCTGGGTCAATATTGGAATATCTCTGTCCCAGATCTTAACCCTGCTTATTTCCAAAGACGTATTCTCTGGTCAGGGAATTCTTGAAATTCTTTCACATCTTGCGCCCTTCTCCCAACCAAAAATCCTTGAACAATTTTGTGTTCGGGACATCGAAGTTTTGCTGAAAAAAATGACGAACACATTAGTTGAATTAACTGAAAATAAAAATACATACATATTAGAAACAAACAGAAATATAATGATAAAACGTACCAAAATATCTGACCAACATTGATCCTTAACGTCTTTGTTGACTTTCCGCCAATCATTATCCAAGATGCTTATCCGATTCCTCACCACAAAACCGACATAGCTGATGAAATTCGCACCAATTTCCCCGATAGGATTCATGTCATCGTCAAAATCCACACGGATAGGCTGCACATTTGTCCCATGACGGACAACAATATCATTGAGCTTAGTCGAACCTCTTCCCTTTCTTCGAGGGGGATCGTTCCATTGCTAATTGTTATAACCGTCCGCCATGTACCTGTTAACATATCAAATATGTGATGAGTCACAATGCCACAAATTTCACAAAACAAAAACAAAAACATTAACAAGAATTAATACATGATAATTCAAAAAGGTTCTCACTTTATACGTTATCCCATATCCCCTCACAATGTTCATTTCTAGAGGAAAATTGGTCATCATCATCTATCAACTCAAATTCACTTGTTTCAGGTGGTCTTGTGCACAGAGGTTGTATCTCATCTAGATCTAAAGTGGGAGCACGGTCCTTTTGCTTTTTTACTTTGCAAGACTATGGACAATTGCTTATTTACGGGATCTGTTACATAGAACACCTGTTTCACGTGACTTGCTAAAATAAAAGGCTCATTTCTGTACCCAACCTTATGAACATCAATTGAGATCATACCAGTGTGGGGATCAATTCCAACTGCGCTATTGTTAATCCACTTGCATTTAAAGATTGGAATTTTGAACTTGGTGTAACTAACTTCCCAAATTTCTTCAATTACGCCATAATATGCCATGGAAGCCACTCTTGGGCTTTTATCTTTCGAACTGGAGAAGTACATCGCTTCGGCTACCACCATCACGGCACTGTTTTGCATGGTGCTATTGTTGTCCTGAGCCTTAGTGTAGAAGGAATAACCATTTATGTCAAAATAGCACCAAGCAACAACCTCAAAACGAGGTCCTCCGGCTAACCATCTTATTGTATTCGGTGCACCATTCTCCTTTTCAACATATTCCTTGAACCACCTAATAAATGTCTTATTATGCTCGTTAGAAATCTACATGTCACTCTTTTTCGGGTTCTTTTCTTTCAGGATCCTCTTATGCTCGTCCAAATAAGGCTGCACTTCTTCCATATTATTCAAGATGTAGAGGTGTGCTTGTAACACCTCTTCACGGCACATAGTCTTCACTTTGATGCCTCGTACCCGTTTACCAATCCCATCTTCATGTCGGGGGCTTTCCTCAACCCCGGCCCTTTTAGATACGATTTGCAAAAGTACATTACCTCTTCAACTAAATATCTTTCAATAATGGATGCCTTAGGTCGATGTGGGTTCTTGGAATACCCTTTCAAAACCTTCATGAATTGCTCAAAAGGGTACATCCACCTTAGATAAACCGGGCCACAGAGCCTTATCTCCCTTACCAAATGAACAATCAAGTGCACCATAATATCGAAAAAGGCTGAAGCAAAGTGCATCTCTAGTTGGCACAATATAATGTAACCCTCATTTTCCAACTCGTCGAGCTTTTCAGTGTCGATGACTTTGCTGCAGATCGCATTGAAAAACATACACAGTCTTGTTATAGTCATCCTCACATCATCTTGCATAATGCCTCTTATAGCAATTGATAAGAATTGTTGCATCAATACATGGTAATCATGCGACTTCATTCCAACCAACTTCAAATCATTCAAAGACACAAGTCTACTAACATTAGAAGAATAACCCTGCGGCACCTTGATCCCACGTAAACACTCACAGACTTTTTTTCTCCTGTTTAGAGAGTGTATGAGCAGCAGGTTCCATATAAGCCCTCTTTCCATTTTCACTGACTATAGGATGCAACCGTTGTCTTATACCCATTTCAACCAAGTCTAACCGTGCACTGAGTCCGTCCTTAGTCTTCCCTTATATATGCAACAACGTTCCAACAAGACTATCACCAACGTTTTTCTCTACATGCATCACGTCTATACTGTGCCTCACATCCAGAAATCACTAATAACATAGATCAAAGAAGATTAACCTCTTCTTCCAAATGATCTTGTCAAAACCGGTCTTAGTCTTCTATTTCTTACCGAATACCACATTAACATTCTTAACACGACTGAAAACTTCCTCCTCGATTAAGGGGGTCAGAGCAGATCTATATTTAGATGAGCCATTAAAACACTTCTTTAGTCTACGATAAGGATGAAACCGATTAAGAAACCTCCTGTGACCGAGGTAAACGGTTTTTCTTCCATGTTTAAGCTGGTGGCAGTTTGTGTCCAACTCACATATAGGACATGCCATATAACCCTTCACACTGTAACCAGAAAGATTGCCATATGCAGGGAAGTCATTTATTGTGGTAAACAGCATAGCTCATAACTTGAATGTCTCCTGTCTGTACGCATCAAACACATCGACGCCTTCCTCCCACAACATCTTCAAGTCCTCAATCAAAGGTGCAAGATAGACATCGATATCGTTCTCAGGCTGTTTCGGCCCAGAAATCATCATGGACATCATCACATATTTGCATTTCGTGCACAACCAAGGAGGCAGGTTGTAAATGACCAGCAAAACTGGCCAAGCACTATGTGTGCTACTGAGACTCTCGAAAGAATTGAATCCATCCGTACACAATCTGAGATGAAGGTTCCTCGGCTCACCACCAAATTCAGGAAACATGGAATCAATCTTCTTCCATTGAGGAGAATCAGCAGGGTGCCGGAGATATCTTCCACGGAGATTCTCTCATCACAATGCCATCTCAGTTTCTTTGCTTCTGCCTCATTTGCAAACAAGCGTTTAAACCGTGGCATAATTGAAAGGTACCACATTACCTTCAAAGGTACCCCTTTCTTTGATCCATCATCATCACCAACAACATCCTTCCTCGGCTTATACCTCAGAGTATTACACTTTGGACACTCTTTCAAGCCTTCATACTCATTCCTATACAACACGCAGTCATTAGGACAAGCGTGTATCTTCTTATACTCCACCGCCATCTTGCTTAGCACTTTTTTAGCCTCATACATACGCTTCGGAAGCACATTACCGGCAGGGAACATATCACTCAAAGCTTCAAGCAACTACAAGAAACCCGTGTCCGCCCACCCATTTTCTGTCTTTATTTTCAACAATTTCAGGATGCCAGTCAACCGAGTATACTTAGTACATCCCGGGAACAACGGTGTCTCTGCATCACTCCACAACTTGTCAAACTCATTAACCACAGAAAATGACTCCGCCCCAATGTCATTGATCATCTCATCCATTCCATCATCACAAACATCATCCACCACTGCTTCTACATTTTGTGACATGCACACATGTACGATACTTCCCAATTCCCCATGCCAAAGCCACTTCTTATAACGGAGATTGATCCCATCACAAAGAAGGTGATCCCTTATATCATCAACGCTCTTACAATAAGCATTTACACACTTCACATAGGGGCATCGATACATGCCATTCTTACTAGGCACGTTTCTTTTGGCAAATTCAATAAATTCTTCCACCCCCATTTGATACTCTTTAGTGGTTCTCAATGCATGCATCCAACTACAATCCATTCTAATTAACCTATGCCATATGTCCAACAAATTAGTCAAGTTTAGTTCACTACCTTGTGAAGAAATGGGCAAGCCATACACTTAACTTCACTTCATGCAAATTTTTTTAAAAATTTGGCAGAGTTTCCCCTTGTAAATGTGACATCTAAAAATTACATTTACAATCCAATTTCAGTCCAGCAAATACAAAAGCATACCATTACTAATTCAACACCAATCAAATGGGCATGCCAAACACTTAACTTCACTTCATGCAAATTTTGTAAAAAATTTGGCAGAGTTTCCCTTATAAATGTGACATCCAAAAATTACATTTACAATCCAACTTCAGTCCAGTAAATACAAAAGCATACCATTACTAATTCAACACCAATTAGTAATTACAAAACCTATAATTTCACCCTCATTTGATGGAAATTAAACATTGCTCTACAATTAGTAAATTAAATACTCACTATGGATAAATTGATAAGTAATTGTACAAAGTATGAAGGATATGATAAAGTAATTGATAACCCACTGAACAGAGAGCATCTAAACTACTGCCATTGAAGTAACACAAGAATAATGAAATGATTTCAAACTAAAAGAACAAGAATGCAATAATCCCAAATGCTGGCAAAAAAATGGATTTCCAAACAAAAAAAGAGCAATAACCACGCATTCTGAGTAAGAGCCAAGAATAAGCCCCATTATGCAAATTCTATGCAAGAGCCAAAAAAAATAAATAAAAAAAATTCTGTGCAATAAGCCCCACGCATTCTGACTTAGATCTCGCACCTGTGGGGACGAGCTGAGGGAGAGAGGTGAGGGAGTGAGAGACCTGAAGGACGAGCTGAGCAGAGAATATCTTCTTCACAACCTAAAGCTAGGGGGTTTTTTTTATTTCTTCAATGCCGAAGATGCATGCAAATGGCAAAGCTGAGGGAGAGAGCTGAGGGGTGAGGGAGAGAGGAGAGAGCTGAGGGGTGTGAGTTCAAATTTTTTTGGGAGAGCTGAAGGTTTCTACGCGGCAATAATGAAAATTTTGGGCTGATCGATGAAGAAAATGGGAGGTTTAATCAGGTTTTTAATTTTTTTTATAAGAAACCACGTCACATATTTTCTATATGTGACGTGGTTTATTATTAAAAAAATAAAAACCTGATTATAAACCTGCCATCTTTTGAAGCAAACCACGTCACATATTTTCTATATGTGACGTGGTTTCTTATAAAAAAAATTAAAAACCTGATTAAACCTCCCATCTTTTGAAGCAAACCACGTCACATATTAAAAATATGTGATATGGTTTCTCACAACGTTAAACCACGTCACATTTCTCCCATTATTGTGACGTGGTTTCTTCCTCAGCCTGAAATTTAATTACAAAATGCCACCAAGCTTTTTTCAATGTCAGTTTTATAATTGACTGACGTGAATTAGGGACAAGAAATGGGCTTTTTGTAGTAGTATTAAGTTTTAAAACATGTTCAAGTTTAGAAGAATCTTCAAAACCATAAGGTTGTTCAACATATACCTCTTCCATGATATAACCATTAAGAAATGCACTCTTCACATCCATTTGATAAAGTTTAAAGTTTTTGAGTGATGCAAAGGCTAACAGAAGTCTTATTGCTTCCAGTCTTGCAACTGGGGCAAAAGTCTCCTCATAATCTATGCCTTCTTCTTAGTTATACCCTTTGGCCACAAGTCTTGCCTTGTTTCTGACTACAATTCCAGATTCATCAAGTTTGTTTTTGAAAACCCATTTGGTTCCTATAATAGAATAATTTTAGGGTCTAGGGACCAAATCCCAAACTTGATTTCTTTCAAATTGATTGAGCTCCTCTGGCATAGCAACTATCCAGTCATAATCTGTTAGTGCTTCTTCAATGCTGGAGGGTTCAATTTCAGAAATAAAGGCAGAGAAATGCACTTCATTTTGTATCTAACTTCTGGTCTTGACACCTCCATTAACATCACTAATGATTTGCTCAGGAGGATGATCCTTATGATGTCTCCAGGCTGAGGGACCAGCTGGTTCATCATGAGAATCATTCTCTAGGCCTTCTTCATCTGGTGATAATATTGGTTGTGTTGAGGGCTTAGCTTTATTTGAAAAATCATATTCTTCTTCCTTAAAATGCTTCTGTTCAGAGTCAGTTTCATCAAATACTACATGGACTGACTCTTCAAAAGTAAAGGTTCTTTTGTTGAACACTCTATATGCCTTACTTCTGTTAGAATAACCAATGAAAATTCCAAAATCAGCTTTAGGATCGAATTTACCTAAGTTTACCTTTCCATTGTTGTGGATGAAACATTTGGAACCAAAGACTTTGAGATGGCTTACATTTGGATTTCTTCCTTTGTAAAGCTCATATGGGGTTTTATCCATCCCTTTTCATATATAAGCCCTGTTGGATATGTAGCAAGCTGTACTCATTGCATCTACCTAGAATACTTGAGATACCTCTCTTTCATTGAGCATTGTTCTTGCCATTTCAGTGAGTACTCTGTTCTTCCTTTCAACCACTTCATTTTGTTGAGGTGTTCTGGGAGCTGAGAAGTTGTGATTTATCCCATTTTCTTCACACAGTTCCAGGAAGTCTTGGTTCTCAAATTCTCCTCCATGATCTATCCTAATTGAGCTGATCTTCTGGCCTTTTTCTTTCTGTACTTTCTTAGAAAACAAATAGAAGGCATCAAAAGTATCATGCTTGGAAGAAAGAAACATAGCCCAAGTAAACCTAGAATAGTCATCCACAATTACAAGAGTGTATAGACTTCCTCCTAGGCTTTTCACTCTTGCTGGACCAACTAAATCCATATGGATTAGTTCCAAAGGTCTAATGGTGGAGACTTCCTTCTTTGGTTTAAAAGAGGACTTTGTTTGTTTTCCCTTTTGGCATGCTTCACATAATAAATCAGTTTTTACTTTCATGTAGGTATGCCTATTACAAGATCCTTTTTTACTAGCTTATCTAACTGAGTTATGTTCACAAAGGCTAACCTTCTATGCCACAGCCACCAGTTATCAGAATTACTTATAAAGCATTTTTCAGAAAATTGTTGACTTAAATCAACTGTATATAAGTTTCCATTCCTATTAGCTTTCAGTTGACATTTAAGATTGGATTTATCTATTATGAGGCATTCATTTAAGTCAAAGATTACCCAGTTACCTCTGTCAGTGCTCTAACTGACACTTAGCAAACTGTGGCAGAGACCTCCCACAAGATAGATGTCTTTGACTGACCCAATATCTCATATTCCTGCAATTCTTCCTGACTGGTTTCCACCAAAGCTGACTTTGGCTCCATCGTTCATGATCAGATTGTCAAATTTCTCTTTATCTCCAGTCATGTGTCTTGAGCATCCACTATCTATATACCACTTATTATTGTTGGATGCTTTGAGACAAACCTGCACAAACTAAACAGATTTAGGTACCCAAATTTTCTTGGGTCCTTTGGGATTATTTTGCTGCCTTTGGTCTAGATGGTCTTTAGGCTGATGTGTCCCTTTAGGGACCCACTTGTATGATCCAGATACTCCATATCTCTTAGGATAGCAGGTAGATTCAATATGTCCCATTTTGTTACAGAAATTGCAAAAGCTAAATGGTGATGAATATTTCGAAGCTTTTCTGAAAAACTTTAAGTAAGGTTTCTCTTTAGATGTTGATTTTCTTTCTTTCAAGGACTTGGGTGTTGAATCATAACCTATCCCAGTTTTATCTCTATAAACCTTTTGATTCGTTAGCATAATATCAAGCGTTTCAGTGCTCTTTGTAAATTTCTTCAAAACACTAGAAATCTTTTCATTTTCTTTCAAAAGTTTTTCACAGCCCTTGCATTCAAAACTTTCATCCCTTTGAGAAATAATTTTTGTTGAAAACTATATACACTTCACACAATCAGGTTCCTCAATTTTCTTCTCAAGTTCCCTATTCTTCTTTCTTAAAACAGTTACTTCTTTTGCTAGTTTCACAAATTCTATATGTAAGTCATTATATACATCTTGTAGTTCATGAAAAGATGAGTCGGAGTGGTATACCTCACTGTCAGATTCTTCTTGAGCTACCAAGCAGAGGTTGGTTGTTTCTTTAGCATCACTAGCTTTTTCATCTGAGCTATCTCCCCATATAGAAGAGACATAAGCTTTCTTTTTGCCCTGGAACTTCTCCCTCTTTTCCTCCTTCTCCTTAAACCTCTGAAGAATTGGGCACACTGATTTGAAGTGTCCAGGCTTCTTGCATTCATAGCATACAAGAGCATTTTTCTGGGAGTCCCTTTTACTGTTGCTGGAACCACCTCTCTGGAATCTTCTTCCATTTCTGAAGAACTTTCTAAATTTTCTAACCATTAAGGCCATCTCATCGTCATCCAGTTCTTCTTCATCTTCCTCATCTTCATCATCTTTTGTAGAAGCTGAGAGAGCTAGGTTCTTCTTCTTCTTGTCTCCATAAAGCTCTCTTTGGGTCCTAATTGTAGTTTCATAATCAGCTAGGCTTCCAAATAGAGCAGTGATGGATCTCATCGATTCTCCTCTCATTTCTTGAATTGCAGTAGCCTTCATTTGCCATTCTAGTGTGAGGATCTTCAGAATTTTGGACACTTGCTCAGCTTCTGAGATTCTATTTCGAAGTGCAGTGAGGTTGTTTATCAGGTGTGTGAATCTGATCTCCAATTCTCTGATAGGTTCTCCTTCTTCCATCTTGAAAAAGATGAAACTCTGAGACTAGTTGCTCAGTTCTTCTTACTTTGACTCCTGAAGTTCCTTCATGAGCAATCTTCAGAGCATCCCATATTTCTTTAGCAGTTTCTAGATAACATATTCTGAAGTATTCTTTCTGGCTAAGGGCACTTTGAATCACCAAAATTGCCTTGTTGTTCAGCTCCATGTTGTCTGTATCATCATTTGTGAATTCTGCTAGAAGTTTAGGAACTTGAGCTCCATTTTCAGTCTTCATTGGTACAAACTTTCCATCCTCTATGATTTTCCAGAGCATGTACCCATTTTCCTTGACAAAGGTCCTCATCTTCATCTTTCAGAAGGTGTAGTGTTCTCCATTGAATCCTGGAGGTCTGTTGATCGAGCTTCCTTCTGGGAGAAGGTTGTCATATCCTGCCATGATGGATCTTTGCTTCTCTTGATCGTTGGATCAACAAGTCCTTAGAAGACCTGTTTTGATACCAAATGTAATTGACAGGTATGCACAAGAGAGGGGTGAATTGTGCTATGAATTTAAATTAAAGGAAGCAAGACTTTATACTGGTTTAGCCCAACTCTTGGCCTACATCCAGTTCTCCAACTTTTAGTTGGGTTCCACTAGCACTTCAAGATTTAAACAGGCTCTTGAATGCCTTTACAAATGATTACACAGTGAGCTACCTATCACTAATCACTCCCCCTTACAACTTGTAAGAATACACCCTACTCTTAAGATCCCACTATCTTAAGAGTATACCTCACTTGAAATGTGATTACAGAAAAGCTTGTTTACTCAATGAACTGATTGTGATACACACTGAAGTACAATATGCAATGAACAAACACTCTAAGATTAGGTGAGTATTGAATGCAGTAAGTGTAACTAGCACAGATAATCAATGTTGTCCACCCACTTCTTCACAATGGCTTTTATACTTGCTTCTGGAAATTTGCCCGTTGTGTAGGTTATAGCCGTTGCTTGTTCTTTGTGCCAGTGAGCTGATTAATCTGATGATGGAGTGTTTAAGATATGTTCTGGGTGCAGCATTAACTCCATTGTACTTGTTTTGCTACATCTCATCTCTCTTCATTAATCATAGGAAATGGTTGGTATGTCAAACGGCTCCAATGGCAGATCTGTGTGTAACTTTAATTTCCCAAAGTAGACCTAAGTACTTTTCTGCACTTGAAAGCTTAAAATAGGCTAACCATTCAATTTGAATTAAATCTATCACCACTTCAATCATAGCTTCTGATCAATCACAGAATCTGGTTACTGATCGATCACGTATCAATCATACATCGATTAGGACCTGCATCACTAAACATGAAGTTAGAAGATATCTCGTCTGATCGATCACAGGGGTCCCTGATCGATTAGACTTATCCAATCGATTGCACTTAGATTACATTCAGATTAGAGCCATTATCTGATCGATCATGCATTGTCCTATGATCGATTAAGCCTGTCTGATCGATTGGAAATAGATTAGACTTGAGTTATTCTTTAGTCCTTCTGATCGATCACAGTGGAGGTCTGATCGGTCAGTCTTATCCAATCGATTGCACTAAGTTCTTCTGATTCCTTTAATCAATCACACTAGCACTTGTTCATTTTTCACTTTCTCTGATCAATCACAAGGGTCCCTGATCGATTGGGCACCTATGCTCTTAACTTCTAATCTGTCTCTGATTTATCCCTGATCGATTAGGCTTATGGTTCCTTAACTTATAATCTAATCCTGATCGATTGGGCAAAACTTAGGATTATCTATCAGATTGTTTTCTAAGTTATCCTGATCTACACCAACCTTTCTTTATGCCTAAGTTAAGTTTAGTTATCATCAAAACTCATTATTCTAACATGCTTTGCATGAGAAATGGGTGATAAGCTCCTAAATTTCATTACAAAATCATCATGTTTTACTCCGCGCCTGTGAATAATTTGGTGAATAAAATGGCAAAAAGGAAACAAAAGCTTAATGAGAAAGAGGGGCAAAGAAAGAGTTGTGATTTGTATGAAATTTGGAGCTTAATGAATTTTTATAATGTAGGAAATTGTAAAACTCATCAACCCTCTTTCTTTCTTGTATAGGAAGAGGTGCTCAAGTGAAAAAGCCTAGAGGAAACACACACACATCAATCGAATTGAAGCCCAGCAGAGAAAAAGACTAAGGGACCAGAAGTAAGAGGACCTCGCCGTGACTTTCGCCACGGTGAATGTCACAGCGAGTGTAATCCAACTCGGTCTCTGGAATCACATACTTTGTCGTGAACTTCGCCACGGTGAAACCCACGACGAACAGGCCAAATGCTGCGCATTTTAATTAAAAGAGCTGTCTGAAATGGGATATAAGAAATAAATTCAGAGGACTTTCAGGTAGAACGAGTTAGGGCATATTTTTGGGACATTTTGGAGCTTTAAGAGAGAGTGGGGAAGTGCTAGGAAGATTGGAGGATCTTGGAGAGATTCAAGTTCAGTGTTCTTGGGTTCCTTTCTTCTTCCTTCTTCTCTATTTTTCTGTCATGTGTTCTTTCTAAATCTTTATTTTCATTTTTAATTTAACCATGTGTAACTAAATCCCTTTTTTAGGTTACCTTGAACCATTTGATGGATTGAACCTTGTAGTTCCTTTCTTTAATGCATTGAATGAATTTTTATGTGTGGATTTTCATCTTGCTATTCTTTATACAAGTGCTTGATCACCACTTGATTTGTTAAATTGAGTATGACTCGAGAGAGAGAGAGTATTTTGTTTTAGAACTTGGGTGAAATCATGTTATACTTGAAGTTTATAGTGTTAAATAGATGGTTAGTTGGTAATATAGAGATATAATTACTAACCTAACATTGTTCATATGAGGTTGGTAGAGTATTTATGACTTGCATTAATTGTGGCAAGAGGTTGTGCAGTTAATGAAAGTGCAAATTTGATTTTGACTTGAGAAAGCTTTTTCAAATGAAATTGAACCTTGAACTCACACATTGATTCATTATGATGCCAAAAGGAAAGGAATTCACTAGTTCATAAAGTCAAATGGGGATAAGTAACCCTAGATCTTTTTTCTTATTATCTTAAAAAGTGTTTTCTAAATCACCCCTTTATTTTATAATCTTTTAAATGTTAAATCTTCAATCTAAACCTTGCTTTAGCTCAACTGAATTTAAATCACTAAGCCTTCTGTTTGATCGCATTGTAACCAAATCCCTGTGGGAAGGATACTTTCTTATCACTCTATTACTCGGTGTGACCCCGTGCACTTGCGGTGCGAACAAGTTTTGGCGCCGTTTCCGGGGATTTGGTAACAAATCCCTTGGTCAACCTTAGGCTTGGTTATTAATTTCTCTTGAGCTTGTAATTATTTACTGTTCTTTTAATTTCTTTTCTTGTTTGTAATTACTTTTGTTTAGTTTGATACTTGCGTGGGTGTGCTCCTTGTAGGTACCACTTTGACGTATGTAAACTGTGGAGATCACCGATTTGGCAGTAGTACTTGACGGAGCTAATATATTTGACGAAGAAGGAGCCACTAAACCTGAAATCATGGCTGATGATGAATATGACCGGGCCACTGTTAATGACTTTGCTAGCCGGAACATGCGAGGCACTCAATCTTGCATTAGGATGCCTGAAATGCAAGCTCACAACTTTGAGATAAAGCCGGTGATGATTACAATGCTGCAGTTGCATGGGTTGTTCCACGTGCTTTACAATGAAGATGCCAACAAGCACTTGCTCTACTTCCTGGAAGTATGTGGGTCATTCAAGCAAAATGGGGTTCCTGATGATGTTCTCCTCCTTCGACTGTTTCCTTTTTCTCTGCAAGGCAAGGCAAGGGAATGGTTTGACAATCTACCAGAGGGATCCATAACTTCTTGGGCTGATCTGGAAGAAAAATTTGGAGCAAGATTTTTCTCTAATGACATATTTGTGGAAGCCAGAGATGAGTTCCTAAGCTTTCGGCAACATCCTGATGAGCACCTTTATGCTGCATGGGAGAGGTAGAAGATGTTGATGAGGCAATGCCCTAATCATGGAGTAGATAAATAGGTGATAGTTCAAATTTTTTGCACTCGTCTCAACCCTTAGTCCAAGGTAATGGTTGATTCTATAACCAATGGAGGGTATAGAAATGTCCCTGTCAATGAGGTGTTTCGACTGCTAGATCAATTATCTACCAACAATTCTCAAGGCACAGATAGGAGGACTTCGCAACCAATGACAACACCCAAAGAAGATGCTCCTTCCTTTTCACAACTTGCAACCATTATTTCGGCAATAAATGAGCGGTTTGATGTGATAGAATCTCAGATGCACAGGGGTAAATCTCAAGGAGTTCATTCTGTACATACTACCCCGGTTGTGTGTGATCAATGCAATGATGTCCATCTCATGGATCATTGTCCACTATATATGACTTCAGAGTCAGTCAACTACATGGGCAAGTTTCAAAACCCTCAGAACAATCCATACTCACAGACTTACAATCCTGGGTGGAGAAACCATCCCAACTTCTCTTGGAATCAAGGACAATCCTTAAATCAACCTTCATCTTCGAGTGCTAAACCATCGCATCCTCTTGGTTTTCAAGCCCAACCTAGGCAAGTTCCTATCAAGGAGGAAGAATCCAAAATGGAAAAGATGCTGGCTCAGATTTTAGTTGGGCAAGAGGCTCAGAGGGCAGAAACTAAATTCAATTTTCCCTCCATGAAACAGCAATTAAAAATCTTGAAGTGCAAATGGGGCAATTGGCCTCACAAGTGAATTCAATGACAAGAGGTGTTCTCCCAAGTGACACCATTCCTAACCCAAAAAGGGATGGTAAGGAAGAATGCAAAGCTATGACCCTGAGAAGTGGAAAGCAATTACCTAATATGCCCCAACCCATTGACAAGAGTAATGATGTTTCTGAGGAAGTTGCTCATGATGAGGAGATTATAATGGAGGAGAGCACCAGCAAGAAGAAGAAACCAGTTGAGAAGGCTATTGATGGTGTTGTTAAATAAAAGGTGAAAGAGATGAAGCCCAAGTCAAATCCCTCCGGCCTATAAGCCTTCACTTCTGTTCCCTCAACGTTTCAAAAAGAAAGAAGAAGATGGTCAATTGAAGAAGTTTCTCAAAATGTTCAAACAGTTGCATGTCAATATCCCTTTTGCTGAGGCACTTGAACAAATGCCTAAATATGCAAAGTTTTTGAAAGACATGTTGGCCAAGAAAAGGAGGTTTAATGAATTTGAAACAGTTGCTTTGACTGAAGATTGCAGTGCCATCTTGCAAAGAAAACTTCCACCTAAGTTGAAAGATCCAGGGAGTTTCTATATTCCATGCAACGTTGGCAAGAACTTTCAAGGAAAAGCCCTTTCTGATTTGGGGGCAAGTGTGAATTTGATGCCTTCCACTATATTTAATCAATTGGGATTAGGAGAAGCAAGACCCACAACTGTGACCTTGCTCCTTACTTATAGGAGTGTTTCTCGTCCTAGAGGGGTCATTGAAGATGTGTTGGTGAAAGTAGACAAGTTTATCTTCCCAGCAGACTTCATAGTGCTTGATTGTGAGGTGGATTGGAATATACCGATCAGTCTTGGAAGACCATTCCTTGCTACTGCTAGAACCCTTATTGATGTGGAGAAGGGTGAAATCACTTTGAGAGTCAATGATGAGCAAGTGAGCCTCAACATGAACAAAGCCATGAAATTTGTAGATGATTACTCTCAATGCTCTTTTGTGGATACGATTGATTCTATGTATCAAGAGGGTTTTTATGCGTCATTGATGAAAGATCCATTGGAAGCCTTGCTAGTAGGAGAGAAAGATGTTGAAGAGATCCATGATGATAAACTAAGGGAAATATGTGCTGTGGAAACTTACAGCCATACAAGATTCAAGCATTTTGAACCTTTAGATGTGTCGAATGCTTTGAGTTCTCCTTTGAAACCATCAATTGAAGAGCCTCCAACTTTGGAGTTGAAACCCCTACCTCCTCACCTCAAATATGCTTATCTTGGGGAGTCCAATACTTTGCCAGTGATCATCTCTTCTAACTTATCACGAGTGCAAGAGGAGAAACTATTGAGAGTTTTGGGGGATCACAAGAGTGCCATTGGGTGGTCTATAGTGGACATAAAGGGGATAAGCCCATCTATTTGCATGCATAAGATTCTTTTGGAGGACGATCACAAAACTTCCATAGAGCATCAGAGGCGATTGAATCCAATCATGAAGGAAGTGGTGAAGAAGGAAAATTTAAAATGGCTCTCCGCCAGCATTGTTTACCCTATATCTGATAGCTCTTGGGTGAGCCCAGTTTAATGCATCCCAAAAAAGGACGGCATGACTGTAGTGGCTAACACCCACAATGAATTGATTCCTACTCATACTGTGACGGGTTGGAGAGTATACATGGATTATCGTAAGTTGAATGCTTCTACCAGAAAGGATCATTTTCCATTGCCGTTCATTGATCAGATGCTAGACAAATTGGCCAGGCAAGAATTCTTTTGCTTCCTTGATGGGTATTCAGGGTATAATCAGATTGCAATTGCCCCAGAAGATCAAGAGAAGACAACATTCACTTGCCCCTATGGTACTTTTGCATTTAAAAGGATGCCGTTCGGATTATGCAATGCTCCTGCTACCTTTCAGAGGTGTATGATGTCCATTTTCTCTGACATGATTGAGAAAACTATTGAGGTGTTCATGGATGATTTCTCAGTGTTTGGACAATCCTTTGATAGTTGCTTGGACAATCTTGCAGCTGTTTTGCAAAGATGTAAGGAAACTAATCTTATCCTAAATTGGGAGAAGTGCCATTTTATGGTGCAAGAAGGTATTGTTTTGGGCCATCATATTTCCAAGCAAGGGTTAGAAGTAGACAAAGTGAAGATAACCATTATTGAGCAATTGCCTCCTCCAACAAATTTAAAGGCATTATAAGTTTCTTAGGTCATGCGGGGTTCTACCGCCGGTTTATCAAAGATTTCTCTAAGATCGCTAAGCCTTTATGCAACTTGCTTGAGAAAGACGTTGAGTTTAAGTTTGATGAAGAGTGTTTGAAAGCCTTTGAAGAATTGAAGAAGTGGCTTGTATCGGCACCTATTTTGGTAGCACCAGATTGGAGTTTGCCATTCATCATTATGGCGGATGCTAGTGACTATGCTGTAGGCGCCACTTTGGGTCAGAAAAAGGCTAAGCTCTTCCATCCCATTTATTATGCGAGCAAAACACTTGATGACGCCCAATTGAACTACACCACAACTGAGAAAGAGTTACTAGCAGTGGTGTTTGCTTGTGAGAAATTTCTGGCGTATATAGTGGGTACTAAAGTGACCATTCATTCGGATTACTCTGCTCTCAAGTACCTTTTCAGCAAGAAAGACTCCAAAGCACGCTTGATTCGTTGGGTGCTTTTGTTACAAGAATTTCACTTAGAGATCGTTGATAGGAAGGGGACTGAAAATCAAGTGGCGGATCACTTGTCACGATTGAGTGTTGAAGCTCAACAAGGGTCTATTCAAGAGATCAACACATCCTTCCCTGATGAACAACTGTTCTCAATTGATGTCTCCATTACGCCCTAGTATGCTGACCTAGTGAACTACTTGGTTTGTGGTGTGATGCCACCGGACTTGAAATACCACCAACAAAAGAAGTTTTTGCATGATGCTAAGTTCTACTTGTTGGACGAACCTTATTTGTTTCATAGATGTGCAGATCAGATGATTCGGAGGTGTGTCCCCGAGAATGAGCATCAAGAAATTCTGTGGTGTTGTCATTCATCTGATTATGGTGGGCATTTTGGAGGTGAGAAGACAGCTGCAAAAGTCCTGCAAAGTGGTTTTTATTGGCCAACCCTATTCAAGGATGCATATGCTTTCGTGCTTCAATGTGACCAGTGCCAAAGAGTTGGAAACATCTCAAGAAGAAATGAAATAGCGTTGACAAATAGTTGGAGGTAGAACTCTTTGATGTTTGGGGGATTGATTTCATGGGACCTTTTCCCAAGTCCTTCAACAATGAATACATTTTAGTGGCAGTGGATTTTGTATCAAAGTGGGTAGAGGCCATTGCTTGTGAAAAGAGTGATGCCAAAACAGTGCTCAAATTCTTGAAGAAGCACATCTTCACTCGGTTTGGTACTCCAAGGGCAATCATTAGTGATGGGGGATCCCATTTCTGCAATCATCAATTCCAAGCACTAATGAAAAAGTATGGAGTGAAGCATAAAGTGGCCTTGGCCTATTATCCTCAAACCAACGGGCAAGTTGAAATTTCCAATCGGGAGATCAAGAATATACTTGAGAAGGTGGTTGGTGCCACAAGGAAGGATTGGTCCACAAAGCTTGACAATGTATTATGGGCTTATAGAACTGCCTACAAAACTCCCATTGGAATGTCTCCATATCGACTTGTTTATAGGAAGGCATGTCATTTGCCATTAGAGCTTGAACATGGAGCATACTGGGCTATTAAAAAGCTCAACTTTGATTTTGAGGCAGTTGGTGCAAAGAGACTCCTTCAACTTAATGAATTGGAGGAATTCCGTCTTAGTGCATATGAGAATGCCAAGCTTTACAAAGAAAAGACCAAGAGATACCATGACAAGAAGATCCTCCCCAAGACTTTTGAACCTGGTCAAAGAGTACTCTTGTACAACTCCAAACTCAAGCTCTTCCCAGGAAAGTTGAAATCTCGTTGGTCGGGACCATTCAATGTAGTTCAAGCCTCGCCTTCTGGTGCTATTGAGCTTGAAAATTCTGAGGGAGAAAGATTCAAAGTGAATGGTCACCGGTTGAAGCATTACTGGGGCGGGCATGTGGAGCGCCAAGTGGCCACCCTTCATTTGGCTACAGAATGAAAGAATGAAGAGTCGGGCTGAGTGACTTTAAACCAAGCGCTTCTTGGGAGGCAACCCAAGTTCTAGAACTAATTCTCTTTATTTTAATTTTTAGGTAATTTTATTTTAGTTTAGTATATTTATCCTTGGTTTTCCTTTTTGTAGGGAGAAAGGTCACTCGTAAAAAGCTTGAAATGCTAGTAAAGGAGGAGCGAAATGCACCATGGAAGTTAGAGAGAGAAAGAATTGGTCTACAAAGGAGAGTACCCTCATACCACCACCTTACACTATTTGAGTAGTATTCCTAGTCACACCCTGATAAATTTGAGCTGAATTTGATTTTTGATGATTGAGAACTTGCTGTGAATTTTAAGTTCCATGGTTGCTCTAAATGGATTGTGTTGTGTAGATGATTGATGAGATTTGTGAGAATGGAATAAATTTGTATGCATCATGATTGTGAATGATGTTTTTCCATGTGTTGGGTGAATGTGAGTGCATTAAAAAAGTAAATATCTGCAAGTTTGCACGCTACTGCATAGTCTGTGTTAGGATTTTTTCGCTGTCACTTAGCCACAGCGAGAAAGACGGCGAGATCACTTGGCTTCTGGAAAAACTGGAGTTTTCGTCGTGAGTTCGCCACTGCGAAAACCACGGCGAGATCCCTCTGCTTTTGCCACTTTTGGAGTCTTTCGCCATGGACTTCGCCGCGGCGAAAGCCATGGCGAGCTCCTTCTACCTCTGCCATTGTTGATGTTTTCGCCGTGGGCTCGCCACGGCGAAACCCACGGCGAACAGCATCATTTTCGGCCTGCCAACTTTCGAACAGCCATGCCCTTTTATTTTTCCTCACACCCCTTTGAAATTACCCCATTTTTGTGACCAGATTCATTCACTCCCCACGGTTACATCTTTTAATCTTGCCCTTTCATTGTCTTTTTAACCTCTCACCTTTTTAACCTTATCCTTCCATTTTCGTTTCCCTTCTTCTTCGAAGCCGCCCCTCGTCATCTTCAACTTCCATTCTCCTTTGTCTTCCTCTTTCAACAAGACCCATTCCCTTCTTCTTCACCAATCGCATTTCTTGCTCAGTCCTTCATCGTCTTGAAGTCATCACAAGTTTTGCAATTTGCGGCTCTTCCCTCTCTTGCCCTAAGTTAGATTGCGCATTATTGCTCTCTTCTTCCCTTTTTGGTAGGCTTCTTTACTTTTCTTGCTATCATTCTGTAGAATAACATAGGTTTTGTCATTTATTAGTATTAGTCTGTTGGGAATGTAGAGCATTTGGGTGTGATAGGTTTGAACAGAGGATTTTGTAATTTTAAAGGGAGTTGGGTGAAAATATTGGCATGGCTATAGCTGACATTTCTCTGATTGGGTGACAAATTTTGGTGAGGTTGTTCAGATTGAATTTAACACGTGTAGGTTTGAACAGGGGGTTGAACTTGAGGATTATTTTAATAGGGGGACCATTGTTGCTTTGTTTTATTGTTGTTTTGATGATGAAAAGTGTGTTTATGCATGTGCATCATTGTGTTAAAATTCTTACGTATCATTTAACTATAGGCAATTTTGGGAAATCTTTTCCATTGTGGTCCCCTCATGCAACCACTGTTGTTTGTGCTTTTGGGCTGTATTTCGGAGTAATTGGGCTTCGGTGGGCCACTTGACAAGGCAGTGAGGATTAGGCTTAGGGTTGGAATTTTTTGGAGAAAGGATTCAGATTTATTTTAGTTTAAGTTTTGGGGACAACACTTTTCTCATTAAATGAATTGCTTTTCAGGATTTTCCTTTCTCTCTTTTAGAAATGGTTCTTTCCAATTTGGGAGGGTAGTCTTTATTTTGGTGTTGTTAAATCTAAGGTCATGTTTTGTGTATTTTGGTTTTGTCTGTGCTCTCCTAGACTATGCCTCGCTACAAGGTGTTAGCTGGGCAGAACAAAAGGCCTCAACAAGACCCCCCAAGTCCACAACAAGAACCAATTCCTCCACCAAAGAAAAGGGGCAAGATGCCCATGGACAAAAAGAAGGAACAGCCCATACTTCAGGAAAGAGAATTCTCGGCTACTGATTTGGTCCCTTTTTACCATCAAGCCACCCAGCACTATCATTTTGGAAAGCTATTGGGTCCAAGGCAAAGGGGAAATGAAACTTTAGTATGTCAATACTATGATAGCGCTAAAACTGGGTTGCTTGAAGGCGCTTTTGACCGGGCTTCTGGTGAACTGATTAGTCATTTCCTAACTCCTTCAATCATTCGAGACTTCTATAGCTTGACTTCCCTTCCTACATGTGAGTATGAGAGAATCAAGTCACATATCTAGAACTATCCCATGAGAGATATAGTGAAAACACTGGTTATACCGGGGGAGCTAGTGTGGTTTAAGCGGACCGGGAAGCAACAATATCTGTACCAAAAGGTCCTTACTCCTGATGCCAATACGTGGCTGTATTTCATCTCATACAACTTGATACCTTCTAAGCATAGGAGTTGCATCACTAAAGAAATTGCCCTACTCATATACTGTTTTATCAAGGGCAAGCCAGTCAAGGTCGAGACCATCATCTACAACAGTATTCTACACAGTGCCACCACACCTAGAGAGGGAGCGGTCCTTGCTTTCCTGCACCTCATCTCTGATTTGTTCATGGCACGTAATATGGATGACCCTGACGCAGACCCACACTTCTACCCAACTTCAGCATTTGATTATGAGCAGATCAAGGGACTTGAGGCACCTGCAGTCCCAGCCCCAGTCCAAAAGGAGCCAATGCCAGATGAAGACTCTGATGAAGCTCCTACCACTCATGGTGATATTCGGAGGCTTTTAGACAAGATTGATCACTGGGGTAGTAAGATGATGTTAGAGTGGAAGACTCAGAGATTTGAGAATCGCCTTTTGAGGAAAATGGTTAAGAAAATGTCTCTGAAAATGGAAATTGAGCAATCTGAGGATGAGCAGTTCGAGACTTGAAGGAAGGGTTCAGAAGAGGTCAGGCAGAGGACCGAGTGCGGTAAAGCACCAGTGGTTGCAGACACTTATAAGGAGGAGGAATCTGACGAGGATGAGGATGATTCGTGGGAGGATGCTGATGATTGAACTCTGTTTTTATTGTTTTCTTGTTGTTGTTCATTTCATTGTTTCTACAGATTTATTTTTTTAGTTTGTTTCAGTGATTTAGACTTCTGTCTTCTACATGCTTTTGACTGTGAACTGTTGGCAAGTCTTTCTTTTGGGTCCCTGTGATTTGAACTAGTACTTACATTGTAGATATCTACAGGTGACTGATTGCATATTGGCTAATTGGTATTTTGGGTTGATTTTCTTGCACATACCAATTAGTTAGCTTCCGCTGCATATAAATTAGCTAACTTTCACATTGTGTATTTGATTATGCATGGTACATATTACATTGCCGACAGGAATTTTCGGCCCTTTCATGCTTGTTATTTTCCCCTTTTGACAAGTGAGGACACTGTCAATTTTAAGTTTGGGGGTGAGGGTATACTTATACTTTTGACTTTGAAGTTATACTTAATTTTGATTTTGAAGGATACAATTTTGGAAATTACTTTTGGAATGTTGTCTGGCTGAAGGTTGGTGAGATTAATTGATTATTCCATATAATGAATGCATGATCCAATGATAGAAAAGTCGCTTGAGTGATATGATTGATAGGAAAAGATGGTCAATATATGTGGATGATTGATTTGCATTTTAAAGCTTAATTCCTAACAATTTCTTGGAAACAAAATTCATGGACAAGAGATTATGGGATGATTTGAATGCGCTTGGTGGGAACTTTTGTAGCAAGTTGATATGTATTTTCCTTCTTAATTGAAAAGCTTTAGAACTCATCATTGAATCTCTTGAAACAATTGGATGTCGTCACACATTTTGAAAATATGATTTGGGCATTCTTTTAAATGAGATTGGGCCTTTCAAGCCAACCCATAACATTAATCCTTTTGCACCCTCTTTGAGCCTTATAATGAAAGACCATATGGATTTTCTTTTTGGAACCCACAATTGGCTTTAACCTAGCAACTTGAAAAACCAAAGAATTACCCAATTTTTGAGATAATGACTGATTATTGGTAGAAAAAAATGGGATGGGGGCTAAAGGTATATGATGGTATAAAAGTAGTGGGGGAACAAAACTGGTGAATAGTGTTCTTCATTGCTTGTACTCCAAAGTCATTTGTAAAAAAAGGGGGGGACAAGAAAATAAAAATATAAAGATTAATTGTCTCAATAAGACATCGAGTACAAAGATTTCAATTTGAAACCAGTTTGGGGGAATGGTTGTTGTGTGTGAAAAATTGATGTCAAAAGAAAGAAGACGAACAAGTTACGTGCAGTCACTTATCTCAAGGTAATTGAATTCCTTTATTGACCTTTCTTTTACTAGCCTAACCCTAAGCCTCATTACAAGCTTATAAAGTCCCATTGATTTTTGAACTGTGTGAATCATGTAGTGGTGGAGAGAGAGGAGATTGTGAGCTTATGAAGTCTTAAGGTTGAGGTGGCTTATATATGTTGAAATGTTGCATTTGCTCTTAACCATTGCAAGATAAATATTCTCTAACTCTTCTCATACACACACTTCTGGGAAATTGGTAG
Source organism: Mimosa bimucronata (assembly GCA_037074515.1). NCBI lineage: Eukaryota > Viridiplantae > Streptophyta > Magnoliopsida > Fabales > Fabaceae > Mimosa > Mimosa bimucronata. Next base: position 9,541,336 of record CM073446.1, read on the forward strand.
GAAATTTGTTTTATTTTGCGAATTTAGCATTTGCAATTATTTCACTCCTTTCTTGTTAACTGTATGAACTTGAGCAACAACTGAGGAAATCATCATGCATGAACATACAATGGATAATTAGTGAATTGAACCCCTGCATCACTTGCTTTGCTTGAGGACAAGCAAAAACTTAAGTTTGGGGGAGTGATAAGCTCCTAAATTTCATTACAAAATCATCATGTTTTACTCCGCGTCTGTGAATAATTTGGTGAATAAAATGGCAAAAAGGAAACAAAAGCTTAATGAGAAAGCGGGGCAAAGAAAGAGTTGTGATTTGTACGAAATTTGGAGCTTAATGAATTTTTATAATGTAGTAAATTGTAAAACTCATCAACCCTCTTTCTTTCTTGTATAGGAAGAGGTGCTCAAGTGAAAAAGCCTAGAGGAAACACACACACATCAATCGAATTGAAGCCCAGCTAAGAAAAAGACTAAGGGACCATAAGCAAGAGGACCCCGCCGTGACTTTCGCCACGGCGAATGTCACGGCGAGTGTAATGCAACTCGGTCTCTGGAATCACATACTTCACCATGAACTTCGCCACGGCGAACAGGCCAAATGCTGCGCGTTTTAATTAAAAGAGCTGTCTGAAAGGGGATATAAGAAATAAATTCAGAGGACTTTCGGGTAGAACGAGTTAGGGCATATTTTTGGGACATTTTGGAGCTTTAAGAGAGAGTGGGGAAGTGCTAGGAAGATTGGAGGATCTTGGAGAGATTCAAGGTTCACTGTTCTTGGGTTCCTTTCTTCTTCCTTCTTCTCTATTTTTCTGTCATGTGTTCTTTCTCAATCTTTATTTTCGTTTTTAATTTAAACATGTGTAACTAAATCCCTTTTCTAGGGTTACCTTGAACCATTTGATGGATTGAACCTTGTAGTTCCTTTCTTTAATGCATTGAATGAATTGTTATGTGTGGATTTTCATCTTGCTATTCTTTATACAAGTGCTTGATCACCACTTGATTTGTTAAATGGAGTATGACTCGAGAGAGAGTATTTTGTTTTAGAACTTGGGTGAAATCATGTTAAACTTGAAGTTTATAGTGTTAAATAGATGGTTAGTTGGTAATATAGAGATATAATTATTAACCTAACATTGTTCATATGAGGTTGGTAGAGTATTTATGACTTGCATTAATTGTGGCAAGAGGCTGTGCAATTAATGAAAGTGCAAATTTGATTTTGACTTGAGAAAGCTTTTTCAAATGAAATTGAACCTTGAACTCACACATTGATTCATTATGATGCCAAAAGGAAAGAAATTCACTAGTTCATAAAGTCAAATGGGGATAAGTAACCCTAGATCTTTTTTCTTATTATCTTAAAAAGTGTTTTCTAAATCACCCCTTTATTTTATAATCTTTGTGACTAAAATCTTAACTAGAAATAGAATTTTAGTTGTTAATCTTTTAAATGTTAAATCTTCAATCCAAACTTTGCTTTAGCTCAACTTAATTTAAATCACTAAGCCTTCTGTTTGATAGCATTTGTAACCAAATCCCTGTGGGAACGATACTTTCTTATCACTCTATTACTTGGTACGACCCGTGCACTTGCGGTGCGAACAGTGTCAGAGGAGGGAGTCAAGGGTTTCTTTTGCTGCTTGGAGGATATGGGAGGTTTTTTGTGGCCTTCTTTTGCTGGTTTGGTACGATTGGTAGGATGGGATTGGTCAGTTGGTAAAATAGTGGGGGGCGATGGGACCTGGTTGGGTGATTTTTACAGTGGGTCAGGGTATTGGTTTGGTAGGGAGGATTCACTAGTAGATGGGTTCCTAAGGAGATCAAACCTTTTAGCTAATGAAATGCCTTATTGGCGGCTAGGATCTAGTAGCTTTTTAGGATCTCTGGAAGGAATGGAAATTTGTGTAGATAGATGAATGGGAGAGTGAAGTTTCGTTCAGAGAGGCTGAGGAAGAGAGAATGGAATGAATGAGAGTGAATTGTGGTGAATGATAGTGTGTAGAAAGGAAATTCGGGTAGATATTTAATAAGCAAAAGAGGCAGCCCAAAAACCTTTCTAATTGACTCTAAATTACTTGGGGAGGTCAAATTCATGGATTAGGAAACAATGGAAGAAGACCCAATTACTAAAATTATAAGTTGAATCAAGAAAAGCAACTTCCTAATCTCTCCAGGATTTGTGTGCTCATCGTGACCTCATCGTGGCGAGTCCACGGCGAGTGAACTTCACTTTTGTCCCATTTGCTTCTGTTAGCCGTGGCGAGTCCACGGTGAGGACACTTCAATTCTGTTCCTTCTGTTTCTTTCTTCAATCTGAGCCTCATCCTTTGCACCTATAATGGAAAATTAAGGTATATGTGAAGTATATAAAGTCTATAATCATTAAATGTATGAGTTACTGCCCTAATATGCTCAGATTATAGCCAAAATGCAATTAACTCTCTAATCTTGGACCATACATGTAATTGTACCCAATTCCCAATATAATCTCCTATGTCAAATGCTAATTACCCATTATTAGTGGTTAAAAACATATAATAAACAAGCACAATAATTCCCCCACACCTAGACCTTTGTACTCCTAGACAAAGCATAGACTCACAATGATAAAGGCCTAAGATAACCAACAATCTCAAGTTGGAACTAGACATGCTCCTGATAAGCAAAGGGAAAATTGACAATGCAATTAAGAATCAAATAGCAACATGTGAACACTCTCAAGGATATAAAGTATTTCACACAATCTCACAACATGGGTTATTTCTCTCTACTTACTCAACATGCAACTTTTTATAAGCTTGTATCAATTCTCAATCTCCACTAATTAGCTCACATGTAAAGAATCAAGAAGACTTAAGGGTTTATGGTGATGGAAAGGCTAGATGGAATAATGATGTCATCCATAAGTAATGACTGAACAACTTTCAAGCATCTTTTATTATATTTTTTTCTTTTTTTTAAAGCTTGAGCTGTTGTAGATCCCCTTTTGACCCAACCTTGCACATGGGTAATGCAACGCCGGTTAATTAGTTACTCCAACAAAGCATCAAGGGACCTTTAGTCCAACTCATGACCCTCTTTGACTTGATCATTTGACGTAAGTGCCAACATTGGTGATGAAGTGCCCCCAGTTACTAATCAAGTTTAGAAAGCTGTGGAGTTGCTTAATCTTTTCAATTTAAATCATAGATGCAACCTTATAAATTTACCCTACTCATGCAAGACATCAAACGATTGTGCGAGGAATGTGTATATGGATGTAGTTAGGACATATGGAATTTTGAGATAAATGCATCTATCATGTTCAACACATATAGCTACACAGTTTCAACCAAGAATTAAGACAAGTTCTAGAAATTGACATATTTAAAGCAAACATGCACTCAAGTTAAGAAAGTTGAACATAGGCCAAAAATAACCTCACGGCAAGGTAAAGCTCACAAATTATCATTCAACAAGGCAATTTTCACATTACATGTCTTAAACCTATCTCATGTCCAACCCTTGAAAATTGAAAAGCAAAGGACAAAAGCTTTGCAAAATCTATACAAAGTCCAGAAATATAAAGAACCTAAGATGGGTCTCTTCTTGCATAGGTTTTCAAAAAGTGGGGTGAACTAGGTTTTCACAAAAATGTTTTGAAAAACACTTGAATTCATTCTTAACAAGTCAATTATGACAAATGAGACCCTTTGTACATAACAGGCAAGTCAAGAACAACTTCAAGCCAAAGTTTTGAAAAAATTTCAAAAACAGTCAAAGTACACCCAAAAATCACAAATCATGGGAAACCATGCAAGGAAACCTCAAAATACACATCTAACCCCCCACACTTAAACAAAACATTGTCCTTAATGTATAAAATATGCAACTATCAAATATCAACGAGGAACAACACCTGTAAGCATAGGCAACCATCAATAAAGATATGGGGAACCAAAAACAAAAAAAAACAAGAACAAAAATAAAATCAACTATTATCCTACTAGTATGTCCCCTTTACACTTAAATTACACACTACATCTAGTCAAAATAGTAAAGGAAAGGGACAACCTGGCCTCAAGGAGGCTTTATTGCAGCACCACGATAGACCTTAAGGATATGACCATTAGCTTGAAAAGTATTACCCGTCTCCTCACCCAAAAGGTCTATCATGCCATATGGGTTCACCTTAGTCGCACGATATAGCCCAAAGCAGTTCGATTTCAGCTTACCACGACTGTGACAATATCGAGCTTGGTACATGAGAACTAAGTCACCAACTTTAAAGCTCTTATTAACCAAATTCAAATCATGAAGTAGTTTTGTCTTAACTTTGTAGATTCTCGAGCTCTCATAAGCATTGAGTCGCAACTCATCCAACTCTTGAATGTGAAGAGCTTTCTCCTTGCCAGTTGTATTCATCTCCATGTTGCACAATGTTACTGCCTAATAGGACTTATGCTAAACCTCTACCGAAAGGTGGCAACCCTTACCATACACCAACTGGTAAGGAGACATTCCTATGGGTGTCTTGAATGTAGTGCGATAGGCCCAAAGTACCTCATCAAGTCATTGACTCCAATCAGTTCTGCTTAGCTTCACGATCTTTTCAAGTATCTTCTTTAATTCACGATTTGACACTTCAGCTTGCCCATTCGTTTGTGGGTGGTAGGGGCTATAAACTCTGTGGGCAACCCCATATATAGAAAGCAAGCTATTGAGAAGATTGTTGCAAAAATGGGAGCCTTCATCACTTATCAGGGCCTTAGGAACTCCAAACCTACTAAAAATGTTAGTTTTCAAAAACTTAGACACAATTGGAGCATCATCATTTTGAGTAGGAATAGCCTTAACCCACCTAGAAAGGTAGTCAACAGGTAACAATATATATGTAAAATCGCAAGAAGGTGAAAATAAACCCATAAAATCTATACCCCAAACTTCAAATGGCTCACAAAAACAAAAATAGGTTTTTGAGGTAATTCATCTCTCTTTCTCACACCCCACCCAAAGCGCTGGCATGCATCACATGACTTAACAAAATCATAATCATCTTTAAAAATAGAAGGCCAATAGAAACCAGACTCTAAAATTTTCCTAACGGTTTTCTGTTAGCTATAGTGCCCTCCACATACAACAGAATGGGATAAAGTGAGAATCGTAGCAAATTCGTCATCGGGGACACATCTCCCAATCACTTGGTCCGGGAAAATCCTCCAAAGGATAGGATCTTCCCATATGTAGTGATGGGACTCTTATTTCATCTTCTGGACTTGAAAAGAAGACATATCATTGAGAGTGAGTCTGCACACCAAATAGTTAACAATAGCAACAAACCAAGGTGTATCAACAAAAATATCATAAAGAGAGGAATCAGGAAAGTCATCACAAGTCAGATCAAAACAACAACTCCCCTTGTGTTTTCTGGAAGGCAACTCAAATGATCTGCTCCAAGGTTGGCACTACTTGTTCTATCCTTGATTTGAATGCGAAATTCTTGTAGCAGCAGTGTCCAACGGAGTAGTCTTCGCTTAAAAAGTGCCTTAGTGAAGAGGAATTTCACAATTGCATGATCAGTATAAACCATAAGAAAAGAATGCAACAGATATGGCCTAAATTTATCTAAAGCAAAAATAATGGCATACAACTCTTTTTCAGTGGTAGTATAATTTTTCTGTGCAGTATCCAAAGTTTTAGATGCATATGCAATCACATGTGGCTATTTATTGTTTCTTTGACCTAACATAGCGCCAACTGAAAAGTTTGATGCTTCATAAGCTAACTCAAAAGGCAATGACCAATCTGGAGCAACAAGTATAGGTGGTTCAAGAAGCTTATTTTTCAACATATCAAATGCAAGCACATAATCATTATCAAAAACAAAGTCGACATCTCTTTGTAACAATTTAGAGAGGGGTAAGGCTATCTTAGAGAACTCCTTGATGAAGGGCCTATAGAAGCCTACATGTCCCAAGAAAGATCGAAGATCCTTTAAGCATTTGGGATAAGGCAAGGTCCCTATCACTTTGGTCTTAGACTTTTCAACTTCAATACCATGGCGAGAAACAAGGTGCCCTAATACAATACCATGAAAGACCATAAAATGACATTTTTCATAATTCAAAACCAAATTTTTCTGGACACATCTAGCGAGTACCCTGTCCAAACTCTCTAGCCATGTATGGAATGAATCTCCATAGACTGTGAAGTCATCCATAAACACTTCCATGCAATCATTGAGCATATTAGCAAAAATACTCATCATGCATCTCTGGAACGTGTCTGGCGTATTACATAACCCGAAAGGCATGTGCCTATATGCATATGTACCAAATGGACAAGTAAAAGTGGTTTTGTCTTGATCCTAGAGTGCTATAGGAATCTGAAAGTACCCAGAATAACCATCCAGGAAGCAGTAGTGAATGCGACCCTCCAACCGTTCCAACATCTAATCGATGAACGGTAGGGGAAAGTGGTCTTTTCTAGTAGCATCATTCAGTTTCCTGTAGTCAATACACACGCGCCAACTGTTTTGCACTCTCATGGGAATAAGTTCCTTAATTTCATTTTTAATAATAGTGATTTTGGACTTCTTAGGTACCACCTGCACCGGTGAAACCTACTCACTATCCGAGACCAGATAAATGATACTAGCACTAAGGAGTTTGGTAACTTCCTTTTTGACAACATCTAAAATAAGCGGATTCAACCGTTGTTGTGGTTGCCTAAGAGGCCTAGCATCATCCTGCAATAAAATATGATGAGTGCAAATAGTTGGGTTTATACCCGGAATATCTGCCAATGTCTAACCAATGCCTTTTTATACTTTTTCAAAACATCTAACAACTGTGATTCCTCACTTGCCATCAAATCACTAGAGATTATCACAGGCATTTTATCATCGGAAGAAAGAAAAGCATACTTTAAGTTGCTAGGAAAAGGCCTAAGTTCATGGGAAGGGGGTTCAACAATAGAAGAAACAAGAGAAGGCAAAACAGTAGGTATAGAAAAACTTCCCTTTGTTGACCTGACTATACGGCAGGACTAGGATCAACAGCACTTACCACTTGACCATTGGTCTTCCGAAGCATTAAACCAACCACTAGTTGGTTTATCTCAGCAACTTGCCTTGGGGCAAGCATTATCCACACTAAATTGTGGTGTCCGGGTAGCCAAATCAACTATTGGTTAACTACTTACAGTGACTGCCTCAGTTTTTCCTCCACTCTGCACACCTATATCACTTTGCATAACAAGATTATTTAAATAACACAAGGTATAAGAGGAGATTCTAGGTCTAGAAAGTGAATCAATGGAAGAAAGAGTAAGAAGTGACCCTGAAACCACATGAGAAGTAGGCCCAATGAGAGTAGTGGAAGGCATCGTGGCTGGAGTAAGGGCTATCCCCTATAAGCTCACATCATGGTTTCTTAGCTCAAACTCCACTTCCGAACATTCCTGGTACCTACAGCACTGAACAAACTACCAGATTCTACAGAACAGTGATAACCTCTGGAAATTCATGACATTTGAGTATATTTTCCTTGAGTTTTATTAACTCATTGATAAATTTTGGATACTCAAGATAGAAAATGTTCATTTGATTTTCGGTCGCATTTTATTGTATATTTATGTAGATTTTGATTATTTTTATAGTTAGTTTCTTATTTTGTTTTATGTAATTTTTGTAGGAATAATTTGATGAAATAAACAAGAGATTGTAGCCCTCCACCAAGCTCCCAATTGAACGAAAATAAGAAGAAGCCAAAGTAGCCCAAGGAATAAGGAAAACAGAGCAAAGGACCAGAATAAGTGGGACTTCGACGTGGCCTCGCCGCGGCGAGACCCACGGCGAAGTCCATTTGCCTCTGCCCATTTTGGATAGCTCGCCGTCATCTCGCCGTGGCGAAAGCCACGGTGAGAATCTCTCAATTCTAGAATTTTTGGAGCTCGCCGTGGGCTCGCCGCGGCGAGACCCACGGCGAACTTTACGTGTTGCTGCGTTTTGGACAGAACAGACACGTTTTGAAGGAAATAAGAGCTAGGGCTTCGAGCTTATTCAGCATTCTTCAACTTCTAGACATTTTGGGAGTGTTTTGCTCTGCTAGAGCTTGGAGCTTGGTGGGGATTAAGCTTGGGCTTGGAGCTTCGAAGAGATTTGGGCTTCCTCTCTTGGTTTATCTCTTCCATCTTCATTCTCTTCTCTTGTTCTGTTTTGTAATGTTGTATATATATGCTCCCTTGGAGTTGTAGAACATGAGTAGCTAAATACTTTGATTCTAGGATTATTCTGAACCCTTGTATGTATTGATTCTTGATTCCTCCTCTTAATTTGTGATTAATGATATCTATGTGCTTATTTTACTCCGTTCCTAATGCTTCCAAGTGCTTGATCGCCATTTAGATGTTGAGTTCACTTGATTTATGACTCGAGAGAGCTAGGTTGGGTGTAGAACTTGGGTAGAGTAGTGCAAGAACCGGAAGTTTGCATGACGAATGGATGGTTTTGTTGGTAAGATAGAGATATACTTGCTAGCCTTGCATAGTCACATTATTAGGGTTGGAGCTTGATAATTGGGTTTTATTAAATTGTAGCAAGAGATTGTGCAATTAATAAGACTAAACACTTGTTCTTGACTTGAGAGAGCTTTTACGAGTAATCTATGAACCCTAGATTAGCACGTGGTTTCGTTGAGAGCTTCTTTAAGGGGAGGTTAATTGAGCTATAAGAAGTACAAGGGGGATAGATAATCTTAGGACCCATTTTATCCTTGAAGTTAGAGAATCACTTGTTTATATCAAATTCAAACTCAATATCTGAATTTCTCGAAAGACGAATTGCTTTTGGTCTGTTGAACATATATGAAATTTTAGTTAGGATGGCCTTATCACAAACATTATTGTTTATGTTTCTAATCTTACATGCGAAAGTCATCACTTACGTCATTGTTTAAGGTATACCTTTTTTAGATACCAATTGTTTGATGGTTGCTAAAATGTCCAAATATGCGGGTGAATTAATTTGAGTTTATGTGAAAATTATCAGATGTGATAAAATTTAGGTTTATTAATAATAATATATATATATAATAAATTATAAAAACTTATATATAAAGGGACTTAGAATTTTGACTTAAGATATAGTGTCACTACTACTGTAACACCTAAATTTTTACTACTATATTATAGCATTTTAATTGATTTATAACCACTTTTTAATTCCAGAAGCCCAAAAATACAAAAAATTTAAAATTTTTTCTTCCCAAAGTATTAAATCAAATTTCCTTTCTTTCAATTTTCTAATAAATTAGAATATCTTTAAACTTTCAATAAAATATAGTGGTTATTAAAACAATTAAAATAACTCGAATTATAACGCTTGGGGAGTCAAACCCCTTACATTATATTTTAATATTCCTTAGATAATGTTCTATTTATCTATTTACACTTCTCTTACTATAATAATATATTAGCGGGTTCTCTCGGTTGGTAACCCTCTTACATGTGTATGTAACTCTATAATTCATTAAGGACATATATACATATACATTAACTACTAGACAAGCTTCCAACTTGTCTTAATTATTTAAACATACAACATACACAGGTAAGTAGGTTCTTAAAGTAACTACCTACAGGGGTACAAGACAAAGCAGGTATTCCTGCCCCTTCATACTACCTTACTTCTTTCCCAGCTAGCTACTCCCATTCTGCTATACTGAAAACGTTTTGGAAAACAGTGAGATTGGAAATCTCAATAGCAGTTCATTCCATATCATGTGTGCACTTATATATATACGTATACATCAATTTCATAAACATGTGCATATAATGAAAGCATATATCCATTTAACCAATACCTGCAGGATTTTTCCAATTATAGCCCTCACGGCTACTCAATAATCCTCACGGTTATAGGAATTTAATTGTAGCCCTCACAGCTACTCAATAACCATCACTGTTATAGGAATTTACTGGCAAAGGGGGAGCGACCCACCTAGGCCTTGGAGTACTCCATAAATATCATCAATATCATAACAGGAATAATGCCCATTTAAATGCCATAGATATTACAAAATTATATATAGAAATTTATATTATGAATTAAACTACTACCTAGATACCAGAGCTATTTCCTGAACCAGATCCTTTACTTCCCACTGTCTTGGTGAACTCATACCAATATCAAAGCCTATCTACATATCATATTAAAATAAGAGTAAGTTAATATATGTAATTCTATATTTATACTAAGCGTCTCTCTCTCGAGTCCTAATATGCTTGTGACTACCCCACTATTTATATCTATGAATCATTATAATTTACTATAACTATCTTGACTATTTAAGATTAAAAGATCACTTGTTTTAACCATCCATAAACAATCCCATTGATAAAAGAATGTTCTAACGGTACCAATATCTCAATTCAAGCACAACAACCAAAAGTACAGCAATAAAGCAGTGTTTCAAACTTATAGCCAAAATCTTAAATTCAACATATCTCTAACATTTTCTTGTTCAGATTACCTTGCTCTAAAGCTGACATTTAATCCATATTTAAGCAAAACTCTCCAAGCCATTGAACATTACCCTTCTCTTAATTAAATCAATATGTGTCCTCAAAATAGTCATCAATTCAACTAAATACAGATTTCCAGACTTGTAAAATATTGCAGATTTGATAACTTATTTTCAATAATTCTCTAATACACGCACAATTTTGGAATCTCAAAGACAATCTAATAATTTAAACTATTCCTCTAACATTTCAGGTGTGAAACAGTGGGTATTTTATTGAATTTCAGCTCTTTATATCATTACTTAACTTTCCTTAAATGCTTTTTGACAAAATTTAATTATCTATCTTCATTACTCATTATTGAAAAGCACAAACTTTCAGAACACAATTAATCATCGTTAAAAAAAATGAAACTCTGATTGTCAATAGCTACATAATCGATGAAGGAACCAAAGACAAACCGTCCATGACATAACTTCACTAAATTTCAAATTCTATAGTTTAATATACTATTATAGTACTCTTTCAATACATTCAAAGCTTCCAATCTCAACTAATAAAACTCCAAACATACTAAACGTATGGACAGAAAACAGAGCGGGGACTTCTAAAAATCTAAGAATATCATAATCCAAAAGAATCAAACATGTACTCAAAACAGAACACAAGATTTGAACTTTCTGAAATTTCTAAACTCAATGAAACCCGACATGCACAGCCATATACTAAAACTAAACTAATCATATCAACATTATCACAGAGGAAGACAGCATTAATCAATCAAAACAAGGTGATGATCCAATTAAATTCTTAATACCATTAACTCTTCCTCATCACTGAAACGCTGACCAAACAGGGCAAGAAGAAAAGAAAATCAAACATCTTATTCAAAGCTTTAGTTGAACATGCAAAATCATATATTAGCTTAATCTTACTCTTGTTTTAACAACTAAAGGACAACATCGAATTTTCACAGGCAATGGCATTTACATTCATATAAGATGATATTATTTATTTAAACTTCAATCTATGCTCATCTATACTTGATTGAAACTTTAACAAGAAAATCAAAGCTTTTACCATACATATGAATAGAATTAACAATACCAGATTCTTTTTCTTCCCTTTTCCAAAGCAGCACATATATATTAAAATAGGAGATTAAAATTCCTACAGGGAAGCAACAACAATCACATTAAACTTCTTAACACAATATCAATCAAATTTGTACAGCCACTCTAATTGCCTCTAGAATATTCAAAAACATCATTATGATTGTTCTGTAACTGTTATACTGAAGTTTAAACATCTTCACATATGAATAATTAATTTAAAAATATTCAAAATCCTAATCAGAGTTGACAATCTCAGTTTGGAAATCCTCATCACCGAAGCATCACCCAAAGCATAGCATATCACTCATTCCCTCAATATTCCAGACACCCAACGAAAGTACAACATACAAAACAATGTATTAATTAAGTACTACTCCTATCAACCTTCATACATTGACCAAAACACCCCAGACAGGAAATCAAACGGAGCAGAGCAGACAGAGCGAGCAACAAAAACAATTTTCTAAAACCTTCCCAATCTTGAAATTTCAACATGCAAGACACCCATTATTGCTTCCTTCTCTTAAATTCATCACTTCATAAATTTTAGTCCTTAAACCCTAAAGCTAGTGTTTAGTTATTCTTTCCCCCTAAAGAAATTTGAGCTTGTATGATGTTCTTGGTTGAATTGGAATTCTTATGCTCGGTTGTTACTGTTCACCGAAGCCATTTCTATTGATTTAGGGGTGTTCATTGCTTTAGGGTTTAATTAATCATGATTATTAGTAAGTATAAGTTTATGGAAAGTATTTCATGTTGATTTTCTGAAGTTTGGGGAATTTTTGGGATTTTTGTTCTTCTTCCATTGGAATCCACTCTCCAAACAGCAACAAACGAAGAAACAAAGGGTAGGGGTAGGAAGAGGAGGCTCACAAGATTCGAAATCCATGATTGCATGGCCGATTAGAGCTCACCGTCGTCAAAGATCATCGCCGTTGCCACTGAGCTCGCTGAGAAATTTGCAGAGAACGGAGGGAGAAAATGAGAAATGGAGAGAGAGAGGGAGGGAGGAAAGACGGAAGTGGAATAAAGAGAGAGAGAGAGAGAGAGAGGAGAGAATGGTTCTACGAAGGAAGAGGTAGAAGGGAGTATATATTAATTTTAACAAGCATAGACTCCCCCGCACGTTGTGCGGGATGCAAGAACTATGATGAATCAACAAACCAAAAAATAAGTGTGCACATGACAAGTAAAACTATAAGGATATCAATTATAATTTTTTCAACTTACTCTATATAAGGCACAACTGATCTGTTATCTAAAGAAATGCCTTTCACCTGCACAGATCTTCCTTCATCTCACCTCCGATAAGTTGGATATCCATCGTCATCAACAATAGTATTTGAAAAAACCTCCTTCGAGAAATACTTGTTACATCTACCTTCCTTCATACAGCGTGCACTCCGATTATATTGACCACAAGGACTATGAACCAACTGGTCCATGAATGAATATAGACAAATTTTCAACCAAAGATTTAATAAAAATCAGAGAATAATTTTCTAAAAAGTTTCTACATACGTTGTATTATATTAAACATAATAATATTACATGGCTTTTAAAAGAAAAACTTTGATTGAAATTTTCATACCTACTCCTAATGTTACGGCACCTGCCTAGCTTCTTGCCATCATTGCCTATTAATTTAGGCTATAGTGCTAAAAAAAAATTGGAGCCTTAGATTAATACCCAATGGTTTTAATAGGATCGTTCCTAGACACTTCATAATTCCTATATTATGTCTGAAAAAAAGTAAATAAATAATTCCTGCACTATGTTCATCATCTTCCATCACATCTTTTCATTAGGCAACCCTCACACTACAACTCACATTTTTTCATTCCCTTCCCAATGCACCCCTACTGACCATTACTACTGTATGCCTTCTCTGACCCTGCCCCATTATGTATCTACACTCTATTGGCACCCCACTCCCCTTTTTTTCTAATAATCTCTAATACTCATAATATAAGCCATTTTCTAGCGCTATAATAAAGTGCACTATATTTTTAATATAAGTAAACAATATAAGTTCTTACTTTTCAGTGAAAAAAGGTAGGCATTTTCAGTGAATGATTCATTCATAATCTCTCAATTGCACTACTTTTTAATTTAATGTCAGCATCTTGGTTCTATATTTTATTAATCTATAATTACCTTCCTCATACAAAGTAGACACAATTCCCCACTTGGGCATTAGAAGTATTCTTTTTTTACATGTGGGCATTATTTAAATTAACACATTCTCATCTATTCCTTATGCAAATAGTAACTCACGGTTTTTTAATCATGGTTCTTCATATTTCTATGTTTGATTTAGTATGTACATTAAACATGTCCTGTACCATCAATTTAATGTACATGTCCCAACAATTACTTGTAATGTAGATATAACTGCAATTCCCCAGGTCTTTGACAGCCTGGCATCACATGTTCTTCTTAGACACTTTTATGTTTGAATTCACACACACACGGCAGCCAATGTTTTTTTCCCAGTTTTTCTCCATTCTTTTTACAAAAAAATATTGCAACTAAAGCTCCACTGCCATAAAGAACTGTGGCCTTGTTTTCAACAACATCCCACTGATGATGATAACTGCAGAACATTATATTCCACATGGGAATAGCAAGAATATGGACTTTCCAAAAAAATTATAGGACTTTTTTTCCCAAAAAGAAATGTACTTTGCAATAGTCAAATGTCAAAACTTCTTGCCTTCTTCAAATCAGTGAATAGCTCATTGGCATCTACAGTACTAGATGTGTTGTCTGAAGATGCCTTGGTATGTAGCCTAAAGGTTTCCAGGAGTCTGAAAGAGTGAAAACCGCAAGCAAGTTACTTGAAGGAAATAAAAAAGAATAAGTAAACAAAAAGGACTAAACTCAACCACAAAAGAAGAAGCTCCAAAAAACAAAACTTATTCCACTGAAATACGATAGAATGCGACACCATCAAGACTATATCAGATCCCATTATGACTGTGAGGTTAATAATCCAGAAAATCATTCAACTCCTTCTACTCCAAATTCTGATAAAAAAACAAAATATTAAGCATGGTAGCAAACGTATAATAAAAATGAAGTTATACATTTTCAGCATGAGCCATTCGAAAACAAAAAATTGGGAAAGCTGAAAAAAGGAAAAGATTGCGACTTTCATTCTCTACTCTCTAAAACCTTAAGCGGATCTGCTCTCTCTCCTTTCACAACCACTTTGTGAGTCTTACAGTCTATGACTGACAACATCTTCCACACCTGAACAAAAGAAAAGATTCAATCTTTCTAATGATTTGATCATGAAATCTCACCTAGAAATTTCTAATAATTTGAAAACCCAAAAAAATTGTCGTATGACTTGAATGGAGCTCCTCAAGCTTGTTACGAATCAGCTACCTTTTCTTCTTCTTCAGCCATTTTTTTCTTGCCTTTCCACTGGTTCTGAAATAATAGCAACTACCGACAGATAAGAGAAGTGAGAAAAGAGGGAGTGAGGAAGAGATTCTCAAAATGATGGAGAAGTCGGAGAAGTTAGCAGCAAAAAAAAACAAAGAAATCAAAGAAAACCAAGATTTACCATATTCCTCTTCATGGAGCTTCATATATAAGAGCTGAAATTGCAAATCATCAGCGAACCAGATCTCTCTCTTAGTCTTGCGCTGACCACGATGACGCTCCGGTGGTTGAAGAAACTGAGGAAGAAGCAAAGAAAGAGAGATAAAAGGAAGAAGGGGGGTTTCAAGGGAAATAAAAGGTAGAGATGGGATGGTGAGAGAGAAGGCCATGGAAAAAAATTTAAAAAGGAAGGAGGGGGAGGGCCTAACTAATGTAGACTAGTGGCTATATTTGAAATTTAAAATTTGAAATTCAAATGGGAAGGAGGGAAATAAAAGCCTTTTGATTATGGGCAGAGGACAAAAACATCATTAAGGCTGGGGAAGGAAGAGTATTTGACACACTTTGATGATGTGGCCCCCCATAAAGGCCCATGCAATGAAAAAATGATAAAATTACCCAACATACCTCATTCGCTGGCACTGTTCATATGAACAGTGAAAAAGTATATATTCACATTTTATAGGGAAGATTGATTGGGTATTTTACCATTTTATCCTTCAATCTATTACTTAAGATATTTTTCAACCAAGGACAGATATGGTTATTTTCATTTTCTCTTTTTCATTATGCCCTTCTTTGCAAAGTTTAATTACTATTTCCTTTCCAATTTAATTTGAATTAAGTCCCAAAATAATCCCTCTAGATATGTTTTAATTTCCAAATTCATTTGTAAGACTTTTTAAATAACAATCAATACCTCAAGGTTCTAAATATTCCCTTATTTAAATTAATCTTCTAACTATTTTCCCTCAATAAATAAAGAAATTAAGTCTTAGAAATTATTAAAAATACATATGACCTCATAAATGTATTTATAAGGCTTTTTAATTCCTAAACGACTTCCCAATACCTTAAATAAATCCTTATTTCCTATTTTCTAAAATTTGGGGTGTTACAACTACAAAAAAACCATTTCCATGTCACTAATTAATGTCCGTTAAATAAAAAACTGACATAGAAAAAAAGGCGGTGGCAGAATCCTAATTAAGTAAAAAACAGAGGGGGAAACGACGTCCCTAATTTAAAAAACTAGGGACGTCGTTTAATACGACATCACAACGTTTTAATTTGTGACGTCGTATCCAGGGAACGAAGTCACAAATTAAAACGTTGTGACGTCATTTCTTGTGACGTCGACTCCTCAATGTCACAAGTTATCTAATTTGTGACATTGTTACAAGTTTTTTAATTTGTGACGTTGTTTCTCAAATCCTGCACATCAATTAGTTTCATTTTTCACTTCCCACTACCTCTCTTCATCTCTGCCCCCAAAACCCCCATCCTCCCCAATCCGTCAGTTAAATCCATCGTCAGCCAACCCCATCTAGCCCACCATTGTCATCCTCAGCCAACCCCTCCCCAACCCCATCGTTCTTCTTCTCCTCCATCCTCCGTCATTTCTTCCCCCCGCTTTTTCTTCTTCTTCCTGCGAGCGAGTGAGGAGACCGAGTCTCATCGGACATGCAAGTCCTATTTTGAATTGAGGTGAGTGTTCTCCTTTCATTGCCATCCTCCGATTTTTTTGATTCGAGAGTTTTGATTGGTCTGACCGTGTTTCGAGTTTTTGGGGATGTTTTGAATCGATTAAATCAAAGCTTATGTATAATATTGTGAGTTTTGTTACTGTTTGTAGTTGGGAATTTCATAGATTCCGATGGCAATCGGAGAAAATTGCATAATATAATGAATTCTTGTGCTTTTCCGTTTTGCTGTCGTGCATGAATGAGTAATTAGGTGTTGCTGTGTTTTTCAAGTTTGGTTCTGTGTTCTTTCTTTTCTCCTTATTGTTGCTGTCGTGCGTGGATGAGAAAGGTTTCAAGTCTTCTATTTTTTCCCTGTTGCATTCCTTTTGGCTTGATTTAGAATGCTTCAATATTTCATTTTGACCTATAATGATGTTTAGGAGTAAAGTAAAGAAACCCTTCTTTCCTTAAGCGAGTTGTTCAAACATAAGAACAATTTGAGGATTTCTCTTTCTAGAAGAATTGAAGGAGGATTGTTTAAATAAATATTTTTATAGTTTGTTGTTAAATTCGACGCAATTGACCAATTGGGATGGAGTTGGGTATTATGATATTCTGATTCTAAGCAAAGTTATGTAATGGAATTGAATTTGGGTAACTTTGTGGAGTTATTTTGCAAGCTTGAAGGCTATATGAATGTTAATATATGAAGAATGATGTTTGTGATTTAATCATATAATGCATATGAAGTGTATGCTAAAATGTGTAACAGAGGAATTTTATAGCAAAGGGTTAATAGATTTGAGGAAAAAAATTATTATAACTTGATGCTATTATAATTGTTTATTGAAAGATTTTTAAGGAAATTGTAACATCAATGGGAAAATTGAATGTGGCTTCAATGATATGGAGTAAATCATAGCATATCACTTTATATTAATTTTGCATTACAATATGTAGGTGAAGTTGGTTTATATATATATATAAAAGAAATTTAAGGATCACAAGTTAAAAAAGAAAGGAGCCTCTGTTAGGAGAAGAGTTATAAAAATAAGTTTGAGTATGAAAACTTTAGTGGATGGGAAAGTATTTATCCAAGGAAGTGGATGATTAGAGGTGAAAGTTTTGATCATGTGGTTGAAGAAACCTTGATGCTGTACAAGATGGTGATTTGGAATTGTGAAATATTATTGATTATTGTTGAGTAAAGGTTGGAAGAGAGTAATATAAGTTATAGATAATTAATTCACTACCACAGAAAACACCTATACCGGCGCTTTTTTGACCCCTATAGCGGCGCTTTTGAAGTGCCGCTATAGCTAGCGCCGCAATAGGTCACGAGACCTATACCAGCGCTTACAAAGCGCCGGTATAGGCCTCTCTATAGCGGCGCTTTATTACCCAAAAGCGCCGGTATAGGTATCTTTTAATTAGTTTTTTGAAAAGGCCTAAAAAAGCGCCGGTATAGGCTTATCTATACCGGCGCTTTCTGTAAAAAGCGCCGGTATAGGTTATATTTTTTTAAAATATACAATTTGTTTTTTAATTCACACCCACCTGCATCATTGCAAAAATTCCAGCAATTCTATACAATTCCAGGCAGTCCAAATACACCAGTAACTCAAACAGAGAAGAATATGTACAATAAGACCAAAAGTTATATTGTTCAGTTAGGAAAATAAACGTGCATACTACTAGTCAAGTTGTCCAATTTGAGAGAACAGAGGGTGTACATAACTACACCATTCTTCAATTAGCGCTTCCATCTTCTCCCTTGACAACATGAAGCAACGTGTGTCTGGGTAATACTGCGTATAGAAATTTAAATGACAATTAAATTTACTTGAAATCTAACAAGTACAAACACTTAGATTAGGAAAAATATAGAACTTACTGTCAATGGGATATTATCTCGATCACGTGATACGATATCCCTCATATAATACATGACATAGTATCCACAGTCGTTGTCATTGGGTTGATGTGGGCACTGTAACAAAAAATACAGAATAGCATATAAGAGCAGTTACGTTCTGGTTTAAGTAATGTACGATTGTTTGAAAAATTGAATAACTTGTAAAACCTGAACTTTGAGCCACGGATAAGGATCTTTCTAGTCAAGGGCTTTGGAATAATTGTACCCATTAGCTGCCCGATAACTAGTCAATGCTCTGGAAACAAAACATATTAAATTAATTTTAGTATCTTGGGTCGGTCATATAAAATGACAGATAATACAACACATTCAAATAATGTTGACATTCACTTACCCATTGAAGAGACGCATCAAATCCGGGCGATTATCTGGTTCAGCAGATTCCACAGGATCCAAATAGTAAATAAGTGGATCCGGCTGTACTGTCGGATTGATGACAAGCAAAACCCAATGTAGCCTAAGACGTTTTATAACGTTATGTCAGTATATATATCAATGATGAAAGCTATCATGCCTATACACTTACCCTGTATTAATTGGAGCTAAGAATAAAGTTCTGCCTGTTGCCTTTAAAGTGAAACGCCTCTTAATCTCTTTGAACTGATCATCACGTTTCACACCCTCAATTTGCGCTATTAAATAAGGGTTTATGAATTCGAACGAGACGTTGTCCTCGGAGACTATGACTTCTTCATGCAGGTGCCTTCAAAGAAACCATACAAACATCCAATTAGTGTAGAACTTATGACATTGAATGAAACCACAATGGAAGCACATATATACCTTATCCATAAATTGACGACCGTAGCACTGACCCATCTTTCGTCAAGCACCTCCATGACCTGATCCCTAGAAAGAAGCTCATTGAAATTTGACTCGCCAAATATAAGCCTGTTGAATGGGATTGTGACAGTAGCATCGCGAGGTACGGTAGCTGCAAATGCTCGCAATCGAGCACGATTTGGCGTTTCAACACTTATATCTTGGATAACAGGAGCAGGCACTTGAACTTTCTTCTTGCCCTTTGCTTTTGTTGCCTATAAACCATATAAATAGAAAGTTTCAAAAATTCTTCCAATAAGAAGAGTGTTAGTTTAAATTAATTAGAAACTAACCACCTGTGACACTAGACCAGCTCGTGAACTCTTTTTCTTCAATTGAGCAGCTGGGCCACCGGTACCTTTTACACTAGCCACTTGTGCTTTCTTTCCCAGAGACCCTGTACCCTGTAAAAACTTATAAATTGTAAAAGAGCGTTATTCCAAAACAAAGAATGCTAGTCTGAACGTTATTAGTAAATACCACCTGTGGTATTGGCTCAATCAAACTGATGGGCCAAGCAACATATGCACCAACTACATCTCCGACCTTAGTCATCGCATCAGGAGTAGGGAATGGTAACGGTGCATCCCCGTTCAGGGAGAATTCAATCATAACCCTCAATGTATTTTCAGGCAACTGAGAATTGTGCAGGATCCTGTTTGAAGTGTTGAAGACCGTACCGATTGCAACTACTTCACTGAAAGATTGATCCTTGTACAGGTTGCACCTTGATTCGCCCTACAAAAGAGTTAACAACGTAAGCTCCCAATCGATAATATAACAGTGTCACTACAAGTTTATAAGTACAAAAGACAAGAATTACCTGAGGAATTTGAGCCCTAGGCATCGTACAGCTATCCCTGATGCTTGGACTCTGACACGAAGGAACGTTACCTTGTTGCATGAAGTTCGACATTTGTGATCCAACATTGTTACGCTGAAAAAATTCGTACATCATATCTTGCCGTCTTTGCATTTCCTCATTCCTTCTTTGCATTTCAAGCACAGTCTCCCTCAGAGTATTGACTTCATCTTTCAACACAGAAACTTCGCTTTGTGTTACCCGCTGTTGGCGGCCAAAGTAAGCTGAAGGCGTGACCCCTATACCAGTGCCCCGAACACGGCCTGAATACTCAGGACGTTCAAGTGCTCTACTGAGGATATCGCCTTGGCCAAATATGTTGACCTCCTCGGGCGATTCTTGTGATAACATTTCCTATAACAAGAAGGAAGGATTATTAGTTATTAAGTTAGGAAATTCACTAATAAAAAAATTACAAAGTCCAAGAGAATGACTTACACAGCGTTCACGGATTCTTCTAACCTCTTCGTGAACGATGGTTCCATCGCTTTTGGAGTGTCCTTTGATCCAGACCCTAAACCGTGGAGGGTGACCTTTTAAGCCCTCTTCCTGAATCTGTCATGGTAAAACAAGTGAACTTATAAATTAATTACATAAACATTAATTCACACTTTTAGAAGCAAAAGGGCGTTGCTAACATACCATCTCGTACTCCAATTCTGGAAATGTTTTCCGGCCGCCTAAATAGGGATACGGACAGCTTTTAGCCGCCTAGCTATTTTTTTCGCTTCTTTCCCGAAACTCCTCTGATAAGCGTGATTGCACAAATTCATCCCAATCTGCTTGGGTTATGACCCCTTCATATGTAGATGGGGGTGTTGGAACTACCTCCCCGTTTTCATCTCTCAGATATAATGTCGACAAATCTGAACGGAAGTTTCTGTGTATTTTTGAAGCTTTCTTCATGACATAGTCCTTGTGAGTCTCATCGATATGAAACACAGTCTGTAGCAATAGAAATCATATTAAATTTGTTAATTACAATGTTATCTATCATGACAAAATTAAACTTAATTGTAAAAAAAATAGCTTACCTGAACCTCTGACCAAATCTCATTACGTATTTTCTTGTTTACTTTTCTCCAATCTGTAACTGTAATAGGAACTTTATTACGAACAGTGCATCCAACGAAACCGGTAAGGGCCTTCGCACTCTTTCCAACTAGTTGGCCATTGTCGTTCCATACAAGGGCTGCCTTTTTTCCCTTAGCTCTAAGTTTGAGGAGATCACGCATAATGGTCTTGCCACGACGAACTTGGTCCTCAACATGTGCTCTACCCTCATCAATAACTTGCTGGGCACTCTGTGGTGCTTCCTCCTCCTCAGGTACGTTTGGATCCATTGTCTTGTAAAATAATTAAACAATATACGATTTTAGTGCATGCATATGCATATAATGAAATAATTCGTAGTAAAAAAAAATAAGAAAATACATACAAACTTAAATCATTATGATGGCATTCGACTCCTTTTTCTCATTGTTATATTATCCAAAATTGTTGGCTTCCTCTTTTTTGTGGGATTTAGGGTTGTGTTGACCCAAATGCCTTCTTCATGGTCACCCCTTACATAAACAGGCTCATCTTCGTCATCATATCCGTCTGCATCAAAGTCTTCTGCCAGTAATGTATCAAAGGAAGGATCATCTTCAATCATATTCATATCTTCATCATTGCTTCCATCATCAACTTGTTCGGCATAATTTTTGTTCGACTGAATGACAACTGACCAATTCTTCTTAGAAGGATCTGCAATGTAAAAAACTTGTGCCGCTTGAGACGGTAGAATGTAAGGATCATCCTTATATCCAACTTTAGAAAGGTCAACTGATATAAACCCAAATTCATCTAACCGTCGTCCACTATTGTTGTTAACCCACTGACAGCGGAACACAGGAACTCTGAACATGGTGTAATCTAACTCCCAGATGCAATCAATCACACCAAAGTATGACATCTGTGCATAGACGGGATTTGTATCCCTTGCACTGGATATATGCCATGCCTCGGCAACAACTGTGACTCCACTATTCTGCATTGTGCTTTTCTCATCCTGACCTTTTGTATAGAATGTGTAACCATTGATTGCATAGGCAGTGTAAGCAAATGTGTGCAAACCCGGTCCTTTCGACAGCCAGAACAATCTTTCACCAACCGATCCGGCATTAAGGTCATGCTGCTGACAAATACGCGCATTGAACCATCTAATGAAATGTTTGTTGTGCTCCTTCGTAATCAAATTCTCATTTCTATCACCGTGAATTTCCCGAAGAAGTTTTTTGTGTTCTTCAACAAATGGCTCAACCTCAGGAGTATTATGAAGAATGTACAAGTGCGCCAGCTCCCTTTCAACATTCGAAATGAGTATTAAGTTGAACCCACTCATTCCTTTCCCCGTTAATCTCCCGTCGTGACGAGACTTGGGTAAACCAATAGGTTCAATATTTGATAGGTAATCTGCACACAAATCACTCGCTTCTTCGACGATGTATCATTCAGCAATACACCCCTCTGGTCGATATCTATTTTTAACATACCCCTTTAAAACTTTCATGAACCGTTCAATTGGGTACATCCATCTCAAATAGACTGGGCCGCACAGTTGAACCTCTTTGACCAAGTGTACTGTAAGATGAACCATGATGTCAAAGAATGAAGGGGGGAAATACATTTCAAGTTCGCACAGGATACAAACGATCTGTCTCTACAAATCCTGCAACTTTGTTGTATCAACCACTTTACTACAAATGAGCTTAAAGAACATACAAAGTCTGGTGATCGTGCTACGCAATTTCTTAGGTAAAATGTTGCGTATGCCGACCGGTAAGAAATGTTGCATCAGGACGTGACAGTCATGAGATTTCAGGTTCTTCAATTTCAACTCTTTCATGGACACAAGGTTTTTTACATTTGAGGAGTAGCCCTCTGGAACTTTGATTCCATTCAGAAACTCACAAAATGATCTTTTCTCTTTCTTCGAAAGGGTGTAAGCTGCCGGAGGTAAATAAGTGCGGTATCCTCTCTCGACAGGTGCTAACTCTTGTCTTATTCCCAACTTGACCATATCTAACCTCGAATTGACACCATCCTTACTTTTCCCATGCATATTCAGCAACGTGCCAATTAGGTTATCACAGATGTTTTTTTCAATATGCATCACATCAAGAAAATGCCTAACATATAAGGACTTCCAATACGGGAGTTCGAAGAATATGGATCTCTTCTTCCAACCACTTATCAACACATTTTTTGCGAAAGGCTTACCAAAATCATTCTCCAACGCCTTCACCTTTTCAAAAACGCTATCCCCGCTCAATGTCCTTGGTGGCCTACCTTCTTCTGAGCTCCCGTTAAACGCCTTTTTCCACCTACGCCAACGATGTTTTAACGGTAAGAACCTCCGATGTCCCATGTACACATTTTTCTTACAATGATCCAGTCGCAACGAATGGGTATCATCTTCACATACAGGGCACGCACCATATCCTTTGATGCTATATCCGGACAAATTACCGTATGCTGGGAAATCATTTATCGTGCCAAACAACATGGCTCTCAAATTAAAACTTTCTTCCTTACAGCCATCAAAAACTGTCTCACCCGAATTTCACATATACTTCAGGTCTTCAATCAATGGATCCAAGTAGACGTCTATATCGTTGCCGGGTTGTCTAGGCCCGGAAATAAGCATAGAAAGCATCATAAATTTGCGTTTCATGATTAAATTTGGGGGGAGGTTGTATATCATCAAAATCACGGGCCATGTGCTATGAGTACTACTCTGAACTCCATGCGGATTGATTCCATCGGTTGCCAATGCAAGCCGTAGGTTTCTTGGTTCTTCACCGAACTCAGGGTACTCATAATCAATTTTTTTCCATTGGGGGCCATCTGCGGGGTGCCTAAGTTTGGTGTCTTTAATCCTTTCATCGGCATGCCAAGTCAAAAGTTTTGCAACATCCGCATTATTGAACATGCGCCTGAATCTCGGAATGATCGGAAAGTACCACAAGACTTTAGAAGGACTCTTACCTTTCTTTCCATACCGAGATGTGTTGCATTTCGGACACTCCTCCAACAATGCATACTGATTTCGGAATAAAATACAGTCATTGGGACATGCATGTATTTTCTCATATTTCATACCGGTCGAGCGGAGAATTTGCTTTGCCTCGTATGTTTTTGACGGGAGTACATTCCCTTCTGGAAGTATATCTAGCAGAGCGGAAAGCAGTGCGGTGAAACTTGCATCACTCCAACCGTATCGCGCTTTCAAGTTATACAATTTAAGCACCACACTCAATCTTGTGTATTTGCTGCATCCCACATACAACGGCGTCTCTGCATCACTCTTCAGAGTCTGAAATACTTCAGGATCCTCCTCAGCCACCACGTTCAACATTTCTTCAAGGTCATCGCTCTCATCACACATGTCTGTGTCAACTACATTTGAAGCGCTACTAACATCAGGTACCCAGTCTCCGCCAGAATACTCATACGTCTCACCATGCTTTGTCTAACGTGTATAAGACGGATCAATTCCATGACAAATTAAATGACCCAACAGGTCAAGAGGGCGAAGACGCTTTCCATATAAACAAGACATACAAGGGCACACAATTCTGTTAGCATTCTCTGCATGCTCAGCAGCAAATTCAATGAACTCTTTTGCTCCATCTATATATTCCCTTGAACGTCGATCACAAGACATCCATTTCCGATCCAACATTATAACCTACTAAAGGAAAACATCGGTAAGATGTATATGACCTACTCATTAGGTAGCCACCTTACGATGTTACCTTATTTTCTAAACAAAAAATCGGCAGCATAACAGCTAAAAAATGAACATTCCCAGGCTCAAGGCCCTCTCTTTTTTACATAGAAATGAATTGCCAACTATATAAACAACATCAACTCAATATATCTCCACAGCCCACCCCAACAGAATTCACAGAGCATATATAAAGTATTAATAGTTCCACAAAACAAAATTTTCATACAAGTAAAATAAAATACTATACAGTTTTGTCTAATAACCCAACATAAAATGTTTGTACCTTAACAACTTCTTTTACTTCTTAAGGTCCCTACAACATAAATAAATTCATTAATTGAATAAATGAACCACTTATATACAAATGGTCAATATATTTTTACCAACATGTAATCAAGACTAAGTTATAATATATTGTCGCAAGTAGAATCTCTTCAGTGATTTTTTTAAAGATCATAATTCTTGGTATGGTTATCTATCAAAATTTAAAAATTTTGAGTTTTTTAAGTAGCATTTTCCTCCAAACTATTGTAAAAAATCGTACTTCAATTTTTTCCTATCTACTTGATTACATGTAGATAATAAAGGAGACTTTCCCCCTACTAGAATCTATAAAATGAACAATGTGACATCAATAAAATTTTGATGTCATGCCACGGTAAATAGGATTATGTTTGTAAAAAAAAGTTAATCTCTTATGGTTAGCCAACATTATCTTCTCCTCAGGATATATATATATATTTAAGGGATAATTCTCAATCTATCAACTATCCGTACAATTTTTTTTTGGACTAAATATTCATACAATTTCAAATCCTCTATTTCTATCGACACTATGGTCATATTAATAGCACAGTTGATCCCCAGACATTGAGCAATTTACACATATAATTCAGACCTTAACTTCTTATACCCAACTGAATATGAGACCACAAAATCATCCCTTATAAGCTCGAAAATCCACTTTAATTTTACTCATTTTTGCTTTTTAATCACTAATTAAATTAGCGCAGGTCGAAGTCCAAATAAGCAGCCACTGAACAGGAAACCCCAACTAAGCACATAGAAACATAAACTTAATACTCACATTCAGAGCATAGTCAACATTGCAGCTTCAACATTAAACTCTATCATACTCTCAAACAAGCTTATACACCATGTTACTTCGATTTAAGCCCAAAATCAAAGTTCAAAAGGGATCAGTGACCCTCTAACAACAGAAATCCGAAAATCAGAATATAAGCACTCGCTAATCACTGATTTCAAGCTTAAATCATTGATTAATCTACCCTTACATGTTTTAATCCGTGAAACACCCCATGAAGATCAAATCCATTCAAACACATTTCTCAGGAACGGCAATAATGGGACAGAACCAGAGTGGGAATGAAAAGAGGAGGTTCAATGGAGTTGGAAACACTACCTGCACGAATGGTGGCCGTCTTCCGTCGCCGGCGAGCAAGCCATAATTTCCGGTGAGACCTTCCCTCTCTCTCACGATCTCTCTCTCTCTCGGAGGAAGAAGAAATTTATGAGGATTTGGCGAGGCGGTCGAGGTTGGGCTCGGTGGGAAGAGATGAAGGGGACGAGGGCGGATTGGGCGGCGGCTGTGAATGGGCGTGGCTGTGGGCGCGACTTAACGGTGGAGAGGGAGTTTGAGCGTGGTGGAGAGGGTGGAGAGGGAGTTTGAGCGTGGTGGAGAGGGAGTAAGTGAGGCAAAACAAAAAGTAAAAAAGGAAGGGGGAGTAAGTACGCCGGCCCTGGGCGAAAAAATGGAGGGAGAATTTCCCTCCATTTTTTCGCCTATACCGGCGCTTATTACAAAAAGCGCCGGTATAGGCCACACCTATACCGGCGCTTATACCTAAAGCGCCGGTATAGGTGTTTTAAAAATAAAAAAAATTAAAATGAATCACAACCCTATACCGGCGCTTTCACAGTAAGCGCCGGTATAGGGTATATAAATAAAAAAATATAAAAAAAAAGACGATTTAAAGCCTATACCGGCGCTTAAACATAAAGCGCCGGTATAGGTGTTTTAAAAATAAATAAAAATAATATGACTCACAACCCTATACCGGCGCTTTGACAGTAAGCGCCGGTATATGGTATTTAAATAAAAAAATATAAAAAAAAAGATTATTGAAAGCCTATACCGGCGCTTTTCATAAAAAGTGCCGGTATAGGCTTCCTCTGTTCCGGCGCTTTTCTTGGAAAGCGCCGGTATAGGGTCCTTTCTTATCAATACCGACGCTTTTTACTATAAGCGCCGGTATTGTTGCGTCGCGATAGAATTATTTTGTAGTAGTGATTGAAATTGTTTTATGTATATTATATAAGGTATGTGGAGAATGAAAATCTTGATAAAGGTTGTAAGGATTTAATTGTAGGACTTGAGTCTCTTCTTCTTCCTATCTTCGCCAGAATCCTCCTCTCCGCCACCATTGCTTCATCATCTTCATGTCAGAGAACACAGAGGTTGTTGTTGCTATTGACTAAGGTAAGTCGTTCTTTGCTTGTCACTGTTATTACTATCATTATTAAAATTGTGAGTGGTTAGTTTGGGAATAATTCTTATGATCCCTCATTTCTCTCATTGAACTAGTAATGATATGACTTTATATTTACTGCACTAAAATTGGATTGTACCTGTAATTTTTGGATATGACATTTACAAGAGAAAACTCTGCCCAATTTTTTAAAAAAACTTGCATGAACTTAAGTGTATAGCAAGCCCTTTTCTTCACAATGTAGTGAGATAAACTTGACTAATTTGTTGGAAATGGCATAGGTTTAATAGAATGGATCGTAGTTGGATACATGCATTAAGAACCACTAACGAGTATTAGATAGGGGTAGAAGAATTTATTGAATTTGCCAAAGGAAACATGCCTAGTAAGAATGGCATGTATCTTTGCCCTTGTGTGAAGTGTGCAAATGCTTATCGTAAGAGCGTTGATGATATAAGGGATCACCTTCTTTGTGATGGGATCAATCACTGTTATAAGAAGTGGCTTTGGCATGGGGAATTGGGAAGTACCGTACATGCGTGCACGTCACAAAATGTAGAAGTAACGGTGGATGATATTTATGATGATGGAATGGATGACATAATCAATGACATTGGGACAGAGTCATTTTCTGTGATACATGAGTTTGACAAATTGCGGAGTGATGCAAAGACATTGTTATTCCTAGGGTGTACTAAGTATACTCGGTTGACCGGCGTCCTGAAATTATTGAAAATAAAAACAGAAAATGGGTGGCTGGACGCGGGTTTCTCACAGATGTTTGAAGCTTAGAGTGATATGTTCCCGGCAGGAAATGCGCTTCCAAAGCGTATGTACGAGACTAAAAAAATTTTAAGCAAGATGGGCATGGAGTAAACAAGATACACGCTTACCCTAATGATTGCATGTTATACAGGAAAGAGTATGAAGGCCTAAAAGAGTGTCCAAAATGTAATATTCTAAGGTATAAATCGAGGAAGGATGCTATTGGTGATGATGATGGATCAAAGAAATGGGTACCTTTGAAGGTAATGTGGTACCTTCCAATTGTGCCACGGTTTAAACGCTTGTTTGCAAATGAGGCAGAAGCAAAAAAACTGAGATGGCATTGTGATAAGAAAATCTTCGATGGAATATATCTCCGACATCCTGCTGATTCTCCTCAATGGACGAAGATAGATTCCATGTTTCCTGAATTTGGTGGTGAGTTGAGGAACCTTCGTCTCGAACTGTGTATGGATGGTTTCAACCCTTTCTGGAGTTTCAGTAGCACACATAGTACTTGGCCAATTTTGCTGGTCATTTACAACCTACCTCGTTGGTTGTGCACGAAATGCAAGTATGTGATGATGTCAATGATGATTTTGGGGCTGAAACAGCCTGGTAAAGATAACGATGTCTACCTAGTACCTTTGATTGAGGACTTGAAGATGTTGTACTTGAAGAGCACCTAACCGTTGAGGTTATGTCAGAGCAGTGCCGCCTCGAGTCCGCTCTCCAAGAAATTATACCCGAGGGGATAGTGGAAACTAATCCTGGGTGTCGATCTCAAGGAGCCTAGTGTAATATGATTCCTAATAGCTAAGATGTAAACTTGAAAAGGAGGGTAAAAAGCATTTTTGTTTGGTTTTAGTATGAAGTTTGGTATGTGCAAAAGGTAAAGTAAAAGATGGGAATTAAAAGTGAGATTTGGATGAGAATGGGATAAAGATCATTCTTGATGAATGAGAGATTCGGGAATCATTGCTTCTAAAGATTTTTAGGGAGTTTAATTGATTTTCTAAAGAGCCCTAGAGGAACCCCTCTAGGCTAGGCTTAGGTTAACTTAATTAATACCGGAACCCCGCACATTACTTAATTTAACCCAAGTTGATTAAGTTCAAAATCAAGAAATAATTGATTATGCAAGACTTTTAAATCCACAATTTGGGCCACCCCATAATTGCTCTAAATTTCTCTCTAAACCCTAATCCATTGATGGCCACCCATACAATAAATTAGGACCTAAAGAGTGTTTGCCCAATGTCTCAACACAACCAATTAATTCTTATGCCATCTCCCTCCAGCAAATAACTTAACACTCTTAATCCACTAACCAAGCCACCTTGCATTAGCACAAAATTTTCACAAAGAGAATAACAAAACTATGAACCCATAAATTTCATTAAACTCAAAATTAATAAGTAGCAATGTCAAGCATTATACAAGAAGGAAATAACATAAACATAGTTTCTAACCCTAATGACATAGATGCACTCAACCAAGTGCCATAAATGTACATTAACCAAATGCAATTAATACATTCCACTAAATGCCATAAATGCAACCCTAGAATCCTAGAAAAGCATAAATACAACAAATGGAGGAAGGATTAGAACTAGAAAAACTCCCCTATTCAAGCTTCAAGCTCATCCCTTGGCTCCCACCACCAAGAATGGTGGAGCCTAGCTGCTACTCTCCATGGAAGAACCAACAAGAAAAGAGGAAGGTGTGGTAGCCATGGGTGGAAGAAAGAAAGATGAAGAAGATGAAGATGAGGATGGAGAAGAGAGAGCTAGGGCTTGGGGGATATGTGAGTGAACCAAATATGCCCTAATGGGGTCTAAGTTTCGTGTTTTATGTCCCCCAAGTCGGGTCAAGTGAGTGGGTATCAAGTTGGACCCAAATCAGGCCCAAAAACGCGAACTGAATTTCTGCAGAACGCGTTGTTCGCCGTCCGCTCGCTGCGGCGAAGCCGCAGCGAGGTGCTGTAGCTTCTGGAACTTTGGGGGCCTTCTCGCCGCGGCGAGGCCACGGCGAGCTCATGTCTTCTCTGCCAAAATTAGACCTTTCTCGCCGTCTGCTCGCCGCGGCAAAGCCGAGGCGAGGTGCCTTCAGTTTTGCCTCTTTTGTTTGGCCTTTTTCTTCGTCCTGGGTCCGATATTTTGGTCCTGAGCGACCCTACAAGTGAAAATAAGATAAAACCAAGATCAAATAGCCCTATAAATTAATTAATACAATTAATCTACAATTATGGCTAATTACTCCTAATTTTACACTCATTTCCCTTGAGAGTTTGGGATATTCAATTTGACATTATCAGACCAAAACTTGCATCTTAATCATGTTAATTGCCTCAATTTAAGCATATAAAAACATTACAAATCAGAGATTTGTCATGAAAGGAAGGCGTAGATGTGTTTGATGCGTACATGCATGAGACATTCAAGTTGTGAGCTATAATACCACAATAAATGACTTCCATACATATTGCAATCTTTCTAGTTACAGTATGAAGGGCTATATGGCATGTCCTATATGTGCATCTGACACACAGTGCCACCATCTCAAACACAAAAGAAAGACCGTCTACCTCGGTCACAGGAAGTTTCTTGATTGGTTCCACCCTTCCTTAAACTAAAGAAGTGTTTTAATGGCTCATCTAAGTACAGATCTGCTTCGACCCCCTTAACCGGGGAGAAGTTTACCACCGTGTTGAGAATGTCAATGTGGTATTCGATAAGAAATAGAAGACGAACATCGGTTCTGAGAAGATCATTTGGAAAAAGAGGTCAATCTTCTTTGATCTACCTTATTAGAGATATCTCGATGTGAGGCACATTATTGATGTGATGCATGTAGAGAAAAATGCCGGTGATAGTCTTGTCGGGACACTATTGCACATACAGGGGAAGACAAAGGACAGACTCAATGAGCGATTAGACTTGGCTGAAATGGGCATAAGATCACGATTGTATTCTATAGTCATTAAAAATGGCAAGAGGGCTTATATGGAACCTACTGCTTATACACTTTCCAAACAGGAGAAAAAAAAGTCCATATGAGTGTTTGAGTATGATCAAGGTACTACAGGATTATTCTTCTAATGTTAGTAGACTTATGTCTGTGGATGATTTGAAGTTGGTGGGAATGAAGTCGCATGATTACCATGTATTGATGCAACAACTCTTACCAGTTGCTATAAGAGGTATTATGAAAGATGATGTGAGGATGACTATAACAAGACGGTGTATGGTTTTCAATGCGGTATGCAGCAAAGCCTCGACACTGAAAAGCTCGACGAGTTAGAAAATGAGGGTTACATTATATTGTGCCAACTAGAGATGCACTTTGCTCCATCCTTTTTCAATATTATGGTGCACTTGATTGTTCATTTGGTAAGGGAGATAAGGCTCTGTGGCCCTATTTATCTAAGGTGGATGTACCCTTTCAATCAATTCATGAAAGTCTCGAAAGGGTATTCCAAGAATCCACACCGACTTGAGGCATCAATTGTTGAAAGATAGTTAGTTGAGAAGGCAATGGATTTTTGCAAATCATATCTAAAAGGGGTTGAATAAAACCTCCAACATGAAGATGGGATCGGTAAGGGGGTGATTTAACCTTTTCCTTACGCCTTGGGGTTAAAATCACAATAATTACCAAGGATTGTGTAAAGTGGCACAATCCCGGATCGTTTCACTTGAGGAGTCCTTCTAAACAACCTAAGCTAACTAAATGCAATTAAAACAGTAAAAAGGTATGGGGGTTTTGGTTTGGAGATTCATTTACTAAAGCTATTAACAAAAGCAGTTACTTGTTTTTGGTGTTTTAGATTAATAAGTGAAAAGTGAGAAGAGTTTGGATTAGGGGTGATTTTATAAAATGGGCTTTGGTAGTGCTTCGGTGACTCAAATGCTTCTTTCAAAATGATAAGCGGGAGTTTAATTTACCAAGTCTAATTGAAAGATCCCCAAGCAACCACTAGGGGTCCACTAGCCCTAATTAATGACTAATCTAGCAACCACTTTCATAGCCATTACTTAGGGTTAGTGTTAAGATCCACTTGGTTTGTGAAATGCCTTCAAACAAATGCAATTTAACTCTCATAAAGTGCAATCACATCATCATGCATGGAAGAAATTGACTATAACCACTAGCAACCACTAAAATGGCTAAAACCAAGAATACAACCACAAGTAGATAGGAAATTGTATCTCAATCACATTCAATTCAAAGCATACACAATATAGTTCACAAACATAGATAGCAACCACATATCCCAAGTCTTAAATCCAAATACAAGACCAATACAAAAGAGTATAAGCCAAATACAAAGGAAATAAGAAATTGTAAACTAGAAACTCCCCTATGTTGGTCCATGAAGCTAGAGCCACCTTCACACCACCAAAGCACCAAGAACTTAGCCTCTCATGTCTTCCAACTCGTGCCCAAGAGGGCCCATGATGATAGCTTCCATGAATGAAGAAGATAGAAGGAAATGTGGAGTGGAAATGGAAGGTGGAAATGAGTGGGGATGAGAGGATTTGAGTGAGGAATGAAGAAGAACAAGAGGAACCCTAGGAGAGGGCTGGTTTTCGGACCTGAGGAAGCTTAGATCTGTATTTTCGGGTGTTGGAACTATTTATAACCCTCCAAAGAAACCTAAAATCGCGCCAGACTTCTGCAGATTCTGGGACTTCGCCGTCGGCTCGCCGCGGCGAGAGCCACGGCGAGCAACAAGAGCTTCTGTCTGAATTTGGGTCCGCTCGCCGTGAGCTCGCCGCGGCGAAAGCCACGGCGAGCTGGCATCTATTCTGGAGCTTTTGCTGGGGAGTTCGCCGTGAGTTCGCCGCGGCGAAACCCACGGCGAGCTCACGTTGCTTCTGCCTCCCTGGTCTTTCTCGCCGCCAGTTCGCCGCAGCGTTGGGAACATTGATTTTGTTTCTCTCTTCACTTCCTTCTTCTGCTCCGTCCCGAATTCTTCGCTGCAATTTGGCTCCTTAATTTGGGCATGCTTCTTCTATGATCTACAAGTAAAATCAAGCCAGAGGCAGCATCAAATGTTCTTGAAAATAGGTTAACAATAATTTATGCTAATTATGCCCAAATTGCCCTTTACTAGAATAAATTCCAACAAAGTGTGCAAAAGTCAGAAATTACCCTAATTAGGTGCAATTACCCCAAGAACATGCAATAATCTACTGATTTTATCAATGAAAAATGTATAAAAGTATGGTGCAATCAGGGGGTAAGGGGTGTCAAAGTGAAGACTATGTGCTGTGAAGAGGTGTTACAAGCACACCTATACATTTTGAATAATATGGAAGAAGTGCGGCCTTATTTGGACGAGTATAAGAGGATCCTGAAAGAAAAGAACCTGAAAAAGAGTGAAATATAGATTTCTAACGAACATAATAGGACATTCATTGGGTGGTTCAAGGAGTATGTTGAAAAGGAGACCGGTGTGCCTGATACAATAAGATGATTAGCCGAAGGGCCTCATTTTGAAGTTGTTACCTGGGGCTCTTTTGACATAAATGGTTATTCCTTATACACTAAGGCCCAGGACAATAACAACGTCATGGAAAACAGTGGCGTGATGGTGGTAGCCGAAGCTATGCACTTCTCCAGTTCAAAAGATAAAAACCCAAGATTAGCTTCTATGGCATATTATGGGGTAATTGAAGAAATTTGGGGAGTTAGTTACATCAAGTTCAAAGTTTCAATCTTCAAATGCAAGTAGGTTAACAATAGCGCAGTTGGGATTGATCCCCACACTAGTATGATCTCAATTGATCTTCACAGGGTTGGGTACAGAGATGAGTCCTTTATTTTAGCAAGTCACGCGAAAAAAGTGTTCTATGTAACGAATCCCGCAAATACGCAATTGTCCATAGTCTTGCAAAGTAAAAAGAAAAAGGACCGTGCTCCCATCTTAGATCTATATGAGATACCACCTTTGTGCGCAATTCCACCTAAACCAAGTGAATTAGAATTGATAGATGATGATGACCAATTTGCCTCTAGAAATGATCATTGTGAGAGAATATGGGATAACACATAAAGTGAGAACCTTTTTGAGTTATCATGTAAATTCTTGTTATTGTTTTTGCTTTGATTTTGTAAAAGTTATGGCATTGTATTGACTCATCACATCTTTGATTTGTTAATAGGTGCATGGCGAACAATTCTAACAATCAGCAAGAAAGGGATCCCCCTCGAAAAAAGGGAAGAGGTCCAACGAAGCTCAATGACATTGTTGTCCGTCAAGGGACAAATATGCAGCGTATCCGCGTGGAATTTGACGACGACATGAATCCTATCGTTGAAGTTGGCGCGAATTTCGTGAGCTACATTGACTTTGTGGCAAGGAACCAGATAAGTATCTTGGATGACGATTGGAGGGAAGTCAATAAAGATGTTAAGGATTAATGTTGGTCGTATCTTGGTATGTTTTATCATTATCTATATGTTTGTTCCTAATATTATCATTAAGGATCAACATCGGTTTTTATTCTTTTTTTTCTTTGCAGCAAAACTTCGATGTCCCAAACACCCAATTGTTCAAGGATTTTTGGTTGAATGAAGCGCGCAAGATGTGGAAGAACTTCAAGACTAACCTGACCAGAGACTACATCCGGGGGGACATGATGGGTCAAGATCCCTGTCAAACCTATCCCTCTATTGACCTGGAGAATTGGAAGAAGTTTGTTAAGAAACTGCTAGACAAAAAGTTCCAGGCGTGTATAGGTCATAAATAGCTCTTTAACTTTGCTTCAAAACTGAATTTTTAACACATCATATTAGTTAACTAACTTAGTTTTATTTTCACAAGAGAATAGCCTAAAACAAGAGGAGCAGCAAGAAAAGAATATCTACAAGCACACAATGCACACTACACTTGCGCTTTTTTGTTTTTTAGCAGAGAGGGCCATGGCCAACGCCGTGCAAATCAAGTTATATCACAACTCAAAAAATCTCTACATCCAAATAGTGGTTTGTGAAGAATCTTGTTATCCAAGTTATCTCAAGGCTAGTACAAGTTGATAGTTGCATTGCAAAGAATCTCATAAGTGTGGTGTGGTTTATAAGTCAAGGAAATCTCTCGGCCCTCCTAATAAGCTAGTCTTTGTAGATCGAACCCTCCCTTTGAATTTATGTTTATAATAAAAGTGATTATATTTAGAACTAAATGTTCAAAATGATGGCTTACCAAAGGATTATGACCGAGAAAAAGTTCCCAAGTCTAGGGATTTTTCCTCTTAAAAAACTAATCTTTTGAAATTGAACTCTACCTTTAAAATTATGTTCTTAATATGTCAAACAAGATCATCTGCATGGTCACTTGTAAAAGCATGTTGTAATTATTCTAAATCATTTCAAAAACACAACTAATGACACATTTGCCTGGGTGAATTCAAAAATGTCAATTCAATCTACCCAGTTCTTAAATAGGGAAGAATCATTTCAGTTTCTTTCGATCTATTTAAGTAATAAATGAACTTTTAAAATAAAAATACAGTCACATCACCAACATACAGTCACATCACCAACATACATATAATCAAAGTCAAAGTTTCAAAGGAAAAAAAAAGATAACGATACACACAGATACCAAATATATAGGCAAACACAACTGGTTTACTTTTTCTTACCACCTGCTTGATATCTTTAAAACCAGGATATGCGGATGCACGTCTTATAGTATATACCATCTATACATCTGACATAGACAACACAATTTCAACCATCAAAATCTTGGTCAATTCTTTATTAGGTCTTTTGGCTACAAGTTTAAAAAGTGATTTTACTTAAAACAAGTAAAATATGAACTGACTATGTTGAATTTGAATTACCTAAACATAAGATAAGATGTGTACGTATATATCAGCAGGATGTAAATCTTTCACATTTAACCTTCCGTTCTTCATCAAAACAACCATGGCTTTTGTTCCCATGTCACTCCCATTTCAACTCAAAAACCTTCAAGCATTAATTCTTATCATGTTCTGCAGAAATTTACTCTGCTTCCAACATATCAAAGCTGCATCAAACCAGACTGATTATTTGGCATTGCTCAAGTTTAAAGAATCAATAACTGATGATCCTAAAGAAATCTTGAGCTCTTGGAATAGTTCAAACCATTTCTGCAGCTGGGCTGGAATCACATGTGGCAACAAGCATCAAAGAGTCATAGAGTTGAATCTGAAAGGCTATCATCTTAGTGGGACCATATCACCTCACCTCGGAAATCTCCCTTTCTTGAGAAATCTCTCCCTTGCTGACAATAGTCTTTATGGAGAAATCCCATCAGAATTAGGAAGATTGTTCAGGTTGCAAGAACTCTCTGTTGGGAACAACAGATTAAAAGGAGAGATTCCATGGAACTTGACAAGTTGCACTGAGCTAAGGCGCTTGAATTTGTCAATTGAAGGATTTCGGGCGTACCTGGAATCCGGTAGACTCGCTTGGTACCCACACGAAATCGGAGCACCGATTTGGACTCTGAATACGTATACAACAGATGCACAGAAAGGATGGAAGAGAGAGTCCAGAGAGAAGAGAAAGGATACGGGAGTTTTCTTTTTGTTCTCATTGTTACTCTAGAAAGACAGAAACTTCTCCCGAATATAAAGATATGAAAAGTCATATCTTTTCAATTCAAATTATCAAGGGAAAAATTACTCATTTTATCCCAAGTCTTTCCATAATTACATGTTAGCCCCAATTCTCATTGGGCATTACATATTAGCCCTAATTCTCATTGGGCTTGGGCCCTAACCCACCAAGGGTGGATTAGTTATTTCCCTACATCTCCCACTCACACTTGGTGGGTTGGATGTTATGGGTCAAGTCTCTTTCTCTTCTATCCTTCTTTCATACTAGTGCTCTGTCGTAACCGCGTGGGCACGACGTCTCCTTTTAGGTGTCTTGTACTAGAAATCCCTTTTACAGAGACCAGCACAAAACAACCTTGCAGTGCAGCTCGATTATTTTGATATAGTGCCTCAGATATCCTAGATTTACACAAATACACTTCTCTGATGGCCAATCTAATCCCTTTAGAGCCAAGATAAAGCTCAGATTGCCTTTCTCATATGCAGTGTCCACACTTATGAAATTAGCACACTAATATCATAATGGACCGGTCTCAGACACTAGCATAAGTTTGTGTATTGCAGGTAATCTTCCTTTCGCCCAAATATCACTTCAATATGAATCAACCGCTTTCCTAACGTAACACCTTTAGATCGCATTTATCATGACCATAGGATATACGCTAAGGTAGCAGACACTAAAACATATTTCCATGACATTGTCAAAGTCAAAGGACATCAAGAAAGTATGGAACCTTTCTTGGACTCACACAGCAATGAAACAGGGATACATTCACTGCTTCCAGTTTGCGGTAACTTTAGCACACGCGGTATGAATCGCATGCTACGGTGTTACTCTTTTTCTATAAGAGCGTACGTCAATTTGATTGTATCATTAACACCGTACAGACTTCAGTATAGAAACACACAGTATCTAAACCCAAAATTCTTCAACTCTTCTCACATTGTATGACGTCAACTTTGAAGAATTTTGTTGTCTGGCTACAGGTATTACGGATGTGGGTGTCCATAATTCGATCCATATGTGTGTGTAATCACGGATCTCATCTCGACTTGCTGCACTTTTTAGTCGAGGCGACATATAGTTTGTGTTTCTTCTCTACCATATCAGTATTTTTGTAACGTCTGGACTTTTCTACTATATTATAGTAATTTTAATTGAATTATAACCACTTTTCCATGTCAGAAGCCCAAAAATACGAATAAATTTAAAACTTTTTCTTTTAAAACCTTCAACCAACCTTCTGTCAGTTGGAATGAGCTTTTCGGACAAATTGAATAACTTAAAGACTCTTTATAAAATAAAGTGGTTAATAAAACAATTAAAAATATTCTAACTCTCTTAGGGTGTTTATTCTTAATTCATAAAACAAGGGAAATTTAAATCTCTTAATAAATCTATAGAATTCTATTTTCTATTCTTTCTGCTATTAATTTAATAATTTAATTTTACATCATATACAAATAAACTTACTTTTAATAATCTAATCTTAATTTCTTCACCTAATCTTCTTCCAGCACTCCTGCCTTATCTCAACCATCTTATCATAAACCAGCATCTCTGAAACAGCAATTCAACGCAGTTTATCTCATTAGCTATGGTATTCATGCATGTAAAAACATGTATACATTTTATAAATCTGCACATATAATGATAACCTTTATCCTATTAATCTGTGTGCACTCTGCACCTACCAACCACTGATAACGATATCTTCGTTAACTAGTAGAGGCTCTACCTGCAGGATTTCTCGTTATAACTATCCCGTTATAACATAAATAAAATGGCAAAGGGGTAGCGAACCACCTAAGCCTGGAGTACTCCAACTGAGGATTAAGAATATACCAATTATGTGCAACAGATATACAAAATTATAAATGCAATTCTTTTTAATGATAATGAAATAAACTGCTACCTGGTTTAATCCTTACTCCTGTACTGGCTTCTTTCCTTTTCTGTGTCTCAAGGATCCAGTCCCACTATTTCTCCTATAATTGCATTTAGATAATAAATTAAATTAATACATATACTAATTTATAATAATTTTGCGGCTCTCACGTTCCTATTGTACTACTTAAAACTCTACCCCTTCCCTTTTTGACATGATTAAATCTTGGTTTGTAACTTAATTGCTAATCACATGATCATTTACACACCAAACATACCCCCATACATGTACACATGTCTTTCTTCTCTATTTATTGCGAAATCCCGAGAATAGGATAATCAGTAATATAAACCAAGTTCAGACTTAAACAATTCAATTTATTAAAGGACCTTACAGGTCACTATTTATAATATGTACCATATACTTGAACACTCATAATCTGTCTTTGTTCTTACTTTCTTACACCTAAAATTGGAATCTTTAACTTTTAATAATATATTTTTAGTCCATTTTATGAACAAATTTCCAATTAGCTTGAGCTTTAAATAATTCTTGCAACAACCAGCATAAGCAAAGCAGTGAACATACATAAACCATAAGTTTCATTTTAGTAAGCTTTTAAACATCTAATTCAACACTTAAAACTTCTTATCACCTTAGAATTCTGGTTTATCCTTTAGGGATCCTAATTACTTTGATATCACTTAATCATTGCAATGAACTTGTATTATACTTTCATACACACCACAAATGTACCTAATACCCCACTAAAAATCATACTTGAAAATTTCCAACCAAAGCAAGTCAGAAGTATTCCCATTCACAATTATTTCTCTTTTGATTACATACAAACATCACTATAAATTCTAACCTCTTACCTCAATTCTAAACAACATTTCTTCACTTAGTTGATTTATCAACTAAAAACTCAAAGCAGTGATTAGAATAAAGCTCCTAACAATCAAGAATTAAGATCCAAGACAGCATTTGTCAATCAACATACATCAACAATCCATTAACTTTAACTCATTAGTTCAACTATTTAGAATTTTCTTCAACGTAGGTATTCTAGGCAAAGCACTTGGATTTACTACATATAAAAAGAAGAAATGAAACATACAAGGACAATACTTAATTCCAAAAGACTCTTGACCACTTCCAACATTATTTATCATCAATTCTTTCTCTTCCCTAAAGCACCGAACAGAATTTGATTTAATCTTAACCAGTTGCACTAAAATAAACCGCTAACATCTTTCTTTAACTATCATGAATACTTTGTCATTTGTTTAGAATTCCAAAACAGATTTACACCCAATCAATTACATGGCCAGAAAAGAACAGGAACAAGGAAATCCCAATCAGTACAATAAACCATCATTAATACACTTCATATGGACCGAAACAGAGCAAAGGCAGTCAAGCATATAGGAACACTTAAATTGCTTAAACAAAACAGAAACTTGCTTAGGACAACAACAAGCACCAACCACATTGACCTCACAACAATTCTTTCTCCTCCATCACCAAACAAAGCAGAGAACGAAGGAGAACAGGGCAGACTTGAAGAACAAAAGAGAGCAAAATCACAACATCTTTAATTCAAAATTAAACATCAATCTTCACGCCATTAAACATCAAAACTTCCCCTTCTCTTGTCATGGAAGCCGCCGGCCAGAACATCACCAATAGGGGAAAAACAATAATCAATTACAACTCAATTTAAAATTAATCTTACACCAACAAGCATCAAGTTCGTCTTCTCATCCATGCTTAAGAAACGAGAATCAGAGCAAATCAATGAGTAAGAAATCAGTGAAGTAGAGAGAAAAGGAACACAATCACCTACCCAGAATTTTCAACCTACAAGACAATCTATGAACTTAAACTCATTCCAAACATGTATAATTGAGCTTTCCAACCAATTCCTACCCGAATTCATCAAAGAAAGCGTCGGACTTCACAGAAATAGGGGAAGGAAGAAAAATGCTTCAGAAATTCCTAGAGCTTCAATAATTCACTTATAACTCGATCCTTAACCTTAACCTTGCTTATAATCACGAGTAATTAAGCTTCAAAACAACAAACACCCAAAAATCCCCAAATTGCCCGACGAATGAACAGTAACCCGAGTAGGAAATTTGGAGAAATCGGGCAAATCAACCTTGCACCCTCAAATCTACTTCAAGATTACCCTTATTGAAGTCTTAAGCTTCATTTCTACGGGTTTAAGAGCTTCCAAAACCCCCAGAAACTCGAATCATTACTCGCTCTATCACGCTCAAAATCGGCCAAGAGAGAAGGAAAATGAAGAAGATGAGCTTACCCAAGGTCGACTCATACTCTCGGAGCCTTTCCATCACTTCTCGCCGCCGAAATCGTCGTCACCGCCGCTGAGAACGAAGGAAGAAGACGGAGAGAACAAGGAAGACGAGGAACAGATGGAGTGAAATG
Organism: Mimosa bimucronata; assembly: GCA_037074515.1. Classification (NCBI taxonomy): domain Eukaryota; kingdom Viridiplantae; phylum Streptophyta; class Magnoliopsida; order Fabales; family Fabaceae; genus Mimosa; species Mimosa bimucronata. Next base: position 9,582,665 of record CM073446.1, read on the forward strand.
AGAGAGGGAGTATTTCGGTTTTGAGGGAGCAGAGGAAAGTGAGAAAGGAAGAAGGAACACGTGTAACATATATAATGAAGGAAGAGGGTGATATTTTTAATTGGTATTTTACCATATTACCCTTCCTTTTATAATTGTAGATATTTTTAATTAGGGGCAAATATTGTCTTTTCCATTTTCTATTTCCTATTTTTCTCTTAAATCATAATTTTATTTACCATTATCATTTGGAAATATACCTAAGTCTGTCCCCAAAATAATTTCTCTAAATATGTTTTAATTTCTAAATTTATTTATAAGACTTTTTAATTAATAACCAATACCCCAAGATTCTAAATATTCCCTTATTTAAATTTACCTCATAACTATTTTTCTTTAGCTAAATAAGAAAATAAACTTGAAAAATTATTAAAAATATACCCGGGCCTTATAAACTTATTTATAAGGCTGTTTAATTTCTAAATACCTTTCTAAGACATCAACTACATCCTTATTATTCCTTTTCTCTAAATTAAATTTTATCTTCTAATTATTTCTCTTTATTTCTTAAAGAGAATAAGTCTTAAATTTATAAAACAAATACCTAAAACGTCATAAATTCATTTTTAATGATTTTTAATATTTTAGTTACATTTCTAAAATCTTAAGTAATTTCCTATTTTCTGTTTTCTAAAATTTGGGGTGTTACAATTTTCACTGCTTTGCTGGTGAACACATTGTCTCATCTTTGCACACTACTCCTGAGTGTCAAAGGCGGTCGCTCGTGTGAGAGAGCCGACCTCATCTACCTGTACGACATACTAGACATTGTATACTATCACATACACATGTAAAGCCTTAATGAAGTATCCATTACTTCATATCCTATGCTTACCGAAGGACTTATCATGTCTCTCATGTATATCCTTGGCCACAGGCTCAATTAGGGGACTTTGCATAAGAACTTGTTGTTTAGTAACAACCTTATGTGCTACAACATATCTCACATATTCATCTTTGTATTTTACTCATGCTATGATACTTAGGGTCTTTTATTTAAGCAACGGTCGTAGTGTTTTCACAATGTATTAACACTAGGTTTGAATTCTTATTTCAAATCCAAGATGTACCTCTAGACATCATCGACCATATAGCCATATGTACTACCACAGTAAGTACTTTTAAATGCGCATAATTATCGTGCCATTTAAAGTATTTATAAGCATTTTTGTGGGGCCATCAAATGCCTCTCACAATGGTTGGACTCGTACTGACAAACAAAGTCCTACCATAATGGATATCTGATATTTTATACACCACTGTGTACATTAAACTACCAACAACGTTTACATGGAAACTATTTTCCATTTTGAGTCAAAAGTTGATTCAATCTAGGAATATACCAAACTAACTCTATAAGTCACTAGGGTATCTATGGGATCACAATCGTTTACCTTGAACTGCTCAAGAATTTCCATTATATAACTCTCTTGTGATAGAGAATGGAATCTACTTGAGCTATATCTTTGGATCTCAACTCCAAAAATACACAATGATTTACCCATGTTCTTAGTACCTTTCCTTAATAGGCACTATCAAAATCAAACTATTTTGGTCAATAGTATATCATCCACTTAAAGGATAATATCACAAACTGCTTAGTTATGATTTCTTCAACCATAAAATAAAATAAAATTTTAATAGGTTACCACTTATATGGAACCTTAAATAGCATTGTTTGGATGATTGCTTCAGTTCATGAATTGACTAATGCAAAAAAAAATATGCAATATGAGGTCATAACTTCGTAAACCTCAAACATCTATTATAATGAAATCTAATAGCCAAAGCATATAGATTTCTTCATCCAAATCACAACTCAAAAAGCAAGTTTCACATCCACTTGATGTAAACCTAAAACCAAACAGTCAGCTATTTCCAAAATGAGTATGATTTTAAGCACATAATATATGAGAAGGTATTCTCACATTATATACCCTTCTGTAACTGAAAGAGTCTTGTGTTGTTAATTGATCTAACCAATTTGTTCTTAATCTTGAGAATTCATTTGTTTACAAATGATCTCTTGTCATTGTGGTGGATCAACTAACTCTCAGACTTGATTCTTTCTCAAAGAATCTACGTCCTTTAATATTGCTTTCTTCCATTCCTTCTAAGAAGTAGGTAAGTCCTCTTATACAGAACACTTTTATGTCTCTTTAATGACATTTCACAAGCTCCCACTTACATGGGCAATTGAAGACTGTAGAGCTTGTTCCATATTGCCTTGTCACTGTGTCTCATATAGAGATACAGAGAAACACAATGTGAAGAGCTTCACCATTGTTTGGAAAAACTTACTTATAATAAATATGGTTCCTTTCAATTCTTTTCAGACACAAATCCATCTTCATATTCACTTATGAAAATGTCGCCATAATAAGCTCCCACTTACAACGACTATGAGATCGTGTAATTGACCTTTATGGCCTACGGGAACTCAAAAAGACTTGATTTTGTTCTTTGACCATAATTCATGTGGTTTGGAAAAGACCACTTAGGAGGGCACATGGTTAAGTATAAAGTTTGTATCTCCTTTAAAGAGAAAGCCATACTTGATCAATCAAAACCATACTTGATCAATCAAATATGTGTGTACTAATCCACCAAAGGTGGACTTGATAACACTCTCCCACTCACTTTTGGTGGGTTAGCTTGAACTATTATATACATCACCATGTACGAAGGATCATTTAGCTAAATAAATATCCTTTTTTTCTTCATGAGGCTCATTGAAACTGGTCAAGAACAACCTCTATTAGTGCGTAGAATTCTTAAATTCTTTATGCACTTTATTTTCAACTTTATTCACTTGTCGTCTAAAGCGCTTGAGCTTCAAACTTGTGTGAAATAAAGTAATGATAATTACGTGAGTAATCATCAACAAAGATAATTAATCTAAGCTCTGTGTCATGCCCTCACATTCATTGAACCATATATAGTCAGATGGAAGAAATGCAATATTTTCTCAATCTCAATTCCCTTACTGAAAAAACTTTTCTTATTGCTTTACCTACTAGACACTTCCCTATTGGGTAATGAACACAAAGCATTCTTGAAAATGCCAATTCAATTTATATGTCCTAGTCCACCATGACATGTATTCAAGTTAACACTTGAATTAGGGTGGTAAAGCAATCATATACACAAAGATCACCAACAATGACGGAAAAACAAAGAAATATCAAGGAAGATTGTATCACAAACAACTAATTTTGTCATGAAAGTCAAGATGGTTCATTTAGAACCCATGAGCCTAGTGCATGAAACAATAAACTTGTAGGCTCTAATGACTTTCACCTCAATTCTCACGTCATTACCAATTTAAAGCCTTATGCTTGAATTTGATAAATGACAACATTTAATAAAGGATCTTTAATCCATATTCTTTTAGTTTATGGAGCTTGAGTCTTTTCCTGCTCACTATTGACATAAAAGAAAATCCATCTCAAAATGGTTTATCCTTTAGTAGGAAAAGCATTTGACCTTACTTAGGTCATTCTCCTCCTTAAAGTGTTTATTACTCCTGTGATGTCAGTGTAGTCCTCACATTCCCTTTTGTATAACCTCTTACCCTTGTCTCATTTGGGTTTAGAGTGTAGAGAACATGCTACCTCTGCTGTATGCTAGCCCAAAGGGTTTGCATACTTCCTGACATCCATATTCAAGCTCCAAGTACTTTGATACATCATTGAAAAAGTAACAAAGTTTTCACTTTGGTTTAACCTGACTTTCATGTGCTCCTAACAGGAAAGGAGCGCCCTTTGAACAACTTGCACTAATTGTTCATTGGGCAATATACAATCAAATTCCTTCAATCTCTTTGTATTGTTGGTTATCTAATGTAGATGTTGTCTCATAAAAGGCGTTAAACCTTAAGTTATATGTGTCAAACTTAATTGACAACCTTTTTCATCTTGTGTAATGGAAGTTTTGCGAAAAAAAATTCCTTTTACACAATTCACATGGCTCTCTGTTGTTGGATTTCTATCATGCTTGCACTCTATAGGGTAATTTGTGACACATTATTCCCTTTTCGAGCCATGTAGGTCTCATGTCCTCTCATAAGCTTAGTCGAGATGACTTCTCAACTTTAACTTCATCATGACTCTTGGTCAATGACATGACAACATCTTCTATTAAATCATATGAGACCTTTCAATATCAGATATCACATTTGTCCCCATTAAGTTTATAGTTGTGTTGTTGTTCTTAGCAGCCTTTCTTGGCTTAATTATTTCAAATCATCCCACTTATTTGGCTATTCACAATCTGATTTGATCCAAGAACTTATTTATAGCATATCGAAGTATACAATGTCATGCACTTGTATTATTCTTAACTAGAAAAATAATAATACTATTAGGTCTACGATCAGGAGAATACATTTAAACCTCCCATCACACAGATTCCATTAATAATATTATCATCTATCAAAAATTTTATACAAGTACTTCTACAATATGTTCAGTTTTATCTCTCAGAAAACTTCTTTTCTGAAAGCTCCCACTTAGACAGAGCAATGTCATTAGCTCCCACTCAGATAGAGTATTTGACATCGGCTCCCACCTAGATAAAGCATATGAAACTCCAAGAAGACTTATTTTCTAAGAGCTCCTACTTAGATAGAGCATATAACACTCTTAGAAGACACATTTTTCCAAGAGCTCCCACTCAAACGAAGCATTTGACATTTTACTCCCACTCACAAAGTGTATTTGACATTTACTTTTTCATGTCTCTCTTTACATTATTTTCATAATGTCTTATTAACTTCTTATTTGAGTGACTTAAGACTTTTCTTGATTTCTACTATGTTCCTATGATTTTGTGAAGTTAATTTTAGCTGAATATAACATCAAAAATGGAAGGTGAAGTCTCTCTACTTCCCAAAACCAAATCTGATATATGTTCTCACTAACCATTATTCAGTAAGGCTTTAGGAATCTCATATTCCTGAGTGACACGATAGAAGTTGTGCTATGTTGCTTTGGTGATTTCTAAGAGGTTCTCTATTTTCTCAAAGAAATATTCCAAATGTTTTATGCAATTAATCTATGTTTCTTCACAGAAACATTTAGTCTTTGCTCTTAAGTCTTTTATTGGTTCAATCATTGGTGGTTGGACTAGGCTTAGGATTCTCTTTTCTCCTAAGGTGGGCTTTCAAGTCATACTTGAGGTGTATTTTATTCCTGAATTTCACCATGATTCGGAGTTAATATGTGGAAATTTCTCCATTTGAAATTTCCTCTCACATTGATCTGATATTATTTCTTTAATATCTGATCGTCATTTTAACCTCCCTGAGGTTTATCCAAATCTCAATCCTAAACTTTAGGATTTTGGCTATTCAGGTTCCTCCTCTAGTGCATCATCAAAATTTTCTTCATGCTACACCTCTTATTTCATTTCAAGTTCAAGTGAACTTTACTTTGAATTATCTCTCTTTTGATCCTGTTAAGGATCTTCTTCTTCTAGGCTTTATTTTCAGAGTCTCATACTCTAATACAAAAATCCCTACTTCATACATCACTTAGAGGCTCACATTTCTCTAAGTAATTTAGGTTTGGATCATCATTTAGAGGCAATGACCAATAACTTATCCCTTTTCTGATTTACCACTATGTAAAGCATACTTAGGATTAAGTTTTTCTACTTAAATGTCATCCAAAAGGGTGAAAATATTTTGGTTTGGTGCTCTTAGAACTCCCTAGGTTCATATTTGACTCAAATAAATTTTTTTATGAATTATTATAAATATTTTAAGATTTTTAAACTAATAAAAATCACATAAATGACACCAAACAAACCTCTATATAGATCCAAACAAAGCCTTAAAAATAGACAAATAATATGTCTAAATGTAGGTCTTGAATTTAGGGATTTTTAGAAACAAACCGCGTCTTAATCGGAGCTAAAATGCCCCTTCAAATGTCCCTAGAAGTAAGTAATTCTTATTTCAAATCCAAGATGTACCTCTAGACATCATCGACCATATAGCCATATGTACTACCACAATAAGTACTTTTAAATGCGCATAATTATCGTGCCCTTTAAAGTATCTATAAGCATTTTTGTGGGGCCATCAAATGCCTCTCACAATGGTTGGACTCGTACTGACAAACAAAGTCCTACCATAATGGATATCTGATATTTTATACACCACTGTGTACATTAAACTACCAACAACGTTTACATGGAAACTATTTTCCATTTTGAGTCAAAAGTTGATTCAATCTAGGAATATACCAAACTAACTCTATAAGTCACTAGGGTATCTATGGGATCACAATCGTTTACCTTGAACTGCTCAAGAATTTCCATTATATAACTCTCTTGTGATAGAGAATGGAATCTACTTGAGCTATATCTTTGGATCTCAACTCCAAAAATACACAATGATTTACCCATGTTCTTAGTACCTTTCCTTAATAGGCACTATCAAAATCAAACTATTTTGGTCAATAGTATATCATCCACTTAAAGGATAATATCACAAACTGCTTAGTTATGGTTTCTTCAACCATAAAATAAAATAAAATTTTAATAGGTTACCACTTATATGGAACCTTAAATAGCATTGTTTGGATGATTGCTTCAGTTCATGAATTGACTAATGCAAAAAAAAATATGCAATATGAGGTCATAACTTCGTAAACCTCAAACATCTATTATAATGAAATCTAATAGCCAAAGCATATAGATTTCTTCATCCAAATCACAACTCAAAAAGCAAGTTTCACATCCACTTGATGTAAACCTAAAACCAAACAGTCAGCTATTTCCAAAATGAGTATGATTTTAAGCACATAATATATGAGAAGGTATTCTCACATTATATACCCTTCTGTAACTGAAAGAGTCTTGTGTTGTTAATTGATCTAACCAATTTGTTCTTAATCTTGAGAATTCATTTGTTTACAAATGATCTCTTGTCATTGTGGTGGATCAACTAACTCTCAGACTTGATTCTTTCTCAAAGAATCTACGTCCTTTAATATTGCTTTCTTCCATTCCTTCTAAGAAGTAGGTAAGTCCTCTTATACAGAACACTTTTATGTCTCTTTAATGACATTTCACAAGCTCCCACTTACATGGGCAATTGAAGACTGTAGAGCTTGTTCCATATTGCCTTGTCACTGTGTCTCATATAGAGATACAGAGAAACACAATGTGAAGAGCTTCACCATTGTTTGGAAAAAATTTCTCATAATAAATATAATTCCTTTCAATTCTTTTCAGACACAAATCCATCTTCATATTCACTTATGAAAATGTCACCATAATAAGCTCCCACTTACAACGACTATGAGATCGTGTAATTGACCTTTATAGCCTATATGGGAACTCAAAAAGACTTGATTTTGCTCTTTGACCATAATTCATGTGGTTCAGATAATACCACTTAGGAGGACACATGGTTAAGTATAAAGTTTGTATCTCCCTTAAAGAGAAAACCATACTTGATCAATCAAATATGTGTACTAATCCACCAAAGGTGGACTAAATAGCACTCTCCCACTCACTTTGGGTGGGTTATCTTGAATCACTTTATACAGGACCATGTTTAGTAACATTTCATTACACCTCCTAACAAATCCATCTGGTGACAGAGTACGAAGGGTCATTTAACTAAATAAATATCCCTTTTTCTTCATGAAACTCATTGAAACTGGTCAGGAACAATCTCTATTAGTGCATAGAATTCTTAAATTCCGTATACACTTTATTTTCAATTTTATTCACTTATTGTCTAAAGCGCTTGAGCTTCAAACTTGTGTGAAATAAAGTAATGATAATTACGTGAGTAATCATCAACAAAGATAATTAATCTAAGCTCTGTGTCATGCCCTCACATTCATTGAACCATATATAGTCAGATGAAAGAAATGCAATATTCTCTCTATTTCAATTCCCTTACCAAAAAAAAAACTTTTCTTATTGCTTTACCTGCTAGACACTTCCCTATTGGGTGATGAACAAAGCATTCTTGAAAAATGCCACTTCAAATTATGTTTCCTTGTCTACCATGACATGTATTCAAGTCAACACTTGAATTAGAGTGGTAAAGCAGTCACGCACATAAAGATTACCAACAATGTTGGAAAAACAAAGAAATGTCAAGGAAGATTGTATCACAAACAACTAATTTTGTCATGAAAGTCAAGATGGTTCGTTTAGAACCCATGAGCCTGGTGCATGAAACATATCATGTAGGCTCTAATGCCTTTCACCTCAATCCTCACGTCATTACCAATTTAAAGCCTCATGCTTTAATTTGATAAATGACAACATTTAATAAAGGATCTTAAATCCTTATTTTTTTTAGTCTATGGAGCTTGAGTCTTTTCCTGCTTACTATCGACAGAAAAGAAAATCCATTTCAAAATGGTTTATTATTTAGTAGGAAAAGAATTTAACCTCACTTATGTCATTTGAAAAAAAAAGGGACTGAAACGCAATGTTTCATTAAAGGAGGTGTTTGGGCTGATTCTGTTTTGGGCCCAACATATGTCACAAACTAACAATTTATTAAAAAAAAATAGTACAGAAACGTATTGGACTTGAAGTGCTAAGCCTAGCGTAGAAAAGGCTGTCTGGACTTAGTATATGGGCCCAAACAGTGGGCCCACGTCCTTACATTTATTTTAAAAAAAATTCCATAAATTATTTTTTTTTCACGTATTGGGCTCTGCCAAATGAGCCCATTTCTCTTCTTTTTTTTAGTTGCTGGACCAGACAAAACCGGCCCCCACATGCAAAAAAAAAATTAATAATGTGACGTCATCATGACGTCATCCGTCATCTTCTTCCTCCAGCCGGGTCAACCCAGACCCGGATGGACGGACGGGCGGGTCCGACGGACCCGCTTCTTCTCTCCACAGTATCTTAGCCGTCCAAAGTCCGTTTTTCGCGTTCTAGTAGTCGATTTTCATCGTTTTTTCGTGCTCTACACAATGGGATAGTTTTCATGGGCTAAATCTTATGATTTCTAATGACCCAGTTTCGAAAATTGATTCCCATGCTTTTTGTTCTCTCATCTAAATTGTAGTTTCCTTATATTCTATGGTTCCTGGCTTTTCCTATATGTTTTCTCTGAGTTTATCAAACCCATGACCACATGTATATGCATTCAGAACGAATTATATATATATATATATATAGAACCAGAGAAACCTATTTTCAAGAAACTATATATATACGCACACATACATACATTATTATATAAACACCACAGAAGCAGATCAATATATATTGCCCCATAATTGAATTTATCAAGCCGTGAATCATTAATATCATGCACATATACATACGATATATGCAAACCACAGAAGCAGAACAATATATATATAATCATCATCATCACAGTAACCAACTAAAAACGAATATTAATAAGATTTGCAGAATTAATATGGATGCAAATCATCATCATCAGAACAACAGATTTCAGATCAAACCTATATCATATATCTAAAATTTTGTAGCGGAAATCAAAAATTCATGTTTCATCAGAGAAGAAAAATAGATAACACAGAACAATCATATTCCACACAGCCATAGAAACTAAAAAGCTCTGATGCCACTGTAGGAATTTCGGGCGAACCTGGAATCCGGTAGACTCGCTTGGTACCCACACGAAATCGGAGCACCGATTTGGACTCCGAATACGTATACAACAGATGCACAGAAAAGATGGAAGAGAGAGTCCAGAGAGAAGAGAAAGGATACGAGAGTTTTCTTTTTGTTCTCATTGTTACTCTAGAAAGACAGAAACTTCTCCCGTATATAAAGTTATGAAAAGTCATATCTTTTCAATTCAAATTATCAAGGGAAAAATTACTCATTTTATCCCAAGTCTTTCCATAATTACATGTTAGCCCCAATTCTCATTGGGCATTACATATTAGCCCTAATTCTCATTGGGCTTGGGCCCTAACCCACCAAGGGTGGATTAGGTATTTCCCTACATCAATGAATGGCCTTACAGGTAAAATACCATCTCAGATTGGCTCTTTGTATAAGCTTGAAAGGTTTGCCATTCTTAACAACAATTTAACTGGGAAAATCCCAAGTTCTATGTGGAATCTATCTTCCTTGCCAAATCTTGACATAGCTTATAATCACTTGGAAGGAAGTATCCCTGAAGAGAAAAGTCTTTTGAAGAACTTGAAAATTCTGTCAGCAGTTTCAAATAGATTCTCTGGTTCTCTTCCTCACTCACTTTTCAATATGTCATCTCTCATTATCATATCGTTAGCGAACAACTACTTGAACATGACTCAGCTTCCAAATAACATGTTCTCCACCCTCCCAAATCTAATAATTTTTCTCGTCGGTTACAATCAAATTTCAGGCCCAATACCCAATTCCATCACAAATGCAACTTATCTTCAATGGTTTGATATTACTTCTAACTCTTTTGTTGGGCAAGTTCCAAGTCTTGGGGCTCTAAAAGATTTGAGCCTCCTGAATTTGGAACAGACTAATCTTGGCAGCAATTCAAGTAAGGACTTGGATTTCATAACATCTTTGTAAAATTGTAGCAAACTAGAAAGCTTAGCTCTAGTCAGCAACAATTTTGGAGGTGTTTTACCCAATTCCATATGAAATTTGTCAACCCAGCTCATTAGAATATACATGGGTGATAATCAAATATATGGAACTATTCCTGGATCTCTAGGGAGATATACAAATTTAATTACCTTGACTCTGGACCAAAACAAAATTTCAGGTACCATTCCATCTTCTTTGGGCAATCTTCAAAAGATACAGTTGCTACTTGCTAGCATTGAATGCAAACCAGCTATTAGGAGAGATACCCATCTCTATGGGGAATTTGAGCCAATTGGTTACCTTAGACTTTTCAGATAATATGCTTGAAGGAAAAATTTCGCCTATATTTGCAAACATGAACTATTTACTACACCTTGACCTTGGGAAAAACAATTTCCATGGATCCATACCCTTGCAAATTTTTCGCCTTTCTTCTTTGTCAATTTTACTGAACTTATCTCACAATTCATTGGATGGCTCTCTGCCTTCAGAGGTTGGAACCTTTCAACACCTTAGCACTTTGGATATCTCTGAAAACCATCTCTCTGGAGAGATTCCTTCAACCATTGGAGAGTGCACAAGCATGGAATACCTTAGCTTAAGTGGGAACTCCTTCAATGGATCCATGCCTTCTTCACTAGCTTCGTTGATAAGTCTTGCATATTTGGATATGTCATCAAATAACTTGTCTGGACCAATTGTAATTGGCTTACAGAACATTTCTTTTCTTGAATACTTGAATGTTTCCTTCAACACGTTGGATGGTGAGGTACCAACAAAAGGGGTTTTCAGCAATGTAAGTGCAATATCACTAACTGGAAATGTCAAACTTTGTGGGGGTATCTCTGAGCTGCACCTACCGTCATGTGCCAGAAAAGCTAACAAGAAAAGTAGACACCACAATTTAAAGCTTATGGAAATTATGATTGGCTTGGCTTTTTCTCTTCTTATGATATTTATGCTTGCTTTCTATTGGAGGCAAAAAAGAAGTCGGAAGTTATCTTTATCAGCACCAACAATCGAAAAACTTTCGAAGGTGTCATACCAAAATCTTCACGTCGCAACTGAAGGCTTCTCTACCAATAATTTGATTGGATCTGGGAGTTTTGGCTCTGTATATAAAGCAAGGTTTGGACCAGAAGATGATGTTTTTGCAATAAAGGTACTAAACCTGCAGAAGAAGGGAGCTCACAAGAGTTTCATCTCAGAATGTCATGCACTTAAAAACATAAGGCATCGAAATCTAATTAAAATTCTTACATGTTGTTCAAGTATTGATTACAAGGGGAAAGAATTTAAAGCACTGGTGTTTGAGTACATGTCAAATGGAAGCCTCAAAAAGTGGTTGCACCCTGATCTAGATGGTCTAAATAAGTGTTCAGTATTGAATCTTCATCAAAGAGTCAATATCATTTATGAAGTGGCCTCAGCACTTTATTATCTTCATTATGAATGTGAGCAACCCATTGTTCATTGTGACTTAAAGCCAAGCAATGTCCTTCTTGACGATAATATGGTAGCTCATGTGAGTGATTTTGGGTTAGCAAGACTTATTTCAACCATTAATGGCACCTCTTCCAAGCGAAACAGCACAAGTGGAATAAAAGGCACTATTGCCTTTGCTCCTCCAGGTATGATTGATAATCATTTGAGCTTCTAATTATCATAATATTCATTTATATATGAATTTTCCTTTTGTTAGCTTTAGAATAAATAACTTCTAAGCAATGACCAACGTGCAACATATTTCAGAGTACGGAATAAGTTCTGAGGTTTCAACAAAAGGTGATGTGTATTCCTTTGGTATCCTTATTTTGGAAATGTTAACTGGAAAAGGGGCCACAGAAGAAATGTTCAAAGATGGCAACAATCTCCATAGCTATGTCAAAACTGCATACACAACTAATGTTTTGGAAATTGTAGATTCAGCTCTTTTGCCACAACAAATACAACAGACAAGAAGAGCAACAGAAAAGGAAATCATGGAGAATCTTGCCCTTTTGCCTCATTATGATGAGAAGTTTATAATTTCATTGTTTGAGATTGGACTTGCTTGTTCAGTAGAATCACCAAAAGAAAGATTGAACATGATGGATGTCATGAGGGAGCTGAATCAAATTATAAATCCTCTTCCTGCAAGTGAAAGAAATGGAAAATGACAGCAAAACAAAAGCTAGCTTGTAAGAAAATTAGGGTGAACAACAGGGAAAAGACCCCCATTGGAGGAACAGGCGAATTTTCCAAAATTGCACTATAGGGAGGCAAACGTTATTATTGCTTGTTTCTGTTTGTGTTTCTAAACGTAGTCCTAGGATGCTAGCCTAGTTTCTTTTCATTCAAGCTAAGCTTGCCATGTATTTTTTAAATAAAAGAAAGAACTCTGTAGTTGGGACACTCCAAATAAAGGCCTTTTTTCTCCCTTTTTACTTTTTTTTTTTTTTTTTTTTATTCTTTGAAGTTTTGAACCCTACAATAGCTTAAACAGAAGAGTTCCAGAGGAAGTAGGCTCCATTGAATCTCTTTAGCACTTATAGTAGAACTGTAATTAAGCTCGGGGACTTCACATGAAATATATTAGATCATTAGTCATTTTTATGGATCCAAATAAGCAATAATGCCTCGCAACTAGGGCATCCCTAAATTGCAATCCAATTTATGAAATATTAAAGGGTAACAAACTTTTAAATTTGTAACTTCAAAAAGTTTGAACAATTACTTTTACATGACAATAATGCCAATGGTTTGTTCGATAATTTAGAAGAATTTAAATTTTGATTGCCTTTCCGATGAACACTTCCCCCACAAGATCTCAAGTGAAAAAAATTTCTTTCTTGTGCGCAAAAAGACACAAAACTACAAAGAGAAAGGGAAAACGAGATTCCAGAGGAAGAACTACAAAATTACAAAATTTATAATCTTGAGCATACACACCTATCTAAGCCACTCTTGCCAGTTCAGTGAGGAGTGAAAATTAATCACTTCTGTGCAAAAAAGGGAGCTTCTGCAACAAAACTATTAGTGATGGTCATGAATGATACCAACTTCCCAGAATTCAGTTTGCCAGCTTGGCAATTTCCCCCAACTCTTTAGGCTTTACCTAGTACTTGAGCTTGAAGATTTTGGTTGTCTTCTAACAGTCGGTCGTATTCGAGTAGCAGATCGGCAGCTTGCTTTTGGAGGGAAGCAACATGAACTTCAGCTGTCTCAACTCTTTTATCCTTCTCTTCACAGTCCAACTTTGCCTTCTTCAAACCTTCTGAAAGGCTTGAAAGTTCTTCCTTCAGCTTCTTTATCTCCTTGGAAGCTTTCTCTTCCTTATCTTCAAATTGAACCTTTTCTTTCCGAAGCCTTTCTAGCTCTTCTTTAGAAGATCCCACATTACCCCTCAAATTAATTAGCTTCCGAAGATAATGGTGCATCCTATCAATTATGAATCCAAGGAATAATGTAAAACCTGCATAGGCAAAAAACTGGGCTTGAAGACACGATAAAGCACAGATATTAACACTCAAAGGTCTATATGTAATTTAACAATGTGGTGTCTGACATTATTTCTCCAACTTATAAGGCATAAACTAATTTGACCAAAAAAAGGCACAAACCAAAATTCAAATTCTCAACACACAAAAGTAAATGCATATCGTGCTTTCAAAAAATGAGGTTTAAAAAAATACGTATGATAGACATAAGAAATGTAAACCATGTAAAGTCACATTTTAATAATATTTTATTTCCATCTACAAAGTCAAACAACATCTTTAAAAAAGTACAGCTCAGGTCATGGTACATCAAATTCTACAAGACATCTACTTTTAATGGTGCTACATTCTGACCTTTTTATAAATGCCCGTCCACATGTCACAGTTTACTTGAAAAACCTAACAGCAAATCCTTTAACAATCGCATTTAAGTTTTCTACTTCACTTGATATCTGTTGGGTCAAAATCACAGCAGCAACCAAGAACATACTTTTGAAATCCCACAAAAGTTCAGTGGTCATAAATGGGAGCCTTATGGTGATATTAGAGTTATAAGTCAACAGAAAATCTATGCACTAAAACAGGTTAGTCATAAGTGTTGGCCAAGAAAGCAGGTATCCCATGAGCTTCATACAAAAAATCCTCTACAGATACTTCAAATATTTGAACCACACTTCAAAACTTGTCAGGGTTGACATCAACTGTAATACTAGCAACAAAGGAACATACTCTAAATTGATCCAGCAACTTAACTTTTGGAGGTGATATTTTAAGAGGCACCCAAGGTCTCCGTTGGTACATAGTTATCCAAGATACCAGAGTACATAGAATGACGCAATTTCAGGTTAAATTTCTGATCATTCCAAAAACAATTGGAGTCTTACATCTCTAAAATAATGAACCAGAGGCAAGACAAAGATAATGAAATTGCAAGAGAAACAGAGGGAATGGAAGAAGGAAAACAGAGAGAACAAAAGAGCCTATCCACTACTCCGGTGTAGAGAGTAGTGACGGAATAGGTCAAAGATAACTTAGACTAAAAGATGCCTTGCCAAAGCCACAAGATCGGTGTTTTATTCTCTTCCAGCATCAACAGCCAAGAAGCTTTTATTTTCTCTAGGTACAGTCAAATTTTCCATCCCAGAAAAAAATTCAGCAAGCAACCTAATTTGGGGTTTGATGCAGTCAAGATTGACCATTCTAGGATTCTCAGCTTATTCACTTCATGCATAGCAAGCAAGATCCTGATGAATTTTGGTTGACACAGGGTGTTGCAATGAATTGGCAAAGACTCGTGAAAATAAGCTTTCATTCATTGTGGACAAGTCTTTCTTAAAGGAAATTTTGGCCATTGAAGTCTCTATGGGTCTTTGAATTTTGACGTTGGGTAGCAAAGCCAGATTGTCGAAATTACGGTTTGGGACAAAAAATGGCATTTTTCTAATATCTTTTTAAATTTTCCATTTACAAGTATCTTTAAGTTCTGGAGGGGCAGCACTGTTATATGAGAATTTGTAGGGGTTAGAAATTGATTAAGTGGGTTAATAAGTTGGAGCTCTCTTTGTATAAATAGAGGTTACAGGGAACTAGTAGTTGTGAAAAATGAATTGAAATCACCTTGCAGCTTTACCATGTATCAGAAAGCATGACTAATATATACAAATTGCTTCAAAGAAAGAAAATAGAAAACAAAACAACAAAAAGTCAGGAAGCACAGTTGAAGAGAAAGGTGAGAGAATTCAAATCATAACACACAATTATGTGCAACATATGATTCAGTCAAAGTGCATTTTATTATGACTAACGTTATCCACTGCTTTAGCCTCATTTTCCAAACTTCACACATTATGCTTTCTGTCTCTAGGTACTCATTTATTGATTTCTTAACCCTCACTGTGGAAAAGGCACCATTTCCTTCCCGGACAAAAGATCGACCCATTTATCTTGTACACAGTGCTCAAAGCTAATTCCCCTGCAACAGTTCTTTCACAGCAAAGTAACACATGTACTCCACTATAAGATCACATGACATTTGCAATACGCACACACGCATACAAAAACACAAACAAATAATAAATACAAACAGTAAAACAGAAAAATTTAAATGAATGAAACAAGTCAGTCACCCAAGTTATCCTGTCTCAGCTAACCGAGGATTAAGGAGAGATCTGAGAATTGTTACTGGTAATCCCATATAGAGATGTCAACAGAATTTACAGAGCCTTACCTATGTTTCGAAAATTGGACCATCATTTAATTAATAAGTGAAGAGATAGGTTCAAACCTGTATGATCCAATATAAATTATAGCATGGTAAGTTAAAAATATAGCATATAACAATTAGTAGTGAAAGCTGTTTTCACCAGTTCTTTCGAAAATTTGACCATCATTTAATTAGTAAGTGAAGAGATAGGTTCAAAGCTGTATGATCCAATATAAACTATGACATGGTAAGTTAAAAATATAGTATGTAACAATTAGTAGTGAAAGCTGTTTTCACCAGTTCACAGCTTGTAATCACAAGTTATGCTTCATAATAGCTGAGGGCTGAATCCAACCTGAACAGAGGACAGCTTTACAATTTCACAGCCTAACCAACCATTCATGCTGTTATCAGAACACCCTATCACATTGCACTGGGGGTCCTATAATTCTTTATTTATATTTTATTGAAACCCCATGAGGGACAAGTTTTCCCATTTTCCTACACAGTAAATGTTAAGCATGGCATTCAGTCTGAGGCACCAACATTGCCAAAAACCATATGTAAATTATTCCTTTTACTGACGTGCACATAAGCCGAGCTAAGAAACAGAAACCAGAAATACATAACAATGCTAACTCATCATTTCCTTTAGCCTTTCATTATTAAGAAAGATTCTATATTTTCCTTCAGTCTAAAATTAACAAATATGAGCAGGAAAAGACATATTCCAAAACAAATAACCAAAAGAAGATTCAGAGCATACCCATGAGTGAAGCCTCAAGCAAGTGAGTCCTCCAAAGAACTTGATCCATGGGAGACATGGTTCCAAGCTTAGCACCTTTGTTCTGGATCTTAAAAATGCTCATAACACTTGAGAGGAGAATAACAGACATAGTACCAGCAATAGTTTTCACAGTAGCGGGACCCTTCCCCATCTTCAGCTGATCCAGACTTTTGATTACAAGATCTCTCAATGGCCCAATCTTCACCAACAAAAGAAAAGCCAGAACAGCTTCCGCAAATAGAACCAAGAACAAAAGCTGAATCATCCTTGCTTCTTTTAAAAAAACAAAACCCAGTTGATGAAATTCCTCAAGAAATTAAATCAACCCCACAAAAAAAAAAAAAAAATCTTTCTTTCCTCAAGAAGAAAAATACCCAGAAGAACCCTCATACAGATCCATTTGCATTTAACTATAACTAAGAATCTGAGCAGAGGAATCACAAGTACATACAACCCAAAAACTTATATTACGACTTTGATTTTGCCGGCATTGGTTTCCACCGCATGGCGAAAAAAAGGGTTCTTCTCAAAAGCTGAAACTTTCAGTAGTAATGCTGATTAGCGATTAAGATAACTAAATCCTTATCTTAAAGTAGAAAGAAGGAAAGAAAGAGAGAAAGAAGCCACTAAACTCGTTTTAAGTGGTTTGCTTCTTCATAAAGGAAGATTTTTAGGTTTGGGATTAGTGGGTGTGTTACCTGCAAAAATGGGTTTTGCTCTGCTTTTCATTAGCCTGAACGGATTGGAAAACGTAAAGCAGTAGGAATTATGTAAGGAGGAACACAGTCAAAAAGTGAACAGAACTGGAGTTTTGTTGTTTTTCCTTTAAAAAAAATTATTTCGGACACGGGCAAGATGCGGCGGATTTTTTTATTATTATTATTTTTTTTCCCCAATATTGGGGGATTTGTTGGGTGGGGGGCGAATGTTTTTAGGAAAAAAGACAAATAAATACCTTTCAATTTGTAAAATCTTATTAACAACTTCATGATAGGTATTAACAACTTCATGATAGGTTGTTGTGTTGTTAATACCTATCATGAAGTTGTTAATGGGATTTTACAAATTGGAGGGTATTTATTTGTCTTTTTCTCATGTTTTTATTTTTTAATGTAATTATTTATTTTTTATTTAAATTTTCTGTTTAAACAAAAACGATTTTGTCCCCTGAAAAAAAGGATTTAGGGACGAAGGGGATGTTTTGCATGAAATTACACACAGATAAATTTAAACAATTATAAAATCGTCATAATAATATACTCCATATATATATAGAGTGTAAATTTTGCAATAGTATTAGCATAATATATTTAAATAATGTAACACATTGTATGACAATGCTATTCAGTGATTCAGATATTTATATAGTGTAAACTGTATGAATACTTGTAAAATTATGGTAAGTTTTTTTTTTTTTTTTACTTAAAGAAAACACTTTAATAAATGTTTCACTCAAAGTTGAGTGACCTCTTATCAAAATTATATACACAAATGAAGCATTGGGACGAGGAAAGGGAGATGAAAAAAAAAATATGAGAATAAAAGAGAGATAAAAAGATAAGAGAAACTCAATATTTTTATTATTTAAAATCAGAAGCCTACAAAGTAAATAATTAAAGTGCTATTTATAGGTTTTAACCTAATTAATGAGAGAATATAATAGAAATTAAAAATTAAATGCAAATATCTCAATTAATGTTAATTGATAACAATCAAATATTCAGTTAATCAAATAAAAAATGAAAACAAATTATTTCTCTAATAATAATAATAATGAGACAGCTAGTAATTTTAATTACAATTTATTATTTAATTTTACTAAATGTTTATTCATACCTTCCAGTTCAATGTCGCTACGTACAAGAAAAATTTGTTCAGCGTTCTCTTTGTTAATTATAATTTTAGTGGCACCCTAACAAAAATATCAACACATCGGTTCAATTTTTCCTAATCTCCTTTTTTACCAGCAGTTTTTTTTTCCAGTCACTTACTCTAGAAAACAGATGCTTTATTTATTCCCCAATCCCCACAATCTATAACACCAGCCTTATTTGTACAATTTTCTATATTTTATATAAGTGATCTTTTTATATAAAAAAAAGACCATATTGAATATTGGAATTTACATAACAATTTCTTCAATTTTCTTTATTTTTATCTTGAGTTTCATTTAGAACATAAGCTTGGACTGGTTGAGAAAAAGGCTAAGTAACTTCAACAGCGTTTACATGTGATGTCGTCCTTTACGAAGACGACCCACGAGTCAAGCAAGCTTTGGGAGGACCATATTTTTTTTCTTTGCCCTTTTCTTGGCTATTTTTAATTGCTTGAAAATAAAAGCTGGTTCCCCTTCTTAATACCATAACCGTTAAACCAAGTGTAGTGATCGTCTTTGTCTTAATATCTATTTAATGTGTTTTTACCATTTTTATACTAAACTATTCTTTATTTCTCTCCCCATCTTGGCCAAAAAAAAAAAAAATCTCTCCCCATCATTTTTTCTGCAAAAGCATAGATAAATTACCTTATGAATTTCAAAAGGGCTAATACAGCTTTGGGTCTTTGAACTTTCAATCAATTTTGGTTTTGGTCTCTGAACTTTAAAATAGGTGATTTTGATTCTTGAACTTTCAGTCAATTGTAGTCTTGTTCTTTGAACTTTAAAATTGATGGTTTTGGTCTATGAACTTTCGGTCAATTTTGGTCTTGATCCCTGAACTATAAAAATCAATGACCAATGGTTATACACAAAATTGATGCATCAAAACCACCAATCCAAAGTTCAAAGATCAAAACAATCGATTTTGAAGTTCAGAGACCAAAAACAAAATTGAGTTAAAGTTCAAGGACCAAAAGTTGTATTAACTCATTTCAAAATCTCATATAGGATATTTTAACTAGTTGATTAACAATATTAACAACCGCAAAAAAATGATATTAACAACTGCAAATCACTTATTTAAGATTTTATAATTCATAAGATATTTTTCTGTTATTTTCCCTCCTTTTTCATATTACATTTTCTTTCCTTATTTTTACATTTCTCTTCCATACTTTTCCTTCATAAAAATAAGGGTATGCTTCACAAATATTCATTTCTTAAATATTTATCAATTTTAACTAATTATATCCAACATAAACATTAAATATAAATGGTATATTTAAATAAATGACCTCGATTCTTAAGTACTAGTCCTTCTCCCTGATATCTTCTTCATATTGTCCTGTTGTTTTATATTTATATATTATATATATTAAGGAAGCCGTGAAAAATTGGTTACTACATTCACAACAACTCTTACAGAGATCGGCTATCTGAATTGCCCAACATTAATAAAAAACATCATTCAATGATTTCATTGAACATTCCTTTTGGTCTGTCCCTTGTACTCATTTTCATAAGACTAGATACAGGCTAATTTCTATCCTTCTTATCAGCACTTTCCACCGTTCTATGTATGTATTTGAACTACCTCAAATGATCTTCTACTATTTACTCTTTAATAATTGTAACTCCTACTCTTCCTCTAGTATGTCAATTTGAATGTTATCTATTTTTATTATTTACTACCATCTAATTCTGTTACTAGTTGGATACAACTTTCTTTCAAGCTTAGTAGGTTCTTTCTTTTTACAGATAATTCCATTAGCATTTCTTCACCAAAACCACCCAACTTGTGTTCTAGTGAAACCCCGTCAATTTCATCATCGTTACTACATCTAGTTATAATACACAGAGCACACAGTTGAGTTTTGCATAACAAATCTGCCAACAACGTTACTCTGCTTCGCCTTAAAGCATGCAAAGGCATAAGAACTGGTAAAACCATGACTTTCTCAGTTTTGCTGATTATTATTGCTGCTCTATGAAGAGATGATATCATTAGTTCTACTGACGATACAAGAATACTTAATACTTTTATTGAGTCATATCCATAAGAGCCCTTAAGGAAATTCAAGTTGTCTTCATGAGAAATTAAGCAGATTTGAGTATGGCCTTTAAAAGGGTCAACCCAATTCAAGTCCCCACCTGGTGGGGTACTGAGGAAGGGAATATACTAGGCAGCCTTGCCCCTGCTCTTTTATGCAGAGAGGCTGATTTGAACCCGCGACCTCAGACCCCACGACAAGCGAGCTTACCGCTGAGTCAAGCCGACCCTTCTGAGTGAGTATGGCCTTTAATTTGCTTATAATCATTTAGAGCTTTTTTTTTTTTTTGAACTGAATAATCATTTAGAGCTGGTACACACAAAGTTAGAGCAAATGTTGCACGATAGAGACATGATTAAGATGGCATGGTTAAAAACATAAGTCAAAGTCAAACGTGAAAACGCATAACAACGTACACGATAGAGACAATAAATGATCGTCACGAACATCTTCACAAATCCTCAGTGCTTCACCCTTCATCATAGAGACAATAAATGGTTCACCGCACCCTTAATATTAAATCATTCATTTTCCCTTTGGGGATCACCTCAAAACAAAGTGCATAATTTAATTCATCACCTAAATTTTTGCATGCAATTCTAATTTGATTAGTTTTACCTATCTAGAAAGCATGTGGAGTAAATCCAAGACAATTCTACAATGCTGATTATAAGATCATAATGTGGAGAGTTGTTTATCATATGTTTTTACCTTATACTCCCTCCGGTTCTAAATATAAGACCACTTTAACTTTTTTTTAAAAAAAATATGTAGAATAAATTAGTTTTGAGGAAGAAAGATTTTTTTTGGACTGAAACTACTTTTTTTTACTGAAAAAAAGTCAAAAAAATCAAAGTGGTCTTATAATTAGGACCGGAGGGAGTATTGTTTTGTGTTTGTCTAGCATATACAACATGTTCATTGTCACTTATTTTGTTCCAAGTCTTTCCCGATTTTTCACATGTTCCTTTTGTTTTGTTGTTAAACTTGAGCAAAATTACCCATTTTTTAAAACTTCCTATGGGACATTATTCTTTTTAAAAAACTTTCAAATCAAGAATTACTAATGAAGAAAGCACAATCATATCTATACCTATGTGGTATCTGACGTGGCAAGTCTTTTTAACTATCAATAGAATAGGGTGATATTGCTTCTATCTTAAAACTTAAAAGTGATATTGAATTAAAAAAAAATTCTAAATATTTGACACAAAGGTTCACCCTTAGAGCCCATGTGGTTCATAGAAAAGGGTTAAGGTCCATTTTTGTCTCGGAAGTAACCACAATAGAGCGCTGAGTATCCGAAAGTAACAAGAGGAGCATTTTTGCCCCGGAAGAAATCAAATCGTAGCAAATTTATCCTCAACATTAAAAACATTAAGTTTGACTGTTAAATCCTTCGTTTTAACCCACCGATGCTAACGTGGCTCTGTCACCTTGTACACATCATCATTCAAAGTTCCATTATTGCTCCGAAAGTAACCATCAAAGAGCCTTTTTGTCCCGGAAGTATCCAAATCATAGCAAATTTGTCCGTACTATTATTCATAGTTAAGTTTAATAGTTAAATAACATGTGACACTCCATATTGCACCCAATAATCCATCTCATCACACAGCTTATCATCATAAGTCATTTAAATAACACGATACTCGATGAACTAGCCTTGGTTGGACAGCCATCATCAAGACACAATGAATAGTGATTAAAGAGAATTAAAACATAGGATTATACAGAATTGACATTTTGTTATTTGAAAAATAATATAAATTAATTGAAGGGTTAATGTTTATTTTTGTCATTTTTAGTACTGAGAGAGGAAGGTGATGATAGTAAAGCTAGCATGTGTGTAGAGTTGGAGAGGGAGAGTGGGTGATATTTTTCTTTTTTATATTCTCTTTTAATTTTTCTAGATGTAATTTAAATTACTTATGATGTTGAGGTGTGTGATTAAATGAATTATTTGGTGTAATGTGGAGTGTCACATGTGATATTATGGTCTAATTTAACTTTGAATAATGTTCCAGACAAATTTGCTATAATATGGATACTTCCGGGGCAAAAAAGCTTCTTCATGGTTACTTTCGAGGCAAAAATGTACCATTAAATGATAATGTGTACAAGGTGACAAAGGCACGTCAACATCGGTGGTCAAAAAGATTATTTAACGGTCAAACTTAATGTTTTTATCGTTGAGGGTAAATTTGCTACGATTTGGTTACTTGCGGGGCAAAAATGCTCCTCTTGTTACTTTCGGATACTCAGCGCTCTGTTGTGATTACTTCCGGGGCCAAAAATGGACCTTAACCCTAGAAAATATTCTGAAAGAATGGAAATGAAGGTATACATTTAGTACGTACATGAAAGGAAAGGTATGGAACAGAAAAAATTTATGTTTGGTTAGTTAAAAATGGTGGAAAAGAAACTCAAAATATATGCAATATTACCCTTAATGAGTATTTAGTAATTAAACTCACTAATATAAAAATTTAAAATATTTTATTAAATAATATAAAAATGAATGAAAATTTTATTTTTACTAATTATAATTTAAATAAATATTAATTAATTAATAAAAAATATAACTTACATAAATAAATAAATAAAATCTAATAAAATTATATTTATGTAGGATTTCACTTCATGTTATCAAATTTGATTTTCGAGTTTCAAAATCGATTTGAACTTTTGTTTTATAACAAAGTGTTTCAAATTCGAATTTGATTGCATCAAATTTCTGGGAAGTCCCTATTACAATCCATATATAGATTTTACAAACAATTTTTCAATCATAATTGTGGGTGTTACATACGCGTAAATAAAAGACCCATTCTTCTTCTTCTTCTTCTTCGTGAGACATAGAAGGGGAGAAAGATAGAGATGCAGAAGTTTTTCTTCTTCATCCACCCTTCTTCAACGTTACAAGTTTGAAGCTTCCCTTCCCCATAACTCTCGTTGCCTCTGACTTTACTTTTGAATGAGGAAGAAGAGATGTTGGAGACTTTCTTCTTCTTCCTTTTACTGGTTAAGTGGAGATGGAAAGAAGGAGAAGAGGAAGAACAAAAGTTAGGTCAAAATGTTCTTTTGTAGCTTCCCTCGTACAATGGAAAATGAGTTCCCACCAAAATAAGTGTAAAGCTACTCTCCACCGAAAATGGAAACTAAGGAGAATCGGACAACCAAAAGACAGAGCACGATAGAAAATGTTGATTTCCTCTTTTTCGCGGCTGGTTTTTTGCCGAACCAATTGGGCACTTAATTATAACGTGATCAAGGAATTGTTTGATACAATTTTTTTTTCGTAAATTTGCGGATCATGACATTCCCGTTTATCTTCCAGGATTTGGCCTTTTTGTTTTTCCCTATTCATGACGTTGTCTTTCTAATATGTGAGAATTTGGACTGATCACATTTTAGGGGGAAAAAAATCATAATATTTTTTTGCAATCCGAGAAAAAATAATATTCATTAAGAGGACTTTGAAATTATAATTATTTTTTTTCTGAAAAATTATAATTATCTCAAAAATCAAAATATAAAATTAAAAATATTAATAAATTTCCACAAATCCTTCCTCACAAAGTCACACCCACACCTTCAATGCCTTCCTCTCCAAGTTACTAAACTCGAGGACTCCAGTACAAGCTCTGGTTAATGCAATGTCAGGGCTCTTCACTTCATGACCCATTAGAGCACAATTCACGGAGAAGCATGCTTTGCCTTTAACTCCAGGAAAAATACTTATAATGTCAGGTTTTGAATGTGAGTTGAGAAGGGATTATTGATTCTTTGGTTAAGATATGAACATAGTAGAAGAAGAAAGTGCAAATTCTTTAATCTCCGAGGTTATTATTTCGGTGTCCAAGATTTGGCTTCAGGAGAAGAATGAGAAGTGTAATAATGTGTCATTTAGGTTTCCATTGCAGAAAAATGGTGGTGATGATGATGATGATGATGATGATGATGATTAATTGGAGGGGAATGTGAACTTGGAATTTTAAGAAATACGATTTCTGAGAGGAATATTACAAATAGGGAAAATGGAGGAGGCGGTGACTTTTTTATAGTATGATGATGAAAATCAGAGTTGTTATTGTGTGAATTGCCATTGATTAGAGCTCTTTCTTTTGCAAGATGAACTCTGTTGAGAGTGAGATAAAATTTAGTACTTTTAAATTTATATTTTATTCTTTTGTATTTTTAGCATCATTTTCCATCTCCCCTTATGTTAGTGGCAACTTTTTTGGGAAATATCTTGCATTTCTCAATTTTTTTTGATAATGGTGGCTCTGTTTCTGGCTTTATTATTGATGATCTCAAAAAAACTGTATCGAATAACATGCACTTTGAACAATATGATCTTACATTCCAAAGACATAGCTCAGGAAATCAAAATTTACATGTTTTTCAAGATTTGAGAATTTGGCTTCAAGAGGGTTTAGGATAAATAAGTTTCAGGGTAGTTGTAAAAACAAACACAATTTCTCAAATACATGAATTTGAGATTTTTAAGATAAAGAATCAAGTCACAATAATATGGTGCATCCTTTTTAAGGCTTAGTCTTTCTAGCTTGTGGAAATCAAGATTGATCACATTTCCGAGGAGAATTATTATTTCCCCATGTCTAGTAAGGAGGATTTCATTGGCAAAAAAAAAGTAAGGAGAATTTCGATTGAATCAATATTAACCAAACCAAATACACCAAATGTAGGATATTAGGAATGCAATTAGGATCTCTAGACTTGAGATTTAGTCCAACCAAATGGCCTCTTAAAATATCAAAGTCAACTTTGCTAGTTTGGTTGAAAAAATAATAAAAAGGCAACTATGTTGTGTTCGTAAAAAAGAATAAAGATGTCAATGATCTTGGGTAGGTTAAAAAAAATGAAAAAGTTCAACTTTGCTGAATTGGTTAAAAGGAAAGAAAAGACTTTGCTAAAACAAGTTTTACAATTTTCCATGATTCCGGTGAAACATTTTGAAAATGATTTATAAATAAGACTTCCATGTTTATATATTTGCTAAAAATTACAATCCGATTATCATAGCATTACTAGGATAAACGAATACGCATGTTTGCTTGACATTTATTAATGAATTGTCCAGAACTATAATCATGTTATGTCCATCATATTCCTACATATACAAAGCATGAATGGCTCATTCATACAATTTATTTATTAAATACATACGCCAACTTGTTTAAATTGTTTATGAAATATATACATCAATTTGGTTATCACATACTTTCCATATTGTTTACATGCATTATAACAATAGCAAGTTACAACCAATAAAAAAGTGGCAATGATTACCAATGTTGTAAAAACCGAACCGGAAGGTGGGCCGGAGAGGGTATCGGGTCACGGTTCGCACGGTCAGATCGGTCGGACCGATGACATAATAATTAAGGAAAAATATATGATTTTTAAATGTAAATTAAATATAAACAAATTATGGTCCCTTCACCTCTTAATTTTTAATGAAAGACCATTGACCAAGAAATATATAGCCATTAGAGACTTAGAAAACAAGCATTCTTGTCTTTAGGTAAGCAAAACAAAGAAGGCATATAGGAACATTTGAGGATCACAGTTACAGAAATTTTTGTCGAGATAGAAGAACTAGGAAGTTAGGATCACAAGCAATTTCTGTTATGCAAAAGGTAAGAGATAGAATATGCAACTGATAAAAATTTCAAAAGAAATGTAGAAAGACAACAAGTGTTAAATATAGAATAAAAGCTTGGAAGAGACGTTAAACATCAACAATAGATTAATGGTAAGAGAGATGATGTTCACCAATTGATTGAAGTTTTGGAGATCAAATTTCACAGCCCTAGAATTTTCAAATGGTTGTTGGGGTTTTTAATTTGGGAGAAAGATATGAAGCTAATGAATTTGGGGATGTAATTTGGGTTTCTTTTTTAAGAACTTGGGTTTTTTTGGGCTTGATTTTATTTTTTTTCATCTTTTTTTTGTTTCAGATTGGACCGCCCGGTTTTTATAAAACCGCTCCGGTTCCCGGTCCAATGTCCGGCTGAAAACGGCCCGATCCGGCTTAACACAATAAACGGTCAGACCATAAAATCCGAATCAACTTATGGAGCGGTCGACGGTCCAACCGGTGGGACGGTCCGGTCCGGTTCTTACAACACTGATGATTACCCAACTAAACTGCTTATAAACGTCACATTTCCAATTCCACTGTCTTCGTACCCTATTATATATTTATGTTCATTGTAATCAAAGTTGACATTGCGCCACAAATCTTCCTTCCAAACCGTTTTGCATCCACTATATCCATGGATATCATGAGCTTCATAAACTACTTCCTCTAGGAATACCTTGCATTTCTCAGTTTTGCTGATCGTTGTGACTCTGTTTCAGGCTTTATTAATGATCTCAAATCTGCTCTCCTAAAAAAATATGTCATCTCTTTCAGTGCAAATAGAAGAATGGTGGAGACAGAAGAGTGAGTTCCATCACTAATAGTTCACGAAATTCAAAAATCCCAAATATGTATTGTCATCTTCACAAGAAACTTTGCAGATTCAGTGTGGTTTCTGGAGGAACTGCCAAAGATCGCCCAAAGCATCCGTCAATGCCTAGTTGTTCCAAGTTTCTATGGTGTATCTGCTACTCATGTACAAAAACAAAGCAGCTATTACCAAGCTGCCTTTGTTGATCATAAGGAAAAATTCAGAGACAGTTTGGAGCTGGTACTGAGTTAGAAAACAATGTGTATCCAAATCCCAAGTAAAAAGATTGAAACATGTTATTGTTTTAATAGGTACAAAGGTGGGGGGTAGCTATGAAGCAAGTGGCCTCTCTCAAGGGTTGGCATGCATGGATTGGGTAAATCTTTGAATTGTTCATTACCTTTTTCTCCTCTTGTTTTCTTTGTTGATGATAGATATTTTTTCTTTTTTCTACATTTCAGGTTAGAGTCTCAAGTTATTGATGACATTATTAGATATATAATGAAGAAGCTGGGTGATAATAGTCCATTTGGCATGGAGACTCGTGTAAAAAAAATTTGAGAAGTTTCTAAACATAGGATCTAAGGATGATGATGATGTTCAATTTGTAGGCATTAGTGGCATGTGTGGAATAGGAAAGACATGTCTCACTCAAGAGGTTTATGATAAGATCTACCACAAATTTGATTCGCACTTCTTCCTTTTTAGTGCTGATCAAATTCCTGGTAACAAACAGCCTATTCTACAACAACTTGAAGAATGTCTCATGGATGGCAATAATCATCCAAGGTGCCATAAGACTCTCTTAGTCTTTGATGATGTTAAGGAATACGATGAATTAAAGGTTTTGACCAGAAATTCAAAATGTTGGTTTGGTAAAGGGAGTAGGATCATCGCGACAACAAGAGGTAAGGGAGTCCTTAAACGTTGTCATGTTCATAAAATTTACCAAGTTGAACTATTGAACAATGATGAAGCTCTTCAACTTTTTCGCAAACATGCTTACATACGTGATAATATAGACTGAGATGATGAGGAATTCACTCATGGTGTTTTAGAATATGCCAATGGTCTTCCATTGGCTATTGAAACAATAGTTTATTCCTTGGTGGATCGAGATCCTTTGGAATGGAAAAGTTTCTTGGAAGAACTGAAACAACATCCTCACAAAAACATTATGCATACCCTTGGACTAAGTCTTTGTGAAAACAAAGATTTTGAGTTGGAGATATTTTTCTATGTGGCTTGTTTCTTCAATAGGACTGGACTCCTACTTCTCCAGGAAAAATCACAAATAAACATAAGGAATGGGAATATTTGGATGCACAATTTGCTGGAACTTGTGGGAAGAGAAATTGCTCAACAAATGTCACTATTTTCTGAATTTCAGGTTCAAAATTTCTTTTTTAAACTGCTTTTCAAATATATAAATATGTTTGTTTCAAATACTATGCTGCATACATGTATTTATTATATAATTTTACAGTATGTGGATTTGGAATTGCTGGTACAAGCCCTCACTCCTAACCAATATGCTTCAACAATACTAATGGATTCCAAGGACTGCAAATACCATGCATTTATCAGTTTTGCTGATCATGATGACGGTGATGGCGAAACATTTTTAAGCTTTATTCAACATCTTATTGCTGCTCTACAAAGACATGATATCTTTACTTTTAGTGCAGATAGAAGTACGGTGAAAAGCAGAGCCAATTACTACTAAAATCTCTGAGGTGATCCAAGAATCCCAAATTTGTATCATCATCTTCACAAGAAATTATGCAGATTCAGTATGGTGTCTAGAGGAACTGGCAAAGATTGCCCAAGGCATCAATACTCAACAACGCATAGTTATTCCAATTTTCTATCCTGTGTCTCCATCTAAGGTGCGAAACCAGAGCAGCTATTTTCAAGGCCCCTTTTGCTCAACTTGAGGAAAAATTCAGACAGATTGAACCAGGTACTATTACGTTAGAATTAAAGCCTAATGTGGAGAGCTTAGAAAACTCGCTTTGTCGATCATTAGTTTACTTGTCCTCATTAGATAAAACCAGGGTAATCAAACCCGGCCCGACCCGGCCGGGTTGACCCGTAACCCGCCAACCCGGGCACTCAACCGGGCCGGGTTTGATGCTAACCCGGGTCCACAGTGACCCGGAGCAACCCGGGGCTGACCCGACAAACCCGGGAGTGACCCGGTGGGTCAGTGGGTTGCCTTTTTTCTTTAAAAAAAATATTTTTGTATGAATGGTAGAAAGCAATATTTGTTGAAATTAATGACAATTATAATGGTAATAACTATTAGTTTAATGATTAAAGTACTATGAGTATGAATATTGTGTGATCATTTATCTATTTTGATAATTATTATGTGAAAAATATTTAGTGATTACTAATTTTGATATCATTTGATAGTGGATTGATGCTATAATGTCGATATGTCAAATAAATTGCAAGGAATGTTGGATGAGTATATGATATTTTGTTAGTGATTTAAGGCAGTGAACTAATATTTAGTTAGTTGGCAAAAAAAATTAATATTTAGTATTTAATGGAACAATGAGAGTCTAAATTATTTTTTAATTTTTTATTTCCCACCGGTCTGGCCCCCGAGTTGACTACGAGTTGACCCACTAACCCTTGACCCACCACCTCCACCGGTCTAGACTCCGGTCCGGGTTTGATTACCTTGGATAAAACACACACATCGAAGGGGAAACCAAAATCATGAATTGTGGATGTTATAATGGCTCTCTTCTAATCAAGCTTACACCTTGAGGAGAATGTGATGCACATGTTTCTGACCTTGATATGTACTTGAATATTTCATAAGAGGAACGGACACAAAGCACCAGTTATTCGTGACCTTCGAGGGTTACGCCAGTTATTAGTAGCCTTCAAGTTGCGCCTGTTCTTGGTGACCTACGGGTTGCGCCTGTTCTTCGTGACCTTTAAGTTACGCCTGTTTTATGTTCGTTTTGTGTTGGTTCCTTTAAAGAAATAAGTTTGTAATAAAATATATTTATGTATTAAGAGACTAAGTTTGATTTTTTTTTTCAAAAAAAAGAAAATTGGTTGATTGATTGTCGAAAAATAGATTTGGGAAGTCTAACGTTTAAAAATAGTTATGTTTAATAACTTTACAAAGGCTTAGGAATGAATATTAACATATCACTTCATACTATTTATATTAATGAAATGGATCTTCGCTAATTTTAAATAGAAGATAGTAAATAAAAAGCTTATGAAGTGAAGTCACTCTTTACTTCGTGCCGGTCACGCTTTAGTATATTAGGGCGTGACATATTTTTACTATTTACTACTACCTCCGGTTTTAATTATAAAAGCCAGTTGACTTTTTTAGGGAGATTAAGGAAGCAAATTAAAACCTAAATCTTAATATATGCGAAATGTAATTAGATTATACGATAGTTTATAAGTAAAATAACTTAGTTTTGAGGAAAAAAAGATAAATATAAACAATTTATAGTGGTGTATTTTGCATCCTTAATTTTTCTAAAAAAGTCAACTGGCTCTTATAATTAGGACCGGAGGGAGTACCATGTAATACTGATACTAGTTGGATAAAACTTTCTTTCAAGCTTAGTAGGTTCTTTCTTTTTACAGATAATTCCATTACCATTTCTCCACCAAAACCACCCAACTTGTGTTCCAGTGAAACCCCGTCAATTTCATCATCATTACTACATCTAGTTAAAATACACAGAGCACACAGTTGAGTTTTGCACATGGTACAAAAACCCGGCTCGACCCGGCCGGTCGGACCGGAAAACAGGTCACCCAGCTGGAAGAGCGGGCCGAGCCAGGGGAGAACCGGGGGGAGAATCAACCCGGAATATTCCGGGTTGATTCGGCCGGTTTTGCCAACCCGGAGGGTTGGCCAACCCGGCCGGGTCACTAAAGACCCCCCCACAGCCGTAAAACGTCGCCGTTTTAATGTTTTAAAAAAAATTCGTGCCCAGATTGAAGAAAAGCAAGTGGAGTGTCGGGCTTGAGGTTTCATTTCTGACTTGTTCTTGTTCTTGCTCTTGGACTGTTGACTGTTGGCTTCTTGCCTTAATTGAAGGGTGACGACGGCTCGGCGAGAAGACGGCGGCTGCTCGGCGAGAACGGACGACGGCTCGGGTGAGTTTTGGGTTTTTGGTTCGATTCATGCTTTAAATATCTGGTTCCTTCTTTGCTTTTGGACTTTGGTTTAATTCTTGTAATCTTGTTTCACTTGTCAGATTTTTTCTGGTTGCTTCTGGTTGTTTGCTTTGCGAGAAGGGACGAGGCGAGAAGGGGAACTGGGGAAGGAAGGAAGGCTTGTGGTTGTTGGTCCGAATCTGATGCTCGCTTAAGGCTTCCATCTTTTTTCTGGTTCAGTTCATACTTCATAGCCTCATATTGATATGCGATTTCAGTTTTCCCTTTTCAGTTTCTACTTTCTACTGATTTGGGGGTTTTTTTTGTGGCCTTGTCATTCCAGTTTTTTTGTGCATGTTGCTGCTGTCTTGTAATTGATTTGTATTACAAATTTACAATGCATGTTGCTGCTGTCTTATTTGGTTTGATTCTGTTGTGATGCTGTTGTTATGCATTAATGTCTTGTTTTTTTGTGCTGTCTTGTTTGATTCTGTTGGTGCTGGCTTGTTTTTTAGAAACTTCATTTAGAATGATTTGCTATTTTGAACCAGATATGGATATATCAAATTCAGGAAATAACAATAATGTTGATGTGTTTTGTTATTAATTATTAAATTATATTATTTTAATATGGCCGGTTCGACCCCGAGTCGACCCTCGGTTGAACCTCTGACCCTTGACCCTCTGCCCCGGCCGGGTCGATCCCCGGTCCGGGTTTTTGAACCTTGGTTTTGCATAACAAATCAGCCAACAACGTTACTCTGCTTCGCCTTAAAGCATGCAAAGCCACAAGAACTGGAAAAACCATGACTTTCGCAGTTTTGCTGATTATTATTGCTGCTCTATACGAGAAATTAAGCAAATTTGAGTATGGTCTTTAATTTGCTTACAATCATTTAGAGCTGGTACATACAAAGTTAGAGCTAATATTGCACATCGAGACATGATTAAGATGGCATGATTAAAAACATAAGACAAAGTCAAACATGAAAACGCATAACAACGTACACGATAGAGACAATAAATGATCATCACGAACATCTTCACAAATCCTCAGTGCTTCACCCTTCATCATAGAGACAATAAATGGTTCGTCGTACCCTTAATATTAAATCATTCATTTTCCCTTTGGTCATCACCTCAAACAAAGTGTATAATTTAATTCATCACCTAAATTTTTGCATGCAATTCTAATTTGATTAGTTTTACCTATCCAAAAAGCACGTGGAGTGAGCCCAAGACAATTCTACAATGCTAATTATAAGATCATCATGTGGAGAGTTGTTTATCATATGCTTTTACTTCATATTGTTTTGTGTTTGCCCAACTAGGGCGCGGTACAAATTGACTGTCAAAAGCAAAAAAAAAAAATTGTTTTGTGTTTGTCTATCAAATATTCATTGTCATTTATTTTGTTCTACTTCTTTCCCGATTTTTCACATGTTCCTTTTGTTTTGTTGTTAAACTTGAGTAAAATTACCCATTTTTTAAAACTTCCAATGGAATATTATTCTTTTATAAAAAATCTCAAAGCAAGAATTACTAAAGAAGAAAGCACAATCATACCTATGTGGTATATGACATGACAAAAGTCTTTTTAACTATCAATAGAATAGGGTGATATTGCTTTTTTCTTGAAACTTAAATGTGACATTAAACTTAAAAACTTCTAAATATTTGTCACTTGATACAAAGGTTTATCCTTAGGGTCTGTTTAGTTCATAAAAAATATTGTGACAAAATGGAAAATAAGGGAAGGGAATAGAAAGGAAGGTTGAGACGTTTAATAGGTGGTAAAGGTATGTAACGGATAATGCAATGTGTGGGGTCTTCGCTTCATGTACCCATTAGAGCACAATTCAAGAAGAAGCATGCTTTGCCTTTAACTCCAGGAAAAATACTTCCAATGTCAGGGTTTGACTGTGAGTCGAGAAGGGATTTCAGATTCGCTGGTTTAGGTATGAACATAATCGAAGAAGAAAGTGCAAATTCTTTAATCTCTGAGGTTATTATTACGATGTCCAAGATTTGGCTTCAGGAGAAGAATGAGAAGCGTAATAATGTGTCATTTATGTTTCCATTGCAGAGAGATGATGATGATGATGATTAATTGAAGGAGGGGAATGTGAAATTGGAATTTTAAGAAGTACTATTTCTGAGAGGAATATTACAAATAGGGCAAATGGAGGAGGAGGAGGTGACTTTTTCACGGTATGGTGATGAAAATTAGAGTTGTTATTGTGTGAATCGCCGGTGATTAGAGCTCTTTCTTTTGCAAGATGAACTCTGTTGACAGTGAGGTAAAATTCAGTACTTTTAAATTTATATTTTATTCTTTTGTATTTTTTAACGTCATTTTCCATCTCGTCTTATGTTAGTAGCAACTTGTTCAGGAAATATCTTGCATTTCTCAATTTTGTTGATAATAGTGACTCTGTATCTGGCTTTATTATTGCTGATCTCAAAATTGGATAGAATAACATGCACTTTGAACAATATGATCTTACATTCCAACAACATAGCTCAGGAAATGAAAGTTGACGTGTTTTTCAAGATTTGATCAATTGGCTTCAAGAGGGTTAAGGATAAATAAGTTTCAGGGTAGTTATAAAAACAAACACAATTTCTCGAATCCATGAATTTGAGATTTGTAAGTGCCTGTTTGGAGACCAAACAAAACAGATTTTGAGTCTAAACCTAGGTTTTAAAACCTAGGTTTGGAATGGTAGCCAAACACTTTTTTTTAATAAACATAGGTTTAGACTCAAAACCTAGGTTTGAAAAAATGATAAGCCAAACACTTGAAAAAATGTGAAAAGCCCTTTTGGATTGGAAACCTAGGTTTTGGCCACCAAAACCTAGGTTTTGAATAAGCTACAATTTTCCCCTTTTGCACAAAATACGAGGTAAAAAAATGCCATCATTACATAGTCATAATGATATACAAAAAATACCCTTATCCTCTCTCTTTCCCAACACATTAAATTTATGTCCTTTTTAGTAATTTACACATAAAAAAAGCCATTCTCACAACAACCATCCAAACACTCATTTCATCAAAAGCCATTTTTTTCAGTTTTTTTTCAGTTTTTTCAGAAAAGATGAAAAAAAAAGCATTTTTTCAGATTTTTTCTCAGAAGCTATTAAATAAGCTATTCTCCATAAGCTAATCCAAACAAGCCCTAAGATAAAGAATCAACTCGCAATAATATAGTGCATTCTTTAAGGCTTAGTCTTTCTAGCTTGTGGAAATCAAGATTGATTACATTTCTGAGGAGCCTTATTATTTCCCCATGTCTAGTATGGAGGATTTCAGTGGTAAAAAAAAAAGTAAGGACGATTTCGATTGAATCAATATTAACCAAACCAAATACACCATATGTAGGACAGTGGGAATGCAATTAGAAGCTCTAGACTTGAGATTTAGTCCAACCAAATGGCCTCTTAAAATATCAAAGTCAACTTTGCTTGTTTGATTGAAAAAAATAATAAAAAGGCAACTATGTTGTGTTCATAATCAAGAATAAAAATGGTCAATGATCTTGAGTAGGTTAAAAAATGAAAAAGTTCAACTTTGCTGAATTGGTTAAAAGGAAAGAAAAATCAAAAATCAAATTTGCTAAATTGATTGAGGCAAAAAAGACTTCTTAATTTTTTAGATAGAGTTAATATTTTTTACAATTTTCTATGATTCCGGTAAAACATTTTGAAAATGATTTATAAATAGGACCTCCATGTTTATATAGTTGCTAATATCCGATTATTATAGAGTCACTAGGATAAGCGAATAAGCATGTTTGCTGGACATGTATTAATGAATTGTCCAAAACTATAATCAAGTTATGTCCATCATATTCCTACATATACAAAGCATGAATGACTCATTCATACAATTTATTTATTAAATATATA
The DNA here is from genome assembly GCA_037074515.1 of Mimosa bimucronata. Classification (NCBI taxonomy): domain Eukaryota; kingdom Viridiplantae; phylum Streptophyta; class Magnoliopsida; order Fabales; family Fabaceae; genus Mimosa; species Mimosa bimucronata. The sequence continues at coordinate 9,618,200 of CM073446.1, forward strand.
CGCCAACTTGTTTAAATTGTTTGTGAAATATATACATCAATTTGGTTATCACATACTTACCATCTTGTTTACATGCATTATAATAATGGCAAGTTACAACCAATAAAAAAGTGGCAATGATTACCCATACTAAACCGCTTATAAATGTCACATTTCCTATTCCACTGTCTTTGTATCCTATTATATATATATATATATGTTCACTGGAATCAAAGTTGACATTGCCAGCACAAATCTTCCTTCCAAACCGTTTTGCATCCGCCATACCCATGGATATCATGAGCTTCATGAACTACTTGTTCTGGAAATACCTTGCATTTCTCAGTTTTGGTGATCATGGTGACTCTGTTTCAGGCTTTATTAATGATCTCAAAGCTGCTCTCCTAAGAAAATACGTCATCTCTTTCAGTGCAGATAGAAGAATGGTGGAGACGGAAGAGTCAGTTCCATCACACATATTTGAGGAAATTCAAAAATCCCAAATATGTATTGTCATCTTCACAAGAAACTATGCAGATTCAGTGTGGTGTCTGGAGGAACTGTCAAAGATCGCCCAACGCATCCGCCAATGTGTAGTTATTCCAATTTTCTATGGTGTATCTGCTGCTCATGTACAAAAACAAAGCAGCTATTACCAAGGTGCCTTTGCTGATCATGAGGAAAAATTCAGAGACAGTTTGGAGCTGGTACTGATTTAGAAAACAAAGTGTATCCAAATCCAAATCCAAATCACAAGTAAAAAGATTGAAACATGTTATTGTTTTAACAGGTACAAAGGTGGAGGGTAGCTATGAAGCAAGTGGCCTCTCTCAGGGGTTGGCATGCATGGATTGGGTAAATCTTTGACTTGTTCATTACCTTTTTCTCCTCTTGTTTTCTTTGTTGATAATAGATATTTTTTCTTTTTTCTACCTTTCAGGTTAGAGTCTCAAGTTATTGATGACATTGCTAGATATATAATGAAGAAGCTGGGTGATGATTGTCCATTTGGCATGGAGACTCGTCTGAAAAAATTTGAGAAGTTTCTAAACATAGGATCTAACGATGATGATGATGATGATGATGATGATGATGTTCAATTTGTAGGGATTAGTGGGATGTGTGGAATAGGAAAGACTTGTCTTGCTCAAGAGATTTATGATAAGATCTGCCACAAATTTGATTCTCACTTCTTTCTTTTTAGTGCTGATCAAATTCCTGGTAACAAACAACCTATTCTACAACAACTTGAAGAATGTCTCATGGATGGCAATAATCAACCAAGGTGCCATAAGACTCTCTTAGTCTTTGATAATGTTAAGAAATACGATGAATTAAAGGTTTTGACCAGAAATTCCAAATGGTGGTTTGGTCGAGGGAGTAGAATCATTGTGACAACAAGAGATAAGGGAATCCTTAAACGTTGTCATGTCCATAAAATTTTCCAAGTTGAACTATTGAACAACGATGAAGCTCGTCAACTTTTTCGCAAACATGCGCACATAAGCCATAATATAGACCGAGCTGATGAGGAATTCACTCATGGTGTTTTAGAATATGCCAATGGTCTCCCATTGGCTATTGAAACAATAGTTTATTCATTGGTGGATCGAGATCCTTTGGAATGGAAAAGTTTCTTGGAAGAACTGAAACAACATCCTCACAAAAACATTATGCATACCCTTGGACTAAGTCTTTGTGAAAACAAAGATTTTGAGTTGGAGATATTTTTCTATGTGGCTTGTTTCTTCAATGGGAAAGATAAGAGTGACGTGATCAGAATCTTAAATTCTCTCAATTTCTGTGATAATAATAGGATTGGACTCCTACTTCTCCAGGAAAAATCGCTCATAAACATAAGGAATGGGAAGATTTGGATGCACAATTTGCTGGAACAAGTGGGAAGAGAAATTGCTCAACAAATGTCACTATTTTCTGAATTTCAGGTTCAGAATTTCTTTTCTAAACTGCTTTTCAAATATATAAATATGTTTGTTTCAAACACTATGCTGCATACATGTATTTATTATATAATTTTACAGTATGTGGATTTGGAATTGCTGGCACAAGCCCTCACTCCTAACCAATATGCTTCAACAATACCAATGGATTCCAAGGACTGCAAATACCGTGCATTTATCAGTTTTGCTGATGATGATGACGGTGATGGCGAATCATTTTCAAACTTTATTCAACATCTTATTGCTGCTCTACAAAGACATAAGATCTTCACTTTTAGTGCAGATAGAAGTATGGTGAAAACAGCAGAACCAATTCCTACCAAAATCTGTGAGGTGATCCAAGAATCCCAAATTTGTATCATCATCTTCACAAGAAATTATGCAGATTCATTATGGTGTCTGGAGGAACTGGCCAGGATTGCCCAAGGCATCAATACTCAACAACGCATAGTTATTCCAATTTTCTACCGTGTGTCTCCAGCTAAGGTGCGAAACCAGAGCAGCTATTTTCAAGGCCCCTTTGCTCAACTTGAGGAGAAATTCAGAGACAGATTGAACCAGGTACTATTGCATTAGAATTAAAGCATAATGTGGAGAACTTAGAGAACTCGCTTTGTCGATCGTTAGTTTACTTGTCCTCATTATATAAAACACACACCTCAAGGGGAAACCAAAATCAATTGTGAATGTATTGATGGCTCTCTTCTAATCAAGCTTACACCTTGAGGAGAATGTGATGCACATGTTTCTGACCTTGATATTCTGTATATACACTTTGTTTTAACACAGGTACAAAGCTGGAGGGAAGCTATGAGAAAAGTAGCTTCTCTAAGGGGTTGGCGTGCATGGATTGGGTAATTAATCCTCTATACTATTCTTTAATTGTTACTTTCCTACTTTCTACCATGTTTTTTAAATAGATAATTTGGTGCTTTTTCTTTTCCAACTTTCAGGACAGAGTCTCTAGTTATTGATGACATTGTTAAATTTATAATGAGGATGTTTGATCATAATGAATTAGTTGGGATAGAGGCTCGTGTGGAAGCATTACAAGAGCTTCTAAATATAGCATCTGATGATGATGATGATGATGTTGGATTTGTGGGGATTATTGGGATGTGTGGAATAGGGAAGACATGTCTTGCTCAAGAGGTCTATGAAAGAATCTACCACAGATTTGACGCTCATTGTTTTCTTTACAGTGAAACTCAATTTTCTATCAGTGGTTCTCTGCTCATTCTACAGCAACGACTTCTTGAATCTCTAATGGATGATAATGATCAGCCAAGATGCTGCAAGACTCTCTTAGTTATGGATAATGTCAAGACATTAGAACAGTTAAAGCTTTTGGCTGCATACTTTAATGGGTTTGTTGGTAGAGGGAGTAGAATCATCATAACAACAAGAGATGAGAGTATCCTTAGAGACCATGGTGTAGATAAAATTTACAAAATTGAACTCATGAACAAACGTGAAACTCTTCAACTTTTTTGCAAACATGCTTTCAAATGTGATAAGCCACCAAATCAAGATTATGAGAGAATCTCCCATGTTATTTCAAATTATGTTAGTGGCCTTCCATTAGCCATTCAATTGTTAGGTTCAGACTTGTTTGGTCGAAGTCTTTCAGAATGGGAAAGTTATGTTGAAAAAATGCAACAACATCCTGCCAAGAACATTATGCTTCTCCTTAAATCAAGTTTTGACGAACTCCAAGGGTGGTCCAAAGATATATTTTTAGATATAGCTTGTTTCTTCAATGGCAAAGATAAGAGTCATGTCATGAGAATTTTGGATTCTTGTGGTTTCTTTCCTATGGAAGGAGTCAAAGTTCTCCAGGACAAATCACTTATAAACATTATGAATGGAAAATTTTGGATGCACAATTTGTTACAACAGTTAGGAAGGGAAATTATTCGACATAAATTCATTTTGAATTCATATGGGGAAACTAGGTTGTGGCTAATCGAGGATTTTCTTCATGCTTCTGAGACAGAATTGGTAAGTTCCTGAACACTATGCCAAACAAATAGTTCATAAATTTCAATTGATTTATCCTTTGTTTTCAGGGAACTAAAAGGGTCGATGCCATAGTCTTGGATCTGGAAATTTTGGACGAGACTCCATTGAAGTTTGAAGCTTTATCAAAGATGAAAAATCTTAGATTACTAATAATTCGTAATGTGAACTTTGTTGGACAACTCTACTCTCTTCCTTGGATGTTGAAATATGTTTCTTGGCATCAATTTCCTTTCACTTATTTCCCATTAAGTATTGAAAAGCCTCTACTTGTTGATTTGATCTTGCCTCATAGTAGCATCACACAGCTATGGCAAGGCTTAAAGGTATATATGTCTGTATTGTTTATTTTTTATTAACTTTTTTCATGCTTATCAATTAAAATTGAGGTTAACTGTACAAACAAAAACCAAGAATGATCGCATTCTCCTTTTTGAAAAACGATACTATTCTCTCGTATCTCAAATGTAAGACATCACTCACCGACATCTTATATTTGTTCAAACTATACTACATTAATTAAGAAATTAGTTGTTGACAGTTTCCCATTTTCACCCTTGATTAATGATTACTTTCTCTCTATCATCAATATAAGTAAGTAGTATGTATTTTAGCATTATTTCATGGACAAAATTGGAAAATCCAATTATTGCACTAGTTAATTCCGTCCAATGTCTTATATTTGAGATCGGTCTAGATAGTTTTTTTTTTCATTTACTTCCTTGGGTCCTAAATATAAGACTTATTTAGGGAGTTGGTATTGGTCTTAAATATAGGGTATAATTCTAATTTTTGTTAATTTCTTCCCAATTTATCCCTATTAGTGTCTCTCCAACAATAATCAAATAAGGGATGAGGGAGATAATAAGGCTAGATGATTTGGGTATTTTAAAAAAAACTCAACATGATAACTAACATAATTAACATCTTTAATTTTAATCAAATTATTTAAATGGATGTAAATTTAGTACGGGAGGGATTAAATTATAATCTACTGCATTTCAATTCATACTTAAAATGCTCGATCAACACTACTTATTCGTAAATGGTCTTTAATTTGTTGTGACAACTTCCCACATTCCTTTGTAGACTGTCCCTAAGTTGAGAAACTTAGATCTTCATGGCTCAACATTCTTGGAGAAAACGCCAAATTTTGAAGGGTTGCCAAATCTTGAAAGTTTAGACCTTGAAGAATGCAGCAAGATACAGCAAATTGATTCATCTATTGAAACCCTTCAAAAACTCAAATTCTTGAATTTGAGAAAATGCAGTAGTCTGGTTAGCATCCCAAATAGTTTATTTGATGTACCTTCTCTTGAGATGTTAAATCTTGCTGGCTGCTCAGGATTTGAGAAAGTTCTGAACTTTGATTCCTTGGAGGATCAATCATTACAAGAAAACATCACTGCTACTTCTCAGGGAACAGTGCTGAGCGGCGACAAAAACAACTATAGTGAGATTGCACAATCAAAACAAGAAATGCTCGGGCAGAAGAAGTGTTATGAGGCAAATCTTGAGAAGGCTCTTGCTATAATGCAAGCTAGAGAAGAAGGATTTAGAGCCGCAGAGCAAAGTATGGATCAAATAAGGGCTCGTATTCGTATAATGAGTAATCATTTTATGACGAGTAACAATGATGTGGGTAGTTCTTCGCGGCTTTCACGTAATGATGATGAAGTTGCATTTAATAAGAATGAGTAGGGACGCCATGATGATGATGATGATGATGATGATGATGATGTTTGGTGATATCGTGTGATATTTTGAGTGAATAAATCCAAATTTTGAGTTAGTTTACATAAATCTTATTTTGTGAAACTTTTGTTGCTAAAATTGTGATGCTTTAATGCAATTTTGTACTTTCTTCATTGTTGGTTTGGATAGATAACAAAGTGTATTTCTACAATGGTGCTTACTTTAACCAATGTATTCTATAAGATATATTTATCTAATTTAATTAAAATCACATTTTATTATTAAAATACCCTAACCACATTCCTTTGTTCATTTATCTCTCTCATACTTGTTTATTATTGAAGAGCATTAATAGGCATAATTTAAGGAAATGTGAAAAAAAATATAAAAATGTCTTATATAAGAACAAACTCACCTCCCTAAATAAATATTATATTTAGGAACTGGGGAAAGTATTACTTCTTCCGTTCCTAAATATAAGACGTTGTTGACTCTTTTGGAGAGATTAAGGAAGCAAAATAATCTACTTAATCATAATAATAATATATTTTGTATATTACTAGATTATATGTAAGCGTATAAGTCAATTAAAGTAGTTTAGGAGAAAATTTTGTCAAATGAATAAGAAACTTATTTAACTTTTTCAAGATTTTTTAAAAAGTTAACTAAGTCTTATATTTAGCAAGGGATGGATGGATGGAGTAATTTATATATGTACATGTGATACCTTGCATATGAGCAATAAAGAATAAATAATGTTTTCCGTGCAAAGTAAATTGTAAGCTAGCCCAAAGTGTTGATTGGGCTTTTCAGTGTTCCTGACTCCTTATTGGGCTTTATCAGCTGTATTTCAACATGCCCCGCAAACTTGGAATCGGAGGCTTGATGATTTGGACTTTGTCTCCAAAAACCCAAAATTTGAGTGAGAGAGTGTCTTAATGAAAAGATGTGCAATTTGTGAACATAATGTTACATACAGATTGAACTTGATGAGGACTTGATTATTGACATAATAAGCATCCAACTTAATGTGCTTTGATCAAGCATGGAAAACAAGTTTTTGATGCTGATAAATCCCTATTTTATCATGGTATTTTATCTTTTATTTAGGGATTTTATCATTATTATTGAGCTAAATGCATTTATTATGATTAAATTAATTAAAGATGGTTTTGTTTAAAAAAAAGAGCCAACTAAGGAAATAATTGTCACATTTGATTGATTATCTTGAGTGATTAATTTTTGGGATGAATGGAATTACATTTTGTTAATTTTTCCTTGTAGAAAATGAAGAAACTGGGCTGAAATTGCTATTTTTGATATTGGGCGAAAATTATAGAAAATGGTCCAGAATTCTGAAAAACTGCAGAACAGTTAGGAGAAAATTACAGAAACGGCCCAGGACTTCCAGAAATTGCTAAAACGGCCTAGATTCCGAAAATCAGCATTTTTAAGGTATTTTGCATCAGAATTTTGAGCTGAACAAAGGGGAACAGCGCCGCACAGCAGTCCAAAACCCACCCAACTTTAATCTTTCAAGTAAAAATCATCTTTTCTCATAATCCTCCACTAATCTTCACTAATTCCACCTCTTTTCTACCATCACCCACCATCTTCTTCCTCATTCTTCATTCTTTCTTCATCTCATCTTCCATAACAAACCTTCCAATCATCCATCCATGGCTTCTTGGTGTAGAAAACAATTTGTAGCGGTGATTTGCATAATGAGTAGCTAATCTTCTTGTGCTTCTTGGAGATGATGATCTAGCTTGAGTTATGGAGCTTCTTATAGGGGAGTTATTTATTTTTCATCTACTTGCCTAATTATATTTCAATTTCCTATGATAAGTTTTGTTATATGATTGTGGAACTGAGATTTGTCGTTCAATTTCTCTGTGTGGATTGATTTAACTTTGTGTAGTGATTGGGATTTGTAACTTGTTGCTTGGATTTCTAATTCCTATTTTTGAGTTCATTGGAATTATATTATCTGTCAACATTTGATTGATTGTATGATTTAATTGAACTTAGCATTTGTCTCCATGAGCAATTGCATTTAAAGGACCAAGTTGCTTTGAACAATTTCGATTACACACTAAGTGGTTTATAAAAAATGGTTTAATTGGTAATTATAGCCTAGTGTTTAGGAATAATTGTTGATTAAATACATTTGACCCAAACCGTATTTGGGGTTTGCAATTTGACTTGGTGATAAATTTACTCCCATATCTTTTCTCAAGCAAAGATAGTTAGTATTCCATCTCCAAGGAGCATACCTTTATTAATTTTTCTCAAGTCCAATTTTATCAAGTCATTCTCTGTTTATTGAAAAGACCAAAAATAGTAGCTTAGGATTTATTTTAATTGCATTCACAAGTAGTTTGATAGATATAATTAATTTCAAAACCCATTTTAATGATGCTTTTGATACTTAGTTTAGCCTAGGATTTCAAATAAAGAGACTCCGCGAGAGAATTGACCCGAGTTGTGCTATATTACATAATTTGGAATTTTAACCTAAGGCGACTAAAGGTCAATGGGGGTCGATTCTCTCGTGAAGCCTCTTTATTTGAAATCATAGGCAACATGCCCCGCAAACGTGGAATCGGAGGCTTGATGATTTGGAGTTTGTCTCCAAAAACCCAAAATTTGAGTGAGAGAGTGTCTTAGTGAAACGATATGCAATTTGTGAACATAATGTTACATAAAGATTGAACAAAGAGTTGATGAGGACTTGACTATTGACATAATAAGCATCCAACTTAATGTGCTTTGATCAAGCATGGAAAACAAGGTTTGATGCCATGGCTACCGCACTGAGGATATCACGCCCAACACTGAGTAGGGAGATGACAACGAATTTTTGAGGTAATAAAGTTATGATAACTTATATGTTGATATAAATCTTATTTTGTGACATTTCTCTTACTGAAATTGTGACGCTTTAAATGCACTTTTGTACTTTCTTAAGTGTTCATTTGGATTTTTTTTGACAAATTGTTTTTGGGTTAGTTGTTGGAAAGTGTTTGACCAACCTGTTTCTAGGAAAATAGATTTATCTTTGCCAAATTTTACTAGTTTTTTAATTACAGATTTTCCATAAGGAAATTCACTCTCTATATGATAAATTTCGTTGAGGAGTGCTTTTGAAATTAAAGAAGAAACTAAATACACGTAATTCAAACTCAACAAAATTGTACACTAGTTTCATTGAATTAATCATGCTATAATTTATGTTTGATTAAACTGCTGTAATAAAGTCAGTTCAAAAGAAATTAATTTTAATCATACATTGTGAAGTCATTTCTAAAAGGTTCAAATTTTTAGAATAAGGTAGAAAAAGTTGCTTCAATTTAATCGGATAGATAGGAGTGTCTCCATTAACTTCCCTCTCCACTTAATAACTCTATTATTGTATTTACTTTTAATTGTTGAAATCTAATACAATGTAAACATACTATGGAGAATTACAATTAGGTCCCAAAGAAGAGAATAAATCACAACCAGATCTCGAAAAGTCTTTAAATTACATTAAAGTCTCTATGGACCTAGGTGATATTAAATCATATGTGTTGAAAATTTTCGATATAGCTTAATGAGTTATTATTGATAACTCTTTAAAAACCTATATAGTTACTATTGACAACTCAATGAGCTGCATTAGCAACTCCCAACACATTCAATTTAAAATTATCTAAGTCCCTAGGGATTTTAATGTAATTTAATTACTTCTTAGGACTTGATTGTGATTAATTACCTTCCATGAGACCTAGTTGTAATTCTTCCAAAATACTATAATAACGTTATACATTGATAAACTCTGCCTCTTTAATAATTTTTCGCAAGAATTGCTTTCCATCTGCAGAAGATACACCTAGCGGCCGAAGATGATGCCCTAACCCCTTTTCCTTCTCCAATCTCGTCTAAAGTAATCTGGATTTTAAGGTTTTTCCCAAAAAAAAAAATAAAGTGCATTATTCATACCATTACTTCCATGTCATCATCTTGTCCAGTCATTGAACTAAGTCAGCAAAATTAGTGTTGCTAGCGACATAAACACAATTAATAGGGTTAACATCGGAGTTAGATCCTTTTAAAATTATAGGGTATAATGGTTCTAAACAGAACAAACTCATGGGACCAAAACCTCTCCTTTAAAATTTCAAGGACCAATACCCAAATTAAAACAAACTATAAGGACCAAAAGTTTAACCCATTTCTTTTTTATCTTTGGTATCTCACATGCATGGATTATTTTTTTTATAAGCAGGAAATTGAAATACAAAACTAAACTAAGAAAACACCAGGTTAAGTGATTCCTCTATCTTATAGAAGTGCAATAGTAGCCTCCTTCAAAATAATCTGAATGCCCTTGCCATGTTGCAGTCCTTACTCCACTAACAAAATCAGCTTGGTCATTCATTTCTCTATCAATCAGCTCTAGCTTGACATCCCAATCTTGATCTATCAATCCTCGTAACAGCCGCCTCAGCAGGTGTTCGCTCCGTAAGTGCACGGGTCGCGTCAAGTAATAGAGTGATAAGAAAAGTATCGTTCCCACAGGGATTTGGTTACAAATGCAATCAAGCAGAAGGCTTAGTGTATGAAATTAAGTTGAGCTAAACAAAGTTTTTGCTTTGAAGAGTTAGCATTTAAAGTTAAATTACTAAAAGGTACTTCTTTTTAAGATTTTTAGCTTTAAGAGTTTTGAACAAGAAAAATTACGTAGAAACACGTGACAAATTGGATGAGAAAACCTAGGGTTACCTCTCCCCATTTAACTTCATGACCCAGTAAATTCCTTCCCTTTTTCATTACCCAATGAATTTCATGTATGAGTTCAATGTTCAATTTCATTTGAAAAAGCTTTCTCAAGTCAAAATCAAATTTTTACTTGCATTAATTGCACAATCTCTTGCCACAATTAATGCTAGTCATAAATGCTCCACCAACCTCATATGAACAATGTTAGGTTAGTAATTATATCTCTATATTACCAACGAACCATCCATTTAAAACCATAAATTTCAAATCTAACATGATTTCACCCAAGTTCTAAGACAAAATATACTTTCTCAAGTCATACCTCATTTAACACATCAAGTGGTGATTAAGCACTTGTAAATTTAAAAGCAAGATGAAAATCCATACATAAACATTCATTAAATATATCAAAGGAAGGAAATACAAGAGTCAATCCATCAAATGGTTCAAAGTAACCCTAGAAAAGGGGTTTAGTTACACATGAGTAAATAAGAAACTAAAATGGAAATTAAAAACAGATTCATGATAGAAAATAGAGAAGAGGGAAGAAGAAAATAAACCCAGATCACAACTTGAATCTCTCCAAGATTCTCCAAGCTTCCTAGCTCTTCCCCACTCTTTCCCAAGCTCCAAAATGTTCCAAAAAATGCCCTAAATGCTCTGTGTCCCTTTTTCCTCGCATTCAATGCCATTTATCTTTTTCAGACAGCGTGAATTAATTGAAACGCGCAGCATCAGGTGTTTTCGCCGTGAGTTTGTCGCGGCGAACTCACGGCGAAAAGGTGTGACATCCAGAGAATGCATACGCTCGCCGTGGGTTTCGCCGCGGCGAAGTCACGGCGAGTGTACCTTGCTTCTGGTCCCTTGTCTTCCTTTCCACTGATTCTTCATTCCAGTGCCACTTGTATCTCTTTGGCTTTCTCTCTTTATCACCTCTTCCTGTACAAGACGGAAAGAGGGTTGATGAGCTTTTAAAATTTAATAACATACACACAAATTATTAAGCAAAGAATCATTAAGCTCTAATTTTCATGCATATAAGCTTTCTTCTTCATTAAGGATTTTCTCTAAATTTTTATGTCCATTTCAAAACGTCACTTTCAAAAATATATACACAAATGGGGAAAAATGTGATGAAATATGTGAAATTTAGGAGCTTATCAGTAGGTCTCTGTCTTCATGCATCTCCATTTCCCCATTGTTAACTCACAGAAGAACATAAGCAGAATAGCAGTTTAATATCACCCGTCGAAAACCATCCCATGCACGCTGTAAACCCTATGTACAACCCCAAATTTCGGCAGTCATGCAAGTGTTGGCTTCTATCCCACACATGAAGGATTCAATGATGTCATCATGTGAGGTCTTCATAATTTCACCATAGCTCGCTGCACCTACTACATATGAGAAAGCACCACTACTACAAAAAACTCTTTTAACGTCTGTTATTTTAGGCTTTTAACGTCCATTATAAAGGAGACGTTAACCAGATTGACGTTGAAAAGTGGGCCTTTTAATGTCAGTTCAAAAAACAAATGTTAAATGTGACACTTTCGACGTCACCTATTATGAAACAATGTCAATAGTACCACAAAGGCCCTTCTTAACGTCTCTGGTTAATTACAAGAGATATTACAGGGGACTTTCGACGTCTAACGCTTAAATATTGACTAATGTCATTTGTCACACATGGAACATTTGACATCTGTAATTAAATAACAAGTGATGTCGATATACCTCAAAAGGAAGGTTAATTGTCTGTCATTAAGGAAACGACATGAGTTATTTAGATAATAAGAGACATTGTTTTATACATTACGACGTCTCTTGTTTAGAAATTGTAGACATCGAAACTGTCCCATTATTTTATAATTTTATTTTATTTGCTTTAATTTCCATCTGCATGTGTAGATCTCACAATACATGTTCTATATACCAAATACTCATAGAAACAGAAACAAAACAGAATTAATACAATATTCACAAGTTTATTAAACCAAACTAATCAAACTAATTAACCACATGTGGAAGGTCTAGCTACATACACAAACATAAAAAATTCTATGTTTATTTAACTAAATATTTTAATTTTTACATCCTCTACTTTTTACCCCCCTAAGTTGTAAGTAAAAACTTTGCAGTATGATCATGAATCTCATTAATCTTATCTACTTGGTCAAATAAGACAGTTGTACCATAAAACTGCAACAATATGAATATGAAAAGAAATTAGATAAAACATTACATTTATGTATAGTATCAATTATATAATAAGTTATAGATAAGAATTGGGAAGATCACAATCAGGTCTCAAACAATCATCAAATTACATTGAAATCCCAAGGGACCTGGGTGATATTAAATGGCTTGTAATTGACAACTTAATTGTTGTCAATAGCAGCTCCTTGAGTTGTCAATGCTGCTCTTTAAAAGCTTAGTTATTATTGACAACTCAAGGAGCTGCTATTGACAGCTATTGAGTTGTCAATGACAAGCCAATTTAATATCACTTAGGTTCCTTGGGACTTCAATGTAATTTGATGATTGTTTGTGACTTGGTTGTGATTATTTCCCTTATGAAGGACCTGGTTATGATTTTCCCATAAGAACTTTATACCAATGAGAAGTCTCCGATACGTCCACTCACAATAATGTCATACATGTACTTGATGACGTAATACACACACTCTTTATTCGTCGGTTGCCGAGGGCATTATAGAACACAAAAAAGGGTATTAATCAACAAAGTAATATACAATATATATATCTCAATTGACTAACATTCAAAGAATTTGATCAAAAGTACTTAGTTTGGCTTTTAGTGTCAGGACCTCTTCCTTGGTTTTCTTAGTTCAGCTAAATATATGCCAATTCAAAAGGCCCCTGACATTGAATAAAAATTATAACATATACATGAAAATTATTTATTTAGGCCCAAATTAAAGTAAAAAAAAGGTTTTCATTGGGCGGTTACACTATATCCCAACAGGTCAAACCAAAAAATACGATGTTCCTTGAAGCAACAATAGCTAAACTCCAGTGATAGCTTAAAGACATTAAAAATATTATGTCCACATGAAAACATAACATTTACATATATGTGCAAAAACTGAGGAAATTTTGGCAAAAAGTACAAATAAAACTTACCCCTCCAGAATAGGTGCAAAATAGCAAAGTCACCGATTTACTGACAAATGATAGTTGACATATACTTGCATCATGTCACCATGATCCATCTTCTGGGCTAACCAACTATCATCGGGACCCACTAGGGCCATTGGACTAAAGAAGTAGTAGTCTTTGTTGCTTAAAGTGATACACCTCTAGTGTAGGTACTTATCGCAGAATAATTGAAATTAAAAGGGATTGATGCACAAATATTGAAAATACATAAAAGGTAAAGAAGTAACGCTTATTGAATAGCTAATTCAAGCCAGCCAAGGTCAAGTTCTTCCATCTTTAAAAAGTACATGGCATCATTCTGACCATTAAGCCCAAAGGGGTATGAATGATCAGGACCAACTATTCCTTGCGGCATCAAAAAGTCAACTTTGCCCATGGACAGTTGCATGTCGCGCAAAATTCAAAGATAGATATATCTTTCAGGTAACACCTGCGGTTGATGAAAAAAAATCAAGGTTATCTTATTACAAACTGTATGCCGTATAATAAGCAAAGTAAAACTTTCATGTACATGGAGTCTTATACCAAATCAAGAGGCGCCTTATGCATAGTCTTGTGTACTAGTCTCCTACACCACAAGATGAATGAGCCCACCGCTTCGGCTAGTATGGTGACACGTTCATTGGGAAAGGGTACAACTACCTTCGCCTCTTTTTGATTAACAGCTTTAACCGTCTCCTTGACTTGGTCCTCCGAAATAGGCATATTATTGATGATGGCGGCCTTCAGCAACTGGAGCGCTTTGGTGACTAGGCTTAGACGAGGGATATCCAAAAGGAGATAACACTCCTCTCCCATGGCGGGATCATTAGGTGTAGGACTTAAGGCTGCCTCAAGAATCAGTTCTAACGGTAAAGGATGAGTGCATCTATCTTTGGTGCTTGGAATGCAAGACTCCTATATTGGTTCAAGAGAATATGAAATGAGTCTAAGCTATATGGTAGATGCTTGGACCTGTGCATCCACCTGGGTACGTATATGATCCGCCATATGCCATTCCAAAGCTTCATTGACCTTCGCCGCCACCTGCTCCCCAAACTAGGCCTCCATCTCCGCCCGAACCCTGGCCAACATCTCCGCAATAGATTTATTACGTGCAGATGATTGGGTTTGCAACAGAAATACTTGGCCAGCTCAACATTATTGGGCTCCCCGATAACTCAGCTAGAGTAGTTGTGCTTCCTGATTACCATGGCCAGGATATTCATTCTCCCAGACTGTGTGAAGGACCTTGGGGGTTTTGCCACTTAAGTTCATCCTGCAATGACCAAAAAAATCATGAATTGCAATGTATGATAAAACCATAACTTAAATAAATAAACAAGTAGGGGTGTCCATGTCGTCTCGGTCACAGAAAGTTTAGGCCGGGAATTTCCCGTCCCGAAATTTTCCGGGACCGGGACGAGATTCAGGAAAGGGGCCGGGAATCCCGGTCTCGATCTCGGTCCCAGTCTTATATATTTTTTTAAAAAATTCAGATCTTCATGTTCAGTCCACTCATCACTTGAAAAAAAACACCTCTAGCCCATTAATTGTCCAAACATTTCTAAGTTCTAATCCGGCCCACAATCTTTTTTTATTCATTATTTTAACACCCCCCACGTGACTGAAAAAGCCTCCCCCACTGCAATTCAATCTCTAAATCAAGTCCCTACCCAAAACTTTTCTCCAAGAGCAGCACTCGTACAGTTTCAGACAAGTGGTGTGGAGACATGGAGATGGAGCCATGGTGATGGTCGGCGGCAGCGGTGGAGGTCGATAGAGGAGGAGAAAGTGGTTGATGACAATATTCCTCTTAGAAGAGCATTCAATGCAGGTATTTTCTCCAAGCCTTCTTAGATCTGAATATGGAGAGAAATAGGAGGATGAGGAAGAGGAGAAAATTGGTGAGAATGAGGGAGGAAAGTGTGGGGATTGTTGAAATGAATGGATAAAGAAAAAAGAGGGAGGCAGAGATAGAGAGATTTTTTTTGAAAAAGAGGGGTAGGGAGCAGTGTGTTTCATTGTTCTTCCATGTCTTGGTGGAAAAATAATTCTTTTTTCTTTTTCGGGAAATCCCAATCCTCGCTCCGGTCCCGGGATTTCCCGTTCCCGTGAGGACCGGGAAATCCTGAGACCGGGACTTAATCTCAGTCCCACCACTTTCTGGGACCGGGAACGGGAATGGCCATTCCCGGTCCCGATCCCGGATTTGGACACCCCTATAAATAAGCTAGTAAAATACTTACAAACCTCTTTGAAATTGCTTCAACCTCTGGAGTGATATATTTACCTCCTTTATTCTTCTTTTCCTTGGCCCATTTCCTATAATGTGGGAAGGGTGGTGGTGACTCTACAACAATTGTATGATCGGATCACATCGCTTCCTCCATTTCTTCAACTTGTGCCTTGGTCATCTTTTTCTTTAGCCACTTGTAGCCCCCGAGACATTGTGTGCTTGTAGATATTCTTCTTTAGCTCCTTCTATTTTTGGCTCTCCTCCTTCAAAAATGAAACAAAGTTAACTAATGTGTTAAAATGCAGTTTTAAACTAAAGCTAAAGAGTTATTTATGAAATATGCACACCTAAAACTTAGAGTCTAGCTATGATGCAATAATCTTCTCCAAAACCTTTGGGTAAAGAAAGGGATAGATCTCACAAGGGTCTTGACCCTTCTTCTACCCCAAAAGTGCTTGTTGCCCAGCCTAGTCTTAGAATCCTTCTACTTCCTATGCATTTCTCCCAACCAATAATCCCTAAATGCTTTGGTGTTGGGTACATTGAAGTTTTGCTTGAAAAAAACATAGAACACATTAGTTAAGTTCACTAACAGAACAAATACATTATTAATCAAGTTAAAACAAATAGAAATATAAGGATTAAATATACCAAGATAACCAATAGTTGTCCCTAGTGTCAGTATTGATGTTCCACCAATCGTGCTCCAAGATGCTTATGCAATTCCTCGCCACAAAGTCGATGTAGCTAACAAATTTTGTGCCATTTTCACCAATAGAATTCGTGTCATCATCAAAGTCGACATACAAAGGCTGCACATTTGCCCCCTAACAAACAACAATGTCAAAGAGCTTTATTAACCCTCTGCCCCATTTTCGAGGGAGGCTGCTCTATTGCTGATCATCAAAATCGTCCGCCATGTATCTGTTAACAAGTAATATATGATATGAGTTAATATAGCACTACAACTTTCACAAAACAAAGACAATAACAATAATAAGAATTAATGCATAAAAGGCTATGATAATTCAAAAAGGTTCTCACATTAGGTGTTATCCCATATCCCCTCACAATGATCATTTTTAGCTGTAAATTGGTCATCATCATCTATCAATTCTAATTCGCTTGGTCTAGGTAGATTTGCAAACAAAGGTGGTATCTCATCTTGTTCTAAAGTGGGAGCACGGTCCTTTTGCATTTTACTTTACAGGACTATGGACAATTGCTTATGCAAGATCCGTTACATAGAACACTTGTTTCGCGTGACTTGCTAAAATAAAAAGCTCACCCCTTTAACCAACCTTGTGAAGACAAATTGAGATCATACCAATGTGGGGATCAATCCCAATTGCGCTTTTGTTATCCCTTGTAAATATGACATCCAAAAATTACATATACAATCCAATTTGGTTTAGTTGAGTTCAAACAAAACTAATCTAACTATATCATGCATAATACTAATTTATAGAGAGTATGTAGCCCTTAATCAAATAGAATGACTCGTAAAAGGCAGCTATTTTCCACCCACAAAATCAGTTGATATAGAAGAATATATGGTGTGATATCAAAGCATGGGCGGATAAACTCATCACAGACCACAGCTTCGCCCAAGATTAGATAGCACACCAAATATCCTTTCAACTATCAAAAGATTGTGTAGGTGGAATTAACTGCCTTTTATGTAATATCCTAAAAATTTAACTAAGTATTAGCGATAATTTAATGGTTAGTTTTGGGGTTAAATAAGGAGTTTTGAGAGTTTCATAAATAAATTCATGAAAATCGAATTATTTTGGGAATTTTTGAAGGCCTAATTTCTCCCTTAATTTGAGAAAATCAGAGTAAGAGAAATTATTTTTAGACCGCAAAAAGATCTTAGTGGGAGAAAAATATTAGTGGATATTTAAAATAAATTTTAGAAAGTGAAAGGGGAATTTTATCTTAAAGAAATATATTTTATTTTGTAGATATAAAGGCATATTAGTAATTTTCTTACCTTATCAATTCTATTTGTTTTATTTTTCCCATTTTATTTCCTATTCCCTTCTCCTCTCCCTGCACCTGATATCACCATCACCTTCACATCCTCTCATCCTCCTTCCTCTTCGTCCTTGGCCAGCAAGAGAAGGTGATGATAGTAGTGGAGCAATGCGCAATTGTCACGCTGGTGAAGGAAACCGCCTGAGCTTCCTCTGCCTCCCACATGCCCATTTTTCCCCCGTGTGTGTGTGGTTTCAACACAAGAGAAGGAAGGGAAAGTAGGGTGTGTTGTTGGCCGGCGTTTTGGGGGTGAATTCCAATGACTTTGGAGGGCATTTGAGATCTTGTTGAGTCTGGGTAATTTTCCCTTCATTCCCTTCTTTTTGTTCTTGATTTTCAAAGAGAAATTTATAGGTTTTTGTTTGATTTTAGTTATTACGGAATAAATGGAGAAAATTAGTTGTTCCCACATGTTTATGGAGGTCATATGATGATGATGAATTGGTTAATTTTGTAGAATTTGATCCTATATGAGGTTATGCTTGCTTAAAATTGGAATAAGATAGGTTTAGATCAAGAAATTCTTTGAATATGAGCTCTTGAATTTAATTTATGATTTCTAGAGGGTTGTTGGGGTTTAACGATAATGTTAGTTGGATTCATTTGGTTGGAATAAGAGTAGGATGGGATTTTGAAGTTTATGGTGCTTGTGGGAGAGGTAAGACGTTGGAGTTGTTATAATAAATGTGTAAGGATGAATCAGATGATGGAAATAAGATATTGGCATTATGTTTGAGATGAGTTAATGGTGAACCTTGATTTAGAAGGATTGTCGAAGAGTTTGGGTATTTATGGGAAATTGTAAGGCAAGAAAGAAAGGGGTTTGTGCTTCTTCGGATTTATGTTGATTATGAGTAAATTGGTGATTCTAATATGTTGATTGACGTTAGTAGATGATTATGGAATGATGAAATTAGGAATGATTCGAGTAATGAAAGTTTCTAATTGTGTAGTTTTGTTGAAACTAGACCTAATGTGAGATTTCTTGATTCAAAGTTTAAATAAGATAGGGTTTGTGAAGGATTTCAGAAGTATGATGAATCTTAGTAGTTTAAATTACTTTCAAGAGGTCCCTTAATGTCTATTAATGATTATAAATGGCTTGGGTAGTTGAAAAATGTATTGGAGTTCATCCGTAGGTATTCAAAATATAGGAATCCTATATACAAGGTTAGAAGGTTAAGTTTAATGATGATTTCGGTTAATGTGATACTTATTTGGATTATTTGAGGTTACATATTGATTTCTAAAAAGTTTGAATTTTGAAGTAGGATCAATTGAACAGAACTGGATATGTTAGCATAAATTGGGAATTTCGGTTCAAAAAAAATAATTGAGGATAGATAGTTGCTTATGCTTGATAAGAATTTAATTTAACTTAGTCAAGCCAAATGAACGTGAATTATGTATTGACATTGTGTTATTGTATTTTCTGGTGATTGTACACATCAATGAGTCGAGTTGAGCTCGGAGATTTTCCTATCCTGGTATTTTTCTTTTGTATGACAAGCTCAGGTAACCACACTCCCCTCACTATGCTTGTATGTTTGATGTTAGTTGGGATTTTCAAATCCCTTGTGAAAACATTTTATCTATGGTAAGAATGGGTTTTCAAATGATATCTTCTATTAAAAAATGTCTCTTGGGTACTGTTTTTATGATTATGTTATATAATAAAGATGATATTCTAAGAAATATGATTTGATTAATGTGCCTATACTATTAGATGATTAATAAATGTTGTGGTAATTATGCGGATGTTGAGTTTATTATAGAATGTAAAGATTAAGATTGGTTGATATCTAGTATATATGTTGATATTAATTAATGATTGATGGTTGATATCTAGTATATATGTTGATATTAATTAATGATTGTATGTTGCATATGACATTGCTTGGTACCATCACGTGAAGTAACACTCGGTTGGCCAACGGAGTGGTTAGTTGTACATGTCTCTGATTATAGATAGAGACCTTCCTTGCGTATAGACAAGGAATAATTTTAAACATGGGAGTCCCCATTCTGATTTTAAACAAAGGGGAATTACCATCTTGATTTTAAACAGAGGCATAGTGTCCCTTCATGTTATATAATTGTTGTTTTGATATATGAATTGCTTATGCATAAAGAGATATACAGTATACTGAAGTTGTGATTGTTATACTACTGATTTGTGAACTGTGAATGTTGTGTATCATTTATCCTAACTATAGACAGGGATCATTCCTTGATTATAGATAAGGAAGACCTCTGATTTTAGATAGAGGTAAGCCATCCTGATTATAAACAGTGGCTCATTGATTTTGTGGCATAAACTGATTTGGAAATATATATATATATTTATAATGTTGTAGGTATGAGGTATATATTTGATGAAATGATTATACTGAGGTTTTATCGCGCTATTTATTTTGAACTGTGGTACCCAATTAGATACTCTACTAACCCCTCTCACTTGTGTATTGAGTTGGGAAATTGATTACTAAGACAATTTGTCTCACGCAATCGTGGTTTACATTTTTGCATGTGATTATGCATTGTAGAAGGCACAAGGAAAGGGGGTCATCCGAACCACAATCATTTTGCCAATCGACGATGGTATATGTAATTTGAAATCTTGTATATTGCTAATCCTTATGCTGCATTATTTCAATTCCGCATTTCTATACACTTAGTCTTTCTATATTTGGATTACTGTATCTGTTGAGTTGTTTTACATAAGACAATTGACGTTAAATCTGGTGCTAAGGATATTCCGGCAGTTTGACTTTATATGAATTCACATACATGTGACCAGTTATTTAGTTCTTGATGATTAGTGTAATGATGCAAATAGTTTGAATAAGCTGTGAACTGAGCTATGTATGGTAAATATGGGATTGTGGGCCTAAGACCTAATATGCAATTATATTTGTTATAGGCAAGGTTCAAAAAACCGGACCGGACATTAAACCAGTCGAGGCACTGGTTCAGGGGTCAAAGGTTCAACCGGGGGTCAACTCGGGTTGAACCGATCACATTAAAATAATATAATTTAATTGACAATAATTATATTTAACTATAAATATTTTTAATTAAGCTTGAAATACAATTTTATGGAAGGGGAGTATGTGAGTTGAAAGGATGTTGAGGGCAAAAGATTCTGTTTGATTACATATATTATGATTATATAATTTCTTATTGTGATCATACTCGTGGATAAAATATCATATATGGGTTTCTATATATGTAATTATGTAGATGTGAATATATATATATATATATGATTTTAAATTTTCAAAACAATGTCAGTATTAACAAGTTTTTATAAAATTATTGGAGACTCAACTAGAAATTCTAAAAAAAAAATTACTTGCAGATAACTTGTGACCATTGGGAAAAAAAATATTTCCACAATTGACATTGTGCTTGTTGTACAGAAAAAGACACTGCGCCTGCAGCTTCCTTGTATTTTTTACTTTTTGATATATATGTGTTTTGAAATCCTTGAGACCTTTCATTTTTATACTAAAAAAGGGCCCGAGCCCAAACATAGTAGTAAAACCTAATTGTTCAAGAATTATTATTGCATCCCCCTCATCAGTTTTCTACTCTACGCACACTGCACAATGGCGCCTGCTTTGTTCTTCCTCAAGCTTATTTCTTTGACAGTTTTAGATCTGAACATCGTCAAGCAAAATCCAAATGAAGCTCCAGCAGTGAAAATCACCTTACTCCCTCATTTTATAGTTGCCAAAATCATCGTAATTCTCAGGTTTTCTCCTATTTTACTCGTCTAATCCTATCACCATCCTCCCTTCTTCTTCACCTTTCCTCTTCATGGAGATCTTTGGCTGTCTCAAACTTTCAGGAAAAAAACCGGGCAACCCGTTCAAGCCAGCGGGTCACCCGGGTTTGAGGGGTTTTCACTGGTTCAACCGTGTCTGCTCCGGGTCATATGTTCCAACGGTCCAAATGCCGACTCGGATCAGACAAGTGGCCAGTTCACCGGGTTTCCGGTTGAATTGGCCGGTCCAGTCCGGTTTTTATTACCATGGTTATAGGAATGTTTTGTTTATTTACCATGTTATATCAGTTTTTTCTAACATGGTTATGTTGTTTTGATGATGTATGGGATTGTGATAATTATATGTCAGTTCCTTTGATAACCATGTTAGGCGGTGCTTTTCTAACATGGTTATCTATTGTTTTATCAGGTTGTTTTTATGAACCATGTTAGGTGAAACATTTTTTAACATGGTTGAGACTTTAATATCTATGATAATGGTTATACTGGATTAATGTTTGTTCTTTCTATCATTGATAATGATTTGTAGTATAAGGAAAACATTTTTCTAACTATGATAGTGATTGCTTTGATTGTATGAAATATCATTTTTCTATCATATTTAGTGATAATAGTGATTTGGATTTTTTATTAGAAGATTATTTTGTATTAGTAAGCATAATTGTACTTATTACAAATCCTTCTTATGAACTACGGGCTACATACTCTCAATAAAGGAAAGTACGGGCTACATACTCTCAGTAAGGAAAGACTCCACATATTTCCAACAACAATCCAATTCAATTTAGTAAACACAAAAGCATACAATTTCTACTTCAACACTAATTAACATATACACACCATTTCAATCACATACCAACTTTAAAAAAAATTTGACAGAGTCTCCCTTCATCAATAATATGACTTCCAAAACTGTGAAAAGAATTCTATCAACCCTCAACAACCAATAACCAAGCAATATTATTATAGTAAACAATCCCAACAAATTTGCAATATATATGACACATTTTCAATACCTGATAACCAAAAATCAAAGAACCAAAACAACGAACTTACCACTTTGAAGGATCCAAAATCTACGACAAACTTTGCAAACTTCCTCTGGTTTCTACGCTAACTTTTCCTCTTCCTCTAGCTAGTTCCAACACTACATGGGTGATAGAAGCAATGGTTTGTTCAGTGTGTATTCCTACCATAAAACCCTAATTGCAAAACCCATAACTCGAGACGACCTAAATAAAAAATCGAACCATGGGTAACAATTATAGTGTACTTATAATAAGGCCAGTCAGTTATGCTAGTTTCTGCACTAATAATTCTATTCAACAAACCCATAATATCTATAATAATCAGAACATGTTGACAGCATGCATTTATTATTACTACAATTTTCATTCATTTACATATTTTCTTCCAAGATAACACTAATAATGCAACTGTTCTAGTTTGAACTTCATGGCAGATGCTCAAAATCAACTCAAACAAGCATAAATTAAACAGAACTAATAGGCAATGTTAATAAAACCATTCAAAAAACCATCAATAACCCATATACACTAACATGTTGGATTCTTGTGCAGCCAAGACTTTGCTGTTACCATGCAACTTGCCACCCCGTTAATTTCTGCCAATCCGACATGTAAACTAAAAAGAAAGAGCTATAATGAACAGCCCATTCCTTCTCTGCCAAATTATCCAACATGCAATACTAAACACTAAATTCCATCTGCCATACTAGCTTATGCTAGACTCGGCTATATTATGTTGAATCCAGTTCCGCAAGTCCGACGTCCAATATAGCTGATCACTTATGCATGGATTATTATTCTTTCTTAATGCACACTTTATTTATATTAATTATTTTAATATATATATATATATTCATTCAACTTTTTTAACAAAATTTATATTCATTCAACTTACATATGGCTATATATGTCATTTTTCTTTTTCTTATATTGATAATTTTTTTATTATTGTTAGTTACTATAAGATTACAGGAAACTATTTTAAACAAATTTTTATAGTTTTATTTTGTTTTCAATACTAGTTTTTAAAACAATTACTCCAAATAGATTTTTTTTTGTTTTTTGTTTCCAAAACATGTTTTAAGAAACTATTAACCAAAAAAAATTCTTGTTTTCAAAACTTTTTTTAATAAAATTTGTAAAAAAAATTTGAAAAAAAAACAAGCAGCCTCTGAATCATCCAAAAAATATATAGTAATGAAGGGTCCATTTGGTTGGCTGAAAATCTGTGGATGGAAATAGAAAATCTACATCCACTACAAAAAAAAAATGTCTGTTTGTCACGGTTCTTTTGTCACAGTTTATAAAACCGTGACAACGTGACAAAAATGGGAAAAGAAAATATTCGACAAATTTGTCACCCAAAGGCCTAAACACAACAACTAAAAGAAAACTGAGGTTATAATCCTCTAATACTATGGGCACAATTAAGTGTATTTATGAACATAAAAGGAACAATGAATCGGCTTTCACTGTGCAAGTAGTTCGTCAACGTCCATTTTCATTATTCTTTAATCTAAGCATTGCACTACCTGATTCTATTTATAGAGTAGAGAGAAAATGTTTTATTTGGTCATATTTATAAGTCATGTCATTAAATTTTTTACATAAATTATTTTACCTTTCATTTATTATGTATTGACTTTATTTTCATGTGATGTAGTGCATATATAATAAAATATGGGTGAAGTTGGAAAGTTGTTAAATTTTATGACATAGTTAATGGGTTTAAAGTTTTCCATGGTCTATATAAAACATATTGAAAGTGTCTTATAAAAAGGACCTGAGCTTAATTATTAATGCCACTATTTTCTTTTTTATCTGAATTATTAATGCCACTATTATACACACCAATTGACCCACACACGTGTGCGTGTATAATATTAATATATGTGTGAAGAGACAGGATGATAAATTGATAATTGGCTAATTGCAATCTTTGTCTTGGATAGTATTTGATTGAATTGGCTGCAGGAAGTTCTACTAATGTGCGAGATTATTCCATTTAGATCAAGAGGATTTATTATTTTATCACTATTTAACCATATTAACAAATTTTTTTTTTTGGACTATAAACTGGAGAAATAAGTTTACATGAAACTTAGAGTTCTAAACAACATTGGTTTGGTCTCTACCCCCGACTGCCTCAAGGGATGGCGGAGGTTGTCCATATTAACAATTTTAAACAACTCTATGCTATAAACTGCTATGATCTTATTTATAAGTCATTTTCTAATATGTTTCACA
Source organism: Mimosa bimucronata (assembly GCA_037074515.1). Taxonomy (NCBI): domain Eukaryota; kingdom Viridiplantae; phylum Streptophyta; class Magnoliopsida; order Fabales; family Fabaceae; genus Mimosa; species Mimosa bimucronata. Next base: position 9,643,124 of record CM073446.1, read on the forward strand.
TAAATCAAGAAAAGTATTAAATCTCATTTACTTTTCCTTAAAATTTAACAAATTTTCAAATTTTACCTTTATGTAATATATATCCACTATAGCATATAAGAACAAAATCAATATATAATAAATTATGGATAAAATTGTACATTCACATGAAAAATGTAATAATATGATTTATAAATAAGATCAAATGAAATCTTCTCTCTCTACTCTATAATCAGGTGTAGAGTATATACATGATTGCCATTTGTAATATAATCATGCCACCGAGAATAAATAATGGCCCTATTACAAATACAAGTAGCGGTGACAGCTTCACAGAAAAAATGAATATTTCGGGACAAAATGAGAAACATATTAAAACATGCCAGTTAGATATTTTTAATTTAATATTTGAAAAAGTGAATTGACAAAAAGGCCCATGTTTACATACCAATTAAAATTAGGAGCCCTAAAATTTTAGTTGGAAATTAAAGAAGGGAGAATTTCAACCAAGGACCATCACAAGACTATATTTTAAAAATGGGACCAAGAGAATTTTAAACTTCACTGCAGACTTCAAGGTTTGAAATGAAATTAACTTTGAGTGCAAAATGACAGAAATAGCCTCCATTTGAAATAAGAAACTTGTCTAAAAAAAACCTCAACCAATGAGATGACATATGACTTCGAAAAATGGTGATGTGCCACACGGTTTGAATATTGAAGGGAAAATTCTAAAAAAATACTCTCAAATTACCAAAAAGACACTTTGCCGCAACAAATTTCGGAAATGACAGTTCAGTACAATGACTAAATTGTCCAACCTCAAATTAAAAAGAAATGTCTAAAATGCCTTTGGTTCAATTATGAGATTCCCAATTTCCCTTAAGGAATTTCAACTTCCTATGAGACTTCCCAACTTCCCTTAAGGGGTTCCCAACTTCCTATAAGACTTCCCAACTTCCCTTAAGGGATTCCCATATTAGTTGTAGCAAGGGCATTTTGGACATTTCACTTAAATTTGGATTGGACAGTTCAGTTATTTGTACTGAATTGTCCTTTCCAAATTTCAATGTAGCAAACTGTCCTTTAGCTATTTTGAGGGTCTTTTTTTTGGAATTTTCCCAATATTAAATTACTATAGATATTTTTTTCTTTTATTTTAACACCTCATTTGATTTATTTTTTTTAATAAAAGGATACTTTCAATCCTTTATTTTTGTATCATGTATCATTTTAATTCATTAACTTTGAAAAGTGCATTGTTAATTCTTTTTTATTATCACTACTAGTTTCACTTAGTGGGATATCTTGATTTAATAAATTAAAATGGCGCTTTTTGGTTAAATGTTGAATAATAAATATGCTTAAATTTTAAATTTTTTTTAATATGACTATTTTCATATTTTCAAAACAAGTCTCTTTTTGTCCACATTTAATTAGAGAATCACCCTTTAGTTCAACTAAGTCACCATATTCCATGAAGTGAAAATAACATTGTAAATAAAAAAATTGACTAAAAGTGCACTTGTTAAAGTGAAAGGATAAAAATGGTGTCTGATGTAAATATAAAAGACTAAAAGTATATTTTATCAATTTTTTATGATTTATTCTATTTTATAACTTTTTCCAAGACTTCTCTAAATGGTGTTAATTTATAAAATTTTTAGTTTTCTCATTCTTCTAAACATAATGGCTTAGTTTATTTTATTTATAGATGAATTTTTGTTTACAATGGAAATTTATTGGTAACTTTATAAGTGTATATAAATAAGTGGACTATACTTCGTGAAAAAGTGGGTAAAACTCATAGTCCACAAGTTCATGACATTTACCCGCTTTTTTAGATGGAACAATCTTAATTAAACATTTTTTATATTCATTCTTCAACTTTAAAAATCTGGAAGTTACTTATAAGGGAAAATTCCTTAAAAAGACTCTTGAAATTTACAAGGACGGACGGTTGAATGCAGCGAATCTAAAAAAGAACAATAACATGTCACTGGCTTAATTGTCATTTACAAATTTAAAGGAAATATCACAAATACCTCTTAATTAAATTTTTTATTTTTTTAAAGAGAAAGGCCTCACCACCGTAGGCCGTCGGAGCTTCAGCCGCCGCTAGCTAGGCTCCACTAGCTGGGGCCCATCTGCCAGGTGGCAGTTATAATTATTTTTTATATTATTATTTTTTATTTTTGGGGGAGGGGGATGGTTTAAAATTTAAATGGAGAAAGTGGAGAGGGTGAGATTTGAACCCATCACCTCCCTAGAGGGGCTTGGTGGTAAACCAGTAAACCACCAAGCACTTCAATCATGTATAGAGTAAAATATATATATATATGTACTATCTTTCAGTTTAGATAAATAATAATGATACAGTTTAGATATTAGAACATGCATTTACTCTCTTTGGTATATAGAGTAATTAATATGCTTATTTATTTAATCTTGTCAATCTAATTAATGCTTAAATGCAACTCATTTTCATTACTTCTTCCAACCCTAATTATAAGAGTTACTCCATCCATCCTATAATGAGACGTGTGTGATCACTATCAATTCTCACATATCAATTAAAATATTTAAAAACGTTTAATTTTTTATAATATTCAAGCTACTTTCAATAAGTATACATTTGATCATTTATATTTGTAGCAAGTATCATTAGGTTTCTAAATTTTGAAAATTACATTTTTAGTCTTTTTTTTCCAATGCAGTTTGTTTTACTTAGTGGAAAATAGTGACTTAACAAATCTAAAATGTGATTCTACAATTAAATGAAGATTAAAAATGGCTAATTTTTTTAAGGGAAAATGGCCATTTTTTGCCCGGAAGTTTTAGCTTTTAAGCAATTTTGGCTCGGAAGTTTTTTTTGAACCAATTTTGACCCGGAAGTTTACAGAACGTAGCAATATAGACCAATTTTACAATATAGAGAGGCCTCAAAAGGTCTATATTGCTACGTTTTGTAAACTTCCAGATCAAAATTGGTCCAAAAAAAACTTCCGTGGCCAAAATTGCTCCAAAGCTAAAACTTCTGGGCCAAAAATGACCCTTTTCCCCCTTTTTTTAATTATAAAAATGATTACACTAAAAATTTAAGCATATTTTGTCAACATGTAACCATAGAATCACCATTTAAATTTGTTGGCTAAACATTTCTATTAAGTGAAACTAACAATGTTAACAAAAAAGGATTAAAAATATACTTTTCAAATTTAAGAAACCAAAATAATACCTAATACAAATATAAAAGACAAAAAGTATATTTTAGACTTTTCAATATTACTCTTACTAACCAAGAGTAGCTGGTCGAGCTGGTAAGTGAGCTTGCCCCCGTAAGGAGGATAACATGTGTTCGAATTTCGGGAAGTGCTTTTGTTGGAAGAGGGGACAACCTTACCTATGTGGGCAGCACTTCTAACCCTCGAGTCCGGATTAGTCGGTTGCCAATAAGCACCGGATTACTGGGCATGTTTGACAAAAAAACCTTACTCTTACTAGCACCATTAAACTCTACTCCTTCCATTCCTTTATATAATATCCGAAAATTTGAATTGACTTGTCTCTTTTTATAATAGCTCATTTGAGTTTGCCTAAGTAATAAATGTATTTTTCCCATTTCATTTATTTACTAATTTCTCTCATACATTCTATTTCATCATTTTTCTCATTATTATTCTCTTTTTTTACTCATTCATGAGAAAGGGTATTTTTGGGAGGAAAATAGAATATTTCCAACATATTTATTACATTTAACTAATTTTAGCTAATTTTTTAGAAAACTGTATTTCGGTTATTAGACTCTTATATAGAAGGACAAAGAGAATTATATATTATTTATTACTTTATTCTACTATACCCTTATTAATATGGGTATATGTGGAATCTTTAATGTTTCTTGATAAATTACAAGTGTCTTATGAAAAGAACAAAAAATACCTGGTCATTGGTGCCTCATAATAACAACTAAAGAGAATAGTATAGGGGCTTGCCTTCTTCTTAAGTATAAGAACTCATCTCACTGTATCAAAAAAAAAAAAAAGAGCTCAACTCATTTTGTCTCACAAATTTATGATTTTTCCAATCAATACATATATTTTTACCTAATTAATATAATTAATTTTCTTTATGTTTAAATAATTAGTTGAGTTTATACTTATTCATATATATATATATATATTACTTATCTTTAGCCCACATTTTTAACAAGAAAAATTGAAAATGTTTTTCAATTTTAAAACAAACTTAATTTTTTTAACTGAAAAAAAACGAACTTAATAAATTAATTGTTCTTTACTTCTATCTTAATTTTGATGTATAAAACGGTGGATGTGGAAAAAGAGTTATCAAATTTTTTGAAAATTTGCTTTTAACACCATAAACTTTATTTAGGTGCAAAATTGTAAACTTTTTAAAATAAATAAAAAATGTCTTTCTCCACAAATTTCTTTAATATTTTGATGTCGACAATATTATTTATAAATGATAATTTCTTTGAAAAAAAATTCCTCACACCCTCCCTCCCTCTTCCTCTTCCTCCCTATCCTCCCTCCCTCCTAATTTTCTCAGCCCTCAACTCTTTCTCCAACTCCATGACCCAACGTCCCAACTCCAGCTTCATCTAATTAACACTGATGGTGGGCTACAGATGTACGGTCATATCCTAAATAAAATGAGAGAAAGAAGAATTACTCCTTCCCATCTTTAATATAATAACATATTTGGAGTTTTACCTTTAGTTCTAAATATAAGACATATTTTTATTTTTCTCTATGTTTTCTCAAACCATCCCTATTTATATTCCATCAACAATAATTAAAGAAGAGAGTGGGTAAGAATTAATGGATATGAATAAGATGTTTTTGAGAAAAACATATTATATTAACTAACTTAACTAATATCTTCATTCAAATCAAATTATGTAAATATATTTTATATTTAAGACCTAATGGAGTAATAAAGGGAATACCAAAATTGCTTGAGGGTAGAATATAATCTCTCTAGTCCTTATTCTAAAGTACCAACTACCAATTTTTACATACTAAATAATGAAAGTTGAGTTATTAATTTTGTCTTAAACAATTAATCTTTAGACAAACATAAAATGAATTTTATATTTTGAGATGCACATTAAACAATTTGAAACCTATACTAAGGTACGGAAGGGGAATTGGGGAAAAATTTAGTTTTTATCTCATAATAAGAATTAGATAAACTTGTTAATTGATACTTCAATAGTCGAAAAATTTAATTGTCCTTTTTTATAAGAACTTGTCTAAAGTTATCATAGCATTTAATTATTTTTTTATTTTATCCTTCATTATTTTTCTATATAAATTTTTTTCATATTCATTTATATCATAATTATTATTTATCTTTCTTATACTCCTCACATTAATAAGGGCAAACTTAAAAAAGAAAAATTATTTGGACATATTAATCATGTTTACCACTTTTTTTTAATAAATGCCAAAAAAATGTTAAGCTCTTACTCCTTCCGGTCCTAATTATAAGAGCTAATTGACTTTTTTAGAAAAATTGATGCAAAATACATCACTATGAATTGTGTATATTTGTCTTTTTTTTTCCTCAAAACTAAGTTATTTTACTTATAAACTATCATATAATCTAATTATATTTCGCATATATTAAAATTTAGGAGTCTAATTTACTTCCTTAATATCCCAATAAAAAGTTAATTGGCTAAAATGATTAAGGTTGGAAGTAGTATTTTATAAATAAGGTGTAATAGAGTACACAGAGAAGTCGAAATGTTTGAGGGGGACCAATAAAAACAGTGAACAGTATCCCACAATCCACATTTCCACTCGCCGACACAATACGACCCCTCATTTTATGACAGCCGCCACTAACTGTAACGCCGTCCAGCTTTATTTTATTTATTTTCCATATCATACCCTTAAATTCAATTACGAAATTATATAATTATAAGATGTAGATGTATCCATACAAAAATATTTGATCAATATCCCGAATGTAATGTTTTACTCTATACTTTATCATTACCAAAAGGTTGCCATTCACTAATAGTATTTTTATTTTATTATTTGATTTTCTGTTGCTGGTCCGCAAAAACAGAGAAATCTTCTATTTAAAATTTTAAATTAATGCCGTCCTTCTAGTTGTCGGTTTATCCACTGTCGTTCCATCAAATAAATATAAATGCAAAATGTCCTATATATTTTTATTAATATTAAAATCTTAATTCTTACCTCCCCAATTATTGAAGTATTTTAATTTCTGTACACCTGGATAATGCCAATGGAACACTTTTTTATTTTTCTCCCCATTCCGTACAACTACTTCTTCATGTCTATCATCCCTTTTTCCGCACAAATCGTCAATTTGTTCCAAGTTTTGTAATAGGCATGCCGATTTGTGGTTTTAAAAAAAAAAAAAGTAGTGTGGTATATAATAATTAAACGTTGCTTTTATAATTAGGTGAAGTATCTATACATTGCAGGAATCTAAAGAAACTTTATAATGCCCCGTTTAGTATAATGGAAGTGTTTTTGATGGAATTGGAAGTGGAGGTGGAAGTAGAAATAAAAGTGGAAGTGAAAGAGGAAGTGAGATTTAAAGTGTGTTTGGTAAGATGATGTAAGTGAGATTTAATTTTTAATTAAAATATGTATTTATAATACCAAAATACCCTCCATTGATAAAGAAATCATCCTTTTACTCTCATTCATCTGTCTTCTTCATCACCCCTCCCACCCCTAGAAATTTTATTCCACCATGAATAAATTCTTCAAGAATCCAATTTATAACATTAACCCAGAAACAAATTATAGATTGAAAATGACTCTTGGGAAATTATAAAGAGCTTTGAAGCCATCATCTTTGAAGGTGGATCTCAGCCACCGATGAACTTTAGAGGCAGTGGAGTGTGAGGAGTATCGACAACATATTCCTCCATTATTGCTGCTGCATATTAAACAGCAATAAGTGAGAGTAAAATGAAACATATCTCTCACCCATCTTGCAACAAATGTCCCCAAAATGGAAGAAAAAAATCAAAAATCAAAAGCAACTAAAATCGCAAAAAAAAAAAAACAAAAAAATCAACAAGAACAAGATCTTCCTTGAACAAAAATAAAAATGGAAATCAATGTTTGAAATCATAACCAGAAACCCAGATCGAGCTATCTTAAAGGACCTGCCAAGTCCGGCCACCAAGAACCCAGATCCGATGAAGGGTGAAGATGGAGACTAACTATATATCCTTGACTAAAAAAAGAATACCCTCCTTCTCAATCAGCCCCAACATATCGACCACCACAGTTCGGCCACCACAACAATCCCATCCACCACAGAAAAATATGAGAAATAGAAAGGCATTATTCAAAGGTAAAAGAATGATGAGGATGACCGATTTGGAGAGAACAAAGTAAATCACAATAATGGTTCAGATCTGAAATGAATCAACCAGATCTGAAGTCCTAAGGCGAAAAGGCTAAGAAACGTCGATGGCATAAGGGACTGACGGAAGTCGACGACTATAGTGCTTGCAAAAGTCGACGATAGGAGCGGGTGATGGAGTTCGACAACAAGAGGCTAGAACTTAAACTAGTCACTTGAATCTGAAGTCTACCACCGGAGATGCTAACCGAAGTTGAGGGCGACTCACCGGTTTGTAGTCACCAATGCTCCTCCATCGTCCTCGGTGCTCTTCCGTCGTCTGCGGTGCACCACCGTCTCCCCACCGTTGTTGGATCTCTCACCGTCTCAAAGGGTAAAATGGTCCTCATTTTTGAGTTCCAATGGAACTGGGTCAGTTCCACAGGGGATGGGTTGGAACCTACTTCCATTGATTTTGGTGGAAGTGAGTTCCAAGAGGAACTTAGTTCTTAGCTACCAAACAACCCCAACACATGGTCCCACTTCCACTTTCATTTCATTGGTCTTGGTTCCACTCAACCAAACGGAGCATAAGGGATTTACATATTGATTCCTTCTTTATATTTATTTTTTTAACTATGTTCCTAAATGTAAATGTAAGACCCAATTAATCTTTTTAGAGAATTCTAAAAAAGTTAAATAAATTAATTATAAATTGATTTGTTTGAATTTTTTCTCTTAACTTGGTTATTTGATTTATAAACAACATATAATCTAATAATACACAAATTACGTTATATTTAAGTGTCTCATTTAGCTACCTTAATTTCTTCAAAAAAAAAGTTAATTAGGTTTTATATTTAGGAACGGAGGAAGTATAATAAATCATCTAAAAGCATTTTATTCATATATTTATTTCCATCAAACAACTAAAAAATAAATACATAAAATAAATGGTCCAATGTTTGGCCAAATGGAAAAATGGTCCCACTTACTATTTCTTTGAGCTGGATTGTTGTTATTGTGAAAGCTTGTAAGCACTACAATGCCTTCAAAATTTTGAGTTGAATTTGCTGTAAACTGACATTTTTTTAAGATGAGAACCATTTTTAACTACTTATAAATATTTATTCACCTCTCCAGTATTTTTATTGTAAGTTCACTTTGTTTTCAAGGTGAGAACCATTTTTAACTACTTATAAATAATGATATTTTTTTAGTTATATTTATAAATCACTTTTAATATATTTTATACATATTAAGAAAATCCTTAAAATTTATTAACTATATCATAAAAATTCAATAACTTTCCAACTCTATTCTTATTTTTTCCCATTAACTTTATTTTGATTTAATATAGACTTATAAAACTAAAGTCAACACAATAATAAATGAAAAATGAAATTGTATATTCATATAAAAAATTAAATTTGTGACTTGACTAAAAAAATATGTTAATCTCTTCCGGACCACCAAAGATTAAAAAAAATTAGACTCCTCCCATCTAATTTATTTTATTTATCTGTCAATATCCAGTGTTAATAACAACATGCTAGTCTAGTTCGTGAGAATGTAAACTACAATGTGAAAATATTGCAACTTCTAAGTAATTATCGCATTTGTATAGTCAGTATTCAAATTCAAGATTATTGATTACTTACTGATGGAACAATCTGCAACTAGTTGATTGGATGTTACCCATCTAAATTTATTAGTTACACAAAAATGAAGATATGAATTCTTTAATTCATTGATTAATGATACAGAAATCTCAATCACTCGTGTCAACTTAAATGAAGGTAGCATTAATAATCACATGGAGCATCAATACCTATAATTATTACTAACTTTTTTATGATACGACGTCGTTTATCTCACCTAACTGGCCACAAATTTCCCAACCAACAACCAAACGACCGATACACACAGCTCATGTGGGACTTAGTCTTTGCTCGCACCATTCAATTTTTACCTCTTCCTCGCGAATTAGCAGCCATTTTTTTTTCAAGTCAAAGCTTTTGGGTATTCTAGAACAAGTAAGCAAATGGGGCAAAAAAATTAAAAAAAAAGACCATTTTTTTATTTATTACTTTTTCCAATGCATAAATTTGAATTGAAAGTTGGAAGAAAAAGAAGGGAAAGAAATGAAGTAGAATGGTCAAACATTGGCGATAGCACAGGTCAATGGTTGATAAACCCCTCTCTCTTTCTTTCTATTCCTCTTTCTCTCTTGCTGGGTCTTCGAATTTTGTAAGGGAGCTTCCTGGGTCTGATCCTTAAAAGCTGAATTTTCTCGAAGAATCCTCGTTTCTCTGCTCTTTTTAAGGTTTCTTTCCAAGCTTGGCTTAGAAATAAATGGCGGTAAGTTCTTTTCCCCTCTATTTAAAATCTACTTGTTTCTCTTACTTGTTTCCATATTTTGCCTGCGCTTTTATTATATCTCTGTGATTGGTTAGATATTTTAAGAAAGTTGTAGGAGTTCTGAATCTGAATCTCTTGCGTAATGTTGCTCTTTTGGCCAAGTTGAGGAACGGCCTTATTGTTTTCCTTTCACTGTCTATCGTTCTTTTTGTGGATTCATCTTCGAAAAGTTTTGAACTTTTGATGATGAAGTTGACCAAAAGGAGATATTTTAGCCGTGATATGGTTCGAGTCTGCTTTGTTTTGGCCTCACAAATCCTTGTGGTTGTTCCATTAGAATCTTATCAAGTGGAGTTTTCTTGATGATCCTGATATGTGCAACTAGTTTCAGTGACCATGTGTCTGAATTCAGCTTTGTTTTCCTTTCATGAGATTCTGAATTTGATAGGGGGGAAACCCACTATAAATGGGAATTCTGTTTTGTGAATGTCTCGAATTAAAACGAAGCAAGGAGCTAGGTGAGCTGTAAGAGTCTATTATGCTATAATCATGGGTTTTGTGAATTTTAGGTCAGAGGAACAACTTTGATGTGATTTAATATTCATGCCAAAATTTGTGGTACCGCCAAAGATATTTGTAGTTTTGTACTGCTTGGTCATGTATCTGGGATGCACTATCTGACTACTTCATTCTTCTCACATGTTATATGTTTAAATTAGTGATAGTGATGACTACGCCATAGAAAGCTTCATTTGAGAATTATATTTATGTTGTTGGATGAGTTTTATTTGCATGAAGCAATAAATTTTAGGAAAACAATAAAATATTTTAGCTACGGTAACAATGTAACTTATTGATTTAAGACTGGCTCTATGTATAGAAGGGATAAGCATGTGCACAAGATTCATGGCTATGTCCTGATTCAAACAAACTTTGGCTTTTATAAATTCTGTTGAGCTTCAGACGGAAACTTCACCTATATCTGTATTCATTTACTCATGTATCAAGTAAAAAATGAACCAATTTCAATTCATCAAGCCTACATTTGTCATTTCCTGCACAATTTTCAATTAGGTAGAATACCATTCAAACTATTAAAAGCCAAATCTTCCATTTAAACATTAGTTCGAGGTTCAATAGCCAGACTGTGATTAAACCAATTGTAATTAAATCAATATATTTTAGTTATATAATAAATGTTTGTAGTAAGAAAGATGAAAAAATAAGGAAAAACTACATAAAGAATTTAATTCAAATAAAAACATATGAAGATAATTTGCAAATTAAATATTTGATTATTTGTTGATATCATATTTTTATAAAATATATTCATACATAATCCTAAATATTAGAGATAATATTTAAGTACAGCCTCTGTCTTGTTGTCTTCATCCTAAATTCCTCAGGAATTTTGGGTTCTGTGCTCACCAGTCTTCATTTAACATTTAGACTGCAGCAGGCCTGCAGCTTCTATAATGTTGGACACAAGGTTAATATCTAAGTAGTAGTTTTGAGATACTCAAATCATTCTATACCACCATCCCGTTTTCAAACTATTTATCCTTTGCATCCAAGTAGAAGAGATCCATTTGAGAGAAATCTATGGTTATTAGCTGTATATACTGTCATCCGAATTTAACTATATGGATGGAACCAGATGTAGCAACAAAAAAGTGGTAATTCTTAAGTCTGAACATGCATGAATGGTGTTTATATAAAAGAGACAAGTTTGATTGATTGGTTTAAAAAAGGACTAAAGAAATCTGTGGCTGTTTTGTTTTTGCCATCTGTGTGTGTATTCAATATTGGGTGACACAAATCCAATGCAGTTATGTTAAGTGTGATCCATTCTGGAAGAAAAGGCAGGGACTTTGAAACAAAGTGAAGAAGAAGAGAACTGATGAAGAGGAGAGAGAAGAAAGAAAGAAATAGGGACGTAGTAGGGGCATGGGATGTTGCAGGGTGGAGGAAGAAGAAGAAATGTAAGCATTGAAAAAAGTGGCATTTGCGAAGCCCTAAACGGCGGAAATGAACAAAAACAAACAGGACTGGGGCCTATGTAACAGAAGGGGAGGGGCATCTAAAGCTGTGGTTATGTGCATTTTTTTTTTAAAAAAAAAAGATCAGGTCTTTTGGACCATCCAGTTTATCACCGGTTAACCAGTTTTTGACCTGTCCTGCATGTCTTTGACTAGTTTGTTTCATGTCTGAGTTTGGTTTTGTTTTGGACCTGACTAGGCAGTAGTTCACCAGTTTTCAAAGTAAACTGGCCAGTCCAGTTTTTCCAGTTTTTCAAGCATTGGTATTATTGCAATAGATGTTTAAACATATCCATAAGGTTCTGTCTCTCAGAAACCATCCTTGTGAGAAAGATTATTGCCAAAAAACAAGAATGATGGATGAGTTGGACAAAAATACATTGGATCTTGGATCTGATAGACTACTATCATAACTTAGAAAACAAAATTTGTTAATCATAAGCTAATCTCTCTCTCTCTCTCTCTCACACACACACACACACAAACACACACAGTCGGTATTAGCTATTAGTATGCAAACAACTATGCTGATATTACTATAATGTGCTTTTTGTAGATGGAGAAAGTAATAAAATAAAAGGAGGTAGGAAATTTCTCCATTCCAGGAGTGGTGCTACAATTGCGCTTATATTAATATCATCTTCTAAAAGCTTTGATAAAGTTAACCGAACTTGTGATCTTTTATTGCCAATTGACCTAGTCAACTTTGCCTTTGCTTTTCCACTGATGAGGCTGTTCAATCCTAATTTTATTTGGTGCAGCTATCTTTGTGTTTCTGGCATGTGGCAACTTGTTTCATGAATTATGCTGTGTGAAAAATTTAACCTGGTATTGTGAATCCATCTTTTTGTTTCTTTATCATAGGATCCTGATGAATTCTGCTTTGGAGTTTCATTCCTGAATACTTTAGTTAATTGAATTATTTCCTTAGCAACAATATTAATTTTAGTTAGTTGAATATTTTTGATCTTGTGACCAAAATTTTCCTCATCTTTTTGTTTTCTTTTTTCTGAAAATAAAATATGAAGGGAAGCAGATATCAAGAATCAGATGTCTTTCTATTAGTATGGCTGCTAGTGAATAATTTTCTTGTGCAAAAAAGTAGATTGGTTTTGGATCAAATCGGAAATGGTTAAAATTGAGCTAATTTATGACAAACAATTCCCTGTTTTGTCAAACATGAAATATGTATTATTGATTAAAAACCAGAAAGGGGGGTTACTTTAATAAGTGGCAATCCTAAAATGGAATTATATTAAGTGTTCGGCAATAGAGAGACACATTCAATTTGGTTATTTCATTTATTTGGCTTATTATTACTCTTCTTTGTTTGGATGCATGTAAAATTGGAAATAGATTTTTAAGTTTTTCTGGCAAACTCATTGGGGATTTAGTTCAGTGGCTGAGATATTTGAGAGGGTAAATTTTGTTGATGTTATGTGTCTGCTGTTTTGTTTGCTCGGATGGATGCTAAAATTTTGATGTCTTGATAAAAATTAGTCTGCATGGCTTCATTAAACATCATATCTGCCCTTATCACCCCTTGGTTTGTTGGTATATATCAAGAAACTGGTTAGCCAAACTGTTCCAACTACCCAAGCAACTTCCTAACTAAGATTTTATCTTCTATTCATGTAAAAAATAAAAGAAAAGAATGAGTGCAAACAACACACCCTCTCAAATGTGAGATGTTGGACTAGAAGCTTGGACAAAGCATAAGTCTGTCATACCCTGTATTGAAGTTTCGTTTGATTGAAAGGAGAAAAGTGATAAAACTCTAGAAAACCCTTGTATTATTTACGGATGGAGGTACTGAGCTCCCTCCCTAATCAGATAATAGGATGGGAATAAACATATTTGCTGTGTTTACAAGAGAAAAGATAAAAAAAAAGAAAAAGAAAAAGTGATGATAAAAATAAACTTCCAAGACAAGCCAAAGACTTCCTTGTACGAAGGATTTGATAGCATCATGTCATCACAAAATCTTAGAAGGCCCATGAACGATTTCGATTTATGTTTGTTAACTGTTTCTTTAGTAAAAACCTAATATGAAGTCATATTTTGAATGATATGGGTATGGCTATAGTTGAAGTTGGTTGTACTTTTTTTAATGTCCACATTTGAAACTCATACTATTTTATCTCTATATATTTAATTCATTAATGTCTACTTGATGAATTGCGCATATTTTTATCAGTGTAATCTATCAAAACCATAATGCGAGTATAATCTGCTATGTAATTGTGTTCAAAACGTATTTTATCTAATAGAATCTGTAGCACTCTTTCTGATTTGATGTCTTGACTGATAAGTGTATCTCTATTTTCTGTGAATGCCATCAATAAATAGAACGGCACCATATGACCTGTTTCTTTTCAACTTTGCTTGGCCCATTTATTTAATTTCAATAACCACATATATTATGTATTGAGTTATTTCCTGTTAGATAACACCTAGGCTTTATATTTGCAAAATAAAATAATTCTTAAAAAATCTTACTATAAGCATCTGTGGAAGCTAAAATAATTAAACAAATAATATCTTTAATATAAATATCTTTAGATGTTTCTAGTTAGATTATTGTTAAGCATTATTTTATTTATAGATATAAACAAATACTAGGTGTTCCTAGAACACGCCAGTGCCGACTCACTTTTTTGTTTAAATAGCCTACACAGTATGATCGTGTATTGTTTGTTATGGATAAAGTTCAAAAAGTTTCTGCTTTTCACCATTCAATTAGATTGCAAATGGTCTTTACATAAAATGTTCTTGTTAAAAACTATGGACGTTACCAGCAACACCATTTCTCTTTGGGAGTAACATAGCAGAATTTGAATTTTGAAGCCTGATTTACTATTCTTGAAGTGCCCCAATATGATCCTCAGTGCAAAGAAAGCATATAAAGGAACACTCTTTTTTTCCCTTTCTTTTTATTTGTCTCGAGCTTTCATTACTGATGACAATGAAATAGATATGTGAAAGGACATTGATTAGCACTTGAAACTTGTATTGATTAATACTTAACATGTTCTTTTCAATTTGTAATTGACAGCAACGCTCTCACGTGCCCAAATTTGGCAATTGGGAAAATGAAAATGTTCCTTATACAGCTTTCTTTGACAAGGCCCGGCAAGATCGAACTGGCACAAAGATGATAAATCCAAATGATCCTGAGGAAAATCCTGATTTAGTCATTCATGATTCATCTTCTGCTGAACAACATCCTCCAAATCCCAGAGCTGATTTCAAGGATCCATCTGGGAAAAGGTCATCAAAATCATCGCTTGAGTTACAGAGGAGCACGGATAGTAATCCTAACAATTCCTTTGGCTCTCCAGCTCGTCCTGGAGGCCATGGAGGAGGATCAACTGATACCCGTAGAAAACCAACAGCAACAAGACAAAGCGCTGGGTCTGAATACAGCTTCGAACGCTCACCCCTTCATCGACAGGCAAGGACCCCAGGCAGAGATAGTCCATCTTGGGAAGGAGGAAAGAACAACTCCTATGATAGCAGCCAAAATACCCCAGGAAGATCCCGACTAAGACCAGCTAATCGAGGCGATGAAACTGTTAGTCTTCTATTTGTTCTTCTACTGTTTATTACTATGCCTTCCATGATATTTTAAAAAAAAAATCTTAGAAAAACTTACCATTTTGGTCCTTGGAATACACAAGTTCCATTAATTTAGTCCTTGAAATATAAAAGACTTATTATTTGTTCATGCTGTGAGATCTGTTAGCCTTGTGTCAGTAAATTTGGCCATGTGATGGTTAGCAACTCACCTGGATGCCTACCAACAAAAAACATTGGACTATACGTATTTAGTTATAATTATGCTGGCAGAACATGCAGATACTTGTTGAAAAGTTCTCTATGTTGGTAACCATCAAAATAGGTTTCTGTCTTTGGTATAATACAAGAACGGTTAGAACATGAGCTTATGAGATGTTATTGCAAAATTGAATTGATGTGTTATATGAAAGGGTTAGACTGAAAAGGTTATTGCCTTTCAAGAACCAAGCTAATGAATTGAACATCTCCCTATTATGAAAATGGAAGTATACTCAAAATCTTATTCTGTAATTAAATCAAATATCATTTATCAGTGGAAAATTTCTAAAAATTTGACTCCTGTCTTTAGGTGACTTTTCTTCACTTTTGACTCTGTCCTTGAATTTAATTATGATTTTTCTCATTCTGATGTGACAGCCGGATAGAGGTGCTGCTGTTCCCAAGTTTGGTGATTGGGATGAGAGTAATCCAGCATCAGCTGATGGATACACACATATTTTCAACAAGGTGCGAGAGGAGAGACAAGGTGGGACCGGAAATGCGCCAGGCACCCCACAAAACAGACCATATGTTAATCGCAACAAAGTTGACGATGACAAAGCCCAGGTATGATATCACCAACGATTCCTGTATTATGTTAGAACTTGAGGTCTTATTGGATGTCTATTGAATCATAGATTACTGTATACTCAATTTTCTCCATTTTACCCCTAATTCCTTATCAGTAAATAGTTTTTATTTTTTCACTGAACTGAAGCTTCTTTTTGGCTTATACAGAGTTGCTGCTTTGGATGGTGCAGAAAATGATTGCTTGGCAAAGTGTGTGGATGTGATTCTAAACAGAGAAAGAATCTGACAATGTTGTTGTGAATGGCACATGAGGGGTGTGTGTACTGTGTAGCACTTGTAAATATCCAAGGCTATCACTGCGGAAAACATCATTAAAATTTATGAAGAGTTCAGTTTCTCTTCAGGTGCGTTCTGTACTATAATCTCCTGGTGCATGCAAAGTACTACAACTTAATGGAGCTTTTTGTGCAACCCTTCACAAACCATAGAGGCTCAAACTTTAAGAAGGGTTGTTTCAACAAGTTCTACGTTAAATTCTAGTACTTTTAGAGTGCACCTGGTCAAGATAGGACTGAAGCATCTGAAGGGAAGCTAAACAGTGTATTTATCATACTTCTATACTATCTTTTTTAACATGCCTTTTCTTTTTCTATTTGGTCAGCGAAGTTACTTTGAGCTCAAGATTGTGAATGTTCTTTCTTTCAAGTTTTCAACTTTTTACCCTGTTGTGTAGCTGCTATGTTCTGAAATTTGTTTTTATCTGTATCTAGTTAAGAATTTTAATAAAATACGGGTTATGTAATTCTTTATTGATAAATTGGTAAATGGTAAATGGCATGTTTGGATTTGAAATGTAGTGCTGTGACAGGGTTTCATTTCAATTCTGTCAAAACGTGGTACTTTTAACTTTCATACATCAATTTTTAGGATCAGATATGGTCATGTTTGGAAGAATGCCTCATTCATCAGATTGATGAAGCATTCGCATACATGGGCGCCAACAAAAACAGGAACTTTTTTTTTTATATACAAAAGGGTCCATTAGAGGTACAACAAAGAAAAAAATTGTAGCCATTTGAGGACTTAAGTATAACTTCTATAAATAACAAAACGAAACATAAAACGCGGTGGGCAACTGAAGTTAGCATCTTTTTTATTGTTATATTTTATGATAACTAACAAGATCATATTAACAATTGAAGATTTGAAGCATAAGATTAAAGTTGGCATCTTGTGCCACGAATTAATCTGCTGAAACTTGAGGCTTTCTCCAACAGTGAGTGGTTTATAGGGAAAAAATGATTCTTGCTATAAAAGTGACGGAAATAATGAAAGAAAATGATTCCCCCATTAGAAAGGCTAGTCTCTTCCCAAGACGTGAATTCTGATGACTCACCATGCCTACAGGGTTTCATTTCCCCCTCAATATCTCAATCATTAAGCAGTCTGCCTTCCATTTATCTCTATCATTCCTCACATCAAACAATTTTAAAGAATTTTGTGAATTTCTTTTATTTTGTGAATTTCTTTCCTTTTTCTTTTCTGCTTTTTTCAAATCTCTTTCAATTTAGTTTATTTTTCTCAAGTTGACTTCTCTCACCTCTAGCAATAATCTGAACCCATAGCAACAACAGAATGTGTATCCAAACAAATTCGCCCTTTCCATATGGTTCCCTCCAAAGGAAATCACCAGTAATGACAGTCTGACCTTGTAATGGAATAGAAAGGTCATCTTGCTTTCTGCCAAAACCAATGCCTTGGCAAAGAGATAGTAGACGCAATCAGCCACTATTCATAACGCTTGCAAAAAGGCTACAGAGCCATGATTTGCAACATCCAAGCTTGGTCTATATGATTATGAAATTCAAAATAACTAAATAAAAATTATGAATTATATTGATAGATTTCTAAGCCCAGACAAAGTTGAAATAGCTCAATTCAATGATTAGGCAATTATTGGAGATGACAATGACTGACAAACCAGAAACTAGAACATGAATTTCATTTGCCATTCAAATTTTCATTCCACAATTCCGTGGTGGTTCAGCTTGTTACATATCAGATGAAACATGAAGGTAAATTCAATCACGTAGAAATCGGTTTAGATGCTAAGTGGGAAATGAAGAAATTCAGGAAGCTTGTTAATATTTACAATTATCATCAGCAACTGCATTCTGAAACCAAATTTCCGATGCATAAAGTGTCAAACAGAAGACAAGGGGGAACATTGGTAAAGAAAAAAAATCAACAAGGTTATGACAAACAAGGAGATTTGGAGTGGTTCATCCATTGTCTAAAGAAAGCACATGAGGGTACATGCCAGTGCACCACTTGAGAAGTGTAACACGTGTGAGGCATTCCAATATGACATTTAGCAGCATTAACAACCAATATCTCAGTTTCATCCAGTACCAATTCACGATATTTGTATAACAGTCCACAGAAAAAGTAATAGAAGCATCACTACATCGACCATGCACAATATGTAATCTACAGATAACTAGCGTATTACACAGACCATCTCCTCAAGGAAAAAAAAAAAAAACCTTTAAAACTTCAATAAAAACATTTATCCGCTCTCGCTGGACAGTATCATTTGATGTGATAAATTCATATGTGTTGACTTCATACCTTCACATATGCTGCAATCCATCCCGAAGCAGGTCTTTGAAATGATAGAATTTCTGAACGCATCTGTATCTATATTAACTTTTATATCTGCAAATATTTTACTGCTTTAAATTCCAAATAAATATTTGGCATGTAATCTGTGAGCTTCATCAATGAAATTAAAATAACAGCTTCAGAGTGTCAAATGAAGGAACATGGAATTATACAATACACATTTGGAAAGATTAAATTGAGATGTTATGAATCATAATTCAACGGTCTATAAATCATAATAATACAGTCATATTTTCTGGCAATATCAGTTGTTGCAACTCGCATGCTCTAACTTTATTAGCAATCTCAGGCATGGAAATGCACTAAGAGAACATACTTCTTTGGAGGATCTTAGGCAGAACTGCTATATCATAGCCTCTCAGTCAACCTAACCATGAAGGAATTGACTGCTGATGCATTCAAAACAATCCATGAAGATTCAAACAACTCATGAAAGAAGTCTGCTCCAATCTCCTCAGCAGCATTCCTAAATGCAATCCCAAATGCATTCCCTTTACCCGCACCGAGACGAGGCTTCCCACAAACACCTACAATCAACATTTTATTGGGTTCTTGAGATAGGCAAGCACAAAGCAGAGGCTTCATTCTTGCTCCTTTCTCTCTCAAAGCATCCATAACAAAATAGCAAAACTTAGTCAAAGCTTGTGGGTAACCCAGTAACTTTGTGTCAGCAGAATCCTCAAGCTTTACCCATCTGAATTTCCTTCCACTTCTTATACATCCACTCTTGGTTATAGCTGTACTTCCTTGTCTCAAAATAGCCCTCTGAATCCTTATTGCATGCTGCATTCCAGATTTTAGCTTATCAAGATTTCCCAATGACAGTGCATCATAAGCTACACCAAATTGCTTGGAAGCACATGAGCCATCTGATTTCACAAAAGATTCAAGCAGAGCAGTCACCCCATATACCACATCCGCCGCAGACACCCTCGAATTATAACCATGTATTCTCAAGAAACTCCGATAATAGAAATCAGTCAGCCCATACTCCGGTAAAAATCGCTCAAATTCATCTCTCATTTTGCGTTTGACTTCTATGTTCATGTACTGAAACTTCTGTTGGCAATCAGCAAGAGCAAACCCCATCCGAGCAAGCAGAAGATTCAGCTTTTTCATCCCATTGTCACTCCATGTCTTCAACTTCGTCGCAATGTACGAAGAACACAACATTGAATCAAACAAATTCCACTCCTTTAGCAACATAAGCCTCGGTTCCTCTTCGTACGTAATCCTAGTCGCATTAGGCGCACGAATCTTAGTCCCATCTTTCAATGTCACACAAGTCACAGCATCCAAATTCCCTGAACTGTTAATGTGTTGCTCTAACTCCATAACCCCATCTTTATATCGCTCATCACTTAGCCTCTCATGAATAAACTGATCCGTTAAAGATACACAAGCAAGCCATAACAGTTCGTTTGTGTTCTTCCTCAGAAAATGGCATAATTCATACATCAAACACCCAGATGGCTTCCCATGAAATGTACCCATATGATAATATTCCTTCTTCAGCTTCCTAAAAAGCTGAACTGGATCTTCTTGTTCATTATCCTGAGAAACCCTCCTTCTCTTCCTAGATCCCTCATCTTCACTTTCACTATCATTATCCTCTTCACTATCAGATTCCTCTTCAGCTTCTTCATCATCATTATTTAAGTCAGCAGCATTAGCCAAAGCCGACACATCAAAATCATACGCCAAATCAGCCTGTTGCTCATCATCTTTAGTATACAACACAACCACACGATCATTCTCATCACTCAAATTATGAAGATGAATCGGACGGTGACTATCAATCACGAAAATACGCGCAGAATCACCCAGATTCAGAACCCTCCTCAAGTCCCTATGGCACCCCCAATTTATCAAAAGTATTGAAACGGGCTCGTCAGATGAATTATTCAAAGTGGGCCCAACGTATTTGTGAATCTCCTGAAATGAAGACACAGGGTAACACGCATAACGGACTGAATCAGACTCGAGAATGTGGAAGATGATTTTTAATGCGCAGAGTGAGTCCACGTCAGAGGTTGATGGGAATATGAGTAAGGGTGAAGAAGAGGAAGCAATTGCTGATTCGCGTAATTTGGTGTAGAAGGACTCTACCTTTTGCTCTCTCATTATAATAATAGCTCAACTGAAGATAACAAGAATTAAGAAATTAACCCGAAGCTTTAGTGTAAAATATTTTCGACCCAAGTTAAGATGAAGTTGAACTTACTTGAAGAAACAACTAGGTGGATCCGAGACATTCAAATTTTGGATTGGCTGTGATTTCACAAAGCAACCCAGAAGAAAATCAGGTATCAACTTGAACACTCATCCATTTCCTTCATCTAGAGAGAGAGAGAGAGAGAGAGAGAGAGAGAGAGAGAGAGAGAGAGAGAGAGAGAGGATGAGAGGCTGGGGGTGAACCAGAAATGAAGTTTTGTGGGGGCTAAAGGGTCTTCAATCTCAAACTTCCAAAAAGTCTTTGAAAATTTAAATTTTCTTCCCCTGTGATTCTCTTTGAACCCTTCAGTCAGATCTGGGAGATAGAGGGAAAGATGAAAGATTTTGAACATTGCGTTTTGAAGTTTTTCCGTTTCTACGAAAATTTTCGAATTTTGAAAGGCGCCGCGAAATTTTGGCGCTCCATTTTTTTTGAAGAACAGCAAGGATGTTTTTGCTCACAGCATGCGCATGTGGAAAAGCAGGATGATCAGGTGCGAACGGTTTCACCGGAGGACAGTGGATACACAGTTTTTAGTCGTTCATAATTGCTCTCTCTAATCTTTAGTAGTACTCCATAAGATTACAAAAACTAGACTATCAATTTCATTATAAATGTTAGGATTAGCTCGAGATGACTTTTTGTCTTCAATATGATGCATTTTTCAGTTGGAAAAGTCACAGATTTCAAAATATCATATAAGAGATTTCAACTCGTTAAGTAATGGAATTATTAGTTAAAGTATCGATACTAACAATCCTAAATCATCTATATAGGATTCTGAAATTTATAATGTATATTTTTTGTCATTTCTCGTTTTCATTTTTATTTCTTATATTTATCATTTTTAAACTAATTTGTCAAACTATTTTAATTTAAATTATTTGTATTATTAATTTTTTCAAAATCAGTTGTTTGAATTATAAATTTAAGTATAATGCAAATTAATTAGTTTTATTATACTATTTTAATAAATATTTAACTTCTTTAATCTTAATGAATAAAATCAGTTGGCTCTATTATAAACAATAAAAAAGTAATATAACATGAAAGACTGTATCCACATAGAGTAAATTCAAAGAGCGAAAAAGGATTAAGATCCTTTATTATGTCACTCATTCGCACCCTTTCCCAATAAGTGATTGCAGTAATGTGGAGATCTATTTTCTACATTATGCCTTTTTATTTTAATTTGCACGCTAGTTTCTTATTATAGCATGACGACTAAGGTAGAGTTTGGGAACACGTTTTGGTTTAAGAAATAAAATTATTCTCACATATTTATATTAAATTGACAAAAAAAAAAAAAACAGTTAAAATAAGCGAAACCAAAACAAGCACCGAAATTCAGATTAAAAAAAAAAAAAAAACAAGCAACGAAAAAGAAAAATGAGTTTTTTTTCTTTCTCATCCTCCTTTCTATCCTTTTATCATGAGGTATTTAATAGTAAAGTTGGTAAAACGGGTCAAGTCCATTAGATTTACTCATTTGAGCCAGTTTAAATTGAGGGCTAAACTTTAGGGTTAACCAAGACTTATGCCTATAATGAGTTGAGCCATTTAGGCTCTAATTTTTCTTTTAAAATTTGAGACATATTTTAACAATTTTGACAATTATATTTGTTTATTTTTTTTATGTAGCTTGCATTTACCCAAAATTGTTAATTATTTATAAAATATTGCATGATCAGATATATATATATATATACTCCCTTCGTCCCTATGTATAAGAGCAAAAAATTTAAATGGTCTTATCCCTTTTTATAAGTGCTTGGCTAAATTTGTCAAAGCATTTAATGAGCTTTTTCTCATTTACACATCATTGTTCTCTCTATTCACATTTTCTTTCATACCCATTTATAACACTATTATCACATTTCTCTCTCTTATATACTCAATCATAAATAAGGGTAAACTGGAGAAAATAAAATTATTTCAAATATATTTATCTCTTTCAACTACTCCCTTAATCTGTATGATTGTATCTCCTCAGCTTTTATAATAAGGGACGGAGGGAGTATAATACAGAAATATCGACATATATTTTGTGATTATTGATCTCCCGTCAAGTTTCAATATAATAGTTTGATTTGGTTTAATTTTAGTTATTTGAACATGAGTTAGCCTCTTTAGTTTTTAATATTTATAAATTGAATTAGAAATTGAATGAGATTTTTAGAGATAAAATATTGAAAAATGTAAAAAGGCATAAAGGTTACAGGATAGTTCTAAGTTCACAGATTTTGAAACCGAACCTTAATTTTAAGGGTACTTTAGAATAAGCAGGCTATACAGGCCGAAATGGCCACCTCTAATTATGAGTCTTTTTTTTTTGTGCCAGGATTTATAAGTATGAGTTTGACCACCTAGGTTTCACTCTATCTTTGTACCAGGCCCATGGATTCCATTCGACACAACTGCATAGGCAATTTAAATGGCTCGAGCATGTCATTGGGCTATGATGCCACTTGCACAGCACTACTGGTTTTAACGTTGAACGGAGTGAAATGGTAATAATTTCACCCATAGTAAGCATACTTTCTCACCATAAGGAAGAAGATGATTTCTCGTTACAGCATTTGGAAAGGTATCATAGAATGATGGTGTATAAGTTTACCTCTGAAGGTATAAAATGTTGTCTCACCTGATATTGATATCTCCTATGATAAGTTGTTCAAGTGTCCATAACTTTAATTAAACTCAAACCCTTGGCTAAAAATTATGTATGTATAAAACTACAAATAATAAAAGGAGTTGTAATTATTTTGGGCCCATTTAGTACAAAGAATCTGTTTTGACATGGGAGGTATGGAGTGGGGTTAAATGGAATGAAAGGTTAACATGTGGAGTACACACATGAATGGAAAATGATTTTTTGTTTTTTGATAAAAAATGAATGGAAAATGATTTAATGAAAAGTTTTTTACTCGGTTGGTTGTAAATGGTGGTAACTGGTAAGAGAAGTAAGAAATATATGCAAATGATCGTATTGCCCTTAATAGTTATTTAATAATAAGCTCACTATTATAATATTTTTCAAAATTAAGTAATCATAAAAATCGAAATATAATGAAGAAGTTTAAAGCTAACATCCATTATAAAATTTATAAATACTATATAAAGTACAAATGAAATTACATTTGCAAGCTAAAAAGAAGTATGATCATAGAACTCAATTTGTAAGTCAAACTCATTATCATATGCTTGTTTTTCAAATATTTTGACCTATGTTCAGTATTTCCGCAATATATCACAAACTACAGATTCTTTTGATATGGAACTTGTTATAAATGAAACTAGACTTAAAACATTGTTCAATGACACCTATTTGAGTCTCAAGTAATTTCATATTATAAACCACTCTGTTCCAAAATATAAGATCTATTTACTTAATTTGATTAGATTAAGGATGCTAGTTAAGTTAATTAAAATAACATGATATTACTAAAACACCCTATCCATCTACCATTATTTCCACTATATCTATCTTGCTTATTTATTACTGTATTAAGGAGCATCATAGGAATAATATGGAAAATGTTGAGAAAAATTAGACATAAGTCTTATATTTAGGAACAAGCTCACATCCCCAAATAGATCATATATTTAGGAACGGAGGAAGTAAAAATGATTTCCAAATTTTGTGCTTTAATTTCACATTCTAGTCTATGAACTTTGTTCCTAAACCCAATTTGGTGTGCCAAAATCTATTTTGACCCTCATTTTCCACTGCCATTGGGTGTATCAAATTTGAATTTACTTTAATCAAATTTTTTTTAAAAATTTGACCAAGTCAAGCTTGACATGTTGAAACAAAGAAGATGCCATCGTAATGCATCATTCAGAATCATATAACCTAATAAAACAAGTTTATCCAAATATGCTTAACTCCGATCAACTAATCCAAAACTTTTTACCAGACTAATTAGAAAACTTTTAAACTAATCTTAGCTGCTGAAATGTGCATATAAGGTAGTCCTTCACATAAAGTACAAATCATGTGACTTATATGCCCCCCGGGTTATAACGCTTGCCTTTGACACGCAACAACTTCCGAAATTCGTTGATGCTACTTCCCATTCCAAGTATTTAAGCTCTCATAATCCCAGCTAGTGCAGGTGCATAATTGATTTGTTTCAGTTCACACTCATTTATTTTGGATTTTAAGAAATTACTGATTGACACTACAACTCCCAAATTACCATGAGGGATAAAAATGGTATTTTTGCATGATCATCCCCTTTTCTAAAGTATTTCTTTTGTAGTGATTTATGACAAAGAACCAATCTTGTAAAAAAGAACACATAACATATAAGAATTAAAAGCTATTGCACTATAAACACATAACACCAATTGTACATCAAATTATCCACTATGGCCATCCTTTTCGGTCATGCCAATGTGTCTAAAATGAGAATCAAAGGTAGAAAAGGATCACAAGGCAAAAGACCCTTATCTAGGGCACTCCATGTGCCTTTTTAGTACTAAGTCTAGTGTTTGATCCTCACACCCTTCAATAATTATTTATAATAACCAAATGACAATCTACTCCTTCCGTTTCTAAATATAAGACATGTTTATGGGGAAGTGAATTTGTCCCTAGATATAGGAGTTCTTTCTATTTTATTCTCAACTTTTTTCTTAAATTATCATTATTGATGTTTCCCAATGATAATCAAGCAAGAGAGGAAATGTGGGAATAAATGTAAGAGATTTGGCTGTTTTGATAATATAATGTGATTTAATTAATTTAACTATCATTCTTAATCCAATCAAATTAGGTAAATAAGTCTTATATTTAGGAATAGAAGGAGTATCTTTTTATTTAATCATCCCTTTATATTTTAAATTTTCTTCATGCTTATCATATGTATATCAGCGCACATATCTTTCTTCTAATCACATTGAAAAAAAACATAAGTATAACAAGATAATCACTCTAGTTCTAAATATATGATATATTTGAGGTTTTGATTTTAGTCCTAAATAATAGATCTATTTCTAGTTTTTGTCCATTTTTTTTAATTTCCCTAATTGATGCTCTTTAACAATAGTTAATTAAAATATAGGGAAGAGAGTTAAGAAAGATTATTAGAATCTTTTAGAAAAAAAATATGACATATTAACTAACTTAACTGAATATTTAATTTAATCAGATTAGGTAAGTGTGTCCCCTATTTAGGCCGAAGAGATAACCACCAATAATGAAGCTCCATTCAATTGAAATATATTTGAATTCTGATTCCTTTTTTTGAACGAGGAGGTTTAATTTTTGTAAGAAACATGATCCAGACCAGTAGCTATCGCTATGAGGCCCATAAAATGATCCACCCCGGACTAACAAACTAGAAAATGGCAGGAACTGAGTGGCTACAAATCGATCAGAGCATTCCTTCCCCTTCTCACCATCGTCCCTTCCCCTTCTCACCAAAAAACCAAGGGATTAAAGCAAGAATCGATCAAAGTTGGGAAAATGAAAAGCTAAACTACAAGCACAGAAGGAGCAATGAAGGAACCAAGAGATTAAAGCAAGAATCAAACCAAAACTCACTCATCGTGCATTCTCGCCGAGCCGCCGTCGCCCTTCAATTAGGTCAAGAAGCCAACCAAGAAGCCAACCCGAGACACTGCAAATGAAAGGGAAAGTGTAATGAAAATGAAAGGGAAAGTTGTGGCGTGGGAACCCGAGGCCGAGACTACATATAAATTTTTTTTAAGTCTTCAAAACGGCACAGTTTCAGGGGTTGAGAGGCCAATTTAAGTGACCCGGCCGGGTCGTTCAACCACCGGGTTGAATCAACCCGGAATATTCCGGGTTGATTCTCCCAACGGCTAAATTCTAGCTCGGACCGTTTTGTGGCCCGAGTGACCGGGTTTCTGGTCGAACCGACCGGTCCGAGCCGGGTTTTCAAACCATGGTTGTGGCTTTTGACTCCTTTTACTGTTACTGGGAACCATGTCGACTAGGATTTTTTTATTTTGTCTTATTTGGCTAGGAATTGTACTGAGGCTCTTCCAGCATGAGTAGATTGAGGGATCGTCGTCCAATCTTTTCTTTGAATACTCTTTCAATATATGGTATGGAACGGAATTGGGTTTGAGGACTTCTTTATTGAACTCTATGGATATTAAGTGATGGTAAGGGAGAAAATTGCCAAGTCGCCCGCCTCATATATATATTCAACTCTAGATTTGCTATACCTAACTATCTATAAAACCTCCTAATCAACCAATCAAACTCCTTTTGATAATGAATGTTTAAGTTTGATATTTTACAAGAAATAACTAATTTCATTAATTTATGTGAAGCTGTTATTCAGTGCTTACAGTAAGTAAGGATGGAGGGAGTATATGGTATTTTCGAAACAAGAAAGTCAACGGAGAGGTTGATGTGGAGGAAGTCTTTGCTTATGTCAAATGGTTAAGACTCAGATTAAAATCCTGTTGATATACTATATGGAATTTGAGAAAGAGGATTCAGATTAGGGAAATATATAATGGTTAAATACATGTGACACATTGGGATGGTTCTTAATTAGTGCAGCAATTAAGGAAAAGAAGGATCAATGGTAGAAGGATGAAGGAATTAGTAGTTAAGTTGAGCTTTAAGGATCAATGGGTGTTAATTCAGAAGCAGGTTAAATCGGATATATAGGCAAGTTGGGAAGGTTTCTTCATTGATGATGGAAGTAAGAAGGGGGCTTTTATTTTATGTCCTGGCAATCTCTAATGCCTATACCTTTTCAATTTCCACTAACGTTATATGTTGTTTTATTGAAAAAAAATCTGAGCCCTTGAGGTGACAAATTTTCGGTTGAATTGAGGACGATTAATAATTGACATCCGTCATCCATGGATAAAACCTAATAGCTATTGGCCTGCCGATATTTCTCATCATTTCAATAGTTTTATCTACATATGTAATTCTAGATTTTCAACATTTTAACAATTATATTCCCTTGATTTCAAATTTTTAATGGATTGTCTTCTCATCTTCTCTCCTCCTTCCCTCCCTTTTTCTTATTTATCGACTTGCATCCGGTGCTACTAGCATCTGACTAATCCGATTTGTAGGAATGTAGGCCCACAATGGAGGAACCTCATTATTTTCCAATAATTATTGTAGCTACGTACCAAGGTTCAAAAACCCGGACCGGGGATCGACCCGACCGGGGCAGAGGGTCAAGGGTCAGAGGTTCAACCGAGGGTCGACTCGGGGTTGAACCGGCCATATTAAAATAATATAATTTAATAATTAATAACAAAACACATCAACATTAATGTCAAAATATAAGGAAATCTAATAAAAGTCTAATTGTTTTAAAAACAAAATACATCAACATTGAGAATGTTTATCACAAATTCCTTGTAATCCTTCAATCAATACTATCAAGATCATTCAACTCATTAAAATTCATTGGAGATAAGACATTATGAGCCAAAATATTGGGAGTTGGGACATCAAGAGCCAAAATATTAGGAGCTGGGACATCAGGAACTGGATTGGGGAAAGAACTAGGGGTAGCAACATCATCATTCAAAGTTGGAGGTCCAACAATATCCATATCTCCATCACCTATGTGTGACAAGAATTAATATTAATCAATATGTGTAATAAAACTCAATTCTCTAATCCTATCAGAAATTGATGAATTTGCTATACCTTCCATATTAGCATGCAGAACATCTTCAAGATTTTCCATATCCACACCAGAAAATACTGGATCAGGATCTTCTTCAGCCACCCAAAAATCCACTTTATCAATGGATTCAATATCAATTGGATCATAACGTATATCCTTCTTCTTCAATGTATTCCTTTAATAATAAATAAAAATTCAATCAAATACTAAACCATATTAGATAAAGATATTGATGATTTATTAATTTATAAGGCTACCTATGCTTTAATCGCAAATTGTAGTTTACATAAACCAAATCATTCAGCCTTTGATGCTCCAATCTGTTTCTTCTTTTTGTATGAATGCGATCAAATAAGCTCCAATTCCTCTCACAGCCAGAAGAAGCAGAAGTTTGGCTAAGAATACGTTTTGCAAGACGTTGCAATTCTGGAACTGAATAGCCATAGTAAGACCACCACCGATCTGCAAAATAAAAACAATTTAACATATGATATTTATTGGATTTAATAAATGACCATGACTATGCTATTAAATAATAAAAATGGAAACTTACAAGGGTCTAGTTTCTGAGATCCTTCCCTACATGTCTGTCTTGCAAAAGATTCATTGCCTTCAGCATACATGGAAATTTGCCCCATCACTTTGAAGGTGTTAAATTCATCTGGGTATGACTCCACTACATCAAGCATAGCCTTCGATATCCTTGGCTTGTCAACAAACAATCCACCATACATAATTGCAGGGTTCAACATATATGCAACCGCATGAAGATCAGTCTTCAAATGCTTATCCCATCGTTTTTGAATAAAACATGTATATTGCTTGTATTGCTGTTTATCCCCGTTAAAGATCTCCTTGATTGCATTTTTTGCCCTACGCATGCCTTCATAAACATAAGGCAATGAAGGCTTCTCATCGGAGTCAACAATCCTCAACAACTTTACAAGAGGGGTCGCAACCTTCACAATTAGAAAACAGTCATTCCAAAACCGGTTGTCTAATACAATTGCACTAAAAATCTTTCCTGCATCAGTCCTTGATAACTTATGCTCAGCAAAGTGCTTATCAACAGCAAGAGCTCGTAAGTCATGTCTATGTTGGTATATGCTGTGCAATGTAAGGAAAGCAGTGGCAAACCTCGTTGCACCAGGACGCACAATTTCTTTCCAACCTGGCCTTTTCCTTAACCAAGATAAGAAGATCATATGGTTGTATACAAACACTGTTACCTTTGATGCTTTTGATGTTATATCTGACACATGAGGAATGGCTGAAATGTCTTTCAGTACAAGATTTAAACAATGAGCAGCACAAGGTGTCCAATAAATCCTAACGTATTTTTCTTTAATCATCCTTCCACAAGCAACATAGTTGGCAGCATTATCAGTCACCACATGAACAATATTTTTAGAACCAACCCATTCAATGACTTCACAAAATAAATTGAACAAGTTCCTGGCATCCTTTACTATATCAGATGCATCAACAGATTTAATAAATGCCATACCATGTATCGAATAAACTAAGAAGTTAATCAAAGTACGTTGCCTCACATCAGTCCATCCATCAGCCATGATTGTGCATCCATGAGTTGCCCAGTTAGCTCGATGACTATCAATGAGTAGCCGACATTCTTTTTTCCATTCCCCCAACAAGTTGACTTTAAAGTCATAGGCACTTGGAGCTTTAAACCCAGACCCAATTGAACACATTGCATCCACAGCTTTTTGAAATAAAGGGCAATCAAAAGCATTAAATGGGATACAATTGACAAAGGCCCACTCAGCAAGAAGCATCTTAACAGTGTATTGTGCTTCTTTTGTAACTAATGCACTCTTGATGGTTGGTTGAGAACCGGGAGTTGTCCTTGGAGCAAAGTAATTATCCATAGACCCAGGGGCTCTCCTCTTGTTAGATGTTTGCTCACAACTTGATGGATTATAACTATCTTCTTCAACATTTTCTTCTATATCCTCAACAGTCTTTTTCTTTGAAGATGTTTTCAAAGTCTCCGCTATCCTATGACGCACATCCGCAGGAACTTTTTTGCAAGAAGCAATTTGACCAGCAATACCAGCAAGATGATATTTCATCCTATTTATCCCACCTCCTCTATAGCTATTAGCACAAAAAAGACAGGTATACACATTTTGATTCCCCTCTTTTTTGTGGGCAAAGTATTCCCATGCTGGATCGGTTTTTGTACGAAATAAGGATGTGGAATTGGGAGTGACATCAGTGCTAGAATTTGGAGTGCTACTAGGATTGGAATTGGAAGTGGGTTGTTCGCTATTCGAACCACCATGAGAGATATTGTCATTTCCTGAATTTGATATATCCATATCTGGTTCAAAATAGCAAAATCATTCTAAATGAAGTTTCTAAAAAACAAGCCAGCACCAACAGAATCAAACAAGACAGCACAAAAAAACAAGACATTAATGGATAACAACAGCATCACAACAGAATCAAACCAAATAAGACAGCAGCAACATGCATTGTAAATTTGTAATACAAATCAATTACAAGACAGCAGCAACATGCACAAAAAAACTGGAATGACAAGGCCACAAAAAAACCCCCAAATCAGTAGAAAGTAGAAACTGAAAAGGGAAAACTGAAATCGCATATCAATATGAAGCTATGAAGTATGAACTGAACCAGAAAAAAGATGGAAGCCTTAAGCGAGCATCAGATTCGGACCAATAACCACAAGCCTTCCTTCCTTCCCCAGTTCCCCTTCTCGCCTCGTCCCTTCTCGCAAAGCAAACAACCAGAAGCAACCAGAAAAAATCTGACAAGTGAAACAAGATTACAAGAATCAAACCAAAGTTCAAAAGCAAAGAAGGAACCAGATATTTAAAGCATGAATCGAACCAAAAACCCAAAACTCACCCGAGCCGTCGTCCGTTCTCGCCGAGCAGCCGCCGTCTTCTCACCGAGCCGCCGCCGTCTTCTCGCCGAGCTGCCGTCACCCTTCAATTAGGGCAAGAAGCCAACAGTCTAAGAGCAAGAACAAGAACAAATCAGAAATGATCAAATGAAACCTCAAGCCCGAGTTTTCTTCAATCTGGGCATGAATTTTTTTTTTTTTTAAACATTAAAACGGCGACGTTTTACGGCTGTGGGGGGAGGTCTTTAGTGACCCGGCCGGGTTGGCAAAACCGGCCGAATCAACCCGGAATATTCCGGGTTGATTCTCCCCTCGGTTCTCTCCTGGCTCGGCCCGCTCTTCAAGCCGGGTGACCGGTTTTCCGGTCCGACCGGCCGGGTCGGACCGGGTTTTTGTACCATGCTACGTACACAACGTTCAAACTCGATACTGCTCACAACGAATTGATTTAAATGATTGGTGATTCAACCCTCCTTTTTACTTCACAGCCATTGATTTGACATTCGTCAAAATGGTGAGCCTCGGGGTCAAATGCAAGAAAATATGTAAAACCAAGGCTTGTGCAATAGTGGCACAACCTCGGGTCGTCTCTCAAAGGAGTCAACTTATTTTGATGCCTAGACTAACCTAAATGCATTGAAAAGTAAATAAATTGGGGGTTTAGTCATTAAAAGTTCTTCTTGGTATTTTTCAATTGTAAAAATGTAAAGGGATTTGTTTTTGGGTTTTAAAATAGAGAAAGCAAATTGAATTGTTTATGAAAACTCTTTTAACGGAAGTAGGGCCTCTTGGTGGACATCATGCAACCTTCCTAGCCTGTTTAAATATATGGGAGCGAAAAATCCAAGTCCAAGTGTAAAAACCAAAGGCAATCGCCTAAGCCCAATTGACTTAGCCATCAATTGATTCGGCACATTGCTTGCACAATTGGTCAACTAAGCAATTGTTAGAAAACTGCTTGGTAGTGAAAATCTTTGACAACACACAATGAGTCTCCTCTTGAAGGTATAATTTGACCCTTCAAGAATGGATTTAGTGTCTAATGCTAGATGTAACAAACAAATGTATTAATCTAAACTAAGAATCCAAAGTAGATGACCAATGCTACCACATCAATTGTATTATGCCAAGCAATTAACACTAAGGTTTATGCACATAAAAGCAATCGCTTAATTACATACATAACCTAAAGGAAAACTATCACAAATAAAAGAAATCCCTAGTGTATCATGTTCCAAAATCACATACACATATAAATTACAAGAATCTTGAAAATGTAAGTGAATTAGACATAGAAGAACACTAATTAACTCCCCTAATTGAGTCTTTAAAGCTCCGGTTGCAAAATCCACCAAGAATCCCCAATGCTTTAGCCACTCATCCTCTTGAGACCACAACTAATGCTTAGGCCTTCTTTCTCCATGAGAAGTGAATGAACCTGAGATGAATAGGCCAATGAAAGGTAGAGATGGTGAAGATAATGAGTGGGTAATATGTGAAAGGTGAATATGGGAGGAGAGGATGCAAAAGGTGTGTGTATGGTATGTGTTAGTGGTGTAAATGATGTAGGGAATGAATGGGTGCTTCAAGAGAGATGAAGATGGTGGCGTGAATCAAGTGAGGAAGAAAGGATTCTCTTGGGAATGGTGTGAGGATGAATCTAGAATGAGAGATGGGGAAATGGCATGAAGAATGGGTGGATGATTGTTTTGTGTATGGATGAATGAAGAAGGATGGAGAAGATGTATATGGTGGCTGCAAAAATGGCTGAAGGTGGGGTGGAGAAGGTGATGGTGGAGCTATGAAATGAAGATGGTCGAATGGGTGGATGATGGATGAATGATGGTGAAGATTGGAGAAGAAGAGGAATGGCGATGTGTGTGTGGATGAAGGTGAATCACGTTTTTCTGGTGGCTCTTCGAATTTGGGAGGTTCTGGGCTGTTTTGGGGCTGAAAGAATGGCTACGGGCATGTTTGGTTGCTGTAAATAAAGCCCTAGATCAAAAGGTTTAAGTTAGATCTCTAAGTGAGCTTCCAAACAGGGCCATTACTCATCTAATTTCTATTTATAAAAATTGAAAAAATAAATCCATCAATTTTTATCTCATCTTTGCCCTCCTTTAATCTCCCAAATTGCCCAACTTGTCCTTGCCAACTGAGATATGCAGTGCCACAGTACCAAACTGTAATTTCTGAAATTCGGGTACTAAACTGTAATTTTTGAAATTCATGCCATATCCCTTCAAAAACTCCATACAATGACAAATTCAAGCACAAATTGTAATATCTCAAGTCCATAAATAAAAAAAATACATGAGTTTAGACTTTAAAATTCTTAATTAAACACTAAAATGCAAATAACTCAATGCATTGGAACTCTAAATGTAAAAGTGCCTGAATTGCCATGTATTAGCCTAGGACAAATGCTAATTTACTATAATTAGTAGGTCAAAATACAAAATAATCAGGTGCAATCAGCCATTAAATTAAAAATTAATGTTCCAAATTTAAAATTTTATAAAATATTATTATTGTTTTACTAAAAAATAATAAATAAATTTAAATTGCTAAAATTTAATCTGAATAGTTCACAATTATAATTATAATGAGATAATAGGAAGAAAATCTACTTTTTTATAATAATAATAATATCAGTAATAAAATAAAGTATTGAACTATTAGATAAAATTTTACCAGCTTAATTTTTTTAATTTTCTAAGTAAATAATAATACCGTTTCTCTTCCTTAATATAATATTTAATTTGTAGAGTTGGTCTACAAAATAGATTTTATAAGGAAAAATGGAGGAAAGTAATATTTTTATAAATTAAAATATTAAATCTAAACAATTAAAATTTTACCCCCTCCATTCTTTATTATAAGAAACTTTTAACTGAATAATGTAGATAAAAAAAATAAGTTAAAGAAAATAAGGATGTAAAAATTGTCACCCTTTTTACAAAAATACCCTTAATATAAGAAGAGAGGGAAATAGAGAGAATAAGAACAGTAGAAAAAGAGACATGTAGAAGGGAGATGATGTATGGTGGGAGGAGAGAAATGTTTTGAAAGCTGGATCAGAACTCGAGCTGGAAATAGCAGCGGGTCATGGTTCAAATGGTTAAGGTGTTCGGGCTGTTTGATCGGACTGATGAAGTAATATTTAATTATAAACAATAATATTATATGAAAACATATGAAAGTATATATATAATTAATCTAATTTAATGAAAATTAATAAGATCCCAACATAGTTTCTAGGTTCAATTTGATTTTCTTGGGGTACATTGGGCCAATTTTATTTTGTTATAAAAACGATATTTTATAAATTGATGATTAATTTTTTGCCATTTAAATTTTAATATCAAAATAAATAAATATAAGGATGTGAGATTTTTATTGATTTACTAAAAATAATTTGAGTAGAAATATTATTTTTGCCCAGAAAAAGCTGGGAAAAGTTGCAATTTTACTGTTATTCAGTTGTATTTAAAAAAAAAATTTAGGAGAAAATCACATTAAACTAGGAGCTAACTAGTCATGCCTCGAAGGAGGAAAATTAGAGAAGTGACCTTTAACCTCCTTTATCCAATGAATATTGTACTAACATGAGCACAATGCAACTTTATATATTGGATAATCAAAAGCTCATCTTATCATAATATCTTCCACTTCTATTTCTTGTTCAAATTTCATACCTCTAGTAAGGCATATCTCTCATATGATCAAAAAAGCAAAATCTAGCCCCTACCCTTATTTTGTTTCTCTTTTGTAGAGCTTGGGTTCGATCTTTTTAGGTCTATTTTAAGGCGGGGAGCTGCTTTTCTTCTTCTCTTGTATGTTTTTCCTACTCAAATAATCTTTTCTTTCCTTTTATTCTCATCGAAGTCTCATTTTGTCTGCTAAAAATAGATGATGCCTAAAAAGTTTTCAGACCGTACGATTATCGAAATTCCGGAACAGGTCCCCGCCTAAAAGTGGATTCCAATCTAATAGCAACTGAAAGACATCTCATCCCGGTCCAACTTGTAAAATGGGTTTCACCTGAAAACCAAGCCATTATCATGTCCAGCCGACAGTCTGGCAGATCGGACTGTTCGGATTGGTTCGGCTCTCAAAACACTAGAGGAGAGTGTGAGTTGATGCAATAAATGCAATGATATTAAATGTGAATAATTGAATGAGGGCAAAATGAGAACTCATAAAAAAATTGATATACTCCTTGAATATTTCTCAGAATTAGGAATAAGATATAGAAGATAGTTGTTTCTTATAACAAGGAACAAACGAGGTAATTCAATAATGGTAGAGCAGCGAAACCAAGTAAACTCTTCATTATGCTACCACTTGGTTTATTATATTTCATAATTAGTAGGTGATATTGAAAGATTAAATACAACTTAAATCAATTAGTTAGGAAAGGGACACACATGTCACCTGCATAAATGGATGACTGATTGAATCAATTATAATTTGTGTGCCATTCAAACTGATACAGTGGTTCAAAGAATGTCCCAATCTACATGACCTTCCCTAAAGGCTGCATTATATATTCAAGTAAATAATACGAGAGATTACTCTTTCAGTAGAATGAGTTATTTAAGCCCTAAAATATGTTTTAGCCTTTTTCTGGATCTCACACTCACATTGAGATTATGTCAACAATTAAATACATGTAAAGTGTGAGAAACAAACTAAACATTTATTACTTTTGTTCAAGTCAGTAATTTTCTTGCTCTTTAGTCAAAATTTATTTTTTAGTATTTTCTTGGTTATTATAAAATATAAATGTATACACATGATAATTTATACTTTTTATTATCGACTATCTAAAGTTCTAAAGTTTTAGGAAGTCAATGCTAAAGATAAGAAGACTTGTATAAGAAATGTTCAAATAATGTCACGATATCCATGACAATGTGAAAGCTACAGATTAAAATTATCTTTTGGAGATTAATGACTCGAGGAAATAAATGAATAGTTCACACACACGTAAGTATATATACATATTTATCAGAATGTCAACGCACACCTTCAAGTTCATTCAGTTCTTTAACTCAACCTAGGTTTTTTGTTGAGTTGAAGCATGCATCCTTATCATCTTGTACTTAAACTTGATTTGCTTTCAACTCATAATGAATAAACATCAAAAGTTATTATTCAAGTTAAAATACAATCTCAAGTTCTTGGACATGATTATATATGTATCTATGAGTATGGGATTATGTTTATTACTCACTTGAAATTGAGTATGAGTTTTCCTCATTTCTTTTTTGTGCGATTGAAATCCTATATTTTCCATATAGTCATTTGAAATTGATTATGAGTTTTCCTCATTTCTTTTTTGTGCGATTGAAATCCTATATTTTCCATATCCATACGATTTGATTTGATTGAATCGTTGGGTTTCTGAAATAGAGTAAAAGGAAGTGCTTCAAATAATTGCCATTTAATTTCAGTTCAAAAAAATAATTGCTATTTAATTTGGATCCTGTTTCGAGGCATTTCACATTTGTTTCTGAAATAGCGTAAAAAGTCAAGGAAAACTTTTAAAATTTTCAAATCTCTTGTGCGTCTGGACAGGTCAAATCAATGTTCCCATCGCATACATCATTGTGCATATCTTGGTTTTCATAAGTCCCTTTCACTACAAATGAAGTCAATGAAAATGGCGAAGCTTAAGAAAATTAAGATCAAACTAAAGCTCCTATTACCATTTCAAAATATGAATCCACAAAACCATTCATGTACGCTATTCAACATGGCCATGTCTCTTACCTCCAATTCATTTCCATTTTCTACCAAATACTACCTTCAACCATTAATCCTTATCATCTTAATCTGCATAAACTTCCTTTTCTTCCCACATGTCATAGCAACATCAAATGAGACTGATTATCTGGCATTGCTCAAGTTTAAAGAATCAATAACTGATGATCCTAAACAAATCTTG
Organism: Mimosa bimucronata; assembly: GCA_037074515.1. Lineage (NCBI taxonomy): Eukaryota > Viridiplantae > Streptophyta > Magnoliopsida > Fabales > Fabaceae > Mimosa > Mimosa bimucronata. The sequence continues at coordinate 9,680,625 of CM073446.1, forward strand.
AGCTCCTGGAATAGTTCAAACCACTTCTGCAGCTGGATTGGAATCACATGCAGCCATAAGCATCATCAGCGAGTCACTGAGTTGAATTTGGGAGGTTATCATCTTGGTGGGATCATATCACCTCACGTTGCCAATCTCTCTTTCTTGAGAAATCTGTCCCTCACAGACAATAGTTTCCATGGTGAAATTCCACAAGAGCTGGGGGTTTATTCAGGATTTAAACACTCATTCTCACAAACAACACAATGAAAGGAGAGATTCTTTGGAACTTGACGAGTTGCACTGAACTGAGGATCTTGCATTTGATAGGGAATAGTCTTACTGGTACAATACCATTTCAGCTGGGGGCTCTTCAAAAACTTGAATCATTGCAGCTTTCTATCAACAATTTAACTGGAGAAATCCCATTATCTATATGGAATCTTACTTCCCTCACTCATCTTGCAATAAGTGACAATAACATGGAAGGAAGCATACCAGAAGAGATAGGCCGCTTGAAGAGCTTGATGTTTTTTTTAGCAAGTTCAAATAATTTTTGTGGTGTTCTTCCTTCTTCTCTTTACAATCTATCATCTCTTGCTGCGATATCAGTAGCCCAAAACAATCTCAATGGCACTCGACTTCTAAATAATATGTTCTCCAGACTCACAAATTTGAAATACTTTGGCATAGGTATGAATCATATTTCAAGTTCAATCCCAAATTCCATCACAAATGCATCTTCACTCCAAGTTTTTGATTGTTCCATCAATAATCTTTTTGGTGAAGTTCCCAATCTCGGAGACCTAAAAGATCTTCGATATTTAAATTTAGCATTTAATAATATTGGGAGTAGCTCAAATAGGGACCTTGATTTCATTACATCTTTGGAAAATTGCACCAAACTTGAAACTTTAGGTTTGAGCTCCAACAAATTTGGAGGAATTATACCGGATTCTATAGGAAATTTGTCTGCCAAACTCATTGGAATATATCTGGGTGGTAATAAGATACATGGTACTATTCCTAATACTTTAGGAAAGTACACAATTTTAAATATCTTGGGCCTTGAATACAATGAATTTGTTGGCACCATTCCAACTTCTTTAGGGGGTTTACATGAATTAAAAAAAATTAGCTATGGAGGGAAACCAACTCTCAAGAGAGATACCATCATCATTCGGAAACCTTAGCCAATTGATTTTGCTAAGAATTTCAAGCAATATGCTTGAAGGAAAAATCCCTACCTCAATTGGGGAGATGAAAAGTTTGCTAATCCTAGACCTTTCAGAAAACAATTTCGTTGGAGCTATACCCTTGCAGATTTTTGGTCTTTCCTCCTTGTCCATTCTATTAAACTTATCTCACAATTCACTAAATGGATCTTTGCCTATTGAAATAGGGACACTTAAAAATCTTGGCACTTTAGATATCTCTAAAAACAATATTTCGAGAGAGATTCCTTGGACGATAGGAGAGTGCACAAGTATGGAATACCTTAACTTACAAGGCAATTCCTTCAATGGTCCCATGCCTCCTTCGCTAGCTTTGATGAAAGGTCTTACACATTTAGATATATCTCAAAACAACCTATCTGTATCAATACCTATTGGCCTACAGAACATTTCTTTTCTTCAATACTTAAATGTTTCTTTCAATATGTTTGATGGTGAAGTGCCAAAAGAAGGGGTTTTTAGCAATGAAATTACCATATCAGTGATGGGAAACATCAATCTGTGTGGGGGTATTTTTGAGCTGCACTTACCACCATGCCCTAAGAAAGTTGACACACAAGGAAAACATAATTTCAAGCTCAAGATTATTGTGATTTGTGTTACTTTTTCTCTTTCATTGATGTCTTTGTTTGCTTTCTATCGGAGGCATGAGAGAAACAAGAAATGTTCTTCAATTTCACCTAAAATTGAACAATTTCTGAAGGTGACATATCAAAATCTACACATTGCAATAGAAGGTTTCGCTTTCAAAAACTTGATTGGATCGGGGAGTTACGGCTCGGTATATAGAGGAAGGTTAGAGTCTGAAGATAAACTTGTTGCAATAAAGGTATTGAACCTTCAAAAGAAAGGAGCTCAAAAGACTTTCATTTCAGAATGTAATGCATTGAAAAACTTAAGGCATCGAAATTTGGTAAAAATTTTGACCTGTTGCTCAAGCATTGATTACAAGGGACATGAATTTAAGGCATTAGTCTTTGAGTACATGTCAAATCGAAGCCTTGAAAACTGGTTGCATCCTAATCACGAAAGTTCTAATCGATCAACATTGGATATTTTTCAAAGATTGAATATTATATATGATGTGGCCTCTGCACTACATTATCTTCATTGTGAAAATGAGCAACCAATAGTTCATTTTGACTTAAAGCCTAGCAATATCCTTCTTGATGATGACATGGTGGCTCACTTTAGTGATTTTGGCTTAGCAAGGCTACTTGTCACTCTTAATGACATTTCTCAAAAGCAAACAACTACATCCGGAATAAAAGGGACGATTGGCTATGCTCCTCCTGGTACAATTTTCTATGATTTTTGTTAAAGCACTTGTAAATTCCATATCTTTTATATTTTGTTTATTTCAAGGCTATGAATTTCTAATTGTTGACCTAGTCTAACATGCATATTTCAGAGTATGGAACAAGTTGTGAGGTATCAACAGAAGGTGACGTATACTCATTTGGTATTCTTATTTTGGAAATCTTAACCAGAAAAAGGCCAACAGACATAATGTTTGAAGAACATCACAATCTTCATAGCTACATAAAAGTTGCATTTCCAAATAATCTTTTGGAGATTGTGGACACAACTCTTGTACCCCAACAAATACAACAGGCTACAATAGCTGGAGGAGAATTAAGGATAGAGGACATGGCTCTTATACATCCCAACCATGAGAAGACCGTAATTTCACTATTTGGGATTGGACTTGCTTGTTCAGTACAACCTCCAAAAGAAAGGATGAACATGATGGGTGTACTAAGGGAGCTAAATCAAATTAAAAATGCATTGGTCTTGGGGAAACACGTCGAAATTGACTGCAAGGAAGAATGAAACTTTGGTTATGATATTATTGTAAATTCTGTGCTAATAAAAATTGCTTGCATTTCATGAATTCTATTTCAATCTCATATTTTCTCTAATACTCTTCTTTTCTGAACAAAGAAAAGCCAGCTAATGTGCTAGACTAAATTATTACTTTGGTTTGTAAACCATCCAGCTACTTCTTCAATGTCTAATTTTAAATTGCTACCTGCAACATTGCTACATGTGCTATGATGTGAATTTTCTTATAAAATCAATTTTTTCTCCATTTCTCCCTCATTCCTGTCCCATTCTTCATTTTCCTCGATTTCTCTCCTCCCTCTCCTTTGTTCACATTAAGTTTACTTAAAATTGTTATGTTGCAACTTTTAGAAATTGTTATGTTCAGTTTTTGATCAATAGATATCTAAAAAGAGTTTGGGGTTGTTATGAAGCAACTTAAAGTTTGTTAATAAATAGTACAAGTTTGTTTAAGTCCCTATTAAGGAACTGAAAGTTATGACATTGCATGATTAATACATTGAAAGTTTTAATGCATTTGAAAAGAGATTATCTTGGAAGTATGAATGAAATGTGTGGTGCTAAAGACTTCAATGGGATTTGTGTTTTGAAAATTGATAATTGTTTATGTTTGGCCGGTACGTAGGCAATTGAATTGTTCAACGTGCCTGTACATATGTTGCTACATTGCTTGGTATTGGAGGGCATCTGATATATGTTTTAAGGTTTTTAAATGACCAAGTTAGAAACTATCAAACCCCAGAATTTTGGTGAGGGAATGTTAAATCCCAAAGAACATATAGTATAAGTGAATTATTTGGACTAAGAGTTGTTTTCTTATTCTCATTAGTTAAAGCAATTATGTGACTTTGATCATTAGAAGTCTAGCCATTGTTTTTTTTTTATTTTTTTATGATGTGTAATTCAGTATGGAGATTTGATTATTGGCTTAGCTTAAAATAAAATGGTACTAATGCAAATATAGAAATGATTGGAGTGGTAGTCAGTGGTTGTAAGTTTAATTCAAGATGGATATTCTTTTGCTGTGATATTGATCCTTATGCAGGACTTTTATAAAAAAAATTAATAATGAATTTGTTGAGATTGAATTTCATTTTAGCGGATATTGAATCTCTTATCTGTATACACCTTAAGTTAATAGCTAATTGTTTTGCTGCACCTTCAAGCGTCAGGTTCTGTCTCATTAAGTTTACTTAAAATTGTTGCGTTGCAACTTTTAGAAATTGTTATGTTCAGTTTTAAATCGATAGACATCTAAATAGAGTTTGGGGTTGTTATGAAGCAACTTAAAGTTTGATAATAAATAGTACATGTTTGTTTAAGTCCCTATTAATGGACTGAAAGTTATGACATTCCATGAGTAATACATTGAAAGTTTTATTTTATTTGAAAAGAGATTACCTTGGGAGTAGGAATGAAATGTGCAGTGCTAAACACTTGAATGAGATTTTTCACAAAAGTGATAATTGTTTATGTTTGGCGGTACGTAGGCAATTGAATTGTTCAACATGCCTGTACAAATGTTGCTACTTTGCTTGGTATTGGAGGGCATCAGATATATGTTTTAAGGTTTTTAAATGATCAAGTTAGAAACTATCAAACTCCAGAATTTTGGTGAGGGAGTGTTAAATCCCAAAGAACATATAGTATAAGTGAATTATTTGGACTAAGAGTTTTTTTGTTATTCTCATTAGTTAAAGCAATTAGATGACTTTGATCATTAGAATTCTAAGCCTTGTTTTTTTTTTAATTTTTTTATGATGTGTAATTCAGTATGGAGATTTGATTATTGGTTTAGATTAAAATAAAATGGTCCTAATGCAATTATAGAAATGTTTGGAGTGGTAGTGAGTGGTTGTAAGTTTAATTGGAGATGGATATGCTTTTGCTGTGATATTGATCCCTATGCAGGACTTTTATAAAAAAATTTAATAATGAGTTTGTTGAGATTGAATTTCATTTTAGCAAATATTGAATCTCTTATCTGTAGACACCTTAAGTTAATAGCTTATTGTTTTGCTGTACCTTCAAGCGTCAGGTTCTGTTTCATTAAGTTTACTTAAAATTGTTGCGTTGCAACTTTTAGAAATTGTTATGTTCAGTTTTTAATCAATAGACATCTAAATAGAGTTTGGGGTTGTTATGAAGCAACTTAAAGTTTGATAATAAATAGTACATGTTTGTTTAGGTCCCTATTAATGGACTGAAAGTTATGACATTGCATGATTAATACATTGAAAGTTTTATTGTATTTGAAAAGAGATTACCTTGGAAGTATGAATGAAATGTGCGGTGCCAAAGACTTGAATGAGATTTGTGTTGTGAAAAGTGATAATTGTTTATGTTTGGTGGTACGAAGGCAATTGAATTGTTCAACGTGCCTGTACAAATGTTGCCACTTTGGTTGGCATTGGAGGGCATCTGATATATGTTTTAAGGTTTTGAAATGACCAAATTAGAAACTATCACATTCCGGATTTTGGGTGAGGTAGTGTTAAATCCGAAAGAAAATATAGTATAAGTGAATTATTTGGACTAAGAATTGTTTTCTTATTCTCATTAGTTAAAGCAATTAGATGACTTTGATCATTAGAAGTCTTGGCATTGTTTTGTTTTTAATTTTTTTATGATGTGTAATTCAGTATGGAGATTTGATTATTGGCTTAGATTAAAATAAAGTGGTACTAAAGCAATTATAGAAATGATTGGAGTGGTAGTCAGTGGTTGTAAGTTTAATTGGAGATGGATATGCTTTTGCTGTGATATTGATCCTTATTTAGGACTTTTATAAAAAAAATTTAATAATGAATTTGTTGAGATTGAATTTCATTTTAGCGGATATTGAATCTCTTATCTGTAGACACCTTAAGTTAATAGCTTATTGTTTTGCTGCACCTTCAAGCGTCAGGTTCTGTCTCATTAAGTTTACTTAAAATTGTTGCGTTGCAACTTTTAGAAATTGTTATGTTCAGTTTTAAATCAATAGACATCTAAATAGAGTTTGGGGTTGTTATGAAGCAACTTAAAGTTTGATAATAAATAGTACATGTTTGTTTAAGTCCTATTAATGGACTGAAAGTTATGACATTGCATGATTAATACATTGAAAGTTTTATTGCATTTGAAAAGAGATTACCTTGGAAGTATGAATGAAATGTGCGGTGCCAAAGACTTGAATGAGATTTGTGTTGTGAAAAGTGATATTGTTTATGTTTGGTGGTATGAAGGCAATTGAATTGTTCAACGTGCCTGTACAAATGTTGCCACTTTGGTTGGCACTGGAGGGCATCTGATATATGTTTTAAGGTTTTGAAATGACCAAATTAGAAACTATCACTTCCAGATTTTGGGTGAGGTAGTGTTAAATCCGAAAGAACATATAGTATAAGTGAATTATTTGGACTAAGAATTGTTTTCTTATTCTTATTAGTTAAAGCAATTAGATGACTTTGATCATTAGTAGTCTTGGCATTGTTTTGTTTTTAATTGTTTTAGGATGTGTAATTCAGTATGGAGATTTGATTATTGGATTAGATTAAAATAAAATGGTACTAAAGCAATTATAGAAATGATTGGAGTGGTAGTCAATGGTTGTAAGTTTAATTGGAGATGGATATGCTTTTGCTGTGATATTGATCCTTATGCAGGAATTTTATAAATAATTTGAATAATGGATTTTGTTGAGATTGAATTTCATTTTAGCGGATATTGAATCTCTTAAGTGTAGACACCTTAAGTTAATAGCTTATTGTTTTGCTGCACCTTCATGCGTCAGGTTCTGTCTCATTGAGTTTACTTAAAATTGTTGTGTTGCAACTTTTAGAAATTGTTTTGTTCAGTTTTTAATCTATAGATATCTAAATAGAGTTTGGGGTTGTTATGAAGCAACTTAAAACTTGATAATAAATAGTACATGTTTGTTTAAGTCCCTATTAAGGGACTGAATGTTATGACATTGCAAGATTAATAAATTGAAATTTTTTAGTGTATTTGAAAAGTGATTGTCTTGGAAGTATGAATGAAATGTGCGGTGCCAAAGACTTGAATGATATTTGTGTTGTGAAAAGTGATAATTGTTTATGTTTGGCCGGTACGTAGGCAATTTAATTGTTCAACGTGCCTATACAAATGTTGCGACTTTGTTTGGTATTGGAGGGCATCTGATATATCTTTTAAGGTTATGAAATGACCAAGTGAGAAACTATCACACTCCAGATTTTTGGTGAGGGAGTGTTAAATCCCAATGAACATATAGTATAAGTGAATTATTTGGACTAAGAATTGTTTTCTTATTCTCATTGGTTAAAGCAATTACATGACTTTGATCATTAGAAGTCTTGGCATTGTTTTGTTTTTAATTTTTTTATGATGTGTAATTCAGTATGGAGATTTGATTATTGGCTTAGATTAAAATAAAATGGTACTAAAGCAATTATAGAAATGATTGGAGTGGTAGGCAGTGGTTGTAAGTTTAATTGGAGATGGATATGCTTTTGCTGTGATATTGATCCTTATGCAGGAATTTTATAAAAAATTTGAATAATGAATTTGTTGAGATTGAATTTCATTTTAGCGGATATTGAATCTCTAATCTGTTGACACCTTAAGTTAATAGCTTATTGTTTTGCTGCACCTTCAAGCGTCAGGCTCTGTCTCATTGAGTTTAATTAAAATTGTTGTGTTGCAACTTTTAGAAATTGTTTTGTTCTGTTTTTAATCACTAGAGAGTTTGGGTGTGATGAAGCATCTTATATTTTGATAATAAATAGTACATGTTTGTTTAAGTCCCTATTAAGGGTGTTCTTTATTTTACTTTCCTTTCTCCAATCATCTGCACGGTATTGATGGAGGTGCAAGTATATTCTTAGTGTAAAATTCTTCTTATAATCCATTTGGAACCAAACTTAAATCTCAATTTTTGTTTAAAATCAAAGCCATGCTAATAGAGAAAGATACTACTAAACAATAAAAGATCTATCGTAGTTAGAAAAAAATATACTACTTTTAGAAAACATAACTATGATAGAAAAGAGTCTATCATAATTATAAAGGCTTTAACTAATAATTTGCAAACATATATCCATGATAGGAAAAGGGCTTTCTAAAATCAATAATAAAACTATCATGGATAATAAGAAACCACTAATTACCGCAACCAAACCATATTAGAAAAAGGGTTCGGCTAACATGGTTATAAAATCCTTCTAGATCTCAAAAATACATTTACTTGTCAAAGACTTCCAAAGTTTATAAATGAACCATGTTAGACAGGAAACATCTAATATGGTTACAAAATTTCCTTAGAGTACCATAACTATGTTAGAAAAGAAACTATGCTAACACAGATATGTTTCAAAACCCTAGTTTATAATAAGCAAGGTAACTATGTTAGAAAAGGATTAACCCCACTAACATGGTTACAAAAGATTTTTTTCTAAAACTTCCTTTGAAAACTAAACAAGATAACTATATTAGAAATGATTAGCCTACTAACATAGTTACTAAAGGTTTTTCCTAAACCCATTTCAAAACTAAGTTAGGTAACTATGTTAGAAAGGATTAGCCTAATTAACATAGTAATAAAAAGCTTTTCCTTAAAGATTCCAAAGCTTATCATGTTAGAAAAGGCTCATCTAATATAGTAACTAAAAGTCAAGTTCCAAAACTTTGCCTTTCTTTTAAAACAAACATTTCATCAACCAACAAACCATATAAATACCAAAGATCACATAGACAATAATCAATGCATCTCAGTTTTGAAACCAAAATACAACACCTAATAAGCATTCTTGATAATCATCAAGCACTCTTGAAAATCCTCGCACACTTCTTGAAAACCAACACACTCTTCTTGAAAATCATTACCTAAATCTTGAAAAACCATTTCCTATGAGTTGAAAGTCGAATTTCACAATCAATGAAACTAGAGATAAGCATCCTAGAGGAGAGCTTGTATCGGGAGGGGAAGCTACGGACCCCAAAACTAGAGTAATCAGTTGCCCGGATACCTGGTAATAAGATCCAAACTTGGGGATGATTGCTACTTAATATATCAAAAAGAGAGAGAGATAAGCATGCTCACAAGTTTATTCAACAAAAAATGGGTGGAACCAAGTCTCCCACCAAGCGGGGCAACCATCATGCAAAACAATAAAACATAAATATTTCCAGAAGGCCTCCGGCCATAGTTGTCAGAACGGATCGTCTGAATAAAGTGCTACAGAAATATAGTAATCCAGAATTACCAAATGATAATATGCCGAAGCAAAAGTAAACATGCCTAATCAGAGTGTATGGCTATATACAAAAAGCGACACAATAACAGAAATCTCACTGAACCTAGTGAGTCTCCGCAGGTCCTTCCCTGAGCGACGAGCACCAAAACTAGACCCTGAAAAATATTGAAAAACCAGGGTGAGACAATGTCTTAGTAACTCACTTCCTACTTGCCCTACATGTGTGTGTGTGTGTGGTAGCAAGGTGTCATGTGTGGTGGAACCAAAATCATTTGAAACTATATAATCATATTTCAAAATTATTTCACAAAACCATACACATAATTTCCTCCAGAAAGGGTAAACCACACAATAAATAGAACCATAACCAATCCACAAATGAAACCAAGATGGAACCAATAACTGATCTACTGATGAAACCAAGTTGGAAACAATAACCACTGCCGACTCATCCCCTAGGGACACAACTAACCAAAAGCCACCTGAGGACCATGGGGGTCGCATCACGTATGGAGCGGAACCAAATCACTGGTGCACCAAAACACATAACCAAGCAAGAATCAACCAATATTCAAACAATTCACAGTCTTTGAAAAGCTGTCATCTAGCCACATCATGCTTTCAAAATACCATGGCATGCTCAATTTTCAATAATATATCTTTCAAATATGCACAACCACAACAAGTATCATATCAACATATGGATCCCAAAAGACAAGTGTAATAAAATAATAATTTGCAAATTTCAACATCACATGGTATATTTACCAATTTCTAAAACATAATAGTTCTAAGATCTTACCAACACAACACACACATAAGACAAGGAAAGTGGTTCCCTCTTGAAGCCAAGAATACTTTTACCATTGGTGAGATTTTCCTTGTGCTCAACCAACCAACCACAACTCTACAATCATCATATCACAACAATACAAAAATCAATCATTTGATTGAATAGAAAAACAAAGTTTGGGAATGATCCCCGTTTTGAAAGGCAACTTTGGCATTTTAGGAAAATTAGATTATTTAAAGCAACCCCAACCGCAATTCACCATCCCAAGTCTTCTACAATCTAATTTCCTTCAACAAACCATTTCTTCAAAAATTTACCAAACTTCCATGTTCAAGCCTAAACACTATTTAAACCATTCCACCGTCAATCAATTATCAACACAACTCCTTACAATACAATCATTAACATCATCATCCAACCCTCAATCCACTCTGCCCAAATTCACCTTTAGGCCTAAAAATGTGGACATTCGCTCTAGCCCAAATATTACCAATCCAAACATTTTATCACCATCCACTAACATCATTTAACTCACTAAAACTGTTAGATTGCATAAAACAAGCTTAGAGTTCACAAACCCTTCCAATTCCTACTTTTTCAAAACTTTGTAAGGTCAAAATTTGATTTAGGCTCAGAAGAAACAAGGTATCAGAAATCATTTACCATCATTATTGAGCCCATTTAAGACATCAAACCCCAACACAACCACCGATTTTTGGATTAACCCACAAAGCCCTAAGGTTTTAAAAATTTAGTTGTACAAAATTTTATTTTAGACCAAAATTCAAGAACCCATAACATTTAAAACCATTCCCAAGTGGAAATAAGCTCAATGAAAAAACAAAATCCCCAAGCACTTTGAAATTTTTGGACTCCCTCACAACTCATAGAAAAACAAGCTTTAAGAACCCAATAAAAAAATTCTAATCATTCCCCAACACGATAAACCATTACATTAACTTAGGAATGTTCAAAAATGGTTTAGAAAACAAGAAAAACCCACAACCAAGTCAGATTTTTGAAATCCAAAGGAACCCTCAAAATTTCACCAAGAACACTCAAGAGAATCAAGAGAAAATGAAGAGGAATGAGTTTAGGACTAATTACCAATGATGAAGCAACTTCAAATTGAGCCTAGAGCCCTCCAAAATCAAGCCCTAACAGAGCCCTATTGTCTTCTCCTTACCCTCTCTTCGAATTTCTATTTTACAAATCCTAAAAATTTGTCTAAACCTATTTATAGGTGACAGTCTGACGTGGCTTCGCCATGGTAAAGCCACAATGAATTCCTCCTAAGTTTTTGCCCATGGGACTTCATCGTGGATTAGCCACGGCGAAGTTCATTGACAAGGACACGGGGGTAACTTCAAAAATTTATAACTAATTCTATATACCTCTAAAAATCATGATTTATGATTATTAAAAGCTTGTGATTTATACTTTCCAATGATAAAGGAATGAACAAAAAATGTTATCATTTGACCCTAAAAATAAAAAAGTCCTGAGGCTACCCAAAATTTCAGTTTGAAACAAGAGGTTCAACTTCAAAATCACATAACTCACTCTACAAGTCTCCAAAATTCATAAACATGAACTCTTTGGAAAGCTTAGAATGTTATCTTTCTTATGAAAAATAATCATTCAAAATAATATCATTTGATACATCAAAAAATTTTATTTCTCAGTATTGTTCTAGGAAATCCCAAAATATAACTTCCAATCGTAAGCTTTGTTATATCTAATCCTGTTAAACCTCAAATTTCACCTCAATTAGCAATCATTCAAGATTATACTTTAATTAGTAAGATCCTACACCCACTAATCCTTATGAAAAAACCCAAGCACATAATTAGATTGATTTACTAATCAACCCCTATCAAGCCTAATTTCAAAGGTAAACCTTCATTGAAACTTAGTATGTTGCAGTCAAATCTTTGCTCCCTCTTATGTTTGAATTTGAATTTCCCCCTTTAAACAGTCTTTCATTTGTGGACAAATACTGAGTCTCCCTCGATATATAAGCACTAGGAGCCACTATACTCTGAGCCTGAAGAATTTTTTTGGATGAGGAAGATCACAGTGTAAGTGAATATTTGAGGTATTAGTTCACACACAGAAACTGCAGCAGTAGAAGCAATCATTGGCAATTCTCACAGTTTTATCAAAATGTGTTTTGAGGGGATATACAAGAAGATCGATATTAAAAAACCACTAATTTTTTTTAATTAATAATGTCAATTTGCATGAGAGATTTATCTAGTAGCATAAAGGTATTTGATGCACCATAAATAAGATTAGAGTGTTGTATGCTGATAAAGGTAATATCATGGCTCTTGATACTAGTTTATCTTAATAAAAAATGTTGTTTAAGGGTCAAAAATACACATGTGGTTTTCTCAAAAGTTTGTCCAACACCAAGTATTTTTTATGGACCAAAAGTATCCCTGAACTTCCAAATTGGATAAAGAAATCTCATTACAGTTATATTCCAAAAGAAGGGGCTTGGTGTTGGAAGAACTTTTTACAAAATCACATGTGTATTTTTTACCCTAATTTAATGATAAGTGTGATTTTTGATCCAATTTGAAAGTTCAGAGGTACTTTTGGTCCAAAAAAAGCACTTGGTGCTGGAAATCACATGTGTATTTTTGACTCTTAACCCAAAAATGTTTTATAGTACAAGGACTTGATTTTTAAGTAACATGACTCTCTATAACTTTGATAAATATATAAATATATAGGACAATCATATTAAGCATTAAAAAGATATTTTTTATTGTAAACTGAACTCTAACAGTTACCTAGTAAGAAAACCAAAAGAAGACTCTACTTCTCATGAAGTTATAGAAGCAAGATCCTCCTCTGATGTGCTGATAGGAGGACCATAAAAAAATTTAAATACCCTTTCCTCTTCATATGACAGCTTTGCTAAGGTTTCCGCCAATTTTAGTTACTCCCTGCAGGTATATATCAATTTCACCTGCCAAGCTTTGTAGGCCTAATTTCTTGCATCCTCCACCACATCAGCTACAACCTATTTGTATGAGATTAATGGTGTAATGTTCTACTTACTAACACCAAATAAATACCTATTAATTACTTCAGTCCACCATTTTTGAATGCTAACTATAATAGCTTTCCAAACAATTGCAATAACCCTATAATAGTTAGAAAAGGATTTTGCTTATGATTCAAAGTGTTATCCATGATAGAAAAGCAACAACTAAATACAATATTCACTATCATGGATAATAAAATATCTAATCTTGTTAGAAAATGATTCCCCTAACATGGTTAATAAAACAACCCAATATGCCATAAGCTAACCGTGTTAGAAAAATGCTACCTAATATGGTTAATAAAAATGACCTGATTTACAAAGCAATTAACCATGCAAGTTACCTAAAAGTCACATAATATGGTTATTAAAAATCCACTTATAACTACCAACAATTCATCTACCAATCCATTCAATATAACTATGTTAGAAAGAACTGATTTAACATGGTTCTTAGACAAAGCTTGCCCATAAAACAATCCTTACATATAATAAGCTCCATATATCAAACACATGCATGTGAGTACATAACACGTTCTCAATTTGCAATCATACACCATAAGGTCATTGGCAACAGAACATATATCTAACAAACAGCTAGTAATCAAACTCAAGCAAATATACCAATACAATCATCCAATACCATAATTGTTAATGGCAAAACGCACAAGAGGGGGTGAATTGTGCTTTTCAAAATTAAACTGTAAATACAAAGACAATCCTTTATACTGGTTCGGCTAAACACTGCCTACATCCAGTTCTCCAACTCCTCGTTGGGTTCCACTATACTACAGGTTTTACAACACGGGTTCACCTGCCAACCTTTACAAAACAGAGCTTTAGACTTCCTCTAAACGCTCCCTCTTACAAGTTGTAAGACTACAACCCTGTTCTAAAGTCCCAAACATTAGAAAAACCTCAAACAATAGAGGATTTCAATAAATGAGTTAACTTAATGAACAGATTTTGATAAACACTAAAGTACAAATAATCCGACAAAGAGTAATAACGCTTTGAGCAGTGAGTAGATAAGAATAATGAATGTAAGTTCGTCAGTTTGTTCTCTTCTTCATAAATGCTCAAGTCTTGGTATTTATATCTCTTCACAGCTTTTTCTTTTCCTTCAGCTCCAATAGGTCGTTTGAATATGTTCGTTGAGCCCTATTAGCATGGTACAAAAACCCGGTCCGACCCGGCCGGCCGGACCGGAAAACCGGTCACCCGGCTTGAAGAGCGGGCCGAGCCAGGAGAGAACCGGGGGGAGAATCAACCCAGAATATTCCGGGTTGATTCGGCCGGTTTTGCCAACCCGGCCGGGTCACTAAAGACCTCCCCCCACAGCCGTAAAACGTCGCCGTTTTAATGTTTAAAAAAAAAAATTCATGCCCAGATTGAAGAAAACTCGGGCTTGAGGTTTCATTTGATCATTTCTGATTTGTTCTTGTTCTTGCTCTTGGACTGTTGGCTTCTTGCCCTAATTGAAGGGTGACGGCAGCTCGGCGAGAAGACGGCGGCGGCTCGGTGAGAAGACGGCGGCTGCTCGGCGAGAACGGACGACGGCTCGGGTGAGTTTTGGGTTTTTGGTTCGATTCATGCTTTAAATATCTGGTTCCTTCTTTGCTTTTGAACTTTGGTTTGATTCTTGTAATCTTGTTTCACTTGTCAGATTTTTTCTGGTTGCTTCTGGTTGTTTGCTTTGCGAGAAGGGACGAGGTGAGAAGGGGAACTGGGGAAGGAAGGAAGGCTTGTGGTTATTGGTCCGAATCTGATGCTCGCTTAAGGCTTCCATCTTTTTTCTGGTTCAGTTCATACTTCATAGCTTCATATTGATATGCGATTTCAGTTTTCCCTTTTCAGTTTCTACTTTCTACTGATTTGGGGGTTTTTTTGTGGCCTTGTCATTCCAGTTTTTTTGTGCATGTTGCTGCTGTCTTGTAATTGATTTGTATTACAAATTTACAATGCATGTTGCTGCTGTCTTATTTGGTTTGATTCTGTTGTGATGCTGTTGTTATGCATTAATGTCTTGTTTTTTTGTGCTGTCTTGTTTGATTCTGTTGGTGCTGGCTTGTTTTTTAGAAACTTCATTTAGAATGATTTTGCTATTTTGAACCAGATATGGATATATCAAATTCAGGAAATGACAATATCTCTCATGGTGGTTCGAATAGCGAACAACCCACTTCCAATTCCAATCCTAGTAGCACTCCAAATTCTAGCACTGATGTCACTCCCAATTCCACATCCTTATTTCGTACAAAAACCGATCCAGCATGGGAATACTTTGCCCACAAAAAAGAGGGGAATCAAAATGTGTATACCTGTCTTTTTTGTGCTAATAGCTATAGAGGAGGTGGGATAAATAGGATGAAATATCATCTTGCTGGTATTGCTGGTCAAATTGCTTCTTGCAAAAAAGTTCCTGCGGATGTGCGTCATAGGATAGCGGAGACTTTGAAAACATCTTCAAAGAAAAAGACTGTTGAGGATATAGAAGAAAATGTTGAAGAAGATAGTTATAATCCATCAAGTTGTGAGCAAACATCTAACAAGAGGAGAGCCCCTGGGTCTATGGATAATTACTTTGCTCCAAGGACAACTCCCGGTTCTCAACCAACCATCAAGAGTGCATTAGTTACAAAAGAAGCACAATACACTGTTAAGATGCTTCTTGCTGAGTGGGCCTTTGTCAATTGTATCCCATTTAATGCTTTTGATTGCCCTTTATTTCAAAAAGCTGTGGATGCAATGTGTTCAATTGGGTCTGGGTTTAAAGCTCCAAGTGCCTATGACTTTAAAGTCAACTTGTTGGGGGAATGGAAAAAAGAATGTCGGCTACTCATTGATAGTCATCGAGCTAACTGGGCAACTCATGGATGCACAATCATGGCTGATGGATGGACTGATGTGAGGCAACGTACTTTGATTAACTTCTTAGTTTATTCGATACATGGTATGGCATTTATTAAATCTGTTGATGCATCTGATATAGTAAAGGATGCCAGGAACTTGTTCAATTTATTTTGTGAAGTCATTGAATGGGTTGGTTCTAAAAATATTGTTCATGTGGTGACTGATAATGCTGCCAACTATGTTGCTTGTGGAAGGATGATTAAAGAAAAATACGTTAGGATTTATTGGACACCTTGTGCTGCTCATTGTTTAAATCTTGTACTGAAAGACATTTCAGCCATTCCTCATGTGTCAGATATAACATCAAAAGCATCAAAGGTAACAGTGTTTGTATACAACCATATGATCTTCTTATCTTGGTTAAGGAAAAGGCCAGGTTGGAAAGAAATTGTGCGTCCTGGTGCAACGAGGTTTGCCACTGCTTTCCTTACATTGCACAGCATATACCAACATAGACATGACTTACGAGCTCTTGCTGTTGATAAGCACTTTGCTGAGCATAAGTTATCAAGGACTGATGCAGGAAAGATTTTTAGTGCAATTGTATTAGACAACCGGTTTTGGAATGACTGTTTTCTAATTGTGAAGGTTGCGACCCCTCTTGTAAAGTTGTTGAGGATTGTTGACTCCGATGAGAAGCCTTCATTGCCTTATGTTTATGAAGGCATGCGTAGGGCAAAAAATGCAATCAAGGAGATCTTTAACGGGGATAAACAGCAATACAAGCAATATACATGTTTTATTCAAAAACGATGGGATAAGCATTTGAAGACTGATCTTCATGCGGTTGCATATATGTTGAACCCTGCAATTATGTATGGTGGATTGTTTGTTGACAAGCCAAGGATATCGAAGGCTATGCTTGATGTAGTGGAGTCATACCCAGATGAATTTAACACCTTCAAAGTGATGGGGCAAATTTCCATGTATGCTGAAGGCAATGAATCTTTTGCAAGACAGACATGTAGGGAAGGATCTCAGAAACTAGACCCTTGTAAGTTTCCATTTTTATTATTTAATAGCATAGTCATGGTCATTTATTAAATCCAATAAATATCATATGTTAAATTGTTTTTATTTTGCAGATCGGTGGTGGTCTTACTATGGCTATTCAGTTCCAGAATTGCAACGTCTTGCAAAACGTATTCTTAGCCAAACTTCTGCTTCTTCTGGCTGTGAGAGGAATTGGAGCTTATTTGATCGCATTCATACAAAAAGAAGAAACAGATTGGAGCATCAAAGGCTGAATGATTTGGTTTATGTAAACTACAATTTGCGATTAAAGCATAGGTAGCCTTATAAATTAATAAATCATCAATATCTTTATCTAATATGGTTTAGTATTTGATTGAATTTTTATTTATTATTAAAGGAATACATTGAAGAAGAAGGATATACATTATGATCCAATTGATATTGAATCCATTGATAAAGTGGATTTTTGGGTGGCTGAAGAAGATCCTGATCCAGTATTTTCTGGTGTGGATATGGAAAATCTTGAAGATGTTCTGCATGCTAATATGGAAGGTATAGCAAATTCATCAATTTCTGATAGGATTAGAGAATTGAGTTTTATTACACATATTGATTAATATTAATTCTTGTCACACATAGGTGATGGAGATATGGATATTGTTGGACCTCCAACTTTGAATGATGATGTTGCTACCCCTAGTTCTTTCCCCAATCCAGTTCCTGATGTCCCAGCTCCTAATATTTTGGCTCTTGATGTCCCAACTCCCAATATTTTGGCTCATAATGTCTTATCTCCAATGAATTTTAATGAGTTGAATGATCTTGATAGTATTGATTGAAGGATTACAAGGAATTTGTGATAAACATTCTCAATGTTGATGTATTTTGTTTTTAAAACAATTAGACTTTTATTAGATTTCCTTATATTTTGACATTAATGTTGATGTGTTTTGTTATTAATTATTAAATTATATTATTTTAATATGGCCGGTTCGACCCCGAGTCGACCCTCGGTTGAACCTCTGACCCTTGACCCTCTGCCCCGGCCGGGTCAATCCCCGGTTCGGGTTTTTGAACCTTGCCTATTAGCCGTTGGCATAAATGTTGTTCTTCATCTCAGTCAACTTTCTTCTCTTGCTTCATTTAATTCTTGCAGAGAGTGAGCTAAGAGAAACAGAGTTTGTGAGTAACGATAACCTGTAATATTGTACTTGCATAGCAGCTTTATCAGTAGCGCTAGCTCCCTTGGCTATCGCTAGCTTCATAGTGTGAGTCCTGCACTTAGCTGTTAGCTAAACAAGTATTCATGTGAAGTACAGTAGGTGTTATCGCTAGAGAATTTCATTAGCTCAATGACAGAAACAATGCATTAGCTATCAGAATGAAGTTATTTCAACAAGTGATTTCGTTATGGATAGCTGAACTTGTTATCGCTAGGAGCTATGTTATCGATAGGTCATTTCATTAGTTCAATGTAATAGCTTATCTGAATGGCTAAGTGTTCTGCTATCGATAGCTATTCTCGTTATCGCTAGTGACTATGGTTCATTACTGATAGCTGTTCTAATCAGTGTTTTCTATGTTATCTATGAGGCCTTAGTGATAGAGACAGAACTTAGCGATAGTGATCTATTGTTCTTTGCTTAGACTAGCTCAACTCATCATATTAGTGATAGTGAAGTTCTTAGCGATAGGAATATTTACTTCAGTTTATTGTTAAGTCTTCATTAGCTATTGTTATCCTAAGCCTTCCATTTGTTAGCGATAGTGTATCTGTAACCTACACTCTTTTACTTAGTCATATAACATGATTCTTATCTCAACTCATTCCAGACTAAGTTATACGCTATCTATTCATTTTACTTATGTTATTTATGGGTCCAGTCCTCATCAAAACTTAAGATTCTAACATTCTCCCCCTTTTTGATGATGAAAAAACATAAGTAAAGCATGTATAAAATAAGGCATGTGTAGAGCATAAATTAATGCAAACACCTATATTATATTAGCTTTGCAAAAGGAATCACATCAGATTTAGCCATGTATGATGTATATGCAGAATGATTCCTAAAGACTAAGGCTCTCTCATTGTCAAATTTGGCACTAGAGGGTGTGGTCATGTATTCCTCATCAGGATAGTCAGAAATAGAGGAATCAAAGTAGAAGAATCTGTCTTCCTCGATTTTGTCTTGCTCAGCTTTTTCTTTCTTAGCTTTGATTAGCTCAGATTTGGCTTGCTCAGATTCTTGCTCAGGGATCTTAGAAGGTTCAGCAATGGAGATAGCTTTAGCATCCTTCTCCTTTTTAGCCTTAGTTGTATGAAACCTTCTTTTGTATACCCATGCCTTTTTCCCTTAAGCAATTTCCTTCTTCTTTTTCTTTGCAGCCTCTTTTTCTGCTTTCTTCTTTGCCTTAGCAGCCTCCTTCTTAGCCTTTCTTTCGTCCTCCTTCTTTTTCCTCAAGGCTTCTTCAATAGCCTTCTTCTCTTCTTCTGTTAACTCGGGAGAAGGAGCTAACTTTCCAGCTAATTTACCTTTTGTCCTTCTAGGAGCCACCTGCTTAATCCTTAGAGTTTTTCCCTTAGGAACCTCAGGAGAAGCCTTAGGAGAGACTTTGAAGGTGAACTCTCTTCTGGCTTTCCTTTTGGTCCTTTCCCTCTTCAAGCCTTCTGCTGAAATCTTGCTCTTGTTCTTCTCAGCCTCAAGCACTAGCAATTTTTGAATATTATCTTGAACCTTATTTCCAGTGCTAGGCTTGTCGTGGATTATTATTTCCACATCAGCTCCAGGAAGAAGTACAGAAACTGGGATTGGCTTAGCAGTTAAGACACTTGGAGGAATCCCATGCTTCTATGCTATCACAAATGCTTCCGCAAGTATGTCCACTTTTGGGGCTATAGCAGCTTGAGCTTGTACTTGAGGCTTATTAGAAGGAAGAGGAGTCCTGTGGTCCTCAGATGCCATGTAACTCCGAGCTATGCCTCTTACTACTTCTTCAATTTCTTCAGCATCGGCATCCTCAAGAGTTTGATTATTCTCCCCTTTTTTAGCATCATCAAAAGGTGGAGGGGTTGGGCCAAGGTTAGGAAAGAAAGGATGAGGGTGAGTAGCGCTAGTGGTTGTGGGAGGAATAGGTGCGCTATCGCTAACAGAGGGTTGAGCGATAGGGATTGGATGTGTTTCATGAGTGATTGGAGTGTGGTGACTATCGCTAAGGGATAGGCTAGCTATAGAGGTTGCTGAAGGTGTTGGGACTTGGGTGGTTTGTGGAGGTAGAGATTGGGGTTGGCTATGGTGAGAGGAAGTTGAGGAGTGATTTTGAGAGTGAAGGGGTAAGGAAGGATGATGAATAGGGGAGTGATGAGGGCTAAGATGAGATGGGGTAGGAGATTGGTGTGATGATGTACCTTTGTGAGGGGATGCTGCCTTGTGCAGGACATCTTTAGGAGCAAGACACAGGCAGTCTTCCAAATTCCTAACCTGAGCCTTGAGTTCCATAATTGGCTTCATGAGCTCTGCTTTCTGGGCTTCCAAGGCCATGTTGAACTCAGTAGAGAGCCTGAAGACGATTTCCTCAATTGCATCTCAGGACAAAACAGAGGATTTGGCTGAGGCAGGAAGAGGATGAGGAGGAGGAGCTCTTTCATATTGCGCTTCTTCTTCAGTAGACTTGGGCTGTGCTGAAGAAGAGGGAGCATAAGAGGCGTGGGATTGAGAAGCAAAACCATCCCCATTGATATTCACAGGAATCCCCATTTTCTTGAGAGTGGTGGTTGTCAGCTGCTTGCATTTCTTGTTCTCACTATTCCTTAATGATCTGATCTTTGAGTACTCCAGGATGTGAGATATGAGCTGAGGGTAGGGAAGAGGAGCCTTTGGAGACTTGTCTGATAGGAATCTGTAGGGGTGAGCAAAAATAAACCGAACCCGAAAACCGAACCGAATAAATTTCGGTTTTTTCGGTGTTCGATAAAATTTCGGTTTTACAATTTCGGTTTTTCGGTGTTTGGTCTTCGGTTCAGTGTTTGTGAAAAAAATTCGGTTAAAACTGAATAACCGAAATAATATTAATTTATCTGAATATTTTTTTATTGATCTGTCATATATTGAAACTTTTTTCTTCAGCTTTTATCTTTTTTTATTTATTGTATTTTCCCCAAATAATTTTGATCACTCATTAGTCATTCTCTCCACTCTCCAGTCCAATTGTCTCCCACTCACATAGTCACATAATCAGTTCCTTTTCTTAACCTAAAACCCTAAATCCACTTTCTTCATCTTCAACTCTGCTCTCACATCGCAGCAACTGTGCTTGAAACCAGAAAGACCAAAGCTTTACGGTATATTCAGCCTTGAAATTTGGTGACTTGAAGTGCTTGAGTAAGTTTGCTCTCTCCTTTAAGAAGATTCCTCTTTTCTGGTACCACAGGAACACGTCTACACACACACTCAAACACACACACACACACACACACGCACACATATATAAATATATAAAAATATCATCTTTATCTCTTCTCTCGCATAACACATGTGCGTGTGTAAGGCTTTGTTGTATTTAAAAATGAAGTGGTCCCCAATATCTTAGCTTCTTTCTTTATTTGCTAGTGGTCCTAATGTCAAAGCATGTATATCTTCTTTCTTTGATTGTACAAGACTACAAGTGGTCCCAAGCATTTGTTGTTGTCTTTTCTGCAGTTTATATATTTTTTTTAATTTCCAATTGTGTTTTTTGATTTCAGAAGACCCAAATCCGCCAATCAATAGATCAAAATATATAAGTGTTGCCATTTTCCTTACAAATGGATTTAATTAGGAGTCAAAGAAGGAATATGACTCTTATGTTTTTCTCAAATGACATTATTAACACTAATTCATAAGCAAAACTGAATCATACGTGAGGTCTATAAGGGGGAACAAGATCATTAGATCCTAATCACTATATTTTTATACCTATTTAATACTTGTTACAATCCATTTCATTTTAATAATTCTTTTGTCCTTGCTGGTTCTATTATGATAAAGCAAACTATTTTTCCAGATTTGACACTATGGATGATCAAAAAGCTGGAGGAGGTGAAATTACTCAGTCAGGTGCAGAGAAAAATCAACCTTCAGAAGCAGCTCGGGTTGGAAAAAGAAAAGCCATGAAGCCAAGATCAAAAGTTTGGGAACACTTCACTAAGTTTGTGAATGATGCGGGTGAAGTTAAAGGTAAGTGTAATTACTGTGAAAAAGAGCTTACATGTGATCCAAAATCCAATGGAACCATATCACTTAACAACCATATGAAATCTTGCAAACTTAAGCCTCCTCCTGAAGAACTTGCACAATCTCAATTAAGTTTTAATGTAGATGATAAAATGGGTCTTGTAACTTGAAAATTTGAACAAGATGCTGTTAGAAAATCCTTGGCATGCATGATAATTATGGACTAATTGCCTTTCAAGTTTGTTGAAGGGATTGGGTTTAAATAATTCATGTCTTGTGCTCAACCAAGATTTATCATTCCATCAAGATGGACTGTAGCTCGTGACTGTTTTGGAATTTACATTGATGAAAAGGTTAAACTTAAAGAATATTTGAGCAATAGAAAACAAAGGGTTTGCCTCACTACTGATACTTGGACTTCCATTCAGAGAATAAATTACATGTGTGTTACTGCTCATTTTATAGATGATACATGGACTTTGAGGAAAAGGATTTTGAATTTTGTTCCTATTTTTAGTCATAAGGGGGTAAATATTGGAACGGAACTTGAAAAATGTTTACTTGAATGGGGAATTGAAAGGATGTTAACAGTTACAGTAGACAATGCTAGTTCTAATCATGGTGCATGCCAATATTTGAAAGAAAAAGTTGTAAAGTGGGGTTATTTAGTTATGAAGTGCCAATTCTTGCATGTGAGATGTGTTGCACATATAGTCGATTTAATTGTTACTGATAGATTGAAAGAAATAGGGCGTTCAGTGAAACGAGTTAGAGAGGTTGTTCGCTTTATTAGGCAATCACTCCTTAGAATGAAAAAATTCAAACAAAGTTGTGAGGATGAAAAGATTCTTTGTAAGAAAATGCTATGCTTAGATGTCTCTACTAGGTGGAACTCTACATATTTGATGTTGGAGACAGCTTTAAAATTTGAGGCAGCCTTTAAAATGTATGAGCTTAAAGATCCTTTCTTTCAACTTGATCTTGAAGGTGGAGATGGAGAGGGGGTTCCTCAAACTGAAGATTGGAACAATGTTAGGAGGCTAACCTTGATGTTGAGTCATTTTTATGATCTTACTTTGCGTATATCTTGCTCTTTATTTGTAGCATCTAATAGTTTCTTCCATGAAATTTATCAGTTGTATCGGTTTTTAGATGAGTGGACAAAAAGTGATGTCAATGAATTAGCAAACATAGCAGAAAAAATGAAAGAGAAATATGATAAGTATTGGGGAGATCCTATGAAGATGAACAAACTTCTTTATGTCGCTGTTGTTCTTGATCCTCGATATAAATTAGATTGGGTGCAGTTTGCTTTGTCTAAAATGTATAGAGGTGCAATTGGTGAACGGATGGTGATGCAGATTAAAGAAGTTTTGATTTCTTTGTATAATGAATACAATCAAGGTGCAGGTGCTTCATCCTTAGCACAATCTGAGAGGGAATCGATGCATGACTCTCAAGTAGACTTTCATGATGATGATGATGACCCTAATTTTAAAGTTAGAAAGTTACTTGATATGGAGAAGCAAGCGTTCATGAATAGACGCCTTGGTGGAAAGACTAACAGAACAAAGGTTGATAGATATTTGAATGAAGAACCAGAGGAAGAGATAGATGGTTTTGATATTTTAAGTTGGTGGAAGCTAAATAGTCCAAGATTTCCCATTCTTTCTCTAATAGCTAGAGATGTCTTGGCTATGCCAATTTCCACGGTTGCTTCAGAGTCTACATTTAGTACTGGAGGTCGAGTTTTAGATCCATTCAGGAGCTCTCTAACTCCTAAAGTTGTGCGGTGTTTAATTTGTGCTCAAGATTGGATAAGACAATCTGTGTTATATCTTGTAGAAGAGGGGAATGATGACATACAAAAGATAGAGCTTGGTAATATTTTACTTATACTTCACAAGTCAACTTTATAGGAATAATACTATATTATTATGATATATGAACTTAAACCCTATCTTGTTTTTTAATTGCTAGATCTGCAAATAATTGCATTGGAAACAAATGTTGATATTGTGTAGATGCAAAATGGGACAAATTGCAAGATTTGTAAGTAATTTTTATACCCTTTTATATTTTTTTTCCAACAACAGAGAGCCAAAAGCCCAGAACATTGATGCATGATTATTCATTTATTCTATTAGGCGATTCTTTCTATGATAGTAATATGGGGCACTTATTATTATTACACTATTTTTTGTTTGTCACTAATGATATTCTTTCTTCTTTCAATTATAGGTGGCATTCAGGGAGAAAGGCATTCAAATATTTTGGATAAATTTACCTTCATTATTTAAAGTTTGATTTTGCTTTCTAAGTGTTTTGTATTAGTTTATTAGGTAATGTTGAATGCATTGGGTTAATATGTATTTTGAATCTTTTAGAATCTTTTGTACTTTTGATCCCTCATTATTGAAATATTGGGGTTAGAGTTTATAAAAAAAGTGTTCTCATAGCATACAAAATTTCGGTTATTTGAAGAAAAACCGAAACCGAACCGAAATATTTCGGTTATTTCGGTTCGGTTATTAAAATAAGCAAAATTTGGTTTTCGGTTTTTTCAGTTATTACCGAATACCGAACCGAATTACCGATTGCTCTCCCCTAGGAATCTGAGTGTCCCCATACACACCAACTGGCCAAGATTCAGGGGAATCTTCTTAATGAGGTTTGGCAGACACGGATTGTCTATCTTTGGGAAGCTGCTAAAATTGCCAGATTTGTGAGTCATGATCCTTGTATAGACATAGTGAAGGATCTTGCTGATGACTGGCATATCTGCTGGCTTATTTGTGTTTGTCTCATATATTTCTGCCAGTTGTTCGTCAGAGTACTTTTCAGGTATGTACCATTGGTTGTATTCGTTCCCTGTGATCTCGAGAAGCCTGTTGATAGCCTTCCATCCAAAAATAATGCCCCTTCCTCTCACACTGGCTTCAAAGGTAACTTCCATAAGCTTCCCTTTCTTGTACTCTGGAATGGCTTTCAGACTGGAATAGAAGGACCGCAACACGTCCTCATTGTAGTCACTTTGCACGCTCAGCCAGCTCTTGTAAGGAAGAAGCCAGGCATCAAAATCAAACCCTTGTTGCTTGAAATAGTCTAGGTCGACCCACACGGCAGCCCTATCTAGGGTTCCCTTTCCTGCAAAGAAGGTACTTGGAGCATGCAGGGGCCTTTCACATAAGCCAAATCAGAGTGGGTTACTTTTTGTCTTTTGGAGATGTCCTGTTCTACATCTTTCGAAAATGACACAGATTTTTGAGCTCGCGACCTTTTGCTAGTGGATTTGGAGGAAGGATTACCGCTAGAGGTTGCTGGGACCATGGGAACTTTGGTTTTGGCCATTTTAGGGTTTAGGAAAATGAGAGATTTTGAGAATATATGCTTGAGTTCTTAGAGAGTGTTTGGAGTAGAGGAGAAGATGCGAGTGCTCGTGAATGATAAATGCAAATGCAGATGACCTAGTTTTATAGGTTTAGGGTTTACCTCAATGAAGAGCATTCGTTAATCGTTTCGTATTCTGACCTGTTAAGTGACTTGCTATCGCTAATAAGAGCTTATATCACTAGTAGGCATGATCCCACACTGAGTCAGTGACTTAATTTTATTACTCACTCCTTCCAGCTATCGATGGCTGACTTTGCTATCGATAATGTTTTTGACTAGCGATGGCAATCTTTGCTCAAACTTAGCTTTGCCCTGCATATGCTAGCGATAGTGGACCTCACTATCGATACGTCAGTCCTACAAAACTTAAGATTTGGCACTCCGATGCCTAAGTTAGTGATTGATCTATATGAATAAAATGAAATTAAATTAAGAATAAGTCAGAGATATTTACAACTCATTCGGATTTACCATTCCTAATTTACTTCAGATGAAGATAAATTGAGCTGGGTCAAGAGGTTTGATAAAGATATCAGCAAGTTGTAAATTTGTTGAAATGAATTCCACCTTGACATCTTTCTTCTGAACATGATCTCTCACAAAATGATGTCTCACATCAATATGCTTAGTTCTGGAATGATGAACTGGATTCTTAGCCAAGCTTATTGTGCTGGTGTTGTCACAGAGAATAGGCACTTCTGGGAATTCCAAGCCCAAATCTCTTAGTTGATGCTTAAGCCACAGGACTTGAGCACAACAACTTGCTGCTGCAATATATTCAGCCTCTATGGATGAAAGAGACACACAATTTTGCTTCTTGCTAGCCCAAGAGACCAAATAGCCACCAAGGAATTGACGTTGACCACTTGTACTTTTTCTGTCTGTCTTATATCCTGCATGGTCAGAGTCAGTATAAGTAAGAAGGTACTCTTGAGTTCCCTTAGGATACCACAGCCCAAGCTCTTGAGTACCTTGTAAATATCGCAAAATCCTTTTTACATTTGTCAAGTGAGATTCTTTAGGATTAGCTTGATATCTAGCACACATTCCTACACTAAATTGAATATCAGGCCTACTTGCAGTTAGGTAAAGTAAAGATCCTATAATTCCTCTATAATGAGATTGGCTAACTACTTTGCCCTTGATATCTGCATCTACGATGGCAGAGGTACTCATGGGAGTGTCCTCATCTTTAGATTGCTCCATCCCAAACTTATTGAGGATCTCCTTACAATACTTGGTTTGGGAGATGAAGATGCCATCTTTCTTTTGCTTTATCTGCAGACCTAGGAAGAATGTTAATTCTCCCATCATTAACATTTCAAATTCACCTTGCATCATCTTAGCAAACTCTTCACAGAGCTTTTCATTAGTAGCACCAAAAATAATGTCATCAACATATATTTGAACTATAAGCATGTGTTTATCTTTATGCATGATGAATAAGGTAGTATCTAATTTTCCTCTAGAAAAGCCTTTTTCAATGAGAAATGTGCTAAGCCTCTCATACCAAGCTCTAGGTGCTTGTTTGAGACCATAAAGAGCCTTTTTAAGTTTGTAAACATGGTCAGGCTTAGAGTTTTCTCCAAAACCGAGAGGTTGTTCAACATATACCTCTTCTTTGATATAGCCATTAAGAAAAGCACTCTTAACATCCATTTGATAAAGTTTAATGTTTTTTATGGATGCAAAAGATAGAAGAATCCTTATTGCTTCAATTCTTGCAACTGGAGCAAAAGTTTCTTCATAATCAATGCCTTCTTCTTGGTTATACCCTTTGGCAACTAATCTGGCTTTATTTTTGACAATATGACCAGATTCATCAAGTTTGTTTTTGAAAACCCATTTAGTACCAATAATAGGATGATTTCTTGGTCTAAGTACTCAATCCCAAACTTGATTCCTTTTAAATTGATTAAGTTCTTCCTGCATTGCAACTATCCAGTCACAGTCAACAAGAGCTTCATCAACATAGGTTGGTTCAATTTTAGAAATAAAGGCAGAGAATTCTATTTCATTTTGTAGTTGCCTTCTGGTTCTAACACCCTTTGATATTTCTCCAATTATTTGTTCAGGAGGATGATACTTAAGATGTCTTATGGAAGATTGAGGCTCATTAGCTTCATCTTGATCATCTTCAGCAATTTCCTTAGAATTCACTATCGAGGGCTTTGGGGCTATCAATAGGGGAGGTTTTGGAAAATTTGAAGAAACTTGATTACCTTCAGCATTCACTATCGATGGCTTTGGTGTTATTGATAGTAGATGTCTTAAAACTTTTGAAAAATCTTCATCCTCATCAACAGAGTGTTGTTTTTCCCGAGGAGTTTCATCAAATACTATATGCATTGATTCTTCAACAATTTGAGTTCTCTTGTTATAGACTCTATATGTTTTACTCCTATTTGAATATCCTATAAATATGCCAATGTCAGATTTAGGATCAAATTTACCTAAGTTTACCTTCCCATTGTTGTGAATGTAGCACTTGGATCCAAAGATTCTCAGGTGACTGATGTTGGGCTTTCTTCCTTTGTAGAGCTCATATGGAGTCTTCTCCATCCCCTTTTTGATATATGCTCTATTTGAGATGTAGCATGCTGTGCTCATTGCATCTGCCCAAAACATTTGAGGCACTTGTTTCTCATTCAGCATGCTCCTTGCCATTTCTGTGAGCACTCTATTCTTTCTCTCCACAACACCATTTTGTTGAGGAGTATGTGGGGCAGAGAAGTTGTGTTCAATACCACTTTCATCACACAGCTCCATGAACTCCTTGTTCTCAAATTCTCCACCATGATCAGTCCTGATTGCAATAATCTTGGTGCCTTTTTCATTCTGTAATTTCTTAGCAAGCACACAAAAGGCATCAAAAGTTTCATGTTTTGAGGAAAGAAACATTGTCCAAGTAAACCTTGAGTAGTCATCCACAACCACAAGAGTGTATAGACTTCCACCTAGACTTTTCACTCTTGCAGGCCCAACTAAATCCATGTGGACTAGTTCCAATGGCCTACTTGTGGAGACTGTCTTCTTGGTTTTAAACGAAGACTTTGTTTGTTTACCCCTTTGGCATGATTCAAAAATTAAATCATGCTTGACTCTAAAACTAGGAATTCCTATGACTAGCTCCTTTTTAACTAGCTTATCAAGTTGAGTAAAATATACATGAGCTAATCTCTTATGCCATAGCCAACAAGTTTCATCATTTGAAATAAAACATTTTTATTCAAGTTGTTGGCATAAATCTAAAGTGTATAAGTTACCATTTCTATTTGCTTTTAGTTTACACTTAAGATTAGTTTTATTTAATTCTAAATCCCTCTTATCAACAATAAGGCATTCATTGGAATAAAAAATTACCCAGTTACCATGGTCAGTGCTTTGGCTTACACTCAGCAAATTATGGCATAGACCATCCACCAGGTATACATCCTTGACAGGACCAACTTCCCCAACTCCAGTGATCTTTCCACTTTGATTTCCACCAAAACTGACTTTGGCTCCTTCTTTTATCACTAGATTGTTGAACTTGTTCTTGTCACCAGTCATATGCCTTGAGCATCCACTATCAATGTACCACTTTCCTTTGTTGGATGCTTTAAGGCACACCTACACAAATTAGACAGATTTAGGTACCCAAACTTTCTTGGGTCCTTTAGGATTAGTTTTGGGCTCTTGGTTTGTAAAAACCTTAGGCACATGAGTTCCCTTAGGAACCCACTTATAGGAGCCACTAATTCCATACTTCCTTGGATTGCAGGTAGATTGAGTATGGCCCTTTTTGTTACAATAATTGCATAAACTATAAGGTGAAGAATATTCTGAAGATTTTCTAAAATATTTCAAATATGGTTTCACCTTGGTTTCTTCCCATTTCTTCGAAGCTTTCTTTGGCTCATAACCAATGCCGGTTTTGTTTCTAAATGCTTTTTGATCCTTTAAAATTATGTTTAGCATCTCTGATCCTTTTGTAAACTTTTCTAAAGCATTTGAAAGCTTTTCTTTCTCCTTCAACAACTTTTCACAGTTAGAACAACTGTCAGACTTTGTTGGAGGAGGATTTGCTATCGATGGAGGAGTGGCTATCGATAGTGCAACTTTGGGAGATTGTGATAGCTCCTCTTCTATCGATAGTGTAAAGGGAACTTTTGGTGTAGAATCGGAAATATTTTTCTTAAGTTCCTTGTTTTCTTTTCTCAAACCTACAACTTCTTTAGTAAGCTTAGTTAACTCAGTATGCATTTCATTATACATACTTTGAAGTTTAGAATAGGTAGGTTTAGAATCATATACCTCAGTGTCGCTTAGCTCCTCTTGTGCAACCAGGCAGAGGTTTGCACATTCTTCATTATCGCTAGCTTCCTCATCTGAGCTATCACCCCAGATGGATGATACATATGTTTTCTTCTTTCCAAAGGACTTCTCCTTCTTTTTCTCCTTTTCCTTGAATCTTTGAAGACTTGGGCACTCTGCTTTGAAGTGACCAGGCTTCTTGCATTCAAAACACATAGGAGCTTTCTCTTTCTGAGAATCCTTTCTGAAGCTAGGACCACCTCTCTGGAAACCTCTGTTGGATATTTTTAGTTTTGATGATGTCAAATATAGAGTTAAATGTAGTAAGAAAAAAGTGTGGATAAAGTGTTTATCTCCTACTATCTATTAGATTATGTTTGCTATATGGTTACTGTGATTGAAAGCATTGCATATATGATTACATAACATATCCATAGATGATTTCTTATGATTTGGGCTCAGATTGCATTCATAAGAGCATATAACTTAGTCTGGAATAAACTGAGATAAAGAATCATGATGACTAAGTAGAAGTTTTATCGCTAAAGGTCTTCACCATAGCTAATG
Source organism: Mimosa bimucronata (assembly GCA_037074515.1). Classification (NCBI taxonomy): domain Eukaryota; kingdom Viridiplantae; phylum Streptophyta; class Magnoliopsida; order Fabales; family Fabaceae; genus Mimosa; species Mimosa bimucronata. The sequence continues at coordinate 9,711,125 of CM073446.1, forward strand.
GAATGTGTAGAGCTAGCCTAAGCAAATAAGAATAGATCCTATCGCTAGACTTTGTCTCTATCGCTAAGGCCCCTCAGATAACATAAATAAATACTCGGGGAAGAATGTTAGATCAGTTAACATAGTAACTAGCGATAATGAGATTAGCTATCGATAGAAAAAATGCTTATTGAGATGACATCTAGTACGCTAAACATTGAACTAAAAAGAATATGCTAGCGATAGCATGATTTGCTATCTATAGCATGATTTGCTAGCGATAGCATGATTTGCTATCTATAGAGAATACTTTGAAATTCCTTAGCTGATATATTGTCTCCATCTCTTTGAGCTAATGAAATGCACTATCGATAACTTCCACTGCATAAATACTTGTTTAGCTAACAGCTCTAAGTACAGGTCTTACACTGTCAAGCTAGCGATAGCTAAGGGAGCTAGCACTAATGATAAAGCTGCTGTGCAAGCACAACGGTGCAGGTTACTGTTACTCACAGTCTCTATCTCTCTTAGCTCATCCTCTGCAAGATTAGTTGAAGCAAGAGAAGAAAGAAAACTGTCAACGGCTAGTTCTCCAAGTCTCCAACGGACAGATTTATCTGATCATATATATAAACCAAAGACATCAGAAACAAAAATAAGAAGAATGGAATATACAACGATGGAACAATGACGAGATGAAAACAGAGGGCTATTCGCAGATTACACAGAGTAATAGCCAAATCCAAGTGAGCCCAGATCTGAATAGATTATGATGAGTCGAGCGAATTAGAATAGAAGAGCTAGAGCACACATTGTTCAAATTATCAAGCTCTATAATTTGTATTTCATTATACTCCTTTCTGTACTTCAGTGATTATCAAAATCCCTTCTTTGAGAGAAGTAAACTTTCTTTATAAACATTCTGTTTTAGTGAGTGAAGCTCAAGATTGGGTAATCTTGAGTGGGAAACAGATTGTATCCTTACAGGTTGTAAGGGGGAGCATTTAGAAGGAGTCTAAAGCTCGTTAAAAGGTTGGCAGGTGATCCCGTGTTGTAAAACCTGTTGTAAAGGATTCACAAGTGCCCAGCTAAACTTGTGGGTTGTAAAGGCTTCTCTTGTGCCCGGTTTTAAACAAGAGGGTAGTGGAAATCTCAGGTGGAGCCTGAGGACTGGATGTAGGTCAGGGAAGACCAAACCAGGATAAATACTGTTTGCATTATCTCTTCCCTTAACTCTCTTAGTTTCCAGCATATCTACATTATATATCTCTTAGTGCATTTAACAGTTCTGGAAAGATTGCATTCATTGTGTTTTTAGAAAAGAGAAGTTTTGAGTTTTTATCCTATCACCCAATTCACCCCCCTCTTGGGTGACAGCCAGCACTATCAACCTTCTTTTCTCCTGAAGAATTTCTTAAATTTTCTCACCATGAGGGCCATATCTTCATCATCCATATCTTCATCATCAACTTCATCTTTTTCAGATGTAGCAAGGGCAAGAGACTTCTTCTTGGTATTTCCCTGAGCTTACCTTTGAGCTATCAGAGTTGGCTCATATTCAGCAAGAGTACCAAACAATGGACTTGGTTGATTCACCTTGCATTTCTTGAATGGCAGTAACCTTCATAAGCCAATCACCCTTTAACACTTTCAGAATCTTGCGGACTTGTTCTTTCTCTGAAATTTTTCTTCCCAGAGTAGCAAGGTTGTTGATGAGATGAGTGAATCTGATTTCCAAGTCTCTTATCTTCTCTCCTTCCACCATTTCAAATTTGTGGAACTCTTCAACAAGCATTTCCACTCTTCTGTCCTTCACTCCGGAGGTTCCTTCATGTGCAATCTACAGAGCTTCCCACATTTCCTTAGCAGTATTCAGGTGGCTGACTCTAAAAAATTCTGTTTGACTCAGAGCACTTTGAATCATCAGAATTGCCTTGCTATTTAACTCGAGATCAGAAATATCTTCATTTGTAAATTTGCTTTCACTCTTCGAATTGCCTAAAATATTTGTAGGCACAATGTCCCCTTCTTCTATAATCTTCCACAATCTATACCCATTTGCTTTGATGTATATCTTTATTTTGAGTTTCCAGAAAGTATAATGCTTTCCATCGAAGCCAGGGGGTTTGTTGATGGAACTTCTTTCAGGCAAGATATTCTCATACGATGCTATTTTTTGATCTTTGCTTCTCAGACTCGTTGGAATCAAAAAGAGAAGACCTGCTCTGATACCAAATGTGAATGGCAAAATGCACAAGAGGGGGTGAATTGTGCTTTTCAAAATTAAACTGTAAATACAAAGACAATCCTTTATATTGGTTCGGCTAAACACTGCCTACGTCCAGTTCTCCAACTCCTCGTTGGGTTCCACTATACTACAGGTTTTACAACAAGGGTTCACCTGCCAACCTTTACAAAACAGAGCTTTAGACTTCCTCTAAACGCTCCCCCTTACAAGTTGTAAGACTACAACCCTGTTCTAAAGTCCCAAACTTTAGAACAACCTCAAACAGTAGAGGATTTCAATAAATGAGTTAACTTAATGAACAGATTTTGATAAACACTAAAGTACAAATAATCCGACTAAGAGTAATAACGCTTTGAGGAGTGAGTAGATAAGAATAATGAATGTAAGTTCGTCAGTTTATTCTTTTCTTCATAAATGCTCAAGTCTTGGTATTTATATCTCTTCACAGCTTTTTCTTTTCCTTCAGCTCCAATAGGTCGTTTGAATATGTTCGTTGAGCCCTATTAGCCGTTGGCATAAATGTTGTTCTTCATCTCAGTCAACTTTCTTCTCTTGCTTCATTTAATTCTTGCAGAGAGTGAGCTAAGAGAAACAGAGTCTGTGAGTAACGATAACCTGCAACATTGTACTTGCAAGCAGCTTTATCAGTAGCGATAGCTCACTTGGCTATCGCTAGCTTCATAGTGTGAGTCTTGTACTTAGTTGTTAGCTAAACAAGTATTCATGTGAAGTACAGTAGGTATTATCGCTAGAGAATTTCATTAGCTCAATGACAGAAACAATGCATTAGCTATCAGAATGAAGTTATTTCAACAAGTGATTTCGTTATCGATAGCTGAACTTGTTATCGCTAGGAGCTATGTTATCGATAGGTCATTTCATTAGTTCAATATAATAGCTTATCTGAATGGCTAAGTGTTCTGCAATCGATAGCTATTCTCGTTATCGCTAGTGACTATGGTTCATTACTGATAGCTGTTCTAATCAATGTTTTCTGTTATCTATGAGGCCTTAGCGATAGAGACATAGCTTAGCGATAGTGATCTATTATTCTTTGCTTAGACTAGCTCAACTCATCATATTAGCGATAGTGAAGTTCTTAGCGATAGGAATATTTACTTCAGTTTATTGCTAAGTCTTCATTAGCTATTGTTATCCTAAGCCTTCCATTTGTTAGAGATAGTGTATCTATAACCTACACTCTTTTACTTAGTCATATAACATGATTCTTATCTCAACTCATTCCAGACTAAGTTATACGCTATCTATTCATTTTACTTATGTTATTTATGGGTCCAGTCCTCATCAAAACTTAAGATTCTAACAATAATAAGTCAAAACATAAGAATGCGGAAGCAAATACAAGCCTAAACAGTTGGCAATATACATCCCAAACATAATCACCAGCCAACTCATAGCCTTAGTGCTAATTGGTCGGCTTGTCCCCTTCCCCTGCGGCCTGGTCTGTGCATGATCGCCTACAAAAATGTAAAAATAATAGGGTGAGACAAATATGTCTCAATAACCACAATTCAACTCAATACACGAGTGAGGATGGGTTGGCAAAGTATCTAAAGGGTACTGCATTTCAGAAAATATGTAAACCACCAAAATACATATATATAAAACATATAATCACAGGAAAGGCGGTTGACAATCCAAGCATAATAGATACATATTATGAAGTGATATTGTGCCCCTGTCTAAAATCAGGATGGCATCCTTCTCTCTGTATAAAATCAGAATGGGGACTCTCCCATCTAAAATCAGGATGGGGATTTCCTTGTCTAAAATCAAGGAATGGTCCTTGTCTAAAATCAAGATAACCAGCAGTCCCTGTCTAAAATTAGGATGATTAGTACAAATAACCGTTCGGTGGGCCTACCGATGTTTACATCCCACGATGATACAATCTAGTGTCATGTGCAGCAATTACTATATTGATAATTAATCTTAGGTATTTCACAATTTCTCATTTACAATAATTAATACATCAAAGGATCATAGTTTGCCAATATATCCAACCAAGTTACTGCATGTATCATAACAAATCTTATTGATATCATTGTATTAAAATAGTTGTAATCTCAAAAGTACCCAATAGACTATTTGATATGAAAGTAGCACTTGAAATCCATTATTGCATGATAAGCAGATAAATATATATAGAAGGGATTTAGAAAATCCCAACTAATGTCACACACACCAATATAGTGAGGTGAGAGTGGTTACCTGAACTTGCCAAAAGCAAGAAAATACCATATTAACGCAATCATCGAGTTCAGCTCGACCCACCAGTGTCTATAATCACCCAAAACATAAGCATTAGGTCAAGACACATCATAAAGTGACATTAACCTTAAAACTTGGGACCTAGCCCACAATAAATCCAAAGGGGTAAATAAATTAAAAACATAATCAATTAACTTAGATGAGTACATAATTCCACTTTCATAAGCCCCAAAATCTCTCACTTGAACCAAGAACCCAAGTTTTACTCCAATTTCAAATCCAAGCCTAGAGAAAACATCCTCCAACCATTAACCACAATCCTTTGCAATCAAACTACACGATTAAATCCTCAACTTAACATTCACTTTCTATTGCACATCATAACTTTGCAATTCAAGCCTAGGCCAAAGTGGTCTATCATCAAAATTCAATCAATCTCATTCATTTAAGACTTTAACCATCAATTCCCAATGTCCATTATCATAAAATAATCATCTCACCATCCCATATCATTATCCACTTTAATTTCCTAAGCCTATAATAAGGGTTTCCTCTCTTTGAATACCAAAAATACCAATCAATCAATACTCCACAAACCGTTTTCTTTATAATCATAGATAAGCACAAATAAACCTATGGGAACCATTGAAACCTCAAGATTCAAAATAAATTTTGAAATCATCACAAACCCTAGCTTATTTAAGCTCTAGATTAAGAAAAATCTCAAATAGGGTTAAAGCGAAAGAACTCATACCAGAAGAAATCTCAATAGGCTCTAATGATACTAATGATAACATAGAATCCATTAAACAACTCAGAAATTTCAAATTAAAGCCTAAACCCTATAACCCCAAATGGTAGAAATTTGAAAAATATGGAGGATTAACAAAAGAAATCAAAATTAGGGTTCTTAACAAGTAGATTAGAAGCCTCAAATCAACCCCAAATGCTCCTTCTTGTAAACCTTAGTAAAGCTCAAAATGGATCTCCCTCTCTTTTCTTTCTTCCCCCAGCTGGAATGACGCTGAAATTTTGGGTTTTCAGCCATAGCAAAACCACTACAAATGGCGAGAATTTCGCTCACCGAGAATTGGGCACGGCATAACCCACAGCAAACCAAAAATTACGAGTCCACAGCGAACATCTCCAAATTTTTCCTGAAATTACAAAATTACTCTTATCCTTAACCCAACCAAACTGATCTCCAATGGATATTGATCATCATAATTCAATACTAATTAGCTTATAATCCTCAATGAAATTCTAGGATGTTACAAATGGCTTCTATTGAATTAATGATAACTTCGACCTTCCCAATATGTCGGGCTTAACATAGATGATGTCCTTGGATGATACGTAATATTTCTGTAATTGTAGATTGCCATCTGTTAGTTTACAACAAAAACCACATACCTACTCTTGGGATGCATTTCTGATTAAACCACAACATCTGCACCGCCCATCCTGTAAAACTGAGCCATCCAGCTCTAACTTAAACCAATCAACCTTTCTTCTTGTGTCATCCTGACCTATTGTGCTTGCCTCCAAACAAGATGGGTATGTATCTAATAGATCTTTGTTATCACAAGCTTGGTAGTAGCACTTTCTAGCAATACTCACAATGAGATCCTCTTGTGGCTCAAAAATGTGGTTGCACCTAGAGTACCATATATCCTAGCAAATGTACCTAATGAGAGTTGCCCATGACAGCTTCTTAATAGTAGCTCTCACCGTTTCTAGCTTTATGTTCCATTTTCTCCATTCTACCATTTGAATAGTAAAGAATGGTTCCCATAAGGTAGGGGTGATCACTGATTTCCATCGCTCCCTCATATTCACATAATCACGGACCATATGCATGAAACTTTCCTACACTTCACATCCCAACGGACATCTATCCAAGATCGCAAGGTTCCTTTGTTCTCTTAAGGCCATTGTGCGTGCCCTGTTGTGTGGAAGCAACCATAAGAATGCATTAATTTTTTTTGGGTCCTCTACAACATCTTCCAAACTGATTCTCCTTGCTCCCTGTTAAATGTATAAAGTGAAGAATATGCAGATTTAATGGAGAAGGAGCCATCACTGGATGTTTTCCAATAAAATTTGTCCTCTCCTCTCTCCTCTCTCCTCTCTCCTCATAAGGTGGATGCGAGCGAGTGATACGATTAGCCATTTAGGAGGGGAACCACCAGTTGAGTTTCAGAATGTCCCAATCCCCCATTGGGGACACATAATCGCTCACCATTTCATCTCTATTAAAAAAATCCTTCCAGACCAGGAATTACATCAATGAGAGGTAGGTTTATTTCTGACCAATTCTCGAAACCACATATTTGTATCATGACCATTCCCTACTTTCTTTCCCAAATGAGCTGTGAATTTATTCCAGACCATGCAGATATCCCTTTGTGTTAATGAATATGACTTTCTCTTTTTTTTACCTTTGGCATTGGTTTCTCTCCGTGCATGTACTCTTCACAAAGCATCTTGACCTAAAGAGCATCTCTATTGGTGACAAGGTTCTAGCAAACTTTCATCATATAAGCTTCATTTTGGACCAGAAGGTTTTTAATGCCGATAGCTCTACCGTGTTTCTCTATGGTAACATTATTCCATGCCAACAAGTGAAGTTTCTTGGTATCTTAATTCTCACCCCACAAGAAGCCCTTGCTAGTTTTTTCCAACTCCCTCATTAGCTTCTTATGGAGTAGAATTGTCTGCATATAATAAGATAGAAGAGCATCCAATATCGCCTTTATTAATATGGCTCTGCCTGCAATATTCAGATATTTGACTTGCTAACTCGATAGTCTGTGTGCACTTTCTCAAGGATTGGGACAGAAATAAAGTAAGACGGTCTCTTGTGAATGAGAGGGATACCAAGGTATTTGGAAGATCTCCCATGAGACCTACTCCCATACGCTCACTTTAAGCTGAGGATATAGAAAAGTGCACATTTCTTGAGAAACATATATTTGTTTTTCTCCTTGTTCATATTTTGATTCGATGCTTCACAGAAAGTTCCCAATCAATCTGTTATCACATCCACTTGGTTTGTAGAAGCCTCCCCAAATAAAATCAGGTCATTTGAAAAGAAAAGGTCTGTGATTATTGGGCCTCTAGAGGTTAGCCTTATCGATGTCCACGGTTCAACATCTACGGCATCCTTTATAACATGGCTCAACCTCTCCATATATAGAATGAAAATATAGGGGGATATAAGATCACCTTGTCTAATCCCTGTAGTTGATCTGAACTTAGTCTTCTCTCCATTCCAAAGCACCCTAAAGGATGCGCTTAAAATACAAGCCATGATAAACTGGCACAACTAGTCTTCTATCCCTACTTTTGTTAGAGTATCATAGATAAATGGCCACTCTAATCTGTCATAAGCTTTTTAAGGTCTACCTTTATAGCTAGCCAACCCTCTGATCCCTTCTTTGTTCTCATAGAGTGAATTATCACCTGGGTAATGATAATGTTGTCATTAATTTGCCTCCCAGCTATGAAACTACATTGGTGTTTTCCAATCACTTTCCCCATGATGCTTTTAAGTCTTGCTAATAATCTTAGTAATTACCTTATAACTTACATTACATAGAGCAATTAGGCAAAAATCCATAATGGATTCAGGGACTTTCTTCTTGAGGATAAGGACTAGATTGGTTTGATTTAGCCTTTCTACTAGAGTTGGGTTCCCCGAGATTTCTCTAACCATGTTGCACATATCTACCCCCCATCATCCCCTAGAATTCTTGATAAAAGAAAGCCTATATTCCATCCGGCCCAGGTGTTTTGAAACTCCTAGATTGAAAAGCACTTGTTTACTTTCCTCATCCTCTACCCCAGGAGATAAAACTCTGACCCCCATGGCTGTCAAAGATAGGAATGTGTGACAGGTATTAAGCTGTTGAGCTACTGTCTGGTTTGCACTGAACAGGTTCTTATAATAATCACAAGCCATTCTTTTCAACAAATCTTGGTAAAAAGTCCATTGTCCTTGGTCATCCTCTGGGCCTTCAATTCTATTCTTCTTCGACAAGACATTAGTGCTACATGGAAGTATTTGTTGTTGCAATCACCCCACTTCAAACAATTGCACCTTGACTTCAAAAACCAAATCAGCTCTTTCTGGGCAAGGGACTTATTATACTCCTTCTAAAGGTCTCGCCCACTTGACACAAGAACTGGCTATCCCTTTGACTTTTCACCCGTTCAACCCCTTCAATCCTTTTCATCAATGTCTTTTTCCCTGAGAAAATATTGCCCACCTTGTCTTTATTCCATTGAAGTGCATTCATTATATAGCGCTCATTTTTCCACCCACAATCTTGACCTCCAACTCTGCTCAACCTCATCTCTAAATCCCTTTTCAAGAAATCATGCAGCTTGGCATCTAAAAGTGGTCTCTTATCCCCTTGAGATCTTATTCAGATCTATCTTGATCCATAAAAGGTCTGTGGTATGATCCAAATTTCGACATATGATGGACTCTAACAAGTGGGAAATGATCAACAAATTCGTCATTGCATAAGGCCCATTCAATTATTACCTTAATGAAATTTTTCTCCCAAGTAAATCTCTCTCCCACCCATTCAGTAAGTCTCAGGTTAGCCCGGTTCTTGCAAACAATGAATTGTTTCATAACAAGATAATTTGGTAGAGCACCTCTAGTTTTGTCACCTGCCAATAAATAAATGTTAAAATCGCCTACCACAAGCCATTGCTATTTTATAATAGAGCTAAGGTTGACTAATTTCACCCATAGGTCTTTTCTTAGTAAATAATAAGGTTCTGTGTATATGCAAGACAACCAATAAGAGCTATTATTACTCTTTTGAGTCACACAGTGATAAATTCCAAGATTTGCACATATTTTCTTTCATTTTAGATGTCTTTTATCATGTTATTTGGGCATTGTTTTATATCTTATGAAGAAATTATGTTCTAAAGTAATTGCATGCACTTAGCGGTAAAAATAACATTTTTTGAATGCTTTTGTGATTGCTCTTGAATTAATTGATTATTGGGAGCTATTCATCTTGCTTGATGTTATTTTATATTGTAGAAAGCTTGAAAATGGGAGAAATCAGGGCAAGAAGATGAAAATTAAAAAGAAAAAAGAGTCAAAATACAAGTTTATGGACAAATTGTGAAAATTACAGAAAATACCCAAAACTTTCTGAAAATAGCAGAAAAGCCCCTCGTTGGTTGTGGCATTTCCCGTGCCTAGCTACACCGAACACTACGGTGAATGTCCACGACAGAAACTCTGAAATGCGATTTTTTGCTATTTTTGACCCGGATTTGACCCAAATCAACTCTAACCCGATACCCATTTTTTCTAGACTTAAAATAGTCGAACCCTAACCATTCCTATGAAGTTCCTTCACTCCATTTCCATCTCTGCTCTCTTCCTTTTCCATTTTCTTCATCCCAACCTCCATTTCTTCCATTTTCTTCCACTTCTTCCATCTATCTTCCATTTCAACCTCTTCCTTTTACACCCAAGCTTCATGGCCAAAATTTCCACCTCATTTGGGGCTCTTCTTGATGCCATGAGAGGCTAGGGTTTTCAACTCTTGAAGATGGGTGAAGAGAAATGAGTTATAAGCTTCAAAGTGGAGTTTCTATGTTTCATCCTTTGTTCAAGCTATAGGTTTTTCAATTCCTAGATTTAGATTTTGTAATTTGTAGTTGGACACATTTGATTATGTTTTAAAAGTTGAATGCTAATTTGTGGTTTGGATTTATGATCCTCAATATGTAAGATATTATATATGTTCAATTATGGTTCCATTGATTTCTATTTATTAAGCATGTTTTCTAGGTAGTTTGACTGAAGTAGGATTGTAATTGAACCTAAAACATTGCTAATCCATAATCCCACTGTAAGAGGTTTTAATAATGCGTAAATGAATGGGTACACGAGTTTAGGCATTATACTTGCCATTTGGTGGAGTATGATATATTAGAAAACTTAGAGAAAACCCAATTTTACTAAGTGGTGGTAAACAATATCTAGTGAGATGGATGACCATTAGTTAGATATTGGACTAAAGATGGCTTTAAGGTCTAGTATATTAATAGACTTAATAGAAATTGTTTGTCAATGAACTTGTTAGTTGCATAAGAGGCATTGGACTTTAATCCCCTTAGTCTTAATTCATTGAATGAGATACCACCAATAAATTAGGACTCTAGGATTAATCAAGTGACAATGCTGGATACCGGTTGTTGGATCTAAAGCCCCTTATAATTCACAAGTTCATTCATTGGCTAAATTGCTTAATCAATTTGGCTTGGAAGAATTAATATGCAAGATTCTGGTATTGATTATTCCAATCCAAGCCTAACTTAGGGGAATTCCTCTTAAGGTAATTTGATAATTAGCCAAGAAACTCTCATTATCCTAAGAGAACAATGATTGCACTTAATCCATTTTTAAGAGATTCACTTCATCCATTTTCCATTCACTATCCTATCTTTATAAAAAAACACAAAAAATAACTAGTTTAGTATTTTTATTCTCTTTCTTGCATTCACACTCATTTATAAGAAAACCAAAATTATTCCCCCTGTTCATATAGCATTTCATAACATTTAGATCACTTAGGAACCAATAAAAAGTTCTTCGGGAGAGAGAACGACCCGAGGTCTTTGCCCTTTAATACAATTCTTAGTTTGTTTTGCATTTAACCCTAAGAGATAAGACGACAGTCAAATCAAACATGTAGGAGCTGGGTCAAAGATGTAGCATACTTAACTGTCAGTGTCATATTCCATAAGAACTAAATGCCCATAGCATATCCAGTAATCTCAACCCTAATCCAGTGGCGGAAACCCGGTTTCTTCATGACTTGATCAACCTTATTCCCATTCACTCGAGTTTCCAGCATAATCAAAATACCTATTTCTTTCCCTCTTACTAAGTCTTGAATTCTCCAAGGAAAAAGTTGAGGCTGTGCCTCGACAATTCCATGACATGCAATTCATAATGAAACTTATTTATGGGATTAACTGGACAAACCTCATTGGTTTGAATGATCTTCGTGCATCGCCATATCCTCTAGACCTTGTTCCTCTCCGTCGTCATCCCTAGTCTTAAAACATTATTCACTTGCTTCAACATTCTCCCCTTCGAAATTCAATTCTCGAGCAATTACATTTTATCTAGTGGTTTGAATTTCAAAGATTCCATCAGTTGTTGCCCCATCTTTGTCTGTTAAATAGTTGTAAGGATATCAGCTTGCGATACTTTAGTCTTCTATGCAAAATTAGGGATTAAAATTTCCCCAATTTGATTTCCTCCCTACCCTATTTTTCCTTCAGTCAGAACTGGGCCTGGTCTTTCTACCAAGCCCATTACTACAATATGGACTCTAGCAGCTTGTTTTTCCGCAAGAGAGGAGATGCCAATTTGGGTTGAGTGATTTGAAGCCTTTTTTGACCCCTTACCCTTTTATTTTCTTTTAAGCTTTTTTCTGGTCCATGGCCCTTCTCTCTAAGTTACCCATTAAGGTTACCTTCCTCTCCTATACCCTTTTCCTTTCCCTTGTCATTTACGTGTGTCGTTGTCTCCATATCTTCAACATCTTTCTCTTGATCAACCATCTTTGTCCTACTATTTTCTCCATTTTTGACAAATAACTTTTGCATATTAAAGCTCTATGGCTCTTGGTTTTTCATCCCCTTATGTAAATCATCCTGCTCGTCTTTTCTTCTTCATTTATGCGACAAAGGCTTTTGTTTTTTCAAGGTTTTCTATTCTTGTCTTTTGGGGATATTATTTTCTTTTTTGAGTACATGGAACCTATAGTCCATTTTGCCATTAATATCACTAGGGTTGACTTTCTTCTTACTGCCCCTTTTTTGTTGATCCTAGCCTTTATACATCTTTGCTGATAGGTCGCTATCTAAAGGTACGTTTAGCTTTGACCTACTCCCCGTACTCCTCGCTTGCGTCAATCCCTGCATACCGAACTGAGGTTGGCTTGTCGGAGTTTTAATGACCATCAGAGGGATCATTTTTGGTTCAACTTGATCTGTATTTATTGCTCTTTTATTTGTAGGTCCACCTAGAGAACATTAATCTTGGTTGTGCCCATATTTGCCGCATGAGAGGAATATTATGCCTAATCCCTCATTCAACCGTGAATACTTTTTCCCTCAGTACAAAATGGGACAAAAGCTTGTTTTGAGATCAATCTCCACACTAATTTGATCAAACTATCCTCTTTCAACTAGGTTATGCTTGTCTTGAGAATGTGGAAGCGTGTTCATGTCCACCTTCAAAGCTTTGCCAATGAGGTTCCCTAGTTCGAATATGTAGTCCTCTACATACATGTGAATGGGAATAGTGGGTACTCTAGCCCAAATGGTTACCTTTCAAACCTTGTTATAGAAAAGATTGAAATTAGGGCTCCATCTTTGCAGTGCTAGGTTATGTGTCCTTGAATGATGTAAGGACCATCATATAGAAGTCTTCTTCTCATCTCTAAATCTTTTGTACGGAAAATGAAATAGTTATTGGGGAGGTTAATTATCTCAAAATTTCTATCCTTTAGCATCCACTACACTCTATCTATCACAATTTTTAGGTTCAAGTTCTTCCCTAGTAGGGCAATTATAAGTAAGTCCTTCCATGGCAAGTAGAAGTTCTTTAGACGATCATCATCCACATTCAGTTTAGGTAAAGACTAGAGAAGGTTGCAAAATGTTCAAGTGTTAACGTAGGTGCAGTCTCTTCCTCCTCTTTTTGCCATCCTTCCTTCAGATTAGCAAAAGCTGGTTCCTCTACCTTGCTTTCCTTTGTTCCCATTAGTTTCTCCTTGTAAGAAATAGGTTTTCTATCCCACCCTCTATTTTTTGTCTGCCCTTGAGAATTTTCACCTTCCCCTTAGAATTGGAAGCAGGCTTCTGTGGTCCTTCTTTAGTTGGCTCCCCATTCATGTGTTCGGTTGCAGCATCCTTCATATCAGTGTTTTTGGCCATTTCCTTGATGTTCCTTCTTCTCATATCATCTTCTTCCTTGGAGGATTCTAGATCATTTGTTGTCAGGCCTCCTTGGTGTATGACTTGCGCTTCGACCATCACTCTCACTAACTTTCTCTCTCATCTCTCTTTCCCCTAAGAGAATTTCTTTACATAAAAAAGATATTAAACTCGACCCAACTACCGTCCATTCTTATTTTTATTCATATTTTCATGAAAAATTGAAGACATTCCACCAATAAAACCAAGACTGAAATAAGTTAGCACTATAAATTCTTGAGGTTTGCTCAACGGTGGGATCTCAAGACATCCAAGGTTTGAGCTGTAATGTTGGTACTGATTTATCAAAAAAAAAAAAAAAACCATAATGATATCCCCATAACTTCTCAAATTTCTATCGGAAGAACAAAATAATATAGTGCTAGACTTAATTTATAAACTTGCCAAACTTAATTTATAATCTTGCCAAAATTAATTTATAAACTTACCAAACTTAATTCAATTCTTTAAATAAAAAACCGAGCCATGGGGAATAGTAATAGAAAATTTTGTTCCAAAGTGCAGGATTGAATATTGAGAAGATCGAAAAGATCATTCTTATCATTTTTTTTTATTAATGATCAAATTATAAACATTTTGGCCCAAAAGATTGGATCTTACTTCATTTGAAAACAATTTTTGCAAATGAATTTTGAGAGGGGAAAATAACGGAAACATGCTGGTGAAAATAACATTTTTTTTCTCCGTATTAAAATATTTTGATCAAAACAAGGTAATTATATAATTTAATTTTAAAATAATAAATTTATTAATTATTATATTTTCACAAGTCTCTATATTAGACAACGAATTAATTTTTACCTTTCAATGATATTTTTTCAATTTCCAAAATTAGATGTTCGTATTAATCTACACCTGTATTTTTTTTAAAAAAACACCGTGCATACTCCCGTAGGAAAAAACAATATACCTTTCCACTTTCCAGATAATTGTGGATGAAATGTTGAAATTAACAATTTAACATTTCAAAAGATGCAAATGGAAGTTTGGCCAAAAAGGAGGAGACTGATATTCTTGAAAAAAAAAAGAAGATAAAAATTCAAATAAAATACTTTGAACTAGTACCATCAAAAACAAATATTTGATATTCAAATTCTAAAATGTTAGTAACTTAGTATGTTCAAAGCTACTCATTCTCTTATGAAATATATGATTTATTCACATAATTTGATTGAATTAATGATGCTGGATAAGTTAGTTAATATGACATATATACCTTCTTTAAAACATCCAAACCATCTTTCTCAATGCCTTTCTTACTTGATTATATTAAGAGAGTATCAACGGAGACAATTTAGGAAAACATTAACAAAAATTAAAAATAAGTCTTATAAACCAATATCAACTCCCTAAATAGATCTTATATTAAAGAATGAAGAGAATACCAATGATTGTAATTGATTTTCTTAAAGACATATTCTTATAAATATATTCCCTTTGTTCTTAATTATCATAGTCCGTTACTTTTTAAAAAAAATTAAGGATGAAAAATATAAAATTTAAATTGTTTATATTTATTTTTTGTCAAAACTAATTTATTATACTTATAAACTATCATATAATCCAATTACATATAACATATATTAAAATACGTTAATGGTTAAAAATACACATATGATTTTGTCAAAATTAAATAAGTTAAGATTCGGGCCATTAGGTGCAATTTTCTCTTTTAAGAAAATTCCGTTCCGTTACTTCCTGCTCGTCAGTCGTCCCTTCGACCTTGATGAGTAGTGATGATGAGTGAGTGATGAAATAGTTTTCCTTTTCCCAAAATTCAAAAAATGATTCGTTCGTGCGAGAAGAATTGAATCATGGCGATTCTGTCATCGTCACGCGTGCTTGTAACCTCACAGATTGCGCCACGTGTACAACATTCACCGACTTCCTTGGCTCACTGTCCCAAAACTCCGTTCAGCTCCTAACACTCATCACAACTCTCCTTTCATTTCATTCTCCTTCTTATTTAGCCGTTCTTCGATGTTCTTAACCCTAAAAAATCTCTGACGATAGTTCGGATTCTTACTTTGATTCGAATGCTTGCGAGGTTTTTTTAGCATTCGTCCCATTCGTGATTTGGAGCTCTGATTGAAGGTCTGTTTTTGTTTTTGTTTTTTTTTTTTGTTTTTTTTTTTTTTTGCACTTTGAGTTTTGACTTTCTTTGACTGGTCTCTGGTTTTTGGTTTTTTCCAGTTTTCTAGACTTCGTTTTACCTTGCGTTTTTCGGTTTTGTTTGTGGATTCCTTTCTCAATTTCTGATAATCGGTGCTGTAAACAGTGCTTTTCTTGTCCAAAGTTGTCATCTTTTTGTTATTGTTTTTTACTTTGATTCGTCCTGATCCGACTTTCGTTCATGATGTTAAGCTCTTAGTGGCCTTTTCCTCTATATTTTGTGTGTGTGTGTGTGTGTGTGTGTGTGTGTGTGTGTGTGTGTGTTGTTATTTTTTTTTCTGGTTTTGCTAAAGCGATTTCCTGTAATGTTTGAATGCTTTTGATAATAGAAATTGTATGCTTTAATTGATGAAATGGGTTGGTTGGGTGCTATTTCTGAAGGCTTTTACATTCAGTGGCTTACTTATTGATGTTCGTCCCTCAACTAGAGTTTCTGGTTGTTGAACCTGTGTACCCAGTAAATGTACTGTGTTTCTAGCTTCCTGAACGAAAAGTTGATCTATTCATTGGGGTGATTCGATGCTGATTCCTGAGTGTTCAAATGAAAATTGTACAGATAAATGTATAAGTGTTTCCCCCTACCGTACTGCTGAAAATTGTAGTACAAAATTTCTAGACATCAGATGCCGGAATTTCTCCTTTTCTTGTATGAGAAAATTATAAAATTATTTATTTACACTAGCTTGCGGATTTTTTCATTTAATTTTTCTTTCTGGATAATTGTCAAACGCTTTACCCCTTTTACCTACTTTTTGAGGGCCATGGTGGTTGGTATCTGTTATTATTCATTGCTTATGTCAATCTCAAGCATTCTAGTTTGGGAGAGGATTTTGTTCTTTAAACAGAGAGTTTGTTTATAACGCTTATAACGAAGAAATTTAGTTCATTTGGTTTTTACCTTAATCAAAAATTGTTATTGGATTGCTGATTCTGCTAGAATCCAAGTCTGTTATGGCTATCCTGTCTTCTTGAACTGCCGGAGTTATCATTTTTTCCCCCTCTAATATCCTCTGCAAAGTAATTTTTGCCTCTTTTAGGAGCCCAGATTTGAATCTTTTTATTGATTGTTGTGCATAGTATAATTTTATTAGACATGGGGTTTATTTTAGGATGCGTGATTTGGATGCAGTAATATCATTACTCGAGATGAGTGGTTCTACTGGGGAGCGTGCTCTCAGAAGTTACCGACGAAGGAAGGCTGTTTTGGATTTGGATCTTAATAGAGCTCCACCTGGTGAGAACCGGGAGCAAGAGGGACCTTCAATTCCGCTGGAACCTCAGTCAGTTCATGCTGTCCAGCTACCACAAGTTGTACAGCCTATTGATGTGGAGGCCATTGAAGATGATGTTATTGAATGTACAGCAAGTGCTTTTGCTGAAGTATACCTCTCCCTTGGATTCATTGTTGATTTGATAATCTCTTTCTTTATTTTATTTTGAGGGCTAACCCCACGGATTTCTCATTCAATTTAGGCTAAAAACAATTCAAGAAGGAATCGTGGGAGGACAGTAGTTGATGTGGATTTAGGTTTACATATTACTCAATTACTCTGTCTTTTCCCTTGTCAAATCTGTCTTTTTTCTTTCTGGTTAACTCCCTCTTCTTCATTTATGATATTTGCAGATTCTCAGGGTTGGATAACTGCAAACACTGCTAACAATTGCAGAAGAGATTCTTCAAGCCAAACACTTCTTAATTCTGATCTTTGTATAAACTTGGAAGGCAGTGGCAGTTCTGAGGTAACAAAATGCTTAAGAACATGTCATGCTTCATACATTAACTCAAAGATGGACATTAACAAAGATTGGTTACAAGAGGACTACAAATCCATTACTGCGCAACAGTCACACACAAAATATTACATCGACACTTCATGAACATGATACAATAGATTTGCCAATTTTTGAGAGGTTGTTTCTTTTGGATCAGTAGCCTCCAATTTTCGCCATTTTGCAAACCTATGTGTGTTGGGGGGCAACAATGGGTTGGGACCCCCTCCTGCTCCCCCTTTCATACACTCTTGGCTTTGGCTTGTGATTCTCTTTAAGCACGCACCTTCCTAAGTCCCATATTTATACCTTCTTTTGCATCTAGGCCCCCCTTGATTTTTCTTTTTTACTACAATTTCATTGGTTTTTTTCGGGGGAAGAAAAATCTAGGTAAAAAATCGAAAAATCTAGAGAAGAATAGGGAGTTGGTGCTTTTTTGTTTTTCATTTTCGTTTTTTGGTTTCTTATAACACAAGAGGCATCTTCTTTGTATTGTGCCATCAGGTTATTTAAAGTATGAATGCATGATGAGGGCAAGAATGGGTGGAATGCTAAACTAGTACATTTGACATTTGTGCTAATCCTTGGAAAGCAATATCTCAGGATTAACGTCTCTTTAAGTTTTGTGTCCTTTGAAATGGGTAATGGTCTTTGAATTGAGTGTTGGGAGGATCTTGGCTGTAGGTTTTTTATCAAAGCTTTTTCTGAACTGATGTCATCTGTCTTTGTTGCATAATTCATTTGGTTTTTCTAGTCTTTTCAAGAGGATATTTTTCTTAAATTCTTCATTTTGCTAGTGATCCCTTGATAGAGGTCTTGAACTTAATTCCTTTTTACCGATTCTTGAGTCAATCCATCTTACTCCTTTGAGTCCTTTCATAGGAGTTTTGAGTTTGAGCTCCAGACGTTTAGGTGTTTCAACTTGCAACACCTGTTCTTTCTTCTCTCAACAGGTTGCTGGATTTCTTTGGTAATTTTATTTGATAATCTAAAACCCTTTTGAAGGTAAAACTATTTGAGTAATTCATTATGGAGGGAGGAAAATATTTCCTTTTTCCCTCACAAAAAACAAACTATATGATATCTATTGTATTGTTTTGTTACCATTTATATTAATGATGCCATGGATGCAAACAATGATATTCCCAGTGTTGTTCATCCTCTCAGCATAACATGATTTTTGTTGTTTTAATGTTATGAGATGCTAGCTACAGAATCAAGTTTTGACTTTTTTTCTCCTTTCATTTTGCTTCGATTGTAATATGTAAATCATCAGTTCTTGGTATCATATAGTTGTGACATGAACAAATGGAATCAGCAGTGGATGTATTAATTAATATTTTGAAAATGGTGCCTTGAATGTCCCTTTTTGCAGTGGGGGAACGATAAAAAGGTACCTAAACCTCCAATGGAGCCTGTCTTTAGCTGTCCAATATGTATGGGCCCATTTACAGAAGAAGTTTCTACAAGGTGTGGTCACATATTCTGTAAGAGTTGCATAAAGGCTGCTATAACTGCACAGGGTAAATGCCCTACTTGTAGGAAAAAGGTTACCGCAAAGGAGCTTATCAGGGTGTTTCTACCATCAACTAGTTGAAACAAGGTATGGCAACACGCTTTGGTTATAAATGAGCTTCTTGAATTTCATTCTTGACCTGATTTGTAAAGGAAACAAACAAGTACTAAGTATTAAAAAAAAAAAAACAAGTACTACATCTAAAAGATGTAGCCAGTAGTTTCTGACTTTCTTCCTCATGATTGGTTGATCTGGAAATTGATCTTGCTGTTTCTGTCAAAGACTTTTAAGGTAGCTCATGAAAAACCTAATTGACTTCCCATATGTGGGGTCGTGAGATTAAACACGGAAATTAGCAATGGCATCAATAAATAAAGATAAACATGATAACGGATTTGAGCATGTCATGCTTGATTTGGATGAACTAAAATAAGCTAGAGGTTCAATTTCTAGATCAAATTTTCTTCAAATTCTTTGTTTTTCTGGCCGGTAAGAAAACAGAAGTAACTTCTCATGCCCTTAATGTATGACCTAATTGGGGAGTTGATTTTGGTCCCTAAATGTAAGACCTTTATCTTGTATTTATCAATCTTCTTCAAAACTTCCCTTGTTGTTCCCTCAACAATAATGAAGTAAGAATAAGATGGAGAGAATTAAGGAAGATGATTAGGATGTTTTAGAAAAATAAATGCTATGTTAACTAACTAAACTCTCTTAATCTAATCAATGCAGTTTTATAGGTCTTACATTAAGGACCAAAGCAGTGGTTTTTATATCTCTGGCTTGGACAATTTTCACTGTACTTGATGTCATTTCCCAAAGTACTTTACTTGTGGTCAGTGTTTTTTCTGTTGACTGAATTTTGCGTTATAGTCTTCCATGCAGACTGGATTTTAGGAGAATCAGGAGTGGAGGAAACCAAATAATACTATGGAGGGAGTTACTGTGCAGTCTTTAGTATGATCTTAATGGTAGCTGCGTGGGGAACTAATATTCTGTTCGACCTTTTGGATAGCATAATTTACTCATGGGGATGCTGTAGGTTGGTTCATATTATTTTTGGCTCAGTTTTTCTTGAGCATTAGTGGTGTCTCATCTAGCGTTACCCCAAAGGATTTATGTATGTGATGTTAAAATGCTTGATAATTTATTTTATAGGAGTCATCTACTGTTGATAAGTGGCACTATATGCTACTCCCCCTGTGTGACTGAAATAATTTTTTTCTCAAATTTGTCCTTATTTATGATTTAGTATATAAGAGAGAGAAATGCGATAATAATATTATAAATGAGTATGAAAGAGAATGTGAACAGAGAGAATAATGATAAGTAAAGGAGAAAAAAATTCATTAAATGATTTGATAAGTTTAGCCAGCTCATATAAAAAAAGACAAATCATTCAATTTTTTGGCTCTTAGACGGAGGGAGTAGTATGCAAGTTTTTTTGGTGTTTGTTTTTGGTGATTGGGCCTTTTTTAAAGTAAATAAACGCAAAATAAATGCCGAAAGGGAGCTATTTGATACAATTAAAAGAAAAAAGGGAGTGTTTGAGAGAAACAAAAATCAATCAAGCAGTTAACACAAGATATTGAATTCTAGTTTAGGTTAAATTGTTTTTTTAAATAAGGAAAAATGATTTAATAATTAAAACATTGCATAGTTTTTACAAGAAGAGGCAGAAGAAATAAATTAATTATAGCAGCATAATTGGTAATAGTGGTTGCTTCAAAAGTAATATGGGAAAAAGCTTTTAGAGGATCTTGAATATCTGATGGAACTACATTATGTCTTGGCAGAAGAAATAAATTAATTATAGCAGCATAATTGGTAATAGTGGTTGCTTCAAAAGTAATATGGGAAAAAGCTTTTAGAGGATCTTGAATATTTGATGGAACTACATTATATATCTTGTGGCATTCAGACTAGTAAGATCCATTAGATGCTTCGTGATATTCCATATTCATAATTCTGCCTGTTAAGGTGATCCAATGCAAAGCAGCATATTCTATTAAAACATATGAGAATATGACAATGTGATGATAAAAAGCCACTTCCATTTTCTGACCACGATCTCCCATTCCAATGCATGCATGATGTCGAATATTCAACTTGCATGATGTAGAATATTCAAACTTTTACACTCATGATCATTAGGCCTAAAAGAGAAGGCCATTGCTATTTTGTGTTTTAGTACCTTCCTTTAGTGCTTTTTTTTTTTTTTTTTTTGCTTTAAATATTCGTTTGTTGGTTGCTCTACCACTTTCTGGATTCGATAACTTAATTGATGATCTCGCTTCAAAGAGATTAAAGAGCTTCTTCCAATAGATTCTTATAACTGCAAATCTGATAAAGGTGAGGGATTTAGAGGGGAGGGGAGGGGAGAGAAAATTTTTGTGAGTTGAATTTAAAAAAATTGAAGAAATGGGGTTGTAATAATTAAACAAATATTAGATGTAAGATAAAAAAGTAAGAGAAAATGATTATAAAATTTTAATCCCACATCGCTAATTTTCTTAAATTCAACTCAAAAATTTTCCCTCTGCTCCTTTCCCCTCCCCTCCCCTCGTACCAAACAGACCCTAATAGTGAGAATCCAGGTTAATGAGTTTGGCTTTGAATTTTTCGTTACTGTGTCATGTAAGCCAACTTTTCTTTCCTATTAATTCAGTTTACACCTAATTGGGACTAAATACATACAACTATGGCAAAACAACGAAGACTTAATACGTAGAGTAAGCATCTTTTAAGATCCAAATGGTATTTTGGCCTTCAAATTATTAACCTGTAAGCATTCAAGTAATTGATTAATCTTCTCTCTCTCCCTATTACTAATTAGGCAATAACTACACTCATCTAAATTAGTAGCAACAATAAATTATTATGGTTTCTCATGGATTCTACAAGCTTAGGGTAATCTGTGGATGCTTGCCGTTTCTGCATTGCTTGAAGACTTGAAGTCTCGAAGTTGATAAACAAATGAAGGTAGAGTTGCAAAATTGGGTTAAGAAAGGTTGATGCAGATTAATCATGTGACTATATGAGTAAGCTTCAACGTGATACTCAAGGATTTACCAATACCCTTGAACCAATGGACAAGTGTTTTTCCCTTTATGACTAAAAAAGGTGTCCCTTGTTATTTCTTTTAATTGTTGGAAATTGGTAAGGCTTTATGCCTTATTTTTAGATGGAGAGAAAACAGGGGGAAAGAAATCTAAGAGAGAAATAAGGAGGGAAATGTGTTTCCCTGTTTGGATAAGGAAGTATAAATAATATTAATTTAAAAAATATCATTTTATATTTTCCTTGAAAATTATTATTTTACATTAAATTATTTTTCAAAAAAATAATTTAGCTTTTAAATATAATAACATGATTATTGTGAAGGAGTATAAATAGGATTAATGTGGGAAAAATAATGAAAGTTGGACATATGTCATATATCAAGGAACGGGGGAGGTAATTTGGTTTTATATTATTTGATGAGGCTATTAATGTAATGTGTTGTAATATTTAATTTGATATTGATATATTTGTACTTAAAAGAGATGTTTTAGTTTTTTGGGAAAATTTCACTTAAGGGACACTGTAGGTATTTAATTGAAAAGAAGGACCACAAGAATCTGAAATGTCAGTTTGGGGTAGTGGGGGCAAAGTGAAATAAAATTGGAAGGCCAAATGACAAAATCACCCTTTCTCCTAATAAACCCTTTCATTTTCGGCCTCCCCCAGATTCACCCATTCACCCAAATCAATTCAAAATCAAAATCCTGGTGCATACCCGCTTCAGCTACAGTAACCGTTGTGCAAAATCCTCCTTCTTTGTTTCCCACCCATTCATCACCATTCCTCAGCATTTTTCGTTCGTGCAGCAAGAGAGTGAGAGATCTGTGAGGAAGCGAGGGAGGTCAGCCATTCATCTCCTTCTTCCATCGTTTTACCGCAGCCTCAGAAGCAGTTCTTCATCTCCTTCTTCCATCTCCTCCTTCAGAAGCAGTTGTCCATCGTTCTGCAACACGATAGGTAATTTTTTTAACAACTAAAATATGTCTTGTGCTGATTTCTTTTAGGTTGTTTATTGGTCTTTCTATCCGACGTGAGTAAGCTTTGGGGGGCTTTTGAAGTTTTGAAACCTTTAAAAATGAAAGGATTTAAGAGATAACTTGGTGTTTGATAAAGTTTCCCCAAATTTGTTCTTCATGTTACTGTTCACCGTCGCTGGTTTTTGGGGTTGGAATCGATAGGAAAATCTGATTGAATATTAATAAAAGCAAGATTGATTGAATGGAGTGATGAGGTTATATGTTTGATTTTGGAAAGTGTTATGGTCAAATTGAATTTTCCCTGTTTGGTACAGAAACTGTTTTTTTTTCTTCTTCTCCTGTGATTGTTGCTTCTTGTTTATGATGAGAAGAAGATGGAATTGAGGTTGATTCTGGATGGTTGAGTGTTATTATAGTGGTAAATTTTCATTTGTTTCTTTCCTCTTGCTTGCTTTGCCGGGATGTTTCGGTGACAGGGGAGGGGAGATTTCGTTGATGTTAAACTTGAAATAGAGATGATTGGGTGCAAATGAAATTTTCTAATGATGATGATTATGTTCTTCCTGCTATGTGTGTGCAATCGGGTGTACAGAGAAGAGAAGGAAGAAAGAGGAATATTTGTTATTGTGGTTTGATGGCTGTCTAAAATAGAAGGTTGTTATATCCTTGTATGTGGTTCCTGCTATGTGATAATAACTCCCTATAAAGTTTCTGCACGCTGAAATATTGAAGAATAATTGAGAATGGGTGATGTGTTTGGTTTCTTGTTTTCTTGTTTAATGGTCACTTTATGGTTATGGTTGATCTTCTTTGGTTTGAAGGTGTGTTGGAAAAATAAAAGATGGAGGATTTATGTTGTTGCCTAGGAGGTCTGATTATTGATTTATTTGGATGAGGTAGTGATTGGAGATTACCCCCACTGTTAAGAAGTATTTTTTTTGTAAACATACAAATGAGTAAAATAGAATCCTTGTGCATGGGGCCAAATCCTTGTGCAGGGGGCCAATTCTTTGTGCATGGCCATGTCCTTGTGCAGGGGGCCAATTCCTTGTGCAGGGGGCCAAATCCTTGTGCATAGCCATGTCCTTGTGCACGGGGCCAAATCCTTGTGCAGGGGGCCAATTCCTTGTGCATAGGAGGTCTGATTATTGATTTATTTGGATGAGGTAGTGATTGGAGATTACCCCCACTGTTAAGAAGTATTTTTTTTGTAAACATACAAATGAGTAAAATAGAATCCTTGTTTTGCTGCATCAATATTTTACATATTAGAAAATCTGGAGCTACATTTTCTATTGATAAGCCTAAATAGAGTTGTGTTTTATCTAGATAGTTATGTCTGTCATGGCATTGGTAAATTCCTTAAGTGATTTAATAGTGATGCTTGTTGAAAGTTTTCAAAAGAATTGCACTCCGTCTGTTTGATCTAATGCTGCAATGTTGTTGCATCTCTCAACACATAGACAACCCATTTGGGAAAATAGGTTTCTGGTTCAATCCTTTATGACATTTATTAACACGGCCTTCAGATTTAAAATAAACTACTCTGCAATGGCGCCAATATGAGAAATAAGAAATCTGGTGCTATTAATGTTAACTTCATGCTATATCACTATTTGGAAGAATCATTTTCTTCCCAAGATGTGTTGCCTTTGAAATGGACTAGTATAGACATAGAGGTGATGAGATTATGATGCACTTATTTGTTTGTTTTCAGGATAATATAAAGTACATATGGAGAAGAAAAATGTCCCAGTCTTCACCACAAGATGCTCCTTACAAAGAATGAAGGACTTGGCTAAGGTTATTAATGAGGATGCAGACCTTAGAAGAAAGGTTGAAGAAATGGGGTTTGCGAAGTTGTTGAATGTGAGAGGAACGAAGATTCCAAAAGACCTCTGTGCAGAGGTGGTTCGTGGATATGATGGCCCCTTAAGACAACTGGTCATGAGGGGAAAGAAAGTGAAGATAAACCCTCAACATGTTGAGACAATGATGGGTTTAAAAAGCAAAGGATTGAAAGTTGAGGCAGTGGCAAGTAAAGAAGTGTTTGAAGATATGAAGGAGAAGTGTGGGTCACCGACGTACGGAGAAATATATGAAAGGATGAGGAAGAAAGATGCTGATTTTGATTTCTATTTTGTGTTGCTCACGTTAGGCACATTTCTTTACCCTACAGGAAGTGGGCGTGTGAGTGAGAAATTGTTGAAGGTGATGGGGTGCACAGATAAAAAGTGGGGGCAATATGACTGGGCAAGTTATGTGTTAGAAGATATGTCTTTGCAAGTAGAAAAATTTGTGAAGGAAGGGAAAAAAGTGAAGGCATCGGAAAGTAAAAGTCTAGGAGGATGCATTTATTTCCTGATGGTAATTATTAATTATTTTAATCTTGCATGATTTAATTATAGCGGAAGTGATGATTGCAATTGTAACTATTGAGTACTAACACACAGTTTTGATTGCAGTTATTCTTTTTTGAACATTTTGGCCTAGAGGACGAGCTTTAAGGTCCAGAAAATGCTCTTGAGCATTGGACAGAAGACAAAATATTGAAGAGGGTGGATCTTGAGAAGAGGAGCCGGTTTGGCGTTTTGTTGTCAGCCCCCAAGGATGCTGCAGAGCCTTCAAATGAAATGCCGTTGTCTTATTTACATGACCCGGTGAGTAGTATAAATTAAGTGGGTCGTGATGGCATGATTAATATGTTCCTAACAGTTTGTAAACTGTTGCAGGATTTGAGAGATATATATATGAGGTTTACCGGTGAGATGAAGGCTAAGATGGGACAGCTACAAGAGTTGGTTGGTAAAGAATTAATCCAGCTCCAAGAGAAAAGGGTAGCAAAAGGAGGGGATGAAGAAAAGGCAGATGAGAAGGTGGCAGACAATACAAAGCCCAAAAAATTAAAGAGGCTTGTGGGAAGAAATGTCAGTGTTGGTACTGAAGCAAGTGTGGAGCAAAAGGGAAATGAGAAACAAACAGTTGATATGCAGCCACTAACAAATAAACCCGGTAGGCTTCTAACTAAGTCTCCAATGGATACGAAGGACAAGGGAAAGGAGGTGGAAGAAGAGAAAAGAACCGTAAAAAGATCAATAAGCGAAGTTGACATGCCTGTAAGGAGGTCGAAGAGAGAAAAGATGGCTGCTGTTAGATCTCCGTATGTGACAACCTACATCAAAAAGGGGAAACTGAATAGCAAGCAACAAATGTATATGTTGCTCACTCAGTGTTGTGCCAAAGAGGACTCGGAAAAGTAAGTAACTTTTTTTGCTATGTGTTGGAAGTATTGATGAATGATACGATAGCACACTAATACAAATGTTCTTGTAATTGTTGCAGGACTGTGGTTGACATGTATGGTTACTTTTTGACTCGATCTAACCTCGTGTCACTTGGACCCAGCAGTTGGATTAGCACTGGTGTATGTGCACTTATCAATTAGTTGATGTAATGACATATATGTAGGAAATTATTAAAACATGCTAAGTCTGTTAATGTTAACGTGTAGGTAATGGCTATGGTAGCTCGGACAATGAATGGGGATCAAAAGGGGGACCCCGAAGCAATCAAGAGGCACGTATTTGATGCTGATTTTGTGGTAAGATTGTCTTGAAACAGCATTCATGAAAAATGGAGAACTATTCAGTTGTATGCAAACTAATTGTCTATTTTTCTTGGAATATTTCTTTTTGTAGGGGGCGATTGTAAAGGATGACAAATACTTGGAGAAGGAAAAGAATTTGGTACATATAATGCCCGAGCATGTGGGGTATAAGTTGGGAAGCTGTCAGTATTTATTTGGACCAATTGTGGAGGGTGACCATTGGTATTGTGCTGCAATGGAACCAACAACGCTGAAATTCTATTGGTTGGATTCCTTAAGAGGTGGGGGAGAACCTCCTGAGCCAATTAAAAGTTTGGCCCAAAAAATTGTAAGTGCACAAACTTGTGACATGGTACTATTTCAACATATTCAAGTTTCTTAATGTTTGTATATATGTTTTATTGGTTAGAGGGATATGTTCATAGAAATTTTGAAGAAGATAGACTCGTGCATTGCAACAATGGAAGAGGAGGGGAGACAAAGAGCAATCTTGTACCCGCCCGTGCCCATACAAGAGAACACGTACTATTATAAAATTGCCCTGATTTATGACATATCATATGCATTATTGTAAATATATAAATATTAACTTGTTGTACATTTCAATTTTCGTAGGGATGATTGCGGGATACATGTCATCAATTATTTCAAGAAATGGCCACAATTGGACTCACCGGAAAATACAAACGTAAGTTGTCATTTATAAATGGAAGACGTACTAGTTTGCTTGATTTGACAATGTCAGCTGTTATTGTGGTGTAGAAATCAATGAAGGACATGAGGCTGGATGTCGTTTGGTGGCTTGTCAACCATGAGAAGAATGCAGCAAAGAAGGACGTTTCACAAGAGTTGGAACGATTTAAGGGTGGCACAAAGACTTAGGGCAAAACTGTATTCAATAGATATTTTCCTTTTATGTTGGCTCATTGACGTTGTTGGAATTCTATTCAATTGACACTTATATGTAGACATGGTTACACTTAGTTTTTTGTCGTTAAAGCAGCTTCTACATATGGCATATTTGGTGGGGGAAGAAGCTGTGAGGATGTTAATATTGCACCCATTATGTTTTTTTTTTGAATGGGTTGCATCTTTCTTTGGTAGTTGTCTTTTTTTTTGTAAAGCAATTGTCACTAGATGAGAAATGGTACACAAGTTAATGGTACCCCTTTATGTTCTTTGCATATGTATATGTATATGAGCAGGCATATTTTGTAACATGCACAAGTAATTAAGAACATGCACAAGGAAATTGCCACATGCACATGAAAATTGCCACATGCACAAGGAAATGGCCACATGCACATGCACAAGGAAATTACCATATGCACAAGGAAATGGCCATATGCACAAGGAATTAGCTAATTAGCCACATGCACAAGGAAATTGCCATATGCACAAGGAAATTGCCATATGCACATGCACAAGGAAATTGCCATATGCATAAGGAATTAGCCCCATGCACAAGGAAATTGCCACATGCACAAGGAAATGGCCCCATGCACAAGGAATTAGCCCCATGCACAATGAAATGGCCATATGCATAAGGAATTAGCCAATTAGCCCCATGCACAAGGAAATGGCCACATGCACAAGGAAATTGCCACATGCACATGCACAAGGAATTACCCATATGCACAAGGAAATGGCCATATGCACAAGGATTCGGCCACATGCACAAGGAAATGGGTAATTCCTTGTGCATGGGGCTAATTCCTCATGCATGTGGCCATTTCCTTGTGCATGTGCATATGGCAATTTCCTTGTGCATGGGGCTAATTCCTTGTGCATATGACAATTTCCTTGTGCATGGGGCTAATTGGCTAATTCCTTGTGCATGTGGTCATTTCCTTGTGCATGTGCATATGGCAATTTCCTTATGCATGTGGCTAATTCCTTGTGCATTGGGCCATTTCCTTGTGCATATGGCCATTTCCTTGTGCATGTGGGAATTTCCTTGTGCATGTGCATATGGCAATTTCCTTGTGCATATGGCCATTTCCTTGTGCATGTGCATATGGTAATTTCCTTGTCCATGTGCATGTGGCCATTTCCTTGTGCATGTGCATGTGGGTAATTCCTTGTACATATGGCATGTTATTAGGTCAGTTTAGTTCGGCTTGTGCATATGGCAATTTCCTTGTGCATGTGGCTAATTCCTTGTGCATATGGCAATTTCTTTGTGCATGTGGCAATTTCCGTGTGCATATTCTTAATTACTTGTGCGTGTTACAAAATATGCCTGCTCATATACATATACATATGCAAAGAACATAAAGGGGTACCATTAACTTGTGTACCATTTCATACATCATGAATTTCATCCTGGTACTTGACACATTTTGCCATCAAGTACCATCCTGAAATTTCTCATCTAGTGACAATTGCTTTACAAAAAAAGACAAAAAGACAACTACCAAAGAAAGATGCAACCCATTCCAAAAAAACATAACGGGTGCAATATGTACATCATCACAGCTTCTTCCCCCACCAAATACAAAATATGCACAAGCTGCTTTAACGACAAAAAACTAAGTGTAACCATGTCAACAAGGATTGGGGTTAGCGCAAGTCTTTACGGTATGACCACCCTTGCCACATCTTGAGCAATGATAGACTTTTTTATCTTGAAATTGCGATTCTTTCCTCCGAACTCTAGGCCTCCCCGGACGGCGACTTGTCTTTGGAGGAAATAGGCATACGTACAAGGAAATCTCAATATGCACATGGAAATTGTCATATGCATGAGCAGAAACAAATTTACCTTATGTCCACTCCATGCACAAGGAAATGGGCATAAGCACAAGGAAATCTCAATATGCACATGTAAATCGTCATATGCACGAGCAGAAACAAATTTACCTTATGTCCACTCCATGCACAAGGAAATGGGCATACGCACAAGGAAATCTCAATATGCACATGTAAATCGTCATATGCACGAGCAGAAACAAATTTACCTTATGTCCACTCTATGCACAAGGAAATGGGCATATGCACAAGGAAATCTCAATATGCACATGGAAATCATCATATGCACGAGCAGAAACAAATTTACCTTATGTCCACTCTATGCACAAGGAAATGGGCATACGCACAAGGAAATCTCAATATGCACATGGAAATCATCAAATGCACGAGCATAAACAAATTTACCTTAAGTCCACTCTATGCACAAGGAAATGGGCATACGCACAAGGAAATCTCAATATGCACATGGAAATCGTCATATGCACCAGCAGCAACAAATTGACCTTATGTCCACTCCATGCACAAGGAAATGGGCATACGCACAAGGAAATCTCAATATGCACATGGAAATCGTCATATGCACGAGCATAAACAAATTTATCTTAAGTCCACTCCATGCACAAGGAAATGGGCATACGCACAAGGAAATCTCAATATGCACATGGAAATCGTCATATGGACGAGCAGCAACAAATTGACCTTATGTCCACTCCATGCATAAGGAAATGGGCATACGCACAAGGAAATCTCAATATGCACATGGAAATCGTCATATGCACGAGCAGCAACAAATTGACCTTATGTCCACTCCATGCACAAGGAAATGGGCATACGCACAAGGAAATCTCAATATGCACATGGAAATCGTCATATGCACGAGTAGAAACAAATTTACCTTAAGTCCACTCTATGCACAAGGAAATGGGCATACGCACAAGGAAATCTCAATATGCACATGGAAATCGTCATATGCACGAGCAGAAACAAATTTACCTTATGTCCACCCCATGCACAAGGAAATGGGCATACGCACAAGGAAATCTCAATATGCACATGGAAATCGTCATATGCACAAGCAGAAACAACTTCACCTTATGTCCACTCCATGCACAAGGAAATGGGCATACCCACAAGGAAATCTCAATATGCACATGGAAATCGTCATATGCACGAGCAGAAACAAATTGACCTTATGTCTACTCCATGCACAAGGAAATGGGCATACGCACAAGGAAATCTTAATATGCACATGGAAATTGTCATATGCACGAGCAGAAACAAATTTACCTTAAGTCCACTCTATGCACAAGGAAATGGGCATACGCACAAGGAAATCTCAATATGCACATGGAAATCGTCATATGCACGAGCAGCAACAAATTGACCTTATGTCCACTCCATGCACAAGGAAATGGGCGTACGCACAAGGAAATCTCAATATGCACATGGAAATCGTCATATGCACGAGCATAAACAAATTTACCTTATGTCCACCCCATGCATAAGGAAGTGGGCATACGCACAAGGAAATCTCAATATGCACTTGAAAATCGTCATATGCACAAGCAGAAACAACTTCACCTTATGTCCACTCCATGCACAAGGAAATGGGCATACGCACAAGGAAATCTCAATATGCACATGGAAATCGTCATATGCACGAGCAGAAACAAATTGACCTTATGTCCACTCCATGCACAAGGAAATGGGCATACACACAAGGAAATCTCAATATGCACATGTAAATCGTCATATGCACAAGCAGAAACAAATTTACCTTATGTCCAGGCCACGCACAAGGAAATGGCCAGGGAAATCTCAATATGCACAAGGAAATGTTCATATGCTCGAGCAGTAACAAAATGACCTTACAACATGCTACTTCCACATCAGCACCACTTTAGTGAGCAATAAAAACACCTTCACGTCAGCAACATGAACCAGAAATAAATGAGGTGTAAATGAGGTT
Source organism: Mimosa bimucronata (assembly GCA_037074515.1). Lineage (NCBI taxonomy): Eukaryota > Viridiplantae > Streptophyta > Magnoliopsida > Fabales > Fabaceae > Mimosa > Mimosa bimucronata. The sequence goes on from CM073446.1 coordinate 9,742,463, forward strand.
CAAAAGAGAGACAATGAGTGGGTCCCTTCATACTTGATATAGTTATTTCATGAGCATTATAACCATGTGCATTCACCATACAAACAAGAGAGATACAAAACGCGCCAGAGAAAAACAGAACGAGTGAGAGAGAGAGAGAGAGAGAGCGAGAGAGGGAGGGAGAGACAGAGACAGGGAGGGAGGGAGGTATACCCAACACAAATTAATGCTTGTGCGTGATTCCATTGATATTCGCATTCATCTTCTTCAAAGGTTCTTCAAACAATCCGAACTCAATCTTCACTCTTCCTCGTCATTTTTCAGTGTCTATGGCTGTATGCACAAGAAATCACATCTTTCTCTTTCTTCCCATGTCTTTGTACTTACCTTCTGTCACCTCAACTTGTCAAGGGTGCTAAAGGAAATTAATTCCTCATTTACAAGGGCTTTTAAGTATTTTAACACACCCATTTAATTTCATTTAAATACCCAAGGCCTGGAGTGACATTTCAGATTTCCTTGGTTCTTCTCTGACATTAAATGGCTACAGTGGTCCTACAGTGAAATTTTCCCTAGTTTTTCTTTTAAAAATATTTACTCATTTTCTTTCATGTTTTTTTTTGCCGATCCAAACAAGAGAAATGATAATATTTTCTTCCTAAGTTTTCTTATCTCCATCTTCTCGCCTTATTTTTTTTACTCAACTTTTCTTCCAATCTAAACAGTGTTAATATGTACCAGGTAAACTAGATGGGCAGGCCAATATGGGCATGCGCTCTTAGACTTTTTTTTGTTTTTTTGTTTATTTTTTGAAATGAAGGCAAAATGACATTAATAATAAAAACATTACATTGTCTTTATAGAAAGAGGTAAAGGAAATAAACTAACTAAAGCAGCATAATTGCTAATTGTAGTTGTTACAAAAGTAACAGTGGAAAAAACTTTGAGAAGATCTTGAATATCTAATGAAACCACACTATATCTTGTAGCATTCAAACTAGTAAAATCCACTAAATGCTTTCTGATGCTCTATAGTGTCAGATGATTCATAGTCCTTCCTGTCAAAGTGATCCAATGCAAAGCAGCATGAAAGCAGATAACGACAAATAAAGTTGGAGATAAGATTTGTTTCTTGCTAAGTAGTTGATGGAGAGGTATCCTATTACAACAGATAAGAATATGACAATGTGATGAAGAACGATGCTTCCATTTCCTGACTATAATCTCCCATTCAAACTCTAGATGTCGAAAAATCAGAATTTTACATTCATGAACACTAGGCTTTGAAGAAAAACCCTTTGCTGAAAAGGATAAATCGGCAAAAATATGATGAATTACTTCATGAGGTTGAGCTGATCCACCTTTGTGTAACAAAATATTTCTTTTAAACATAAAACATTTAGTAAAGCAACAACACCAAGGACCAGTTATTCATTTGGTGATATTGACAATAGAAAAAACTTAATCCACTTTAATAAATCATTCAGGGACAAATGAGAAGGTGGTCTCAAGAAAAAGCTACCAAACCACACCGCCTTTGCAAAATTGTAATAAAAGAAAATATGAGCAATTGTTTCATCTGAAGAGAATCCAAAAGAACAAGAGCCCGAAACATCCAAGTAATGCTTCTTGAGAATGTCTATAGATGGAATAGCTTTATGAAGGAGTTTCCAAATGAACAAAAGCTATTTCCATGGAAGGGAAATGGACCATAAAAATTTCTAGAATGGATCTTGACATAGCTGTGAAGAATATGAAGAATTGAAAAGCTATTGGAAGCTAAGTTTAGCTGAATAATTACCTGAAGAACTACCTGACCAGACAATATGATCTCTATTTGAAAGAATTCACATTGAAGTAGATATGATAATGTCTGCAATCTAAGCAGAGTAAATTCTTCTAACCAGGTTGACATTTCATTGAACAAGATTCCAAGAAGAAGGATTATACGTAAGCAAGTCAGAGAAATTTTGAACACCTTCAGTATCCCTAACTGTGCACTGCATAAGCCACTAAAGAGGGTGGTTGAGAGGAATAGCAGAACCATTACCAAGTCGCCATTTTAGGTTGCCAGTGATAAATGATCCTCATTCAAAAATGTCATTTCAAAGTTGAGAAGAATTATAAGGTTTCTTCATCCATGGATCTCTTAGACTTGTTTAGGATCACTTTACCTCATCCAAAATACTAGTAATTTCTAGCACTGAAAATCTACTTCTAGTCCACATATCATGGTTGGTCTTGCATTTTCCACAACTGACTTCTAACCCCAAATTGACTTTAAAGTAACTTTTTATTTCTTTTTTCATAGTGTGTTGATTAAACCGTTATTTAATGTATACCATCCAAACAAGTTTTAAGTTGTCAAGTTGACATTTTTCTTACAAAATCTATATGGATAAAAACACATTATACTAATTGACTTTTATCCAACTTTAATTCAAAGTGCATCATTGATTGCACCATATTTTAATACACTTTTCACTGATAAAATCATTGGATTATTACATGTTCTTTGGGTAATTGTACCTAATTAGTATGGGTCCTAACTTTTGCACACTTTGTTGGAGTTTATACTAATCAAAGGCAATTTGGGCATAATTAGAAAGATTTATTGATTAACCAATCTTAAAGGACATTTGATGCTACCTTAAGTCTATTTTTAAGTGCAGATCATAGAAGAAACATGCCCAATTGAAGAGCCAAGTTGCAGAGAATGATGCTGGACAGAGCAAAAGATGGAAGCAAAGAAAAGAGGCAAAGCCTTTGTACCTCACCGTGGCAAGCCACGGTGAGGGCAGTCAAATCCTGCGTGGTCTCTGGACCTCGCCACGGCGAGAGCCCCAAAAATTTGTGTGCTCTCTGGACATACCCACTGTGAGGGCCCGAAATCAGAATTCTGCAGCTCGACTTTTTGGGCCAACCCAGGTCCAAACCCAATTTTCGCTCATTTGACCGACTCAGGATCGTATTAGGCCGAAAATTGAAGACTATTGGATAGTTCTCAAGAGCCAAAAACCCTAGTTCCTCCTTTTCTCTCAATTCCTCCTCTTCTCCATCCATTATTTCTTCACTTCTTGCTGATTTCAGCACCATCCTACTTCTTTCGTCCATTTCCACTTCATTTCTCCTACAATCTTTTTCATTCATAGAGGCTATCACCATGGGTACTCTTAGGCACGAATTTGAAAATATGAGAGGCTAGATTCTTGGTGCTTTGGTGGTGTGAATGTGGCTCTAGCTTCAATGGGCGAAATAAGGGAGTTATATGTTTCCTCATGCTCTTTTCCATACGTATTGAGTTGTGTGGTTGTATTTCTCTTTGTATATTTGGATTTGAGACATGATTTTCCTTTCTAGTTGTCTATGAATTGGAATAATTGTGTTGGATATTGAGTTATGTTAATTGAATGGTGTTTATATTTAAATTTCCTATTGGGTTTATGATGCTATATGATTTTTAGTTGTTACTAGATTGTGTAGCTTAATTTATCCAATTAAATGTTGTGGTTGCACATTCTTGAGAGGAATCGATTTTCAAAACCTAATTTCCAACACACACCAAGTAGAGCTTAATACTAACCCTAAGTAATGGCTGTGAAAGTGGTTTCTAGATTAGTCATTAATTAGGGCTAGTGGACCCCTAATGGTTGCTTGGGGATTTTTTCAATTATACTTGGTGAATCTTTAACTCCCAATATCAATTTTAATGAAGCGTGAGAACCACCGTAACACTACCAAAGTCCATTTTATAAAATACCCCTAATCCAAACTCATTTCACCCTTTAATCCAAAACTAACAAAAACAAGTATCTTGCATTTTTCACTAGTTTCATTAAATGACTTTCTAAAACGAAAACCCCAGACTTTTTATTGTTTTAATTGCATTTATCTAGTTTAGGTAGAATAAAAGACTTCTCAAGTGAAACGACCCAAAATTGCAACCTATATTGCAATTGTTGGATTAAATTTTGATCTTAACCCCCAAGGAGTATTAGGCAAAGGTTAAATCAATCATTCCAATAGAACTTACTTCACTCATTCATAAATATAGGACTTATTTAGAGAGGTGAACGTGTTCCTAAATATAAGACCTCTTTATATTTTTTTCTCCACTTTTCATTAAAATATCCCTATTCATTCTCCTCAATAAGAAACAATAAGAGAGGGAGGATGGGAAAAAAAGGAATTTGGTTAGGGTGTTTTGGTCATATCATGAAGTTCTAAATAACTTAACTAACATTCTTAATCTAATTAAGTTAGGTAAATATGTCTTATATTTAGTAATATAGAGAGTGATTATTATTCTACTGAATAACATCAAAGAAAATCTACTGTGACATTAAATTATACTTTCTTATAATTAAAGGCATTGCTATGATTAAATAAGTCACGTCACTTTACCCTTTTTTCTAACCCCACCGTTTTCATCCCCAAAGTTTTCAACATTTTCTGGGCTTTGTTTTCTCATCCACACGCATCACACGCCAATTTTCATTTACTCTGTATTTTCATTTGGATCTTTCTCTTGCTTCGTTTTTGAGATTTGGATTTCTGTTCCAGTAAGGACAATTTGTTTCAGAGCATTTTCTGCGACTTTTATTAAACCACCAAATTTTGTCAAGTATTGTTTAAGCCATCATAGGGAAAGATTTGATACAAGATATTCACTCAGATTTATCTGAAATATTCTCCTCAATTTTGCCATCCTTCTTTTACATATCACTGCAAGATTTTTGGGGTTTTGAATATTGCATGATAGGGCAAAATTTTTGTTTTCAATTTCTGGAATACGTTTCTTCGCTTCACTAGGCAAAATTTTTGTTTTCAATTCTGGGCTTTGTGTTCATTCCCCATCCGCTTTCTTTTTTTTTTCTTCTTCTTCCTCCTCCTCTTCTTGTTATTTCTTCACAAAGCAAATTGTGTCAGGCAAGAATTTCTTTGCCCTCTATTCTTGTGGACTTCATTCACTGAAATTTGTTTTATTGGACGATCGAAAACATTTTTATTCAACAATCTGAAGTTTTGATTGAACAATCAAAACTTTCCCTATGTTCCATTTTCTCGATCAACCATCATAGTTTTCATATTCATCATTTTCTTGGTTTGTATCTCTTGCTTCGTTTTTCTAGGATTTTTGGATTTCTGTGTCAGTGTAGACTAATTGCTTCATTGTGTAACATCTTCGTCGACGGCGGCAAGTTCTGCACATCTATCTTCCATACTCGCTGCACCGTTCTTGTTTTTAATTACTTTTATTGTATTCCATTCATCACTTTAGTTTGCTTAAAGATTTATTTTTCTTTTAATTACGGTTACTTTTTGTGAAGGAGTACTTTGTTTTTAATCACTTTTGTTGTATACCATTTGTCACTTTCACTGTTCATCAGCTTTGTTAAAGGTTTCTTTTTACCAAGGATTAATTTCTTCAATTTCTTCTTACAAATTCTTATTGATCATCAACTTCTCACAAATTAACTTAATGATTTCATTTTCAATACTGTTGTTTTTGTTGCTTTTGTGAAGAAGTACTTTGTTTTTAATTATTTTTATTGTATTCCATTCATCACGGTAGTTTGCTTAAAGATGTCTTTTTACCACGAATTAAGTTCTTCAATTCTTTTTACAAATTCCCACCGTTCACCAACTTTTTAAAAATTTTCTTAAAGATTTATTTTTAATTACTTTGCTATTTGTGAGGAATACTCAGACTATATTTATAGACTGGTCCCAAGCCCGGTTAAAGGAGGAGAGTTGTGTTAGGCCCCGACAGCCAACGTAAAACCATGTCGAATCTTGTGAACATGGATCAACGAGACAATGATGCTAACATGAGGTCGTTGCTTGATAACAACGCGTTGTATGGCTCGAGTACACTGAGAAGTGAGAGAGGGCCGCTACATCGTCGCTCGAATGTAGTGTTAAATGCGCAAGGGCTACCGCTCTCTTCTGGACGGGGGCGACTGAAGAAGCTAGTTCATGCGAGTAAGGTTAGATTTGGCACTTGGAATATTGGAACCTTGAAAGACAAAGCTTGGGAGGTGGTGGGAGTGATGAGGGATAAAAGGATAAATATCTTATGTCTACAAGAAACTAAATGGGTTGGAGCAAAAGCTAAGGACATTGATAGATATAAGCTTTGGTACACAGGTAAAGTGGATGCTAGGAATGGTGTTGGTATAATTGTGGACGAAGAATGGAGGAAGAATGTGAAGACAGGATCATATCCCTGAAAATGATAGTTGGTGAGGAGACAATCAACGTTATTAGTGCCTATACTTCTCAGGTGGGGGCGGAAACTGATATAAAGGAACAGTTTTGGGAGGATATGGAAGGGTTGATTCAAAGAATACCTATTCTTGAAAAGGTATTTATTGGTAGTGATCTTAATGGATATGTTGGTAAAGATGCAAGACAATATGCAAGGGTTCATGGTGGTTTTGGTTTTGGTGAGCTTAATAACGAAGGACAATCTATTATGGAATTCAGTATGGCTTATGACCTCAAAATTGCCAACACTTGTTTTAAGAAACGGGAGAAGCATTTGATCACTGATAACTCTTGGAATTCATGTATTTTCAGCACATTTTCCTTGAGGTTTTATTCAATCATTTATAATTTTTGGACACTCAAGAAAGGAAAATGTTCATTTTATTTTTGGTTGCACATCATTGTTTATTTAAGGTAGATTTTGATTGTTTTTATAGTTAGTTTCTTATGTTGTTTTATGTAAATATTGTAGGAATATTTTGATACAATAACCAAGGGATCCCGGATTAAGAAAAACACTTAAATAAGGGAGAATTTGGGCCTAGAAGCTGAAATTTCAAGAAAAAAGGGAAAAATAGAAGTTTCTGGACGAATTGTAAAAATTACAGAAAAGGACCTCGAAATTCCCAAATTACAGACAGGTCCCCGAATTTCCAAAATTACCGACAGGTCCCAGTTCGACGTGAGCTCGCCGCGGCGAACTCACGGCGAGCCAAAACCCCCAAAAAGAGGCAGAAACGATCAATCACATATAAGAGTGGAACTAATAGATCACAGATTGATTTCTTCTTGGTAAGGAATTGGGATATAAGGATTTGTACAAACTGCAAAGTGATCCCAGGTGATGGTGTGACAACCCAGCATAAGGTCCTAGTTCTAGACGTACGTATGAAGTTTACAAAACAGAGGCGTCGAGATCTATTAAAGCCACGAGTCAGGTGGTGGCAATTAAAAAGGGATAAATCTTCAATAATAGGCTTGTAAATGAAGGAGTTTTGGAGGTGTAAGAGAGTGCTAATATCATGTGGAAAGAAGTGGCTACGGCGGTTCAAAAGGCTGCTAAAGAAATTTTGGGTGAATCAAAGGGTGTCATCAGGCGAGATAAGGAGACTTGGTGGTGGAATGAGAACGTCCAAGAGAAAATTAGGCATAGGAGAGACTGTTTCAAGGCTATACACCGGTGTGATAATGATAAAAATTGGGAGAAGTATCGATTAGTGAGAAAGGAAGCGAAAAAAGCAGTGAGTGAAGCTCGCTCTAAAGCGTTTGAAGAGTTCTATAAGGAGTTAGGGACAAAGTCAAGGGAACAAAAAATTTATCGGATTGCAAAGGTTAGGGAGGGAAAATCGAGGGATTTAGATCAAGTGAGGTGCGTAAAGGATGAAGAAGGTAAAGTCTTGGTGATGGATGCTGATATTAAGGATAGATGAGAGACATACTTTTATAGGTTGTCCAATGAGAGAGAGGGAACTTTGAATTATGAGTTAAATGATCTGACAATTAATGAAAGGGAACTTAATTTTACATTCTATCACAGAATTAGAGTTAGAGAGGTTAAGGAAGCTCTTATGAAAATGGAAAATGGCAAAACTGTTGGACCCGATGGCATTTCTATTGAAGTATGGAAATGTTTGGGAGAAACGGGGTGTGTTGTGGCTTACTAAGCTATTTAATGAGATTTTAAGGTTTAAGAAAATGCCTGATGATTGGAGGAAAAGTACTGTAGTCCCTATTTATAAGAATAAGGGAGACATTCAAAATTGCGCGAACTATAGAGGAATTAAACTAATAAGTCATACAATGAAATTATGGGAAAAAGTAATTGAGCATAGGTTAAGATGTGAGACGTGTATCTCGGAGAATCAATTTGGTTTCATGCCAGGTAGGTCAACTACAGAAGCAATTTATCTACTAAGGGGTTTAATGGAAAGGTATCAAAGCAAAGGAAAGGATCTGCATATGATCTTTATCGATATGGAAAAAGCTTATGACTGTGTGCCAAGAGAAATACTTTGGAAAGCTTTGAAAAAGAAAGGGGTGTGTATTGGGTATATCGAAGCCATTCAAGATATGTATGAGGGGGTAATGACTAAAGCTAGAACACCAGGAGGAGAAACAAATGATTTTCCAATAAAAATTGGATTGCATCAAGGTTCGGCATTGAGCTCATATTTGTTCAATATAGTTTTAGATGTCCTAACTACAAATATACAAGAAGAAATTCCTAAGCGCATGTTTTTTGGGGACGATATAGTCCTTTTAGGTGAATCAAGAGAGGAAATTAAGTGGAAATTAGAATTATGGAGAAGGACCCTAGAGTTAAAAGGCTTTCGACTAAGCAGGGGTAAGACATAATATATGCATTGTTGTTTTGATAAGAGACAAACGGATGGGGATATAGAAGTTAAATTGGGAGACCAGGTTATACCACAAGTGGACAAGTTTAGATATTTAGGCTCCATTATACAAAAGAATTGTGAAATTGATGGTGATGTTAATAATAGAATTCAAGCCGGGTGGTTTAAATGGAGAAAAACTACTGGGGTTATATGTGATCGTAAAGTACATGATAAGGTAAAAGGAAAATTTTATCGGACAGCTATTAGACCAGCAATGTTATATGGCAGTGAATGTTGGGCATTAAAGGGAAAACATGAACATAAGATGAGGGTAGCAGAGATGAGAATGTTGAGATGGATATGTGGTCATACAATAAAAGATAGGATCCGAAATGATCATATCCGTGGAAGAGTCGGGGTGGCATCGATTGATGAGAAAATGGTAGAAAGTCGCTTGAGGTGGTTTGGGCACGTTCAAAGAAGACAATTAAATGCATTGGTAAGAAGAGTTGATCAAATGGTGTGGAGTCTCCCCAAAAGAGGGAGAGGGAGACCAAAGAGAACCCTTAACGAAGTTATTCAACGGGATCTTCGGATCAATAATTTATTAGGAAATATGGCTATTGATAGAGCACATTGGCGTCGTGTGATCCATGTAGCCGACCCCACCTAGTGGGATAAATGCATTGTTGTTGTTAGGGGTGAGCAAAAGCAAACCGAAACCGAAAACCGAACCGAACCGAATTAAGTTTGGTTTTTTCGGTTCGGTTTTTTCGGTTTTCGGTATAAATTCGGTTTTTTAAATTCGGTTTTTCGGTGTTCGGTTTTCGGTTCGGTGCCTAAAAAAATAATTCGGTTATAACCGAATAACCGAAATGTTAAAAAAAATTAAAAAATATTTTTTTTCATATTTTTCTTTTTATACAACTAAGTTTTAAAATTCAAAACTTCGAGCTATATTTTTTGTTTTTCTTATTTTAATTCAAAAAGTGAGATGTCATATATCATTCATCAATATTTAGTTTTTAAAATTTTTATTATGCTTTTTTATAGGAATAATGTTGAATACATTTATTTTGTTTGTATTTTGCATTTTTCTTATAAATCTTATATTATGTTTCTCGTTTATATATTGTATTATGTTATTTGGGAACTTATTGAGGTTATTAGGTTTATAATTTGTATTGAGTTTTATTTATTAAAAATTAAAAAATTCTAATTTAATTAAAAAGAAAAAAATTTCGGTTATTAACCGAACCGAACCGAAATATTTCGGTTAATTCGGTTTCGGTTATTCGGTAGTTCGGTTTCGGTTCGGTTTTGAAAATTTTCCCTATTCGGTTATTTCGGTTTTTACCGAAAACCGAACCGAATAACCGAATGCTCACCCCTAGTTGTTGTTGTATACATGGGACTTCATAAAGCCGTTAGATTTTTTTGGTAACAGGGCAAACGTTGAGCTTGAGGATTAAGACAAATAAGAAATTAGTTAGTTGGGAAAAAGTCCACTGCACCATCTTTTGGATGTGACTTTTGTAAGATTGAATAAAAGTAAGATTGTATAATGTGATTTATATTTAAATTTGAAGTGGTAGAAGTGACTTTTTTTCAATATAAATTTTAGAAACAAGTTTGGATGATTATTTTGAAAAACAAGTTTATATGGAAAACTACTAAAAAGGACATGATTTTTCTTAAATAATACACACATATAATATGCAAATATTGTTATAGTTTAGAAAAAAAAAAGTGAAATTCAAATTATTAAAAACCAAAAATAATACAAAATTAATGAATAAAATAAATGCTTGATTTCCATTTTTGCGCTTTCATATTAAGTGTAAGGTATGGGGAGAGAGTCTGTGCATAATAAATGATATAGAGATAAAATTGGAAAATCACATTAATTTTATCTTAATAAATTACTATATTATGTTCCTTGATTTGGCTGAATACATCTTATAATATGGATAAGAGGGAGTATAAATTAACACTAATATAAATGTGATTTTAAAGTGATTTATTTTGTTTTATTCAAATAAGTACTTTAATTGGTGGGTCCATGTGCTTTTTCACACCCACTTTTTTTTTTTGAACTGATTTTCCAATCCACTTGGAACTATCATAATTCATAGATCGGATTTATTTCCACTCTTCCCTATATTCCTTCTCTCTTCATGCAGTACTATGGCTTTATTCAAAAAGGAACTTCAAATTGCTTCACAGTGAAACATGTGGTTGAAACGCGGATTGAGGCGAAAGTGAGAGAAGCAAACGCTGATCCAAATATAGAATATTTCTGGAAGGGTTAATACAACTTTTGGTGTTTGAACTTTCACCTAATTTTGGTTTTGGTCTCTAAACTTTAAAATTGGTGGTTTTAATCCCTGAACTTACTTTCAGTCAATTTAGGTCTTAGTCCCTGAACTTTAGATTGGTGATTTTGGTCCTTCAACTTTGTGCCATTTATAACCATTGGTCCTTAATTTTTCAAGTTTTTTTAAAAGTTTAGGGACCAAGACCAAAATTGACTGAAACTTCATGCACCAAAACCAAAATTGACGAAAGTTCAATGACCAAAATAACAATTTTAAAATTCAGAGACCAATAAAACCAAAATTGATTGAAAGTTCAAGGATCAAAAGTTATATTAACATTTTCTCTGAAATATAGCTTTTGCAGTTGGGCCTCACGTTTGGACCCCAAACGTGATGTCAAACACCCTTTAAGTAAGTTTTGATGAAAAAAGGCTAGATATAAATCATGAGGATCTTGTAAATGTAGCATATTCATACTATCTCCATGGATAGTTTTGATAAGATGCTACGCAAATCTAAGTGGTTGTTTGTGTTTTAGTAGTCCAAACTTCACTAAACACGGAATAAATATCATATTTTATTATAATTATAATATAAATAATACATAATTGTTACTAACTTACTCCCTCCGGTTCTATTTATAAAAGTTCAGCCGCCAAATAACGCTTCTTAAGAAAAGAAAACATGTAAAAGTTAGTTGAGAGCTATAAATATGTCTGAAAAATAACTGTTTTTTCAATATTACCTTTATTTATGATGAGATTAGAGAGATAAATTTAAGTAGGAGTATTAATGAATACTATGAAAGAGAGTGTTAATAAGTAGGGGTAAAATAGGAAAAATAACATTAAATGATGACAGATTCTAAGGCGAGCTCTTATATTTTAGACTATTTTGGACTGGAGGGAGTATTATAATGCAACCACGTCTCTCTCTACTATACTTTTAAGAGGTGCATGAACAAGTTGATGGAAGAAAAGTCTTCATTTCTAGTTCGTGGGGGGCACTTCATGCACTTTATATCTTCAAGCTTTTCTGTGGCCTGCCAAAATCCCCACTTGTCACACTCAGCCATCAAAGAAACTTCAATTCAGATAGAGATGATGGTATTATTGGGCGGTAGCTCATTAGTACACTCAGGTGCCATTTCTTCCAAGAAATCAGAAATGTTTTGCCTTTGCTATCTTCTCATTCAGATTCTTCAGAAAATTTCAACGCAACAATGAACTTCTTGTTTCTTTTATCTAAGGTATGCTGACATTGTTTTTGTATTCCACCAACTTGTATTCTGTCTCTGTGTTCTTCCTGAAACTCATTTTCTTGCATGGCTTCATGGGTTTTCTCCACCTTGTGTTGTTTTTTATGTTGTTTGTCAAGTAAAACTCTGTACAGGATAACTTTGTTCTGTTATTTGGGTGTTTCAGGGTTCAACCTTTTTTTCTACCTGCTTAATTACAAGGAATGGAGAAGGAATTATTGAACTGATAAAAATCTCGTAACCATTTTGGAATTGCTTAGGGGGCATTTTGTGTTTACTTGCATATTTTACTAATCAATTTAGGTGAAAGGAATTCCGTTGTTCTTCAGAATTTGGTGCGGCTTGTACTTGGTTATTTCCTGCTTTTGGTTCATTGTAGACATCATTCTTAATGAACAAGTTTCTTCGCCAATTCAATACCTAATTTCTGATTCCACACCTCGGTTATTTTGAATTTAATTTTTTCTATTTCATGGGGATTTATTCCAAGAGTAAGGGTGAACATGAGATTCTTAATTAATCCCTTTTGAATAGTCATCCAGATGTTTCTAACTTATCAACCAAGGGAAGTAAAACTGTCACTCCTTATTCAAATGCTGGAATTTTCAGTATTCTCACTTTCTCTTGGATGAATCCTCTACTTTCTGTTGGCCATAAGAAAATCCTAGACATTGAGGATATCCCACAACTCTCTAGAAGCATAAGGGCATTTTTTTTTATTCTACCAATTTTCAAGAATAAGCACGAGGCAGATTGCGATACAATCATTTGAATGACCACAATCATGCTGATGAAGTTAGTAATCCTCTCAGCATGGAAAGTCATCCTTTTGATGATTATTTTAGAAACTGTATCCACTATGGCTAGTTATGTTGGTCCTTTTCTCATTGACGCTTTTGTTCAATACCTCAATGGACAGAGTTTAAGCTTGAAGGCTATCTTTTGATGTCTGCTTTTTTGGTTGGAAAGCTTATTGAGTGCCTTTCACAAAAATACTTTATCTTCAGATTGTACCATGTTGGAATTCAAATCTGAGCTATTCTAGTGACAATAATCTACAGCAAAGGCTTGATCCTTCCTTGTCACTCTGAGCAGGGTCAAAGTATGGGGGAAATAATCAATTTAATGGCTGTTGATTCTAAAAGAATTGGTGATTGTTGTTGCCATATGATCAATGTGTGGATGGTACTTCTAAATGTTTCATTGGCCTGGTCAATTTTATATGGCTGCTTTTGAACTGTTATTGTGATGCCGGCAGACATTCCATTGGGATCATTGCAAGAGGTTTTAAAACAAGTTGATGAAAGCCAAATATAGAAGAATGAAGGCCAATTCTAAAATTTTAACGAACATGAGAATTCTCAAATTTCATGGTTTGGAAATGAGGTTTCTGTCCAAAATTATTGACATGAGGAAGACTGAAGAGGGCTGGTTAAAAAAGTATGTATTTACTTCAGCAACGACCATGTTTGTCTTCTGGGCTGCCCCAACATTTTTTTCAGTTGTCACATTTGGCAATTATATGCTTACAGGCATCCCGATCAAATCGAGGAATGTTTTTTCCGCACTTGCAACATTCAAGAGTCCATCAATAGTCTTCCTGAATCAATCTCAATGATAGCAGAAATATAAGTTTCCCTTGATAGGATTGTATCATTCCTTCATATTGATGGCTTGAATTCTGATGCTACAGAGACGCTTCCTAAGGGAACTACCAACAAAGCAATTGAAGTGATCAGTGAAACTTCTCTTGGGATATATCTTCCCAAAATAAGACATTGAAAGATATCAATATTATAGTATTTCATGGCATGAGGGTTGCAGTTTGTGGCGCAGTCGGTTCAGGCAAGTCTAGTTTTCTTTCTTGTATATTAGGAGAGTACCAAAGGTACCAGGTAATATAAAGGTGTGTGGAACCAAGGCCTTTGTTGCTCAACCAAGGTCAGAAAAAAAAAAAGCAAATGTTATCATATGGTTCTTGACAGTGATATGGTTCTCATTGATGATATTATATTTGTTTGTACATCTTCAGTTTTGTGGGTACTTTTTAAGTTCAATTCTTTAACACTTATTATCTGTTCTAGTATACTATATTGTCCTAAATTGCTGTGAGAACTTGTATTAATATTTAGAATATGATTGTATAGTATTTCATTTGGCCAATATACAGGAGTGATTGAAGAGTTTGGCTCTTCAGCGAGACTGTTACAGGACAAGTCCTCATCTTTTGCTCAGCTTGTTGCAGAGTACACTCTTAGGTCATTCAGCTACAACCTTCATCCAAGAATGAACAAAAATTGAAATAATTGAATCGCAATAAGTTAAGCAATTTTGTTCAGATATATATTTAGGATCGGGGGAGTAGTGCCTATATTTTAAGGGCGTTAAACATTTTTGTAATTCTGTTAATACAATAATTAAAAAAAAATACTCATATTGCAACTTTGATAAGTTACTGTCGTAACTTCAGCATGTACAAATGGCCAAAAAAAAAAAAAGAAAAGAAACAAATCAGCACCAACTAACAAGTGAAGAGTCAGTTTTTTTTTAATTCTAATGTCATTGATTTGTGATCTGTATCACCCCATTTTTTTTTTTTTTTTGATGCAATGTATCACTCCATTTTATCTGTGATCCAAATTTGACGATTCAAGAGCAAGCTTTTCATTCAAATTCCTTGGACTGTCACTCTAAATTTGACTCTTAATAACTTGCCAGTTCCCAATGTGTTGAGTTTTGTACTCTATATAATTAATTAAAATTAGTAATTAATTAATAGTAATAGCATTGAAAGTAGGTGGAACTCCTTGGTAATACAAGTCCAACTTTTCAAAGATTGAAAGACCTTTATTGATTACGGGTTTGACAATAGCAACATCATCCCCACCACTTTCCCCCTATCTCCCTCTATCTCTGCCTTTATATATATATAGAGATATATATATATATATTAATCCATCAGGCTTTAGATCCAAGAAGCCAGTCCTTGACACAAATAGTAGTATATTCCTACTCTTATGGTCATGGCTTCTTTTCCTGAAGAAATGAATATTTCAATGACTCTGCTTGTGGACAAAGAGAAAAATAAGGTGCTCTATGCAGAAGCAGAAAATGACTTGGCAGATATTTTAATAAGCTTCTTAACATTGCCATTGTCAACTATAAGTACACTTGTTGGTAAGGATTCTTCTACTCTACAGCCTTGTACATTCAACTGCATAACCTCACTGTGTCGAAGTGTGGAAAATCTGGATCCCAAGTATTTTGCTTCTGTTGACAGTAAAACAGACTTACTGAATCCAACCAACCCAATGGAAACTTATTCAAGAAAGCTAGTAGATAACTTGGAGAATAAGTTAGTAGATAACTTGGGGGAGACACAGATCTCAAACTCCATTCATGGCTATATTCAGAAACCTGCAACACGTCTCATTGTGTCTGATGATCTCAAACTAATGCCTTGGGGTCTGAAAGCAATCTTGTGGTTACTTGGTAATTTCTTAATTGACTGTGTTCCTCATAGGTTGACCGTGACTGTCACCAACAATGAGGTGAATAATATTCTGTTTATGTTAATACTGATTACCTCTTTAATATTGTTAAAAAAAATACTCATGTTATAAGAAACTCTTTATATATGCTTTTGTTTGTGAAGGTACTGGATCAACTGAAACTCTCGCTATGGTCAGATACTCCTTTGACTGATTTATTCTTACACAAAAAGGCCAAAGTTATTCAGAGCTGTAAAATGCCAGCACAATCCCTTGGAAAGATTAGCTTTATGCTAAGTAAGGGTTTTAAGAAGTCATCGATGAATTTGAAGGTAATGATATCAAAATCAGAAAGAAAGATATTGGTTGCTGAAGCAGAAGACGATTTCACGGATCAAATCTTAAGTTTCCTGACTATAACACTAGGGGTAGTTGAAGAATTTGTAGGAGGTAACTTGGGTTTGCTCTGCTTTGATAATTTATACAAGAGTCTGAATGATCTGGATGATGCTAATTATTTGAATTATGATGATCTAACAAGCTGATCTATCCTGATATTGTAAGCAAAACATCCGAAACCAGATGTTACCAGTTCATGGATATAATATGCCTCCAGAATTTGTGTGTAACAATAATGGTTATCTTCATGGGGGATTGTTCATGGTGGGAGATGATTTGTGTGTAGAGCCATTTTCATCTGAGGCTGCTTTTTCATTTCTTCGTGAATCAAAACTTGATGAGCATGACGATTTAGAAGTAATGGACTTAAGTATTGGAGTGGATGAGGTGTATATAATGCATGCACTGTTCAGCTTCTTCACATTCTTCTGCTACTTTCTTGGAGTGAAATAGAACATTTAATGTATTATTCCTAATTACTGTATTTGTTTCTTGTGAAATTTCAGGTGTTGGAAATTTTGAAAGCATCAATGTTGACATCATCAGCCTTGACGACTAGTTTGTGGCCATTACTTGATTTGTGAAAGGCATCACCATATCACTTGTTATTATATATCATCTCATGATAATAGATTCTAGTACTCTATGGTGTTGGAAGTAAACAGATCGTGTGACAATCTCTGTTACCTCTTTCCTTTTATAGTATTGTTTAATATATAAATTCTACTGTGTTTTTTTTTTTCCATGTGAAATTTCACTTGTTGGAAGTTTTTAAAGCATGGAATTTTAAGTCTTAACAACTACTCCCTCCGATCCTTATTATAAGAAACTTTTAGCGGAAGAATAATAACATCAATAAAAGTTGGTTGTAGACAACAAATATGTAAAAATGGAAACCGAGTAGTTTGTGGCCATTATTACTTATCATCACATGTTGATATTGTGATAATAATGTCTCTGTTATCTCTAGTTCCTTTTGTATTGTTCATTAGAGCCTTTTATTTTAAGACAAGAAAAGGAGAAGTCATTATCATTGATATTTCCTAACCTTAATATAACCCTTTATTTCCTCTCAAGTTGTTAATTTTCTCTGTTAATGTGTGTTTGCGATCACGTTTTGCAGCTCCAAACTGACTTGTTTAATGGAAAAAACTGATTTTGTCCCAAAAATGATGTTTGTGCTTCGAGACTTGACATGGTGCATTAGCTTCTGGTGATTTCTCTCCATGAATTCTAGGCAACCCACGTTCCATGTTTGATTTGGTGATGGTAAATGTAGTAATTGCAAAAATCGAAAAAAAATAAAAATAAAACCTCTGTTTAAAATTATCATAATTTTTTTTTTTTTTTACAAACATTTCAATTTAAATTTTTAAAGGATTAAGTAGTAAATTTATCTCGAAAGTATGAGATACCCTCAATCAATGTTAACCTGAAATTTTTGTCTTAATATTGCCCCGGCGGTGAATCCAATTTTAGCAATCTCTTTCACAAAGCTTGCCATAGGAATGGTCAAATTCCAAAGCGTCGTTTTCTCCGACAGCCCTTTAGTCACAGCCGCAAAAACCCATTTCCATGGATGCGATGATCTTATCTTTGCTCCTTATGGAGAAGTTTGGAAGCAGAAAAGGAAAATCACTATTTCGGAATTTCTAAACTCTTCAAAATTAAGATCTTATTCTTTCAAGTCTTAAATGAAGAGGAAGTTGCAAATTTAGTCAATGAAATTCCTGAAGCTTCCACGAAGGACAACAATGAAGATGATGGATTATTGTTGTCTGAATTTATAAATTTGTTTCTGATGATCATTGTGACCTCAACCAACATAATTATGTGCAGATGTGTACTGTGAAGTTGTAGAAATAGTGATGGAAATTATGCATCTATCGAATGTGAGTGATCGGTTTTAGGGATTCTTCCCTTCATTGTGGTTGATTGATCTTGTTTCAGATTTTTGTTTGGATGGGTGAGATGATGCGTATGGTTCAAGAAGCAAGCAAGAAAAAACCAGCAATGGAGGTTGAGTGATGGTGATTGAGATGAAGATGAAGGAGAGAAACCATTTTTTGGCCAATGAAATCGAGGTTATTTGGGCATTTTTTGTTTTAAATTTTATTTTTAGTTTAGTTTCTTAAATATATGACACATCACAACTTCTAACTCAGCAAGTCAAGAGAGCGTAAATTGGTCAATAATTATGGAATTTAACGGTCAAATTTGATGTATGTTAATTCTGTGATTACATTACTACATTTTAAAACTTTTGAGGTGAGATTGAGACAAAAAAAAAAAAACTTCCCAAACAATATTGGAATTGCTCGTATAAATATGTAGGTTATTTCTAAGGATAAATATGCACTTAGTAGTTTAAAATATTTGTGCAACTAACACCATAAAATAGTTAGTGGTGCAATTTTGTAAATAGTATAAAAAAGATAGAGTAATCCCACCAACCAAACAGCATTATTATAATTTATGTTATCAATAATAGAAAAGTGTGTTGTTTAAATGAATGAATTAATCATAACTTCTGGGAAGTATTTTTGAAACCTATAATTTCCTTTATTTTTTAATTGGGTTAAAATGTATCAATCACGTTAAAATATTAGTTTCTTATCTAAATATCCAGAAATTCTGGTGCACCCTACACTTGAAGTACTCCATTCATTCCTTATTATGGTGAATGTGTGTGTCTCAAAATATAAGCTTTATTTTATATTTTTCTAAACATTAATTGCAAGGATGAAGAGAGAGAGAGAGAGAGAGAGTTACAAATATAGTACCATATGGAGTATTGTAAACACCCTATTTTGTCCAGGCCCCACAAAATGAGAAAAAATAATAAAAATAAATAACAAAAACAATCCTTGTAGAATCTCCACTAATTATGATTGAAAAATGACACCTTAATTATTATTATAAAAATTCAAAAATTCATTGATTAGGTGTCATTAATGTTGATTGTTGTGTCATAATTGCAGAAGTCAAATTTGAAAATTAAAATTGATAGTGATTGAGAGCCATTAATGATGATTGGTGGGTGGTAGATGATTAAAAATTAATAAAAAATAAAAAATGAAAATTAGAAAATATGCTTTTAGAATAGGAAATGTTATTAAAATAAAAAAAAATAAAAAAAATGAAAATTAAAAAAATAATAATTAGCTCATTTATGATTAAAAACCCAAGTAGTGCCTATATAAAGGAGGATAAGATAGCACAAAGGGGAAGAATTTTGGAGGAAGGATTCAGAGAGGCTAGAATTTTAAGATGAGGCATAAATAATTTGGAAGAGAAAAGAGAATGAGAAATTAAGAGAGAAAGGGTAAATGGAGAAACTGTATACTTTATTTTCTTTATCTTACTTATCTTTCTATCATCTAACACATTTGTCATCATTCAAAATAACCCAAGGAATGTCTATATTCTGATGGTTGTTGCTACGCGTGTGAGCTTCAACATCAATGACTTAAGGGTTGAGATATCATAAGATTTGATTGATTTCTCTTTCTTCCATTGTAAATACATATCCAATAGTTTATCGTGAATTGTGCCTTGTGAAAATAGTTATTTTGTTTTTCATTCAAACCTGTGAGGTATGCGCTTCTACTTGCCCTCGTCACTATATGAGCATGCATATGGACACTCTTTTCTGGGTTAATATTTATATATATTATCTTGTCTAATACTTTAACACTTTGCTCTTACTTTTAGCCAAGTGGTAATGGAGCATATCAGGTATGAGCCTTCTCTCCTTCCATTGTGCTTTATTCAGATTTTATAGTGGGTTGATTGTATACATATTTACCTTTTCATGGATTCATTTATTTAAATAAACTAAAAACTAGATGGAAAAATGTTTTTTAAAGTAATAAAAATATTGTTGACTAAGTGGTTTTCATACCGTGCGAGGTTTTTAGAACTTCCTCAGGCAAAATCGATTATTCTTCCGTGCGAGATTATGGGAGTCTCCTTAGGAAGTTTGATCCAAAATTATTTGAAAAATCTTTTCTAAATACAAATAAACACACATTTTTCCTAAATAAAAATACAAACCAACAATAAATATCTTTCATAAAAAATAAAAATTTTCCTAAAAAAAACAAACATAATGACATGCATTTCTACCCCGAACTACGTGGGCTTTAATCCCTTAAGGGTATGTAGGCCCTAGGTTAAATCATAGGTCAAGTCCAACTATGTAAATATTTTTTTTTATGTGAATATGTGTTTTTTGGGGTAATTAAATTAAAATTAAAGGCCATATTTATTTTTAAATAATTAACTTAGGGTATGGGGTGCCTAATACCTTCTCCATGCACAATCGACTTCCGAGCCCAATTTGGTTTTAAAAGACTGTTTATAATTTAAAAAGGGTTTCCAAAATTATCCTATTTAAAAATTTTGGTGGCGACTCCATTTGACTTGATTTTAGGGCGCTACAAGTATTAATATAGTAGATTCATTTTTGGGAAAATTGCACTGTAGTCCTAATTAAGAGAGTTCACTACTCCAAGGTCCCTTAAAATCTCCATATTATTAGCAAGTCCCAAGGGACTTTGGTGCAATAAAACCCATATGTCTAAAGACAATTTTGCCCTCATTAAGCAGAAAATAAAGCATGTATGAAATCTGAATGAATCTTCTCATTATGTTGCATGTTATGTTCAGCCGCGAGAAAGAAATGAGAAGGAGCTTTGTATTCTAGTTCGATCATGTCACCATGGCGATTGTTTGATTCTACTAAACTCTTGTCCTAATAGGGTGCGCATAGACAAAGTATTCTTCTTTTATACTCTATTTGGCTAAAAGTATGAGAAAGATAGATTGTTTTGGTCTGAATATTGATGGGTTCTAGGGGGTTTGGGTAATCAAGATAACCCATTTGATTTATGAAGTAATAAGGCTAACCAAGTTAATGAAGAATCTTTTGTTAATAAGTTCATGTTTGCATCATTTTAGTTGGGTAGGGTTAATGGAGTCTGATGCTTTATTGTACAGAGGATGCTCTGTATTTTTCTATATTATACTCTATTTCTCCATTTTATCTAGAATGAATCAACTTGGGTTGATAAAAATGTTATTAGAATACTTGTTGTGTAAAAAGAGAAAAACATGTTATTAATAGTAGCATATGTAGTTGTTAGTATTTGTTAATGTGTTATAGTTGACATAATATGTAGCCTCTGCGAACTTCGTCATCCTTTAAAACCTTATACAATTCATTAGTTTCCAACACGGAGTATAATCGACACACATATATATCTACATTTTCTTGATGGTGGGCATCTAGTTGGTAATAAACAATTTCAGTTTTAAATTTCAAAATCAAGATAAAAAAAATTATGTTTCATTTATTGTTCTCTCAGTTAATAACAGATTTAAATACACAATATCTCATTTTCAACTAGAGAAATTGCTTCTTTGAAATTCTTTCTATATTGAAGCCATGTCTGTTCGAGGAAGAAGACAAAAATCAACCAACAAGTGATATGGGCTAAAATTAATGTCCAATGGAACACGTGGTTGATTTGATGGTTTTAGTTTATATTAATGTTAATTACAATGAGTAGCAATGATTTGTGTGTATGATTGAAAATTTTCCAGTGACTTATGTGGAGTAAAGATATTGTATTGGATACAGATGTGGGATGGAAAGAATCAAGATGATGAAGGTTACGCCATGCCTAACAAGAGTGATTTAAAAGGATAATGGCCTATAGTGACAAGCTCATAGGCATACATTGAAAAGTTTATTAATATAACTTGATGTGAATTATGAGAACCATAATTTTGTATAGTGCATCATAGGATGGTTTTATACATAATTATAGTAGAATTGGTTAACAAGTTTGATGACTTGTAATAACAAGTAAGTTGGCCTGCGCTTAAAAGTTAAAGTGCATGTAATTAATTAAAACACTACAAATCTCACCCATCAGTAAATAAGAATGGATTGACAAGTTAGACACCTGTTGAGTCCAGCATTGGCAGCTACTGAACCCACCATGTTGGGCACCCCAGGGGCCCATCTCTGGGTCACCCCGGTATTGGCAAGCCCAACTCAGGTATTGTAGCTCGGTTGGGGGCCGCTCTCGCAGACCCGACCCAATGCTGCAGCATTTATGGGAGGAGGCCGTGTCATTGGCGCACCCACGGGTTCGATCTCCCAACCAAGCACTTTATAGGCATTCTAGATGCCTCGCTTATCACCACTTGAGCTGCAGCTCAAGTGGTGATAAGCGAGGCATCTAGAATGCCTATAAAGTGGGAGGTCCAGAGATCGAACCCCAGGGTGCGCCAATGACACGGCCTCCTCCCTGAAATGCTGCAGCATTGGGTCGGGTATGCGAGAGCGGCCCTGGACTTCTCTACAATACCTGAGTTGGGCTTGCCAATACCGGGGTGACCTCGAGAGGGGCCCCTGGGGTGCCCAACATGGTGGGTTCAGTAGCTGCCAATGCTGGACTCAACAACACCTTAGAGTGACAAGTAAATTGGCTTGCATTTACAAGTTAAGGTGCATGTAATTAAAATTGAATATATATATATATATATATATATCAGACCATATACACATATGGTAAACGTATCAGAAGCTGTGGTAATACTTATTAATAAGTAAAAGGGCATAAAATGACAATGTAGGGAGACCACACTAACAACTTATTGAACAATAATTTACAGATCTTCACACACATTAGTAAACGAACAACAGTCGTTGGCTGTCTATTCTTATCTCTATTTTCTCCTACATATATATGCCATTTTTCTTCATTGAAGTAAATTAAATGTTCAATTCCTTCATCATCTATAAGGTACACAAATTGGTTGCATCATAGTATATTGTGAATTTCACAACAATCCCATGACCATCTCTTCCCACAATTGAATCCACATTGTCTTGAACTCTTCATAACTTGTACCTTTCTTGATGATTTTGTATCTTGTTGTACCCCAACATATGTTAGATAACCTTCTTTATTAATCACAAATTGTCCCTCTATATGAAGTAAACATAATATGCGCTGATGATGAGACGTACTAACCATCATCAATGTCAACCTGCACAATAACTTGTCATTAGCAACTCAACCAACCATATTAACAACTACCAATGCGCCTATTAACAACATGTTTTTTCTTCTCACAGTATGTACACAAACCCCAAAAGCTAGACACCCCATGCCCATCTTTCCTTCTTAAAATGCAGAAACAAAGTAAATATAGCAAAGATAGAGCATAATATATCAAAAAATAGAGCATGTATTCATAACCTTAAAACCAACTAAAATGAGAAATTGAGTGCAATTTATAAAGCAACGTTTTGAGACAAATTAATCAGAGGTTGCAGGAAAGCTTATATTCAAAGCCAAATAACTACATGCAGCACCAATTATCTTCATCAACTGCGTAATCTTTACTTGTTCTTCCCTTTAATAGGTGACAACTCCCATAAGCCCCAACTTAGTCAAACCTCTCAAATTTTAAACGACCCAAATTAAAGAAACTAAGTGTAGGATAAGATGAAGAAGACTTACCTAAGTTGAAATCAAAGATTGTATGAGACTTCCGGCCTCACCTTCCTCCATTTGCCAGCGACCGTTCTTCATGCAAAAGCTTCAATGCTCCTTCTCCCTCCCTCCCTCTCTCTCCCTTGACAACTAGGGCTCCTTCCTTTTCGTCACTTCGTTTATTTTGCCGAATTTTTCTCTTCTATCCTTTGATTGATATGTCTTTTACTAAGGGTCAAAGAAGTCTTTGAACATATGGGATGTATTGCACTACAATCCCTTGGGATTTGATGATACTATGGAGATTTTCAGGGACCTTAGAGTAGTAAACTCCCTTAATTGGGAATACAATGCAATTTTCCCTTATTTTTGGCAAGGGCGTATATGTTGATTTGTGCCAGCAGATTCTCTCCTTTCTTTCTCTCCCTTTCTTTCTCAGTATCTCGTATAGATTAAAATTGAAGGATTCAAATTTAATACTCCCCATTTAATCCTAAATATAAGATCAAGTTTACTTTTTTGTGGAGATTAATAAAACCAAATAAATCACTTAATTTTAACATATGTTAGGTGTAACTGTATTATACTCTTACATGAACTTATAAGTAAAGATAATTTTTTTGGAAGTAATAAGTAAGATAACTTAGTTCTAAGAAAAATGATATATATAAATATTTTAAAGTGATTCATTTTGTATCCTTAATATTTGTAAAAAAGGCAACTTGATCTTATATTTAAGATCGGATCGAGTATTTATAAAATTATTATTATAATATTTTATAAATTAAAATTAATTTTTCTTACCTTGTCTGACATTGCAGATATAAATTTGTACATCATATTTTAACAATTTAAATTTATTTATTTTGGTTTATAATGATAACTTTATAAAACAAAAAATTGTGGAGTAAGTTCGCAATCATCCACCTTTGACTGCCTAATACTCGATGAATAACTTCACTTCCCAATGTGTTGAATTTGGTATTTAATTAATGAAAGTTTAAAAGCAAATGAGGAGGTGCTGTGCTTTGGTAATACTACTACCACTTTTCAAAGATCAAAAGGCCACCATTTTTCCCTATCTATCTCTCTCTGTCTTATGGCATATACACACACATATAATATAATCCATCAAGCTTTAGAGCCAAGAAACCAGTCCTTAGCACAAATATATATTACTACTCTTATGGTCATGGCTTCTTCTCCTGAAGAAGTGAACATTTCATTGACGACTCTGATTGTGGACAAAGAGAAGAATAAGGCGCTCTATGCAGAAGCAGATAATGATGACTTTGTAGATATTTTAGTAAGCTTCTTAACATTGCCATTGGGAACTATATCTACACTTGATGGCTATGACTCTTGTACTCTACAGCCTTGCACATTCAACTGGATAACCTCACTGCATTGAAGCGTAGAAAATCTTGATCCCACGCATTTTGCTTCGTTGAGAGTAAAATAGACTTGCTGAATCCAACCATCTCAGAATCGTTTCATGGCTATCTTCAGAAATCAGCACGACGTCTCATTGTGTTTGATGACCTCAAACTCATGCCTTTGGATGATCTGATTTTCTGAATACAATCTTGTGGCAAATTCGTACTTTCAGCATCCATTGCCATCCCCAGAAATTGACTGTGACGGTCTCCCAGAACGAGGTGACCATTTTGTACAAGTAATTACTTAATCGGTTACTTAATCATTACATGATAGTATAAAATAGTTTAGACTATGCTCCCCCTCTCCAAGTTTAACTTACTTGGGGAGGTGGTCTAGTTCAAATTTTTATCAATTTTTTCTCAAATTATCTCTATTAATGTTATTAAATGATTAGGTTATCATATCAACAAACATACTATAGATAAATAAATGATATATTTAGAACTGGATGGGGATTATATCAGTTTATAAGTCATTAAAAAAATGATAGATATACTATATGAAATGAAAAAAAATATTTGAGAGCAACATTTAAACTAGCAATATAAGAGTTATTAGAGGTAGTGTATGTATGTTATAGTGGTTCCTCGTTAATTTTGAAATCATTACGCTTTGTTTGTGATTGTGAAGGTATTGGATCTATTGAAGTTCTCACTATGGTCAAACAAACCATTGACAGATTTATTCCTATGCAAAAAGCTCAGCATTCATGACTGTAAACTACCAGCGAAATCCCTTTTAAAGATAAGCGAGGAGGGTAGTAAGAGGATGAAGTTGAAGGTAATGATATCAAAATCAGAAAGCAAGATATTGGCTGCATAAGCAAAAGAAAATTTCACGGATCAAATCTCAAATTTCTTGACCATACCACTAATGGCAGTTGAACATCTTAAGTACAAGGCAACTTGGGTTTGTGCAGCATTGACAGCTTGTATAAGAGTCTGGCTGATTTGGATTCAACTTGTTTTTCAAATTCTATTGGTAATGATGTAAAGAACAAGCTGCTCAATCCTGTTCTTGAAAGCAAAACCCCACACCAGATTTTACCAGTTTATAGAACAATTAGTAATAATGGTTATGTTAGTGGGAAAATATTCCTGGTGGGAGATGATTTGTGTGTAGATCAGAGCCATATTGTCCTGAGGCTACTTGGTCGTTTCTTAGTGACTCACAAGTTATTGACGACTTAGAAGTAAGGGTCTTAAGTATTGGAGTGAATGAGGTATATATACGTATATTTGTAGATAGCTTTCATTTTCGGCTTCTTCCTATTCCTTAACTTTTACAAGTTTTGATTTTTTTTCCCCTTAAAAGTATATAATTTTGCTCTGTTTTCTCGTGAAATTTCAGGTGTTAGAAGTTCTGAAAGCATCAATGATGACATTATCAGCTTTAACAACTGGTTTGGGGCCATTGCTTGTTGTAACAAGAGAAGTTGTAAAAGCCAGCTTATTAGCATTTGTTATTAATCATCTCATGATAATTGACACTGATGATGATAGATTCTAAGAGAGTGTTTGAAGTAAACAGATTGTGTGACTGCCTGTATTCTCTCTCTTTCTCTATTATAAGACCCTTTCAAATTTATTTAAATTGAATAAAAGTGTATTCGATATCTTCTGTGTTCCCTAACCTTAATAACCCTTCAATGCCTCCAAAGTTCCTAACTAGCTAGTTTACTCGATGTCATTTAGACAAGTTATACTTGTTCCATAGTTGTCATTTACATTGTTTTGATTTTTCGACCTAAAATTTACTATTTTTTAATATAATTTGAAGTCTTAAATGGTGAAATATTATTGTGTTATATTGATACGTTCCGCAACAACAATATGAATTAATTATTTTGTTTATTAATGTTATTTAGTTAATTATTTAAATTAGTTTAATTTAATCATTTGACTTATTCAAATTATTTGACTTAGTCAAATAAAGATATTTTAGGATAGTTTGTTAGGATATTTTCTTATTATAATTTGAATATCTAAATTAGGATATTTTCCTTTTATCTAGAGAGTTTGTTTAGGGATAGATATTTTCCTAATTGTTTTAGGAGATATCTTCCTAATTGTTCTAGAAGAGTCTGTAATTTTTCTATATATACTAGTCCTATCATACTAGTATTTTTATCCAGTAAAATTATTGATTAATTTATTGGACTTTTTTTATTGGCTTCTTGTTTACTTTTCTAGTAAGATTCTTGCTAGAGAATAAATTAGGAGAGATTGTTATTTGGCTTCTGATTTGTCTTTCTAGTGATTCTTGCTAGGAAAATAAATTAGAAGAGATCAACCTAATTTTGATTCAAGAACAACAAACCATATTTATCATATATGATCACCAACAAATTGTAGTACTAACCCAATTAAACTAACTTTTGGTAAAAGCTGTGGCTTAGCCTGCATGGAGACTTTTAAAGTGTAACATAATGAATTTGTGACAGTAATTTTCTAATTTAAAATTCATTTGACCCGAATCTACAATAACATAATGTAATTCATTTTCTCCTTTTTAGAATATTATATATATACACACACCCTTTTTAACTTTACTCCTATTTTATATCCTTTGTACTCTCTTTGTCCCTTTATTATAAGTTCGTATCGTAATAGTAGAATGCTTGGTTAAAAAAATAGTTAAAATTAGATAAAAATAATAAATATTTGAAAATTAAATATTTTTCTAATATGCCATTATTTTTAACTTATAAGTGGGTAGATGAGAGTAAAAAACGATGAGAGAGGATTGATAGTACATTAAGTAAGAGTAAAATGAGTAAAAATACATTCAATATTCAAACAAACCCAACGTGGATCTTAAAAAGTGGGAAAATCATTTCAGAAGTCGGAATATTGTAATGAGGGATGGAGAGAGTATCCAATGAACAAAGGCGATGCAATAATTACTTAAGGATAAAATTATATACTGATATAAAAAATTTAACAAAGTGACTTATATTGTTAATTTATTATTTATATACTTTATAGTAATTTGCACATATAAAAAGTAATTCTGACGACATCCATCTAAAATCGCTTTTTCCATGAAATCTGTTCTACTCAAACCGCATTATACGAAATCATTTTTGTCACTTCAGAAGCTATTATCACTTACAACTATTACTGTATGCTTTGTTTGTAAAGGTATTGGATCTCCTGAAGTTCTCCTTATGGTCAAAGACACCATTGACAGACTTATTCTTACACAAAAAACTGCAAATTCAGAACTATCAAATACCATCACAGTCCAAGTTAATGAAAAGTGAGGTTCAAATCAATGATGGTTGGAAGATGAAGGTGAAGATAATGATATCAAAAGCAATGAAAAAAATTCTATTTGTTGAAGCAGAAGAGGATTTTAGTGACCAGCTTTTGAAGTTGAAGATAATGATATCAAAATCAATGAGAAAAATTGTATTTGCTGAAGCAAAAAAGGGTTTTACAAACTAGCTTCTAAGTTTCCTGACTATACCATTAGGTGTGGTTGAACGTCTTGCTCAAGGCAATGCTGGTTTAGGCTGCATCGATAACTTGTATAAAAGCTTAGCTCATATTGATTCAACAATATATTTCAAATCTGATATGAATAACAAGCTTCTCAATCCTATGATTGCCTCTCATAAAGTGAAAAACCAGATGTTCCTGACATGGAATGAAGATGATGAATAGAAAGAACAATGATAGAAGCAAAGAAGAACAAAGGGTGAAGCAAAAAGATGGAAACAAGGAACACGGAAGCAAAAATGACTAATGATACACAGAAAAAAAAGACAAGGGATAGAACTTAAAATCTAGCTATCCTTAGCTCTGATACCAAATGATGGAATAACGGGAGCGGATTGGCTAGAAACAAGTTTAAAGAAGAGATAAGGAAGGACGGAGGATTAATGGAATGAAGAGTACCCGTCTCTTACAATCCTAAGCTACAGACACCACAAGGATGATTAGTCTTTGATACAGTCTCACACAAGAGATTGAAAATCTCTCTAAAAACAAAGTTTTAATTTCAAATCATCTTCATTCCCCAATCTGAAATGAGTACATTGTGAAATATTTATAAGCTAAGACACTTAAAAAACCCTAATTCATAACCTAAGCCCATTATAAGCTATTTGAGCGTGAAACAATAACTAAATAAAATACATTAAAAATATATGTGAAAATACCATAAAAATAGGAAAGCCAAAAGACCTTTTATAATACTCTAACTTGCTAGTCAAGATAGAATAATCTAGATGATTCACTATTTAGAGGGATCCCATCATGAATGAAAAGGATGATATTTGACTCTCTACTAATGAATGCAATACAAAATAAGTAATTCTTTGCCTTTAAGAAACAATTAATACGAAAATAGGAAACTAATAATCAATAGAATCCTAATTAATTAATTCCATATAAGACCATTCTTGAACCTTCTTAGATTTTCAAAATGAGTCTTTATTTTGATATTTTCTTTCAAATCAATGTTTGGGCCTTTAAGACAATCATTTGGGCTTGAATGTGGTTGAATCACATTTCTGAAACTCTCTTGGTCCACTATAAAATGCATTTGGACCCCACCTTGAAATGTTAATGCACCATTGGACTTCTACATGTCATGGTGGCTTTGGGGTGCTCTGCTACATATCACATAAAGCTCCACATATGTAGTCATCCATATAATTGCCATGCAATAATCCATGCAATCGTTCCCAAGCAATAAATTTGTTTAACACCTTGGATTGCTTGTTGAGCTTTGTGACCTCTATATTGAACATCTTTTTGTATGTTATCAGTGAGGCTGTAGAAAGTATATATGCTTGTTATGTTAATTAGTAGGGGACTACGTTCATGATGGCGAATGATTTGGTTGTGTAACCATTCTCTATAAGATATTTTATGTACTTATTTTATATATTATTTATTATATATATTTTATCATATTTTATATTAGGATATTATGAAATTAATTATATCCTGATTATTTTGAATATAGTGAATATTCTATTCTAATTATTAAAATATCTCCTTGTATAGCCCGCACGTTAGATGCATTAGGATTGATTTAGGGTAATTATATGGCCAAAAATATTATTATTAGTTTTGATGGGAGATTACTAATAATAAGGTCACGTTCTAAACAATATAGACATGTCTTATAAATTTAGAGACATATACATTCACGTATTTGTTTATAAAGAGGAGGTTCCCTGATTGGAGATGTTGATGCTAAAAACTGGAATAAAAATATTATAGTGAAAAGTAGGGGATTTTATTGATAATATGGGTCACCGGCAACGGCGGGTACAAATGTTCTTAATAGAATTGAATACAATTGACTGAAAAGAGTTTGCAGTGAGCCAAAAGAATGCTTAGAGTGATCAGTGTCTTCTGCCTCAGTCTCTTGCCTTCCTGACGTTACTCCAGCTCGTTATATACATCCCAGGAGGCTTGGTCGCCCCCGAAAATGTCGGCGACTCTTGTGGGTTGGTGGACGTTGGAGGGCGACGATCTAGGTCAGTTAGCAACTTCCTCCGATTTGTCCGGGATGTGGCGTCGTGCTGTGTCATCCGTTTTGAATTTGAATCTGTACGGTCAGCTTTGGACTTTGAGTTAGTGTGCTTTGGAGTCATTAGGCTTGCTATCTTGTTGGCAGGCCCAAAGAGCAAAACATGGCCCAACATTAAGTCCCCCACTTCGCAATGTCAACGTCCGTTTGCATTGGGAAGTAGCGGTTACAGAGATCTGACGGCTGAAATTTCGTCTGACGGTTCGCCTGCCTATTTCCCTCCACGTCGAACGGTCGTGATTCTCCTTTGAGGGTACGGGGTCATTCAACGGCGTCGTCAGGCTAGGCTTAACTGGAAAGAAACTAAATTGCTTCCGCATTTCCACTTCTTTTGCGGATTTCTTCATTTTCCTTCTCTTCTTCCCGCGGTTAGGGCTTCCCTGTCTTCCCAGGTACATCTTGGATTTTTGCTTTTAATCGTCCTTTTAGTTTTTCGCCTGCTTTATCGCTTTTTCCCTAGTTGTTCCCAATGTCTGATTCGAGTTCAAACCCTTCTTATGTCGGGTATCCTTCAGACAAGGAGGACTTCCTTGTTTCCCACTCGTCTCAATCCCCTGATGATGAGACGACGGTGGAAGAAGACATTGCCCCTTCTGTTAGCCCTTTTTTAGAGAAGAAGGAGAAAAAGATAGCCTTTCAGCCTAGGAGGAGGCTTTCTACCCGATTAATGTATCGTCGGCCTTCCGTTAAACCCTCCGCCTCTAAAGCCCTAGTCATTGTTTCCGACGAAGATGAAGGCGGTGGGAAGGCCGGATCTGTGGGCGATGATGTGGACCTCGGGATGGCCGTTGTCCAAGTGAACGAGGCTGGTAGCCCCGTCGAGGATTCTGGGATTCATTCCCTGACCAGAAGGTCGGGGATTATAGGCGCAGGTCAACCTCCTTCCCTTAAGCCCAAGGAAATAGAACTACTGCCCCACCTTCACTGTTTTGACCCGTCGGTGGAGTATAGGCTACCTAACAAATCTGAGCGTCTTGACTCCTATTCTGATAGCACTATCGCCCTTAGCGTAGAGGCCTTTCGCTTTATTTCGCCTTTCCCTTTACCCAGAGTGATTTTAGAGATATGTCTTTACTATGACCTGTCCCCTTCCCAACTTATGCCTCATGTCTGGAGGTTGGCTGCTGCTGTCGGGGTGTTCAACTGTGAGTTTAATACCACTTTAGACATGTTTGATCTTTGTGAAACATACAAGTTGGTGAGGAGTAGGCCCGGATGTTATACGTTGGCCCATCGTCGTACGGGTAGCTCTGCTTGGCTGGCAGAGAGGCTACCCAACGACCGCTAGTGGGACGTCAGGTTCATCATGGTCCCTATTGCCCGTTTGGAATATCCGAGTGTCTCCCTTCGTAGGGAATGGCGAGAAATCAGTAAGATGCCCGTCCCTGAGCTTTTGCCCAAAGATTTGTGAATGGCTAACCTGATTTCCATTTCGTTTTTTGTAGGTGAGGACGAACTTCTGATCCCCCCACTTGTCAACCGTACCACCCCGGAAAGGCTCAAGAAGGTCTTTGCACTTTCAGACGACGCTCGTGTCTTTGCCAACGTCATGTCGAGTAAGCTTTTCTCGTGACGTTTGTCCTTGTCATGTCCCCTGTTCCATTCTTACGTTGAGCCCGTTTTCAGGAAAGTTGATGCGACCAGTGCCTCGAAGATGAGTACTGACGAAGTGGCAGAGGCTCTGAAACGCGTCGCTGCCAAACGACATTTGTCCAGAGCTGCCTTTGATGCTCAACAACGGGCAACTTCTGCCCGCAATTCTCCTGGCGCCGTGAGTCGGACGCCCCAGAGCGGCCCCGCTGTCGGGGTAGTTATCAGAAGCCCGTCCGCTCCCACTGTCGCCTCCAAGGGTGTCAAGAGGCCGGCATCTGGCAAGGGCAAGGGCGTTGCTCTGGACGATCCCTTAAGCAAGAAGAAGAAGACAGAGTTGTTCCTACCGTCTGAGGGCGACGGGGTCGTACTGTCATTTCCCGCAGGTGCCTCGGCATCCAACTCAGAAGATTTCAAGCTGGCTAACCCTGTCCTGTCACAGCTGCCCCTGCCTATCGACAAGGCATATTTTGAATCTCTGGGACCGGATGGAGAAACAGAGAAGACCGTCCGCTACGCCTTTTGGGTACGTCTTTTCTACTTAATATCTTGTATTTGGCACTTTTAACCTTATTCTTCCGTTCACTAGGTGCTGGAGTCTGTTCGGCATCAAGCACTGTTGAGGGAGTCATATAAGGTTGCCGTGGAGAAGGCAAAGTCTGAGCAGGAGGCCTCTGAAAAGGAGAGAGACCGAATCAAGGAGGCTCTTCGAAAGAGCAACGAGGAGCGGAAGATGATGTACCAGACTTGGCAGGCCGAGTTGAAGGGAAAGGAGAGGGAGATCGTCGCTCTTCAGGAAGAGGTGGATGCCAAGTCGGGGACGATCGAGGGGCTCCAGACCAATGTGGCAGACAAAGAAGACAGGATCGCCGAGCTTCAAGACAAGCTTGATCTGGGCATCGCCGAGGTGCACCTGAAGGCCCGTCACGATCTGATGAGGGAATATTTGGACGGGCAGCATGTGCTGTGGAAGCCTCAAGAGATCATCGCCCAATATGAGGAGTTGTTTGGCGAGGTTGACCCTAGTACCTCACCGACCGGCGCTGCAGCCACGACTTTGATGGCTGACGGGCCCATGGGCGATGAGGAGGACCAGCATACAATTGCTCAGATGGTGGAGGGAGCCGTGATACTTGCCTCCCAAGATGTGGCTGGGCCGAGTCAAGACACGGAGCATGGGCTCGGCCTGGTACAGGACCAAGGTGAGGCCCAGGGGCGACCTGTCGATCCGAGCGTCCGAGATCAGGAACAACCTGTTGGCCCTAGCGTCCAAGATCAGGAGCAGCCTGTGGGTCCCAGCGTCCAGGATCAGGATCAGCCTGCTGGCCCCGTTGATGTCGCCCTTCAGCCTTAGGGACTTAGTTTTAAATTTCTTGCCCCTTCGTTCTGAACTTTTTAAGACTGTTGAAATGTAATTTGATGACCATGCGGTCAATGTGCATTTATTGACAACTTTGTTTTTATTTATACGTTAATCTTTTTACACGATGTGTGTTTGTACCTGTGCTCGTGTCAGTTGCGCTTTGTTAATTTCCAGGATCATTGTAGCTGTTCGTCGTGGTAGACTTTAGCGTCGATCGTTCCTGTTAATGAATTAACATGCCGTTAAACCGTGTGTTGCTCTGGTTGAGGCGTATGTATTAAAAGTATTGGTGGCGATTACCTTTTTCAGGCTTGCTTTGGTCCCCCCTAGCGTAGTAGCTTGGCAGGGGCCCGCACCAAAGCAGCGTTGCCTGGCCATGTCTCGGGGTTGCCACAAGTCGTGTAATGACTCGGGTGTCCTGTTGCATGGTTAGAAGCACCACAAATATATGTAGAGCTAGACATGTGTCCTTATCAAAGGGGATGTGTGGCGTCAGTAGCCGTCTGCCACACCTGGTATAGTGCCTTTTGGGGCGACTAACCGAATATGGTATTGGGCTTGGCTCATCCTTCGCCACCCCCGCAGTCAGTATCCATTCTATGAGGGAAAAGGTATTTGAAATTGGAACTAGATAATGTACCTTTTCAAGTGGATAGCGTTCCAGCTCCTTTTGAGGGGTTTTCCACGTGTGTCGACCAGCTGATAGGCGCCTGGCCCTGTGATATTGGTGACTTTGTATGGACCCTCGTAGGTCGGGCTCAACTTTCCATCCTTGCTTTCAGGGGTATTTAGAAACACCTTGCGCAGCACCCAGTCCCCCACTTGGAAATGTCGCTCTTTGACGTTCTTGCTCCAGAATTTGGTCGCTCTATTCTGGTAGGCGGCAATTCTGATGAGGGCTTGTTCTCGTCGTTCATCAAGCAGATCCAATTGTCGGGCTAGCTCGTGGTCGTTTGTCTCCTCCCTAGTC
Organism: Mimosa bimucronata; assembly: GCA_037074515.1. Taxonomy (NCBI): domain Eukaryota; kingdom Viridiplantae; phylum Streptophyta; class Magnoliopsida; order Fabales; family Fabaceae; genus Mimosa; species Mimosa bimucronata. Next base: position 9,776,944 of record CM073446.1, read on the forward strand.
CATTGGTAGCGCAACGAGGGTACCCCGATCTCCACAGGGATCATAGCCTCTGAACCATAGACAAGTGAGAACGGTTCACCTACCCTACGCTGCCCAAGTATAACGGGACCACCGATCCCGACGAGCATATGGCACAGTACCGACAGATCATGATGGCAGCAGTCGTCCCTTCAGACAAAAGGGAAGCATGCATGTGTCGCGGTTTTGGGATCAGCCTGGTCGGGCCCGCCCTGACCTGGTGGACCAACATAACCCCAGGTAGTATCAACTCATTTTTTCATCTAACAGAGTTGTTTGTGCAGCAATTTGCCAGCAGCAGGAATCTGCGTAAAACGTCGGACGACCTCTACAGAATCCTGCAACGGCCCGATGAGAACACCCGGCAGATCATGACCAGATTCACTAAGGAAATGGTGAGCATCCCGGAGTGTGACCCGACCGTCGCCGTCCAAGCGTTCAGGAGATGCTTGTTACCTGATTCCGACCTGTATAAGGAGTTGACGAAGCACCAGGTATCAACATGGTCCGAGGTTCAGTCAAGAGGCTGGGCCCAGATACGCTGGGAGGAAGACGACGGCAACTATCGGCGTCAATTCCTCACCCAACAGCAGCAACAGAAGGCTGACAACAACTCTACTGATAGGCGTAGCCAGAGACCAAAGGGAAGGAATTGGCGCGCTGAGCCGTATCCTACAGGTAACCAAAACAGGTCCAAAGGCCAAAACCCCCAGGAAGACACCAACAAGCGACCGCCGCCCCCAAAGTTGGAGGAGCACAACTTTTCGGTCAGCCCGATCGAACTCGTTAACGCCCTGCACCGGATGGGCGACACCGTCAAGTGGCCATCCAAGATAAAGAAGCCCGCGGACAAGCGTGACCCCGACAAATGGTGCGATTTCCGTGGCGATCACGGACATTTCACATCTGAGTGCATTTCCCTAAGGAGAGAGGTAGCAGAGCTGTTAAAACAGGGGCACCTGAAGTCTCTCCTAAAAGGTAAGAATAATCAGAATGCAGGTGGTGAGCAACGACAAGCCACGCCAGCCCAGCCCCCTCAGAATGCCAGAACCATCAACAGCATCATAGGAGGATCCGAAATAAGTGGATCTACCTACTCTGCAGCAAAGAGGCATGCAAGATCGATCCCTAAGGACGACCCGGCAGCCAGGTCTCCGACAGAAGTAACCAAGCAAGTTGAAGGACCAATCACCTTCGACGACACCGAGATCGAACGGACATCCTGCCCACACGACGACGCCCTGGTAATATCGCTCCACCTTGGAAACTTTAACATCAAGCGTGTGTTAGTGGATGCAGGTAGCTCAGTGAACATTGTCTACATGCAGACAATTAAAGAAATGGGGCTGGAGTCTCAAATAGTAAAAGCCCCGACAGTCCTGGTATTTGGCAATGGAGCGCCAGACAGGACCGTCGGTGAAATTTCTCTATTAACATATGCAGTTGGAATTAATAAATTGTTTAAGTTTCAGGTGATGGACTGTCCTTCGGCATTCAACGCCCTCCTAGGCAGACCCTGGATCCACCAAATGCGAGGCGTCTCATCTACGTTGCACCAAACTGTCAAATTCTCAACCCCCTGGGGTGTGAGAGAAATCAAAGGCGAGCAGCGAGTGGCGCGCGAATGTTACCAGGCCACAATGAAAGTCCAGGAGAAGACTCATACGTCGGCATAGCAATTACAGGAGCCGTCTCCTATGGATAAGGGGGAGCAAGGGGAAAGCGATCTAGACAAAGTTGCCTTGGACCCCGACAAACCGGGTCAGACGTTATCCATAGGAGCGGACCTGGACAGTAAGGTAAGAGAAAAACTGATCTCCTTTCTATCTGACAATTTAGACTGTTTTGCTTGGTCCCATGCAGACATGACCGGGATCAGCCCCGAAATCATAATGCACAAGCTCAACGTGGACCCATCGCATAAACCGGTCAGACAAAAAAGGCGAAAATTTGCCCCCGAACGCAACAGAATCATCAATGACGAAGTCCAAAAGCTGCTGGACATCGGATCCGTCAGAGAAGTGCAGTACCCCGACTGGCTGGCCAACGTTGTTGTGGTACCCAAAAAGAATGGGAAGCATAGGGTCTGCATAGACTTCACCGACCTGAACAAAGCTTGTCCAAAGGATTCATTCCCCCTGCCTCACATTGACACCTTAGTGGACGCGACGTCGGGACACCAGCTGCTCAGTTTCATGGACGCCTTCTCCGGATACAACCAGATTCTGATGCACCCCGACGATCAAGAAAAAACGTCATTCACAACAGACAGGGGGACTTACTGCTATAAGGTAATGCCCTTTGGACTTAAAAATGCAGGTGCAACATACCAAAGGCTGGTGAACCGGATGTTTGCTCAACATTTGGGCAAAACCATGGAAGTATATATTGATGATATGCTGGTGAAGTCCCTAAAAGCGGAGGATCACCCCGGCCATTTGCAACAAACATTCGATTTGCTCAGAAAGTTTAACATGAAACTTAACCCGGACAAATGCTCCTTTGGCGTCCAGTCCGGAAAGTTCCTTGGATATTTGGTCTCCAGCAGAGGAATTGAGGTGAATCCAGCCCAAATCAAGGCGATAGTTGACATACCGTCTCCCCGCTGCTTGAAGGACGTCCAGCGCCTGACAGGGAGAGTGGCAGCCCTGACAAGGTTCATCTCCCGGTCGTCTGAGAAGTGCCAACCCTTCTTCGACGCCCTCCGTAAAAATAGGGAGTTCAAGTGGGACGACCATGCAGAACAAGCCCTACAGCAGCTAAAACAATATCTCAGTAGCTCACCATTGCTTTCTAAACCTAAACTAGGTGAAACATTATATTTGTACTTAGCTGTTGCTTCTAACGCTGTCAGTGCAGTCTTGGTCAGGGAAGAGAAAGGGAAACAGTACCCTGTCTACTACGTGAGCAAGGCACTGGCCGACGCTGAGACTAGGTACTCAACCATGGAGCGACTTGCATTATCTTTGGTTTCGGCGTCAAAAAAGCTAAGACCATACTTTCAATGCCACCCGATCGCGGTCGTCACTACCTACCCTCTCAGGAACGTGCTTCACAAGCCCGACCTGTCGGGAAGGCTAGTCAAGTGGGCCGTGGAGCTTAGCGAGTTCGACATCACTTATCTGCCAAGGACGGCCATCAAGTCGCAAGCCCTGGCCGACTTCGTGGCTGACTTCAGCCCCAACCTACAGGTAAGCGCTGACAAAGAAGTCTTGTGTTTCAGTCATCAGGTTCCTCCATCTATGTGGATCCTGCATGTTGACGGGTCTACCCATTCGAAAGGAACGGGCCTCGGCCTCAGGTTACAAACCCTCGAGGGCGACCTGATCGAGCAGGCCATCCGCTGCGGATTCAAGGCGACCAACAACGAGGCAGAATACGAGGCACTCATAGCGGGACTGAAATTGGCCCTCGACATGGGCGTCCGAAGCATTGACGTGCGTAGCGACTCCCAGTTGGTGTCTAAGCAAACGGAGGGCATTTACCAGACCAAAGACCAACGGATGAAATTGTACCACGACAGGGTGGCTGAGTTGTCAGGGAAATTCGAACATTTCAAAATCACGCAAATAAGTAGAGAGGACAACCAGCAAGCCGACGCACTAGCAAACTTGGGATCGTCGCTTGAAGCCTCCGGACCAAGGCAGATCCCTCTATACTACCTGTCCACCCCGACGGTTGAGGTATGTTACGATTCCATCCTAAGTCATTGTCTAACCTGGGACTGGCGATCCCCTATTATGACATACTTGCAGGAGGGTACCTTACCGCCTGATAAGAACGAGGCGCGACGGATCGTCGTACGGTCGGCACGATTTTGCCTCATGGGAGACGACCTATATAAGAGGTCATACGCAGGTCCGCTGTTACGTTGCCTAGGGCCGACTGAAGCAAACTACGCCCTGAGGGAGGTACACGAAGGCGAATGCGGCGACCACTGTGGCAGCAGGAACCTGATCAGAAAGGTCAGCCGGGCAGGATACTACTGGCCTACCCTTCAAAAGGACGCCATCGACCTAGTCTCAAAGTGCGACAGATGCCAAAGGTTTTCCACCACAACTCGGCAGCCGTCGGAACAATTGCATGTGATCGCCCCTGCCTGGCCGTTCATGAAATGGGGGATGGACATCGTCGGGAAGCTCCCTCAGGCCCCAGGACGCCTTGTCTTCCTCCTCGTCGTCACTGATTACTTCACCAAATGGGTGGAAGCGGGCGCGTTTGCCCAAGTGCAAGAGCCCGAGGTAATAAATTTTATCTGGAAAAACATAATATGCAGGTTCGGTCTCCCTAAGGAGATTGTCAGCGACAACGGGTCGCAATTCATTGGGAGGAAGTTCCGAAGGTTTTGTGAGCAGTGGCACATCAGTTTGAAATTTTCCACACCGCGGAACCCCCAGTCCAACGGGCAAGCAGAGTCCAGCAATAAAACCATAGTGAACTCCCTAAATAAAAGGCTGGATAAAGCAAAAGGCAAGTGGGCAGAAGAGCTCCCCGCAGTATTATGGGCTTACCGGACCACGTCTAGGACAGCGACAGGGGAGACCCCGTTCTCACTTGTCTATGGTTCAGAGGCTATGATCCCTGTGGAGATCGGGGTACCCTCGTTGCGCTACCAATGGACTAGGGAGGAGACAAACGACCAAGAGCTAGCCCGACAATTGGATCTGCTTGATGAACGACGAGAACAAGCCCTCATCAGAATTGCCGCCTACCAGAATAGAGCGACCAAATTCTGGAGCAAGAACGTCAAAGAGCGACATTTCCAAGTGGGGGACTGGGTGCTGCGCAAGGTGTTTCCAAATACCCCTGAAAGCAAGGATGGAAAGTTGAGCCCGACCTACGAGGGTCCATACAAAGTCACCAATATCACAGGGCCAGGCGCCTATCAGCTGGTCGACACACGTGGAAATGGCGCCGACCAAAGGGAAAAATGCAGGTGGACGAAAAAATGAGTTGATACTACCTGGGGCCTCTGAAAAAATGAACCGTTCTGGCATGTTGACTTCAGCGATCGACCTGATAAATGGGGAATCAGAGAAGCTGCCAAGGCGGGTAGGGACAATAGGCTGGGCGATCCCGGGGACTTGGAGCATGGCCTTTTGGAGTTCTTTCAACTCTTTGCGCAATTGTGCCGTTTCAGTCAGCTCTATGCTCCGGGGATGCTCGGTGTCTTTGTTAGAGAGAGGACCTCCGTTCTGCAATGGCATCGGCGCCGTGACAGGTGCTCTATTGACATCACCAACGTTACCTGCATTAGCAACCTCGACGTCAGGGCCAATACCAGAGACCTGCTTACCTGTGTTCCTAGTAGGAACCGGTTCGTTGAGGTCGTCAAAGGAGGGCATGGCTGGGATGCCCGATGTCTCGAATGACCGCGGCTGGTTTAGGCGATTGACCGAGAATTCGGTGAGTTGGGACTGAAGCCCTTGGTTCTCTAACTCCAGCCGCTTCAACGTTGTGGCCTGGGTCTTAACGACCTCTTCCTGGCTTTTCAGCATCCGCGCTTGTTCTTCCACAAGCTTTTCCTGACGAGACATCCTTTCGGCTTGTTCGGTCAGGACTTCCAGGATTTGGGCAAATTGATCAGCAGGATTTGGGTGGTCATAGGAGGATGACATGACTGCCAAAGATAGTGAACTTGGTGGCTTTTTAGAAGGTTGTTGCCGGAGTCCCCACGGTCGGCGCCAAAATGTTGATGCTAAAAACTGGAATAAAAATATTATAGTGAAAAGTAGGGGATTTTATTGATAATATGGGTCACCGGCAACGGCGGGTACAAATGTTCTTAATAGAATTGAATACAATTGACTGAAAAGAGTTTGCAGTGAGCCAAAAGAATGCTTAGAGTGATCAGTGTCTTCTGCCTCAGTCTCTTGCCTTCCTGACGTTACTCCAGCTCGTTATATACATCCCAGGAGGCTTGGTCGCCCCCGAAAATGTCGGCGACTCTTGTGGGTTGGTGGACGTTGGAGGGCGACGATCTAGGTCAGTTAGCAACTTCCTCCGATTTGTCCGGGATGTGGCGTCGTGCTGTGTCATCCGTTTTGAATTTGAATCTGTACGGTCAGCTTTGGACTTTGAGTTAGTGTGCTTTGGAGTCATTAGGCTTGCTATCTTGTTGGCAGGCCCAAAGAGCAAAACATGGCCCAACAGGAGAGGGCAACTCAGCATGCATCACTGTACCTATCTACAAGATTCCTCTGTTATTTCTATTGTGGTTCGACTAAAGGTTTCATGGTTTATGAATTCTTTCTACAGATCAATTAGCATGATGAGAGGTATTTTTAAGTCTTCCGTTGTTTATTCTTACATAGTTACAAATTCTATATGCATACTTTTATCATAGAATTAACCCAACATGTGGCATCAGAGCAGAGGTTTTCGAATCTGCCTCTGCGTGCTTATATTTATATATGATATCGGCATCATATGTATTTCCTTGATCAGTTCAAAAATTGAAAGGTTTCATTTGATGTTGGCCTGATTTTGTGATATTAATGTTGAAACATTTTTTTCTTGTTATATGTTTTTGGTCTGCGTCATGCGAGAGTGAATCCATATATTTCCTGGGTTGAATTCAAGTTTGGTGATTTGGTTATTGGGATGGATGGAGATTTTGAATGTTAATTTGCTCGTATGGATTTTTCTCTCTATGACCATGTTCCTCGCCGTTGAATCCATTGGAAAGACATTCTGGAACGCCGGCAACGGCACCTAGAATTGCAGAAGGCGGCTGGAAGTTGCAGGAGTTGGGTCTGTGTAGAAACTGGGTCCGGTAGAGCATTCATTGATGGGCCATTGGTCTGGGCATCCATTAGTTTCATTTTTCTTCAGTTTTTGTTTTAATTTTAAGGACTTGGACCTTTTTAGTTTTCCAGACCATTTTGGTAATATTGATGATCATTCATTGATGGGCCATTGGTCTGGGCATTCATTGATAGGCCATTGGTCTAGGCATTCATTGGTGGGTTTGCTGTTAAAAAAATTGTCAGCTCCTGGGCCTATTTATTTGGGCTTCTATTTATTATTTTCTATTCAATATTGAACTTTGGGCCTCTAATTTTCGAAAATCTGGTTAGTTTTTGAGAAATCTGAAATTTTTTTGGATTTTTATTTGGGCCACTTATTTAATAGTCCTGTCTGCAAATTTTATTTGTGAACAGAAAATCATTTGGGCCATATTATGGTTTATTTCAATAATTTTAATGGGCCAATGATTCAATTTATTCTTTTTTTGGATAGTACTTTGGGCTTTATTTTGTTGTTTAAGCCATTTGTTTTTTAATTTTCCAGAATTCTGTTTCATGCCTCATTTCAATTGCTTAAATATTAGACAGTTTAATTTTAGCTATTTTAACATGTTGGAAATTTTGCCAAAATTTTTGTGAGTTATTTAAGTTGTTTAAATTATTTAGGCAAATGTATAACCATTTTTCATTTGTAAAATTCAATTAAATTAAAAATATGTTGAAGTTATTTTTTAAAGCAATTTTATTTGGATGCAAGAAATAGTGGGAGGATTTAATATTATGGTTATTTAGTCACATTTTTTGTTGATTAAATCAATCGCTTAAATTCTAATTAAAGATTGTGCATGTGTAGAGTTCAAATGCAATTAGTTGGTATTTATGATTGCATGTTTTCTTGAGTGGAATAGAATAACATGATATTTTCTAAATAGCCTATAGGTATTAGAATATATAACGTGTTCTAGTTTCACCAATTTAAGAAAGGGTGAAGGTGCAATTTTAACAATAAAGTTTTGCTTGAGGAGCATGTTACACCCTTAAGTTAACTATAGTCCAAAAGTAGACATAAACTTTTACAAATAGAGCAAAATGGCCAATTCCGTTATACCAGACTAACATCTGTGAGTTACTTTTGAGGTGGGTCCACAAATTGTTGAGCTGGCAATTAATTGAAGAGAGAGAATCGTCGGTCGCTGATTCAGAGAGGAATTGGTACTGAGTGTAGTTGACGATAAAGACTTTAAGGTGTAAAATATGCTGACGTGTCACTAACGCTATTACTTATACTGACGTGGTTTGATGAGTAGTATGGTGATGTGGCAAAATAAATTATAAATTTAGAATTTAATAAAAGTTAAACAATTTTTTTTAAAAAAAAATAAAAAAACTCTCCCCCTTCATGCTTCTCTTTAACGCCAACCCTCCTATAAACCCCTCTTTTCTTTCTTTACCTCTCCTCCTCTCTCCTGAATAATTTCTCTCTGGAAGAATCTGAACCAAGAGCATCTTCGCCATTACTTTCAAATTCCACCAAAATCATAATTTAGAATCATAGCTCATAAATTCTCTTCATCCTCCTCCCAAGAAGCGGCCTTATCTCCTTCCTCCTCCTTGACTACCACCTTCTGGTTTTTCCTTTGAATATGAAACAACGAAGATGGAAGAGAATAGTGCCAACCATCACCATCGACCGCCACAATGAGGTCGTTGAGATTGGCTGTGAGAGGTGGAATCGGAGAGATCTGGAGGTTCAAGGCGGCCAAGGGACCCAGAGATCGACGAGTTCGTCTCTACTCATAACCCGTCGAAACCTTCCATGGAAAGGACAAGAGAATCAACCCTAAACACTGTCGCAACCTGCCATCACCACCATAACCATCACTTGAATCTGCACCATCAAAATGCTCCCGAGAATGTGTTTTTAGGTAAATAGAGAGCCAAGCTAATATAAAATGACAGTGCTAAATATGGATGGATTCATATTCATTCTCGCCATCAGGCGTACTTCTGGTAGAATTCATGTTAGAGAATGAATTAGGAGAAGGAATGATTTTCAACATGAAGGTAAAAGCCCTAGAACACCCATAGGAAAGCTTGGAGGCGGCGATTGCTCCTGCTAAGATTCAGAAAGAGGGAGAAAGAGTTTTTTGAATTGTTTAACCTATATTAAATTTTAAACAAAGATCAAGTGGCGGTTTGACCATTCCGTTAACTAACCTAACGGTTAACATTATTGACAAAAAAATGTTGAGTTGGCCATATGTCATCCATCTCAGAACTTTTCCTTCTTCAAATGGAAACCATCCTAGAAATGGAATCAAATCCGAAGGAACAGATTCCCCAGAAATAAGCATAATATCCTTCATCAGCTTCACAACCCTACAAGTGTCATCATCATCATCATTATCTCTTCTTCTTCTTTGAAATTCCCAAAATACCCCTTCCATGCAATCATCCTCGTGGTTTAGTTCATTGTCAATCTCTCCAACTATTTGCTAATGACAACCCTCCTTTTATTATTGTCATTACCATCTCCAATGTACGGGTACAGATTGCCTTTGAAAACATCGATCTCTGATTCATCATATAAATGCCTTAATGATTTAATTCTACTAGTTGATAAAAGCTCATGACCAGCTTCTTTAGTTTGCACGGTACAAGCCATTGGGGGAGGAGGCGAGCTCAGCATGGTGGACGCCGTGGCTGGACATCAGGCGGGAGGCTACGGACTTGTCATTGGTGGTGAAGCATTCTTTGATGGTTTCTTGGTTGCTAACAGCTAGGGCAGGGAAGGCTCCAAGACGGATGGTGAAAATGGGACCGTACTTGTCGGCGAAAGAATTTAAGGTGTGGGGAAGAGGGGCTTGACCTCCAAGAAGATGAAGATGACCCAAAAGAGGTAATGCTCCTGATGGTTTTGGTGCTAATTGCTTTCCTTTGGTTGTTTGATTTGTTGAGTTTTTCTAAGGTCTGATCCATGAAAGTAGTGAGAAAAGTAGGATTGAAGTTTTTGTTGTAAGTGTTAGGAAAGGGAGAAGATCCATTGATAGTAGGTGATGTTACGAGATGATGAGTCACTTGTTATACACATATACTCCTCTCATCCTATATTTATAGGGTATAAAGTGAATGTTTTCTTTAATCCTATTTATAAGGCATGTTATAAATTTTTTTCGTGAATATACTACTTTACCCTTCATTTATTATATGTTAACTTTGTTCTTATATGGTGTAGTGAACATTAAATATGGATGAAGTTTGAAAGTTCAATTTTAAGGCAGAGTTAATGAAGCTTAACATTTTTATTGGTGTATGTGAAACATGTTAGAAGTTCTTTATAAATAGAATGAGAGGAGTATCTATACCTCTTATGTCTCCAAAAGTCCACTGCAAAAGGTACGGGTAGACAATTGTTCAAATTTTACTTAATGTTAAGTCTGGACATAAATATTAGATTAACTTTGTAGGGTAAATTGTAGTGCAAATTATTAAGTTTATCCGTGCAGAAGTAATATTTAAATATAGCTTGCATTATTGCTTTACTCATCACCATGATGATCATGATCCGAAACTTATTATGTATAGCTGACTTAAGACAAAGGATGGCCACGGCAGTAATAAAGAAAGGGTAGCCACGACAATAATGAGAGTTGTCATAAATAAATAGTAATTGTTGTTATTGTTTATTAAGCATCTTTAGGGGGCTGATGGTTGATGTTCTTGGATTATTTATAAGGGTAATTCAAACTTACATGTTAGACTTACCTCTCCTGTTTACCATGTGAACAAGTTTTCATAGATAATTTTATCAGTTGATGCTCCATAGGGTTCAGAGAGCGAGTGGCAACTCTCATTTCGATTAGAAAATTGCAAAAAAAAAAAATAAAAAAAAAAATCGTATCTCTTGAAGTAAATAAATGGGAAATTTCTTATAGAGTACAATAAGTGAATATAACATATATAGTTCTTTTGCTATCCTGAATAAAATTCACAATCACACATTTTACATAAGTTTATTTCCCCTTTCTTATTTTTCCTTTTCATGATGATATATTACTATCATAATACCACACTTTGCATATATTTTCGTATCGTTGAGCACAAATGGTCTAATAATAGCTCATTAAGAAGTTTTAGACAATAACGAGTGATATTGATGAGGTGAAAGTCTTGGAGTCAGAACAATCTCCAAAGGAGTAGCCCTAGGCAAAGTAAGGCCAGGGCTTTCTTTCATGTCCACTTTTTCTCCATTCTCCACCTCCAACTCAAACCCTTGAAGTAAACGAGCAAGGGTCAAAAAAGTCACTTGTGTGCCAAAAGTCATACCAGGACAAGCCCTTCTTCCAGACCCAAAAGGAAGATATTGAAGATGGCGACCTTCACTATCATTATTATTCTCTCCCATAATGAACCTCTCGGGCATGAACTTCTCAGGCTGTGACCAAATGGTTGGGTCTCTGTGGAGTTTCCACACGTTGGCCAACATTCTAGTGCCTTTTGGGACATAATAGCCATTGACATAACAGTCTTGTGCTGCTTCATGGGGCCCTAAGAGAGGACCTGGTGGGTATAATCTTAGGCCTTCTTTTAGAATGGCTTCAACGTAAGTTAGGTTTTTGGAATCTGAAATTTGGACCCATCTTTGCTTGCCTACGTGAAGATCTATCTCCTCTTGGGCACGCTTTAAGACGTGCTTGTTGTTCAATAATAGGGCTAGCGTCCATGTCAAGTTGATGGAAGTTGTGTCTGCCCCAGCTAAGATCAGATTCTACATATATTCAAATATTTAAAATGAGAAGTATGCATTATAAGTTATTGACTATATATAGTTATTTTAAAAAATTACTGTGCAGTTCCCCCACAAGTAATATATCATTATAAAGTCTCACACTTAGAGGAATAGCACTGACAAGATTTATTGAAAGCAACAACAATACGTCATGACATATTCACAACTATATAATTAAGAAACTTGTAGTGATCAAATTACTTGGTGAAACTGAACACTAATTTTTCCTAAAAATTTATTTGGCATGGCTGGATAATATAATTCTACGTCCATTCTTACATATAGAAGAGCAAAGTTTAGAAGTAATTTTTATCCTGAATATAAGATATTTTTTCTTTTTATCTCTTATTTTTATCATTTTTCAAATTAATTTATCCGAATTATAAATTGATATATAATTAAAAGATACACATAAGTCTTTGAGAGAGATTATATAATATATGTTATAGTTACATAATTTATTTAATTAGCTTCTTTATTATTCCTAGATTGTCTAACTAACTTTTATATTAAGGAATAGTGGTAGTATTTCTTAAAAGGATTCATGCGATCCAATACGGATGGATTAATTTAAATTAAATTTGTGTAAATTAATTAGCATTAAACAAAACATATTTTCATTGACTTTTCGACCCATTCATTGTGAATAAGAGGGTAACATATAGCTTCTCTCTCTCTCTCTCTCTATATATATATATATTATCATATTAACTTCTAGATTAGAACTTAAAAGCAATCCACCCCACTTTTTTCAAGTTTGACTCAAATTGATCCTCAATTATTGTCTGTAACGCATACATACTCAATGATGTTGCTTAAATTAAGATCTAAGATCATAAAATTATTTTAAAAATTATAAAACTACTAATCCATGTGATATAGGATTTTTAAAAAAAAAATCTCTTATAATTCTTTATTATTTGTCAACATACTTCCTCCGGTTTTTATTATAAGGTATCAAATAATTGTTAGTTCATTTCTCATTTTATCCTTATTAATAACTGAGGCTTAAATTTGAAAAGATTACTTAACATCATTTAAAGAGGAACAAAATTAAAAAAACTTATAAATTTAGATACAAATTATGATTTAACTGTCTGGCCAAAAAAAAAAAAATTATGATTTAACTGTAATTCTTTTAATATGTGATATATGAGAATAATATAAATTGCCTTGTAACATGAATAAGAACTAAGGAGGACAAGGAGTATAATTCAACTTATCCTAATTTAAAAGTCAAACAGGGTTAAAAAAAAAACATACCAAGATATTTGCCTTGATGATAGTGTCACGAGAATGGCCCAATGTAGAGTCATCTTCTTCAATCACAGAAAGCATGAAGTCAATGAAATCCTGCTTCTCACTTGGCTCTTCCTTCTTCACACGATGTTCTTCAACCCAACTTGACGCCAAAGAATCCAACTCACTTGCAATCTTCTTCATAGATCTCAAAACTTTTCCTTCAAATGGAAACCATCCTAGAATTGGAATCAAATCCGAAGGTACAAATTCCCCAGAAATATGCATAAAATCCTTTATAATCTTCACAACCCTACGTGCTTCTTCATCATCCCCATCCTGAAAATTCCCAAAATAACTCTTCCCTGCAATCACTCTTGTGATTACATTGAATGTCAATCTCTCCAACCACTCGTTAATCACAACCTTACGCTTATTTTTATCTCCAATAAACGAATATAGGTCACCTATGAACCCATTGATCTCAGATTCAAACAAATACCTAAATGATTCCACTCTCCTAGTTGAGAGGAGCTCAAGCATGACGAGTTTCCTCACCTTCCGCCAGTAGGGCCCATCCGACGCGAATGCAAAGCCGGCATAGTTATAACCGAGGTGGACACCGTGGCTGGACACCGGGCGGGAGGCTAAGGTTTTGTCATTGGTGGTGAAGCATTCTTCAATGGCTTCTTGGCTGCTAACAACTAGGGCAGGGAAGGCTCCAAGACGGATGGTAAAGATGGGACCGTACTTGTCGGCGAAAGAACCTAAGGTGTAGGCAAGAGGGGCTTGAGCTCCAAGAAGATGAAGATGACCTATTAAGGGTAAGGCTCCTGATGGTTCTGGTGCTAATTGCTTGCCTTTGGTTGTTTGATTATGTGAGTTTTTCTTAGCTCTTAGCCATACAAGTAAGGACAAAATTAGGATTGAAATTGTTGCTGTTAGTGTTGGGAAAGAGAGAAGATGATCCATTATTATGGAGTCTCTCTTTTGTCTTTAAAGCTTTGAGAGGAGATGATAGCCTTTCATGTTTTGGAAAAGATCGATAAGGGGCTTCTTATAGCTCAGTTTATGTCTCTAATGTAAAAGGTACAAGGTAGACTGTTCTTCAAATTTTACCTAATCATACTTAACTTCATAATCACCATGGTTGTTGAGCATATCGATGATAATAATAAATAAAGGGCTACGACCACAATAGTGAGAAGAGGAATAAATAATTAGTATTTTCTGTTGCTTGTTTAGTATATCTTTAGTTGGGGTTGCTTTTCCTCTTAATATAATATCAGTTTTTTAAATATATTTGTCTGAATTATAAATTCATGCGTAATCCAAACTAATTAGTATTTATATACAGTTACATATTTAATTTAATTTTTTGATCTCCCAAAACAAAGGCACCTAGCCTTTATATTAATGAACGGAGTTTTAATACTTAAATATAGCTTCATTATCGCTTCACTCATCCCATGATGCTCATCATCATTTGAAGCTAGTACTCATGATAAATATAAATATTTTGAATTGATTTATTTATTTTTAATCCTTTTAAATAAGTCAACTTGATTTTATACTTAGGAGTGAAAAGAGTAGTATTGAAGAATTTAGATAACAACAGTTTTTTAGCTTATACCCCTTCACACTAACTTTTAAGTCTCTTACTTCCAAATCATGCTCTTCAACTTTGGATTCGCATGGGATGCTGCAGCAGTAGGACATAAAAATGAATGTAAGGACAAATCAGCAGCAATCATCATCTATCTTTAAACTCTCACTAGCGCAATACATATAACGGGATCTTCCCCCCGTTTAGGGAGGCCATAATAAGAGGATTGGAAGCATGGTAATCGGGCCGGGTCAGCCCTTAACCCGCCAACCGGACCGGGTTTGATATTAACTCGGGATTCCATTGACTCGGAGCAACCCGAGGCTGACCCGACTAACCCGGTGCAACCCGGTGGGTCAGTGGGTTGCCCTTTTTTTTTTTTAAAAAAAATATTTTTTTGTATGAATAGTAGAAGGCAATATTTGGTGAAATTAATGAAAATTTTAATGGTAATAACTATTAGTTTAGTGATTAAAGTACTATGAGTAAGAATATTTTGTAATCATTTATCTATTTTGATGATTATTATGTGAAGAATATTTAGTGATTACTGATTTTGGTATCATTTGATAGTGGATTGATGCTATAATGTCAATATGTCAAATAAATTGTAAGGAACGTTGGATGAGTATATGATATTTTGTTAGTGATTTAAGGTAATGAACTAATATTTAGTTAGTTGGCAAAAAAAAAAAAGGAATTAATATTTAGTATTTGATGGAATAATGAGAGTCTAATTTTTTTTAATTTTTTATTCCCCACCAGTTTGGCTCCCGGGTTGACTCCGAGCTAACCCACTAACCCTTGACCCACCACCTCCACCGGTCTAGACTCCGGTCCATGTTTGATTACCTTGATTTGAAGAGTTCCTATATGATAAATTTTTAATCATCATATATAGATCCTATGAGCCCCCATACAAATTATCCTATAAGCATAGATCGTATGAACATATAATAAACATTTAAGCAACATTACGTAACATATATTATTTATTTTCATTAATCTCCCAAAAATAGTTGACTAACTCATATATTCTTACATTAAGGACGAGCATTATGTACTGAGAGAGGAAGAAAGTCATGAGTGTATACTTTCTACAGTAAATGCAATAACCACGAAATCAATGGGATTTTAGATATTATTGAGTTTGTCCATTACAACATTTATTTGAAAGATGCATTTGTTTTACATATTTCTAGTAGCTGTTAAAGGTATAATATTATTTTTTTGGAAAAAAGTCTAAGATTATATGTTGAACAACGATTATAGTAGTAAGTTAATCAACGATGGCAACGTTTTAGAAAGAAAATAAAATATTTAGTAAGATATAACAATTTTCTAGATGGATGATACATTGGTTTTAAGCTCCTAAATTAAAAATATATAGGAAGTATTCAATGATGTTGAAATGATAAACATTGAAGCGTTTCTTAGCCTTTGTTTTCTTTGCTTAAAATATTTTTATAATTTTTTTGAAAATAAATTTTAAAATTAAAAAATGAAAAATTTTAGGAATAATTGTTCTCTGACAAAATATATTTAAAAATAATCGTGTAACTAATGAAAAGAGAAACGAGGGGGACTCAAGAATAGAGTTTATAGCATTATGTACTGAGAGAGGAAGAAAGTCATGAGTGTATACTTTCTACAGTAAATGCAATAACCACGAAATCAATGGGATTTTAGATATTATTGAGTTTGTCCATTACAACATTTATTTGAAAGATGCATTTGTTTTATATATTTCTAGTAGCTGTTAAAGGTATGATATTATTTTTTTGGAAAAAAAAGTCTAAGATTATATGTTGAACAACGATTATAGTAGCAAGTTAGTCAACGATGGCAACGTTTTAGAAAGAAAATAAAATATTTAGTAAGATATAACAATTTTCTAGATGGATGATATCATGGTTTTAAGCTCCTAAATTAAAAATATATAGGAAGTATTCAATGATGTTGAAATGATAAACATTGAAGCGTTTCTTAGCCTTTGTTTTCTTTGCTTAAAATATTTTTATAATTTTTTAAAAATAAATTTTAAAATTAAAAAATGAAAAATTTTAGGAATGATTGTTCTCTGACAAAATATATTAATCGTGCAACCAATGAAAAGAGAAACGAGGGGGGCTCAAGAATTGAGTTTATCGCCTTCGGTGCTACTAACCTCATACTACCGTAAATGCAATAACCACGATTATCAAAAAAAAAAAATGCAATAACCACGAAGTCAATGGGGTTTTAGATATTACTGAATCTTACCATTATTTACAACATTTATTTGAAAGATGTACTATTTTTTTTATACATTTCTTTTTTTTTTTTACTACATTGTTTTATATATTTCTAGTTGCTGTCAAAAGTCTACCATTATTTTATTTTTTTGGTAAAAAAAGTCTATTATTTGTTGAACAACGATTATAGTAATAGTAGTACGTTTGATGGGGAAATCAACAATGGGAACGGCTTTAGTAGGAAGATAAAATAGTAGTAATTAAGATATAACAATTTTCTAGATGGCTGATATCATGGTTTTAAGCTCCTAAATTTAAACAAAGTAGTATTCAATGATGTTAAAATGATAAACACTAAAGCCTCGTGTTTTCTGTTTTTAGAATATTTTTATATAATTATATTTTAAAATTAATTTTGAAAATAAAAAATGAATTTTTTTTTTCAATGATTGTTCTCTCCAATTATATTTAAAAATAATGGTGTAACTTAGAGGGGGGCTCAAGAATAAAGCTCAGTGTCACCCATCTACTATTCTCATAGACCTTAATGTTGTAAAAGCCGGACCGAAAGTGTCACACCCCAAAAATTGAGATATGACTGGCCCGGAATGTGAGAGTACGCACATCCCTCTAGCCATAAATATAAATATTTTCTCGCATTTCCATTTACAAATATTTAAAATGCATTCTGTAAAGTAAATAAATATAACTGAACTATAAATGCCCTCAATAAATTTTGGCAAAGTATGCCTAGTAAATAAAATCTTTCCAAAACTCTAGTGTATTAACATTAACTCAGTTTATCCACAAAGCAGCTCTGCTTCATACCTATAGATTTACAAAACAATAATGGGGCGATGGTCCTAACTTTAGTGTACGTGGAGCCCCTAAATCACATAAATAAATTCAAATAATCTACATTACACTAAATAGGCATTCTTCAATTGACACCTCAACTTCAAATCACCAGTAGAATTCCTCATTGATAAGCAGGAGAAGATATAATATCAGCTACATTATCTGTAGGTAAAAAACATATCTTACCGTGAATAACGTCCCAATTATAAAATTTTATGAATAGTGAAAGAAATAAATTAAATATTATTTACTTTGAATAATAAAATAGCACTATAAAATTCATTTCCTGTAGTGAGCAATCATAAATATAAATGAAACTATATGAAAGATCAATGGTTTAGTAAAGCTGAGCATAAAACAAAACAACTACTACAATAACAAATATCAAATATATTCTATTTAGAGGACTTCAACAGAACGACAACAAGCGTGGACACACAGTCCACGAGGGTAACTAACCAAGCGTAGCTCAAGGCTACAAACACAAGCGTGGACACACAGTCCATGAGAGTAAGTAACCAAGCAAGCATAGCACGAGGCCACGGAACAAGTGTAGGTACAAGACCCATGAATAACAAGCGTAAGCATTGTGCCCACGAATGTCAAGCGAGCTCGAGTTTACCATGGCGCGCCAAGTGAAAGTGGCAATCAAACAAGAGGGGGGGTGAATTGTGCTATTTAAAAATCTAGGAATAATTAAAATAACACAGTCTTTATACTGGTTCGGCCAACACTGCCTACGTCCAGTTCTCCAACACTCTGTTGGGTTCCACTAACCACAGGTTTTACGAGCACAGGTTCACCTGTCAACCTTTACAGAGTTTTAGAATCTCTCTAAACACTCCCCCTTACTACATGTAAGGCTATATCCCTGTTCTAAAGAGCCAAGCTTTCAGAACAACCTCAAACAGAAGAGGATTTCAATAAATATGTTCACTTAATGAACTGATTTTGATAAACACTGAAGTACAAATAGAATATCTAAAACAATAAATACAGAGCAATGAATGAGTTTGTGAATATTCTCGTTTTTCGTCGCTACTCAATAAATGCTTGAGTTTTGTATTTATATCTCTTCTCAGATTTTGCCCCAGCATTCAATCTTCAAGAAGCCGTTTGAATTTAGTCGTTGGGAGCTCATAGCCGTTGGCATTTAATGCAGCTTCTTCATCGGGCTTAACTATCTGCTCTAGCTTTAACTACTTCTTGCATAGGATGAGCTAGGAGAGAGATAGACACAGCATTCTGTGCATCTGTACGAATTGTACTTTCTGGCAGCTTTCTCAGTAGCGCTAGCTTGATCTGCTATCGCTAACTTCATTGTGTGAGATCTGCACTTAAGCTGTTACCTGAACAAATAATCATTTATTGCACAGAAGATGCTATCGCAACCTTAGTCTGTTAGCTCAATGAGATAGAGACAATTAATATATGTTATATTGAAAGCATTCTCTATCGATAGACAAGAGCGTTATAGCTAATACATCCCTTGAGATCAATGCTTAGTGTTATAGCAATATCATACCAACAAATATTTTACTATCGATAGCTAATCCAATTATCGCTAGTTGCTTGATTGCTTATTAGCCTTAAGGATACAAATACAAGTATTCAGAGGTATTTCAAGGTATCCTATTATCGATAGCTAAACTTCTTAGTGCTAGCAATAATGTTAGCTCATTTGACACTAGCTATCTGAATGATTATTATCTGAAGCACTTTTGTTATCGATAGCTTAACCTGTTATCGCTAGCTGATTTCATTAGTTCAAGGACTTGGTTTATTTTTCTGCTAGCTGAGTTATCAATGAGCTTCTAGCGATGGATTCTTTCTTTAGCGATAGTGAATGGCTTAGCGATAGATATCAACTTTGTTATTTCTAAGTCTTCACTTGCTATGGCTCTGTCTATTAGCTATAGAGATACACTTGAGATATTCATTCTTATTGTTCTGCTAAGTTACCATATGCTATATTTGAATCTTTTATTCAGCAATCTATCTTTTATTCTTGCAATGGTGATCTGTTACCTATCAGATTTTACACGTTTAATTCAGAGGTAACTTTCTCTTATTTACTTATGTTTTCTATGGGTCAGTTTTCATCAAAACTTAAGATTCTAACATTCTTCCCCTTTTTGATGATGACAAAACATAAGTAAAAAATATTCATTAAAGTACTTTCAAAGCATAATCATTTATATCAGCATAAGCATATATCAGAACTTGAATAACAATAATACTTGTACAGAGCATCTGATATAGTTATATTCAGAACAAAGTACATTCTGCAGAAGGAAACGCTAAAACATAAGCTATCTATTAATGTATGATGCAAATGAGGGTTTCAGGAAATACGCTTTTGATTCAACATGGATCTCGATCTCCCTTTTTGCTTTGCTTATACCATTTCTCCCCCTTTTTGTCATCATTTGTTGGAGAGAGATGATTTAGCCCACCATTACATCCCACTAGAACCCTGGACGAATAGTATCCCTGAACCGATACTAAAATCAGCAGAATAATCTTGGACAGGAGCCGCTTCGTCTTCCTCAAGATGTTTGGTCTCCTCAGGTTCTCTGTAGAAGAACTGATTGCACCGTATTTTTATACACTTTTCATTGATAAAATCATTGGATTATTGCATGTTCTTGGGGTGATTGCACTTAATTAGGTTCATTTCTGACTTTTGCACACTTTGTTGGAATTTGTTCTGATTAAGGGCAATTTGGGCATAATTAGTATGATTTGTTGCTTAACCCATTTTCAAGAACAATTGATGCTACCTCTGGCTTGGTTTTATGTGTAGGTCATAGAAGAAAAATACCTAAATTAAGGAGCCAAGTTGCAGCGAAGAATTCTGGACGGAGCAGAGAAACAAAGTGAAAAAAGAGGCAGAATCAACATGAGCTCGCCGCGGCGAACTCAAGGTGAGGAAGGCAGCAAAAAGTTCCAGAAGCTCCTGTCTCTCGCCACGGCGAGCTCACGGTGAACGGACCCAAATTCAGACAGAAGCTCTTGTTGCTCGCCGCGGCGAGATGACGGAGAAGTCCCGAAAATCTGCAGAAATTCTGACGCGTTTTTAGGTTTTTTGGAGGATTATAAATAGTTCCTAACACCCGAAAATCAGTTTCGGAAGCTTCCTCTGTCCGAAAACCAGCCCTCTCCTAAGGTTCCTCTTGTTCTTCTTCATTCCTCACTCAAATCCTCTCATCCCCACTCATTTCCACCTCCATTGTTGTTGATTTTCTTGTTCTTTCTCCTTCCACCTTCCATTTCCACTCCACATTTCCTTCTATCTTCTTCATTCATGGAGGCTATCATCATGGGTCCTCTTGGGCACGAGTTTGAAGATATGAGAGGCTAAGTTCTTGATGCTTTGGTGGTGTGAAGGTGGCTCTAGCTTCATGGACCAACATAGGGGAGTTTCTAGTTTACAATTTCTTATTTCCTTTGTATTTGGCTTATACTCTTTTTGTATTGGTCTTGTATTTGGATTTAAGACTTGGGATATGTGGTTGCTATCTATGTTTGTGAACTATATTGTGTATGCTTTGAATTGAATGTGATTGAGATACAATTTCCTATTTACTTGTGGTTGTATTCTTGGTTATAGCCATTTTAGTGGTTGCTAGTGGTTATAGTCAATTTCTTCCATGCATGATGATGTGGTTGCACTTCATGAGAGTTAAATTGCATTTGTTTCAAGGCATTTCACAAACCAAGTGGATCTTCACACTAACCCTAAGTAATGTCTATGAAAGTGATTGCTAGATTAGTCATTAATTAGGGCTAGTGGACCCCTAGTGGTTGCTTGGGGATTTTTCAATTAGACTTGGTAAATTAAACTCCCACTTATCATTTTGAAAGAAGCGTTTGAGTCACCGAAACACTACCAAAGCCCATTTTATAAAATCACCCCTAATCCAAACTCTTTTCACTTTTCACTTATTAATCTAAAACACCAAAAACAAGTAACTGCTTTTGTTAATAGCTTTAGTAAATGAATCTTCAAACCAAAACCCCCATACCTTTTTATTGTTTTAATTGCATTTAGTTAGCTTAGGTTGTTTAGAAGGACTCCTCAAGTGAAACGATCCGGGATTGTGCCACTTACACAATCCTTGGTAATTATTGTGATTTTAACCCCAAGGCGTAAGGAAAAGGTTAAATCAAGAACACATCCACCAAAACTACAGCCCTACTTAAGGTTTTTCGATTTGCGAAGAGGGCACTTTGAGTTAGGAAGGATTCCTCTGAGAGGATTAATTCAGAGGAGGCTTGCTTTTGACGCTGGATGCCGGATTTAATCATTTCTTTGGAGAATGACATAGCTTTCTGGGTTTTGGAACTTTTGCTAGCGGATTGAGATGAGGGTTTATCGCTAGAGGTTACCTCAACATCACTCATTTTGGAATTTTTGGCTCTGGCCCTGTTTAGGGTTTTTGGTTTTTGAGAGAGAAGAGAGGCTTGAGATCTCAGAGAAATTTTGAAGATGAAGATATGATCCAGCTGAATAATGAATGCAAATGACCTACTTTTATAGAGTTCAGAAATTACCATAAATGATATAATATTCGCTGACATTTCGCATTCTGAGACTTTCAAGTGATTTGCTATCGCTAATATGAGCAGCTATCGCTAGCAGGCATGATCCCACGCTGAGCAAGTGACTTGGTCATCACTTTCTCCTTCCAAGTTTTATCTATCGATAGCTGACTTTGTTATCGATAATCTTTTAGACTAGCGATGTCAATCTTAGCTCAATCTTAGCTCAATCTTAGCTTTGTTCTGCATATGATAGCGATAGTGGAACTCACTATCGATTGGTCAGTCCTGCAAAACTTAAGATTTGGCACTCCGATGCCTAAGTTAGCAATAATTCATATGAATAATTAATAGAACAAATTAAGAATTATAATAATATTCACAATTCATTTGGATTTACCATTCCTAGCTCTCTTCTGATATAGAGAAATTGATTAGGCTCAAGAGGCTTGGTGAATATATCAGCAAGTTGCAGATGAGTTGATATAAATTCCACCTTGACATCCTTCTTCTGAATGTGATCTCTCAAGAAGTGATGTCTCACATCAATATGCTCGATTCTGGAATGTTGAACTGGATTTTTGGCCAAGCTTATTGTGCTGGTGTTGTCACAGAGAATGGGTACTTCCGAAAAATTCAAACCCAGATCTCTTAGATGCTGCCTAAGCCATAAGACTTGAGTACAACAACTTGCTGCTGCAATGTATTCTGCCTCTGTGGATGAAAGAGAAACACAATTTTGCTTCTTGCTTGCCCAAGTGATTAAACAGTTACCAAGAAATTGACATTGACCACTCGTGCTTTTTCTATCTGATTTATAACCTGCATGGTCAGAGTCAGTATAGGCAAGAAGGTACTCTTGAGTTCCCTTGGGATACCACAGCCCAAGCTCTTGAGTCCCTTGTAAGTAACGTAAAATCCTTTTTACATTTGTTAGATGAGATTCTTTAGGATTTGCTTGATATCTAGCGCATACCCCTACACTAAATTGGATGTCAGGTCTACTAGTAGTTAAATAAAGTAAAGAACCAATGATTCCTCTATAATGTGATTGATTTACTTCTTTGCCTGGAGCATCTGCATCTAACTTGGCAGAGGTACTCATGGGAGTGTCCCCTTCTTTGGATAGATCCATCCCAAATTTGTTGAGAATTTCTTTGCAATATTTGGTTTGGGATATGAAGATGCCATCCTTCTTTTGCTTTATTTGCAGACCAAGGAAGAATGTTAATTCTGCCATCATGGACATTTCAAATTCTCCCTGCGTTGTCTTAGCAAAATCCTCACAAAGAGTTTCATTAGTTGCACCAAAAATAATGTCATCAACATAAATTTGAACTATAAGCATGTGATTATTTTTGTGCATGATAAATAATGTAGTATCTGATTTTCCTCTAGAAAATCCTTTTTCAAGCAGAAAAGTGCTAAGTCTCTCATACCAAGCTCTTGGTGCTTGTTTGAGACCATAAAGAGCCTTTTTTAAGTTTGAAAACATGGTCAGGCTTAGACTTTTCTTCAAAACCAGGAGGTTGTTCTACATACACCTCTTCTTTAATATAGCCATTAAGAAAAGCACTCTTAACATCCATTTGATAAAGTTTAAAATTTTTGATGGATGCAAAAGCTAGAAGAATCCTTATTGCTTCAAGTCTTGCAACTGGAGCAAAAGTTTCCTCATAATCAATGCCTTCTTCTTGGTTATATCCTTTGGCAACCAATCTGGCTTTATTTTTCACAATTTGTCCAACTTCATCAAGTTTGTTTTTGAAAACCCATTTAGTACCAATAATAGGATGATCTTTTGGTCTAGGTACTAAATCCAAAACTTGATTTCTTTTGAATTGATTAAGTTCTTCCTGCATTGCAACTATCCAGTCACATTCAGCAAGAGCTTCATCAATGCAAGTTGGTTCAATTTGAGAGAGAAAGCAAGAAAATTCCATTTCGTTTTGTAGTTGCCTTCTTGTTTTAACTCCTTTTGAAATTTCTCCAATAATCTGTTCAGGAGGATGATTTTTAAGATGTCTAATGGAAGATTGAGGGTCGTTAGCTTCATCTAGATCATCTTTGGATTTATCCTGATTATATTCAGCATTGTTTTTAGGATTTGCTATCGATGGCTGAGGCGATATCGATAGAGGCTGTTTTAAAAACTTTGAAAAATCTTCATCCTCATCAACATATTGTTGTTTTTCTTGAGGAGTTTCATCAAATACTACATGTACAGATTCTTCAACAGATTGAGTTCTTTTATTATAAACTCTATATGCTCTACTTCTATTTGAATACCTAATGAATATGCCAATATCAGATTTAGGATCGAATTTACCTAAATTTACCTTTCCATTGTTGTGGATGTAGCATTTTGATCCAAAAATCCTCAAGTGACTGATATTAGGCTTCCTTCCCTTGTAGAGCTCATATGGAGTCTTTTCCATCCCCTTTCTGATGTAGGCTCTGTTAGAGATGTAGCAAGCTGTACTCATAGCATCTGCCCAAAATATTTGAGGCGCTTGTTTCTCGTTCAGCATGCTTCTAGCCATTTCTGTGAGCACTCTGTTTTTTCTCTCTACAACACCATTTTGTTGAGGAGTACGAGGGGCATAGAAGTTATGATCAATTCCATTCTCATCACACAGCTCCATGAACTCTTTGTTTTCAAATTCTCCTCCATGATCAGTCCTGATGGCTATAATCTTCGTGCCTTTCTCATTCTGCAATTTCTTAGCAAGTACACAAAAGGCATCAAAAGTTTCATGTTTAGAGGAAAGAAACATAGTCCAGGTAAATCTTGAGTAGTCATTCATAACTACAAGAGTGTATAGGCTTCCTCCTAGACTTTTCACTCTTGCTGGCCCAACTAGATCCATCTGAATTAGTTCCAATGGCCTACTAGTGGAGACTGTCTTCTTGATTTTAAAAGAGGACTTTGTTTGTTTACCTCTTTGACAAGATTCACAAATTAAATCATGCTTTGACTTAAAACTAGGAATTCCTATGACTAATTCCTTCTTAACTAATTTGTCTAGTTGAGAGAAGTTCACATGAGCTAATCTTTTATGCCATAACCAACAATTTTCATCATTTGAAATAAAGCATTTTTCTTCAAGCTGTTGGCATAAATCTAAAGTGTATAGATTTCCATTTCTATTTCCTTTTATTTTACACTTCAGATTAGATTTGTTTATATCTAAATCATTTTAATCAACAATAAGACATTCATTTGAATCAAAAAATTACCTAGTTACCATGGTCTGCGCTCTGGCTGACACTCAGCAAATTGTGGCAGAGTCCATCCACTAGGTAAACATCCTTGACTGGACCTACTTCACCCACTCCAGTGATTTTTCCACTTTGATTTCCACCAAAACTAACTTTGGCTCCATCTTTTATCACCAGATTGTTGATTCTGTCCTTGTCACCAGTCATGTGTCTTGAGCATCCACTATCAATATACCATTTTCCTTTACTGGATGCTTTAAGACATACCTCAGAATCACTTTGCTCTTCTCGAGCAACAAGGCAGAGGTTGGCGCATTCCTCGCTATCGCTAGCTTCTTCATCAGAGCTATCACCCCAGATGGAGGATACATAAGCCTTCTTCTTCCCATAAGTTTTCTTTTTCTCCTTCTCCTTTAACCTTTGAAGACTGGGACACTCAGCTCTGAAGTGACCAGGCTTTTTGCATTCAAAACATACATGAGTTTTGTCTTTCTGGGAGTCTTTGAGGTTAGGACCACTCCTTTGAAATCTTTCTCTTCTTCTGAAGAACTTTTTAAATTTTGTGGCCATAAGATCTATGTCCTCCTCATCAAGATCTTCCTCATCATTATCAATTTCATCCTTTTCTGAAGTAGCAAGAGCAAGTGACTTTTTCTTGGAATTTCCTTGTGCTTTCCTTTGAGCTATCAGGGTAGGCTCATACTCAGCAAGGCTGCCAAACAAGGTAGTGATGGATTTAGTTGATTCTCCTTGCATTTCTTGAATGGCTGTTACCTTCATGAGCCAGTCTCCCTTCAGGACTTTCAGAATTTTGTTGACCTGCTCTTTCTCCGTAATTTTCCTCCCCAGAGCAGCAAGATTATTGATGAGATGAGTGAATCTGATCTCCAGATCTCTTATCTTCTCACCCTCAGCCATCTCAAATTTATGGAATTCTTCCACTAGCATTTCTACACGCCTATCTTTTACTCCAGAATTTCCTTCATGAGCAATTTGCAGTGCTTCCCACATTTCTTTAGCAGAGTCAAGGTGACTCACTCTAAAGAACTCTGTTTGGCTGAGAGCACTTTGGATCATGAGGACTGCTTTGCTATTTAACTCAAGATTGGCAATGTCCTCATCTGTGTATTCATCCTCAGCCTTTGGGATACCCATGGGATCTTTAGGCACAATATCTCCTTCTTCAATGATCTTCCAGAGCTTGTATCCATTGGCTTTGATGTAGATCTTCATCTTTAGCTTCCAGAAAGTATAATGCTTCCCATCAAAGCCAGGAGGCTTATTTATGGAGCTTCCTTCAGGGAGGATATTTTCAAGCGATGCCATTTAGATCTTTGCTTCTCAGATTCGTTGGAATCTAGAACAGAGAAGACCTTGCTCTGGTACCAAATGAAAGTGGCAATCACACAAGAGGAGGGGGTGAATTGTGCTATTTAAAAATCTAGGAATAATTAAAATAACACAGTCTTTATACTGGTTCTACCAACACTGCCTACGTCCAGTTCTCCAACACTCTGTTGGGTTCCACTAACCACAGGTTTTACGAGCACAGGTTCACCTGTCAACCTTTACAGAGTTTTAGAATCTCTCTAAACACTCCCCCTTACTACCTGTAAGGCTATATCCCTGTTCTAAAGCACCAAGCTTTCAGAACAACCTCAAACAGAAGAGGATTTCAATAAATATGTTTACTTAATGAACTGATTTTGATAAACACTGAAGTACAAATAGAATATCTAAAACAATAAATACAGAGCAATGAATGAGTTTGTGAATATTCTCGTTTTTCGTCGCTACTCAATAAATGCTTGAGTTCTGTATTTATATCTCTTCTCAGATTTTGCCCCAGCATTCAATCTTCAAGAAGCCGTTTGAATTTAGTCGTTGGGAGCTCATAGCCATTGGCATTTAATGCAGCTTCTTCATCGGGCTTAACTATCTGCTCTAGCTTTAACTACTTCTTGCGTAGGATGAGCTAGGAGAGAGATAGACACAGCATTCTGTGCATCTGTACGAATTGTACTTTCTGGCAGCTTTCTCAGTAGAAAACATGTGAACGTTGAGAGTCATAATGAACATTTGAACATTGAGAGTCATAATGATACTAAAGACAACTTAATGGCAATTGGAATAATAGTTATAACACCAAAATTAATGGTGATTTAATGTAATAAAACCATTTAAATGTCATTAAACTCGTTAGTTAAAACATATTAAAACTTATTAAAACTTTATCTGTCGGTAAAGGGATTCTTCTTATTATCTGATACATCTTCTTTTGACAAATTGGCACACATAATTTCCAACAGAATGTACAGGGTAGACTATTCTTCAAAATTTACTTCATAATATTTAAATATATATATCTCTTCATAATTGCTTCACTCACCATTGTGAATGAGCATCATCGACAATAACAATAATAATAATAAATAAGTAAATAAATAAATAAAGGGTTACGACCACGATAATGCGGAAAATAATTATTAAAATTAAACCTTGTATTTAATACTTTTATAGCTATAAAAATATATACTTTTACTATTCACAAAAAAGATATACTTTTACCAAGGCAAAATAGATAATGGGCTTTAGCCCAAAAGGGTTGAAAAACAAGCAAAGGCCTTTGACTAAGTGGAATATGTATCAAAATATAAATTTAAAGTACCTTTTTAGCAATATTTTGAAAGCTGGAGCGGAGTTCGATCCGAAAAAGGCAGCAGGTCATGGTTGAAACGATTAGATTAGTTGAACTGTCCAGTCGGTTACATAACAATTGAATAAAAAAAATAGTTGTATGGATATATAATAATACATATACAAGAAATAAATTGATATCAAGATAATTTTTTCGCCAACAATTATCAATACAATCACAACTATTTTTTTAAAAAATAAAGTCACTACAAAAATTATAAACTATTAATAATTTTTTTAAAATTTTATGTATTATAATAAATTGTCAATATTTTGGTAACAAAAAGTCAACAATCTAGGAGAAGGTGCAGTGAACAAACGGGTGTAGGAGTAGGATGAATGTTTTATTGTCTGCGACATATCCATACAAGGCTTACTTAAAAAAAGTGCAAAATGAAAGAAAAAAAGATGTCTAATTGATTTTCCTGATACTTTTGAGGTGCAGCTGTATCTTCGCAGTATTCCATACGATTCTATTTTTTATCCTTGTTTTTGGCTAAATCTTTCTTTTATATGTTGGATAATAGCATCTCTCTATTACAATCTCAGTATCTTATTCTTAAGAGGTTGAAATTGAGAAATTGAAGTGGGAAGTCTATAGCTCGCTCTGCAACAATGCAACCACACATTCTCTCTCTATAACAACGCATGCTCTGTCTACAACCAGATCTGTATTTCAATTTCAGTTCAAGCAAGATTTGAGTTCAATCAAACATTCAGCTAAGCAAATCAAAGTGAGAAATACGATTTTGTTTCTATATCTAATAATTTTTTTGTCTTCCCTTCTTCATCTCCTTCGGCTACCTATTTTCTTTGTTGGTTGGGAACCATCTGGTTGTCTAAGATCCGTTCCGTCTTCCAGCCTCATAGCGGCTTTTTTGGGTCAAATCCGACCTAACCTTTCAAACTGTTTTTCCCTTAAAGCCAAGCCATAGTTGACTCCGGCCGACGATCTTGTCGATCCGGCCGTCCGGTTCGGCTCGGCTATGAGAACGTTGCTTTTTAGGCGTCATCTCTTCATTAATGACAAATTGCCGAAGAAAAATAATTAAAGATAAGTACTCCATAACTTTTTTGTAGTGCCTATGTGCTATTTCAACAAGTTATCATAGAAAATTTTACCAGAAAATGTTGAATTTCCATTCCTTATTTTCTTTCATTAATGACTTAGATTTTATTTTTTAAAATTTTATATTTTAAAAAAGATTATTTTAATGGGTATAGAATATAAAATAACGATAGTCTCTTAACTATCATTTTCTAAAACCTAATTTTTTACTCCAAAAAACATCATTTTAAAAAAAATCAAATATACACCGTCCAAACTAGATTTGGAGGGTCTAAATCTGATTAACTCTTCTTGCTAAGCATAGTAGGGAAATTGGTGATAGTACAATTTTTCAAAGATCAAAATGCCCTTCTTAATCAGTACTAGTTTGATATCTCTGCATCATCCCTACACCACTCTCTCTATTATTAATCCATCCACCATTGGAGCCAAGAATATTTATCATTAGCTTGTCCTTCTCTCATGGTCATGGCTTCTTCTATTAAATATCTGAAGATTAATTGACTCTACTTGTGGACGAAGAGAAAAATAAGGTCCTATATGCAGAAGCAAAAAAGAATACTTGGTACATATTTTATTAAGCTTTTGCCCTTGGGAGCTATTTCTAAACTTGTACAGACTTGCACATTCAACAACATAACTTCACTATGTCGAGGCGACAATCTATTTTACAATGAATTCCATTGTTAATCCACTATTTTTTAGTGGATATTGGTTGCTAAAGAAGAAGAGGATTCCACAGATCGAATTTTAAGATTTTTGACTATACCTATAGTTGAACAAGACGAATAGAAACCTGCAAAGTAGAAATTTTTTGATCTGGGTCACGCACAAAGTGCACTGTCCTTAGAGTGTTTAACTGACGGAAGTAATTTTGCAAGGCAATAGGAAGAAAGGAATAGAGAGAGGGAAGGAAGTTTTTCCGTAATTCTAACCACATGCACTCCACCCTTTTTATAGATGAGGAAAGGCATGGGCACCGGGAGACACATCCTCCTATCCAACGGAGACACCTAAGAGGAAAAACCGAACGGGTACATAGCGAATCGGAAAAAACAGTAAAACCATTTAGGAATTGACTGTTCACATATAGATGCATATTTTCGGATCTGAAGGGTTCTCAGCTCTTTGAAGCCCAAAAAAAATGATTTTCAGGTAAGCATTAATTAAATAAAACAAATAAGAAAAATATTATGAAAACCAAAAATTTTTTTCGCAAAAAGGTACCAAGCCACATATTACACACGCGTAGGGGGAAATCGCCAGATTTTAACTAGATTTACCACATGTGGCCTATTATCGTGCGCGTAAGCCCACCACTCTCTCTAGCGCATGTTACTAACCCATAAAGTGCTTTAACTTATATAGGCTAGTACTCCCACAATCATAGGCAATGTGAGACTTCTTTCTTTTTGACAACCCACATAAAACATAACTTTCACAACAATCCCCCACATGTGTCAAAAGAAACCTGCTGTATTACACACATAGATATAACCATTATATCTGGTGGTTCTTTGGACTATGAAGTAGACCTAGACAAATAACACTTGATACACAGAGTTGTCAGTGGTCATATGGACTATGAACTAACATCTCTTGGGTGTTAAACGGCCATGCGTGTTAAACGATTTTGCTCATTAAACGGCCATACATGTGCCTGGTGCATAATGAATGCTCTAGAGATTTTGCCACAATCTCATAGGAGCAGCCCCACTCCACATTCATAGAGGTGATTTCATGTAAATGTACCTTCAGTTAGCACATCATCCTGTAGGATTATGAAATCATTAAGAGCTTTGCTCAGCCTAACAGAATGCAATATAACACTTTCCCGATGCTATAGAAAGGGGCTGAAAATTTATTTTAGTGCTAACATATCTGACTAACGGTTTGTTCTTACCCATTGAACCTTGAAGGGATCACCGATCACAAAGGTTGGGTTGCCATCTCCATTGATTTCAAATTAGCCTTAGTCCCATTTCCCTCGACATCTCATTAATATATTTACTGGCAAGGGGTTTTGTTAACGGATCCGTAAGGTTTACACTTGACTTTACATAGTCGATTGAGATAACACTATCCTTTAGTAGCTGCCTTATTATATTATGCCTTAATTGAATATGTCTACTCTTACCATTAAAGGTTTTATTTTTCGTTGTGGCTATTGCAGCTTGGTTCTCACAATTTAGAGATTTTGATGGTATTGGTTTTTCACCTAGTGGAATTTCTGCCAAGAAGTTTTTCAACCACTTAGCCTCAGAATTAGCTAATTCCATAGCAATAAACTTAGAATCCCTTGAGGATTTGGTTAAAATGGTTTGTTTGGCTAACTTCCATGTTACAGCACCACCACCAAGTATAAAAACATAGCCGCTAGTAGATTTCGTCCCATCTAAATCTAAGATCCAGTTAGCATCATTGTATCCTTCTAATATAGTGGGAAATCCACTATATAGGATGCCATAATTTATGGTTCCTCTCAAATATCGAAGTACTCTTAACAGAGTCTTCCATGAGTGCTACTGGGCGATAAGTACATCTGCTCAATCTATTCATGGCGTATGCTATCTCAGGCCTTGTGTAATTCATCGAATGCAATAGACTTCCAATAATATGTGCATACTTAGATTGAGCCATAGAATCCCCATCATGCTTATTCAAAAGCACATTTGGATCATAAGGTATACTCAAAGAAGCTTCATTAAATTGCTCAAACTTTTTTGGAATTTTCTCAATATAATGTTCTTGAGAAAGTAAGATGCCTTTCTCATTTCGTGTGATTTCAACACCTAAAATCACTTTGGCTTCACCCAGGACTTTCATGTCAAAATTTGATGCAAGAAAACTTTTTTTTTCACGTACAACATTTAAGGCAGTACCAAAAATAAGCATGTCATCCACATATAGACAAATAATCACATAATCATTATTTATTTATTTTTTATAGACACATCTTTCAACTTCCATAATAGTAAAGCCACCATTCAGTAAAAACTGATATAGTTTCTCATGCCAATGTTTAGGTGCTTGTTTTAAACCATATAAGGATTTCACTAACTTACACACTTTATTTTCATTACCAAGAACAATACAACCCTCAGGTTGTACCATGTAGATTTCCTCTTCTAAATCACCATTTAAGAAAGCCGTTTTAACATCCATTTGATGAATAAACAATTTATGAGTTGATGTCAAAGCAATCAAAATTCTGATTGAGGAAATCCTTATCACAGTTGAGAAGGTATCAAAATAATCAAGATTTTCCTTTTGAGTAAAGCCTTTAGCTACTAATCTTGCCTTTTATTTATTCATAGTCCCATTTGGAAAGTATTTTTGTTGTAAACACCCATTTGCAACCCATAGGTCTAGTTCCTGGAGGTAAATCTACTAAAATCCATGTTTTGTTTTGATTCAAAGAGTCTATTTTAGTTTTAATGTCTTCTTTCCAAAAACTTGCATCCGGAGAAGAGACAACCTCATAAAAATTTTTGGGTTCATCTTGTATCAAATAAGTATAAAAGTCATTTCTAAAGGAGGTTTCTTTCCTTTGCCTCTTACTTCTCTGTAGATTTTCTTCCGAGTCTATTTTAGTTTTAAAATCTTCTTTCCAAAAACTTGCATCCGGAGAAGAGATAGCCTCATAAAAATTTTCGGGTTCATCTTGTATCAAATAAGTATAAAAGTCATTTCTAAAAGATGTTTGTTTCCTTTGCCTCTTACTTCTCTGTAGGTTTTCTTCTGACTCTTCATTTGAATTTTGTTCAAAAGAAGAAGAAAGATTTTCAGTTTTTTGTGGAATATGCTTAACTTTAAAAGGGAAAACATTTTCAAGAAATTCAGAATCTTTTGTTTGAATAATGGTATTGTGATCTAAAATATCACTTCACAAAACTAGAAAAAAAAAAGATAAGTTGTACTTTGTTGAGCATAACCAATAAACATAAATCAGCAGTTTTAGAACCAATCTTTTTCCTTTTAGGATCTAGAAGTAAAACTTTGGCTAGACATCGCCACACCTTCAAATATTTCAAATTAGGTGTATAGGCTTTCCACAATTCATAAGGTGTCCTTTTGGTTTTCTTATGAGGTATTCTATTTTGTAGAAAACAAGCAGATAATAAAGCTTCACCCCAAAGGTTATTAGGTGACCCAAAGCTTACAAGCATAGCATTCATCATTTCTTTTAATGTCCTATTCTTTCTTTCAGTAGCGCCTTTAGATTCAGGTGAGTATGGAGGAGTTATCTCATGTATTATTCCTTCTTATTCACAAAACTCATTTAGTAGTAAGTATTCCCCTCCTCTATCTGACCTTATTCTTTTAATTTTCTTATCTAATTGATTCTCAATCTCAGCTTTATATACAGTGAATTTATCAAAAGCCTCATCGTTATTTCTTAACAAAGATACTTAAGTATATCTAGAGAAATCATCTATAAAAGTTATATAATATCTCTTTCCAGCTATAGTTTCAGTTTGCTTTAAATCACCTAAATCAGTGTGAATTAAAGATAATAGCTCATATTCTCTTTGTACATGAAAATAGGTCCTCTTATACAATTTAGTTTCAGCATAAATCTCACATTTATTTAACATTTTATCTTTAATTCCAGAAATTAAACCAATATTAAGTAACCTTTCTAAATATGATTTATTAACATGTCCTAATCTAGCATGCCATATATCAAAAGCAATCAATCAAGTAAGCAAAAGAAACATTATTGTCATGAACATTGAGTACAAACAATCCTTGATTACAATAACCATTCCAAATCAGAAATTGTTCTTAGTCAACACAACTTTGTCAGACTCAAAAGAAACTCTAATCCTAGATTTCCCGAGCAAAGCCACAAAAATTAAGTTTGCTCTAACTTCAAGTACATACATCACATCCTTGAGGGCTAAAGTCTTTCCTGATGTGAGTTTCAGAACCACTTTCCCTTTTCCCTTCACCTTTACAGTTCAAGAATTAGCAAGATATATGTGTTCTTCTCCCTTCAAAAGAGATAAACATATCTTTATTTGCATATATATGTTTGGTAGCCCCAGAGTCTACCACCCACTTTTTCACATCACATATGAGGAAAACTTGAGAGACCACTATAGCAATGATTTCATCGCCATTAGTATCATCTTCTACCAAATTTGTATTTGGTTTGGGAGGATCTTCTTCTTTATGAGAATTGTCTCTTTTTCTTTTCCTACATGTAGCTGCATAATGACTTAGCTTTCCACACACAAAACAATTGCCCTTCTTCTTGAAGTTGGCCTTAGAGTCTTTGGGCTTGTAATTAGAATTCTTATTGCTCTTATCTTTCTGTTTCTATTTAGAGGCGTACCTCTTGTCATGTGACTTTGTCTCTACCATGTTGGCTCTTGCAGCAATCTGTTTTCCTTTTGCCGCTTGAATTGCCTTTCTATTGTATCTTCAATGATGATGCGAGTAATCAGGTTTGATAGCAATAATTTCTTCTATTTATGTTTGAGTTGCTGTTTGTAATTGTCCCACATTTTTGGTAATTTTTCAATCAGAACTCCAGCCCCAAACTCATATGGCAAAGTGATTTTTTCTGCCTGTAATTCCTCTAACAATTTGTGGTACTCATTGATTTGCATCTTGATAGCTTTGTCATCGACCATCTCCCATTTATAAAAATTTCCCACAAGGAATTTCTGTTTTCCATCATCTTCAGTGGTGTACTTGAGGATGAGAGATTCCCATATCTTATGTGCGTCCTTGTAAACACAGTAGACATCGAACAGATCATTGGATAAGGTATTAATAAGGGTATGTCTGCAAACCTTATTCACTATGCCTAAGAATTTTCTGCCTCTGTTCTGCATCATCCGATGGTTCATGTTGTTCCAGAGTAGCAACGACACCATACATGTCAAGAATAGTGTAGACACATTCCTGCCAACGCCTGAAATTTTTCCCATCGAAAACTTCAATTTTGGTAGTGTCAGGAAAGGGCCTCGGAAGGGGAATAGGAATAGCAGAGGGTTGGGGTTGGACATTCGGTGCAGACTAACGCACATTGTCAACAGAGTTGTCGTGTTCCATGTTAAACTCACTCTAGTGTCTAGTTGAACAAGACGAACGAAAACGTGCAAAGTAAAAATTTGTTGATCTGAGTCACGCACAAAGTGGACTGTCCTTAGAGTGATTCATGCTACCACCAGAAAATCGGATGCGACACTCCCTAGGATTAAACAGACCCCTCTCATGGCGGTGAAAGGAATAAAACTGACGAAAGTAATTTTGCAAGGCAACAAGAAGAAAAGAACAGATAGAGGGAATGAAGTTTTTCGGTAATTCTACCCATACACAATCCACCCTTTTTATAGACGAGGAAAGGCATGGGCATTGGGAGACATATCCCTCTGATCCAAGGGATACACCAAAAAGGAGAACGAGTATGTAGCGAATAGGAAGAAAAAGTAAAACCATTTAGAAATTTGACCGTTCACATATAGATGCATCTTTTCAAATTTGAAGGGTTCTAAACTCTCTGAAGCCCAAAAAACATGGTTTTCAGGTAAGCATTAATTAAAAAAATATTATGAAAACCAAAAATATTTTTCGCACAAAGGTGCCAGGCCACGTATGCCCGCATGGTGGGAAATCATTGGATTTCGATTTGAATTCCCACAGGTAGCCCATTGTCGTGCGTGCAAGCCCACCTCTCTCTCTAGCCCATGTCACTAGTCCATAACGTGTTTTAACTTATATAGGATAGTGCTCCTACTATCCTAAGCAATGTGGGACTTCTTTCTTTTTGACACACCCACATAAAACATACTTTTCACAATAATACCATTAGTTGCAGTTAAACATGTTGTACAAGGCAACTTGGGTTTATACTTGATGTATTATGGGGGAGCGGATCGGCTAGAAGACAAGTATAAAGACGAGAAAAAGATAACACAGAACCGATGATCGATGGGAGGAAGAGTACCCGTCTCTTACAACCCTAGCCCACAAAGACACCACAAGGATGATCAGTCCTTGATACAGTCAAGTATTCTCAAGAGAATACAAAGATGCAAGGAAAGCTCACACAAGAGAAACAAGAGTCTCAATTCATTCAAGTCTGAAATGTTTAGTACAAAGCAAGCCTATATATAGGCAACAATGGAATACTCTAGAATGAAGACAACCCTAAGACATCAATGGTGCATTAATGATGATTGGCATTTTGAATTGCACCATTCCATACAAAGAAATGACTTATTGTTGAAGAAAAAGTCAGCTATTCAAAATAGGAAAATAAGACAATGTATTCTAGAACATTCATTGACCAAATGCCTTATTTTGATGAAATAAAATAAGAGACTTAAATGCAATCAGATTTGTGGAATAGGAAGCCTTCTAGATGCTTCATTGTTAGAATCTTAAGTTTTGATGAAGACTGACCTATGGAAGAATATCGCTAATGAGAAATGATAACTTAGCAGATAAATAAGAATGAAAATCTCTATCGCTAAGTGAATCTAAATAGCTAATTGATAGAAAGGAATAGCAAGTGAAGACTTAGAAATAACAAAGTCAATATCTATCGCTAAGTCAGTCACTATCGCTAAAGAAAGAATCTATCGCTAGAAGCTCATTGATAACTCAGCTAGCAGAAATATAAACCAAGTCTTTGAGCAAAAGAAATTAGCTAGCGATAATAGGTTAAGCTATCGATATCATAAGTGCTTCAGATAAATGATCATTCAGATAGCTAGTGCCTGAAAGCTAATGAGTCAAATAGAGCTAACATGGTTGCTAGCGCTATCAATTCTATCTAGCGATAGTAGGATGTCTGGAGTGTCTTTAAATATCCATATCAGTGTCATCTAGCGATAATGGAATTAGTCATCGATAGAGAATGCCTTGAAAATATTCTAGCAGATATACTGAGCTAATGAAGTATCCTATCGATAATATTTGCTGCATGAGTATTTGTTTCAGCTAACAGCCTAAGTGCAGGTTTTACTCTGACAAGTTAGCGATAGCAAAGCATGCTAGCACTACTGAAAAAGCTGCTATGCAAGTACAGTTGTTGCAGATGTTCAGAACGCGCAGTCTAGCCTACTCTACGCATGAACAGTGAATCTAGATCTGAAGAATGATTCCAACGGCTAGTTCTCCAAGTCTCCAACGGATAGAAAGATGTAATACCATATATATAAAGACTTGAAGACTTCTGGAGAAAAAGTGACGCACACACAACGCATACACAAAAACAACGAGAGATGAACAGGGCTCTATACAGAATTGCAAATTTGTCAGACTGAGAGTATTAGAAAAGAAGAGCTAGAGTTATTCTTTGTTCAGATTATTAAGCTCTATCTTGTATTTCATTATACATAACCTTGTTCTTAAGTGTTTATCACAATCTGTTCATTGAGTGAACTTTATTATTAAAATCCTCTTCTGTTTGAGGTAGTTCCTTAGCTTGGTGCTTTGTGAACTGGGTGGTAACCTTACGGGAAGTAAGGGGGAGTGTTTAGAAGATTCTAAAACTCTGTAAAGGTTGGCAGGTGAACCTGTGATAGGCTTCTCTTGTGCCAGGATTAAACAAGAGGGTAGTGGAAATCTCAGGTGGAGCCTGAGGACTGGATGTAGGTCTGGGTTGACCGAACCAGGATAAATTTTGTGTGCATTATCTCTTCCCTTAGCTCTTACAGTTCTTCTTCATATCTACATTATATATATATTCGTGCATTTACCAAGTTTTGAATTACTCTGTTATAATCGGAGAAAAGTTTTGAGAAGGTTTCCTTCTCAGTGATTAAAGAAAAGAAAAGAATTCAAAAAGGTTTAAATTTTATCCCATCACCCAATTCACCCCCCTCTTGGATGACAGCCAGTACTCTCAATTGGTATCAGAGCAGGTCACTTGTTTAAAGGATCTAACGATCTCAAGTGAAAAGATCATGGCTGATTTTGGGAACATTATATTTTCTGAAGGATTTGATCCTACCATTCCACCTCTACTTGAAAATATTGATTTTTCGTTTTGGAAAGCTAGGATGAAAAGTTTTGTAAAATCAATTGATTATAATATGTGGAATGTTTCTATAAACAAGATTGATTTTAAACCTAGAAAGGATTGGA
Source organism: Mimosa bimucronata (assembly GCA_037074515.1). NCBI lineage: Eukaryota > Viridiplantae > Streptophyta > Magnoliopsida > Fabales > Fabaceae > Mimosa > Mimosa bimucronata. The sequence goes on from CM073446.1 coordinate 9,815,078, forward strand.
CTGAAAAAGAAAAGAAAATGTTTTGTCTAAACATCAGAGCAATGCAAATTCTACATAAAGGCTTAATTGAAAATGATTTTCAGAAAATTAGACTTTGCTCTAGTGCTAAAGAAATTTGGGATGTTCTTGAGTCTATATATGGTTCTAACCATTCTGCTGAAGTTGAAAGTGTTGACAGTTCATCCGAATTTCAAAGCTGCATATCTATGGTTGATGAGCAGCTGGAAGTAGAGTTTGAAGAAGGAGAGATCACAGAACACTTCCATGATTCAGTCAACACAAACAGTCAAGAGGAAGATAAATTCCAAGAGCTAAACAGGAACAAGTCTGCAAAATTATCCTCTGAAACTCAAGATACATTTATGGTATACAGTTCCAATCCCTGTGTTTTTAATAAAGACAATATGGATTTGTACTCTTTCGACCATCACAATAATTGCATAAAATCTCATACTGATTATCATTCTGTTACATGCCATTATTGTGGAAAATATGGTCACATTTCTTACACATGTAATATTAGAAGAAATACAAATGTGAGAAATAAATTTGTCTGGGTTCCAAAAGGACATGTAAGGTCCAAAACTAACAATGAAGGACCCAAGTACAAATGGGTACCAAAATGTCCATCTAGTACTTTGTGTGTGCAGGTTGATTCTGGAAGAAATGGTCATTCTAATTCAAGAGCAACAGAGAAGAGAGTCTCTCATACTTCAAGAAAGAGATTCACAGAATCTATGCATAGAAGGAGAACTCAGAGAAAAGGCATTTTTACAACATCAATCTCAAATCATAAGAAGCAGTGGTCTGTAGCAAGAAAGGAAAGATTTATATCAAGATTGAGTTATCCCAAAGTACCATTCAGTTATCTTGAGAAGAACCAGAGAAATAGAGTTTCTTATACTTCAAGAAGAAGATCCTCAAATTCTATTCCTCGTGAGAGATCTCTGAAACCATATACTATGTCAGAACCATTTGAGTTAGCAGAGGCAACTTTCCAAGTACCCGAGTTCTGCATGGTCAAGCTTAGATTGATCAATCGATAGTAAAGTCCACTATCACTAGTTTTCACGGCTAAGATTGAATTGACTGCCATCAAGAGTTCTATCGATAGTAATTCCTATCATCAATAGCAATCTTCTGCCTAGTCAAGTGTATTTATGGTGATATCATTCTTACTCTATCTTGAATAAATATAACATTGTTTGAATTATGAATGATTGCTCCTTTACATTAGCAATCAATCTCTGAACTATCTGACAGGTTACTATATGATTATTTGAAATTGTGTATAGTATTATTTTATGTGGACTTTCTTAAATGCAATTCAATTTGTTCAAATGTTAAATCTTAAGTTTTTGCTACTCTGACCCATTGATAGTGAGTTTCACTATCGCTAGTTTATGCAGAATAGAGCTAAGTTTGAGCTAAGATTGCCATCGCTAGCCTGAAGAATCATCGATAGCAAAGTCGGCTATCGATAGGTAAAACTTGGAAGGAGAAAGTGATGACAAAGTCACTTACTCAGTGTGGGATCATGCCTGCTAGCGATAACTGCTCTTCCTAACGATAGCAAGTCACTTAAAGGGCTCAGAATTCGAAACGATAGTTGGTGTACTTCACACAAGGTAAAACCCTAAACCCTAAAACTTATAAAGGTAAATCATTTTGTATTGGCATTCATTCATTCTCCTCTACTACAAACACTATCTGAGCACTCTGAGCGTTCTCGAAAACATTTCTGCATCTCTAAGAACCCTAATCCAGCAATGGCCAGAACAAAATTCCCAAATGTGAATGATCTTGAGACTATCTCTAGCGCTAAACCTTCTACCCAATCCGCTAGCAAAAGGCCCAGAACCCAGAAAAGTGTATCCTTCTCAAAAGAGGTGATTGAATCGGGCCAGAAGCGTAAAAAACGAACTCCTTCAGGTCTGTCTTTCGCATCAGATCCTTTAGAAACTCCCAGCGCTTTCTTTGCAGAAAAAGGAACCTTAGATAGGGCAGCAGTCTGGGTAGATTTGAAGTATTTCAAGGAGCAGGGCCTTGACTTAGATGATTGGCTACTGCCATACCAGAACTGGGTGAGTGTGAAGAATGATTACAATGAAGACGTTCTAAGATCCTTCTACTCAAACCTGAAAGTTATCCCAGTTTACAAGAAAGGACTTCTAAGAGACGTATCTTTTGAAACCACTATCAGAGGAAGAAGTTTTAGTTTTGGATGGTCTGCTATCAACAAAATGCTGGGAATTTATGGGGTAGATTACAACAAGTGGTTCATGACTGAGCAATATTCAGATGAAGAACTTGCTGAAATATATGAGACTTCATCCAAAAAGCCTGCAGACATGCCTGTGCTCAATCGAATTCTTCACTATGTGTACACCAGGCTTATGACTCACAAATCTGGGAACTTCAGCAGTTTTGCCAAGATTGACAATCCTTGGTTGGCCAAACTCATCCAGAAGATACCCTTAAATCCGGGACAAATAGTGTGTATGGAATTGCTGCGATTCATGTCTGAAAAATCTGCCAAGGCTCCTCTTCCATACCCTCAGCTGATCTCTTTACTTCTGGAGTATTCCAAGATCAAGTCTATCGGGGATGGAGAGAATAAGAAATGTAAGCAAGTCACAATCTCTACCCTGAAGAGGATGGGGATCTCAATTGGCCCAGCCAGAGGAACTTCAGGCTCTAAGTCTCAAGCCTTTCATGTCTCTGCCTCGTCTGCTCAGCCTGACTGCCAGAAGAAGAAGCTCAATCCAGAAGAGCTCCACCTCTTCCATCTGTTGTAAATCAAGCATAAAATTTTTCAAAGGAAGCTGTGGAGGAAATAGTCTTCAGGCTATCTGCTGAGTTTGCCTTTGCTCTGGATGCACAAAAAGAGGAATTACTAAAGCATATCCAGGAGCTTCAGAGTCAAGTAAGAAATCTGGAAGATAGTCTCTGCATTGCCCCTGTTAATGATCATCAAAGTATATCATCATCACCTCCTCTCTCGCCCATTCTACACTCTCCCATACACTCTTCTACTCCTTCTCACTCACCTCATCATACACCAGATCATTCATCTACTCCATCTTCCCCTCCCAGTCCACCTCATTCCCCTCTTCATTGTCACTCACCCTCCCATTCCTCTCCACAACAATCATCCTTTCTTCATCTCTCATATTACCCCTCCCCTTTCACTTTCACACATCCTACCTATAGCACTTATCCATGATCTAAAACTCCTACATCCTCAACCTCAAACACTTCTAGATCCTCCCTTCATCTATGTAATTATCCATCTCCTACCTCCTTCAACCATACTAGCGATAGCCTCCACTCTCAAGCCAATTCACCTGCACCTTCACCCTCTCACTCAAATCACCCAGCACCTCCAGAGACTCCTATCGCTAACCCTGGCCAACAAACACAAGCGTCACCATCAACCACTATCGCTAGCCCCTCCCCTAGCGATAGCATTTATACCTTGCCTCCAATTCAGCCAATCCCTAACGCTACCCCAAAACCTCTCTCTTCTTCCATCCTTTCCCAAATTTCTACCCAACTCTCTTCTCTTACCCTTGCCTATGATGATGACAAAAAGGGGGAGAAACATGTAGAGCAAAATGTAGAGCATCTTCTGAAAAATCCATTGTTAGCAGAAGAAGCTGAGGAAATTATCAGAAATATTGCTCGCTGTTACATGGCATCAGAAGATCATAGAACTCCTCTTCCTCAAGAAAAACCTCAAGCTCCTCCAGAAAAGAAAGAAAGTCAAGTTTCATCTGAGAGTCTGAAAGGGAAGAGAACTAAGAGAAAAGCAAGGAAAGAGATGTCCTTTAAAGTCACTCCCAAGACTCCAGAAGTTTCTTCAACCAGAGCCCTGAGAATCAAAATGACAGCCCCAAAGCCAAAAGCCAAAGCATCAGAAAAGCTGTCTCTCCCTCCAGATTTGTCAAAAGAAGACAAGAAAGTAATAGCTGAAATCTTGAGGCAAGATAAGAAAGAAGCAGCTAAGGCCAAAAGGGAAGCTAATAAGGCAGACAAGAAAGCCATAGCTGAGATCCTAAAGCAAGATAAGATAGAAGCAGCTAAGGCCAAGAAGGAAGCTGCCAAGGCAGATAAGAGAGCCATATCAGCTCTCTTAAGAAAGGACAAGAAAGAAGCCAAAGAGATGGCTGAATGGAAAGTTTCCTGTGAAGCCAGAAGAATTGAGCATGCTGCATTGAAAAAGAAACTCGAAGAATAGAAAAAGGCTATAAAAGTACCAGAAAAGGAAATAGCCACTTCTCGTCCTCGCAGAATGACAAGAGAGGAAAAGAAAAGAGCAGAAAAAGAGGCTGCTAACAAGAAGGCCCTTGAAGAGGCTGAAAGGAGGTACAAAGAAGCCCTTGAGAAGAAAGCTATATTTGAAGCAAGGAGAAGGGCAAGAATAGAGAGAGAAGCAGAGGTAGCTGCTCAAAGGGCAGAAGAAAGGAGAAATGAAGAAATTTTTCAAGGAAAGCAGGTGTGGGAATATCAGAGAAGATTTCATAAATCAAAGGGTGGCTATTCAGGCATTACTATCAGAGAACATGTCCAGAAAATTGAAGAAGAAAGAGCTAAGGGTGGCCCCAAGGATATTGACCAAGACAAATTCTTCTACCCAGACTCTGAGCTATCTGATGATCCTGATAAGGAATACACTGCCTCAGCCTCTGGAAAGGATTTTGAAAATAGCTTCACCTTAACGTTTAGAAATTCCTCTGAATACAAATCATACGTAGCTTCCTCTGATGACCCACCTCTTTTAGATTGCATGTTAAGTATTTCTCCTATTTCATTCATGCATGATTTTGACGAATCTAAAAAGGAACGATCTGAGGGTATTATTATTCAGACTGATCCTAACTGTTTACCTGATGTATTGCAATAATAGTACTTGTTGATTAATTCGAATGTATCTTATCTTACCTGTGTTGCTAATATTTTGTCATCATCAAAAGAGGGAGAATGTTAGAATCTTAAGTTTTGATGAAGACTGACCTATGGAAGAATATCGCTAATGAGAAATGATAACTTAACAGATCAATAAGAATGAAAATCTCTATTGCTAAGTGAATCTAAATAGCTAATTGATAGAAAGGAATAGCAAGTGAAGACTTAGAAATAACAAGTCAATATCTATCGCTAAGTCAGTCACTATCGCTAAAGAAAGAATCTATCGCTAGAAGCTCATTGATAACTCAGCTAGCAGAAATATAAACCAAGTCTTTGAGCAAAAGAAATTAGCTAGCGATAATAGGTTAAGCTATCGATATCATAAGTGCTTCAGATAAATGATCATTCAGATAGCTAGTGCCTAAAAGCTAATGAGTCAAATAGAGCTAACATGGTTGCTAGCGCTATCAATTCTATCTAGCGATAGTAGGATGTCTGGAGTGTCTTTAAATATCCATATCAGTGTCATCTAGCGATAATGGAATTAGTCATCGATAGAGAATGCCTTGAAAATATTCTAGCAGATATACTGAGCTAATGAAGTATCCTATCGATAATATTTGCTGCATGAGTATTTGTTTCAGCTAACAGCCTAAGTGCAGGTTTTACACTGACAAGTTAGCGATAGCAAAGCATGCTAGCACTACTGAAAAAGCTGCTATGCAAGTACAGTTGTTGCAGATGTTCAGAACGCGCAGTCTAGCCTACTCTACGCATGAACAGTGAATCTAGATCTGAAGAATGATTCCAACGGCTAGTTCTCCAAGTCTCCAACGGATAGAAAGATGTAATACCATATATATAAAGACTTGAAGACTTCTGGAGAAAAAGTGACGCACACACAACGCATACACAAAAACAACGAGAGATGAACAGGGCTCTATACAGAATTGCAAATTTGTCAGACTGAGAGTATTAGAAAAGAAGAGCTAGAGTTATTCTTTGTTCAGATTATTAAGCTCTATCTTGTATTTCATTATACATAACCTTGTTCTTAAGTGTTTATCACAATCTGTTCATTGAGTGAACTTTATTATTAAAATCCTCTTCTGTTTGAGGTAGTTCCTTAGCTTGGTGCTTTGTGAACTGGGTGGTAACCTTACGGGAAGTAAGGGGGAGTGTTTAGAAGATTCTAAAACTCTGTAAAGGTTGGCAGGTGAACCTGTGTTCGTAAAACCTGTGATAGGCTTCTCTTGTGCCAGGATTAAACAAGAGGGTAGTGGAAATCTCAGGTGGAGCCTGAGGACTGGATGTAGGTCTGGGTTGACCGAACCAGGAGAAATTTTGTGTGCATTATCTCTTCCCTTAACTCTTACAGTTCTTCTTCATATCTACATTATATATATATTCGTGCATTTACCAAGTTTTGAATTACTCTGTTATAATCGGAGAAAAGTTTTGAGAAGGTTTCCTTCTCAGTGATTAAAGAAAAGAAAAGAATTCAAAAAGGTTTAAATTTTATCCCATCACCCAATTCACCCCCCTCTTGGGTGACAGCCAGTACTCTCATTCATGACTTGTCCAAATGGGTCTTCCTCTTAATATTTTCGTTCATGAAAATGTATGGACCATTAAGACACCCATTTGGGCTTGAATGTGGTGTAATATCATTCTGGAACTCCCATAATCCATTGCACATTGCATTTGGGTCCAAATTTGACATTTTAAAGCTCCATTGGACTCCTCCATGCCAAGGTGGCTTTGGGGGTGCTCTACCATGCATCACGCTTAATTCCACACATGTAATCATCCATGTCACCACCCAAGCAATAATCAATGTTGTCCTCAATGTAAGCGTTTCTAAGTAATAACTTTGTTGAACTTTTTGGATAGATTGTTGGCCCGTGTGAAGTCTATATTGGACATCTCTCTGTATGCTATCATTCTCTCCCTCTTCGAAAAGATTCGCCCTCGAATCTTGACATGGAATGGATAAGGGTTCAATGCTCCCAAAGGGTAGTAGGAATGGATTATGTGGCTTCTTAGGAAACAAATCTCCCACTACCTGTAACTCACCACCAATATAAGAAAAAGAACAATCAAGATCATTAGTAATAATAGAAATATCCCTGGAATCACTCTTAACCTCACTTTTCTCAAAAAAAAATTTCATCTTTCTGTTTTTCATTTTTCTCTTTGTCTTGCTTTTCATCTTTCTTTTTTTCAATATTCTCATGTTCTTGCTTTTGATCTTTCTTTTTTGTAACCTCAACGCTCTTATTTTTACTCTCTTTATTTTGACAAAAATGTATGCTCTCAATCACTTTTTCTTTATCTAACTCAATTGTACACTTTGAAACAGATTTGCTAGAAACACTATCACTCATATTTTCATGTTTTTGGTATCTCTTTCGCTTGATATCTACTTCATGCTTAGCAGTTGTATGAACCAGATTTTCAATCTCCATGAAACTGAACATCTCTGCAAAAGAAGCTAATTTAGGATTAAGCCCGCTTATGAAACGATCAATAGTGGCTTGTGATGTTTCCTTTACGCCAGCTTTAATCATGGCTAACTCCATCTCTTGATAATATTCCTCTACATTCATGGAGCCTTGCTTCAACTCCTACAATTCTCTATATAAATATCTCTTACACTTGGAGTTGTGATTAGACTTTAACTGAATTGCTTCGGTATTTAGCTTTTTGACTTCTTTAAGGAAGAACTGGAGGTCTTCCTTGAACTCTTTGTCACTATACATATTCGATACCTGAAAGATTAGTAATTCATTGAAAAAAATGGATCTCTCAACCCTACTCACGTGTATCACTCAAAAGTTGTATTGTCACTCGTGTTTCACACATGTTATGGCTTTTAAATCACTGTAAAACACTCTTGCCTTTTACCACTCAAGCTTGCTTCTCATAGTATTCTTGATTGAAACTCAACAAACATCAAGAGACAATATTTAATGTGGTAATCTTTATAACCAAAGTTGTAAGAATCAGATTTTTTTTCTGAAGGGAAGAGAATAATGGAAGGGGAAATGTGAATCTAGAAATCAAGGGAGAGGAAGGAAAAAGTAAAGATGTAGGAAATAAAGATAGAAAGAAGTGTATGAAGTATGGAAAGGAATTCAGAATAAGAAACTAGAAGAATAAGGAAATTAGAACACAAGAAGAATGGGAAAGGAGCATTACCACCCAAATTTGAAATTTATGAAATTAATGGTGAATTGAAAAGGAAACTTTTCCCAAATCTTGAAATTTACCAACCAGGAAATCTCTTTTTTTTTTTTGAATTTTCATTTTTTTCCCCTTTTCTTTTGCTTTTTTTTTTCAGTATCACAATACTTTCTTTTTTTTTTCTTTTTTTTGACGAATTTTTTTTCTCTATAACAATATCATACAAACACAAAGAAGGGGTGTAAGAAGGAAATGAAACTGAAAGAAAGAACACGAATGCTGGAACAGAAAGAAGAAAAAAAAAGTGATAAGAAAAGAAGACAGAAACGAAGAACACAAAAGCAATACGACAAATGAAACAAAAAGGAAAAGACACAAAGGATAGAACTTGAAATCTAGCAAGCCATTGCTCTGAACCAAATGATGTATTATGGGGGAGCAGATCGGCTAGAAGACAAGTATAAAGACGAGAAAAAGATAACACAGAACCGTTGATGGATGGGAGGAAGAGTACTCGTCTCTTACAACCCTAGCCCACAAAGACACCACAAGGATGATCAGTCCTTGATACAGTCAAGTATTCTCAAGAGAATACAAAGATGCAAGCAAAGCTCACACAAGAGAAACAAGAATCTCAATTCATTCAAGTCTGAAATGTTTAGTACAAAGCAAGCCTATATATAGGCAACAATGGAATACTCTAGAATGAAGATAACCCTAAGACATCAATGGTGCATTAATGATGATTGGCATTTTGAATTGCACCATTCCATACAAAGAAATGACTTATTCTTGAAGAAAAAGTCAGCTATTCAAAATAGGAAAATAAGACAATGTATTCTAGAACATTCATTGACCAAATGCCTTATTTTGATGAAATAAAATAAGAGACTTAAATGCAATCAGATTTGTGCAATAGGAAGCCTTCTAGATGCTTCATGACTTGTCCAAATGGGTCTTCCTCTTAATATTTTCGTTCATGAAAATGTATGGACCATTAAGACACCCATTTGGGCTTGAATGTGGTGTAATATCATTCTGGAACTCCCATAATCCATTGCACATTGCATTTGGGTCCAAATTTGACATTTTAAAGCTCCATTGGACTCCTCCATGCCAAGGTGGCTTTGGGGGTGCTCTACCACGCATCACGTTTAATTCCACACATGTAGTCATCCATGTCACCACCCAAGCAATAATCCATGTTGTCCTCAATGTAAGCGTTTCTAAGTAATAACTTTGTTGAACTTTTTGGACAGATTGTTGGCCCTTGTGAAGTCTATATTGGACATATCTCTGTATGCTATCAATACTGCATCGATAACTTGTACAAGAGTCTGGCTCATCTAGATTCAACTTGGTATTTTCATTTGAGTTATTATATGATCTAAAGAACAAGTTGTTTGATCTTGTTTTTACAAGCAAAACCCGTCACCAGATGTTACCAGTTTATGGAGCAGATGTGGCAGGAGAAATACCGTATTGTAATTTTGGTGGGCTTTCATGAAGTAGTATTTCTTTTCTTTCCCATGATCATGAAGCGGTATTTCAGTTATTAATAGTTATTGTTGTGGCAACATGTTCATGATGGGAGATGATTTGCGCGCAGTACCATTTTCTCTTGAGGCTACTGTTGGATATGCTTAGTTTTGTTGATGTCAAATATAGAGTTAAATGTAGTAAGCAAAAAGTGTGGATAAAGTGTTTATCTCCTACTATCTATTAGATTATGTTTGTTATATGTTTACTGTGATTGAAAGCATTGCATATATGATTACATAACATATCCATAGATGATTTCTTATGATTTGGGCTCAGATTGCATTCATAAGAGCATATAACTTAGTCTGGAATAAATTGAGATAAAGAATCATGATGACTAAGTAGAAGTTCTATCGCTAACATGTTTATCATCGCTAATAGGAAGAAACTGAGCTAGCTAGGCAAAGAACAGATTCTCTATTGCTAAGCTAAGAGCCTATCATCATCAAATGAAAAGCTTAGGATAATAGCTAATGAGGACTTAGCAATAATCCACTAAAAGAGCAAAATCTCTATCGCTAAAGGTCTTCACCATAGCTAATGGAATAAGTAGAGCTAGCCATAGCATGACTTGCTAGCCATAGCATGTTTTGCTAGTGATAACATGATTTGCTAGCTATAGCATGATTTTCTATCCATAGCATGACTTGCTAGCCATAGCATGTTTTGCTATCCATAGCATGATTTGCTAGCGATAGCATGATTTGCTATCTATAGAGAATACTTTGAAATTCATTAGCTGATATATTATCTCCATCTCTTTGAGCTAGTGAAATGCATTATCGATAATATCCACTGCATAAATACTTGTTTAGCTAACAGCTCTAAGTGCAGGTCTTACACTGTCAAGCTAGCGATAGCTAAGGGAGCTAGTGCTAATGATAAAGCTGCTGTGCAAGTACAACGTTGCAGGTTACCGTTACTCACAGTCTCCATCTCTTTTAGCTCATCCTCTGTAAGATAAAGTGAAGAAATAGAAGAAAGCTGATTATCAACGGCTAGTTCTCCAAGTCTCCAACGAACAGAAAAGTATAATACCCTATATAAAGACTTGAAGACATCTGGAGCAAATAATATATACATACAACGCACTACACAAGATGAAACTATGACGAGATGGAAAACAGAGGGCTCTGCACATAATACACAGAGTAACAGTTATATTCAAGTAAGCCCAGAAATGATGAGTTGAGCGCATTAGAAAAGAAGAGCTAGAGCACACATTGTTCAGATTATTAAGCTCTAATTTGTATTTCATCATACATTCTTCTGTACTTCAGTGATTATCAAAATCCCTTCTTTGAGAGAAGTAAATTTCATTGTAAACATTCTGTTTTAGTGAGTAAAGCTCAAGATTGGGTAATCTTGAGTGGGAAATAGATTGTATCCTTACAGGCTGTAAGGAGGAGCATTTAGAGGGAGTCTAAAGCTCGTTAAAAGGTTGGCAGGTGATCCCGTGTTGTAAAACCTGTGGTAAAGGCTTCACAAGTGCCCGACTAAACTTGTGGGTTGTAAAGGCTTCTCTTGTGCCCGGTTTAAGCAAGAGGATAGTGGAAATCTCAGGTGGAGCCTGAGGACTGGATGTAGGTCTGGGTTGACCGAACCAGGATAAATTCTGTGTGCATTATCTCTTCCCTTAACTCTCTTAGTTTCCAGCATATCTGCATTATATATCTCTTGTGCATTTAATAGTTTTGAAAAGCTTGCTTTCATTGTATTTTAGAAAGAGAAGTTTTAAGTTTTTATTCTATCACCCAATTCACCCCCCCTCTTGGGTGACAGCCAGTACTAACAGCTACTTTGTCATTTATTCACATCATTTCAACTTTTTAAGTGGCAAATTAAGCCTCCATAATGGTACGAGTCCCATCTAAATTAATTATATGGTGCCAACCAAATTTTGAAAAGAAGCCATAAATACGGCTTATAACGAGAAGACTCCATGATTGAGCGCTTATAATAGAGTAAAAAATGTTATGGTGAAATATTTTTTTGGCAAATAAACTATTGTGCAAGTATCATCTGGTACAAGTATTAATAAAAAATATCTTGCATACCTATTATTTACCATTTAAAATTGAACAGTTTGGCCAATACCTCCAGAAGTTGCCTAACGGCCATTAGGTTATAGCCATGTGTGGACATACAAGTCACTCAGCCACATCATTTATTGTGCTCCGTGTAAAATCCTCGTACTAATTTCCAAATTGAAACCAAATATTAACCCCAAATGACTATTTGAAACAAATATGTTACTGATTATAGTTAATGATAGATAACTACGACAAAAGACAAACCATTAAATACTAAAAAGCCTATTGTAGTTATAAAAGCAGTAAGTTACTTTAGAACCGTAACTATGATAGAAAAGGGTCTATCATAGTTTGATGACTCCCCATATTTAATAGATTTTTAGAAATATTTTATTGTATTTGGGGAGTCATCAATTCAAAAATTGAGAGATTTTGTTGTGATTTAAAAAGATACCAAATTGATACATTATTTGAATTATCTTGTTTTGAATTAAAATAGGAAAGTTACCAAAAATAAAAAAAATAATCATATGTCAAAAACAACAAAAAAGTTTTAGTTTTATTATAATTGTTGTTATTTGATTTGATTTACATTTCCCTTTTTTTGTTTCTTTTCTTGGCAGCCACTACACCCATGTGCAAGATGGAATTGGAAATAAAAGAGACCTAAATTACAATCAATCATCATCACGTGGGGGAGAGCATATGAGGCCACTCTTTATATACTAATTCATTCATCACAAGAGAGGGGGGGAGCTAATTCTTTCAATCATATACACACTACCCAAACACACACTGAACTCGCAAGAAGCAGGGGGAAGTTAGCGGCACTGTGGAGTAATTTTTCTCTTTCTTCTTCAGTGGGTTTGAACTAGAGAAGGGGAGCTGATACTATTCATCATCATCTACTCCATCAGAGTTTCACTTTCTTCTTCTTCCTTGTCGATATGATTTCATACTTAGTTTTAATTTTTGTTGAGATTGATTTGGAACCTATGTGTGGCTAGTTTTCTTGTAAAACTTTAGAGCACTATGAACTTGTTTGTAACTTAGAGATTTTTCCCGCTTATTAATTATACTTAATTTTAATTCAGTTTATTTAATCTTATTTTTAATTATTACTGTTTAATGATTGGCTACCATTGAACATGTTTTGGGAATTTAGAATTGAACTCGACGGAGGGAATTTTAAATAGACCATGAGATTAAATAATGTGGAATTAGATTTTAATATAAGGAATTAGATTTAATCTAATTTATGTCTAGGATAGACATATACTTAGAAACTCCGCATAGTCAAATTAGAGTGTTACCAATATAAATTGTACTTAGTTAATTTGTGTAAGACAATACATAATTAATCTAGGTAAGGATATAAGTGAACTGACAAGCATTTATAGACACTAGTACACTAGATTAGCTGATTAAGTTAAGGCGTAATTAATTTAGTGGGAATAAAATCTAAGAAACAAACAAGGGAATAGTGACTCTAGGTTGTTCGTTAAATACTTGATTTAATCTGTGTGAAAGTTGTGGTTTTTATTAGATCTTAGTTATTTTTCTTCACTCATTTGAACTTATTCTTGTTTCGCTCAACTTAAACAAAAATAGGAGATTTAATGCCTAGTAATCAATTGATTTGAGTCTCTGTGGGATCGACCTTGATTTTAAATTTCACTACTTCTATGGCCCGTACACTTACGAAGCTTAATTAAAATTTTGGTAGCATCATAGTTACAAAATAATAAACTTCCAAATTGAAACTTTAAGTCACCATTCCCTCACTGACATGGTTACAAAAGAAATCTCCTAATCCTTTTTGAAAACCATCAAATAACTATGTTAAAAAGGATTTACCTACTATTCATCAAAAAAAGAAGAAAAAACAATTTACATAACTGACATAGTTAATGAAACCATAACCACAATTTCTTAAAACATCGAAATGATCCATAACAATTTAAGATTCGTAACAAAAATGCTATCACATGGCAAAAGTCGACCTTTTAAACATTGTCACCAAATCTGAGAATGCTCATGAAACCATATAACAACATCGAGTGAAACCAAAGTCACCCGCCAAATTGGGTTACCAACATGCAACAGGACCATAATAATTCCACAGGTCTCGGCCAAAGTTGCTGGAAAGGGATCGGTCTCAGAAAATATAAATAGTTACAAACATTCAAAACATTAAATAATGATGTGGAAGCATACATGCATGCATGCATAGTCTATAGTGTGCGGCAATATACATAATACCAAAATAACCAATGAAAACCTCATAATAGATGGGTATTAGTCAGCTACTTCCCTTCATGTCTACCTTTGAAACTAGCACCGAAGCTGAAGAGTAACCAAATGAGACAAAATCCCAGTAACACTTATTATTCCTATACTATCTTCAAGTGTAAGCATATAATAGTACAAATCAGTAAAGCAATCAACAATAATTAATTAGCACAGGTATAACCATCTTTTATGTACCAGTGGGATGAAACCATTTACGCATATTAATAAAGCCAAGATTTGCATGGATTTTTAAACCAGTACAAAATAAATCAGTAAAGCAATCAACAATAATTAATTAGCATAGGTATAACCATCTTTTATGTACCAGTGGGATGAAGCCATTTACGCATATTAATAAAGCCAAGATTTGTATGGATTTTTAAATTAGTACAAAACACATGTATATTCTTTTGGAGGGCAACATAAACCACATACCCAACAAAAGCTCTAAACCGACTTCTCTGTCATCACATATATGAAACCAACGTCATCCAACCGTGAGCCATAGAAATCATACTCCACGACCCAACAAAAGCCAAGTTAACCAAACTTCACTGTCGGTGAGTCCCTATAGAATACAAACCTGAAAGGTAACTCGATGGCTGTCAGGTACCTCATCTCATGAAGGGATGAAACTAACTCATCCAGGTGCCCATACCAACAAAACAGCAATAAACAACCACATACAGAAATATCATGCTTTCACATATTGGTAATTTAATACAACATGCTCTCTTCAGAACTTAACATACATATTCAGATGCAACCACATATTTATACAACAATCCCTATCATGCATGAAATTACTAAAACCATTCTCCAACATATAATATTTCTCATATAGAAAGGTACTAAAATAAACCTTCATGTTTACTTATGTGATGAGGTGTATTAGCCCAAGTCCCAAATCACAACTAGCAGTTAAGTTTACCAACTCATTATACAAAAATTAAAGACAAGGAAATGGTTACTTTATGGAGTAGTTTAGTGTTACCACAAATTCTAGCTTGGTGCCCTACAAACCCACATTAAAATCTACAACAACTAATCATGCAACCAAACCAAGTTAATCACTCGATCACACAAACAGTCATAAGATCAACAATTGACATAATATCATCCCTTAGACCACATCTACACCCATCTACATAAGCATTCAACCATTAGGCCTAGGTGACCAAATTTCACCAAGACACCATATCGTCAAAACAAAAACCCAAACCTTACTACTATCACCAACATAACCTTATTACAACCATTGGAATATAGAGAGCCTAAGGACGCTCTTCAAATTCCCAAAGCTTCAAGACTCTATGAAACCAAATTTTGCAATATTTAAAATTCCAAGAGTATAAAACTTTAGGAACCATTTTTCAATGTCAACAAACATATTTAAAACACCCAAGTTCTTTAGCAATACATAATTCTACACTTAACCCAGAAATTCCATGTGTTCTTGAAACTTTGTTAACCAAAATTTGAAATAAGGCCAACTCCCAATCTTTCAACAATTTAGAAACCATTTTCAAACTCCAAAAATGATATTCAAAGCATTGACATGAGATTTAGAAAATCACTTCAAAACCCTTAGAATTTTGAAACTTTGTTTGATCAAATTTTATCTCACCAAAATCCAACGACCCATTGTGTTTAAAACCAAAGTCTAGTAATTACAAGCTCAAGGAAACAAGAAAACTCCAAATTCTACTTTGAAATTTCGGATTCCATAGGTACCCTAGGAGAAAAAGGCTCAAAACTCTTCCAAATCAAAGATTAAAAACTTCTTTAACAATATAATCCATATTGTTAACATAGAGAGGTTAAAAAAGGAGTAAGAAAACATGTGGAGGTCAGAAATTTTGGACCAAATGAAAAACCCCAAATCTCAATATGAACATCATGAGAAAATGCAAGAAAAAGATGGAGAAAGGGAGATGGATGGTTACCTAAGGGTTAGAAACCCAAATCTTGCTTGAATCCCCTCCAAAATGGAACCCTATCAAAGCTAAAAGCTTCCTCTCTCAGCCTCTCTTCAAGCCAATTGAAAGACCCTAACCTAAATGAGCTTATTCGGCCTCCTTTAAAAACCAAAATTTTAGGAATTCTCCATGGGTTTGCCACGATGAAGTGTCATTGACAGCAACATTGGTCAACTTCCAAAAAATCATTACTAATGCAATAGGCCTCCAAAATTCGTGATTTAGGACTCTATAGAAAGCTTAGGATGTTTAACTTTCAATTAAAATAATGAGTCAAAATACTATTATTCAAAACGAAAAAG
Source organism: Mimosa bimucronata (assembly GCA_037074515.1). Lineage (NCBI taxonomy): Eukaryota > Viridiplantae > Streptophyta > Magnoliopsida > Fabales > Fabaceae > Mimosa > Mimosa bimucronata. Next base: position 9,831,323 of record CM073446.1, read on the forward strand.
TCCTTAAATTGTCCAAAACTTTAGTTTGAAATGAGGAGTTCATGTTCAAAATTGCATAACTAATGCTACACACCTCCATAAATCATGATTTAGGACTCTATGGAAAGCTTAGGATGTTATATTTCTAATGCAAAAAGAATTTTTCAAAAATAATATCATTGGTTACCTCAATACCCTTTATATCTAAGCGCTGCTCTAGGAAATCCCAAACATAACTTCCAATTACGAGCTTTGAGGTATCTAGTCCTTTTTAACCTCAAATTTCACCTCAATTAGCAACCATTCAAAACTATACTTTAGTTAATAAGATCCTACAATTTAGCCACTAAAATCATCCAAATCCTCAAAAATTTATTTAGTTTGCAATTAATTATTTACCTAAAACTTGGGATGTTACACTCCGTAGGCAATGACATGTGTATGTTTGATTGGGTCTTTTTTCTTTCACTCAATACACACAAAAAAGAAACTTTTGAGTCCTCGTCCTTCCATGGCCTCCCTCTTCTCCTTCAACAACCCTTGCTCTCTTCTCCCCCAAAACTTGGAATCCCTTCATCCATGGAGAACTATTCTTACTCTTCCTGCCCTGATTCTTGTGATTCCTCCCCTATGTCTAGCTAAATTGGCCAAAAACCCCTTCTGGGATGACCCCAAGAACACCAAGACACAAAGACACCAGGCCAGATCTCTATATCCTAGCTCGAAAACCGCTTATTTCCAAATTGCAGCTCAAAATCATTATGAAGAATCTCGACAAGGACAATGTAATACCCCTAACCAAAATAAAATTGGTCAACTAATATTTTTATTACTTATTGTAGATTGCCAACAAAAATGGAGCTCTTAGCATGGTGGCATTAGGGAGTATTGGTTTCATTAAGGTATGGGGTATTGGGTTCGAACCATCCATCTCCAAAGATATTTTTTTCTTTCTTTTGGCTGCAACTTAGTTAAATTACAGAACTGCCATAAAAAACAAAAAAAGAAAAGAATCAGATTTTTCTCTCTCTCTCTTTCTCCCTGCTCACCGACATTGCTAAACATAAATGACATTATAAGACCAAAAATCCCTAGCCTCTTCCTCCTCCTACTGTAGCGTCATCTTCAACCTATTTGTGGTCCCTTCCATTGTTGCCCAAGCATGGATGCCAAGAATCATTGTAATCTTTCTATCTTCAAATCAGATTTCGGGCTGCTGTAATTTTTCCTTTCCTCTTGGTATTATGCGACTGGGAAGCTGAAGATTTCAGGTGAGATTGATTCTTTCTCTTGTGCAGATTTTTAGGAATTGGCATAAGAATCAGCATTAAATTTTGGGTATAGGAATCAGCTGCTTGAATCTTTGTTACTGGTTTACTCCCCTGAATTTCAGCGCCATTTTTTTTATTGAAGTCAAAGCAAGTTTTAGCACCTTGAGTAAGTAACTTTCCTTTAGGTGCTGTACGTATTGCTGTGAGAGGAAGGAAATGGGTCTAGGGTGTGCCTTTCTTTAATTATAAATTGATTCTTGATGAAAATGGGAATTTAGGAAGTCCAATCGGTTTATGTAGGTGTGTGTGGATAAATTAATGATTGAAGTTGCATTGTTGGTTGATCATGAATCCGGATATTGTCTTAGGCTTGAATGTACATAAGGTATTGGCCAAAATGATTGAAAGGGGAAAGAATTTAAAGTGACTAGCAAGCTATGATTGAAGTGTTATATACGAAAGCATGGTATTTGGGAGCTCTTGAAATACCATTTTTGCTAGAAGAGCTCTTATGGGTAATTTATAACCATAGTATGCCTTATGATTTACAATTCGAATAAAATAAAATCAAAGATCCTAAGAGTTAAATTGCTACTCAAGCTTGGTAAAGAATTGAACTTGCAAAATATGGAAATGTTGCGTACTGATATTTGGAAAATCTGGTTGGAAATAGGGGGTTTAATATCCAAGAGAACTTCTATTATTAATTGTGTTTGTGATTTTATCATTCTTAGAAAGAGAATAAAGTTTAAAACCCTTTTCTATTTTGGATGGTCACAAATTGAAGTTTGAGATGTGTGTATAAATTAAGAGCGGATTATTATATATGAAGAAATCTTTTTGTTTGAACGAGAAACTTGGTATTTGATTCAAAGTAGTACGTACAATGATGAAATTGTTTTGGCATTCCAGGAGAAAAGGAAGTGGGGAACTTGGAAGCTGATAAAAGGGAAGGGATATAAAAATAAGTATTCAGGTGAGTGAATAACGTCCCATGTATGTTTTACTGCTCCCTATATTTTGTTGTTATTATGTGCTATAGATATATAAGCATGAGTTCTCAAAGAAAAGGCTGTGGGAATTATTTCATTTTCTTATTGATGTTGAAATAAGTAACGATTTATGATTTTAGTTATTTAATGTTTTCGATGCTCCTTAATTTGGCTCTTGGTATAATTCTTGATTATGCTTGAGATTCCAAGGAAACATTTGAGATGCTTGTGAAATTCATACTCGTGTTTTAATTACAAGGTATTAGATAGAAGTTATTATGATTTTAAACGATCTACCATTTCTTTTAATAAATGACCCCAAGCATGCTTGAAAATGTTTACAAGAGGACTGAATACAGAACACTGGTTACTAACAGCAGTACTGTTAGTCCTTGGTGCACCATTGTATACCTCGAGCTCGCTTGACATTCGTGAGCACTGTACTCACGCTTGATAATCATGAAATTCATTCTCACACTTGTTATTCGTGGGTCTAGTACCTGCGCTTGTTTCGTGGCCTCGTGCTGCGCTTGCTTGATTACTTACCTTCGTGGACTGTGTGTCCACGCTTGTGTACGTGGCTTCAAGCTGCGCTTGGTTATTTACCCTCGTGGACTGTGTGTCCACGCTTGTAAATTCGTTCTGTGGAAGTCCTATAAAAAAATATAAGATTTTAGAACCATTATTACTAATTGATCATATGAGGGAAATTGTTTTCATATTTATTTGAGGCTATTTAATTTATGATTTTATGGGCATCATGTACAGTTATAGAGCTATACTTTAGTGGCTATAATTTTTTATATATGCTCAAACTCTTTAATATCAGTAAATTTAATTATATTAATGGGACTGATTTAACCTTTTCCTAATCGCCTTGGGGGTTAAATGCAAAATATTTATAAAACCAAGGATTGCACTATAATGGTGTGATCCCAGATTGTCTCTCAAGGAGCCTAATGACTAACCTAGGAAACTAAATGTCATGCAAATGAAGTATAAAAAGGGTTTGGTTGGGTTTTCATATGAAATATGCAAAATGACCCTAACTACAATATTTTTTTTTATCTTTTTCTTAATGAGGTGGAATGGTTGGATGGGTGAAGTGAAATTGATGGAATGGATCTCTTGAGTCTAGGTGAGGTGACAAACATAGGTTCAAATCATTTAAGGGTTCAATTCATCAAGTCTAGTTAGAGAAATCCCCAAGCAACCACTAGGGTCTACTAGCCCTAATTAATGACTAATTTAGCAACCACTTTCATAGCCATTACTTAGGGTTAGTGTTAAGGTCCACTTGATGTGTGAAATACTTTGAGTCAAAACACTTGTGGCTCTCATAAAAATGCAATCACAATAATTATGAACGGAAGCAATCAATTAATCCCACTAGCAACCACTAAATTGAAATTAACTTCATGCAACCACAATGTAGATAAGAATTCATAACTCAAGTGTTCAAAGCCCAAAATAAACACATATAGTTCATACACATACATATCTAAACTCTCAATCCAATACATAAATCCAAACATTCGCAAGAGAAGTTCAAATAAACATAGAAGAAATCCTAAATACATATGTTAGAACAAAGAAAAACTCCCCTAATGAAGAACCCATGCTTGAGATACCATCAACCCATCCTCAAGAGATGAAGAGCTCCTCAATCCAACATAGAAACTCCAATAGGAACCCCAAGAGGAAGCTCCATTCGAAAATCCATGGAAGAAGAGGGTGGAAGAAGGTGGAAGATAAAGAAGATGGAGGTGGAAATGAGTGGGGAATGAAGGAATGGAAGGAAACCCTAGGATAACTAAGGTATTTTCGTGTTTGGAGGCTTGGAGAGGTGGTTTTCGGGTGTTAGGAACTATTTATAACCCCCTAGGAACCCTAGAATTCGTAACAGCGCGTTACTGATGCGTCCTGCTCGCCGTGGGCTCGCCGCGGCGAGCTCATGTCAATTCTGGATGTTTTGCTGGGAGCTGGCCGTGACCTGGCCGCGGCGAGGTCGCGGCGAGGTCAAGGCGAGCTAACGTTGATTCTGCCCTCTTGTTCTGTTTCTGTCCAGCATTCTTCTCTGCAACTTGGCCCTTCCATTGGGTGTGTTCCTTCCATGATCTACAGATAAAATGGGCCTAAGGTAGCATTAAAATGTTCTTGAAAATGGGTTAACCAATAAATCATGCTAATTATGCCCAAATTGCCCTTGACTAGAACAAACTACAACAAAGTGTGCAAAAGTCAGAAATGAACCTAATTAAGTGCAATTACCCCAAGAACATGCAATAATCTAATGATTTTATCAATGAAAAGTGTATAAAAATATGGTGCAATCATTTCCCCCACACTTAGATCTTTGTACTCCTGGACAAAGGGTACAATGAAAAGAAGAATGGTTTTACCAATCAATAATCTCAAGCTAGCATGAATCATGATCAAGAATATGCAAAGGGAGAATTGGCAAAGCAATTGTATAAGCAACGGCAAAGAGGACTCTCAAGATAATAGTGTTTCCCTCTACTCACCTCATGTGGGATCTTTTCACACTTAACTTGCTCAAACAACAATTTGCCATAAGCTTGTAACTACCCTAACATCTCCACACATGCATACAATCACGTATGAATCAAAAGGACTTGTATGGTTGAAATAATGGAAAAGGCAAGATGGATTGCATGTTATGGAAAAGGAAAGGTTGCAATGCAATTCAAAGTCACAATTTAAGAACATAGCACATGAGAGCATAATTTCAATAATAATGATGCCACACCAAGAAATGCCTTATTCTTCAAACCTTCTTTTTCTTCTTCTCCTTTTTTTTCTCTTTTCATTTTTCTTTCTTTATTTTTATGCACACTTTTCTATTTTCTCTTTTTTTGTTTTTCTTTCAACACATACATGGCATTAACAACAAACAAAAGTGGCTCAGATTCAATGCTTCATCACAAAATTCACATTAATGCATTACAACCAAGGAATGGCTCAAGATGGGTGAACAATGGAAAATGGCATGTTGTGGGTTTGTGTTTGGGAAAATGGGGTGATGAAATGAATGCCTAAATCATCTTCATGCATGAATGCAATTCTAGCTTTGACAAAGAATAGAGACAAGTTCTAGAAATTGAACGATCAAGCAAGTATACACTCTTGGAATGAAAATAGGCCCAAAAATCTCACAACAAGGTTAACCTCAATTGCCAATTAAAATCCAATTGCAAGGCCAATTAACACAATGCATATGCTTGAAAATAACTCATCACTAGCTCTTGAAAATTGAAAGGCTAAAATGCATAGTTCTTTGAATTCTTCCCATTGGTTATGAAGTTCATTGATCAAAAGGTAAGGTTCACTCTTGCTCCATGGTTTTCAAAAATAGTTGCCACACTAGGTTTTCACAAACAAATTTTAAAATGGGTAGAAAAATGCAACTGAGTCCTCCATTGTAATGAATGCGACCCTTTATCACAATGAAAAACTAAGGAGCACAATCTACCTTGGTTTTGAAAAGTTTGACACAGAATTTTAAAAATTATCTCTAATGTGGCATAAACATGATAAAACCAATAGATCAAGCAACAAGACTAACAAGACTACCTAGTCCCCTCCCCCACACTTGAAAGTGACATTGTCCTCAATGGCATAGGGTATTTTATTGAATGAAAAAGTCCTAATTTTCTACTTTCTACTAGGATGCTCCCTCCCCCACACTTGTTCAATGCAATGACAGTAAAATATCAACCAGCCAGTCCAGAATGCATGAAAGTAAACAAGATAAGGAGAAGAAGCAACCTGGCCTCAAGGAGGCTTGGCAACCGGTTCATGGTAGAGCTTGAGGAGATGCCCATTTGAAACGAATTCCTTCCCGGTCTCCTCTTCAATGAGCTCCACCATCCCATACTTGTTGACCTTTGTTATTGTGTACGGCCCGAACCAATTTGATGTGAGCTTCCCATGACCATGGCGGAAGCGGGCTTGGTACATAAGGACTTGGTCACCAACTTTGAAGCTGCGGTTAAAGATCTTGCCATCATGGATCAACTTGGTCTTTTCCTTGTAAAGCCTTGAGCTCTCATATGCCTGAAGGCACAGTTCATCAAGCTCTTGCAATTGAAGGCATCTTTCATTTCCGGCGGCATCCAACTCCATACCCTAGGAGAGCTAAGGTATTTTCATGTTTGGAGGCTTGGAGAGGTGGTTTTCGGGTGTTAGGAACTATTTATAACCCCCTAGGAACCCTAGAATTCGTAACAGCGCGTTATTGATGCGTCCTGCTTGCCGTGGGCTCACCGCGGCGAGCTGGCGGCGAGCTCATGTCAATTCTGGATGTTTTGCTGGGAGCTGGCCGTGACCTGGCCGCGGCGAGCTCAAGGCGAGGTCGCGGCGAGGTCAAGGCGAGCTAACGTTGATTCTGCCCTCTTGTTCTGTTTCTGTCCAGCATTATTCTCTGCAACTTGGCCATTCCATTGGGTGTGTTCCTTCCATGATCTACACATAAAATGGGCCTAAGGTAGCATCAAAATGTTCTTGAAAATGGGTTAACCAATAAATCATGCTAATTATGCCCAAATTGCCCTTGACTAGAACAAACTACAACAAAGTGTGCAAAAGTCAGAAATGAACCTAATTAAGTGCAATTACCCCAAGAACATGCAATAATCTAATGATTTTATCAATGAAAAGTGTATAAAAATATGGTGCAATCAGGGACGTTATTCACCGGAAAATGTTTTGTTTCAGATAGTAGGGTTGACCTTGTACCTCCAGCTGAACACAGAGGAGCCTCTCTTTTGATCAAAAGCTTGCTGACTCCTGTGAATTATTGCCAGATGTAAATATAATTTTGATTATGTTTTTTTTATTTTGAAGCTCCACGTAGGTTTTGAGAAAAATTGTTGCTTTTCTTGTAATTAGTTTAAGCATGTGGCAGTGGAGTAGAGCTCCAAATGTTGTTTTTAGATGACAGGTCTTTGTAGAATGTTCAGCAAGTCCATCTTATAAAAGAGGCTCTGCCGAAATTTCTACAACAGACTTTATATTTTGAAAAAAATGTAGGAATAATTTAAAGATTAGATATGTATGTTTATGATTAAAGTAATTAATATGTTGTTTAGACATTTGTTTATAAGGTTCACGGCTTACAGAATATGAGTTCTCTCGTATTCTGTGCCAATCACCCCTTAAGGTTTTAGGGTGTGACAGACAACAACGCCATCATTAACCTCTCTGAGTTTACCAGTTTCCGCAGCTCTAATTTTGCCAACGACAACTCCATCGAGCTCCATGACGTCTTCAACCTCTATGATCAAATCTAGATGATCAGATCGATGGTGACGCAAAAGATCTAGAACTCTCTAGATCTGGATTAGAAAAGGAAAGCAATAGCAAGAACCAAAAGATGGAGATTAGACTGAGAAAAGATTGAGACTTAGTAAGAAAAGTGAAAAAACAAATTTGGATATGGAATTTTAATCTAGATATATCAGTTCTTTGATCATCACTTTGGTCCCCACACGGATCTGGATCAGAACCAAAAGCAAGAAAAGATTGAAGCAAGAAAAGAAGTAACAGAGGTGTAATCTTCATTGATAGTGTGAGAGATTTGAAGATAGTATGTAAAATTTGAAGGTTTGAGATTTGAGATTGAGTAGTGGTTTGAGATTTAAAGATTCCAAAATCGCCTAGCACTTTTCCTCTCTTCTTCTCTCACCTAGTCTTATGTTGTGATTTAGACTCACAAGGAAGAGGAACTAGTGATTAATTTTGATTTTGCAATTTTTGCTTTTTGAATATGGAATTTCATTTTCATGTTTGTATCTTGTATGAATATATATGTATTATTTTAAGTGTTATCTTTTAGTTTGTGCATGTGAGATGAAACTAGATGATCAATGAATTTAGAAAGAACCAAAAAAAAAGATGGAGATTCAGAGAAAAAAAGTACCTAAGGAAAGAAACACATGGGCTGCCAATAGATAAAATAAATGATGTGGATAGTGACATGTCAACCATTGGCATGGGACTAATGGTGGTTAGCTAGAATCTGATGGTATTGGCTATTCTGGTAACTTTTAAAGTTTCTTTGGCATCCAAGATACTTTTTATTAATGCTTGTGTCATATGATACTTGCTTAATAATTCATTGGACAAAACGATATTTAACCCATAATGTTATAAAAAATTGATTAAATATAGAAGTTTTGTACATCTCTTCCCCTCTCTCTTTGTGGCTCCATGTAGTTTGTATCTTGGGGGCACCAAACATTTAATAACAATCTAAGCCTGGATTCTCGTCTTTCTTGGGTTCCCCTTCAATGAAACTTATCATTAGTTAGATCTATATACTCTCTTTCTAATTCTGATGCAAGTTTAGCATCTCCAATATCTTTCACCAATTTTCAGACTATCTTTTATGGACAAGTTCAGCCGCTGGTTCCTATTCAGTCAAAAAGGGATTTCATTTCTAACTCTAATGTTAGTAACTTGTATTGAAAATTGTTATGGTCAATTAATATGCCCATGAAAAACTTTCTCTTTATCTATAAATTAATTCACCAAGCACTTCCATTTGGTGATATACAGACTAAGCATCATATGCTAATAACCTATCTTTGTCCTTCTGGCTGTGAGAAAGAAGAAACAATTGAACATCTATTCTTTCTATGCTCGCTTACTAGGGCAGCTTAGAAGGAATCTCTCTCTATTAGACCTGAATGAAATTATTTTAATTCCTTTACAGATTGGTTCAGTTCTTCTATTCTCTCATTGCGTAAGGATATTCTGGATGATCTTATTACCCAACTGATAAGCCTCTAAAATAAAATCTGGATGTTAAGAAATAACATTCTTCATCAAGGTTCTTCGGCTTTCACTAGATCTAAATCAGATCAATCAAAGAGATAGCCCTTGTTTTTGTTGATGTGCGTAGAAGTCATGATTGGTGTGTTATAATGCATAACTATATAACCTTTATAGGTCTTATATGTAGAATGCAAATCTTCATAGAAAATCAATTACTTCAAGTCTTAGAATGAAAAAATATCAAACTATAATCATCTCTATTTCATCTTAGATCCATCAGGGCGATACTTCAATAGATTCATGCTTGTGACTTGTTCTCTACTAATAAAAAACCTGTAGTTATTTCTTCAAGATCAAATTTTCAGCTTTTGAGTCAGTCTTCTTTTTAATCAGATGTTGTTGGTGTGCATATTCAGCATATGCTCAAGAATTTCATATTCCTACACTAGTATAGATGAATACAAGCTTTCTAGTTTTATGAAGGAACAATCTCTGATTAATACTCCTTCTTTGCTTTTTATTTAAATTTATACACTAATGTATTATGTTTTATTTTAATGAAAATTTTTCTTTATAAAAAAATTGAAATTAAAATATGAAAAAAAATTAAATAGATGGTGAAGTGTGTTAGAATAATGAGTTTTGATGATAACTAAACATAACTTGGCATAAAGAAGGGTTAGACTTAGAACTGGAATGAACTTAGAAATAATCTAATAGAAATATTAAGTTATTGCTCATTCGATCAGGATCAGATAATGAGGCCAAAATTCTAAGGCAATGATCGATCAGGATAAATTAGAATAATCTTAAGTTATAAGTTGGCCACCTAATTGATCAGGCCACCCATGTGATTGATTAGAGAAGTGAAAAACAAACTAAGTAATCTTAGTGTGATCGATAGAGAAATGGAAATAAACTTAGTATGATCGAACAATTGGGTATGATCAATCAGGACACCCCGTGATCGATCATGAAGTCTAAATTGTAATTCAAGCCTAATCTCAGCCTATTCGATCAGACATGCCTAATCAATCAGAGAATAGTGAGTGATGTCCTGTGATTGCTCATGAAAGTATGAAATTAACTTCAAAGTAATCTAAGCATAATTGATCATAGAAGCCTAATCGATCAAGGTCCCCTGTGATTGATCAGGCGAGGTGTTTATCTAATCTCAAATTCAAGTGATGTAGGTCATGATCGAAGCCTAATCTAAGTGTGATCGATCAGACAACTAAGGCAGTGATCGAATGGAGTATTGTAATCAATCTAGCGATGGATTTGAATGTTTAAGCCTTTTATGTGCAGAATGTGTCAGACCTATTTTGGGAAGTTTACTTTACACTCACAAACTCAGGAATTAACCCGTTTGGATCAACAATTTCTTTCTGCAATTAATGAAGAGAGAAGAACAGAAGCAAACTAAGTATAGAGGAGTTAATGCTACATAGAACATCTTCATCTCAATACTCCATCAAATTAACAATCTCTTATCAAGATCAAGCAACGACTATAAACGGTCACCAACAGGCAAAAACCAGAAACACGTATAAAAGCATTGGTGAAGAAGTTGGTGAAGAACATTGATTGCTACATTGAATATACCTTGAGTTTTACTTACTACATTCAATACTCACCTACTCTCAGATATATTCATTAACTGTTATTGCACTTCAATGTGTATCACAAACTGTTCATTGAGTGAACGAGTTTTCTGTAATAACATTTTCAAGTGAGGTTTACTCTTAAGATAGTAGGATCTTAAGAGTAGGTTGTAATCTTACAAGTTGTAAGGGGGAGTAATATGTAAGAGAGAGTTCTTACTGAGCGATCACCTGTAAAGGCAATCAAGAGCCTGATTTAATCTTAAAGTTTAGTGGAACACAACTGAGGTTAGAAAACTAGACGTAGGCCAAGAGTTGGGCCGAACCAGTATAAGCTTTGTGTCTTAGTTCCTTGAATTTTTAATTAGCACAATTCACCCCCTCTTGTGCATTCTTGCCACATTCATTTGGTATCAGAGCAGGTTTTCTCAGACTTTATTTGTCCAACGATCAAGAGAAGCAAAGATCCGCATGGCAGGATATGACAACATCTCCCTGAAGGTAGCTGAAACAATAGACCTCCTGACTTCAATGGAGAGCACTATACCTTCTGGAAGATGAAGATGAGAACCTTTATCAAAGCAAATGGGTACATGCTTTGGAAGATAATAGAAGATGGAGATATCGTCCCTATGATAATTAAAAATGGAGCACAGGTTCCTAAACTCCCAGCAGAATTCACAAATGATGATAAGGACAACATGGAGCTGAACAGCAAAGCAGTCCTGGTCATACAAAGCGCTCCGAGTCGAAAAGAATACTTCAGAGTATGTCACCTTGAAACTACAAAAGAAATGTGGGATGCACTAGAGGTTGCACATGAAGGAACATCCGGAGTTAAGACCAGAAGAGCTGAACAATTAATCTTAGAATTTCATCTCTTCAAGATGGAAGATGGAAAACATATTAGGGAGTTGGAGATCAGATTCACTCATCTAATAAACAACCTCACTGCCCTCAGAAGAAGGATTACAGAAGCTAAGCAAGTGTCCAAGATATTAAAAACTCTCACCCCAGAATGGCAAATGAAGGCCACTGCTATTCAGGAAATGAGGGGAGAATCAATGAGCTCAATCACCTCCTTATTCGGAAGCCTAGTTGAATATGAGTCCATAATTAAGACTCAAAGAGAGCTTTATGTAGACAAGAAGAAAAAGACTCTGGCTCTCTTAACACCAATAAAAGACGATGAGGATGAAGAAGATGAAGAAGAACTTGATGATGATGAGATGGCCTTCATGGTCAATAAATTTAGAAGATTATTCAGAAATGGGAGAAAATTCTAAAGAGCTGGCTCTAGTAACAATAAGAGGGACTCTCAGAAGAATGCTCCTGTATGCTATGAATACAAGAAGCTAGGACACTTCAAATATGTCCAAGTCTTCAATGATTCAAAGAAAAGGAGAAAAAGAAGGAGAAGTTCCAAGGCAAAAAGAAAGTGTATGTCTCTTCTCTATAGAGAGATAGCTCAGATGAGGAGATGAGTGATGCTGAGGAAACAACCAACCTCTGTCTTGTAGCTCAAGAAGAATCTAATAGTGAGGTATACTCTTCTGAACCATCTCTTCATGAACTCCAAGATTGATATAATGATTTACATGTAGGTTTGTGAAACTGGCAAAAGAGGTAGTTGTTTTGAGAAAGAAAAATAAAGAGCTATAAAAAAAGCTGAGGAACTTGATTGCATGAAATGTGAAAAGATTTCAACAGAAGAAGTTTCTTAGGAAGGTGAAAATTTTGAATGCAAGAATTGTGAAAATCTTTTAAAAGAAAAAGAAAAGATTTCTGATGTTTTGAAAAGGTTCACTAAAAGCACTAAAGCACTAGATATTATGCTAATGAGTCAAAGAGCTTTTAGAGATAAAATTGGTATAGGTTATGATTCAACGCCCAAGTCGTTGCAAGAAAGAAAGCCAGGATCTACAGAAAAGCCTTACTTAAAATTTTTCAGAAAGGCTTCAAACTATTCATCACCATTTAGTTTTGCAATTTTTGTAACAGAAAAGGGCACATTGAATCTACATGTTATCCTAAGAAACATGGTGTGTCTGGACTATACAAATGGGTCCCCAAATGGACACAACAGCCTAAAGTCCATATGGATCAAAAGCATCAAACTAATCCCAAAGGACCCAAGAAAATTTGGGTACCTAAATTTGTTTAGTTTGTACAGGTTTGTCTCAAAGCATCCAACAACAACAATAAGTGGTATATAGACGGTGGATGCTCAAGACACATGACTGGAGATAAGGAGAAATTTGAAAATCTTATCATGAAAGATGGAGCCAAAGTTAGTTTTGGTGGAAACCAGTCAGGAAGAATAGTTGGAGTAGGAGAGATTGACACAGACAAGGATATTTACTTAGTTGATGGTCTCTGCCACAATCTCCTAAGTGTCAATTAGAGTGCTGACAGAGGTAACATGGTAATATTTGATTCAAATGAGTGCCTTATAGTTGAAAATTGGCAGTAAATACACAAGAGGGGGTGAATTGTATATCTTAAAAATTTTATGCAGCTAAAACAAACACAAGGGATCTATACTGGTTTGGTCCTAACTTTGACTTACATCCAGTTCTCTAATCTTAGTTGGGTTTCACTAGTGAATCAGGATTAAACCAGGTTCCTGAATACCTTTACACCTTAGAGAATTCTCTCAGTAAGATCTCTCTATCTCATCGAATTCTCTCTCCATTACATTTTGTAAGATTACAACCCTTTCCTCTAGGATCCCACTATCCCAAGGAAATCACTCAATGATAATGGAAAATTTACAGAATTACTAAGCTTGCTCACTCACTTTAGCTGATAGGATTACAGTTTGAAGAGAAACTTAGAGAACTTAGACCTAATTGATTGCAGTAGGATGTTGTATTTGAATAGCACTTAATTCTCTACCAACCAAGTCTGGGCTTCAAATGCTTTTATATTGTTGTGAAAATCCACCCGTTAAGTCTCTCTTATAGTCATTGTGAGAGATGAGTTCTAGAGTTTGATGGAGTGTGGATGATGATATTGCAGTAGCAATTAATGCTCCAAAGTAGTGTTGGAGTAGATTTTGTGTTCAATTACTTCCTCTCTCTTGCCTGGTTAAGTAATCGTTTAGTGAAGTAGAAACGACTCTTTGTTCCTGTGTGTGTTGAGGTTGGATTTTGTGTCCAACGTAAACTTCCTGAAATGGAACATATGATCTCTTCCAAATATAAAGTTAGTTAGCATGAGAAAAGAAATAAATTTGAAATTTTGTGTGCCAATCGATGGCCAGGTATGCCAATCGATTGAGGCCTCTGGTTCTCAATCGATTGTCTTCAGATCGATTGCTCATCGATTGTTCATGCCTATCCTTTCTATCGATTGCTTATCTAACTGAATACTCTGAAAGATTTGGAGCAACAATCGATTATTCAAGCTTTGTATCGATTGAGACTCACCAATCGATATGCAATCGATATGCCATCGATTGCTGATGCTCAACTCCAATCGATTGCCATTTTGACCATTGATTGCTTAACTTAGATTTTGAGAAACTGTGTTTTGAAGTATTTTTCTAAGTTAAGATCTCATGATCCTATAGTTTAAGTCATGTTTGGTTATCATCAAAATCTAGACTTCAACATTCTCCCTCTTTTTGATGATGACAAAACATACTTAGCTTTATATATATAAAAAATTGAGAGTTCAAGAGATCATGAGATGAGTAATTTCTCAGTAATTCATCAGATATTTTTCAGAAGACAAGTGTGAACCAGATACTTATAACACATGGTATTATTATGCAGTTGAGGTAATTACATATTCATATCATACATAAGATATTCAGACATAATAAGCATTAGAATTGCAGAGTTAAATACTATCAGTTATGATTCAAAAATAAAGGATGAAAGGCAGATGTAAGATGAATGCAAGTAGGGGGTTTGTATGGTTTAGTCTGAGTCTGAGCTTGATCCCTTCCAGTACTTATTCTTCATATCGTAGTCTCCTGACTCACTATTGTAGCCTCCAAAATCAGTTAAGAGCTATTCTAATTGGATCTCAGATTCAAACTCAACTTTCTTCTTTCTTGATGGACCCTTCTTTTTCTTGGGAGATGGGGGTTTAGTTTTAGCCACGATACTTTCAAGATAGCTTAGCTGCTTCTGCTTCTTCTTTGGAGGAGGCTTAGAGACTTTTCCCTTAGGTTCTACCTTCCTTTTAGATGTAGTCTTGGAAGCTGGTTTAGGTTCTTCAATTACTATCCCCTTTGAAGCCCTAGACCCTTTTTTGGTTGTCATCTTTGGTGGAGGCTTAGGAGCTGTCATCTTGATCCTCTTTCCATTGACCACAGACTGGACTTTTTGCCCTTTTTCTTCTTCACCAGACTCCAGAAATTGTGAGGTAGTCTGAATAGGATCTTCCTCAGCTGGCTTGCCCTTGTAAGATACTTGCCTTTTGAACCCCCAACTAGGAATCATGGGTTGAGGCAAACTTGCCTATTCAACTTGAGCCTTATTCTCAGTTTTTGTCTTTGCAGCCTTTGCTGCATCTCTGGCTTCTCTTTCTCGTTGGCTCTGATTCATCCTTTCAACCATTTCCTTCACTCGTTGATGATGATGGGCCAGGTATCTACTAAAACTAGTTGAGGTTCCTAATATAGTACTATGGCCATGCTTATGTCCTCCTCAACACTTGCAAAGGGTGAGAACTTGCCTTTCCAATACAACACTCATATCTGAGGGAGGAATGTTGGAAGGTACAGGTTCTTCATGGGTCAAATCTTCAATTCAAACATGTTCTTCCATGCTTAACTTGATCCCTTTTGCTAGCTCATAGATTTGTGGAAGAATCTGGCTTAGAGTGGCATCAGGGGAGATATCCTTAGTTTGATCTGTCGGGTCTTTTTGCTCTGTTGTTGTTTCATCCTTCTCCCCCTTTTTGTCATCATCAAAAAGGATCCTTTGGCTTAGGGGAGAGGGCTCTGAGGTGGTGGAGGTATGAGAGGATGAAGTATGGGTAGAGGAAGGAGGTAAAGGAAGGTTGGAAGAGGTGATAGGGGCTGTGGATTTCTTTCTTGCATAGGTGTGAGAAGGATGTTTGGTATATCTGGGAGTGTGTGTGTGATAGAAGGTGCTTTTGTAGGAGATGGTTCTTTGGGAACGATTGGTGTTTGGGAAGGTGATGTATGAGGGGATTTTGCTGGGAATGTTTGAGGTGACATTTTTGGCGAAGGGTGAGGAGAGGGTTCTTTGGGGACTTGTGGTGAGGTTTGTGTTTCTAGGTGTATGGGAGAATGGGGGGATGGAGAGGAGTCTCCTGAGTGAGTTTCTTCTACTGCTCGTGTGGATGGCTCACCCATGTCTGATTTTCTTAGCTTCTATGCTGTACCTTCTCTCTCAAAGGGGTATACAAACCCCAGCATGTTCTCCACATTATGAACTCTGGTTTTGAGGTGCTTGATGATGTTAACAACTACATCATATTCCTGATATACCTGCTGTAATTGACTCAGGTTGCCTGCCTTGTTGACCATGCACTTGTAATAGGCATCGTGGACCAGCCTGTTGTGGAAGGACATGTCTGCAGGCTTCACACTATAGGAGTCTTTGGCTTCCCCAGATGGTTGATAGGTCTTCAGAACATCTGGTTCTAGGTATCTTTCTTTCTTCTACCACTGGTTGTGGAGAGGATTGGTGATCTTAAACCACTCATTCAGAGTCTTCTAATTAAAAGAGAAGGTTTTCCCTCTAACAGTGGAGATAACTTTAATATTTATAACTTCATTGTTGGTGGTATGAGTGTTGTTGATCTTCATGGTGGAATACAAGCTCCTCACTATGTGGCAGTTTAATCTTTAGGAATTCCTTGTATTCTTGCAGCCAAGGGGATAGATAGATACCTATCTGGTGAAGATGATCTAGGTCACAGTAGTACGTCCTTTTATTGATACTTCTTTGCCTGTAGAGATCACTAACAGGAAGCCCCCTTCCGTAACAAAATTTTCTAGAGGGACAACAGATTCCTCAATAGTTCTGACTTTTTCCTTTCCCTTGCTCTTGTCAAAAGTGGTAGGAGTGGATTTGGATTGAACCTCCCCCTTTTCAAAGTGTTTCTGTGAGGCATTTACTGAGTCAGCAAACATGACCTGCTTCTTGGATGGTGACTTTCCTTGAGAAGAGGATTTCGCTAAGTCTGCCATCACTTGTGCTTCGAGCCTATGAGGGGCAATCCTTAGAGTAAAAGAGGGATCTTTTGGAGGCAGGGGAACCTTATATTTCTGTACTTTTAGAACAAACTTGGAGGATTTCTTAGAGATTTCACTCTGGGTTTTTCTCTTTTTACTCAAAGGAGTAGATTTAGTAGGTTTCGAACTAGGTAGCATCATTTTGGGAGGCATTATGTTTGATAGAGAGGGATGGGTGCAATCAGAACGCGCAACTATCAGATTTCGAAAGGGTTTGAGGGGATTTAAATGCAGGAGCGTAACTTTTGGGAGGGTTACAGGTTTTCACTTTCTGAAAAGATGCAGAGATTGATGAATAGTGAATGCAAGATGGTGCAACGGTAAAAAATGGCAATTATATAATCTTTTGGAGAGAGAAAAGTTACCATTGGAATGTTACCATTGGAGTTTCAATCGATTGGGAAGTTTGCCAATCGATTGTGTGCAGGAATTTTCTATCAATGATGAAGGTGCTCAATTGATTGATGCCCTAGCAATCGATGGATTTATGTTGTACTCGAATGATTCCCATGCTGAGCAATCAATTGCTTATCGATTTCCCTTTCCCAAGCTTCTGATTGATTGATTTTTCAATCGATAGGCCAAGGTTGTGATCGATTGGGCCTGTCCAATCGATTGGGTTTTTTTCCACTTGTTACTTGAAGCCTTTTAATTTTTGTATCAGCAATCGATCTCCACTCGATGTCCAATCAATTGCTGTACATCTGGGTCGATCGATGGGAAGTATTGGCCATCGATTGGTCTTGTATTTTCCCGCAATCATGATCTACAAAGAATTTGTAAGCCACTCCGATACCTAAGTCAGTATTTTATCATCAAAATATAGTGAAAATTCAAATAATTTCATAGAGATCTAAGAGATTGATATTGTTTTTACAACACATTAGGATTTACCATTCCCAATTCTCTCCTGATGTTCATAAATTGTTCAGCTGCAAGAGGTTTGGTGAATATATCATCTAGCTGTAAGTGAGTTGGAATGAATTCCACTTTGACATCTTTCTTTTGAACATGATCTCTAATGAAATGATGTCGAACATCAATGTGCTTTGCTCTTGCATGATTTACTTGGTTCTTGGCTAAGCTGATGGTGCTAGTGTTGTCACAGAGGATTGGGACTTCTCGAAATTCCATTCCTAGATCCTTCAATTAATGCTTGAACCATAGCACTTGAGCACAGCAACTTGTAGCAGCGATGTATTTAGCTTTAGTTGACGATAGAGACACTATATTTTGTTTCTTGCTGAACCAAGACACTAGAGAACCTCCAAGAAATTCACACTGACCACTATTACTTTTTCTGTCAGTCTTGTACCCTGCATAATCTGAATCTGAGTATGCCATGAGATATTCTTGAGTTCCCCTTGGATACCACAATCCAAGCTCCTAAGTTTGAACTAGATACCTCAGAATCCTCATAACACACTTGTGGTGTGACTCTTTTGGCTTAGCTTGAATCTGGCACACATTCCCACATTGAACTGGATGTCTAGTCTGCTAGAAGTCAAATATAAGAGTGATCCAATCATTCCTCTGTATATGGATTGATTGAAATCCTTTCCACCCACATCAGCATCCAGTAATGCAGTAGAACTCATGGGTGTGTCTTCTTCTTTTAACAAATCCATTCCAAACTTCTTAACAATCTCCTTGACATATTTTGTTTGGGAAATGAATATCCCATCCTTCTTTTGTATGATCTGAAGACCTAGGAAGAAGTTTAGTTCTCTCATCATAGACATCTTGAATTCTCCTTGCATTATATTAGAAAATTCTTCACAAAGAGATTCATCAATAGCTCCAAAAATAATATCAACATAAATTTGGACTACAAGCATATTGTTATTTTTGTGCAGTATAAATAGTGTAGTATCTACCTTTCCTCTAACAAATCCTTTTCCCAAGAGAAAGTTACTAAGTCTCTCATACCAAGCTCTTGGTGCTTGTTTGAGTCCATATAATTCCTTTTTAAGTTTGAAAACATGGTCAGGTTTGCTAGAATCTTCAAAACCAAAATTGTTCAACATATACTTCTTCCATGATATATCCATTAAGAAAGGCACATTTTACATTCATTTGATAAAGTTTGAAGTTTTTGAGGGATGCAAAAGCTAAGAGTAATCTTATTGCTTCTAGTCATGAAACTAGGGCAAAAGTTTCTTCATAGTCTATGCCTTCTTCTTGGTTATTCCCTTTTGCTACTAATCTGGCTTTGTTTTTGAAGAGCTCCAACTCTTTCGAGTGTGTGTGTGTGTAGCGTGCCCTTGGGTCCGCCCTTCAAGAAAATAAGAACCAAGGGGATAGTGGAAGCTAACCCCCGGGTGTCGTTCACTTGAGGAGCCTAAACACAAAAGATTACCTAGTAGCTAATATACAAACTAACAAAAGCGGGTAAAAAGTATTGTATTTGGTTTTTGGTATAGAAAAGATGCAAAAGGTATGATATGTTCAAAAGTAAAACAAAATAAGATAAAAGTGAGATTTGGAGGGGGATGAAGATGGAATCATATTGATGAATAGAAACCTCTGGATTCATTGCTTCTAAAGGTTTTTAGGGAGTTTTTGTTGATTTTCAAAAGACCCCTAAAGGAACCCCTCTAGGCTAGGCTAGGGTCAACTTAATTAATGCCGGAACCCCGCACATTACCTAATTTAACCTAAGTTGATTAAGTTCAAAATCAATATGAATTTGCTAATCGTAAGGGGCTCCTAATCCAACAACCGGGACCCCGAATTGCCACTTAATTAATCCTAGAGTTTAATCGATTACTGGAACCCCACATAATAAATCAAGACTCTAGAATTGAAGTCCAATGCCAATCATGCAATTTGACAAATTCAAGAACTAACCAATCATGTAAGACTTTAAATCCACAATTTGGGCTACCCCACAATTGCACTTGATTTCTCAATTAACCCTAACTCATTGATGGCCACCCAAACAAAGATTAAGGTTGAAAAGAGTGATTACCCAATGTCTAAACACAATTAATCAATTCCTATGCCATCTCCCTCAAGCAAACAACTTAACACTCTTAATCCACTACCAAGCCACCTTGCATTAGCACATGATTTTCACAAAGAGAATAATAAAACTATGAACCCATAAATTTCATTAAACTCAAAGTTAATAAATAGCAATGTCAAGCATTTGAACAAGAAGGAAATAACATAAACAAAGTTTCTAACCCCATTGCAATATACAAAGTTCAAGCACACAACCAAATGTCATAAATATACTCCCAGAACCCTAGAAAAGCATAAATACAATAAGAGAAAGAAGGATTAGAACTAAAACTCCCCTATTCAAGCTTCAAGCTCATCCCTTGGCTCCCATCACCAAGAATGGTGGAGCCTAGCTGCTGTCCTCCAAGAAGAAAACACCAACAAGGACTGGAAGTTGAGAAACCATGAAGGATTTGAAGGAAGAAGGTGGAAGATGGAAGATGGAGATGAGAAGAAAATGAGAGGCTAGGGTTTGGGACTCCAAAATCTGCCCTAAGGGGGTGTGTATTTCGAGTTTTATGCCCCCCAAGTCGGGTCAAGTGCGTGGGTATCAAGTTGGATCCGAATTTAGGCCCAAAAACGCGTGCTGATACGAGCTGTCGCAGTGCCATTCGCCGTGGGCTAGCCGCAGCGAGCTGCACTGCTTTCTGGAATTATGGGGGCCTGCTCGCCGTCTACTCGCCGCAGCGAGGTGACGGCGAGCTACGTTCTTCTCTGCATCTCTGGACCATGTTCACCGTGGTCTCGCCGTGGCAAGGCCACAGCGAACTGCACAGTGTTCTGCCCCTCTTTAATCAGCTTCTTCTTGGTCCGGAATCCGATCTTTTGGTCCTGAGCAACCCTGCAAGTGGAAACAAGACTAAACAAGGATCAAATAGCCCTATAAACTAATTCATACAAATTAATCTACAATTATGGCCAGTTAATCCTAATTTTACACTCATTTCACTTGAGAGTTTGAGACATTCAATTAGACATTACTAGACCAAACTTGCATCTTAATCATGTTAATTGCCTCAAATTAAGCATATAAAAACATTACAAATCAGAGATTTGTCAGTTTTTCACAATCATCCCACATTCATCAAGTTTGTTTTTGAAAACCCACTTAGATCCTATTAATGGATAGTCCAGAGGTGTAGGAACTAAGTCCCAAACTTGGGTTCTTTCAAATTGATTGAGCTCTTCTTGCATTGCTATCACCCAATCAATTTCTAAGAGGGCTTCTTCAACACAAGAAGGATCAATTTCTGAGATGGATGTATAAAACTGCATTTCTTCCCTGATCTGCCTTCTATTCCTTACACCACCACCAATTTCACCTATGATTTGTTCTGGTGGATGATATTTATGATGCCTCTAAGCTTGAGGTTTAGCTGGTTCATCAATATGATCATCCGTAGAACTTTCATGATCTAATTCATCAGGTGAACTTATTGGTTGTGTAACTGGTTAATCTTGAGAATGGTTTTCAACAGATTTTGATTTTAGGGGAATCTCATCCTTATCCTCAATTTTCTTTTGAAAATTAGTTTCATCAAAAACAACATGAATAGACACTTCAACAACCTGGGTTCTTTTGTTGAAGACTCTATATGCTTTACTTTTACTTGAATAACCAATAAATATTCCAACATCAGATTTCGGGTCAAATTTACCTATGTTTACCTTTCTATTGTTGTGAATATAGCATTTAGATCCAAACACTTTCAAGTGAGCAATAGTTGGTTTTTTGCCTTTGTAGAGCTCATATGGTGTTTTGTCCATGCCAGTTCTAATATAAGCTCTGTTTGAGATATAGCATGCAGTGTTCATTGCATCAGCCCAGAAACCTTGTGATACTCCTTTTTCATTCAGCATGGTTCTGGCCATTTCTGTCAGAACTTGATTCTTCCTTTCCACAACTCCATTTTGTTGTGGAGTTCTTGGAGCTGAAAAGTTGTGATGTATTCAATTTGTTTCACAAAATTTAGCAAAGTCACTGTTCTCAAATTCTCCACCATGATCTGTTTTGATTGATGCAATCTCACAGCTTCTTTCCTTCTGCACTTTCTTAGCAAATAACAGAAAGGCATCAAAAGCATCATGTTTAGAAGAAAGAAACAAAGTCCAAGTAAACCTAGAATAGTCATCCATAATCCAGCTATCTTTCCTGACTAGTTTCCTCCAAAACTCACTTTAGCTCCATTCTTGAATTCAAGGTGTTTGAATTTTTCTTTGTCTCCAGTCATGTGTCTCAAGCATCCACTGTCAATATACCATTTGTTACTTCTGGATGCCTTGAGACAGACCTGTAAGATAGCTTACTGAGATTTAGGTACCCAAATACGTTTGGGTCCTTTGGAGTTAGATGAAGCACTCTGGCCCCTTTTGGCCGTATGAGGTTGTGACCCTTTAGGGACCCATTTGTAAGTTCCTTTCACACCATATTTTCTTGGATAGCATGTTGACATAGAGTGTCCTTCTCTATTGTAAAAATTACAGAAGCTAAAAGGATTAACATTTTCAGTTGATTTTCTGAAAAATTTCAAATATGGTTTTTCTTCAACTGTTTTCTTGTTTTTTGAGAATTGAGGAACAACATTGTAACCAAAACCTATTTTGTCTCTATATGCTCTCTGATTGGTGAGCATCGCCTGCAAAGCTTCACTGCATTTAGTAAACTTTTGTAAGGCTTTTGAAAGCTTATCATTTTCAGTAGTGAGTTTTTCACAATTCTTGCATTAAAAAATTTCAGCTCTTTTCTCAACTTCTGAATTTCTTTTCCTTAGAAAAATTACTTCTTTAACAATCTCCACAAACTATATATGTAAGTCCTTATAAGCATCTTAGAGTTCATCAAAGTGTGGTTTAGAATTTGTTACCTCAGTGTCTAATTCTTCCTGAGCTACCAGACACAAATTTGCAATTTCTTCTGAATTACTTTCTTCCTCATCCGAGCTATCTCCTCAGATGGATGATACATAGGCCTTTTTCTTGCCAGCATATTTCTCCTTCCTCCTGTCTTTGTCTTTGTGCTTTTGGAGACTGGGGCATTCAGACTTGAACTAACCAGGTTTCTTGCACTCAGTAAACAGGAGCAGTACTTTTCAGTTGATCCTTCTTAGTGAAGTTAGGACCTCCTTTCTGAAATTTTCTTCCTCCATTTCTGAAGAATTTCTTGAATCTTCTCACCATTAGGCCTATTTCTTCATCGTCCATATCTCCTTCATCATCATCATCATCATCATCTTCCTCTTCTTTGAAGGCTGCAAGAGCTAGAGTCTTCTTTTTCTTCTCAACTCTAGCCAGTTCTTGTCTATATTTCATCTTGCTTTCATACTCAGCAAGACTTCAAAACAGAGAAGTTACAGAGCTCATGGATTCCCCACGGATTTCTTCAATCGCTGTTGCCTTGGCTTGCCACTCATCTGTGAGGATATTCAGAATTTTTGTAACTTGTTCTTGCTAAGAGATAACACTTCCCAGAGCATCCAGATGATTGATGAGATGTGTGAATTTGATATCTAGTTCTCCGATGGTTTCTCCTTCCTTCATTCTGAATAGATGGTATTCAGCAGTTAGTTAATTAACTCGTCTGCTTCTAACTCCTTCAGTTCCTTCATGAGCCACTTCAAGAGCATCCCACATCTCCTTTGCAGTTTCAAGATTGGAGATTTTGAAATACTCCTTTTAACTTAGAGCACTTTGAATCATTAGGATGGCTTTGCTATTTAGTTCCAGGTGCTCTATGTAAACATTGGTGTATTCTCCACGCTTCTTCTTTACCAGTATCCCATTTTCTGTTTTCAAGGGTACATAGTCTCCATTCTCTATTACTTGCCAAAGTCTGTATCCATTTTCCTTGATGAATATTTTCATCTTCATCTTCCAGTAGGCATAATGTTCTCCGTTGAACCTAAAGGGCTTTATGATGGAACTTCCTCCAGGTTGCATGCAGTCGTTTAATCTTACCATGGATCTTTTCTTCTTTGATCGTTGGATCACTTAGTTGAGAAACCCTGATACCAAATGAAAATTGGCAGGAAATACACAAGAGGAGGTGAATTGTGCATCTTAAAAATATATGCAGCTAAAACAAATACAAGGGATTTATAATGGTTCAGTCCTAACTCTGACCTACATCTAGTTCTCTAACCTCAGTTGGGTTTCACTAGTGAATCAGGATTAAACCAAGTTACTGAATATCTTTACACCTCAGAGAATTCTCTCAGTAAGATCTCTCTATCTCACCAAATTCTCTCCCCTTACACTTTGTAAGATTACAACCCTTTCCTCTAGGATCCCACTATCTCAAGGAAATCACTCAATGATAATGGAAAATTTTAGAATTACTAAGCTTGTTGACTCACTTGAGCTGTTAGGATTACAGTTTGAAGAGCAACTAGAGAACTCAGACTTAATTGATTGCAATAGGATGTTGTAGTTGAATTGCACTTAATTCTCTACCAACCAAGTTTGGGCTTCAAATGCTTTTATATCGGGTTATGAAAATCTGCCCGTTAAGTCTCTGTTATAGCCATTGTGAGAGATGAGTTTTGGAGTTTGATGGAGTATGGATGATGATTTTGCAGTAGCAATTAATGCTCCAAAGTAGTGTTGGAGTAGATTTTGTGTTCAATTACTTCCTCTCTCTTGCCTGGTTAAGTAATCGTTCAGTGAAGTAGAAACGAATCTTTGTTTCTGTGTGTGTTGAGGTTGGATTATGTGTCCAACGTAAACTTCCTAAAATGGCACATATGACCTCTTCCAAATATAAAGTTAGTTAGCATGAGAAAAGAAATAAATTTGAAATTTTGTGTGTCAATCGATGGCCAGGTATGCCAATCGATTGAGGCCTCTGGTTCTCAATCGATTGCCTTCAAATTGGTTTAGATTGTTAGCTGCAACACTCGATGTATATGTCAATTATCTAATAAAATATATATGCATCAATCGATTGCCTGATTTCTCAATCGATTGGTTCATGTCAATTGATTGTCTAAGAGAAAATTGATTGCTTTCACTTTAGTTTGAACTAAGTTCCAATCGATTGCTCATTCGATTGTCTATCCTTTCTATCGATTGCTTATCTAACTGAATACTCTGAAAGATTTGGAGCAACAATTGATTGTTCAAACTTTGTATTGATTGAGACTCACCAATCGATATGCCATTGATTACTGATGCTTAACTCTAATCGATTGCCGTTTTAACCATCGATTGCTTAACTTAGATTCTAAGTTCTCTAAGTTGCTCTTCAAACTGTAATCCTATAGCCTCATTCATGTTTGGTTATCATCAAAATCTAGAGTTCAACAATTATAGATAAGAAAGAGCTAGCTATAAAGAAATCAAATCTTAAATGTCGGTTGAAAGTTAACAGGAATGGGAACTGTATACAGTAGACCTAAATCAACAATTTTCTAAAAAGTGTTTTGTAAATATTTCTGATAGTTGTTGGCTATGGCACAGAAGATTAGCTCATGTGAATTTGTTTCAAATAGATAAACTAGTCAAAAAGGATCTTGTTATTGGCATACCTGAATTGAAAGTAAAAACAAATTTAATTTGTGAAGCATGTCAAAATGGAAACAGACAAAATCATCTTTCAAACCAAAGAAGGAAGTCTCCACTACTAGACCTCTAGAACTAATCCATATGAATTTGGTGGGTCCAGCAAGAGTGAAAAGTCTAGGAGGAAGTCTATACACTCCTGTAATTGTAGATGACTATTCAATGTTTACTTGGACTATGTTTCTTTCCTCTAAGCATGATACTTTTGATGCCTTTTACCTGTTTGCCAAGAAAATGCAAAATGAAAAAGGACAAAAGATCAGTACAATCAGGACAGACCATGGAGGAGAATTTGAGAACCAAGAATTCCTGGAGTTGTGTGAAGAGAATGGGATAAACCACAACTTCTCAGCTCCCAGAACACCTCAACAAAATGGAGTGGTTGAAAGAAAGAATAGAGTACTCACTAAGATGACTAGAACAATGCTCAATGAAAGAGAAGTATCTCAAGTGTTCTGGGTAGGTGCAATGAGTACAGCTACTACATCTCCAACAAGGCTTACATCCAGAAAGGAATGGAGAAAACTTCATATGAGCTTTACAAAGGAAGGAAGCCAAATGTAAGCCATCTCAAGGTCTTTAGTTCCAAATGTTTCATCCACACAATGGAAAGGTAAACTTAGGTAAATTCGACCCTAAAGCTGATCTTGGAATTTTCATTGGTTATTCTAACAAAAGTAAGGCCTATAGAGTTTTCAATAAAAGAACTTCTACTGTTGAAGAGTCAGTCCATGTAGTGTTTGATGAAACTCACTCTAAACAGAAGCCTTTGGTAGAAGAAGAATATGATTTTTCAAATAAAGTTAAGTCTTCTACACAACCAATATTATCACCAAATGATTCTCACAAAAAGGGCCAAGAGGATGATTTTCATGATGAACCAGCTGAGCCCTCAACCTGGAGACATCACAAGGATCGTCCACCTGAGCAAATCATTGGTGATGTTAATAGTGGTGTTAAAACCAGAGGCCAGATACAAAACAAAATGCATTTCTCTGCCTTCATTTCTGAAATTGAACCTACTTGCATTGAGGAAGCACTAGTAGATTGTGAATGGATAGTTGCTATGCAAGAAGAGCTTAATCAATTTGAGAGAAATCAAGTTTGGGACTTGGTTCCTAGACCTTCAAACTATCCTATTATTGGAACCAAATGGGTTTTCAAAAACATACTTGATGAATTTGGAACAGTGGTCAGAAACAAGGCAAGCTTGTGGCTAAAGGATATGACCAAGAAGAAGGCATAGATTATGAAGAGACTGCCCCAGTTGCAAGACTGGAAGCAATAAGATTACTCTTAGCCTTTGCATCCCTAAAAAATTTTAAACTTTATTAAATGGATGTAAAGAGTACCTTTCTTAATGGATATATGATGGAGGAAGTATATGTTGAACAACCATCTAGTTTTGCAGATCCTACTAAACCTGATCATGTTTTCAAATTGAAAAAGGCTTTATATGGACTTAAACAAGCACCAAGAGCTTGGTATGAAAGACTTAGCAATTTTCTCTTGGAAAAAGGTTTTACTAAAGGGAAGGTGGACACCACCTTATTCATTTTACATAAAGATAAAAGCATGCTTGTAGTACAAATTTATGTAGATGATATCATTTTTAGTGCTACTGATGAATCTCTCTGTGAAGAATTTTCTATGATTATGTAGGGAGAATTTGAGATGTCTATGATGGGAGACACTACTACAGAAAACACCTATAGCGGCGCTTATGAAGTGCCGCTATAGCGAGCGCCGCGATAGGTCAAATGACCTATCCTGGCGCTTATAAGCGCCGCTATAAGTCACCTATAGCGGCGCTTTTTAATAAATAAGCGCCGCTATAAGCTACATATAGCGGCCCTTCTACCTTAAAAGGGCCGCTTTAGGATTTATAATTAATAATTTTTAAAAAAAATTAAAAGGCCTATAGCGGCACTTTTGACCTATAAGCGTCGCTATAGGACCCCTAAGCGCCGGGATAGGCCATTAAATTTTTTAAAAAATATGACCCTATAGCGGCGCTTTTAATAAAAAACGCCGCTATAGTTTTTTTTCAAAAAAAATAGTCGATCTATTTTTAATTCACACCGACCTACATCAGTGCAAAAATTCCAACAATTCTATACAATTTTAGGCAATCCATATTACATCAGTAACTAAAACAGAGAACAATATGTACAATTAAACCAAGCATTCTACTAGCTATACTATCCACCAACTATACAATTCCAGGGAAACAAAAAGCATGCTACTAGCTATACTATCTACATTTAAATGAGAGAAACGAGGGTGTACATAACTACACCATTCTTCAATCAGCGCATTCATTTTTTCTCTTAACAACATGAAGCAACGTGCATCTGGGTAATACTGCACAAAAATATTTAAATGATAATTAAATTTACTTGAAATCTAACAAGTACAAACACTTAGATTTGGAAAAATATAAAACTTACTGTCAATGGAATGTTATCTCGATTATGTGATACGATATCCCTCAAAAAATGCATGACATAGTATCCACAGTCGTTGTCATTGGATTGATGAGGGCACTGTAACAAAAAATACAGGATATCATATAAGAAATAGTTAAGTTATGGTTTAACTAACGATTGTTTTAAAGATTGAGTAACTTGTAAAACCTAGACTTTGAGCCACGAATAAGCATCTTTCTAGTCACGGGCTTTGGAATAATTGTACCTATTAGTAGCCCAAAAACTAGTCAATGCTCTGGAAAGAAAACATATTAAATTAATTTTAGTAGCTTGGGTCGGTCATATAAATGATAAATAATACAACGCATTCAAATCATGTTGACATTCACTTACTCATTGAAGAGACGTGTCAAATCCGGGCGATTATCTGGTTCAGCAGATTCCACAGGATCCAAATAGTAAATAAGGGGATCCGTCTGTACTATCAGATTGATGACAAGCAAAACCCAATGTAGCCTAAGACGTTTTATAACGTTATGTCAGCATATATATCTTTGATGCTTGGAGCTAAGAATACAATGAAAGCTATAATGCTTATACGCTTACCCTGTATTAATTGGAGCTAAGAATAAAGTTCTGCCTGTTGCCTTTAAAGTGAAACACCTATTAATCCCTTTGAACTGATCATCATATCTCGCACCCAAAATTTGTTCTATTGCATAAGGGTTTATGAATTCAAACGAGACATGCTCCCCGACGATCATGACTTCTTCATGCAGGTGCCTTCATAGAAACCATACCAACTCCCAATTAGTGTAGAACTTATGACATTGATTGAAACCACAATGGAAACGCATATATACCTGATCCATAAATTGATAATCGTAGCACTGACCCATCTTTCGTCAGGCACCTCCATGACCTGATCCCTAAAAAGAAGCTCATTGAAATTTGACTCACCAAATATATGCCTATTGAATGGAATCGTGGCAATAGCATCGCGAGATACGGTAGCTGCAAATGCTTGCAATCAAGCACGATTTGGCATTTCGCACTTGTATCTTGGATAACAGGAGTAGGTAATTGTACTTTCTTCTTGCCCTTCGCTTTTGTTGCCTATAAACCATATAAATAGAAAGTTTGAAAATTTCTTCCAATAAGAAGAGTGTTAGTTTAAATGAATTAGAAAATAATCACCTGTAACAATGGATTAGCTCGTGAACTCTTTTTCTTCAATTGAGCAGCTGAACCACTGGTACCTTTTACATCAGCCACTTGTGCTTTCTTCCCTAGAGACTGTGTACCCTGTAAAAACATATAAATAAAAGAGCGTTATTCCAACACAAAGAATGCTAGTCTAAACGTTATTAGTAAATAACAACCTGTGTTATTGGCTTAATCAAACTGATAGGCCAAGCAACATATGCACCAACAACATCTCTGACCCTAGTCATCTCATCAGGAGTAGGGAATGGTAACAGTGCAACATTGTTGAGGAAGACTTCAATCTATACCCTCAGTGTATTTTCATGCAACGGCGAATTGTGCAAGATCCTGTTTGAAGTGTTGTAGACGTTGCCGATTGCAACTACTTCAGTGAAAGATTGATACTTATACAGGTTGCACTTTGATTCGCCCTACAAAAGAGTTGACAACATTAGGTCACAATCGATAATATAACAGTGTCACTACAAGTTTATAATTACAAAAGACATGAATTACCTGAGGAATTTGAGCCCTAGGCATCGTACAGCTATCTCTGATGCTTGGACCCTCACAGGAAGAAACGTTAGCTTGTTGTAAGAAGTTCGACATTTGTGATCCAACATTACTATGCTGGAAAAATTCGTACATAAGATCTTGCCGTCTTTGCATTTCCTTGTTCCTTCATAGCATTTCAAGCAGAGTCTCCCTCAGAGTATTGACTTCATCTTTCAACATAGAAACTTCACTTTGTGTTGTCTACTTTTGGCGGCCAAAGTAAGCTGAAGGCGTGACCCCTACACCCTTGCCCCGAACACGACCCTAATACTCAGGGCGATCAAGTGCTCTGCTCAGAATATCGCCATGGCCAAATATGTTCACCTCATCGGGCGATTCTTATGCTAACATATCCTATAACAAGAAGGATTATTAGTTATTAAGTTCGCAAAGTCACCAATAAAAAAATTACAAAGTCCAAGAGAATGACTTACACATCATTCACAAACTCTTCTGACCTCTTCATGAACAATGGTACCGTCCTTTTTAGAGTGTCCTTTGATCCAGACCTCATATCGTGGTGGTCTATTTTCTAAACCTTGTTCCTGAATCTGTCAAGGCAAAATAGGTAAACTTATAAATTAATTACATAAACATTTGTTCACAAATTTGGAAACAAAAGCACGTTACTAGCATACCATCTCATACCCAATTCTGGAAATATTTTCTGTCCACCAAAATAGGGATACTCACAGCTTTTAGCCGCTTTGTTATTTTTTTCGCTTCTTTCCTGAAACTCCTCTGACAAAAGTGATTACACAAATTCATCCCATTGTGCTTGAGTAATGGCCCCTGCATATGGAGATGGGGGTGTTGGGACGATCTCCCCGTTTTTATCTCTCATATATAATGTGGACAAAGCTGAACGGAAATTCCTGTGCATTTTTGAAGCTTTCTTCATGACATACTTCATGTGAGTCTCATCTATATGAAACACAATTTGTAACAACAAAAATCATATTAAATTTTTTAGTTACAATGTCATCATGATGAAATTAAACTTAATTGTAAAAAGGTAGCTTACCTGAATCTCTTACTTTTCTCTAATCCGTAACTGTAATAGGAATTTTATCGTGAACAGTGCATCCAATGAAACCGGTAAGGGCCTTCACACTCTTTCTGACTGGTTGGCTATTGTCATTCCATATAAGAGTTGTCTTTTGTCTAAGAGCTCTACGTGTGAGGAGTTCACGCATAATGGTCTTGCCACGACGAACTTCCTCCTCAAAATTTGCTCTACCTTCACCAATATCTACTTGGGCACTCGGTTGTGCTTCTTCCTCCTCATGTAAGTTAGGATCCATTATCCTGTAAAATAATTAAACAAGATATGATTTTAGTGCATGCATATGCATATAATGAAATAATTCATAATAAAAAAGACAAGAAAATACATACAAACTTAGATTGCTATGATAGCATTCATCTCTTTTTCCTTATTGTTATATTATCCAAAATTGTGTGCTTCCTCTTTTTTGTTGGATTTACTGTTGTGTTCACCCAAATGCCTTCTTCATAATCACACCTTACATAAACAGGCTCATCTTCATCATCATATATGTTTGCATCAAAGTCTTCTTACAGTAATGTCTTAAAGGAAGGATTATCTTCTATCATAATCATATCTTCATCACGACTTTCATCATCAACTAGTTCAGCATAATTCTTGTTCGACTGCATGACAACTGACCAATTCTTCTTGGAAGGATCTACAATGTAAAACACTTGCGCTGCTTGAGACGGTAGAATGTAAGGATAATCCTTATACCCAACTTTAGAAAGGTCAACCGATATAAACCCAAATTCATGTAACCACCGTCAACTATTGTTGTTAACCCACTGACATTGAAACATAGGAACTCTGAACATGGTGTAATCTAACTCCCAAATGCAATCAATCACACCAAAGTATGACATCTGTGCATAGACAAGATTTGTATCTCTTGCACTGGATATATGCCATGCCTCGGCAACAACTGTGACTTCACTATTCTGCATTCTGCTTTTCTCATCCTAGCCTTTTGTATAGAATGTGTAACCGTTGATTGCATAGGCGGTGTAAAAAAATGCATGCAAATCCAGTCCTTTCAACAGCCAGAACAATCTTTCACAAACTAATCCGGCATTAAGCTCAACCTGCTGACAAATGCGTGCATTGAACTATCTAATGAAATGTTTGTTGTGCTCCTTTGTAATCAAACTCTCATTTCTATTACTATGTATTTCTCAAAGGAGTTTTTTGTGTTCTTCAACAAATGGTTCAACCTCAGGAGTGTTGTGAAGAATATACAAGTAAGCCAGCTCCCTTTCACCATTCAAAATGCGTAATAAGTTGAACCTACTTATTCCTTTCCCCGTTAATCATCCGTCGTGACAAGACTTCAGCAAACAATAGGTTCAACATTTGATAGGTAATTGGCACACAAATCACTTACTTCTTCAATGATGTATCGTTCAGCAATACACTCCTCTGGTCGATATCTATTTTTAACATACCCCTTTAAAACTTTCATGAACAGCTCAATTAGGTACATCCATCTCAAATAGACTAGGCCGCACAGTTGAACCTCTTTGACCAAGTGTACTGTAAGATGAACCATGATGTCAAAGAATGAAGGGGGAAAATACATTTCAAGTTCGCACAGGATACAAACGATCTATCTCTACAAATCCTGCAATTTTGTTATATCAACCACTTTACTATAAATGAGCTTGAAGAACATACAAAGTCTAGTGATTGTGCTCCGTAGTTTCTTGGGTAAAATGCTGTGTATGCCAACTAGTAAGAAATGTTGCATCCGGATGTGACAGTTATGAGATTTCATATTCTTCAACTTCAACTCTTTCATGGATACAAGGTTCTTTACACTTGAGTAGACTTCTGGAACTTTGATTTCATTCAGAAACTCACAGGATGATCTTTTCTCTTTCCTCAAAAGGGTGTAAGCTGTTGGAGGTAAATAAGTGCAGTATCCTCTCTCGACAGGTGCTAACTCTTATCTTATTCCCAACTTGACCATATCTAACCTTGGATTGACACTATCCTTACTTTTCCCTTGCATATTCAGCAACGTGCCAATTAGGTTATCACAGATGTTTTTTTCAATATGCATCACATCAAGAAAATGTCTAACATATAAAAACTTCAGCTATCGAGAGGCATACGCTACAACCTTTCCTTGCTGCATCAATACACAACCCAATCCATGCTTGCTAGCATCACTATAGATCACATAAGACTAAGATGGATTTGGGATAGTGAGTACTGGTGTTGAGGTTAGCCTTTTCTTTAGCTCCTGGAAGCTCTGCTCACACTTCTCGTCCCACAAGAATGGCTGGTTCTTCCTTGTAAGCTTCCCCAATGGTAAGGCGATTCTAGAAAAGTCCTGAATAAATCTTCTATAGTAACCTGCTAAACCAAGGAAACTTCTTATCTCCGTCACTGTCTTCGGTCTCTCCCATTCTAGGACTGCTTCTATCTTTCTCGGATCTACTGTGACTCCATCTTGAGAGATTACATGTCCTAAGAATCTGACCTCTGTGAGCCAAAACTCACATTTACTAAGTTTAGCGAACAAGTTCTTCTCTCTCAGAATGTTTAAGACAATTCTCAAGTGCCTTTCGTGCTCTTCAGCTGATTTAGAGTAGACTATGATATCATCAATGAAGACTACAACAAACTGATCCAAATGTTGCCTGAAGATCCTATTCATGTAATCCATGAATATAGCAGCTGCGTTGGTCAATCCAAACGGCATCACTAAGAACTCATAATGTCTATATCTTGTCCTGAATGCCATCTTAGGAATATCTTCAGCTTTCACTCTTAACTGATGATATCCTGATCTAATATCTATGTTAGAGAAAATCTTAGCACCAGCTAATTGATCCAATAAATCATCTACTCTTGGCAAGGGATACTTATTCTTAATTGTCACTTTGTTAAGCTCCCTATAATCTATGCACAATCTAAGGCTCCCATCCTTCTTCTTAACAAATAGCACTGGAGCACCCTAAGGGGATACGCTTGGCCTGATCAAACCCCTGTCCAGCTGCTCTTCAATTTGCACTTTCAGCTCGGCCAACTCGCTTGGAGCCATCCGATACGGTGCCTTTGATATTGGCCCTGCTCCGGGCACGATATCGATTGTGAACTCTAATTCCTGTTGAGGCGGCATCCCGCTTATCTCCTTAGGGAAAATGTCAAGAAATTCCCTTATTACAGGGATATCTTCAATCTTCTCTTCTTCATCTACTTGTACTGAGAAAAATACTATGAATCCTTGACCTCCTCTTTCTAAACATTCCTCTATCCTTGAGGTAGTTATGAAATTTAACTTAATCTTGCTAGGATTCTCTATCTTATGAGGGGGAGCGATGATTATCTTATTCTTACAATCAAGGAGATACTATTGGTAGCCATCCAGTTCAATCCAATGACTACATCTATGTCAGGGAATGGCATGCATATTAAGTCTAGTGTGCTACTGCAATGTTTGTACTAGACTATGCATCCTAGGCAAACACATGAGGTCCTAACCTTTGCTTCTGTTGGCGTGGTAACATTTAAGTCATAAGGAAGTCTACTAATTTCTAGACCTAGTCTTCAAGTACAATCATATGATATGAACGAATGACTAGCACCCAAATCAAACAACCCATTTACAAGGAATGCATTGATCTTGATCATACCTTGTATCATCTCTGGTGACTGGAGAGCTTTATTCTGTGTTAACGCATAAACCCTTCCTTGAACTTGAGGTCTAGAGCTGCCTTCCTCCTGATTGCACTCCCTTGCATAATGTCCCAGATTACCATACTTGTAGCAAACATTCTTCCCAGCTAAGCATGGTCTGTCACCATGGTTCTTGCCACACTGACTGCATCCCGAAACTATTGGACCCTTGTGTCCAT
This sequence comes from Mimosa bimucronata, assembly GCA_037074515.1. NCBI lineage: Eukaryota > Viridiplantae > Streptophyta > Magnoliopsida > Fabales > Fabaceae > Mimosa > Mimosa bimucronata. The sequence continues at coordinate 9,865,853 of CM073446.1, forward strand.
TAGTTCCTCCTTGACGGCCTGACTTCTTGAACTTCTTACTCCAGGACTTCTTTCCTTTCTTCCAATTGGAAGTTCCCTCTTCAGCTTGCTTGCCCATCTTCGAGTGCTCCTGACTTGCTCCTCGACGATTCAAGCTATACTCAGTAATCCTACAAACCTTAACTAGCTTGTTAAAGGTTCATATCTGCATTGGGGCAATTCTCTCTCTCATAACCGAAGTTAATCCTCTTTCCAGCTTCTCCGTATTCCATCTTTCATCATCAACTTATTGCAGATAAGCTGAATACCTTGACAGCCTAATATGCTTGGCTAAGTACTCATCAAATGGCTCGCTATTTCCTTGACAAAGCGTGAAGAACTCTGCTTCCTTTTGATCCCGGACAGACTTTGGAAAATACTTCTCCTTGAAATGCTCCATAAATACTTCCCAAGTGAAGGAAATTCCTCTTGCTCTCAAGATCATCTCCGTATTCCTCCACCAGCGATCAGCTTCTTTTTCCAACTCGATAGTGAAGAATCATGATAAACATGCAAAGAGACTCTTGTTAGAAGTAAATCGAACCATCTAACGTTGGATCTAGTGTCTAAACACACATACAATCGCACATGCATTCAACATATTCTAGAAATCCAAAGGGAATATAAATGAAGCATATCCATTGCATAATATCAAGAAAACAACACTTAGGTTCATACATATAAAAGACATCTCTTAATTACATGCATGACCATTTAAACAAAAGATCAAACAATGAAGCACACTTGTTCCAAGACCCATTACATATAACAAAAGGGATTGAAATACATAATAAGACTTAGGCAAGAGAAACTAAATAACTCCCCATTAGAAACGTTGAAGCTTCGGTTGCCGTCCTCCATCAAGATCCCCACGAAGAACTTAGCCACTCATGCTCTTGAACACGATCGAATGGAATTTGGAGTTGGAAGCCATGGGATTAAGGTGGGATTAGTGAAATTGGTGTAGATGACTGAATGGAAGAGTGGAATTCGTGCAGAGGCTTGAGGGCAAGATAATGGAAGGGATTGTGGTGAGTGGTGGTGGAATGGAAGAGAGAATTGGAGTGTTCTTGGGTGGTAATTTTTGTGCTCCCCCTCATAGGCACACTAGGCAACATATATATAATCCAAATTAGCCTAAGATCTCCTATTTTGACTAGGATTATCAATTAGGAAAGGATTGGGGAAGACCCAATCACTCAATCTTCAAGAAAGCTAGTCAAAATAGGAAATAATGAGTGAGATGATTAATTAGGAAACTTCCTAATCCATTTGGGCCTAGAATTACTTGGGAAGGTCGACAATATTGATTAGAAAATAATTAGACATGACCCAACCACTTAAATTACAATTTGGCTTGAAATAAGAAACTTTCCAAAAACTGCCCAGTCACGCATTCTCGCCATCACCTCGCCATGGCGAGCCCACAGCAAGGGACCTTCTTTTCTGTTTACCTTTTTTTCCTTTGCTCGCCGTTACCTCGCTGTGGCGAACCCACGGTGAGGCAATTCCTCTATTTTATTGTTGTTTTCAATTTGGTCCTCCTTCTTTGCACCTATAATAGGAAATTAAAGCAATTGTGAAGTATATCAAGTCCATAAAATATATATAATGCAGGAGTTAAGGGCCTAAAATACCCAAATTATGATCTTTATGCAACTAACTCAATAATATTGGACCTAAGTGTAAAAGTGCTTAATTCCCAATATATTTGCCTATAATAAGTACTAATTAAATTCCTTACAATTAGTGGACAAAAACACATAATAATCAAGTGCAATCAATAGTTCAATCCATAAAATGATTAAAAGTAACTCTAGAAAAGGGTTTTAGTTACACATAAATGAAACTAAAAAACAAAACTGCAGCTACACAAGAATCCATGAAAGAAAATGAGGAGAAGAAGGAAAAAGAATGACAACCAAAATGATGAAGCTCAAATCTCTCTAAACTCTTCCACTTTAATCCTTCAATCTTCAAGATAGTCCAAGCTCTCCAAGTGAGTTTTGATGCTACTGACTAGAAAACCTAGGTATATGTCAAAAAATTTCTCCCATTTAAATCAAAACGCACAGTAGCATCAGGGGTTTGCCTGGCGAACCCATGGTGAACAAGGAAATTGCATTCGTCATGGCTTCGTCAACATGCCTAACAGAGGGGTTTGAAATGGGAGGCCACGACAAACTATGCTTCATGTTGCTCCTTTGATTCTTTCTTCGCTTGAATTCGTGGCCTTTGCTTCTCCTTTATTAGTTTAGGTCTTTCCTAGCTCCTTACAATGGTCCACCTCTTTCTATACAAAAGAGAGAGGGTTGATAAGTTCATAAAATTACATATATGTATCAACATTAAGCTTTGAATCTCAAGCAAGTGTAAACCTTTCTTTGTTCACATTTTTCTATGGGTTTCTATAAGCTTTGCACAAATATATTCCAGAATTCATGTACAACTATGGGAAAAATGTGATGAAATGTATGAAATTCTAGAGCTTATCAACTGCTTAGATAATTTTGAAAAGAACCTTTTAAAAAGGGACAAGTTCATTTGATAAATAGGATCTTATGGGACGGAGAGAGCAACTTTTTTGGCAAAAAAAATACAACAAAAGTTTTTCTCAATATTAAAGTGTTTTACATAAGCCTTGCCCAAAGAAAACAAAAAGCCATTGTAATACTCTCTCTAGTCTTTATTGTAAGGTACTAACTAACAAACTTTCTTGGTCCTTTTTATAAGGCATTTGGTAGTTTCCAATGGGCATTAATTATATATTTCCAAGTATACCCTTATTTAATAGAGGGAAAGGTAATAATGAATATGGTGTTGTAGTTTATCATAATAATTGAAGGTAATATTGAAAATCACTTAGCTTTTAGGACGTATTTAATGCTTTTTGTGAGAATTTACTGTTGGCATTTTATAATAAGGACCAAAGGGAGTAATATCTACAAAATTACTTAGCTCCTCCCGATCTTAGTTATAATATCAAGTTGACTTTTCGGGAAAAATTAATGATGAAATTGTTTATATTTATCTTTTTTCCTCAAAACTAATATATTTTACTTATAAACTAATATATAATCTTATTACATGTAGAATGTGTTATAATTTAGTGGTATAATTTCCTTCTTTAACATTCACAAATAAAATTAACTTGATCTTATAAGTAGGATCTGAGTGAGTACAATTTACCCTCTCCGCCCAAAATATAAGGTTGGTTTAACCGAATTACGGTTTCCAAAAAAATAAGTTAAAGTTAGTTGTAAACAATCAATGTATAGGAAATATACAATTTTTTTCTTCTAAAAGTGCCCTTATTTATGAATGAGTAAGAGATGGATTAATTATGGAAAAAATATGTGTAGGAGAAATTAATTCATGGATAATGGAAAAAAAACACATTTATTATTCAAACAAAGTCAAATAAAACCTTAGATCTTGAGACAAGGTAATTAAAAAAACACTTATATTTTGGGACAGGGAGGGAGAGAGTATTATTGACAAGACATGCATTTACTTTAAAACCCAGAACCCTAAATTAATATTCATCGAACGAGGAGATGCACGATGCCTTGGGAATCACTATACTCTTTTAAAAAAATAATTACTATGTATCTCCATGAAAGATAAAACTTGTTTTCTGAATACTGTTCCAACATCTTCTGCTTCTTCAGTAGTAGTACCTTGTTTGGCTCTGTTGATGTTTTATTAAGCTTCTTGACATTGACAGTGGGAACTATATCCAAACTTGTGAGGAAGGAATCTCCTGTACAACCTTGTAAGTTCAACTGCATCAATTCGCTATATTAAAACGTAAAAAAATTTGATTCAATGTATTTCTGTTTCGATGGGGCTAAAAAGAGGCTTGTGGGTCAAAAAACCCTACCAGTGGAAGCTTGCAATTGTTTGGAATATAACCTCGCAAGTTTTGTTGTGTATGATGATCTAAAAGAGATGCCTTGTGATGTGACTACAACGTCGTCAATACTTCAAAATTTCAGAGACGTGCAAGTCTCCGAGAGATTTGTTGTGAATGTCGCCCAAAAAGAGGTAGAGGTAACACACATGAGATTTCTATAGTATAGTGTTCTATAATTATCACCGGCCACCAACAATAATTGAGCTTTGATGTTTTCATATAAAAGCCTATCCCACTGCAAGGGGTCATTTAGAATGATCCTATATCCTTCTTTTATGTTGGCTGTCATGACTCATGACATAACATTACTCTCCTCCTTAATTACTGGATCTTGGGACCAACTATGAAACATAGGTGTACTGTTATACTTTGCATATAGTAGTATTTTATGAAAATTGTGATCATGTTAACACGATATACTAAGTCTAAAGTGATTTGAGGCCTTGATTCTACTAAAAAAAAAAATATCTTCACTTGAGTAATATGGGATCCCAAATGGGGTGGTATAGTATTTTTCTACTAAACCGCTAGTTTCTTGTGTTCTCATCTTAATTAGGTAGTTCAATTGGTAGTAAAAGCACAATTAAGAAGAGGGTTCTAATTGAGACTTGATAGGATGAAATTATCATTGGAGTGCGTAACTTTTCTATGCTCTCTTGATCTAAGTTATAATAATATTTTTCCGTGAATATTACCACTTTTTAACCTTTGACTATGCCATGTGTTTTAAGGTATTGGATCTCCTCAAGGTCTCACTATGGTCAAACAACCGTTGACAGATTTATTCTTACTAAAATTACATAACACTGAAACCCGACTGCCGCATAAGTTCAAGTCTGACACAATTAGTGAGATTCAAGTGATGGAGAAGTGTAGCAAGATGAGGTTGAAAGTGATGGTAGAAACATCAAAGAACAAAATACTGTTTGCTGCTGAAGAGGACTTTGTTTATCAACTTCTACGCTTCCTAACTATACCATTAGGAGCTGTCGAACGCCTTGTAAAAGCTAACTCTGGTTTGATCTGCTTAGATAGTTTGTACAAGAGTGTGGCTGATTTTTTTTTTTTTTTTTGGTCAAACAAGAGTGTGGCTGATTTGGATCGCCCTGAAACTAGATATTTCGATTCATTATTTTCTAAGCCAACGAGCGACTTTATCGATCCATCCATTATGGGCACAAAAATGGATAACCAGATGTTATTAATTGCTATAATGGATTTATGTCCTCGGGAAAGTGATGATGATAAGGATTGTGGTTATGTTAGGGAGGAAACAACGTACATGGTAACAGATGATTTGTGGGTACACCCATTTTCAAGTATGGCTGCTTTGTCAATTGTGCGTGAATGTGGTAATTTTGTGTAATATCCTAAAAATGTATGATTTTTTTTAATTAACAATAACGAAGTAATTGATCACAAAAAGAGAAAAAAGATAGAAAAGAATAGAAAAGAAGAAGAAATTTATAATGGTCTTAAGACTATATTAAAATAATTAATTCATGCTTAATTATTATTTTAATTCATTTCTTTTATCTGCTTGAAATACGTTTTAAAAGCGGATGATAGTCTAGTGGAACTTTTGGGGAAAAAATGGAACTTGTGTTGTTGGCCATCTTTATTGTAATGACCCTAAAAAAAATAAATAAATAAATATATAATCACCTAAAAAAAAATTGAATAAAACTGTTTCTCTCATAACTCATTATAATAGCCCTTGAATTTTGAATAAAGGATTAACTCTTTCAATTAATGGGTGAATGGTTGCCTAGAAGAGTTTTTATTTTTGTTATCTGTCCATGGCCATTGTGTTGTTTTTTTAAAGTCAAGGGAAAATTTTATTTGTTCAAGGAAATTACTAGAATGTCCAAATGAATCATTTAAAGTAAATATCTCCTTTGGTCTTTAGTCTTTTCCCAAACAAATCCTACCCCTCATTCTCTTACACGATTGGCACTAATAGTGGCAAGGGAATAGGGAAAAAAATTATGGGGACTTCTCTGGAACATTCTGGCTTCCTTTCCTTCTTCATTCAGCATTGTTGTTGCTGGGCGTGCAAGACCAATACTCCATGTTTGTCCTCTTTGCTAACTCATCCACCATCTCTCCCAACCAAGCTTCTTCCTCCTCTGTTTTGCTAATCATCGCTGTGTTTGGTGTGGGTGCAGAGCTTTGGCTCTTCTCTTCCCTTTTCTGGGCGTTGATTGTGTGTGTGGTAAGCGTAAAATTTATCTTCCTTACTGCTGTTTTAATTTCCTACCTCTTTGAGCAATTTCCTCCATCTTTGTTTTCCTCCTTGCTTTGGTGTACAACTTGGGTTAAAGTTTATTTCCCTTCCTCTGTTTCATCTGCTGTACTGAATTTTCTTTCCCTCTCCTTCGTTACTGTCATATATTGGAGTGAATTATTGGACTTCATTGTTTTTGTTCATCTCTTTTGCAATTATGTTCCTCGGTCAGTCTTTAGGGGCTGGTGCATACATATATAGATATAATATACATGTGTGTATGTGCACGTGTGTGTAAGTCTGAAGGCAAAAGGAAAAAAAAAATAGTAAGAACTTGTCTTGCTAATGTCTTTTTCTTGGTGAAGCGTTTTGTTAATTTCTATCTTATGCTTGAAAGATATTTGATAAAAAACAATGTGAGGATTTAAAGTTATAATGAATCACTAGATAAGATTAAAGTGTAAGTCAAATTATGGGTTGAGACAGTTTGAGTGTCCATTAGATTTTTGATGGAATCTTTAAAAGAAAATTAAATTACTATAATATATATTCTTAAGGTATAATTGTTGTGAAAATTCTGGGTATTTCTTCGTAGGCTTGTGATTCAAAACTTGCTTTTTAATAGAACTTAGGGATTAAGGGGGTGTTTTGGTGGTTATAGTTCCTAGTTTGTTAATTTAGCTGTTGCTTTATGAATTGGATTGTTTGAAAATGTTTGATGAATTATTCTAGAATTTATTTATAGTTGTATATGATGTGATAAATGAAAATTTGAAGGGTATGCGCACAAGATGTTGGTTATAAGGTGTAAAGATTGGAGAAATTGATTTGTCTTCCTAAGAATTGTTAAATGTACAAATTAGATTGGTGAATGATTCGTTTATGCTTTGATGGGATAGTAGTTTCAAGTTTAATAAGACAAGTGTGTGTATCTATGATAGAATTGAGCTTTTGCTTTTGTTAGAAATTGAGTAGTCCTTAGGGAATTCTCCAATAATTCTTACGTTGAATGGCTGTGATTATTGCTTTATTTCAAAGGAGTCATTTCCTATTCTAGACCTTTTAATTGTGCATCGATCTTGGAAATTCTTTATTATATTTAATTCTTGATTCATTGTAATTCTATACCATCTTTAACCTAATAGGAATTTGTTCTATATATGGTATTGTTGTTGTAAATGAGTCAATGAATTACATTAATCAAGAGCATTATTCCATTAAGCTGTTGTGAATCGCATATGAGTTTAACATTATGTTAATGATTGTGAAAGCTAAGAAATATTATTATCATGAAGAGAGTAATATCGAAGAACTTGATTGAACGCATGATTTGGAGTCCAATCTAAATTGGAGTAAGTTATGAATTTGTAAGCTCAACAGGTGAGTGAATAACGTCCCATCCTAAATTATATAGATGATATTATTACTATTTGTTATACTTAAAATTTAACTTGATTTAGGTATGATTCCACTACGGATAGCTATTCTTGTTATCGAAATTTCTTATTTACATTGAAAGTGAGCAAGTAATGGTAATTACTTATTTATTGTCATTTGTCACTTTTCATTTTCCTTGTACGAAGCATTTATGTATTATTATTTATAAAATGAAAGAATAATATGAGATGTTCTTCAAACTTTTCATGCTAGGGTCACTTGATATGTAGAGTTTATAGTTAAAAGAAGATATATGTTCGTTAGGTATAGATTGACCCTTAGCATGCTTGAGATTTTTTTAGGACTGAGTACAGAATACTGGTTACTAATAGCAGAGCTGTTAGTCCTTGGTGCACCATGGTTAACCCCGAGCTCGCTTGACATTCGTAGGCATAGTACTCATGCTTGATAACCGTGGGATTCATTCTCGCGCTTGATCTTCGTGGGTTTTGTACCCGCGCTTGTTTCGTGGCCTCGTGTTGCGCTTGTTTTCGTGGCTTCAAGCTGCGCTTGGTTAGTTTACCCTCGTGGACTTTGTGTCCACGCTTGTTATCTGTTCTGTCGAAGTCCTAAGGAAATAAGAAACTTTACAGTTATTGCTTTTTCTAATTGATTATATGAAGCAAGTGGACATATTTTTATTTATTCACCTATCTTTTATAGTGTTCAATTTTTGTTTTTGATTTTATACTTCAGAAGTTGTAAGTTATAGTGATGTTTTATTGTTCAAGGTTAAATTGTGTAAATAATTTCTTTTAGTATTTTACTTGTTCTCATTAATGGGACATTATTCACCGGAAAACATTTTTTGGTCTCAGATGGAGCAGCTAGCTATATTCCTTTTAATGATCGTTATAGATCTTCTCTTCTGCTTGAAGTTGAAGCGTCATGTTGGAAAATTCCTACTTAATGTAAGATTTAGGTTTATGTATTTACATTTGTAATTAGGTGCTCCACGTATGCTATAGATAGGATCCTCACCTGTTGTGAAATTATTTCTAAGGAGTATAACTCCTCTTGACTATATCAGACTATTGTTGAATTTTCAAGAGGTCCCACTTTCATGGGATGCTTTGCCAAAATCCTATAGGAATTTAATAACTATTGTTATATGATATATATTCGTACTTTATATCATAAATCGTAAATATTTCTATAAATAAGTAGTAGGAATTTTATATATTTAAGGCTTAAGAAATGTGAGTATTCTCATATTTTGGGCCGGTCACATCGTAGATTTTCAGGATGTGACATTTTGTAACTTTATTCTTTTACATTAAGAAATTTATAGTACCACTCTTGATACAAGATCTACTTTCTAGTTCAACTTTTTCATTAAAGTGGATCTTATATAATTACTTATATATTTCACCAAAATTAATTTGAGCTGAATTTTGAATATAGATCAAAAAGTTAAAAAATTATGTTTCTAAAGGTTTTTAATATAACACAATGGTACTGTTCAATCCAGGCATGTAATGTAGCCGATTCTGCTTTGTAGAATAAGACTTTTTTATTCTTGTATAAATTCTGTAAATATTTCAATGGTATTGTGGATCCTGAAAGCTGCCCTAACGTCAACCCCAGCTTTGACAATTGCTTTGAGGTTGTTGCTCGTAGTCTCCAACAAGAGAGAGAATAGATAAGTGAAGCAAAATGGTAATAAAAATATTTGGATTATTTTAAGTATGTAGTAACAAATCAATCATAACGATCAATGATATCATTGCATAGAAGACTTTCTCTTATATGATTTTGAATTATTGTACTTGCAATTAATCTATATTTATATATATGTGTGTGTGTATAATTACTTTAAAAGGGTGACTTTGCTTACCCCATTTTGATGTGGCATATGGTTTTTCCTCTTGATGTTAATTTTGATACCCATTTTGAGTCTATGGCCCATAATCTTAGATATATGCTTATTAATGAAATGCACATCATTTCATAGATAGTATCGGTTGACTTGAAAAATTTTCAAGGATACTGTAATTGGCACTATATTTTTACTGTCAAAAATTTATTATACTAAAATTTATTATATTTTCAGTGAATTTAGTTTGGAACATGTTCTTCACATTATCTTCCCTAAAATTTGATATGAATAAGAGCATTCTTGACAATTATGGCACGCGCATCTTATATGCTTATATTAAATAGTTTAATTAGACTAGTTCGATACTCTTTTCATAGTTTCATTGTGTGTTGAATTATATGGTTGCTACTAAGAATAATAATAATCATATGGCAAGAAAAAGCATCGTTGCAAATAGTAGGAAGTTTCATGTTTTTGTAATTTAATTTCGTATTCTCTGCTTCATTAACTTTAAAAATATTCATGTTCCTAATCTATTTCAGTAATTAAGTTTTGAAGAGGAGATAAATTTGTCTGAAAACCATTTGGCCTAGGGGCAGTAGGTTTTGAGTTCAATCCCCTCAATCTTCATGGGCCTACAGTCCAAATTAAAAAAAAATGAAGTAGAGTAATTTTGATTAAAAAGAAGTGAAATTTATAGAGTAATTAGTTTGAAAATTGTAATATGGACCGAGATACTACTTTACTAGAGTAATTTACACCGAGATACTACTTTACTAGAGTAATTTACAAATTCTTTCTTAATACCAATAGCTTCTGTTAATTTTATATTTAAAATATTGACATATACCACCTAATTTAAATTAATCCAAATATATCGTGATTTTAAAGATTTAGTGTTAGTTGAAGCAATGTAATATATGGTCTGTTTATCAAAGATCCGTGTAGTCGTCTGAGTAAAATATTATTGATAAGATAATTGAAAATTTACATTGATATTTGTAATATATTGGCAAAAAAAAAAGTTTAAATTGCCGGATGCATATACGGATATTTTTATCATACAACAAACAAAGTTTTAATTGAAAAATGAACATCTTTGTAGGATAAATGAGAAAAAAAAAAAAGAACATAAAAATTACTAAATGCCACAAAAGGTAACTAAATTTCTATAATACATGTGAAAGTGAATGTAATGTTCTCAAAATTCAACAATATTCCGTAGCTACGGAAATAGGAAATACAATGGCAGCAGCTACTAGTGAAGAGTTAAGAAGAAGTTGCAGAAAAAAGATGATCCAACCATAGAGAGTGACTTGGCCAGAGAGGGGAAGAGAAGAGGATAGAGGAGAGCCATCGGCCAAAATTCCTTTTACCTTTCAAACCCTTTCCCATATTTATTTATATTCTCACATTTTCCATATTAATAATAGTGTATCCATTCATGACGGTGAAAGATTCTAAAATGAGATTTTCCATATTAGTAATTATCAAAAAATTACCTCACCTCACAGGGGTGCTTTGGTGCTTGGTTGCACCCTAGCCCCTCAAAGAGGGGGTTATCGAGGACGACAATATTTCAAGGCAAGTGGTGAAATTAAAAAATTCAAATGAATTTGATTTATTTATTTGAAATCATTACAATTATTTAGTAAAATAATAATAAGTAATAATAATAAAAAAGAGATGATCCCACAACGACAGTCACTTCCATCATATCTTTTGTGAACATTTGAGCCCCCAAAAGTCAATGACATTAAAATGCATAAATGTGTGTGTATATATATATATATTTATAAAACATTACTTCCTTAGTTTTGATTCAAACTCCTTCCCAATTTTTGTATGACTATTCATTATATTTCATTAACTATCACTGACAATCATTTACCAAGTAATAACATCATTGTTTCAGTTCAATAAAAATTCTTGTATGGCTATCCGATCCGCTGCATTTCATTATCGATTATAAACTTTCGCTTATCAAATCACAATGTCACTCTTTCAAATCATGCACAATTTTTGTATGGTTATTCACTCCATTTCATCTTCTATTACCAATTTTCGTTTACCTAGTGTCAATATCGATTTTGCAGATTATCCACAACTTCTGTATAACTATTTGTTACATTTTATTAGCTTTTTGCACATGATCAATAGGAATATGACACAGTCCCTTGGTGTTCCACTCGTACAAGAGGGGCAGCTTGTTCGCGCTCTGTTTTTTATTTTATTTACAATTTCTGTATAATTATTCGTTACATTTTCTTAGCGCTGTTAACACATGATTAATAAGAATATGCACAATAGGCGAGCTCGAAAAGAGTGTTTGATTTAGCTGGCGGAAAAAAAAAAAGAATGTTTCATTTATTTCTGTGTTTTCACAAACTGTTTGCATTTTGCACTTCCTCCGAGTTGTAAATTTGTACTTGATTAATAATACTTATTTATCTAATTTGATTAAATTAAATGTATTAAGTTAAAATTACATTATATTCCCAAAAAATCCTAATTAACCACGTTCCTTTATTCATACCCTCCATCTCTTACTTATTTATTATTGAAGAATATTGATATGGATAATTTAGAAAAAATGTGAAATAAAATTAAAAGAGGTCTTATAGTTAGGAATAAGCTCACCTTTTCAAATAAGTCCTATATTTAGGAAAAGATGGAGTAATAATTTCTCTATTTGCCTAAACAACCGAAGAGAAAAATTCTTAAAAGGAGAGTGAAAGTTTGATCCCATTTATAGGTTGATGTCGTTAGTGCATGTCACTCTGACAAATATGTACTTCTTCTAGTCCTAACTTTATATATTAATCCCCACCATCTTTCACTTACTTCTTTATTTTATTATAGAAGAGCACATGTATGGGGATAATTCAGAAAAAAAAAATTGAGAAAAACTGAAAAGAAGTAATATATTTAAAACCGAATTTACCTCCTTAAATATATCTTATATTTAGGATCGGATGCATGCAGTGATTAATTTGAAAATTGCTATATGCAGGAGACCATGACGCTACGTTAAATAATTCCCGACTTTTGACATTATTTCATTCCCGCCTTTTTACAACACTTGTTGAATGATATAGCGTCAGATTAATCTAACGGATTGTATTAATATATGCCACCATCTCTATGGCCCCTTCTTCTTTGAGCACAAACCAGACAAGAAGAATCCCTAATCAACTATTCAATCCGCCGGAGCTCCGTCACCGTCGCGTGCCTTCTAGCGAACTCTTCATCACCTCTTCACCATAACTGTTCCAACTTTGGCATGTTCCAAAGATTTGGAGAAACTGGAAATTTTTGAATCAGTAGATTTCATAATTTTATCAGTTTCATTGCTTGAAGTTCAGGTACGTTAGATGCCAAATTTCTCAAATCGAAATGAAAAAAAAAAAAAGAATTTACATACTTTGCTTTATTTTATCTTATGTCTGTGACCGTCTTTTGATGAGCCTTTTAGGGTGTGTCTTGGAAGTTAAATTTTAGATGGGACATTTTACTCCCTTGAGTTCTTAATTTGGGAATTTAGATCCAAATATAAGCATATTTCTTAATTTTTTAAATATTTTCCAATTATTGAACGATAATAAAGTTAGAGAGATGAAGAGAATTTAGGAAGATGATTATAGAGTTTGAGAAAAAAGGCATGACCCATTAACTAATTTAACTACCATTTTAATTTAATCAAATAAGGTAAATATGTCTTATGTGTGGTATCCAAAGGAGTCTTAGGGTTGGTTAATATGGTTTACATCATAATTAGTTTCTCTATTCATAAAATAGGATGAGCATATAGAGTTTTAAGTATATCTAGATTAGATTTTTAAAAAGCAATGTAAAAATATTTTAAATGGATACATAATTTTAAATCAATTTAGACGTCTAAGAGATATATAGATTGTCTAGATATGCTTAATTCTTCTTACTTATTTTTTTTGAAGAGTAGGGCCGGAAAACTAACCAACCATGCGATTCCTAGAGAGAGAAACTCTCTAGTGAGAGAAGCTTTGGCGATAGACTTGCGATTGCTCTTTCCCTTCCTTCTTCCTTTGGCCAAGAAGAGCTACCCTAAATTCTGAACAATTACATCATTTGGTAAGATTGTTCAAGTCTCTAGGTATCTTTCCCGCTTCACGGTTTTTATTTTCCTTAATTTTATTTCCCTATAATCTCTGTTGTTCATCATTAATTGGGTGACTTTCTATCGAAGCATTTAATGCGTGGCGTCTTTGGTTAATGTGTGTTCTTCTTCTCGAGGTGATTATTGCTAATCTCCCCTTTAATTCAGATTACCCATGCTAGTTTCAGATAATCGGCCAATGCATGTTTATCTTGCCTTCTAGCCTAGTTCCATGTTTGATATTCTCATTCTCCCTAGGGATTTTGTTCAGATTTATTGTTGCTTGTGTCATCAATGACCTTCTTTGCTTGCTTTTTTGTTTAATCTGTTTTTCGACTTCTTAATTTCTTTAATTTCCAATTGGTCTAGGTTTTATTTTGGATGGATTTTTAGTTAATTTAATCCCTTTTAGATGGCGTAGTGGTTCAGTTCCTAGGATTATAGCAGTGGCTGTTGAGGTTCTTTCTCTCTGTTGTTCACTGGCGTTTCCTCTTCCTTTTTATCTGTATATTGTATATTTAGTCCTACATCTGAAGTTTCTGCTCACCAAACCCATTTGATTCCAATTAATACTTCCTTCTGGTTCTACGAGTTGTTAATTCTCTTTCTTTCTATATCCAAACTTTTCTCTGGTTTTTTCTTTTCCTTAATTTTCCTTTCACTCATACCACCATGTCCTTTCCACCTGGATTTGATCCTCTAGTCTTCTCCAGTCCTACCTTAAATTTTGATCCTTCAAAACTTGCTCCCCAACCCCAATCTTTGGAACGCTATGGCATTGCTACTGATATTAACAACAGTTAATTTACTACCCTTCGACTGCGTGCTCGACTGAGAAGCTTGTGGTTATTGGATAATAATTTCTCTATCAAAGGAAAGAAAGGAAATTACTTTCTCATCAAGTTCAAATCTGCGAATGACCTCCATTTCATTGTCAACAATGGTCCTTGGTCAGTTGACAACTCTCTTCTTGCGGTGGACGATTTACTGCCAATCATGGCCTTACATTTCATGAAACTGATAGCTTTACCAGTTTGGGTCTAGTTCTGGGGTCTCCCTTTGGAATATCGGACAAATCCAAAGATTTACACATATTTCATATTATTTTTGAGGTATTTTATCATGTTATTTGGGCATTAATGAATATCTTGTGAAGAAATTAGGTTCTAGAGTAATTACATACATTTAGTGGTAAAAATGGCATTTTTGGAATTTTTTTGTGATTACTCTTGATTTAATTAATTATTTGAAGCTATTCATATTTCTTGAGGTTATTTTATATTGTAGGAACCTTGAAGAAGGGAGAAATTGGGGCAAGAAGCTGAAAATCCAAGAAAAAGACAAAATACAAGTTTTTGGATAATTTGTGAAAATTACATAAATGATCCTAACCTTTCTGAAATTTTGCAATTTAGTCCCTCCTGCCGTAAGACCCCACAGCGAGGGTCAGAAAGCTTGCATCGCTTCTATACCTCGTTGTGGCACCCCACAACTAGGGCCACCATGAGGCCTCGATTCTGCAGCACAACAGACTGATTTTCGGGCCTCAAACAGGATCCAACTCTTGCACCCACTTATGACCCGACTTGGGGATCATATTAGACATGATTTTGAAGTTCTTATGTTAGATTTGGTTCACCACACACCCTCTCAAACCATCTCTCTCATTCTCCCATCTCATCTTCATCTTCCGCCTTTCTCTCCACCCAATCTTCATGGCCTTCACTTCCTTGACCTTGGTTGTTGTTTCTTCCATGAAGAGCATCAACTAAGCTCTTCTATTTTTAGTGATGGAGCTCAAGGGAGGAGCTTGAAGTTTTAAAGTGGAGTGTTGTTCTCCACTCTTTCTTCCTCTTGTATATTTCAAATTATCTAGGTTTCTAGGATTTGTTGTATGCATTTGGTTGTAATTTTATCCTATATCTTTGTATGAGAGTGGAAGAAACAACTTATCTTGTTTATTTTTTTGTATGAATGCTTGACATTGCACCTATTAACTTGAACATATTTTATTTGCATGTGTTAATCATTTAATATATGTTTTCTTGTTAAAATCTTGTGCTAAATGAGGGTTCTTGTTTAGTGGATCATGGTGTCAAGTATATGTGTTTAGAAATTAACAATTGAATCTACTAATTGCTTGAGTGACATTGGACTTCAACCTATTGGGTTCAATTTATTGGTTGGGGTTCCACCAATGGTTTGGAATTAATACGTTAATTTGGTTGCAATTTGGGGTTCCGGTTGTAGGATTAATAGTCTCTTGCAATTAGTAGATTTAATTGGGTCAAGTGCTTAATCAACTTAGGTTAAATTAATTAACGTGTGGGGTTCCGACGTTGGTTAAATTAATCTAGGCCTAGCCTAAAGGGGTTCATCTAGGGTTATTTAAAAGATTGGTCATTTTTGGCTCCAAAAAATCTTAAGAATCAATTATTCCTGAATGTTCCATTTACCAGGAATAGTCATCCCACTTAATCCAAATCTCCCCTTTTGTCCAATCATAATTTTTTTTTGAACATAACACTCTTTTACAAACATCATGTTTAAAACCAAACAAAATGTTTTTTACCCGCTTTTACAGGTTTTTGAGTTAGCCACTAGGAATCAAATTGCATTAGGGCTCCTTGAGATCGATACCCTGGTATAGCTTCTACTACCCTGGGGTTTAATTTCTTCGAGAGCGAATCCGAAGTTGCACTACACCAACTTTATCCCAATGTTGGTGCTATTTACTATCACTCTGCTCATGTTGTGGAATCCTTGGGAGATGTTGCTGGCTTATCTCTGAAGGGTGACCAAGGCATCAGCTTTTCTTCTCATCTCAATTATCTCAGGGTCAGAATTCAACTTGACCCCCGCTTACCTCTTATCCAGAACATAAAAGTTAGGTTGGATAATAACACTGTTAGAACAGTGGAATTTAAGTATGAAAGGATTAATTTGGTCCTATTCTTCATGTCATTTAAGAGGACATTGTTCGTCACCGGCCGCAAGTGCACGGGTCGCGCCAAGTAATAAAGTGATAAGTAAAGTATCGTTCCCACGAGGATTTGGTCCAAAACCCGGTCAAACAATGATTGTCACACTCTCGCCTAATTTGAGTGACACAAATGTTGAGATTGGAAACTAACTAAGAAAATAAACATATGTTAAATGAAAATAAAGTTATAAACAAGTGATTCTCCAACTTCAAGGATAAAATGGGTCCTAAGATTATGTATCCCCCTTGTACTTCTTAAAACTCAATTAACCTCCCCTCAAAGAAGCTCTCAACGAAACCACGTGCTAATCTAGGATTCACAAAGTACTTGTAAAAGCTCTCTCAAGTCATAAATCAAGTGAACACAACATCTAAATGGTGATCAAGCACTTAAAAGCATTAAGAGAAGAGTAAAATAAACACATATATCTCATTAATCACAAATTAAGAGGAGGAATCAAGAGTTAATCTATACAAGGGTTCATCATAATCTTAGAATAAAAGCCTTAGCTCCACATGTTCAGAGAATCCAAAAGAATATATACATATATCAGCACATTCATGAACAAGAGAGAAGGAAAGGAAAATGGAGAAGAAAAACCAAGAGGAGAAGCCCAAATCTCTTCAAAGCTCCAAGCCCAAGCTCAATCCCCTCCAAACTCCATGCCCTAGCAGAGCAAAACACCCCCAAGAATGCCCAGAAGTCGAAGAATGTCAAGCTCCCTCGAAACCCTAGCTTTTATATCACTTAAATCTGTCAAAAAACGCGCAGTAGAGCAGTCCATTCGCCGTGAGTTCGTCGTGGCGAAGTCCACGGCGAACTATGATCGTTTCTGCCTCTTTTTGGGGGTTTTGGCTCGCCGTGAGTTCGCCGCGGTGAGCTCATAGCGAACTGGGACCTGTCGGTAATTTTGGAAATTCGGGGACCTATCTGTAATTTGGGAATTTCGATGTCCTTTTCTGTAATTTTTACAATTCATCCAGAAACTCATATTTTCCCTTTTTTTCTTAAAATTTCAGCTTCTACCTCCAATTTCTCCCCTTTTTTAAGTGTTCTTCTTAATCCGGGATCCCTTGGTTATTGTATCAAAATATTCCTACAATATTTACATAAAACAACATAAGCAACTAACTAGAAATATGATTAAAATCTACACAAATGAACAATAATGTGCAACCAAAATCAAATGAACATTTTCCTATCTTTAGTGTCCAAAATATATCAATTATTACATAAAACTCAAGGAAAATGTGTTGAATTTACATGAATTCCAAGAGTTATCAGACATACAGTTCAAACTGCACCCGTTCTGCTATACAAGTGGTGACAGGTTTTGCTTATGTTGCAAAATGCACCTATGAGAGGTTTGAGACTGTTTCATATTGAAATTCACCTCTCACAACTCATAGTTGATTTGGTAAGACTGGATTAGGACTCATCGTACCTATGGCTCTACAAGGATTCATTTTTCTCGCTTCAGAAACAAGTAATATATCTTTGAGGCCCTTCCACAAGATGTGATTCTCAATAATGATCGCTTTGAAGGAATTCTTCATTTTTTTGATCATGAGAGCTTTGATGAAGACATGCTAGATGCTAATCAACAAGCATTTAATAAGGATCCAGGATTTTCATGGTTCATTTGGAAGCTATTGTCCGGCTGCTTCCATTACCATATCACGAGAGGTACCATCGAAAGAGGACTTGATTTTCTTGGATGCAGTGTTAGAATTTACTGGAGAGGCGGCGTTGCACATCTTAGAGGTGGAGGATTTACATTTCTTGGCCTGAGGTTTAGAATCAATCTATGAATCAGGACTTCATCTTTTGGAACTTGAATTTGAGTTAGAAGATGGACTAACTACCTTTAAATAACAAATAGCCAAGGCTAACACTGGTGCAGATTTGTAATAGTCTGGTGTATCCTTAAAAGAAAGAAGGAGGAAACCTTTCTTATGTGGCTCTGTGGTTTCCACAGTGAAGGCCAGAGGAGTTTGAGGAGGGTATAGTAGTAGAAGGGTGGATGTTCAAAGAATAAGTGTTCAAAGCTATCATCCAAGTTAGGGTAGACCTTCCAGCTATAACTTCTCAATTGGTTCATTTGATAAACAATACTAAGTGACTCAGGCTTAGGAAGCATAGTAGATTTGTAAGGTTTCCATCACTTAATAATCTCAAGGGAAACATAAGGATTGGACTTGGTGAGAAACCATTTGTCACATCTCTGCCTTGCGAACCCTGAAGAGGGAATTAGATAAGAAGGAGCACCATTTTCTTTAGCATGTTGTTCAAAAAGCCTAATGCATTCTTGAATGAATTTCTCAATCTCATCTGTAATTATAGGAGTTGAGTCGTTTAGCTTCTATTTTTTTTGGAGGGGAAAGGTATGGCTTATCAGAAACAAGGTTAGGAACAATAGAAGTGCTTTGAAAAAACTGAGGTGCATCATTAAAAGCCACAGTAACAGGATTGGAGAAGTTAGCATCAAATGACTCTCCAAGCAGGTAAGGGGAAGAGTTCGGAAAGGGCATAGTGAAAGGGTGAGGATCATTGTTTGTTTCAAAAGGAGGTTCTACAGAAATTATTATGAACATTAATATCCTGAAGCAGAAATTCAAGGTGATCATTATAAGAATCCTCATTTGGATTATCAATAATGTTACAAGGAGGATTAATCATTGTAGGATCTCTGAGTGGAGCATCTTCCTGATCACCATCACCATTAAGGTTTTCATTAATATTTTCTTTCAATGCATGCATACTCGTGCAATTTGGTGGGGTTTTCTGACCATTAGAGCAAAATGGGCAAAATTTTCTTCTTTCAAATCTTGATTCATTGACACTCTTCAAACCCTTCATAAGGAGTATCATAAATCGCTTATTCAACATATTGTACTCTGCTAAATCAAATATGGATGAGCAGAAATCAACAAATTCATAAGGGGTCCCCTCTCACCACTGTAGACCCTTAAGTTAATCACTCATGCTTTTGTCTTCAACAATACATAGTGACACTTAAGGATCATCTCTCACCTTCTTCCAGGAGTCTACCAAACATTTCACTCATAGACACAAACATTCTCCTACATGATCATTGGAAAATTACTTTGGATTAAAAAAACTAATGTGGGTGTATTTTGTGAATTGCTTATATTTCTGGAAAAACAAGAACTTCTTCAGGTGGAAGAAAAAGAACAATGGCTCATTCCCCTTTTTTGGTAGGATGTTTAAGAGCCTCTCTCACATGGATTGTCTCAAGCGGACTTCACAATAATCAATTCAGGCTCTCTATTTTGTCTGCTAAATCCCTGTACTTTCTGCATAAACCTTTTAACTCAAAGGACGTGTTATATCAAGATATTCATAGGCTATTGTTGTCTTTCAAGACCTTATTCTTGGGTTGCTTGAACCAAGCATCAAAGGATCATCTCAACTACAATATTCCTATGAATTTTTTTCCTAATAGTTGTTATGTAATTTGATTTTATTTTCTTGTACTTACTTAATGATAATTGTCATTTACCCCCCAAAAAAAAAAAAAAGAAGAGTAGGGAAACCGGTCTACATCTCTTTTTATTCTTCCTGAGTTGAATTATCATTATGTAGCATAAAAGTTTGTATTTTTGTAGAAAGGTCTAGCGTCTTGGTTTTGCTCTTTATGATCATGCCTGCGCCACTTGAAAAATTGGAGATTCCATTGACTCTGTTCTTAGACAAAGAGAAAAGTAAAGTTCTGTATGCAGAAGCAGAGATTGCCTTCGTTAATGTCTTGTTGAGGTTCTTAACACTACCACTTGGAATTGTGTCTAGACTTGTTAGTAAGGAATCGACGGTACAGCCTTTTTACACTTAACTGCATTACCTCACTACATCAGAGTATGGAAAATCTGGACTCAAGGTACTTTAATGATGGGTATAAAGAAAAGTTGTTGAATCCAATAATCCCAAGTGTGGCAAGATTTAAAAATGCGCTATATAACTTGGATGATCCAGAGATGTCAAACTGCTTTGTTGGCTATCTTTGCAAACCAACATGTTTTGTTGTTTTGATGATTTAAGGGTCTGCTTGGATGGGAGGAAAATAAGGAAGGAAAAAAAACTAAGAAGGAAAATGGGAGAGAAAACAGATTTTCCCTTGCTTGAATGGGAAAGAAAATATGGAATGAAGGAAAATAGGAGGGGAAAATGGGGTGGGTCCCACGCCCTATTTCCCTCCACAAGTGAGAAGATTTGCTCCCAAAAAATTTGATTCCGGAGGTGTCCTCCCTTTTTCTCATCACCCTCTTTCAACAATTAACTCCCAATGTTTCTCCACCTTCTCCGCCATCATCTTCATATGCACTGGTTTCTTTTCTTTTTTTTTGACCAAAATGTGCACTGGTTTCCTGCTCTGGTCCTCAGCCTCTGCTTTTTCTTTACCTCTGATTGATAAAACCCTTACCTAGTTCAACAATTCTGGTGTTATTGCTTGTCTTCTTGCCATTAGGTGTGTCTTAATTCATTAAAGATATTGAGATGAAAATCTCAGGGCAAGATGCTGTGCTGAAGCAGATGACGACTACCTTATCAGCTTTTCACTTTTTTGACTGTAACGCTAGGTGTGATCGAACGTCTTCATGAAGGGGAAGCTGGTTTTGGCTGCATGGACCACTTGTATAGAAGCTTGCTTGATTTAGACACAGCTAAATATTTTAAGTCAGTTCCTATTCAACATTATGTTAAATGCGGAAGAATGTTCATGTTGGCAGATGTTTTGCGCGTAACACCATTTTCGTCTTCTTCGGCTTTGTCGTTTCTGTGTGAATCCAAAGTTGGTGGAGAAGACTTGGAAGTAAGGCAAATAAGCGTTGGGTCAGATGAGGTAATTCCTTCACTCGATTTCTCTCCACTGAGTTTTCTCTCTATGTTGGTTCCTTTAGAAATTATATCTATGAGAATTTGACTGTTTCATAGTTTTAGTCAGTTTGTGTTACAATGTTTTTTGATCAGTGATTTAAGCCTTGTCCATGACGATTTTAATGCAGATGCTTGCAATTGTGAAAGTTGTTATGTTCTCATCGTCAGCTTTGACAATTGGTTTGAGCCCATTCCTTGACGTTGTTGAAGAGACGACGAGGCAAAGAAAAGAAAAATGAGTTGCTGGAAGTTGTTATGTAAGGTTTCTTGTTTAGGATTTTGGTTTTTTGGTTTTTGATTTGAAACCATGTGCTAATTGACCAGAACTCTCTAATGTTTAGGTTAACTTTTGGGTGTTTTAAGCTATGTTAGCTTATGATTTTCTTTATAAGATTCTACTTTTGCAAAGCTGAAACTTAAATTGTAAAGTTGTTCTCATGAATTTAAGAAATTAATGAATCATGTAGTGGATGTTTGGCATCAAGTCTAACTCAAACTTACTTGGTACACTTAAAAAGTTGGTTCAGTTGAATTTTGTTTGTGACGGTTTTTGAGGACACTGAAATCTTACCCAAAAGTATTCTTAGTGCATATTGGGAATAAAGTAATTATGATTTAGGAAGAGTTAAAAGTAAATTTGGATAAAGAAAAGCCATTTGGACTTGGATGAAAGATGTATGTTTGGGAATTGGGGGGAGAAACAAATGAGCTATTTTGCCTGAGAGAACTGAGAAGCAATGTCAAGGGGCAAAAGTGGGTTCTCTGTTAAGGAATTAATATAATTCAAACTTCAAAGGACTTTCAATTAACTTGGGGATTTTGAGGGATTTGGTTTTAATTAATGACGTCCATAGGATCTAGAATTTATTCTCCCAAAAAAAAGTTTTCCAATGTTTGTCCTGAAGTATATGTTAACTACTCCCTCCGATTCATAATATAAGAGGTAATATAAGAATTTTTTTGTTCCACATCATAAGAGGTAACATGTTAATGTCAAGATAAGAAATGTTTGATTTCCATTTTTGTTCTTGCATATTAAATATAAAGAGATGGGAGAGTGAGTGTGCATATATAATAAATGATATTGGGGTAAAATTAGAAAATTACGTTAATTTTACCTATTATAAATGAGTTTACTATGTTTCTTTAGTTTGTGTAAAATAGTACTTCTCATAATATGGATTAAGGGAGCATAAATCTACCATGAAATTCAGAGTCATTAACTAACGATTGTTTTTCAATTTAATCATATTAATAAGAAAATTTATACAATATTTTTTAATACTCATTAATTACTAAATAAGAGTACAATTTTCGATCAATTTAAAATTTATTACATATCTTTTTTTTTTCAAGCAAAAAATTTTATTAACTATCTCAACTTTCATTTTTTTATGTGAGATTTAGTTAAAATAAATAACATACCATTAGATTAATTTGATGGATCATATTTATAGAAACAAATATAATCCCAGAAAATAAAAACTAAAACACAAATGACAAATCTACTAAATTCAAGTAGAACTTGAAGAAGACGAAGCCATCAAAACAACTCTGTTCGGACATTTTCGGATTCACGGCTAGATCCATCCAAAGGCAAATCTTATTTTTGAATTCGAAAAGTTTGGGAGAAAAAGGCAAAATTTTGAATCCGAAGACTTCTAAATTCAGTATCCTTGTTGGAATCTGAGGGACGTTAGATGGAATTTTTGTTGTTGGTATATTTAGAAACGCTATCTATGAAAAACTTTCACATCGAAATGCAAAGAGAATATGCATTGTGCATTGTCTCCTATATAGATTTGGCTTAGCTTATATGTCTTTTCAACTTTATTTTATGTTTTTTCTAAAATATCCAAATCATCTTTCTTAATTTTCTCCTTTTTTCTCATTGTCGATGGATCATCGACAATGACAATTTAGGAAAAATTGACAAAAATTACTAGAATCAACTCTCAAATAGATCATGGGATCAGTATAGGAGGGAGTACAAATAGATATTAGGGTTTTGTTTCTATCAAAGTCTTGTCCTATTTTTTTTTTATATTAGAATAATAGTGGTATGTTTGCTATGTTGTGGGTGCTTGTTGATTGTTTATGGTGTGTTTTTTATTCTGAAATTTGTAGCCATGAAATTTTGTCTTTCGAAGAAAAATTTGGCCTCTTAGATTTGTTCTGTTATTTGACTCTGCACATAGACTATGAGAAAAGCAAGGTTCTCTATGCTGAAGCAGATAATGACTTCGTTGCATTTTATTGAGCTTATTAACATTGCCATTGGGAACTGTCTCTAAGCTTGTCAGTAAAGAATCTACTGTACAGCCTTGCACATTAACTGTATTTCATCACTGATTCAAAGTGTTAAATGTATGGAACCAGAATATTTTTCTTGGGATTGGATCAAAACAAAGTTGCTGAATCTACTCAATCCTATGGAAGCTGAATCGAAAACTCTGGTATATAACTTTGATGACCCATGCATGCCCAGGGGATTTGCTGGCTATCTTTGCAATCCGGCATGTTTTATAGTTTTTGATGATCTAACACTGATGCCTAGTGATATGAATTCAACCTTATGGATACTGCGGATTCTTGGAATTGATTATGTTCCATAGAAATTGACTGAAAATGTCAATAAGGACGAGGTAAGCACGTTGTACCATTGTAAAGTAAGGTTTGCCCTTTGTGTTTGGATACTTCTTCAAACCATGGTTTTCACCAAAACCATCAAAACACCTTATAAAATCCAATAATTGATTAACTATGCCAAAATTATGGTTTCAAGGCTAAAACATGGTTTGTCATGAAACCAGTGTTTGGATTAACTTTTAGAGAATCACAAAGAAAAGTGAGAAAAGTGGTTTAAGGAATAGTAACTGAATATTTAAGAAATAAAAAAGTTATCATAAACCATGGTTTTAATAATAAAATTGCTTTTACAAAATTTTAGGGTGTTTGGTACCGTAACACCTACTTTCTAGGTAGGGGTGAGCAAAATCAAACCGAAACTGAAAACCGAACCGAACCGAATTAAGTTTGGTTTTTTTTAGGTTCGGATTTTTCTGTTTTCGGTATGTGTTTGGTTTTTTTAATTCGGTTTTCGGTTCGGTGCCTTAAAAAATAATGGGAAAATTTCAGTTTGCCCCCCTAATAGTGAGTTAATTTCATATTGCCCCCCCAACTTTCTGAAACTTCACTGAGCCCCCAAGGGGGCAAAGTGAAAATAATTGTGATTGCTTCAAAGACCATTGTGCCCCTCAATGTAAACTGAAGAGGGACTCAAGTAAGGGCCAATCAAACTCATGAAATTGCTTCCCTTTCACCTTTGAAGCAGGGGTTGGAGCACCCACGGCGGCGACGAGAACACAGACGGAGGAAAGAGGGAGGGGTCGATCTTGCAAAGGCTATCGGCGGCGAAAGGCGACGAGAGCACACACGGAGCTTAGGTTAGCCTTTGGTAAGTTCCTTCCCTCCGTTTTCTTCCTCTTGTAGATCGATTTGAGTGAGTTTGGGGAAGGGTTCAGTTTGATTTGAGGGGTCTTTAATGATTCTAAATTCACAGAAATGAAGCTTAAGCTTCGATTCTGAAGTTTTGGGAAGGATTTTGAGTAGTGGTTTGTTGATTTTCTCCAAAGCCCGATCGGTCACTGTTCACCCGACTAGTTCTTGCTATTTTTGGCAAGAATCGAACAAAACCCTTTAGTAAACATGAGTAGGAGTAACTTTAAGTTCATAGAGTGTCTTGTATGTTTGATTTGTGGAGTTTTTGAATTTTTTTTATAGTTCTTCTTCTCTCTTTGTTCATTCCAACCGTCGGCATTGGGGGGTTGAAATTGATGAGCTGATGAATTTAAGATTTGGAAGACATAATGTGTTACTTTGCATGTTGAATTTTTGGAAGAACTTGAAAGTTCATCATTCCTTCTTATTATTCTCCTCTGTTTGCTCTGTATGGTCCGATTTCTGGTTGCTTGAATTTCTATCCCTCTGTGATGTTGTTTCTGAGTATGAGGATGGGAGGATTAAATTGGTGTTTAATGGTATAAGATTGATTTTGAATTATTTTCTCTTCTCTCTTTGTGTTTCCTATGTTTGGGATTTTGTCTGCTGATTGATTTTGATTCCTATGTTTTTTGGGTGCATTATTCTAGACTCTTAGCAAGAAATGTTTATTATTATACTTTTAATGGGATAGAATGCCTTAATGGTTTTCTTTCGGGTTTAAGCTCATTTAGAAGGTTAGTTTGAGGGACATGCAGAGGGATGTCAAACCTCTTTAAGTAAATCCCATTAGCACAGACAATACATAGAATTTATCTGAAGATTATTATCAGTCTAGTAAATGCTTACTGATTGAATTTTCTCGACCTTTGATTTCTGTAGTTTCAACCTTTCGCCCCCAACATTTTCAATATTTCTCTGAAGCTTCAAAGCCTAAAAATAATGAAATTAAGGATAAATGAGTGTGGAAATAACTACACTCCAGTTTTCAAGTGTAAAACCATCCAGGCACAACATAAACAAGAAACCAACCAGCCTCTTCCTTCAGCTACTTGGACCCATCATTGAGCTTATTAATTTCCAATTCCTCAGTAGAAATAATCTTCTCCAACTGTTCCAATCTATTAAGCTTATCTTTTTCGGCTGTGAGGCAGCTTCAAGAGGAGCAAGTTGCTTTTCAATATAACTATGTTGTGAATTCAAACTGTCAACCTGTTGGGGAAAAAGCACTCAGTTTGTGATAGCAACACCAAATAATGTACGCTTCTCAGATTCTGAAACAAGCATTACCTCCTTCTGGGCTTTATCCAATTCCATTTCCAAGGCTGTAACAGCTTTCTCTGAGGCCTGGTATCGCTGCCCTGCATCCAGGATCCTTTGGTAGAACTGTGCATGTTGTTTAATTGGTGTTGCTCATTCTTACATCGATGAACATGAATGCAGAGGATTTTTTAGGATTTCTCATTATTATTATTGTTGTTGTAATCTTCCATTTGCAGAGATTTTTTTTGTTCTTTTGTTCTGTTTGTGCTTGAACATGAATGCAGAGGATTTTTTTGGGACTTGTTTATTTGGGTGCATTATTCTAGACTCTTAGCAAGAAATGTTTATTGTTATACTTTTAATGGGATATAATGCCTTAATGGTTTTCCATGTTTCCTGTTATTTTTGGCAATCTCCTTCCCTTCAGTTTAAGTGATTCTATTGTTGCTTAAGTTATTAGGTGAATACTTGGAGATTTTTTGTTGTTGACATGAATCCTTGTGGAAACTTGAAATACTGCTATGGTTTTAAGCATGCACAAGACAGATGGCCACTCTTGTCTTGTCTTCAATTTAAATTTAGTTAGGAGAATGGTGATGATAATGAGTAAAGTATTTGTCTACTTGATTGAAGTGACATTACTTCTATGCGAAGAACCGAATTTCAATCTTGAAGCTTAAACTATTATGTTTTCATCTTTGACCTTATGCATCATAGTCTAGACTAAAAGCTTTCATGTGGGCTATCACTTTTTAGATAGATAATATGTGCAAATAGTAACTTTAGGCTTTAATAGTTATTAGGGAAAATTGGCAGGACAATGGTTAAGGGTTTTGCAATGAGAATGGGAAAACGACAGGTACAGAAGTGTTAAGAACTAGATTTATTTATTTATTTCTTGGTGAATTGAAGAACTAAATTTATGTAATGAAACTCTTTATTAGACCTCAGTTCATAGAGTGTTTTGTATGTTTGTGTTGTTTTTATTATTATTGTTGTTGTTATCTTCCATTTGCAGAGATTTTTTTTGTTCTTTTCTTCTGTTTGTGCTTGAAAGTTGAGAGATTATTCTGCTGAAGTTTTATTGTTCTCCTTGTTCTTTTGTTAGCAAATTTCAGAGATTGTTCTACCTGTTCTTTTGTTAGCAATAGTCTGATTTTTTTAATATTGCTCTTCAAATTGCACTCTGGCTTGGCCTTGCTAGGCAGATTTAGTATCTAATATTAGAATAATTTATTTTCGGTGTCATTAAACATTTTCTTCATTGTAACTTTAATCAGCATGTTATACTATTGTTTCATTTCTCCACTAGTAAATCAAAATTGTTCAATTGGTTCAATTGGATTGATAGATAACTACTTTGATATGTATTGCACCATTTCTTATTAGTTTATGTGTTGAATTGATATGAACCTCTGGAAAGTTGATGTGTTTGTGTGTTAATTGTTTAGGGTGTATGTGTAAATGCATATTGTCACCCAAGAGGGGGGTGAATTGGGTGATAAGATAAAAGCTTTAAAAATCTTTTCTTTTCTACTTTATAAAATCCCAATGAAGTGGACTAAGGAGTATACAAGATGGATATGCTGGAAATTAAAAGAGTAAAGGGAAGAGATAATGCAAACTCAGTTTATCCTGGTTCGGTCAACCCAGACCTACATCCAGTCCTTAGGCTCCACCTGAGATTTCCACTACCCTCTTGTTTAATCCGGGCATAAGAGAAGCCTACCACAGGTTTTACGAACACAGGTTCACCTGCCAACCTTTACAGAGTTTTAGGATCTCTCTTAAACACTCCCCCTTACAACCTGTAAGGTTACGACCCAGTTCTCAAAGCACCAAGCTTTGGAACTACCTCAAACAGTGGAGGATTTTAACAATAAAGTTCACTCAAAGAACAGATTGTGATAAACACTTAAGTACATAGTAATGTATGATGAAATACAACTAGAGCTTTAATAATCTAAATAATGTATTGCTCTAGCACTTCTTTTCTAATGCTCTCAATCTGAGTAATTTGCAATTATGTATAATGCCCTGTTCATTGCTCGTTGATAATTCGTTCGTATATGTATAATGCCCTGTTCATTGCTCGTTGATAATTCGTTCGTTGATTATCATCCCCGTCTTCTGGAAGTAGATCTTGTTCTATTTATATCTTCACAGATTGTCTTTTGATTCAGCTTCATATGACCGTTAGAATATAGTCGTTGGAAGTCCATAGCCGTTGGGGATAAATACTATTTATCAGCTAATTCAAACTTCTGAACTGTTCATGCATAGAGTAGGCTAGACTAAGCGTTCTGAACACTTGTACTTTCATAGCAGCTTTTACAGTAGAGCTAGCATGCTTTGCTATCGCTAACTGCATAGTATAATTTCTGCACTTGAGCTGTTAGCTAAACAAGTAAACATTTAATGCACAGCAGATGTTATCGCAAGCATAGTCCATTAGCTCAATGTGATAGATAATGATTATATTAACTAAGGATTTTCATAAAGCATTCTCTATCGATAGATATAACATTATCGCTAGCATATTCTCTTAATTCAATGTTCAAAACACACTAGCTGACATATTCATAAGTAATCTTCTATCGATAGTTAATCCTATTATCGCTAGTTACTTGAATGCTCATTAGCTTTAAGGATACAATTATCTAAGTATTCAGAGGTATTTCAAGGTATCCTATTATCGATAGCTAAACGAGTTAGTGCTAGCAACTATGTTGACTCATTTGACTTATTTGCTCTCAGGCACTAGCTATCTGAATGATTATTATCTGAAGCACTTTATCGATAGCTTAACCTGTTATCGCTAGCTGAT
This sequence comes from Mimosa bimucronata, assembly GCA_037074515.1. NCBI lineage: Eukaryota > Viridiplantae > Streptophyta > Magnoliopsida > Fabales > Fabaceae > Mimosa > Mimosa bimucronata. Next base: position 9,894,876 of record CM073446.1, read on the forward strand.
TTCTTTTGTTCACAGTCTTGGTTCATCTTTCTGCTTAACTATTTACTCATTGTTCTTTTATGAACTTCTAGTGATAGGATACTCTTTAGCGATAGTGAATGACTTGGTGATATATATTAGCTTTGTTATTTCTAAGTCTTCACATGCTATGGCTCTGTCTATTTGCTATAGAGATACTCTTAGCGATAGAGATATTCATCCTTATTGTTCTGCTAAGTTTCCATCTGCTATATTTGAATCTTTCATCTAGCAATATATCTTTTACTCTTGCAATGGTGATCTGTTACCTATCAGATTTTACTTGTTTAATTCAGAGGTAACTTACACTTATGTTTTCTATAGGACAGTCTTCATCAAAACTTAAGATTCTAACAGTATGAAGATGGAGCATAAAGATAAAGAAAGGAAACAGTAGGTTCGTGTAAGTGGATGGAAAAGATTTAGGTAAGATTTTGTTGAAGCCAACAACATGAGGAAGAAGCATCAATTCAAATATGCCTCCAGAGCCGCTGCAAAAGAGTGGAAGAAATTAGGAGAAGACCATAAGGACGTTTATAAAACAAATACGTTAATGATAGGCATGGAGAATGATTACTCTACTCCCTTTGACACCCGATGCTCTACTAGGAAATTTATGGCACTTGCTTCCTTCATTAAAGGGAAGAAAAACTTACATTAGAGGGTGGAGAAAATTGGCTTTGGGCATTTGCTAGGTATAAATTTGCAAAATATTCCACGAGAACTTTGCAAGGAGCTGATGGCTGCGTATGACCCGCCATCCAGGATGATGAGAATTAGAGGGAAGAGAGTTAAAATAAAGGCCAAGCATGTGGAGAAACTCTTTGGATTAAGAAACGGAGGATTGAAAATGAATTTAGATGTGAAGGATGTTGAATTTGATGAGGTAGTAAGAGACTATGGCAATATGTCCTTTAAGAATCTCTTAGAGAAGATAAAGAATGAAGAAGAAGATGAAATATTTGAGTTTCACTTTGTTCTATACACACTAGGGATATTGCTTTGTCCCACGACAAGCGCTAGGGTGAGTCAAAAGTTGCTAAGGATTATGTCATTCATCAATAACAGATGGGAAAAGGTCAATTGGGTTGCATTAGTGCTTGATGATATGAGTCGAGAAATACAACAATACAAGGGACAACAAAGGAAAGTAAAGGCACGGGAGCCGAAAAGCGTTGGGGGCTGTATTTATTTTTTACTGGTAAGGGTGCTTTTCTATGAATGATAACTTAATTAGATATGGTTGTATTTTTAACAAAGGTATCTTTATATAATAATGGTTTGTAATTTTTTTTACTCTTTTAGGTTTACTTCCTCCAAAAGTTTGCACTAGAGGATGAAGTGCCCCGTCGAGAAGATGCTATCAAGCACTTGAATGATAAAGCAGTTAAGAACAGGTTGAAGCTTGAAAAGGAAAGATGCTATGGAATTTTGTTTACTCATCCCGATTTACATGCGAGGCCACCATCCATGTGGGGAACAATTCCAGGATTGGAACACCCTGTGAGTAAATTGTAGTTGATAAATGTGATCATGGTTTTGTTTATGTTTTGGTTCTAAAATTTGTTGACATTTTCCAGGAGCTTAAGGAGTTGTATGATAAGTTCAATATAAAATTGAACAAGCACATGGCATATCTGCAAACGTTTGTGCGAGATAAACTGTTGAAGCTACAAAGCAAAATTGTGAGCTCAGGAGGAGAATATGAAAGCTTAAATGAGTGCAATGACAAGGAATCTGATGAGGAGAGAAATGGCAATGCTGCAATTTATGGAGAAAGTGAATATGACGAAGAAGGTGAAAAAGAAGCAAGTGAAGGAGAGGAACTTGAGCATGAAGAGGGCAATAATGACATTTATGATATAAATGAAGAGGGTGAAGAAGTGGATCAAAGTGACCAAGATAACCGCCAAGGGAAAAGGTCAAAACCCCAACAATCACAACCAATAAGGAGGTCAACAAGGTTGAAGATTCCAGCAGTAAAATCTCCATTTGCACTTACTAATATATCAAAGGCCAAAGTAGGTGTAAAAGACAAAGTGTATATGTTGTGCATAGATTGTCCAAAAGAGGAGGAACAAGAACAAGAGTAAGTCGATTTTCATGAAGTTTATTGCAGATTAAAATGGTATGTGTAGTATGATTTTGTTAGCCTGATGACCTTGTTGTGTATCATGTTTGTCATAGGGTATTAGTTGAAATGTTTGGGCAGAGTGCAACACGGTTGGAGTTGGAGGTGTTTGGTCATCGGAAATGGATAAGAAATAGGGTATGTGAAATATTGCCATTGAATCTCAATGACAAATATTATGTACAAAAATGACAACTTTTGTTGTTTAATCAATTTGCAGATAATGTCATTGGTAGCCCATGTCTTAAATGGTGAACAAAAAGAACATGGTTCTAGAGTTAGGAGGCACATTCTTGCTGCAGATTTTACGGTGAGCAAAATATGTGGTATATGTGGTGGTGCATTGAAGTAGCCCTATTTTTTATAGTATATATCATCTAACTGTTTGTAATTATGTGTTCGTCATCCATATAGCATTGGATAGTCATCTTGGATAGTCATTGTGTTAGGACCCTGTTAAAATAAATAATCCAGCAGCAGATTTCCAGAAAAGAACATTGAAATAGATGGGAAAATGCTGAGATTTTGTATTAATAATGATATAGAATCAGAGTACAAGGAGACCTCCCTGATTCTAAACAAAATCCTATTCCCCAAATGCAAAATACAATCTTCAAGAAATAAATACAACCAAGCAATACAGCTGGTCCCTCTGGCATTCGAGAGAACATCCTACACCCCATCCCCTATTCATGCCTGCTCCTTAGACTTCCCTTTTTGTCGTTTGGGTCTTCCTCTTATAAGTATGTTTAAGCCCAGTGGTTATTTAAGCTATATAACATTGTTACTAATTGCTTGTTGTAGGACATAATGATAAACGAGGGGAAGAAATGGAATATGCAGAAACGCATAAAGGAGTTACTACCTGAGCAGCTGGGCTATAATCTGGCAGAATGTGATTACATATTTGGACCAGTTTTAAGGCTTGACCATTGGTTCTGCCTCGTTCTTGAACCAAAAACACTAAAATTTTTTGTCTTAGATTCACTTCCAGGAGACAAGAGAGAAATTAAAAAGAAGCATAGGATTGCTGAAGATTGTGTATGTTCCTCAACCATTGTTATTAAGCGAATGCCATGATTTTGTAAGCTTAAAAGCAAATGATGAGAACAATATGTGACATATTTGTTTAATTGCGTACAGGGAGAAGTTCATTAAAATTCTGAAGATTTTGAAGCCCGATATGGGGTTATTGGCTAAGGATCGAGCAAAGGATGAAATCATCTACCCCAACGTTCCAAGACAAGAGAACATGTAAGATGTTATTGTTTCCATTCATTACGCATATCAGTTTTTTCACAACCAAATTTTTGACATTTGCAATTTTGTTGTAGCTATGATTGCGGGATTCATGTGATAACTTATTTGAGAGAGTGGCCCCACATGGAACACAAAAATTGGCCTAAGATGACTATGCCAGATTATACAGCAGTAAGAAGCATGCCATATGTTTGTAATTGTGCAGTATTTGTAATCAATGTTCACAAGTAATCAAAGTTTGCCATATATTTTTTGATGTAGGAACAATTTGGTAGCTTGAGGAAAGACTACTTGTGGTGGCTTATCAACCATCCAACAAATTCAATCCAGGAGGCTGCAACAAAGTTACTGAAAGTAGGAAAAACTAATGGGAAAAGGAAGAGATAACTGCTCATTGTTAATAGTTCTGTTGAAACTGTAATCCATTTTGGCTTTCAAGTGTTGTGGCACTTTGGTTTTGTGTTGATGTTGGTGAACTTGTCTTTTGACAATTTAGATGTATGTAGTCTTGTTAGGGTATGTAAAAGTCCCTTTTTGAGGCTTAGAATCACGATATATGCAGCCTTATTGTAATGATAACATTGTAGTGACATTTTGGAAATTGTTGTCACTTGCATGGTAATAAGGTTGTTTTTTTTAAAAAATGGTTACTCCTTGTTGTGATGAATTTCCAACACTTATGTGTGGATTTCCAACATAAGTGTGTAGATTTCAAAGTCTCCAGAATTGTCCAATTTAACATGTAAAATATCATGCATTTGGAAGACATATACAATATCCAACATGACTCTTGTAATTTTACAAGTCCAACCAATTCATGTTCCAGTTGGCATATGGCATATGGCATATCTAAGAGAGTCTGACACATTTTCAAGACATATATGACGAATTTCCAACATAGATATGGTAATTTTCCAAGTCTCAGAAATTGTGTAATCTAAATTCATGCTTGCATTTCGTATATGGATTTCCAAGACAGATATGATATATTTTCAAGACATATATGACGAATTTCCAACATACTCGTGTAATTTTCCAAGTCTTTTGAGATCTTGCATTTCCCTTGCGTATGGATTTCCAAGACACATATGACATATGGATTTCCAAGACAGATATGAACCATTTCCAAGACACATATGATATATTTCCAAGACATATATGAACCATTTCCAACTTAATTGTGTTGTGTAATTTTCTGAGTGTCAAATCCTTAATTCTAACTTCATGCTTGCATTTCGCGTATGGATTTCCAAGACACATATGACGTATTTCCAAGACACATATGACATATTTCCAAGACATATATGAACCATTTCCAACTTACTTGTGTACTATGGTCATCCTCAAATCGTCCATGGTAGATTCATGTTTTCCCTTGCGTATGGATTTCCAAGACATATATGAACCATTTCCTAGACATGTATGATATATTTCCAAGACATATATGAACCATTTCCAACTTAATTGTGTTGTGTAATTTTCTGAGTGTCAAATCCTTAATTCTAACTTCATGCTTGCATTTCGCGGACGTATTTCCAAGACACATATGACGTATTTCCAAGACACATATGACATATTTCCAAGACATATATGAACCATTTCCAACTTACTTGTGTTGTGTAATTTTCTAAGTGTCAAATCCTTAATTCTAACTTCATGCTTGCATTTCGCGTTTGGATTTCCAAGACACATATGACGTATTTCCAAGACACATATGACATATTTCCAAGACATATATGAACCATTTCCAACTTACTTGTGTAATTTTCCGCTTCTTTGAAATCTTCCTAGATAAATTCATGCTTGCATTTCACATGTCTTTCGAGAACACATTTGACATCTACGTTTCCAAGACACATATGAACCATTTCCAAGACATTTAACACAAATTTCCAAGACTTTCTTGCGTTTTTACAACATGATTGTCAGGATTTTGTAAGTCAAAAAATTGAAACAATTAAGGCTACTTTAATGATACATACTCATCATGGTTTTCATCATCAACATTTTCAAATCTTAACACTAAAGGTTCTAGCAACACAAATGATGTCATGTAATATAATATAACTTATCATATTCATATAAGTCATGTACATTTACATAGTTATAACCAAATTTCATCTTGGTACTTAGGTCCAAAAGCCACAAAGTACCATCCTGAAATTCAAAAGGGCATTTACATTTGATTACAGAAAGCCAAAATATATTGTGTTTATGCACACAATAGCTGCTTTCCCAACCACCAAAAATATATAAGTTGGGATACATTCATAACTATGTATGGAGCAGCTATGTTCACCACCAAAATAAAAGCACTATATCTACTACACATTTCAGCTATGATTGGGGTTCCTGCAAGTCTTCACAGAATGTCCAGCCTCACCACATCTCGAGCAATGATACACTTTTTTGTTTTGAAATTGTGATTCAATCCTTTTAACTCTTGGTCTTCCTGCTAAACGAGAAGTCAATGGTGGTTTTAATAAGACACTTGATGAGTAGTCATCATATTTGAGGGAGTCTGGCTTAGGGATGTCATATGTCTCAACAGGAATCATGGATTTGTTGTACATTTTTTGCTGACTTGCCAGTAAAAAGCAATCCTCCACATATGCATATACATTCCCATGAATCTCTCTTATAGCAGTGCATGCATGTGAGCAAGGCAATCCTGACATCTGCCAAGCTTTGCAAGAGCATTCCCGTAATGTAAGATTGACCCGAATATCTCCTCCTCCAAGAGGTCTAACCCTAAAGCCAGCCAGTCCATAATCTTCTACATCTATTTTTTCAGACCTTTTCACATTTTCCATCAATTTGGCCTCCACATTTTGCCCCACACCATTTCTCCAATTCTTCATGCTCATTTTACTATTATACATCTTCTTAGCTAATTTTTCTCTATGCTCATGTATCAAAACAGCAACGTTGTGCTTCTTCTCACACACAAGCCAAGCATTGAAAGACTTGGCCAGATTTGTAGTTATCTTGTCCCATCTCTTATATGGAAACTTACTCATAGCCCATCTATCCATGTCACCATGTGTTTCAAGCCATTCTACCAATTCTGGACAGAAATCCATGAGAGTTGCCATACTTTCATTAAAATCAGCTTCAAGTCTTGCATATGCAATTGAATCAAGCATTTCTAGTGCAGTTTCCTTTTTCTGACCACTGGTCTTCCTCTGTCCCCTGGTGACCCTTAAGAACTCCTTACTATAATTCTCCTTCACATGACGATAGCAAAAGGCATGTCGCTCCGAACCAAAAATATCTTTCACTGCACTTCTGATTGCACTATGTCTGTCAGATACAATTGTTAGCTCTAATGATCCCGTTATCTCCTTGATGTTTCCTAAGAACCATGACCAATCTTCAGAGTTCTCCCCACTCACAATGGCATATGCTAGTGGAAATAACTGATCGTCTGCATCATATGCTTGTGCTCCCAATAAGGTCCCCCTGTATGGACCGCTCAAATGGGTTCCATCCACAAATATAATGGGTCGAACACCTTCCAAAAACTCTTTTATACAACATCCGTATGCAATAAAAAGTGCTTGAAACTCATTCTTTGTTGATGCAACATATTTTGCTACTGTATCTTTATCACTTTCCTTTAGCCTATCACAAATCCAAGGGATCAACATATAAGAATCCTTAGGCCGACTATGTAACTGAACCAATGCTTTTTCTTTTGCCCTATATGCTTGCTGGTAGTCGAGGCTCAAACCGTACTCTCTTTGCAAGTCTGTTCTTATGTCATTTGGGGATTTATCTATGCGACCCCGCAGCTCGTCTAATATGACAACTGAAGTTAGTATGCATCTTTTCTTGTGGGGGACAACAAGGTTATCTTGGGCAAAGTGCATGTGCTCATTCATGAATCTTCTTACAACAAGGAATGTATTTTTCTTATCCACACCATATGCTGAAACTTTCCATGGACAAGTATCTACCTTGCACTTGACAATAATTTTATCCTTATCATTCTTCACATAATCATATGTGAAATAGTGTGCAATGCTGTATTTGTATAATGCACTTCTGAATGCTGCAGCATGTGGAAATCTTTGACCAACTGACATCAGCTCATCCTTCCACTTTAAAGAACTCCTAACTGGTATTGTACTTGGTAAACTCTCCACAATTAAACTATCTGCATTCAATGCTCTTTGCCCACTTTGTATACATATTGGAGGTGGCACACATTGTATGGGAGATGGTGTGCTTGAGTTGTCTGCCTCAAGTTCCCATATACTTGGAGATACTGATCTTCCAAATGAAGGTACTGCCAAATCATGTATCCTGCAAATACAAGTTAATTGTCATAAATTACAATTGACTTAGTTGAATATACAACTTCTTGTTCAATGAGCAAAATATCATAACAAGCTTCATAACTTACATTTCTATGTTATCCACTTGTGATGCTTGTTTTAACTCTTCCACATTCTGACAAACAAACACATGCCCATTGGTATTGTTGTAGTCAATCAATTGTGCAACTCCAACATCATCTACAAGGTCCAATAATGTGTCCCCGACAAAACTAATTGTGTACTTCATGTTGAATCCACCACTTTCCGGCCACACATCTATTGCTATCAAACTTTTAAGCTCTTCATATGAAATCCCTTTACTTATCATTCTTCCAATTACAATCCCACCCTCATATATCATCTTTCCATCCAAGTTCTTAACATATTTTCCTCCCACATGGAAGATGCAAAATAATTGTTTTGCACAACTGCTACTCATTCTCCTTGTGTGTTGCTGCACATAATTAATTCCCACATTTTAATGACATGCCAAAATTAAGTCAATTACAAGTTTAGAACTGAAATAGACAATTTAACAACATAACAATTGCATTATATCAACTCAAAGTTTTATAATTTATGGACAAGTTAGCTTAACATCAATTAGACTTGCCAGTGTAAATACTGACTGTCACCCAAGAGGGGGGTGAATTGGGTGATGGTGTAAAATGTGAGTTTTTTTTTCTTTCTAAAACACAGTGAAGACAATCTTTAAGATTCTTTTGGGTTTATCACTGAAAACATGAAATATACTAAAGAGTAAATAAGATGGATATGTTGGAAATTAAGAGAGTAAAGGGAAGAGATAATGCAAACAGAGTTTATCCTGGTTCGGTCAACCCAGACCTACATCCAGTCCTCAGGATCCACCTGAGATTTCCACTTCCCTCTTGTTTAACTCGGGCACAAGAGAAGCCTTTACAACCCACAGGTTTTACGAACACAGGTTCACCTGTCAACCTTTACAGAGTTTTACTGAACCCACACATTCTACTTTAACCTTAGGATACATAATGGCATTCACAAGAACATATGCTCCATTTGCAACGCACATATAACAACTTACTACACAAATAACCATATTTACAACATCAGACATTATGAATACATATACATTAGTGCCATTTGAACAACAATTCCGCCACCAATACATATTATTTATAGTAGATATGGGAATTCTTACACACAAATTTCTAAGACACATATGGCAAATTTTCTACACATATTTCACCAACTTATAAGACATAGTACAAGTCTTCATATGCTATACTTTTTCACATTTTCAGCAAATTCCAAAACACTTATGACAAATTTCCAATACATATATTGTTAGAATCTTAAGTTTTGATGAAGACTGACCCATAGAAAACATAAGTAAATAAGATCTGATAGGTAAAACAAAGCGCAAGTTACCTTTGGAATAAAACAAGTAAAATATGTTAGGTAACAAATCATTATCAAGTGTCGCTAATGAAAGGCTCAAAGCAAATGGAAACTTAGCAGAACTCTAAGAATAAATATCTCTATCGCTAAGGGTATCTCTATAGCTAATAGACAGAGCTATAGCAAGTAAAGACTTAGAAATAACAAAGTTAATATCTATCGCTAGGTCTAGCACCATCGCTAAGAAAAATCATATCGCTAGTAGCTCATTAAGAACATGAAAAATAAAAGGAAGTATAACCATCTAAACAATGAACCATGTCCTTGAGCTAATGGAATCAGCTAGCGATAATAGAGTAAACTATCGATAACAAAACGCTTTAGATAATGAACATTCAGATAGCTAGTACCTGAGAGGAAGAATGAGTCTAGTGATAACATAGTTGCTAGCGCTAACAGTTTCATCTATCGATAGTAGGATACCTGGAATTACTTCTGATCAATAGAATAATCACCTCAGTATCCTTGAAGCTAATGAGCAATCAAGTAACTAGCAATAATCGGATTAGCTATCGATAGAGAAAAGTTTATTGATATGATATTGCTAGAGCACTAAACATTGAACAAAAAGAATATGTTAGCTATGGTACTCTTGTCTATCGATAGAGAATGTTTTTAAATACCTTATATATTGTCTCTATCTCATTATGCTAACAAGACTAAGCTTGCGATAGCAACTTCTATGCATTACATGATTATTTTATCAGCTAATAGTTTAAAGTGCAGAACTCACACAATGTAGTTAGCGATAACAGATCAAGCTAGCGCTACTGAAAAAGCTTCCAAAAAGTACAGTTCGTACAGATGCACAGAACGCTAAGTCCATCTCTCTCCTAGCTCACCCTACGCAAGAAGTAGTTGAAGCTAGAGCAGAAAGTTAAGCCTGATGAAGAAGCTGCATTAAATGCCAACGGCTATGAGCTCCCAACGATTAAATTCAAACGGCTTCTTGAAGATTAAACGCTAGGGCAAAATCTGAGAAGAGATATAAATACAGAACTTGAGCATTTATTGAGTGACGACGAAAAACAAGAATATTCACGAACTCATTCATTGCTCTCTGTTTTCTTGTATTTATTGTTTTAGAGATTTTATCTGTACTTAACTGTTTATCAAAATCAGTTCATTAAGTGAATTAAGTGAACATATTTATTGAAATCCTCTACTGTTTGAGGTTGTTCTGAAAGCTTGGTGCTTTAGAACAGGGATATTGCCTTACAAGTAGTAAGGGGGAGTGTTTAGAGAGATTCTAAAACTCTGTAAAGGTTGACAGGTGAATCTGTACTCGTAAAACCTGTGGTTAGTGGAACCCAACAAGGTGTTGGAGAACTGGACGTAGGCAGTGTTGGCCGAACAAGTATAAAGTTTTAGAGTTGATTTTATTTATCATCAGTTTAAACTTTGTTTGAAAGCACAATTCACCCCCCCTCTTGTGTGATTGCCTCTTTCATATATGATAAATTTCCTAGCACATTTGACGATTTTCTAAGACATACAAGCAGTCTTCAAAGGCTATGCTTGGTTCCTACTCCATATTTTCAGCGAATTCCAAGACATGAATGACAAATTTCCAACACACGTATGACATATTTCCTAGACACATTTGACAAATTTCTAAGAAATAGTACAAGTCTTCAAAGCCAATACTAGGCTTCATATTTTCAGAGCATTCCAACACACGTATGACAAATTTCCAAGACACATTTGACAAATTTCTAAGAAATAGTACAAGTCTTCAAACCTTATACTGGGCTTCATATTTTCAGAGCATTCCAACACACGTATAACAAATTTTCAAGACACATTTGACGAATTTCTAAGACATAGTACAAGACTTCAGAGGTTTAGATTCAAGATATGAGAATTTTCTACTTGGGGATAAGCATTTACCTGTACTTGGAAGTGATTCCAACAGCTTGCTTACCACAACACTGATCTCCTTGCCTTCTAAAAATTTTCAAAACACATCAATGAGTGTGCCGATCGCCATGAGTAGATGGAGGGAGAGAACGTGTGTGTGAGGCTGATGAGTGTGTGCTTGAGTGAGTGTTGTGAGTGTGCTGAGCCATATATTGGTTCACTTTCCTCTTTCTTTTCCAAGGGCACAATGGTCTTTGAGGCAATCTCAATTATTTTCACTTTGCCCCCTTGGGGGCTCAGTGAAGTTTCAGAAAGTTGGGGGGGAATCTGAAATTAACTCACTATTAGGGGGGCAAACTGAAATTTTCCCAAAAATAATTCGGTTAAAATCGAAATATTAAAAAAATTAAAAAAATATTTTTTTCCATAATTTTCTTTTTATACACTTAAGTTTTAAAATCCAAAACTTAAAAATATACCTTTTTTATTTTAATTTAAAAAATGATATTTCATATATCATTCATCAATATTTAGTTTTTAAAATTTTTATTATGCTTTTTTTGGATGAAGTAATGTTGAATACATTTTTTTCTTTTTATTTTGCTTTTTTCCTAGAAATCTTATATTATGTTTTTAGTTTATATATTGTATTATGTTATTTGGGATCTTATTGAGGTTGTTAGGTTTATAATTTGTATTGAGTTTTACTTATTAAAAATTCAAAACGTCTAATTTAATTAAAAAGAAAAAAATTCGGTTATTAACCGAACCGAACTAAAATATTTTGGTTAATTAAGTTTTAAAATCCAAAACTTAAAAATATACCTTTTTTTATTTTAATTTAAAAAATGATATTTCATATATCATTCATCAATATTTAGTTTTTAAAATTTTTATTATGCTTTTTTTGGATGAAGTAATGTTGAATACATTTTTTTCTTTTTATTTTGCTTTTTTCCTAGAAATCTTATATTATGTTTTTAGTTTATATATTATATTATGTTATTTGGGATCTTATTGAGGTTGTTAGGTTTATAATTTGTATTGAGTTTTACTTATTAAAAATTCAAAACGTCTAATTTAATTAAAAAGAAAAAAATTCAGTTATTTCGGTTATTAACCGAACCGAACTAAAATATTTTGGTTAATTCAATTTCGGTTATTCGATAAATCGATTTCAGTTTGGTGTTTAAACTTTTTACTATTCAGTCACTCGGTTATTTCGGTTTATACCGAAAACCGAACCAAATAACCGAGTACTTACCCCTGTTTCTAGGGACTTGTAGAATTGATTAATCAACTAAGAACCATTTTTCACTATGCCCAAAACCTGAACTTTTTAAAATAATTTCTTCTAAAACAACTAAAAGACACTTTTTAATTTATTAAGGAATGGGCCTTTATTAAAAACATTTAGAAAACCAATTCTTATGTAAAACAAAATCAGTGGTTCTTAAACAAATACATGTGTTTGTCACCGGCCGCAAGTGCACGGGTCGCGCCAAGTAATAAAGTGATAAGTAAAGTATCGTTCCCATGAGGATTTGGTCTAAAACCCGGTCAAACAATGATTGTCACACTCTCGCCCAATTTGAGTGACACAAATGTTGAAATTGGATATTAACAATGAAAATAAACCTATGCTAAATGAAAATAAAACTATAAACAAGTGATTCTCCAACTTCAAGGATAAAATGGGTCCTAAGATTATCTATCCCCCTTATACTTCTTAAAACTCAATTGACCTCCCCTCAAAGAAGCTCTCAACGAAACCACGTGCTAATCTAGGGTTCATAGAGTACTTGTAAACGCTCTCTCAAGTCAAGAACAAGTGTTTAGTCTTATTAATTGCACAATCTCTTGCTACAAGTTAATAAAACCCAATTATCACGCTCCAACCCTAATGTGACTATGCAAGGCTAGCAAGTATATCTCTATCTTACCAACAAAACCATCCATCCATGCAAACTTCAGGTTCTTGCACTATTTTACCCAAGTTCTATACTCAATCTAGCCCTCTCAAGCATCAATCAAGTGAACCCAACATCTAAATGGTGATCAAGCACTTAGAAGCATTAGGAACAGAGTAAAATAAGCACATAGATATCATTAATCACAACATAAGAGGAGGAATCAAGAATCAATCCATACAAGGGTTCAAAATAATCCTAGAATACAAGTATTTTAGCTACTCATGTTCTACAACTCCATGGGAGCATATATATACAACATTACAAAACAAAACAAGAGAAGAGAATGAAGATGGAAGAGATAAACCAAGAGAGGAAGCCCAAATCTCTTCAAAGCTCCAAGCCCAAGCTAAATCCCCACCAAGATCCAAGCCCTAGCAGAGCAAAACACCCCCAAGAATGCCCAGAAGTCGAAGAATGTCGAGCTCCCTCGAAACCCTAGCTTTTATATCACTTAAATCTGTCAAAAAAACGTGCAGCAGAGCAGTCCGTTTGCCGTGGCGAAGTCCACGGTGAACTATGATTGTTTCTGCCTCTTTTTGGGGGGTTTTGGCTCGCCGTGGGTTTGCCGCGGCGAGCTGGGACATGTCTGTAATTTTGGAAATTCGGGGACCTGTCTGTAATTTAGGAATTTCGAGGTCCTTTTCTGTAATTTTTACAATTCGTTCAGAAACTTCTATTTTTCCCTTTTTTCTTGAAATTTCAGCTTCTAACCCTAAATTCTCCCCTTTTTAAGTGTTCTTCTTAATCCGGGATCCCTTGGTTATTGTATCAAAATATTCCTACAATATTTACATAAAACAACGTAAGAAACTCACTAGAAATGTGATCAAAATCCACACTAATAAACAATAATGTGCAACCAAAAATCAAATGAGCATTTTCCTATCTTGAGTATCTAAAAATTATAAATGATTGAATAAAACCTCAAGGAAAATGTGCTGAAAATACATGAATTCCAAGAGTTATCAACATGTAATCATGTTTTATGACATACTACAAGACCCAGGTTTCTCTTACTAGCTTCAAACCTGTAATTCTACTATTTCATTAATTTATCCTATTGGAGCCTCTAGGTACTTTGTATATTTAATTTTTCAATTTAGCATGATTTTAACGTGTTCTTGCAAATTCTAGCACCGTCATCTTCTCATTTCATACCCCCAAAATTCGCTTATCAACAACCCAACAATAACAATCGCATTATCTAGTACAAAAATCACTAACTCAAGCTTTCCTTTATGCTTAGCTTAGATACTTGAATTTTCTCTCACTAAGCTCCAACATTAAAGAGCCATCAACTCCCATTTAACCATTTAATATTGCTATAAAAATTCATTTCCAATCCTAATGGTTATGTGCTATGAGCTTTATCCCACATTAACTCCTCTTCTAAAATCATGATGGGATACTCATTTTCAACAAAATCTCGTTTTTTCTTGGCAAAACAGTGGCTGTTCAATACAGAGCTTATGAGACTAATTAATAAATTTTATCCTCTCAATCAAATGTAACACATGAAGTCCTCAAAGAGCCATAGACATTCCATTTTCATTCCCTAATCATCTAAACGCTTTATAATTGTTTAGATAGGGGCATTTCCTTAAAGTTCAGCTTCACATGATTCAGTTTTGGTATATATGTATCACCATATCCTTAATATAGCATTTATATTACTCATCAATATCCCATTCAAGCATTTGACACTTTTCTCATATATTGAGCACATTTTACATTGTTCTCGAATGTACGTTTTTCCAGGTTTTAAAATTATTCATCCAATTGTTTGCCTCACCAAAGTTGTTTTTTTTTGGGAAAACCATGGTTTGCCTCACCAAAGTGTTTTCGGATCTGCCCAAACACAAATAAAAAATAGTCTTACATATGTATTTGCATTGTTGATTTATTATTTATATACTTTATAGTAATGTGCAGATGAAAAAAGTAATCTGATCACAACCATCCAAAATCGCTTTTTCCCTGAAATTTGTTATACTCAAACTGCATTATATGGAATCATTTTTGTCACTTTAAAAGCTATTATCACTAACAACTATTACTATATGCTTTTTTGTGAAGGTATATATTGGATCTTATGAAGTTCTCCTTATCGTCAAAGACGTCATTTACAGACTTATTCCAACCCAAAAAGATACAAATTTAGAACTATCAAATACCATCACAGTCCAAGTTAAAGAAAAGTGGGGTTCAAATCAATGATGGTTGGAAGATGAAGATAATGATGTCAAAAGCAATGAGAAAAATTCTATTTGTTGAAGCAGAAGAGAGTTTTATTGACTAGCTTTTGAAGGTGAAAATAATGATATCAAAATCAACGAGCAAAATTCTATTTGATGAAGTAGAAGTGGGTTTTACAGACCATGACTATACCATTAGGTGTAGTTGAACGTTTTGCTCAAGGCAATACTGGTTTAGGCTGCATCGATAACTTATATAAAAGCTTGGCTCATATTGATTCAACAAGATATTTCAAATCAGATATGAAGAATGATTGCTTCTCATAAAGTGAAAAACCAAATGTTCCTGACATGGAATGAAGATGCAAAATGATGGAAACAAAGAACACAGAAGCAAAAAAGACTAATGAAACATAGAAAAAAAAACAAAAGATAGAATTTGAAATCTAGCAATACTTAGCTCTAATACCAAATGATGGAATAAGGGATACAATACGTGTAGGTATTGGGGGATCCTAGAAGCTGCTCTGACATTAACCTCAGCTTTGACAATTGGTTTGAAGTCATTGCTCGGAGTCTCCAATAAGAGAAAGAGAGTAGAAAAGTGTAGCAAAATGATAATACAAATATTTGGGATTTGTGTAGTAAAAAATCAATCATTATTATCAATGATATCATGGCATAGAGAACTTTCTCTTCTCATTTTTGGCGTGGCTATTATTATATAACTGTGAGATAAATCCAGTAATTTGCCTTTGAATTATCATACTTTTAAGGATATGCAGTTAATCTATATATATAGTTACTATCAAATTAACGGTGACTTTTCTTGCCCCAATTTGATGTGGCATGGTTTTCCTCTTGATGTGAACTTCGTTACTTAATTTGAGGTAATTTCCCATAATCTTTAGGGGGTGTGGGTTGAGCATGTGCTTGTAAATAAAATGCACATCATTTCATAGATAATATCGGTTTACTTGAAAATTTTTCAAGGGATACTTTAATTGACACTATATTTTTAGTGTCAAAAGTTATTATACTAAAATTTATTATATTTTTAGTGAATTTAGTTTGGAATATTGACATTTTTTCCCTAAAATTTGATATGAATAAGATCATTCTTGACAATTATGGCAAGCGCAACTTATATGCTTATACTAAATAGCTTAATTAGACTAGTTCGATACTTTTTTTCATAGTTTCTACGTTGAATTATATGGCTGCTATTAAGGATAACAATAACCATATGGTAAGAAAAAGCATCATTGCAAGTAGGAGGAAGCTTCATGTTCGTAATTTAATTTCGTAGTATCTGCTTCACTAATTTTAAAAATAATCACGTTCATAATCTGTGTCAATAATTAAGTTTTGAAGAGGAGATAAATTTATTTGATAAAAAAAAAGAGCAGATAAATTTAGTTGAAAACCTTTCGGCCTAGCCGCAGTAGGTTTTGAGTTCAATCCCCTCACTCTTCATGGGCCTACAATCCAAATTAAAAAAAAAATGGAGTAATTTTGATGAAAAAAAAAGTTAAATTTATAGAGTAATTAGTTTGAAAATTGTAATATGCATGACCAAGACACTACTTTATTAGGGTAATTTACAAATCTATACTTCTTGAAATCTCCTAAGAACACTCTCATTGGTCCACATGTCAAATAATCTATACATAATCCAGGTCATAATGGACAGTTTTGTTCTTAATTTTAGATTTCATTATCAATAATTAATTATTACACATTATATATCTGTTTTGGGAAGATTTTTTTTTTAAAAAAACTTGAAAGATACTTTAAAATTGAGCTAAGATTAATCACATAAATATAAGAAACTTATTTCAAACTTATTTTAATTTACAAAGTCTGATTTTCAAATTTCCATCCCATTGTTAACAATAAATGTGTTCCTAATAATTTAAAATCAATTACCCCTATTTTAGGCAACAAAAACAAAACATAAATATATGTTTTTCAATCTGCCATATTTCCAAATAAATATATCATATATATTAAAAAATCAATGGCATTAACCATATTTTTATTGACAAAGTTTATTTTTATTCAGAAAGTCTGATTTTCAAATTTTCATCCCCACTGTCAACAATGAATGCGTTCCTAATAATTTAAAATAAATTACCACTTTCAGTCCAAAAAAAATCAAGGACATAAATCAAGGGCATATTTAGAAAGTTTATTTTTTTATTCAGAAAGTCTAATTTTCAAATTTACATCCCCATTATCAACAATAAATGCGATGCGTTATTCCTAATAATTTAAAAGTAAATGGCCACTATTTTAGGCGAAAAATTAAAATTAAAATTAAAATACTCATAACAATCTTACTGATTATGATTGGGTTTTATGGTAGGAAACATCATTAAAGGAAAAAATTAAAATTAAATGAATTCAGGATTTAACTTTAAAATTAGAAAATGTTTTAAGGATGCCTATAAATATACCTTGTAGAGAGTTTTATTTTTTAGACCAAACTGAGAAACGTTGACGATTTTGGAATTAAAAATTTGAACCAGAAAAAAAAAATTGTTTCACTTTCTGCAATAAAAATTAGAAAGAAATGCGGAATGGAAATGGTAGAATTTGATTGTTACGATTGTTTTATTCCGAATAAATCATGAGTTAAATTTAAATAAATTGTCAACGTGATTATTTGGTAATCCAAATTCAAAATGCTGTTTATATGATTAAAGGTAAAGATCAAATAAAAAAAATGAATAGTATATATCACCAAAAAAAAAATCAATAATTAATACACTATATTATTCAATTCAATTCTTTATAAATCATATCAAATGTAAATTGACAGCAAATTCGGTTACGAAGCATTGACTTTTTTCTCGGTGCAGTTGGGTGGCACCAACTACCACTTTAAATATTTGAATTTTCATAGTGATAATAATTTATTACAAAACCAAAATACAAACAGTTTCACTTTCACCAATCGTTAATCATCATTCAATTTCTTGTGTTGTCTTATATTGTGTGTGCGTTCAGGACGAAATCTTTCACGCAAAATTCTTTCATTTGCAGTAATCTCATATGGCTGCTATATATGTGGTATGGGGCAGTATCATCATGTTCTTTTAAACCATGACTGCTGGACCATAAATGTGAAGGTTTTGAGTGTTTTGCCTTTTGTGCAGTGATATATGATGTAGAGGTTAGTGTGTTACATTGTTATATCAGAATATTCTTTGACGGCTTTGTGGTAATGACGTGGTTATCCATTGATTCTGAATTTTTAAGGAAACATACGTTGTCCTCACCAACGTGGTTATCCATTGATTCTGAATTTTTAAGGAAACATACGTTGTCCTCACCACCATTACACAACATGGTTTGATTCTTTGTTTCAGAGGCATCCTATGGGAGGTACATTCGTATATACTTTGTAGATTCTTCATCCAACGATGTCCAAACTTTATCAACCGTGATTTTCAGATCATTCTTCGTGAGAACTCTCGGTTTGATCTCCTTACAGATGTGATTAAGTCCCAATTTTTGCTGTTCCAACTTCTTCATATTCTTGCATTTTCAGCTCATAGTGATCCAATCCTCATGGGTTAGTCATATCATTTTCCATGACATTTGTAGATATATATTAACCAATCCTATATTTGTTAGTTTTTTGTTATTGAAGATGTATTCGGCATGATCTCCAACGTCAGTACTTTGAAGCAAATTTATGTTGACAGTTATTTGTTTGGAAAATTTTGTTTTAATGTAATTGATGATTGGTTTGTCTTTTTCATTTTTCATACCATTAAAGTTTGAATTTATAGCTATGTGAACTTACTCTTACACTTCGTTTGCTTTATACGCAGTGGTAACTCTTTTTTTTTTTTTTTTTGTCCTACGTGGCCCTTCTGCGTATTGGGCTTTCTACACGTACTCATTCATCAATGATAAGGAAATGCTATTGTGGTTCTTGAGTGGACTAAGATGGAGAGAATAAGAGGTTACTTGCATTTTTTTAGGACCACACAATGCATAGTTTTTTTCTATTTAAGGCCACATAACATATAATTGACACTTCATTGTTGTCGTTCTTTGTTTTTAGGAATGACAATTTTCATAAATCATTACAATCTAACAAGGGCTCACTTTGAATATGAGCATTCAGAGGCTGAAGCTTTCAAACAAAGGATCCGTCACAAGCATTTAGAATGACAATTGCACGATATGCATAGACGGATATTTTATCATACAACCAACAATAATTTAATTAAAAAATGAAAATATCTTTGCAGGAAAAATGATAAAAACAAAAAAAGAACATAAAAATTACTAAATGCCACAAAAGGTTAATAAATTTCGATAATCCATATTAAGGTGAATGTAATGTTCTCAAAATTAGACAATATTACATAGCTACAAAATTAGGAAATACATTAGTAACAGCAGCTTCTAGTGAAGAGTCAAAAAGAAGTTGGATTTATCCAGAGAGGATAGAGGAGAGACATCAGCAAAAATTCTACATACCTCTCAAACCCTTTCCCTTCTTTATTTATATTCTCACATTTTCCAAATTAATAATACTGTGTCCATTCATAAACGTCAAAGATCCTAAAATGAGGTCTTCGAATTCAAGAAAAACAGACATAAACACTCCTTCATTGTTAAAAAAGTACTTCGTCACCTCACAGTGGTGCTCGCTTGCAACCTAGCCCCTTAAAGAGGGGGTTACCGGGGACGACAATTTTTTAGGTCAAGTGGTGAAGTTGCGATTTGTTGGAAAATAATTCAAATTATAAAATTCAAATGAATTTGATTTATTCATTTGAAATAATTAATATTACTTTAGTAAATAATAATAATAAAAAAAGAGATGATCACACAATCACAGCACTTGCATCATAAAGTTATTTGTGACCATTTGAGCCCGCAAAAGCCATTGACATTATAATGCAATATATGCAAGCGTGGGCACACACACAACGTTACTTAATTTTAGAGCTGGTAATAGGGGCGGGTCCAACAGGTTCATTGATGACTTCTGGGAATTCATGTAATGTTAGCACATTTTCCTTGAGTTTTATTCAATCATTGATGAATTTTGGATACTCAAGATAGGAAAATGTTCATTTGAGTTTTGGTTGCACATCATTGTATATTTATGTAGATTTTGATTATTTTTATAGTTAGTTTCTTATGTTGTTTTATGTAATTTTTATAGGAACATTTTGATGCAATAAACAAGAGATTATAGCCCTTCCACCAAGCGCCCAAGTGAACAAAAATAAGAGAAAAGCAGAGCAAAGTACCAGAATAAAGGAGACTTCGTCGTGGCCTCGCCACGGCGACCAGCATCTGCCCCTGCCCTGTTTTTGGCTAGCTTGCCGTGAGCTCGCCGCGGCGAAGCCACGGCGAGCGACAATTGTTTCTGGAATTTTCGGGACTTCGCCGTGGG
Organism: Mimosa bimucronata; assembly: GCA_037074515.1. Lineage (NCBI taxonomy): Eukaryota > Viridiplantae > Streptophyta > Magnoliopsida > Fabales > Fabaceae > Mimosa > Mimosa bimucronata. The sequence goes on from CM073446.1 coordinate 9,915,506, forward strand.
CTTGCCGCGGCGAAGTCACGGCGAACTTCGTGCGATACTGCGCGTTTTGACAGAAAGACGGGCTGAAATGAAATAAAAACTAGGGCTTCGAGCTTATTCGGCATTCTTCGACTCTTGGGCATTCTTGGGGGTGTTTTGCATCATATTATCAAACATCACCTAATCATGTCGAAGAGATCGCTCCCATTCATGAGAAAAAGCCCACAGTAGAGGAGATGCTTCAGCGTATTTTGGATAATCAAAATGAAATGAGAGCTTGGACAAAAGAAAAATTTATTGAACATGCATTAGCTCTTGAACATTTAGCATCTAGGGCAAATGAATTGGCTTCTACCATTGAGTCTTTAAAGCAAAAAGGTGTTTTCATTGATAATTCAAATGACTCTGATGTGGAAGAGGCCATTTCTAGTGGACAATTGACTATGGGGAGTGACAATGTGCTGTCAATGGTTTGTAATACTTTTGTGGGTGATTGTGAGCTAGAAATTAAAGAGGGAGAGAATAACATTAAGTTTCCAATTGAAGTTTCGAGTGGGGAGCCTAATTTTGTTCATTGGGAACAAATGAATAGAGAGAAAATCCCTGCAATCTGTGTTCAAAATCCCCCTACTGATAGCTTGACTCTTACTGATGGGAGTCAAGTAGATTTTATTGGGTTTTCAAAATATTTGGGGGTTAATGAGGATAAAGTTGAAACAATTGAATTCATACCTCCCATGTCCCATAATGCATCATGTTCCTTAAAATCACTTTTGATTGAGGGGTCATGTAATTCTTGTATAAATGAATACCTAATATTTTTGAAGCCTTGTCTTTTGAAGAGAAATGAAGACAAGGTGATTTTTGTTTTTGATACGTATGATTAGCAATGGAAAAGTCTGGCTGAAGGCTATAAACTTAGCGCTTCTTGGGAGGCAACCCAAGCTTTAAAAATTTAATATTTTTTCATGTTTGTTTTTCTTTAGTAGGTGTGACCTCTTTTGAGCATTTTCAAGGTTTGTCATCAAAATTAACATGAGGCAAAGGAAAGCAAGCTTGGAGCACAAAGAGCATTTACAGGGAAGTTTCTTGCATTTCCAATTTGCTTAGAACTGACTGAATTGATGATAAACTGTTGGTTAACATTGACATGAATTTCAATTTTGGAAACTTGGACAATCACTTGTCATTTTACAATAAGTATGATTTAGATTGATTTAGTATCCACTGAACTAAAATGTGGGATCCAATGATAGAATGGTTGTTTAGATTATATGTTTAAGAGGAAGTTGTGGTCAATATTTTTGGATGTTGGATCTGCATTATTGAGACTAGCTTTCTGACCATTTTGTAAATTAAAATAAAATAGAATTTTTGGTACACTCGAGTTGGAAATGATTTGAAAGCCTTAATTTGGAGATTTTGTGGCATTTTAGCATATATTTTCCTTCTCAGCTGATAACTCTAGAACCTATCTTGGAATCTTTTGAGGCTTTGCAATGATTTTGCATGATTTTGGAAAATGATATGGGCATTCTTTCAAATGCGTTTGAGCCTTTCAAGCCTACCTTTGAATCATTTCCATTTGAACCCCCATTTGAGCCTTAAATGAAAAACCATGAGTTTCTTTTTGAAGCCCTCAATAGACCCTAACCTTTGCAGCCTGAAAAACCATGAATTACCTTAATCTTGAGATGATTGATAATTTGATGATTATGATTGGTGGTGAGGATTGGTTTGGTGATGCGGAGATGAATATGATTGTAAAAGTGGGTATGAGGAATATTACATAATGGTCAATGAATTGTACTCCAAAGTCATTTCAAGTTATAAAAAAAATATGGAAAAATAAAAAAAATGAAAAAGAGTTTAGTTTCAATAAGACTTGGAGTGCTGAAGAATTGTTCTCTGGCTTTGCACACACACACTTAATAATTGTTGGGAAGTTTGTTCTTAATGTGTGAGTTTTGCATTCTTCCATATTCCATTGATTTCCTATTGAATATATCTTCTTGAGCAACTAATGAGGAAAAACTCCCTGCATGCATAGTAAGTGGATAATTTATCAATCTGACAATCTCATATTTTGTTTTACTCGAGGACGAGTAAAAGTCTAAGTTTGGGGGTGTGATGACTTCTGGGAATTCATGTAATGTTAGCACATTTTCCTTGAGTTTTATTCAATCATTGATGAATTTTGGATACTCAAGATAGGAAAATGTTCATTTGATTTTTGGTTGCACATCATTGTATATTTATGTAGATTTTGATTATTTTTATAGTTAGTTTCTTATATTGTTTTATGTAATTTTTATAGGAACATTTTGATGCAATAAACAAGAGATTATAGCCCCTCCACCAAGAGCCCAAGTGAACAAAAATAAGAGAAAAGCAGAGCAAAGTACCAGAATAAAGGAGACTTCGCCGTGGCCTCGCCGCGGCGAAGTCACGGCTACCAGCATCTGCCCCTGCCCTGTTTTTGGCTAGCTCGCCGTGAGCTGGCCGCGGCGAAGCCACGGCGAGCGACAATTGTTTCTGGAATTTTTGGGACTTCGCCGTGGGCTCGCCGCGGCGAAGTCACGGCGACCTTCGTGCGATACCCGCGTTTTGACAGAAAGACGGGCTGAAGTGAAATAAAAGCTAGGGCTTCGAGCTTATTCTGCATTCTTCGACTCTTGGGCATTCTTGGGGGGTGTTTTGCTCTGTTAGGGCATGGAGTTTGGAGGGGATTGAGCTTGGGCTTGGAGCTTTGAAGAGATTTGGGCTTCCTCTCTTGGTTTATCTTCTCCATCTTCATTCTCTTCTCTTGTTCTGTTTTGTAATGTTGTATATATATGCTCCCATGGAGTTGTAGAATATGAGTAGCTAAATACTTTGATTCTAGGATTATTTTGAACCCTTGTATGTATTGATTCTTGATTCCTCCTCTTATGTTGTGATTAATGATATCTATGTGCTTATTTTACTCTTCTCTTAATGCTTCTATGTGCTTGATCTCCATTTAGATGTTGGGTTCACTTGATTGATGCTTGAGAGGGCTAGATTGAGTGTAGAACTTGGGTAAAATAGTGCAAGAACCTGAAGTTTGCATGGATGGATGGTTTTGTTGGTAAGATAGAGATATACTTGCTAGCCTTGCATAGTCACATTAGGGTTGAAGCGTGATAATTGGGTTTTATTAACTTGTAGCAAGAGATTGTGCAATTAATAAGACTAAACACTTGTTCTTGACTTGAGAGAGCGTTTACAAGTACTCTATGAACCCTAGATTAGCACGTGGTTTCATTGAGAGCTTCTTTGAGGGGAGGTTAATTGAGTTTTAAGAAGTACAAGGGGATAGATAATCTTAGGACCCATTTTATCCTTGAAGTTGGAGAATCACTTGTTTATAATTTTATTTTCATTTGGCATACGTTATTTTCTTAGTTGATTTTTAATCTGGACCGGGCCCCAAAAACCCTTTTTGAATATGGGTTTGATTTTTCAACCCGGACCATATTGTTCAGGTTTCAGGCTGGGCCCCAAAAAAGCCCTTTTTAAGCCGTTTTTTTATAATTTTTTTCCTTTTTTTCGAATGAACCCCGGTTTTATAATATACTCCCTCTGGTCCTAATCATAAGTTCATTTTGGCTTTTTAGGAGAAAATACTGATGCAAAATTAATCACTTTAAATTTTCTATATTTATGTTTTTTCCTCAAAATTAATTTATTCTACTTATAATCTAACCTATAATCTAATTACATATGACATATGTTATAATTTAGTTGTCTAAATCACTTCCTTAACTTCCACAAAAAAGTCAAAGTGATCTTATATTTAGGACTGAATGGAGTAATTCGTAAAGTGAGGATTATCTTCGGCGTTCACCAAAGTGGGGACCCTAAACCAAATAAAATAACACTAATAAAAAAAATGAGATTAAAACAAATAAAATAACACTAATAAAAAAAAAGAAAGTATTATATTTTTATCATTTAAATATTATTATATTTTTACTTTTTTAACCACCTCTGTTATATTTATTATTTTGTTTTTGTAAAAGAAAAAGAAAACGGGTTCAAGTTGGCCCACGGGTTTGACGGGTTAATCCGTCACGGGCTCGGGCTTGACTGGTTCGGCCCAAAAGACCTATTTTAATATGGGCCCTATTACCAGCTCTACTTAATTTTGATTATAACTCATTCACAGTCTTTGTATGACTATTCACTATATTTCATTAATTATCACTAACTTCCATTTACCAAGTAATAAGATCATTGTTTCAGTTCAACAACAATTTTTGTATGGCTATCAGCTGCATTTCGTTACATTTTCTTAGCTGTAAACACATGATAAATAAGACTATGCACAATAGGCGAGCTCGGTATAAGAGTGTTTGATTAAGTTCCTTTTTCTGTGTTTTCTCAATCTGTTTGCGCTTTGCAGTTCCTCTTAATTGTAAATTTGGACTTGGTTAGTAATACTTCCTCTATTCCTAAATATAAGACATATTTACCTAATTTAATTAAATTAATAATGTTAGTTAAGTTAGTTAAAATCACATGATACTGCCAAAAGATCATAACGACGTTCTTTTATTCCTATCCTTCATCCTTACTTATTTATTATTGAGGAGTATTAATAGAGATAATTTAAAAAAAAAAGTAAGAAAAATTAAAAGAGATCTTATATTTAGGAACAAGATCACCTCCTCAAATAAGTTCTATATCTAAGAAAGTAGTGAGTAATAGTTTCTCTATTTGCCTATAAAAAACGAAAAGAACAGTTCTTTTTTTTGCTTAAAGCCCCTGGTGTCCGGCCTCTTTGAAAACCGACTAATCCGGAGTCACCCCCCGGGATTAAAGGAACTTCCCAGGGTTTGAACTCGGGCCCTTTGGCAAAATGGTGGGGAGGTGCCTTACCATCCCACTTCTAACCATCCGAGTACTGCCCTTTGGGCGAAGAGAAAAGTTCTTTAAGAGGAGGGTGATCTCATTTATAGGTACATGTGGTCAGTGCATGTCACTTGACAAATTTGTATTTCTCTGGTCCTAAATTTAAGATCTATTAACTTAATTTGACTAGATTAATGATATTTCTTAAGTTAGTTAAAAGCACATATAATATTACCAAATACACTACTACAGAAATATCCTATAGCAGCGCTTTTTAAGCGCTGCTATAGCCAGTGCTGCAATAGGTCATATGACCTATTGCAACGCTTATTTTGTGTTATAAGCGCCGCTATAGGTAACCTATAGCGACGCTTATAATCTCAAAACCGCAGCTTTAGGTCATACTTAAATGAATTATTTTTTTAAAAAAATAAAAAAATAATGCCTATAGCAGCGCTCATTACGTAATAAGCGTTGCTATTTAACCTATAGCAGCGCTTATTACGTAATGAGCACTGCTATAGGCATTATTTTTTTAAAAATAAATTCATTTATTTTTGTTTTACACCCTCCTGCATCAGTGCAAAATTCCTAATGAAGACTTCATACATTCAAGCCTCGGAAAACATCAACCAATGCATATTAACAATCAATATGATGGAATAAGAAGAATCAGACAATGATACGTTCATATCAATATGATGGAATGAACATAAACTAAGAAGAGCAGCAACCAAAATATCTCTTCTAATTAAACTATCAACTTGCCATATCCAGAAACAAAAGAGCAAGAAACCATCAGAATTGTAACTGTTAAGCTCCTAAATTTCACATATTTCATCACAATTTTTCCCCATTTGTATATATTTTTGAAAGTGATGTTTTGAAATAGACATAAAAATTCAAAGAAAATCCTTAATGAAGGAGAAAGTGTTTGTGCATGAAAATTAGAGCTTAATGATTCTTTGCTTAAAAATTTGTGTGTGAATGTTATTAAATTTTAAAAGCTCATCAACCCTCTTTCAATCTTGTATAGGAAGAGGTGATAAAGAGAGAAAGCCAAAGAAATACAAGTAGAGCTGGAATGAAGAATGAATGATGACAAGAAGGCAAAGAACCATAATCAAAGTACGCTCGCCGTGGGTTCGCTGCGGCGAAACCCACGGCGAGTGTATTCATTCCCTGGATACCCCATTTGTTCGCCGTGACTTCGCCGCGGCGAAACCACGGCGAAAACACTTGATACTGCACGTTTTAATTAATTAACGCTGTCTGAAGGCAAAAAAGGACATTGAATGAGAGCAGAAACGGATAGAGAGCATTTAGGGCACATTTTGGATCATTTTGGAGCTTAAGGAGAGAGTGGGGAAGAGCTAGGAAGCTTGGAGAATCTTGGAGAGATTCAAGTTGTGATCTTGGTTTCTTTTCTTCTTCCCTTTTCTCTAATTTCTGCCATGTTTCTGCTTTTTATTTCTATTTTCATTTCTTATTTACTCATGTGTAACTAAACCCCTATTCTAGGGTTACTTTGAACCATTTGATGGATTGACTCTTGTATTTCCTTCCTTTGATGTATTTAATGAATGTTTATGTATGGATTTTCATCTTGCTTTAAATTATACAAGTGCTTGATCACCACTTGAAGTGTTAAATGAAGTATGACTTGAGAGAGTATATTTTGTTTTAGAACTTGGGGGAAATCATGTTAGACTTGAAATTTATGATTTTAAATGGATGGTTTGTTGGTAATATAGAGATATAATTATTGACCTAACATTGTTCATATAAGGTTGGTGGAACATTTATGGCTAGCATTAATTGTTGCAAGAGATTGTGCAATTAATGCTAGTACAAATTTGATTTTTGACTTGAGAGAGCTTTTTCAAATGAAATTGAACCTTGAACTCATGCATGAAATTCATTGGGTAAGGAAAAGGGAAGGAATTTATTGGGTCTTGAAGTTAAATGGGGAAAGGTAACCCTAGGTTTTCTCATCCAATTTGTCAAGTATTTCTACGTCATTTTTCTTGTTCAAAAATCTTAAACTAAAAATCTCAAAAAGAAGTAACATTTTAGTGATTTAATTTTACATGCTAACTCTTCAAAGCAAAACCTTGTTTAGCTCAACTTAATCTAATACACTAAGCCTTCTGCTTGATCGCATTTGTAACCAAATCCCTGTGGGAACGATACTTTTCTTATTACTCTATTACTTGATGCGACCCGTGCACTTGCGGACCGAACAAGTTTTTGGCGCCGTTGCCGGGGATTTGGCAACAAATCCTTTGGTCAACCTTAGGCTTGGTTATTGATTTCGCTCGAGCTTGTAATTATTTACTTTTCTTTTAATTTCTTTTCTTGTTTATAGTTACCTTTGGTTAGTTTGATACTTGCGTGGGTGTGCTCCTTGTAGGTACCACTTTTGTGCATGCAAACTGTGCCGATCGCCGACTTGGAAATAGTACTTGAAGGAGCCAATATATCTGACGAAGAAGAAGTCACTGAACTTGAAAGCATGGCTGACGATGAATATGACCGGGCTACGGTCAATGACTTTGTTAGTCGGAATATGCGAGGTACTCAATCTTGCATTCGGATGCCGGAGATGCAAGCACATACCTTTGAGATCAAACCGGTGATGATTACTATGCTGCAGTTGCATGGGTTGTTTCATGGGCTGTACAATGAAGACGCCAACAAACATTTGCTATACTTTCTGGAAGTATGTGGGTCTTTCAAGCAAAACGGGGTCCCTGATGATGTTCTTAGACTTAGACTATTCCCTTTTTCTTTGTAAGACACAGCAAGGGAATGGTTTGATAATCTACCGGAGGGATCGATTACTTCTTGGGCTAATCTTGAGGCAAAATTCAGAGCCCGATTTTTCTCTGATGACAAGTCTGTTGAAGCTAGAGATGCATTCCTCAGCTTTAAGCAACACCCGGATGAGCACCTCTACGCTGCTTAGGAGAGGTACAAGATGTTGATGAGGCAATGCCCTAATCATGGGGTAGATAAATGGGTGATACTTCAAATCTTTTGTACTCGTCTAAATGCTCAGTCTAAGACGATGGTTGATTCCATGACCAATGGAGGGTACAGAAATATCCCTGTTAATGAAGTGTTTCAACTCTTAGACCAATTATCTGCTAATAACTCTCAAGGGACTGATAGAAAGACTTTGTAATCAATGACAGCACCTAAAGAAGATGCTCCCTCTTCCTCACAACTTGCAACTCTTATTTCTGCAATCAATAAACGGTTTGATGTGATAGAAACTCAGATGCATAGGGGTAAATCTCACGGAGTTCATTCTGTACAATCCACCCCAGTTGTGTGTGATCAGTTCAATGATGTACATTTTCCATATCAGTGTCCACTTTATATGGCTTCTGAGTCAGTCAACTACATGGGCAAATTTCAAAATCCGCAGAATAATCCCTACTCGCAGACCTACAATCCTGGGTAGAGAAACCATCCCAATTTCTCATGGAATCAAGGGCAAAATGTTAATCAACCATCATCGTCAGGTGTTAAACCCTCTCATCCTCCGGGTTTTCAACAACAACCTAGGCACATCCCTGTTAAGGAGGAAAAATCTAAAATGGAAAAGATGTTGGCTTAGATCTTAGCTGGACAAGAGGCTCAGAGGATTGAGACTAAAGCATCCCTGTCTCTCCATGACACAGCAATTAAAAACTTGAGGTGCAAATGGGGCAACTGGCCTCACAAATGAATGCTATGTCAAGAGGTAATCTCCCGAGTGATACCATTCCTAACCCTCGAAAGGATGGTAAGGAGGAGTGCAAAGCTATCACATTGAGAAGTGGGAAGCAAGTAGCTAACATGCCTCTACCTCATTCAAAGAGTGATGAAGTTGTTGAAGATGTTGTTCCTGATAAGGATGACAAAGTTGATGAGGAGATCATAGTTGAAGAAAAAGATAGCCCAAGAAAGAATGTTGTTGAGAAGAAAGATGAAGTCAAAGGCAACAAGGAGGGCAATGACAAGAAGAAGCTACAAGAGGCAAAGCCAAAATATGTGCCTCCACCTTCCTTTCCTCAAAGACTTAAGAAGCAACAAGATGATGGCCAGTTTAAGAAGTTTCTGGATATGTTCAAGCAATTGCATATTAACATCCCCTTTGCAGAAGCTTTGGAGCAAATGCCCAAATATGCTAAGTTCATGACGGATGTGCTCTCGAAGAAGAGAAGATTCAACGAATTTGAAACAGTGGCTGTGACCAAGAGTTTTACCGATGTTATCAAGCAATTCCCTCCAAAAATGAAAGACCCTGGGAGTTTTTCTATTCCATGCCACATTGGAGACAAATTCTTGGGAAAAGCCTTATGCGATCTTGGGGCTAGTGTGAACTTAATGCCTCTTTCTGTTTTCAACAAGTTAGAGTTGGGTGAAGCGAGACCAACCATTGTCACTTTACAGCTTGCAGACAGAAGCATGTCTTATCCACGAGGTATTATTGAAGATGTGTTGGTGAAAGTGGATAAATTCATTTTTCCTGCAGATTTCATTGTACTTGACTTTGAGGCGGACAGAGAAATGCCTATTCTATTAGGAAGACCATTCTTAGCAACTGCTAGAACTTTGATTGATGTAGAAAAAGGTGAACTTACCTTAAGAGTTGCAGATGAGCAAGTCACTTTCAACATGCATAAGTTGATGAAGTCTCCTAATCAGTCGACCAATGCTTCTTTGTTGATGTTCTGGAGCAAGTGGTGCAAGAAGGATTTAATGGGTCAAGATGTCATGATCCTGTTGAAGCAGTATTACTTGGGCTAGAAAATGAGGGTATGGACATGCAGGAGTGTTTGGCTATTATGGATGCATCAAGGCCCTATCTTAGGAGTCGGGTGCACTTTGAATCTCTAGACTTGACTTCCCTTAATAGACCAACCCTAAAATCATCTCTGGAAGAACCACCCTCTCTTGAGTTGAAGCCTTTACCCTCATACTTGAAGTATGTCTATTTGGGGGCTAACAACACTTTACCAGTGATCATTGCTTCAGAATTATCAATGCAACAAGAGGAACAACTAGTTGAAGTTTTGAAAGCTCATAAGAAAGCCATCGGATGGACTATTGCAGATATCAAGGGTATTAGCCCCTCAACCTGTATGCACAAGATGTTTCTTGAGGAGAATCATAAATCTTCCATTGAACATCAAAGAAGATTGAATCCAATTATGAAGGAAGTTGTGAAGAAAGAAATCTTGAAATGGCTTGATGCGGGCATTATATATCCTATCTCTGACAGCTCTTGGGTGAGCCCAGTCCAATGCGTTGATTCCCACTCGCACTATCACAGGATGGAGAGTTTGTATGGATTATCGCAAGTTGAATGCCGCCACCCAGAAGGATCATTTTCCTCTTCCCTTCATCGATCAGATGCTTGATAAACTGGCTGGAAAGGAATTCTTTTGCTTCTTGGATGGATACTCTGGATATAATCAAATTGCAATAGCGCGGGAAGATCAGGAGAAGACAAATTTTACATGTTCATATGGGACTTTTGCATTCAAGCGCATGCCTTTTGGCTTATGCAATGCGCCGGCAACTTTTCAGAGATGCATGATGGCTATCTTCTATGACATGATTGAGCATTCTATGGAAGTTTTTATGGATGACTTCACAGTATTTGGGGATTCCTATGATGAGTGCTTGAACAACTTGGCTAATGTGTTGAAAAGATGTGAAGAGACTAACTTGGTCTTGAATTGGGAGAAGTGTCACTTCATGGTGAAAGAAGGCATAGTTCTTGGCCATTGAGTGTCCAAAAATGGCTTAGAAGTTGACAAAGCAAAAATTTCTGTGATTGAGCAACTCCCTCCACCCATTAATGTCAAGGGTGTGAGGAATTTTCTGGGCCATGCCTGCTTCTATCGTCGCTTCATCAAGGACTTTTCGAAGATAGCTAAACCATTATGTGCATTGCTTGAGAAAGATGTTGAATTTAAGTTTGATGATGCATGTATGAAAGCATTTGAAGAATTAAAGAGAAAGCTTGTTTCTGCACCAATTGTGATGGCTCCTGACTGGTCTTTGCCCTTCATTGTGATGTGTGACACTAGCGATTATGCTGTGGGTGCTGTTCTTGGGCAAAAGAAAGACAAATTGTTCCACCCAATATATTATGCTAGTAGAACGCTTGATGATGCACAAGAAAACTACACAACTACTGAGAAGGAGTTGCTTGCAGTAGTGTATGCCTTTGGGAAATTTCGGGCGTATCTTGTGGGAGCTAAAGTTACAGTGTATACAGATCATTCAGCCTTGAAGTATCTTTTTAGCAAAAAGGACTCCAAAGCACGGTTGATTAGATGGGTGCTTTTATTGCAAGAGTTTGACTTGGAGATTATGGATAGAAAAGGCACGGAGAATCAAGTAGCTGACCATTTATCTAGGTTGAGTACGGATGCTCAACTTGAGAGTGACAAAGATATTGATGAGACATTTCCTGATGAGCAACTCTTTAGTGTTAGTCATACTATGACTCCTTGGTATGTTGATATTGTCAATTTTCTTGTTTGTGGAATCATACCTCATGATTTGAAGCCTCACCAACGAAGAAAATTTTTGCATGACGTTAAGTTCTATTATTGGGAAGAGCCTTTCTTGTTACATCAATGTGCCGATCAAGTATTTAGACGGTGTGTCACTGAATTTGAGCAACAAGAAATCCTAAGATGTTGCCATTCTTCTGAATATGGGGGCCATTTTGGAGGCAACAAGACAGCTACGAAGATTCTACAGTGTGGCTTTTATTGGCCTTCTTTGTTTAAAGACTCTTATAAATTTGCTTTGACGTGTGATCGGTGCCAAAGACTGGGCAACATCTCTCAAAAGGAATGAAATGCCTCTGAACAACATGCTTGAACTGGAATTATTTGATGTTTGGGGTATTGACTTTATGGGACCTTTTCCCAAATCATTCAACAATCAATACATTTTGGTCGCTGTTGATTATGTCTTGAAATGGGTTGAAGCAGCTGCTTTGCCCACTAATGATGCAAAGGTGGTGGTGAAGTTTTTGAAGAAACACATTTTCACACGCTTTGGAGCTCCTAGGGCCATTGTGAGTGATGGCGGTACTCATTTTTGCAACAATCAATTCCAGACTCTCTTGAAGAAGTATGGTGTGAGACACAAGGTTGCTTTGCTTTACCACCCTCAGACTAATGGTCAAGCTGAAATCTCTAACCGGGAAATCAAGAAGATCCTTGAGAAGACCGTGGGCATAACAAGAAAAGATTGGTCCATTAAACTTGATGATGCATTGTGGGCCTATCGAACGGCATACAAGACCCCCATCAGTATGTCTCCATATCATCTTGTGTTTAGAAAGGCTTGTCATCTACCGGTGGAATTGGAACATAGTGCTTATTGGGCTATCAAAAAGCTCAATTTTGATGCGAAGGCTGTGGGTGAAAAGCGACTCGTTCAACTAGATGAACTTGAAGAATTTCGGTTCAATGCTTATGAGAGTTCAAAGTTGTACAAGGAAAAAACCAAAAGGTGGCATGACAAGAAGATTATCTCCAAGACTTTTGTGCCAGGACAACGAGTTCTCTTGTGTAACTCCAAGCTGAAACTATTTCCGGGGAAACTCAAATCACGATGGTCAGGACCGTTCACTATGATCCAAGCACTTGATCGTGGTGTTATTGAGCTTGAAGGCAATGATGGAGAAAAATTTAAAGCCAACGGTCAAAGGTTGAAGCATTACTGGAGTGGTGATGTGGATTGTGCATCGGTCACTTTACCTCTTTCTGACCCTTCTTGAAGCGAAGAAAAGTCTGGCTGAGGACTTTAAACCAAGTGCTTCTACCCTGGCCAAGTTACAAGCTGAGGACTTTCCCTTTCATTTTAAGTACCTTATACCCTGGCCAAGTTACAAGCTGAAAAGTCCTTTTGATTCAAAAATCATGTGATGTAAGTTGTGAGTAGACAGGGATAAAGAGAAAGGGTGGATAAAATTCGAAAAATGAGAGCTTATACATGAGTTGGGGTATTGCAAATGACTTGAATAAGATCCGGAAAATTTTCTTTCAACTCCAAACACACACACATGAGCTCAAGGAATTTTTAGAAAGCTTATCTTTAGTGTTATGAAGCATTCATCTTGGCATACACACTGTATCTTCTATCAATCGAAAAGAAAAATAGTAACATATGAGAACAAGTATTTCAACCAAAGTAAGGTGGGCTTATAAGCAAAGGACATAGATTTTCAAAAATTGCTTGAGGACAAGCAAGAACTCAAGTTTGGGGGAGTGTTAAGTGTTCGGTCCGCAAGTGCACGGGTCGCATCAAGTAGTAGAGTAATAAGAAAAGAATCGTTCCCACAGGGATTTGGTTACAAATGCGATCAAGCAGAAGGCTTAGCGTATTAGATTAAGTTGAGATAGAAAAGGTTTTGCTTTGAAGAGTTAGCATATAAAATTAAATCACTAAAAGGTTACTTCTTTTTGAGATTTTTAAATTAAGATTCTTGAACAAGAGAAATGATTTAGAAATACTTGACAAATTGGATGAGAAAACGTAGGGTTACCTTTCCCCATTTAACTTAAAGACCCAATAAATTCCTTCCCTTTTCCTTACCCAATGAATTTCATGCATGAGTTCAAGGTTTAATTTCATTTGAAAAAGCTCTCTCAAGTCAAAATCAAATTTTTACTAGCATTAATTGCACAATCTCTTGCAACAATTAATGGTAGCCATAAATGTTCCACCAACCTTATATGAACAATGTTAGGTCAATAATTATATCTCTATATTATCAACAAACCATCCATTTAACATCATAAATTTCAAGTCTAACATGATTTCCCCCAAGTTCTAAAACAAAATATACTCTCTCAAGTCATACTTCATTTAACACTTCAAGTGGTGATCAAGCACTTGTATAATTTAAAGCAAGATGAAAATCCATACATAAACATTCATTAAATACATCAAAGGAAGGAAGTACAAGAGTCAATCCATCAAATGGTTCAAAGTAACCCTAGAATAGGGGTTTAGTTACACATGAGAAAATAAGAAATGAAAACAGAAATAAAAAGCAGAGTCATGGCAGAAATTAGAGAAAAAGGGAAGAAGAAAAGAAACCAAGATCACAACTTGAATCTCTTCAAGAATCTCCAAGCTTCCTAGCTCTTGCCCACTCTCTCCTTAAACTCCAAAATGATCCAAAATATGCCCTAAAAGCTCTGTGTCTCGTTCAGCTCGCATTCAATTTCATTTATTACATTCAGACAGCGTTAATTACTCAACGCACAGTTTCAGGTGTTTTCGCCGCGGCGAAGTCACGGCGAACGCATGAATTTTTTTTTGCCTCCAGAGAATGAATTCACTCGCCGTGGGTTCGCCGCGGCGAAACCCACGTCGAAGTTACTTTGCTTCTGGTTCTTGGCCTTTTTGTCATCTCTCATTCTCCATTCCAGCTTTCCTTGCATTTCTTTGGCTCTTTCTCTGTATCACCTCTTCCTATACAAGATTGAAAGAGGGTTGATGAGCTTTTTTTAACATTTAATAACATTCACACACAAATTTTTGCGCAGAGAATCATTAAGCGCTAATTTTCATGCACAAACACTTTCTTCTTCATTAAGGATTTTCTTTGAATTTCTATGTCTATTTCAAAACATCACTTTCAAAAATATATACAAATGGGGAAAAATTGTGATGAAATATGTGAAATTTAGGAGCTTAACACTCCCCCAAACTTGAGTTCTTGCTTGTCCTCAAGTAATTTTTGAAAATCTATGTCCTTTGCTTATAAGCTCACCTTACTTTGGCTAAAATACTTGTTCTCATATGTTACTCTTTCCTTTTTGATTGATAGAAGATAAAGTGTGTATGCCAAGATGAATGCTTCATAACACTAAAGATAAGCTTTCTAAAAATTCCTTGAGCTTGTGTGTGTGTGATGGAGTTGAAAGAAAATTTTCCGAATCTTATTCAAGTCAATTGCAATACCCCAACTCACGTATAAACTCTCATTTTTCGAATTTTATCCACCCTTTTCTTTTTCCCTGTCCACTCACAACTTACATCACATAATTTTTGAATCAAAAGGACATTTCAGCTTGTAACTTGGCCAGGATATAAGGTACTTAAAATGAAAGGGAATAAGGACATATACAAAAACCTTGAGATAATGGACTTGATGTACTTTTCAGACACCCATTCTTTTCTCTATTCATTTGAGCAACTTTGTTGGTCCTTACCAAGCTTTATTGGACATAAATATCCTCTTTTTTTTTATAATTGTTGATATTTCTTGTTTTCTTCCTAACCCACTATCTCAAAGCAGGATGATTCTTATGGTATTTCAGGTTTAGGGGTTAGGATTTTAATTGGGTTTGCAAAAGACAAAATCTTGGTTTTTCTTTTAGGCTCAAATATTAGGATCAAATGGTATATATATATCATCAAGGTCAGCTTGAAAGGCCCAATCGCATTTAAGAATTGCCTTTATCATTTGTCAAAAATCATATAAAGCTTGCTATGCATGTTAAGGTCTTCCAAAGAGGATTTTTAAAATTGTCAAATGAGAATACACACATAAACCGGTTTACCACAACTGCCCTTCCTAAAACCCATCAGATTAACTCTCACTCCTTTCGTGCTTAATTTTACTCACAGGAATTTAAGAAAATGCCTGCTCTAATATCACAATTCATATCATACAATGCATACATATCCAATTTTCTACCTATCATCCAGTCAAGCAACTTATTTCAATCATTGAACTTTCACACCATTTTCAAGCAGGCTCATAGTCACAAATCAAACAAAATTGCAACAACTTTAGTTTGGCAAAACATTCACATACTTCCATCACTATGTATCCCTATTATTTACAGCCAAAAGTTTTCAAAATGATTTCAAAATGATATACCCTCACCCCCAAACTTAAAATTGACAATGTCCTCACTTGTCAACAGGGAAAAATAAGGGTCTTCTTTCACGCAAATGGTGCATGAAAGGGTCAAAAATACTTGTACGAGATGTAATATGTACCAAGTGGAATCAAAGGCACAATGTGAAAGTCAGCTAAATCAGATGCAAAAAAGAGCTAACTAGAATAACAGTTCACATGATGCAAAAAGAAAATCATCAGTCATGAAATCCACCACCAAAATATTCACTGGTTCACACATCTTCATTGTTCAACAATTCACAATCAAAAGTATTCAACAGAAAGAAGTTTAAATTATTACAATCAAACTTTAAATGTAAGCCCTAAAAACAAAGGTTTAAACCACAAAAAGAAAACAAGAGAATAGCGGTCAGTTCTCATCCTCATCCCAAGAGTCGCCCTCCTGCCAGCTCTCCTCTTAACCATCTTCATCCCTGTCAGAGTCCTCCTCTACATCGGCATCTGCAACCACTGGCTCTTTACCGCGATCACTTCTCTCTCTGACTTCTCCCGACCCCTTCCAGCGATTTTCCAATTCTTCATCCTCAGAAGGCTCTATTTCCAGCTTGAGAGACATCTTTTTAACCATTTTGCGCAAGAGGCGATTCTCAGCCCGCTGGTTCTTCCATTCAAGCATCATCTGATTGCCCCATTGGTCAATCAGCCTCCTCATCTCACCATGTGTGGCTGGGGCGCTGTCAGAGTCTACATCCGGCATTGGCACATCTTGGTCTGGGGCTGGAACAGCAGGTACCTCAACCCCTTTGAGTGCCTCATAGTCAAAATCGGGGACCGAATAAAAATGGGCGTCATCATCAGGGTCATCCACACCCCGAGCAGCAAACAGATCAGAAATAAGGTGTGGGAATGCCAGGACTGCTCCCTCTCTAGGGGTGGTAGCACTGTGAAGGATGCTATTATATATGATGACCTCGATCTGAACGGGCAACCCCTTGATAAAGCAATAGACAAGCAGGGCTAATTCTTTGGTCAGATCACTCAAATGCGCGGTAGGGATGACGTTGAAGCAAATAAAATGGAGCCATGCTTTAGCATCTGGAGTCAAGGATTTTCTGTTCAAGTACATCTGGTTCCCAGTCCTTTGGAACCATCCTGGCTCCCCCGGAATGACTAGTGTCTTAGCCATGTCACCAAAGGGGTACTTCCCTGTTCCCTCCTTGATGCGCTTGTAGTGACAGTAAGGGAGAGTGGGAAGGCTGTAAAAATCCTTGATGACGGATGGAGTGATAAAACGAGATAGCACGTGACGAGAACTTGGATCCAGTATGTTCTCAATCAACCCCGTTTCAGCTTGCTTATAATAGTGCCGGACCAGTGTCTCATTGCCCCGTTGTCGCGGGCCCAAAAGCTTGGCAAACTTATAGTGCTCGGTTGCCTGCTTGTAAAAAGGTACTAGATCCGTCTCAAGGAAATAGCGCTCTTGAAGGAGTGGCCTGATCTTCTTCTTATCCATCGGGGCTTTGCTCTTTTTCTTGGACGGAGGGCGAGGATCTTGTGGTTGGCTGGAAGATGATTCTTGAGGCCTTTTACCCCTTCCAGCTAACATCTTGCGGCGAGGCATGGTCTATGGGAGCAAACCGACAAGCCAAAAGCAGACAAAACAGATTGAATTAGCATAAAAATTGAGACACACTCACTACCTTAACAAAGTCTGAATCACAACCAAAAGGCTGTTAAACTAAGTCCAACAAAAGAGCCTGACCCCCAAACTTCAACTAATGTAATCCTTTAACACGTCAGCCAAAAATTCCAAGCCTAATCCTAAGCCTCATTGCCTTATCAAATGGCCCATAAAAGCCCAATAATTCCAAAAACAAAGCCCCGTGCAGCACCAACACTGGGGTATGAGGGGACCACAGAATCTACTTTATTGACAACAGAGTTTCCAGGTGTGAACCAAAATATTTCATGTACATGTGGCTAGTGTAAATTAACTACACATTGGCCCAGATTTTCAGACGAAATTCAGAGTGGTCCCCACTTTTCAAACCTACCAATATCCAATTCAATTTGCACTACCCCCCAAAATTCAAACACCAGGTCAGAATGAGAAAAATATATAACCCTTGCAAAACTCACATACAAAAATCATTATCTCCCCTGTTCATCCCTATCAAACCTAATCAAACTCAATATCTCCCTTGTTCTTTAATACCCTCAAGATGTCCATGACTCTAACAGAGGAAAAGCAAAAGAGTGGAGGAATCATACCACAAATGGGAGATAAGAAGATGAACTCGAAATCTGCCTTAGAGACGAGAAGGGGGGCCGAAAATATCCACTAGGGCCCTTGGGAACGTTGTGACTGCTTGCGAACGATATAGAAGGATGGAACCAAGCCAAATAACGAGTGTGGGTGCAATGGGTGTCGTGGATTGATAAAGAAAAATGAGGAAGACGAAAAATTATGAGGGGAGCGAGAGAGACTGCGATACGAGAGCGAAAGTGAGAAAAATGAAAGAGGAATAGGGTTTGATAGATGTGGGAACGGTTAAAAATACAATGAAAAGACAAGAGGGAAATGTGAAAAGGTGTAATGCATTTGGACTTAAACGTGGGACAGATTCAAAAGGGGTTAAATGAAAACTGAAAGAGTATGACTCTTCGTGCATTGAAATACAGAGAAAGGATGAGCTCGTCGTGACTTCACCGCGGCGAAGTGCACGGCGAGAATTGGTAAACAAAACAGAGGATGAGGGTGCTCGCCGTGGGTTTCGCCGCGGCAAACCCACAGCGAAAATTGCCAATGAGGACAGAGGCATGAGTAGCTTGCCGTGACTTTTGCCGCGGCGAAGTCCACGGCGAGCTTAATTCTTCTCTGCCAAATTCCAGTTTTTGGCTTCAGACTTCCCAGGATTTTCAAATTAACACTCAATTCATTTAAAGCACAAAATTCACCAAAATCACCAAAAAGTTACAGTTCCATAATCACCATGCTTAATGCTAAAATGTGCAAACTTTTTCAGAACACAATCCAACCTATAGCAGCATTATACATCAATGCAAATCAACATTGTCAAATCAATCACCCAAGAAACACAATTTCTCACAGCACACATAAAAAATTCATCAAGTGGATATTCAGTGACATTTAGCGGATAAAATAATGCAAAGTGGTGTTGTAAGAATACTCCCCTTTGCAGTTCACTTCTTGCTTCCAACTTCCAACTTTCAATGCCCTTCCGCCTCTTTCTTCCATCCATAATTTGTATGAACCACCTTTCCTCCTACAAAAAGGAAGAACAAGGATAAATCTACTAACCTAATAAGAAATGACTTGAAAACTAAAGTAAAGAGAAAAAGTTTAGAGCTTGGGTTGCCTCCCAAGAAGCGCTTGGTTTAAAGTCCTCAGCCAGACTTTCTTTCTGCTTCAAGAAGGATCAGAAAGAGGTAATTTGACCGATGCACGATCCACTTCACCACTCCAGTAATGCTTCAGTCTTTGACCGTTGGCTTTAAATTTCTCTCCATCATTGCTTTCAAGCTCCACCACACCACGGTCAAGGGCTTGGACCACAGTGAACGGTCCTGACCATCGGGATTTGAGTTTTCCCGGAAATAGTTTCAGCTTAGAATTAAACAAGAGCACTCGTTGTCCTGGCACAAAAGTCTTGGAGATAATCTTCTTGTTATGCCACCTCTTTGTCTTCTCCTTGTATAACCTTGAACTCTCATAAGCATTGAACCGAAATTCTTCAAGCTCATTAAGTTGAAGGAGCCTCTTTTCACCCACAGCCTTTGCATCAAAATTTAGCTTTTTGATAGCCCAATAAGCATTATGTTCCAATTCCACCGGTAGATGGCATGCCTTTCCAAACACCAGCCGATAAGGAGACATACCGATGGGAGTCTTGTATGCCGTTCGATAAGCCCACAATGCATCATCAAGTTTAATGGACCAATCCTTTCTAGTGGTGCTCACAGTTTTCTCAAGGATTTTCTTGATCTCCCGGTTGGAGATTTCAGCTTGGCCATTAGTCTGAGGATGGTATGGCAAAGCAACCTTGTGTCTCACACCATATTTCTTTAAAAGAGCTTGAAATTGATTGTTGAAAAAATGAGTACCTCCATCACTCACAATGGCCCTAGGGGCTCCAAAACGGGTAAAAATATGTTTCTTCAAGAACTTCACCACCACCTTTGCATCATTAGTAGGTAAAGCCACTGCTTCAACCCATTTCGAGATATAATCAACGGCAACCAGAATGTATTGATTATTAAAAGACTTGGGAAAAGGTCCCATAAAGTCAATGCCCCACACATCAAATAATTCCACTTCCAACATGTTGTTCAGAGGCATTTCATTTCTTCTAGAGATGTTTCCCAATCTTTGACATCGATCACAATTCACCGCGAAATCATAAGAGTCTTTGAACAGGGAGGGCCAATAAAAACCACACTGTAGAACCTTAGCAGCAGTTTTGTTGCCTCCAAAATGTCCTCCATATTTGGAAGAATGACAACAGTTTAGAATATCTTGTTGCTCAAATTCTGGTATACAGCGTCTAAACATTTGATCAGCACATTGATAGAACAAGAAAGGCTCCTCCCACTGATAGAACTTAACATCATGCAAAAACTTTCTGCGTTGGTGAGGCTTCAAATCATGAGGTATGATTCCACAAACAAGAAAGTTGACAATATCAGCATACCAAGGAGTCATAGTATGACTGACACTAAAGAGTTGCTCATCAGGAAATGTCTCATCAATCTCTTTGTCACTCTCTAGTTGAGCATCGGCACTCAATCTAGATAAATGGTCTGCTACTTGATTCTCCTTGCCTTTTCTATCCATAATCTCCAAGTCAAACTCTTGCAATAAAAGCACCCATCTTATCAACCGTGCTTTGGAGTCCTTTTTGCTAAAAAGATATTTCAAGGCTGAATGATCTGTGTACACTGTCACTTTGGCTCCCACAAGATACGCCCGAAATTTACCAAAGGCATACACTACTGCAAGTAACTCCTTCTCAGTAGTTGTGTAGTTTTCTTGTGCATCAGCAAGTGTTCTACTAGCATAATATATTGGGTAGAACAATTTGTCTTTCTTTTGCCCAAGAACAGCACCCACAGCATAATCGCTAGCATCACACATCACAATGAAGGGCAAAGACTAGTCAGGACCCATCACAATTGGTGCAGAAACCAGCTTTCTCTTTAATTCTTCAAATGCTTTCATACATGCATCATCAAACTTGAATTCAACATCTTTCTCAAGCAATGCACATAATGGTTTAGCTATCTTTGAAAAGTCCTTGATGAAGCAGCGGTAAAAGCCGGCATGGCCAAGAAAACTCCTCACACCCTTGATATTTATGGGTGGGGGAAGTTGCTCAATCACAGAGATTTTTGCTTTATCCACTTCTAAGCCATTTTTGGACACTCGATGGCCAAGAACTATACCTTCTTTCATCATGAAGTGACACTTCTCCCAATTCAAGACCAAGTTAGTCTCTTCACATCTCTTCAACACATTGGCTAAGTTGTTCAAGCACTCATCATAGGAATCCCCAAAAACTGTGAAGTCATCCATAAAGGCCTCCATAGAATGCTTGATCATATCAGAGAAGATAGCCATCATGCATCTCTGAAAGGTCACCGGTGCATTGCATAGGCCAAACGGCATGCGCTTGAATGCAAAAGTTCCATATGGACATGTAAAAGTTGTCTTCTCCTGATCTTCCGACGCTATTGCAATTTGATTATATCCAGAGTATCCATCCAAGAAGCAAAATAATTCCTTTCCAGCTAGTTTATCAAGCATCTGATCGATGAAGGGAAGAGGAAAATGATCCTTCCGGGTGGCGGCATTCAGCTTGCGATAATCCATACAAACTCTCCAGCCTATGATAGTGCGAGTGGGAATCAACTCATTGTGAGTGTTAGCCACTACAGTCATGCCGCCCTTTTTGGGGACGCATTGGACTGGGCTTACCCAAGAGCTGTCAGAGATAGGATACACAATGCCCGCATCAAGCCATTTCAAAATTTCTTTCTTCACAACTTCCTTCATAATTGGGTTCAATCTTCTTTGATGCTCAATGGAAGACTTATGATTTTCTTCAACAAAAATCTTGTGCATACAAGTTGAGGGGCTAATACCCTTGATATTTGCAATAGTCCATCCGATGGCTTTCTTATGAGCTTTCAAAACTTCAACTAATTGTTCCTCTTGTTGCAGTGATAATTCTGAAGCAATGATCACTGGTAAAGTGTTGTTAACCCCCAAATAGACATACTTCAAGTGCGAGGGTAACAGCTTCAACTCAAGAGAGGGTGGTTCTTCAAGAGATGATTTTAGAGTTGGTCTATCAAGGGAAGTCAAGTCTAAAGATTCAAAGTGCATCCTAGGATAGGGCCTTGATGCATCTATAATAGCCAAACACTCCTGCATGTCAAAACCCTCATTCTTTAGCCCAAGTAACACTGCTTCAACAGGGTCATGACTTCTTGACTCATTGAATCCTTCTTGCACCACTTACTCCAGAACATCAACAAAGAAGCATTGGTCTGACTGATTAGGAGACTTCATCAACTTATGCATATTGAAAGTGACTTGCTCATCTGCAACTCTTAAGGTAAGTTCACCTTTTTCTACATCAATCAAAGTTCTAGCAGTTGCTAAGAATGGTCTTCCTAATAAAATGGGCATTTCTCTGTCTGCCTCAAAATCAAGTACGATGAAATCTGCAGGAAAAATGAATTTATCCACTTTTACCAACACATCTTCAATAATACCCCGTGGATAAGACATGCTTCTGTCTGCAAGCTGTAAAGTGACAGTGGTTGGTCTTGCTTCACCCAACTCTAACTTGTTGAAAACAGAAAGAGGCATTAACTTCACACTAGCCCCAAGAATACATAAGGCTTTGCCCAAGAATTTGTCTCCAATATGGCATGAAATAGAAAAACTCCCCGGATCTTTCATCTTTGGAGGGAATTGCTTGATAACATCAGTAAAACTCTTGGTCACAGCTACTGTTTCAAATTCGTTGAATCTTCTCTTCTTTGAGATCACATCCTTCATGAACTTGGCATATTTTGGCATTTGCTCCAAAGCTTCAGCAAATGGAATGTTGATCTGCAATTGCTTAAACATATCCAAAAACTTCTTGAATTGACCATCCTCTTGTTGTTTCTTAAGCCTTTGAGGAAATGGAGGTGGAGGCACATATTTTGGCTTTGCCTCTTGTAGCTTCTTCTTGTCATCACCCTCCTTGTTGCCTTTGACTTCATCTTGCTTCTCAACAACATTCTTTCTTGGGCTATCTTTTTCTTCAACTATGATCTCTTCATCAACTTTGTCATCCTCATCAAGAACAACATCTTCAACAACTTCATCACTCTTTGAATGAGGTAGAGGCATGTTAGCTACTTGCTTCCCACTTCTCAATGTGATAGCTTTGCACTCCTCCTTACCATCCTTTCGAGGATTAGGAATGGTATCACTCGGGAGATTACCTCTTGACATAGCATTCATTTGTGAGGCTAGTTGCCCCATTTGCACCTCAAGATTTTTAATGGCCATGTCATGAAGAGAAAGAGCTGTTCTGGTCTCAACCCTCTGAGCCTCTTGTCCAGCTAAAATCTGAGCCATCATCTTTTCCATTTTTGATTCCTCCTCCTTGACAGGGGCTTGCCTAGGTTGTTGTTGAAAACCCGGAGGATGAGAAGGTTTGGCACCCGAAGAGGACGGTTGATTCACATTTTGCCCTTGATTCCATGAGAAGTTGGGATGGTGTCTCCACCCAGGATTGTAGGTCTGCGAGTATGGATTGTTCTGCGGATTTTGAAATTTGCCCATGTAGTTGACTGACTCAGAAGCCATATAAAGTGGACACTGATCTGGAAAATGTACATCATTACACTGATCACACACAATTGGGGTGGATTGTACAGAATGTACCCCGGGAGATTTACCCCTCTGCATCTGAGTTTCTATCACATCAAACCGTTTATTGATTGCAGAAATAAGGGTTGCAATTTGTGAGGAAGAAGGAGCATCTTCTTTAGGTGCTGTTATTGATGGCAAAGTCTTTCTCTCAGTCCCTTGAGAGTTATTGGCAAACAATTGGTCTAAGAGTCGAAACACTTCATTAACAGGGATATTTCTGTACCCTCCATTGGTCATGGAATCAACCATCGTCTTAGACTGAGTATTCAGACGAGTACAAAAGATTTGAAGTATCACCCATTTATCTACCCCATGATTAGGGCATTGCCGCATCAACATCTTGTACCTGTCCCAAGCAGCGTAGAGGTGTTCATCCGGGTATTGCTTAAAGCTCAAAAATGCCTCTCTAGCTTCAACAGACTTGTCATCAGAGAAAAATCGGGCTCTGAATTTTGCCTCAAGATCGGCCCAAGAAGTAATCGATCCCTCCGGTAGGTTATCAAACCATTCCCTTGCTTTGTCTTGCAATGAAAAAGAGAACAGTCTAAGTCTGAGAACATCTTCGGGAACCCCATTCTGCTTGAAAGACCCACATACTTCCAGAAAGTATATCAAATGTTTGTTGGCGTCTTCATTGTACAGCCCATGAAATAGTCCATTCAACAGCAACATAGTAATCATCACCGGTTTAATCTCAAAGGTATGGGCTTGCATCTCCGGCATCCGAATGCAAGATTGAGCACCTCGCATATTCCGACTAGCAAAGTCATTGACCG
This sequence comes from Mimosa bimucronata, assembly GCA_037074515.1. Lineage (NCBI taxonomy): Eukaryota > Viridiplantae > Streptophyta > Magnoliopsida > Fabales > Fabaceae > Mimosa > Mimosa bimucronata. The sequence goes on from CM073446.1 coordinate 9,939,993, forward strand.
TAGCCCGGTCATATTCATCGTCAGCCATGCTTTCAGAATCAGTTTCTTCTTCCTCGTTAGAGAGATGGGCTCCTTCAAGTACCACTTCCAAGCTACCAAATTCCAAGCTTTGCATAAACCGAAATGGTACCTACAAGAAGCACAACCAAGCGAGTATCACACTAAACAAAAGTAACTGTAATCAAGAAAAGAAATTAAAAGAAAAGTAATTAATTACAAGCTCAAGCGAAATCAATAACTAAGCCCAAGGTTGACCAAAGGATTTGTTGCCAGATCCCCGGCAACGGCGCCAAAAACTTGTTCGGTCCGCAAGTGCACGGGTCGCATCAAGTAGTAGAGTAATAAGAAAAGTATCGTTCCCACAGGGATTTGGTTACAAATGCGATCAAGCAGAAGGCTTAGCGTATTAGATTAAGTTGAGATAGAAAAGGTTTTGCTTTGAAGAGTTAGCATATAAAATTAAATCACTAAAAGGTTACTTCTTTTTGAGATTTTTAAATTAAGATTCTTGAACAAGAGAAATGATTTAGAAATACTTGACAAATTGGATGAGAAAACGTAGGGTTACCTTTCCCCATTTAACTTAAAGACCCAATAAATTCCTTCCCTTTTCCTTACCCAATGAATTTCATGCATGAGTTCAAGGTTCAATTTCATTTGAAAAAGCTCTCTCAAGTCAAAATCAAATTTTTACTAGCATTAATTGCACAATCTCTTGCAACAATTAATGGTAGCCATAAATGTTCCACCAACCTTATATGAACAATGTTAGGTCAATAATTATATCTCTATATTATCAACAAACCATCCATTTAACATCATAAATTTCAAGTCTAACATGATTTCCCCCAAGTTCTAAAACAAAATATACTCTCTCAAGTCATACTTCATTTAACACTTCAAGTGGTGATCAAGCACTTGTATAATTTAAAGCAAGATGAAAATCCATATATAAACATTCATTAAATACATCAAAGGAAGGAAGTACAAGAGTCAATCCATCAAATGGTTCAAAGTAACCCTAGAATAGGGGTTTAGTTACACATGAGAAAATAAGAAATGAAAACAGAAATAAAAAGCAGAGTCATGGCAGAAATTAGAGAAAAAGGGAAGAAGAAAAGAAACCAAGATCACAACTTGAATCTCTTCTAGAATCTCCAAGCTTCCTAGCTCTTCCCCACTCTCTCCTTAAACTCCAAAATGATCCAAAATATGCCCTAAAAGCTCTGTGTCTCGTTCAGCTCGCATTCAATTTCATTTATTACATTCAGACAGCGTTAATTACTCAAAACGCGCAGTTTCAGGTGTTTTCGCCGTGGCTTCGCCGCGACGAAGTCACGGTGAACGCATGAATTTTTTTTTGCCTCCAGAGAATGAATTCACTCGCCGTGGGTTCGCCGCAGCGAAACCCACGGCGAAGTTACTTTGCTTCTGGTTCTTGGCCTTTTTGTCATCTCTCATTCTCCATTCCAGCTTTCCTTGCATTTCTTTGGCTCTTTCTCTGTATCACCTCTTCCTATACAAGATTGAAAGAGGGTTGATGAGCTTTTTTTAACATTTAATAACATTAACACACAAATTTTTGAGCAAAGAATCATTAAGCTCTAATTTTCATGCACAAACACTTTCTTCGTCATTAAGGATTTTCTTTGAATTTCTATGTCTATTTCAAAACATCACTTTCAAAAATATATACAAATGGGGTAAAATTGTGATGAAATATGTGAAATTTAGGAGCTTAATAAGCTCCTAAATTTCACATATTTCATCACAATTTTACCCCATTTGTATATATTTTTGAAAGTGATGTTTTGAAATAGACATAGAAATTCAAAGAAAATCCTTAATGAAGAAGAAAGTGTTTGTGCATGAAAATTAGAGCTTAATTATTCTTTGCTTAAAAATTTGTGTGTGAATGTTATTAAATTTTAAAAGCTCATCAACCCTCTTTCAATCTTGTATAGGAAGAGGTGATAAAGAGAGAAAGCCAAAGAAATGCAAGTAAAGCTGGAATGAAGAATGAAAGATGACAAGAAGGCAGAGAACCATAATCAAAGTACGCTCGCCGTGGGTTCGCCGCGGCGAAACCCACGGCGAGTGTATTCATTCCCTGGATACCCCATTCGTTCGCCCTGGCTTCGCCGCGGCGAAGCCACGGCGAAAACACTTGATACTGCGCGTTTAAATTAATTAACACTGTCTGAAGGCAAAAAAGGACATTGAATGCGAGCAGAAACGGATAGAGAGCATTTAGGGCACATTTTGGATCATTTTGGAGCTTAAGGAGAGAGTGGGGAAGAGCTAGGAAGCTTGGAGAATCTTGGAGAGATTCAAGTTGTGATCTTGGTTTCTTTTCTTCTTCCCTTTTCTCTAATTTCTGCCATGTTTCTGCTTTTTATTTCTATTTTCATTTCTTATTTACTCATGTGTAACTAAACCCTTATTCTAGGGTTACTTTGAACCATTTGATGGATTGACTCTTGTATTTCCTTCCTTTGATGTATTTAATGAATGTTTATGTATGGATTTTCATCTTGCTTTAAGTTATACAAGTGCTTGATCACCACTTGAAGTGTTAAATGAAGTATGACTTGAGAGAGTATATTTTGTTTTAGAACTTGGGGGAAATCATGTTAGACTTGAAATTTATGATTTTAAATGGATGGTTTGTTGGTAATATAGAGATATAATTATTGACCTAACATTGTTCATATAAGGTTGGTGGAACATTTATGGCTACCATTAATTGTTGCAAGAGATTGTGCAATTAATGCTAGTAAAAATTTGATTTTGACTTGAGAGAGCTTTTTCAAATGAAATTGAACCTTGAACTCATGCATGAAATTCATTGGGTAAGGAAAAGGGAAGGAATTTGTTGGGTCTTGAAGTTAAATGGGGAAAGGTAACCCTAGGTTTTCTCATCCAATTTGTCAAGTATTTCTACGTCATTTTTCTTGTTCAAAAATCTTAAACTAAAAATCTCAAAAAGAAGTAACCTTTTAGTGATTTAATTTTACATGCTAACTCTTCAAAGCAAAACCTTGTTTAGCTCAACTTAATCTAATACACTAAGCCTTCTGCTTGATCGCATTTGTAACCAAATCCCTGTGGGAACGATACTTTTCTTATTACTCTATTACTTTATGCGACCAGTGCACTTGTGGACAGAACAATAACCATAGCTACCAAAAATAACGAGCTTCAAATAAAATAAAAATTAACACATGAAAAAGAAGTGAAGTCTAGAAGTGAAGTCAAGAGTAGTGAAGAAGAAGAAAAAACAGAGGACAAAATCTGATCCGTGACTAAAGACAAAAAAGATTTGGAAGGGGAAGAAGAAAAGAGAAAAAGGTAATGAGGTTGAAAACACAACGTTCAATATAAGAGAGGACCCTTACCCTTAAGAAACCACCATCAGATGTAGATCTAGACTTGATCCATACAGATCTGAGAGACCTCAATGATGATGATCGGAGAGAAGGAAGAGATGAAGAAGCAAGGAGGAGATAAAAAAGAGTGATCAATTAAATGGGTAGTGATGAGGAAGAGTCAAAGTACGGTGCTTTTTAAGTGAAATGTGGGGAAATGTGGGGAAATGAAAGGGAAAAGGAAAATTTTAGATTTGTGGAGGGAAATTTCCCGCGCACCTATCCCAGCGCTTTTTATAAAAAGCGCTGGGATAGGGTCATAAAAATTAAAAAAAGGGGAATTTATAAATAATTAAATAAAAAAAGATAAGGTTAAATATTCACAGAATTAATTAAATATAAAGCAAATGACCTATCCCAGCGCTTTATACATAAAATGCGCTGAGATAGGCCATGAAAAATAAAAAAAATTGAAAAACATATTCTAAAATAATCTGATAAGTAAAAAAGAGAACAAATAAAAATTTAAATTAAAAAATTGTTTAATGAGGCCTATTCCAGCGCTTTATACGTAAAAAGCGCTGAGATAGGCCATGAAAAATAAAAAAAAATAGGAAAACATATTCTAAAATAATATGATAAGTAAAAAAGAGAACAAATAAAAATTTAAATTAAAAAATTGTTTAATGAGGCCTATCCCAGCGTTTTATACTTAAAAAGCGCTGGGATAGGCCATGAAAAATAAAAAAAAATAGAAAAACATATGGGAAAAAGACAAATAAATACCCTCCAATTTGTAAAATCCCATTAACAACTTCATGATAGGTATTAACAACACAACAACCTATCATGAAGTTGTTAATATCTATCATGAAGTTGTTAATGGGATTTTGCAAATTGGAAGGTATTTATTTGTCTTTTTCCCAAAACATATTCTAAAAAAATCTGATAAGTAAATAGAGAACAAATCAAAATTTAAATGAAAAAATTGTTTAATGAGGCCTATACCAGCGCTTTATCTGTGAAAAGCGTTGGGATAGGCCATGAAAATGATTTTTTTAATTTTTAATTTTAATTTTTCTTGTTTTAAAAATAAAAAAGATATCTGAATTAGTTTGAAAAATTAGAAAATTACGAGAAAATGTTTAATAATTCAAAACGCAAAATAAAAGTTAGAAGAAAAAGTAAAGTCAACCCAAAATCAAGCCTTACATGAAACAAATTTTAGGGTTCACCTATACCAGCGTTAAGTTTTATAAAGCGCTGGGATAGGCTTTCAAGTATCTATAGCAGTGCTTGTAGTTATTGAGCGCTGCTATTGTTGTGCTGTAATAGGGCATTTCTGTAGTAGTGATACCATAACCATCTATCTTCACCCACACCCTTCTTCTCCTACTTTTTTGTTATAGAAGAGCATTTATAGTGATGATTTGGGGGAAAATTGGGAAAAATTAGAAAGAAGTCATATAGTTAGAACCAAACCCACTTCCTTAAATATATCTTATATTTAGGATTGGGGAGATAATAATTAATTTGAAAATTGCTATACGCAGGATACCATGCTGCTACGTTATCTAATTCCCGCTTTTTTACATTATTTCATTCCCGCCTTTTGACAACACGTGTTGAATGATATAACGTCAGATTAATCTAACGGATCATATTGATTTATGCCACCATCTCTATGGGCTCTTCTTCTTCTTTGAAAGCAAGCCATACAAAAGATAAAACCCTAATCAGCTATTCAATCCGTTGGAGCTAACTTTTGCAAGTTCCAAAGGTTTGGAGAAATTGGAAATTTTCGAATTGGTAGATTTCATAATCCTATCAGTTCCATTGCTTGAAGCTTAGGTACGTTAGGTGCCAAATTTCTCAAATCGAAATGAAAAAAAAAAAAAAAAAAAGAAGATTTTACATACTGTGCTTTATTTGATTTTATGTCTGTAATTGTCTTTTGATGAGCCTTTTAGGGTTTATGTTGGAAGTTAAGTTTTGGTTGGGACATACTACTCCCTTTAGTTTTTAATTTGCGAACTGATTTAGATCTAAATGTAGGCATATTTCTAAATTTTGACAATTTTTTTTTCAATTATTGAATGATACTAAAGTTAGAGAGATGAAGAGAATTTAGGAGGATGATTAGAATCGTTTGAGAAAAAAGGACATAACCCATTAACTAATTTAACTAATATTTTAATTTAACCAAATAATATAAATATGTCTTACGTGTAGTATCCAAAGCAGTATTAGGGTTGGTTAATATGGTTTACATATTGGTTTCTCTATTCATTAAAAAAGGTTGAGCTAAAAAATGATGAGCAAAGAGTGTTAAGCATATCTAGATTAGATTGTTAAAAAGCATTGTAAAAATATTTTAATGGATACAGAATTTTAAATCAATTTAGATGTCTAAGAGAGATTTGGATGGTCTAGATATGTTTAATTCTTCTTACTCATCCTTTTGAAGTGTAAGGAAATCGGTCTACATCTCTTTTTATTCTTCCTGGGTTGAATTATCCTTATGTAGCAAAAAAGTTTGTCTTCTTGCAGAAAGGTCTAGATTCTTGGTTTTGCTCTTTATGATCATGGCTGCGTCACCTGAAAAATTGGAAATTTCATTGACTCTGTTCTTAGGCCAAGAGAAAAGTAAAGTTCTATATGCAGAAGCAGAGAATGACTTGGTTAATGTCTTGTTAAGGTTCTTATAACACTGCCACTGGGAACTGTGTCTGGACTTGTAAGGAATCTACTGTACAGCCTTTTACACTTGACTTACCTCACTGCGTCAGAGTGTGGAAAATCTGGAGTTAAGGTACTTTAATGATGGGTATTAAGAAAGTAGCTGAATCCAATCATCCCAAGTGTGGCAAAATTTAAAAATGTGCTATATAACTTGGATGATCCAGAGATGTCAAACTGCTTTGTTTGCTATATTCACAAACCAACATGTTTTGTTGTCTTAGATGATGATCTAAGAGTGATGCTTAGTGATCTGAATACATCCTTATGGATACTGAGTAATATCGGAATTGAATATGCCCCAGAGAAATTGACTGTGCATGTCACTGAGAAAGAGGTGAACATAGTGTAGTAGTATAGAGTAAATTGTGTTCATCTACTTTAAATGTAGGAAAAATTATGTGAAATCTCTTTATAATAGATGAAAATGCTTTGTTTGTGAAGGTGTTGGATCTCCTGAAGTTCTTTTATGGTCAAAAACACCATTGACAGATTTATTCCTGCGTAGAAAGCTTCATATTCAGAATTGTAATTCACTGTTAGTGTTCAAGTTAGAGATGAATGAGATTGAAAATGAGGATGATTGGAAGATAATGGTAATGAGATCAAAATCTCAAGGCAAGGTACTATTTGCTGAAGTAGATGATGAGTTAACTGATCAGCTTTTCACTTTTTTGACTATATAACATTAGGTGAGATCGAACGTCTTGATGAAGGCGAAACTGGTTTTGGTTGCATGGACAACTTGCATAGAAGCTTGCTTGATTTTGACACAGCTAAATATTTTAAGTCAACTCTTATTCAGCATTATGTTAAACAAGAAACAGTGTTCATGGTGGCAGATGATTTGTCTGTAACACCATTTTCGTCTTCTTCAGCTTTGTCGTTTCTGCGTGAATACAAATTTGGTGGAGACGACTTGGAAGTAAGGCAAATAAGCATTGGGTCATATGAGGTGCTTCCTTCACTTGATTTCGCTCCACTGAGTTTTCTCTCTATGTTGATTCGTTTAGCAATTATATCTATGAGAATTTGACTGTTTCATAGTTTTAGTCAGTTTGTGTTACAACATTTTTTGATCAGCGATGTAAGCCTTGTCCATGACGATTTTAATGCACATGCTTGAAATTGTGAAAGCTGCTATGTTCACATCTTCAGCTTTGACAATTGGGTTGAGCCCATTCCTTGACGTTGTTGAAGAGACGTAGGAAAAGAAAAGAAAAATGAGTTGCTAAATTAAAGAGACGAGGGAGTTTGATGTTAATGTTATATGTAAGGTTTCTTGTTTAGGATTTTGGTTTTTTGTTTTTTGATTTGAAACCAAGTGCTGATTGACCAGAACTCTCTAATGTTTAGGTTAACTTTTGGGCGTTTTAAGCTATGTTAGCTCATAATTTTCTTTATAAGATTCTACTTTTGCAAAGCTGAAACTTAAATTGTAAAGTTGTTCTCATGAATTTAAGAAATTAATGAATCAAGTAGTGGATGTTTGTCATCAAGTCTAACTCAAACTTACTTGGTACACTTAAAAAGTTGGTTCAGTTGAATTTTGTTTGTGACGGTTTTTGAGGAGACTGAAATCTTACCCAAAAGTATTCTTAGTGCATATTGGGAATAAAGTAATTATGATTTAGGAAGAGATAAAAGTAAATTTGGATAAAGAAAAGCCATTTGGACTTGGATGAAAGATGTATGTTTGGGAATTGGGGGGAGAAACAAATGAGCTATTTTGCCTGAGAGAACTGAGAAGCAATGTCAAGGGGCAAAAGTGGTTTCTCTGTTAAGGAATTAATATAATTCAAACTTCAAAGGACTTTCAATTAACTTGGGGATTTTGAGGGATTTGGTTTTAATTAATGACATCCATAGGATCTAGAATTTATTCTCCCAAAAAAGAGTTTTCCAATGTTTGTCCTGAAGTATGTTAACTACTCCCTCCGATTCATAATATAAGAGGTAATATAAGAATTTTTTTGTTCCACATCATAAGAAGTAACATGTAAATGTCAAGATAAAAAATGTTTGATTTCCATTTTTGTCCTTGCATATTAAATGTAAAGAGATGGGAGAGTGAGTGTGCATATATAATAAATGATATTGGGGTAAAATTGGGAAATCACGTTAATTTTACCTATTATAAATGAGTTTACTATGTTTCTTTAGTTTGTGTAAAATAGTGTGTCAATATGTTGTCTTTTTTCTAAACTAATCGAGTAATCTTTCTTAATTTTCTCCCGCTTTTTCTCTATTATTGTGGATGCATCATTGATAATGGCAATTTGGGAAAAAATTTGACAAAAATTACTAAAATCAACTCTTAAATAGATCATAGGTTAAGTATAGGAGGGAGTACAAGTATATCTTAGGGTTTTCTTTCTATGGAAATCCCGTATTTTTTTATATAAATAATGGTATGTTTGCTATGTTGTAGGTACTTGTAGAGTGTTTATGGTGTGTTTCTTAATTACTAAAACCCTTTTTCAATATTAGAATAATACTGGTATGTTTGCTCTGTTGTGAGTGCGTGTAAAGTGTTTATGGTGCGTTTCTTTGTCATTCTTATTCTGAAATTTTTGTAGCCGTGAAATTTTGCCTTTTGCAGAAAAATCTAGTCTCTTGGATTTGTTCTATTTGATCATGGATTCGTCTGAAAATCTGAACATTTCATTGACTCCGCACATGGGCTGTGAGAAAAGCAAGGTTCTTTATGCTGAAGCAGATAATGACTTTGTTAATGTTTTACTGAGCTTATTAACATTGCCATTGGGAACTGTCTCTAGGCTTGTTAGTAAGGAATCTAATGTACAGCCTTGCACATTTAACTGTGTTTCATCACTGCGTCAAAGTGTTAAATGTATGGACCCAGAATATTTTTCTTGGGATTGGATCAAAACAAAGTTGCTGAATCCACTCAATCCTTTGGAAGGTGAATCCAACACTCTGATCCGTAACTTTGATGGGGATTTGCTGGCTATCTTTGCAATCCGGCATGTTTTATAGTTTTTGATGATCTAACACTGATGCCTAGTGATATGAATTCAACCTTATGGATACTGGGGATTCTTGGAATTAATTATGTTACAGAGAAATTGACTGTGAATGTCAATGAGGACGAGGTAAGCATGTTGTAGCATTGTAGAGTAAGGTTTGTCCTTTTTCCATTGTGTTTGGATACTTCTTCAAACCATGATTTTGACAAAAACCATCAAAACACCTTATAAAATCCAATAATTGAATAAATGTGCCAAAATTATGGTTTCAAGGCTAAAACATGGTTTATCATGAAGCTAGTGTTTGGATTAGCATCTAGCGAATCATGGAGAAAAGTGAGAAAAAGTGGTTCTAAGGAATAGTATATGAAAATTTAAGAAATAAAAGTCCTCATAAACCATCGTTTCAATCATAAAATTGCCTTTACAAAATTTTAGGGTATTTGGTGCTGTAACACCTACTTTCTAGGGACTTGTAGAGTTGATTAATCAACTAATAACCATTTCTCACTATGCCCAAAAACTGAACTTAATAAAAAAATTTCTTCTAAAACAACTTAAAGACACTTTTTAATTTATTAAGGAATGGGCTTTTATAAAAAAACATTTAGAAAACCAATTCTTATGTAAAACCAAATCAGTGGTTCTTAAACAAATACATGTAATCATGTTTTATGACATGCTACAAGACCCAGGTTCCCCTTACCAGCTTCGAACCTGTAATTCTACTACTCCCTCCGGTCTTAATAATAAGACCTTTTTGACTTTTTTGACTTTTTGTTTAATTCAAAAAGAAAGTAGTTTCAGTCCCAAAAAAAATCTTTTTTCCTCAAAACTAATTTATTCTACTTATAAACTAACCTATAATCTAATTTCATGTGACATATGTTATAATTTAGTGGTCTAATTTGCTTCCTTAACTTCCACAAAAAAAAGTTAAAGTGGTCTTATATTTAGGACCGGAGGGAGTATTTCATTAATTTATCCTATTGGAGCCTCTAGGTACTTTGTATATTTAATTTTTCAATTTAACATGATTTTACCGTGTTTTTGCAATTACTAGCACCATCCTCTTCTCATTTCATAGCCCCAAAATTCGCTTATCAACAACCCAATAATAACAATCACATTATCTAGCACAAAAATCACTAACTCAAGCTTTCCTTTATACTTAGCTTAGTTAGATACTTGAATTTTCTCTCACTAAGCTCCAACATGAAAGAGCCATCAACTCCCATTTAACTATTTAACATTGCTATAAAAATTGATTTACAATCATAACGTAGGGCTGTCCAACTATTCCTAGTTCCGACCGTCCTGTCTGGAAATTTTGGGAATGAAAATCCTAGGATTGAGACTGGGAAAGATCCGGGACCGGGACGGAATCCGGGCAAGCCCCATGGAATCCCAGTCCCCGGTACTGGCCCTATGTTTAAAATGAAAAAAGCTTGGGGCCTGCCATATCCCACTCACACACAGATTTTTTTTTTTTTAAAAAAAAAAAGTCCTTCAGACCACCTCACTCACAAGTTCAGCCCAGTCATAAGTCTAAGCCCAATATGAGTTCTAACTCCCCCAAACAAGATTTTTCCCCTGTGCGAGAACTCACCACGCAAGCCGCGAACCCTTGCTTCCCCCCAATTTTTTCTCAAGCCTCACCTTCACCATCTATGAAAAATTCAAATTAAAAAACTCTTATACATGACCGCATTCAAGGGTGGTTGCCATGGCCGAGGATCTGAAGCTTCGAGATCGGGAAGGGGGAAGCAAGGTAGGATGAAGTGTGGGATAAAACAGGTTCGGAGTTTCCCTTCACCATCAATTATTTTACCTGTAATGACTGAAACTTTGGGAGATTGGGATATGAGGTGGCTCTTAAACATGACCTGATATTTTGCAAAGCACCCTCTAGACATTTTGCACAGCCCTATTACCTAATGGTTATAAACTTGTGCTATGAGTTTTATCCCACATTAACTCCTCTTCTAAAATCATGGGATACTCATTTTCAACAAACTCTCCTTTTTTCTTGGCAAAACAGTGGCTGTTCAATACAGAGCTTATGTGAATAGTTATTAAAATTTTATCCTCTCGTTCAAATGTAACATATGAAGTCCTCAAAGGGCCATAGACATTCAATTTTCATTCCCTTATAATATAAACGCTTTATAATTGTTTAGATAGGGGCATTTCCTTAAACTTCAGCTTCCCATGATTCAGTTTTGGTATATATGTATCACCATATACTTAATATAGCATTTATATTACTCATCAATATCCCATTCAAGCATTTCACACTTTTTTAATATATTGAGCACATTCTGCTTTATTCTGGAATGTTTTTCAGCTTTTAAAATTATTCATCCAATTGCAGTTTAACAACATTTAGAAAATTAAAATGATAGAAAGTGATTTTAGAGAATGGTTTCTGGAAAAAAAAAATGCTTCTCATAAACCATGGTTTCAATCATACAATTGTTATTACAAAATTTTAGGGTGTTCAGCTGCTTCTTTTTTTTCCCTTTCTTTCTTCCTCTTTTTTTTTCCTCGTTTTTTTTCTTTCTTTCTTTCTTTTTTTGGAAAACCATGGTTTGCTTCATGGAAAGTGTTCACAAATAAAAAATAGTCTTACATATGTTTATGTATTGTTGATTTATTATTTATATAATTTATAGTAATTTGCACATGAAAAAATGATTCTGATGACAATCATCCAAAATCACCTTTTCCATGAAATTTGTTCTACTCAAACTACATTATATGAAAGGGATAAGGGTCATATTTACCCCGGAAGTTTTAGCCTAGAATCACTGGATGCCTGAAAGTTTTTTTGGGATCAATTTTGCTTTGGAAGTATTTTAAATGTATCAATTTTGCCCTGTCTGTTAATAAGGTTAATTTTGACTGTTAGTTGACTTAATTTTGCTGACTTGGCTGTGACACCTAGCACATAATGCCACCTATTATTTCACACGTATTATGCCTTGTCTCTATCATCTCTTCCCTTCAACACGTCTTCTTCATATGATCTCTGAAACCATTCCACAAAACCATCTGAAGTAGGAAAATCCGAAAATCAAATTCACACATTCACGCACAGGTAAATAAATATCCCGAATTCTCATATATATGTATCCAGTTTTCCTGTACCATTTCTAGATCTACATTCATTTTTCTTGGCTTCTTCTGGCTTTCAGATTTCTTCTTCAATGGCAGTTCCTGATGCTTGATTCTCTCTTCTTTTAATCTTCCTGATTTCTTCTTCACTTCACATCACAGTCTCCATCCCCCACTGCAGATCTCTCCTACTTCTCCTGATATCTCTGCGGCCTCTGCTTCGTCTTCCTCTCCATCTCCTCTCATTTCCCCCCTAGTTTCATTGCTTATCGATGGGGAGAGTGGGATTCACTGCCAACAAGATCTGAAAGTGCATAATTTTTTTGATTTTGGGTTTTCAATTTTTTGCTCAATATGGCTTTGTTTTTTCAAAAAAAAAAAAAATCGGTCGATGACTTTGATAACTGGCTCCAAGTTTCAAAGGGATGCGGTATTAGGGGAGGATGGATGGTTCAGGAACTTTTAAATATTCTTTTGGATATTTGTTTTTTAAATTTCCTTGGGATTCTCTCAAGCATGCGCAGAATGGGCTGGAGCTTAGCTATAACCAAAAACCAAAGAAGATCATCAAACATATGATGAACTAGCTTCATCCATACTTTCACCTTTTTTGTCTTTCCTTCCGCTTTAACCCCCTACTTGTATTGAAAAATAAAAAATAATAGTTTCCCTATAATTTCTTTCTTTATTTTTTCTACGAATTCTGAGACTGAAATCTGGAGATTGTGATGATGATGATGAAGTTGCACGTCTTACCACGTATGCTGGGAGATTCAACTTTCAGGTTGTCCATGTGGTTGCTCAAGTAGCTTCTAATTCAACTTGTGGATTGTTTCCTTCTCATCGTCCTCAGAGATACTGCTCGCTTTGGATTGGTTCATCCTCGTTTGTGTAATTTAATCGAAACTGATTTTTGGTTCGAAGATCGGATGAACAGAGGAGGAGGAGAAGCGTTAAAGGGAAGAGATGATGGAGACAAAACATATTACGTGTGAAATAACTGGTGGCATTATATCCTAGGTGTCACAGTCAAGTCACCAAAACTAAGTCAACTAGCAGTCAAAATTACCCTTATTAACAGATGGGGCAAAATTGATACATTTAAAATACTTCCAGGGCAAAATTGATCCTAAAAAAACTTTCGGGCATCTAGTGATCCTAGGCTAAAACTTTCGGGGTAAATATGACCCTTATCCCTTATATGAAATCATTTTTGTCACTTGAAAAGCTATTAGCACTGATAACTATTACTGTATGCTTTGTATGTGAAGGTATTGGATCTCCAGAACTTCTCCATATGGTAAACGTATTGATAGACTTATTCTTACACAAAAAGCTGCAAATTCAGAACTGTCAAATACCATCACAATCTAGGTTAATGAAAAGAGAGGTTTAAATCAATGATGGTTGGAAGATGAAGGTGAAGATAATGATATCAAAAGCAATGAGAAAAATTCTATTTGCTCAAGCACAAGAGGGTTTTACAGACTAGCTTTTGAAGGTGAAGATAATGATATCAAAATCAACGAGAAAAAATTCTATTTGCTGAAGTAGAAGAGGGTTTTACAAACCAGCTAAGTTTCCTGACTATACCATTAGGTGTAGTTGAACATCTTACTCAAGGCAATGCTGGTTTAGGCTGCATTGATAACTTGTATAAAAACTTGGCTCATATTGATTCAACGAGATATTTCAAATTTGACATGAAGAACAAGCTTCTCAATCCTATGATTGCCTCTTGTAAAGCAAAAAACCAGATGTTACCAATTTATTGTAAGTTTAGTGAGGCTGCAGAAAGTAGGTATGCTTGTTATGTTAAACAGGGGACTACGTTCATGGTAGCGGATGATTTGTCTGTGGAACCATTCTCATCTTCTACTGTTTTGGAATTTCTGCATGAATTTAAACTTGGTGCGGATGACTTGGAGGTAAAGTTAAAAATAATTGCACTGAATGAGGTATTTTCGCCTCTCAATTCCACTTCTTTGCTCTACATCATTCTTCTAATTCACTGATGATCTTGTTGAATCCTTTGGAAATTTGTACGAGAATTTGATTGTTTTTTGGTATGTTGACCCTACCTCTAATTAAATTTGAATAAATTATGCGATATTTTATCAATTATTGAGCTGTTAAATTTCAAAATTTTACAAAAAGTTAATCTATATTTAATAATTCTTCCATTCCTTTTTACAAATAGTTTTTGGATATGGCATGTTCCGGGTTTGTCCCAAACTTTGCTCTTAAGTTCCCATCCCCCCTCCCAAATTTAATTACTTATATTAGTATTTTTCTGTTTATTACATTCACTCATAGTCTCTCCCCACCCCGTTTTTTATCTCTTTCATCATTTATATCTTTTTTCTACTTTTCTTACTCTCTGTCTCTCTCTCTCTCTCATGTTCCCTACATAAAAAAGTTAATTCTTTACATGTTTAATATCTATAACTAATTTTGACCAACTTTTTGATTGACATGATTTAACTAATTATCTCTTAGAAAATAGAACAGAGGGAGTAATTTGAATTCATAACTGAGATGTCAAAATGTAGCAAAACCTAATACATGAATTTTAGCGTCCAAATAAAAAACAGTAGTCAGAGTCAGATGAACAGAGAAGTATTATAAAAAGTATTAAGTCAAGAGAAAGAGTAGAGAGTAATTTTGTTTGTTTGTGTTTCTATTATTTTCCCCTAGTTCCATTAAGTGGGTGTTAAAACCTTGATGTGATGTTTCAATGCGTGTGTATGAAATTCTGAAAGCTGCTATGTGCACATGATCAGCATTGAGCATTGGTTTGAGTCCATTCCTTAACCAAGTCATCTGCATCAAGTTTAGAGTCAAGCAGAAATTCCAAAACAGCAGAAGACGAGAATGATTCCATAGACAAATCATCCGCCACCATGAACGTAGTTCCTTGCTTAACAAGCATACCTACTTTCTGTATCCTTAATAAATTTGTAATAAATTGATAACATCTGATTTTTCACTTTACAAGAGGCAATCATAGGATTGAGAAGCTTGTTCTTCATGTCAGATTTGAAATATCTCATTGAATCAATTTGAGTCAAGCTTTTATACAAGTTATCGATGCAGCCTAAAGTAGCATTGCCTTGAGCAAGACGTTCAACTACACCTAATGGTTTAGTCAGGAAACTTAGAAGCTGGTTTGTAAAACCCTTTTTTGCTTCAACAAATAGAATTTTTCTCATTGATTTTGATATCATTTTCTTTACCTTCAAAAGCTGGTATGTAAAACACCCTTCCGCTTCAGTAAATAGAATTTTTCGCATTGCTTTTGATATCATTATATTCACCTTAATCTTCCAACCATCATTGATTTAAACCTCACTTTTCATTAACTTGGACTGTGATGGTATTTGACAGTTCTGAATTTGCAGCTTTTTGTGTAAGAATAAGGTTGTCATTGGCGTTTTTGACCATGTGGAGAACTTTAGGAGATCCAATACCTTCACAAACAAATCATAAAATTCTTGAATAGTGAACTCAAGGGCACTACACTGAACAAACATAGCTCTTCAGTTACTAATGAGGGTAAAGTATTATGCGCTTATTTTTTTTTTTTGGTAATGTTCACTCTCACACCCATGGGACTTTAAAATTATTTAAAGATCATATATGACTTTTTAGTTATTATTTCTCTTATCATGGAGTTGACTGCGATTTTTCCTTGTTATTATTTAATAATTCTAGCCATCCATAAATATAGGGTTTCTCATTTGTATTAGAATGATCTTGAATGATTATTGAATATTGAATGAATCCCTCCTTTCCCTCCTCCCTCCTTAAATTTGCCCTTAAGAACTGTTTCAAGACTTGTAGGTGAGGAATTTAGTGTACATCCTTCTAGATTCCACTGTATAAACCCACTGCGTTGAAGTGTGGAAAAACTACACCCAAATCATTTTTATAATACAACTTTGTGGATGCTATGAAATTTCGGAGTTGACTCTCTGATTTGACCTTTGTCGAATTGGTGCGCCTCGAGGTCAAATGCAAGAAAATTTGTAAAACCAAGGCTTGAGCAAAGTGGCTTAACCTCGGGTCGTCTCTCAAAGGAGTCAACTTATTTTGATACCTAGACTAACCTAAATGCATTGAAAAGCAAATAAACCGGGGGTTTAGTCATTAAAAAATCTTTTTGGTATTTTTCAATTGTAGGAATGCAAAGAACACTTGTTTTTGGCTTTTTAGACTATAGAAAGCAAATAAATGGTTTGAAAACTCTTTTAATGAAAGTAGGGCTTCTTGGTGGAAATCATGCAACCTTCCTAGCCTCTTTAAATATGTGGGAGTGAAAAATCCAAGTCAAAGTGTAAAAACCAAAGGCAATCGCCTAAGTCCAATTGACTTCGTCACCAATTGATTCGGCGCATTGCTTGCACAATTAGTCAATTAAGCAATTGTTAGAAAACCGCTTGGTAGTGAAAATCCTTGACAACACACAATGAGTCTCCTCTTGAAGGTATAATTTGACCCTTCAAGAATGGATTTAGTGTCTAATGCTAGATGTAACAAACAAATGCATTAATCCAAACTAAGAATCCAAAGTAGATGACCAATGCTACCACATCAATTGTATTATGCCAAACAATTAACACTAAGGTTTATGCACATAAAAGCAATCGCTTAATTACATACATAACCTAAAGGAAAACTAGTACAAATAATAGAAATCCCTAGTGTATCATGTTCCAAAATCACATACACAAACAAATTACAAGAATCTTGAACATGTAAGTGAAATTAGACATAGAAGGACACTACTTAACTCCCCTAGATGAATCCTTGAGGCTCCGGTTGCACAATCCACCAAGAATCCCCAATTGCTTTAGCCAATCATCCTCTTGAGCTCATAATGGATGATTTGAACAAAATGCTCCATGAAAATGGTGAAGCTGAGATGGATTTAGATGAATGGAAAGAATGGGTGCTGTTCAAATGGCGTGATTTGGGGTGAAAAAAACTGTTGGAGGCCAAGTGATTAGAGAGGAATATGAGAAGGATTGGAGTGGTTTGTGTGTGTGGTGTAGTTGAGGCCGAATGGTGATGGTGAGGATGATGGAGATGGCGCCAAATGGATGATAAAAATGGTGGAAAAGGAGAGTAATGGAGATGGCCATTTGTTGGATATGAATGTGGATGTAGGAAATGGAGATGTGTGCTTGTTGATGGTGAATGGCGTGATGAAGATGCAATGGTACCTTCAAAAATGGCAAGGGTGAGGAGCTTGATGAGAGAAGTAAATGGCGTGCTTGGAGATGGAAGGTGGTGATGCAAATGAGATGAAGTAAATGGTGAGAAAATTTGCGTAGGGGATGAAGGAAAATGGCGTGAAGAAAAGCAAGAGGAATGATGGTGATGCCCTTGTTAATGGTGGCTGTTCGTGGTCTCCTCTCGGGTCTGGGCAGAAATCAACTATATAAGGAGCTTAGGGGCTATTTGGTTGAGGGAAATTAAACCCTAAATCTAAGGGTTTTTGCTGGATACCCAAATAAGCTTCCAAACGGGACCCTTACTCATTTAATCTCTATTTAAAAAAATATAGAAATGAACCCAACAATTTTTATTTCATCTTTGCCCTCCTTTAATCTCCCAAATTGCCCAATTTGTCCTTGTCCAATTGAGATATGCAGTGCAGCGGGACCTAGGTGTAATTTCTTAAATTCGAGCACTAAATTGTAATTTCTGGAATTCGTGCCCATCTTTATCAAGACTTCCTACAATGACAAATTCAACCACAAATTGTAATATCCCAAGTCCAAAAATAAGAAATACATGAGTTTAAACCTTAAAATTCTTATTTAAGCACTAAAATGCAATTAACTCAAGGTATTGGAATTCTAAGTGTAAAAGTGCCTGAATTGCCATGTATTAGCCTAGGACAAGTGCTAATTTACTATAATTAGTGGGTCTAAATATAAAATAATTAGGTGCAATCACTCTCTCACTGAGAGAATGTCCATTAGCGTCACTCAGAAATAGGTGAGCATATTATAGTGTGGAGGTTAGCATATTATAGTGTAATCAGCTAGTGCTATTTATATGGCAGAGCTAGGGTAAATAAATTTAACATCCTATCTAGTTTTTTCGTATAAATGTACTCATCTTGTCTTTTTGACAGAGCACAATAGAGTTGGGTGATCCACACAGCCGACCCCACCTAGTAGGATACTGTTCTATTGTTGAATGCTCTATTTTTGTTGTTGTGATCTTCTAGTCCTATTTATATAGCAGATAGAATGTTTATTTTGTCCTATTTATAAGTCACGTTATGTATCATCATTTATTATTTGTTGATTTTATTCTTGTGTAATATAGATGATATTGAATAGGAGTAATGTTGGAAAGTTGTTAGTTTTTAAGGCTGAATTAATGAAGTTTAATGTTGTCCTAGTATGTTTGAAGCATGTTGTAAGTGACTTATAAATAAAGGTAGGTGAATAATTTAATTGTTTATTTATTATTGTGTTGATGATTTTGTTCTTGTAGGAAATGATATAATATAATTGAATAGGGATAAAGTTGAAGAGTTAGTAAATTTATAGCAAAGTTAATAAAGTTTAAGTTTTTTATGTGATGTTTCATAAAAAAAGAGTGTTTATGGTGTTTTTCTTAATTACTAAAACCCTCTTTTTTAATATTAGAGTAAAGTGGTATGTTTGCTCTGTTGTGAGTGCGTGTATAGTGTTTATGGCGCGTTTCTTTGTCATTCTTATTCCGAAATTTTTGTAGTTATGAAATTTTGTCTTTTGCAGAAAAATCTAGTCTCTTGGATCTGTTCTGTTTGATCATGGATTCGTCTGAAAATCTGAGCATTTCATTGACTCCGCACATAGACTATGAGAAAAGCAAGGTTCTTCATGCTGAAGCAGATAATGACTTTGTTATGTTTTACTGAGCTTATTAACACTGCCATTGGGAACTGTCTCTAGGCTTGTTAGTAAGGAATCTACTGTACCGCCTTGCACATTTAACTGTATTTCATCACTGCGTCAAAGTGTTGAAAATTTGGACCCCAAATATTTTTCTTGGGATTGGATCAAACCGAAGTTGCTGAATCCACTCAATCCTGTGGGAGGTGACAACTTTGATGACCCCTTCATGTCCAGGGGATTTGCTGGCTATCTTTGCAATTCGGCTTGTTTTATAGTTTCTGATGATCTAACTCTGATGCCTAGTGATATGAATTCAACCTAATGGATACAGGGGATTCTTGGAATTGATTATGTTCCAGAGAAATTGACTGTGAATGTCACTGACGATGAGGTAAGCATGCTGTTGAATTGTGGAGTAAGGTTTGTTCTTTTCCATTGTGTTTGGATACTTCTTAAAACCATGATTTTGACAAAAACCATCAAATCACCTTATAAAATCCAACAACTGATTAGCTATGCCAAAACCATGGCCTCAGGTCTAAAACCATGGTTTTCCATGAAGTCAGTGTTTCGATTAGGTTTTAAAGAATTATGGAGAAAAGTGAGAAAAAGTTATTTTAGAGAATAGTTCCTGAATGGTGAAAAACTAAAGGCTTCTCATAAACGATGGTTTCGATCATAATGTTTTTACAAATTTTAGGGTGTTTGGCAATGTATCACCTACTTTCTAGGAACTTTAGGGTTGATCAATCAACTAAGAACCATTTTTACTATGCCCAAAATAACTTTTAAATTTTTTTTATCTAAAACAACTTAAAGAGACTTCTTATTAAAGAATGGGCTTTTCTGAAAAACATTTGGAAAACAATTCTTATGTAAAATCAAATCAATGGTTCTTAAACAAATAAGCATGATCAT
This sequence comes from Mimosa bimucronata, assembly GCA_037074515.1. Classification (NCBI taxonomy): domain Eukaryota; kingdom Viridiplantae; phylum Streptophyta; class Magnoliopsida; order Fabales; family Fabaceae; genus Mimosa; species Mimosa bimucronata. The sequence continues at coordinate 9,960,024 of CM073446.1, forward strand.
GTATCATGACATACTACAAGACCCGGGTTCCCTTACAAGCTTAAAACATGTAATTCTATTTTTTCATTAATTTAATTTATGGGAACATTTTAAATAAATACCTCTCGAATATTAAAAGGACAAAAAGGTATATCCAATATACAAAAGGACATAAAAGGGATTGTTCCCAATTTGGGATAAACAATTTTAAGGTAAAAAGACCAAAATACCCATGTCTCCATCCATTAACTACTCGGGTATGGCCATTAACCACTCCCGTATAGCGATTAACCACTCTAGTATAGCCATTAACCACTTCGCTGATTCATTAGTTATGCTTGTTGTAATATCCCAAATTTTAGAAAATAGAAAATAAGAAAATTATTTAAGGTTTTGGAATAAAAATATTAAAAAGCATTAAAAATGGATTTATGATATCTAGGCATTTTTAATAAATTTTAAGGTTTATTTTCTCTAAGAAATAAAGAGAAATAATTAGGAGATAAACCTTAATTTGGAGAAAAAGAGATAATAAGAATATATTTAAAGTCTAGGAATGGCATATAAAAATTAAACAGCCTTATAAATAAATTTATGAGGCCAGGTATATTTTTAATAATTTTTAAAGTTTATTTTCTTTATTAACTCAGGGAAGAGAGTTAGAAGATAAATTTAAATAAGGGAATATTTAGAATCTTGGGGTATTGGTTGTTAATTAAAAAGTCTTATAAATAAATTTGAAAATTAAAGTATATCTAGAAAAATTATTTTGGGGACAGATTTAGGTTTATTTCTAAATGATAATGATAAATAAAATCATGATTTAAGAGAAAATATAAATTGGGAAATTAAAAAGACAATATCTGCCCTTAGTTGAAAATATCCTCAATTAAACAGGGAAGGGCAGGATAGTAAAATACCTGATAAAAATAAATATCAGATACCTTTAAATTTTAGCCACACACATGTCCTATTTGATTTGATTTTCTTCTTCCTTATTGCTTTCCTCTCTCGCCACGTATACCCCATTTAAAATAAAAATAAATAAATAATAAAATAAATTAAAATTATATACTCCTTTTCCCTCTGGCCGAAACACACACATATACACACACTCAAATCACACACTCTCTCTCTCTCACCGACTCTCATCCTCTCCTCCGTTCCTTCGTCTGGCAGCGGCGGCATCGGCGGCTTCGACGGCGGCGAGCGGCGGTTACGTTCAGTGGAAGACGAATAAGAAGGCTAGAGGAACCTTAGGTAAGCATATTCCTCTCATTTCCTTCTCTTTTCTCTCGCGAATCTGAGCGTATATGGGGGGATGATTCGAATTTTTCGGATGTTTTTGGAGATTTCTGAAATTATAGAAGTGAAGCTTGAAGCTTGTTATTGCTGTTTTGGTTGTTGATTTTGGTAAAGAAAGTGAAATAGTTCAAGATTTTCATTTTCTTCCTTCCCTGTTACTGTTCACCGACGGCTAAATTTGGGGGTTTTGAGTATTTGTTGTTTTGAGCTTGACTAATGGTAATTAGAAGCAAGTTTAAGCTCATGAAATAGATTGGTTGTGGATTATTGAGGATTTGGGAATTTTTGATCAATTTCTTGCTTCCCCTGTTCTGCGTTTCTGTTCGGCCAAGAAGAAGAAAATATTTGAAGTAACATATATGTATGAAATGAAATCAGGAATTGAGGTTTAGGTGTGTGAATTAATGAAATTTGGTGAAGTTGGAATTTCGACTCTTCTCCCATGTTCTTGCTCTGTCTGGCCGAAGAGGGAAAAAGAGAAGGAATGGGATTTTGAAATTATACCGTCCATGTTGCATTTCTGTGAACACCTTGTTCTGATGAATTTGGAATAAGGAAAATATAATTCTTGCTGACTGATATGGTTGGTGGTTGTTTGTGAAATTTATTATCTATGTTTCTCTGTTTTCTTTCTTTTCCTGTTCCTGCTGGCCGTGGGAGTTGGGGGAGAGAATAAGAGAATGTTGGTACCCCTGTCCTCATTAATGCAGATGAACAAGCTGTAATTGGGATAATAGGATTAATTGATGCTTAGTTGTAAGAAAGAGAGATTTAGGATATTTGCTGCTTGTAATTAATTTTGAACCTTTTCTTGTTCTTGGTTGTTCTGATTATTTCTTGCTGCTAATGTTCACTGTGCAGAATAATTATTTTAGTGAAATGAGTTAGTAATGTTGAAATCCTAAAAGTTTGGGAAGTTTAATGGTTCTTAAATTTAGGGAGCTAAACTAATGAAAGATGAGAAATAATTGTTAAAGCTAATTTTGAGATTGACCAAAAGTAAAGAATGGTAATGTGATAAAGTAGCCTTGGTGTTTGATGTTTAAAGTTCTAAGTTGAATTTTCATTTCTATTTATTTGAGACCTGACGGTAATGGTATGAAGTATGTGCATGTATGGACTTGTTTATTGATATGATTAGCCTAGAATTAGCATCACTACCACAGAAAACACCTATACCGGCGCTTTTTTGACCCCTATAGCGGCGCTTTTGAAGTGCCGCTATAGCTAGCGCCGCAATAGCTCACGAGACCTATACCGGCGCTTACAAAGCGCCGGTATATGCCTCTCTATAGCGGCGCTTTATTACCCAAAAGCGCCGGTATAGGTATCTTTTAATTAGTTTTTTATTGAAACTGAAAAGGCCTATACCGGCGCTTTTTTAAAAAGCGCCGGTATAGGGTATCTATAGCGGCGCTTTTTATAAAAAGCGCCGGTATAGGTTATATTTTTTTAAAATATACAATTTGTTTTTTAATTCACACCCACCTGCATCATTGCCAAAATTCCAGCAATTCTATACAATTCCAGGCAGTCCAAATACACCAGTAACTCAAATAGAGAAGAATATGTACAATAAGACCAAAAGTTATATTGTTCAGTTAGGAAAATAAACGTGCATACTACTAGTCAAAGCTGTCCAATTTGAGAGAACAGAGGGTGTACATAACTACACCATTCTTCAATTAGCGCTTCCATCTTCTCCCTTGACAACATGAAGCAACGTGTGTATGGGTAATACTGCGTATAGAAATTTAAATGACTATTAAATTTACTTGAAATCTAACAAGTACAAACACTTAGATTAGGAAAAATATAAAACTTACTGTCAATGGGATGTTATCTCGATCACGTGATACGATATCCCTCATATAATACATGACATAGTATCCACAGTCGTTGTCATTGGGTTGATGTGGGCACTGTAACAAAAAATACAGAATAACATATAAGAGCAGTTACGTTCGGTTTAAGTAATGTACGATTGTTTGAAAAATTGAATAACTTGTAAAACCTGAACTTTGAGCCACGGATAAGCATCTTTCTGGTCAAGGGCTTTGGAATAATTGTACCCATTAGCTGCCCGATAACTAGTCAATGCTTTGGAAACAAAACATATTAAATTAATTTTAGTTGCTTGGGTTGGTCATATAAAATGACAGATAATACAACACATTCAAATAATGTTGACATTCACTTACCCATTGAAGAGACGCATCAAATCCGGGCGATTATCTGCTTCAGCAGATTCCACAGGATCCAAATAGTAAATAAGTGGATCCGGCTGTACTGTCGGATTGATGACAAGCAAAACCCAATGTAGCCTAAGACGTTTTATAACGTTATGTCAGTATATATATCAATGATGATTGGAGCTAAGAATATGATGAAAGCTATAATGCTTATACACTTACCCTGTATTAATTGGAGCTAAGAATAAAGTTCTGCCTGTTGCCTTTAAAGTGAAACGCCTCTTAATCTCTTTAAACTGATCATCACGTTTCACACCCTCAATTTGCGCTATTAAATAAGGGTTTATGAATTCGAATGAGACGTTGTCCTCGGAGATTATGACTTCTTCATGCAGGTGCCTTCAAAGAAACCATACAAACATCCAATTAGTGTAGAACTTATGACATTGAATGAAACCACGATGGAAGCACATATATACCTTATCCATAAATTGACGACCGTAGCACTGACCCATCTTTCGTCAAGCACCTCCATGACCTGATCCCTAGAAAGAAGCTCATTGAAATTTGACTCGCCAAATATAAGCCTGTTGAATGGGATTGTGACAGTAGCATCGCGAGGTACGGTAGCTGCAAATGCTCGCAATCGAGCACGATTTGGCGTTTCAACACTTATATCTTGGATAACAGGAGCAGGCACTTGAACTTTCTTCTTGCCCTTTGCTTTTGTTGCCTATAAACCATATAAATAGAAAGTTTCAAAAATTCTTCCAATAAGAAGAGTGTTAGTTTAAATTAATTAGAAACTAACCACCTGTGACACTGGACCAGCTCGTGAACTCTTTTTCTTCAATTGAGCAGCTGGGCCACCGGTACCTTTTACACTAGCCACTTGTGCTTTCTTTCCCAGAGACTCTGTACCCTGTAAAAACTTATAAATTGTAAAAGAGCGTTATTCCAAAACAAAGAATGCTAGTCTGAACGTTATTAGTAAATACCACCTGTGGTATTGGCTCAATCAAACTGATGGGCCAAGCAACATATGCACCAGCTACATCTCCGACCTTAGTCATCGCATCAGGAGTAGGGAATGGTAACGGTGCATCCCCGTTCAGGGAGAATTCAATCATAACCCTCAATGTATTTTCAGGCAACGGAGAATTGTGCAGGATCCTGTTTGAAGTGTTGAAGACCGTACCGATTGCAACTACTTCACTGAAAGATTGATCCTTGTACAGGTTGCACCTTGATTCGCCCTACAAAAGAGTTAACGTAAGCTCCCAATCGATAATATAACAGTGTCACTACAAGTTTATAAGTACAAAAGACAAGAATTACCTGAGGAATTTGAGCCCTAGGTATCGTACAGCTATCCCTGATGCTTGGACTCTGACACGAAGGAACGTTACCTTGTTGCATGAAGTTCGACATTTGTGATCCAACATTGTTACGCTGGAAAAATTCGTACATCATATCTTGCCGTCTTTGCATTTCCTCATTCCTTCTTTGCATCTCAAGCACAGTCTCCCTCAGAGTATTGACTTCATCTTTCAACACAGAAACTTCGCTTTGTGTTACCCTCTGTTGGCGGCCAAAGTAAGCTGAAGGCGTGACCCCTATACCAGTGCCCCGAACACGGCCTGAATACTCAGGACGTTCAAGTGCTCTACTGAGGATATCACCTTGGCCAAATATGTTGACCTCCTCGGGCGATTCTTGTGATAACATTTCCTATAACAAGAAGGAAGGATTATTAGTTATTAAGTTAGGAAATTCACTAATAAAAAAATTACAAAGTCCAAGAGAATGACTTACACAGCGTTCACGGATTCTTCTAACCTCTTCGTGAACGATGGTTCCGTCGCTTTTGGAGTGTCCTTTGATCCAGACCCTAAACCGTGGAGGGTGACCTTTTAAGCCCTCTACCTGAATCTGTCATGGTAAAACAGGTGAACTTATAAATTAATTACATAAACATTAATTCACACTTTTAGAAGCAAAAGGGCGTTGCTAACATACCATCTCGTACTCCAATTCTGGAAATGTTTTCCGGCCGCTTAAATAGGGATACGGACAGCTTTTAGCCGCCTGGCTATTTTTTTCGCTTCTTTCCCGAAACTCCTCTGATAAGCGTGATTGCACAAATTCATCCCAATCTGCTTGGGTTATGACCCCTTCATATGTAGATGGGGGTGTTGGAACTACCTCCCCGTTTTCATCTCTCAGATATAATGTCGACAAATCTGAACGGAAGTTTCTGTGTATTTTTGAAGCTTTCTTCATGACATAGTCCTTGTGAGTCTCATCGATATGAAACACAGTCTGTAGCAATAGAAATCATATTAAATTTGTTAGTTACAATGTTATCTATCATGACAAAATTAAACTTAATTGTAAAAAAAATAGCTTACCTGAACCTCTGACCAAATCTCATTACGTATTTTCTTGTTTACTTTTCTCCAATCTGCAACTGTAATAGGAACTTTATTACGAACAGTGCATCCAACGAAACCGGTAAGGGCCTTCGCACTCTTTCCAACTAGTTGGCCATTGTCGTTCCATACAAGGGCTGCCTTTTTTCCCTTAGCTCTAAGTTTGAGGAGATCACGCATAATGGTCTTGCCACGACGAACTTGGTCCTCAACATGTGCTCTACCCTCATCAATAACTTGCTGGGCACTCTGTGGTGCTTCCTCCTCCTCAGGTACGTTTGGATCCATTGTCTTGTAAAATAATTAAACAATATACGATTTTAGTGCATGCATATGCATATAATGAAATAATTCGTAGTAAAAAAAAATAAGAAAATACATACAAACTTAAATCATTATGATGGCATTCGACTCCTTTTTCTCATTGTTATATTATCCAAAATTGTTGGCTTCCTCTTTTTTGTGGGATTTAGGGTTGTGTTGACCCAAATGCCTTCTTCATGGTCACCCCTTACATAAACAGGCTCATCTTTGTCATCATATCCGTCTGCATCAAAGTCTTCTGCCAGTAATGTATCAAAGGAAGGATCATCTTCAGTCATATTCATATCTTCATCATTGCTTCCATCATCAACTTGTTCGGCATAATTTTTGTTCGACTGAATGACAACTGACCAATTCTTCTTAGAAGGATCTGCAATGTAAAAAACTTGTGCCGCTTGAGACGGTAGAATGTAAGGATCATCCTTATATCCAACTTTAGAAAGGTCAACCGATATAAACCCAAATTCATCTAACCGTCGTCCACTATTGTTGTTAACCCACTGACAGCGGAACACAGGAACTCTGAACATGGTGTAATCTAACTCCCAGATGCAATCAATCACACCAAAGTATGACATCTGTGCATAGACGGGATTTGTATCCCTTGCACTGGATATATGCCATGCCTCGGCAACAACTGTGACTCCACTATTCTGCATTGTGCTTTTCTCATCCTGACCTTTTGTATAGAATGTGTAACCATTGATTGCATAGGCAGTGTAAGCAAATGCGTGCAAACCCGGTCCTTTCGACAGCCAGAACAATCTTTCACCATCCGATCCGGCATTAAGCTCATGCTGCTGACAAATACGCGCATTGAACCATCTAATGAAATGTTTGTTGTGCTCCTTCGTAATCAAATTCTCATTTCTATCACCGTGAATTTCCCGAAGAAGTTTTTTGTGTTCTTCAACAAATGGTTCAACCTCAGGAGTATTATGAAGAATATACAAGTGCGCCATCTCCCTTTCAACATTCGAAATGCATATTAAGTTGAACCCACTCATTCCTTTCCCAGTTAATCTCCCGTCGTGACGAGACTTAGGTAAACCAATAGGTTCAATATTTGATAGGTAATCTGCACACAAATCACTCGCTTCTTCGACGATGTATCGTTCAGCAATACACCCCTCTGGTCGATATCTATTTTTAACATACCCCTTTAAAACTTTCATGAACCGTTCAATTGGGTACATCCATCTCAAATAGACTGGGCCGCACAGTTGAACCTCTTTGACCAAGTGTACTGTAAGATGAACCATGATGTCAAAGAATGAAGGGGGGAAATACATTTCAAGTTCGCACAGGATACAAACGATCTGTCTCTGCAAATCCTGCAACTTTGTTGTATCAACCACTTTACTACAAATGAGCTTGAAGAACATACAAAGTCTGGTGATCGTGCTACGCAATTTCTTAGGTAAAATGTTGCATATGCCGACCGGTAAGAAATGTTGCATCAGGACGTGACAGTCATGAGATTTCAGGTTCTTCAATTTCAACTCTTTCATGGACACAAGGTTTTTTACATTTGAGGAGTAGCCCTCTGGAACTTTGATTCCATTCAGAAACTCACAAAATGATCTTTTCTCTTTCTTCGAAAGGGTGTAAGCTGCCGGAGGTAAATAAGTGCGGTATCCTCTCTCGACAGGTACTAACTCTTGTCTTATTCCCAATTTGACCATATCTAACCTTGAATTGACATCATCCTTACTTTTCCCTTGCATATTGAGCAACGTGCCAATTATGTTATCACAGATGTTTTTTTTAATATGCATCACATCAAGAAAGTGCCTAACATATAAGGACTTCCAATACGGGAGTTCGAAGAATATGGACCTCTTCTTCCAACCACTTGTCAACACATTTTTTGCGAAAGGCTTACCAAAATCATTCTCCAATGCCTTCACCTTTTCAAAAACGCTATCCCCGCTCAATGTCCTTGGTGGCCTACCTTCTTCTGAGTTCCCGTTAAACGCCTTTTTCCACCTACGCCAACGATGTTTTAACGGCAAGAACCTCCGATGTCCCATGTACACATTTTTCTTACAATGATCCAGTCGCATCGAATGGGTATCATCTTCACATACAGGGCACGCACCATATCCTTTGATGCTGTATCCGGACAAATTACCGTATGCTGGGAAATCATTTATCGTGCCAAACAACATGGCTCTCAAATTAAAACTTTCTTCCTTAAAGCGATCAAAAACTGTCTCACCCGAATTCCACATATACTTCAGGTCTTCAATCAATGGATCCAAGTAGACATCTATATCGTTGCCGGGTTGTCTAGGCCCGGAAATAAGCATCGAAAGCATCATAAATTTGCGTTTCATGATTAAATTTGGGGGGAGGTTGTATATCATCAAAATCACGGGCCATGTGCTATGAGTACTACTTTGAACTCCATGCGGATTGATTCCATCGGTTGCCAATGCAAGCCGTAGGTTTCTTGGTTCTTCACCGAACTCAGGGTACTCATAATCAATTTTTTTCCATTGGGGGCCATCTGCGGGGTGCCTAAGCTTGGTGTCTTTAATCCTTTCATCGCCATGCCAAGTTAAAAGCTTTGCAACATCCGCATTATTGAACATGCGCCTGAATCTCGGAATGATCGGAAAGTACCACAAGACTTTAGAAGGACTCTTACCTTTCTTTCCATACCGAGACGTACTGCATTTAGGACACTTCTCCAACGACGAATACTGGTTCCGGAATAAAATACAGTCATTGGGGCATGCATGTATTTTCTCATATTTCATACCAGTCGACCGGAGAATTTGCTTCGCCTCATATGTTTTCGAGGGGAGTACATTCCCCTCTGGGAGTATATCTCGCAAAGCGGACAGCAGCACGGTGAAACTTGCATCACTCCAACCGTATCGCGCTTTCAGGTTATACAATTTAAGCACCACACTCAATCTTGTGTATTTGCTGCATCCCACATACAACGGCGTCTCTGCATCACTCTTCAGAGTCTGAAATACTTCAGGATCCTCCTCAGCCACCACGTTCAACATTTCTTCAAGGTCATCGCTCTCATCACACATGTATGTGTCAACTACATTTGAAGCGCTACTAACATCAGGTACCCAGTCTCTGCCAGAATACTCATACGTCTCACCATGCTTTGTCCAACGTGTATAAGACGGATCGATTCCATGACAAATTAAATGACCCAACAGGTCAAGAGGGCGAAGACGCTTTCCATATAAACAAGACATACAAGGGCACACAATTCTGTTAGCATTCTCTGCATGCTCAGCAGCAAATTCAATGAACTCTTTTGCTCCATCTATATATTCCCTTGAACGTCGATCACAAGACATCCATTTCCGATCCAACATTATAACCTACTAAAGGAAAACGTCGGTAAGATGTATATGACTTACTCATTAGGTAGCCACCTTATGATGTTACCTTACTTTCTTAACAAAAAATCGGCAGCATAACGGCTAAAAAATGAGCGTTCCCAGGCTCAAGGCCCTCTCTTTTTTACATAGAAATGGATTGCCAACTATATAAACAACATCAACTCAATATATCTCCACAGCCCACCCCAACAGAATTCACAGAGCATTTATATATATAGAGTATTAATAGTTTCACAAAATAAAAATTCCATACGAGTAAAATAAAACACCACACAATAGAATTCATCGGAAAGTATCAAAACTCAATCATTTGATATGTCCCAGCCTGCTAAATTATAGAAAAAAAATATAAGACTTACTTCAAGGTCCTTTAGCTCAAAGTAAGCCCGCTAGCAACAATACGATTCTTCACCTTAAAGTGTCGAGCAATAATCTGTAAATATTATAAGGAAAACAAAAAGCAAATAGATTTGATTTAACTCAATGTTCAAATAATCCTTGTAAGATTATATGGAAATAGATTTGAGCGGAATGAAACTAAACTAAGCTTCGAAGATAAGCAATTATGACAAGATAAAGGCAAAATGGAAATAGATTATACAAATAGAGCTTCAGAATCATCATGAAATGGTGAACAAATAAGCTTCGAAGATAAGCAATTATGACAAGATAAAGGTGTAACATCCCAAATTTTAGAAAATAAAAAAATAAAGACTTATTAAAGGTTTTGAAAAAAAAAATACTATCAAATTATTAAAATGCATTAAAAATAAATTTATAATATTAGGCATTCTTACTAATTTTTAAGGCTTATTTCCTTTAAGGAATAAAAGAGAAATAATTAGAAGATAACATTTAATTTGAAGAAAAGAGATAATAAGAATTTAGTGTAGAACCTAGAAATGTATTTAGAAATTAAAAAGCCTTATGAATAAATTTATGAGGCCATGTGTATTTTTAATAATTTTTAAGACTTATTTCATTTATTAATTGAGGAAAAATAGTTAGAAGATGAATTTAAATAAGGGAATATTTAGAATCCTGAGGTATTGTTTGATATTTAAATAGTCTTATAAATAAATTTAGAAATTAAAGTATATCTGGGAAAATTATTTTGGGAACAGATTTAGGTATATTTCTAAATGATAATGATAAACAAAATTATGATTTAAGAGAAAAATAGAAAATAGAAAATGTAAAAGACAATATCTGCCCCTAGTTGGAAAATATCCTTAATTAAAAGGGAAGGGTAGGATAGTAAAATACCAGTTAAATGAAAATATCACTCTTCTCTTAATTTCTAGCCATACACGTATACACACATCTATTAAAAAAAAAAGAGTATATACTCCCTCTCTCCGTCTCTGCCAACACATACACACACATATACTCCCCCATTTTCGTTGCTCCCTCTCTGCTCCCTTTCGTCCTTCATCGTTCCAGCACCAAACTCCGGCGGGTTCAGCGACTATTGACGGCGATCAGCCGCTCTTCGTGGCAGAAGACGGTCAGGAGGGCTTGGGTCATCTTGGGTGAGTTGTTTCCTCTTGCTTCCCTTTTCTTTTCACCGCGAGTTTGAGCGATTTGGGGGAGAAGAATTCGAAATCTTGGGGCATTTTTGGAGCTTCTGAACTCATAAAAAAAGATGCTTGGGCTTCGTTATTGTCAATTCTGGGAGTGATTTTGGGTAATAAACCGATTTTGATTGAGTGGTCTCAAGAATCCCAAATCTGTTACTGTTCATCCGAGTTTGTTCTTGGGGTTTTCGGTGCAAAATTCGAATGAAAACTTAAATTAAACATGATTAAGGGTAAGTTTAAGCTTATAGAGTGTTTTGTAAGTTGATTTATTGTTGTTTGATTTTTGTTGTTCCCCTGTTCTTCTCGGCTCCCTGTTCGTTCTGCCCTTCAAAATTCTTGGGTGGAAAATGAACAAAGATGTTAATTGTTGCTTTGATGGAATGAAAATTTAATAGTTTGATTGGTTGTGATTGAAGTTGGGAAATTAGTCTCCCCTGTTTCATTTGAATTCTGTTCCCTTTGTATCGCTGATTTATGGGTTATTAAGGAGCATGTTTGTGATGTCTAATTGTGATTTTACCCTGCCCTATGTATGATTAAAATAGGTGTTAAGATAAAAGAAGGGGGAAGATTTATGTTTAATTGGGTAGGAGTGTATGGTTGATTGTTATTTGAGGATAAAGCTTTGTTTTGGGACTTTGTATTGATTCTGATTCCCTGCTTCTCTACTGTCCAATTTCCTACTTGGGTGATAAATAAATAGTTTATATGACTTAGGTCTAATTGTTCTCTATTTTCTAGTAACACATTTGATATGCAGAGTATGTAATTTGTAGGTTAGTATTGTTGAATTTATAGTGTTTTGCTGATTATTTTTCTAACTCATCACTGTTTGGTGTGAGTATGGTGCTGTGGTTTTGACTATCAATAATTACTGAACTTATGCAAGGAAATTTTGGAACTTTCAGACCTTTAAATTCTTGTTAGTTCTGATTTCAGCTTCAAAGGAAATTTCTATCAATTAAAAACTTAAATTAGTGATCCATAATACATTGTTCCTAATTGTGGTGGTTACCTTGGTCTGAGATAGTGTTTTTATCTGAATCGGAAATGGTCATTCCATTAGGGTCCTAAACTTGTATTATTATTCTGTTTATGGAACCATTCCTTGACTTCCTATAATTTTAAGAATTGAATGGCTTGGTTAAAATTCACCACAATCATGTCTATAGAAGGTGTTTAGGGTAAATAAAATGGAAATTCTTGAATCTTTGCTCCTTGGTCTATTTTGGACAGCATAGAATATCTAGGAGAAATTGGACTATGCTGCAACTTGGTTATGGAAGCTGTAATGTAGTCACGAGTTGTTAAGATTGGTGGTACTAAATAGATGTCTTGAAGTATTAAAAAGCATGAATAGGAAAAATAAGATTATGCTTTTAAGATAAATATATAACTGGAAATTTTATAAAACTAAGAGGTGCTCTTCAATGATGAAATAGTATGGATTCAAATTATTGGGGCTAAAACGAATAAAGGATCACACGGTCGATAAAGTAGGAAGTTACCCTTTAAGTAGGCTAAATGTTGTTGTTGGGAATTTATTGGGATCAATTGAAATTTATAGTTTTAGGGAGAAGTTAGTTAAGTTGAGTAAGTTATCATGTATATTAGAAGTGTTATGTGATATTGTCTAAGATATTAGAGGTTTGTTATTATTGATTGAAATGGAATTTCTTGATAGAAAATGAATTAAGAAATGTGAAGTGGTTGTTTAAGAATGAGAGTCGTCATTGACTTGTATTGTAATTTTGGAATGAAGGTGTGTTATTATGAATTATAGGTTTTGATTTTTATACTCTAGGAAGTAAGTACAAATATAGGTTTTAAGTGTTTAAATTGTATAGAACATATTGTGGTTAATGAGTTAATTAGAGAATTATTGAAACTAAATCTTCAAAATTTGCAGTGTTTTATAAGTTTGGATGTTCTGTTGTGATTGTAACTTGTTTCATGTCTGCAATCTTTGTTTAGCCTCTTATGATTATTCTCTTGTATTTTTATCAATTCCTAAAGTATGTAAGCTTTGTTTTATCCACAATTTGATCCTAAATAGGAGAAGAAGATTGTGAATTAAGTTAGGAACCATGATTTATTTATGTATTAGGAATAGAAAGGGTATTCCTATAGGAAAGTGAGAGACGTTTAATTATTCTGTCTAAGTTTAGTTATTAATGAATTATTTTATATTATAAATATTTATAGGACAAGATAGTGGGATTGAATGCCCGAGTACGAAGAGATAAAGGAGTTTAGTGAAGGTTAAGCTCAATAATCAGGTAGCAGTTTATTTCATTACAGTAAAATAATTGCATGTATTATTTTGTAATATCTGTTTCAAATTTATATTATGCATGAAGGTGATAAGCCTTGTTAATTCCTGCATAGTTATTTATGGAGTACTCCAGGCTTAGGTGGGTCGCTCCCTGTTCGCCATAAATTGCTACCGCAAGTGCACGGGTCAAGTTTAGTAGTATAGTTCAAGAAAGGGTTGTCGTTCCACTAGGACCACGTTAAAAGCGAGTTCATTAGGTTCATTATATTCCAAATTAGCAATGGGCAATATGCAAATGATTTAATAAAATTAAAATGACTAAAGAAAAGGTAATTGTGAAATAGAACACTTGAAACGAAATTTAACACAATGAGAAAAGCCTAGGCCTATTTATCCACTTGCATTTCATGACACCTAATTTCCCCTTTCCTAATGCCAATTTATGCCTATTATGTTATTGCTTGAAGTCTCTTGTGTTCAAATAGCTCTCTCAAGCCTATTCAAACCTTAATTGGCATTAACTTGCATAATCTCTTACTACAAGCTATTACCAATTAGTCTCTTTAATCTCCCAACCTCAATTTTCACAAAACTTGGTTAGTGAATATCTCTATCTCACTAACACACTTCCAATTAGTTAAAATTGCAAGACAAGCTTGGTTTTAGCCTAGTTCTTTCCCCAATTAATGCTCTCTCAAGCCACTAATTAAGCAACAATCCAAATGTTGGCCACCATTTAGAAAACCATAGGCTCAAGCTAAAACCATAACATAACATTCATTAATTTAGCAATAGGAAAGAAAATCATAGATATCAATCCATACAAGCTTCAAAATAGACCTAGAATATGAGTTTAGCTACTCATAACACAAGAAGTATCAACAATCATCTTCAAATACATCACAATGCTCAGAAATAAGCAAGAGAAATGAAGAAGAGGAAAGAAATGAAGAGAAGCAAACACAAGAAATTTCTGCTTGAAGCTCAAAGAATCTACTTCTCCCAAGCTGCCAAATCCTTCTCCAAACTTTCTCTAGCTCCTTCTTGGTGTTTCTCAGCCTCCAATCTCGTGCCCAGGTGTTCTCCCTTCAAATTCGGCCAACCCTAGCTTTTATCCCCTTCTTTTTTTGTGTTTCAGACCCAAAACGCGCAGCAGAACTGACGCGTCTTCGCTGCAGCGAGAAAATTTTCTCGCTGCAGCCAAGCAAACAGAGAGGATGGCTCAATTGAAGGAGTTTCTCGCTGCAGCGAGAAGATGTTCTCGCTGCAGCCAGGTAGGCAGAGAGGATGACCCAATTTTTGCCAATGGTTCGCTGCAGCTCGCAAGTGTTGTCGCTGCAGCCAGAAGCTCAGTCATGCCTCCTTTAACTTTGCTTTGTTATCCTTGCTTCCCTTTTTCTTCACTCTTAATTTCTTCTTCTTTTTCCTACAACTTAGAGAGGGAAATTATCAATTCTTCACAATTTTATGGTGATAGAAGTTCACATATTTTCACATAATATTCTTCCTTACAATCATATTAGCAGGCATATATGAGCTTAAAGCATGTGAAAAATGTGTGAGATGTGTGAAATTTCTAAAGGTTAACACTCCCCCTTTGCCAGATCAGTTAGTTATAACTTTAAATGTTATAACGAGAAATCCTACAGGTGAGGCCTCCACTAGTTAACGAATATATTGTTAATAGTGGCTGGTAGAGCATTGAGCGCAGGAAGTATGTATAATTGTTTTATTTGTTCAGGTTTATGAAATTAATACATGGCAATGCTAGCATGATAAAATATGTTAATGAAAGAAACTGCTATTGGGATTTCCAATCTCACCCCCATCCCCAAACATTTTTCAGTAACGCAGGTTTGAAAGAATCTAGCTGGGAGATAGTAAGATGATTAAGATGAGGCAGGAATGCTAGAAGAGGACTAGATGAAGAAATTAAGTTTTATAATTTGAAAAGTAAGATTATTGTATATGATGTAAAATTAAATTATCAGTAGAAAGTATGGAAAATAGAATTGTATAAATTTATTGAGATTTAAATTTCCCAAGTATTATGAACTAAGACTAGTTACCCTAAAAAGGGTTAGCGTACTTTTAATTGTTTTATTAACCGCTTTATTTTATAAAAAGTTTAAAACTATTTCAATTTGTCCGAAAAGCCCATTCCAACCAACAGAAGGTTGGTCGAATGTTCTAAAAGAAAAACAAGTTTTAAATTTTTCCGTATTTTTGGGCTTTCGACATTAAAAAGTGGTTATAATTCAATTAAAATGCTATAATATAGTAGTAAAAATCCAGGCGTTACAAAAGGCAAAATGGAAATAGATTATACAAATAGAGCTTCAGAATCATCATGAAATGGTGAACAAATAAACCTTGGAGAGCTTCAGAAAAAGAAGCCACTATTATGGAAGAACGTGAACGGCGGCGACGGCCATGAATGAAGAAGGCGACGGCTTGGAAGAAGGAGAACGGCTGAGCAACGGTGGAGGACGGCGGAGCTTGGGGAGCAACGGCGGAAGACGAGACAGCGACGTGGGGCTTGGGGAGCAACGGCGGAGGACGAGACAGCGGCGTGGGGCTTGGGTAACTCGATCAAGTTCGCGGCGTGGGGGGAAGGAGGGAGATGGAACGAGAGATATTAATTTAAAGGCCTATACCGGCGCTTTCTCAAAAAGGCGCTTTCTCAAAAAAGCGCTGGTATAGTTAAGGCTAAAATATTTGGAGGGAAATTTCCCTCCAAATTTCTGGGCCTATACCGGTGCTTTTCCGGTAAAGCGCCGGTATAGGTGTAATAAATTAATTTTTTTCATTTATTTAATTATGTAATATTTATTATTAAATTATTCTTTTAATAATTATTATTATAAATTTAAACAGAAAAAAACCTATACCGGCGCTTCTCCGTTTAAGCGCCGGTATAGGTATAATAAATTAATTTTTTTCATTTATTTAATTATGTAATATTTATTATTAAATTATTCTTTTAATAATTATTATTATAAATTTAAACAGAAAAAAACCTATACCGGCGCTTCTCCGGTTAAGCGCCGGTATAGGTATAATAAATTAATTTTTTTCATTTATTTAATTATGTAATATTTATTATTAAATTATTCTTTTAATAATTATTATTATAAATTTAAACAGAAAAAAACATATACCGGCGCTTCTCCGGTTAAACGCCGGTATAGGTATAATAAATAAATTTTTTTCATTTATTTAATTATGTAATATTTATTATTAAATTATTCTTTTAATAATTATTAAAAAGTGAAACAGAATGGAGACAAAACCCTATACCGGCGCTTTTATGTAAGCGCCGATATAGGGTTTTTTGATTAAAAAAAAAAGTAAATTGTGAACAAAAAAACCCTATACCGGCGCTTTTCTTATTAAGCGCCGGTATAGGCCCCATACGTACCATTACCGGCGCTTTTTATTCTAAGCGCCGCTATTGTTGCGTCGCGATAGCCCTTCTTTGTAGTAGTGAATTAGTAATTGGAATTGAAGGTAAGTGGGTACAAAGTTAGGATGGTTGTTAAAAATAAATAGGGTTGTTTAAAGGATATAAATGTGTTTTAAAGCACCAAAGCATCCATTAGAATGATGAGAAATTGTGATATGTTAATTGGGCAAGGGACTAAACCCTTAACAAATATTTCTGAAAGGATTTTCTTTGATTAACTAGTATTTGAAGTTCCTAAATATGAAGTGAGTTATAATTCCAAAGACTTCTCCTTTTTATTGTTATGTTATAGAAAATAAGTTATTCATTAGCAATTGCTAGTGGGATATAGGTGACTGTTCTGTTAAAAATTTGATGTGAAAAATGAAATTAATGATCTTGATAACCAAGAAGTTGAAAAGTGTAGAGGTAAGAAAAGTTTATTGAAATTTTGAAGAATTGGATTCGTATGGAACAAATGTAGAGGTTAGGGTCTTACTAAAAGAGATATATGTAAGGTGAATGCTTTTGACTTGCTTTGAGTTTGTTTGGTAATGAAATTATGTAAGTTATGTTTAGTAATAAATAAATCTTGAAGGAGAGGAAATATTAATAACTTGTATTATAAAGTATGAAATAAGTAAGTTCTTATAATATAGAAGTTTTAGTATTAATTAAATTAAAGCTGGGTCACTTTGCTCTATTATGTTGTAAGTTCATAATTGCTTGATGAAATTGGTAATTAATGATGTTATTCAAGAAATGAATTTTCTTTTAAATCTGTCAAAGATGATGGTATGATTAACCATTTACCTGGAAATTAAGATTTAATTATATTAGTGCTAGAAAGGGGGTAGAGTTATAGGAATGTGAGAGACGTCCAATTATTATACCCAAGTTTAGATATTAATATATTATTTTATACTATAAATGTTTATAGGACAGAATAGTGGGATCGAATTCCCAGAGTAGTAGAAGAGAAGAAATACAGTGAGGAGTAAGCTCAGGAGACAGGTAGCAGTTTCATTCAATATCATTTATCATGTATAATAATTGCATAGCATGTTTTATGAATGTATAGTAGCTTTAACCTTGTCAGATATATTCATGGGATCCGAGTACTCGATGACTAGAGGGCTAGCTACCCCTAGTACAGTTCAGTTATAACCGAAAGGTTATATTCAGGAGGTTAAACCTCACAGTAGTGCCTTAAGTGCACTAGCAACAAGGTTAAGGATTATTTATATGGGATGAGTGCGGGGGCCCACAGAGAGGCAACATCCCTACCCATACAGACATGTTTTTAGTTATATATATTTGTTAATTATTATGCATGGTAATGAATGAAATGAACTGCGTTGAATTGCTGTTTCAGATTAGCTGGTAGATGATAAGATGATTGAGATAAGGCAGGAGTACTGGAGGAAGATTAGATGAAGAATTTAAGATTATGTTATAAAAAGTAAGGTTAATTGTATATGATGTAATCTTAAATTTTTAAATTAATAATAGAAAGTATAGAAAATAGAATTGTATAAATTCATAATGGGATTTAAATTTTATAAGTATTATGGATTTAAATTAGATACCCTAAGAGGGTTAGATTATTTTTAATTGTTTAATAACCACTTTATTTTATAAAGAGTTTTTTTTTAAAAAAAAAACAAATCAATTTGTCCGAAAAGCCCATTCCAACTGCATTAGAGTTGGAACATTGCTTGGAAAGAAAAAGCTTTAAATTTATTCGTATTTTTGGGCTTCTGACATTAAAAAGTGGTTATAATTGAATTAAAATGTTATAGTATAGTATGAAAATTCGAGACGTTACACTTGTTTTTGTTAAAGTTGTTAACTACTGTAGTATAGAAATTAACTAATTCAGTATAGGGATTAACCACTCTAGTATAGCCATTAACTACTTCACTGATTCATTAGTTGGGCTCAAATACTCTTATATTTGTGAAAATCGTTAACCACTCTAATATAGCAATTAACCGCTCTAATATAGCCATTAACTACTTTACTGATTCATTAGTTGGGGTCAAATACTCTTATATGTGAAAGTCGTTAACCACTCTAGTATAGCAATTAACTACTTCAATGTAGCGATTAACCATTTTAGTATGGCCATTAACCACTTCGCTTTGAAAGTGAATGGAGACAGGGGCATTTTGGTCTTTTTTCCTTAAAATTGTTTATCCCAAATTGGGAATAATCCCTTTTATGTCATTTTGTATATTGGAGGTACTTTTTTATCTTTTTGATATTCAAGGGGTATTTAATTGGAATTTTTCCTTAATTTATCCCGTTGGGACCTCTAGGTACTTTGTATATTTAATTTTTCAATTTATCATATTTTAACATGTTCTTGCAAATTTTGGCATCATCCTCTTCTCATTTCATACCCCCAAAATTGGCATATCGACAACACAATAATAACAATCACATTTTTTTTGGCACAAAATCACTAACTCAAGCTTTCCTTTATACTTAGCTTAGTTAGCTATGCTTAATCATGTTTATCTCTCTTGTTCTAGAATTTTCTCTCACTAAGCTTCAACATTTAAGCGCCATGACATCCCAATTAACTCTTTAACATTGCTATAAAAGTTCATTTCCAATCCCAATGGTTATAAACTTGTGCTATGAGCTTCATCCCATATTAACCCCTCTTTTGAACTCATGGGATACTCATTTTCAACATCTGGCTTTTTCTTGGCAAAACAATGACTGTTCAACACAGAGCATAGGGGAATAGTTAATAAAATTTAATCCTCTCATTCAAAAGTAACATATGAAGTCTTCAAAGTTTCATAGACATTTAGTTTTCATTCCCTTATCATTTAACTCTTTATAATCGTTTAGATTGGGCATTTCCTTAAACTTTAGCTTCCCATGATTCAGTTGTGGTATATATGTATCAACATGTACTTGATATGGCATTTATATTACTCTATCAGTATCCCATTCAACTATTTTACACTTCTCTGATATATGGAGCGCCTTCTGCATAATTCTGGAATGTTTTTCCAGACTTTAAAATTATTCATCCAATTACAGTTTAACAACATTTAGAAAAGTGATGGAAAGTGATTTTAGAGAATAATTTGTAAAAATTAAAAAACGGCTTCTCATAAACCATGGTTTCAGTCATTCAATTTCTTTTACAAAATTTTAGGGTGTTCTGCATTTTTTTTTCCGGGGAAAACCATGGTTTGCCTCGCCAAAAGTGCTTTTGGGTCTGCCCAAACACAAATAAAATATAGTCTTTCATATGCATATATGTATTATATTGTTCATTTATTATTTATACTTTTTAGTTATTTGCACATGCAGAAAAAGGGATTCAGATGACAGCCACCTAAAATTGCTTTTAGATCAAAATCTGTTATACTCAAACTGTTTATATGAAATCATTTTTGTCACTTCAAAATCTATTATCACTCACAACTATTACCGTATGCTTTGTTTGTGAAGGTATTGGATCTTCTGAAGTTCTCCTTATGGTCAAAGATGCCACTGACAGACCTATTCTTACACAATAAGCTGCAAATTCAGAACTGTTAAATACCATCACAGTCCAAGTTAATGAAAAGTGAGGTTCAAGTCAATGATGATTGATAGATGAAGGTGAAGATAATGATATTAAAATCAACGAGAAAAAAATTTATTTGCTGAAGCAGAAGAGGGTCTCACGGATTGACTATACCATTAGGTGTAGTTGAATGTCTTGCTCAAGGAAATGCTGATTTATGCTACATTGACAACTTCTTTAAAAGCTTGGCTCATATTGATTCAACCAGATTCAAATTCGATGTGAAGAACAAGCTTCTCAATCTTATGATTGCCTCTAGTAAAGTGTAAAAACCATATGTTACCAATTTATTATTAGTTTAGTGAGGCTACAGAAAGTAGGTATGCTTGTTATGTAAAGCAGGGGACTACGTTCATGGTGGTAGATGATTTGTCTGTGGAACTATTCTCATCTTTTGCTGCTTTAAAATTTCTGCGTGAGTCTAAACTTGGTGTTGATGACTTGGAGGCAAAGCTAATAAGAATTGAAGCAAATGAGGTATTTTATTCTTTCAATTCAACTTCTTTGAACTACATCATTCCTCTACATCTCTGATGATCTTGTTGAATCCTTGGGGAATCATTTGCTCCAATTCTTATTAGCTTTGCCTCCAAGTCATCTACACCAAGTTTAGACTCACGCGGAAATTCCAAAGCAGCAGAACATGAGAATGGTCCCACAGACAAATGATCTGCCACCATGAACGTAGTCCACTGCTTTACATAACAAGCATACCTACTTTCTGCATCCTCACTAAACTTATAATAAATTGGTAACATCTGGTTTTTCCCTTTATTAGAGGCAATCATAGGATTGAGAAGTTTGTTCTTCATATTAGATTTGAAATATTTGGTTGAATGAATTTCAAAATTTTATAAAAAGTTAATCTATATTTAATACTTTCTTCCTTCCTTTTTTACAAAGATTTTGGGTATGGCATGTTCTAGGTTTGTCATAAACTTTGTTGTTAAGTTTCCATCTGTCACACACTAAAATACTAAAGCGTGACCGGCACGAAGTATGAGATAACCTCACTTTGTAAGCCCTTTCATTTAACTATTTTCTAGTTATACCCGTAGAATTCTATTTTGTTAGTATAATATTACCTGACATTATAATTTTTTTTAGAACTTTTGTATAAATATTTAACAAGTATCTCTTTAACTGTTGAACTTCTTGAGCACATTAGCAACAATCAATATATCAATGATTTATGCTTTCTGATTATGAGATTTTATATATATACACTCACACATAAATATCCATGTAAGGAAAGTGGACGAGTCTACAAATTTCAGGATGAACTTCAATTTTACATCACCAGAAGAAATATTGCTTATATGAAAAAGGGAATTACATACCATTCAATATAATTACCCTACAAGCAGGCGGTCCACTCTTCACCATCTGAAGTACAAAAACAATATGTTCAGTGAATGGGGTCTTATTATATAGTTTATTACTTTAAATAATCTAAGTTTATACAAATAATATTGGACAGTTATCATCAGAATTCTCAAGAGGTAAGTGTCACACTCTAATATTCAAATGAATAAAATACTTGCAATAACTATTATTGAAAATAATTTTTATCACTATTATTAAAACTTGTTTCTTCAGAGGAACCAACACAAAACGAATAACAAGCGCAACCGAAAGGCCACGAATAACAAGGGTAGCTCGGAAGCTACAAAACAAGCGCAGCTTGAGGGCTACGAATAACAAGCGTAGCTTGGAAGCTACGAAACAAGCGTAGCTTGAGGCTTGTGAATAACAAGCATAGACACGCAGTCCACATGGGTAATTAATCAAACAAGTGCTTTGTGTCTAGTTCCACCGGAAAAATGTTCACATTCTTATAGAAAATCGTTCCTTATAATGTATGAAGATTTCTCTTGTATGCCTCAAAACCTTTATCTTTTTAAAATCCAAATCTTAAATTCTTTTCATACATTTTACAATCTCATTACGTAAATAAGTGTATAGAATAATATGTTTTTCCATGAAATAAAAAAAATAGTGATGAAAAGATTAGTATCTGTTCTTATATTTCATACCATCATCATATATCATCTACTTGTTCTAAGGATAAACATAATCCATTTAATAAAAACTCTTTAATCATTGCTCAGATAATCAAATTTTTTCTCACTGATATGTTTCTATCCAATTACCAACATCATTATCAACTTCTTTTGTTCATTCCCAGAATTGTATAAGGAATTACCAAATTCGGATAAGAGATTGCCAACACGTTTCTATCCAATTACCAACATCATTACCAACTTCTTTTATTCGTTTCCAAAATTGTATAAGGCATTACCAAGTCTGGATAAGGTATTACTAACTTGGGATAAAGGATTACCAACATCATTACTAACTTTTTTTGTTCGTTCCCAGAATTGTAGAAGGTATTACCAACTTGGGATAAGGGACTACCAACACGTTTATATCCAATTACCAACATCATTACCAACTTCTTTAGTTCGTTCCCAGAATTGTATAAGGCATTACCAAATCCGGATAAGGGATTACTAAATTCAGATAAGGGATTACCAACTTTGGATAACGGATAAAGGATAGAAGCATGAATGTTGATAATCCATGTTGGTAATCCCTTATCGGAATTTGGTAATGTCGTATCCAGATTTGGTAATGCCTTAAACAATTCTTGGAATGAACAAAAGAAGTTGGTAATGATGTTGGTAATTGAATAGAAACATCCCTTATCCGGAGTTGGTAATCTCTTATATAATTCTGGGAACGAACAAAAGAATATGGTAATTGGATAGAAGCATGTTGGTAATCCCTTATCCGGATTTGTTAATTCCTTATACAATTCTGGGAATGAACAAAAGAAGTTTATAATGATGGTGGTAATTGGATAGAAGCATATTGGTAATTCATATTGGTAATCCCTTATCCGAATTTGGTAATATTTTATCTAGATTTGGTAATCCATTATACAATTCTGGGAACGAACAAAAGAAGTTGGTAATGATGTTGGTAATTGGATAAAAGTATGTTGGTAATCCCTTATTCGAATTTGGTAATCACTTATCCGCATTTGGTAATCCATTATACAATTTTGTCAAAATATTAAGAATGAATGAAAGATAGAATATATAATTTTTGTAACATATGTAATGAGAAGGCTTACCACCAAGCCTCAAAGGTGAGGGTGGGTTCGATTCCCACCCGCTTCACTTTTCAAATTCTTTTTGGCTCCCCCACACAAACCACATGGTAGGTGGGCAACAGGGGCCGCCAGCAGCTGGCTGTGGTGGGCCCCTTTACAAAAAAATAAAATTTTGAAACAAAGTCATTTTAGATATTTCTTTTTAATTTGGAGTTGGACAATTCAATCATTGTACTGAATTGTTCTTTCTGAAATTTGTTGTATTAAAGTGTCATTTTGCTAATTTGAGGATCTTTTTCTGTCTTTTTCCCTTGAAATAATTAGTATAAATTAAAGTTCCATGTGACCTCCCTGCATGAGACAAAATCTTGAAATAATTATGAAGTCCTAGAGATAACAAATAATTTCTATTATAACATGTTAAATTTGATAAATTGTATTATATATAAATAAAAGAGAAGAGAAGGAAAAGTGATGACTTTTCATTTTTTTGTTAGATTTAAAATTATTTTGATATGGTTGGAGAGTGAAAAATGATATAATTTGAATGGATTTATTAGAGATTTTGGTAAAATATTAATCTTATGCATTATTTAGGGGATCTTAATATAGATATAATAATTTTTAATTAAATAGAAATAGTTAGATATTAGGTAAAAGAATAGATAAATCATATTCATTTTAAACAGTTTTATTGAAGAATTAAAAAGGAAAAGACAAGAGAAAGTTTATGTTGGTTAGTTGTTTAATTAGTATCTTTAATACTTTGGCATTTTATATTACTTTTTTTTCCATGTGGCATTTTATATTGCTACGTATTTTTAATATGCGATTTAGTTGACTCTTTTAAAAATCCTAATAAACCTAAATGTAATAATTGATTTTCTTGATTGTTTCTGTCTAAATTCATTTATTTGACTTATAAGGTTTTACTTATTTTGTAATAATAATTTTTTCCTATCCTAAATATACAATCAAGTTGAATTTTTTTTGAAAGAATAAGGATGCAAAATAAATCAATTTAATATATTTATATTTATCTTTTTTTTTCAAAAACTGAATTACCTATTTATAGACTAAAGTATAATATAATTACGTGTACTATATGTTATAACTAAATACTCTATTTGCCTTCCTTAATCTTCACTAATTTGATCTTGCATGTAGGAACCAATAAGAATACCATAAGATGCGTTATGATTAAGTAATTTACTTTAACTTCTCTAATTAAAAAAAAAGGTTGTCTAGTACTGAGGATTAGAGGGAGGGAGGGAGTTGTTTGGCACATTGCAAATTTCATATTCCCATGGTTGGTTTAATTGTTTATTGAATTTCTAATTCTTGTTTTGTGGTTAATAATTACTTGAAAGTAATTTGCTTTTGAGAAAACTCTAACTTAAGCTTGGTCTCGAGCTTGGTACTCCTTTTGTCCCAAAATATAAGCTTCAAATACCTAACTTACATTTATCAATAATACTACTAAGTTGGTTAAAAGCAATAATTATGTTGGAAATATGATTTGTTTTCCAATTATGCCATTCTTAATAAATGTGAAAGAGAATGAGTGGGGAAAAAGAAAATGACAGAGAATGTGACAAATAAGATATAATCAGGATGGAAGAGAAATGTATGCGGAAAAGATAAAAAAATAGATAAAATTGGAAAAAATGCAATTGATGCTTAGACAAATATAAAATAAAGATTATATTTTGAGACACATACATTCACCAAAGTGAATCTTATATTTTGGGATGGAGGTAGTATCATATTATGCTATGGTGTCTTATGCCATATCTATAATTATAAAAGCAGGGTTTTTTTTAAGTTGAAGGTCCTAAAATTATTTGTGGTTAGAATTTTAAGTTTACGCAAAGCCCATTATTATAGATCTTTATTGGCCGTCATATTTATTTAATTTTTTTCTAGATGTGGGAATCAGGGCTGGCTCTTCAGGGCCAAGGCCTAAAAGGGTCGGCCCATGTGGTCTAGGTAGTGCAAATATCCCTATTTTTCAAAGCCCAACCAAGGTTGGCCTGCCCCAATTAACCATTATACACTATTTTTCAATATTTTTCCATAGAAAAAAATTAAAGTGAAAGAGATAGGAAATACACAAGGGGGGTGAATTGGGTATTTCAAATTTTTTTCTTATGACACACACATTCTCTCTCTCTCTCTCTCTCTGAAGAACTCGAAATATAGAAGTAAAGTACTCAGGACTTATATTGGTTCAGCCAAAACTTAGACCTACATCCATTTCTCCAACTTCAATTTGGTTCCACTAGTGATAATCAGGTTTTAGACCAGGTTCCTAAATACCTTTACAAAACGAAATATTTTTCTCGGTAATATCTCACTATCTCACAAAAATCTCTTGCACATACACTTTGTAAGAATACACCATTTTCTCACTATCCTAATATCCTAAGGAACAACAATAGAGAAAAGATTACAAGTTGCTTGCTCCCACACAATGAGCTGATAAAATTCACTTGAGCACTCAGAGAAATAGTAGAAGACTTAATAGGTTTTTGGACTTTGAGTTGCAATAAGACTTCTCTGGCTTCTCAATTGCAGCTTCTGCTCTTTATATAGTTAGTGTAGATTTTGCCCATTGCTCACTTGCATCATCTAGCCGTTGCTTGATCATTATTTGAACTTTTGGAGTGTTTGACCATGATGAATTGTTATGCTGAAGTCTTACATTGATTTGTGTGATTTGAACTCAATTATTTGGTTAAAAACTAGATTATAGAAGCTTCATTCGTTGAGTCCTCAAATCAAGCTGCTAGTTGCTAGATACTGTTTATGACATGATCAATCTACTTTTCTATCTTCTTTGTGTCTAATGTTCTTCTTTCCTGAATTATATCGAACAAAACTACAAAAAAACCAAGTTAAATATGAGAAATCAGAACACAAGTGTTTCATATCAAAATTGAAATGTTCACATTCAATGCTTGATGGATGTTTCAACCATCGATTGTTCTTTCACTATTTCCATCGATTGTCACTCTGAGTGCTTAAGCATTCTTCACTACTCAATGAAAACTCAATCTTTTGAAGATTTCAACCTGCAATACTCGATTAGAATGTTATACATCAATTGAACATAATATTTCAATGCTCGATTTTTGAATCAAAAACCGATTGAACTTAATCGATTGATGATTAATTTAGCATTCGATGATCAGTTGAACTTGGAATGAATTCTGAAAATATTCAAGTTTCGCTATAAGTAATCGATGGCCAAGGTGATCATTGAGCAATGCTTACTGCTTGATGGTCAAACCAATAAAGTGTTCCTCTTAAAGAGTACTTTGAGTATTCATTTGATCATTGAGTATTGGTTTGGGAAAATACATTAACAATCGATAAAAAGTTCAACAGTCCATTATTTTCTTTAAAGGATTCAATGCTCGATATATTCTCTATGCCCCATCGATGGTTGAAGCCCTATAATGCTCGATGGTTTACCAAGTCATTGAGCATTCTTAATTAGTTTTCAAAACTTGTTCCAAAATGTTTTCTAAATTAAGAGACATATAATTTTCTTAGCTTAAATCATGTTTGGTTATCATCAAAACTCTGAGGTTCAACATAAAGCAATACAATATTTATCATAGAAGAGCTCTAAATCTAATTTATTAAGTAATATTGTTATAGTTTGAAATAGTTTTAAATCCTGGATCTCGCTCTTCAAAGATTATTTAAATCCAAGGAACGTAGTAAGTATGATTTCAGATATCGTTCTCTCAAGGGACTAGTTGTGTCTTAGTCACCTAATAGCCTATGTGCAAATGACTTAAAATGAGCTACATGGAATGGTGATAAATAAGTTGCTTATTTATTAAAGGAATGAGTTCTATTTCTAAAGAGCTTCCCTAAATCAATGGAATTTACTATCATTTCTTCTAATGAATATGGGAGTCATAATAGGCTCATCAATTGAGAGACCTTTTTGAGCTCGTTAGGGTTAAATGACTTAGTATCCCTGACTAGTCGAATACTAGTTCCTCTAATTCCTAACTCAATTAACGCTAGCCTATACTAATTCTAAATAATCCAAAAGCATATATATAATTTGACCAGACGTTACAAATCTAAAAACATACCATAACATAATTAAATAACCGCCGACCAGTCCAGCTATACAATAAAATAATTATACGCTTAGGAGAGTCCCACTTGAACTAGGTTATCCGGAAGCACTAAAATATCTTATCTTGATCCAAAATATCTTATTCTAATTCAAAATATCCAAAAAACCTAAAAAATATCTAAAATATCTTCAAAATATCTGAAATATCTATGTCAATCATTGGAGGTCCACCGTGGGTCCCTTTTCTAGTCTTCTAGATATTCTTCGAAGAAAAATATAGTAAATTAAGTATCAAATGTCCGAGCAATTTACATGTTCCCACTTAATCACCAATAATGACACTTTTACCCTTATTTTATGTTATTCTTATTTAAGGGCTTATGGAATTAATTAAACTATTAGACCAAAAATGCATTCTAAATATATTAATATTACCTATTAAGCCCATAAAATTCCTGCAAATCTAGAGATTTGTCAATCATAAATACAAATATCAATTTTTTTAATCAACCGCAAGCTACAATACAAAAACCAACAAATACTAATAAATTATCAAGCAATAATAAATATTGTCCATATTTTTTAAATAAGTCATACAAAATAAACTAAACAACTATAAAAACTAAGCAGTAACATTGTGACCATCATCATCATCATCATTATTTCACTTTCAAAAGTTTTGAGAAGAACATAATTTAACAATCATATTAATTTGTTTATTTATATGTAAAAAAACAAATAAGTCCTATGATCAAATGAATTCATCGAAGCCTGCAGCTTTCCTTCATCATTTTCAAAGAGTTTTCATCCTTTCATATGCATTTAATCAATAAAGCAATCCTTTCATATGTGCAAATATAGAAGATTAAATAAAAATTTTAAATGAAAAATAAAAGGACCTAACGGTCTGGCCCTTTTAAGCCATAGACTCTACAGGGTTGGCACATTAGGCCTGACTCCCTTCTAGATGTACCAAAATCAAAGCCCAACCCTCCAAGAGCTAAGGCCTAAACGGGTTGGCCCAACTGGGTCAGCTCGAATTCTCAGCTCTAAAGATAAGGCATGTTTAAAACCGTCAAATATAAAAATAATTCTATCGGTTGAAAATGTAAATGTAAAACATATTTACTTAATTCGATTAAATTATAAGTGTTAATTAAGTTAGTTAATATAATATGATTTTTTAAAATACCCTAATCATCTTCCTTATTCTCTCATCCATCTCTTACTTAATCATTGTTAAATGAGCATTAATAGAAGCAATTTTAAAAAATATTGTATTTAGAACCAACATCAACTTAAGAAAGGGATTGGAAGGAGTCTTTAATAAAAATAATGATTGAAATATCTATCATATTCCCTTTATATTGTTTAATATTTACAATAATCTTTTTTTCAATTATTTAATTAAGACAAAAATAATCTGTTTTTGTCTCTGAATTATTTTTATTTGACTTTCCGTTTTAATTGGCTTGAGGTGATTTTCCCCTTAAGAAATAATGGTTCTTTTTTAATATATGTAGTAGGTATTTGCATTTGTAGGATTTGAATATTGTCATATTCTAGGTCTTCTAAAAATATTTTTTGTATTTATATGGGAACTATCTCAAAGTTCTATGTTGAAGCAATCAAAACTTCTTTTATTAAGACCAACACATTTTTGTTGCAAATAATGGTTTTAAAACTACTACAAAAATTGAACGATGATAGAAATATATTTCAGAAAAATTATATCTATAAAAATTGGTAAAAATTATTAATAAAAAAATTAAATATGGTACGAAAACATATTTTTATCCCATGTTTTATTTTGAGGAAAATTAAAATAAAAAGAAAGAGCCAAATGGGGCCAGGGATTCACATATCGAAGAGTATTCTTTCCGGGTTAATAAAAAACAAAAAAGTGAGAATAATAAGGGAGCAAGTGGAGAGGTTCTCTTCCCCTCAATTAGAGCCTAAACTATTATTAGTAATTTGTTGTTTTTAAGATTGTTAGCAGGGGTGAGTATGATGGCGAATGAGGTTGCTTTGAATTTTCTGAACGATGGTGTGATGGGAATCACAAAAGGATAAGGAAGATTTTCTCCAAATTTAAAGACTACAAGATTTGATTTTAATATTATTAAGGGAAAATTTCAGTTTACCCCCACAATAGGGAATTAATATCATATTCCCTCCCTAACTTTCTGAAATCTCACTAAGCCCCCAAGCGGGCAAAGTGAAGTTAAATCTGGAAGGTTCAAAGACCATTTTACCCTTGAACAAGAAAGAGCTAATGACATAAATAAAAGTGAACCAGACTTATTCTCTTCCTCTCTTCCTCCTTCTGCGTAAGACACTCCAACCCACTCCCTCCTGATTCCATGATTTTTGAAATCACCTAAGTTCACCTCGACCAACTCCTTCCTAGATTCCATGATTCCAAAAATCACATGAGTTATCAATGCTTTCATTTGAATGTGTGTTTTGAAGACTTTTAGAAGGCAAGGAGGTCAGTGTTGGTGACAAGCTGTTGGAATCAATTCCCAGTAGAGGTAAATGCTTATCCCAAAGTAGAAATTTGTCATCTCTTTCATCTAAATCTTTGAAGACTTATACTATGTCTTAGAAATTCGTCAAATGTCTCTAGGAAATTTGTCATACATGTCTTGGAAATCAATCATACGTGTCTTGGAATTCACTGAAAATATGAAACAGGTACCAAATATAGCCTTTGAAGACTTGAACTATATCTTAGAAATTTGTCATATATGTCTTGAAAATTTGTCATATGTGTCTTGGAATTCGTTGAAAACGTGAAAAAGTATAGCCTTTGAAGACTTGTACTATGTCTTATAAATTGGTCAAATGTGTGTAGAATATTTGCCATATGTGTCTTAGAAATTTGTCATATGTGTGTAGGAATTCCCATGGCTACTATAAATAACATGTATTGTTGTTCAAATTGCACTAATGTACATGTAATTTCAATTATTGTACTAGAAATTATTAGAATGTATGTGAGATCATGTATTCATAATCTCTGTTGTTGTAAATAAGGTTATTTGTCTAGTAAGTTGTCATATGTGCGTGCAAATGGAGCATATGTTCTTGTGAATGCCATTGTTTGTCCTAAGCTCAAAGTAGAATGTGTTAGTTGGTTGACTATATATTAAGAACACATGTGATTGGTAGTCCAAATGAAACTTGAGTATAATTGTTGGCGAGTATAATCGATATTAGGATAACTTGTCCACAAAGTATGAAACGTTGAGTTGATATAATGCAATTGTTATGTTGATAAATTGTCTATTTCAGTTGTAAATTTCTAATTGATTTGATTTTGCCATGTGATTGAAATGTGAGAATTAATTATGTACAGCAACATACTGTGAGAATAAGTAGTAGTTATGCAAAGCAATTATTTTGCATTTTTCATGTGGGAGGGAAATATGTTAAGAGCTTAGATGGAACAATGATATATGATGGTGGGATTGTAAATGGAAGAATGATAAGTAAAGGGATTTCATATGAAGACCTTAAAAGTTTGATAGCAACATATGTGTGGCCGGGAAGTGGTGTATTCAATATGAAGTACACAATTAGTTTTTCCGGGGACACATTATTGGACCTTGTAGATGATGTTGGAGTTGCCCAATTGATTGACTACAACAATACCAATGGGCATATGTTTGTTTGTAAGAATGTGGAAGAGTTGAAACAAGCATCACAAGTGGATAACATAGAAGAGTAAGTTATGAAGCTTCTTATGAAATTTTTCTCATGGAACAAGAAGTTGTGATATTCAACAAAGTGAATTGTAATTTATGAAGATTTACTTGTGTTTGCAGGATAGACGATTTGGCTTTACTGTCAGAACTGAAGGAGGAGATGTTCGGGTCAATCTTACATTGCGTGAATGCTCTTGCAAAGCTTGGCATATGTCAGGTTTGCCTTGCTCACATACATGCGTTGATATAAAGGAGGTACATGGGAATGTATATGCATATGTGGAGGATTTCTTTTTACTAGCAAGTCAACAGAAAATTTACAACAAATTCATGATTCCTGTTGAGACATGTGACATCCCTAAGCCAGTCTCCCTCAAAGATGATGATTACTCATCAAGTGTCTGACTAAAACCACCATTGACTTCTCATCCAGTAGGAAGACCAAGAGTTAAAAGGATTGAATCACAATTTCAAAACAAAAAGTGTATAATTGCTTGAGAGGTGGTGAGGCTGGTCATTCTGTGAAGACTTGCAGGAACTCTAATCCTAGCTGAAATGTGCAGTAGACACAACACTTTTATTTTGGTGGTGAACATAGCTGCTCCATACACAGTGATGAATGTATCCCAACTTATATTTTTTTAATGGTTGGAAAAGCAGCTATTGTGTGCATACACACTATCTATTTGGCTTTTCATAATAAAATGTAAATGCCCTTTTGAATTTTAGGATGGCACTTTGTAGCTTTTCAACCTAAGTACCAGATGAAATTTGCTCAGAACTGTGTATATGTACATGACTTATATGAATATGATAAGTTATATTATAAGAGATAACATCTTGTGTATTGTTGAAAGCTTTAGTGTTAAGGTTTGAGAATGTAGATCATAACAACCTTGATGAGTATGACATTATTTTTTTCTGGAGGCCCTTGGGTAGCTGTGGCAACATCATCAAGAGTTTCTCTTGATATGAAATGTGAAACCAAAATTTTAACCTATGTATCATTGAAGGAGCCTAAATTCATCCAATTTTTTTATCGTGACAATCACATTGTAAATATGCTAGAAAGTCTTGGAAATAAGTCATATGTATCTTGGAAATGCATATGTGAAATGGAAGCATGAATTGTTAGACTAGACCATTTCAGAGACTTGGAAAAGTAAGGCAATCATGTTGGAAACTCTTCATATATGTCTTGGAAATCTGTCATATGTGTCTTGAAAATGCATATGTTAAATGGAAGCATGAATTGCTAGACTGTACCATTTCAAGACTTGAAAATTAAGACAGTTATGTTGGAAACTCTTCATATATATCTTGGAAATGCGTCATATGTGTCTTAGAAATGCAAACTTGAAATGGAGCATGCATTGTGTTAGAGTGGATGATTTTGGAGACTTGGGAAATTAAGAAAACCATATTGGAAATCCTTCATATATGTCTTGGAAACCCGTCATATGCGTCTTGAAAATGCATATGTGAAATGCAAGTATGAATCAGTTAAAATACACACATCATGCTTTTGCATCATGAGGGGTGATCTATACAGGAAGTCATATACAGAACCTCTTCTAAAATGTCTCAGACCATAGGATGCTATATATGTACTTAGAGAGATCCATGAAGGAGAATGCGGAGACCATTCTGGAGCAAGAAACTTAGCAAGAAAGACTTTAAGGGCTGGGTATTACTGGCCAACCCTCAAGAAGGATGCAATTGTTCTTGTTATGAAGTATGACAAGTGTCAGAGATTCTCATCAACCACTCATCAGCACCCAGAACTGTTGCACACCATTGCTCCCGTATGGCCCTTTGTGTGCTGGGGAATGGACAATGTAGGAAAGTTACCACAGGCTCCCAGGTGTTTGACGTTCTCACTGATGGTCACAGATTACTTTACAAAATGGGTGGAAACAAGAGCTTATGGTCAAATCTGAGAATCAGAAGTTATAGATTTCATTTGGAAGCATACTGTTTGTAGGTTTAGGCTCCCCAAAGAGATCGTCAGTAGAAAATTACAGAACATGGTCCAAAATTTTAGAAAGATGAAAAAATGCCCTTCTTGGTTGTGGCACCCTACGGCGAGGAAGTGATTTGAACAAGTTTTTAGAAACTTCCTATTTTGATTGATTGTGCAATTTTGAGTGATTGGCTCCTAAACCTTCCCAAATAATCCTAGGCCAATTTGGATAGTTTATAAGTTGCTTCGTGTACCACATAATAAGGGGGGCAAATTTCATCTTCCATACACTAATTCTCTCTTCCATTCCATAATTTTTCACCAGTTCACCATGGAGTTCGAGTTACAGATCCTCTAATGTGATTTCTCCTCTTCTATGAAGAACTAATTCAGCTCGGCGCTCTCTTGGACGATGGGATGATGTGAAGCAAGCTTTTTATCCACCTTAGGGGAGTTTCTAGATCCAATTATGTAGCCATAGATTTCTATATGTGTCTTTGTATATTTGTTCTTCTTATGTTCATATTTCATTTCTGTTTGAGATTATACGCTATGTAATTGTTGAATTTCATCTTTATGTTTATATTGGATTTAGTTTGGTTTCATTTATCTTTTCAATTGATATTATCTTTATGAGTACTTATTGATTTTATTGCCAATCATTGTTGTGGTGATTTAGTCCATTTGTCTTATCTTGACTATATCATTTGGATGATTTATTTGTTTTGAGCATGTTGATGTTGAGTTTCTTCTTTAAGCGCTTAACTAATTCCATCAATTAATATCACCTAAGAAACCATACTATTGATTCAATATAATCACATGAGCGTAACTAGGTAAAGTTCTACAAGTATGAGGGTTTGATTATTAGCTAATATTGATTAGTTATTGGATCTAAAGGATATTGAGTAATTTGGATGGGACCCAAGTTATTCTATCTATGGTAACCTATTTCTAATTGATGTTTTAGATTATAATTAACCTAGTTGGTCTATTGAGGATGAGTGGGTTGTCACTAACATATTCCTTCAATTAAGACTAAATGTGTTTATACTTGCATGAACTTGGCCTAATTATCCTCTGAATTCCCCAAGAGTGTGAAATATATGCTTGCCACATGTCATCCCATCATTTGCATTACATCACCTATCCATTTTTATCCTAAAAAGGGTTAAGGGTAAAAAATACACATGTGATTTCGTCAAAAGTTCATCTGCAACAAATGTTTTTTTGGACCAAAAAAACACATGAACTTTCAAATTGGATCAAAAGTCACATTTACAGTTAAATTAGGGTAAAAACATAAGGAAAATCACATTGAGGTCCCACATAAGGCATTTAATCACAACCAGGTCCCAAACAATCATCAAATTACATTGAAGTCCCAAGGAACCCGGGTGTAATTAAATGGCTTGTCATTGAGTTGTCAATACCAGCTCTTTGATTTGTCAATGCAAACAAAATAGTTGTCAATCGTTGTCAATGAAAGAGGTGCATTGATAACTCAAGGAGCTACTATTGACAACTATTTTGTGTGCATTGACAACTCAAAGAGATGGTATTGACAACTACTGAGTTTACAACCCATTGACAACTATTGAGCTATGCATTGACAACTCAATGAGCTAGTATTGACAACTCAATTTAATTAAGCCCAAGTCCCTTGGGACTTCAATGTAATTTGATGATTGTTTGGGACCTAGTTGTGATTAAATGCCTTATGTGGGATATCAGTGTGATTTTCCCTAAAAAAATACACATGTGACTTTGTAAAAATGTTCGTCCAACTCCAAGCGCTTCTTTTTGAAATATAATTGTAAATGTGACTTTTGGTCCAATTTGAAAGTTCATGTGTATTTTTGGTCAAAAAAACATTTGGTGCTGGATGAACTTTATACAAAATCATGTGTATTTTTGACCCTTAACCCACCTAAAAATAGCAAAAACAAGTCTTTACATTTCTTTTATGAAAAATGCCAAAAATACCTACTCTCAATCCCCGGTTTTATAGCTTTAATTGCATTTAGTTTTCCTATCTTAGTTTATTAGACTCCTTGAGAGAGATCTGGGATCGCACCACTATAGTGTAATCCTAGGTAAAATAATATTTTGCATTTACACACCAAGACATATTAGGAAAGGCTCAAATCAACAACAGTACAGAACTTGAACCTGTTGCTGTTGTATGCCGTATATCTCCTGACATGGTCAAATGGACCAATTGCTAGATTTGTCAAACCAAGCGGAAAGGGATTGTGGGCATTGAGTATCCTGCATGCAAACCAATTTGGAAATTGACGATGGACCTTTTAATCTACTGATTGCACTTGATTATTACATGTTTTTACCTACTAATTATAGGAAATTAGCATTTGTTTTAGGCTATTAAACGGGGATTTAGGCACTTTTATTTTTAGGATCCAAGATTAGAGAGTTAATTGCATTTTCATTATAACTTGAGCATATTAGGCATTTAACTCATGCATTTATTGTTTCTGGACTTGAAATATTTCACATGTGCTTAAAATTTCCATTGTAGGTGCAAAGAATAAAGGGCAAAGCAAGAACTAAGCAAAATATGATACTTCTGTAAAAAAAGAAACTTCTACAAAAAAGGAAACTTTTCAAAATAGGAAATTTCTACAAAAAGGAAACTTTTGCAAAAAAAAAAAAAGGAAGTTCTGTATAATAGAAAATTACTTATTAGGAAATTGGATTAATTGATTGTGTCTAATGGATTGATCTCTAAACTTTCGTAATTAGTAAAATCAAGAAGAATAGGAAATTTCCTATTGGATTGATTTATTGGGTTTGTCTAAAATATTTCCTTTTTGTTATTTCTACAAGAATAGCATCCCTAGGCTTGATTGAGGTTAAGAAGTTTCCTAATTAATTATTCTAATCACAACTTCCTATTTTGGTTAGATTTCTTGAGAGAAAGTGCTTGAGTCTTCCTCAAATCTTTCCTATATGTTACGGGTGGCCAAATTAGGCAACCGGAGGCAATTTTGAATAGTTTTTAAGTGGTTTCTTATGCTATAGAGAGGGGAATCTGAATTTCCGTATTCATTCACCCATTCTCTCTTTCATCCCATAATTCTTTCCCCAAACCTTTCATATTTGTTAATCCTAGTAAGAATAGGACACCATATGTAACATCCAGGTTTTTATTAGTTTGGAAATTACATTCTATAGGAATTAGTTTTAAGTGCTCATTTAGTAACTTTCCCCTAAGAATTCTCATAAAATATTAAGGGATAATTTATAATAATCAAGTAAAAATTTGCATGTTAATAAGATGATATTATTTGCTTCGAAACCTGTCTAGTATGGTTGGGCTTAGAAAATGTATTAGAGATAAAGAAAGAGAACTTTAGCCCATAAGAAATTATAATTCCCTCTTGTGGAGCATAAGACGGTACCACTTGTCATAGAGAGGAAGGGAATTATGTTGCAAATAATAAAAAGAAAAGATTTTATAATCTGAATAAGCATAATTTATATTAGAAAGAAAAGAGTATGTGATGACCAATAGAAATGCATGCAAGGGAAAAGTAGAAGGGGTTATCATGACAAGATAACCAATAGAAAGACATGAAAGGAAGAAAAACAAAATAAAAAGTAGAATATAATAAGAGAGCCAATAGAAAATGCATGCAAAGGTAAGTGGAAAAGAAATAAAATAATAAGTGACCAATAGAGAGACATTCAAGCCTAAAAGATTCTTATGAGTGATGTCACCTTTCCTTCTTGCAAGATAAGAGAAAGAAGCCTCTCTTCCTTCCCCAATTAGCCATAAGTGGCGCATTGAAGGGAAAAAGAAAGCAAAGAAAGAATAAAAATATGTATATTCCACCAATAGGCATAAGGAAAATTGTGGATTAAGTAATTAAGCAAAAATGGGAAATTAGATTTAGTCCTAGAGAAGTAAAAAGGGGCCACTTTCTAAGGGTAATATGGTCATCATGAAAAGAAAAGAAAATGCATGAGTGGTGTATTAGAGTTGGCTAGTCTAAGGTAGGATAAGGGTGGTGGAGGAAATCTTCATGTAATTTGGGCAATAAGTGATGTGACTTAAGAGTGATCAAAGCCTCATTTTCCCTATAAATAGGACCCTTCCCATCCCATTCTCCACACCAAACTCGCAGCCCCAAAGAAAGTGAGAAAAAGAAGAGTTTTCTTGAGTCTTCGGAGCCTTGAAGGTTTGGACTCCAAGAAAAGTTGTAAAGTTCTAAGGTAGTACTTACTCTCTTACATTTCTAGTGTTGTTTGAATATTTTGATGTGATATTTGGCTTCCTTGATGAAGAATGTTTGAAGTGATTATGTGCACTACTACAAAATAGGCTTTTCACGTCACCAATTAACGTCACATAATTATAAAAGTGACATGGAAAAAAAACGCGGTGGCATTTTTGTAATTAAGTTGTAGGTAGAGGGAGTTACAACGTCACACAAACCTTAAAGTGTGATGTTGAAAGTTTCAACGTCACACCTTAAATATGTGTGACGTTGAATGTTTAAAAACGAAAAAAAAATATTTTCTGTGACTTTCAACGTCACACTTAATTTAAGTGTGACGTTGAAAGTCACAGATATTTTTTTTAAAATTTTTTTTTAAATTTGTGACTTTCAACGTCAAACATAATTTATGTGTGACGTTGAAACCCCTTAAAAAAATAAAAAAATTATTCGGACCTGAAATCAGAGCTGGAGGGAGAAACCACGTCACATATATATATGTGACGTGGTTAGTTTTAACGTCACACATTAAAAATGTGTGACGTTGAAACTTAAAACGACGTCACACATACTTTATGTGTGACGTCGTTTTTAGTTTCAACGTCACACATTTTTAAATGTGAGACGTTGAAACTCTGGCAAATATAAAAAAAATTTCATTCTCGCGCGCCCACAGCTAATCCCTCCCTCCCAATTTATCCCACCCTCAGCTCCCTACTCCATCTTCCCTCTCTCTTTCCTTTCCTCATTCCTTCAGCAACGGCAATTCACTGTGGTGTGGAGCTCCGGCAAGCACTGTGTTAAGTTCAGGTAAGCTATTCCTTCTTGCTTTCTTCTCTTTCTGGGTCGAGCTTGAGCGAGATGGGGGGAGGGGGATTCGAATTCTTGGATGGTTTTTCAAGCTTCTAAGCTTAGGAAAATGGTGCTTCAAGTTTGTCCTTATTGTTTTGAGTGTTAATTTTGAAAGGAAAGACGAAGTTGGTCCGATTTCTGTGAGAAGTTCTTCCCCTGTTACTGTTCACCCGATGGCAAATTTGGGGATTTTGGATGTTTGTTTTTTTCAAGATTAATTAATGGTAGTTAGAAACAAGTTTAAGCTCATGAGGTAGATTGTATGAGGATTATTGAAGATTAAGGAATTTTTGAACAATTTCTTCTTCCTCCCCTGTTCGGCGAATCCGACGGGTTCAAGAGGAGGAAATTTTGTAGAATATGTATGTATGAATTGGAAGTTGGAATAAGTGTTTTGGATGTGTGATTTGATGGTTTAGATTAATGTTCTTGTTCTTCCCTATTCTTGTTCTGTTCTGGCCGAATTCAAG
The DNA here is from genome assembly GCA_037074515.1 of Mimosa bimucronata. NCBI lineage: Eukaryota > Viridiplantae > Streptophyta > Magnoliopsida > Fabales > Fabaceae > Mimosa > Mimosa bimucronata. Next base: position 9,998,984 of record CM073446.1, read on the forward strand.
CCCTTGTGGTTGCTTTATTTTTGTTATTTCCTTGGATGTATTGACATCCTAATCATAGGGAATGGAAGATGAGATGGAGGTAATTAGATAGACTTCAGAATTCTTGTTCTTTCTCTTGCTCTTCTGTTTCTGTCGGCCAGAGAGGATAAAAGGAAGTAATGGTATTTTATTTTGCTTTGTGATGTAAATTAAAGTTGTTTGCTAATGGATGATGGATACTGAGTTGTTAAATGTTCAGTTCTTTGTCTTTTGGGATGCTCTGGCCGATAGGTTTGTTGAAGGGAAGGAGGAAATGTTATGATATTTAATTAAAGGAGTAGGAAAGGGGTTACCAATGTTTGTTGTAGTTTTAGACTCTAGCATTCTAATTGTGGTTTAAATTAAATGGCTGCCCTAGGTTGGGGTAATTTAGATGTTCCCTATATGCTTGATTTCCTTAGTTTTGTTTTATATAAGCACTAAAATTGGCATTGTTATATTTTATATTGGTCTCAATATGTTTTTGTTACATATTGATTGCAAATGTTAAGTGTCAAGAGTTGAATGATAAGTGTTAAGATTACGATGATTGCATATGATTCTCCACTATTGTGACTATCGCCCAGCTTTATCAATATCTTATATACTAGCATGTCATTTTTGGATTGTTCATGTAAAACCATATGGGCTTTTTTCACTGATTGAAGTTTATATTATGTAGGATATAACTTCTTAAAGATTGCTAGTGCTACCTCCACAATTAGGGCTCTTTGTGCAAAATATTTTGACATCGCAAGTACCACAACTCCTCTAATTCATAATGCTGTTGCTGCTCTGTTATTTATAATGGATTTTGTATCTTTGCTGTCATTGAATTAGTAATGGTATGATTTTGTATTTACTGGACTGAAGTTGAATTGTAAATGTAATTTTTGGATGTCACATTTACAAGGAGAAACTCTGCCAAAATTTTTTAAAACTTTTGACTAATTTGTGGGAATGGCATAGGTTTAATAGAATGGATTGTAATTGGATGCATGCATTGAGAACCACTAGAGAGTATCAGATGGGTGTGGAAGAATTTATTGAATTTGCCAAGAGAAACGTGCCTAGTAAGAATGGCATGTATCTTTGCCCTTGTGTGAATTGTGCAAATGCTTATCGTAAGAACGTTGATGATATAAGAGATCACCTTCTTTGTGATGGGATCAAACTCCGTTATAAGAAGTGGCTTTGGCATGGGGAATTGGGAAGTACTGTACATGCGTGCCCGTCACAAAATGTAGAAGTAGCGGTAGATGATGTTTGTGATGATGGAATGGACGACATGATCAATGACATTGGGGCGGAGTCGTTTTCTGTGGTACAGGAGTTTGACAAGTTGCGGAGTGATGCAGAGACACCGTTGTTTCCTGGGTGTACTAAGTATGCTCGATTGACTGGCGTCCTGAAATTGTTGAAAATAAAGACAGAAAATGGGTGGGCGGACGTGGGTTTCTCGCAGATGCTTGAAGCTTTGAGTGATATGTTCCCGTCAGGCAATGTGCTTCCGAAGCGGATGTACAAGGCTAAAAAAGTTCTAAGGAAGATGGGCATGGACTATAAGAAGATACACGCTTGCCCTAATGATTGCGTGTTATACAGGAAAGAGTATGAAGGCCTAAAAGAGTGTCCAAAATGTAATACTCCGAGGTACAAGCCGAGGAAGGATGCCGTTGGTGATGATGATGGATCAAAGAAAGGGGTACCTTTGAAGGTAATGTGGTACCTTCCAATTGTGCCACGGTTTAAACGTTTGTTTGCAAATGAGGCAGAAGCAAAGAAACTGAGGTGGCATTGTGATGAGAAAATCTCCGATGGAAGATATCTCCGGCACCCTGCTGATTCTCCTCAATAGAATAAGATAGATTCCATGTTTCCTGAATTTGGTGGTGAGCCGAGGAACCTTCGTCTCGGACTGTGTACGGATGGTTTTAACCCTTTTGGGAGTCTCAGTAGCACACATAGTGCTTGGCTTGTTTTGCTGGTCATTTACAACCTGCCACCTTGGTTGTGCACGAAGCGCAAGTATGTGATGATGTCAATGATGATTTCGGGTCCGAAACAGCCTGGTAACGATATCGATGTCTACTTGGCACCTTTGATTGAGGACTTGAAGATGTTGTGGGAGGAAGGCGTAGATGTGTTTGGTGCGTACAGGCAGGAGACATTCAAGTTGCGAGCTATGTTGTTTACCACAATAAATGACTTCCCTGCATATGGCAATCTTTCTGGTTACAGTGTGAAGGGTTATATGGCATGCCCTATATGTGAGTCTGACACACACTGCCACCATCTCAAACACGGAAGAAAAACCATCTACCTCGGTCATAAGAGGTTTCTTGATTGGTTCCATCCTTACCGTAGACTAAAGAAGTGTTTTAATGGCTCATCTGAGTACCGATCTGCTCCTACCCCCTTAACCGGGGAGGAAGTTTACCGCCGTGTTGAGAATGTCAGTATGGTATTCGGTAAGAAACAGAAGCCAAAGACCGGTTCTGAAAAGATCATTTGGAAGAAAAGGTCAATCTTCTTTGATTTACCTTATTGGCGAAATCTCGATGTGAGGCACAATATTGATGTAATGCATGTGGAGTGTTTTAATGGCTCATCTGAGTACCGATCTGCTCCTACCCCCTTAACCGGGGAGGAAGTTTACCGCCGTGTTGAGAATGTCAGTATGGTATTCGGTAAGAAACAGAAGCCAAAGACCGGTTCTGAAAAGATCATTTGGAAGAAAAGGTCAATCTTCTTTGATCTACCGTATTGGCGAAATCTCGATGTGAGGCACAGTATTGATGTAATGCATGTGGAGAAAAATGTTGGTGATAGTCTTGTTGGGACATTGTTGCACATACAGGGGAAGACAAAGGACGGACTCAATGCTCGATTAGACTTGGTTGAAATGGGCATGAGACCACGGTTGCATCCTATAGTCAGTGAAAATGGCAAGAGGGCTTATATAGAACCTGCTGCTCATACACTTTCGAAACAGGAGAAAAAAAGTCTATGTGAGTGTTTGAGTGGGATCAAGGTTCCACAGGGTTATTCTTCTAATGTTAGCAGACTTGTGTTTATGAATGATTTGAAGTTGGTGGGAATGAAGTCACATGATTACCATGTATTGATGCAACAATTCTTACCAATTGCTATAAGAGGCATTATGCAAGATGATGTCAGGAAGACTATAGCAAGACTGTGTATGTTTTTCAATGCGATATGCAGCAAAGTCATGGACACTGAAAAGCTAGACGAGTTGGAAAATGAGGGTTACATTATATTGTGCCAATTAGAGATGTACTTTGCTCCAGCCTTTTTCGATATTATGGTGCACTTGATTATTCATTTGGTAAGGGGGATAAGGCTCTGTGGCCCTGTTTATCTAAGGTAGATGTACCCTTTTGAGCAATTCATGAAAGTCTTAAAAGGGTATTCCAAGAACCCACACCGACCTGAGGCATCAATTGTTGAAAGATACTTAATTGAGGAGGCAATGGATTTTTGCAAATCGTATCTAAAAGGGGTTGAGGAAAACCCACGACATGAAGATGGGATCGGTAAGGGGGTACGGGGCATCAAAGTAAAGACTATGTGCCGTGAAGAGGTTTTACAAGCACACCTATACATCTTGAATAATATGTAAGAAGTGCACCCTTATTTGGACGAGCATAAGAGGATCCTGAAAGAAAAGAACCCGAAAAAGAGTGACATGCAGATTTCTAACGAGCATAATAGGACATTCATTGGGTGGTTCAAGGAGAATGTTGAAAAGGAGACTAGTGGGCTGGATACAATAAGATGGTTAGCCGGAGGGCCGCGTTTTGAGGTTGTTATGTGGGGCTCTTTTGACATAAATGGTTATTCTTTCTACACTAAGGCTCAGGACAACAACAGCACCATGCAAAATAGTGGCGTGATGGTGGTAGCCGAAGCGATGCACTGCTCCAGTTCGAAAGATAAAAACCCAAGATTGGCTTCCATGGCATATTATGGGGTAATTGAAGAAATTTGGGAAGTTAGTTACACCAAGTTCAAGGTTCCAATCTTCAAATGCAAGTGGGTTAACAATAGCGCTGTTGTGATTGAACCCCACACTGGTATGATCTCAATTGATCTTCACAAGGTTGGGTACAGAGATGAGCCCTTTATTTTAGCAAGTCACGCAAAACAAGTGTTCTATGTAACGGATCCCGCAAATAAGCAATTGTCCATAGTCTTGCAAAGTAAAAAGCAAAAAGATCGTGCTCCCACTTTAGATCTTGATGAGATACCACCTTTGTGCGCAATTCCAACTGAACCAAGCGAATCGGAATTGATATATGATGATGACCAATTTGCCTCTAGAAATGATCATTGTGAGGAGATATGGGATAACACCTAAAGTGAGAATCTTTTTGAATTATAGTGTATTAAGTATTATTGTTTTTGTTTTGGTTTTGTGAAAGTTGTTGCCTTGTAATGACTCATCACATCTTTGATTTGTTAACAGGTACATCATGGTGGATGATTCTAACAATCAACAACAAAACAATCCCCCTCGAAAAAAGGGAAGAGGTTCGACGAAGCTCAAAGACATTATTATCCGTCAAGGGACAAATGTTCAGCCCATCCGTGTGGAATTTGACGAGGACATGAATCCTATCGGAGAGATTGGCGCACAATTCGTGAGCTACGTAGGTTCTGTGGCAAGGAACCGAGTAAGCATCTTGGATGACGATTGGAGGGAAGTCCATAAAGACATTAAGGATCAATGTTGGTAAGATATCTTGGTATGTTTTATCATTATTTATCTGTTTGTTCCTAATATGCATGTATTTGTTTTTTTTAGTTAACTCAACTGATGTGTCTTTTATTCTTATTTTTCTTTGTAGCAAAACTTCGACGTCCCAAACACCCAATCGTTCAAGGATTTTTGGTTGAATGAATCGTGCAAGATGTGGAAGGGTTTTAAGAATAACCTAACCAGAGACTACATCCGGGGGGACAAGATGGGTCAAGATCCCTGTCAGACCTATCCCTCTATTGACCCGGAGACTTGGAAGACCTTTGTTAAGAAATGGCTAGACCAAAAGTTCCAGGTGTGTATAGGTTATAAATAGTTCTTTAACTTTGCTTCAAAAATGAATTTTGAGCACATTATATTAATTAACTAACTTAGTTTTATTTTCATAGGAGAATAGCCAAAAACAAAAGGAGCGACAAGAAAAGAATATTTACAAGCACACAATGTCTCGGGGGGGGGGGTTAAAAGTGGGTCAAGAAAAAGTTGATTAAGAAACAAATTGCAGAAATGGAGGAAATGGCACGGACCGATTCTACTGTTGTTCTACAGCCTCCGCCACCCATCTCACGTCATACGAAATGGGCTGAGGGAAGGAAGTCTAAAGAAGGAACATTTGTCAATCCGAAGGTTGAAGCAGTTGCAAAGAGGATTGTAAGTATTTTACTTGGTTGTTTATTCCTTTAACTTGTGGTTTTATAGCTGGTTACAACTTAAGATTTTTTCGGTCATTGCAAGAAGAACTTGAGCAGCAGACCACCCAAGGGTCATTCACACCTTCTGGGAGGATGGACATCCTGGCCATGGCAATTGGGAAGCCCGATCGCCCCGGCCGGGTACTAGGGGAGCCCAGGACTATAGGGTTTACCAAGTATTTCGGCCGTAGATCCCGATCCACCCGTACAGAATCTACTGAGGAGATATTGGCTAAGGCTCGAGCAGAGATGGAGGCCCAGTTGGAGGAGCGGGTTGCTTTATCCGAGCAGCAGATGAAAGCACAGTTCGATGGGCAGCTGGCCGCGAAGCTCCAGGAAGCTCTTGCGGGTTATATGGGGGAGCAGATCCGAGCGCAGATTGAGGCACAGGTCAGAGCGTCTACCATGCAGCTTGGACTGTCTTCAAATTCTTCTCAACAAAGACAGCAGGTTTGACCATCTCCTATATATGTTAATTACCGAATTCTGGATTTATCAATTAGGCTCACTCTGTATATTCTCATCTCCTGTAGGAGTCCCCTGCGGCCGGCGGTCCAAGCGGTAAAGACAGCTGCAATCAGACTGTGCCGTTAGGATCAATTCGTGAGACTGAATCAAATCCCACACCAGACAATGACCCTGAAGTTGGAGTAGAGTGTTATCTCCATCTCGATTTCCCTCGCCTGCACCCAATCGCAGAAGCTCGCCAATTCCCGAACGCCTCCTTCATACATAATAAGCTTATTGGGGAGGACCAAGTGAAGGTGTCTGTTACAAATATCCTAAATGATGAGGGGGGCACAGCTGTACCCTTTCCCGATGACGAAGTCACCAAACTATATGAAGCGATCGGGGCATTCATCCTGTGGCCTAGACGACTTGTACACAACACTCCACAAAAGGCGCCGATTGATGCGGTATGTACACTTAATTTTTGAGACTCCTTGTTTCATATATTACAGTTTGTAAAAATATATAACATTGGGTTTTTCATCGCCCGCAGTTCTTTTCAGATGAATATCCTTCTCTCCAACTCCTGCGGGAGATGCAGCCAACTTTGAACTCCACAACCATTAAGATGCCTCCAGGAGTAGTCAGTCCGTATCGTTCATATGATTTTCTACTTGATGGTGACAGAGATATCGTGTAGTTTTTGACGATGGAAGAAATTGACCTAGCCTGGCTCGAATTAGCGACTTTGTAAATGACTATTACTTTTTATGTCTGTACAATATTTTTACGTCTATCCTTTTATAATTTCAATTATTTTAAGATAGGTACTTCCACCAGCTGTGCAACCAATTAGGAAGGGGACAATACAGATTCCTTAGTCTAATGGCCTTGGTGAGGAGAGATGATTTTAAAATCGACAAGGCTAAGCTGGAGTATGAGGACAAGATGCGGGCTTATGTCATACATCAAATGTCAGCGAATCGGGGATCTGTCTATTTTGTGCCTATTCTTCAAGAGTAAGTGTCATTATTACCTTTTGCCAACTTTTCATTATTTGCACATTTACAAATGTTATGTTTCTGTGTGGACATAATATTCTTAATGTCTTTCAGTAAACACTGGTCATTAGCTGTCGTTTGCCCCATACAACATCGACTGGTTTGGTTTGACCCCTTGAGATATAATATAATCCCATATTATAAAACCCTCTTATCTAAGTAAGTACTTTTAATGACTTTTTACTCTGGGCTACATAAATTATTTTCATGTATATGTGCTAATTTTAGTTCTATTTTAGGGGCATTCAATAATGGCATTTTGCAGCAGAAACCGGTGAAATGGATGATGCCATCATGATGTCAAGACCTAGAGTAACTACCTTTAATTTAAATTCATTCAATGTTAGTCAATTGAGATATTATTTACTTTGTTATTAATTTATACTATTTCTTGTGATTTATAAAGTGCCCCCAGCAACCGACGAATAAGGAGTGTGGGTATTACATCATGAAGTATATGTGTGACATTATTGAGAGTGATCATACCGAATCCTTTGCACAGGTATAAATTAAATTCTTATCTATAGCTTGATACAATCAGTACATAAATATATGATTTATTTTTGTAACTTTGCAGTAATCATAGCATCCATTATTGTTGCAGTTTTATGATGGAACCAACTCATTTGAAGACAAAGACCTTGATTCACTTCGTGACCGTATTTCTCAATTTTTTCTTTCATTTGTGGTTGGTTAAAAAGTGATCATTGCAAAAAATAAACATGGAATTTTGTGTGTGTGTATATATATGTTTAGTTTGATTTAGTTATAATATAGCTATGTATACATGTTGTGTGAATAATGTATATTGTTGATCTGCATTATATCTATTTCTGTGACATTTGCAATGAATACAGATTGGGAAACCAAAAGAAGTTAAATTAACCATCGTTTTTTTAAAAAAAAAACATTAACCACGTCACAATTTAAAATTTGTGACGTGGTTTCTCAGAAACCACGTCACAAATTGGTATTGTGTGATGTGGTTTCTCAAGAAACCACGTCACAAATTTTTAAACTGTGACGTGGTTTCTCTGCCATATATCACACCTAATTTTGGACAAACAACGTCACAATTTTTGTAATTTGTGACGTGAAAAATATGACTTTTCACGTCACTTTTTGGTGTGACGTTAAAAGTCTAGTTTTCCACGTTACTTGAATTTATGTCACACCAAAAAGTGACGTGAAAAGTCCAAAATTTGTGACGTGAAAACCCTGTTTTGTAGTAGTGGTGTTTCTTATAATGCTATGGCCATATGTGATTATTCAAGAACATAAATGCTCACATGTATAAGTTATTGGTATTACCATATATTGTCCAATGTTAATCTTGCATGGTTGTTTGTTGAATATTGTGCCACTGAGATTTTCCCCAAAATCTCACCCCCTCCTAAATCTAAGCCATTTTAGGAGCAAGTTCATCAAAGAAGAAAGAGAGGAAGCTAGCATAAGTCATGATGGAAGATTCAATGCTCTTTGTTTTTGTTGTGCATCTTTGAGCTTATGATAAATCTGTACTATTGTCAACATGCCTTGAATTTGTTGATATTGTGTTATCATTTTGGATTCATGTATGTATATGGTCATTCTTGGCCATTAAGAACAAGTTTTAATACTTGCAATTGAAATGCTGCTTTTATGGGTTCTATTCTGTGCAATGTCTATTGATGAAGTTATTCAAGTTAGTAAATGAATTCCTTTAGCTATGAAATTTTTATGTAAAATACTAGACATATAGGGCTTTTTGGAAATTCAAAAAGAAAGTAAATCGGAGTTATGTATCTCAAATTAAAAATAACGCAAGAAGGCTAACATTTCTGGGATTGAGAATGAAGGCAGGTTGGGAAAATCACAAATCTGTATCACCTGCGTTGATGCATGATCTGTTTGATATTTTTCACAGATAGAGGACTCTTCAAGCTTTAATTTGAGACTTAACCAAGTCAAAACCATTTTTCTACAATTAGTTATGAGTTTTCAAAGTTGCTGGAAAAGTTTCCGCATTTTCAGCATTTTTCCAGAAATAAAGAAAAGTTTTAAAAGCTTGTGGTTTTGATGTTCTAAGTCCCATAAAAGCTTGAATATGATTCCCATTGATTATTAAGCTTTGGATGAGTCATAGAAGTAGGTGTTACACCCTAGGCCAATTTGGAAGGTTTTGAGTTGCCTCTTGTGTTATATATATATATTCCGCCAACGAATTTCATTGCTCTCTCTCTCAAATTTTCATCCTCCTCTCCTCTCTGCACGAAATCACACTCTCCCATACATCCATCTACATGAATTTCATTCCTCCTACATCAATTTCATGGCTTCCAACTCCAAATTCCAATTGATAGTGTTTGAGAGCATGAACGGCTAAACACCTTATTGGAATCTTGATGGAGGAAGGCAACTGGAGCTTCAATGTTCTTCAATGGGGGAATTTATCTATTTCTCTTGCCTAGTTCTATTTATGTATTACAATTCCTTGCATTTGTTTATATGTATTTGGTCTTAGAAAAAGTGTACTTTGATGTTTTAATCCTTTGTTTAATGGTCATGCATGTAATTAAGTGATGCCTTTTATGTGTAAGAACCTAGTGTTGTTTTCATGATATGCAAAAGATACGATTCATTTATATCTCCTTAGGATTTCTAGAATATGTTGAATACAGTGTGATTGTATGTGTGTTTTAGACACGAGGTCCAACATTAGATGGTTTGATTTACTTCGAACGAGAGTCTCTTTGCATGCTTACCATGGTTCTTCACTACCGAGTTGGGAATTAACAGCTATTTGATTAATTAGTTGAATCAGCAATGAGCCACATTAATTAGTTAATTAGGTAACTGGACTAAGAGCAATTGCCTTAAGTTTTATCATTAGAACTCTGATATCCTTTTAGAAGCTAGGAAGGTTGTCCAATTCATCAAGAGACCCATGTTCATCCCATAAGTTTCACAGTATCATTTTATTTGCTTTTCTCATAAAAAAATCCCAAAAAGAAGTAGCTTAGTTTTTCTAATCAAAATCACAAAACCCTGATTTTTATAGCTTTTTCATGCATTTAGTTAGCTTAGGTAGTTAGTTAATCGAATTCACGTGAGACGATCCGGGAGAGCACCACTGTGCAATCCTTGGTTTTGAATTATTTTGCATTTGCAGCCCAAGGTATTTAGGAAGGTGACAAATCAATGGCGCCATTTCTAGGGAGTCATTTTTTACTCTCTAGGTTAACTAAGTGTCAATTTCCTATTGACAAGGCTTTTGTAGTATTTTAGGTTAGTTTTAGTTCATACAGTTGCATTTAAGTCTTAGATTTGTTGTAGGTTGCATCTGCATTTCATAAATTGAAAAAATTCAAAAAAAAAAAGATTGTTCTTGCTCTGTGTTGTGTTATTCTAAATTAGATTTGAATTGGCTCTTTTGGGATTGAAAGCTATCTTTCTTACACATCGATTGGAAATTGTTTAAAATTCATCAATACCCGCACTAGAGCTTGCTGTCAATTTTTGAAAATTTTCGCCCAGAAATTTATGAGCTTCAGTTTCCTAAGGTTTTGGGCCATTCTAAGCAAGTTCAATAGCTTTTCTATTGGGTGTGGTGGATTTCGGCCAAATTCCATCATTTTGGGCACTTTTTCAATTTTTCTTTATTTTTTGTTATTTTTCCATATTTTAGGATATTTTTGTTTTTGAGTTTTTCTTCTTTGATTTTCCTTCAATCTTAGTTTGTTTGAGTTGGTTTCTCCCATTATTCATCTCTCCATTGCCCATTTGATTTTGTGGTGCATCTCAATTGCTTGCTTGATTCTTTGGGACTAAATCATTGAATTCTCATGTCTTGGAATTACAGAAACTTTGGTTACAATCATAATCCATTTGAGTATTCTCATTCTTTTCTAGGAAATACCACTTTGACAGAAGAGGAACTTTCTTCAATTCATGATGAGCTTAACGAAATTAAGGCCATTTTCAAACCCCTCCGCAGACTCTATGAATCAGCATGTCGAGATCAACCTTACCCTCCACCTAACCATCATTCATACTTTGAAGACCCTTATCCACCAAATTATTCTCCAAACCTTGAATCTTGCCATCCACCATGCCCTTCATCATAACATTCTCCATATCAAGCCCCATGATGGGAACCTTCACCTCCACCATATAGGTTATACCATGAACCACCTTCACAATTCCAATGGTCACAACCCCTCAATTTTGAACCATACAACCCATCCCAACCTTATCACCACCACTTCATCACTCATACCAAACTACATACCAACCAGTACCTTGTGAACCTTCACCTCCACCCAAACCCATGACCCCTAAACCAAGTGCGCTCAATGCTTTCTTTGACTACCCCGACATTGATGATTACACATAAGAGCTTAAAAGGATCTATGAGGTAAATAAAGATTAGTTTAGGGAGTTGAATAGGTACAAACCTTTACTCTCAAAGAAATAGAAAGATGAATTAAAAGAGCTAGGGGTGTACCTCAATGCATTCTACTTGCATGTTCTTTGCAAAATAACGAAAGGAGAGGAAGGAACCCCATGGCCTTATGATCATAAAGTTGAAGAGGAGACATCAAATGAAGAGCAATATCTCACATCTCTTGTGGAAAAACCCCAAACTCTAGTCGTGACATTCAATGAACCCATACAAGTTTAAGAGATAAAGAAAGCTACCCCACAACCTCTAGAGTAAATGCACTCCCCACTAGGTAATGCTCTTATCCTTGATGAAATTAATCCTTCTTTGGTTGATTCCTTGATTGAACATGCTACTACCCTTGAGAGTGAAGATAAGGTGTATGGGGAAATTATTTGCGAATTTCCTCATAGGTTTATTGATGAACATGCTCACTCTAGTGCTTCCATTAATAGTAGTTCAATTGACAATGTTGCTTGCACTATCATTGTTTCTTCTTGTGATAAACATGCTTCTCTCCTTAGTACTAGTCATTATGATGTTATTGATTTAAATGTGATTAAATCTTGTTCTTATATAGAATATCAAATTTGTGTTCATTGCTATGATGTAAAAAAACATTTTCTTGTTGAATTTAAAAATCATACCTTAGACACATTGACCAATTCTATTATTGAACATGATGCATCTAATACTACTAAGAGTGCTGAAATTTCTAAACATGAGTGACTTGTTACCTTCCTAAATGCCTTGGAGTGCAAATGCAAAATTAAATCTAACCAAGGATTGCACTAGTGGTGCTCTCCCGGATCGTCTCACGTGGAGTTGATTAACTAACTACCTAAGCTAACTAAATGCATGCAAAAGCTATATGAAGTTGGGGGGTTGTGATTTTGGTTAAGAAAACTAGACTAAAATCTTTTTGGATTTTTGTTTATAAAGAGAGTAAATAAATTGGTTGTGAAACTTATTAGATGAACATGGGTCTCTTGATGAATTAGGCAACCTTCCTAGCTTCTAAAAGGATATGAGGTATTAATCCGAGTTCTAATGATAAAACCCAAGGCAATCACTCTTGGTCCAATTACCTAATTAATTAACTAACGTGGTGCATCGCTCATTCAATTAATTAATCAAATAATACTTAATTCCCAACTCAGTAGTGAAAAATCATGATAAGCATGCAAATAGACTCTCGTTAGAAGTAAATCAAACAATTTAACGATGGACCTAATATCTAAACACACATATGATCGCACATGCATTTAACATATTCTAGAAATCCAAATGAGATATAAATGAAGCATATCTTTAACATAATATCATGAAAACAACACTAGGTTCATACACAAAAAAAGCATCTCTTAATTACATGCATGACCATTAAACAAAGGATTGAAAAATTAAAGCACACTTGTTCTAAGACTATATACATAAAGCAAACACAAGTAATTGCAATATATAAGAATAACTTAGACAAGAGAAACTGATAAACTCCTATTGAAGAACATTGAAGCTTTGATTGCCTTCCTCCATCAAGATCCCCACAAAGTGTTTAGTTGCTCATGCTCTCAAACATGGTTGAATGGAATTTGGTGTTGGAAGCCATAGTATTGATGTGGATGGAGCGGAATGTACCTATATGGATGAATGTGAGAGTGAATTGCGGTGAATGGTGGTGTAGAAGAAGAAATTAGTGTAAGGATTTATTAAGCATAATAGGCAAGAAAAAAAACCTTCCAAATTGGATCTAAATTACTTAGGGAGGTCCAATTCATTGATCATAATTCGTGCCCTAGCCGTGGCGAGCCCATGGTGAGTGAACTTCACTCCTATTTCCACTCATTGTCTGTTCACTGTCACCTCACCGTGGCGAGTCCACGGTGAGTAACCTTCGGTTCTATTTCTTTTGCTTCTTTATTTAAGCAGGGCTTCCTCCTTTGCACCTATAATGGGAAATTAAAGTACATGTGAGGTATTTTAAGTCCATGATCTTGGAATGCATGAGCTAAAAGCCTAATATGCTCTAATTACCATCAAAATGAAATTAACTCCTTAAGTATGGACCATACATGTAATTGTACCTAATTCCCATAGAATTGTCCCAAATCAAATGCTAATTTCCCATTATTAGTGGTTAAAATCATATAATAATCATGCACAATTAATGAGATAATTGAGAATGAGAATTGCATTATGGTTAAGAATGAGAATGATTTTTATCCCATTGGATTACATGATATTGAGAGTACACCTATGAAAGATTATCCATACATAGATGTTGATATTATTAATGATAAGAGATCTTTCAAACAAATACTATCTTATGATCTTCCGCCAGATATACCCAATAAGGAAAGTGTTTGTTGTGCCTCACCCACCACTTCTCTTTCCCCTTTCTTTATCCATCCTCTCTTTCACATGTGTAAGCGATGTTACATGCCCCAACCTTGAGTTGTACTTCGCGATTTCCGATACATATACATCTGCATGTTTTGCAAATGAAAATCTTTGTTTTACTCCTATCGATAAGAGCTGATGGACTTCCTTGGTTGTAATGCTTATTTAGATAAATTGTTTGCTTCCATAGATTTTGGTACTACTCCGCGCATGGTATTTTTCTTGCAGGAATTGAAACACCTCACATCAAGAAAGGATCATGTGGGAGAAGGTTGATTGGCAGGTTGTCCCTTTCCTATACTTTTTGCATTACCTGCATATTGATTGGATACTATTTTGACTGGATGTAGTGTGTAGTTTAAGTATAGGGGAATGGGATCTAACAGTAGGATAGTAGTTGTTTTCTTTTGTTTTTGTTTTTGGTTCCCCATATTTTTGTTGATGGTTGCCTATGCTTACAGGCGTTGTTCCTCTTTGGTCTCTGATTGTGTGATAATTTAAACATTAAGGACAATGTTTGGTTTAAGTGTGGGGATAGATGTGTATTTTGAGGTTTCCTTGCATGATTTCTTATGAATTCGTGGTTTTGGGTGAACTTTGGCTGTTTTTGAACTGATTTTCAAACTTTTTGGCTTGAAATTGTTCTTGACTTACCTATAATGCACAAAGGGTCGTATTTGACATAGTAGGCCTATTAAGAGTGAATTCAAGTGCTTTTCAAAATGTTTTTTTGTGAAAAACCTAGTTTGCCCCACCTTTTGATAACCTATGTAAGAAGAGAGCCATCTTAGGTTGTTTGTTATCTTGGACATTGGATAGATTTTGCAATGCTTTTGTCCTTTGCTTTTCAATTATCAAGAGTTTGAAATGAGATATGTTTACAACATGTATTGTGAAAATTTCTTTGTTAATTAGTTGTTGAATGGTGATGTGTGAGCTTTAACTTATCGATAGGTTATTGTCAGCCTAATTTCAACTTCCACTTAAATATGTGTCCATGCTTGCTTAATTGTGTCAATTTCTAAAACTCGTCTCAATTCTTGGTTGAAACGGTATTAACCATGTGTGTTGAACATGATAGAGGCAATAGTTTAAGCATGAGGTAGTCTAAGTGCTCATTTAATAATTTTCCCTAAGAATTCTCATAAAATATTGAGAGAGAATTTATAATAATCAAGTGGAAATTTGCATTTTACTAAGATCATATTATTTGCATAGAAACCCATCTAGTTTAGGGTTGAGCTTAGAAAATGGATCAGAGATAAAGAACGAGATCTTTAGCCCATAAGAAATGATAATTCCCCCTTGTGAAGTATAAGATGGTGCCACATGTCATAAAGAGGAAGGGAATTATGTTGCAAATAATAAATAGAAAATGTATTGTAATATATGTATAAGCATAGATTATCTTAGAAAGAAAATGTTATGTTAATGACCAATAGAAATACATGCAAGGGAGAAGTAGAAGGGGTTATCATGACAAGATACATTAGGAAGACATGAAAGGAAGAAAATCAAAATAGAAAATAGAATACAATAAAAGAGCCAAGAGAAAATGCATGCAAGGGTAAATAAAAAAGAAGTAGACTAATATATAAGTGACCAATAGAAAGACATGCAAGCTTAGAAACATTCTTGTGAGTGATGTCACTTCATGAAAGATAAGAGAAGTCTTTCTTTCTTCCCCAATTGGCCAAAGGTATTATGGATTTAGTAAAAATAAGATATTAGGCTTTAGGGTCAAAATGGTGAAAAGAGGCCATTTACTAGGGGTAAGGTGGTCATTATGAAGAGGGAAGAAAATAAAATAAAAGCAAGAAAAAAAGAGAAATTGCATGAGTGGTGCAATAGAGGTGGCTAACCTAAGGTCGGATAAGGATGGTGGAGGAAATCTTCATGCAGTTAGGCATTGTGTGAGATGGCTTAGGGTGATCCTTGCCCTCATTTTCACTATAAATAGGACCCTTCCCATCCCATTTTCCACACCAAACTCGCAGCCCCATAGCAAGTGAGAGAAACAAGTGTGTTCTTGGGTGTTCCTGGGGAGCTTTGAAGGTTGGGACTCCAAGAAAAGTTGTAAAGCTCTAAGGAAGCACTTACTCTCTTACATCCAGCATTGCTTGAATATTGTGATTTGATGTTTGGCTGCCTTGAGGAAGCATGTTTGAAGTGATTATGTGTTTCTTATAATGTTATGGCCATATGTGATTATTCAAGAACATAAATGCTCACATGTACAAGTTATTGGTATTGTCATATCTTGTCCAATGTTAAACATGCATAGTTGTTTTTTAAGTATTGTGCTGCTAAGAGTTTCCCTAAAATCTCAGCCCAAAAAAAAATCTAAACAATTTTAGGAGCAAGCTCATCAAAGGAGAAAGAGAAGAAGCTAGCCTAAGTTATGATGGAAGATCCAATGTTCCTTGTTTTTGTTGTGCATCTTTAGAACCTTGATGAATATGTAATATTGTTGAGATGCCTATGATTATATTGTTATTATGTTATCCTTTTGGATTTATGTATGTTTGTGGTCATTCATGGCCATTTGGATCAAGTTTTAATATATGCAATTGAGATTCTGTTTTCTGGGTTTCATTTCTGCGTAATGTCTATTGATGAAGTATTTCGAGTTAGCAAATGAATGCCTTTAGCTATGAAATTTTATGTAAAATACTAGACATATAGGGCTTTCTAGAAACCCAAAAACAAAGTAAATCGGAGTTATGTATCTCAAATTAAAAATCACGCAAGAAGGCTGACATTTCTTGGCGTGAGAATTAAGGCAGGTTGGGAAAAAACAAAACTTTGTTCTAGATGGTTTGGTTAATGATCTGCTTGATATTTTTGTTAGATAGAGGAATCTTCAAGCTTTAATTTGAAACTTGAACCAAGTCAAAAACATTTTTCTACAATTAGTTATGATATTTCAAAATCACTAGAAAAGTTTCCACATTTTAGTATTTTTCAAGAAATAAAGAAAAAATTTTAAAGTTTGTGGTTTTGATGTTCTAAGTCCTATACAGGCTTGAATATGATTCCCATGGGTAATTTAGCTTGGGAATGAGTTCTAGAAGTAGGTGTTATACAAACCCTTCCATATTTTTCGTTAATCACCCCTTTGAGCCCTTCACTTTGTTGATTTGCACTGCTTAGATTGTTATATGTAGCATTTGCCACTTTACATTTTTTAAATCCATTTGTACAAGAAAGTTAGATGCCATGTATGAAAGGGGGAAAAAAGGAAAAAATCGAAGAAAGTTGAAAAAAATAGAAAAAATGGAAAAGAGAAAAAAAGAAAAAAAAAGTGATAAATAAGGCGTCTTGAGAAATATGGCTAGTATGTGCTTGAATTTGTGGTCTTCACTGCTATCAAGTTTGTTTTGACTTGCATGTGCATCTCAACCATCTTTCTTTCATATATTACATCTTATTCCATCTTTAGCCTTTCCAACATTACAAGCTTTACAGTCCTCTTGATTCTTTGCATGTGTATTAAATTAGTGGAGATTTTGATAATTGTTACAAGCATATGGTAAATTGCATGTTAAGCAAGTAGAGAGAAATAACCCATGATTGTGAGATTGTATAAAACACTTTATATCCTTGAGAGTGCTCACATATTGCTTTTTGATTCTCAATTGCATCATTGATTTTCTCCTTGCATATCTTGATCATGTCTTGCTCCAACTTGAGATTGTTGATTATCTTAGGACTTTACCATTGTGAGTCTATGCTTTGTCCAGAAGTACAAAGGTCTAAATGTGGGGGAATGATTGTACTTGATTATTACATGTTTTTATCCACTAATTATAAGAAATTAGCATTTGTTTTAGGCTATTAAATGGGGATTTAGGTATTTTTATACTTTGGGTCTAAGATTAGAAAGTTAATTGTATTTTCATTATAATTTGGCATATTAGGCTTTTAACTCATGCATTTATTGTTTCTAGACTTGAAATACTTAACATATGCTTAAAATTTCCATTGTAGGTGCAAAGAATAAATGTCAAAGCAAGAAGAAAACAGAATAGACAACTTCTGCAAAATAAGAAATTCTTTATTAGGAAATTTAACTGTTTGATTGAGCCTAATGGATTGGCCTCTAAATTTTCTAATTGGTAAAATCAACTAGAATAGGAAATTTTCAATTTCAATCAACTTGGTTGATTAGTTGGGTTTGCCTAAAATATTTCCTATTTGTTATTTTCTACAAGAATAGGCAACACTAGGCTTGATTAAGTTTAAGAAGTTTCCTAATTCAATATTCTAATTATCGCGTCCTATTTTGACTAGATTTCTTGAGATTGAGTGATTGGGTCTTCCCCAAAGGTCATTTTGGGTAGTTTTTGAGTAGTTTCTTGTGCCATAGAGGGGGGAATCCGAATTTTCATATTTATTCACCAATTCTCTCTTTCATCCCATAATTCTTTTCCCAAACATTTCCTATTTGTAAATCCTAGTAAGAATAGGCCTTAGGCCAATCTGGAAGGTTTTGGGTTGCCTCTTGTGCTATATATATGCCACCTATGAATTTCATTACTTCTCCTCTCTCAAATGTTTTTGTCCTCCGCTCCTCTCCACTCCGCACGAAATCACACTCTCCCATACATCCATCTACATGAATTTGTAATTTGGCAAAAATGCACAAGAGGGGGGTGAATTGTGCTTTATAAATTTTAATTTACACTAAATGAATCAGGATTTATACTGGTTCAACCTAAACTCTTAGCCTACGTCCAGTTCTCCAACTTTTCAATTGGGTTCCACTAATCTTTTCAAGATTAAATTCAGGCTCTTGAATGCCTTTATAAGTGATCACTCCGTGAGAACTCTCACTACTACAAAAAGTATTTTTAACGTCACAAATTTTGGGGGTTTTCACGTCACTTTTTCAGGGGACATTGAATCAAGTGACATGGAAAATGGACTTTTAACGTCACATAAATAAGTGACATAGAAAGTCAGAGAAACAACGTCACACATAATATTATGTGTGACGTTGTAAGTTGCTCGGAGAAACCACGTCACACATAATATTTATGTGTGACGTGGTTTCCAGGAAACCACGTCACACAAGATATTATGTGTGACTTGGTTTCTTTTTTTTTTTATAAAAAAAAAACGTTTTTAATTTTTCTATTCCCCGTTGATATTCAGCAATTTGAGAACAAAAACCTATTCAAACCAATTTACAAGACTTATAAAACATTTTAGCAAGTATGCAATATTTGCAGCAATTACAACGTAACAGCATTTGCAAACCAATTTACAATTGAACATTAAACATTCTATGGCAGACCAATTTACAAGACTTACAAAACCATTAAATATTCTATGGCATTTTTTGCAATTTACAATTGAGAAAAAAAGGCAGCAGATTTAATTATCAGGAAAAAAAAGGAAAAGAAGGAACCTGGATGAAGTGAAGCTGCGAACGGAGGCACGATTGAAATTGTTGAACCCGATAGGAGGAAAACAGAGCTGAAAAAAACCTTGAACAAGTAAAAAAAAGAACCCTATAGAAATTGCATATTTAATTATCAGAAAAAAAAGAAAAAAGAAAAGAAGAAATGAACCTGCAGCTGGAGGGTGAGGGGGATGGGGGGCGGCTGGTGGGGAGCTGTGGGGGGAGGGAAGGGGGGAGCTGTGGGTTAGGGGGTGGGGGAGCTGTGGGCACCAGGGGGGAGCTTGGGGTGTTTGGGGGGTAGGGGAGCTGAGGACACGGGGGGTGTGGATGGGGGAGAGTTGGAGCTGATGTTTTTGTTTTGGGGGGGTGGGGATGGGAGACAGCTGGAGTTGATGGTTTTTATTTTGGTGGGGCGCGAAATGAAAAAATTAAAGTGGGGGGGCGGGAAATAAGAAAAAGGAGGGGACGGGTTTTCCACGTCACACCAAAATTTTGGTGTGACGTGGAAAACAACTTTCAACGTCACACCACATTTTGGTGTGACGTTGAAAGTGGTTTCAATGTGGGAGGGGGGCGGGAAATGAAAAAAAAAGGAGGGATGGGTTTTCCACGTCACACCAAAATTTTGGTGTGACGTGGAAAACAACTTTCAACGTCACACCACATTTTGGTGTGACGTTGAAAGTGGTATCAATGTGGGAGGGGGGCGGGAAATGAAAAAAAAGAGGAGGGACGGGTTTTCCACGTCACACCAAAATTTTGGTGTGACGTGGAAAACAACTTTCAACGTCACACCACCTTTTGGTGTGACGTACACCAAATTTTGGTGTGACATTGAAACATTTTCCATGTCACACCAAAATTTGGTGTGACATGGAAAGTGCTTTTCAATGTCACACTTAATTTAAGTGTGACATTGAAAAGTTTCAACATCACACTTAATTTTAAGTGTGATGTTGTTTCTTTCCTCTTTGTTTTCAATGTCACATTTTTAAATAAGTGACGTTAATTGGTGACATAAAAAGGGCTTTTTGTAGTAGTGTCTTTCTTACAGATCACTCCCCCTTACACCTTGTAAGAATACAACTCTTTCCTCTAGGATCCCACTATCCCAAGGAAATCACTCAACAAATAAGAATTTCAGAAAGTACAAACTTGCTCACACACTTGAGCTTATAAGATTACAAGATGAAGAACAATTGAGAGAACTTTGATTGAATTGATTACTGTAGTAAATAGGTTGTTGGATTTCACTTAATGCTCTCTGCCAACCAACTTTAACTTCAACGCTTTTATAGTCCTTGGAGATTTTCTGCCCGTTGGTGAAGTTTGAGTCTTCTGTGTAACAGTCTGTGAAGTGAGGAGAGAGATAAAGATCTGGAGATTGATGATAGTTCTGAGATGCATTTAATGTTCCAGAGTAGTTTTGATGTGCGTTTTCTCTTTTTTTCTCCTCTGATGTTCAGAGTAGTAATCCAGACTCTGTGTTGCTGTGAGTAACGGCTCTTTGGTTATGTTTCTTTGTGTCCAACGTAAATTGCCTAAAATAGCAACAAGTACATTTTGCAATATAAAGATAGTTAGACATAAAAAAAGAAACAGATTTGAAAATCTCCAATTTCCAATCGATTGCAAGAAGTGTCAATCGATTGTTGTCTCTGGCCACTAATCGATTGCCTTCAGGTTGGGTTAGATTGCTACCTGCATCACTCGATCAGTTATCAAATAAAAACTAAATGAGTCAATCGGTTGATTGGTTTACCAATCGATTGCCTTCTGACAATCGATTAATTAAGTTTCAATCGATTGCATATATCTTTGATTCTCTATAAGTTCCCATCGATTGCTCATCGATTGCTTTTTCATCCAATCGATTGATCGCAGTCTGATTACTTAGAGTACTTTTGTGCATCAATCGATTGTTCAGACTTCTTACCGATTGATAGTCCCCAATTGATATGCCATCGATTGCAACTTTAATTCTCCAATCGATTGCAGATATGTCCAATTGATTGCTTAACTCAGATTCTGAGAAACAGTTTTTCGAAGTATTTTTCTATGTCAAGATCTCATGATCCTACAGCCTAAGTCATGTTTGGTTATCATCAAAACTATAGAGTTCAATAGAATTTCATTCCTTCTACATCAATTCATGGCTTTCAACTCCAAATTCTAATCGATCGTGTTCAAGAGCATGAGCGACTAAAGACCTTGTGGGGATCTTGATGGAGGAAAGCAACTGGAGCTTCAATGTTCTTTAATGGGGAGTTTATTAGTTTCTCTTGTCTAGTTCTATTTATGTATTACAATTCCTTGTGTTTTGTTATATGTTTTTGGTCTCAGAACAAGTGTACTATGATGTTTTAATCCTTTGTTTAATGGTCATGTATGTAATTAAGCGATGCCTTTAATGTGTATGAACCTAGTGTTATTTTCATGATATTATGCAAAAGATACGCTTCATTTATATTTCCTTAGGATTTCTAGAATATGTTGAATGCATGTGCCATTGTATGTGTGTTTAGACACCAGGTCCAACGTTAGATGGTTTGATTTACTTCTAACAAGAGTCTCTTCGTATGTTTATCATTATTCTTCACTTCCAAGTTGGGAATTAATGGTTGTTTGATTAATTAATTGAATGAGCAATGATGCGCCACGTTAATTAGTTATTTAGGTAATTGGATTAAGAGCGATTTCCTTAGGTTTTATCATTAGAATTCTGATTAGAACTCCCATATCCTTTTAGAAGTTAGGAAGGTTGTCCAATTCATCAAGAGATCCATGTTCATCCCATAAGTTTCATAACATCATTTTATTTCTTTTCTCACAAAAAAATCCCAAAAAGAAGTAGCTTAGTTTTCCTAATTAAAAGCACAAAACCCCGATTTTTATAGCTTTTTCATGCATTTAATTAGCTTATGTAATTAGTTAATTGTCTTCACGTGAGACGATCCGGGAGAGCACCATTTGTGCAATCCTTGACTTTTAATTATTTTGCATTTACACCCTAAGGCGTTTAGGAAGGTGACAAATCAAGGTACCCCCACAAATCCTTGGTAGGTATTGTAAGGAGATTTGGTTATTTTAATTGTTTTTATAAACCACTTTTTTTTTCTTCTTACAAAAAGTTGCGTTATACCAATTTGTTAGAAAAGTCCATTTAGAAAGAAAGAAATGTAGTGTTTGAAAAGGTTGTAAATTACTCGTAATTTTGGGCTTATGCTATTTGGAAAAGTGGTCATAAATCAATTAAAATGCTATAAATAAAATAGTAATATATATAGGGGTGTTACAAGATGCATTATTGGGTGCAATATGGAGTGTCATGTTTTATTTAACAGCTAAACTTAACTTTGAATAATGGTCAGGAAAAATTTATTACGATTTGGATATTCCCGTGGCAAAAACATTCCTTGATGGTTACTTTAATGAACCTTTTAATGATAATGTGCAAGAGCCACGTCAGTATTAGAGGGTCAAGAAGGAGGATTTAACAGTCAAACTTAATGTTTTTAATGTTGGGATAAATTTGCTATGATTTGATTACTTTCGGAGCAAAAATGCTCTTCTAATTACTTTGAGATACTCAGCGCTCTTTTGCGGTTACTTCCGGGACAAAAATGGAGTTTAACCCTAAATATTACTACATCATATGTTTAAAAGTTTATTTTGAATTAAACTTTAATAGTGGGAGGCTCAGTTGGATGGAAATATATATGACTTGGTTGACATTAATGGTTATGTAGGGCGGAAGATGAAGCCAATAAACTAAAATTATTACGCACCAATAACTTAATTATATAATGCTCTTTAAGCTTCAGAACTGTGTGCACGTGTTTTCCGCACACTGTTGGACTCGACACAAGAAGCAGCCAAAGAGAAAAAAAAGCACGACACCCTCACTAACATTTGACCTAAAACCATTTCAGGTGAAAATGACTGAGATAAATCTTTATATTATTCACCTTTTTTAGGATATTTAATTACAGGTCATATAGGAAACTTAATTAAGATGAGGTCCCATGAAATCCTTTAATTAAACTGAGATCCCATAAAGTTGTTATAGCATGGCCAAAAGTTGTTATCATCAGATCAATAATTATTACTCGCCAAGAGTTTAAAAAGTTGTAATCATGAGATCAAAAGTTATTATAGTTGGGTTAAAAGTTGTTATTATCTGGTTAAAAGTTGTTAGTGAACAAGAATATAAACACTTGATCACTAATAACTTTTAAGCAGACAATAATAAATTTTGGCTTGACGATGACAACTTTCTGGCCGAGGACCTCAGTTGAATTATGGGATTTTGTAGGAGGCCACTCTAATAAGGGGTTTCATGTGAATCATCTTAATTAAGTTCCTTTCATGTTGTAACTAATTTCCCCCTTTCTTTTATCAAACCACAAACTTTATTTTATCAAACCACAAACACCTAGACACAAGAAATCAACTACACTATAATATTACGGTTATTGAGAGAACAGTTGAAGCAATTATATGATGACTCTCTCAAAGAGAACTTTGTTGATGTGAGAGTTGATAGTGTTTGGATCGCAGTATGCTGCATAGTAAAAAGTCTTTGTCACTGTGAGGAACGTCTTCTTCAAGTTGAAATCAATTCCATTTGAAGAAAGTACCAATTGCACCAACTCTTGCATTTTCAATGTTATTTCTGCCTCTGACATCCTCCTTGAGCTTCCATTACCATTCCCTTCCTCATAAATCTGTACGTAATTGATTGAAATGTACCTCCCACATCAGCAATTTTGTAGGGTGATGAAATTTCAGCAAACAAATGATTATAACGTACCTTTTTCTTTTGGAGAGAAGCTAATTGATGGCAAAGTTCATTTGAAAGTTGGAGAAGTCTCTGATAAACAGGATTGAGTTCCAAATCTTGGGATATTTCAAAGCCACCATTTAAGTTTATCATTTTAATCAAAAGCTCTGCTTCTCCTTCCCATTGTGATCCCAATAGCCACATTTTCCACTGTATCATCGTATGCGCATATGCAATCAACCCCACATATATACATGTGATTATATGATATATCAGAACATACTTTTATGTATGAATTGTAAGGCACACTTACTGTGTGGTGAAGCATGCTAAAATTAGCAGTAGGTGAGCTGTGCGAGAAAGAATACAGAGTTTCTAATAAAATCGCCATAATTCCCTCCCTGTTCTTACTATTGTTCACCCATCTGCAACCAACACACACACACACACAAATTTTAGAGCAAATATATCTCCTTGGTCTCCACTCACCCAAACTAACAATTCGAATTGGAGAGCTGAGGACCTTAACCTTTTCAATATGAGACTCATGGCATTTGAGAAAAGATATTTACCGTCTGTTCAAAGAGGTACTCTGGTAATTGAATTCTTCTAAGAAGATCTTTCTTTGTTGTGGATCAGAATAATTGGATTTAATAGCATCCATCAGAACACAAGTCTTCACCCAAGCAAGTCGTTCTTTGGATCTCTCAGGTTCAAATATGCTGGCTGCTGCCAAAAAATAAACAAGAAGAAGCCTTTCTCTGCTCAATCCAAACTCTCTTAGTCCACATTCTGAGTGCCATCTATATATCAAATAAGATTCTGAGATCAGAACCAAATTAAGTCATTCAGAAAGAGACATTTCATAGGATTTTATATTAATTCATACTGTTGAATGTGTTTCCATTCTGCTTGATGCTTGGCTTGGCACATGTTATAGTCCAATGCCCCAAGTTCAAGATTGGTGTCGTTGCTCACCTTGAGAAACCTGCGAGAAAGTGTCTTACAGCACATCATTCCAATCTCAGAAGAATTTGATGGGTACTAAGTGGGATGAAGAATCCTAGCCCAAGAGTTGGGAGTTGAAGCAAGTGAACTAACTAGCTTAATAAGAATATCTTTGATCATATCATTTTATGAAAGAAAAAATTACCTGTAGTATGTTTTGGAGACCCATATATCATCTCCACCACCATATTGCTCCAAGTAATATCTAGTCTCTACACGAGGCAAGCTTGCATACCATGGAAAATCTAATGCATATCCCACCTGGTCGGTTATGCTTATCTTGTTAGTTTTTCTAGAAAGTTATACAAATGAAAAAAAAAAAACAAACACAAATGATGCATGTGTGTGTGTATACACACACCTCGCCAGGTAAGTCTTTGAGTAGGACCCATTTGTCTAAAATCTGATTAGCAGCTCGTTTCTGTGTCAAAATATTGGTGCTGAAGTGCTTGGCAACTTGAAGAATCTCTTCTCCTGGGAATTGAACTTGACTAGCTCTGTACAAATTATAAGCATCCGTGGTCCCTTGATCTGATTGCCCATGGTAGCAGAAAAACTCCCCATCTTTTTCAAAATTCTTGAACATATCTGTCCAGTGGCAGAAAACAGGTTTCATTCATGAAAATTTATCTCTCAAATATATTTAAGGCTTGCAATATAATCAAAACTTAACATTACCAGCTGAAACTTGGTACCCATTCAATCTCAGTAGCCTGAATCCCATAGATGTTTCGTCAAGGTCTGGTAAGTTTGAATATCTTGTCCACCCAAATCCTTTCTCCTTCTGGTTTCTGATCAATGAATTTGAGGTTATATATACACACACACACACACACACACATGAAGAGTAAGCATGTTATTCCTGTAAACTACTACATGAAAATTGTTTATAGATATTGGCAAAAGCAGAAATTGATTCACCTATGAAGATAATCCAACATGCCTGTTATGTTTCGTTGAAAGTATCTTGAAATTCCTAAGCGGTCCAATCGATCAATAACCCATAATCGTTCAAAGAAGTCGAGGGGATAAAATTCAGGAGCTGAAAATTCAGGAATCCAAATGTAAATAATAAATAATCAAATATTTTAGATCACTCTTGTTTTGACAGAGACCGATTTGAGTTTGCAAAATATACTCTATACCTTTGCCATTAAATTGGTGGACGACATTTTTCAAGTAATTAAGGCAATTTGGATCCTTGGTTTGCATGTAGGCATAAGCAGTGGCCGATGGGCTGAACAAGAAAGAGCCATCTTCGTACTGAAGTTTCATCAGCTTATCCCATTGTGCTCCTGGGATGGCTTCCAAGCTGAACAATATTGTTGTGGGCACATTGTGAAAGGCCTCCATTGGGATTCTACAATTACACACGCGCAAATAAGATTACCATGCATCTACTTACCCATGTGTATCTTTCAATCTATAATCTATAAGAGGTGATCAACCATTTTATACAAACGACAAAACATAGTCTAACCATTTATTATAGATAAAATTAACTTGTTTTTTTAATTTTACCTTATATAATTTATTATACATTCACATTTTCTCTTCTCCTTATATTTATGCATGGGCAAAATTAAAAACCAAACATTTATTATCATAGTGAGTCCTCTAAAAAAACGTCTCGTGTATCTCTTATGTTATGAACTGGAGGGAGTATATTTAATAAAAGAACTAATTTTGCAATATAATAAAGTAGTAATGACACAAAGGGAGCAATTTGCAGAGAGGATTGGCGCTAAGCATTGGCCAGAAGAGGGGACTGGGAAAGAAGACGCGTGGAAGCCACAGCAATGGGGGCGCGTGGTAAAACTAGATGAAGAGGGAAGTTGGGCCTCATCCTGGGGGGCTTGTGCCCGGTGTGGAGTGGATTTCGGCCAGGATGATAAGGTGGAGTGTGGGCTTAGCATTGGCTTTTCGGTTTGGTTACTTTGTTTTTTTAATGGTTAAAGTGTAATTTTATCAACAGACTATTTTTCAAGTTGTAGATGACACAATTGACAATTGAAAAGGTTAGAAATACCAATAGACCTTTTAACCTAGGACAGAAAAGCCAACGACGTTAAAAAAACCAAACGTCCGTTACAAATTTAAGTGGGGCACATAATTTTTTGTGGGTTTAAAGAGCAATTTTACCAATAGACTATTGTCCAGGTTGCAGATAACACAACAAAAGTAACGGCCGTTTGCTGAAATTAAACTACGTTGGCCAATCTGCCCCTGATTAAAAGCTCCATTGTTATTTCCAACCATTTCAATTTCAATTGTGCCATCTGCAACCTAGAAAACAGTCTGTTGGTGAAATTCCTCTTTAATCCTTTTTTTTTAATAAATAATTGTTTTGAGGCAACACATGCCCTCTTCCTTCCAAATTTCCTTCTTTGGTAACTACTTTATATTCGTTGGAAACATATAGTTAAAATATTAATTTTTTAAAAACTCTAAATGATTTTCAATAATTCTTTTACTAACTACTCTATATTTCAACATCATATTAAATTATTAATTTTTAATTTCACACCACCTGCAGCATATAGTAACTATGGGTATATATAGAAAAAATGTTTACTATTCATTAACACTATCAAATGATAAAAAAATGATCTATAATAATACATTTTAGAAGGTGTCCTATTAATGGAACTTGATGGGGTGGGTAGGTGTGTATGTGTGACTGAGGAAAGTGTTAAATACCTTTTGAGCTTCTCATCTCTCCTTGCAAATATTCCTTTGAGGGAAGGAGAATCGAGAGGCACATCGATGTTTGAAGATTTTGCCAATTGAAGAAGTGTTGGAAGAACTATTTCATAGCCACATGGCATGTGCTCTGCCTCCTCCGTTTCCAATTTGTTTACATTCTCATTGAAGAATTTCAGCCCTAATTAGAAATATACACTAGGATATGTTTAATCTTTTTAGTAAACAATAATTAACATTGTAATATGGGAAAAAATTTTCGTTAATTTGTACCTTAATACTATATAATATCCTATGGATCTTATTTTCATACAATCACTTTCAACATGGCAAAACACTTGCTTTCAAGTTTTCATCATAATATTTAGGATAATTGAGAACAAATTACTTGTATCTGAGGGCTTCTCTATGTTATAATTATTCTCTTTTCGATACTGAATATAAAACTTATTTATTTTATTGACCAGGGAGATTAATGAAGTAAAATAAATTAGATAATTATTACATATATGTTATGATCTCTTTAAAATATTTCAATGTAACATTAGATTCTACATTAAATTATTAGTTAAACAGATTGGTTAGGAAAAAGTTATTCATAATAGATAAAATGCAAAAATAGCATATGTATATAATTAAATTCTTATAATTTTAGAACTCGTTGACCATTTTATATATTTGTTCAATTACAATTCAACATAACCATTTGTAAAGATGGGGCCCCACTTTTGTGGGACCCACATGTTAAATTGACAGGTTATAATAACTAAACTGAACCATTCGATCATTCAAACATAAAATTTGTGAACCAGTTCCTCGTCCAACCTTCAAAACTTATCAAGAAAAAACTACATGGCTGGTCATGTCCAATTTGTGTAATATAAGTTTTTATATATTTATAAGCTTTATATATTTGGGTTATACACTTTGGCAATATAAATATATATATATATATATTATGCACAAAAACCTGTTACTAACCCTTAATATATAAGATTTACTTAGCGTATTTTGGAGTGCTATATAGACTACAAATTCACTACTAAACGAATCTTACATGAAGAACTGGAGGTAGCATATATGCAAAGTATTAGTGGTTCAAAGAAGTAGCAAGATATGCTCATAAGACATGCTCCCTCTCTAGAATTAAAGAAAAAACGTCATGTGTTTTAAAAAACACGTCATATCAACTAATTTAAATAATATGTTTAATATAATCAAAGTAAATAAATAAGATTTAAGTACATTTCTTTGTTATTATTGGAGGGAGTATATACGGAGACAAGAAAAAAAAAAAGCAAAGTGAAAAGATGGCAGAAATGATATATTAATTAATTACCTTTTTCAGAGATATGTGGATTAACATTCCAGCGTCGTAAAGCGATAACACAAGCCAAAGTAGAAAGAAGCCTATCGTAAAGCAAAAAGAGTTGAGAATCACCCCATGAGCCATCAGCAAACTGATTCTGAATTATCCATTGAAGGCAAGAAGGAAACTGTGGAGAAGTTTCTCCATTTTCTACTTTCTCAATCAGAGCTAGCCATGCTGTGTTATATGCTGATATTGACAGGCTCTTCTCTCCTTCTTCCGATTCTAAATTCCATCTGATCGCTTCCACTCGCTTTCTGATCTCTTTTGTTATGTAGTCCTTTCACAAAAAACACACATCATCATCTCAAGATATGATGTTTAGAGACTAATAAGATGAAAATAAGATTTAAACCAAGCTCACCTCCAATGGTGCTGCTTTTTGCTCCTCTTCCTCATCATCAGCCAAATTGGTGCTGTCTTTCTCTTTCAAAATTGCTGCAAATTTGGCAAACTCAGAGCAATTTTTTTCACAAATATTTGTATTCAAAGCTGAAACACACTAATGATTCTTGAATTCCCAATAGTATATATATACACATAAAGATGAAAAAATAGGCTTCTTGGTGTAAGCCATCTCAAAGTCCTGCACTCATGCAATTACGCAATTTTCTTATCTCTTCTTTCTCTTATTGCACAAATACATCACTTCAAACACCAGTTTTACTTTATAACATCTACTTAAAAATTTCTTTATAAAAGAATACAATTATTACTTGTATAGTTATTCTGAGACTGGTTACTGCATAACTACATTACTACAATCATGTAATTATACGTGGTCCTAAGTTTGAGTTTATGTTAGAGCCAAAAGATAACAATTTCAAAAAATAAATATCCCGGGATATCTATTTGTTTAAAAAAAAAAGGGTCAACAAAAAGGAAAAGTAAAAAAGGTGTTAGTGGAAGAGGAATAAGATAATATGAAACTTATTATTAGTGGCAGTTAAAAAAATATACCATCAGTTATTTGGTGGGATATGACCTCGCTGCTGCATTTTGGACTAAGACCGGATATTTTGCGTCTTAAAATGATGATGGCTCTAGCCTTCAATAGGGATACGCCTATGGATTGATTAAGTATAACCAACATTAGCAAAAAATAATGCTAAGCTCTTCACTAAAAAGAGCAAACTAAGAAACAAACTTCTGTGTGTGCGTGAGAATAAAAGATAGTTATTAGGCAACAAGCTTAGATTACCATGAAAATGAAAGCTCTTGTTAGAGCAACGGTGAATGGGGAGGGAATTATGAATGGAGGAAGAAGAAAATAACGCATGGTGATGAGTTGAAGAAGAAAGAGATGAAAGAAACTGATTCATGTAGAGGGAGGACATCCTCATTGTTTGCCTCTTCTTGGGATGTTGTTGAACAAATACTCGTACTCACATATATGGCTTTGGGTTTCCTATAGTAGTGTGTAGCATTTATAGAAACCAGTTAGTGTAAGCAAACGGTTAGGATATATGTTGACTTTGAATAGAATATAAATAACTAGAATTATCTAGAAGATGTTCCTCACCTCAAATAATTAGGATGTGTTGATTTTTTTTTTAAATTAAGGAAATTAAATAAACTATTTAATTTTAATATGTCAAATATTATTTGATTTTATATCAATTTATTAGTTATGTAAATTGATTTGAATCTAAATTTATAATTTTTTAAGGCTCACTTTAATCATTTCATATATCAAGGGATTTTCGTCAAAGGGGTACATTATTTTTCATTGTAAATAATTAAAAGGGATGTTTTGTCAAAAACAAACATAAGTTTTCACTAATAGATAATTTAACAAATTCTTTAATCTTTACAAATTAGTTATATACATAACTCCCACATTTAAGTATGGGAGGAACTGAAGGAAAGAGGATTCTCCCCTCATCATTTTTCCACCTCATAATCATTCCATTACCACCATTAGATTGACTAATGAATGGTTAAGATTTAATAATTTTGAAATATATCACGTTTATATTTTTATTATATCATTGTGCAATAAACTATCCATATTAAATCTTAGTATTTTAAATTTATTATTTATTTTTATATATTATTTATCCTAATTTTATTCATTATAAAATCTGAACAGTTAATTATATCAATCAAATGGTGACGATGTGATGATGAGGGATTAGGAGGAAAAATGATGATGAGAGAAACTCGACTCTGATTGAAGTGAGGTTTTAACTTTATTTGTATGATAATTATCTTAATTTATGATTTGTTTTCTGCTACATAGAGGGAATTAGATCTTAGATTTCCTTTCCTTATAAAAAGGGGGAAATCACAACCAAGTCCCAAATAAGGGAATTAGTCACAATCAAATTCCATGACAAAATAAGGAGCCTCTGTTGACAACTTAAGGAGTTGGATAGACGTCTCACGGGACTTAATTGTGATTAATTCTCATATTTGGGATCTAATTGTAATTTTCCCAAAAAAAGGTTAAAATTAATGGAACTTTGTCTCCACATGAAGTAGGTGGAGTTTGATTGTCTACTTGCCAATCGACCACTAGTAATTGATGTTATTAAATTTAATAGCTGTATTATTATATTCAAGCTATGTTTTTTCTTTATTTTTGTATCTAAACAAGTTATGTTATTAATAGACTTTCGGAGATGTAACATTGCTTTTATACCCAGGGTAGTTAGTAAACACAAGTTTTAGCACTTGTTGCTAAACAAAAATTTATACATTAGTCGTAGTTATAACTTTGACCGAAGCTAAATTTAATGTTTGTATACAAAAAGTATGCATATATCACTATTGATAGCAACAGCGTAAAAGGAGGGAGGCACGGGAGCGAAATGTTAATTTAGTTGCAAGATGGAAGTTGATAAATTCAAACATGATTATTTTAAATAAGAAAATACTTATGTATAGTGAAAAAATAAAATTGAAAGTTTAATATATATATATATATATATATATATATTACAAATTAATGAAAGTTAAACTTAGGGGCATTCGGTGCCTACTTGATGCAGAGTTATTAAATTCTCCATCCAATCTTTAATAAAAAATTATGTTTACTGTATCTGATAATATTAAGAAAGTAAAATAAATTATCCAGTCATAATATATAATACATGACTTTATATTACATATTAGTTTATAAGTTACGTAAATTAACTTTTGAGAAAAAATTATAAAGATAATTACTCCCTCCGTCCCTATATATAATAGCAAAAAATTTGAATAGTTTTGTCCCTTTTTATAAGAGCCTGTCACAATTTGTCAATACATTTAATGAACTTTTTCCCATTTTACCCATCATTATTCTCTCTATTCACATTCTCTTTCATACTTATTTATAACACTATTATCACATTTCTCTCTCTTACATAAATAAGGGCAAACTTGAGAAAACAAAATTATTTCAGACATATTTATCTCTCTCAACTACTTCCTTAATCTGTGATTTTACCTATTTGGCTCTTATAATAAGGGATGGAAGGAGTATTTTATAGTACACCAACAATCGATAAGCAATCGATTGCTGCTTAAGTTCAAAGTAATTAGAAAGCAATCAATAAACTGTTGGACAATCAATTGATATGCAACAATCGATTAGAAACTTTAGCCATCAATAGTTATACATATATTTTACTTGATAACTAACATCTCCATCGAGTGTTGCAGGACCAATCTGAAGGCAATAGATTGACAAGCAGAGCCAGCAATCAATTGACTACTTGGCCATTGATTGTTAATCTTAAGATTTAAAAATTGATTACTTCTCTTATACTTCACTTACTTTATATTTGTGGAAGTTTTGCTTAGCCTCTTCAGGAAGTTTACGTTAAACACAGAAGCCAAGCTAAAACAGAGACACAGTGGCTCAGGAAGCCGTTACACTATTCAAAGGC
Source organism: Mimosa bimucronata (assembly GCA_037074515.1). Classification (NCBI taxonomy): domain Eukaryota; kingdom Viridiplantae; phylum Streptophyta; class Magnoliopsida; order Fabales; family Fabaceae; genus Mimosa; species Mimosa bimucronata. The sequence continues at coordinate 10,031,956 of CM073446.1, forward strand.
AAAATCCAGAAAGAAAGAAAGAGAGAAGCAGTTGCATAGAATACATAATCATCCTGGAGCATTAAATGCAACAGCTAAATCCACTTTAACACTCCAGCCATCCTTCTCTCACAATGGCAATTCCAGTCATCCTTCTCTCATCAACTCAAAAGCTTTAACGGGAAAATTTCTCAAAGGGACTATAAAAGCACTTGAAGTCCAAACTTGGTTGGTAGAGAATTAAGTGCCATCCAACTACCAATTCATACTGCATTGAATCCAAGTATTTTCAATTCTCTCATTTGTTCTTCAAACTTCAATTTTATCAGCTCAAATGAGTGAGCAAGCTTGTCAATGTGTAATCATTTTCTTTGAGTGAGTTCCTTGGGATAGTGGGATCCTAAAGGGTTGTAATCTTATAAAGTGTAAGGGGGAGAGAACTTGGTGAGATAGTGAGATCTTACTGAGAAAATTCTCTGTGGTGTAAAGGTCTTCAAGAACCTGTTTTAATCCTACCATTTACAAAGAAGTTTCCTAATTGATTATTCTAATCACAACTTCCTATTTTGGCTAGATTTCTTGAAAGAAAGTCCTTGGGTCTTCCTCAAATCTTTTCTGGGCGGCCAAATTAGGCAATCGAAGGCCGTTTTGGATAGTTTTTAAGTGGTTTCTTGTGCCACAGAGAGGGGAATTTGAATTTCCATAATCATTCACCAATCTCTCTTTCATCCCATAATTCTTTCTCCAAATCTTTCCTATTTGTTAATCCTAGTAAGAATAGGACATCCTAGGCCAATTTGGAAGGTTTTGGGTTGCCTCTTGTGCTATTTATATGCCTCCAATGAATTTTATTGCTCTCTCTCTCCCCCCTCTCAAATTTCATCCTTCTCTCCTCTCCTCTCCTCTCCTCTCCGTACAAAATCATAGTCTCCTATACATTCATCTACACAAATTTCATTCCTTCTATATCAATTTCATGGCTTCCAACTCCAAATTCTAATTGATCGTGTTCGAGAGCATGAGCAGCTAAACACCTTATGGGGATTTTGATGGAGGAAGGCTATAGGAGCTTCAATGTTCTTCAATGGGGAATTTATTAATTTCTCTTGTCTAGTTCTATTTATGTATTACAATTCCTTGTGCTTTTTTATAAATATTTCGTCTTAGAACAAGTGTGCTTTGATGTTTTAATTCTTTATTTAATGGTCATGGACGTAATTAAGCTTCCTTTTTATGTGTATCAACCTAGTGTTGTTTTCATGATATTATGCAAAAGATATTCATTTATATCTCTTTTGGATTTCTAGATTATGTTGAATGTATGTACAAATGTATGTGTGTTTAGACACTAGGTTCAATGTTAGATGGTTTGATTTGCTTCTAACGAGAGTCTCTTTGCATGTTTATTATGATTCTTCACTACCGAATTGGGAATTGATGGCTAATTGATTAATTAATTGAATGAACAATGAACCACGTTAATTAGTTAATTAGGTAACTGGACTAAGAGCTATTGCCTTAGGTTTTATCATTAGAACTCCCATATCCTTTTAGAAGCTACGAAGGTTGTCCAATTCATCAAGACCCATGTTCATCCCATAAGTTTCACAACATCATTTTATTAGATGAGTGGCCATATTATGATCGTTTGGAAGACATGGCCCCACGCGCTACACACAAGAACAAATTGTTATGTGGTCGGTAAACTTTTTTGAGGACCACTTGTGGAATCCTTGGTTTTTAATTATTTTGCATTTGCACCCCAAGTAGTTTAGGATGGTGACAAATCATCCACCTCAACAGATGACCTTGTGCGGCTTTGTAGTTGACATTTAACATAATGATGGAACTCCCTTAAATTCAAAATAACTAATCAAAAGATTTTGTGGTGTGTAAATAAAATAATATGATGCATGTATAAGGTTAGATTTCTTACTGAAGGTAGGACTCCACTTGAGGACAATTTCTTAAGACATATCTGTGCGCTTGCTATCTCTCAATGGGAGTAAGCTTGTAATAGTGGCTTCCTCTAACTGCCTTTCTGATAGGCAGGAATAATGTGTTAAATGAGACTCAACACTAGTGGGACTATCATTTACATGAGGAGGGCAGTTAAATGAAGTCTCAATGTCATCAAAATACCTCGAACAATATGTTAGCAACTCGTCACTTGGATAACCCTCTGCTATAGAACCCTCTAGAGATATTTTGCTACTCACATACAACTTCAATTTTCCAAAGTATTTGTAATTACAATTACAATCAGATTATGAAAAAAGTTAATGGAATGAGTATAATAATTAATTAACTTTCCTCTCTATGGGGTACATCTAGCTATATTGAACTAGCCCACCTATCTTTGTGTCATGAACAAGGTGGATAGTAAGATGGACCATGACAGTGAAGAAAGATGAAGGAAATATCACCTCTATATGGCAGAGTGTTAGCACAAATTTTTCTTGTATTTGATCCAACTCTATTTTGCTTAAAACCTTTGCACACAACCATCAGTAAAAATAACTGAGTTGAATCAAAGCAGATGAGACCTGTGGCGATAGCATATTTTTAATTGCCAAAGGTAGGAATTGATGCATCAAAACATGGGAGTCATGACTTTTCAGCCCAGTAACCTTCTTAGCATGCATGTCAACACATCTTGAAATGTTGCTTGAATAATCATCTAGAACGTTAATGTCCTTTAGTGTGGAAAGGAAGATGTCCTTGTTGGTTCATCAGTGTGAATAATGCTGGGGAAAACTTATCATACTCATTTGGCTAGGCATCTTCATGTATTCTTATCGCCATGAGATCTTTTCTTGCTTGCAGATGATTCTTGGACTTTTCGAACTCGTTTACCAACGTGTATAAAACATTATCGCACACATTAATTTATGTGCATGAGATCCAGACAATGACGAAGCAAATTAGATTTCTAGTAAGGGAGCTCGAAAAAAAAATGCTCTTCTTTTTCCATTGCTGCATGTTATCCCCATGAGATTGTCTTCGAGACCTTTTGCCACAAGTTTGACCATCATCTTTCTTCCCAAATTCTACGTTTACATTTTCAAGCTGTTAAAGAAATGCTATGCCAGACAACAACTTAGGAGGATCTCTCATTTCCTGTGATCCATTGAATCTAATCTTCTACAATCTAAACATGTGATTTACATGAAGGAAGTGTTGATGACCCATGAAGCACCACTTGTGACTGTGAGGAAGGCAAATTGAGTCTTGGTCAAAGTTACAGTTAAGACAAGATCTCCCAGTATGCATGTTCCAACTAGAAATTATGCAAAGTCCTTTAAAGTCACTAACTATCAACATCAACGACGCACAGAGTGTAAAAAGCGTCTTACCATAATTGTCATACATCTCAACTTCGTTGCTCCACAGTTCCTTCAATTCTTTCATCAATAGTTAAAGGTAGACATCTATATCATTTTCATGAGCTATCTTCCCTAGAATAATCATCAAAAGAATGAAGGAGCTTTGTTTCAGACACATCCAAGGGAGCAAGTTGTTCGGTATCAATACAATAGGCCATATACTATACGTAGTACTAAGATTTGCTAATGGGTTAAAGCAATCTGATGCAAGAGCTTGGCAGACATTTCTGGGGTCTTTGACAAATTCAGGGAATTCAGTGTCAAACATTTTCCAAGCCTTAAAATCCCTAGGATGTCTCAACTTCATATCTACGTTCAACTCCAATGAATGCTACCTCATATGCTCAGCCTTTTTGGACAACATATACAACATCTGAAGTCGTGGAGATAATGGGAAATTGAAGAGCACTGAAATAGGGTAAATCGGTGTAGTGCCACCACGGACCTACCCTTCAAGAAATTACAAACAAATGGGATAGTGGAAGCTAACCCCTGGGTGTTGTTCTCTTGAGGAGCCTAAAATGAAAATAGGGTTAAGGTGTATTTTGGCCAATTATTTGTTACAAAAAGCGTGCCTGACACAATTATTTATAAAATGGTTCATATGAGCCAACCATCTTTTAAAATGGGGCAATTTGGCCAATACAGTACAAAATTCTGTTGTGTCACGCGCTCCTTTTTGTAATAAATTATTGGCCCAGTTGCCCCATTTTAAAAGATAGTTGGCTTATATGGACCATTTTAAAAGATGATTGGCTTATATAGACCATTTTAAAAATAATTGTACTAGATGCACTTTTTGAAATAAGTAATTGGCCAAAATGCACCTTAACCCATGAAAATAATTACCTAGTAACTGTTAGAATCTTAAGTTTTGATGAGGACTGGACCCATAGATAACATAAGTAAAATGAAGAATTAGCATATAACTTAGTCTGGAATAAATTGAGATAAGAATCATGTTAAATGACTAAGTAAAAGAGTGTAGGTTATCTTAACATTGAACAAGTAAAATCTTATAGATAACAGATACACTATCACTAAGCTAGAATCTTTCGTTAACAAATGGAAAGGTTAGGATAACAATAGCTAATGAAGCTTAGCAATAATCTGAAGAAAAGTCAATATCTCTATTGCTAAGACTTTCACTATCGCTAACATAATGAGTTGAGCTAGCCTGAGCAAGCAAAGAACAATAGATCACTATCGCTAAGCTCTGTACAAGTATATCACTATCGCTAAGGCCCCAGAGATAACATGGATAACACAAAGGGGGAGAATATTAGAACAGCTAGCAGTAATGAACTAAGTCAGCTAGCGATAAACATAGTTACTAGCGATAACATGATTATCTATCGATAACAGAATACTTGAAATAACTTCAGATAGCTAATACAGTGTCTTTGAGCAAATGAGCTAATAAGATAACTAGCGATAACATGATTAGCTATCGATAGGAAAATACTTGTTGAAATAACTTAGATAATTAGATGGCTAATACATTGTCTTTGAACATTGAGCTAATGAAATACACTAGCGATAACACCTACTGTGCTTCACATGAATACTTGTTTAGCTAACAGTTAAGTGCAGGACTTACACTATTAAGCTAGCGATATCCAAGGGTGCTAGCGCTACTGAAAAAGCTGCTATGCAAGTACAATGTTTATAGGTGATCATGACTCACAGTCTCTATCTCTCTTAGCTCATCCTCTGCAAGATTAATTGAAGCAAAAGAAGAAAGTTGACAAAGATGAAGAACATCATTAATTGCCAATGGCTAAAAGCTCCCAACGACTAATTTCAAACGGCCTCTTGAAGCTGAAAGAAAAGGCAAGCTGTGAAGAGTTATAAAATCAAGACTTGAGCATTTATGAACTCAGTTACTCACTCACACACACACACACACACAGAGAGAAGAACCAGCATTCAATATTCCCATCTACTCTCTGCTCACAAAAGCTCAAAGTCTTTATTACTCTTAGTGAGATTATTTGTACTTAAGTGTTTATCAAAATCTGTTCATTGAGTGAACTCATTAATTGAAATCCTCTACTGTTTGAGGTTGTTCTAAAGCTTGGGGATTTAGGATAGGGTTGTGTCCTTACAAGTTGTAAGGGGGAGCATTTAGAGGGAAGTCTAAAGCTCTGTTGCAAAGGTTGGCAGGTGAACCCGTTTTGTAAAACCTGTGGTATAGTGGAACCCAACGAGGAGTTGGAGAACTGGACGTAGGCATTGTGTTAGCCGAACCAGTATAAAAGATTGTTTTGTGTTTCTAAGTTTTATTTAATTTTTAAAGCACAATTCACCCCCACTCTTGTGCATTTTTGCCATTCTCAGTAACTAAATGCAAACTAATTGGACAGATAAAAGCATTTTGTTTGATTTTTAAGTGTGAGATACTTGTGGAAAGGAATCAGATTGGCGCACAGAGACGTCTTCACATAGGGATCTGTTTCCATAAGCAATCAATAATCAACTTGTCCTTCACCAGGAAGATTCATGGAGATGCTCTCTTTCAGCTCAAATGTATTTGGGCTTCCATGTTATGGATAGTCCGTTGCCCTTTCTTTTGCGATGGGACCCATGATCTGCATATAACCTCCTTTAAACACTCGCTTCATCTTCCACAACCTTCATTGCAGGAACTTGGTAATGTGGTTAGCAGAGATATTGCTAGCCTTATTAAAGTTTTTCGTAGCTTATCTGTACTTTTTTATCCTTTTATCCCCCAACACATGAGGGCTGAACTATTTTATTGTCCTATTATTTGTACTTGCATGTAATATTTTTTTATGATTAATGTCATTTTGACTCTTTTTCAAAAAAAAAAAAGTGTGAAGTTTGTATAAAGGGTGTGTGATATGTTCAAAGAAAAATTAAGGATTGGATAAAAGGGAGATTTGGATCAATAGGAGTGACTAATCCTTGGTGATTAAAGGTTTAAACAATCATTGCTTCAAATTATTTTTAGGGAGTTCTTTGGCTATTTAAAAGTCCCCTAGAGTAATCCCTCTAGGTTAGGCTTGGGTTAGGTTAATTAGTACCGGAACACTACTTACTACTCCCTCTAACCCCAAGTTGGTTAAGCTCAATACCAAAGTGAATTTGCAAATTGTAAGGGGCTCCTAGTCCAACAACCAGAATTTTGGATTGCCACTTAATTAATGCTAGGGTTTAATTCATTATTGGAATCACACATAATCACTTAAGACCCTAGGATTGAAATCCAATGCCACTCATGCAATTTTGACAATTCATGAGCGGATTCACAAATGCAAATGCTTGACAACATAGTACACTACATGAGAATCCTCAAATAGCATGAAATATTAACTAAAACATTCATTTAAAATGATGAATCCATACATATAAACAATGTTCAAGTCAATGAAAAGCAATTGTCAAGCTTACACAAATGAAAACAAGCTACAAATGTTTCTACCACTCTTTAACACAAGATATATATGAAGATTACAACTAATTGCATAAAAAAAACTCTTAGAATCCTAGAAATATGCAAATACAAGAGGAAGAGAGAGTGGGAAAACAAGAACTCCCCTAATGAAGCTCCAAGCTCATGCTAACCTCCTCCATCACCTAGGATTAATTCCTCTTAGTTGCTACCTTCCATGGAGAAGTTATCAACAAGAGAGATGAGTGTAGGTGCCATGGGATTTGGAAGGAATAAGATGGAAGATGAAGGGTTGGAAGAGTGGAAGATGAGAGAAAGTGTGAGCTAGGGTTTATGGGGTTCCAAATTTGTCTCCTGTGATAGTGCAGGCTATCACCCAAGAGGGGGGGTGAATTGGGTGATGTGATAAAACTTAAAAATCTTTTCATATCTTCTCTTTTCTTGAAACACATTGAAGGCAATCTTTAAAATCCTTTTGGTTTATCACTGAGAATATTTCAAAACATGAAATGCACTAAAGAGTATACAAGTTAGATATGCTGAAACTAAGAGAGTTAAGGGAAGAGATAATGCAAACAGAATTTATCCTGGTTCGGTCAACCCAGACCTACATCCAGTCCTCAGGCTCCACCCGAGATTTCCACTACCCTCTTGTTTAAACCGGGCACAAGAGAAGCCTTTACAACCCATAAGTTTAGCCGGGCACTTGTGAAGCCTATACCACAGGTTTTACAGCACGGGATCACCTGCCAACCTTTTCACAGAGTTTTAGAATTCTCTCTAAACACTCCCCCTTACTACCCGTAAGGTTACAACCCTGTTTTTAAAGCACCAAGCTTTAGAACAACCTCAAATAATAGAGGATTTTAGATAATAGGTTCACTTAATGAACGGATTGTGATAATCACTTAAGTACAGAGGAATATATGATGAAACTTCAATTCTAGAGCTTATCAATCTGATAATGTGTGCTCTAGCTCTACTTTTCTAATTCACTCGATTCATCATTTCTGGGCTCACTTGAATATAACTGTTACTCTGTGCAGAGCCTCTGTTTTTCATCTCGTATCATCTTGTCTTGTAAATACGTCGTGTGTGCGTCCATTGTTTCTGATGTCTTCAAGTCTTTATATATGGTATTATACTTTCCTATCCGTTGGAGACTTGGAGAACTTTCCGTGGACACTTTTATTTCTTCTCTTGCTTCAACTAATCTTGTAGAGGATAAGATAAGAGAGACAGAGACTGTGAGTAACGTTATCCTACTGCTACCTGCCACTGTACTTGCATGTCAGCTTTTTCATTAGCGCTAGCTCCCTTGGCTATCGTTATCTTAACAGTGTGAGTCCTACACTTAAGCTGTTAGCTAAAACAAGTACTCATGCAGTGGATGTTATCGATAGAGCATTTCATTAGCTCAAAGAGATAGAGACAATATATCAGCTAAGTAATTTTAAAGCATTCTCTATCGATAGACATAAACATTATCGCTAGCATATTCTTTTAGTTTAAACGTTCAGCGTACTAGCTATATCATTTCAATAAGTATTCTTCTATCAATAGCTAATCCCATTATCGCTAGTTACTTGATTGCTCATTAGCTTAAGGATACTGAGTTATATGAATATTCAAAGTAATTTTAGGTATCCTGTTATCGATAGCTAAATGTGTTAGCGCTAGCAACTATGTTATCGCTAGTTAACTCATTTGCTCTCAGGCACTAGCTATCCGAATGATTATTATCTGAAGTACTCTGTTATCGATAGCTTAACCTGTTATCGCTAGCTGATTCCATTAGCTCAAGGACTTGGTTTATTTTTCTGCTATTTGTTCTTTCTTTCATTTATCCATATTCTCAATGAACTTCTAGCGATAGAATATTTCTTAGCGATAGTGAATGACTTAGCGATAGATATTAACTTTGTTATTTCTAAGTCTTTATTTGTTATGGCTCTTTGTCTATTAGCGATAGGCTTTAGCTCTAGCGATAGTGATCTGTTACCTATCAGATTTTACTTTTTAATTCAAAGGTAACTTACACTCTATTTACTTATGTTATCTATTGGGGTCAGTCTTCATCAAAACTTAAGATTCTAACATTCTCCCCCTTTTTGATGATGACAAAACATAAGTAAAAGATAAAGAGAATAATAGAGTTGATAGAAATAATTCAGTGTTGAAATCACAGTTCATATATTGCAGAAAGAATTACTAAACATAAACTATAAAGCTGGTAAACGTGCAGTTTATGTATGATGCAAATGAGAATGTCTTCAGGGAATGATTTAGGCTCTTTAACTTAGTCACACTCAGAATCATTCTTCCAATTTGATGTGTCTAACTCATAATATCCAAATTCACTGCTTATTCTCCCAGAATCAGTTGAAGGCTCTTCCAAGATTTCAGGGGCAATCTCAACCTCAGTCTTTTTCTTCTTCTTAGCAGTAGCTTTCTTCTTCTTTGGAGGAGAAGGAGGCTTAAGCTCTTCCAATATCTTATCAAGATATGTCTTCTATTTCTGTTTCTTCTTAGAAGGAGGCTTAGTTGATTTTCCTTTCCCTTTTGACATTGCTTTCCTCTTTGACTTGGGGGCTGATTTGGGTTCTTCAATCACAATCCCTTTGGTTGCCCTGATTTTCTTTTCTGGAGGTTAAGGAGCAGATTTCTTGATCCTTGTTCCCCTAGGAACAGACTGAACCTTTGAAGCTTTTTCTTTTCCACTAGATTCCAGGTTCTGGGAGGTAGTCTGAATAGGATCCAATTCTTTCTCTTTTTCAGTTTCTGCCCTTGCTGCATCTCTGTCCTCTCTTTCCTTTTGAGACTGAGCAGTTCTTTCTAAAAATTTTTCCACTTGCTCATGTAGCTCTTGTGCTCGTTGAACATAATGAGGAATCAGATTCACAGAAACTGGTTGAAACTCCCCCTCATATAGAACCATGGCCATACTCATGTCTTCCTTTTGTACTTCATTATCAGGAGAACCATCAGGAGGATAGATTGAGGCATTGTCTTCCTTATCAGATGCATCCTCCACTAAGCCTTCTTCTGCCATGCTTTCCACATTTTACTCCCTTTGTTTCTCCCCCCTTTTTGTCATCATCATTGGCAGGGGTAGGTGAAGAGGGTTGGTCAGGAATTTGGGAAGGGATGAGAGGAGGAAGAGGGCAGGTGGTGGTAGCGCTAGAGGTTGGTTGATTTTATGGTGAAGTATGGGTGCTATCGCTAGGAAAGGGGCTAGCGATAGGGGTTGCTTGTGAGTTTTGTGTTTGTGGGCTAGCGCTAGGGGAAGGGTTAGGGGTAGGAGTGTCTGGAGGAGTTGGCTGTTTGGTTTGTGATGAAGGGTGGCTATTGCTAGGATGTTTAAAGGTGGGAGGAGATGGATAATGAAAGAGATGAAGAGAAGAACTAGAAGGGGTTGAAGGTGAGTGTTGGGGAGAAGAATGAGAGGGTGAGTGAAAATGGAGAGGGGAATGATGATGTGATGAAGTACCTTCTGAGGGAGGAGTAGATGCCCTTTGCTTGACATATTCAGGGACGAGGCATAAATTATCTTCCAAATTCTGCACCTGATTCTGTAGCTCTCGAATAGGCTTCATCAACTCTGCTTTCTGAGCTTCTAAGGCAAGATTGAGTTCAGCAGAGACCCTGAAGACGATTTCTTCGATTGCATTCTTTGAAGGAATGGAAGATTTGACAACAGAAGGAGTAGCAGGAGGAGTCCTTTGAGATTGAGTCTCTTCTTCTATAAGCTGAGACTGAGCTGATGTAGAAGGAGCATGAGAAGCTTCAGAAACAAAACTAGTACCATCTGCTTTAACAGGAATTCCCATTTTTCTGAGAGTAGAGATGGTAAGCTGTCTGCACTTTTTGTTATCTCTTTCCCCTACAGATTTGATCTTTGTGAACTCCAGGATGTAAGACATGAGCTGAGGATAGGGAAGAGGGCCCTTGGTTGATTTTTCAGATAGAAATCTGTGGAGCTCCATAGACACCAGTTGGCCAGGATTGATTGGGATCCTTGAGATTAAGTTAGGCAGCCAGGGATTGTCTATCTTGGGAAAGCTACTGAAATTCCCTGCCTTGTGAGTCATGATTCTTGTGTAGACATAGTGAAGAATCCGATTGAGCACTAGCATGCTGGCTGGCTTATTGGATGAAGTCTCATATATTTCAGCAAGTTCGTCGTCTGTATATTGCTCAGTCATGTACCACTTGTTGTAATCTGCCCCATGGATCCCCAAAATTCTGTTGATAGCTAACCAGTTAAAGGAGATACCCCTTCCTATTACAGAAGCCTCAAACACTATATTGACCAGCTTCGATTTCTTGTATTCTGGCTTGGCTTTCATGCTCGAGTAAAATGATCTCAGCACTTCCTCATTATAGACATTCTGAATACTGAGCCATCTATTGTAGGGTAATAGCCAGGCATCCAAGTCGAAACCATTATGCTTGAAATACTCCAAATCCACCCAGACTGTAGTCCTATCTAGGGTTTTTCGTTTTGCGAAGAGGGCGCTTGGAGCTTCGAGGGGTTCTTCTGAGTAGGACAAATCAGAGGTAGTTCGCTTTTGACGTTTGGAACCTGATTCAACCACTTCTTTGGAGAATGACACAGCTTTCTGGGTTCTGGACCTCTTGCTAGCGGATTGAGATGAGGGTTTAGCGCTAGAGGTTGCCTCAACATCACTCACATTTGGAACTTTGGTTCTGGCCATTTTTAGGGTTTAGGATTTTGAGTGAGAGAGTAGGCTTGAATGCTCAGAGAGGTTTGGAGTAGAAGAGAAAATGCAGATGAATAATGAATGCAGAATGCAAATGACCTAATTTTATAAGTTTCAGAAATTACCATTAATGATGAATACTCATTAAACGTTTCGCATTCTGAGCCTTTTAAGTGGCTTGCTATCGCTAGTAAGAGCTGTTATCACTAGCAGGCATGATCCCACGCTGAGCAAGTGACTTAGACTTCAGTTCACTTACTCCTTCCAACTTTCGATAGCCGACTTAACTATCAATAATGCTTTTGGCTAGCTATGGCAATCTTTGCTCAAACAGCTTTTGTCCTGCATACAGCTAGCGATAGTGAAACTTACTATCGATGGGTCAGTTCTGCAAAACTTAAGATTTGACATTTCGAAACAAATTCTATTGAGCAAGTTTGATATTAATCAATTAAAGTGGTAACAATAATATATTTTGACATCAATATCTATTCAGCAAGAAATCAAAATTTTGATGCATATAGATTCTGAAGGCAAGTCAATTGCAGAAGGCAGAATAGAATTAGAATAGCATAAAAACTCAGAGATCACAATGGATAAATCAAACCAAAAATTCATAGGATAGTAAGCTTGATTGCTTTGGCTTGATGACCCTGGTTTTCTTCTTCTTCAGGCATTGAAGCTGGATCTTTTAGACTATCGATAGAATGATTGCAATCTATAGCTGCTTCTCATTTGATCGATGGACCATGAAGCTATCGATGGCTGAGTACCATGAAGACAACTTGCTATCTCTAATAAGAGCTGCAACCTGTGACAGGCAATTTGGTACCCATCCTTGGGTCCTCATAATATTAGTCGCAATAGCTCCTATTCTTTTTCTTGATCAATGACATTTTAACAGAAAATAACCTCATTTAAAAAGATGTCATTGACATGAGTCTTATGCAAGTAAATCCAATTCATAGCAAGTGGCAATTCTTCCCAAAATGATATTTATCAACTATAAAGGATGAGGGATAGAAATGCTCAATCAATGATAGCCTTTACTCCTTTTTCATAACCTGTAGAATCATACTCAAAATACAAGCTTGTTTTGAAATCATTAGTATGATTCATTTTCAGTAAAAGTATAGGAAATCTAAGATAAGGTTCGAAACAATTTGCTTATGCTTTTATGTGAAAATTCAAATAGAAATATATTTCATAAAGCATAAGAGACATTTGATAAATAACTTTCTCAGCATAGGTTTAAGATATCATGAAGCATAAATGAGATGCAGATTTAAAAACTTTAAAATTATGTTTCAAATGCTTTAATAATCAATGCTTATGATAAAAATGATGGAAATCAATAATAAGAGAAATACGTCAGAATGCTGCATTTGTTTTAAATCAGATGAGATATTGATTTAACCTTTTCCTTACGCCTTGGGGTTAAAATCACAATAATTACCAAGGATTGTGTAAAGTGGCACAATCCCGGATCGTTTCACTTGAGGAGTCCTTCTAAACTACCTAAGCTAACTAAATGCAATTAAAAACGATAAAAAGTGTGGGGGTTTGATTGTGAAAATTCATTTAATGAAACTATTAATAAAAGCAGTTACTTGTTTTTGGTGTTTTTGATTAATAAGTGAAAAGTGAAAAGAGTTTGGATTAGGGGTGATTTATAAAATGGGCTTTGGTAGTGTTTTGGTGACTCAAACGCTTCTTTCAAAATGATAAGTGGGAGTTTAATTGACCAAGTCTAATTGAAAAATCCCCAAGCAACCACTAGGGGTCCACTAGCCCTAATTAATGACTAATCTAGCAATCACTTTCATAGACATTACTTAGGGTTAGTGTGAAGATCCACTTGGTTTGTGAAATGCCTTGAAACAAATGCAATTTAACTCTCATGAAGTGCAACCACATCATCATGCATGGAAGAAATTGACTATAACCACTAGCAACCACTAAAATGGCTACAACCAAAAATACAACCACAAGTAGATAGGAAATTGTATCCCAATCACATTCAATTCAAAGCATACACAATATAGTTCACAAACATGGATAGCAACCACATATCCCAAGTCCTAAATCCAAATACAAGACCAATACAAAAGAGTAGAAGCCAAATACAAAGGAAATAAGAAATTGTAAACTAGAAACTCCCCTATGTTGGTCCATGAAGCTAGAGCCACCTTCACACCACCAAAGTACCAAGAACTTAGCCTCTCATATCTTCAAATTCGAGCCAAGGATGGCCCATGACCACAGCCTCCATGGATGAGGAAGGTAGAAGAAGAAAAATGGTGGAAATGGAAGGTGAAGCAAGGAAGAACAAGAAAACCAGCAAGAATGGAGGTGAGAATGAGTGGAAATGTGAGGAATTGGATGAGCAATGAAGAAAAGCAAGAGGAACCCTAGGAGAGGGCTGATTTTCGGGCAGAGAAGGCTTGGAAGACTCATTTGTCGGTGTTAGGAACTATTTATAATCCCCCAAAAACCCTAAAAACGCGTCAGAATTTCTGCAGACTTTCGGGACTTCGCCGTCGTCTCGCCGCGGCGAGCAACAAGAGCTTCTGTCTGAATTTGGGTCCGCTCGCCGCGGCGAGGGACAAGAGCTTCTGGAACTTTTTGCTGCCTTCCTCGCCGTGAGTTCGCCTCGGCTCTTGCCACGGCGAGCTCATGTTGATTCTGCCTCTTCTTCACTTTCTTTCTCTGCTCCATCCAGAATTCTTCGCTGCAACTTGGCTCCTTAATTTAGGTATTTTTCTTCTATGACCTACACATAAAACCAAGCTAGAGGTAGCATCAATTGTTCTTACAAATGGGTTAAGCAACAAATCATACTAATTATGCCCAAATTGCCCTTAATCAGAACAAATTCCAACAAAGTGTGCAAAAGTCAGAAATGAACCTAATTAAGTGCAATTACCCCAGGAGCATGCAATAATCCAATGATTTTATCAATGAAAAGTGTATAAAAATACGGTGCAATCAGATATCCAAAGTCATACGAATAACAGCATGAGAGTGAGTTCTTTGTGCTTCAGATATTGACTCTACTACAGTATGGCAATGTTCTTGACCATTAAGAGTTGTGTTCAAAATGATAAGGATATTCAGGATCAGAATGTAAACACAAGACTCCAGTTACTCTTAACACATAAATGATAGTGAGTGTTGAAGTATTTGAGTGACAGAATGAGAGTAAGAATTTTTGAATAATAAGGCTCATACTCATTATTTCAAATTACTAGTCAAGTTGTTGTTAGAGAGAATTGCTATCGCTAATAATCATGACTATCGCTAGCAGGCAAGATTTCATGCTTAGTTGCTCAGGCTCCACTTACTCCTTCTATCTATCGATAGTGCCATTTGCTATCGATAATGCTTTACACCATTGATGGAAATCTTTGCTCAAACACAACTCTGATCAGCATAAGCTAGCGATAGTGAATCTTACTATCGATTTGTTAGATCTGCATAATTTTTGAGATTTGGCATAATGAACACAGACAGACAGATCTAATTGATTGCATAGATATGTGATACTGTTAAGCACAATTCGACAAGTTCTGACATTTGATAACTTATGCATTTTGGAAAATATCTTATGAGGATGAATTGAAACAGTTTCAACTTTATCTTCCAGTTTTCAAAAACCATTTAAATGCAACTAGAGTGAACATATTTTTCAAAATATATGAATGCAATTTTGTAAACATGCTGAGTTGAAATCTAAATAAATTTGAATTGTGCATTTCATAAATTCCACAGAAGATAAACTATGCATAATTCCAACTTTTCAGTCATATAGCAATCTGACAGATATTTTATGGCAGTAAAAGATTGATTGCTAATGAAAAGGAACAATCATTCATTATCCAAACAGAATTATATTCATTCAAGTATAAGATAGGATAAGAATGATATCACCATAACTGCATTTGTCCAGGCAGTAGCTTGATTTTGGTAGAATAATGTCAATTCTCCTTAGCAGATTTAGCACCCAAAATCCAAGCACGAAGTTTAGCTCATCAAGACTTGAGTAAATTTCCAAGTAAATCATAGTCTTGAAGCTTTCTGTCCTTGTTACCTACAGAACTATAATTCTTTTCTTTTCTTCAGTATCCAAATTCATATGGATCTACTCATGGTTAGTTCGTAGGTATTAACAACATAATTCACATGCTTTAACAGATGTAATCCATTTGAGATAGCTGAGCATAGTGAATTAATCATGACTACATGCATAAGGATATATATAAATATATTCTTTTTCAAATCAATATGCATGTGTATCAGAGCTAGATTATGAACATTGCAAATATTTTGCAATTGTCTTCAATACATAATTCAATGCTAGTATTGCAAAGTGTAAAATCTCAATAGATATTACTGATAATAGAGTAGAAGATTTTACCATTGCATACCTCTACCTTAGACATTTGGAGAATTGCTCTTGCTCACCCAAGTGGTTCTGACATGCTTAGCACTGAGTTGCAGAGATCTCTCACTTGAAATAGAATTCAAGAATCTTCTTCTTGATGTATGAGGAATTCTATTTCTCTTGTTCTCCTCAAGGTAATTGAATGGAACTTTGTGGTAGCTCATTATTGAGGTAGAACATACTCTTCTTGTTTCTGTCCACTGCTTCTTATGATTTGAACCAGATGTTGTAGCAGTGGCTTTTCCATGAGTTCTCCTTCTGTATTTAGGTTCTATAAATCTTTTTCTTGAAGCATGAGAAACTCTTGGATTTTTCTTTCTAGCTTCTGTATCATAATGTCCATTTCTCCTTGAATCAGCAGTCTGCACACATAAAGCAATAGATGGACATTTTGGTACCCATTTGTACTTGGGTCCTTCATTGTTAGCCTTGGACCTTACATGTCCTTTGGGAACCCAAACAAATTCATTTATCACATTTGAATTTCTTCTAATGCTACATGTGTGAGAAATATGGCCAGATTTTCCACAATAATGGCAAATAATAGAATGATGTACATCATGAGATTTTATGCCACTATAGTGGTGGTTAGGAGAGTACAAACTCTGGTTGTTTGTTTTCGAAAAATCTTTCTTCCCAAAACATTTTCCAGCAAGTTTTGAAATATCTTTACTCCTTGAAATATTATTAGTGATAGGCAGTAAATCAACTTTGTGCAAATCAAAATTTTTTCTCTCAAAAACATAGGAATTGGAACTGTATACCATAGCTGTATCATGAGCTCCAAAGAATGATTGATCAGACTCATTCAGGTAGAGCTCTTGGTAGTCATCTTTCTCTTGTCCCTCTGTGTTGACTGAATCTTGGAAGGGTTCTATGATCTCTTCTTCAATTTCAGCTTCCAATTGCTCATCAACCATAGATATGCAACTTTGAAATTCAGATGAGTTGTCAACACTTTCAGTTTCAACAAGACGATTAGTGATATACATAGATTCAAGTGTATCCCAAATATCTTTAGCACTAGAGCAAAATCTGATTTTCTGAAAATCATTTTCAGTTAAGCCTTTGTGCAGAATTTGCAATGCTCTAATGTTTAAGGAAAACACTTTCTTGTCTTTTTCAGTCCAATCCTTTCTTGGTTTGAAATCAAAATCATTTGTAAAAACATTCCACATATGGTAATCAAATGATTTTATAAAACTCTTCATCCTAGCTTTCCATAATCCAAAATCAATATCTTTAAGAAGAGGTTGGATGGTAAAATCAAAACCTTCAGAAAACATATTACACCCAAAATTAGCCATCATCTTTTCACTTGAGATCGTTGGATCCTTTAAACAAATGACCTGCTCTGATACCAAAAGATAGTGCTGGCTGTCACCCAAGAGGGGGGTGAATTGGGTGATGGGATAAAACTTAAAACTCTTTTCATATCTTCTCTTTTCTTGAAACACATTGAAGGCAATCTTTAAAATCCTTTTGGTTTATCACTGAGAATATTTCAAAACATGAAATGCACTAAAGAGTATACAAGTTAGATATGCTGAAACTAAGAGAGTTAAGGGAAGAGATAATGCAAACAGAATTTATCTTGGTTCAGTCAACCTAGACCTACATCCAGTCCTCAGGCTCCACCTAAGATTTCCACTACCCTCTTGTTTAAACCGGGCACAAGAGAAGCCTTTACAACCCACAAGTTTAGCCGGGCACTTGTGAAGCCTTTACCACAGGTTTTACAGCACGGGATCACCTGCCAACCTTTTCACAGAGTTTTAGAATTCTCTCTAAAAACTCCCCCTTACTACCCGTAAGGTTACAACCCTGTTCTTAAAGCACCAAGCTTTAGAACAACCTCAAACAATAGAGGATTTTAGATAATAGGTTCACTTAATGAACGGATTGTGATAATCACTTAAGTACAGAGGAATATATGATGAAACTTCAATTCTGGAGCTTATCAATCTAACAATGTGTGCTCTAGCTCTACTTTTCTAATTCACTCGATTCATCATTTCTGGGCTCACTTGAATATAACTGTTACTCTGTGCAGAGCCTCTGTTTTTCATCTCGTATCATCTTGTATTGTAAATGCGTCGTGTGTGCGTCCATTGTTTCTGATGTCTTCAAGTCTTTATATATGGTATTATAATTTTCTATCCGTTGGAGACTTGGAGAACTAGCCGTTGACACTTTTATTTCTTCTCTTGCTTCAACTAATCTTGTAGAGGATAAGATATGAGAGACAGAGACTGTGAGTAACGTTATCCTGCTGCTACCTACCACTGTACTTGCATGTCAGCTTTTTCATTAGCGCTAGCTCCCTTGGCTATCGCTATCTTAACAGTGTGAGTCCTGCACTTAAGCTGTTAGCTAAAACAAGTACTCATGCGGTGGACGTTATCGATAGAGCATTTCATTAGCTCAAAGAGATAGAGACAATATATCAGCTAAGGAATTTCAAAGCATTCTCTATCGATAGACATAAACTTTGTCGCTAGCATATTCTTTTAGTTTAAACGTTCAGCGTACTAGCTATATCATTTCAATAAGTATTCTTCTATCAATAGCTAATCCCATTATCGCTAGTTACTTGATTGCTCATTAGCTTAAGGATACTGAGTTATATGAATATTCAAAGTAATTTCAGGTATCCTGTTATCGATAGCTAAATGTGTTAGCGCTAGCAACTATGTTATCGCTAGTTAACTCATTTGCTCTCAGGCACTAGCAATCAGAAAAGGGTCAAGGGCTTCAAAGGGGATAGTAATCGAGGAGCTCAAACCTGCTTTAAAGAGGAAGGCTGCACCTAAAGAAAGGGAAAATCAATCAAGCCTCCTCCTAAGAAGAAGCAAAAGGAGCTGACTTACTTTGACAGAATTCTAGCTAAAACTAAGCCCAATCTCCTCCCAAGAAGAAGAAAGCACTTGTCAAGAAGAAGAAGGCTGACCCTGAAGTAGTGATTCAGTATGAAGAGCCCTCAACAGATTCTGGGGGATATAGCAGTGAGGAAGGGGACTATGACCTAAAACCTCACTGGAAAAAGAAGGAATCAGACTCTAACTCAGATTAAACCAAACCTCTCCTTCATGCATTCATCATGCACATGTTTATCTCTGTCTTGTCTTGAATTATAACTGATTTTTCTTTTGGTTGTTGCAAGTACTATCTATATATGAACTTGTTTATGCATCTATATTAACCTTATATGCATAATAATATTGTGAAATTCATGTATCTTGTTCACTCTTGCTCTAAGTTATTTCTGAGAACATACTGGAAAAATTCTCGTCTCATGATTTATTTAAACTTTCAAATTTATAACTAAGTATGTTTTGTCATCATCAAAAAGTGGGAGAATGTTGAACTCTATAGTTTTGATGATAACCAAACATGACTTAGGCTATAGGATCATGAGATCTTAACTTAGAAAAATACTTTGAAAAACTGTTTCTCGAGATTTAAGTTAAGCAATCAATTGGACATACCTGCAATCGATTAGAGAATTACAGTTGCAATCGATGGGATATCGATTGCATATTGATTGGGGACTATCAATCGATAGGAAGACTGAACAATCGATTGTTGCACAAAAGTACTCTAAGTAATCAGACTGCGATCAATCGACTGGATGAAAAAGCAATCGATTGGGATAACAATCTATATGCAATTGATGGGAACTTACAGAGAATCCAAGATATATGCAATCGATTGGAACTTAATCAATCGATTGACACAAGGCAATCGATTGGGAAACCAAGCAATTGATTGACTCACTTAGTTTTTATTCGATAGCTGACATTTCAATCGAGTGATGCAGGGAGCAATCTGAACTAACTTGAAGGCAATCAATTAGCTACCACAGACACCAATCGATTAGCACTACTAGCAATCGATTGGAAATTGGAGAATTTTAAATTTGTTTCTTTTCTTATGTCTAACTAACTTTATATTGCAAGATGTACTTGTTGCTATTTTAGGCAGTTTATGTTGGACACAAAGAAACACAACCAAAGAGCCGTTACTCACAACAACACAGAGTCGGGTACACTATACTGAACATCAAGGGAGAAAGAAAAAGAAAATGCACATCAAAACTACTCTGTTGCATTAAATGCAACTCAGAACTATCATCAATCTCTAGATATTCATCTCTCTCCTGGCTTCACAAACTGTTGCACACAAGACTCAGACTTCACACAATGGGCAGAAAATGTCCAAGGACTATAAAAGCGTTGAAGTTGAAATTGGTTGGTAGAGAGCATTAAGTGATATCCAACTAAAAATTTACTACTGCAATCAATACGATCTGAATTCTCTTAACTGTTCTTCAAACCTTAATCATATCAGCTCAAGTGTGTGACCAATCTTTGTATTTTCTGATATACTATCTTGTTGAGTGATTTCCTTGGGATAGTGGGATCCTAAAGGAAGGGTTGTATACTTACACGTTGTAAGGAGAATGATCCGTAAGGGGGAGTTCTTACTGAGAGATCACTTGTAAAGGCACTCAAGAGCCTGTTTGAATCTTGGGGATTCGTAGAACCCAACTGAAAGTTGGAGAACTGGACGTAGGCTAAGAGTTTGGGTTGAACCAGTATAAATCCTGATTCATTCAGTTTAAATTTTATAAAGCATAATTCACCCCCTCTTTTACATTCCTGCCAATTACAATAATCAATCAAGGACATGTTGGGCATGTTTGGCATGTTCTTGTTCATTAATTCATGGAGAACATGTTCTGGAATTTCCCCTTCCTCTACCTGGAGATGCTCCTCCTCTATCTGGCTACCCTCGTTATCCTCAATATCTTTCCTCCGGCAATGTTTCGCAATTGTTTCTCACTCATTGGCCTCTTGTCTTTCCTGTAATCATTGGTTTTTCCATCAATGATTTTGAATGATAAATAGATGTTTGACTGATAAGGAGATAACTAAAAGACAAACAGAAAGGACACTCATGCATTTATAAAAATCTCATACGTAGAATCACACATCATTTCACTAAAAAGCTCGTGCCCTTCCAAATGAAAAGGCACAAGTAACCTTATTTAAATGAGAGATTACTAGTGGTTTTACATAATTACCAGTAATTACTGGCGGTTCTAGGTGGAACCGCTGGTCAAACCACCACTAAAACGCATTTACCATGGATGCGATATTAATGAGCACTTCGAATTAGTGGCGGTTATGATACAAACAGCCGGTAATGGAATAAAAACAAACACCACTAACGTCATCACCTATCACTACTACAGAAATTGCCTATAGCAGCACTTATTTTGGCCCTATAGCAGCACTTATAAGCGTTGCAATAGCCAGTGCTGCGATAGGCTATTAAGCCTAACGCGACGCTTAGTAAGCGCCGCAATAGGTATACCTATAGTGGCGTTTATAATTTAGTAAGCGTTGGTTTAGGGTACCCTAAAGCGGCACTTATTTCTTTATAAGCGTCACTTTAGGTATACCTAAAGCGGCACTTATTTCTTTATAAACGTTGCTTTAGGTAATTTATTTTTTTTAAAAAAAATACATATAGCAGAAATAAATTACCTAAAGCAGCGTTTATAATCTTTATAAGCGCTGCTTTAAGTATACCAAAAGCGGCACTTATTTCTTTATAAGCGCTGCTTTAGGTAATTTATTTTTTTAAAAAAAATACGTATAGGAGCACTTATAACGAAATAAGCGCTACTATTTATTTTTTTAAAATATTTGATTTTATTTTATATATACCCCACCTGCATCAATGCTAAATACCAGTAATTCTATACAGTTCCAGGCAACGAATATACACCAATAACTCATCCAGAGAGCAATGTACAATTAAACCAACCATTGTAATTGGGAAACAAAAAGCACGTCACTAGCTATACTAATATCTATATTTGTACTTATTGAAAAAGAGGTAGTACATAAGCGCACCATTCTTCAATTAGCGCATTCATTTTTTTCCCTCGACAACATCGGGCAACGTGCGTCTGGGTAATACTGCACAGACAAATATATTTGAATGGCAATCAAATCTACTTGAAATCTAATAACAAGTTCAAATACAATTAGGGTTGGCAAAATATAAAACTTACTGTCAATGGAATGCTACATCGATCATGTGTAACGACATCCCTCATAAACTGCATCACGTAGTATCCACAATCATTGTTATTGGGTTGGAAGGGGCACTATAACAAAGAACACCAAATATCATATGAGAAACATTTACATTATGTTTGACTAGATTGTTTAAAAAATTGAATAATATGTAAAACCTAGACTATGCTCCACGGATAAGCATCTTTCTGGTCAGGGGCTCTGGAATAACTCAAGTTAATGGAGGACCGAAAACTGGTCAATGCGCTGGAAACGAAACAAGTTAAATTAATTTTATTAGCTAGGGTCATAAAATGTCAAATAATACAATGCATTATTCAAATAATGTTGACATTCATGTACCTATTGACAACGCGCATCAAAGCTGGGTGATTGTCTGGTTCAGCACCTAACATAGGATCCAAATAGTAAATCAAGGGTTCCAGTTGTGCTTGCAGATAGATGACAAGCAAAAGCCAATGTTCCTAAAATTTTTAGAACGTTATGTCAGTATATATAAATGATGCTTGGAGCTAAGAATAAGATGAAACCTATAATGCGTATCGACTTACCCTGTATTAATTGGAGCTAAGAATAAAGCCCGGCCTGTTGCTTTTAAAGAAAAGCGCCTTTTAAGCGCCGCGGACTGCTCATCATATCTCGCGCCCGCAACATGTTCAATGGCATAGGCACTTATGAATTCGAATGAGACATGCTCCGTAGCGATCATGACATCTTCGTACAGGTGCCTTTATAGAAACCATACCAACTCCCAATTAGTGTAAAACTTATGACATTAAACGAAACCCCAATGGAAACGCATTTATACCTGATCTATAAATTGATAACCGTAGCTGATTTAACCTTTTCCTAATCGCCTTGGGGGTTAAATGCAAAATTATTTATTAACCAAGGATTGCACTATAGTGGTGCGATCCCGGATCGTCACACAAGGAGCCTAATGACTAACTAGGAAACTAAATGTCATGCAAATGAAGTATAGAAAAGGGGTTTTATTGGTTTTTAGTGTGAAACATGCAAAATGAACCTAACTACATGATTTTTGATCTTTTCCTTAATGAGGTGGGATGGTTGGATAAGTAAAGTGAAGTTAATGCAATGAAATGGAATCTCTAGAGTCTAGGTGAGGTGGCAAAAATCGGTTCAAATTATTTGAGGGTTCAATTCATCAAGTCTAATGAAATAATTCCCAAGCAATCACCAGGGATCCACTAGACCTAATTAATGACTAATCTAGCAACTACTTTCATAGCCATTACTTAGGGTTGCGTTAAGGTCTACTTGATGTGTGAAATACTTTGAGTCAAAACACTTGTGGCTCTCATAAAAGTGCAACTACAACAATTATGAATGGAAGCAATCAAGTAAGCCCACTAGCAACCACTAAAATGAGATTAATTTCATGCAACCACAATGTAGATTGGATTAACGTTTCTTTCCCTTATAATTACACACATACCCTAAATAAATCAACTTGATAGAATCATCAACATATGGCCAAACAACTCAATAGCAAGGAGAATTAATCAAACATACATATATAATATATAAAGTACTTAATACAAAATCCCAATCCAAATTAGCAAAATCAAACATTAACCATACATATCTAAAATCTCAATCCAATACATAAATTCAAACTTCTCCAAGAGAAGTTCAAATAAACATAGAAGAAATCATAAATACGTACATAGAACAAAGAAAAACTCCTCTAATGAAGAACCCATGCTTGAGCCACCATCAACCCATCCTCAAGAGATGAAGAAATCCTCAATCCATCATAGATGCTCCAAGAGAAACCCCAAGAAGAAGCTCCATACCAAAATCCATGGAAGGAGAGGGTGGAAGAAGATGGAAGATGAAGAAGATGGAGATGGAAGAAGGATGAGAGGATTTTAGGGTTTAGGAGTGAATGGAGGTGGAAAAGATGAAGGGAATGAGGCACTAGGTCGAAATTTAAGTGAGGGAGTCAAGTCTAGTGAGTTTTGGGTCGAATTATACAATTGGGTACCCCAAAAACCCGAAAAAACCAGTAAAATCGCACACCAGAATCGCGTCTTCACCGTAACGGACAAGTTTGTCTGCCACGGCGGACTACACAGATTAGCTACTGACTTGTTTGCCGCAGCGGACACATTTGTCCACCGCAGCGGACAAGACAGTGAGGCCTTCATTGCCTTGTTTCCTTCGATCTTTTGTTGTTCGATTGCTCTTTCAATTTAGGCCCATTCTTCATGTGATCTACAAGATAAAATAAAGGCAAGGTAGAATTAATTGTCCTAGAGAAATTCTAATCAAAATAAATCACTAATTATGCCCATTTTACCCCTCATTATTACAAATCCCAACCAAGTGTCCAAGAATTAGAATTTGCTCTAATTTGGTGCAAAAATCCCTAGAACATGCAATAACCCAATAACTTTAACTATGAAAAGTGTATAAAAATATGGTGCAATCAGTAGCACTAAGCCATCCTTCATCAAGCACCTCCATGAGCTGATCCCTAGAAAAGCTCACTCATATTTGACACGCCAAATATATGCCTATTGAATGGAATCGTGGCAATAAATTCAGGAGATATGGTGGCTACATATGCTCGCAATCGAGCACGATTTGGAGTCTCGGCACTTGTACATTCAATAACAGGAGGAGGCACTTGTACTTTTTTCTTGCCCTTGGCGTTTGTTGCCTACAAACCATGTAAATAGAATGTCTGAAATTTTATTCCAGTAAAAAAGAATACTAGTTTAAATTGATTAGTAAATAATCACCTATGACAATGGATCAATACTTGAAATCTTTTTCTTCATCAATTGAGCGGCTGAACCACCGGTTTCTTTGACATTAGCCACTTGTGCTTTCTTTCCAGTAGGACATGTACCCTGAAAAAACAGGTAAATAAAAGAGTGTTCTTCCAACACAATGAATGCTAGTGTAAATGTTATTAGTAAATAACCATATGTGGTGTTGGCTCAATCAAACCAATGGGCCAAGCAACTAATGCACCATCAGCATCTCTTACCCTAGTAATCTCATCAGTAGGGAATGGTAACGGTGCCCCATTGTTGTAGGAGTATTCAATCATGACCTTCAGTGCATTATCAGGCAACGGCAAGTTGTGCAGTGTCTTGTTGGAAGTGTTGTAGACCTTGCCGTAGGCAACTACTTCACTGAAAAAGTGATCCTTATACAGCCTGCAGTCTGACTCACCCTACGAAAGAGTTGACAGCATTAGCTCACAATCGATAGTATAACAGTGTTGCTGTAAGTTTGTAAGCAGAAAATGTATGAACTACCTGAGGAATTTGGGCCCTAGGCATCGTACAGCTATCCCTGATGCTTGGACTTTCGACGGAAGGAACGTTACCTTGTTGCACGAAGTTTGACGTTTGTGATGCAACATTATATCGCTGGTAAAATTCGAACATCTGCTCGTACCGCTGATGCAATTCCTCATTCCGTCGTTGCATTTCCTCGTCCCTTTGTTTCATCTCCTCCCTCAGAGTTTGAACTTCTTCTTTTAACACTCTTATTTCACCTTTTGATGACTTCTTTTGGCGGCCAAAGTAAGATGAGAGCATGACCCCTACACCTGTGCCATGAACACGGCTCAAATACTCAGGGCGATCTAACGCTCTGCTCAAGAAATCACCGGGGCCAAATTTGTTGATCTAGTCAGGGAATTCTTGTGACAACATATCCTATAACAAGAAGAAATGTTTATTAGTTATTAACTTAGAAAAGTCACCAGTTAACAAAATATTACAAAGCCAAAGAGAATGACTTACACATCGTTCACGGACTTTTCTGACCTCTTTGTGAATGATGGTACCATCCTTTTTGGAGTGTCCCCTGACCTAGAGGTCATGCCATGGTGGCCTCCCTTCTAGGTCCTATTCCTGAATCTGTTAAGGTAAGCCAGGTGAATGCATAAATTAATCACGTAAATATTTATTCATAATTTTGTATTTAAAAGCGTTACTAACATACCATATCTTCCTCCAATTCAGGAAATGTCTTTCGTCCGCCCATATACGGATACTCACAGCTTTTAGCCGCCTGTCTATTTCTTTGACTTATTTCCTCAAACTCCTCTGTTAGACGTGATTGCACAAATTCATCCCATTCTTCCTGGGTAATTGACCCTGCGTATGCCTTTGGGGGTGTTGGAATGATCTCCCCGTTTCCATCTCTCAGATAATACTTGGTCAAAGTTGAACGGAAAGCCCGATGCATTTTGGAAGCTTTCTTCAGGACATACTCCCAATGAGAATCATCAATATCAAACACGATCTGTAACAACATAAATCATATTAGATTTGTTAGTTACAATGTTATCATAATAAAACTAAACTTAATTGCAAAAAGGCACCTTCTGACCAAACCGCGTCATGGTTGTTCCCCTTGGTTCTCCAATCTGTAATAGTAATAGGCACTTTCTGTCAAATAGTGCATCCAACAAAACCTGAGAGGTCTTTCACAGTCTCCCCGATTGCTTGGTCATTTGGGTTCCATTTAAGTTTAGTCTTTTTTCCCAGAGCTCTGTGTCTAAGGAATATACGCATAAGGGTTATGCCATGGTGAACATTCGCCTCA
Source organism: Mimosa bimucronata (assembly GCA_037074515.1). NCBI lineage: Eukaryota > Viridiplantae > Streptophyta > Magnoliopsida > Fabales > Fabaceae > Mimosa > Mimosa bimucronata. The sequence goes on from CM073446.1 coordinate 10,058,610, forward strand.
GCAGCCGCTCTACCCGCATCGATATCTTCCTATGCATTCGGTTGTTCTTCTTCCTCCTCGTTTAGGGGGGATCCATTATCCTACAAAATAATTAAACAAGACATGATGGCTTTGGTCCCTTTTTCCTCTGTGTTATATTATCTAAAATTGTTTGCTTCCTCTTTTTTGCTGGATTTAAGGTTGTATTGACCCAAATGCCTTCTTCATGATCACGCCTTACATAAACATATTCATCTTCATCATCATATTCATCCGCATCAAAGTCTTCTGATAGTAGCGTCTCAAAGGAAGGATCCTCTTCTATCATATTCATACAATCATCATTACTTTCATCATCAACTTGTTCGGAATAATTTTTGTTCGAATGCATGACAATTGACCAATTCTTCTTAGAAAGATCGGCAATGTAAAACACTTGTGATGCTTGAGAAGGTAGAATGTAAGGATCATCCTTATATGCAATTTTAGAAAGGTCGACCGATATAAACCCAAATTCATCTAACCGCCGTCTACTATGGTTGTTAACCCACTGACATCGGAACACAGGAACTCTGAACATGGTGTAATCTAACTCCCAAATGCAATCAATCACACCAAAGTATGCCATCTTCGCATATATGGGATTGTATCTCTCGCACTGGATACATGCCATGCCTCGGCAACAACTGTGACTCCACTATTCTGCATTGTGCTTTTTTCATCCTGGTCTTTTGTATAGAATGTGTAACCGTCGATTGCATATGCGGTGTAAGAAAATGCGTGCAAACCCGATCCTTTCAATAGCCAAAATAATCTTTCAGAAACTGATCCAGCATTAAGCTCAACCTGCTGACAAATGCGCGCATTGAGCCATCTAATGAAATTTTTGTTGTGCTCCCTTGTAATCAAACTCTCATTTCTATCACCATGTATTTTCCACAGGAGTTTTTTGTGTTCTTCGACGAATGGTTCAACCTCAGGAGTGTTGTGAAGAATATACAAGTGAGCCAGTTCCCTTTCAGCATTCGAAATGCGTATTAAGTTGAACCCACTTATTCCTTTCCCCATTAATCGCCTATCGTGACGAGACTTTGGCAAACCAACATGTCCAATATTTGATCAGTAATCGGCACACTAATCACTCGCTTCTTCAACGATGTATCTTTCAGCAATATACCCCTCTGGTCGATATCTATTTTTAACATACCCCTTTAAAACTTTCATGAACCGCTCGATTGGGTACATCCATCTCAAATAGACTGGGCCACATAGTTGAACCTCTTTGACCAAGTGTACAGTAAGATGAACCATGATGTCAAAGAATGATGGGGGAAAATACATTTCAAGTTCACACAGGATACGAATGATCTGCCTCTGTAATTCCTGCAACCGTCCCCGGTCAACCACTTTACTACAAATGAGCCTGAAGAAAATACACAGTCTAGTGATTGTGCTCCACAGTTTCTTAGGTAAAATGTTGCGTATGCCGACCGGTAAGAAATTTTGCATCAGGACGTGACAATCATGAGATTTCAGGTTCTTGAACTTCAACTCTTTCATGGATACAAGGTTCTTTACATTTGAGGAGTAGCCTTCTGAAACTTTCATCCCATTCAGGAACTCACAGAATGATCTTTTCTCTTTCTTTGAAAGGGTGTAAGCTGCTGGAGGTAAATAAGTGCGGTATCCTCTCTCGACAGGTGCCAACTCTTGTCTTATTCCCAACTTGAGCATATCTAACCTTGAATTGACACCATCCTTAGTTTTTTCTTGCATATTTAGCAACGTGCCAATTAGGTTATCATAGATGTTTTTTCAATATGCATCATATCCAGAAAGTGCCTAACATATAAGGACTTCGAATACGGGAGTTCGAAGAATATGGACCTCTTCTTCCAACCACTTGTCAACACATTTTTAGCAAAAGGCTTGCCAAAATCATTCTCCAACATGCTCACCTTTTCAAAAACATCTTCCCCGGTCAATATCCTCGGTGGCCTACCTTCCTCTGAGCCCCCATTAAATGCCTTCTTCTACCTCCGCCAACGATGTTTTAACGGCAAGAACCACCGATGTCCCATGTAAACATTTTTCCTGCAATGATTCAGTCGCATAGAATGGGTATCATTTTCACATATAAGGCACGCACCATATCCTTTGATGATGTATCCGGACAAATTACCATATACTAGGAAATCATTTATTGTGCCAAACAACATGGCTCTCAACTTAAATCTTTCTTCCTCACAGCCATCAAAAACCGTCTCACCCGAATCCCACATATGCTTTAGGTCTTCAATCAAAGGATCCAAGTACACGTCTATATCGTTGTCGAGCTGTCTAGGCCCAGAAATAAGCATGTAAAGCATCATAAACTTGCGTTTCATGATCAAAATTGGGGGAAAGTTGTATATCATCGGAATCACCGGCCATGTTCTATAAGTACTACTCTGAACTCCATGCGGATTGATTCCATCGGTTGCCAATGCAAGTCGTAGGTTTCTTGGTTCTTCACCGAACTCAGGGTACTCGTAATCAATTTTTTTCCATTGCAGGGCATCTGTGGGGTGCCTGTCAAAAGTCTTGCAACATCCGCATTACTGTACATGCACTTGAATCTTGGAATGATTGGAAAGTACCATAACACTTTAGAAGGACTCTTACCTTTCTTTCCATACCGAGATGAGCTACATTTAGGACACTTCTCCAACGATGCATACTGGTTCCGGAATAAAATACAGTTGTTGGGCCATGCATGTATTTTCTCATATTTCATACAGGTCGACCAGAGAATTTGCTTTGCCTCGTATTTTTTCGAGGGGAGTACATTCGCTTCTGGGAGTATATCTCACAGAGCAGACAATAGTGCAGTGAAACTTGCATCACTCCAACCGTATCACGCCTTCAGGTTATACAATTTAAGCACCGCACTCAGCCTTGTGTATTTGCTGCATCCCACATACAAAGGCGTCTCTGCATTGCTCTTCACTGTCTCAAACATTTCAAGATCATCGCTCTCATCACACATGTCTGTGTCAAGCACATTTGAGGTACTCGGTCTCCATATTCATCTTCATAGGTCTCACCGTGCTTTGTCCATCGTGTATAAGACGGATCGATTCCATGACAAATTAAATGACCCAACAAGTCAAGAAGACGAAGACGCTTTCCATACAAACACGACATACACGGGCATACAATTCTGTTAGCATTCTCTGCATGCCCAGCAGCATCTATATATTCCCTTAAAAGCCGATCACAAGACATCCATTTCCAATCCAACATGGTAACCTACTAAAGGAAAGTGGCGATAAGATCGATCTAAATGACTTACTCATTAGGTAGCCACCTTATGATGTTACCTTATTTTTTAACAAAAATTCGGCAGTATAACGGCTACAAAATGAATGTTCCTAGGCTCAAAGCCCTCTCTTTTTAACATAGAAATTGATAATCCACAAAATACATATCATCAACTCAATAGATTTACACAGCCCGGCCACCACAATAGAATTCACAGAGAATATATATAGCATTAATTAGAACAAAAATAGTAATTTGCAAACCACAGTGTTATCACAAATCAAAGAAACCGATATCTTGAGAGTTAAAGATTAAAAAACTCAATACGTAACGCAAATGTGGCACCCACTGATCAGCAATAAGCTAGCAGCTACCACTTAAACAAACACCATTACAACAAATTTAGACAAGGAAATCATCATTAATTGACATAAAAAAATAAAAATCCTATAAGCAGTATACTCAAATAATTAGAGAAACAAAAGTGTTTAACATATTCAAGTGAACAAATTATGCACAAAAATCAAATGGACTTGTTCATAACATTAATGTTAAATTTAAACCTAAATTAGGATCATGTAAGAACTAATCTACAAAATCAACAAGTAGGAACAAACTGAATCAAGCTCAATATCTCTTGAGAGTATTCAATCTGCGTTGCAGTATAGGATCTCTGGATACAAAAGCAAGTTCTCAGACTTTTATTGCTATGCGTAAATCCTTCAAATGGCCCCACTTTGACTGCCTGAGCAGTCCTGCATATAGGAAGAAATTATAGAACTTAAATTCAAACAAAATATAACTTATATGCACTTGAAAAACCACAAACTGAATATTTAGGACTCAAAATCAGCAACTTTCTGTTAAATTTAATAATTATCCAATCCAAACATTTATTCTTTAAAAGGTTCGATAGCCACAGTATAAACTCAACAAAACAAGGGTTATGGCACGACAATCTTAAGAAGAATGGTGAGGAAGAGACTTAGGAGAAATTTGGGTGAAAAATTGAAGGAAAGCTTTGGTGAACAGTAACTACAACGGATGAACAGAAGCACTGAAGCAGAACATCCGAAATTGAATCCAAATCCTTACATGCAAGTATATAAATCCAATTTAGTGTACTCATGGACACTTTTAATCAGAAATTTCACTGTGTTAAGGTCAGCATTTAGAGAAATTTGGCTATGAAGAACATGGTGAACAAAGGGAATGAAATCTAAACTAAAGACAAAACATGCCACCAAAATTTCTTTGGGGAAATAACTTATCTAAGCCTTGGATTTGATTTAATCATTGCCAAAGCTTCCCAAAATGTCCCAACCCAATTCGGCCTTATCTCAAAAACGGCCGAAATAAAAGAAAATGAGGGTTGGAATGAAGAGAGAACACTTATTACGTCATAAGCGTTGAGATAGGCCCCTTGTGATTTAAATTTTATTTAGAAATATTTAGAACCAATTTTAAAAATACTGATTCGTTTTAAAAAAAGGAAAGAAAAAATTCAAAATACCTATGTAGGCCTATCCCAATGCTTATGACGTCATAAACGTTGCGATAGGCCTACTTATGTATTTTAAAATTGTTTTCCTTTTTTTTAAAATGCCTGGGGATTTTTAAAATCTCTTTCAATATTTTTAAACAATATTTAAATTCTTTGGGGCCTATCCCAATGCTTATAAAATATTAAGTGTTGCGATATGCTTATACCTATACCATCACTTTTTTTCTAAAGCGCTGGTATAGGTCATTTTATACATATCCCATCACTTACGTTTTGTAAGCGTTGTTATTGTCGCGCAGCAATAGAGCATTTCTATAGTTATGCTTCATTTTTCAGTTGTTTGTTTCATTAAATCACTAATAATTGTATGCCACTAAATTTTGCGCCAAATGGCGTCACATTAGCAGCGGTTTGAACACTCAAACCATTGCTAATTGTGCCTTTAGTCAAATTGTCATAGTTAGTGGCGGTTTATGTGTCAAACTGCCACTAACTAGCTTTTAATGGCGGGTTCTTGCGACAGCTACTAATTTAACCACAGATAAATCCTTCCTTTTTAGTAGTGTAAATCCTTACCAAAATAAACAAAGCTCTCAAAAAAAGACGTAACGCACTACTATCACCATTTATGCCAGCACAAGAATTTTAAACCCCCCTGTCTAAAATATTTAGCGCCTTCCAAAAGAAATATCATTGATCCATAATATTCCCTCATGTTCTTAATATAATTAAGAACTATTTGGGGTGTTAATCTTAATTTAAAATGTAACACATATTTTTAGTTTTTATCAATGTTTTCCCAAATTGACCTTGTTGATGCTCCCTCAATAATAATTAAGAAAGAGAGATGGGTGAATTAAAGAAGATGGTTTGGGATGTTTTAGAAAAATCATGTCATATTAATTAATTTAATTAACATCGTTAATTTAATCAAATTAAGTAAGCATATATTATATTTAGGGCCACAGAAATGTACATTACGAGAGAGTTACTAATAATCATTTTTCATTTTTGTTCTTATTTACTATTTTTATACATTGGATATAAAAAAAAGGCGAGATTGAAATTTTTTTTATTTAAAACATAGTTAATTTAATGAATTGATGGCTAAAAAGTGACTTATATTAACATATATAGTGAAAAATTCAACTATGAATTTTTTATCCACAGGGAAGAAACAACGGGGATTCAGGTTCGTACTAGCATTCAATAAATAGGATTATAGGATCTTCTCCTTTTTTTATTCTCTCATTTGCCTTTCTTTTTCCTTTTACATCATTGGATCAAAAATCTAGTGGTTTAGATTAAATCTTTTATAAAAATAAATATTATCATGATAATACTTAAAATCATTTAAATAAATTTCATTTGTCAAAAGTTAGTCTAAACAGTTCATAATAGTTATAAAAAATAAATTTACAGCAATCCAACAAAATGACCACAAATAAAAGGAGCCACTAACATTTTAGCCCTTGATGTAAACAATTAATGCCTAATAAACTGCCAAGTGTCGCACGATATTCCATGCGAGACTTGCTCCACGTTGGTGAAAAAGACCGATTGTATCGGAAAAAAAAAGTAAAAGACCGATTTTCATTTGGGAAAATTTCAAATAAATACCCTTTGAATAGCAAAAAGATAAAAAGATACATCCAATAAACAAAAGGACATAAAATGGATCGTTCCCAATTTGGAATAAACAATTTTAAGGCAAAAAGACCAAAATGTCCCTGTCTCCATTAACCACTCAGGTATGACCATTAACCACTCCCGTATAGCGATTAACCACTTTAGTATAGCCATTAACCACTTCGTTGATTCATTAGTTAGGCTTGCTTTTGTGAAAGTTGTTAACTATTCTAGTATAGCAATTAACTACTTCAGTATAGCGATTAACCACTTCAGTATAGCCATTAACTACTTCACTGATTCATTAGTTGGGCTCAACTACCCTTATATTTGTGAAAGTCATTAATCACTCTAGTATAACAATTAACCACTTCAGTATAGCGATTAATCACTCTACCATAGCCATTAACCACTTCACTTTGAAAGTGAATGAAGACATGAGCATTTTGGTCTTTTTGCCTTAAAATTGTTTATCCTAAATTGGGAATGATCCATTTTATGTCCTTTTGTATATTAAAGGTATTTTTTTATCCTTTTGATATTCGATGAGTATTTATTTAAAAATTTCTCTTTCCATTTCCCCCTGAGTACGAAGAACAAAAAGTAGATCCCTTCAACGAAATTTATTCCACAGGTAAAAAAAAGCACTAACTTTATTCCGAAAAAAAAACTGAGAACTTTTCTTTCAGCCATTTGTTTAAGAAACAAGAGTTACTAACATCCATGCCAACCTGGGTTGGAAATTTAAAATTATACTTATAATCATTTCTTAACACTTTTAAATTTTAAAGGGTTAAGGGTCTTAAATGTCTTAGAGGTTTACCCAGCACCCAGAAGTTTTTTTTTATCTTTAATGCCCTGAAAGAATTACTTTGTAACATTTATACCCCAAGTTAATAAAGAGACAAACAGATGTTTGCCAGGTTTGACGGAATGTTAGGTCAGATTCAACCCTTGTTAAATGGGTAATGACGTGACTTGGGTCAATGTTCTTAATGTCCTGGAAGTTTTCTCGAAGGAGTGTCCAGTACCCAAAAGTTTAGATCTTAACTGTCATGAAAATATTATTTCGTAGCATTTAAACCCCAAATTAACGGAGAGGTAAACACCTAACACTAAACAACATGTAAAAGTCAAATTCTTGTAAATGCATATTACATTTTATCAAACTTTATCTCCCTAATGGAGATTTTTGTCAACCCACAATAGCATACCCTTTTCACAATTTTATATTCCCTTACTATTGTGGTCAAATTACAATGGCTTTATGTGTTTAGTAGAACAACCATTTGAATAAGGAGATAAAGTTTGTTCCAAATCAACACCTATTTCACCCTATTTTAAAAGCAGTGAAATGTATTTTATTGGTCGTATTTCACTGTTTCAATTAAAAAAATTTAAATGTTGCCATTTGATATTAACATTATTGATAATCTTGACTTGAAGTGAGTGGGAGTTTGATCATTTCTATGGACTAATCCCTTCGGTCCTTATTATAAGAGTTCGGCCACAAAATTACGTTTTTTAAGAAAACATGTAAAAGTTAGTTAAAAACAATACATATGTTTGAAATATAATTTTTTCCAGTATTACCCTTATTTGTAATGAGATTATAGATATATATATATAAATATATATATGGGCATTAATAAGTGTGAAAGAGAGTTGGGGTAAAATAGGAAAAAATGCATTAAATGATGGGACAACTCATTGTAAGCTCTTATATTTTGGACTAAAACAATTCAAAAGTTGGGCTCTTATAATAAAAACAAACAGGAGTATTATCTTATACGTCCCATAGCCATACAATGTTCAAGCAACTTATATGGTCAAAAGTTTAATGTTTTAAACAGGTGGAATTTGATCGTTTCTTAGGAGATTAGATCTTGGCATCTTGCTATTAAACATTTATGCGTGTTTGATTATTATAATTTTGACGTTGGCTCAATTCAAAAAATTATTTATTCCGTTAAAATAATGCATTTAGAGTGGTCATAAATTTGATCAAATTGTCAAACACTCTAACTTACGCATTTAGATAAATTTATTAGTAATACAATCATCTAAATTTATTCTTTGGTCTCATCTATAGTGAGAATCAGATTTTAATTTTCCTTTTTTAAAGGAAAAATAGGTTAATTAAAATTAATGGCACACCATCTTGACTTGAAAAAGCAGGTGGAGTTTGACTATCTACTAATTAACCACCAGTTGATGTTCTTAAATATTAAAGTTTAAATTGCTATAATCAAGCTATGTTTGATATTAGCTTTTCAAAATTGTAGTCTTCTAGTAATAAATAACTTGTGATATACGTTTTTGATATAGCTATCTTACTGGGTCAATTTTGAATATTATCAAGCCTAACAATAAAAATGATATCTAGCTAAAAAAAGCCTTTTTTTCCATTTAGACCATTACCTATGTGTGTAAACACAAATTTTAACACATATATACATTTCTTAAAAAACACTTATACATGTAATCGTGATTATTTAAAAGATAACCAAAACAAATTTAAAACAAACAAAGCAAGCTTCGCCCTCAATGTCAAGGAAAACATAACATTGAAGAACTGTATATTAAGTCATTGATTGATGCTAAAACAATGTTAAAAAAAGCTCTTCTGATGAAGATAACCTTATTTCTTAATTTTTACTTAAAAAGATTATCCAGATGCAATTTACTATGCATTCCATTATTTTGCTATGTTCTAATGCAATCATAAATTAAAGCTTGACACTTGAATCGTATGTCTTTCTCCTTGCTTTTCCTCTGCTGCACTTTAATGACAAGCAAATAGAAGCCTCATCATGATCCATGTAGAAGATGAAAAGAAAGGAATGATAAAGGGATAAAATGCATCTTTTGTAAGGGCACAATGGTCATAAATTTATTTCTAGTCATTCAATATAATTATGATTTTTACAGTCGTTCACAATAAATATATATTAATCCATATAATGATATTAGGTTTTTGGTATAGTTTTTCTTATTAGTTTATACTAATTTAGTAGTTATTTTGAAGGTTATCATGGCGAACTTGAAACAATTATTTGTTGTATAAAAGATCAAACATTTAGCTGTGATCATCATTTTGACTTAAAATTGAACGCGGCTAGATTTGATGGGAAAAATCATCATATAATTTATACATTTCATGATATTGAAGCAAGTTAGTTGTAGAATTTGATCTCAGATTATTTTATTAATTTTTTGGAGATAGAAAATCCATGCGCTCACAAGTTATTTGTTTTTTCAAATACAGGATTTTTTTTATGAGAAAATTAATTACATGTCCCATAAAAGACACATAATTAAGGAGATGTCCCACAAAATGGTAAAATTTAAGTTAGGTCTCTAGGGACCTTATTTGTATTAAGTCCCAATACCAAATTACCCTTTTGTCCCTTTATCTGAATGACAACTTTTGGCATCTCCGCAACAATGTTTTTGCCCTGCTTAACAACAACTTTTGATCCTTGCCCACAATATATAAAAATTTTGGGTATTAACAACTTTTAGCCTCTCTATAACAACGTTTTGACCATGCTTAACAAATTAATGAGCACCACTCATAAGTTATTACTTAAGGCCAAAACGTTGTTACGAAGAGGTCAAAATTTGTCATTCAGATATAAAGGGTAAAATGGTAATTTGATCTTGTGACTTAATACAAATGAGGTCCCTAGGCACCTAATTAAGTTTAATTTGGCCATTTTGTGGGATCTCTCCTTAATTATTTGTCTTCCATGGGACTCCAAATTAATTTTCTATAGGGAAAATTAATTACAAGTCTCATATAATGAACTTAATTAAGATGAGGTCCTACGAAATCACATAATTAATCTCTGGTCTCACGAAATTGTTATCGCATGCTCATTAAGTTGTTATCCGCAACTCAAAATTTGTTATTGAATAAGAGTATAAAAGTTGTGATTGTCAAGCCCTAAGTTGTTATTGTCTAGCCAAAAGTTTTTATCGTTATACCAAAAAATTGTTATCACCTGATCAAAAGTTTTTAGTGACTGATAATTTAATAATGTGTTAGTAACAACTTTTGACTAGACCATAACAACTGTTTGGCTTGCTGATAACAACTTAATGGGCATGCGATAACAACTTCTTGATAAAGACCTGAGACTAATTATGTGATTTTGTATAACCTCATCTTAATTAAATTTCTTACATGATAACTCTAATTAATTACCCATTTATCACGTAGTCAGATTTTCTAGATGATATACACCTTTTTATTAATCAATTCGAATATAGAATCAATTGTTTTCTTTATCGTCAGACACGACCAAAATATTAATTAATTGACTAGAAAAATTGTGTCTTTTTAATTTTGATACTCATTTCCGAAAGTTCAAACGAGATTTTAATTTGATTTAGTGCATTCTTACTTTTCTAATTTTAACGCTACTGTTAATTTTCTAAACGAGAAAAATAATATTTAAATTTGAAATGCGGAATAAAAATCCCAAGTTGATCTTTGAACCCAATCATTTAATTTTAAACTTAATATATTAAAATCTAATATATTTTTAAGCATTTTAAATTTTAATGCTGACATTGACTACTAATCATATATATTAACACTAATACAGTTTCGAGCGATAAAAATAAATACATCATAAAATTAAAAAATCAAACCAAAACTTTATGTGTACAGGTAAAGTATGCACTTTTGTCTTGTCTATTCAATGTTATGGTTTGGCAAGTTTTCATCATTTATCGAAGCATATAAATATTTATCTTTTGGGGTTTATCCAGTTGTTATTATTATTATTATTATTATTATTATTATTATTATATCTTATGCTTATTCTTGGCTTAGATAGTGCCAAACGAAAAAGTCGCGTTACCTTCTTCGTATTTATTTATTTTTTAAAAATGTAATGTCTTGTTTTCTTCGACATAGTGATTGTATTATATTAAAATTTTACAGTTAGACAAATTATTTCATTGCTGATTAAATCCTTATGCTTTAAATTAATTATACTAATATAGTCAATTAAGTGGAAACTGAATAGTTCAAACATCTCTATCAAACTTTAATTAATAAATGGTGTGATTTAATTATTTTTTTCTTACCTTAATTATTACATTGTATTATATGTTTGAATTAAATAAGCTCATCATGTCACTTCCTTTCTAGTTTTATTTTGGTTTCAGGTTTTACCTAAAATAAAACCAAAACCAAACATTTTATTGCATACTATCTCCCAATTATATTATTGATCAATACATTATTAAGATGAATTATAAATCATTTTCTTATAAGTTTGTGTCGTAATTATTGTTTATCATAAAAATATATATTCATTTTATTTTATGCCTTCATTGCAACAAATTAATCTCCAAAATAATCCCTTTCGGTTTTAAACGAAACAGTTTGTTAAATTGCTTCAAGTTCAAGAAATATTATTAGATAGAGGCCAATGATTTAAATCCTCTTATGATAATTAATCATTAAAGCATTGGGGGACCCGGGAAACTACAGTGAAGGACCAAAATCTGTGGTACTATATTTTGAAACCTTATATAAACTTTATTCAAAATTAAAATATGTGTTTCATAAACTTCCTTTTATCGTTGAGATTTTATTTCCATCCATTCAAAACTGTTAATTATATTGACTATTAAATTTGACATTTAAATTTTTTGGACTAAAATATGTCTTTTAACATAATAATTATTTAAACATTTAACCTTTTGATATTGTTAAAGAAATATTGGTATTCTTTTTTAGTGCGGAAAAAAAAGAAAAATGAAAGAATTAATTGTCAAAAATATTTTTTTTAATAAAAAAACCTAACACTCACATATTTTTAATGTCACAAACAAATATTTTAAAAAGGGGCTATGGTACAAAAATGATCATGAGTTTGATCCAGGATATACTCAACACTGTGAAGTTTTTTTTGGAACAAAAGTGCCCATGCCGTTAATTTATACTAACGGCGTTAAGTTTTTCAAAGTTAGGGAAAATAAAAGGTGCAAAAATATCCATGAAGTTTAGCCCAAAGTGCATCCAACACCGTGAAGTTTTTTTGGCCTAAAAAAGTGCCTTTTATTTTCCCTAATTTTGAAAAACTTAACCCTGTTAGCATAAATTAATGGCATGGGCACTTTTGTCCCATTTTGATAACTACGTGGGCACTTTTGTTCCAAAAAAAGCTTTCGCGGTGTTGGGTGTACAATGGACCAAACTACATGGTCATTTTTGTACCTTTGTCCTTTTAAAAAGTCTTAAAATGTTTAATAAATTAATTATTTTTTATTTAGATTATTAACTTTTAAAATTTAAATTTTTTATTAGTAAAAATTTTATAAAATTTTGAGATTATATAATTTTATTTAAATTTATAATTCAAAATTTTTAAATACATATTTTTCTCCCGATGTAAAACATTATTTTTATTAAAAATTGTATACACATTTAATAATAGAAATATCTGTTAAAAGAACAACTTGAATTTCTAATCAAGTTCTAATCACTTGATTTTACATTATCTACTAGAAATGAAATTTGTGAAACCAAAGGAATTTTAACATCACTTTAATTTGAAAATTTATTAGCATGAAGTGTAAAATAATAAATAAAATATAAGTTAAAGTTGAAAATCTTGATTTTAAAATATTTTGATAATATTCCTGGCAGTGTTAAATGATTGGACTAAATTGTATGTTATCATAATAGAAGCGAGGTCTTGTAATTAGTGCAAAACAGAAATGAGGTCAGTGCATTTTACTCTTACTATTTAGTTTAAAAAATCATAAAAACAATTACTATTCTAAAATTCTAAGAATTAACATTAAAAAGTAAAAAAAAAAAAAACTACCCCTTTATTAGGCACAATTATCTTCCTATTAAAAGTAATCATGTTCAAAACATTGTCAGATACTTAAATATAAGTACCTCTATCAATAAGTATTTAATTAAATTTTAGTTCGTGACTTTGTGATTGACTAACTTATTTCATTAAATCCAACTCACACCATTAGTATACCCTTCCTATGAAAATAGACTTATGAGATCCTAGAAATTTTTTCACGCCCTCACTTTTCCACAATCATGCTCTATTAAATTGTTAAATAAAGTTGATATCAAATAAAAGTCTTTGTCTTTGGCCCAAAAAATAAATAAATAAAAGTCAACAAATAAGTTCATACTTCACGGAACCCATTCCACATTATCAAATTTAATTGCTTTGTAGTATCAGCATTGAAAGCAAAAGCAACTTGAACATTCTCAGAAGAAATCTATTGACCAGCTCTTTAATGTAGATTTGTTCAGCAGATCTGTAGCAAGATGCTCACCTTGTGTAGTTTGTTTGTTGTCGCAGGTAGGTGTCAACGAACCAAGTAAAATATGATGAGAGTAATTTAATATTTTTCATTTCATAATCTAAAGGGGTGATTAATTACAGGTCCCGTGTAAGGGATTTAATTAAGATGAGGTTCCACGAAATCACCTAATTAATATGAGGTGCCACGAAGTTGTTATTGCAGGTCAAAAAGCTGTTATCACAAGGTCACAGGTTGTTAAAGACCAAGAGTGATTTTCAGGCCACAAGTTGTTGTGACAGGCCAAAAAGTTGTTACTGCAAGCCAAAAAGTTGTTAGTGAATGCTTAGTCACTAACAACTTTTTGGCCTGCAATAACAACTTTTCGGCCTGCAATAACTGTAACATCCTGAAATTTTAATTCTAAGATTTAAATGATTAATATACAAAAATTTAATGTATAGGTTATAGTGTATAGATAATTATTATTTAGGTATTTAAAATTTAATAATAATATTTCAAATATTTAAAAAGAATATCTATCCAAGAGGGTTATATTTCAAAAATATAATCTGAATGCATAATTGTAGGAAGAGAGAGGATGCGATTTAGTAGGTACAATGAATATATGTAAACTCTCATCTCATTTAAAATATTTTAATTATCTAATTATAATAAAGAGATATTAAATAATTCATAAGACCATTATATTAGATTTTAAATTTGGATAGCAGATGAAAAATTATATATAATTTTTCATATATACATACATATATATCTTTAGGTGGCGTGAATGAATGATTCACGCTACTTTCACCATGTACATGTGTGTGTATATATATATTGTGTGCACATATGCTCTCTAGTGCTATGTACACTAATCACAAGTCAAGACGGTTAGGGTTACATTTATATATTTTGTTAATAGTTCAAACTTCTGAGTTCTATTTTATACTCGTAATTTCTTCCGATCACAAAATATCATTCACAAACTTTGTTCTGTATGACGAGATCTTTCAAACGAAATAACTTTTCTAAGGAGTAGAGCATGGAATTGAGGTAACCAATGTTACTTTACTTTATATGCTTGTTTTGGATCATAAGAGTTTTTAACTATATTTTGATCGTATAAATTTGATTTATAAAATTCTATTTTATTTGTATAAAACTTCAATGACGCGGGAAGTATGTTAACATGTATTCCATTATAAAAATTATCTTTCAAACTCGCTTATCATATGTGTGTACAAAGATTTATGTGATGATGTGTTATATATATAGTATTGTGATAATACATGTTACGGATGATATCTGTTATGATTACTTCCGTGATGGAAACTTGGGGCAAGGTTGTGGAGATTTTTGTTTGGAAGCCCGCGCGGCAGCCTCTACTAGTGATTGTAGTAGTTGGCATTTTGTTAGGCCCATGTCTCTATTCCTTATCCTCTGGCCGGGGTTTGGAAATAGGCGCTTGGATAAGACAGCTCTTGAGCCTAGGCCCAGGTGAAAGGCAAGAGAAGGGACCGATGACCTGTAGTGAGTCGTGTAACCTTTGGCCAGGTTATACAGCACGAAAATGTTTGGGTCCATGTCTGGGAGTTATACGGAGGAGATCGGTTGGGGGTAACGATTGTGTTTGAAATTGTGTTTTTGTTTTGGAAAAATATTATCTTTATCTTTATATGTATATAAGCACTACTTCATTGGCTTATGGTCCTTCCTTGTATTTCTATAAAGTAATATTGGTTACTAAGACTTTGTCTGACCCTCCTATAATAATTTTTTTAGGTAAGGGTTCTTATAGAAGTGGGACCGAAGGGAAGGAGTAGGAGGGTTAGGCATCCGAGTATACCTTACCTCCGTTTGGTGTTATGTTGCTAAATTATTTATATTGTCACATTAGTTGCATAATTTATAAATTTTCATGTTGATAACTCATTTAAATTATCTTGAATTTTAATTTAGTTCATAAAAAGTTTTGTACTACGACACATTTTTTTTTTAGATTTATTAATTCCTTTTAGCAAATGATTTATGTTAGATTTTTATATGGAGACATTGAAACTTATTTGTTTATTAAAACGTATTTTTTTAAAATGTAAACATCTCTTTAAAGTTAATTTATTTAATGTGCGTTAATGGTGGTATTGTCGTCTTGTTATGGGATTTGTGACGGGCTTGTGGGCTGAGATTTGTCCCTTTGTTCAATTGTGCCCTGTGTTGCGTCTTGTTTTGTTGTTTTTGTGTGTATAATATGGTATAGAAAATTGGGACGTTACAATAACAACTTTCTGGTAAGGACTTCAGAATAATTAGGTGATTTCATGAGAGCTCATCTTAATTAAGTCCCTTACCACGGGACCTGTAATTAATTACCCCTAATCAAAATGTTAGTTTTTGGGCCTTTAAAATAATTAATACTTTTAAGGTCGTTTAAACAAAATGCTCCCTCCTATGTTAAAATCAGGAGCATGATTACAAATATTAAAGAAATTAATTAATATTTTTAATTTTTTGTAGAAAATTTGTCGTTGACTTTCTTAAAATGGATCTTCTAAATATTATTATTATTATTTTTTTCGCCAACATATCGTCAAATCATTTACGCTGGAACTATGGCATTCACAAAATTGAAAATCTTCTTTTGTGTAATTAGTAAGGATAATTTAGAAATAACAATTATATGGGCTCCTATTTATATTTAGGATTAGAGGGACAGTATTACCTTATTTTGGTTATCATTTGGCATATTTTTCCTAAAAACACAATCTTCTGAATTGTTGTAGTTTTGTCACTAATTAAAAAAACAAGAAATTGAATTAAATAACTTTGTTTCGATTAGTTTTAAAATATAACTGTTAAATGAAATCGAATCACATTTTCTAAACTATTCACTTTCAAAATGTGTACTAGTCACAACTCACTAGATGCATATCTCTCAAAGCTTGCAGCTTGTCCATAGTAGCTACGTGAAATCATGTGGATTATTATTCATATAAATTAAATCGAATTATTTAGCGACATTATTAATGTGATTATTACTGTTGCAGTCAATCTAGAGGTCAGCTAACAAGGTAGTTGACAAATCCTTGAATTTGTATTGTTTTCATATGCTAATTTGACGTACTTAACACAATTGAGATACGATATTGGTCCAAAAGGGCTTAAATAATAATCTAGGCCCTTAAGAAAAATTAGCATGAAAATAGGATTAAATTGTCATAATTAAAGATCAATGACCATTAGTTACTTTTAGAACTCTTTGATTCTTGTTTGATGCATGTTTTACTTCTAGGGTCACCAGAGGACCAATCTGCATGAGAAGAAGCAAGAAAATTGGGCCAAAAAGCTGAAAATTCAAGAAGAACGTCAAAATACATGTTTCCAAACAAATTGTGAAAATTAAAGAAAATGACCTAGAACTTTCTAAAAATTGCAGAAAAGCCCCTCGTTGGCTGTGGGTTGCTACAACGAACACCACAACGAGGCCCATGGTGAATGCAAGAATTTTGCAGAATCAACTAAGGATTTCGGACCCGAACCTGGTTATACCCGGTACCCACTCTTCTAACCTGACTCAAAACACCTTAAGCACGATTTAGGGACACATTTGGCTCAGATTTGGAAACCTAACATACCATACACTCATTTTCTCTCATCTTGTCTCCTTACATCTTCCATTTTCCTTCTCCAAATCTCATGGCTTCCATTTTCCTCTGTTGGGATGATCTTCCCTTGAAGAGCAGCAACTAAGCTCTTGTATTCTTGGTGATGATGGGACTCTAGGGATGAGCTTGAAGCTTTAAAGGGGAGTGTTGTTCACCATTCTCACTTTATTATGTGTATTGCAATTTTTTTAGGTTTCTAGTAATTGTTCTATGCATTTTGATGTAATCTTAATTTATATTCTTGTACGCGAGTGGTAGAAACAATTTATCTTGTTGATTTTCTTTGCAAGGATGCTTGACATTATATCTATTAGCTTGAACATATTTTATTTGTATTGGTTCATCATTTAGATATATGTTTTCTCATTAAAATCTTGTGCTAAATGAGGGTTCTTGCTTAATGGATCATGGTGTCAAATGTTTGTGTTTGGAAATTGATGAGTAGACATATTGATTTGCTTGAGAAACATCGGGCTTAAATTTATTAGTTCCAATTCATTGAATTTTTTTTGGGTTCCATTAAGGAATTGGAATTAGTAGATTAATCATGTTGCAATTCGGGGTTTTAGTTGTATGATTAAAAGTTCCTTGCAATTAGTAGGTTTATTTTGGTTAAGGTGCTCAATAAACTTGGATTAGAAGGGTCAGTGAGTGGGGTTCCAGCATTAACCATTCTAATACAAGCCTAGCTTAGATGGGTTCCTCTAAGGCTCATTGGAAAATTGACCACTTTGTCTCCCAAATACTTTTTTATGCTCTAATTCCCGAAATTCCCATTTTCCAAGAACATCCATCCCATTTTAGTACAAATCTCTCACTTTATCCAATTCAATTTGCTTTTGAACATACACACTTTTTATATCACTTCCTCACCAAAAAAAAAATACAATGCTTTATTTTGCCTGTTTTCTACAAATTTGCACTCTAGTTATTATGTTTCCATTTGCATTAGGCTCCTTGACAACGGCACTTGAGGATAACTTCCACTATTCCTTGGGTCTAAATTTCTTAGAGAGCAGATCTAAGGCACACCAACTACGCCAAGTATTGGTGCTCTTCAGTGGTACAGTGTTTCATCTAACACAACTCGTTCGTTATGTATGGATAGACAGACAAATTAAATCTACATATATGTATATATTATTTTTAGTTAAGATTAAAATAATGAATTTGGAACTTAGCTTATTGAAAATTGCATCGATCAAGCAAAAGATCTAAATTGAAGTCAACTAATAAAGAAGTGTGTTGATGGTGTCAACTAGACAAATAGTAGAGCTGATAAAGCGGGCCAGCTCATCACGAACTCGGGGTGTAAGCAAGCCAGCCAGAGAGCTTGTGAGTTTAGGCCAATATAGCAGGCCTACATTTTTTATCTCTTACTTTTAAGTTTTCATATATTAAGTTGAAAAAACATAATTTCTTGTTTAAGACATGCATATTATCTAAGAATTAAATAAGAACTCCCTTAATGAAGCTCCAAGCTCATGCTAACCTCCTCCATCACCTAGAATTAATGCCTCTTATTTGTTGCCTTCTATAGAGAATTCACCAACAAGAGAGATGAGAGTAGGTGCCATGGGACTTAGAAGGAAGAAGATGGAAGATGAATGGTTGGAAGAGTAGAAGATTAGAGAAAAAGATAGCTAGGGTTTATGGGGTTCCAAATCTGAATCTTGGAGCTCTAAAAATCATCTTTAATCTACCCATAAGTCGGGTCATAAGTGGGTACAAGAGTTGGATCCGGGTTAAGCCCAGAATTTGAATGCTAATTCTACAAGATCGAGTCCTCACCGTGAACCCACGGTGAAGACCAGAAGCAACAAAATTTTGGTCACATCGCCGTGGTGAGGCCACGGTGAAGGTTAAAAGCTTCTACATCTTCAGGTCCTTAGAAATTCTTCAGCTTCTACTTTTTGCTTCCTTCTTCACTCGAAATCATATTCTTGGTCCTTAAGCGACCCTACAAGTTGAAATAAGACAGAGCAAGGATCAAATAGTCCTATAAATTAATTAATACAAATTAATCTACAATTATGGCTAATTCATCCTAATCTCATGCTACCTTCACCTAAGACTCTAAAATATTCAATAAGCACAACTGGACCAAATTTGCATCTTATTTATGTTTGCAGCCTCAATTGAAGCACATAAAAACATATAAATCCAAGGATTTTTTAGAAATATCTAAGAATCTTTGCTGGCTTCTTGGTTGCCTTTCAACCCTTGTTTGCGTGCTTGTATCGAGACATGTGACACCGCTAACATTTATCCAACTAGGTATTGTCTCCCTAGTGCAAATACAATCATTCGAACAGGCATAAATGTTATTGTAGTTCAGTCCCAACTTGTTGGTATTCTTCTTTGCTTTGTAGAATGAAGGTAGGATTTCCGCCTAAGAGAATGCTTCTGCCAATAATTCTAGCATTATTGACATCCCCTTCTCGGTGATGCCACACAAGCACTTGATATGATATAGTTGCACCAAAAATGAAAGTTTAGAGCATTTATTGCAACATGAATAAACAATATTTTAGTATAAAATGAAGGACTTAAGTGAGTAAATGAATTTCCTTAACCTGACCTTTATTTTGAATGCTGTGGATCTAACGAATGACTTTTTAGGGCGCCCCGCATCAATATCTTCATCTTCATCTAGAAAATTCGTCATATAATTGTTGAACTTTATAGTTTTGATGATAACCAAACATGACTTAGGCTGTAGGATCATTAGAAAAATACTTCAAAAAACTGTTTCACAAAATCTAAGTTAAGCAATCAATTAGACATACTACAATCGATTGGAGAATTACAATTGCAATCGATGGGATATCGATTGCATATCGATTGGGGACTAACAATCAATAGGAAGACTGAACAATCGATTGTTGCACAAAAGTACTTTAAGTAAGCAGACTGCGAACAATTGATTGGATGGAAAAGCAATCAATTGGGATAGCAATCTATATGCAATTGATGAGTAATCGATGGGAACTTACAGAGAATCCAAGGTATATGCAATCGATTGGAACTTAATCAATCGATTGACATAAGGCAATCGATTGGGAAACCAAGCAACCGATTGACTCACTTAGTTTTTATTCAATATCTGACATTTCAATCGAGTGATGTAGGAAGCAACCTGAACCAACTTGAAGGAAATCGATTGGTGGCCAGAGACACTAATCGATTGGCACTTCTAGCAATTGATTGGAAATTGGAGATTTTTAAATTTGTTTCTTTTCTTATGTCTAACTAACTTTATATTGCAAGATGTACTTGTTGCTATTTTAGGCAGTTTACGTTAGACACAAAGAAACACAACCAAAGAGCCGTTACTCACAGCAACTCAAAGTCTGGTACACTACGCTGAACATCAAAGGAAAAAGAAAGAGAAAGCGCACATCAAAACTACTCTAGAGCATTAAATGCAACTCAGAACTATATCAATCTCCAAATCTTCATCTCTTTCCTGGCTTCACAAACTGTCGCACACAAGACTCAGACTTCACACAATGGGCAGAAAATCTCCCCAAGGACTATAAAAGCGTTGAAGTTGAAATTGGTTGGTAGAGAGCATTAAGTGATATACAACTAAAACTTTACGACTGCAATCAATATGATCTGAGTTCTCTCAACTGTTCTTCAAACCTTAATCATATAAGCTCAAGTGTGTGACCAATATTTGTATTTTCTGATATACTATCTTGTTGAGTGATTTCCTTGGGATAGTGCGATCCCCGAGGAAGGGTTGTATACTTACAAGTTGTAAAGGGGAGTGATCAGTAAGAGGGAGTTCTTACTGAGAGATCACTTGTAAAGGCACTCAAGAGCCTGTTTGAATCTTGGGGATTAGTAGAACCCAACTGAAAGTTGAAGAACTGGATGTAGGCGAAGAGTTTGGGCTGAACCAGTATAAATCCTTATTCATTCAGTTTAAATTTTATAAAGCACAATTCACCCCCTCTTATGTATTCTTGCCAATTACATTTGGTATTACAGCAGGCCTTCTCAGAACTCACTGATCCAACGATCAAGAGAAGTAAAGATCCATCATGGCAGGATATGATAATCTTCTCCCAGAAGGAAGCTCAATCAATAGACCTCCAGGTTTCAATGGAGAATATTACACCTTCTAGAAGATGAGGATGAGGACATTCATCAAGGCAAATGGTTACATGCTCTGGAAGATCATAGAGGAAGGAGACATTGTGCCAATAAAGACTGAGAATGGACCTCAGGTTCCTAAACTTCTTGCAGAATTCACAAATGACGACAAAGACAATATGGAGCTGAACAGCGAAGCAATTCTGGTGATTCAGAGTGCCCTCAGCCAAAAGGAATACTTTAGAGTGTGCCACCTTAAAACTACCAAAGAAATGTGGGATGCTCTGGAAGTTGCTCATGAAGGAACTTCAGGGGTCAAAGTAAGAAGATCTAAGCAACTAGTCTCAGAATTTCATCTTTTCAAGAGGAAGAAGGAGAGACTATCAGAGAACTGGAGATCAGATTCACACATATGATAAATCACCTCACTGCGCTTGGAAAGAGAATCACAGAAGCTAAGCAGGTATCCAAAATCCTGATGATCCTCACACCAGAATGGAAAATGAAGGCCACTGCCATTCAAGAAATGAGAGGAGAATCTATGGGATCCATCACGGCTCTATTTGGGAGCTTGGCCGAGTATGAGACCATAATTAGAACACAAAGAGAGCTGTATGGAGACAAGAAGAAGAAGAATCTAGCCCTCTCAGCTCCTATCAAAGAAGATGTGGATGAGAAAGATGAAGAAGAATTGGATGACGATGAGATGGATTTTATGGTCAGAAAATTCAAAAAATTCTTCAGGAATGGAAGAAGATTCCAGAGAGATGGTTTCAGCAACACTAGGGGATCCTCAAAAAAATGCTCTTGTGTGCTATGAATGTAAGAAGCCTGGACACTTCAAGTTAGAGTGCCCAAGTCTTCAAAGATTTAAGAAAACGGAGAAAAAGAAGGAAAGATTCCAGGGCAAGAAGAAAGCTTATGTCTCTTCCATATAGGGAGATAGCTCAGATGAGGAAGCTAGTGATGCTGAGGAATCAGCCAACCTCTGCCTGGTAGCTCAGGAGGAATCTGATAGTGAGGTATATCACTCTGACTCATCTTTTCAAGAACTTCAAGATGCATATAATGACTTACATATAGAATTTGTGAAATTAGTAAAAGAAGTAACTGTTTTGAGAAAGAAAAACAAAGTACTTGAAAAGAAACCTGAGGAACCAAATTGCATGAAATGTAAAAAGTTTTCAATGGAAGAAGCTCTTCAAAGGAATGAAAATTCTGCATGCAGAAATTGTGAAAGTCTTTTGAAAGAAAACGAAAAGATTTCTGGTGTTTTGAAGAAATTTACTAAAAGTACTGAGGTACTTGATATTATTCTAATGAATCAAAAAGCTTTTAGAGATCAAACTGGCATAGGTTATGACTCAACACCCAAGTCCTTGAAAGAAAGAAAGCCAGCATCTAAAGAGAAACCTTACTTAAAGTTTTTCAGAAAAGCTTCAAAACATTCATCACCATTTAGCTTTTGTAATTTCTACAATAGAAAGGGACATACTGAATCTACCTGCTATCCTAAGAAATATGGTATATCTGAGCTATACTAATGGGTCCCCCAAAGGGACACATCAGCCTAAAGTCCATTTGGACCTAAGGCAGTAAACTAATCCCAAAGGACCCAACAAAATTTGGGTACCTAAATTTGTTTAGCTTGTGTAGGTTTGTCCTAAAGCATCCAACAACAACAAGTGGTACATAGACAATGGATGCTCAAGACACATGACTGGTGACAAATAGAAATTTGACAACCTGATCATAAAAGATGGAGCTAAAGTTAGTTTTGGAGGAAACCAGTCAGGAAAAATTGTTGGAATAGGAGAAATTGGAGCAGTCAAAGATGTTTACCTTATGGAAGGTCTCTACCACAATTTACTAAGAGTCAGTCAAAGTACTGACAGAGGTAACTGGGTAATTTTTGATTCAAATGAATGCCTCATAGTAGATAAGAAAGAATTAACCATAGATAACTCCAGTCTTAAGTGTCGGATGAAAGCAAATAGGAATAATAACTTGTATACTGTTGATTTAAGCCAACAATTCTCTGAAAAATGCTTTATAAGTAATTTTGATAACTGCTGGCTATGGTATAGAAGATTAGCTCATGTGAACATGACTCAATTAGATAAGCTAGTAAAAAGGGATCTTATCATTGGCCTACCTAATATTAAAATAAAAAATGATTTATTGTGTGAAGCATGACAAAAGGGGAAACAAACAAAGTCCTCTTTTAAACCTAAGAAGAAAGTCTCCACCACTAGAGCCCTGGAACTGAGTCATATGGATTTAGTTGGTTCAGCAAGAGTGAAAAGTCTAGGAGGAAGTCTATATACTCTTGTGATTATGGATGACTATTCTAGGTTCACTTGGACTATGTTTTTTTCTTCTAAGCATGATACTTTTGATGCTTTCTATCTGTTTACTAAGAAAGTGCAGAATGAAAAAGGATAGAAGATCAGCTCAATTAAAACAGATCATGGAGGAGAATTTGAGAGCCAATACTTCCTGAAGCTGTGTGAAGAAAATGAATAAATCACAACTTCTCAACTCCTAGAATTCCTCAACAAAATGGAGTGGTTGAAAGGAAGAATAGAGTACTCACTGAAATGGCCAGAACAATGCTCAATGAAAGAGAAGTAAGTTTTCTGGGCAGATGCAATGAATACAGCTTGCTACATATCCAACAGGGCCTACATATGAAAGGGTATGGATAAGACTCCATATGAGCTTTATAAAGGAAGAAAGCCAAATGTAAGCCATCACAAAGTCTTTGGTTCCAAGTGCTTCATCCACAACTATGGAAAGGTAAACTTAGGTAAATTCGACCCTAAAGCTGATTCTGGAATTTTTATTGGTTATTCTAACAGAAGTAAGGCCTATAGAGTATTTAACAAAAGAACTTCTATTGTTGAAGAGTCAGTCCATGTAGTATTTGATGAAACTTACTCTGAACAGAGGCCATTAGTAGAAGATGAATCTGATTTTTCAAACAAAGCTAAAGCCTCAACACAACCAATATCATCACCGGATGAAGAAGGCCAAAAGAATGATTCTCATGATGAATCAGCAGGTCCCTCAGCCTGGAGACATCATAGGGATCATCCTCCTGAGCAAATAATTAATGACATTAGTGGAGGTGTCAAAACCAGAAGCCAGATTCAAAACAAAATGCACTTTTCAGCATTTATTTCTGAAACTGAACCTTCTTGCATAGAAGAAGCACTAACAGATTGTGAATGGATAGTTGCTATGCAAGAAGAGCTCAATCAATTTGAAAGAAGTCAAGTTTGGGACTTGGTTCTGAGAGCATCAAACTATCCAATTATTGGAACCAAGTGGGTTTTCAAAAACAAATTTGATGAATCTAGAGATGTGGTTAGAAACAAGGCAAGACTTGTAGCTAAAGGGTATAACCAAGAAGAGGGCATAGATTATGAGGAGATTTTTGCCCCAGTTGCAAGACTAGAAGCAATAAGGCTCTTATTAGCTTTTGCATCCCTAAAAAATTTCAAACTTTATCAAATGGATGTAAAGAGTGTCCTTCTTAATGGTTATATTATGGAGGAAGTATATGTTGAACAACCCTCTAGTTTTGAAGACCCCTCTAAACCTAATCATGTTTTCAAACTGAAAAAGTCCTTATATCGACTTAAACAGGCACCAAGGGCCTGGTATGAAAGATTAACTAATTTTCTATTAGATAATGGTTTTACAAGAGGAAAGGTAGATACCACTCTATTTATTCTGCATAAAAAGGAAAGCATGCTTATAGTTCAGATTTATGTAGATGATATTATTTTTGATGCTACTGATGAATCTCTTTATGAGGAGTTTTCTAAGACTATGCATGGAGAGTTTGAGATGTCCATGATGGGAGAACTGAACTTCTTCCTAGGTCTTCAAATTAAGCAAAGAAAAGATGGAATATTCATCTCTCAAACCAAGTATGTGAAGGAGATCTTGAAGAAGTTTGGGATGAATCTATCCAATGAAGAAGACACACCCATGAGTTCCACAGCATTACCGGATGCTGATGTAGAGGGAAAGGACTTCAATCAGTCCACATATAGAGGTCTGATTGGTTCCCTCCTATACCTAACTGCCAGCAGACCAGACATTCAATTTAGTGTGGGAATATGTGCCAGATATCAAGCCAAACGAAAGGAATCCCATCACAAATGTGTTAAGAGAATTCTGAGATATCTGGTTGGAACTCAGGAACTAGGATTATGTATCCCAAGGGAACTCAGGAGTACCTCATGGCCTACTCAGATTCAGACCATGCTGGATACAAAACTGATAGAAAAAGTACCAGTGGTTAGTCTGAAAACCTTGGGGGGTCCTTAGTCACCTGGGCCAGCAAGAAACAGAACTGTGTCTCTCTATCATCTATAGAAGCTGAATACATTGCTGCTGCAAGTTGTTGTGCTCAAGTTCTGTGGCTCAAACATCAACTGAAAGATCTAGGAATGGAATTCCCAAAGGTTTCAATCCTCTGTGACAACCCCAGTACAATCAGTTTGGCCAAGAATCCAGTGCATCATTCAAGGACTAAGCATATCGATGTCAGGCATCACTTCATCAGAGACCATGAGCAAAAGAAGGATGTGAGGGTGGAATTTATTCCCACTCACTTGCAGCTAGCAGATATCTTCACCAAACCCTTGGCAGCTAAACAATTCATGTATATCAGAAGGGAATTGGGAATGGTAATTCCTAATGAGCTGTAAAATTTGTATTAATCTCTTAACCCTCTAGATTTTATTTAATTAAATTTTGATGATAAAGTACTAACTTAGGCATTGGAGTGGCTTACAATTTCTTTGCAGGTCATGTTGCAGAAAATTGGAAGGCCAATCGATTGTAAATACTTGTCATCGATTGCTAAAGATGGCTATCAATTGATTGAACATCGATTGGGTATCGATTGGTGAATTCAAGGTAAAAGGTTTCAAGTAAAGGTGAAAAAGCCCAATCGAGTGTCAACAAATCAATCGATTGGTCATGCCCAATCGATTGCAACATAGGGCCAATCGATTGCAAACATCACCAATCTGAAGCTTGGGAAGGGGCAATCGATAGTCAATCAATTGCTCAGCATGGGATTCATTCGAGCACAACATATATCAATCGATTTCTAGGACATCAATCGATTGAAAACTCTTTCCAGCGATAGAAGAGCTTTGCACTCAATCGATTGCGAACATTTTCAATCGATTACAACCTCAACGGTAATATTACAACGGTAACTTTTCTCTCTCAAATTCCTATATAACTACAAATTTCTAACCGTTGCATCACTTTGCATTCACTATTCATCATCTTCTACACCTCTTTGAACAAAATCTTGCAACCCTAGGCAACAATCATGCTCTCTCACTCAAAATCCTTTAAACCCCATCAGTTATGAGTTTGAATCATACCCAATTACTTTTATACAACCAAAATGCCTCCCAAAATGATCCTACCCTATACGAAATCCCCCAAACCTTCCACTAAAATCTAGAAGAGACAAGCTCAGAAAGAAACCATAGAAAAATCTCCTAGGGTTAGAGCCAAAGTGTAGAAAGAAAGGTTTCCTCTTCCTCTAGACGATCCCTCTATCACTCTGAGATCTTATCCTAGCAGGTTCGAAACATAGGGTATGTCAAAGTTAGCCAAATCTTCTTCTCAGGGCAAGTCCTCATCCAAGAAGCAAGCCACCTTCGCTGATTCTGTCAATACTTCCTAGAGGCAATCTGAAAAGGGGGAAGTCCAATCCAAGTTATCTCCTATCTCATCTAGCAAGAACAAGGGAAAATCAAAGGCCAGAATTATTGAAGAAGCAGTTGTTCCTCCAGAGCATTTTGTCACAGAATGGGATCTACCTGTGAGCGACTTGTACAGGTACAGAAGTATAAACTATTAGAATGATAAGTTTTGATGATAACTAAACATATCTTAGGCATAGGGAAGGGCTATGATAAAGATCAGAAATATCTTAGGCATAATCTGATAGAGAATCCTAAGTCTTGACCAATCGATCAGGGATAGATTATAAGTCAAATATCTTATGTCCAATCGATTAGAGAAGAATCAGAGATAGCGCCCAATCGATTAGAGGCCCCTGTAATCGATGAGAGAAACTAGCCTAATCGATTAGAGATGAATCAAGTTCATATCACATAGTGCCCAATCGATTAGAGGCCCCTATAATCGATGAGAAGATTTAGCCCAATCGATTAGAGTCGTCCAATCGATTAAGAGTCAAATGCCCAATCGATTAGAGCCTTGTAATCGATTAAGAGAAGATTAAGTAATCTGAGTATAATCTGTTTGCAATCGATTAGAGAAGTATGTGTAATCTATATGTAATCGATTGAACCTGTCTAATCGATCAGGCTTCCCCTTAATCGATTAGGCGCATGAATTACTAATCTGATATTCAGTGATGCAGGTTATAATCTATAGGTAATCGATGTGTAATCGATTAGACACCAGACCCTGTGATCGATCGGAGGCATGTAATCTGAGTGGCGATGAGAAATATTCAAAATCAATGTCAAGCCTATTTTTAGCCTTCCAAGTACAGAGTTGTTCAGACCTACTTAAGGAAGTTTCCGTTAAGATACAAGCTGATCAAAAGAGCCGTTGGAACTTACCTACTCTGTCAGCGATAGAAGAAGAGAGATGGGCTAAAGCAAAAGCAAGTACAATGGAGTAAATGCATAGCAGATTTCATCTTCCATACTTCACCAAATCACTCAACTCTCTTGAGGTTTTCAACGGCCATATTTATAACGGACATACTTCCAAGATAAACTATAAATACTATTGGGAAGAAGTTAGTTGGAGAGATTGATTGCCACATTGATTATCTGTATCTACTGCTTTAATACTCTCAACACTTTCTGCTCTCATATTCTTAAGTGTGTAACACAATCTGTTCAATTAAGTGAGGATTACTCTTAAGATAGTGGGATCTTAAGAGTAGGGTGTAATCTTACAAAGTGTAAGGGGGAGTGATCAGTAAAGAGAGGAGTTCTTGCTGTCACTTCTAAAGGCTATCAAGAGCCTAATTTAATCTTGAGGATTTAGTGGAACCCAACTGCAGGTTGGAGAACTGGACGTAGGCCAAGTTTGGGCTGAACCAGTATAAACTGTGTTGTTTATCTTCAGGATTAAATTTCAAGAAGCACAATTCACCCACCTTTTGTGCATTCCTGCCTGTTACATTTGGTATCAGAGCCTGGTCTTCTCAGTTTCCACTGATCCCACGATCAGGAGAAGTAAAGATCTATAATGGCAGGATATGACAATGTGCTCCCAGAAGGCACTTCAATTAATAAACCTCCTGGATTCAATGGTGAACATTATACCGTCTGGAAGATGAAAATGAAAGTGTTCATCAAATCATCTGGGTATGATCTTTGGAGGATAGTTGAAGAAGGGAATCTTGTTCCCACGAAAACTGAAAATGGAGTTCAAGTGCCAAAGCTCCCTCATGAACTAACGGATGATGACAAGGGAGACCTGGAACTCAACAGCAGAGCAGTCTTGATTCTCCAAAATGCCTTAAGTCAGAAAGAATACTTTAGAGTATGCCATTTGGAGACTGCCAAAGAGATGTGGGATGCCCTAGCAGTTGCTCATGAAGGAACCAGTGGTGTAAAGACTAGAAGAGTTGAGCAACTAATTACTGACTTCCACTTATTCAAAATGGAAGAAGGAGAACTAATTAGGGAGCTAGAAATCAGATTCACTCACTTGATCAATAATCTTACAGCTCTCGGAAGAAGAATCTCAGAGGCAGAACAAGTTTCCAAAATTTTAAAGATTCTAACTCCTGAATGGCAAATGAAGGCTACTGCAATTCAGGAAATGAGAGGAGAATCCATGAGCTCTATCACGTCTCTGTTTGGAAGCCTAGCTGAGTATGAAACAACTATTAAAGTGCAAAGAGAACTCTATGGAGATAAAAAGAAAAAGAATCTTGCACTAACAGCCTCAGCAAAAGATGATGAGGATGAGGAAGATGAGGAGGAACTGGATGATGATGAGATGGCCTTTATGGTCAGAAAATTTAGAAAGTTCTTCAGAAATAGAGGAAGATACCAGAGAGGTGGCTCAAGCAACATCAGAAAGGATCCCCAGAAGAATACTCCTGTGTGCTATGAATGTAAGAAGCCTGGACACTTCAAGGCTGAATGTCCAAGTCTTCAAAGATTTAAAGAGAAAGAGAAAAAGAAGGAGAAATTCCAAGGCAGAAAGAAAGCTTACGTTTCATCTATATGGGGAGACAGCTCGGATGAGGAGACTAGTGATGTTGAGGAAGCAGCCAACCTATGCCTAGTGGCTCAAGAGGAATCATCTGACAGTGAGGTATATTCTACTAACCTATCTTTTCAAGAGCTTCAAGATGCTTATAATGACATACATATTGAATTTGAAAAGCTTGCAAAAGAAGTATCTATTCTGAGAAAGAAAAACAAAGAACTTGAAAAGAAAGCTGAAAAATCTGATTGTGAGAAATGTAAACAGAGTTCAGAGAAGGCTTTTCAAGAAAATTCTGATTGCAAAAACTGTGAAACTCTTCGAAAAGAAAATGGAAAAATTTCTGAAATTTTAAAGAAGTTCACTAAGAGCACAGAAACACTTGATATCATGCTAATGAATCAAAAGGCATATAGAGATAAAACTGGAATAGGGTTTGATTCAACTCCTAAAAATTTGAAAGAAAACAGATCTGTGCCAAAAGAGAAATCATACATGAAATTTTTCAGAAAAGCTTCAGAGTATTCATCACCTTTCTCTTTTTGCAATTACTGTAATAGAAAAGGTCATTCTGAATCAACCTGTTATCCTAAGAAATATGGATTATCAAAATCATACAAGTGGGTCCCTAAAGGGACACATCAGCCTAAAGTCCACTTGGATCAAAGGCAGCAAACTAATCCCAAAGGACCCAAGAAAATATGGGTACCTAAAACTGTTTAGTATGTGCAGGTATGTCTCAAAGCATCCAACAACGCAAAATGGTATATTGACAGTGGGTGCTCAAGACACATGACAGGAGATAAAGAAAAATTGGACAATCTGATCTTGAAGGATGGGGCCAAAGTGAGTGATAATTCATTAATTTAACTAATTAAAATGTGCATTTTGAGCTTAAACTAGTGGATTAAATTGTGAGAATTGCATTATGGTGTTGTTAAATTTAATGTGCACTTAATTAAGGAAATTTAGTTCAAAATGTGTAATTCTTTGTCTTAATTGTGAAATTACAATATTTGCTCCCTTTTCACCTCTTCTTATTTCATTTTAATAGGGTCAAATTCACAATTTAGGAAATTAAAGGCGCGAGAAATGGAATTTGCACCAAGTCACATTTACAATTTGTCACTCTTGTGGGTCAAATTCGCAATTTTAGCAATTAAAGGGGCAAGGAGTGGAATTTGCTCTAAATGAAATCAAGCTTCACCCTTGAAGCTTGGATTCTGCAGCAAGAACACGCACACACCTTGCAACCGGGAAGCACGAACTCGTGCTGGCCAGCGAAGAACACGAGGAAGGCACCCATGCTAGGCGTGATCGGAGTTTTAGAGGTTGAGTGGGAATCAATTGGTGGCCGACAAAAGTAGAGAGCAGAGAACAGAGGCACTGATTCCACGGAGCTAGGGCAGAAGAATGGGAGCGAAAACGAAGAGGGAAATCGGAGGGGAGGAAGGCCGAGAATCGATATATATACATTGATAGAGAGAGAGGGGATCATTCCTTCACTTCATCTCATCTTCCATTCTCTTCTCTACCATTCTCCTTCACCACATCTATCGTCTTCGCCGTTTCTGTGCTTCGAACATGAGTTTTGTTGATTCTGGAGTTGTCGAGGCTAATTTCACAGCAATGAGTGGCTGATTTCAGCGTTTTCCCTGAGCCAAAGTCACACCCGAGCCAACAAGTTTAACAAGGGAGTTCAATTCTATTCTCATTTAAATCACTCTTAAATTCTTGATTCTAGTTGCATCTTGATTTTAGGGGAGAAGGGACAAGTAGTTCTTGTTCCATTTGATTGTTGCAATTAAGTGATGAATTCATTCGAATGATTCTGGTTTTGCCGTGAGACTCTGGACTGATTGGTTGTAATTTAACTTTATGAATTTTAATCTAGTTGATCGATTTTCTTCAGTTAAATGAATAATTCTATGGCAAGTTTAGTTAATTTGCTTCATGTCCAGAGATTGCTTGAATCAGAGTTGTTCGGTTGTTTAGAATTAAATTGGTTATCTCTAGTTTAATTAAGTGTTTAGTTAGCATTTTAATTGAATTGGAGATAGTGAATTCATGAACTTCAATTGATTCTAAGGCAATGAAGGTTGGCTGAAACTCAAGGGAAATCCCATCTCATGACATAATTTCTTTCACATTCACTTGTTCATTCCTTAGTTTCAATCATTCTCTTCACTAAAGAAAAATCACAAAAAGAATTAGATTAGATGACTTTGAGTCTAAAAGTTGAATTTAATTTGTTTACCATTGCAATTTGATCATATATCTAGCCAAGAAAGCGAGGATACGACCTAGGTTCTTCCCTATTCTATAGAGAGAAATCTAGCTAAGTTTTGGAAGCCTAACGACAAGGTTAATCAAGTGGCGCCGTTGCCGGGGCCTTGGTTAATATGTGATTGATTTGTTGAGTTTTAATTTGTTTTCTGGGAACTTGTTTTGCTGTTTGACTCTATCATTGGTTCTTTTTCAATGGTTCTACATTTGCTGCTCTAATTCTGCACATGCTAAACTCTGGAATTTTTCTGCATTCTCTGGTTTAATTGCTGTGATTTTTGATGTACCGTGTGCTGACCAAATTCTGGTTCTAGTTTAGTGAATTGAATAAGTGAGTGTTTGTTGTGATTTCATGTCTTAATTACCACTGATTTCAATCATTTGAACTCTTTTGAATTTGTTTATTCTGAGTTTGCAAGTCAAATTTCCCTAAAAATTTTGCAAGTCAAGTTTCAGTTTCTGAAACAATTTTGTTGTAGCCTTATGGCTGCAGACTTGTGTGCTATTTTGCACATTTTGGACCTGATTTGTTGCATTCTCAATTCTCTTGCATAGGCTCATTTGAACCTGGTTTTTGCCTCAGGCCATCACTGCCATATTTGTCATCACTATCATACTGTGATACTTGAAATTACTCCCTGCACCGCTGAGCTCTCTGCTTGAACAATACTCTGATTTCCAATTTGATTTGTGCCTTGCTTTGTGCAATATTCTGGTATTGTTGTGCCTTGTGCTTGCTGCAAATTCTGGAACCTCTGAAAAATTAAACACTGAGCATTGGCAGTGACTGATACTTGCCATTGCACTTTAGTGTGTGCTAATTGTTTTGGAAGGATTTGAGAATTTCATTTGTAAGTTTTGTCCTAAGTGCTTTGAACTTTCTAGAGTTGATCTGTTGACTCTGGTATTGGAGACTTTTGGTTGTCAATTAATGGTTTACTTGCATTCTCTAAGTACTCAATAATTGCTGTACACAACCTTGATGCTCAATTATTGCTCTTGTGCTTAGTTGTCTCTAAGTCTTGAGGGTGGTTAGTTGCTTAACACAACCTGTTTTTGCAAGTTATATTAATTCTGGACTAATTTGCTGAGACTCTGACTGCAAAATCTGATTGTTAAGGGCTGTAACTTTGCTTGTCTTGCTTTGTGCGTTTTAATCTGTGAATTTCTGCTCTCTTGTCACTATGAAGTTGTCCAGAATTTTAGGTCGCTTGGTTTGCTGTGATTTGCATGCAATTATTGCTTAGGCCACTTCATTTTCATCTGATTTTGTGCCTCTGCATTTACTTGCTACTGCTCTTTGCCATATGCTAAGATTTTTCAATCTATCTGTGGTAATTCCTTTGCTGTCATAATCCGCTGTAAATGCTGAGGTTGTGCAGTTCCTATGGACCTTGTTTTAGGCCAGAGCTGCTCTTAATCTCACAATCTGGTTTAAGAGAGTGATTTCTACCGGACTTGTATTTTTGCTGCACTTTCAAAATTCAACTCATGCTGCAATTTTGTGCTCTCATAATTCCATTTTATGAGATGAGGAGGTTTAGCAATTGTACGAATGTTTGCTGCTGTTGATAATATTCTTCTGCTATCTAATTGCTGAAAGTTGCCCGCCTTTGAACCTGTTGTACATTCGAGTTGCAACTGTGTCGAGTTCCAGGCTTGTCATTGTACTTGTTATTTGCTTAAGTCTCTTTGTTGAGACCGAATCTTTGATTTACAAAGAACCTTCTTGCTAAACAACTAGAATTTGAATGCTAATTGTTTCCTCTTCACAGTACTTTTGCATTCTGGTTGTTCCTAGGTGCTCTTGTGGTTTTGAAAATTTTAATTCATAATCTGGGTTGTGATCAAATTTTGCTTAGTTTGGTAGGTTGTCAAGACAAGTTTTGGCTTGTTCTTGCTGTGTGCAACCTAAGTACTACTTCTTTGCTTTTGCACTTTTTGTTCTTGTCTTGGACAGATTTGTGATTTGCTTAAAACTCTAATTGCTTTGTGTGTATGCTTGTTGGTTCATTGATGATTGGCATATTGGTGCATGTTTAAAGATTCTAATTTGTATCCTTTCGATTCCAAAATTGAAAGAACATTTCGTAGACGCCGACTTGAACAGAAAAAGACTACAATTGCTCTTGCACCACCTTTTCCTTCTTCTAGTGCTTCTAATTTCACTGCATTTTCTATATCTTCCATTGCTACTTGTGCTTTGCTTGATAATCATTTGATCATGGCTGAAGAGGTGATTAGGAATAATGGAGAGGAGATACCTGAAGTGTTACATAGGGATTTGCCTAATGATGATGATACTAGGACCATGCAGGAAATTAATAATGACTTTGCTAATTTTGCTCCTAGGGGTTTCTATGCTAATGCTGCAAATTTTGAACTAAAAGGTGCTTTGTTGAGTCATTTACCGAAGTTTTCAGGATTCGTAAGCGATGATGCTCACAGGCACTTGGAGGCTCTCTATTCTACATGTTCCTCCATGAAGCCTCCGGAAGCTCAATTAGATGATGTGCTATTGAGAGTTTTCCACTTCTCTTTGGAAGGAGGTGCTAAGGAGTGGCTTTTGAACCTTCCTACACACTATGCCACTCTCACTTGGGCTGAATTGAAGAAAGCTTTCTTGGACCGTTATTTTTTGGCTTCTAAGGTTTCTAAGTTGAGGAAGGCTATTTCGGGTGTATTTCAACAAAATCAAGAGACTCTTTATGAGTATTGGACAAGATTCAACACCCTTGTGAATAGTTGTCCCAATCACAATTGTAGCCGGACAAGTTTGGTCCAGTACTTCTGTGATGGCTTGATTCCTTCTTTGAAGTTGAGTATGGATGCGGCAGCAAATGGTTCTATCTTTTCCCTTACTCCGAATCAAGGTTGGAAGTTGCTAGAGACTATGGCCAACAATAACCAACAATTCTACACTAGGGATTCTTCTTGTGTCAATGAAGTGTCCTCTGTCCCTAGCCAAGATAAGACAACTTGCTGCATAAGTTGAATGATAGGCTTGATCGATTAGAGTTGGACAAGTCTCATAAGCCTTGCAATGCTATGGAGATGTCCAAGGCTTTGGTGGCTCCTTCTTGTGAATTTTGTGCCTCCCCAATGCATCTTTCCTCCAATTGTCCCTCACGTTATGAGGAAGTTGCTGCCTTTTATCAACCAAAGCCAAATCAATTCCCCAAGAGAGACCCTTTCTCTAATACTTACAATGAAGGATGGAGGGACCATCCTAATTTCAAGTGGGGGGAGGAGGTAACAATTACCCTAACCGATTTCAAGGCAACAATGGTGGTCCTTCTAATTTCAATCAAAACCACCAACATTCTCAAGAACCTTCAAGAGCGATGGCGCCAATCCAAGTTCACTCTAAGCCAAATGAAGACAATACTCAATTGATTCTCAAAGAGCTTAAGGAGATGAGAGATGATAAACAAGTTGTTTCTAGCTCTCTTTCTACCATTGTGCAACATATGGAGAGAATGCAAAAAGAGCTTGAGAAGGTGAAAGTAGACAATGCTAGCACATCCACCTTTGTCACTCAATTGGCAAACAACATGAGTAGCCTACAAGCACAAACAAGTGGCACTCTTCCTTCCAACACGGTTATTAATCCTAAAAGTCTCAATGTCATTCATTTGAGGAGTGGACAAATCGTAGGGGAAGCTGAAAAACTTGTAGAGGACAAGACCTTTGACTTGAGAGAGCCTAGTGAAAAGAAAAGTGAAGAACCAAGTGTGGTTGAACCACAAGTTCGAGTGAAAGCTAAATCTGATTTGAAGCTTCCAAATGAGGAAATTGTGCTAACTTCAAGCACATTTCAAGAGGGTTCAATGCTGCAGCCCCCTTCTACACTTGATGATGCATCAAAAGAAGAGGGGAGAACCCTACAAAATGGAGGAAATTCTGTCTTCAATACTCAATCGATATCTCGGACAGCTTGCTCCAAGGAGGAAGAAAAGAGAAATTCAAGCAATTCCAAATCTGTTTTGGAAGAAGATAACTCCAAAGGTAAAAATCTTTCTCTTAAGGACCTCCCTTTTCCAAATTCATATCTCTTAGGTAAGAAAAAGATGAATGAAAACCTAGAGAAAGAGATGATGGACTTGTTTTCTAAATTGGAAGTGAATGTTCCTATGCTTGTGTTGATTAAGCAAATGCCTAGTTATGCTAAGTTCTTGAAAGACTTGTGCACACATAAGAGAAATTGCAAACCTAACAAGAAAATTCAATTGGGACCTAATGTTTCTTCATTGTTCAAAAGTGAGTTGCCTATTAAATGTGATGATCCCGGTTCATTCACCGTTCCATGTCAAATAGGTAATCAAAAGTTTGGTCATGCATTGTTAGACTTAGGTGCTGCAATAAATGTGATGCCACGTTCTGTTTTTAGCTCATTGGGCATTAGAAATGTGAAGAACACAAGTGTAATTCTTCAATTGGCCGATAGGACTACTAGGAAACCCTATGGTTTTGTGGAGGACATTCTAGTAAAGGTTAAAAACTTGGTTTTCCCAGCTGATTTCTATGTATTAGATATGTCCAATGATGCAACCATAGATGAACCATTGATTCTTGGTAGGCCTTTCATGAGAACGGCCAACACTGTCATTAGCCTTAAAGAGGGGTACATCACCATGGAGGTGGGGACCCAAGTGATTAAATTCAATGTTTATGAAGCTATGAAACATCCTTTTGAAGATTATTCACTCTTGGGATTGAATGCTATTGATATGCTTGTGGATGACTTGGTTGAAGAACATGCTTTGACTCTTTGTAAATATGATAAAAGTGATGTGTTTGAATCCGATTTGTGCTCTATGGATCTAGTTTCTTTCTCTTTTGATTCCCCTCCTTCCCTTTGCTTAGAGGATGACGTATGTAGTATTGAGAGCTTGACTCTTGATAGCTCATTTTCCACCTTTGAGCATTTTAATTTTGATTTTTCCAGATCTGATTGCACTTCTATTTCATCACTTTTGAGCTATAATCCCTTGGGAAAGGAAAGTTTGTGTGATTTTGCAGGCGTACCAAAGTTAGATGACAGATTTGAAAGCCTTAAAGAAGGAACAGTGCACAACCTTAAAGGGGAGCTGCATATGCATGAAGTAGACCATAAAATCTGTCATAACAAGTCTGAAATTCAAGAGATAAGTCAGGGGAGTATTCTGGACAAAATTGTTGAAAATGATTGTAACTTGTTTGGCATTAATGCTAATCAATTTAAACCTGATTTTGTGACTCAAATAGGTCAAGAAGCTGCCCAAGAACATCAAGAAACATTTAAAATCATGGCTGACCTGAAACCTGACCAAAAAGGGCAAGATTTGAAAGGGAAGTGTGTTGCTAATTTAGAGATTAAGAAATTAATCCCATCTATTGTGCAACCACTTGATTTGGAACTTAAACCATTGCCTTCTAATCTTAAATATGCTTTCTTAGCAGAAAATGACAAGCTTCCAGTGATCATTGCAAATTCCCTCACACCACTTGAGGAAGGAAAGCTCATTGACGTATTGAAGAAATACAAGACAGCAATCGGATGGACCCTAGCCGACATTCCTGGGATCAATCCATCTGTTTGCACTCATCGTATCCTTTTAAATGAGGGTTCCAAACCCATTAGGCAACCACAAAGAAGACTGAACCCCTTGATTTTAGATGTGGTAAAGAATGAAGTTACCAAACTTTTGAGTGCAGGAATAATTTTTCCTATCAGTGATAGCGAGTGGGTGAGTCCGGTTCATGTGGTGCCTAAAAAGAGTGGGATTACAGTTGTAAAGAATGAGAATAATGAGCTAGTACCAACTAGAGTTCAAAATTCTTGGAGAGTTTGCATTGATTATAGGAGATTGAATGATGCAACAAGAAAAGATCACTTTCCCTTACCTTTCATTGACCAAATGCTGGAAAGATTGGCTTGCAAGTCTCATTACTGTTTTCTAGATGGGTTTTCTGGATATTTTCAGGTACCTATTGCACCGGAAGATCAGGAGAAAACCACCTTCACTTGTCCTTTTAGAACATTCGCATATCGAAGGATGCCCTTCGGTCTTTGCAACGCTCCTGGGACTTTTCAAAGGTGTATGCTCTCCATCTTTAGTGACTTGCTTGAAAATGGTATAGAGGTTTTCATGGATGATTTTACTCTGTATGGAAACTCTTTCAATGAATGTTTGAATAACTTGGAAAGAGCATTGGTTAGGTGTGTAGAGAAAAATCTTGTGCTTAATTTTGAAAAATGTCACTTTATGGTTGATAAGGGGATTGTGCTAGGACACTTGGTGTCAGTGAATGGTGTTGAAGTTGATAAGGTTAAGATCGAGGTCATTGCCTCCCTCCCTTATCCAACCAACATTAAAGAGTTGAGATCTTTCTTGGGACATGTGGGATTTTATAGGAGGTTTATTAAAAATTTCAGTCATATTGCTTCACCTCTTTCTCATTTGTTGCAAAAAGATGTTTCATTCTCATTTGGTGATTCATGCAAAAATGCGTTTGACGAGCTTAAAGGTAAATTGATTACTCCCCCTATTCTCATTTCTCCTGACTGGAGTTTGAGTTTTGAGTTGTCTTGTGATGCTTCTAATGTTGCTGTGGGGGTGATGTTAGGTCAGAAAGAGGGAAAGCTGTCTAGAGTGATTGCCTATGCCTCTAAGACGTTAGATAAGGCCCAAGTCAATTATACAACCACTGAAAAGGAGTTGTTTGCTGTTATGTTTGGTTTAGACAAGTTTAGGCAATACCTTTTGCATTCTAAAGTTGTCATATACACCGATCATGCGGCTGTCCGATACTTGCTAACTAAACCACAAACAAAGCCTAGGTTGTGGAGATGGGTACTCTTGTTGCAAGAGTTTAAGGTAGACATCAAGGATAGGGCAGGGGCTGAGAACTTAGTGGCCGATCACTTGAGTAGATTGCCCTTCGATGTGAGAGGAGTTGATGAGCCAGATCTAATTTGTGATGATTTTCGTGATTCTGCACTTTTTGCTTTGCATGTAAAGGACCCATGGTACTCTCATATGGTGAATTATCTTTGTGCTAATGTTGTCTCACCCTCTATGAGTCATTTTCAGGTGCAGAAGCTTAAGAGAGAGGCTCAATACTACATGTGGGATGAGCCACACTTGTGGCGATTGTGTAATGATAACATCATTAGGAAGTGCATACATGATAATGATATTGAGTCTGTTTTGAAATTCTGTCATGCATTGCCTTGTGGTGGACATTTTAGTGCAAGAAAGACATCTAGGAAGGTTCTTGAGGCTGGTTTTTATTGGCCAACATTGTTTAGAGATGCATACAATTTTTGCAAAACATGTGATAGGTGTCAAATGTTTGGTAGCCTAGGGAGGAAACATGAGATGCCCCAAAAGCCAATGTTGTTTTGTGAAATTTTTGATGTATGGGGGATTGATTTCATGGGTCCTTTTCCTACTTCTTGTGGCTATTCATATATATTACTTGCTGTGGATTATTTGTCTAGGTGGATTGAGGCCATTCCAACTAGAAACAATGATGCCCAAACTGTTGTAAAGTTTCTCAAGCATTATATCTTTTGTCGGTATGGAGTTCCCAAGGCTTTGGTGAGTGATCAAGGGACTCATTTTTGCAACAAGCTCATGGACACCTTGTTGTCCAAATTTGGAGTTACACATAAAGTTTCAACCGCCTATCACCCACAAACAAATGGAGAGGCTGAGGTATCCAATAGACAAATCAAATCCATTTTGGAGAGAATTGTGAAGCCAAGCCGGAAAGATTGGAGCTTGAGGCTAGATGAAGCTTTGTGGGCATATAGGACAGCATATAAGACTCCAATTGGCATGTCCCCATTCCGGATCATTTATGGGAAAGCTTGTCACTTGCCGGTGGAACTTGAACACAAGTCATATTGGGCTGTCAAGACTTGTAACTTGGACTTAAATGGTGCTGCAAAAGAGAGGCAGCTGCAACTTCAAGAGCTTGAGGAGCTTAGGTTGGAAGCCTATGATAATTCAAGGATCTACAAAGAAAGAACCAAAAGAATTCATGACCAAGGCATCTTGAGGAAAGAATTTAAAGAGGGGGATCAAGTGCTACAATACAAGGCACGATTCATCTTTGGAAGTGGTAAGTTGAGCGAAAGGTGGCATGGACCCTATGTGATTGTGAAAGCTCATGACTTTGGTATGATGGAGGTAAAAGATATGAAGAGTGGCCAAATTTTCAAGACCAATGGCCACTTGCTGAAGCACTACCATGACATCAACAAGCCTCCTTAAAAATCAGGTTGTTTCTTTCCCTTTTCTCACTTATCTTGTATTTCAACTTGCTGCTTGGATTGTCCAATTGTTGAAATGCATGCTGTAATGTAAGTGTGGGGGAAGAGAAACAAATTTCAGTAGGGTTGTAGTTAGTTTCTGTGTTTTTCTTGTTTTGAATAAGTGGTTTGATGAACACCTTGCCTTTGATGATTGTTTTACCTAGCTGGCTGGACACTTTGCACCCAATTTCAGCACTAAAAAATTTTCTGCACTTGCTGTTTGACATGTATTCTTCCTTTGTGCATGCTATTTCTTAGTTGCATTGAGGTCAATGCATTGTTCAAGTGTGGGGGCATCTTTATTGGTGCATTTCTGGAGTATCTCTGCTTATTTTCGCTGGTTGAATCTCTTGCTTCTCTACTATAATTTGGGCTGAATTGTGGGAATTTGCTGAATAATGATGAAAAGCATTGAACTTAATGATTTTGCATGATTCTCGAATTACCTTGCTCTTACTTGTGCACAACCATTGATCTGTTATTGGAGTGACAATTGTATAATTGAATTTGATTAGGTAAGACTGAATCAAGGCCTTATTCAAAGTTCATGCTAGCTTGGTGATCTAATATCTGAAAATTAGTGTCACAATACACCATAAACTCTTGCATTGATATGATCATGTACCCTGTTTAGCTTAGGCGAGTTAGCTAGAAAGCACAAAACCCTCTCGTGAGAATTTGAGCTTCAACTTCATTCAAATTGATGAGAGCATTCTCCACTAGTTTCATCTTCCTCTAGAACTTGTCTTGCTACTTGATTGAGGCCACATAATTACATGAGGAATGGTGAAAATGATAGAGGCATTCTATTTCTAAACCGTTTTATCCCATACACAAGCCACTCAAATAATCCTTTGCTAAGCCCTTTGAGCCCATCAGTTTCATTTTTCTTGGCATAAGCACATAGTCTAGATTTATGTATGAGAATTGATCATAGAAATTACAAGGCATGGCTAATTTTATGTTGTGTGCAGAATCTGTAAGATTTCTTTGTATGTGAGAGATATTGACCAGTTAAAAAAAATAGCTGTCCATTATATCTCTTGTTTGAATTGAGAAGTTCATGTTTGACGAACAAACTTGGAGGAAGCCATGGCCATTTGACCTGATAGAGGACAATCTCTAATTTCATGCAATAATTTGGTTTATGTGCTACACATGCCTTCCACTATCATTTATACCCCTCCAACACAATCCATAATAAAGCCCTCTCGATTCATTAACCCCATGTATAAAAGTGGAGGAGATGATAGTAGGACTACAAGCCTATGGTAGGAAGTGGACTAGTGAAGATGAGTGAAAGAACCCTGAAAGAGTGAAGGAAAGACAAGTGAAACAGTTTCCTAGTTGCTTTCTATGAATTACTCAACTTTGCTAAGCTTGGTACATAGGTTATTGATTTACAAATGGTGAATTTATTCTTAACATTGTTTGAAGGATTGAAAATCACTAAGCTTGCACACTTTTGAGTCAAGGACCTGCATCATTCTTACTTTCTCTATTCAATTTTGCATTTAGGACTCTGTAATGGATACTTTGCCCAGGAGTGCAAAGAGTAACTGTGGGGGAATTTGATAATTCATTAATTTAACTAATTAAAATGTGCATTTTGAGCTTAAACTAGTGGATTAAATTGTGAGAATTGCATTATGGTGTTGTTAAATTTAATGTGCACTTAATTAAGGAAATTTAGTTCAAAATGTGTAATTCTTTGTCTTAATTGTGAAATTACAATATTTGCTCCCTTTTCACCTCTTCTTATTTCATTTTAATAGGGTCAAATTCACAATTTAGGAAATTAAAGGCGCGAGAAATGGAATTTGCACCAAGTCACATTTACAATTTGTCACTCTTGTGGGTCAAATTCGCAATTTTAGCAATTAAAGGGGCAAGGAGTGGAATTTGCTCTAAATGAAATCAAGCTTCACCCTTGAAGCTTGGATTCTGCAGCAAGAACACGCACACACCTTGCAACCGGGAAGCACGAACTCGTGCTGGCCAGCGAAGAACACGAGGAAGGCACCCATGCTAGGCGTGATCGGAGTTTTAGAGGTTGAGTGGGAATCAATTGGTGGCCGACAAAAGTAGAGAGCAGAGAACAGAGGCACTGATTCCACGGAGCTAGGGCAGAAGAATGGGAGCGAAAACGAAGAGGGAAATCGGAGGGGAGGAAGGCCGAGAATCGATATATATACATTGATAGAGAGAGAGGGGATCATTCCTTCACTTCATCTCATCTTCCATTCTCTTCTCTACCATTCTCCTTCACCACATCCATCGTCTTCGCCGTTTCTGTGCTTTGGACATGAGTTTTGTTGATTCTGGAGTTGTCGAGGCTAATTTCACAGCAATGAGTGGCTGATTTCAGCGTTTTCCCTGAGCCAAAGTCACACCCGAGCCAACAAGTTTAACAAGGGAGTTCAATTCTATTCTCATTTAAATCACTCTTAAATTCTTGATTCTAGTTGCATCTTGATTTTAGGGGAGAAGGGACAAGTAGTTCTTGTTCCATTTGATTGTTGCAATTAAGTGATGAATTCATTCGAATGATTCTGGTTTTGCCGTGAGACTCTGGACTGATTGGTTGTAATTTAACTTTATGAATTTTAATCTAGTTGATCGATTTTCTTCAGTTAAATGAATAATTCTATGGCAAGTTTAGTTAATTTGCTTCATGTCCAGAGATTGCTTGAATCAGAGTTGTTCGGTTGTTTAGAATTAAATTGGTTATCTCTAGTTTAATTAAGTGTTTAGTTAGCATTTTAATTGAATTGGAGATAGTGAATTCATGAACTTCAATTGATTCTAAGGCAATGAAGGTTGGCTGAAACTCAAGGGAAATCCCATCTCATGACATAATTTCTTTCACATTCACTTGTTCATTCCTTAGTTTCAATCATTCTCTTCACTAAAGAAAAATCACAAAAAGAATTAGATTAGATGACTTTGAGTCTAAAAGTTGAATTTAATTTGTTTACCATTGCAATTTGATCATATATCTAGCCAAGAAAGCGAGGATACGACCTAGGTTCTTCCCTATTCTATAGAGAGAAATCTAGCTAAGTTTTGGAAGCCTAACGACAAGGTTAATCAGTGAGTTTTGGAGGAAATCAATCTGGTAAAATCGCTGGAAAAGGAGACATTGGTCCAATTAAGGATATCTATCTTGTGGAAGGTCTCTGTCACAATTTGCTGAGTGTCAGTCAGAGTACTGACAGAGGTAATTGGGTAATCTTTGACTCAAATGAATGCCTCATAGTAGATAAGAATGAATTGGTTATAGACAAATCAAATATAAATTACAGATTGAAAGCCAACAGGAATGGAAATTTGTATGAAGTAGATTTAAATCAGCATCTCTCTGAAAAATGTTTTATTAGCAATTCTGATAACTGTTGGCTATGGCATAAAAGATTAGCTCATGTTAATATGTCTCAATTATAGAAATTAATCAAAAAGGATTTGGTTATTGGGATACCAAATATGAAAGTAAAATCTGATTTGGTGTGTGAAGCATGTCAAAAGGGTAAACAAACAAAGTCCTCTTTTAGACCTAAGAAGGAAGTCACTACTACAAGACCTCTGGAACTAATCCATATGGATTTGATTGGTCCAGCAAGAGTGAAGAGTCTTGGAGGAAGTCTGTACACTCTTGTGATTGTGGATGACTATTCTAGGTTCACTTGGACTATGTTTCTTTCCTCCAAACATGAAACTTTTGATGCTTTTTATGTGTTTGCTAAGAAAGTGCAGAATGAAAAAGACAAGAGAATCAGCTCAATCAGGACAGATCATGGAGGAGAATTTGAGAATCAAGACT
Organism: Mimosa bimucronata; assembly: GCA_037074515.1. NCBI lineage: Eukaryota > Viridiplantae > Streptophyta > Magnoliopsida > Fabales > Fabaceae > Mimosa > Mimosa bimucronata. The sequence continues at coordinate 10,102,751 of CM073446.1, forward strand.
TTCTAGATCTATGCAAAGAGAATGGCATCAATCACAATTTCTCAGCCCCGAGAACTCAACAGAATGGAGTGGTTGAAAGGAAGAACAGAGTACTCACTGAGATGGCCAGAACAATGCTAAATGAAAAGGAAGTATCTCAAGTGTTCTGGGCAGATGCAATGAATACAGCATGTTATATTTCAAACAGAGCCTATATTCGAAAGGGAATGGACAAGACTCCATATGAGCTTTACAAAGGAAGAAAACCAAATGTAAGTCATCTCAAGGTTTTTGGTTCCAAATGCTTCATTCACAACAATGGGAAGGTAAACCTAGGTAAATTCGACCCTAAGTCTGATTCTGGAATTTTCATTGGCTATTCTAGTAGAAGTAAGGCTTATAGAGTATTCAATAAAAGGACTTCTACTGTTGAAGAGTCAGTTCATGTAGTCTTTGATGAAACTGACTCTGAGCAGAATATTTCAACAGAAGATGAATCTGTTTTTCAAAAGAAAGTTAAAAACTCTTCACAATCATTATCTCCACTAGATGAATCCCATGAGGAGGGACAAGAGGATGATCCTCATGATATACCAACTGGACCCTCAGCATGGAAACATCACAGGGATCATCCACCTGAGCAAATCATCGGTGAGGTTAATGAAAGTGTTAAAACCAGAAATCAAATTCAAAATAAAATTCATTTCTCTGCATTTATTTCTGAAATTGAACCCACCTGCATTGAAGAAGCTTTAGAGGATTGTGATTGGATAGTTGCAATGCAAGATGAACTCAATCAGTTTGAAAGAAGTCAAGTTTGGGATTTAGTTCCAAGGCCTTCAAATTATCCTATTATTGGAACTAAATGGGTTTTCAAAAACAAACTTGATGAATATGGGTCTGTTGTCAGAAATAAGGCAAGACTTGTGGCTAAAGGATATAACCAAGAAGAAGGTATTGATTATGAGGAGACTTTTGCCCCAGTTGCAAGATTGGAAGCAATAAGACTTTTATTAGCCTTTGCATCTCTCAAAAATTTTAAACTTTATCAAATGGATGTAAAGAGTGCATTTCTTAATGGTTATATCATGGAGGAGGTATATGTTGAACAACCTCCTGGTTTTGAAATCTCCACTAAACCAGATCATGTCTTTAAGCTTAAAAAGGCCTTATATGGACTTAAACAGGCACCAAGAGCCTGGTATGAAAGACTAAGTAATTTCCTATTAGAAAAGGGTTTTTCAAGAGGAAAAGTAGACACCACTCTATTTATTTTACATAAGAAGAAAAATATGCTTGTTGTACAAATTTATGTAGATGATATTATTTTTGGTGCTACTGATGAATCTCTCTGTGAGGAATTTTCTAAGACTATGCAGGGAGAATTCGAGATGTCCATGATAGGAGAACTCAATTTCTTTCTAGGTCTTCAGATTAAACAAAGAAAGGATGGAATCTTTATTTCCCAATCCAAGTATGTAAAGGAGATCTTAAAGAAATTTGGAATGGACTTGTCCAAGGAAGAAGATACCCCAATGAGAAACTATTGGGAAGAAGTTAGTTGGAGAGATTGATTGCCACATTGATTATTTGTATCTACTGCTTTAATACTCTCAACACTTTCTGCTCTCATATTCTTAAGTGTGTAACACAATCTGTTCAATTAAGTGAGGATTACTCTTAAGATAGTGGGATCTTAAGAGTAGGGTGTAATCTTACAAAGTGTAAGCGGGAGTGATCAGTAAAGAGAGGAGTTCTTGCTGTCACTTGTAAAGGCTATCAAGAGCCTGATTTAATCTTGAGGATTTAGTGGAACCCATCTGCAGGTTGGAGAACTGGACGTAGGCCAAGTTTGGGCTGAACCAGTATAAACTGTGTTGTTTATCTTCAGGATTAAATTTCAAGAAGCACAATTCACCCCCCTCTTGTGCATTCCTGCCTGTTACATAAACAAGAGAACCTACTGCTTTGACATTGATCATCTACACCAGTTGGGAGTGGATTTATCTCCCTGGCTAAAGGACTACAAGGAATTCCTGAAGATCAATATGCCCTACAGTCAATAGGTTGTGAGGAGTTTCTACTCCTCTATGGAGATCAATAGCACCCATACCACCAAGAATGAAGTGGTTGATATCGAGGTAATATCCACTGTCAGAGGCAAGATGTTCTCATTCAATTGGAGGACTCTCAATGAATGGTTCAGCATCACCAACCCTCTCTACAACCAGTGGCAGAAGAAGGAGAAGTACCTGGAACCAGATGTTTTGAGAACCTACCAACCCTCTGGTGAAGCCAAGGATCCCTACAAGGTGAAGCCTGCAGATATGACCCTGTACAACAGGCTGATTCATTATGCCTACTCAAGATGCATGATGAACAAGACAGGTAACCTGAGTCAACTACAGAAGATAGACAACCCCATCCTGCCTGCTCTAATCAAAGGGGATCCTCTGAATCTTAAACAAATTCTCACAGAGGAGTTTATAACCTTTAGAAACTCGTCCAGCAATAAGACACATCTTCCATTTCCTCAACTAATATCATTTATTCTACAAAAGAATGATATCTGGTACCTAGAGGAGAATGATGTGCATGAGGTACCTCTCTTCACAGGCACTCATCTGAAGAAGATGAAACTTGAAGTCCCGATTGCCTTCAAGATCCCTCAGCTCCTCTTGCAGATCCTCTAGCACCTCAGGAGCCCTCTGCCTCCAGGCCTGATAAAGGCAAACATGCCCAGGCTTAAGGCTCAAGGGTAGTACAAGATGAAGCCCAGTCATAATCCCCCACCACTGTAGCTCCATCCTTGTTTGGGTTAGCAAGGAAGACAATGATGAAGATGAGGTCATCAATCAGGTGGCTGCCAAAGTGACATATAATCTGTAAAGTGTCATCCCTACCTTGGTTGAGTAGACTAACACCAACTTAGTGGATGAAGTATCCCTGCAGATTCAAGGGGTGGAGGATAGGCTACTCAAGAGATTAGTTGCAGCCCTAAATTCCTCTCTGATTCCTTCTGTGGATAGCTGTGGCTAGTTTGTATTTGAAGGCTACAACATTGTAGTGGACATGGTCAACAATCTGGAAGCTAGGGTAGGCAATATTGAGAAGATGCTGGGCTATCTTCATCCCAGCGAGAGAAGAGCTGCCAGAGCATAGTTCATGGCCTCAGATGGTGCAGGGCCATCAACTCAACCTGGTGCTACTCATTCCCCAGAAGCATCCCCACATCACTCTCCACACCCGAGATCACCTCACCACTTCTAGATACCCAAACACAAGCCACCCCTCCAGCACCCCAAGAACCTTTCCCTTCTACAGAAACCTCCCCTCATAACCTTCTCCACCACAATTCCCACTTACATCCCCACCCAGATTACCTCACCCTCGATCTCCCACTATGTCACCCATTTCCCCCTCTTAGGCCCCTCAAACACAACCTCTTCCTCTAGCTACTACAGAATCTTCCCCTTCTCTCACTTCTCAGCCACCCTCTTCCATCCCACCTCCTATCATCCACACTCCCAGATACACCAAGCACCGCTCTCACACCTATGCCTGTAAGAAATTCACAGCCCCCGTCACCTCTCCCAACCTCCCGTCTCCTCCTTCCTCTGCCAATACTACCTTTTCTCCACTTTCCACTCCCACATCAGACCCCTCTCCCCTGGCCCAGCACACCCTCTTTGATGATAACAAAAAGAGGGGAGAAGGAAGTTGAAAGTCCAGAGGAAAAGACAGCTCATAAGGTACAATCTAAGGAACTATCTCCAGATGCCACCCTAAAAGAGGTTCTTCCACAAATTCACATTCTGGCAGAAGGACTTATGGAGGAGAAAGTTGAAATTGAAGATTTGACTCATGAAGAACCCAAAGCCACCAATGTGCCTCTCTCTGATGCAAGTCTGGTTCTGGAAATGGAAGATACTGATGATGAGGAGGATATGAGCCTAGCAATGATCTTATATCATGAACCTCAACCAATGTCAGTAAACATAATTCCTCACCTCCACCAACAAGCAGATGAACTCCATCATCAAGTGGAAGAGCTTAATGAGAGGCTAACTAAAAGCCAACAAGAAAGAGAAGCCAGGGATGTTGCAAAGGTAGAGGCTGAGAAAGAAGAAAAATCTAATCTATCTCAAGTTGTGATCCCTAGTTGGGGTGTGAGGAGACAAGTCTCATACAGAGGCAAACCTGTTGTGAAAGATTTCCTTAAGTCTGATAAGGAAGAAGAGGGGCCAGATATTCAATCTGAGGCTAACAAAAAGAGGGTAAAGATGACTGCTCCCAAGCCTCCTTCTAAGACTTCAATCAGAAAAGGGTCAAGGGCTTCAAAGGGGATAGTAATCGAGGAGCTCAAACCTGCTCTAAAGAGGAAGGCTGCACCTAAAGAAAAGGGAAAATCAATCAAGCCTCCTCCTAAGAAGAAGCAAAAGGAGCTGACTTACTTTGACAGAATTCTAGCTAAAACTAAGCCCAATCTCCTCCCAAGAAGAAGAAAGCACTTGTCAAGAAGAAGAAGGCTGACCCTGAAGTAGTGATTCAGTATGAAGAGCCCTCAACAGATTCTGGGGGATATAGCAGTGAGGAAGGGGACTATGACCTAAAACCTCACTGGAAAAAGAAGGAATCAGACTCTAACTCAGATTAAACCAAACCTCTACTTCATGCATACATCATGCACATGTTTATCTCTGTCTTGTCTTGAATTATAACTGATTTTTCTTTTGGTTGTTGCAAGTACTATCTGTATATGAACTTGTTTATGCATCTATACTAACCTTATATGCATAATAATATTGTGAATTTCATGTATCTTGTTCACTCTTGCTCTAAGTTATTTCTGAGAACATACAGGAAAAATTCTCGTCTCATGATTTATTTAAACTTTCAAATTTATAACTAAGTATGTTTTGTCATCATCAAAAAGTGGGAGAATGTTGAACTCTATAGTTTTGATGATAACCAAACATGACTTAGGCTATAGGATCATGAGATCTTAACTTAGAAAAATACTTTGAAAAACTGTTTCTTAAGATTTAAGTTAAGCAATCAATTGGACATACCTACAATCGATTGGAGAATTACAGTTGCAATCGATGGGATATCGATTGCATATTGATTGGGGACTATCAATCGATAGGAAGACTGAATAATCGATTGTTGCACAAAAGTACTCTAAGTAATCAGACTGCGATCAATCGACTGGATGAAAAACCAATCGATTGGGATAACAATCTATATGCAATCGATGGGAACTTATAGAGAATCCAAGATATATGAAATCGATTGGAACTTAATCAATCGATTGACACAAGGCAATCGATTGGGAAACCAAGCAATTGATTGACTCACTTAGTTTTTATTCGATAGCTGACATTTCAATCGAGTGATGCAGGGAGCAATCTGAACTAACTTGAAGGCAATCAATTAGCTGCCAAAGACACCAATCGATTGGCACTACTAGCAATCGATTAGAAATTGGAGAATTTTAAATTTGTTTCTTTTCTTATGTCTAACTAACTTTATATTGCAAGATGTACTTGTTGCTATTTTAGGCAGTTTATGTTGGACACAAAGAAAGACAACCAAAGAGCCGTTACTCACAACAACACATAGTCGGGTACACTATACTGAACATCAAAGGAGAAAGAAAAAGAAAATGCACATCAAAACTACTCTGGAGCATTAAATGCAACTCAGAACTATCATCAATCTCTAGATATTCATCTCTCTCCTGGCTTCACAAACTGTTGCACACAAGACTCAGACTTCACACAACGGGCAGAAAATGTCCAAGGACTATAAAAGAGTTGAAGTTGAAATTGGTTGGTAGAGAGCATTAAGTGATATCCAACTAAAAATTTACTACTGCAATCAATACGATCTGAATTCTCTCAACTGTTCTTCAAACCTTAATCATATCAGCTCAAGTGTGTGACCAATCTTTGTATTTTCTGATATACTATCTTGTTGAGTGATTTCCTTGGGATAGTGGGATCCTAAAGGAAGGGTTGTATACTTACACGTTGTAAGGGGAATGATCAGTAAGGGGGAATTCTTACTGAGAGATCACTTGTAAAGGCACTCAAGAGCCTGTTTGAATCTTGGGGATTCGTAGAACCCAACTGAAAGTTGGAGAACTGGACGTAGGCTAAGAGTTTGGGCTGAACCAGTATAAATCCTGATTCATTCAGTTTAAATTTTATAAAGCATAATTCACCCCCTCTTTTACATTCCTGCCAATTACAATAATCAATCAAGGACATGTTGGGCATATCTGGCATGTTCTTGTTCATTAATGCATGGAGAACATGTTCTGGAATTTCCCCTTCCTCTACCTGGAGATGCTCCTCCTCTATCTGGCTACCCTCGTTATCCTCAATATCTTTCCTCCGGCGATGTTTCGCAATTGTTTCTCACTCATTGGCCTCTTGTCTTTCCTGTAATCATTGGTTTTTCCATCAATGATTTTGAATGATAAATAGATGTTTGACTGATAAGGAGATAACTAAAAGACAAACAGAAAGGACACTCATGCATTTATAAAAATCTCGTACGTAGAATCAAACATCATTTTCACAAAAAAGCTCGTGCCCTTCCAAATGAAAAGGCACAAGTAGCCTTATTTAAACGAGAGATTACTAGTGGTTTTACATAATTACCAGTAATTACTGGCAGTTCTAGGTGGAACCGCTGGTCAAACCACCACTAAAACGCATTTACCATGGATGCGATAGTAATGAGCACTTCGAATTAGTGGCGGTTATGATACAAACCGTCGGTAATGGAATAAAAACAAACACCACTAACGTCATCACCTGTCACTACTACAGAAATTGCCTATAGCAGCACTTATTTTGGCCCTATAGCAGCACTTATAAGCGTTGCAATAGCCAGTGCTGCGATAGGCTATTAAGCCTAACGCGACGCTTAGTAAGCGCCGCAATAGGTATAGCTATAGTGGCGCTTATAATTTAGTAAGCGTTGGTTTAGGGTACCCTAAAGCGGCACTTATTTCTTTATAAGCGTCGCTTTAGGTATACCTAAAGCGGCACTTATTTCTTTATAAACGTTGCTTTAGGTAATTTATTTTTTTAAAAAAAATACATATAGCAGAAATAAATTACCTAAAGCAGCGTTTATAATCTTTATAAGCGCTGCTTTAGGTATACCTAAAGCGGCACTTATTTCTTTATAAGCGCTGCTTTAGGTAATTTATTTTTTAAAAAAAATACGTATAGGAGCACTTATAACGAAATAAGCGCTGCTATTTATTTTTTTAAAATATTTGATTTTATTTTATATATACCCCACCTGCATCAATGCTAAATACCAGCAATTCTATACAGTTCCAGGCAACGAATATACACCAATAACTCATCCAGAGAGCAATGTACAATTAAACCAACCATTGTAATTGGGAAACAAAAAGCACGTTACTAGCTATACTAATATCTACATTTGTACTTATTGAAAAAGAGGTAGTACATAAGCGCACCATTCTTCAATTAGCGCATTCATTTTTTTCCCTCGACAACATTGGGCAACGTGCGTCTGGGTAATACTGCACAGACAAATATATTTGAATGGCAATCAAATCTACTTGAAATCTAATAACAAGTTCAAATACAATTAGGGTTGGCAAAATATAAAACTTACTGTCAATGGAATGCTACATCGATCATGTGTAAAGACATCCCTCATAAACTGCATCATGTAGTATCCACAATCATTGTTATTGGGTTGGAAGAAGCACTATAACAAAGAACACCAAATATCATATGAGAAACATTTACATTATGTTTGGCTAGATTGTTTAAAAAATTGAATAATATGTAAAACCTAGACTATGCTCCACGGATAAGCATCTTTCTGGTCAGGGGCTCTGGAATAACTCAAGTTAATGGAGGACCGAAAACTGGTCAATGCGCTGGAAACGAAACAAGTTAAATTAATTTTATTAGCTAGGGTCATAAAATGTCAAATAATACAATGCATTATTCAAATAATATTGACATTCATGTACCTATTGACAGCGCGCATCAAAGCTGGGCGATTGTCTGGTTCAGCACCTAACATAGGATCCAAATAGTAAATCAAGGGTTCCAGTTGTGCTTGCAGATAGATGACAAGCAAAAGCCAATGGTTCCTAAAATTTTTAGAACGTTATGTCAGTATATATAAATGATGCTTGGAGCTAAGAATAAGATGAAACCTATAATGCGTATCAACTTACCCTGTATTAATTGGAGCTAAGAATAAAGCCCGACCTGTTGCTTTTAAAGAAAAGCGCCTTTTAAGCGCCGCGGACTGCTCATCATATCTCGCGCCCGCAATATGTTCAATGGCATAGGCACTTATGAATTCGAATGAGACATGCTCCGTAGCGATCATGACATCTTCGTACAGGTACCTTTATAGAAACCATACCAACTCCCAATTAGTGTAAAACTTATGACATTAAACGAAACCCCAATGGAAACACATTTATACCTGATCTATAAATTGATAACCGTAGCTGATTTAACCATTTCCTAATCGCCTTGGGGGTTAAATGCAAAATTATTTATGAACCAAGGATTGCACTATAGTGGTGCGATCCCAGACGTCACACAAGGAGCCTAATGACTAACCTAGGAAACTAAATGTCATGCAAATGAAGTATAGAAAAGGGGTTTTATTGGTTTTTAGTGTGAAACATGCAAAATGAGCCTAACTACATGATTTTTGATCTTTTCCTTAATGAGGTGGGATGGTTGGATAAGTAAAGTGAAGTTAATGCAATGAAATGGAATCTCTAGAGTCTAGGTGAGGTGGCAAAAATCGGTTCAAATCATCAAGTCTAATGAAATAATTCCCAAGCAATCACCAGGAGTCCACTAGACCTAATTAATGACTAATCTAGCAACCACTTTTATAGCCATTACTTAGTGTTGCGTTAAGGTCTACTTGATGTGTGAAATACTTTGAGTCAAAACACTTGTGGCTCTCATAAAAGTGCAACTACAACAATTATGAATGGAAGCAGTCAAGTAAGCCCACTAGCAACCACTAAAATGAGATTAATTTCATGCAACCACAATGTAGATTGGATTAATGTTTCTTTCCCTTATAATTACACACATACCCTAAATAAATCAACTTGATAGAATCATCAACATATGGCCAAACAACTCAATAGCAAGGAGAATTAATCAAACATACATATATAATATATAAAGTACTTAATACAAAATCCCAATCCAAATTAGCAAAATCAAACATTAACCATACATATCTAAAATCTCAATCCAATACATAAATTCAAACTTCTCCAAGAGAAGTTCAAATAAACATAGAAGAAATCATAAATATGTATGTAGAACAAAGAAAAACTCCCCTAATAAAGAACCCATGCTTGAGCCACCATCAACCCATCCTCAAGAGATGAAGAAATCCTCAATCCATCATAGATGCTCCAAGAGAAGCCCCAAGAAGAAGCTCCATACAAAAATCCATGGAAGGAGAGGGTGAAAGAAGATGGAAGATGAAGAAGATGGAGATGGAAGAAGGATGAGAGGATTTTAGGGTTTGGGAGTGAATGGAGGTGGAAAAGATGAAGGGAATGAGGCACTAGGTCGAAATTTAAGTGAGGGAGTCAGGTCTAGTGAGTTTTGGGTCGGATTATACAATTGGGTACCCCAAAAACCTGAAAAAACCAGTAAAATCGCACACCAAAATCGCGTCTTCACCGTAACGGACAAGTTTGTCTGCCACGGCGGACTACACAGATTAGCTACTGACTTGTTTGCCGCAGCGGACACATTTGTCCACCACAACGGACAAGACAGTGAGGCCTTCACTGCCTTGTTTCCTTCAATCTTTTGTTGTTCGATTGCTCTTTCAATTTAGGCTCATTCTTCATGTGATCTACAAGATAAAATAAAGGCAAGGTAGAATTAATTGTCCTAGAGAAATTCTAATCAAAATAAATAACTAATTATGCCCATTTTACCCCTCATTATTACAAATCCCAACCAAGTGTCCAAGAATTAGAATTTGCTCTAATTTGGTGCAAAAATCCCTAGAACATGCAATAACCCAATAACTTTAACTATGAAAAGTGTATAAAATTATGGTGCAATCAGTAGCACTGAGCCATCCTTCATCAAGCACCTCCATGAGCTGATCCCTAGAAAAGCTCACTCATATTTGACACGCCAAATATATGCCTATTGAATGGAATCGTGGCAATAAATTCAGGAGATATGGTGGCTACATATGCTCGCAATCGAGCACGATTTGGAGTCTCGGCACTTGTACGTTCAATAACAGGAGGAGGCACTTGTACTTTTTTCTTGCCCTTGGCGTTTGTTGCCTACAAACCATGTAAATAGAATGTCTGAAATTTTATTCCAGTAAAAAAGAATACTAGTTTAAATTGATTAGTAAATAATCACCTATGACAATGGATCAATACTTGAAATCTTTTTCTTCATCAATTGAGCGGCTGAACCACCGGTTTCTTTGACATTAGCCACTTGTGCTTTCTTTCCAGTAGGACGTGTACCCTGAAAAAACAGGTAAATAAAAGAGTGTTCTTCCAACACAATGAATGCTAGTGTAAATGTTATTAGTAAATAACCATATGTGGTGTTGGCTCAATCAAACCAATGGGCCAAGCAACTAATGCACCGACAGCATCTCTGACCCTAGTAATCTCATCAGTAGGGAACGGTAACGGTGCCCCATTGTTGTAGGAGTATTCAATCATGACCTTCAGTGCATTATCAGGCAACGGCAAGTTGTGCAGTGTCTTGTTGGAAGTGTTGTAGACCTTGCCGTAGGCAACTACTTCACTGAAAAAGTGATCCTTATACAGCCTGCAGTCTGACTCACCCTACGAAAGAGTTGACAACATTAGCTCACAATCGATAGTATAACAGTATTGCTGTAAGTTTGTAAGCAGAAAATGTATGAACTACCTGAGGAATTTGGGCCCTAGGCATCGTACAGCTATCCCTGATGCTTGGACTTTCAACGGAAGGAACGTTACCTTGTTGCACGAAGTTTGACGTTTGTGATGCAACATTATATCGCTGGTAAAATTCGAACATCTGCTGGTACCGCTGATGCAATTCCTCATTCCGTCGTTGCATTTCCTCGTCCCGTCGTTGCATCTCCTCCCTCAGAGTTTGAACTTCTTCTTTAACACTCTTATTTCGCCTTTTGATGCCTTCTTTTGGCAGCCAAAGTAAGATGAGAGCGTGACCCCTACACTTGTGCCACGAACACGGCCCAAATACTCAGGGCGATCTAGCGCTCTGCTCAGGAAATCACCGGGGCCAAATTTGTTGATCTAGTCAGGGAATTCTTGTGACAACATATCCTATAACAAGAAGAAATGTTTATTAGTTATTAACTTAGAAAAGTCACCAGTTAACAAAATATTACAAAGTCAAAGAGAATGACTTACACATCATTCACGGACTTTTCTGACCTCTTTGTGAATGATGGTACCATCCTTTTTGGAGTGTCCCCTGACCCAGAGGTCATGCCATGGTGGCCTCCCTTCTAGGTCCTATTCCTGAACCTATTAAGGTAAGCCAGGTGAATGCATAAATTAATCACGTAAACATTTATTCATAATTTTGTATTTAAAAGCGTTACTAACATACCATATCTTCCTCCAATTCAGGAAATGTCTTTCGTCCGCCCATATACGGATACTCACAGCTTTTAGCCGCCTGTCTATTTCTTTGACTTATTTCCTCAAACTCCTCTGTCAGACGTGATTGCACAAATTCATCCCATTCTTCCTGGGTAATTGACCCTGCGTATGCCTTTGGGGGTGTTGGAATGATCTCCCCGTTTCCATCTCTCAGATAATACTTGGTCAAAGTTGAACGGAAAGCCCGATGCATTCTGGAAGCTTTCTTCAGGACATACTCCCTATGAGAATCATCAATATCAAACACGATCTGTAACAACATAAATCATATTAGATTTGTTAGTTACAATGTTATCATAATAAAACTAAACTTAATTGTAAAAAGGCACCTTCTGACCAAACCGCGTCATGGTTGTTCCCCTTGGTTCTCCAATCTGTAATAGTAATAGGCACTTTCTGTCAAATAGTGCATCCAACAAAACCTGAGAGGTCTTTCACAGTCTCCCCGATTGCTTGGTCATTTGGGTTCCATTTAAGTTTAGTCTTTTTTCCCAGAGCTCTGTGTCTAAGGAATATACGCATAAGGGTTATGCCACGGTGAACATTCTCCTCAGCAGCCGCTCTACCCGCATCGATATCTTCCTATGCATTCGGTTGTTCTTCTTCGTCCTCGTTTAGGGGGGATCCATTATCCTACAAAATAATTAAACAAGACATGATGGCTTTCTTCCCTTTTTCCTCTGTGTTATATTATCTAAAATTGTTTGCTTCCTCTTTTTTGCTGGATTTAAGGTTGTATTGACCCAAATGCCTTCTTCATGATCACGCCTTACATAAACATATTCATCTTCATCATCATATTCATCCGCATCAAAGTCTTCTGATAGTAGCGTCTCAAAGGAAGGATCCTCTTCTATCATATTCATACAATCATCACTACTTTCATCATCAACTTGTTCGGAATAATTTTTGTTCGAATGCATGACAATTGACCAATTCTTCTTAGAAAGATCGGCAATGTAAAACACTTGTGATGCTTGAGAAGGTAGAATGTAAGGATCATCCTTATATGCAATTTTAGAAAGGTCGACCGATATAAACCCAAATTCATCTAACCGTCGTCTACTATGGTTGTTAACCCACTGACATCAGAACACAGGAACTCTGAACATGGTGTAATCTAACTCCCAAATGCAATCAATCACACCAAAGTATGTCATCTTCGCATATATGGGATTGTATCTCTCGCACTGGATACATGCCATGCCTCGGCAACAACTGTGACTCCACTATTCTGCATTATGCTTTTTTCATCCTGGTCTTTTGTATAGAATGTGTAACTGTCGATTGCATATGCGGTGTAAGAAAATGCGTGCAAACCCGATCCTTTCAATAGCCAAAATAATCTTTCAGAAACTGATCCAGCATTAAGCTCAACCTGCTGACAAATGCGCGCATTGAGCCATCTAATGAAATTTTTGTTGTGCTCCCTTGTAATCAAACTCTCATTTCTATCACCATGTATTTTCCACAGGAGTTTTTTGTGTTCTTCGATGAATGGTTCAACCTTAGGAGTGTTGTGAAGAATATACAAGTGAGCCAGTTCCCTTTCAGCATTCGAAATGCGTATTAAGTTGAACCCACTTATTCCTTTCCCCATTAATCGCCCATCGTGGTGAGACTTCGGCAAACCAACATGTTCAATATTTGATCAGTAATCGGCACACTAATCACTCGCTTCTTCAACGATGTATCTTTCAGCAATATACCCCTCTGGTCGATATCTATTTTTAACATACCCCTTTAAAACTTTCATGAACCACTCGATTGGGTACATCCATCTCGAATAGACTGGGCCACATAGTTGAACCTCTTTGACCAAGTGTACAGTAAGATGAATCATGATGTCAAAGAATGATGGGGGAAAATACATTTCAAGTTCACACAGGATACGAATGATCTGCCTCTGTAATTCCTGCAACCGTCCCCGGTCAACCACTTTACTACAAATGAGCCTGAAGAAAATACACAGTCTAGTGATTGTGCTCCACAATTTCTTAGGTAAAATGTTGCGTATGCCGACCGGTAAGAAATTTTGCATCAGGACGTGACAATCATGAGATTTCAGGTTCTTGAACTTCAACTCTTTCATGGATACAAGGTTCTTTACATTTGAGGAGTAGCCTTCTGAAACTTTCATCCCATTCAGGAACTCACAGAATGATCTTTTCTCTTTCTTTGAAAGGGTGTAAGCTGCTGGAGGTAAATAAGTGCGGTATCCTCTCTCGACAGGTGCCAACTCTTGTCTTATTCCCAACTTGAGCATATCTAACCTTGAATTGACACCATCCTTAGTTTTTCCTTGCATATTTAGCAACGTGCCAATTAGGTTATCATAGATGTTTTTTCAATATGCATCATATCCAGAAAGTGCCTAACATATAAGGACTTCGAATACGGGAGTTCGAAGAATATGGACCTCTTCTTCCAACCACTTGTCAACACATTTTTAGCAAAAGGCTTACCAAAATCATTCTCCAACATGCTCACCTTTTCAAAAACATCTTCCCCGGTCAATATCCTCGGTGGCCTACCTTCCTCTGAGCCCCCATTAAATGCCTTCTTCTACCTCCGCCAACGATGTTTTAACGGCAAGAACCACCGATGTCCCATGTAAACATTTTTCCTACAATGATTCAGTCGCATAGAATGGGTATCATCTTCACATATAGGGCACGCACCATATCCTTTGATGATGTATTCGGACAAATTACCATATACTAGGAAATCATTTATTGTGCCAAACAACATGGCTCTCAATTTAAATCTTTCTTCCTCACAGCCATCAAAAACCGTCTCACCCGAATCCCACATATGCTTTAGGTCTTCAATCAAAGGATCCAAGTACATGTCTATATCGTTGTCGAGCTGTCTAGGCCCAGAAATAAGCATGTAAAGCATCATAAACTTGCGTTTCATGATCAAAATTGGGGGAAAGTTGTATATCATCGGAATCACCGGCCATGTTCTATAAGTACTACTCTGAACTCCATGCGGATTGATTCCATCGGTTGCCAATGCAAGTCGTAGGTTTCTTGGTTCTTCACCGAACTCAGGGTACTTGTAATCAATTTTTTTCCATTGTGGGGCATCTGTGGGGTGCCTGTCAAAAGTCTTGCAACATCCGCATTACTGTACATGCACTTGAATCTTGGAATGATTGGAAAGTACCATAACACTTTAGAAGGACTCTTACCTTTCTTTCCATACCGAGATGAGCTGCATTTAGGACACTTCTCCAACGATGCATACTGGTTCCGGAATAAAATACAGTTGTTGGGCCATGCATGTATTTTCTCATATTTCATACAGGTCGACCAGAGAATTTGCTTTGCCTCGTATTTTTTCGAGGGGAGTACATTCGCTTCTGGGAGTATATCTCACAGAACAGACAACAGTGCAGTGAAACTTGCATCACTCCATCCGTATCACGCCTTCAGGTTATACAATTTAAGCATCGCACTCAGCCTTGTGTATTTGCTGCATCCCACATACAAAGGCGTCTCTGCATCGCTCTTCACTGTCTCAAACATTTCAAGATCATCGCTCTCATCACACATGTCTGTGTCAAGCACATTTGAGGTACCCGGTCTCCATATTCATCTTCATAGGTCTCACCGTGCTTTGTCCATCGTGTATAAGACGGATCGATTCCATGAAAAATTAAATGACCCAACAAGTCAAGAAGACGAAGACGCTTTCCATACAAACACGATATACACGGGCATACAATTCTGTTAGCATTCTCTGCATGCTCAGCAGCATCTATATATTCCCTTAAAAGCCGATCACAAGACATCCATTTCCAATCCAACATGGTAACCTACTAAAGGAAAGTGGCGATAAGATCGATCTAAATGACTTACTCATTAGGTAGCCACCTTATGATGTTACCTTATTTTTTAACAAAAATTCGGTAGTATAATGGCTACAAAATGAATGTTCCTAGGCTCAAAGCCCTCTCTTTTTAACATAGAAATTGATAATCCACAAAATACATATCATCAACTCAATAGATTTACACAGCCCAGCCACCACAATATAATTCACAGAGAATATATATAGCATTAATTAGAACAAAAATAGTAATTTGCAAACCACAGTGTTATCACAAATCAAAGAAACCGATATCTTGAGAGTTAAAGATTAAAAAACTCAATACGTAACGCAAATGTGGCACCCACTGATCAGCAATAAGCTAGCAGCTACCACTTAAACAAACACCATTACAACAAATTTAGACAAGGAAATCAGCATTAATTGACATAAAAAAATAAAAAACCTATAAGCAGTATACTCAAATAATTAGAGAAACAAAAGTGTTTAACATATTCAAGTGAACACATTATGCACAAAAATCAAATGGACTTGTTCATAACATTAATGTTAAATTTAAACCTAAATTAGGATCATGTAAGAACTAATCTACAAAATCAACAAGTAGGAACAAACTGAATCAAGGTCAATATCTCTTGAGAGTATTCAATCTGCGTTGCAGTATAGGATCTCTGGATACAAAAGCAAGTTCTCAGACTTTTATTGCTATGCGTAAATCCTTCAAATGGCCCCACTTTGACTGCCTGAGCAGTCCTGCATATAGGAAGAAATTATAGAACTTAAATTCAAACAAAATATAACTTATATGCACTTGAAAAACCACAAACTGAATATTTAGGACTCAAAATCAGCAACTTTCTGTTAAATTTAATAATTATCCAATCCAAACATTTATTCTTTAAAAGGTTCGATAGCCACAATATAAACTCAACAAAACAAGGGTTATGGCACGACAATCTTAAGAAGAATGGTGAGGAAGAGACTTAGGAGAAATTTGGGTGAAAAATTGAAGGAAAGCTTTGGTGAACAGTAACAACAACGGATGAACAGAAGCACTGAAGCAGAACATCCAAAATTGAATCCAAATCCTTACATGCAAGTATATAAATCCAATTTAGTGTACTCATGGACACTTTTAATCAGAAATTTCACTGTGTTAAGGTCAGCATTTAGAGAAATTTGGCTATGAAGAACATGGTGAACAAAGGGAATGAAATCTAAACTAAAGACAAAACATGCCACCAAAATTTCTTTGGGGAAATAACTTATCTAAGCCTTGGATTTGATTTAATCAGTGCCAAAGCTTCCCAAAATGTCCCAACCCAATTCGGCCTTCTCTCAAAAACGGCCGAAATCAAAGAAAATGAGGGTAGGAATGAAGAGAAAACACTTATTACGTCATAAGCATTGAGATAGGCCCCTTGTGATTTAAATTTTATTTAGAAATATCTAGAACCAATTTTAAAAATACTGATTCGTTTTAAAAAAAGGAAAGAAAAAATTCAAAATACCTATGTAGGCCTATCCCAATGCTTATGACGTCATAAACGTTGCGATAGGCCTACTTATGTATTTTAAAATTGTTTTCCTTTTTTTTAAAATGCCTGGGGATTTTTAAAATTTCTTTCAATATTTTTAAACAATATTTAAATTCTTTGGGGCCTATCCCAATGCTTATAAAATATTAAGTATTGCGATATGCTTATACCTATACCATCACTTTTTTTCTAAAGCGTTGGTATAGGTCATTTTATACATATCCCATCACTTACATTTTGTAAGCGCTGCTATTGTCACACTGCAATAGAGCATTTCTATAGTAGTGCTTCATTTTTCAGTTGTTTGTTTCATTAAATCACTAATAATTGTATGCCACTAAATTTTGCGCCAAATGGCGTCACATTAGCAGCGGTTTGAACACTCAAACCATTGCTAATTGTGCCTTTAGTCAAATTGTCATAGTTAGTGGCTGTTTATGTGTCAAACTACCACTAACTAGCTTTTAATGGCGGGTTCTTGCGACAGCTACTAATTTAACCACAGATAAATCCTTCCTTTTTAGTAGTGTAAATCCTTACCAAAATAAACAAAGCTCTCAAAAAAAGACGTAACGCACTACTATCACCATTTATGCCAGCACAAGAATTTTAAACTCCCCTGTCTAAAATATTTAGCGCCTTCCAAAAGAAATATCATTGATCCATAATATTCCCTCATGTTCTTAATATAATTAAGAACTATTTGGGGTGTTAATCTTAATTTAAAATGTAACACATATTTTTAGTTTTTATCAATGTTTTCCCAAATTGACCTTGTTGATGCTCCCTCAATAATAATTAAGAAAGAGAGATGGGTGAATTAAAGAAGATGGTTTGGGATGTTTTAGAAAAATCATGTCATATTAATTAATTTAATTAACATCGTTAATTTAATCAAATTAGGTAAGCATATATTATATTTAGGGCCACAAAAATGTACATTACGAGAGAGTTACTAATAATCATTTTTCATTTTTGTTCTTATTTACTATTTTTATACATTGGATATAAAAAAAAAAGGCGAGATTGAAATTTTTTTTATTTAAAACATAGTTAATTTAATGAATTGATGGCTAAAAAGTGACTTATATTAACATATATAGTGAAAAATTCAACTATGAATTTTTTATCCACAGGGAAGAAACAACGGGGATTCAGGTTCGTACTAGCATTCAATAAATAGGATTATAGGATCTTCTCCTTTTTTTATTCTCTCATTTGCCTTTCTTTTTCCTTTTACATCATTGGATCAAAAATCTAGTGGTTTAGATTAAATCTTTTATAAAAATAAATATTATCATGATAATACTTAAAATCATTTAAATAAATTTCATTTGTCAAAATTTAGTCTAAACAGTTCATAATAGTTATAAAAAATAAATTTACAGCAATCCAACAAAATGACCACAAATAAAAGGAGCCACTAACATTTTAGCCCTTGATGTAAACAATTAATGCCTAATAAACTGCCAAGTGTCGCACGATATTCCATGCGAGACTTGCTCCACGTTGGTGAAAAAGACCGATTGTATCGAAAAAAAAAAGTAAAAGACCGATTTTCATTTGGGAAAATTTCAAATAAATACCCTTCGAATAGCAAAAAGATAAAAAGGTACCTCCAATATACAAAAGGACATAAAAGGGATCGTTCCCAATTTGGAATAAACAATTTTAAGGCAAAAAGACCAAAATGTCCCTGTCTCCATTAACCACTCAGGTATGGCCATTAACCACTCCCGTATAGCGATTAACCACTTTAGTATAGCGATTAACCACTTCATTGATTCATTAGTTAGGCTTGCTTTTGTGAAAGTTGTTAACTATTCTAGTATAGCAATTAACTACTTCAGTATAGCGATTAACCACTCCAGTATAGCCATTAACTACTTCACTGATTCATTAGTTGGGCTCAACTACCCTTATATTTGTGAAAGTCATTAACCACTCTAGTATAACAATTAACCACTTCAGTATAGCGATTAACCACTCTACCATAGCCATTAACCACTTCACTTTGAAAGTGAATGAAGACATGAGCATTTTGGTCTTTTTGCCTTAAAATTGTTTATCCTAAATTGGGAACGATCCATTTTATATCCTTTTGTATATTAGAGGTATTTTTTTATCCTTTTGATATTCGATGGGTATTTATTTAAAAATTTCTCTTTCCATTTCCCCCTGACTACGAAGAACAAAAAGTAGATCCCTTCAACTAAATTTATTCTACAGGTAAAAAAAGCACTAAATTTATTCCGAAAAAAAAAACTGAGAACTTTTCTTTCAGCCATTTGTTTAAGAAACAAGAGTTACTAACATCCATGCCAACTTGGGTTGGAAATTTAAAATTATACTTATAATCATTTCTTAACACTTTTAAATTTTAAAGGGTTAAGGGTCTTAAATGTCTTAGAGGTTTACCCAGCACCCGGAAGTTTTTTTTTATCTTTAATGCCCTGAAAGAATTACTTTGTAACATTTATACCCCAAGTTAATAAAGAGACAAACAGATGTTTGCCAGGTTTGACGGAATGCTAGGTCAGATTCAACCCTTGTTAAATGGGTAATGACGTGACTTGGGTCAATGTTCTTAATGCCCTGGAAGTTTTCTCGAAGGAGTGTCCAGCACCCAAAAGTTTAGATCTTAACTGTCATGAAAATATTATTTCGTAACATTTAAACCCCAAATTAACGGAGAGGTAAACACCTAACACTAAACGACATGTAAAAGTCAAATTCTTGTTAAATGCATATTACATTTTATCAAACTTTATCTCCCTAATGGAGATTTTTGTCAACCCACAATAGCATACCCTTTTCACAATTTTATATTCCCTTATTGTGGTCAAATTACAATGGCTTTATGTGTTTAGTAGAACAACCATTTGAATAAGGAGATAAAGTTTGTTCCAAACCAACACCTATTTCACCCTATTTTAAAAGCAGTGAAATGTATTTTATTGGTCGTATTTCACTGTTTCAATTAAAAAAATTTAAATGTTGCCATTTGATATTAACATTATTGATAATCTTGACTTGAAGTGAGTGGAGTTTGATCATTTCTATGGACTAATCCCTTCGGTCCTTATTATAAGAGTTCGGCCACAAAATTACGTTTTTTAAGAAAACATGTAAAAGTTAGTTAAAAACAATACATATGTTTGAAATATAATTTTTTTCCAGTATTACCCTTATTTGTAATGAGATTATAGATAAATATATATATATGGGCATTAATAAGTGTGAAAGAGAGTTAGGGTAAAATAGGAAAAAATGCATTAAATGATGGGACAACTCATTGTAAGCTCTTATATTTTAGACTAAAACAATTCAAAAGTTGGGCTCTTATAATAAAAACAAACAGGAGTATTATCTTATACGTCCCATAGCCATACAATGTTCAAGCAACTTATATGGTCAAAAGTTTAATGTTTTAAACAGGTGGAATTTGATCGTTTCTTATGAGATTAGATCTTGGCATCTTGCTATTAAACATTTATGCGTGTTTGATTATTATAATTTTGACGTTGGCTCAATTCAAAAAATTATTTATTCCGTTAAAATAATGCATTTAGACGTGGTCATAAATTTGATCAAATTGTCAAACACTCTAACTTACGCATTTAGATAAATTTATTAGTAATATAATCATCTAAATTTATTCTTTGGTCTCATCTATAGTGGGAATCAGATTTTAATTTTCCTTTTTTAAAGGAAAAATAGGTTAATTAAAATTAATGGCACACCATCTTGACTTGAAAAAGCAGGTGGAGTTTGACTATCTACTAATTAACCACCAGTTGATGTTCTTAAATATTAAAGTTTAAATTGCTATAATCAAGCTATGTTTGATATTAGCTTTTCAAAATTGTAGTCTTCCAGTAATAAATAACTTGTGATATAAGTTTTTGATATAGCTATCTTACTGGGTCAATTTTGAATATTATCAAGCCTAACAATAAAAATGATATCAAGCTAAAAAAAGCCTTTTTTTCCATTTAGACCATTACCTATGTGTGTAAACACAAATTTTAACACATATATACATTTCTTAAAAAACACTTATACATGTAATCGTGATTATTTAAAAGATAACCAAAACAAATTTAAAACAAACAAAGCAAGCTTCGCCGTCAATGTCAAGGAAAACATAACATTGAAGAACTGTATATTAAGTCATTGATTGATGCTAAAACAATGTTAAAAAAAGCTCTTCTGATGAAGATAACCTTATTTCTTAATTTTTACTTAAAAAGATTATCCAGATGCAATTTACTATGCATTCCATTATTTTGCTATGTTCTAATGCAATCATAAATTAAAGCTTGACACTTGAATCGTATGTCTTTCTCCTTGCTTTTCCTCTGCTGCACTTTAATGACAAGCAAATAGAAGCCTCATCATGATCCATGTAGAAGATGAAAAGAAAGGAATGATAAAGGGATAAAATGCATCTTTTGTAAGGGCACAATGGTCATAAATTTATTTCTAGTCATTCAATATAATTATGATTTTTACAGTCGTTCACAATAAATATATATTAATCCATATAATGATATTAGGTTTTTGGTATAGTTTTTCTTATTAGTTTATACTAATTTAGTAGTTATTTTGAAGGTTATCATGGCGAACTTGAAACAATTATTTGTTGTATAAAAGATCAAACATTTAGCTGTGATCATCATTTTGACTTAAAATTGAACGCGGCTAGATTTGATGGGAAAAATCATCATATAATTTATACATTTCATGATATTGAAGCAAGTTAGTTGTAGAATTTGATCTCAGATTATTTTATTAATTTTTTGGAGATAGAAAATCCATGCGCTCACAAGTTATTTGTTTTTTCAAATACAGGATTTTTTTTATGAGAAAATTAATTACATGTCCCATAAAAGACACATAATTAAGGAGATGTCCCACAAAATGGTAAAATTTAAGTTAGGTCTCTAGGGACCTTATTTGTATTAAGTCCCAATACCAAATTACCCTTTTGTCCCTTTATCTGAATGACAACTTTTGGCATCTTCGCAACAATGTTTTTGCTCTGCGTAACAACAACTTTTGAGCCTTGCCCACAATATATAAAAATTTTGGGTATTAACAACTTTTAGCCTCTCTAGAACAACGTTTTGACCATGCTTAACAAATTAATGAGCACCACTCATAAGTTATTACTTAAGGCCAAAACGTTGTTATGAAGAGGTCAAAATTTGTCATTCAGATATAAAGGGTAAAATGGTAATTTGATCTTGTGACTTAATACAAATGAGGTCCCTAGGCACCTAATTAAGTTTAATTTGGCCATTTTGTGGGATCTCTCCTTAATTATTTGTCTTCCATGGGACTCCAAATTAATTTTCTATAGGGAAAATTAATTACAAGTCTCATATAATGAACTTAATTAAGATGAAGTCCTACGAAATCACATAATTAATCTCTGGTCTCACGAAATTGTTATCGCATGCTCATTAAGTTGTTATCCGCAACTCAAAATTTGTTATTGAATAAGAGTATAAAAGTTGTGATTGTCAAGCCCCAAGTTGTTATTGTCTAGCCAAAAGTTTTTATCGTTATACCAAAAAATTGTTATCACCTGATCAAAAGTTTTTAGTGACTGATAATTTAATAATGTGTTAGTAACAACTTTTGACTAGACCATAACAACTGTTTGGCTTGCTGATAACAACTTAATGGGCATGCGATAACAACTTCTTGATAAAGACCTGAGACTAATTATGTGATTTTGTATAACCTCATCTTAATTAAATTTCTTACATGATAACTCTAATTAATTACCCATTTATCACGTAGTCAGATTTTCTAGATGATATACACCTTTTTATTAATCAATTCGAATATAGAATCAATTGTTTTCTTTATCGTCAGACACGACCAAAATATTAATTAGTTGACTAGAAAAATTGTGTCTTTTTAATTTTGATACTCATTTCCGAAAGTTCAAACGAGATTTTAATTTGATTTAGTGCATTCTTACTTTTCTAATTTTAACGCTACTGTTAATTTTCTAAAGGAGAAAAATAATATTTAAATTTGAAATGCGGAATAAAAATCCCAAGTTGATCTTTGAACCCAATCATTTAATTTTAAACTTAATATATTAAAATCTAA
Source organism: Mimosa bimucronata (assembly GCA_037074515.1). NCBI lineage: Eukaryota > Viridiplantae > Streptophyta > Magnoliopsida > Fabales > Fabaceae > Mimosa > Mimosa bimucronata. Next base: position 10,125,953 of record CM073446.1, read on the forward strand.
TATATTTTTAAGCATTTTAAATTTTAATGCTGACATTGACTACTAATTATATATATTAACACTAATACAGTTTCGAGCGATAAAAATAAATACATCATAAAATTAAAAAATCAAACCAAAACTTTATGTGTACAGGTAAAGTATGCACTTTTGTCTTGTCTATTCAATGTTATGGTTTGGCAAGTTTTCATAATTTATCGAAGCATATAAATATTTATCTTTTGGGGTTTATCCAGTGTTTTTTTATTATTATTCGTATATCTCATGCTTATTCTTAGCTTAGATTGTGCCAAACCAAAAAGTCGCGTTACCTTCTTCGTATTTATTTATTTTCTAAAAAAGTAATGTCTTGTTTTCTTCCGCATAGTGATTATATTATATTAAAATTTTACAGTTAGACAAATTATTTCATTGCTGATTAAATCTTTATGCTTTAAATTAATTATACTAATATAGTTAACTAAGTGGAAACTGAATAGTTCAAACATCTCTATCAAACTCTAAATTAATAAATGGTGGTGATTTAATTATTTTTTTATTATCTTAATTATTATATTGTATTAAATATTTGAATTAAATAAGCTCATCATGTCACTTCCTTTCCAGTTTTATTTTGGTTTCAGGTTTTACCTAAAATAAAACCAAAACCAAACATTTTATTGCATACTTTCTCCCAATTATATTATTGATCAATACATTATTAAGATGAATTATAAATCATTTTCTTATAAGTTTGTGTCGTAATTTTTGTTTATCATAAAAATATATATTAATTTTATTTTATGCCATCATTGCAACAAATTAATCTCCAAAATAATCCCTTTCTGTTTTATACGAAACAGTTTGTTAAATTGCTTCAAATTCAAGAAATATTATTAGATAGAGGTCAATGATTTAAATCCTCTTATTATAACTAATCATTAAAGCATTGGGGGACCCGGGGAAACTACAATGAAGGACCAAAATCTGTGGTACTATATTTTGAAACCTTATATGTGTTACACAAACTTCCTTTTATTGTTGCGATTTTATTTCCATCCACTCAAAATTGTTAATTATATTGATATTTAAATTTTTTGGACTAAAATATCTTTTTTAACATAATAATTATTTAAAAATTTAACCTTTTGGATATTGTTAAATAAATATTGGCATTCTTTTTTTAAGTGAAAAAAAAAAGAAAAATGAAAGAATTAATTGTCAAAAATATTTTTTTAATAAAAAAACCTAACACACACATATTTTTAACGTCACAAACAAATATTTTAAAAAGTTTTAATATGTTTAATAAATTAATTATTTTTTATTTATATTATTAAATTTTAAAATTTAAACTTTTATTAGTAAAAAGTTTATAAAATTTTGAGATTATATAATTTTATTTAAATTTATAATTCAAAAATTTTAAATACATATTTTTCTCGCGATATAAAACATTATTTTTTATTATAAATTGTATATACATTTAATCATAGAAATATCTGTTAAAAGAACAACTTGAATTTCTAATCAAGTTTTAATCTCTTCATTTTACATTATCTACTAGAAATGAAATTTGTGAAACCAAAGGAATTTTAATATCACTTTAATTTGAGGATTTATTAGTATGAAGTGTAAAATAATAAATAAAATATAAGTTAAAGTTGAAAAATTTGTTTTTAAAATCTTTTGATAATATTCCTGACGGTGTTAAAGGATTGGACTAAATTGTATCTTATCATAATAGAAGCGAGGTCTTGTAATTAATGCAACAAAAATGAGGTCAGTGCATTTTACTCTTACTATTTAGTTTAAAAAATCATAAAAACAATTACTATTCTTAAATTCTAAGAATTAACATTAAAAAGTTAAAAAAAAAACTACCCCTTTATTAGGCACAATTATCTTCCTATTAAAAGTAATTATGTTCAAAACATTGTCAGATACTTAAATATAAGTACCTCTATTAATAAGTATTTAAATTTTAGTTCGTGACTTTGTGATTGAGTAACTTATTTCATTAAATCCAATTCACACCATTACCATTAGTATACCCTTCCTATAAAACTAGACTTATGATCCTAGAAATTTTTTCACGCCCTCACTTTTCCACCATCATGCTCTATTAAATTGTTAAATAAAGTTGATATCAAATAAAAGTCCTTGTCTTTGGCCCAAAAAAAATAAAATAAAATAAAAGTCTTTGTCGTCAATAAACAAACAAATAAAGTCATACTTCACGCCTCACGGAACCCATTCCACATTATCAAATTTAATTGCTTTGTAGTATCAGCATTGAAAACAAAAGCAACTTGAACATTCTGAGAAGAAATCTATTGACCGGCCAGCTCATTAATGTAGATTTGATTCAGCAAATCTGTAGCAAGATGCTCACCTTGTGTAGTTTGTGTGTTGTCGCAGGTAGGTGTCAACGAACCAAGTAAAATATGATGAGAATAATTTAATATTTTTCATTTCATTCCAAATTTTAGTTTTTGGGCCTTTAAAATAATTAGTACTTTTAAGGACTCTTTTAAACAAAATGCTCCCTCCTATGTTAAAATCAGGAGCATGATTACAAATAGTAAAGAAATTAATTAATATCTTGACTTTTTGTAGAAAATGTGTCGTTGGCTTTCTTAAAATGGATCCTCTTATTATTATTATTATTATTATTATTATTATTATTATTATTATTATTATTATTATTATTGCCAACAGATCATCAAAATATCTACAAAATATCTAAAAATCAATCATAAATTGTGCTTTGCTTAGAATAGTAGTCATTGATCTTTTGAATTTTGAAAGATATTTAAAATTATGCTACGGTTAATTAAGTATATAAATGTATGGAAGCCTTTTGAAACGTATCTATATACTTCTCTAAGAAATCTATATACTTCTATAAGAAACCTCCAAGCACTAATCTTATATTCTTATTAGTCCATATGTTCTATGACATCAACTATTATTGCATCTATCATTGGAGCCACGTGTTCAATTAAGCCACATCATCATACATGGCACTAGTCATCGCATCAATTATAATCATTATGGTTATAATTAGTTGAGGGGAAAAGTATACAATAATTTCAATGACCAATACAAGATCATTAACCATCCACAGAGACTCCATATATTTACTGTTCATATTTTCAACTTTCCTCCCATAAATGAGATTGCACTTGGCTTAACAACTAAAAGTAAAATATTTAATTTTTAGTTTATTTTCTTCTATTTTAATTTTTATCTTTAAAGTCTTAAATGAAATCCAAACCTTCATATATTTACTGTTCCGTGCATCACACGGAGGAGAAAAATCTAGTTTACGCTAAAACTATGGCATTCACAAAATTGAAAATCATCTTTTGTGTAATTAATAAGGATAATTTAGAAATAACAATTATATTGGCTCCTATATATATTTAGGATTACAGGGACAGTATTACCTTATTATGGTGATCATTTGGCATAGTTTTTCCTAAAAACACAATCTTCTGAATTGTTGTAGTTTTGTCTCTAATGAAGAAAACAAGAAATTGAATTAAATAACTTTGTTTTAATTAGTTTTAAAATAGAACTGCTAAATGAAATCGAATCACATTTTTTAAACTATTGACTTTCAAAATGTGTACTAGTCACTACTCACTAGATGCATATCGATAGTAGCTACGTGAAATCATGTGGATTATTATTCATATAAGTTAAATCAAATTAATGAAGGACATTATTAATGTGATTATTACTGTTGCAGTCAATCTAGAGGTCAGCTAACAAAGGCGGTTGACAAATCCTGGAATTTGTATTGTTTATATATATATATATATGCTAATTTGAGGTAATTAACATAATTGAGATACAATATTGGTCCATAAGGGCTTAAATAATAATCTAGACCCTTAAGTAAAATTAGCATGAAAATAGGATTAAATTTCCATAATTAAAGATCAATTATCATTAGTTATTTTTAGAGCTCTTTGATTCTTGTTTATTGCATGTTTTACTTCTAGGGTCGCCCGAGGACCAATCTGCATGAGAAGAAGCAAGAAAATTGGGGCAAAAAGCTGAAAATTCAATAAGAAAGTCAAAATACATGTTTCTGGACAAATTGTGAAAATTAAAGAAAATGACCTAGAACTTTCTAAAAATTGCTGAAAAGCCCCTCGTTGGCCATGGCTAGCTACAGTGAACACCACAGCGAGGCCCATGACGAATGCAAGAATTCTGCAGAATCAGCTTAGGATTTTGGACCCAAACTGGGTTATACCAGGTACCCACTCTTCGAACCTGACTCAAAACACATTAAGCACGATTTAGGGACTCATTTGGCTCAGATTTGGAAACCTATCGCACGACACACTCATTTTCTCTCATCTCATCTCCTTGCATCTTCCATTTTCCTTCTCCAAATCTCATGGCTTCCATTTTCTTTCTGTTGGTTGATGATCTTCCCTTTAAGAGCAGCAACTAAACTCTTGTATTATTGGTGATGATGGAATTCTAGGGATGAGCTTTGACAAATCTCTTATTTGTGTGGTTTTTATATGCTTAAATTGAGGCAATTAACATGATTAAGATGCAAGTTTTGGTCTGATAATGTCAAATTGAATATCCCAAACTCTAAAGGAAAATGAGTGTAAAATTAGGAGTAATTAGCCATAATTGTAGATTAATTGTATTAATTAATTTATAGGGCTATTTGATCTTGGTTTTATCTTATTTTCACTTGTAGGGTCGCTTAGGACCAAAAGATCGGACCCGGGATGAAGAAGAAGGCCAAACAAATGAGCAGAAACAAAGTGACCTCGCCGCGGAGAGCAGACGGCGAAAAGGGCCTCCAAGTTCCAGAAAGAAGTAGTCCTCGCCGCGGCGAACGGACGGCGAAAACCCCTGGACAGGCAGAACCAAACCTTGCTCGCCGTGGCAAGCCGACGGCGAACGGACATGTTCTGCAGAATTTTCAGTCGCGTTTTTAGGCCTGAATTGGATCCAACTTGATACCCACTCACTTGACCCGACTTGGGGGACATAAAACACGAAAGCTAGACCCCATGAGGGCAGATTTGGTTCACATTTCACACCCCAAAGCCCTAGCTCTCTCTTCTCCATCTTCATCTTCATCTTCTTCACCTTCTCCTCCCTTACATCCATGGCTTCCACACCTTCTTCTCTTGCTGTTGGTTCTTCCATGGAGAGTAGCAGCTAGGCTCCACCATTCTTGGTGGTGAGAGCCAAGGGATGAGCTTGAAGCTTGAATATGGGAGTTTCTCTAGTTCTAAACCTTCCTCCATTTGTTGTATTTATGCTTTTCTAGGGTTCTAGGGTTGCATTTATGGCACTTGGTTGAGTGTATTTATGTCATTAGGGTTAGAAACTATGTTTATGTTATTTCCTTCTTGTATAATGCTTGACATTGCTACTTATTAGCTTTGAGTTTAATGAAATTTATGGGTTCATAGTTTTGTTATTCTCTTTGTGAAAATTATGTGCTAATGCAAGGTGGCTTGGTTAGTGGATTAAGAGTGTTAAAGCTATTTGCTTGAGGGAGATGGCATAAGAATTAATTGGTTGTGTTGAGATATTGGGCAAACACTCTTTAGGTCCTAATTTATTGTATGGGTGGCCATCAATGGATTAGGGTTTAGAGAGAAATTTAGAGCAATTATGGGGTGGCCCAAATTGTGGATTTAAAAGTCTTGTATAATCAATTATTTCTTGATTTTGAACTTAATCAACTTGGGTTAAATTAAGTAATGTGCGGGGTTCCGGCATTAATTAAGTTAACATAAGCCTAGCCTAGAGGGGTTCCTCTAGGGCTCTTTAGAAATCAATTAAACTCCCTAAAAATCTTTAGAAGCAATGATTCCCGAATCTCTCATTCATCAAGAATGATCTTTATCCCATTCTCATCCAAATCTCACTTTTAATTCCCACTTTTTACTTTACCTTTTGCACATACCAAACTTCATACTAAAACCAAACAAAAATGCTCTTTACCCGTCTGTTCAAGTTTACATATTAGTTATTAGGAATCATATTACACTAGGCTCCTTGAGATCGACACCCAGGGTTAGCTTCCACTATCCCCTCGGGTTTAATTTCTTGGAGAGCTGACTCGAGGCGGCACTGCTCTGACATAACCCCAACGGTTAGGTGCTCTTCAAGCTTGAAGCTTCAAAGGGGAGTGTTGTTCACCATTCTCTCTTCATTATGTGTATTGCAATCGTTTTAGGGTTCTAGTAATTGTTCTATGCATTTTGATGTAATCTTAATTTATATTATTGTATGAGAGTAGTGGTAGAAACAATTTATCTTGTTGCTTTTCTTTGCATGGATGCTTGACATTACATCTATTGGCTTGAACATATTTTATTTGTATGGGTTCATCATTTAGATATGTGATTTTTCATTAAAATCTTGTGCTAAGTGAGGATTCTTGCTTAATGGATCATGGTGTCAAATGCTTGTGTTTAGAAATTGACAAGTAAACATATTGATTTGCTTGAGAAACATCGGGTTTAAATTTATTAGTTCCAATTCATTGATTTTTTTTGGGTTCCATTAAGGAATTGGAATTAGTAGATTAATCATGTTACAATTCGGGGTTCTGATTGTAGGATCAAAAGTTCTTTACAATTAGTAGGTTAATTTTGGTCAAGGTGCTCAATCAACTTAGATTAGAAGGGTTAGTGTGTGGGGTTCCAGCATTAACCCTTCTAATCCAAGCCTAGTGGGTTCCTCTAAGGCTCATTGAAAAATCACTACTACAAAAATATTCTATAGCAGCGCTTTTTTTGACCCTATATCAGCGCTTTTAAGTGTTGTTATAGCCAGTGCTGCAGTAGGTCATATGACCTATTACAGCGCTTATTTTGTGTTATAAGCACCGCTATAGGTAACCTAAAGCGGCGCTTATAATCTCAAATAGGTCATACCTATAGGAATTATTTTTTTTAAAAAAATAAAAAATAATACCTATAGCAGTGCTTATTAATAAAAAAAAAGCACTGCTATAAATAACCTATAATAGCACTTATTATGTAATAAGCGCTGCTATAGGGTCATATAGCAGCGCTTATCACGTAATGAGCGCTGCTATATGTAACCCTATAGAAGCGCTTATCACGTAATAAGCGCTGCTATAGGCATTATTTTTTAAAAAATATTCATTTATTTTTGTTTCACACCCTCCTGCATCAGTGCAAAAAACCAGCAACTTTATACCATTCCAACCAAACCATATATACATACACACCAGAAAAGTCATACTAATGTACAGTTAAACCAACCATTGTAAGTTGAAAACAAAAGCATACTAATTAATGAATGGATCATCTAATTTTGGAGAAAAGAGGGTATACATAAGTGCACCATTCTTCAATTAGTGCATTAATTTTTTCCCTCAACAACATGAAGCAACGAGCGTCTGGGTAATACTGCACGAACACATTTAAATGACAAGTAAATTTACTTGAAGTCTAACAAGTACAAACACATTACAGTTGGAAAAATATAAAACTTACTGTTAGTGGGATGCTGAGTCGATCATGTGTGACGATATCCCGCATGTTTTGCATCACATAGTACCCACAGTCGTTGTTATTGGGTTGGTAGGGGCACTGTAACAAAAAACACCAAATATATCATATAAGAAATATTTATGTTATATTTTAACTATAGATATATTGTTTCAAAAATTGAATAACTTTATAAAACTTGGATTGTTTGCCACTTATAAGCATCTTTCGGGTCAGGGGCTCTGGAATACTTCAACTGAACATTGGCCCGAAAACTAGTCAATACTCTGAAAAAAATATATTAAATTAAATTTATTAGCTAGGATCGGGCATAAAGTGACAAATAATACAACGCATTCAAATAATGTTGACATTCACTTACCCATTGAAGAGTCGCATCAAATCTGGGCGATTATCTGGGAAAGCAGATTCCACAGGATCCAAATAGTAAATTAAGGGTTCCTCTTGTGCCATCGGATTGATGACAAGCAAAATCCAATGTAGCCTAAAATGTTTTATAACGTTATGTCATTATATATATCTATGATGTTCGAAACTAAAAATACAATGAAAACTATAATACGTATAGACTGACCCTGTATTAGGAGCTAAGAATAAAGTTTTGGCTATTGCCTTTAAAGAGAAACGCCTTTGAATCACTTTGAACTGTCCTCACGTTTCGAGCCCGCAACTTGTGCTATCGAATAAGGGCTTATGAATTCGAACGAAACGTGGTGCCCGGCGATCATGACATGTTCATGCAGATACCTTCATAGAAACCATACCAACTCCTAATTAGTGTAAAACTTATGACATTGAATGAAACCACAATGGAAACGCATATATACCTGATCCATAAATTGATAACCGTAGCACCGACCCATCTTTGGTTAAGCACCTCCATTACCTGATCCTTAGAAAGAGCGTCAGTGAAATTTACCTCATCAAATATAGGCCTGCTGAATGGAATCAAGGCAATAGCATCGCGAGATACGGTAGCTGCAAATGCTCACAACCGAGCACGATATGGCGTTTCGACGCTTGTATCTTCAATCACAGGATCAGGCACTTGAACTTTTTTCTTACCCTTAGCTTTTGGTGCCTATAAACCGTGTAAATAGAAAGTTTAAAAATTCATTCCAATAATTAAGAAGAGTGCTAGTTTAAATTAATTAGCAAATAATCACCTGTGGCAACGGATCGGTACGTGTACTCTTTTTCTTGATTTGAGCAGCTGAACCACGGGTACCTTTGACATTAGCCACTTGTGCTTTCTTTTCCATAAATTGGGTACCCTGTAAAAACATGTAAATAAAAGAGCGTTATTCAAAAACAATAAATGCTATTGGAAATGTTATTAGTAAATAATTACCTGTGGTGTTGGCGCAATCAAACCAATGGGCCAAGCAACATATGCACCGACAACCTCTCCGACCCTAGTCATCGAATCAGGAGTAGGGAATGGTAACGGGGCCCAGTCGTTGTACGAGTATTCAATCAATACCCTCAGTGAATTTTCAGGCAACGGTGAGTTGTGCAAGGTCATGTTAGAAGTGTTGTAGACCTTGCCAAACGCAACAACCTCACTGAAAGATTGATCCGTATACAGCATGCACTTTGTCTCGCCCTACGAAAGAGTTGTCAACATTAGGTCACAATCGATAATATAACATAATCATTGTTAGTTTGTTAGTAGAAAATGTATGAACTTCCTGAGGAAAGTCAGCCCTGGGCATCGTACAGCTATCCCTGATGCTTGGACTCTCGACGGAAGGAATGTGACTTTGATGCACGAAGTTAGACTTTTGTGATGCAACATTGCTTTGCTAGAAGAATTCGAACATCTTCTCATATCATTGTTGCATTTCTTCATTCCGTCGTTCCATTTCCTCGTGCCGTCTTTGCATTTCCTCATTCCATCGTTCCATTTCCTCGTTGCGTCGTTGCATCTCAAGCATCTCCTCCCTCATAGTAAGAACTTCATCTTTCAACGCTCTAACATCGCCTTTTGATGCCCTCTTTTTGCGCCCAAAGTGAGATGAGGGCGTGACGCCTACACCCGCACCCCGAACACGGCCCAAATACTCAGGGCGATCGAGTGCTCTGTTGAGGAAATCGTCACTGCCAAATTTGTTGACCTTGTCAGGGCATTCTTGCGTTAACAAAACCTATAAAAAGGAGGAAGGATTATTAGTTATTAACTTAGCAAAGTCACCATTTAGAAAAATTTTAGAAATTCCAAGAGAATGACTTACAGATCGTTCATGGACTCTTCTAACCTCTTCATGAACGATGGTACCGTCCGCCTTCGAGTGACCTCTGACCTAGAGGTCATGCCATGGTGGCCTACCGTCTAGGCCCTGTTCCTCAATCTGTCATGGTAAACCAGGTGAACGTATAAATTAATCACGCAAACATTTATTCATAATTTTGGAACCAAAAGCGTTACTAACATACCATATCTTCCTCCAATTCAAGAAATGTCTTTCATCCGCCCATATACGGATACTCACAGCTCTTATTCGCTTGGCTATTTTTTTTACTTCTTTCTTGGAACTCCTTAGTCAAACGTTGTCGCACAAATCCATCCCAATGTTCTTGAGTAATTGTATCCCCGGTGCATTCTCGAAGCAGATAAGGTTAAATAATAAGGTTCAGAGAATTAAGTTTAAAGGAAATAACCTATATAAAGACAAAACTGGGAGGAATTTAGAAATTATTAAATAAAAAAAATAAGTTTAAATATTCTGGGAATTAAATATAGAGCAAAATGATCTATCCCAGTGCTCTTTACATAAAAAGCGCTGGGATAGGGTAATAAAAATTCAAAAAAATCTTTGAGGAATTTAGAAATTATTAAATAAAAAATATAAGTGTAAATAATAAGGTTCACAGAATTAAGTTTAAAGGAAATAACCTATATATTAATAAAAATTGCAAGGGAAGCTTATCACAGCGCTTATAATTATTAAGTGCTGGGTATGCTTATACCTATACTAGCACTTTTATTTCTAAAGCGCTGGTATAGGTCATCTTATACCTATCCCAGCGCTTACGTTTGGTAAGCGCTGCTATTGTTGTGCTGCAATAGAGCATTTCTGTAGTAATGAATTGACCACTTTTTCTCCAAAATAATTTTTGAAGCAATGATTCCCCAAATTTTCATTTGTCAAGAATATCCATCCCATTTTAGTACAAATCTCCCACTTTGTCCAATTCAATTTGCTTTTGAACATACACACTTTTTATATCACTTCCTCACCAAAAACACAATACAATGCTTTATTTTGCCCCGTTTACTACAAGTTTGCACTCTAGTTATTATGTTTCCATTTGCATTAGGCTCCTTCACACTGACACTTGATGATAGCTTTCACTATCCCTTGGGTCTAAATTTCTTAGAGAACGGATCTAAGGCACACCAACTACGCCAAGTATTGGTGCTCTTCAGTTGTAAAGTGTTTCATCTAACACAACTGGTTCATTATATATGGATAGATAGACAAATTATATATATATATATGTATATATCATTTTCAGTTAAGATTAAAATAATGAATTTGGAACTTAGCTGATTAAATATTGCATCGATCAAGCAAAAGATCTAAATTGAAGTCAACTAATAAAGAAGTGTGTTGATGGTGTCAACTTGACAAACAATAGAACCGATAAAGCCGGCCGCCAGCCCATCACGAACTCAGGTGTAAACAGGCTGGCCAGAGAGCTTGCGGGTTTAGGCCAATACAGTAGGCCTACATTTTTTATCTCTTACTTTTAAGAATTCATATATTAAGTTTAAAAAACATAATTTCTTGTTTAAGACATGCATATTATCTAAGAATTAAATTGTTTTAGTAAATAAAATAGTTTGATTATTTTCGTTAAAAAATTTTCTTGAGGCAAATATTTTACATTTTTATAGTTCAATATATGTATATCTCACTAGCTTCTCTTTATAATATATAGTATGTGATATTATGACCTCCTCAATACAATTGAAATTTTTTTCTATTTGACTATTTCTTTATCTTACGTCAATAAAAACGTATATATGTTAATATTTTCAACAGGAAATTTTTTTTACTCAAATATTTAGAACCAAGCTAAAGACCATTGGAAATTGAGCAATTTTTTTTTTTAAATCTGAGCAAAATGAACAATTTTTTTTGTAAATATGTCATTAAAATTTCACTGTGTTAATAGATACTTGAAAACTGTAAATTATGATATATGAACAGAAAATTTCACATCAAAACAGTTATATGAAAATAAATTAAAATCACTAGAAAAAAAGTCAAAACATCGCAAAATTATTAAGAATAATCACAAAATAGGATGTATATATTATAAAATTTTAAATATTAAGATTCTCGATACAAAATGTTCATAAAAAATTTAATGATAATAAATAATTACAATTAAATATTTTTAATTTCATTAACAAAGAAAAGTCATAATAATAGCATCGTACTAATAAGTTTTTTTTACCAAAATTAAATATAAAAAAGGTTGGCCCTTTTTGGCCGCTTGCTATTTTTAATGGCCATTAAGATTTTTGGGTCTAAAAGGGTCGGCCCATTTTTCCATCTCTACAAAATACAAGACGTAATTAGCTAATTTACAATGATCAATAAATTTTGATTAAGTCATTTAATGTATAATAAAATTTACCAATTTATTCTTATTATTGAATTTAATTTTTAAAATATGTATATATTATTGGTCACCTCTTTCTCTCTCCTACCAGGGGTAAAAGTAGAAATGATCATTATTTATAAATTTTAGACCAAAATATTAGATTCTGTTTGGTGTCAGGGGAAGGGAAAATTTACAAAATTTTAGGTTCTGTTTGGGCACCTCTTTTTGCATTATTTGTTTGTAATTAAATATTAATTACAAATTTTTTTAATTAATATTTAATACTCTTTTATCTTACATATTATATTTCTTAAAATATCACAGCCCTATTTCTTCATTTTTTAAGAATTCAACTCACAAAAATTTCCCCTCCCGTCCCCTCCAAATACCTCATACCAAATAGCTCCTAAAACAACCCTTAAAAAACTTCTTATACATTGGAATGGAGGAGAATACTAAATTGATGGTAGCTCGACGCTTGTTCTTATCAAAGTATTCCCTCTATCCCCACATTTAAGGGCCCAATATTTGAATGTGTTTGTCTATTTTTATAAAAATTTGTCTAGATTTGTCAAAGTATTTAATGAATTTTTTCTTATTTTACCCATTATCATTCTCTCTCTTGTCATTCTATTTTCATTTCCATTTCTATCATTAATAGTATTATATTTATCTCTCTTATATACCATATCATAAATATAGGCAAACATGAAAAAAATTATTTCAAAATATTTATCATTTTCAACCGCTTTATTTTAATCTGTATGATTTTGTCATTTAATAACTTAGATAACAGAGGGAGTAAATCAATATATATCTCTAAATGTTGTAATCACGGTAACCTCCCTTAACTCCGTTAAAAAAAGAAATTTTGGTAAACTTGGCATAACCACTCCCATTATTCCGTTAAACAAGAAATGACCCATGCAATTTCATTTATTCCGTTAAACAAGAAATGACCCATGCAATTTCATTAAAATGAATGCCGCAATTAATGTGGGCAATAAAATGGATGCGCCAATAATTCTAAAAAAACCCATCAGCTCCAATTTGGGAAAAATAAAACCCCATCAACTCCTATAATTTCGTTACATGTTAATGAATAATTAAGGATTCAATCAAGTCATAATGGTGCCATTTCAGCCTCCTCCAATTCCTCTTATCGCTTTCCCTTCTCCAAATGGCCAAAAATCTTTTTTTTTCAATCAATCCTATATTTTTTCTCTCCAATAGTTACTCTAATTAATCCCATATTTATTTCTCTCCATCCCATATTTATTCTCTCAAGCTTTTATTGTTAATTTTTTTTTTGCCAACATTGGAAAATCTTTTTTTTTCTTTGGTCAATAAATACCCTTTAACCATGGGATGCTATTAAGGATATTTCAGAAAATCTGTTTTTTTTCTTTTTGCCAATCAATTCAATCTAGTATTTGTTTCTCTCCAACTGTCATTCTTATTAATCCCCTAATTACTCTGTTACTGTTATTTCTTTTTTAGCTCCCATATTTATTCATATACAAATTCATAACTAAATATAATTGTAACGTTCAAATTATATACCAATTAATAAAATATTAACTTAATTTTTTATTGATGCTTTATCCCATATCATGGGGATATTCTCTTATTATAAATATAAATGTAAGTTATATCAAATTATAAATTATTTATATTAATTGTTAACATTTTATATGCCTCTCACCCTTACGTTACAACTCATTGCCTCCCATCTCCATAAACTCATTATCTATTGCCTCTTTGCATTCACTATTCCTAGGCTGGATTCATTTAAAACTATTGTTATATAAGGGCAATCGCTCTTCAGTGCTTCTTACAAATCTTTCTCCTGATTCTTCCTATTCATAATTTCGGTGAACCTTTGGTGCTATAGTCGCACTTTCAAAGGATAAGCTGAAGGAGATGTAGTCTTCCTTTACTTTGTTTTATCCTTTTCATTTTTTTACTCGAGTTTTGAAATATTGGTTTGATGATGGTTGCTCTAATTTTTCTTTTTTTAAGAACAATGGGGTTTGTTTCCTAGGTTTTTCAATAAATAACATTGTTAGAGCATTTTAACATTTTCAGGTATGATTTCTCTTAAACTACTCCTATTTTAATGTTCCTAATTTTTCAAAGGGTTGGTTTGGTTTTTATTTTTGTTTCCCTTAATCGTCATGTTTATAGTCTATCCCTTCCATCATCCTTTTTTTTCCTCGCCTACCTACAGAGACATAGGAAGAAGTGAAACTTGCAATGCATTTTGGTATTTGTTCACTTTGATTTATTTGGTCTAAACCTATAATCTCCTCAAGCTTTAACGTTTTGTTTCTTTTCATTTTTTTCCAATTATGGCCATTGATTGTGTAACAATTGGTGTAACATTCATTCTTCACTCTTTTTTTGTTATCATTTATATTCTTTTTGCTATTATTTCTTTTTCTTTTGAAGTTTAATTCTCTATCTCATCCTTCATAACTCAAAACAAAGGAGACCAAATAAAAGGAATGTGATATTGAAACGTCTAGATTAATCTCATGAAGTTTTTTGTGTTAATTTCTTAATTTATTCTCCCTATCATTATTTCACCTATTAACAAGGGAAGTCGATTTTTGCTTGACACTACAACATATTCTTCCTTTGAACAAAAACATGTAAATTTGAGAGAACAAAAACCTGCAAATTTGAGGTTCATGGTGCACGCACTACTACAAAAAGCCCTTTTTATGTCACCAATTAACGTCACTTATTTAAAAATGTGACATTGAAAACAAAGAGGAAAGAAACAACATCACACTTAAAATTAAGTGTGATGTTGAAACTTTTCAACGTCACACTTAAATTAAGTGTGACATTGAAAAGCACTTTCCATGTCACACCAAATTTTGGTGTGACATGGAAAATGTAAACCACTTTCAACGTCACACCAAAATGTGGTGTGACGTTGAAAGTTGTTTTCCACGTCACACCAAAATTTTGGTGTGACGTGGAAAACCCGTCCCTCCTTTTTTTTCATTTCCCGCCCCCCCTCCCACATTGAAACCACTTTCAACGTCGCACCAAAATGTGGTGTGACGTTGAAAGTTATTTTCCATGTCACACCAAAATTTTGGTGTGACGTGGAAAACCCGTCCCCTCCTTTTTTTTTATTTCCCACCCCCCCACTTTAATTTTTTCATTTCGCGCCCCCCAAAATAAAAACCATCAACTCTAGCTGTCTCCCATCCCCACCCCCCCAAACAAAAACATCAGCTCCAACTCTCCCCCATCCACACCCCCCGTGTCCTCAGCTCCCCTACCCCCCCCCCCAAACGCCCACAGCTCCCCCCTCCAACACCCCTAGCTCCCCCCTGGTGCCCACAGCTCCCCCCTTCCCTCCCCCACTGCTCCCCCCTAGCCGCCCCCCATCCCCCTCACCCTCCAGCTACAGGTTCATTTCTTCTTTTCTTTTTCCTTTTCTTTTTCTGGTAATTAAATATGCAATTTCTATAGGGTTCTTTTTTTTTACTTGTTCAAGGTTTTTTTTAGCTCTATTTTCCTCCTATCGGGTTCAACAATTTCAATCGTGCCTCCGTTCGCAGCTTCACGTCATCCAGGTTCCTTCTTTTCCTTTTTTTTCCTTTTTTTTCTTGATAATTAAATCTGGTGCCTTTTTTTTCTCAATTGTAAATTGCAAAAAATGCCATAGAATATTTAATGGTTTTGTAAGTCTTGTAAATTGGTCTGCCATAGAATGTTTAATGTTCAATTGTAAATTGGTTTGCAAATGCTGTTACGTTGTAATTGTTGCAAATATTTCATACTTGCCAAAATGTTTTATAAGTCTTGTAAATTGGTTTGAATAGGTTTTTGTTCTCAAATTGCTGAATATCAACGGGGAATAGAAAAATTAAAAACGTTTTTTTTTTAAAAAAAGAAACCACGTCACATAATATCTTGTGTGACGTGGTTTCCTGGAAACCATGTCACAAATATATTATGTGTGACATGGTTTCCAGGAAACCACGTCACACAAGATATTATGTGTGACGTGGTTTCCTGGAAACCACGTCACACATAAATATTATGTGTGACGTGGTTTCTCCGAGCAACTTACAACGTCACACATAATATTATGTGTGACGTTGTTTCTCTGACTTTTTATGTCACTTGTTTATGTGACGTTAAAAGTCTATTTTCCATGTCACTTGATTCAATGTCCCTTGAAAAAGTGACGTGAAAACCCCCAAAATTTGTGACATTAAAAGTACTTTTTGTAGTAGTGACGTAATGTTGGTCAAGGCCGTTATATGACTTCTATAGTTTTAATGTGATTTATCTCAAAGTAAATAAAAAATTAATATATTTTATTGAATACGAAAAATTCTCAAAATCCCACTTTTCAAAGTAATTTTCTGAGTTTGTTATAAAATATAATTGGAAAAATGAATGAATCTCTGATTTGATTCATTCTTCATGTACATGAAGTATAATAGCTATCAATATCAATTATATTTATAACGATTATATCTTTGGTAGGTACTTAATCAATAAATCAATGTGCCCTTTTAATTTACTTCACATGATAAAAAAAACTAATTCATCAATCAATATGATGAAATGATTTATTCTTAATCAAAATATTCCTTAATTTTTGAAGTATAATTCATTTAATTTAAAAGATCTGAATAATCATGCCTATCTCAATAGCAAACTCAAACTCACTTATTAATCGACATTATGACATTAACTATTTATATTTAAAATCCACCTTCATTTTTGAAATAGAATTCAATGAATTTGGTACATACATAAGTTTGTTATCATATATAAACAAATTGGTTTAAGTTGGTGATTTTTAAAATCTAAAGTACCTGACTGAATATGAAAAAAAAAGTTTCAAAAAGAGAGAAGTTTTATCAACATGACACTCACAAAAAAAAAAAAAAAAAAAAAAAAAAAAAAAAAACTCACAAAAGATTTATATACTTTACATCTCCACCTTCTAAATAGTAAATAAATTTTTAAAATGGTCTCAATAAAAATAAGGCATATTTATAAATTGCAATTTTTATCATGTATACTATTGTCTTGAGGTAAAATAAATAAAAACATTTAACAAGCGTTCATTTCATGTACAGCTTCATAACAAACATAATTACAATGCATTTAAATTTTCAAAATATACTTCATAAAAAAGGACTTCATCAAAAAATAATTCTAAAATATTTTATATGACTTAATTATCTTCATTTGTATACATATAGGTATTTTTTTTATCAAGAGTACAAGTAATTGTTGAATTTCTTAAACTAAATAAATAACAAAAAAAAAATAAGAAGCAAAATGTAGAATGATCAACACAAACTGTGCAATAAGATAGAAAAATCTAGAATAAATAATACAATCCGTGCAATGCACGGGGAGTTGCGTCTTGTTTATTAGTGAATGCGATCGTGATCATAAATTCATAATGGTAGGTCCATGATTAGGATATTATTCGAATTTAAATGTCGGCGTCATTGGAATTTGGAAAACCATTGCGCCAACGGCTTCCTGTATCCAATGGGAGATGAACCCCTCCTTTTCTTTTGATTTAATTTACTCTTAAATTCCTTGTTCATCTGGCTTAGGCAATATGGTGATTTAATTTACTCAATTTTGATTATTTTATTTTCACAATATTCTTCTATTAGAGTTTTGTCATGTAATGTTAGAAACAGACAGCTTAAGATAAAAAAAGGAGTATGATTATACCGTTAACGAGAGTCTGCAATACTTTTGTAAAGTTATTATGAGTTTACTTTGATTAAAAATTTACAAGAGTCTACCAGCTAGCCGTTTTTATTACAAATTGCTAGTAATGACCTAATGCCCAAAATATATATTATATTATTATTGGAAGCATTCACACTGTGTTAGGAGGCGTTCACGTGGAAGTTGAATGAAAGGAGAGTCACACCATTTATTTCGTCATCTTGATAAGTCCATCGAAAAAAAAAAAATGGTCATGTTATAAGTTCATAGTGGGAGTAATTAACGTGAGAATTAGAATTTTACCTTTCTTAATAAATGTAGGGAGAAAAGGAAGATGAAACACAATGTACCAATAGAATATTTTTTAAACACCTCTTCATAAATATAGGGTAAAATTAGAAAATTTTATTAATTTATATCAACTTTAATTAGTTAACCACTTTTCCTTGGTACTACGTGGGAATCAGGATATATAACAATGGTATTAATATCGGTAGGGGTATCCAAATCCGGGACCAGGATTGGGAAATTACCCATTCTCTGATTCCGTCCTGGAAGGGAGCCAGGATTGAGATTAAGTCCTTTTCCGGGGATTTCCTGGCTGTTATTGCTAGGAACAGGACCAGGATTTCTCCAAAAAAAAAAAAAAGAAAAAAAAGTTATGGTTGTTGTGTGGTTGGGGAAGAGGACGACAAAGAGGGGAGGAAAGGCTTGCATCTATGCTAATCCAAGACTAGTGTTAATAAAACTAATAAGATATATAAAACGAGAGCTAGGAAAAAAAGAATAAGTTAATATCGAGATTTTTCATAAATTTATTAAAAATTAGATAAATCAAGGACAAGGAGGAGGAGGAGATAGTGCAACTCCCTTCAGCAAATTCCTCAGCTTTATTATTATTATTATTTTATTTATCCATGTGTACTCAGCACTACTAGCAACCAATCTAAGAGGATTACTCTTTCTCACTCTCTCCATCAAGAACAAGCAAGAAAATTCGCACATTGAAATCGAAGAGGAATTGAAGTTTCAAAAGTGTGGGGATGAAGAAATGGAGTGGGTTGGTGTGGCCGCCTGTGAGGAGAATTGGGTGGGGTGTCATGTCAAGGTTGAAGAGAGGGAATTTAAATGGGCAATCTGGTCATTTGCCTTTCACACATAATCAAACTTAGGTCTTTAAGGACCTCAATTTAATTTTGACATTTCATGGGACTTCACCATAATTATATTCTCTATATGGGACCTCTGATTAATTTTCCAATTATTAATACTGTCATTTCTCTTATATATACAAATCATCAAATCCTTTAAACCTGAAGTTCCAGCGCAACTTAGAGGGATCACCACCATGTCTTTTTCACAACCCTTCTTTCAGGCTTCAGTAACTCCAGGTACGATCTCTGTGAAGTTTAATGTTCCAAACACAAAGTTATATATAAAGATTGTTCATAAAAATGTCAGATACCATCATCGTCTAGTATTAAAAACGAAAGGTTTGGAAATTTTAAACATAAACTCCCCAATCTTTCTTTTTTCTTGAGCTTTCTAGCAAGCACCTTTTCAACTCAGTTAACTCCTAATTAGGACATGTGTTCAATAAAATCTGATGATATCTTTATGCTTTATTGTTCCAGCAACTACGGCTGCGCTCACCAGCACAGAGAATAAAGTTCAGAATAAACCAAATATTGTAAATATCCGCTTTTAACTCTACTTTTACATTCATAAATATTTCGGTATTTATATTTTTCTTATTAAACGCATACAGATGTTTGAGGAGAATAAGGAGAAAATAAAGACGATGTTCAATAAAGTTGAACTGTCTGTATCTAGTTATGATACAGCTTGGGTGGCAATGATACCATCACCTTCTTCTCCACAAGCTCCTTTATTCCCTCAGTCTCTGAATTGGTTATTGGAAAATCAACAAAATGATGGATCATGGGGTCTTTCTGATCGTCACGAGTTGTTAACCAAAGACTCTCTTCTATCTACCTTGGCTTGTGTTCTTGCTCTTAAGCAATGGGGCGTCGGCGAACAGCAAACTTATAAAGGTAATATATATATATATATATATATATATATATATTCATATGATTCATTTAAGAGAAATTCATTTATGAGGAGGGCCCTTTAATTTGGAGAATTTCAATTTTAATGGTAAAGATAGAGATATAGAAAGATAGGCGCGAGCCCCACTTTTGTATGACGCACATGCCACATGTCTAGTTTGCTTATACATCCATTTATATATTATTATCTTTTGCAAATTATAGGTTTGTTTAAATTTATTTAGGTAATTTGCTGATTATGTCTTTTTTTGAACCTGTATGTTAATTAGTTAATTGACCAGAGAATCTTTTGCGTGTCATGTTGAAGGACTTGAATATATTGAGTCAAATATTGGTTCAGCTTACAATGACGAGCAATATTCTCCAATTGGATTTGATGTTATATTCTCTCATTTACTTGAGGAAGCCCAAAAATTAGATCTTAATATTTCTCTTGGAGGAAAACATTTGGTGTCATTCATCCATGAGAGAGATTTGCAGCTCAAGAGGTGTGTGCAGCTATCTTTAAACTGTCGTATTAGCTCAAATTTTTTTGAAAATATATTAGCTCAAATTTGCACTGGCTTATTTTTTAGAACAGAATTTTTAAATCAGCGCCTAAAATTATAAGCGTACTTAGAAATTGTTTGGTATGAGGGGAGGAAAACGAAAGTGCTCAAATAGGAAATTTTTTTTACATGAATTTATAAAATTTAGAGAAATTGGATTAAAAGTTTTTAATTAATATTTCTTACTTCTTCATCTTACATATTATTTTTTAAAATATCAAAATCCCACTTGTTCAATTTTAAAAAAATTAACTCACAAAAATTTTCCCTTCCTTCCCTTCAAATCCTACATACGGTCATAACAAATTAATATTTCTTACTTCTTCATCTTACATATTATTTTTTAAAATATCAAAATCCCACTTGTTCAATTTTAAAAAAAATTAACTCACAAAAATTTTCCCTTCCTCCCCTTCAAATCCTACATACGGTCATAACAAACAGACCCTTAGTGGAATTGTGAATTTCAGTCGTCCAGTATCAGTCTACCATCCTATAGGGCGTGACATCATCATGCTTTTAAAATTTGAAAATGGCTAAAATTTATTTTTAATTTTAGAAGCTTGATTTTCTTGCTGAAAATCTTTGAAGTAAGAAGTGAAGCAATGTGAGATGTTAAATTGATCTTGATGGCTGAAATTCATACCGCTGAGGGGACAATGAGAATTTCAGCCGCTTACACGATTAGAACCCCTTATTTTAAGTGCAACTGTATGAAATAAATTTGTGATAAGAACTTTATTTCTTATAACGTAAAAGCATTTTTGTTTGGGCGGTTCCAAAAGGCTTCTTAATGGATTAATTTCAGAAATTATTTATGAATATGCTTCTTTGAACTCATACAGAGGCTGGGCTGAAAGCAATCCAGAAGGATGGAAAGCTTACTTAACTTACATTTCAGAAGGATTGGGAAGGTCCCAAGATTGGGAAATGGCTATGAAATATCAAAGAAAAAATGGGTCCTTGTTCAACTCACCAGCTGCTACTGCAGCTGCTTTTACTCACCTTAATGATACACAATGCTTTCATTATCTACTTTCACTGGTAGATAAATTTGGGAATGCTGGTTGGTCTATTTCAAACTTTACTATGATTTTTGCTCTAACATCTCAAATCCTAATATTCCATACTAATAATATTTATAATCAGTTCCAACGGTGCATCCATTTGATGTGTATGCGCGAATCTATATGGTCGATAGTCTCAAAAAATTGGGGATTGATCGTCATTTCAAAGAGGAAATTAAGACAGTATTGGATCAAACATACAGGTAAATGATTAAGATCCATGTCTGATCGATCTTCATACCAATTTTAAGGTTGCCATTATGAAGTCTTAAAAAAAATAGTGAATTAGCCACAGAATTTAGCGACGGAATTCCATTGGTAAAAGCAAAATTCTATAGTTAAATGAGAGATTTTGTACGTGACTAATTTTTATTTTAGTAGTGGCCTATTTTAAGACGGTTACATAGCTTATTCCATGCCTAATTTATTGTTTTTTTTTTTTTTTTATGTTTTTATAATTTGTTTGTTACAAGCAGATTGTGGGGGCAGGAGGAGGATGATATATTTTTGGAACCCTCCACATGTGCTATGGCATTTCGCTTGCTACGCTTGGATGGATATGATATTTCTTCAGGTTTTTTTTGTGATATTTCTATAACGATGTTCAATGATCAGTACTGTATGAGGGAAATTAATAACAGAGTGTGCTAATTGTATTATATTTATTTTTTCTAGAGGCACTAAGAAGATTTTCAGAGGACAAATTCTGCAATACCCTACCGGGATATTTGAATGATGTTGAAGCTGCTTTGGAGTTACATAAGGCTTCCCAAATTGTTCTACATTCGACCAATGATGATTCTGTTCTGCAGGAACTATACTCTTGGACCAAACCCTTCCTACAAAAATATTTGTCCTCGTCTTCAACACTAGATCATGAACCTCTTAATCATAGTAACCATGAGGTAGAAATTTATTTATCTCTCGAAATCACTTTTACTTCTCAATTGACTAAGATTTTTAGTTTATCTTAGAGGACTTTTATGCTTTACAAGATACAATTTTCCCACATTCATTTTGCATAACACAATCACTCAAAACAGGGCACAGCTCATTTTGATCATATTATCCATCTATTGTTCTGAATCCAAAATCGTTGTTTGGTATTTCAGGCACGTTTTGCAGTGAATCGTCCTCATCATACTTATTTGGACAGTATATTATACCAAAGATCCAGAGAGCATTACAAGGTGGAGCAAAAGAGAACTCTTAAGACTTCGTATAGGTAAACTTCTTCTTTACTTATAAATTCTTCCTTAATTACTCTGTTTCCTCTGTTTCACCCTCTTTTATTATATGGCTCTTGTTTTCTCAGTTGTTTGAATCTATCACATAAGAAATTTCTTGAGTTAGCAGTGAAAGACTTCAGTCACTGCAAATCGATGTATCAAGAAGAATTCGAGCTATATCAAAGGTGAAAATATTATTACATCTTTAATAATCAATCCTGGTTCTGTGCCCATTATTTTGATGGACACCAAGAGATGGTTCGTATAAATTTGATTAGGATGGTCTAGACTTATGTTTTTCGAAAAAAAAATATTTTATTAGTATATAATTTAAAATAAATACTTCCTCTGGTCCTAAATATAAGATCACTTTGACATTTTTTTTGTTGAAATTAAGGAAGTCAAATAGAAACTCCACCTATGTTTGTAGCTGGTCCCAAGCCCGGGTAAAGAAGGAGGGTTGTGTTAGGCCCTGATAGCCAGCGTAAAAACCCCGTCAAATCTCATGAGCATGGATCAACGAAGAAATTGTGTAAATGTTAGGTCGTTGCCCGTAAGCAACGCACTGTATGGCTCGAGTACAGTGAGAAGAGAGCGAGAGCCGTTGAATCCTAGCCTGGATGCAGTGTTAAGAGAGCAAGGGCTAAAGGATAGGTCGTTGCCTGGTTGTAACGTGCTGTATGGCTCGAGTACAGTGATAAGAGAGCAAGAGTCGCTGCATCCTCGCCCGAATGCAATGTTAAATAAGCAAGGGCTACCGCACTCTAATGGACGGAGGCGGCTAAAGAAGCTAGTTCATGAGAGTAAGATTAGATTTGGTTCTTAGAATATTGGGACACTGAATGGGAAGCTTTTTGAGGTGGCACAAGTTATGAAGGATCGTAAGATTAATATATTATGCTTACAGGAAACCAGATGGGTTGGAGAGAGATCTAAAGAAATCAAAGTTAATGATTCAATGTTGGTATCATTGCAGATAAAGAATGTAGTGGAAGTTAAGCGAATTGAGGATCGAATTATATCTGTGAGAGTAATTGTGGGAAAGGATACAATAAATGTTATTAGTGCATATGCACCCCAAGTAAGGGCAGAAGCACATCTTAAGGAGAAGTTTTGGGCATATATTGAAGGGTTGATTCAAGATATACCGATAACCGAGAAAATTTTTATTGGAGGGAATCTTAATGGACATGTTGGGAAAGAGGCGGGATCATATGCAAGGGCGCATGGTGGTTTTGGTTATGGGGAGTTGAATAATAAAGGGCAAACAATTATCGATTTTTCCTTAGCATACAATATTAAGATTGTTAACACATGCTTTAAGAAGCGGGAAGAATATTTAATTACATACAAAAGTGGAACTCACAAGTCACAAATTGACTTCTTTTTGGTAAAAAACCCTGATAGAAGGTTATGTACTAATTGCAAAGTGATTCCTGGGCATTGGGAGACTGCTCAACATAGACTTCTAGTTCTTGATGTGAGAATTAAATGTATAAGACAAAGGCGCCAAGCAGTTTTGAACCGAAAGATCAAGTGGTGGCAGTTAAAGGGGGAGAAGCGAGAGATTTTTAAGAGAAATCTATTGGATGAAGGGGTATGGGAGCCACAAGGAAATGCTAACAGCATGTGGAAGAATATGGCTACAAAGATTGAAATGGTTGCTAAAGCTACTTTAGGAGAATCAAAAGGTTTTGGACCACGAGATAAGGAGACTTGGTGGTGGGACAAGGATGTCCAAGAAAAGGTGCAGAATAAAAAGAATTGTTTTAAGGTCATACACTTGTGTAATAATGCTGAAAATTGGGAAAAGTACCGCTTAGATAAAAAGGAGTTAGGGAAGCTCGTACTAAAGCATACGAGGGGTTTTATAAGGAGTTAGAGACAAAGGTTGGGGAACAAAAGATTTACAAGATCGCAAAGATTAGGGAGAGAAATTCGATAGATTTGGATCAAGTAAGATGTATAAAGAATGAAGAAGGTAAAGTTTTGATTATTGACAAGATATTAAGAATAGATGGGAGGCCTACTTTTCTAAGTTATTCAATGATGGAGGAGAAGGTCTATCTTGTGAGTTGGGGGATTTGACAATTAGTGAAGATGGACTTAATAGGTCGTTTTATCGTAGAATTAGAGTTTGGGAGGTTAGAGAAGCTCTTAAGAAAATGGAACACCTTATGGTATACCAATTGAAGTTTGGAAATGGTTAGGGGAAGAGGGTATGTTATGGTTATCTGAATTGTTTAACAAGATTTTACGGTCCAAGAAGATGCCTGATGATTGGAGAAAAAGTACTTTAGTTCCGATTTATAAAAACAAAGGCGATATACAAAATTGTGCAAATTATAGGGGAATTAAACTTATGAGTCATACAATGAAACTGTGGGAAAAGGTGATTGAGCATAAGTTAATACTAGAAACTAGTATTTCTGAGAGAAGTTTGGGTTCATGCCAGGGAGATCCACAACAGAGGTGATATATCTACTAAGGGGATAATGGAAAAGTATCGAAGTAGAAAAATAGACTTACATATGGTTTTTATTGACTTAGAAAAGGCGTATGATCGCGTGCCAAGAGATTTACTTTGGAAAGCCTTAGAAAAGAAAGGAGTATGTGTTTCTTATATTAAAGTTATACAGGATATGTATGATGGGGTGTTGACTAAGGTTAGAACGCCGGGAGGTGAGATAGAAGACTTCCCTATTAAAATTGCCCTACATCAGGGATCAGTTTTGAGCCCATATTTGTTTAACTTAGTAGTAGATGCTCTAACTGAGCCTATAGAAGAAGAGGTCCCTAAGTGCATACTTTTTGCTATGATATAGTCCTTCTGGATGAATCATAAGAGGAGATTAATGATAAATTAGAGATATGGAGAAACACGCTGGAGTCGAAGGGTTTTCATTTAAGTAGGAGTAAAATAAAATATATGCATTGCAATTTTGCAAATAGACAACTAGACGGTGATTTGGAGGTTAAACTGGGAGAGCAAACAATCCCTCAAGTGATAAAGTTTAGGTATTTGGGATCAATTATAAGACAAGATGGTGAGATTCATGACGATGTCAATCATAGAATTCAAGCTGGGTGGTATAAGTGGAGGAAAGCTACTGGAGTTCTCTGCGATAGAAAAGTACCCCATAAGGTAAAAGGGAAGTTTTATCGCACTGCTAAGCAGTATTATATGGTAGTGAATGTTGGGCTTTGAAGGGTCAACATGAACATAAAATGGGGGTAGCTGAAATGAGGATGCTGATATGGATGTGTGGTCACACAAGAAATGATAAAATTCGGAATGATCATATACGCGAACGAGTTGGAGTGGCACCTATCAATGAGAAAATGGTAGAAAATCATTTAAGATAGTTTGGACATGTACAAAGAAGGCCATTAGATACACCAGTGAGGAGGGTAGATCAAATAGTATGGAGCCCGATTAAGAAAGAAAGAGGGAGACCGAGGTGTACACTCAATGAAGTTCTAGAGCGAGATCTTTTAATAAATAATATATCTAAAGATTTGGTTACCGATAGAGCACAATGGCGTCATGTGATCCATGTAGCCGACCCCACTTAGTGGGATAAGACTTGGTTGTTGTTGTTGTGTAAAGAAGTCAAATAGACTACTTAATTTTATAATATTTTTCATGTGATTGTATTATACGTAAGGTTAATTAATTTTGAGAAAAAAAGACAACTATAGACATTTTATAGTAATTAATTTTGCATCCTTAATTTCTCCAAAATAGTCAAAGTGATTTTATAATTAGAACCGGAGAGAGTATTAATTATTTATTTTTTATTCAAAAATATCAGCAGAAAAAAAATTGGATCATCATCTAGAATGTCCAGATCCAATGAGCTCTTGGCACCCATCAAAATGAAACTAGTTCCATAACATGGAGAACTACTTCTCTTACTGTATCAAAACAAACTTAAAAACAAATTGTACGATAATAATCAGGTGGTTCAGGGAGAGTGGAATGGACAAATTACAGTTTCCCAGATCAAAAGTAGAATATTGCTACATAATCGCCCTTGTAGGAAATGGCTCACCTGAACTTAGCGAGGCACGTCTCTCATGGGCAAAGAGTGGTCTCGTCTTAACAGTTGTTGATGAATTATTTGATGTTTGGGGTTCTGAAGAGGAAAAGATAAACCTTCTGCAACTATTGAAGAAGTAAGTATTTTTTTTCCATTGTATATCTAAGGTTATAGGGATGGTTGAACCTGTATTCTCCGGCTTACAAGAAAACTTTCATGCCATTAGGCTTCAACAGCTTTGGTAAAGAAGTAAATATTTTACTTTAAATTAGATACAACTGTATTTCATATTGATCATTATCATTATATTGATTCACAGATGGGATGTTGATGAGAACAAAGAATGTTGTTCTAAGAGGGTTAAGATAGTATTCTCAGCACTAAAAGGAATCATTTGTGAGGTTGCTGACCAAGCATTTAAAGTTCAAGGACGAAGTGTGTTGAGCCATGTGATCCAAATTGTGAGACAATTATTATTAATAAAACACACACACACACACACACACACACAAAAACACGCATATCAGTTCCCTGAAACATGTCGTTCTATGCGTTTCGGGTTTTTTTGACAGATTTGTGATTTGTTTGATGCAGTGGGTGGATGTGTTGCGAACTTTCATAAAGGAAGTAGAGTGGGAGAGAAGCAAGTACGTACCAAGGTGGGATGAATATTTGGAGAATTCAATAAAATCATTTGCTATCGGAGTACTCGTGCCAGGTTTCTATCTTGTGGGACCTAAACTTCCTGATGACATAATTCGTGGTGATGAATTCAATCAACTCTTTGAGGCCCTTAGCCTTTTTGGGCGTATTCGTAATGATATTAATGGCTACCAAGTGAGTTCTTTATCCTTACACCTAATAATATATTCTCTATAGTATTTAATACATGAGTTAAATAAATTAATTAAGTTAGTTATATATTTATAAAAAAAAATTGTGTATTGATTTCTCTAATACATCCTCTTTTAATAATTTGTATTGCATCTTACTTCTTGGTAAAAAACCCTTAACATTTCCCATTCTCTTCTTTGCTTTTCAACACTTAAGATTTTATTTTCTTTTGTATAAAATCATTTTACAAAAAAATTTTAGAATTGCTGTTGATTTTGAAAACTATTGAGATTACATTTTAGGATGTATTTTTATTATTTACTTTTTATAATATGCAGGGTTTAAGAAATTATACAAGTTAGTTATTTGTAAAAGAATGTGTGGTGATTATCTAAAATATCCTTTTCAATCATTTGGATTGATCCTACTTGTTGATGAAAATCGTCTTAATTAATACGTGCAATCAATAAAGCTAATTTAAGAAAAAAAATTATAAATTTATGAGACAAAATAAATTGAGGTCACCAAAATAAACTCCCCAATTGGCTCCTATATATAAGTTAGAGGGTTAAGATGATGAGTTATATTTGCAGAGGGAAAAAGAACAAGGTAAGTTTATAAACTCAATAACAGTGGAACTCAAGCATGGATCAGGCGGTAAGTCTGAAGAAGAAATCGAAGAGGAGCTTAAGAGAATTGCGGAAGAGAAGAGAATAGAAGTGTTGAGATTGGTGGTGAAGGAAGAAGGGAGCATAGTTGCAAGAGATGTGAAGGATTCATTTTGGAATTGGCTCAAATTGTTTCATTTGTTTTACCAGAAGGATGATATCTTACAGTCAAGTGAGCTAGCAGGCGAGTTTCTCAGCTTCAAACATGTTTTCATGCGATAGTCCAGTTTTGTTAAGTCACAAACTGTATTCAATCCGTAATCGTGTTCATGGAAATGTACTAAGGGGATCAAGTCCCACACGTTTCCTTTTCTTTCCTTTTTTTTTTTTGATAATTACATTTTTTATACATCGACTGACAATTGACGCCTTTTTTGGATTCTATTACTAGATAACGGACTACCTAAATTTCGAGATCTGTGAATTTTTCTCCCAACACAAGTTTCTCATCTAGATGTGTTTCCTTTTCTTGTGATGTGATATATGAAACCTACCATAACATCTTGACATAATTATGAATTAAAGTTCCATGGGACCTCAGGGTGTTTTTTTGTTAGGTTTAAGGTTATTTTGATATGGTTGGAGAGTGATAAATGATTTAATTTGAAGGGATTTATTAGAGATTTCGGTAAAATATTAATCTGATGCATTATTTAGTGGATCTCATTATAGATATATAATGATTTTAAATTAAATAAAAATAGTTAGATATTAGGTAAAAGAATAAATAAATCATGTTTGTTTTAAAAAAATTTGTTAAAGAATGGGTTTAGGGTGAATTTTGCCTCGGATGTTTTCGGTTAGGATTAATTTTGCCCTAGAAGATTTTTCGGGTTCAAAATTGCCCTGGAAGTATTAAAATGGAGTAGTTTGGCCCTTTACTATTATAAACGAAAATTTCCGGTACAAAATTGGCCAACAACCCTAAAAATTTTAAAAAGGAAAAAAGAAGAGAAAGTTTCTGTTAGTAGTGTTATCATTAGTTGTTTAATTAATATCTTTAATTGTATTGGCATTTTATATTACTTTTTTTTTTGCCAAGTGGCATTTTATATTGCTATGTATTCCTATGTTTTAATAGTTGACTCTTTTGCAAAACCCTAATAAAAATAAAAGTAAAAGTTGATTTTCTTGATTGTTTTTGTCCAAACTATCATTTATTTCACTTATGAGGTAATACTTATATTCTAATAATATACTCTCTCTCTCTCTCTCTCTCTCTCTCTCTCTCTCTCTCTCCCCCTCCCCCCCCCCCCCCCGGTTTTAAATATATGGTTAAGTCGACTTTTTTTTTTGTTGCAAAAATTAAGGATGCAAAATAAATCACTTTAATATATTTATATTTATATTTATATTTATCTTTTTTTTCAACAAACTGAATTACCTATTTATAGACTAAAGTAAAAGTATAATATAATTTCATGTAATATATATTATAACTATGAGAGAATTTCATTAAAGGACTATAATAGCAATTTAATATAAAAGAAGGACCAAAATAATCTGAAAAATTCATTTAAGTCTTTTTTTTTGGGGAGGGGCAACTGAAATTAAATTGAATAATAAAAAAAGAGGCCACCCACCTAACACATTCTTCTTCAATCCTCTCTCTCTCTCATCAAGATGTTTAGTTGCAGCTTTTGCATTGTCTTCTCCCTCTCGTCTTCTTGCATAAAACTCTTGCCTCTCACAATTTCACCTCGAACAAGTACATGAAGAAATCAAAAATCAAAGGGGATATATTGCAGTCATTTGAATCCAAATTTTTTTTTTCAAATATATATCATGGCAGATATTGCAAATAAATCATGGGGAAAAAAGACTAAACAGTAAGGAATGTATAGATCCTTTTGGGTTTAGTTTAGAGAAGAGGATTATTCTAAGGCATTTTCATCTTAGAGAGAGGAATGTACAAATCACTTTGAAAAGAATGTTGATGTGGGGTGATGAAAAGTTCTACACCAAGTGGAAGTGAGTTCCAGCATTTACATATAGCAACTGTAGGATCAAAATCTGTATACTTTAAAAGAATTATGAATGTGAGATTTCTAAGGCATATTGGTCATTTTTTTTAATTTTTCTTAGCAAATATCAATGTAATTTTTTAATATCAATTTGAATGTTGATGTGCATTTAAATGTTGTTTGTATAAATGTGAAAATACTTCATTAAACTTGAGTGAACAACTGGGTAAACTTGCATTAATAAGTGGGTAAACTTACATTAACAAGTGAATAAACTAGCACAAATAAGTGGGTAAACTGTCACGAACAAGTAGGTAAACTGTCCCAAATAAGTAGGTAAACTTGCGTGAAAAAGTGGGTAAACTAGCACAAACAAGTGGATAAACTAGCACAAAAAATGGGTAAATTGTTATGAATATGTGGGTAAGTTGTCACGAACAAGAGGGTATAATTTTCACGAACAAGTGGTATAAATGTCACGAACAATGGTGTAACTATCATGAACAAGCACTTACACTATCATGAACAATTGCTTCCACTTGTTCATGACAGTGTTAGCACTTATTCGCGATAGTTATAGCACTTATTCATGATGGTGTAAAGGCTTGTTCGCAATAGTTATAACACTTGTTTGTGACAGTGTTATCACTCGTTCGTGACAGTCATAGCACTTGTTCATAACATTGTAAGGGATTCTTTGTGACACATGCTACTACAAGATAAATCACTTGTAACCTGCTCATGCACAACCATTAACTTGTGTAACATTTTATTCGTCATAAATTTCATCCTGTTACTTGAGACATTTTTCCACTATGTACCATCCAGAAATTGTTCATCTAGTGATAAGTAGATTGCAAAATGACAAGTACATGTAATGCAACCCATTCTAAAAAAAACATAATGGGTGTTATATCTACATCATCACAGCTGCTTTCCCAACCATAAAAAAAGTTGTGATACATTAAGTAACGAAATTCACAACTTACTCTTATGGATTGTATTGTTATGATGCTTCATTAAACGCTTCGTCTATCTTGGAAACATACATATGACCAATAGTGTTGTTGTAGGCAATTAGGATGACGAATTACCAACATGTCTCTATCCATTTACCAACATCACAACATTACCAACTTCTTTTTGTGATGTTGGTGATTGGATAGAGACATGTTGGTAATCTGTTAACAAAAGTTGGTAATCCCTTATCCAAATTTGGTATTTTGTTATACAATTCTAGTAATAAACAAAAAGAAATTGGTAAAATTAAGAAGTTCGTAAAGGGATCGATAAATGTTAATAAACCTTTATCTAATGTTGGTAATCCATTATGTGACATTGGTAAACCAGCATCCAATTATGGTAACAAACAAAAAGAAGTTAGTAAAGTTATGATGATGGTAAATAGACAGAGACAGGTTAGTGATCCGTTATCCAAAATTGGTAATCTGTTATTCGAATTCGATATTCCATTATACAATTCTGGTAATAAACAAAATGAATTTGGTAAAGTTAGGAAGTTGGTAAATTGATTGTTAAATATTATCCAAAGTGGATAATCCGTTATGCAACATTGGTAAACCATCATCTAATTCTTGTAACAAACAAAAAGAAGTTGGTAAATTTGTGATGTTGTGAGATGGATAGAGATATATTGGTAATCTGTTATCTGAATTTGGTATTTCGTTGTACAATTCTAGTAATAAACAAAAAGAAATTGGTAAAGTTATGAAGTTAGTAAATAGATTGATAAATGTTGGTAAACCATTATCCAAAGTTGGTAATCCATCTTTGGTAAACCATCATCAAATTCTGGTAACAAACAAAAAGAAGTTGGTAAAATTGTGATGTTGGTAAGTGAATAGAGACATGTTGGTAATCCATTAACCAAAATTAGTAATCCATTATCCAAATTCGGTATTCCGTTATACAATTCTGGTAATAAAAAAGGAAGTTGGTAAAAAAAGTTGGTAAATGGATCGATAAATGCTGGTAAACCATTATCCAAAGTTGGTAATCCGTTATGTGACATTGGTAAACCATCATCCAATTTTGGTAACAAACAAAAAGAAGTTGATAAATGGATAGAGATATGTTGGTAATCCGTTATAAGAATTTGGTAATCTGTTATACACTTCTAATAATAAATAAAAAGAAATTGGTAAAGTGAGGAAGTTGGTAAATTGCTAGATAAATATTAGTAAACCATTATCCAAAGTTGGTAATCCGTTATCCGATGTTGGTAGACCATTATCCAATTCTAGTAACAAACAAAAAGTTGGTAAAGTTGTGATGTTGGTAAATAGATAGACATGTTGGCAATTTGTTATACAAATTTTGGAAAATATTAAGAAAGAATAAAAGATAGTATATATAAATTTTTTTCAAATATATATAATAAGAAGACATGGTGGCTTGGTGGTAAGGCCACCAAGGCTACCTTATTCTTTAAAATCAGCCCCACATGCCACGTTGTAGGTGGGCCCCACCACCGGCTAGAGTTTCGGCGGTAGGTGGTGGGTCTCGCCGGCGGTGACCGGAGCTTCGGTGGCAGGTGGTGTTGAGCCCTTTTATTAAAAAATTAAAAATTTAATCCAAGGATATTTGTGACATTTCTTTTAAATTTGCAAAGGACAGTTAGATCAATTATGTCCTATTTAAAATTTTTCTGCATATAATTGTCCTTTATATATTTGGGAGTCTTTGCTATCTTATTCCCATGATTAAATAAGATTTCTATATATATGATTAACAGGACAGGGGGAATTAATTAGGAACTAAAATGATAGCTTTAATGTTGTCAGTGGATAAGGGGATGTCAAGGTCATCCTTGTGAATGGCAAAACGCACAAGAGGGGGGTGAATTGTGCTTTAAAAATTAAATAAACCTTAACAATATAAAACAAATCTTTATACTGGTTCGGCCAACACAATGCCTACGTCCAATTCTCCAACACCTTGTTGGGTTCCACTATACCACAGGTTTTACAAACACGGGTTCACCTACCAACCTTTACAACCGAGCTTTAGACTTCCCTCTAAACGCTCCCCCTTACAACCTGTAAGGATACAACCCTGTTCTAAAGTCCCAAACTTTAGAACAACCTCAAGCAGTAGAGGATTTCAAATAATAAGTTCACTCAATGAACATATTTTGATAAACACTTAAGTACAAAAAAAAATCTCACTAAAAGTAATAAATACTTTTGAGCTTTAGTGAGCAGAGAGTAGATGAGAATAATAAAAGCTAGTTCGTCTCTGAGTGTGTATGAGTCACTTGTTCATCCACTTTTCATAAAATGATCAGGTCTTTTCTTTTATAGCTCTTCACACCTTGCCTTTTCTTTCAGCTTCAAGAGGCCGTTTGAAATTAGTCGATGGGAGCTCTTGGCCGTTGGCAATTAATGTTGTTCTTCATCTTAGTCAACTTTCTTCTCTTGCTTCAACTAATCTTGCAGAGGATGAGCTAAGAGAGATAGAGACTGTGAGTAACGATCACATGCAACATTGTACTTGCATAGCAGCTTTTCCAGTAGCGCTAGCTTCCTTGGCTATCGCTAGCTTAACAGTGTAAATCCTGCACTTAGCTGTTAGATAAACAAGTATTCATGTGAAGCACAGTAGGTGTTATCGCTAGTGTATTTCATTAGCTCAGTGTTCAGAGACAATGCATTAGCTATCTGATTATCTAAGTCATTTTAGCAAGCATTTTTCTATCGATAGCTAACCGTGTTATCTCTAGCAACTGTGTTATCGCTAGTTAATTTTATTAGCTCATTTGCTTACTGTATTAGCTATCTGAATGTCTAAATTATTTCAAGTGTTCTGTTATCGATAGTTGATCATGCTATCGCTAGCAACTGTTATAACATTCTTCCCCTTTGTGTTATTCATGATATCTGTGGGGTCTTAGCGATAGTAATATACTCTAGCGATAGTGATCTATTCTTTGCTTGCTTAGGCTAGCTCAAATCATTGTGATAGCGATAGTGAAGGTCTTAGCGATAGGGATATTTGACTTATCTTCAGATTATTGCTAAGTCTTCATTAGCTATTGCTACCTATACTTTCCATCTATTAGCGATAGGTTCTAGCTTTATCGATAGTGTATCTGTTATCCATAAGATTTCACTTGTTCATTGTTAAGGTAACCTACACTCTTTCACTTAGTCATTTAACATGATTCTTTTCTCAATTTACTCCAGACTAAGTTTTATGCTCATTGTTCATTTTACTTATGTTATCTATGGGTCAAGTCCTCATCAAAACTTAAGATTCTAACATTCTCCCCCTTTTTGATGATGACAAAACATAAGTAAAAACATATATATAAGGTAAAGCATGTACAGAGCACAAAATGAGACAGACATACAATAATCAGAATCAAAATAATTATCAGATAAAACATGTATTGACTTTGCAAAAATAATTACATCTTTTAAGGATCAAAATTGTCAGGATCAACTAAATATGAAATGTATGCAGTATGATTCCTAAAGGCTAGGGGTTTGTCGTTGTTAAACTTTGCTCCAGAGGGTGACGTTATATATTCTTCATTAGGTCCATCAGAAATGGAGGAATCAGAGTAGAAGAATTTGTCTTGCTCGATGGGTTCAGCAAGAGCAGCCTTGTCTTGCTCAATGGTTTGAGTGGATTCAGCAAAAGCAATATCTTTGGAGGCAGCCTTAGTCGTCTTAGACGTGTGAAACCTTCTTTTATATTCCCAAACTTTCTTCCCTTGAGCAATTTCTTTTGTCAATTTCTTTCTTCTTTCTGCAGCCTCTTTCTCTGCTTTTCTCTTTGCCTCAGCAGCCTCTTTTTCTGCCCTTTTCTTAGCCTCAGCAGCCTCATTCTTCTCTTTTCTCAAGGCTTCTGCAATAGCCTTCTTTTCTTCTTTTGATAGCTTAGGAGGAGGAGCTGGCTTCTCAGATACATTACCCTTTGGCTTTTTAGGAGCCACTCGCTTGATCCTTACACCTCTTTCATTAGGACCCTCAGGAGAAGCCATAGGGATAACCTTGAAGGAGATGTCTTCTCTGGCTTTCCTCTTGGTCCTTTCCCGTTTCAACCCTTCAGCTGAAGTTTTCTTCCTGGTTTTCTCAGCCTCAAGCACTAGCATCTTCTGGATATCATCTTGAACCTTATTTCCAGTGTTAGGCTTGTCTTGAATTGTAATTTCAACATCAGCTCCTGGAGGGATTACAGAAACTAGGATTGGATCTGCAGAAGTGACACTTGGAGGAATGCCATGCTTCTAAGCAATCATTACTACCTTGGCAAAGCTGTCCACTTCTGAAGCATTAGAGGCTTGAGCTTCTTCTTGAGGAGGAGCTTAAGCTGGAGGCTTATTGAAAGGAGGAGGGGTCCTTTGGTCTTCAGACTCCATGTAGCTGCGAGCAATTCCTCTGACTACTTCCTCAATTTCTTTAATATCCTCAAGAATTAGAATATTCTTCTCCCCCTTTTTGTCATCATCACCAGAGATGGGAGTTGGTTGGGAGAGTTGGGGTGTGTGGGTTTGGCCAAGGTTGGGAGAGCTAAGAGGGGTGCTAGGGATGGGAGTGCTATTGGTAATAGAGGGATTAGCGATAGGGGTTGCTTGTGGGATGTGGGGAGTGTGAGCACTAGGGGAGGGGTGAGCGATAGAAGTTTGTGGTGAGGGTTGGTCTTGTGAGTGGTGGTTAGCGCTAGGGGAGGAGATAGTGATAAGAGTGTCTGGAATTTGTGGGACTTGGGTGGTCTCTGGAGTGGGAGAATGGTGAGAATTGTGTTGGCTATGTTGAGATGGAGTAGTGGAGTGGTGTTGGTGAGATGATGTACCTTGAGGGTGAGGAGAGGCTGCCCTGTGCATGATATCTTCAGGGATAAGGCAGAGGCAGTCTTCCAGATTTCTTACTTGTGCCTTAAGCTCTAGGATAGGTTTCATCAATTCATCTTTCTGAGCTTCCAAGGCAAGGTGAAACTCGACAGATACTCTGAAGATGATCTCCTCAATTACTTCTCTTGATAGAAGAGAAGACCTTGAAGCAGGAGGAGGAGGAGGAGGAGGAGGAGCCCTTTTTGACTGAGCTTCTTCTTCTTCAACAGAAGCAGGCTGAGCTGAGGAAGAAGGTGCATGAGAAGCTTGGGAATGTGAGGCAGAAACACCCCATTGGCACATGATGGAATTCCCATTTTCTTGAGGGTAGTGGTAGTGAGTTGCTTGCACTTCTTGTTCTCACCATCCCCTAATGACTTGATCTTTGAGAATTCCAGGAGGTGAGACATTAGCTAAGGATAGGGAAGAAGAGCCTTGGGAGATTTGTCAGATAGGAATCTATGTATCTCCATACACACCACCTGGCCTGGATTAAGGGGAACCTTCTAATGAGGTTAGGCAGCCATGGATTGTCAAGGAGCTAACCCTGGGTGTCGATCTCAAGGAGCCTAGTGTAATATGATTCCTAATAGCTAATATGTAAACTTGAAAAGGCGGGTAAAAAGCATTTTTATTTGGTTTTGGTAAGAAGTTTGGTATATGCAAAAGGTAAAGTAAAAGGTGGGAATTAAAAGTGAGATTTGGATGAGAATGGGATAAAGATCATTCTTGATGAATGAGAGATTCGGGAATCATTGTTTCTAAAGATTTTTAGGGAGTTTAATTGATTTCTAAAGAGCCCTAGAGGAACCCCTCTAGGCTAGGCTTAGGTTAACTTAATTAATGCTGGAACCCCGCACATTACTTAATTTAACCCAAGTTGATTAAGTTCCAAATCAAGAAATAATTGATTATGCAAGACTTTAAATCCACAATTTGGGCCACCCCATAATTACTCTAAGTTTCTCTCTAAACCCTAATCCATTGATGGCCACCCATACAATAAATTAGGGCCTA
Organism: Mimosa bimucronata; assembly: GCA_037074515.1. Classification (NCBI taxonomy): domain Eukaryota; kingdom Viridiplantae; phylum Streptophyta; class Magnoliopsida; order Fabales; family Fabaceae; genus Mimosa; species Mimosa bimucronata. The sequence continues at coordinate 10,163,125 of CM073446.1, forward strand.
AAGAGTGTTTGCCCAATGTCTCAACACAACCAATTAATTCTTATGCCATCTCCCTCAAGCAAATAGCTTAACACTCTTAATCCACTAACCAAGCCACCTTGCATTAGCACATAATTTCCACAAAGAGAATAACAAAACTATGAACACATAAATTTCATTAAACTCAAAGCTAATAAGTAGCAATGTCAAGCATTATACAAGAAGGAAATAACATAAACATAGTTTCTAACCCTAATGACATAAATGCACTCAACTAAGTGCCATAAATGCACTTCAACCAAATGCAATTAATACATTCCACCAAATGCCATAAATGCACCCTAGAACCGTAGAAAAAACATAAATACAACAAATGGAGGAAGGATTAGAACTAGAAAAACTCCCCTATTCAAGCTTCAAGCTCATCCCTTGGCTCTCACCACCAAGAATGATGGAGCCTAGCTACTACTCTCCATGGAAGAACCAACAAGAAGAGAGAAAGGTGTGGAAGCCAAAGGTGGAAGGAAGAAGGATGAAGAAGATGAAGATGAAGATGGAGAAGAGAGAGCTAGGCCTTGGGGGTGTGAAATGTGAACCAAATCTGCCCTAATGGGGTCTAACTTTTGTGTTTTATGTCCCCCAAGTCGGGTCAAGTGAGTGGGTATCAAGTTGGATCCAATTCAGGCCCAAAAACGCGACTGAAAATTCTGCAGAACACGTCCGTTCGCCGTCCCCTCGCTGCAGCGAAGCCGCGACGAGGAGCATGTTTCTCTGCCAAAATTGGGGCTTCCTCGCCGTGAGCTCGCCGCGGCGAAGCCACGGCGAGGACCATTCCTTTCTGCCTCTTTTGGGTGCATTTCGCTGTCTGCTCGCCTTCAGTTCTGCCTCTTTGTTTGGCCTTTTTCTTCATCCCGGGTCCGATCTTTTGGTCCTGAGCGACCCTGCAAGTGAAATAAGATAAAACCAAGATCAAATAGCCCTATAAATTAATTAATACAATTAATCTACAATTATGGTTAATTACTCCTAATTTTACACTCATTTCCTTGAGAGTTTGGGATATTCAATTTGACATTATCAGACCAAAACTTGCATCTTAATCATGTTAATTGCCTCAATTTAAGCATATAAAAACATTACAAATCAGAGATTTGTCAATGGTGTTACAAAATTTTAAGAATATTTAAAAGCGACCTTTAAGTCTTAAAGGTTCAAGATAGCTCTCGCACATTATCAATTCTCCTAGATATAAAGACTTTGGTAGTATTAAGTAAGTTAGGATTCGAGAGAGACGTATTTATTAATTTATGGTTTAGTCGCTAACCCAAACCCATATATGTATATAGGCTTTGATTCTTGATGTAAGTTCAAGATGGTAGAGAGAAAGGAAATGGTTCACGATTATGATCTGGTATCCAGGTGGCGGTTTATTTCATAATATTAATTTTGCATGTATAGTTTTGTAATATCTGTTGCAATTAAATGTTAAGTCTTTACTCCTTTTACAGATAAATTATTGAGCTTTTATAACCTAAATGGTTATAACTGGATGAGCTTTTATAACTTAATTATTATAAATGGATTAGCTTTTATTATTTAATTGTTATAAATGGTTGAGCTTTTATAAGTTAATTGTTATAAATGGTTGAGCTTTTATAAGTTAATTATTATAAATGGATTAGCTTTTATAACCATGGTGAGGGCTATAACTGGAAAACACTGCTGGTATAGCTTTCACTAGTTAGCAAATATATTGTTAATTTAGTTATTGGTAGGTGCTTATTGCACACAAATTAAAATGTTAAATACTTTCATTATTTGCAAAGATATAATATATATATATATTAGTATATAAGTGTATATGATAATAAGAATGTATGAAATAAATTATGTTGAACTTTTGGTATTCAGTGAAGCAAAGAGGAGACAGGCCTTTTGGGATAATGTAGTATGTGAAGAAGTAGGAATGTCTGATGTATGATGTACCACCATAGAATGACCTTTCTGTTAGTATTATCTATAGATAATATAAAGAGCTTTATATATATTATGTATAGGTTAAACAAGCAAGGAGTTTGTATAGTAGTTATATATAATGATATGTATATGTGGAGCCAAAGTCAGCTTTGGTGGAAACTAGTCAGGAAGGATTGTAGGAGTTGGAGAGATTGGCACAGTCAAGGATGTCTACTTAGTTGATGGTCTGTGCCACAATCTCTTAAGTGTCAGTCAGAGTACTGATAGAAGTAATTGGGTAATCTTTGATTCAAATGAATCCCACATTTCTGACTGGTTTCCATCAAAGCTGACTTATTTATAGAAAGGGATTTTCAATCCCCAAGTGCTATCAATATAAGTATGTTAGAAAGGTTTGAATTATTTTGATTATTTTATAATCCATTTTGCTTTATTAAAGGATTTAAGTTGTGCCAATTTGTTAGACTTTAAAGATGTTTCAAGTGGCATATTTTAAAATATGTCATTTTTTAAGTCCATTATTTAGTATAATAGACTTTAAAGATGTTTCAAGTGGCATATTTTAAGTCCATTATTCGTCGAATGAACATTGAATATTAACCTTGCAGCATCTTTTAAGTCCATTATTAAAATAATGGACATCAAAGATGCCCCAAGGGGCATTTTTTAAGTCTATTATTTGGTACAATGGTTGTTGAATATTGCATCTTTTAAGTCCATTAAAAAAATAATAGACATAAATTCTTTTTTTTTAAAAAAAAGAATCTTCACCTATTTTGTATGGTTTCCATCTATATATATTTGTTTTAAAATTTATCTAGAGCATGCAAACATGGACAGAAGGTTTCACCAAATAGATTATCACAATTAAAGTTACATAACATATAACTTCTACATATATACACATACAATACAATATTGCAAGTAAGTTCTATCTAATTTTTACTCCAAACTATTTTGACCGATTAATTGATTCCGAATTTAGGTACGATGAAACGGTGAAATAAATTAAATATGAAGAAACTGGGGAACTAGACCAGTCATTGGAAGCCCCCAGTTATAAATTATCTATTCATAAGTAGATTCGGAAGAACTACAGCGGAGAGGTGAATATTATGGTGTTAATAATTATGAGCTTCCTATTGATTGATTCATGGAATTTAATCGTAACTAAAAACTAAAAATAATCGAATTAAGTTGACATATTTACGAAACCCCAAGCAAAATTATCTATAACTTAAAAATATACAATAATCAACCCTAAACTACTTATGACTTCTTGCAAATAAACGCATCTTCCTGCATTTTCAATAACAAGGGTTGACTGTATCCTAGTCTCATTTTCAATATATGCCCACCTCTTTATCATCAGACCTCCTTTTAAAATATAATGGAATATTTCTGTTTTCTTCTCATAATAACTCATTACAACTATGGTTTCATAACAAAGCAAACAAACAACTAAGAATCACCCAAGTAATAACTGGCTTAGTGGGAGAAGACAGCCACGGAAATGAGAATTGAAGTTGTGAAATCAGAAATCCCTCTCCTTCCCCCGCAAAAATCAAACTGTGCCGCAGAAATCAAAATCGAACTGTGCTGTAGAAATCAGATTCGAATTGTGCTGCAGAAATAATGGAAGAGAGAAAACTGTGCCACAGAAGTTACAGAAATCGAAACATATATACCTGTGAAGAGAATGCTAAGAACAAGACGAATTAAACTCTGAATTTTTGAATAAAAAAACTTACTTGAGAATGACGTAGATGATAATAGCAAAATCACATTGCTAACTGTTTGTCCCAAAATAATGAAATAATGAAATCAGAAATCAATCCCAAAATAATCCCTCCTTCCGCTGCGAAACCCCTGTAATCAAAGATGAGAAGTTGAGAAGTTTATTGGAGGTTATGGAAGGCAGAGTAGTGCGTGGACTTTAGTTTCCATAATCCATTCCTCTTTTTTCTATCAAATCCCTGTAACTGTCATCCCAGCACTCCTTAGTTGATCATGGCCGCCATTTTCGGCTTTTAGGTTAGAAAAAACAAAGTCCATTATTCTCCCGTAATGGACTTTAATTTTCTATTTTTTTTTAAATTTAATAAAAGCGTCCATTCTTTATATTTTTTTATTTTAACTTAATAAAACAAAGACTTTTTCTTATTTTTTTAAAAAAATTTAATAAAAACAAAGTCCATCCCCTAACTAATCTACGTCCATTACGCGTACTAGACATGGATTATTTTAATTTATGAATATCAAAGTCCATTAATATAATAATGGACGTTGTTTGTCCAGAATTTCTTTTTAAAGTCCTTTTTTAAATAATGGACGTAAATTAGGGACGTGAATAATATAATTTGTAGTAGTGTTGGAGTCACCAAATAAGGATTAATTGATCTTGTTACTATATAATCAATTTGAACAATTAGAACGTAACCCAATTTAAGGTGTGGTTGGTATTTAGCTACACACTATCAAATGAAAAAAAAAGCCATGTCTTAGCTTAATATCATCTTTTTTTTCATTGTTAGCTTAATATTATCAAGGGAACATCACAACTAGGTCCCTCATAAGGGATTTAAATACAGAAAAGTTCCAAATTATCATCAAATTACATTGAGGTCCCAATGTACTTGGGTGGTATTAAATGGCTTGTCATTAAGTTGTCAACACCAGCTCCATGAGTTGTCAATGCACAACTTAATAGTTATCAATACCACCTCCTTAATTTGTCAATGCACAACTTAAGAGGTTGCGGGTTTGATTCTTAGCTCTGCCATAATTGAAGACAATTTGTGGAGGCGATACATGGCGACATGTGGAGGCAACACATGGAGGTACGTGAGAGAGACACGTGGCAGCCACAAAGAGGGACATGTGGCATATAATTTTAAAAAAATTTAAAAATTTACCGACAGAAAATTTTTTCTTACGGTAAATCCATCGGAAAACTAAAATTACCGACAAAATTCCATCGATAAATCCGTGTTTTTGTGTAGTGAAAGAGAACGAAAGAGATAGAAAAAGGCGAGAAATTGCCCAGACAAATGGATTAGGGCAAAAAAATTCTTAGGTGAAAACCCTAGTGAAATCTTAGCTACAAAACTTACTTCCTCAGGCAAAACAGCACATCATGTAGATTCTGTTTTGTTTATATTTTATGCTTTCCTTTGTTTAAAATCTAGAGTGCAACATTCTTTGGCACTATAAGTAGACTAAACCAAATTTGTCATGTGACTGAAATTCAGTCACATATATATATGGAAATCATGTATAGATTTGCTGGAGATTATTAGCAATTTTGTCTATAATACCTCATATTTGAATGTAATATAGGTATAAATTCAAACCCACATCCGAATCATGGTCTTTTGCCCATCCAACAAGAATATACAAGTGAAAGAACTCCAGAAAATGTTACAAGGCCAGCAGGTAAGTTTGCATGCAAATAAAATATTGTTTTTCTATTTAATTAATATCATTTATTTATTTATTTCTTCCTCAATTTAATTACGAATGCACTGGTTGGATAACAGATTCCTAGCTAGTTGTTATTGGGCGTCGTTCACTCCAATCGGTTATCTCCTCCACTTATCATCTTATAGGTTGGCAAATAACATGATAAATATATATATATATATATATATTCTTCCTAATATTGCATGTATATAGTTTTTGACATTTTAATTACCATAAAGTCAACTAACAAAAATACGCTTGTGTTGCATGTATTAATATATAGGAATGAAGAAAATACCGGAGCTGAAGCTACTGCCAGAACAAGCAGATGGAATTGTTGACCTAGTTTGTAAGAATGCAAGCAGAAGCGACCAAGTGAGTGTTATTGCCGATGCTCTATTCCTTGCAGCTGAAGAAGGAAACGTTGAATTTGTGCTTCATATATCAAAAGCAAACCCAGATCTTCTTTTAATTGGGGATAGTTCTTATCAGAACTTTGTTTGCTATGCTGTTCGGAATCGACAAGATAGGGTTTTCAACCTTATTTATGGACTTGGTTTTAAGGATGTTGTTTTCGCAAGCAAAGTCATTAACGGAAATACTTTGCTACATGTGGCAGCAACACAAGCTCCTCCTCCGGTCCTTAACCGCATATATGGACCGACATTACAAATTCAAAGAGAATTACAATGGTTTAAGGTTAGAACAGAAAAGACATACACTATTCTCTAAATAATAGTGGATTAGCGAACAAACAGAATTCGTCATAAAATATACTCCATTCATTACTAAGAGCCTAAATAGGGAGATGAGTTTAATCCTAAATATAAGACCTCTTTATATTTTTCTTCCATTTTATCTATATTATCCTTATTAACACTCCTCAATAATGGACAAACTAAGCAAGAGACGGAGGGTATAAATAAAAGAAAGTAATTAGGACGACGTTTAGTAATATATATGATTTCAACTAACTTAACTACATCACTAATATAATCAACTTAGGTAAATAAGTTTTATATTTATGAGCGGAGGAGGAAGTACTATTGTTGAATAAGAAATTCATAATTATTCTTTGTAAAGATTCTTTATCACAATTTTTATGTGTCTTGTTCGTTGATTAATTAAATGCAGGAAGTGGAGAGTTTAATACCTCCTACTATTAGGGGAGTTCGAAACAATGATGGTAAGACGGCTGAAGAATTAAGAAACCTTTTTTCAATGATTTCATATTCTTAACCATAATATCACTCGTCTCTTCTTCAACTTCAGTTCTAACATTTCCAGCCATCCTTACATCTCAATTCTCGCAGGAAGCATTCCTCAAATCCCTACCCTCGAAGTTGATATTGGGTCTTTCCTCACTTTCTCTCCCCATTGTAAGCATGATGGTAGCCTTTCTTTCCACCATAAATCTCATGTTGATTCATTCAAAGTACTCGTGGGGTCTACTTCTAATTATTATGCTTGCCAGTGTTCCCATATGTCACTTCGTGCTCTCATAAGTCTTCTTCGTCATTCTTGTTTTGCGACTTATGGGAGCATCTTCAACAAGAAGGTGGACAAGTGGCCATGAATAGCATCTATATATTTCTTGAAAGCTCCTATCAACAATTCTATTGGTTCACATGTCCAATGGAATCATCTTCACTTAACTCAATTATTGGTCCACATGTCCAATAGCATCATCTTCACTGAACTCAATTATTGGTCCACATGTTCACATAATCAAAGTCATAATGGAGGTTGTATTCTTAATTTCAAATTTTATTGCCAATAATTAATCATTACTCATCATATATTTCTACTTATGGGAAGGTACTTTTTTAATTTTGAAAGTTATTTAAAATTGAGCAAAGCAATAGTGATTAAATACATAAATGTATAGAAGTTATTTAATAGTATTGAGCAATGATTAAATACATATATATCTACTTTTAAGAAGGTATTCTATATTAATTCTTTTTTTATCACATACATACCTCTTAGTGTAATATTGTTTATAGAAAAATCTATTTATATGTATTAATTTTCAAATTGAAATATTTGACTTTTCAGATATATAAATTAATTATTATCTTCAAATAAGTCACTATTTTAGGCAACACTATTAATTTTTCTTATAAATTTACAAAATAATTAATGTGTTTAAATATGTATTAGACAACAGGGTATAAAATAGTTATTTTAAAAAATTATGTCTTTAGTTTAATTAATTTTTAAGTTTAACTTCCGTGCATCGCACAGTAAAAAAAAATCTAGTTTGTAATTGATTTTCCCTAGTCCTGTGTTACTTGAATGCTCACAAAATATGATTTGCGGATTTATTAATTGTTGTTGTTGTGCTTTTCTCTGGGGCATGACGCCAGCAGAAACAAAGCTAAGCATGACGAAGATTCATAATTTAATTGTTTTTTTATAACAATTCAGGAATTAACTGTTGATAGCTAGCATAGAAAGTAGATACTCTTCACTTAATTATTTTATAATACATTCTTAACTTATTTGTACTTAATAAAAATAATTTAAAACTATTAAGTTTATCATAAATTGAAGTGATTTTCAATGTTATCTATATTAGTCATATTAAATTCCTGCATATATTAATTTCTACACTCTCTTTCCTTACTAAATATATGTGCATATATAATAAACATTATTTAGAGCTCATTGAAAATATTAAAATATTTTGTAAAATAAAGGCCGAAAGAAGACAACTTAAAATGGAATAGAGAGAGTATATCGTTTAGAGTAGAAAACCATATTTAAGGCCAAAGGTCAATATGTGTACGAATGAATAGACAAAAATATAGTTAAGGTCATATTTCAGATTTGTCTATTCATCCAATAAAAATTATTAAAATAGAAACTACTAAAACTCGAAACACATCAAATATTTTTTTTCTTTAATTTTGATAACAGTGGCTAGAACAATATAATTTATAAAACGTAAATCATATATATGCATACTTTGCTTATCTCCGAAAACATGTTTGGAAATTATCAGTTAAAAAAAACATGTATGGAAATTGTAAAATTTTAAAATAAAAATATAAAATATAAAATATTTAACAAAATTTTCATGCGCCTTAAAATATAAATTATATAAACTACTCGTATTGAAAATGAAGGTACACTGTTTCAATGAGATAGCAAGCTTATGGTATTTGCAATATATATATATATATACTCCCTATAAGAATTGGTCTACATCAGGGATCAGCCTTGGAAAAGAAAGGAGTATGTGTTGCTTATATTAAAGTTATACAGGATATGTATGATGGGGTGTTAACTAAGGTTAGAACGCCGGGAGGTGAGACAAAAGACTTCCCTATAAGAATTGGCCTACATCAGGGATCAGCTTTGAGCCCATATTTATTTAACTTAGTAGTAGATGCTCTAACTGAGCCTATAGAAGAAGAGGTTCCTAAGTGCATGCTTTTTGCTGATGATATAGTCCTTCTGGCCGAATCAAGAGAGGAGATTAATGATAAATTAGAAATATGGAGAAACACGCTGGAGTCGAAGGGTTTCCGTTTAAGTAGGAGTAAGACAGAATATATGCATTGCAATTTTGCAAATAGACAACTTAGAGGTGATTTGGAGGTTAAACTGGGAGAGCAAACAATCCCTCAAGTAACGAAGTTTAGGTATTTGGGATCAATTATAAGACAAGATGGTGAGATTGATGACGATGTCAATCGTAGAATCCAAGCTGGGTGGTGTAAATGGAGGAAAGCTACTGGAGTTCTCTGCGATAGAAAAGTACCCCATAAGGTAAAAGGGAAGTTTTATCGCACTGCTATAAGACCAGCAGTATTATATGGTAGTGAATGCTGGGCTTTGAAGGGTCAACAAGAACATAAGATGGGGGTAGCTGAAATGAGGATGTTGAGATGGATGTGTGGTCACACAAGAAAGGATAAGATCCGGAATGATCATATACGCGAATGAGTTGGAGTGGCACCTATCAGTGAGAAAATGGTAGAAAATCATTTGAGGTGGTTTGGACATGTACAAAGGAGGCCATTAGATGCGCCAGTAAGGAGGGTAGAGCAAACAGTCTGGAGTCCGATTAAGAGAGGAAGAGGGAGACCGAGGCTTACACTTAATGAAGTTGTAGAGCGCGATCTTTTAATAAATAATATATCTAAAGATTTGGTTACCGATAGAGCACAATGGCGTCGTGCGATCCATGTAGCCGACCCCACTTAGTGGGATAAGGCTTTGTTGTTGTTGTTGTTGTATATATATATACTCCCTCCGGTCCTAATTATAGACCACTTTGACTTTTTTAAAAAAAAAATTAATGATACAAAATTAATTACTTTGAATTATCTATAGTTATCTTTTTTCCTTAAAACTACTCTATTCTACTTATAAACTAATATATAATCTAATTACATATGACATATGTTATAATTTAGTGGTCTAATTTGCTTCCTTAACTTCCACAAAAAAAAAAAAAAAAAAAAAAAAGCCAAAGTGGTATTACATTTAGGACGGAAGGAAGTATATTGCTTGTTAGATGGAGTCAATTCTTGGCAAGTAGGCCGGAAAAAAATCTTGGCATATATAGCTTTTGTGGGGGCCAAAGCAAATTGCTAAAGGAACAAGCTAGCAGTAATTGCATCATATGCATTTCTTTTTCGTTTTCTTTCTTTTCCTTTTAAGATGCAATGACCAGACCTGGAAATACTATGTTTCATGAAATTTTTTTTATTCAAATAAAAACGCAATTCCTCACTAATTAACAATGTCATGCCACGGATAATTTAATTTAGCAGTTTTCTCATTTAGATGTCTAACATATTAATCTTCTGTTATCTAATCCTTATTCCTCATATTTTGCTGTTGGAACTTTACCAGAGTCTCTAACAATATTTACACTTTTATAATTCTAAAAAAAAAAAATTCCATTTATGATTTAGCCCCTGATTATCTTTCATCCTTTCTGAACACTTTTAAGGTCTCTTCTTGATGGGGCTTAGTAGCCTACTAAATATGTTTTATTTATTGTACTTCTAGGCCCAAAATTTGGGATATGACGTCTCTTCTTAAGCAGGCTCAGGCTAGCTCATTAATTACAAAAAAAAAAAAATTCAATTTATACGTGAAATTTGTGTAGTTAATCAATTTGTAATGAAATTTTTGTTGCAACTTATTTATTGAATGTCTAATTTATGATGGTGAAATTATATTGTTAAATGTCTTCTCTAATTTTTTATTTTTTTTAATTTGACCATAAACATGCAAATGGGTGCGTAAGTTAACGGCTTCTTTCTCAGCCTGAACTCCATATGTATTGGGCTTTTCATCCTCATCGAGATGATATGATCATTGAACAATTATATCTCATAGTAAAATAATATTTTTTTAGCTGGTTATGTTGCCTGTAGGTTTTAATTTGTCCATCGCATTGGTGGTCTTCCACATTAAATTTGTGTAACATCTTCTATTGCTTTCTCTCGCATTTTAACTTCCTTTAATTTCTCGCTCTCATTGTTTGGCACTCTTTAGGGATATAGGGATAGGAGGAGATGTAGCGAACTACTCAGGGAGGGACCAAAATAAGAAAGAGGACAGGTTTACTTTCATGTATGTGAGAATTAAGCTGGAATGATAATGATTCTGTTAGTGTGAGGTTCTATTGTTTTTTTTTTATTATTAAAATACAAGGGAATACTAAGAATTCTTGTTATACGTTCGCTCAAACCTGCAATTCTCTTCTCAAGGTTCATCGATATCAAATCAATCAAACACACTTCTAATATCTACTCTATTTTTGGAAAACCTTAGTTATATATTACCATATCTCAACCTTTTATTTATAAATGTAATATCTCCTTCATCATAAAGCATTTTTTTCATAATAGTCACAAACATTTACCCTTGGAATTGCCAAATAAGGGTAATTGATCTTGTTACTGCATAATCAATTTAAATAATAAGAACTTGACCCGATTTAAGGTGTACTGGTTTTTAGCTACACATTCAAAAAACCTTATCACTTATGAAAGGAAAAAAAAAAAGAGCTGAGTGTTAGCTTATAAATTGATTTGCATGAATTTTTTTGAACTAATTTATTTTACTTATAAGTTAATATATAATCTAATAATACACAAAATACGTGATGATTAAATAACTCATTTAACTTCTTTAACTTCTCTAAAAAAAGCCAATAATGTCATATACTTAGGAACGGAGGAATATATATATATATTGATCGACCCGTCTGATAAATATTGTTCGTAGCATTTTGTGCATTGTTCTAAACTACTGTATTTTAGCTTGCAATACTTTTGAATCTTACTTTATTTATGTTTCTGAAGTCTGATAATATTACACAACTAATCAAAAAAATTTTATTGCCAAAAAAGCAAGTGATTGATGATTCCTTGGAAACTAACGCAAGCCAACATTTGTTCCATTTATGCTATATATATTGCTGGTGAGATCGACTCAATTCTATAAGCATATAAAGCTTCTGTGGAGACCGATCGAAGCAAAGAGCAGGCGGTAAGTAGTGTATGTCATTCTTTTTATTCTTTCCTTTTTAAATGCAATTATATGTAGTTGCTTTTTCGGTGAGTAACAATGATGATGTATGATTGAAAATAGTGTATGTTTGTGAGTACGTTGATGAAATTTTTGATTATAATAACCATAACTTTTTGTTGTATTTGTAATAGATTCACTAAGGCGCTTGTTCATATTAGCAGTGTACTAGTTGCTACTCCTTTCTCATATTTTATAATATAATATCAGATCTAATTAACTTTTTTGGAGAGATTAAAGAAGATAAATAAACCATTTAACCATAGCATATTTTATATAAGTCAAATAACCTAGTTTAGCGAAAAATTTAGCCAAATCAATTTATAAGTAACTTATATAGTTTTTTTTAGATTTTCCAAAAAAAAAAAAGGTAAACTAAATCTTATATTTAAAAATGGAGGGAGTAAAATATTTTGAAATAATTCTTCATACATACATATATACATTTATATAGGTAAAGTAGCATCAATCACCCCATGTTACTTACATTATCAGCAGCATGAATCATTAAAATCTTATTTGGTACGCATTAGCATATGATTTTATTTTTTTTAATTACGTTCAACCCCTAACCTTATTTGTAGTTCAGAATCGTGAATACATTATAAATCACAGTGTAGAATATATTAGATGCACCATAAATAAAATTAAGAGAAAATTCCAGAAAAAGACTCTCAAATTACCAAAAGGATACTTAGATACAGTAAATTTCGTAAAGGACAGTTCAGTATAATGTCTGAATTGTCCTTTAATAAATTTAAAGGAAAAGTCGAAAATGCCTCTGGTTCAATTATATTTTTTTTACATAATGGCCCACCACCACCACTAGCCACCGCAGGCCGCCGGAGCTCTGGCCACCGGCAGGAGCCACCCCACCACGTGGCAGCGGCCCCACCCAGCCACATGCCAGTGTGCCACACTGCCACCTGGTATGTTGGGAGGGCAAAATAAATGAAAAGTGGAGGGGGTGTGAATTGAACCCACCCCTAAAACCACCAAGCCAACAAGTGTGTATGTTATATATATTGCAAACAATATATATTCCATGTTTTATTCGTTCTCAGAAACGTTTAAGGGATTCCCAACTTTTGTTAAGGGATTACCAACATATACATTACCATTTACTAACTTCCAAAATACTTTACCCAATCTTCCTCCTTGTTACCAGAATCGTTCAAGGTATTCCTAATTTCTCATAAGGGATTCCCAACTTTTGTTAAGGGATTACCAACATGTATTATGGAAGTTGGTAAATAGTAATGTACATGTTGGTAATCCCTTAACAAAAGTTGGGAATCCCTTGAATGATTCTGGTAACAAGGAGAAATATTTGGTAAAGTATCTTGGAAGTTGGTAAATAGTAATGTACATGTTGGTAATCCCTTAACAAAAGTTGGGAATCCTTTATGAGAAGTTGGGAATCACTTGAATGATTCTGGTAACAAGGAGAAATATTTGGTAAAGTATCTTGGAAGTTGGTAAATGGTAATGTACATGTTGGTAATCCCTTAACAAAAGTTGGGAATCCCTTATGAGAAGTTGGAAATCCCTTGAACGATTCTGGTAACAAGGAGAAAGATTTGATAAAGTATTTTAATGATAGAATGTTTGCCCCTAATCTGTCAGAAATTAGGGATGGAGAAAATTCTATTGATAAGTGCAATTTTTAAATTTAAGGGATCTAAATAATCCATAATGCAAAGATAAAAGGCCAAGCCCATACTTTAGATTTATCATGGGTTATGATTTATGAAAACTACTATAACTATCATATTTTATATATAGAGGCTGATATTACCAAATAATTCTTTTATTTTGTATGCCCAAAGGGCTCATAATAACAAAATGGAGCAATTTTCTCCAAAGAGGCAAAGATAATGACAAAATCTAAAGCAGCGCTTTAACACCTCTAGTGTGCCCACATTTGGAACTTTTCTTTTTCGCTCTCTCTTTCTCTTTGTATTTCCCTTTTCCTTTTTTCTTTTGTAACTAAAATTTGCAACTGATTTATTGGGTAAATGTACAAATTTAGTATCCCACAATATTACAAATCGCATCAAACATAAACTACAATTTTTTTGTATGTTTACGATCATCATAAATTTTTTCGTAGCATATATATGTTACTATATATGCTATAAAAAAAATTCGTGATGACCAATTTCAATTCATGATATGAAATCGGTCATCATGAATATTTTTAGCATATATAATAAAACATGCAATCTGTATTAACGGTGTTACTATATATGCTAGGAAAAAAATTCATAATGACCGTAAACACAAAAAAAAATTGTATTTTATGTTTAGTGTGATTTACAATATTGTAGAATACTAAATTTGTACTTTTACCCAATCTTTTATTGAATGATCACTAGAAATATTTTTTGGGTCTAAAGATGAATATTAATATTTTTTATAAAATGAATATTTATGAATGGACACACATATAATAAAATCAACAAATTATATTGATTCAAGCAATGACAATCTGCTTCCTATACAATATATCAAAAATTCCTAATTTAAGCGCTTTGGTTGCGATTTTATGTGGTCAGCAAATTTACATTGTAAAGCATTACATTATATAATTACATTAAACCTTGCGATTTTCCTTAATAAATCCAAAATTAGTTTGAAAGATATTAAAATCGATTTAACCCTTGTCAGGGAAGGGGAAATAAAACTGAAGTGCTCTTAATTATGTTTTCTCCTTTCTACTCGAGTGTGCGGCCCCAAGGTCAAGCAGCATATAACTAGAAAAGAAGAAACTGATCTTCCAAACAGGAATGATAAAATTGAAAAGCAACATATATTTAAGAAAATTTTGAAATTGCACAAACTAAAAAAATCAATGCGTTAAGATATAAAACATTCAATAATTTTGTGATTATTACTCTAATTTTTATGATTCATCGAAAAATATTTTTGTTCATAATTTTGGCTTAACATCTATTATAAGATCTAATAATACACAAATTACATTAAGATTAAGTGGCTCATTTAGTTTCCTTAATTTTCAAAAGAAAAGTCCACTAGATTTTATATTTAAGAACGGAGAATATTTCTTAGAAGGTGGCTTTCTCAACCCTCCTCTTCTTCATAGAGATGAGATAATAAACTCTTGTGTAATGCCTTAATTGCGCTATTGGAAGGAGTAGTATTTTGTAAATCTTAGTTGTTCTACATTATTCTATTTAGTGTTTAGTTGTTCTACATTATTCTATTTCGCCAAAAATCACGGTGGCCGCACTTCTGAACCGTTTCACGTCCAGTTGGCTTTTTCTCACCACAAGGAGTCAACTTGGCACCCCGAGTAATGAATTAACGTTCACTTCTTGTAGTTGTCGGAATCGCTTAAGCCATTTTACAAGCCGTCTTTCTGGCACTTTCTTATTATTGTCGAAAATGTTTTCTGCTCGTTAAACATGTACAATTCCAGTTTGTTAATTATATTTTTCTCTCTTTTTTCAACAGACCGTTGCCAATTACTTTAACAGTATAATTCTGTTAGATGATATCAAGAAAATAAATTAAAATCAAGCTTCAATGATCGGTGATAGTCGGTGATTGAGATTTGAGATTAGTGGTGTGAGAATCAGACTAATCATTCATGCATGGTTTTCGTCTTTGTTATCCGATGGGTATATGGTATTTGTCTGGTTTGTTTCATTTTGAGATTTATGATTTACTAGTAAAAGATTTTACCTCCTAACTGGGATTATTTGTCGGCAATGAATTTCGCTTGAAGCCATGAATGGTTTCTTTGAGAGGACGGTAAAAGTAGGTTGGAAAGGTGTAGAAAATACTGTTATAGGGATGATGAAACACAATTCTTTTATGTGATATGGTGTGGGATCCAATCGTCATTATTCAATCATCATAGGTTGAGTCTGAAAATAAAATATAAGTGCAATCGGACGGGTCTCTCCATTAAGATATATCTCAATTTCGCCTCCATTTAGATCAAATCGTGTTTATTTACTCTCCATTTTGATCCAAAAGTGTTATAAAAAACATGTATTTAATGTTATCCTATTTTTTTGGAAAGTTGTTAGATCGAAATTGTGGGTGAATAGACACCGTTGGATATAAATAGAGGTAAAATGGAGAGATGCCTAAATGGATAGGCCCCTTCCCCAGGTTAGGTGGTCTGTAATTGGTTATTTTGAATAAAATATAGGAGAGAGGAGAGAGGGAGAGGAGAGAGAAAAATAAAATAAAAATTTAAAAAATAAAAATTTAAAATTAATTATTGTCGGACCCATATAAACGAAAAAGTGACGGAAAGTTAACAGTGTTAAGTTTATGTTAAAATTGCCCCATTTTACAACATTCATGTGTATTATTGGTCGTCAAAAAATGTTACAGTGTTAACCGCTCCTAACATAAATGTTCATTGTTAAATTTGTATGGTCACCCATCATATTTTATTGGCCTCTTATGACCATGTGGCCAAGAATTCCTCTTGAATCATTTATCTTATGAGATTACACCACCTACGAACTTTTGGGAGGTAGTAGAGTCTTGTCACAAATGCCAAATCATCTAAATTGGCTGTGAAATTCTCATTAATATATGTGAGACTGATAACTCCTAGAAATTCATGATATTTGAGTATATTTTACTTGAGTTTTTGTCTATTATTTATACATTTTAGATACTCAAGAGGGAAAATGCTCATTTGATTTTCGGTTTCACATTATTGTTAATTATGTAGATTTTGATTGTTTTTGTAGTTAGTTTCTTATGTTGTTGTATATAATTTTTGTAGGAATAATTTGAAGCAATAAGCAAGAGATTTTAGCCCTCCACCAAGCTCCCGATTGAAGAAAAATAAGAAGAAGCCAGAGCAGCCAAAGAAATAAAGAAAGCAGAGCAAAGCACCAGAATAAAGGTGACTTCGCCGTGGCTTTCGTCGCGGCGAAGTCACGGCGAGCTCCATCTGCCTCTGTATGTTTGCCATTTTTCGCCGCGGCGAAGTCACGGCGAGCGCAATGCAATTCTGGAATTTTGGACTTCGCCGCGGTGAAGTGACGGCGAACTTCGCGTTTCTGCGCATTTTGGACAGAACAGGCGCGTTTTGACTGATATAAAAGATAGGGCTTCGTTGTGAGCCCTCATTCTTCGACTTCTGGGCATATTTTGGAGGTGTTTGGCTCTGCTAGGGTTTGGAGATTGGTGGGATTTGGCTTGGGCTCGGAGCTTCAGAGAGATTTGGGCTTCCTCCTTCGGTTTATCTCTTCCATCTTCATTCTCTTCTCTTGTTCTTTGTTTCTGAATGTATATATTTATACTCCCATGGAGTTGTAGAACATGAGTAGCTAAATACTTTGATTCTAGGATTATTTTGAACCCTTGTATGTATTGATTCTTGATTCCTCCTCTTGATTTGTGATTAATGATATCTATGTGCTTATTTTACCCCGTTCTTAATGCTTCTAAGTGCTTGATCACCATTTAGATGTTGTGTTCGCTTGATTTATGACTCGAGAGAGTTAGGTTGAGTGTAGAACTTGGGTAAAGTAGTGCAAGAACCGGAAGTTTGCATGACGAACGGATGGTTTTGTTGGTAAGATAGAGATATACTTGCTAGCCTTGCATAATCACATTAGGGTTGGAGTGTGATAATTGGGTCCTATCAAATTGTGGCAAGAGATTGTGCAATAGAATAGGACTAAACACTTGTTCTTGACTCGAGAGAGCATTACAAGTACTCTTTGAACCCTAGATTAGCACGTGATTTCGTTGAGAGCTTCTTTGAGGGGAGGTTAATTGAGTTTTGAGAAGTATAAGGGGGATAGATAATTCTAGGGTCCATATTATCCTTGAGGTTGGAGAATCACCTGTTTATATTTTATTTTCATTTATTTTCTTAGTTAATTTTCAATCTCATCATTTGTGTCACTCAAATTGGGAGAGAGTGTAATAATCATTGTTTGACCGGGTTTTGGACAAATCCTCGTGGGAACGATACTCTACTCACTATTTTATTACTTGGCGCGACCCGTGCACTTGCGGCGCGTGGCGAACAGAGACCATCAAAATATTAACATTATATGGGAGTAATTTCCTAAGTTTTCTTAAATTGAAATTTGTTTCTTCAATATTTTTTCCCATAATTTCTAAAAATTTGCCTTATTGTTAGATAGAATGACCGTAAATACTCTTGACAATAAAAATTTCCATTTCAAAGGCATGAGACCATTTCTATATACTTCAATTAATATTGAAATAAATTTCTTCTACTTTTTCCTCATTATTTGAGGCCTCTTAATATTTTTCGTAATTAAATTTGGCTAATTACACTTTATCTAGCCAATATTCCAACATTTGTTAAAATTTTTGAGGTAATAATCTCATTTATAATTATACATCAATTAATCCTAAAATATAATTTGGGAAATTATTTTCTGCCTTAATGTGTCTCTAGTGATTTTTCTGCATTTTTGGGAAACTTACCCCCATTGGCCCGAACCTTTTGAAAATTACGTTTTTACCCTGACTTGAGGTTAACTCAGACAGTTGTCGCGTCTAACATAGTACTTATCTCATGTCTAATCTTTATTCCTCATATTTAGTCCTTGAGACTTTACTAGAATCTCTAACAATATTTACATTTGAATTCTAGAAAAAAAAATTCCTATGATTTAGTCCATGATAAATTGATAATCTTTAACTTCGTCTTTCGGAACACTTTTTAGGACCTCTTCTTGATGGGGCTAGATATCTTACTAAATTCGGTTTATTTATTGAATTTCTAGACCCAAAATTTGGGATATATCATATTGTCCCTTTCCAAGCATGCTCGGGCTAGATCATTAACTAAAAAAAGACATCAACTTTTAGGTGATATTTCCGTAGTTAATAAGTTTGTGATGAAATTATTGTTGCTACTTTTTTAGTGAAGGTGTAATTTGTGATGGTGAAATTCGGTTGTTAAATGTCTTCGCTATTGTTTTTTAAATTTGGCCATAAATTAACGTGCAAGTGGATGCGTGAGTTAACGGCTTCTTGCTCAGCCCGAACTCCCGTATGTATTGAGCTTCTTCATACTCATCGAGATGAAATGATCATTGAAGTATAATTTCTCATAGTAAAATAATATATTTTGCTGGTTGTAGGTTTTAATTTGTCCGTCGCATTGGAGGTCTTCCACTTTGAATTTCTGTCACATCTTCTATTGTTTTTTCTCTCGTTTAAATTTTCTTTAACTTCTTACTCTAATTGTTTGGCACTCTTTAGGGATATAGGAATAGGCAGAGATGTAGCGAATTGCAGGGGAGGGATCAATATAAGAAGAGGATATGCCTGCTTCCATGGATCCAAGAAGCTGGAATTAAAAGAATTCTGTTAGTACGAGGTTGTATTGTTCTTTTTTTAATATATCAGGGAATGCCAAGAATTATTGTTATATGTATGTTCCAACTGTCAACTCTCTTTTCACGGCTCATCAATATTTAACCATGGAATGCACTTTTAATACCTATTTCACTTTTGGAAGTGCTTGTGTTATATCACCATATCTCAATTTTTCATATACAAATGTAAGTAGCGAGAATCAATTCATTTATATTTTACTCTCTTTTATTACTTTTTTCTCTCACATCATTTATCCTCATACATTATCTTTCCTCCTTTTTACTATTACTCACTTTCTTATAATAAGGGCATTCTTGGAAACAAAATTATATTTAACTACATATTTATTGGTTTTTTAACTAACTTTAACCTTATATTATGGGATGGAGGGAGTATTTTATTTTAGCATGCAATACTTTGAATGTTACTTTATTTATGTTTCTTTAGTCTAATAACATTTTACAGCTAATCAAGAAATTTTTTATTGCTAAAAAAGAAAGTGATTGATGATTCCTTGAAAACAAACGCAAGCAATACTTGTTCCATTTATGCTATATATATTGCTGGTGGGATGGACTCAATTCTATACGCATATATAGCTTCTGTGGAGACCGATCGAAGCAAAGAACAGTTGGTAAGTGTATTTCATTCTCTAATTCTGTGTGTGTTGTGTGTGCGTGTTTTCTTTTTAGCATTTTTTCGGTGTGCTTGAAGTGATATTTACGCGACTGTTTGTTCCAATAATTTCTGTTTAATGGTTACAAAAAAATAATGCAGCGATTTAGGACTTCATATACAACCAATTTCCAAGATGTCTGTATTCATTCCCATCACTCCACGTAAGAAACCTGGTGAGGGCACTCTATAAGAACCTTTTAATCTTTCTGCTCGTGGTCCCCATGATAGGATTATTATAAATAATTTTACAACATTCGAAATATATAAGGATTGCTAGTTTAATACTCCATCCGGTCCTATCTATAAGAACCTAACAGTCAAAGCATGTTTCTTAAGAAAACATTTAAAGTAATTAAATGTGTTTGAAATATACATCTTTTTTCTAAAATTACCGTTATTTATGATAAGTCTATCAAGAGAGAGAAATATATGAGTATTAATAAATATAAAAGAGAATTAGGGGTAAAATAGGAAAAAATGCATTAAATGATGAAAGAATGCAATGTGAGTTTTTATATTTTGGATTAAATCAATTCAAATTTCGAGCTCTTATAATAAAGATCAGAGGAAATAGTGTTTATTAGTCAATCATACTACATGTTTAAGGCATGTTCGTCAATTAGTTTTTTAAAAGATACTTTTTAAAAATCGCTTATGGAAGATTTTATGATGGTTTTTTAAGGGCACAATTTTTTAGAAAAATAGTTGTGAAATTATTTGAAAGAGTGATGGTTGCTTAGCTCAAGCATTACTCTTTTAAAGAATGGATAAGGGCATAAAATTACATGTCTTTGAAAGTTTTCTCCAAGAGATAGTAGGTATTTGTAAGGTTTTTAGAGGGCAATATTACTTTAAAGTTTAAAAAACAAAGCAATTATGCCTCCACCATTAAACACACTAATGGTATGTAATATCCTGTACATAGTAGATCAATAGAATCTCATCTTTCACTTAAAAAAAAAGGGTCAATGTGATTGACAATATTATGCAAAGGTGTCATGCCGCGCCCTTTTTCGTCATGTCAGATTTTTATAAAACATAAAACAAAAAAATGGCAATGTTGGGGGACCACACGATACCCTTCTTTCTTCAATTCCTTTTTCATATTCCTCTCTCCTTGGAACCCACGCTGTTCCTCTTTCTCCCCCTAGCTTCTTCTTCACCTTCTTCCCCAGTAATCGGTGGATCTCCAGCATCATCTCTGATCATGAACTCTGATTTGTCTTACACTTCTTCCTCCTCCTGGTACTGCAATTGTAGCTGATTTGTTTGTCTCTTATATTCGAAGATGTCGCTTGCCCCAGCTGCCAAAGCGGCTTTATTGAAGAGATCTACAATCACAACCACTCTTCGCTTCGATCATCATCATCTAAGCCCTTTTCCTCCTTCTATCTTCCCCGCTTCAGCTCACACTTCCTAGGATTATGATGACGGTGACGGTGACGGCTCCGGTCTCTGTCCCTTGCCACCAGCGATGTTTGAGTTCTCGTTAGGGATTGGGTTCGATTGGGGTTGTTGATTATGAGGATGGCACGGCCAAGTAGGATGCTTCGGATCTGGAGTAATCAAATTATCTGTATTGAAATTGATAATCAAAATTTTGGATTTCTACATGTTGCTTCTTCGTTTGTTGCTCTTCTCAGCCTCCAAGAAGAGACTTCATGAATCCTGGGTTCTGAATGGTGGAATAATCGGGAGCGATTTCACGAGCAAGCTTCAACTTCTCTAGTGAGAACTAGTGCAGCTGCAATGGGGATAAGATCTCCTCCTCTCCGGCTTTATCCAAAATTTAGTCATTAGGTGAGGACTGAGGAGTATGGGGCTAAAGGTGACATTGTGATTTTTTTCTTTTACAAAAGATCTGACATGGCAAAAAAGGTGAGGTGTCATGCCACCTAGGCATGACATCTCTGCACATAATTTGGTCAATAATGTTGACCGCTAGGATATTTAATTGTGGGAGAAAAATTGCCCCATCTTTTAAACATTTGAGGCAATATTGTCCTCTAAAAAATTTTCAGACACTTAGTACTCTTTGGAGGAAACTTCTGAGTATTTTAGGCCCTTATCCCTTTGAAAAAATGCACTAATTTAACTTGAACAAACAGACCCTAATATTTTTAAAATAATTAAAACCTGAAAAACTATTTTCTGATTAGTTTTAAAATAGAATTAGAGAGAACGACCTAAGGAAAATAATATTTATGGAAGGATGATAAAAATTGTAGTTATTTAGAATGACCAAATACTATAACAGAAATTTAATAGGAAACTTCCCCTAAGCAAACCATTAACATTGTGACATTTTTCCTTTAATTTATTCAAATAGTTTCTTTTATAAAAACTAAAATTAATAATAAAGCTAAATGGTAATTAATTCTTTTTGAAAAAAAGAAATTAATTTTTAATAACATGGCATTTTCTTGATGACTTTTTTTATCAAATCAAATAAGATATTAAATCTTTATAGAATACCATGTGACTATTATTTATAACTTTTTTTTATTAGTATAACATATTTTATTAGTTGATAGTATATTTTTTATAGTGGTGATACATTTCAAAGAAAATTAAATCTTCCAATATATTTTTAAATTGGAATATAATCTTATACAAAAAGAGTGAATGCATAATTGTATATTATTGGGAATCAAAAGATATTAAAATTAATTTAAGAGACTTAACCTAAAGTAAAAATATTTATAAGTAAATGAAAAATTAATGGGAAATTATAACTATTCCCATGAAACTCAATTAATACGGACTCCCTCAAAACCACCAAATTTAATTGAAGTCCCTTAAAACTTAGATTATATGAAATCATAATGTTAAATTACATCCTTACTCTTATTTAATTTAAATGAAATATGACAGCGGGGAACGCCTCCCATCCTTACTATTCTCTTTTCATCCTCTTCCTTCATTGTCACCCTTCATTTCATATAAGGCTACAAATAAACCAACACATCCAACGAAGTGTGAGACCATACCTTGTTGCCGGCAAAATCATGGCTTCCACCACTCATAAAATACACAAGTAATGAGTAGGAAGTGTTTCCTACCCCCTCATATTTCATTTAAATTAAACAAGGGGAATAATATAACTTGTCACTACAATTTAATATAATCCAAGTCCTGAGGGACTTCAATTTAATTTGGTTATTTTGAGGGAATAGGTATTGATTAGTTGTCTTAATTTCATGGGACCTAGCTATAACTTTCCTAAAATTATTATGTTTCTATTAAATATTTATATAGCATATCACTTTTTATGAAATCTCTAAACTATATGAATTGAACCACTTATTTTTTAAAATTAAACAAACCATCATATGATTTTGGTAATACAATTAATAGATCAAGCACCACATGTCACCCTAGGAAAGGAGGAGAAGGGGTATCACAACATGAGGGTTCCACCACCACTATCACTATCTCTTTCTCTCTGATTTTATTTTCACTGATCACTATAACCTCCATAATATTGCAGACAAACAATATGTACGAGAATTATTAAGGAGGGTAGATTCAGACTCATATGGCACATTATCAATGGAAGAATTAACAAGAGTAGTAAGTCAACTTGGTTCTCCCTGGCCGATTCACAGAGCATGGAGGCTATTTCGTAGGGCAGGGACAGGTAACATAGAAGAACTAGTTAAAGCAATTATTTCTCAAAGAGACGCATTCGAAAAGCTAGAGAGGGCGGCTGTGGAAGAAAGACCCGCTAAAGCCGAGAGAGAGGCAGCTGAGGAGTAAGAAAGACGAGTTAGGGTAGAGGGAAAGGCCACCGAGGGGGAAGAAAGAAGGGGTAGGACTGAGGGAGAGCCGGCAAAGGAGGAAGAAATACGAGCTAGGACCAAGAGAGAAACGGTGGAGGAGGAGGAGGAGGAAAGACAAGCTAAGGCACAGAGAGAGGAAGAGAAAGAAAGACAAGCTAAGGCAGAGAGAGAGGTAGAGAAAGAGAAAGAAAGACAAGCTAAGGCAGAGAGAAAGGAAGAGAAAGAAGGACAAGCTAAGGTAGAGAGAGAGGAAGAGAAAGGGAAAGAAAGACAAGCTAAGGCAGAGAGAGAGGAAGAGAAAGAGAGAGAAAGACAAGCTAAGGCAGAGAGAGAGGAAAAGAAAGAGAGACAAGCTAATGCAGAGAGAGAGGAAGAGAAAGAGAAAGAAAAACAAGCTAAGGCAGAGAGAGAGAGGAAGAGAAAGAAAGACAAGCTAAGGCACAGAGAGAGGAAAAGAAAGAAAGATGGGTGACTAAGGTAGAGAGAATGGTAGAAGAAATAAGTCAAGCTTTGGCAAAGTTAGTAGTGGAGGTAGAAAGACATACTAGGGTAGGCAGAGGAAGAGAGACAGGTGAGGGAACAGAGAGAGGCAAAGGAAGAGAGACGGGTAATAGAAGAGCGGGTGGCAGAGGAAAAGAAAGAGAATCAGAAAAGGGAAAACAGAACAAAAGAGATAGAAGAAGGGGAGACATTGTACAAGGCAATATGTGGTAACAACTGGACTAGGGCAAAAGAAGTCCTAGGTGAAAACCCTTGTGAAGTCCTAGCTACAAAAATTACTTCTTCAGGAAAAACAACACTCCATGTGGCTGCATTGTTTGGCCATGTGTCTATAGTGGAGGAGATTGTGAAATTAGTGTCTCCACAATTCTTAGAAACAAATGATGACTTAGGTAATGCACCTATTATAATTGCTACCATCACCGGAATCACACAAGTTGTAGAATGCCTAGTGAAAAAGAATATCAGCATACTTGGCATTCCAAAGTCAACGAGTGAACTTCCTGTCACACTTGCCTTTCTTAATGGTCATCAAGAAATGGGGCGTTATCTTTATTCTAAAACTCCATTAGAATACATCGACCCTGAGAAAGCGCCTCCTCTGCATGGTGCTTTGCTACTTTAGTGCTGTTTGCAAACACAATGTTATGGTACTTCATTATGTTACTCATCATCAATGGATTCATCTTTTATCTTTTCTTAATTAACCTTGTATGTTTGGTGATCCCTAATATGATTAGCTTGGTTTGTTGTATTACTGCAATATATGGTATACAGATATTACTTTGGACTTGCTTAAGAGATGCCCAGAATTGCTCTGTGTCCGATAAAGAGGGTTGGAAACCAATTTATGGTATAGCAACAATGAACTCTGCAATTCGCAACCGAAAACTTGGGTTTTGGAAACGATTCATCATTGACCGTAAGTAGCCCTCTCTTGAACATATTAAGATACAAACATAGGTCCCACATTGAAAAATTCCAAAATGAATTAAGGGTATATTATATTGACATGGATCCTATTATATTGATTCAAACTTTTATTATAGAAAGACAAACTATGTGTGTGTATATATATATATATATATAAATATATTTACCCCGCGATTTATTCATACAACAACAAAACATTTAAAATATTTTCTCTTTTTCATAACAATATGTAGATTCTGTTTTGTTTATATTATATGCTTTCCTTTGTTTAAAATCTAGAGTGCAACATTCTTTGGCGCAATGAGTAGTCTAAATCATATTTGTCATGTGACTGAAATTCAATCATATATATACACATATATATGGAAATTATGTATAAATTTGTTGGATATTATTAGCAATTTTATCTATAAATCCTCATATTTAAATGTAATATATATAGGTTTAAATTCAAACCCACATCCGGATCATGGTCGTTTACCCATCCAACAAGATACAAGTGAAAGAACTCCAGAAAATGTTACACGGCCAGCAAGTAAGTTTTCATGCAAATAAAATATTGTTTTTCTATTTAATTAATTATTAATTATTTATCTATTTCTTACTCAACTTAATTACGAATTACTGGCTGGATAACAGTTTCCTCGCTAGTTGCTATAGGGCATCATTCACTCCAATGGGTCATCTCCTCTACTTGTAATCTTATAGGTTGGTAAATAACTTGATATATATATATATATATATATTTATATATTTTCCCAAGATATATAAATTTCTTCCCAAAATTGCATGCATTTTTTAACATTTTAATTACTATAAACTGAACTAACAGAAATATGCTTGTGTTGCATATATCAATGTATAGGAATGAAGAATATAAAGGAGCTGAAGTTGCTGCATGAACAAGCAGATCAAATTGTTGATCTAGTTTGTAAGAATGCAAGCAGAAGCGACCAAGTGAGCGTTATTGCAGATGCTCTATTCCTTGCAGCTCAAGAAGGAAATGTTGAGTTTGTGCTTGAGATTTCAAAAGTGAACCCAGATCTTCTTTTAATTGGGGACAATTCATATTAAAACAATTTCTGCTATGCTGTTTGGAATCGACAAGATAGAGTTTTCAATCTTATTCATGGACTTCGCTTCAAGGATGTTGTTGTTGCAAGCGAAGACATTAACGGAAATACTTTGCTACACATAGCAGCTACTCAAGCTCCTCCTACTGTTCTTAACAGCATATATGGCCCCACGTTACAAATGCAAAGAGAATTGCAATGGTTTAAGTTTAGAACATAAGATACATGCATTATTTACTACGAAAAAATAGTGGATTAGCTAGCGAAGAGACAGAATTTGTCATAAAATAGAATATCGTTAAATAATTAGCGACGGAGTTTCGTTGTTACATACGGAATTCCATCGTTAATTTGCTACTTCTTAGTTTGCTACTTTTTAGTGATTGTTCATTGTAGTGATTCTTTATAGTTTTCATATGTCGTGTTGATTGGCTAATTAAATGCAGGAGGTGGAGAGTTTAATTCCTCCTACTATTAGGGGAGTTCAAAACAATAATGGCATGACGGCTGAAGAACTATTCAAAGAAAAACACCAATATTTGATGCAGCGAGGAGAGAAATGGGCAAAGGCCACGACTTCTTCTTGTTCTGTTGTTGGAACACTAATTGTCACCATTATGTTTACTGTAGCCTTTACTGTGCCTAGAGGAACTGATCAAACTTTTGGAATTCCACTGCTGATTAAAAAACCATTTTTCAAGGTTTTCATATTCTCAACCGTAACATCACTCATCTCTTCTTCAACTTCGGTTCTAACGTTCTTAGCGATCCTTACATCTCACTTCTCGATAGAAAAATTCCTCAAATCCCTACCCACCAAGTTGATTTTGGGTCTTTCCTCACTTTTCATTTCCATTGTGAGCATGATGGTAGCATTTCTTTCTACCATAAATCTCATTCTGAATCATTCAGACTACTCATGTGGTATCCTTCCAATTATTATGCTTGCAAGTGTTCCCATATTTCTCTTCGTGCTCTCACAATTTTGTCTTCTTCGTCATTCTTTTCTTGCGACTTTTGGGAGTGTCTTCAATAAGACGGCGGAGAAGTGGCCATGAATAGCATGCATTTGTAATTGATGATTTTCCCTGGTGTTGTCTCTTGTGTAATTTAAATACTCATAATATATGATTTGTGGATTCATTAATTGTTGTTGTTTTAGTTTTCTATGGGGCATGATGCCAGCAGAAAGCAATGCTAATCACGATGAAGATTCATGAATTAATTGTTAATAGTATAGAAAGTAAAGATACTTCACCTTGTTCATCTTATAAACCATTTCTAACTCATTCATAGGTGAGGATAAAAATAGTTAAAATTAGTAATAAGTTTATCATAAAATTTAAGTGATTTCCAATATTATCATCATTAAGACACATAAAAACTTCCACCGCTAAAATGTTGCAATGTTGGGTATATGTTGAGCCCCTTCAAGAATGGGTGATGGGTCTATGAATAAGACAAACGACCAAATCTAGAGGATCCATGAAGGGTTCAACCATATTATGTTTAGTATTTAATAAGCCTGCAGGTGACTTTGCATCAATTATGACACATGTCAATTTACATTTTAATTTACCTTTAAGTGATAATTGATTTTATTTTTTATTTGAAACTATAAATTATGAAATATTACGAAGAAGCAGTGAAAATTACTAATAGGTGTCTAGAGCATTTGAAATAATTTAACAAGTTAACATTAATATTGCTGAATTGATTTTATTAAAAAAGAATTTTAAATATGAATATTCAATAGAACACTTTCAAAATATTTATATTATGTTGATAATAAGTAGTCCGACTGCTACTGGCAATTGTAGTCTGGAAATCGTCCGTGACTTACCATCCGGCCGTCGTCATCGGCTGTTAAACCAGTCAAAAGGGAGAAGTCAAACTTAACCCCATGTGGGCAAAGTTTGTTTGATATGGGCAAATGTACCTTTTTTCTGTGTTTTTTTTTTTTTTGCAACTGCAAGATCACGAAATTGCAAATTAATATATGTAAAATTATCGTTATAAGAATTATTGAATACAATATTTTTACTTTTTTGAGACAATCATTTAATATTTAAAAAGATATTAATTTATGTTTTGTATAAAATCAAATAAAATTAAGGATAATATTTATGACATTCATGAGTTATGGATGCTATAACTTCATATATTATATATTGATTGATATTACCAAATAATTCGTCTTATTTTATATGCCTAAGGGGTTCGTAATGATAACAAAATGAGACAGTTGCTTGAAAGACAATTACAAAATCTAATGGGAGTACTTTAACAACTTTCGTGTGCGATATATTTGGTTTTTTTTTCTTTCTCTATTTCAGTCCGCCTTTTCCTTTTTTGTATTAGGAAAAGTTGGAAACCAGGCTTCAATCGAATGGTCAATATTGATATTCATATATACAATAAATAAAATGTGTAAGTTACAATCAATGTTGTAAAAACCGGACCGAAAGGTGAGCCGGAGAGGGCATCGGGTCACGGTTCGCACGGTCGGATCGGTCGGACCGAAGGTCGGACCGATGACGTAATAATTAAGGAAAAATATATGATTTTTAAATGTAAATTAAATATAAACAAATTATGGTTCCTTCACCTCTTAATTTTTAATAAAAGACCATTGACCAAGAAATAAATAGCCATTACAGACTTAGAAAACAATTATTCTTGTCTTTAGGTAAGCAAAACAAAGAAGGCATATAGGACCATTTGAGGATCACAGTTGCAGAAATTTTTGTCGAGATAGAAGAACTAGGAAGTTAAGAACACAAGCAATTTCTGTTATGCAAAAGGTAAGAGATAGAATATGCAACTGATAAAAATTTTAAAAGAAATGTAAAATGTAGAAAGACAACAAGTGCTAAATATAGAATAAAAGCTTGAAAGAGACGTTAAACATCAACAATAGAGGAATGGTGATGAGAGAGATGATGTTCACCAATTGGTTGGAGTTTTGGAGATCAAATTTCACAGCCCTAAGATTTTCAAATGGTTGTTAGGATTTTTAATTTGGGAGAAAGATATGAAGCTAATGAATTTGGGTTTCTTTTTTAAGAACTTGGGTTTTTTTTGGGCTTGATTTTATTTTTTTTCATCTTTTTTTTTGTTTTAGATTGGACCGCCTGGTTTTTATAAAACCGCTCCGGTTCCCGGTCCAATGTCCGGCTGGAAACGGCCCGATCCGGCTTAACACAATAAACGGCCAGACCATAAAATCCGAACCGACCTATGGAGCGGTCGACGGTCCAACCGGTCGGACCGCCCGGTCCGGTTCTTACAACACTGGTTACAATATATCGACAATGTTCCAAACTAAATACCTGTTTAATTGTTGTATTAAGAGTTTTTTTTAGGGTAAAATATAACTGCATCTGGTTACGTTTTTATGGGGTTATCAAATTTACATCGTAGAGCATGATGATAATTACATTGAATATTGAAATTTTCCATATATCCAAAATTAGTTTGAAAGATGTTTCATCAATGTAATCCTTGTAAGGGAAGGGGAAATGACAAATCCTTGGATTTGTATGGTTTTGATATGTTAAAAATGAGGTTTTAAACATAATGGAGATGCAATTTTGGTCCAATTGTACTTAATTAAGATCTTAGGCCCTTAAGTGAAATTAGGATAAAAATAGGATTAATTTGCCATAATTGGTAATTAATTAGGGCATTTGATCCTTTTTCTATTATATTTTTACTTGTAGGACCATTGAAGAACCATGGGTGGAACACTTCATTTGCAATGGAAAAAGAAAACTCAATTTTCCAATAGAGAATTGAGCCGCAGCTCAAATCTCTTTGCCACGGCTCACTGTCTTTACAGAGAAAAACTGAGCCACAGCTCAAATTTATGGGCCGCGGCTCACTTCCTTACAGAGAAAAACTGAGACATGGCTCAAATTTCTGGGCCACAGCTCAGTCGCGTTTTGCAAAATTTTTTTGGTTTTTAGGCCCAATTCAAGTCCATACCCGAGACCCACTTCTAGGACCCGACTCAGGAGCATATAAGATCGAATTTGAAGAGCATTAGACAGATTTTGAGCCGTCAAAGAACTCTAGTTCATATTCCTCTTATTTTCTCTCTTCTACTCTTTCATTCATTCATTTTCTTCCACCAAATCACATGGCCTTCACTTTCGTCCTCTTGATTGCTGTTTCTATCATGAAGACCATCAACTAAGCTTCTCCATTCTTGATGGTGGGAGTTATGGGATAAGCTTGGAGCATATTTAGGGGAGTTTTAGTTCTAATCCTTCTTCCTCTTGTTGTATTTATGCTTTTCTAGGGTTCTAGGGGTATGTTTATGGCATTTTGTTGTGTTCTTCATTTCTATATGATGTATGAAGGTTAGAAACTATTTTATGTTGTTTCTTTCGTGTTGAATGCTTGACATTATGCTACTTTAACTTTGAGTTTAATGAAATTTAAGGGTTCATGGTTTTGTTATTCTCGTTGTGAAAATCTTATGCTAATTCAAGGTGGCTTGGTTAGTGGATTAAAGGTGTTAAGTAATTTTGCATGAATGAAATAGCATAGAAATTAATTAATTGTGTTTAGACATTGGGAAATCACTCTTTTTAATCTTAGTTCTTGTTTGGGTGGCCATCAATGAATTATGGTTAATTGAGAAATTAAGTGCAATTGTGGGGTAGCCCAAGTTGTGGATTTAAACTCTTGCATGGTTAATTACTTCTTGATTTTGAGCTTAACAAACTTAGGTTGAATTAACTAATCTGCGGGGTTCCGACATTAATTAAGTTAACCTAAGCCTAGCCTAAAGGGGTTCCTCTATGGGTCTTTTGAAAATCAAATAGAGGCTCCCAAAAAATATTTAGAAGCAATGAAACCCAAAGTTCTCACTTATCAAGGATGACTTTTTATCCTATTTCAATCCAAATCCCACTTTTATCCAATCTTTAATTTGTTTTCAATATGCCACACTTTTACACGATTTTTATATTTAGAAATCAACTAAAAATGCTTTTTAACTGTTCAATTGTTTGCATCTAGTTACTAGGAACCATTTGCATTTAGGCTCCTCAAGAGAACGATACCCCGGGGTAGCTTCCACTACCCCCTTGGTCCCTTATTTCTTGAAGGGCAGTACCGAGGCGGCACTGCACTGATCATACCCAATTTCGGAGCTCTTCAAGTGGCGCCATTGTCGGGGAGCCAAGTAATTGGTTCCCTAATAGCCTGTTGTCAAACTTGCTTTGGCCGAGTCTAGCTTTTAGGTTGCATTTTAGGTTTAGTTTTTATTTTAGCATATCATACTTTGAAAACCCCTAAAAATTAGTGTAGATACTTGCTCTTTGCATTTACTTTGCTCATTGACATACTTGAGTGCTTGGTTTCTTTAGTGGTAGTTTTATTGCACTTACTTGTGAATGCTTGCTTTTACCTTGTTTTTGAGTGCATGATACTATCCCCCCAAGTCACATTTTTTGTGCTTGAAACATACTTGTTCGTTCCATACCAATTTGAACACCTAATACATGCGTATACACTTCCATACACCACATACCATTCATTTTGGTTGAGTTTTGTACATTCTAAGTCTTTGTTGCTGCTGATAGTCCACTTGTTGTCTGTGCCTTGTGTGCCCTTATATTAAACCTTGCATCCATTAACCTTGGGATTGAGCAAAACCTTAGTCAACTTAGGAGAGCCAATCAAGGTGGTCCCTCTAGCCCAATTTTATAGGAGTCTTCTTCTAGAGAGTCTAGCATTTCCTCTCACTCAGACACCAAACACTCTATCCATATATAGAGATTCCCTTAGATATCCCACAAATGGCCCACCGACTACCCAACAACAATATTCCCAATGCTAACCCCCACCCAATAGTCATAATGGAAACAATGGTGAGGGTGAGGGAGTAGGAAACAATGATATTCCTAGGAGAAGAAGTATTAGGGAGGTCACATCTAGTGGAGTCACATTTGATCTATTTCAAACAGCATATCCTGCTTTACATGCTGATATTGAGATTAAAGGACCTCTATCGCAGCTTTGCCTCATTTTTCAGGTTTGGAAGGGGAGGACCCATATGCTCATCTATATGAGGTCCACCTTGCATGTTCAAGTATGAAGCCAGTTGGGGCCAACATTGATGATATGCAGTTGAAAGCCTTCCATTTGTCATTGGATGGGAAATCTAATGAGTAGTTCCGACTTTTACCTAGACATGATGAGAATGCCCTCACTTCTTGGGCCAATTTGAGGTGGGCATTCCTAGAGCATTACTTCCCTGATGTTAAGACTGAAGATTTGAAAAAGGACATCTACTCCATTCCACAAGACCCATCCGAAAGCTTTTATGAATATTGGTGCCGATTTCAAGAGCTATTAGCCAAGTGTCCCCACCACTAGATTATTGATGAGCAATTGATACAATACTTCCACAAGGGGCTCTTGCCTAATAAGAGAGGCATCATGGATGCTAGTGCCGGTGGTTCTTTGGAGGACTAACCCACCGAGGAAGTTTGGGCCATGATTAAATTGAAAGCCAAGAACAGCCAACAATACAATAGAAGAGGTTCCAAATGGGTGTTTGAAGTATGCTCCATGAAGAGCACCACTTTCGAGTGTGTGTGCGTGTAGTACGCCCTTGGGTCCGCCCTTCAAGAAAATAAGAACCAAGGGGATAATGGAAGCTAACCCCCGGGTGTCGTTCGCTTGAGGAGCCTAATGCAAAAAATGACCTAGTAGCTAAGATGCAAACTAACAAAAGCGGGTAAAAATATTGTATTTGGTTTTTGGATAGAATAGATGCAAAAGATGTGATATGTTCAAAAGTAAAACAAAAATAAGATAAAAGTGAGATTTGGAGGGGAATGAAAATGGAATCATTCTTGATAAGTAGAAACATTGTGATTCATTGCTTTGAAAGATTTTTAGGGAGTTTCATGTTGATTTTTGAAAGACCTCTAGAGGAATCCCTCTAGGCTAGGCTTAGATTAACTTAATTAATGCCGTTAATTTAATTTAACCTAAGATGATTAAGCTCAAAATCAAGGTGAATTTGCTAATTGTAAGGGGCTTCTAATACAACAATCGGAATCCCGAATTGCCACTTAATTAATCCTAGGGTTTCAATTCATTATTGGAATCCCACATAATAAACCAAGACTCTAGGATTGAAGTCCAATGCCACTCATACAATTTGACAAATCCAAAACCAATTAAACCTACTAATCGCAAGGAACTCTTGATCCTACAACCGGAATCCCAAATTGCAACAAGATTAATCCATTAATCCCAACTCCTTGATGGAATCCCAATCAATAAATTGGAACTAATAGATGGAAGCCCAATGTTACTCAAGAAATTAGTAGATTTACTTGCTACATTCTAAACACAAATGCTTAACATATGATCCACCAAGCAAGAATCCTCACTTGGCACAAGATTTTAACAAGAAAACATAGATTAAATGATGAATCCATACAAATAACATATGCTCAAGTCAATAGGTGCAATGTCAAGCATTCATACAAAGAAAATAAACAAGACAAGTTGTTTCCTCCACTCTCATACAAAGATATGGAATAAAATTACAACCAAATGAAGAAACAAGCCCTAGAATCCTAGAAACATGCATAAAAATAAGGAAGAGAGAGTGGGAGAACAAGAACTCCCTTTTGAAGCTTCAAGCTCATCCATTGGCTCCCACCATCAAGAATGAGGGAGCCTAGCTACTGTCCTCCATGAGAAAGCCAGCACCAAGGAGTGGAGGTTGAGGAGACATGGAGATTTGGGTGGAGGAAGGTGGAAGATGGAAGATGGAGATGAGAAGAAATGAGAGAAAGATGAGAGGTAAGGTTTTTGGTGGCTCCAAATCTGACCTAGGGTTCACAAATTTCGTGTCTAATACCCCCCAAGTCGGGTTAAGAAGTGGGTAAGTGAATTGGATCCAATTTGGCTCAAAACAGATGCTGATTTTCTGCATGTTTCGGGGCCTCGCCGTGGGCCTCACTGTGGGGTCCCACAGCGAGGGACCTTTTTGTAATTTTTAAATTTCAGGGTACTTTTCTGTAATTTTCATAATTTGTCCAGAACTTATATTTTGACCTTTTTTCTTGAAATTTCAGCTTCTAACCCCATTTTTCTTGCTTCTTCTCATATTGAATCCTTCATATTTGATCCTCAGATGACCCTACAAGTAAAATATGCAACAAACAAGATCAAAGAGCCCTAAAAATCAACTAATGCTAATTGATCTTCAATTATGGCATATTAATCCTATTTTCATGCTACTTTAACCTAAGGATCTATATGATTATTTAAACACTTTATGGATCAATATTGCATCTCATTTATGTTAAATGCTTCAAATTAGGCATATAAAAACATACAAATCCAAGGATTTGTCACTCCAACCCACAACAATCAAGGAGGATTGATTCTTTAGAGGCCAAGGTAGACACTTTGAGTTTCCAACTCACCTTTCAACTTGTCTTTATTGCATCCGAGTTAAGGAACCTTAGCATGCAATAATGTGCCCCCTCCTTATACCTTCAAAGCCTTATTTGCACCAAGTTGTGAGCGTTATGGGTCAGTGATGCATATTAATAGCCTTTGCCCAAGTGAGCAAGTAGAAGACAATGCCATGTACCAAGGGAGGTCCAGCTCCAATCCCAACAAAAATTGGGATCCCCATATCAATACCTACAATGAAGGGTGGAGGTCACACACTAATTTCCGGTGGAGGGGCAATAATACCACCACCATGACAAGCTTCAAAGGCCAATCTTCCTCTCCAAGGGCCTTAGTTCCCCAAGATTTACCAAGAGAGGATGATTCATGTGATCGAATTCTCAAGAGCATGCAAAGGATGCATAAGGAAATGAATGCTTGAAACGATGCGAGGTTTACATCTCTTGAGTCTAAGATGGAGCAATAGGAGACTAGAGCTACCAACCTTCAATCTTTTATGACCCAATTATTAGATGGTTTGAGTGATAAGCAAGCAAGGTCAAGTGGAGCCTCTCCCTCTAACACTGTTATCAACCCAAAGTCCCTTAATGCCATAACCTTGAGAAGTAGCAAGAAAGTCAAGTTCCAAGGTCTTGAGGGTGATGAGTCCGATGTTGATGAGGAGATTGTTTGTAATAAACCACCATTGAGTTTGGGGGAGTGTTCTAACTCCAAGACATTGAGGAGTGCTCCTTGCCTATGCCGACCCCTCCAATCCAAAGTGAGAGCAATGAAGAGAAAAAGCTCCTAGCTACTCCACCTTCTATAAGGAGAAAGATAGTTGTTCGCTTTGCAACACAAGAATCACCCAACCAAGAGCCACAAGAAAAAGGTAAAGAGGTAAAAGTTTCTGATCTTCCTTTTCCTCATTCCTATTTAGCTAGTAAAAGGGTTGCAGATGATAAATGTGATAAAGAAATGTTTGACACGTTTAGCAAAGTAGAAGTGAATTTACCTCTTCTTGATTTAATAAAGAAAATGTCCAAATCGGCCAAGTTTTCGAAAGATTTATGCACCAATAAGAGGAAATACAAGTATAGTGAAAGAATCCAACTGGGGTCCAATGTTAGTGCTTTATTTAAACCACAATTACCTTTGAAATGCAAAGACTCGGGTTCTTACACTATACCTTCTATTATAGGCAAGACCACCATTTCAAATGATTTACTAGATCTTGGTGCTGCTATCAATGTCATGCCTAACTCTATTTTTGAGTCTTTAGGTACCCAATCCATTCAGGACACAGTGTGATTCTCCAACTTGCGGACTGAATGATTAGATACCCTAAAGTCATCTTGGTACAAGTTAAAGGTCTTGTGTTCCCAGCTGATTTTTATGTGTTGGATATGAATAGTGACAACCCTAGTGATAGTACTTTGATTCTTGGCCGCCCCTTTCTTAGAATGGCTGAAACCATTATTGACATGAAGTAAGGTACAATCACTATGGGAACTGGGGACCAAGAGGTCAAATTTCTGTTTTCTGAGACCATGCGATATGCTATTAATGATTGTACTTACCTAGGCATTAGTGCAATTTCTTGTGTGGATGATGATATTGATGAGCTTTATGATTCTATATGGTTTGATTCGATTGAGCATCTTGATCAATCCCCCATTATTTCCCCCTCCCATACCTCTTTATGTTGTGCATGTGTTGGTGATGTGAAATGTATTGATTGCATTAAGATTGATGACTATCTTTCCACCTCACATGATTTAGATGAATATACTTGCTTAGTTGATACTTTATTTGCTCACCTCACACTGAATGGTCTTGGGAACGTTTCTTCTAATTGTGATGCAGTTCCTATTGACCCCAAAGACACTGTTATGCAAGCTACACCGGTAGCTTTGTCTTTGGTGGATACTTGCTCACCTTTGGGAAGTGGAGAAGTTACCGCATATGTAGATGCACCTATATCTCCTTCCCCATCTTATGATGACACCACTCTAGCACTTGAAGCACTTGAGTAGCAAGAGTTGGTACCTTCTGTGGTAAAACCCCAATTATGGATCTTAAACCCTTATCTCGTACCTTGAAATATGTGTTTCTTGCAGATTCTGATAAGTTGCTTGTTATTATTTCAAGTGCTTTGTCAGATGTTGAGGAGGGTAGACTAGTTTCTCTTCTTAAGTCTTACAG
Organism: Mimosa bimucronata; assembly: GCA_037074515.1. Lineage (NCBI taxonomy): Eukaryota > Viridiplantae > Streptophyta > Magnoliopsida > Fabales > Fabaceae > Mimosa > Mimosa bimucronata. Next base: position 10,200,071 of record CM073446.1, read on the forward strand.
GGGTGCGATTGGGTGGTCTCTTGCTAACATTCCAAGGATCAATCCCTCGGTTTGTAATTATAGGATCCTCTTGGAGGAGGTTTCTAAGCCTATTTAGCAACCACAGAGGAGATTGAATCCCCTTATTCTTGATGTGCTGAGAAAAGAGGTAGCAAGTTCTTGAGTGTTCGGATTATCTATCCCATTTCTAATAGTGAGTGGGTATCACCAGTACAAGTAGTGCCGAAGAAGAGTGGAGTTACCGTTGTCCGGAGTGCAATGATGAACTTATCCCCACTAGACTCCAGAATTCTTGGAGAGTGTGTATAGATTATAGGAAGCTCAATTCCTCTACTAGGAAAGACCACTTTTCCTTACCCTTTATTGACCAAATGCTTGAGAGAATTTCTGGCAAGTCTTACTATTGTTTTCTCGATGGTTTCTCCGAGTACTTCCAAGTACCAATTGCTCCAGAGGACCAAAAAAACCACATTCACATGTCCTTTGGTACCTTTACTTATCGGAAGATTCCATTTGGACTATGTAATGCTCCTGGTACTTTTCAAAGATGCATGATTTCTATTTTGTGATTTATTGGAGCATAATATGGAGGTGTTTATGGATGATTTCACTCTGTATGGTTCTAGCTTTGATGAATGCCTCTCTAGTTTGGAACTTGTTTTGAAAAGATGCTTGGAAAAGAACTTGGTTTTGAGCTATGAGAAGTGTCATTTCATGGTAGATAGTGGCATTGTTTTGGGTCACTTGATCTCCCAAAAGGGGATTGAGGTTGACAAAGCTAAAATTGAACTTATTTCATTTTTGCCCTATCCTACCAATTTGAAAGAAGTTAGATCATTTCTTGGGCATGCAGCGTTTTATGGGCACTTTATTGCAAATTTTTCAAAAATTGCCTTACCCCTTTCTTCTTTGCTTAAAAAGGACATTGATTTTGTTTTTGATGATAAATGCAAGCATGCCTTGACACATTGAAGTCTTCCTTGATTTCTCCTCCCATTATTAGTGCACCTAATTGGCATTTTCCTTTTGAGCTTCCATGTGATGCATCTAATTTTGCGGTAGGAGCCATGCTTGGTTAGAGAGTAGACAAGGTCCCTAGGGTCATTGCATATGCATCTAAGACACTTGATTCTGTGTAAGTTAATTACACCACTACTGAAAAAGAGTTGTTTGCTATGATTTTTGTGCTTGACAAGTTTAGAAAATATTTGATAAACTCTTCTGTGGTAGTATACATTGACCATGCAGTTGTATGATATTTGTTTCAAAAGCTCCTGTCTCAGGCTAGACTGCTAAGATGGGCTTTACTAATGCAAGAATTTGATGTGAGGATCAAAGATCGGGCTGGAGCTGAAAATCATGTGGCCGATCATCTGAGTCGCTTTCCTCCTAATACAAGCGGAGTTAATTCTTTTGATCTTTGAATTGATTCTTTTCCTGATTCTGCTTTGTTTACCTTGGCCACTGTTGAGCCTTGGTATGCACATATTGTAAACTATCTTACTGCTAATGTGGTTCTCTCTTCCTTGTCTCATTTCCAGGTCAACAAATTGAAGAGGGAGGACAAGTACTACATCTGGGATCCACCCACTTTATAGTGCATTTGTAGTGATCAGATTATCTGTCGTTGTGTTCCAAATGATGAGATCCACTCTATCCTTACTCAGCTCATTTTTTATCTTGTGGTGGTCATTTTAGTGCTAAAAAGACTGCTAGGAGAGTGTTAGAGTGTGGATTTTTCTGGCCTACTTTGTTTAGAGATGCATTTATTTATTTTAAGTCTTGTGAGAAGTGCCAATAATTTCGGAGTTGGGGTAAGAGGCATGAAATGCCTATGAGGCCCATGTACTTTTGTGAGGTTTTTGATGTGTGGGGTATTGATTTTTTGGGATCCTTTCCCCCTTCTTGTGGTTTCTCTTACATTTTACTTGCAGTAGATTATGTGTCTAGATGGGTTTAGGCAATCCCAACTAGGAAAGATAATGCAGTTACTATTTCTAAGTTCTTACGCTCTCATATCTTTTGTAGGTACAGGATTCCTAGAGCTATCATCAGCGATCAAGGCACACATTTTTGCAACAGGATCATCTAATCCCTACTTGCCAAGTATGGAGTCACTCATAAAGAGTTGCTACACCATACCATACCCAGACCAATGGGCTTGCTGAAGTTTCAAACCGGGAGGTGAAGCACATTCTTGAGAAGATAGTGAAGCCATCTCATAAAGACTGGAGTGATTGTGTGGAAGAAGCTCTTTGGGCATATAGGATGGCCTATAAGACATTTATTGGGACATCACCCTTTAGAGTTTTCTAGGAAAGTCTTTCCACCTACATATGGAGTTGGAGCACAAATCATATTGGGCTATCAAAGCCTACAACGCGGATTTGGAGTCTTCCTTGACCAATCGAATGATGTAACTCCAAGAGCTTGAGGAATTACGGTTGCACGCCTATGAGAATGGGCTTATCACCAAGGACTGGTTGAAGATGATGCATGATAAGCATATCATGAAGAAGGACTTTAAGGAAGGAGACAAGGTGATGATGTTTAAGGCAAGACTCAAAATCCTACCTGGCAAGTTCAAGTCTAAGTGGGAGGGTTCATACCAAGTTATCCAAGCCTACCCCTATGATGCATTTGAGATCCTAGATGACGCCACCAGATCGAAATTCAATGTCAATGGCCATTTGCTCAACCACTACCATGAGTCATCTCAACCACCTTGATCATGAGGTTGTTCCTTTCTTCTTTACTTGTTCCTTTTGCTTGATAATTGATATATATGTTTTTGAGCTAAGTGTGGGGGACAGAACTCACCTAGTAGGAAAAAGTAGTTGTAATAGTTTTTAAATTCCTAAGATTAGCAATAAATGCTCCTTGCTTACACACCAAGACCACACTTGATTTCGACATGCTATGAAAATTCTCTTGGGATATCATTTTAACTTACTCTTGCCTTCTTCGTATTTTTCTTTTTGTATTGATGATGTGTTGTGATTCAATCTTGAATTGGACTTCACAACTTTCCACTCACCCCAAGGGTTAAGTTGAATTGGTATTTCCATGTTTTTGCTACATTGAGGACAGTGTAGGAATTAAGTGTGGGGGAGGGGTGTGCCTTGTAGTGGGTGAAGTGGGTTAAAGTTTATTGCATCTTGGTTATGTTTTTAGCTTCAAAATTTAACTTTTCCTCACTTCTACTTTTGTTGATCCTTGGACTAGACATGATGATTTGTGGACTTGTTTTGGAAATTATGGGAATTCCTTCATGCTTTTGATATGTTGTTGATGCAATTGATTGATCTTCTTGATTGGAAACTTTGTTGATTGGTGTTTGAGTTTTGGAGAATTAGCCATGTTGTGAGGTTTATTTGGGCATATATATTTATTCTTATGTAATATCCACTTGGTTGCCATTCTTTAGAACTTGTTTGCATTCTTGATCAAAACTGGTTACATTTATTGTAATGAAGCACGATAAAAGCATTCATTTCATACCATCACATCCCAAACACAAATCACAAACACTCATTCCATTTGCCACCCCATTTGAGTCATTCACTTGATGTTTTGCATTTATCATACCAATATGTGAAAAGTTGCATCATTGCTTGGTTATTTGAAAAATGCCAGTGCTTAGTTGTATATAAGCATGCCATGTATAGAGAAAAACAAAAATACAAAAAGAAAAAAAAAGAAATAAAAAATGAGAAAAGTTGAAAAAGAAATCAAATCACAAAAAGTGCAAAATAAGGCATGAGTGGTTTCTGGCAAGTTGCAATTGGTGCTTTAAGTTGAATTAGGCATTCAAGCAAACGTAACATCATCTTTCATTCATTTCACTATACCATGTGGCCTATCCCATCATTATAACCCCAAAAGCCTTTTGATGCATTGCACTTCTTGTGTTTAAGTGGAGATCTTAGAATTCTCACAAGCCTATAGTAGAGTGTGCTTCAAAGTGGATCTTAAGGTTAGTAAAATGACTCCAATATGGTGAGAGGAGTGAAACACTTATCCTTGAGTGACCTCACTTTCACATTCACATTGCATTAGCTACACTCATTGTTAGCTCTTTAGGGTCATTCCATTTCAAATTGCTTGTTGTGGGAGGTTGTCAATTTGCATTAGCTCATATTCAACTAGCATGTTGAAGTTCTCATTTATGCCTTACTCACCATTATGCTTGAACTTTTAAATTTGTCTTTGTCCGGGAGTACAAAGGTTTAAGTGTGGGGGAATTGACAAATCCTTGGATTTGTATGGTTTTGATATGCTAAAAATGAGGTTTTAAACATAATGGAGATGCAATTTTGGTCCAATTATGCTTAATTAAGATCTTAGGCCCTTAGATGAAATTAGGATAAAAATAGGATTAATTTGCCATAATTGGTAATTAATTAGAAATAATTAATTTCTAGGGCATTTGATCCTTTTTCTATTATTTTTTTACTTGCAGGACCATTGAAGAACCATGAGTTGAACACTTCATTTACAATGGGAAAAGAAAACTCAATTTTCCAAAAAAGAATTGGGCCGCAACTCAAATTTCTGGGCCACGACTCACTGTCTTTACGGAGAAAAACTGAGCCGCGGCTCACTGCCTTACAGAGAAAAACTGAGCCGCGGCTCAAATTTCTGGGCTGCAGCTCAGTCGCGTTTTGTAGAATTTTTTTGGTTTTGGGGCTCAATTCAAGTCCATTGATTAGTGGTGATTAACAATGTCTAATGATATGGGTGGCCATTGATTAGACATTGGACTTAAGGGTATCCTTGAGGTTTGGCATATTGAGGGACTTAGTTGTGATTGGTTATAAATGAACCGGTTAGTTGTATAAAAGCATTGGACATCATCTCTTTAGTCATAATTCATTGCTTAGGCAGCCAACAATGTGTAAGAACTCTAGAGAAAATCAAGTAGCAATGCGAGGTGGCCCGGTTGTGGGACTAAGAGCTTTATACAATTAATAGGTCCATAGACTGGCTAAAGTGCTTAATCAACTTGAATTTGAAGGATTAATATGCGGGGTTCCGGTAGTAATCATTCGAATTCAAGCCTAGCCTAGAGTGGTTCCTCTAGGGTCAATTTGATAATTAGCCATAGTTTAACTCCCTTTATCCTAAGAAAACAATGATTGTACCTAATCCATTTTCAAGAGATTCACTTCATCCATTTCCCATTCACCACCCTATCTTTATAAAAACACCAAAAATAAGTAGTTTAGGATTTTTATTCTCATTCTTGCATTCACACTCATATATAAGAAAACCAAAACTATTTACCCTTGTTCATATTGCATTTCATGACATTTAGATCACTTAGGAACAAATAAAAAGCTCCTCCAGAGAGAGAACGACCCTAGGTTGTGCCATATAGTACAATCATTGGTTAATTTTGCATTTGACCCCAAGGCGATAAGACGACGGTCAAATCAACGGGCCCGAGGCGGCACTGCACCGATCATACCCAATTTCGGAGCCCTTCATTTACCTATTTGTAATGAGGCTCCATGCATGTCAGCAGTTCCTTGCTTGGCGGGTGGTAGTGAACTTAAGCCCTCAGCAGCGATCTCTCTCAGAAGTGGTGGTGTCTGCACTTGAGACTGAGGCTCATCAGTAGTAGCAGCTCCTTGTTGAGTTGATTCATCATGATTTCTTCTAATAGATTGCCTTCTCTTACATCAAGTGAGAGTGGATACTTGGGTGGAGGACTTTCACACTCAATCTCCTCATCTACCGTCTCTTCATCCTGGATATGTCCCTCACTTCCAAGAGACATAACATGGAGGGACTTTGCATCATTGGGGTTGGTCACGGTTTGTGATGAAAAAGGCCTAATGGCTTGTTTTGTGAGGCTAAAGAAAGCTTCGGCAATTTTGGAGATATTATAGTTAATTTTGGAGATTTCTTCTTTAGTGACTTCTCTCTCATCATTGAGTTTGGATATACAAGAGCGGAGGTAAGAGAATTTGTCATTATTTGCTTCTCTCTTTTCATTGAGATTCTTATAGAATTTGGACATCTTATCACTCTTAGATTCAAGTAGTGGAATCAGTTGCCTTTGCTCAGAACCATAGAGTAGTACTTGCATAGATGACCCTTCTTCTCCTCTTCAATTTTGGATAGAGCTCCTTTTATCATTATAAGAACTGGAGTTGTGTTCCCATTTATGTGCAGGCTTCCCTTGGTACATGGTTGAAACATCCTCATAGTGATTAGGGTACACACTAGAAATGTGCATTTGAGATCCACAATAATCACAACTCAATGCCATCAACTCTCTACCGATTAGATTCATAGATGAAGAAGAGGTGAACCTGTCAAGTTTAGTAGAGAGTGCACTAATCTCTGCCATAAAACCATCTAGCTGCAGCATATGTAAAGGAGTCGATTCAGCCTTGTTTAGGGCTCTTATAGACTGGCTAGAAGAGCAATGTTTCTGTTTAGAAAGAGCAAGTTTCCGTATTATTTGCCATGCTTCATCTGAGGTACAATCTAGAAAAGACCCTTGAGTGGTGGAATCCAGAAAATCTTGATTCTTTTCAAAAGACCATCATAGAATGTCTGCACAAGTAACTCTTCTAAGATTTGGTGATGTGGGCACCGAGCAAGTAGGTCTTGGAATCGAATCCAAAAATCATAAAGGGACCCATCACAATCCTGAACGATAGAAGTTTTTTTCTTTACATCGTGCAGAGGTTTTTGTGGCTGGAAAGTACTTGTCTAAGAATGCCTTCCTCAAATTTCTCCATGAAGTGCATGCATCTGGATAAAGCCTAGGTAGGCTCATAAACCACATCTTTACTTTTCCCCTCCAAGGTGAGGTGGAATACATGCCACATAACATCTTCGGTTGGAGCTCTAGCAGGCTTTAAGGAATCATATTGAATAAATAACCCATCCAAGTGTCTGTAAGATTCATCCTCATGCAAGCATAAAATTTTGGTAAGGACCAAATCAACAAACCTTTTATCTCATAATCAGCATGAATATTAGGAAATGCATTTATAAAAGGACTATAATAATCATTCACAGCATTAGCATCCCTAATGGTCCTTCTAACCCTATGTGGTATCTCACCCTCATTTTCAATGTGGCCATGTACACCGTTACCCCATTTTGGTTCCTAGGTGGCTCCATACCTTCATTTAGTATGTTAGGAAAAACAGAGATTCCGGGAATAAATGGATTAATTTGGTTATTGGGTCGATCCATAGCTAGGAAATCTAGGTCAAACTCAGTGTTGGTTTCCTGGTCACTAAAGTCACTAGAAGATGTGTCCTCTACAATGACCTTAGTGGCAGAATGAAAGTGGCAGGAATGCACAAGAGGGGGCTGAATTAAGCTAATTAAAAATTGAACCACTTAAGATACTAAGCTTATACTAATTCAGCCCAACTCTTGGCCAATGTCCAGATCTCCAACCTTCAGTTGGGTTCCACTAAGTCACAAGAATTAAACAAGCTCTTGATTGCTTTTAGAAGTGACCTTTCAGTAAGAACTCTCTCTTACAGATCACTCCCCCTTACACCTTGTAAGATTACAACCCACTCTTAAGATCCCACTATCTTAAGATTAATCCTCACTTGAAATGTGATTACAAAGACTTGTTCACTCAAATGAACTGATTTGATACACACTGAAGTACAAGACAATGAATGAATATATCTGAGAGTACGTGAGTATTGAATGTAGTAAGTATAACTTAAAAATGTATTCAATGTAAGCAATCAATAATTTTCACCAACTTCTTCACTGATGCTTTTATACTTTTTTCTGGAATTTTGCTCGTTGGTGACAGTTTATAGCCGTTGCTTGATCTTTGATGAGAGATAGTTAATCAAATGGAGTGTTGAGATAAAGATGTTCTGTGAAGCATTAACTCCTCTATACTCAGCTTGCTTCTATTCTTCTCTCTTCATTAATGGCAGAAAGCAATTGTTGTTTCAAACGGCTTAATTCCTCAGTCTGTGAGTGTAACGTAAACTTCTTAAAATGAGTCTGATATATTCTGTACATTAAAAGATGAATATTCAAATCTATCGCTAGATCGATCATAAGACTCTAATCGATCACTGCCTCAGCTGTTTGATCGATCACACTTAGATTAGGATTTGATCATGACCAGCATCACTTGAATATGAGATTAGATAACTCCTCACCTGATTGATCACAGGTGTTAGAATCTTAAGTTTTGATGAAGACTGACCTATAGAAAACATAAGTATAAGTTACCTCTGAATTAAACAAGTAAAATCTGATAGGTAACAGATCACCATTGCAAGAGTAAAAGATATATTGCTAGATGAAAGATTCAAAAATAGCAAATGGTAACTTAGCAGAACAATAAGAATGAATATCTCTATCGCTAAGTGTAGTCAGAGCCATAGCAAGTGAAGACTTAGAAAAAACAAAGTTAATATCTATCGCTAAGTCATTTACTATCGCTAGAAGTTCATTAAAGAACATAAGCAGACATCTAGCAGAAAAAGAGACCAAGTCCTAGGGCTAATGAAATCAGCTAGCAATAACAGGTTAAGCTATCGATAACAAAAGTGCTTCAGATAATGATCATTCAGATAGCTAGTGCCCGAGAACAAATGAATCAAATGAGCTAACATAGTTGCTAGCGCTAACACGGTTAGCTATCGATAGAAGAATGTATGTTGATATGATATAGCTAGTACTCTGAACATTGAGCTAAAAGAATATGCTATCGATAATACTCTTGCCTATCGATATAAAATGCTTTGAATTACCTTATATTGTCTTTATCTCATTTGAGCTAATAGACTAAATTTGCGATAGCATTCTCTATATCTTAAATGATTATTTGCTCAGCTAACAGCTTAAGTGCAGAACTCACCCTATAAAGATAGCAATAGCAGATCAACCTAGCGCTACTGAAAAAGCTGCCAGATAGTACATTTTGTACGGATGCTCAGAACGCTGAGTCTGTCTCTCTCCTAGCTCACCCTACGCAAGAAGTAGTTGAAGCTAGAGCAGAAAGTTAAGCCCGATGAAGAAGCTGCATTAAATGCCAACGGCTATGAGCTCCTAACGACTAAATTCAAACGGCTTCTTGAAGATTGAACGCCAGGGCAAAATCTGAGAAGAGATGTAAATACAGAACTTGAGCATTTAATAAAAAGAGACGAAAAACGAGAATATTCACGAACTCATTCATTGCTCTCTGTTTTCTTGTATTTATTATTTTAGAAGATTTTATCTGTACTTAAGTGTTTATCAAAATCAGTTCATTAAGTGAACATATTTATTGAAATCCTCTACTGTTTGAGGTTGTTCTGAAAGCAAGGTGCTTTAGAACAGGGATATTGCCTTATAGGTGGTAAGGGGGAGTGTTTAGAGAGATTCTAAAACTCTGTAAAGGTTGACAGGTGAACCTGTGCTCGTAAAACCTGTGGTTAGTGGAACCCAACAAAGTGTTGGACGACTGGACGTAGGCAGTGTTGGCCGAACCAGTATAAAGTTTGTGTTGTCTTAATTTTAACTAGATTTTTAGAAAGCACAATTCACCCCCCCTCTTGTGCGATTGCCACTTTGATTTGGTATCAGAGCAAGGTCTTCTCTGTTTTAGATTCCAACGAATCCGAGAAGCAAAGATCTAAATGGCATCGCTTGAAAACATCCTCCCTGAAGGAAGCTCCATTAATAAGCCTCCTGGTTTTGATGGGAAGCATTATACCTTCTGGAAACTAAAGATGAAGATCTACATCAAAGCCAATGGATACAAGCTCTGGAAGATCATAGAAGAAGGAGATATTGTGCCTAAAGATCCCTTGGGCATCCCAAAGGCTGAGGATGAATTCACAGATGAGGATATTGCTAATCTGGAGTTAAATAGCAAAGCAGTCCTCATAATCCAAAGTGCTCTCAGTCAAACAGAGTTCTTTAGAGTGAGTCACCTTGACTCTGCTAAAGAAATGTGGGAAGCACTGCAAATTGCTCATGAAGGAACTTCTGGAGTAAAGGATAGGCGTGTAGAAATGCTAGTGGAAGAATTCCACAAGTTTGAAATGGCTGAGGGAGAAAAGATAAGAGATCTGGAGATCAGATTTACTCATCTCATCAATAATCTTGCTGCTCTGGGGAGGAAAATTACAGAGAAAGAGCAGGTGAACAAAATTCTAAAAGTTCTGAAGGGAGACTGGCTCATGAAGGTCACTGCTATACAAGAAATGCAAGGAGAATCAACAAAGTCCATCACTGCCCTATTTGGCAGCCTTGCTGAATATGAGCCAACCCTGATAGCTCAAAGGGAAGCCCAAGGAAATTCCAAGAAAAAGTCACTTGCTCTTGCTACTTTAGAAAAAGATGAAATTGATGATGATGAGGAAGATCTTGATGAGGAGGACATAGCTCTTATGGCCAGAAAATTTAAAAATTTCTTCAGAAGAAGAGAAAGATTCCAGAGGAGTGGTCCTAGCTTCAAAGACTCCCAGAAAGACAAAACTCCAGTATGCTTTGAATGCAAGAAGCCTGGTCACTTCAGAGCTGAGTGTCCCAGTCTTCAAAGATTAAAAGAGAAGGAGAAAAAGAAGACTTATGGAAAGAAGAAGGCTTATGTGTCATCCATCTGGGGTGATAGCTCTGATGAAGAAGCTAGCGATAGCGAAGAATGCGCCAACCTCTGCCTAGTTGCTCGAGAAGAGCAAAGTGATTCTGAGGTATCTGACTCTGAACCTTCTTCTTCTGAACTTCAAAATTTATATGATGAAATGCATATAGAATTAATGAAACTTGCTAAAAAAGTAGTCAGGTTAAGAAGAGAAAACAAAGAACTTCAGAAAAACTCTTCTTCACAAAAGGATTCTTCTTTTCAATCGATAGAAGAGGAGCTATCGCAAGCTCCCATAAAAGAACTCCCGATAGCTGAGCCTCTATCGATAGTAACTCCTTCAATTTCTGAAAATTGCTCCAACTGTGAAAAATTATTCAAGGAAAAGGAAAAACTTTCACATGTTTTAGAAAAATTTACAAAAGGCTCAGAAACTTTAAATGTGATTTTAAGCAATCAAAAAGTTTTTAGAGATAGAACTGGCATTGGCTATGAGCCTAAACAAAAGTTTTCAAAAAGATGGGTTGAACCAAAGGTGAAGTCATACATGAAATATTTTAGAAAATCTTTTGAAAATTCTTCACCATATAGCTTTTGCAATTATTGTAACAAGAACGGCCATACACAGTCCATCTGTAATCATAGAAAATATGGCATTAGTAGCTCTTACAAGTGGGTTCCCAAAGGAACTCGTGTGCCTAAGGTTTTTACAAACTTAGAGCACAAGACTAACTTTAAAGGACCCAAGAAAGTTTGGGTACCTAAATCTGTAGTTTAAGCAGGTATGTCTTAAAGCATCCAGTAAAGGAAAAGGGTATATTGATAGTGGATGCTCAAGACACATGACTGGTGACAAGGACAGAATCAACAATCTGGTGATAAAAGATGGAGCCAAAGTTAGTTTTGGAGGAAATCAAAGTGGAAAAATCACTGGAGTGGGTGAAGTAGGTCCAGTCGAGGATGTTTACCTAGTGGATGGACTCTGCCACAATTTGCTGAGTGTTAGCCAGAGCGCAGACCATGGTAACTGGGTAATTTTTGATTCAAATGAATGTCTTATTGTTGATAAAAATGATTTAGATATAAACAAATCCAGTCTGAAGTGTAAGATAAAAGGAAATAGAAATGGAAATTTATACACTCTAGATTTATGCCAACAGCTTGAAGAAAAATGCTTTATTTCAAATGATGAAAATTGTTGGTTATGGCATAAAAGATTAGCTCATGTGAACTTTTCTCAACTAGATAAATTAGTTAAGAAGGAATTAGTCATAGGAATCCCTAGTTTTAAGACAAAGCATGATTTAATTTGTCAATCCTGTCAAAGAGGTAAACAAACAAAGTCCTCTTTTAAAATCAAGAAGACAGTCTCCACTAGTAGGCCATTGGAACTAATTCATATGGATCTAGTTGGGCCAGCAAGAGTGAAAAGTCTAGGAGGAAGCCTATACACTCTTGTAGTTGTGGATGACTACTCAAGATTTACCTGGACTATGTTTCTTTCCTCTAAGCATGAAACTTTTGATGCCTTTTGTGTGCTTGCTAAGAAATTGCAGAATGAGAAAGGCACAAAGATTATAGCAATCAGGACTGACCATGGAGGAGAATTTGAGAATAAAGAGTTCCTGGAGCTGTGTGATGAAAATGGAATTGAACACAATTTCTCTGCTCCTCGTACTCCTCAACAAAATGGTGTTGTAGAGAAAAAGAACAGAGTGCTCACAGAAATGGCTAGAAGCATGCTGAACTAAAACAAGTGCCTCAAATATTTTGGGCAGATGCTATGAGCACAGCTTGCTACATTTCAAACAGAGCCTATATCAGAAAGGGGATGGAGAAGACTCCATATGAGCTCTACAAGGGGAGGAAGCCCAATATCAGTCACCCGAGGATTTTTGGATCAAAATGCTACATTCACAACAATGGAAAGGTAAATTTAGGTAAATTCGATCCTAAATCTGATATTGGCATATTCATTGGGTATGCAAATAGAAGTAGAGCATATAGAGTTTATAATAAAAGAAGTCAAACTGTTGAAGAGTTTGTGCATGTAGTATTTGATGAAACTCCTCAAGAAAAACAACAATCTGTTGATGAGGATGAAGATTTTTCAAAGTTTTTAAAACAGCCTCTATCGATAGCGCCTCAGCCATCAATAGCAAATCCTGAAAACAATGCTGAAGATAATCAGGATAAATCCAAAGATGATCTAGATGAAGCTAACGAGCCTCAATCTTCCATTAGACATCTTAAAAATCATCCTCATGAACAGATTATTGGAGAAATTTCAAAAGGAGTTAAAACAAGAAGGCAACTACAAAATGAAATGGAATTTTCTTGCTTTCTTTCTCAAATTGAACCAACTTGCATTGATGAAGCTCTTGCTGAGTGTGACTGGATAGTGTCAATGCAGGAAGAACTTAATCAATTCAAAAGAAATCAAGTTTGGGATTTAGTACCTAGACCAAGAGATTATCCTATTATTAGTACTAAATGGGTTTTCAAAAACAAACTTGATGAGGTTGGACAAATTGTCAAGAACAAAGCCAGATTAGTTGCCAAAGGATATAACCAAGAAGAAGGCATTGATTATGAAGAAACTTTTGCTCCAGTCGCAAGACTTGAAGCAATAAGAATTCTTCTAGCTTTTGCATCCATAAAAAATTTTAAACTTCATCAAATGGATATTAAGAGTGCTTTTCTTAATGGCTATACTAAAGAAGAGGTATATGTAGAACAACCTCCTGGTTTTGAAGAAAAGTCTAAGCCTGATCATGTTTTCAAACTTAAAAAAGCTCTTTATGGTCTCAAACAAGCACCTAGAGCTTGGTATGAAAGACTTAGTACTTTTCTACTTAATAAAGGATTCTCCAGAGGAAAATCAGATACTACAGTGTTTATCATGCTTAAAGATAATCACATGCTTGTAGTCCAAATTTATGTTGATGACATTATTTTTGGTGCAACTAATGAAAAACTCTGTGAAGATTTTGCTAAGACAATGCAGGGAGAGTTTGAGATGTCTATGATGGGAGAATTAACATTCTTCCTAGGCCTGCAGATAAAGCAAAAGAAGGATGGCATCTTCATATCTCAAACCAAATATTGTAAAGAAATTCTCAACAAATTTGGGATGGATCTATCCAAAGAAGAGGACACTCCCATGAGTGCCTCTGCCAAGTTAGATGCAGATGCTCCAGGCAAAGCAGTAAATCAATCTCATTATAGAGGAATTATTGGTTCTTTACTTTATTTAACTGCTAGTAGACCTGACATCCAATTTAGTGTAGGTGTATGCGCTAGATATCAAGCAAATCCTAAAGAATCTCATTTAACAAATGTAAAAAGGATTTTGCGTTATCTGCAAGGGACTCAAGAGTTTGGGCTGTGGTATCCCAAAGGAACTCAAGAGTACCTTCTTGCTTATACTGATTCTGACCATGCAGGTTATAAGTCAGATAGAAAAAGCACAAGTGGTCAATGTCAATTTCTTGGTGGCTGTTTGGTCACTTGGGCAAGCAAGAAGCAAAATTGTGTTTCTCTTTCATCCACAGAGGCCGAATACATCGCAGCAGCAAGTTGTTGTACTCAAGTCTTATGGCTTAAGCATCAACTAAGAGATCTGGGTTTAGAATTCCCAGAAGTGCCCATTCTCTGTGACAACACCAGCACAATAAGCTTGGCTAAAAATCCAGTTCAACATTCCAGAACCAAGCATATTGATGTAAGACATCACTTCTTGAGAGATCATATTCAGAAGAAGGATGTCAAGGTGGAATTTATATCAACTCATCTGCAACTTGCTGATATATTCACCAAGCCTCTTGAGCCTGATCAATTTCTCTATATCAGAAGAGAGCTAGGAATGGTAAATCCAAATGAGTTGTAAGTATTATTATAATTCTTGATTTACTCTATTAATTATTCATATGACTTATTGCTAACTTAGGCATCGGAGTGCCAAATCTTAAGTTTTGCAGGACTAACCAATCGATAGTGAGTTTCACTATCGCTAGCATATGCAGAACAGAGCTAAGTTTGAGCTAAGATTGCCATCGCTAGCCTAAAAGATTATCGATAGCAAAGTCAGCTATCGATAGATGAAACTTGGAAGGAGAAAGATATGTCTAAGTCACTTGCTCAGCGTGGGATCATGCCTGCTAGCGATAGCTGCTCTTCCTAGCGATAGCAAGTCACTTTAGAGAACTCAGAATGCGAAACGTCAAGCAAGTACTCATCATTTATGGTAATCTCTGAAATCTATAAAAGCAGGTCATTTGCATTTTGCATTCATTATTCACCTTGACCGTCTCTTCATCTCCTCTATCTCTCTGAGAGATCGAGCCTCCCTTCTCTCAAAACCCTAAACCCCAAAAATGGGCAGAGCCAAAATTCCAAAAATGAGTGATGATGAGGAAACCTCTAGCGCTATACCCTTGTCTCAATCCGCTAGCAAGAGGTCAAAAACCCAGAAAGATGTGTCATTCTCCAAAGAAGTGATTGAATCAGGTTCCAAATGTCAAAAGCGAACCTCCTCTAATTCGCTCTACTCAGAAAAATCCTTCAAAGCTCAAAGCGCCCTCCTCGCAAATGGAAAAACCCTAGCCAGGGCTGAAGTTTTGGTGGATTTGTTCTTCTACAGAGAGCCTGAGGAGACCAAACAACTTGAGGAAGACGAAGCGGCTCCTGTCCAAGATTATTCTGCTGACTTTAGTATCGGATCAGGGGTATTATTCGTCCAGGGTTACAGTGGGATGTGATGGTGGATCAGTTCGTTATTCATCTTCACCTTCCTCTGCCATTAATGATGACAAAAAGGGGGAGAAGCAAAGGGAGATTTAAGCAAAGGGAGATTTGTTAAATCAAAATCAAATCAAAATCAAAAGCCTGTTCCTTGAAGCTCTCATTTGCATCATACATTAATTGCATTATAGTTTGATAGTTTGTGTTTTGGTATTTCTGCAAAATGTATTTTGTTCTATCAGATGCTCTGTATAAGCATTACTATTATTCCAGTCTGAAAGTGCTTTAATATATGCTTATGTTTTCTCATCATCAAAAAGGGGGAGAATGTTAGAATCTTAAGTTTTGATGAAGACTGACCTATAGAAAACATAAGTATAAGTTACCTCTGAATTAAACAAGTAAAATCTGATAGGTAACAGATCACCATTGCAAGAGTAAAAGATATATTGCTAGATGAAAGATTAAAAAATAGCATATGGTAACTTAGCAGAACAATAAGAATGAATATCTCTATCGCTAAGTGTAGTCAGAGCCATAGCAAGTGAAGACTTAGAAATAACAAAGTTAATATCTATCGCTAGAAGTTCATTAAAGAACATAAGCAGACATCTAGCAGAAAAAGAGACCAAGTCCTAGAGCTAATGAAATCAGCTAGCGATAACAGGTTAAGCTATCGATAACAAAAGTGCTTCAGATAATGATCATTCAGATAGCTAGTGCACGAGAGCAAATGAATCAAATGAGCTAACATAGTTGCTAGCGCTAACACGGTTAGCTATCGATAGAAGAATGTATGCTGATATGATATAGCTAGTACTCTGAACATTGAGCTAAAAGAATATGCTATCGATAATACTCTTGCCTATCGATATAAAATGCTTTGAATTACCTTATATTGTCTTTATCTCATTTGAGCTAATAGACTAAATTTGCGATAGCATTCTCTATATCTTAAATGATTATTTGCTCAGCTAACAGCTTAAGTGCAGAACTCACTCTATAAAGATAGCGATAGCAGATCAACCTAGCGCTACTGAAAAAGCTGCCAGATAGTACATTTTGTACGGATGCTCAGAACGCTGAGTCTGTCTCTCTCCTAGCTCACCCTACGCAAGAAGTAGTTGAAGCTAGAGCAGAAAGTTAAGCCCGATGAAGAAGCTGCATTAAATGCCAACGGCTATGAGCTCCCAACGACTAAATTCAAACGGCTTCTTGAAGATTGAACGCTAGGGCAAAATCTGAGAAGAGATATAAATACAGAACTTGAGCATTTAATAAAAAGAGACGAAAAACGAGAATATTCACGAACTCATTCATTGCTCTCTGTTTTCTTGTATTTATTATTTTAGAAGATTTTATCTGTACTTAAGTGTTTATCAAAATCAGTTCATTAAGTGAACATATTTATTGAAATCCTCTACTGTTTGAGGTTGTTCTGAAAGCAAGGTGCTTTAGAACAGGGATATTGCCTTATAGGTGGTAAGGGGGAGTGTTTAGAGAGATTCTAAAACTCTGTAAAGGTTGACAGGTGAACCTGTGCTCGTAAAACCTGTGGTTAGTGGAACCCAACAAAGTGTTGGACGACTGGACGTAGGCAGTATTGGCCGAACCAGTATAAAGTTTGTGTTGTCTTAATTTTAACTAGATTTTTAGAAAGCACAATTCACCCCCCCTCTTGTGCGATTGCTATTTTCAACAGGGGACTCTGATCGATTAGGTTTCTATGATCGATTATGCTTAGATTACTTTCAAGATGATTATACTTCCATGATCGATTACAACTATTCTCTGATCGATTAGGCATCTCTGATCGAATAGGCTTGGATTAGGCTTGAACTATGATCGATCATACCCATTTGTTCGATCGTACTAAGGTTAGTTCTATTTCTCTAATCGATCACATTGAGATTACTTAGTTTGATTTTCACTTCTCTGATCGATTATAGGGGTGGTTTGATCGATTAGGCGGCCAACTTTCACTTTAAACTCATTCTAATGTTATCTTGATCAATCATTGCCTTAGACTTCTGACTTGTTATCTGATCCTGATTGAATAGGCAATAACTTAGCATTTTATCATATCACTCCTAATTTCATTCCAGTTCTAAGTCCATTTTTTCTTTATGCCTAAGTTATGTTTAGTTATCATTAAAACTCATTATTCTAAAATAGAACCAGTGCCTCTATTAGCTTTCATCAATTGGGTAAGGTGATGCTCAATCTCATGGTTCTCATGCAGTAAATCAGACTCATTGGTGTTGCTTCTAGTCATACACAAGGAATAGACAACAAGTGTATGCAAGAAAGGCAAGATACGTGCAAAGAAGCAAACAAAGAGCACAAAATTGAACAAAATAGCACCAACGAGTCAAATCTATGATATGGAATAAGAAAATGAGTGAAACTAATGCAAACAAGTCACAAATTATGTTTAGAATGTGTGTACAAAAGTTGGAATAAATTGGAATTGAATTAGAGAAAAAGTGATGCAAAATGCCAATTATGTAGAAAACCAGAAATTTTCTGGTTTCTCTATTTCGCCATGGCCTCGCCGTAGGTGTACACGGTGAGGCTACAAAAACATAGTAGCTCAACAAGCAAAACACAGGTATGTAGCAAGAATCAGCAATTTTTGACAGTAAAATTCAAAGAATGATAGCAGAGATTTTGAGCAAGAATCAAAGCACAATTCAGTAGTAACATTAATTCAAAGCATCAGCAAAAATGCAACACATATCATCAAACAAACAAAGACATATATATCAGCAAAACAGCAAAGAAACAAGCAAACTATGCAGCAACTATTTCAACGGTATGACAGCCAAACACAGCTGCAAATGACAGCAATAAGCAGGTGCAAAATTAACAATTAAATCACAGGGCAAAGCAGCAATATCAGTAACTTTCAGTAGAAAAATTGAGCACAATGCAGCAACAAATCTGCTGCAAGTATGCAGCAAAACAAATGAAATTTAGCTGCAAAAAATTAGCAGCAAAGCACAGAAAAACCAGCACAATTCTGCAACGAAATAGCAACAAACGCAGCAGCAAATTCTCCAACTTGACTGCCAAAGTTTCAGTAGTAAATGAAGGTGAATTCAGTGCAAAAAATAAGCACAAACTGCTACACAAAACAGCAGCAAAGTGGCTTCAATTATGCAGCAAAATGGGCTGCAATTACAGTAGTAAAGGGGCTAAAATGACAGCAAAAAGAAGCACCAAAATGTGCAACAATCAGCAACAAATCAGTGATAAAAACCAGCATTAAGCAGCGGAAAAAATGACAGCAATATTGTAAAAAGTCCCCAATTAATTCTAAGCTATTTTAAACCTCCCCAATGGTCAAAACAAGTTCAAAGGAGTTAGGGGGACTTGGGAAAAATGCTAAACCATTTGATAAATGTTTAGAATCAAATATGGCCACTTGGATTACACAAATGCACAAAGTAGTTCTTGAAAATGGACCAAAGTTGTAAAAGTGAAAATTTGTATTTAAAAACTTGCACAAATGGTCTCAACAAGTTCAAAACAAAAAAAAAGACTTGGAGAAATGGTTTTGGGGGCAAAGTGGGTTGAGATGCAAAATTTGACCGTTCAAGGTGGCAATAACCACCAAATTTGACTCCAAACTACAACATTGAGCAACCAAGCCAATCAAATAAGTTTAGGTGCAAGAATAGCAACAATACACCTATCCAAACAAGTCTAAAATAGTAGGATTTGAGAGAACACGTAATTTTTTTTCTCAGTGCCAATGCAACCTAGAACTAAACTAAAACCTAAATGCAACTATATGAACTAAAACTAACCTAGAATGCTACTAACATCTTGTCAATAAGCAATTGACACTTAGCTAACCTAGAGAGTAAAAATTGACTCACCGGCAATGGCGCCATTGATTTGAGCCTTTCCTAATACTTCTTGGGGTTCAAATGCAAAATATTTCTAACCAAGGACTGCGCTATAGTGGTGCAATCCCAAATCGTCTCTCAAGGAGCATAAAGAACTAACTTAGGAAAACTAAATGCAATTAAAACTATAAAACTGGTATTTAAGAAAAGGTATTTTTGGTATTTTCATAAAAGAAATATAAATACTTTTTTTAGTATTTTTAGGATAAAGATGGATAGATGATGGAATGGGATGATGAGATGCTCTTTTCGTTGGGATGACATGTGGAAAACTATTGATTCACACTCTTAGGGAGGACCTAACCAGGCTAAATTCAACACAAGTGGATATAATTAGCCTTAGTCGAAGGAATAGGTCAATTAAGACACCACTCAACCTCAACAAACCAATTAGATTAACTATAATCCTACATCAACTAGAAGTAAATTCCAATAGATAGAACAACAAGTCACTCAATATCCTTCGAATACAACAACCAATTAACATTAGATTATAATCAAACCATCCAACTTATGAATTTCTACCTAAGCATACTCATGCACATAGACTCGATTAATGATCTAGTTCATTTGTCCAGCTTCGTTAATGGAATTACCTAGCGCTATGGAAAATCGACATCAACAAACTCAAACCCACAAATCATTCCCATGTAACACAACTATATGAAGCACAATGGACTAAATTACCCCCAAAAAACACGCTAGACAATAAAATCAACAAAGACTAAGCATAACGTGGTAATTTAGGAAGATAGATGAAACTAGAACAAAACTAAATCAATAAAATGTGTACCACCTAAACTTTTACTACTATACTAAAGTATTTTAATTGATTTATAACCACTTTTACAAATGTCAGATGCCCGAAAATACGAAAAATTTAAAACTTTTTCTTTTTAATCATTATTCCAACCTTACTTTTGTTGGAATGGGCTTTTCAGACAAATTGGAACAATTTAAAACCTTTTATAAATCAGAGTGGTTCATAAAACAATTAAATTACTTGAATCCTCTTATCTGAAAATGCAGTTGTACTAATCATTAGTGATTTATATACATATATATACAGTTATATTTTAACTACTTTACAAGTTATCAGCTTGTTCTATTTACTTAAACTTATATCACACACAAGTAACTAGGTTCTTAAATATCCATCTATAGTGGTACAAAACATAGCAGGCGTTCCTACTCCTTCATAATACTTTACTTCTTCTCAACTAACTTCCCCTAATCTGCAATACTGAAAATGTTTGGGGAGGGGGTGAGATTGGAAATCCCAATAGCAGTTTCTTTCATATGAGTCCATGCATAATAAATCATAAACATTAACAATTTTGATAATCTTTATCCTTATAACCTCTGCCAACTACTACTAACGATATATTCATTAAATAGTGGAGGCACCTCTGCCAACTACTAATAACGTCTGGTTATATAGTAGAGGCCCTCTATCCTCTACCTGCAGGATTTTAAACCTCTAGCAAAGGGGTAGCTAGCCGCCTAAGCCTTGGAGTACTCCCCACATAATCATAACTTTCATACCTCTTTAAACCTCTAACGATTAAAACTTATAATTACTGCAGATATTATGAAATTTATGCATGTAAGGAGCTTTAATTAAATCTTTTATGAAATAAACTGCTACCTGTACCGCAACTTCAAACCTTAGCTGACTCTTTCTTTTCCCGATGACCCGAGGATCCAACCCCACTATCTTTTCCTATAATTACATATAGATAATAAATTAATATATATACTAACTTGTAATAATTCTGCATCTCTCACGTTCCTATAGTACTTCCTGTAACTCTACCTTTCCCACTGCTAATATATGTTACAGTCTTACTTTGTACCTCAGTTGCTAATTATACTATGATTAAACAGACATTTACAAAATGCTAACATAAATATATCTTTATTACTTTAATATCAAACTTACTTCATATAATAACATATATAACAACTTACTTTACCTAATTAAATTCAATGGATTTTAAATAAATTTCCAATGATCATATTTTTCTTCCACATTTAACTTATTATAATTATCCTAGCAATTTAAGATCAAAAAGTCACTTTTAATTATTCCATTCCAATTAATCTTTCTTATTCTCATTATTTGACCAATAGTTTTTTACAAGTACAATTCTATATAGATGACAAAAAACATATAAGCATTATATTCACCCAATAATAATCTATAATTATACATTTCTTATTCAATTATAAACAAATGCCACTTTATTTACTAATGAACTTAATATTTTCACAATAACATAAACTTTGATCTCTATACACTCTTAGCACATATTATACTGGTATTAATCTTATAGACTTTAAATTATAAACAAACTTACACATCACTAAGCTTTAACTTCAACAGTAAAGCTGAGCTTTTATCTCAGTATCATCAATATTTCAAATCAGTCTTCCAATTCCAATCATAATTAAAATTATTCTTTAGCAAATCTTGAACTCTTGAGAAACTTGTAGATAACCAAACACAGTTATCCATTTCATTAACCCCAAACCTCCAAACAATAAGTTATATTCAGTCTTCAACCTTTAACCAATCAGTTTCACAAATATAGTAGCCATATTAAACAAACACTATAATGTATGAGTAGCAACATTTGGAATTAACTCACACATCAACCTTTACATCTATACACTTGGCTTCTTCAAGACTTTAACGTCAATTCAAAGCAGAAACTTGTGACTGAGTTCACTTTAAAATTTTAAAACATAACTCAAAACTTTAAATCAGTTCCTAAGCTCTAAAATTCACTCTTTATCATATCATAATATATCCATAGTTATCAAAGAATCCTTTGTGAAACACGAACCAGTAAAGTTCAAACCAGATTTGAGTTTCCAAAGTAACTATCTTCTGTAATCAAAACAATATAACACATAACGTCAATTTTATATACCTTCTCAACATATAGACCTAGTTTATAACTATCCAAACAATTGTTCAGTACATAAATTCTTTCAGTGCAGTAATAATTTCAACAATTCACTTCTTTTGAAAACATTAGTGGCTGAAACAAAGAAGTAAACTCATATGGAAGCCAACGAAATTCCATTTGAATTAAACAATTATCTATCGAATTCCTACACCAAGGCTTTAGTTTCAAAGCTACAATCAATGCTTGCGTATCTCTATAATTTAAGACTGAAGAACTCAAATGAAAACGAAGACCCCTGAGAGAACAAATATAAATCATGGCAGTAAATATACACGCAGTCAAAAGATTCACTTATTCTTCCATTTAATCAGTGATTTCTCTTAAGCCCAACTCAATTAGACATTACAGATTCAAAACATCCCAATCGGAAACTGAATGTGTAGATAAAGAGTTCTTATAGCCCCAAACAAGAACCAAGACAGAGCAACAATATGTAGAATCAAATCACTAAACTAAAACTCCATACTTTCAGCAACTCACAGTTACGGCCTTAGTCCGTTGCTCCCTATTTCAGCTAAAGAAAACAATTTGAATTACATCATAAACAATCAAATTACTCCATCAACTTCAAGTTTCACCACCAAAACCACAATTAAACACCAATTTTATTATCCATTTAACATGCTGAGAAAATCAAATCACAGAGATTGAAACTCAAATTACCTCTCAGAGCAATCCGAAACAAAGGAGAAAAGCTTCCAATCATCATGGAACTTCAATTATAGAGTGTAATCCTACATCATTCCTAATTCCATTAGAACCTCCCCCCTTTACTGGATTTAGCAGAACAGAACAGGCAAAATAGAGAAAAAAATTATCACAACTTGATAACTCCCAAGAATTCATGTAATTTCAGCACATTTTCCTTGAGTTTTATTCAATCATTGATATATTTTGGTAACTCAAGATAGAAAAATGTTCATTTGATTTAGGTTACACATCATTTTTCATTTGTGTAGATTTTGCTCATATTTCTAGTTAGTTTCTTATGTTGTTTTATGTAAATCTTGTAGGAATATTTTGATACAATAACCAAAGGATCCCGGATTAAGAAGAACACTTGAAAAGGGGAGAAATCGGGTCTAGAAGCTGAAATTTCAAGAAAAAAAGGGAAAATACAAGTTTCTGGATAAATTGTAAAAATTACAGAAAAGGACCTTAAAATTCCCAAATTATAGACAGGTCCCCGAAATTCCAAAATTACAGACAGGTCCCTGCTCGCCGTGGCCTCGCCGCGGCGAGGCAAACCCCCAAACTTGGCAGAAAAACTTGCAGCTCACCGTGGCTTCTCCACAGCGAGCTCACGGCGAGCAGACTGCGCTGCTGCGTGTTTTTGACAGATTTAAGTGATATAGAAGCTAGGGTTTCGGGGGAGGCGGGGATTCTTCGACTTCTAGGGCATTTTGGGAGTGTTTTGCCCTGCTAGGGCTTGGAGCTTGGTGGGGATTGAGCTTGGGCTTGGAGCTTTCAAGAGATTTGGGATTCTCCTCTTGGTTTATCTTCTCCATCTTCATTCTCTTCTCTTGTTCTATGTTTCTGCTTGTATATATGTATGCTCTTATGGAGTTGTTGGACATGAGTGGCTAAATACTTTGATTCTAAGATTATTTTGAACCCTTGTATGGATTGAATCTTGATTCCTCCTCTTATTTTGTGATTAATGAGATGTATGTGTTTATTTTACTCTTCTCCTAATGCTTCTAAGTGATTGATCACCATTTAGATGTTGGGTTCACTTGATTGATGCTTGAGAGGGCTAGATTGAGTATAGAACTTGGGTAAAATAGTGTAAGAACTTGAAGTTTGCATGATGAATGGATGGTTTTGTTGGTAAGATAGAGATATACTTGCTAACCTTGCATAGTCACATTAGGATTGGAGCTTGAAAATTGGGGTTTTATTAATTATAACAAGAGATTGTGTAATTAATGAGATCAAACACTTGTTGACTTGAGAGAGCTTTTACAAGTACTTTGTGAATCCTAGATTAGCACTTGGTTTCATTGAGAGCATCTTTGAGAGGAGGTTGATTGAGTTTTAAGAAGTACAAGGGGGATACATAATCTTAGGACCCATTTTATACTTGGAGTTGAAGAATCACTTGTTTATAATTTTGTTTTCATTTAGCATTTGTTTATTTTCATAGTTAATATTCAATCTCAATATTTGAATCACTCAAATTGGGCGAGGGTATGACAATCATTGTTTGACCAGGTTTAGGAACCAAACCCTCTTGAGAACGATACTCTACTTATCACTTTATTACTTGGCGTGACCCGTGCACTTGCAGTGCGAACACAACTTCATACATTCAATTAAGAATCAACCTTACACAATTAAACATTAGTTCCATCCTCTCTTCACCATAATCAGAACACAATCACAGAGGAGCAGAGGTTCAAAGAGCAAGGAAATCAGCGAAACAGGTAGAAGAAGAACAAGAATGTCAAAATCATCCAACATCAGAAATTTCAACACACAAGACACTCTATGAACTTAAACTTACTCCTAATCACTTTTCATTAAGATTTTGTTCATTAAACACCCAGAATTCATCGAAAACTCCATCGAATGAACAGTGAACGAAGGAAGAAATTTGGAGAAAACTTGATTAATTCTACTCCACTGCTCAAATTCGTTCACAAGAGTGGTTAATCGTACTCTAAGCTTCGATTTTTATCAACTTATCAGTCGCTAAAACCCCAAACCCAAAATTGCTCCCTTGATTATCTCACTCAAAACAGACCAAAAGAGAGAGGAAAACGGAGAGAAGAGGTTTACCCAAGACTTCCCCCAAGCTCCTGAGCTGCTCGTTGTCACCAACCGTCCATCGTCGCCGTCATTAGCCGTCTTCCAGGCAGATAGAAAATGGAGAGGGTGAAGGAAATCGATGGAGTTGAGGAATAGAGGGAGAGTCGGGTGTGAGAGAGAAGGAAAAATGAAGGAATACGTGGGTGTATATGTAA
The DNA here is from genome assembly GCA_037074515.1 of Mimosa bimucronata. NCBI lineage: Eukaryota > Viridiplantae > Streptophyta > Magnoliopsida > Fabales > Fabaceae > Mimosa > Mimosa bimucronata. The sequence goes on from CM073446.1 coordinate 10,225,251, forward strand.
AGATAAGAGTTGATATTTTTAATAAGTAATTTACTATTCTGTCCCTCCTACTTTAACTTAAGATACTTTAAACTAGGAAAGATATTGTAATTTTTATTTCCTCTTTCCCATTATGCCTTTCTTTGAAAATTTTATTTACCATTTCCCTTTCAATTTAATCTGAATTTATTCCAACAATAATTTCTCTAGATATGCTTTAATTTCCAAATTTATTTATAAGTCTTTTTAAAGTTTAAAAAATACCCCAGGAATCTATAGAAGGCAAGCTTGAGTGGTAAAGGCAAGAGTGTTTAAATAATTTAAAAGCCACATTTGAGTGAAACACGAGTGATAATACAACTTGTTGAGTGAAACACGTGAGTAGAGTGGTGAGGTCCTTTATTATTGTTTTCCTTCCTCTTTGATCAAAACTAACATTTCAAGTTAAAGATGAGTGGAGAAAAGCCTAACAATGATGATTTCAATACAGACCCCAAGGTGTTCATGAAAGCCTTACGAGATGAGTTCCTCAAACTCAAGATGGAGATGGCAGAGTTTAAAGAATCCAAAGCAACCAGTAGTGATGAGGAGACACCTAGATCGCATTCTTCATCCTCAAAAGGCAAAAGAAGACATGCCAAATGTGATGTAGATGAATTTGACTTAAAGATCATCAAGTACCCTGCCTTCAAGGGTAATACCAATCCAGATTTATACCTTGATTGGAAGATGAAATTCAAGCAAATCTTCAGAATGAGTGATTATTTTGAAGAAAATAAGGTAAAATTAGGTTCTTTCCAATTTTTTGAATTTGCTACTATTTGGTGGGAAGACTTACAACTTAAGAGGCGGCTTAAAGGCAAAGCTCCACCACGTACATGGGAGAAGCTCAAGAAACTAATGCGAAAGGAGCATGTTCCCAGCTATTATTATCAAGAGCTAAATCGAAAGTTGTGAATGTTTAGCCAAGGATCAATGACTGTGGATGAATATATCCATGAGCTTGACCTTCTAAAGATGCATGCTGGAGTTCAAGAAGGTGAAGAAGCAAGTATGACCGGAATTGTTGATGGTTTGAGGAGTGAAATTAGAGACAAACTGGATTTGTACACTTTTGTTGATAAGGAAGAGTTGGTGCACAAAGCCATCAAAGTGGAGAAACGAATTAAAGAAAAACACTCCAAATCCTCTTCTTCTAGTTAGAGGGACTCTAAATCAACCTCTAGGTGGAAGGATTCTAAGGCTAAAGATGACATAAAATTCCCACAAAAAGCTAAGGAGGAATCCAAGCCAAAAACAGATGGTGGTAAGAAACTTGACTCTAAAGCTTCCTCTAATGATAGAACTGCTTCTATTCAATGTTAAGTGTCTTGGTAAGGGGCATATTGCTTCCCAATGTCCCAATAAGAGAGCCATGGTCCTCAAGGATAATGGCGAGTGTGAAAGTGTTCACTCTAGTGAGGGTGATGATGACATGCCGTATTTGGTGACTAATTCAGAATTGGAGATTGATGAGGCTAAGCCTGTTAAAGGAGAAGTGTTGGTGGCTAGGAGGGCTCTCAACATGGAGCTAAAAGAAGATCATGAGCAAGAGCAACGAGAGCTCATTTTCCATACTAGATGCTTCATCAAGAACAAGGTATGTAGTATGGTTATTGATAGTAGTAGTGTTACCAATGTTGCTAGTACCTTACTTGTTGATAAGTTAGATTTGCCTACTATGAATCATCCTAAACCTTATAGATTGCAATGGTTGAATGATAGTGCTGAATCTAAGGTCACTAAGCAAGTTCTGGTTTCTTTTTATGTTGGAAACTATCATGCTGAAGTTTTATGTGATGTAGTCCCTATGCTTGCCGGACATGTTTTCCTTGGAAGACCATGGCAATTTGATACTAGGTGTTCGCCAAGCGCCGCAAGTGCACGGGTCGCGCCAAGTAATAAAATGATGAGTAGAGTATCGTTCCCACGAGGATTTGTCCAAAACCCGGTCAAGCAATGATTGTCACACTCTCGCCTAATTTGAGTGATACAAATGTTGAGATTTAAAATGAAATAAGAAAATAAAAGAAAGTAAAATTGTAAACAGGTGATTCTCCAACCTCAAGGCTAAAATGGGTCGTAAGATTATCTATCCCCCTTGCACTTCTCAAAACTCAATTAACCTCCCCTCAAAGAAGCTCTCAACGACACCACGTGCTAATCTAGGGTTCATTGGGTACTCGTAAAAGCATTCTCGCGTCAAGAACAAGTGTTTAGTCCTATTTAAATTGCACAATCTCTTGCTACAAGCTAATAAGACCCGATTTTAATGCCCCAACCCTAATGTGACTATGCAAGGCTAGCAAGTATATCTCTATCTTAGCAGCAAAACCATCCATTCGTCATGCAAACTTCAGGTTCTTGCACTACTTTACCCAAGTTCTACACTCAACCTAGCTCTCTCGAGTCATAAATCAAGCGAACCCAACATCTAAATGGTGATCAAGCACTTAGAAGCATTAAGAACGGGGTAAAATAAACACATAGATATCATTAATCACAAATTAAGAGGAGGAATCAAGAATCAATACATACAAGGGTTCAAAATAATCCTAGAATACAAGTATTTAGCTACTCATGTTCTACAACTCCAAGGGAGCATATATATACATTCAGAAACAAAGAACAAGAGAAGAGAATGAAGATGGAAGAGATAAACCGAGAGAGGAAGCCCAAATCTCTCTGAAGCTCTGAGCCCAAGCCAAATCCCACCAATCTCCAAGCCCTAGCAGAGCCAAACACGCCCAAAATATGCCCAGAAGTCGAAGAATGAGGGCTCACAACGAAGCCCTAGCTTTTATATCAGTCAAAACGCGCCCCTGTTCTGTCCAAAACGCGCAGAAATACGAAGTTCGCCGTCACTTCGCCACGGCGAAGTCCACAAAATCCAGAAATGAGAGACGCTCGCCGTGGCTTTCGTCGCGGCAAGCAAACGGCGAGCTCTCCAAAATAGGGGCAGAGGCAGATGCACTTCGCCGCGGCGAAGTCTTTTGCTCTCTGCTTTCTTGCCTTTTTCTTTATTCCTTGGGCTGCTCTGGTTTCTTCTTATTTTTGTTCAATTGGGAGCTTGGTGGAGGGCTGAAATCTCTTGTTTATTGCTTCAAATTATTCCTACAAAAATTATATACAACAATATAAGAAATTAACTACAAAAACAATCAAAATCTATATAAATGTACAATAATGTGCAACCGAAGATCAAATGAGCATTTTCTATCTTGAGTATCCAAAATGTATCAATAATAGACAAAAAATAAGGCAAATATACTCAAATAATCATGAATTTCTAGGAGTTATCACTAGGGCTCAACATGATTGCTACAAAAATTGTTATTCTGTACCCTTTAATGGGAAAATCATTGTATTGAAACCTCTTAGGCCAAGAAAAGCTTATGAGGACCAAGTGAGGATTGAGCAAGATAGCAAAAAAAGAGATGAACTGAGTGAAAAAGAGAGTGTACAAAAGAAAGAAAGTAAAGAAAGGGAAAAGAAAATGAAAGAGAAAGAGAAAAAGAGAGAAAAGAAAGAAAGTTTGATTTCTGAAAAAAGTGAGGTTAAAGAGAAAACGAGAGAAAAGAAAGAGAGTTTGTTTTCTGGAAAAAGTAAGGTTAAGCGAGAATTATTGAGTGAGCAAGTTTTGGTACTTGTATGTAAGGATGTTTATTTTTCTACTAACGAACTTAACCCTTCTTTGCCCTCTAGTGTTGTGCCTTTATTGCAGGAGTTTGGTGATTAATTCCCAAATGAGGTACCGGATGGACTTTCTCCCTTAAGAGGAATTGAACATAAGATTGACTTTATTCCCGGGGCTTCCCTACCAAGTAGACCTGCTTATAGAGCTAATCCTGAAGAAACTAGAGAAACTCAACGTCAAGTAGATGAGCTTATGAGAAAAGGCTTTGTAAGGGAAAGCTTGAGTGCATGTGCTGTTCCAGTGCTCCTCGTGCCAAAGAAAGATGGTTCGTGGCGTATGTGTGTTGATCGTAGAGCCATAAAAAAATAACAGTTAAGTATCGCTATCCCATTCCTAGATTAGGTGACATGATGGATGAGTTGCATGGTGCTGCAATTTATACTAAAATTGATCTTAGGAGTGGCTATCATCAAATACGTATGAAAGAGTGAGATGAATGGAAAACTACTTTTAAGACTAAGTTTGGATTGTATGAATGGTTAGTTATTCCCTTTGGGTGAACTAATGCACCTAGTACTTACATTGGAAAGTTTGTGGTTGTCTACTTTGATGATATACTTGTTTATAGTAGAACTTTAGATGACCATGTTGTGCACTTGTGTGAGGTGTTTGACACTCTTAGGGAAAATAGCTTATATGCAAACTTTAAAAAATGTTCCTTTTGCATGGAGTCTGTTGTGTTTATTGGATTTGTTGTAGGTGCTCAAGGGATCTGTGTGGATGAAGATAAAGTGAAAGCTATTAGAGACTGGCTAAACCCAAAGAATGCTAATGAAGTCAGAAGCTTTCATGGATTAGCAGGTTTCTATAGGAGGTTTTGTTAAAGATTTCTCAACTATTACTGCACCTCTAAATGAACTTGTTATGAAGCATGTAACTTTTAAATGGGGTGAAACACAAGAAAACGCTTTAGCATTTTGAAAGAGAAACTAACCAATGCACCACTTTTGTGTTTACCTGACTTTAACAAAGTTTTTGAAGTTGAATGTGATGCTTCTGGAATTGGTATTGGTGTTGTTTTGATGCAAGAGTCTAGGCTTATAGCATACTTTAGTGAGAAATTAAGTGGAGCTTCATTGAATTACTCTACTTATGATAAGGAGCTATATGCTTTGAAAATAACTTTGGAGACTTGGCAGCATTACGTATGGTCTCGTGAGTTCATCATACATTCTAACCATGAGAGTTTGAAGTTCGTAAAGTCTCAAGGTAAGCTTAACAAAAGGCATGCTCGTTGGTTGGAGTTCATTGAGACTTTTTCGTATGTGATCAAGCATAAGCAAGGTAAAGAGAATGTTGTTACTGATGCTTTCTTTAGGAGGTATTTTCTTATTACTTCCCTTCATGCTAGATTACTTGGATTTGAGTTGTTGAAAGGATTGTATGAATCTGATTCTGATTTTTCTAAGATTTGGTCCTCTTGTGAAAAGCATGGATTGCACGATTTTTATAGATGTGATGGGTTTCTTTTTAAGAAGGATAAATTGTGCATATCTAATTGTTCTATGTGCGGGTTGCTTGTAAAAGAAACTCATGATGGTGGTCTAATAGGTCACTTTGGGGTTGATAAAACTTTAGCTCTTTTGCATGAACATTTTTATTGGCCTAAAATGATAAAATCTGTTGTTTCTGTTTGTGTAAAATGTGTGACATGTAAGCATGCAAAGTCTAAGGTCCAACCCCATGGCTTATATTTCCCTTTACCTGTGCCTTCCCAACCTTGGATAGATATTTCTATGGATTTTGTGTTGGGTTTGCCTAGGTCTCAATCTAGAAAGGATAGTATATTTGTTGTGGTTGATCATTTTAGTAAAATGGCTCATTTCATTGCATGTTCTAAAACAAATGATGTTGTGCATATTGCTGATTTGTTCTTCAAGGAAATTGTTAGATTGAATGGGTTATTGCCTAAAACAATTGTGAGTTATAGGGATGAAAAGTTCCTCAGCCAGTTTTGGAGGACTTTATGGAGTAAGCTAGAAACTAAATTTTTGTTTTCTACTGTGGCACATCCCCAAATGGATGGGCAAACTGAGGTAGTCAATAGAACACTCAGTACTTTGTTGCGTGCAATAATTCAAAAGAACTTGAAGAATTGGGTAAATTGTTTGCCTCATCTAGAATTTGCATACAACAGAACTGTTCATTCTTCTACTTCTTTCTCACCATTTGAGATTGTTTATGGCATTAATCCCTTAACTCCATTGGATATCCTACCATTGCCTTATAAAGAAAAAACTAACCTTAATGGCAAAAGAAAGCTGAGTTTGTGAAGGGATTGCATTCTAAAGTAAGGGCTAACATTGAAAGGAAGAATGAGAAATACGCGAGGCAAGCTAACAAAGGTCGTAGGAAGCTTGTCTTTGAGCCTGGAGATTGGGTTTGGGTTCACTTGCGAAAGGAGAGGTTTCCAAATCAACGAAAATCTAAGTTGCAACCAAGGGGAGATGGTCCTTTCCAAGTTGTAGAGCGAATTAATGATAATGCTTATAAAATAGATTTACCCAGTTCCTATGGTAATGTTAGTGCTACTTTTAATGTGGCTGATTTATCTCTATTTGATGGTGTAGAGATGGATCGGCTAGAGAACAAGTATGAGGATAAGAAAGGCAACTCGGATGATCAATGGGAAGAAGAGTACCTGTCTCTTATAACCCTAGCCACAAAGACACCACAAGGATGATCAGTCCTTGATACAGTGGAAGCTAACCCTGGGTGTCGATCTCAAGGAATAGGTCTCGAAACGAGCAGAAACGCGAAGTTCGCCGTGGGTCTCGCCACGGCGAGCCCACGGCGAAGTCCCAAAAATTAGAGAATCAAGTGTCGCTCGCCGTGGCTTTCGCCGCAGCGAACTGACAGCGAAGTCCTTTATTCTCTGCTTTGCCTTTCTTTTCTTTATTCTTTGAGCTGCTTTGGCTTCTTCTTATTTTTGTTCAATTGGGAGCTTGGTGGAGGGCTAAAATCTCTTGTTTATTGCTTCAAATTATTCCTACAAAAATTATATACAACAACATAAGAAACTAACTATAAAAACAATCAAAATCTACATAATTAACAATAATGTGAAACCGAAAATCAAATGAACATTTTCCCTCTTGAGTATCCAAAATGTATAAATAATAGACAAAAACTCAAGTAAAATATACTCAAATATCATGAATTTCTAGGAGTTATCAGAGGTTAATTGAGCTTTAAGAAGTACAAGGGGGATACATAATCTTAGGACCCATTTTATACTTGAAGTTGAAGAATCACTTGTTTATAATTTTATTTTCATTTACCATATGTTTATTTTCGTAGTTAATTTTTCAATCTCAATATTTGAATTACTCAAATAAGGCGAGAGTGTGACAATCATTGCTTGACCGGGTTTTGGACCAAACCCTCGTCCTCGTGGGAACAATACTCTACTCATCACTTTATTACTTGGCGCGACCCGTGCATTTGTGGCATGCGAACAGTTGTCTCCAATAGGTTCCATGCATATGGTGAAAAGACGACATCGGATGCATTGTAAGCAAATATTTCGTTTTCAAGAATTTTGGGTCTATTACTGAAGATTTGGTCATATGTCTTCATAACCTCTTTGGCTATTTCTGGAGAAGACACGATGATGTGTAGAAGCTGTCAAGTTAAAGATGCATCAAGGGCCCATACTTGTTTGAAAGCTTTTCTAGAGATCGTGTAGGAATTAAGCTTTCAAGTTGGTGAAGGTTTCTCGTGATGGGCATGGCCAAAGGTAAGTTCTTATAGCATTTTCTGGAATTTGATAGCGTACAAATAACAAGGATGAAGCAGAAGGTAGAGAGGATTGCATAAGAGATCTGAGTCTCCATGATCAGAAACAATGATGAGATGGTAAATTTGTTGTGAGGTTTTCGTTTGAGTTATACATGATTATATTATATTGAGCATTTGAGATATGAGAATTCAATTAAAAAAAAGTATACTTTCCAGGGACTTGTGGCACTAAACTATTATGGTCCATTAGGTTTACATAAAGTATTTTGATGGAATGGAATGGAATGGAATAAAAAGGAAGGGAAAATTTGAGAGGTTGGCACGTTTGGTTGACACTGAAATGAAAATGAGTTCTAAATAATTTTTATGTTTGGTAGATGAAAAAGATGATGGAATAGGAAAATGGAAAGTAAATTACTTTAGTAACTTCTTCCAAATTCGAATTTATCCTCCTAAATTCCAATTTAATATATATTCTTCACTCCTTTTTCCTTTCCTTTTCTTTTATGTCACCTCTTTCATCTTCACTGCCATTAAAAAAATGATTCAAGGCCAGAAATCTTTCAAGTGAGCAATTTCTTTTAAAAAAAAAAGCAACCCCCTTTCCTCTTCTCCTACTATATAGGCAAACCACGACCTCAGAGTTTTGAAGATAACCAAACATGACTTAGACTAAGAAAATTATAGGTCTCTTAACTTAGAAAATATTTTGAAACAAGTTTTTAAAACTAAGTTAAGAACCATCAATGACTTGATGAACCATCAATAGATTCTGAGCTTCAACCATGATGAGCATAGAGCATACATCAAGTATTGAGAAACAACCTATTATTACATGTTCAATCGATGTATAATTTAACTTAGAAATGTTTTTCAACTTCAAAATTCCATCAAGCAACATTATGATTAATTGATTGTTGGTAAACAATCGATGGCCAAATGATTCCATCGATATTCAGAACAAAACTATCATCAAGCATCTCTATTAATCATCTATTACTCGAAAACCACCGATGGACAATTCATCCATCGAGCATTGCTTCATATGTCCAATCGATAGTTCACTGTTTCATCGAGTGTTGTAGGTAGAATTCTTCAAAGCATTGAAAATTCCATCGAGTAAACAAAGAATACTCGATTGTCTAGACCACACCCATCAATGGAACAAATCCAACAACAATCGATGAATGAGAGAATTGTCGATGATTTAATTTGAAAGTTTGAATTTACTTACCCTTCCTATGATTAACCTCCTAACAACTAACTTTACATTTCTGGAGTTTTTACTTGGTACATTTTAGGAAAGTTCTGTTAGATCAAAATCCAAGCTAAACTCTGACAGTGTACTTGCTATCCGTTAGCAGTTTGCATCTTAGACAAAGGTTCAAATTGGTAGTTTAAACCAGCAAATAAAGTACAAATCTTCCATACAAAATGCAAGGAGTAATCACAACCATTGATCTTCATTAAATCACTCATACACTACAAATACTCTTAACGACTAGAACTCAAACTTTCAACAGACAGATTTTCATCAGATGCTATATAAGCATTAGTACCAAAAGCTTAGAAGGCAGAGACATTAAGCGCACTTAAAACAGAGTTCAAAAGCATTCAAGTCGTCCACTACTAAGTTCTCTCATTGTACTTAAAGTATAACTTTATTTGCTCAACTATGTGAGCTAGCATTATCTCTTTCAATCTTTCATTGTGTGATTTCCTTAGGATATTGGGATCCTATGGAAAGGGTGAATTCTTACAATGTTTGGGGGAGAGAATTTGGTGAGATTGAATGATCTTATTGAGAAGTTCTCTTTTGTTGTAAAGGTATTCAGGAACCTGGTTTAATCCTAAGTTATCATTAGTGGTACCCAATTGAGATTGGAGAACTAGATGTAGGTCTAAGTTGTGACCGAACAAGTATTAGATCATCAGTGAGAGTGTGATGGGAGCACTTTCGACACTGCCAAGCGGAGAGACGCAGGTTAAAGTTGTCCTGTAACACCTAAAATTTTACTACTATACTAGAGCATTTTAATTGATTTATAACCACTTTCACAAATGTCAGAAGCCCGAAAGTACGAAAAATTTAAAACTTTCTTTATTTTTCTTTTCAAACACTATTCTAACTTCACTTATATTGAAATGGCTTTCAGACAAATTGGAACAATTTGAAAATTTTATAAAATAAAATGGTTAGTAAAACAATTAAAATAACTTGAACCTACTTAATATACTTACCCACCCCTTATACTATATTTTTCCTACCACACTAATATAATAACTATCAACGATCATACAAAACATAGCAGGCATCCCTGCTTCTTCATACTACCTCACTTCTTCCAACTAGCTTCTCCCAATCTACAATATAGAAAATGTTTGGGGATGGGGGTGAGATTGGAAATCCCAATAGTAGTTTCTTTCATTAACTGTTATTTTCATGCTAGTATATCATGTATACATTTTATAAACCCATACAAATAATGATAATTCTTATCCTACTGATCTGTGTGCTATAAGCACCTACCAACCAGTGATAACAATATATTCATTACCAGTGGGGCTTTACCTACAGATTTTTCTTGTTATAACATTTAAAGTTATAACTAATCTATCAAAGGGGTAGCTAACCACCTAAGCTTTGGAGTACTCCAAACATGAAATGAATAAAAACTTACCAATTAAATGCAACAGATGTTATAAAATTATACATGCAATTTATTTGTTATTGAAATAAAATACTACCTGGACACCGAAGCTCCATCCTAATCCAACTCCTTCCTTTTCTACTGTCTGGATGAACTTATGCCACTATGCAATCCTATCTACACATTATATTATGATAAGAGTAGGTTAATAGATATACCTCTCTATTTATATGTCGTGTTTCTCTCGATCCTTCAGTAATATATATTTCTACCCTTCCCATTTCTAATATATGACTTAAATCAATTTTTCTAACTTAAACTATATCACATTTACAACCATTTTCACACACAAACAACACTCATAAGTAAATATCCTTAACTTCTACTTATTACAAAATGTCAAGAATAATGCAATCAATCAACAATGTAAACCATTTTCAAACCTGAGCAATTCGATTCATTTAAGGACATTACAAACTATTAATCACACAGACATTATAATAATCATCAAACAATATAAACATCTTCAAGCACCATCATACAAATATCCTGATTACTTTACATCAAACTTACATCATATGATAACATATAGGACAACTTACTTTACCTAATTAAATTCAATGTATTTCAAATAAATTTCCAATAATCATACTTTTCTATCGCATTGATGATAATTACCTATAACTTAATTTATTATAATTAGCCTGACCATTTAAGATCAAAAGGTCATTTTTAATTATCATATTCCAATTAATCTTTCCTTTCTTATTCTTAATGTTTGACTAATAAATTTGGTCATTTCTTTAGGCTCATTCATACTTATAACGATTCTTCAATGTTTAAACATCAAGACTTGGAAGACTCGGTTTACAGAAAAGTTCAAAGAGAATTAAGATAAAGATTACACTTTCGTATCTCAAATAAAGACTTGTGAAGACATCCAATTAATATGCTGCTTTTTGTTCACCATTTATCTTATGATTGTAAGACAAGCTTCAAAGTTATGATGACATTTCTCTTTTTAACGACTTAATAAGAATTGAAATTTTCAATTTAACAATGAAAGAAAATATCTCATTTGTCCCTGTACACAATCTAAAATTCATTTAGGTAATAAGCATGATTGCCTATCTATACATATATTTAAGCATTACCTTACCTTTCTTAAGCTCAACATAGAGGTTGAACAACCTTAACTCTTATAGTCTATTCCCTTATAGTGTTCAACATGCTTAATTATTCAGTTATAATCACAATCCTTAACTGCTCATGGTAGAATACTTCTACAATAAATTCCCCATATAGAACTCTTTCATTGTCCTTTAAATCTATATTCCTTTTCCCCAATTGGTTAAGCCCACTTTCATATCATTCTGAGAGTTTTCCCATTTATAATCATCATGTTCAACTATTCTACATATAGACATATTTAAAATTAATCATATAATAACCTATCAAGAGCCCCAGAAATTCAGTTTGATTACAAATCCCAAGCACCACTAGCATGCAAATAATATGACTACTAAAATGCTTTTGGACAGCCCCTTGTAAATTTAATTCAAACATTATAAACTTCATTAACACATAAGGCTTCCATAACTTTGTCTTTTATAATTCCTCACTAGCAATCTTTCTTTTACATTTCAATACAACTTCAAATATCTAAGACCTCAAACTAATAAGACTAACAATTATTTAGCATTTAGGAATCAAATCAGAACCAGACATCACTGATTCATTACAATGACAGATTCATCAACATTCACATGTTTAAAATTTCATATCAGAGACCTATTCAATACTTACCCATCAAATTTCATCCCACAATTGTTCTTTAAAATCTGGCATTGTGCATCTCATATATCAAAGTGCAAGCCTTTATTTCGAAGTGTATAGCTATAATAACATAGACCCCCAATTTCAACACTAACTTTCAGATAGCTCATCTATGAATCTGTAAAAATCACTTTCCCTATCCAAATATAGACATTACTCTTCATACGAATTATGCTACCCTTATTTCTAATTGTTTCATGTTCATTAAATACTTAAAAGAACTCCACCCTTATAAAGATTATAACTTCCATGTTTCTGCCATCTTAAGAGCTAATGAACAATCATTAGAAACCAGTTATAGTTTAACTTTTAAGCTTCCATAAATTTAAGTCATTTATCTTCTCTAACCTTGTAATCACTTACTAAATCTACTATGGCTTTAATCTCTGAAAATTGCAGCTCAAACAAAAATCCGTCAGAATAGAAACAATCAGTTTTCTAAATTACCAATTAGGCACATTTAATTAGCACAATAGACTTTAGAGCCCTAATTTCCATCAATTTCATTTAATCAACATCCCAAAGAAACTTAAATAACTAACACAAATCAAGCAAGGAGGATTTAAGTTTGAAATCACCCTAAACAGCTATAATCGAATATGCACAGACTGAACTAGACTCCATTTCTCTAATATTAATCAACAAGTTTCTTTTATATTCTAATGCAAAAGTTCAAATTCAATTAACATCCAATAAACACAACTTAATAGCTCAAATTCTTAAGCCAAACCCATTTATTTTAACACCAACAGCTCCACTTATTTATCATCAAAGACCAAGCATATCAGAGGAATCGAAGAAGACAGAGGAATAAATCAATAATTCAAAATCCCCAAAACTCAACAAAATTTGACATGCAATCAAATCTACTAGTTCAATCTTACTCCTAATTAAGTATAATGAATCTTTAACTTAATTACACATAATAAAGTTCTACCCACAGCATAATACAGACAAATTCTCTCCTCCGCTGTCATTCCAACCCATCGGCCAGCAAGCAGGGAAAGAAAAGAAATGAAAACTTAACGTTCTAATAACAATTAACCAAAAACAATCAACATCAATTCCATCTTCTTCATCATAGGTAGAAAGTAGAAATCACAGGGAAAGGAGAACAATATTTCAGCTTAAACAAGGAGAAATCGAACCATCAAGAAACACAATAATTTCAACACCAAAACTACTCATATAAGCCTTCTTTCGATTCTCATCATGTTCAATTGAATTTCCCCATCAGTTCTTGCCCGAATTACCAAAGAGGCGTCTGTGAACAGTGATGAATTTGGGAGTTCTTGGAGAAATTCAATCAAACTCGAATCCTCTCTCAAAATCAATACTCAAATCATCAAAAGCCAACCCTAAGCATCATTTTTATATATTCAGAAGCTTCAAACCCCCCTCCAAAAAAATTCGAGTCATCATCCCCAAAATTTGCTCAAATCATACTGGAGAGGAGAGGAAAATGATGGAAGAAGGTTTACCCATGGCTAATCTAAACTCCACGTGCGTTTCCGCTTCCTTTAACTGCTGTTCTTCGCCGTTAAAGCTATTAACCGCGGTGAAGCTCGCTGGTTTTTGAAGGAAGCAGAGGAAGGTGAACGCGAGAGAGATCGAGTTTTGGGTGAGAGAGATGAGGAAGAAAGAAATTAATGGGGGCACGTGGGTTAATTAACAAGCTAAGAATGGAGGGTGATATTTTTAATAGGTAGATTACTATTTTACCCCTCCTTCTATAATTAAAATATTTTTAATTAGGGGTAGATATTGTCATTTTTATTTTCTCTTTCTCATTATGCCCTTCTTTGAAAATTTTATTTACTATTTCCTTTTCAATTTAATATGAATTTATTCCAAAAATAATTTCTCTATATATGCTTTAATTTCAAAATTTATTTATAAGGCTTTTTAATTATTAAATAATACCTCAAGAATCTAAATATTCCCTTATTAATTCTTTTTGCAAATTAAATTTTATCTTCTAATTATTTCTCTTTGTTTCTTAAAGAAAATAAGCCTTAAAATTTATTAGAAATACCTAAAACATCATAAATTTATTTTTAATGCTTTTTAATATTTTAATAATATTCTTAAAACCTTAAATAATTTCTTATATCTATTTTTTAAATTTTGGGTTGTTACACTGTTATCAACAATAAATGCTTCATAGCTTATGCTTCATAACAAGCACTTCGACTTCTGATTCATCAACTTGCAGATCGGATTTGCCGTCACAAATGCTGTTTGAGAGGGGGAGAGACTAGTGACAATCTAGAACAAAGGTGGGTAAAGTTGTCCATTATACTTTCCGATCTTCGATGGAAATAAGGTTGACATTTTCTAATGGGAAGCTATTCTCCCACATTTAAAGGAAATTGAGGTGGAGCCGGAAATCAACTTCCTGAGCGTTGTGGCAAACAAACGCGTAAAAGGGCTATGAAATTGTTGGAGTTTCCATTTCCAGCATCTAAAATCTGTGAGGCAAAGGGGCCTTAATGATAATTGATGAGGATAGATATTGCTTAGTTATACCATATACTCCCTACTGTTGTCCACATTTTAAGAGGTAGTCAACCATTTTACACAAACAAATAAAGTAGTGGAGTCATTTATTATGGGTAAAATTAATGTGATTTTCCTGTTTTACCCTTATATAATTTATTATACACTCACACTCTCTCTCCTATTTATATTTGATATGTAAGCACAAACATGAAAATCAAACATTTATTATCTTGACTTTTACATGTTACCTCTTATAATGTAGACAAAAAGAATTCTCATGTTATTGAGGATGGAAATAAGATAGGCCGAACTAGGCGTTAGCTAATTAGGCATGAGCCTACGACATAAATACAAAGTTTGACCCTAGACCTGGACCTGAATATAGACTTTATTTTTGGCTTTCAAGATGGAAAGAAATATACAAGAGGGATTGAATTGCGTATCTCAAATTTTTCAAACTAAACTAAGAATTAATGACAAAGAATTTATACTGGTTCAGTCCAACTCTTGACCTATATCCAATTCTCCAACTACGTTGGGTTCCACTAGTGACTTAGGATTAAAACAGATTCCTGAACACAATTACAACTCAAAAAATTTCCTCAGTAAGATCTCACTATCTCACCAAATTCTCTTCCCCTTACACTTTGTAAGATTACAACCCCTTCCTTAGAATTCCACTATTCTAAGGAAATCAAATAGTAAGAATGGAAACACAAGTTCACAGCTTGATAAAGTTAAAGTTTTTGAGGGATGCAAAGGCTAAGAGTAATCTTATTGCTTCCATTCTTGCAACTGGGCCAAAAGTCTTTTCATAATCTATGCCTTCTTCTTGGTTATACCATTTAGCCACAAGTGTTGCTTTATTTTTTACAAGCATCCCAGATTCATCAAGTTTATTTTTGAAAACCCACTTAGTTTTTGTTACTGGATAGTCCAGAGGTCTAAGAACCAAGTCCCAAACTTGGTTTTTTTCAAATTGATTGAGTTCTTCTTCCATTGCTATCACCCAATCACTATCAGTAAGGGCTTCTTCAACACATGAAGGCTCAATTTATGAGATGAATACAGAGAATTGCAATTCTTTTCTAAGTTACCTTCTAGTCCTTATACCACTACCAATTTCACCTATATATAATTTGTTCTGGTGGATGATACTTATGATATCTTCAAGCTTGTGGTTCAGCTGGTTCATCATTTGCATCATCGTCCGAACCTTTATGATCTAAGTCATCATGTGACCTTATTGGTTGTATAACTAATCGATTTTGAGGATGGTTTTCAACAAACTTTGGTTTTGAAGGGATCTCATCCTCAACATCATATTTCTTAAATGAATCAGTTTCATTGAAAACCACATGAATATATTCTCCAACAACATGAGTTCTTTTGTTGAAGACTCTATATGCTTTACTCCTATTTGAATAACCAATATATATTCTAACCTCAGCTTTAGAGTTGAATTTACCTAAGTTTACTTTCTCATTGTTGTGAATGTAGCATTTAGATCCAAATACCTTCAAGTGTGCTACATTTGTTTTTCTTCCTTTGTACAGCTCATATGGAGTTTTATCTATGCTTGATCAAATGTAGACTCTGTTGGAGATATAGCATGCAATGCTCATAGCATCTACCCAGAAACCTTGTGATACTCCCTTTTCATTTAACATGGTTCTGGCCATTTCTGTAAGGACTCTGTTCATTCTTTCTATAACAACATTCTGCTGAGGTGTTCTAGGTGCTGAGAAGTTATGGTGGATGCTATTTGACTCACAGAAGTCAGCAAATGCATTGTTTTCAAATTCCCCGCCATGATCTGTCCTTGTTGAGGCAATTTCATAGCTTTTCTCCTTCTGTATTTTCTTAGCAAACACTAAAAAAGCATCAAATGCATTATTCTTAGGGGAAAGAAACAAAGTCCAAGTATTTCAAACCGAAACCGAAAATGGGGAAAAAACGAAACCGAAAACGGAAAACAGAAAAACAAAAATGCATTCGGTTCGGTTTTTCTGTTTGATTCAGGTTTTGCTCATCCCATAACTAAATAAGCCAAGTGGCAGGTTAACACCATGATTCCGGTTGAATCGGGCGGTTCAATTCAGGTTTTTGAATTATGGTGCTAACTGTCTACAAACTTTAGATTTGAATAGGAAGAGATGATTAATGTTTGGGGAAAAAAATACCCCTCGAATTTCAAAAATCAGAAAAGTAACTCCAATATGGGAAATGACATAATAGAGATTGTTTCTAATTTGGGATAACTAAATTTTGGAGCATTAACCACTTCAGAAATCATATTAACCTTTTTGAGTAAAAGCATTAATCACTTCACACAATCAGCACTTTAGCATCAATTTCGCTGACAATTGTAAACATTATTAACCATTTGAATAGCAGTATTAACCACTCTAATAAGGGTATTAACCAATCGAATGTGAGCACAAGTCTTTTTGCTTCAAATTTACTTATCCCAAATTGAAAACAATCCATTTTATGTTCTTTCTCATATCGAATGTATCTTTTTGAATGATTGAAATTTGAGGGGTATTTATTTGTATTTTCGCCTTAATATTTTTGATATACTTCGGTAGAAGTTCTTGTATCATGATTTTGTGGAAGTTGATTTCCCACGAATGGCAATAATGTAGAGAAATAGGCTTTGGCCCCGAATTATTCACCAAAAAAAAAAAATTTAATATATCATGTTCTTTCTATAACATCATAATTATCTTTTTTTAATTATTTCCCTCTTTCTCTTATTTTATTACTATTGAGGTAATATCAATAAGCATAATTTAAAAAAAATAATAAAAGTTAGATATATATTATACATTTACAACTCTTAAGAGGATTATAGTGAAAGTAGTGTTATAACTCTTCAGCTCATAAAAGAATTTCACAAAGTTATGGAATTTCAATGGGATAAATAAAGCCGTGGAAAAGGACATTAAAAAACCGTAAATCATATATTGTGTTAACGACATTAAAAATACTAACGTCCATGAGAAGAAAGTATGAATGTAAATTATATATTTATTTCAAATAATGTTTTCTTGTGTGCTTTAATAGTTTTGATTTAATGAAAACCTTGCCTCCATTTACATCTAGTTATATTAATAGGATAGGAAAGAAAGTCGTTTGGTCATATTTTATAAATTGCATCTTTAAAACTTTATATTAATGTGCAATTTTATGTTTTATGATGAAGATATGCCTCATTATCTGTTAAAAGTTATACGTTAATTTTTGAGAATCAGTTGTAACTTCAAATTTTAAAAGGGTTAATGTCCAATAATTTTGTTTTGAAAATAACCACTTAAAAGTGTTATGTATACAAAAGTTTTTTTAGAACCAATATTACCTCCTCACTGTTAGAAACATAGCAATCTCACCCTACCAGTTTGTGCAGTTGAGTTTGACTTCTATAACACACTAACCACGGCCACCTCATCATCTAGAGCCACACCATGATCCAAATCACTGAATCAGTTACTCTCTTCTCTTTAGTCATCACCCATCAACTTTGTCTTCTTCTTTTGCGGTGACAGCCTCCCCCCTTCTTCTTCCGTTCCCCTCTTTCTCTCTTCTTCAAACCCTCTCACAACCTTTATAACCTACTCCACCCATTATCTATATCTCCAAAATCCCTCTTAATATTGTCTCTTGAAAAAGTTATGCCCTAATAATCTTGATTACGAGAATGGTTACATCATAGATGAGCATGGTGTCCTAGTTGAATGTAATTATTGATTGAATATAATTGGCGGCCCTCCATGCAGCCTGCAAAATTGAAATCTAATTTTTGTTGGGAATTATTGATTGAAGCCCTGATAATTCCTTTCCCCATCAAATTCGAGAGCCAAATTATCAATCGCATCTTTAAAGATTTGGGTATCTGTAAATAATAAAGTAGAAATTGATCCTTAATTTTACTGAAAAAGGAAAGTCCAAAATTTGTTGTGCAGCTAATTTTTCTTTAATTTGTTTGTGGAGGTATCCATGGCGAAATAGAGTATATGGCAGAGGTGCATAGGAAGAGAGTGTGCGTTGAATTTGATAGAAAGCATGTGTTTGCTCATGGAATGGAACTGGAGTGGGACAAACACACTACAAAATATGATTTTTATGTCCGTAATCCACGTCTGTTATTAAAAACAGACATAGTAAAAAAAAACATGGTGGCAAATTAAACTTGTAATTATTGGGAATTTTTCAAGCTTTTCAACATGTGTTTCTAAAAAACCAGACGCAGAAAGCCTCCTTTTCAACATCAGTTTTTTATAAATAAACGTAGAAATATAAATAGCAGACGTTGCAAAAGGAGGCTTCTACGTCTATTCCTCTTGATTAACAAACTTAAATGCATTAGGTCACACTCCAATTTTTCTCTTCTCATCAGTTGTAGGGGCTTCTGGAATTTCCCGGCAGCTTGGTTTCTAAGAAAATAGAAGAAATCCTCTCTCATCACTTTTTCACTTTTCCCTCTCTTCTATCCACTCCTTCTCCTGCGACGTTGTCTTTCCCATGGCTTCTGATCTCGAAGCCAAAGCCAAAGAGGTTTTTGTGGATGACCACTACAAGCTTGTTGTGGACCTCCTCACTCAGGCAATCACCATCAGCCCTTGCGCCGATCTCTATGCTAATATCAAATTAAGTATCTTTATCGACACGTTTATCACTTTATGTAATCTCTTGCTTACTAAATAAGTCACATTTAAGTTGATTTGCCTAAATTTTTTTTTCTCAAAACTAGTTTATTTGAGTTATATAAGCTAATATATAATCTAATAATATAATACATATGTTATAATTGGGTAATTTATTTATCTTTTTTAATCTTCCATAAAAAGTCAACTAGCTCTTCTATATATTAAGGATTGGATAGAGTAATTCATAGGGACAACAACACTTCCAAAGCTAGGGTTTCATTATTCCTTGAGATAATCACACCCAAAAGCTTCTATTGGATTTGGGAACTCAATGCCTTAGAAGGTCCTTCTTTCAAAGAAACTCTCCCAAAATGAGTCTTGTGACAATTAGCCCCTTCCATTATATCTAACCCCATTGATAAGTCTCATCATGTTAATTGTACAGTGTACACGCAAAAAATCATCAAACCGCATTACATTATTTCCTCCACTTGGGTTTCTCACCGCCCAAAAGGTCACTTTTTTGTAACTGCAAACGCAAAAACCATAAATTTTAACAAGGAGGCGCGAACCATCGGTAATACTCCTACTACTTTTAAAAGAACAAAGCCATTATTAATTATGAAAAGGAATTATTCTACCACATATATATAGTGGATACATCACACAATAATCTTCTCTCGGGGAACATCAAATTTAGAAGAACATCATGTCTTCATCTGAATATCAGAACCAGATTTGCTTAACCCGTGTTGTTGACAAGGAAAAAGCTGAAGAAGGGAAGAATTTCGTGGATGTTCTACTTAGCTTCTTAACATTTCCCTTAGCAACTATCTCAAAGCTTGAAACTGAGAAATCTACTGTACAGCCTTTCAGATTAACCTGTATAAGCTCGCTTCATCAATCTGTTTATAAACTGGATCCAAAGTATTTTTCTGCAACTGAGGATAAAAACATGTTAAATCCGAGAAGCCCAATGGATGATCATTGCAGAAATTTTGGTTATGAAAATGCACCCTTCTCAAAAGGCTTTAAGGGCTATGTTCGTGAGACGACTTGTTATATTGTTTCTGATGATTTAAGAGTAATGCCAAGTGATGTCAATACAACATTCTGGACGCATCAAAATTTTGTAGTTAATTGTGTTGCTGAGAAATTTTGTTTCACTCAAAAAGAGGTGAGCATATTATTCTGTATAATATGCTAATTCAAGGTTGTCTAAATATTTGATGTGTTTTTAACATTCATACCCTTAATTAATTCAATTATCTCTCCGATCCTCATCTTTTTCTTCATACTGCATTTTCTTTAGACTTGCTTTCATTACTACTGTATCTCTCTATCTTAATTTTCACCTTATATACTTAGAAAAAAAGAAACTTTCTCACATATTTATTAATTTTTCAAATATTAACTGTTTTTTTAAACCGCAAAAATATAATTAGATATTAGTACGTTCTTATAAAAAAAAGGGTAATAATGATAATGATGTTAAATTCGGGTACATGTATGTTTGTGTATAATGATTTCAAGTCTCAGCCTTCATAAATGCATTTTTTTTATGAAGGTAGTGGATCTTCTCAAGTCTCATTTTGGTCAATAACACCATTGACTGACTTATTCCTGCACAAGAAACAGGTCCAGATTCGCAACACTGAAACCCTACTGTTCAAGGTAAAGATCAATGAAGTTCAGGGCAAGGAGGGTGTAAGGTTGCATTTGAACGTTGTAATATCAAAATCTGAGGGCAAAGTACTAATTGCTGAGGCAGAAGAGAATTTCATGGATCAGCTCTTAAGTTTATTGACTATACCAATAGCTGCAATTGAACGTCTTGGACAAGGCAACTCTGGTTTGGGCTGCATCGACAACTTGTTAATAGCTCAGTTGATTAGTTTTCGTTTCGAGTTTTCATCATGATCTAAAGAACAATCTTCTCAATCCTCTTACCTCACCAACAAAATCTAGAAACCAGTTGTTACCGGTTTATAGTTCAGGTAGTTCTTCACGGAATAATATAGGTGGTTATGTCAAGTCAACGGGAACAAGGTTCATGGTAGCAGATGATTTGAATGTGGAACCATTTTCATCTCCATCTGCTCTGTCAATTTTGGTTGAATCCAAAGTTGCTAAGAGAGATTTGAAACAAACAGAATTAAGCATTGGGGTGAATGAGGTAGGTACACTACTTATAATAATGCTCTTCTACTTTTGATTATATTCATTAGCTTTCTCAAACAAATTGATGTACGTTTTTGCTTCAAAAACTACAGGTGTTTGGAATTCTAAAGGCTGCTATCATGTCCACGTCAGCTCTCACAATTGGCTTGAGGCCGTTGCTGAACGGTGTTAAAGAAGAGAAGTATTGATGCTGGGTTTCATTCTTTATTATTTGTCTTTGAATCTAGGACTTGAAATTGTAAAGCTATATATCCTCTTGATCTTATGTATGTGAAGAATGCGGTTTTTTTTTTTTGGTCTTATTTTCACTGTGATGACCTTTAATGGAACAAACTTATACTTTTTTTTTTCAGGAAATAACTTATTTGTACTTTTTAAATTTAAATTATATTTTATAATAGGGAAGTCAGATTGGTTCCCTATCAGAAGTCATAACATTTAGCATCGATTTTAGATAATTTTTTATGCATATAATTTTGGGCTCATATCAAGGGCAATGTGCACTGTGGGTGTGCGTGATTTAATTTAAATAAATATTTTAAATATTTTAAATCCCCATTCTCAAGGTAGCATGAGAAATATCTTGATCATAAAATTTATAGTAATATATTGAGTGCGTGTCACTGTGTGTAGCAGTGGATGTGTACTTTTAGTGGTTGCAAAAAATATGTGTACGTACTTGTTGTTGCAAGATAAAAAAAATTACATTACTTAATTATCCTTATCCTACAAAAGGTGCAACTATAGTAAGCTAATCTTAAGAGTCGCAGTATTTCTACTCGGATCAAAGGAATTTTTACGAGACAAAATATATAGTACTTAATTATAATTGGATAATTTCCCGTTTAAGTTTGATTTTTTTTTTTTTTGGGTCATATAGCCAACCGTCCCACTCTTAAGATGCCTACAAATTAAAGAGGGATTAGTCCCCACCTATCACATGGAAGATACCTTGACCTTTGATGAAAAAAAAAATTGAATAACTTGTTTGGTTGAAATACCAGCTCGCCCGCACACATACACGAGTTAAATGAATTGATTGAACTTTTAATCATGACGTGGCAAAGAGTTCAAATTCACTGCATTTGCATTAACAACCAAAGCGGTAAGCCTAATTATATTCTATGGTGTACAGCGTCGAAGGGAGCTCACACGTTAAAAATGATCTTATAATCTTCAAGGCTTTGTCCATCCGCATATATTCCTATTTATAACCACAACTTTTCCAAAAATTTTATTTAAGTTTGGAATCAATTAATTCAAGTGTGACTATTTTACCCTTATTAAATGAAAAAAAGAAATAAATAAACAATTAATATTATTTTAATACCAATTCTTTAATGACAGTAAGATTGGAAATATTAAGAAAAAATGACATATTTAATACTATGGCTTCATTTCTTTGGTATGTGAAAATTAGTTGAAGTTGACTTATAATTAAATAAGAACATAGTAGCATTTTTCTTGTATTTTCCCGCTTTTTAGGGTTAATTTTCTAAGTTGGCATGATATTAGAGGGAGTTTTTTTTAGATGTTAGATAAAGAGACCAATTGGACAATTAAATTTTCTATGATTTTACTGGTATAAAAATGTTGCAAAGAGTTGTTATTAAAATATCTTTTTCTTGGTATAATATATTTAACGGAAAATATATATATGTGTACGTATATAAATAAGACATTTTTCTAATTTTTTTGCCAATATTTTCTCAAAATTCCCTCATTAGTACTCCCGCAACAATAGTCAATTCAGGGAGAGGTGGAGCGAATTAGAGGAGAAAAAAGTTTTACACTTTAACTAATTTATCTTATATTTTTAATCTAATAAAATTAAATAAATATGTCATACACTCGTTAAGAACCAATATAACCCAAGCTTCTCACCTTTCAAAATAGGTTAGTGTCAGTGGTTTACACATTGAAAAGCTCAATATAATTAAGATGTCTATGATTTTACTTGTTCAATCTCTGTATTGCAAATGGAGAGATAACATGGATCGCTGGTGTAATTAATATCTTTTCCATCATACAACAGTAAAAAAAAAAATAGATAAGGTATACGACAAGTGAGACAATAAAAAAAATGTAGAGTGGAATAGATATAATTTGATAAAATAAAGATTAAAAATTATTATTATCCACTTTCAAGATAGCAAGTATATGATGCATTCTTTTATTTATAGGCGCAAGTTTACAACTCAAAATCTCCTCATGATTTTTTTAGCACACAGGCATCTCTTAATTGAAAACAATCTTGCTCAAGGTAAAACTAAATGTGAGCACTTCTGTTCTCAAAGATATTTGAAATTTGAGTCACCATGTTTAATTTTAATGTATTAGCCCCTTCCAATACATAACCTCATTGCTAAGTCTCATCACGTTGAATATAAAGTGTGAAATATAAGAAATGTAAATTTCATGAATACAAGTGGGTATAAGAATTGTGAAAATTACGGCAAACAAAGATGACATAATAACAGAGCAGATACACAAAAATAACTTTCTTCTCATGCGTACCAAAGTGACCACTTATTCATAGCTGCAAACGTACAGCTCGAAAATAACGAAGAGTTGGGAAAGGAACCCCTACTCTTACTCTCCCTCCTCTTCTCTCTTATTCTTTGTTTATAACCATTGGATCAATAATTTAATGGTTCAGATTTTGCTCTATATTAAATACTTGATTGTATTTTCTTTATTATATTATTAAGTTATTCATATCAAAATTCACCAACTTACATTAATTAATCATTTTTCTCTTTAAAATTTAATATTTTGATCACAAATTAATAAATGGTCAAATCTAAACCATTTAATTGTTGAACTAATGATTATAAAAAGGAAATAAAATAGAAGAGAAGGGAAAGGAATATGAGGGGTTCTTCTCCTCCAAAGAGTCACGCACGAAGCCTCGGTAGTGCTTACTTCTTAAAGATCAAGAGGCCATCATTAATTATGGAAACGAATTCATCTACCCCTCACACACACATATATTGGATGCATTAAACCAAACTAGAGTAGTATTCTGCAAAATGATCAAACTTTGTTTGTCAAACATCATGTCTTCATCCGAAATTAAGACTCAGATTTCCCTGACTCTGGTTGTTGATAAGAAAAAACAAAAGGCACTGTATGCTTCTTAGGTGCGCTGGGAGTACCACCAAATTTGTGCACTGGTTAATGGCATGGTATCATGTCAAATAGCTTTTTCCTATGTGGCCAGTGACATGTCAACTCTCTCTCCCTCTTATTTTAATAGCCTGCCTAGAAATCTGTTCCTTTATTTTATTCTTATTTTCTCTCACATAGTCATCTCTCTCTTCAACACCATGTGAGAGAGATGACTATGTGATAGGAAATAAGAATAAAATAAAGGAACAAATTTTTAAGCTAGCTATTAAAATAAGAGGGAGAAAGAGTTGACACATCACTGGCCATATAGGAAAAAGCAATCTGACATGTTACCATACCATTGGTCAGTGTACAAATTTAGTGGTACTCCCAGTATACCTAAGAATCTCTCCCTAAAGTTGTTGCCCTTAGGAGCTATTTCAAAACTTGTGTATGAGGAATCTACTGTACGGCCAGCAGATCCAACTGTTTAACATCTCTGCCTCAAAGTGTACAAAAACTTGACCCAAAGTGTTTTTCTTTTTATGGGCATAAAGAAATGCTGCCGAATCCCAGAAGCCCATGGAAAATTATATAAAAAATATATATATACGGTAATAACTATGACAACACACCCTTCTCAAAAGGTTTTAACTAGAGCTGTGAATCAGGGCTGACCTTTCAAGGGGCATGGCCTTAAAGGGCCGGCTAGAAAAGCCTGGGGAGTGGAAATATCCTTGTTTTTCAAAGTCCGGCCTTGAATGGTCGGGCTCAGGGCTGGCCCTGCCTGATCTGATTAGCATTTATACACTAATTTTTAATATTTTTCTATAGAAAAAAAATTCAAGCAAAAAAAATACTTATCGTTAACATAAATATCAATTATAGTTTACAATACAAACACCAACAAGCAACAAACACTAAGAAATTATGAATCAATGATAAATATTGTCCATATTTTAAATGAGTCATACAAAATATATGTTTATCTATAATTAATTATTTAATAAATATTGTCCATATTTATAAATAAGTCATTCACTAAGAAATTATCAAAAAATAAATAAATATTGGAAATTAGGTATTATGGTTTTTTACCTTTAATTAATTGTTTTATTTTGTAGTTGTTAATTTTTTTGAAAAAATATATATATGTGACAGGCTTAAAGGACCGGCCCTTTGAAGCCCTCAGATCTATAGGGCCAATCCATTAAGTTTGATTCCCTTTTGAAGCCTCCAAAATTAAAACCTGACCCTTCGAAGACCAAGACCTAAAGGGGCTGAGCCCGTAATTAGCAGCTCTAACTTTAACGGCTAACTAAGGGTGATGCAAACACAACCTTCTGGATGATTCGAAATTTTGGACTTGACTGTGTTACCGAGAGATTGAGTGTCAGCGTCATCGCGTATTTTATATATTGCATCGCTAGTCTTTCTTACAAGTTTAGTTTAATTTAGAAATTTTTTTGTCCTTATTATAATAAGGCAACCTAGAGAGTACTCAATAATAGTTTTGGAATTTTGCAAAATTAATATTATCTGGATATAATAAACCAAGAAAAATGTACAGTCTGTTGAGGCTATTACCAAATATTTAATTATGGCTGGAGCAAACTCTTCTATTCTGGTTTATGGTTTCTCTTGTTTATTTGGTTCATCCGGGGGAGAGATCGATCTTTAAGAAATTAAATAGTGAGTAGTCTTATAAATACACAAATGTATAACTTCCAAGTACTTTCATTTGCGCTTATCTTTATCACTACAAGAATTGAGATTATTTAAATACACATTTATAAGTAAGGATAAAATTGGAAAAACTTGTCAATTTATATATATAACCAGAGTGGTATAATAAAATTGATGATATAGAGTTTTGGTGTGTGTGTGTGTGTGAGTGATGAGATCAAGTTTCAACCATTATATAACCACCTTTTTTATGAAGGTAGTGGATCTTCTCAAGTTCTCATTATGGTCAAAGACACTACTGACAGACTTATTCATTGGCAAGAAACTGATCAAGCTTACTCTGAACTCTGGAACCCAATTTCTGCCTAAGGTAAAGATTAATGAAGGTCAAGGAAAGCAGGGTATGAGAATGAGATTGAAGGTAGTGATATCAAAATCTGAGCGCAAAGTACTGTTTGTTGAGGCCCAAGAAGATTTCACTGATCAGCTCTTGAGCTTCTTGACCATACCAATAGCTACAACTGAACGTCTTGAACCTGATAACTCTGGATTTGGGCAGCATTGACAACTTGTATGAGAGCTTGACTTGTTAGGATTCAGCTCGAGTTTTTTATCCGAGTGATTTAAGGACGAACTCCTCAACCCTCTTATTGCACCAATTAAAGTACAAAACCAGTTGTTGCCAATTTATGCGTTAGGACTTAGGAAATATTCTTCTTCAAGGGAATACAACTAGTAAGTGGGGAACAAAGTTCATGGTGAATGATGATTTGTGCATTGAACCATTTTCATCTCCTGCAGCTTTGTCATTTCTGGTTATGTCAAACGTTGCCGAGCAGGACTTGCAAGAAATAGACTTAAGCATTGGGGTTAATGAGGTACAGTGCCTATAAAAGCATACATCAATATTATAATAATCTATTTGATATATATATATACACACACTTATAAGCTTTGACAATTAATGATCTTCTCTCAATTATATGGGCGTGTTTTTAGGCCTTATTGTTGATCATTCGAATGATGTGTGTGTGTGTGTGTGTGTGTTTGATATTTCAGGTGTTTGGAATTCTGAAGGCTGCTATGATATCCACGTCCACTCTCACAATTCGGTTGAGGCCGTTGCTTATTGTTGTTAAAGAAGACAAGAAGTGATGTTGGGTTTTGGCATACGTGAAGATAAAATTGATGTTTATGTAGCTTCTTTTACTGCTAAGGTTTAGGATCTTGTATATCTTTTGGTTTTTGAATCTTTGATTTGAAGCCAAGATGGGCTGATCATTTATAAAGAACTCTTATGTTTAGGTCAACTATTGTTTAAATCTTTAGACTATTTCGGCTTAGGGTATTCAGTTTAGAACCATACATTATGTGGAGCTGAAATTGTAAAGCTGCTTCTTGATCTTATGTTTAAGTAATTGTAAAGCTGCTTCTCGATCTTATGCTTGAGTATGAGTATTTTCTTGTTCTTATTTTGATTGTGATAACCTCTAATGGAACATATTTATATAATTTTTTTAGCAAAGAACAAATTTATTCTTTTTTTTTCAAGGGAAGTCAGATCGGATTCCAATCACAACCTTTAATATTGGTTTTAAATTTTTATGCTTCTAATTTTGGGTTGATCATCAAGGACAATTTTGTGAGGGCGTGAGGTTTCAATAGATTTTTTTTTTAAAAAAAGTTGAAATTAAGATCCCCATTTCTTATTCTAATGGTCTTTTTATTATATATATATATATATATATATATATCTTCTATTTTGAATGGAGTGTTGGTTCAAGGTTGCATGAGAAATGTTTTGATTACAAAATATTCCCTCCGAAATGTATGAAAAACAATACTTCATATGATTATAAGACTTATCTAATTTGATTATATTAATGATGTTAGTTAAGTTAGTTAAAATTACATGATATTACAAATGTACTATAATATCTACTTTTATCCCCATTTCCCCTTCCTTATTTATTATTGAGGAGCATTATTAAGGATAATATGGAAAAGAATTGTGAATAATTAAAAAAAAGTTTTATATTTAGACCAAGTTCATCTCCCCAAAAGGTCATATATTTAGGACCCGAGGGAGAGTATATGTAACTTTATATATAGATGTGTGTGTAAGTTTAGTGGCAATACAAACTTACATTACCCAATTTTACAATTATGCTCCCTCCTGTCCACATTAAAGGGGAACATGAAAGTTTTTGGGAAAATTAATTTGAGGACTCATGGAAGACAAATAATAATGGTTTGGTCTCACAAAATCACCAAATTAAAGTGAGGTCCCTTGGAACTTAAATTATATTAAGTAGATATGGAAAATTACGTTTTTGCCCTTATTGTCTTTGTAACACCCCAAATTTTAGAAAGTAGGAAATAGGAAATTATTTAAGATTTTAAAAATGTAACTAAAATATGAAGAAGCATGGAAAATGAATTTATGATATTTAGGCATATTTAATAATTTTTAAGACTTATTTTCCTTAAGAAATGGAGAGAAATAATTAGAGGATAACACTTGATTTGGAAAACAGAGATAACAGGGATTTATTTAAGATTTTGGAATAGTATTTAGAAATTAAAAAGCCTTATAAATAAATTTATGAGGCCAGATGTATTTTTAATAATTTTTAAAGTTTAATTTCTTTATTAGGTAAGGAAAAATAGTTAGAAGATTAATTTAAATAAGGGAATATTTAGAACCCTGAGGTATTGTTTGATATTTAAACAGTCTTATAAATAAATTTGGAAATTAAAGAATATCTAGAAAAATTATGTTAGGGACAAATTCAGATTTATTTGTAAATGATAATGATACATAAAAATTACCATTTAAGAGGAAAATGGAAAGAGAAAAATAAAAATGACAATATCTGCCCCTAGTTGGAAAATATCTTCAGTGAAAAGAAGGGGCAAAATGGTAAAACACATATTTAAAAATATCAACCCCTCCTCCTCAATATACATACCCACGTGTTCACTTTCATTTCTACCCCTCCCTCCACCCGAGTCTCTCTGTCCCTCACCCCCTTCTCCGGTTCCTCTGTTCTTCCGAGTTGGGTGGCGGCCATCGGCGTTGTGAATGGCTGAGAACGACGGCAAGGAGCTTCCAAATGCATCTAAGGTTCGAGTGTGTAAAGATGAGCCTTCATTTCTTCGTATTCTTCTCTTCTCCGGTCTAGTTTTAAGCGAGTTTAGGGGGGGATCATTTCGGATTTTGGGCATCATAAAAGCTATAAATCAGTTGAAGGGAAGCTTATGTTTCGATTAATCACATGTGAGAATGAATTCGAGTTAGAGAGCGGTATTCATAAGGATTTCCCCAAATTTCTCCCTTGGGTTACTGTTCATGCGACGGAAATTTTGGGAATTTTCAGGTGTTCATTGTTTTGAAGCTTAATTACTCGCGATTATAAGTAAGTCTAAGGTTAGGGAAGAGATTGTATGTAGCTGATTGGAGAAATTTTGGAATTTGTGATTGTTGTTCTTCTTCCCTGTGTTCTGCGTGTTGGACGGGCTGAGAGAGGCAAATTTTTGAATTAATATGTGTACGAATTGGAAGCTAGAATGGGTGCTTTGGATGTATGATTTGATGAATTTCAGAAGTGTGAATTGTTGTTCTTGTTTCTTCCCTGTTCTATTCGGCAATTGATAAGAGAAAGGGAGAGGAAGTGTTAACCTCTTGGAATTCATGTCTTTTAGCACATTTTCCATTGGATTTTATATATTCTTGGAGCATTTGTACATATTTTGGATGCTCAAAGATAGAAAAGTTCGCATGATGTTTTTGATTGAAATTTGCGCTAAATTGTGCTTATTTTGGTATTTCCTCTTTGTTTAATATGAGTTCATTAAATTTATTATTGTGCAAGAGGTGTTTTAGGAAAGAGAATTAGAGCCAAGACATTTGGGAAATCAAAGATGAGGAAAATGATGGCTAATCATGGATAAACCACTTTATTGTAAGAGAAGAAATCAAATTTTCCATATACAAACTGAGCCGCAGCTCAAAAAGTTGGCCGCAGCTCATCCGCAGCTCAATTCTGGACAGAGGAAAACTGGGCCGCAGCTCATTTCTAAGCAGAAGAAAACTGAGTCACAGCTCAAAAATCTGGGCCGCAGCTCAGTCGCGTACCAAAACGCACAGCATCATTTGAGCACGGAAATGAGGTTTTAAAAGCTAGGAAACGGAGATTCTTGACTTTCTGGGCAACTTGGGAGCATTTTGGGGTACTAGGGCTTGGTTTTTGAAGAGAAGGAAGCAAGGATTGAGCTTTGAAAGATATTTGGAGCTTAATTTCTTTGGTTTTTCTTCTTCATCTTCCTTCCCTCTCTTGTTTTATGTTATGGCTGCATTTTCTCCTTGGATTTGTAGTTTTTCATTAACTATGAGTAGCTAAACTTGTTATCTAGAATTATTTTGAACCCTTGTATGGATTTACTCTTTAATACTCCTCTCCTTTTGTGATTAATGGTATATATGTGTTTATTTTACTCTTTGCTTAATGCTTCTATATGCTTGATCACCATTTAGATGTTTTGTTCATTTGATTGAGAGAGCTATGTTAAATGTAGAACTTGGGTGAAATTGTACAAGAACTTGAAATTTGCTTGATGAATGGATGGTTTTGTTGGTAAGATAGAGATATACTTATTAACCTTGCATAGTCACATTAGGGTTGGAGTTTGGAAATTGGGTTTTATTAATTGTAACAAGAGATTGAGCAATTAATGAAATGAGACACTTGTTCTTGACTTGAGAAAGCTTTTACAAGTATATTTTGAACCCTAGGCTAACTGATAACTCCTAGAAATTCATGTCATTTGAGTATATTTTCCTTGAGTTTTATTAACTCATTGATAAATTTTGGATACTCAAGAGGGAAAAATGCTCATTTGATTTTCGGTTGCACATTATTGTATATTTAGTAGATTTTGATTGTTTTTGTAGTTAATTTCTTATGTTGTTGTATATAATTTTTGTAGGAATAAATTGAAGCAATAAACAAGAGATTTTAGCCCTCCACCAAGCTCCCAATTGAACAAAAATAAGAAGAAGCCAAAGATCAACCCAAGAAATAAAGAAAGCAGAGCAAAGCACCAGAATAAAGGTGACTTCGCCGTGGCTCTCGCCGCGGCGAAGTCACGGCGAGCCCCCTCTGCCTCTGTATGTTTGCCATTTTTCGCCGTGGCCTTCGCCGCGGCGAAGCCGCGGCGAGCTGCAAGTAATTCTAGATTTTTGGACTTCGCAGTGGCGTTTGCCGCGGCGAAGTGACGGCGAACTGCGGGATTTCTGCTCGTTTTGGACAGAGCAGGCGCGTTTTGACTGATATAAAAGCTAGGGCTTCGTTGTGAGCCCTCATTCTTCGACTTCTGGGCATATTTTGGGCGTGTTTGGCTCTGCCAGGGCTTGGAGATTGGTGGGATTTAGCTTGGGCTTGGAGCTTCGAAGAGATTTGGGCTTCCTCTCTTGGTTTATCTCTTCCTTCTTCATTCTCTTCTCTTGTTCTTTGTTTCTGAATGTATATATTTATGCTCCCTTGGAGTTGTTGAACATGAGTAGCTAAATACTTTGATTCTAGGATTATTTTGAACCCTTGTATGTATTGATTCTTGATTCCTCCTCTTAATTTGTGATTAATGATATCTATGTGCTTATTTTACCCCGTTCTTAATGCTTCTAAGTGCTTGATCACCATTTAGATTGTTGGGTTCACTTGATTTATGACTCGAGAGAGCTAGGTTGAGTGTAGAACTTGGGTAAAGTAGTGCAAGAACCTGAAGTTTGCATGGATGGATGGTTTTGTTGGTAAGATAGAGATATACTTGCTAGCCTTGCATAGTCACATTAGGGTTAGGGCATTAAAATTGGGTTTTATTAACTTGTATCAAGAGATTGTGCAACTTAAATAAAACTAAACACTTGTTCTTGACGCGAGAGCGCTTTTACGAGTACCCAATGAACCCTAGATTAGCACATGGTGTCGTTGAGAACTTCTTTGAGGGGAGGTTAGTTAAGTTTTGAGAAGTACAAGGGGGAGAGATAATCTTAGGACCCATTTTAGCCTTGAGGTTGGAGAATCACCTGTTTATAATTTTACTTTCTTTTATTTTCTTATTTCATTTTAAATCTCAACATTTGTATCTCTCAAATTGGGCGAGAGTGTGATAATCATTGTTTGACCGGGTTTTGGACAAATCCTCGTGGGAACGATACTCTACTCACTATTTTATTACTTGGCGCGACCCGTGCACTTGCGGCGCGTGGCGAACAAGTTTTTGGCGCCGTTGCCGGGGATATGTTTCCCAAAACCGTCCTTGGTCAACCTTGGTTAGAGCACTAGTAGCTTAAGCTTGAGTTTGTATATATTTGTTCGTGTGTTTGTTTAGCTCAAGTGGTGAAGGCCATCCCCTTAGGGGGGTGATAGCACGAGGTCTCGACTTCGAATCCCACTAGGGCTGCAGCCTGGGGAAGAAGCGCGAGAGCGCATTGGACCTCGTGTAAGTTGGGGCCCAGTACCGTGGCAGCGGGGGCCCATTTGGGGAGTAGTATACTGCTGTGCTCCCCTCAAAAAGCGCCTTTTTGTTGAGTCCAGCATTGGCAGCTACTGAACCCACCATGTTGGGCACCCCAGGGGCCCATCTCTGGGACACCCCGGTATTGGCAAGCCCAACTCAGGTATTGTAGCTCGGTTGGGGGCCGCTCTCGCAGACCCGACCCAATGCTGCAGTATTTGTGGGAGGAGGCCGTGTCATTGGCGCACCCACGGGTTCGATCTCCCAACCAAGCACTTTATAGGCATTCTAGATGCCTCGCTTATCACCACTTGAGCTGCAGCTCAAGTGGTGATAAGCGAGGCATCTAGAATGCCTATAAAGTGCTTGGTTGGGAGATCGAACCCGTGGGTGCGCCAATGACACGGCCTCCTCCCACAAATACTGCAGCATTGGGTCGGGTCTGCGAGAGCGGCCCCCAACCGAGCTACAATACCTGAGTTGGGCTTGCCAATACCGGGGTGTCCCAGAGATGGGCCCCTGGGGTGCCCAACATGGTGGGTTCAGTAGCTGCCAATGCTGGACTCAACACTAACACATGTATATTTATTGAAAGCATTTGTGAGAGGAGGTTATTTAGAGGTTATGAAATACAAGGGGGATAAATAATCCTAGACTCCATTTTATCCTTTAAGTCAAAGAATCATTTGTAGTTATCAACTCTTATTTTCAAAAGTATTTTTCTATTAGTTAATTCTCCAACCAAAATTTGCTTTAGCTCAACTTAATTTAACTCACTAAGCCTTCTGTTTGATCATATTTGTAACCAAATCCTCGTGGGAACGATACTTTCTTCTCACTTTATTACTTGGCGCGACCTGTGCACTTGCGGTGCGAACAAGTTTTTGGCGCCGTTGCCGGGGATTTGGTAACAAATCCCTTGGTCAACCTTAGGCTTGGTTATTAATTTCGCTTGAGCTTGTAGATACATAGTTATTTTTCTGTTCTTGTTTAATTTTACTTTGGTTTAGTGTGATACTTGCTTGGTTGTGCTTCTTGTAGGTGCCATTTCGGCTTATACAAAGCTTGGAGTTTGGTAGCTTGGAAGTAGTACTTGAAGGAGTGAATCTATTTAACGAGGAAATTGAGACTGAATCTACAATCATGGCCGATGATGAATATGATCGGGCTACGGTCAATGACTTTGCTAGTTGGAACATGAGAGGTACTCAATCTTGCATTCGGATGCCGGAGATGCAAGCACATACCTTTGAGATTAAGCATGTGATGATAACAATGCTTCAGTTGCATGGGATGTTGTTAACCTCTTGCAATTCATGCCATATTAGCACATATTCCTATAGTTCTTACACTTTTTGGGTGAATTTATACATATTTTCATATGCATATGATAGGAAAATGTGCCATGTTGATAGTTGGGTTGAAGTCATTGCATTCGTGATGTAAATGTGAATATTTTACTCTCTTTTTATCAACTTTGTCTTGTGAAGATTTCATTGCTTGTTAGGTGGGTGGATCCAATCAATTAAGCCACATTTGAGTTGTATTTGAAACTAAAATCAAGGAGCAAGAAGTGGAAAAGAAGATTCAAAGCAATCAAGAAAGCTGAAAAAGTAGCAGGCAGAAAGTTATTGGCCACAGCCAAAAGCACAAGCAAAAATTCCTGGCCACAGCCAAATCCTGAAAAATTCCAGGCAGAGAGTTATTGGCCGAGGCCAACCAGTACAGGCAAAATTCTTGGCCGCGGCCAAAACGCTGACAGAGTGCACAGTGCAAAAATTCCAGCTCGAAAATAGGGTTTAAAAACACCCAAAACTCACACTCAAACACATTCTTTTGACTTGGGCTTTCTTTGGGGACCTCTTAGGAGCTAGGGTTTGGAGATTTTCAAGGAGATTCAAGTGGAGATCCAAGATTTGAAGAGATTCAACCTCATTTCCCTTGGTTTTTCTTGTTCTTCTCTCTTTCTTCTCTGAAGCTTCTTCCATGGCTGTTCATATTTTCCAGATTTGTATATTTTGCTCCATGAGTGGCTAAACTTCCATTCTAGGATTATTTTGAACCTTTGTATGGATTAAGACTTGATTCTTCCTCTCTTTTGGTATTAAATGATATATATGTGTTGATTTTATCCTTCTCTTCATGCTTCTAAGTGTTTGTCCATCATTTAGATTGATTTGTTCATGTGGGTTTGACTTGAGAGAGCTTATCCATGTGTAGAACTTGGTTAAAATCATGCTTGACTTGAAGTTTACATGATAAATGGAAAGTTTGTTAGTAAAATAGAGATATCTTTGCTAACCATGCATTGTCACATTAGGGTTTTCTTTCAAAGGGGATTTTCATTATTTGTAGCAAGAGATTGTGCATTTTAATGGAAACATAAACTTGATTTTGACTTGAGAGAGCTTAGCCAAGTGCATATGAACCATAGACAAACACATATGTTCATTAAAAATACCATAGTGGGAGTTCTTCAATGTCTTTGTTCGGTCCGCAAGTGCACGGGTCGCGCCAAGTAATAAAGTGATGAGTAATGTATCGTTCCCACGAGGATTTGTCCAAAACCCGGTCAAACAATGATTGTCACACTCTCGCCCAATTTGAGTGAATCAAACGTAGAGATTGGATATTAACTAAGCAAATAAACATATATTAAATGAAAATAAAATTATAGACAAGTGATTCTCCAACTTCAAGGATAAAATGGGTCCTAAGATTATCTATCCCCCTTATACTTCTTAAAACTCAATTAACCTCCCCTCAAAGAAGCTCTCAACGAAACCACGTGCTAATCTAGGGTTCATAGAGTACTTGTAAACGCTCTCTCAAGTCAAGAACAAGTGTTTAGTCTTATTAAGTGCACAATCTCTTGCTACAAGTTAATAAGACCCAATTCTCATGCTCCAACCCTAATGTGACTATGCAAGGCTAGCAAGTATATCTCTATCTTACCAACAAAACCATCCATCCATGCAAACTTCAGGTTCTTGCACTATTTTACCCAAGTTCTACACTCAACCTAGCTCTCTCGAGTCATAAATCAAG
The DNA here is from genome assembly GCA_037074515.1 of Mimosa bimucronata. Lineage (NCBI taxonomy): Eukaryota > Viridiplantae > Streptophyta > Magnoliopsida > Fabales > Fabaceae > Mimosa > Mimosa bimucronata. The sequence continues at coordinate 10,260,890 of CM073446.1, forward strand.
TGAACCCAACATCTAAATGGTGATCAAGCACTTAGAAGCATTAAGAACAGAGTAAAATAAGCACATAGATATCATTAATCACAACATAAGAGGAGGAATCAAGAATCAATACATACAAGGGTTCAAAATAATCTTAGAATCAAAGTATTTAGCCACTCATGTCCAACAACTCCATGAGAGCATATATATACATCATTACAAAATAGAACAAGAGTAGAGAATGAAGATGGAGAGAATAAACCAAGAGGAGAAGCCCAAATCTCTTCAAAGCTCCAAGCCCAAGCTCAATCCCCACCAAAATCCATGCCCTAGCAGAGCCAAACACCCCCAAGAATGCCCAAGAAGTGAAGAATGTCGAATGAACTCTCAACCCTAGCTTTTATATCATCTCTTTTAACAAAACGCGCAGCAATACAGACTTTCGGACCCTCGCCGTAACCCTTGCTGTGGAGGTTCCACGGCGAGGGCTAGAGAAGAAACCTATATATTTTTGCCTTGCTGTGCCTGGCTGTACCCCTTGCTGTGGAGGTTCCACGGCGAGGCCTTGCTGTACCCCTTGCTGTGGAGCTTCCACGGCGAGGCCTTGCTGTGGAGCTTCCAAGGCGAGGGTCAGTTCTTGCATCCTTCTATTTGTTACTCTAAGCTTTCTTCCTTTTTTGAAATGGTCCACCTCTTCACTTAAAATGTTTAAAGCTTGGTGAGGGAGCTATAATCACTTGGTCAATGCATCAAAATATTCCTACAAGATTTACATAAAACAACATAAGAAACTAACTAGAAATATGATCAAATCTATACAAATAAACAATGATGTGCAACCAAAAATCAAATGAACATTTTCCTATCTTGAGTATCCAAGTTTTATCAATGATTGAATAAACCTCAAGGAAAATGTGCTAATATTACATGAATTCTAGAAGTTATCAGTCTTATGAAATCCAAAAGGGGATAAATAATCCTAGACCCCATTTAATCCTTAAAGTCAAAAGAACCATCGTTTTTATCACTTTCTAGGTTTTAGAAATAGATTTTCAACATTTCTTTACACAAACCAAAAATATTTTCTTAGTTCAACTTTATTGAAATCACTTAGTGTTTTGCTTGGTCAAGATTTTAGTCCAAATCCCCGTGGGAACGATATTTTATACTACTTGCCATCCGTACGCTTGCGGTTAACGCTTGACGGCGAACAGATGTTTAATGGCCTTTACAATGAAGATGCCAACAAGCATTTGATGTATTTCTTGGAGGTGTGTGATTCCTTCTAACAAAATGGAGTGCCCCCGGATGTCTTCAAACTTCGGTTATTTCCTCTCTCCCTACAAGGCAAGGCTAGGGAATGGTTCAATAATCTCCCTGAAGGATCTATCAATTCCTGGGATGAGCTTGAAAGTAAGTTTAGAGCTCGCTTTTTCTCTGATGATAAATCTGTAGAAGCTAGAGATGAGTTTCTTATCTTTAGACAACATCCAGATGAACATCTCTATGCAGCTTGGGAAAGATACAAAATGTTGATGAAGCAATGCCCCAATCATGGGGTGGATAAGTGGGTGATAGTTCAAATCTTCTGTAATCGCCTTAATCCTCAGTCTAAGGCCATGGTGGACTCTATGACGAATGGAGGATACTGGAATGTTCCTGTTAACGAGGTGATTAGATTGTTGGATCAATTATCTGCAAACATTTCTCAGGGTACTGATAGGAGGACTTCACAACCGCTAGCTACTCCTAAGGATGACTCTCCTTCGTCTTCCCAAATTGCTACTATTCTTTCTGCTATGAATAAGCGATTTGATGTAATAGAGTCTCAAATGCAAAGGGGTAAATCTCATGGTGTGCATTTTGTTCATACTACCCCAGTTGTGTGTGACCAATGCAATGATGTCCACCTGCCGGACCACTGTCCTCTCTATATGGCTTCAGAGTCAGTCAATTACATGGGCAAATTTCAAAACCCCCATAATAACCCTTATTCACAGACTTACAATCCAGGGTGGAGAAATCATCCCAACTTCTCATGGAATCAAGGGCAAACTGTGAATCAACCTTTGTCTTCGGGTGCTAAACCTTCTCATCCTCCGGGTTTTCAACAACAATCTAGGAAAGTCCCTATCAAGGAGGAAGAATCTAAAATGGAAAAGATGTTGGCTCAGATATTAGCTGGACAAGAGGCTCAGAGGGTTGAGACTAAAGCAACTCTTTCTCTCCATGAAACAGCCATTAAAAACCTTGAGGTGCAAATGGGGCAACTGGCCTCACAAATGAATGCTATGTCAAGAGGTAATCTCCCAAGTGATACCATTCCTAATCCTAGAAAGGATGGTAAGGAGGAGTGCAAGGCAATCACATTGAGAAATGGGAAGCAATTATCTAATATGCCTCTACCTCATGCTAAGAGTAATGAAGTTGTTGTTCTTTATGAGGATGACAAAGTTGATGAGGAGATCATAGTTAAAGAGAACGATAGCACAAAGAAGAATGTTGTTGAGAAGAAAGATGAAGCCAAAGGCAAAAAGGAGGGTGATGACAAGAAGAAGCTACAAGAGGTAAAGCCAAAATATGTGCCTCCACCTTCCTTTCCTCAAAGGCTCAAGAAGCAACAAGATGATGGCCAATTCAAGAAGTTTCTGGATATGTTCAAGCAATTGCATATCAACATCCCCTTTGTAGAAGCTTTGGAGCAAATTCCCAAATATGCTAAGTTCATGAAGGATGTGCTCTCAAAGAAGAGAAGATTCAATGAATTTGAAACAGTTGCAGTGACTAAGAGTTTCACCGATGTTATCAAGCAATTTCCTCCAAAGATGAAAGATCCTGGGAGTTTTTCTATTCCATGCCACATTGGAGACAAATTCTTGGGAAAAGCTTTATGTGATCTTGGGGCTAGTGTGAACTTAATGCCTCTTTCTGTCTTCAACAAGTTAGAGCTGGGTGAAGCGAGACCCACCACTGTCACTTTGCAGCTTGCAGACAGAAGCATGTCTTATCCACGAGGTATTATTGAAGATGTGTTGGTGAAAGTGGATAAATTCATTTTTCCTGCAGATTTCATTGTACTTGACTTTGAAGCAGATAGAGAAATGCCTATTCTATTAGGAAGACCATTCTTAGCAACTGCTAGAACTCTGATTGATGTAGAAAAAGGTGAACTTACCTTAAGAGTTGCAGATGAACAAGTTACTTTTAACATGCACAAGTTGATGAAGTCTCCTAATCAGGCAGACCAGTGCTTCGTTGTTGATGTTCTGGAGCAAGTGGTGCAAGAAGGATTTAATGAGTCAAGATGTCATGATCCTGTTGAAGCAGTGTTACTTGGGCTAAAGAATGAGGGTATGGACATGCAGGAGTGTTTGGCTATTATGGATGCATCAATGCCTTATCCTAGGAGTCTGGTGCAATTTGAATCTCTAGACTTGACTTCTCTTGATAGACCAACTCTGAAATCTTCTCTTGAAGAGCCACCTTCCCTTGAGTTGAAGCCTTTACCCTCACACTTGAGATATGTCTATTTGGGGGCTAACAACACTTTACCAGTGATCATTGCTTCATATTTGTCAGTGTAACAAGAGGAACAACTAGTTGAGGTCTTGAAAGCTCATAAAAAAGCCATCGGATGGACTATTGCAGATATCAAGGGTATTAGCCCTTCAACCTGTATGCATAAGATTTTTCTTAAGGAAAATCATAAATCTTCCATTGAGCATCAAAGAAGATTGAATCCAATTATGAAAGAAGTTGTGAAGAAGGAAATCTTGAAATGGCTTTATGCAAGCATTGTATATCCTATCTATGACAGCTCTTGGGTGAGCCCAGTCCAATGCGTCCCTAAAATGGGCGGCATGACTGTAGTGGCTAACACTCACAATGAGTCCCATTCATTGATCAGATGCTTGATAAATTGGCTGGAGAGGAATTCTTTTGTTTTCTGGATGGATACTCTGGGTATAACCAAATTGCAATAGCGCCGGAAGATCAAGAGAAGACGACTTTCACTTGTCCATATGGGACTTTTGCATTCAAGTGCATGCCTTTTGGCTTATGCAATGCACCGGCAACATTTCAGAGATGCATGATGGCTATCTTCTCTGACATGATTGAGCATTCTATGGAAGTGTTTATGGATGACTTCACATTGTTTGGGGATTCCTATGATGAGTGCTTGAAGAACTTAGCTAATGTGTTGAAAAGATGTGAAGAGACTAACTTAGTCTTGAATTAGGAGAAGTGTCACTTTATGGTGAAAGAAGGCATAGTTATTGGCCATCGAGTGTCCAAAAATGGCTTAGAAGTATATAAAGCAAAAATCTCTGTGATTGAGCAACTCCCTCCACCTATCAATGTCAAGGGTGTGAGGAGTTTTCTTGGCCATGCCGGCTTCTATCGCCGCTTTATCAAGGACTTTTCGAAGATAGCTAAACCACTATGTGCATTGCTTGAGAAAGATGTTGAATTCAAGTTTGATGATGCATGTATGAAAGCATTTGAAGAATTGAAGAGAAGGCTTGTTTCTGCACCAATTATGATGGCTCCTGATTGGGATTTGCCCTTCATTGTGATGTGTGACGCTAGTGATTATGCTGTGGGTGCGGTTCTTGGTCAAAAGAAAGATAAATTGTTTCATCCAATATATTATGCTAGCAGAACACTTGATGATGCACAAGAAAACTACACAACCACCGAAAAGGAGTTGCTTGCAGTGGTGTATGCCTTTGGGAAATTTTGGGCGTATCTTGTGGGAGCTAAAGTCACAGTGTACACTGATCATTCAGCCTTGAAGTATCTCTTTAGCAAGAAGGACTCAAAAGCATGGTTGATTAGATGGGTGCTTTTACTGCAAGAGTTTGACTTGGAGATTGTGAATAGAAAAGGTACGGAGAATCAAGTAGCCGACCATTTATCTAGGTTGAGTACTGCAAGAGTTTGACCCCTCTTAAAGCAAAGAAGAGTCTGGCTGAGGACTATAAACCAAGCGCTACTTGGGAGGCAACCCAAGTTCTAAACTTTTTCTTTTGAATTTTTAGGTTGCTTTAGCTTGTTTTGGTGGAGTTATGCTTGTTCTTTTGTGTTTTGTAGGCTTGGTGAGAAGTATTCAGGAAAATTGCATTTGAAAGGATGAAGGCATGTGGAATGGGCTTGACTTGAAGGCTAACAAATGGCTGGGCATTTTCAGGGGAGTAATAACCATTTCAATGGTTAATATGATATTAATCTGATGTTGAGAACTATTTTTGCTGATATGGATGGTTTATCATGGCTACAAAAATGTGTTGTTGATATTTTGGTGGTTGTTACTCTCATATCATGACCATGAGTGCTTATTATTTGAGATCCATTTGGTAGTTATGGAGTAAATTAAGCCATGTGACTTGTGTTCATTGGTATGTGTGCATAATGGGACATTATAGCTGAAGATTTGGTGCTATGAACAAACTGATTTTTGGGCTGATTGTGGAAAAGTGTGATATGAGGGAAATTGGTGATTGCAATGTGATTTGTTTGTGTTCAAGTAATCAATTTTACCTCAAGGAGAAGAAAAATTTGGTCATTGGAATTGCTATGTTGAATTCAAGTTTGCACTTTATGGGAATGAATTTTTGTGATTAAATCATGGTTTTATGATGTTTTTGGAGTGTAATTTGATCTTCCATTAATTGGAATTGAGTGCCAAATTGATTCAAATTATGTGTGTGCTTGTTTAAAATATGTCAATCTTGGTGCATTGGGGTGTTTTTTGTTGTTTTTAGGTGGTATATTGCAGCAAAATGGGAATTTTACTGATATGAATCTGGTTTTTGACAGCAAGAAAATGAGTCGCAGCTCAAAATTTTGAGCTGCAGCTCAGTTTTATGCTGTATGAACCAGAGAGAAATTGAGCTACAGCCCAAAATTTTGAGCTGCAGCTCAACGCTGATTAATGAGGGCAGAGAAGAATTGAGCTGCAGCCCAATAGCTTTTGAGCTGCAGCCCAAATAAAAAAAATAATAAAATAAATTAAAAATTTTAAAAATATATATAATAAATAATAAATAAGTAAATAAAATAAATAAATTATATATAAAAAAAATCAATTTTTACCTCTTCCTGCGGCACTGAACATAGTAAAAATATATATATATAAATATAAATATACATATATATATATTATAAAAAAAATTGTAATTAAATGAAAAAAAAACCACCCCCTCCCCTGTAACTAAACTCGAAGTTCCAGTCTTCTCCTTCGACGAGACTCACTCTAACTTCTTGTTTTCCACCGTTGTCATCTCTTCCGACCACCGTCGTTTGCTCGAGTGCACCGTCCCTCTTGTCTTGCTCGGCCGAGAACGCCATCAGCTCCTGTCACCCCGGTTCCTTTCCTTCTTTCTTGTCTGACTCGAAGAATTTTTGGTGTGGGTGGTGCTACATTTGTGGGCTCGATTTTTGCTGTTGTTAAGCTCTGCTTTTCCCTGTTGGTCGCTGCATTGTAGGCTTTTGAACTTGGTGAGATTTCCCTGTTATTCTCATCTGCTCTGTTTTGCTGTAAGTGTACGATTAGGGCCTCTGGTAACATTTAGGAGTTAGGATGTTAAATTATCCCATGAAGTTTCTGGTCCCTGAAGTAGCAAATGTTTAAATCAACCTGAATTGTGGATGTCCATTGTTCCTGGTGCTGATTATAATTTTGGTTGTAATAAGCTGATGTTGAAATTAATTTCAGGATAAGCGAAAGGTCCATGTGATACATGATTTAATTGTTGAAATTAACAAATGCTCATTGGGAATTTTTTATGCCTATTGGATTTTAACTTAATGATTGTGATTTGGCTTGGTTAGATGCTTATTTTTAGGCCTTGTGGTTCTTCATTTGGTACAAAGAAAGAGAGAGGGCCCCAGTGAGGTCTTGTACAAAGTCATTTTGGGAATTTAATTAACCTCATTAAGTTTACTTGTTGGAAGGATCTAAGCTGGCTTCCTTGTTTTGTCATTAGGTATTTAATTAAAGTTGGGCATTTCACTAGTTTAGAGTAAGGGGATGTTTAATTTTGAGTGTCTCGAACATTAAGTTTCATTTGGCTCTATTGTTTGTTGCTGAGCTTTCAATGTGTGGTTGGATTGTTTGAATTTCTTTGCAGGAATATGGCCCCGCACCAATCTAAACATGCCAAGCCCACCAAATTTGCTAACAAATCCAATAGCCTTAAAAAGACCAAGGCCCACTAAATCTTGTTCTAGCATGTGGTGATGACTCTCTTGAATTCTCTCAAGCAAGAAAGTTAACTCATACTGCTGTGTGTGTTTTGATTGAATGATCTGTCTTGTGCTTTTGTTAGAGCATGTGTGTGTTTGAATGCTTGCTCTTTTTGATTGTTAGTGCATTGGAATAGGGTTGTGGGTCTGACTTTTTGACTGTAAGATGATCTTGTGTATAAACTGTGCTGACTGGTTCACCATGTTCATGAATGTTATGCTTCTATTTATAATATCATCTGGTGAATTTGGATACGCCCCTATTGCATTGTTTGTTTCACAAATTTTTGTTCCTCTCATGCAATCTCTTTCATTTTTTTGGAATATATTGTGAAATGGGAGAAGGCCCTTAGTTTATCCCTTGTGACAGTGAGGACACTGTCCATCTTAAGTTTGGGGGTGTGAGGGCAATTTTGACTTTGATTTTAATAAATTGTTTTGCTGATTTGGCATGGATTCTAATTTTGGAAACTTGAAAAAGTTGAAACTTGGACTCTTGCTTGTAACTTTGTGAAAAATGTGAGTTAGATTGATTAATTATCTTTTGAAGTTAGTGCATAATCCAATGATAGAATAGTTGCTTAGACTATATGCTTGATAGGGAATGGTGATTATATTTTTGAATGCTAGAGTAGCAATGTAAGGCTTGTTCCTAACAATTGTTGTCCTTTTTGCACATTAAAGCTGGGATGATTGAAATGCTCTTGTTAGGAGAAATTGTGGCAAGTTGATGTGTATGTTTATTCTCAATTGATGGGCTTCACAACCTATCTTAGAATCTCTTGAAGCAAGTTAATGATCTTCCACAATTTTTTTAAAAATGATTTGGGCATTCTTTTGAATGCGGTTGAGCCTTTTAAAGCCTACCTATGGTAATATTTCCACTTGAACCCTATTTGAGCCTTATAATGAAAAACCATGAGAATTTCTTTTTGGAACCCACATTGGACCATACCCTTTATAACCTGAAAAACCATGAACTACCTGAATCTTGAGATAATTGACATTTTACTGTGGTGACGATTGGTGTAGTTGTTAAGGGTGTATCTAAGTGTAGAATCATGTGTGGGAAGGGAAATATTGTTTGTAAGAGTTAGAAGTTTGTACTCCCAAAAAAAAAAAATATATATGTATATATATATGTATAAAAAAAAAGAGAAAAAGAAAGTCAATTCCAATAAGATTTGGAGTACAAAGAACCAATTTGAGATAAGTTTGGGGGGGATTTTGAGCTTCTCTAAAGAAAAAGTTGTGCATAAAAACAAAATATATTGGAATGTAGTCATTTATCTCAAGACATTTGAATTCCTTCTTCCCCATTCTTTCAAAGAGCTAAACACTTAGACCATTGGCCACATTACAAGCTTACAAAGTCCCATTGATTTTTCTTAATTGTGTGAATTAATTCTTTTGTGGAGAGAGAGGAAAAGACTAGGAAAGTAAAGTCTTGAATTTAAGGATATTTCATACATATTGAAATGTTGCTTTGGATTTTGACAAGTGCCATTGCATTGTCTTCTAGCTCCACACACACAGAGACTAAAATTGTTGGCAAACTTGCTCTGGAATTGTGAATCTAGCATTTTTCAATATTCCACTACTTCCCTCTTGAATTTATTTCTTGAGCAACTAATAAGGATAATTTCATGCATGCATAGTAAGTGGATAATTGACCAATCTAGCTGTTGTATCTTTTGTTTTACTCGAGGACGAGTAAAAGTCTAAGTTTGGGGGTGTGTTAACCTCTTGGAATTCATGTCTTTTAGCACATTTTCCATTGGATTTTATATATTCTTGGAGCATTTGTACATGTTTTGGATGCTCAAAGATAGAAAAGTTCGCATGATGTTTTTTATTGAAATTTGTGCTAAATTGTACTTATTTTGGGATTTCCTCTTTGTTTAATATGAGTTCATTAAATTTATTATTGTGCAAGAGGTGTTTTAGGAAAGAGAATTAGAGTCAAGGCATTTGGGAAATTAAAGATGAGGAAAATGATGGCTAATCATGGATAGATCACTTTATTGTAATAAAAGAAATCAAATTTTCCATATGCAAACTGAGCCGCAGCTCAAAAAGTTGGCCGCAGCTCAATTCTGGACAGAGGAAAACTGGGCCGCAACTCAGTTTCTCAACCGCAGCTCATCCGCAGCTCATTTCTAGGCAGAAGAAAACTGAGCCGCAGCTCAAATCTGGGCCGCAGTTCAGTCGCGCAGCAAAACGCACAGCATCATTTGAGCACGGAAATGAGGTTTTAAAAGCTAGGAAACGAAGGGAAACGGAGATTCTCGACTTTCTGAGCAACTTGGGAGCATTTTGGGGGTGCTAGGGCTTGGTTTTTGAAGAGAAGGAAGCAATGATTGAGCTTTGGAAGAGATTTGGAGCTTAATTTCTTTTGTTTTTCTTCTTCATCTTCCTTCCCTCTCTTGTTTTATGTTATGGCTGCATTTTCTCCTTGGATTTGTAGTTTTTCATTAACTATGAGTAGTTAAACTTGTTATCTAGGATTATTTTGAACCCTTGTATGGATTAACTCTTTAATACTCCTCTCCTTTTGGGATTAATGGTATATATGTGTTTATTTTACTCTTTGCTTAATGCTTCTATATGCTTGATTACCATTTAGATGCTTTGTTCATTTGATTGAAGCTTGAGAGAGCTATGTTAAATGTAGAACTTGGGTGAAATTGTGCAAGAACTTGAAATTTGCTTGATGAATGGATGGTTTTGTTGGTAAGATAGAGATATACTTATTAACCTTGCATAGTCACATTAGGGTTGGAGTTTGGAAATTGGGTTTTATTAATTGTAACAAGAGATTGAGCAATTAATGAAATGAGACACTTGTTCTTGACTTGAGAAAGCTTTTACAAGTATATTTTGAACCCTAGGCTAACACATGTATATTTATTGAAAGCATTTGTGAGAGGAGGTTATTTAGAGGTTATGAAATACAAGGGGGATAAATAATCCTAGGCTCCATTTTATCCTTTAAGTCAAAGAATCATTTGTAGTTATCAACTCTTATTTTCAAAAGTATTTTTCTATTAGTTAATTCTCCAACCAAAATTTGCTTTAGCTCAACTTAATTTAACTCACTAAGCCTTCTGTTTGATCACATTTGTAACCAAATCCTCGTGGGAACGATACTTTCTTATCACTTTATTACTTGGTGCGACCCGTGCACTTGCAGTGCGAACAGGAAGTTTAATTAATTTAAGACTGAATTAGAGTTTTATTCTGGATGATTGAATGCCTTAAATTAATTTTGTTATGACCGTTCTGTTTTGTGGTGTGTTATGGAATCGTATAATCCATTAATAATTGAAAGGGAGAGTGGAGTGTTCCTTTATGCTTGTATGAGATGTGTTGGTTAATTTCGGGAACTGAAACTGATTAAAAGATTGGGTTGTCTCACTTATATTGGCAAAATGCTGAATGAGTATTTAGATTCATCAGATGATGCTTGAATTTTAAAAAGATACTTAGGAAACTTCTAGTTTCAAAAGTGAATTGATTGGCCGTTTAAAGGGGGTATAGGGTTGAAGATTTGTGACAAGTTGCTACCTTAAAGTCTCTTGGGAGAGAGATTTAATGTTGTTGTTGTGGTGGTTTAAGGAAGTTGAACTTTACACTTTACCGAGAGAATGACAATTTGTCAATTATTAGGTGGGAGGATTAGTTATGATTAAACAAATATCTTTGAGCCTTAAAATAAAGATCAAGTTGTTAGAGGAAGAACCTTTATTAGTTGCTAGAGTTAAATAATTAAAGGTATGATTTAAATTTTATTCATTTCTGTTTTGTGGTGATACAAGTGTTGTGAAGTTGAATTTATTTAAGGTTCTATTTTTGTAATTTGATGCTAAAAGAGATGATTGTGGTGTATATGTATATGCGGTTGTGGCTGAGAAATTCTAGGCAGATTAAGGAAGATGTTTCTAGGTGATTGAGCTGATTATGACTTATTGAATTGGTTTGGAAAGTTGTGATTTAAGTCTTGTTCCATTGGTGTTTTAATTGTGATTCATGCAAAATTAATGCTGATTTTTCCCTTAGATGGTTGGTGTATTGAATTACCTGAGAAAATGTAAATTAGGCCTTACACCTCGAATTTGTTTAATAGGGAAGGATTGTTTAATTGAGGTTTAAGTTTGAAGTTAGAACTGATTTTGTACCTTACTGGTTTATGTTCTGAAGATTGGAAATGTTGATGTTGAGCTCTAGTTTAAGATTTGATGATTAAGGCATTAGGAGATTGAAATAAAGATTGGATTATGGTGATTAGTAATGTGGTTTTAAATTACTATTTTAAAAGTCTCCTTTAGTGGAAATTGTTTGATTATGGTTCAAGAGTTGGGAAAAATTACAAACTTATGGAAGAACCATTAAAGGATTAAGTAGTTAGAATTGTGGAAGGTTGTTATGGTTATACGTGTTAACTTAATTATGAGAATTATTTTACTGCCACTAGTTGTTGAATGATTTAGTTAGCAACTGGGTATATTAAGGATTTGAGGTTTTAAATTGTGACGTAGAGATATTAAAGAGATCAATATGCTGATTGAAGGTGTTAGAAGACTTATAAATAGTCTTTGGTTTAAAAGAATGTAATATGATATCTTATATGGATTAAAGGTTGGTTAGAAAACGTAAGAAGACGAATTATGTATTTAGTTTGGATCTAAACATGATATTAGAAGTGACATAAGGCTAATGATTTATTGTAGCTAATTTCAATAGTGTATAAAACAAAAGAATTGTACATCAGTGTATTGTGGTTTTAGGTTGTTTTCTTATTCTCATTAAGTCAGGTGATTAGATGACTTTGATCATTAAAAGTCTCTGCACTGTTTTGAATTATGTTAATGTTGTATTGTGCTTTGATTGTTACTTGAGTTAAAATGAAATAGTGTTGAAGTAGTGCAGTGTAAATTTACAGAAAATAGGTATTTAGGTAAAGACTTTAATTATTTGATTTACTCTTGTTCTGGAACTAATTAAAGGATATAATTATTTTAAGCAATTAGGAGTTGGTATGAGGTCACAACCTTGTTTGGCTATGATAAGTTACTATGCGATACCTACCTAGAATAATTAATTTCTATCCACCTAAATTACGTTTTAGATTGCCTTAATTGTGATAAGAAGATTATTATGAAAATTTATCTTGAAAAGTTCTAAATTAAGGGAAACTTTGTTTCATAGTGTTAAAGGGTAAACTTTGATTACAATGGCAGAAGAGAAAGATTTTTAAGAAGTTATTAAATCATAAAGAAAGAAGACAAGAAATGGGGGTAGTTATGTAGAAGAAAAATAGGAACGTGAGAGACGCTGAATAATTATATAGAAGTTTAGGTATTAATTTACTGTTTATATTGAATGTCAATAGGTCTTGATAGTAACGTAAGTCTAGGAGGTCAGTAGAAAGGAAAGGAGCAGATAAGGACTAAGCTTGGAGTCCAGGTAGCAGTTTATTTCATTACATTAAAAGAATTGCATGTATTATTTTGTAATATCTGTTGCAAATTTACATTATGCATGAAGATGATGAATCTTGTTAATTCCTGCATAGAAATTTATGGAGTACTCCAGGCTTAGGTGGGTCACTCCCCCTTTGCCAGATCAGTTATGTTATAGCTTAAAATGTTATAACGAGAAATCCTGCAGGTAAGGCCCCCACTAGTTAACAAACATATTGTCAATAGTGGCTGGTAGATTATACAGCGCAGGAAGTATGTGTAAGTGTACTATTTGTACAGATTTATGAAACATATACATGACAATGCTAGCATGATAATATATGTTAATGAAAGAAACTGCTATTGGGATTTCCAATCTCACCCCCTTCCCCAAACATTTTCAGTACGCAGGATGGGAAAAGCTAGCTGAGGAAGAAGATTAGACGAAGGAATTAGAATTATAGTTGAAAAAGTAAGAGGTAGTTAAATATTTTAGTAATATTATTTGTATATGTTGTAAAAATTAAGTTATTAAGTTAATAGTAGGGAGCATAGATCATGGAGTTATATAAATTGTATAAAGAAATTTAAATGTCCTAAGTGTGATGAAATATAAAGACACCCTAAGAGGATTAGTGTACTTTTAATTGTGTTAATAACCACTTTATTTTATAAAGAGTTTTTTAAATTATTCAATTTTTCCGAAAAGCCCATTCCAACTGCAATAGAGTGGAATATTGCTTGGAAAGAAAAAGTTTTAAATTTTTACGTATTTTTGGGCTTATGACATTAAAAAGTGGTTATAATTCAATTAAAATGTTATAGTATAATAGGAAAATTCCAGGCGTTACAGTCTTCAACCACACACACTTCTTCTTCCCTCTCTCCACCTCTGAAGTTATGGAAATGCCTCTGAGGAAAGCTGGCGGCGCCGGTCATAGTGGTTCTTTTGGCCAAGGTTTTGCCCGTACTTACAAAAACTTAGCTTGGAGGGAGAGACGCTTTATGCTATGCGTGTCAATGAGCCAAACAAATCCCTCTCTCCCTCTAAGATACATCATTCCCCCTCGCCCTCTTCTCTCTTCTGCCACACCACACTCCCACTTCAGTATCTATTCATCTTCTTTCTCCTCCTCTTCAATGGCTTCCATAATGCCCCTCCTCACCAAAGCTTGCAATTTCACCAAACCTTTAAGTGCCCTCCTTACCTAGAAAGTTCCAGAAAACCTATAATCTAACTTTTGGTTTCTTCACATACATTTTATCAAACATGTGGAGTATTCTATTTTTTTTTGTGAGTTTACAGTCATCATGAATTTTTTTCATAGCATATATAGTAACAGTAAAAATTTATGATACGAAATCAGTCATCATGAATTTTATTTCGTAGCATATATAATAACATATTTCGCAATCTGTATTAACAGTGTTACTATATATGTTACAAAAAAATTCATGATGATCGTAAACACACACAAAAATTGTAGTTTATGTTTGGTGCGATTTGCGATATTGTAGCATACTAAATTTGCACCTTTACCCAAAGATCAAACTTGTTTGTAGAAGAACATCATGTTTTTCTTTGCAAATAAGAATCAGATTTCCCTGAATCTGGTCGTTAATTAACAAGAGGAAAAAAAGGTGCTGTATGCTGAGGCAAGGAAGGAATTTGTGGATGTTCTACTTAATTTCTTAACTTTGCCCTTTGGAATTGTTTCAAGACTTTGCAGATTCAGCTATATAATATCATTGCATCAAAGTGTACAAAAACTGGACCCAAAGTGTTTCTCTGTGTATGGGCATTAAGAAATTTTGCTGAAATCCGAGAAGCCCAATGGATAATTATTACAAAAATAGTTATTGTGATGGCTACGACAACACACCCTTCTCAAAGGGCTTCAAGGGCTATCTTCACGAGATGATGGCTTGTTATATTGGGGCTGTTTGGATACCTATTCCCGTAACAGTTTTTTTTTCAGAATAAAAAAACAAAAAAACTTGTTTCCAAATAATTGTTCTCGAAAACAAAAAAACAAAAAATTGCTTTTAAAAACAAGAAAACAAAAACAATTTTTAGGTGGCTTTTAGTTCTTGTTTTTTTGTTTTCAAATATGAAAATATTTTTTTTAAAAGAAAGCTTGAATCCATCATACATGTTACATCTGACAAGTCGCGACATCATTGACAACAACGAAAACAGCAGAATCATCAACGACGACAAAAACAACGATGCCACAAACAACGACGAAAACTACGAATTCATCGATGATGATGGAAACAACAATGTCACAGACGACGATAGAAATTACAAAGTCATCTACTACGACAGAAACCCTAAAGTCATGGAGGATGACAGAAACTACGAAGACACCGATAACGTCAGAAACAGAAACGTCACCTATGACGACGAAAATAGCGATGTCATCGCAATGACGAAAACTGTGAAGTTATTGATGATGACGAAACAGCGACGTCACAGAAGATGACTGAAAACCTAATGTCACTAAAGAAGGTTGCAAAGTCACCAACGATGACAGAAACCGCGATATCATCGACGACGACAGAAACGACGAAGCCATCGATGATAATGAAAACAACGAAGTCACCTATGACGACGAAAAACACAATGTCACCAATGAAGGTTGCAAAGTCAACAATGATGAAAGAGACCGCAACGTCAATGACGGCGGTCGCGACATCACCAATGACAACAAAAACCGCGATATCATTAATGACAACAAAAACAGCGAAGTCACCGACGACGACAAAAATAGTGACGTCACCAACGACAACAGAAACAACGACGTCACCGATGACGAGGAAAAACATAAAGTCACCGACGATGACGGACATCACAACGTTAATGACGGCGGTCACGATGTCACCAACGACAACAGAAACCGCAATATCAGCGGCGACGACGGAAACAGTGAAGTCACCTACGACGATAAAAACAATGACATCACCAACGACAACAGAAACAGCGACATCACCAACGACGATGGAAAACACGTCACCAACAACGACAGAAACCGCACCATCACCTACAACGGTCGCGACGTTACTAACCATGACGGAAACTACAACGTCACCGACTGCAATGGAAATTACAACATTACTTATTGTTGTTATTATCATAAAATTATGGGCAACTATTTTAAAAAAAAATTGTAGTTTTATTTTGTTTTCAATACTAGTTTTAAAAACAATTACCCAAACGGATTTTTTTTGTTTTTTGGTTGCTAAAACATATTTTAGAAAACTATTAGCCAAACGTGTTTTTTGGTTTTCTTGTTTCCAAAACTTGTTCTTAAAACTTGTTTTCAAAAACTATTTTTAAAAACAAAAAACAAACCCAAACAGCATCGTTTCTGATGATCTAAGAGTGATGCCTAGTGAAGTCAAGACAACCTTCTAGATGCTTAGAAATTTTGGACTTCTTTGTGTTACTGAGAGATTGACTGTGAGCGTCGCTAAGAAAGAGGTGAGAATATTTTATACTCCCTCCGTCCTTATATATAAGAGCCAAAAGTTTGAATGGTTGTCCCTTTTTATAAGAGCATATTCAAATTTGTCAAAACATTTAATGAATTTTTTCCTACTTTACCCATCATTATTCTCTGTATTTACATTCTCTTTCATACTCATTTATTACACTATTATCACATTTCTCTCTCTTATATACTTAATCATAAAGAAGGGCAACCCTGAGAAAAGAAAATTATTTCAGACACATTTATCTCTCTCAACCACTTCCTTAATATGTGTGATTTCACCTCTTTGACTCTTATAATAAGGGACGGAGGGAGTACTATATTGTACCACCCTTTGGTCTTTTTTACATGTCCAGTTTAGAAAATTTTTAGTCCATATTATAAGGCCAAATAGAGAGTAATTAATAATAGCTCTTAATAATAGCTTTGAAACTTCATTTTATAAAATATTACTTAAATACATGTTTATAAATGAGGATAAAATTGTAAAATACTGTCAATTTATAATATTACCAGAGTTGAGTCCAATGTTGCCTAGTGGGACTTGGAAGAAATGGACTTAAGCGTTGGGGTTAATGAGGTATAGTTCTTACATATGCTTAGATTAATATTATAATTATATATTTTTCTTATATTAAACATTTTAGCAAAGTATTATATTTTTCTTTCAATTTATAATTCTAATATAGTGAATTAATGAACAATCAATATTGATCATATAAAAGTGATAAATAGCAAAGTATTATATTTTTCTTTCAATTTCTAATTCTAATATAGTGAATTAATGAACAATAAATATTGATCATATTAAAAGTGATAAATACTTACATACTCCCATAATTGTTGAAATACAATTTTCAAAAAATAGATAAAATCATCCTCAGCAGCCAAAAACTCAGGAAATCATTGTTTCCAAAACATTTTTGGGAATTTTTTTTAAAAATATAATCGAATAAAACCCTTGGAGGAATCCCTCTAAGCTAGGCCTGAATTAGAATAACTAATGCCGAAATTCCGCACAATTAGTTACATAGTTCTGGTTGATTATGATCGCCATTCAAATGATTCTTTTGATTCTAAGAAGCTCCGAATTCTACAACTGAAATCTTGTGTTGCTTGATTAACTTATAATCCTAACTCTTTGATGGAATCCCACTGAAGGAATTACAACTAAAGGGTTAAAGACCACTGCTTCTCATGCAATAACACAATCAAAATTTTGCTCTTAAATTGCAAATATTTGGCATCAAATTACTAGTTGAGAATCCTAGACAAGCAAGAGTCAAAATTAAAACTTTTAATTAAGGGAGAATTTCAATATAGGACTATGGTAGACAATTTTTAATTAAAAAGTAGGACTAAAAGATTCTGAAATATCACTTTAGGTTCAGGGTCCTTAAGTGAAATTAAATTAATATGGAAAAAGACAAAAAAGGGCCCACCCTCACATGGCATATCTGACACTCTCTCTCTTCTTCCTCTCTCTCACACAGATCTCACTCATTTTCACACAAACAAGGAAAAGCTCATATGCACAAGGAAAATCTCATATGCATCACAAGCCTCAATAAAAAAAACATTCCTCTCACCCTCTCTCTCCTCTGACACCCTCTCTCTCTCTCTCTGACACGCTTTTCTCTCACACACACACACCCCACTCACTTTCATACGAACAAGGAAAAGCTCATATGCACAAGAAAAAGCTCATATGAACAAGGAAAATATCATATGCACAAGCCATAATAAAAAAAACAAAATATTCCTCTCACCCTCTCTCTCATATGATACTCTCTCTCCTCTAACACCCTCTCTCTCCCTCTCTCTGACACGCTTTTCTCTCTCTCTCTCACACACACCCCACTCATTTTCACACGAATAAGGAAAAGTTCATATGCACAAGGAAATCTCATATGAACAAGAAAAATCTCATATGCACAAGCCACAATAAAAAAACAACATATTCCTCTCACCCTCTCTCTCCTCTAACACTTTCTCTCTCTGACACGTTGTCTTTTCTCCTCTTAATATAATTTCAGTTTGCCCCCACAAGACTTAAGTGATATTTCAGAATATTTTGGTCATATTTTGAAATTAATTGGCTACTGCGGTCCTATATTGAAATTTTCCCTTTAATTAAACATATGCATCCATACAATCTAAAGAAATATTAATAATCTAACATTGAGTCAAAATCAAATACAAGCAATCTAGAGAAATAATGTTTATAATCACAGAAATCTCATTTAAATACCCTATTGATGCTCCTAGAAATTGAATAGTTGGGAAAAAACTATGAGAAAACAAGTACTCCCCTATTGATGTTGGGAAGCTCAATACATTGTTCCAACCACCGAGACCAAAAGATTTAGTTGCTGCTCTTCATGGAAAGTCAGCTACTAGCGATAGAGAGGGATGGAAGGAGAGAGAGATAGTTCGAGATTGGGGTTTTTAGCAGCTAAAATCTAGTTTAATTTCGTCCTAAATCTTGGTATTCATAGGTTTAGAAGAGGCCAACTCGAACTAGGTTATCCGGAAGCTAATATCTTCAAAATATCTCAAATATACACGTCAGATATCGGGGGTTCAAATTGCTTCCTTTCTTAATCTTCTAGATGTCATGCATATAAAAATAAACATCAAATGCCCTAGCAAATTAACTACTCCCAATTAATCACTAATTATGATACTTTTACCCTTATTTTATGTTATTTCCATTTAAGGACTTGTGGCGTTATTTAACTTTATATTAGACCAAAATCGTATTGTGAACATGTTAAGACTTCCAAATAAGCACATAAAACTCATACAATTCTTAGTGATTTGTCAAGTGTATAAGTTATTCTCGTTATAATTTAAAATAAACCAGCTAAGCATGGCATTTAATATAGTAATAATATATGTTGCCATTAAAAATGAAAATATAGTGGAAGTTATTAAATAATTCCCAAGTTAGACTAATATTATTACACGAAGAGATTTCTTTTACGTGAAAAAAGGAAACTTCTTTTTCAATAACTCAGACACCCATTGAGAATTTGAACTTATAATCCCACATTTAAAAAGACCTCAACAGAATTGTTTGGTGTCAATTAGACTATAAGGCATTGATGATAATGAAACCATTTTGACAATAATAATTTTAGGTTATAGTGCAAATTTACCCATGATATCTTCACGAATGTACCTTCGCCATAAAGATTTTTCGTATGAAAAAATGCAGACGAAAATTCCAAAATAGTGCAAAAAGTGTCACAACCGTGTTGTGTTTGGTTTAGTGATGTAAAAGTAACTTTTTTTTATTCAATTTAACTTTTAAAAACATGTTTGAATGATTATTTTGAAAAGCAAGTTTAGATGAAAAATTATTAAAAAAGACATGATTCTTATTAAATAATACACATATAAAATATGTAGGGTTAATATAACTTTTGGTCCCTGAACTTTCACTCAATTTTGGTTTTGGTCCCTGAACTTTAAAATTTTTGGTTTTAGTCCCTGAACTTTCGGTCAATTTTGGTTTTGGTCCCTGAACTTTGAAAGTTTTGGTTTTGGTCCCTGAACTTTGGGTCAATTTTGGTCTTGGTCCCTGAACTTTCAGCAATTTTGGTTTTGGTCCCTCAACTTTATTTTTTTTTTTTTTGAAGTTTTTTTTAAACTGAGGGACCAAAACCAAAACTTTCAAAGTTCAGGGACCAAGACCAAAATTGACCCAAAGTTCAGGGACCAAAACCAAAACTTTCAAAGTTCAGGGACCAAAACCAAAATTGACCGAAAGTTCAGGGACCAAAACCAAAAATTTTAAAGTTCAGGGACCAAAACCAAAATTGAGTGAAAGTTCAGGGACCAAAAATTATATTAACCCAAATATGTATATATGGTTATAGTTTAGAGAGAAAAAGTGAAATTATAATGATAAAAAATTGAAACTACTAAAAATTTAATCGATAAAAATGTATATAAATTAGAAATCATATAAATTTAAATTTGCTCAACTAAATTACATAGCTAGTTGGATCAAATGTCCTTATACAATTTTTTAATTAAATGGATCAAAAATCTAGAATCATCTATATCAAATAAATGTCGTAAAAGATAAATCCTTAAATTAGTGAGACCTGGTCAAATTACTTAAAATCCAAGATTCTAAATAATAAATAAATTCAGGTAAAAAAAATAATGAATTCAGTTTAAAAATGAAAGGAAAAACTGTTGATTTTTTTTTTTTAAATCTTATTATGAAAGCAGAGCTTTTATAATAGGACTGGAAGCACTGCTTTCCAGGCATACACGTGGCTCCGCTTAAACACCCCGTCACCATCACCCAGGCCCAGCATCCCGGCCCAAAGCTAATCAAAATAACTTTACCCTAAGAGCCCGTTAGAGGCCATAAGCACATCTCCATAAAAGCCGAACAAAACATGACAAAAAAGCTGGAAAGAACTTCTGCGTTGGACCGCCAATTTTGAGGCCCAAACTCCATACCAAGCACTCACAATATTTACTTAACTTCAGCTAGTTTTTACTCTTCATACTTCCCTAATACAAATCCGTCTCTTTCATCAATACTAAACATTGGCCTATGTTTATAAAATTTCATTTCATGTTTTAAGACGTTTGAAGTTATATACTTGTGTGAGTTAAGAGTTAGAGGAACTTTGCACTTCACAGACATATTTTCGGCCTACTCAGGTTAAAATATGTAGTCTAAGCTGACTACAAAACACAAACAAAAGTCGGCATAAAACTTTTGATATATATTTTGGAGGTCAATTATAAAGGAGATAATGAAACCTCTAATTATGTCACATATATAATATAATAGAAAGATAACACTCAAACTTTCATATATGTAATTATTTAATAACTTTTTTATCAATCCCATACACATTTAATCAGCAACTCACTAAAATAAATTGAGCTGACAATATTCAAATACATATACTTTACGCACCGTCACTGACTTAATTAGCAAGTAGATATGAGCATAGTCGTTAAGGATCAAAATAAAGGCTTGCCTTTTTCTTATGACTGCAGACTGCAGAAGGAGTTGATGTCACTCATGGTATGTGTCTCTGTCTATCTTTGCTATTACGCTTGTACTCACTTCATTGCATGTCTGATTATGAATTTACTCTCTGATTTTTGCATTCTGCCCCTTTTAAGGACAACACTCAGAAGTCTATGTGTTTCTTGTGATCTAACTATATCAGACTAGTTTTTCTGATAGTTACTGTAGATGTACGTTTGCCTTTTTAGTCCACTGTGTGTTGATGCATGAGGGGTTGCTGGATGCTGTGTCAAATAATCAGTACATTCAATTGTGTTCTGCTCCCTTGTACCATTATTTTTTTCTTTGTAATTCTTGTTATCGTAGCTTCTTCTCTTTCCCTTTTTTTCCGCTCAGATGCTATATTTATATCACATTCTTGTAGTAGGTGATCCCATAGCTTGTTTCCTTGAATATGCCAGTGACACTGCAACTTAAATATATTGGAAGATGCTCTAAATTTGAAGTTTCTTGTATGATCTCAGCACTAATGATAAGAAGCAAGATGTATTCTCACTTGTACCTGGAAATTTTTTATGCTTAAAAATTAGGAGTTGATTGCTGATAATCCCCCACAAATTCAAATTGCGACTTAGTGAAACATTGTGTGTGGTTTTTGGATTTTTTTTTCCCCTTTAGTATTTCTTCACAAGGTACAAATTGACCAAAAATCTTTTGTTAAGTGTGCTTGAATATTAAGAAGCCAAGTGTAACACCCCAAATTTTAAAAAATAGAAAATAAGGATTTATTTAAGGTTTTAAGAAGATTACCAAAATATTAAAAAGCATTGAAAATAAATTTACGATGTTTTAGGCATTTTTAATAATTTTAAGGTTTATTTTCTTTAAGAAATAAAGAGAAATAATTAGAAGATAAAACTTAATTTGGAGAAAAAAAATAATAAGGATTTAGTTGAGGTATGAAAAAGGATTTAGAAATTAAAAAGCGTTATAAATAAATTTATGAGGCCAGATGTATTTTTAATAATTTTTAAAGCTTATTTTCTTTATTAGTTAAGGAAAATAGTTGGAAGGTGAATTTAAATAAGGGGATATTTAGAATCTTGAGGTATTGTTAAATATTTAAAAAGTCTTATAAATAAATTTGGAAATTTAAGCATATCTAGAAAAATTATTTTGGGACAAATTCAGGTCTATTTTGTAAATAACAATGGTATATAAAATTACCATTTAAGAGAAAAATGAAAAAGAGGAAATGAAAATGACAATATCTGCCCCTAATTGGAAAATATCTTCAGTGAAAAGAAGAAATGGGGTAGTGTTAATTATACTAGGATAGTGAGAGACGCTGAATAATTATATAGAAGTGTAGGCATTAATTTATTGTGTATATATTATATGTCAATAGGTCTGGATAGTAACATAGGACTGAGAAGGTCAGTGGAAAAGAAAAGAACAGATAAGGATTAAGCTTGGAGTTCAGGTAGCAGTTTATCTTATTACAATCAAATTTGCATGTATAATTTTATAATATCTGTTTCAAGTTTACATTATGCATGAAGAAGATAAGCCTTGTTAATTCCTGCATAGAAGTTTATGGAGTACTCCAGGCTTAGGTGGGTCGCTCCCCCTTTGCCAGATCAGTTATGTTATAGCTTTAAATGTTATAACAAGAAATCCTGCAGGTAGAGCCTCCCCTAATTAACAAATATATTGTTATCAATGGCTAGTAGAAAATGAGCGCAGGAAGTATGCGTGATTGTAATATTTGTTCAGGTTTATAAAATGTATACATGGCAATACATGCATGAAATTTACAGTTAATGACATAAACTGCGTTGAACTGCTGTTTTACAGAGAAGCTGATAGATGGTAAGATGGTTGAGATAAGGCAGGAGTGCTGGAAGAAGATTAGATGAAGAAATTAAGATTTAATTGAAAAGTAAGGTTATCTGTATATGATGTAATTTTAAATTATTAAATTAATAATAGAAAGCATAGAAAATAGAATTGTATAAATTTATAAAGGGATTTAAATTTCTTAAGTATTATGAATTTAAAATAGATACCCTAAGAGGGTTAATCTACTTTTAATTGTTTTATTAACCTCTTTATTTTATAAAGAATCTTAAGATGTTCCCATTTGTCTGAAAGCCCATTCCAACTAACAGAAAGTTGGTTTAATGTTTTAAAAAAAAAGTTTTAAATTTTCCGTATTTTTGAGCTTCTGACATTGAGAAGTGGTTATAATTCAATTAAAATTGCTATAATATATTATAAAATTTTAGGTGTTACACCAAGGCTTAACAATTGACTATCATGAATATTATGTCATAATGTGCTTTGTAAATAGTAAATACTGACTTTTCTCTGCAGATGAGCGGTGGAGATCTTGGAGTATCAGCTTTTCCTGATGGCGAGAGCATTTTCACATGGATTAGCACAATTGAAGGTGGAAAAAGAACTATATATGAGGGTTTATCTTATAAACTCTCCTTACGTACGGTTTCCCCTGGGCGATGTGCTTTCATCCAAATGTTGAACTAATTGGCAACATTTTCCTCGACATTCTTCAGGTATTGACTATCTTATGAAGAAAATTGAAAAAATTGATGCCACCGCCTGTTTGTTGAAAGTTTTGGACCATGTTTTTAAATATATATTCTTTTGCTGTGTCTTTGATCATTATCCAACTATATATTTGTGTTTTTGTAGGACAAATGGTCTTCAGCTTATGATTGTAGAACTATTCTTCTTTCAATTCAAAGTTTATTAGGGGGTCAGTTTGAGTTTTTTCCATTCATGAATTTTGTATTGGTGTTTCAGCCTTTGTTTGCCTGACCAGTTTACTTTCTTGTAGCAGAGCCTAACCCAGAGAGCCCTTTAAACAGCTATGCTGCAGCATTTTGGAACAATAAAGAAGTTTGACTTCTTCTTCCGTTTTTTTGTCTGATTTTCTACCCTTTGGTTATGTTGTTATTCTGTAAAGTGGTTGAAGATGGGCTTTTACGACAATTTTAGTTTTGATATTAATTTTTCTTTGGCTAATTCCTGATTCTATCTTCTCCAGCTCAAAGTTTCTCATTTGTATTGTTAATTAAATACTAAGATAGATTCTTGAAAATATATATATATATATATATATATATTTTTAGTTATGGCTCCTGAAATCATTTGAAGTACCCATTGCTATGTTCCAGAGGGCAGTATAACATTTGGTCTCTATCCTATAATCTTGAAGCATCTGAGTGTTCAGACTTCTGGGAAGTTTTATATTATGTTGAGTGCAAATATTTATTAAACGAACACTTTTGTGCTTCATTGGGCTCTTTATACACTTACTACAAATCTTGTCAAATTTCAAGTTAAATTATATTTGCGATGATGAGACTACTGATTTTCTGATTAAGCGAATTTAAACGTGGGATAAATTAATGCTTGATGCTTTGCAGATTACAGGATATATAATGGTGCATAAACAATTTTTTTGCTGGAGAAATAGTTGAAAGCTGATTGATGCAATTTGGGTTGGACAGATCACTTTAGTTTTCAGTTCCACACGAGTAAAGCTCTGAAGTGAACTTCTAAGCCAAGAAATCTGGTGATTTTAGTGATTGTGCTGCTATGTTTACCTCTCTACCAGATATTACAATTTACAAGTCTCTGGAAAAAAAAAATGTCTTCATACTTTCTTTCTGTATAAAAATTGTATAATTGTTTCTGGCCAAAGTATAAAATGCCTCTTGATGTATACTTCTGGTGCTTCATCTTTTTATCTTTTGAAACAGATGCTTAGTCTTTATCATGAAAAGGTTGATAAACACACCAAACTGTTGAGATATGGGAGCTTATGGGGGCCATTAGTAGATAATTAAACGGCTATCACAAATAAAGATGCTTCTGGTTGCAAATGCTGTGAAAGGCTCACTTTATTTGAACATATTTTAAAAAAAGAAAAGATAAACACAGTGAATAAAGGCATAAATGTTAGATTAAATTAGGCTAACTTTTTTAGCTGTATTTTTTTAAAATAAAAGGCCCGTTTAAAAAAGAGGATTCAAATTCCTCTATTAATCCAAATCTGTTATTCTTTTGCGACAGCCAGGAAGATAACTTATTTATAAAGGAGTAAGGAGTATTTTCACTCTAAAAAATACTGATTAGTTAAAACACTTGCTAGAGTAATATCACCTTTTTAGTGCTAAAATCATGGCAATATTATCCTTGAACTAATACGTCACTTTGCTTGAAAGAATTGAAATTTAAATTTCATCATAAGTTTATAGGATAATTGAACTTATTTAATTTAATAAATAAATATATGCTATGTAATTTCCTAATTTAGTTTAATGCTTTTATTACCATGGTAAAACCATGCACATGTCATGTTAGGTGCTAGGTAATTGTGCTAAGTAATGTGATACAAAAGTAGGATGTTTCATCCGCTTTTCAATGAATTATTATATGTGTGAGAGAGATCAAGATTGAAGTCTGATAACAATAACACATTATAAGGGTTTGATACTTGTGATGTGGTATCAAACCTATGACAATTTTGAGAATGAAAAGTAGCATCAGTGTGGGCAGATTCTATGAATTTTTAAATATGTTTCATTAATAGATTAGACAGTTGAAACTCCAAGATTCCCATTGCTCAGTCACCATTTAAAATAGCACCTTGAATTATTGATTTTTGAAAAAAAAAAGAGAAGGAGAAAAGAGCTTAAAGGATAGAAGACTTGGTACCTAAAAATTGATTTTTGGCCAAAAAAAAGAAAATCTTTCTTTTGCTCTCTTGAAAAAGAAAAAAAAAACAAAATTCCTAAATTAAATTTTCTGCATAATTAAAAGAAGTTCTTCACGCCATGATAAACATAGATTGAAAGTTGTGTCTGAGTTCGTCGGAGTGAAGGTAGTATAGCAAAGCCTTTGTCCGGCAACGAATCCCTGATCATTCCAAAATGAATGATTCTTTCCTCTCGTACATAGTCAGTAATGATTGATATCTTCTTGCAGGGTCACAAAGAATTCAACCCCATCCCTTGAAAAAACGGGGAGATTGCCCCCAAGAAATCGCTTCAACTGAATGTAAGTTCTGTCCAGAGTGAAATATTCCTTCTTATTAGAATTAGATGAGTAGAGATGGATTAAAAAAAAAAGTAAAAAAAATAAAGTCAAAAGTAAAAGTAGAGAAAGTAATTTTATTTGTTGGTGTTTCTATTTTTTCCCAAGTTCCAGTAAGTGGATGATTAAAATATTACTGTGACGGTTTCAATGTAGGTGTATGAAATAATTCTGAAAACTGCTATGTTCACGTTAATGAAAACTCAAATTAATGATGGTTGGAAGATGAAGGTGAAGATAATTATATCAAAATCAACGAGAAAAATTTTATTTGCTGAAGTAGAAGATGGCTCACAAACCAGTTTCTAAAATTTCTGACTATACCATTAGGTGTAGCTGAACTTCTTGCTCAAAGCAATGCTGGTTTAAGCTGTATCAATAGCTTGTATAAAAGCTTGGCTTGTATTGATTCAACAAGATATTTCAAATCTGATATGAAGAACAAACTTCTCAATCCTATTATTGCCTCTAATAAAGTGAAAAATCAGATGTTACAAATTTATTATAAGTTTAGTGAGGATGCAGAAAGTAGGTATGTTTGTTAGTAAAGTAGGGAACTACGTTCATGGTGGCAGATGATTTGTTTGTGAAACCATTCTCATCTTCTACTACGTTGGAATTTCTACGTGCATCTAAACTTGGTGCGGATGACTTGGAGGCAAAGCTCATAAGAATTGGAGCGAATGATGTATTTTCTTCTCTCAATTCAACTTTGTTGTACATGATTCCTCTACTTCTCTGACGATCGTGGTGAATCCTTGGTGAATTTGTATGAGAATTTGATTGTTTTTTCTAATGTTCACCCTGCCTTGAACTAAATTTGAATAAATTATGTGATGCTTTATCAATAATTGATCTATCAAATTTCAAAATATTACAAAAAGCTCATCTATATTCAATACTTCCTTCGTTCATTTTTTCAAGGATTTACATCTAGTGTTTTTTTTGGTCAAAAGGATATACTTCTAGTTAAAAATGAAAATATAGTGACATTTAAAGAATTCCCAAGTTAGACTAATATTATACGAAGAGATTTCTTTTACATGAGAAAAAGAAACTTCTTTTTCGATAACTCACACACCCATTGAGAATTTGAGCTTATAATGTCACATTTAAATAGACCTCAACAGAATTGTTTAGTGTCAATTAGACTATAAGGCGTTGATGATAATAAAACCAATTTGAAAATTATTTTTTTAGGTTATAGTGCAAATTTACCCATGATATCTTCACGAACGTACCCTCATCAATAAAGTTTTATTGGATGAAAAAATGCAGACGAAAATTCCAAAATAGTGCAAAAAGTGGCAAAATGCAGACGAAAATTCCAAAATAGTGCAAAAAGTGGCGCAACCATGTTGTGTTTGGAACAACGGACTTTTTTCAATTTGACTTTTTGATAAGTAAGATTGAAGAGAAGTCAGATTGTGTAACGTGATTTATATTTGGATTTGTGATGATAGGAATGACTTTTTTTTCAATATGACTTTTAAAAACTTATTTGGATGGTTATTTTCAAAAGCAAGTTTAGATAAAAAAATTACTAAAAAGGACGTGATTCTTATTAAATAATACACATATAAAATATGCATGGTTATAGTTTAGAGAGAAAAAAGTGAAATTCAAATTCTCAGAAATTGAAACTACTAAAAATTTAATGGATAAACATGCATATAAATTAGAAATCATAAAAATTTAAATTTGCTCAACTAAATTACATAGCTTGTTAGATCACATGTCCTGTACAATTTTTTAATTAAATGGATGAAAAAATCTAGGATCATCCATATCAAATAAATGCCGTAAAAGATAACAGTGCCTGAATTAGTGAGATTTGATCAAACTAATTGAAATTCTAGATTCTAAATAATAAATAAATTTAGGTGAAAAAATAATGAATTCAATTTAAAAATGAAAGGAAAAACTGTCGATGTTCTTTTTAACTTCATAATTTTAATTTAACATGAATTTGGAAACACGGCTTTCAAAATAGGACTAGAAGCACTGCTTTCCACGTATACATGTGGCTTTGCGTAAAAACCCCATCACAATCACTAGGGCTGTTCAACATTGTCCCATCCGATCCGTCCGGTCCCGTCCCAAAAATTTTCGGGATGGGACAGAGTGCAGCTTCGGGATGGGATGGGGTCGTCCGGATCTCGTCCCGTCCCGAATATATATATGTATGTTTATATTTTTTTTAAAAAAAATACATGTGTCATCTATCTCATGTGTGAGTATATATGACTCTTTTTTTAAAAAAATATAACTCTAACTTCTAAACTAAGTTCCAACCATTCATTGATCTCAAAATTTTTGTCCGCTGCCACTATGCTCTATGTGTAACACATCACATTTGAAGTTTTTTTCAAGCTCTATTTAAATGTATAGTTGTTGCTACTTTTTTTGCTCTAATTATTATGTTTTTGGTTTATTATGTATTAATATGGAGTGCTCATGGCACTGGAAGAGATTTAATTATACTACAAAATCACCCACCAAGTGTGTTGCTATGCAACTATGCAAAAAAAAAAGATTTTTGGGTCAATTTTTTTTAATTGGGAAAAAAATTTCGAGACAGGGCCCGTCCCGTCCCGGTCCAGCCCCGTCCCGATCGAGACAGGGACAAGTTCGGGATGGGACACGGGACGGGAACCCCGTCCCGAACACTTTTCTTCGTGACAGGACGGGATGAGGTCGTCCCAGTCCCGTCCCGTCCCTTGAACACCCCTAACCATCACCCGGCATCCTCACCGCAAGGCCTGACCACATAAGCTAATCAAAATAAGTAAATAACTTCACCTCTTTTTTTGCCAGCAAAAAAAAAATAACTTCACCTTAAAAGCTAATTAGAAGTCATAAGCACATCTCCAAAAAAGCCAATCCAAAACATGACAAAAAAGCCTAAAAGAGCTTCTGCAGTTGGGCCGTAGGCCCAAACACCATACCAAACACTCACAATATTTACTTAACTTCAGTTAATTTTTACTCTCCATACTTCCCCTAATACAAATCCGCCTCTCTCGTCAATACTAAACATTGGTCTAAGTTTATAAAATTTCATTTTATGTTTTAAGACGTTCCAAGTTATATACTTGTGTAAGTTAAAAGATAGAGCAACTTTTCACTTCACATGCATGTTTTCGGCCTATTCATGTTAGAATATGCAGTCTAAGGTGACTACAGAACACAAACAGAAGTCGGCATAAAACTTTTGATGGATATATTGGAGTTCAATTATAAAGGAGATAATGAAACATCTAATTATGTTACATATATATATATAATAGATAGATAACACTCAAACTTCATCATATATGTAATTATTTGATCACTTTTTTATCAATCCAATACACATTTAAGCAGCAGCTCGCTTATTAAAATGAATTGAGCTGACAATATTCAAATACATATACTTTACGCACCTACACCGACTTAATCAGCAAGTAGATATGAGCATAGTGGTTAAGGATCAAAATAGGCAAATTGAAGAATTATAGGATTTCAAATTGGATCATATGATTCTCATTCAAGGTGACCCAGGCCTCTATTCCTCCTTCCCCAGAAGAAGTTGGCATCAGGACCCACATTTGCTTGCCCCATCAGAAGTTTTTTTCATAGAGAAACCAAACCTCACCCAGGTACTGAAGTAATTCGTCTCTATGCTTTTGTGCACGGGGTTCCATTTTGTGTTTTAGGGTTAATGCAAGTTAATATAATCGTGATCTTAATTGGATGACCATTTGCACTCATTCACTTTTAAATAAAAAGTGCTAATATATATTATAATTCCAAATAAATATCTAAATTTAATATTGGGAACTAATTAACAAATTTCAATTTGATCATATTACAAGATAAAACCATTTAGTCATAGCGGAATTTTAATATACTAATAATATTGCTGCTAAAAATTAAAATTTATGGCAGTTACGTTAAACTAAATCTGAAGTTTGCATGTAAAAAAAAAGTAACCACTTAGGAGTAGTGAGTGTCTAAAAGTTTTTTAAAAAAAAATTTCACCCCAAAAATGTTAAAACGGGAGCAATTCGGCCTTACACTTAAAAAAATTAATGTTCCTAAAAAAATAAAATTAATGTTGACAATTAAAATTTTAAATGGTAAGAGGCAAAATTGTTTCCAATCAGACACCCAGTATTTCTAAGTGCTTACTTTAGATGTAAAATTGTACATTAACTTAATATATTACATTTCTCTAATCCTAACTTGGTTGATGATTTTTCTTGTAATTACTGTTATTTATGAAAAAAATGAATTTAATATGTGAGAATTTATGAAAATTGTCAATATTTAAAGAGAAATTCTTGTGTGAACCTAGTGCACTATGTTATTTGTGGTCTGACCAATCATAAGTAAACATATAAATGCTGACGTGGAATTTTTAATCTCACTTGATGCCCTAAAAAAATCAAGTATCACATAAAAAAATTTAAATCTCATGTTCTTTCTTTTACAAGTTAATAAAAAGATTTTTATCAGTTATTTTTTTTATTGTGACAAGTCAAATTGAAAATACCATGACAAACCTTATATGTTTACTTGTAATTGGATAGACCACATATGGCGTGGTTTACCAAGTTCACGCAAAAATTGCTCATATTTAAAATGTTAATATTAGTATTTTTGTAATAAAGCCAAAGTTAGAAAATTACAAAGATATTTCATAAAATCAAGGGAACAGGATAAAACCTGAAACCATATATTTCACCCATTTTTTATAATTAAATTGATTGAACAATGTTAGCTAAAAACTTTTTTAAAAATATTATTCCTATTTCCAGGTCTACTTAAATCATGATTAAACTGATGGTAAGAAAGTTATACAACCCGTTTTTTATATATAAAAAATTATATAACCCAAATCAAATTAAATTGTTTTCAGGTTCATATATAAATCAAAGTAATCAAATTGTTTTCTCCACTACTATGGCTTCTCACCTCCCAAAGGTCAGGGGTTTGGTGTATAAAACGAGGAATCGCTAACCTCAGCACACCAAATTTGAAAGATAAAAAGATCAATGTAATTAAGAGGCCAGGCCTTCATCATATATTGGGGGCATCAAAAGATAGTCTTGAGCAGAAATATTAAAAGACGTCTTAAGTTTTGCTTTTTGTGATCATGTCTTCATCCAAAAAGCAGATTTTGTTGACTTTGATCATAGACAAGAACAAACACAAAGTACCGTATGCTGAAGCAGGGAAGGACTTTGTGGATATTCTATTAAGCTTCTTATCATTGCCCTTAGGAACTGTTTCAAGACTTGTGAGGATTCTACTGTGAAGCCTTGTAGATTCAACTGTATAATCTCACTGCGTCAAACTCTAGAAATTTTGGATATGAAATATTTTTCTTTAAAAGGGAATAAAGAAATTTTGCTAAATCCGAGAAAACCATTGAATGATTATTACAAAAATATTGGTTGTCGTCATTTTGACACCATTCTTGAAGGATTTAAGGTCTATGTTCGTGAAGCGACTTGCTATATTGTTTCTGATGATCTAAAAGCGATGCTTAGTGATATCAATACAACCTTGTGGATTCTACAAAATTTTGGAATTGAATCTGTTAACGAGAGATTGAAATTGACTCTCAATATTACTCGTAAAGAGGTGAGCATATTATATATGAAGTGCGAAAAAATTGTTCGGAGTTGTATTCCATGTGATTTTGTCTCCATTATCATTTAAATGAATTTGAATTCTTCTTTCTCAATTCAAGTCTGAAGTTTGAACCTCCCGGTTAGATTTTGTTATATTTTAATGAATTATGTATATTATATAAGGTTGTTTTTCTATCCAAATATTTAAACCAATTCGATAAGAAATTAAGAATGACCTCAAATTTATATGTCTTTAATTAATTTAATTTAATACATTGTAATATCTTTTATAATGTTTCATTATCTCTGTCACTCATTCTTTTTTTTTTTTTTTTTTTTTTGGTGCAAATCTAGATCTTGTGTCCACGATCTTCGATTTTAGTTTTACCCTCTCTTTTTTTCTTAATCTTCAATTTTTGTGCCATATATCTAAAGGCTGTTTATACCATATCAGATTTTAACTAATTAAGTATATAGATTTATCTTTCTATTAAAATAGTTTTAAGCTAATGGAACCATTTGCCTCAAGACTGCGCACGTTTGATTCATCTTTCTATTAATGGATGTAAGGCTTAATATAATCTAATACACGTGTGTTATTATTTATTTTTATTTTTGATTCTGGTTAAGGTGGTGGATCTTCTGAAGTTCTCATTATAGTCAAAGACATACACCATTGACAGATTTATTCCTGCGCAAGGAACTCCCTATTCAGAACTTTAAAACCCAAGTATTCAGAACTCTAAAACCCAAGTACAGTCCATGGTAAAGATCAATGAAGTTGAAGGCAAAGTGGGTATAAAGATGAAGGTGATGGCAATTATATCAAAATCTGCGCGCAATGTATTGTTTGTTGAGGCATCTGACGATTTCAAAAATCAGCTCTTAAGTTTCTTGACCATACCACTAGCTGCAATTGAATGACTTGAGCAGGGAAATTCTGGTTTGGGCTGCATTGACAACTTGTACAAGAGCTCAAATGATTGGAATGAAACTAAACTTTTCGATTCAAGTATTCATGATGCGAAGAACAACCTCCTCAATGCTCGTATTGCTTCAACAAAAGTCAAAAACCATTTGGTTACCAGTCTATATATTAGGAAGTTCTTCAGGGAATAATATAGGTGATGGTGTTTATGTAAAGTGAGGAACAAAGTTCATGGTAACAAATAATTTATGTATAGAACCATTCTCATCTCCCAACGCTTTGTCAGTTGTGGTCGAAGCCGAAGTTGCTGAAAGAGAATTGGAACAAATGGAGTCAAGCATTGGTGTTAATGAGGTACAGTACTAATTTTGTTCTTCTATACTAATTCAATTGATTTTGGTTTCTCAAGTGCTTTTTAGGCTTTTTGTTGATGAAATTAGGATAATGTGTGTATTTAATGTTGCAGGTATTTGGAATTTATAAGGCTTCCATGTTATCTAAGTCTGCTCTCACAATTGGATTGAGGCAATTGCTTACAATTGTTAAGGAAGAGAAGTGATGCTATGTGGGCTTAGACTATTCTCAACCATCCGGCCGTTTTTATATACCTTGGTTATCACTTTATGTGGGCTAGCTTTTCATGTTCTTTTATCTTATGTTGGCTTTTTTGTACCTTAAACTAGGAAACAGCTATGGATTTTAAACACACAGCTTATGGAAGTTATACATTTTTTTATAAGGAAGTTATAGATATTAAATCACAATTCTCAACCTCTCTTTTTTTTTATTTTATAAAATATACTTCCTCCGATTCTTTATGTAAGATATATTTGGAAAGTTGATCATATTTTCTTTTTTGATAAAGGGAGTTGATCAACTCCGAGATTGTGGCGCCATGTTAGCCTATTTTTGTAGTAGTAATAAGAGGAGACAATGGACTTTCTATTCAAGGGCATGTCAGTTACCCTTGTCCCCTATTGAACACTATAAATGCAGTTGTTTGTCTGATATACTTGTCCCCTATTTGAATATGTTGTTAGAAAATTTAAGTTTGCTAGTTTCATGGTATATTATGAAAGGTATAAGCTTGCTTGTTTTGGTCATTTGCTTCACTACTCTCTATCATTATTTCTCCTAAAAATAAATTGAAAATTTTGGTATGGCTAGTTTTATGGGGAGATGCTATCAAAATTTTTGGAAAATATGTAAGCAATTCAATCATTTTGAGTTAGTGATGATATAAACTTGACTTTGGTGGAATATGGCATAGGTTTGAATGGAATGGATTGTAGTTGGATGAATAAGTTAAGAAGTAGTAAAGAGTATGAACTTGGGGTGGAATAGTTTATTGAGTTTCCTAAAAGAAGGCACAGTAAAAATTGTATTCGCTGTATAAAAAGGTTTTCACCAAGTAAGTATGTAAATATTTTAAATTAGTAACTATGAGTGTAAGTAATATAGTTGCATGGTTCTAATTTTTATTTCATTGTAGGGCCATAATGCAATTACATATCACGTGTCAAACATGCCTTGGAAGTAACACCTTTGAGTTGGTTAAGCCTACAATAAGTCATTTGGATTATATTTATTTAAGTGTCTATCAATACGTTGAATGTAAGTAAATTATTTCCATATGTTCTAATTGTTTTTGTATAATTTACATTGCTCTCAGCAACCTAGCAACCTAACAAAACAGAATGTGGACATTATGTGATGTGTTATATGTATAACATAATTATGAGTGGGCTTCATGAGGGCTTGTCTAATGTATGTATGATTGTTATCATCATTATTACATGACCTAATTCAATTGTTTGCTTCACTTATTAATTACAATCAACTAATTGATGTTTTATCACTACACATGCTTATATGGTGTAGATTTTTGATATGGATGAGTCTTTTGATCAATATGTAATTGATGACATTCAAGATAAGTTAGGTGCCTGGTTACTTCAACATGATTTAGATTTAAAATTAGATAGAATTTACTTGCTTTGATTGTATCACATATGAGTCTGTGTTACTTTTGATTGTATGTGATGTAGAAAACATTTTCTGGTGAAATTTGTCTGTTTAGATGCCTGTTTTTGTGATTTGGATATTGCATGTATGTTAATTGTAAATATGTACATACATATGGATATGACAAACCATGATGGCAGATTTTTTTAAAAAAAATGTATTTTCCACATATATTTTTTCATGAGAAATGGGATATGTCAATTTTCCACGTCTCACGTCTCATATGTAAAAGGAGGGGGATGCCAACTTTTTTGTATTTTTCACGTTTCATTTTTATTAGACGTAAAAAGTAAAGTTTTTATATGTCTCTCTTAAAGCCGTTCTCTTTAAATGAGAAGTGAAAAGCTTAAAATATCTAACGTAAAAAACGTTTTCTGTAGTAGTGATATTTTATCTGGATGGTCTAGATTCAATTTTATTAATAATTTTATTATATATACAAAATCTAAAATCAAATCTAAACCGTCCAGATGAGATCTAGACGATCTAAATACGCCTAATTCTCCCTACTCATCTCTTTTATGAATTGGAAAACTGGTTCCTAATATTGTAAAACACACAACGGATCACAAACTTCCTCGCATGTCCCCATGAAGGATTCCTTCCCATGTGAAATTGGATCTATTCACTGATTTCTTTATCTAGATAATACCAAAATTATAATTAAACTTTAAATATTTAAATTTAAACTCTCCACATTTAGATGTCCACATTAATTTATATTTATTAATTATTTAAATCCTACAAGAAAATTTGGGAATTCTAGTTTCTCAACTTCCCTGCAATAAACACGACTAAGAATAGCTTCATAAAAATCAGTTTAATTAAAGGAAGATTAAAATATGACAATTTTACCCTTTGAGCTTTTTTAGTTTAATTTAATTGTTTTATCCCATTTTTCCTATCAAAAGGTTGCATTATAGCACAACTTCATAATGGTGCAATTTTTTTTCTTCAATTTATAAAAAAAAAAATTGAAATATTTTTCTTTGAAAAACCATTATAAAGGGTACATTTGAAATATTTTTCTTTGAAAAACCATTATAAAGGGTACATGAGACATGAGAGTGAGGTATTAGAGAGTAGAGACCCCTTGCCCAAATTTTTTCTAGATAGAGATAAAAGTTAAACCACTAACTTGGTGATGGTAGTTTTAAAGACTTTTCTATAATTGTAATATATATGTATTAAATTAGTAAACGTTCTTTCTCGCAATGTATAATTTTAACTTCAGGTACAAAATATACTCTCTTTATTCATAAATATAAGAACAAGCTAACTTTTTTAGAAAATCCTAAAAAAGTTAAATAAGTTATTTATAAATTGATTTGTCATAATTTTTTTTAAACTAGTTTATTTGAATTATAAGCTAATGTATAATCTAATAATACACAAAATATATTATGATTAAGTAGCTTGTTTAGCTTATTTCTCCAGAAAAAAAAAAGTCAAATGCATTTTATATTTAAAAACAGAAGAAGTAATTTTGAATGATAAAACTGATTGATTAAGGCATCTACAACACGCCAACACGCCAACATGCAGTTTTACTAGATAGAGAACAACAAAATAAAAAGAAACTCATCCACTAAGAGAAAATTGAAAGTGGAATTATGTGCTTACGGCTGTGGTGAGATCTGTAATGTTCTAATACAATTTCAATCTTCTATGTTTAATAATTTCAATTAATCAATTTAAATAAAAAATTTCCAAATTGTAAATTATGAGATTATGATTACATTATATCAAAACAGTTATTTAAAAAAAAATTAGATTTGACGGATTTTGGTTGCGACCCAGACTCAGCCGATCTGAGAGTAAGTGGTCCGACTGCCTTTTCACTCCACCCCACATTTTACGCCTAAATTTATGACGACCCGTAATTCAACATAAGTGGCGACAGTTCACATGAATAATAGTAGTAATAATATTTCCATAATTAAATTTAATCTATAGTCTTAATGTTTTGAATTGGGAGGAATATTTCTTTTTTTGGCTTTTGCTTAAGGACAAGTGTCAAGATCTTTATGCAAAACTCTGATACTATTGACAATATAATCTTATTTTTCTTTTTCTTTTTTTTTAAAATAAAATTTCGGGCATCCACCGTTGATAGCAGTTACTAATTCCTCTTCTCACTGATCCTCCACCTAAAGGTAAACGGCTGGCTATAAAATGCACTCCATGTCAAGGGTGGGATTCGAACACTCACCATTTTGTTAAGGGACTAAGTGAGAAAATCTTAAAGGCATACTTTGCTCATTTCATTTGCATATATCAATATGTGTATATGTGTGTGTATGTGTAAATATATATATATATATATATATATATATATATATACACAAATATAGAAACACTGAAAAAATACACATGCAGATATTAATGTTATTACAAGTTACAAATGTACCTAAAATTTGGGAAAAATGACAAATAAATACCTTCCAATTTGTAAAATCTCAATAATAACTGCACTATAGCTATTAACAACTCTACTATGAGGCATTAACAACTAGTAACAACACAAAGTTCCTTATTTGGGATTTTGCAAATTTAAAGGTATTTTTTTGTCATTTTCCCTAAAATTTGTGTGAACGTTTTATAGTCATAAGATGTATACGCCGATTATTGCTTCTATATATAGAGAAATATTTTTTTGGGTCGAATACATAGAGATATACTAATTTTTAATATATGTGAATCTCAAACTTCATATTATAACATTTATGCGATAAGTCTGTGTAAAATAAACGTTGAAGTAACTACTATAGGATAAATTGTTATTTCCTATTTTTGTTAATTTATTTTTAAAAAATTAATTAAATTTCCTACCCCATGAAATTAATGGTCGAATTGAGCTTATTCTTGCACGAAGATATAATCCCAAAGAGAATCTGTTCAGTGCTCGTCAAACAGATAAGTAGAGGGCGCAGTGCTTCTCCACTCTAGACCGTCCAGATTCAACTAGACGGTCAAGATTTAATATCTTTAAATTTCTAATTTTTAAATGAAAATATGTTTTTTCACAAAATGATAGTTAGGAGATTATCTTTATTTTAGATTTTGTACACATTAAAGTGACTATTTTTTTAAAAAATTGAATACATAAAAATATCAAATCCGGAAGTCCAAATCTAATTTGGATAGTTCAAAATGGAGGAGCATCCTCTACTCATCTTTTCAGCAAGCACTGAAACTGGTTTCATCCTAAAGGGAATTTTGTCATTATTGATAGTAGATAGTCACTAGTTAGAACCACTTACGATGCTTATACAAAAGACATGCACCAAGCGCTCGTCTCATCTGAACTGTTCAGATCTTATAAGAACGGTTCAGATTTATATATTTTCAACTGTTCTTTTTTTATAAGGGAAACATTTTTTGAAAATATGATGGTTAAAAGATTACTTTTATTTTATAAAATCTATCCATTAAAATGAATTATTTTTCAAAAAATAAGAATAAAAAATGTTAAATCTGAACCTTCACATCAGAATTAGTTGGTTCATATGTAACGAATTCATCGTGCCTATCTCCGTCATGGGAGGGGAACATCTCTTTTTCCCTTATATCCTTTTCTCTCATTTTCTTTCTTAACAACCACTAGATTTTCATTTAATGGTTTAGATTTGGGTTTATACAAAATATATTTTAATTGATTTTTAATATTGATATTATAAATATTAAATCTGAACCATTGAAAAAAGATCTAATGATTATTAAGAGAAAGAAATAAAAAAAAATGATGTAAAGAAAAAAGAGGCGGTGCTCCCCCTCTCTTTCATAGCCACCCACCGTAAGGAAATTATTTTATACCGTTTCGTATGTTTCCAATGTTCCGATGTTGACTTGAGTATCGTTTTGTTTATTTAGTCGAGAAGGAAGACTTTGTCATGTCTTCAATTACTACCCAAGCAACAATTCACCTCAATAGTTTAATCTATCTCTTAGCATTTCCTTCTCCACAAGGCACGTTACTCTTACTTTTCCACACTTCCAACACTATAAATATTACCCCTCTCTTCTTCTCTCCCAACATGCCAATTTAAACCATGGCTTCACTTAAACAAACTTCCACCTTCTTACTACCTCTCTTGCTCATCTCTTCCATCTTCTCCTTCTCATCCCACGCGGCCGGAATCGCCGTATACTGGGGCCAAAACGGCGGCGAAGGCTCCCTTGCCGACGCATGCAACACCGGAAACTACAAGTTCATTAACATAGCTTTCTTATCAAGCTTTGGCAACGGAAAAACCCCACAACTCAACCTCGCGGGACACTGCAACCCTACAGCCGGCACGTGCAAAGGCATAAGCTCCGACATCAAAACGTGTCAAAGGAAAGGCATCAAAGTTCTCCTCTCCATTGGCGGCGGCACCAATACCTACTCTCTTAACTCAGCCGCCGAAGCCAACAACCTCGCCAACTACATTTGGAACAACTTCCTCGGCGGAAGTTCTGGCTCCCGACCGTTAGGTAACGCCGTTTTGGACGGCGTTGACTTTGATATTGAAGCTGGCAACGGGCAGCATTGGGATGAACTTGCTAGAGCTTTGAAGAAGTTCAACCAAAAGCTAATCCTATCAGCCGCACCTCAATGTCCATTCCCAGACTCTCACTTAAGTTCTGCCATAAACACTGGTTTGTTTAATTACGTTTGGGTGCAGTTCTATAACAATCCTCCATGCCAGTACACAAGTGGGAATGTTAACAACCTTGTGAATGCTTGGAAGAAATGGACTACTGTGAAAGCCAGCAAGGTTTTCTTGGGGGTTCCGGCGTCCACCGGGGCGGCCGGTAGCGGGTTTATTCCTGTTAACGCTATGAAGTCTCAGGTCCTTCCGGCGATTAAGGGGTCTCAGAAATACGGCGGCGTTATGATCTGGGATAGGTTTAATGATCTCAAAAGTGGATATAGCAAGGCCATTATCAGTTCTATCTAAGGAAATACTCATAATTAGATGTGTGCATGGAATAATAAGTCGCAGGTTATGAGTAGTAGGGTTTGGTCCTATGTATTGTGAGCGTGATCGTTGGTAGAAAGCTTATGTTTATGTGATATGAATCTGAAATAAACAATAAAATATGGGGCGTTTGTTCTTTAACGTATAAATTTCATATCTTCTGACAATACAACAGTTAACCTATGTATTGTGAGCGTGATCATTGGTAGAAAGCTGCTATATGTAATACGTTTATGTGATATGAATCTGAAATAAAAAATAAAATGTGTTGTGTTTGTTCTTTAACGTATATATTTCATATCTTCTGACACCATAGTTAGTCACTAAATTATGTTAAATAAATCCGGGAAACAAAGTGGATTGTTCAAATATATGATCTTCAACAACTGACCATTTTGCCAAAAATATATGAGCGAAGTTTGAAACTAAACTGAAGTAACAGAAGCTAGCTAGTAAAGTAATACTCTCTCCGGTCCTAATTATAAGACCACTTTGACTTTTTTTGACTTTTTTTCCACCCCAAAAAACAAGTAGTTTCAGTCCCAAAAGAAATCTTTTTTCCTCAAAACTAATTTATTCTACTTATAAACTAATCTATAATCTAGTTTTATGTTACATATGTTATAATTTGGTGATCTAATTTGTTTTCTTAACTTCCACAAAAAAAGTCAAAGTGGTCTTATATTTAGGACCGGAGGGAGTATTAATCAAGTTAAATTTTTAGAACTTGTTCATTGATCGTTCATGCGTTGTTCAGATTTTGATGGATTTGTTTTCTCAAAATTGTCAAACATAGCTGCTATGCATTACCGTTCATGCACAATTTAACTAGGCCAAACACTATGTACATAGTGCGCAATTTAGACCCTCTCCTCTCTCTGTATAGCATAATTGCGATGACTGACTTTAAATTAAAATAGATAATGAGAAACTATTTCACACAAGCCATGTGATGATTTCAACTGAGGAACTAAGCTACTTGTTTTGAATATTCACTTAAAATAAATATGAAATTACGACGAATTACCAACGAAGTTTCCATTGGTAAAATTTTCTAACACTTTTTTTTATTATTAAGGCTGCCAACACTTGAATAATCTGTGTGCGTGCGTGTGAGATATATATATATAGAGAGAGAGGAGAACAATGATAAATGGAAGAACTTCAAATTTATGCAGTAGCGGCAGTGCTGATGGAGAAAAGGAACTACCAGTAATTGGGTTTATGGAAAATCAATTCTTGCAATACTATGCCCGCATACACATTTGGTCATCTACTTGTTCATTTTTTTCTTTTTTGGGTCAAAAATCTACTTGTTCCGTTCATCCTTTTTATTAATCTTTTATCTTTCCTTTGTTCAATAATAAATAAGTCATGTGAGCATGGCAAGATACAACAGCAAAGCAAGTTTGGCTATCCAAAGTAAGACCTTATTTTCAAATCCAGATGGCATATTGATGATGGTGCAGTTGGGAAAGTGGAAACGTAGAGGATCTTGCAGTGGTTTGTGGTTAGAAGACTTTAAGAAGCCTCTGTTTTCATTGGTGAAGGGATTATAAAATGAAGGGTCAGGAAGAAGAAAGGAGCGTAATAAGAAAGCATTTTTCATCTTTGAAACGAAATCTGAACCATCTTAAATTTGATATGGATGGTCCACGTTTAAAATTTTTAAACTCATTTTTTTCAAAGATAAATTTAATTTTTTAATAAATGACATTTATAAAATTAACTTTAATTTTGATTTTGTGTTCATTACAAAAAAAAATTATTAAATATATCAAAATAAATTAAAATGAATGAGAAGCCCCATTATTTTAAGATGTGTCATTGTCAAAAATGTCAAACAGTGCCACATGAGATGAAACTATGACTGAGTCAAATGGATTATAAAAATTAGTAAACTATAGGGATTGAGATGTGACGAGTCAAACTATAAGGACTGACTTATAAATTTGGTGAAATTATAAAGATTAAATGATTAATTTTCTCAATAATAAACTATTAAACCACAAACATTTATAATCAAAAGAATTTTGTCTCAAAATAGTATATCTATCTACATTTAAAATTATAATATAAATAGGAAGCAGAAGATATATATATATATATATACTGCTCCTTATTTCTTAAGTTAAAATTACACTATTAAATATTTGAAATTTTCAATAATATATTTTATATTATTTTACAATGCAAATTTTAAGTACAAATCAAAATTACACACAGTACGAACATTTTGTCATGTATTATATTCAGTTCATCTAGAAAGCATGCAAAGATGGTTTTTTCATCTACATAAAATGGAGGGCAACAGCAAACCCCCCGCTCAGGGGGGATGTTACTTTCGTTTGTTGTGAGCATGTGACATGAAAGCAACAGAAATGAAAAAAGGGTGAAGAATCTGTATGATACATCTAATTTATCCTTGGTAGGTTAAGGCCCAAGTCCAATGAGAATTATGACTAATATATAATTAAGGAGAGATATGGGATAAAATAAGTAATTTTTCCCTTAATAGAAATTCAAATGTTATGAATTTCTATACTGAATAT
Organism: Mimosa bimucronata; assembly: GCA_037074515.1. Lineage (NCBI taxonomy): Eukaryota > Viridiplantae > Streptophyta > Magnoliopsida > Fabales > Fabaceae > Mimosa > Mimosa bimucronata. Next base: position 10,303,295 of record CM073446.1, read on the forward strand.
GACTTTCCACACGTTATTTATATAATGGCGCATCTGCTGTATATGTAATCGGGGTCTAAATCAATGCTCCGATTTCGTATGGCTACCAAACGAATCGACCCTATTTTAGGTACGCCCGAAACCCAACAATGGTATTAGAACGTTAATTGATCTTGAGCCATTTTTTTTATCTGTAGCATATTGTTTATGCTTCTACCATGCATATATCGTATGTGTGTGTGAATATATGGTTCTTGAAGTATATATTTTTTTGCTTCTAAAATTCTCTTACTCTCTTGTGATCGTTTTTTTCCACATTATATATATAGATAGATTCTGGTGCTGTGTATGTTTATGTTAAGACCGGATTATAAAAGAAAAAAAAATTAAACCTTGGTTTAATTTTTTCAGTAGCATATATAAATATACGAGTTGTTTTTCATTCTGAATATTTGGTTGCATATACATGTGCTTATAGGTTTGAGAAACTCGAAAAAAATTACATAAGAGACTCAGAATAAGAAAACTTGGTGAAAACTTGTTTACATGATGAGAGAAACAAAACCATGGAATTCGTTTTCGAAATTCGGTCATTAGAAAAGAGAAGATTTAGGCTTTGAAAATTATACCATTGCTTAGAGCACAAAAAAAAGATGAAAATTGACTACTTGAGCGCAAAAAATGGATACCAAACAGCGAAGTTATGTGGTGAAGAAGAGCTGGGTCCAACTTAGGTTAGCGATTTGGGATGAGCCCCAACCCAAAATGGCATCGTTTTCACTGTTTATATTAAAAAAACATATATTATTGTGCGTTTCAATAAATAATTGGATCTTGGCCGTTTCAGGTAATGGCCTGAATCGGATCAAAGTATTAAAAAAGATCCAGGTCCTATGTGATGGGTCCAGGCGAAAAAAAGAGAGTTACTGGGCCCGATGTTAAGTAGCCCGTACATACTATTAAATAAAAAAAATCCCAATTTTTCTTCCTCCTTCAGTAGTGATTGAAGTGACATTTTAGCTCCGATTGAGACGCGATTTGTTTCTAAATATCCCTAAACTTTAAGACCTACAATCAGACATATTATTTGTCCATTTTTAAGGCATTTTTTAAATCAGCAAATAAATTTTTTGCTGCTAATTTTTATGATTTTTACGAGTTTAAATATCCTAAAATATTTACAATAATTCATAAAAATTTTATTTGAGGAAAATATGAACTTAGAGAGTTCTAAAAGCACCAAACCAAAAGAATTTTAGTCTTTTTGATGATATTCATGTAGAGAAAGTTAATCATAAGTATAATTTACATAGTACTAGATCAGAAAATGAACAAGTTCTTGGATATTGACTCTAATTGTTGATCCAAACCTAAATTACTTAGAGAAACGTAAGCTTCTAAGTGATGAAGAAAAGTAGGGATTTGTGTATTAGAGTATAAGACTCTAAAATAAAACATAGAAGAAGAAGATCCTTAAGAGGATTAAAAGAGAGATAATTCAAAGTAATGTTCATTTGAACTTAAAATGAAAGAAGAGATGTAACAGGAAGAAAATATCGATGATGCACTAGAGGAGGAACCTGAATACCAAAAAATCCTAAAGTTTAGGATTGCGATTCGGATAAACTTTAAGAAGGTTAAAATAACGATCAAATACTAAAGAGATAGTATCATATCAAAGTGAGAAGAAATTTCAAATGGAGAAATTTTCACATCTTAATTCCGGATCATGGTGAAATTCAGGAATAAAATACGCTTCAAATATGATTTGAAAGCCCAATTTAGGAGAAAAGAGTATCCTAAGCCCATTCCAACCATCAATGATTAAACCAATAAAAGACTTAAAAGCAAAGACTAAATATTTCTGTGAAGAAACTTATATAAATTGCATAAGACATTTAGAATATCTCTTTGAGAATATATAGAACCTTTGAGAAATTACTAAAACAATATAGCACATGATAACTCCTAGAAATTCATGTCATTTGAGCATATTTTCCTTGAGTTTTATTAAATCATTGATAAATTTTGGATACTCAAGATAGGAAATGTTCATTTGATTTTCGGTCGCATATTATTGTATATTTATGTAGATTTTGATTGTTTTTATAGTTAGTTTCTTATTTTGTTTTATGTAATTTTTGTAGGAATAATTTGACGCAATAAACAAGAGATTTTAGCCCTCCACTAAGCTCCCAATTGAACAAAAATAAGAAGATCATAGAAGTCAGAGCAGCCCAAGGAATAAAGAAAAAGGCAAGAAAACAGAATAAAGGGGACTTCGCCGTGGGCTCGCCGCGGCGAAACCCACGGCGAAGTACATTTGCCTCTACCTCTTTTTGGATGAGTTCGCCGTGATCTCGCAGCGGCCATATTTCTGGAATTTTTGGAAGCTCGCCGTGAGTTCACTGCGGCAAACTTCGTGTCAGCTGCGCGTTTTGACGGACTGAACTTAAATTAAAGGAAGGGTTTCGATCTCACTCTTCATTCTTCGACTTTTGGGGCATTTTGGGAGTGTTTTGCTCTGCTAGGGCTTGGAGCTTGGTGGGGATTGAGCTTGGGCTTGGAGCTTCAAAGAGATTTGAGCTTCCTCTCTTGGTTTAGCTCTTCCATCTTCATTCTCTTTTCTTGTTCTGTTTGTAATGTTGTATATATATGCTCCCTTGGAATTGTAGAACATGAGTAGCTAAATACTTTGATTCTAGGATTATTTTGAACCCTTGTATGTATTGATTCTTGATTCTTCCTCTTAATTTGTGATTAATGATATCTATGTGCTTATTTTACTCCGTTCCTAATGCATCTAAGTGCTTGATCACCATTTAGATGTTGGGTTCACTTGATTTATGACTCGAGAGAGCTAGGTTGAGTGTAGAACTTGGGTAGAGTAGTGCAAAAACCGGAAGTTTGCATGACGAATGGATGGTTTTGTTGGTAAGATAGAGATATACTTGCTAGCCTTGCATAGTCACATTAGGGTTGGAGCTAGATAATTGGGTTTTATTAAATTGTAGCAAGAGATTGTGCAATTAATAAGACTAAACACTTGTTCTTGACTTGAGAGAGCTTTTACAAGTGCTCTATGAACCCTAGATTAGCACGTGGTTTCGTTGAGAGCTTCTTTGAGGGGACGTTAACTGAGTTTTAAGAAGTATAAGGGGGATAGATAATCTTAGGACCCATTTTATCTTTGAAGTTGGAGAATCACTTGTTTATAATTTTATTTTCATTTAGCATAGGTTTATTTTCTTAGTTAATTTTTAATCTCAACATTTGTGTCACTCAAATTGGGCAAGAGTGTGACAATCATTGTTTGACCGGGTTTTGGACAAATCCTCGTGGGAACGATACTTTTCTCATCACTTTATTACTTGGCGCGACCCGTGCACTTGCGGCGCAGGGCGAACAGCACAACTTCTATCTTGTCATTTAGGAATATGAGATTCCTAAAGCCTTGCTGAATAACGATTACTGAGAACCTATTAGATTTGGTTTTTGGAAGTAAAGAGACTTACTCTTCCATTTTTTATGCTATATTTGGGTGAAATTGGCTTCACAAAATCATAAGAACATAGTAGAAATCAAGAAAACTCTTAAGTCACTCAAATAAGAAGTTAATAAAACATTTGAAAATAATGTAAGGAGAGACATGAAGAAGCAAATGACAAATACTCTTAGTGAGTGGGAGTTTTTAGAAAGCAATCTAAGAATTTCATACACTAAGTCTGAGTGGGAGCTCTTGGAAAATGATTCTTCTAAGTGTTATATGCTTTATCTTAGTGGGAGCTCTTAGAAAATAAGCCTTCTAGGAGTTTTACATGCTTTCACTACTACAAAAAGTATTTTTAACGTCACAAATTTTGGGGGTTTCCACGTCACTTTTTCAGGGGACATTGAAACAAGTGACATGGAAAATGGACTTTTAACGTCACATAAATAAGTGACGTAGAAAGTCAGAGAAACCACGTCACACATAATATTAGGTGTGATGTTGTAAGTTTCTCGGAGGAAACCACGTCACACAAATATTCTGTGTGACGTTGTTTCTTTTTTTTTTTTAAAAAAAGCATTTTTAATTTTTCTATTCCCTGTTGATATACATTGCAAATGTCTAAATGTAGGTCAGATAATACAATATACACAAAATTCAAGTTCCAAGCAATGTACAGAGCATAACAATAAAATGCTATCACTACTATACAATCACCAACATAGGCCAGACCAAAGAAAATAAGTCGAATCGAATGAAAGGAAAGATCACCAGCAAATAATTTTGATTCAGATTATTACATAATCAAAAATAAAAGGAAAAATTGAGCAATACGTTCACGAATCGCATCGATGTCTTCGACTGTAAATTCATCGATTCGGTCATAAAACTGCAATAATAATGGATACTATGATCAATACAAAGTTAGATAAAATATCATATATATATATATGTATTAATTGTATGAATCATATAATAAGCTATAGATAAGAATTTATACCTGTGGGAAGGATCCGCTACGGTCACTCTCAATAATGTCACACATATACTTCATGACATAATACCCACACTCCTTATTCGTCGGTTGCTTGGGGCACTTTATAAATCAAAGGAAATAATATAAATTAATAACAAAGTAAATAATATCTCAATAATATCTCAATTGACTAACATTGAAGGAATTTAAATCAAAATACTTACTTTAGGTCTTTGCACCGTGATGGGATTATTCATTTCATCGGTATCTTCCATAAAATGCCATTGCTGAATGCCCCTGAAATGGAACCAAAATTAGCACATATACATGAAAATAATTTATTTAACCCAAAGTAAAAAGTCATTAAAACTACTTACTTCGATAAAAGAGTTTTATAATAGGAGGTTATATTATGCCTCAAGGAGTCAAACCAAACCAAACGATGTTGTCTGGGGCAAATGACAGCTAATGACCAGTGCTTACTGAAAGACATTAAAACTATTAAGGCCACACGGAAACAACAAAACATTTGTAAATGTGCAAATGATAAAAATTTGGCAAAAAGTAATAATCACACTTACTCTTGAAGAATAGGCGCAAAATAGACAGATCCCCGATTCGCTGACATTTGATGTATGACATAAGCTCGCATCTCATCCTCATATCTCAGCTGGTCCGCCTTGTTGTTGAAGTCATCTCTCCTTGCCAAGGCCAATGGACTAAGGAATCTGTATTGTTCTGTGCTAAATTGGATGCATAGCTCATGGAAGTACCTATCGTAAAATAATTGAAATTATAAAAGGATAGAAGTACAAATATTGCAAAGACATAAATAGTAATAGTAATTTACATAGTCGCTAATTCGAGCCAGGCGAGGTCAATACAGTCCATTGTCAAAAACTCCACGATATCTCTGTCACCATTAATCGCAAATTCATATGTACGATCTGGACTGACTACTCCTGGAGGCATCTTAATGGATGTGGATTGCAAACTTGGTTGCATCTCCCGCAGGAGTTGGAGAGAAGGATATTTATCTGGAAAGACCTGTAGGTGATGAAAAAATCAGTGTTATATATTCTTACATGCTGTAATATATTAAAACAAGCAATCTCAAAAATTAAGTGTACATACCACATCAACCGGCGCCTTTTGTTGAGTCTTGTGTACAAGTCGTCTTGGCCACAAGATGAATGCCCCCATAGCATCGCCTAGTCTGGTTACTTCGCTATCATGAACAGGTATAGCTGAACCCCTCTCATTCTTTCGAACATTTGTAACGAACACCTTCACTTGGTCCTCCGGAATACGCTTATTATGTATGAAGGAGGCGTTCGGGAACTGGAGAGCTTTTGCGACCGCGCGCAGGTGAGGGACATCGAGATGGAGATAACACTCCTCTCCAACTTCAGGGTCATTGTCTGGTGTGGGATTTGATTGGTTCTCATGAATTGATCCTAACAGCACAGTGTGATTGTAGCTGTCTTTGCCGCTTGGACCTCCGGTAGCGGGGGACTCCTACAGGAGATGATATTATACAGAGTGAGTGTAGTTTTCTAATTGACAAACTCGGAAGTCGGTAATTAAAATATATAAAAGATGCTCAAACCTGCTGTCTTTGTTGAGAAGAATTTGATGAGATTCCAAGCTGTATAGTAGACGCTCTAACCTGTGCCTCAATCTGCGCACGGATCTGCTCCCCCATATAACCCGAAAGAGCTTCCTGGACCTGCGCAGCCACCTGACTTTCGAATTGTGCTGCCATCTGCCGTTGGGATAAAGCAAACCGCTCCTCCAATTGGGCCTCCATCTCCGCTCGAGCCTTAGCCACAATCTCCTCAGTGGATTCTCTACGGTTGTAGTTGGATGCGGCCAAAATACTTGGCAAACCCTACAGTCCTGGGCTCCCCGAGTACTCGGCCGGGGCGATCGGGCTTCCCAATTTCCGTGGCCAGGATGTCCATCCTCCCAGAAGGTGTGAAGGACCCTTGGGTAGCCAGCTGCTCAAGTTCGACCTACAATGACCGGAAAATCATAAGTGGTAATTTGTTATAAAACCACAAGTTAAATGAATGAACAACCAAGTAAAATACTTACAATCCTATTTGCAACTGCTTCAGCCTCCGGATTGATAAATGTTCCTTCTTTATTCTTCCTTCCCTCAGACCATTTCGTATGACGTGAGAAGGACGACGGAGGCTCTATAACAATGGTAGGATCGGACCGTGCCGCTTCCTCCATTTCCTCAAAATATTTCTCGGTCAACTTTTTCTCGACCCACTTGTAACCCCCCCGAGACATTGTGTGCTTGTAGATATTCTTTTCTTGATGCTCCTTTTGTTTTTGGCTTTTCTCCTGTGAAAACTAAACTAAGTTAGTTAACTAATATAATATGTTAAAATTCATCAGTTTTGAAGCAAAGTAAAAGATCTATACAAACCTGAAACTTTTTATCTAATCGTTTCTTAACAAACGTCTTCTAAGTCTCTGGGTCAAGAGAGGGGTAGGTCTGACAGGGATCTTGATCCATCTTGTTCCCCCGGATGTAATCTTTGGTCAGGGTAGTCTTGAAATTCTTCCACATCTTGCGCGCTTCGTTCAACCAAAAATCCCTGAACTGTTCGGTGTTTGGGACATCAAAATTTTGCTGCAAAGAATAAGAATAAAATACACATCAGTTGAGTAACTAAACAAACAAATACATGCATATTAGGAACAAACAGATAGATAATGATAAAACATACCAAGATATCTGACCAACATTGATCCTTAATGTCTTTTTCGACTTCCCTCCAATCATCAACCAATATGCTTACTCGATTCCTTGCCACAAAACCGACGTAGCTCACCAAATTCGCGCCAATTTCCCCGATAGGATTCATGTCCTCATCAAATTCCACATGGATAGGCTGCACATTTGTCCCATGACGGACAACAATGTCAGTGAGCTTCGTCGGACCTCTTTTCTTTCTTCGAGGGGGATTGTTTTGTCCCTGATTGTTAGAATCATCCTCCATGATGTACCTGTTAACAAATCAAAGATGTGAAGAGTCAGTATAAGGCAACAACTTTCACAAAAACAAAATAAAAACAATAACAGCACTTAATACATGATAATTCAAAAAGGTTATCACTTTATGTGTTATCCCATATCCCCTCACAATGATCATTTCTAGAGGCAAATTGGTCATCATCAACATCTATCAATTCAAATTCACTTGGTTCACTTGGTCCTGTGCACAAAGGTGGTATCTCATCTAGATCTAAAGTGGGAGCGCGGTCCTTTTGCTTTTTACTTTGCAACACTATGGACAATTGCTTATTTGTGGGATCTGTTACATAGAACACCTGTTTTGCGTGACTTGCTAAAATAAAAGGCTCATCTCTGTACCCAACCTTGTGAATATCAATTGAGATCATACCAGTGTGGGGATCAACTCCAACTGCACTATTGTTAACCCACTTGCATTTAAAGATTGGAATTTTGAACTTGGTGTAACTAACTTCCCAAATTTCTTCAATTACCCCATAATATGCCATGGAAGCCAATCGTGGGTTTTTATCTTTCGAACTGGAGAAGTGCATCGCTTCGGCTACCACCATCACGCCACTGTTTTGCATGGTGCTGTTGTTGTCCTGAGCCTTAGTGTAGAAACAATAGCCATTTATGTCAAAAGAGCCCCAAGTAACAACCTCAAAACGAGGCCCTCCTGCTAACCATCTTATTGTATCCGGCCCACCGGTCTCCTTTTGAACTTTCTCTTTGAACCACCCAATGAATGTCCTGTTATGCTCGTTAGAAATCTGCATGTCACTCTTTTTCGGGTTCTTTTCTTTCAGGATCCTCTTATGCTCATCCAAATAAGGCTGCACTTCTTCCATATTATTCAAGATGTATAGGTGTGCTTGTAACACCTCTTCACGGCGCATAGTCTTCACTTTGACGCCACGTACCCCCTTACCGATCCCATCTTCATGTCGTGGGTTTTCCTCAACCCCTTTTAGATACGATTTGCAAAAATCCATTGCCTCCTCAACTATGTATCTTTCAACAATTGATGCCTCAGGTCGATATGGGTTCTTAGAATACCCTTTCAAGACTTTCATGAATTGCTCGAACGGGTACATCCACCTTAGATAAACAGGGCCACACAGCCTTATCTCCCTTACCAAATGAACAATCAAGTGCACCATAATATCGAAAAATGCTGGAGCAAAGAGCATCTCTAGTTGGCACAATATAACATAACCCTCATTTTCCAACTCGTCGAGCTTTTCAGTGTCGATGACTTTGCTACAGATCGTATTGAAAAACATACACAGTCTTGTTATGGTCATCCTGACATCATCTTCCAAAATGCCTCTTATAGCAATTGGTAAGAATTGTTGCATCAATACATGGTAATCATGCGACTTCATTCCCACCAACTTCAAATCATTCATAGACACAAGTCTGCTAACATTGGAGGAATAACCCTGCGGAACCTTGATCCCACTCAAACACTCACACAGACTTTTTTTCTCCTCTTTGGAAAGTGTATGAGCAGCAGGTTCCATATAAGCCCTCTTGCCATTTTCACTGACTACAGGATGCAACCGTGGTCTTATGCCCATTTCAACCAAGTCTAATCGAGCATTGAGTCTGTCCTTTGTCTTCCCCTGTATGTGCAACAGTGTCCCAACAAGACTATCACCAACATTTTTCTCCACATGCATCACATCTATACTGTGCCTCACATCGAGATATCGCCAATAAGGTAGATCAAAGAAGATTGACCTCTTCTTCCAAATAATCTTCTCAGAACCGGTCTTCGTCTTCTGTTTCTTACCGAATACCATATTGACATTCTCAACACGACGGTAAACTTCCTCCCCGGTTAAGGGGGTCGGAGCAGATCGGTATTCAGATAAGCCATTAAAACACTTCTTTAGTCTACGGTAAGGATGGAACCGATCAAGAAACCTCCTGTGACCGAGGTAGACGGTTTTTCTTCCGTATTTGAGATAGTGGCAGTGTGTGTCAGACTCACATATAGGGCATGCCATAAAACCCTTCACACTGTAACCAGAAAGATTGCCATATGCAGGGAAGTCATTTATTGTGGTAAACAACATAGCTTGCAACTTGAATGTCTCCTGCCTGTAAGCATCAAACACATCTATGCCTTCCTCCCACAACATCTTCAAGTCCTCAATCAAAGGTGCCAGGTAGACATCGATATCGTTACCAGGCTGTTTCGGCCCTGAAATCATCATTGACATCATCACATACTTGCGCTTCGTGCACAACCAAGGCGGCAGGTTGTAAATGACCAGCAAAACTGGCCAAGCACTATGTGTGCTACTGAGACTCCCGAAAGGGTTGAAACCATCCGTACACAGTCCGAGACGAAGGTTCCTCGGCTCACCACCAAATTCAGGAAACATGGAATCTATCTTCTTCCATTGAGGAGAATCAGCAGGATGCCAGAGATATCTTCCATCGGATATTCTCTCATCACAATGCCACCTCAATTTCTTTGCTTCTGCCTCATTTGCAAACAAGCGTTTAAACCGTGGAACAATTGGAAGGTACCACATTACCTTCAAAGGTACCCTTTTCTTTGATCCATCATCATCACCAACGGCATCCTTCCTCGGTTTGTACCTCAAAGTATGACATTTTGGACACTCTTTTAGGCCCTCATACTCTTTCCTGTATAACACGCAATCATTAGGGCAAGCGTGTATCTTCTTATACTCCAGCCCATCTTGCTTAGAACTTTTTTAGCCTCGTACATACGCTTCGGAAGCACATTGCCTGCCGGGAACATATCACTCAAAGCTTCAAGCATATGTGAGAATCCCGCGTCTGCCCACCCATTTTCTGTCTTTATTTTCAACAATTTCAGGACGCCGGTTAACCGAGTATACTTAGTACACCCAGGGAACAACGGTGTCTCTGCATCACTCCTCAACTTGTCGAACTCATGGACCACAGAAAATGACTCCGCCCCAATGTCATTAATCATCTCGTCCATTCCATCATCACAAACATCATCCACCGCTTCTTGTACATTTTGTGACGGGCACGCATGTACAATACTTCCCAATTCCCCATGCCAAAGCCACTTCTTATAACGGAGATTAATCCCATCACAAAGAAGGTGATCCCTTATATCATCAATGCTCTTATGATAAGCATTTGCACACTTCACACAAGGGCAAAGATACATGCCATTCTTACTGGACACGTTTTTTTTGGCAAATTCAATAAATTCTTCCACACCCATCTGATACTTTTTAGTGGTTTTCAATGCATGCATCCAACTACGATCCATTCTGTTAAACCTATACCGTCTCCAACAAACTAGTCAAGTTTATCTCACTACATTATTAGGAAGAAATGGGCATGCTATGCATATCTTCACTTCATGCAAATTTTTAAAAAAATTTGGCAAAGCCTCCTCTTGTAAATGTGACATCCAAAAATTACATTTACAATCCAATTTCACTCCAGTAATTTGAAGTGATTTATAGAAGCAAAACCAGCATGTAAAATGCAACAAAGGAACAAGCAACAATGCAACGAAATTCACAACGATTTTAGTAGCAACAAGATCTATTAGACAAAATAAATCTTCAGCAATTTGAGAACAAAAACCAATAGCAAACCAATTTACAAGACTTATAAAACATTTTGGCAAGTATGCAATATTTGCAGCAACTACAACGTAACAGCATTTGCAAACCAATCTACAATTGAACATTAAACATTCTATGGCAGACCAATTTACAAGACTTACAAAACCATTAAATATTCTATGGCATTTTTTGCAATTTACAATTGAGAAAAAAAAAGGCAGCAGATTTAATTATCAGGAAAAAAAAGGAACCTCGATGAAGTGAAGCTGTGAACGGAGGCACAATTGAAATTGCTGAACCCGATAGGAGGAAATCAGAGCTGAAAAAAACTTTGAACAAGTAAAAAAAAAAGAACCAGATAGATAGAATTGCATATTTAATTACCAACCAGCGAAGTTTTCAACAGATATATTGATGAAAACAGCAGCTATTCCAGTACTTGTTAAAATTTGATGAAATACACATAATCAACAATAATTTAACATATATGAGAAAGCTAAGGATATATAAGGTGCATGCATGAAAGGCATAACATCACTAAGCTTTATGCCTATGTCTCATTTTTTTTCCTTCTCCAAAAAACGATTTTTTAGAATTAAAAAAATACCATCAAATCTGCATTAGAATAATAATAATTTATAAAAACAGAACTAATGAAAAATAATCACAGACGCAAGATAATCAAATTAAAAAAAGAAAAGGATTTTTCTAACCACATACCAAACGAACCATTAATTGTTCAACCATGGCAATTCAGAACCAGAGCTTATAAAATTGAAACTACCAGAATATATATACACTTCAAGGTTAAGATAAGAAACTCAAGCAGAAAGAAGAAGAACGTACCAATTCCTATGAGCAAAGCAAAGAACCATTTCACCACCAACAAATAGCCCACATTACAGCTTCCCTCTAAGCTCCTATCAATATCAAATTACAGAAAAAATAAAGATTTGATTCTGAACTATAACAGAAACTGAAATAGCAATAGCAAGAAGAACGTACCAATTCTCAATGACTTCATAGTGTGGGGGGTTTGTGTTGGGGGGGTGGGGGTGTGTGGCCGTGGGGGGGTGGGGGGTGTGTGGCCGTGTGTGTGGGGGTGTGGGTGTGTGGCCGTGTGGGGGTGGGGGGTGGGGTCCGTGTGTGTGTGGGGGGTCCTCGGGGTGGGGGTGTGTCTGTGTGTGTGGGGTGGGGGTGTGTGTCCGTGTGTGTGTGTGTGGGGGGGGTTTGGGGGTGTGGTGGGGGGGTCTCGGGGTGGGGGTGGGGGTGTGTGGGGGTGGGTGGTGAGCTTTGGGGGGGGTGTGTGGTGGGGAGCTGGCTCGTGTTGGGGGGGTTGAGAGCTGAGGGTTTTTTTTTTGGGTGAGGAGCTGAGGGCTTTTGCTTTTTTGTTGGGGGGGGGGGGCGGCGGGAAGGGGAAAAATTGGGGGGCAGGAAAAATGAAAAAAAAGAAAGAAAGAAGGTGGGGGTATTCCACGTCACACCACAATGTGGTGTGACGTGGAAACTAAGCTACAACGTCACACCACAATGTGGTGTGACGTGGAAAACCCCCCTCCTTCCTTTTGTTTTTTCATTTCCCTCCCCACATTTTTTCATTTTTTTCAGAAAACACTTTTAACGTCACACTAAAATTTTAGTGTGACGTGGAAAAGTTTCAACATCACACTTAAAATTAAGTGTGACGTTGTTTCTTTTTTGTTGATTTTCAATGTCACATTTTTAAATAAGTGACGTTAATTGGTAACATAAAATGGGCTTTTTGTAGTAGTGTTTATCTAAGTGGGAGCCAATGTCAAATACTCTAAGTGGGAGCTATTGACATTGCTTTGTCTAAATGGGAGCTTTCAGAAACTAAGTCTTCTGAAAAACGTAATTGAGCATATTTTAGAAAGTACTTGTGTGAAATTATTGATAGATGATAATATTATTAGTATAATCTATGTGATGGGAGGTACAAACTTATTCTCTTGATCGTTGACCCAAGAGTGTTATTATTTTTCTAATTAAGAATAATACAAGTAGATAATATTGTATACTTTAATATGCTAATAATAGGTAAGTTCTTGGATCATATCATACTGTGAAAAACTAGACAAATAGGATGATTTGAAGTAATAAAGCCAAAAAAGGCTACTAAGAACAACGCTACTACTATAAATTTAACGAGGACAAATGTGATATCTGATAATTGAAAATGTCTCATATAATTAAATAGATGTTGTCATGTCATTGACAAGTGTCATGATAAAACCTAAAGTTGAAAAGTCAGCTTAACCTATAAGAGAACATGAGACCTACATGACTTCAAAAGGAGAAATGATATAGCATAAATCACCCTATAGAGTGCCAATATGATAAAAATCCAACAACAAAGAACCATGTGAAATGTGTAAAAGGAAAATTTTAAAAATTTTCCATTATACAAGTTGAAAAAGGATGTCAATTAAGTTTGACAAATATAACCTGAGGCTTGACGCCTTTGATGAGATAACATCTATATGAGATAGCCAACAAGACAAGGAGATTGAAGAAAGTTGATTGTATATTGTTGAATGAACAATGCGTGCAAATTGTTCGTAAGGGCTCTCTTTTCTAGTAGGGAGCACATGAAAGTCAAGTTAAAACAAAGAGAAACTTTGTTACTTTCACTACTACACAAAAGGCCTATTGCGGCGCTTATTTGGGCTTAATCGCGGCGCATCCAAAGTGCCACTATAGCCAGCGCCGTGATAGGTTTTTAACAAAATTGCAGCGCTTAGATAGGCGTACCATGGCGTTTATTTAAAAAAGCGCAGCGATGGGCCCACCTATCGTGACGCTTATTACACAAAATGCCACGTTAGGCGTATCTATCATGACGCTTATTTTTAAAAAAGCGCCACGGTAGGGTTCTATTAAAAAAAAGAATTTACCTATCATGGCGCTTTTATTTTATTTTAAAAAAATATTGTTACTTTTTAATAATGTCCCATATCTACATCTTCTTCAACCATAATAAACGACAAAAAAAAAACTTGAACTCAACATAATTTTTCAAATACAGTGCTAGAAAGGTCAATCTTTTCAGTTTTCATCTTCAACCATTTCAGTAAGCTGCAAATACTTCTCCCTAATAAACGTCAAAAAAAAAATACTCCTCCCTGATCTTTTCATCTTCTTATTTTAGACTAATGCAGTAAATCAACATAATTTTTAAATTGAACTCATAATATTTCTATACCTCAATAATCAAATCAAGTCCTTCATCCTTTCTAAAACTTTGTTCTCCTGCTGTGCTTGCATGTTGACTACAAGTTTCCACATTACCCTGCAAAATGGTTCATAAGGTGAATTGTAAAAATAATTACTGATGCACCAGGTGACAGATGTAGATCTGGAAATGCAGGATTAACTGCTTCATTCTGCAAAAAAATAAAAAAAAATAAAAAAAAAAATAAATAAATAAAAGAGTGGTGCACAATAATTCCTTAAAAGAGATAAATGAAAACAAACCCAAAAAAAATGGACGAGCCAAATTGCAAGACCAGCATTAGTTAATAAGTGGAGACTTCCATATAAACCACAATGAACTTGATCTGCTCCCCACCCAAGTAATCAAATTGGTTACGAGTAGCTAGATATATGAGGAATGTAAAGGACATACCTGTAGCATAGTAACCTGAGCAGAGAGGTTATTTGAAAGAAGGTGAAATACTACAAGCATTTTCCTTTTTTGTTCTGCTTCAAAAAAAACTTAAAATAATTTGGACAAACTGTAACGAAGAAGAAATTGAAATTTACCGAACCAAAAATCTAGAACTCTCGTTTTCACTGCAATTATATCTCTTTTAAAAAATGAAGAAATCACCATGATGGATATCCTTGAAAGTATTCTTGTGTGTTGGTGCTGCCAGCAGCAAGATCCTTATTTGTAAGAGCCATCTGGGTACTTGTTACTTGGCAAAATATATATATATATATATATATATATATATATATATATAAGCTGAAGTATTAGCTCAAAGAAAAACACTTCCTAACATTCTAGCATTTTAAGGTGTAAGGCTAATCCAATCGAATGATTCAACATTTCACAACCTCAATTTCAAAGGAAGAATGTGACGAAATAGAGGTCAAATCTAAGATATAATTGAGTATAAATGATCAAGCAGGAACAAGAAAAACAAAGTTGAAGCCAATATACTTCTTGTAAGTGCAGTCACAAGAATCACAAATTGGATTCAAAGAAAATTATCCTTACGTCAATATATTGAGTGATTACAATCAACTTGTACATGACTGAACAGAAAACCTCAATCTCTAAGCAGAAAAGTGCCAAGTTCCAGATCCAAAAGGCAAAGAACTAATCCAAATCAAACCATAACAAAACAGGACATCATATGTTGTAGTATGACAATTTCCTGAAATTTAATCTCAGATATATCTGCAGCTATCCTATTGGCAAAAGCAAACTCACAAACTATTTGTCAATTAATTATATTTTTGGAGGAGGACAAACCTTTTCTTTATGTTATCACTAGACATATTATGGTCGACTCCAAGAATATCATATGGGCTATCAGCCTCAGCTTCCATGATTTTTGTGACCTGAAATAAATGGTTGAGAAACCAAAAGAAAGATGAATTGCTCAATGCCTTACCAAAATTAGAGTATAAACTGACTATTAAAAGTTCATTTGAATGGATAATAAGTAGAGAAAGATGAGATATAACACAATTATCTGAAATCCTGGATGAAATGTCTCTTCATTTTGGGTCTCAATATTGAAAAGAGAAATGAAAAAATGGAGATATGCCCACACAAGACAAAACAGATGCCAAAATAGAGGCCACCAAATTGAACTCTAAATTTTCAGGTTTTCAAGAAAAATGCTCCCTTAAAATAAAAATACTGTACACCAATTGTACAAACCAAGGCTTTTATCTTATCACTTACCACACAGAAGTTTAACGTACGTACATCATTTTTAAAACGAAATTAAAATGTAAAAGGCATTGCAGGGACCACCATTCTGCAGAAATAATATATCAACAATTAAAATAACACCAACCCCATTCCAAAGAACCAACAAGAGAAGAGAAAGGATATAATCCTCAAAAATTATTGAATTACACATTAAGTTTGTAAAGAGAAGAAGTGTCAACTTATGAAAAAACAGTTAAACTTCTGTTCAGATGGGAGATATACATGATGCATTCTTTTATTTATAGGCGCAAGTTTACAACTCAAAATCTCATCATGATTTTTTTAGCACACAGGCATATCTTAATTGGAAACAATCTTGTTCAAGGTAAAACTAAATGTGAGCACTTCTGTTCTCAAAGACATTTGAAATATGAGTCACCATGTTTAATTAAGGTATTAGCCCCTTCCAGTATATAACCTCATTGCTAAGTCTCATCACGCTGAATGTAAAGCCCCTTCCAATATATAACCTCATTGCTAAGTCTCATTACGCTGAATGTAAAGTGTGAAATATAAGAAATATAAATTTCATGAATACAAGTGGGGATAAGAATTGTGAAAATTACGGCAAAAAAGAGATGACACAGTAACAGAACAGATACACAAAAATAACTTCTTCTCACATACCAAAGAGATTACTTATTCATAACTGCAAACACAAAACCCGAAAGTCTAACAACGAAGAGTCACGCACGAAGCCTCGGTAATGCTTACTTCTTAAAGATCAAGAGGCCATCATTAATTATGGAAAGGAATTCATCTACCACATTTATATATATATATATATATTGGATGCATCAAATCGAACTAGAGTAGTATTCTGCGAAAATATCAAACTTGTTTCTCAGACATCACGTCTTCATCCGAAATTAAGAATCAGATTCCCCTCACTCTGGTCGTTGACAAGAAAAAACAAAAGGTACTGTATGCTGAAGGCGGGGAATAACTTCGTGGATGTTCTACTTAGCTTCCTAACGTTGCCCTTAGGAACTGTTTCAAAACTTGTGTGTGAGGAATCTACTATACAGCCTTGCAGATTCAACTGTATAACATCGCTGCGCCAAAGTGTACAAAGACTTGACCCAATGTTTTTTTCTTTTTATGAGGATAAAGAAATGTTGCTGAATCCGAGAAGCCCAATGAAAGATTATTACAAAAATAGTTATGGTAATGGCTATGACAACACAGCCTTCTCAAAGGGCTTTACGGGCTATCTTCGCGAGATGATACCTTGCTATATTGTTTCTGATGATTTAAGAGTGATGCCCAGTGAAGTCAACACAACCTTCTGGATGCTTCGAAATTTTGGACTTGACTGTTACCGAGAGATTGACTGCGAGAGTCACTCAGAAAGAGGTGAGCATATTTTATATATTGCATCACTCTAGTCTTTCTTACATGTCTTGTTTGTCTTTCTTACATGTCTTGTTTAATTTAGAAATTTTTTGATCCTTACTATAAGACCATCTAGAGAGTAACCAATAATGGTTTTGGAATTTTGCAAATTAATATTATCTGGATATAATATATCAAGAAAGATGTGCAGTCTATTAACGCTACTACCAAATATTTAATCATGGGGTTTAATCATGGGTGGGGCAAACCTTTTTATTCTGGTTCATGGTTTTTCTTGGTTATATGGTTCATCTTGGGAAAAGATCAAGCTTCAAGAAATAGTGAATAGTCTTATGAATACACAAATGTATAACTCCCTAGGAATTTATATTCATCATCACTACAAGAATTGAGATAATTTGAATACACATTTATAGGATAAAATTGGAAAAACTGGTCAATTTATAATATTAATAATATTAACAGAGTGGTATAATAAAATTGATGATATAGAGTTCTGGTATGTGTGCGTATGTAGTAATGAGTTCAAGTTTCAACCATTATATAAGCACTTTTATTATGAAGGTGGTGGATCTTCTTAAGTTCTCATTATGGTCAAAGACACCATTGATAGACTTTTTCCTGCGCAACAAACTGATCCAGCTGATTCATAACCCTGGAACCCATGTTCTGCCTAAGGTAAAGATCAATGAAGGTCATGGCAAGCAGGGTAGGAGGATGAAATTGAAGGTAGTGATATCGAAATCTGAGCGCAAAGAACTGTTTGTTGAGGCACATGAAAATTTCACTGATCAGCTCTTAAGCTGTATTGATAGTTTGTATGAGAGCGACTTGTTTGAATGCAGCTCGAGATTTTTATCTGAGTGGTTTAAAGGACAAGCTCCTCAACCCTCTTATTACACCATTTAAAGTAAGAAACCAGCTGTTACCCATTTATGGTTCTTCTTTAGGGAATATAACTAGTGGTTATGTTAAGCGGGAAACAAAGTTCATGATGAAAGATGATTTGTGCGTTGAACCATTTTCATCTTCTGATGCTTTGTCATTTCTGGTTGAGTCCAATGTTGCCGAGTGGGACTTGGACGAAATGGACTTAATCGTTGGGATTAATGAGGTATAGTTCTTACATATGCTTAGATTAATATTATAATTATATATTTTTCTTATATAAAACATTTTAGCAAAGTACTATATATTTTTCTTTCAATTTCTAATTCTAATATAGTGAATTAATGAACAATATATATTGATCATATTAAAAGGGATAATTACTCACATACTCCCATAATTATTGAAATACAGTTTTTGAAAATTAGATAAAATTTTCCTCAACAGCCAAAAACTCAGGAAATATTTTTGGGAAGTTTTTCTTTCTAAATATAATTGAATTAAACCCTTATAGGAATCCCTCTAAGCTAGGCCTGAATTAGAAAAAATAATGCCGAAGTTCTGTACAATTTGTTACCCTAGTTCATGTTGATTAAGATAGCGATTCAAATGATTCTTTTGATCGTAAGGAGCTCCTAATTCTACAACCAAAATCTTGTGTTGCTTGATTAACCCTATACTCCTAACTCTTTGATGGAATTCCACTCAAGGAATTACAATTACTCCTCATGAGATTAACAGAATCGAAAATTTGCTCTTAAATTGCAAATATTTGGCGTCAAATTACTAGTTGAGATTCCTAGACAAGCAAGGGTCAAAACTAAAACTTTCAATTAAACATATGCATCCATACAATCAAAAGAAATATCAGTATAACATTGAGTCAAAATCAAATCCAAGCAATCTAGAGAAATAATAATGTTTATAATCACAGAAATCTCATCTAATTACCCTAATGATACTCCTACAATCCTAAAAGAGCAACATTGAATAATTAGGAAAAAGACTATGAGAAAACAAGTACTCCCCTATTGACATCCAGAAGCTCATTACATTGGTCCATCCACCAAGACCAAAATATTTAGTTGTTGCATGCTTTTTATGGGAAGATCAGCTACTAGCGACTGAGAGGGATGGGAGGAGAGAAATAATTTGAGATTGGGGTTTGTGGTTGCCAAAATCTAGTTTTTTTTTGCCCTAAATCTTGGTATTTATAGGTTTAGAAGAGGCCAACTCAAACTAAGATATCTAGAGAGCTAATATTTTCAAAATTTATGAAATATACATGTCAGATATCGGGGGTTTAAGCTTCCTTTCTTGACCTTCTAGATGTCCTGCGTATCAAAATTTAACAAAACAAACATCAAATGTCTTAGAAAATTAACTATTCCCAATTAATCGCCACTAATTATGACACTTTTACCTTTATTTTATTTCCATTTAAGGATTTGTGGCATTATTTAACTTTATATTAGACCAAAATCGCATTCTAGACATGTTAAGACTTCCAAATAAGCACATAAAACTCATACAATTCTTAGGGATTTGTCAAGTGTATAAGTAATTCTTCTCATTATAATTTAAAATAAACCAGTTAAGCATGGCATTTAATATAGTAATAATATATGTTGTCATTAAAAATGAAAATATAATGGCAGTTAAATAATTCCCAAGTTAGACTAATATTATTTAGGACTGCACAAAGACTGAGCAGGACCGGGTTAGGTATATGCCCTGAGTCCCGTCCTAAAAATCTCCAGGCTTGGTTTTTTGGCCCGAAACCCGGCCCTGTCTTGTTTGGCCTAGGACCAAGACCGGCCAGGACATGTCCTCCAGGCCAAGGGACATGTCTTGTTGGTCCTTAAAACAACCAGCTCTTGTCTTGTTGGTCCTTGAAAAAAAGACCATCTCTTGATATTTTAACCAATGAAGAACAATTTTCTCAACTTGTCATCAACTTTGGTAAAAAAATCTCATCAATATAGCATTTCCAGAAAACTGACCATCATTAAACTTACAATTAGAAACAAAGATACTAAAGAGTACCACTTTCGAGTGTGTGTACATGTAGCGCCCTTGGGTCCGTCCTTCAAGAAAATAAGAACCAAGAGGATAGTAGAAGCTAACCCCCGAGTGTCGTTCGCTTGAGGATCCTAACGCAAAAGATGACCTAGTAGCTAAGATGCAAACTAACAAAAGCGAGTAAAAATATTGTATTTGGTTTTTTGATAGGTGCTAAGCTCCTAAATTTCACATATTTCATCACAATTTTTCCCCATTTGTATATATATTTTTGAAAGTGACGTTTTGAAATGGACATAAAAATTCAAAGAAAATCCTTAATGAAGAAGAAAGTGAAGAGCACCGAAATTGGGGTAGATCGGTGTAGTGCTGCCTCGGATCCGCTCTTCAAGAATTTTAGACCCAAGGGGTAGTGGAAGCTATCCCCGGGTGTCGATCTCAAGGAGCCCTAATGCAATTTGATTCCTAATAGCTAAATGCAAACTTGATTCAAACGAGTAAAAGGCATTGTATTTGATTTTTGTAAGAAAAGTGTGTGATATGCTCAAAAATAAATTGATATTGGATAAAGAGGGATTTGGATTAAAATGGGATAAATATTCTTGGTGATAGGTTGGTGATAGGAGACTTAAACAATCATTGCTTCAATTAATTTTTTTTGGGGAATTCTTTGGCTAATTAAAAGATCCCTAGAGGAATCCCTTTAGGCTAGGCTTGAGTTGAGTAGATTAGTACCGGAATCCCGCTTACTAATCCCTCAAACTCCAAGTTGATTAAGCCCAATAACCAAGTTGAATTTGCTAATTGCAAGGGGCTCCTAATCCAACAATAGGAATCCCTAATTGCTACTTAATTAATCCTAGGTTTAAATTCATTATTGGAATCCCACATAATGAACCAAAACTTTAGGATTGAAGCCCAATGCCACTCACGCAATTAACAAGTTCAAGAGCCATTTTCCAAATGCAATTACATGATACCATGATCCCACTGCTCCATTTTAGACTCAAGAGATGCAAACCTCGCATCGTTGCGAGCATTCATGTCCTCATGCATCCTTTGCATACTCTTGAGAATCCGATCACATGAATCATCCCCTCTTGGTGAATCTTGGGGAATTAAGGACTTTGGAGAAGAAGAAGATTGGCCCTTGTAGTTGTTCGCCCTGCGCCGCAAGTGCACGGGTCGCGCCAAGTAATAAAGTAGTCAGTAAAGTATCGTTCCCACGAGGATTTGTCCAAAACCCGGTCAAACAATGATTATTACACTCTCGCCCAATTTGAGTGACACAAATGTTGAGTTTGAAAATTAACTAAGAAAATAAACCTATGCTAAATGAAAGTAAAATTATACACAAGTGATTCTCCAACCTCAAGGATAAAATGGGTCCTAAGATTATCTATCCCCCTTGTACTTCTCAAAACTCAATTAACCTCCCCTTAAAGAAGCTCGCAACGAAACCACGTGCTAATCTAGCGTTCTTAGAGTACTTGTAAACGCTCTCTCGAGTCAAGAACAAGTGTTTAGTCTTATTTAAGTTGCACAATCTCTTGCTACAAGTTAATAAGACCCAATTATCATGCTCCAACCCTAATGTGACTATGCAAGGTTAGTAAGTATATCTCTATCTTACCAACAAAACCATCCATCCATGCAAACTTCAGGTTCTTGCACTATTTTACCCAAGTTCTACACTCAACCTAGCTCTCTCGAGTCACAAATCAAGTGAACCCAACATCTAAATGGTGATCAAGCACTTAGAAGCATTAGGAACGGAGTAAAATAAGCACATAGATATCATTAATCACAAATTAAGAGAAGGAATCAAGAATCAATACATACAAGGGTTCAAAATAATCCTAGAATTAAAGTATTTAGCTATACATGTTGAACAACTCAAAGGGAGCATATATATACAACATTACAAACAGAACTAGAGAAGAGAATGAAGAAGGAAGAGAATAAACCAAGAGAGGAAGCCCAAATCTCTTCGAAGCTCCAAACCCAAGCTCAATCCCCTCTAAGCTCCAAGCCCTAGCAGAGTAAAACACTCCCAAAATGCCCCAAAATTCGAAGAATGTCGAGCTAGATCGAAACCCTATCTTTTATATCACTTAAATCTGTCAAAAAACGCGCAGCAGAGCACGCAGTTCGCCGCGGCGAAGTCCACGGTGAGCTATGATCGTTTCTGCCTCTTTTTGGGGGTTTTGGCTCACCGTGAGTTCGCCGCGGCGAGCTCATGGCGAACTGGGACCTGTCGGTAATTTTAGAAATTCGGGGACCTGTCTGTAATTTGGGAATTTCGAGGTCCTTTTCTGTAATTTTTACAATTCGTCCAGAAACTTGTATTTTCCCTTTTTTCTTGAAATTTCAGCTTCTACCCCCAAATTCTCCCCTTTTTAAGTGTTCTTCTTAATCCGGATCCCTTGGTTATTGCATCAAATTATTCCTACAAAAATTACATAAAACAACATAAGAAATTATCTACAAAAATAACCAAAATCTACATAAATATACAAGGATGTGCAACCAAAAATCAAATGAACATTTTCTTAGCTTGAGATCCAAAATTTATCCATAATTGAATAAAACTCAAGTAAAATGTGCTAACATAACATGAATTTCTAGAGGTTATCAGTAGTTGGTCATGGCATTGTTGTTGTCTCTCCACCGGAAATTAGGGTGTGACCTTTACCCTTCATTGTAGGTGTTACTATGGGGATCCCATTTTTTATTGGGATTGGAGCTGGACCTCCCTTGGTACATAGCATTGGCTTCTACCGGCTCACTTGGACAAAGGCTTGTAATGTGCATAACTGACCCACAATGCTCACCACTTGGTGCAACTAAGGCCTTAGAGGTAGAGGAAGTAGGAGCACACTGTTGCATGCTAAGGTTCCTCAACTATGAAGTAATGAAGGCAAGTTGAGAAGTAAGTTGGGAACTCAAAGTATCCACCTTAGCCTCTAAAGAATCCATCCTCCTTGTTTGTTGTGGGTTCGAGCTCACCTCAAACACCCCTTTGGAACCTCTTCTGTTGTATTGTTGGGTGTTTTTGGCTCTCAATTTGATCATGGCCCAAGCTTCCTCGACGGGCAAGTCTTCTAAAGAACCGCCGGCATTAGCATCCATGATGCCTCTCTTATTAGGCAAGAGCCCCTTGTGGAAGTATTGAATCAACTGTTCATCTATGATCTGGTGGTGGGGACACTTGGCTAATAACTCTTGAAAACGACACCAATACTCATAAAAGCTCTCAGATGGATCTTGTCTGATGGAATAAATGTCCTTCTTCAAATCCTCAGTCTTAACATCCGGGAAGTAATGCTCCAGAAATGCCCTCCTCAAATTGGCCCAAGAAGTGAGGGCATTCTCATCATGTCTCGGTAGAAGTCTAAACCACTCTTTGGCTTTTCCATCCAATGACAAGTGAAAGACTTTCAACTGCACATCGTCAACATTCGCCCCAACCGGCTTCATACTTGAACATGCGAGGTGGACCCCATATAGATGGCCATATGCGTCATCCCCTTCCAAACCTGCAAAATGAGGTAAAGCTGCGATTAGAGGCCCTTTAATCTCAATATCAGCATGTAAAGCAGGATAAGCAGTTTGAAATGGATCATATGCAACACCACTCGAGGTAACTTCCCTAATACTCCTCCTCCTAGGGATTTCATGGTTTCCTACTCCCTCACCCTTACCATTGTTTCCATTTTGACCATTGGGTGGTGGGTTAGCATTGGGAATATTGGGTGGTGGTCTGTGGGCCATGGGTAGGATGTCTAGAGGTATTTCTATGTGGATAGAGTTTTCGGTGTCAGAGTGAGAGGAAATGCTAGACTCCCTAGAAGAACACTCCTCCAATATAGGGTTAGAGGGACCACCTTGATTGGCTCTCCTAAGTTGGCTAAGGTATGGCTCAATCCCAAGGTTTAAGGATGGAAGGTTTGGTCCTCTTCTCTTTCTACCTCTCCCTCTAGGCATGCACAATGAGATACAAACAAGTAGAAGAAATCAAAAACAAGTCAAGGTTGAGTCACACAAGGCACAGACAACAAGTGGACTTCCAGCAGCAACCAAGACTAAGAACGTACAAAACTCAAGCAAGAATGAAGGTATGCGATGTATGGAAGTGTATGTGTGTGTATGGTGTATGTGCAGCAAGAATAGCGAGATGACGGCGAAAATCAGCAAAAACAGAGCTGTCACATGGGAAAATTGCAGAATTTGTAGAAGTTTCAAAAACCAACACAAGTCGAGTGAAAAGGTGATATACCACTTCAAACAAGTGCAAATCAGTCAGAATAAGTATGCTATGCACAAGTAAGCTTCAAGCAACAAAAATGTGACTTGGGGGATAGAATCATGCACTCAAAATCAAGCAAAAACAAGCATTCACAATTAGTGCAACAAAACTACCACAAAAGCAACCAAGCACACAAGTGAGTCAAAGAGTAGAGAAAGTGCAAAGAGCAAGTATCTATACTAATTTTTAGGGGTTTTCAAAGTATGATATGCAAGAATAAAAACTAAACTAAGATGCAACTAAGCTAAAATGCAACTAAAAGCTAGACCCGGCCAAAGCAAGTTTGACAACCGACTACTAGGGAACCAATTACTTGGCTCCCCGGCAACGGCGCCACTTGAAGAGCACCGAAATTGGGGTAGATCGGTGTAGTGCCGCCTCGGATCCGCTCTTCAAGAATTTTAGACCCAAGGGGTAATGGAAGCTATCCCCGGGTGTCGATCTCAAGGAGCCCTAATGCAATTTGATTCCTAATAGCTAACTGCAAACTTGATTCAAACGAGTAAAAGGCATTGTATTTGATTTTTGTAAGAAAAGTGTGTGATATGCTCAAAAATAAATTGATATTGGATAAAGAGGGATTTGGATTAAAATGGGATAAATATTCTTGGTGATAGGATACTTAAACAATCATTGCTTCAATTAATTTTTTTTGGGGAATTCTTTGGCTAATTAAAAGATCCCTAGAGGAATCCCTCTAGGCTAGGCTTGGGTTGAGTAGATTAGTACCGGAATCCCGCTTACTAATCCCTCCAACTCCAAGTTGATTAAGCCCAATAACCAAGTTGAATTTTCTAATTGCAAGGGGCTCCTAATCCAACAATAGGAATCCCTAATTGCTACTTAATTAATCCTAGGGTTTAAATTCATTATTGGAATCCCACATAATGAACCAAAACTTTAGGACTGAAGCCCAATGCCACTCATGCAATTAACAAGTTCAAGAGCCATTTTCCAAATGCAATTACATGATACCATGATCCACTAAGTGAGCATCCTCAAATAGCACAAAATCTTAAACATTCATTCAAAATGATGAATCCATACATTTGAACAATATCTAAGTCAATGAAGAACAATATCAAGCATACACAAATGGAAATATAGCTAAGAATGTTTCTACCACTCTCTAACAAAGGATAATCATGAACAACACATCCAATTGCATAAACAAAATCCTAGAATCCTAGAAATATGCAAATACAAGAGGAAGAGAGAGTAGGAGAACAAGAACTCCCCTAGTGAAGCTCCAAGCTCATGTTGCCATCTCCACCACAAGAATAGAGCTCCTTAGTTGTTGCTTCTCATGGAGAAATCACCAACAAAAGGAATAGAAGTGGAAGCCATGGGTGATTCTGGTGGAAAATGGAAGAGATGGTGGTAGGGTTGAGAGAAAATTGGGTGGAAGATGAAATGGGGGTGGATGAGATGTTGGGATTGAGGTATTAGGTCGAAATATATGTGAGGAAGTCGGGTCTAGGTCATTGAAGGTCGGATCTACCCATTTGTAACCCTAAAAACCCGAAATATCAGCAAAATTTCGAATTAGAAAATCGCGTTCTCGCTGCAGCGAGAAGGTTTGCTAGCTGTAGCCAAGAGCACAGAGTCTCGGCCCTTGCTCTCTGTCTGTCTGGCTGCAGCCAGGACTTCTTCTCGCTGCAGCCAGGACTTTTTTCTCGTTGCAGCTAGAACTTTTTCTCGCTGCAGCCAACTTGACAGAATTTTGGAGCTGAATTTTGTGCTTTCGCTGGCTTCCTTCTCCATAACTCGATCCTCGATTTGGCCCATTTCTTCATGCAAATTTCTTCCTTTTTGGTCCTTGGGTGACCCTACAAATAAAATTGCAATAAACAAGAATAAAAAAGCCCTAGAAATCAACTAATACAAATTAATCTCCAATTATGGCTAATTAACCTCATTTTCATGCTAATTCCAATTAAATAGTCTAAGATATACATTGAGCATTATTGGACCAATATTGTATCTTAATCATGTTAATTGCCTCAATTTAAACACATAAATACATACAAATATAAGGATTTGTCAGAAAGCATTTGTGCATGAAATTTAGAGCTTAATGATTCTTTGCTTAAAAATTTGTGTGTGAATGTTATTAAATTTTAAAAGCTCATCAACCCTCTTTCCGTCTTGTACAGGAAGAGGTGATCAAGAGAGAAAGCTAAAGAGATACAAGTGGCGCTGGAATGAAGAATGAGTGATGACAAGAAGACAAGGGACCAGAAGCAACGTACGCTCGCCGTGAATTCACTGCGGCGAAGTCCACGGCGAGTGTATACATTCTCTGAGCGCCAGTTTTCGCCGTGGACTTCGCCGCGGCGAAGTCACGGTGAAAACACCTGATGCTGCGCGTTTCAATTAATTCACACTGTCTAAAGGAAATAAATGACATTGAATGCGAGTAGAGAGACATATAGAACATTTAGGGCACTTTTTGGAACATTTTGGAACTTGAGAGAGAGTGGAGAAGAGCTAGGAAGCTTGGAGAATCTTGGAGAGATTCAAGTTGTGATCTTGGTTTCTTTTCTTCTTCCCTCTTCTCTATTTTTCAGTCATGAATCTTCTGTTTATTTCTGTTTTAGTTTCTTATTTACTCATGTGTAACTAAACCCCTTTTCTAGGGTTACTTTGAACCATTTGATTTATTGACTCTTGTATTTCCTTCCTTGAAAAGATAGTGAAGCCATCTCGCAAAGACTGGAGTGATCGATTGGAAGAAGCTCTTTGGGCATATAGGACGGCCTACAAGATGCCTATTGGGACATCACCCTTTAGAGTTGTCTATGGGAAATCTTGCCACTTACCTATGGAGTTGGAGCATAAATCATATTGGGCTATCAAAGCCTGCAATGCCGATTTGGAGTCTTCCTTGACCAATCGGATGATGCAACTCCAAGAGCTTGAGGAATTACGGTTGCACGCCTATGAGAATGGGCTAATCTACAAGGATCGGTTGAAGATGATGCATGATAAACATATCATGAAGAAGGACTTTAAAGAAGGGGACAAGGTGATGATGTTTAAGGCGAGACTCAAGATCCTACTGGGAAAATTCAAGTCTAGGTGGGAGTATCCATATCAAATTGTTCAAGCCTACCCCTATGGTTCATTTGAGCTCCTAGATGGCGCTACCGGATCAAAATTCAAAGTCAATGGCCATTTGCTCAAGCACTATCACGAGCCATCTCAACCATCTTAATCATGAGGTTGTTCCTTTCCTCTTTACTTGCTCCTTTAATTTATAAGTGACATATGTTTTTGAGCTAAGTGTGGGGGAGGGAACTTACCAGTAGGAAAAAGTAGTTGTAGTTGTTTTTAAATTTTTAGGCTTACTAATACAAGCTTCTTGCTACCACACTTGATTTCCACATGATTTGAAAATTCCACTAGTGTAACCTTTTGACTCACTCTTGCCTCTCCCTATTTTCCTTTTGGTGATTGCTGACGTGTTGTGCTTCAATCTTGAATTGGACTTCACAACTTTCCACTTCACCCAAGAGTTAAGTTAAATTGGTATGTCCATATTTCTGCTACATTGAGGACAATGTAGAAATCAAGTGTGGGGGAGGGGTGTGTTTTGTGATGAGTGAAGTGGGTAAAAATTATTGCATATTGGTTATGTTTCTAGCTTCTAAAAAATTTTGAAATTTTTTAACTTTTCCTCACTTCCACTTTTGTTTCTCCGTGGACTTGACATGATGTTTTTAGAATTATTTTGGCAATTATGGGAATTCCTTCATGCTTTTGGATATGTTGTTGACGCTTTTGATTAATCTTCTTGATTGACAACTTTGTTGATTGGAATTGATGCTTTATGGTTGAATCTTGGGTGTAGTTGATCTTTGTTTATGAGTTTAGGAGAATTAGCCATGTTGTGAGGTTTATTTGAGCCTATATGTTCATTCTTGTGTAATAATCCACTTGTTGCCATTCTCTAGAACTTGTTTGCATTCTTGATCAAGACTTGTTGCATTTAGTGTAATGAAACATGACATGACAAAGGCATTCATTTCATTCCCTCACATCCCAAACACAAACCACAAACACTCTTTCCATTTGCCACCCCATTTGAGCCATTCGCTTGATGTTTTGCATAAATTGCCAATATGTGTAAAGTTGCATCATTTCTTGAATCATATGAAAAATGCCACTACATGATTGTATATAAGCATGCCATGTATAGAGAAAAACAAAAATACAAAAAGAAGAAAAGAGTGAAAAATAAAAAGAAAATGTGAAAAATCAAAAAGTTGCAAAAAGCGAAAAATAAGGCATGTGTGGTTTTAGCAAGTTGCAATTTGGTGCTTTGAGTGAATTAGGAATTCAAGCATGCATAACATCATCTTCCATTCATTCCATCACACTACTTACTGTTCCATCATTACAACTCCAAAAGCCCTTTTGATGCATTATATTTTTTGTGCTTAAGTGGAGATTTTAGAATTCCTACAAGCCTATGGTAGAATGTGCTTCTAAGTGGATCTTGAGAGCAGAAAATCAAACCCAAAATGGTGAAAAGAGTGAAACACTTATCTGTGAGTGACCTTCTCCTTTGCTCATCCTCATTGCATTCACTGCACTCATGGTTAGCTCTTTAGCATCATTCCATTCCTCATTGCTTGTTGGTTGAGGGATTCTCAATTTGCATTGGCTTATGTTCATTTAGCATGTTGAAGTTATCATTTATGCCTTAATTACCATTGTGCTTAAGCTTTAAAATTTGTCTAAGTCCAGGAGTACAAAGGTTTAAGTGTGGGGGAGTTGACAAATCTCTGATTTGTAATGCTTTTATATGCTTAAATTGAGGCAATTAACATGATTAAGATGCAAGTTTTGGTCTGATAATGTCAAATTGAATATCCCAAACTCTCAAGGAAAATGAGTGTAAAATTAGGAGTAATTAGCCATAATTGTAGATTAATTGTAATAATTAATTTATAGGGCTATTTGATCTTGGTTTTATCTTATTTTCACTTGCAGGGTCGCTCAGGACCAAAAGATCGGACCCGGGATGAAGAAAAAGGCCAAACAAAGAGGCATGATTGAAGGCACCTCGCCGCGGCGAGACAGACGGCGAGAAAGCTTGATTTTGGCAGAGAAGACACGCCGCGGCGAGCCCACGACGAGAAGGCCCCCAGAGTTCTAGAAGCAACATCACCTCGCCACGGCGAAGTGGACGGCGAACTGCGCGAATTCTGCAGAATTTCAGTCGCGTTTTGGGCCTGATTTGGGTCCAACTTGAATACCCACTCACTTGACCCGACTTAGGGACTTAAAAACACGAAAGATACACACAATTTAGGCAGATTTGGTCCCCATTTCACACCCCAAGCCCTAGCTCTCTCTTCTCTCTTCTCTATCTTCATCTTCTTCATTCTTCTTCCATCCTTCCATGGCTTCCTTTCCTTCCTTCCTTCTTGTTGGTTCCTCCATGGAGAGTAGCAGCTAGGCTCCACCATTCTTGGTGGTGAGAGCCAAGGGATGAGCTTGAAGCTTCAATAGGGGAGTTTTCCTAGTTCTAATCTTTTCCCCATTTGTTGTATTTATGCTTTTCTAGGTTTCTAGGGTTGCATTTATGACATTTTGGTGGGTTGTATTAATTGCTATTGCATTTGGTTGAGGTGCATTTATGGCACTTAGTTGGATGCATTTATGTCATTAGGGTTAAGAACTATGTTTATGTTTATGTTGTTTCCTTCTTGTATAATGCTTGACATTGCTACATATTAGCTTTGAGTTTAATGAAATTTATGGGTTCATAGTTTTGTTATTCTCTTGGTGAAAATTATGTGCTAATGCAAGGTGGCTTGGTTAGTGGATTAAGAGTGTTAAGATATTTGCTTGAGGGAGATGGCATAAGAATTAATTGGTTGTGTTGAGACATTGAGCAAACACTCTCTAGGTCCTAATTTATTGTATGTGTGGCCATCAATGGATTAGGGTTTAGAGAGAAATTTGGAGCAATTGTGGGGTGGCCCAACTTGTGGATTTAAAAGTCTTACGTAATCAATTATTTCTTGATTTTGAACTTAATCAACTTTGGTTAAATTAAGTAATGTGCAGGGTTCCGGCATTAATTAAGTTAACCCAAGCCTAGCCTAGAGGGGTTCCTCTAGGGTTCTTTAGAAATCAAACAAACTCCTCGAATACCTTTTGAAGCAATGATTCCCAAAGCTTTCATTCATCAAGAATGACCTTTATCCCATTGTCATCCAAATCTCACTTTTAACTCTAATCTTTTACTTTACCTTTTGCACATACCAAACTTCCTATCAAAACAAACAAAAATGCTTTTTACCCGCATTTTCAAGTTTACATTTTAGATATTAGGAACCATATTACACTAGGCTCCTTGAGATCGACACCCAGGGTTAGCTTCTACTATCCCCTCGGGTTTTAATTTCTTGGAGAGCGGACTCGAGGCGGCACTGCTCTGAACCTAAACCCTTAATCAATTTCCGAGCTCTTCAACCAACTCTGAAGTCCTCTCTGGAAGAGCCACCCTCTCTTGAGTTGAAGCCTTTACCCTCACACTTGAAATATGTCTATTTGGGGGCTAACAACACTTTACCAGTGATCATTGCTTCAGATTTATCAATGCAACAAGAGGAACAACTAGTTAAGGTTTTGAAAGCTCATAAAAAAGCCATCGGATGGACTATTACAGATATCAAGGGTATTAGCCCTTCAACCTGTATGCACAAGATTTTTCTTGAGGAAAATCATAAATCTTCCGTTGAGCATCAAAGAAGATTGAATCCAATTATGAAGGAAGTTGTGAAGAAGGAAATCTTGAAATGGCTTGATGCGGGCATTGTAATCCTATCTCTGACAGTCCGTGGGTGAGCCCAGTCCAATGCGTCCCCAAAAAGGGCGGCATGACTGTAGTGGCTAACACTCACAATGAGTTGATTCCCACTCGCACTATCACAGGCTGGAGAGTTTGTATGGATTATCGCAAGCTAAATGCCGCCACCCGGAAGGATCATTTTCCTCTTCCCTTCATCGATCAGATGCTTGATAAACTGGCTGGAAAGGAATTCTTTTGCTTCTTGGATGGATACTCTGGATATAATCAAATTGCAATAGCGCCGGAAGATCAGGAGAAGACAACTTTTACATGTCCATATAGGACTTTTGCATTCAAGCGCATGCCTTTTGGCTTAAGCAATGCACCGGCAACTTTTCAGAGATGCATGATGGCTATCTTCTCTGACATGATTGAGCATTCTATGGAAGTGTTTATGGATGACTTCACAGTATTTGGGGATTCCTATGATGAGTGCTTGAACAACTTAGCTAATGTGTTGAAAAGATGTGAAGAGACTAACTTAGTCTTGAACTGGGAGAAGTGTCACTTCATGGTGAAAGAAGGCATAGTTCTTGGCCATCGAGTGTCTAAAAATGGCTTAGAAGTTGACAAAGCAAAAATTTCTGTGATTGAGCAACTTCCTCCACCCATTAATGTCAAGGGTGTGAGAAGTTTTCTGGGCCATGCCGGCTTCTATCGCCGCTTTATCAAGGACTTTTCGAAGATAGCTAAACCATTATGTGCATTGCTTGAGAAAGATGTTGAATTCAAGTTTGATGATGCATGTACAAAAGCATTTGAAGAATTGAAGAGAAGTCTTGTTTCTGCACCAATTATGATGGCTCCTGATTGGGCTTTGCCCTTCATTGTGATGTGTGATGCTAGTGATTATGTTGTGGGTGCTGTTCTTGGGCAGAAGAAAGACAAATTGTTCCACCCAATATATTATGCTAGTAGAACACTTGATGATGCACACGAAAACTACACAACTACTGAAAAGGAGTTGCTTGCAGTAGTGTATGCCTTTGGGAAATTTCGGGCGTATCTTGTGGGAGCTAAGGTTACAGTGTATACTGATCATTCAGCCTTGAAGTATCTTTTTAGCAAGAACGACTCAAAAGCACGGTTGATTAGATGGGTGCTCTTATTGCAAGAGTTTGACTTGGAGATTATGGATAGAAAAGGCACGGAGAATCAAGTAGCCGACCATTTATCTAGATTGAGTACTGATGCTCAACTAGAGAGTGACAAAGAGATTGATGAGACATTTCCTGATGAGCAACTCTTCAGTGTCAGTCATACTATGACTCCTTGGTATGCTGATATTGTCAATTTTCTTGTTTGTGGAATCATACCTCACGATTTGAAGCCTCACCAACGAAGAAAATTTTTGCATGACGTTAAGTTCTATCATTGGGAAGAACCTTTCTTGTTTCATCAATGTGCCGATCAAGTGTTTAGACGATGTGTACCTGAATTTGAGCAACAAGAGATTCTAAGATGTTGCCATGCTTCTAAATATGGGGGACATTTTGGAGGCAACAAGACTGCTGCTAAGGTTCTACAATGTGGCTTTTATTGGCCCTCTCTGTTTAAAGATTCTTATGATTTTGCTTTAAAGTGTGATCGGTGCCAAAGATTGGGAAACGTCTCTAGAAGGAATGAAATGCCTCTAAACAACATGCTTGAAGTGGAATTATTTGATGTATGGGGCATTGACTTTATGGGACCTTTTCCCAGGTCATTCAACAATCAATATATCTTGGTTGCCATTGATTATGTCTCGAAATGGGTTGAAGCAGCTGCTTTGCCCACTAATGATGCAAAGGTGGTGGTGAAGTTTTTGAAGAAACACATTTTCACACGCTTTGGAGCTCCTAGGGCCATTGTGAGTGATGGACGTACTCATTTTTGCAATAATCAATTCCAAGCTCTTCTGAAGAAGTATGGTGTGAGACACAAAGTTGCTTTGCCATACCACCCTCAGACTAATGGCCAAGCTGAAATCTCTAACCGAGAAATCAAGAAGATCCTTGAGAAGACCATGGGCATAATAAGAAAAGATTGGTCCATTAAACTTGATGATGCATTATGGGCCTACCGAACGGCATACAAGACTCCCATCGATATGTCTCCATATTGGCTTGTGTTTGGGAAGGCTTGTCATCTACCTGTGGAATTGGAGCATAATGCTTATTGGGCTATCAAAAAGCTCAATTTTGATGCAAAGGCTGTGGGTGAAAAGAGACTCCTTCAACTTGATGAACTTGAAGAATTTCGGTTCAATGCTTATGAGAGTTCAAATTGTACAAGGAAAAGACAAAGAGGTGGCATGACAAGAAGATTATCTCCAAGACGTTTGTGCCAGGGCAACGAGTTCTCTTGTTTAATTCTAAGTTAAAACTATTTCTGGGGAAACTCAAATCCCGATGGTCAGGACCGTTCACTGTGGTCCAAGCACTTGATCATGGTGTTATTGAGCTTGAAGGCAATGATGGAGGGAAATTTAAAGCCAATGGTCAAAGGTTGAAGCATTACTGGAGTGGTGACGTGGATCAGGCGTCGGTTACTTTACCTCTTTCTGATCCCTCTTGAAGCAGAGAAGAGTCTGGCTGAGGACTATAAACTAAGCGCTACTTGGGAGGCAACCCAAGTTCTTGAATTAATTTTCTTTATTTTAGATTTTAAATCATTGCTTATTAGGTTGGAGATTTATCCTTGTTCTTCCTTTTTGTAGGAGAAAAGGCGATTCTTGAAAAGTGTGGATGGCATGTAGAAGTGGGGGGAAATGCATTTTGGAAAGTAGAAAGCAAGAAGTGAACTACAAAGGGAAGTACTCTCACAACACCATTATGCATTATTTTAATCTGATACACTGTCACGGAATATCAATTTGGTTGATTTTTGAGATTGCTGTGAGAAATTGAGTCTCTTTGATAGTTGATTCGATAATTTCAACTTGCATTGATGTGTACTGCTGCTATGGGATGATTGTGTTGTGAAAAGTGTGAATTGGACTGATTGAGAATTTTGGTAGTGAATTTAATTTTTGGAATGGTGTGCAGAGCTGAATATGATGAATTAATGCATGTTTGCACATTTTAGCATCGAGCGTGGTGATTATGGATCTGTAATTTTCTTGGTCATTTTGGTGACTTGTGTGCCTTGAATAAATTGGGTATTAATTTGAAAATCCTGGGAATTGTGGAGCCCAAGAGTGGATTTTGGCAGAGAAGAATCAAGCTCGTCGTGGACTTCGCCGCGGCGAAGTCACGGCGAGCCACTCATACCTCTGCCATTTTTACATTTTTCGCCGTGGGTTCGCCGCGGCGAAACCCACGGCGAGCTACATATCCCTCTACCTGTTTAGCAATTTTCGCCGTGACTTCGCCGCGGCGAAAGTCACGGCGAACTCCTTCTGTCTCTGCCACTCATGCATTTCTCACCGTGGGTTCCCCGCGGTGAAACCCACGGCGAACGCACCACAATTCTGCCCCCCAACCACATGAACAGCCATAAGTTTTCACTTTTTATCCTACCCCTTTGAATCTATCCCACTTTTGAGTCCAGATTCATCACACCCGTTCACATTTCACTCTTGCCCTTTCATTTTATTTTTAACCTCTTCAACATTTCCCAAACCCTATTCCCATTTCATTCATCTCATTTTCTTTCTCACTCTCGCCATCCCACTCTCTCTCTCGCCGTCGTTCTTACGCCCCCCCCCCCACGAAGACCTCCTTCATCCTTGTTTTCACCCTTCTTCTTTGTCAATCAATGATACCCACTACATCCATTCTCACTATTTGGCCTTCCTCCCTTATTGTACCTTGTCTTCAAGCCTTCGTCAGCGCTCAAAGGGAAATTTTCGGCACCCCTTCCCTTCTCCAAGTCAGATTTCGAGTTCTTCTTCCCATCTCCCATTTTTGGTATGATTCCTCACTTCTTTTGCTCTTTTTTTGTTAGAATCATGTACATCTTGCGGGTACTGTGAGAATAGGGAGATCTTGGTTTTGATAGGGATGAACAGGGGAGATTAAGGTTTTGCATGTGAGTTTTTGAGGGAGATATATAGTTTTCTCATTCTGATCTGGTGCCTAAATTTTGGTGGGGTCATGCAAATTGAATATGACATATGTAGGCCTGAACAGTAGGGCACTTGGGGTTTATTTTAAGTGTGGGGACCATTGTCAATTGCATCTGCTGTGGTGTTGTGTCCATAAATCATTTGGTAGAAATTGGGCCCATTTGTAGTAAGTTTGCACTAGCCACGTGTTCATGGAACATTTTGTTTCTTATTTTGAAACTCTGTGCTGACAATAGCGTATGTTTTATGGTCCCCCCATGCACCCAAATTTGGTTGTGCTTTTAGGCTGTGTTACTTTGGTTATGCTCTTGGGCCATATTTATGAGTAATTGGATTTCAATTGGGCTTCCATGGGCCACTTGATAAGGCAGTGAGGATCAGGATTAGGCTTGGAATTTTGGAGAAGTGTTAAGGGCTTACGTTAGTTGAAGTTTCGGGGTAAAACTTTCTTTTTGGACTTGGTTTGGTAGACATTTTATTTCTGTTTAGATTTTGTTAGGATAGTGCTTTTGTCTCCTTTCTATGCTCAATAGATTTGTTTCGTGTGCTTTTGGTTTGTTGTAACAGGCAGGAATGCACAAGAGGGGGGTGAATTGTGCTTTTAAAATCTAACTCTGAGAAAACAAAACAGTTTATACTGGTTCAGCCTAAACTTGGCCTACATCCAGTTCTCCAACCTGCAGTTAGATTCCACTAATTCCTCAAGATTAAATCAGGCTCTTGATAGCCTTTACAAGTGACAGCAAGAACTCCTCTCTTTACTGATCACTCCCCCTTACACTTTGTAAGATTACACCCTACTCTTAAGATCCCACTATCTTAAGAGTAAATCTCACTTTGATAATGAATACTGAATAATTGTTCACTCAATTGAACATATTATGTTACACACTTAAGAATATGAGCACAGTAAGTGTTGAGAGTATTGAATGCAGTAGATACAAATAATCAATGTGGCAATCAATTCTTACAACTAACTTCTTCTCAATAGCATTTATAGTTTCTCTTAGAATTATATCCGTTGATAATATGGCCGTTGAAAACGTCAAGAGAGTTGAGTGATCTGGTGAAGTATGGGAGATGTAATCTGCTATGCATTTACTCCATTGTACTTGATTTTGCTTTAGCTCATCTCTCTTCATCTATCGCTGATAGGGTAGGTGAGTTCCAACGGCTCTTTTGATCAAGTTGAGTCCTAACATAAACTTCCTTAAGTAGGTCTGAACAACTCTGTACTTGGAAAGCTAAAAATAGGCTTGTCATTGATTTTGAATATTTTTCATCGCCACTCAGATTACATGCCTCTGATCGATCACAGGGTCTGATGTCTGATCGATTACATATCGATTACCTATAGATTATAGCCTGCATCACTGAACATCAGATTAGAAATTCATGCGCCTAATCGATTATAGGGGAAGCCTGATCGATTAGGCAGGTTTAATCGATTACAAACAGATTACATTCAGATTACATGATTTCCCTAATCGATTGCTAGTTTTCCTATAATCGATTAATTTCTCTAATCGATTGGGCTTAGAATATGTTCTGATCGATTAACACTCTCTAATCGATTGGGCAATTTTCTCTTAATCGATTACTGGACTCTGATCGATTAGGCTAAGGTATCTTTAATCGATTAGATGACTCTAATCGATTACTCTAATTTCTCCTAATCGAATGGGCTAATTTCTCTCATCGATTACAGGGGCCTCTAATCGATTGGGCGCTATGTGATCTGAACTTGATTCATCTCTAATCGATTAGGCTTAAGTTCTTTGACTTGTAATCTATCCCTGATCGATTAGGCAAGACTTAGGATTTTCTATCAGATTATCCCTAAGATATTTCTGTTCTTATCATAGCCCTTCCTTATGCCTAAGTTATGTTTAGTTATCATCAAAACTTATTATTCTAACATTTGTCTGTTTGCTTGCATAGAACATGTCTCGCCACAAGATGGTAGTTGGAAGGGGTAAAAGACCTCAACAACAATCCCCCAGCCAACCGCAAGATCCGCCTCCTCCTTCCAAGAAAAAGAGCAAAGCCCCTATGGATAAAAAGAAGATAAGGCCCATCTTGTAGGAGCCCACTTTCCCTGAGACTGATCTAGTTCCTTTTTACAAGCAGGCAACCCAACATTATCAGTTTGCCAATCTTTTGGGCCCGCGCCAACGGGGTAATGAAACATTGGTCCGGTACTATTATGAGCAAGCTCAAACAGGATTGCTTGAAAACATTTTGGACCAAGACTCTAGTCAGGTGTTATCTCGTTTCGTAACTCCGTCGATAATTAGGGATTTCTACAGCCTGCCTGATCTTCCTGTTTGTCAGTATAAGCACATCAAAGATGTATCGTTCCCACAGGGATTTGATTACAAATGCGATCAAGCAGAAGGCTTAGGGTATTTAATTAAGTTGAGCTAAACAAAGTTTTGCTTTGAAGAGTTAGCATGTAATATTAAATCACTAAAAGGTTACTTCTTTTTAATATTTTTAGTTTTAAGAGTTTTGAACAAGAAGAATGCCGTAGAAATACTTGACAAATTAGATGAGAAAAACCTAGGGTTACCTTTCCCCATTTAACTTCATGACCCAGTAAATTCTTCCCTTTTCATTACCCAATAAATTTCATGCATGAGTTCAAGGTTCAATTTCATTTGAAAAAGCTCTCTCAAGTCAAAATCAAATTTTTACTTGCATTAAGTGCACAATCTCTTGCAACAATTAATGCTAGTTATAAATGCTCCACCAACCTCATATGAACAATGTTAGGTTAGTAATTATATCTCTATATTACCAACAAACCATCCATTTAAAACCATAAATTTCAAGTCTAACATGATTTCACCCAAGTTCTAAAACAAAATATACTCTCTCAAGTCATACTTCATTTAACACTTCAAGTGGTGATCAAGCACTTGTATAATTTAAAGCAAGATGAAAATCCATATATAAACATTCATTAAATATATCAAAGGAAGGAAATACAAGAGTCAATCCATCAAATGGTTCAAAGTAACCCTAGAAAAGGGGTTTAGTTACACATGAGTAAATAAGAAACTAAAACGGAAATAAACAGAAGATTCATGACTGAAAAATAGAGAAGAGGGAAGAAGAAAAGAAACCAATATCACAACTTGAATCTCTCCAAGATTCTCCAAGCTTCCTAGCTCTTCCCCACTCTCTCTCAAGCTCCAAAATGTTCCAAAAAGTGCCCTAAATGTTCTGTATGTCTCTCTGCTCGCATTCAATGTCATTTATTTCCTTCAGACAGCGTGAATTAATTGAAACACGTAGCATCAGGTGTTTTCGCCGTGACTTCACCGCGGCGAAGTCCACGGCGAAAACTGGCGCTCAGAGAATGCATACACTCGCCGTGGACTTCGCCGCGGTGAAGTCACGGCAAGTGTACGTTGCTTCTGGTCCCTTGTCTTCTTGTCATCACTCATTCTTCATCACTTGTATCTCTTTAGCTTTCTCTCTTGATCACCTCTTCCTGTACAAGACGAAAAGAGGGTTGATGAGCTTTTAAAATTTAATAACATTCACACACAAATTTTTAAGCAAAGAATCATTAAGCTCTAAATTTCATGCATAAACGCTTTCTTCTTCATTAAGGATTTTCTTTGAATTTTTATGTCCATTTCAAAACGTCACTTTCAAAAATATATATACAAATGGGGAAAAATTGTGATGAAATATGTGAAATTTAGGAGCTTATCACTCCCCCAAACTTGAGTTCTTGCTTGTCCTCAAGCAATTTTTGAAAATTTATGCACTTTGCTTATAAGCTCACTTTACTTTGGCTGAAATGCTTGTTCTCATATGTTACTGTTTTCCTTTTCGATTGATAGAAGATATAGTGTGTATGCCAAGATGAATGCTTCATAACACTAAAGATAAGCTTTCTAAAAATTCCTTGAGCTCGTGTGTGTGTGTTGGAGTTGAAAGAAAATTTTCCGAATCTTATTCAAGTCACTTGCAATATCCCAACTCATGTATAAGCTCTCATTTTTCGAATTTTATCCACCCTCTTCTTTATCTCTTTCCACTTACAACTTGCATCATATGAATTTTGAATCAAAAGGACTTTTCAGCTTGTAACTTGGCCAGGGTACAAGGTATTTAAAATGAAAGGGAATAAGGGCATATACAAAAACCTTGAGATAATGGACTTGATGTACTTTTCAGATACCCATTCACTTCTTTACTCATTTGAGCGACTTTGCTAGTCCCCACTAAGCTTTATTGGATATATCTTTTTTTTTACATAAACTTGTTGATATTTCTTGTGTTCCGCCTATCCCATTATCTCAAAGCAGGATAATTCTTATGGTTTTTCAGGCTTAAGGGTTAGGATCTTAATTGGGTTTGCAATATGGGTTCACCTGCCAACCTTTACAAAACACAGCTTTAGACTTCTTCTAAACGCCCCCCTTACAAGTTGTAAGACTACAACCCTGTTCTAAGGTCCCAGACTTTAGAACAACCTCAAACAGTAGAGGATTTCAATAAATGAGTTCACTTAATGAACATATCTTGATAATCACTGAAGTACAAATAAACTTACTAAGAGTAATAAAAACTTTGAGTAGAGAGTAGATAAGAATAATGAATGTAAGTTCGTCAGTTTTTGTTCGCTCCTTCATAAATGCTCAAGTCTTGGTATTTATATCTCTTCTCAGTTTTGCCTTTTTCTCTCAGCTTTATGAATCCATTTGAATATGTCCGTTGGAAGCTCCTAGCTGGTGGCACTTAATGCTGGTCTTCATTTTAGTCATCTTTCTTCTCTTGCTTCATTTAATTCTTGCAGAAGATGAGCTATGAGAGATAGGGACTGTGACTAACAACTACCTGCAACATAGTACTTGCATAGCATCTTTTTCAGTAGCTCTAAACAAGTATCTAAGTGAAGCACAGTTGGTGTTATCGATAGAGAAATTCATTAGCTCAGTGTATATAGACAATGTATTTAGCTCTTAGTTATTTCAACAAGTAATTTCCTATCGATAGCTGATCTCCTTATCACTAGTGACTACATTATCGCTAGTACATTTCATTTGCTCAAGGAGTTTTGTTGTTTGAATGTCTAAGTTATATCAACCAACTATCTGCTATCGATAGCTCACCATGTTATCGCTAGTGACTATGTTTAATTTCTACTAGCTATTCCTTATGAGGTCTTAGCGATAGAGTCATTTGTCTTTTCAGATTATAGCTAAGTCTTCATTAGCTGTTATCCTAAGCTTTGCATTTACTTGCGATAGGATCTTGACCTAGCGATAGTGTATCTGTTATCTATAGGATTCTTACTTTGGTCAATGTTCAGATAACCTATACTTCTGTTACTTAGTCTTTTAGCATAATTCTTTTCTCAATTTCATTCTAGACTAAGTTATACTCTATCTATTCATTTTACTTATGTATCTATAGGTCCAGTCCTCATCAAAACTTAAGATTCTAACACGGCCGAGTGTAGAGTGTCCGAGGCGCGGAGCGATGGAAGACTGAGAGAAGAGTATCAAAGAGATCAGATTGAGATTAGGGCAAATGTTCAAGTCTCGTGTCTCGTGGTGCTTTGCATAAGAGAATGGGGAATAAAAGAAAACATAATGAAAAAAAAATAATAAAGTAGTGAGTAAATATTAAAATTAAATTATTTTTTATAAAAAATAATAATATCTCTGGGCCGGGCTGCTGGTCCTGAAACGTATGTCCTTGTCCTGTCCTACCCGGTAGTCGAGTTTGGTCCCATCCCACTTGTTATCGTCCCCAGCCAATTTGTTCTAGGACCAAATTAGTATTGGGCCGGGTCGGGTCCGGATTGGCCGCCGGGCTACGGGGTTGATTGTTCATGCCCTAATATTATTATACGAAGAGGTTTCTTTTATATGAGAAAAAGAAACTTCTTTTTCAATAACTCACACACCCATTGAGAATTTGAACTTATATTCCCACATTTAAAAAGACCTAAACAGAATTGTTTGGTGTCAATTAGGCAATAAGGCGTTGATGATAATGAAACCGATTTGACAATTATATTGTTAGGTTATAGTGAAAATTTACCCATGATATCTTCACGAATGTACCCTCGTCCATTGAGTTTATTTGGATGAAAAAATGCTGACGAAAATTCCAAAATAGTGCAAAAAGTGTCACAAC
The DNA here is from genome assembly GCA_037074515.1 of Mimosa bimucronata. Lineage (NCBI taxonomy): Eukaryota > Viridiplantae > Streptophyta > Magnoliopsida > Fabales > Fabaceae > Mimosa > Mimosa bimucronata. The sequence goes on from CM073446.1 coordinate 10,344,989, forward strand.
CGTATTTTGTTTGGTTTGGCAATGTAAAAGTGACATTCTTTACTCAATCTAACTTTTAAAAACATGTTTAGATATTTATTTTTAAAAACAAATTTAGATGAAAAATTACTAAAAAGGATATGACTCTTATTAAATAATAAACAGATAAAATATGCATATATGGTTATAGATTAGAGAGAAAAAGTGAAATTAAAATGATCAGAAATTGAAATTAACTACTAAAAATTTAAATGAATATAAATGCATATAAATTAGAAATCATATAAATTTAAATTTTCTCAACTAAATTACATAGCTAGTTGGATCACATGTCCCGTAAAATTTCTTAATTAAATAGATAAAAAAATATAGATTCATCCATATCAAATAAGTGATGTAAAAGATAACAGTCCCTAAATTAGTGAGACCTGATCAAACTACTTGAAATTCAAGATTCTAAATATTAAATAAAGTCAAGTAAAAAAATAATGAATTCAATTTAAAAATGAAATTAAAGGAAAAACGTTGAATTTTTTTTTTTTTATCTTATTAATTTTAGTTTACCATGAGGCTGGAAGCACGGCTTTCGTAATAGGACTGGAAGCACTGCTTTCCGTGTAGAAGCAAGATGTATTTTCACTTATACCTGGAAATTTTTTATGGTTATTAATTCGGAGTTGATTGCTGATAATCCCCCACAAATTTAAGTTGCGACATAGTGAAACATCGTGCGTGGTTTTTGGATTTTTTTTTTCCTATAGTATTTCTTCACAAGGTACAAATTGACCAAAAATCTTTTGTTAAGTGTGCTTGAATATTAAGAAGCCAAGGCTTAACAATTCACTATCAATATGAATATTATATGTCATAATGTGCTTTGTAAATACTGACTTTTCTCTGCAGATGAGTGGTGGAGATCTTGGAGTATCAGCTTTTCCTGATGGCGAGAGCATTTTCACATGGATTGGCACGATTGAAGGTGGAAAAAGAACTATATAGGAGGATTTATCTTTTAAACTCTCCTTACGGTTTCCCCTGGACGATGTGCTTTCATCCAAATGTTGAACAGTTTGGCAACATTTTCCTCGACATTCTTCAGGTATTGACTATCTTATGAATAAAATTGAAAAAATTGATGCCACCGCCTGTTTGTTGAAAGTTTTGGACCATGTTTTTAAATATATCTTCTTTTATTGTGTCTTCTTTTATTGAATCCAACTATATATTTGTGTTTTTGTAGGACAAATGGTCTTCAGCTTATGATTGTAGAACTATTCTTCTGTCAATTCAAAATTTATTGGGAGGCCAGTTTGAGTTTTTTCCATTCATGAATTTTGTATTGGTGTTTAGTTTACTGTCTTGTAGCAGAGCCTAACCCAGAGAGCCCTTAAAACAGCTATGCTGCAGCATTTTGCAACAATAAAGATGGTTGACTTCTGGTTTTTTTTTTTTTTTTTGTCTGATTTGCTTCCCTTTGGTTATGTTGTTATTCTGTAAAGTGTTTGAAGATGGGCTCTTACGACATTTTTAGTTTTGATATTAATTTTTCTATGGATAATTCCTGATTCTTTCTTCTCCAGCTCAAAGTTTCTCATTTGTATATATTGTTAATTAAGTACCAAGATAGATTCTTGAAAATAATTTTTTTCAGTTATGGCTCCTGAAATCATTTGAAGTTCCCATTGCAATGATCCAGAGGGCAGTATAACATTTGGTCTCTATCTTTTAATCATGAAGCATCTGACTATTCACAAGTCTGGGAAGTGTTACTGTCACACCCCGAAAATTGAGGTGTGACGGGCCAAGAATATGAGAGAACCCACATCCCTCAAGCCTTCAATAAATAAAATTTTCAATACCTAAACATATACACCTGTTTGTGACACATAATATAAAGTAAAGAAATATATTTCAGATGATAATGACCAGGTACGGCCAAGAGGAGCAGAAACAATAAGGCGAGGATCATATCTATAGAATACGTGGAGCATCTATGTTATTGAAAATAAATACACATATTTAGAATTTACAATAACTGTGAAGTTTCAACATAATGCTTCAAATCTTAACTATAGTATATACCTTCAAGGATCAGCAAGAGGGACATAGACAACTCCACTATCTGAAACCAAAATAGCCTTCCAATGAATAATGTCCCCTTTATAAATACTAATAAAGTACTTAAGAAATCAATTTAATCATGATTAAGTTAAAATAATAATAGAACAATAAATTTCAATGTCTAGAGCAAGCACCCATAATCATAAATGAAATTATATGGAATATTATTATATAAATAAAATTAAATAAGCTGCCGAACAATAAATCTAAATTTATCTTTTGTAGGACTTCAACAGAACAGATAACAAGCGTGGACACACAGTCCATGAGGGTAACTAACCAAGCGTAGCGCAAGGCCAATAACACAAGCGTGGACACAGAGTCTATGAGGGTAAGTAACCAAGCAAGCACAGCACGAGGCCACGAAACAAGTGCAGGTGCAAAACCCACGAAGAACAAGCGTGAGAATAAATCCCACAAATATCAAGCGTGAGTATTGCACTCACGAGTGTCAAGCGAGCTCGAGGTTAACCATGGTGCACCAAGGACTAACAGTACTGCTGTTAGTAACCAGTGTTCTGTATTCCATTCTCTCAAGAAAACCATTTTCAAGCATGCATGGAATTGAATTACTTTAAAATAATAAAACTCATTCCCAATTTATAATAGTTCATAACACATGGCAAAATATATAATTGCCTTAGTATGAGAATTTCTAAATGACAACTCTGAAATTTCAAGCAATTCCATGCATGAGTTTTCAATATAATTGAAAGGAAGAAGAGTGGATGACTTTGGATAAAATCATTCTTCTATCTAAGAATTTAAAATCAACAATTAGATAACACAATCTATTCAAACGAACCTTGATGAAATTTGACTAAAAAGATATGACAATTCAAATAAAGTAAAAAAAAAACATAACAAAGAGTAATCAATTCTAAATATTCAAATGGAACGTTATTCACTCACCTGTTATCGTACCAATTATCACTTGTTCCAAGTTAGCAGCTTCCAGTCTATTCACTCATTACTCTCCTAATGTACGGAAAGGAAGACATTAATATTCCAACTAAAACTTTATACAAAATATTCATAAGGCCTTATTAAGAAAAGTCTTTCTTGCAAGTAACATTTACTTCAAACCACCAACCTCATCCTAATCTTCATGAATCATTCAACAAAATTACTTTATGTATGCATGTGTGTGTATTTATCAACACCCGACGAATACATCTAACATTATAATTTTCATTTCAACTAGAAAGCAACAAAATGATCTCAACTTTACTGCTTCTAACAAATAATTTCATATTGATTTTAGTTGTTAACATACATACACGCAATAGTTAACTAGCCATTCCCAAGATATCAAAGTAAACAATAAAGAAAATATATTGTTGGTACTTTCCCCAATATGTTTCCAAGTTTAGCAAATACCATTTTCACATAACTTCAACCTTACAACACCCACACATAACCTTTCCTTCATTCAAGAATTTTATCAAACACTTTGTAGGCATCCAATGTTATGTCATTTAACAAACATGTTCGGCACACTTATTCTCTACAATCATATACAATTTATCCACTAAGCACTTCATCAAGCACCTTATGGAAAAATCAAAATTTAAGTAGTAGACAGCACCATACTTAAAAACAACCAATCCTAGCTCTTCAAGAAACAAAATGATCTCTCCAGATTTACTCAATTCAAGATTTAATTTATGCTACAATAATCATTTATGGTTATCCATTCTAACTCAACCTCCTTGCAAAGATTTTATGGAACGCCTAATGTGCATTCACATTTAAATACATGCATCAAACTTGTTAACATATATGTGTTTACTCATTTAAAGTCCCATCCTCATGTAACACACATATACACAAAATAGAAGAAGATTAAAGAATAAAAATACACGTACATGACAGTCACAAATTTAGAGAAAGAGGATTAATTAATTTTTTCAAACATACCCCCTCATATTTGTGTTTAAACCAGCTGAAGAGATGGAGGGTGAAGAACGCTTCAATCAACTCGCACAGCAACAGGAACAAAACAGAGCAGAGAAGAAATTTCTTTTTCTTTTGAAGCATATTGCAACATACCCACTTGCGGAGCTAAAGAGGGAAGGAAAAGATACTCTTGTAGTGATGATGGCAATAGATAAAGACGGCCGGAGCAGAAAGGAGAGGAAGATACAAATTGATTAGAAGCCTCCAGAATCCTCTGCCTCTCCTTTCGTTGATGATTCAATGTGAGGGATATAAATATATACACACACACATATTTAGATAGAAAAAATCAAGGCTAGAAAAAAAACTGGACCGGGCATCGAAATGGACGAGGCACTGGTTCAAGGGTCAAAGGTCCAACCGGGGTCGGACCGGGTCAAATCGGTTATATAAAAATAATAAAATTTTATTGATATTAACATTAATAATCACTAATATCAACATGTAAATGTAGATAGGTATGCATGATTCATCAAATATGAATATTTTAATGTTTCTATATAGGGAAAAAAAAAGAAAATATTAGTTGATTACACGTGAAAATAAATATTATTCTACAATCCACAGACTAAAATATAAATATGAAGAGTAACAATAATTAAATATTAAGTATATGCAAGTAAAATAGCATTTAAAGTATTATAGTTTTCTAATTTTTAAAATTGAGTGGAGTGAAATTTAGTAATTAGGTGAATTATAATAAAATAAAAGTATTATTTTTTTTAAAAAAAAAGGGTCAACCCGGTTCAACCCCCGGGTTGGCCGGTTTTCCCGAGTCAACCCGGTTCTTGACCGGGTTAAAGTCCCTCCCGGTTTTGGAGGCAACCGGTTCACCCGTCTCGTACGGTCCGGTTTTTTCCGTTCATTGGAAAGAATAGAAATATAGAATATCATTGTTGAAATAAGTAATTAATAATTTAGTAGGACATTTTAGTAAATTGAAAAACAACTGAAACAAAATAAATGCTTCTCTCTTTTATATATTAGTTTTTTTTCTTTTTTTCAATGAGTGATAGTTGACATTCAGAGAGATGGGCCTCACATATACTTGGCTATCTTTTAAGCCTTTAGACTTCAAGCTTCTCTTTGTTGCTATGCTACAATAAATATCTAAAATATTAGTTGGTTGACTATTACTTTTGTTGGTGTTGTTGCTGTAATTATTATTCATATTACTCTTATTGTTGTTGTTATTTTCTAGGCTATTACAGTTACATTATGTTGAGTGCAAATATTTTTTAAACGAACACTTTTGTGCTTCATTGGGCTCTTTATACACTTACTACAAATCTAGTCAAATTTCAAGTTAAATTATATTTGCGATGATGAGACTACTGACTTTCTGATTAAGCGAATTTAAACGTGGGATATATAAAATAACGTACGCTTGATGCTTTGCAGATTACAGGAGAATGGTGCATAAACAAGTTTTTGCTGGAGAAATAGTTGAAAGCTGATTGATGCAATTTGGGTTGGACAGATCGGTTTAGTTTTCAGTTCCACGCGATAGTTGTAAACCTCTGAAGTGAACTTCTTAAGACAAGAAATCTGGTGATTTTTATGATTGTGCTACTGTTTACCTCTCTACCAGAGATTATAAGAATCAGACATTCTCTGAAAAAAATGTCTTCATACTTCCTTTCTGTATAAAAATTGTATAATTGTTTCTAGCCAAAGTATAAAGTGCCTCTCGATGTATACTTCTGGTGCTTCATCTTTTTATCTTTTGAGACAGATGCTTAGTCTTTATCATGAAAAGGTTGATAAACACACCAAACTGATGAGATATGGGAGCTTATGGAGCCCCATTAGTAGATAATTAAACGGCTATCACAAATAGAGATGCTTCTCGTTGCAAATGCTGTGGAAGGCTCACTTTATTTGAACATATCTTAAAAAAAGAAAAGATAAACACGGTGAATAAAGGCATAAATGTTAGACTAAATTAGGCTGACTTTTTTAGCCCTATTTTTTTAAAATAAAATATCCGTTTAAAAAAGAGGATTCACCTCTATTAGTCCAAATATGTTATTCTTTTGCCACATTCAGGATGATAACTTATTTATAAAGGAGTAAAGAGTATTTTCACTCTAAAAAATACTGATTATTTAAACTACTTGCTCGAGTAATATCACCTTTTTAGTGCTAAAATCATGGCAATATTACCCTTGAACTAATACCTCACTTTGGTTGAAAGAATTGAAATTGAAATTTCATTATAAGTTTATAGGATAATTGAGCTTATTTAATTTAATAAGTATGTATATGCTATGTAATTTCCTAATTTAATTTAATACTTTTATTACCATGGTAAAACCATGCGCATGTCATGTGATACAAAAGTAATTGTGCTATTGTGCTAGCATACAAAAGAAGGATGTTTCATCCACTTTTCAATGAATCATTATATGTGTGTGAGAGAGATTGATGTCTGATAACAATAACACATTAGAAGGGTTTGATACTTGCGATATGGTATCAAACCTAAGACAATTCTATTTGTTGAAGCAAAAGAGGGTCTCACAGACCAGCTTCTAAGTTTTCTGACTATACCATTAGGTGTAGCTAAACGTCTTGCTCAAGGCAATGCTAGTTTAGGCTATATCAATAACTTGTATAAAAGCTTTGCTTGTATTGATTCAACAAGATATTTCAAATCTAATATGTAGAACAAGCTTCTCAATCCTATGATTGCCTCTCGTAAAGTGAAAAATCAGATGTTACCAATTTATTATAAGTTTAGTGAGGATGCAGAAGGTATGTATGCTTTTTATGTAAAGCAGGAGACTATGTTCATGGTAGCAGATGATTTGTCTATGGAGCCATTCTCATCTTCTACTGCTTTGGAATTTCTATGTGCATCTAAACTTGGTGCGGATGACTTGGAGGCAAAGCTCATAAGAATTGGAGCGAATGAGGTATTTTCTTCTCACAATTCAACTTTGCTCTACATGATTCCTCTACTTCTCTGACAATCCTGGTAAATCCTTAGTGAATTTGTATGAGAATTTGATTGTTTTTTCTAATGTTTACCCTGCCTCGAAGTAAATTTGAATAAATTATGGGATGCTTTATCAATAATTTATCTGTCAAATTTTTAAAATATTACAAAATGCTCATCTATATTATATACTTCCCCCATTCATTTTTGTTGGATATGCTTAGTTTTGATGATGTCAAATATAGAGTCAAATGTAGGAAGCAAAAAGTGTGTATAATGTGTTTATCTCCTACTGTCTATAAGACAATGTTTGCTATATGTTTACTGTGATTGAAAGCATGCATACATGATCACATAACATGTCCATAGGCAGCATGTAACTTAGTCTGGAATGAATTGAGATAAGAATCATAATGGCTAAGTAAAAGAGTGTAGGTTACCTCAGCAATGAATAAGTAAAATCTAATAGGTAACAGATTCTCTATCGCTAAGCTTGAACCTATCGCTAATCTGGAAAGCTTAGGATATCAATGGCTAATGAGGACTTAGCAGTAATCCATTAAAAGAGAAATATCTCTATCGCTAAAGATCTTCACCATAGCTAATGGAATGTGTAGAGCTAGCCTAAGCAAATAAGAATAGATCCTATCGCTAAAGCCCCTCAGATAACATGAATAAATACTCGGGGAAGAATGTTAGATCAGTTAACATAGTTAGCTAGCGATAACGCGTTTAGCTATCGATATCAGGATACCTGAAATAACAGAATATTCATAACTCAGTATCCTTAAGCTAATGAGCAAACAAGTAACTAGCGATAATGAGATTAGCTATCGATAGAAGAAATCTCGTTGTGATAACTTAGTCAAACTAATAAGCTGATGCATTGAGGTAATGGACTAAGCTTGCGATAACATCTGCTGTGCTTTATATGATTATCTGTTTAGCTAAGTACTGAAATTACACTATGAAGCTAGTGATAGCCTTGTTAGCTATCGATAGCGAAATATTTGCTGAGCTAATACATTGTTTCTAAAGTGCAGATTTTACACTGTTAAGCTAGCGATAGCAAAGGCAGCTAGCGTTAGTGAAAAAGCTGACAGCAAGTACAGGAGTAGGTAGCAGCAGGTTACCGTTACTCAGTCTCCATAGCCGAAGCAAGAGAAGAAAGAAATCCTCAACGGCTAGTTCTCCAAGTCTCCAACGGACATAAACATAAGACCATATATAAAGACTTGAAGACATATGGAGCAAAGTGACGAGCGTCATATAAGCTACACACATACGATGCAAACCGCGATGAAAACAGAGGCTCTGCTCAGAGTATTAGTTACATATCAGTGAGCCCAGAAATGATGAGATGAGCGTATAAGAAAAGAAGAGCTAGAGCACTCATTGTTCAGATTATTAAGCTCTGATTTGTATTTCATCATACATCTTTTGTACTTCAGTGATTATCACAATCTGTTCATTTAGTGAACTTATTACTTTGATAAAATTCTCTATTGTTTGAGGTTGTTCTAAAGCTTGGTGCTTTAAGAACAGGGTTGTAACCTTACGGGTAGTAAGGGGGAGTGTTTAGAAAGATTCTAAAACTCGGTAAAGGTTGGCTGGTGATCCCGTGTTCGTAAAACCAGTGGAAAGGGTTGACAGGTGAACCTGTGCTCGTAAAACCTGTGGAAGGCTTCTCTTGTGCCCGGTTTAAACAAGATAGTGGAAAATCTCAGGTGGAGCCTGAGGACTGAATGTAGATCAGGGTTGACCGAACCAGGATAAATTCTATGTGCATTATCTCTTCCCTTAACTCTCTTAGTTTCCAGCATATCTACTTTATATATCTCTTGTGCATTTAACAGTTTTGAAATACTCTGTGATAAACAGAAAGAGATTTTAAAGATTACCTTCACAGTGTTTTATAAAAGAGAATTTTAAAGTTTTTATCTTATCACCCAATTCACCCCCCCTCTTGGGTGACAACCAGCACTTTCAATTTTTACAAGGAGAGTTTTTGGATATGGCATGTTCGGAGTTTGTCTCAAACTTTGTTGTTAAGCTCCCATTCCCCCCTCCCCCCAAATTTTATTATTTATATTAATGTTATTGCATTTATTACATTCACTCACAGTCTCTCCCCACCCCATTCTTATCATCTTATATGTTCCCTCCCCCACAAGAAAGTTACATTCTTTACATGTTTACAAATCTCTAACTAATTTTAACCATCTTTTTGATTGACATGATTCAATTAATTCTCTTGTAAAATAGAACAGAGGGAGTAACTTAAATTTATATTTAAGATGTCAAAATGTAGCAAAACCTAAAATATGATTATCAGCGTTCAAAGAAATAGTAGTACTTAGAATCAGATGAGCGGAGAAGGATTAAAAAATATAAAAAATAAAGTCAAAAGTAAGAGTAGAGAAAGTAATTTTGTTTGATAGTGTTTCTATTTTTCCCTTAGTTCCACTAAGTGGGCAATCAAAACATTAGTGTTACGGTTTCAATGCAGGTGTATGAAATTCTGAAAGCTGCTATGTTCACATCATCAGCATTGAGCACTAGTTTGAGCTCATTCCTTAACCATGTCAAACAAGAGCCTGAAAATTGATGTGAATTAGTGTCAACCCCGTGCGTTACACAGGCTATGTGAAACAATTTTGATACAACTTAGGTTTTTGTTTAGTTTTTCGGCTCTTGAACCTTGGTTTAAAGTTAATTGCTGATTAACCAAAGTTTCTAGTGTTAAGCTGAACTTCTTGGTGCTGTAAACCGTGTCAGCATTTAGTTTTTAGTGTAGGACCATACTTTTTGTAAAGCTAGATTGCTTTTTTGTAAAATGATGAAATTTTGACAATGAAGGAGTCATTTAGTCATTCACTTTCAAGCCTTCAATTTTTATTTTTTGTAGTGTAATACAACACTACTCTACTGGCACTACTACAGAAAATGCCTATAGCAGCACTTATTTTGGCCCTATAGCAGCGCTTATAAGCGCTGCAATAGCCAGTGTTGCAATAGGCTATTAAGCCTAACGCAGCGTTTGTTAAGCGCTGCGATAGGTGACCTAAAGCAGCGCTTAAGCGCTGGGATAGGTGATTTATTTTTTAAAAAAATAATACCTATAGCAGCGCTTATCTGAATAAGCGCTGCTATAAGTATTATTTTTTTAAAAAAAAAAATAATTTTTTAAAATCAACACTCAAAATTGGTCCTATTCAACTTCCTTTCCCAAAATCGACACTCAAAACATCAAGAACAAGCCTCAAGCACCATTTCTATAATTTCAGAAACTTCAAAAAAACTCAGAAATTCGAATCATTTCTCCCCATCCACTCAAAAATCGCGGCGGAAAAGAGAAGAAACAAGAGAAGAAGGCTTACCTAAACTTGTTTCAAGCTTCTCCGAACGTTTTCCACCGTCAAATGCCGTCGATGGGGCCGATTCCGCCGCTGGAAGACGAAGAACAGAGAAGAGAGAATGAGAGTGTGTGTGCGTCGGTGAGAGAGGGAGCTTGTGTGTGTGTGTGTGTTGAGAGAAAGAGAAAGGGAAATAAAAGAAGAGTTTGTGTGTGTGTGTCATTGAGGAGGGAGGGTGGATGAAATTAGGGAGGGAAAGAGGGAAAATTGAGCGGGTGTATAAAAATTGGTATTTTTAAATTTGATTTTAGATATTTTTTAAATAAATTTAAATCACAGGGGCCTATAGCAGCGCTTAAGTGTTGCTGTAGGCCCTTGTGATTTAAATTTTATTTAAAATTTGTTTTAGATAATTTTTTTTAAAAAAATTAAATCACATGGGCCTATAGCAGCGCTTAGCGCCCAAGCGCTGCTATAGGCCCCTGTTATTTAAATTTTATTTAAATAAATCAAAAACCAATTTGAAAAATACTAATTTATTTTAAAAAAATAAAGAAAATTTAAAAATACCTATTTAGGCCTATATAGGCCCCTGTCATTTAAATTTTATTTAAAAAATATCTAAAACCAATTTTTAAAATACTAATTCATTTTAAAAAAGAAAACAAAATTGAAAAATACATATTTAGGCCTATAGCAGCGCTTAAGCGCTGGTATAGGCCCCTGGGATTTAATTTTTATTTTAAAAAAATTGTAAAACAATTTTCCAATTATTTTTAAAGTGTTTTAAATATTTTTTAATATAAAAAATAAATCCCAGGGGCCTATACCAGCGCTTAAGTGCTGGAATTGGCCCCTGGGGTTTATTTTTTATATTAAAAAAATATGTAAAACAGTTTTCCAATTTTTTTAAATTGTTTTAAATATTTTTTAATATAAAAAATAAATCCCAGGGGCCTATACCAGCGCTTAAGCGCTGGTATAGGCCCTTGGGGTTTATGTTTTGTTGAAAAAAATATGTAAAACAATTTGTCAATTTTTTTTAAATTGTTATAAATATTTTTTAATACAAAAAATAAATCCCAGGGGCCTATACCAGCGCTTAAGCACTGGTATAGGCCCCTGGGATTTAATTTTTATTTAAAAAAAATTGTAAAACAATTTTTTAATTATTTTTAAATTATTTTAAATATTTTTTAATATAAAAAATAAATCCCAAGGGCCTATACCAGCGCTTAAGCGCTGGTATAGGCCCCTGGGGTTTATTTTTTGTTGAAAAAAATATGTAAAACAATTTATCAATTTTTTTAAATTGTTATAAATATTTTTTAATACAAAAAATAAATCCCAGGGGCCTATACCAGCGCTTAAGCGCTGGTATAGGCCCCTGGGATTTATTTTTTATTTAAAAAAAATTGTAAAACAATTTTCCAATTATTTTTAAATTGTTTTAAATATTTTTTAATATAAAAAATAAATCCCAGGGGCCTATATATAGGCCCCTGGGTTTTAATTTTTATTTAAAAAAAATTGTAAAATAATTTGCCAATTTTTTTTAAATTGTTTTACATTTTTTTTAAATTCCAGGGGGTCTATAGCAGCGCTTAAGCGCTGCTATATTCTTATACCTATACCAGCACTTTTATTTATAAGCGCTGGTATAGGTCATATTATACATATCCCATCACTTACATTTTATAAGCGCTGCTATTGTTGCGCTGCAATAGGGTATTTCTGTAGTAGTGTGGGCATTTTTAGAACGGTGATTAGAAATTTCAAAAGTAGCTTTTCAACCGTATTTTACAGTGTACAAGGTAAGTATATGAGAGGAGTTCTAACTCGGTATATGTGGACGTGATCATGAATCATGATTCCAAATAGGCACATAGTTGATATGGTTTCAAAGGTAGTAGTTTATAAAGAAATGTTACATATTCTTTTTCTTATTTTCATGAATACTATAAGAGGATGAGATTCACTCACATTTTGTGTTCAATATTATTATTTGTGATGTTTTCACATGATATATTAATATAATCAAATTACCTTGTGATCCAATAAATTCAAAAGCCCATATCCTTATCACAAAAATAATTATTGAATAGCTAATAACTTTTTAAAGCACGTTAACGTGCTTCATCCACTCCTGTATGAACTAGCCTTGAAGCTTATAAAGTACTCCATATGAAGTCATTGTTGAGATTTTTTGGAAAATTCTAACCCCGTTATCTGAGGTCTGAATACCAGTCGTCTGATGCGTCTTAGAGCTACTTAGCACAGTTTTCTAGGTTAATTACAAGTCTTATGTAAGGAATTCAATTAAAATGAGGTCCCACATAATCCCCATAATTAAACTGGGGTCCCTTGGAAGCTAATTATATTAAGTCCTAAACCAAAAAAGTTGTCATTGGGCAAATGTTGTTAGTTACCAAGAATTTAAACAATTATGAATGATTATCATAATGTTACAAAGGCCTAAAAAGTTGTCACTATTTGATCAAATTTTGTTAATTACTAAGAATTTATAACAGTTTGTAAATGATTAGAACTTAATATAATTAGAGTCTCTTTCTTTAATTTTTTGTGTTCACAGTGTAATAAGTGGAAATAAAGAATGGAATTTTTTTATACTATAAATTAGAATTCGGGTTATTTATTTTAATTTTGACATTCAGCTTTCTTTGTTATCTTTTAGATCTTATTTGTATTAGATTATTGAATATTAAATAAATTCCTCCATTCTCTCCACCCTTCTTTCTCTCCTACTTCATCCCCTTCTACATTAATTGGATGCAACAAACTATAGTCTCTTTTGTAGAAAGATCATGTCTTCATCAGAAAATCAGGATAAGATTTCCTTGTCTCGAGTCGTAGACACCAAAAGAAACGAATTACTGTATGCTGAAGCAGGGAAGGATTTCTTGTATGTTCTACTAAGCTTCTCAAATTTGCCCTTTGGAACTGTTTCAAGACTTGCAGGTGAGGATTTTAGCGTACATCTTTCAAGATTCCACTGTATAAACTCTCTGCGTCGAAGTGTAGAAAAACTGAACCCAAATTATTTTTGTGAAAGTGGGGATAAAGAAATTTTGCTGCGTCCAGGAAGCCCAATGGATGGTTATTACAAAATTATTGGTTATCATCACTCTCATAAAGCATTCTTCAAAAAGCACTCTCAGGGCTATCTTCTCCAAAAGACTTGTTATATTGTCTCTGATGATTTAAGAGCGATGCCCAACGATGTCAGTACAACTTTGTGGATGCTACTATACTTCCGAGTTCACTCTCTCACCGAGAGATTGACTATTAGCGTGACTTACAAACAGGTGAGCATATTACGAGAAATCTCTTATATGAAACCGGTTTGCTATCATTTGTGGTCACGTGGATATATCAATCTAATGACACCCTAAAAAAATTATCTGGTTGACAAAATAAAAAAATTAATCTCCTATTTTTTATAGGGGTGTTCAAAACTTTCTCGTCCCGCCCGTCCCCGTCCCGATTCCGCTTGTTTTGGGGACGGGATTAGTTTTTGGGACGGGATAAATTTTTTGTTGTGGGACAGGAACAGGACGGGATGGGGTCGTTCCATTCCCGTCATGTCCCGTTAGTATTATATATATATATTTTTGTAAATTTTACATAGCCCAGCATGTCCATACTTTATGAGTGTAGCACAACAATTTTTTTTGTTTACATAGCCCAATAAACTTGTGCGTCCATATTACATATCCCAGCTTCATTTGCATCAAAATACTTGTTCTCTGTACATTCAAATTACCACGCCTTACATGCATTTTTTCTTTGTTTTGCATCATATTTGTGGCAAAGGAAGAATCAGAAATGTGTGGCACAACAAAGCCTCAAGTGAAATGTGGATCTTATTAAAGTCTTAAACATATGTTTTTAATTTAAAATTTATGCATTAATATGAAAGTTTCTTTTAGACTTAATTTAGGTGTGTTTTTGTTATTATATGTTGAATTTGATTATGGTTTATTATGTTGTCAAGACAAAAAAAATTGTTAAAACAATAGTATTTTGTAAAAGCCTGTAGTCAAATTTTTTGGTGCAATATTGAACTCATATTTTTCCTGTGAAAATGACATTTTATTTTTATTTACAAAAAAAAATATAAACGGGAAATTCCCGTCCCGTCCCGTGTCCCGTCCCATCGGGATGGGACGGGACGGTACATGGGACAGGAAATCCATCCTGTATGCCTTTTGACGGGATGGAACGGGATATGGTCGTCCCGTTCCCATCCCATGAATACCCCTAATTTTTTATTTTAGCTAATTTTTTTTAGTGTGCTCAGTTAAATTAAAATATCTACCTTATGTAGTTGCTTGTAATTAGTTAAACCATAAATGACATAGTGAACTAGTTCACCTAAGACTTTCTAACATATTATAGTGTATCCGCTGGTCCTATTTATATGATAGAGAGTGAATAAAATCATTATTATAATCCTATCTATTTAAGGCACATCATTAAATTTGTTGTATTAATGTATAATTTTACCACTTATTTGTATTAAATTTGTTGTATTGATGTCGTGATGTACCAGTCAACGGGATTGGCTCAACAATTGCCCTTCGTGACTATGGTAATCTTGTGTTGAATGATGCTGGTCACTTCGATGTGTGGGCCACCAATACCACTTCTACCACCACCACCTCTCTAGAAGTCAAACTAACTTTTCCTCTGGTTATTATAAGTTGTTTTTCGATAATGATAATCTTCTTCGTCTTCTCTATGATGGACTTGATGTTTCAAGTATCTACTGGCCTAATCCATGGCTCAACAATTGGGAAGCTGGCAGGTCTGCGTACAATGCAAGTCGCATTGCAATTCTCAATTCATATGGAAATTTTAGTTCAACTGATGACCTCATTTTCAAGACATCAGATTACGGCCCTGTGCTTCAGAGAAGATTGACTCTCGATTCTGATGGTAATCTTCGAGCTTACAGTCGAAAAAGAAGGGGAGAGAAATGGAGTGTTTCATGGCAAGCCAAATCACAACCTTGCAAGATTCATGGAATCTGTGGAGCCAACAGTGTGTGTTCTAATGATCCTTATTCTGGGAGAAAATGCTCATGTCTTCCAGGTTATAAGGTCAACAATGCCAGTGACTGGTCTTTAGGGTGCGCGCCAAAATTCAATTTGTCTTTCAACTCAACAGAATCTCGCTTTTTGCACATAAGTAACACCGAGTTTAATGGCTACGACATGGGATACTTTCCAAATTATACCTATAAAAAATGCGAGAAAGCATGCTTGGATATGTGTAGCTGCAAGGGATTCCAATATTCTTGGAAAGAGGAGTCTCGCTCTTATACTTGTTACCGAAAGACACGTTTGCTCAACGGGGTATATTTCCCCTGATTTCAGCGGATCAATTTACTTGAGACTACCTAAGTCCAGCTCCTTCGCTACTTTTGAAGATTCCGAAATGAAGGAGTGTGATCATGTTAGCTCCATAATGCTTGAAAGATTGTATGACTTAAGACCTGGCAGACTTTTAGTGAAGATACTTTTCTGGTTAGTACTTGCAATTGGGTCCTTTGAAGCTGTGGGCATCTTTCTGGTTTGGTGTCTGTTAGTGAATACGCGAGGAAAATCAAATAAAGATCAACACAACTATGTTCTTGCAGCCACTGGATTTAGAAACTATAGCTATTCTGAGTTAAAAGAGGCAACAAAAGGGTTCAGTGAAGAGATTAGCAGGGAGCTGGAGGAATCGTATACAAGGGTGTTCTGAAGGATCAACGAGTTGCAGCAATCAAGAGACTCAACGAAGCAAGCCAAGGAGAAAGCGAATTTCTAGCTGAAGTAAACATAATTGGCAAACTTAATCACATGAACCTAATCGACATGTGGGGGTATTGTGCAGAAGGCAGGCACAGGTTGTTAGTGTATGAGTACATGGAGAAAGGTTCTTTGGTGGAAAATTTGGTGTCCAATAGCTCCTCACTTGATTGCAAAAAGCATTACAACATTGCTTTGGGTACGGCTAGAGGTCTAGCATATCTGCATGAAGAATGCTTAGAGTGGATTCTACATTGCGATATAAAGCCTCAAAATATACTTTTGGATTCAGACTATCAACCCAAGGTGGCAGATTTTGGGCTGTCTAAGCTGTTGAATAGAAATGATGCCAACAATTCAGGATTCTCAAGGATTAGAGGAAATAGAGGTTACATGGCACCTGAGTGGGTGTTCAATTTACCAATCACGTCCAAGGTGGATGTTTATAGCTCTATGAAATTGTTGTGTCGGAGATAATAACTGGAAAAAGCTTGGTGGACTCACACGTGGTTGATGGACAAGAGTCGCATCATGGGAGATTGGTGACATGGGTGAGGGAGAAGAAAAATAGAGGAAAGGAAACGACGTCGTGGGTGGAACAAATCATTGATCCTGCAATTGAGGGGGACTGTGATATTCGGAAGATGGAGATTTTGGTTGGGCTAGCTTTGGACTGCGTTGAGGAGGAGAGAGTTGCAAGACCAACGATGGGTCAGGAAGTGGAGATGCTTCAAGGTCATGAAACTGATTCTCAGTGATGGTACAATGGTTATTTCTTGTCATTCCTCTGTTGGTTTTCTACATTGCGTGTGCTTTTGAATATTGCAAATAAATTTCGCTGGGGGGTTTTAAGTCTACTTATAGGTATGAAATGTAGTGATTGAGTACGTGGTGTTTGTCGAGTTTTAAAAATAAAAGTGTGGTTTTTGCACTGAGGTTGGTTTTGGCTCATGATGCGGTGATGCAATCCAGTACAAGTTAATCCCGTTTGGTTCAATCTGTTGCACGCTGGTGAATATTAATGGTTGTATTTGGATTGGATTCTGAGAAGTAATTTTTTTTTTCAATCTGATCTTTTTAGAAGTAAGATTGGAGATTGACTGAAGTGATTTATCTTTGAATTTGTGATGATAGAAATGATTTTTTTAAAGTTTAGATGAAAAATTACTAAAAAAAACATTATTGTTATTAAATAATACACATATAATATGCATATGTTCTTATATTTTAGAAAGAAAAGTGAAATTTGGGGTTTTTTTTGAGTATTTTAAAGGCTTATTTTCTCCTTTATTTTAAGGAAAAAAATTTGAAAAGAAATTATATTTTTAGCTCAAAGGAGGATATTGTGGGAGAAAATAGTTAGAGATTATTATGATAAATTTTTGGAAATAGAAAGGAAATTTTAGATTTAAAGAAGATATCTTATTTGAGAACTTTAGGAGGTCGAATAGTCTAATTTCCCTACCCACTTTATTAAATACTCCCTCCGGTCCTAATTATAAGACCACTTTGACTTTTTTGACTTTTTTTTCAGTCCGAAAAAAAGTAGTTTCAATCCAAAAAAAAATCTTTTTTCTTCAAAACTAATTTATTCTACTTATAAACTAATATATAATCTAATTTCATGTGACATATGTTATAATTTAGTGGTCTAATTTGCTTCCTTAATTTCCACAAAAAAAAGTCAAAGTGGTCTTATATTTAGGACCGGAGGGAGTAATATACAACAAAAGGCGTGGGACCCATCATTTCAGAAGCCATAAGCCAAAAGCCAATGAGCGTATTTGAAACCATAAGCTCTTCTCCAAATAAGCCAAACCAAACATCATAAAAAATCAAAAGATGGCTTTTGCAGTGCAACCAGGTTGCAGAACTTCAAAAAACCATTCCAAACATGCTCAAAACTAAACTGGTAAACAGCTATGGATTTTAAACCCAAAGATTATGGAAGTTATAGGTATTAACTCACAATTCCCAACTTTCTCTTTTCTTACTTTATAAAATATACTTCCTCCGAACCTGGGGTGTGTGGTTGAGTGGAAGGGACTCATTCACCCTTAAACAATTGTCGAGGGTTTGATCATTGGCGTTGGATATGGAGAAGCATTAAATCTCCCAAGCCAGCTGTCCCACCCCTTGAGGTGCCTACAATTCAGCGGATGATTAGTTTCCACCTGTCGGGTGGGGGATATCTTGATATTTCATCAAAAAAAAAATATATACTTCCTCTGGTTCTTTATGTAAGATATATTTGAGAAAATGATCTTATTATTATTATTATTATTATTATTATTGATAAAGGGAGTTGATCTTAATATGAAATATATGACATATTTCTAATTTTTATCGATTTTTACAAATTACCTTTATTGATACTTTCTAAATAATAACTAATTAGTAAGAGAGTGGAGAATCCAAAAAGATGATTATGGTAATTTAAGAAAAACATATCATATTAACTAACTTTGATTAATTAAATGTAAACATTTAGGACCGCATGATTTTAGTAATTTTATAACTCTTTCTGCATTAAAGAATTCTAATAAAATAATACAACTTAAACAGACTTAGACTTCAACTTATTGGGCTTGGAATAACATATTTTATGTACTTTACGTTATACAAAATGATTTGTTTTGTAAAAACTGGAACATCTGTTTTCATTGATGCTTTTCCCCAAAACTTACACTTAGCTTAAATTAATAAGAATGAACGGATACTTATTTCACTATGTGGCAAATTATAGTGAAACAAATATCTTGGAGAAGGGCATAAAAAAACTTGATGGTAACTCAGTTAACGACATAAGAAATGAAAAATCCTTGAAGAATCATGAAAGTAATTAAATTATGTTTATTTTAATTAAACTTGTGTTATTTTTTTGTTAGTTTGATACAGTGTCTGCCTTATCTTCATTTGTATATGGAAGATTTTATTGTCGCGTTACAGTCTTTTACAATAAACTGATCCAATGAGGACGGAAAAGGGAGTAGTACTTTTTAAAAGGTAGGGACAAATGTCAAAACTCTGGTAAACATACTAGGATCGGCTAGGAACCTCTCCATTAGAGATCTCTCCCATTAGTTAAAGTGACCACGTTTTTCTGCGAAATAGGTCTGATTAAACACATATATATATATAACAAAATTAAAAAAAATAAAATTGGGCAACTTTCATGGTTTTGTTGCTTTGCCTGAAAAAACAAAACTTGGCAAGATGAATGTGAGAAGTCCATCATTTGAACGAACCCAAGTGCTTGTAAGAGCAAAAATGAATAAAGCCCATAATGGTGCAGTGACCAAAGCCCATCAAGTATTCAGCCCAATATGATGTATATTCCAGAATAGGGCTGCGTGCATTTCTCTTCCCCTCTGCACATTTTTTTTTTTTGGTTATAAACCAGGCGGTATCCCCTAGCCGAAAGCCAGAGACTAATTCTCCTGAGGCGTAGAGATCACCAAACGGTGGGTTTTGCCTCTCCCCACAACATCAATTACATGCACACCACCCCGGGATCGAACCCGGGACTAGATGCTTAAGTGACGTCTTCCCCTCTGCACATTTGTTACCGCCACTCACATGCATTCTTTTCCTATGTATAACCTCATGTACAATGCATTTGTTATTGCAGTTAATATAATCATATTTTAATTAAGGGAAAGGTCCAATCGTAGCAATTTTGTTCTGCGTCGTTCATCAATTTTGATGGTTAAATAAGTCAAATATTTCATGTAGCTCCCCACCACCTCATCATCTTAGTCAATCAATGAGCGCATACGACCTTAGCATGTCTCTCTCCCTCTCCCCCTTTCTTCTTCGCCTTCATTTTTACGTTTACCTGATTTGTAGACGTTATCCCTTAACTATTCAAGAACTATGTACCCTTGTCTAGTATTATCCAAAAAATTTTAATCATGTCATGCCTTATTTTGACTGTTTAACTTCGATGGCTATACTTTGACTTTTATGCTGATGTAAAAGACAGAATACAAAATCAAGTTATGATAGATTCTCAATTGACTTTGTTATTGTGAAGACTTGGGGCCCGTTGCTTCACCAAAAACTAGCCGGGGAAAGAAAAAATAAGAAGCAAATTCCCTCGTCCAAAATGCGTTTGATTTACGAAACCTCGGAAAACCCCTTGTCCTGTCTCCCTCCAGTTTCTTTTAAAAGATTGAAAATATATGTTTTCCACATCTGTTCATCATCTTCTCTTTCTTCGTCTCTCTCTCTTTCGCTCTCTGTTTCACTCACACACACAAAAAGAAATGGAGAATCTGTCTTCGGATCGTAGAAAGGTGATAAAGGAACTGGAGAGAGGCAGAGATTTTGCCACCTAGCTTTGCCGTCTGGTTCTCAACTTACCGGAAGCATTAGGATAAATGAAAAAGTCATTCATAACTTGATGAATGTTTTTCAACCAGCTGAAAAAAGAACTCGACAAATATGAGGGAACAGCTAGAGGAAGCTCTGAATGTCTATTGAAGATCACCGGATAGAGAAAGAATGGGAGGAGAGATATGAATTTGAAATAATAGGGAAGTAAAAAAAATAAAAAATAAAAATCAATGGATAAATATAAGATGCTTTATTTCATATTTCTTATATCGAAGAAGATGAGATTTTCAAAGATTGCCCATATGAGATTTCATAGTTTGAGCAAAATGCTGCCGGATTACATGAACCTAGATGAAAATGAAAGCAACGCAAGTGAGTGGGGCTAGGGAGAGAGAAGACGAAGCCACAAGAGAATTCAAATCGGATTTCTTTTTGAATTAGTACAAATGTTTTCGGACCCTCATCTCAAAATCTCTGTTTTTTTTTTTTTTGTAGTTTTCTTAACGGAGTAATTTTATTTGTTACTATATCTAATAAATAATGAGTTGCAAAATTTGAAATCGGAAAATAAGTGTTGCAGACATTGGAGATTTGATTTTAGTATGAAAACATTGAATGAATACGAGGTGAAGATTGTACTTTGTTTGTGTTTGTGCATAGAAAGTTTATTGTGTGATATTGTCCGGTTTTGGAAACAAGAACTGATTTTTATTTCTAGTTGAAGTTCATAAGTGTTAAACAAGTGTCCCGAATGTGTTAAGATATGGTCTTAAGGAAATTCAATTAAATTGAGTTGAAATAAGAGCTTAGGTATTTAAAAGGGACATCAAAAGCATGTAAGAGATTCTTAGTTAAATTATGATTTCTTTGAGTCATGTTAATGTAGTTTCTCTTCTTTCTTTGTTAATCAAGAACTAATGAAGTGTAAGATTTTATTTTTACAGGTAAATTATATAGATTTGTATTTGTATTTCATATATGTATGATTCTTGCTGGGAGTAGTATTTTGCAACTGAATTATGATTGACTTGTTTGTTTGGGTTCTCTAATAATGAATCACTAAGATGAATGTTTTAACATGATGTTTATTTTGATTAAGGATTGCTACGTTTGATATGAATCATAAATTCTCCGTTGAAGCAAAAGAACGTTTTATTGCAATGGATCTTGGTCTGTGATTGGTATTTTCTCTATTTTGTGTTATATAGAGGGATAATCTATAAAGGACATTTTTAATCTTAAAAATGGTCAAGATAGTTATAGTAAATAATAATTTTTCACATATGTAAAGAATGTGATATTATTAATTATATTAGGATAGGATAATGTTTAAATGACTTGGATATGTAAGTTAGCTATTGAAGGGAAGGGAATATTTTATAATGAATGAAGATTAATATGGGTTAAATTGCTAAATTGTGACTTCATAAGTCATGTGTACGTGCTTCTTATTGTATTTAAAGTTTTATGGAGATAAGATTAATAATTTGTAATGTTCTTTAATGAATTGAATTGTTTAGGTTTGAAAATGATTTACACTATTGATTAATTTGTTCTTGAGATGTCTATAATAAATACAAAATAAGGATATATGTATATGCAGGTGAAAATGATTGTTTAAATATTTGTGAATGTAAAATGGATTGTGGTGCTTAAGTATGTTCTGAATTGCTTTTGCGTATATGTATGTATGTATGTATGTAAATGATTGTAAATGTGATGATTAAAGTTAGAAATATTGATTTAAGATATATATTAAAAAGCAAAGGGTAGGAGTATATAGTACTATAGGAACGTGAGAGACACTGAATAAAAATTTATAAACATAGATAATAATTTATTATCTATATATTACTTGGAAATATAGGTAAAGATAGTGAGATTAGTACGCCTAGGCATCTAGAACAGCAGGAGCTAGCAAAGGTTCAGTTTGAAGTTCAGGTAGCAGTTTATTTTAGTAACAAATAAATTACATGTATAATTTTATAATACCTGTTGCATTTTAATTGGTAAGTTTTTATTCCTATCATGTTTCATGTGGAGTACTCCAAGGCTTAAATGGTTCACTACCCCTTTACTAGCTCAGTTTAGTTGTAACTTTAAATGTTATAACAAGAAACCCTACAGGTAAAGCCTCCACTAGTAACGAATGTATTGTTATCACTGGTTAGTAGGTGCTTATAGCACACAGATAAGTAGGATAAGAATTATCATTATATGTAAAGGTTTATAAAAGATATACATGTCGATGTACTCATGAAAATAATGGTTAATGAGATAAACTGTGTTAAAAATTGCTGTTTTAGATAAGCTGGAGGCAAGTTGAGTTTTTTGGGAAAGGTAATATGAAGAAGCAGGGATGCTTGCTATGTTATGTACCTAAATATTTAGATATTTTGGTTTCTAGTTATTTAGATATGTTATAAGTTTAAGAAGACAACAAACTTAAAGCTTATTTAGTAGTTATTATAAAATTGTATGTATGTATATATATCACTAATGAACTGTACAGTGCATGTATAGGTAAAAGGGTTATCACCCGAGATAACCCGCTAATATATTATTATAATAGAAATACGTAGATAGTTAAATAATATATAATAGAGTGAATATACGCATATACAATGAATTGGGATTTTAACTCTCACTACAAAAAAAGCGGCATTTAGTAGCGGTTAAAACCATTGATTAGTAGCGGTTTTAACCGCTACTAAGTGGTTACCAGCGGTTTTACAAACCGCTGTAAATCACCCGTGACAAACATTTAGTAGCGGTTTTCAAGAACCGCTAGTAATACGGTCAAAACCGCCACTAATTAGATTAGTAGCGGTTCATAACTGCTACTAATGGAAAAATTAGTAGCGGTTTGTGAACCGCTACTAGATGCTCAAAAATATAAAAAAAAATTTCTGATTAGAATAAATGTTACTATTTGCAATAATGTTTAATTGTATAAAACATTTGAAAAAAAATTAACATTAAATAATCATAAAAAAATTTATCACATTTTCTCAATTGATATATCCAAAATGATATGTCAAATAAATAATTAATAGTATGAAAAAAGGTGATTGTAACTAATCAATTTAATTTTACAATATTCAAATGAAGATACTGAGTATGTACACATGAAAACGAAAACAAAAAACAGTTAGTATATATATATGATTGAAAGTTGAATGAAATAATTGGAATAAAAAATATAAGAGATAAATTTATGAGATTGACGGAAAAATTAAGAGCATCAGAGGAGAATAATTGAGAAGGAAGTTTATATGAGGTTGAATAAAATGAGGAAAGGGGTAGGTATATATAGTTGTTGCAGGCGGGAATCAGTAGCGGTTAAGAGAACTGCCACTAACCGCTACTAATTACGCATTTAGTAACGGTTCTCAAGAACCGCTAGTAATAGCAGCGGTTATTTAGTAGCGGTTCTCAGAAACTGCTACTACTAGCAGCGATTATTTAGTAGCGGTTTCTGAGAACTGCTACTAATAGCGGCGGTTCCTAAGAACCGCTACTAATAGCAGCGGTTATTTTGGAAAACCGCCACTAATATGTCGCCACTAAGTTTTCCGCCAAATGGCGCCACTTTAGCGGCGGTTTTATGGGACTAACCGCCACTAAAATACGCCACTATCTTTTATATTGGTCAAACAGATAGATTTAGTCGCGGTTTTTTTATTAAAACCGCCATTAATATGTAATTAGTGGCGGTTTTAGTTTTCCGCTACTTAATGAACCGCTAGTAAACCCCGCTTTTTTGTAGTGTCCCTAAACACTATTAGGAAAGAGTAGCTACATTAAATAGATTTAAGTCATTTTAATTGCTTTAGTAACTACTCTATTTTATAAAAGTTTTAAATTGTTTCAATTTGCCAGAAAAGCCCATTCCAACATAATTGAAGTTGGAATATTGGTTGAAAAGAAAAAGCTTTAAATTTTTTGTATTTTTGAGCTTCTGACATTAAACAAATGGTTACTAATCAATTAAAATGCTATAGTATAGTAATAAAATTTTAGATGTTAGAAAAGGACTTATGAGGAGGGTTGCAGATGAGAGCAAAGAAAAGAAGAAAAAAAAGGCATGTAGACACATAGGCTGACACATGGTCCAAAAAATTCTGGAAGTTTAAGCAAGTTTATGATGGTTTTGAAGGGAATCACTTAAACCATTGATTTTTCTTTTGTTTTTTAAAAATAAATTTACAGTTTTACACCACTCATTTACAGTTCTCAATGTTTCTATAATCTCATCTACACCTCAAGTAACGAAGTTTAGTTATTTGGGATCAATTATAAGACAAGATGGTGAGATTGATGACGATGTCAATCATAGAATTCAAGATGGGTGGTGTAAATGGAGGAAAGCTACTGGAGTTCTCTGCGATAGAAAAGTACCCCATAAGGTAAAAGGGAAGTTTTATCGCACTGCTATAAGACCAGCAGTATTATATGGTAGTGAATGTTGGGCTTTGAAGGGTCAACATGAACATAAGATGGGGGTAGCTGAAATGAGGATGTTGAGATGGATGTGTGGTTACACAAGAAAGGATAAGATTCGGAATGATCATATACGCGAACGAGTTGGAGTGGCACCTATCAGTGAGAAAATGGTAGAAAATCGTTTAAGGTGGTTTGGACATGTACAAAGGAGGCCATTAGATGCGCCAGTGAGGAGGGTAGATCAAACAGTCTGGAGTCCGATTAAGAGAGGAAGAAGGAGACCGAGGCTTACACTTAATGAAGATGTAGAGCGCGATCTTTTAATAAATAATATATCTAAAGATTTGGTTACCGATAGAGCACAATGGCGTCGTGCGATCCATGTAGCCGACCCCACTTAGTGGGATAAGGCTTTATTGTTGTTGTTGTTGTTATGATATAATGGTAATCTTCTTCTTCTTCTTGGTTTTTTTCCTCTTTTGTCTCTTCATATCCGTCTTATTCAGGACTCCGACCAAATGAATCTGTGTTTATATATATATATATATGGTTCTTCTAACATATATCCATTAAAAGATTGATTTTGTATTCACATTTTTTAATTGCATTTTACTCTCTTCCGGGTAATAAATATAAAATTAAGTTGATCTTATATTTAGGATCATATGAAGCATTATATTTTGGAGTGATAGCTTGTAATAGTAAAATGCAATTACTTCCTATCTTTTCTGTCAAAATTATATTAATCTTCCTTCTATTTTTAAAGAACCTACACTTAATTCAATTTGTAACACCGTTAATTCTAATCATAGATTGTAATATGATTTTTTTAATTAATTTAATTTATGAAAAATTTGTTTAAACTTACTAATTTTTCATTATAATCTAATTGTATATATCCCTCTCTTCCATATAAGTTTTCTTAAAAAAAACTATAATAATGTTTGATGCTATATTAGAATTATAGTTTTTCAAAACAATTAGCTTTTAAAAAATTAGCTTCTCAATATACCTTACTTTTAAACTATAGTATAACTTAATTATATGAAACATATGTTTAAATTTTGTGGTTTATTTGACTTCCCGAATTTAAAGAAAAAATCAATTTGATCTTAAGACCGAATGAAGTATTAACTTTTTACATGTTTAATATATTAAAGTAAAATATGATGAGCTCCCCTCATATTTGTCAAAATCACATAGATCTCTTACTATTCTCAAAACATACACTTTTATCTAATTTATGACATTGATAAGAATATTCCAATCAAATATTGTAAAATGATTTTTTTTAACTAATTAAAAATGTGAACAAATGTTTAAACTTTGCTATTTTCTTTAAATAAAGTACAATAGTCTTTGATATACGGTATTAAAATTATAAAAGTATTTGAGTCTCCAATAATAATTGATATATATATTTCTTTTCCATTATAGATTTTAAAATACTTTTGAATTATAGAATTACATTGTTCACCTATGGACAATTTTATGTTGCATAATCCGGAGTTAAGATTATAGACGGTTTAGAAATTTATGTTCCTGACAGCCATGATAATAATGAAGTGTTCATAAATATTGAAGCATGAGAATGAAATGGTATACCATAGGAAATTTTATATTTTACTATCAACTTACATTTCTACATTCATTTAAGAATGATACTTCTAATATTTTATGGAATGAGTTGCATAAAATGTTAAATCTACTCGCACTCGGGAAGCACCATCTCATTTTCTCCAATGTGAACATATTCATCTACTTGTATCACCAGTTGATTGTTTCTAAATGAAGCAGTACAGCCTATGAGCAATTTTCGCAATCAGCAGTGGTTCTCTATCCTTTTGTACTGGAATATCACAACGTTCGCAGCATTACATGCTCTCAGTGAGTTTGCATGTTCACTGTTCAGGTACATTATTGATCCGACAAGTTCTGGCTGAGATTCACAATATTAATTATGCCTCTGTTGGGAAATCTGAGATACATTTAAAATTTAATTACTATATATTAACGCATATGATCGCATATTGCATGAGTGTTATAATTATGACACACTAATACTTTATTTTTTGTCCTTTATGTTGTACAATGATATTAAAAAGATCTAATATTACAAGCTAACCGCGTATAGCGCGAGAAACACATGCTAGTTTTTGGGATAATACTAGCTCAGACATGTATTTAGTGGATAACACTTAAACTGTTAAACATTAAAATTAAAAACACGGTTACTTGATCACTTTTTATCAATCCAATACACAAATTTAACCAACAACTTAATATGAAATTCAGCTAATAATATCCAAATACATATAACTTCACACTCCAACGACGACTGATTAGTAAATAGATGCAAGCATCCATAGAGATCAAGAGTGTAGTTAAGGATCAAAAGAAGCAAATTGAAGAAGCTGAGGATTGCTTTGAAATTGGGCCATATGATTCTCATTCAAGTTGACCCAAGCCTCTATTCCTCCATCCCCAGAACAAGTTGGCATAAAAAAAATCACATTTCTGACAGGCACTCCAATAGTACAAACCCAGGTTGGCTTGCCCCATCCGAAGTTTGTTTCATAAAAACCAAGCCTCAGCCAGCTACTGAAGATATAACAAGAAACACCTTTCGCAGCCACCAAATACAACTTTTGTAAATTTGATTCAAGGATTTCATCAAAAAGTTCTTGACCATCTCCTTGAAACTTACTCACATATTCTCCATCAACCATTTTTATGGTTTTTCTCACTACTTTCACCAAGTCTTTTTGATCCACCTTCATTTCTTTGTCAACTTCAAGCAATGGAGAAATGGCGGACAGAAAGAGATTACCTATATATATATATTGTTAATGAAAAAGCTCAAATTAAGAAATAAATTGAAAAATTTTATAAACAATAAAAGTAAAGCATGTTATCATCAATCACCTAAAGAATTCTCTGGTAACGGCGGTAGCATTCGGCCACGTATGTTCACAGCATGTAACATGAATGAACCACTTTTTTGAGTTGCTTTCTCCGTGGTTCTTGCAGCTTCCATGGCTGATTTCCAGATCAAAGTTGTCACAGCTTCAACTCTAGTGGGCTTAAAGCCACAAGCACTTGAAATTTCTTCTTGTAGTCTACACAAGCTACTTTCACTAAACAAGAATCTCTTTGTTGCAATATTCTTCTCACCTATCTTATCATTTAAGTCAACCTCAATTCCCATTGGTGGAAAAAGCAAAGAAGCTTCCATATTTGGAGACAAAGAAGAAACCACTTTACTGCCCATTGTCTTTTGAGACCAAGCATGGAGGAATGAAGCTACAGTTGTGCCGTCACAAACCTTGTGTGAGATGCACACTCCAATGGCTATACATCCACAGGCAAACTCAGTAACCTGAACGGCCATCACTTGACGATCTTCATCATCATTGTCTAGTTTAAGCTTATATGGATCTAATGGAAGAAACCCTTTTATCTCTTTGAGTTGTTGATTTGTATTATTCTTCAGAAAATCTGAGAGCTTTGAGGGAACTCTAGCTTCAAGGAAAAGGACACCTTCATCATTGCATTCAACATAGAGATTGCGTGTGTTTCCTTTGATTCTCCCGCAAAATGGATAGTAGAGAGTGAGAGTTTCAGATAATGAAGTCTTCAACTGATGAGACATGATGGGAAAATCATGATCAGAAGCAGAGTAGAAGAGAACAACAGGAACATAAACAGAAGGAGGAGGAGCCAACTCATCAAGGAGAGAAAATTGGTAGTGTTTAAGTTGATCTGGTGTTGGAGATAATGGCTTCATGTTGACTTTGGATACAATCTCAACCTGAGCTTCTGCCATTTCTCAGATAGTTTAAGAAAAGAATGGATCCAGTAGAATTGCAAGAAGGTTGGTGAGGTATGGTTGCTTTTCTTGGGAGAGATTACAATATATATACACAATTCTTGCCGACTTTTGTGAAGATGTCAAAATGAGTATGACGGTTATTAATTACTCGCTTTGTCCCTAAATATAAGCTTCAACATTGTGAATAGTTGTATCTTAAAATATAAGCTTCACTTTATCTTTGTCTTAACATTTATTGTGTTTTTTTTCCTAATTTTACCCTTTGTTTGTTGACTTTATATATTGCATTTGTGCTTTTTCATTTTTTGTTTGTCCTAAAATTTGTGATGGGTGGAGTATTTTTTATGACCAATCACTATATTGTATCAAGTGATGCACTGGCTGAGATTCATATTCACGAGGGAGGGAGGTTAAAACTACTTTAAATTTGTGACTTTTTTTCTCTCCACACACATTTTAATTATGGCTAAAGTATACTTTTGGTCCTTTATGTTTGCATCAAGTCCTCTTTTGGTCCCTTAACTTTGAAAAGTACACTTTTAGTCCTTTTTCACTAACGCCGTTAGTTTTATTTAAAGGAAATAATTCTTATATTTTAAAATTTGACCATTTTTATTAATATTTAATTATAAAATTATTTTTTAGATTTGCTGAGTCAGCATTTTCCGTTAAATCAAACTAACCGTGTTAGCGAAAAAGGATCAAAAGTGTACTTTTCAAAGTTAAGGGACTAAAAAGAGACTTGATGCAAAGATAAGGGACCAAAAGTATACTTTAACCTTTTAATTATTTATTTTCTCTCTTATTTTAGTTTGCTATTCTCTCTTCTTTCCTGTACTCTATCTCATCTTATTTTCCCCATAAATTATATTCTCTATCATACTTTTTTCTCATTTATCCACTATCTTACTTATTCTCTTTATAAATAGGGGCAAAGTTGGAGGGAAATATATTTGTTACATATTTATTTTTTTAACTACTTTTAACTGTTTTTCCAACAAAACAAATTAGTTATTTCAAGTATATATTTAAGGATGGAGGGAGAATTAATTAGGCCAACCATTTCGTAGTCTGAGTTAAATTGAGAATGAGTTCCAATTGGTTTCTAACGAATAAAAGTGATATAGTCTCTCTTTACCCTGATTAAATATTGACATATATGAAAAAATTATTCAATGTTAGTTGAAACTATCTAAATGTCTTATAAAAAAGACAAATAGCGTCCTCTAGAAGACATCCTATAAAATAGATATAATATTTTAAACATGCTAAAAGAAATAGGTGGTCCTTACAATAAGTCGGGACATTAATTACAATTTTCTTTTAATGATTGCCCCTATAATTCTATGATTGATTTCTTCCTTTCAGGATGACTGATCTCAAGCTACTGGCTAGAGGATGCCACTTAATTTCTTGAAAAAGTAGCAAGTGCCAATCAAATACTCCCTTCCTCCCTATATACATAAATACATAAGAGCAAAAAATTTGAATGATTTTGTCTTTTTTTATAAGAGACTGGCTAAATTTATCAAAGTATTTAATGAGCTTTTTCCCACTTTACCCACAATTATTCTTTCTATTCACATTCTCTTTCATACTCATTTAAAGCACAATTATCACATTTCTCTCTCTCTCTCTTATATATTCAATCATGAGTAAGGGTATCCCTGTGCATATGAGTAAACAGTGCAGCAACAAGTGTGTATGAAAATACTCCCTCCCTCCCTTTAATTATATAAAAGCTCAACAAGTTAAATCATGCAGATTAAAAAAGTGATTGAAAATTATAAATATGTCTCTAATAATTTTGTTTCTCAAATTTGCTCTTATTTATGATTGAGCATATAAGTGAGAGAAATGTGATAGTAGTGTTGTAAATGAGTATGAAAGAGAATATGAATAAAGAGAATAATGATGGATAAAATGAAAAAAAAAAAGCTCATTAAATATTTTGATAAATTTAACCAAACTTTTATAAAAAAGGACAAAATAGGGAGTAATTTTTTAGGCCTTGTAATAATACTCCAACCTTATCCATCTAGTCACATAATCATATAAATGAATAAATAGTGTAATTCGCAGTTTACGTTTTTGTAGTGTAATGCACAAAACACGATTGTTGGCCAACAAATGCACAAAACACGATTTCCGTATGAAAGAGACAAGCTTACCACTGAGAATATAAAGGAAACCTAACTTGGTTTTGGATATAAAAAAATGACTAAAGTGAAGTTTCATATTAATCATGCTGATTGAGCTCGAGGTCTGATGGAATGGACTCAATCAGCTAAGATGTGAATCCTACATTTATTATAAGAAATTGATTGCAGCTACCTTACATTTATGTAGAGGCGGAAAAAAATGGGTTGAGCCCATCAAACTAGCCTGTTTAACCCGTTTAAGTGGAGGTTCAAACTTGTAAAATATAGTTTAAAAAAAAAAGAGTCGGGCCTAAAAGGGTTTGCCCTATAGGGCTGCGGACAAGCCCTTTTAAACCTGTCAATTTCGTTTTTAAGTAATTTTTTCTGTTTTTTGACTCATTTTTCAATACTTTTTTTCCTATTGAAGGTAGATGTGGGAATCTGGCCAGGCCCTTCATGGGTTCGTTAGGCTTGGGTAGCGTAAATATCCCTGTTTTTAAAAACCCGATCTTCGAATGGTTGAGCTCAGGTTCTGGTCACCCTGATTAGTGATTATACACTATTTTTCAACCTTTTTCCCATAAAAAAATTAAAACAATAAAATCCTTATCATCAACACAAATATCAATTTTTTCTATCAAACACAATTATCAATTTTAAGTTACAATATAAACACCAACAAATACTAATAAATTATCAAGTAATGATAAATATTGTCCACATTTTTAAATAAATTACACATAATAAACTAAACAACCATAAAAACTAAGCAGCAACATTATGACCATCATCATCATCATCATCATCATCATCATCATCATCATCATCATTTCACCTTCAAAAGTTTTGTGAAGAACATAACATAACAATCATATTAGTCTGTTTATTTATATGTAAAAAACAAATAATTCCCATTATCAAATGAATTTATCGAAGCCTACAGCTTTCCTTCATTTTTGAAGAGGTTCATCCTTTCACAAGCATTTAATCAATAAAGCAATCATTTCATGTGTGTAAAGATAGAAGATTAAATAAAAAATAACAATTTTAAATAAAGAAATAAAATAAGAGGACCTAATGGGCTGGCCCTCGGCCTTGTAGGGCCATCCCTTTTAAGCTATTGGCCCTATAGGGTTGGCCCGTTAGGCCCAACTCTCTTTTAGAGGCTCCAAAATCATAGCCCGACCCTCAAAGGGTTAGGACCTAAACGGGCTGGCCCGAATTCTCGGCTCTAATTGGAGATTGTAATTTGCACTTTTCAAAATACTCCATCCATCTGTTATTATAAGCTTCAAATTTGTGAGTGTGGTTGTCCAAAAATGTATACTTTATTTTAGGTTTGTCTAAATATGTATTGCATTTTTCCAATTTCACCATTGTTCATCTCTCCCCAAATTCATTAATGTTTTAATTTTGGATTTCTTTTATCTTTCTATTTATTGTAATTTTTTATTCCAAATAGCGCTATGTTGTGCAAGGTTATCTTTCTATCTATTCAAAATTTTAATCCAAAATAGTTTTTTTTTGGTGAAAATGGAATTATGTTTTGTTTACTATCTATTATTTTGTTTTGCATATTTTTATTCTTCCTTTTTATTTATTTTTCCTTTTAAAACAGTATTTTGTATAATAAGGAGACAACGTCATGAAAACTTTTTGACACATGTAAATGTTGCTTTATTTTTTTTATTTGTATGCCTTTTTCATTTCGTATTTTAAATTTTTTAGAGCAAGCAATAATTGTATGCGTTTAAATACTGAAGTGGGAAGTTATAAGCGTACACTCATCGTTCATTTCCCCTGTCTATTATTGATTCTATTACTCATTAATAAGACTTGTTATTATTGAAGTTTAAGCATTCCTATATAATTATGGTATGACTCCTGGTATAAAGTAATCTCTAGGGATAATCACTGAGAATATAATATATTAAAAGGTCACTTTAATATTTTGGTTATTTATATATAGATACTATGATTTGAGTTCATCTAATTTTTTTACCGCATGGACATTACTAAACTTCCTTACAATGTGCACTAAAAAAAAACTAGTGAATTAGTTACGGATACTAAATGCAAACAAACATGTTATTTATTTCAATCCCCTTAATCGTAAAGCTTTATTCTCAATTTCCTTCATGGGATAAATGACACATGATTGCACGCGTAAAACATGATTGTTAGACACTTGAGTGTTTTAATTTTTTCAAGACACATAATCTCCTTTTCATGTCAATGACTTTATTGCCCCTTGTTCAAAGTTTTACTCTACTTTTTCAATTGCTAAAACATGTTTTGTTTAAAAATCTTACCCTAATTAGGATCAGAATCTCTACCTATGACTGCAAATAAAGCAACATTAAATTTACAGTATCTAAAGATGCTTCCTTAGTACTTGGGATGTTTTATTTTTATATAAGACATTAAACTTTTCTATTTTTAAAATCAGATTTTTCAACTCAGTTTTTCATATCTTAGTCGGTAGTTTATCGTGGAATTGAAATTATTTTTATATTAATTGTTGGATAAGTATAACCTCCTGAAAAGACAATTTTCTTCCGTCCACAAGTAATACATTGTTTGTTACAGACCTAAATGTGAAACATTGTATCATACGAGTTAAAGAGGGAGGTTGGATATCCTTAAATAAGAAACTGTTTTGTTATCAATAGAACCGGATAAGACAAAACTAATTCTATAAATTTCACGAAATCTTTGGCAGTGGTCAAGTCTGTAGATCAAGACTTTAGAATGGAGTTAACTGACATTCCATGCGATATGTTAAGTGAAATAACTAAGAGAGATAGTCGTAATCCTTTGTATTTTTCAAATGTACGTGTGCAAGTTATTGCTTTCAGTCGGAGACAAACCTATAGTCATTAGGGAAATTATATTTACACAAATTCCTCCATTCGCTGAAATTATTTACCCAAGTATCAGTGGGATACTGACAGCAGGTCTTCTTCATCATAATATTTTAGCAGAATTTCGTAATGGACTGATCAATGTTTTCTGTGCTAATAAGGATTTTACATATGGATGCATCGCGTTGAGGAAGTGTGCTCAAAATGGACTTGATCATGATATTTATGTTTGGTTAATAATTTTACTTGTATGCGGATTAACTGTGAACAAAGAATGGGCAAGAACAGCACTAAGATACTGGAGATACATACCGAAGGAAGATAATATCTTTATTCTAAGAAGGCGCCTTGGAAGCTAGTTTCCATTTTTAAAGATATAAGGGTGAATATAATGAACCTTTTCGAAGGGTTAATCACAAAGTTTGCCAAGTTCACTGAAGATCTTCTGAATGGAATCTATACACGCCTATTGTCTACGAGGAAAATATGAACAATGTCAAAAGAATCACACAAATTTGTCAATCCTGCAGAATGGATCATGAGCTTCGATGGTTTATTCAAGGTCTGGGAGGAAGATACAAGTCTAGATAGATTTCCTGATCTCTGCTATAAAAAAATCATGTTGAACGACGCTCCTAGAATGTGTTTTCTAATATTTGTCAAATCATTTAGTTTTTATTTAACTCCCTTCAGTACTGTAATCTGACAATTTAGATTATATATATGAATATTATTTCTTCATCAAGAAACTACGAATAATATATTTGTCTCAATTTAATAGAGTCTTTGTACTGATAATTGATAATGAATATAAATCTACTGAACTTTAGGCATAATTCAAAGTAAGACCAAATGTGTCCTAAAGTTGTTTTTCTTGATAATTCTTTTTAAAAGTTCTACATATGTTTCATATTGTTACTCCGTGAAATTATAGAACATATTTCTTGGTGAAATTAGAGAACATATTTCTTTCATAAATATCCTTACTGAGTCTAATTTTTAGAAGTAAAATGAATCCCTATTATAGTAAATGTTTTAATATTAATCAATCGATAATATTCCAATGAATAGCCTTATGAAGAAAAATATAGATTTCTTTCGATGCTTTTTGAACGAATCCCTTAACTTCCTTCTGATTACAATATATATCTGCTAAGACTGACTAAAAATTTTCTTTTTAACATATTTTTAACATCTAAATATAGTACGCTGGATAAAGTTAACAGATGGAAAAGCAAATTGTCCCAATAAAATAAAATCATGAAAAAATCAAGGGGAAAAGTTAGAAATTAGAGAAAATCAAAGAAAAAAAGACCCCAAAAAAAAACCGAAATAGAAAGATCCAATCTCATAGGTCACTGAAATTTTTGCGAAATGGTTAATCTTTAATTATTATTTTTACAAGGAACAATGTGTAAGATAATACTTTTCGGTCCTGCAAATTTTCTATGGTATTGACAAATGGTGGCTAGTAATGGTTGGTTTATATTTCAGAATTCGAATTATATTTAAATAATAAAACATGTCTTATAAAATAAAAACTTATTCATAAGAGGTTTTTTTTTTAAAAAAAACCGTATGTCTGCGTTATAAGCAATATTGAACCTGTGAATGTTTTATTAATAACTCTAAATCATTGACTACCTTGTGAATTTTATGAAATAAACGTTATTGTTGCATATATAGCTGTATTTGTTATATATGTGAATAAGAGGTTTATTAATTTGTTAGACTATTATTTGCATGGTTATTCAAATTGATAAATATTATTTTCTAACTGCTTTGTATATTTAATTTTTTTATTTGACTTCCAATAGAAAGATTTAACTACATCATTATCCTTTATGTATAATGTATTTATGTGAAACAGATAGGTTCTGCGTCTTCTATTGCATGCATGAATATCATCTTTCTATGCATGTTGGCCCTTTCAAGTTTTAATAGAGCCATCATCATGGTACGACTCTAAGTATATCGTAACTTTAATAGATAAGTGTTGAGGGTAGACTGAACTAAAACGTCACTTGAATATTTTTGTTATTTAAAGAGGATACAATCTGCGTTGATTTGATTTTATTACAACATGCACATTACTAATCTTCCTCATCATGTTTATGTGAAATTTTAAAGCTTCTTGGTCGAGATGGATTGAAATATCTCTGCATTGCAAAATGCAGTTATCGGTTATTTTGCAATGTTGGTGGAGATTGTTTAGCTGACATTGAAGTCTCCTTAAATTTCTGTTCATTAACAGCAAATATTACTATATTTCTGTTCATGAAATCATATTGATTTGAATTTTTGACATCTTAACTTGAGACCTGATTTTTCACTGTGGATGCTGAACTTTTTCTTACCTCGCATGGATTTTATTTTTGGGGCTTGTAAGTTAAGAAGATACGCCGCCGAAGATTATGACTATGCAATATACATGTGGACAATGATATTGTTTTGTTCCGGATCAGGTTGGTCGATTGAAGTTGTTAGTTCTTGCCTCAATCTTTGGAACAAAATATTTGATGAAAAGGTCTTTTAATTTGCATTAGAAACCAATTGTGTTTTTATGTTTCGTTTTCTTAGGTGCTATCTTAATTGCCAAGTTTTCATTGGAGTCGTTATAAAAAGAGCATGCACCACTCACACGAAACCTTCAGAATGGAATTTATACACACAAAAAACTTGATTGATACTCAAGACTGAGAGTAATTTGTAAATACTATCGATTAGAATTTGAGGTTCAATATTTTATAAAAGCATTGGGTGAAATTTCCTTGGATTTTTCGACGGATTTCCGACAGAAATTTCCTTGGAATTCCGTCGAAAAAATTTTTCTGACAGAATTTTCGACGGAAATCGTTCTGTCGGAAAAAGGGCAGTTGGAAATCCAATTGGCAACATAATTTCTATTCCGTCGGCAATAGGAAAATCAGTCGCTGATTAGCGACGGACGTTCCGTCAGTAATATTTTCGACCAAATATTCCGTCGCTCATCATGGAATCCGTGGTGAACAGGTTTATTTTTTTATTTTTTTTGTTTTTGTTTTTGTTTTTGTTTTTGTTTTTTTTAAAACATCATGGTGACCTGCACAATAAGTATAATAGACACGTGACTATTTACAATATTGCTACCTAATTTTAAATAAAAGTACAAATTAATAATACCAAATCCATACACTGATTGATAGATGTGTCATACAAAGGAGTTCAAAACTTGTAATGTCATACAAGCAAAGGTCCTACAATAAGCAGAAACCAGCACCCCAAATGATTTCAACTTTGACTACTTGCATTTGGATTAGCGGGATTTGGTAACTGAATCCCCAGTCCATGCAATGCAGTCACAATCATGCTATAGTTTTGTTGCATCGTGGTATAGTTTTATTTCAGGCTTTCATTCTCTTGTTGAAGGTGCTGGGTTGTTTGTTGGAAACTTTCTTTCATCTTTTCATTCTCTTGGGAAAGCTCTGAGATCTTGTTATGCATTTCTTCTTCAATCCTATCATTGATGATTGTTGTATTGTTGATGGAAGGAGGTGAACTATCAACAACATTTTCATTTTCAGAGCCAAACCCATATATTCGTCCCTTCTTGTTTCTTCCTCCTGTAACCTCCAACCATAAGTTTAATTCATCCTCATTAGATTGCACACTCAGAGAAGCACCCTCAGTGCTCAAAGTCTCTTTCTGCCTCATGTAATCCTTCTGTAAACATAACAAATGCATAAAAGAATTGAAAATTCAACACAAGATTAATTCACTTCAATTTTCACCAAAATACACTTTGGCTTCAACAGACTGGGAATTACCAAAAGCCAAAAGATAATGACATATAAAAATGAATGAGGAAGCATCCAACAACATCTGAATATCAACCAAAAAGCAAATTGATGACAGCAAATTATTCCAAGAGCTTAATCAAGATTTTTAATGTGTTAACCTTGTTTCCTATCAGTCGTGAAATTCAACTTAGATTGTAAGCAACTCAGAGCACAACACTTCACATTTCTCCCAAAAAATTCAGTTTCCAATGTAAATATGAAGAGTCCAAGAAAAATTCTAGCAAGACAGCACTAGGAAATTCAAATTCTAACAAAAAAGACAAGTAGAAACTTAAATCAGATTCCCATTGCACCAGATTCATAACAAACTCAACTAGTGAAACAAAAACGTAGCAGAACCATAACTAATGAATTAAACAGTACAAATTGTAGCAATAAACTAGACAAATCTGATATGCAACTTGCAAATATCTGGGCAAATTTTTGTGACAGAATACAGTTAGGCAAGGGACAAGAAAATCAGTCAAAAATCAGCTTTAAAACAGCAAAACAGACCGCAATTTCAATAGCACAAAATCAATTTAAGTCTCAGTATTCTCAATTAAGCTGGGAACAACTCAATTCAATTCTAAAAAACAAAACAATATAGATCAACAGGAACATAAACTTACTTAGACTGATTTGGCATGATGGTCCACAAATTCTCCAGTTGTCTCATTGTAATGTGTCTTCTTGAACACTTTAAAAGGAGTAGGCTCCCATCCAATCATCCGAGCCTACAATTATTTAATAAGATATATCATAGCAAAACATCACATCAAATAAATGATTGAATTCAATAGAATAATTCTTACCAGCCTCCTCTTATGCTCAGTAACAGGAATACTACCCCCTTTATGTAGAGTTCCTCCTGTCTTAGATGCTTGATTAGCTTGAGCAATCTCACTTTTTTTTTGGTAATTCGGTGTCGTCCATATTGTCACCAACTCATCCATTACAACAACTGGAATCCATGCAGGCCATTTTCCATTTTTGAAGAAAGCCTTCCTGACTTTAAACCACTTGATCTTATACGGTTTCGGTGTCATTTTCCAACACGAACATGGATGGTCAAATTTGGCACGAATTATTTCACGAATACGCCGAACAATTTGTATGGGAGGATCAAACCTAACAAGAATAAAAAGATAATCACATTAAATCCAGCTAACTACCTATCGTTCTATTACACCTAACTCCTAACCCCAATAAGCCACCAGTGTTCATCATTTATTCATAGTTATTTTATTCTTCTTTTCACAATACTAGAACAATAAATTCACAACAAATCCAGCTCAACAAAAACTGCAAAACCTCCAACCTCCTAAGAGACTCATCAATTAAAGTCAACTACTAAAGAATACCTGAGCGAGACAATCTGCACAATTGAAGTTACTGCACAATTTTACTTGTTGAGGAGAGACAATCTGGAACAGACAAAGAGAAGATTCAATAGACAAAGAAGCGAAGAGACAACCAAATTGGAATCACAACAAACATCCAAGCTCGATTTCTTTGAGGTAGACTTTGCTTAAATAAGTTAAAAACTCTCAAAATACCCCAAACCCCTAAATCGGACCTCACCCAAAACGGCCCTCATTGAAGAAACAAAGAGTAGAAATAAAGAGAGGAGACTCACCTGATTCCAAATCGGACCTCCATCACCCGAGTCGGTACCGTGAGACTTAGCCGCTCCCTTCGTCTTAATGAGGGGAAATGAGGGAAATGTGGGCCTTTTTCGAACTCTTTCTTATTCGAATCTGAGGGCAGATGGAAAGAAGGGAAATGAAG
The DNA here is from genome assembly GCA_037074515.1 of Mimosa bimucronata. Lineage (NCBI taxonomy): Eukaryota > Viridiplantae > Streptophyta > Magnoliopsida > Fabales > Fabaceae > Mimosa > Mimosa bimucronata. The sequence continues at coordinate 10,384,391 of CM073446.1, forward strand.
GGAATGGTGGTGAAGGAGCCTTATAGAGAAGGGAGCGGCGGTGATTTGAGCATTTCCTAATACGCCTTGGGGTTCAAATGCAAAATTTAATTAACCAAGTGTTCACCCTGCGTCGCAAGTGCACGGGTCGCACCAAGTAATAAAGTGATGAGAAAAGTATCGTTCCCACGAGGATTTGTCCAAAACCCGGTCAAACAATGATTGTCACACTCTCGCCCAATTTGAGTGACACAAATGTTGAGATTTAAAATTAACTAAAAAAATTAAATGAAAATAAACTATAAACAAGTGATTCTCCAACTTCAAGGATAAAATGGGTCCTAAGATTATCTCTCCCCCTTGTACTTCTTAAAACTCAATTAACCTCCCCTCAAAGAAGCTCTCAACAAAACCACATGCTAATCTAGGGTTTATAGAGTACTTGTAACGCTCTCTTGAGTCAAAAACAAGTGTTTAGTCTTATTAATTGCACAATCTCTTGCTACAATTTAATAAAACCCAATTTTAACACTCCAACCCTAATGTGATTATGCAAGGCTAGCAAGTATATCTCTATCTTACCAACAAAACCATCCATTCGTCATGCAAACTTCCGGTTCTTGCACTATTTTACCCAAGTTCTACACTCAATCTAGCTCTCTCGAGTCATAAATCAAGCGAACCCAACATCTAAATGGTGATCAAGCACTTAGAAGCATTAAGAACGGAGTAAAATAAGCATATAGATATCATTAATCACAAATTAAGAGGAAGAATCAAGAATCAATACATACAAGGGTTCAAAATAATCCTAGAATCAAAGTATTTAGCTACTCATGTTCTACAACTCCAAGGGAGCATATGTTAAGCTCCTAAAATTTCACATATTTCATCGCAATTTTTCCTCATTTGTGTATATTTTTGAAAGTGATGTTTTGAAATAGACATAGAAATTCAAAGAAAATCCTCAATGAAGAAGAAAGTGGTTGTGCATGAAAATTAGAGCTTAATGATTCTCTATTCAAAAATTTGTGTGTGAATGTTATTAAATGTTAAAAAAGCTCATCAACCCTCTTTCAATCTTGTATAGGAAGAGGTGATACAGAGAAAGAGCCAAAGAAATGCAAGGAAAGCTGGAATGGAGAATGAGAGATGACAAAAAGGCCAAGAACCAGAAGCAAAGGGACCTCGCCGTGGGTTTCGCCGCGGCGAACCCACTGCGAGTGAAGTCAATCTCTGGAAGCTAAAATTTCGTGCGTTCGCCGTGGCTTCGCCACGGCGAAATCACCTACAACTGCGCGTTTTGAGTAATTACGCGATCTGAATGTAATAAATGACATTGAATGAGATCTGAAACGGACACAGAGCATTAAGGGCACGTTTTGGAGCATTTTGGAGCTTAAGGAGAGAGTGGGGAAGGGCTAGGAAGCTTGGAAAATCTTGGAGAGACTCAAGTTGTGATCTGGGTTTCTTTTCTTCTTCCCTTTTTCTCTAATTTCTGCCATGTCTCTGCTTTTTATTTCTGTTTTTATTTCTCAGTTTCTCATGTGTAACTAAACCCATAGTCTAGGGTTACTTTGAACCATTTGATGGATTGACTCTTGTATTTCCTTCCTTTGATATATTTAATGAATATTTATGTATGGATTTTCATCTTGCTTTAAATGATACAAGTGCTTGATCACCACTTGAAGTGTTAAATGAAGTATGACTTGAGAGAGTATATTTTGTTTTAGAACTTGGGGGAAATCATGTTAGACTTGAAATTTATGCTTTTAAATGGATGGTTTGTTGATAATATAGAGATATAATTATTGACCTAACATTGTTCATATAAGGTTGGTGGAACATTTAAGGTTAGCATTAATTGTTGCAAGAGATTGTGCAATTAATGCTAGTAAAAATTTGATTTTGACTTGAGAGAGCTTTTTCAAATGAAAGAGAACCTTGAACTCATGCATGAAATTCATTGGGTAAGGAAAAGGAAAGGAATTTATTGGGTCTTGAAGTCAAATGGGGAAAGGTAACCCTAGGTTTTCTCATCCAATTTACCAAGTATTTCTAAATCATTTCTCTTGTTTAAGAATCTTAATATAAAAATCTCAAAAAGAAGTAACCTTTTATTGATTTAATTTTATATGTTAACTCTTCCAAGCAAAACCTTGTTTAGCTCAACTTGATCAAATACGCTAAGCCTTCTGCTTGACCGCATTTGTAACCAAATCCCTGAGGGAACGATACTTTTCTTATTACTCTATTACTTGATGCGACCAGTGCACTTGCGGACCGAACAAGTTTTTGGCGCCGTTGCCGGGGATTTGGTAACAAATCCTTTGGTCAACCTTGGGCTTAATTATTGATTTCGCTTGAGCCTGTAATTATATACTTTTCTCTTAATTTCTTTTCTTGTTTATAGTTGCTTTTGTTTAGTGTGATACTCGCTTGGGTGTGCTTCTTGTAGGTACCATTGTGGTTTATGCAAAGCTTGGAATTTGGTAGCTTGAAAGTGGTACTTGAAGGAGCCCATCTCTCTAACGAGGAAGAAGAAACTGAATCTGAAAGCATGGCTGAAGATGAATATGACCGGGCTACGGTCAATGACTTTGCTAGTCAGAATATGCGAGGTGCTCAATCTTGCATTCGGATGCCGGAGATGCAAGCACACACCTTTGAGATTAAACCGGTGATGATTACTATGCTGCAGTTGAATGGGCTATTTCATGGGCAGTACAATGAAGACGCCAACAAACATCTGATATACTTTCTGGAAGTATGTGGGTCTTTCAAGCAGAATGGGGTTCCCGAAGATGTTCTCAGACTTAGACTATTCCCTTTTTCGTTGCAAGACAAAGCAAGGGAATGGTTTGATAATCTACCGGAGGGATCAATTACTTCTTGGGCTGATCTTGAAGCAAAATTCAGAGCCCGATTTTTCTCTGATGACAAGTCAGTTGAAGCTAGAGATGCATTCCTAAGCTTTAAACAATACCCGGATGAACACCTCTACGCTGCTTGGGACAGGTACAAGATGTTGATGCGGCAATGCCCTAACCATGGGGTAGGTAAATGGGTGATACTACAAATCTTTTGTACTCGTCTGAATACTCAGTCTAAGACGATGGTTGATTCCATGACCAATGGAGGGTACAGAAATATCCCTGTTAATGAAGTGTTTCGACTCTTAGACTAATTATCTGCTAATAACTCTCAAGGGACAGAGAGAAAGACTTTGCCATCAATGACAGCACCTAAAGAAGATGCTCCCTCTTCCTCACAACTTGTGATTTAACCTTTGCCTAATGCGCCTTGGGGTTAAAATCACAATAATTACCAAGGATTGTGTAAAGTGGCACAATCCCGGATCGTTTCACTTGAGGAGTCCTTCTAAACAACCTAAGCTAACTAAATGCAATTAAAACAATAAAAAGGTCTGGGGGGTTTTGGTTCGAAGATTCATTTACTAAAGCTATTAACAAAAGCAATTACTTGTTTTTGGTGTTTTAGATTAATAAGTGAAAAGTGAAAAGAGTTTGGATTAGGGGTGATTTTATAAAATGGGCTTTGGTAGTGCTTTGGTGACTCAAACGCTTCTTTCAAAATAATAAGTGGGAGTTTAATTTACCAAGTCTAATTGAGAAATCCCCAAGCAACCACTAGGGGTCCACTAGCCCTAATTAATGACTAATCTAGCAACCACTTTCATAGCCATTACTTAGGGTTAGTGTTAAGATCCACTTGGTTTGTTAAATGCCTTGAAACAAATGCAATTTAACTCTTATGAAGTGCAACCACAACATCCATGCATGGAAGAAATTGACTATAACCACTAGCAACCACTAAAATGGCTACAACCAAGAATACAACCACAAGTAGATAGGAAATTATATCTCAATCACATTCAATTCAAAGCATACACAATATAGTTCACAAACATAGATAGCAACCACATATCCCAAGTCTTAAATCCAAATACAAGACCAATATAAAAGAGTATAAGCCAAATACAAAGGAAGTAAGAAATTGTAAACTAGAAACTCCCCTATGTTGGTCCATGAAGCTAGAGCCACCTCCACACCACCAAAGCACCGAGAACTTAGTCTCTCATGTCCTCAAATTCGTGCCCAAGAGAGCCCATAACAGCTGCTTCCATGGAAGAAGAAGATTGAAGATGAAATGGGGTGGAAATGGAAGGTACAGGGATGAAGAACAAGAAAATCAGCAAGAATGGGGGTGAAAATGAGTGGAATGGATGGAAATTTGAGTGGGAAGGATGGAAAATGATGGAACCCTAGAGGAACTGAGGTATTTTCGACTTTGGAGGCTTAGTGAGAGGATTTTCGGGTGTTAGAAACTATTTATAATCCCTCAGAGACCCTAAAATCGCGTCAGATTTCGCAGATACTGGGCACTTCGCCGTGGGCTCGCCGCGGCGAGAGCCACGGCGAGCTCATGTTTGTTCTGGAATTTGCTGGGGAGTTCGCCGTGGCGAAACCCACGGCGAACTCACACTGGTTCTGCCTCTTCTTTTCTTTTTCACCGTCAGTTCGCCGCGGCTAACGCCGCGGCGAAGAGACATTGATTCTGTTTCTCTCTTCGCTTCCTTCTTCTGCTCCGCCTCGACTTCTTCGCTGCAACTTGGCTCCTAAATTTGGGCATGCTTCTTCTATGATCTACAAGTAAAATCAAGCCAGAGGTAGCATCAAATGTTCTTGAAAATAGGTCAACAATAATTTATGCTAATTATGCCCAAATTGCCCTTGACTAGAATAACTTCCAACAAAGTGTGCAAAAGTCCGAAATTACCCTAATTAGGTGCAATTACCCCAAGAACATGCAATAATCTACTGATTTTATCAATGAAAAGTGTATAAAAGTATGGTGCAATCAACTTGCAACCCTTATTTCTGCAATCAATAAACGGTTTGATGTGATAGAAACTCAGATGCAGAGGGGTAAATCTCATGGGGTACATTTTGTACAATCCACCCCAATTGTGTGTGATCAGTGTAATGATGTACATTTTCCAGATCAGTGTCTACTGTATATGGCTTCTGAGTCAGTAAACTATATGGGCAGATTTCAAAATCCACAGAATAATCCATATTCGCAGACTTACAATCCCGGGTGGAGAAACCATCCTAACTTCTCGTGGAATCAAGGGCAAAATGTTAATCAACCATCCTCTTCAAGTACCAAACCTTCTCATCCTCCAGGTTTTCAACAACCTAGACAAGCCCCTGTCAAGGAGGAAGAATCAAAAATGGAAAAGATGACGGCTCAGCTTTTAGCTGGACAAGAGGCTCAGAGGGTTGAGACCAGAACAGCTCTTTCTCTTCATGACACGGCCATTAAAAATCTTGAGGTGCAAATGGGGCAACTGGCCTCACAAATGAATGCTATGTCAAGAGGTAATCTCCCGAGTGATACCATTCCTAATCCTCGAAAGGATGGTAAGGAGGAGTGCAAAGCTATCACATTGAGAAGTGGAAAGCAAGTAGCTAACATGCCTCTCCCTCAATCCCAGAGTAATGAAGTTGTTGAAGATGTTGTTCTTGATGAGGATGACAAAGTTGATGAGGAGATCATAGTGGAAGAAAAAGATAGCCCAAGAAAGAATGTTGTTGAGAAGCAAGATGAAATCAAAGGCAACAAGGAGGGTGATGACAAGACGAAGCTGCAAGAGGTAAAGCCAAAATATGTGCCTCCTCCTCCATTTCCTTAAAGGCTTAAGAAGCAACAAGAGGATGGTCAATTCAAGAAGTTTTTGGATATGTTCAAGCAATTGCAGATCAACATTCCATTTGTTGAAGCTTTGGAGCAAATGCCAAAATATGCCAAGTTCATGAAAGATGTGCTCTCCAAGAAGAGAAGATTCAACGAATTTGAAACAGTGGCCGTGACCAAGAGCTTTACAGATGTTATTAAGCAATTCCCCCCTAAGATGAAAGATCCGGGGAGTTTCTCGATTCCATGCCACATTGGAGACAAATTCTTAGGAAAAGCCTTATGTGATCTTGGGGCTAGTGTGAACTTAATGCCTCTTTCTGTTTTCAACAAGTTAGAGTTGGGTGAAGCAAGGCCAACCACTGTCACTTTACAGCTTGCAGACAGAAGCATGTCTTATCCACGGGGTATTATTGAAGATGTGTTGGTAAAAGTGGATAAATTCATTTTTCCTGCAGATTTTATTGTGCTTGACTTTGAGGCAGACAGAGAAATGCCTATTCTATTAGGAAGACCATTCTTAGCAACTGCTAGAACTTTGATTGATGTAGAAAAAGGTGAACTTACCTTAAGAGTTGCAGATGAGCAAGTCACTTTCAACATGCATAAATTGATGAAGTCTTCTACTTAGTCAGACCAATGCTTCTTTGTCGATGTTCTAGAGCAAGTGGTGCAAGAGGGATTTAATGGGACAAGATGTCATGATCCTGTTGAAGCAGTATTACTTGGGCTAGAAAATGAGGGTGTGGACATGCAGGAGTGTTTGGCTATTATGGAAGCATCAAGGCCCTATCCTAGGAGTCGAGTGCATTTTGAATCCTTAGACTTGACTTCCCTTGATAGACCAACTTTAAAATCATCTCTCGAAGAACCACCCTCTCTTGAGTTGAAGCCGTTACCCTCCCACTTGAAGTATGTCTATTTGGGGGCTAACAACACTTTACCAGTGATCATTGCTTCAGAATTATCGCTGCAACAAGAGGACCAATTAGTTGAAGTTTTGAAAGCTCATAAGAAAGCCATTGGATGGACTATTGCAGATATCAAAGGTATTAGCCCTTCAACTTGTATGCACAAGATTTTCCTTGAGGAGAACCATAAATCGTCCATTGAGCATCAAAGAAGATTGAATCCAATTATGAAGGAAGTTGTGAAGAAAGAAATTTTGAAATGGCTTGATGCGGGCATTGTGTATCCGATCTCTGATAGCTCTTGGGTGAGCCCAGTCCAATGCGTCCCTAAAAAGGGCGGCATGACTGTAGTGGCTAACACTCACAACGAGTTGATTCCCACTCGCACTATCACGGGCTGGAGAGTTTGTATGGATTATCGCAAGTTGAATGCCGCCACCCGGAAGGATCATTTCCCTCTTCCCTTCATCGATCAAATGCTTGATAAACTGGCAGGGAAGGAATTCTTTTGCTTTTTGGATGGATACTCTGGATATAATCAAATTGTTATAGCGCCGGAAGATCAAGAGAAGACCACTTTTACATGTCCATATGGGACTTTTGCATTCAAGCGCATGCCGTTTGGCTTATGCAATGCACCGGCAACTTTTCAGAGATGCATGATGGCTATCTTCTCTGATATGATTGAGCATTCTATGGAGGTCTTTATGGATGACTTCACAGTTTTTGGGGATTCCTATGATGAATGTTTGAACAACTTAGCCAATGTGTTGCAAAGATGCGAAGAGACTAACTTGGTCTTGAATTGGGAGAAGTGTCACTTCATGGTGAAAGAGGGCATAGTTCTTGGCCATCGAGTGTCCAAAAATGGCTTAGAAGTGGATAAAGCAAAAATCTCTGTAATTGAGCAACTTCCCCCACCCATTAATGTCAAGGGTGTGAGGAGTTTTCTTGGCCATGCCGGCTTTTATCGTCGCTTCATCAAGGACTTTTCAAAGATAGCAAAACCATTATGTGCATTGCTTGAGAAAGATGTTGAATTCAAGTTTGATGATGCATGTATGAAAGCATTTGAAGAATTAAAGAGAAAGCTGGTTTCTGCACCAATTGTGATGGGTCCTGACTCGTCGTTGCCCTTTATTGTGATGTGTGATGCTAGCGATTATGCTGTGGGTGCTGTTCTTGGGCAAAAGAAAGACAAATTGTTCCACCCAATATACTATGCTAGTAGAACACTTGATGATGCACAAGAAAACTACACAACTACTGAGAAGGAGTTACTTGCAGTAGTGTATGCCTTTGGTAAATTTCGGGCGTATCTTGTGGGAGCCAAAGTGACAGTGTACACAGATCATTCAACCTTAAAATATCTTTTTAGCAAAAAGGACTCCAAAGCACGGTTGATTCGATGGGTGCTTTTGTTGCAAGAGTTTGACTTGGAGATCATGGATAGAAAAGGCACGGAAAATCAAGTAGCTGACCATTTATCTAGATTGAATACTGATGATCTACTAGAGAAGGACAAAGAGATTGATGAGACATTTCCTGATGAGCAACTCTTTGGTGTCAGTCATACTATGACTCCTTGGTATGCCGATATTGTCAACTTTCTTGTTTGTGGAATCATACCTCATGATTTGAAACCTCACCAATGAAGAAAGTTTTTGCATGATTTTAAGTTCTATCAGTGGGAGGAGCCTTTCTTGTTCTATCAATGTGCCGATCAAATGTTTAGACGCTGTATACCAGAATTTGAGCAACAAGATATTCTGAGCTGTTGTCATTCTTCCGAATATGGAGGACACTTTGGAGGCAACAAAACTGCTGCTAAGGTTTTACAGTGTGGTTTCTATTGGCCTTCCTTGTTCAAAGACTCTTATGAGTTTGCGGTGAATTGTGATCGATGTCAAAGATTGGGAAACATCTCTAGAAGAAATGAAATGCCTCTGAACAACATGTTGGAAGTGGAATTATTTGATGTGTGGGGCATTGATTTTATGGGACCTTTTCCCAAGTCTTTCAATAATCAATACATCCTGGTTGCCATTGATTATGTTTCGAAATGGGTTGAAGCAATTGCTTTACCCACTAATGATGCAAAGGTGGTGGTGAAGTTCTTGAAGAAACATATTTTTACCCATTTTGGGGCCCCTAGGGCCATTGTGAGTGATGGAGGTACTCCTTTTTGCAACAATCAATTTCAAGCTCTTTTGAAGAAATATGGTGTGAGGCACAAGGTCGCTTTGCCATACCATCCTCTGACAAATGGCCAAGCTGAAATCTCCAATCGGGAAATCAAGAAAATCCTTGAGAAAACTGTAGGCACCACTAGAAAGGATTGGTCCCTTAAACTTGATGATGCATTGTGGGCCTATCGAACGGCATACAAGACTCCCATTGGTATGTCTCCTTATCGGCTGCTGTTTGGGAAGGCATGCCATCTACCGGTGGAATTGGAGCATAATGCTTATTGGGCTATTAAAAAGCTCAACTTTGATGCAAAGGCTGTGGGTGAAAAGAGGCTCCTTCAACTTAATGAACTTGAGGAATTTCGATTTAATGCTTATGAGAGTTCAAGGTTATACAAGGAGAAGACAAAGAGGTGGCATGACAAGAAGATAATCTCCAAAATTTTTGTGCCAGGACAACGAGTGCTCTTGTTTAATTCTAAGCTGAAGTTATTCCCGGGAAAACTCAAATCCCGATGGTCAGGACCGTTCACTGTGGTCCAAGCACTTGACCGTGGTGTGGTGGAGCTTGTAAGCAATGATGGAGAGAAGTTTAAAGCCAACGGTCAAAGACTGAAGCATTACTGGAGTGGTGAAGTGGATCGTGCATCGGTCAAATTACCTCTTTCTGATCCGTCTTGAAGAAGAGAGAAAGTCTGGCTGAGGACTCTAAACCAAGCGCTTCTTGGGAGGCAACCCAAGCTCTAAACTTTTTCTCTTTATTTTACTTTTCAAGTCCTTTCTTATTAGGTTAGTAGATTTATCCTTGTTCTTCCTTTTTGTAGGAGGAAAGGTGTTTTCATTTTACAAATATGGATGGAAGATAGGGGTGAAAAGGGTATTGAAAGTTGGAACTTTGAAAGCAAGAAGTGAACTACAAAGGGGAGTATTCTTACAACACCATTATGCATTAGTTTATTAGATAAATTTCACTGAATATCCACTTGATGTATTTTTGGTGTGTGCTGTGAGAAATTGTGTTTTTCTTGGATGATTGATTTGATAATGTTGATTTGCATTGAGGTGTACTGCTGCTATGGAATGGGTTGTGTTGTGAAAAGTGTGAATTGAACTGTTAGAAATTTTAGGTAGTGAATTTAAGTTTTGGAATGGCGTGCAATTTTGGTGATTTTGGTGAATTTTGTGCTTTCAATGAATTGAGTGTTAATTTGAAAATCCTGGGAACTCTGAAGCCAAAAACTGGAATTTGGCAGAGAAGAATCAAGCTCGCCGTGGACTTCGCCGCGGCGAAAGTCACGGCGAGCTACTCATGCCTCTGTCCTAGTGAGCAATTTTCGCCGTGGGTTCGCCGCGGCGAACACCACGGCGAACTCAATTATCCTCTGGGTTGTTTGCCATTACTCGCCGTGTACTTCGCCGCGGCGAAGTCACGGCGAGTGCACACCCTTTCTGCCTCCCACGAAAAACTGGGCAGTTATTTTCTTGATTTTTTCCTTTACCCTTTTGAATCTAGTCCATTTTCAGTCCAAATTCATTACACCCTTTCAAATTACATTCTCACCGTTTCCTTATACTTTTAACCTCCACCACATTTCACAAACCCTATTCCCTTCTTCTTTACCATTTTCACTTTTGTTCTTCACCGTCTCCCTCGCCCTCCCTCTTGTTTTTCGTCTTCTTCCTCTTCCTTCACAAATCCACGATACCCATTGCATCTACACTCATTATTTGCTCTTGTTCTTCTCTTCTATCACGTTCCCAAGCATTCACAACGTTCCCAAGGACTCCATTGGAGATTTTCGGCCCTCTCTCTCTTCTCCAAATCAGATTTTGATTTCATCTTCCTATCTCCCTTTTTGTGGTATGATTCCTCCACCCTTTTGCTTGTTCTTTGTTAGAATCATGTATATCTTAAGAGTATTGAAGAACTAGGGAGACATTGGGTTGAATTGGTTGATTGGGTTGATTGGGTTTGATAGGGATGAACAGGGGAGATAATGATTTTTGTGGCATGTGCATTTTAAGGGGGTTATATAGTTTTCTAATTCTGATCTGGTGTTTAAATGTTGGTGGGGTTGTGCAAATTGAATACGCTATTGGTAGGCCTGAAAAGTGGGGTACTTGAGGTTTAGTTTCATTGTGGGGACCATGGTTAATTGCATCTGATGTTTTGTTATATTCCGCAATCATTTGGTAGAAATTGGGCCCATTTGTAATTAGTAGACAATAGTGCCTGTTTTATGGTCCCCTCATGTCCCCGTTGTCAGTGGTGCACTTGAGGCTGTGTTTTTGGCGTTATTGGGCTTTTATGGGCCAATTGATAAGGCAGTGAGGCTTAGGATTAGGTTTGGAATTTTTGACTGACGTGTTAAAGGCTTAGAATAGTTGAAGTTTGGGGGTCAGGCTATTTTGTTGGACTTAGTTTAGCAGCCTTTTTCTTGTGTTAGGGTAGTCATTGTGTCTCGATTTTTTTTATTATGCTCATTCACTCTGTTTTGTATGCTTTTGGCTTGTCGGGTTGCTCCAATAGACCATGCCTCGCCACAAGATGTTAGCTGGAAGGGGTACAAGATTTCAAGAATCATCCTCCAGCCAACCACAAGCTCCTCACCCTCCATCCAAGAAAAAGCGCAAGGCTCCAATGGATAAGAAAAAGATCAGGCCACTCCTTCAAGAGCGCTATTTCCCTGCGACGGATCTAGTACCTTTTTATAAGCAGGCAACCGGGCACTATAAGTTTGACAAGCTTTTGGGCCCGAGACAAAGGGGCAATGAGACACTGGTCCGACACTATTATAAGCAAGCTGAAACGGGGTTGATTGAGAACATTCTGGATCCAAGTCATCGTCACGTGCTATCTCGTTTTATCACCCCATCCGTCATCAAGGATTTTTACAGCCTTCCCACTCTCCCTTACTGTCACTACAAGCGTATCAAAGAGGAAACACAGAAGTACCCTTTTGGTGACATGGCTAAGACACTAATCATTTCGGGGGAGCCAGGATGGTTCCAAAGGACTGGGAACCAGATGTATTTGAACAGAAAATACTTGACTCCCGATGCTAAGGCATGGCTCCATTTTATCTGCTTCAACGTGATCCCTACGGCACATTTAAGTGATCTGACCAAAGAATTAGCCCTGCTTGTCTATTGCCTTATAAAGGGGTTGCCCGTTCAGATCGAGGTCATCATATATAATAGCATCCTTCACAGTGCTACCACCCCTAGAGAGGGAGCAGTCCTGGCGTTCCCACACTTCATTTCTGATCTGTTTGCTGCTCGGGGTGTGGATGACCCTGATGATGACGCCCACTTTTATCCGGTCCCCGATTTTGACTATGAGACACTCAAAGGGGTTGAGGTACCTGCTGTTCCAGCCCCAGACCAAAATGTGCCAATGCCGGATGCAGACTCTGACAGCGCCCTAGCCACACGTGGTGAGATGAGGAAGCTGATTGACCAATAGGGCAATCAGATGATGCTTGAATGGAGGCACCAGCGGGCTGAGAATCGCTTTTTGCGCAAAATGGTTAAAAAGATGTCTCTCAAGCTGGAAATAGAGCCATCTGATGATGAAGAATTGGAAAATCGCTGGAAGGGATCGGAGGAAGTTAGGGAGAGAAGCGAGCGTGGTAAAGCACCAATGGTTGCAGATGCCGATGTAGAGGAGGACTCTGACGGGGATGCGGATGGTTCAGAAGAGAGCTGGCAGGAGGGCGATTCCTGGGATGAGGCTGATGATTAACCGCTTTGTTTTAGTTGTTTTTATGTTGTTTATGGTTTTGTTTTGTTTGGTATTTCATTTTCAAGTTGATTGTAGTCATTTAAACTTTTCCCTGTTACATGCTTTTGATGGTAAACTGTCACCAAACTCTATCTTTTGATTACCTGTTGTATGGACCAGTACAGATTGTGGTAGTTGATTTAACGGTTGATAAGGTTCTTATTGCGCATTTATGCATAGTGTGAACTGTCATTCTAGTTAGCTCCTTTTGCACATAATTCAGCTAACTTTCACATTGTTGCATTTGATTCTGCCTGGTATATATTACACTGCTTACAGGTATTTTTTGGATCCTTCCATGAAATTGTTTTCAATGGAAGAAGACCCTTATTTTTCCCTGTTGACAAGTGAGGACATTGTCAATTTTAAGTTTGGGGGTGAGGGTATATCAAATTTTTGAAAACTTTTGGCTGTAAATAACAGGGACATTCATTTTGTAAGTATGTGAATTTTTGCCAAACTGAAGTTGTTGCAATTTTGTTTGATTTGTGAGGATGAGCATGCTTGAAAATGGTGTGAAAGTTCAATGATTGGAATAAGTTGCTTGACTGGATGATAGGTAGAAAATTGGATATGTATGCATTGTATGATATGAATTGTGATATTAGAGCAAGCCTTTTCTTAAATTCCTGTGAGTAAAATTAAGCACGAAAGGAGTGAGAGTTAATCTGATGGGTGTTAGGAAGAGCAGTTGTGGTAAACTGGTTTATGTGTGTATTCTCATTTGACAATTTTAGAAATCCTCTTTGGAAGACCTTAACATGCATAGCAAGCTTTATATGATTTTTGACAAATGATAAAGGCAATTCTTAAATGTGATTGGGCCTTTCAAGCTGACCTTGATGATATATATACCATTTGATCCTAATATTTGAGCCTAAAAGAAAAACCAAGATTTTGTCTTTTGCAAACCCAATTAAAATCCTAACCCTTAAGCCTGAAAAACCATAAGAATCGTCCTGCTTTGAGATAATGGATAAAAAAAAAGGGGGATATTTATGCACAATAAAGCTTGGTAAGGACCAACAAAGCTGCTCAAATGAATAGAGAAAAGAATGGGCGTATGAAAAGTACATCAAGTCCATTATCTCAAGGTTTTTGTATATATCCTTATTCCCTTTCATTTTAAGTACCTTATATCCTGGCCAAGTTACAAGCTGAAAAGTCCTTTTGATTAAAAAATTATGTGATGTAAGTTGTGAGTGGGCAGGGAAAAAGAAAAGGGTGGATAAAATTCGAAAAATGAGGGTTTATACATGAGTTGGGGTATTGCAACTGACTTGAACAAGACTCGGAAACTTTTCTTTCAACTCCAACACACACACACAAGCTCAAGGAATTTTTAGGAAGCTTATCTTTAGTATTATGAAGCATTCATCTTGGGCATGCACACTATATTTTCTATCAATCAAAAAGGAAATAGCAACAAATGAGAACAAGCATTTCAGCCAAAGGAGGGTAAGCTCAGAAACAAGGGACATTGATTTTCAGAAATTGCTTGAGGGCAAGCAAGAACTCAAGTTTGGGAGAGTGTTAAGCTCCTAAAATTTCACATATTTCATCGCAATTTTTCCTCATTTGTGTATATTTTTGAAAGTGATGTTTTGAAATAGACATAGAAATTCAAAGAAAATCCTCAATGAAGAAGAAAGTGGTTGTGCATGAAAATTAGAGCTTAATGATTCTCTATTCAAAAATTTGTGTGTGAATGTTATTAAATGTTAAAAAAGCTCATCAACCCTCTTTCAATCTTGTATAGGAAGAGGTGATACAGAGAAAGAGCCAAAGAAATGCAAGGAAAGCTGGAATGGAGAATGAGAGATGACAAAAAGGCCAAGAACCAGAAGCAAAGGGACCTCGCCGTGGGTTTCGCCGCTGCGAACCCACTGCGAGTGAAGTCAATCTCTGGAAGCTAAAATTTCGTGCGTTCGCCGTGGCTTCGCCACGGCGAAATCACCTACAACTGCGCGTTTTGAGTAATTACGCGATCTGAATGTAATAAATGACATTGAATGAGATCTGAAACGGACACAGAGCATTAAGGGCACGTTTTGGAGCATTTTGGAGCTTAAGGAGAGAGTGGGGAAGGGCTAGGAAGCTTGGAAAATCTTGGAGAGACTCAAGTTGTGATCTGGGTTTCTTTTCTTCTTCCCTTTTTCTCTAATTTCTGCCATGTCTCTGCTTTTTATTTCTGTTTTTATTTCTCAGTTTCTCATGTGTAACTAAACCCATAGTCTAGGGTTACTTTGAACCATTTGATGGATTGACTCTTGTATTTCCTTCCTTTGATATATTTAATGAATATTTATGTATGGATTTTCATCTTGCTTTAAATGATACAAGTGCTTGATCACCACTTGAAGTGTTAAATGAAGTATGACTTGAGAGAGTATATTTTGTTTTAGAACTTGGGGGAAATCATGTTAGACTTGAAATTTATGCTTTTAAATGGATGGTTTGTTGATAATATAGAGATATAATTATTGACCTAACATTGTTCATATAAGGTTGGTGGAACATTTAAGGTTAGCATTAATTGTTGCAAGAGATTGTGCAATTAATGCTAGTAAAAATTTGATTTTGACTTGAGAGAGCTTTTTCAAATGAAAGAGAACCTTGAACTCATGCATGAAATTCATTGGGTAAGGAAAAGGAAAGGAATTTATTGGGTCTTGAAGTCAAATGGGGAAAGGTAACCCTAGGTTTTCTCATCCAATTTACCAAGTATTTCTAAATCATTTCTCTTGTTTAAGAATCTTAATATAAAAATCTCAAAAAGAAGTAACCTTTTATTGATTTAATTTTATATGTTAACTCTTCCAAGCAAAACCTTGTTTAGCTCAACTTGATCAAATACGCTAAGCCTTCTGCTTGACCGCATTTGTAACCAAATCCCTGAGGGAACGATACTTTTCTTATTACTCTATTACTTGATGCGACCAGTGCACTTGCGGACCGAACAGCATATATATACAACATTACAAACAGAACAAGAGAGGAGAATGAAGAAGGAAGAGATAAACTAAGAGAGGAAGCCCAAATCTCTTCGAAGCTCCAAGCCCAAGCTCAATCCCCACCAAGCTCCAAGCCCTAACAGAGCAAAACACTCCCAAAATGTCCCAAAAGTTGAAGAATGAGGGCTCACAACGAAGCCCTAGCTTTTATATCAGTTAAAACGCGCCCCTGTTCTGTCCAAAACGCGCAGAAACACGCAGTTAGCCGTCACTTCGCAGCGGCGAAAGCCACGGTGAAGTCCCAAAAATTCCAGAAATGTGTTGCGCTTGCAGCGGCGAGATGACGGCGAAGTCACCAAAAATGGGCAGAGGCAGCTGATGTTCGCCGTGACTTCGTCACGGCGAAGTCTTGTCGTCACGGCGAACTCTTGTCTATTCTGGTGCTTTGCTCTGTTTTCCTTATTCCTTGGTCTGATCTTTGGCTTCTTCTTATTTTTGTTCAATTGGGAGCTTGGTGGATGGCTAAAATCTCTTGTTTATTGCATCAAATTATTCCTACAAAAATTATATACAATAACATGAGAAATTAACTATAAAAACAATTAAAATCTACAAAAATATACAATAATGTGCAACCGAAAATCAAATGAGCATTTTTCCTTCTTGAGTATCCAAAATGTATAAATAATAGACAAAAACTCAAGACAAATATACTCAAATAATCATGAATTTCTAGGAGTTATCACCAACGATTGCACTAGTGGTGCTTTCCCAGATCGTCTCTCAAGGAGTCTAATGAACTAACCTAGGAAACTAAATGCATGAAAAGCTATAAAGTCGGGGTTTTTGAGATTTTAATTAAGGAAACTAAACTAGATTCTTTTTGGGATTTTTGTTATTAAAGAAAGAAATTAAAATGGATTTGTGAAAACTATTGAGATGAACATGGGTCTCTTGATGAATTGGGCAACCTTTCTAGCTTCTAAAATGATATGAGAGTTTTTAAACCAAGTTCAAATGCAAAACCTAAGGCAATCGCTCTTAGTCCAATTAACCTACTTAATCAACTAAGATGGCACATAGCTCATTCAATTAATTAAATAGGCAATGGTTAAGTTTCAACTTGGTAGTGAAGATTCATGATAAACATGCAAGGAGACTCTCGTTAGAAGTAAATCGAACCATCTAACGTTGGACCTAGTGTCTAAACACACATACAATCGCACATGCATTCAACATATTCTAGAAATCCAAAGGGAATATAAATGAAGCATATCCATTGCATAATATCAAGAAAACAACACTTAGGTTCATACATATAAAAGACATCTCTTAATTAAATGCATGACCATTTAAACAAAAGATCAAACAATGAAGCACACTTGTTCCAAGACCCATTACATATAACAAAAGGAATTGAAATACATAATAAGACTTAGACATGAGAAACTAAATAACTTCCCATTAGAAAAGTTGAAGCTCCGGTTGCCTTCCTCTATCAAGATCCCCACGAAGGTGCCTAGCCACTCATGCTCTCGATCAACATTGACTGGATTTCGGAATTGGAAGCCATGAGAGTGTAGTGGAAGAGTGGAATTGGTGTAGATGAGTGAATGGAAGAGTGGAATTCGTGCAAGGGCTTGAGGGTAAGAGAATGGAAGGAATTATGGTGAGTGATGGTGGAATGGAAGAGAGAATTGGAGTGTTCTTGGGTGGTGATTTTCGTGCTAGGTGGAGATGAGAGGAGAGGAGGATGGAAATTTTAGAGAAGAGTGAGAGAGAGAGGCATAAATTTTTGTTGGTTGCCTATATATAGCACAAGAGACAATCCAAAAACCTTCCAAATTGGCCTAGGTGTCCTATTCTTACTAGGATTAACAAATAGGAAAGGTTTGGGGAAAGAATTAAGAGAGAATAGGTGATAAATATGCAAATTCGGATTCCCCCCTCTATGGCACAAGAAACCACTTAAAAACTATCCAAAATGGCCTCCGGTTGCCTAATTTGGCCTCCCATAACATATAGGAAAGATTTGGGGAAGACCCAAGTACTCTCTCTCAAGAAATCTAGCCAAAATAGGAAGTTGTGATTAGAATAATCAATTAGAAAACTTCTTATCCTCAATCAAGCCTAGGGTTGCCTATTCTTGTAGAAATAACAAAAAGGAAATATTCTAGGCAAACCCAATCAACCAATCCAATATGAAATTTCCTATTTTGCAAAAGTTCCCTTTTTTGTAGAAGTTCCCTTTGTTGTAGAAGTTTCCTATTTTGTTTTCTTCTTGCTTTGACCTTAATTGTTTGCACCTACAATGGAAATTTTAAGCACATGTGAAGTATTTCAAGTCCATAAAAAATAAATGCATGAGTTAAATGCCTAATATGCTCAAATTATAATGAAAATGCAATTAACTCTCTAATCTTGGACCCTAAGTATAAAAGTGCCTAAATCCCCATTTAATAGCCTAGAACAAATGCTAATTTCCTATAATTAGTGGATAAAAATATGTAATAATCAAGTGGAATCAGGCGGCAATGGTAGTGAAGAGGAGACGGTGGCGATGGTGGTGAAGGTTCCTTCGAGAGCGGCGATGGTGTTCTGGTTCGTTTAAGGGCAGAAATGTGCCAATGGAAAGGGGAAGTGAGGTAGAAATGATGTTCTTTTAATAAAAGGTAAAACATTACTGACGGAATCTGTACCAAAATCAAAAACAAAATCAATGTCCTTTTTAAGAAAAGAGGAAAGGGGTAAAGCAATCTTTGAAAAATTTGCAATAAAACACCTATAGAACCTCGCATGCCCAAGATATGACCTAACTTCTTTAAAATTGGTGGGATATGGTAGAGATGAAATAACTTCAATTTTAGCTTTGTCAACCTCAGTCCCCTTTTGAGAGATCAAGTGACCTAAAACAATGCCACTATCTGCCATGAAATGACACTTCTCATAGTTCAAAACCAAGCTCTTTTCCAAACATCTTATCAAAACAAGTTCTAAACTAGACAAGCATTCATCAAAGCTAGAACCATATACAATGAAATCATCCGTAAACACCTCCATGTTATGCTCTAACAAATCACAAAAAATAGACATCATGCAACATTGGAAAATACCGAGAGCATTACAAAGTTCAAATGCATCCTCAGATAAGCAAAGGTACCAAAAGGACATGTGAAGGTGGTTTTTTCTTGGTCCTTCAGTGCAATTGTGTTCGCCGTCAAGCGTTAACCGCAAGCGCACGGATCGCAAGTAGTATAAAATATCGTTCCAATGGAGATTTGGACTAAAATCTTTGACCAAGCAAAAGACTAAGTGATTTCAATAAAGTTGAATTAAGAAAATATTTTTGGTTTGTGTAATGAAATGTAGAAAATCTATTTCTAAAAACTAGAAAGTGATAAAAACAATGGTTCTTTTCACTTAAAGGATTTAATGGGGTCTAGGATTATTTATCCCCTTTGCATTTCATAAGACATAAAGAACTCCCTCTCAAATGGTATTTTTAATGAACATATGTGTTTGTCTAGGGTTCATATGCGCTTGACTAAGCTCTCTCAAGTCAAAATCAAGTTTATCTTTCCATTAAAATGCACAATCTCTTGCTACAAATCATGAAAATCCCCTTTGAAAACAAACCCTAATGTGACAATACAAGGTTAGCAAAGATATCTCTATTTTACCAACAAACTTTCCATTTATCATGTAAACTTCAAGTCAAGCATGATTTTAACCAAGTTCTACACATGAATAAGTTCTCTCAAGTCAAACCCACATGAACAAATCAAGCTAAATGGTGGCCAAACACTTAGAAGCATGAAGAGAAGGATAAAATCAACACATATATATCATATATTACCAAAAGAGAGGAAGAATCAAGTCTTAATCCATACAAAGGTTCAAAATAATCCTAGAATGGAAGTTTAGCCACTCATGGAATGAAAAGAACAAATTTGGAAAATATACAAAGCCATGGCAGCAATTTCAGTGAAGAAAGAGAGAAAAACAAGAAAAACCAAGGGAAATGAGGTTGAATCTCTTCAAATCTTGGATCTCTACTTGAATCTCCTTGAAAATCTCCAAGCCCTAGCTCCCAAGAGGTCCCCAAAGAAAGCCCAAGTCAAAAGAATGTGTTTAAATGTGAGTTTTGGGTGTTTTAAACCCTCTTTTTGAGCTGGAATTTTCCACTGTGCACTCTGTCAACATTTTGGCTGCGGCCAAGAATTTTGCCTGCATTGGTTGGCTGCGGCCAATAACTCTCTGCCTGGAATTTTTCAGGATTTGTCTATGGCTAGGAATTTTGTTTGTGCTTTTGGCTGTGGTCAATAACTTTCTACCTACTACTTTTTCAGCTTTCTTGGTTGCTTTGAATCTTCTTTTCCACTTCTTGCTCCTTGATTTTAGCTTCAAATACAACTCAAATGTGGTTTAATTGATTGGCTCCACCCACCTAACAAGCAATGAAATCTTCACAAGCCAAAGTGATTAAAATCATGTTTGGTACATGACAATATTGGGAGGGAATGGATGCATTAAATTTATTTTATAACCATATACAAATCATAAAAGTACTATAATACCCCTATTAAAAAATACCCAATTGAATTAAAATTGTCACCTTATCCTAGTTGATGTAAACACACAAAAAAACCCTCTATGAAAAAAATGCATCCTATGCTTCAGTAGCTTGACCAAGCTCTAGGAAATAAGGATAATAGAAAATGCTTGTGGTATAAATGAATCTGATTTTTTTCTTTTAAATAAGACAGATAGACACAAGTAGGACAAAACACATAAAATAATATGAGGCTAAAATTTGTCTTTTAAGTAATAACACTGACTCCAGTGCAAAAACAAGAGACAAAGTCAAGGTATAAAGCAAAGTTTTTCTGGACAAACTATAATAACAATCCAATAACAAAGAAACCAAATATAGATGAATAAAAAAAATCGAACTGTGGAGAATTAGATTTAGTTTTTCATTCAATCAATAATAGTCTCTAACTATTCTCAAGAAATATTCAGTGGAGAAAAACGACATATGCCAGTGGAGAAGAATGATAGATGAGGGAGAAATAGTTTACCAATGAAGAAGAAACATGCGACAGCTCCTGATGGGAAAGGTGAGCAAGAGCGATGAGAGGCAATGAGAAGATTATCCTAACCTAATTAGGTCAAAATAAGAGGGGTAATGTTGTCTGAAATTATTATAACTAAGGATATTTTTGTTCTGAAAAATTTCAATCCCAGTATTGAAATTGCAATACCAGGGGGGAGGTGGGTTTGCCCATTCCCACATATGTGGAAATGTTCAATCCCAAGGCATTACCAATACCACCTACCAAACAATAAAAAATACATATTCCCTAACCCATTCTCAATCCCTCACCCCCATTGCTGTGTACCAAACATAGCTAGGAATTTGTCAAGTGTAC
The DNA here is from genome assembly GCA_037074515.1 of Mimosa bimucronata. Lineage (NCBI taxonomy): Eukaryota > Viridiplantae > Streptophyta > Magnoliopsida > Fabales > Fabaceae > Mimosa > Mimosa bimucronata. Next base: position 10,405,364 of record CM073446.1, read on the forward strand.
AAGTAATTCTCATTATAATTTAAAATAAACCAGTTAAGCACGGCACTTAATATAGTAATAATACATGTTGTCATTAAGAATGAAAATATAGTGGCAGTTAAATAATTCCCAAGTTAGAGTAATATTATTATACGAAGAGGTTTCTTTTACATGAGAAAAAGAAAATTCTTTTTCAATAACTCACACACCCATTGAGAATTTGAACTTATAATCCCACATTTAAAAAGACCTAAACAGAATTGTTTGGTGTCAATTAGACTATAAGGCGTTGATGATAATGAAACCGATTTGACAATTATATTTTTAGGTTGTAGTGCAAATTTACCCATGATATCTTCACGAATGTACCCTCGTCCATAAAGTTTTTTTGGATGAAATAATGCTGACGAAAATTCCAAAATAGTGTAAAAAGTGTCACAACCGTGTTGTATTTGGTTTAGCAATGTAAAAGTGACTTTCTTTTTCAATCTAACCTTTAAAAACATATTTGGATAATTACTTTAAAAAGAAAAAATTTAGATGGAAAATTACTAAAAAGGACATGATTCTTATTAAATAGTACACAAATATAATATGCATATATGGTTATAGTTTAGAGAGAAAAAATGAAATTAAAATGATCAGAAATTGAGACTACTAAAAATTTAATGGATAAAAATACATATAAATTTAAATTGCTCAACTAAATTATATAGCTAGTTCGATCATATGTCCGGATAAAAAAATATAGACTCATCCATATCAAATAAGTGCAGTAAAAGATAACAGTCCCTAAATTAGTGAGACCTGATCAAACTACTCGAAATTCAAAATTCTAAATAATAAATAAAGTCAAGTAAAAAAATAATGAATTCAATTTAAAAATGAAAGGAAAAACTGTTGATTTTTTTTATCTTATTAATTTTAGTTTACCATGAGGCTGGAAGCACAGCTTTCATAATAGGACTGGAAGGGAAGCACAGCTTTCTGTGTACACACGTGCCTCCGAGTAAACACCCCATCAACATCACCCAGCATCCCAAGCTAATCAAAATAACTTCACCCTAAAAGCCCGTTAGAAGCCATAAGCACATCTAAAAAAAAAAAAAAAGCCAAATCAAACATGACAAAAAAGCCGGAAAGAGCTTCTGCAGTTGGGCCGCCAATTTCGAGGCCTAAACTCCATACCAAACACTCACAATATATACTTTACTTCATTTACTTTTTACTCTCCATACTTCCCTACTACAATTCTGTCTCTTTCATCAATACTAAACACTGGCCTAAGTTATAAAATTTCATTTTATGTTTTAAGACGTTCCAAGTTATATACTTGTGTGAGTTAAGAGATAGAGGAACTTTGCACTTCACAGGCATGTTTTCGGCCTACTCAGGTTAGAATATGTAGTCTAAGGTGACTGCAAAACACAAACAAAGGTCGGCATAAAAATTTTGATGGAAATATTGGAGGTCAATTATAAAGGAGATAATGAAACATCTAATTATGGTACATATATATAATAGATAGATAACACTCAAACTTCATCATATATGTAATTATTTAATAACTTTTTTATCAATCCAATACACATTTTATCAGCAGCTCACTTATTAAAATGAATTGAGCTGACAATATTCAAATACATATACTTTACGCACCATCACCGACTTAATTAGCAAGTAGATATGAGCATAGTAGTTAAGGATCAAAATAAAGGCTTGCCTTTTTCTTATGACTGCAGACTGCAGAAGGAGTTGATGCCACTCATGGTATGTGTCTCTGTCTATCTTTGCTATTAAGCTTGTACTCACTTCATTGCATGTCTGATTATGAATTTACTCTCTGATTTTTGCATTCTGCCCCTTTTAAGGGCAACACTCAGAAATTTATTTGTTTCTTGTGATCTAACTATATCAGACTAGTTTTTCTGATAGTTACTGTAGATGTACGTTTGCTTTTTTAGTCCACTGTGTGTTGATGCATGAGGGGTTGTTGGAATGCTGTGTCAAATAATCAGTACATTCAATTGTGTTCTGCTCCCTTGTACCATTATTTTTTTCTTTGTAATTCTTGTTATCGTAGCTTCTTCTCTTTCCCTTTTTTTCCCCTCAGATGCTATATTTATATCACATTCTTGTAGTAGGTGATCTCATGGCTGTTTTCCTTGAATATGCCAGTGACACTGCAACCTAAATATATTGGAAGATGCTCTAAATTTGAAGTTTCTTGTATGATCTCAGCACTAATGTTAAGAAGCAAGATGTATTTTCACTTGTACCTGGAAATTTTTTATGCTTATAAATTAGGAGTTGATTGCTGATAATCCCCCAAAAATTTAAATTGCGACTTAGTGAAACATTGTGTGTGGTTTTTGGATTTTTTTTTTCCTTTAGTATTTCTTCACAAGGTACAAATTGACCAAAAATCTTTTGTTAACTGTGCTTGAATTTTAAGAAGCCAAGCTAAGGCTTAACAATTGACTATCATGATCGAATATTACATGTCATAATGTGCTTTGTAAATACTGACTTTTCTCTGCAGATGAGCGGTGGAGATCTTGGAGTATCAGCTTTTCCAGATGGCGAGAGCATTTTCACATGGATTAGCACGAATGAAGGTGGAAAAAGAACTATATATGAGGGTTTATCTTATAAACTCTCCTTACGTACGGTTTCCCCTGGACGATATGCTTTCATCCAAATGTTGAACAGTTTGGCAACATTTTCCTCGACATTCTTCAGGTATTGACTATCTTATGAAGAAAATTGAAAAAATTGATGCCACCGCCTGTTTGTTGAAAGTTTTGGACCATGTTTTTAAATATATATTCTTTTGTTGTGTCTTTGATCATTATCCAACTATATATTTGTGTTTTTGTAGGACAAATGGTCTTCAGCTTATGATTGTAGAACTATTCTTCTTTCAATTCAAAGTTTATTGGGGGGTCAGTTTGAGTTTTTTCCATTCATGAATTTTGTATTGGTGTTTCAGCCTTTGTTTGCCTGACCAGTTTACTTTCTTGTAGCAGAGCCTAACCCAGAGAGCCCTTTAAACAGCTATGCTGCAGCATTTTGGAAAAATAAAGAAGGTTGACTTCTTATTTTTTTTTTGTGTGTGTGTGTGTGTGTCTGATTTGCTACCCTTTGGTTATGTTGTTATTCTGTAAAGTGTATGAAGATGGGCTCTTACGACATTTTTAGTTTTGATATTAATTTTTCTATGGCTAATTCCTGATTCTATCTTCTCCAGCTCAAAGTTTCTCATTTGCATTGTTAATTAAGTACTAAGATAGATTCTTGAAAATATATATACATATATTTTTTTAGTTATGGCTCCTGCACAAATAAAGCACTAGATGGACATTTTGGTACCCATTTATATTTGGGTCCTTCATTGTTAGACTTGGACCTTACGTGTCCTTTTGGAACCCAAATAAATTTACTTCTCACATTTGAATTTCTTCTAATATTACATGTATGAGAAATATAACCAGATCTTCCACAATAATGGCAAATAATAGAATGTCGTGCAATGCAAGATTTTATGCAACTATTGTTGTGGTCAGGGGAGTACAAATTTGAGTTGTTTTCATTTGAATGATCTTTCTTCCCAAAATATTTTCCAGCATGATTTAAAACATTTTCCCTTTTTTGAAATATGATTAGTGATAGGCTATAAATCAATTTTATGCAAATCAAAAATGTTTTTCTTAATTACACAAGAATTAGAATTGTATACCATGAATGTGTCTTGAGCTCCAGGGGATGATTTATCTGACTCGTTCATGTTGAGCTCTTTTAGGGAGTCATCTTCCTCTTGTCCTTCTGTGTTGACTGGATCATGGAAGTGTTCTGTCATTTTATCTTCTTTAATCTCTACTCCCATTTGTTCATCCACCATAGATATGCAACTTTGAATTTCAGGTGAACTGTCAACACTTTCAACTACAATTGAGTGGTTATAGGCATATATGGAGTCAAGAGTATCCCGAATATCTTTAGCATTAGAGCAAAATCTGATTTTCTGAAAGTCATTCTCAGTTAAACCTTTATACAGAATTTGCATTGCTCTAATGTTCAAGGAAAATATTTTCTTGTCTTTCTCAGTCCAATCATTTCTTGATTTGAAAACAAAATCATTTATAAAAACATTCTACATATGATAATCAAATGATTTTATAAAGCATTTCATTCTAGCTTTCCAAAATGAAAAATCAATATCTTTGAAAAGAGGTGGAATAATATAATCAAAACCTTCAGAAAACATGTTATACCCAAAATATCAGCCATGATCTTTTCACTTGAGATCGTTGGATCCTTTAAACAAGTGACATGCTCTGATACCAAATGTTGGTACTAGCTGTCACCCAAGAGGGGGTGAATTGGGTGATAGAATAAAAACTGAGAAATATTTTCTTTTCAAAATCACAGCTAAAGTAATAATTAAAGCTCTTTAAGATCTTTTTAACTATTCAATGAAAACATCACGAAATATGAAATGCTTAATTAAGTGTGTAAATCTGTTATTCTGGAATATGATGAGAGTCAAGGGAAGAGATAATGCAAACAAAGATTTATCCTGGTTCGGTCTATCCCTTTGACCTACATCTAGTCCTCAAGTTCCACCTGAGATTTCAAATCCATTACCTTCTTGTTTAAATCGGGCACAAGAGAAGCCTTTACAATTCCACAAGTTTAGCTTGGCACTTGTGAAGCCTTTACACCCTCAAGTTTAGTCTAGGAACTTGAAAACCACTCCCCCTTACAACTTGTAAGGATACAATATGTATAGAATGATTACAATGAAAGCTTACTTCCCTCTAAGAAGTGGATTTTGTTACTCACTGAAGTACAGAAAGATATATGATGAATAACTATTATAGAGCTTAACAATTTGAATAATGTGTGCTCTAGCTCTTCTTTTCTAATTCACTTCACTCATCATGAACTTTTCATTTCTGGGCTCACTTGTGCTCTCAATCTGTTTGCCTTGAACTTACTTCATTGAGCCTACTTGCTTCTGATGTCTTCAACTCTTTATATAATATTTGATAGATTTTTGCCCGTTGAAGAACTAGCCGTTGGTGAGAGAGAGATGATAAATCTTGATGGAGTATTGAACTGATGATATTCTTGTGTAGCATTAACTCCCTGTATTTAGTTTGCTTCTGTTCTTCTCTCCTCATTAATTGTAGAAACCTTTTGTTGTTTCAAACGGCTTAATTCCTGAGTCAGAGAGGTAACGTAAACTTCCCAAAATAGGCCTGAACAACTTCTATACTTGAAAGCTTAAAATAGGCTGACAATTCAGTTTGAATTAAATCCTATCGCCACATAGATTATACATAGATCATAGCCTGCATCACTTGAATATGAGATTAGATAATATCACGCCTGATCGATAACAGGGTGTCCCTGATCGATTAGGTTTGTCCAATCGATTACATTCAGATTACATTCAAATTATAGCATTTGTCTGATCAATCACACACTTTCCTTTGATTGATTAAGCATGTATGATCGATTAGATATAGATTATGCTTAGATTAGACATAGATTAGAGCCTCGTCTGATCGATCATAGGGGAGGCCTGATTGATTGGGCATTGTTCAGTTTAAGGATAAACTTTGGAAAATCATAACTTTCTTAATTTAGCTCCAAATCTAACATATAATATATCCATGGAAAGATAATTCAATATAGTTTTTAATGAAGAAAGAACCATTGCCAAACTCTTTGAGATTCATAGTTATGATTAAAATCGTGACTGTTAGAGATTTATGCAAAATGACAGTTCATAAAACAGGTATTAAGTCTAGTTTCATATCTCTCTCATTTTAAAAGATTTTAAAGTGAAACGTGTGTTCATAAAACAGGTATTAAGTCTAGTTTCATATGAAACAATTTTAATTCCAATCGAATTTGTATTTTGAAAGATATGATCCAAAACATGACTGCCTATCTGATGCATGACGTGGAAATATTGGGAAAATTTCAAAATTCATAGCTCCTTAGATATAAATCATTTGAGGGTGAAATTTTTGTCCATGAACCTTGTTGGGAGTGTAGTTTCATACAAAAAAAGTTTCATCTAAATCGGAGTTATATTCTATGAGATATGATCAAAATACTAGACATAGGTCGGACTGAACAAAAACCAGAATTCGCGCCAGATCGATCACATGCATTCTCTGATCGATCAACACCCTGTGATCGATTGGGAATTCTTCCTGATCGATCAAGCGACTTCAAAGCACATTTTATGATTGATTGGAGTGCTTTGATCGATCACAACCACTCTATTGTGATCGATTATGCATGGGAATATAATGATTAGTTATGCGTGGGAACTCATGGTTTGATGATTTGGACTTTATTTGAGCTTCTTTTAACTTCCAATTGAGCATAGAAACTTCTAATACCAAGTCTAATAATATGATTCATGATTTTTCTCATTCAATCTTTAATCTTATTTAATCATATTATTCTTCACAAACAAGCTTAATAGCCTTATTCTTTCTTTGACTACTTTATACAAGATATTCACATGAAATAATGGTTAGTCAAAGTTAGAGATGAATACTTTATGCAAACTTTTTCTTATTAGATTTAAGTTTATATCAAAACTAATAATTCTCCATGAATAAACACAATAGCTTCAATCTTTCTTTGACTAATCTATATAAGATAGCAACATAAAATAATAGATAGTCAAAGTAGGAGATAAATACTTCATACAAACTTTTTGCTTACTATATTTAAATCTATATTTGATGCCATCAAAATCAAATTAAAATTCCCCTCCTTCTCCTATCATAAACCAGCGGCCAGAACAAGAATAAGGGGACAGAGGGAGCAAAATTCAACCAAACCAAAGATACCAGTCAGCTTAGCCCAAAAATACCAGAATCTTCAAAATGGCATCATACAAATTTCATCAGAGCAAAATATTTAACATGGAACAAGGAAGAGAACAAGGAAAAGAACAACGAATCCGACGGTAGAGCAGTCCAAGGGAAGAAGAGGAACTAAACACTTTACCATTTTCACACACAATTATTCATCATCAGCAACAAATCACATGATCACCCTCTTAAAGGCGCTAGAAATCAGTGGCTCAGAGGAACAGAATTTCGAAGAAACAGGGGAAAAACAAGAACAAAATTCAAAAATTCCAAACTTCATTAAATCAAATAGGAAAGCCTCTCTTCGAACTTATACCATTCCTAATCATCATTAATTAAAGTTTCATTCAATTCTCGCCCATAAATAAGCAAGAACAGTGCCGGGTGAACAGTGAAAGAGAAGAAGAAATTTGGGAAAACTTAACCAAAACTACTTCATTTCTCAAAATCATTCTTAGGGTGTGCTAATCGAAGCCTAAGCTTCATTTTTATGGACTTAACAACTCCTAAAACCCAGAAATTCGAATCTGAATGTAACAAGGTGTTCTGCTATCGCTAGCTGCTTATGGTATCGCTAGTGGCTAGAATATTTCATTTGCTCAGGCTTTGCTTCACATCAACCATCTGCTATCGATAGCTTATTATGTTATCGCTAGCTTAATTCATTTGCTCAATGCATTTGCTCTGTTTAGTCTAAGGATTCTACTATCGATATCTGATCCTGTTATCGCTAGTTCTTGCTGGCTGATCTGACTTTCCATTATCCAAATTATTTATGAAGTCTTAGCGATAGTGAATTTGTTATCTATAGGACTTGTTCAATGTTTAGATAACTTATACTTTTCCTTAGTCATTTACCTTGATTCTTATCTTGATTATATTCTGACTAAGTTATATCCTTATCTGATTATTTTTACTTATGCTATCCATAAGGTCCAGTCTTCATCAAAACTTAAGATTTCTAACATTCTCCCCCTTTTTGATGATGACAAAACATAAGTAAGAAGCAAACATGTCAGATAAACTATGTTCAAAATATGTAACCAATTTAGCACGAATCAGTATCTGTCAATATAACTCCACAAAAAGGAATTACATCAGTTTTGGCCATATAAGATGCATATGCAGCATGATTTTCAAAAACTAATGCACCCTCATTGTTACAATTGTCTCCGGAGGGATTGGACATGAATTCTTTATCAGGATAGTCAGAGATGGAAGAGTCTGAGTAGAAGAATCTGTCTTGATGGAGTTTTTCTTGCTTAGTTTGCTTGGCCTTTTCTTTCTTGGCTCTTACTAGCTCAGACTTGGCTTGCTCAGGATTTTCAGAAGGTTCAGTAATTGAAAGAGTTGTAGGTTCTTTAGCCTTGCGAGTGTGAAACCTTCTTTTGTATTTCCATACCCTTTTTCCTTGAGCAATTTCCTTTTTCCTCTTTTCTTCTGCCCTTCTTGCAGCTTCCTAAGCTTCCCTCTCTATTCTTTCCCTCCTTCTTGCCTCAAAAACAGCTTTCTTCTCAATAGCCTCTTTATGCCTTCTTATAGCCTCTTCAAGAGCTTTCTTGTTAGCAGCCTCTTTTTCAACCCTTTTCTTTTCTTCTTTTGTCATTCTGCGAGGGCGAGATGGGACTACTTTCTTGTCTTCCTTAGACAGGTTGAGGACTAGCTTTTTAGGAGTAACCTTTTTAGCTCCTTTGGCTCTGGTCGCAGCCTCCTTTGCTTCCTTTATAGCCTTAGCAAACTCTTCTATAATCTCAGCACGAGCTTGCTCAATTTCTTGCGTCATCTTACGAGGAGCTGGCTTTTTAAGAGCTACCTTCTTGATTCTTATATCCTTTTCCTTGGGAGCCTCAGAAGTATGTTTAGGAATGACTTTGAAAGATACTTCTTCCTTGGCTTTCCTCTTGCTCCTTTCCCTTTTCTTAGCCTCAAACAGCATCAGTTTCTGAATAGAGTCTTGAAGCTCATTTCCAGTGTTAGGCTTGGCTGCTGCAATTATCTCCATATTTGCTTCAGGAGGGATGACTAAGACAGGGATAGGCTCAGCATGCAAGACACTAGGAGGGATCCCATGCTTTTGAGCAATTTGAGCTGCCTTTGCAAAAACATCCTCCATAGTCTTATGAGCCTCAGAATCCATATAGCTTCTAGCTATGCCCCTGACCATGTCCTCAATTTCTTCAGTATCTTCAATGATTGGACTGGAATGTTTCTCCCCTTTTTTGTCATCATCACTAGTAGGTGGAGGAGGATTGAGAGTTTGGTCAAAGTTGGGAGAGATTAGAGGAGTGGAGGCAGTGGCATGTGTGGGAATGCTATCACTAATAGAAGTGTTAACGATAGTGGCTGGGTTGGTTGAGAGGATTGGTGAAGGATGGCTAGCGCTGGGAGAGGTATGAGGTATAGGAGAGGTGGGAATTTGTGTGTGGGGGCTAGCGCTAGGAGATGGGTTATCAATAGGAGTTGTGTGTGTTTCAGGAGGAGTTGGAACTTGGGTGGTTTGTGGAGATGGTCTGGGAGTATGAGGGCTATCGCTAGGGGGAATGGTAGCGGTAGGGGTGGTATGGAGTTCAGGAATAGATGTAAGTGGAATATGGTGGCTATCGGTAGGAGATGGGCTAGCGATAGGGGTTACTGGAGGGGTGGGGACTTTGTGCTGGGGGTTTGGGGAAAGAGGAATGTTGAGAGGGGAATTTGGTGGACTGGGATGAGAAGGAGTAGAAGAGTGATTTGGGGAGTGTAGAGGTGAGTGAGTTTCATAGATTTCAGCTAGCTTTTCCTCAAGATACTTCTCAGCCATGTACCATTTATTGTATTCTTCCCCTGAGATTCCTAGCATTCTGTTGATTGCTTTCCAACCAAAGATGATTCCCTTTCCTCTTACGTCAGCTTCAAAGGAAACATTTACGAGCTTCCCCTTCTTATATTCTGGAATAGCTTTTAGGCTCGAGTAGAAAGACCTTAGAACATCTTCATTGTAGTCATTGTTTATACTGATCCAGTTCTGATAAGGGAGCAACCAGTCATCTAAGTCAAAACCTTGTTGCTTGAAGTACTCCAAATCAACCCATACAGCAGCCCTATCTAGGGTTCCCTTTTCTGCGAAGAAGGCGCTTAGAGGTGAAAGAGAGTCTGTTAGATAGAGAATGTCAGAATGGGTTACTTTTTGACGCTTGGGGAGATTCTCAGAAACTTCTTTCGAAAAGGAGACACTATTCTGGGTACGAGACCTTTTGCTAGTTGATTTGGAAGGAGGATTAGCGCTAGTGTTCTTTGAAGCTTGAGGAACTTTAGTTCTGGCCATTTTAGGGTTTTTGAGAACAGAGGGTTTTGAAAATGAATGCTTGAATGCTCAAAGAGTTTTTAGAGTAGAAGAGAAAGAGATGTTTCGTGAATGAATGCAAATGCAAATGATCTAGCTTTATAAGTTTTAGGGTTTAGGGTTTTACCATTAGTGAAGTACATCAGCTAATGTTTCACATTCTGACCTGTTAAGTGACTTGCTATCGCTAATATTGAAAGTGGCAATCGCACAAGAGAGGGGTGAATTGTGCTATTAAAAAAAAATCTAGGGGAAATTAACTCAACACAAAATTTATACTGGTTCGGCCAACACTGCCTACGTCCAGTTCTCCAACACTCTGTTGGGTTCCACTAACCACAGGTTTTACGAGCACAGGTTCACCTGTCAACCTTTACAGAGTTTTAGAATCTCTAAACACTCCCCCTTACTACCTGTAAGGAAATATCCCTGTTCTAAAGCACCAAGCTTTCAGAACAACCTCAAACAGTAGAGGATTTCAATAAATACGTTCACTTAATGAACTGATTTTGATAAACACTTAAGTACAGATGAAATCTCTAAGACAATAAATACAGAGTAATGAATGAGCTTGTGAATTATCTCATTGTTCGTCTCTACTCAATAAATGCTTGAGTTCTGTATTTATATCTTCTTCTTCAGATTTTGCCCTTTTGATTCAACATTCAAGAAGCCGTTTGAATTTAATCGTTGGGAGCTCATAGCCGTTGGCATTAAATGCAGCTTCTTTATCTGGCTTAACTCTCTGCTCTAGCTTCAACTACTTCTTGCATAGGGTGAGCTAAGAGAGAGACAGACTCAGCGCTCTGAGCATCCGTACAAATAGTACTTTCTGGCAGCTTTCTATTAGCGCTAGCTTGATCTGTTATCGCTAATCTCATAGAGTGATCTGCACTTAAACTGTTGGCTAACCAAATAGTCATATATAGCACAGAGGTTACTATCGCAAGCTTAATCTATTAGCTCAATGAGATGAAGACAATATAAGGAATATCAGAGCTTTTTATTGATAGCATATTCTCTTGGATTAGAAAGCATTTCATCAGCATAGATTATCTCTATCAATTGCAAATTCATTATCGCTATTATCCTTCAGGATACTATCATCCAAGTATTCAGATATTTCCAGGTATCCTATTATCGATAGCTCAATCCATTATCGCTAGCAACTACTTTAGCTCATTTGACTTGCTCAGGCACTGGCTATCTGAATGATTTATTATCTGAAGCACTTTTGTTATCGATAGCTTAACCTGTTATCGCTAGCTGATTTCATTAGATCAAGGTCTTGGGTTATCTTTCTGCTAGCTGAGTTATCAATGAACTTCTAGCGATGGATTCTTTCTTAGCGATAGAGAACGACTTAGCGATAGATAATGACTTTGATATTTCTGAGTCTTCATTCGCTATTCCTTTCAATCAATTTGTTATGGAAATTTACTTAGCGATAGAGATTTTCATTCTTATTGATCTGCTAAGTTATCATTTCTTATTAGCGATATTTTTCATAGATCAGTCTTCATCAAAACTTAAGATTCTAACATTCTCCCCCTTTTTGATGATGACAAAACATAAGGAAAAATATACACAAAGACAAGTTCGGAAACATAAACATATTCATATCAGCACAAGCATATTTCAAGATTTGCATATCAGAATTTGAATAACAATAAATCTTTTACAGAACATCTGATATATATATTCAGAACATAGTACATCTTGCAGAAGAAAAGTGCTTAAGATATAATCTATCTATTTATGCATGATGCACATGAGAGAGGTCTCCAGAAATTGAGCTTTTGGCTTTTGACTCGATCTCCCTAATAAAAGAGTTTTCTTGAACCATTTCTCCCCCTTTTTGTCATCATTTGTTGGAGAGAAATGATTCAACCCATCAAACCCTGGACGAATGGTACCCCTGGACCGATACTAAGATCAGAAGTATAATCTTGGACAGGAGTCGCTTCGTCTTCCTCAAGAGGTTGTGTCTCCTCAGGCTCTCTGTAGAAGAACAAATCCACCAAAACTCTCGCCCCAGCTAGGGTTTTTCCATGAGCGAGGAGATCGATTCGAACTTTGAAGGATTTTTCTGAAAGAATTAAATCAAAGGAGACGCACTTTTGACGCTGGATACCGGATTTAATTATTTCTTTGGAGAATGACACAGTTTTCTGGGCTTTTAGACACTTGCTAGCGGATTGAGAGGATGGTTTAGCGCTAGAGGGTTCCTTATCATCACCTATTCTTGGATTCTTGACTCTACCCATTTCTGGGATTAGGGTTTTGAGACGAGGGAAGCTCGAGATTTCAGAGAGTGTTTAAAGAGATGATGAGACTCTTTGGGTGAATAATGAATGCACAATACACATGTCCTGCTTTTATAGAGTTCAGAAATTACCAGAAATAATATAATATTCGCTAACGTTTCGCATTCTGAGACTCTTTAGTGATTTGCTATCGCTAGTGTGAGCAGCTATCGCTAGCAGGCATGATCCCACGCTGAGTAAGTGACGTTTGGGCTTCACTTACTCCTTCCAAGGTTTATCTATTAATAGCTGACTTTGCTATTGATAGTTCTGTAGGCTAGCGATGGCAATCTCACCTCAAACTTAGCTTTGTTCTGCATATGATAGCGATAGTATGACTCACTATCGATTGGTCAGTCCTGTAAAAACTTAAGATTTGGCACTCCGATGCCTAAGTCAGCAATAATTCAGATGACTAATCAATAAAACAAATTAAGAATAATAATATTTACAATTCATTTGGATTTACCATTCCTAGCTCTCTTCTAATATAGAGAAATTGATCAGGCTCAAGAGGCTTGGTAAATATATCAGCAAGTTGTAGATGGGTTGAAATAAATTCTATCTTGACATCCTTCTTCTGAATGTGATCTCTCAGGAAGTGATGTCTCACATCTATATTCTTGGTTCTGGAATGTTGAACTGGATTCTTAGCCAAGCTTATTGTGCTGGTGTTGTCACAGAGAATAGGTACTTCTGAGAAGTTCAAACCCAGATCTTTCAGATGCTGCCTAAGCCATAAGACTTGAGTACAGCAACTTCCTGCTGCAATGTATTCTGCCTCTGTGGATGAAAGAGAAACACAAGTTTGCTTCTTGCTTGCCCAAGTGATTAGACAGTTACCGAGAAATTGGCATTGACCACTTGTGCTTTTTCTATCTGATTTATAGCCTGCATGGTCAGAGTCAGAATAGGCAAGAAGGTACTCTTGAGTTCCCTTGGGATACCACAGCCCAAGCTCTTGAGTCCCTTGTAAATAACGCAAAATCCTCTTTACATTTGATAAATGAGATTCTTTGGGATTTGCCTGATATCTAGCACATACTCCTACACTAAATTGAATGTCAGGTCTACTAGCAGTTAAATAAAGTAAAGAACCAATGATTCCTCTATAATGTGACTGATTTACTTCTTTGCCGGGAAGATCTGCATCTAATTTGGCAGAGGTACTCATTGGAGTGTCCCCTTCTCTGGATAGATCCATCCCAAATTTGTTGAGAATTTCTTTACAATATTTGGTTTGGGATATGAAGATGCCATCCTTCTTTTGCTTTATTTGTAGTCCCAGGAAGAATGTTAACTCTCCCATCATGGACATTTCAAATTCTCCCTGCATTGTCTTAGCAAAATCCTCACATAGAGTTTCATTAGTTGCACCGAAAATAATGTCATCAACATAAATTTGAACTATAAGCATATGATTATTTTTGTGCATGATGAACAATGTAGTATCTGATTTTCCTCTAGAAAATCCTTTTTCAAGTAGAAAAGTACTAAGTCTCTCATACCAAGCTCTAGGTGCTTGTTTGAGACCATGAAGAGCCTTTTTGAGTTTGAAAACATGGTCAGGCTTAGTCTTTTCTTCAAAACCAGGAGGTTGTTCTACATACACTTCTTCTTTAATATAGCCATTAAGAAAAGCACTTTTAACATCCATTTGATAAAGTTTAAAATTTTTGATGGATGCAAAAGCTAGAAGAATCCTTATTGCTTCAAGTCTTGCAACTGGAGCAAAAGTTTCCTCATAATCAATGCCTTCTTCTTGGTTATATCCTTTTGCAACTAATCTGGCTTTATTTTTCACAATTTGACCAGCTTCACACTACTACAGAATAGGGCTATTGCGGCGCAGCAATACCGGCGCTTACTTAAATAAGCGCCGCTATAGGGTTTAAAAGACCTATACCGGCGCTTACTTAAATAAGCGCCGCTATAGGTCTAACCTATACCGGCGCTTATAAAACTAAGCGCCGCTATAGACTTTACATATTAAATTTTTTTATATTTTTTTTACTAGAAAACCTATCCCGGCGCTTGTGTCTGTAAGCGCCGGGATAGGTTATTAATATAAAAAATTAATATTAAATATTAATATAATTATTTAAATATTAAATAAAATATTCCTATTCATTTTTAATAAAAATTATTTTTTTTTAGAATTTAAAAAAATAATAATGAATATAAAAATTTAATATTAAATATTAAATAATTAATTAACAATTAAATATTAATTTATTTTTTTAAAAATATTACGTGCACCTATAGCGGCGCTTTTTAAAGAAAGTGCCGCTATAGGCATCAAAAAATGGAGGGAAAGTTTCCCTCCATTTTTTTATTTTGAATTTATAACCTATAGCGGCGCTTTCTTTAAAAAGCGCCGCTATAGGTGCACCTAATATTTTTAAAAAATACAAATTGATATTTAATTGTCAATTAATTATTTAATATTTAATATTAAATTATTATATTCTTTATTATTTTTTTAGAAATTCTAAAAAAATAATTTTTATTAAAAATGAATAGGAATATTTTATTTAAATGTTAAATAATTAATTAATAATTAAATATCAATTTGTATTTTTTAAAAATATTAGGTGCACCTATAGCGGCGCTTTTTAAAGAAAGCGCCGCTATAGGTTACCTATAGCGGCGCTTTCTTTAAAAAGCGCCGCTATAGGTGCACGTAATATTTTTAAAAAATACAAATTAAAATTTAATTGTTAATTAATTATTTAAGATTTAATATTAAATTTTTATATTATTTATTATTTTTCTTAAAATTCTAAAAAAATAATTTTTATTAAAAATGAATAGGAATATTTTATTTAAATTTTAAATAAATAATTAACAATTAAATATCAATTTTTATTTTTTAAAAATATTAGGTGCACCTATAGCGGCGCTTTTTAAAGAAAGCGCCGCTATAGGTTATAAATTCAAAATAAAAAAATGGAGGGAAACTTTCCCTCCATTTTTTAATGCCTATAGCGGCGCTTTCTTTAAAAAGCGCCGCTATAGGTGCATCTAATATTTTTAAAAAATAAAAATTGATATTTAATTGTTAATTAATTATTTAATATTTAATATTAAATTATTATATTCTTTATTATTTTTTTAAAAATTCGAAAAAAATAATTTTTATTAAAAATGAATAGTAATATTTTAGTTAAATATTAAATAATTAATTAACAATAAAATATCAATTTGTATTTTTTAAAAATATTATGTGCACCTATAGCGGCACTTTTTTAAAAAAGCGCCGCTATAGGTTATAAATTCAAAATAAAAAAAGGAGGGAAACTTTCCCTCCAATTTTTGATGCCTATAGCGGCGCTTTCTTTAAAAAGCGCCGCTATAGGTGCACGTGACTTTTTTCTTATTTATTCTCTCTTAACACATTTCACTCCCATTTTTTTCTTCTCTCTTCTTTCTTGCTCTTCCCGTCCCACTCTCTCTTCTCTCTTCACAAGGGATTTGATCAACAACTTGTAAGTTTCTTTTCCTTTCCTCAAATATTCTCTCTTCTCTCTTAGCTTCTCACCATTTACCTCTCTTTTTTTTGGCATATCTCACTCTCTTTCTCTCACTGCCATTTCTAGAGAAATCATTTACAGTTGCAGATTATGGAGCTCCAAGTTTCCAGGTGATTTCACGAATCTCAAATGGTAGAAGCTTTTTTTTTCTTCGGTATCTAGCTTTTTTTGTTTCTACTCATTGTATAGGAATGGAAAAAGGGAAAAATAATTTGGATTTCTTGTTTCTACTTGTTGTTTTAAGTTACAACACTAAGCACATAAAATGGAAAAAGGGGAAAATAATTTTGATTTCTTGTTTATACTCGTTGTATTAAGTTACAACAATAAGCATATGAAAAACCATTTTGAATTAGGAGTATTTTGCTTTTTGTTGAGTTCCAGTGCTAAAATTTGCGCACTGATGTAGGTGCATGTGAAAAAACAATATTGATTTATTTTTTTTAAAAATAAAACCTATAGCGGCGCTTTTTAAGAAAAGCGCCGCTATAGAGAGGCCTATACCGGCGCTTTAAGACATAAAAGCGCCGGTATAGATGGTCCTATACCGGCGCTTTTTGTAAAAAGCGCCGGTATAGGCCTTTTCAGTTTCAATAAAAAATTAATTAAAACATACATATAGCGGCGCTTTTGGTATAAAGCGCCGCTATATGGTCACCTATAGCGGCGCTTTGTAAGCGCCGCTATAGGTCACCTGACCTATTGCGGCGCTAGCTATAGCGGCACTTCAAAAGCGCCGCTATAGGGGTCAAAAAAGCGCCGCTATAGGTGTATTCTGTGGTAGTGTCATCAAGTTTGTTTTTGAAAACCCATTTAGTACCAATAATAGGATGATTTTTGGGCCTTGGTACTAAATCCCAAACTTGATTTCTTTTGAATTGATTAAGTTCTTCCTGCATAGCTATTATCCAGTCATATTCAGCAAGAGCTTCATCAATATGAGTTGGTTCAAGTTGAGAAAGAAAGCATGAAAATTCTACTTCATTTTGCAGTTGCCTTCTTGTTTTAACTCCTTTTGAAATTTCTCCAATAATCTGTTCAGGAGGATGATTTTTAAGATGTCTAATAGAAGATTGAGGCTCAACAGATCCCTCTAGATCATCTTCAGTTTTATCCTGATTATTTTCAATATTGTTTTCAGGATTTGCTATCGATGGCTGAGGTGCTATCGATAGAGGCTGTTTTAAAAACTTTGAAAAATCTTCATCCTCATCAACAGATTGTTGTTTTTCCTGAGGGGTTTCATCAAATACTACATGAATAGATTCTTCAACAGTTTGAATTCTTTTATTATAAACTCTATATGCTCTACTTCTATTTGAATACCCGATGAAAATGCCAATATCAGATTTAGGATCGAATTTACCTAAATTTACCTTTCCATTGTTGTGGATGTAGCATTTTGATCCAAAAATCCTCAAGTGACTGATATTAGGCTTCCTTCCTTTGTAGAGCTCATATGGAGTCTTTTCCATCCCCTTTCTGATGTAGGCTCTGTTAGAAATGTAGCAAGCTGTACTCATAGCATCTGCCCAAAATATTTGAGGCACTTGTTTCTCGTTCAGCATGCTTCTAGCCATTTCTGTGAGCACTCTGTTCTTTCTTTCTACAACACCATTTTGTTGAGGAGTCCGAGGGGCAGAGAAGTTGTGGTCAATTCCATTTTCATCACATAGCTCCATGAACTCTTTATTGTCAAATTCTCCTCCATGATCAGTCCTGATGGCTATAATCTTTGAGCTTTTCTCATTCTGCAATTTCTTAGCAAGCACACAAAAAGCATCAAAGGTTTCATGCTTAGAGGAAAGAAACATAGTCCAAGTAAATCTTGAGTAGTCATCCACAACTACAAGAGTGTATAGGCTTCCACCTAGACTTTTCACTCTTGCTGGCCCAACTAGATCCATATGAATTAGTTCCAATGGCCTACTAGTGGAGACTGTCTTCTTGATTTTAAAAGAGGACTTTGTTTGTTTACCTCTTTGACAAGATTCACAAATTAAATCATGCTTTGATTTAAAACTGGGAATTCCCATGACTAGCTCCTTCTTAATCAATTTATCTAGCTGAGAAAAATTCACATGAGCTAATCTTTTATGCCATAACCAACAGTTTTCATCATTTGAAATAAAGCATTTTTCTTCAAGCTGTTGGCATAAATCCAGAGTATATAAATTTCCATTTCTATTTCCTTTTATCTTATACTTCAGACTGGATTTATTTATATCTAGATCATTCTTATCAACAATAAGACATTCGTTTGAATCAAAAATTATCCAGTTACCATGGTCTGCACTTTGGCTAACACTTAGTAGGTTGTGGCAGAGACCATCCACTAGGTAGACATCCTTGACTAGACCTACTTCACCCACTCCAGTGATTTTTCCACTTTGGTTTCCACCAAAGTTAACTTTGGCTCCATCTTTCATCACCAGATTGTTGATTTTGTTTTTGTCTCCAGTCATATGTCTTGAGCATCCATTGTCAATATACCATTTCCCTTTGCTGGATGCTTTCAGGCACACCTGCACATACTATACAGATTTAGGTACCCAAACTTTCTTGGGTCCTTTAAGGTCAGACTTGTGCTTTAGGTGTGTAGGGACCTTTGGCACATGAGTTCCTTTAGGAACCCATTTATAAGAGCTTCTAACACCATATTTTCTGTGAATACATGTTGACTGTGTATGGTCTTTCTTGTTGCACTAATTGCAAAAACTATAAGGTGAAGAACTTTCAGAAGATTTTCTAAAATATTTCATGTATGATTTCACTTTTGGTTCAACCCATCTTTTTGAAAACTTTTGTTTAGGCTCATAGCCAATTCTTGTTCTATCTCTAAATACTTTTTGATTGCTTAAAATCACATTTAAAGTTTCTGAGCCTTTTGTAAATTTTTTTAGAACATGCGAGAGTTTTTCTTTTTCCTTCGATAATTTTTCACAGTTGGAGCAATTTTCAGAAGTTGAAGGAATTGCTATCGAAAGTGGCTCAGCTATCGATAGTTCTTTTCTGAG
Source organism: Mimosa bimucronata (assembly GCA_037074515.1). Classification (NCBI taxonomy): domain Eukaryota; kingdom Viridiplantae; phylum Streptophyta; class Magnoliopsida; order Fabales; family Fabaceae; genus Mimosa; species Mimosa bimucronata. The sequence continues at coordinate 10,424,423 of CM073446.1, forward strand.
AGTTTGCGATAGCTCCTCTTCTATCGATAGAAAGGAAGAAGTCTTTTGTGAGGAATTTTTTTGAAATTCTTTGTTTTCTCTTCTTAGTCTGACTACTTCTTTAGAAAGTTTTAAGAATTCTATGCACATTTCATCATATGAGTTTTGAATATCAGAATAAGAGGGCTCAGAATCAGATACCTCAGAATCGCTTTGCTCTTCTCGAGCAACTAGGCAGAGGTTGGCACATTCCTCGCTATCGCTAGCTTCCTCATCAGAGCTATCACCCTAGATAGATGACACATATGCCTTTTTCTTCCCATAAGTCTTCTTTTTCTCCTTCTCCTTTAATCTTTGAAGACTGGGACACTCAGCTCTGAAGTGACCAGGCTTCTTGCATTCAAAGCATACATGAGATTTGTCTTTCTGGGAGTCTTTGAAGTTGGTGCCACTCCTCTGAAATCTTTCTCTTCTTCTGAAGAACTTTTTAAATTTTCTGGCCATAAGAGCAATATCCTCCTCATCTAGGTCTTCCTCGTCATCATTGATTTCATTTCTTTCTGAAGCAACAAGAGCAAGTGACTTTTTCTTGGAATTTCCTTGTGCTTCTCTTTGAGCTATCAGGGTAGGCTCATACTCTGCAAGGCTGCCAAACAGGGCAGTGATGGATTTTGTTGATTCTCCTTGCATTTCTTGAATGGCTGTGACTTTCATGAGCCAATCTCCCTTTAGGACTTTCAAAATTTTGTTGACCTGCTCTTTCTCTGTAATCTTTCTCCCCAGAGCAGCAAGATTATTGATGAGGTGAGTGAATCTGATCTCTAGATCCCTTATCTTCTCATCCTCAATCATTTCAAACTTGTGGAACTCTTCCACTAGCATTTCCACACGCCTATCTTTTACTCTAGAAGTCCCTTCATGAGCTATTTGCAGGGCTTCCCACATTTCTTTAGCAGAGTCAAGATGACTCACTCTAAAGAACTCTGTTTGACTAAGAGCACTCTGGATCATGAGGACTGCTTTGCTATTCAGCTCCAAATTAGCAATATCCTCTTCTGTGTACTCATCTTCTGCCTTTGGAATGCCCATGGGATCTCTGGGAACAATATCTCCTTCTTCTATAATTTTCCAGAGCTTGTACCCATTGGCTTTGATGTAAATCTTCATTTTTAATTTCCAGAAGGTATAATGTTTCCCATCAAAGCCAGGAGGCTTATTAATGGAGCTTCCTTCAGGGAGGATGTTTTCAAGCGATTAATCTGTATAAATAAAATGAAATTGAATTGAGAATATTTCAGAAGTATTTATAACTCATTTGGATTTACCATTCCTAATTCTCTTCTGATAAAGATAAATTGGGCTGGCTCAAGAGGTTTGGTAAAGATATAAGCAAGTTGCAAGTTTGTTGAGATGAACTCCACATTGACATCTTTCTTTTGAACATGATCTCTCAGAAAGTGATGTCTCACATCAATATGCTTGGTTCTGGAATGATGAACTGGATTTTTGGCCAAGCTTATTATGCTGGTGTTGTCACAGAGAATAGGCACTTCTAAGAATTCCAAGCCCAGATCTCTAAGTTGATGCTTAAGCCACAATACTTGAGCACAACAACTTGCTGCTGCAATATATTCAGCCTCTGTAGATGAAAGGGAGACATAATTTTGCTTCTTGCTGGCCCATGAGACTAAGCACCCACCTATGAATTGGCATTGACCACTTGTGCTTTTTCTATCTGTCTTATAACCTGCATGGTCAGAGTCAGAATAGGCAAGAAGGTACTCTTGAGTTCCCTTGGGATACCACAGCCCAAGCTCTTGAGTCCCTTGCAAATAACGCAAAATTCTTTTTACATTAGTTAAGTGGGATTCTTTAGGGTTTGCTTGATATCTAGCACACATTCCCACACTAAATTGAATGTCAGGCCTACTAGCAGTTAGATAGAGTAAGGAACCTATAATTCCTCTATAATGAGATTGACTAACTACTTTGCCTTTAACATATGCATCTAAGCTGGCAGAGGTACTCATGGGAGTGTCCTCATCCTTAGATTGCTCCATCCCAAACTTATTGAGAATCTCCTTACAATACTTGGTTTGGGAGATGAAGATGCCATCTTTCCTTTGCTTTATTTGCAGGCCTAGGAAGAATGTTAATTCTCCCATCATTGACATTTCAAATTCTCCCTGCATCATTTTAGCAAACTCTTCACAGAGCTTTTCATTAGTAGCACCAAAAATAATATCATCAACATAAATTTGAACTATAAGTATGTGTTTATCTTTATGCATGATGAATAAGGTAGTATCTAATTTTCCTCTAGAAAAACCCTTTTCAATGAGAAATGTGCTAAGCCTCTCATACCAAGCTCTAGGTGCTTGTTTAAGACCATAAAGAGCCTTTTTAAGTTTATAAACATGATCAGGCTTAGAATTTTCTTCAAAACTAGGAGGTTGCTCAACATAAACCTCTTCTTTGATATATCCATTAAGAAAGGCACTTTTAACATCCATTTGATAAAGTTTAATATTTTTGATGGATGCAAAAGCTAGTAGAATCCTTATTGCTTCAATTCTTGCAACTGGAGCAAAAGTTTTTTCATAATCAATGCCTTCTTCTTGGTTATATCCTTTGGCAACTAATTTGGCTTTATTTTTGACAATTTGACCAGATTCATCAAGTTTTTTTTGAAAACCCATTTTGTACCTATAATAGGATGATTTATTGGTCTAGGTACTAAATCCCAAACTTGATTCCTTGTAAATTGATTAAGTTCTTCTTGCATTGCAACTATCCAGTCACAATCAACAAGAGCTTCATCAACACAGGTTGATTAATTTCAGAAATAAAGGCAGAGAATTCTATTTTATTTTGTAGTTGCTTTCTGGTTCTAACTCCTTTTGAAAATTCTCCAATTACTTATTCAGGAGGATGGTGCTTAAGATGTCTTAAGGAAGATTGAAGCTCATTTGCTTCATCTTGATCATCTTCAGCCTCATCTTCAGAACTCACTATCGATGGCTTTGGAGCAATCGATAGAGGAGTTTTTGAAGTGTTTGAAACTTGATTTTTAGCATTTGCTATCGATGGCTTTGGGGCTATCGATAGAGATCGTTTTAAAACTTGAGAAAAATCTTCATCCTAATTGTCACAGCGCTGTTTTTCTTGAGGAGTTTCATCAAACACTACATGCATTGATTCTTCAACAGTTTGAGTTTTCTTATTATATACTCTATACGCTTTACTCCTATTTGAATATCCTATGAATATACCAATATCAGACTTAGGATCAAACTTACCCAGATTTACCTTTCCATTTTTGTGGATGTAACACTTGGATCCAAAGATTCTTAGGTGACTGAGATTAGGCTTCCTTCCTTTGTAGAGCTCATATGGAGTCTTCTCCATCCCCTTTCTGATGTAGGCTCTATTTGAAATGTAGCAAGCTGTACTCATGGCATCTGCCCAAAATATTTGTCGTACTTGTTTTTCATTTAGCATGCTTCTGGCCATTTCTGTGAGTACTCTGTTCTTTCTCTCTACAACACCATTCTGTTGAGGAGTACGAGGGGCAGAGAAATTGTGTTCAATACCACTATCATCACACAATTCCATGAACTCTTTGTTCTCAAATTCTCCTCAATGATCAGTTCTGATTGCAACAATCTTGAGGCCCTTTTCATTCTACAATTTCTGTTAGAATCTTAAGTTTTGATGAGGACTGGCCCCATAGATAACATAAGTAAATAGAGTGTAAGTTACCTTTGAATTAAACAAGTAAAATCTGATAGGTAACAGAATACTATCGCTAGAGTAAGAGTATATTGCTAATGAAAAGCTCAACAATAGTTGATGGAAACTTAGCTGAAATCTAAAGTAAATATTTCTATAGCTAAGTGTATCCCAATCGCTAATAGACAAAGAGCCATAACAAATGAAGACTTAGAAATAACAAAGTTAATATCTATCGCTAAGTCCTTCACTATCGCTAAGAAATATCCTATCGCTAGAAGTTCATTGAGAACATGGATAAATGAAAGGAAGAACAACTAGCAGAAAAATGAACAAAGTCCTTGAGCTATTGGAATCAGCTAATGATATCATAAGGTGCTATCGATAACAAGTCTAGCTATTGATATCTGTATACTTATTGAAATATCTTAAATTCTCAGATAGCTAAACAAACTTGCGATAACAAAGGTCACTAGCGATAACGCATCTAGCTATCGATAGGAGAATGCTCATTGTGATAACTTAGACAAACTAGTACGCTGAAAATTGAACTAAAAGAATATGCTAGCGATAATGTTCATGTCTATCGATAGAGAATGCTTTGAAATTCCTTAGCTAATATATTGTCTTTATCTCTTTGAGCTAATGAAATGCACTATCGATAACATCCACTGCATGAATACTTGTTTTAGCTAACAGCTTAAGTGTAGGACTCACACTGTCAAGATAGCGATAGCCAAGGGAGCTAACGCTAATGAAAAACCTGACATGCAAGTACAGTGGTAGGTAGCAGCAGGTTATCGTTACTCACAGTCTTCATCTCTCTTAGCTCATCCTCTGTAAGATAAAGTGAAGCAATAGAAGAAAGCTGATTGTCAACGGCTAGTTCTCCAAGTCTCAAACGGACAGAAAAGTATAATATGAGAGTACTGGCTGTTACCCAAGAGGGGGGTGAATTGGGTGACAGAATAAAACTTTCAATGCTTCTTTTTCTAAAGTATAATGAAGGCAAGCTTTTCAAAACTATTAAATGCGTAAGATATATATATAAAGCAGATATGCTAGGAACTAAAGAGGTTAGGGAAGAAATAATGCAAACAGAGTTTATTCTGGTTCGGTCAACCCAGACCTACATCCAGTCCTCAGGCTTCACCTGAGATTTCCACTATCCTCTTGTTTAAAACGGGCATAAGAGAAGCCTACCATAGGTTTTACGAACACAGGTTTACCTGCCAACCTTTATAGAGTTTTAGAATTTCTCTAAACACTCCCCCTTACTACCTGTAAGGTTACCACCCTGTTCCTAAAGCACCAAGCTTTGGAACAACCTCAAACAGTAGAGGATTTCAATAATAAGGTTCACTCAATGAACAGATTGTGATAATCACTTAAGTACAGAGTAATGTATGATGAAATACAACTAGAGCTTTAATAATCTTAACAATGTATTGCTCTAGCACTTCTTATCTAATGCTCTCAATCTGAGTAATTTGCAATTCTGTATAATGCTCTGTTCATCGCTCGTTATATTCAATCGTTGATCATCCATTTCTGGAAGCATATCTTGTTCTATTTATATCTTCACAGATTATCCTTTGATTCAGCTTCATATGACCGTTAGAATATAGTCGTTGGAAGTCCATAGCCGCTGGGGATAGATACTATTTATCAGCTGATTCAAACTTCTGAACTGTTCATGCGTAGAGTAGGCTAGACTGAGCGTTCTGAACACATGTACTTTTATAGCAGCTTTTTCAGTAACGCTAGCATGCTTTGCTATCGCTAACTGCATAGTATAATTTCTGCATTTGAGCTGTTAGCTAAACAAGTAAACATATAATGCACAGCAGGTGTTATCGCAAGCATAGTCCATTAGCTAAGTGTGATAGACAATATTTATATCAGCTAAGGTTTTTCATAAAGCATTCTCTATCGATAGACATAAACATTATCGATAGTTAATTACATTATCGCTAGGTACTTGATTGCTTTTTAGCTTTAAGGATACTGATACAAGTATTCAGAAGTATTTCAAGGTATCCTATCATCGATAGCTAAACTTGTTAGCGCTAGCAACAATGTTAGCTCATTTGACTCTTGCTCTCAGGCACTAGCTATCTGAATGATTATTATCTGAAGCACTTCTATTATCGATAGCTTGACCTGTTATCGCTAGCTGATTTCATTAGTTCAAGGACTTGGTTTATTTTTCTGCTAGCTGAGTTATCAATGAGCTTCTAGCGATAGATTCTTTCCTTAGCGGTAGCGAATGACTTAGCGATAGATATCAACTCTGTTATTTCTAAGTCTTCACCTACTATGGCTGTGTCTATTAGCGATAGACTCTAACTCTAGCGATAGGGTTCTGTTACCTATTAGATTTCACTTGTTTAATTCAGAGGTAACTTACACTTATGTTTTCTATGGGACAGTCTTCATCAAAACTTAAGATTCTAACATAATACCCTATATAAAGACTTGAAGACATCTGGAGCAAAAGAAGAACACACGACGCATATACATACAAATGACAAGATGATACGAGATGAAACACAGAGGGCTTTGCATAGAATACACAGAGTAACAGTTATATACAAGTGAGCCCAGAAATGATGAGTTAAGTGCATTAGAAACGAAGAGCTAGAGCACACATTGATCAGATTATTAAGCTCTATAATTTGTATTTCATCATTCTCCTTTCTGTACTTCAGTGATTATCAAAATCCCTTCTTTGAGAGAAGTAAACTTTCTTTGTAAACATTCTGTTTTAGTGAGTGAAGCTCAAGATTGGGTAATCTTGAGTGGGAAACAGATTGTATCCTTACAGGTTGTAAGGGGGAGCATTTAGAGGGAGTCTAAAGCTCGTTAAAAGGTTGGCAGGTGATCCCGTGTTGTAAAACCTGTGGTAAAGGCTTCACAAGTGCCCGGCTAAACTTGTGGGTTGTAAAGGCTTCTCTTGTGCCCGGTTTAAACAAGAGGGTAGTGGAAATCTCAGGTGGAGCCTGAGGACTGGATGTAGGTCAGGGTAGACCGAACCAGGATAAATTCTGTTTGCATTATCTCTTCCCTTAACTCTCTTAGTTTCCAGCATATCTACATTATATATCTCTTAATGCATTTAACAAGTTTTGAAATACTCTGTGAAAAACAGAAAAAGATTTTAAAGATTACCTTCACTGTGTTTTAGAAAAGAGAAGTTTTGGATTTTACCCTATCACCAAATTCACCCCCCTCTTGGGTGACAGCCAGCACTTACATTTGGTATCAGAGCAGGTCACTTGTTTAAAGGATCCAACGATCTCAAGTGAAAAGATCATGGCTGATTTTGGGTGTAACATGTTTTCTGAAGGTTTTGATTATACCATTCCACCTCTTCTTAAAGATATTGATTTCGGATTTTGGAAAGCTAGGATGAAGAGTTTTATAAAGTCATTTGATTATCATATGTGGAATGTTTTTACAAATGATTTTGATTTCAAACCAAGAAAGGATTGGAATAACAAAGAAAAGAAAATGTTTTCCTTAAACATTAGAGGAATGCAAATTTTGCATAAAGGCTTAACTGAGAATGATTTTCAGAAAATCAGATTTTGCTCTAGTGTTAAAGATATTTGGGATACACTTGAATCTATGTATATCACTAATCATCTTGTTGAAACTGAAAGTGTTGACAGCTCATCTGAATTTCAAAGTTGCGTATCTATGGTTGATGAGCAATTGGAAGCTGAAATTGAAGAAGGAGAGATCATAGAACCCTTCCAAGATTCAGTCAACACAGAAGGACAAGAGAAAGATGACTGCCAAGAGCTCTACCTGAACGAGTCTGATAAATCATCCTCCGGAGCTCAAGATGCAATTATGGTATACAGTTCTAATTCTTGTTTTATAAAGAAAACAATTTTGATCTTCATAAAACTGATTTACTACCTATCACAGATCATATTTCAAGGATTGAAAATGTTTTAAATCATGCTGGAAAATGTTTTGTGAAGAAAGATTATTTGAATGAAAACAATTTGTGTTTGTACTCCTCTGACCATCACAATAATTGCATAAAATCTCATGTTGCACATCATCCTATTATTTGCTATTATTGTGGTAAATCTGGTCATATTTCTCACACATGTAATATTAGAAGAAATTCAAATGTGAGAAATAAATTTATTTGGGTTCCAAAAGGACATATAAGGTCCAAGACTAACAATGAAGGACCTAAATATAAATGGGTACCAAAATGTCCATCCAGTACCGTATCTGTGCATATTAGCTCTAAAAGAAAGGGACATCATGGTACAAAGACAATAGAGAAGAATCCAAGAGTTTCTCATGCTTCAAGAAAAAGATTCATAGAATCTACATACAGAAGGAGAACTCATGGAAAAGCCACTGTTGCAATCAAATCATAAGAAGCAGTGGACAGCAACAAGAAGAGCATGTTCTACCTCAAGAATGAGCTACCACAAAGTACCATTCAATTACCTTGAGGAGAACAAGAGAAATAGAATTCCTCATACACCAAGAAGAAGATTCTTGAATTCTATTTCACGAGAAAGATCTTTGCAACCCAGTGCTAAGCATGTCAGAACCACTTGGGTGAGCAAGAGCAATTCTCCAAATGCCTAAGGTAGAGGTATGCAATGGTAAAATCTCCTACTCTATTATCAGTAATATCTATTGAGATTTTACACTTTGCAATCCTAGGAATGAGCATTGAATTATGTATTGAACACAATTGCAAAATATTTACAATGTTCATAATCTAGCTCTTATACACATGCATATTGATTTGTAAAAGAAAATATTTATATATATCCTTGTGCATGTAGTTATGATTAATTCACTATGCTCAGCTATCTCAAATTGATTACATCTTTTGAAGCATGTGAATTATGTTGTTAATACCTACGAACTAACCATGAGTAGATCCATATGAATTTGGATACTGAAGAAAAGAAAAGAATTATAGTTCTGTAGGCAACAAGGAAAGAAAGCTTCAAGACTATGATCTACATGGAAATTTACTCAAGTCTTGATGAGCTGAACTTCATGCTTGGATTTTGGTGTTGAACTTGTAAAAGAAAATATCAACATTATTCTGCCTAAATCAAGCTACTGCATGGGCAAGCTCAGACTGACCAATCAATAATGAAGTTCACTATCGCTAGCATATGCAGGACAGAGCTAAGATTGAGCTGATTGCCAACAAAAGCTCTATCGATAGCAAAGTTAGCTATCGATAGCTAGAAGAAGTGAAAGCCTATCACTTGGCGTGGGATCATGCCTGCTAGCGATAGCAACTCTCATTACCGATAGCAAGCTTCTGCCTAGACAAGTGCAGTTATGGTGATATCATTCTTATCCTATCTTGAATGAATATAATTTTGTTTGGATAATGAATGCTCGTCTTCTTTATTCCATTAGCAATCAATCTTTGTCATGAAATATCTGTCAGATTGCTATATGACTGAAGAGTTGAAATTGTGTATAGTTTATCTATTGTGAAGTTTTTGAAAATACACAATCCAAAATCTATTTAAACCTCAACTCATCATAGTTCATAAAACTGCATTCACATATTTTGAAAATATTCTCACTTCAATTGTATTTAAACTGCTTTTGAAAACTGGAAGGATATATCAGTTATGAACTTAAAGTTGGAAATACTTCAAATACACAAATTCTTGACTAAGTCATTTGGACTAATGGCTATGTGCTTCAGTGTTCAAATTGCCCTTATTCTTATTCTGCTACTCAAATTCATCAACAGCTCTATCATTTATATTCAAGAGTAGATAAAGTTTTGTGTTCATATCTTAAACCTGAACATTTTGATAGTTCAGAACACAACTCTATAAATCAAGAATATCTCTATGAAGTCATTTATCTTATCATGTTTATAGCACAAAGTCTTCATTGTCATATTGTTATTCATGTGACATTGAAAAACTTATCTGATCATTATTTATGAAGCATTCTGATATATTTCCTTCATTATTGACATCCATCACTTTCATCATAAGCATCTGATTTGAAAAATAAATTATGTTCGAAATCTTCAATTCTTAGATGCACTATGGTATTTTAAAATGATGCTAAGCAAAATGCTGATTAATTGATCCTTATGCCTTATGAAATATATTTCTGTTTATTTTAAACTTAAAAGCATAAGTAATCTGCTTTAAGTCTCATCTTGAGTTTCTATGTTCTTCTTCTGAAAAAGAATCATTTCAAAACAAGCTGTGTTTCATTAAGTCTGATTTCAGTTGATAAGAGAGGATAAAGGATGGCATTGATTGAGCAAATAAAAGATGGTGAAGTAAAGGAACTTGAAGTATTCAAGATGAGTTATGCAAATCAAGGCACTTGAAAGAATGAATGTCAAAGCCATTACTCGTTATACAGAGAATAAGCTCTAGCTGTCATATGTAGAGATGAAACTGGCTACTTCAAGTATCCATTGAAGAAAAGCTCCTCCAATCTTGAATGAGCAATTCTATCCCTACTCTTTATTATTGATTAACATTATTCTGGATAGATTCTCTACTAGATCTTGATTGGATTCACTTGCATAAAATTCATATCAATGACATGGCGCAAATATTAAAACTATTTTTACAAATTATCATTGATCATGAAAAACCATCAAATTATGCTTCATTATAAAACACCTGAATCTGATGCTCACAAAAATCCCATTTTGATCATTAACAGTTCAAGTAATAACTTTGCTCAACAATCATATAGGATAATTTCATTTGAGCATAAAAGAACTTATGACACTTGTGAATTCTGTGCTACTCTATGTCACATAATCTGTTCTTTAGAATTGACTTGCCTTCAGAATCTATGAACTGATCTCATATGCATCAAAATTTTGATTTCTTGCTGAATAGATATTGGTGTCTAAATATATTGTTGTCACCACTTTGCATGATTAATATCGAACTTGATTAATAGAATCTGTTCAGAATGTCAAATCTTAAGTTTTGCAGAACTGACCCATCGATAGTGAGTTTCACTATCGCTAGTTGTATGCAGGACAAAAGCTGTTTGAGCAAAAATTGCCATCGCTAGCCAAAAGCGTTATCGATAGTAAAGTCAGCTATCAATAGATGGAAGGAGTAAGTGAACTGAAGTCTAAGTCACTTGCTCAGCGTGGGATCATGCCCGCTAGCGATAGCAGCTCGTACTAGCGATAGCAAGTCACTTAATGGTCAGAATGCGAAACGTTTAGCGAGTATTCTTCATTGATGGTAAACTCTGAACTTATAAAAGTAGATCTTTTGCATTCTGCATTCATTATTCATCTGCATTTTCTATTCTACTCCAAACCTCTCTGAGCATTCAAGCCTACTCTCTCACTCAAAACCCTAAACCCTAAAAATGGCCAGAACCAAAGTTCCAAATGTGAGTGATGTTGAGGCAACCTCTAGCACTAAACCCTCGTCTCAATCCGCTAGCAAGAGGTCCAGAACCCAGAAAGCTGTGTCATTCTCCAAAGAAGTGGTTGAATCAGGTTCCAAACGACAAAAGCGAACTACCTCTGATTTGCCCTACTCAGAAGAACCCCTCGAAGCTCCAAACGCCCTCTTCGCAAATCGAAAAAACCCTAGATAAGGCTGCAGTTTGGGTGGACCTTGAATATTTCAAGCAGAATGGTTTCGATTTGGATGCCTGGCTTCTACCCTACAAGAGCTGGCTCAACATTCAAAATGACTATAATGTGGAAGTGCTGAGGTCATTTTACTCGAGCATGAAAGCTAAGCCAGAATATAAGAAATCGAAGCTGGTCAATATAGTGTTTGAGGCTTCTGTAAGAGGAAGGGGCATCTCCTTTAACTGGTTAGCTATCAATAGAATTCTGGGGATATTTGAAGCAGAATACAACAAGTGGTATACCCCTGAACCCTACTCCAAAGAGGAACTTGAAGAGATCTGTGAGACTGACTCCAACAAGCCAGCCAACATGCCTGTGGTCAACAGAATCCTACACTACGTTTATACCAGAATAATGACTCACAAGGTAGGGAATTTCAGCAGCTTTCTCAAGATAGACAATCCCTGGCTGCCTAATTTAATCTCAAGGATCCTACTCAATCCTGGCCAACTGGTGTCTATGGAGCTCCACAGATTTCTATCTGATAAATCAATCAAGGGCCCTCTTCCCTATCCTCAGCTCATGTCTTACATCCTGGAGTTCACAAAAATCAAATCTGTAGGGGAAAGAGATAACAGAAAATGTAAACAGCTTACCATCACCACACTCAGAAAAATGGGAATTCCTGTTAAAGCAAATGGTGCTGGTTCTGTTTCTGAAGCTTCTCATGCTCCTTCTACATCAGCTCAGTCTCAGCCTATTGAAGACGAAACTCAATCTCAAAGGACTCCTTCTGTTGTCAAGTCTTCCATTCCTTCAAAGAATGCAATTGAAGAAATTATCTTCAGGGTCTCTGCTGAATTCAATCTTGCCTTAGAAGCTCAGAAAGCAGAGTTGATGAAGCCTATTCTGGAGCTACAGAGTCAGGTGCAGAATTTGGAAGATAATCTATGCCTCGTCCCTGAATATGTCAAACAAAGGGGAACAGCTCCTCCCTCTGAAGGTACTTCATCACATCATCATTCCCCTCTCTGTTTTCAATCACCCTCTCATTCCTCTCCCCAACACTCACCTTCAACCCCTACTAGTCCTTCTCTTCATCTCTCTCATTATCCATCTCCTCCCACCTTCAAACATCCTAGCCCTTCTCCTAGCGATAGCCACCATTCCCACACCAAAACACCTACATCTCCACCTTCACCACAAACCAAAATCCCAACACCACCAGAAACTCCTATCGCTAACCCCTCCCCTAGCGATAGTTCCCATGCTTCCCTTCTTCGAACACAAGCAACTCCTATCGCTCATCCACCTATTAGCGATAGTCCTTCTATCCCAACCTCCACCACTAGCGCAACCAACCCCTCTAATCCTTTCTCCAAACCTTAGCCAATCCTCAACCAGCCCATCTGTCCCAAGTGATGATGACAAAAAGGGGGAGAAACAAAGGGAGAAAAATGTGTAGACTTCCATAAGCGCTGAAGCAATCAAACTAAGCATGGCAGAAGAAGGCTTAGTGGAGGATGCATCTGATAAGGAAGACAACGCCACAAATATTCCTCCTGATGATAATGAAGTGCAAGAGGAAGACATAAGTATGGCCATAGTTCTATATGAGGGGGAGTCTCAACCAGTTTCTGTAAATCTGATTCCTCACTATATTCAACGTGCACAAGAGCTACATGAGCAGGTTGAAGAATTTTTAGGAAGAACTGCACAGTCTCAAAAGGAAAGAGAGAACAGAGATGCAGCAAGGGCAGAAACTGAAAAAGAGAAAGAAGTGGATCCTATTCAGACTACCTCCCAGAACCTGGAATCTAGTGGAAAAGAAAAAGCATCAAAGGTCCAGTCTGCTCCTAAGGGATCAAGGATCAAGAAAACTACTCCTAACCCCCCAGAAAAGAAAATCAGGGCAACCAAAGGGATTGTGATTAAAGAACCCAAGTCAGCCCCCAAGTCAACAAAGAGGAAAGCAGTGTCAAAGGGGAAAGGAAAATCAACTAAGCCTCCTCCTAAGAAGAAACAGAAACAGTAGACATATCTTGATAAGATATTAGAGAAGTTTAAGCCTCCCTCTCCTCTAAAGAGGAAGAAAGCTACTGCTAAGAAAAAGAAGAAGGCTGAGGTTGAGATTGACCCTGAATTCTTGGAAGAGCCTTCAACTGATTCTGGGAGAATAAGCAGTGTGTCTGGAGATTATGAGTTAGACACATCAAATTGGAAGGATGATACTGAGTCTGACTGAATTAAAGAGCCTGAATCATTCCTTGAAGCCATTCTCATATGCATCATACATAAACTGCACGTTTACCAGCTTTATAGTTTATGTTTAGTATTTCTTTCTGCAATACATAAACTATAATTTCAACATACACGCACACTGACTTATCTCTATCAACTCTATTATTCTCTTTATCTTTTACTTATGTTTTGTCATCATCAAAAAGGGGGCGAATGTTAGAATCTTAAGTTTTGATGAGGACTAGCCCCATAGATAACATAAGCAAATAGAGTGTAAGTTACCTTTGAATTAAACAAGTAAAATGTGATAAGTAACAGATTACTATCGCTAGAGTAAGAATATATCGCTAATGAAAAGCCCAACAATAGCTGATGGAAACTTAGCTGAAATCTAAAGTAAATATTTCTATAGCTAAGTGTATCCCTATCGCTAATAGACAAAGAGCGATAGCAAATGAAGACTTAGAAATAACAAAGTTAATATCAATCGCTAAGTCCTTCACTATCGCTAAGAAATATCCTATCGCTAGAAGTTCATTGAGAACATGGATAAATGAAAGGAAGAACAACTAGCAGAAAAATGAACCAACTCCTTGAGCTATTGGAATCAGCTAGCGATATCATAAGGTGCTATCGATAACAAGTCTAGCTATCGATATCTGTATACTTATTGAAATATCTTAAATTCTTAGATAGCTAAACAAACTTGCGATAACAAAGGTCACTAGCGATAACACATCTAGCTATCGATAGGAGAATGCTCATTGTGATAACTTAGATAAACTAGTACACTGAACATTGAACTAAAAGAATATGCTAGCGATAATGTTCATGTCTATCGATAGATAATGCTTTGAAATTCCTTAGCTGATATATTGTCTCTATCTCTTTGAGCTAATGAAATGCACTATCGATAACTTCCACTGCATGAATACTTGTTTTAGTTAACAGCTTAAGTGCAGGACTCACACTGTCAAGATAGCGATAGCCAAGGGAGCTAGCGCTAATGAAAAAGCTGACATGCAAGTACAGTGGTAGGTAGCAGCAGGTTATCGTTACTCACAGTCTTCATCTCTCTTAGCTCATCCTCTGTAAGATAAAGTGAAGCAATAGAAGAAAGCTGATTGTCAATGGCTAGTTCTCCAAGTCTCCAACAGACAGAAAAGTATAATACCCTATATAAAGACTTGAAGACATCTGGAGCAAAAGAAGAACACACGACGCATATACATACAAATGACAAGATGATACGAGATGAAAAACAGAGGGCTCTGCATATAATACACAGAGTAAACTTTCTTTGTAAACATTCTGTTTTAGTGAGTGAAGCTCAAGATTGGGTAATCTTGAGTGTGAAACAGATTGTATCCTTACAGGTTGTAAGGTGGAGCATTTAGAGGGAGTCTAAAGCTCATTAAAAGGTTGGCAGGTGATCCCGTATTGTAAAACCTGTGGTAAAGGCTTCACAAGTGCCCGGCTAAACTTGTGGGTTGTAAAGGCTTCTCTTGTGCCCGGTTTAAACAAGAGGGTAGTGGAAAT
Organism: Mimosa bimucronata; assembly: GCA_037074515.1. Lineage (NCBI taxonomy): Eukaryota > Viridiplantae > Streptophyta > Magnoliopsida > Fabales > Fabaceae > Mimosa > Mimosa bimucronata. Next base: position 10,439,511 of record CM073446.1, read on the forward strand.
CTCAGGTGGAGCCTGAGGACTGGATGTAGGTCAGGGTAGACCGAACCAGGATAAATTATGTTTGCATTATCTCTTTCCTTAACTCTCTTAGTTTCCAACATATCTACATTATATATCTCTTAGTGCATTTAACAAGTTTTGAAATACTCTGTGATAAACAGAAAAAGATTTTAAAGATTACCTTCACTGTGTTTTAGAAAAGAGAAGTTTTGGATTTTACCCTATCACCCAATTCACCCCCCTTGGGTGACAGCTAGCACTTACATTTCTTAGAAATCACACAAAAGGCATTAAAAGTTTCATGTTTCGAGGAAAGAAACATAGTCCAGGTAAATCTTGAGTAGTCATGCACAACTACAAGAGTGTATAGACTTTCACCTAGACTTTTCACTCTTGCTGGCCCAACTAGATCCATATGAATTAGTTCCAATGGCCTGCTTGTGGAGACTGTCTTCTTGATTTTAAAAGAGGACTTTGTTTGTTTACCTCTTTGACAAGATTCACAGATTAAATCATGTTTAGTTCTGAAACTAGGAATTCCTATGACTTGCTCCTTCTTGACTATTTTATCAAGTTGAGTAAAATTTACATGAGCTAGTCTCTTATGCCATAACTAACAGGTTTCATCATTTGAAATAAAACATTTTTCTTCCAGTTGTTGGCATAAATCTAAAGTGTATAGGTTACCATTTCTATTTGCCTTTAATTTACACTTAAGATTTGCTTTATTTAATTCTGAATTTTTCTTATCAACAATAAGACATTCATTAGAGTCAAAAATGACCCAGTTACCATGGTCAGTGCTCTGGCTAACACTTAGAAGGTTGTGGCAGAGACCATCAACTAGGTACACATCCTTGACAGGACCAACTTCACCAATTCCAGTGATTTTCCCACTCTGGTTTCCACCAAAGCTGACTTTGGCTCCTTCTTTTGTCACTAGATTGTTGAATTTGTTCTTGTCACCTGTCATATGCCTTGAGCATCCACTATCAATATACCATTTCCCTTTGTTGGATGCTTTAAGGCATACCTGCATAAATCAAACAGTTTTAGGTACCCAAACTTTCTTGGGTCCTTTGGGATTAGTCTTGATTTTAGTATTAGAAGCTTTAGATACATAAGTTCCTTTAGGAACCCACTTGTATGACCCACTAATTCCATACTTCCTAGGATTACAAGTTGATTGAGTGTGTCCCTTCTTATTACAATAATTACAAAAGTTGTAGGGTGAAGAATATTCAGAAGACTTTCTAAAATATTTTAGATAAGGTTTGACTTTGGGTTCTTCCCATTTCTTTCAACTTCTTTGTTTTTGTTCATATCCTATACCAGTTTTGTTTCTGAAAGCCTTTTGATCTTTTAAAATTATATTTAGCATTTCAGAACCTTTTGTAAACTTTTCAAGGGCATTTGAAAGCTTTTCTTTTTCCTTCAACAGAGTTTTACAACTGGAACAATCACTAGTATTTATTGTTGAAGGATTAGCTATTGATGGAGGACTCGCTATCGATAGCTTAGCTATGTTGGCTTACGATAGTGGCTCTTCTATCGATAGTGAAAGAAGAACTCTTGATGTAGAAAAGGAAATATTTTTCTTGAGTTCTTTGTTTTCTTTTCTCAAACCTACAACTTCCTTAGCAAGTTTAGTTAGTTCAGTATGCATCTCATTATACATATCCTGAAGTTCAGAGTAAGTAGGTTCAAAATCATATACCTCCGTATCACTTAGTTCCTCTTGAGCAACAAGACAGAGATTGGCACTCTCTTCATGATCGCTAGCTTCCTCATCTGAGCTATCACCCCAGATGGATGATACATATGCTTTCGTTTTGCTGTAGGACTTCTTCTCCTTTTCTCTGAATCTTTGAAGACTCGGACACTCAGCTTTGAAGTGACCAGGCTTCATTGCATTCCAAACACACAGGAGTTTTATCCTTTTGTGAGTCCTTCCTGAAGCTAGAACCACCTCTCTGAAATCTTCCTCTTTTCTTGAAGAATTTCTTGAATTTTCTGACCATGAGTGCCATATCTTCATCATCAAGATCTTCTTCCTCATCATCATCATCTTCATCTCTTTCAGATGCAGCAAAAGCAAGAGACTTCTTTTTAGGATTACTCTGAGCTTCCCTTTGAGCTATCAAAGTTGGTTCATATTCAGCAAGGCTGCCAAAAAGGGCTTGTAAATACTGACTGTCACCCAAGAGGGGGGTGAATTGGGTGATAGTGTAAAATGTGACACTTTTCTTTCTAAAACACAGTGAAGACAATCTTTAAGATTCTTTTGGTTTATCACTGAGAATATCTTGAAACATGAAGTACACCAAAGAGTAAATAAGATAGATATGCTAGAAATTAACAGAGTAAAGGGAAGAGATAATGCAAACAGAGTTTATCCTGGTTCGGTCAACTCAGACCTACATCCAGACCTCAGGCTCCACCTGAGATTTCTACTTCTCTCTTGTTTAACTCGGGCACAAGAGAAGCCTTTACAAGCCATAGGTTTTACGAACACAGGTTCACCTGTCAACCTTTACAGAGTTTTAGAATCACTCTAAACACTCCCCCTTACTACCTGTAAGGCAATATCCCTGTTCTAAAGCACCAAGCTTTCAGAACAACCTCAAACAGTAGAGGATTTCAATAAATACGTTCACTTAATGAACTGATTTTGATAAACACTTAAGTACAGATAAAATCTCTCAATCAGAGTAATTTGCAATTCTGTATAATGCTCTGTTCATCGCTCGTTATATTCGTTCGTTAATCCCTTACTTTTGGAAGTGAATCTTGTTCTATTTATATCTTCACAGATTGCCTCTTGATTCATCTTCATATGACCGTTAGAATATAGTCGTTGGAAGTCCATAGCCGTTGGAGATAAATACTATTCTTCAGCTAACTCAAACTTCTGATCTAGCTTCAACTGTTTATGCGTAGAGTAGGCTAGACTGTGCGTTCTGAACACCTATACTTTCATAGCAGCATTTTCAGTATCGCTAGTATGCTTTGCTATCGCTAACTGCACAGTATAATTTCTGCACTTGAGCTGTTAGCTAAACAAGTAAGCATATAATGTACAACAGATGTTATCGCAAGTATAGTCCATTAGCTCAATGTGATAGATAATATTTATATCAGCTAAGGATTTTCATAAAGTATTCTCTATCAATAGACATAAACATTATCGCTAGCATAATCTTCTAGTTCAACATTCAGCATACTAGCTGTCATCTTTATAAACAATCTTCTAATGATAGCTAATCTTATTATCGCTAATTACTTGCTTGTTCATTAGCTAGAGGATACTTAGCTTGCTGAGTATTCTCAGTTTATTTTAAGTATCCTTTTATCGATAGCTATATCCGTCATCGCTAGCAACTATGTTATCGCTATTATTTAACTCATTTGCTCTCAGGCATTAGCTATCTGAATGTTTATCTGAAGCACTTTGTTATCGATAGCTTTCTCTGATATCGCTAGCTGATTCCATTAGCTCAAGGACATGGTTCATTGTTCAGCTAGTTATACTTCCTTTTATTTTTCATGTTCTTAATGAACTACTAGCGATAGGATCTTTCTTAGCGATAGTGCTTAGACTTAGCGATAGATATTAACTTTGTTATTTCTAAGTCTTTACTTGCTATGGCTCTGTCTATTAGCTATAGAGATATACTTAGTGATAGAGATATTTATTCTTAGAGTTCTGCTAAGTTTCCATTTGCTTTGAGCCTTTCATTAGCGACACTTTCTAGCGATAGTGATTTGTTACCTAATAGATTTAACTTGATTAATTCATAGGTAACTTGCACTTATGTTTTCTATGGGTCAGTCTTCATCAAAACTTAAGATTCTAACAGGGCTGTGATTGACTTTGTTGATTCTCCCTGCATTTCCTGAATGGCTGTCACCTTCATGAGCCAATCTCCCTTTAGTACCTTCAGTATCTTGCTAACTTGTTCCTTTTCTGTGATTTTTCTTCTAAGAGCTATCAGATTATTGATGAGATGAGTAAATCTGATTTCTAGATCTCTAATCTTTTCTCCTTCAATCATCTCAAACTTGTGGAATTCTTCAACCAGCATTTCCACTCTTCTGTCTTTCACTCCAGAGGTTCCTTCATGAGCAATTTGCAGAGCCTCCCACATCTCCTTAGCAATATCGAGGTGGCTGATTCTGAAGAATTCTGTTTGACTAAGTGCACTCTGGATCATAAGAATGGCCTTGCTATTTAATTCAAGATCTGCAATATCATCAAGAGTAAATTCATCTTCACTTTTGGGAATGCCCAGACTGTCTTTAGGCACAATATCACCTTCTTCTATGATTTTCCATAACCTATATCCATTTGCTTTAATGTAGATCTTCATCTTGAGTTTCCAGAAGGTATAATGCTTTCCATCAAAGCCAGCAGGTTTGTTGATAGAACTTCCTTCAGGCAATATATTCTCATACAATGCCATTTCAGATCTTTGCTTCTCAGATTCGTTGGAATCAAAACGAGAAGACCTGCTTTGATACCAAATGAAAGTGGCAAATCGCACAAGAGGGGGTGAATTGTGCTTTTCAGAAAATTAAACTTTAACACATAAAGACAGTACTTTATACTGGTTCGGCCAAACACTGTCTACGTCTACTTCTCCAACTCCTCGTTGGGTTCCACTAAACCACAGGTTTTACAATACAGGGTCACCTGCCAACCTTTACAATCATAGAGCTTCAGACTTCCTCTAAACGCTCCCCCTTACAAGTTGTAAGACTACAACCCTGTTCTAAAATCCCTGATTGCACTTGATTATTACATGTTTTTATCCACTAATTATAGGAAATTAGCATTTATCTAAGCTATTAAATGGGGATTTATGCACTTTTATACTTAGGGTCCAAGATTAGAGAGTTAATTGCATTTTCATTATAATTTAAGCATATTAGGCATTTAACTCATGAATTTATTTTTTATGGACTTGAAATACCTCACATGTGCTTAAATTTTCCATTGTAGGTGCAAAGAATTAAGGTCAAAGCAAGAAGAAAACAAAATAGGAAACTTCTACAAGAAAAAGGAAATTCTACACAACAAGAAATTACTAATTAGGAAATTGAATTGATTGATTGAGCCTAATGAATTGGCCTATAATCCTTCCTAATTGGTAAAATCAACAAGAATAGGAAACTTCCTATTTCAACTAGGATTGGTTGATTGATTGATTGGGTTTGCTTAAAATATTTCCTATTTGTTATTTCTACAAGAATAGGCAACCCTATGCTTGATTGAGGTTAGGAAGTTTCCTAATTAATTATCTTACTCACTATTTCCTGTCTTGACTAGGTTTCTTGAAGTTTGAGTGATTGGGTCTTCCCCAATCCTTTCCTAATTGATAATCCTAGTCAGAATAGGAGACCTTAGGCCAATTTGGATTATATATATGTTGCCTAGTGTGCCTAGGAGGAGGGAGCACGAAAATACACATAACAAGACACAAATTCTTTCATCTCATCCACCAATTCCTTCCTCCATTCCACAATCCTTCACCGGTTCACCATGGAGTTTGAGTTGCAGATCCTCTCAGGTGATTTCTCCTCCTCTATGAAGAACTAATCCGGCTCGGTGCTCTCTTGGACGACGGGATGACGTGAAGCAAGCTATTCTTCCACTCTAGGGGAGTTTTTCATTAGTTCCAATTATGTAGCCATGGATTTCCATCTATTTCCTTGAGCATTTGTTTTCTTATGTTTGGATTTCAATTATGTTGAGACTATTGGCTATGTAATTGTTGAATTTCATCTTTGTGTTGTATTGGATCTAGTTTGGTTCCATCTATCTTTCAATTGACATTATCTTCATGAGTACTTGTTGATTTTATTACCTATCATTGTGTGTGGTGATTTAGTCCATTTATTTTATCTTGATTATGTCCTTTGGTTGATTTATTGGGTTTGAGCATGTTGATGTTGTTAGTGTTGGCTGTCACCCAAGAGGGGGGGTGAATTGGGTGATAGGATAAAAACTTAAACTTTGATACCTTTTTCTGATCTTTTCTTTTCTAAAACACAATGAAGGCAATCTTTTCAAAACTGTTAAAAGCACAAGAGATATATAATGTAGATATGCTGGAAACTAAGAGAGTTTAGGGAAGAGATAATGCACACAGAATTTATCCTGGTTCGGTCAACCCTGACCTACATCCAGTCCTCAGGCTCCACCTGAGATTTCCACTATCCTCTTGTTTAAACCAGGCACAAGAGAAGCCTACCACAGGTTTTACGAACACAGGTTCACCTGTCAACCTTTTCCACTGGTTTTACGAACACGGGATCACCAGCCAACCTTTTCCACTGGTTTTACAACATGGGATCACCAGCCAACCTTTACAACAGAGCTTTAGACTCTCTCTAAACACTCCCCCTTACAACCTGTAAGGTTACCATCTGTTTCCCCACTCAAGATCTCCCAATCTTGAGTATCACTCACTAAGTATAGAGATGATTACAAGGAAATCTAACTTCTCTCAAAGAAGGAATTTTGATAATCACTTAAGTACAGATTCGTATATGATGAGGCAATACAAATTCTAGAGCTTAAAGATTTGAACTATGGTTGCTCTAGCTCTTCTATTCTAATGTGCTCAACTCATCGTTTCTGGGCTCACTGATATATAACTAACACTCTGTGCAGAGCCTCTGTTTTCATCGCTCTTAGCGTATATTCGTCTTTTTCGTTGTTCTCATGACGCTACTCTTTCTCCAGATGTCTTCAAGTCTTTATATATGGTTTTGATAAGTTTCTGTCCGTTGGAGACTTAGAGAACTAGCCGTTGAGGATTTCTTTCTTCTTTTGCTTCGGTTAAGAGAGATGGAGACTCTGAGTAACGGTAACCTGCTGCTACCTACTCCTGTACTTGCTGTCAGCTTTTTCACTAGCGCTAGCTGCCTTTGCTATCGCTAGCTTGACAGTGTAAAATCTGCACTTTAGAAACAATGTATTAGCTCAGCACGTATTGCGCTATCGATAGCTAACAAGGCTATCGCTAGCTTCATAGTGTAATTCCAGTACTTAGCTAAAACAGATAGTCATATAATGCACAGCAGATGTTATTGCAAGCTTAGTTCATTAGCTCAAATGTTCAAGGACTAGCTATCTGAATGACTGATATCAAAGTTCTTCTCTATCGATAGCACATCCTGTTATCGCTAGCAGCTCTGTTAACTGATCTAACATTCTTCCCCGAGTATTTTATTCATGTTATCTGAGGGGCCTTAGCGATAGAGACAGAGTCTAGCGTCTAGCTATAGGATCTATTCTTATTTGCTTAGGCTAGCTCTATACATTCCATTAGCTATGGTGAAGGCCTTAGCGATAGAGGTATTGTTCTTTCATTGGATTGCTGCTAAGTCCTCATTAGCCATTGATATCCTAAGCTTTCCAGATTAGCGATAGGTTCAAGCTTAGCGATAGAGAATCTGTTACCTATTAGATTTTACTTATTTATTGCTGAGGTAACCTACACTCTTTTACTTAGCCATTATGATTCTTATCTCAATTCATTCCAGACTAAGTTACATGCTTCTTTTGTATGCAATCTGAGCCTATGGACATGTTATGTGATCATGTATGCATGCTTTCAATCACAGTAAACATATAGCAAACATTGTCTAATAGACAGTAGGAGATAAACACATTATACACACTTTTTTTTGCTTCCTACTTTTAACTCTATATTTGACATCATCAAAACTAAGCATATCCAACAATCTCCCCCTTTTTGATGATTGCAAATCTATCATGAAAAATATGTATGATAACGAATGATAATGTTAACATAGTGGGAACATAGGTATAGTATATTTATCATGCCTTTCTTTCCCCCTATTTGTTATATTTTTCATGCCTTTCTTCTCCCCCTATTTGACATCAGCAAAAAGTTTGTAACAAAGCTTTTCGCTCCCCAATGTAACAAAAATTTTGATCAAATGTAAGGGATATCAAAAGTTTGTGGAAAACAATAAAGTTCTTGAAAGATACCAAATGTAAAAATATTGACTCTACGATTTCTGAAGTTTTGCCATAGATATGCAAGATGCTCAAACAAGGCATACATAATGCAATTTATCAAAGAAGCATTAAATGTAACATTTGAGAGAGAGGGTTTAGAAATGCTCATTTATATTCGGCAAAAGAATTGATTGATCCATGAAGCCTAGTGCCTTCCTCTCTTGATCTGCTGTATGTGATAAGCCGGTATTGATACCAATTGTTATTGGGAAAGTGTAAGTCGATCAGTGCTTCATTTGTGCATCTGCATCAATCCTCATATTTGATAATGTGTCAGTGTGAAGTATTGAGGGATGCTCTTTCCCATACTGAGTTCTCCTGTCATCAATGTTAATCTTTCTTGCAAGGAGAGGGGTTAATATAATCAAGGATTATCAAAAATTGATACCAAATGTAAAGAAACCTTAATGTAAGATAATATCATATTGAGATCATGAAAGGAATCTATACAAGGAATTATCTTTATCATCAAGGGAGATGAGCTTTAAGATATACACATGTTAAATTTGAAGCTCCCCCTTAATCTATGCATTCAATTATTCCAGTCAAACAGGATATAGCAGATTAAGATCAAGTGGCAAATCTGACAGCAAGATATCAACACAAGTCTTTTTATGACATGATCAGATTTACGCATTCATAGCCATATTCAAATTAGATTTTAAGCATGTAAATCAGATCTAGTTAGATTTAAGCACATAGCAAGCAAGGATGCATAAGTGAAGGCTACTATTAGAATAAAACTTTGAATTACCAGTTTCAAAAATATGAATGAAGTAGAAAACCAGAATTAGCTACTGATGAACCAAAGAAAATTTATGTTCAGGATTTGTCAACAAAATCCAAATAAAATTCAGTAACAGATTTCTAGAGGTTGCAATCAAATTTGAAATGAATTAACTTGTAGAAACAAGATTGCAATGACAGTATAAACAAAAATCAAGAAATCTGAGTTGAGGTATTTGAAATATTGAAATTGATTTGTCCATTTTTCCAGGTACAAATATGTCAAGTTGAGTCGCATATAAGCAAAATACTGATGGCAAAATCTGACACCAAATGGGCATCTATTTTGAACAGACGCTGATATGCAATTTTAAAATCAAGCTTGCCAAGTGGTGACAACTAAATTCAGACACCAAAATAAATTTTCAAAATCTCAGTGCATATGAGATTAATTTATAAATTTTGAAGACAAATCATTTGCAGAGAGCATAGTGATAACACAGAGCAGAAAAACAAATATCAAAAACAGCTCAGAGATATAGTGGATAAAAACAAACCAAAAACCATGTTCTATCGATAGGCTATGAAGCTGGATCTTCTGGACTATCGATAGTATGACTGCAATCGATAGCTGCTTCTCGTTCAATTGATGGACCATGAAGCTATCGATGGCTGAGCACCATGAAGAGTACTTGCTATCGCTAATATGAGCTGCAACCTGTGTCAGGCAACTTGGTACCCATCCTTGGGTCCTCATAATATTAGTTGCAAAAGCTCCTGAATCTTATGCAAATAAATCCAATTAATAACAAGTGGCAAAATCTTCCCAAAATGATATTTATCAATTATAAAGGGTGAGGGATAGAAATGCTCATTTAAGATTTGCTCAATCAATGATAGCCTTTAATCCTTTTTCATAACCTGTAGAATCATACTCAAGCTTGTTTTTGAAATCATTAGTATGATTCATTTTTCCAGCAAAAGTATAGAAAACTCAGGATAAGGTTTGAAATAATTTGCTTATGCTTTTATGTATAAATTCAAATAAAAATATTTTCCATAAAGCATAAAAGACATTTTATAAATAACTTTCTCAGCATTGGTTTAAGATATCATGAAGCATAAATGAGATGCAGATTTAAAATATAAAATCATTTTTCAAACGTTTTAACATCCAATGCTCATGTAGGAATCTGTGCTTTGGCTCCTATCGCTAGGAGAGGAGCTAGCGATTGTGGATGGCAATATTGAGATGGAAGTCAACAATGAAGAAAATATGCCAAAATGCTTCACCTTTTAAGGATCAGAGAACATATCCAAAGTCTTATAACAAAGAAGGCTTTGAGCTATAGACATGATAGACACACTGACTTTGATATGACTTAGAGATTTTCTTGACTTTTAGAGCTGTGTTCAGAGTGATATGAATATTCAATATTAGGATAAACACAAGACTCTAGATACTCTGAAATGATAATGATTGATAATACATTTGAGTGATAGGATGAGGGATGGATTTTTGAATAATGAAGTATATCCTCATCAGTCCAAATAACTAGTCAAGAGTTTAAGCATTTGTCATGGAATAGGTTAGCACAGATTAGGCACTACACAGCATATAGAAGTTAGAAGAAAACTTTAATGCATCAGTTTGAAACATCACCTTCCAAATTTTCAAAGATAGTTCAAATGCAATTGAGGTGAACATATTTTTCAAAATGCAATTTTATAAACATGCTGAGTTGAAATCTAAACAAATTTGAATTGTGCATTTCATAAATTCCACAAAAGATAAACTATGCACAATTTCAACTTTTTCAGTCATATAGCAATCTGACAGATATTTCATGACAGTAAAAGATTGATTGCTAATGAGATGGGAGACAAGCATTCATTATCCAAACAAAATTATATTCATTCAAGATAGGATAAGAATGATATCACCATAACTGTACTTGTCTAGGCAGAAGCTTGCTATCGGTAATGAGAGTGGCTATCGCTAGCAGGCATGATCCCACAGTCTCAGACAGGCTCATCACTTCTCTTTCCAGATATCGATAGCGGACCTTGCTATCGATAGTGCTTTTGATGGTAATCAGCTCAATCTTGGCTCTGTCCAGCATATGCTAGCGATAGTGACCTTCACTATCGATTGGACAGTCTGCGCTTGTCCTTGCAGTAGCTTGATTTTGGCAGAATAAAGTTGATATTTTCTTTTACAGGTTCAACACCAAAATCCAAGCATGAAGTTCAGCTCATCAAGACTTGAGTAAATTTTCATGTAGATCATAGTCTTGAAGCTTCCTGTCCTTGTTACCTACAGAACTGTAATTCTTTTCTTTTCTTAGGTGTTTGGAGAATTGCTTCTGCTAACCCAAACGGTTCTGATATACTTAGCACCGGGTTGCAGAGATCTTTCTCGTGAAACAGAATTCAAGAATCTTCTTCTTGATGTATGAGGAATTCTGTTTCTCTTGTTCTCCTCAAGGTAATTGAATGGTACTTTGTGGTAGCTCATTCTTGAGGTAGAACATGATCTTCTTGCTACTATCCACTGCTTCTTATGTTTTGAACATGATGTTGCAGCAGTGGCTTTTCCATAGGTTCCCCTTCTGTTTGTAGATTCTATGAATCTCTTTCTTGAAGCATGGGAAACTCTTGGATTCTTCTCTGTTGTCTTTGTACCATGATGTCCCTTTCTTCTAGAATTAATCTGCACATATAAAGTACTAGATGGACATTTTGGTACCCATTTATATTTGGGTCCTTCATTGTTAGTCTTGGACCTTACATGTCCTTTTGGAACCCAAATAAATTTATTTCTCACATTTAAATTTCTTCTAATATTACATGTGTGAGAAATATGACCAGATTTACCACAATAATAGCAAATAATAGGATGATGTGCAACATGCGATTTTATGCAATTATTGTGATGGTCAGAGGAGTGCAAATTCAAACTATTTTCATTCAAAAGATCTTTCTTCCAAAAACATTTTCCAGCATGATTTAAAACATTTTCAGTCCTTGAAATATGATCTGTGATAGATAGTAAATCAGTTTTATGCAGATCAAAATTGTTTTCTTTATAAATACAAGAATTGGAACTATATACCATAACTGTTTATTGAGCTCCAGAGGATGATTTATCTGATTCATTCATGTTGAGCTCTTCTTGGGATTTATCTTCCTCTTGTCCTTCTATGTTGACTGAAACATGGAAGTGTTCTATGATCTCTCCTTCTTCAATTTCAGCTTCCATTTGTTCATCCATAGATGTGCAACTTTGAACTTCAGATGAACTGTCAACACTTTCAACTTCAACAAGATGGTCAGAGGCATATATAGACTCAAGAGAATCCCAAATTTCTTTAACACTAGAGCAAAGTCTGATTTTCTGAAAATCATTTTCAGTTAAGCCTTTATGCAGAATTTGCATTGCTCTATTGTTCAAGGAAAACAGTTTCTTTTCTTTCTCAGTCCAATCCTTTCTTGGTTTGAAATCAAAATCATTTATAAAAACATTCCACATATAAAAGTCAAATGATTTTACAAAACTCTTCATTCTAGCTTTCCAAAACCGAAAATCAATATTTTCAAGAAGAGGCGGAATGGAATGATCAAAACCTTCAGAAAACATGTTATACCCAAAATCGGCCATGATCTTTATAACTTGAGATCGTTGGATCCTTTAAACAAGTGACCTGCTCTGATACCAAATGTTAGTGCTGGCTGTCACCCAAGAGGGGCGGTGAATTGGGTGATAGGATAAAAACTTAAACTTTGATACCTTTTTCTGATCTTTTCTTTTCTAAAACACAATGAAGGCAATCTTTTCAAAACTGTTAAAAGCACAAGAGATATATAATGTAGATATGCTGGAAACTAAGAGAGTTTAGGGAAGAGATAATGCACACAGAATTTATCCTGGTTCGGTCAACCCTGACCTACATCCAGTCCTCAGGCTCCACCTGAGATTTCCACTATCCTCTTGTTTAAACCAGGCACAAGAGAAGCCTACCACAGGTTTTACGAACACAGGTTCACCTGTCAACCTTTTCCACTGGTTTTACGAACACGGGATCACCAGCCAACCTTTTCCACTGGTTTTACAACATGGGATCACCAGCCAACCTTTACAACAGAGCTTTAGACTCTCTCTAAACACTCCCCCTTACAACCTATAAGGTTACCATCTGTTTCCCCACTCAAGATCTCCCAATCTTGAGTATCACTCACTAAGTATAGAGATGATTACAAGGAAATCTAACTTCTCTCAAAGAAGGAATTTTGATAATCACTTAAGTACAGATTCGTATATGATGAGGCAATACAAATTCTAGAGCTTAAAGATTTGAACTATGGTTGCTCTAGCTCTTCTATTCTAATGTGCTCAACTCATCGTTTCTGGGCTCACTGATATATGACTAACACTCTGTGCAGAGCCTCTGTTTTCATCGCTCTTAGCGTATATTCGTCTTTTTCATTGTTCTCATGACGCTACTCTTTCTCCAGATGTCTTCAAGTCTTTATATATGGTTTTGATAAGTTTCTGTCCGTTGGAGACTTAGAGAACTAGCCGTTGAGGATTTCTTTCTTCTTTTGCTTCGGTTAAGAGAGATGGAGACTCTGAGTAACGGTAACCTGCTGCTACCTACTCCTGTACTTGCTGTCAGCTTTTTCACTAGCGCTAGCTGCCTTTGCTATCGCTAGCTTGACAGTGTAAAATCTGCACTTTAGAAACAATGTATTAGCTCAGCACGTATTGCGCTATCGATAGCTAACAAGGCTATCGCTAGCTTCATAGTGTAATTCCAGTACTTAGCTAAAACAGATAGTCATATAATGCACAGCAGATGTTATTGCAAGCTTAGTTCATTAGCTCAAATGTTCAAGGACTAGCTATCTGAATGACTGATATCAAAGTTCTTCTCTATCGATAGCACATCCTGTTATCGCTAGCAGCTCTGTTAACTTATCTAACATTCTTCCCCGAGTATTTTATTCATGTTATCTGAGGGGCCTTAGCGATAGAGACAGAGTCTAGCGTCTAGCTATAGGATCTATTCTTATTTGCTTAGGCTAGCTCTATACATTCCATTAGCTATGGTGAAGGCCTTAGCAATAGAGGTATTGTTCTTTCATTGGATTGCTGCTAAGTCCTCATTAGCCATTGATATCCTAAGCTTTCCAGATTAGCGATAGGTTCAAGCTTAGCGATAGAGAATCTGTTACCTATTAGATTTTACTTATTTATTGCTGAGGTAACCTACACTCTTTTACTTAGCCATTATGATTCTTATCTCAATTCATTCTAGACTAAGTTACATGCTTCTTTTGTATGCAATCTGAGCCTATGGACATGTTATGTGATCATGTATGCATGCTTTCAATCACAGTAAACATATAGCAAACATTGTCTTATAGACAGTAGGAGATAAACACATTATACACACTTTTTTTTTGCTTCCTACTTTTAACTCTATATTTGACATCATCAAAACTAAGCATATCCAACAGATGTTGAGTTTCTTCTTTGCATGATTAAGTAATTCCATCAATTAATCTCACCTAAGAAACAATACTATTGATTCAATACAATCGCATGAAATAATTGGATAAAGTTCTACACGTATGAGGATTTGATTATAAGCTAATTTTGATTAGTTATTGGATCCGAAGGATATTGAGTAATTTGGATGGGACCCAAGTTATTCTATCTATTGGAACCTATTTCTAGTTAATGTTAGACTATAATTAACCCAGTTGGTCTATTGAGGTTGAGTGGGTTGTCACTGACCTATTCCTTCAATTAAGACTAATTGTTTATTACTTGCATGAGCTTGGTCCAATTATCCCTTAATTCCCCAAGAGTGTGAAGTATATGATTGCCACATGTCTACCCTAGCCAAGAGAGCATCCCATCATTCGTATTCCATTAACCATTCATATTCATCCTAAAAATACCAAAAACAAGTCTTTAATTCCCTTTATGAAAAACACCAAAAATTCCTACTCTTATTCCCCAAGTTTTTATAGCTTTCATTGCATTTAGTTTCCCTAGGATAGTTCATTAGGCTCCTTGAGAGACGATCCGGGATCGCACCACTATAGTGCAATCCTTGGTAAAAATTATATTTTGCATTTGAATCCCAAGGCGTATTAGGAAAGGCTCAGATCAATCCCAGATTTTAGAACAACCTCAAACAGTAGAGGATTTCAATAAATGAGTTCACTATATGAACAGATTTTGATAATCACTGAATTACAATTAAACTCACTAAGAATAATAGATTTTTAGCAGAGGATAGATAAGAGTAATGAATGTAAATCTGTCAATTTGTTCTCTTCTTCATAAATGCTCAAGCTTTTGCTTTTATATGTCGTCTTCGCCTTCCTTGAAACTTTCAGCTTTGAATCCGTTTGAATATTGTCGTTGGAAGCTCCTAGCCGTTGGCATTTAATGCTGGTCTTCATCTTAGTCATCTATCTTCTCTTACTTCATTTAATTCTTGCAGAAGATGAGCTATGAGAGATAGGCTATGTTTACCAACTACCTGTAGCATTGTACTTGTGTAGCAGCTTTTTCAGTAGCGCTAACATCTCATGTTATCGCTAGCATCATAGAGTGAGTCCTGCACTTAGCTTGTTGGCTAAACAAGTATTCATGTGAAGCACAGTAGGTGTTATCGCTAGTAGGATTCATTAGCTCAATGTACACAGATAATATATCAGCTATCAGAATGACTAAGTTATCTCAGCAAGTGATTTCATTATCGATAGCTAAAGTTATTATCGCTAGTTCATTCCATTAGCTCGACATAGTAACTTATCTGAATGTAATAAGGCGTTCTGCTATCGCTAGTGGCTAGAATATTTCATTTGCTCAGGCTTTGCTTCACATCAACTATCTGCTATCGATAGCTTACTATGTTATCGCTAGCTTAATTAATTTGCTCAATGCATTTGCTCTGTTTAGTCTAAGGATTCTACTATCGATATTTGATCCTGTTATCGCTAGTTCTTACTGGCTTATCTGACTTTCCATTGTCCAAATTATTTATGAAGTCTTAACGATAGTGAATTTGTTATCTATAGGACTTGTTCAATGTTTAGATAACTTATACTTTTCCTTAGTCATTTACCTTGATTCTTATCTTGATTATATTCTGACTAAGTTATATCCTTATCTGATTATTTTTACTTATGCTATCCATAAGGTCCAGTCTTCATCAAAACTTAAGATTTCTAACAATTTTAGTACAATTGACTGAATTGTCCAAACCAAATTTAAGTGAAATGTCTAAAATGCCTTTGGTTCAAATTATCATTACCAACTTCCTTTGTTCGTTTCCAGAATTGTATAGGCGATTACCAAAATCGGATAGGGGATTACTAATACGTTTGTATCCCATTACAACATCATTACCAACTTCCTTTGTTCATTCCCAGAATTGTATAGGGGATTACCAAAACCGGATAGGGGGATTACTAACATGTTTGTATCCAATTACAACATCATTACTAACTTCCTTTGTTCATTCCCAGAATTGTATAGGGGATTACCAAAATCGGATAGAGGGATTACCAAATTGGGAAAGGGGATTACCAACACGTTTCGGTAAAGAAAAACATAATTTGAACCAAGGGCATTTTAGACATTTCACTTAAATTTGGTTTGGACAATTCAATCAATTATACTGAATTGTCCTTTCCGAATTTCGGTGTAGCAAACTATCCTTTAGCCTTTTTAGGGTCTTTTTTTTGGAATTTTCCCTATTTTTTACCTAAAAGTAACCACCAAAGACCACTAGGTATACAAAATTTATTTGAGAAGCAATGTTGCCCCGAAAGTTACTAAAATGTAGCAATATTTCCCCATCGTTACTTGAGGTCAAATTTGACTGCTTGTCTGACTTATATAGCACACTTAGGATAGCCACGTCATCATGTTCCCTATCCCTTCCCAACTAGAAGCAGCCATCGTTGTCGTCTTCTTCCCTCTCTTCCTAGCAATAGCCCATTAGTTCCTACTATCTGATTTTTCTTCCATGTTTCTTCTCAGACATTGCCCCCAAAGTTGAGCTGAACTAATGGGCTATGGCTAGGAAGAGAAGGAAGAAAAAGCAGAGAGCACAAACTAATGGACTATGGCTCAGAAGAAAGAGGTGTTAAAGCAATAAAATAACTAAGCATAGTTAGTGTCATATAGCTGTAAAATTCCTTAGCCTTGTTGCATACATGGGGCTTGTCTTGTACTATCCTATATGTGTATGTAATACATTGGGTGCAAATTAATATGCCATATGTTGTACAAATGTTCTATACTATAAATGCAAAGGCATGTACCTTATCCTTTTAGGGTTTCAAAATAATTAACATTTTGTGCACCTTTTATTTCTTGGCATCAAAGCCTAGAAGATGTTGTGGTCTTCTTCAACATATGATCATTCATTACCTACAAGTGCAATAGGTAAGTATATATTTTCTTCAACAATTAATACCAAGGCCTACACCCTTTTTAACTACTCCTCTAGCCAGACTACCTCTATCAAGTTGAAAGATTCACCTCTTCATCATATATGAGTCCAACTAGTAAAAGTTGATGGCACCGAGTTGCGACTATTGCGGATCTCAAGTGCATGTTTCTTATATGTTCCCTGCCGCTTTGAAGAAATTTCTGCCATGTACCAAGGGAAGCCTACTCAAAGATGAGAGCCCAACTTTAATGCTTATATTATATTGAACTTCAAACTAAGATCAAATTAGAGATGAGGAGAAGGGTCATCTAGACAAGTGCGGCCCTATGACCCTGTTTGGTAGGCGGGAATGAGGATCAAGGAATGGATTGTGTTAGGGATTAGATTCAATTACCTCATTTGGTTAGTGGGATTCATCATAAGTAAGGATTGCCAATCCCACTTAAGTGGGAATGGCCCAAACCTACCTACCCCAGTATTGTATTTCATTTCCGGGTTGAAAATTTAAGAGACAAAAATAACCATATTTATTAAAACTTAATGACAAAAATTACCCTCTAGCATAAATTAGGGTTTACGTTGTTTTCATCATACTCTCTCTTGCCGTTGACATTAATGACCACTCCTCTTCTGTCCATGCTGTTGCTCCTCCTTCAACTCTTCATGCTCCTTCATTATCATTTCTATTTAGAAAATTTCAGCTTTAGTCATCGTTAAATGAAGTAAAAGTTCAAATAGGTGATAAAGTCTCAAAAGTTCCAAATCCAAATGCAGCCTTCAATCCAACAAAAATTTAATTTCTTGAAGAGGTGTATTCCACAAATAGATGGTTTAAATGAAGCACAACAATTCTATAATAAAATTATAGCTTTCAAGAACGCATTCCTTCCAGAATAAGCACAATAATAAAGCAAAAGGGTATAAATTAAACAAAAAATTTCACTAGGCATATAAAGAAGGAGCAGAGAAATAGACAACAAGTAAAATTGAGCAGGAGAATAGACAACAACTAAAACTAAATGAGCGAGGAGAATACCATTAAAACCAAGCTAACCTATTTCATGAAACAAAGGTAAAATGAATTAATCTTAGAAAAATCCCTTTTTTTAGTTTTTCTAAGGTCAAACTGTCTTTTGAAGAAGCTAGGGTTTCGCACATTACTCAGAAAGAGAGAAAAAAATGAAATGAAATTTGGGAATTGAGATGGACTAATAAGCTGAGATATTTTATTTTGAATCTGAGAGAAGCTCAAGGAGGTGGAGGAGAGAGACCGACAGGGAAAGAGCATGAATGAATGGGATGGAAATATCCATGGAAAAGTACAGATGCACAGTGAGAGAGAAGAGGAAAACGTTTTGTTAATATATTTGTTAATTATTATAAGGGTCATTATGGCCATTTTCTAATTTAAGATTAATTATAAAATAAAATTAATTTAACTAATCCCTTCAAATATTACTTCATACCAAACGTAATTTTAAAACTTTAATCCCACCACAATCCCAATCCCACTTCCAATCCCATTCCCGATCCATCAAAATTCATTGCCGCATACCAAACTACATGAATCAAGGAGTGATGACATGTCTAATTCCCTCAAGATCATTAAGATGGAAAGAGAATTCAATAATGAAAAATTATCTCTACTCCATTCTCAAATCTCTGATCTCAATGATGCATTCACCGAGCTCTAAAGTAGGACAAGGGGATACATTCCACCAGAAACTGCGACCAACACCAACAACCAAGTCTCTTAATTTTGTTTCACTTTGGAGTGGGAGACATGCGTCCATTTTAGAGAACCATTTGAGAATGAAGACAAGTTGATGGTGAGGAGATAGAGTGTGAAAGACCTCTATTCTAGCATCCTTTTTTAATTACCCTTTCAGATCGCATTAATTATTATGTAAGAGGCAAACCATGATAGAAAGAGTTCATGGTTAGAAATAGCTTTCCTTACTTTATAAAATTTTATCCATGTTAAAAAAGAGATTTTTTAAAACAACGTTGGAGAACTCTCTAGTGTCGACACCGCCATTGCGAGAACGAGAGAGGAACTGAGGAAGAAGACAATGGTGTTTAAGTTGGAAACAAGGGGAGTGCGATGGAATTTTTTTAAAGGAAGAGGAAGAGACTGTTTAACCCTTCACCCATCAACTAGATATCAATTTTGGCAAGGCCAATAGTGTCATCATTTTCCCTTGACTCAACATTTCTTTGCGATCTAGTCCCAAATTTTCAACATTTAATTATTTTCAGTTGGGTGAAGGGTTAAAAATGACCATGTACTTATGTTCAAGGTGTATCTGGCACCTTGTACTTTTTTTGGCTCAAAATTGTCCATCAACTTTCAAATTCTGGGCCAATAATAACTCCTCTGTTAAACTGGCTCAATGGACATTTCAAATTTGGGTCAATAATGACTCCTCCGTCAAACGGGCCCAACAAATGTTTTAAATTTTGGGTCAATAATGACTCATCCGTCAAATTGACCCAATAAAACTTAGATTCATGTGAAATTCTAGTGTGGGACCTACCCATAAAAAAGCAATGAAAATTGGGTCAGTTTGACGAATGAGTCATTATTGGCCCGAATTTAAAACGTCCGTTGGACTAGTTTGACGGAACAATCATTATTGACCCAAATTTTAAAGTTGATGGACAATTTTGAGCCAAAAAAAGTATAAGATGTCAGATGCACCTTCGACATAAGTATGTGGTCATTTTTTACCCTTTACCCTTTTCAGTTTAGTCTCTGTTCTTAAAATAATTCCTAAAAATAAATCCCTATATCCAAATAGAGATTTTCATCCACCATAAATTTTGTTAAGCCTCAATGTAATTTCCCTAAAATGCTGAGATCAAAATTCATCCTCTAACTATTTTTCTTCAAATGAAAAAAATAAGCCTTCAAAATAATTTTGATTTCATAAATTTATTTATGATGCATTTTAATTTCTAAATAACACCCCAAGATATTAAATAACTCCATATTAACTCTTTTCAAAATTTTGGGGGTGTTACACTTTAACCAAAATAATATTCATCCAATGAACCATTCCCGCTGATGAGAATAACGTAGAGGAAAATCATCTGAACGGGACCTCAAATTAAAATTTAAAAAGAAAAATAAATGAAAGCAAATACCAAATAATTGGACAAAACACAAAATAACTCACATCATGTTGCTTGTATTGCAAAATAGGTATAGATACAGAAATCAAAAAGGAGAGTGAGAGGAAAAGGTGAGATGGAAGAACTCACACTATGCTGGTCTTGGAGTGTTGTTTTTGTTCGGCTTGGTCTGAAGAAAAAACAAAAATAAAATGAACAAACAGTCACGGGCCCCACTTGACGGCGACAACATCGTAGAGTTGGACAGTGGTCGCAGGTTGATGATTGGGGGGTGGCCCGGTAGTTGTCTCGTAGGGGATGGGCCAAGTGGTGCAAGCATTTAAATACAAATGGGGCAAAAACGACAAATTACCCTTTTTAGTCTTTCCCAATATTTTTTTCAACTTCATATTTCTAATTACCAAGTTCCTATTTAAAATTACCAAGTTCAGATATAAAAGTATCAAATTGTTATATAAAATTATCAAAATCTTCTATATGACAAGTTCATTTATTAAATTCCTAATTTGATATATTTTGATATATGAAATTACCAAGTTTCGATATGATATTAACAGGTTGAGATATAAAATTGGGAGAATTATAAATAGACCTCAAATAAGGGAATTAATCACAATCAAGTCCAAAAAAAATCATCAAATTATTTTAAAATCCCTTGAGACCTGGGCGATATTAAATGGCTCGTTATTGACAATTGCTCCTTAAATTGTCAATGACAGCTCTTTAAGTTGTCAATATTGAGATGCAATTGATAATTCAATGGGTTGTAAATAATAAATTATTTAATATCACCAACGTCTCTAAAGACTTCAATATAATTTGATTATTTTTTGGGACCTCATCATGATTAATTCCCTTATCTGGGATCTAATTGTAATTTTTCCTATAAAATTACCAACTCATTCCCAAGTTTTGATTAGCCATTAGCAACATCATATTTGGATTACCAACTTTTTAATTGCGTTTATAAACTGTTCTTTGCATATGTCAAGTGGCTTTTGTTATATTTTCTCATTTTTTACTTTTTTTTTTAAAAACTCAAAGATTATAGTTATTTTATATAATATATTTTAATTAAAATAATATTTAAAAAAATGTCCGGATATTTTTTTTCAAAACATGATTTTTGTTTTAAAATCATTAGTTTAAAATTTAACTCTTAATTTCTTAATTTGCATTTGGACTACATCTCACCGCATCAATGAGCATTACAATTGGCCTTGTTAATGTAAAATTCAAAGTGAGTACTTATTATATGAGCACCTAATTTGGATCGTCTATATCTAATTTAAATGGAGGATCCATAGCTTTTTTAAATTCTTTATTATAATTATTTTTTAATAACAATTTAAGAGCATCCAACGAGCTTCCTAAGAGAGCATCATTTTTTTTAAATAAAATTTTAGAAAAAGGGTTTGGCTCACCCATAATCTAAGGGTACAGTTCCTAACTTATGATGCACTGTGCCTGTCTAATACCTGTCTAATAATGTAACTAGCCGATTTGGAGCCTTTGAGATGCAATGCAATCCAGCCATTGTTGCAAGGCCCTGTTTAGCTATGAAATCCGTTGCAGAATTTTCCACTTGGGTGATATCCAATCTCTCTCAACCATAACTTTAGTCTCCTTCAGAACTGCAAAATCAGCATGAGATCCCTCCAAATCAAATTCATCAGTGACTCAATGACCTGAGCAGCATCACATTCAAAAATAACTTGTCCAAACCGTTGATCCCAAGCAATCTTCAGTCCGAGCAAACGTGCATAGATTTAGGCGGATAAAGCATCACTTCCTCAAGAGGAAAGATGAAGCCGCTTAAGAAAGCACCAGTATTATTTCTTAACAATCCCTTTAGATAATTATTTTAATGAATACATAATGCAAAACAAACATAATCTGTTAAGGATTTTTTTTTTCAAAAAAATTAATTTTTAGTTCAATATCATCAATTGAAAAATTTAAACCTACGCCGTTGGAAATTGAATTGACATGGTGTAAATGATGAGGTACCAAGGTAGGTGTATACGTACAGGCTCCCTTAATTATCTCACCAAATTCTTGACTAAATTGAAGGAAAATTAAATCAAAGGCTGTGTACACGAGCAAACAAGATAATTTTTCGTGTAGGGATAAAAGTAGATGTACGAAAATCAAAGTCTTGCGTACCCTCACAGACATCCAAGCTTTCAAATTAATTGTTATGTGGCATTTTTCAAGACGTTGGGTAGGGCAGTAATTGGAATTGGTTGCAAAAACAGCAATGATTTATTGGGTGCATAGGTGATGTCAGCTGCCCTCGCGTCAGCTACCTTGGTTGCCCCTAAGATTTGAAGCACTTCCGTTATATATTCTTTTTTATTTTTATAGTATTACATTCTACATTAAAAAAAATGATATTTTAATAAGTTATGGGCAAAAAACAGTTGTGCTTTTAATTTACTATGGTCTTTCAAATATTGGGCATTCTAAATAAAAAAAAAAAAGAAATACAGTATAATTTTGAAGTATCTAATTTTTAAAAAATTATAACAAATTAAAAATATAACCTTTTTTGTCTGTAATATATCAAAATGTCACTCTTTTAATGTGCAATCTAATAGTATAAAAAATAAAAAAATATATATAAGGGAAGCGCCCCAAATCTTTGGGGCAGCTGAGAGGGGACAGCCGACACCCCCTCCTTGATTTATTTCTGTATCAAGCAATCTTGGATATTAAGTGTAATGGCTTATTTATGTACCGTTCTTCAGAAGCTTGATGTGAAGCATTATCAAATTAAACGAAGACCAGCTGTGTCAGGAATAGGGAAGGAACTAGCTAATTTTTTCCTCTTTGTATCCCTTCAATTTGTTGTTCTATTGTTTATGTTTCTTAGTTTATTCTTCTTTAAGAACTTATGTGTTTGGATTTTGTTTTCTTTCAACTTAATGATGAATTCCTTTGTTGCATGGCAAAGAAAATTGCAAACAACACTTGTTCTCACTGTCTGGATGAAACTCTCTATGGTACCATCCATTACGTAAATTGGTTTCCCCTGATTGCCGGTGTTGACATTAAAAAGATGGAAATGGAACTGGAATTGACAAGATATGACGAATGAGAAGGAGTTCAGCATTGAAAACATCCACGCATAAGAATATTTCCCCATCTATAATGGAAATCATACTAGTAGGAATATAAGCTAAATATTTTCTGTTCGGGCCTCAATTATTGGTTAAGCAGTCCTACTTAATTACCTAACTAAGAACGTGTTTTAGTGGCTATTTTATTAAGCCATGAATGCAAATAATAAAAAAATCCCTCGGATAAGCTTTGAGACCTGATGGGCTTTGTAAAAAAAAGACATTTGTCAATAAGCCTGTAGTTGTTTGAATGCAATCAAGTCACATTGAAGAGATTTAATTAATCAAAACCAAGTTCATTGAAATCATCAAGTTACATTGAAGTTTCTAGGGACCTAAGTGTAATTAAATCAAACTGAATTGATAGTTGTCAATGCTTCTTGTTGAATTGTTAATGGAAACTCATCAATGACTTAGTTCTTTTTAATAACTCAATGAGCAACATTGACAAATACCGATGTAATATGATTCAATCTAGCACAGTTTCTAGGGACTTCAATGTAATTTAATAATTCAAAGGATCTGTTAGTTGTTAATTCTTTTCATTGGGACCTGATTGTAATTTTCTCAAATATTAAGCCAAAAAGGTACGATTTAATGAGAGTGTAAAGGGAGCATATGTATGGATTCAGTTGTATTCGGATTTCTTTAGCAGCCAAATTCTCGTCGTCCCTATGTGACATGAATTTTCAGCCATCTAGATTAATATAACATCTATATTTATAAGGTTTTCAGACTAATTTTAGTTGATCCAGGTAGTATAGCAAAGAGATGTGGACCAAGATAAATCTTCCAGTTGAAGGGAGGTATGTTAAGAAAACCACACAAAAAAAGTTATACTCTTTTGGTCCTAAAATATAAGACATAGTTGATTTTTATAGAAAATTCTAAAAAAGTTAAATAAATCACTCATAAATTGATTTACCTAAATATTATTCTTCAAACTAGTTTGTTGTACTTATAAACTAATACAAAATATAGTAATATATCACATATGTAATTATTAACTAACTTATTTTGCTTCCTTCCTTGATCTCTAAAAAAATTAATCAGGTCTTATATTAAAGACCGGAGGGAGTTAAAAATATCTAACAACAGTTCAGATTTATTTTTAAATTTTAAAGTTCAAAAAGCATGATAAAGTGGCACACTATGAGATGTTATTTATTTCTTCAAAAATTCAAAGGTTATCTTTGTTTTATATTATATATTTATTAAAATAATTTTTTTAAAAAATACAAACAAGTGTCCAATTTTTTTAAATGATTTTTAAAAATCATCAATTGAAAATTTTAAATATGAACTCTTGAATTTGTTTTTGGGCGATGTAGATCTCACCGCATCAATGAATATTAAAAGGCCAATTATATTCAATGCTGTGTTTACTCGCACACCATATCAATTTTTTGAAACCGGTTGCTCTTCTCATCTAAAAGATGATGGAGAAATTTAAGCATATATACACCGTCTAGATCTTATTTAGACGGTCTTGAACGATTTAGATTTGATTGTATTAAAAATATTTGAATAATTACACAATATAAAATCAAATTCATATCATACAGATGATATCTAAACGATCTAGATATACTTAGCTTTTCTTACTCTTCTTTTTTTACGAGTAAGGAACCAAATCCATCATTTTTCACATGCATGCAGAAAAATGGGTGGAGGGCTACGAAAGTAAATGCCAGGTATGCCCTCACAGCACACCAAACTTTCCACTTTTCTGTATTATATATTCAAAGCTCTCCTCAACCTCTGTCCGAGGAAGACCAACCAAACTAAACCCAACAACCTTCTTGCAGTTCTACTGAACCCATTCTACTTTTCTTATAGTGGCTTAGAAATGGCAGAAACTAGGGTTGAGATTGCATCCAAAGTCACCATAAAGCCATCATCTCCAACTCCAAATCACCTTAAACACTACAAAATTTCACTCCTTGATGAGATAGCTCCTCCTCCTTCTGTTTATGTTCCCGTTGTTCTCTTCTACTCTTCTTCTGATCACGACTTTCCCAACATGTCCAAAAAGTTGATGACCTCACTATCTGAAACTCTCACTCTCTACTATCCATTCTGTGGAAGAATCAAAGGAAACGAATGCAATATCTATGTCGATTGCAATGATGAAGGTGTTCTTTACCTTGAAGCTAGAGTTCCCTCAAAACTCTCAGATTTTCTGGAAAGTAATACAAACCAACAACTCAGAGAGATAAAATGGTTTCTTCCATTAGATCCCATCAAACCTAAACAAGACGATAATGATGAAAATCGTCTAATAATGGCTGTTCAAGTTACTGAGTTTGGCTGTGGAGGTATAGCAATTGGTGTCTGCATCTCACACAAAATTTGTGACGGCACAACGGTAGCTTCCTTCCTCCAAGCTTGGTCTCAAAAGTCAATGGGCAGTGAAGTGGCTTCTTCTTCACCTCCTAATATGGAAGCTTCTTTGCTTTTTCCCCCAATGGGAATTGAGGTTGACTTAAATCACATGATAGGTGAGAAGAATATTACAACGAAGAGATTCTTGTTTAGTGAAAATAGCTTGTGTAGACTACAAGAAGAAATGTCAAGTGCTTGTGGCTTTAAGCCCACAAGAGTTGAAGCTGTGACAACTTTGTTATGGAAATCAGCCATGGAAGCTGCAAGAACCACAGAGACAGCAACTCAAAAAAGTAGTTCGTTCATGTTACATGCTGTGAACATTCGCGGCCGGATGCTGTCGCCGTTGCCAGAGAATTCCTTAGGTGAAACGCCTCAAACTTCACTTGTTTATATAATTATGAATGTTTTCAATCACTTGTTTAATTTGAGATTTACTTTGCATTGACAAAATATAGGTAATCTCTTTGTACCTGCAATTTCTCCAATGCTTGAAGTTGACAAAGAAATGAAGGTGGGGTATCAAATGTTTTGTGAAGCAGTAAGAAAAACTATAAAAATGGTTGATGGAGATTATATTAGTAAGTTTCAAGAAGGTCAAGAACTTGTTGAAATCCTTGAATCAATTTTACAAGTGTTGTACATGGTGACTGAGAAAGGTGTTCCTTGTTATACCTTCACTAGCTGGTTGGGGCTTGGTTTCTATGAAACAAACTTTGGATGGGGCAAGCCAACCTGGGTTTGTATTATTGGAGTGCCTGTCAAAAATATGATTATTTTGATACCAACTTCTTCTGGGGATGGAGGAATAGAGGCTTGGGTCAACTTGAATGAGAATCATATGCCCCATTTTGAAAGCGATCCTCAACTTCTTCAATTTTCTTCTTTTGATACTTAACTACTCTCTTGGTCATCTGATGGGAATTACAAAAGGATAAGGAAAATTTCACGAAGATTTGAATATTACCATATTAGCATTTGATTGTTATCAATTAATATTACTTATGATTCGCATTTAATTTTAGTTTCTAGAATGTTCTAGTTTTATTTTGATTTGATTGTTTCAATTAGTATTAATTATGATTCGCATTTAGTTTTAGTTTCTAGAATGTTCTAGTTTTATTTTGATTTGATTGTCCTCAATCGGCATTAATTGTAATTTGCATCTCTAGAATGTTCTGTCATCAATTTCTAGGGTTTGGTTGAGGCCTATAAATAGCAACTCAACTATTTGCTTTGTACGTCTTATGAATTTGAATAATATGATATCAGTTTCCTTTGTCTCTGTTTCTCTTCTTCTATCTCTCTCATTTCTTTTTGCTCTATCTCTTTCTCTCTTCTCTTCCTCTAAATCCTCCCTTCCCCTATCTCTTATATTCTTATAGATTCTCTTCCATCTCCTTTTCCCCTTCCCACATCATCATCAATATTCTACTTTCATCATATCTGTTTGCTAATAAGTAAATCTTTTGGAGTGTGAAGTATATGTGTTTGTATTTAAGTAATAAATGACTTTGTTGGTGTTTTGGAAGTTTTTTCTCCTTTATTATTGACCATTTATGTATCTATAAACTTATGCTTTGTGTATTATAGTCACTTTACATTGCAGTAGTGAGCACCAAGAGCTTATGTTTGCACTGTTCAGATAGAATTTCGGCGTTGGAAATTTAAGATTTTCAATTAAATGATTTTTAAATAAAAAATAAAAAATCATTTTTTTAAAAAAATTTGACAATTAAGGTATTATATATCCTTATTTTATATTTTGTATTACTTAACATTTTTTAATAAAGTAAAAGTAAAAAAAATCAATATGAACCGTTCCATTTAAATCTAAACTTTCTGCAATTGTGATAAGTTCTTGGTGCTTATCATAATGTGATCAACACTAAAATTCATTTAAAGAGCCACGTTCATACGGTGCAGCGCCCTTAGATATGTTTTTCAAAAATCAAGATCCAAGAGGTTCTGGTGTGTAACACCTAATTTATAATACTTTACTAAGGCATTTTAATTGTTTGATAACAACTTTCTCTTAATTTAAAAGTTTTCTTTCAAAGCATTTAACTAATACTTTCTTTTTATGGAATGGGCTTTTTTTTGACAAAGTGGCTTGTTTCAAAACTTTATATAAAAATCAAGTGGTTTACAAAATAACTGAATAGCTAGAATTCTCTTAAGGTATCTAGTCCTATTTAATACGGTGTGGGGAGCCAAAACCATCATTATAATTCTATTATATATAACATGTATCCCTTATTTATCTCTATTTCTATTGTCATAATAACGGAATATTGGGGTTGTCCTGGGTGATAACCTCCTTACTTATATATGTTGTGGTACTACTTCTCAGGAGTATATATATACTTATACAAGTTTATATATATATATATATTTAAAAGGATGAACAGAGTAAGATGTTGCACAAAAACGCCATTCGTAAGAAAAAGTATGCTTCCAAAAGTGAGTACGTACGAACTATCACTACTACACAAAACCCCCTCCACGTCACCAATTTATGTCTAATAATTAAATAACTGACGTTGAAAAAAAGGACGGTGGCATTTTCGTAATTAAATCAGACTGGAGGGAGAAACCACGTCACATATATGAAATTTATGTGACGTGGTTAGTTTTAACGTCACACATTAAAAATGTGTGATGTTAAAACTCAAAACGACGTCACACATATTTTATGTGTGACGTCGTTTTTAGTTTCAATGTCACACATTAAAGAATGTGTGACGTTGAAACTCTGGGAAATATATATATAAAAAAAATTCAGTCTCACGCCCACAGCTGATCCCTCCCTCCCCATTTATCCCGCCCTCAGCTCCATCTTCCCTCTCTCTTTCCTTTCCTCATTCCTCCAGTGAGCTTCAACAACGGCGATTCACGACGGCGTGGAGCTCCGGCAAGCACTGGGTTGAGTTCAGGTGACTTCCCTCTCTCTATTTTTACACGTTTCTGACCTATTTGATAGGATTTGGAGAGGAATCGATTTGGGGAACCATTGTTCATCCGATACTGATTTCGGGTGATTTATGGGTGAAAATCGAATAAGAGTAGGTTAGGGTCATCAGGTGTCAATGCTTACATTTTCTGTCGAATTCGAAGGAGAGGCATTGACCTCTGCTATGCTTTCACCTCAATTTTTCCATTTTCCATTTTCTGTCGAATTCTACTTCAATTTTTCCATTTTCGTATCTTTCCTCTTCCATCCTTCCGACCCTACCTTTCCTGCTCATGCGTCATTTTTAGGCTTTTCTGTTCAATGTATGCAATCTAAGCATGAGTGGTGTTTTTCTTACTCTATTCACTGTTTATTAGTGCGGAAATTATATTCCTATTTCAGCTCTTAAACCATTGCTGGTCTTATTTATAGTTGTATGTATGGCTTGAGTTCTCTAGGTTTGCTGTGAATACTATCTTGATTTTGAGTTAGTTCTCTGTTTGTATTCTGCAATGGTTTGGAATATGTATGTTACCGGTGGTATACTTTGCCTAAAAATATTCACCCCTCTTGTTTTCACAAATTCCCTTTTTGAGCTAGTATGCTTTTGAATGATCATTGCATGGTAAAGTCATTTTTATTGGAACAAGGATTGTCATATGCTTTATATGATGAATCTTGAAGGGGAAATGATTGTCCGACAAATTTGGGGAAGTCTATTTTACTGTCATCGTGTTCTGGGGTCCTTTGACTGATATATTATAACTTATAATTGAGTCATCATTTACATTAAGTTTGGGGTGAGTTATATTGCTGATGTTTTTTATAAGCACTAAAATTGGCATTGTTATATTTTATATTGGTCTCAATATGTTTTTGTTACATATTGATTGCAAATGTTAAGTGTCAAGAGTTGAATGATAAGTGTTAAGATTACGATGATTGCATATGATTTTCCACTATCGTGACTATCGCCCAGCTTTATCAATATCTTATATACTAGAATGTCATTTTTGGATTGTTCATGTAAAACCATATGGGCTTTTTTCACTGATTGAAGTTGATATTATGTAGGATATAACTTCTTAAAGATTGCTAGTGCTACCTCCACAATTAGGGCTCTTTGTGCAAAATATTTTGACGTCGCAGGTACCACAACTCCTCTAATTCATATTCCCCTCTAACATACTTTCCTTGAATTTGGTACAATTTGACCTCTTGTTTCGTAAGGTCTAGTGTTAGTTAAATGGATTTTGTGTGTTTGCTGAGAGGTCTGTTGGGATATTTGTCTTTAATGCTCATAATGCTATTGCTGCTCTGTTATTTACAATGGATTTTGTGTCTTTGCTGTCATTGAATTAGTAATGGTATGATTTTGTATTTACTGGACTAAAGTTGGATTGTAAATGTAATTTTTGGATGTCACATTTACAAGGAGAAACTCTGCCAAATTTTTTTGAAACTTTTGACTAATTTGTGGGTAATGGCATAGGTTTAATAGAATGGATCATAGTTGGATGCATGCATTGAGAACCACTAAAGAGTATCAGATGGGTGTGGAAGAATTTATTGAATTTGCCAAGAGAAACGTGCCTAGTAAGAATGGCATGTATCTTTGCCCTTGTGTGAATTGTGCAAATGCTTATCGTAAGAGTGTTGATGATATAAGAGATTACCTTCTTTGTGATGGGATCAATCTCCGTTATAAGAAGTGGCTTTGGCATGGGGAATTGGGAAGTACCGTACATGCGTGCCTGTCACAAAATGTAGAAGTAGCGGTGGATTATGTTTGTGATGATGGAATGGACGACATGATCAATGACATTGGGGCGGAGTCCTTTTCTGTGGTACAGGAGTTTGACAAGTTGCGTAGTGATGCAGAGACACTGTTGTTCCCAGGGTGTACTAAGTATACTCAGTTGAGCGGCGTCCTGAAATTGTTGAAAATAAAGACAGAAAATGGGTGGGCGAACGCGGGCACAGATGCTTGAAGCTTTGAGTGATATGTTCCCTGCGGGCAATGTGCTTCCAAAGCGTATGTATGAGGCTAAAAAAGTTCTAAGAAATATGGGCATGGACTATAAGAAGATACAAGCTTGCCCTAATGATTGCGTGTTATACAGGAAAGAGTATGAAGGCCTAAAAGAGTGTCCAAAATGTAATACTCTGAGGTACAAGGCGAGGAGGGATGCCGTTGATGATGATGATGATGGATCAAAGAAAGGGGTACCTTTAAAGGTAATGTGGTACCTTCCAATTGTGCCACGGTTTAAACGCTTGTTTGCAAATGAGGCAGAAGCAAAGAAACTGAGATGGCATTGTGACGAGAAGATCTCCGATGGAAGATATCTCCAGCACCCTGCTGATTTTCCTCAATGGAAGAAGATAGATTCCATGTTTCCTGAATTTGGTGGTGAGCCGAGGAACCTTCGTCTCGGACTGTGTAAGGATGGTTTCAACCCTTTCGGGATTCTTAGTAGCACACATAGTGCTTGGCCTATTTTGCTAGTCATTTACAACCTGCAGCCTTGGTTGTGCACGAAGCGCAAGTATGTGTAGATGTGTTTGATGCGTACAGGCAGGAGACATTCAAGTTGTGAGCTATGTTGTTTACCACAATAAATGACTTCCTTGCATAGGGCAATCTTTCTGGTTACAGTGTGAAGGGTTATATGGCATGCCCTATATGTGAGTCTGACACACACTGCCACCATCTCAAACACAGAAGAAAAACCGTCTACCTCGGTCACAGGAGGTTTCTTGATTGGTTCCATCCTTACAGTAGACTAAAGAAGTGTTTTAATGGCTCATCTGAATACTGATCTGCTCCGAACCCCTTAACCGAGGAGGAAGTTTACCGCCGTGTTGAGAATGTCAGTATGGTATTCGGTAAGAAATAGAAGACAAAGACCGGTTTTGAGAAGATCATTTGGAAGAAGAGGTCAATCTTCTTTGATCTACCTTATTGGCGGTATCTCGATGTGAGACACAATATTGATGTGATGCATGTGGAGAAAAATGTTGGTGATAGTCTTGTTGGGACACTGTTGCACATACAGGGGAAGACAAAGGACGGACTCAATGCTCGATTAGACTTGGCTGAAATGGGCATAAGACCACGGTTGCATCCTATAGTCAGTGAAAATGGCAAGAGGGCTTATATGGAACCTGCTGCTCATACACTTTCCAAACAGGAGAAAAAAAGTCTGTGTGAGTGTTTGAGTGGGATCAAGGTTCCGCAGGGTTATTTAAGAGTAAGTGTGATTATTACCTTTTGCCAACTTTTCATTATTTGCACATTTACAAATGTTATGTTTCTTTGTGGACATAATATTCTTAATGTCTTTTAGTAAACACTGGTCATTAGCTGTCGTTTGCCCCATACAACATCGTCTAGTTTGGTTTGACCCCTTGAGATATAATATAACCTCCTATTATAAAACCCTCTTATCTAAGTAAGTACTTTTAATGACTTTTTACTTTGGGCTACATAAATTATTTTCATGTATATGTGCTAATTTTAGTTCCATTTTAGGGGCATTTAACAATGGCATTTTGCAGCAAAAACCGATGAAATGGAAATGCCATCATGACACAAAGACCTAAAGTAACTACCTTTAATTTAAATTCCTTCAATGTTAGTCAATTGAGATATTATTTACTTTGTTATTAATTTATACTATTTCTTGTGATTTATAAAGTGCCCCCAGCAACTGACGAATAAGGAGTGTGGGTATTACGTCATGAAGTATATGTGTGACATTATTGAGAGTGATCGTACCGGATCCTTTACACAGGTATAAATTAAATTCTTATCTATAGCTTGATACAATCAGTACATAAATATATGATTTATTTATCTAACTTTGCAGTAATCATAGCATTCATTATTGTTGCAGTTTTATGATGGAAACAACTCATTTGAAGACAAAGACCTTGAATCACTTCGTGAACGTATTGCTCAATTTTTTCTTTCATTTGTGGTTGGTTAAAAAGTGATCATTGCACAAAATACTTAGTTGTGTAAACATGGAATTGTGTGTGTGTGTATATATATATGTTTAGTTTGATTTAGTTATAATATAGCTATGTATACATGTTGTGTGAATAATGTATACTGTTGATCTGCATTATATCTATTTCTGTGACATTTGCAATGAATACAGATTGGGAAACCAAAAGAAGTTAATTAAAGCATCGTTTTTTTAAAAAAAACTAACCACGTCACATTTTACAAATGTATGACGTGGTTTCTGAGAAACCACGTCACACATTTTCAGAAACCACGTCACATATAGGTTAATGTGTGACGTGGTTTCTTGAAACCACGTCACACATTTGTAAAATGTGACGTGGTTTCTCTTTTATATCTTTATCAATATAATATAATTTTGGACAAACAATATCACAATTTTTGTAATTTGTGATGTGAAAAAGATGACTTTTCACATCACTTTTTGGTGTGACCTTAAAAGTCCAGTTTTCCACGTCACATGAATTTATGTCACACCAATTTGTGACGTGAAAAGTCCAAAATTTGTGACATGAAAACCCTGTTTTGTAGTAGTGTATATATATGAAGGAAGCCTAAGGTACCGCATTAATTATTTTGATGGGGATCGAGAAATATAGTATGTCATGGGTTCCGTCATCTAAGATTTTAAGTCATATATTTATTTCAAGAACTTAAACGTAACCACCTAATAATTATGAGCATAGTGATAAAGTCAATTTCATGTATGTGAAGTGTGATTATGAGAAGATAACGAGAACAATGATTATGAGTCCCCTCTCAAATAGTATCTTCCACTTATTTATTACTCCCTCCAACTCTAAATATAGAACATAGTTAGTTAGGTGATATAAGGACAAGAAGGAGTAATATCTAGTCTTAATCCTTTTTACAAGTAATATCTAGTCTTAAACCAAATATAGATATTAGCAAACATTTAGATCAAATAGCTGTAGGTTGTTCCAGTAAATAGTGGTTTCATGATTGAGATCTAGATGTGTAGACATGATAATTACTTGAAGATAGCGGTGCTCTTCTATTGTTGGCCTATATTCCCATGAACCGGACTAATCGTTTGCTAGTTGTGCTGGATACATGTGGATAAATAAAAAACATAAATGGTCTTTATTAGTATGTAATTGGGTTGGTCATTCATTACAATTTTACCAATACTATGCCTATTTAAAATATCATTAATTGAAACTCCTATGGCTTGTTATATGAAATTCATATTAATAAGACTGTCAATTTGAGGGTTCATTTATTTAGAAAAAGTAAATGATTTAATCATCACTTTTCAATTTCAATGAGATAGTTAGATCTTAGAGGTGCCTTAAACTAAGAACAAGAGGGAGTATATGTGTGTGAGGCCTCCTTTGATCGTATAAATTAATTAAATAAATTTAACTAGATGCAAGACTCGTGAACTTTTAGAGAAATATTTTTTTTCTACAATTAATTTTGAATAATATCGAAACATTATATAATAAAACAAATTACATGCATGCATGGATAATATATATATATATTCATAGGGATAAAGTATTTTTTTTCTTAAAAGTAACCACCAAAGACCACCGGGTATAAGGAAGTTATTTGAGAAGGAATATTGCCCCGAAAGTTACTAAAATGTAGCAATATTTCCCCATCGTTACTCGATGTCAAATTTGACTGCTTGTTTGACTTATATAGCACACTTAGAATAGCCACGCCATCATGTTCCCTATACCATCCCAACTAGAAGTAGCCGTCATCGTTGTCATTTCCCTCTCTTCCTAGCAATAGCCCATTAGTTCCTACTCTCTGATTTTTCTTCCATTTTTCTTCTTAGACATTGCCCAAAAGTCGAGCTGAATTAATGGGCTGTGGCTAGGAAGAGAGGGAAGAAAAATCAAAGAGCACAAATTAATGGACTATGGCTAGGAAGAAAGAGGTGTTAAAGCAATAAAATAACTAAGCACAATTAGTGTCTTGTACACTAATTAAGAAACTCCATGACCAAGAGGTTGGTGCTCAACTTCTACACTGCCACAGAACCGAAGCGATATGGGATTGAGCTCGAGCACTCACATGTGCTTCCTCTAAGCCCAAAATCCTCAAGATGGAGGAGTATTTAGCAAAGATTAAAGGCTGAACTACATAGCATAAAGAAGAATACCCTCAAGATGGAGGAGTATTTAGCAAAGATTAAAGGAGTAGCAGATAGACTAGCTCTAGTTGGAGCACCTGATTAAGATGAAGATCTAGTGTTTCACACTTTAAACGGACTGGATGCTGACTATAATGCAATCATGTTCAAACTTATTGATCAATCACACATCTCGTAGTTATAGGCACAAGCCTTACTTCTTGCTTTTGAAAGTTTCCTGGACCAACTCAACTAGCTCTCGACTCTATGCATCCGGCCAAAAGGAAACATCGCTCAGAAAGAAGATGCTAGCCAATCCTTTGACAATGAACATGGCTCTTGGCGAGGAAATTGAGACTCCAGAGGTGGTCGATGTGACCGAAGAGGTAACCATGGTGGCAACTATCCTTTCTATCGCTTGTGTGAGCACATTGGACACCGTGTGAAAGATTGCTTTCACAGATTTGATAGAAATTTTCAGGGGGGCCTCGGATGCCCCTTATTTTTGGGACAGCTGCCATATATTTTTTTTGTTTTTTATATGATTAGATTCTACATTAAAAGAGTGATATTTGGATATATTATGAGAAAAAAACGGTTATGTTTTTAATTTTTTATGATTTTTCAAAGATTAGGTTTTAAAAAATAAGATGCTTTTTTTTAATTAAGAGTACTTAATATTTGAAAAATCATAAAAAATAAAAAACATAACCGTTTTTTGCTCATAATATATCAAAATGTCACTCTTTTAATGTAGAATCTAATCATATAATTAAAAAGAAAAGATATGGCAGCTACCCCAAAAATAAGGGGCAGCTGAGGCTGCGCTGCCAAGGCCCCCCCACCCAAATTTTCAACCTACTTCTCATCATAGTTGTTATTCACCTGCCCACTCATCTCCTCAAAGTTTTTATGCTAACTCTGAAGTATAGCTGATCCCAAATGGAACATGGATAGCAGAGCAAATTAACAAAGACTGGTAAGTGTTATTTATATACTTGGGCTGGTGAGCAAATGCAAGTGACTGGTATTGGATATGTATCTCTCCCCTAATCTAATTCTAAATTTCAACTTAAAGATGTTCTATTAGTTCCTAATGCCAAAAATAGTCTGATGAGTGTGCATAAACTGATTGAAGATAATTATGTGGATGTTTCCTTTACTAATTCTGGATGTTTTGTGAAGGATAGAGAAACAGGGCAACTTCTAATGGTAGGAACACCTAGTCAAGGGATGTATCCCATGGCTTAAAGGACTAGGAATCAAGTACAAGTTTATGCAGAAAACTTTCCTTATAGCATAATAGATAATGAATTTCTCTTATGGCATTACAAGTTATGCTATCTTAGCACTAGATTTTTGAAAAAACTTGTGACTAAATGTAATCATAATGTAGCAGTGAAAGAAAAATTTATTTGTGAAGCATGTTAATATGGAAAATCTAAATTTCTACCGTTTGAGATATCTGTTTTGTGTGCTTCTTCTCCTTTAGATCTCTTAGACACAAATCTGTGGGGTCCTTCTCCAACATTATATGTGCAAGTGTACTGATTTTACATATATTTTCTCGATGACTAAAGTAGATACACAGTGTTATATCCTCTAAAACACAAGTGGCAAGCAGTAAATGCCTTTAAACATTTATGCAGAAAATAAGATTATCATCATGAACATTAAGGCAATACAATGTGACAATGGTGCTGAATTTAAACCTTTTATTCCAATTGCTGAAGCTGATGGAATTAATATGAGATTCACATGTGAAAGTGGCAGGAATGTACAAGAGGGGGTGAATTGTGCTAATAAAAATTTAAGCAATGATACACAGTTTATACCATGGTAATGAAACCCGGACCGGCCGGGTTAGACCGTAAACCGTTGACCCGGCCACTTATCCGGTCCGGTTAAGGCTCGGACTCGGCACAGACTCAGCTCGGAGTGAACCAGTGTAACCCGGAGTAACTCGGCCATAAACCGGCAAACCCGCTGGGTTGTGCGGGTTACATGGGTTATTTCATTTTGAGATCCCAGATGCCAAAAGATAAAAAAATGATAGATCAGGGGAAAGCATACTAAAAATCTCGAAGTAGAGGTTAAAGAAGACAGAGAAAGATGAAGGAGAACTAAGAAAGAAAAAGCCAGCCAGACATTTGTTGGATATGCTTAGTTTTGATGATGTCAAATATAAGAGTTAAATGTAGGAAGCAAAAAGTGTGTATAAAGTGTTTATCTCCTACTATCTATTAGACTATGTTTGCTATATGTTTACTGTGATTGAAAACATTGCATACATAATTACATAACATGTCTATTGGCTCAGATTGCATACATAACAGCATGTAACTTAGTCTGGAATAAACTGAGATAAAGAATCATGATGACTAAGTAGAAGTTCTATCGCTAATATGTTTATCATCACTAATAGGAAGAAATTGAGCTAGCTAGGCAAAGAACAGATTCTCTATCGCTAAGCTAAGAGCCTATCGCTAATCTGGAAAGCTTAGGTTAACAATGGCTAATGAGGACTTAGCAGTAATCTATTGAAAGAGCAATATCTCTATCGCTAAAGGTCTTCACCATAGCTAATGGAATGTGTTGAGCCAGCCTAAGCAAGCAAAGAATAGATTACTATCATTGAGCTCAATCACTATCGCTAAAGCCCCACAGATAACAATGGAAAACTAAGGGGAAGAATGTTAGATCAGCTAGCAAGTGAACTAAGTTAGCTAGCGATAACAGGTTAAGCTATCGATAACAGAGTACTTCAGATAATAGACACTCAGATAGCTAAACAAACTTGCGATAACAAAGGTCACTAGCGATAACGCATCTATCTATCTATAAGAGAATGCTCATTGTGACAACTTAGACAATCTGATAAGCTGATACATTGAGCTAATGGACTAAGCTTGCGATAACATCTGCTGTGCATTACATGATTACTTGTTTTAGCTAACAGCTTAAGTGCAGGATTTACACTGTCAAGATAGCGATAGCCAAGGGAGCTAGCGCTAATGAAAAAGCTGACATGCAAGTACAGTGGTAGGTAGCAGCAGGTTATCGTTACTCACAGTCTCCATCTCTCTCTTAGCTCATCCTCTGCAAGATAAAGTGAAGCAAGAGAAGAAAGCTGATTGTCAACGGCTAGTTCTCCAAGTCTCCAACGGACAGAAAAGTATAATACCCTATATAAAGACTTGAAGACATCTGGAGCAAAGTGACACATACGACACACTACACAAGATGAATCAATGACAAAAACAGAGGGCTCTGCATAGAATACACAGAGTATCAGTTATATACAAGTGAGCCCAGAAATGATGAGTTGAGCGCATTAGAAAAGAAGAGCTAGAGCACACATTGTTCAGATTATTAAGCTCTAATTTGTATTTCATCATACATTTTTCTGTACTTCAGTGATTATCAAAATCCCTTCTTTGAGAGAAGTAAATTTCATTGTAAACATTCTGATCTAGTGAGTGAAGCTCAAGATTGGGTAATCTTGAGTGGGAAACAGTTTGTATCCTTACAGGTTGTAAGGGGGAGCATTTAGAGGGAGTCTAAAGCTTGTTAAAAGGTTGGCAGGTGATCCCATGTTGTAAAACCTGTGGTAAAGGCTTCACAAGTGCCCGGCTAAACTTGTGGGTTGTAAAGGCTTCTCTTGTGTCCGGTCTAAACAAGAGGGTAGTGGAAATCTCAGGTGGAGCCTGAGAACTGGATGTAGGTCAGGGTTGACCGAACCAGGATAAATACTGTTTGCATTATCTCTTTCCTTATCTCTCTTAATTTCCAGCATATCTACATTATATATCTCTTAGTGCATTTAACAGTTTTAAAATACTCTCAGTGATAGACTGAAAAGGTTTTTGAAGATTGCCTTCATTGTGTTTTTAGAAAAGAGAAGAGTTGAAAAGAGTTTAAGTTTTTATCCCATCACCCAATTCACCCCCCTCTTGGGTGACAGCCAGCACTAACAACATTCTTCATCAGTAGAACTCCACGACTTATCATCCTAAACATTTTGAGTTATTCTTCATCTTTGGGGACCGAGGCCAACCGGATTTTTATTTCTCTCGCCTTTCTAAAATCAACTGATAGAACTGATAGCGAAAACCTGAAACTTAGAGTCGGAGCATACGATTGTTCACACCGTAAGTGCACGGGTCGCTCCAAGTAATAAAGTGATAAGAAAATATCGGTCCCACGAGGATTTGGTTACAAATGTGATCAAATAGAAGGCTTAGTGAGTTCAATTAAGTTGAGCTAAAGCAAATTTTGGTTGGAAGAGTTAATTAGTAGAAAACTAGCATTAAAAGTAGAAGTTGATTATTACAATTGACTCTTTGACTTTAAGGATAAAATGGAGCCTAGAATTACTTATCCCCCTTGTATTTCAAAACCTCTAAATAACCTCCTCTCACAAATGCTTTTAATAAATATACATGTATTAGCCTAGGGTTCAAAATATACTTGTAAAAGCTCTCTCAAGTCAAGAACAAGTGTCTCATTTCATTAATTGCTCAATCTCTTGTTACAATTAATAAAACCCAATTTCCAAACTCCAACCCTAATGTGGCTATGCAAGGCTAATAAGTATATCTCTATCTTACCAACAAAACCATCCATTCATCAAGCAAATTTCAAGTTCTTGCACAATTTCACCCAAGTTCTACATTTAACCAAGCTCTCTCAGCTTCAATCAAATTAACAAAACATCTAAATGGTGATCAAGCATGTAGAAGCATTAAGCAAAGAGTAAAATAAACACATATATACCATTAATCACAAAAGGAGAGGAGTATTAAAGAGTTAATCCATACAAGGGTTCAAAATAATCCTAGATAACAAGTTTAGCTACTCATAGTCAATGAAAAACTACAAATCCAAGGAGAAAATGTAGCCATAACATAAAACAAGAGAGGGAAGGACGATGAAGAAGAAAAACCAAAGAAATTAAGCTCCAAATCTCTTCCAAAGCTCAATCCTTGCTTCCTTCTCTTCAAAAACCAAGCCCTAGCACCCCAAAATGCTCCAAAGTTGCCCAGAGAAGTCGAGAATCTCAGCCTCCTTTGATTTCTCCCCTTAAAAACCTAAATTTCCTGTCATATCAGTGCTGTGCGTTTTGCCGTTGCGACTGAGCCGCAACCCAGAAATTTAAGCTGCGGCTCAGTTTTCCTTTGTCTAGAATTGAGCTACAGCCTGATTTTTGAGCTGCGGCTTGGTTTTCTATTGTCCTAAAGTGAGCTGCGGCCCAGAAATTGAGCTGTGGCTCAATTTGCCTCTTGAAAAATTTGGGTTCTTTGTTTTGAAAATGAAGTATTCCATCCATCTTTTGCCATCATTTTCCGCATCTTTGATTTCCCAAATGCCTTGGCTCTAATTCTCTTTCCCAAAACACCTCTTGCACAATAATAAATTTAATGAGCTCATGTTAAACAAAGAGGGAATCCCAAAATAAGCACAATTTAGCACAAATTGCAACCAAAAACATCATGCCCACTTTTCTATCTTTGAGCATCCAGAATATGTATAAATCCTTCAAAAATGTATGAAATCCAATTGAAAATGTGCCAAAAGACATGAATTCCAATATGTTAAGAACGATCTTAATATCAAGAGAGATGTTTTCAAGGTGAAGATCATGACCGTTCATTTTCAAATAAAAGGTTGTGATTTTATTTATAAAAAGGAGATACAAACAGTCATATGTCACATCTCATCACACATCTCCCAACATCAGGTCATTTGCCACATTTACACGTTTTTGCTTCTGAAAATGCCAAAGTCATTTTTGAAATTGGAACCTGAATAAGATTGACTGGATTGGAGAGAGATTCACCTGGGAAAAAAACCTTACAAAAGAGCGAATTGACTGGGCTCTATGTAATGGTGATCTTTTGCAAAAACTTCCCCTGGTTAAGGTGCACTACCTTCAAAAATTCAGGTCTGATCATAGGCCCCTTATGATCAGAACCAAACTAGATTAGTTAATTAGAAGGAGAGAAATCCCTTTTTGTTGCCAGGCAGCTTGGCTTATGGAGGACGGTTTCAGGGAATTAGTGACAAGAAGCTGGGAAAATGGATCTTGGGAGGAGAAAATCAATTCTTTTACTTTGAACACTATAGAGTGGAAGAAAAACAAGGTGGGCAACATTTGTTCAAGGAAAAGGGCCCTCATCAAAAGAATCACGAGGGTAGAAAGAGTAAGAAGTAACAAGGATAATCAATACTTAGTCCAGGTAGAGAGGGATCTTTGGAAAGAGTACAATAGAACTTTGGCCCAAGAAGAGCTTATTTGGTACCAAAAATCAAGGTGTAATTGGTTGAAGTGGGGGATAAGAATAGCAAATTTTTTCATGCTGCTACCATGAATAGAAGAAGAAGAAACAGAATAGATGGCCTGAAAAATGACCAAGAGCAGTGGATTTTTGACCAAGAAGTGTTGAAAAACATGGCTCTAGACTTCTATAAAAATCTGTTAAGTGGTAATCCAAATGATACTCATCAGCTCTACTCTATCAAGACCTTTCCTCGGCTACATGAGAGGGAAATTAGATCCATTGGTGCGGATGTGGGGGATACTGAAATTAAACATGCTACTTTCGATCTGGGTGCTTTTAAGGCACCGGGTCCTGATGGCATTAAGCTTTCTTCTATCAAGATCTCTGGGGTATAGTGGGTATTGATATGTGTCGCATGATTAAGGAAACTTTTTCTAATCCCATACTAGTGCAACAGCTTATCCAGACCGACCTAGTCCTAATCCCCAAGAAGGAAGTTCCAGAATACATCAAAGACTTCAGACCCATCTCTCTATGCAATGTAAGCTATAAGGTGATTACAAAGATTATTAGCAGAAGACTCAAGGGAATCATGAGTAAGGTAGTGGGCAAACATCAATGCAGTTTCATAGCTGGGCGTCAGAGCAGTGACAATATTATTATTGCCCAAGTGGTGATTCCTTCCATGAGGGAAAACAAAAGGAAAAATGGTTGGCTTACAGTAAAGGTAGACTTGGAGAAGGCTTATGACAGATTGGAATGGCCGTTCATTTTTGATACTCTGTCCAAAGTAGGTATTGAGGAGCATATGTGTAGGCTTATCATGGCTTGCATCACCAGTGCTTCTTTTCAGGTGCTATGGAATGGAGACAAGACTGAAGAATTTAAATCATCAAGAGGGATCAGGCAAGGTGACCCAATTTCCCCATATATTTTCACATTATGTATGGAGAGACTGAGTCACTTAATCCAGGACGCGGTGGAAGAGGAAGAGTGGGAGCCAATCAGATTGACAACAATGGGACCTCCGATAACTCATCTTTTATTTGCTGATGATTTAATCCTCTTTGGGGAAGCATCTTCTGATCAAGTGGACACAATGATGAGTTGCTTGGACAAGTTTTGCAGGGCTTTGGGTTAGAGAATGAACAAGGACAAAACAAAGATCTATTTCTCTAAAAACGTTCATTTTTCTAGATCCTTTGCTCTGAGCCAACGTATGGGAGTAGGACTCACGGGAGACCTAGGGAAATATTTGGGTATTCCTCTCATCCACAAAAGAGCTACTTACCCTTTGTTTACTCCTATCTTGAACAAAGCTCACAACAGGCTTTCCGGTGGCAAGGGAGATATTTAAACATGGCAGGAAGAGCAACCCTTATCAAAGCTGTCCTTGATGCCTTGCCGGCGTATTATATGTAGACAATTCTCTTACCTAAGAAGTTGATCAAAGGCCTTGAGAAAGCTAGCAGGGGTTTCTGTGGGGTGAAAGCAAGGAGAATAGGAAAGTCCACCTGATTGCTTGGGATGACATTACTAGGGATAAGGTGGATGATGGCTTGGGCATTAAAAATCTTAGACTCCAAAATGAGGCGTATATGTTGAAACTTTGCTGGAACCTGGTTACGAACCAAGAGGCCCTCTGGGTGCAGGTACTTAGAGATAAATACAAGTGCGGTTTCACTACAATCCCAGATGTGAAGGGAGTTAAATCTTCCTCACTAACTTGGAAGCGTATCTGTGCAGTTTGGAAGAAGTTTAAAGATAGGCTTGGCAAGAAAGTGGGAGATGGTAGAAACATGAATATGTGGTTCGAGAACTGGTCAGAACTAAATGTCCCCCTCATTGATGTTATCCCTGAATTAGAGGGTTTTGTGAACAGGGAGGAAAGGGTCTGTGATTACAAGAATATTTTGGGGGAGTGGGACATTCCTAAACTGAGTTTTTGGTTCCTACAATAAACAGTCAATCGTATCACTTGCGCTCACCCACCCCGTGAGGAGAGAGGAGAGGACAAATTCTATTGGAAACCTTCTAATGATGGATGCTTTTCTATTAAATCTGCATATAACTCTCCTTTTGCAGGTACCCACGATCGAGGATAATCAATCTGGAAAGTCTTGTGGAGCTGGAAAGGTCCAGAAAAAATCAAATCTTTCCTATGGCTATTCACTCATGGACGAGTCCACACTATGGCACTTAGGGAAGGAAGAGGACTGTTGAACTCAAGCAAATGTCCACTACGTTGTGAAGATATGGAGAGTGTTATGAATATGATTCGAGATTGTAAGGAGATCAAGCAAAAGTGGAAACTCTTGGTGAACCCAAATCAATGGGAGCCCTTCTTTGAGCTATAAGGTGTAGACTGGGTAAAATGGAACTTGCAACACGAAGCCGGTAGGGAACACACCAAAAGTCTTCAATGGCCCTTACTTTTTGGATATTTTTGTTGGGACGTATGGAGTGCTATATGTAGTCAAGTTTTTGAGGCAACATGGGAGGCGAAATCATGAAATGTGGAGAGAACTTTCTTTCTTGTGTGTGTAGACAAGCAACTGAAAGAAAATCACATTTTCTTCTTGGGAGAACCAACAATAAGGAGGAGCAATAGTCAAGATGATGAAGAAGCCTACAAACTTGAAGTAGATGGATCAGTCCTCCAAGATGGTCGCAGTGGCTGTGGAGGCTTGATTAGAAATAGTGGAAACGAATGGGTGTGTGGTTTCAATTGTAAGTTAGCAAATGTACCCCCCACTATTGCTGAAATTCTTGCAATAATTCAAGGTCTTCATATATGTCAGAATAGAAATCTGGAAAATATCACCATCCATACAGATTCAGTGGAGGCAATCAATTTGATTCAGCTTGGTTGTCATGATAACCACCCATACAAAGACGTGATCGAGGATGCAAGAAGATAGGTGTATAAAGAATGGAAGATTAATTTACAACACAAGAGCAGGGACCAATTGGAAATGGCGGACACATTTGCTAAAATGTCGCATGAGCAGGAATGCATTTTCAATTTTTTTGAACAACCGCCAATTATTGGGAGCCAACTTGTAATTTCTAGACCAGATCTCGAAGGCACTATGCCAACCTGTAGTAGCTAGTGTTTTAATGTAAGCATCATTTTATATTCAAAAAAAAAAATTGGAAGCTCACTTATTTTCTTACACTAAAATGAGAAATTTAGGTTGAAAACAGCGTAGGGAAATGTCTTGTTATTCTACTTCCAAATATTTTAAACATAGTTTGATAGACAAATAATTTAATGCATATTACTTATAATTATAATTATATTATATATTAGCTTATAATCAAAGAAAATTATTTTTGAGAAAAAAATAATACATATAAATATCATTAAAGTGATTTATTTTACATAATTAATCTCTCCTAAAAAATTAATTTAGTCTTATATTTAGGACCAAAGCTATTTAAGTTTCTTTTTAATGATAAATGCTTTAAATTTCATTCTTATTATTTTTAATTTAGATCTTATTTGTATAATTTTATATGGATATTTTTGTATATTTTGACTACATACTAATTTAATCATGACCGGGCTGACTACGGGTTGACCCCTGAGTTAACCCACTGACCCTCAACCCACTGCCTCGGTCGGTTCATTGACCGATCTAAGTTTAATTACCTTGGTTTATACTGGTTCAGCCCAACTCTTGGCC
This sequence comes from Mimosa bimucronata, assembly GCA_037074515.1. Lineage (NCBI taxonomy): Eukaryota > Viridiplantae > Streptophyta > Magnoliopsida > Fabales > Fabaceae > Mimosa > Mimosa bimucronata. The sequence goes on from CM073446.1 coordinate 10,484,475, forward strand.
TACGTCCAGTTCTCCAACTTTCAGTTGGGTTCCACTAAAATCTTCAAGATTCAATTAGGCTCTTGATTGCCTTTACAGTGATCCCTTAGTAAGAACTTTCTTTTATAGATCACTCCCCATTACAACTTGTAAAATTACAACCCACTCTTAAGATCTCACTATTTTAAGAGTAATCCTCACTTAGAATGAAATTACAAAGACTTGTTCACTCAATGAACAAATTTTGATACACACTGAAGTACAAGTATAATGAATGAATGTAACTAAGAGTAGGTGAGTATTGAATGCAGGAAGTATTGATTGATTGAGAGTGTATTCAATGTATTCAATCAATTGCTACACCAACTTCTTCACTAAGGGCCTTTATAGATGTGTATGGAATTCTGGCCGTTGGTGAGCTTATAGTTGTTGTATTTGATGTGGATGTGAGATGATAAATCTTGATGAAATGTTGAATTGATGATGTTCTTGTGTTGCATTAACTCCCTTGTACTTGGTTAGCTTATGTAATACCCCTATATTATAATTAGTAGTGTAATTACTAAATTTATTATTCTTGTAGCTTGTGGACAAAGAGAAGTTTGTAGCTTGATGGCATTGGTGATGGTTGAATGTTTCATCGGTTCTAGGTTCGAATCCCTGCTTGAGCAAAGGATTATTTTTATTTTGTCTTGGCACTAGGGAAATGACTTATAATAAAATATAGAAAGCTCTAAATTTTTCTCTAGCTTAAGGGGTCCAGATTTTTCTTACCTGGGGTCCAGATATTTCTAGCTTAATCCAAATTGGACAGAAATTTCAATGAGCTTATGAGCATAAAATCCCTAGTCCCTTGGATCCTTTCTTCTCCAACACTTCTCCTACTTCCTCTCCGACGGTGGTGTGTGTGTCAAGAACAACCATCGTCTTCTTCTCTTCCATTAAAGAATCTGGTGTTGCTGTTTCTTTTTCCCATCGTTTCTGCGACTATGTAGTTGCAGAATTTGGTGAGTTGCAATTTCTTCCTCTCTTCTCTAGCTATATATGTGTATATGTATAAGCTTTAATATTAAATTTTCTGGGTCGTTGCTGAACAACTTCTGCTTTGATTTTAATGGCCTTGCATGCGGTATATTTTTTTAAACTGGTTGTTGCTGATTATGAGAAAGATTAAGACTTGGAATATAAGTTTAGGGAAATTGTTCAATTGAGAAGCCTAATGTTAAAGAACAGTGATTTATACCATGTCAGCGAATTAAGTTTCACATATTTGAGTACGCGGAGTAGAGACTATTCTACCAAGATTGGAATAGAAGGTTTAATAGTTAAGTGGTGAATGTCGTTATTATTTAAATTTGTAATTTTATAATAGAAAGGTATTAAAGTTGAAGTTTTCTTCTCTTGAAATATTGTTGCAGTTTTGAGATTAAAATGATGTATTCTATTTAGTAAATTAAAGTGGCTCATGAAGCTTGAGCTTATGTTGATGATTGTATAAACTGGGAAGGCATTGTCACGAAGATTTTTTTCTTGAATAGAAGTAATGAAAACTTTATTTAGAGTTATAATTGGAGTAATATTATGTTTATGGGGCACTGGTAGGAAATTAAGGAGTGAACATGATTCCAAATTTGACAAACAGGAGTTAGTTCTATGGTCAAAAGCAAAGCGTAATAGGTAAGTGAATAATGTCCCATTAGAATTATTATAAATGATGTTATTATTACTTGTTGTGTTTTTATAGTAATTACCAAATTTACAGGCATTATCTCATCAAGAAAAGTTTATTGGAGATGTGTTATTTTCTTGTTGAATATTGAAATGAGTAAAGGATGATGATTTTATTTGTGGTCATATATTCTTCTATTGGTTCACACATGTTCATGGTTGGACATAATAAGAAAAGTTTTCAGATATTGTTTGTGAAACTTCATGCAAAAAGTTTTTAGATATTGTTTGTGTAACTTCATGCTCGGGTACTCCATTATAAAGTATTTGAGACAAGCTATCATTATGAAAAAAAGATATTTTCATTGATTTTGATCGATTATTAGCCCCATGCATGCTTGAAATTCTTACGAAAGGAATGAATATAGAATGCTGGTTGCTAACGGCAGTTCCGATAGCCCTTGGTGCACCATGGAAAACTCGAGCTCGCTTGACATTCATGGGCATTGCACTCACACTTGAGATTCGTGGAATTCATTCTCACGCTTGTTAATCGTGGGTCTTGTACCTGCGCTTGTTTCATGGCCTCGTGCTGCGCTTGCTTGGTTACTTACCCTCATGGACTTTGTGTCCATGCTTGTGTTTGTAGTCTCGAGCTGCGCTTGGTTAGTTACCTTCGTGGACTGTGTATCCACGCTTGTCATTTCATTTTGTTGATGTCCTACGAAAAGAGGAAATTTAAGATTAAATGCTCTTAAAACTGATTATGTTAAACAAACCATTGTACCTAATATTTCATATTTACTTTGTATTCATCTTCATGCAATGAATGATATTTTATATACTTTTAATCATGATATTGATAGAATATTATAGAAATTAAAATTTGTTGTTATAATGTTAATATTGAAGTTGAATCCATTAAAATGAATTCTTCAGTATTCTATTTATATATTTTTTTATGAATGGGACGTTATTCACTAGAAAAATATTTTTGATTTCAGACAGTATGGCCTATCATGTCTCTCCTGCGGTGAATTGATGGGTCTTATCGTTGAAATGATGAAGTACCATAAAGGCATGTCTTCACTATGACGTAAAAGTCAAGTTTATGAGTTATTTTGAAAATCTTGTTTTAGGTGCTCCATGTAAACTATAGTTAGGATCCATGCATGCCTTCCTTATATATGTTGTATACTTGTTAGTGTGGAGCAGAGCTCCTCACGTAGAACTATTATTATATATATGTGTGTGTAATGTTGTGAGACTATTACGAGGTCATATTAGAAGAGAAGTGTTTGCCGAAGTTTCTATATTTATTAAATGACTTCGTAATTTATATAAAATGCATTTAGCATCTATATTTTATATTGTATTAAAGTCTATTAATATATTGGAAGGAATTTTACATTTTACATAGGTAAGGCTTATGGGATGTGGGTTTTCTCATATTCTGAGCCTGTCATGCCTCAATTTTCGGGGTGTGACAGCTTTAGTTCTTCTCTCTTCATTAATTGTAGAAAGCAAATCTAGTTTCAAATGGCTCAATTTTTGAGTCTGTGTGAGTAACATTAACTTCCCGAAATAGGTCTGACATATTCTTCACATAAATGGCCTAAACATTCAAATCCATCTCCAGATTGATTATAAAGCTTTATTCGATCACTGCTTCTGTTCTCTGACCGATTACACATAGATCAGGCTTAGATTAGGACCTGCATCACTTGAACATGAGATTAGATAAAATGCCACGCCTGATCGATCACAAGGTATCTTGATTAATCATGCTTCATTGATCGAATAGGCTTAAGTTATGTTGGTCTTGTTTCATAATCCTAGACTTTCATAATCGAACACTGGATATCACTCACATACTCTCTGATCGATTAGGCGATTATGATCTAATAGGCTAAGATTAGGACTTGAATTACAACTGAGAAGTCTTGATGTGTCCTGATCGATCATACCCTTTCATTCTATCACACTAAGATTACTACGTTTGTTTTCCAATTAAATTTAAACTTCTCTAATCAATCACAGGGCATCCTGATTGATTAGGCGGCCATTCTTATAAATTATACTTATTCAAACATTTTCCTGATCGATCATAACATTTGATTCTTAATTGATTATCTCTCTCTGATCGATTAGGCAATGACTTAGGATTTCTATCAGATTATTCTAAGTTCATTCCAGTTCTAAGTCCAATATTTCTTTATGCCTAAATTATGTTTAGTTATAATCAAAACTCATTATTCTAAAAACATGTCCCTACACATCAGTACATAATGGTAGAGTAGAAAGGAAACATCGACATATAGTTGAAATGGGTCTTAGATTGCTAGGCCAAGTACACATGCCACTGACATATTGGGTGGAAGCTTTTCAAGAAGCATTATATTTGATCAATCGATTGCTCGCTCTGTAACACCCCAAAATTTAAAAAATGGATATAAGGAGTTATTTAAGGTTTTGGGAATGTTATTAAAATATTAAAAAGCATTAAAAATAAATTTATGATGTGTTACGTATTTTTAATAATTTGTAAGGCTTATTTTCTTTAGGAAACAAAGAGAAATAATTAGAACATAAAATTTAATTTGAAAAAAATTAACAAGGGAATATTTAGAATCTTGGGGTATTGGTTAAATTTTAAAAAGCTTTATAAATAAATTTGGACATTAAAGCATATCTAGAGAAATTATTTTGGGGTTTTTTTGAAGTTTCTAAACCCATAAAAACAAAGCTTAGGTTTCAATTTAGGTGATTTGGGAAGAGATTTTAAGAGGGGAGTCGGTTTTGGTCGGATTGCTCTAAGAACCCCAAATTGGGTACTATTCACCGGCACTGATTGGAAGGTGATTTCAGGTTGAACTGAACCCAGGTTTAATAAAACTTAGTTAGAAGTAAGATGAGGTTAAAATATTAAGTTGTATGTAGAATTTCTGAGGTTTTGGGAATTTCACCTCTGTTTCTGGTCGAATTTCTGCCCTTTCTTCTTCAATTTTGTTCTCTACTTATGATGAAGAGGATGGAATTGATATTTAATTGGGTAGAATTGATGTTGATTGAATGCAAAAGTTGTGATTTTTCTTCTTCTTGGTTTGCTCTGCTCAGCCAGATACAGGGGAAGGGGGAATTTGTTCATATTAGGATTAAATTGGAATATGATGCTCTGTTTTTTTATAGTTGTGCATGAAGTCTAAACTGATTATTCCTTGTTCTGGTTGGTATTTCAATGAAGAAGAGGAATTTATAATAAGGGAAGTGAAATGGGAATTGGTATTGATTGTATATGAATGATTCTTATTTATATGTTGAATTTGGTTCTTCTCTTTTCTTTCTTCCTATTCTGTTCGGCTGAGTCCAGAAAAAAAAGGGATGGGAAATTTGATGGTGTTAGGCATAAAGTGGGATTATATTATGTAATTAAAGTGCTATGATGATGGACTTTGATTGGTAGAAATTTTAATAATGAGCTGATTCTATAACACGTCAAATTTTAAAAATAGATATAAGGAGTTATCTAAGGTTTTGGGAATGTTATTAAAATATTAAAAAGCATTAAAAATAAATTTATGATGTTTTACGTATTCTTAATAATTTTTAAGGCTTATTTTCTTTAAGAGACAAAGAAATAATTAGGAGATAAAATTTAAATTGCAAAATGAATTAATAAGGGAATATTTAGAATCTTGAGGTACTTTTAAATTTTAAAAAGCCTTATATATAAATTTGGAAATTAAAGCATATCTAAAGAAATTATTTTTGGAGTAAATTCAGATTAAATTAAAAAGGAAATAGTAATTAAAATTTTCAAAGAAGGGCATAATGGGAAAGAGGAAATAAAAATGACAATATCTGTCCCTAGTTAAAGATATCTTCAGTTAAAACAGGAGGGGCAAAATGGTAAATTACTTATTAAAAATATCAACCCTTCCTTCTCCCTTTATTCCCACTTGTTCCTTCATTCCTCACTATCACTCCCTCTCTCATTCCCGATTTCCTTCCCTCTCACTCACCTCCCTTTGTGCTCTTTGTGTTCTGCGGTAGACGACGGCATTTTCGGTGAAGACCAGCTACGAAGTGCGGCGGAAACGCATAGGAAGCTTGCGTCAATCTTAGGTAAAGCTTTTTCCTTTGTTTTCTTACTCTTTTTGGTCCGATTTTGAGAGAGTTTCAAGAGGGTGATTCAAATTTCAATGGTGGTTTTGAAGTTCCTAAATTCAAAAAAATGAAGCTTAGGCTTCGATTAACCACCCTTGTGAACGATTGTGAGCAACAGAGTGGCATTAGTCAAGTTTCCCCAAATTTCTTCCTCGGGTTACTGTTCACCCGACGGGATTTTTGTTGATCTCTGGGTGTTTAATGAATGAAAGCTTGATTAACCATGATTAGGAGTAGTATAAGTTCAAAGAAAGAGTATTACATGGTTGATTTGTTGACGTTTGGGATTTTTGTTTCCTTTCCCCTATTCATTCGAATTTTGTTCCCTCTGTGCCGCTGATTTCTGGTTCATTGAGGGATGTGTTTTGTGATTTTGTTGCTGATGGTGATGAGGGAGGAAGTGGATTGAAGTTAGTTTTTTATGGTTCATTGATGTTAGATTGTCAAGTGTTCAATTTTTCTTCACTCTTGTTGCTCTGGCCGACGGGTTATATTGCAGGGGAGGAGAAAATCTCGTGATATTTAATGGAGTTAAATTGTAGGAAGTTGTTATATAATTTTGCTCTCTGGTGTTTCTGGCCGCTGGGTTCAGTGGTAAGGTTCCAAAGTGCAGATGAATAATTAAATGATGTTAGAATGATGAGGATTGCTTGAATGGTTATCTTGATGTGATCTTTAAATCTTCTAATTCCAAATTGATGTTGATCATATTAAGGTTTGAGTTTGAAAAGCCTTGCTCTGTTTGTGTTATCAAGATTACTGAGGGTTTAATTAAAGAAGTAAAAACAAATAAGATTATTTTAGGGTTAGTTTAGAAACCTTGAAATAAAGAATTAAAGTTTGAATTTGATGCTGAATTTATGTATTAAATAGATGGTTAAGGTCTTTAAATAATGGTTCTTATAGAAACTAATAGTCAGGCTAATTATAATAAATTAAGTTGTAGGTAATTATCATAAATGTGATAGAAAAGTATGATCATTGGAAATTTATTTGAAATCCATTAACGCTTGTGTCTGTATATGTGTGCATTATTTGACGATTGTAAAATGTCTATTTGATGATAGTATAATTAATGATTTAATTGGAGACTAGGATTGGAATATATATATATATATCAGAAAAAGGAAGGGTAGAAATATATATTACTATAGGATCGAGAGAGACACATAGATTTATTTATAGGGTAGATTTTAACCTAAGCCTATATATGTAAGTATATAGGTTTTGATCGGTGATTTGACCTCATCATGGTAATAGTGAGGAAATGAGCTGGTTTATGACTAAGCTTTGGAAACCAGTTAGCAGTTTACTTCAGTAACAATTAAATTGTATTTATAATTTTGTAATATCTGTTGCATTTAATTAGTAAGTTTTTATTCCTTTCATGTTTCATGTTTGGAGTACTCCAGGGCTTAGGTGGGTCGCACCCCCTTTGCTAGATCAGTTATGTTGTAGCTTTAAATATTATAACGAGAAATCCTGCAGGTAAAGCCTCCACTGGTTAACGAATATATTGTTACCAGTGGTTAGTAAGACAAATTAGTAGGATATAAATTATCATTAATTGTACGAATTTATAAAATGTATACATGACAATACTAGCATGAAAATAACAGTTAATGAAAGAAACTGCTATTGGGATTTCTAATCTCACCCCCTCTGTTAGAATAAGGAGTTTTGATGATAACCAAACATAACTTAAGCATAAAGAAAGGTTGGGTAAAGATGAGGAATAGTTTGGAAATAATCTAATAGAAAATCCTAAGTATTGTCTAATCGATCAGGATCGGATTATAATTTAAGGAATTAGTAGCCTAATCGATCAGAGATAGATCAGAGACAGATCAGAAGTAAAAATCATAGGCGCCCAATCGATCAGGGACCCTTGTGATCGATCAGGGACTTTGTGTAATCGATCAGAGGAATTAGAAGAACTTAGTATAATCGATTGGATAAGCCCAATCGATTAGAGGCTCTCTGTGATCGATCAAATGAACCAAAATATAATCCAAACATAATTTATAACTAATTGATCAGCCAGGCTTAATCGATCAGAGGAAATTGTGTGATCAATTAGGCATATGCTACAATCTGAATGTAATCGATTCGACAAGCCTGATCGATCAAGGACACCCTGTGATCGATCAAACGAAATACTTTCTGACTTCTTGTTCAGTGATGCAGGTTCTAATCGATGTATAATCTATGCGTGATCGATCAGTCATCAAGTTCTGTAATCGATCAGAGGGTGTGATTGAAGTGGCGATAGATTTAATTCAAATTGATTTGACAATCTATTTTAAGCTTCCAAAGTATAAAGTTGGTCAGGCCTATTCTGGGAAGTTATCGTTAGACACAAAATCTTCTTTAAAGCCGTTTGATACACCAACCACCTTCTGGAATAAATGAAGAGAGATGTTTTAAAGCAAAACCAGTACAATGGAGTTAATGCTTCACATAACTCAACCTAAATACTCCATCAACATCATTAGATTCAAACAACGGCTATAATCTTCTCTCAACGGGCAAAATTTTAGAGTCAAGTATAAAAGGCCCTGTAAGAAAGTTGGTAGAGAAATCATTGATTGCAACATTGATTATCTATATTAACTATCGCATTCAATACTCACCAATATTTAGAAAGTTCATTGATTGATATTCTTCAGTGTGTAACACAATCTGTTTAATAGTGTGAACAAGCATTCTGTATTTACAATCTAGTGAGGATTACTCTTAAGATAGTGGGATCTTCAGTGTGCAACATTGATTATCTATATTAACTATCGCATTCAATACTCACCCCTCTCTTGTGCATTCCTGCCAATTACATTTGGTATCAGAGCCTGGTCGTCTCAGAATATACTGATCCCACGATCAGGAGAAGTAAAGATCCATAATGGCAGGATACGATAATGTAGTTCCTGAAGGTAGTTCAATTACCAAACCCCCTAGATTCAATGGTGAACATTACACCTTCTGGAAGATGAAAATGAAAGTTTTATCAAATCATCTATATATCAACTCTGGAAGATAGTAGAGGAAGGAGACATCATTCCTATGAAGACAGAGAATGGAGCTCAAGTGCCTACGCTACCCCAAGAACTCTCAGATGATGACAAAGAAGATCTAGAATTAAATAGCAAAGCAGTCCTGATTCTTCATAATGCTCTAAGTCAAAAGGAATACTTTAGAGTATGTCATCTGGAGACTGCCAAAGAAACGTGGGACGCTCTAGCAGTTGCCCATGAGGGAACCGGTGGAGTAAAAACAAGAAGAGTTGAGCAACTAGTATCTGACTTTCATTTATTTAAGATGGAAGAAAGAGAACCAATCAGGGAGCAGGATATCAGATTCACTCATCTAATAAACAATCTTACAGCTCTTGGAAGAAGAATTTCAGAGGCAGAATAGTCTCAAAGATCTTAAAGATTCTTACTCCTGAATGCCAAATGAAGGCCACTGCAATTCAAGAAATGAGAGGAGAATCAATGAGCTCCATCACATCTCTATTTGGGAGTCTGGCTGAGTATGAAACTACAATTAGGACTCAAAGAGAGCTCTATAGAGACAAGAAGAAAAAGAATCTTGCTCTTTCAGCCTCTACAAAAGATGATGAGGATGAGGAAGATGAAGAAGAACTGGATGACGATGAGATGGCCTTTATGGTCAGAAAATTTATGAAGTTCTTCAAAAATAGAGGAAGATTCCAAAGAGGTAGCTCAAGTAACACTAAAAGGGACTTCCAGAAAAATGCTCCTCTATGCCATGAATGTAAGAAGCCTGAACACTTCAAATATGAGTGTCAAGTCTTCAAAGGTTTAAGGAGAAGGAGAAAAAGAAGGAGAAGTTCCAGGGAAAAAAGAAAGCCTATGTTTCTTCTATATGGTGAGATAGCTCAGATTAAGAAGCCAGTGATGCTAAGGAAGCAGCCAACCTCTGTTTGGTAGCTCAAGAGGTATCATCTGACAGTGAGGTATATCATACTGACTCATATTTTCAAGAACTCCAAGATGCATATAATGATATACATGTTGAATTTGTGAAACTAGCAAAGGAGGTATCTGTTTTGAGAAAGAAAAACAAAGAACTTGAAAAGAAAACTGAGGAACTTGATTGCATAAAATATAAATAGATTCCAGAAGAATTTTTTCAAAAGAAAGAGAACTTTGAATGCAAAAACTGTGAAAAACTTTTGAAAGAAAATGAAAAGATTTCTGGGATTTTGAAGAAATTGACTAAGAGCACTGAAACACTTGATATTATGCTAATGAATCAAAAAGCTTATAGAGATAAAACTGGGATAGGTTATGATCCAACTCTTAAATCCTTGAAAAAGAAAAATTCTGCACCTAAAGAGAAATCTTACTGGAAGTTTTTCAGAAAAGCTTCAGAATATTCATCACCATTTAGTTTTTGCAATTTCTATAACAAAAAGGGGCATACTGAATCAACCTGCTATCCTAAGAGATATGGAATATCTGGGTGTCCCTAAAGGGACACATCAGCCTAAAGTCCATCAGGATAAAAGGCAACATACTAATCCCAAAGGACCCAAGAAAATTTGGGTACCTAAATCTGTTTAGTTTGTGCAGGTTTGTATCAAAGCATCCAACAATAACAAGTGGTATATAGATAGTGGATGTTCAAGACACATGACTGGAGATAAAGAGAAATTGGACAATCTGATCATGAAGGATGGAGCTAAAGTCAGTTTTGGTGGAGAATTTGAGAACCAAGAATTCCTGGAGCTGTGTGAAGAAAATGGCATAAATCACAAATTTTCATCTCCCAGAACACCACAACAAAATGGAGTAGTGGAGAGAAAGAATCTTGTACTCACAGAAATGGCCAGAACAATGCTTAATGAAAAGGAAGTATCTCAAGTATTCTGGGCAGATGCAATGAGTACGACTTGCTACATATCCAACAGAGACTACATACGAAAAGGAATGGATAAAACTCCTTATGAACTTGACAAAGGAATAAAGCCAAATGTAAGTCATCTCAATGTCTTTGGTTCCAAATGCTTCATCCATATCAATGGAAAAGTAAACTTAGGTAAGTTTGACCCTAAAGTTGATTCTGGAATTTTTATTGGGTTTTTTAACAGAATTAAGGCCTATAGAGTATTTAACAAAAGAACCTCTACTGTTGAAGAGTCAGTCCATGTAGTATTTGATGAAACTGACTCTGAACAGAGACCATTAGTAGAAGAATATGATTTTTTAAACAAAGCTTAAGCCTCAACACAACCAATATCATCACCAGATGAAGAAGGCCAAGAGAATGATTTTTATGATGAACCAGCAGGTCCCTCAACCTGGAGACATCATAAGGATCATCCTCCTGAGCAAATAATTTGTGATGTTAGTGGGGGCTTCAAAACCAGAAGCCAGATTCAAAATGAAATGCATTTTGCTGCATTTATTTCTGAAATTGAACCCTCTTGCATTGAAGAAGCACTAACAGATTGTGACTGGATAGTTGCCATGCAAGAAGAGCTCAATCAATTTGAAAGAAATCAAGTTTGGGACTTGGTTCCAAGACCTTCAAACTATCCTATTATAGGAACCAAGTGGGTTTTCAAAAATAAACTTGATGAATCTGGAACTGTGGTCAGAAACAAGGCAAGACTTGTGGCTAAAAGGTATAACCAAGAAGAAGGCATAGATTCTGAGGAGACTTTTGCCCCAGTTGCAAGACTGGAAGCAATAAGGCTCTTATTAGCCTTTGCATCCCTAAAAAATTTCAAACTTTATCAAATGGATGTGAAAAGTGCCTTTCTTAATGGTTATGTTATGGAGGAAGTATATGTTAAACAACCTTCTGCCTTTGAAAACTCTTCTAAGCCTGATCATGTTTTCAAACTTAAAAAGGCCTTATATGGACTTAAATAGGCACCAAGGGCCTGGTATGAAAGATTAAGTAATTTTCTATTAGATAAAGGCCTTACAAGAGGAAAGGTAGACACCACTCTATTTATTTTTCATAAAAAGAAAAGCATGCTTGTAGTACATATTTATGTAGATGATATCATTTTTGGTGATACTGATTAATCCTTCTGTGAAGAATTTTCTTAGACTATGCAGGGAGAGTTTGATATGTCCATGATGGGAGAACTGAACTTCTTCCTAGGTCTTCAAATTAAATAGAGAAAAGATGGGATATTCATTTCACAATCCAAGTATGTGAAGGAGATTTTGAAGAAGTTTGGGATGAATCTATCCAAGGAAGAAGAGACTCCCATGAGTTCCACAGCATTACTGGATGCTGATGTAAAGGGAAAGGACTTCAATCAGTCCACATACAGAGGTCTGATTGGTTCCCTCCTATATTGATAGCTAGCAGACCAAACATTCAATTTAGTGTGGGGATATGTGCCAGATATCAAGCTAAACCAAAGGAATCCCACCACAGATGTGTTAAGAGAATCTTGAGGTACTTGGTTGGAACTCAAGATCTGGGATTATGGTACCCCAAAGGGATTCAGGAGTACCTTATGGCTTACTCAGATTCAGATCATGCTGGGTACAAAACTGATAGGAAAAGTACCAGTGGTCAGTGTTAATTTCTCGGAGGTTCCCTAGTCTCTTGGGCCAGCAAGAAGCAGAATTGTGTCTCCTTATCATCTACAGAAGCTGAATATATTGCTGCTATAAGCTGTTGTGCTTAAGTTCTATGGCTCAAACATTAATTGAATGATTTAGGAATGGAGTTCCCAGAAGTCCCAATCCTTTAGGACAACACCAGCACAATCAGTTTAGCCAAAAATCCAGTGCACCATTCAAGGACTAAGCATATTGATGTCAGACATCACTTCATCAAAGATCATGTGCAAAAGAAGGATGTCAAGGTGGAATTTATCCCCACTCACTTGCAGCTAGCAGATATCTTCACCAAACCTCTGGCAACTGAATAATTCATGTTCATTAGAAGAGAGTTAGGAATGGTAAATCCCAATGAGATGTAAAACTGTATCAAATCTTTAACTCTTCTAAATTTATTTAAATTATGCCATATATTTGATGATAAGGCACTAACTTAGGCATCAAAGTGTCAATTAAATGTTTTGCAGGTCTAGGCTCATTTCATCGTCTAATCGATCAGAGAATTCTAATCGATAACAGAACATACTCTGTGATTGATTAGGCTTCGATCAGAAAGGAATAAGATAATCGATTTGGGTGAAGCTGTAATCGATCAGAGCTATCTGATCGATCACAAGGAAGGGGTAATCGATCAGGCATCGATTATTTAGCATGGACCTATCGATCACAACAACCCCTAATCGATCAGATGCATCCAATCGATCAGAGACTACAATCTGTGATTGATCATAGGGCACATGTGATCGATCAGAAGTTGCATACCTTTTTGCACTTACTCTTTCATATTACTTGATACACGTAAATTACTGCATCATTTCGCATCATCTGCATTCACTCTTGAGCTCCTGATTTGAGCCTTTCCTAATACGCCTTGGGGTTCAAATGCAAAATTTAATTAACCAAGGATTGCACTAGTGGTGCTTTCCCGGATCGTCTCTCAAGGAGCCTAATGAACTAATCTAGGAAACTAAATGCACGAAAAGCTATAAAGTCGGGGTTTTTGAGATTTTAATTAAGGAAACTAAACTAGATTCTTTTTGGGATTTTTGTTATTAAAGAAAGCAATTAAAATGGATTTGTGAAAACTATTGAGATGAACATGGGTCTCTTGATGAATTGGGCAACCTTCCTAGCTTCTAAAATGACATGGGAGTTTTTAAACCAAGTTCTAATGTAAAACTTAAGGCAATCGCTCTTAGTCCAATTAACCTACTTAATCAACTAACGTGGTGCATCGCTCATTCAATTAATTAAATAGGCAATCGTTAAGTTTCAACTTGGTAGTGAAGATTCATGATAAACATGCAAGGAGACTCTCGTTAGAACTAAATCGAACCATCTAACGTTGGACCTAGTGCCTAAACACACATACAATCGCACATGCATTCAACATATTCTAGAAATCCAAAGGGAATATAAATGAAGCATATCCATTGCATAATATCAAGAAAACAACACTTAGGTTCATACATATAAAAGACATCTCTTAATTACATGCATGACCATTTAAACAAAAGATCAAACAATAAACCACACTTGTTCCAAGACCCATTACATATAACAAAAGGGATTGAAATACATAATAAGACTTAGACAAGAGAAACAAAATAACTCCCCATTAGAAACGTTGAAGCTCCGGTTGCCTTCCTCCATCAAGATCCCCACGAAGGTGCCTAGCCACTCATGCTCTCAAAGCAACAGCCCGCATATTGAATTGATAGCCCCATGAGAGTGTAGTGGAAGGTTGGAATTCGGCCAAGAGAGAAGAGGAGAAGGGAGAGGACGAAAATTGAGAGAGAAGAGTGAGAGAGAGTGGCATAAATTTCGTTGGTCTTCCTTATATAAAGCAAGAGGCAACTTAAAACCTTCCAAATTGGCCTAGGTGTCCTATTCTTTCTAGGATTAACAAATAGGAAAGGTTTGGGGAAAGAATTAAGAGAGAATGGGTGATAAATATTCAAATTCGGATTCCTCCCTCTATGGCACAAGAAACCACTTAAAAACTATCCAAAATGGCCTCCGGTTGCCTAATTTGGCCTCCCATAACATATAGGAAAGATTTGGGGAAGAACCAAGTACTCTCTCTCAAGAAATCTAGTCAAAATAGGAAGTTGTGATTAGAATAATCAATTAGGAAACTTCTTATCTTCAATCAAGCCTAGGGTTGCCTATTCTTGTAGAAATAACAAAAAGGAAATATTTAGGCAAACCCAATCAACCAATCCAATAGGAAATTTCCTATTTTGCAAAAGTCCTCTTTTTTGTAGAAGTTTCCTTTGTTGTAGAAGTTTCCTATTTTGTTTTCTTCTTGCTTTGACCTTAATTCTTTGCACCTACAATGGAAATTTTAAACGCATGTGAAGTTTTTCAAGTCCATAAAAAATAAATGCATGAGTTAAATGCCTAATATGCTCAAATTATAATGAAAATGCAATTAACTCTCTAAACTTGGACCCTAAGTATAAAAGTGCCTAAATCCCCATTTAATAGCCTAGCATGAATGCTAATATCCTATAATTAGTGGATAAAAATGTGTAATAATCAAGTGCAATCATTCCCCCACACTTAGACCTTTGTACTCCTGGACAAAGCATAGACTCACAATGATAAAGGCCTAAGATAATCAATAATCTCAAATTGGAACAAATTATACTCAAGATATGCAATGGAAAAACTAGCGATGCAATTGATAACCGAATAGCAACAAGTGAGCACTCTCACGAATATCAAATTGTCTCACACAGCCTCACCGTATGGGTCATTTACTCTCTTCTTGCTCAATATGTAACTTATCATATGCTTGCAACAATTCTCAATCTCCACTAGTTTAGCACACACACAAAGAATCAAGAGGATTTAGGATTATGGTAATGGAAAGA
The DNA here is from genome assembly GCA_037074515.1 of Mimosa bimucronata. Lineage (NCBI taxonomy): Eukaryota > Viridiplantae > Streptophyta > Magnoliopsida > Fabales > Fabaceae > Mimosa > Mimosa bimucronata. The sequence goes on from CM073446.1 coordinate 10,499,779, forward strand.
TGTAATCCATGAGTAAAAACTAAACCACTTACAAGCATCCTTATTATTGTTTTTTTTTCTTTTTCTTTTTTTTTTTACATCTTGAGCTGTTGTAGATCCCCTTTTGACGCGACTTTGCACATGGGTAATGCAACGCCAGTTACTCAGTTACTCCAACAAAACACTAAGAGACCTTTGGTCCAACTCATAACCCTCTTAGACTTGACCGTTTGACGCGAGTGCCAACATTGGTGATGAAGTGCCCCCGGTTACTAAGTCAAGTTTAGAAGGCCAGCGGAATTGTGCAATTATAGCAATTAAAACCTGGATGCAATTTTATAGATATGTTCTACTCATGAAAGACATCAGTTGGAAGTGAAGGGATGGATATATGGATGTATGGATTGAATGCCTCCATCATATTCATCATGTATGACTAGACAATTTCGACTAGGAATTGAGACAAGTTCTAGAAGTCAACATATTAGAAACAAGTATTCACTCAAAATTATTATTTGGCCAAAAATAACCTCACAGCAAGGATAAACTCACAATTTACCATTCAATAATCAATTGACACAGCAATTTTCACCATACATATCCTAGGCATTTTTCGTACCCAACTTATGAAAATTGAAAAACAAAGGCCAACAACATTGCAAAATCTATCCAAGGTCCAAGATAACAAATAACCTAAGATGGGTCTCTTCTTGCACAAGTTTTCAAAAAGTGGGGTGAACTAGGTTTTCATAAAAACACTTTGAAAAGCACTTGAATTCATTCTTAACAAGACCACTATGACAAATGCAACCCTTTGTACACAATAGACAAGTCAAGAACAACTTCAAGCCAGGAATTTTTTTAAAAATCAGTTAAAAAATGGGCAAAGTTCACCCAAAACCACAAATCATGGGAAATCATGCAAGGAAACCTCAAAATACATATCTACCCCCACACTTAAACAAAACATTGTCCTCAATGTTTAAAATACAAAACTATCAGAGACCAAAGAGGAACAACACCTGTAAATATGGGCAACCATCAACAAAAATATGGGGAACCAAAAACAAAAAAATAAAATCAAAACAAAACAAACTACTATTCTACTGGTGAATCCCATTCCCCCACACTTAAACTACACACCACATCAGTCAAAACAACATCCAATCAATTTATGCAGTGTAAAGTAAACGAGTAAAGGAAAGGGACAACCTGGCATTTAAAACGCTTCAAACTCTTGTAGGAGAAGTTCTCATCCCGAATGAGAAACATATATGTCTTCATGTAAGCTCCTTCTCCTACATGCTCTTTCCTTAGTGTGAGGTGTTTCAATTCCTGCAAGAAAAATACCAAAAATGGAGCAGTACCAAATTCTAGGAAAGCAAACATTTTATCTAAATAAGCATTACAACCAAGGAAGTCAATCATGCTCCCATCAATAGGAGCAAAACAAAAATTTTCATTTTTAGAACACTCAAGTGCATGTGTATCAGATATCGCAAAGTCCAACTCAAGGTTGGGGAATGTAATGTCGCTTACACATGTGAAAGAGGGAGTGGATAAAGAAGGGGGGAAAGAAGGGGTAGTGGGTGAGGCATAACAAATACTTTCCTTATTGGGTATATCTGGAGGAAGATCACAAGATAGTATTTGGTTGAAAGATTCCCTATCATTAACAATATTAACATCTATGCATGGAGAATCTTTCATAGGTGCACTCTCAATACTATGTAATCCAATGGGACCAAAAACATTTGCAATATCAACCACAATATTCTCATTCTCAATTATTTCATGCTTAGAAATTTCAGCACTCCTAGGACTACTAAATGCATCATGTTCAATAGTAGAATTAGTCAATGTGTCCAAGGCACGCTTTTTAAATTCAGCAAGCAAGTGTTTTTTCACATCATAGCAATGCACACAAATTTGATATTCTATACAAGAACAAGATTTAATCACATTTAATTCAACAACATCATCATGACTAGTACTAAGGAGAGAAGCATGTTTGTCACAAGAAGAATCAATGATAGTGCAAGAAACATTCTCAATTGAACTACTATTAATTAAAGCACTAGAGTGAGCATGTTCATCAATAAACCTATGAGGAAATTCACAAATAATTTCCCCATCCACCTCATCTTCACTCTCAAGAGTAGTAGCATGTTTAATCAAGGAATCAACCAAAGACGGATTAATCTCCTCAAGGATAGGAGTATTACCTAGTGGAGAGTGCATGTCCTCTTGAGATTGTAAGGTAGCTTGTTTCATCTCTTCAACTTGTGTGGGTTCATTGAATGTCACCGCTAGAGGTTGGGGTTCTTCCTGAAGAGATGTGGGATGTTTCCCTTCATTTGATGTCTCCCCTTCAACTTTAGGATCATAAGGCCATGGGGTTCCTTCTTCTCCTTTTGTTCTTTTCCAAAGCATATGCAAGTAGAATGCATTGAGGTACACCCTTAGCTCTTTTAATTCATCTTTCTCTTCATTTGACATTCCAAGTTGGTACTTATGCAACTCCCTAAACCGGTCTGTATTTACCTCATACATCCTTTTGAGCTCTTTTGTGTAATCATCCATGTCAGAGCAGTCAAAGAAAGCATCGAGCTCTGTTTGCTCAGGGGTGATGGGTTTGGGTGGTGATGAAGGTTCACAAGGTGGTGGTTGGTATGTAGTTTGATATGAATGGTAAAGTGGTGGTGGGCAAGGTTGGGATGGGGTGTATGATTCAAATTGGAGGGGTGGTGGCCATTGGAATTTAGAAGATGGTTCATAATATGATCTATATGGTGGAGGTGAAGGTTCACGTTGTGGGGCTTGATATGGAGAATGATATGATGAAGGGCATGATGAATAGTAAGGTTCATGGTATGGAGAATAATTTGGTGCATAAGGGTCTTCGAAGTATAGATGATGGTTAGGTGGAGGGTAAGGTTGGTCTTGACATGGTGATTCGTAGGATTTGCGCAAGGATTCGAAAATGGCCTTTGCTTTGTTAAGGTCATCACGAATTGAAGAAAATTCATCATCCACCATAGTGTTGTTTCCTACAAAAGAATTAGAATACTCAAGTGGACCATGATCATAACCAAATTTTCTATAATTCCAAGACATGAGAATTCAATGCTTTAGTTCCAAAGAGTCAAGCAGCAAGCAAAATGCACCATAAGATCAAATGGGCAATGGAGAGATGAATAATGGGTGAAACCAACTCAAAAAAAAAAACTAAGAAAGAAGGAAAATCAAAGAAGAAAGACTAAAAAAACAAAACTATCCTAAAATCTGGAAAAATACAAGAAAATAAAGAAAAATTGAAAAAGTGCCCAAAACGATGGAATTTGGCCAAAATCCACCACACCCAATAGCATAGCTATTGATCTTGCTTGGAATGGCCCAAAACTTTAGGAAACCGAAGCTCATAAATTTCTGGGCAAAAACATTTTCAAAAATTGACAGCAAGCTCTACTACGGGTGTTGATGAATTTTGAACAATTTTCAATCGATGTGCAAGCAAGATAGCATTCAATCCCAACAAAGACAATTCAAATATGATTTAGAATAACACAGCACACAACAAGAACAATATTTTTTTTTTAGATTTTTTTTTAATTTATGATATGCAAATGCAACCTACAACTAATCTAAGACCTAAATGCAACTATATGAACTAAAACTAACCTCAAATGCTACTAACCCCTTGTCAATAAGAAATTGACACTTAGCTAACCTAGGAGTCAAAAATGACTCCCCGGCAACGGCGCCATTGATTTGAGCCTTTCCTAATACGCCTTGGGGTTCAAATGCAAAATTTAATTAACCAAGGATTGCACTAGTGGTGCTTTCCCGGATCGTCTCTCAAGGAGCCTAATGAACTAATCTAGGAAACTAAATGCACGAAAAGCTATAAAGTCGGGGTTTTTGAGATTTTAATTAAGGAAACTAAACTAGATTCTTTTTGGGATTTTTGTTATTAAAGAAAGCAATTAAAATGGATTTGTGAAAACTATTGAGATGAACATGGGTCTCTTGATGAATTGGGCAACCTTCCTAGCTTCTAAAATGACATGGGAGTTTTTAAACCAAGTTCTAATGTAAAACTTAAGGCAATCGCTCTTAGTCCAATTAACCTACTTAATCAACTAACGTGGTGCATCGCTCATTCAATTAATTAAATAGGCAATCGTTAAGTTTCAACTTGGTAGTGAAGATTCATGATAAACATGCAAGGAGACTCTCGTTAGAACTAAATCGAACCATCTAACGTTGGACCTAGTGCCTAAACACACATACAATCGCACATGCATTCAACATATTCTAGAAATCCAAAGGGAATATAAATGAAGCATATCCATTGCATAATATCAAGAAAACAACACTTAGGTTCATACATATAAAAGACATCTCTTAATTACATGCATGACCATTTAAACAAAAGATCAAACAATAAACCACACTTGTTCCAAGACCCATTACATATAACAAAAGGGATTGAAATACATAATAAGACTTAGACAAGAGAAACAAAATAACTCCCCATTAGAAACGTTGAAGCTCCGGTTGCCTTCCTCCATCAAGATCCCCACGAAGGTGCCTAGCCACTCATGCTCTCAAAGCAACAGCCCGCATATTGAATTGATAGCCCCATGAGAGTGTAGTGGAAGGTTGGAATTCGGCCAAGAGAGAAGAGGAGAAGGGAGAGGACGAAAATTGAGAGAGAAGAGTGAGAGAGAGTGGCATAAATTTCGTTGGTCTTCCTTATATAGAGCAAGAGGCAACTTAAAACCTTCCAAATTGGCCTAGGTGTCCTATTCTTTCTAGGATTAACAAATAGGAAAGGTTTGGGGAAAGAATTAAGAGAGAATGGGTGATAAATATTCAAATTCGGATTCCTCCCTCTATGGCACAAGAAACCACTTAAAAACTATCCAAAATGGCCTCCGGTTGCCTAATTTGGCCTCCCATAACATATAGGAAAGATTTGGGGAAGAACCAAGTACTCTCTCTCAAGAAATCTAGTCAAAATAGGAAGTTGTGATTAGAATAATCAATTAGGAAACTTCTTATCTTCAATCAAGCCTAGGGTTGCCTATTCTTGTAGAAATAACAAAAAGGAAATATTTAGGCAAACCCAATCAACCAATCCAATAGGAAATTTCCTATTTTGCAAAAGTCCTCTTTTTTGTAGAAGTTTCCTTTGTTGTAGAAGTTTCCTATTTTGTTTTCTTCTTGCTTTGACCTTAATTCTTTGCACCTACAATGGAAATTTTAAACGCATGTGAAGTTTTTCAAGTCCATAAAAAATAAATGCATGAGTTAAATGCCTAATATGCTCAAATTATAATGAAAATGCAATTAACTCTCTAAACTTGGACCCTAAGTATAAAAGTGCCTAAATCCCCATTTAATAGCCTAGCATGAATGCTAATATCCTATAATTAGTGGATAAAAATGTGTAATAATCAAGTGCAATCAGCTCCTCTCTCTTCTCTTCATCAAACTCTAAAGGCACAATTCATCAAATCCTCTTAAACCTCTTCGTAACAGTTGTAACTGAAGCCTTCACTCAAATCATCATCATTCGTCATAACTCCTCAAACCCTGTTACAACCCTTCAAGTCACCAGACATATCTCCAAACTCTATATATAAACCTCTCAAATGGCACCCAAGATGCATATACCCAAAAATTATAGAGCACAAGTTATTCCTGATACAGTTCCCTTACCCCCAGGAGATCCTGCTTTAACATACAGATACCCTTCACCTCCTTCAAACCCCACACCCTCAACCTCTCAACAATCACTTTCAATGGCCAAAACTCATGCAAATGCCTCCCAGTCCAAAAGCAAAAGTCCTACCTCAGTGAAAGTAAGAGATCTCATCTCTAGGGACAGTGAAGTTCCCATTGATTCATCTTATGCTCAAGGTCCCATTGAAGATGCATCAGAGGATATTGGCCGAAGATCTATTCAACAAAGATGTGGGTATGTTGATATTGACTATCTAGAGAAGAATGAATATCCTGTAATTGAATGGCTGGAGCCTTACAAGCAGTGGATAGGGAAAACTACTATAATGAGAGAGTCATCAAGGCATTCTACTCCAACTGGAAGATTTCTACCACCGAGTCTGAAGGAAAGATTTCAGGAATCACTGTCTCTTCTCACGTCAGAGGGAAGAAATTTTCCTTTGACTAGGCATACTTGAACAAGTGGCTCAACATGGACAGGCCTGGAATGGAGGCATATAACTCTTGGCAGGATAAGGAGAAGTACTCTGATAGTGATCTAATGCAGATTTATCAACCAAACAGTCCAGTTCTGGGAACTCTTAAGCCAGCACAACTGTCTTCACCCTATCGAGTAATCCATGATGCATATTCAAGATACATCTTTGAGATAGATAATCTAGTCCTAGCCATGATAATCAACAAAGTCCCTGTCAATCCTGGGCAATTAATTTGTAAGGAGTTTCTAAGTTTTACAAGACCAAGACTGTCAAGACTCCTATCCCCTTTGGCCAATTGATTTCCTTCATTCTGTGCAACAACAAGATTTTCTGGCTTGACAGTGATCAGAACATTGAGCCCCCAAGATGCAATCTGACCACCCTGAAGAAGATGGGTCTGAATCCTTTTGGTCAGGTATACATTCCTCCTCCTCAACCAAATGTTCAGGCTCAAGAAGACCACCCTCAGGAGGCACCTGAAGCAGAGGTTCATACCCCTACCTCCCATTCCTTTGAGCATGTTACTCCAAAACAAGTGGAACAAGAACCAATGGTCCCTGAACTAGCAGCCCCTATTCCTGAAGGAGGAATCCCTCTCCAAGACCATGTGATCAATCAGATTGCAGACAGAGTAACTACCAGGATCATGGAAGAACTTTCTTTAGAGCATCAAGCCATGGAAGACAGGCTTATACAGAGGCTGATTGCTGCTTTAAATGATACGATGGTTAAAAGGTCTAAGAGAGTACAGTGACCATCTTCAAAGGATATGATGCAGTTGTGGGCATGCACAAGTTCCTCCACAATCGATTGGCAGGCCTTGAAGATATCCTCAGGAAAAAGTATAATGTTGGTCTTCCTGGTTCAGAATTGGAACCATTTTCTGGGCATAAGGCCCATAAGGTATCTCCCATTCACTATTCTCTACATCCCTTTCCCACACATTCCCATCCTACCTCTCCATTCACCAAAACACAAGCCTCTTCCAAACACACTCCTCCTTCACCTACACATACTTTTTCTTCCTCTCCCTCCAAAAAAACCTCCTCAGATTTAGACAACCAAGAACCTCCTCCCTCTCCTATGCATCTCACCGCCACTCCACTTGTTCCTTCCAAATCCCCCCAAACACAAGCCCTCTCTCCACTATCTCACACCACTCCATCTCCTTCTCAGCCTTCTCACATTCATCCCTCTCCTCCTCACTATACCCCTCGGCCAGAACCTGCTCAGACCTATTCCAGAAAGGGGAAAGCTGTGGTAGTTGATACTATTCCTACTCCTCCCTCAGCTCCTTTTGATGATGCCAAAAAGGGGGAGAAGAGATTTAGTGCAACAACTGAGGGAGAAAGCAGCAAAGTTCAAGAAAAGGCTGTGGAAGCTACTGCTATCTTGTCTTCCATTGCTTCTAAAGCCTCTCACATTCCTAAGGATGTCTCCATGGACCAGACTCTTGGGGAAATTCATGAACTGGTGGAAGCAATCAAGTTAAGCATGGCAGAAGAAGAAGGCGTGGTGGAAGAGGCATCAGATTCAGAAGTTGAAGTCACTAATGTTCCCCCAGCAGATGATGATGTTGTTCTGGAAGAAGATATGAGCATGGCTATAGTTGTGTATGAAGGAGAGCCTCAACCAGTTGCTGTAGATTTATTGCCCTACCTTCAACACCAAGCAGAAGAGCTTCACTCTCAGGTTGAAGAACTGACTGAAAGGTTGACCAAAAGCCAGCAAGAAAGGGAAGCCAGGGACACTGTAAAGGCAGAAGCTGATAAAGAGGTTCCAGTTGAACAGTCTGATCTGCCTCAACCTGTGATTCCCAGTTCAGGGGTTAAGAAGGTCTACTCTTACCAAAAGCCAACTAAGTCAATACGGAAGGATCCCATTCAGACTACCTTAAAGTTTCTAAAGTCTGATAAAGAAGAATGGCCAGAGGTTCAATCTGAGGCCAAGAAAAAGAGGGTAAATATGACTGCTCCTAAGCCTCAACCTAAAGCAGTTGCAACAAGGAAAAGCACCAGGGCAACCAAAGGCATTGTAATTGAAGAGCCTAAGCTTGCCCCCAAGCCTGCTATTAAGAGAAAGGCTGCCCTTAAAGGAAAATCCTCCAAGCCTCTTCCAAAGAAGCAGAAGCAACAGTCTCGTCTAGAAAAAATGCCCTCCTACTTTCCTCCTCCATCTTCCCTTAAGATGAAAGCTCCGGCAAAGAAGAAGAAGGCACCTACTAAGAAGAAGGAGGTTGAGATTGAGACTGAGTACCTGGAAGAACCTTCAACTGATTCTAGGAGAATTAGCAGTAAGTCTGGTGATTATGACCTATATACCAAGAACTGGTCAAGTGGTTTAGAATCAGATTGATCTAGTCCAAACCTCACCCTCGCTTGCATCAACCCTCTCATCTGCATCATCCATCACTATTACAAAAAACAGCATTCATGTCTCCATTTCACGTCTCTTTTATCAATATGAGATGTAGAAAAAATGCGGTGGCAAAATTGTAATTATATTGAACATTTTCAACGTCTCTTTTTAAATAAGAGACGTGGATTCTCCTCCAAAAATATTAACCCCGCCAAGTCAAAATAAAGGCGGGATGTTTGCAGGGAAAAAAAAGGCGGGAGTATTTTCCACGTCTCATATATTTTATGAGACGTGGATTATATGAGTATCCACGTCTCATAAAATATATGAGACGTGGATACTATTTTAAATTTTTTTTAATGAGGATCAATGTCTCATAAAATATATGAGACGTGGATACATATAATTTTTATTTTTTTATTGAGTAACCACTTCTCATAAAAGGTATGAGACATGGTTACTCTTTTTTTTAAAAAATATTAGTAACCACGTCTCATATAAGATATGAGACGTGGTTACTCTTTTTTTTTATTTTTATATCAGTATCCACGTCTCATATCCATTTATGAGACGTGGATTCTCTTTATATAAAAAAAACCCGCAGCTTCCCCATTCCCTCACCTCGTCTTCTTCTTTCTTCGCGTAGAGCCCCTCAGCTCCCCCATTTTCCCTCAGCTTCCTCAACTTCGCCGGCAAGGAGGTTGGTTAGCACATGCAAGATCGGATTTGGAGTTAGGTAAGTCATCCCAATCACCCTCTAGCCTTTGATTTTCAGATTTCCACGAGTTTCAGATGAGTAGTCCGAATAAAGTTTAGGTTCTGGCGAAATTTCACCAGAAAATCAGAGAATAAGTTTAGGAGACAAATTTTCTAAAAGAAATCAAGCTTAAATGTAAAGATGTGGTGAGATTTCAAATGGTCTGCGTCGGAAGTCCTGTTCATTCACGAACACTTCAGTTACTGACCTAAATCAAGACTCATTGGTGATTAAATTTAATTAGGAGTAGATTAGAGCTGATTTCGTCAATTACTGTTCGATTGTGCTTAATTCATGGATCAAACTATTGTGCCACATATAGTGACCTAAAAGAAATTATGTTGTTCTCTTTGCGCCTCTGATTTCTGATGCATTAAAGAGTAGGTTATTGTGATTTACTGCTGATGGGGAAGGGTTGATAATCAATGATGTATGAAAATAGTTAGGTGTTCAAATTTTCTTCTTCCCTCTTGGCTGCCCTATTCCGTCTAATTTCTTGTTTATTTTTCTTCCTGTTCTTCGTGATATTCTGCTCTTATTGCATCTGAAATTGGGGAATATAAATTCTGTTGCTTGCTAATTGTGTATGGGATTGTTGGGTGTTTTCTTTTCTCTGCTTGTTATTTGAATTTTTGCTCCCTCTTTTCCTGTTCTATTTTGGCCGCCGGTTATGATAGGAGAAGGAGGGAAACGTTGATGTTAAATTTTAGTTAGACTTGTTGTAATTGTTGATATATTTGCTGGGGTTTTGAAGTTCTGAAATTATGTTGTTTACTCTTGAATTAGGCAATTTAAGTGTGCCACGTATACTTGACTATTGTGCTTAATTCAACTATTATGTCAATTGCATGTTTTAGGTTCAATGCTGAGGTGTGTGTGTGTGTGTATATGAGTGCCTGATCAGTGTTGTTTCATGCTAAAAGAGAATCTTAAATTAATTTAAAAGAGTAATAGTCATGATGAATGTTTTTGAACTGAGAAGTTTGAGTATTGATGTTAATATGTAAGTGAGTGAATTGAAATTGGGAACTTTTGTCTTCAAGATTTATCTTAGAGAAGATTTAGTAGGGATTTAGAAGTTGAAAATAACTGTGAATTTCTGTTTTGTTTTATCAATTAGCAATCATATTGTATGGATGGGTTCCATGATTTAAGTGTAAACCAACAACGATGCTTGAAGAATTTAAATTTTGGGTCTTTGTTTCTGATTCTTTACATTATGCTAAACTTCTTTTAATGGAATATTCAATGTCACTAATTCTATAACCCTCCTTGATCCTAAATGGTCCAATTGCTTGAGATGTTACCTGGGGTACAAACGTCAGTTTTCTGGTTTAATTACGTTGTATTGTTGCTGAAATTTGCTGGAAATTTGATTCATATTCACTAGATTTTTCAGATTTTCTCCTAGCTATATATAAGCTTTTGTCATTTGAAATGTGAAACAAAAGTTGTACTGTCAAATTGTCTAGCTGCCACTACTACACTGAATTTCTCTGTTGGTATGATTTTTCGTTGTATTTATGGTTTCAGGGCTAAGGTACCTGATTTGGTGTAGAGGAATCAACCATCATTTCTTCTCATTTGTTTGCTACTACTGTGAGTTAGATTCTTACTCTTTCTTCCTTCATTTTCTTTTGTGTATGTTGTTAATAAAGTTTAGCTTTCTTTTATGGGGAGATGTTATCAAAATTTTTAGAAAGTTACTTTAATTAACTGCTCTATCATCATTACTATACTTTGAGTTAGTGATGATGTAAAACTGACTTTTGTGGAATGTAGTAAAGGTTTGAATAGAATGGATCGTAGTTGGATGAATAAGTTGAGAACTAGCAAAGAGTATGGACTTGGAGTGGAAGGGTTTCCGGAGTTTGCTAAAAGGAACGCTCATAGTAAAAGTGGGATGTATTTTTGTCCTTGTGTGAAGTGTATAAATCAAATTTGAAAGAGCATTGATGATATAAGGGATGACCTTATTTGTTACGGGATCAATCTCCGGTACAGAAAATGGGTTTGGCATGGTGAATTAGGAATAACAATGCCTTCTTCAATGTCACAAAGTGTGGGTGTTGTGGATGATGTTAGTGTCGATAAAATGAATGACATGATTAATGATATTGGGGAAGAGTCATTTACACAACTTCCTGAACATGAGAAGTTACAGAGTGAAGCAGAGATACCGTTATTCCCTGGGTGTCGTAAGTATACACGGTTGACCGCTGTGTTGACCTTAATGAATTTAAGGCACGTAATGGGTGGGCAGATTCGGGTTTCTCAGAGTTACTTGAAGCTTTGAGTGATATGTTTCCAGATGATAATATCCTTCCGAATCGAATGTATGAGGCTAAAAAAGTTCTCAACAATATGGGTATGGAGTATAAGAAGATACATGCTTGCCCTAATGACTGTGTACTGTATAGGAATGAATACGAGGGACTAACAGAGTTTTCGGAGTGCAAGACCCCAAGGTATAAAATTAAGAAGGATGCCTGTTGTGATAAGGTAAATAACGGGTCACCTTTGAAGGTGTTGTTGTATCTGCCAATAGTACCACGGTTCAAACGTTTGTTTGCAAATGCACAGGAAGCAAAGAATCTGAGATGGCACTGTGATGAAAAAATCTCTGATGGAAGATATCTTCGGCACCCGGCTGATTCTCTTCAATGGAAGAAGATAGATGAAATGTTTCCTGACTTCGGATGTGAGCCAAGGAATCTTCGCCTTGTTCTATGCACTGATGGATTCAACCCTTTCGGAAGTCTAAGTAGCACACATAGTGCTTGGCTTGTTCTCCTAGTCATTTACAACCTACCTCCTTGGTTGTGTACGAAGCGCAAGTACTTGATGTTCTCAATGTTGATTTCGGGGCCAAAACAGCCGGGGAATGACATTGATGTCTACCTGGAGCCTTTGATTGAGGATTTAAAGAAGTTATGGGAGGAAGCCGTCGATGTGTTTGATGCATACAGGCAAGAGACATTTAAGCTGCGCGCTATGATATTCACTACAACAAATGATTTCCCTGCTTATGGAAATCTATCTGGATATAGCGTGAAAGGGCATAGGGCATGTCCTATATGTCAAGCAGACACACACTACCATCAACTCAAGCACGGAAGGAAGACCGTTTATCTCGGTCATCGTCGGTTTCTTGATCTGTATCATCCTTACCGTAAGCTAAAAAAGAATTTTAACGGTTCGTCGGAGCATGGATTGGCACCAAAGGCATTAACTGGGGAAGAAGTTTACGGCCGTGTTGCGAATATCAAAGTGGTATTCGGTAAGAAATAGAAGACTGGGAGTAAGTCTAACATGTGGAAGAAGAGGTCAATCTTCTTTGACCTATCATATTGGCACTTTCTTGATGTGAGACATAGTATTGATGTGATGCATGTGGAGAAAAACGTCTGTGATAGTCTTATCAGAACGCTTTTGCACATTCTCGGAAAGACTAAGGACGGGATCATTTTGACCTCTAAATGCACACTTTAATTTATGAGCATCTTTGGTAAATTTAGTTTTGTGGTTCAGGGGACATTGGAGTTTATGTGTTATCTGCCCTGAAGAACACCATATTTATTGGTTTGATTCCTTAGATCATGAGCCACACGTTTTGTATAAAAATATTTTCACCAAGTAAGCGTGTTAACATTTTGAATTCGTAAATATGAGTATAAGTAAATTATTAGCATAATTCTTATTTTAGTTTCATTGTAGGGCCATATTGCATTGGCATATCACATTACAGACACACCTTGGAGCTAAGCGGAAAATTGAGATTGTTAGGCCTACAGTAAGTCATTTAGATTGTACTTATTTAAATGTCAATCAATAATACCTTGGACGTTAGCAAATTATTTTCATATGTTCTAATTGTTTTTGTATGATTTACAGTGCCCTCAGCAACCTGGCAATACAGAATGTGGGTACTATGTAATTCGATATGTGTATGACATACTTATGAGTGGACTTAATGGGGGTTTGTCTAATGTATGTTTCATTCTTATCATCATTATTGCATTTCCTAATTCAAATGTTTGCTTCACTTATTAGTTACAATTAACTAATTGATGTTTTATCGCTTATATGGTGTAGATTTATGATGGGGAAGAGCCTTTTGATCAAGATGCAATTTATGAAATTCGGGATAAGTTATCTGCCATGTTTCTTCAACATTATATGGATTAGAAATTAGAACTTACTTGTTTTGACTGTATAACATATATGAATCTATAGATGACAGCTAGTATATATAGTGCAGATGTATATAGATAATATTTTTTGGTGAATTCTGTCCATTCTGTTAGAATCTTAAGTTTTGATGAAGACTGATCTATGAAAAATATTGCTAATGAGAAATGATAACTTAGCAGATCAATAAGAATGAAAATCTCTATCGCTAAGTAAAACTCCATAGCAAATTGATAGAAAGGAATAGCAAGTGAAGACTTAGAAATATCAAAGTCATTATCTATCTCTAAGTCATTCTCTATCGCTAAAGAAAGAATCCATCGCTAGAAGTTCATTGATAACTCAGCTAGCAGAAAGATAACCCAAGTCCTTGATCTAATGAAATCAGCTAGCGATAACAGGCTAAGCTATCGATAACAAAAGTGCTTCAGATAATAAATCATTCAGATAGCCAGTGCCTGAGAGCAAGAGTCAAATGAGCTAAAGTAGTTGCTAGCGATAATAGATTGAGCTATCGATAATAGGATACCTGGAAATATCTGAATACTTGGATGATAGTATCCTGAAGGATAATAGCGATAATGAATTTGCAATCGATAGAGATAATCTATGCTGATGAAATGCTTTCTAATCCAAGAGAATATGCTATCGATAAAAAGCTCTGAAATTCCTTATATTGTCTTCATCTCATTGAGCTAATGGATTAAGCTTGCGATAGTAACCTCTGTGCAATATATGACTATTTGGTTAGCTAACAGTTTAAGTGCAGATCACACTCTATGAGATTAGCGATATCAGATCAAGCTAGCGCTAATAGAAAGCTGCCAGAAAGTACTATTTGTACGGATGCTCAGAGCGCTGAGTCTGTCTCTCTCTTAGCTCACCCTATGCAAGAAGTAGTTGAAGCTAGAGCAGAGAGTTAAGCCCGATAAAGAAGCTGCATTAAATGCCAACGGCTATGAGCTCCCAACGACTAAATTCAAACGGCTTCTTGAATGTTGAATCTAAGGGCAAAATCTGAAGAAGATATAAATACAGAACTCAAGCATTTATTGAGTAGAGACGAACAACGAGAATATTCACAAGCTCATTCATTACTTTGTATTTATTGTCTTAGAGATTTCATCTGTACTTAAGTGTTTATCAAAATCAGTTCATTAAGTGAACGTATTTATTGAAATCCTCTACTGTTTGAGGTTGTTCTGAAAGCTTGGTGCTTTAGAACAGGGATATTTCCTTACAGGTAGTAAGGGGGAGTGTTTAGAGATTCTAAAACTCTGTAAAGGTTGACAGGTGAACCTGTGCTCGTAAAACCTGTGGTTAGTGGAACCCAACAGAGTGTTGGAGAACTGGACGTAGGCAGTGTTGGCCGAACCAGTATAAATTTTGTGTTGTATTGATTCCTTTTAATTTTTTTTTATATAGCACAATTCACCCTCCTCTTGTGCGATTTCCACTTTCACTTGGTATCAGAGCAGGTCTTCTCTGTTATTAAGATTCCAACGAATCTGAGAAGCAAAGATCTAAATGGCATCGCTTGAAAACATCCTCCCTGAAGGAAGCTCCATTAATAAGCCTCCTGGCTTTGATGGGAAACATTATACCTTCTGGAAATTAAAAATGAAGATTTACATCAAAGCCAATGGATACAAGCTCTGGAAAATTATAGAAGAAGGAGATATTGTTCCCAGAGATCCCATGGGCATTCCAAAGGCAGAAGATGAGTACACAGAAGAGGATATTGCTAATCTGGAGCTGAATAGCAAAGCAGTCCTCATGATCCAGAGTGCTCTTAGTCAAACAGAGTTCTTTAGAGTGAGTCATCTTGACTCTGCTAAAGAAATGTGGGAAGCCCTGCAAATAGCTCATGAAGGGACTTCTGGAGTAAAAGATAGGCGTGTGGAAATGCCAGTGGAAGAGTTCCACAAGTTTGAAATGATTGAGGATGAGAAGATAAGGGATCTAGAGATCAGATTCACTCACCTCATCAATAATCTTGCTGCTCTGGGGAGAAAGATTACAGAGAAAGAGTAGGTCAACAAAATTTTGAAAGTCCTAAAGGGAGATTGGCTCATGAAAGTCACAGCCATTCAAGAAATGCAAGGAGAATCAACAAAATCCATCACTGCCCTGTTTGGCAGCCTTGCAGAGTATGAGCCTACCCTGATAGCTCAAAGAGAAGCACAAGGAAATTCCAAGAAAAAGTCACTTGCTCTTGTTGCTTCAGAAAGAAATGAAATCAATGATGACGAGGAAGACCTAGATGAGGAGGATATTGCTCTTATGGCCAGAAAATTTAAAAAGTTCTTCAGAAGAAGAGAAAGATTTCAGAGGAGTGGCACCAACTTCAAAGACTCCCAGAAAGACAAATCTCCTGTATGCTTTGAATGCAAGAAGCCTGGTCACTTCAGAGCTGAGTGTCCCAGTCTTCAAAGATTAAAGGAGAAGGAGAAAAAGAAGACTTATGGGAAGAAAAAGGCCTATGTGTCATCCATTTGGGGTGATAGCTCTGATGAGGAATGTGCCAACCTCTGCCTAGTTGCTCGAGAAGAGCAAAGCGATTCTGAGGTATCTGATTCTGAACCTTCTTATTTTGATCTTCAAAACTCATATGATGAAATGTGCATAGAATTCTTAAAACTTTCTAAAGAAGTAGTCAGACTAAGAAGAGAAAACAAAGAATTTCAAAAAAATTCCTCACAAAAGACTTCTTCCTTTCTATCGATAGAAGAGGAGCTATCGCAAACTCTCAGAAAAGAA
This sequence comes from Mimosa bimucronata, assembly GCA_037074515.1. Lineage (NCBI taxonomy): Eukaryota > Viridiplantae > Streptophyta > Magnoliopsida > Fabales > Fabaceae > Mimosa > Mimosa bimucronata. The sequence goes on from CM073446.1 coordinate 10,516,054, forward strand.
CTATCGATAGCTGAGCCACTTTCGATAGCAATTCCTTCAACTTTTGAAAATTGCTCCAACTGTGAAAAATTATTGAAGGAAAAAGAAAAACTTTTGCATGTTCTGGAAAAATTTACAAAAGGCTCAGAAACTTTAAATGTGATTTTAAGCAATCAAAAAGTTTTTAGAGATAGAACAGGAATTGGCTATGAGCCTAAACAAAAGTTTTCAAAAAGATGGGTTGAACCAAAAGTGAAATCATACATGAAATATTTTAGAAAATCTTCTGAAAGTTCTTCACCTTATAGTTTTTGCAATTACTGCAACAAGAAAGGCCATACACAGTCAACTTGTATTCACAGAAAGTATGGTGTTAGAAGCTCTTATAAATGGGTTCCTAAAGGAACTCATGTGCCAAAGGTCCCTACACACCTAAAGCACAAGTCTGACCTTAAAGGACCCAAGAAAGTTTGGGTACCTAAATCTGTATAGTATGTGCAGGTGTGCCTGAAAGCATCCAGCAAAGGGAAATGGTATATTGACAGTGGATGCTCAAGACATATGACTGGAGACAAAGACAAAATCAACAATCTGGTGATGAAAGATGGAGCCAAAGTTAACTTTGGTGGAAACCAAAGTGGAAAAATCACTGGAGTGGGTGAAGTAGGTCCAGTCAAGGATGTCTACCTAGTGGATGGTCTCTGCCACAACTTACTAAGTGTTAGCCAAAGTGCAGACCATGGTAACTGGATAATTTTTGATTCAAACGAATGTCTTATTGTTGATAAGAATGATCTAGATATAAATAAATCCAGTCTGAAGTATAAGATAAAAGGAAATAGAAATGGAAATTTATATACTCTGGATTTATGCCAACAGCTTGAAGAAAAATGCTTTATTTCAAATGATGAAAACTGTTGGTTATGGCATAAAAGATTAGCTCATGTGAATTTTTCTCAGCTAGATAAATTGATTAAGAAGGAGCTAGTCATGGGAATTCCCAGTTTTAAATCAAAGCATGATTTAATTTGTGAATCTTGTCAAAGAGGTAAACAAACAAAGTCCTCTTTTAAAATCAAGAAGACAGTCTCCACTAGTAGGCCATTGGAACTAATTCATATGGATCTAGTTGGGCCAGCAAGAGTGAAAAGTCTAGGTGGAAGCCTATACACTCTTGTAGTTGTGGATGACTACTCAAGATTTACTTGGACTATGTTTCTTTCCTCTAAGCATGAAACCTTTGATGCTTTTTGTGTGCTTGCTAAGAAATTGCAGAATGAGAAAAGCTCAAAGATTATAGCCATCAGGACTGATCATGGAGGAGAATTTGACAATAAAGAGTTCATGGAGCTATGTGATGAAAATGGAATTGACCACAACTTCTCTGCCCCTCGGACTCCTCAACAAAATGGTGTTGTAGAAAGAAAGAACCGAGTGCTCACAGAAATGGCTAGAAGCATGCTGAACGAGAAACAAGTGCCTCAAATATTTTGGGCAGATGCTATGAGTACAGCTTGCTACATTTCTAACAGAGCCTACATCAGAAAGGGGATGGAAAAGACTCCATATGAGCTCTACAAGGGAAGGAAGCCTAATATCGGTCACCTGAGGATTTTTGGATCAAAATGCTACATCCACAACAATGGAAAGGTAAATTTAGGTAAATTCGATCCTAAATCTGATATTGGCATTTTCATCGGGTATTCAAATAGAAGTAGAGCATATAGAGTTTATAATAAAAGGACTCAAACTGTTGAAGAATCTGTTCATGTAGTATTTGATGAAACCCCTCAGGAAAAACAACAATATGTTGATGAGGATGAAGATTTTTCAAAGTTTTTAAAACAGCCTCTATCGATAGCACCTCAGCCATCGATAGCAAATCCTGAAAACAATATTGAAAATAATCAGGATAAAACTGAAGATGATCTAGAGGGAACTGTTGAGCCTCAATCTTCTATTAGACATCTTAAAAATCATCCTCCTGAACAGATTATTGGAGAAATTTCAAAAGGAGTTAAAACAAGAAGGCAACTGCAAAATGAAGTAGAATTTTCATGCTTTCTTTCTCAAATTGAACCAACTCATATTGATGAAGCTCTTGCTGAATATGACTGGATAATAGCTATGCAGGAAGAACTTAATCAATTCAAAAGAAATCAAGTTTGGGATTTAGTACCAAGGCCCAGAAATCATCCTATTATCGGTACTAAATGGGTTTTCAAAAACAAACTTGATGAAGCTGGTCAAATTGTGAAAAATAAAGCCAGATTAGTTGCAAAAGGATATAACCAAGAAGAAGGCATTGATTATGAGGAAACTTTTGCTCCAGTTGCAAGACTTGAAGCAATAAGGATTCTTCTAGCTTTTGCATCTATCAAAAATTTTAAACTTTATCAAATGGATGTTAAGAGTGCTTTTCTTAATGGCTATATTAAAGAAGAGGTGTATGTAGAACAACCTCCTGGTTTTGAAGAAAAGACTAAGCCTGACCATGTTTTCAAACTCAAAAAGGCTCTTTATGGTCTCAAACAAGCACCTAGAGCTTGGTATGAGAGACTTAGTACTTTTCTGCTTGAAAAAGGATTTTCTAGAGGAAAATCAGATACTACATTGTTCATCATGCACAAAAATAATCATATGCTTATAGTTCAAATTTTTGTTGATGACATTATTTTCGGTGCAACTAATGAAACTCTATGTGAGGATTTTGCTAAGACAATGCAGGGAGAATTTGAAATGTCCATGATGGGAGAGTTAACATTCTTCCTGGGACTACAAATAAAGCAAAAGAAGGATGGCATCTTCATATCCCAAACCAAATATTGTAAAGAAATTCTCAACAAATTTGGGATGGATCTATCCAGAGAAGGGGACACTCCAATGAGTACCTCTTCCAAATTAGATGCAGATCTTCCCGGCAAAGAAGTAAATCAGTCACATTATAGAGGAATCATTGGTTCTTTACTTTATTTAACTGCTAGTAGACCTGACATTCAATTTAGTGTAGGTGTATGTGCTAGATATCAGGCAAATCCCAAAGAATCTCATTTATCAAATGTAAAGAGGATTTTGCGTTATTTACAAGGGACTCAAGAGCTTGGGCTGTGGTATCCCAAGGGAACTCAAGAGTACCTTCTTGCCTATTCTGACTCTGACCATGCAGGCTATAAATCAGATAGAAAAAGCACAAGTGGTCAATGCCAATTTCTCGGTAACTGTCTAATCACTTGGGCAAGCAAGAAGCAAACTTGTGTTTCTCTTTCATCCACAGAGGCAGAATACATTGCAGCAGGAAGTTGCTGTACTCAAGTCTTATGGCTTCGGCAGCATCTGAAAGATCTGGGTTTGAACTTCTCAGAAGTACCTATTCTCTGTGACAACACCAGCACAATAAGCTTGGCTAAGAATCCAGTTCAACATTCCAGAACCAAGCATATAGATGTGAGACATCACTTCCTGAGAGATCACATTCAGAATAAGGATGTCAAGATAGAATTTATTTCAACCCATCTACAACTTGCTGATATATTTACCAAGCCTCTTGAGCCTGATCAATTTCTCTATATTAGAAGAAAGCTAGGAATGGTAAATCCAAATGAATTGTAAATATTAATTTGTTTTATTGATTAGTCATCTGAATTATTGCTGACTTAGGCATCGGAGTGCCAAATCTTAAGTTTTACAGGACTGACCAATCGATAGTGAGTCATACTATCGCTATCATATGCAGAACAAAGCTAAGTTTGAGGTGAGATTGCCATCGCTAGCCTACAGAACTATCGATAGCAAAGTCAGCTATCGATAGATAAACCTTGGAAGGAGTAAGTGAAGCCCAAACGTCACTTACTCAGCGTGGGATCATGCCTGCTAGCGATAGCTGCTCATACTAGCGATAGCAAATCACTAAAGAGTCTCAGAATGCGAAACGTCAGCGAATATTATATTATTTCTGGTAATTTCTGAACTCTATAAAAGCAGGACATGTGTATTGTGCATTCATTATTCACCCAAAGAGTCTCATCATCTCTTTAAACACTCTCTGAAATCTCGAGCCTCCCTCGTCTCAAAACCCTAATCCCAGAAATGGGTAGAGTCAAGAATCCAAGAATAGGTGATGATAAGGAACCCTCTAGCGCTAAACCATCCTCTCAATCCGCTAGCAAGTGTCTCAAAGACCAGAAAACTGAGTCATTCTCCAAAGAAATCATTAAATCCGGTATCCAGCGTCAAAAGTGCGTCTCCTTTGATTGAATTCTTTCAGAAAAATCCTTCAAAGTTCGAATCGCTCTCCTCGCTCATGGAAAAACCCTAGCCGGGGTGAGAGTTTTGGTGGATTTGTTCTTCTACAGAGAGCCTAAGGCGACAAAACCTCTTGAGGAAGACGAAGTGACTCCTGTCCAAGATTATGCTGCTGATCTTAGTATCGGTTCAGGGGTACCATTCGTCCAGGGTTTGATGGGTTCAATCATTTCTTTCCAACAAATGATGACAAAAAGGGGGAGAAATGATTCAAAAAAACTCTTTTATTAGGGAGATCGAGTCAAAAGCCAAAAGCTCAATTTCTGGAGACCTCTCTCATATGCATCATGCATAAATAGATAGATTATATCTTAAGCACTTTTCTTCTGCAAGATGTACTATGTTCTGAATATATATATCAGATGTTCTGTAAAAGATTTATTGTTATTCAAATTCTAATATGCAAGTCTTGAAATATGCTTGAGCTGATATGAATATGTTTATGTTTCTGAACTTGTCTTTGTGTATATTTTTCCTTATGTTTTGTCATCATCAAAAAGGGGGAGAATGTTAGAATCTTAAGTTTTGATGAAGACTGATCTATGAAAAATATTGCTAATGAGAAATGATAACTTAGCAGATCAATAAGAATGAAAATCTCTATCGCTAAGTAAAACTCCATAGCAAATTGATAGAAAGGAATAGCAAGTGAAGACTTAGAAATATCAAAGTATTATCTATCGCTAAGTCATTCTCTATCGCTAAAGAAGAATCCATCGCTAGAAGTTCATTGATAACTCAGCTAGCAGAAGTAGTTGAAGCTAGAGCAGAGAGTTAAGCCCGATAAAGAAGCTGCATTAAATGCCAACGGCTATGAGCTCCCAACGACTAAATTCAAACGGCTTCTTGAATGTTGAATCTAAGGGCAAAATCTGAAGAAGTTATAAATACAGAACTCAAGCACTTATTGAGTAGAGACGAACAACGAGAATATTCACAAGCTCATTCATTACTCTGTATTTATTGTCTTAGAGATTTCATCTGTACTTAAGTGTTTATCAAAATCAGTTCATTAAGTGAACGTATTTATTGAAATCCTCTACTGTTTGAGGTTGTTCTGAAAGCTTGGTGCTTTAGAACAGGGATATTTCCTTACAGGTAGTAAGGGGGAGTGTTTAGAGATTCTAAAACTCTGTAAAGGTTGACAGGTGAACCTGTGCTCGTAAAACCTGTGGTTAGTGGAACCCAACAGAGTGTTGGAGAACTGGACGTAGGCAGTGTTGGCCGAACCATTATAAATTTTATGTTGTATTGATTCGTTTTAATTTTTTTATATAGCACAATTCACCCCCCCTCTTGTGCGATTGCCACTTTCACATTCGGATCTGTTTGTGGCAATTTGGATATGACGGATCTGTGTGTGATGTTTTATGGAAAGTAAAAAAAATATTCAGCCACTTTCCACGTCTCACATTCATATGTGAGACGTGGAAAGTGGTCAGTTCAAAACTTTCCACGTCTCACATTATAAAAGAGAAAATACCAGTTTCCACGTCTCTTTTATAATGTGAGACGTGGAAAATGGCACAGTGCAATACTTTCCACGTCTCACTTTAAAAAAGAGACGTGGAAAGTGTATTTTCCATGTTCTTTTATAATGTGAGACGTGGAAAGTGTTGAATTGGCCACTTTCCACGTCTCACATATGAATGTGAGAAGTGGAAAGTGTATTTTCCACGTCTCTTTTATAATGTGAGACGTGGAAAGTGTTGAACTGGCCACTTTCCACGTCTCATATTCAAATATGAGACGTGGAAAGTGGCAACTTTTCCACGTCTCATATTAAAAAAGAGACGTGGAAAGTACCCACTTTCCACGACTCACCAATCCACGTCCCAGCAAAAAGAGACGTGAAAAGTCCAAAAAAAGAGACGTGAAAAGTGTTTTTTTTAGTAGTGCATATTTTAATTATCTTTTATTGCATATGTCTTATCTCTACTACTATGATTTTTGTAATGCATGACTTATAGGTTTATAATACCTATGATTATCAGTACATGAATATTGTTCAATCTGTATTTGCTTTCTTATCTCTTGACTATTTCTAATGTTTTGTTATCATCAAAAAGGGGGAGAATGTTAGAATAATGAGTTTTGATGATAACCAAACATAACTTAGGCATAAAGAAAGGTTGGGTAAAGATGAGGAATAGTTTGGAAATAATCTAATAGAAAATCCTAAGTATTGTCTAATCGATCAGGATCAGATTATAAGTTAAGGAATCAGTAGCCTAATAGATCAGAGATAGATCGGAGATAGATCAGAAGTAAGAATCATAGGCACCCAATCGATCAGGGACCCCTGTGATCGATCAGGGACTTTGTGTAATCGATTAGAGGAATTAAAAGAACTTAGTGTAATCGATTGGATAAGCCCAATCGATTAGAGGCTCTCTGTGATCGATCAGATGAACCAAAATATAATCCAAACATAATCTATAACTAATCGATCAGCCAGGCTTAATCGATCAGAGGAAATTGTGTGATCGATTAGACATATGCTATAATCTGAATGTAATCGATTGGATAAGCCTGATCGATCAGGGACACCATGTGATCGATCAGACGAAATACTTTCTGACTTCTTGTTCAATGATGCAGGTTTTAATCGATGTATAATCTATGCGTGATCGATTAGTTATCAAGTTCTGGATCGATCAGAGGGTGTGATCGAAGTGGAGATGGATTTAATTCAAACTGATTTGACAGTCTATTTTAAGCTTCCAAAGTACAGAGTTGGTCATGCCTATTCTAGGAAGTCATCGTTAGACACAAAATCTGCTTTAAAGCCGTTTGATACACCAACCACCTTCTGGAATTAATGAAGAGAGATGTTTTAAAGCAAAACCAGTACAATGGAGTTAATGCTTCACTTAACTCAACCAAAATACTCCATCAATATCATCAGATTCAAACAACGGCTATAATCTTCTCTCAACAGGAAAAATTTCAAAGTATAAAAGGCCCTATAAGAAAGTTGGTAGAGAAATCATTGATTGCAACATTGATTATCTATATTAACTACTGCATTCAATACTCACCAATCTTTAGAAAGTTCATTGATTGATATTCTTCAGTGTGTAACACAATATGTTCAATAGTTTGAACAAGCATTCTATATTTAAATCAAGTGAGGATTACTCTTAAGATAGTGGGATCTTAAAAGTCGGGTGTAATCTTCCAAGTTGTAAGGGCGAGTGATCAGTGAAGAGAGAGTTTTCTTGCTGTCACTTGTAAAGGCATTCAAGAGCCTGATTTAATCTTGAAGTGTTAGTGGAACCCAACTAAAGGTTGGAGAACTGGAAGTAGGCCAAGATTGGGCTGAACCAGTATAAATTTTGTTTCATTCAGTTTTGATTTTAAAAAGCACAATTCACCCCCTCTTATGCATTCCTACCAATTACACCCTCCCCAAACATTTTCAGTATCCCAGATTGGGAGAAACTAGCTAGGGAAGAAGTAAGGTAGTATGAAGAAGCAGGAATGCCTGCTATGTTTTTTATTACCGTAGATAGTTATTATGTTATTATAGTAAGAGAGATGTAGATAGATAAATAATATATAATCTAAAGAAAATATGAGTATAGTAAAAAGAGGTTTTGGCTCCCCAAGCACTATAAATAAGAGGGTAGGTACTTTAAGAAGATTAAAGTACTCTTAATTGTTTTACGAACCACTCTGTTGTATAAAATTTTAAATTGTTCCAATTTGACTGAAAAGCCCATTCCAACAAAAGTGAAGTTGGAATAATGTTTGAAAAGAAAAAGTTTTAAATTTTTTATACTTTCAGGCTTCTGGCATTTGCAAAAGTGGTTATAAATCAATTAAAATGCTCTAGTATAGTAGTAGAAATTTAGGTGTTACAGATTCTTTATGGTTCAGTTTGAGTGATGTGTCGGTGATGATAGGAGGAAATGAAAGAAATAGAAGTGGAATTTATTTATGGTTTTTGGTGCCTGCTCTGTCTAAGCCGAGTGACTGCTCTATTTTGGAGTAAGTTAAATGCTCTATGTATGTTTGTTAAGAAATTGGAGATTTCAAACTAAATATGTTTCTACCATGATTTATTAGTTCTTATTGTTCTTAGGTGAGTAGTAGCTATGGGATGCCTATGATTAGGGGTGTTAGTGGGTGCTTGGGCTTTGTAATCTGAACTAAATTTCTGAAGCTCTTGTTAAGTTAGCATACAAATGATTTTTGAAGATATCTATATGCTGAATGGTTTAACATAATTAATGATTATAAACTGGAAGAATTTTCAGAATTTTAATAAAGAGAGCTTAAGGAATGGGAACATTAGCCAATAGGTTTAGTTGCATGTAGACTTTTCTTTGATCTTTGGAGATTGACTTGAATCATTCCTTGTTCCGTTTTGAATGAGTTTTTTTAAGTGCTATGATATTTGATTTTTATATGGGTAGAAGCTATGGAATTGATGGGTGTGGTATATATTGTGCTAAGTAACCATTTTAGTTAATTTGATTATGCTTGAGACATTTAAAGGATGTAAACTGTTGGAAACTTTGATGATTAATATGCTATGATGGATGCCTACAAAGCTGGAAAATTTCCTGATTTAGAAAAGGAGTACTTTCCAAGAAAATGATTTAAGTTTGTTGTTGGTTAATGTTTCTTGATGCAAGAAGAACTTTGGATGCGTGAAGAATGGGAACTTCTGATATTTGAGATTAACTCCATGATTATTGGCTTTAAATGGGAACTTCTGAGTTTATCTTTGATATCACCTGGCATCTGCATAATAATAACATGAAAACTTTATTAACATAATCATATAAATAAGACCCTTATAGTGAAGTCTATGTCATCAGTGAGCTATTAGATTTAGGGATACTATTAGTTGATGTTTGGAACATATACATATTAGCCATTTGATGTCTTATTTTCCGAATGATAAAACCGTATTGTCTGCATCATCAATATATCAATCTTAAACTGATTAAGGATAAGTCTTTTGATGTGTGAAATGATTTTATACTTGATACCTTTCAGCATTTTTAATTCAAGAATTGTTTAGGGAGTCAAGTTACTTTGGCATGTTGTTAGACTTGCTTTCCTTCATTTCCTACCTGAAAACATTTATCCATTTGAGTTGGAAAAAGAAATTAAATCCCTCTTCATGTGTGTTTGATGGTTTAATGTTGAATCTGAGAATTGAAATTTTAAAATATAAGTGCTTTTGGGAAGCTAAAGTTTTATGGGTTGGGTTGAAATTTTTGGAGTCAAAATCTGATTTAAAATCAATCATGTAGTGTTTTGGAAGATGATTTGAAAATGAATAAATACATGTAAAATATGATCAAGGGCATAATTTGTACATATATATTGTCCTGAGTTAGAATAGTTTTAAATTAATGGTTGATTAATCTAAACAAAGCTAGTAGGCTACAATCTGAATTTGGAATACAAACCAAAGTGCTCTTTTATGTGAAAACTGAATCAAATCTAGATGTTCTCTATGCTGGGGTTATTTAGTTCAATTTGAGGAATAAAAATGATTAATAGCATTGCATCTGTTTGACTAGCTGTCTCAAAATTTATAGTGTTAAGGTTTCTGATCTTTTAAGTGTGGCTTTGTTTATCAATAATCCGATTATTAAAGATAATATAAATGTTTCTATTGAAATGGATGAATATATGTTAAAGCTTTTAAGTTGAAGGTAAAAATTCTGTGAATATGATATATTAATGTTTTATTTTAAAGTGAATTTTTATTTATGTTCAATTGGAGTTTGGAAGTAAATAATGATTTGTAATGTTATTTAATAAATTTAATTGCTTGGGCTTAAATAAACAAAAAATGAATGATTTAAATTGTTGATTGATTTACCTTGAGATTTTGTAATAAGTAGAAAGTAAGAATATATACACATATATATATAAATGTGTGTGGGTAATGGTTATTTTGATGATTGTTATAATATCTGTGTGATGATAGTTTAAATAACAGCTAAATTAGAGGCTAGTATTGAAGCATATATTACCAATGGGAAGGGTAGAAATATAGGTAGCACTATAGGAACGTGAGAGACGCCAAATTACTAAGAATAAGCATAGATATTAATATATTATTTATGTATTATGAATCCTTATAGGAAGGGATAGTGGAGTTGGATCTTCGGGTCATTATGCGGGAAAGGAACCAGCTTGCGAGTAGTCCCTGAAGTTAGGTAGTAGTTTATTTTATTACATTAAAAATTGCATGTATAATTTTGTAACTTCTATTGCATGTAATTGGTAAGTTTTTCTTCCTTTCATATTTGGAGTACTCCAAGGCTTAGGTGGGTCACTCCCCCTTTGCTAGATCAGTTTAATTGTAACTTTGTTATAATGAGAAATCCTACAGGTAAAGCCTCCACTAGTTAATGAATATATTGTTATCAGTGGTTGGTAGATTAGTAGGATGAAAATTATCATTATTTGCACAGGTTTATAAATATATACATGACAATGTATGCATGATAATAATAGTATATGAAATAAACTGCTATTAGGATTTCCAATTTTACCCCCTCCCCAAACATTTTCAATATCGCAGATTGGAATAAGCTAGATGGGGAAGAAGTAAGGTAATATGAAGGAGTATGAATGCCTGCTATGTTTTGTACCATAGTAGATAGTTATTTTGAAACCTAGTTATCTGTGTATGTTATAAGTTTAAGTAAGTAAAACAAGCTGGAAGCTTGTTTAATAGTTAATATATAACTGTATATATATGTATATATATTACTAATGATTAGTTCAGCTGTGTGTTCAGATAAGAGGGTTATCTGTTGAGGTAACCCCAGTGTTTTAGGTGTAGGAATGGTAGGAACCTATAAGTAGATATCATATATATAAGGGGCTTTTACTCCCCAAGCACTATCAGTAAGGGGATAGAGCCATAAGAGGATTCAAGTAATTTAATTGTTTTATGAACCACTTTGATTTATAAAAGGATTTAAATTGTTCTAAGTTGTCGGAAAAGCCCATTCCAATAAAAGTAAAGTTGGAATAATGTTTGAAAAGAAAAGGTTTTAAATTTTTCTTACTTTGGGCTTCTGGCATTTACAAAAGTGGTTATAAATCAATTAAAATGTTCTAGTATATTAGTAAAATTTAGGTGTTACACCCTTAATAATGCTTTCTTGAACGAAAATCTAGAAGAAGTGGTATACATGAAGCAACACGAAGGCTTTGAAGATTCATGTTGGCCAACTCATGTATGCAAGCTGATCAAAGCAATCAATAGGCTCAAGCAGGCATCTCGTGCTTGGTTCGATCGGCTCTGACATGGTTTAATTTTAGTGGGGTTTTCAAAGCTCAAAGAGTCACATCTCTCTCTTTTATCTTCGGACTCGACCCTTGAAAGTATTTGTACTCATCTATATTGGTGATATTCTTGTGATTGGGAATAATTCATTGTACCTGAAAGAGTTTATGTAGAGGCTAAATGCTATGTTTTCTTTGAAAGATATGGGTCCTTTATACTTTTTCATGGGATTTAAAGTTGTTTGGGATAAGCATGGAATTATGTTGAATCAGAAAAAATATACATTAGATCTTCTAAAGATGTTTCAAATGTTGTATTTTTTCATGTACCTACTCCAATGGTTACTAGACATCAATTTTCTGCCATTGATGGAGTTCCTCTTACAGATCCAACACACTATAGAAGAGCAAATGGTTCACTTCAATATCTAATCAAGCCAAGACCCGGTATTGCATACTCAGTAAATAAGCTGAGTCAATTCCTTGCACAACTGATTGCACTTAGGATTTATATGTTCTTAGTAGCCAATTTATGATGATTATTGTACCTTTTAGGTGATAATATGTTTAATTAGGCATTAATTGAGATCAAAAGCCATATCATTGGATTAGGCTAATATTGTGTTTAATTTGGACATATTAGATTATAATCCATGCAATTTGAGAAATTGGACCTTGGATATTGCTATTATGCTTAATTTTACCTCTTAAGATCATTTGAAGAGAAATTGGTAAAAGAATGGATGAAGCATTCAATTCTGCCCAGAAAAGGCATGCTCGTGTGGCCTCACACTAGTGGGAACACAGAGAACTCTCGAAAAATGTACAGGTTTTGAAGTTCAGTCATCGTGGCTTTGTTGGTGCAAAGTCACGGCAGAGGCGCAATAACTCGACATTTTTTAGGGATTTGAGCCCAAGCCTACTTGCAATGGATCCGAACAAGTCTGAAATTGCCCTATATTAAAAAATTAACCTAAGGATTTGAGCCACGGTAGAGGAGCAATAACCCGGCATTTCTTCATCTTTCTCCATGGATTTCAGTTACCAGTTGCTCTTAGGTGATTTCTTTTCCTCCACGAGTGATTGATTCGATAACGAGCTCTCTTGCATCAAGGGATGACGTGAAGAAAACTTGGATTCCACGTTAAGGGAGTTTACTTAGTTTTAATTATGTCGTTATGGATTTCCAAACATGGATTTGTGTATTTGATTATCTTATATTCAGATTATATGTTTGTTTGAGTTTCTAAACTATATGATTGTTCTATTTCATCTATATGTATGGATTGGATTTTGGTCCATTTATTTTTCCAGATGACAATGTTATGTTGAGTCTTTGTCATTTCATTATCTAGCATGTATATGTGATTATTTGAGGGTAAAGGTTCTGATTTAGTACTCCACTATTATGAAAATTGCTGCCAGTATAAATAACAATTTCGAGTAGTAAATACGGTATTCATCAATTAAATTCGTAGATTGATTAGTAACGTCGTGAATTTTTCCAAACGTCTGTTAGAAATGGTTGACGTGGCATTTTTTTGGCTTTAAGATGTGGCGTGGACATGTGGCATTTTTTTATTTTTTTATTTTTTTGTTTTTGTAACAACAGGCAGATAGGGCCTTTGGCCCATAAACCTGGATTTCCCCCTGTATCGGCGCCTTATTTTGAGTCCCTGGCCCTCTCAACTAGACCAGGTAACCTGGGTTTATTTTTTTATTTTTAGACCTGGTAACCAGAGGCAACTGACTAATCTGGAGCGGGGTTATATATACTAACTGGTTCAATTGAGAACGCCAGGGACTTAGAAAAAGGCGCTGGATACCGAGGGAATTCGAGTTTGGGTGGCCAAAGGCCCTATCTGCCTGTTGTTACCAAAAGTTAAGAAAACAATAAAAAACCGGGTTACCTGGTCCAATTGAGAAAGCCAGCGACTTAAAAAAGGTGTCGGATACCGGGGGAATCTGGGTTTAGGGCCAAAGGCCCTATCTGCCTGTTGGTACAAAAAAAAATGACACCTATCCATGCCACATCACAAGGCCAAAAAAATGCCACGTCAGCCATTTCTAACGGACGTTTAGGCCAATTAACGGCGTTACTAATCAAGCTACGGATTTAATTAATGAATACCGTATTTGCTACTCGAAACTGTTATTTACGATGGCAGCAATTTTCATAATAGTATAGTACTAAATCAGCACCTTTACCCAATTATTTAACCCATTGTACTTTATGTGATGATGTTGTTTGAGACTGATTTGTATATTTGAGTGTAACAATATTGAGTTTTTACTTCTATAAGCATTTAGGTGATTCCATTATTTGAACTTAACTAAAGGAACTATGTCACTAAAAAAATCTAGACATATGAGTATAATTAGGTTAAGTTCTACAAGGACATTTTAATTAATTTCCAATGTGAATTAGCTATTAGGCCTACTGATATTGAGTTAGTTGTAAGGGACACCAAGTTATCCTATCTATAGACCTAATTCCTAACGGACATCAGATTCTAATTAACTCATTTAACCTATTGAAGTAGAGTGGTGCCATAATTAACCCATATAGGGCTTCATACTTCCACTTGCACGAATTTCGCCTAATTAACTCCTGATTTCCTAAAAGTATAAATCATATGCTTGCCATGTGTCATTTCTAACCAAGAGAGTATCCATATCAATTGCATTTTATTAACTATCTTTTTATCATCAAAAACACCAAAAACAAATTTTTAAAGGGTTCTTTATGAAAAATACCAAAAAATATCTACTGTCAATCTCAGTTCATAGCTTTCATTGTAATTATTTTCCCTAGGTAGCATTAGACTCCTTAAGAGACAATCCAAGATCGCATCTCTATAGTGAAATCCTTGGTTATAAAATATTTTTTTAATTTAATCCCCCAAAGCATGTTAAGGAATGGTTGAATCAATTGTACCGTTGTCAGGGAGTCATTTTTTACTCCTTAGGTTAACTAAGTGACAATTAAACACTGACAAGGGGTTATGAGTCTTTATGTTAAATTTAGGTCATATTTTACATATTTGGTTTGTAGGTTAGTTTTAGTTTCCATTGCATTCAAAAATTTGAAAAATACAAAAAAATATTGCTTGTTCTAGAATTTGACCTTGATTTGATATATTGAAATTTATGTATTGCTTGTTTTTCCTGCACCAACACATGAGAATTTGGTGAATTGGTTGTTGCTAGGTGGTGATTTCTTGAATTATTGAATTTTGAATTTGTGTATTACATTGTTAGATTTTGCATATCACTCAATTTTCCAAGACAAACCACTCAACCAAGTTATTTTCCCCAATTTGGACTTGTTGACACCATCTTCCGCTGTCTTTGAACCCAATTGCAAAATCTTGGTATTTAAAGTCCATTTGGAAAGATTTTTGTGCATTTTTAGCACCAAAGAGACCAATTTGGATTCCAAGCAACTTTTGGCATATTTGGAGTAAAATTAGATTTGGTACTTGGAATATTGGAACCTTATATCTACAAGAAACTAAATGGGTTGGAGCAAAGGCTAAGGACATTGATGGATATAAGCTTTGGCACATTGGAAAAGGGACTCAAAGGAATGGTGTTGGTATTATTGTGGAGGAAGACTGTGGTCCAAAATTAATAGGATTGGAGACAAAATTATATCCTTAAGAATGATAGTTGGAAAGGATACAATCAATGTTATTAGTGCTTCTACTCCTAACGTTGGCACAGAAACTCATAGAAAGGAACATTTTTGGGAGGATATGGAGGGGTTGATTCAAAGAATATCTCTTCTTGAAAAGCTATTTATTGGTAGTGATCTTAATAGATATGTTGGTAAAAGATACAGGATAATATGCAGGGGGCCATGGTGGTTTTAGATTTTGTGTGCTTGAAAGTGAAGGACAATCTATTATTGATTTCTATATGGCCTATGACTTCAAAATTGTTAACACTTGTTTTAAGAAACAGGAGGAGCATCTGATTGCATATAAGAGTAGAATGAATAGATCATAGATTGACTTCTTTTTGGTAAGGAATTCAAACAGAAGAATTTGCACAAACTGTAAAGTGATCTCAGGTGATGGTATGACAACCCAGCATATGGCCCTAGTTCTAGATGTAAGTATGAAGTTTACGAAATAGAAGCGTCGAGAAAAGTTAAAGACAAGAGTCAAGTGGCAGCAGTTAAAAAGGGAGGTTCTTAAGAATGAGCTTGTAAAGGAAAGAGTTTGGGAGGTACAAGGGAGTGCTAATATCATGTGGAAAAATGTGGCTATGACAGTTCAAAAGTTTGTTAGCTAGAGAAATTTTTGGTAAATCAATGGGTGCTATCAGGTGAGATAAGGAGACTTGGTGGTGGAATAGGAATGTCCAAGAGAAAATTAAGCTTAAGAGAGAGTGTTTCAAGGCTATACACTTGTGTGATAAAGATGAAAATTGGGAGTAGTATAGCTTAGCGAAAAAGGAAGCCAAAAGAGCAATGAATGAAGCTCGTTCTAAAGTGTTTTTGGAGTTTTATAAGGAGTTATGGACAAAGTATGGGGAAGAAAAAATCAAGGGATTTAGATCAAGTGAGGTGCGTAATGGATGAAGAAGGTAAAGTCTTGGTAAATGATGATGATATTAAGGATAGATAGAAGGCATACTTTTGTAAGCTGGTCAATGAGAGAGATAAAACTTTGAATTATGAGTTAGACAATATGGTAGTTAGCGAAAGGGAACTCAATCTTACATTCTATCATAGGATTAGAGTTAGAGAGGTAAAGGAAGCTCTTATGAAAATGGAAAATAGTAAAGTTGTTGGACTTGATGGCATCCCTATTGAAGTCTGGAAATGTTTTGGTGAAGAGTGTGTGTTGTGGCTTACTAAGTTATTTAATGAGATTCTACAGTCTAAGAAAATGCCTGATGACTGGAGAAAAAGTACTTTAGTCCCTATTTTTAAAAATAAGGTAGATATCCAAAATTGCGCAAATTACAGAGGAATTAAGCTTATGAGCCACACAATGAAATTATGGGAAAAAGTGATTAAACACAGGTTAAGATGTGAGACTTGTATCTCAGAGAATCAATTTACTTTCATGACAGTCAAGTACAGAAGCAATTTACCTACTAAGGGGTTCAATGAGAAGGTATCGAAGAAAAGGAAAGGATCTACATATGGTCTTTATCGATCTAGAAAAAGAGTATGAATGTGTGCCAAGAGAAATATTTGGAAATCTTTGGAAAAGAAAGGAGTACATGTTGGATATATCAAAGTCATTCAATATATGTATGAGGGGGCGATGACTTGCATTAGAATACCTTAAGGAGAAACAAATGACTTCCCAATTAAAATTGGATTGCATCAAGGTTCGGCTTTGAGCGCATATTTGTTAAAACTAGTTTTGAACATCCTAATTGGAAATATCCAAGATGAAGTTCATAAGTGCATGCTTTTTATGGATGATATAGTCCTTTTAGGTGAATCAAGAGAAGAAATTAACCAGAAATTAGAGTTGTGGATAAGAACCCTAGAGTTAAAAGGTTTTCGACTAAGCAGGGGTAAGACAGAATATATGCACTATGTTGAGAGACAAAAACATGGAGATATAGAAGTTAAATTGGGAGATCAGGTTATCCCACAAGTGGACAAGTTTAAATATTTGGGATCGATTATACAAAATGATTGTGAAATTGATGGCATTATTAATGATAGAATTCAAGAAGGGTGATTTAAATGGAGAAAAGCTACTTCGTTTCATGTGATTATAAAGTACAATTTAAGGTAAAAGGAAAGTTTTATCAGACAGCCATTAGGCCAGCAATGTTATATGGTAGTGAATGTTGGGTTCTAAAGGGACAACACGAACATAAGATAAGGGTAGCAGAGATGAGAATGTTGAGATTGATGTGTGGTCGTACAATAAAAGATATGATCCACAATGATCATATTCGAGTGAGAGTCAGGGTAGCACCAATTGTGGAGAAAATGACAGAAAATCATTTGAGGTGATTTAGGCATGTTCAAAGAAGACAATTAGACACGGATGTAAGGAAAGTTGATCAAGTAGTGTGGAGTCCTTCAAAAAGAGGGAGAGGAAGACAGAAGAGAACTCTTAACAAAGTTATTCAGTGAGATCTTTTGATTAATAATTTATAACAAAATAAGGTTTTTGACAGAGCACAATGGCATCGTATGATCTATATAGTTGACCCCACCTAGTGGGATAGGCTGTGTTGTTGTATTACAACTATTAGAGAGTCTGCATTGTGCTTGGAACGACATTTTGACTCAAATTCGAAACATAGATCTGACAGAAACTTGGTGACACATTCATTGTCTCATCACCCTTGCAACTAACACTGAATGTAGCATATTTTCCCTCTTGTTGTGGTGAGCTTCAATGCAAACAAGATAAAAACTTGAAAAACTTAACTCGCCACCTGTTCGCATGAGCGAGTTGATAGCGAGTAAATCTGAGGAAGAAAATTTACCATGTTCATCGTGGGCTCGCCAATGAACACCCTTATCAAGTGATCTGTTAATTTCACAGCTTTATCTAATTTTTTTATCTTTTCAACAAATCTTTTTGCACTAACCCCATTTATTCTACACATCTTTCTTACATTTCTAACAACTTTCACACTATATGTACTACTTTTCCACCACTTTTACATTCTTTGCATTTTGCTTTAATTTTTGACAATTGAGTATGTAACAATCGCTTTCTAATTCCCTGACTAATTAATCAAAATCACTTTATAAACATAATTTGAGACTATGGTAGGAAAAAGAGATTCACTTAGTAAAGTCACTATCATAGTTAGAAAAAGATTTGGCTTACAAATCCATTTCAAAATCCTATAATGATGTCCTAATTATGATAAAAAAAAAATTTCCTAAATAAAACAAGACAAGCTATCATAATTAGAAAATGATTTCACTAATCATTTAAAATCTATCCATGATAGAAAAGAAAATTTCTTTTAATTTTGAAACAATCTATCATGGACATAAAATATATATTAGCCATGTTAGAAAAAGGGAAAATGCTAACATGGTTATTGTATATTTCTCATCTAAAGTAGTTTGACCTAATTATGTTAGAAAAAGGACTTGACCACTAACATAGTTAGGAAAGAACCTTTCTCAAAACATTTTAAAGCCTACCATATTAGAGAAAGGGTTAACCTAACATGGTAATTTAAATAAAAACCCTCATACACAAACACCCCTTTTCTCTTTTCAAAACTATACTCAACTAACATTTCACGCATCAAAAATACCTTCCACAACTAAAAATTCGAGCATCAAAAAAACCTTCCACTTTACAAACAATTTCACACCAAACCAATCAATCAATCATTCATCAACTTGTTTTTAACAACATAACCAAAGCTCCGAGGCCAATACATCATGCTAAGGAGCCTCCTAGAATCTTGGATCACATGCAAGTGATAAATTCACTACCAATTCAATAATACATAATGCCAAGGCCTCAAGCCAAGGTAACGTTCTGAATTCATAATAGAGGATTAGCGATTGGATTTAGGGTTTAATTGATGTAATTATAGGATCTTGATGATAATTTGGGTGATTTTCAAGGTTTTTAGTAAAGGTGTGATGCTAGTGAATAAATTTTAAATCATGATTTGATATGGATTGAAGTTAATTGAGGTAGAATTTGAGGATTTGGGGCAAAAATATGGGCGAATTGGCAAGCCTATGGTGAGCTAATCAGCCTGAGAGCTACTTGGGCAGGTTCATCGTGGCCTCACCATGGCAAGCTTCAGAACTCGAGAGCATTCTAGGTAGGCTCATCATGGTCTCACCACAGAGAACCCATGGTGAGGTACCAAAAATACACCTATACATAGATCATATAAGACTTTCACGGTTTACTTTGAAGAGAGTTCGAGGAGAGGCGATGGAGAGAAGGCTTCTCTTTGCTAGGGCAAGACATTTGAGTGATATAAGAGCAATTTGAGGCTTCTACCTTGTAGGCATATTATCCTAGACCTCTATTTCTCTATTTTCTCTTGTTTTCCTTGAAATTTATTTTGAAGATTTTGGGGTTTTCTCATAGGCCCAAAAATCTACCAAGTTTTTTTGTTTCTTCTAGCTTCAAACTTGATTTCTAACTCTTATAAACTAGGGCAAATGTGCAAATTTACCAATGACATTTATTATGATGAGTGTCTGGCACAAAAAAGTTTTTTGTGGTGCTTAAATACCAAAACAATTTAAAAATAGTGCGAATTTAACAAAACCGTTATATATAAGCAAACGACTATTACTTTTTGAAGAAGAAATCATGTGGGACCCATGGGGAAAAAGTAACAGAAGTTTGGTTATAGATAATGGTTTTGTTAAATTCACACCATTTTTAAAACTTTTTTTGTATTTAAGCACCACAAGACACTTTTTTTTGCCATACGCTCTTCGGGTAATTGTCCATTGGTAAATTTGCACATTTGCCCTATAAACTATTCTACTGGGTTGTGCTATTGGAATAATGATTTGGTATGCTAAATGGTTTGTTAAAGTTTGAAAGTGTTTGGGGAATATTTCAAAAATTCAAATAGTTTTTATGAGATTTGGTGTTTTCAAATGGTTTCTAAATGTTGATGGATGATTTCCAAATTTTGAGTCTTTAAAGTTTGAGAATGTTAGTTATAGAATTGGATTTTTGGGTTCTATGTTGCTGATGAGTAAATCGATGATTTTAAGGTGTTAGATGATATTAATGGGAGATTATGCAATGATGAAATTGGTAAGGATTGGAGTAATTTGGATTTTTGTGATTTTAGGTTGATTTCATAGACTATTATTGTGATGTTGTTGATGATAATTGTAATATCCCAAAAATCTCAAAAGCTCTAAAGTAGTTGTTTAAGGAGTATTAAGGAAGTTAGTTAGGGCTCAAGAAAATAGTTTTATTTTGAGATAGTAGAAGGGGGATTATTAATGAAATTAAAGGCCCAAAAATAGTTGAAGCTTGTGAAACAAGCTTCGAAGAAAAGATTAGTTTACAAAGCTTATAGGACAAGTTTGGAAAGAAAAAAAATTAATTGATAAAGCCTTGATAAGCAAGCTTGTGATTGAAGATAATTTATATGTCTAAGTCCTTAATTGCACATTTAGTTAGATGATTATCACTAAAATTAATTGAGCATGAATATTGTCCCTACATCCTCTTTTATTCACAGGAAACGCCACATTAAAGTTTGCACCTACAAGAAAAAATTTACGGGTGCTTATGTGGCAAGGATTTTTTTTGTGCAATGAACTTAACAAGTCAAATTTATAATGGAGAAAAAGATTAATGAGAGAAAGGCAAAATGAGGAATCAAATTTTAAGAAAAACCATGTGCATGCATATGCGTGAATTCTTCTCTAAGAAGCACACCTACTTTCTCTCTAATTTTAGCAAAATTGTCTAAATGAAAATATTAAGAGAAACAATGTATGTAGGAAGTTTCTCTTGGAATCTTTGAAAGTGGCAGAAATGCACAAGAAGGGGGTGAATTGTGCTAATTAAAAATTTAGGCAATGAGACACAAAGCTTATACTGGTTTAGCCCAACTCTTGGTCTATATCCAGTTCTCCAACTTACAGTTGGGTTCCACAAGAATCTTCAAGATTCAATTAAGCTCTTGATTACCTTTACAAGTGATCCCTCAGTAAGAACTCTCTCTTACAGATCACTCCCCCTTACAACTTGTAAGATTAAAACCCACTCTTAAGATCCCACTATCTTAAGAGTAATCCTTACTTAGAATGAAATTACAAGAACTTGTTCACTCAATGAACAGATTTTGACACACACTAAAGTACAAAGATAATGAATTAATATAAGTAAGAGTAAGTGAGTATTAAATGCAGGAAGTATTGACTGCTTGAGAGCGTATTCAATGTATTCAATCAATTACTTCACCAACTTCTTCACCAGTGTCTTTTATACATGTCTATGGAATTTTGCCCGTGGTGAGTTTATAGCCATTGTGTATTTGATGGATGAGAGATGATGAATCTTGATGGAGTGTTGAGTTGATGATGTTCTTGTGTTACATTAACTCCCTTGTACTTGGTTAGCTTCAGTTCTTCTCTCTTCATTAATTGCAAAAAGCAAAACTAGTTTCAAACGGCTCAATTCTTGAATCTTTGTGAGTAACGTTAACTTCCTAAAATAGGTCTGACATACTCTGCATAAAAGGCTAAACATTGTACTTTGAAGCAAAATCCATTGCTAGATCGATTACAATGCTCCATTTGATAGCTGCTTCTCTTCTCTGATCAATCACACATAGATCAGGCTTAGGTTAGGACCTACATCACTTGAAGATGAGAAATGCCATGCCTGATGGATCACAGGATACCCTGATCGATCATGCTTCATTGATCAAATAGGCTGGCCTTATTTTAGTTAATCTTATACTTCCATAATCGATCACAGGACATCACTCACATACTCTCTGATCGATTAGGCGACTATGATCGAATAGGCTAAGATTAGGACTTGAATTACAACTAAGGTGCCTTGATCGATCACAGGGTGTCCTGATCAATCGTATCATCTCACTCGATCATGCTAAGATTACTAAGTTCAATTTCCAGTTAAGTTCAAGCTTCTCTAATCGATCACATGGCATCCTAATCGATTAGACGGCCATACTTATAACTTATATTCATTCTAACCTTATCTGGATCGATCATAACCTTAGGTTCTTAATTGATTATCTCTCCCTGGTCAATTAGGCAATGACTTAGAATTTCTATCAGATTATTCTGAGATTATTCCAGTTTTAACTCCAGTCTTTCTTTATGCCTAAGTTATGTTTAGTTATCATCAAAACCCATTATTCTAACAATCTTATGGTTGGCTTATTGAAGAAGCATATTTTACACACACCAAACATGTTCCCCACCCTCCAAATGAGTAAGTCAAATGGCCTTCAAATGCCTAAAATTCTCAAGCAAGTTTCTAAATATTCTTCCATAAGATTGCCAAAGCAACTTGTTCACTAAGTATTGTTATTAGCTTCTTGAGAAAGCCTCTTTTTCCTTGGATACAGCCACAAAACATGCATGGCATTCTCCTCCAAATTAAAGCAGCCACCCATTCTCCTCCCAAGACACATGGCAAAACATTAAGCAAGGCTTCCTTTCCAAGCCAATCATTTACTTGCTCTCCAAGTAGGACAAAGGCCTATATAAGGAGTTGGAGGCAATGACATGGATAAGAGATGAGAGGAAATAGTGTAGAGAAGGGAGAGAGAAAGAAAAAGAGAAAAGGAAAGAGTAAAAGAGGAAGAGGAAGAAGAAGAAAAATAGAGAAAGAAGGAGGACTCGGATATTTTGGAAGTTATAGTTTAATTATCATATTTTGATCTGTATGTATAAACTCTATAAGGAGCCTCATTAGCTTAAAGACCTACAAAGAAACCAAGAACCTGAAGAAAACAATATCTACACTTAGATAAATATGGGTGCATCTGAACATGTTTAATTGTGGTAGATATTACATCAGGTTAAAAGTAGAGTTAGTCCGTGATATTTTCCATATTTATAGTACACATCCTAAGCTTTAAATCAAGTACTCATGCATAATTTTGTACTTTTAGATTAGGAGATATGAATTTTACAAGTTAGACATAAGAACAGAAATTTCCTGCAAAAGTTTAATAAGTCTGGAAAATATAAAAAGGTTTTTCAGTGATAATGGGACCCAATTGAGCCAAGATTATATCATTATTATAACAAATATTTAAAGAGCTAAAGTTTGAGCTTTGAACCACTATTTTTGAGTTTATAAGCAATTAACTATGAATTTTCAAAGTTAGAAGCCCAAGTAAGACATCTGAGAAAAAGTTTTTAGATTTTTGACAATCTTGTGTTTTCTAATAGCATTAGTGGTTCAAACTCAATCAAAGGTGTTACAATAATAATGCTGTGGAATGAATTGTTGTGATAAGGAATGTATGGGTGATTGAGTTAACTAGTGGTTAGGCTTAAATTTCAAGGTTTTGATGTATTGGTGAATTTTGACCTAAGTTGTAATAATGAGAAAGTGAATGGATTGAAGGTGAAATTAAGGTTTAGGGATTTTGGGATTATTGGGAGTAGTTAATGATTGGGGAAATGTTTTTTTTCCCTAATTTTTCGTAAGTGAACTTGGAAGGGAATTTAATGTCCTATTTGTATTGACACTTGATTAAGTTACTTAATAATGTGTATATATTGTTAATTATCTTGTTTAGTCTGGTTTTGAGTTGAGATCGAGGGAGCTTCACAAATTTGGAAACATTTGATTTTGACTTCAAAGGTAACAACCAATTACTTGTTCTATTTGTGTGTGCGTTGTTGGTAAGAATATTCTGAAATTCTTACAACTTTTGGGATTATTGTGGTACTGATTTAACCTTTTCCTTACGCCTTGGGGTTAAAATCACAATAATTACCAAGGATTGTGTAAAGTGGCACAATCCCGGATCGTTTCACTTGAGGAGTCCTTCTAAACAACCTAAGCTAACTAAATGCAATTAAAACAATAAAAAGGTCTGGGGGGTTTTGGTTTGAAGATTCATTTACTAAAGCTATTAACAAAAGCAATTACTTGTTTTTGGTGTTTTAGATTAATAAGTGAAAAGTGAAAAGAGTTTGGATTAGGGGTGATTTTATAAAATGGGCTTTGGTAGTGCTTTGGTGACTCAAACGCTTCTTTCAAACTAATAAGTGGGAGTTTAATTTACCAAGTCTAATTGAGAAATCCCCAAGCAACCACTAGGGGTCCACTAGCCCTAATTAATGACTAATCTAGCAACCACTTTCATAGCCATTACTTAGGGTTAGTGTTAAGATCAACTTGGTTTGTGAAATGCCTTGAAACAAATGCAATTTAACTCTCATGAAGTGCAACCACAACATCCATGCATGGAAGAAATTGACTATAACCACTAGCAACCACTAAAATGGCTACAACCAAGAATACAACCACAAGTAGATAGGAAATTATATCTCAATCACATTCAATTCAAAGCATACACAATATAGTTCACAAACATAGATAGCAACCACATATCCCAAGTCTTAAATCCAAATACAAGACCAATACAAAAGAGTATAAGCCAAATACAAAGGAAGTAAGAAATTGTAAACTAGAAACTCCCCTATGTTGGTCCATGAAGCTAGAGCCACCTCCACACCACCAAAGCACCGAGAACTTAGCCTCTCATGTTCTCAAATTCGTGCCCAAGAGAGCCCATAACAGCTGCCTCCATGGAAGAAGAAGATTGAAGATGAAATGGGGTGGAAATGGAAGGTACAGGGATGAAGAACAAGAAAATCAGCAAGAATGGGGGTGAAAATGAGTGGAATGGATGGAAATTTGAGTGGGAAGGATGGAAAATGATGGAACCCTAGAGGAACTGAGGTATTTTTGGAGGCTTAGGGAGAGCCACGGCGAGCTACCACTCATTCTGGAACTTGCTGGGGAGTTCGCCGTGAGTTCGCCGCTGCGAGACCCACGGCGAGCTCACGTTGCTTCTGCCTCCCTGGTCTTTCTCGCCGCCAGTTCGCCGCGGCGTCTCTTCGCTTCCTTCTTCTTCCCCGTCCAGAATTCTTCGCTACAACTTGTCTCCTTAATTTGGGCATGTTTCTTCTATGACCTACAAATAAAATCAAGCCAGAGGTAGCTTCAAATGTTCTTGAAAATGGGTTAAACAATAATTTATGCTAATTATGCCCAAATTGCCCTTGACTAGAACAAATTCCAACAAAGTGTGCAAAAGTCAGAAATTACTCTAATTAGGTGCAATTACCCCAAGAACATGCAATGATCCAATGATTTTACCAATGAAAAGTGTATAAAAATATGGTGCAATCAGGTACATATGAATTGAATGATTTTAAACTAATTATTTTGATATACACCGTCATGTGGGATTCTTATTATTGGAAGTGGCATATTTTGTGTTTGTATCATGGTTTTGGAAATGATATATCTATAGTTTTGGAAACCACACTACATGAGTTTTTGAAAAAATGGAAAGGCCAAGTGCCTAGTTTTGGTGTAAGTTGCATTATGATTTATATCATGTTGTTTGGTAGTTTGGCACACCAGAGTATTGATTATATTTAGCATCATGTGATAAGGTAACCTGTTGTTTCACAGGGACTTAAATTACTGTAAAAGGGAATGTGAGCCCTTTGTGGTTCTGAAGCGGGAATGTGACCCCGTCCCGTTCCGCCCCTTGTATAGTTCCACCTCATCCACCAAGTGGTAGGGGATGAACCTTAATGATACGTGAAGCGATCATTTTGGATATGTGTCAAACATGTATATGAAACTATTTTGAGAAATAAATTGTATACATCTGCATGAGATTTTAAAGGGTTTCCAGTATTGGATATGATATTAGCATATGGTTATCTGTACATGTTTCAAAGTATATATTGTATAGTTTTCCACCTGACACCTTGCTAGCATACACTCACATGTAGGCAAGTAGGAAACATGTTACCTGAGACATTGTCTCACCCCCAGTTGCTCAATCCTTGCAGGTGCTAGTCTGGCTTTAGCTTCTCAAGGAATAAGCTAGCTACTACTCATAGAGTATATAGTGAGCTTCTATTTTGGCCTAGTGTGAGGGTTATGTATATTGCCACTCATTCTTAGTCATCATTATTATCTACTTTTGCTTATTTGATATTGCATTAATATTTAAGGATGACTGTTATGAATTATTATATATTGTTAGTTTAGGCCTCTAGGTGTTGTTTATCTGAGACTGGTCTGTTCTAGCACTTAATGATTTAATTATTGTGGATTATGTTAATGATGGGTTGGAGGCTCTTTTATGGTATTCACATGTTTTGAGTCTGGTCCTTTTTCTGACATATGGCTTGAGGCCTGTGTAGTATATGTGAATGGTTATGTTCATAGTTTTCACATGCATGTGACCGAGATTTTGGGAGGCTCCTTCGTATATTGTATGGACCTTGGGATGCTTTGATATTATTGTTTTTTAAGGTACTTTTAGTTTTTGATTAGCATGGAAAGAATTGAATGGGTTTGAGTGATTTTTGTGTGTCAAGAATTTTTTAAAAGAAATTGTGTAATTGTGACTTGAATTTTTAATTACCATGTTAGATTATGCATTTTCTAACATGGTAAGTCGGTTGAAAGCATTTGTTCTC
Organism: Mimosa bimucronata; assembly: GCA_037074515.1. Classification (NCBI taxonomy): domain Eukaryota; kingdom Viridiplantae; phylum Streptophyta; class Magnoliopsida; order Fabales; family Fabaceae; genus Mimosa; species Mimosa bimucronata. Next base: position 10,542,782 of record CM073446.1, read on the forward strand.
ACTATTTGGATGAAACTCTCCTATGGTACCATGCATTGTGGAAATTGGTTTCCCTTGATTACCGGTGTTGAAATTAAAAGGTTGGAAATGGAATTGGAATTGACAAGATATGACGAATGAGAAGGAGTTCAACATTGAATAAATCCTTGTAACATCCTAAATTTTCATCTAAGGATTAGTTGATGTAAAAATGAAAAGTTTAGAAAACAGGAAATAAGGAGTTATTTAAAGTTTTAAGGTATCACTTAAAGATTAAAAAGCCTTTTAAATAGATTTGCAAAGTCTGAAGTATTTTTGAGGATTTTAAGGTGTATCTTCATTATAAATTGAAGAAAAATTAATTGTGTAGCTATTTTTAAATTGAGAAATTTATGAAAATTATTTTGAGGCTAAAGGAAAATCTTAGTAGAAGAAAAACCCCAGTTTGAATTAAGGATTTATTTCTAGAAAACTTTGTCTGAAATGGAAGTCAATTTGGGAAATAAATAAAAGATCAGTCTTAGGAATTTAAATTAAAAATGTGAACTTTATTAATGTATATTACCTGCTCGCCCTTGATAGATAGTGTCTCTACTCTCCACTTGAAAAGAGAAGGGCAAATTGGTAATCTTGTCCCTTAAAAAGCTTAATATTTTCTTCCCTTCTCCCTCATCCAGCACATCCTTCCCTCTTCACCATCACCATCTTCTTCTCTTCATTCCGGCTTCGCACCATCACTACCATTATTCTTCTTCTTCCATCATCAAACTCGACGCCATCCTTCATTTCTTCCATCTTCATCGTTCAAAGCTGAGAGCCGTCAGAAAGGGTGGTCAGTGCAGATTAAGAAAGCAGATGGGAGATAGATGAAGAGATTTCCTTCCATTCTTCCTGTTGCATCACCATTAGTTTCATTCGTCTCTTCCGACGAGAGAGAAACAAAGTGGTTACTGCCATCTGCTGCCCTGTTCATCGCCACTTCCCTTGGAGCAGTAAGCTTCAATCTGTGCTCCTCCATTCCCTCTCTCTCAAAATTCCTATCTACTATAGCTTTACTTGTTCTTCGGGTAAGGGATTGCTAAATCTAGTGTTCTATTAGTTTAAATAGTTCTATTGGGATTAAATGATAGTTTGTGGGTTGTTATGGAGAGTGTTGCTGGCTGCCTATCACTATCTCAAGTGTGGGGTTTTATTTATAGTTGGTATGTGATTTTCTGCTTGGATCCAATGTGATCATTCTTTAAAATGTGTTAGAAAAGTGTCTGAATATGTTGATTAAGTATGAAAGGGAATGTGACTTGATAAATTGAACTTCTAAATTTTGATATTGATAAGGAACTTTTCGATCAATTGTACATGATTTTGAGTTTGGTTGAAATGTGAACTAAAGTGGTTAAGGATGGGGTTGAATGGTAATGAAGAAGTAAATATCATATGAAGTGGTATATTTAGAGACTCTGGGTTAAGTTATAAATCCTTTGAGTCAAAGTTAATATAGTTTCTATTCCTTTTCTTTTTCTTTGATGGACCAATTTGTTTGGTGAAGTAGAGTCGATTTTTGATAAAAAAATTCCATGATTTAAAATGTTAATGATTATGGGTTCTGGAGGGTGGAGTCAAGTCGATATGAAATTTATTATTCCCATGGTAATAATGTAATTGAGGATTTGTGAGAAGAAGGAAGAGATATCTTGGGTCAATTGAAATTGTGGTGTTGTTTTGGCGAAAAGTTGAAGTGATTATAGGGGGTTTCAATCAATGTTAAAAAGTCTTTATGAATGCTTGAGCTTTGATCTGGTTGAGAAAGGAATGAATGGAGGTTAATTGAAGAAATTAGAAGTAGGGTATTTTGTGGGTTATTTGTAAAATCCTCTTCTAAATAACATTTTCAAATCACAATTATATACAAAACCACATACAATCCCTTGTAAACAATGATAGAAAAGAAAAACGCTTAAACCAACATGTCTATCATAGTTAGAAAATGATTTATCTACCTACAAAAACTAACTATGATAGCAAGGGTCAATCATAGTTATTTAGGAGCTCAGCAAAATAATTTACTCTTAACTACGATAGAAAAGAAAATGCCGAATCATAAAAGTCTATCGTAGTTAAAGAAAAGATTAGTCATTTGTGAAAACTAACTATGATAGAGAATAATCTATCATCGTTATTTAGAAAACAAGATAATGATTTGATAGTGCTGGCTGTCACCCAATAGGGGGGTGAATTGGGTGATAGGATAAAAACTTAAACTCTTTTCAAATCTTCTCTTTTCTAAAAACATAATGAAGGCAATCTTCAAAAAAACACTTTTCAGTCTATCACTGAGAGTATTTTAAAACTGTTATATGCACTAAGAGATATATAATGTAGATATGCTGGAAACTAAGAGAGTCAAGGGAAGAGATAATGCAAACAGTATTTATCCTGGTTCGGTCAACCCTGACCTACATCCAGTCCTCAGGCTCCACCTAAGATTTCCACTACCCTCTTGTTTAAACCGGGCACAAGAGAAGCCTTTACAACCCACAAGTTTAGCCGGGCACTTGTGAAGCCTTTACCACAAGTTTTACAACACAGGACCACCTGCCAACCTTTTAACGAGCTTTAGACTCCCTCTAAATGCTCCCCCTTATAACCTGTAAGGATACAAACTGTTTCCCACTCAAGATTACCCAATCTTGAGCTTCACTCACTAAAACAGAATGTTTACAATGAAATTTACTTCTCTCAAAGAAGGGATTTTGATAATCACTGAAGTACAGAAAAATGTATGATGAAATACAAATTAGAGCTTAATAATCTGAACAATGTGTGCTCTAGCTCTCTTTTTCTAATTTACTTGACTCAACATTCTTTCCTCATTTCTGGGCTCACTAGGTTTTGCTCTCAATCAGTGTAATCTACGATTCTGCATAAAGCCTTGTTCCATCGTTACTCTTATAGAAGCAAGTCTTGATCTATTTATATCTTCACAGCTTGCCTTTTCTTTCAGCTTCATGTGGCCGTTTGAATATAGTCGTTGAAGGTTTATAGCCGTTGGCAATAAATGCTATTCTTCATCTAATTCAAAACTTTTGTTCTAGATTCAACTATTCATGTATAGAGTGAGCTAGGAGAGAGAGATAGACTGCGCGTTCTGAACGTCTTCAACAACTGTACTTGCATAGCAGCTTTTTCAGTAGCACTAGCATGCTTTGCTATCGCTAACTGCATAGTATAATTCCTGCACTTGAGCTGTTAGCTAAACAAGTAAACATGTAATGCACAACAGATGTTATCGCAAGCTTAGTCCATTAGCTCAATGTATCAGCTTATTAGTTTGTCTAAGTTATTACAATGAGCATTCTCCTATCGATAGCTAGATGCGTTATCGCTAGTGACCTTTGTTATCGCAAGTTTGTTTAGCTATCTGAGTAACTTATGTTATTTCCTCAAGTATTTAGATATCGATAGCTAATCCTGTTGTCGATAGCAGCTTATGATATCGCTAGCTGATTCCAATAGCTCAAGGACTTGGTTCATTTTTCTGCTAGTTTTTCTTCCTTTCATTTATCCATGTTCTCAATGAACTTCTAGCGATAGTGAAGGACTTAGCAATATATATTAACTTTGTTATTTCTAAGTCTTCATTTGCTATGACTCTTTGTCTATTAGCGATAGGGATACACTTAGCTATAGAAATATTTACTTTAGATTTTCAGCTAAGTTTCCATCAACTATTGTTGGGCTTTTCATCTGCGATAGTCTTTAGCTCTAGCGATAGTAATCTGTTACCTATCAGATTTTACTTGTTAAATTCAAAGGTAACTTACACTCTATTTACTTATGTTATCTATGGGGCCAGTCCTCATCAAAACTTAAGATTCTAACATTCTCCCCCTTTTTGATGATGACAAAACATAAGTAAAAGATAAAGAGAATAATAGAGTTGATAGAGATAAGTCAGTGTGCGTGTATGTTGAAATTATAGTTTATGTATTGCAGAAAGAAATACTAAACATAAACTATAAAGCTGGTAAATGTGCAGTTTATGTATGATGCATATGAGAATGGCTTCAAGGAATGATTCAGGCTCTTTAATTTAGTTAGACTCAGTATCATCCTTCCAATTTGATGTGTCTAACTCATAATCTCCAGACTCACTGCTTATTCTCCCAGAATCAGTTGAAGGCTCTTCCAAGAATTCAGGGTCAATCTCAACCTCAGTCTTCTTCTTCTTAGCAGTAGCTTTCTTCTTCTTTAGAGGAGAGGGAGGCTTAATCTTCTCCAATATCCTATCAAGATATGTCTGCTGTTTCTGTTTCTTCTTAGGAGGAGGCTTAGCTGATTTTTCTTTCCCCTTTGACACTGCTTTCCTCTTTGTTGACTTGGGTTCTTCAATCACAATCCCTTTGGTAGCCCTGATTTTCTTTTCTAGAGGGTTAGGAGCAATTTTCTTGATCCTTGTTCCCTTAGGAGCATACTGGACCTCTGATACTTTTTCTTTTCCACTAGATTCCAGGTTCTGGGAGGTAGTCTGAATAGGATCCACTTCTTTCTCTTTTTCAGTTTCTGCCCTTGCTGCATCTTTGTCCTCTCTTTCCTTTTGAGACTGTACAGTTCTTCCTAAAAATTCTTCAACTTGCTCATGTAGCTCTTGTGCTCGTTGAATATAGTGAGGAATCAGATTTACAGAAACTGGTTGAGGCTCCCCCTCATATAGAACCATGACCATACTCATGTCTTCCTCTTGCACTTCATTATCATCAGGAGGAATGTTTGTGGCGTTGTCTTCCTTATCAGATGCATCCTCCACTAGGCCTTCTTCTGCCATGCTTAGTTTGATTGCTTCAGCGCTTTTGGAAGTCTCCACATTTTTCTCCCTTTGTTTCTCCCACTTTTTGTCATCATCACTTTGGACAGAGGGGCTGGCTGAAGAGTCGCTAAGGTTTGGAGAAAGGATTAGAGGGTTGGTTGCGCTAGTGGTGGAGGTTGGGATAGAGGGACTATCGTTAATAGGTGGATGAGTGATAGGAGTTGCTTGTGTTCGGAGAAGGGAAGCATGGGAACTATCGCTAGGGGAGGGTTTAGCGATAGGAATTTCTGGTGGTGTTGGGATTTTGGATTGTGAAGGTGGAGATGTAGGTGTTTTGGCTTGTGAATGGTGGGTATCGCTAGGAGAAGGGCTAGGATGTTTGAAGGCGGGAGGAGATGGATAATGAGAGAGATGAAGAGAAGGACTAGTAGGGGTTGAAGGTGAGTGTTGGGGAGAGGAATGAGAGGGTGATTGAAAACAGAGAGGGGAATGATGATGTGATGAAGTACCTTCAGATAGAGAAGCTGTTCCCCTTTGTTTGACATATTCAGGGACGAGGCATAGATTATCTTCCAAATTCTTCACCTGATTCTGTAGCTCCAGAATAGGCTTCATCAACTCTGCTTTCTGAGCTTCTAAGGCAAGATTGAATTCAACAAAGACCCTGAAGATAATTTCTTCAATTGCATCCTTTGAAGGAATGGAATACTTGACAACAGAAGGAGTAGGAAGAGGAGTCCTTTGAGATTGAGTTTCTTCTTCAATAGGCTGAGACTGAGCTGATGTAGAAGGAGCATGAGAAGCTTTAGAAACAGAACTAGCACCATTTGTTTTAACAGGAATTCCCATTTTTCTGAGTGTGGTGATGGTAAGCTGTTTGTATTTTTTGTTATCTCTTTCCCCTACAGATTTGATCTTTGTGAACTCCAGGATGTAAGATATAAGCTGAGGATAGGGAAGAGGGCCCTTGGTTGATTTATCAGATAGAAATCTGTGGAGCTCCACAGACACCAGTTGGCCAGGATTGAGTGGGATCCTTGAGATCAAATTAGGCAGCCAGGGATTGTCTATCTTGGGAAAGCTGCTGAAATTCCCTGCCTTGTTAGTCATTATTCTGGTATAAACGTAGTGTAGGATTCTATTGACCACAGGCATGTTGACTGGCTTGTTGGAGTCAGTCTCATAGATCTCCTCAAGTTCCTCTTTGGAGTAGGGTTCAGGGGTATACCACTTGTTGTATTCTGCTTCAAATATCCCCAGAATTTTGTTGATAGCTAACCAGTTAAAGGAGATGCCTCTTCCTTTTACAGAAGCTTCAAACACTATATTGACCAGCTTCGATTTCTTATATTCTGGCTTGGCTTTCATGCTCGAGTAAAATGACCTCAGCACTTCCTCATTATAGTCATTCTGAATACTGAGCCAGCTCTTGTAGGGTAGAAGCCAGGCATCCAAATCGAAACCATTTTGCTTGAAATATTCAAGGTCCACCCAAACTGCAGCCTTATCTAGGGTTTTTCGTTTTGCGAAGAGAACGCTTGGAGCTTCGAGGGGTTCTTCTGAGTAGGGCAAATCAGTGGTAGTTCGCTTTTGTCGTTTGGAACCTGATTCAACCACTTTTTTGGAGAATGACACAGCTTTCTGGGTTCTTGACCTCTTATTAGCGGATTGAGACGAGGGTTTAGCACTAGAAGTTGCCTCAACATCACTCACATTTCGAACTTTGGTTCTGGTCATTTTTAGGGTTTAGGGTGTTGAGAGAGAGTAGGCTTGAATGCTCAGAGAGGTTTGGAGTAGAAGAGAAAATGCAAATGAATAATGAATGCAGAATGCAAAAGATCTACTTTTATAAGTTCAGAGTTTACCATCAATAAAGAATATTCGCTAAGCGTTTCGCATTCTGACGTTTAAGTGACTTGCTATCGCTAGTACGAGCTGCTCTCGCTAGCGGGCATGATCCCACGCTGAGCAAGTGACTTAGACTTCAGTTCACTTACTCCTTCCATCTATCGATAGCTGACTTTGCTATCGATAACGCTTTTGGTTAGCGATGGCAATCTTTGCTCAAACAGCTTTTGTCCTGCATACAGCTAGCGAAAGTGAAACTCACTATCGATGGGTCAGTTCTGCAAAACTTAAGATTTGACATTCTGAACAAATTCTATTGAGCAAGTTTGATATTAATCATGCAAAGTGGTGACAACAATATATTTAGACATCAATGTCTATTCAGTAAGAAATCAAAATTTTGATGCATATGAGATCAGTTCATAGATTCTGAAGGCAAATCAATTGCAGAAAGCAGAATAGAATTAGAGCAGCACAAAAACTCAGAGATCACAATGGATAAATCAAACCAAAATTCATAGAAGAGTAAGCTTGATTTGAAATCATTAGTATGATTCATTTTCAGTAAAAGTATAGAAAATTTAAGATAAGGTTTAAAACAATTTGCTTATGCTTTTATGTGAAAATTTAATTAAAAAAAATATATTTCATAAAGCATAAGGAATATTTGATAAATAGGCTTCTTAGCATAAACTTAAGATATCATGCAGCATACATGAGATGTAGATTTAAAAACTTTAAAATCATGTTTCAAATGCTTTGACAATCAATGCTCATGATAAAAATGATGGAAATCAATAATAAAGGAAATATGTCAGAATGCTGCATTTTTTAAAGATCAGATGAGATATCCAAAGTCATACGAATAACAGCATGAGAGTGAATGCTTTGTGCTTCAGATATTGACTCCACTATAGCATAGCAATTTTCTTGACTATTAAGAGTTGTGTTCAAAATGATAAGAATATTCAGGATCAGAATACAAACACAAGACTCTAGTTACTCTAACATAGAAATGATAGTGAGCGTTAAAGTATTTGAGTAACAAAATGAGAGCAAGAATTTTTGAATAATAAGCCTCATACTCATTAGTTCAAATTACTAGTCAAGTTGTTGTCAGAGAGACTTGCTATCGCTAATGATATGAAGAGCAATCGATAGACAGTTGAACAATTGATTGATATGAAGCAATCGATTAAGATCTCTAGCAATCGATTACTGTGCCTAAGCGTTATTCGATAATTCACATTTCAATCGAGTGTTACAGGTAACAATCTGAAGAAAAAGCACCAATTTGAAGGCCATCGATTGACAAACAAAGCCTACAATAGATTGACACCCTGAGCCATCAATTGGCATAAAAGAATTTCAAAATCTATTACTTCTCTTATGTTTAACTGACTTTAAATTTGGAAGATTTCAACAGTTACCATTTAGGAAAGTTTATGTTAGACAGAGTTCAACACAGAAACAGAGGAAAGAGCCGTTATTGTTCTTCACTGATTGATAACATTACCTGGCAAGAGAGAAGTAGTAACTCAACACCAAATCTACTCTTTGGAAGCATTAATTGCTACTGATAAGCACTTCATCAACCTCCAGATTTCATCTCTCACATTTGCCTTACAATAGCTATAACATAAATTGAGCAATGGGCAACTTTTTCCAATATGATATAAAAGCATTTGAAGCCTAAACTTGGTTGGCAGAGAATTAAGTGCTATCCAACTACAAGTTCCTACTGCAATCAATTCAAGTTTTTCTGAGGTCTCTCATCTGTTCTACAAAATGTATTTTCTATCAGCTCAATTAAGTGAGCAAGCCTGTAATTCTGTAAATTCTTTCATTGTGTGATTTCCTTGGGATATTGGGATCCTAGAGAAAAGGGTTGTAATCTTACAAAGTAAAGGGGGAGAGAATTTTGTGAGATAGTAAGATCTTACAGAGAAAATTCTCTGTGGTGTAAAGGTATTCAAGAACCTGTTGTAATCCTTATTCACTAGTGGAACCCAACTGAGGTTGGAGAACTGGATGTAGGTCATAGTTAGAACTGAACCAGTATAAATCCTTTGAGTTTGTTTTAGATCTTTCAAATTTTTAAGATACACAATTCACCCCTCCTCTTGTGTATTTCCTACCATTTTCATTTGAGTATCAGAGCAAGGCTTCTCAACAAGTGATCCAATGATCAGAAAAGAAAAGATCTAAGGCAGGACTGAATGAATGCATGCTTCCTGAAGGAAGCTCCATCATAAAGCCCCCTAGCTTCAATGGAGAGCATTATGCCTACTGGAAGATGAAGATGGAAATCTTCATTAATGCAAATGGCTATAGATTATGGCAAGTAATAGAGAATGGAGATTACATACCCATGAAGACAGAAAATGGGGTATTGGTCAAGAAGGAGCCTGGAGAGTGCACCAATGCTGACATAGAACATTTGGAGCTGAACAGCAAAGCCACCCTAATGTTTCAGAGCACTTTAAGTCAGAAGGAGTATTTCAGAATCTCCAATCTTGAAACTGCAAAAGAAATGTGGGATGCTCTTGAAGTAGCCCATGAAGGAACAGAAGAAGTAAAGAGGAGAAGAATCAATCAACTTATAGCTGAATATCATTTATTCAGGATGAAGGAAGGAGAAACCATCAGAGAGCTAGAGATAAGGTTTACTCACCTCATCAACCATCTTACAGCTCTTGGGAAAATTCTTTCTCAGGATGAGCATGTCACCAAAATCCTAAACATCCTCACTGAAGAATGGCAAGCCAAAGCTACGTCTATTGAGGAAATTCGTGGAGAATCCATGAGTTCAGTCACCTCTCTGTTTCGAAGTCTGGCTGAGTATGAGAGCAAAATGAAGTATAGACAGGAGCTAGCTGGAGAAGATAAGTAGAAAAAGACTTTAACTCTTGCTACTTCAAAAAAAGAAGAGGATGATGAAGATGATGGAGATCTGGATGATGAGGAGATAGGTTTGATGGTGAGAAGATTCAAACGATTCTTCAAAGGAGGAGGAAGGAGGAAAGGAGGCCCCAGTTTTGTTAAGGACTCTCAGAACAATGCTACTCCAGTATACTATGAATGGAAGGAACCTGGACACTTCAAGTCTGAATGTCCTAGTCTCTAAAGGCAGAAAGACAAGGAGAAAAAGAAAGAGAAATATGCTGGGAAAAAGAAGGTCTATGTGTCATCAATATGGGGTGACAATTTAGATGAGGAAGAAAGTAAGTCAGAGGAAACAGCCAACCTATGTCTGGTAGCTCAGGAATAATCAGACACTGAGGTAACTAATTCTAAACCACCTTTTCATGAACTCCAAGATGCTTACAATGCTTTACATATAGAGTTTATGAAGATTGCTAAAGAAGTAGTATTCTTAAGAAAAAGAAATCTGGAATGTGAGAAAAAGGCTGAGATTTTTGAATGCAAAAGCTGTGAGAAACTTACTATTGAAAATGAAAAACTTTCAAAGACTTTACAAAAGTTTACAAAAGGCAGTGAGGCTCTACAAGTAATGTTAACCAACTAAAGAGCATATAGAGATAAAACTGATCTTGGTTATAATGCTGCTCCTGAACTTTCAAAAACCAAGAAAACAGTTAAAGAAAAACCATATCTCAAATTTTTTAGAAAATCAACTGAAAATGTTAGCCCTTTTAGCTTGTGTAATTTTTGCAATAGAAAGGGACACTCTATATCAACATGTTATCCAAGAAAATATAGTGTAAAAGGAACTTATAAATGGGTGCCTAAAGGATCACAACCTCATGCAGTCGAAAGGGCCAGAGTACTCCATCTAACTCTAAAGGACCCAAACATATTTGGGTACCTAAATCTCAGTAAGCTATCTTTCAGGTTTGTCTCAAGGCATCCAGAAGCAACAAATGGTATATTGATAGTGGATGCTCAAGACACATGACTGGGGACAAAGAAAAGTTCAAGCACCTTAAATTCAAGGATGGAGCTAAAGTGAGCTTTGGAGAAAACCAGTCAGGAAAGATAGCTGGAATTGGAGAAGTGAACTAGACAAATGGACAAACAATCAAAGATGTCTACTTTGAAGAAGGTCTATGTCACAACCTCCTGAGTGTAAGCCAAGCTGCTGACAAGGGTAACTGGATAATTTTTTATTTTAATGAACGCATGATTATTGATAAAATAATTTAGATATAGGAGAAGCTGCTTTAAAATGTAAGTTAAGAGCTAGCAGAGATGGAAACTATTATACTATTGATCTAAATCAATCAATTCAAGAAAAATGCTTCATTAGTAACACTGAGAACTGTTACTATTGATCTAAATCAATCAATTAAAGAAAATGCTTCATTAGTAATATTGAGAACTGTTGGCTGTGGCATAGAAGGCTAAGTCATGTAAACCTGACACAATTGAGTAAGCTAGTTAAGAATGAACTTGTGATAGGCATACTTGAGCTTAAAGTGAAGACTGATATTATCTATGAAGCATGCTAAAAAGGAAAACAAACAAAATCCTCTTTCAAACCTAAGAAGATAGTTTCCACAACAAGGCCATTGGAATTGGTACATATGGATCTGGTAGGTCCTGTAAGAGTCAAAAGTATAGGAGGAAACCTATATACTCTTGTGATTGTAGATGACTATTCTAGGTTTATTTGGACTTTGTTTCTTTCCTCTAAACATGATGCCTTGGATGCTTTCCTGTTGTTTGCTAAGAAAGTGCAGAAGGAAAGAAGCTGTGAGATTGCATCAATCAGAACAGATCATGGTGGAGAGTATGAGAACAGTGACTTTGCTGTATTCTGTGAAACAAATGGAATACATCACAACTTCTCAGCTCCAAGAACACCTCAAAAAAATGGGGTTGTAGAAAGGAAGAATAGCGTTCTAACAAAAATGGCCAGAACCATGCTAAATGAAAAAGGAGTATCACAAGGTTTTTGGGCTGATGCAATGAGCACTGCATGCTACATTTCAAACAGAGCCTATATCAAATCAAGCATGAACAAAACTCCTTATGAGCTCTACAAAGGCAGAAAACCAAACATAGCTCACTTGAAGGTGTTTAGATCTAAGTGCTACATTCATAACAATGGGATGGTAAACTTAGGTAAATTTGATCCCAAATCTGATGTTGAAATTTTTATTCGTTATTCAAATAGAAGTAAAGCATATAGAGTTTTCAACAAAAAGACTCAAGTTATTGAAGAGTCTATCCATGTTGTTTTTTATGAAACTAATTTACATAAGAAAACTGAGGATGAGGATGAGATTCCTTCAAAATCAAAACCTGTTGAAAACCATCCTCAAGATCAATTAGTTACACAACCAATAAGTTCACTTGATGAATCAGACCATAAAGGTTCTGAGCATGATCCTACCAATGAAACAGCTAAACCACAGCTTGGAGGCATCATAAATATCATCCATCAGAACAAGTCATAGGTGAAATTGGTTGTAGTGTAAAGATTAGAAGTTAGCTTAGAGAAGAAATGCAGTTTTCTGCATTCATCTCAGAAATTGAGCCTTCTTGTATTGAAGAAGCCCTATCTGACAGTGATTGGGTTATAGCAATGCGAGAAGAACTCAATCAATTTGAAAGAAACCAAGTTTGGGACTTGGTTCCTAGACCTCTGGACTATCAGTAATAGGGACTAAGTGGGTTTTCAAAAACAAACTTGATGAATTTGGGATGATTGTGAAAAAAGCTAGAGTAGTGGCAAAAGGGTATAACCACGAAGAAGGCATTGATTATGAAGAGATTTTTGCCCCAGTTGCAAGACTGGAAGCAATTAGATTACTCTTAACTTTTGCTTCTCTCAAAAACTTTAAACTATCAAATGGATGTAAAGAGTGCCCTTCTTAATGGATATATCATGGAAGAAGTATATGTTGAACAACCTTCTCGTTTTGAAGATTCTGCCAAACCTGACCATGTGATTGCACCATATTTTTATACACTTTTCATTGATAAAATCAGTAGATTATTGCATGTTCTTGGGGTAATTGCACCTAATTAGGGTAATTTCTGACTTTTGCACACTTTGTTGGAATTTATTCTAGTCAAGGGCAATTTGGGCATAATTAGCATAAATTATTGTTAACCTATTTTCAAGAACATTTTGATGCTACCTTAGGTCCATTTTATATGCAGGTCATAGAAGAAACATGCCCAAATTTAGGAGCCAAGTTGCAACGAAGAATTTGGGACGGAGCAGTAGAAGGAAGCGAAGAGAGAAACAGAATCAATGTCTCTTCGCCGCGGCGAACGCCGCGGCGAACTGACGGCGAAAAAGAAAAGAAGAGGCAGAACCAGTGTGAGTTCGCCGTGGGTCTCGCTGCAGCGAACTCCCCAGTAAATTCCAGAACCAACATGAGCTCGCCGTGGCTTTCGCCGCGGCGAGCCCACGGCGAAGTCACGAAATTTTGCAGAAATCTGACGCGATTTTAGGTTTTCTGAGGGAGTATAAATGGATCCTAACACCCCCACCTTCAGGGACAGAGACTTTTGAGCACGAAATACACTCCCTCTCCTAGGGTTCCCGTCCATTCCTTCATTCCCCACTCATTTCCACCTCCATCTTCATCTTCCACCTTCTTCCACCCTCTTCTTCCATGGATTCTCGGATGGGGCTTCTTCTTGGGGTTCCTCTTGGAGTTTCTATGTTGGATTGAGAAGCTCTTCATCTCTTGAGGATGGGTTGATGGTGTTTCAAGCATGGGTTCTTCATTAGGGGAGTTTTTCTTTGTTCTAACATATGTATTTAGGATTTCTTCTATGTTTATTTGAACCTCTCTTGGAAGATGTTTGGATTTATGTATTGGATTGATATTTTGGATATGTATGTGTATGAACTATATGTGTTTATTTTGGGCTTTGAACACTTGAGTTATGAATTCTTATCTACATTGTGGTTGTATGAAGTTAATTCCATTTTAGTGGTTGCTATTGGACTTAATTGATTGCTTCCATTCATAATTATTGTGATTGCATTTTTATGAGAGCCACAAGTGTTTTGACTCAAAGTATTTCACACATCAAGTGGACTTTAACACTAACCCTAAGTAATGGCTATGAAAGTGGTTGCTAAATTAGTCATTGATTAGGGCTAGTGGACCCCTAGTGGTTGCTTGGGGATTTCTCTAACTAGACTTGATGAATTAATCCCCCAAATGATTTGAACCTATGTTTGTCACCTCACCTAGACTCAAGAGATCCATTCCATCAATTTCACTTCATCCATCCAACCATTCCACCTCATTAAAGAAAAGATAAAAAAATATTGTAGTTAGGCTCATTTTGCATATTTCATATTAAAACCCAACAAAACCCCTTTTTATACTTCATTTGCATGACATTTAGTTTCCTAGGTTAGTCATTAGGCTCCTTGAGAGACGATCCGGGATCACACCATTATAGTGCAATTCTTGGTTATATAAATATTTTGCATTTAACCCCCAAGGCGATTAGGAAAAGGTTAAATCACCATGTTTTCAAACTTAAAAAGGCATTATATGGACTCAAACAAGCACCAAGAGCTTGGTATGAGAGACTTAGTAATTTTCTCTTGGGAAAAGGATTTATTAGAGGAAAGGTAGATACTACCCTATTTATATTGCTTATTTGTCACCTTCTTAAACGCCTTGGGGTGTAAATGTAAAATATTTCTAACTAAGGATTGCACTAGTGGTGCTCTCCCGGATCATCTATCAAGGAGCCTAATGAACTAACCTAAGCTAACTAAATGCATGAAAAGTTATAAAAATTCGGGGGTTTGTGGTTTTGGTTAAAAAACTAGACTAAGTTCTTTTTGGGATTTTTGTTTACGAAGAAAGCAATTAAAGTGGTTATGAAACTTATGAGATGAACATGGGTCTCTAGATGAATTGGGCAACCTTCCTAGCTTGTAAGGTGATATGGTAGTTTTAACCAAGTTCTAATACAAAACCTAAGGCAATCACTCTTAGTCCAATTAACCTAATTAATTAACTAACGTGGCACATCGCTCATTTAATTAATCAAATAAGCAATTGTTAAGCTCCAACTTGGTAGTGAAGACTTATGATAAATAAGCATAGAGACTCTCGTTAAAAGTAAATCAAATCATCTAACGTAGGACCTAGTGTCTAAACACACATACGATCACACATGCATCGAAAGTATTCTAGAAATCTAAAGGAGATATAAATGAAGCACATCTATTGCATAATATCAAGAAATTAACACTTAAGTTCATACATATAAAAGAACATCACTTAATTACATGACCATTGAACAAAAGATTAAACATTAGAGCACACTTGTTCTAAGACTAAATACATATGACAAAACACGAAGAATTGCAATAATAATTAGAATTAGACCAGAGAAACTAAATAACTCCCCATTAAGAACGTTGAAGCTCTGGTTGCCTTCCTCCATCAAGATCCCCACAAGGAGTTTACCCGCTCATGCTTCCGAACATGATCGATTGGAATTTGGAGCTGGAAGCCAGGGAATTGATATGAAAGGAGTGGAATTTGTGTAGATGGATGAAAAGGAAAGTGAATTTTGTGCAGAAAGGCTGAGGGTAAGAGAATAGAAGGAATGAGAGTGAGCGAATGGTGAATGGTGTGGTAATTAGTGTATTTAAGAAAGGAAATTTGGGTATCTAATTAATAATCAAAAGAGGCAGCCTAAAAACCTTCCTAATAGGCTCCAGATTACTTAAGGAGGTTGAATTTATGGATTAGGAAACATTAGAAGAGGACCTGATTGCTAAAATTTGGAAATAAATTGAAAACGTCCGCTTCCTAATCTATCCAGAATTCGTGCCATCAACGTGGCCCGCGCTATGCCGAGCCACAACAAGGCTACTTAATTTTGTCTTCCTTTCTGTCTCTCGCTGTGGCCAGCCACGGTGAGGATACTATCTTTCTTCTTTGCTTTTCTCACCTTTACTTCAATCAAAACCTCATCCTTTGCACCTATAATAGGAAATTAAAGTACATGTGAGGTATTTTAAGTTCATGATTGTGGAATACATGAGTTAAAAGCATAATATGCTCAAATTACCATCAAAATGCAATTAACTCCTTAAATATGGACCATACATGCAGTTGTACCTAATTCCCATTGAATTCTCCTAAATTGAATGCTAATTTCCCATTATTGGTGGTTAAAATCATATAATAATCATGCACAATCATTCCCCCACACTTAGACCTTTGTACTCCTGGACAAAGCATAGACTCACAATGGTGAAGGCCTAAGATAATCAATAACCTCAAATTAAAACTAAATATGCTCAAGGCATGAAAAGGAAAACCAACAATGCAATTGGTAATCAAATAGCAACAAGTGAGCATTCTTATAAATGTTTCACACAATCTCACCATATGGGTTACTTACTCTGTACTTACTCAATATTTAACATACCATATGCTTGCGACAATTCTCAATCTCCACTAGTTCAGCACACACACAAAGAATCAAGAGATGGAAATGGAAAGATGTCATCCATGAGTAAGAACTAAACCACTTACAAGCATCCTTATTATTATTATTATTCTCTCTCTCTCTCTTACCTTGAGCTGTTGTAAATTCCTTTTTGAAGTGACTTTGCACATGGGTAATGCAACGTCGGTTACTCAGTTACTCCAACAAAGCATTAAGAGACCTTTGGTCCAACTCATAACCCTCTTTAACTTGACCGTTTGAAGCGGATGCCAACATTGGTGATGATGTGCCCCTGGTTACTAAGTCAAGTTAAGAAAGCCAGTGGAGTTGTGCAATTATAGCATTTAAATCCTATATGCAATTTTATAAATATGCTCTACTCATGCAAGACATCAGTTGGAGGTAGAAAAGATGGATATATGGGTGTATGGAGTGAGTGCCTCTATTATGTTCATCATGTATGATTAAAGTAGTTTAAACTAAGGATTGAGATAAGTCTAGAAGTTGGCACAATTAAGCAAGTATGCACTCAAATTGATTATTAGGCCAACAACCTCACATCAAGGATGTGCTCACAGATTACCATTCAACAATCAATTAACACAACAATTTTCATCATATATACCCTAAACATACCTCATATCCAACTTTTGAAAATTGAAAAATAAAAGGTCAAAAGCATTGCAAAATCTATCCAAAGTCCAAGATAACAAACAACTAAGATGGGTCTCTTCTTGCACAGGTTTTCAAAAAGTGGGATGAACTAGGTTTTCATAAAAACATTTTGAAAAGCACTTGAATTCTCTCTTAACAAGTCCACTATGAAAAATGCGACCCTTTGTACATAATAAACAAGTCAAAAAAAATCAAGGCAAAAATTTTTAAAAATTAGTTCAAGAATAGTCAAAGTCCACCCAAAACCACAAATCATGGAAAATCATACAAGGAAACCTCAAAATGCACATCTACCCCCCTCCCACACACTTAAACCAAACATTGTCCTCAATGTTTAAAATACCACATTATCGAGATACCAAAGAAGAACAACACATGTAAGCTTAGGCAACCATCAACAAAAATATGGGGAACCAAATAATATCCTATTAGTAAATCCCATTCCCCCATACTTAAACTACACACCACATCTAGTCAAAATAGCATCTAAACAATATGCAGTGCAAAGCAAAAGGGTAAAGGAAAGGGACAACTTGGCCTTAACGAGGCTTTACAACAGCACCATAGTAGACCTTAAGGAGATGAACATTAACTTGGAAAGTATTAAACCTCCTCATCCACAAGGTCTATCATACCATATGGGTTTACCTTAGTCACACGATACGGCTCGAACCAGTTTGATTTCAGCTTACCACGACCATGGCGATAACGGGCTTGGTACATGAGCACTAAGTCACCAACTTTAAAACTGTTATTAACTAAATTTCAATCATGAAGCAACTTGGCCTTAGCTTTGTATATCCTTAAGCTCTCATATGCATGGAGTCGCAACTCATCTAGCTCGTGAATGTGAAGAGCTCTTTCCTTACCAGCTGCATCCATCTCCATGTTGCACAATGTCACCGCGACTTATGCTCAACCTCTACCAGAAGGTGGCAACCCTTACCATACACCAACTGATAAGGTGACATCCCTATGGGTGTCTTGAATGTAGTGCGATAAGCCCAAAGTGTCTCATCAAGTCGCTGACTCCAATCAGTCCTACTCAGCTTCACAATCTTTTCAAGTATTTTCTTTACCTCACGATTTGACACTTCAGCTTGCCCATTTGTTTGCGAGTGGTAGGGACTAGAGACTCTATGGGCAACCCCATATTTAGCAAGCAAGCTATTGAGAAGCTTGTTGCTAAAGTGGGTGCCTCTGTCACTGATTAGGGCCTTAGGAACTCCAAACCTACTAAAAATATTAGTTTTCAAAAATTTAGACACAGTTAGAGCATCATCATTCCAGGTAGCCTCAACCCACTAGAAAGGTAGTCAACAGCTAACAATATATATGTAAAACCACAGGAAGGCAAAAAAGGACCCAAAAAATCTATACCCCATACATCAAATGGCTCACAAAATAGAATAGGTTTTCGAGGTAATTCATCTCTCTTACTCATACCCCCCAAAAATGCTGACATACATCACATGACCTAACAAAATCATAAGCATCTTTAAAAATAGAACGCCAATAAAAACCAGACTCTAAAATTTTCCTAACAGTTTTCTATGAGCTATAGTGCCCTCCACACACAACCGAATGGCAAGAAGTGAGAATTACGGTAAATTCATCAATGGGAACACATCTCCTAATAACTTGGTACTGACAAATCCTCAAAGGATAGGATTGTCCCATATGTAGTGTTGGGACTCCTGCTTCAGCTTCTGGACCTGAAAAGAAGACATATCACCGGGAGTGAGTTCGCACACCAAATAGTTAATAATAGCAACAAACCAGGTGTATCAACAAAAATAACAAAAAGAGAGGAATCAGGAAATTCATCACAAGTCAAATCAGAACAATCAACTCCCCTTGTGTATTTTGGAAGGTGGCTCAAGTGATCTGCTACAAGGTTGGCAGTACCCACTCTATCCTTGATCTGAATGTGAAATTCTTGGAGCAATAGTGTCCCACATAGCAATCTTGGATTAGAATGTGTCTTGGTGAAGAGGAACTTCATAGCTGCATGATCAGTATAAACCACAACAGAAGAATGCAACAGATATGACCTAAACTTATCTAAAGCAAAACTAATGGCATACAATTCATTTTCAGTGGTAGTTTAATTTTCTGTGTAGTATCCAAAGTTTTAGAAGCTTATGCAATCACATGAGGTTGTTTATAACTTTTTTGGCCCAACATGGCACCAACTGCAAAGTTAGATGCATCACATGCAAGTACACAATCAGCATCAAAAGCTAAAGCAACAAGTATAGGTGGTTCAAGCAGTTTATTTTTCAAAGTATCAAATGCAAGTACACAATCAACATCAAAAGCAAAATCAACATCTTTTTGTAACAATTTAGAGAAGGGCAAGGCTATCTTAGAGAAGTCCTTGATGAAGCGCCTATAGAAGCCTACATGTCCCAAGAAAGATCGAAGATCTTTTAAGCATATGGGATAAGGCAAGGTCGCTATCACCTTGGTCTTAGCCTTGTCAACTTCAATACCACGACTAGAAACAAGGTGTCCTAATACAATGCCATGAGAAACCATAAAATGACACTTTTCATAATTTAAAACCAAATTTTTCTAGACACATCTAGCGAGTACCCTCTCCAAACTCTCTAGGCACGTATGGAATGAATCTCCATAGACTGTGAAGTCATCCTTAAATACATCTATGCAATCATTGAGCATATCAGCAAAAATACTCATCATGCATCTCTGGAATGTGCTTGGCGCATTACATAGCCCGAAAGGCATGCGCCTATATGCAAACGTACCAAATAGACAAGTAAAAGTGGTTTTGTCTTGGTCCTCAGGAGCTATAGAAATCTGAAAGTACCCAGAATAACCATCCAGGAAGTAGTAGTGACTACGACCCGCCAACCGTTCCAATATCTAATCGATGAACCGGAGGGGAAAGTGGTCTTTTCTAGTGGCATCATTCAGTTTCCTATAATCAACACACACTCGCCAACTATTTTGCAATCTCGTGGGAATAAGTTCATCATTTTCATTTTTAACAACGGTGATCCCAGACTTCTTAGGTACCACCTGCATCCGTGAAACCCACTCACAATTCGAGATCGGATAAATTATGCCACCACTAAGGAGTTTGGTAACTTCCTTTTTTATAACATCTAAAATGAGCGGTTTCAACCATCGCTGTGGTTGCCTAAGAGGCCTAGCATCATCCTGTAATAAAATAAGTTGAGTGCAAACAGTTGGGTTTATACCCAGAATATTTGCCAATGTGCAGCCTATAGCCTTTTAAAACTTTTTCAAAACATTTACAATTGCACTTCCCCGCTTGCTGTCAAATCATTAGAAATTATCAGAGATAGTATACCATCGGAAGAAATAAAAGCATACTTCAAATTACTAGGTAAAGGCTTAAGTTCAAGGGAGGGGGTTCAACAATAGAAGGAACAAGGGAAGGCAAAACAGTAGGTATAGAAGAACTTTCCTTTGTTAAGCCGCCTACATGGATAGGACTAGGCTCAAAAGCACTTACCACTTGACCATTGGTCCTCCCAACCGTTGAACCAACCACTGGTTGGTCTATCGTAGCAACTTCTTTAGGGAAAGCATCATCCACACTCAAATATGGTGTCCGGGTAGCCGAATCAACCACTGGTTGACTACTTATAGTGGCTACCTTGGCTTTTCCTACACTCCACACACCTGTATCACTTTGCATAACAAGATCGTTTAAACAGCGCAAGGTATGGGAGGAGATTCTAGGTCTAGAAAGTGAATCAACAGAAGAAGGGGAGAAAGGTAGCCCTGAGACCACATGAGAAGTAGGTCCGATGGGAGCAGTAGGGGTCATCATGGCTGGAGTGAGGGCTATCCCTTGTATGCTCGCATCATGATTTTCCAGCTCAAACTCCACTTCCCGAACATTCTTGGTACCTATAACACTAAAACTACCAGACTCCATAGAACAATCATTACTCAACAAGGAGGGTTAGTGGAAGTCATGTCATAGATGGAATCATCAAGCACAGAGACATCCCTACTAATAGCAAAAGACTATCAAGCATAAGGGAATCAAGATCATTCACATCACTACTCAAAGATGAGAGAGTAGACACAGAAGGTAGTGAAGAGAAATAAGATTCATAAGCATCTAGGTCAGAGATATAATCATATGAATGCAAACCTAACTCATGCTCTTCTATGGCATCCTCAACAGCAACATCAAGTACACTAAAATCAAGCAAAGAATAGTCCTCATAAGGGTGTCGCATAGTCTCATACATGTTAAAGCTAACTCTATGATCTCCTACTTCTATAGTTCTTAAACCATTTCTCATATCAATAACAGAACCAGTGGTCCGCATGAATGGCCTACCAAGAATAATAGTCGACTCACTTGGCTCACTAGAAGTGTCTAAAACATAGAAATCAGCAGGAAAGACCAAATCCTTAACTTTAACAAGTATGTCCTCAAGAATACCTTGTGGATATCAAAGTGTGCGATCGGCTAATTGTAATGCCTAAAGTAGAGAAAATTGCACTAGGCATCACATTTATAGCCGCTCCTAGATCCAACAATGCATTATTGACTGTTAAGTTCCCTATAGTGCATGGAATCATAAATGATCCAGGGTCCTTGCATTTAAATAGCAATTGTGGTTTAAATAAAGCAAACACACTAGGATTCAATTGAATGCGCTCATTACGTCTGAATTTTCTTTTGTTAGTGCATAGCTCTTTCAAAAACTTACAATAACTTGGCATGGATTTCACAAGCTAAAAGAATGGAACATTAACATGCAACTTGCTGAACAAATCAAGCATCTCTTTTTCAGTTTGATCATCTAATCTCTTCCTACTCTTAATGAAAGCATATGGAAAGGGGAGTTTAGAAAGTGTTACCTCCCTAGCCGAAGACTTGCTAGGTCATTGCCGGAAATCGACTGTCCATGCTCATGTATGCTCAGAAGGTTTGATCTTTTAAGAGATGTAGGCGCCTTAGGAACCTCCTCAACAACTGGCTCCTTTATGGTAAGGCTGCGCCTCTCAAGCAGCTCCCTCTCCTTAGTACTCTCAGATGCCCCTAGATTAAGAGGGCTCAGAGGAGGACTATCAGCAATAATCTCCTCATCAACATGTGATTTTGCTTGATTATTACATATTTTAATCCACTAATTATGGGGAATTAACACTTTATATAAGCCAATACATGATAGTTTAGGCACTTGTGTACTTAGAGTCCTATAGCATTGAGTTAATTGTATTTTGATCTTAAATTAAGCATTTTAAGGCATAAACTCATGCATTTCTTAATATGGACTTTGGATATTACAATTGTGCTTGATTTTGATTGTAGGTCAATTGGGAGAATTGAAGAAAGAGGTCGAAAATGTCAAAAATAAGCCTAAAAAAAGTGAATCTGTCAAATTTGGAGAAAATGACGAAAAAGGCCCAAAATTTCTGAAAAGGTGTTGTAATTGGCGGGAACACACAAGAGGGGGTGAATTGTGCTTTTTAGAATTTAAATTGAATGAAACAAGATTTATACTGGTTCAGCCCAAACTCTTGGCCTACGTCCAGTTCTCCAACTTTCTGTTGGGTTCCACTAACACTTCAAGATTAAATCAGGCTCTTGAATGCCTTTACAAGTGACTGCCAGAGACCTCTCTAGTCACTAATCAGTCCCCCTTACAACTTGTAAGATTTCACCCTACTCTTAAGATCTAACTATCTTAACAGTAATCCTTACTTAATTGAAAATACAGAGCTTGTTCACACTATAGAACAGATTGTGTTACACACTGAAGAATAACAATCAATGAATGAACTTTCTGAAGGTTGGTGAGTATTGAATGCAGTACTTAATATAGATAATCAATATTTCAATCAATGAGCTCTACCAACTTTCTCACAGGGCCTTTTATACTTAACTCTAAAATTTTGCCCATTGAGAGAAGATTATAGCCGTTGCTTGAATGATGATGTTGATGGAGTATTTTGGTTGAGCATTAACTCCATTGTACTGGTTTTGCTTTAAAACATCTCTCTTCATTAATTCCAGAAGGTGGTTGGTGTATCAAACGGCTTTAAAGCAGGTTCTGTGTCTAACGATAACTTCACAGAATAGGCCTAACCAACTCTGTACTTTGAAAGCTTAAAATAGATTGTCCAATCAATTTGAATTAAATCCATCACCACTTCGATCACAGCCTCTGATCGATCACAGGATTTGATGACTGATCGATCACGCATAGATTATATATCGATTAGAACATGCATCAATGAACAAGAAGTTTAGAAAATATCTCATCTAATCGATCACAGGGGGTCCCTGATCGATCAGGCGTGTCTAATCGATTGCAAAAAGATTACACACAGATTATATATTTTCTCTGATCGATCACTCAATATTCTCTTATTGATTAAAGCTCTCTGATGGATTAGCCTTTGATTATGTTTGGATTATACTTTGGTTCTTCTGATCGATCATAGGGAAGCTCTAGATTATATATTTTCTCTGATCGATCACTCAATATTCTCTTATTGATTAAAGCTCTCTGATGGATTAGCCTTTGATTATGTTTGGATTATACTTTGGTTCTTCTGATCGATCATAGGGAAGCTCTAATCGATTGAGCTTATCCAATCGATTACACTAAGTTCTTCTAATTCTTCTAATCGATTACACAAAGTCCCTGATTGATCACAGGGGTCCCTGATCGATTGGGCGCCTATGATTCTTACTTCTAATCTATCTTTGATATATCCCTGATTGATTAGGCTACTGATTCCTTAACTTATAATCTGATCCTGATTAATTAGACAATACTTAGGATTTTCTATTAGATTATTTCCAAGCTATTCCTGATCTTTACCCAACCTTTCTTTATGCCTAAGTTATGTTTGGTTATCATCAAAACTCATTATTCTAATAGGTGTAAAGATTCCCTTCCTGGCTGTGGACCTCGCTGTGGCGAGCCACGGCTAGGCCCCGAATCTAGACAATTTTTGGAAACTTCCTATTTCGACTTATTGTGCAATATTGAGTGATTGGGTTCGGCCTAAACCTTTTCTAATTGATATTTTTGACCTTTCCAAGTAATCCTAACCCAATTTGGATGGTTTTTAAGTTGTCTAATGTGCCCATAAAAGGGGGAATCTGAATTTCACACAAAGGACACCAATTCTCTCTTTCATTCCACAATTCTTCAACGGGTCTTCATGGAGCTCAAGTTGTAGACCTTGGACATTTCCTCTTCCTTCCTGATGAACTAAATTCACTTGGATACTCTCTTGGATGATGGGATGATGTGAAGCAAGCTATTATTCCACTTTAGGGGAGTTTTGTAGTTTCAATTATGTAATAATGAATTTCCATTTGTTTCCTTGAATATTTGATCTTCTTATGTTTCAAACTTCATTTGTTTTAGAGATTTGAGACCATGTAATTGTTGAATTCTATTTTCATGTATTGATTTGGTTTTGTTCTAGTTTCATCTATCTTCCCAAATTACCACGTTATGCTTAGTCTTTGTTGATTTTATTGTCTAGCATGTTTGTTGGGTAATTTAGTCCATTGTGCTTCATATAATTGTGTTACTTGGGAATGATTTGTGGGTTTGAGTTTGTTGATGTCGAGTTTCCATAGCACTAGGTAATTCCATTAATCAAACTTGCCTAAATGAACTAGATCATTAATCGAGTGTATGTGCATGAGTATGATTAGGTAGAGCTTCATAAGTTGGATGGTTTGATTATAATCTAACGTTAATTGGTTGTTGGATCCGAAGGATATTGAGTGACTATTGGAACTTACTTCTAGTTGATGTACGATTATAGTTAATTGATTGGTCTATTGAGGTTGAGTGGTGTCTTAATTGACCTATTCCTTCGACTAAGGCTAATTGTATCCACTTGTGTTGAACCTAGCCCAAGTGGGTCCTCCCTAAGAATGTGAATCAATAGTTTGCCACGTGTAATCCCTGGCCAAGAGAGCATCCCATCATCCCATTCCATCACCTATCCATATTTATCCTAAAAATGCCAAAAGCAAGTCTTTATATTTATTTTATGAAAAATACCAAAAATACCTTCTCTTAACCCCCCGATTTTTATAGCTTTAATTGCATTTAGTTTTCCTAGGTTAGCTCATTAGGCTCCTTGAGAGACGATCCGGGATCACACCACTATAGTGCAATCCTTGGTAAATAAATATTTTGCATTCGAACCCCAAGGCGTATAGGAAAGGCTCAAATCAATGGTGCCATTGCTGGTGTAACGTCCCAATTTTTATTAGCTTGGAAATTACATTTTATGGGCATTAGTTTTAAGCATGAGGAAGTTTAAGTATTTGTTGATGATTTTCCCTAAGAATTCCCATAAAACATTAAGAAGAATTTATAATAATTAAGTAGAATTTTGCATGTTAATAAGATAATATTATTTGCTTAGAAACCCATCTAATTTAGGGTTGGGCTTAGAAAATGGACTAGAAAAAGACCATAGCCCATGAGAAGTGGTAATTCCCCCTTGTAGGAGCTTAGGGTGGCGGCACATGTCATGGAAAAAGAAGGAATTATGTGCAAATAATAAATAGAAAAAGAATTGTAATATATGTAAGCATAAAATTATATTAGAAAGAAAAGATTATTTGATGACCAATAGAAATGCATGCAAGAGAAAAGAAGAAGGGGTTATCATGACAAGATGACCAATAGGGAGACATGCAAGGAAGAAAGCAAATAGGAAATAAGATAAAATGAGAGAGCCAATGGAATTGCATGCAAGAGGTAAAAGAAAAAGAAATAAGAAAATAAGTGACCAATGAGAAGACATGCAAGTTTGGAAGGCTTCTTGTGAGTGATGTCACCATGTCTCATGCAAAATTAGAAGAGAAGTCTCTCTTCCTTCCCCAATTGGCCAAAGGTGGCGCATGGGAGGGGTAGGAGAAGAGAAAAAGTGTTAAAATAACGACCCTCCAATGAACTAAAAGGAAATTGTTAATTTGATAAAAATGTGATAATAGGTTTTAGGGTCCAAATAGAATAAAGGTTCCTCTTACTAGGGATAAAATAATCCTTATTAAGAAGATAGAAAATAAAATAAAAAGTAAGAAAAGAAGAGAAAAATGCATGAGTGGTGCAATAGAGGAGGCTAGCCTAAGGTAGGATAAGAGTGCAAGAGAAATCTAAATTCTATTGGGCATTGTGTGAGGTGGCTTGGGGTGATCCTTGCCCTCATTTCCCCTATAAATAGGACCTCTTCCATCCCATTCTACACACCAAAATTCGTAGCCCCAAAGAAAGTGAGAGAAAAATGAGTGTTCTTGAGTGTTCTTGAGGAGCCTTGAAGGTTGGGACTCCAAGAGAAGTTGTAAATCTCTAAGGTATTACTTACTCTCTTACATTTCTAGCATTGTTTCAATATTGTGATGTGATATTTGGCCACATTGATGAATCATGTTTGAAGTGATTATGTGTTTCTTATAATGCTATGGCCATATGTTATTATTCAAGAACATAAATGCTCACATGTATAAGTTATTGGTATTGACATATCTTGTCCAATGTTAAACTTGCATGGTTGTATGTTGAGTATTGTGCTGCTGAGATTTTCCCCAAAATATCACCCCCCAAATCTAAACCATTTTAGGAGCAAGTTCATAACAGGATAAAGAGAATAAGCTAGCCTAGTCAAGATGAAGGAATCAATGTTCTTGTTTTTGTTGTGCATCTTTGAACTCATGATAAATCTGTAATATTGTTGAAATGCCTTTACTTATATTGTTATTATGTTATCTTTTGGATTTATGTATGTATATGGTCATCCTTGGCCATTAAGAACAAGTTTTAATTCATGCAATTGAAATGTTGTTTTCTGGGTTCCAATCTTTGCAATGTCTATTAATGAAATTATTTGAGTTAGCAAATGAATGCCTTTAGCTTTGAAATGTTTATGTAAAATTCTAGACATATAGGTCTTTCTGGAAACCCAAAAATGAAGTAAATCGGAGTTATGTAGCTTAAATTAAAAATCACGCAAGAAGGTCAAAATTTCTGGGCATGAGAACGAAGGCAGGTTGGGAAAATCAAAACTCTGTATCACCTGGGTTGATGCATGATCTTTTTGATATTTTTCCTAGATAGAGGACTCTTCAAGATTTGATTTGAGACTGGAACCAAGTCAAAACCATTTTTCTACAATTAGTTATGATTTTTCAAAGTTGCTGGATAAGTTTCCTCATTTTCAGCATTTTTCCAGAAATAAAGAAAAGCTTTAAAAGTTTGTTGTTTTGATGTTCTAAGTCCCATATGAGGTTGAGTATGATTCCCAATGATTATTAAGCTTGGGAATGAGTCCTAGAAGTAGGTGTTACAGCCGGGGAGTCATTGTTTATTCCCTAGGTTAGCTAAGTGTCGCTGAGGCATTTATAAGGGGTAGGAGTCCTTAGGTTAGTTTTTAGGTCATTTAGTTGCATTTACATTGAATTTAGATTTTTAGGTTATTTTAGATTGCATTTTCATTGAAAAAAATATAGTGTTCCTGAGCTTGGGCTTGGTACTTGCTATTGTGTTATGGTGTATCACTACTTTTCTTGCACTATTTGAGTGAGATTATATTGACTAGTTGCTGCTTGGTGGCTTTTGCTTTGATTTGTTGAGATTGTATTTCTGCATCACATACCTATATTTGGCATTACACTCAATTTTTCAACCAAAACCACTCAACTAAGTCATTTTCTGGTTGTTGGACTTGTTGAGGCCATTTGCATAATATTTTAAACTCAAATTTTTGAACTTGTGCATTTGGTAAATTTTCAAAGGTATTTTCTTGCAATTTGGCAACTTAAGGGGTGAAATTTGGTTCTAGGTAATTTTTAAGTGTTTTGGCATTTTTCTTAAGTCTCCCTACCTTATTTAAACTTGTTTCAATCATTAGGGTGGACTAAAATTGCTTAGAATCACTCTTGGACTTAATCCCCTCTTTACTGTCAAACTGCAGGAATTCACTCTCGGTGAAATCTACTTCTCGCCGTAGCCCCCCACGGCGAAGGCCACAGCGAGCCCTGCATTTCGCATGTTAAGTGTCTGCATTTTGATTAGCTCGCCGTGGACACCTACTGTGAGGGCCACGGCGAGACATAGAAACCAGAAAGTTTCCGGTTTTCTGCATCATTTGCATCTTGCACCACTTTTTCTCTGATTCAATTCCAATTAATTCCAACTTTTACACACATATTTTAAACATCATTTGTGACTTGTTTGCGTTGGTTTCACTCATTTTCCATATCCATATCATTGATTTGACTCGTTGGTGCTATTTGGTCAATTTTTGGCTCTTTGCTTGCTATCTTTGTGCATTTCTTGCATACACTTGCTGTCTATTCCTTGTGTATGACTAGAAGCACTACCAGTAAGTCTAATTTACTGCTTGAGAACCTTGAGATTGAGCGTCACCTTACCCATCTGAGGAAAGCCAATAGAGCCATTGTTCCTAACATCGAGATAATTGTAGAGGACGCATCTTCTAGTGACTCTAGTAAACAAGAACCCAACACTAAATTTGACCTAGATTTCCAAGCTATGGATCCACCCAATAACAAAGTCAACCCAATTGTTCCCATAATCCCAGTAATGCCCAACATGCCAAATCAAGGTGTACAACCACCTAGGAACCAAAATGGGGGTCATAGGGGTAACGGTGTACATAGTCACAATGTCAATAGGGGTGACATATACGAATTTTTGGGCCAACCCAGATCCATAACCAGGTCCCACTCACTTAACCCAATTCAGAAGGATATTAGGTTGAATTTGAACATCATTAGACAGATTTGGTTCACCATAAAACCCTAAACCCCCATTTTCTCTCATATCTTCTTCATCTTCCACCCTTTTCTCTTCCATATCTCATCTTATGGCCTCCACTTCCTCCATCTTGGTTGGTGTTCCTCTGATTTTAACCTTTGCCTAATGCGCCTTGAGGGTTAAAATCAAGATTTAATCCAAGGATTACAATATAGGTTGCAACCCCAGGTCGTTTCACTTGAGGAGTCTTTTAACCTACCTAAACTAGCTAAATGCAATTAAAACAATAAAAGGTATGGGGGTTTTGGTTTGAAAATTCATTTACTAAAACTATTGACGAATGCAATTACTTGTTTTTGGTATTTTAGATTAATGGCTGAAAGAGTTTGGATTAAAGGTGATTTTATAAAATGGGCTTTGGTATTGTTTCGGTGGCTCTCACGCTTCATTAAAATTAATATTGGGAGTTACAAGATGCACCAAGTATAATTGAAAAATCCCCAAGCAACCACTAGGGGTCCACTAGCCCTAATTAATGACTAATCAAGCAACCACTTTCTTAGCCATTACTTAGGGTTAGTGTTAAGCTCCACTTGGTGTGTGTTAAAACTTGAGTTTTGAAAACCGATTCCTCTTAAGAATGTGCAACCACTACATTTAATTGGATAAATTAAGCTACACAATCTAGCAACCACTAAAAATCATATAGCATCATAAATCCAATAGGAAATTTGAACATACATATCATTAAATTAACATAACTCAATGTCCAACACAAATATTCCAAATCATAGACAATGAAGAAGGAAAATCATGCATCCAATCCAAATATACAAGAGAAATGCAACCACAATACTCAATACATAAGGAAAAGAGCATGAGAAAACAAATAACTCCCCTATTTCGCCCATTGAAGCTCAAGCCACCTTCACACCACCAAAGCACCAAGATTCTAGCCTCTCATGTCTTCAAATTTGTGCCCAAGAGGACCCATGATGATAGCCTCCATGAATGAAGAAGATAGAAGGAAATGTGGAGTGGAAATGGAAGATGGAAAGGGAAAGAACAAGAAAACCAGTGAAATTTGAGGTGGAAATGAGTGGGAATGAGAGGATTTGAGTGGAGAATGAAGAAGAATAAGGGAAACCCTAGGAGCACCTTGTATTTTCGTGTTTTGAAGGCTTGGAGTAGTGATTTTCGGGGGTTAGGAACTATTTATAACATCCTAGGAACCCTAAAACTCGTGACAGCTCGTTGCTGATGCATCCCGCTCGCCGTGGCGAGCTCACGACGAGCTAACGTTGATTCTGGAGGTTTTGCTAGGAGCTGCGTTGATTCTGCCCTCTTTTTAGCTCCTTCTCATGTTCTGTTTCTGTCCAGCATTCTTCTCTGCAACTTGGCCCTTCCATTGGGTGTGTTCCTTCCATGATCTACACATAAAATGGACCTAAGGTAGCATCAAAATGTTCTTGAAAATGGGTTAAACAATAAACCATGCTAATTATGCCCAAGTTGCCCTTGACTAGAACAAATTCCAACAAAGTGTGCAAAAGTCAGAAATTACCCTAATTAGGTGCAATTACCCCAAGAACATGCAACAATCCAATGATTTTAATAATGAAAAGTGTATAAAAATATGGTGCAACCATCCTCCTATGAAGAGAAACAACTAAACTCTCTTATTCTTAGTGATGGAGCTCTAGGGAGGGGCTTGAAGCTTCAAAGGAGAGTGTTGTTTTCCACTCTCTCTTCCTCATGTGTATTTCAATTTATCTAGGGTTCTAGGATTTGCTATATGCATTTGGTTGTAATTTTATTCTATATCTTTGTATGAGAGTGGCAGAAACAATTTATCTTGTTTATTTCCTCTGTATAGATGCTTGACATGGTACCTATTGACTTGAGCATATGTTATTTGTATGGGTTCATCATTAATCTATGTTTTCTTGTTAAAATCTAGTGCCAAGTGTAGGTTCTTGCTTGGTGGATCATGATGTCAAGTGTTTGTGTTTAGAAATTAGCAATAAATCTATTAATTGCTTGAGTAACATTGGGCTTCAATCTATTGGGTTCAATTTATTGGTAGGGGTTCCACCAAGGAATTGGAATTAATAGATTAATCTTGTTGTAATTCGGGCTTCCAGTTGTAGGATCAAGAGTTCCTTGCAATTAGTAGGTTAATTGGGTCAAGTTCTTTTTCAACTTAGGTTAAGTTAGTTAACGTTCGGGGTTCCGATAGTAGTTAAATTAATCTAAGCCTAGCATAGAGGGGTTCATCTAGGGGTCATTAGAAAATTGGCCATTTTCATCTCCCAATTAACTTTTTGTAGCAATAATTCTCAAAAGTTCTATTTACTAAGAATAATCATTCCTCTTAGTCCAAATCTCCTTTTTGTCCAATCCTTAATTTTTCTTTGAACATTAGACACTCTTTTTACAAATCTCATACTTAAAATCAAACAAAATGCTTTTACCCGTCCAATTCGTTTGTATTTAGTTACTAGGTAATCATTTGCATTTAAAGCTCCTCAAGAGAATGACACTTGGGGTTTAGCTTTCACTATCCCCTTAATCTCTAATTTCTTGAAGGGCGGGCCAGAGGCGGCATCACACCAATAACCTCAATTTCGGTACTCTTCATCTATCTCTACTAGTACTAAATTGATTGTCTCATGGTAGTCATTTTCCAATTGTTTAATAAAAAAAGGATAACACCTTTAGAACTAAGGGAAATCACAAAAAATTCCCAAATAAGGGAATTAATCGCATTCAGGTCCTGTGAGTTATCAATGTAGCTCCTTGAATTGTCAACAGGAGCCGTTTGAGTTGTTACGGGACCTGATTGTAATAAATTCCCTTTTTTGAAATCTGATTATGATTTTCCCTAAAACTAAACGTCATCTTCTTGGTCTGACATGGCATATGTTATTATACTTCCTATTTTGGGTTTAACTTAGGCACGAATTAATTTTAAACTTAGGCTAATGAAGTTATTATTTTCCTTTTTTTTTTTTTACGGTGCTTAATTTCTAAGTGAATTTTAAAATCTGATCCTAGACACTTTAAGGATTTTCTTCCTCAGTTAGCTTATGTGGCCTATAAAATAATTTTTCTAAAACTTTCATGTCAAAATTCACCACTAACTATTTTTCTTGAATAATTTGAAAAATATTAGGCCCTTAATCCCCAAAATTAGCTTTAAATATTTTTGAAAACTTTTAAGGAATTACACCTCTCCACAATTTTCCAGGTCCACAAAAAGGATTACCGCCTAACAGTTCCTCAATCATCTATGGGCTTTGGCCAATTTTTACATATTTATTTTTCCTTAAAATCGTGCCCTATACCAGAATTTCTTATCACTAATTTATTTTTGGGCAATTTAACCTTCATAATTTAGCTAAGAATAACCCTTAATCATACCTTAATCAAATTCACAAAATATGGGATATTACAACTGACTTATCATTAAATTTTTCGTGTTAATGTACATTTCACCCTTCACTTCAATAATTACTATTGTGCATATTGTAATTTTCATAGAACGGTGCATATACTCTTTTTCGTCTTTAATATAAGACTTACTTTGTATAAAGATAAAGTAAGAAAGTTTTTAGATTTTATGCAAAATTAAATAAAATTTAAGATGTTATTAAATTTTGATAAAAATATATTGAAAGTGTCTTGTAAGTGAAAGGAGAGTATAGCTATATATGGGCTCTGTTAATTATGTCTCCAATTAATTGTTGTGTTGACTGGCAAAAACCAAAACCTTTTTGACATCCAAACATAAAAGTTGGTGCAGGGGTTCGAAAGTAATTGCCATGTATGCCCTTGCAGCAAGAAAAATCCATCAAATTTTCTGTATTATTTAAAGCTGAGCTCCTCAAGAAGATCAACCTATAACCTCATCAGTTTTCTTGCAATTCTACCGAACCCATTCTCTTCATATATTGTCTGAGAAATGGCTGAAGCTCAGGTTGAGATTGTTTCCAAAGTCACCATAAAGCCATTATCTCCAACTCCAAATGAACTTAAACACTACAAGATTTCACTCCTTGATGAGATAGCTCCTCCTCCTTCTGTTTATGTTCCCGTTGTTCTCTTCTACTCTGCTTCTGATTATGATCTTCCCATCATGTCTCAAAAGTTGAAGACTTCGTTATCTGAAGTTCTCACTCTCTATTATCCATTCTGTGGAAGAATCAAAGGAAACAAAAGCAATCTATACGTTGATTGCAATGATGAAGGTGTCCTTTACCTTGAAGCTAGAGTTCCCTCAAAGCTCTCAGATTTTCTCAAGAAAAATACAAATAAACAACTCAAAGAGATAAATGGGTTTCTTCCATTATATCCTTATAAGCCTAAAGTAGACGATGATGATGAAGATCGTCTAGTAATGGCCGTTCAGGTTACTGAGTTTGGCTGTGGAGGCATAGCCATTGGTGTGTGCATCTCACACAAGGTTTGTGATGGCACAACAGTAGCTCAGTTCCTCCATGCTTGGTCTCAAAAAGCTATGGGAGAAGAAGCAAGTGAAGTGGTGGCTTCTTCTTCGCCTCCTAGTATGGAAGCTTCTTTGCTTTTTCCACCAATGGGCATTGAGATTGACATCAATGACATGATAGGTGAGAAGAATATTACAACCAAGAGATTCTTGTTTAGTGAAGATAGCTTATGTAGACTACAAAAAGAAATTCCAAGTGCTTGTGGCTTTAAGCCCACAAGAGTTGAAGCTGTGACATCTTTGATATGGAAATCAGCCATGGAAGCTGCAATAGCGACAGAGACAAGTGACAAAAGTAGTTCATTCATGTTACATTTTGTGAACATACGTGGCCGGATGCTGCCCCCATTGCCGGAGAATTCTTTAGGTGACAATGGCACACTTTACTTTTTTATTCAGTTACTAATATTTCAAATCACTTGTCTAATTTGAGATTTAATTTGCATTGACAAAATATAGGTAATCTCTTTGTACCTGCAATTTCTCCAATGCTTGAAGTTGACAAAGAAATGAAGGTGGAGCTAAAAGATTTTAGTAAAGTAGTGAGAAAAACCATAAAAATGGTTGATGGTGACTATGTGGGTAAGTTTCAAAAAGAAGGTCAAGAACTTGTTGAAATCCTTGAATCAATTTTACAGGTGTTGTATATGGTGACTGAGAAAGGTGTTCCTTGTTACACCTTCAGTAGTTGGTTGAGGCTTGGTTTCTATGAAACAAACTTTGGATGGGGCAAGCCAATCTGGGTTTGTACTGTTGGAGTGGCTGTAAGAAATGTGATTTTCTTGATGCCAGCTTCTTTTGGGGATGAAGGAATAGAGGCTTGGGTCACCTTGAATGAGGTTCATATGCCCCAATTTGAAAGCAATCCCCTACTTCTTCAATTTGTCTCTTGTGATCCTTAACTACTTCCTTGATCTATATGTGTACTTGCTTCTATTTGCAAATTAAGTCGGTGTGAGCGAAGAATATATATGTATTAGTCTGGATATATAGTTGGCTGAATATGATATTGAGTTGTTATGTATATGATTATATTGATCAAATGTGATCGAGTAGTTATATGTATAAGTTTAATTTATATCCTGTCCTTAATGAATGTAAGAGCTAGATGAGAGTTGAATTTGGTCTTGAATATAAGACCACAATCCACTTATGTGAGTTGTTATGTATTGGATTGATCAAACATGATCGAGTAATTATATATATAAGTTGAATGTATATCTCTTATAATTCCTTCGATCTTTAATATAAAAGCTAATTGGGAGTTAAGTTTGGTCCTTAATTTAAAATTAGAATCCACTTTGTCTCCTACTGATTGTATATATTAAAGGGTTCCACAAAGGGGTAGTTTAAACGTCCATGATTAACTAAGGTAGTTAAGAAAAACCAAGACATATAACTGACAAAGTTAATTTCCTTAATGTCCGTAAATTAGTTATCTGATTCTCATATTAAAATCTGGAGATACTATTGTTTATCGTTATGTGATATATCCTGAAGGATTTTGAGAAGGAGAAAAGTGGATACAATTTGGCATGAATTATTAGAATGAAAGTCCCATATTGAAAGATTCAAATATGAGTTAAAAATATATAATGTTGAGGTAAGTCCTATCAAATTGATTTAAGTCATTTTGATTGAAAGACAAACTTAACTTATATATATACATACAATTAATTCAAAATTTAATATAATATCAGAGCTATTCGATTAGTGGGACATCAAAAAAAAATTAAAAACAAGAAAAAATATATTGCAGACCTAAAACCTCTTAAACTAAAAAAGTACAAGCCTAGACAAAGGAAAAAAATAAAGACATGAATTGAGGCCTTTGAGACTTAAAAAGAAGTACAAATCCAAGGAAACTAAAAAAATTGAAAAGATAAATAAAAGAAACAAAAAGAAGAACACACTAAAAAAATAGTAGGTAGAATGGTAGAATGAAAGTCCCACATTAAAAGAAGATTGAAAGATGAATTAAAGGTATATAATGTTGAGGTAATTTTTATCAAATTGGTTTAAGCCTCTTTTTTTTTCATAGCATGGTTTAAGTCATTTTGATAGAAAGACAATTCTAATATATACATACAGAGTTAATTCAAAGTTTAATATGAATAACCTAGCAACTCCTTTCCTATTTGCCAGATCGTCTTGAACCTTTTACTCTATATACACCCCTCAAGTTAAATATTATAAATCACTTTTTTTGTCTCAAGTGTGTAAATCACTCCTAGAAATATATATTGACCCACAATACAAGTCACTTGAAGATGTTTGTTTGTTAATTTTATTAAATGATTCAATGTGACTTTTTAGTATTTTTATCTCTCCTTCAAAACTGGAATGTGTAAAGTTGGAATAAAAATTTTAATTCAAGGTATATTTAATGAATTAGCTATATTTTTTATTATTAGTTGAAGCAATTTATATGTGGATGTGAAGAAGTATAATTGAAATCCGGACATCAATTGTGCTTCATGATAGATAATCACGACCCCGGGCCCCGGGGCCGGAGTGTAAGAAAGAGACTTGAGCTGAAGAATGCATGCATACTGTATCACTTTTTTTATATACATCAACCGAGTCCGGTCATGTTTTCTTTAAGACTCAAAATTGAGACTCTAAATGGATCTAGGGGGTTTTAGACCCATTGACCAACTATATGTATGTATATGTTGGTTGCAAGCACTTTAAATATGATTTCTCCCTCTAAAGCCTCTTTTCAGAATTTGAATTTAAAATTTAAATTCAAATATTAATTAAAAAGATGAGTAGGGAGGGTTATGTGTATCTATACCATCTAGGTCTCATTTGAACGGTCCAAATTTTGATTTTAAATTGTGCATCTGTTAAAATATTTTTAATAAAATCAAATCTAAACAGTTTAGATGAGCTCTTTAATTTACGGTCTATATATACCTACCTCTCCCTACTCATATTTTCGATAATGACTAGGGCAACTAGTTCCACCTTGATGAGCCAGAATATTTAATTGGCCTTCCACCTAATTAAATATAGACAAATTAATATGCAAGTCTTTATAGTTTTATTTAATGTTGAATTAAGTCCCTAAACTTTAGTTGAACCCTTTGGTCCTTCTTTAAAGAAGCAATAACAGTGTTCAAACTTGCTGCTTATCTATGTTTTCCGTAGAAAAAAAAAACAGAGATAAACTGAGTAGCTTTTTCAGTTTCATGTTTCGGTACTTCAAGTTTTACACCTATACACATCCTACATATTTGTGTGGCCTTTCATGTTTAAACTTATAATGACGAGTTTATAATTTAGAAAATTCTATTTCTTCCATCTTCTTCATCCCGTTCTTCATTTTCAAGTGATAATTCTTCCACCCATCTAATTTTCACCTTGATTTCATATGAATCGCATGACACTCACAAGCACAAACATATAGCAAATTAAGGATCATACGCAATTAAAAACATGAATGTAAGAGTTTATATATATCAATTAGCAATCAGGGCCTTTTTTGTATCTTATTAACAGGCATTTGAGTAACTGATTACTTATGTTTCAGGATTGTGGTTTCCCCTCCCAACATAAGCATCTCCTCTAGACTCAAACTCAAGACTCTAAGGGATCCACCGGGCCTTATATTGCTAGACCAACTATATGTTGGTAGTTAGAAGTATTTTCATATTGATGAAAAATCTAGTTTCTCCTCTTATTTTAAAACTTGTTCAAACACCCATCGTCCATTGGTTCAACCGGTAAAAGGTTAGACATTTGACTATATTGGTGAATGTTCGATTTATTGGAAATACAACATAATTGTGGTTCTAGTTACAGCGTTTGAAGATGCATATCTAGAACTAAATGAAGCTAGATGAAACCTTCCTGTATTGACAAAAAAAAAGGCATTACTACAAAACAGTGTTTTCACGTCACAAATTTCAGGCTTTTCTCGTCACTTTTCAAGGGGACATAAATTCAAGTGACGTGGAAAACTGGACTTTTAACGTCACACCAAAAAGTGACGTGAAAAGTCAGATCTTTCACGTCACAAATTACAAAAATTGCGACGTTATTTCTCCAAAATTAGATGTTAACAAGACGTAATTCCCCTTGCGTTGCACGGATTGTGTTGTTTATTCTAAATTTTTCTATCTTACTCCTCTGGTCCTATTTATAGGGCAGAGAGAGAAGGTTTTATTTGGTCCTATATATAAGTCACCTAATTAAATATTGAGTATGGATGTACAAGTTTACCCTTCACTTATTATGTGTTGACTTTATTTTCATGTGGTATAGTGGATATTTAATATGGGTAAAGTTGTAAATTTGTTGGATTTTAGTGGAAAGTTAATGAGTTTTAAGGTTTTCCTTGGTTTGTGTGAAATATGCTGAAAGTGACTTATAAATAGGACCAGATGAGTATTTTTTTGTTTGGTATATTTTATCGTTTTAAGAAATCAATATGTTAGTAGAGATATTTGAATCATAGAGACTATTTGTTGAATTAATAATAGTTATTTCCAAAAAAAAGAAATTAACTATAATTATATGTATTATTAAGTTATATTTGAACTAAAAAATAATTAAATGTCAGAGTTTTTTAATTCTTAGGAAGAAGTATACATTGCAACAATTATATATTCAAAATATATCTCATTTATCATGTACATTTTAAAAATTTATATCATATCCAAAGGATGGAGAAAAATATGTCCACAGTTCATGATATATAGTGTATAAATCTATTGAAAGTTACCTCACTATATGGGATTTTGGGGTTGATACAACTTCCCTTATTTCAAGGTACCATACAACATCCCTTAGTCCCCCACCTTCTCATTAAGACTTTTAATAAAAAGGGTCTTGTACTAATTATAGTGCTCCCTCCGATCCTAAAATAATACCTATTTGGGGAGTTGGTTTTGGCAATAAATATATTACCTAATTCTAATTTTTGTCAAATTCTTCCCAAATTATCCCTATTGGTATTCCTCCAACAATAATCAAGTAAGAGGTGTGGATGGAATAAGGGAAGATGATTGAGGTGTTTTAGAAAAAACATATCATATTAACTAACATTAATGTAGATATCTTTTCATTTTTCTTATAATTCAGTGAATGACTCTACAAAGTGATTGATGACGGGCCTACATTAAAAGTCCAACAAATTAAAATGTTATATGATGATGGAAATAAAATTTACTACAGATAATTATTGTTGTTTGAATTGTTACATAATGTAATTCATGACCTCTTCATTTTCCAAGAAGATTTTTTATGTCAATAATGACAACATAGTCATCATTGAGAAACCCAAAGATATTGATTTTACCTTTTCACATTTCTTGAGAGTCTCATCTTTAGAAAACAGATTTTATTCAACAATTCCTTTCACATTTTATTGAAGAATTAACTAATAATTAAATATATTAAAAGCTCAAAGGTATCAGCCACAACATTTTACATCACTTAAATTATAAAAGTTTATCATTAAAAAGTTGAATCAAACCTTTTCATATTATATATAGCATTGAAACCAAATTTATTTAATTTATTTAGCAACCCCTTACACATTCTAAAGACAATCCATTTCATACAAAGTTCGTATAGTCAATAAACTTACTGGAATTTAACTAATTGGAATTAGAGATAAATGTTAAACAATGATGAGAAACAAAATTTCTTAAAGATAATTATATAGTCATTTGAATTGTTTTACAATTTAATTCGTGGATTCTTCATTTTTTAAGAAAAATTTATATGAACAATAATGACAATATAGTTAACATTGATAAGTTCAAAGGTATTGATTTTACCCTTTTACATTATCTTGAATAGGAGAGTGTTATATGTAAAAAAAACAAATTTTATTCAACCACTCCTTTTGCATTACATTGAATGATTAATTAATAGTTAAAGATATTAGTCACAACCTTTCATATTCGTTTAAATAAGAGAGTATCATCTTCAAAAAATTGAACTAACATTTTCATATTCTTTATAGCATTTAAACAAAATTTATTTAACTCATTTAGTAACCTCTTACACATTCCAATAACAACCCATTTCTTAACATGCTTATACAAAAATTAAAAGTTCATTATTGTGGATTTGAAAAGCCTCAATATTTCTACCATACCCTTTTTATTCAACAATTCATTACATATTCTATTGAAGAATTAATTAGTAATTAAAGGTATGAGAAGCCTAAAAATAATAGTCACAACCTTTCATATTCTTTTAAATAAGATAGTGCCATCTTAAAAAAATTGAACCAAATCTTTTCATATTATATATAATCTTAAACCAAATTTATTTGATTTATTTAATAACCGCTTACTCATTCTTATGACAATTCCTTTTATAAAAGGTTCATACAACATTAAAAGTTCATGATTATTGATTTGAAAATCTCAAATATTTTTACCAAGTCCTTTCACATTCCACTTAAAATTTTTTAAAAAGGCCATGTTTTGTGTTTATACAAAAAGTAAGATGATCATAAGAAGCACTTCAAACTTTTGTAAGTGGAGATTATATTATTTCAAGGCATCTGAATCCATCATTGCTAAGTAGTGTTGTACACCATACATTTTCGCGGGTATCATTCTTCTTATAAACCACAAAAAGGAAAGGGAGGATACTCATATATATATATATTCATATTTATATTTGAAAAGGGGAAAGAAAACACATACTCAATCAATAAAAGAGAAAGAGAAATGATTGATCAAAAAACAAATAAAGAGAAAAACGACATATGTTCACATCAATTCTTCTAATATCATAAATAAAAAAAGAAGAAAAACAATAAAGTAATAACTCTAAAAAAATAAGAGGAAGAAAACAGAATCAATCATATACTTGTTTTAAGGCATCAACCTTCATATAATCATGTCTATGAAAAACAGAAAGTAAATAGATACCCAGAAGCAAGAACTTGAAGACTGTAAAAGAACTTATGTGAATAAGAGAAACCATCCAATTGAGCGAGAAATAAGCTCACAATATAAATTATATATATAGAGTAATTAATCGTTAGAATATGAAGGGCCATGATAAATGCCACTCAAAATCATGAATCAAACATTGGTATGTGAATGGTCGAGTAATCAATGGCTAGAATATTAAGAGTCATGATAAATGATACTCTTAATCATGAGTCGAACTTTGAAATA
Source organism: Mimosa bimucronata (assembly GCA_037074515.1). NCBI lineage: Eukaryota > Viridiplantae > Streptophyta > Magnoliopsida > Fabales > Fabaceae > Mimosa > Mimosa bimucronata. The sequence goes on from CM073446.1 coordinate 10,582,943, forward strand.
TGAATGGTCACTAAAAAGCTTCTTAACGGTGTTAGTATCGAATGTAGATGATTGAACTGAAGTTAACGACTTCTTAACGGTGTAACTACGGGATTTAGAGAATTATATTGATGATGTGGTCATATGAGGAAGAAACCACGTCACAATTACCAATTTGTGACGTGGTTTATAGAAACCACGTCACAAATTGGTTATGTGTGACGTGGTTTCTCAGGAAACAACATCACAAATAACAATTTGTGACATGGTTTCCTGCGGCCAGGACTTTTCACGTCACATATTATCTAATATGTGACGTGAAAAGTCCAGGCCGGGACTTTTCATGTCCCACTTTAGACTAATGCGTGACGTGAAAAGTCCAATTTTTTCGAAAAAAAATAGGGACGTTTTTTCTATTGGAATTATTCACAACCCAAAAAATGCCTCTTACATAAACATTTGAATTATAAAATAGGGGAAATTTTTCGGATTGGAATCACCCACAATCCAAAAGGGCAAGAACAATCATAACCTGGACTTTTCACGTCACACTTTAGACTAATGTGTGACGTGAAAAGTCCAATTTTTTTGGAAAAAAAAATAGGGACATTTTTTCTATTGGAATCATTCACAATCCAAAAAATGCCTCTTACATGAATATTTGAATTATAAAATAGGGGAATTTTTCAAATTGGAATCACCCACAATCCAAAAGGGCAAGAACAATCCTAATAATCCCCAATATTAGCAAATCTAGAAGATAATACTACATTAAAACAATAAACCTAACAATCATAATAATACCTAATATTATTAGCAAATCTAAAAGATAATACTAAACTAAAACAATAAACCTAAAAAAGAGCTTACAACACTGTCAAAGATTTCAACATTAACAAGGGGATACAAGGTCCTAGCTTTCGTAGCCAATTCCATACATGCATGTCCAACTAAATAAATTCTTCACTTGCTTTTCACTTAAATCAGGGTCCCTCCTTTCATCCTCTTCATTAGCATTCCTTAATTATATCACAATAATAATACAATAAAATATCATTTGTCTAATTTTTTTTCTTAGTGATAACTTTATCATCTCAATTTTCGTAAGAAGAATAATCCTTAATAGCTAAAGAACATATGCACACCAGCTGCAGCTGCTCTTCCCATTCAGTTCTTCCTGGCTTATCAAGATGTACATGCGTGCCTGCCAAAAGTAAAATTTAGACAATGAAAGAGAAGGAGAAAAGAAGACTGCGACTTTATGGCAAATTAAACCTTTCATTGAAGATTCTAATAAATGAAGATTTTAATAATGGTAAGCGCAGTCATTGCAGTGTCAAGTTGAGGTAAAACCATAATACATAACTAACCCTTTCAAAACAAAACAAACCCATAGAGCTCAATCTACATATCAGAAATTCTTCACCAATTCAGATGTTGGCAAAGCAAAACAAACCCATATATATAAGCAAGGAAAATAATATGGTTGCATATGCAGCATTTCAGAGTAGTCACTTGGAATCATTTATGTCTATCAAATAATATGGTTGCATATGCAGCAGCATTTTAGAGTAGCCACCATTCATCAAAGCTAGGAAAATAAACCAAGACACAGACACACTTCTCTCAGAGAAGATATATATAAGCAAGATCATGGATCAAAATACAATTATTTATTTCAAATTTCTTTAAGTTGCATCAATATATAAATAAATATTTGGTATACTTATTAACTACTTAGAGATATCAAACAAACAACAATTATTCATTCATCTCAATAAAGTTAAAGCAGAAACTCCATTTCCAACATATGATTAAATCCTATTTAACTTTTTGACTCTAAACTCCATTTCCAATAAAGTTACAGCTTTACACACAAATCTTTAAATAACTTTGTAAGCGCTTATGTTTCTTGTAAACCCCATAACAACAAGCTTAACCAAATATCTTTCAGGTTTTGAGTTGTTTAGTAGAAACTCTGATTAATAAACCTACTTAAATCCCCTACATAAACATCAGTTATTATCTTATTAAACTAAAATCTTTTACACACATCCACAATCAGTGATTCATACAAGTTCAAATCCTATACCGTACCATTTGATATTCGATTCAAAATGTCTATGCTCTTTCTTTATCACAACTTTAATCATGATAATAAGACAAAATGTGACATCAACATCTGAGCTCTTTCTTCTTAATTTATTTTTAACTTCTTACGTTGTCAAGATTGAATCTTGATGCATTAATACTCTGAACAACATGGTTTCCCTTCAATTTAGAGCTTCTCAATTTAAATTTTCATGAAAGCTATCTCTTTCTAAGGCTCTGAAAATTCCAGCCTTTTATTATAAAATTTTCTATACTTGTTTTAACTCTCAAATTATGTTTATGATCAGTACACCTCTATTTGAACTAAGACAATATCAAGTTACCAACTCGATCAGCAATTACAAGCTTTAACCGATGCTAAAGTTTCTAAATAATAAATCCGTGTTTTGGTATAATTAAACCAGTGACAATTAATCAAACTATTATACTACCTTACAAGCTCAATTTGTTGGAAAACCAAAATTTTCTCACTTAAAGTCAATAATAAAAATAGAGTACAAGGGGGTCCAGTTCTGATCACCCTACTGATGCCCAAATCAAACTTAAGAGCATATAAAATCACTACATTCTACTCATACACACTCCTATACGCTGGTTTGCTGCAAGTAGGCTCGAAGCCCAATAAATTTTGACCAAGAACTGTAACTCACTGAGCTCAGACATTGAATCAAAGCCAAATACAGACATGCACCGACAATTACAGTTGTGTGTGTGCATACAAAAAATCCTATACCACTTCCTCTCCTATTTTACAGCAACAAAAATCGGTTCACAGGGAAACAAAAAATCGAACAAGACAGAGAAATCGCACAAATAGGGGAATGCACCAGAAATTTTAGAAATTCATATATTCATCAAATATTAAACATGCAATAACAAATATAAGCTTCATTACATCTTCATCATAGACCAAGAAGAACAAGGAACCAAATCAGAGGAAGAAGAAAATGAAAACTTCCAGGAAATTTCCAACTCAACTAATTTCCCACATATCAAACCGTATGTTAGTTTCATCCTACTCCTAACAACCTTCATATATAAACCAAGCATCCAAGGCTGAAAAATCGAACAGGATAAAGAAGACGAGAGGGAATAGAATTTTCAAAATCTCCCAAACTCAGAAAAATTCAACATACAAGATTATATATTAGTGCTATCTTACTCTTAATTAAACTAAATTAAGACTTCAGTTCAATTTCCCCCAGAAATCATCCCCAATCGGTGCCGATGAAGAGTGCAAGAATTTGGGATTTTTGATGAGATTCGGCCAAACACTTAACCACTCCTCTAAACCTTTCCCAAAATCTTTTAATCTAAGATAGGCTTCATTTTTACTGGTTTTATCAACCACAAAAACCCCAGAATCCGATTTGATTCCCTCCACAAACCTTACTCGAATCGGACAGAAAGAGAGGAATAATGGAGGGAAAAGGCTCACCTAGGCTCATCAATAAAGTTATACCGAAGAGAGAAGCCGAAGAAGATCGTGACGGAGATCGTGACGATGAAGCTCTGTTAGGGTTTTGGTTCACAGCAACAGCAATGTTGATTTCATCGATAGGCTTGTTGATGTTGTTGTTGTCGAAGAACGTTGAAAAGGCAGCGTCTAGGTCGAAATTGTGGCTGAATCGCCACCTCCGCTGTCGGAATCTTACTGAGAGGCGAAGAATAAGGGCGACGGAGGAGAATGATGGATTTGAGCGATGGAAAGAAGGGAGGTTAGGGTTTGAAGGCAGTGAAAAGGGATAGGAATCACTGAGCTGAGGGAGGGAGCGCGGAAAACATACTACGTCACATGTATTTTATATGTGACGTGGTTTCTGGAAATAATGTCACTAATTTGAAATTAGTGACGTTGTTTCCAGAAACGACGTCACATATTTTAAATATGTGACATTGTTTCTCCAGTGTTTCCCATTTAATTACAAAAATGCCACCGCGTTTTTTTTTAATGTTAGATTTTTAATTAACAGACATGAATTGGAGACATGAAAAACCTTTTTTGTAGTAGTGACGCTTGCTTGTCATGCTGTAGAACCCACATGGATGAAACCCAGTATATCATGAGTTAAGAGTCTTGCCCTTGGATTGTGGGTGGGTCTAACTCGTTTCCTAAAATTTATGTATAAAAAAACAACTTGTTCAAACAAGAAAACAAATAAAATCAACTGAAATTTGAAAACATTCAGATCTGGAAAATCAAAGCAAAAACAAAGAAATGTTGTTAACGAAACAATGTGAAAGGTTGTCGATGTCAACAATGAGAAACTCGCATACAGGAATAAACAAAACGTGGCATAACCCCAGTTCTTTTTTCTTTTTTTCCCAATCACACCAGTTCTTTTTAACGGGAAACTTAAAGGACTCTATCATTAAAGGAAATTAAAGAAAATTAGCGGGTTAAACTTTAGAAAATTAAAGGACTCTATAAAAAGGAAAAAAGTTTAGAGACTTCATTCAAAATTGAATGAAACCATGAGGACCTGTATATTAATTTCCTTTAAATATATTAATTACAATAGAATTTAATTTATTGAGGGATAGTTGAATCTATCACACTTGGCAAAAAAAGAAAAAAAGAATCTATCACAACCATTTTTTATATAAAGACAATTTCATTATAAACAAATACTAACTATTACAAGTCAAGGCTCACTTATACAACAAAATAAGAGAGGCTGAATTTATTGATATTATAGTGCATACAAGAAAAAGAAAGAATAGATTAAGACATAAAGAAAATAACTAGAAAATAAATAATAATAAAATTGGACCGGAAACAAACAACACTAAACACCAAAGTTTTGTGGATGGATGAGACACTACAAAAGAAGGACTTTTAATGACGACTTTTGGTTGCAACATAACATAAAAAGTGATTGAAAAGAATTTACCATTTGAAAAGATCTGCATTAGATAATGGATGTAATTGAAGAATTTACCATTTAAAAAGAGAGAAAATGCAGGTATAGGATATGTGAGGAACTCGCCATAAAGTAAAAATCGTAGTCCGTGAGCATCAAAAATATGACAGATTGGGTCCTTGGACGCTAAGAGAAGTATATTTGAATCTACCACAATTGTTAATTGTTAGACATTCTGAACATATAATATATGTAAAGCTTGAAATAATATCATTTTAAAATTGTCACTTCTCATAAAAATGAATTAATCATTTTAAAACCCACAAATTAAAATTTTAAAATTTAAACCATTAAGATTCAATTTAAATGATTTAAATATCATCATGGTAATTATAATTAAAAAATAGTTTCTCATTATTGTGATGAGTGTTAAATGTAAACCCGAATTTCAAGCTATCTCTACTTCTCACTCTTGTGATGTATATAATTCCACTCTTTGGACTCAAGTAATTTAAACTGTGTGAAAGCTTTGGCGATTCAAACCAGTTCCAATTAATTAAACCCAGCAATTTCTTTTTATTTTTGAAAATTAATTAATAAGTGTCTATTTGACTTGGCATTTACGTGCCTGTTTGGCAACAGCTTTTACAACCTATGTTTAACCTCAAACCTAGGTTTCACAATCATAGCAAACAAATAGCTTGAACTTTTTCAGAATAGATGTTAACCATCAAAATTTAGGTTTTGGTTAAAGTAAACAAACATTGCTAACTTTTTTAGAATAATTTTTTTTTTTTGTCTGAAAACATAGGTTTGGGACAAAAAACCTAGGTTTTGCCTGAAACTATTTTTTCTTTAATATCAGAAGATATTCTCTAGAATCTATTCTCTAAAAAGGCTTTTTCAACTTTTTTTTTTAGAAGCTATTCTTTATAAACTGACCCACAAAACAAGCTCTATGACAAAACTCCTCTCAATCTCTCACATACTTATACAGTTACACTATAAATTATGTTTGTAAAGCAATTTCTTCCGCCAATCCAAACAAGCACAAAATCAAACACATATATGCATCCCAATTTGCCGATTCCATGTATCTGTCAAAATTTAAATCCTAAAGGTATCCAACTTCTGCTAGTGTTTTTTGAAGTTAAAATGTAAAGCATAATAAACGCAAAATGTCTCTTTCAACTTTGACTCTCAAAACAAGTATATGTACGTCTTTCAATTTATTAAGCCGCTCTCCCTCTAGAAATTGGTCATTTCAAGAGTAGACGTGCCAGCCCAACGGTAGCTAGTCCTCTTATTAAGGTGGCGAAACCAAAAAGGAACAAGCGTAAACCTATGGTATGTCATTATATAGATCACATAATACATTTACCGTACTTAAATTTATGAGTAATGCACATTCATACTGCTTTGCATCCATTCCTGTCTATTCAAAATTTGACAGCAAAATATGACCATTTTAGACTTTTCATGTGCCGCAAAGGAGGGGCCATCTCGTAGATGTTTAATATAGGAATGCGATACTTCCGATTTTCATTATTTATTGAAGATTTTAAAAATGCAACTTATTTACCCAAAACTTCCCTTACTTATGGAGAGAATGTGTAGGGAATAAAGAAGCGAGAGAATAAGTAGAAAAATATGTTAGAGAATCAGAGAAATATATAATTAATTATGGATAAAATGAAAAAATGCACAAAAAAGTTCATAAAAGGATCAAGCTCATTCAAAAAATTGAAGTTTATAAATGGACTAGAAGGAGTATATGGTAATTTTCTTAAAAGTTAAAATTAACAAATATTGGGCTCAAACATGTGTAGTTCTTTTAAAAGCGTCAATTGTATTTTTACGGATTCAAAATTAGGCAGATATATAGACTTTACTGCCAGTCATTAAGTGGTGACAATTTATATGTTTGAAAAACATTAAAAAAAACATGTTTAAAAAATGGGACAAAAAATTTTCTCCACTCAAATAGTTGATGTTGTCACCTATTCACCGTTCCTCGCCAGTTGCCACCGCAACGTCACCAAAGAAGAATAATGTAATGTCAATGATGGTGGCCTACCACAATATCTCAATAGTGCTAGCGCAACGAAGTCCATACATACTTAGGTAAGCCAACTTTTTCCAAACGAAAACTACATCTTTGTGGAATAACCGAATTTAATCCCAATGACAGTTGTGACATTTTTATCGAATGAACTATGCTGGTCCCATTTGGCCAAAAAAAAAAACTATGCTGGTCCCAAATTTTATATCCACAAAAAAATGTTGGTCGAAAATTGCATGAACGTGTCAGATTAATCACGAGCTGTGTTTCAATTACAAATTAAAACACACAACTACCTTTGATAAAACTGTGTGAACATGTGACCTTGTTTCTAGGGGTTGGCAATGGTTTTTCGGTTCGGTTTTGAACCGAAAACTAAAAAGACTGAAAACTAAAAAATGGCCAAAATGAAAACCGAAAACCGAAAAACCAAACTTTTTCTGTTTGGTTTTTCGGTTTTTGGGCTATTTTTTAATATTTTTTTTGTCGTAATTTTGTCAAATACGAAAATTCAATGAAAAAAGAAAAAAAAAGGATTTAATATATAAGAACATTTATACAAATTCAATATCTTGTCTAAATCAACTAACTATTAATTTAGTATGTCCAAAATAAAAATAATAATGTTTAAAACATGACAATATTCAATTAGTTCTTTAACTTTCAAAGCACATTCTATAATTTATAAACATTCTATGCTTTTTTTTTTTCTAAAGTCACATGTTTTAAAAGTGTTTTTTTTTAAAGCATATTTTATTTATTTGGATTTTGAGATATTTTTTTAGGCTTACTTATTATCGTATTTTTAAATAAAAATTCTAGGCTTTTTTCTAATGTAATTATGGTTTTCGGTTTTTCAATTTCAAACCAAAACGGTTTTCTAAAAACAAAACTGAAAACTGAAAATCATAAAAATGAAAACCGAGAAAAACCAAAATGTATTTGGTTCAATTTGGTTTTCAGTTTCGGTTTCGGTTCAGTTTTGCTCATCCATACAACTTGTTTTCTTGTAACTTGCATCCTGTTTGGTTCAAAAAATAGTAAAAAAAAAATAATAATTAATGTATTAGGAAAATTTTTATAAACTAGAGCAGGAGAATAAACTGAACCCTTTTATACCTATAAAAATACTAGTATGGGGACTTTGAGATTTTAGTATTCAAATTATAAACTAACCTAAAGGGTCAGCCCTCAGGGCTTCAGGGCCTAAAATGGCCAACTCATTATTTAGGCCCTATTACTTATTTTTTAAAATTTATAATACGATGCTAATATTATTGATTATTTTTCATTGTTAATAATTCTAAAAGTGAACTTTAGTTGAATTTAGACGAAGATCGCGATTGCAAAGCTCATATGAGCATGTAGTAAAAATGTCATTCCTAGAACTTAATCTTTCTAATAGTTCTATAGTAATAATAATCCTAAAGTAAAAAGCGTTTCATGAAGGAGTTTATATTACTTGGTTATATAATTTATTGATTTATTTCTTAAATTTTTAAAATATTCATAATAGGGAAAGGCTTAAGTTTGTGCACTGTGTGATTTATTCAATTGTAGACAGTAGCTAGCTTACCAATGTTTAGGATTTAGTTGTTATTTAATTATGGGTTAGTGTTTTAATCAGTGTTTGTAACTTAATTTTCATAATATCTATATCTTAATTTTTAAATTAAGAACCTTTTTGTCAAATGGGCTTAAGGACACGGGCCAGCCCAAGCATGTAAGCTCAAAGAATGACCTTTTTTTTTTTAATAACAAGGCAAGCGAAAAGCTTGAAGTAAAGCAACAGAACTAAGTACTCAGGATATAGATCCCAAAACAGCTTCCTCCATGTCTTGCCTCAGTAGAGCCAGGCAGAAACTTGGTGGTTCTTGGAGAATGACTCGATCCATATCCGCTCCATGAGCGTCCCTTGCCAATCTATCCGCACACCTCAGTGCCTGTCGATGAGAGTGATGGAGTTCAATGTCCCAATCTCCCGCAATAAGTGTCCTAATTTCAGTAATTTCCTGTCTCAATGGGTGAGTCAGTCCACATTCCCCCATGAGGAGCTGCATTGCGTCTAAAGAATCAGTAAACATTAAAATCTTTTTCAGATTCAACTGCTTACACATAATCAAACCTTCTCTAATTGAAAATACTTCAGCAGCTGATGAAGGTGTATACCCCAGTTGCTTTTGGAAGCCATACACCCAATTACCTTTCTCATCCCTAATTACTCCCGCGCAAGTTGCACTTCCATTTCCTGTGGAGGAACCATCCACATCTATTCTAACAAAGTCCCTCGGAGGGAGGAACCACTTGCTGTCCGTTCTATCAGTTAGCCAAAAGATCTGATGATTGTATTTTCTATCTACCCCAGCTTCCACCAATCTAAAGATGCGTCTCTGTTTGTGCGTCCCCGGCTGGTCGCTCTCTGCATCAAAAATTTTATTACATCTGTTCTTCCACACTATCCAGCAAACGAGGCTGAAAACCTTGGGCCAATCCCAACGTGATAAGCCTCTTCCCCCTAAGTCATTCCTTAGATTCCACTGCATCCATACCTGCAAATCGCCACTAAAAATATATATAATGGTATAAAGGGTTAATCAATAATAACCACACTCTTTGAGCAACCTCACAATCTCTCAAAACATGTAATATGGTTTCCTCTCTGTCACAATCAAAGGGGCACTCTAGGTTTGTGTTTGTCACTCTTTTTGCTCTCACAGAGTTTGTAGGTAACCTTTCATGGTAAACCTGCCACATAAAGTACTTAACTCTCTCAGGGCTATCCAGGTGCCAAATTTCCTGCCAGATCTGATCTCTATTGTCACCTTGCCAGTTATACACAGTCTGGTATGCTGACTTGACACTGAAATTTCCATCCCTTGCATACCTCCAACAAAACATATCATCTCCTGATCGAGTAGGGGGCATCACCTTCTTGACACTTTGGACGACCCATTCTGGAAGGAAGTTCCGCCATTGATTTATATCCCACCCTTCACTAACTGTCACAAACTTGTCCACTGTATCTTCCACATCTACAAACTGGAAATTCTTGTCCACATATTCTAAAAGGGGGCGCTCGAGGGGGGTCCAAAGATCTTTCCATACTCTAGTGGTTGCTCCGCTACAAAGCTTCCTACCCACCCCCTTTATGAAAGTGTTCCACACTGCCGATATTCCTCTCCAAACTTCTGACTGATTGCTCCTCTTTGATACTGAAGGATATAAATCGTTACCACAATCATATTTAGACCGGAGACATTGAACCCATAATGCATTTGGTTTACATATGAGACCCCAACAAAGTTTCATAATAAAAGCTTTATTTTGGCACCGAAGATCTTTAATCCCCAAACCACCATGATCCTTATCCTCTTTTAAAGTGCTCTAAGAAAGGAGGTGCATCTTCCTTGATTCAGGCCCTTGATTCCAGAAGAAATCTCTACTAAGCTTCTCAATATCCTTGAGCACACCTATTGGGAGGAGCATTGTCTGCATCTGGTAATATGGTAAAGCGGAAAGGACTGATTTGATTAAGACAGTCCTACCTGCTAAGCTCAAAAAATTCCCTTTCCATTTGGCCAACTTGGATTGAACCTTCTGAATAAGAGGGCAGTAAGTCATTCTCACTGCGCGTTTGTGAAGAAGAGGAACTCCTAGATATTTTCCTAAGTCATAAGTAATAGAGATATCCAAAAGCTGGCTGAACTCCATAGCTCTGTTGAAGTGGACATTTCGGGAAACAAACATTTTTTATTTCTGGAGGTTGATACGATGTCCCGACACCCCACAAAAGAACTTCATCAACCCCCTTAATTCCTCCATTTGATCTTGGGATGCTTCACTAAACAAGATTAAATCATCCGCAAAGAATAAATGAGATATTCTAGGGCCTCCTTCATTAAGGTACATAGGCTTCCAATGGCCTTCATCCACCTCATGCTCAATAAGATGTCCTAGCCGCTCCATAGCAAGAACAAACAAATATGGACTTAGGGGGTCTCCTTGTCTAATACCTCTAGTTGGATAGAAGATCTCCGATAGTTCTCCATTCCAGGACACCCTCATCGATGCCGTACGAACACAACTCATGAGAATCTCCACAAAATCATTTTGAAGATTTAGGCTCTTTAAGGTGAATTCAATGAAGTCCCAATCCAACCTATCATATGCTTTTTCCATGTCAACTTTTATTGCCACAAAGCCTACCCCTCTTCTTAGAGTTCGCATTGTGTGAATCGCCTCTTGAGCAATGATAATATTGTCACAACTTTGTCTCCCTCTCACAAAACTGCATTGATTCGGCTTAACAAGATAGCTCATTACTCCTTTTAGTCTGTTTGCTAAAACCTTGCTCATAATCTTGTAGCTTACATTGCACAAGGAGATTGGTCGGAAATCCTTTAGATGGGAAGGTTGATCCACCTTTGGGATAAGAGTAATACTCGTGTGATTGATTTCTCGGAGACCCCTAGGATCATTAAATAAACCACGGATCATATCACACACTTTTTCTCCTACCACATCCCAATGAGATTGGAAAAAGTGAGCTTGCAAACCATCTGGCCCAGGAGCCTTAAAAGCCCCCATTTCAAAGGCAGCATTTTTTATCTCAATATTGGAAACTTCCCCCTGAATAAAGCTTACTTGAGACACACTTAGAGTAGGGAAATTAATCGGCCAGTTAGAAGCTGGGAGCACCCTTGGGTCCTTTGTATATAGACATTTAAAGAAATCATGCGCCCTAGATCTCAAGATTCCTTGATCATACTCCCATTCTCCATCATCACCTTGTAGAGCTTCAATTCTACTTTTCTTTCTTCTCATAACTGTTGAGGCGTGGAAAAAATGAGTATTTTTATCCCCGAACTTGATCCACTTACACCTGGATTTTTGATACCATATCAGCTCCTCTTGATTATTCAGCTTGATATACTCTTCCCAAAGTCTTTTCTCTAATCTGAACAAACCATTGGAATTATTTCTCCTCCTGACTCTGTCAATTCCTTCAAGCCTTCTCATAATCTCATTTTTCTTTCTGGGAATATTACCTATCACAGATTTATTCCAAGCAGAAGCAGTCTCTTCAAAAACCCATCTTCCTTCCAACCACTGGTTCCCTTCCCACGAGTCACGAACTAGTTTTTCAAAGTCAGGTTCAAGATCCCATGCTGCTTGGTATTGGAAATGGTATGCATGTCTGGCCCTTCTCTCCTGACTCCCATTTGAGACCATAATCAGAAGATGATCCGATTTAAACCGTAACTGATGGTAGACTTTATATTCTGGATACGTAATCTCCCAATTAATGACCTTTATAATAGGGCTGTTTTATGTAAATTAGGTTTAAAGGTGTTGGCTCGTTTAGATCCGAACCTATGAAAAGCTTGTCCGTTTTCACAACTCTATTACTATGTGGTTGTGTGTTTGAAGCCAGTTTCTAGAGAAGAAATCATGCGATTTGGGGAGCAAACGTTAGATGCAGAGAAAATTGCATGCTTGGTATAGCTTTTCCACAATCTTGTTTTAGCTTGCAATCATGCTATTAGTCTGAAGAAACTTCTATTTGCTTTTGACCCAATTGTGGGGAGAGACGGTGAGGAAAGCTGAGAGGGAGGGAGGGAGGGATCCAATGATAGAAAAAGGACACATGGACTTTACCTCAATTAAAAAAATGAAATTATTCTAAAAGACATAGCAGTCATGTCTATAAAAAAACATTGGTAATAAAATATCTATTAAAAAACAAATTAAAATATCTATTAAAAAACTAATTCAAACATATATCACAATACTTTATTAGACTTTGACTTAATTTTAAGTTTGCAAAAGTCAAATCGAAAAAAAAAACTATTTTAATAACCACCGCTAATCCAAACACGCCCTTACAAAGTAGTATATTTGTTTACTATATCATCCTGGAAGCATAGAATGAAATTTATATCATATCATGAAAAGAATAAAACTAAGGATTAATATAATGTTTAATTCTTATAGTTTATCCTTATTTAATTTTTGGTCCCTGTACCACAGCTATGCATCGATCGGTTTTACTGGCACATCATTATTATTTGATGTATTTTATCATGTCCCAATGGGGCCAACTGCTACAAATCTGGCAATATGTTGGCTCCAGCGTTAGTAGCGGTGACTGATTGTGAACTAAATGTGAAACGGTAGTGTTATTTGTAGCAGTTATCTTAGTCTCTACAAGCTTTTTCACATAATAAGGAGGTCAGTTGCTTGTTTGTAGTATGTGTATCACTAGTGTAAAATGTGTTTTTCACTACTTGTTTTAGTGTCGGTTAAAAACTGACCCCGTAGTAAGTGTTATGGTGTCTATTCCAACAAAGAACATTCACCATAAATGTATAGCGTATAGAGTATTCGTATCTGTTCAACAACTAACGGTCACCATAAGTATTTCGCTGTTTTTAATTGTTTCTATTTTAGAAACTTCTGTATTACTATTATTTCATTCAATTTATATTTTTATAGTTTAAATTTCATTCAGATTTACCATCCATCAAATGGGGTGTGTTGCACTGATGGTAGCAGCCAGCAACCAATTACGCATTTCAAATTTTGGCAAAAATGTTAGTAGAAGCTTTATAATTGCAGCAATTCTACAAGTGCCACTATATAAATGACCCCAAATTCAAATTTCTCCTCCTACACATTTCAAATTTGGATTGAAATATTAGTTGGGGTTCTGTAACTACTACAAACAAATTTTCCGTTTGTGGAATTTATCCTCGACATCTTGAATAGCTAGTAGCTATGGCTAACTGCTACTAGTTCTTTCGTAGAACTTGCGCCTGAACTTTGATGTTGGTAGAAACTTCTTTTTTTTTAGCCACTATTAATATAATAGTATAGATTTGAACATGTGAGTAGTAATCATAATATAATTGTTGTAAAATTGGTTTGCAATGTTGAATATTGCATCAGTTTGTGAAACCGCCAGTAGTTGTACGAATAGATCATTTTCACAACTTCAAAAGCATACTCTACGATTTCGATCTCTTTCTCCTTCCCCTTTCTGCTGTCAGCATTCAAACTTAAACTTGCAAAAGCACAAACCATCAAGCTTGGTGTGTTTAATATGCTTTATCTGGAGACCCTATAGTACCTCAACATCCAAATTATTTTTTATCATCAAATTCTACATAAAATGAGTTTTTTATATATCTTAAAAATCTTGAAATTATGCAGTGATTAACTTTTTTCAAATAAAAAAAGGCATAACTTTACAAATTTCAGAGTAATTTTTATGTTACAAATCATAAAAAAATTAAAAAAAAAAATGCATCATTTGATGCCCATCATAAAACGTCGTTCATTTGGATTAAAAGAAAATTAAAAAAACATATGAAAGGTTGAGGCCTTAGGGAGAGACTTAATATTGATGTAATTTGATGTTACAACAGATTCCCTTTATATAATTGTAAACTCCTCAATTTTCAATTGACTTCTCAATCTAATTAAAAAGCAAAAACTACTAGAATTACAAGTTGCATTGTGATCATAACAGCTTGAAGAGCACCGTGATTGTGTGTGGTGTAGTGCGCCCTTAGGTCCGCCCTTCAAGAAAATAAGAACCAAGGGATAGTGGAAGTTAACCCCCGGATATCGTTCACTCAAGGAGCCTTAATGTAATATAATTCCTAATAGCTAAATGCAAAATTTATTAAGACGGGAAAAATGCATTATATTTTATTTTTTGTATAAAAAGTGTGTGATATGATCAAAAATAAATTGAGATTGGATAAAGAGGGATTTGGATTAAAATGGGATGAAAAATCATTCTTTGTAAATGAGAGTATTGGGATTCATTGCTTCTAAATTTTTTGGTGAGCTTCTTGTTGATTTTCAAAAGACCCTTAGAAGAACCCTTCTAGGCTAGGCTTAGGTTAACTTAATTAATGCCAGAACCCCGCACATTAGTTAATTTAACCTAAGTTGATTAAGCTCAAAATCAAGAAATAATTAATCAAGCAAGATTTTAAATCCACAACTTGGGCCACCAACAATTGCATTTAATTTCTCAATTAACCCTAATTCATTGATGGACACCCAAATAAATATTAAGGTTGAAAAGAGTTATTACCCAATGTCTAAACACAATTAATTAATTCCTATGCCATTTCATTCAAGTAAACCACTTACCAATTTTTAATCTACTAACTAAGCCGCCTTGAATTAGCACAAGATATTCACAAAGAGAGTAACAAAATCATGAAACCATAAATTTCATTAAACTCAAAGTTAAAATAGCACAATGTCAAGTATTCAACAAGAAAGAAACAACATAAAAATAGTAGCTAATCTTCATTCAACATATGGAATTGAAGAACACAACCAATTGCTATGCAAATGTCCCTAGAACCCTAGAAAAACATAAGCATAACTAAAGGAAGAAGATTAGAAACAAAGCTCCCTTACTAAATGCTCCAATCTCTTGGCTCCCACCACCAAGAATGGTGGAGCCTAACTACTGCTCTTCATGGAAGGAACACCAACAAGGAAGGAAGAAGTGATGGACATGGTATGGAGGAAGGAAAAATGGAAGAAAGATGAAGATGGGATGAGAGAGTTGAGAGAAAAAATGAGGGCTATGGTTTTGGGAGGTTCCAATATGCCAAAATGTGTGCATTTTTTACCCAATATGTTCCCCAGGTCGGGTCAAGAAATGGGTAAATAAATTGGACTCGGGTTGGCTCAAAAACCCGCAACTGTTTTCTGCTAAATTGGGGCCTAGCCATAGCCCTCACTGTGGGGTGCCACGGCGAGGTACAGAAGCGATCAAAATTTTGTGACCCTCGTTGTGGGGTCCCACGGCAAATAGGGACTACTTTTCTGTTTTTCATAAAATTCTGGGTCTTTTCTGTAATTTTTACAATTTATCCAAAAACTTGTATTTTGTCTTTTTTTTCTTGGATTTTCAACTTCTTGCCCCAATTTCTCCCCTCTTCAAGGTTCCTACGGTATAAAATGATCTCAAGAAAGATGAATAGCTCCAAATAATTAATTAAATTAAGAGTAATCACAAAAACATTCCAAAAATGCCCTTTTTACCACTAAGTGCATGTAATTACTCTAGAACCTAATTTCTTCACAAGATATTCATTAATGCCCAAATAACATGATAAAATACCTCCAAAATGATATGAAGTATGTGCAAATCTTGGGATTTGTCAACTCCCCCATGCTTAAACATTTGTACTCCCGAACAAAGACAAGTTTAAAAGCTTAAGCACAATGGTAAGTAAGGCATAAATGGGAACTTCAACATGCCAGATGAAGCCAATGCAAATTGACAACCCTCTAACTAACAACAATGAGGAATGAAATGATGCTAAAGGGCTAACTATGAATGTAGTGAATGAAATGTGGATGAGCAAAGGAGAAGATCACTCAAGGACAAGTGTTTCACTCTTCCCACCATATTGGAGTTATTTTTCTACTCTCAAGATCAACTTAGAAGCTCACTGTACCATAGGCTTGTGAGAATTATAAGATCTCCACTTAAACACAAGAAGTGCAATGCATCAAAAGGGCTTTTAGGGTCGTAATGATAGAATAGGCCAAATGATGAGATGAAAAGAAAGAAAGATGATGTTATGCATGCTTGGACGCCTATTTCAAATCAAAGTAACAATTGCAACTTGCTAGAAACCACACATGCCTTATTTTGCATTTTTTGCAACTTTTCAATTTTTCACATTTTATATTTCTTTTAATTTTCTCAATCTTTTTCTTCTTTTTGTGTTTTTATTTTTCTCTATACATGCCATGCTTATATACAATAAAGCAATGGCATTTTTCACATAACACAAGCAATGATGCAACATATCACACATTGGCATGTGATAACTCCCAAGAATTCATGTAATTTCAGCACATTTTCCTTGAGTTTTATTCAATCATTGATATATTTTGGAAACTCAAGATAGGAAAATGTTCATTTGATTTAGGTTGCACATCATTTTTCATTTGTGTAGATTTTGCTCATATTTCTAGTTAGTTTCTTATGTTGTTTTATGTAAATCTTGTAGGAATATTTTGATACAATAACCAAGGGATTCCGGATTAAGAAGAACACTTGAAAAGGGGAGAAATTGGGGCTAGAAGCTGAAATTTCAAGAAAAAAGGGAAAATACAAGTTTCTGGATGAATTGTAAAAATTACAGAAAATGACCTCGAATTTCCCAAATTACAGATAGGTCCCCGAAATTCCAAAATTACAGATAGGTCCAAGTTCGCCGTGGGTTCCTTTAGCCGCGACGAACCCACGGCGAACTCCCTGTTCTGCTGCGCGTTTTGACTGCACAGACGCGTTTTAAAGGTTATAAAAGCTAGGGTTTCGTTCTTGGCTGATATTCTTCGACTTTTGGGACATTTTGGGAGTGTTTTTCTCTGCTAGGGCTTAGAGCTTGGTGGGGATTTAGCTTGGGCTTGGAGCTTCGAAGAAATTTGGGCTTCCTCTCTTGGTTTATCTTCTCCATTTTCCTTTCCCTCTCTCTTGTTCATGAATGTGCTGATATATGTATATATTCTTTTGGATTCTCTGAACATGTGGAGCTAAGGCTTTGATTCTAAGATTGTGTTGAACCCTTGTATGGATTAATTCTTGATTCCTCCTCTTATTTTGTGATTAATGAGATGTATGTGTTTATTTCACTCTTCTCCTAATGCTTCTAAGTGCTTGATCATCATTTAGATGTTGTGTTCACTTGATTGATGATTGAGAGGGCTAGATTGAGTGTAGAACTTGGGCAAAATAGTGCAAGAACCTTAAGTTTGCATGGATGGATGGTTTTGTTGGTAAGATAGAGATATACTTGCTAACCTTACATAGTCACATTAGGGTTGGAGCTTGATAATGGGGTTTTATTAAATTGTAGCAAGAGATTGTGCAATTAATAAGACTAAACACTTGTTCTTGACTTGAGAGAGCGTTTACAAGTACTCTATGAACCCTAGATTAGCACGTGGTGTCATTGAGAGCTTCTTTGAGAGGAGGTTAAATTGAGTTTTAAGAAGTAGAAGGGGGATAGATAATCTTAGGACCCATTTTACCCTTGAAGTTGGAGAATCACTTGTTTATAACTTTATTTTCATTTAACATATGTTTATTTTCTTAGTTAGTTTTCAATCTCAACATTTGTGTCACTCAAATTGGGCGAGAGTGTGATAATCATTGTTTGACCGGGTTTTGGAACCAAATCCTCGTGGGAATGATACTTTACTTATCACTTTATTACTTGACGCGACCCGTGCACTTGCGGCCGGTGACGAACAGCATGCTAATGCAAAACATCAAGTGAATGGCTCAAATAGGGTAGAAATTGGAAAGAGGGTTTGTGATTTGTGTTTGGGGTGTGATGGTATGAAATGAATGCCTTTATCATGCTTCATTACACTAAATGCAACAAGTCTTGACCAAGAATGTAAACAAGTTCTAGAGAATGAAAACCCAGTGGATATGACACAAGAATAAGCAAATATGCTCAAAAAACCTCACAGCATGGCTAATTCTCCAAAACTCAGTAACGAAGATCAACTACACCCAAAATTCAACCATAAAGCATCAATTCCAATCGGCACAATTTCTCATCAAGAAGATCAATCAATAGCATCAACAACACACTCAAAAGCATGAAGGAATTCCCATAATTGCCAAAACAGTTCTAAAATCATCATGTCAAGTCCAAAGATCAACCAAGGTAAAAGTGAGGAAAAGTTCAAAAATTTTCAACTTTTTGAAGCTAAAAATATAACCAAGATGCAATAGACTTTAACCCACTTCACCCAATATTAAGCACATCCCTCCCCCACAATTAATTCCTACATTGTCCTCAATGTAGTAAAAATATGTACATATCAATTCAACTCAACTCTTGGGGTGAAGTGGAAACTTGTGAAGTCCAATTCAAGATTAGAGCACAACACGTCATCAACACCATAAGAAAAATAAGGGGAAGGCAAGAGTGAGTTAAAATGATAAACCAAGATAGTTTTCAAATCATGTTGAAATTAATTGTAGTGTTGGTGTGTGAGCAAGGAGCATTTATTTCTAATCCTAGGAATTGAAAAACAACTACAACTACTTTTTCTACTAGGTATGTTCCATACCCCACACTTAGCTTAAAACGTATATGTCAATTATCAAACAAGTGAAGCAAGTAGAGAGCAAAGGGACAACCTCATGATCAAGGTGGTTGAGAGGGCTCATGGAAGCGCTTGAGCAAATGGCCATTGACGTTGAATTTCGATCTGGTAGCTCCATCAAGAAGCTCATATGCACCATAGGGATAGGCTTGGACAACTTGGTATGGACCTTCCCACCTAGACTTGAACTTGCCCGGTAGGATCTTGAGTCTCTACTTAAACATCATTACCTTGTCCCCTTCCTTGAAGTCCTTCTTCATGATATGCTTATCATGAATCATCTTCAACCGATCCTTGTAAATAAGCCCATTCTCATAGGTGCGCAACAGTAATTCTTCAAGCTCTTGGAGTTGCATAATCCGATTAGTCAAGGAAGATTCCAAATCGGCATTGCAGGCTTTGATTACCCAGTACGGCTTGTGCTCCAACTCTATAGGTAGGTGACAAGACTTCCCATAGACTACTCTAAAGGTTGATGTCTCGATAAGTGTCTTATAGGCTATCCTATATGCCCAAAGAGCTTCTTCCAAGTGATCACTCCAGTCTTTACACGATGGCTTCACTATCTTCTCAAGAATATGCTTCACCTCTCAGTTTGAAACTTCAGCTAGCCCATTGGTTTGGGGATGGTAGGGTGTAGCAACTTTGTGAGTGACACCAGACTTGGCAAGCAGGGACTGGATTATCTAGTTGTAGAAGTGTGTACCCTGATCGCTGATGATCGCTCTAAGAATGTCGTACCTACAAAAGATATGAGAGCATAAGAACTTAGAAACGGTAACGGCATCATCTTTCCTAGTTGGGATTGCCTCAACCCATGTAGACACATAATCTACTACAAGCAATAGTAAGAGAAACCACAAGAAGTAGGAAAGGGTCCTACAAAATCAATGCCCCACACATCAAAATCCTCACAAAAGTGCATGGGCCTCATAGGCATTTCATGCCTCTTACCCCAACTCCCAAACTGTTAATACTTCTCACAAGACTTACAATAAATAAATGCATCTCTAAACAAAGTATGCTAGAAAAATCCACTCTCTAACAGGCTTCTTGCAGTCTTTATACCACTAAAATGACCACCACAAGATAAAAAAATAAGCATGAGTAAGGATAAAGTGGATCTCATCGTTTAGATCACAACGGCTAATGATCTAGTCACTACATATGCGCCACAAGACAGGCATGGCCCAGATGTAGTACTTGGCCTACCTCTTCAATTTATTGACCTGAAAGTGAGACATGGAAGAGGGAACCACATCAACAATAATATAGTTCACAATATGGGCATACCAAGGCTCAACATTAGCCAAGGCAAACAAAGCAGAATCAGGAAAAGAATCAATGTAAAGATCAAAAGAATCAACTCCCCTTGCGTAGGGAGGTGAGCGGCTCAGATGATCAGCCACATGGTTCTCAGCTCCGGCCTGATCTTTGATCCTCACATCAAATTCTTGCATGAGTAAAGCCTATCTCAGCAGTCTAGCCTTATCAAGCACAAAAATCACAGGAAACAACTCTTTTTCAGTAGTGGTGTAATTAATTTATGTGGAATCATGTTTCCTAGATGCATATGCAATGACCCTAGGGACCTTGTCTATTCTTTGACCAAGCATAGCTCCTAGTGTAAAATTAGATACATCACATGAAAGCTCAAAGGGAAAATGCCAATTAGGTGCACTAATAATTGGAGGAGAAATCACGGAAGACTCCAAAGTATCAAAGGCATGCTTACATTTATCATCAAAACAAAATCAATGTCCTTTTTAAGCAAAGAGGAAAGAGGTAAATTAATCTTTGAAAAATTTTCAACAAAACACCTATGGAACCCCGCATGCCCAAGATATGATCTAACTTCTTTCAAATTAGTGGGATAGGGTAGAGATGAAATAACTTCAATTTTAGCTTTGTCAACCTCAATCCAGTTTTGAGAGATCAAGTGACCTAAAACAATGCCACTATCTGCCATAAAATGACACTTCTCATAGTTCAAAACCAAGCTCTTTTCCAAACATATTTTCAAAATAAGTTCTAAACTAGACAAGCATTCATCAAAGTTAGAACCATACACAATGAAATCATCCATAAACACCTCCATGTTATGTGACAACTTCTAGAAATTCATGTAATTTCAGCACATTTTCCTTGATGTTCTATTCAATCCTTGATAAATTTTGGATACTCAAGATAGGAAAATGCTCATTGGATTTTTGGTTGCACATCATTGTTTATTAGTGTAGATTTTGATCATATTTCTAGTTAGTTTCTTATGTTGTTTTATGTAAATATTGTAGGAATATTTTGATCCAATAACCAAGTGATTATAGCCCCTTCATCAAGCTGACAAGTGGACAAAGCTAAGACGAAACCAGAGCAAAGGACTAGGAAAAAATGCAACTTCGCCGTGGCCTCGCCATGGCGAACAACATTTGTCTCTGCCCCTATTTTGGTTGGCTCGCCTTGAGCTCGCTGCGGCGAAGTCACGGCGAGCAGCACTTGTTTCTGAAACCTTTTGATAGTTCACCGTGGGGCTCGCCACGGTGAAAGCCATGGAGAACTGTGTATTCTGCTGCGCGTTTTGACAGAAAAGGTGGACCGAAATGAAATAAAAGCTAGGGTTTCGATCTCATTCGATATTCTTCGACTTCTAGGGCATTTTGGGAGTGTTTTGTTCTGCTAGGGCTTAGAGCTTGGTGGGGATTGAGCTAGGGCTTGAAGCTTTGAAGAGATTTAGGCTTCTCCTCTTGGTTTATCTTCTCCATCTTCATTCTCTTCTCTTGTTCTATGTTTCTGCTTGTATATATGTATGCTCTCATGGAGTTGTTGAACATGAGTGGCTAAATACTTTATTCTAAGATTATTTTGAACCCTTTTATGGATTAACTCTTGATTCCTTCTCTTATTTTGTGATTAATGAGATGTATGTGTTTATTTTACTCTTCTCCTAATGCTTCTAAGTGATTGATCACCATTTAGATGTTGGGTTCACTTGATTGATGCTTGAGAGGGCTAGATTGAGTGTAGAACTTGGGTAAAATAGTGTAAGAACTTGAAGTTTGCATGATAAATGGATGGTTTTGTTGGTAAGATAGAGATATACTTGCTAACCTTACATAGTCACATTAGGATTGGAGCTTGAAAATTGGGTTTTATTAATTATAACAAGAGATTGTGTAATTAATGAGATCATACACTTGTTCTTGACTTGAGTACTACTACAAAAAGCCCCTTTTATGTCACCAATTAACGTCACTTATTTAAAAATGTGACATTGAAAACAAAGGAGTAACTACAAAAAAGAAACAACGTCACACTTAAAATTAAGTGTGATGTTTAAACTTTTCCACGTCACACCAAAATTTTGGTGTGACGTGGAAAACAACTTTCAACGTCACACCAAATTTTGGTGTGACGTTGAAAGTGTTTTCCACGAAATGAAAAAATGAAAAAATGGGGGGTGGGAAATGAAAAAAAAAAGGCAGGGAAGGTTTTCAAAGTCACACCAAAATTTTGGTGTGACGTGGAAAACCATATTCAACGTCACACCCACGTCACACCAAAATTTTGGTGTGACGTGGAAAACCTATTTTTTTTTTCATTTCCCGCTTTCATTTCGCGCCCCACCCCCCAAAAAAAACAAAAACCCTCAGCTCCCCTACCCCCCACACCCTCCAGCTCCCTCACCCCCCACCAAAGCCCTCAGCTCCCCCAACAGAGCCCTCAGCTCCCCCCCAAGCGCCCACCCACAGCTCCCCCCACCCCTCCCCACACCCTCCTCCCCACCCCCCCACCCAGCGCACACACACCCCCCACCCCCCCACGCAGCGCACACACACACACCCCCCACCCCCCACCCAGCGCCCACCCACACCCCCCACCCAGCGCCCACCCACACCCCCCACCCAGTGCGCACCCACCCCCCACCCCCCAACTCCCAGCGCCCACAGCTTCAGGTTTGTTCTTTTTTTAATTTTTCTTTTTTTTTGTAATTAAATATGCAATTCTATCTATCGGGTTCTTTTTTTTACTTGTTCAAAGTTTTTTTTCAGCTCTATTTTCCTCCTATCGGGTTCAGCAATTTCAATCGTGCCTCCGTTCACAGCTTCACTTCATCCAGGTTCCTTCTTTTCCTTTTTATTTTCCTGATAATTAAATCTGCTGCCTTTTTTTTCTCAATTGTAAATTGCAAAAAATGCCATAGAATATTTAATGGTTTTGTAAGTCTTGTAAATTGGTCTGCCATAGAATGTTTAATGTTCAATTGTAAATTGGTTTGCAAATGCTGTTACGTTGTAGTTGCTGCAAATATTGCATACTTGCCAACATGTTTTATAAGTCTTGTAAATTGGTTTGCTATTGGTTTTTGTTCTCAAATTACTGAAGAATTATTTTCTCTAATTGATCTTGTTGCTACTAAAATCGTCGTGAATTTCGTTGCATTGTTGCTTGTTTCTTTGTTGCATTTTACTTGCTGGTTTTGCTTCTATAAATCACTTCAAATTACTGGAGTGAAATTGGATTGTAAATGTAATTTTTGGATGTCACATTTACAAGAGGAGGCTTTTGCCAAATTTTTTAAAAAATTTGCATGAAGTGAAGATATGCATAGCATGCACATTTCTTCCCAATAATGTAGTGAGATAAACTTGACTAGTTTGTTGGAAATGGCATAGGTTTAATAGAATGGATCGTAGTTGGATGCATGCATTGAGAACCACTAAAAAGTATCAGATGGCTGTGGAAGAATTTATTGAATTTGCCAAAAAAAACGTGTCCAGTAAGAATGACATGTATCTTTGCCCCTGTGTGAAGTGTGCAAATGCTTATCGTAAGAGCATTGATGATATAAGGGATCACCTTCTTTGTGATGGGATTAATCTCCGTTATAAAAAGTGGCTTTGGCATGGGGAATTGGGAAGTACCGTACATGCGTGCCCGTCACAAAATGTAGAAGCAGCGGTGGATTATGTTTGTGATGATGGAATGGACGAGATGATTAATGACATTGGGGCGGAGTCATTTTCTGTGGTCCATGAGTTCGACAAGTTGAGGAGTGATGCAGAGACACCATTGTTCCCGGGGTGTACTAAGTATACTCTGTTAACCGGCGTCCTGAAATTGTTGAAAATAAAGACAGAAAATGGGTGGGCAGACGCGGGTTTCTCACAGATGCTTGAAGCTTTGAGTGATATGTTCCCGGCAGGCAATGTGCTTCCGAAGCGTATGTACGAGGCTAAAAAAGTTCTAAGCAAGATGGGCATGGGGTGTAAGAAGATACACGCTTGCCCTAATGATTGCGTGTTATACAGGAAAGAGTATGAGGGCCTAAAAGAGTGTCCAAAATGTCATACTTTGAGGTACAAACCGAGGAAGGATGCCGTTGGTGATGATGATGGATCAAAGAAAGGGGTACCTTTGAAGGTAATATGGTACCTTCCAATTGTTCCACGGTTTAAACGCTTGTTTGCAAATGAGGCAGAAGCAAAGAAACTGAGATGGCATTGTGATGAGAGAATCTCCGATGGAAGATATCTCCGGCATCCTGCTGATTCTCCTCAATGGAAGAAGATAGATTCCATGTTTCCTGAATTTGGTGGTGATCCGAGGCACCTTCGTCTCGGACTGTGTACGGATGGTTTCAACCCTTTCGGGAGTCTCAGTAGCACACATAGTGCTTGGCCAGTTTTGCTGGTCATTTACAACCTGCCGCCTTGGTTGTGCACGAAGCGCAAGTATGTGATGATGTCAATGATGATTTCAGGGCCGAAACAGCCTGGTAACGATATCGATGTCTACTTGGCACCTTTGATTGAGGACTTGAAGATGTTGTGGGAGGAAGGCATAGATGTGTTTGATGCTTACAGGCAGGAGACATTCAAGTTGCGAGCTATGTTGTTTACCACAATAAATGACTTGCCTGCATATGGCAATCTTTCTGGTTACAGTGTGAAGGGTTTTATGGCATGCCCTATATGTGAGTCTGACACACACTGCCACTATCTCAAACACGGAAGAAAAACCGTCTACCTCGGTCACAGGAGGTTTCTTGATCGATTCCATCCTTACCGTAGACTAAAGAAGTGTTTTAATGGCTCATCTGAGTACCGATCTGCTCCGACCCCCTTAACCGGGGAGGAAGTTTACCGCCGTGTTGAGAATGTCAATATGGTATTCGGTAAGAAACAGAAGACGAAGACCGGTTCTGAGAAGATTATTTGGAAGAAGAGGTCAATCTTCTTTGATCTACCTTATTGGCGATATCTCGATGTGAGGCACAGTATTGATGTGATGCATGTGGAGAAAAATGTTGGTGATAGTCTTGTTGGGACAATGTTGCACATACAGGGGAAGACAAAGGACGGACTCAATGCTCGATTAGACTTGGTTGAAATGGGCATAAGACCACGGTTGCATCCTGTAGTCAGTGAAAATGGCAAGAGGGCTTATATGGAACCTGCTGCTCATACACTTTCCAAAGAGGAGAAAAAAAGTCTTTGTGAGTGTTTGAGTGGGATCAAGGTTCCGCAGGGTTATTCCTCCAATGTTAACAGACTTGTGTCTATGAATGATTTGAAGTTGGTGGGAATGAAGTTGCATGATTACCATGTATTGATGCAACAATTCTTACCAATTGCTATAAGAGGCATTTTGGAAGATGATGTTAGGATGACCATAACAAGACTGTGTATGTTTTTCAATACGATCTGCAGCAAAGTCATCGACACTGAAAAGCTTGACGAGTTGGAAAATGAGGGTTATGTTATATTGTGCCAACTAGAGATGCTCTTTACTCCAGCATTTTTCGATATTATGGTGCACTTGATTGTTCATTTGGTTAGGGAGATAAGGCTGTGTGGCCCTGTTTATCTAAGGTGGATGTACCCATTCGAGCAATTCATGAAAGTCTTGAAAGGGTATTCGAAGAACCCACATCGACCTGAGGCATCAATTGTTGAAAGATACATAGTTGAGGAGGCAATGGATTTTTACAAATCGTATCTAAAAGGGGTTGAGGAAATCCCCCGACATGAAGATGGGATCGGTAAGGGGGTAGGGGCGTTAAAGTGAAGACTATGTGCCGTGAAGAGGTGTTACAAGCACACCTGTACATATTGAATAATATGGAAGAAGTGCAGCCTTATTTGGATGAGCATAAGAGGATCCTGAAAGAAAAGAACCCGAAAAAGAGTGACATGCAAATTTCTAACGAGCATAACAGGACATTCATTGGGTGGTTCAAAGAGAAAGTTGAAAAGGAGACCGGTGGGCCGGATACAATAAGATGGTTAGCAGGAGGGCCTCGTTTTGAGGTTGTTACTTGGGGCTCTTTTGACATAAATGGCTATTCTTTCTACACTAAGGCTCAGGACAACAACATCACCATGCAAAACAATGGCGTGATGGTAGTAGCCGAAGCGATGCACTTCTCCAGTTCGAAAGATAAAAACCCACGATTGGCTTCCATGGCATATTATGGGGTAATTGAAGAAATTTGGGAAGTTAGCTACACCAAGTTCAAAATTCCAATCTTTAAATGCAAGTGGGTTAACAATAGTGCAGTTGGAGTTGATCCCCACACTGGTATGATCTCAATTGATATTCACAAGGTTGGGTACAGAGATGAGCAGTTTGCATACTAGTTACTAGGTCATCTTTTGCGTTTAGGCTTCTCAAGCGAACGACACTCGGGGGTTAGCTTCCACTATCCCCTTGGTTCTTATTTTCTTGAAGGGCGGACCCAAGGGCGTGCTACACGCACACACACTAGAAAGTGGTGCTCTTCAGTAGCCGATCATATTCATCATCAGCCATGATTTCAAATTCAGTCTCAACTTCTTTGTCAAAAAGATTAACTCTTTGAAGTACCACTTCCAAGCTACCAAGCTCCAAGCTTTGCATAAGTTGAAACGACACCTACAAGAAGCACAACCAAGCAAGTATCAAACTAAACAAAAGTAAAAATAAACAAGAAAAAAAATAATTATGTATCTACAAGCTCAAGCGAAATAATAACCAAGCCTAAGGTTGACCAAGGGATTTGTTACGAAATCCCCGGCAATGGCGCCAAAAACTTGTTCGCACCGTAAGTGCACAGGTCGTGCCAAGTAATAAAGTGAGAGGAAAGTATCGTTCCCACGGAGATTTGGTTGCAAATATGATCAAACAAAAGTCTTGGTGAATTTAATTATGTTGAGCTAAAGCAGTTTTTAGTTGGATGAGTAAACTTATAGAAAAATACCTTTAAAAGTAAAAGTTGATAACCACAAATAATTCTTTGACTTTAAGGATAAAATGGAGCTTAGGATTATTTATTCCCCTTGTATTTCATAACCTCTAAATAACCTCCTATCACAAATGCTTTTAATAAATATACATGTATTAGCCTAGGGTTCAAAATATACTTGTAAAAGCTTTCTCAACTCAAGAACAAGTGTCTCATTTCATCAATTGCTCAATCTCTTGTTACAATTAATAAAACCCAATTTCCAAACTCCAACCCTAATGTGGCTATGCTAGGTTAATAAGTATATCTCTATCTTACCAACAAAACCATCCATTCATCAAGCAAATAATTTTAAGTTCTTGCATAATTTAACCAAAGTTCTACATTTAACCTAGCCCTCTCAAGCTTCAATCAAATGAACAAAACATCTAAACGGTGATCAAGCATTTAGAAGCATTAAGCAAAGAGTAAAATAAACACATATATCATTAATCACAAAAGGAGAGGAGTATTAAAGAGTTAATCCTTATAAGGGTTCAAAATAATCCTAGATAAGAAGTTTAGCTACTCATAATCAGTAAAAAGCTACAAATCCAAGGAGAATGTACAGCCATAACTGAAAACAAGAGAGGAAAGGAAGATGAAGAAGAAAAACCAAAGAATTAGAGCTCCAAAGCTCAATCCTTGTTTCCCTCTCTTTAAGAACCAAGCCCTAGCACCCCAAAATGCTCCAAGAAGATCTAGAAAGTTGAAGATGTGAGACTCCATTCGTTTTCCCCTTTTAAACCCTCATTTTCTCGTGCAAATTAAGCTGTGCGTTTTGCTGATGTGAGTGATCCGCGGCCCAGAAATTTGAGCTGCGGCTCAATTTTCTTCTATGCTGAAATGAGCTGTGACTGAATTTTTGAGCTGTAGCCTAGTTTTGTTCTGTACACAGGTGAGCCGCGGCTTAGGTTTTGAGCTGCGGCTCAATTTGCTTTTGGAAAATTTGATTTCTTCTCTTGCAAATGTAGTGTTCTATCCATGATTTGCCATCATTTTCATCATCTTTGATTTCCCAAATGCCTTGCCTCTAATTCTCTTTCCAAAACACACCTTGCATAATAAAAAATTTGATAAGCTCATATTAAACAAAGAGGAAATCCCAAAATATGCACAATTGAGTAAAAATTGCAACCAAAAACATCATGCACATTTTTCTATCTTTAAGTATCCAAAAGATGTACAAATGCTCCAAAAATGTATAAAATCCAATGAAAAATGTTCCAAAAGACTTGAATTCCAAGAGGTTAACAGTGGTCTATCACACACAGTCTCCTCATCTACATCAGTCTTATCATCCTTAAGGTCTTGAAATTTAACTTTCTTACCACTCCTCAAGGTGATGGCATTGAGGGATTTCAGGCTTATCATAGTGTTAGAAGGTGAAGCCCCACTTGACCTTGCTTGCTTGTCACTCGAACCATTCGACAATCGGGTCACAAAGGATTCTAGGTTGGTTGCTCTAGTCTTCATTGCTCCATTTTGACTCAAGGGATGCAAACCTCATATCGTTGCGAGCATTCATGTCCTCATGTATCCTTTAAATGCTCTTAAGAAGTTGAGCATTAGCATCATCCCCTCTTGGGGAACTAAGGACCTTGGATAAGAAGATTGGCCCTTGTAGTTGGTCATGTTATTGTTGTTGTTGTTGTCTCTCCACCTAAAGTTAGGGTCTGACATCCACCCTTCATTGTAAGTATTACTGTGGGGATCCCATTTTTTGTTGGGATTAAAGCTGGACCTCCCCTGGTCCACAACATTGGCTTCCATTGGCTCACTTGGGCAAAGACTACTAATTTACATTACCGATCCACAATACTCACAACTTGGTGCAACTAAGGCTTTGGAGGTGGATGGAGCACACTGTTGCATGCTAAGGTTCCTCAACTCGGATGTAATAAAGGCAAGCTGAGAAGTAAGGGAGAACTCAAAGTATCCACCTTAGCCTCTAATGAATCAATCCTCCCTGATTGTTGTGGGTTGGAGCTCACCTCAAACACCCCCTTGGAACCTCTCCTATTGTATTGTTGGGTGTTCTTGGCTCTCATCTTGATCATAGCCCAAGCCTCCTTGTGGGGTAAGTCTTCCAAAGAGCTGCCGGCACTTGCATCCATGATGTCTATCTCATTAGGCAAGAGTCCCTTGTGGAAGTACTGGATCTACTGCTCATCAATGATCTGATGGTGGGGACCTTAGCCAACAACTCTTGGAACTGGTACCGATACTCATAAAAGCTCTCGGATGGGTCTTGCCTGATGGAATAGATGTCCTTCTTTAGATCCTCAGTCTTGACATCAGAAAAATAGTGTTCTTGGAAGGCTCGTCTTAAATTGGCCCAATAAGTGAGGAATAACATGGTTCACATGTAAATGTTTTTTATGGTCGGACCAGACGGTGAGACCGGTCCAACCGTTGCTCAAGAAGGAAAGTGGGTAAGTGGGCCTTCTCTAAGCAGTAGACCGCTTTAGGGTTCGGGTTGGATTGAGCTATCCTATCCCACTGCTTCGGAAAACTAAAGAAAAGCTGGGAGCCAAAACGTGTAATGAGAAATTGGACTGGTGAACTACAATAAGCATAAAAGTAGACAAAACATCTTAAGAAGAAAAAAAGTAGAGGATTGAAGAAGAGAAAATCAAACCAAACCCAATATTTAACCTTAAATGGAGTAGATTTACGCAAAAACGATGAAAATCATACATGAGAAAAGCAAAAAATAATGAGTTTCAAGCTTCTTTCATAGTCCTTTGATGTCTGCCATGTTTTGCCTCCATCATAACTGTCTGGAAGGTTTTGGACTCTAGAGACATTTGGAATTGAAGTGAGAGACAACGTTTTTAGGTGAGAGTGAAAGTGGGGTTTCAATTTTCACAATGATAGATGTCATATTTTAATTCTTTTGTTTAAAAAAAATTGAATGGTCTTTGGCTCTTTACTTTTTCCCGCCTCCCCATGCCCCTCATGCCTATAGCTGTTATGAATTACTCTTTTATAGATACAGTTATATCCACATAAAAGTAATTTTGGTTGTGCATGTTTACTTTTTTTCTGTTTACTATGGAAAATCATTTGAATGGATACAATATTATCATTTATATTATATATATATATATATATCCCATTCAAATTGTAAGACTTCATTTGTAGCTTGAAATTATAAAATTAAATTACTTGTATTATAAATAACTTGACACATATTATTATAAATGTATAAAATGATTTTTTATTTAATTATAATGTTGTTGGTCCAATCAAATGATCTAATCATTCTGACCATTTGAACCATGACTTGCTTGTCTCTCTAGCTCCATTTCTGGTCTGACTTTTAAAACATTGATATCGAAGCTTCCTTCCTTGACAAATCTTCTTTTATGGTATAACTAAAAGGTTAACATTCTCACAATTTTCACAAAAAACATTCACACACACACATATATATACTTTCAATAGAAGAAGCTGAAAATTATATTCGTGTGAGGAGAATGGTGGAATATGGGATTAATTATTAATATTTGGAATCGACTAAATATGATTGCTTTTATTAGGATTTTAACTAAAATATATATTATCTTCAATAATAGGATATTTATGAAATAATAAATGAGGGTTTATTGTCAAAATAACTTAACTCATTCTTGCCTTGAACATAACCAAAAATTGACAATTTTTTTTTTATTTTCTATTAAGCAACATATCATTTTTCATAAATAAAAGTTTATGTGAGTTGGGTTTAAATGGCTTTTCAAACCTAGGGCATGACTCTAGGCTAAAAGAGTGCATATAAAGATATTCAGAATTTACTAGCCAACAAGGCTCTCACATAAGAAGCAAAAATTCAACTCATAACTTTGTGATCTATGAGTCAATTCCCTATGAACTAGACCGATTTTTATTGGATAAGATGCATTATCATTAGTTCATAGATAATAATCAAGAGGAGAGAAATCATACAAAGCCATGCATTATTCGAAAAAACTTTTATTGAACAATAACAGAGCATTATATAGCCCCATTTACATACACGTATGTGTATATATATATATATATATATATATTTTCATAAAAAGCTGGCTTCAACTACTAATTGGGTGTGCTGGGTTATGTATTCGATTTGGCCCTCCTGGAGTTGTCCTCAATATGTTTCCTAAGCAATTTTGACAAATTAAATTAATATAGTAACTTTAATATGAAGGAAAATGTTAATATTATAACAACAACAATAATCATAATAATCATTCATCTTCTTAAAATGTACAGATTTTACTACCGTAGTGGGTTTGGTGCTCCTGGAGTTGTCCTCAATATGTTTCCTGATCATATTTAACAAATTACATAAATATATTAATTTTAATACGAGAGGGAAAATGTTAAAATCAAAATGACAACAATAATCATTCATCTTTTCAAAATACACGGATTTAATTACCAAATGGCGGTGCTGGGTTATGCAATGGATTCGGTCCTCCTGGAGTTGTCCTCATAATGTTTCCTAAGTAATTTCGACAAATAAATAATTATATCAATCTTAATAAGAGAGGAAAAAATTTTAAATTATGACAATAACAATAATAATAATAATCATTCATCTTCTCAAAAAACATAGATTTAACTACCGAATGGTGGTGCTGGGTTATGTAATGGATTCGGTCCTCCTGGAGTTGTCCTCAATATGTTTCCTAAGCAATTTGAAACATTAAATAAATATATTAATCTTAATATGAGGGAAAATGTTAATTTTATAACAACAAGAATAATCATAATAGTCATTCATCTTTTTAAAATACACGGATTTAACTACCGAATGGCGGTGCTGGGTTATGTAGTGCGTGTGGTCCTCCTGGAGTTGTCCTCAATATGTTTCCTGATCATATTTAACAAATTACATAAATATATTAATTTTAATACGAGAGGGAAAATGTTAAAATCAAAATGACAACAATAATCATAATAATCATTCATCTTCTCAAAATACACGGATTTAATTACCAAATGGCGGTGCTGGGTTATGCAATTTATTCGGTCCTCCTGGAGTTGTCCTCATAATGTTTCCTAAGCAATTTTAAACATTAAATAAATATATTAATCTTAATACGAGGGAAAATGATAATATTATAACAACAACAACAGTCATAATAGTCATCATCTTTTTAAAATACACGGATTTAACTACCGAATGGCGGTGCTGGGTTATGTAGTGCGTTTGGTCCTCTTGGAGTTGTCCTCAATATGTTTCCTGATCATATTTAACAAATTACATAAATATATTAATTTTAATACAAGAGGGAAAATGTTAAAATCAAAATGACAACAAAAATCATAATAATCATTCATCTTCTCAAAATACACGGATTTAATTACCAAATGGCGGTGCTGGGTTATGCAATTTATTCGGTCCTCCTGGAGTTGTTCTCATAATGTTTCCTAAGTAATTTTGATAAATAAATAATTGTATCAATCTTAATAAGAGAGGAAAAAATTTTAAATTATGACACTAACAATAATAATAATAATCATTCATCTTCTCAAAATACACATATTTAACTACCGAATGGTGGTGTTGGGTTATGTAGTGGATTTGGTCCTCCTGGAGTTGTCCTCAATATGTTTCCTAAGCAATTTGAAACATTAAATAAATATATTAATCTTAATATGAGGGAAAATGTTAATTTTATAACAACAAGAATAATCATAATAGTCATTCATCTTTTTAAAATACACGGATTTAACTACCGAATGGCGGTGCTGGGTTATGTAGTGCGTTTGGTCCTCCTGGAGTTGTCCTCAATATGTTTCCTGATCATATTTAACAAATTACATAAATATATTAATTTTAATACGAGAGGGAAAATGTTAAAATCAAAATGACAACAATAATCATAATAATCATTCATCTTCTCAAAATACACGGATTTAATTACCAAATGGCGGTGCTGGGTTATGCAATTTATTCGGTCCTCCTGGAGTTGTCCTCATAATGTTTCCTAAGCAATTTTAAACATTAAATAAATATATTAATCTTAATACGAGGGAAAATGATAATATTATAACAACAACAGTCATAATAGTCATCATCTTTTTAAAATACACGGATTTAACTACCGAATGGCGGTGCTGGGTTATGTAGTGCGTTTGGTCCTCCTGGAGTTGTCCTTAATATGTTTCCTGATCATATTTAACAAATTACATAAATATATTAATTTTAATACGAGAGGAAAAATGTTAAAATCAAAATGACAACAATAATCATAATAATCATTCATCTTTTCAAAATACACGGATTTAATTACCAAATGGCGGTGCTGGGTTATGCAATTTATTCGGTCCTCCTGGAGTTGTCCTCATAATGTTTCCTAAGTAATTTTGACAACATAAATAATTATATCAATCTGAATAGGAGAGGAAAAAATTTTAAGATTATAACAATAACAATATTCATTAATCTTCTCAAAATACACAGATTTAACTACCGAATGGTGGTGCTGGGTTATGTAGTGGATTAGGTCCTCCTGGAGTTGTCCTCAATATGTTTCCTAAGCAATTTTGACAAATTAAATAAATATATTAATCTTAATATAAGAGAAAAATGTTAAATTCATAACAACAATAATCATAATAACTATTTCCCTTCTCTAAGTACACGAATTTAATTACCGAATGGTGGTGCTGGATTATGTAATGGATTTGGTCCTCCTGTAGTTGTCCTCATAATACGACCAAGAACAACATCACTAGACTCAGCAACTTGGATTGTATTGTTTGCAAGAATTAACACTGTGATCACTAATGACAATACAGAAGGAAATGTAATTCCCATGTTCGCCATCACTCACAAACTCACTTGAATGAAAATTATGTACGAATGTAGGTTTAACCGTGTGGCTTCTATTTATACTTGATAGTATTAGTGTTGGATTTCGTAGTATGTGCTTTTTGGGAATGATAATATGATATTAACTAAATATATTCATATGATACATTTACCATTTTTAGTTCTGATTAATCGTCAAAGCATTTTTTATTCAGTATATAACCTATTTACGAGAAGAATTTAAAACTAATAAGTTTTCTAAATTTTTTTATAAATTAAAGTAATAGATATTCAGTATTTCTATCATATATATATATTAAGTGAAATGCTTACTATAAAGTTGTCTCCTGATTAATCATCACACTCATAATTTGTATAATTTTATAAAATAAACCAAAATTTTTGTCAACATTAATCCAATACTTTTGTGGTTTTTAATTTAAAATAATAAATTACTAATGGGATACTAAAGTAAATTATCATCCATGCATACTATAGTTTCAAATACAGTGTATATGTTCAAAAGAGATAAATGTTGCTTGCATACATAATTTTATACCACGTATATAAATAAATATATATATATATGAAGAAATTAATTTAATAATTGTGCATGTACTATTTTTGCAATGATCTTATACAATGAATTACACTTTTCTTCCTTATTTTTTCTGGTTTCAATTTTATACTACATTTTCTTTCTTGCCATGAAGATTGATCTAAATCTAATCACTAACATTGTTGTAAAACTATTGAGTTAACTCTTTTTACATTTCTAACTCACAAAATCATGTCAACTAGTCGTGCTAACTATAAAGTTGGTTAAACTTACGGATTATTTCATCGGTTTTATTGTTTTCGTATATCTAGGTTTCCAAATCATGACAACCCACTCTTAAATGCACTTATGCATATATTTTAGATTTGATTGGGATTAGCTAGTGACTTCATATAGAAATTTCGTAGAAATTTCCTTATTAACTATTGAAAAAAATGAATGTTGGTGGATTTAAATTATGTTTAAATCAAATTGTTGTGGGTTTTTATATTTTGATTATTTAATTATAAAATAACCAAACTGTTATCATTTTTGTATTTTAATTATTAAATCATTTGATTTTGATAACTATGTCCATCTACTACATATGTTTTTTATATGACTATTTTTTTTATATATAAAATCTATAAAAACAAGTAATGACGGCAATGAGCTTTGCGTAATTAAGTTTGTGCTTGTTCCTATTTGTTGAACATAGTTTATTTGAATTGACGGAAGTAAGGTTTTTCTGAACTCTATGAAAATTAATGGGGAAAATAATTTATCCGCATTGATATTTTTTCCGACCTCTTATTCATTTAAAACCTAATAACTCCACTGCTTCATTTTTTTGTTATACATACCGGGTCATTTCATCTTCCCTCAAACTTTGGAAATTTATGATGTGCAAATGACGTACCTTCCACCTCCTTTTATATGTCATCATTAATAATTATTATTTTTATTAATAGTTATCATATATGTTGTATGCAATTTCCTAATATAACCCACTATTTATTTATTAACCCAACAGCTCCATCGTTTCCTTTTCTATTCGACTGAACCATTTACTTTTCTCTCAAACTATGTACTTTTGTGGTTTTCATTTGATGTACCTTTCACCTGTTATGTGAATTTTCCATTTAATAATAAATATTAACAATAATTAATAATAACTCCATTGAATCATTTCCCCTTGTGAGTTTTGATTTGTAGTGTGCATATGATGTACCTTTACCTCCCCTCTTAATTTACGAGTTAAAATAATTATGAATAATTATCATAAACCGTCGCCAGGGAAGGAAAGCAGGCCGTCTCTAAGCATTAGACTGCTTTAGCATTAAGGCCGGATTGAACCATCCTAAGCAGCTGTTTTGGCGGGAAACCCGAGAAAAGCAGAGAACTAGAGCGGATAACGAGAAGCAGGACGGGTGAACTACAATAAGCACAAAAGCAGACAAAACATCTTAAGAAGGAAGAGAAGATGGAAGAAGAGAAAATCTAACCAAACCCAATATTTAACTATAAATGGATTAGATTTATGCAAAAATGATGAAAATCATTTATGAGAAAAGCAAAAATAATGAGTTTCAGGCTTCTTTCGTAGTCCTCCAATGTTCGCCATTTTATGCCTTCATCAGAACCGTATACAAGCTTCTAGATAGAGACGTTTGGGGGTGAGAGTGAAAAGTGGGCTTAGATTTCCAAAATGCAAGTTGTCATGTTTTTATTCTTTTATTTAAAAAAAAAAAAAAAAAAAACTGAATGGTCTTCGGCTCTTTATTTTTTTTCCCATTTCCCTATGCCCACCACTCTTGCTATTGTGAGTTACTCTTTTATAGATATAATTATATCCACATAAAAGTAATTTTGGTTGAGCAAGTTTTTTCTTATGTTTATTAACGATAATCATTTAAATGCATACCATATTATCATTTATATTATATTATGTGTATATGATGAATCCCCATATTTCACAGATTTTTATATATTTTATTATATTTAGGGAGTTATCAATTACAAAAATTAAGAGATTTTTTGGAGATTTGTTGGGATATCAAGTTTATACATTTTTCTAGGGATTTTATCATATCTTTAATAAAAAAGGATAGTTTAATCTAATAAGAAAAAGAAAAGAAATATGTTTTAGTTTTATTATTATTAGTGTTAAAACCAAATTCAGTATAGCAAACAGATAGGGAAATATAGTTTTGTTATTAATGAACTAAGTCACCAACAACGGTGGTTACAAGTAAGAAATAAGATCCTTGTCGAGGTACAATCACAGAAACAGATAAAAAGGAAAAAAAACAATACAAGGTTGCTTTAGAATTCTCAAAAGCTTGTTCGCAGTCGTTTCTCTGGAGAGTTCGTGTCCCTTCTCCCTGGAGCTATTTTCCCTTTTAAACTGTAGAGTTGAGCCTCCTTCATCTCCAAGTTTCCAGGTCTGTTGCGAGTAAGTCGAGGTCAGAGAGCCTTTGGGAGATGCCCATTGCCAAATGATTAGGTATGACATAGTAAACTTCCAGAATTTTGGTTTTTCGTGGATGGGGTCTCTAATCATGGGTTTTCTAATGGGGCACATCGTTCATTCCACTAGGCTCATCGCTTTATGGTTTATTGGATTGAGCCTACATTAAGTCCCTCACTTCCCAAGCCTGAAAGCTGTCAAACTTGGGAAGTAGTGCTTTGATCTCGACTGTTGCAAGAGCTTTTTCTAAGTGGTTGTGATTTGTTCATTCAATGCATTGTTGTGTGCCATTAATCATGTCTATCACAGATGTAAGTGATGTACACGTTGGGGGCATCATTTAAAGTCGTTGATTGCACCCTTTGATGTGTGGCTGTGATAAGAAGGGTATCCATTACCTTGTTTAAATATGAGGAAATTGGGAATGTTTTTCACATTACTAATTTCCCTTTATTTCCTTCTACCCTTGCTCTCTTATCGCTACTCACTTCATCTTCTTCCACTAGTCTCACATCATGTATTTTCCTATTCTGGTCTACTTAGCTTCTGGGTTTTTTGATTTTCTGTTCTTATTGCGAACTCAGACCCTATTCTGGGTTTTCTGATTTTCTACTTCCCCTTTTTCAAACTTGCTGTGAACCCTCTTTGTTCCTGCGCTTCCCAAAGTTTCTTTGTTGTGGTTAGAATGTCATGTTCTAACAGCATTACGTCATATGTTGAGTACCCCTTTAGAAGAAGAAAGTAAATCTGCTTCTTTTTCTTTTATAGAAATCATGAACCTGATTGATGAACCTGGGGAGGAAGAAGCCCCCCATATGACTCAAACCCTAACCCCTGCATAATCATGTCATCATGCCTAGATTGTAAGAGAGGATGTTTTCGACAAAGTTGGTCATTCTCAACCTACTAAAGAGGTTACAGGCTCTCCATCTCAAGCCGACACCAAAAAGGTCAGGGTTGATGATAAAAAAATTACCTCTTCATCCGCAAGGTGAGCGATCCTTGTTTCCAAAACTGTATTTTTTCAAAAAGGATGTTAGGTTTAGATTTTTGAGGCCCGAAGAGCATCTAGATTCAAATTCTAGTCAGTGGGTAGCCATTAGTATTGAGTACTTCTGCTATTTTTCCTATTTTCCAATTCCTTCTATTATACACAACCTTTGCTTCCACTAGAAACGTTTCCCCTTCACAAGTGATGCCGCATGTTTGGCATGTGCTTACCGTTATGGAGGCTCTGGCCAAGGAATTGGGCCTAGTAATGTCCATGGAAGATTTGATGCAAAGTATATGACCACTATGGTGGGATTTAACCTTGCTTCTTCTGTTTATGTACAAAGAAACATCCTTGCCCTTCAGAATTAGCAACTTCTTCGAGGGAGAAGGCAATCCCTTCGAAGATAGACTTGGGTACCCTGGATGACATTGTCACTAGTTACAAGGCAAAGCAAGGGTGGTCTACAAAAAAGGGGGCCAAGCTTGTAACCTTGTCCACAACCCAGACTCGCTCTACCCTGAAGGTGATTGGGGCTGTCCAGCACAGTTTGCCTCTTCCTTTGAAGGACACCACCCACATTACTCCTTCAAAGCCCCCGAAGAGGCCTCCCCCTGGTGGGTCTAATAAGGGGAAGGGCGTGCTGGATTAACCATCTGTGAAGAAGGCGAAGCCAGACTTGTTCCTTCTGACTAAAGGTAAAGGGTTGACACTTAGCTTTCCTATCGGGGTATCCACATCCACCGAATTCAAGGCCGTTTACCCCATAATTCACAAGCTTCCCTTACTTGTAGATAGGGCCACTTTGCCTCCTTGGGACCAAACAAAGTCTTTGAGACTATATCATGCCATCTTTTCCAGGTAATTTAGTTTCTTGTATTCATGACGCCTCTTCGGATAGAGGCCAAAAAAGCTTTTCGTCAGGCTTTACCTCTGGAGTAACAGTTGGTAAAACTTAACCAAAGCTTAGATAGCACAACCCTTTTGTTCAAGCATGAGTTGTGCAAGAAGGACGTTGAGCACGCTAGGATGCAAGGGGAGAACAAGACCCTATATAAGGTGGTGGTCCAGCAGAAAGAAGAGTTGGCATCCCTGTCTGCAAAGGTAGCGACCACTGAAGGACGTCTTGGTGATCAGGAGGAGAAGAATGGCAAGCTGATCAGTCAAATTGAGGACCTGATGGATGAAATAGAGATTATATTATTCCTGTCAAGTTGATTATGTAAGACCATACAGAGCTGATGAGGGAGTTCCTGGATGGCAAGAGCAAGGATTGGAAGCTAGGGACAATTATCGTTGAGTTCAATGATATGTTCGATTGAGGCTCACGCTTCCTTGACGCTTCATGATACAATAGTGAATGCCGAGGAAGGGGTGCAGGAAACGAACATGTTGAATACCAATGTACCCCGCTTTCAAGGTCTTTCGCTTTGGGCTTCCGCTGCTTGTATGATCTCCACAAATGCCTTCATGTACTTCCTCAAAACATAAATTCCGTCCTGCATTCCTACATATCACAATAGGGGCTGGTGTAGGATCTCTTATAAAGCTTGTCATCAACCATGCAGAACTTGGCATATCTGACCTTGACGCATCTAGCCTCGTTTCTGTCATTCAGTAGGATGTCATCCTATGAAAAAGTAATTATAAGGGATCACTAGTCCTAAGTTAGGCTTTGACTTATTACCATACCAGAGTTTATGCCGATCAATAGGGTTGGCAAGTAGTATAAAGGTATCTGTTGTGATTTAGAGGTGTCTAGGAACGACTCAAGGTTAGCTAGGGTATCAACTTTCTGGTTATCCTCCTAGTTGATTGATTAATTTGAAGCTTTCAAATCCAGCAGCCAGGTTTGCCACCATGTCGTAAGTAGACTTCATTCGTTAGTCCTTCTTCTGGTAAGCACCTTCAGTTTGCTTGGACACTAATTGGAAGTCACTATAAACCTCAATCAATCAAACCCTGAGTTCTCCAACAAGTCTTAGTCCAGCTAATAGAGCCTCGTACGTAGCCTCATTATTGGTGGCTTTGAACCTACACTAGATAGCTTGCTCGATATAATCTCCTTCTAGTGTCTGTAAGGTCAGGTGACTTAACGGCCATTTGCGGTTCATTACCGAAAGCGTACGGGTCGTCAAATTTAAAATGTAGTATAGGAAAAAGTGTCGTTCCACTAGGATTAAGATTTGAGCAAGTTAACTAGTGCTATTTGTGCAATTAATTAGAAGTGAGTAGGAAATGATTTGAGATTAATTGCAAAATGTTGTAAAATAGTAAGATAGTTTAAAAACACACTCGTCAAAGTAGAGAAAAGTCTAGGGTTACTTATCCCCATTTCACTTCATGAACTAGTAAATTCCTTCCTTTTTAGCAAACTAAATGAATCAATGTGTGTGTCTAAGGTTCAATTTCATTTGAGGAAGCTTTCTCAAGTCAAAATCAAGTTTCTACTTGTATTAATTGCACAATC
This sequence comes from Mimosa bimucronata, assembly GCA_037074515.1. NCBI lineage: Eukaryota > Viridiplantae > Streptophyta > Magnoliopsida > Fabales > Fabaceae > Mimosa > Mimosa bimucronata. Next base: position 10,623,671 of record CM073446.1, read on the forward strand.
TCTTGTCCCACTTAATACAAGTCATAAATGCCAACCAACCTCCTATAGACAATGTTAGGTTAGTAATTATATCCCTACATTACCAACTAACCATCCATTTAAAACCATAAACTTCAAGCCCAACATATTTTCATCCAAGTTCTAAAACAAAATACTCTTTCTCAAGAAATACTTCATTTAACAAAGTAAGTGGTGATCAAGCACTTGAAGAATAAAAGCAAGATAAAAATACACACATATACATTCATTCATTGCATCAAAGAAAGGAAATACAAAATTCAATCCATGAAATGGTTCAAAGTAACCCCAGAAAAGGGTTTTAGTTACACATAAATGTATCTAAACCAAAAACAAAACAAGAACAAAGACAAGAGTTCATGGCACAAAGAAGAAGAGAAGAAGGAAGAAGAAAGGAAACCAAGAATTGTGACACTTGAATCTTCTCCAAGCTTCTCCCAAGATTCCTAGCACTTCCTCCTCTCTCGTTAAGCTCCCAGACTCTCCAAAGAAAAAATGCCCAAAGTTTGTTCTCCCGTGTTTTTTCGAAACCCTAGCTTAAAAATGATTTCTATCAGCTTCAGTTTATTCAAAACGCGCAGCATAAGCTTTAGCTCGCCGTCATGTGAATTTTGGCAGAACACTCCTCCCCTGGCCATGGTCTCACCGCGGCGAGCTCACGGCCAGCCCCCTTGTTTTCTGGTTTCTTGGCTTCTGTCCCTCTATTTTCTGGTTGTTTCATAGCTATTCCATTTGTCCACCTCTTCCTACACAAGAAATAGAAAGAGGGTTGATGAGTTCTACAAATAACTCAAGTTTATATCCATTAAGCTCTATATGTCATTCACATACAAAATTCCCCTTTGTTTCTTTATTTTTATTGCATTTTAGTTTCTTTGAACCTTTTGTTCACAAAATTATTTACAAGAGTGAGGAAAAATTGCTATGAAATGGATGAAATATAGGAACTTATCATCAGGCCTAATCCAATACCCCTCATCTTGGTCGATCCATCGACATGAAGTGTCCAGCACAATGGTGGAACCTAGTTACCAGTGCACAAGAGTTCTTTATCTGCAACTCTTGCAAGTTGGGACTGAAGTCAGCTACAAAGTTTACTAAGGCTTAGGACTTAATGGTGGTTCGGGGAACATATGTGATGTCAAACTTGCTCAGCTCAATTGCCTATTTGACGAGTCTTCCAAAGAGATCTAGCTTGCTAAGGATGTTCTTCAGTGGGTACGATGTCTCGACAACTATTGGGTGGCATTAGAAATAGGATCGCAACTTCTTGGAGGCAAAGACTAAAGACAGGGCCAGTTGCTCTAGAGTTGTGTACCTTGTCTCAGTGCCTAACAATACTTTACTAAAGTAGTAGACGGGGAGCTGCTTCCCTGCTCTGCAAACATCTTATTTGCTAGCCTCTGGTAAGTCACCCCGATATTCATCTGACCAAACGGCATAACTTTGTAACAATAAGTCCATCATCCTGTTATGAACGAGGTTTTTTCTTGATCATCGAGGTGCATCAGGATCTAGTTGTAATTTAAAAATGTGCCATAAAACTTAGCAATTCATGGCCGAAGGTGGCGTCTATAATGAATCATTGTGAGGCAATGGAAATGAATCTTTAGGGTGGGCTTTGTTTAAGTCAGTGAAGTCGATACTAGCACGATGCTTCCTATTCTTTTTTGGAACCACGACCACGTTGGCTAGCCAGTCAAGGTATTGAACTTCCCTTATTGACCTAATATCAAACAGCTTTTGAATTTCATTGTTGACGATGTGATTCCTTTTTAGTGTGAATTTCTGCCATTGTTGTCTTACTAGTTTATGGTTAGGGTTGACATTTAGCTTGTGTGTTATAATACTTGAATCGATCCCCATCATTCTACATAAGACTATGCAAAACAATCTAAATTGTTAGATAAAAATGTAATGAGGTCACTTGATACCTCGGGGTCCAGGTCCACTCTTATGGATACTTGTTTTTCTGGGTTATTGGGGTTTACATGTATCTTGTCAAGCTCATCTCCCTCCTGCTCCCCCTAGTCCATAAGAGACAATACCTATAATTGCTATGTTGTAGGAGCACTCTTGTCTACACTCTTCATTATGGCTTGGTAACATTTTTAAGGCATCGTTGTTCGCCTTTGATTTCTTGAACTCCCTAGGGTATTAAGAATTCAATTGTTTGGTGTGATGTGGATGGGATACCCTTCATCTGGTGTATCCATGGTCTTCCTAATAAAGTGTTAAAGGGGAATGGGTAATCCATGACTTGAAACTTGAACAAGTGGTTAATTCTGATAGAGTATGTTAATTGAGAAATCTCACTAATTGTCCTGTCTAGTGCCCTATTTTCAATCACCAACACTATAGGCACTTTGATTATTGGGTTAAAGATCAATTTTACCAACAGACTATTGTCCAAGTTGCAGATGGCACAATTGATAATTGAAAGGGTCAGAAATACCAATGGACCTTTTAATCGGGGGCAGATTGGCCAACGCCGTTAAAAATACCAAACATCCATTCAAACTTTAGTGGGGCCCACAATTTTTTAATATGAAAAAGTGTGGCCCACAATTTTTTGTGGGGTTAAAGAGCAATTTTACCAACAGACTATTGTCCAAGTTGCAAATGGCACAATTAACAATAAAAAGGGTCGGTATCACCAATAGACCTTTTAACCAGGGGCAGATAGGCCAATACTATTTTATTTATGCAACCCGCCATTAGTTGTAGGACAAATGGCGCAATGATGTCCACCTGGTAGCTTGGTGAATTCCACATGGCAGACCTGATTTCACCTCACCCACCCTCACCCTCACCTGCCCTCACATACCTTCACCCTCGACGATAGCGCCCTCACCATAACCATGAACAAAAGAAAACTCAAGGATGGCGGACAGCAACGGATGGTGGACACCCTCATCCTCACTTACCCTCGACAGTCTAAAATGTGCCACATGGCAACTTGTCACAGCGGGAGGATTTTTTAATTGCTTGGGGGATAGACATTTAGGAGTGGTGAAGGACTCCATTGAGGGCACGTCCTCCATGTTGAATGATCTGGATGATCTTGGATGGTTCAAGGACATCCCAGTTATTTAGAACTGGATGCCCCGATTCTCATTCTCGAGTCGCTGCAAGAGGTAGGAATGCTCTTCAGCTATTGCCTCTTATTGCTTCATCATTTCCTATTGCTCAGCCACAATGCGGATGATCTCCACCAATTTGTTATCTGGAGACTGTTGTTCAGGGGATTCAGCCATGATTATTCTTCGACAAGGTCATAGGTAGCTTTTCATTTGGAAAAAGGTGTTGCTGGGTCCCCATAGCCAAAGTCAAAATATTGGTACAAACTACTAAAGCAAATAGAAAGGGAAATATTGTTTTGTATTAATGAACTAGGACACCAGCAATGGTGGTTACAAGTAAGAAATAAGATCCATGTCGAGGTCTAATCACTGTAACCAAATATAAAGGAAAAAACAATACAAGGTTACTTTGGGATTCTCAGAAGCTTGTTCATAGTCGTTTCTTTCAAGAATTCATGTCCCTTCTCCCTTGAGTTGTTTTCCCTTTTAAAATCTAGAGTCGTGCCTCCTTCATTTCCAAGTTTCCAAGTTTGTTACGAGTGAGTCAGGTTAAAGAGTAGTTGGGAGATGTCCTGGTAAACTCCCAGAGTCATGGTGTTTCATGGATGAGGGTCTCCAATCGTCGTCTTTCTATAGACCATGTCGTTCGTTCCACTGGCTCGTCACTTAAGGGTGTATTGGACTGGGCCTTGCCCCTTGGGCCTATTGCGTCTTAAGTGTAATTGTGAGCCTACAATTAGTATTCCATTTTAATAGTTGGTTTTATTATTTGAGTTTTAATTTTGATTGGCAGCCACTCATCATCAATCAATAATTATCATTATGCAAGAAAAAGGGAACATGGGAGCAAGAGGAAATTGATTCATCTTGAACGTTGCACAAAAGAGAAGAAGTTTTATGCCACTGATCTTTGTCACGCATCATTCACCATCATCACTGCGGGTAAATCAGTTTTGAGGAGAGGGTTCAATCATCTTCTTGAATAGCGGTGCACACAGGAAGAGAGGAGAGGAAGCCACTACTATTAATGGCCTAGATCGATTTCACTGTCAAGTTGGAGAGGAGCACTGCTACAAGCTATTCGAATTCTTCCATTGTGAAATTTCCTCAGCATTGAACTAGTAATGGTGTGTGTTTGTTTCTATTTTTCACTCGTTTGAAATCAATTCTATTTACACAACTTAAACAAAAATAGGAGATCTAATGACTGATTATCAATTATTTTGAATCTCTGTGGGTTCAATTTTAATTCATCAAATCACTATTTTTGCGGCCCATACACTTGCGGAGCTTATTTAAATGTTGGTAGCATCAATATTGACAAATCCCAAGATTTTCTCATATTTCATATCATTTTGGAGGTATTTTATCATGTTATTTGGGAATTAATGAATACCTTGTGAAGAAATTAGATTCTAGAATAATTACATGCACTTAGTGGTAAAAAGGGCATTTTTGGAATGTTTTTGTGATTACTCTTGATTCAATTGATCATTTGGAGCTATTCATCTTTGTTGAGGTTATTTTATATTGTAAGATCCTTGAATAGGGGAGAAATTAGGGCAAGAAGCTAAAAATCCAAGAAAAAAAAAGACAAAATGGAAGTTTTGGACAAATTGTGAAAAATACAAAAAAGACCTAGAACTTTCTAAAAATTTGCAGAAAGGTCCCTCCTAGCCATGGGACCCAACAGCAAGGCCCACAGCGAGGATCTGAAAATTTTCATCGCTTCTGTAACTTTCCGTGGCACCCCACAGCCAGGGCCACGATGAGGCCCTGGGACAGAAAATGTGAAAATGCGATTTTTACTAGTTTTTTTACTCGGATCCGACCCAAATCAACTTTAACCCGACTTAAAATGGTCAAAACCCTAGCCATTTTCAACATCTTCCTTCACTCAATTTCCATCTCCACTCTCTTCCTCTTCCATTTTCTCCATCCAAACCTCCATTTCTTCCATTTTCTTCCACTTCTTCCATCTAACTTTCATTTCTTCTTTAACATCCCATTTTTTTAATTAAAAACAAAAAAAATAATCAATTATACCTTAAGATATATATGTGTGTTTTTAAAGTAAAAGAATATAAATTGAAAAAAAACGGTAGGCAAAAAAAATGAAAAGGGTACTAAACTTCTCCTTGTCAGGTTATTATGACTACTATTAATATTATAAAAAAAAATCATAATAATAAATGAAAACCCTAGAAAACCTTTCTCCTATATATACATACGTATTCTTCCTCACCCTTGTTTCAGCAGCGCCGCACCTTCTTCCCTTTCACTGAGGTATCTCTTTTCCTCTCCCTTCAAAAGTTTTTGTTCAGCCACCTCTCACTTCTAGTCTTCTCAAAACTTTTATTTTCTTCCTTCTTCCCAATTGTTTTATCTGACATGTCTTATCTTGTTAGTTCTATATCCCTCATACTCCATCATTTTAAAAGTATGTGCCTATTTCTCATTTCTGATTCCGTACTCTTTTTCCTTGTACTCACTAGTGTTAGTGGGTGTGTTTATATAATTGTTTTTAATGACCCCACTCTCCTTTTCACTGTGTGTCTGTGTGATAGTGGTGTGTATAACATAAACCCCCATGCCTCTTTTGTCTTTTCTGAAGTAGATGAATATATTACTTGATTTTGTGTGCATTCATCCATCATAACCAAGCTGTTTCTCTTCCCTCAATGCCTATGTGTGTTTAACTTATTACCCTCTAAAAACTTCTTCACCCTCTCCCTCATACGTTGAGCATAGATATATGTACATGCACATATATGAGCACTTTCTGCCACTGTCGATCCTTGTTCAATTTTAGATGTCTTGATATATTATTTCCATACTCCCATTTATTGTTTAGTTTTTCTTTAGGTATACATGTATTCCTTTCACTCTTTTAAGACATGGTGGCTACTCTTAAACTCCTTTTTGTTTTCTTTTGTTTTTTGCCAACAAACTCTTTCTGTCTTCCCCTTTTATAATGTCTCCTTTTAATCTCTATGTTTGTTTCGATGTTAAACACTCATGGGGACACCCAAATCTGTCCTCTCTCATTTATATATAAAACTGGTGAATTTAGATCCCACTCTTTATTTGAGAATATTTATTCAAAAAAAAATACTGTGCCCTTAAAGAATTATTATAATTGTATATACCGAAGTTAGAGTGTGTGTGTGTGTATGATACTTTCCTTTTGAGGGTATTGTTAAGATTTTTAGAGTAGCTTTAGAATAACAGTAGGGTAGCTTAAACTAACATATTAATGAATATTTATGTTGTGACTTTGTGGTTTCTCATTTAGAACTTGGGAGGTAACGTTTTGGTAACTATCTGTAAGATGAGGAGTAATATGTAACTTTAGAAGATTTCTTTCGTATGCTTGTAGATTATGTGTATTTTATTTAAATTAATTATCACACAATAATAAGTGTATTCATTTTCAAACATGCTTGCTTTTTACCTATTTCGTATGAAAAATAAATTAAGTTTATTTCTTTTTAAGCATGCTTGAGTGCGTTTCAAGGATATTTGGATTGAGAATTATTTATGATGTAATTATGATCACATTTGCATCCATGAAGGGTTAAGTTTAACAGAGGAGTTGTATGATACCTATTTTACCACGTGGTAAGTCATCACTCGATGCACAGTTGATGGCATTTGTCATGGCCCTTCCTTCCATTTTTTCCTTTGGCCAGGATTGCATTGGAGTTGTGGGACATGTGACACTATGGTTCTTTAAGGAGGGGAGCCATAGTCTGGGCTTGAGCTCTATACCTTTGGCCGGGTTCAACTCAAGTACTGGTGAGCTTGAGACAATTCAGTTGTATGAATTGGTTCTCTGTTGGACAATATGTGTTAGCCTATGGCTCCAGTCAGCGGAATAAGGGTGGACGGTGATATAAGGAGTTGCATGTTGCACATCATATTTATTTATAAGCTCTACTTGTTGAGAATTTGAATGATAGTTTCCTCTATCTTCGAAAGTATTTAATATGTATTTAAAAACCATGAACCATACAAATAACAACATCTGTATAATTAATTGAATTAAAATTATACGTGATTTGCTTGTGTATGTTGGGATCTTTCAGTATTTACTGAGATGTCGATCTCATCCTATTATTAACATTTTTCATGTGAAGAATCTTATAGGAAGCAAGGGAAGACCCTTGAGGAGTAAACCTAAAAGGCTCTGCTGTGCTCATTGAGCGCATTCTTGCGATTTTATATTAAATTGTCATGACACTATGATTATTTCTACGTTATTAAAACTTTTAGTTAGAAAATGATTTAATAAACTATTGTGGTTGTTTTCTATTTATCGGGGTAGATTTTTTTTATTATGTTTGTCTTTTTCTACCCTGATAAGCTTTTTAACTTGTCGTTTGAAACTATTTTACCATGGTAGATGATCTATCATGTAATGTATTAGAAGTCTTGAAGAATATTGTCATTTTCTAAATAATCATGATAGACCTTCCACAGGTAGTTTTATTCTTTTCTACTATGGTTAGCTCTTGAGAATTTAAATTTAATCCTTTTATACTATGGTAGAGTTTTTCAACTAGTTTCATTCTTTTTCTACCATAGTAGGGTCTATTAATTTGATTAGTAGTTATAAATGGCTTTTAAACTTTCTACCATGGTAAACTTTACTATTTGGGTATTAAATTCTTTATTACCATGGTAAAGTATACATTAATTTAAAGGTGGTTTTTTAGGGGGACAATTGCACATAGGTCCCAAATAAGAGAATTAATTTCAAAGAGGTCCCAAGGAGTTGTTAATGATCACCATTAACAACTTCAATAGCCTTGGTTAACAAGTGAAGAAGTTGTTAATGGACCTGTCTGAAATTAATTCTTTTGCTTGGGATCTATGTGTAATTCTCCCTTTTTAGGGGCGTTACATCTTCCACTTTCTTTCATACCCAACCTATATGGCTGAAATTTCTCCTCCATGTGGAGCTATTATTGATGTCATGGGAGGCTAGTGTTTCCAACTCTTGAAGATGGGTGAAGAGGCATGAGTTCCAAGCTTCAAAGGGGAGTTTTCTAAGTTTCATCCTTTGTTCTAGCTATAGGTTTTTCAATTCCTAGGTTTAGGTTTTGTAATTTGTAGTTGGACTCACTTGATTATGTTTGTAATCAATGTTGGATGCTAATTTGTGATGAGTATTTGTGCTCCTCAATATATATGATATTATATATGTTTCATTATGGTTTCATTGATTTCTCTCTATTAAGCTTGTTTGCTAGGTAGTTTGATTTAAGTGAGATTATAATTGAAACTAAAGCATTGCTAATCCATAATCACACTCTAAGAGGTTTTAATAATGCTTAAATGAATGGATCCATGAGTTTAGGGAGAACTTAGAGAAAACCAAATTTTATTAAGTGGTGTTTAACAATGTCTAATGATATGGGTGGCCATTAATTAGACATTAGACTTAAGGGTATCCTTGAGGTTTGGCATATTGAGGGACTTAGTTGTAATTGGTTGCAAATGAACCGATTAGTTGTATAAAAGCATTGGACATCATCTCTTTAGTCCTAATTCATTGCTTAGGCAGCCAACAATGTGTTAGAACTCTAGAGGAAATCAAGTAGCGATGTGGGGTGGCCCGGTTGTGGGACTAAGAGCTTTATACAATTAATAGGTCCATAGATTGGCTAAAGTGCTTAATCAACTTGAATTTGAAGGATTAATATGTGGAGTTTCGTAGTAATCATTCAAATTCAAGCCTAGCTTAGAGGGGTTCCTCTAGGGTCTATTCGATAATTAGCCATAGTTTAACTTCCTTTATCCTAAGAAAACAATGATTGCACCTAATCCATTTTCAAAAGATTCAGTTCACCCATTTTCCATTCACTATCCTATCTTTATAAAAATACAGTTTAGAATCTTATTCTTGCACTCACACTCATTCAAAAGAAAACCAAAATTACTTCCCCTTGTTCATATTGCATTTCATAACATTTAGATCACTTAGGAATCAATAAAAGGCTCCTCAAGAGAGAGAACGACCCGAGGTTGTACCCTATAGTACAATCCTTGGTTTATTTTGCATTTGACCCCAAGACGATAAGATGTTGGATATGCTTAGTTTTGATGATGTCTGTTGGATATGCTTACTTTTGATGATGTCAAATATAGAGATAAATGTAGGAAGCAAAAAGTGTGGATAAAGTGCTTATCTCCTACTACATGTTTGCCATGTGTTTACTGTGATTGAAGCATTTCATATATGATCACATAACATATCCATAGGCTCAGATTGCATTCATAAGAGCATGTAACTTAGTCTGGAATAAGCTGAGATAAGAATCATAATAAATGACTAAGTAAAAGAGTGTAGGTTACCTTTGAATGAAACAAGTAAAATCTTATAGGTAACAGATTCTCTATCGCTAAGCTAGATCATATCGATAATAAATCTCTGGAAAGCTTAGGATAACAATGGCTAATGAAGACTTAGCAGTAATCCATTGAAAGAGCAATATCTCTATCGCTAAAAGTCTTCACTATCGCAAATAGAGTGATTTGAGCTAACCTAAGCAAATAAGAGTAGATCCTATCGCTAGACTCTGTCTCTATCGCTAAGGCCCCTCAGATAACATGAATAAATACTTAAGGGGAAGAATGTTAGATCAGTTAACATAGTTAGCTAGCGATAATGGGATTCGCTATCGATAGAAGAATGCTTATAGAGATGACATAGCTAGTACGCTGAACATTGAACTAAAAGAATATGCTAGCGATAATTTTCATGTCTATCGATAGAAAATGCTTGATGACAATTCTTAACTGATTCATATTTTTATCTATCTCATTGAGCTAATGAAATAAGCTTGCGATAACATCTGCTGTGCATTATATGACTATCTGTTTTAGCTAAGTACTGGAATTACACTATGAAGCTAGCGATAGCCTTGTTAGCTATCGATAACGCAATACGTGCTGAGCTAATACATTGTTTCTAAAGTGCAGATTTTACACTGTCAAGCTAGCGATAGCCAAGGGAGCTAGCGCTAGTGAAAAAGCTGACAGCAAGTACAGGAGTAGGTAGCAGCAGGTTACCGTTACTCAGTCTCCATAGCCAAAGCAAGAGAAGAAAGAAATCCTCAACGGCTAGTTCTCCAAGTCTCCAACGGACATAAACATAAGACCATATATAAAGACTTGAAGACATCTGGAGCATATAGACGAGCGTCATACAAGCTACACACATACGACGCAAACCGCGATGAAAACAGAGGCTCTGCACAGAATATTAGTTATATATCAGCGAGCCCAGAAATGATGGTTTGAGCGCATTAGAAAAGAAGAGCATGAGCACACATTGTTCATATTTTTAAGCTCTGATTTGTATTTCATCATACATCTTAGTACTTCAGTGATTATCACAATCTGTTCATTTAGTGAACTTATTACTGTGATAAAATCCTCTATTGTTTGAGGTTGTTCTAAAGCTTGGTGCTTTAAGAACAGGGTTGTAACCTTACGGGTAGTAAGGGGGAGTGTTTAGAAAGATTCTAAAACTCTGTTGTAAAGGTTGGCTGGTGATCCCGTGTTCGTAAAACCAGTGGAAAAGGTTGCAGGTGAACCTGTGTTCGTAAAACCTGTGGTAGGCTTCTCTTGTGCCTGGTTTAAACAAGAGGATAGTGGAAATCTCAGGTGGAGCCTAAGGACTGGATGTAGGTCAGGGTTGACGAACCAGGATAAATTCTGTGTGCATTATCTCTTCCCTAAACTCTCTTAGATTCCAGCATATCTACTTTATATATCTCTTGTGCATTTAACAATTTTGAAATACTCTAAGTGATAAACCGAAAAGAATTTTAAAGATTGCCTTCATCGTGTTTTAGAAAAGAGAAGTTTTGAAAAGAGTTTGAGTTTTTATCCCATCACCCAATTCACCCCCCCCCCCCTCTTGGGTGACAGCCAGCACTATCATTTGGTATCAGAGCGGGTCACTTGTTTAAAGGATCCAACGATCTCAAGTGATAAAGATCATGGCTGATTTTGGGTATAACATGTTTTCTGAAGGTTTTGATTTCACCATTCCACCTCTTCTTGAAAATATTGATTTTCGATTTTGGAAAGCTGGGATGAAGACTTTTATAAAATCATTTGATTATCATATGTGGAATGTTTTTACAAATGATTTTGATTTCAAACCTAGAAAGGATTGGACTGAAAAAGACAAGAAAATGTTTTCCTTGAACATTAGAGCAATGAAAATTTTGCATAAAGGCTTAACTGAAAATGATTATCAGAAAATCAGATTTTGCTCTAATGCTAAAGAAATTTGGGATTCTCTTGAGTCTATGTATGCCTCTAACCATCTTGTTGAAACTGAAAGTGTTGACAGCTCATCTGAATTTCAAAGTTGCATATCTATGGTTGATGAGCAATTGGAAGTTGAGATTGAAGAAGGAGAGATCACAGAACACTTCCATGATTCAGTCAACACAGAAGGTCAAGAGGAAGATGACACCCCAAAAGAACTTAACATGAACGAATCTGCAAAATCATCCTCCGGAGCTCAAGATGGAATTATGGTATACAGTTCCAATTCCTATGTTTTTGAGAAAAACAATTTTGATTTGCATAAAGCTGATTTATTGTCTATCACTGATCATATTTCAAAGAGTAAAAATACTTTAAAATATGCTGGAAAATATTTTTGGCAGAAGGAACATGCAAATTCGTTTTTATACTCATCTGGCCATCACAATAATTGCATAAAATCTCATATTGCACAACATTCTATTAAATGCCATTATTGTGGAAAATCTGGCCATATTTCTCACACATGTAATATTAAAAGAAATTCCAATGTGAGAAATAAATTTATTTGGGTTCCAAAAGGACATGTAAGGTCCAAAGCTAACAATGAAGGACCCAAATATAAATGGGTACCAAAATGTCCATCTAGTACTTTATCTGTGCAGATTAGCTCTAAAAGAAATGGACATCATGGTACAAAGGCGACAAAGAAGAATCCAAGAGTTTCTCATACTTCAAGGAAAAGATTCACAGAATCTACATACAGAAGGAGAACTCATGGAAAAGCCACTGTTGCAACTGTTGGTACAAATCATAAGAAGCAGTGGACAGCAACAAGAAGAGCAAGTTCTACCTCAAGAATGAGCTACCACAAAGTACCATTCAATTACTTTGAGGAGAACAAGAGAAATAGAATTCCTCATACACCAAGAAGAAAATTCTTGAATTCTATTTCACGAGAAAAACCTCTGCAACCCGGTGCTAAGTATATCAGAACCTTTTGGGTTAGCAGAAGCAACTCTCCAAGTACCTAAAGTAGAGGTATATCAAGGGTAAAATCTCCTATCCTATTATCAGTAATATCTATTGAGATTTTATACTTTGCAATCCTAGAAATGAGCATTAAATTCTGTATTGAAGAAAATTGCAAAATATTTACAATGCTCATAATTTAGCTCTTATACACATGCATAGTGATTTGAAAAAGAATATATTTATACATATCTTTGTGCATGTAGTCATGATTAATTCACTATGCTCAGCTATCTCAAATTGATTACATTTTTTTGAAGCATGTGAATTATGATGTGAATACCTACGAACTAACCATGAGCAGATCCATATGAATTTGGATACTGAAGAAAAGAAAAGAATTATAGTTATGTAGGTAACAAGAAGAGAAAGCTTCAAGACTATGATCTAAATGGAAATTTTACTCAAGCCTTGATGAGCTGAACTCCATGCTTGGATTTTGGTGTTGAACCTGTAAAAGAAAATATCAACTTTATTCTGCCAAAATCAAGCTACTGCAAGGACAAGCGCAGACTGTCCAATCGATAGTGAAGGTCACTATCGCTAGCATATGCTGGACAGAGCCAAGATTGAGCTGATTGCCATCAAAAGCACTATCGATAGCAAGGTCCGCTATCGATAGCTGTAAAGAGAAGTAATGAGTCTGTCTGAGACTGTGGGATCATGCCTACTAGCGATAGCCACTCTCATTACCGATAGAAAGCTTCTGCCTAGACAAGTGTAGTTATGATGATATCATTCTTATCCTATCTTGAATGAATATAATTTTGTTTGGATAATGAATGCTTGTCTCCCATCTCATTAGCAATTAATATTTTACTGTCATGAAATATCTATCAGATTGCTATATGACTGAAAAAGTTGAAATTGTGCATAGTTTATCTTTTGTGGAATTTATGAAATGCACAATTCAAATTTGTTTAGATTTCAACTCAGCATGTTTATAAAATTGCATTTTGAAAAATATGTTCACCTCAATTGCATTTGAACTATCTTTGAAAATTTGGAAGGTGATGTTTCAAACTGATGCATTAAAGTTTTCTTCTAACTTCTATATGCTGTGTAGTGCCAAATCTGTGCTAATCTATTCCATGACAAATGCTTAAACTCTTGACTAGTTATTTGGACTGATGAGCATATACCTCATTATTCAAAAATCCATCCCTCATCCTATCACTCAAATGTATTATCAATCATTATCATTTCAGAGTATCTAGAGTCTTGTGTTTATCCTAATATTGAATATTCATATCACTCTGAACACAGCTCTAAAAGTCAAGAAAATCTCTAAGTCATATCAAAGTCATTGTGTCTATCATGTCTATAGCTCAAAGCCTTCTTTGTTATAAGACTTTGGATATGTTCTCTGATCCTTAAAAGGTGAAGCATTTTGGCATATTTTCTTCATTGTTGACTTTCATCTCAATATTGCCATCCACCATCACTAGCTCCTCTCCTAGGGATAGGAACCAAAGCACAGATTCCTACATGAGCATTGGATGTTAAAACGTTTGAAAAATGATTTTACATTTTAAATCTGCATCTCATTTATGCTTCATGATATCTTAAACCAATGCTGAGGAAGTTATTTATCAAATGTCTTTTATGCTTTATGGAAAATATTTTTATTTGAATTTACACATAAAAGCATAAGCAAATTATTTCAAACCTTATCCTGAGTTTTCTATACTTTTGCTGGAAAAATGAATCATACTAATGATTTCAAAACAAGCTTGTATTTTGAGTATGATTCTACAGGTTATGAAAAAGGATTAAAGGCTATCATTGATTGAGCAAATCTTAAATGAGCATTTCTATACCTCACCCTTTATAATTGATAAATATCATTTTGGGAAGATTTTGCCACTTGCTATTAATTGGATTTATTTGCATAAGATTCAAGAGCTTTTGCAACTAATATTATGAGGACCCAAGGATGGGTACCAAATTGCCTGTCACAGGTTGCAGCTCTTATTAGCGATAGCGAGTAGTCTTCATGGTGCTCAGCCATCGATAGCTTCATGGTTCATCAATTGAACGAGAAGCAGCTATCGATTGCAGTCATACTATCGATAGTCCAGAAGATCCAGCTCCATAGCCTATCGATAAAACATGGTTTTTGGTTTGTTTTTATCCACTATATCTCTGAGCTGTTTTGATATTTGTTTTCTGCTCTGGGTTATCACTATGCTCTCTGCAAATGATTTGTCTTCAAAATTTATAAATTAATCTCATATGCACTGAGATTTTGAAAATTTATTTTGGTGTCTGAATTTAGTTGTCACCACTTGGCAAGCTTGATTTTAAAATTGCATATCAGCATCTGTTCAAAATAGATGCCCATTTGGTGTCAGATTTTGCCATCAGTATTTTGATTATATGCTTAAAATCTTATTTGAATATGGCTATGAATGCGTAAATCTGATCATGTCATAAAAAAAAACACTTGTGTTGATATCTTGCTGTCAGATTTGCCACTTGATCTTAATCTGCTATATCCTGTTTGACTAGAATAATTGAATGCATAGATTAAGGGGGAGTTTCAAATTTAACATGTGTATATCTTAAAGCTCATCTCCTTTGATGATAAAGATGATTCCTCGTATAGATTCCTTTCATGATCTCAATATGATATTATCTTATATTAAGGTTTCTTTACATTTGGTATCAATTTTTGATAATCCTTGATTATATTAACCCCTCTCCTTGCAAGAAAGATAAACATTGATGACAGGAGAAATCAGTCTGGGAAAGAGCATGCCTCAATATTCCACACGAACACATCATCAAGTCTGAGGATTGATGCAGAAGCACAATGAACCACTGATCGGCTTACACTTTCCCAATAACAATTGGTATCAATACCGGCTTATCAGATACAGCAGATCAAGAGAGGAAGGCACTAGGCTTCATGGATCAATCAATTCTTTTGCCAAATATAAATGAGCACTTTCTAAACTCTCTCTCAATTTTCATTTAAAGTTTTCCTTGATAAATTGCATTGTCAAATCTGTATGCCTTGTTTGAGCATCTTGCATATCTCTGGCAAAACTTCAGAAAACATAGAGTCCAATATTTTTACATTTGGTACTCCTTCAGAATATTTATTGTTTTCCACAACCTTTTGATATCCCTTTCATTTGGTCAAAACTTCTGTTACTTTGGGGAGAGAAAAGCTTTGTTACATTTCAAGTCTCCACAAACTTTTTGCTGATGTCAAATAGGGGGAGAAGAAAGGCATGAAAAATATACCAAATAGGGGGAAAGAAAGACATGATAAATATACATCAATGTTCCCATTATCATACATATTTTTCATGATAGATTTGCTATCATCAAAAGAAGAAAGGCATGAAAAATATACCAAATAGGGGGAAAGAAAGACATGATAAATATACATCAATGTTCCCATTATCATACATATTTTTCATGATAGATTTGCCATCATCAAAAAGGGGGAGATTGTTGGATATGCTTACTTTTGATGATGTCAAATATAGAGATAAATGTAGGAAGCAAAAAGTGTGGATAAAGTGCTTATCTCCTACTACATGTTTGCCATGTGTTTACTGTGATTGAAGCATTTCATATATGATCACATAACATATCCATAGGCTCAGATTGCATTCATAAGAGCATGTAACTTAGTCTGGAATAAGCTGAGATAAGAATCATAATAAATGACTAAGTAAAAGAGTGTAGGTTACCTTTGAATGAAACAAGTAAAATCTTATAGGTAACAGATTCTCTATCGCTAAGCTAGATCATATCGATAATAAATCTCTGGAAAGCTTAGGATAACAATGGCTAATGAAGACTTAGCAGTAATCCATTGAAAGAGCAATATCTCTATCGCTAAAAGTCTTCACTATCGCAAATAGAGTGATTTGAGCTAACCTAAGCAAATAAGAGTAGATCCTATCGCTAGACTCTGTCTCTATCGCTAAGGCCCCTCAGATAACATGAATAAATACTTAAGGGGAAGAATGTTAGATCAGTTAACATAGTTAGCTAGCGATAATGGGATTCGCTATCGATAGAAGAATGCTTATAGAGATGACATAGCTAGTACGCTGAACATTGAACTAAAAGAATATGCTAGCGATAATTTTCATGTCTATCGATAGAAAATGCTTGATGACAATTCTTAACTGATTCATATTTTTATCTATCTCATTGAGCTAATGAAATAAGCTTGCGATAACATCTGCTGTGCATTATATGACTATCTGTTTTAGCTAAGTACTGGAATTACACTATGAAGCTAGCGATAGCCTTGTTAGCTATCGATAACGCAATACGTGCTGAGCTAATACATTGTTTCTAAAGTGCAGATTTTACACTGTCAAGCTAGCGATAGCCAAGGGAGCTAGCGCTAGTGAAAAAGCTGACAGCAAGTACAGGAGTAGGTAGCAGCAGGTTACCGTTACTCAGTCTCCATAGCCAAAGCAAGAGAAGAAAGAAATCCTCAACGGCTAGTTCTCCAAGTCTCCAACGGACATAAACATAAGACCATATATAAAGACTTGAAGACATCTGGAGCATATAGACGAGCGTCATACAAGCTACACACATACGACGCAAACCGCGATGAAAACAGAGGCTCTGCACAGAATATTAGTTATATATCAGCGAGCCCAGAAATGATGGTTTGAGCGCATTAGAAAAGAAGAGCATGAGCACACATTGTTCATATTTTTAAGCTCTGATTTGTATTTCATCATACATCTTAGTACTTCAGTGATTATCACAATCTGTTCATTTAGTGAACTTATTACTGTGATAAAATCCTCTATTGTTTGAGGTTGTTCTAAAGCTTGGTGCTTTAAGAACAGGGTTGTAACCTTACGGGTAGTAAGGGGGAGTGTTTAGAAAGATTCTAAAACTCTGTTGTAAAGGTTGGCTGGTGATCCCGTGTTCGTAAAACCAGTGGAAAAGGTTGACAGGTGAACCTGTGTTCGTAAAACCTGTGGTAGGCTTCTCTTGTGCCTGGTTTAAACAAGAGGATAGTGGAAATCTCAGGTGGAGCCTAAGGACTGGATGTAGGTCAGGGTTGACGAACCAGGATAAATTCTGTGTGCATTATCTCTTCCCTAAACTCTCTTAGATTCCAGCATATCTACTTTATATATCTCTTGTGCATTTAACAATTTTGAAATACTCTAAGTGATAAACCGAAAAGAATTTTAAAGATTGCCTTCATCGTGTTTTAGAAAAGAGAAGTTTTGAAAAGAGTTTGAGTTTTTATCCCATCACCCAATTCACCCCCCCCCCCTCTTGGGTGACAGCCAGCACTATCAATGTCAAATATAGAGTTAAATGTAGTAAGCAAAAAGTGTGGATAAAGTGTTTATCTCCTACTATCTATTAGATTATGTTTGCTATATGTTTACTGTGATTGAAGCATTGCATATATGATCACATATCATGTCCATAAGCTCAGATTGCATACATAACAGCATGTAACTTAGTCTGGAATAAACTGAGATAACAATCATAATCATAATGGCTAAGTAAAAGAGTGTAGGTTACCTCAGAAATGAATAAGTAAAATCTAATAGGTAACAAATTCTCTATCGCTGATCATTGAACTAAAAGAATATGCTAGCTATAGCATGATTTGCTATCTATAGAGTCTTTATCATTGAGCTAATGGACTAAGCTTGCGATAACATCTGCTGTGCATTATATGATTATCTGTTTAAGCTAAGTACTGGAATTACACTATGAAGCTAGTGATAGCTTTGTTAGCTATCGATAGCACAATATGTGCTGAGCTAATACATTGTTTCTAAAGTGCAGATTTTACACTGTCAAGCTAGCGATAGCAAAGGGAGCTAGCGCTAGTGAAAAAGCTGACAGCAAGTACAGGAGTAGGTAGCAGCAGGTTACCATTACTCAGA
Organism: Mimosa bimucronata; assembly: GCA_037074515.1. Taxonomy (NCBI): domain Eukaryota; kingdom Viridiplantae; phylum Streptophyta; class Magnoliopsida; order Fabales; family Fabaceae; genus Mimosa; species Mimosa bimucronata. The sequence continues at coordinate 10,641,996 of CM073446.1, forward strand.
GTCTCCATCTCTCTTAGCCAAAGCACGAGAAGAAAGAAATACTCAAAACGGATAGTTCTCCTAGTCTCCAACGGATAGAAATTCATCAAAACATATATAAAGACTTGAAGACATCAAAGAGAAAAAACGATCAACAAAAATAGACGCATACACGATGAATATACGCTAACAGCAATGAAAACAGAGGCTCTGCACAGAATATTAGTTATATATCAGTGAGCCCAGAAATGATGGTTTGAGCGCATTAGAAAAGAAGAGCTAGAGCACACATTGTTCAGATTATTAAGCTCTGATTTGTATTTCATCATACATCTGTTGTACTTCAGTGATTATCACAATCTGTTCATTTAGTGAACTTATTACTTTGATAAAATCCTCTATTGTTTGAGGTTGTTCTAAAGCTTGGTGCTCTAAGAACAGGGTAGTAACCTTACAGGTTGTAAGGGGGAGTGTTTAGAAGGTTTCTAAAACTCTGTAAAGGTTGGCTGGTAATCCCGTGTTCGTAAAACCAGTGGAAAAGGTTGGCAGGTGAACCTGTGCTCATAAAACCTGTGGTAGGCTTCTCTTGTGCCCCGGTTTAAACAAGATAGTGAAAAATCTCAGGTGGAGCCTGAGGACTGGATGTAGGTCAGGGTTGACCGAACCAGGATAAATTCTGTGTGCATTATCTCTTCCCTTAACTCTCTTAGTTTCCAGCATATCTACATTATATATCTCTTGTGCATTTAATAGTTTTGAAAAGCTTGCTTTCATTGTATTTTAGAAAGAGAAATTTTTAAGTTTTTATTCTATCACCCAATTCACCCCCCTCTTGGGTGACAGCCAGCATTTACAAAGACGACAATCGAATCAATGGCGTCGTTGCCGGGGAGCTAAGTAATTGGCTTCCTAGGTAATCAAATTGTCAAACTCACTTTTGACAAGGGGTATCTCATGTTAGACTTGTTAGTTTTGCACTTTTTGTTTTAGTTTGCATATAGTTTAGGTTTTGTGCATTTAGGTAGATTTCATAGCATAACATTGCATCTTTGCATATTGGGAATTGATTGTATCATATTCTTATGGCTTGGTTTAATAGCTATCATGATTTATCTTTTCATTCTCATTCTCTTGTAGGTGATGTTCAAGAGTTTCATGTACCTTTCCACAACTCATACCATTATCCTTACCACCAACCTTTATCTCAAACACATCACCCACCACATCCATCTTAAAGAGCATATCATGAGCCCTCTCGTCCACCATACCATCCACCTTTCCAACCCCTTTAACCACTACATTCACACTATCAACAACCTTCTCATTCACCATACCCATCATACCCATCTCATGTTCAATCATCATTCCAACCTTTCTCTTCACCCTACCATGAACTTCCACCCCAACATCATAACCATCAACCTTGTGGATTGGCTAACTTCTTCTCATCCCCCAACATGGAACTCCGAACAAGTGCCTTAACGATAAAGTATGAAGAAATCCAAGAGCCATATCTACAATTGATTATGAACAATGAAAGCTCTAAGGAGATTGAAGATACTAAGAAATTCTTCAAAATATACTATGATCATATATCATGGGTTGAGACGAGTGGTGAATATGGAACTCCTTGGCATCAAGACCTACATGAAGAGGAACAAGGAACACAAGCTCAAGAGCCAAATCCCACTTCACAAGTGAAAAATTCTTAACCTCTAATGCCTCAATTTAGTGTATCCATTCAAGCACATAAAGTGGAGCCATTACCAAGCAAAAGTGAGGAGTCTCTTCTTCCATTTGGTAACGATCTCATCCTTATAGAAGTAAACTCTCAAACTGCTTTAATTGATAATGAAGTTGATATTTTAAGTGATACTAAGGTGGATGAAGAAATTGTTTGTGAATCCCCTTATGAGTTTGAAATTGCAAATGCTCAACTAATTGACTCTCTTAGTAGTGGAATGATTGAAAGTGTTGATGATTTTTCTCCTACTTCATTGTGTGATGCTTTAACATGTGCAAATGCTTCATAGCACTATGGATAATTGTGATGAATTTAATGAATTCTTCCCATGCTCTTATGATGAAGATCATATATGTGTAGAGCGTTTCTATCAAAAATGCCACTTGCTTGTTGAGTTTCAAAGAAGAGCATGTAATGAAGTGGTTGATTCTACCATTAATCATGATGTATCCTCTTGTTCTATTGACGATTGTAAGCATGAGCATTTTGAAAATGTTGACTCTTGTATGGATGCCATTGATGTTGATGAGAATGAACTAGCCTAGAGAATCATATGCATAATGTTCCCACTAGGTTAGTTACTAGTGGTCTTGTTAGTAACAAAGGTTCTAAAATTTTGATTGATAAAATTCCTTATATTGATGAATCTTTCCATCAAGTACTTTCTTATGATTTACCTCCTAATTTAGTTGTGCATTGTAGGAATAATTCATCCATTATCATGTTGCATAAATCTTCTTCTTCTTCTTCTTCCACTCTTTTACCCTCCACCTCTTGCGATTGCAAAAGTGACTAAGTTGGATTCCGCACCTTCCACTTTGCAAGGGCAAGAGAACTTTAAAAATTAAATTGTTTCTGTAATTCCTATTGATGGGAGTATCATTGATTTCCTTGGGTGTGATTTCTACTTGGAGAATGTGTATCTTCATTTGTCTACACAATACTCTATCTCTCTCCAAGTTTATCTTTTTAGATTAGATACTGCTATTGGTCTGGTGTTTCTATTTCAGGAACCCCTACTACCAAGGAAACCTGATAAAGGAGAAGGAGCCACATTGAAGAAAAGCATATTTCTCATATTTGATGAGAACTTCTCCTTTAGCACTTGAAGAGGCCATAACAAAGGTTGTCTCTTTCCTCACTTATTTTCTTCCAAATTTTCATGCATAGTTTGGCTTAATTGTTGTATGAGGAAGATAAGTGTGGGGGGGACACAAGTCAGTAGAAAAAGATAGTTTTGTTTTCTTTTTTAATAATCCGCATTTATTTTGGTTCTTTTGTCATCTCTTGAATTTAGGTTTTGCATTGGGGACAATGCAAGCAGATTTAAGTGTGGGGGAGGGGTTAGTGTTAATAATGTTGGATTTGGGTCAATTTGTGGTCTTTCATGATAAAACTTGGATTTGTGAAAATTTTTCAAAATTTTTTGAACTTTGCCACACTTGAACTTTTGTTGTATCCTTGGACTTGGATAACTATTGTGGACTTGTATTGACAATTATGGGAATTTCTTCATGTTTGAAGTTGGTTGTTGATTCTATTGACGAATCCTTTGAATTAGCCATTGTGGTGATTGATTCAATGCTTTGTGGTTAATTTTAAGTGTAATCAATCTTTGAGCATGAGCATTAGATATTTAGACATATGGTGAGGTTTTTGAGCCTAAACTCCCATTCTTGTGAGATGTCCACTTGTTTTCCAATCTCTAGAACTTGTTTAGTTATTAGTCAAAGCTTGTTTGCATTTAATGTGGTGAAGCATGATAGAGGCATCAATTTCATAACCTTCATATCCCAAACACAAACCCCAAACACCTATCCCATTGTCATTCCAATTGAGCCATACCTTTGATGTTTGCATAAGCATGTCAATTTGGTAGATGATGCATGTCAGCTTGCTATATGTGAGTTTGATTGTAAAATGCCATTGCTATAATGTTTATGAGTATGCTATGCATAGAAAAAAAATATAATAGTAGAAAATAACAAAAAAGAGAAAGAAAAAGAGAGGAAATGAGGCATTCATAAAAAGTTTTGAAAGTGGTAATGAAGAGTATGCTTGCAAATTGTTTTGATGGCTTGATGCTTTATGAGTACTTGTGCATGTATAACATCAATTTTCTTCTTCTCCATATTTTCCATTTAGCCTTCTCCATTATTACAATCCTTTAAAGCCCTCTTGATTCATTGCATTGTTTCTTTGAAAGTGGAGATTTTAGAACTTCTACAAGCTTATGGTAGAGTGGTTAATTAAGTGGATTAGAGAGAAACAAACCCCAATTTGGTGAGAAGTGTGAAAAAACTATAACATTGAGAGTTCTTCTCTTTTTGTTCATTCTCATTGCATTCATTGTATTCATGATTAATCCCTTGCAATTACTTCATTTCACCATGATTGTTAGCTTGAGGTATTTGATTGATATGATTAACTCTCATACTTTGAACATATTGAAATTCTTCTTCATGTCAATACTTCCATTGAATTAAAAAAGTTTTATTGTCTTTGTCCGGGGAGTACAAAGGTTTAAGCATGGGGGAGTAATATCCTATTTAAATTGTAATACTTAATTAATAGCTTGAAATTATAAAATTAAATTATTTATATTATAAACAACTTGACACATATTATTATAAATGTATGCAATAAATTTTATTTAATTATAATGTTGCAGGTCCAACCAAATGGTCTGTTTGAACCGTGACTTTCTTGTCTCTCTGGCTTGATGTCTAGTCCGACTTTTAAAACGTTGCTACAAGTTACAAATAGAAGTGGAACATGAATGACTACCTATGAAATTATAATAACAAGGCTTAGAAATAGTCCTAGTAGTAACATTTAAAATAATCATATAAAAGAGCCAAGGTTTGCTGCCAAGTTATGTTAAGTCCTGCAAATGAGTCATTGGAAATATGTAGGAAACAAATGTTGCCACAGTAAATGGTCAGACCATACTTGCAGTTCGGTTGTTGCAGTCTAGAGTTGCGAGCCCAAAAGAGAGCAGCACGAAGACATTTAAAGAGAAAACTTTGCCCTAGGTTGGTCTTGTTTTGCAATAGAAACTCTTTAGAGTAGATCCCTGGTGACAAATGAGTTCATGACAATAGTATTTTCCAATTTCTTCATATTTATGGAATATAATGTCCCAACCAATCTCATTCGTTAGTAGGTAATTCTATTGTGCTCTGTTAAGATCTGTGTCGAACCAGTAGTGTAGAGGTAGAAACAGTCAGGTTGGTAAAAGTAAGTGCATGTTGAATTTCACTAATCACCATCGAAAGATTTCTCTTTTTCCCTCAAGTAAGGCTAAATCTAGCTTTCTCTATATGAAATTCAAGAGGCAAATTGCATGATTTACTAGATGATAATGTTCATCATTCCCTAGCAAATTGTCTTGTAACCAGCTCTTGAATTCTGAAAATGTAAAGTTGGGTAATCATAATGTTTTAAGCCTGATTCAAAAATATGTCCCTTAGAGGCCTTTCATTTGAAATTCTCCCTTTTTTAGTAGGACTAGAGTATTTTTGCCAGTAAAGACGTACTAATATTCTTTTAAGGTAAAATTAGTGAAAATGTATCTTTATCAATTAGATTTGCTCCATATATGAAAGTTGAGTAACAAATCTCCAACCACTAATCCCCTACCACTCATGTCACACTATGAATTGGTTCTTCTTCTAGTGACACAGCATTTTGTTTTTCCCATGATTACCTTCTACATAATAGAATCATCACTTTAATTTGTTTTCCTTTTTTGGGTATTTAGTAACATAATTCATGTAACAGAAATAAGGTTTTGTTGCAGAAAGAGATAAGACAAATATAACACACTTAAGTGAGTGAACCTAATTAGTAAATAAAAAGTTAAACATATCAAGAAGGCACATAGATGTGCACATAATAATTCCATCATCAAACATAAGATATTATATATGTAGCAGATAATCATACAACTAGACATACCCAAGTTTTAGTTCAAAAAAAGGACATAACCAAGCTAGAGACTAAGCATAACATAGTTCATGAAGCCATACACAATACAAATCATCATCTCTTAGCTTATCGTGTTGCCTCTTGTCCCGCCTTATTCATTTTATCATCCATCAGATCAATTCCAATACACATAATTAAAATATTTAAAACCGTTAGACTAATCCAACGGACTAGATCCAAAAGCACCTTATCATCACCACCATCACTGGATTGATCTGATGACCTGAAAAACACGAATAAAACGTACTAGACAAAAAAACAACACGAGAGATGATTAATTCAAATAACCTTATTTACTCTTATATAATTATATTAGAACTTGAACACATGCATGCATATATATATATACACACATATCATAGATCATGGAGTAGTTTTTGGGGCACGTGCTTGGGTTGATGTCTTGTGATCATGAAGCCACCACCAAGGGCCATTGTTAAACCAAGGAAGAAATGGACAAAAGGGTCCTCCTCTACCACCACCACCACCACCAGGGCCACCGCCACACATGTTGTTACCGCAGCCATTATAGTTGCATGAATCATGACCATGGTCACAGGAATTTCCACCACCTCCTCCTCCTCCTCCTCCTCCTTTGTCGCCGCCGCCACCATCACCGCCACCATTGCCTTGATCATAACCGTATTGCTGTAAGAGAACTCGGCGGCTTGAAGCTTGAATGCGGTTGAGAAATGAGAAAGCAAAGAGGGTTAAAAGCAGAAAGGCCAAGAACGTTTTGGCCATTATGTCTTCTTCCTTTTTCTTTTCTTGTGTGTGTGTTTCTTCCTTTTGCAGGGAGAGAACTTGGCTCATTGAGGACTCAAGTTCACTCTAATTTATAGAACCACTGGTGAGAGTACTGTTTATGTTATTTACTTACTATTTAATCTTTTTTAAACTGTATTATATCGAAACAATAAACTAATGAGTGACATGTCTCTATTCAGCACAGTCCGAAGATATCAGTAATTATGATTCCATAGTACTAGCAAAATTTGCTTGCACATCGGTTGCCATATTCGGATCTTTATGTCACGAGTTAGTTGTCACAGTCCAACACATTGTGGCACGGTCTAGTCTCAGCAATGATTGTTCGATCAAGATCAACTTATTCATCTTACCAATTATGTATTAATTGCCTCTTGACGGTCACTTCTCACTTGTCCCCGGTCCATTTTACATCCCAAGTTTATAAATTTGTTCTCAAATTATTCCTATAAATTGCATATATTACTAAAGGGAGTCTTTTGTCAATGGGGTAATGATTAAATTATGGGTTATTTTAGATAAATTAATACGCATATATTACAAATAACTAACTTGACTAATTGTTTTAATATTAATATACTAGTTATTTAGCTCATATATTTAGGATTGGAATGGTATAATAGTTTTTTAGAAAAGGTATTTGATTAGGGAGGGATGGTGGGAGATTTTATTTAAAATAATACTTCACCTTATCTATTTTAAGAAAAACTAAAATCTGTGATAATATTTCTATGATTTTGGGTTGTGTGTGTTTGTATGAAATATTAACAAAATGCAGCATTTCAAATCTTATCTCTTCATTAAGCCCTTCGATTTTCAAAGGTCACATTAAATTGATACGAGTAGAGCCATGTGGTATGGAGTGTGGACCTATTGAGCGAGAACAAATTAAAGATCTCTCAATATTTACTTTTATGCATAAAACTTAATTAACGATTGACTTTATTTAAAAATTGAACTCTTTATCACTCTACTCAATAAACATTGATACAGTCTAATCCGATTTCCGAAATTTATATTGTAAACTATTCAATATAATATAATAAAAAGTAATCCCATGATTCTAATACATACTCCCTCCTGTTCTAAATATAAAATTACTTTAATTTTTTTTTTGTGAAAGTTAAGGAAGCAAATTAGACCACTAAATTATAACATATGTTACATGTAATTAGATTATAGGTTAGTTTATAAGTATAATAGAGTAATTTTGAGGGAAAAAAGATAATTATAAACAATTTAAAGTGATTAATTTTGTATCCTTAATTTTTTTCAAAAAAATCAAAGTGATCTTATAATTAGGATCGGAGGGAGTACATATATATATATATATACATGTATAAAGCTCAGTATTACCAAAGTTTTGAAAAACGAGTTCTAGCATGTGGGCAAAAGAGACAAATGAGTTTTGTGTGTGTGTGTGTGTGTGTGAAAATATATCTGAGCTGAAAATATATAGGGCATGTCAAAATTAATTTGTTTTGTTTCCACTTGATTCAATTAATGTTGATCTTTTTAGAAAATGGGTAAAGATTTATATTCGCACTTTTCGTATGTTATCAATTTCTACACCAAAAGTAGAAGAATGAGGGTGATCAGTCGTTTTAGGTGCCTAAAATGAGATCGAATTATTGATAAAGTGAATAATTAATGGATAAGGGGCCACAAAGAGGAATAAGTAGAAAAATAATATTCTTTGCTTTCATCGTGGAACAATGAAATAAATGGGTCAACTTTTCATTATCATCTGTGAATTATGTAACATTATCATATCCTTCAATTAAAGCATGAAAGTGATATAGGAATTAATTAGCATGCAATATTGTTAATTTTCGTTATGGCAAATTAAATAGTAGGAAATAATTCGAAAAGCTACCATCTAATTGCTTTTTCTAATTTTAGCATGGTTATTAAGGTGATATAACTTTTTGAATATTCTTTATTTTGGGAAAAATGACACCTAAGAATTTAGACGTGGTAATATTTAATTAATTGCTTTGTTAAATGATCAAATGGGGAATGGATGACACATTGATATCAAGGAAGACAAAAGATAACAGCCAGATTCTTTTCATGAGATCATCAAATTGCGTTAAAATCATTGGAAACTGAATGAGATTAAATTGAATTATATGATTAGTTATTTAGGATAATAATTGAATTACTATTGATAACTCTTTATGGACATAGTTATTATTAACAACTCAATAAATAATAGTAATAATTATTGATACAATTTGAGTTAATATGGACTAAATTCTTAGAAACTTCATTTTGATTTAATTGTTTAAAGATACACGGTCATTATTTTTAATCTTCCTTAATGCTTGTATGTAATTCTCTCAATTTATTTTACAAAGACCAAAAATGTAACTAAAGGATTGTAGAAAGTATAAAACCTAAATTATGGGTTAGAAATTTTTAAAAAATTAACAGTAAATAAATAATAAAAGGGAAAATGACAAAAAAAATAATAAATAATAAAATGGGACGTAAGACAATACGCGTAATAACTTTAAGAAACATCACTTGTAATCGCAGAGATAAGGCAAATTGTATTCATGGCTTAACAATCCAAAAACCAAAACATTCTTGTAAATTCTTAGAAGTGAGTCGAAATTTTCAACAAAATACTAATAATAACCAGGAGAGTGGAGACACAATAATGATAAATAACTAATCCCTTAAGTTGTAAATATAATATTTTTTTTATTTTATATCCCTTGTATATACCATTTTTTAAAACTAATTTATCCAACTTATAATAAATTGATATGTATGTAAGAATGTTACGCATACATAAGTCTTTTAAAGAGAGCATATCATATATGCTATAATTAAGTAATTTATTTAACTTATTTAATTGCCCTAAATTAGATAAATAAGTGTTATAGTTAAGATTGGCAAAAATATTTACCAAAAGCAGTCAGACATTTTTCTTAAGTTCGAAAACATTTAGGGATGTGAAGCCATGCTGGGGAGTGTAAAAAGTGTAACTAGTCTTACACTGGTTACTATACCAATCAGTGTGAAATATTTTTAAAATTGTTTAAAAAATTTTAAAAAAAATGACCAGAGAGCAATTTTCTATTTCTACATGATTACATCTATATTTTTTAACACGTAACGTCTATATTAATCTATATTATTATAACGAATAATAGCATAAATTTATCAAGGGAAAAAGACGACAAAATCCCTTTACAATTCAATACACAAGATTCGAAAAGGGAAAATTTCAGTTTACCCTCTTAATAAGGAATTAATCTCATATTCCCCCCTAAACATTCTGAAATTTCACTGCACCCCCAAGGGACTAAAGTAAAATTAAATGTTTTAGCTAAAAGACCAAAATGTCCTTATTGAATTTTGTACTGGATTTCCAAGACACATATGAAGAATTTCCAAAACATTTATGGGAAATTTCCAAGACGTATATGAGGGAACTTTTCAAAACATTTGTGCTTATTTTCAACATCAATGTGAGTATTTTTAAGTCTCAAAAATCATGGAATCCAAAACTAAACATCCAAAATTTCACAACTATATTTCCAAGACACATATGAAAAATTTCCAAGACACATATGGAGAATTTCCAAGACACATATGAGAAATTTCCAAAACGTTTGTACTTCTTTCAATAAGGACATTTTGGTTTTTTAGCTGAAACATTTAATTTCACTTTAGTCCCTTGGGGGTGCAATGAAATTTCAGAATGTTTTGGGGGGAATCTGAAATTAATTCCTTATTATGGGGGTAAAATGAAATTTTCCCATTCGAAAATCCCATGTCTTACATCAGGTAGAATATGGGATATTGATATGTTAAGAAAAGATTGAGATGCCCTTAACTTAAATTAAAGAAAGACACAAGGAAAAAAAAACACATCAGACTCATCCCTCCCTCTCATCTAATAAATTGGACATATGCATTTACAAATCTATCATATTCATAGGGATTTCCTTGAGAATAGCAATTCACAAACTGATTGACTTCTTTTTTGTAATGTGAATCTGAGAGAGAAACCAAATGGAGCCACTTTTAACAACATATACATAGACATTTTCAACTTTTTAGAACATCAATTCAAAATTAAATAACTTTTTCTTTGCAATGTGAATCTGGGAGGGAACCCAAATGGTTACGGTTTTAAAAACTTATACATAGGCATTTACAACTTTGGCATAGGGATTTCCAAGCTTTGAACAATGATTCATAACTAAATATCTTTTTCTTTGCAATGTGAATATGAGAGGGAAACCAAATGATAACACTTTTAATAACTTGTACGTAGGCATTTACAACTATAGCATAAGATTTTCAAGTTTAGAATGGCCATTCACAACCAATAAACTTTTTCTTTGCAATGTGAATTTGAGAGCGAGGGCAACCAAATGGTGACCAATTTGAGAGGGAAACCAATGTCTTCTCATCAAAGCTCATATTACACTTCATCTCACACATATTACACTTCATCTCAAGTCATGATGATATTATTAACCTGAAACATTCAAATGTTATCCCCTCTTTTATGGTTTTTATCTTCACATCACCTCCATTATATTGAATTTTATTACCTTCAGAATTTCATACAAGCTTCACTCTAACATAGAAATAACATAATTCCTTTAAATATCTTGACCTACCATCAAGTACCATTTTTTCATTCTTCCCTGCAAAAAACATTAATTTTTTAATATATTACTTCCCAACCCATGTTTAATATCATCACTTAAAATGTGCAGAATAGTAGCTGACCCCTATATTAGGTTTTAACATGTACATGATAGTTATTAACAACATAGTACCTTCTTCCTCATTGTACACATTAAAACTTCAAAGCCATGCAATCAAAATAGGACCATTTCAAACCCACTTATGACTTTACAAATTACTGTAAAACATACTTTTCAATGACAGCAATAAGTTTTCAGTAATCATCAACTTTTATACTTCATAAATAATTAAAAATAACCCAAAAACCATTATGTTCCTCTCTTTAGGTTGAAGCCACAAGCTTAACTCCATCTCCATCAAGAAAAACCACAAACCCACCGAACTACCCATTAAAAGAAACAACTTTTAATTGATCGATCAAACTAAATGAATGGAGAGGAAGGTTATTTGCGAAAAATAAATAACAATCGCTCACTCTTTAAGGTTTATATGCACCTAATTTGCTCCGTAGTCAGCTTCATTCCATTGTCCCAGCTCTGTTCCGTTCTCGTAGCTCCCTTCTGTTCTCGCATATCCGTTTTTAGCTGAGAGGGAGGGACGAGTTAATGTGTCCCCCCCCAACATATCAATATCCCAGATTCCCCCTGACGCAAGACATAGAATTTACAAATCTTTAGGTACTGAATTGTCCATTTACATATTCCAAAGGATGTTGTGGTCTTTTTCCCATTTATTATCAATATATATATAATTAACTATAAAAAATATAATATTACTGCTAGTAGGAGGTTCCATGTGCTTATAACAAAAGATAAACCTTTGCCTACATTTAATATATAACAGATTATGACTTTTTAAAATACTGAGCCCTAATTTAGAGGGCGGACCAAGGATTCACCTCCCATAATTTTAAGTAGCAACTTTTTTTGGGGGGGGGGGGGGGGTGTTGATAAAATAAAATAAACTTAACAAAACGATACAAACAAAGTGTTGATCCAAGTGGAAGTGACTTGAATCCCTTAAACATCTTGTCCCAAGTTCGATCGATAGAGCTATGTCTATGAAAAAAAATGGTTGGGAAGGATCCCTGCTTCTAGTGCTTAACAGTATCCAGAAAGATTAATCTCTCACCTTTCGGATGGGAGGATACTCTGGTTTTGCCGGGGGAAAAAACTTAACAAATTGTCTAAACATAAGTGAACTGAATTAGAAGCAAACCAATGAGGGCAAACGAAGTTTAATTTAGATCATGCAGGGGAAGCCAAGCCATACAAGTAAAGATGAAAATCTCAATATCTACAAAACGAGCACGAGGATATTCATGTAATCCTGTTCAATCTAACTATAGGAATTAGAGTACAACTCCAATCTCAAAGGATTACCACATAAAAATCAAAGCAGCAACGTATTCGCCTTTGGAACTTTTGACTTGATGATGGGAGCATTTTAGTTTTTCACTAATCAAGTCATCAGTTCTAAACGACACTCCTCTGTTGAACCAAGAAGCAGCAGCCTATTTCAGCTTTATTATCCCTAACAGATGCATAAATTTCTAAGAAAATTCTGAAGAGAAAGGAAAAGACAATCCTACAAAAATGGGAATCAAGCAATACAGCAAAAATGGAAAGACATACAAACAGAATCAGATCAAGCCATAAGTGTGGGCAGACTAATTAATTAATGGCTAATCCTCATCTTGGTGATTTCTTTCTCCATTCTGTTCTTCCTCTATTTATTTCGAGGCCATCACCAGACAATCTTAGAAGATGCAGGAACTGCTTGCAGTCTTGCTGATGATCCCGTGCTATGGCAGATCCATTTGTACCTATGAGCTCTGAAACAGCCTCAGTGCCCTCTGGAAGTTCCGAGCTTGTAAGCGAATTGACTACATCACTTTGTTGGCACTCTCGTCTATAATCCAACGTAATACTTTGCAGCTCATGGCCATCAATTATTTCTTGAGGCATGCTCTGACAAAAGTAAAACATTGTGTCAGCACAACAAAAGAAGTGTTGTAACAAAGAGAGACTAGATGAATAGATTGTGATAGAGCCAGAGATTCCCAAAAGATTTGGACATCATTTCCTAGGATCTATCCCAAGGTTCATAACCATAAGGCTAAAATGGTAATGTAACTGTCAGTCTTTTGGTTTGAAATTCTCCACTACAAGCATAGAGGTTCAGTCTTTTGTCTAATGGAGCGTGTTTGGGAGAAAGCTGGCCTCTCGAGAGTCCAGTGGCTTATGATCTGTGTTGCTGTTCAGAGTATTTTTTTTCTTGTTTTGTACTCTGTAATTGTTATTTGATTGTAATTTTCTGTATCTGGGTGTAAGTGGAACTCAGCTTGAGTAAGTTATTTCCCTGTTATCTGGTTTGGTTATACAGAAATAGAAATTTCCAACTAGTTTCATGCCATCTTTCTAGCTTCAGATATCTGTTACCAGTTTGTTAATTGAGAGGGTCCTAACAGATTGCTTCAAACTCTTTCAACAATAAACAGAAATTTTGAAGCGTTGCTTCACTAATTTAACTTTCCCAGAAGTAAAACCAGAGCATTAAAAGACAAAAATTTCTTCCGCATCATTAAGCTTGATTTCAAATAAGATAGGGAGAATTGCATTCAAGTCCCAAGGAAGTCAATTAATATCAAACAAGTCACAATGACTTGTTAATAGTGCTTCTTCTACTTGTTAACCATGGCTATTTCACTTATCATTGACAAGTCATGAGACTTGTTTGATATTAATTGTCTTCTTAGGGACATTAATGCGATTCTCCCAATAAGCTATTCATCAAACAAGCTTTGAGGCTTGTTTAGTTCAAGGCATTTTGAGGGGAGAGAAAATTTATGTGAAGTGAATTTAAGAAAATTGAAGAGGGGTTGTAATTTTTAAACAAATAGTAGATGTAAGATAAAAGAGTAAGAAAAACTAATTAAAAGTCATTAACCCCACTTTCCTATTTTTTAAAGTCTGACTCAAAAAAATTCCATCAGCCCACTTTCCATCACTCCCCTCCATTGTACCGAACAGACCCTTAATCAAAAGATTAGGACATGATGAGCAAATCATGAATGTTTGAGCCAACAAAGAATTTCTGAAAGCACAAAGGGATGTACATAAATGAGAACTAATCATCTAAGAGTATGGTTTCAAAAACTTATCAATCTATTCCCAGCCACACAAGACCATTTGACAGAGTAAGAAAAGCATGCATGTGCAAGGATTTGGATCTTCTCCTCATGCCTTTCTCCCCTTTTCTTCTTATCCCATCCTCACCATTGGATTGAGAAATAGACAGCTGAGATCTAGTATTTTATAAAATCATTATTGTTTTTATTTTCCGGTGATCTACAGTTGTGAACTGTACAAAATAAATTGTAACAGTTTATGTTTTATCTTATACGTAATATTATAATATCACTTTATGAGATACTAAATCTTAACCGTTTAATTTTTAATTCAAAGGTAGAGATGGGATGAGGAGAAAAAAATGAGAAAAAGGCTGAGAGAGGTCCCAGATCTAACATGTTGGTAAGGATGCTTGTTTTAATCAATATATGGAGTCTATCTTTATTAAGATAAAACAGTTTTCTCATCAAATTTTGTGTCCACTGTATATGATTAAATTAAAAAAAAAATTATCAATCACCTCAAGGAGCCATCCAATATACGTGACATTGTTAACATGCTGATTCATGTCCAGATCTGCTCGCCTAGGCTGCAACATCCAAAAGCATAGTAAGATCGTCAAGCTCCTAAATCTAGAAACATCAAAATCATTCTTTCTTTTCTTTTCTTTTTTGGAGTAGTGAAATATCAAAAAATTTCTGTGTCATGATGTCATCCCCCCTTTTTTCCAAAACAAAACACATAGTTGAGTTTAGATGGCCAAATAATCATACCATAAGTCTTAGTCTGGAATATTGAGCAGTATCTTCCAACTTAGGAATCTTCTTCAAACTATTATTATTCTCCTCGGGAAATGATAACCTAAAACCAAAGACAACAGGAAGGAAACAAATAAATACAGCGATTGTCTTTTATATTACACAATAGTTGTCGTCAATCATGGTATTGTGATCAGAGAAGCATCACCAAGTCACTAATTAGAGAAGAATCAGCATGGCATCAGCCAAAACCATACGGCCAAAATAAATAATCCAAGCCAATAGTCTAAATCTTCTTCCCCAAGCTTAAAGAGCTTAAGATCCTCACCATGCCAAACAGGACAAGCTCACAATAACCCTCAGGACTCAAGGTTGTTATAAGCAATTAGTGATTTTGAGATACTAACTGAGGCCACAAAAATTATTCATATTTCATTTTCCCTTGGAAGAATAAAAAGGAAAAAACCACTACAATGCAGGTTTTGCAACGGAAGGATGAGCTTCCATACCCAAAATTCCTAGGGAGGCTGTCAGCAGCTTAACATACTAATTTAGAAATTTTATTTCCTTTACAAGCCAAATTATTCATAATTTATTCCAGGGTTTTAGCTTCCTAGCTGCTTGTAATTTTTTAAGGTTTTTGTTTCCTATTAGGGAATTTCATTTCTTCTCTGCTGTCAAAGACAATGTCATAACCCACCATGAATCAGCTCTCCAGGGTATGAAGTAGACAACGGGCAGAAGGATGGTGGGCAAAAACAAAAACATGAAGCATTAATAAAGTTCTTACAGGCATATGTATATTGCAGACAATTAAGTTTTCCAACACCCAGTAAATTTTTTTTTTTCTCTTAAGGAAAAAATGTAACACAAGCTTTCTAACATCTAGTCCCATGCAATATGAGGTTAGGTGCTTACCTAGGTTCACGTGGACAGAAAATCAGATACTCCTCTCGAACATCATCAGAGACTTTTTGGAGTCGTCTGGTGTCCTCATTCATCATTACCCATTTACTGAACCAGTAAAATTTAGAGATAAGCTTTATCAAAAGCATCTAAAACACATTATGGCACTTAACACAATAGCAACTGATTAAATTTTTCATATTATTGCCCAAACAGAATTTGGATACACTTTTCAATTTTGCATGTATTAGGCATATGCTAAAGTAAGCAATTAGCCAGAGATGTTGGCCAAAAGACAAATATCTCATCTATAAATAATCGTCATGAAACCAGTCCTCCATTCTGATAGGTAGCAGAAAAGTTCCACTTTAGTGTACAGATGTAATGTTGCATAGCTAAGAACAATGACTCAAGGTTATGCTTGATAGAGTCAAACAAAGCAAGATAAGAGTGATTAATAGTATAATTGAGGAAATAAATTGAGAAAATTAAAGAAATTGAAGAAAATTAAAGGAAACACCGCCTTCAAAAGTAAAAAGGTAAAAAGCTTATAGTGATATATCATACTACAAAGCTACCCAGACATAGAATACTAATGATGACTTGGCATAGTCCTTTTTTTGGGCATGTCTTGGCATAGTTGTGTATGAACTAACAGTGACATGCTAGAGAATCTCACTAGATTGCTAGTGTGCATAAAGATTCATATATTAAGACGTAAATTCTAATAATATCAGTATCATTCAATTTCAAAGAGGGAAATTGCACCTCGTTGCTCTCCCAATGACTTGGTTGGTGGCAGAGTCTTTAATGATAAAATCACGTCTGGTTCCAACCCTCCCTTCCCCTTGACACCATGTCTCTATTTCAACCACGTCACTCCTGTTGGAATCTTCAAGTTAATTGTTTCCAGGTTTGTGTTCATAACATAATCTCAGTCATGATAAACAACAATACATACCAAGCAGGGTATTTGTAAACTTCAATGTGCATGCGAGCAGTCACCCATATGAGGTGCAACTTTCTCATAGTAGGGGTTGTTGCAAAACCATCCGTTGAAAATCCAACACTCTGAGCATGATTACATCCAACCTCCTGTATCATAAGTCACTGGAGATGTTAATAGTGACAAACAAAAGGAAAAAAATCATATACATCAGGCAAGTTCGGTTCCCCCATTTACAATATTGCTTCAAAACAAAATGAAATTTACCTTATATATTACTCCTCTAATCCTAAATGTAAGAGCTAATCAGAGAATTAGTGAGTGTTGGTTCTAAAAATAAAATCCCAATTCAATTTGTCTCTCATGTTTAGCCGAACTACCCTTATTCATAGTCCTTCAACAATAACATATATCAAATTGAAATAGTTTCAAGACATGTTACACAAGGATATTTTAGGACGATTAGGTCACATTTGTTACAATTAACTAATTTATCTAACTTCCTCAATTGACCCAAATTAGTTAAATAAATGGCTCTTAAATTAAGGACCATAGAAGAATCATTAGTCGGCACCTATTTTTACTAGCAAACAGAATCCACCACCAGTAATATAATTGACACCAAAAACATTCTGTAAAAAATGGCATGCAGGAGAACATTAAAATCCAGAATTTCCAGTTCAATAGGCTGAACCGTAGAAGTTCCTACAGGAAGGATTCATCATAAATTGAAGGAAGCTCAACATCAGCTCAAAAAAAGGCAATGAAGAGAGAAGATAATCACAATTGTGTCAGTTATTTAACACTCCTCAAAACACAACTGGCCAAAACAACAAAGGTATTCTAAGAGCAACTGGCCCCAGTTAAAACTCGTCAAGCTCATGACACGTGCAATTTCGCCAGCTTTGAGCTCGAGCGCTATATAAGCAGCATTATTATTATTCCTACTAGAGAAATGAGTGCCATCCAAATGTCCACAAAAAAGTGATTTCCTTGCAAAAGAACTCACAAATGCACATGACACAGAACACTTAAATGTAGGGGGGGGAAAACCTTATATGGTCTCAGGAACTATTTAACTAATTTAATTAGATTAAGCATGTTAGTTAATTTAGTTATTATGGCATCTTTTAGACACCCTGGTCATCTTCCTTAATTCCTTCACTCTCTCTTGATTGATTATTGTTTCAAATATTATCAATAAGGTAATTAGGGAAGAATTAAATAACAAGAGGACATACGTTACATTTAGGACCTAATCAACTCCCAAAAATCAAAGCAAACAATTGCACTGCATTAAGAAACAAGAAAATATAAAGTAAAACCTGCAAAAGATTGGCAATGGTCTCAACAGTAGCAGTCTTATTGATCCCAACTTCATAACTCCTTACAATGAACTTCTCCTTATAAGACAACCCATCTTCCGTCAAGCTCCCAAGCCGCAATCGATCCGCCAAAGTCTCCGAACCCGGTTCGAACCGGTCCACTACGCCCCGGTCAAACACAACAGAAGAAAGATGGGAAGATTTAATGGCCTGAGAACAGTGAACGATGGTTCTTCTCTGGTGAGAAAGAAGATTTCTTAACGGCGAAAGGGATTTGCATTGAGAAAGAGTTTGAATCTGATCAGTGGTACTATTGCAAGAAAGTTTCAACATTTCTGTTGAAACTTGGAAAAAGTTCCTCTCTTTCTCTTTACTTCTCTCACATGAAAACAGTTCCACACAAAAGTTTTGATTTTGGGTTGGATTTGTAGGGAGAGGTTAGAGTTATGCCGAAGTGGACGGTGAAATAGATACACGCATTGATTTCTCAGTACAAGAGGTAGCAGAAGAGGGCATATTAATCAACACGTGAGATTGGAAAAATTACAATTTTTTTATAGTTTAAATTACAATATTATCAATAAACAATTGTCGAATGGCGTCAAATACTAATAACTACTCCTCTGGTCCTATTTATAGGGTAGAGAGAAAAGGTTTTATTTGGTCCTATATATAAATCACCTCATTAAATATTTAGTGTGAATGTACAAGTTTACCCTTCATTTATTATGTGTTGACTTTATTTTCATGTGGTATAGTGGATATTTAATATGGGTAAAGTTGTAAATTTATTGGATTTTAGTGGAAAGTTAATGAGTTTTAAGACTTTCCTTGGTTTATGTGAAATATGGTGGAAGTGACTTATAAATAGGACCAGATGAGTATTGAATAGTATAAATATAACAATAAACTTTTTAAAAATAGAGTAATTTTACCAATACTATTTAACAAGCCAAAACGTCCGTGAACATGCTATCCTATAACCATATATATTGGTCAAAAGAAATCCCATAACTATCAACTAAGTCCAGTTCATGAAAAATATAATCCAGTGATAGTAGAATTCTGCTCCAAATAATCATGACTACCGGGAATGTATGCAAAAATCAAACACAAGTTCACTAATTAACCTGAAACGACCCGAGGCCAATATATAACGTTCCTTATCTTGATATCCCAAAAGTCATTGATAATGAGAAATAACAATACTACTTCCTCCGTTTTAAAATATAAAACTCAGTTAACTTTTTTTTCAGAAATTAAGGAAGTGAAATGAACCACTTAATCATAATAAATTTTGTATATTATTAAATCATATGTTAACTTATAAGTTAAATAATCTAGTTTAGAGAAAAATTCAGGAAAATCAATTTTTAAGTAACCTATTAAACTTTCTTAGGATTCTCCAAAAAAATCAACTAGACCCCATAATTAAAAACGGATGGAGTACCATGCTTGGTAAGAAACAAAATGGGAAAATTTCATTCAGCTCCTAAGAAAGTCAAATTAATACAATAAGGTCACTTAAAATCTCAAAATTGCTAAGAGGTATTAAGAGCCTTAATAGTAATATAATACCATTGTAAAATTATCTTGTTACCCATAGGTAAAGTAGAACATTGACAAATAGAGGTATTTTGATTAACGAGTTAATGTGCATTATTTGGCAACTACAGTGTCTTTATGAACAATTAACATTAACATGTTCAACACACTTGTTATTAATAACTAAACTAAACTACATTAACAACTATCATAACATGTATTAATAACTAATCAGTGAGAGTAACTTGTTAATTTCACAATTACATAATATTACCCCTAAGTCTCTTAGGTCCTACTAGGGATGGGGAATAGGCCAGGCTTCTAACAGGGGCCTACGGCCTGGCTACTTTAAACCTAGCCTAGCTTGTTTAATAAGTAGGTCAAGCTCATATTCAGGCATGTTGCTAGGCCTATTTGAGTGAATAGGTTAGGCCTTTTTTCATAAGGCCTAACTTACAAACCTACAGGTATGGCCTATTAAATTTTTTAAAATTTATATTATGATGTATAATATAAAACATATAAACTATTTATAATATTATCAACTTAATTATAAACTTTACACTTTATTATTCACACACAAAACTCAACCATTTCAATCATTAGACGTTCACCTCTTTTTTTATATCTTCCTAATCAGTCACATAAGATGTAGTGTTAGCTTAGTCACTCTCTAATTTATATAATATGTTTAAGCATAATTATAGTTACAACTTGCAATTTTATTTCAACCGTGTCTACATGAAATATTATAATCTCAATAAGAATATTTTCAATTGTGTTTACATTTTAAGTAAGCTTTTAAAAAAGGCTTACAGGCTTTGTCAGGCTTTTTAAAGGTTCAGGCTCAATCTGAAAAAAAAAGTTTATATACAGGACTAGGCCCAGGCTCAAACTTTACATTTCTGTTGCAAGCCCAAACCTATTTAACTAAAACCTAGCTCGGCCTAGCCTATTTCCATCCCTAAGACCTACTAATAATCTTAAGATTTTAATGGACCATGTATTAATTTATCTTCTTTAGGACCTGAATGCATTTTCCCAAACAAAATCAAGAATTTCACATGGTCCTGTTATAACCAGGAATTTTTTTCACATTTTTGTTGTCTGGTTAACATGAGATTATAGTTTATTTCATCTTTTAAATATATAATCTTTTAATCATCTCAGTTTATTTTTAAAAAAAAAATAAAAGGACAAAATTATATTAACTAAGAGTTTTACAGAGTGGGGAACCAACATAGTTAAAAAATAACATACAAAAATATTCTAAAACAATAACTTATATAGTTGAGTGTGAAAAGTTATGCATTAGAGATAAAATTTCTTGCCAACTGATAAAAGATATTGTGAGTTCTTGCAGGGAAGTTGATAAACGGTTTCGGGACATAAGTGATGAACAAGGAAGGGTTGGGTTCTTGCTGAAGAAGACCATAGCTATGAATTTATAAGAAAAGCTCAAAGACAACTAGGGAGAAAAGGAAGTTTGGGTCAAGAATGATCCTTCCATAAAAATCAATCAAATGAGTTCTTTGGTAGTAAATGTATCCCTGACAGAAGTGTTGCCCCACCCATTTTAATTTGTGAAGAAAAATATCTCATTCAGCATTAACAAAATAAATGAAAATTTATGTAAAAGGTGAGATATATGGCCTTTTTGATGACAGAAGTCTGCATAAATGCTACGGTTGAAAAATAAGGCCATTGATTTCCTCTATTATGGCTTGACGAGTATCACATCTACCATGATGTAAGGCTAGATTAATTTTCTTCGATATTTGAATGAGGATGCAAATGGTTCCACAAATCGAATGGTCCAATCCCTCAGGTTGAAGTTGGAGCAAAGTGTCCTTTACCCATGATTTAAGGTCAGGAAAGTCTGTATGAGAAATTTTACGAGAAAACAACCAAATCATAATGATCTTATCATAAGGGGCAAGAGAAGAAAAGATGTTCTAAAGTTTTCTGAGATAATCTCAATTGATTATATATTAGAAAAAATGTGTTCCATAAAATGTGTAGTTCTGATTCAAATAATTAAAAAGTAATTAAATAAAATAAGACCGCCACTGTTGAGACCATTGCCAATCTTTTACAAGTTTCACTTTATATTTTTTTGTTTCGCATTGCAATTGATTCCTTTAATTTTATTTTCTTATAGAGGAAAAAATTAATTATAAGTCCCATACAACAACAACAACAACCAAGCCTTATCTCACTAAGTGGGGTCGGCTACATGGATCGCACGATGCCATTGTGCTCTATCGGTAACCAAATCTTTAGATATATTATTTACTAAAAGATCT
This sequence comes from Mimosa bimucronata, assembly GCA_037074515.1. Lineage (NCBI taxonomy): Eukaryota > Viridiplantae > Streptophyta > Magnoliopsida > Fabales > Fabaceae > Mimosa > Mimosa bimucronata. The sequence goes on from CM073446.1 coordinate 10,664,071, forward strand.
CGCTCTACAACTTCACTGAGAAGAGGTCTTTCAAAATCTCCAGATTAATTGGAAGTCCCATACCCATAGGACTTGGATTATATTAATTCCCAAGAAAAAAAAAACCATTTTACCCCTTTTATTTAAACAGGTAAAAACAATTCAGGAGCAATGGGGTGCGCGCACGATCATGTCTAAAAGAGGAAGAAGTGTACAAAGGCTGGAATTCATGTGGCTTGCTATTGGCATCAAATCCATCATTTATCATTTAAGGATGCATTTGGATTAGTGGCGGAGAAATAACTTTTTTTCAATCTAACTTTTTTAGTAGTAAGATTGAATAAAAGTCATATTGTGTTATATGATTAATGTTTGGATTTATGATGATAGAAGTGACTTTTTTTTCAATCTGACTTTTAGAAACATGTTTGGATTATTCTTTTGAAAAGCAAATTTAGATGAAAAATTACTAAAAAGGACGTGATTCTTATTAAATAATGGATAGATATATAATATGCATATATTCTTATAGTTTAGAAAGAAAAAATGAAATTTGTAACATTGTAAGAAATTATTGACGATTAGTGGAGGTGATTAGGGATTAATTAATAGAAATTTACGAATTATTCGAATATTTGAGGAATTTAGGGTGTTTTTGAGGATCTTAAAGGCTTAATTTCTCCCTTATTTTAAGAAAATAATTTTAAAAAAAATTATATTATTGGCTCAAAGTAGGATATATTATAGGAGAAAATAGTTAGAGATTATTATGGTAACTTTTTGGAGATAAAAAGGAAATTTTAGATGAAAAGAAAATATCTTATTTGAGAATTTTAGGGGTCCAGTATTCTAATTTTCCTACCACTTTATTTCTTTTCTTTTTATTTTTTCCTCTTCCATTCCTTTCTCTCTCCACAGTGGGATTGGACGTTTTTTAAAAAGTAGTTATTGATGAGCTTCACCCTAAAAGCTCAGTTGACACTAGAAGCCTACTCAAACAAGAAACAAATCAGAGCATCAACTTTCACAGCCCAACTGGGCTTTTGGCAGAGCCGGGAAAACGGGTCAAACCGCGGGTTGCGGTCAAACCCGCACCTTAAAGGGTTGGGAAATCCCCAACCCTAACCCTTTAAGGCGGGTTGGCCCACCAGCCCGCCACTTTTTAAAAAAAAATACTTTTTTATTTAAAAAATGACATAATAAAAAAATTATAAATCGAACAAAAATTTATCATCATTGCCTCAGTCCTCAGATAAAATATAATACTCTAAATACCATAAAAATGGGCTCCATAATTACATATTTTTTTGTATGAACATCTTTTTAGTTTTATTATACTAACAATATTATTAATAAAGTTTAGATTATATTATACAAATACCACAATTTGTTATGTCAACCACGATTTATATTAGTGAAGTGTCTAAAAAATACCTTATGAATTAAAAATGGTGTTTTTCTATTTTTTTTAATAAAATATATATGGCGGGCCAACCCGCCAACCTGCAGGCCGCACGGGTTGGGATTTCCCCAACCCTAACGATGTTCAACCCGCGGGCAGGTGGATTGAACCCATATTACCGGCTCTAGCTTTTAGGTCACAAAACGTGATCCCAAACACTCACTAAAACACCGAACTGGAGATATGTTTTATACTAGTGGTATGTGTCAAACTTCATCTTATCATCTTCGATAAATTTGTGTTGTTTGAAAAAGAAAAGTTAAAATCTTCCATAGGAATATGATAGGGGCAAATGTTTGAACATAGAAGACATACTTAAATGTAAAATATAGTGATTTTATTGTTGTTCTTATGATTTAAATTGGACTGTAATTTATTGTTAATTAGGATTTTCCAATGTTAGCTTTTCTTTTTGGATTTCTCCTCCCGTATCCTAGGGCAGGTTATCTTTTAAGCACATCAATGGCACCAAACTAATCCGGATTATTGATTGTAGGCACCTTGATGAGTTTGCTTTTCTTTTTTAAACAACAAAAGTGTATCAAAGATGAGAAGATGAACTTCAACACATACCACTAGTACTCCCTCCCTTCCTAAATATAGGACCTATTTAAGGAGGTGACTTTGGTCCTAAATATAAAACATCTTTCTAGTTGTTTTCAAATTTTCCCCAAATTATCCCTATTAATACTCCTCTATAATAAAAAAAACAAGAGAAGGAGGGTGAGGACATATGTAGATGGTTATAATATATTGGTAATATCATGTAGATTTAACTAACATAACTAACATCTTTAATCCAATTAAATTAGGTAAATATGTGTTATATTTAGGATTCGAGGAGTATAAAACATAACTTCAGTTTGGTTTTTCAGAAGATGGATCAGAGATAAAGTTGGAAAGCTTGCTTGCTCTGAACATTAGAGGGAGATATTCAATCTCTATTGTTGCAGCTTTCATCTTCTATCCTTTTTCTTCATATGTTCTGGTTTTTTCTTCCTTTCTTCTCTTAATCTTACGTAATCTCTTGGTCAAGATTTCCATAACAATCATATCTAAGAGGTGGAAGGCAGTGGAGGCTTGCTTTCTCTAAATCTTTAGAGGGAGAGATTTTCCTCTCTAATATTGCAGTCTCAATCGTTTTCTGTTCTATGTTATTTCCTTATCAGCTTCTGATCCTACTGATAACTCCTAGAAATTCATGATTATTTGAGTATATTTGTCTTAAGTTTTTGTTTATTATTTATACATTTTGGGAAAAATGCTCGTTTGATTTTCGGTTGCACATTATTGTATATTTATGTAGATTTTGATTATCTTTGTAGTTAATTTCTTATGTTGTTTTATGTAATTTTTGTAGAAATAATTTGATGCAATAAACAAGAGATTTTAGCCCTCCACCAAACTCCCAATTGAACAAAAATAAGAAGAAGCCAAAGATCAGCCCAAGAAATAAAGAAAACAGAGCAAAGCACCAGAATAAAGGTGACTTCGCCGTGGCCTCGCCGCGGTGAATGCCACAGAGAGCGACAATTGTTTCTATCATTTTTTTTTGGACTTCGCCGTGGGCTCGCCGCGGCGAGACCCACAGCGAACTGCTTATCAGACACGCTTTTTGGACAGAACAGGGGGCGTTTCAAGTGATATAAAAGCTAGGGCTTTGTTCAGAGCCCTCATTCTTCGACTTCTGGGCATATTTTGGGAGTGTTTTGCTCTACTAGGGCTTGGAGCTTGGTGGGGATTTGGCTTGGGCTTGGAGCTTCAGAGAGATTTGGGCTTCCTCTCTTGGTTTATCTCTTCCTTCTTCATTCTCTTCTCTTGTTCTGTTGTAATGTTGTATATATATGCTCCATTGGAGTTGTAGAACATGAGTAGCTAAATACTTTGATTCTAAGATTATTTTGAACCCTTGTATGTATTGATTCTTGATTCCTCCTCTTAATTTGTGATTAATGATATCTATGTGCTTATTTTACTCCGTTCTTAATGCTTCTAAGTGCTTGATCACCATTTAGATGTTGGGTTCGCTTGATTTATGACTCGAGAGAGCTAGGTTGAGTGTAGAACTTGGGTAAAATAGTGCAAGAACCGAAAGTTTGCATGACAAATGGATGGTTTTGTTGGTAAGATAGAGATATACTTGCTAGCCTTGCATAGTCACATTAGGGTTGGAGCTTGATAATTGGGTTTTATTAAATTGTGGCAAGAGATTGTGCAATTAATAGGACTAAACACTTGTTCTTGACTCGAGAGAGCGTTTACGAGTACTCTATGAACCCTAGATTAGCACGTGGTGTCGTTGAGAGCTTCTTTGAGGGGAGGTTAATTGAGCTTTAAGAAGTACAAGGGGGATACATAATCTTAGGACCCATTTTATCCTTGAAGTTGGAGAATCACTTGTTTATAGTTTTATTTTCATTTAGCATAGGTTTATTTTCTTAGTTAATTTTCAATCTCAACATTTGTGTCACTCAAATTGAGCGAGAGTGTGATAATCATTGTTTGACCAGGTTTTGGATAAATCCTCGTGGGAACGATACTTTACTTACTACTTTATTACTTGACGCGACCCGTGCACTTGCGGCGCAGAGCGAACACCTACATCAAGATATAGATTTTCGTTTTGTGGTCTTCTATTTTATTGCTCTGGTTATCAGTGGTTACTTGTGTTGTTATGCTTTGTTTTTCATCAAATCTCATTATATGGCTAGCGTGACATCTGGTTATTGAAAGAATCATTTTCTTTTCTTGAGGATTATCTCCAAACACTTTATTCATGTTTCGAAACTTCAATCTCTGTTCTTCCAGCATCCTTTAGATAGAGCGTATATTAAATCAAGGTTCATGGAGATTAAGGAACTTTTTATGTATCTTTTCTCATTGGATTCCTGACATGTCAGTTCAACATTTGAATATTGAAGAAGCTCATATTTGGATCTCAATTTATGGTTTACCCATTGAGTATTACACTGGACACGTTGGAAGGATCATTGGTAGATGGTTTGGTTATTTTGTTAGTCTAAATCCATCTAGCAAGAAACAAAACTCAGGCTTTCGGATTAAGGTCTGCATGTCCTTACGCTGACCTTCACTCTTCATTCCTTAGGAAGTTTTGCTTTCTTCAGGGACACGTGTTCAGTCAACTTTTTTTAGGGAACAAGTCAGGATCCTATTTTGGTTGTGTGGTTCCTTGTTCCATACTTCAAAGCATTGTGCACATGCGTATTCCTCTCATGGATTAAACGTGTTGTCTAAATTTGCTGGTCCATCATCTACACACATTACTTTTCAGCACAAAAAAATATTTTATCAGGCGCATGACAGGGCTTTCAATTTAGAGTCAACTGATCATCATTCAGTCCATTCTTCTGAAATATTAGTTGCTGGTTTAAAACGCTCCAGAGAATGGACTATTGAATCCACCAGGCCCAAAACTCAGAGATTGAACTTAAGCTCTATTATCTATTTTGAACTCTTTAAGGATGAGGACACCTGGCAACCATTTAAGTTTGCAGCAACACGTAATCAAATTTCCAGAAAGAGGTCATCAGCTGTTATGGATGAATTTTTTCTGCATCAATCACAAAGATTTAAGCATAACTCTCTGTCAAGTATGGTGATTAACATGCCTACATGTGCTGCAAAGTCTTATATCTCTATATTACAGCACGGCTCATTTCTTGATTTCATTCAGAGATCTTGTCAACCTTCTTTAGGGAGATCAGATGATTTGAAAGTGATTAAGCGGTGTCATGTTTTCATTGTATACTCTTCCCTGTTTGAAGATCTCTGTTTACAGTTTTCTCGCCACGTAGCTACGTTTCTTAACATCGCTTAAAGATCGAGTTTCTTCTTCTGCAAGAACATGGGCAGATTTCTTATTACAAGGGGAAGGAAAAGACCATGGGAAGAGTGCTTTTCTCATTCTCTGGGTTCTCACGGAGCTTGTGCCAAAAAGCTCCGTGCATGTGAATGATTATATTAGGAACCTCTAAGTTTAATAGCAGCTACTTATAGGTCCTTCCAGCAATACTGCCAACTACTAATTACTTTATGATTATACTTGGTTGCTTGCATGTTTTTAGTGTTTTTTATGCAGGTTATAAAAGCTTTCTTTTCTTTTGGCTCTCGTGGATCCTCATATTACATCAATGGATGGAAGTATTTCCTTCTTCAAACACCACAAGTGTAGACGTCATCAAACTTCAAATTCATTTGAAGCGTTTTTACGATATATCTTTAATCTCTCTTCAAAATGGAGCTTCCTGGGTGCAGCAACTGCATTCTTCGCTCGTGATGTAGATGATGATAACCGATTTTGTTGTTCTCCTCCTGCAAGCCCATTATTGGAGATTATACTTACTAGTCTCTCTCTTTTGAAAGCCCAAATAGTATTATGCTTTAGTGTGTTATTATATTTTCTTGTATACAGTATAATATCGGGCTCTCTTATTCTCTTATTGACTATATAAGTGAGCATTAGCTTCTAATCATTTACTTATAATGAAATTGTCCTTTTATTAGAAAAAAAAAAAAGATGGATCAGAGATTGGATTACTCCTTCAGACACGATTGTGTGCATCCGACAACTCCTCTCCGTAGTTTCTAATTTGTTTTTACCTAGTTAAATAAAAGGGGGCAAAATCTTTTTCCTTTAGGAATTAATATAATTTAGGTCCTATGTAAATTTCAATTAATTAAGGAATTTTGAGAGACTTGATCATAATTTAACGTCATCCATAGGATCTAGAATTAATTTTTCCTTTGGGTATTTTGTGTCATGTGCATTTGTTAGTTCTTTGGCAAGCAAATATAACTTGTTAGTTCTCTGGCATCAAAGTTGAGGCTTTTTAAATGTTAACTGTGAATCATTAATATAAGATTAGTTGATTAATTTAAAAAGAATTTAAAACTTAAACTATAGTATATATTACATGATCTCTCCGAAATATTTATTTGTATCATTATATTATATGTCATTATATAATTGAGGAAATCTATTCTAGAGAAAAATGATACATATAAATATTTTTAAATAATTTATTTAACTTATTTAATCTCTTAAAATTTGTTGATTAGGTTTTATATTAAGGACAAAAAGTAATTTGTAATATTTAAAATTTATCGAAAAAAACTTTCATATCTAACTTTTCTTTCTCTTTTACATTTGTGCGTCCATAATTATGCTTGAAGCTTCAGCGAAAAAAAATTTTAAAACAATTTTCCATTACATTTAATTACTTTCTAATTAATACCATGATATTTTTATCATTCCCCCCAAAATTTTCAACAAAAAAAAATCCTTTTGAACGTTACATTCCTTCATGGATCAATAAGTACGTATTTATAATTTACCCTCATTTTGGTTTTAATCCTAATAGTTTCAAGTCAAATATTTTGATCACTCTAAAAACAAAATGGTTTAAGTTTATATTAAAATATAGGAACAAGCAATTTAGACCAAAAGAAACTTGAAAGCGAATCCGCAAATCACAAGAAACAAACATTGTATTAACCCTTCGTATTATTATTTATCCCATTTATAACAGAAAAAAATTTTGAGTGTATATATATATATATAACAGTATGCACTTGTTTTGTTTCCCTAAATGAAAAAATAACACGTCTATTATGATGAATGTGTGCATGAGTGCATAAAGCAGTATGCACTCAATACCTGGAATTACGATCCAAAAAATTCGTAAAAGTTTTTTCATGAATAACATGACTAATAAAAACTGGCACACTGAAGCAGACAATAATTATCATAAAACAAATGCAAGCCAAGCAAAAACATCAATGGGATAACTTATAGATGCTTAGCTCCATAAAGGAATATTAATTGCATCACCAGAATATCTATATATGACATAAAACAACTATGTTAAAGCAACATGAATGGCAAAGTGTCCAAAAATTTCAAGCTTTGGTAGACATCATGGGTCATTTACAAATGGACACATGACATGAAATTAGTTGCAATAACTATTTCAAACATGGTAGTCAGAATCTTATGAATCTCGATTCGTATCTTACGATTCGATTCGAAAATGGGTGAAAAAGATACGAATCTATTGATGTATCTTTTATATGCATGTATCTCACCTGATTCATGCGATACAAGCCAGAATCGATCATGAATCTTACGATTCACGATACGTTTCGATGTATCTTTATCCCTATGCTAGAAAACCTTTATTCTTTTAAAATTGTGTTGGTTTCATTGCTATGATGTTTACTTTTTAAATGCTAGTTTTATAAAATATAAAGTGTTATTTGCCAGTAAAATGCTGACGTTTACAAATTTTTGATCTTTTCTTATTAGAAAACTACAGTTATATCATCTTTAATATTGATCATGAATCTTACGATACATGATACGATTCGATTCACGATTCCAAAAATAGGATTTTCGATTCACGATTCGTATCCCGATTTGATAACCTTGATTTCAAATCTCAAGGAAATGATAAATAGGGGATTCTTTCGGTCAGGTAAAATAAAGATAGTTGAATAGCTGTCTTACTATTCTATTACAGCCTCAAAAACTATCACCCTCATATACTTTGTCAATCTTCATCGTCAGAGCTAGCTTCATCACTGCTATAATCACTACTGTCACTCCCTCCAAGATCCAAATTCACGGGCTGCACCTGAATAACTTCAGGCGGCTTGTGTGGAGGAACGTGCGGGCGTATTTGTTGTTCATTGAACACAGGTACATTAAGGGAGTCCATTGGTGGCAATGGCACAGGATCCCCGGGTTTCCAGCCAGGAGGAGGCTTAATTGGCAAATCAACAGGCAATTCCACAGGCATCCCAGGCTTCCAGCCAGTTGGAACAGTAAAATTTGGAGGAAGCAATCCTTGAATTGCTGTCAAATTGGCAAGTGGATTCGTTTCCACAGGCTGAGGTGGAGGCTCAATGATAGGCTCAATCGTTTTCTCTTTAGTCTCAACCACTTTAGGCAATCCAATATCAAGGTCAGCAAAATTATACAACTGTGATGCTCGCATTTGCTCCTCTTGAGGTGCAGGGGGCAGTAAGCCACGAAGAGGAGCTTGCCCAGCTCCAAATTCCGGTGATGCAAAAGTAGTGTAACTTATCTTATGAGCATAGGATAGTATATCAGATAACTTTAGCTGCGATGACACAGTTGTTGAGTTCAAAGAATCTTCCTCATTGCTCTCTCCTGATTTCAATCTCTTAGGTCGTCGATAATCAGAATAATCATCAACAAGGATGTCAAGAACTCGCTCAGCATCTTTGAGTTTGCTGGCAAATGCAAGCATCCCTGTATCTCTGATGCGAATTTCTCGAGCAAGCTTCTGCTTAGCATCTTGTAGATCAAGAATTTCTTGGAGCTCTGCAACAGCTTCAAAGATTTGGGTTTGAAGAGATGTGAAAAGTGAAAGAATCTCCTTGGTGGAGGAAGGAGAAGACTCTAAAGAGGTAGAAGACTGTGGTTGGGTTTGTGAAGAGAGAAAAGTGGGGATGGATCCACGGAAGGCGGTGACCCAAAGGGATCTATTGGGAGATACTTCAAAGAGCTTAGAAGCCAAAGAAGCCATTTGGAGAAGAAGAGCTTGAGCTCTAGGGAGAGGAGGGAGAAGTGAGAGAAGTGCAGGGGAAGGAGCATTGGAAGCATGTTGATGGTGGAGTTGAGGGTGATGGGATTGGGATGGAGGAAGCTTGGGAGGAGTAGGGTTTTGAATGGAGGGTGAATTAGGATTTGTGAGGCCTAGTCGTGCCGGGGATTGCACAATTTGGTGTTGAATCATCTTAAATCAATGTATCTGCACAACAAGAAATTAGGGCCAAGCTTTTTGTTAGCTTCCATTTGACCAAGAAAAAACTGCTAATTGAGGTATTTATATACACGAAAGCAAACACAAATAGCCTTCCAACTTTGGCATAAGTGACCAACATTTAACACAAAAGGAATAATGTGTCTATTCAAAGAACACAAATCTAAAGAGTAAAACAGAGAGAAGTAAGCAATCACACACAAGTAAAGGCAACTGAGACAGGAGGAGCACAAATACAAAGTGACGTCAGAACATCACAACAACACACCTTGCCAGGAAAATAAATAAATGAAAAATTGTAAGTACTAGCAACTAGACTTTGCTTTGCCCACAGCAACTACAATCTGCATATGTATATTAAATATATATATATAAGGAAAAAAAAACCTTTCTTTTTGAGGTCACTATAACATGTATCTAGTGTCTCTCATGCGTCCTAGTTTTATTAAACCCCTACCCTTATGGAAGTGATTATTTGTCTTTTTATTTTGCTTAGGGGCAAATGGTATTGTCCCCTAATTTCTTCAATCCTATAACTGAATATTTATACGCAACCATATATCGGCATATTTATAACATAGCTAATCCTTACCCTAAAATTGAAAACAACACTTAATATCTAATTCTTAGGATTTAACCATTTGATTTAACACTTGAGGACTTCGTTTACAAAGATCAGATTTCAATCTTCAATTATCATTCAAGGCATCAAAATAATGAATCCTAAAAGAATTTCCAGCTTTATTCAATCCTCCTAAATACTTCAACAATTCCTCTTTAAAGTCAGGAATTTTACAGCACCTTTCTAAATGTTTTCAAATCTCTATTTCATACTTCATAACTATAAATTTCAGCACCCCTACTTCAAATAATCATTAATTTAAGAATCTCTAATCCCATTTAACTATAACGACTATTTGAACATCAAATGGTAGCTTAAAATTCATTCCAAACCTCCCAAACAACTTTAAGTAGCTTTGTAATCACTTATATAGCCTTCAAATATCTCTAAAAATACTGAATGGCTAATTCTCACCAAAGTTTATACCTTCATGGCAAAGTTTCTGGTTTGATTTAAAAACATCCATCACAGTAACTACCAACTAATTTCCCATAGTCAAAATAACTTAAGCAATAACATAGCTTAAAACAAAACCATATCCCTTGCCAAAGTTTCGGACAGCACCACCTCTCATATTGCAGAAAATCTATCAACTTTTACTCTTCCAACCACACACACACACACACACGTTGAAATTTCCAGGTCTAAAAAGGCACTGAAAAGAACTGACACAACAACAATAAAAAGAATATATCCCAAAATTCTCTTATTCAATCTTTAGTCTATGTCCACCACCACTTGCTTTCCATTAACGCTTCAAGAGGCCTTGCTCTCATTCAGGAAAGAATTCCAGATTTGAAGAAAAATACACCAACCATTAAAACCTCATCTTATAATGATATAAAGCCACAATCAAACACGCAATATCATGATAGACATCTAATCAACTAGGTAATACTAATTTTATAGTTTATTAAGCAGCTACCCTTCCTTTAAACCCTTTTTGTTCAAAGAATCTGAAAACCCTGAACAATGAACAGTAACAATAAGTTTGAATATCACAAATCAGAGCTCAAACAACACATTAAGAACCGATTCTCTAAATCAAATATTTAACCTTTACTTGTTCTTCGTTTTAATTGGTGATTACCTTCGAAAAATCCCAACTTTGGTTCGAACCTCTTGACCCATCTCATCCAAATCAGAGAAATCGAAGGTCAAGGAAGATGCAGGAAGCTTACCTGAGTTTGAATCCGGAATTCCGTACACCAACGGCTTCTCCCTCCGGTGGCAACGAAACGACAACGAATTTTCCGGCGACCTTCTTCGCTCTCTCTCGCTCTCTGTTCGTTGAAGAAGAAGATGGAAGATCGATGATGATGGAATGATGAATTGACGGGGCGGCAGAGTATTTTTACGAATTGTTCGAAAAGACTGTGTTACCCTTGTAGGCTCCTCTTCATTATTACTCCATTTCTATCCGTAAAATCTAGCTGAGTTTTTTGGAAAATCTTAAATAAATTATTAATAAATTGATTTATTGATGTTTTTAATAAATTGATTTATTTGACATATAAGATAACATATAATATAACAATACGTAAAATATATTATGATTAAGTTTTTAATTAGCTTCATTAATTTCTCTAAAAAATAGTCAATTAAGTCTTATATTAAATAAAGAAGAAAGTATCTTTGATCCCATTTAATATTTTCAGTTATATTCTCCTTTATCAACCTCTTTAAACCTTGATAAAAAAAAAATCTCTGAAAATTAAGTTTTGGCTATGTTTTAAATTTTCTTAAGAATACCTCTATATCCAAACCAAAATTATTACTAATTTTTTGAGGTTTAGTAAATAACATAATTTGAATGAAGATTTGGCTATGAATATGAAATTATTAGGATGTTATTTAAAAATTAGAGAGCCTCCTAAATGAATTATTTGATTTGGAGGTGTTCTTAAAATGGTCAGATCAAAAAAATGGTCGGGATCAGAATGAAACAGTTAGAACGGGACAAAAGTGAACACCCAACCTGGAACTAAGGGCGGGTTGAACTTGGTCTACCGAAATGGTTTAGATTGATCCACTAATAATTTCTTTAAAAAAAACACTGTTGAATGTAGTGGAAATATTCATGAGATAACGAGATAAACAAACTGTAATAAAAATTTTATGACCTGAAGATGTACTGGTACAATTTTATACCAAATTTAAATAAATTATTACTATTTTAGAAATATATATACACACATATAATAAAAATATAGTTTATAAATTATTATCATCGTTGGGTTGGTGTGGACTAAGTAGTCAAAGGGCCTGTTTGAATTAGCTTCTGAAGAATAATTTCTCAGAAAATAGCTGAAAAAGTGTTTTTTTCAGCTTTTCTGAAAAAGTTAAAAAAATAGCTTTTGATGAAATGAGAATATTTGGATGGTTGTTGTGAGAATGATTTTTTCTATGTATAAATTACTAAAAATGACATAAGTTTAATGTGTTGGGAAAGAGAGAGGATAAGGGCATTTTCGGTATTTCAATATGACATTTGTAATGATGGTATATTCTGCCTCGTACTTCGCGTAAAAGCTGAAAAAAGTTGTAGCCTATTTGGATTAGCTTTTAGAGAATAGGTTCTGAGGAAAAAGTTGAAAAAAACACTTTTCTGAAAAATTAGCTTTTGTAAAAATGAGAGTGTTTGGATGATTGTTATGAGAATGACTTTTTCTGTGTAAATTACTAAAAAGGACATAAGTTTAATGTGTTGGGAAAGAGAGAGGATAAGGGTATTTTTGGTAGATCATTATGACATGTATAATGATGATATTTTTTTACCTCGTATTTTGTGCAAAAAGGGAAAATTGTAACTTATTCAAAACCTAGGTTTTGGTGGCAAAAACTTAGGTTTCCAATCAAAAAGTGTTTTTCACATTTTTTTCAAGTGTTTGGCTTACCTTTTTTCAAACCTAGGTTTGGACTCAAAACCTAGGTACCTAATTTTGAACCCAAACATAGGTTTATTAAAAAAAAGTGTTTGGCTACCATTCCAAACATAGGTTTGGACTCAAAACCTAGGTTTTGTTTGGTCGCCAGACAGGCACTAAATGCCCAATCCAAACTCTAGCTAGTCTAACTCAGTAGTCGAATTAATCCAGTCCTTTCTAGTATTGCTTCGAACTCTTTTTTTTTTTTTTTGGATCAGGCTATGTTTATTGTTTAGACGAGACAATGTCCGAGGGTGGGTCACAGCGTTACATGTGCAGCCCTACGTTTGAGACATCACAAAGGTATGATTACTCCACTTTATGTCGAATAAATGAGGAATTATTCACATTTTAATATTCTATCATTCATAAGCATAACTAAATAATTCCATCTCTTTATCATAACAGTATAGTTCACTTTGGATTAGCTTTTGAAAAATATCTTCTAAAAAAAAAGGTGAAAAATGTTTTTTTCAGTTTTTCTGAAAAAGCTGAAAAAAAATGGTTTTTAATGAAATGAGAGTGTTTGGATAATTGTTGTGAGAATGCCTTTTTTTATGTGTAAATTACTAAAAATGACATAAGTTTAATGTGTTGGGAAAGAGAGAGGATAAGGGCATTATGATATATTTCTACCCCATACTTCGCGTAAAAGCTGAAAAAAGTAACAGCCTGTTTGGATTAGTTTTTAGAGAATAACTTTTACCGAAAAAGCTGAAAAAAACTTTTTTCAACTTTTCTGAAAAATGGCTTTTGATAAAATGAGAGATAAATATACCATAATGCTAACATGAATTAAAAGTTAGCATGATGAAGATAAGTTTTTTCATTTATTTCGGATGCATAACATTTATGATTGACTCATTTGCTAACATGAATGCTAGTTGTCCCATATTTGATCTTGACATTTCAGAACTTTGATTTGTGTTGTTATGAGAATATTCCATTTGATCCGTTTCTTATAGAGTATATTGTTTTTCTTTGTTTTCTGTTAAAATGTCAATGTCATCAAAACATTGAAAATTGATTTGTGAGCTAATGACCAATTTTCTAGGATTAGAACTAACAAGTTATTAACACTACTCCCTCTTGTCATTAATATATGACATTATTTGAAGAGTTGGTCTTAGCCATAAATATAAGATCTATTTCTATTTTTTGTCCACATGTTTCCACATTTTTCTAATTAATACTCCCTCAACTAATCAAATATGAGATGAATGGATGGAATTAAAGAAGATAATTAGAGTGTTTTAGATAAAACATGTTATATTAGTTAATTTAACAAAAATCCTTAGTATAATCAAATTTAAAAAAATACAAGAATGTCATATATATGTATTTAAGATCGAAGGGAGTACTGAATAAAATTAAACTATAAGTGATCTGACATAAAACACTTTGCCCCTATTAAGTGACATTTTTTAAGTTATCTACTATATTATAAGGTTCATTTTAATACAGTGAGCGAGCACATTTTCTTAACTAGACAAACATTAATTAAATGAATTGTCATGTACAGTAAAAAAATCTATGGATATTTTCATATACATTGTTTTAGGAATTCATACAATATAGACATCATACAAGGTTTGCTTGGAGTATTACACACAAATCGAATGACATTCTCCTATAGGCAAACATGTTATAAGAAGATGTGAAAGTTGTTTTTCTTGTATATGAATTTGTTCCGTCTTCTCATTCTTTATCACCACTATCTTTTCTTTCATGACTGCCTGCACATAATAACTAACCCATTCACTATGAGATACCAGGAAAATAATGTAATGATTGTATTGGGAAGTTTAGTTAGTTTCTTTTTTTACCATGTCCAAGATTAATGGACTTGCCAAAAAAAATTGAAGTCAAAATATAGTCAGGATTTGTATAATCAGTCCCTAACAATAGTAATTTAAAAACACATAAAAAAAAAACGATACATGTATTGACGTTTCACGCATTAGACACTTAGTTACAATGATATCAACCATTATATCTCCTTATATGAAATAATCTTGCGAATACACTGTTCAAACTCAAAAGTCCAACAATAATTATATAACAATACTACTCCAAGTCATAATGAGTAGCAGTTAACAAGAAATAATAAGCTAACCAACTCATATGGTAAACTTTAATTTAAAAAATGACAAGAATTTACTGTAAGGACCCTCGAACTGTATGGGGTGGCTTTGTTTTTACTCAATTAACAACAACGCCCATATGATTATTCTTCCCAAGTCATTTTATGTTACTTACATTTTTTATAAGATGGTTGACCCTTATAATTTGATGAAATTTTAATTTTGATCAATGTAGCTTTAAATCATTGTTTTTATTATGTACCTGTAATCTTCACAATGATTTTGAGTTTAATGACATTAACTTCAAATGAACATCATTAAGTACATTTATCAAAACCAGAACTTGTTAAAAGTCTAATGTCTAGAACAAAAGCACAATTTTTAGTTATGATCTCTATACTTTTAACCATACTAAGCTAACCCGGCCTTGCCCGGTTGGGTCAGTTTAGAACCCGCTGACCCGGCCACACCAACTCAGAGGATTTAGCAACCCGGGTAACCCGGGGTAACCTATCGCAGCCCGGACTTAACCCGGGTTACCCGACGAGTTGGTAGGTCGACCCGTTTTATTTTTAATTATTTAAAAAAAACAATTTTTACCTTTTTTATGGATATGAATTAAAGGAAGCAATATTGGTCAAAATTAATAATGGTTTTGGTGTTAATAACTATTAGTTTAATAACTAAATAACTGTAGACATGAATATTTTGTTATCATTTAATTATTTTGATATTTTACTATGAATAATATTTATGATTATTTTTTATGATGTCATTGGATGGTCGATTGTTACTGTAATATCGATATGTAAAATAAATTGTAAAGAGTTTTGAATAAATATATGATTATTTTGTTAGTGATTCAATGTATTGAATTAATATTGAAGGTAGAAATTATTTAATATCAATATAATATGATGTCAATTTGTGAAACCAATTGTGAAGAATGTAGGATACTATAACGATTTTTTGATTGTGATTCAAGGTGATGAAATAGAATTTATTGTTTGAATTTTGGAATGTGTTATGAGATTTTAAATATTTTTTATTTTTTATTTCTCGTCAGGCTGACCCTCTAAGTCAACTACTGGCTGACCCACTGTCTCGACCGAATCAATGCCCGATTCAGGTTTGATTACCTTGCTTTTAACAGATTTTAGTTTTGGTTCATCTATATGGTAATACTAATATCAAATCAAGTCTTTATAAAACTACACGGACTAAAACCCACGATTTGGATATGAAAGAAACAAAATTAAAATTTGAGCAGACTATAAGGATCAGTAATGGTAATCAATGTATAAATTAACAGAAGTTGAAATCTTATCTTAGGTGGAGTTGAATTAAAAAAAATTGTATATAAATGAAAAAATGCATAAACAAAATGACTTAAAGTTTTAGATTTTTTATAAAGCGAAGGCAATAATATTTTGTTGGTTGTACAGATGATGAAGTCAATCATACAGTAGATGATTTAAGTGATCATACTTTATTTTCCCCTAATAATTAAAATGCAGTGGCAGTAATTCATAATCTATATCTGACTTTATGATACTATATTGGCCTTCATTTATACGCTTTCAAAAAAAAAAAAAGAATCTAGTCATCCAACTATACGGCTCATTATTATGTGATAGAAGGACTATGATTTAAATTAAGGTTAAATTCTATAAACCCCTTGAATTTTGGTGAAGTAGCATATAACCCCTAAACAATTTAAAGTTTGAATCTAACTCCCCTAAACTTTTATGTTTTTATAACTTACCCCTGCCTTTGATTTATCGTTATTTTTTGACGGAAATTGCTACGTCAAATTAACATAAGGCACTTCATCGTATCTTATGTGACATCCTATTAATGTTGTTCTGAGAGTTGGAAGAGGTTTACATAGCATAGAGATAGAAGTAATGAGGTTTAATGTTTTTTAATGATAAAATTATAGTTTAACCCTTATATGAAAATGATATAGTTATCATAAAATTATTAATCTATGTGAGATGTCACATTTTTTTTTGGACTTAAGAGATGTCACATATGATGACACATAGGAATTGAAGTGTTTTATGTTAGTCTGTCATAGCAATTTTCTTCAAAAGATAATAATAAGTTAGCTGTAAAGGGTCTATAATAAAAATAAAT
The DNA here is from genome assembly GCA_037074515.1 of Mimosa bimucronata. Classification (NCBI taxonomy): domain Eukaryota; kingdom Viridiplantae; phylum Streptophyta; class Magnoliopsida; order Fabales; family Fabaceae; genus Mimosa; species Mimosa bimucronata. The sequence continues at coordinate 10,681,092 of CM073446.1, forward strand.
AAATTTTAAGGGGTTAAATTTAAAATTTGAAATATTGAAGGGTTTATATGTAAGTTTTATAGAATTTAGCCAAAAATTAACAAAGTTAAATCCCCTTAATATTTTAGTTTTTTTTTAGTAAGGACCCCAGAAATGAAATTATCGTTATATTTTTAATGGAAATTGTCACACGAGATTAATAGAAATTAAGAGAAGGTACATCACATCATATGTGCATCCCCCATAATATCACGTGTGTGAGCCAATAATTTTGAAGCAATTATACATTATTTTTAATTGAGAGGTATAACTATCATTCTATCTTTTAAGTTCTTTGCGCCTCTTATTCTCCGTACCGCTTGCCCACCCTTCAAAATGACAGATATATCATATCAAAATGACAAAATTAATATTCTTAATGATAAGAGATAAAAAAATTAAATTTTACAAGGTCAAAGAAAAATAAATTTTAAATTTAAGGGAGTAAACTAAAATTTAAAATAGTCTTTGAAAACCCAAACATATACTTCAGCTGAAAATATTAATTCTACCATTCTCTTAATATAAGACAAAGTTCACCCTCTTTTTAAAAGTCTCAATAAGCTAAATAATGTAAGTAATCATATCACGTGGTATATTTGTTTTTATATAACATATGTGGTATATTTAAATTATATATTAGTTTATAAGTCAAATCAAGTAATATGAAAAAAAATTACGAGAAATCAATTTATAAGTAATTTATTTAGCTATCTTATAATTTTATAAAAAAAATTAATAAGGTCATATATTATGGAGCGAATGGAGGAAGTATATATTATAACTAAATCTTTTATTTGGTGCTTATAGGAAAATCCCACAAAAATTCCTTTGAAATTTGAAAAGGACAAACCAATCTCTCAATCTCTCAAATTTAAAAAATCTCATATTTCATGGAGGAATCATGGATTTGGATATCTTATGAACAGACACAAGTGCCCCTATAATTTACAAATTTATCATAAGTCTTCACAAGTTAAACATAAGGATTTTCATCTTGATCACATAATTTTAAAATTCATGTTAATAATTTACAACTATATTTTTTTCTATTAGTAACTGACAATGCACATGTTGAGAAATATCCTTATACTAATATTCACAAATTCAAGATATGAAATTTCAACATGATCAAAACAATTTTTAAGTTCATATCAACAAATTATTAAGACTCCAATTATTGATGGTATTTGTGCCTTTTGATAATATATGAAAATCCTATATTTCTCCATGAGTATGACTTGGGACTTCTAAAAATTTAAACGACTGATTTGTTCTTTTCCATTTTTAAAAGCATTTTTGTAGAAATTTCCCTTATTTCTACATGTTATTCTCAAAATAAATAAAGAGAAAAAAAATCAATTTCTTCTGTTTATCCCTCTCCCTCTCTCTCTCTTCCAGCTAACTCTCACACTCTTTACTCATTTCACGACCATCTTGTCCTCTCTCTCTCTCTCTCTCTCTCTCTCTCACATACAGAGACATTTGATTTCTACAGAAAGAATAATGCAGATTCTTGCCACATTCCTCCTTGTATCGCAAGCCACAAGCTAACATTTCCTAGATCCAACCTCTTCCACCCTCAAAAATTAACCCCAAAATAAAATGGGTGGCCTTAGAGAATCATGGTGTTTCTGCAAAGGCGTTAGCAAGTCAGAGAGAATGAAAGCCGCCATTTTTTCCGGTAAAGCTCAAGCCTTGGCCACTATTTCCACCTCCTCTAATGGGATCTCTGGTGCTGGATTCTTGATCCACCGTAACTTGCTTTTGACTACACATGCTAATCTTCCCTCCGTTTCTGCCTCTGAATGCTCCGAGATCCGCCTCCAAAATGGTGTTGCTTCAACTCTTGTTCCTCACAGGTACTTTCTGATTTCTGGGTTTTTTTTTCTTTTTTCTTTCTTTTTTTTGGTCACATTTGGTTTCAAATTGTTGGGGATGGTCTATGGAAAATGAGAAGAAATTGAATGGAATTGACTTTTTTTTTTTTTTTTTTGGGTAGTTGGGAGGGAAACCTAATAGGTATGATATTGCTTGTATTTAGGCGTTTACTATTTTAGGATTTTTTTAGTTTGTTTGTTTGTGATCTTACAAGGTTCTTTAGTACTATTGTTGGTTTCTACAGTCTCTTACAATTGTCTGTGAAGTTGGAGTTTAAGATAGCAGTGTCAGTTTGTGGATGATATCTCTTTTGATAAATGGTTATTCATGAATCTACAACGGAAAATTTATGATTAATGACAACGACTCAGTGTTCTGCGTTTTGGTTTGGACGGTGAACCAAAAAGGCAACTCGGTTGAATATAAACCAAAATGGAAATTTCCTGTGGATGCCTCTGCAAAATCTCTAGAAATATCCTTTTTATCTGTATCGTAAGCTACATAAAAAAAAAAAAAAAAAAAAAAAGTTGCTCATGAGCTTGATGAAATTACAGTGCCGCTCAAGTATCACTGTGCCTAGAGCCTTAGTAGGGAGCTCCAGGCTATAGCAAGCTATTAATAACCACTCCTTCCACTAATTTCCCCATTAAGAAGATGGATGATGTTATAGAACTAACAAGTACCAACTTGAGAGTATGGACTCTGTGGAGGATTTTAGATAACTGGTTTGACGTGCTTTTAATTCATACATCAAACGTAGCTGTAACATTGTTATAGATCACCATAAATCACCTGTAAATAATGAATTCTTTCTAACTGCTATTGTTCAGAAAGTTTGAACTTCAACTAATATGTGAACTTTTGGGTTACATCATCTTATATGTATAATAAATTCTTATCACAAATTTGTTCCCAAAACATTTCGAGGGATATTCTTACTTCTGGTTTCATTCTCTAGTTAATGTCATTTGTAGTTAGTCAAAGGTCAAGGATGCTAGCGTTGAATGATGCAGCAAGCACATATGACTTCCATGCCTTATAATCTTTTGTGGGCTCATGCTTTATTAGGAACTAAAATATTGGCATTCACATGATAGGCCGGTACTATGAGATCAAAGAAATCCCCTGTGTTCTCCTTATGCTTTATAAAAAATGAATTACAGCATCGGTTCTTGTCTACAATAAATTGACTTGTACATGTGGGAATATAAATTAGCATTTCATCGTCAAAGGCTGAAATGTTGAGATTTATAAGTTAAGCGTTACCCTAATTTAGTCAATTTAACCCTTCAACGTTCAACCCATCCGTTGTTGGCAATCACTGATGCATGACAGTTATCTGATTTTTCCGTTTTCTGGATATAACGTCAGTAGTGACTCAAAATTTTCCGTTATAAACTCGTGTCCTTGAATATATCTTGAATTGGAATAAATAATAATTATCTTTCCATTTATTTGAAATCATGAAAAAGTGAGCTTTTCAATAGTTATACCTGGCACAGCCATCTTAAAGGCAATGTTATTTTATACCACAGCATCTGAGTTATCATATAGTTAAAAGCATTAGCGTATCAAACACCACTAAATTGCAACTAGAACAAATGTGAATATGACGTCGTTCTCTAAAGCTGAAAGTGTTACTTTTTGAAGTCATAATTTTTTTATTGAACTATTTTTTTTTAATTGAATGAATGATCTGTGTAGATCTCAAAATGTATTAACTCTTAAATCCTGCCATGAAATAGTCTGTTGATAAGCTAGTGTTTAAAATGAAGTGTAAAGAATAAAATTCTTGATAAACAGTATAGAGAGGAGAGGCAAGCTCCTATGGTTGGATTTTCACCAATTTCTCATGATAGTAATTGTTCGCTTACAGCAACCACCTTATTGTCCTCTGCTGCTGATGGATGACTTTTGAGTTTTGACCATCTTTAACACCAGGACATGCCCAAGTTTCTGTGTCAAAATATTGGGAAATCTAGAGAGATTCTCGCTAATATTATTCTCGAAGAACTCAGTTCTTTTTTGGGCCCCATTCTATAAGTTAATGTCTACTGAATTTTGTTTTCATAACTCACTCTTTCAAGTTAGTCTTCTAGCTAATGTCATAAAAGAGAGAAAACAGTTACATGTTCAGTACTATACCTCTAAATGGTTTTGTGGCCATCACTGGTTAAATATGAAAATTTGAATTTGAGGATTGTAAAGATGCTTCCTTGTTGTAATACAGAACTCAAGTATTATCAGACTTCCAATTGTACACAGTACACACCATGACGATTCTGATCTAACTCACACACTTAAGTTCATGCAGCATTTCCCATTCAAATGAAAATATGGGGGAAACTGAATAGAGAGTCATATTGATTGTAAATTCTCGAGACTTTTTGTTACTTGGTGAAAATCAAAATTCGCCTGGTCTGTCTTAGTAGATGGTAGAAGTGGATGCAAGGGAGCTATGCGAGATGCCAACAGAAGGTGGATCGGGGGGTTCAGTTGCAAGCTGATCTCGGTACCATCCATGATTGCCGAATTGCTTGCAATGCTACATAGACTCAATTGTGCTGGAACAAGGATTTAAAAAAAAAAAAATAGCCTTATTTTCTAATTGTATGGGAGCCATAGATGTAGTCTTAAGGGGTGTTGATGTAAACCACCCCTTCAAAGAAATTGTAGATGATAGTAGATTACTTTTGTATGGGGATGGGAGGGTGACTCATTCATTCATGCGGAGAAAACCTCATAGTTGCTGATCAATTAGCAAAACTAGCTCTTAGTTTAGATGTCAACTGGTGCTTTTTTGATCAACAACCATCTTTTACACAAAAGATGGGGATTGATGATTGAGGTACCTAGTACCTTGTAAGTTTAACTTTTGACTGGTAATGATATCCAGGTTTCTATTCCAAAAACAAAAAATCAAAACATTAATACTTTGCTCTCTTGTTGTATACATGGCTGAATGAAGAAAAAGGGATCTGTGTTGGGCATTATTACTTGTGTTACCTTACAGCTGATTATATTGCGAGCAGTGCATTAAATGGTGCTTGTGTGAACTGTTTCAGGTTTTTCATCACTAGCTCTGTGTTAGATCTTACAATAGTGGGTATAGATGACGCGGATGGAGAATCAAATGCCCAGGGTCAATGCCCGCACCACTTGAAGACCTGTTCCAAAGTTAATCTGGATCTGGGAAGTGCAGTTTACCTTTTGGGCTACACAGATAAACAAGAGCTCTCTGTTGGTGAGGGAAAGGTAGTCATAGCCACTGACAATCTTATAAAACTGTCAACTGATGGGATTGTATGGAGGCCAGGATCTGCTGGGTTTGATGTCCATGGAAATCTAGCATTTATGATTTGTGATCCAATGAAATTAGCCACATCTCCAAATACCAAATCCTCTTCAACTTCATCATCATCCTCATCCTCTTGGAAAAAGGATCTCCCTATGCAGTTCGGTATTCCGATTCCTGTGATATGTGATTGGTTAAACCAGCATTGGGAAGGCAGCCTTGATGAGCTTAATAAACCAAAACTACCAATAATTCGGTTGATGTCTACCGGCCTGAAGAGTGAGCATTCATGTACTTCCTTCTCACAGCGGCAAGTTTTCAAGTCAACGGAGGCTGACAATAATGATGGCACCGGGTCGTCAGCAAATAATGTCTCCAAGACAAAAGATCAAGGACCAAGCTCTTCAGCTGCTGCAGCTAACACTGTTGAAGAGAGTTTGATCACAAATCATAACACTACCCATGTCCAGGGAATTCCCACTCCAGAAATATATGAATCACCTAGATTAACTTCTAATCCTTTGAGGAGAAAGGAAAATATGCCAGTACAGCTTTTAGACATCAATTTCCCCCCAAGGATCACTAAACCTATAGGTTTACAACAGTCTCATCAAGAACAAGAACCGCATCCACAATGTGCCAAGGAACCTTTAGCAGAAAACCAGTTGGAAGGAGAACCAAACCATAACAGAGGGCCAGCAACTCCTTGCGCAGAGGTTTCATCGACGGGGTCTGTGAATGGAGCTCAAAGTGAGGTTCAATCTAGTTCATCACCGCCAATGCAAGTATTAGACATGCACCACGGATACAGCAGCGAAGAAGAGACTATGTACTCTGCAGAAACTGCTGAGAGTCGCAACTACACAAGTCCTAGAGAGGTGAAGTTTCAGTCAGTAAGAAGGAGCCAGAGTTGTGTTAGTTACAATAGATGGGGTCATAACCAACGGAATCCGGCAGCACGCAAGATTATGATAGAAAACCAGGGGAGCTTCATCAATGGGAAGAAAATGTATTCTCAAGGGGCAACTTCTCAGAGGAGTAATGACTATTTTAGCCCCACTGTATCCTCAATCATGAAACGAAGCAACTTGGATCATCAGACAGTCAGACCCCGGCAAACTTCTGTTCATTCTTCACCAAGATGGATGTTTTGATTTATATATTATATTTATGATACCCCCAATCCGTAGAAAGCATTAGAGAGAAAACAGTAGAAAAAGAGTATAGTTTTTCCCTTGTTTTTCTTTTTTAATGAATTAATGGGCCCTTCTCATTTCCTTCTTTGCAGTGTAACTAAATTATTTTTGGAAACAGATGCAAACACTGGTTATGGTGAATAAGATGTAGATTCCTTCAAAGTTCAAACTGAATGGGCTTGTTTTGTGTTTGGTTTTCCTGGGCGACAAATGAATGGGTTAGATATTGAGTTATGAATATAATTGTGACTCCAAAATGTAATGGTGGGGCTAGAAGTAGTGAGAGTTAGAGGTACTAAAAGAGAACTCGTAATATCGAATTTAATTGAGTTTTGAGGTGCTATTTGTGATAAAAAATATAAGATATGGTAAAAGGGAATTTTTATTACAGTTATAAGGCTCGCAATGTTATATCATAGTAAATGTAGGGTTTTAAAGGGACAACATAAGCTGAATGAGCTGAGAATAGTAAGAATGAGAATGTTGAGATGATGTGTGATCATACAAGAAAAAATAAGATTTGCAATGATCTTATACCAAAGAGTTGGTGTAACATCTATTGAGGAGAAATGGTAGAAAATCGTTTGAAGTGGTTTGTGCAAGTTGAAAGAAGGCCATTAGATATACCAGTGAGGGGTTGGTCAAGTAGTATGTAATTCGTTAAAAAGTGGGATAAGGAGACCAAAAAAAAAAAACACTTAAGGGGATTATTGAGCGGAACTTTTTGATTAATAATTTATCAAAAAACATGGTTTTTAATAGAGTACAATGGCATTGTACACTCCACGTAGTTGACCCCATTTAGTGGGATAAGACTCCGTTGTTGTTGACATAATTTTTAATCCATAAAGTTTGTTCTAAATTTGGGTTTGATTCATCAAGTTCCAAATAATGGTTTTAGTCCAAGGTAAAAAAAAATGATGGTTTTTAGTCCATTAAGGTGCCAAATAGTCTAGATAGTTATCAAAATTATAGTGATCAATATTTTAAATGGAATACATCTTGAGGGCATAAAACATTTAGTTTGAAAATTGAGAGATCAAAATCAAAATGAGTGCAAATTTTAAATATTTAATTAACTAGTACCTAAAATCATACAAGTGAGTGCTACATGACCTCATGAACCAGAGGCTTCAAAACTTGTTTTTGTGAGAACTGTCATTGGCGGCATAACCATATCTCTATTAGCAATCTACCTCGAAAATACATTTTTTAATATAAATTTAATATATTAAGGTAAAATGAAAATTACAGCTCATCAACCAAAACACAAGTATACCTTAAAAGTACAGCATCATAAATTTTATTATGTCTTATTTATGATTAAAAAGCAATGTAGTATTTGTGATTTTTACAAAACTTGGATAAAATAAAAATGTCACTATTTTATTGATTTCTAAGACCTTATTGGATTTTGATAGTGATAATAACCATTCATTAAATTATTGCTATCGAGAAAAGAGGAGCGAAGACTTATCAAGTGTACTTTACATCAAGTAATCCAAATTACATGTGATATGTTCTGAAGTACTCAATGTATTAAAGTATCAAAGTTTCTCTCAAAAGATTGACGAAAAAAAAGATATATTGATTATTTATATGTAGGAGAAAAGAATTGAATCATGAAACATAAAGTCCTTCAACGCTTTTAATGACTCATTTGGTAGGAGGAATTGTGATTGAAGTGAAAGCGAAACTGAAAAAATTAGGATTAATGCAATTTTTGGTCTCTCAAACTTATCCTCAATTTGGTTTTAATCCCTTCAATTTCAAGAGGTTTTAGTCCTTAAGTTTCTATTTTCTTACGAAATTAGTCCCCATAATTTAATAAAAATCTAAATCATTTTGCTTCTAGAAGGACCAATACTTCTAGACTGCAAATTAAGGGATAAAAACCAAAAGGGAGCAAATTTGAGGGACCAAAGAGTATTTGGTACACTGAATCTCAGTCCTCCTAGAAACTCGATCCCATTAAAAATGGTGAAACCCACTTCCATCCTCACTCATGAGTGGGATTTTACCATTCAAGGAAGGCAGTATAGGTATAGCATGGGCATCTTAAATACTAGCCGATATGTGTTCGTGTAGGTGCAAACTCAATTTTCAAATTGCGAGCTTGCAAGTCATTATCATTAGACTAAATTAAACACAATTTGAATTAGTAGTATACTAGTATGTATAATTCTCTTCAATACTCATGAAACTTTCTTGGACGCGACAGAAACATTAATTTGCAGCAATAGTGAACCATATTTTCTCAGTTCTCACTAATCTCAAGTATGGGAACACAAAATAACACAATGCCATTCTTCTAATGTCACCTGCCAGAGAACTTTTAGTAAAGGGGAAAAACAGACTTCTTTCAGCAGCACCTAACTGAAAACTGAATAAGCAGATGCATTGGCAACAGGGAAACAGCTAATTAACTAGTAGAAATCAATTCACACCTCATCCTCATGAAGAAGCATGTTTGGAATTCCCTTACTGACGGGAAACCGTCGTCCAGTTTCTGGGCAAACTAGTGCACCTTCTTCAAGGTGAAGTTCCAAAAGAGCATGGTGAAACCTACTGAGAAATTCGTCAGATTCGAGCATGGACGGGTCAACTTCTTCAGGCAGTTCGGTGTAACCTAGGGCCCGAGATGCTTCAATGAAGGCCTTCCACTGTATCTTCTCAAACATCTTTTTCAGAAAGTCACCATTCATCTCCACCGTCTTTTCCACCACCTTCTCTGCCTCAATGCGCAGCGGGAAGCCATTTGTCACACCCTTTATGTTAGATGATAGCATATTGTGTGTCAGCAACCTCATCTTTACCAACTATAAGAAATAAGCAGCAAGTGGGAAATTCAGTGTTATTTGGAGAGACAAGTGGCCTTGTTCACAAGTTTGCCAGGTCGAAGATGGAGTTGAATAGATGTAAAAATGTCAGACTGATAAAAAGAAGGTCTTCACGGCAGGGCCTCAGCTGTAAAAATGTCAAGTAAAAGGAAAATTAAGCCAAAAAAGGCAAAAAGAACAACTGGAGGCCACCATACTCAAACTGATAACAGCAAGCTTGCAAGAAAATATCCTTACATTTCAGATAAGGTAATTTATTGGGCTGTTCTGACTAATTGATTTCACTTGTGTATTCAGAGCGTCAATAAATGTCCAAAAAATATATCCAAAAACCTTCATGATACATGTATAGCCCCAAAACAAATAGCAGAAAGAGTAATACCAATTCATGTGTTCATGAAAATTCATATTCTGAATGAAATAATGGGAAGGACAACACTTGAAATGCACAGGGAAAATAAATGGGCACACAATTTTTAGATCACAAAGGAAAAAACAACACTTCCATATGAAGAAGATAAGTAGCACAGATTTGTCAATGTGCAAGCAAATGTAGCATAATAAGCATATTAGTACTTACCACATAATTGCAAAACTCTAATTGAAAAAAATTCAATTTCAACAAAGAACTGAACTAGGATTTTAGACCCTATTTTAATATAGCATTTGCTCCAAAAGAGAAACCTTTCAGCCCCAAACATACCAAAAACAGGACTTTAGGCACGATTTCAGTTTATCAAAAGAGATTAGCATATTGTTATAAGCCTGGTCTTCGAGTTAAACAAAACCACAGCAAGACTAATCATTATCCAGACTTTAACCCACATTTCTACATCTAAATGAAATACACAATCAGAAAATAGAATCAACAAGATTCGAACCAAGTTTCATATCAAGTAAAAGCACAGCCCTGAAAGATCACTAGTAGAAATTTAACCATAAGTTTTCAAACAACAACAAAGACAGCAGCTGAGACTTACTCAAGTTTCACAACAAACACATATCACCAACTGTTAATTTTTTTTTTTTTTTTTTAAAAAGATGAATAGTACAGAGTTTGCAAATAAAGTTGTACAATATAAATCAAACGTAATAATTCCCAAGTCATAGAATCTCCTCTCATGCCCAAGTACCCATAACTTGATTTCAAAATCAAAATCAAATTTATGCAATCAAAGTTTCAATTTTTACAATCCAAACTCACAGGTTAAACGCGTGGCCAATAAAAGAGCTCAGAGTTGCATCCTCACGAGATAACTATATACACATACAAGAAAGCCATAACTATAAACTCAAAAGTGCAATGAAGCTACTATAGCACGAGAAAAAAAAAAAAAAAGAAAAAAGAAAGGAGAAACCATAACTAATGTTGAACAACATGAAGAGGAATAATTAACATAGGAAAACCGAGCAAGAAGAGAGAGAAAGAAAGAGACACGGAATAGCTTACCTGCGCGACGGCGTCTGGCAGGAAGGAATACGTAAGGGTTCAGAAATCAGAATGAAAGCAAGAGGACGCTGAAAAGAATTTCAAAAACCCTTCTATATAAAAAAAAAACCTCAGATTTTTTTTAGATATTTTTTATTGAAGTTATTTTTAAAATTTTGGAATCATGGATTTATCTTCATAATCTAATTATACACCCCTATCTAATTTATAGAATCTAGAATAATTGATTAGGGTAATTCAGAAAAGAGAATATAATGTAAATTTGTCTAATTAGTCATATTCACATATGATATCTTCTTTAATTGTATTTATAATTGAATGATAAAATTTCAAAATTTACACAAACCTTATATATGATTGGAGAACTTGATATAATAGATGCTTTCTCTAATCATCAATGTATGACCTCTTTACTAAAATAAATTATATTAAAGAAATTAGTTTAGTTAATATAACTTTTTCCCTCTAAAATGTCCTAATAATTTTTCTTTATTCCCTCATCCTATTTCATTATTTGATTATTGTTGAAGGAACATTGATTAAGATAATGTGGGAAAAATTAATAAAAATTAAAATTAGATCATTCATTCATTGAGAATCAAAATTAACTCTCCAAACAGTTACTACGTTGGTGGTTGGAGGGAGTGTAAATAACTTGATCGAAGTATTATTCATATATAGATAAACGTTTTAAAGTTGGCAAAAGTTATTTTTCAAAAAATATCATATTATAATTCTCCCTACCAACTTTTTGTGAGCATAGCCATGTACCTCCTATGTTAATGTTCCAATCGTCTTCCAGTGTGTTTGGATCAGTTTAGTTAGGGAAAATAAATGCTTATTTTGTCCAAAAGAAATGGGAAATTCATTAGGAATTGTTTGTTTTAACTTATTCTAAAAAATGGCTTATAGTTTATAAGTCAAAATAAGTAGAAGGAGAAAAAAAGAGCTTATAAAGTGTTTATAAATCACTTATGGAAAATAAATAACTTATAAGTCATTTTTTTTACAATTAATCCAAACATAAATCTCAATACACAATCCTATGGAAAATAAGTCACTTATAAGTTATTTTTTCACAACTAATCTAAACATAAATCTCATTACACAATCTTATAAGTTATTTTTTTCACAACTAATTCAAACATAAATCTCATTATACAATCTGACTTATGTATAAGACATTTTTCCAATTGTTAATCTAAACACAGCCTTCTTTTTTTGGTTGCCCTTTTTCAGCTAAAAGAAAAAGCTATCAACAATTTTAAGTGTTTTTAACCCAAAATAAGTGCTTTTTTCTTGGATTTAAGGCAGTCCAAACACACTTTATTATACACCATCAAATGGGTATGGAGTATTGACCCTCTTCAGTAATTAAATTTTTTGCAACTAGTGAAAGAAATGTGTAAGATGTAATCCCATTTCCCAAACAAAAATTCAAAGCTGCTGAAGAAGGTGCATGTACCACCGCATCATGATAAAAATATGATGCCCTTTTGTATACATTAGAATTACATCGTTAAAAACCAGTTAAGAATCTAATATTCAAGACATTTACAAGGTTAGCTGGAACCAACATCAACTCCTCTCTGCTTCAGATATTCCTTTGCCTCCACAATGTCCTAAAAGCAAGCAAAATAAGTTCCATTAATAGTTTAATACATTCCACAGAAACATCTTACAGCAAGGAAAGACTGAACAATAATATTGAGGACCTAAATATTTTGAATTTAGCTCATTAGTATACAGTGGGTATTAGGGAAAGATAAAATCAAAATAAGAAATCGATAAGAGAACAATAAAGCCTATCTCAGTATATCCATATTTCAAATCTTGAGGGGGTGCCAATGGCCTTAAAACCTAATGGCTTGTAAACTCTTTTTGCAAGTGGGAATTTGCAAGTTCCGCTGCGCTTATAACCTCAAACTGTAAATGCCTTCCCCTTTAATTATAAAAAAGAAAAAGAAAAAAGAAAAAAGTATACGGGCAGAAAAACACACAAGGTACCTGATATGATGTTTTTATAGTATTACCCCTAGACCCTGATATAAGAGATAGTCGAAGAATGGATTTGGTCCTAAATATAGGACCCTAATCCACTTTGTCCCATGTATTTATCATTTCTTTTTACAACTAATCCCTATTGATTGCACTTGTTAAAGGAGTTTGTATCAAGTGGTAGTGATGGAATATAGAAGATATTTTGAAAACTTCCTATAGAAGGAAGTTAGGCTATATTTTATATTATATTTCTGTTTCTACTTTCATTAGCAAGTGGATGTCTTTTTTATATTTTATCATAGCAAGTGAGGTAAGGTTGCTTAATAGGAAAGTAAAGAAGGTTTCTTCATGGGAAGGAAACTTAGGCCTATATATAAATGTATCCCTTATGTATTTTGAAATCAGACTTGGATGAAATGAAATAGCTTTGGTTTAGTTGCTTTTCCCTCCCTCTCAAATTCATCTCTCCTCCCCCTTTGTTATGTTTCCCTTCCCCCTCCATTTTCTGTTCCCCCTCTTCTATATTTCTCTGTCTCTCCCCCTAGTTCTATCTCTGTTTCAGGCTTTAAGCACCTTTCCCTCTATTTTTCTCAGTTTTCCATCTCTTTTCACCTAAAACCAAATCTGTCCAGCATCTATTCTAAGTGTGTGTGAGTGTTTTCTCAACCTGTTTTACATCAGGTAGTTTCAATGCAAATTATAAAAGGCGGTATTTTAGGGAAACTAACAAGCATTTTTTAACAAAACTAACTAATTTAATTAATTTCTTTAATCTTAGTTAAGGATATCTTACATTAAGGACCAGAGGTAGTAAGTCATAACAAATCTTTTGTCTTCACACAAGACCATGCATCCTAATCCAAGAGAGTACCCAATCTCGAATTTCCTATGTCTCCAAATTACATGATGCATTATTGCAAAAGCTTACAATCTGAATGTCATTGAAATTCATTAAAGGCAAACAAGTGTCATAGAAGAGATTAATCTCCACATAGCCATGGATACTTACATAAAGGTTCGGTCATGGCACATAAGAAAAGCACAAAATTGAGAAAATGACATAACATAGCCATCTCTCAAAAGATAAAATAATCATAATCTTCGGTCTTTAATGTATGTTTTAATTAGAGCGTTTATCTTGGGCTTAAATATAAGTCCTATTTCTAATTTTTGTCAATTTTCCCTCATTACCCCTTTTGATGCTCTCTCAACATAAATCAAGTCAGGGAGGGAGTGAATTAATGAAGAAGATTAGTGTGTTTTAGAAAAATAAACATGTCATATTAACTAACTTATCCAACATCCTTAATCTAATCATATTATGTAAATAGGTCATAAATTTAGGACAGAGTAATAATAACTACCTGCTGCAGCAAAAGGGCTTCTTGAGGACAGGTTGGAAATTGCATGAGACCAACTCCAACCATCAATAAACCATAGCAACCCAAAGACACAACGAAATAGACAGGTAGCTGGGCAGACAACAGTAACAAGGCATGATAAGCAATAAGCAAGGATGACATTATGTGAGAAAAATAAAAAAATTACAAGTAAAAAAGAATTATGCACACAAAAAGAATGAACAGAAAGTCACTGACCAACCAAGTATGGCTCCGTGGAAGTATAGAAGTTTTTAGAAGGCCAACCCATAATGCACTTATGGCCATTATCAACGTCATAATCTTCACAATATGCTTCATTTATTTATCTGAAATCCTTGGCCCCAAAACAAAATCAAAATCAATCTGAATGGTCCCAGCGCCTTAATTTGTTCTGACAGAAAAAAGATAAAAAGAAAACACTATAATTCCACTTTTTAAATGTTTCACTTAATGGGAACTGAATCAAGCTTGCATAAGCCACATCCGGGATTAACCCCTACCAGGATGTTCATGTAATAACCAAATAATATATTAATATTCATTTCATCAATGGAAAAGTTCCTTATATTTGTTTTGGGGATAAAAATGAATTTATGAGATGAGAGAACAGTGATTACATGAAGTTAACACATCTCCAATGTATTCAGAGCAGACTAAGAAAAACTGACAAAGAGAACAATCAAATAGTTATTCAGACTCAAGGAGTAAACTCCTAAAGTTAGCTACATACCTTCAACAGGAGCCAAACAAATCCAAATATAGAAACTCCCAAATCCTAATTTACCTGAAACACAACAAAGGAATATTACTAAGACACTAAGAAGGAATAATATTCCAAGACAAAAACACCCAACTTTAAAATTTAGACTACTTATAATAAGTAATCCCTCAACCCCTAGTAATAATGCATTGAATTTTATTTTTAACTCTAGGGATACAAAAGGATATTTTATTAGAAGGAAGAGGATGGCAGATAATGAGCACAAGGTAAACTTCGCAATAACAATAACAAAGCCTCCCAATCTCTTTGCATATCCAACAAGGATAAATCAGAAACGAGCATATGAAGAACACCGCATCAGAGCTAAAAATACAAGCCTACTTTACACCAACCGCTCTGATCATGATACTTATGAAAATATACACATTCCTCTATAACCATATATGGCATTAAATAATAAAGATTAACCATTGTCACAGAAGATAGCCTCCTGTTTACTCCACAACCCCCTAGTTTGAAGAAATCACTCAATTCGCAAAAGAGTGAACTTATTGCTTCCTATGATGCCATACAATTTAGTCCTCATGAAGACAGACAATGACCAATAAAGAAAGAATTGCCCCATATAAGAATTAGACCAGAATCATAGCACAAGTATTTGGAGAAAGTGAAGTGTTAGGCCTAGAACCTGCAACATGAAGCCTAAGAATGCCAAATAGAGACAATCTCTATAAGGGAAAATGCAAGAAAAGATGGATCAAGAATCCATATTCTCAAGTATAGAAGAAAAGAAACTGGGATCTAAAATAAGCAAGAGAATTAGTAAGTACAAGGCATTCTTTGAACAATACTGTTTCCAAGGGATCTGTAACCCATCTATCAGATGATAGTTCTAAAGCCAGGCATTATATAATGAAGAAAGGAAATGGAGGCTCGGCAAAGTCTCCATAAGAAATATATCACCCTAACATATCCTCCCCAAAATCTAGCTAGGATTGAGATGCCCAACTCCTAATCTGAAAGAAATGAGTGACCAAAACGAATCATAATCAAGAGAAATTTTCAAAGACCTTTATACATTGCAGAAAGCATCAGATTGGTATCCTATCCATTCCTTTTCAAATCATACATAATGCAGATGGCCAGATATTATGATTATAAAAACTCGAAAAAGGGAAACCAAATAGACTTGCTAAGTTAAAAGAAGAGGTTTTGGACACCAACTTCCCACACCTAACCGATCAACTATGCCACAAAACTTCTCCCACCAATCCAAATAATCCTTTCCTCTCAACTCTTCTTCAGAGTACAAGGGAAATTTCACATAATCTTCTCTGATTTTGGGCATCTCCCATTAAAAGTATCAAAGAAACAGAAATAGTAGGAAAGCGCTTAAAAAAAGGCATCCCTCACAATTAACTAAACACTCAGAAACAGAGATCCCATCCGGAACACAACCATCTATTATTGAAGATAACATAACGGATATAAGTCTTACAACTACCCAACAAAGAATTTGTATATTTGCGCTGATCTTTCCCTGGAAACCCAAAAGCAAATTAATCATAGATAATATAAACCAAGCTTCAGTACAGAACAATGCGGACAGATATCTTCTATTCCCATTAAGCAGACATTAACTGATCTACAATCCTCAAATTTTTCCATCCCCCAGCTTCCTTAGTATATGCATACCTAGAAAACCGAAACACGGATCGATCTCGCGCTACAACTAGTGAAATGCATTGATTTCATGAGAACACGGCAAGAAACAACATCAAAATTCCCATATTTCCAATGTTTCGTTGGAAACAAGAGGAATCAGCTGATTAACAGCTAGGTAGGTAAAATAAAAACTACCTGATGAAGGCAAAATCGAGAGAGGACGGCAAATCAAATGAAGGAGATAAAATCAGGAACTGTGAAATCGTTGAGGAACTGTTTAGCGTATAATATGAAGTATGAACAATTTATTATGTACTTCGAGAGCAAATACCCTTTTTATTTGGAAAAAAAGAAAAATTCAAGAAGAGAGAGTACCCTTTTTGACCTTCTCTATTTGTTTCTTTTCAAGGTTAATACAACTTTTTATCCTTGAACTTTCACTTAATTTTGGATTTGATCCCTGAACTTCAAAATCGGTGGTTTTTGTCATTGAACTCTTGAACTTTCAGTCAATTTTGATATTTTTCACTAGACTTTAGATTAATGGTTTTGGTTCCTCAACTTTGTAATTTATGACCATTAATCCCTAATTTTTCAAGTTTTTTTTTAAAGTTTAGGGACCAAGACCAAAATTGACTGAAAGTTCAATGATCAAAATTTTTTATTTTAAAATTCAGGGATCAAGACTAAAATTGATCGAAAATTTAAGGACTAAAACCACAGATTCTGAAGTTTAAGAACTAAAACCAAAATTGGGTGAAAGTTTAAAAACTAAAAGTCGTATTAACCATTCTTTTTACCTCAGGAACAAATTCCTTACCCATTTAATGCTTGATGTTAATTTTAGTTTTGCATTAATGTATAAATATAAAAATAAACTCATCCTCACTAGATTCAGCTTACAAAGGGTTGGACATTCAACCATTTGACAAGTGTTCGATTCTTAGGACAACCACTTAGTAGCGGTTTTAGTTGTGAAGTTTGACGAAACCTTCTTGTATAGATAAAGAGAAATGACTTGCTTGTCATGTTTAAAAGTCCATAAAATCCATAAAAACATGCTTCAATGGATCATAAGTTACATAACACGCTTTTGGATTATGAGTGTATTCAACCCCTTTCTAAAATTTGTTCGTATAAAAAAATATAAAATATAAAATACATGACTTACATATAAAAACTGTTGATTTTAGGAAGGATTCTAAGTAAATATACTTTTAGAATTAAAAGTTCCAAATCAGAAATTCCTTCCTAAATATATTTTGTGATTTGTTCATCAAAGTTAGTAAATACTAGCTAACAAAATGTAATAAGCAAACTTTATTTAAGAATTTGATATTTTAAAGATATTTTTCTATTGCTTTCCTTGATTTTAATTATAATTTTAAATTATTACTATTATTCTTCAATTCGTTAGTATTCGTACTTTTTATTATTTAAACTTAAATAAAATCTAAACCGATTTTCGACTTTTATGATTTTAATATAGCATTAAATGAACTGCATCTAATTAAATAAGTCTTCCATTATACTTAAGGATAAACATTTTTTTAAAAAAAAAATGCTTTCGAAAGGATCTTTTTAGATAATATATCCTCATGATTTACCAAATCTCATCATATATATCAGTAAATATTGTTAAAAAAAATTTAAGGGTTAAGGTGCGAATTTGTGTAGAAGTTTTCACTTAGAAGCTATTTTACCCTAAAAGTTTATTTGGGTTTAAAATTGTCTCGGAAGTTTTAAAACTTAACAATTTTGCCATTTTCTGTTAAAATATCAACGTTGACCGTTAAAAAATTGATGTTAACCATAAATATTTTAAAGGTTAAGGGCGAAATTGCTATTTTTGAAGCTTCCCGGGTGATTTTAAACCAGAAATAACTTCCGGGGCAGAATAGCTCATCGGGAAAAACTTCTGGGGTAAATTTGCAAATTAACCCAAATTTTTTTTGAAAAAACTAGTTATCAATAAAAAAAAATAAAGGGAGAATTATAATTAGGTCTCAAATAAGGTAATTAATCATAAACAGGTCCCAAAAAATCATTAAATTACATTAAAATCCTTATAAAGCTGGGTGATATTAAATGACTTATTATTGATAACTTAATGCAGCTCAATGAGTTATCATTGATAACCCTTTTGATAAACTTAGTTGTCGTCGGCAACTCAAGGAGCTGTATTAAGTTGTCAATAAATAACAAACTATTTAATATCACCCAGATATTTAAGGATTTTACTGTAATTTAACGACTTTTTAGAACATAGTTGTGATTAATTCCTTTATCTCAGACTTATTTGTAATTTTCCCAAAAATAAAAGAACAATAATAATAATAATAATAATAATAATAATTCCCAAGAAGGCTCATAATTTTCCATCTTATTCAATCGTTACTTTCTTTTCCAACTCCGTTCAAAATCATCAAGTTCCTTCTCCAATTTCCAAATTCCCATTCTCGCTTTCCCAAATCCTCCCATGGCGACCACCACCACGACCTCCGGCGACGTAGAAGCCGGCTTCGCAAAGCTACAAGGCGAAGATTTCGAGTACTATATGCAAACCTATTCCATAGTCCTCGGCCGCAATTCCAAAAAATCCACCGTCGATGTTGACCTATCAAGCCTAGGCGGCGGAATGAACATCTCTCGTAACCACGCTCGCATATTCTACGACTTCACACGACGTCGTTTCGCTCTCGAGGTTCTCGGCAAAAACGGTTGTCTTGTTGAAGGTGTTCTTCACCTTCCTGGTAATCCACCTGTGAAATTGGATTCTCAAGATTTGCTTCAAATTGGGGATAAAGAGTTTTACTTTTTGCTCCCTGTGAGGAGTATTTTGGGTGGGCCTATTGGGCCTAGGCATTATGTGAATCATTCTTCAAGTGGAGGGGTTGTTCCTTCGCATTATGGTTATCATGTGGGTAATAATGCTGCAACTGGGGCTGGGGCTTTGGTGAAGAAAGGAAGGAGGGATTATTATGATGATGATTATGAGGATGATGTTGATGACATTGGTGGTAATGGTAGTAGTGGGAAGAAGCTAAGGAGGGATGGGTATGAAGGTTATGGGTATGGCAGCTCCGGCGGCAAGGCTTCACTGTCAGGTGTGTTGAAGTTAAATTCATTTATTGAAGAAAAATATTTAGATTAAAATGGAGAAGATGTTTAACTAAACTTATGAGGAATTTTGAGGTAGGAGACCCAAGTTACCCTCCTCTTTGGTGAGGATTATACTTTCCCACACACACTTAAACATTAGGATATGACCCTTTGTACAGTATAGAGTCACTAACCAACACTCAATGTTAATCTAAACTATTTAACTGTGATCCTAATACCTCTAACAAGGTGCGTTTCTGTTGATGCCTTTTGTATCTTGCAGTGAATGGCATTTGCTATGACTTGTTTTTTTTAAAAAAAAAATCTGTATGCTTGGTTTTGTAAGAACTACATTGGGTTATTTGATTACTGAGGCTTCGGGGTAGAATTTGGTTTTTGGGATTTTGGATTTTAGTGGCAGTTGTTGTGCTTTGACTTTTGTCATGTGGTTATGGTGTGGTATATAAATGTTTATATGGAGTGAATTTGGTATAGTCTTGCCTGGTGGAGCTTTTATTATTGACATTGATCCGTGTATATTCTGGTGGAGTAGAACTTACAATTTTTTTACTAGATCTTGTTTTGTTATTTTCTGGCATTTGTCTCCACTGTTGAAAGACATTATAGGGTGAAGCGTTGGATGGTGAATTGCACTTGTGTTTCTGTCCTCCTGGCATGCATCACTGCTGTGATACCTGGTGGACCAGTGCTCAATATTGGCTAGAACGAGTAACCGGGAATTAGATGATAATCCCTAAGGATCAGTAAAATGTCCTGACCTAGCCATTTTTTTGTAGTGTATGCATGATTATCACCAGATGACTTTGGCGAGATGAGCGAATCAGGATGTTACACCTACAAATTTAGAGATAGGCCCTACTAAACTTACAAGTACTTCACAGCATAATAAGTGTTGCTTGCTGTTACATTTTGTGGTGCTGATAACACCATGCGCATTGCTCTAGGACATAACTATTTTATTAATGAATATTTCATCCTAATAGCTTATTGGATTTGAACTTTGCATGAGGCATAGGCCTAGTATACGTTTTGCTAAAATATAATTTTGCTATGGAAGAGGATGGCCAGGATCAAACTCTTCTCTTCATAATAATATACAAGGGTTAGTTACTTACTTACTTGATTATAGCCGTTAGGCAATGTTAGGTGGTAGGTGAGGATTAGAACTATAAACAAGACCCTTACTACTCACTGTAATCAGATTAGACCTGTTGGATACAATGCGATGGTTTGGTGATTTCTCCTTCCCTCTCTCTTCTCCATTTCCTTGTTTTCTTCTTCTCTCCCCCTCTCTCTCGCTCTCTCCCCCTCTCCCCCTCTTCATTCTCGCAGTTTCCTCCTACCCTCTTCTGCTCTTTTGCTATTTCTATCTCATAAATATCATGATTCTGTAACAAGTTTTTCAAAAGATTTGATTGTTAGGAGAATTTGCGGTGGCTTTTTTAATAAATATATATATATATTTATATTGTCTAACAAATTATGGCAAAATTTGGTGTGCATTGGATCAAATGACTATGATAGTTAGAGTTTTAAACCCTGACCATAAATTGACAATGTTGACTATAATTATGATAAGTGGGAATGGGCTTGGGTTATGTCATGTTAGGCAAATCGTTTAAATGGTCTCTGCTTTGGTCTCTTAATGTGTGATGAGGTTTAAAATATATGAATTTGTGCCAGTAGAATCAGGGAATGTCAAGATCTTATCATGTCCTAATTTTTATAATTGATTTTTGTTTGGCTATTTATTAATTATGCTATGTTGTAATTGTTCTCTCTTTCAGCTCATTCTTTCTTTCTCTTACCATTATCATTTGCATATTTATGTATCTGTCTTCTTATTAGTTCTGTTATATCGATTCCCATCATTTTTGTTAAATTATTTTTCCTTTTTGTACCTCTTGTTTTCGGTTGGAATATTTAAGTTCAGTTTATTCTTACGTGGTCTTTTTTTTTTTTTTTTCATTTAAAGTTGCTATTCAAGCTAAATTAAGACAAAAGACTTTTTTGTTCTCCTTTGCTTTTCAGCTCCGTACACACACTTTGTGCCCTTATGGTTAGGGAATAGGAATTTATTTGTGAAATATCAGTGTGAAGATCATGTAATGTGATTGTAATAAAGCCACAAAACACTAGTGTAGATAAAACTATTGATGGGCTTCTGTTTTGTTACATTGTGGAATATGTTTTTATGTGGGATTGAGTTTCTTTTCCTGCTAAATTTTCCACCAACTTAGACTGCCATTGTAAGTGGCTTGGTGCTGATTTCCAATTCTTGGTATGTTGCAAACGTAGTTGGAGGAATATGTCCTTTGAATCCTAACAAAAAGAATTATTATTATTATTATTATTATTATTATTTTGTTTTTCAATTTCTTATAAATACATGGAAGTCATGTGTATGATCGAACATTTATGTTTTCTTTATTAATGTATTCTCTTTTTAAATTAAAATAAACACTGTTTGTATGGTTAAGTTTTATGTCTATGATTCTAGCTTCTATTCTGCTTCCCAATTCTTGTATCTTTCCAATATATTATTTCATTGAGATTATTGGTTTCTGCAGATAAGAAAGCAGAAGGAAGATCTCGAATAGATCGCGATGCTGATAATCTCCAGCTCCAACAGTTGGAAGAAAAGGATGTAGTATCATCAGTTGCTACTGTTCTCTCTGATCTTTGCGGTCCTGGTGAATGGATGGGTATGGAGAAACTTCATACAGAGGTTAGTTCTGACCATTATTTGTTCTATGCTTCTGCATTACATCTTGTCCCATTCATGATTTTGCAAAGACTTGGAATAATGGGAGAACTGTCTTTTTTCCATTTTAGTAGCTGACACCAGACGTCAAAATCTTACATCCCTTTAGTCTTCAACCTATATGCTTGTAATATTGATTTGGTTTCGCATTGACATTATTATTCTTCGCATATGTATACCCAATCATAGATATCGACTAGTGTTTTGTCTGGCATGTTGCAGTCTCCCAGCCTCAGCTTCTATCGATCAGACATTTTATAGATTCTTATGACTGATATCACTCGCTCTAATTCTTAATATACAACAACAACATCAACAACAGTAGCAAAGCCTTATCCCACTAAGTGGGGTCGGCTACATGGATTACACGACCCCATTGTGCTTTATCAATAGCCACGCTCTAATTCTTAATATAACTATGATAATTAATTTGTGGATATTAAAGAAAGAAAAATACTTAGGTAAGTTTCTTAAATCCATTTTGTTAAGTTCGCCAATCACATGTGACTATAAGTCTTATTTTTCAAATATTGTCATTTAATTATAAATTCATACGAAATAAATATGGCTGATGATATTTTATGATTAGAGAACTTAATGTAATGGATATAAGAAACCTCATGTAAGAGGTTCTAAAGGAAATTAGTTAAGTTATTTGTAACAAATGTGTGTTGGTTTTCCTAAACTTCCCTTTTAATCATTTGTCGTAACTAGCCTGGATAGAAACCCCCTTATTTTGTGTAATCAATAGGGATAATTTTGGAAATAATTAGAAGCCCCCTTATTTAGGACCAAAGTAAATCCTTTCTTTAGCTCCTATATTTAGGGGCGGAGGTAATATAACATCAATGATTTTGTAAGAAGACATCATGCATAGGAGACACATTTGTCTTGTCTGGTGGATAACGTTGAACTCTATTGTGCAGTTGCTGGAGCACTATGGAAATGTGTGGCATCACAGTCGAGTAAGGCGATATCTGTCGTCGGAGGATTGGACCGGTCCAGAATCCAAAGGGAAGCCTTGGTATGGTTTGCTTATGCTATTAAGGAAGTACCCTGAACACTTCGTTATCAATACAAGGTCCAAGGGCAGGATCACTCAGGAGTTTGTTTCTCTTGTGTCTCTACTTTCATGAAAACATCCTTTTTTCTCTTTTGCAAGTGGCACTTTATGATCCTATTAGCTCATTGAAGTATAAAATCTGTTAAACGGATCTGCTTCCCTAGATAAAATCCTTGTATATTTAAGTCATGATTGTGCCGTTTTAAGTTTAGAAGGTTTGGGTACATTGTTAGTTTATCACGAAATTATTGACTTGCTTTGGCCGTGGCTAGATCTTTTATTTTAATGGAATACGTGAATTAGATGTATTTGTTCAACAATTTATCCCACCTATTACAGAGAAGATTAAAAAAAGAGTTTTAAGCCATTCGTTCAAATTGCACACACGTACACGTCCTGAACTTGTACTAGGTGTATCCGATCTCATCGAAAAGTAAATCCGCTAAGAAAATTGAGTTTTAAACCTCCATTTGAATTAGATTTATAAAATATAGTCATACCATATTTAAAATCCGTCAAATCCATAGCATCTATTATTCTGATGTTGATTTTGTTATTTACTGCTCACTCCTTCTCACAATATAAGGTCTTTTTAACTGATTTGTGGGTTCTTAAAAAATTAGTTAGAGTTAGTTAAAAACAATAAATATGTAGGAAATATACCATATCGCCCTTATTTATGAATGAGTAAGAGAGAGGATAATTATGAAAAGAAGATGAAAGAGAATGTGTGGGAAAATTAATGCATGGGTAAAATGGGGAAAAATACATTTATTACTCAAACAAAGTCAAATAGGACATTATATTTTTGGACAAGATTATTCAAAAAATTGGACCTTATATTATGGGACGGAGGGAGTATTTTTTTCCAAATTTTGTGTATTGTAATTCGGCACTTATTGTCAAAAAAAAAAAAAAATGGGCACTGATAGTGATTACAGAGTTTGTAGCTATAAATAAAACTTAAAGGCTATTTAGGATGATAATTCAGGATATGTTTGAGTACTGAATTGTTATGATAACAAATCTTGGAGTCTAACAATTTAGATGTTTGTCAGGGACTCATGAATCATGCATGGTTGGTGGGGTTGTGTTTTTATTTTTCTTGTTATTTTTATTTTGTGTATAATTAACAATACATATGTGTTTTACTTGTCAATTTTTTTAATATGTTTAAAGTTAAAAGAAATAAATTTAAAATACATCAAAAGAATTAACTACCATGTATTGGTTTTAATAAGTTAGTTAAAATTACTGTACAATTTTAGTTGGCCTGTAAGTTATAAAAAAACTGTCATCGTCCATGCGCCAAGCTTGATGTTTCTCGTCACTTGTCACTTAAATGAGGGATTGTCTTATTCCCTCATGCAGCCTTCAATAAAAGGGGCGACTAACGCAGAAAACTTATGGTATTTGACTCAATTCATTATTCTTAATAGAAATAGAACCATTCTTATTGTCTATTGATATGCAAAGCATATACATCAGAGTATTACAATTATAATTATTATTATGAGTCATGATTTATTGAGGAACATAATTAAGATGATGAGGCGAAGATCGGATATTAAATTGGGGTGCCAGGTCCTTCACAGAAAACACAAGAACCAGACTTGCAGCTATAGACTGAACCGGGTTCAGGACATTTCCTGGGAGCACAGAAGTGGACGCAGTCTCCTTTGTTCCCACATTTCGGTCCTTGTGCTCTTATTATTGGCACCCCTCCTGTACAGATGGAACATTCATGCATATAAGTTACCAAAACACAAAAATGATATATGGCAATTTCTTAAAAACTCAAGGCGATGTTGTTTCCAGCTCGATAATGAAATGAAAAAAAAAAAAAAAAATTACTAAGTCCACCGGTTTATTGGTTTACTCAAGCCAACCGAAGTTATGCTATTAATAACTCATAAATGGCTAAACTGATTTTTTAGATCCAGAGTGTATGACATCCCACTCATAAAGAATGCTCCATGCCACTTGATTATTAGGTGATTGACATATTTGTATGTATGTATGTATGTATGTGTGTAGAGAGAAAATAGAGGAGGGAGAGAGTTACCGGATGATGAACAAAACTATAAAGCAAACAAAACTGTGTGAAACTTTTGCCATTCCTTCTATTTGTTTCTTGCAATTAGCTCTAGAAATTACAGTCTTCTATTGGATGTGTGATGGAGAATGAAGAGTGGCTTCGAATATATATCCTCAAGGGAGTTGAATTATATGGAAATAAATCGGATGGGTTTGTACTATGATGGGAAAAACATAATCATTTAGGATATATTTGGTATTTCCTATTTAGATTGGCCAATATTGGAAGCCCCTGAAATTAATCAGAGCTTTCCGTTTAATGCAAATAAAGCCCCAATAAAAAATTGGGTTAAACCCGCTTCTAGTTAAAATAAAGTTACTTGAAAATAATATATGGTTCATTGAATATAATATTGGGAAAATGACAGAAAAAGACCCTCGAATTAGCAAAAGGACACTTCAGTACAACGAATTTCGGAAATGACGAGTCAGTACAAATCCGTACAGTGACTGAATTGTCCTTTTTCAAATTTAAAGGAAAAGTCCAAAATGCCCCTGGTTCAATTATTTTTTTTTATATTTGCTGACCAACCACCACCGGCCGCCGGAGCTCCGGTGGCCGCCGGTGGGGGCCACCCCACCACGTGGCGGCGGTGCCCACCACATGCCACGTGGCAGCCCCACACCACGCCACGTGGCGCGCTGTGGGGCTGCCACGTGGCGTGTGTCCCTTGAAAAAAAGGGACCCCTCAGCTTGGTGGCCTGGTGGTCTTACCACCAGGCCCCCTCATGATATATATTACAAAAATAATATATATTATATTTAATTCTTTTTTAATATTTTCCCAGAAACGTTCAAGGGATTCCCAACTTCGCATAAGGGAATCTCAACTTCTGTTAAGGGATTTCCAACTTCTACATTACCATTTACCAACTTCCAAAATACTTCACCAAATCTTCCTACTTGTTACCAGAAACGTTCAAGGGATTCCCAATTTCGCATAAGGGAATCCCAACTTCTGTTAAGGGATTCCCAACTTCTACATTACCATTTACCAACTTCCAAAATACTTCACCAAATCTTCCTACTTGTTACCAGAAACGTTCAAGGGATTCCCAATTTCGCATAAGGGAATCCCAACTTCTACATTACCATTTACCAACTTCCAAAATACTTCACCAAATCTTCCTACTTGTTACCAGAAACGTTCAAGGGATTCCCAATTTCGCATAAGGGAATCCCAACTTCTACATTACCATTTACCAACTTCCAAATTACTTCACCAAATCTTCCTACTTGTTACTAGAAACGTTCAAGGGATTCCCAATTTCGCATAAGGGAATCCCAACTTCTACATTACCATTTACTAACTTCCAATTTCACATGTACATGTTGGGAATCCCTTAACAGAAGTTGGGATTCCCTTATGCGAAGTTGGGAATCCCTTGAACGTTTCTGGTAACAAGGAGGAAGAGTTGGTGAAGTATTTTGGAAGTTGGTAAATGGTAATGTAGAAGTTGGGAATCCCTTAACAAAAGTTGGGATTCCCTTATGCGAAGTTAGGAATCCCTTGAACGTTTATGGTAACAAGGAGGAAGAGTTGGTGAAGTATTTTGGAAGTTGGTAAATGGTAATGTAGAAGTTGGGAATCCCTTAACAGAAGTTGGGATTCCCTTATGCGAAGTTGGGAATCCCTTGAACGTTTCTGGGAAAATATTAAAAAAGAATGAAATATAGTATATATATTACTTTTGTAATATATATCATGAGGGGGCTTGGTGGCCTGGTGGTAAGACCATCAAGCTGAGGGGGTGGGTTCGATTCCCACCCCCTCACATTTTGTGTCCCTTTTTTTCAAGGGACACACGCCACGTGGCAGCCCCACAGGGCGCCACGTGGCATGTGGTGGGCCCCGCCGGCTCCACCGCTGGTGGTGGCCGGTGGGCAAATATAAAAAAAAATTTGAACTAGGGGCATTTTGGACTTTTCCTTTAAATTTGAAAAAGGACAATTCAGTCACTGTACGGATTTGTACTAACTCGTCATTTCCGAAATTCGTTGTACTGAAGTGTCCTTTTGCTAATTCGAGGGTCTTTTTCTGTCATTTTCCCTATAATATTACTGCGGAGAGAATAAATTCAAAGGTTAAAGAGTAAGGATATCTTGAGGTTATTAATTATTACTGTATGTTAGTGAATACTAATATGTAACCATTTAGTTATTTTGTGTGGGTTTCATAGCCCAATTAACACTAAACAATTCCCTTAATATCATGTTAAGCATTCGGATCCAAAAAAAAATGTTAAGCTTTAGGTTATGCTCAAAATATGTGCAGATCATATAAAACGAACGCGAGTTACGGAGGATAATAATACTACCTCCGAGCTTAGTTGGCTAATGAAGAGAATGAATAAGCCAAAGAAGCTATCTAATTTTGTATACATTACATCATATTTCTGAATAGATTATAGATTAATTTATAAATAAGACAAATTAATTTGGAAAAAAATGATAAATATAATAAATGACATTAATACGGTGAAAATAAATTGAATGTGCTTGTATTGTTTTGGAAAAACATAATTATTTAGGATACATTTTGTATTTCATAACTTTTTTTTTGTAAAGAAATTTTAGGAAAGAGGTTAGGCTCACTCACAATCCAAGGGCATGACATCTATCGTTTGATTGACTGGCCAACCCAGCGCCTAGCTTAAATTGGGAGATTATGTTTACGGTAGGTAGCCTACGTTGTGGAGATGCTTCCCCAAGCGTCGCTTATAACATCCTGAAAAATTAATTACGGTTTAGTGATTTTATTTTGGAATTATAATTGTGGAAATTGATCAATTAAGACAATATTAGGATTATTTGAGGTCTTGTTTAAGGATTTGAATAAATAAATAAATAAATTATTAGATATCATTAGTTTCGAGAGGAGAGGAATTTAGGGGAATTACTGTGAAGATTGAAATGATTGGGCGAATTTTTAGGGGGTTCGCCCTGGCCTTGTCATGGCGAAGTGACGGCAAAACCATATTTTGGAAAAATAAGCATGTTCGTCTTGGCTTCAGTGTAAGTTACACATGGTAATACCGTGGAAAAATGAATTAGATGTTAATCTGGGTTCAACGTAAGCTTGAAAACGTAGAGTTTATGTGAGACTTCTAAAATTAAGGATTAGGTAATGAATTATGGGTTACTGTTTAGCTTATCGACACTAATTAAGATGAGTTAAATATGTTTTGTAGTACAGTCTTGATCTTATGGGAGACTTCTCTTGATCTGAAGTAGGAATAAATCTGATCTAATTTGAGGAACCTACGAATATAGCATATGAGGTTGATTCATGGATTTTAGAGATCTATTTAGGTCTAACGGTAATATCGTAGAAATTGAATTGGAGAGTTAAGATGTCTATAGACTTGAATTGCAAGGTGGAAGTCATCGGTGAAGTAAGAGCGATACTTTAAGGATTAAATCCCCAAACTTAAATTAGCCCCGAATAGACAATCGATTGAACTTGTATGTATATTGTGTAGAGTCGAGTTGTGTTAGTCACACATAGGGAGAAACTGCGCTATCGTGAGAGTAATGCAAGCTGCCAGGTAACTGCAATCTCTTCGTTTATGTGAGGGTTTGGATTAGTAAGGGATTTCTAGTTGTTTTATATTATTGCTATCTTGAACTAATGTGGAAATACCAACGAACTAATATTTTAGTATAAAAGTAGTCATATGGTGTATTATTTTATGAAGTTGCACACTTTATGTGTTTTGGCATGTTTTAAAAGTTATTATATGACTTGTTGGAAAAGTGGCATAAATTGCATCCTGTAATATTGGTTGGGCCGGTGCCCTTGAAATTATGCTACATTATGTTTGATGTGTGGTTGTGTATGTTGGACACCGGTGCATTTACTATATATCATCACGTAATGAGGTATCCTGACGGCCCCACAGGGACTTATGATATCTGCATAAGAGGGAAGTATACCCCTCTTGGTTCCAAAAAAGGAAGTAGACCCCAGCTGGTTACCGTATTGTGGACTTAAAATGGGAAGTGGACTCCGGCTATGTTCCCTATTTCCAAGATGGGAAGTAGACCCCAACTGGTTTCCACATGTTTGTAAGATTTGATAACATACTCTAAAAGGTTATATTATGATTTGAAACATATTTTGAATTGTTTTGAGGATGATGTCCCAATTTGCATGAGTATAATGGTTTACATGTTGATATGGACTAGTTGCATGTTACCTGAATACATGAACATGATTTTAAGTTATATCTATATATCTGTATCTTATGCCTACTCCCACATTAACATCTTGCTAGCACACTCTAGCACGTAGACATTTAGTTAGTGGTTATCGTAGGACTACCCCCTTTTCTCTCACATTTCGTAGGTTCTAACGCTGGTGTAGAATCGCACAGAAAGGATCCGGTTAATACTCACTAGAAAAGTGAGTCATCCTAGACTAGATGGATGGAGTGATGTTGCCACATGAAATCTGCATTTGCATTTTTATTTAGCTTCCGCTTAGTTTAATTTTTATTACCTTCGGGTGTATTATGTCTTCTATATATGTTATTCTACTTTTTGGACATCCGTATATTCTATTAATTCCTTTTTGGGACTAGTCTATTTTTGGATTTCTTATTGCTCAGAATAATACTGAAACTCTTATAGTTTTATTATGGATGGGACTTTTATATTTTGGTAGCCATGACACAATATTCTGGTGAAGATTATTTATTCAGTTATGGTTAATGTTAAATTGCCATGATATGTTGTTTCTTTTCTATCACAGTAAAGGACGAGTGTGACCCTAAAACTTTGCACGTGTTATATGATTCATTCTTTTTAATTATCCATGTTAGTTTACTTTAATTTACTAAAATTCTTTTCTAACATGGATTACTATTTTTAATGAGATCAATTCCTTTCTAATTATGATAGGCATTGTAGTATTTGAGAAATTCTTTTTCTATCATAGTTAGTCCATTATATTTGACCTCAAAGAAATCGTTATTATAAATTATTTTCTAACTATATTAGTGTTTTATTTAAGCAAACTATTTTTCCTAACATAGTCTAATCATCTGTAGTTTGAGTGGAAACATGAATAGTTGGTTTATTAAATGTATTTAAAAAGCAAACGTTACACCGCGACTAGAGCTACAACAAAGTGACAGGGTTCGAAGACGCTCCAAGTTGTCGCATGTCTCACCCCTTCACCAGCTAAACCTACGGACAATAGGCCGTATTTCCTAATTTAGACTAGACTACATAAGTATGAAAAATTAATCTGGGCTTTTGGGTTAATCCAAAAAAAATTATGTAAGGCTCAATTGCAGTCGAAATAAACCCACATAGTTAAGATAAGTTAGATAGATATAATATTTGATACACTAAAATATTGTTGTCAAACTAGTAAGTTGACTATTCAAATTTAACCTTTTCATGTAGTTAACTTACAAAATCATGACAACTCACTCATAAATCCGTGTTGTGTAAACTCGGTCAAACTTATGAATTCGTCGACTGAGTTTACCGTTCGTTTTACGTTTCTAACCTACAAAATAGTGCTAATTGGTTTTTAAACTCGTGCTAATTTTTCTTATCAAACTTGATGACTTTTTTTTTTAACAATTTTAACATAAGTTTCTTTGTTGAGTATAATAAATTATGAATGTTTTTTAGTTTAATTCCAATCGTTTAGATTTAAAAATGTATTTAAATCAAATTGATATCATTTTTTATACTTTAATTATACATTTTTAATTAAATATTTATTAATAAAAATAAACTCGTACAACTTTTATAATGAGCGTTCACCACACGTTATTGTCTTTAAAAGTTTGCTTAAACTCATGAGTTTGACAATCTTAAATCCACAATCATTTAATTCATGAGTTATAGTGAATTCATGCAAGAAATATTTAATATTATTATAAGAAAATAAATTAAATTAGTTCCTATTTAGCAAAGTTATCAAACCCGGAGCGGCCTCCAAAAAGTTCAAGGTAGTGGGTCAAAGGTCAACGGGGTCAGCTTAGAGTCAATTCGAGCTAGACCGAAGGTGAATAAAAAATTTAAAAATAATTTACACCTTTAATATTCCTTTAGTATCATGATGAATTACTAACAAAATAATTATATATTTATCCAACATTCTCACAATTTCTGTAACATATTGACATGACATTATTAATCCACCATCTACTGACGCCAAAATTAGTTATTACTAAATATTATTCCTAGTAAAATATCAAAATAGATGAATGATAATAAAATATTCATACTTTACCATAACTTAATCACTAAACCTAGTTATTAAAACCAAATCTATCATAAAGTGACTAATATTGCTTTCTACAATTATTATCCCATAAAAACAAATGAAAAATGTCTTAAAAAAGAAACCTGATCAGCCCAACAACCAATCTAGGTTGTGCTCAGGTTGCACCGGATAACCCCAAGTTGCCTTGGGTTAATATAATCCTGAGTCAGGTACTTAGTAGAACCGGTTCCATACCGACTGGCCAGATTTTGTCTTCACCCGGCCATATAGATTGGGGTGTAATTTACCAAGCAAAAAGCATATTAGGTAAAAAAAAGTTTCTTACTACTTTTCTAAAATTTAAAAAATAAATATTTAATATTTTTACAACTCTAAGAATATTATTTCATTAAAATAGTTCGTTAGGAGATATCAAAATTACCCTTTTGAAAATGAGTTGTGAATATTTTTTAAAGGGTAAAGGTCTATTTTTGCCCGAAAGTAACCGCAATGGAGCATTGAGTATCCAGAAGTATCTTGAAGAGCATATTTTCCCCGGAAGTTTTCAATTCATAGCAAATTTACCCTCACCATTTAAAACGTTAACTTTGACCGTTAAATCATACTTTTTGACCCATCGATGCTGATATGGCATTGTCATTATGTATATGTCATCATTTTAAGATCCATTTTAGCCTTGGAAGTAACCACCAATGAGCGATTTTGCCCCGGAAATATCCAAATCGAAGCAAATTTGTCCAGACCGCTATTCAAAGTTAAATTTGACCGTTAAGTGACAATTAGTCCTCCACATTGCACCCAATAATCTATCTCATCACACCTCATCACAACAAGTCGTTTAAATTACATCTAGAAAAATTAAAATAAAATAAAATATAAAAGCATCAACCACATTGCCCCTCCCCACATAGACTAGTTTCATTATCATCACATTCCTCTCGCACTACAAGAAACAACAAAATTGGGCTTAACCATTTATTTAATTTGCATTATTTTTTAAACTATGAAAATTTCAATTTTGTATAATTCCATAATTTGATTCTCTTCAATCATAGTTCCTTTTTAAAACGACTTTGTGGTGATGTGATGCGTGATGAAATGGATTATTGGGTGCAATATAGAGTGCCAATGTCATTAAACAGTTAAATTTAACTTTGAATAATGGTCCAAAAAAATTTACCACGATTTGACTACTTCCGGGGTAAAAACGCTCATTGGTGGTTATTTCCGAGACAAAAATGAACCTTAAAATGATGACATATACATGTTGAGATGTCAGCATCAGTGGGTCAAAAAGTATGATTTAACGGTCAAAGTTAACGTTTTAAACGGTGAGGATAAATTTGCTAAAATTTGGAAACTTCTGGGGCAAATATTCTCTTTAAATTACTCCTGAATACTCAACGCTCAATTGCAGTTACTTTCAGGGTAAAAATAAACCTTAACCTATTTTTTTAAACAAATAGAATTTGCTGCTTTTCCCATGGTACACTATTAAAAATATTTTTTTTTCGATGGTACACCATTAAAAATGTTACAAACAATGTCATGTATAATATAAATTCGTTGTTATTCAATGACATCAATATAATTCAAAATGAATCTTTCTTTTTTCCTTTTTGAAATGTTTATTGGCTTCATTCAAATTTGAGCTTACTCCGAAAATAAAGAATGACCTACCATTATTTCCCATCCATCGTACCAACATATGTTCTTGTTTTTTTAAATGTAAACTGAAATTTATTATTTCGAAAGATAACAAAATACATGAAGAAGAACAACAAAAGTCTCCTTCACCAACCTCTGCCTCTTGAAGACAAGGAAGAAGGTGATTGAGGACACAAAAGTTTCCATCTATCCTATCTGAATACTTCACTAGCTGGTCTACTATTTCTCTGAGTTTCTTATTCACATGAGTGTCTATCACTTGCCAATCCCAATGATCTAAAGATCAAACTTCATCCACTATATATTTGAATGGATGATCCCATCACAACCTCTTTGAGTGAAATTAATTGTCTCTATACAATCACATTGTAAGAGAATTTTCTTATAAACTTTTAACCAATAGAGATTGAGCCCATGTACGATAGCAATCGTATGGTCTTGTTTAAACCAACAGACCAGGCAACCTAGAAACAATTCACCAACATTGTCCAATAATGAATGCACCATAAAGCATACTAATAATCCACCAAAAAGCTTGCTGATATTCTACTAAAACACTCATTTTGGTACATTGAGAAAATTTTTCTAAAAGAACATTGCAGCTATGCTGAGGAAATTTTATTTAAAAGCTATATTTGTTCAATTGTTCATGCACCGTACAGTACATTGGCAAAACTTACAAGCTGAGAATGCTTCTTCACTTCCAGAAGGGAAAGAAGTAAATAACCCTAAGCTAGTTGAATGGACTGACGGAGGATGATTTATCTTAATGAGAAATCAAACTCTTTATTGGGTTATGCTATTATAATAATAATAATAATAATAATAATAATAATAATAATAATAATAATAATAATAATAATAAAAGAAAATTAATCTTTTGGTCCTCCTAGCTTTGACTTTGTTGCAACTTAGTTTCTAAACTTTGACTCGGTACAACCCAATCCCTATAGTTTTAACTGTTTTATAATTCAATCCCTATGTTTCAGAAAATAAAATGAGAACATTAATCTTAAGTCTATATGTATGATTTTTATTTTTATTTTCCAAAACAAAGGGACTGAATAATAAAATGGTTAAAACAATAGGGAATAAGTTTCAGTTAGTCAAAATTCAGGGACTGATTTACAATTAAGTCAAAACTATAAGGATCAAAAGATTATTTTCCCCTAATAATAATAATCTACTTACCTTGAGAATGAAATATGTATATCAAGTTCTGGCATAATACAGCCCTTCTTTACAATAAAATTGGAAATCTCACCTAGATTTGGACAGTTAGAACTATCACATTTCACGAGTCCGATGTTTCCTGTTCAGCATCTTCAGAAGCTGAGGTGGCATCGATGCTTTGTTGATATCCCCATCACGAAACATAGGCAGTTCAGACTCACTGCCTTGTCTGGAGCCAAGTCTTCTTTTGTGTTCTAGAAAGTTATTTTATGGAACACTTGTTAATACAACAGCAACAAGCTTGTTGTTAATCCACAAGGTAAGCTTGGCTACATGAATAATAAATATATATATATACCAGATTAAGTTGAAAGAAGAAGATTACTTTTACTGGTAATTGACTGTCGAGTAAACGCCAAGAACTCATCCCATTGCAATTTACTTAGTTCTTTCTTCTCTTTTTCTGAAAGCTCAAAGTTGGGCTCCCTCCCACACATGAAAGCAGCCCTGGAAAGAAATCAGGATATAAATGTAATAATTGCCATCATCATGTACAAAGAAGGCCATTAGATGTGCCAGTGAAGAGAGTAGATCAAACAGTTTGGAGTCCGATTAAGAGAGGAAGAGAGAGACCGAGGCGTACACTCAATGAAGTTGTAGAGCGAGATCTTTTAATAAATAATATATCTAAAGATTTGATTACCGATAGAGCACAATGGCGTCGTGCGATCCATGTAGCCGACCCCACTTAGTGGGATAAGGCTTGATTGTTGTTGTTATTGTATTGCCATCATCATGTAATAAACTAATAATAACAAGTCGTATCTCACTTAGTGAGGTTGGCTATATGTATCACAATTGTATTCTAATAACAACTGATTATTTAGATGTATCATTCACTAATAGACCTTGTTCGATAACTTTCATAAGCATCTTTCTTGGCCTTTTTCTACCTATCTTCATAGAGTTAAAGACCATCAACTCAATTCTGGTCCCTAACGCCTCTATCATATTGTAAATGGGGAGATGAAATTATATTACTATCCCCAAAATATCCTTCCCTCTGTCTCTCTAACATCTGACATATTTAGCACCCTACATTTTAGATTCAGAGCACATTTCATCAGCGTCACTTCTAAGTTTTTAGTAAGGATTACACAATCTCGCTTCTATTTGAGAGAAAATTTGTGTATATTTTGAAAAGTATAGAGCAGATAGGTGTAATATCAGCAAAACTTAAGAGAGGTTTGAGTAATATACACTTGGTTTTAGGAAAGATCTGTTTAAGTTTGAAAGTTATAGGTGAAAGCTACATAATTTTAGCAGAATTAAGAGAAAAATTGTATTTGTTTTGGGAACTACTTAAACAACAAATTTAGGCAGACAAACTTCAGTAGAGTCTTTGAGGAATGATTTGAACAAGACAATAGAAGATCGAAAAAAATATACGGTCCAATCCCCCAAATATCGGTCTGAACTTTCTCACTCCATGCATCTGTCTGAAGCTCATCTGTTATCAAATCTGCTAGGGTTAATCCAATCTTTGATTTCTCAAGTTTGCCTTTATTTTGATTTTGGTTCCTCAAATTTCAAATCATGGGTCTTGTTCCGTAAAGAGTCTAAATGACCTAGGTTTTTATTAGATCATAGGGACCAATGTTTTAAACAAAATGAAATTTGAGAAATCAAAAACTTTGGTTTGAAATGTAAGGGACTAAAACCAAAATAAAGGCAAAGCTTGAGGGACCAAAAGTTGCATTAATCCAATCTGTTAACTATAAAGGTCCTGAAAACAAACTGCAATTTCAATGGTAGCAAACCTTTTCTGCAACAATTTAATGAAGAAGAGTTTTGCAGAATGATATGGCTAAAAGGAGGCTATCTACTAAGAAAGGCATTACACATTAATTCCATATTTCCTATAGCTGGCACCATAATTTTTTCATATAAAAGTTGTACGAACATCAATCTGTTGGCATATGGTATCAAATAGCTGAAATGCTTGTTCTCACTATGACTCACATTTGAAAATGCTGTAGCTTTCAGAAAGCTACTAAATGATAGTTGAAAGCTGCCATGAAATGACATTCAAATTTTCGTTCAAAGAAAAAAAAGCATCAAATGAGATTGAGAATCACATAAATTGTTTATTGAAAGGCGTTGTAATATTACCAAGCATAAAATTTTCCCAAAAAAATACAAGTTCAAACAAGGAAAAAATAACGTTAGCATCAATGAAAATGAAGCTTTTTTCGGGTATTATGTATCATTGACAGCCAGAAGAGCTGAAAAGCAGCTCTTAGGAGGTTTCTTAAAGGGAAAACCGTTATGAGGTCCCCAAGAAATTTAATCATCAAAAAGTATCACAGGTAAGCATTATGGACTTGTCATCTCATGCATCGGAACTTGTCATTGCATGCTGTTCACTTGTAATGTAACGTTTTTATGATTACATTTATTCCTTGAGCCTTCACAGAGGCTTTCCCTTTCTCAAAAGCACCCATGGCTTTTAAAAGAGCATTAGAAAAAGAACCAATGAAAATCCAGAATTAAATAAGATAAA
Source organism: Mimosa bimucronata (assembly GCA_037074515.1). Classification (NCBI taxonomy): domain Eukaryota; kingdom Viridiplantae; phylum Streptophyta; class Magnoliopsida; order Fabales; family Fabaceae; genus Mimosa; species Mimosa bimucronata. The sequence goes on from CM073446.1 coordinate 10,718,240, forward strand.
TTTATGACTTTTGCTGTCAAACAAGGCTAGAAGCAAAAGCAGCTACATTTCCAAAGCCTTCAAAAGCTACATGAAGGGACACTCATTACTAAGAACAATGTGCTAATTGAAGTATTACCTGTCATATAGGCGAGCAGCCTCTTCTTGAGAATTAACAGTTCCGAGATGGATCTGTTTCTTGTCCACTTTAATTGCTGCCTGCCACTTCAAATTTTTAAAATAGACACCTCTCATTACACATGATTCTTGACTGTGCATATGCTTTCTTCTGTGTGGCTTTCTGCGCTTAATAGGAGGCCCTGCAAAATGCCAGGAGAGAAAATATAATGATGCTAAAATCAGCATTCACTAAAAGAGTTAAAAGGAAAACGTCACCAAAGACAAAAAGGGTAAATGTCACTAAAGTAGATATTCTTGTCTAGTCAAAACGCAAATGATTGAGTTTATGCTTCAGACCATTTGTCTAAATATGTATAAATTTAATTGTGTCAACCAGCAATAATGTCATATCAGATAGGCTACAATTCAACATATAAAATCTCAGACCCAATATGGACAAATTGCAAGAAACCAGCTCATTAGGCAAGTTTTACTGAGCCATTTATAGTCATTTACCCTGTTACTTCATGTACTCAGTGAAAATACACGCTCTATTTTCAGAAAACACGACAAGCTCTTTTTCAGGTGTTATCTAAGATTTCTAGTGAAAATAGGCGAGTAATTGTCTCAAGAAGATTAAGGCCACACTAGTGGATGGAGCGCAACACCTTGGTGACATCAGCCTAACTAATGAAAGAATCTTGCTATAGCATTATGCATCCCGTGATTCCCACCCAACAATGGAGATATTCAAGGAACACCTGGAGAGTGAAAGTGTTCACAGTGGAAATGCCTCAAGAGAGAAAGGCGTAGACTTATGGTTCGCCTAGCAACTTAATATATGGTTACTATCTTCCTCAAAGACTAACTGGCACCAAAGCACCTCCTTGAGGCACTTTCTGTCCCCACAGTTTTGTATTGATATCGCTTGCAGGTTAGTCTTAGAGAGGAAGGATCAAGAACAAAAAAAAAAAAAAAAAGGAAAATGTATAATATTCCCAATGGATCAATGATGAATTATGTTTGATGCAATTTCTAACAAATTAATCAGATAGGATGACCTGCAAATAATTATTTAACCATAATGTTACTCAAGAAGGACTACTCCACTCTGTCAAAACCCACTATTTCTCCTTGGCATGTAATTATTTCCAACAAATTAATGTTATGAAATCGAAGATAATGAATTTACTATTTATGGAATACATCAACTGGAAACATAAAAAGAGAAACACTACTTTCGAGAAGATAAGTTGAATCAGCTAAGTTAACATAAACTAAATGTGACATAACCAGCAGAATGGAAAAAAAAAAAAAAAAGAGTATCATAAACAACAAACCAATAAACTGCTGACTTGACTGCTCCTTTGATGAGCTAGAACCAGATACATTTGAGGAAGCTGGTTCTTCTTTCACAACGGGATTCTGTTGGAAAAATCAGAGTTAAGCCTAAGTTACCAAAAATAGGAAATGGAAAGTTCCAAAATATACCAAGAACATAACTTTTGAAGACTAATTAATTATCTTGGCAAATGCTAGTTTTTATGAAATCCATTTAGTAAATGCTACTTTAATAATCTAAACATGGCAAGACTGATAGATTTAGAAATTAGGACCTTTCTCTCAATTAACAAAATAAACAACCAACAAGAACAACAACAAAGCCTTATGCCACTATTAAGGTCAGCTATGTGAAATCACATGACGCCATTGTGCTCTTATGAAACCAAAAATGAGGACGCAAGAACACTACATCTTACAGAATGATAGATCAGAAAATCTAACACCTACACACTTATGCTCTGACTGGTCTAAGGTGCTCAATTGCAGGTATTGATGTCTATGACAATATGCTCCCTATATTACCTGTCAAATGAAATCTCCACCACTCATCGTTTCACCTATTTTTAAGAACTGTTTAGGGATAAAATTTGAACAGATTGGACTAGGGAAATCAAGTTTGTCCAGCCAATTATCCTATAAGGCATAGTTAGAACGAAGAGACAGAAATTGGAAAAAACAATCCAGAGAAGAATGTTCATTACCAGGCCCAATCACTGAAGAACAGCCAAAAGCCTAAAAATGATACACAATGCATCTGGTTTCTCTCATCTACTTTTAAATATTTTCGAAGTAAACGAAGAAAATGGTGTAAATGAAATCAAATTATTTATTAATGATAGATAGCTCACCGAACAGCATACCATATCAAAACTGACCCTACACTAACAAAGAATATTACAACAACTTACTTTCAGTAGTTGAGTTCCTACGCTATGACGGATGCTTTCAATTCCACTGTCAGATTGGGCGATCTTAGGTTTAGCACCCTGAGCTAAATCTTCAGAAGCAGTGAGGTTCTCACAATATAGCGGAAGTGGAGCAATGAAGGAACTGTTTCCTACAAAGACCCAATTGTATTTTGGTCAACTAGTCAATTGAATTTTAAGATGACTCGACCAAAACTACAAAAGAATGGATCTTTCTCCTTTCATTTAGAGAAGTTCATGATATATAAAGTGTTTATATCAACATTTACCTGAACATAGCCCCAAAAGTCTGCGCCTTCTCAAGCTTACCATGATTAGTTCCAATCTTCTTAGCAAGTCATCAAATCAATAAGGTTAATTATCAACCTTCCTATGATAACAAGCTGTTCCTTAGTTAGAAGAGACGGAGTATCTATAACAAAAGCAACCTGAGGCAGATGAAAACATCAAATTAGAACTGTAAAGGAAAAATTTGACAATGCAGTTATCAAAATATTCCCATAAAAATGAGTAATGACCAAAGATATGTTTAAAGGGTCTACTTATCCATCAAGACACATGGCTAATTCATACTTCCAGTACAAAAATAAGTAGATTAACGTCAGGAAGTTTCAAATATAGTAAAGAAGGAGATCATCGATACAACAATGAAAAAGCAATTTTCATATATGTTATGACAAAAACTTGGTCTTGTTCTGACTTATATAAGGCACAAGAGAAGTAATTAAACGATAATGTCTCCAATTCTTGGGCCACCTTGACCCCTAAAAACACATGGCATAAAGAAACCAACAAAATGAAGACAAACACTGTAAATTGAGAAAGATAAAAGTCAGCAGTCTACTCTGATCACAGGAAAGAACATACTCACCCCTTGAAAAATCACATACGATAAACTCTCTTCCGATGAAGTTTGGAAGAAGAACAAGAAAAGCCGACACTCTAAATTGCAGACAGAAATCATAACAGACCCATAATCTAAAACGGAATTCGTGTAAATTGATGACAATTATGACACAACAGAATCCCTCCTCGTTAAGAACTCCAAATCTCTTTGCTTGGGTCAAAGTCAACCCCATCAACCTACCACCTTTTTTCTTGCAATCCAGAACACAAAACCAAATACCCACATTCGCAAAAGCCACAAGGAAAAATCGAAGTAACACCCACAAAAGCCAAGAAAAGAAAGAGAAAGACCCCAATTATCTTTGAACGCCGGCGACAAGAAAAAACCCACCACCATACATTAAAAAAGTAAGCACCTTGGCGAAAAACACGATGCCAACTCAATCTTGAGAACAAGAAAAAAGAAGGAGAAGACATTTAAAAAAAAAAAAAGTGTTCAATGTCCGTACGAACCTTGAAAGATGGGGTGAGGAAAAAGTCTGTGGCGGAGGCAAAGTGAGGGGTTAAAAATTTGGGAAGAAGAAGAAGAAGAAGGTGGCGGTAAGGGTATGGGGTATTGTGTACTGTTGTGAGTTATATCATGTGTGCATTAATGTTGTGAGGTGTTGTGCATCATGCACCAGTGATCCATCACCTTATATTGCTGTGTTGTGTTGTGTGTTGTGGGTTGAAAAGGTTAAAAACAAACGTAGAAGAGTGAAGCTGAGCTGGTAGTGGTGGTGGGTACGAGTACGATGAAATAATGATTATGCCCTTGGGATTGGCCTAAAATATCGGTGGAGTTAGGTGTGTGTGAGTTACGTTATGAATGAAGACTTTTCTATGTTGCCACGAAACGGGAAAATTGGGATTTGGGAGTTTTGGGTTTAGTTTTTTTTTGGTTTGGCTCGTCAATTTCTAAGAGGCCTTCCATTGGTCAGTAAGTCTGGCTAAGGTTCTGAATATTCAATCATCAACTTGAAGCCGAAAGCCGAAAGGGATCCACTCAAAACCTATCAAAATTTCTGTAAAATTATATACACTCCTCTCCTCTTATTTTGTCTTATTATTAACTATAGGCTAAACTTTTGGTATTTTTTTATCAGGTATCATTTCAGTCTATTAAGTTTAAGTTTAAAAAATGCACTTTTAATCTTTTTAACTAATGGAGTTAGTTTCATTTAATGAAAAATACTAACTTAATGGACTTAGTTTCATTTAATGGAAAATGCAAACTCAATAAATTTAAATGGTGATTTATGACTAAATATTGTCAAAATATGTTTAAATGTTAATTTTTTTTAGCATAATCATTTTTATATTTAAAAAGTACCCATTTTTACTACATTTAATTATAAAGTAACCGATTAGACTTGTTGAGTCAGCATTTTTCGTTAAGTGAAAGTAATGTTCTTAGTAAAAAAGGATTAAAAGTGCACTTTTCAAACTTTAGGGATCATAATGATACCTGATCCAAACAAAAAGGATCAAAAGCATATTATATCCTAAATTATATTATGACAATTTTAATATGGATGTGCCTTTTTATCATTCATCTATTATTATTGTGTACATTATTATTTTCTTTTAAAAAAATAGGGGTTAAGTTAGAAATTTGCAAAATTTTTTAGTTAAAGGGGCGAACACTAATAATATGAGTTTACCAATGAAATTAAACCTACAATCTCTCACTTAGCAAGATGTCATACAAGTACTACCAGACTACAAAATATCGAGTAGAAAATTATTAAATTTTAAGATATAATTGAGATTTATAGTTTTTTTATGAAAATATGTTGAGCATTTTATAAATAAGATCATAAGAGTATATAATAAAATTTTATTTTAAAAATACATTTTCTTTTTATAAATCATAAATTGAATGGAATATAAAGAATAATATATTAGGAATAAAAATGCGTGTGCAATGATAAAGTTAATGATGTTATCAATGTCAAAGACCAAAAAGTACACTCCTTTTTGCCATAGGATATATATTTTTTTTTTGGGGTCAACTGCCATAGGATATAAGAATATAGGTGAATAAGGAAACATTGTTATGCGATTCAAAATCATGCCTTCATAGATAGAGTTACATCAATTTTAGGAAAATATTATAAGAATTTACAAAATTATTATCAAATTTTTAGAAGGTTATGTAATTTCAAGAAACTTACTTAAATTTTCTTAACACAATTACACACTTTCTAAAAATGTTATGGAAAAATAGAATCAATTATCGAACCACCAAAACTGTTGTTGCTGTCAATTGAATGGAAAATTCTTGAAAAATACTACTTGAATTCCTAAATTTTATATAGTTGGTTTTGACTATTTGAATAATGATTTTGACTAATTGAGTAACTGTATTAACAACTTATTATAAAAAGAAAACTACACTAACAACTTTACATCACATACCTAAAATTTAGGAATTCAGTTTCAATTTTTTTTCCTCGAAATTTTCCCTTGACTTTATTTATGTACTGTATGTATTTTCATATTGGACTAACAATAAAATGTAATTGGGCGTCTTATACCATCTAATACAATTGGGCTTTGAGGCCCAAATTGAAATCGGACCAAAACCGATTACAAGAAAATTGACCCGAAAATTCGACCCGCCTACGGTTCTCACTTCTCTATTATAAATTCACTTCGTTCTGTTCTATTGTGTTCGAATATTGTAGAATCTCGGCGACGAAAAGCAATCTAGGGTTTATCTTGAATTCTTCGCTGACGGAAAACCATCGAAGTGAAAATGATCTACGACGTTAATTCTCCTCTTTTTCGATCCTTCCTGAGTCAGAAGGGAGGTTCATCAGACAAGAGGTTTGTTGTCTTCTCCTTTTTCTCGTTTTGAAACTGTGGTTTGATTTAAGGTTGTGGAAATTTAGAATTAATTGCTTGATTTTTTCCCCTAAATGTTATATGAGCTCTGTGCTTTTGGTTTAAGAATATATCTTGTTGGAGATACTCTTATCAGATACATGCTGATGTCCTGTTTCGTGTTATTGACTTATTAGGTTCATTTTTATGTTCTAAATTTGGATAGAAATGGGTGGGATTGTTGTTTTGGTTGGATGGAAATGCCGTATTATTCTGTGAGTGGGTTTAGATTGCTGTTAACATAGTTTTCTGCTGTTGAAGAGTGGGTGGAATTTTTTATTTTTTATTTTTAATGGGATGAGCTTTAATGATGAAAATATGTAATGGTCGAAGCATGTTTTCTATCTGAATTTTGATGTGTTGGGTGTTTGCTTTAAAGTGAAACGAAACGAGGCTTGCCAAACACTTCTACGAATAGCTGGTTGTTTTTAGAACGTTGAATGTGGCTCATTGTTGATGAATTCTATGTACTAGTTTAACATTCTGAATAATCTTTTAAACCAAAAATAATGGGTTTCTTTGTTTCACCTGGAAAATGGAGTTTTGAGTTGTGAGCTTGTAATCAGGGAAATGATTATTTCAAACTTCCACTTCATTTAGTAATCAGTTTTCATATAGGTTTACTACGAGAGGTGATATTTAAATATCTAAGCTAATCTGAAAGGTGTTTGTTCTTAAGTTAACCTCTTGTCTTTTTGTGGCGCTTGTCTCAACAGCTTTGTAGAATCCATTAGGTTCTTGTGCCTGCCAATTCAAGTTGATTGATTTATTACAAACTACTATTCCTTCCTTGGTGACTAATTCCATATATTATAAGGGATAGATACTTCATCTTAATTGTGCCTTTTTGAGCTCTCCTGGATCTTTCCTTTCTGTGGCCCATATTAGCAGTCATTTTTTAGGTGGAGGGGGGAAATTGTGTTGCTAGTAGTTTATAAATTTGCAAAAGGATTGTTGAACTCAATGAACAATGAAACTTGACCTGTCACTATGTTTCATTCGTCCGACATTTGAATAGTATTGCAATTAGACTTCAATTGGTTTGCTTGGGCTAAACACAATAGCGAGTTTTTGATAGATAGTTTCTGCTGGTTATATTAGTTTTATTAGATTTATAGCTGCTCTTATCTTTTACATTTGGTGATGACTTAACGGTGGAAGGGTTAATGAGTTGTGAATTTCTATTACTAAAGGGTTAGTGATGACATTTGAATAGTATTGCAATTGGACTTCAATTGGTTTTCTTGAGCTAAACACAATAGCGAGTTTTTGATAGATAGTTTCTGCTGGTTATATTAGTTTTATTAGATTTATAGCTGCTCTTATCTTTTACATCTGGTGATGACTTAACGGTGGAAGGGTTAAAGAGTTGTGAATTTCTATTACTAAATGGCATCACACTTTACATCATCTCTCTTCACTGTGTGTATAAGGATGAGATAAACTTGACCTTTGAACTGCATGACTCCACACTGTTGGTTACTGTGAGTTGGTTCATTTGAATTTTGATCACTAGTGCTACACAAAATGTTTGACTCATTGAATTGTGTTGTTAATTCGTGATAGTATATTTTTGGTTATGATGGGATGGTTAGTTGGTATTGACCCTGTTTTGGAGATCAACTCTTTGAATTAATTTTTTTTTTTTTTTGTGTGTGTATTTCAGGAAAGTAGAAGAGCAGAAGCCAAAAGAACAGAGACCCAAAGCCAATGAGAACAAACCTGTTATGACCGAATGAAACAGCTTCACCTCCATTTAGAAATACAATGTGAGAGTGTTTTTAGTGGTTGTATCGATGACGCTATAAAATCTAAAGATTTAGGTTTTTCTATATGGTGGCTGTGGGTTTTGATGTTTTGACTGTATTGTTTGTGTTGAATTCTGAACATGTATTTGTGCACACTTAGAGTGAAGGTTGTCATCTAGAATTTGCTTTAAAAGTTATGGCGACTGGGCATTGCATATGCTATTGCATTCCAAGCTTCTAATTTTTTTTAAAAAAAATAAATTGAGTTTATAACGAAGAATCTTTGGAGTTTAGGATCAATATTGGGTTTTAAACTGATTGTTTTTAGAAAAATAATTTATAGATACTAAAATAATTAGTTAAACTGATTACTTGTAAAGAAGAAGAAGAAGAAGAAGAAGAAGAAGAAGCGCTTTATTCTAATTGAATCTTTTTATTAGTATTCACAAAAATAAATAAATAAATGAAAGTAATATTTAACGGTTAACTTTGGAAATTATTCTTATTAATCGAGATTTCACTGAATATGTAATTATGTATAATTAATAACGATAGCTTAAGGTAGAAGTTAAAATCTGAAGGCCTTTTTTTGGTTGGAATTTAACTTTTTCCAAAATTCAAGAAAAAAGAGTTTGTGTGGTTTATATTGAAAACAATTAAATGATTTTGGTCAATGTATGAACTCCTTTAGTCCTTTAGGTGTTTATGTGTTTAATGCAAGACTTATTTAGATGTGTTTAATGTAAGACTTATTTAGATGGTTGATATTGATTCTATATACTTGGATGGGAAGAAGAATTGGAGGGAAAGAAAATGGAATGAGAGACAATAGAATGAAAAGCAAAGTAGAGAGATAATGTTACTAGCCTTCGTCTTAGTTAGTAGACGAGAAAAAATAATGAGGAAACAAAAGTTAGAGAGGAGTCTTGGCGGCGGGAATTTTTAATGATAACTGCAATAAGGTCCCAAATTATAGAATTAATATTGGACAAGTTTCAATAAGTTGTTAATAATAACATTAACAAGTAAAAATGACATTAGTAAAAAACACAATTGACAATTCATTGGAATGGAATTTGTTCGATATTAATATACTTGGGATCTCAATATAATTGTCCTGGAAAAATAATCTTTTTGTTGCTCAATTGGCGCCACAGAGAGAGGGGTCAACGTAAATGGAGCTTTGTCCTTGAAATCTCTCCCTTGCCAATCTCATTTTCTCCCCAACTCTCACTTTTCTTCCCTTATCTAAACAAAAAACAATCCATTTCTCTCCCTATTTTTTTCAATAGTTTTCTTTCTTTTCTCATTTTCTCTCCATCCAAAAAAATGGGTAAATGTATGACTTATTTCTAATTCTCTTGATTTATCTCAATCGATTTCCTTTCAACAATAATCAAATAAGACAAAGCAAGAGTTAAGGAAAATTAATAGGGTGTTTTAAAAAAATATGACACGCTAACTATTAACAATAATCAAATATGACAAAGCAAGAATTAAGGAAAATGATTAGGATGTTTTTAAAAATATGACATATTAACTAGCGTAATTAATAATATTATTAACTTAATCAAATTAGACAAATGTGTCATCCATTTATCGGTGTAATACTAGCATTCACTTTCAGGTGTCCTTAATGGTTATAACATTTTTGTATTCATGTGTACTTTTGTACAATTTTTTGGAGGGATATATTTGCTATTTGCATAATTTATGTATAGTTATAAAAAAACCTTAAAAATCTCACGGGTATGAGAAAATATTTTATAGGGAAATTTACACGTTAACCCTTAATCTTTCCTTAATCTTTACTGCTTTATAATTTCTAGCTCTACTACACTATTATCATCACTCCAAAGAATAAGCACTAACAATTTATAGCTGGTGTGCTTTGACATTTGCTAGAACTTGGCTTTACTCCTTCATATACGTTAGTTGATATGTCCCTCAATGTTTTGTTCTCTTGTGAGAAAGAGTCAAATTGGCACTTGCCACTGTGTGAACCCTCTCTACATCTCTTGCATCATTATGTTTATAGGCATGTTATTTTATATTCAATTTTTCCCTCCTAATTTTTCCTCACCATTTTACATCACGATATTATAAGTATATTACAAGAATTAATTATACTTATAAATTTAGCAGAAAGTCTCAATTGACCTCAATGTTGTCATTTAATGTCAAAGTGCCCTAAAAACCCTAAAATATCATTGCACAACCTAAGAGCAAAATAAAATTATTGTTTTGGAGGTAAAAGACTTTACTAGCCTTACCATTTTTTAAAAAGGGCTACCTTCACCGGCCGTTAGATAGAGCTTTGTTATCTGATCAGCCCTAAGTGTCAGTGCTGATGACCGACCAGTTGGAGCTCGGCTGTTAAAAAAAATAATTTTCCAACAAAGAAGCGTTCATTTATGTTGAAATCATCACACTTTTTTCAATTTTTCATATTTATCTTGCAAATGACATGTTTGTCTTGGATGAAATACCTTTAGCTATTTGAAATTAGCATATATGTGTTAAAAAGTTATTTTCCCCACCATTGGAGCTTAATGTCGACGTTTATTGTGGCCTAGAAGACGGAGCTTTGCCTGGCAACAATGGTTGGTCATCAGAGCTTGTTATCCATTAGAAACTTAGCATATTTCACATAATCTTCGCTTGTTAATGCTCATACTTTCTTGATAATGTCTTAAATTGAGATAATAACTTATGAAAATTGTGTCAATTGCTCTTAACCTTTTATTACAGAAAACTAATAGATTTCCCTCTCAACTTTGTAGGGAAAAAGATCAAGAAAGAAGAGGAACTAATGGAGAACTAGATAGAAGCATGAAGCAGAGCAAACATAAGGGAGAATCTCACTGTCACCGGCGAGCAAAGCGAATCAGAACCTCCCCTTTCTGTGATGCTCGTCGTGGCGGGCAAGTGAAAAATTTGAGCGTAAATTTTTTGTGCTGCTTGTAGCAGTGAGCTCATATCAGTACATCTATGAGTTTTTTAGTTTTGAGACGCGAAAAATGAAGGCATAAGGCTAGGGTTTAGCCGAAAATTAGAGACAACACACTTGGGGGGTTGAGTTTTGAGCTAGAAACGCATGGAGAGAGAGCATGGGAGCAAGATTTGGAGTTTAAAGTAGAAGATTCTCAGAGCATTTCAGCAAATTTCTTGTGGATTTTTCTTTTGTAATATCCTTCTCCTTCCATTTCTCTTGTATTGCGCTGGATCTGAATATGTTTAGATTTGAAATTCTTGAACTTCCTTCCATCATGTGAAACTAAACTCATATTTTAGGTTTATTCTGAAGCTTGTATGCATTGATATGCCTACATTTTCTTCTCTTTTATGAATCAATCAATGTTATGTTGTGAATTTAACTTATGCTTAATGTTTTCTATGTAGATGGCCAACATTTAGATTGTTTACTTAATTAGTGGCTTAAAAGAGTATAATTAGGTAAAGAACTATGTTAAATTTAAGCTTCTCTTGCAATTATACTTTGGGATTGAAAGTGTGTCAGTTAAATAGAGATATTCACTAACTAAGTTTTGTGAAATTGAAATGGATTGTTTAAAAAGACTAATTGACAATAGTATGTAGTAAGAGATTATACATATTAATGTCAATTAAGGTTTGAATAGGTTCGAGAGAGCCATTTGAATGTATGAGAACAATAATATAATAGGTATTAAATAATAAATATCGTTAGAGAAGGAACAATTAGGTATTATGAAATACAAGTGGAAAAATGGGTCTAGACTTGTCCAATTGTGTTGAATTTATTCCAAGTGTTTTCTTTTACAAATTTTTGCTTTTAATCAAGTAAAATTTACTCATTTTTCGGTTCAATGCTACTTTTGACCATAATGAATTTAATGAACTTGCTTATTACCTAATCCTTGTGAAACGACAAGCCTCTTTTAAACTATATTACTAAACTTAACTCGTACACTTGCGGTAGCACTTTGGTGAACAAAGCTTTAGTGGCTAGTGAGAATTGGAACTTTAAAAGAAGAAGAAGAAGCAAGGCAATGAAGTCTCTTTACTGCCATTTTATTTCATTTTACTCATAAGTGGTGCAATAATATTTCAGAGTTTTGTGGGAGCTGCTTGACATAAAATGGTAATAGATGGAGTTAAGTGAAATTTTACCTAAATTTAAACTATGCTCTCAGATTATTAGAATTGCAAAATTAAGTTTTTTTTTTTAATAATGACTCATTATGAAACCAACTTTCAAATGCAGAAATTAAATTTTTATTATATTTGTGTGTGTATGAAATCAAATATTTCATAATAACAAGGGGGAAACGGGGAAAACCTATTACAAATTTTGTTGGTAAGCATGATCTATTAAATTTTTGTACATTAAAAATAATACTAGTACTCTTATATTTTGAACACGCGTGGTAAAATTAATATAATTAAGTCATTCTCACCGTTAAGATTTTTAATGGGAGGTTCTACTCATTTTTCCAGATAACAATGCCAAATCTTTTACTTTGTTGATTTTAATTGCCTTGCCTATCATAGTATAATGACAAATATAAATAAATTATATGAAACTCTTGAACTTCAAGCCAGCAAAGAGCCATGTATAAATATTTTCCTTTGTATTTGAAAACCAACAAACAACTCTCCCAAACTTCAGAAGTTGACGTTATTATATCATTAATTGTATGACATAGATCGTTCATTCAAACATTAAAAAAAAAAAAGAAAAAATCAATAGACGTAGATTTGTGAAATGGTAGGAAATGACTGAATTTGAAAAAAAATAAAATAAAATAAAATCACATAGTGAAAATGCTCTCATTCTATTAATTAGTAACATAGTTCAATTCTAAATTCAAAAAACTTTATTTCAAAATTTAAACACATGGTTGTAAATTATGGAAGGATAATTAAAAATAAATTGTAAATTGAGGAATAATTATAAATTTGGAAGCTTAATTATAAATTTATGAAGATTGAATGTAAATCAAGTTCAGTGATTTGTGGTGAATGCTCGATGCATCATAGAGTTCAGTGCTTTTTCAACCATAACAAGTGTGAGCGCTAGTGGGGCCTTATTACGTAATTTAGTAGAATGATTATTTACTATGTTTCATGCAACATATGAGTGAACGAGATGCACTATAACTGCATAAATGTGAGTTTGCTTGCATGGTTTGAAGATAGCCTGGGCCATGGCAAGGAGGGTCATGTTGGAGACGGATTCAATTGACACACTAGAGCTATTTATGCATAATCTGAGTGAAGATCATAGTGATTATGCGATTATTGGAGAGATCCACAACTTTTTGGAGCGAGATTGGGATATTCATGTTGACTGCATGAATAGCAGTGCAATGCAGCTATAGATTATCTTGCTGAGAAGTGTCTTAGTGCTATTCCAATATTTTTTCGATAAATCAACTCGCAATCAGCACATTTTCTGTATCCTATTATTAGGTATTTAAGTAATTAACTACTCAAGTTTGGGGGTTTGTGGCTTCCCTTCCCACAAGTGTCTCATCTTGGACTCAAATTCACGATTTTAAGGGATCTAACGGGGCCTTACACCGCTATACCAATTATGTGTTAGTAATGTTATTATGAGATTTCATCTCATTTTCTAGGTTTCACCTGAATTGACCAGTATTCTAGTGAAGCGCCACATTTTATAAGAATACGGATGTGAATTAAGGTTTCAATTTTGTATAAAAAACTTTTATGCTTTTTATTTTGATACATATGGAAAGTAAAAACTAAAGGCAACAAAATAAACTAAAAACTGGAATAGCTTTCAGCTACGTAATTCCCCTCTCATGAAGGAAAGAGATAGTCGACTCCATCGAAAGGATTTGTAGGCCACCGCTCATACTTAAAGCTTCTTTAGCAAGAGCATCGGCACCTTCATTGTCATCTCTCTCAATCAAAGAGAGCTCCACCTCCCATCCTCTTCCTAACAATTCTTGTATCTCAGATAATAATTGCATATCTTCATGAAGCTCAGAAATTTGTTTCTTTAACACCTGTATCAGTTCAAAGGAATCGGTACATAGCCTCACTTTCCTATAGCCTCCTTCCCAGGCCCGTCGAAGTCCCCACAAACACCCCCATGCCTCAGCTGTCAAACAGTCTATTCCCACAATCTTGCAATAGTGCTGACGCTTTGACTAGCTATAATTGGTTCACCAGGACTAATCAATCGCTGCAATTTCACACGGGCCTTTACCATGCACTGGACAGTCCCTTTAATCTCTGCCACTCCTTCATGAAAACTTGGAACTATGTTCGAATGAACAAATTCATTCCGTCGACGCCAAATAAGCCAACATGCCACTGAGAAAACCTCTTTCCATTTCTTCCCCTCCCAAGAAGCACTACTTTGGACATTAGAATCTACCCAGCAAAGTAAATTGCTTCCCCAAAAACCAACATCATTATCTTTCACGCCCAAACCCTTCCAAATTAGCTTGGCATGCTCACAATCTCGAAGGACATGAATAGATGATTCTACCTCTGTAACACAGGAACCACAAAGGCCATAAGGAAGAATTCCTCTCTTAGCTAAATTCGCATTAGTGAGAAGTCTATCGTGCATGACCACCCACATATGCGTCTTACACCTTTGGGGAATTTGAAGCTTCCACACCTTCCCCCAAGTCGATGCACCTCTTCTATCATTCCCTGTAAGCTTAGAATAAGCAGACCGCATAGTGAATGAACCACTTTTATCCAATGTCCAGCGAGCCTTCTCTACCTCATCTTGAATTGTTACCTCAACTCCACTCTTTAGAGTCTCCCATGTAGACTTGAGACCACTCCACAGCCTAGACCCCTTGCGTTCCATATCTATCTTCGGTAACAAATCCCCACCACACTGGTATTTTCCCCTAACCACTTTATTCCAAAGGGCATTTTGATTAGTTATTAGCCCCCAACCAACCTTCATCAGTAAAGCCTGGTTTTGTAATTGAGAGTATCGTAGGCCAAGACCTCCCCTATTTTTAGGAGTGCAAACTTTATCCCACCCAACCAAATGAGCCTTTCGTTTCTCCTCAGTGGAGCCCCAAAGGAAATTCCTAGCACATTTATCAATCTCGTCACAGCTACTACTCAGCAACAAAGCTGTTTGCATGACATGATTAGGCATAGCTAAGGCAACAGACTGGATCAATGTATGTCTCCCAGCCATAGAAAATAAATGACATTTCCAGTTAGAGAGTCTAACCCGAACTTTGTCAACCACATACTGATAAGTCTCATTGGTTACTTTCTTATGATGAAGCGGGACCCCCAAATATTTACCCAAATCCGCCGCCATAGAAAAACCCAGATGCTCACTTAACTGGAATCGAACATTGTGATTCACATTACGAGAAAAGAAAACCTGAGTTTTAGAAGCATTAACTTTCTGACCCGATGCTTCACAAAAACGTTGAAGACACTGCTTAATAACATCGACTTGACCCAACCTTGCTTCAGCAAACAGAACCAAGTCATCTGCGAAGAATAAATGAGAGATAGGTGGACCCTCCTTATTAAGTTGGATAGGGCACCAAAACCCATGATTCACCTGATCCTCAATAAGGTGAGCTAATTTTTCCATGCATATCACAAATAAATAAGGGGATAAGGGATCACCTTGCCTAACCCCTCTTGACGGACAAAACACCTCTGATTTACTGCCATTCCATAGGAGTTGCATAGAAGAAGAGCTAATACAAGTTTTTATTATATCAATTTACAACCGTGTTTTCTATATTTTCCAAAAAACTTTTATAACTGAGATGTCAAAATTTACAACTGTGTTTTCTATATTTTCCAAATTTCCATAACTTACCTTATATAATATATTTGCAACTAATATATTTAGCATTGAGTTTGAGAATTCTCATTAAGTGTTAGGAATTATAACCAAACTATATTTTGCCACAAGAATAAAGGTAATTTTGTTTATTTATTTTTTATCTAAACATTAATCGGTTGTTTGGCAAATGAAATAATCAATTAAAAAAAGCTCTCTTACTTTATAAGGCAATTTTTCATATATTTTGCGAACTACCGCTTCCGCTAGAGGTCTCTCCACTGCATAGCCTCTTAACTTGCTCTCCACTTGGTATTTATACCATTGGATTTGCTTTCAATAGTTGAAATCAATTACAATTGGAAAAATATTATATAATCAACAATAAATACCTAATAATAATTTTCAATTGTAATAATCTCAACCATTGTAAGCAAATCCAACGGTAGATGTGGGAAATCGAGCCTGCTCGTGACGGGCCAGGCCTAAACGAGTCAAGCCCATTTAAGCCTGCGAACAAAAAAACACCCATTTTGTGAAGCCCAGCTCTTGAGTCGTCGGGCCTTGGGCCGGCCCGCATGCTTCGACTTTTTTAAATGTTTTTTTTCCTAATTTTGATCGTGTATTGCTAATGAAAATAATGGACCTATAATAAAAAATATAAATATATATGATCCAAATTATGTTTAAATACCAACTTACCAAGCATTAGTGCATTGCCATATACCAACTCAACAACTCATAAGGAATTAAATTATAAAAGTGGGACGTACGGGACTTGAATATAATCTTATAAGCATTTAGATTATTTTCATCCATATGCATATCTACAAAAATAGCACACCCATTTAACTCTTTGAGCAAATGAAAAATAAAAAAAATAAAAAAGAGGGCAATAAACGAGCTTAAACGGGCCGGTCCGTCAAAGCCCGAGGCCCCAATGGGCTGGTCTGTTTAAGCCTGCTTCATTTTTTTAACCCTAAAATCAAAACCTGGCCCTCCTCAGGCTAGGGTCTAAATAGGCCGGCCTAAATATTTCCGGCTCTATCCAACGGTAGAGAGACACTAAATAAGAAAGTTGAGAGATTATATAGTTGAGAGAGTCCCTGACAAACAAATGCATGGGCTTATCATTGTTTCTATTTCAATTGTCTGTTGTACCATATATGAAATAATTGGTCGTACAATGTACTAAATTATACACACACAAATAAAAAAATTAGTCAGAACTTATTGTTTACAACTTCATATAAAAGTTTGGCCAAAAAAAAAACTTCAAATAAAAGTGACTTTTACCACCTAAACACAATGTATCAAAATTGAGTTTGTATAAATGTGAAAAAACATGTTTAGGAGGCCTACCCTAATTGAGTCGATGTAATCCTTGAATATCAAACAGCTTGATAGACAAATAAAACACGTATATATTGAAGGCATGATTAACTATTGTTCTAACTTTTAATGTTCATATATTAATTATTAAATGATATTGATTTTCTTTCCAAAATGATATTGATTTAGTTATCATAAACGGAATGACATTTTGCCGCCATAGTAGAAAATCAATGTTGATAAAATTTCTTGATTTGTATTATTTATGTTCTTTTCCTTTTTCAAACATATATTTTGGTCTGCAAAAACAAGTATATTTTGGGGAAATATTTGTCATAATTCTTGACACACCGTGTCATATATTTGATTTGCATTGACTCATGCAACACTTGTGATTAAATTTTAATTCATGGATTAATATGATATAATTGCTTATTTAAAATTGAAAATAAATGCTATGATATTACATATGAATTATTACCACTAAGCACTTGGATAGACTGGTTATGGGTTGTTCCAACTTAATCAGTGGTTTCGGGTTCAAATTCTACGTATGCAGACGCGATACTTACTTGGAAGTAGTGAGGTTCTTCATTGTGGGCTTATATTCCCGCTAATCGGATTAATCGGTTGCTAGTAGAGCTTGATATTGATAGATAAATAAAAAATTATGAATTATTCATATATTTACTTTATAAATAAAGATCTTAATTTATTTACAAATTTTCTAAACTAATAAAAATATAATACAAATATTTATATTATGAAAGAATTTATTTTAAAGATAACAAATATTTCTATAATTTTAGTGTATAAATATATAAGTTATTTTACAAAAAAATTATATTAAAAGCTCATAAAATATTATTTTGATAAGAAATAAGAGATGTTTAGCTAAAAATTGCTTCGTGAAAAAATAAATTTTTGAATAAATTAAAAATTGATTAAAAAATAATAAAATAATTTAAGAATGAATTTAAAAATTCTTCGAACAAAAAAAAAATTAAAATTCACTCTCAATCTTTCCAATGTCACAAAAATATTCTGCTTACTACGAATTTAGAAAAAAAAAAAACAAAAGCTACTAATAATAATTTTAGAAGCATCACAAACCACTTTGGAAATGATCCATGATATGCTTCCATTTATGAAATAAAATTATTTTTAACATTTTCAAATATTAATTTTATTATGTTAGAGTCAACAGGAGAAAATTATGCTGTAATAATTGTAATAGAATGACGAGGGAAAAAAATCTAATCTAAATAAATATAGAAAGATACTCATTTTGCAAAGGAATAAATCCAGTCAAAATCACAAAGATATGCCCTTTTGGCCAGTTTCTGTCTTTCCTCTTTTCACGCCGTTCTCTCTTCAATCTTCTCTTCTTCTTCACCACTTCCTTTCACACACAAATCCTCATTCTTCATCTTCTCTCACACTTCCTTTCTTCCATTTTCCTCCAAGCAATATTTTTTACTGGTTCTATAGTATTCTCTTCAAAAGAAAAGGGAAAATGGAGTTAACTTTCTCAAACTCTATGAAGAAGACTAACAAGATCCCATCTTGTTTTCTTCTTTCTCAATTTTTCACCTTGTTCTTAGTCATCTTTCTCTCTACTAGTCTCCCCATGCTCCTCTGTTTCTTTACCACCTTCTTTCTTCTCCTTTTCTTCCCTCCAATTCTTGATCATGGCTATGATGATGATGATGATTCTCCAAAGCCTGTATCCAAATTGGGTTTTCTGCTCCCAGTTGTCGAATCTCTAGTTCGGAAAATTTTCTCCTCTGAGACATATCTTGATGTGTTCAGAGAAACAGAATTTGAAAAAGTTCTTGAGGGAAATTGTTCAGAATCTGGGTTTTCAGGGGGACAAGAAGAAGGAAGAGAATCAAAAGCTCATGTGGGTCCCATGGAAAATAAGCCAAACGGTAGTTTTGATCAAAACCCATTTGGGGAAAAAGGTGATGATGATGGTAAGGTGGAAGCTGCTAGGCCAATTGCAGAAGAGAGCATGATCTGTGAATTTCTTGAGGAAAATTTCTCAGAATCTGGGTGTTCAGGTAATTGTGGAAGGGAATCAAGAAATCATGTGGGCCCACAGGAAAAAGTGCCAAGTTTTAGTTTTGATGAAAACCCATTTGAGAAAGATAAAGGTAAGTTGGAAGGTGAAGAGAGCAAGTTATGTGTAAAGGAATGCAATGAACTTCCTGAGGAAAATTTCTCAGATTCTGACTGTTCTGTGGATTTAATTGAAGATCCTACCGTTAATTTAGAAGAAAAACCAGCTGGAGAAGAAGGTGATGATGATGTTGACAAGGTTGAAAAAAACACAGCACAAAACGACATGTTTTGTCAAAAGAGAGACAAGGAAGTCAAGCCATTAGACACAGACTCCAATAAAGGACAAGAAAGCAAAGACAAAATGACCTTGAGAAGTGGATCCAAAGTTATGTGTAATGATACCATAATTGATGCTACAGAAGAATATGACGAAGAAGAATACTTTGGCACTCCTGAGAGATACTCATATTGGGATTACAAAAGAAGCTATGGATCAATGAGAAAAGAGAAGGAATGGAGAAGGACATTAGCTTTCAAGCTTTATGAGGAGAGAAACAATGTGAAAGAAGATGGAAGAAGTAATGGTAAGAGTAATGAAACAATGGATATGCTTTGGGAGACTTATGATGACATAGATCATGATAAAGTGAAAGAAAGCACAAAAAGTGAAGCTAAGGATGAAGATGAAGATGAGGAAGAAAAAGAAGAGAAAGAAAAGGGTATGGAGAGTAAGTATTGCTGCTTGCAGGCATTGAAGTTATCATCAGGGAAGGTGAATTTGGGAATGAGAAAGCCAAGCTTGGTCAAAATCTCAAAGGCCCTCAAAAGCATTGGATTTTTCCATCATGTAAGCAAGCATGGCAGAAAAAAGATCCACTAAACTAGAGATTCACTCACTCACTTGCTTCACAGAAACATTATTGTGCATTCATTTGATGATATAGCAAGTAAATATGATCATTTTTTATACGATGAAGCTTTTTTTTTCAATTATTGATGCTTTTTGGGTAGATGTAAACAAAGATATAATGATAGAGCCGAAGGCTCTGTGCAAAGCAACCAACCATGGAGCAATCATAATCTGCAGTTTCATCAAGAGTTATGCTACTGGTTATTTTACAGTTAGTTGAATTTCCTAAATATAAGATACATTTACCTAATTTGATTATATTAAAAATGTTAATTAAGTTAGTTAAAATCACATGATATTACCAAAATACCATATCCAATTACCTTTATTTCCATCATCCCTCTCTTGCTTCATTATTATTGAGAAGAATCAATGGGGATAATTTAGGGAAAATGTATAGAGAAAAAAAAAAGAAATGGGTCTTATATTTAGGACAATATCACCTCTATAAATAGGTCATATATTTAGGAAATGAGGGAGTATCATAAATAGATTTGATGAATATGCTTTTTCTGCTTTTTATGATAGATGGATCGTAATAAATTTATGCTTTGAAGAAAAAGGAACAGAAAAATATAATTGTGTGTAGTTGAACCCAACTTCCTGAAAATACTCAAGAGCTTAAAGTATAGGGACAATTCCAATATAGGACCACAACGGGCAATTAATTTTAGATTGGGCCCAAATAATTCTGAAATTTCACTGCAGGTCTGGGGTCGTTAAATGAAATTAAATTACTGTGTAAATATACCAAAAAGCCTTAGTTTAATTGAAGGACCCCCAAGATGAAAAAGGCTGGCTTGAGTTGATACAGACCCACTACACGTACATATGAATGAAAAGAGAAACCTTTATGACGAGGAAGAAGACCCAGCACATCAATGGATTTTAATGGAGCTTTGATTGGTGTTAGAAGAAATGGATATTGAAGGGTAGGTGAGGTATGTTTTGGATACTCTCTGTCTCTCCCCCCCCCTCTCTCACACACATTGTATCTCTCATAAAGCACAAAGATTTAACTAAAGAAGCATGAAGGGACCCACTCGTTGTCTCTCTCTCTCTCTCTCTCTCTCGTATGTCATTTACACCTCTCATTTATTTCATGCATTGCTAACGTGAAGGTGTTTGTGGTGTTAGGTTGGTGATAGTCTTTGCAATGGGGTGCTGATGTGGATGTGCTTTTTTAGGACCAACTATTGAGTGTTGTTCAAATTAGCATTTTCCTTGTTCATATGAGGCTTTTCCTTATTCATATGGCCATTTCACTTGTTCAAGATCTGCTATATGTTTGGTTTTGAAGATTGATTTGTAATTGTTCAAATGAGTTTTTTCCTTGTTCATATGGGCTTTTCCTTGTTCATATGCTCATTTTCCTTGTTCGCGGTCTACTATATGTTTGGTTTTGTAAATTGATTGGTAATTGTTCAAATGAGCATTCCCCTTATTCATATGACCATTTGACTTGTTCGCGGTCTGCAATATGTTTGGTTTTGTAAATTGATTGCTTATTGTTGAAATGAGCTTTTTACTAGTTCATAGGAGCTTTTCCTTGTTCATATGGCCATTTCACTTGTTCATAGTCTGCTATATGTTTGATTTTGAAGAATGATTCCTAATTGTTCAAATGAGATTTTTTCTTGTTCATATGAGGTTTTCCCTTGTTCATATGCACATTTCACTTGTTCAAGGACTGTTATATGTTTGGTTTTGAATATTGATTCCTAATTGTTCAAATGAGCTTTTACCTTGTTCGTATGCACTTTTCCTTATTCATATGCCCATTTCACTTGTTCGTGGTTGATTTAATGGCCATTTGCGGTCATTACCGTAACTGTACGGTTCGTCAAAAGTGTAGTGTAGTGAAAAGAGTGTCGTTCCGCAAGGATTGTGTTTTGAGCAAACTAATTAGTACTAATTGTTTACTTAATTGAAAATGAGTACGGAAATTGTTGAAAATTTAGTTTGAAATAAAATTCAAGTTGCGAATGGAATTAGAAAAGGAAAATGATTGCAAAAATATTTAACCAATGGAATAAAAGCCTAGGGTCACTTATCCCCATTTTTGCTTCATGAACTAGTTAACTTCCCTTCTTTTTAGCAACCTAATGAATTTATGTGTGAGTCCAAGATTCTATTTCATTTGAAAAAGCTTTCTCAAGACAAAATCAAATTTAAACAAGCATTAATTGCACAATCTCTTGTCACAATTAATGCAAGTTATAATTCTCAACCAATCTCAATTAGACAATGTTAGGTTAGTAACTATATCTCTATGTTACCAACAAACCATCCATTTAAAACCATAGACTTCAAGCCCAACATGATTTCATCTAAATTCAACAACAAAATACACTTTCTCAAGCCATATTTCATTTTAACAAATCAAGTGGTGATAAAGCACTTGTATAAAAAAATGGGCAAGATGAAAATCCACACATATATTTCATTCATTGCATAAAAAGAAAGGGAAATACAAGGTGCAATCCATAAAAATAGTTCAAAGCAACCATAGAGAAGAGTTTTAGCTACACAT
This sequence comes from Mimosa bimucronata, assembly GCA_037074515.1. Taxonomy (NCBI): domain Eukaryota; kingdom Viridiplantae; phylum Streptophyta; class Magnoliopsida; order Fabales; family Fabaceae; genus Mimosa; species Mimosa bimucronata. Next base: position 10,740,765 of record CM073446.1, read on the forward strand.
AAGTGAATCTAAAACAAAAACAAAATATATACAATAGTTCATTGTAGCAGAAATGAAAAGAAGAGGGAAGAAGAAGGGAGGAAACCAAGAAAAATGGAGCTCAAATCTCTTCAAACTCCTTTAAATCAAAGCTCCAAGCCTCCAAGCTCTCCCAAGCCTCTCCAGCAGCTCTAGAACCAGGGTAACTGCCTCCAAGAGGGGTCTGACTGCGTTTTAGCACTTATGCAAAATGCAGAGTTTTATTGGGGCCTCGTTGTGGCAAGCCACAGCGAGTAGAGAGGAACCAAAATTGGGGTGCCTCGCTGTGGCCCTCGCCATGGGAGGCCACGGCGAGGAACAGAATGCTCGCCATAATATGAGGCCTCGCCATGGCCCTTGTTGTGGGGGTCCACGGCGAGGTGCAGGGACCAAGCTTCTTCAAGTTCTTTGTTCTGCTTTTGTTGCTCCGGGGTCTTTCTTTCCTCTTGCCACTTGTCCACCTCTTCCTACACAAGAGGGAGAAGGTTTATGAGCTCTGAAAACTCACTTATAAAAATATCATTAAGTTCCAAAATTTCACACCTATGTGAGTGTTCTTTTATTTATCTTTTTCTATGAGTTTTGTATCCTTTTCAAAGCTATTCTTTCAAAATCATGTACATGTATGGGAAAATTTGTGATGAAATGTGACAAATTATGGAGCTTATCAGTGGTCTGGTATATGTTTAGTTTTGTAAATTGATTCCTAATTGTTCAAATGAGCCTTTTTCTTGTTCATATGAGGTTTTCCCTTGTTCATATGCCCATTTCACTTGTTCATGGTCTGCTAAATGTATGGTTTTGAAAATTGATTCCTAATTGTTCAAATAAACTTTTTTCTTGTTCATATGCCCATTTCACATGTTCGTGGTATGCTATATATTTGGTTTTGAATATTGATTCCTGATTGTTCAAATGAGCTTTTCCCTTGTTCATATGCCCATTTCACTTGTTCGTTGTCTTCTATATGTTTGGTTTTATAAATTGATTCCTAATTGCTCAAATGAGCTTTTATCTTGTTCATATGAGGTTTTGCCTTATTTATATGCCTATTTCACTTGTTCATGGTATGCTATATGTTTGGTTTTGAAAATTGATTCTTAATTGTTTAAATGAGCATTTTTCTTGTTCATATGAGGTTTTCCCTTTAGCATATGGTCATTTCACTTATTCGTGATCTGCTATAGGTTTCTGACTGAAAGACATGATTATTTGCAGGAGCATTTGAGAAATGGCCAGCAGTTCTACAAAGAAATTATTTTGCATATTCCATATTGGAGGTTAATGTATGAATACTTTTGAGGAGAAAACCATGTATGAGGGTGGAATTACAAGTGGAAGATTAATTTCAAAAGGGATGACGAACGAAGAGCTAAGAAGATTAGTAGCAGAAGAGCTTTGGCATGAAGAGAAAGGGTTTACAATGATGTTCAAAGTCAGTTGTACAGAGAACATATTGCTAGATCTTGTAGACGACGTAGGAGTTACACAACTAATTGACTACAACAACACTAATGGTCATGTGTACATTTGCAGGCTTAACAAAGAGTTTAATGAAGTAGCACACCAATGTAGTCCACAAGAGTAAGTTGTGAATTTTGTTACTTATATTAACTGCAAATGTAGATTAATGAGTTGTGGTGGATGCTAATAAATAATGTGAATGTAGGAAAGATCATTTGGGAGCACGTTGCAGTGGAAGGTCCATATCTCCTCCTATATGGGAATGGGACTTCAACACTGAATTCTTGAACATATCTTCTCCCATACAAAGTGTTCCAGCATCAAGTATGGGTCATAGTGGGCAAAGAACAACTACTTTAGGAAGTTTAACTGTGGAAAGTTTGCCAACACCAGTGCAGGTGATGAATGCCTCAAAGTGGAAGGAGGTATTCATGGGTAAGGGGAAAACATTTACTAATGCTGATGGGATTAGACAGACATTGTACAGATACAGCCTTGCACACAACTTTCCTTATAACTATAAGAAGAATCATAAGCATAACATGATCGTGGAATGCAAAGTTGATGGCTGCCCTTAGAAAATATCAGCATATAGTGTTGATAACAAGAATTCGTTCCTAGTTGTAAGAAGATTTGTGAGTGAACACATCCACTATACATAAGACAACCTAGTTATTCCCCACAAGAAGAGGTGCACTCTCACTTCAGCAGTTATCATGGATGAGTTGAGGTGTAGCGTAGATAAATAAGCAAATGAAATTAGAAATGACTTGCAAAGAGAATATAGTTTGAGCATAGACTACCAATAAGCTTATAGGGCCAAAGGGAAAGCATTACAACAGATGCATGGTCTTCTTAAGGATAGTTAAACACTAATCCCGTGGGTTTGTGAGAGATTGAAAGAAAGTGACAAGACACTGTGGCAAAATAGGTGGGATCAACAAATAATAGGTTTCAAGAATTGTTTATTGGTTATGGATGTTGCATTAAAGGCTTTTCGTAAGGTGCACGACCCATAATATATGTGGATGGATGCCATCCGAGCGGACCATACCAAGGGACATTATTGAGAGCACAAGCATTTAATGCAGACAATGAGTTGTTTCCTCTTGCATATGCCATTGTGGGGGGGAGACTGTTGATGAATGGTCATAGTTCTTGCAAAACATAAAGGAAATTGTAGGACCACTGGAATTGACAATTGTTTCTGACAAACATAATGCAATAATTAGTGTTGTTGAAGCAATTTTCGGGTCAGAGAGACATGCCTACTGCTATCGTCACTTGAAGGAGAACTTTAGCTCTGAGTTCTTGAAAATCACAAGGAAAAAAAGAAAGACTAATGAGCAAACAAAGGAAGCTGCATTGAAATATCTTGATGCCATCGCATATACAAGACTAGAAAGCGAGTTCAACTAAGCAATGGAAAAGATGATACAATTCAATCCAAAATTAGTGCAATGACTTGAAACAAATGGTGACATAGAGCGTTGGGCATTCAGCAAGTTTCCTTATAAGAGGTGGGACAATATAACAACAAACCTTACTAAGTCATTCAATACATGGATTTTGTCTAAGCGGAAGTATAACATTATTGTTATGATACATGAGCACAGGGAAAAATTAGCTCAAAAGATGTTGAATAGCAAGTTGGCTTTGAGGAATTAGGTTGATGGTGTGGGGCCAATATTGAGGCGAAACTGTAGGATAATGTGTCCAAATCTGCAAGAATGAGAGTGCTGGATCATGGAATGAATGGTTTTAGGGTAAGAACAATGAAAGGTGACATGAGGGTTAATTTGGTCCTACGTGAATGCACATGCAAAGGTTGGCAAATGTCTGGCTTGCCATGTCCTCACGAATGTGCTACAATTAAGAGCATACATAGAAATTTATATGCATATGGTGAGGAATGTTACTTGAAGGTAGCACAAGAAAAAATGTATGCACTTCCAATGATTCCAGTTGAGACTAATGACATGCCAACACCTGACACACTTCAATATCCTGATTCCTCATACAAAAAGTTGTTGCCTCCAAAGACAAGTTGCCTTCTGGGAAGGCCTAGAGATTTCGAAGAATTAAATCGCAATTTCAAGATAAAAAAGTCTATCATTGCTCAAGATGTGGCGAGGGCGGTTATACAGTAAAGATTTGCATTAACCCCAATCCTTGTTGAAATGTATGCACTTAGTATTTTGTTTTTAAAATAGCTTCTTCATATTTTGTATATTAGTGTATCCCAACTTTTGTTTTTTTTATGGTTGGGAAAGAAGTTGTAACGATGTACATATAGCACCCATTATGTAGTTTAGAATGGGTGTATCCCAGGTAGTTGTCATTTTGTAATCCAATTGTCACTAAATGAACAATTTCAGAATGGTACTTGATGGGAAAATGTCTCAAGTACCAGAGTGAAATTTTGTCGAATGAAATGTTACACAAGTTAATGGATGTGTGTGAGCATGTTAATTTGTACCACTTTATGTTGTTTGTATATATATTAGCAGGTTATTTTGTACCATTTTTCGGATGCTCCTACAAATACCATGTGTTTCAGTTAGTAATGAATTTCAAACACAAAGATAAAGCAAACCACGAACAATGAAAACGCTAATTTGAATAAGGGAAAACCCCATTTGAACAAGGAAAAATGTCATCCAAACAATTAGTACTCAATGGCGGACACAAAGATGTAGCAGACCACGAACAATGAAAACGTTGATATGAACAAGGGAAGACCCCATTTGAACAAGGAAAAAGGTCATTTAAACAATCAGTAATCAATGATAAACACAACAATGTAGCAGACCACGAACAACCCCATATTAACAAGGAAAAAGCTTATTTGAACAACCACTAATCAAGAGGCACTTGTTCGTATGTACATATATGAACAAGTTCATATGATGTTTTTAATTGTTCAAATGACCTTTTTCCTTGTTCAAATGGGGTTTTCCCTTCTTCAAATGAGCTTTTTCATTGTTCGTGGTTGCCACATCGTTGTGTTTGCCATTGGTTACTGATTGTTTAATGACCTTTCTCCTTTTTCAAATGGGGTTTTCCCTTGTTCAAATAAGCATTTTCATTGGTCAAATAGCATTGTTCATGGCCAACTAAATCTGTGTTTGAAATTGATTAGTGATTGTTCAAATGACATTTTTCCTTGTTCAAATGGGGTTTTCCCTTGTTCAAATCAACGTTTTCATTGTTCGTGGTCTGCTACATCATTGTGTTTGCTATCGATTACTAATTGTTTAAATGACCATCTTCTTTGTTCAAATTAGCGTTTTCATTGTTCAAATGGCATTATTTGTGGACTGCTACATCTGAGTTTGAAATTAATTATTAATTACTGATTGTTTAAATGACCTTTTTTCATTGTTCCAATGGGGTTTTCCCTTTGTAAATAACTGTTTTCATTGTTCGTGGTCTGCTACATCTTTGTGTTTGCCATTAATTACTGATTGGTCAAATGACCATTTTCCGTGTTCAAATGGAGTTTTCCCTTGTTCAAATCAGCGTTTTCATTGTTCAAATGGCATTGTTCATAGTCTGCTACATCTATGTTTAAAATTGATTACTGACTGTTCAAATGACCTTTTTCGTTATTCAAATGGGGTTTTCCCTTTTTCAAATCAACATTTTCATTATTCGTGGTATGCTACATATTTGTGTTTGTCATTGATTAATGATTGTTCAAATGACATTTTTCCTTGTTCAAATGGGGTTTTCCCTTTTCCAAATCAGCATTTTCCTTGTTCAAATAGGCTTGTTAGCGATAGTTATAGTCTTAATCAACTCTTTCCACATTTACCCACTACTCAAGTCTCTCCACATTACCTAAACAACATCCAAATAAAAAATTCCCTCTGATGGGTGCTTTATTTCCATAATAACCACAGTCTATACATAAGTGTCAATTGAATAGCAATAATGTCAATGATCCAACAAAAAACCAAAACATCCATTGAATACATTTTGACCTAAGTCTTCCTGCCACCCTTGAATCAGTCCAACTCTTCTAAAATAGGCTTCTCTGATTCATTCTTCTCATGGTTCACAAGCCACCACACCAAATCCTGCCTCATGTCCTTCATCAATTTCTATAGCACAATTAAAAGTCACATGGTCAACTTAAGCAAACTAATCAATAATCATTTTTATAAATGAAAACTTACATTTGTGTTTTCGAGGGAGTCCAACTGTGGCCAGTTCTTTATATAATTGATCACATGTACCCAGTAATCATCACTACAACTATTGAAATCTAAAACATGTAAATATTTAGGGTTAAGGGTCAAAAATACATATGTGATTTTGTTAAAAGTCCATCCAGCACCAAATATTATTTTTTGGACCAAAAATACACATAACATTTCAAATTGGATAAAAAAATACACAACTACAGTTAAATTAGGGTCAAAAATACACATGTGATTTTGTAAAAAGTTTCATCCAGCACCAAGCATTTTTTTTTTCAGAATATAACTGTAAATGTGACTTTTGATCTAATTGGAAAACCCATGTGTATTTTTGGTCCAAACAAAAACATTTGGTGCTGGATGAACTTTTGAAAAAATCATATGTGTATTTTTGACCCTTACCCCAAATATTTATCTTATTACAATAATGCACATGATATGTCATAAATCAATGCAATTTTATTATAGTGCTTGTTGTCTTGTATGGGCACATTCGGGTACAAGATTGCTCTTTGTCTCCACTTCTCTTTCATTGTCACAATGCACGGGTCCACCTTCTTCAAAATTTCTATGAACTTATCTCTCTAACCAATAAAAAATACGAAGTATAAGAAAATTTAATGGGTTGAAATATTTAAATCTAACAAAACATACAATATTAAGTAACAAGTTAATTACACTTACAATATTTTTAGGCAAACTTTTAATGTTTTCAGGAGGTTCTCTCCCACCTCTTAAGGAATCCAACCAATAAAATTTCAGCGTCCTTGCTTCCATTGCAGCACAATACCAATGGCAATATCCTATAATTAGTCCAAATATATACTCACAACTTCCCAACCTATAACCCACGTGGTCGGACATTATATGTACCAACTACGTCTCGTCGTCCAAGCTTTTGCCCTCTTTTACAATCGCCCCCTCCAACAAGAAAAATTCCAACAAATACACACAATTAGTTAGTATACAAGTGAATACACGGTATTTTGCACTTTAGTGTTGTTTGTACAAAATCTTACAACGAAATCAGCATCAAATATGTGCCTCTTGATTACTTTGTGGTCCCCTTTTTGGTCCCCATTCATTGTCCGAGATACCATAACCATTACCTACACATCACCAAAGTTAAAATGTATGAACATTTTCCCATATATATGTCATTAGATTAACTAATTGATAATTGCACATATACCACTGCTAATCCATCTACTAGGTCCAAGTGAGATGAGGTTAGTTCGAGTTAAAAAGTAACCATACATGTCAACCGTCATCTTGCAAAACTATAAATAGATTTGTATCATTACTCAATATGTTCAACATATAGCAAATAAAGTGACTCACTTTTCCTCATCCTCTTTCGCACAACACTCAATGAGCCACACATACATTCATTGCTTGTTATTGAGTTTCCCCATTTTCACATAGGTTGCCACATTCGGTGATCTAAGAGCAGGAACCTTTTCTCTCTTGGACCTTCTTACAGGTATGTTAACTTCGCTTGTTGATCTTTTTAAAGTTGTTTTCTCTTCCACTACCAGCGCTAATCCCTTTTTTCCTTCGCATCCATATTTATTGTGCCTGCAAGTCTCCTATTTGGATTTTTATGTGCCACCATCTTCACTTTCCTAAACCTAGTTACTGACATATCAGGTTCACTTCTTGGTGTTTTCTCTTCAACAATTCCTCTATCATCTTCCTTGTGCTCCACACTTGCTTAAGCACCAACACTGACATTTCTATCCGCACGTGTCTTGAATCTCTTGGCTTTTGGCATCTATAATAGAGTGACACCTTCAAGTTCCTCTACATGAATCTGCTCATTCTCATTGTCCAATTTATGTGTATTTCTTTCAGGTTCAACATCGGCTTATTTATTTTCTCCACTTTCATATCCTTATTGTGCTTTTCATTATCTGCCAACTTCCCAGCTACCTTTTCTTCATCCTCCTTTTTAGTAGCCCTTTTATCTTGAAGCTGGATTAATTCTTTAACTACAAACGCTTGCAACTGTCCCATCGTGGCCTCCATTTTGGCCTTTATCTCTCCTGTAAACCTCATATATATATATATATCTTTTAAATCCTGCATCAAGTTTACAAACTATTAGGCACAAATTAATCATGCCATCACTGCCCACTTAATTTTATACTACTCACAGGCTCATGTAAAGCTGACAACAACGGCAGCTCCATTGAAGGGTTTACGGCATCCTTAAGTGTCCAAAACAAAACGTCATACTGGCTTCTCTTCTCAAGATCAAGCCTATTTGATATTGCTTCATATGTCCAATGCTTAAGAGCATCGTTTGGATCTGGGACATCATCCTCCAGCACAAAATGTTGAAGAAAGAATAGCTAAAATCAAAATTATACATCAATAATCAATATTTACAAATGCAATCATCACTATTACTAGAATTGAATCATGTAGGATTAACATAATTACCATAAGAAAATAAATTCATCCTCCTAGAGTTTTAGTTTCTAACTTCCCTTTTTTTCCTTCCTTGCGAAATTTTTCTACTCAAGAAGACACATCTTCTAACATGTAGCTTGCCCAATCATATTGCCTCAACTTGTTATCTAAGCACGCCATCACCTTCAACAATTTCTCACTCATACAGCTACTTCCTGTGGGGCAAAGAAACGTGCCTAACTTGTGCAACACAAAATTGAACTCAAAATCATCATCTTTCTTCTCAATCACTTCATATATTCTTCCGTACGTCAATGAGTTATACTTCTCCTTCATATCTTCTATCACTTTACTTGATTTTAACTCAACTTTTAATTCTTTTCTTTGTAAACCCATCAATATATGAACATGTTGAGGGGTTATTTTCATTTACTTCCCCTCATCACTAGTTGTTTTAAGGGGCAATAATATCCACGAATTACCTCTAACCAGAGATCTTTTGGCATCGTGGTGCCTCTTATATTAAGCAGCTTCCCAAACCCTATTTCTTCAAACCTTCTTCTGACGTCTATATCGTTAATAATAAACTCACCCAACTCCTTCATCCTTTGTGGTGAGCATTTTGTGTTGATGGGTGGGACGTATTTCTTCTCCTCCATGTGTACTTTATAATTTATCCTAAAACCAAACAAATGAGTGCATCATAATCTCATCATCTCTATGTCTATACTCATCCACTTCTTCATAAAATAAATTCAAGTTTCATTGGAAACCCAATTCTTTCTTTATAGTTCTTAATATAGCGTTAATTAAAACCTTCTTCAATCTTACCAATCCAATTTATCACTTCTAAATCATCTTTAAATATTAACTTTCATACAACTTACCACTCTTACTTGTAAAACAATTTCTAGTTTTCAATTCAATAATTAAATCAACTTAATGGAATATGTAAACATGCATAAATAACTTAAGACACTTGTTCAACATTTAAATGCTCCAGACAGCACTCTATGTTTATTTCTCAAGCTCTGACCATTCATAAATAGATAAATATTAGTCATGACTATTAAGAAAACAAGTCCCACTAAGATGTGAAATAGGGATAAGAAATATGACTTAACAATCCAGCAAAGAGTAAACCTTACACACTTGAAATATAACAATAATGTAGTACTTTTGTCAATCCATTGATAATAATAAATGAGGGCTTATCCCAGTAAGAAAATCCAACAGTCACTAATTGTGTTTCTGTCTTCTTTTCACCTTTTGCAAAAGGTATACAGTCCATCCATTATTTCTCATACATACTAGAAAGTTCTTAAAGATAGCAGGTTGCAAAATAATTATTTGAAAAGCCATCAAAGAATCAGTAAGAAGTTATAAGGTATATAAACTGATCAGAGGACTTGTGATTGCACAGTTTGACTGGACCGAGGCTACAATGCTACGTGTCAAGTTATAAACTTACCATACACTAAATAGAACAATTGTCTCATTAAAGGGAATGAGAATTTTGATAAATCTTGGTTGAATAGCGATGCTTTGCAGGGCTCAACAAGGAACAAAATAGGCTTAGCAGCTTTATGGGCTGAGAGAGAGGATATTAAAGTAAAAGATCTTATTGTAACATAGACATAAAGGAAAAAGAATTTAATCTACTTGTCACCGGTTATTTACTCACCCTCTCCCTAAAAAAGGCCTTAGGATCAACTCTGTAAAATCCAACTAACTAATACATTTTAATTACCAATAATCAATATATCAAATAAGGATTAATGCTAACTATGATAGGAAAATGACCTTTCATACAAATCAAGAAACCCTATCATAGTTAGAAAATGATCTTTCCAATAATTCAAAGAATTATACATGATAGAAAAGCCAAACCTTAATACCATACAAACTATCATAGATAACAAAAACACTAACCATGTTAGAAAAAGAATTTCCTTAACATGGTTAATATAAATCACCCTGATTAACAGTTCAGCTAATCATGTTAAAAAAAAGAGGCCACCTAACATGGTTATTTAAACAGCAACATGTACCACTAGCATTACATCTGAAAAATCCTTCCTACTAATCAATAATTAACCTCAAATAATCAATTTCAATCACAATTAGTCATACTAACTATGATAGGAAAAGAAACGTTCATACGACCCAAACAATCCTATCATAGTTAGCAAAAAGCCTTCCTTACACACTAGAATACTATACATGATAAAAAGATCAAACCATAACACTACCCGATTGCTATCATGGATGATAAACGCCTATCCATGTTAGAAAAGCGTCACCTAACATGGATAATAAATTTCACTTGAATTTCCGACATTTCTTATACAAGCACTCGACATAACCATGTTAGAAAAAATTGACCTAACATGGTTATTTAAACAAAAACTAGGCAACAATCAGTCAAGCATATGTAACCAATACAGTCATCCAAAATCCTAATAAAACCAAATTATAATATAAATATGCGGAAGCGAATGCAAGCCTAGCAGATGGCAATATACAGTTCAAAATATCACTACCGGCCAATTCACTGGCTCAGATCGGATCGAACATTCCCGTCCCCTTCCCCCTTCACTCTAGTCTGTGCATGATCACCTGCAAAATAATAACCAACAATAGGGTGAGACAAATTGTCTCAATAACCACAACTCAACTCAATACAAGAGTATGAGTGGGTTAGCAAAGTACCTAAAGGGATACCACATTTCATAAAAACATTTACTCACTAAAGAGTACAAATATAACAACAATCATATGATCGTAGAAACCACAATTTGCACGCTAAATCACATCACCAGGAGCTTATAATTACACATTAACACATCACTAATGCATGAGGTGAGACACTGTGCCTCTGTCTACAATCAGGATGGCAGTTCCCCTCTGTCTACAATCAGAATGGGGAGCAGTCCCTGTCTACAATCAGGATGACCGATGGTCCCTGTCTACAATCAGGACGACCAATACAACTAACCACTCGATTGGCCTACCGAGGATTACATTGCGCGATGGTACGTTTTCAGTGTCATGCAGCAAACACAACAACAACACAATGATTCTCAATTATTCCACAATATTTCAATCACAGCAGTCTATACGTCGCATATTGACTCAACCAAGATACTACATACAATATAACAGTTTCATTGTATTAAAATAGCTGTAATTCAAAAAGGCACCCAATAGGCTCATTAATATGAAAGTAACTTTAAAATTCCATTTATAAATCAAGGGATACATATATATATATAAAAAGGGATTTAGAAAATCCCAACTAACATCACACACAATGATGTAGTGAGGTGAGAGCGGTTACCTGGAATCGCTAAACACAAAAGAAAATACCAGGTTTGTAGTCCTCGAGCTCCACTCGACGTACCAGTGTCTACAAATAATAATATAACATCTACACACGATTAGTAACTAATCAAGTGTCAAAATTCATCATTAAGGGACTTAGCCTCCTCCAGAACCCCTAATGGTGCTCCAGGCAACAAATTATAATTTTACGGCTAGATTAAGTTAATTTAACCCATATCAAGCCTATAACAACATTTATCCTCAATAATCTCATCTTGAATCATGAACCCCTTCTCACCTAATCACCTACAACTTCCAAATCATAATCAATTTAAAATACAACCAAGCTAACACTATCAAAAACCACCATTTACTATAAACAATCTCATAGGGATAATCCATTATTCCCCAAATGGCCATAATAACCTAAACTCATCAAAGGTTTTAACCCATGCAACTTTAATAATCCATAGATCCTTCTAAACATAATTCCAACTAAACCCAACTACTTAACATCCTCATATAACCTCAATTACTTATAACGATCCTTACCTCACCAGGAATCACCACTAAATCCATACTCCCATTTAGACACTACAATTTTCAACAATTTAAAGGGTCAAAACCTTTTAAAAACCAACATTCCATCAAGCCAAATAGATATATAACTCCATTCAACCTTAATGAACCCACAATAATCCAGAATTATCCCCAATCGAACAATTTCATAAATTTGTTTTACAACCCTTACTCAATCAAGCTTTAATAATCCAAAAATTCATATAGGTCAAAAATCTAACTCACCCAAACCTTTAATCATCATTATTTAGCCTCGATGGGTTTATCTAAACATCCAACTAATTTCAAACAATCATACTTAGCAATCTAGCTCTTTCCTAAGCAATCAAAACGCCCAATTTCATCCAACACTAAATCTAACTAAATAAATCCAACCAACATCATCGTTTAACTCTAATAACCCTTTAGAAGTTATAAATCAAGCTCAAAAGCCAAAATTCAAAGAATTTCTTGTTTAAAACCTATCTTAACCCCACTTTAAGCGAGCAAAATCTCATCTAGGATTACACCCAACCAATTTGAACAAAATAACATCATCATATAACTTAAATAAACAAGTAAGCACCACCAATTTGTTCAGATCAACCCAGATTTCAAGAATCATTTGAACCCTAGAAGTTTCTCTTAAAAAAACATCCAGAACAAGAAGCAAGAGAAGGAAGGGGATAGGGGAAAGTTACCCAAGCTTGAAGAGCTCTCTCATATGCCTTCAATCCGCTGGAGAACTCGTCGGAAAACCCCCAAATCGCCGGCCAAAATCCAACCCTCTCTCCTTATTTCTCTCTCACATCGCGCACAAAACTGGGGGAGGAAGGGAAGAAGAAACAGAAGGAGGATGAAGATGGGGTTAAGGACCCCTAGTCTCACCATCGACGGTGTCAGCGGCGGCAACAGCCACCTTCTCTTGCTCTCCCTCACACGAAGAAGACGGTTATGGTGATGAGGAATGAACGCACGGGAGAGTGAGAGGGGAAGAGGAAATATGGAAAGGGAAATGGGAATATCTATATCTATATCTATATCTATCTATCTATATCTATATCTATATAACATAAAAAAAACTCTTCCACCAAAACACTATTCATAAGGAATTAACGGCTCAGATGATTAGTTCTATTCAGATCAACGGGTCAATTTATCACTAATTATATAATCTATTAATTATATCACTAATTGTATTTGATTGGTTATAGCCATTAACCATTTTTTTGAATTATTATATTTAAGAAAACCTCTAAAATTGTATCTGCAAATAATTATATTTAAATTTAAAGATTGATAATCACTAATTATATCTACTAATAAGTAAATTTAATAATATATATCTATCTATATCTATCTATATATAACATATAAAAACTCTTCCACCAAAACACTATTCATAAGGAATTAACGGCCCAGATGATTAGTTCTATTAAGATTAACGGGTCAATTTATCACTAATTATATAATCTACTAATTATATCACTAATTATATTTGATTTGTTATAGACATTAACCATTTTTTTGGAATTATTATATTTAAAATAAGCTCTAAAATTGTATCTACTAATAATTATATTTAAATTTAAAGATTGATAATCACTAATTATATCTACTAATAAGTATATTTAATAATCTATATCTATCTATCTATATCTATCTATATCTATATAACATAAAAAACCTCTTCCACCAAAACACTATTCATAAGGAATTAACGGCCCAGATGATTAGTTCTATTCAGATCAACGGGTCAATTTATCACTAATTATATAATCTACTAATTATATCACTAATTATATTTGATTGGTTATAGCCATTAACCATTTTTTTTTAATTATTATATTTAAGATAACTTCTAAAATTGTATCTACTAATAATTATATTTAAATTTAAAGATTGATAATCACTAATTATATCTACTAATAAGTATATTTAATAATCTATATCTCTATCTATATCTATATCTATATCTATATCTATATCTATATCTATATAACATAAAAAACTCTTCCACCAAAACACTATTCATAAGGAATTAACGGCCGGCCTAGATGATTAGTTATATTCAGATCAACGGGTCAATTTATCACTAATTATATTTGATTGGTTATAGCCATAAACCATTTTATTTGAATTATTATATTTAAGATAACCTCTAAAATTGTATCTCCTAATAATTATATTTAGGTTTAAAGATTGATAATCACTAATTATATCTACTAATAAGTATATTTAATAATATATATCTATATCTATATCTATATAACATAAAAAACTCTTTAACCAAAACACCATTCATAAGGAATTAACGGCCCAGATGATTAATTATATTCAGATCAACGGGCCAATTTATCACTAATTATATAATCTACTAATTATATTTGATTGGTTATAGCAATTAACCATTTTATTTGAATTGTTATATTTGAGATAACCTCTAAAATTGTATCTACTAATAATTATATTTAAATTTAAAGATTGATAATCACTAATTATATCTACTAATAAGTATATTTAATAATCTATATCTATATCTATATATAACATAAAAAAACTCTTCCACCAAAACTCTACTCATAAGGAATTAACGGCCCATATATTAGTTCTATTAAGATCAACGGGTCAATTTATCACTAATTATATAATCTACTAATTATATCACTAATTATATTTGATTGGTTATAGCCATTAACCATTTTTTTTTTAATTTTTATATTTAAGATAACCTCTAAAATTGTATCTACTAATAATTATATTTAAATTTAAAGATTGATAATCACTAATTATATCTATTAATAAGTATATTTAATAATCTATATCTATATCTATATCTATATAACATAAAAAACTCTTCCATAAAAACATTATTCCTAAGGAATTAACGGCCCAGATGATTAGATTTATTCAGATCAACGGGTCAATTTATCACTAATTATATAATCTATTAATTATATTGCTAATTTTTAATTATAATCAACTGAGAAAAATTGATTTAGGATTTCTCTTTAATCTTAAATATAATTAGTGATATGTATATTTTGGGAATAACCAACGAGAAGATTCTTATGAACATAATTTTAGGGTTTATCTTAAATCTTAAATATAATTTTAATTAAATTTTAGGATGAAAATATGTGATTTTTTCTAAAATAAAAGTTTCATTATTTACATATTTAAATAAAAGCTTATTCTACATTTTTTTAATATATTTTAGCAACAAAAAAAAAAGATAAATCCCAATATATATATCCCTAATTATATCTACTAATTATACTTAAGAAAAATGTAGTTATTATTTTTGAATTATCATATTTAAGATAAGCCCTAAAATTATATTCATAAGAAGCTTCTGATTGGTCAATCCAAAATATATATATCACTAATTAGATAAGAAGTTTTTGGTTGGTCAATCCTAAAATATATATATCACTAATTATATCTATTAATTATATTTAAGAAAAATATAATAATATATATCATTATTATACGTTTGTTTTTGAAAATATAATCATTTATCACTAATTATATCTACTAATTATACTTAAGAAAAATATAATCATTATTTTATAATTATTATATTTAAGATAAGCCCTAAAATTATGTTCACAAGACGTCCACAACTTCTTATTGGTCAATCATAATATATATATACCACTATTTATGATTTATATATATTATGATTATATTTATCTTAATTTTTTTAGGTCGAAATATGCTTCAGGTAATTTGTAACATAAAGGATATATGAAGCATAATGTATGCATCACACCATTTTACGCTCTACCAATCCATGTAAATAGAAGTAATAATATAATATATTTCTCAATATAATATATTTTCTTATGATTTTCAATATACGTATGTTTTTTACCAGTTCATCAATTATATTTTAATTTTTGTGGATCCTTTTTGGCCAAAATTAAGACAAAAAATCAACAAAATAATATAAATAGGAAAAGTAGCTACCGCACCAGGTCAAAACTTAATTAATGAATTAGATTTGATTTTTATAAAGTTTTTTGCAAACACGGATTACGAAGAGATTGGAATCAATTTAAATAATATAATTAAGTAATGATCAACATCCCATCTTGTAAGCGGGTAAGTGTACGATGGGGTGGATTACAAAACATTCAAAGTAACATACCAAAAAAGAGAATAAGGAGAGAAGATTTACAAAAGAGACTCACAATGAATGACTCACAAAGTGCTGTATGACAAGTTCCAAATCCAGTTATAATTAAATTCACAAATAATTCAGTCTTAAATTTTGATGAAGGGATGTAATAGTTTGGTTAAATGATCTGCATAAGTATTATGCTTTCCCATGACCTCATGCAAACAAATTTATGATTTCTTATTTTGAATTGAGAAACCATATTTATGATTTCAAGTCGAATCACATGAAAAATATCACCCGTGCAACGCACGGGAGGCCCAGCTCGTTAAAAGGAATAAAGAAAAGAAAAATAGATAGGATAAGAAATTTACAAATAGGCCCTTAGATTCTTAGAATAAGATATTTTCTCTTAAGCATAAATTCCCTTTTTTCTTTTTAAAATTTATTTTAAATACCCAATAAGGATTTTCTCCAACTATAATCTCTCTTGAAGCCAAAAAGATTTTCTCTAATTCTAATTTCCTCAAATTAAGGGAGAAACTAGGCCTTTAAATATTCCTAAAATGCCTCTATTTCCATGAATTTATTTATAAAGATCTTATAATTCCATAATTAATCCCCAAAATAAAATCTTAATTTACTATTAATCCTTAATAAAATATTTGGGATGTTACAAACTCTTCTATAATGCTCACACAGGAAAGTGAACCTTTCACAGCATAACGCAAACTAGACAAAAATGAGACAAGGAAAATCTTCAAATTTACCATTCTTTTCCACCTTTAATCAAACTTCTCCAACACAGAATAGCATTCAGTTACCATTTCAAAAATAAAGGGTCAATATAATTTGGACGAGCCAAAGAGTAAACAATGAAGAACAGAGCAAGAACAACAATGACAGACACTACGGTGATACTACAAAATCAAAGCAGTACAGTACTACGGTGATACTACAAAATCAAAGCCGAATGGCATTCTAGAGGAACTACATTATTCATCAAACATAAAAAAAACAAGCTTATTGTTCTTAATAGCCGGACCAAACTTTTGATCTGAACCTTGTCAGTTTTGATTTCGAACAAAACCTTCGATTTCGAGTTCCAGTTCCAACCAAAATTGCCTATAATCGCCTAAACAAAGCTTTGATTTTGAGTTCCAACTGGAGTTCCATGAGAATAGTAGTGCACCATGCGTTTTCGGTTGAATGGCCAGGGGATTCAACTTTTGGGTGAGTTTGGATGGAGTTGAGAGTGCTCATGGATTTTGGATTTCACTACGTTGCCGTGGATTTTGCTCGATGTTGCCGTGGATTTCGTTTGACGGTGGTGGGGGTGAGTTTGGGATTTGATCGTGGGTGAAGTGGGAGTAGATTTAGATTTGAAATATTGGGTGGTAGGGGTGAGTTTGGGATTTGGTTATGGGGTGAATTTGGGAGTAAGGGTAATATAGTGTTTTGGCCTTCCAATTTAATTTCACTTTGCCCCCATAATACTTAAGTAAAATTCAAATTGTGGTCCTGCTTTTAAATTAATTGTTTACTGTGGTCCTATATTGAAATTCTCCCTAAAGCACATGCACATACTCCTATGATATACTCCCTTCTTCCATTATTATGAGAGTCAAGAAGGAAAAATTATATATATTTAGAAAGTAGTTGGGGGAGATAAATATATCTGAAATAAATGTTTTTTTAAAGTTTGCCCTTATTTATGATGGTGTATAAGATAGAGAAATGTAGAGTAATAATGATAGCAATTAAAATGAAATATTTAGGAATGATGAGGGACAAAATGGACAAAAAATCAGTAAATATTCCAACCACCCTATGCAAGCTCTTATAAAAAGGGATAAAACAATTCAAATTGTTTGCTCTTATAATAAGGGACGGAGGAAGTATTAAAGAAAGAGTAACGATACACACACATATAATTGAGTACGTAAAAGGATTTAGATTATGAACTGCAACAAGAATTGGAGATATATGGAACAATGAATCTATCCTCTAAGATTATGGTTTACATAGATGTGTGATTGATCTCTCTCAATCTTCTCTTAATTTTTTTATAACAAAATATTTTCTTAATTTTGTTCTTGGAAGTAATTTGATACATTCTCTTTGATATAGAAAATAGGTTTACATCCTTTTTTTAAGTTTATTTTAACTCTATCAATCGATGTATTATATACATATATTTTTAAAATTGCAAAAACTTGGATTATTGAATATTATGATGATTTTTTTTTACCAGAATATTATGATGATTTAAAGTTTGTTCTGACTCTATTGTTAGTTGAGGCCTAGAAGTAGCTCTGGTACTTCCGTCAATGGTACATCTTTTGAGCAAGTTGGAATAAATGGAATCCATTATCACCGATAGAGTGACAGTAGTGCACCATACTAAATCTTATCACCGATGGAGTGACAGTAGTGCACCATAATATATCTTTTACTCTACTGTTTCTTTTTTCATCCCCCCCCCCCCCCCACCCTTTCTTGTTCAGATATGCTCATTTCTGCTGGCAAAAAAAAAAAAAAAAAAAAAAAGATATGTCCATTTCTCTATAATCAGATATGGTCCTGTACATAATATTTTGTGTGTGAAATCTGAATAATGAGCATAATTATTCATGACTAATGAATTATACGTTTTGTTATAAACTCAATGTTGAGAATATATTGAGTTGTAAAACTTGCTCCTATATATATATATACATACAATGTGTGTGTGTGTGTGTGTGTGTGTGTGTGTAAATACATTTATATAAGGAGTGACAACTATAATATTCTTTCTTTTTGTTTTTTACCATAGTTTAGGTGAGTTTGGTTTAGGGTCAATGCACTTATCCAATACATGTGTTCCTCACTGAACATACTTTGATGTTTGGGCTACTCTCTATAATATTAAGTTGAAGGAATCATTTGGGCCAAGGCTTAGAATTTTCCTAGAAATATGCACTACTACTAGTTAAGCCATGAGAATAACAGTTACCGGCATTATTATACAGTAATATTATTATTCCACAGCAAAAGGTTGAATAAAAAAATTTTTAACAAATTGTATTGATAAAAAAGTTTTTTAGAAAAATTGTTCTTGAGAATTAAGATACCTTTTCACTTCCACAACAATTTTTTTTTTTTTTGGGTTATTGTTATTTACTAGTCATATTAGTTTGTTACAGTTTTATTAAGTATACACAAAAATTGAGGTAGACCACATGTAACTGTTACTTAGCTATTTCTTTTTCATTAAGTTGAATGCTACATAAGATTACTTGACACCGCTTTGATATTGTTGATTGTGTAGATATCAGATTTGGTAAGTATGCGCTTGATATTGTGGATCATTTCTTTTCTATTTTGTTTTAAAAAGTTTTGGTGTTTCCAGTGTGACATGGTTTCTGGTGTTGTATGCTTATGATGATCTTCATCTGATGTGAACTCCAACGTGAAAAAAAATTCCTATGTGGAGGACGATAGTTATGGCTCCGTTCATTGAGGTTGATAGTGTTGCCTTTTTTTGCTTTTGGGGCGACATTGTTCCAAAAATTACTTAAGGATGCCTAGTTTTTTTTTTTAGAAAGCTTCCAGAAGAATGGCTTCCAACCCTTGATAAAAGAGGTACTATAGAGATACTGCATGTAATATTCGGTTTTTTTAACCCTTCAATCAACCGCTAATCCACTCATATCACCTGCGATTAGTACTAATTGTGATAAGAAAGGAGATTAACTTAGTAAAAGACAATATCGTAGTCTCTTACTCAACAGTGGCTTAAATCATGATTGTCTTATAAAATACGTGTTTATTAATAGAAGTAATTTAAATTGTCAAGAGTAGTATAAGGTCCTCTCCATTTAATTTGGTTATTGGATATTCAATTCTTTTTATTAAATGCATTTTTGCTCTTTTGTTTGTATCAAGTATTATTGTGGTCCTTTAACTTTAAAAAGTGCAATTATATTCTTTTTTATTATCATCGTTAGTTTCATTTAACAAGAAGCTGTAACTTTACAAATATAAATGATGATTCTATAATAATGTGAACAAAAAATGTTAGTTTTTAAAATATAAAAATAAGCATGTTAAAAGATTAAAATTTAAGTATATTTTATTAGCATTTAACTACAGAATCATCATTTAAATTGTTGAATTGACATTTCATGTTAATTAAAACTAATGTTAAAAAGGTCTAAAAATGTATTTTTTAAAGTTAAATGATGAAAATGATACCCGATGTAAATATAAAAGGCGAAAAGTATTTTTTGATTTTTTTGAATTCAATATTCGATTTTCAAGACTTTTATAGAAATGAAATCTAATTGATAGAAATATATCGTCCATTCGCCAATTGTGTGCAACTCAAAATGGATCCTACCCAAAAATATGGAACCTATAACAAACTCTCCAATTGGAAGAGATAAGTTTTTCTTTTTTTTTTTTGGGTATCCACATGGCTCCAACCCAAATCCAATAGTCAAGCGAGCATGTCCTTTTCAGCCGACACTAACTTGACTAACAGTTGTCGGTGGATATCTTATCATTTTTGTAAATTCATAACATAAACCATCATACTTGTTGTGAATTTCTTTATTATTGTTTTTTTTACAAGCTTTCTAAATTCCTCTCATCACTGGAAGTTCTCTAAACTTAGCGGGTTAATATAATTTCTTGACTCTTAAATTTATCTTTATTTTAACTGTGCTGCCTTAAATTTGTTTTATACTATTAATAGGTAAATTGCGTATTTTTGGGTCTTAATACCATATATACGATCAACCGACTGCTCCAATTTCAACTTTTATGATTTCCCCTCTCAATATAAAATACTTCTCTAGAATTCAAACTCTATGCCCAAAGGATCAAACGGAGCCTAACATCGTTAGACCAACTATATGTTGGTGGTTCTCATATTTTAAACAATGATTTCTGGTTTCCTTAAGGGATAAAATGGATCAAGTTTTCATCAAACTATAGAGATCAATATTTTTACAAATGATTAATTATTAAAGAAATGAAAACCAAGATGATGAGTAAGAAAAAAAACAAATATTCCCTCCAGTCCTAAATATAGGACTTGATTAGCTAATTTAATTAAATTAAGGATGTTAGTTATAATAGTGTGTTTTTCCTAAAACACCTCAATCATCTTCTCTTATTCCATCTCTTATTATATCCCTATATCTTACTTAATTATTATTAGTGAGCAACAATAGGGATAATTTGGGATGGGTCGACAAAAATTATAATTAGTTGGGAAAATTGCAGTAGGGTCCCAAATAAGGAAAATTATTACTCTAAGGTCCATTGAAATCTCAAAATTAGTATCAAGTCGCTAGGAACTTGAATGCAATAAGATGGAATTACTCACCAAATTTAGTTGTTAACGAAAGCTTATTCAGTTGTCAACGAAGGCATATTCGATTGTCAACAAAGTCTTGTTGAGTTGTTAATGGGGTTTATAGCATTTCCCATCAGGCCCCATTAACAACTCAACAAGACTTCGCTAACAACCGAATACGGTCAGTAATATTAACATACATCATACATCAAAATATCAATTTATTACTTACCGTATTCAATTGTTAACGAAGGCTTATTCAATTGTTAGCGAAGTTGGGTCTAATGCGAAATGTCATAAACGCCAGTAACAACTCAATAAGTCTTCGTTGACAACTGAATTTGGTGAGTAATTCCATTTTATTGCATTCAAATCCTTAGGGACTTGATAATAATTTTGATATTTTAAGGGACCTTAGAGTAATAATTTACCTTATTTAAGATCAGGGTACAATTTTTCCCAATTAGTTCCTATATATATGTAGGACCAAATAAGTTCTATAAGTAGGTATGACATGAGAGAAAGGGAGCGATATGTACCCAAATTGAGACGTACAGTACAATCCAACGGTACTATTTGGCTTCACTGTAATAAAGGATATTATTACCGACTTGTCCGGTTGCCGGTTGACCGACGCGGCTTTATCTTCCTCTCCTTCTCTCTCTGATCTCCCTCCTTCTTCTGTCATCCTCCTGGCAGTGGCAAAAGCCACTCACGAACCCCACGAACAACAATAAACCTCTCTCTCTCTCTCCTCCTCAACTCACTCACTTTCTCACTGAGTTAACTCCTTCCTTCGATAATGGCCACCTCTCGTTTCCCACGCGCCACCGGTGGCTTCTCCTTCTCCTTCAGATTCTTGGCTTCTTCCATTTCCCTCTCTCTTTGCCTTTTCTTCACTCTCTCTTTCACCTTCACTTCCCATTCTTACTCGCCTGATCATTCCCATTTGGTAAGCTTCCCTTTTTCCTTCCTTCTTGTTTTTGTTTTTCTTTCAAGGCTTCCCACTTTCTGTTTCTTTTCGCTTTGTTTCCTTTATGGGAAACAAATTTTTTTTTTTTTGTATACTCCGGGGAATTTCCTGGATTTGTTTTCCTTCTTCTTCTTTTTTGATCTCTTTTGAAAATAGTATGATTGGGGTTTTTGTTAGGGATCTTGTTTTGTCGGTTCAATTATGGAGCATCAGGCTCATTCTGGATCTAATTCGGTTTTTGATATTTTTCTCTCTCTTGAGAAACAAGCATTTGTTTTCAATTTCGGGGAATTTTGAACCGGGAATGTTGATCAAAAGGGATTAAGCTATTTTGTAAATTGGAGGATTTAATTGTTAGAACTGAAAGCTATTATCCAATTCAGAAATTCTGATTAATCAATCCCTCTTCTTCGTTTTTTTTTCCCCATTGTTACTTTTGAATTAGGGTTTCGATGCTGGTACACGCGGGTTTGAATCTGTTAGGAGATCTGTACTGGCGCTCAAAACGGATCCACTCAAGCCTCGTTTGGATCAGATCAGGAAGCAAGCTGATGATCATAGATCTTTGGCTTTGGTTTATGCATCTTATGCGAGAAAGCTCAAGCTTGAGAGCGCAAAGATCGTTAGGGTATTTGCTGATTTATCTCACAGTTTCTCAGATCTTATGAATAAACCCCAATACAAGGGGCTCTTTAACTCTGATGCTGCCACCATTGATGAATCAGTGCTTAGGCAGTTGGAGAAGGATGTGAAAGAGCGTATCAAAGTCACACGCCAGGTTATTAGTGAGGCTAAGGAGTCCTTTGATAATCAGCTCAAGATTCAGAAGTTGAAGGACACGATTTTCGCTGTGAATGAGCAATTAACCAAGGCTAAGAAGCAGGGGGCTTTCTCCAGCCTGATTGCCGCCAAATCAATCCCTAAGAGCTTGCATTGTTTGTCTATGCGGTTGATGGAGGAGCGGATCGCGAATCCGGACAAGTATTCCGATGAGGGGAAGCCGCCTGCTCCTGAATTGGAGGATCCGAATCTTTACCACTATGCCATATTCTCTGATAATGTGGTTGCGGCGTCCGTTGTGGTCAATTCGGCGACCAAGAACGCTAAGGAACCGTGGAAGCATGTGTTCCATGTTGTGACTGACAAGATGAATCTTGGAGCCATGCAAGTGATGTTTAAGTTGAAGGATTATAATGGAGCACACATTGAGGTCAAGGCAGTTGAGGAATACAAATTCTTGAATTCCTCTTATGTGCCGGTCCTTAGGCAATTGGAATCTGCTAACCTGCAGAGATTTTACTTTGAGAACAAGCTTGAGAATGCGACAAAGGACACAACCAACATGAAGTTCAGGAATCCTAAATATTTATCGATCCTGAACCATTTGAGGTTCTACTTGCCTGAAATGTATCCTAAGCTGCATAGAATTCTGTTTTTGGATGATGACATAGTGGTTCAGAAGGATCTGACTGGGTTGTGGAAGATTGATATGGATGGAAAGGTGAATGGGGCAGTAGAAACGTGTTTTGGGTCATTCCATAGATATGCACAATACATGAATTTTTCACATCCCTTGATCAAGGCAAGATTCAACCCAAAGGCTTGTGCTTGGGCTTATGGAATGAACTTCTTTGATTTGGATGCTTGGAGAAGGGAAAAATGCACAGAAGAGTATCATTACTGGCAGAATCTGGTAAGACTTGAAACTCTCCTATTAACATTTACTTTATCAGTTAAACCCACGTTCTCCATTTTCGTATGTGCATTCCCCTTGTAGCATTGGTTTACTCAATACCATATTATATAGGTTGTTAATGAAACCATATATACTCTGATTCTTTCACAACATCCTGGAAATCCCATGATGGTTTCTATTGGTTGAGACTTGATGTCGAAAAATGCGCCATTAGTTGCTAGTGTTAGAGACTGAATATTCTAAAACTGGAAGTGATCATAGACATATTGTGACTGATCATTTTCGCAATGTTGCAATATTTTGAAATCATACGACTACTTTTCATCCTCTTCTTTTTTATCTGACTGGATTTTGTTGCAGAATGAAAACCGAACCTTGTGGAAACTGGGGACATTGCCACCTGGCCTTATTACATATTACTCGACAACAAAGCCTTTAGACAAGTCATGGCATGTTCTGGGACTTGGTTATAACCCAAGCATCAGCATGGATGAGATTAGTAATGCAGCTGTGGTGCACTTCAATGGAAATATGAAGCCATGGCTTGACATTGCAATGACTCAATTCAAGCCACTGTGGACAAAGTATGTTGATTACAATTTAGATTTCGTCCAAGCTTGCAATTTTGGCATCTAAGTTTCTAAAGCTTGTGCTCTTCTCTTCGGTTGCCGCCACTGTAGTATCTCTTGTCCACTTCTGTTATTTGCTGTTTAGTTTTGATATCCAATACTCATATAAGTTTGACATAATTTTTAGCTGTTGAAGTAAAAGTATTGCTTCTTTCCAAGTGTACAATACTTTAGTATAGTAATTCTTAGTTCCCCTCTTATTTATTTTTAAGGTTTATGTAATAATTTTATTTTAAAGATGTTGATCTAGAAGAAGCAAGAAAGCTGCTAAGTCAAGTATTGTACCTTAAACTATTCATTTATAAGTGAGAACTATGAGATAACTATAAGATCATATACCTATTTACATGGAGTATTCTTTATTGTTTTCTCTGCTTGATGCACTTCTGGTTTATGTGAGATTTTTTTTCTATTCATCCTGCTGTATGGAGTAGAATGCGATGGCTCTCTTTAAAGGCAGTCAGGAAATTTTTGAGGATATAGGAAAAGTGTTCTCTGTTGCACCAAATCTCAGATTTACCGTTTAATCTTGTATTAAAAACAGAAAAATAATGTTCTGTTAAAATATGATTAGACCGATTGTTTGGTTTGATTTTGATTGACTAGGACGTCTCATCCAATCAAAATCAATGCAAAGTTCATTTAAATTTACAAGATGATTTTTAACTGGATTGATTGTGTCGAAAAGCTATATCAATCATATTTATTGGACTTTTTTAACCATCCAATTTGTTCAGAAAAAATTGTTCCAATCATCTTTGACAATTCATTTTATTTCTTCACCCAAACTATAGATGAATAGATTTTACTTTTGATCAAGTCACAATTGAATGATTAATGGGTTGTATATAACAGAAGGAGTTAGTCTTTTTTTTTTTTTTTTTTTTTGCCATGAAGGAGTTAGTCACTCATAATGTACAATGTAATGAATCAAAGTTCGAACTTCTGCCGGGAAAAGTGCCACATTCAGTTAGTGACAATATCTCAAATAAAAAAATGACGTTAGAATGCCTTTTTTCTTTTAAATATTACGTAACAATCAGGGATCGTCCCAAACATATGATGTCAAAGGGAAAATGTCTCAACAGGGAAGAAAATATAATAGAAAATCCAAACGGTAACATCACATAGTTATAACCAAATGCAAAATTGACAAATGGCATAATCAAAAAAATACTTTATGTCAAGATTTTCATGTATAAAAATCAGATATAAAAAAAAATATGTATCTTGTTTTTTGTAGTGGAAATGTTTGGTCTATGCTGCAATACCAACCCAGTTCCTTTGACTGGGTTGACATATTGAGCAACATTCAAATAAATGTCAAATGAGTGAGGTAGTCCTCCATTACAAATATTGGTTTGGTTGTATTGGCTAGACAGGCACTGAGATGTTGAATCAATAAAATATTTGTATGTAAGCTGGCTCAAAAAAAAAAAGTATGTGCATGCCATAATTTTAAAAAGATCTTGTAGCCCTCTCTAATCTTATTTATAAAATATTTTGAACATGTTTTACCATAATTAGAGAAACCTTGAATCTCATTAACTATCTAAAAATTTGATAAATTGTTAACTTTATCCCTACCATTTTTATAATTATATACAAACTTTGTGGCTCAATAGGGAGAAATCTCCTACACACGTTTTTAATGTATTCATAATAACTCAAATTTGTGACTTCATATTCAAATGTTCAACATATTATATTACATTTAGGGTTGGAAATTTATTAAATTTTTTCCAACATGAGGTTAAGGTTTTCTTGTTTCTAGTGAAACATATTAAAAATGAGCTATAATAGTAGTGATCATAATAGTATATTATATAAACTCATGGCGTTCACTCAAAATTATCAATTTAAGGTTAGTGAGAACTAAAAACTCAGACAATCGTATTAATTTTTGGGTAACCCTTTCATTGCCACTCATGGCATTGCTGTCACGGTGTGCTAGCAATAAATAAAAATAAATACAATTTTTGTCATCTTCCTTGCAACTATTACATATTATGTGTGCCCAATCCGTTTTCTCAGCAGGGTCATTCAAAGACCCCTTTCAACAGCTTAAATGCTGATGATGCCATGGGTTACCTGTGTAAATTAGTGATTCGTGGTGGCATACTTCCATGTCCCTTGTACCATCGCTGTCACCGAGTAGAATCTACTCCTGCTCTTTGGGACTTTAATGAGTGTCTAGCTTGGTGGTATTGTCGTTGGTTTGAGATATGACTCAAGCTATGACGTGTCTTTGAAGTGCTGACTTTCTTTTGGTTTAACAAATTGCAGATTCTCGTTTATTTTGTTTCAATTGTAGTTTTTATGTTTATGTCAGTTTGTTGTAATGTGTTTTTATTTTCAGTCTTAATGGCCCCCAACTTAGTCCTTACCTAATATTAGTTTGGGGTTCTATATGTATCGTTTTATTAGTTGAATAAATTGCCTTTTATCCAAAATATATATATATATATATATTGTGAAGCACTGAAATCGAAAGTTGAATTGATAAACATTCAGTTTGATTTTTTTTGTTCAATTTTTTCTGCCAATAAATCCGTTAAAACACACATAAACTTGCGATCAAGACTTGAGGAGTTCCCGTCCCCAAAAAAAAAAAAAAAAGACTTGAGGAGTTTGGTTTGGCCGAAGCTAAGGTCAAGAATTTGGTATTACCCACTATCATTTTTTACTTTTTCACCTAAACTCCCATCAACCCAATTTTTTGAATAGATTATCCTAACATATCATGTTTGGTCCAATGCAAATTTTCTTATGGGGTATGGTACAGAGCCATTAGATCCTTAAACACCGACTTACAAATTGTTTACTTTGGTCAAATTCATAGTATTATTCACTCACATAGTTGCTTAATTAGAACTCTTGGGTAGCCTTTAGGTTTGAAGTTATATTTCTTTTACCAATTAGCATTGTTAATTGTTCATGATAAGAACATTTAAAAAAAAACGACCCATTTTTTTAAATAAGCCAGTCAAAGATGGGCAGCACTAAGCCTGCAGTCAACAAAGAAAATTCCAGAAAACAACCCTGTTCTAGTAACCCCAGCAGCGCAAAAACGTGCAAAAACGTGTGTATATATATATACCATTGAGATCCTAACATAAAAGTGAGCATTAACAAAAGTGAACATAGATGTGAGACAAAAGGTACATCATGCACAAAGTACACTCTTCTCTTTTTCATGTGTGAATATACGAAAAGATTCAATCTGTTAGGTTGGCAGCAAGCAGCACAGTAAAGAGCACGCATGATGCTTAATCAGACTAAACAAATTATAGAAAGAAAAAAAGGCTCAGAGATGTAGCAGAAAATTCAACTACCTACCAAGTTTTACATAAATCATCTCCAAGGTATCATTTGATATTAAAAAAGCAATAATGCCCCCATAATATTCCTAAAACTAGGGAAGCACAAAACTTCCTACGCAAGTTGTATGCTATACTGATCCGAAATTGAAAAATTAAAAATCCCAAAAATCATCAATTTTCAAGAGAACAAAAAAGGGACCTAACTGACTTACAGGTAACTCATCCACAAAAGAATTCCAATTTTTTACCCTCAATGCTTTCTACTGGAACTACTGTACTCCAAAAGAAAATAATATTTTCAATCCTTGCCTTCATCAGAGATAAACTGCTCAAGCTGAGGCAGCAACAGTTGCAGCTTTTGCCATTGAATTAATGGCCAGCCCACCATTGCGATTCACACGACCACCATTGTTTCCAACATGATCAACTCTCTGAAAACCATTATTCCCACGGTTGGAATACCCCCCACGATTGCCATTCCTGTACCCAGATTCAGCACGGCTGAAGTCACCTCTTGCATAGTTTCGGCCATTTCCATGGTTTCCACGTCCTCTTCCACCCTCATTTCTGCCCTCATTTCTGTATCCTCCACCCTCACTTCTCCCCTCATTTCTGTATCCTCCACCCTCACTTCTCCCCTCACTTCTGTATCCTCCGCCATCATTTCTGCCCTCACTTCTATATCCTCCAACCTCATTTCTGTATCCTCCACCCTCAGTTCTGCCCTCATTTCTGTATCCTGCACCCCTTCCAGATGAGTATCGTGGCCTGCCATTCCCTGGACATAAGCAACAAACAGTTGAATTAATGGTAGACACCCACAAGTCCATCATCAAGAATACAAGCTAAAGCCTCAACAATCAATCGTAGAAGTAGAAAAGCTGAATATCAATACAAAACTCAATCAATCAATCAATCAATCAAAGTAGTAGCTGAATCTAAATGCAAAATAAAAGCCAGATAAATAATCATAAAAAAAATCAATGCAAAACCAGAAGTTACCACCTAATCAATTGGAAACTATAATTGAGAAACACTGCATTCTAATATTGTAAAAAACTAGCAACAAAAAACT
This sequence comes from Mimosa bimucronata, assembly GCA_037074515.1. Classification (NCBI taxonomy): domain Eukaryota; kingdom Viridiplantae; phylum Streptophyta; class Magnoliopsida; order Fabales; family Fabaceae; genus Mimosa; species Mimosa bimucronata. The sequence goes on from CM073446.1 coordinate 10,769,912, forward strand.
TAAGGCACATATTTCTCTATTAGCCAAATTAAATCCACTAAAAACCTCTTGCTTCAATAACACCCCACTAATAGAGGAGGTTGTGGGGTTCAATACCCGAAGCAGCATGGGGGTGTGTGTAGGTCCTCTCCCCTGCGGGGCCAGATGGGGGGCTAAGGGGGTAAAGGTACATCCATACACATGTCATCCTGAAGCACATTGGTACACTTTCCTCAAGACAAATGTGAGCCAGGTGAAAGATACCTCTTAGACTATCTACACTAGATTTTATTTCTCAAGTTCCTGGGTCAACTCAGAATGCACATTTCAATGTTGCTACAGAGGGAAAACTGGTCGGTCATACAGATCTCAGAACCCATTACACTCTACCAAACTTGGGGCAAACTTGGGGAAATACAAGTTCAGGACCAGGCTTACTGAGTTCAGAGACAGCCAATTAATCTTTTTACTGGGGTAGCAGACGGCATTTATGGGTCAATAAAATATCTGAACACAATTTATGTAGCTGGCTTCACCTAACAAAGGGAGACAAGGCTTCTAGTTATTGTTAGTTTCAGCCATGATTGTTAATTTAATGATCTGCCCCAAAACTTACAAGTCTGCATCTCATTAAGTGAAATTACACAACATCCTCAGCAAGTCATAGGATCTGATCAAAAATTAGATGGGGTAAAATCCTAAAACAAAATGTAATATAATGCACAACACAGAAATCTTGTTAACATGCCAAGCATGTGTATAAACCGCGTATTGGCAACTGAACCTACAATCATGCCAAGTTCAATTTGAATAAACAAGAGACAAAACAAAATAAATACTTGCCTCGATTAGTAGACCTCTTTTCCTCAACAAAAACTTTGCGCCCACTGATGAGAATTGGTGAAGCCTGACATCCCAATCAAAGTAAAGATACATATAGAGACTTACATGAAATAGGAAATATCTACAATCCAATAGGCCTAGTGTCATGCAATTTAAAGAAAATCTGGAAACTAACTAGAAAAATCCACATAAAAAATAAAAAAGAAGATCAAAGAAAATCTAATGTACATTCTGCAAAGATAGATAGTTTAACAACAGAAGAGAACTTTGTATAAGAAAAACCAGTAGAAGACAAGCTGAATATTAGTAGCGACATTGATTCTAGCTCTACAAGCTCATTTCACAAAGACAGACGAAAGATTTAAAAGTTAAATCTCAACTATACCTCAAGTGCACTTTGTACAGCACTAGCCACTTCAAACTCCACAAAGCCAAAGCAAAATCCCTGTTCAATTCATCCATAAATACACACATTAGGCTACAAATTGATAGTACAAACTACAAAGCAGAAAAGGGATGTGCAACATACCCTTTGGGTTCTAACTTGGATACCATCACGCTTTATAGGACCAAACTTCTTGAACTCAGTCTCCAGAAGATAAGGTGTAGCATGTGCTGGCAGACTTTTTACAAAAATAGAATAACCCTCAGCTATAGGAAGAACAGTACAATGTCAATACACCTTAGTGATGAATAAAAACCAAAGGAAGATCAATTCAGAAGATGAATACATTCTGTTAAAAGAGGCACCTTACCTTCAGTTTCTTGATTGCTTCCCGGTTCGACAACAGATGTGTTAGAACCATTCATTTCTGACACACTAGGGGCTGGAGGGGCAGCAGCCGCATGTTGCTCCAGGTTCTTTGGGGCAGATCTCCCAGGAGTAGTTGTTGCCACTGGAGATGGTGCAGCACTCTCCTTCATGACCTTTACAAGGAAAGATATTCACTAGTTAGATGATGAAACAAGGAACAATAACAGTTACTATCCATCCTAACAAAGGAAAGAAAATTGTTCTATCAATTTATAACAATTTAATTCCCAAACACAAACTTCCAGGCAGCATTCATAAAACTCAACAAGTCACAAAACATCATAAGGTAATTCAGAATGACTACTAACAATAGAGGCATATGACTTCTTAGGCACTTCTTCAATAGAAGTGGAACCAGCAACCACTAGTGAATCATCAGGAATTTCATCAACCACCTCAGGTACAGGAGCTTCTTCTTCTTCAGTTGGAGCTTGCCCATTTTCAGGCTTATAAACCTCCTCTCCATTGGCATCCTCAGCTGGTACAACTATTTTCTCCGAAACATGAATCTGCTGTGAAGAAGGATCTGCGGCCAAAGGAAAAAAACTGAATTCACAAGTGGACTACCACAAGACAATAAATTCGAATTCAAAGTAGGCACTATCATACCATTGTCAGAGGTGGCCAGAGCTTCAGCATCATCAATAGGGAATTGGCTTTCATTGTCATTAACATATCTGAATACATCATTCAGGACAAAATACCCTTTTTCTTGAGGTGCAAGGAAAAAACATTGTGAAAATTTTTGCCTCTTGCAGTCATTTCCAACCATAAACCCAGTGACCAGGACAAGAACTCCTCCACCATAAGATTCTTGCGCATCCACAGATATGATCTCTGCTATGAATTCATCCAGTGATAGTATTTTCTTATTAATATCCTGCTTCATAAGAATAAAAGGAAATGAGTTAAAGGACATGAGTTTTAACTTCTTTATTATTTCATAAATCGGAATCCGCTGATGATACATGCTATAACAATATAAAAAACTTCATAGAATCAATTGTAACAAAAGGACAAAAAGAAGACATGGAGAGAAGACACTAAGAATTAGTGACTTGGGCTGTTAGATCTTTAAATCGCTTCTAGGGTCACAATAATAACAGAGCCTGAATTCACCAAAAATGATAGAAGCACCTATCCATTAAATCAACAAGGAGGATTGAAACTCAAACCCTTTGATCTTTTCAGCCAGCCTCTTCACAATAAACAATACCGGTGCATCTAACACAAAAGGTGAAGTCCCTCTTGACCAGAGTACTGCAACCCAAGTATTAAAAGAACACTGCAACAGGCAGCCTACATAGATTCAGATGCTTCATGGATGTAAAGAGTATCACAAGATACAACACCATCGTTACATATTAATTATCTTGGCAAATCGGCTCTAACAAAAATGTGCTTGTCAGCAACACCAATGTTGCCCAAGCAATCAGATTAGCAAATTCAGCCAAGTCTTCAAGCTTTGATTAATGCAGATCATAAATTGCATAAATATCATCTTGGAATTGGTCTCTATCAGACCTTGTATTAAACCTAGACAGAGGCAAATCATGGCAACCCTCCGCCCATCTATTACAAAAAGGACTGCCTCTCATGGTCAGGCAGCCCAAGTTACAGGTGCCTTTTAGCAGGAAAAAAAACTCAACAATCTTTACACTAGCAAAGATTGGCAAAGCCTTCAAGGGTTAAAGCTCCCTCTGAAGTTAATCATGTACACATTGAAGCTGAGTAAAAGAGCCATAGGAACAAGATTATCCATGAAGGCATGAATCCAACTCCACTGGCATACTTAAGACAGAACAATTGCAGGAGACATACTAACTTTCTATCCTGGTAAGGGAACAACCTGACCAGAGAGCAAGTAGCACAGATCCAGAGGAAGACTCAAAGGCAAGATCATGAATGCCGGACAAGGATAGGGGATCAACTGATCATAATCCTTTTCATTTTTCAATAAACTAACTCACCATAGAGGGATCGGGCTCAACATGGCTATCATATATGGGGACACTAGAGACATTTTATATTTGTTACTTGAATAAACATTTTTAGGACCCACACAGCACTACTCTGCCAGCTCTCTTCATCTAAGAAAGCAAGCAAGAGTAACAAAAAATGAAAAAAATAATTATTCCATACAGTATTAATTTAATAGATCAGGTCATCAGAAGTTTTTATCCCACATGACCATCTCCCCTTTCCTTTTAAATAGTTTTTTATTGTAGCCAATTTCAACACGCTTTTAGGAAACCGAGCACCCAAAATTAAACTCAGGTGACCAAAGAGGTAAGAGTATAATAAATAAGTACCTCAAAACAATTCAACTGTAAAGCTGAAGGAATAACACAGATTAGATGTAAACACAGGTATATATATGGGAGAGAAATAGACAAAAAAAAACTCACTTGCATTGTGGTTGTAATACCCATTATACCATCTTTTTCAGGGCGACCAAGCTTACTAACATCTTGGTAAAACTTATGCACAAGTTCAGGGCTTTCATGCAGCATATGGTAGTACTGCTGAACAAAGGCATTACCAACCTATATTGCAGTTTCAGATAAATCCAGTTAGAAAATTAACAAATAAACATATGCTACACTCTGCAGTATTATGATATACATACAACAAGAGCTTCAGGATGATTTTGGGCTGGGGCTAGCTGCTCTGAAGATGCCATCACCTAAGATTTCTGAAAACAAACCTAATAAGTATACATACCAAAAAAATACAAAACAGAGCGCAGGGAAAACAAAGAAGAACACAAGAAAGCAAAAACATAGTTTAAGTATAAATTCAGAATAAACGCCCAGCAAAATAATAATCAAATATATGGAATAATTTATTGTTGAGCTTCCATTAATCAGTACGCTCTTTGCCAGAAGGAACTTGAGATCATGTAACAAGGCTTTCACAATCATCCAAACACACTACGACCTAGACACAAATGATACTAGACTAAAATGTATCCTCCCATAAAATCAACCGATAAAAGTTCATTCAGCAAACAAACAAAGCCTAAATAATGCGGTAAGTTCTGCCTCACTTGCAACGACATTCAGTAGTACGGATCATGCCTCAAGGCTAAAACAGGTAAGGATAAGTAAACAAATACTCAAGCCATAGCAAACGAAGTTTAACAACGTAATTTTTTCTACGATAAAGCAGATAAGAAGCGCGAACAAAAGACATTTTCAACTAAAATTCTCGGTTCGTAACAATACTTCCACAATAAGAACACTAAAAACAAATTTTCCATGGAACTTTCCGCAACGCCATAAAAATCACACCTCAGACAAAACCAAGCCACAACATTAACGAAAAAGAGAGCCTCATATCCAAAATGAAATGTAACAAAAGAAAAAAAAACGGAAAAATCTCAGAAAATTCAAAAATAGTAGGGTTCAAGAATCTAACCAAGCAAAACAGAGAAAGGATCGCAAGAAGTTAAAGAGAGGATGAATTTCGTGGAATGGCTCTCACGATTTCTCAGCTCCTTCCTCGCTAGGGTTTGCTTCTGGATCTTACTGAGGAGTGTGAAGGAAGGAGAAATGAGAGAGAGAGAGAGAGAGAGAGAGAGAGAAGGGTTTAAGAGGAAAGGGGTTATATATATAGGGAAGCTTGTGAAAAGGAAGTTAAGAGAGAAAGCATTGCCTTTTAATCGTACGGGCGATTCACAAGTAAATGAGTAATTCTACAGCAGAATTTCAAGCGCTTTATTATTATTGCATTTACGAGTTCAAAATGTTAATGTTTATAATGCAGTATGGAGTGCTTCAAAATATATTTAACTTTGCAAGAATTTAAGATAAAAAAAAAACAAACTTTGTATGAAAAATGAATTTAAGAAAACAAACTTGTGTAATTTTCTTACATTAAAGTGCCTTGAAAATTTTTATCACAACAATAATAAAGGATAAGACTGATGATAATAACAATAATCAGGATTAGAAAGGATACCAATATTCCATCTCCATGTATAATATAAAAATTATGACAAACTTGATTCTTCGTGTGATGCTGTTATCAGTTGTTTTACCAACTGACAATAATTTGTTGTGATTAAGTCAATATACACAACATAAGGTTCAAAATATAAATATATATACTGTATGTATTTATACAATATACAATATTGGATATGTTAGAGTAATGAGTGATTTAAAAAATACGAGAAATTCACAAAATTTATCTTTATTTAATAACATGCCCAACTAAATTAATAATCATTAAATCATTGGATATCATAATAGAAAAATATATTTAAATTCACTACAATTTATAAAAAGGGGGTTAAGGTCCATTTTTGCCTCAAACGTAACTACCAAGAAGCGATGTATCTATATCCGAAAGTTTTCTATGAGCATTTTTGTTTCGGACGTGCTCAAGTCATAGTAAATTTGCCTTTAATATTAACTTTGACAGTTAAATCTTCCTTTTTGACCCACCAATGTTGACGTGACTCATTCACCCTATACATGTCATCATTTAAATATCAATTTTTATCCTAGAAGCAACCACCAAGGGGCTATATGTATCCAGAAGTTTTTAAGGACCGTTTTTTACCCAGAAGTGTCCAAATCATAGAAATTTTGACCTCATTATTGAAAAAGTTAACTTTGACTGTCAAATTCTCTTTTTTTAACTTATCCATGCTGTCGTGGCTCTATTAACCTCTACATGACTTCATTTAATTAATTAGTGTTATTTTTTAAACAACAAAAATGGCAATCTTTCTTAATCACATAATTTGATTCTCTTTAATCAATGTACATTGTGTCTTTAGAGGTATCCAACCAATGATGATTCATCGAGATTCATCTTCATTTTCTCCAATGGACACCAGGCGAAGAGAAAAGACTTGGAGATGAGCCGAAGGAGAGGATCGGCATTTACGCCAAGCCGACACTAGGGCCGCCGACACCACAACCATCTAGCTCGTCATGTTGTTTCCATCACTGACAACTCATAATGGAGGGATGTTAATGGCAAGCATGACAAAGCAAAAACTAAAAGGTCCAATACTTATGAGGATAATTATAACATTCTAGATTTCAAAACTAAGAAATTATGGTAATTTATGATGGTTTAGTGGATTGTTTTGGATTTTGGGACTTGTTGATACGATTGCATGGGGATAATTGTGGTTTGCTAAGGATTATGGGTCAAATTGACTCAATGATAATTGTGAATATGGAATTGATTTGGTGATATTTTAGTATGGGAATAAATTGTAGATTGAGGTGTGGAAATGATTTTGGAGGTTAGTCATGTGAGTAATTATAGACCATAGGGTAGATTAAAGTGCACTTGTTAAGTTAAGCGGATTAAGGAAGAAAAGAAGAGAAGGATTTATGTGGTAAGGAGATCATCTTTGCCTTCCTCACCGCAACAAGCCTTAGAAAAAATTAAGTTCAGCATCGCTCGCCGCGGGGAGCATTAATTATCAGTTTTGGAATGTCAGACTTGCAAAAATCTGTCATTTTGCGAAGAGAAGAGAAGAGAGGTCGAAAGAGGTTGATGAGAGCTCTCTTATGTTGGATATGTTTAGTTTTGATGATGTCAAATATAGAGTTAAAAGTAGGAAGCAAAAAGTATGTATAAAGTGTTTATCTCCTACTGTCTATGATATTATGTTTGCTATATGTTTACTGTGATTGAAGCATTGCATATATGATCACATAACATGTCCATAGGCTCAGATTGCATTAATAAGAGCATGTAACTTGGTCTGGAATAAACTGAGATAAAGAATCATGATGACTAAGTAGAAGTTCTATCGCTAACATGTTTATCATCCCTAATAGGAAGAAATTAAGCTAGTTAGGCAAAGAACAGATTCTCTATCGCTAAGCTAAGAGCCTATCGCTATCAAATGAAAAGTTTAGGATAATAGCTAATGAGGACTTAGCAGTAATCCATTGAAAGAGCAATATCTCTATCGCTAAAGGTCTTCACCATAGCTAATGGAGTGTGTAGAGCTAGTCTAAGCAAATAAGAATAGATCATATCGCTAGACTCTGTCTCTATCGCTAAGGCCCCTCAGATAACATGAATAAATATTCGGGGAAGAATGTTAGATCAGTTAACATAGTTAGCTAGCAATAATAGGATTAGCCATCAATAGAAAAATGCTTATTGAGATGATAGCTAGTACGCTGATCATTGAACTAAAAGAATATGCTAGCTATAGCATGATTTGCTAGCGATAGCATGATTTGCTATCTATAGCATGATTTGCTATCTATAGAGTCTTTATCATTGAGCTAATGGACTAAGCTTGCGATAACATCTGCTGTGCATTATATGATTATCTATTTAAGCTAAGTACTGGAATTACACTATGAAACTAGCGATAGCTTTGTTAGCTATCGATAGCACAATACGTGCTGAGCTAATACATTGTTTCTAAAGTGCAGATTTTACACTGTCAAACTAGCGATAGCAAAGGGAGCTAGCGCTAGTGAAAAAGCTGACAGCAAGTACAGGAGTAGGTAGCAGCAGGTTACCCTTCTCAATTTACTTTGTTGGATTTGTGTTTAGAATGCATTTTGGCTATTTAAAGTTGTGAAACTCTAAGGTTTTTAAAGAATTCGAAAGTACAAGTTTGTTTTTGGGTTTTTGTGATTCCATTGAATTTAAATATGTTAATGAATGATTTTGAATGGTTTGGTCTATTGAATTTTGGCTTGGAACAGATTTTGACATTTCAAAGTTTTAAGACCCTATGAATTTAGGTGGTTTTTGAATTTCAAGTATTGGGGTTTAAGTAGATGATTTTAAATTGTCTCGTTCATTGGGTTTTGGCCTAATTTAATTTTTTACTATTCAAAGTTTTGGAAAAGGCAAGGTTTGAAATAAATTTTGAATTCTATGTTGTTTTTATGCAAACTAATGTTTCTAATGGGCCTAATGATGCTAATTGATGGTTTTGAATTGGTTAGATTAATGAGGTTCATATTATTTAGGATTTTGACATTTTTGGGCATATAGGTAAAATTTGACTAGATTTGATGAATTGGGGTTTTATAATGATGTTGACGACTTGGATGAAGTATGATGGTATTGAATTGATGGTTCGTTGGCTTGAATTAGGGTCTATTTGGTATGATGGAATTGGGGGAGATGGATATGGAAACGGAATTCATTTCCATCACCAAGTTTGTTTGATACAAAGAAATGGGCATGGATATGGATTCCATGTTGGCCTCCATCACATAAATTATGGAAATAAAAAAATTCCATGGAAGTCTCCTTTTACCCTTTTTTCATCTCCTTCAACCCCACTACCCCAAACTCCCATCACGACATGCTTTCACCAACCGCAACCTCCAGTGACTAATGGCCATCACCCACCGTCGACCGTCTTCCTCAACCACCGTCGACGATTGTCTTCCCCATCCACAGTCAGGCTCTGGGAACCTTCCTCAGATCTCCATTCGATCTGGAAGATGAACCCAATATGGAGCAAACAATGTGAACGATAGCAGAGTTAGCGATCTGAAGATTACTGGAGTGAATGACTGTGAGTCCGTCGTTTAATGGTGGTGGAAGATGATGGGCTGACGGAGAAGAAAGCAAGAATCACGATCTGGACGTAAGTAAAGGAGAATGATAGAACAGAGACCACGAGGAAGGTTAAAATGCTAAAGATTACGAATTGCCGGCCAGATGAACAAGTAAAATGGCGAGATCGGCGATTACCAGCATCGGTGCAGGCTCAAATCGAAGAAAATTTGGACAAAGCTAAAGTGGAAAGCGAATGAAGAAGAGAGATTTTTCAGTTTTTCCTAAAAAAATGTGGTGATTATTGTTGATATTGGCCGGGTATGTGTGTGGAGGTCGGCGGCTTTGACAAGGGAGAGGAAGAAGCTCGATGTTCTAGTTGAGATGGGGAAGATTTTTTTTTTGTTTTTTTTTATTTTGAAGGACAATTTGGTATTTTTACACAAAAATCAGGTCTTATTTCTTTGACATACCAAACACACTTTAAAACCGTATTTTCATATCTATATCCATTTTCATATCCAATTCCATTTCCATCAATCAATTCCAATGTACCAAACGAGCCTTAATTAGGCTTGGAAATTGAAATTTGGTCAATTTGGGGAAAAATTTACTAAGTTGGAAAAAATGAGGAATTGAGTTGGTTATATGATAAATTGAGGTTTTCTAGATAGTTTGTGGACTTGGTGAGTATTGGATTGTTGGTTAGGACATTAAAAATAATAATTTGGTTTTCCTAGAATGCCCTCACGGAGCTTTCAGAGGGGATTATTCTCTAACTGTATTATACCACTTGATTAAATGATTAATCATGTGTTATTTGATATGATATTTGTGTAGATGATCGGTTCACTACTACAAATATACTATCTGCATCCCCAATTCACCTCTATTATTTAATAATATACTTTAAAAAAAGCGGTGGCAAAAATATAAATATTTAAAAACTACAGGATAAACCACGTTTATTATTTTAATATTGGACGTAATATATATGACTTAAACTAAATCAACGTCCAATATATAGGAGATAGACCTTGCAGTATAAAAATAGTGGACTTGGATGTTACCTAAATGCCTAAATCTCTTTTTCCAATTACCTAAATCTCAAATCTGTGACACGAAATTCAAGTCAAGAGACTAAAATGATATCGTTTTGACTTAAAAAAATAGCAAATCATGATATTTGTGATAGTCTAACATGGAGTCGACTCTGTTGTAAATCATTGACCAAACTATTATCCCAACCAACTCATCAACTGATTGGATTATCAATACATTGAAATCAATATGATCATTGAATGAAAATAATCTCCAAAGATTACATATGTCAATGTAAATTTCATTGCTAAAGCTCATCCATTATTACGGTCCCCTTTCAATTTTTCAAAGTGAGCATTTTATAACCAACATGTATGAGACATAAACCTACTATAGCCCATGAATACTGTGGTTTGTTAGAATTCTCATAGGTACATTCTATAATTTAAAGTAAGGGTGTCCTTCGAGATCGGGACCGGGATTTCCCATTCCCACATTCGGTCCCAGAAAGGGACTGGGATTAAGATTGATTCCCGGTCCCAACGGGAACGGAGAATCCCTAGACCGAGATTGGATTTCCTGGGGACAAAAATCTGTGTTCCACCACAAGACGAGGATGGAACTTAAGCACTTTATTTTGTCCATTCTCGATGATCCCAATTATGAACAAAGTTTTTGGGGAAGCTATTTTCGAAGCTGTGATATCAAGCTTGCATTGCTTAAACTGCTTATGACTCAAGCTTCTGCTTCTTCTAGATTCTTTCAGTGACGCTACCTAGCTATGTTTTTGTGTGATCTATCTGGTTCTAAAATGGGGTTTTAACTTCCCTTTCATGGCCAATCCAATTGGTCACAAAGATGGAGATGAGAATTGTAGAAGAATTGCAAAGCTTCTTGTGAGGAAGACAAAGAAGAATCCATTATCTTTGCACAATGATAAGGGATTTTGTGAGGATTTTCCCCCCTCTTATCTCTTAAGAAATTTTCTTCCCTCTCTTTATTACAGAAGTAGAATCAATAAATGTGAGGGAAGTTGATGGTGAAAAAGATGTATAATGGAGGAGCCAAAAATATAAGGTGAACGAAGGGGGAAATATGAAGAAAATAATGGTGAACGGAGAGTTATGATGAAGAAGTCTTGGTGATTTTTTTTTTTGGAACAGCAATGGATACATGTGGGTCAAAATGGGTACAGACCCTCTTGGCCTGAATGTTTTTTTTTGTGAGACACCAGTGTACCCATCGGAGTGAGCTCGATAACTAATCTCTTAGGTGCCGTCAGGGCCAAAGTAATGGTGCGACCCTCCTAGGCACACTTATTCCATTCTCATCCCCCAAGGATCGAACCCTAGAGGTGATGGTTACGGGACACAATTCTCTTACTAGTTGTTCCAATATGCACTGGTCTGAATGTTTTTTTTTTAAAAGTACAAATGTGTACAAGCCCCTCTCAGCTTGAATATTTTTTTTTACAAAAAAATCTATGATCGGGACCAGGATTCCCGGAGGCTATCCCGGATCCCATTCCAATCTCGGATATTTCTCAGTCCTGGTCCAAGGATTTTCAATCCCGGATTTCCTAAGACGGGAAATTCCCGATCCTGACTTGTTGGGATCGGGGACGGGACTACCGGAAATGGGATTTTTTGGACACCCCTAATTTAAAGACCACAATAAAGGATGGTAGGTGTCGGGCCTCATTTAGACCTACATAGGCCCCTTCCGTTTAGCTCGTAGGCCGGATGCCCTGCTTAATTTTTTTTTTCATTTTTCAGTTTCCTTGAGAAAAAGCAAAAACCTTTATTCTGATTTCCTTTCAGTACCATTTTTAGTCCTAGAGACTTGCTTTTATCTAACACTTTTCATTCACTTTTATTTTTATACTATATTGAATATTATACAATTATTAAATTAAAAGGAAGCGTGTGTGTTAGTGTGTGTGTGTGTGTGTGTTTTTTTTTTTTTTTACGTTACATGTGTGGGTGAAAAAGAGTGTTACAGTGGCATATAATAGAAAGGATGTGTACCAAAGTCCCTTGTAGAATTAGTATGACATCTCCCGGTAAGGAGGGGATTGTAAGGTGGACTCATCTGTAACTTTAGAGTGTTATTATTATTGCTTCTCTAAAAAGAAAGAAAGGCTGTGTAATATTGCATTTTGCTGAGAAAAGAAAAAGGAACGGTGATAGTGAAAGAGAAAGGACATAGTGCAGATTGGAGAGATTTTTTTTTTTTTGCCCCAAAATAAATAATTGGCGGGCTCTTTGAGTTGAAAAATGTTAGGCCGCGGACTACAGTGGAAGTCCCATGTTACCAGCCCTACATTATTAATATGATGGAGTCTTGGGTTTTTTTAATCCCAGCCCTTCTAGGGTCAATTTCTCATCGATGATGTTTATCTTGTTTGGTGGACTGTTGGGTGAAGCTGGTGATGAACCGTCTTATTTATTTAGAGAAGCATGCACTAACAATTGCTTACAAGAGTTTTCATGTAATTAACCTACAACTCCCTCCATTTCTATGAACAGAATCTATTTTGGGGACAAGTTTGTTTCTAAATATAAGACATCTTTTTATTTCTCTCACATTTTTCCTAAATTATCCCTATTGATGCTCCTCAATAGTAAACAAACAAGAGAGGGGGTATAGGAATAAAGATAGATGGTTATAGTGTTTTGATGATATCATATAATTTTAAAGAACTTAATTACCATATATAATTTAATTAAATTAGGTAAATATGTCTTATATTAAGAAATGGAGAAAGTATTGTTTAGGGTTAGTGTTTGGTTTTTGTATGGGCTTAGTTACTTAGACTTGTGTGCCCTTTTGTTTTGGGCAATTGCTTATCTAAACTTTTGTAAGTTTTTTGCCAACGCTTATCTACGTTTTTGTTTCTAATGGAAATACCTTTTCCCCGGTGGAGATTGATACAGATATAGATATCTAAGACTTTCTCAATCAGAGGAAGCTTAAGAGGGAAAAAAGCACATTAGAAATAGAAATGCGAAACTCTACCAAAATAACCTAATAAAAAAAATCCCCCATGAATAATGAGAGCCATTTAATTTATCCCCAAAGTTCAAATCCCAAAATACATGTATGACCCAAAATGAAAAAATAAATAAATCCGTACATTTTCTCTAATTAACAACAACAACAACAATAGAACTTTATCTCATGCTAAGTAAGGTCGGCTGTATTAATTGCATGACACCATAGTGATATATTAAAAACTATATTTTTTGATAAATTATTAATCAAAACATCTCGTTCAATAACTTTCAGTAATAATTAAGAAGAAATATAAGCAGTCAATTGCACAACACCATCAACTAGGCTCAGAAGAAGGAGAAAGATTTTCAGGTTAATTAGAATGATTGTTAGTACAGTTAGTGATGAACCAGTGAAAGAAATCAACCATCACTTCCCAGTTCATTTTCTGGGAAATTGCTACCACCCGTACCCAAACTAATTTACTCAGCCCAAAAAAGCCAAAGAAAATAAAAAATAAAAAAAAGACACCATAGTTAAAAAAACCCCCAAAAACTAACTAAACAAGAAATCCCACCAGATCCATCCCCATGATCTTGAGACACAGCACATTAATTGGAAGACATAACATCATATGTCCATTTTTTGTCATGTCTTGTCCTATGTTTGTTTCACTATGATCCAAAGGCAGGAGGATTGATCACTGTAATGTGCCTTTCTGGATGAGAAATGTCTGTGCCACCAGCATGCTGCACAAACCCTGCAGGGGAAAATGTGCTTCCATGGCACACACAAACGATGCTCACCTCTGAGTTATTGTATCTGTACAGGAATCCATTCACTCGCTTCCCGTTAGGGCCCTTCCCTCCTGTCGTCGAAACATATGGCATCTTATTAGCCATAAGCAAATGCAGCGTGTGAGGCTGTGGTCTTGGCGGTTTTTCATGACACAAGGGTCGCGGTGGCAGTGCCTTCTTTGCGGGTTCTTCTTGCTTGTTCGGTTTGGTTTTCGGATCGGGTTGGTTCGTGTGATCAGCTTTGATGGGGTGAGATGAGGCAGTGGTTTGTTCAGGTAATTGGGTTCTCATGTTGATTTGCTTGGAGCCATTCAACTTTGCTGGTTTTTGTAAAGACTGAACTGATTGACTTTGGCTATCACTACTGCCTCCACCTGGAGAAAAATCACAAATTCACATTAGGTATGATCAGACCCAATAATATATTTTACATTCCAGTAAATCAATAATCATATCATAGCACATACATTATATATATCATTCACAAAGCAACCAAGATTTCTGATGCAGATTCAAGTCACATAATATTCCAAGGAAAAATTATAACAACTCATGACTTGGCTTAAATGTAATTTAGATCACATCAGCTCATATAGCCAATAATTTAGCTTATCCTAAGCATGAAAAATTATGTGAGAGGTGAAGAGTTTGATCAAACCTATAACCTCAAGCAATAAATAATTTCTTTTCAAAAAATCATCAACTAAATATACATTCGCACACTTTGGGCTAACATTCTGTAAGTGAGCCCAATTTCATACTAATACCCATCCATATACATGCATTCTCCTTTCGCACCCATATCAGAATCATTCAATGGCAAGCAACTTATTTTTCAAACTCAGAGAAAATCTAACACAAAATAACATTTCCAATTAGGAAACACTAAAATTGCCAGGAAATATTAATTAACCTGCAAAAGAACTTAATTAGTTATGACACTTAATTTTAAAATGCACATAATTAATAGTGAAATTATCATTCCATCCAAATCTCTCCATTGCTTATTTGTTTGTTAACATGGTCAAACATTCAAAAAACCATGACGTCACAAACAGAAATAAAATAAAAATTAAAATAATCACCTTCATAAGATGAACTCTGGTGATCAGAAACCAAAGAAGAACTGCACATAGAAGACCCATCAGACTTAACCATCTTATTATCTTCACCATGCTGGTCCCACCCGAACCCATCACCGGAATACCGCCGGAAACCTTTTCCGGCCACCGCCGGCGAACCCACATTCTTCACTTTCACCGTCCACGGCACAGCACAAGGAAACACATACCCGTACGGTTCCTGAAACGACACTGTCTCACCACCACCACCATCACCACCGTTCAAATTCAGATTCAAAGATCCACCGTCCATTTTCTCCTCCTTCTTACAAACCCGTTTTAAATTTTCAGGTTCGGATTCGGGTCCTCTCACAATTATCCTCTTGTTCTCCCTCTTTCTTCTCGCTTCCAGCCTCCGAAGTGCGTGAATCTCACGCGTCGTCTTCAGATCCATAAACTCCATAGCTTCAGGTCTTCCATTTCGACCTTGATTCTGCAGATCTTTTGGTAAATTCTTCTGGGATCTACAGAAACTGCCTCCAATTGATAAACCCAAGTCAAGTTCCACATCTTCTTCCTTCAATCCAACCTCTGAAACTTCCACCATTTTTTAAAGAAAACGAAATTTGAAGAGAAATTCCCAGGAAGCTGAAAATGTTTAAATAGAAATGAAGAGCTACATATATAAGTGGTTTGATAGTAATTTTTGTGTGAAGGGAGAAGAAGGTGGGGACTCTGGATTTTCTGGTGTGAGAAAAAGGAGGTGAGGGAGGACACGTGGCGGGAGGGGAGAAGGCAATGAGGACGGTTGGTTGACACGTAAGCAGATTTAGGGGGATATATAATTAGAGGGGAATGTTAAACACGGGGTTGTAAAACGAAATCCTCATCAGTCGCTAATTAATTATGCGTTTGTACGTTTTTCAAATCGTTGGTTGGGGGTTCTGAGGGCGACACGTGGCACGCCTGCATGAGGAGATGAGGGAGTGACACGTGTTTGATGATTTCATGGGAGAATCTTTGACGTCCGAGGGAAACCCATGAATCACGAGACGACGGACTGAACGACAATGGCGGGAGAAGGAAAGAGAAATTCAAAATCAACTCTCTCATCTCATGTTATTTGTCCGACCAAATACAAATATTTATTTTAGATTTGACATAGAGATTATAATGTGATAGGACACTAAAAAAATCAGCTTAGTGGATGAAAACAATTTAAATATCATTTAAAAACAATTATCTGTTAGCTAATTTTTATAATTATATTAAAATCTCTGGATCTGACCAAATTGTACTTTAAAATTAGTTTAATCCTTTACAAGCAATATTGGAGATTATGAGAGCATCACTACAGAACTAACTTTGGAGTGTGCATATGGAACTTTAAAGAGCCTAAAATACGGCTTTTGAAATATGCAATTGTTTTATGATTCAATAGAAGTGTTGATTCAGTTCAAAAAAAAAAAAAAAATAGAAGTGTTGGCTTGTATCAAGAGGGTTAATGAAGGTCTACATGAAGATTATTTCAAAAAAACAAAAAAATGGTTTACATGAAGATGGGAAATTAATCATTCAACTTAGAAACTTGATTAGACAATTTTAAAAGGGGTATATCTAGCTGATTAAAAGATAGAATAATGCTGCTGCAAATGCTCTAACATGACAAATCTTTACCTATTTAAAAGCAGAAGTTTTGGAGGATTTCGTAGCGACACGTAAGCAGGACGGTTTCCTTCATTCTGGATCTTTTTACGGTTTTCTTCAAAAAATTCACTAAATAGTATTAATTTTATAATTCTTATTTATAATATATCTTGCATTTGTGATTAACCGGATTTTGTGGAGACATATCAGTTGCACTGTTTATGCGCTCCGTCTTTGTGGATAATTTTTTTGGCATATTTTAAAAAAATCCAATAAATAATATTACTTTTATAATTTTTATTTATTTTGTACTTTGCATGAACATCTATTTCGTCTAAATCATTTCTCTAGATAATATTTATTTTAAATATTCTTTGAATCATTTCTCCGGGTTTTCTAAATTGAAAAATTATTCTTTCTATATGGTTTTTTTCCCATAATTATTTTCACTATAAAATATTTTATGTATCATTTTTTCGCCTTTTTTAACAAAAATCCACTAAATATATTGAATTTTAAATTCTTTTTATCTGTCTACTTAGTTTTCTTTCCATTATTATTTTCATTATAAATTTTTTTCCTGTATCATTTTTCGTATTTTTTTTTAAAACACTAAATATATTATTTTTTTAATTCTTTTTTATCTTATCCTTTGCAGTTATATAACATCCTTACGTGGGATGTTGGTAGGCTTGAGTTTTGTTTGGGTGACACCTGTTCCGGCCATACTATTAACCGTCCCTGCGACATAGCTTTTCAGTTTTCCCTAACATTGTGCTTCAGTTTTCCCCATGCCCACTCTCCACCCGTTGTGATTTAAGCCCTCATCTTGCTCCATAAACTTAAAGTACAAAGAACTTCCTTTTGCTGCATTCAGTGCTATTGGAACTATCTGTCAAGCAAACGTTGCAGTCACGGTTGGACATCTTATGTTTTCGAAGCCAGGGCATGGCAAAAGTCGTTGCACCAAGTTCGTTTCTCCATCGCTCTCATCTTATTGCCTCAGAGCATCGAAATAGTGACACGATGGTGAAGAGAAAGACGCCTTCAGAGTTGAGGGTAAATCTAATCAATTTTAATTTTGTAAATTAAAGCGTTCAATTGCATGATTTTGATAAGTGTTTGGGGCTTGCGCTGGCAAGGCTGACTAATTTCTAGCATCTTTTGTTTGAAACTGTTTTGCACTGCCGAGCCTAATATTCTCATGTCTATATAATCTGTATGCTGTTGGCAGGGAGAGCAGTTGAAGCAGGCTGGTGCTGTGACTGTGGACCTTACAGATGAATCTCCATTGCCCTTGAACAATACTTCAATGTAAAGATTCTCCTGATTCTCTTTGAATCTTTTATCTCATAATTTGTTGTCGGCTTGCTTGATTTATGTTTGCATATCCAGTGTCGGTGATAATGGGCTTAAAAGGCCGGGGCTGTCCGAGAACACAAATTCATTGATACCCGTGTTGCTGATGTATTTTCTGCCAAAAAGTCCAGGTTTAGAATGACTTCTGGAAAAGAGAACACAAAGGTTATTACATTTTCATGACACATGTGACTTATACTGAGTTTTATTTCTTTAATCAAAATTTTGCTTCCTTTTTTTTTACCAAAAAAGAAATGTGCTTCTTCAAACTAAAAGATCGGGATTCTTATTTTATCATTTTTTTGCCTCATATTCTTATTTAATCATTAAACATTTTAGTTTTCTATTATTAATTGTGAGATCTAACATTTCGTTATAACATTCGGGAACTGACCTAATTTGAGATTTTTTTATTTACAATATCTATATATATCTATTTCGTTATTTCCTCTTTTCTCCCATTAGCTTTGCTTACCCATGTATTATCTAAATTCACATTCAAAACTTTTTGAGAATATCATAATAATAGGATAAATTACCCATATGTATTCATGTGTTAATAATAATCCTACTACAGGTGAGCCTATTTGTTTAATTTTATTGATTGAGTTATTTGAATTTTTTTTATTATTAATATATTAACTAGCAATCAGCGTCTAATCTAAATACCATTATCAGGCATCCAAGCAATTGATTAATCTAAATATTTATGTCATTTTATGTGTGAATTTATATTCATATTAACCATTTGATTAAGAATTATATTTAATTCTGCTAAAGGTTGATATTATGTTTCCGCCTCGATCTAAATACTGGAGTTTTGACAGAAGAAATATAGTTTTAAATATTTTCTTAAATATTAGTAATAAATTTCTCCATTATAAATATTTAAAAAACATTTATTTATTGGCTGATAATGTTAAATTTTATTTGATAACATTTTTTATTCATTATCCCCGTGCATCGCACGGGGGTCTATACTAGTTAATGGATCAAATATATAAATAATATCAAGAGAATCTACTGTTCCTTTTTTTGCCTAACAAGTGGCTTGTTCCTTTTTTTTGCCTAACAAGTGGCTTGTTAAGACTCTAAGTTGTTTTATTTTATAAAGTTTTAAGTTTTTTTTTTAAATAAAAAAATTATTTTCAAGAAGAGAGAACTAAACGACACGCGGGCAACTTATAATGAGAGTTGGGTCCTGTATTTACTAAGGGGAGGACACGTGTATGGAAGTAAGAGGGGTACAGCTAATAAGCCTTATGCTTTGTGGGGACCACACCGAGGGTGCAAAAGCTATCTCATAGGGACCGGGTAGGTGATCATGACACGACGACGTTTCAGCAGGGCATGACTGGTTCGTGTTTCGTAGGCGCGGGGAACCATGATACGAGAAGAGGACACGTGGAGAGAATTTCAATGGGGTTGGGTAGAGTAGAGGGGAAAGAGAGAGATGCCACGTCAGAAAATAAATGCGGGTGGGTCCCGGTAAAGTAGACTTACGGTTGAAAGGAGAGAGACTAGTGTGGTTTGAGAACTTTGAGGTGCATGAAGGACACGTGGCGACGTCAGTGGGGGATGAGGGTGTATGGCATGATGTGTGGGGTATGGACCAGAGAAATTAAAGCTGGATTTGCCTAATTTGCGTTGGCTATATTAAACCTTGGGCGGCACTAACTTGTGGATGGGGTGAAGCTTTTTGGGCAAGGAGCTTCCTCCACCTATTGTTTTACAAATTATTTTAATAATTTAGGTTAAACTTAGGAAAATGACAAATAAATATCTTTTAAATTTTAAAATTTTAGATATACTATTTACATTTGTTAATATCATTACCTAATTAGTTAAAAATCTCATATAGAGGATTTTTAAATTCTAAAGGTATTTAACTATTATTTTCCCCTAAAACTTTGATTAAATTTTAGTATTTTAATTTTTTTTAAAAATATTTCATCTACATACTTCATAATGTAACATGCTTTAGCTAACATATTAATTTTCTTAAACTAGTATTCCTGATTAATTAAAAAAAACCTATAATTAATCAACTCAATTCTTTTGATTCAAGACTTTAATTGAGGGTAACTTTGATATTTTATAAAAAATTAACTAATTTTAACTGAATTCATTCATTTATATGAAGTTGTTATGTGTTTATAATGAGAATAGGATGGATGGAGTAAGATGTAAAATACTACGAAGAAAATCTATCTTACATGTAATTAGAGAGTTTGAAGACATATAATGAACTTGAAATGATTGGGTAATTTAATTAGTTACATTAGACATTATGCCATATTTTAATATTTTAAAAAATAAAAATTATTATTATAAAAGACATTTTAATGTTTTTATTTAATAGAGGTGATTGTGTCATCTAAATTTATATATTTGTATATGATACACAATTTATTATTTTTCAATGAAAAACCCCTTTTAAAATAAATTATATAATTTATAAAGAATAAAAATAATTAATTCATTGTCAAACAATAAATAAATAATTTTTCGAATCCAAAGTTGATCTAACATATCAATAAAGAAGTGGCCACAAAGGAAACAAACAAGTGTATGGCAGTATCTCTGAAAAAATGGAAGAACACATAATGAAGGCTAATAAGGTTTGGATAAAGCTCATTTTGAAAAAGACGATGGCTGCATTGATGCAGTTGGCAGTCCCAATTATAACCCTTTGAACGATAGGGTTGTTTTCTTGCAATTTATTTATTTATTATCATGGAATGTGGTATTTTTTATTTTTCTAAATGATTAACTTATTATTCCAGTCCATATCATAATGTATTTCAAATTTCGTTATCATATTCAAGGAGAGGTGATTTTTTTTTGGACTGAGGAGAGGTGATTAATACATTGCATTTGTTTGAAAATAAATTGCCCCAAATTTACCCATATCTAAAAACCATGAATTACATTTTCGAGGAGAAATAAAAGAAAATTGTATCAAATTTTAAGTAGCGGTAGTTAAAAAAATTACTAATGTCCCTCTTATAGATGGGATTGGCTTTCCTCATCTTCCCCTCCCCTTCTCTATTCCAACCCTTACATTATAATTTGAACGGTCCAGATTCAAAAACTATGTCCTCTTTTGTCGTTACATACTGATACGCCACCAGAGGTTCAAGCCTTAGGGATTCCCACACCACTGACTTCACTAACGACATCTTCTCCAATAGCGTTAAAGTGACAATGCCTTCTTTCATGACTGTTTAGACTTCGTAGTCGATTTTCTAGTGCAAGGTTTTTCCGGCGAGTCCCACCCACTTCATCAAAGGTGGGGAACACTATCTTCACGTCGTTGCAAGAGTTTAAGCCTAGTACGAAGAGGAGGTTCATGCAGGCTTCTTCTTTCAAATAAATCAAAAGTGGAAGCTAAATTGAAGGCTTCTATAACTGAAGTTTTGACGAAGTTGTAAAGCTTGTTGAGGTGCCATTTGAGGAGGAAGTTTGGAGGGGGGGGGAGAGTATGGAGAGTATAACGAAGAGGGTGGGGGTGGAAGAGCTGGTGTCGGTGACATTGCCCGTGGCAGAGGCGGAGGAAGTGTGGGTGAGGGCGAAAACGGGGATCCTTGGGGAACTGTGAGTGGTGGGGGTGATGATGGGCAAAAGGAGTACACCTGAATTTGGACCATTCAAACTATCTAAGAGTTGGAATAGAGAAGAGGAAAACCAACCCTCTTATAAACTTATGATTAAGATTGCTTTGTTATTCTAGAAGGTGCCTTGTTATAGAGCCTGACATGGTATATAAATTACTCCCTCTAGTCATAAACATAAGTTACCTAATTTGATTAGATTAATGTTGTTAATTAAATTATTTAAAATCACAAGATACTACAAATGCACCCTAATCATTTACCTTTATCTCCACCCTCCCTCTTGTACTTGTTCATTATTGAGGATTATTCGTAGAGATAATTTGAGGAAAAATTGAGAACAATCGGAAATAAATCTTATATTTAGAATCAAGTTCACCTCCCCAAATAGGTCATATATTTATTATTTAGGACTGGGGGGAGTACTAAATATTGTTTTGTCCACCTACTTATGGTAGATTATATGGACTAACCCCAAAATTAGATGAAGTTGGGCTATCCATAATTCACTGGGTCAAAGCCCATGATGATTGGGGTTTATATGCAAATAACAAAGAGTATGGGTCGTTAATTGTGATATGATTGAGCTCGAAAATGTGGTTTCATGTTTAGGGTATGTTTGAATTAGCGGTGCAGAAGTGTCTTTTTTTTTTTAAATTTGACTTTTTCAAACGTAAGATGGAAAACTACTAAAAAGGACATGATTTTTATTAAATGATACACACATATAATATGCATATATTGTTATAGTTTAGAAAGAAAAATTGAAATTAAAATTATAAAAAATTAAAAATACTATAAATTCAATGGATAAAATAAGCGCATGATTTCCATTTTTGTCATTTCATATTAAATTTAAAGAGAGAGGAGAGATTGTGTGTATAATGAATGATATAAGGGTAAAATTGGAAAATCACATTAATTTTACCCTTAATAAATGACTCAACTATATTCCCTTGGTTTGCACTTCTTCGGTCCTAAATATAAGACCACTTTGACTCTTTTTTTGTGGAAATTAAAGAAGCAAATTAGACCACTAAATTATAACAAATGTGACATGTAATTAGATTATAGGTTAGTTTATAACTATAGATAATTTAAAGTGATTAATTTTACATCCTTAGTTTTTTTCAAAAAAAGTCAAAGTGATCTTATAATTAGGACCGGAGGGAATATAAAATAGTTGACTACCTCTTATAATATGGATTGGAGGGAGTATAAATTAGCACTAATATAAATGTGATTTTAGAGTGATTTTATTTTATTTTATTAAAAAATAATTACTTCAATTTGGAGGGCCCACATGCTTTTTCACACCACCCTCCCCGGACTTGGATTCTCTCCTCTACCATTTCGGTTTTCTTCCATCCTCTACCTTGAAATTACATAGTTTTAGGGTTACATTTTTTTGTGTTTAATTCTATCATTAGATTCTACATAAAATTAGTGACATTTTGATATCTTATAGACAAAAAAATGGTTCAATTTTCAATTTTATGATTTTTCCAAAGATTCAATGTTTAAAATTATGTATTTTTTTTCCAATTTAAAGTGTTAATTTTTGAAAAATCATATAAAATTGAAAACTGAACCATTTTTCGTCTATAAGATTTCAAAATGTCATTAATTTTAAGTAGAATCTAATGATAAGATCAAACACAAAAACTTTGACTCCAAAACTATATAATTTCAGGGTAGAGAATGGAAGATAACCGGAAGGGAAGAGGAGAGAATCCAAATCCCACCCTCCCCCACATTCCTTCTCTCTTCCTGTATTACCATGCTTCCCCCCCCCCCCCCCCCCACAAAAAAAAAGCAACTTCAAATTGCTTCACCTTGAATCATGTGAATGGGGCAAAAGTAAGATCAAACAAAAGCTGTCCCAAATATATTTAAAAAAAAACTAAAAAGGAGCTAATAGGTGTTGGGCCGCACGTTTGGGGCTCCCACCGCTCTCCCAAACATGCACAATTGTGTGGTGGCACAAAAGTTGGTTTATCATGCTCCTTCTTATAGGATTGAATTAGCGCTTAAAAGATAGCTTGCCAAATGAAAAAAAAAAGAAAGAAAGACATCTCCTCATAAAGATTAAGTAGACTAGCCCCAAAAAGGATTATTTTATTATTTAATTAAAGTATTAATTGATCAGAAAAGCTCTTTTTAACCTATTAAACATGCATAAGATGGATCACCTTTTGCCTTTTTTCCAATCTAAGGCTATTCTCCAAGCATGCCAAATAACATTAATGTAGTAGGGGTGTGTGTGTGTGTTGATTTTGGGGGGAATGGTATTTCAATTTTAAAAGATACTGATAGGTCTTGGATCTTCTTTTGGTTAAAAATGAGTTGTAAATATAAAATTCAAATAACAACTACAAGCTTCGTCTTCGATTTTTTTTATTTTTTGGGTAAAAAATGAGTTATAAATATAAATTCAAATAAAAACTACAAGCTTTGGTAAAAAAAAAAAAACAATAAATACAAGCAGAAATTGAACCGAAAGTTACATTTGAAACCTTTTGCCTTATCTACAATTAAGACTCCTAAATTTGCATATGACTACAATAAGTGAAATTAAAATGAGTATTTTAACTTTTTCGAATAGATAAATTTTTTTAAATAATTAGGCATACATATAAGGCCTACTTCTGTTTTTGACATTTTGTTAAACCCTTCAGTCTTTTGTCCTCCTTCTCTCATCATTTCACATGAACTAATTTCAAATGATACACCTAAAGGCTAAAACTACAGCGGCAAAAAATTTATGTTGAGAACTTCATTCATTTGCAACAACTAATAGAAAATGTCATTATAAAGTTGAACTTGCACTACACTGGCATCTTCCTCAAATGCTGCCCTTGCATGATGCTGCAACCCAAAATCAATCCATTAATGGCACATGTTATTCATTAGTAAAATCTAGAGGAAGCTTGTCATGAAAAAAAGGAAAATTAATTTTTTTGTTCTTATAGTTTTTACTAAATCCCTATAGTGTCTACTCTATTGTAATTCAGTCTCTCAACTTTGAATCAATACAACTTAGTCTGTAGAGCCTATATTTTAACCATTTAAAATATTAGTCCCCATATTTTCTCTATGTTTAATGATTGTAATGTCTATTTTATGTTTTGATGGATATTGTATTTGGAAACTTGGTATTCACAGGATGAGAGATGTAAAGATCCGTGAATTGACTGCTGAGCTACTACGAGAGAGAAAGCGAAGAGCAATTCTTCAACAACAACTTGAGACAATTTTGAGAGGCGTTGAGGAACATTCCAACAAAGTATCAAAAACCATTAATGATATTCTTCAGAGAGTGAAAGAGGTTGAAGAGAAAGCGAATAACACCCCGTCCTCCTCAAAGCTAGATGCTGCTAAATAATGTCAATTTGATTCATGTTTATACAAATAGGGTACAATGTCTTAAAATGTATGTAATACATTTTTTTTTTCTATAGCTTGATCGATTGTTTTCAGCTAGTTTATTGTAGAAGCAACCCAATTATCCATATAATAATTTATTTTCTTGAGTTTTTGTAGTAGAATAAAGCATACAATCAAAGTGAGAAGCATTTTTTATCCTTCTTCGAACCAAGAGCATTCTCATTGCATTGTTTTCTTTCTTCGTGTTACTTGGCATAAAAGCCTTGCCCCATATGCTACGATTTAGCTATTTTCAATTCTTTTGCATATAAATAAAACTAAGCATTACACACACACAAATAATATATTAGCCACATATATTTTTTGGAAAAATGTATAAATTCAACCCTACATACTTATATTTATTTACTAAATTTAGTGTAATATACAAAATTGATTTCGATAGATATCATCTAATAACTAGTTATTGTCTGAAATAACAATAAAAAATAAAAAACAGCATGCAATATAGATATATGGTACTAAATATTAAAAAGGATGGCATGATGCATAATTGATTAAAGCATTTTTTATATAAATTTTATTGATTACATTAATATTGATAGGGATGTTGAAATTGAATATTGATTCTTATAAGTACATTGAAATTTATTTAAAATAAAATATCAACCTGAAAAACTAATTAAATATAATATAAATATTTGAATGATTGCAAATAATATAAATATCTTCATACATATAGCAAATTACAAATATAAATACAAAGTATTTTAAGAAAGAGTTATAAATAACTAATCTCACGTAGACACTGTTTTTAATATAAAAAATTATATTATAATTTCATTTACACTTTATCGCTATTGAACCTAACTATTGCAAGGTAAAAAAACATAAATTTGGTATTAAACCTAGTAGAGGTGTGAATATCACTTCCATTAAATGGTATATTTTTCCACGTGTCTCTTGTTGAGTTTGTCCAAGATGTTTCAAGACTAGCTTTTCAAAGTAAACCTGAACAATATGTTCAAATTCATGACCTATTCTACTATACTCACTCAAAACTTTATCAAAGATGCTTTTCAGAACAAAGTAGGGTATTTGATTATCCAATTTAAACAAATCAAGCATCAAATATGCTTTTGTCTCAAAAACCCTTGCATTGCCATTAAATTATAATTCAGTTTTCATTATTAATTCAATCATTATTGTGGTTTCTATTACAAAATTTGTGTTTTTATCATTTGATTATTTAATTGATTGATAGATTATTTAATTGTACCAAAAATTCCAATCGCGAGATCTTTCAGTGCATTCATAACTTTCTTCATGATGGCCTCTCTTGATTTGAATCGTACATAACAACTATCATAAAGAGCAACATCTAATCACTACTACAGAAAATGCCTATAGCAGCACTTATTTTGGCCCTATAGCAGCGTTTATAAGCGCTGCAATAGCCAGTGTTGCTATAGGCTATTAAGCCTAACGCAGCGTTTGTTAAGCGCTGCGATAGGTGACCTAAAGCAGCGCTTAAGCGCTGCGATAGGTGACCTAAAGCAGCGCTTAAGCGCTGCTATAGGTATTATTTTTTTTTTTAAAAAAAAATAATTTTTATCCTTGCATCAACCTCAAGAACAGGGGAGACATATTCCCCTTCTCGACCCAGAAAACGCGCAGGAACAGGGGAGACAAGAATTAAATCCCAAAAATTCCCTAACCTCAAGAACACACATTCAATCCATTCCATAGTCTTAGAATTGCTAGAAATCACAAGCAATTAAACTTCAAAATAACAAACATCCGAAAATCCCAATTTTTGCTTCGGATGAACAGTGCCAGATGAGGAATTTTGTGCAAAAATTGGTCCTATTCAACTTCCTTTCCCAAAATCGACACCCAAAACATCAAGAACAAGCCTCAAGCACCATTTCTATAATTTCAGAAACTTCAAAAACATCTCAGAAATTCGAATCATTTCTCCCCATCCACTCAAAAATCACGGCGGAAAAGAGAAGAAACAAGAGAAGAATGCTTACCTAAACTTGTTTCAAGCTTCTCCGAACGTTTTCCACCTTCAAACGCCGTCGATGGGGCCGATTCCGCCGCTGGAAGACAAAATTTAAAAATACATATTTAGGCCTATAGCAGCGCTTAAGCGCTGGTATAGGCCCCTGGAATTGAATTTTTATTTTAAAAAAATTGTAAAAAAATTTTTCGATTATTTTTAAATAGTTTTAAATATTTTTTAATATAAAAAATAAACCCCAAGGGCCTATAGCAGCGCTTAAGCGCTGGTATAGGCCCCTGGGGTTTATTTTTTATTGAAAAAAGTATGTAAAACAGTTTTTCAATTTTTTTAAATTGTTTTAAATATTTTTTAATAGAAAAAATAAATCCCAGGGGCTTATACCAGCGCTTAAGCGCTGGTATAGGCCCCTGGGGTTGATTTTTTGTTGAAAAAAATATGTACAATAATTTGTCAATTTTTTTTAAATTGTTTTAAATATTTTTTAATACAAAAATTAAATCCCATGGGCCTATACCAGCGCTTAAGCGCTGGTATAGGCCCCTTGGATTTAATTTTTATTTAAAAAAATTGTATAACAATTTTCCAATTATTTTTAAATTGTTTTAAATTTTTTTTAATATAAAAAATAAATCCCAATGGCCTATACCATCGCTTAAGCCCTGGTATAGGCCCCCGGGGTTTATTTTTTGTTGAAAAAAATATGTAAAAAAATTTTCCAATATTTTTTAAATTGCTTTAAATATTTTTTAATATAAAAAATAAACCCCAGGGGCCTATACCAGCGCTTAAGCGCTGGTATAGGCCCCTGGGTTTTAATTTTGATTTAAAAAAATTGTAAAAAGATTTGCCAATTTTTTTTAAATTGTTTTACATATTTTTTAAATTCGAGGGGGTCTATAGCAGCGCTTAAGCGCTGCTATATGCTTATACCTATACCAGCACTTTTATTTATAAGCGCTGATATAGGTCATATTATACCTATCCCATCACTTACATTTTATAAGCGCTGCTATTGTTGCGCTGCAATAGGGTATTTCTGTAGTAGTGAATCCTTCCATCTTTTTGTTGTAAGCAACTATCGTACATTTCTCAGCATCCAGTAGCAACTCGTAACACTCTGAGCTCCTCTTCGTTGCTTGTCTTCCAAGCTCATGCCCTAACTTCAAGTTAGGGCAACCCGTCTTCTGGTGGCGTTCATCTCTCAAAAACATATCAACTTCAGTGAGCTTGGATCAAGCGTTGTCCAACCAATCGTAACATTTTCAAATTTTGGTGGCTTATGATCTTCCTTTGATCTTCGAGCTTCCTAGCCAGTTCCTTCAGCTCCTCAACTTTTCTCTTGTAACACCCCAAATTTTCAAAAAGAAATAATAAGGATTTATTTAAGGTCGTGGGGTGGCATTTAGAAATTAAAAAGCCTTATAAATAAATTCATGAGGCCAGATGTATTTTTAATAATTTTTAAGACTTATTTTCTTTATTAATTAGGGAAAAATAGTTAGAAGATGGATTTAAATAAGGGAATATTTAGAACCTTGGGGTATTGTTTAGTATTTAAAAAATCTTACAAATAAATTTGGAAATTAAAGCATATCCAGAGAAATTATTTTTAAAATAAATTTAGATTAATTTGTAAAGGAAATGGTAATTAAAATTACCAAGGAAGGGTATTATGGGAAAGAGGAAATGAAAATGACAATATCTGCTCCTAGTTAAAAATATCTTCAGTTATGGTAGAAGGGGCAAAATGGTAAAATACTTATTTAAAATATCTCCTTTACTCCTCTCTTCATATATACTCCCACGTGTTCTTTCATTTCCCTTCACTCTTCTCCTCTCTCATTCCCAAGTCCTCTCTCTCGCTCACCTCCCTCTGTTTCCTTCGAACGGCAGCGACAGACGACGGCGGAATCGGCGGAGAATGGTGACGAAAAGCAACGGTGACGCACACAAAGCTTGGGGTAGTGTTGGGTGAGTCTTTTCCCTTTGTTTTCCTCTCCCTTCTGGTCTGATTAGAGTGAGATTGGGGGGAGGTTGATTCAAAATTAGGGGTTTTTGAATCTTCTAAATTCATAAAAATGAAGCTTATGATTCGATTAGCAAACCCTGAGAAGGATTTTGAGAAAATGAAGTAGCTTTGGTCGAGTTTTCCCAAATTTCTTCCTCCGGTCACTGTTCATCCGACAGGATTTTGTTGATTTCTGGGTGTTTAATGAATGAAAGCTTAATTAAACTTAGATAGGAATATGATTGAGCTAATAGAACAATTTCATGTTGAATTTCGGGGTGTTCTCTGGCTTGTCCGATTTCCTTCTCCCTATCCAATCTCTTTGTTAGTTGAATTTCTGTTCTTTTGTGATTTTATTTTTGATTATAATGAAGGGAGAATGAATTTTTGTTTTATTGTGTAAGGTTGAAATTTTGGATGGTGAGTGGTTTTGAAGATTTCTGTTGTTTCTCTTCTTCCTCTGTTTCCTCTGTTTTGGTTTGATTCTCCGCCCTGCTTGGTCTACGATGAAGATAGAATAGAACATATAATTGTTGTTGCATGTTGAGTTTGGGGTTCTGAAATTTTGGTTCTTGTTCTATCTAAGCAGAGTGATTGTTCTGTTTTGAAGTAAATTAAATGCTCTATGTATGTTCATTAAGAAAATGGAGATTTCAAACTGAATATGCTTCTGCCATATTTTGTCTGCATTTCGGTAATAGAGAAAAATTAATGGTGTTGGATTTCAAATGGGAATAATCACCTTGCCTATTGAATCTTGGTTTGTGTAGTTGTGTTTTGTTCTAGTTCATTTTTCTTCCTCTTTCCTCTGGTGTTTCGGTGCTACAGGGAAGAGAAGGGATTTATAATGTTCGTTATATATTTCATGATTTAGTGTGAAGACAATAGGGAAAGATTAGAGAAATGGAATTAAGTTATAATGGTATACGTTGAATCTTTCACAGAGTATATGAAATTCTGAAAAATGAGTCTGATGATTTTGTTTTGAATGTTGTACTTAGTTGATTTCTGTTGTGGATCTGTTTTTGCTGTTGTTTTTCTTAATAAGTTTGATATGGATGAGACTAGAAGATGTATTGATACATTAAGCTATGAAAGTCTGATTAGAATGGCTGATTTGTAGCTATTCTTTGTTTTGAATTGTGATTTCTGAGTTAGTTGAACATACTAGCTGAAATTATGGTTTGAAAATAAGGGTTTGCGAAGAAAAGTTCCAGAACCGTATGGTAGGGATTGAGCATATGGGTTATGTTTTAAGATGAAGTAGTAAGAGAGGTATCTAATTTTATTGGAGGGAGGCATTAGGTTTTGTCTTGGATGGAATAGTTAAATGCCCACATGAAGATCAAAATTCTAAGCTCTTGTATTATGGGTGATTGATTTGCATGTGGAGGTGGGAATTGATAGGATTATGTTAAGAAATTCAATTTAGGAGACTTGGTGATCAAATGCGGATTTTGTTAGTTGATGGGACAACAATATGGAATAACAATTGTTTTGTAACTTATTTTCTTAGGATGCAAACAAGGGGTTTATTAAAAGACTTTTGATGATTAGTGAGTATATAGAAGAGTTTAATAGCTTCAAAAGAATGAAATAAAGTAAATATAAATGTTTAGTTATGAAGGTTTGGAAGGTATTTAAATGGCACTCAAGTGAAAGTGATGATAGGGTGATTAAATCTTTGTTTTGTTTTAGTTGGTTGATATCTCAGTTATGATCTTAAGTGAATTTTTAGAGGTTGGAAGCGAGTAATAAGAAGTTGTTTGAGAATTCTGAATGATATGAGGTGAAGTTTGAAGACTATCGACTCTTGCAAATGTTGCTGAAGTTTTTAGGGAACTTTGATATTGATAATATTGCTTTGGATTTTGAAACTGTTATAAATAGGAAATCTGATTTGTACAGTTGTTTGGAGATTTCAAGGTACAGGGGAATGCTTTCATAAGGTTAAAATCTAATCTGTTTTAGTTATTTCTTGAGGTTCTTAAGGATTAAACAAGTGATTACAGGCATTAAAGAATGCTCCCTGTATAATTAGACATAAAGTGCTGCCTTGAAGTTTCTTGGTGTAACGCCTGGAATTTTCCTATTATACTATAACATTTTAACTGAATTATAACCACTTTTTAATGTCAGAAGCCCAAAAATACGTAAAAATTTAAACTTTTTCTTTAAAATATTTAACCAACTTCCTTTCAGTTGGAATGGGCTTTTCAGACAAATTTGAAACCACTTAAAACTTTTTGTAAAAGAAAGTAGTTAATAAAACAATTAAAAGTACACTAACCATCTTTCAGTATTTATCTATATATTTCTTGAAATCTCCTAGTAACAATCTTATTGGTCCACATGTCCAATGACATCATATTTACTTAACTCAATTATTGGTCCACATGTTCACATAATCAAAGTTATAATGAAAGTTTTATTCTTAATTTCAAATTTCATTGCCAATAATTAATCATTACTCATCATATATTTCTACTTATGGTAAGGTACTTTTTTAATTTTGAATGTTATTTAAAATTGAGCAAAGCAATAATGATTAAATACATAAATGTATGGAAGTTATTTAATAGTATTGAGCAATGATTAAATACATATATATATATATACTTTTACGAAGGTATTCTATATTAATTCTTTTTTTATCACATACATACCTCTTAGTGTAATATTTTTTATAGAAAAATCTATCTATATGTATTAATTTTTAATCTGCAATGTTTGACTTTTCAGATATACAAATTACTAGTAATTATTATCTTTAAATAAGTCACTATTTTAGGCAACAATTAAAACATATATATATGATTTAAAATCAACACTATTAATTTTTCTTATGAAATTTACAAAATAATTAATGTGTTTAAATATGTCAGTAAATTAAATAACAGGGAATAAAATAGTTACTCAAAAAAATTATGTTCTTTAGTTTATTTTATTTTTAATTTTAACTTCTGTGCATCGCACGGGGGAGAAAAATCTAGTTAATAATTCATAACACTTAGGGAATTTAAATCCCTTAATAAATTTATGCAATTCTATTTTCTACGCTTTCTACTATTAATTTAATAATTTAATTATTACAACATATACAGATAATATTACTAAATTATTTAACCACCTTTTTATTTTCTCACTATACTCCTAATTTCTTCTTCTACTCTTCCTTTCCAGCTAACTTCTCACATCCTGCGTACTGAAAATGTTTGGGGAAAGAGTGAGATTGGAAATCCCAATAGCAGTTTCTTTCATTAACATATATGATCATACTAGTATTGTCATGTATATATTTCGTAAAACTGCTCAAATGATGATAGTCTTACTCCTATTAATCTATGTGCGATCCGCACCTACCAACCACTGATAACAATATTTTCGTTAACTAGTGGAGGCTCTACCTGCAGGACTTCTCGTTATAACAATCCCGTTATAACTAAACTGATTTGGCAAAGGGGTAGCGAACCACCTAAGTCTGGAGTACTCCAACTGAGGAATAACAACTTACCAACTAAATGCAACAGTTACTACAAAATAATACATGCAATTTAATTGTTACTGAAATAAACTGCTACCTGGAATACCGGAACTTAATCATAAACTTGCTCCTTTCTTTTCCACTGATCTCCTCGACTTACGTCATTTTTAAGACCTATTTACATATGAATAATAAATTAACACCTATACTTATACATAATTATTTAGCGTCTCTCACGATCCTATATTACTACCATTCCCTTATTAACTTCTAGTACTAACTATTTTCATTTCCAATTAAGCATACACTTTAATATCAACATTTAAAATTACTTCCATTTACTTAACTTATATTTAATTCTCCTATTACTAATAGAGAAAATCAAAGATTCAATTGATACAAGCACTTACAGATGTTAAGAGTCAATTAACAACAAGCACACACATAGAAATTAAAGCAATTCAGAACATACTTAAGTATCCAACAATACAAGCATATACAAGCATATACAAGCACAAACATCAATGCATCTTAAATTACTTAAAAATCAAATTTACTTTATAATATATAACAACTTACTTTACCTAATTAAATTCAATGGATTTAAAATGAATTTCTAATGATCATATTTTTCTCCCACATTAATAATTATTACCTACAACTTAATTTATTGTAGGTAACCTAACCATTTCAAAATCTAAAGGACACTTTTAATTAACCTATTCCAATTAGTGTTTCTTATTCTTAATGTTTAACTACTAACTTCCCTAAAAACCAACTCTGGTGATAATAAAATTCCTAAACCCCTAACATCATAATAGTGATATCACATAATCATCAAAACATGATTATACAACTTTAGTTAATTCTGTAGTTACTTTGTAATGCTTGTTTAATACGAAAAGTTTCAAAACACTACCTAATTCCAATCCGTATATCCTTTTGACTTAATTCGTATTTAAATCTTTTGTTACCAATAAATAAAACCACTACTATTAGATCCGAATGTTTCCCATTTCAAAACTAATCCACACAGGTTCTTACATTTAATTACCAATTATTTCTTAAAGCCTCAAATTCACATTCACCTGTTCTTATATTCTAAAATTAAGTTCTATTAACAATAATAATAAGAACAAGAGACAAGGCCCAAAGAAGAGTGAAAATAAAGCTTCACATTCAAACAGAACCAAACAGGATAGTAAAAATTAAGAATCTCAAATTTCCAAATTTATTTATAAGACTTTTTAAATAACAAACAATACCTCAAGATTCTAAATACTTCCTTATTTAAATTTATTTCCCAACTATTTTTCCTTAACTAATAAAGAAAATAAGCTTTAAAAATTATTAAAAAGGACATCTGGCCTTCTAAATTTATTTATAAGGCTTTTTAGTTTCCAAATGCCTTTCTAAGACCTCAACTAAATCCTCTTTATCCCTTTGTCTCCAAGTTAGGCTTTATTTTTTAATTACTCCTCTTTGTTTCTTAAAGAAAATAAGCCTTAAAATTATTAAAAATGCCTAAATACCATAAATTCATTTTTAATGCCCTTTAATATTTTTAATAATATTCCAAAACCTTAAATAATTCTTTATTTTCTATTTTTCTAAAATTTGGGGTGTTACACTTGGTACTGTGAAAGTAGTTCATAATGTTCAGGTGCATTTATATATGTGTGTGTGTGTGTTTAAAGTATGCTGTGAGGGATGAAAATGGAGATGGAAAATAATTTCAGGATATGAAATGTTAAAGGGATTGGATTGAAGGTGGTTGTGTATGAGTAAGAGATTATGGGGCTACCCAAAGATGTTTTAGGAATTAAATGATTTCAAATTTTTCTAAAGTTTGATTGCCAGGGAAAGCTTGACAGTAATCTATAAGATTTGAATTTAGATAAGACTAGTTTATGATAAGGGACTCTAGCTATATGTGAATTAAATAATATTTGTTTTAGAAATCAGATTGTAAAGATTTGGAATATGATTTTTAGTATTGTTATTGAGTTCGATATGAGTGAAGTGTAGAAAGGTCTGGAGCATGTACTGCTGATATGGTTTAGTCATTTATGAAATTATGGAGGTGAATAGATGTTTAGATTAAAAATGGAGTTAGTCCCTATTATTAGACTAGACATAGATGATTGCTTAAGTGAGTGTTTATTCACTCTTGTGGGAGTTCAAAATGTTTGAGACTAATAGTTGTGGCAGAATTCTTGGAATATCGAGGTTCGAAGAATGTGAGCTAGAAATAGAGATAAGCTATTTGATTTATGTTTGCTAGTGCTAGAATTTAATGTTGTTGAGGGAGTGATTTTAAAATTATACTTGATCTCTCAAAAGATACAATGGTTTCAACAAGGTTGAGGACCTTAAAAGGTAAAATCTGATTTTAGTTATTATTGAAGGTTTTATATTATTAATTAGTCCGAAATTTCTTAATGGAAGGCAAATTAAGAAAGGAAAGACAATTATTAGAAGATAAGAAAATGGTGATTGATTTGTATTGTGATTGATGATTTGTAATAAATTACATTACTTGAGCTTGATTTATATTGTTGATTGATTTATTCTTGAGATTTTTGTAATAAATAGGAAGCAAATATACATATGTAGATGTGTGAATAACTAGGGTCTTTACAGAAAGGTTTTTATAAAAACTATTGGTCAAACATTGAGAATAAGAAAGTTTAATGTAGGTAAATTATCAAAGTAGTCTCAGATGGTCAAGATCCTAATTAAGTATGGATAAATTATAATTTGCTTAAATGAAAAGACTTGGGTAGCATTAATTAAGTTAGGAACCAAGTGAGACGCATAGATTAAGTTATAGATTAGATTTTAACATAAGCCTATACATGTATATTATAGGTTATGATTTGAGACTTGAAACTTGAGTTCATCAAGATAGCTGAGAGGAAGGAGCTGGTACAGGAGTAAGGTTTAAAGAAGTCAGGTAGCAGTTTATCTCATTACACTAAATTGCATGTATAATTTTGTAATACCTGTTGCACGTAAATGGTATGTCTTTTATTCCTTTCATGTTGGAGTACTCCAAGGCTTAGGTGGTTCGCTACCCCTTTGTCAGATCAGTTACGTTATGACTTTAAATGTTATAACGCGAATTCCTGCAGGTAAAGCCTCCACTAGTTATCAAAGATATCGTTATTAGTGGTTGGTAGGTGCAGATCGCACAAAGATTAGTAGGACAAATGCTTCATTATTTGTAAATGTTTATAAAATGTATACATGACAATGCATGCATGAAATTTACAGTGAATGACATAAACTACGTTGAACTGCTGTTTTACAGAGAAGATGGGAGATGATTGAGTTAAGGCAGAAGTGCTAGAAGAAGATTAGACGAAAGAAATAAGATAATAATGTGAAAAGCAGGAGTATCTGCTGCACTATGGTAGTGAAATGTTTTAGTATTGTTATTCGTTTATGATATAACATTAAATTATTAAATTATTACCGGAAAGTATAGAAAATAGAAATGTATACATGTAGAAAGAAATATAAATTTCCCAGTACTATAAATAGGGAATAAATACCCTAAGAGGATTAATGTACTTTTAATTGTTTTATGAACCACTCTGTTTAGAAAAGTTTTAAATTGTCCAATTTGTCAGAAAAGCCCATTCCAACAGAAAGAATATTGGTTTAATGTTTGAAAAGGAATTTTTTTAAATTTTTCGTATTTTTAGGCTTCTGACACTTAAAAGTTGTTGTAATTCAATTAAAATGTTATAGTATAGTAGAAAATTTTAGGTGTTACATCTTCATAGTAGTAGAGATAACCCAATTGGCGGCCAATAGATTTCACCAAAGGTTTCAAAAAAATCGGAGCAATTGTGTCTGCCATTTTCTGCTTTGACCCTCCTTTTGGGAATTTCTTCTGCTATATTTACCACAACTTTTCAAGATTTGGAAAAGTAAACAGCAAACAAAGGTGAACTCACGTCCATGGCTGCGATAAATCAGTGAGAAAAATAAGAAACAAATGGAGAAGAAAGTAGGAAGTTTAAAAGCTAAGTAAAGGAAGTGAAGTGACTGAGTTAGTTAGAGCATAACAATACTAGGAGACTTCAGACACAAGGAACGCTAAGAAGAAATCAAGCAACAATAGTTCAAAAAGTTAAACAGTTGGAACTGCAAGATGGTCGTTTCGACAATGCAAGATGTCAAATGAGGAGAAAAAGAGCGAGGCTAGAAAAGCACTTGGGTGGTGTTGACAGTGCTCGTGGATTTTGCTCAACGGTGGTAGTTGTGACTTTGGGATTTGATTATGGGTGGAGTGGTGGAGCATATTTTGCAGATTTCGATTTGAAATAGGGAGAATTTGGTAGGAAGGGTAATATGGTCTTTTGGACTTCCAATTTAATTTTACTTTGCCCCCACAAGACTTAAGTGAAAATTTCATATTCTTGTGCTCATACTTTTAAAATAATTGCCTACTGTGGTCCTTTACTGAAATTCTCCTTGAGATGAAGATAAAGTTAGGCTATCCATAATTAAATTCTAAGCGAAACTGGACCACATTTTCGAGCTCAATCATATGATACTATAAATATAGG
The DNA here is from genome assembly GCA_037074515.1 of Mimosa bimucronata. Classification (NCBI taxonomy): domain Eukaryota; kingdom Viridiplantae; phylum Streptophyta; class Magnoliopsida; order Fabales; family Fabaceae; genus Mimosa; species Mimosa bimucronata. The sequence goes on from CM073446.1 coordinate 10,807,058, forward strand.
AGAAGAGAAAAATGTTGTGATTACTACTATGTTGTTATCTTTCTGTATATACAAATAACAAAATGAATCACTATATCAATATGTGGTCACTACTCACTTCTTCCATTGGATACATATATTATTTGATCCTCGAATATTGAAGGGTGTCCAATAATAATGTGCAATACTTTGTTCATTACATAATATTTATCTTACTTTTCAATAGTATAAAACATGACAATGCACTCTTCAGGTCATCAGTATGTGATTCTGTAGCTGATGTGGACTTGGGCCAAAAAACCAAAAATAGCTGTGGACTATGGTGCGCACTACATGTGTAGCCTTCCCGTAACTTAAGAATTCAGGGAGATTTCAAATATATTGCTGATAGTTACATTATTTATAGGAAGCAATGCATTGTCTCAACTCTCAACTAAGCTCTGAACATGAAAGTAAAGTTTTTAAAGTTCAGATAGTAAATCAGTATATGACCCAAAAAAAAAATATAGTAAATCAGTAACAATAATTCCCGGTGTTAGGGTCATGGCTCCCAAATGTATACTTATATGAATATGAACATCGTCAGGAAAAATTAGATTTTCACCCCGGAAATACAAAAATGTTACTTAAGCATCGTTTGAGGTGTTGCACAAAGATATCTTCTAAATAAAATAGGTGAAATTACTGTTACTGATTTACTATCTAAATCTAATATCGGTTACCTGAATCTAAATCTAATACATTACAATCGAGAAATAAAGTTAGAGTTTACCTGAATCGATTGAGGTATTGCACAAAGATATCCTCTAGATAATATTTCAGTTGTTTCACCAACTTGGTAAGCTACATAATGGTTTACAGACATAGTGCATTCAAGTATAATTCTAATCTTCAAGAACTAAGTTTATGAGAAGGAACCAATGAACCATCCTAAGTAGATAATATCATTCATTAATTTCTCCAGTACATTATCAAATAGTACACATTAATACTTAACATGTAACCAGTTGAATATTACTAAAGACCAAAACAAAAATTAAAATTTTAAAAAAAATGAAGGTGTTCTAATTTTCTGGAGAGATGCTTTCACAAGTTACTGAAAATATGGAATCCTCACTACTCATGTTCTATCATGCTATGTAATCACCCCGGAGTTAGCATGCCAAGCTTCTCTCTGTGTGTGTGTGTGTAAGCATAAGAAAAGGTGTAGAATTGTGTTAGTTCTTAAACATTTACACCTAGAAAAGTTGACTGTAACTACAAAACTACAAATTAACAGCACATAAACCAACAGATGACAACAACTGCACAACAACAAATGCCGAGTTTAGAACACCAACCTCCCATGAAATCCATCATTGCAAACACCAAAATAGAAATTCTTCCTTATCAGGCTGATTATCACTAACTGCAAAGGAGGGCAGAAATAATCACCAACCAAAAAAATACAAATAGTTAATGGTAAAAAGAAAGAATAAGACAACATAAAAGGTATAACTATGAGAAAAACGAAAATGACAAAGAAAGAACCAATTTCATACCACTGTGGATGAGGAAGAACCCTGCTAGAGCAGAATCTACAAAATTGAAAAATCATCTCTTAAAGCAAACAAATCACTCTGACTAATATTCACAAACTGATTGCTTTCTCTGGTTGTTTTCGAGAAAGCAGAACCAATCACTATATTCATTCACTCACCTGAGAATTCATCAAACTCAAAAAAAAAAAGATCAAAGTACTTGCGCTCCAACCTGAATATGTATATATGTAAACACGGGATGTGATAGAACTAAGTAAATAAGTATTAGAAGGAAAATATTTTCAAAGGTTCAAAGAAGAATGAAGAGGAAAAGTCCAAAGATTGCAACTTGTAAGTGAAAATAGAAAAATAAAAGGGCACTACACATGGACTAAGCTCTGACATCTTAAGAGAAATGGAGAAATGGCGCAAAAATTAAACTTCTGCTAGAGTATGTTTCAAGATTTAAAGCTATGTAAGCCAATAGATCCAACATGCATCACAAATAAGCCGATCCTTCATCCATTAAACAAATAAAGCTTGCAGGAATAGAGAGATTATGCTCGGGTGGCTCAAAATAGAGTAGTGCAACAACATCACATTGTTAGAATCTTAAGTTTTGATGAGGACTGACCCTGAGAAAACATAAGTGAAAATTACCTCTGAATTAATCTTATAAAATCTGCCAGATAACAAATCACCATTGCGAGAACAAAGATCTATCTCTAATGAATAATGATATCTTAGCAGACCAATAATGAATGAGTATCCTTATCGCTAAGTGTATCTGTATAGCTAATTGAAAGAAAGGAATAGCGAGTGAAGACTTAGCAATATCAAGGTTAATATCTGTCGCTAAAGTCTCCCTCTATCGCTAAGCAAAGGTTCCATCGCTAGAAGTTCATTGAGCTTATAAGTAGATGAAACCAGCAGATAAATGAACTAAGTCCCTAAATCAGCTAGCGATAATAGGTTAAGCTATCGATAACCATAAGTGCTTCAGATAATGATCTTTCAGATAGCTAGTGCCTAAGAGCTAATGAATCAAGAGCTGATATGTTTGCTTGCGCTAAAATGTTTATCTATCGATAATGGGATACCTTGAAGTTCTGAACTCTGATAATTGTATCCTTAAAGCTAATAAGCAAATCAAATATCTAGCGATAGTAGTTTAAGCTATCGATAGAAGAATATATGCTGATATGATGCTTTTTAATCCAAGAGAATATGCTATCGATAAAAAGCTCTGATATTCTTTATATTGTCTTCATCTCATTGAGCAAATGGATTAAGCTTGCGATAGTAAACTCTGTGCATTATATGACTATTTGGTTAGCTAACAGTTTAAGTGCAGATCACTATAAGATTAGCGATAACAGATCAAGCTAGCGCTAATAGAAAGCTGCCAGAAAGTACTATTTGTACGGATGCTCAGAGCGCTGAGTCTGTTTCTCTCTTAGCTCACCCTATGCAAGAAGTAGTTGAAGCTAGAGCAGAAAGTTAAGCCCGATAAAGAAGCTGCATTTAATGCCAACGACTATGAGCTCCCAACGACTAAATTCAAACGGCTTCTTGAATGCTGAATCAAAAGGGCAAAATCTGAAGAAGATATAAATACAGAACTCAAGCATTTATTGAGCAGAGACGAACAACGAGAATATTCACAAGCTCATTCATTACTCTGTATTTATTGTCTTAGAGATTTCATCTGTACTTAAGTGTTTATCAAAATCAGTTCATTAAGTGAACGTATTTATTGAAATCCTCTACTGTTTGATGTTGTTCTGAAAGCTTGGTGCCTTAGAACAGGGATATTTCCTTACAGGTAGTAAGGGGGAGTGTTTAGAGATTCTAAAACTCTGTAAAGGTTGACAGGTGAACCTGGGCTCGTAAAACCTGTGGTTAGTGGAACCCAACAGAGTGTTGGAGAACTGGACGTAGGCAGTGTTGGCCGAACCAGTATAAATTTCGTGTTGAGTTAATCTCTTCTAAATTTTTAAATAGCACAATTCACCCCCCTCTTGTGCGATTGCCACTTTCACACATGGCACTGAATCCTCCAATGGAAAAGGTTACATGAGACAGAAATGTGGGTGGAATATTTGATGGCGACAGGCTAAAGGTGGAGCATAAATGTGGTTGGCTAGATTCTGATTAGGAAGGGATGATGACTGATTGCAGAAGAAGAAGACGACGGAGAGAAGATCGGCAAGCTTGTGAGAGAAGACGACGGAGGAATGAGGAGGAAAAGGTGGTCGACTATGGGAAAATAAGTCCATATTTTCAATATAAGCACTTTGGGAAGATCATTTTTTGTGTGTGTGTGTGAATGTTTTGGCTTATTGTTAATTGAACTTATAGCTTAAAAGTTAAAATAAGTAAAATGAGAAAAAAAGAGCTTATGGAGGAAGTATAAGTGCTTATGGAGGTGGAGCCCACAAATTTTGACTTATTTTTTATGGCTAATCACAGGTAACCCAAATATAAATCTCATTACGCAATCTGACTTATAGAAAATAAGTCACTCATAAGTCATCTTTTTCACAGCTAATCCAAACATTAATTTCATTACACAATCTGACTTATTTTCAATCTGATTTATATATAAGTCACTTTTCCAATCATTAATCCAAACACATCAATGGTTAGGGCTTGTGATTGTTATAGAATGGTTTAAGAAGTTAAAAGGATTTTGTCATATCTTAATAATAAAAAAAGAACTGAAAGCATTTAAATTTTGAAATTAGAATTTGAAGAATAAGAGTGGATGGAATGAAATACATGGGAATTGAGTTATTGACTTAAGTCAGATTTCTGGATGTGTTTGGTGTGTTTGGATGGACTTCTGGAAAAGTGACTTATATATAAGTCAGATTGAAAATAAGTTAGATCGAAAATAAGTCAGATTGTGTAATGAGATTTATGTTTGGATTAGCTGTGAAAAATATGACTTATAAGCAAGGTTCAAAAACCCGGATCGGTGATCGACTCGGCCGATGCACTGGGTCAAGGGTAAGAGACTCAGAGGTTCAACCGAGGGTTGACTCGGGGTCAAACCGGCCATATTAAAATAATATAATTTAATGATTAATTACATAACATACCAACATTCATGTCAAAATATAAGAAAATCTAACAAAAATATCACTGTTTTAAAAACACAATACATCAACATTAAGAATGTTCATCACTAGTTTGTTGCAATCATTCAATTAATACTATCAAAATCATTCAAAAACTAAGTAGAAACTCTTTTAGTAACGTAATATTAAGGAAATTATTGAGGATTTGTGGAGGTGATTAGGAATTAATTAATACGAATTTATGAATTATTAGAATATTTGGTGAATTTGGGGTGTTTTGGAAAAATTTTAAAGGCTTAGTTATTTCTTTAGTTTAAGTAAAATAGGATATTATTTTGGGTATATATATAATAAAATTTTGGGTATATTAAATAATATAGTATCCGCTAAAACAATAAAATTCTTTTTGATCACATGCTAAGCTTTGGGAAGTCAAAAAGAAAAAAAAGGTGCTGACACACGGTACACCCACTGCAAGACCATCTTTTCAGTTTTCAATTTTCATTTCAACTTGGACCCAACCCTCTTGTATCCAACTATTCAGCGTCCCTTCATCTAGCAGCACACTCCTCCTTCTCTTCCAAGTTCCAAGTCATTCTGGCCATGCTTTTCTCGAAGCTCCTCTCTCTATTTTTCAATTTTATTGTTTTCTCTCTCGGTTCACATATCCGATAATAACTTGTAATAGTGCTTATGTTTTAAATAGCCTTACCTTCTGCCTTTCCTCCTTTCTCCTTTACTTTGTTTATCACGATTTGCAGGGGATCTTTTTCTGAGTAAGTATTTTTTTCATCTCCTCTTCAACCATCCTTTTCTGCTTCCTCCCCTTTCTTTTTTTTTCCCTTCATGAACTCATTTTTTGTCAAAGTTTGCACTGTTTGAGAGTTGAAACTGGAAAGAAGACCCGATAATCTGCACTTCAATCTGAGAATTTTTCTTTTTGGTCTTAAACAGAGCCTTTTTAGGGATTTGGAGGGCTTTTTTTCTTAACCTGGCCGGGCTGATCCACCCAACCTTAATATTTAATTAACAAAAAGTATATTTAACAGGGAAAATGGTCATTTTTGGCCCGAAAGTTTTAACTTTAGAGCACTTTTGGCCCGAAAGTTTTTTTTGGACCAATTTTGACCCGGAAGTTTATAAAATGTAGCAATATAGGCCTCAAAATATTGTAAAATTGGCCTATATTGCTACGTTTTGTAAACTTCCGGGTCAAAATTGGTCCAAAAAAAACTTCTGGGCCAAAAGTGCTCCAAAGCTAAAACTTCCAGGCCAAAAATGACCCTTTACTCACAAATCAGACAGTGAGAGATACTGCAAAACAAATTAGGAATACCAATTGAAAAAGGTGAAGACGTGTTATTGATCCTTGGTCCAATGGAAATCAGATTTGCGGGAAAATAAATATTCTTGTAGGCATTCCATGTGGCTGATTTCTATAGTAACTGCCAATAGTTTTATGCTAATGTTGCCATGTGGGATGATTATTAGGACCAATCAATGAGAAGCTACTACATTTAGCACTAGATATTTGAAAGATATTCTTCGGTGCACCACTTAATTTGTGCATTAACCAATGAAGCCAGGTCCTTTATTTTTTTCATAAGTGTCAGTCTAGGTGTCGCTTCTTTCCAACTCTACTTTTTCTTAATATTTTTTTGTTTAGAAATATGTGCATCTTCAATGTCTCCTTCCCTCTCTTTTGTAATGTATTTTTGAAAGCTCCCACTTCACTTCTCTTCCCTCCATTACCGCCCCATTCCCATCTCTCTTCCCCCTACTAAGCCCCCATCCCTCTTGTCCACAGTTAGTCCTCACCCTTGCTTTTTATTTTAGGGTTATAGATCAATTTCGCCCTTCAACCGTTAAAAACTCACGTTGACTGTTAAATAGTAGACGTTGACGGTTAATATTTTAACGTTTGAAGGGCGAAATTGATCTATTTTCATATTTTAGCACATTTGGACCCAAAAATACTATAAGGGCAGATATGATACACTTTGTACACTTCAGGGGCAAATATGACCTTAACCCTTTATTTTAACAAACTTGAAGACCTTCAAATAAACCGTTACGGAAGAGAAGTTTTCAGGAAAAAAATTACAAACAAGAAGATGCCGGTGCTGCAGCGGATCCTTGTGTTGGATAGGAAGGCACATTGGCCAGTGTTGGGGACACAGCTGGATCCAGCGACAACAGAGATATCTTAAATGAATCATCCTTAGGGGAGAGATGAGAGAGAGATGGGAGGAGGCGGTAATGGAGGGAACCGAAGTGAAGTGGGAGTTTTCAAGAAAAAAATTACAGAAGAGAGAGAAAGAGACATTGAAGATGCACGGATTTCTAAACAAAAAATATTAAGAAAAAATACAGTTGGAAAGAAATGACACCTAGGCTAACACATATGATAAAAATAAATGAGGTGTTTTGGTTTCATTGGTCAATGCACATATTAAGTGGTGCACGGGAATTTCTTGATATTTGATTAATGATTTGATGATTGAATGATTGGTGATTCGTGCTTACAAGTAATAGCTTGTCAAATAAAAAAAAAGACATTTTCTTGTAAAGATTAAGTAGACTAACCCCATAAAAGATTATTTTATTGTTTAATTAAAGCAATAATTTTTCAGAAAAGCCCCTTTTTAACCAATTAAACATGCATAAGATGGATCACCTTTTGCCTTTTTTTTTCCAATCTAAGGCTATTCTCCAAGCATGCCAAACAATAACATTAAGGTAGTAGGTGTATGTGTTTGTTGATTTTGGGGGGAGATGGTATTTCAATTTTAAAAAATACTGATAGGTCTTCGATCTTCTTTTGGTTAAAAATAAGTTGTAAATATAAATTCAAATAACAGCTACAAGCTTTCGTGCAAAAAAAAAAAAAAAAAAACAATAATTACAAGCAGAGATTGAACCGAAAGTTACATTTGAAACCTTTTGCTTTATCTACAATTAAGACTCCTAAATTTGCATATGTCTACAATAAGTGAAATTAAAATGAGTATTTTAACAGTTTCAAATAGATAAATTTTTTTAAATAATTAGGCAGAGCTATAAGGCCTACTTCTGTTTTTGACTTTTTGTTAAACCCTGTCCTCTTTCTCTCATCATGTCACGTGAACTAATTTCAAATGATACACCTAAAGGCTAAAACTATAGCGGCAAAACATTTATGTTGAGAACTTCATTCATATGCAACAACTAATAGAAAATGCCATTAGAATAAAAAAAAATGTCATTGTAAAGTTGAGCAACTTTAAGCCGAAAAGTACGAGGTTTCAAATGAGCATCTCTAACCTCACAGAGATATGAAACTCATATAAAAAGATAAAACTAAACAGTCAAAGCCCTTTTAAAGTCACTGTATGCTTTAACTCTTTTTAACCCCGGACATTCATTTACAGTGTTGCTAGGGGGCATAATTGCACTACACTGGCATCTTCCTCAAAAGCTGCCCTTGCATGATGCTGCAACCCAAAATCAATCCATTAATGGCACATGTTATTCGTTACTAAAATCTAGAGGAAGCTTGTTATGAATAAAAAGGAAAATTAATTTTTTTGTCTTTATAGTTTTTTCAAAATCCCTATAGTGTGAGCTCTGTTATAATTCAGTCTTTCATCTTGGACTCAAAACAACTTAGTCCTTAGTCCCCATATTTCATAAAATAAAATTACATGATGTCATGAAGCTTAATTAAAAATTTACGTTTTAAATGGTTGGAATTGAGTTGAAGTTCAATGATCAAGATTCAACTAAGTCAGAAACTATAACAAGTTACACCGAGTCAAAGTTTAAAAACTAAGTTACAATTGAGTAAAAACTAGGGACTAAATGGTTGATTTTTCCAAAAAAACAAACAAGCCCCGAGAGGAAGCTGCATTGTTTATAAGCCATGAATAGGGTCCTACAGTAAAGAGAAGGTCTTTACCTCTTGCCATAATAGTAGCAGAAATCAGCCAAGATGAATGACTGAACCATTTCTGAGAGGAAGGCTGCCAAGAACCAAAAATATCCGCTCCCAATCAAAAATAAATATGACCCTCGAGTTTCATAGATCTGCACAAGGTTCACAAGCATGATTCTTCATGTTATTGCTCATTTCCAACTTAAAAGAGCACAATATTTTCAAACAAATGAGACTTTTTCTTTTCTTTTTCTTTTTTCTTTTTTGCCTATTTAGAACTCTTCAAATAAAAACAAAGAGAAAATGGAATATCACTGGGTAAAGTTTGAGAACAAGAAACAATTTAGTTGTGATTTTTTCTTTTTGGCCACAAATTTAGTTGTGATTGACATGAGAAATTCTCGAATGGACTTGGTCCATTAAGTGTGGGTAGAAAAAAGCAAATCATAAATAGTAAGCATATAAAGGTAGATTTTCTTCAAAAGTGTGTTCATATATACTTGTTTGTCAAGGAATAACTTCATATATAACAAATATGAATGGACCCCATTTTGCAAATCAGATGAAATGGATTCAGTCTAAAATATTAAGCAAACCCTAAAGGATAAGTGTTTTATGTAAATTTGCTCTTAGGATAATTTTTTTCATGTCAGAATTATTTTTTCTTGAAATAGTAGACTAATTAACAATTGGATCTCTATCTGCAAATATTTGGAAGTTTTAAAACGACTCAATGTCAAGTTTTGAAGGTTAGGTTATTTTGAACACAACACAAAAATTTCTAAGGATTCGGCTCAATTGAACCTAAAATCAATACTAAGCCAGGAATCTGTTAAAAGAAAGGCCTCACCTGAATAATCCAATGAGCCAAAGAAAAGAATCTTGAGACACCCAATGCAAAAACATAATATCCTGTAAATGTTTCGACCATCTGGGAACACACCAGAGTTATGATCTCTCACTCAAAAAGACAATGTGAAATTTTTTAGCATAAAAGAAAAAAAGAACCAACCTTTGCATTCTGCATGAAGCGAACTTGAGGTAGCACAGAAACTGCTTCCAAATACACACAAAATGCCCAAAGCATATTACTTACTTTATGATATTTTGTGGTAGGATGGATCACTACTGCAAGGATTGCTGCAGGTACCACCTACGCTCATAGAAAATCATAATCACATATTGCCACTCACACGACTTTGTGCGTTGCAACAAAATCAATACAGACCAGTCCATGTATAAATTTTGGACTATGTTGTGAAACAAAAGAAAAATTGAATCAGAAAAGACCTTTTAGAAAATTTGATTGAAGGTAGTGATTAATGATGAGGCTTAGTGTAAAACAAGCCCATGCATGCGAAAGTATTGCTATTAGGGAGTAATTTTCACAGCAACACAAGAAGGGCAAGGACAGATGAATGGAAAATGGAAGAGATCAACAAACTTGGCTATATACAAGTCCTCCTGTTCGAACCTTGTGGTTGGAAAAAAAATCATGTTGTAGAGTTTCCAAAGAAAATGAATTTAGTAAAGCACAAAATAATATTAAAATTGGAGAGTATTACATGTTCTGCATTCTCATTAAAGAAAGGTTCTGCATTAGTGATCTTGAAGGCAGCAGTATTAGGCTTACAAGAAGTCACCTAACTCCAAGTGACACAAACATTTCAAATCACATTTGAATTGGACTGAATACAACACTTGAAATCTGATTTTGTTCTGATTCCATTATTTGAGGAGGAAAACTAAAATGATCCTCTTTACAGTCTTTCAATGAATGCACATTCTATACATTGAAAAAAAAATGCTTTTTTCAAGTACTTAAGTCAATTGATACTGAGGTTATCTTAAGAGTACCCAAATTAGTCATAAATTTCAAAAGAAATAAAAAAAAAACTATATTTACCAAAAATGAGAGCCGCAAGTTGTCAAACTCCTTGACATAGGACGATTTCAACTTGAACCTTATCCAGTATATGACCAGTAATGTTAACAAGAGAGATATGAAATCCAGCACGGTGTGGATGTCATTCTCCATCAAGAAGCTGCAAATTAATCTCACAGTTAAGAACAGAGCTGTGAGCTCCTGCATCTTCAGCGATAGACCTGGACAAGGCAATACGAATTCGATAAATTCGATGAGTTTTCTAATTTAAATTACTCACTTAAAAGTTAAAACATACAAATTAGAGAAAATCATTAAGAGGTCCCAAGCAAGGAGTGTGAAAATCAAAAATTCGCACAACAAGTGGGCATCACAATATTAAGTTTCGGTATAAGAAATGACAACAGGCCTATGCCCTTCATCGTGATCTAGACTTTATGGTGATTAGATTTTTTTTCCCTTGGGACCTTACAGTGATTTTCCCTACAAATTTGCTGTTATCAAGTTCCTCACTTCTCAGCCAGCCACAGGGAATAATGAAATTTGATGGGCTTTTTCTTTTTTGGTCAAAAATTGGATGGTCTAGCTTCATGAAACAGGCAAATTGCTGCATGAAATTTTAATCAAAACAAAAGAGAGGAAGAAATCAAATAGAATTGGGCATAAAGTTTTTCTTCAAAACACCTTATAATTGACACCCGCATTGCTAAGGAAAACAATTGACCAAAATCAAAACCAGGGAATAAAACCAGAAAAGTACATTATTTTGATTAATATTATCATCACATACCGGAAAACTTTCAACATCTAATTCTTGCAGACAAAACAAATCCCACATAAATTGACAATTGTCCTTCAGACATTACCATCACCAATTAACTATTAACTATTAACTAATTACAAATATCTGTACAAAACAATCATATAATTATGATTCATCAATACACACAGAAGAAATTCTTGACATGAAAGTGACAAACCGATCAGAAATTGAGGGAAAGAAAGAAAGTACCAGAGCATGTCTTCTGAGTGAGAAGCTTGTAAAACAGAACAAGAATCCCAGCGAGGTGAACGGTTTCGGAGGAAATATAGAAATAATTGTGATCCTTAATTGTAAACTTGAGAGCCACCAAAGCAGAAAGAGCAAGAAGAAACCCAAGAAAGATTTTAACTTTCATGGATTGCTTCCTCACCCACCCAAACAAAACGCTCACAGGCGAACTCCTCTTTCTCCCCATTATTATTATTATCAAATCAAATCAAATCAAATGATAATTAGCAATATGAACAAACCCCACAACACAAAAAGATGACCCAAATATGGGTTTCTTCTGTAAACGAGGAAAATTGAAGAAGAGAATGAGAATGGAGGGGAGAGAGAGAGGTTTTGTAGAGAGACACCTCAAGGAGGCTGAAGCGCATGCAGGAGGCGTAGGTGGTGAGAGGTTAAGTGTGTCATTTAATTTCTTGACGTTTTTGGTGACCAATTAGCGCGAGAAACATGTGGGGCATGAGATGAAATTTGGTAATAATAAAATATGTTTTCTTTTGGCGTCTATTTTTTTGCCAATGAAAACTATGACAAATATATAGAGTATGCAAGGCAAATTTCACGAGAGATCTGAAATTAGAGTAATCAATTATTCGAATGCTAGATAATGAGGTCTAAATTTGGTGCTGATTGCCACCTAATATATATAAAAAAGTATGTAAGGCAAATTTTGTAGGGAGAATAGTTTAAATATCCTTCATCATAAAATTTGTTGTTCAAATGTAAAGTAAATTTTTATAAGGATGCAACATATTAACAATGAGTGTAGCTTTTCTTTGACTGTGTAATTTATTTTTAACTAGGCATAAAACGGATGACATTGGCATGAATAAAGATACATTGTATATACCACTAAACAATTGAATCAACTGACTGTAAGTTATTTCAGTTTAACCAGTGGTATAGAGTTTGAACCTTAGATATGTAGCTGCAATAATTATTGGGTGGTGAAATTCCCCCATCGTAAGCCTAATTCCCGTGAATTGATTAGTTTATTGCTAGTAACGTCGTATGCCAATGGATAAATCCAAAAAAATTACATTGTAGAAAACCAAAAAGATTTTATATGCTTCAAAGATATGAGCAAAGTAGACTGGGATATAAATTTTATGAGATGTGATTCTGAGCAAATTTCCTTTTTCTTTTAGTAAAGGCGAACAATTTTTTGAATTTTTGGAAAGTAGTAAAAGGCATTGATCATAGTTAATGAATTGTATAATTATGTGCATGAATAATATGATTGTGTAATATTTTTAGATTTTGACCAAAAAGTGTAATTTTTATAGATTGATTATAATTTAGATGACTTCCATTATTTTAATTTTATGCTGATAATCTTTTTTAGGCTGTGGATTTGGAAATACTCCCTCTAGTCCTTATTATAAAGCACCAACCAACAAATATCACATACAAATAAAATTGGTTAAAAGCATTAAATATGTCTTAAAATTCAAGTGATTTATAATATTACCCCCACTAATTACACTAAATTCTACTATTATTTAATTATTGCTTTCTCCCACTATCTTTATTAAATATGGGCATACATGAAAAAAAAATAATTAATACACCTTGAAAACTAACAAGTGCTTTATAAAAAGGATAAAAAAACTTGTTAGTTGATGCCTTATAATAAATATAAGAAGGAGTAATATCCCTGGAGATTTGACTTTGAAAAGGCTTAACGCTTCAACATTAAATCTTTGCCTGCCAGAAATGAATGCAAGATTCTGCCCTTTGAGTGTTCTATAAAGGTTTTGTGAAAAAAGAAAAAAAAGTACTAAGTGATGTTAACCAAAAGCTCAAACTTTTATTTTTTTTAATAAATGCGTTGGATTTTGAATTTTTGAAGCTTTAAAATTATTTTTCATTTACTAAAAAAATATTTTCACAAAACAATATATAAATGGGAAAAAACAGAAAAAAAACTCTCTAATTATCAAAATGGCACTTGGATACAACTAACTTAAAAAAGGACAAATCAGTGTAATTGACCTATTTGTCCAAAGCAAAATTAAAATGAAATGTCCAAAAAGCCCTCAAAGTAAAAGTAATAAAAGAAGTGACATGTAAAGATGAAAGATGTTACCAAAATGTTATAAGGGATTACCAAATCCGTATAAACGAATACCAAATTCGGATAAAGAATTATCAACATACATCTAACCATTTGCTAACTTTATCAAAATCTTCTTCTGTTTACAAGAATGTTATAAGGGATTACTAAATTCTTATAAATGATTACCATATTCAGATAAATGATTACCAACATGCCTCTAACAATTTGCCAACTTTACCAAAATTTTCTTTTGGGTTACCAGAATGTTATAACGTATTACCAAATTCCGATAAACGATTACCAAATTCAGATAAAAGATTTTACCAACATGCCTTTAACCATTTGCCAAACTTTACCAAAATCTTCTTCTGTGTTGCCATAATGTTACAAAGAATTACCAAATTCTGATAAATGATTACCAAATTCAGATAAAGGATTACTATCTTGCCACTAACCATTTGCCAACTTTATATATATGAATTTCTTCCTTTTTGGTTTATATGCCACATTAAACTATCCTTTGCACTTAAAAAACAAAGTATACGTGGGTTTCAGGAATGAACTGAGACTTACATACATCTTCTTACAATACCAACTTTAAATTGCTGAACGCCAACATGTTATAAGGCATTCCCAAAAAATCAGTAGCATCAGTGCTATATCAAAAAAAACTATCAACACTATTGATGTTCTATGTTCAATAAAATATGGACATTAATTTAGTTGTGCAACTTAAGGTTCCTTTGTCATTGAAACAACAAAATCATCATTACAAACAAATTTCCCCTCTGTATGAAAATAACAAAACAATTCTTTCGCACTACTTGACCAAATATCATCAGCCATCTTCCTTCTTCACCTGCAACAAAAATATAACATTAAAGATTTTTTCAACTCATTTTACATTACATTCCTTGCAAAATTAACATATGTATCAAAGTTCTAGAATTCCCAATTTCGATTTAGGATTTCCTGATTTGATATTTTGTATTACCAACTATTCCCATCCATGGGTTCATGCCCAAACTCATCCTTGACACTCACATAAACACGACCACTCCCTTTCCATTTCCCTCATAACTAAATGCTTCTCATAATCTCATTAACTCAATTAATACCCACCGTTCATTCACCTCCCTTCAACCCATAAATTGTATTACAATAAAAAATTGAACAATCTACCACCTTTATAACGCACTCCGACACCTCCGCAATGCACTTCGCCACTACCACAATAAAAACCCAAAATGAATAATCTGAACAATGAATCCAACCACAATGTAATCCAATATTAGACTATGGAGAGGAAGAGAATATGCTTTAAACAATATTTACTACATATCTTCACTTCCTTCAACTATTTGGACAACTTGGCACACATGAGGAAGCTTTCTTCCTCCCCCCACAAGCTCGTCGTTTTCTCTCTTTTGCATTTACTCCACAAGCTTTTGCCATTTTCATCTCTACAAATCACTTCTTTTATTATATTTGCTTTGAGGGTTTTTTGGACATTTCCTTTTAATTTTGCTTTGGACAAATATGTCAATTGCACTGATTTGTCCTTTATGAAATTAGTTGTATCCAACTATCCTTTTGATAATTGGAGGGTATTTTTCCGTCTTTTTCCCTATATAAATTTCGTGTAATACATGAATTTATAAATAGTATAAGTTTTTATAGTTTTTATATTTTATATTGAATGTCATTAATAAAAAAAATTATATTTAGTTATAATAAAATTCAATAAATCCATAATTTACAATAAAAATTTATCTGCTTTTCCTAATAAATATTAGTTTTAGTGGAAGAGACTTTGACCTTTAAATACAAAATCTCGAATGCAAGTCTTCTATAAATACATAACATTTTTTAGGGGCTTACAGCTTACCCTCAATTAAACACAATAATGCTTAAATTTGATATAATTAGATAGTAATATTTAGAAAAAAAGTCTCATTTTTTTACTGCAAAGATACATTCACATACACATGCACTTTTTGATTAGATGTCTAGTTATACACTATAAAATGTTAAAATCTTACAAATTCCTTATTTCACAATATAAAATATAAGGTCAAGGGTCTATTTCCCCCAAAAATTTGTCACTTACGGCCTATTTTACCACAGAAGTTTTTTTGCGTTCAAAATTATTGTAGAAGTTTCAAAACGCAGTAATATCGCCATATTCGGTAAAAAAAAATCATTTAACTGTTAAAAAGTTGTTGTTGACCATTAATACAGTAAAGGGTAAAATTAAAACAAAAAATACTTCCAATACAAAATTGATTCTAAACTAAAACTTTTGGGGCATAATCGACCCTTAATCATAAAATATATGATATATCAATCTTTACTATAGTGAAAGATGATCAACAAAAATCAAAATTAAACATTAAAAATATAACATGTTTACACTGAATAGTCGTTAAAAATAATTTATTTTAGGTTCAAATGAATAACATTCATTAATTAGTTTACATAAAAGATTCATTGTATTTCTCTATACATTGAATTTCTCATTTGAGCGAAAGTTTTATTATATTACACGATATTTTTCTATATTAAACATTCTCTTTTCGTATCTATCAGATGAAAAAAATACTCCTAGATGCAATAAAAGAAATATTTTGATAAGTGAGTGCTGGCCTCTCTTCAATTTTGTTTTTAAGAAACATGAACATATATCATAAGAAAACTAAATCATATAAGTACTAATTTTGAAAACGAAATGGAAACTTACCAAAGAAAATGACAAGAGAAAATTATAAATTTCATAAATAATTAAAAACAAAAAGATGGAATCTTTTTTTTTTTTTATGAATGCTTGGACCATTTTTGGCCTTCGATTGCACCACCGTCCAGGTATCCGGCGTTAACCTGAAGACCAACGACGGATTTACCAGCATGGGCCCTCGACAACCGACTAGTCCTGGCGCCCCCAATCGAATAGCCCCGAAAGGTTCACCCACCTTTGGTGGTGCCCCAGGGGAGAGAGCTCCCAACGGAAATTCTTTACAATCTCCTTACTTGGGATCGAACCCAGGTAAGGAGGATTGTGGCGCAGTTGCCTACCCAACTGCGCCAACCCCCGTTGGTAAAAAAAAAAAAAGATGGAATCTTAGTGGTGGGGAAGACGTGGATAATATAACTATATAACATATATTATAACCATATAAGCATTGATAGCTCCATCGATCTTATCTTCTCACAATCCCACATATGCTTACCATTTTTTTTTTGACATATGCTTGCCAAATGGCAAAATATGGATGAATATTTTTTTCCTCCAATTTTACACCTGCCATTCGCATTAGTATCAAAATAGTTCAAGCTTTATCATAACCTTTTGCTTGAAAATAATATAGTTTTCTATCTGAATTTTATACTATTTTATACATATAATTTTTTTAACTTTGTACAAGGTCTCATCGTGATTCATTCACTTTAAAAAAATATCTTTTTGATTATTTTACTCTATGGTGATATTGATATTTTAAAAATGAGAAAAGGTTTTCTAATGCTGAAATGTTAAGTTTAATTATCAAAATAAGAACGATTGTTACAAGAAATAATATTTCCGACAAATGAAGATATTAAAACATTTTTGAAGTTAAAAAGATCAAAATGAAACCCTGCATACTTTTGCTTTGCCTATATTATTATGCTTTTGAAGTAATGTGTGCAACATATCCAATCTAACAATCTAACAAATGCATAAATAAAGGTTCTCATCCTTTGACTTTAGAAAACATGCTTATAACAATCATAGTTTTTCTGAAAATTAAACGTAATATGCTAGCAAATTTTAAAGATTTTTTTTTATTATATTTAAGATCTCAATATCATTATTTTTGCCAACAATATTATGATAAAATGGCTAAAAACAGTGTATTAAAAGCCGGACCGGACCGGCCAGGTTGACCCGTGAACCGGCGACCCAGCCCGGTGACCGGTCCAAGTTGATAGCGGAAGTAGTGTGACCCTTGAACCGGCTGAACCGGCGCAACCCGAACGGTTTGCGGGTTGAGCTGGGTCACTGATAAAAAAATTCGCTCAGAAACCGACGCCATTTTACTTCCCTTTTTGCTATTATGGACTTCATTGTCAGCATCTCACAGGGACAAACTCACCATATTGTAATTATGATGGGATCTGGAGATTTTAATTATGATAGCTTAATATCTGCATCATATTGTATTGATTTATTTATAAAAATATTGTTATACAAAAATGATAAGCAATTATAGGATCAGTTACATAGACCCATTCAAAATGCTTGCAGCATAGAATATATTTTTTTTTATTAACTACGGTCTGACCTACGGGTTGACCCTCGGTCTGACCCACTGACCCTTGACCCTCTACCTCGACCTGTTCACTATCCGGTCTGATTTTTTATTCCTTGGCTAAAAAGACACTTAGTTATAGGACCAAAATGAAACATTTTATAAAGTTAAAGGACTAAAACTTTAGCCCATAAATAAATGTTTTGGTGGGTAAGAATTAAATGAAAATTTTAAAGTATATATAGATCATGAAGATCTCTCAACTTAATTTTGTATTCACATATGGAAGCGATCTAGACGTAAGTTATGCCATTGAACCATCTTCCACCAAAATCTATTATTGCAGTAGTTTACTTGGAGAACAGCTACAAACAATCATTTCTTCCAATTATAATGCTTCTGTGATGCACTCGGTTGGATTATAATTTTTTCCCCCTCGGTTGGATTATGAATTCTAGTATATCATAGTCACAGGAGAAAATGTTCTCTTAGATGTATTTTGCTTCAGCGAATTACATTTCATTCGTTTCACTCACTGCATAGAGCTACTTACTCTAACTCTGAAATACAAGTGACATTCTTCTAATTTGATTATATTAAGAATGCTAGTTAAATTAGTTACTATCTCATGTCCTAAATATAAGATCTATTTACCTAATTTGATTAAATTAAGGATGATAATTAAGTTAATTAAATCCACATGATATTATCAAAACACCTTACCATCTACCTTTACTCTTACTCTCCCTCTCTTACTTGTTTATTGTTAAAGAGTATCAATAGGGATAATTTAGAAAAATGTTTAGAAAAAATAAAAAGAGGTCTTATATTTAAGACTAAGCTCACTTGACACTGGAGTATACATATCTGTATGTTTTTTTAAAACACCCTTATCATCTTCCTTAATTCTCTCTCATTCCCTCTTTTACTTGATTATTGTTGAGAACCATCACTAAGATAATTTGTAAAAATTTTGACAAACATCATAAAAAAGTCCTATGTTCAGGACAAAGATTAACTTTTAAATTAAGTCCTACATTAATTGTTGGTGAGGATATGGTCTTCATGATACAATCTTACTCCATCATCAAAGTTAGCATTGCTGCTTCTTCAAATTTCTTTTTCTTTTTACTCGAGTATGTATTTGTCCTATCTCTTCTGTTGCTGTAATCTATATTTCGTAATATAATATTTAATGTCATTTTCATCCTTTATAAAAAAATGCGATAACATAAATTAAAATAAAAGCTTCATTTTTTATGCAAAAAAAGTCTTTAATTTCATATTTTAGTCTATATAAATATATAAAAAATATAATTTTTAGTCCCTTAAATTCTTTTTTTAATGAACTTTATTCCCTTAACTTCGACTCAATTATTAATTTAGCTTTAAAACTTTACCCGAAATAGTTTAGCCCCTACAACTTCATAACTCAAAACAACTCAATTCAAATAATTTAGTCTACTGTATAAAAAAAACAACAACAACAAAGGTGAGGATATTCTAACGATTGCGGACTTTTTATTCTCATTTTCGAAATTTATGGATAATTTTACACATCTGAAAAGCATACGGTATTTATTATAATATAGGAAAAAATATTTTTATACATTTACTACTATTTTATACGTAAAATAAGTTAACAACGATTGATTTCTAATGAGTCAACATTCTACAACCAAATTGATGATTGAGAAAATATTCCAGAACTAAAAGTTATTTTTTTTTCCCATGATTACAATTTTATATTTTAAAATTGTCAAGTTATAGATAATTGCGATTGAATGTGACATTTTTTTGTTGGTAAAATAACATATAAATAGTATGAAAGAAGGTTCAAGTTAATCGAAATTCTAAATTTATACCCAAGGAAAAACCTGTAGCTCTTGGCTAATAAAGGTATAAATTCTACATCACCCTTTCAAATAAAAATGAACAAAACAAAATTACACATGCCTCATTCGAATCTTCTCGATTTAGAAGTTTATGAAGTGTTTCTAAAGCAAAGAGAGACACAACAAAATGAGGATGTGTAAAAGGAAAGAAGGCAAAAACTCATTTCTTGTGTTACCATCTCTCTCACAGTTTATGGCGTTACCTTGAACTTCAGAACTTCAGACAATTCAAATCACAAACATGCCTATTCTAATGCAAACCACATTCCCCTCCAGTTTTCATCTAGCTGCTCCTCTTGCACTCATTGAGGAGTGGTAAGTGGTGCTTCTCTGCTTCCTGTAGGATGTATATACATCATCATACTGACTCACCTCATTGGGATTTGCTGTGGCCCCGAGACCTAGCCGGCCCGACCCACTTGATCCCGGTTTCCGCTCCACACTTCCATCAGCATATGTCCCTGTTTCCGGATCCACCTGCAAGTTTGGAGGCGGAGGGATACAAGCTCCACCCTTCCTCACTTGAGACTCCCTGTCATAATCTATCTCATAATCATCTTCCTCATCTCTTGAATCAGATCTCATTGGGCCCTCAGAAGGATTAACCTCTCCAATCTCTTTAAAGAACTTTGATACTCTTTGCAGAATATCTGATGGTGATACAGTTGACGGTGGTATCACAGTTGGGATGTCTAAAGGGCTCAGAGGAGAATATGGTACACCACTTCCGATCTGCATCTTTTTCACCATTCCTGGGATAAGGCCGGGCGGGAACAACGGATATGGTGGTAACTTTTCACTGGTGCCAGCTGGTGGAGGAGACAGCAAATGTGTGACTGGTGGTTGATTGGCTGGCTGAACAGACGATGGAATGGCCATGGACCCTGCAAAAGCACCAGGAGGAGCAGAATTTGGAAGAAATTGCGTAGGTAGCATAGATGGTGGCATGGACTGCCCTAGAGCAGCAAGCTTCTCAGGATGATCTTGTTCAGGCATACCTGAACCAGAAACTGGTCTATCAGATGGCCACTGCTGGACCAAATGGTTTGGAGTCTGCTGCAGCATTCCTGCAATTAGGAGAGAAGGAATCAGGAATAAATTCTCAAATCAACTAAATCTCAAAATGATTATGTGGGCACCAAACTAAGTTTTTGAAAAGCCACGAATACTGGCAGTATCATAGATGGTCGAATCACATTTCTGCAGCTTCGACGTATATTTGATCCTTCAGGAAAAATAGCCAATTATGTTTTTATGGATGCTAAAATCAAGGAAACAACAGGATTTTTTCAAAGAAAATAAACTCGTGGAGACAAAGTCCTCATACTGGACATCACGGTCGTGTCACATTTTTTCAGGGAAGAGGGTACTTCAAAATCAAATATTAACATCACATCTCTTGAAAATTGGACAACTTTAAAAACTGAGGTATATTTATAGACTTTATAGAGTAAAAGCTACCTGCAGCTGAATCTGATGAACCGGATAATAATTCCTTAGAAGGCCCAGGAAAAGAATTTATTTGTGGTCCACCAATCATCTCGCCCTTTAGTAAGGATATAGTCTCTTGATCATAAACTTCTTTAGAAGCCCAGAACTCTACCATTTGATGCAATCGTTTCCGGTATTCCTCATTGCTTTGAGGATTATGATAAATCCTTGCCAGCATAGAACCCAAAACAGGTTTAAATGCAAGGGCTTCATTGTCAAGTTCATTACTGCTTGCCCTCCGGTTCAAACTGTAAATCAGCAATGCAGAAATCAAGGATGACAAAAAGGAGATTCACAATAACATGCATGCAATGCTCAAACCAACAAAACCACGATGAAATAAAGCAAGAGAAAAAGATTCTGTCAGTTCAAAATCTTTAAGGTATACTATGAAAAAAATTGCTGCTCCCGTCAATGGTGGTTGGGTTGAGTAATGAGTAGTAAGAGACTAGACAAATCTTAACTAAGCTCTCGTGTTCAAGTTTTGTAAGTGGAAGATCTACTTTCTTTATTCTTAGGTAATATTAAGTAAGCTCCCATCAATGGTGTTTGGATTGAGTAGTAAAAGACTTTACAAGTTGGCCAAAAAGAGAAAAAAGAAAAAAAAAGACTTTACAATTTGTTTTGTACTCTTGGGATAACTAAGTTGTTCGCTAATTAGAAAAAGGAATGGATCAACTGTAGTAGCACCCAATACAGAAATATATGAACCACAACGACGAAGAAAAAATAATAGAAAAAAAAGGCATAGTTACCAAGCTTTATATCTGCACTTCAGTAAAGAAACGTAATATGAAGTAAAAGTGGATCCATCTAATTTCTGAATGAAAGCAAAATTCTCAAAAAGAGAATATTATCGGTTTGATCTTGGGGGAACTTTGATTAGAAAATGACTTATAATGTTAGTCCACAAAATACTCATTAAAACCACAAACATGATGATGTATTGGAAGCATAATTGACCAAAAGTCGCACAGCTTTACATAAGACCATAGGCAATTGTTTTGTAACATGTTGTCTATCTAGTAAGATCAATGGTGCACAGCAGTAGTCATTCAATGAGAAATAAGCAGTAAATAAGTTATATTTTTGAAAGAGAAGCCAAAAATTTTTGCATAACTGTTAGATGATAATGTACTTTACCTGTCAAAAAGTATGTCATTGGCAAGATATATGATATGCAACTGCCTTTCAATGTCATCCAGCGTATAAACCCTGTCTCTAAGTACCTCTGCTAGAGCTGGTGCAAATGCAGATCTCTGCATGAACCAAATTTTGGCACCTTTAATTGATTCTTTAGTACCATTTAGATTACTAAGAACATTGTTGAGATCCAATGCAACGTCCGATGGAAGTGGGGCAGAGATCCCTTTATAAGACTTGGATGCCTGATCATAATCACTTCGACCATGAAGCCCAAAAGGCTGAGGATGCTGATGGTGGTACTGCTGGAAAGGAAGAGGGTTCATCTGTGGTGGACCTAGCATTGAAGCTGAAGAACTAATTGCAGCAGCATTCATTGGGGGAGCATTTAAAGGAGATGGGTTCATCATTGGATTTGGTGGAGGATGAATCACAGGCATGGAAGATGGTGGAAAAGGTGGGTTGAAAGGACCACCTGGGGGGCGTGTTGACAGCCAAAGCTTGTAACGATAGTAACCATGTCCCTCCCCTCCAAAAAGGAAACTGTAGGAAGGATTGTCTTGTTGTTTTTCACGTATCATAGCCTCAAATTCAGGACCATTTTTAGCAGCATACTCCACAAGTTTGTCAATACGTTTTTGGAGTTCAGGATCAGAAGGAGGAGTAACTGGGGGCGGAGCAGATTCGTATTGACCGTGAAAGGGGGGTGGAACAAGGGGAGGAGGAAAATGAGAAGGGAAAGCAGGTGGTGCTTGATGCTGCTGCTGAAGAAGAAGATGAGGGGGAGGAGGACCATGAGGGTGTAACTGTTGAAGTTGCTGCTGCTGCATGGGGTGAGGGTAGGGGAATTGTTGCATAGGAGGATGTCCTGGACCTGGGGGTAGAAAAGGAGGGCCATGGACTGATGAAGGAAACTGCTGAGGTTGCGGATGAAATCCATATTGTTGCTGTTGTTGCATATTTACAGCTTGTCGCTGTTGTTGAGCATATGCTGGAGAAGCAGCTGCATAATCACGACCCTGCCGTTCCATTGATGCTTCTATCAATTTGACTTCCCTTCAGAATTTTTTATGCTCCTACAAAGAATGAATGTAAAATTCCTTAATTTTTCTAACAGACAATCAGACAAGCATTTTAGTCTTGAAAACATTTTTCAGTGATACTGCAAGAGTAAACAACTAAATAACTCCTCAGAAATAAGTTTGCCCAATAAAATTATTTTTACTGCTCACTAGATAGGAAAGGTCATGAATTGCAGCAGCTTATGCATTACTGCATGAATAATTGACGTGGTTTAACAAATGTTTTATGGATGCCTAAAAATATTACTTTATTGTCCATAAACTGAGGAAATTGCTCAGGCAAGTCCTTTTTTCCATGATGATTTTCTGTAATACAATTTGCCTCAACAAAGATACCAAGTTATTATTTGTAAATATAAAAATAAAGAACAGAAAATAATAGGGAAAGCATAAACACAATAGAAGACTAATGCACTTTCAAGTGTTCATGCCTGCAGAGCCACATGAACAGTAGGGTAGAATTAACTCAAGCACCATATCTGGCATTCAGAAGTTTAAGACAACAGATTGAAACAAAACTATTGATTCTGTCAACGAAAAATGCCAGAAATTACAGCTAAGTAGCACACAAATCTTCTAGCTAGGACAAACAATCTAGCCACAAGTATTCAAGAAGTCTTAGTTCAAATCATCTAGCCTGTTTAGCCCAAAATATTAGAGCAAATTAAAGACCATTTCAGATTTTCCTTATATACACATAGCACTTAAGAATATATGCACATCAAATAAGAATAAACTGAGCATCAAAGTTCTTGACGCTGGAGATACACAAAGCACTAATATTTAACTCTTAAATGCCACAGCAGCCAAGCTAGTTATAATTCATTGTTCCTTGGGCAATTCCCAATCACTAATGTTATTTTGATAAACATATAAAGTATGACTTAATTGTTCCTCAAGCATTTCCACAGCAAAAGTAAAACCAACAGTATCAGCAGAAGCCAATTTAAAATGATAATAACCATGCTTGCAAAGCAAAAGTACAGACAACAATATCAGTAAACAAGATAAAAAAGAACATTCAACATTATCCATAATTATGCATAAATAACTTGCAGCAGGTATATTTATGATTTTATAGGGTTACATGCATAATTATCCACCTGTCATTAGCATAAACTCACCAACAACAGAAGATAATTCCTCTTCATTCCTTTGTGTAACTTTTTTCCTCGAAAACGAAAATTCAGGCACCAATCATAAACATAGAAGATTTGGAATTTAAAGAAGGTAGAGGAGCAAATTAGGAGAATCAATAACATCAAGTAAGTTACAATAGAAGAAAATGGGATTTTCCAATAAGTAAACTAAATAATATTTACTCTGTGTGTGTGTGTATTTTCACAATTCACAATTGAACTGTGTACTGTATACGCTATAAGCTAAAATTTCTCTATGAAATATCATAATTTGTTGAAAACACATAATTCCACCTAATTCAAAGCCAACAAATCATAATATCCATGCGAAAGTGGTTACTTTTGGGGCTTTTTGTTTGCTGGCTGCTAAATTCCTCATAGTATATATCAGACATCTCACTAAAGGTAACCCGAGATGTCCTATTTGAACTATGATATTTATTTCTAGCGGGAAAACCAATGTCATTCTTAGACAGCACAACTATTGCACCCAAATTCTCCAGATGACACTTTCAATCTCGATTTTTCCTTTTATCATACTTGAATAAATTTGAGCATAACCAATACACACTTTCATAATTTCTGTAGCTGCTTTTGACTTGGGTGTGATGGCATTGATTGAAAAAAACTAAAACCATCTCCATCTTCATGAAACTTCGAATAATTTCAAAGCAATGACAGAAATTTAGTTCTAATTTAACTCGTGAAAGCGAAGGGATAGACAGAAACTCCAAACATAATCAATCATGTCCACTCAAAGCCAAAGGAATCCATGTGGGTTTTCAATCAAACCAATCACAGACAGCCAAAACCAGTTTTGGAAAGTAAATATTACAACCTCAAAGCAGCAGAAATTACTAAGCTACAAGAGCATAGAGCGAAAGCTTACCTATTGTCGGTGCTTATGGCGAGAAGCACGGACGGCGAGAGGCGAACTGTAGCAGTATAGAAAGAGTGAATTTTTTGTTTTCAATGAAGATCTTGGAATCAAATTAAACTTACAGGGAAAATTTAGCTATAGGAAAATTTCACTACACTCAGACTCTTCATTCATTTCTCTTATAATCCCTCAAAATCTCCAATTTTCAAAGGAAAATACCAATCACTCCAACAGCATACACAAACAAACCTAAACCCTTGAGAGAACCCAAAAACCTAAAAGCTTTTAACTCGAATTCGCTCTATGAAATTGGAATTGGAAGTATATGTAATGTTGCCAGAGCCTAGATGAATGAAGATTACTACATTAATCAACAATGTTCGCGTCGAAATGAAACAAGAAACTGTAGAACATACAGATACAGTGCGCGAAAGAAGATTTGGATTTTGGAGTGCAAGCAGAGTGAAGGATGCAAAATCTTGTTGGGCTTGTTTCTCCTACTCCCACTGATGGCCCGTTTCCACAAGTTTTTAAAGATTGAGTTAATTTTTTTTTTTGGAAAATCTTAAAAAAAATAAAGTATAAACTAGGTTATTTGATTTATAAGTTAAGATAGTATAATAACATATAAAATGTATTATCATTAAGTGGTTAATCTAGTTTCATTAATGTCTTAAGAAAAGGAATTTAATAAATCTTATGTTTAAGAATGGAAGAAGTACTACATCATGTATTAGGCTAAATTACAAGTTTATAGCTAGTTTTTACAGAAGATAATTAATTATAACAAGGTTATTTGAAATCATTAAATTACATTGAAGACCCTTAGCATTTGATTGTAATTAGTTTCAAGAATGAAACCACACTTTTACCCCATGTAATTAAAATTTCTAGACTCCCGAGCGTCCTCTACTTTTATTTTAAAAATAAGTAGTCATTTGACTTTTAGATTTAATTACAGGGCAAATCATTAGGGATTTGAGTGTAATTTGACGATTCTAAGAAACCTAATTGTAATTAATTTTATTCTATGAAACCTAGTTGTAATTTTCCATACAAATTTCCTAATTTAGAGATATTAAAAAAACTAAACAAATTATTTAATTCTAATATATTTTAGGTAAAATCCCATTTAAATCCATATGAAATACCCAAATCTCAATTTGAGCCTACGCTTTTGCCAAATCCCTAATCAAGCTAAGAAAACTTGTTAGGGATTTATAAATTTATTGATTTTACATATAAAACCTTGTGCTTCCTTAGGAATTTATAAATTTATTGATTTTACATATATAGCCTTGTGCTTCCTTAGTCTTCCCTTTTCCTCTCATTCATTCGTCGCATCACCTCTCTTCTCCTACAAAGCTCATATTTATCAAAACCTTCATTATTTTCCTCACTCCTCTTCTCAATCTTTATTTCCCCCACAACAACTGTAACACCTGGACTTTTACTACTATATTATAGCCATTTAATTGAATTATAATCACTTTTACGAATATTCGAGGCCCAAAAATACGGAAAATTTAAAACTTTTCCTTTTAAAACATTTAACCAACCTTCTGTTGGTTGGAATGGGCTTTTCGGACAAATTGAAATATCTTAAAACTCTTATGAAATAAAGTGGTTAATAAAACAATTAAAAGTACACTAACCCTCTTAGGGTTATTCCTAATTCATAATAATTAGGTAATTTAATTTCCTTAATAAAATTTATACAATTCTAGTGTCTATACTTTCTATTATTAATTTAATAATTTAATTTACAACTAATACAAATAACCTCCCTTTTCAAAACATAATCTCAAAATCTTTATCTAATTTTCTTCAGTACTCTTGCCTTATCTCAGTCATCACACTATCTTCCAGCTTATTTCTTCTAACCTGCATTACTGAAAAATGTTTGGGGATGGGGGTGAGACTGGTAATCCCAATAGTAGTTTCTTTCATATGAGTTCATGCATAATAAATCATAAATCTTCACAATATGAATAATCTTTATCCTTATAACCTCTACCAACCACTACTAACGATATATTCATTAAATAGTGGTGGTACCTCTACCTGTAACAGGATTTCATAACTTCTGGCAAAGGGGGAGCGACCCACCTAAGCCTTGGAGTACTCCCCTCATAACCTCTAAGGAATAAAATTACCATTGCTACAGATATTATGAAATTTATGCATGCTATGTGCTTTAATAAATATTATATGAAATAAACTGCTACCTGTCTCTTGATTTGCTCTTCGATATATTCCTCCTCTTCTTTGTACTTTGGGAATTTAGTCCCACTATCTTGTCCTATGAATATTGATAATATAAAATGTTACATTAATATCTAAACTTAAGTATAATAATTAAACGTCTCTCACATTCCTATCATACTACCCCTTTCTATTTCTAATACTATTAAACTTAAATTCCTAACTTAAATTATCACATTTCCAATCATTCACACACACAAACAAACACTCATTATATATATTCTTAACTTCTGCTTATTACAAAATCTCAAGAATAGATTACTCAATAATGTAAATCATTTACTCAAGCAGAATCTAATCACTCTTATAGTCCCACTTCATATCCTTATTATTCCACATTTCATTTAAACTTCTCCTATAATATTTAAAATATATAAAGATGTTCTTTAGTTATTTAAATCACCTTCATATCAATTAGAAACTCTAAAACAGTATACCTACCAATAAATTCCGGATTTGAAATACTATTTTAAGTACCCAAATAACATTCTCTACAGTTAATTAAGCATCCTTTTACAATCTTATTATTATCTCAGAGAATCGTTTGACTTTTCCCTTTATCCTAACGATTTAATTCTCATACAGAACTTTGAAGCCAACCAACACATAACAATTAACAAGAGATAGAACTTGTAGCCATGCAAATCAGTCATTAATAATCTTTAATACAATATTTTAGCTCATTTCAAACAGTTTATTTCTTAAGATAACTTTCAATTTCAAACATAAGCACATGAGTATCTTTACTATTTTAAATTAACTAACCTTTACTATCAATCAATTAATAATCCAATAAACTCACATTCATTATAAGCATTTAATCTTTAAATTCAGTTAGCAACAATTAACTTCCAAGTTACCTACTAGATGCAATAATACATGTTTATAATTCAACTTAAAACTTTGTCCTAACCCTTAAAAATCCTTTAGCAGTGAATTAATTTCCAACTAAACTTGCAAGTCCTTAGCTTAACTTCACCAACCATAAACACTTAACAATGTTGATTTGAAATTTTAATCAACAAATCACCAATCATCTCCCTTTTACCCAATTAATCCTACCTAAATTCCTAATCCAACTTTAACTCTACTTTAATCCCATGAATGCCATTCTAAAACCAGCAATCTCCACATTTCAATTCCAATATATTTCAAACCCAAAGCCAATATCCAGGAATAGCAGTTCACTTCTCATTCCATTAAACTTAATTTATTATTGAACCAAGATCACTATTTCTCCTTTCCTTGCCAATAAATCAGCAACCAGTAATATCAACCAAGAATTAGAATTTCAGCCCTTAAAACCTTTAATCAAACATACATAGCAATCTCCTATTTTCCTATCCAATTCATCATAATGTTATCCTTCTTCACTACCAATAAACCAATAGCTATTTGATTCAATTCAAACAACAATTAGGATTTACAATCTAAAGGCTTGGAACATATCACTAACCCTTGCTTATTTATTATTTAGCTAATTACCAACACATTCTTCCTTCTTTCCCTACATAAAACCTACGGCCAAAGGAGCAGGAAGACAAGAATTTCACATTTAATATCCTAACATTAATCAACCATACATAAATAAAATTCCAATCCATCTCCCAGAACAAAACAAACATCAATAGCCCCTTTTTCCTTTCCTGGCCGAATCAGAACAGCAACAGGGAAGAAGAAACAATGATAAAAAATTCTAGACTTCATCAATTTTCCTAATCATCATTTATTCCTCATGCTTACAGTGTTGAAACATCCAAGAAAATAACAGAAATCAAGCTACCACAAGAGAGGCTTGAGTTCGGCCAGAGCAGAGGGAAGACAGGGAACTTTGAACAACAAATCAAGCAACCAAGAATTCATCAATCCACACATTCAAAATACCCATTTCAAGCTCCCAATTAATCTGTATCTCATTCCAGAAATTTTTCCCTTTCTTGGCCGAACGGATTCAACGAAACAGGGGAAGCAAGAAATTGGTCAAAAATTCCCAAATCCTCAATAATCCACAACCAATCTATTTCATGAGCTTAAACTTGCTTCTAATTACCATTAGTTAAGCTCAAAAACAACAAATACTCAAAACCCCCAAATTTAGCCGTCGATGAACAGTAGCAAGGGAGGAAGAAATTCGAAAATCTTGAGCTATTTCACTTTCTTTCCCAAAATCAACAACCAAACAACAATAACAAGCTTCAAGCTTCATTTCTACAATTTCAGAAACTTCAGAAACGTCCAAAGAATTCGGATTCTCCCCCCCATATACACTCAGATTCGCGCCCAGAAAGAGAAGAAAACGAAGGATCAGAGCTTACCTAAGGATGCCTGAGCTTGCTTAAATGTTTCCCCGCTGCGTGGGCCGTCGATCGCCGCTGTTCGCCGCCGTTGCCGCCGTCGCTTCTCAGAGCCAGAGAGAAGAGAGTGAGTGAGGGTGAGAGTCGGTGAGAGAGTGATTTAAGTGTGTGTGTGTGTGTGTATATTTCGGCAGAGGGAGGAAGTATATAATGTTAATTTTTATTTATTTATTGTATGTGTGTGCACGTGGAAAGAGAGGGAGACATAAAGGAAGGAAAGAGAGATTAAATCAATGGACACGTGTGTGGTTGTAATTTAAAGGGATCTTGATATTTATTTTTATCAGGTATTTTACTATCCTGCCCTTCCCTTTTAATTAAGGATATTTTCCAACTAGGGGCAGATATTGTCTTTTTAATTTCCCAATTTATATTTTCTCTTAAATGGTAATTTCTTTTACCATTTTCATCTACAAATAAATCTGAAATTTGTCCCAAAATAATTCCTCTAGATATGTTTTAACTTCTAAATTTATTTATAAGACTTTTTAATTACTAACCAATACCCCAAGATTCTAAATATTCCCTTATTTAAATTTATCTTCTAACTATTTTCCTTGAGCTAATAAAGAAAATAAACTTTAAAAAAAATATTAAAAATACACCTGGCCTCATAAATTTATTTATAAGGCTTTTTAATTTCCAAATACATTTCTAAAATCTCAACTATATCCTTGTTATCCATTTTCCCTCAAAATTACGTTTTATCTTCTAATTAATTCTTTTTTGTTTCTTAAATAAAATAAGCCTTAAAATTATTAAAAATGCCTAAAACTCCATAAATTTATTTTTAATGCTTTTTAATATTTTAATAATATTTCCTAAATCTTAAATAATTCATTATTTTCTCTTTTCTAAAATTTGGGGTGTTACAACAACTTCTCCAACTATATCATTCCAGTTCATATTACAAAATTCACGAGAATGTGAATCTAACAAGGTTGTGACTAAAATTTCGGAAATTACAAAATTGTATGAATTCATTTAAATTTTTTAACGCATATAATAGAGTAAACTATTATTATGTCAACTTTTTGTTTAAGACAACCATTTATTCAAGTGTTAATAATGTTAATAATGAAGTTGCTGTGGGGAAAATAAAGAATGAAAAGGGGATTGAGGAAATAAGAGAGGTTGTGAGAAATATGATATTGGAAGGAGAAGAGAGGTGAGGCAAAGAAGTAATGAGATGAAAAGGGAAGATAGAGAAAATACACAAGGGTATATATGTAAAATCAATAAATTCATAAATTCTTCAGTAGGCCTCTCGTAGGTCCTTATTTGGGATTTCTTAAAAGTGTATGCCCAAATTTGGATTTGGGTATATAATACGAATTCAAATGGGATTTTCCCTATATTTTAAATGATATTTTCTGAAAAAGTCAAATGTATTGCTAGATTATATTAGTTTAACGTATTTTCAGTCTTTGTATATTTTTTATAAACATCAAATTATTGAATCTTTTAGGAGTAATTCTATTTTTGACATCCAACCAAGGTATAAACTATAAACCCACTCCAACACTCTTCTATTTATAAATCCACTTATGTTTATAATTGGCTTTTATCACACCTTACGTTTACTCGCTCGCTTGGCACAATTTCCTCTCCAAATTCCAAATTGTGCTTCACACTATATGGAAGTTTGGGAGAAGCAAGGGCATTTGCGGAAGAACGTGGATTAAAATATGTGGGAATGATGATTTCATATGGTTTTTTTATATGTAGTTCCTATTTCTGCATTTGAGAGAATCATGATATCAATGCCCATTGCATTACTTTGAACCAACTAAAGAATAAAAATGTGGCAATGAATCAGGATTATAGGAAATCCTAGAGCCAAAGCAAACGACCCATGAGTATCAAATGGACTTAATGCCCTTTTTCCCTTTTCTTATTACTCATTTGATCATATTTATAGAGCATTTCCAATATGTTTCACACATATCAAGGAAAATTTTAATATTAATTAATACTGCTGTAAAATCCAAAACAACTTTCCAACTTTACCTTTATTTAATGTTCACAATGTTTGTTATCTCATGATTGGGTAGTTGTCATCTCCAAAATCCTTAATTCTAAGCAGCACAGTACCCGTTCATTTTGGGTCTCAGTTTATTTTTAGAAGGAATGGGTTAATGACTTCTCTTTTGTCATGCGACGGAATCAGGACAAATGGTCTATCATATTATCCCATCTCAGACAAGCTTTACTATTTATATGCAATCAATAGTGCATTTCCAATCCATGTTCATATACTATTGTGTAAATAATTGAATTGGTTGATGGTATCAAGAAAATCTCGTACTAACTCCCATTTCTTATTGAATTCTTAGTGAATTAACCAATCAAATTGTCATCTTCATTCAAGACCTAAAGCTCCAACGCGTGATGAATGGTGAAATTTCTTTAGTGGTAGGGGCTCACAAGGTTTCTCAAGAGTGTCTTATTATATTACGTAGGTTCTTTGTCTATACTATAATGTAATTATGTTTGTGACACATTTATCTTTTTATATATATGTGTAATCTTTTTATCAAAAAAAAAAATGTTCACTACATTACA
Source organism: Mimosa bimucronata (assembly GCA_037074515.1). NCBI lineage: Eukaryota > Viridiplantae > Streptophyta > Magnoliopsida > Fabales > Fabaceae > Mimosa > Mimosa bimucronata. Next base: position 10,839,648 of record CM073446.1, read on the forward strand.
TGAGTACAAAATAATCACATAATAAATAGAGGGTAAAATTATATATTCATACAAAAAATTTGATAATATGGCTTATAAATAGGACCAAATAAAACATTCTCTTTGTGTCAGTCTGCCCTATAAACAGGACCAGAGGAGTATTTGTTTACATGCAGTTTTTTCAATGAAATAGTCAATTTCATTATATAGAAAAAGATTAGAACATAAACAAATTGGCAATTTACATCTTGGAGTTTACAAAATACTCAAAGAATACAAAACAAGTAAAACCCATCAAACAATCAACAGCGAAATAAGCTCATCTCTCAAGTGATAAATTAATATTTAACTTTTTATTAGGAGATGTGTCCACAATTAGGGCCCAACAATATTTTCACCTCCAATAAGAGAATGGGGTAATTAATTATAGGTCTCGTGTAAGGAACTTAATTAAGATGAGGTCCCACGAAATTACGAAATTAATCTGAGGTCCCTGTAAAAAAGTTGTTATCTCATGCTCATTAAGTTGTTACCGGTAAGCCAGACGGTTATTATCGCCTGGTCAAAAGTTGTTACTGTCAGTAACAACTTTAGTAACAACTTTTGACCAGCGATAATAACTGTCTGGCCTGACAACTACAACTTTTAGCCAGATGATAATAACTTAGGGCCTGAACAACTTTTAAACCCTTGTTCAATAACAATTTTTGAGCTGCCGATAACAACTTAATGAGCAGGTGATAACAATTTTGTAGGACTTGAGATTAATTTCGTGATTTCATGAGACCTCATCTTAATTAAGTTCCTTATACCGGTCCTATAATTAATTACCCCCAAGAGAATTTGTGTCCCTATAAAATAAGCCAATAAAAGGAGTTCTCAAGTGAGCGCTGCAGCCAGGGTGGGGGTCTTGCAAAATCAACCTGTCCTTCACACAATGAGCATCTTTAACTAGAAACTCATCATGCTTGTATAGCTTCGCATGGTGAACAAAGAATCTGGATAGCCTAGTTCGAGAAGATGATTATATCCGTCAAACTGAAATAAAACTGAAAAAATGATATATTATAAAAAGAGCCATTATATCTACAGTATAGACTGAAAAAAATGATAACCTAAAGAACATAAACAAAAGAAAACTTCTGCTTTACAAACATAAGCAGAAACAGAAGAAAAATTATCAAACTTAAGCAATATATCCTACCCTACTAGATCCTGCTTAAGTAAAACTAAGATACGACAAAATTTGAAGAATTGATTCTTTATACAGCAGATATGCAGCAATCTTGTTTCTAGAAGCAGTTGAGACTTACAAATCCAACTAAAAGACAATAGAAGCAGTTAAGAATTGCTTCTTAGTATTCTCATCTTGTGAGGCCCCATATATCTCTTTCAGGTTTCAGCTTCCCGTCATTTTCTTACCTCTTCTTCCTCCCCATCTACTTCCACCAGTACCAATTCATTTTTATAACCAAACGTATTCCCCAATTCATGACTATCATGGAATTTAGACAATATTTTCATGTAATAGTCAAAGTAGTCTATTTATTCTATAAACATTTTCCCTGATTTAATATTATCATTATTGAGTCAAATTTGGAGAATAGTCTACTCATTTGTCACACGAAAGCTATAACAAGCCACTTATCTCCTCCAGACATCAAAGACTATTATCATCTTCTTAAAGTTTCTTCTACAAAGACATGATCATAGAAGCATAACAAATTAACAATGGACGATCTTTCTATCCCAATACTAACAGCAATAATTTCAATCCTAATTTTCTCCACACTAACTTCAATCCGTATTTTTTTTACAAACGAGGTCGACTTCCCGTGCGTTGCACTGGAAGCTGTACGTCATGAATAATCAAGCTCAAGATTTTGAAATTCTTTCAAAGTAAAGCTAATTGAATTAATGTAGCCAGCCTATTCTTACTTCTTGGAAGGCGAAATGGAAGGAAAACGTAGTTCCTGCACATTAGACCTTAAATGCAATATAGCCAGATTGATAAATTAGAAATGAAAATTGAATGCTGCTTACAGTACATCTCATAAGATGTAATGGTGATATTTTTATAAATAGTCAATTATATAGTGTTACAAAACAAATTGTTCCTTCTTAAACTTTACGTTCATATTAGATTTGTGTCATTGTGGTACAACAAATTATTTTTTTGCAGATGAAATATTTACCAACTATTACTTTCATTAGCAAATGTAAATAGTTGGTGTTTATGATAAAAGATGATAACTACCTCCATCATCCTACTGCACAGCTGCAATGATGAGTCATGGTTTGTCAAATATGTGTCATGCTGCTATTGCTCCCAAAAAATAGCAAGAGGAAGTAAAAAAAGGTACATCATATCCTTCCACAGGCAGCAGAATGAAAAGCAACAATGCAAATGGTAGATGCTTCGTGATTGTTACAAAAAAAAAGTACAGAAGTGTAGCTTTTAAGCTGACATCTGTAATGTTTGGTCATGGTTTCTCAAACAGTTGTCTTAGTTATAATGGTGTAAAAAAGATAGCAAGAGAAAGTGAGAAAGAAATTACAAAATATTGGTTCATCCTCAGAACTACGAAAAGCAAAAACAGAAATAGTGAAGCACCTGAGCTACAGCACCTAAACATTCATGAATACTTCTTGATAAACCACATTTGTTGTTTTGTTTTCTTGTTCTTGCTGTTCTGCACTTAATACAATTTTCAGCCCTTCAATGCTCCTGACCCTTGAAAGTGCTACATATAGTTGACCATGTGTGAAAACTGGTTTCGAGAGATATAACCCAACTTTCTTTAGAGATTGTCCTTGGCTTTTATTTATGGTCATTGCAAAAGATATTGTGATGGGGAATTGTCTCCTTTGCATCTTGAAAGGCCACCTTGACTCTGATGGATTCATGTCCATTCTATGTATGAGGACCTTCTCATTTGGTTTTGACCCATTCAAGGTAACTGCCTCAATTACCATCTTTCCGACCTTTGTAACCCTTAAGCGGGTACCATTGCAAAGTCCTGCTCCTTGATCAATGTTCCTAAGCAACATGATTGGAACCCCGACCTTAATGATAAGCTTGTGTGGTGCCATTCCGGAAGAGGATATTGTGTTCAAGAACTCTGTTGTGTATAAATTATCCATTGTATCACCATCCATTGAAGACTTACAAATAGTGTCGCAACTAAGGAACTCGTGAGCTTCCCCGGGCAGTAAAGAGCACATATGATCATTGATGTGATTGACCATTTCTATTGTAGGAGAAAGGATAGCACGATCATTGAAGTAAGAATTACATGATAGACTTTCAAGTAGGTTGTCGTAGGTCCATTGTACGATGGATTGAACTGGGTCATGATTGCAATTGATTAGCAACTCTTCAGGTATTTCAACTTCATTGGAACCACCCATTGTTCTACCTAGCTTTCCGTCTCCAACATCTAACAACCACTTTGAGAAATGCTCAATCTTTTGATTTACAATCGGGTCATTTGAGGAGTTTAACTGCATATTTTTGGTCAAGCGGTATATCTTGCAATAATTCCATAAGTGGGAAGAATTTATGCAAGCATTAACAATTGTTGCTCTCGATGCTTTGGGTATAACCGGAAGGATTTGTCTAAAATCTCCACCCATGACAACGCATTTTCCACCGAAAGGAAGATCTGAGTGCATGATATCCTGTAGAGTTCTATTGAATGCCTCCATGCAGAAACGTTGAATCATTGGTGCTTCGTCCCATATAATTAGCAATGTCGCCTTCAGGAGATTTCCTAGAGGTGAGCCTTGCCGAATAGAACAAACAGAGAACTTTGAAATGTGTAATGGGATAGCAAATCTTGAGTGTGTTGTCCTACCACCTGGCAACAAAGTAGCAGCAATAGCACTTGATGCAACAGTCAATACAATTTCTCCTTTTGCTCGTACAGATGATGCCAGTGCATTCCATAGGAATGTTTTCCCTGTACCTTCAAAACCATACACAAAGAAGAATCCCCCTTCTTTTGCTAGGACTTTTTCCATGATACCGAGGTAAGCTTGTTGTTGCTCATAATTAAGAGATTCAATTAAAGATCTTGATTCGTCTTTGAGTTGGTGCCTATCATAATTTAGCTCCTGAACGATTAGATGGTTGGAAACATCAAAGGTAGGAATGTCTTCTGGTATAGGCATTGGGCTGTAGTCAGTTAATGTCTTTCCATTTAAATGAAGCAATCGATTGATTTCCTGTAAAGCCGCCTATTCCTTTTCATGAAGAGTGATATTGACACCTGCGAAAGAAGAAGGATCAATTCAATAGAGCTATTGTACTAAATTCTGCGTTCAAACTAATCAAATGTCAATTTTTTAATAATGAATATACACACCCATTTGATCAAGAGCACTAAAAAGGCAATACTCCATATCATGATAACTTTGAAATATGTATAATACAATCATATAATAAATCCAATTGAGAGCATTATTTAAAAGATAATCAGCACCCGATGTCATATACAAAAGATAAAAGGAGTAGCAGAGAAGCTTTTATTGGCTTAATTGTGATGGCCGACCTTAACATTGCCATTTTTTACATACACATGACAATTTTTAATTGCGATAGTTAGAGAGCGTTTTTTCTATGTTGCAAATTATATATTTCTGTACAAAAAAAACCATACCCAGTAGATTTAGAATACAAAGTATATCAGTACTTGATTTGAAGTTCCTATTGTTTGAACAAATAAAGATTGAAACATGGCAGTAAATTTCTTATATTGTCATTGATTTTCTTCATTTTAATATTAAATGGATACAAAAAAAAAACACTCCACGTTTGGCGTTTATGATGGCCTTGTATTGCAGAGGAATATGTACATGCACACTTTAGCTTCATGTTCTAATACAAATTAGGTACGCTTGTGGCACTAGTGAACTTTAAAATAAAGAAAATGTAATTATTTAAAATATATATATAATGAGAGAGCGAGTTAAGTTTAATTGCACAAGTAGAGAGACCAAGTTAGTGTCATAAGGAATTTAATGGTTTGGTTAACTTAAATTGTGAATTCATCAATATAAGAAGTAGAGAAGAATTTAGTATTAGTAGAGCTTACCGACACGATTGTGGTCGTTTCGTGGTATGTATAACATATCTTCAGAAAGGACAGTTGAAGTTGCTGCCCAAACAACATGTGGACGATGTAATGAGCCACATAACATCATAGTGACAAATAGCTTTCTTAAGCCTCTACCACTTGCCCAAGTAGATGCCTCATTTATTGCAGATACAAATTCACGATCATCATCTAATAAACCACGTGCAAAGCATGCATCTCTAAATGTGTCATAGATAACCCCATCAACAGTTTTGATATCATTGAATGACTTCGGCCCTCGAACATGTGTTAGTAGAATACAAAGGTAATACAACTCTCCTGCTGATGGTGAGACATGAGCAATTCGACCAACTGAGAACTCTTTCTCCCTCTTCTTCCGTTTACGACTTTCCTTTAGGTAGACATATTTGTTAGGGAACTCAGAGTAAGTCAACTTAGCTGCTTCAGTATCTTTGTCATTCATTTCCATCCAAGAAAGAAATTGTGATTCACACACACGAGGCTTGTCCAATAATTCAGAGACATCTTCGGTGCTAGAGTAAACAACATATTGATGGTTCGGTAGGTGGAAACTCAATCTTTCAACAGAAGGGTATCTGTGATGAATAGGAAACCCAAAAACACGCCAAGAAGCCTCACAAGAGGATACATATCTGCAATTTAAATACTGCTGGAGCTCATCAAAAACAGCATGACCGGTTCCATCTTTACTATTATCGAATAGCCCAACAACAACTCTGTCATTTCTTTTGCTTATGTACTTAAATAAGTACTTGATAGCTGTTGATTGGTTGCACTTTTCGATGTTTATGTGAGCATGGAACATCTTCAATAACACGGGATTATATGGAACAACAAACCTATTATCCAAAGGTACACCTTTAAGCTCAATGGTTCTTCCATCATCCCTCCGTCTATACGTAGGGTAGCCATCATCGTCTATGGTCGTACTGTTGACAAATTTATTTGGGAAATACTTGGAACATTGTTTATCTTTCATGCACCTTGCATTAGGCTTGTCACGACCACATGGCCCGTGAATCATGAACTTGCGCACTAAGTCATCCAAATCAGGGTCTAATTCCTTATCTGGAATCTCTGCTGAAATGATTTTATCAATTGCCTCAGGATCGGATATTTTGTGACTATGGTCTAAGAATAGAAGAATATGAGCATGTGGGAGGCCTCTTTTTTGGAATTCAATTGTATAAATCTCTGTTGTCATAATTCAGAATATCACATCAATTATAGATATATGAACTATTGATATAAATGAACTACCATATGATGAGGCTACTGTGTTAGTATAAAACAAAGTAAAGATACACGTATACTTGATGGAATAAATATTCACCAAATTGAAAAAGATGTGTAATATTTGTATTGTTAAATAGGGAAAAAAAATACCTGCTTTAACTTTCCCGAAGATGCGGCCTTTTTTTAATTCCTTCATTAAGGTGCGTAACTTCATGTAGAAGACTCGTGATAAAACTTGAGGGCAATCCGATGGATTAATGCTTAACTCGTTACAAAAGCGGGTCACCTCAGGCCAAGCCGGATTACAAGTGAAGGTAATAAAAAGATCAGGATATCCGACGGTGCGGCAAATAGCCATTGCATCTTGATAATTTCCTATCATATATCTGGCGCCACCTATAAAGGATCCTGGAAGTACAATACGCTTTCCGGTCGATGAAGCATCTTTTCCCCCATTAATAACAGCATCAGATAGCCCTTGATAAAGATCTGCATGTAACTCCTTTTGATGTGTGCGATACCATAACAATCGTTGTGATTCCAGCATTGTATATACATCAACTATAAATTTCTGCAATAATTTTGATGCATGGAGCAGAGTGGACTCCTCTGTCTGTCTAAGCATTAGCTTATAACTTAAGAATTCACGGATAGAGACTCTCTTCTTTGTCTTTGTAACCATTAACGTCTCTTCTCGATGGGGAACATCGTCTCTGTACCCATCTTCACCATATGGGAAGAGCAAAGGATATTGCAAAGGAAGGTAAGAGGCATGCAATTCATTAATACGTTGCAAACTCCCTCCATAGGTTTCAATGATAATATCTCGCACCTGGAAATCCATGTCAATGTCACCTACGATTAGGGCTGCAACTTCAGATGCAGAAGGGAGATTGTAAGTACGCCCATCATGGTGCCTACTTCCGAGCAAGACCATTTTCAATGAAGGTTTGTCTTGTCCAGATATCTTCTGAGCAGCAACTCGGAATTGTTTTACAAATGGATTAAATTGATCCAACTCCTTCTTTATCATTTCAACAATACTCGCATCGATGCTTGCATCCTTCTGTTGTTTGCTGTACCCACAATAAATCAGATTAGTGATAATGTATACAGATATGATTTAAGTTTTCAACATGATCTATATGATAGCCCTACAACATATAACTTACCTAACAGCCGAAATCCTGTTTGTCACTTCATTTTCAGTGTCATGTATATATAATTGGGAAAACACAGGTTTTTCTCCAAGAGGTGGCATTAGATTGCCAATTGTGTGATAGGTCATACCGGATAGCACAAATGTGTATGGTCCAGCACCATTGTTAATGGAATGATTTATCTTCCCCCCCATTGAAGTAAAGGAGAACATATTGTTGTATTATCTGATGTTTTCATAAAATCTCTTCGATTCTTCATGACCTTTATTGAAAAACAGGTGCTTTAAGAATGAAGGAGGGTCTTTACAGGGGGGCAAAACAATTTTGCCTTGTAAGCAACACATGAAGAATATAATGACATGCTTTTGCTTCCTGTCCTTTTTTACTCTCTCGTTGAACCACATTTTTGCATGACAGTATCCGCATTCATGGATCGGATCACCTTCATCTATATACAAATGATTACTTCAGAAAAGATCAATGAAACGTTCTGCATAAATGTATAAGTTTATATAGCAATATATATTATTTATCACCTATATAAACAACTGGGCGGCCTTTTTCGTTTTCCATGTGCAAAATGAGCTCTGTTTAGATTTTTAATTGGTGAAGTATCTAGCCTTTCCTCTGTGCAGTGGTAAGTATAAGCAAATCTATAAATACTTCAATCGACTGATAACAATCACAGTGCAATAACAAAAGCATACAGAGCAGAAGGAAAAGATTTATTTAAAGTACCTTCATTTTCACCATCATCATCAGTTTCATATTCCCTTTCCCCTAATTGTTCACACTCAACGTTGAATGTAACGTTCCTGTAATGCTCTTCTTGTGGAATACATCCGGTGAGAGCCGATGCTGAATCAATGGCATATAACATGGTTATTTGAATGGCCATAACATGGTTATTTTTTCTAACTACAAAAAATGATTTTAAAGTATATGGTGCCCCTAAAACCGATAGTTATGAAAACTTCCAAACATATAAATCATATATAATATACCTGTTTCTGGGAATGTTGATTTTTCAATGACAGTCTCTTCCCTGGTATTTGCTACATTTACCACATTTTTGGATGGTTTTCTGGTTCTCCTCGGTGGTATGTGAGTTTCAATATTGTCTAAGCCACACCATCTTGCACTCCTCCTCTTGTAGACAGGAGAAGGAATATTGTGGAACGTTTGCTCTAAAGAGTTGCAATGTAGTCCACATGAATTGAAAATGAAGTCAGCCAAAAATGACTTACGGGTTGATATATGAGATAACACTATGTTAAGTCTAATAGCTTTAGGTACTTACCTGTGAATCTATCTTGTAAGTTTGTGTGGACGCTTCTGATGTCTTTGAATGGAACGACCCTCCTCTGTTTCTTTGTTTTTTATGTGGATGGAATAGTACATTGGGTAAAATATGCTGATGGTTGTGTGAAGTTGGAAACTTCAAGATCTTCTGCGCTTCTATTTTCCTTGTATTTGTTCTTCATGAGAACGTTTGCAACTGAGCTTTTGTGAACCTTAATTTTCCAGAAAGTATCGGCGTTGATGGTAAAGGTGTATCTTGGTTCAAGCACGCAGTTTTACATATATCTTTTTATTTATTTTGTGTTTTTTATATATGTAAACACAGTGTACAGCCGAAATTTTTTTAACTTAATGGTTTGGTAATGAAAATACTTTTTGCTGAAATATTTAGGACATATATATTTGCTTGAAGACAAAAGGCATTAATTGAGATCCTCGGGTATGGAGTAAAGATGCAGAGGAGGGACATGATATGTCTTGTTTAGTTGACATTGTATCAAGGAAAATGTATAACAGTAATATGATTCAGTTTCCTTGTAATGTTCAGTTTAAACCTGGTTTATTATTTCGTTCAAACCGCATGGAGTAGTCCAAATATATTTTCCCAAGAATGTTGTACTCATTTTAGTTAATCTCATTGTTATGTTTTAGACTTAACATCATAAGTATTTAAATTACCAATTTTTAAAGGAAGGAACACATGAGAATGATTTAGATTGGATGCCTTATGGAAAACAAATTGACACTTTTTGTCTCTGTTTTCTGTAGAAAAAAAATCAGATTTAACCTCTGCCACCATATCAGTTTTATAATATTAGATTTATATGGTTTGTGCTTGTGGCCATATGAAAATGAAATGTGTACAATATCTTGTTCAGACGCTGATTTTTTTTACCAAGAAAGGCATTTTTTTTCTAATAAATTGCTTAATGTATTACAACATTGTTACTTCACATGCTATTTTTTAGAAATGATTGAAAAAGAGGTTCCTGCTATAGTTTACTTAGTGAAACCGTTAACTAATGCATAACGCAAAAGCCTATATTTAATAATTTTGATTAGTGATATGAAGATATATATCACATTAATGAGATTAAAAATGATATGGTCCTGGCGACTTAATTAATTAAATATAACATACATAAATTAATTTTACATAGCATTTTGTTAACTCACATACTTCTTGGGCAATGCAACTCGAAAATAGTCTAGAAGTGTTACATGTTTTAAAGTATTTATTTTGGAAACAGCTGTATGCATGAGCTGTGTACATGCAAAGTATAGGTGTCTTGCTATGATATTGACAAAAGGGAAGCATGTCCTGGAATGAAACGTTTAAAAATCTTTAAAAGCAATAATAAAAGAAGAGGAACATACTAAACTGGACAGAATTTAAAGTTGCTGCCATCCAAGTTCAAGAAATTAAAAGGTACGTTACATAGAAAGTATCTTTCAAAATAAAAGTTTAGAAGGCAAGTTTCTAATATTAGTGTAAGATATCTAGGATCATGTGATCTCATCCCATCATGGCTTTTCTTGTTTCACATTTTTCAGCATTCTCTCCCCTGGAATGGTAGTTGATGATTGCCCACCGGTGTTTGGAGTTCCATCTTTCTGGGCACGTTTTGTTGAAGAGATACATCTTTTTCCCTTATAACTTGTCAGTTGGTTAAGTTGTTCAACATTAGTTGTTGGAGTGTCTTCCTCGGACAGATCGATAGCATGATTTTTGCTGTCGCAATAACTTGATTCTTTATTGTCATGGGGAAGTTCAATGAATTTAGCTGAAGCACCAGAAACCTGTGCCAGTTAAATTGTGAAAATTAATGCCTAGTAGGGGAGATTAGTCACAAAAAACAATAAGGAAGTAGGCTGAAAGAAATGCAGCACAGCTTGGAAGAGTCCGATCCTTCAATTTTTGTGACGTACAAAAGATGCATTGCATATATTTAAAGTCATGTCCTAAATACTCATTCAAGTCGTAATTATGCATGAGGTTTCATTAGTATTATAAGAAGAGGTTGTAATATTACCCTAGACGAAGCCGAATTGAACTCTCCCAAAAGGTCCTCACATATAGTAAATTCACAGGCACTCACGCTGGATCCTGGGTTCCTTTTGTTGTAATCATTGAGTTTAAGCTTGCACAACAATCTCTTCCCAACCTGATCTTGGAGATCTTTTGGGAAACCCTCTTTTTGCTTCTCTGCATGAACAATGCTAATTTTGTTAAAGCTACAACGGCTTCATCAATGTAGTCCACATTGACAGTATAAACATGTTATTTCAGTCTGTAATAATCTGACAACCTCTGGTGATTCAAGAACCATTTGCACAGCAGTTTTATTCAGCAATTGGACTGCAAGGTTATCCCAGAAAGTTAAGGTAGCCGATCCAGTATCATCCTTCACAATGTATGTGAGTCTCATCCTACAGGGTAGGTATACATGCAGCCGAATATATTAGCAACTCTATATGGAAGAATAAAATAGATTTTTTATTCAAATGAACTCATTTTTTAAGCAACTTACTTTGGTTCAACTTTATTAAGAGCCTTTTTACAACCAGGGCAGTAGAAAGAGTTGTTTGCCACCTTATCATCGAGTAGCTTTAGGATTGAGCTGCACTTTGAGCAACCATCGTATTTCCACCCGAATTTTGTTTCAAACTTCACAAGCTGACATCCAACAATGAAGGCATCACCCTGGAAAGACAGAAGGAGCTTACTATTAGGCTGTTGTCCACGGTATTTAACCATTATTAGGTAATGGTAATTAGTAAATGGTAAATGGTAAATGAAGTATCAACTCACAATGCTTTGTTCTTTAATCTTATCTATGGTCACTTTGGGTTGGCCATGCAATGAATGCCCTGACACACGACTCCTCTGTGTTGGCATTGATTGGCTGAACTGCATAGTGATAGGGGTTCCACGATCTTTGACACTGTGATACCAATGTGTGTATGCATATTAAACAATTAATTTATGATGACAGAGTTCAATGCACGCATTATGTTTTGAAGGAAATTCTGTTTAAATAGGTTCAATAAACTAACATACCTATCGATTAATTCCTTAACCTCCGGGATATCATGGTTAAAATAAACACGGGTTGCAGCAAATGAAGATACGATTTGGCGATGTTCTACAAAACGTTAGATAGCATATAATGTTCATGATAATATTGTTATGCAAATAATCGATCAACAATTCATGAGTGAATGATTAGACATACTATCTTCAGTCCAAGTAACTCTTCCAAGGTTAATTAGGGCAACCGTAGTTGTGTCCGTATTCTGCATCTGGGCTTGGCAAGTGTCGGATGCACATTGATCGAATAGAACACACTCTATCTCATTATCACTACAATGTTGAATACGTACATAAGGAATGTAAAAAATTAAATTCACATAAAATTTATTATAGCCCTTTGTTACATTTCTCCTCTTCGACCGTATTATTAATTCAATATTAAGCACAACAAATATGAGAGAGACATATTTCACTTAATGAAGGATATAATACGGTCTTAAGACAGTGCATGAGATATAATTTATTTCCTTACTCAGGGTCAGACAGAGTCATCCGCAAAAAGGGCTTAGTGCTACCATCTTGACTGTTGAAGTCATCTAGTGATCCCATTGACTTCACAAAACCTAAAATATCTGTTCAAAGTAACAGAAAAAATAAAAATTAGTCAGGAAACCTAAGATAATAGATATAGTTATACATTAAAATCATGCATATGTGCTTCAGCCGAGAACACTTAACCAATAAGGTGATCAACATTCTCATCTTGGGGCAAGTTTATGATCTCTCTTATTGACTTGAATGAGTATGAGTACATTGGCAAATCAGCTGGTTCTTCACAAAAATATGTGTAAGCTGTGAAGGTAATCTTGTACGGGTGGGTTGTTGGCCTATATTTATGAGTTAGGGGACACAATGAAATTTTCAAACTCATATGTCCTCCCCTCCTTGATCCCTTGATTGTACTTTTCATGCATTGCTTGTGTGATTATGCTCCCTTGTATCTTGTTCCCCTGATATACATGGTAAGTTAGATAATGGATCACGAATAAAGAGAGGCATGAATAGCTATGTAAGTTAATGCTGCAAAAACAGGGGAGGGAAAACAGTGTTTTGTTGTTAGGATAAGGGTCTAAAAAAAGGAAGTATGGCTGAACATATTACCTCGGCATCAATCAAGAGCATGAAGACACAGAAAAGAACAGTAGGAGATGACTTTTGGTAGACATTCCATTTCCTCATAACCCTAACTATGATGCTCCACATATCAGATCCATCATGGATATCTTTCAGCAAGGAATGAGATGACATGGTCAAGATGTGATTCGCAGGCAATGTGTAAATGGTATTCAGTGCACAAGGAGTTCACAGTTATAGGAGGAAGCACATATAAACAAAAGAAAAATTGTTGGGAATACTTGAAGGGAACGAAGGATAGGAGTTTTGATGATAGAAGTTGGCAAAAAAAGCTAGTACAAAAGGTAAGCCAGACAATATTTTATTGGCATCAGTAGTTCATTGCGAGAATCGATACAGCAGTAGGCAATCACTTTCACAAATGCAATAAAAACTAAAAACACAATAGGGAGAGTGATAATAATAATTTAAAAAGAAAAGGAAGTCATTTGTATGAGCTGTTTCTGACATGCCACAATCAGGCTGCTGATATTATGCGTGCACTTCTTAACAACGTTTGACCTCATAGAAAAGGTTTGGAACACTGCAAGATAAATATATATATATATATATTTTAAATGAGTGGAAAAGCAAAAAGGTTCCAAATCTGACCCCAAGTAATGATGTACACTTTCGCCAAGAACAATTGTACACATCTGCCACGCTAAGAAGACTTTAAACACTGAAGCTACCAACATGAGTAGTCAATTACATATTACATATTGGTAAAAAATCTAAATGGTGTAGGCACTGTGATCAAGAAAACATCAGATGTGGGAGATATCAAATTTTTTACCTCAGAATCCTATGTTGTTAGGCTATAAATGATGCTGGCAATCACAGCCTTCAAGAAGTACTTTTGTTGTGAAAAACAGAACATGAGGAACACATCTGCTGCTATCAAATAGGTTTGAACATTAAATGCGGGCCTGAAACCCTTTGTTAAATAAATTTTAGTTCATGTAAATTTAAGTCATTCAGTTGATTTGCAACGACACATTGGCTCACTTTTACATTATAAAGCATTCGGAAGTTAGCTATCAATATGAGTAGTCAATTACAAATTCCATCTTGGTGTAAGATCTAAACGGTGTAGGTGCTGTGATAAAGCATACATCAGATGTGGGAGATATCAAAATTATTTTCTAAGAATCCTACGTTATTAGGCTATAAATGCTGCTGCCAATTACAGCCCTCAAGAAGTACTTTTGTTGAGAAAAACAGAACACGAGGAACACATCTGCTGCTATCAAATAGGTTTGAACATTAAATGCGGGCCTGAAACCCTTTGTTAAATAAATTTTAGTTCATATAAATTTAAGTCATTCAGTTGATTTGCAACGACACATTGGCTCACTTTTACATTATAAAGCATTCAAAAGTTAGTTAGCAATTAGTTTAGAAGAAGAAGGTTTTTTATACTTTAAAATTAGTAAAAGTAAATTAGTAAATAGTAAATGAAGACAAAATTTATTTATACTTTAAAATAAGTACCGATTTCCATCGGCGTCCCAAACATTTGAAGAGATCTGGGAAACACTCTACGTACTTATACAATCATCACAGGGATACAGGTCCAGCTTATAAGAAGGTTTTCATTGGACAACCAACACAAAAAATTGGTAAAATAACCTTAAGTTTTAGGCTTTACCTGAAGGTTATGGCACTCAATCTGAACTGCAACGGAAACATTAAGAGGCCGAGTTAAGGCAAGATGGGGGCAAATTGTCTAAATGTTCCTGTAAAGATGGGATTCGCGACGAAGTGAGATTCGTTTTTATCCAAGATCGCAGAAATTTAATTTAACCTTTACACCAGTTGCATTGCAAGAGGGGACCGAAGGCAGGTCGTGCCATTTAATTCAGGTGAAAGAAATTATATTGAATAAAAATCATGGTAAAATGTGAAGCGGTTTGTTTGTAGTGATGTTAGAAAAACTTGTCCATCGGCCCAAAGGCAATACATTTGATGTCTAAAGTGATGGGTTATTTTGGAAATTCATGTGTCTGTATAATTGGTTCTAACTACGTACCATCCGTGGTCCATTACACAATTAGCAACTTGCACCTTCAATTGGACCAACATTTGGGCTAAGATTGGTTTATTCCCTGCACCAAATGGACCACGATTTTTTCAGGACATCATGTCTTACATTATAATGTGAATAGTACATGATAAATTACAAAAGATAACTAATGTTTCGAAATGGTCTTTCACATACAAGGTCCATCAAGCCAATAGTTAAGTTGAATTACACAAAATAGACATATTAAAAGAAGCCTAAACTATAATGATCAGGCATACAAAAGGAAGCTTCTACTGCCGCCTGGGGGGGTTGATGAATATGTGACTTCAGAAAAGCAGGAGACGAACAACAAGAATCAGTAACTGCATCTTCAACTCATTCAGGATCAATCATCTGGTGCTTCAGCTTCTGGATTTCTGGGATGGGCGGGTCGATGTCCACAGTGGTAGCATCACTATAGGAAGAGACAGTAGGTAGCCCTGTGTAAAAATTACAGTAAATGAATTATTACCTTGCTCAAAAATCTTCCAGTCATATATTAATAGTATTCATTACATACCAGTGGGTTCACAGGAGATCACATATCTGACATGTATGAACACAGCAGCATCATCTTTCCACGCTTCACGCAATATCTTCTCAACCGCTTGTACAAAGGAGCCCCTGAGGAAACACCGAACCTCGTCTCTAGGCCTACATTATAGTCATGTCAGAATTTTTCGAATACCTTAAAGCACATTAAGATTTGAGTTTGTGTAAGTACCAGGCAGATCGTTTCTTATGGGACTCGAGAACAACAAAAAATTCTTTCTCCCAGTAACCCATGTGCTTTTCTTTTGTTATAGGCGAAACATATTTCAGAAAACCCAGCAAATCTGCTAACATTATAATAACAAATGAAGGACAGACAAAAATCATCATATTGTAGGGAAGGGCATATGCACATGTGTTTGAAAGTTCCTACCAAAAAAACCTTCTTCTCGCTTCATACGCCAAGGGACCTGTGAAACGATCTTCAGGTTATATGGCAGAGGCGGGAAAACTACATCTGAGGCCCTTAATACGGTTTGTTCATCAAATATGAGGTGGTAGGCTTCATGGACTCCTTGACCACCGATCTCGACAGAAGGATTAACAACCTCATACATAGCACCAGGATGTATCAGCCACATTACACGCTCTCTTTGATCTTCGGACACAATCTTCGCAAGCATTCTAGTCCCCTGTTTCAGCGCACACATTATTTCTTTGTTCATCATAAAGGATAGCAGCAGATCAAGTTCACATATAAGAAAAATAGAAAACAGAAGAAAGGTGGCTGCGAACCCTTTCATCATAAAGGACGACGTCGATTGAGACAAGCTCTTTCATGGGACGCGAGTCAGGACCGATGAAGTTAATTGTTTCCCTGCTAAAAGATCGGTCAATCTTCACCGTCACAAAAAAGTTTGGAAATGCAGGGTGGATCTGATCAAGATAAGCGTCTTGCAAAATTTCCCGAGCCATCGGGTCGAAGTTCCTGATGCAATACTGGATGTTTCGATTTATGAAGGGGAAGGGAGGTTGGTGAAATAAGCATTTATCATTTCCCACCGAACACTGCACAGAGGAGTTATTATATGTAGAGGTTTACTGTCATTTAAAATTGAGGGGGCCCACCATTTGAATTTGAATGTGAGGATTTGAATTTCAAACATATCAATTACGCAGCCCAATGATAGCGTAGACGGCTCAAAGAACAGTGATTTTAGTCTTAAGCCAACCACTTGCATCAGCTCGTAAGTGTAGAATGATTAAGGGTGTTTAGGCGGGAAGGTTTAGATTTTAATTTACAATTGATTGATGCTCTTATTTATTATGAGGTAAAGTTCAGTGAGGAATGTGATAGTAGTGATAGAGACGAGTATGAAAAATAATGTAATGATGACCAAAAATAGGATAATATTTATTGAGTGCTCAAATAAATACTGGGAAACTTTTATAAAAAGAAACAAATACAACTTTTTTAACTCAAAATGGATGGAATATTTGCCATGTAAAAGACAAAGTCGTCTACTTATAAGGCCTTATATTTGCCATGTAAAACTCAAAACTTTTATATTTGTTATAAATACAAGAAGGCTTTTTTATTTTAAGTTCTATTTCCTAAAAATATGGACTTATTTTGACATTTTAAGTCCAGCCAAACAAGCCCTATGTGACTATCATCAAAGACAATAACAAGCAACTTAGTCATCTTCTCTAATATATCATCAAAGACTTTAACAAGCCACACATCTTCTATTCTAGCCTCATAATAATATTTTTTGAATTCACATATATATTGTTCCAAATATTTTGGTTCCAATGAACAAATTTCTATATCATATAATCTTCTTATAGCATTTTTTATTTTTGTTTGTTCTCCTAATTTTTATTTTATTTCTCTTTAGAAAAAAAATTATATGAAAGGGAAGAATGTACTGGAAATAATTTTTGGTATAAGTTCAATAAGAGAAACCTCAGGGGTGACCAGAAATGATTCGGGTCATGGAAGGATTCCTGTCCTCTTTCATACAGGAACTAAATTACAGCATCTCTCTTAAGAGAGTCAAACCTTCCCCTTCAAACTATCTTAGCACAGCCTTCCTTCGTTTCCTACTAGAGGCGTAACTGAGTTTTCTCTTAAGAACTTATAACCAGTTTTCTCTTATAGGATCATAACTTTGTGGATCAAATAATACTACTATCCTAATCCCAATAAAAAGTTTAGTTACACATACCTGATAAAGCTATTCCATTGATTTTGAAAATTTTTCTAAAGCTTAAAATTTAAATAGTATGGGCGTACTGGAAATATAAGATTATACTAAGAGAGTTTTCAGATTACAAGAGAGTTTGGTAGTTCAGAACTCTATCTGCCTCTGCCTTCCTAAGCTGATTACATGGCCTTATATAGAGAGGGCATTCCCTTCTCTTTCTTACATCCTGTGTCTTCCATTTGGAAAAACAAAACATCATTATTCATACTACTATTCACACTATTACAACTTTACTATTCATTACAATTTGTATTATTGTCCTTTCTAGTCTCCTTCCTTCACGTGTCTTCTTTCTCCATTCTATCATCCATGTGTCTCATTCCATGTATGTGCTCTTTGCCTCCTTAGTCTTTTTTATTCCACTTTGTTGGCAAAACTTGATTGATTGTGAGTTCTGTCGGTAATTCCTGGTTGGTCCATCTGGCCTTCCTTATATGATACTCATATCCATTACAGGATCTTTAAAATCTTTTTTCTCTGGACTTTTCTCATCACAATATTTACACTTATGTACTGCATACTCAGATAAAAGTTGACAACTCCTCCTTTTGGTATTCTCCGTATTTTCAAATTTATTAGTCTTCATATTGTCATAAAACTGATTAAAATAATTGAGATTCTTGGATGTCCTTCTTGAGCAGTAAATTAAAGTATTTGGACCTAAAAAGTATACCCATCCAGCTTACTCATCTGTTGCTAATATTCTGTTCATCTCCTGGAAATTACATGATGATCCTGTGCTCTTATTCTAGATACAGTTTGCATAAATTCCATATCATCTTCAATAGCTTCCTTGCATTCTACTTGATGATCAATAGGCTTTTTTGTGATTCCTAGTCCATTTAAATTTATAGGATGATAAAATATATCCGGAGATATTTCTACTATTGTAGAATAACACCTTATAAAAATTATATGCTGGGTTACAATCCCAAAATATGTCTTTACAGCTCTTTTCAATTGTTCTGACAATTCTAAGATTTCTTCCAAGGATGGTGAGGGATAAATCGACTGAATTAATCCATGCTGGTACAAGGCTTTTACAAGATTTGGTGGAGTTCCAGAATAGATAACAGCTTCGTTAAGAGCACAATGGGAAACATATTTTACAGTTTGGGCTTTGAGAGTAAAATGGTTAAGGCAATAAACAAGTCTTTTGAAATATCGGTAATTTTCTATCAACTTAAAGATTGAGGGATTTAAGGTTGGGTCAGATCTTGGGCTGGTTTTAGATTCAGAATATGATGGCTGATTAGTAGACTGGTCATTTAATGGATTATTCTCGGCTTCTTGTTCTTGGATTTGGCTTTTTATAATTTCTACTAGAGGAGTAATTCTTTTAGTTACATGGCTTTTTAAAGGCTGTCCAGCATCCTTCATTACAGGGCTTTTTACAAATAATTCCTCCAATTTCCCCACTCTTTAATAGAGTTGTTTTATCTGGTTAGAGATCCTGGAGAGATGTCCATTCATCTGTGTTGTTAACATATTCATATTAATTTCCAAAATTTGAAATCTCATATTTATTTGGTCCGTAAAAGAGCTTGCTTCATTGGATGAATTATTACATGACTGGCTTACAGGGCTATCTGATTCCATCAGCTCAAGAAATCAGCAATTA
Organism: Mimosa bimucronata; assembly: GCA_037074515.1. Lineage (NCBI taxonomy): Eukaryota > Viridiplantae > Streptophyta > Magnoliopsida > Fabales > Fabaceae > Mimosa > Mimosa bimucronata. The sequence continues at coordinate 10,859,100 of CM073446.1, forward strand.
AATTATTCTGACCTTTAATATATTCAATATCATAATCATAATAAGACATATCACTTTTCCATTTAATTAAAATTTTATTACATAATTTATTAGTTCTTATTCCTTTATCTAACCAATGCTTTATTTGGGTAGTATCAGTCTTAATAATAAACTTTACATTTACAATAAACAATTTAAATTTTTCTACTGCTTTGACAATAGCTAAAAATTCTTTCCAATTCGAATGATATTTACTTTGGGCTTCATTAAATTTTCCACTTGCATATCTTGTAATTAATTCTCGTCCATCATTATTTTCATGATACAAATTAAAGCTGCTCCCCAATAATTATCTGAAGCATCTGTATAAATTATCCATCTTACATTATTATCTGAAGGTATAGTTAATTTTGGTAAATTTTGACATAAATTTTTTATTTGATTTATTATTTTTTCAGTATCATTATTCCATATCCAATTACTTTTCTCTCATGCTAACTTAGATATTTTAGCTGTTAATTTAGATAAATTTGGTATATAATTTGTAGCTTGATTTACTAATCCTAAAAAAGATTGTAAGTCTTCTTGTTTTTATTTCTCCAAATTCAAATACGTTTTTATTTATATGTTCTTGTAATTCTATTCCTTCTAGAGATATATATTGTCCTAAAAATCCTATTCTAGTTTTCCTTAGTTCTACTTTTTGAGGTGATATTTTTAATCCTTTTTTTTTCTATTTACATCATGTAAGCCAGTCATATAATGATTCATCCAATGAAGCAAGCTCTTTTACAGACCAAATAAATATGAGATTTCAAATTTTGAAAATTAATATGAATATGTTAACAACACAGATGAATGGACATCTCTCTAGGATCTCTAACCAGATAGAGCAACTCTATCAAAGAGTAGGGAAATTGGAGGAATTATCTGTAAAAAGCCCTGTAATGAGGATGCTGGACAGCCTTTAGAAAGCCATGTAAATAAAAGAATTACTCTTCTAGTAGAAATTATAAAAAGCCAAACCCAAGAATAAGAAGCCCAGAATAATCCATTAAATGATCAGTCTACTAATCAGCCATCATCTTTTGAATCTAAAACCAGCCTAAGATCAGACCCAACCTTAAATCCCTCAGTCTTTAAGTTGATAGAAAATAACGATATTTCAAAAGACTTGTTTATTGTCTTAACCATTTTACACTCAAAGCCCAAACTGTAAAATATGCTTCCCATTATGCTTTTAACAAAGCTGTTATCTATCCTAGAACTCCACCAAATCTTGTAAAAGCCTTGTACCAGCATGGATTAATTCAGTCGATTTATCCCTCACCATCCTTGGAAGAAATCTCAGAATTATCAGAACAATTGAAAAGAGCTGTAAAGACATATTTTGGGATTGTAACCCATCATATAGTTTTTATAAGGTGTTATTCTACAATAGTAGAAATAACTCCGAATATATTTTATCGTTCTATAAATTTAATTATACTAGGAACCACAAAAAAGCCTATTGATCATCAAGTGGAAAGCAAGGAATATATTGAAGATGATAGGGAATTTATGCAAACTGTATATAGAATAAGAGCACAGGATCATCATATAATTTTCCAGGAGATGAACAGAATATTAGCAACAGATGAGGAAGCTGTATGGGGTATACTTTTTAGGTCTAACTACTTTAATTTACTCCTCAGGAATGACATCCAAGAATCTCAATTATTTTAATCAGTTTTATGACAAGATGAAGACTAATAAATTTGAAAATACAGACAATACAAAAAGGACGATTTGTCAACTTTTATTTGAGTATGTAGTACATAAGTGTAAATATTGTGATGAGAAAAGTCCAGAGAAGAAAGATTTTGAAGATCCTGTAATGGATATGAGTATCATATAAGGAAGGTCAGATGGACCAACCAGGAATTACCGACAAAATTCACAATCAATCAAGTTTTGCCAACAAAGTGGAATAGAAAAGACAAAGGAAAGAAAAAAGCACATGCATGGAAGGAGACACATGGATGATAGAATGGAGAAAGAAGACACGTGAAGGAAGGAGACTAGAAAGGACAAGAATACAAATTGTAATGAATAGTAAAGTTGTAATAGTGTGAATAGTAGTATGAATAATGATGTTTTATTTTTCCAAATGGAAGACACATGATGTAAGAAAGAGAAGGGAATGCCCTCTCTATATAAGGCCATGTAATGAGCTTAGGAAGGCAGAGGCAGATAGAGTTCTGAACTACCAAGCTCTCTTGTAATCTGAAAACTTTCTTAGTATAATCTTATATTTCCAATACGCGCATACTATTTAAATTTTAAGCTTCAGAAAAATTTTCAAAATCAGTGGAATAACTTTATCAGGTATGTGTAACTAAACTTTTTATTGGGATTAGGATAGTAGTATTATTTGATCCACAAAGTTATGATCCTATAAGAGAAAACTGGTTATAAGTTTTTAAGAGAAATACTCCTCCAATAGAAAACTCTCTATATAATTCCTATCCTCTTTCGTACAGGAATTAAATTACAGCATCTCTCCTAAGAGAGTCAAACCTTGCCCATTCAGACTATCTCAGCACAGCCTTCCTTCGTTTCCTACTGGAGGCACAACTGAGTTTTCTCGTAAGAACTTATAACCAGCTTTCTCTTATAGGATCATAACTTTGTGGATCAAATAATACTACTATCCTAATCCCAATAAAAAGTTTAGTTACGCATACTTGATAAAGCTATTCCACTGATTTTGAAAATTTTTTTAAGCTTAAAATTTAAAGAGTAGGGACGTACTGAAAATATAAGATTATATTAAGAGAGTTTTCAGATTACAAGAGAGCTTGGTAGTTCAGAACTCTATATACCTCTGCCTTCCTAAGCTGATTACATGGCCTTATATAGAGAGGACATTCCCTTCTCTTTCTTACATCCAGTGTCTTCCATTTGGAAAAATAAAACATCATTATTATACTACTATTCACATACTATTCACACTATTACAACTTTTACTACTCATTACTATTTGTATTCTTATCCTTTCTAGTCTCCTTCCTTCACGTGTCATCTTTCTCCATTCTATCATCCATTTGTCTCCTTCCATGCTTGTGCTTTTTGCCTCCATTGTCTTGTCTATTCCACTTTGTTGGCAAAACTTTATTTATTGTGAGTTCTGTCGGCAATTTCTGGTTGTTCCATCTGGCTTTCCTTATATGATACTCATATCTATTACAGGATTTTCAAAATCTTTCTTCTTTGGACTTTTCTCATCATAATATTTACACTTATGTACTGCATACTCAGATAAAAGTTGACAAATCATCCTTTTGGTATTCTTTGTATTTTCAAATTTATTAGTCTTCATATTGTCATAAAACTGATTAAAATAATTGAGATTCTTAGATGTCCTTCCTGAGGAGTAAATTAAAGTAGTTGGACCTAAAAAGTATACCCCATGCAGCTTCCTCATCTGTTGCTAATATTCTGTTCATCTCGTGGAAATTATATGATGATCCTGTGCTCTTATTCTATATACAGTTTGCATAAATTCCCTATCATCTTCAATATATTCCTTGCTTTCCACTTGATGATCAATAGGCTTTTTTGTGGTTCCTAGTATAATTAAATTTATAGAACGATAAAATATATTCGGAGTTATTTCTACTATTGTAGAATAACACCTTATAAAAACTATATGATGGGTTACAATCCCAAAATATGTCTTTACAGCTCTTTTCAATTGTTCTGATAATTCTGAGATTTCTTCCAAGGATGGTGAGGGATAAATCGACTGAATTAATCCATGCTGGTACAAGGCTTTTACAAGATTTGGTGGAGTTCTAGGATAGATAACAGCTTTGTTAAAAGCATAATGGGAAGCATATTTTACAGTTTGGGCTTTGAGTGTAAAATGGTTAAGGCAATAAACAAGTCTTTTGAAATATCGATAATTTTCTATCTACTTAAAGACTGAGGGATTTAAGGTTGGGTCAGTTCTTGGGCTGGTTTTAGATTCAGAAGATGATGGCTGATTAGTAGACTGGTCATTTAATGGATTATTCTGGGTTTCTTGTTCTTGGGTTTGGCTTTTTATAATTTCTATTAGAGGAGTAATTCTTTTATTTACATGGCTTTCTAAAGGCTGTCCAGTATCCTTCATTACAGGGCTTTTTACAGATATTTCTTCCAATTTCCCCACTCTTTGATAGAGTTGCTCTATCTGGTTAGAGATCCTGGAGAGATGTTCATTCATCTGTGTTGTTAACATATTCATATTAATTTCCAAAATTTGAAATCTCATATTTATTTGGTCAGTAAAAGAGCTTGTTTCATTGCATGAATCATTATATGACTGGCTTAAAGGACTATCTGATTCTATCTGCTCAATAAATCATCAATTAAATTATTCTGACCTTTAATATATTCAATATCATAATCATAATAAGACATATCACTTTGCCATTCAATTAACATTTTATTACATTATTTATTAGTTCTTATTCCTTTATCTAACCAATGCTTTACTTGGGTATTATCAGTCTTAATAATAAACTTTTTATTTACAATAAACAATTAAAATTTTTCTACTACTTTGACAATCGCTAAAAATTCTTTCTAATTCGAATGAAATTTACTGTGGGTTTCATTAAATTTTCCACTTACATATCTTTTAATTAATTCTAGTCCATCATTATTTTCATGATACAAAGCTGCTCCCCAATAATTCTCTGAAGCATCTGTATAAATTATCCATCTTACTTTATTATATGTAGGTATAGTTAATTTTGGTAAATTTTGACATAACTTTCTTATTTGATTTATTATTTTTTCAGTATCATTATTCCATATCCAATTACTTTTCTCTCATGCTAACTTAGATATTTTAGCAATTAATTTAGATAAATTTGGTATATAATTTCTAGCCTGATTTACTAATCCTAAAAAAGATTGTAAGTCTTTCTTGTTTTTTAGTTCTGCAAATTCAAATACTTTTTTACTTATATGTTGTTGTAATTTTATTCCTTCTGGAGATATATATTGTCCTAAAAATCATATTCTAGTTTTCGTTAGTTCTTCTTTTTGAGGTATTGGATATCTATTTCTAACAGTTAAATCATTTAATTTTTTATAATTTATTACCATACATGACTTCCCTCTTTTTTCTTCACTGTATTTTATTACAATCATTACAGGTGATGAATAATTAGATTTACTTTCTCTAATTAAATTATATTTTTTCATTTCTTTTATATGCATTTCAAACCCTAGAATTAAGGAATATCATACCATACTTAGATACCTTGGGAAGAAGAGAAAATTATTTAAGAGAATATTTATCTGATAAATGTAAAGAAGGTTGGAGAAATATCAAATATTATAAGACTAACAAATTATTGTTAATATATGGAGAACTAACAATACCTCATAAATGGGGATGTAATATGGAAAAGTCTAAAAGAAATAAAAAAAGAAAAACTAAATACAGATTTAAAAAATATCCAAAAGAAAAGTTTTATAGGAAATTTAAGCCTAGAAAATATTTTAAGAAAGGAAAGAAGAAAATTCATTATAGTTAAAAACCCAAAAAATGTAATTGTTACAATTGTGGAAGAATTGGACATATAAGTACTAATTGCCCTGAACTTAGAGATAAAAAGGCAATGAAACTATTGGAAAAAGCTTTTGAATATGAATTAGAACCTTTAGAATTTGAAGAATCAGTATATAGTGATATAGAAAACCCAGAAATAGAAATCTATAAGTTAAAATATATGGAAGAAGAATCTGATGATGATGAGTATTCGTCACTGGAAGAAGAGGAAAACTATAAACTTTACATGATGAACGTAAGGAATGATGATGAGGAACCAACTACTAGTAATAATGAGTATGAAGATTATAAGGAATATGATGAATACATGAATAGTAAGGAAGGAATATGTGAGAAGAGACTTTGTGCCTGTTTGGATTTGAAAAAAAAAAGCAATTTTTTCACCCAAACCTAGGTTTTAAAAAATGGCAGACAAACACTTTTATTTTTTAATAAATCTAGGTTTGGACTCAAAACCTAGGTTTTAAAAAAGGTAAGCCAAACACTTGAAAAAATGTGAAAAGCTATTTTGGATTGGAAACCTAGGTTTTGGCCACCCAAACCTAGGTTTTGAATAAGCTACAATTTTCTCCTTCTGCACAAAGTACGAGGTAAAAAAAAGCCATCATTACACATGTCATATTGAAATACCTAAAATGCCCTTATTCTCTATCTTTCCCAACACATTAAACTTATGTCCTTTTTAGTAATTTACACAGAAAAAGCTATTCTCACAACAACCATCCAAACACTCTCATTTTTACAAAAGCTACTTTTTCTAAACATCAGCTTTTTTCCCAGAAGCTATTCTCTAAAAGCTAATCCAAACAGGCAACTACTTTTTTCAGCTTTTACGCGAATTACGAGTCAGAAAACACCATCATTACACATGTCATATTGAAATACCTAAAATGCCCTTATTCTCTCTCTTTCCCAACACATTAAACTTATATCCTTTTTAGTAATTTACACATAAAAAAAGCTATTCTCACAACAACCATCCAAACACTCTCATTCATCAAAAGCTATTTTTTCAGCTTTTTTTCAGCTTTTTCAAAATCAGTTTTTTTTTCAGAAGCTATTCTCCAGAAGCTATTTTTTGGTTACCCAAACAGGCCCTTACTTTAATTGAAAAACAATATAACAAAATTAAAGGTAAACTTTTATAAAAAGAAACAAATACAACTTTTTTAACTCAAAATGTATGGAATATTTGCCATGTAAAAGTCAAAGTCGTCTATGTGACTATCATCAAAGACAATAACAAGCCACTTATAGTCATCTTCTCCAATATATCATCAAAGACTTAAACAAGCCAAGTCATCTTCTCCAACATCAAAGAGACAAAGGCTATCATCTTCTCAAAGCTTCTTCTTGAAAGACATGATCTGAGAAGCAATAACAATGGATCATCTTCTCTCTTTCCCAACACTAACAGCAATAACTTCAATCCTACTTTTCTCCCTACTCATATGGATCAAAACTCACAAAAACTCACAAAATCAAACAACAAAATCCAACCAATTATTAGCACCAGAACCATCAGGAGCCTTACCTCTATTAGGCCACCTTCATCTCCTCAAAGCTCAAGCCCCTCTCGCACACACCTTAGCTTCCTTCGCCGACAAGTACGGCCCAATCTTCACCATCCGCTTAGGAGCCTTCCCTGCCCTAATTGTTAGCAGCCAAGACGCCATTAAAGAATGCTTCACCACCAACGACAAAACCCTAGCTTCCCGCCCAAAATCCAGCCATGGAATCCACCTCGGTTATAATTTCGCCGGCTTCGGATTCGCACCGGACGGTCCGTACTGGCGAAAATTGAGGAAAATCGTCATGCTCGAGCTCTTATCAGCACGAAGAGTAGAATCTTTAAGATATGTGTACGAATCAGAAATTGATGTTTTCATTGGCGATTTGTATTCGTACATAGGGGATAGGAACAAACCTAGGGTTGTGATTAGCGAGTGGTTGGAGCGATTGACGGTGAATGTGATAACGAGGATGATTGCAGGGAAGGGGTATTTTGGGAATTTCAAGGATCAGGATGATGGTGATGAAGAAGCACGTAGGGTTGTGAAGTTGATTAAGGATTTTATGCATATTTCAGGGGAGTTCGTTCCTTCGGATATGATTCCGATTCTGGGATGGATTCCGTTTGAAGGGAAGGTTCTGAGATCGATGAAGAGGATTGCGAGGGATTTGGATTCTCTGGCGTCAAGTTGGGTTGAAGAGCATCGTGTGAAGAAGAAAGAGTTAAGTGAGAAGCAGGATTTCATTGACTTCATGCTTTCTGTGGTTGAAGAAATTGAAGAAGACGACTCTGCATTGGGCCATTCTTGTGACACTATCATCAAGGCAAATATTCTGGTATGTTTTCTTTTTTACTAGTATTTTTTTGTTGCCATTATACTATTTGACTTTAGATTGGGACAAGATGGATTATACTCCTCCTTGTGGGCTGTGGCTAATACTAGCACAAAATTTTTGTGACAAAACACCTCGAAGCTATATATATATATATATATAGAGAGAGGGTTATTTAGCAAAAATGCCCCTGAACTTATGTTAAAAGAGCATCTGACACCTTAAACAAATCTTGGGGGCAAAAATGCGTTCAAATACTTTAAAAATGGAAAAAAAAAATACCTTACCCGTTAAAAACCCCAAAGTAAGTTATTTAACCGGTAAGGGCGAAAATTCCCTTCAGCACTTAACGGCGTTTTGGGTTTTTTAACGGGTAAGGTATTTTTTTTTATTTTTTAAGTGTTTAAGGGCATTTTTGCCCCCAAGATTTGTTTAAGGTGCCAGGTGCTCTTTTAGCATAAGTTCAGGGACATTTTTGCTCTTTAACCCATATATATTTACATACATATGTATATATAATGTTAATACTTTTTTGAACTTTCACAAGACTTTGGTCAATGAACTTCAAAATTGGTGGTTTTAATTCTTGAATTTTCGGTCAATTTTGGTCTTTATCCCTGAGCTTTATATTGGTAGTTTTAGTCCCTGATGAACTTTGTATTTATAACCATTGGTCCCTGATTTTTCAAGTTTTTTTTTTAAAAGTTCAGGGACTAAAATCAAAATTGACTGAAAATTCAGGAATCAATACTTAAATTAACCAAAAGTTCAATGATCAAAACCACCGATTTTTTATTTTAAAGTTCAGGGACAAAATCAAAAGTGACCGAAAGTTCAAAGACCAAAAATTATATTAGTCCTACAAAAATAATTGAAAGTGAAGTCATTATTCTATTCGTTTCTTAATACTTGCTCATATTCTAACTATAAGATCAAGTTGACTTTTTTTATGGAGATTAATAAAACAAAATAGACCACTAAATATTAACATATGATACATGTAATTAGATTATATTATAAATTATAAATAATATAAATATAAATCAGTTTTGAGAAAAAAATTAATTAAAAAAATTTAAAGTAACTTATTTTGCATCCATAATTTCTCCAAAGAAGTCAACTTGATATTATATTTAGGACCGGAGGAAGTATAAGATTTACTTAACTCTTTATTTTTATAGATTAAGGAAGTTAAATAAGTCACTTAATCATAACATATGTTGTATAAGAATATTATTCACTCGGATCCTTAGCATAAGACAAAGTTGACTTTTTTTGGAGATTAAGGAAGTTAAATAAATGATAACATATGTACTATACTATTATATTATATATTACCCCCTTCGATCCTAAAATAGGATATATTTACCTAATTTGATTAAATTAAGAATGTTAGTTATGTTAATTAGTATGATATTTTTTTTCCTAAAATACCCAATCATCTTCCCTTATTCTCCTCCCCAACTCTTATTAGATTATTGGATGAGCACCAATAGGGTTAATTTGGGAAGAAGTTGGAAAAAATAAAAATTAAGTCATATATTTTTGATAAAGATCAACTCCCCAAATAAATTCTATATTTACGATGAGAGGGAATAGTTTATAAACATTGAGTCTAGATGCATAAACATTCAATAATTGAGGAAAGAGAATCAAAAGGATCAGTTTAGGTTAAGCTTAAAGGAAAGTGGAGTGGATTGCTTTCAAGTTACAAGTACTAATCTGAAAATTAATATTATAATATATATATATATATATATTATTACTTTATTCTTAACATAGTATTCAATTGACTAATTTGAAGAGATTAAATATTCTAGATAAACTATTTATTTATAGTATATATGTTGCTCTCTCCGGTCATAAATATAAGACCTATTTACTTAATTTGATTAAATTAAGGATGCTAATTAAGTTTTTATTAAAATCACATGATATTACCAATGCACTCTAACCATTTACCTTTATCCCCATCCTCCCTCTTTTACTTGTTTATTTATTATTGAGGAGCATTAATAGGGATAGGGAAAGTTGGGAACAATTAGAAATGAGTCTTATATTTAGGACTAAATTCATCTTCCTATATAGGTCCTACATTTAGGACGGGAGGAGTATATGATATTTCTGGAAAAGTTATGTGTATCATTAGATTTTGTCATATTATAAGTCATATGCACCAACTAGAAAAATGAAATTACTATCACACACTTCCACTTAAATAATTTAATCATTGAAAAACTCCTTAAGTATGGTAATTGATAATATGAAATGATTTATTGATGTTTCTTGCATCAAATCTTCTTGCCGCCATTTATTGTTTAGTGTATGTTTGGTTCAGCAGATGTAAGATTACATTTGAGTCCAAAACAGTGATTATGAAAGATATTCATCTTGTTTGAATAACTTTTATATAATCCTGCTCAACCATGATTTCTCCTCCCCATTGCATGTAGAGTATAAGTGACAAGAAGACCTGTTTTGTCTTTGAAAAATAGCACAATGAAACTTTCAAAACAAAAATTTCTCCAATCTACCATCTGCCGAAATTCTTTAAAACAACTTCCATCAATACATGCTTCTTATTAAAACAATTCTACCCAATATAACTAATAACACATAACTCTTATTTCACATATTTGAATATATGTAGAGTCTGATCTTAGCTGGGGCAGACACAACTTCCATCAACATGACATGGATGCTAGCCTTATTATTGAACAACAAACACGTCTTAAAGCGTGCCCAAGAGGAGATAGATCTACACGTAGGCGAGCAAAGATGGGTACAAGCTTCAGATACCAAAAACCTAACTTACCTAGAAGCCATTCTCAAAGAAACCCTTAGATTATACCCACCAGGTCCTCTCTTAGTGCCCCATGAAGCAACACAAGATTGTTATATCAGTGGCTATTATGTCCCAAAAGGCACTAGAGTTTTCGCCAACGTGTGGAAACTCCATAGAGACCCAACCATTTGGCCGCAACCCGAGAGGTTCGTGCCGGAGAGGTTCATGACAACGACAGAGAAGGATAATGGAGAGATTGATGATAGTGAAGGTCGCCATTTTCAGTACCTTCCTTTTGGTTCTGGTAGAAGGGCTTGTCCTGGTTCGAATTTTGGCGTGCAAGTGAGTTTGTTGACTCTTGCTCGATTGCTTCAAGGGTTTGAATTGGAGGTAGAGAATGATGAAAAAGTGGACATGAGAGAAGGCACTAGCTTTACTTTGCCTAAGGCTACTCCGTTAGAAGTTGTTCTAACTCCACGACTTTCACCTCATCAATATCACTTATTATCCAATACTACTACTTAATTATTATTTCCTTCCAAGGTAAAGTTTCTAATAATGAGTTTTACTTGCTCTAGTGTACGTACGCCTTTGTATACATGGTGTAATATATGTGCGTGTATGTGGTCACGTGTGGATTTGATCATTGCTTCATCACATTAAGAGCGGCTAGCCTCTTCCGCTACTCCCAACCACTGTTGATTTATGTGAAACTTAGATGATGAAGAGGAATCCTTATATTTAATTTGATCTTAGTTTAGTATCACATGGTCATGACTCGAGTGCGTGTCATATAAGAAGCTAATCTTTTGGACTTCAATTATTGGTAAAATACCTAAATGAAACATAGATGTTACCTCATGTTCTTTTTTTCTTTGTCCAAATACCTCATGTTCTTAATATAGGAATTAGTTGATGAGTGATATGAATTGGGAAACAAATCTCTATAGTATCTTTTTTTTTTAGTACCCCTCATAAACGAATCTAAACCATTCATTACAATAAAGAAGTTTTTGCCTTTTATGAAAGTGGATCTTCTCAATACTATCTGTTACATAATTTGTTTCTCAAAATTTCCTCATTCACTTCAAATATTAAGGAGCATCCGTCCATGAAATTAATCTTGATTGAGAGAGATATCTTAGGTGAACCAAGTAACCAACCCATATTTGTTACAAATAAGTAACTAAATCACTTTTTTATATTTACAAATTAGTTGTCAAGATCTAACTACCAACAGTGATAACGGCACTACTACAGAAGGGGGTTTTAAAGTCTGTTATTTAGGGGTTTTAATGTCACTTTTTTATGTGACATTAAAAGTAGTGACTTAGAAAAAATGGACATTTTACGTCACACAAAATATGTGACGTGCAAAGTTAGATTTTCCACGTCACAAGTTATGAAACAAGAGAAGTAAATAAGTCACTGAATACTCTTTTTTGCTTAAATGGCTGATAATTCACGTCACATGCTTTATAAACATGTGACGTGAATTGTTTTTCTTTTTATTTTTTTTATTTTTTTTCGTTTGGTCCCATTTTCTTTTTCTTATTTGCTGTCTCAGAAAACAGATAGCAATATAATCAGCCAACACAACAAATAGCAATAAGCCAAGCTGATATTAGAAAACAGACAATAAATAGCAATCAACCAAGCTAATATAACTAATCCATCATACTAAACATCTATACTTATGTTGCTACTACTATACAAACCATTATTTTTACACAATTTAGTATTTTGAGATATCCTCTGAACCAATCACCCTGACTGCCTTGCAAAGCCATTTGAGATATCCTCTGAACCAATGCATCATCTCTCTCCTTGAGCCTACGCTCAACGGCTTCCATCACCCTATCTGTCAACTGAGCAAACCTCGCCTCGTCCCCATGATTGCGAGGAGACAGGTTACCGTGAGTTCCTGATCGTCTTGTATTCACCATCTTCTCCACCCACCTAGAGATTGATGATATACCACAAAAATCATAATCACCCAATTAAAATACAAAACCTATAAAGGGAAAGGATGCGAGAGCGACACCATTTGATGTTATGCAATGTATGACCGAAAGACACCAAATAAATCATACAATGCATCATCCAGGTCTTGAGACCATGAAACTGATACCAACTTGTAACATTCACTTTGTAAAACCATTTTTATTAACCATAAAACTGAATTTAATACATTTTAATAGTGATAAAACCGAATGTAACAAGATTTTATCAATACTAACTATGTTAGGAAAAAGGGTTTATGAACTAAAATACTAACATAGTTAGAAGAGAGTTCAAGGTACGACTTTCTTTAAAATAAAGTTTAAATGTCTAACTATGATAGAAAATAAAATTTCTAAGAATACCAAAAAGGAATATCATAGTTAGAAAAGAAACATTCTACCTTTTTAAATCGATTTATCCATGTTAGAAAGAATTAACCTAACATGGATATAAAATGTATGAACCATGCATCTAAATACTTTGGTAAATCTTTCTATAAAAATATAATTAATCACTTGAGTAAATTATTTAAATAAAACATCAAACTTTTTGATCAATTCATTAATATACTCCTGCCATGTTCAAGTATGATAAAATATTCTAGTACAACCCTAAACAACCATGGCAGGTAGAACGAAATTTCTGACCAACAGTTCATAATCAAAATATAGTTATCCAAAAGTAAGAATGCGGATAATTAATATCACTTATTATCCAATACTACTACTTAATTATTATTTCCTTCCAAGGTAAAGTTTCTAATAATGAGTTTTACTTGCTCTAGTGTACGTACGCCTTTGTATACATGGTGTAATATATGTGCGTGTATGTGGGCACGTGTGGATTTGATCATTGCTTCATCACATTAAGAGCGGCTAGCCTCTTCCGCTACTCCCAACCACTGTTGATTTATGTGAAACTTAGATGATGAAGAGGAATCCTTATATTTAATTTGATCTTAGTTTAGTATCACATGGTCATGACTCGAGTGCGTGTCATATAAGAAGCAAATCCTTTGGACTTCAATTATTGGTAAAATACCTAAATGAAACATAGATGTTACCTCATGTTCTTTTTTTTTCTTTGGCCAAATACCTCATGTTCTTAATATACTAGTTGATGAGTGTTGGAAAGCAAATCTCTTTTGTATCATTTTTCTTTAGTACCCCTCAAAAACAAATCTAAACCATTCATTAAAATAAAGAAGCTTTTGCCTTTTATGAAAGTAGATCTTCTCAATACTATCTGTTACATAAATTGTTTCTCAAAATTTCCTCATTCACTTCAAATATTAAGGAGCTTTCATCCATGAAATTAATGGTGATTAAGAGAGATATTTTAGGTGAACCACGTAACCAACCCATATTTGTTACAAATAAGTAACGGGCTGAACCTATAATTTTCTTTATATGTTTGGCATCAGGGTCACCAGCTAATTCAATTAAATTTTCCCAAGCTTGGGTAAAAAGGATCACACTTTCAATGCAAAGGAAGGAGATCAGATAATAAAAAATGGCGATAAGTTGGAGTTTATTACTCCATTAAAAATTTCATTATTTTGCTAGAATTGGAACTTGTAAACACTATAAGGTCAAAAAACATTTGTAAACACTATCAAATGCTCTAAATTGGATGAAAAGCGGAACAATTTAAAGAGATGTCTTTGTTCTTTTAACTCCTTCCCTTTGAAATTTAGTATTATTAACACCAATAAAGAAAAATTAATTACAAAATAATTTAAAATTAAAGACATATAATACTTTTATAAAGTTCAAATTAAAATCCTAATGTTATTTTATTAAAAAAAATCCTAATGTTATTTATTGTTGAAGATTTGAACATTTTGTGTTACAATTAATTAAATTTGGAATTTTGTTATTTGGTACTCCCCAAATACGGACTTATTTAAAGAGTTGATCTTGGTCATAAATGTATAACATATTTCTATTTTTTGCCGACTTTTTTCAGAATCACCTCTAATGATGTTTCCTCAACAATAATCAAGTAAGAGAAAAAGGAAAAATTAAAAACAATTATTTTAAAAAATGTGACATGTTAACTAATTTAACTAACATAATTAATTTAATTTAATTAGATAAATATATCATATATTTAACACTGAAGGAAGTATTTTAATTTACTCGGCCTCTTCAAGCCATTAGCTACTTTGTTAGCCTTTGTATATGATATATACCTATTTGGATTAGTAATAAATAATTGATTTTATGTTTTACTAGAGAAATATACAAGAGGAGTACAGAGTACTCTCTCATAAAGTTATTTTTTAAGCTAAACCAAAACCTCAGCTTTTATAACACACATTATAGGGCGAAATTCTAACAAATGCAAATTTCTTTCTTTCTCTTTTTTTCTTTTGTTTTTGGTGTTGTCATCATCAACTTTTTTATATAAAACTTTTCGGCAGGGGTTCCTGTTCAGCCCAACTAAAAGATGGGGTTTTTGAACTGTGGTTATCAACTTTAACCTCAAAAACACGAAACAAATCCGTGAAGAAATAGTGATATACCAGTCAAAAAAAAAGAAAGAAAGAAAGAAAGAAATAGTGATATACCCGCCTTAAAAAAGAAAAAAAATTGGCCAGGTTTTGAAAAATAAAACGGTGCCCCCGAATATTAAGTACACAATACCACCAACAGTTTCCTCTTTCCTGATATTGTTTCTTTCCATCTATTTAAGAGATTGTCGCCAATAATATGATTGTGGGTGATTCCCTTTTACTCGTGAGCAAATATTTTATAAGGGTTTCAGATCGGGTCTACATAGGATCCAATGATCAAATTTCTTTTCTAATGTAAGTAATGAAAACCTTGAAGTTTATTGTTTGAGGAAGACGTTTATGCAAAATGATGGCGCATCAAAGAAGTCAGCTAACATTATTCATTTCAAATGTTAAAACACTTCAATTTCTCTTCAATTGAGCTAGCAAACTCAATAGGGTCTAGGTTTTTACATTTCCCTAACGAGCGTGTGTTTGCCCGTGCAACGGTCTAGGTTTTTACATTTCCCTAACGAGCGTGTGTTTGCCCGTGCGTTGCACGGGAAGCCTTAACTTATAAAAGATCATGCCTAAAGGTAACAGTTAAAGGATGACGGTTGTATGCAAACATGACAATATGGATGACTATTTACCATCCAAATTCAATACAGAATTTTGGAGGTTAAAAAGAGAAATTACATGGGGGTAAATTGAAAAGTGGCAGATAACATCAGAGAATAAAAAAGTCATTGAAGGAAAGTAAAAAATGAAAGTTAAACACAAACATTACAATATATAGTGAGCATTGACTTTAGAGTGTATAGACTTTAAAAACATATCTACTCAAAATAAAGTAAAATATAAGCCGCCATTAAGTGTACACCAACAAATAATTTTGGAGATAAAAAATGAATAAGAGGTAACATGTGTTAAATTCAAATGATGACAACTTGGTAAAGAGATCATTACTTTCTATCAGTGAAATAAAACTCAAACCTTGTAGGAGAGAGAAGCTCACAAAATAAAATATAATTCATCATAAAATCTTTCAAATGAAGGCTCACTTTTATTTTGCAAGGATTAGAACATGTCTTTATTTCTTTTAGAGTTGAAATAAAAGCGTACTTTTGCATTTCATAGAAAGGTTGAAGCCTTATTCTGATTTGCCATTTGCAGCATACATCTTTTTTTTTTAAACAAAGTTAATCAAGCTTGTGATATTCCTGACTTTATGGGTGCATTGACTTTGAAAAAATGTTATTTAATCAAAATAAAGAAATATAAGGGCACGATTAAGTATGCATGCAATTACTTCTCTAACCAACAAATATTTTGAGAGACATGGCTGTTTAAATGGAATTAGCGATTTTATCTTGTAATTAATTTACATTTCTCGAACAAAGCTCACATGTACAAAATCTTATTATGAAATAAAAAATTGCATATTGCTGTTATTCTAAAACATACATATGTTCATGTTCAGATTCTTTGAAAAATGTTTCAAAACACATTAATAACTACTAATTAATTAAATACCATAATTACATAATTAAAATAATATGTACATTTATACCCAAAAAAATAAAATGTATATATATAAACACATAAGTTAATTAGCTTATTAATTTCACGGTAGAAAAATTAGCTTATTCATAATATGGCTATGACATAGCAATATGAAGATGAAAAAATTCTTATTCATTTATTAAAATAATTTGAATCTAAACTATTAGTTTGAGAGAAAATATATATACGGAAAATTCGAATTTCTATAATTCTTATTCAGTATGTTTTTAAAAAAAATATTGGTTTAAAAAAAAAAATTCACATGATCACTTTTAGTATGCCTAGGACGAAGAAAATGACACATTGACTCTACACTCTCTTAAGTTCTAGCTCATTGACTGTTTCTCGGCTCCTCTTCCACCTTTGTCTTTATCTTGTTTTTCAGTTCATTGATTCTCATGGGTTAAAATGAAAACATAACCAAAAAAAAAATTTGAATCAAATTTAAAAAATGTTATTATTTAATGATGAACAATATTTTTATAAAATCACAGTATAATTATCTATTACACAGCAAAAATAGCTTTTACTTTTAAAAAATAGCCTATGAATTGGGACGTGAGAAACGGAAAAACTTGTATTAGTGGAAAATGTAAAAGGTAGTGCGACGTGAGAAAGAGGGATTAAGTTAAATCATAACCACTAAAATAAATGGTCTCGATTCAATCCATTCACTCCTCTCTCATTGAATGCAAGTATACAACAATGCTCTGTTGTTACCGTGCGTGACTGCATGTATTATACAACAACTTCTTTCTCTCTTCTCTCACTACAACCCTTTCAAATTTCAACATCAGAATGCTCCTCACATTTGGTACTATTTTGCCCCTAACTAATTTAAAATAAATGATGGGTGATGATCTTTAATACTTATATTTCTCTCTTTTAATAATCCTATCATTGATAAAGGTAATATTGGAAAAAAATTCTATTTGAACTTATTTATGATTTTTAACTAAAATTTTTTTTTTCAAACTTATTTATGATTTTTAACTAACTTCTAAATGTTTTTAAAAAGCGCAATTTAGTTGTCGGACACTTAGAATAAAGACAAGAGGGAGTAGTCTTTAGATAAATAAATACTCCCTCCTATCATAATTATAAGATCAAGTTAACTTTTTTAGATAAATTATGGATGCAAAATAAAACATATTAAATTGTTTATATTAATTTTTTTCTCAAAACTAATTTATTTTACTTATAAAAATGATCTATAATCTAATTACTTATAATATATATTATAATTTATTGGTCTAATAATAAAGAGAGTAATATAAAATATGACATAGAGAAATACAACCGAAGATGATGAGAAGAAAAACACCAAGGAACCAGATAAATACTAAGGGTCTGTTTGGTCAGGGGAGGGGAGGGGAGGGCAAATTTTTAAAAGTTGAATTTAGAAAAATTAGAGAAATATGGTGAAAATCTTTCAATTACTTTTTTTTATGTTGTTAATACCTATCATGAAATTGTTAATGGGATTTTGCAAATTGGAGGGTATTTATTTGTCTTTTTCCCTCTAATATTTGTTTAATAATTACTTTCAATTTTTTAAATTAAATTTATAAAATTTCCACTCCACATAACCAAACAGGCCCTAAGGACGGTAAAGATGAGAATGGGGAGGGAGGGGAATGGCGGGTAAAACATTGAAAAGGGTGGCAAGTTGGCACCTAAAAAGCAGAGTAAGAAGGAGTGGCCACAGTCTGTTGCATCAATTACCTGTCACTGTCCTTGCTCCTCCCATTAACACCAAGAGGTTCTCTCTCTTTTTTATCCATGATAATATCTAAAATCTGTATTGATAAAAGATTGCACAATCACTTTCCTGTTAGCGTTTTTTATCATCATAAGTTCATAACAATATTAAATAATTAGCATATTGGTCCATCTAATAGGTATAAGATAATATGAACAAAAATTTTTAAGGCAACTAAATTAGCATATTGGTCCATCCAATAACAAATCAAAATTTTCTCAATCAATAAAGAATTGATGCTATTCAGACCAAAAAAAAAGTATTGATAATATATATATATATATAGATACACTCATCTCTCTCTAATTATTATCTATTTGAAGATGAAACTTCGCTTATAGTGAAGTCTTTTTAACCAAGTCAACTGTGGTTGTTATATTTGTTATTAGATTAAAATTTACTTTTGTCTTTTATACTTACATAGGTATCATTTTTGTCTCTTAACATTAAAAAAATGCGCATTTTAGTCATGGTGGTTCCATCACTTACTCAGTTTTGATGTAACAATCAAATAATTTATGCTAATCCACACTGCAAAAAGCTAATAAAACACAATTAACAAAAAATGGGATGCAAAACAATACTCTTTCAGGTTCTAATTATAAGATCACTTTGACTTTTTTTAAAAAAAATTAAGAATACAAAATTAATTACTTTAAATTGTCTATAATTATCATTTTTCTTCAAAACTAATTTATTCTACTTATAAACTAACATATAATCTAATTACATGTCATATATATTATGATTTAGTAGTCTAATTTGCCTCCTTAACTTCCATAAAAAAAAAGTCAAAATAATCTTATATTTAGGACTAAAGGAGGAGGAGTATACAACCTTCTTTTTTTCATAGAAATTGAGATGTTTAAATGGAAGTATAACCAGAAGAAACAACAAATAATTAACCAAGCATTGACACAGTTAACCAAGAATTGGTGATAAGCTTAATATAGAAGAAAGCCCGACAAAACTGGGTGTGTTTGGATTGTCGTTGGAGAAGTGACTTTTTTTTAGAATGACTTTTTCAGAAGTGACTTTTGGATAAAAGTCATTTGTGTGAAGTGATTTATGTTTGGATTTGTGATGATAGAAGTGACTTTTTTTCAATCTGACTTTTAGAAACATGTTTGGATGATTATATTGAAAAACACGTTTAGATGAAAAATTACTAAAAATGGCATTATTTTCATTAAATAATACATATATAATATGCATATATTCTTATTAAAAGCTTAGTTTCTCCCTTATTTTTAGGAAAATAATTTTAAAAAAATAATATTTTTCGCTCAAAGGAGTATATTGTGGGAGAAAGTAGTTAGAAATTGTTATGGTAAATTTTTGGAGATAAAAAGAAAATTTTAGATTAAAAGAAATTATCTTATTTGATAATTTTAGGGCTCTAACAGTCTAATTTTCCTACCCACTTTATTAAATAATACATAACAAAAGGTGTGGGACCCACCAAAAGTCAGAAGTCAGAAGCCAAAAGTAACTTTTTTTTGCTTATGATTTTTCACGTTGTAGAAGTCATTTTGGACCAAAAGTCGTTCTGAAAATAAGTGCAACCAAACATTTTTTTTTTTTCAAAATGACTTCCACGTTGGCGATGTGCTTTTGGCTTGCAAAAGTAGAATCCAAACACACCCACTAAGTTTAAATGGAAGTAATAATCAAAAGAAACAACAAATAATTAACCAAGCATTGACACAGTTAACCAATAATTGGTGATACATTTAATATAGAAGAAAGCCTGACAAAACTCAAAGTTTAGCAAAGTATCTACTTAAAGGATTACATAACTTAAAACGCCTAAAATATTGTATGCATGCAATCAGCTTCAACTCTCATTTTGCTCTCAGCCTCCTAATGGTGCTCCGAACGGTGACGGCACTTGCAGTATCAAGCGAGTAAGCACCTCTAGCCTTCACTTTCCCACAATCTTTGCAGCCCCATATGCCTTCAGCCTCTTCATTACAGCTTACTTCCCTCAGAACTTACAGAAATATTTACTGTGCTGACTCACTGCTAAGTTATTCAAGTTTTTGGTTTAATGGTAAAACACTAACTGCTTCTGACTCTCAACCAATTTTATATTCTAACACTTATCCTCAAATATAGGGATGCCCTAGTTATGTGGAGTGCAGACTCTATCAAAAGGTTTACTTAGGAAAGAATTCTTTTTTATAGGATCCTTAATTTAAAAATAAATGTGACAAAATGTCAATCATGTGGGATGTGTGGCACAAGCCAATTTACACCGCACAAAATACAAACTATAAGATCATGATCATTTTGCCCTTTTATCTTTTTTTTAGATTTTCTCTTCTGTTTCTTTCCAAAAAGGACAAGCTCAACCTGAAAAATTACTGAAAGCGTATCCTTTCATTCATCATATTACAGACTCTTTTCCTTGACATCTAGTGATGAAGATACTGATCTTTATATGCCTTCCTTTCTCTTTATCTTTAAGTCTTTTCTTCTTCTTGATCCATGAAAAGCACCCACTTTGCCTATAAAGTTGATCCACTAGCTTCCCGAAGCCATGATCCTTTTCCATTTCGTTGTCTTTATCCTTCTCTTCTACCTGTACATGCATTTGTTCTCTCACATCAATGCCACAATATGGCCAACAGATCTCTATAAGAGAAAAGGATGTGAGCTCAAATAAGATGAACTTAAATAGATTCTTCTCTTTCTAATCTTTATTAAAGTTTTGTTATCAAGTCAATTATGGATAGGTATTGAAGTAGCTAAGTATATTTGATTTATTTAAACATTCTTTTTCTAAAGTTATATCAAATACACTCATGATGATAAAATGTTCCTTTTAAGTGATTTAGTACATGTTAAGAATTGTTGGATAATAATTATCAAAACGTGATGGATATAATTTAGAAATGATAAAAAAAATGTTTTCCCCTACTCTTCTCACCAGACAGACTCTCGATGTCAAACTCAACAATTCCAACTGATGCAGAATCAGACAAAGATGACAAAGTTGAAGGAACATGAATTATTCAAGGTTCTGCTTTATTAAATATGACAGCAGTGTTCATGATTGCTCTCTTTCTCTCTCTCTATATATATATTTCCTTTGCCCTTCCAAAATGTTGCAAAACGATTACTATTAAATTATAAGATATGCTTCTTGCTTATAAATGGCCAAAAGGTCATGGGCAGTGAATGCACACTTGAGTTGGGAATTAAAGAATAGCATTGCCGTGCATAACTCATTTGATAAGGTGATTTATGGAATCATTCATCATCTTCTTTTGCAATTAAAGAGTAAAGTAAATTAAAAGTCTTCAGAAAAATGGTGTTACGTACAGATTATAGCATTTAATGGTTCAAATTTAGTTTCTACATGTGGGATTTTCCTACAGCTGAAACCTACATGTTTGTACAAATGGGTTTCATCAGATAACAGCTTGATGAACAGAAAATTTCCCAAGGACACAGGCAAGTTCAACTTCATAATTCTTAAAAAGGCATAGAGCTTGGGAAAAGAGAGTATGAAGGGACCAACACTAATTGAAGCAGCAGCACCCGAAACATTAGGAGGGACCAATGTATCTATCACTGACCCACTTTGAAAGAGCACTATCTAAATTACATAGCCTCCAGATTCCATTTTCTTTCTTGGAAATCACAACCAGTGGACTAGAGTCGGTCCCCACCCCATCCAAGCACAACACTTTATCATGGAAATACAAAGATAGAAAAAGAATTGAATACCATACATGTGTTTTTTTTTCATTACAGAGTATTACACACAATCCTATTTTAAAGTTTCAGCTCATCTTTTTTCACCTGCCAAACAAAGAAAAACAAATTGTTTGAGACCTCCTACTGCCAAATATCACTCTGCACACAAGTGAATGGGGGAGAGGATTGGACATCTCACACAAAACAATGCAGCGAAAGAGAGGTAAAAAATATGAACTTGCCTATGCATACAGCGTACAGGACGAAGGAGAGGAATGAAGTGAGAGAGTAGACCAATACACCTCCATTTTGCAGCAATGATAAAGAAAGGAAGAAGGTTTGTATAAAATACTCCTAAAGACACATGCTTTATATATAGGAACGGAAAGAAAATACCAATTGATTGCCCTTTTGCTGTTCTTCTTCCTCTTCTTGCTTACTTCAAGCCGCTATAACCTATAAGGAATGATTTATTAGAAGTGAAATAAAACATGAATTAAAGGTACTTTCCTGCAGAGAAATTTTAGATCCTGTAATCTTTTCCTCCTATACTTCTTTGAGATCTGCATTTTGGGTCGGCTGCCTTTTTGAGGTTTCTTCAGATCTCGAGCTAAAATGGGGAGAAATGGAAGAAGCCACAAAACGCATGATACAAGTGCTCTTTCTCTTGGGTTTCTTCAATTCTTCGTTTCAGGAGAAGGAAAAGTACATATGGGAAGGAGAAAGGTGACAATGGAAGAGATAAGGGGAGAGAGAAGTACCAGATGTGATTGACAAGAAAGGAGAGGTTTTTCAAATGAATAAAAATAAACACAGGAGCATTCCGAGCGGGAAAATGAACATTACTTGTTGGAGAAGCTGTACTTCTAAAAAATTCAAATGACACACTAAAAAAATAATATATGTCCCATCGGCTAACTTGAATAGGAAAAGTAGAGACAAACCAAAAATAAGCTGGATAAGAGACGGCTCCAGGATAAGATTTCTAAGATATAGGATGCTTATCATGTTTCTTATTTTACTCTTTAAAAGTTTTTCTTGTTAGTTTTTAATGTATTTGATCTTTATAAAGGTATTGTCCTTAATCATTATCATTAGCAACCACTAAAAATTTAGATCAACTGGCTGTGGATTGTTCTAACTTAACTAGTGGTTTTGAGCTCGAGCCCTGGGTATATAGCCGCAATAAATACTTGGAGGTAGCGATGTTCCCCTGTTATGGGTCTACAATAGGGATGACCAATGGGCGGGCTGGGTAACCTGACCCCTAACCCATCGCCCGCCCATTTAATATTAGATGGGTATGGGTTAGCCCATACCCGAGCCTCAACCTATTTAAGCCCAAACTAAATGGGTTTGGGTTAAATGGGTTACGAGGAAACCCATTAATTCCTTGACCTATTTTTTTATTATTACAAATTTTTTAATTTTTTATCAAAGTTAAAAATTCAAGCATCACATTCACATATTAAAAGTGACAGTAAGATCCACAACTCCACATCCATGTTTACATCATAGTTTGTTGCACAAAAGAACTTAAATTTAGACAAATACCATAATAACATTGTTTTAATGTTTAAACTTCAAATTAAAATATTACAACCACAAGTTCAAAAGAACCAATATCAGCTTCCAAATCTTCATCAATTATCATCTTCTTCAGATTCACTTGAGGATGAGGCTAAATCCACAACACATGCTAAATCTTCCTCTACAAAATAAATTAAGCAAAATCTGATTCAATATTATGTAATAAATACATGAAATAAAACACAATATGAACTATGAATGTTGAGGGAAACGCAAACCATTTCCCTACGTTGCAAGAGAGAAAGTGATATGTCGCCAACAGAGAGAGATCAGAGAAAAAGCAAACACAAATTTTGAAACCACTTACCTATGTTCCGTTTTGTGTAGGAGAGAGGGCAGAGATAAGAAGAGAATGAAGAAGAGAATGGCATTGGATGGAGGCTAGGGTTCATGTTAAGTCATCTCACATCTATGCCAGTGCCGCTGTGTGTGTTCTAAGAAAGGAGAGGAGTCAGGGTTATTATTTTTTTGGCATTTTACAATTTTACATTTTTACTTATTGAAATTTACAGGAATGCCAATGGTCACTGACTCAGTCTCACTGGACAAAATTAAAACAAATTAAAAAAATATATAAATTGGTGGATATGGGTAGCCCGAGGGTGTGCCCATCACCCGCCCATTCAATTCTTAAATGGGCTGGGTTTGCACTCGCCCATCATGGGCTTTAATTGGGCAGGCATTAAATGGGTAAAATTTGCGAGTAGCGGGCTAGCTCATCGGGTTTCAGGTATTTTGCTCAGCCCTAGTCTACATTCCCACGAACTAGTTGGTTACTAATAGTGCTAAATACCGAAGGATAAATAAAATAATTCATTATCATTAGCACACTAATCATAAAACTTCAGAAGACTTATTACTATATTCCTACCAAACGGTTTTTCACGGTGCAAGTGAATAATAACCACATATATGGGGTGGTATGATTGAAGTTTAATTGACATTTCTCGTATTGGCTGGTATTACTCCCACATTGAAAATTATTTTGGTCCATATTATAAGAGGTAACATGTAAAAGTCAAGATAAATTTAAAGAGGGAGAGAGTGGGTATAGTAAATGATATAAGGGTAAAATCATAAAATTACATTTATTTTACTCATAATAAATGATCCTACTATGTTTCATTGGTTTATGTAAAATGGTTTACTACCTCTTATAATATGGACCAAAGGAAGTACCATAATATGAAGAATTAATATTTTCTTGATTTCCAATAATGATAGCAATTAGTGTTTGATTGTGCTTGATTATTACATATTTTTATCCACTAATTATGGGGAAGTAGCACTTGATATAGGCCATTACATGATAGTTTAGGCACTTGTGTACTTAGAGTTCCAATGCATTGAGTTAATTACATTTTGATCTTAAATTGAGCATTTTAAGGTATAATCTCATTCATTTCTCAATATGGACTTTAGATATTACAATTGTGCTTGATTTTCATTGTAGGTCAATTGGGAGAATTGAAGAGTTGAAAATGTAAAAGATAAGCTCAAAAAGTGAATATGTCAAATTTGGAGAAAATTACGAAAAAGGCCCAAAATTTCAGAAAATGTACAAAAATGCCCTTTTTGGCCGTGGCACCCCACAGCGAGGGCCCAGTTCTAAACAATTTTTGGAAACTTTCTACTTTGATTGATTGTGCACTTTTAAGTGATTGGGTCCGGCCTAAACCTTTCCTAATTGATATTTTCGATCTTCCCAAGTAATCATAACCTAATTTGGATAGTTTTTAAGTTGTCTAATATATCACATAAGGAGGAATCCGAAATTCACACCATAATACACCCATTCTCTCTTCCATTACACAATTCTTCATCGGTTCTTCATGGAGCTTATAACGTCCTTTCAAAAATTACTTATAACTTAATAGTTCTGAAACTATTTTCGAGAAATTCTTTATAAAAAGCAACCGTGATAATTTAAAAACAACTTATTGTTCATATGCAATAACTCACTGTAGCCAAAGTCATACTACTTAGAAACGTAATATCATAGACTCATGTCTCTTTATTAATTTATAAATAATAAATAAGAAATAATTAATAATAAATGCATGAAATGCCCTAATTGTGGCAATATGCAGAAAACAACAACTAAGAGTATAAGCCTAGTTGGTGTAATTTCAATCCTCCATTGCCTTCTCTGACGTCACTTCTCTTTATCTTTCACCTAAAAAAATGGTAATGCAACGGGATGAGACCACTGCCTCAATAACCGGCTATCCTACCCACTGTACACACCAGCACATGCTTGAGAGGTGTCAGGTGGGACGCCAAAAGTAACATTCATGTTCACAATTAATCCAAGATCATAGAACTTAGGGAAAAACAGAATTGTAGTACCTAATGTTAATCATACTCATAGTACCAATAACCTCCCAATCGTTAATCTCTCTTATATCCTCCTTATTTCCAACGACTGAACCCATGGGCTAAGTTAATTACCCATGTCACTGGTTACTCCAAAAGCTTACCGATTATGTGGAGTGGATGGCCAAATCCACAGATTACACAACCGGACCATGGGTTCCCCCTCGTAGAACAGGTGGGGTGTCGCAACCCCTCATAGAACAAGTGGAGCGGTCTCTCATAGAACAGGTGGGACATAGTAACATCTCATAGAATAAGTGGGGCGTCATACCCTCGTAGAGACTGGGCCAGCTAAAGAGCTCCGAATAGCGGCCTACCACGTGGTAAAATATTTATCTCCCTCAACTACATCTTTGTTATCTCTAATGTTGTCATAGAATGCATATTTCACAACTATAACTCACAAATCATAGAACAATATTTATGAACATAATCATTAAAATTCAAATCTTTAACTATCATATAACATAGTCATAACAATTTAATAAACTTCAAAAATTTATAACAATCAATTAACACACCAAGACAATATCATAATAATTATCACATAATACATTAAAACATATTTCTTTCAAAGGTAATGTCCCACAAGACGGTTTTCGTAGAAGAAATTCATAAAATAACTTATAATAAAAAAAGATAGCAATTTCATGTAGTAATATACTTTTCAAAAACTCACAAACACATACTGATATGCACGACAGATAAGAAAACCAGTTACCTGATTTACCGCTCATGATTTCATCTTTAGTATGCATTCAATTCAGACTTAATAACTCAAACTATATAACACTTATCAACGATCCAACCGTTGAAAACAACGTGATGGATGTTTGGAACATGGTGACCAAATTTTGCTTCGATCCAACGGTTAGCGAATGTGCAACAGCTGTTTTAATAAGACTACCTCATAATTGGGCGAAAATATCTTAATATGTTTAATTTCAACCTATCACCTCCTATATAGTTTGCTCCCCCTCTCATTTAATCGATGTGAGACTTCTCATTATTCTTATTTTATCAAATATTTATTTGTGTATATATGGGATATATATTGAATAATATAATTTAATATCTACAACTTGATTTATCCTTATCTTTCCCTTTAAAAAAATCAATATAAATAAATATATAAGAATGTTATTTCTTAATATCTTTAAGATTTGATATCTTTATCCTTTTTGAACATTATCACTTGATATTACAACACTCTCCTTGATATATTATTTTAGATATATTTTTCCTATTTAAATATTATTTCCTAAATTTCATTTAGGGTAAGATATTCATTCATATAAATATCACTTTAAGTCTTATGAACAAAAATTGGGATGTTACAAGGTTCAAGTTGCAAACCTTCTTGGAATTTTCCTCTTCCCCCGTGATGAACTAAATTCGCTACTCTTGGATGATAGGATGATGTGAAGCAAGCTATTCTTCCACCTTAGGGGAGTTTTTCTAGTTTCAATTATGTAGCCATGGATTTCCATATGTTTCCTTGAATATTTGTTCTTCTTATGCTCAGATTTCATTTATGTTTGAGATTATATGCTATGTAATTGTTGAGTTTCATCTTTGTGTTTGTATTGGACCTAGTTTGGTTTTATCTATCTTTTCAATCGACATTATCTTTATGAGTACTTGTTGATTTTATTGCCTATCATTATGTGTGGTGATTTAGTCTGTTTATCTTATCTTTAATTATGTCATTTGAATGATTTATTTGGTTTGAGAATGTTGATGTTGAGTTTCTTCTTCAAGCGCTTAAGTAATTCCATCAATTAATCTCACATGAGAAACCATACTATTAATTCAATATAATCACATGATCGTAATTAAATAAAGTTCTCCAAATATGAGGGTTTGATTATAAGCTAATATTGATTAGTTATTGGATCCGAATGATATTGAGTAATTTGGGTAGGACCTAAGTTATTCTATCTATTGAAACCTATTTCTAGTTGATGTTAGACTATAATTAACTTAGTTGTCTATTGTGGGTTGTCACAACCTATTCCTTCAATTAAGATTAATCATGTGTATACTTGCATGAACTTGACCTAATTATCCTCTTAATTCCCCAATAGTGTGAAACATATGCTTGCCACTTGTCATTCCTAGTCAACAGAGCATCCCACTATTTGCATTCCATTAACTATCCACTATTATCCTAAAAATAACAAAAATAAATCTTTAAATATACTTTATGAAAAATACTAAAAATACCTACTCTCAACCCCCGATTTTATTTCTTTTGCATGCATTTAGTTATCTTATGTAGTTAGTTAATTGACTCCACGTTAGACGATCCGGGAGAGCACTATTTGTGCAATCCTTAGTTTTTAATTATTTTGAATTTGCACCCAAGGTGTTTAGGAATGTGACAAATTAGTGTCATGGTAATCTAAATCGAACCAACCCGACTGGGTCAACCTGGATTCAACCGGTCCAGTTTGGTTCCTAACCTGGGCTCTCAGCAACCCGTGCTAATTTGTGGTAACTTGGTAAAACCCAAACTTAACTGGGTAACCTTGTGGGTTACTAGGTTGCTTGTTTTTTTTAATTTTTTTTAATTGTATAGGGAATGTTGGTTGAAATTAATGATGGCTTTAATGTTGACAATAACTATTAGTTTAGTGATTAATGGACTATGCGTATGAATATTTTATAATCATTTATCTACATTGATATTTTTACAATAAAGAATATTTAGTGATTTGATTTTGATGTTATTGGATGGTGGATTGACGTTATAGTGTCAATATTTAGTAATCATTATTCTGCTATGGTTCTTTATCTTCTTCATGTCTCATGTAACTCTGGATCTGATCTTCTAAGGATGGAAATACACAACTCAGGTTTCTCCGGGTTTCTCCGAGTTACATGAGAGTTGTGGGTTTCTCCGGGCTCTTCGAGTTGTGGTCGAATTACTCGTACCCGAGTCTGATGCCTGAACATACTAGCCTTATGCTCGGTCAGGCGAGTTACGGTCCAGACCGGCCAGTCCGGTGTGGCTTTAAGAACCCTGCAAAGTTGTAAAAAATTGGCTTCTCTCCAAAAATACCCTAATTGGGAGGGGAGTGAAAATGGGGGTGTAGGGGAAGGGAAGGGATAGTTTGAGGTCCCCTCCCCTCCAAAATTTTAAACAAAGAAGGGAAAGGAGGCATGTACCCTCCTCTCTCATCAAACCAAACAGCCGAGGGTGAGAAACTTTTTGCTTATAACTTCACCTCCCCTCCCATCCCCTACTTCACTTTGATTCAACTCCCCTCCCCTTCATTGAACCAAACAAAACATACATGATAACATTTTTAACTTCTGCATGGCGGTTGGCTGCGATGATTATGAAGAAGTTGAGAGTGGTGAACGGCGGGGAGGGTGCACCGTCCAGAGACAGGGAGGGAGAGTTGAGAGTGAGAGTGGGAGTGGAAGGGGGAGGGGGAGACATCGGACATGGGAAGAGAGGGAGGGGTTGGGGAAGGGATTTTTTTATTAATTAATGTGAGACCCACTCCTTTAGAAATATTATTACTCGAGGAATTTTTGCGTGAACCCTATGCACCAAGTCATTTGTGGTCTGACTAATCACAAGTAAACATATAAAGGCTAACGTGAAATTTTCAATCTGACTTGATACCATGAAAAAAATTATCCCATAAAAAAAAATCTCATGTTTTCAATGTTTATTTATTTTACAAGTTGAAAAACATATTTTTATCATATAGTTAAATTTTTTAGGGTGTCAAGTCAGATTTAAAATTTTTACGTCAGAACTTATGTTTTTATTTGTGATTGGTTGGATCACAGATAAAATAGTACACCATGTTTACAATAATTTTTCTTATTACTTAAGTTCCAAGGATTTCAAATTAATTTCCACTCTACCCTTAATTTCCCTTTTTTATTTCGCATATTTTTCTGCTTCGTTTGGTCTTGAGCTTTTTCCAATCTCAGTCGTGAAAAAGATAAACGCTTGATTCTGTATTATGGCGGCTTTTCTTCGTCTTTGTTAAGCAACGGTTTTACTTCGCTACGCCTTTTCTCTCTTTCTTGTGAGCGAGGCTTGGGATCAGTTTCAGATTTCGCTTGCTGTTTCTGTAATTTCTGTGGAAGAAGATATGGCTACCAATTTTTGGACATCATCTCATTTGTATGTTTAATTCCCATTTTTTTTTCTCTTTCTATTGTTTCTTCTATCTTTTTCTGTTATTCAATCGCCCTTCCTCTTCTCCTAGGCCTTGTAATTAATAGGGTTCTTATGTCTATGTATCTTGCAGTAAGCAGCTTGTAGAGCAAGAAGATGTGGATATGGTAAACCCACTTGACAAAGAAAAGGGTATCAATCTTGAGGATTTTAAGCTCATAAAGATGCACATGGCTAATTGTAAGCTCCCCTTTCTTGTGTTTCCTTGTCTTTCTCTAATACCAGAGTTCCTTGCGCAATTTGATTCTCTTTTGTTCTGTCAGAATTTCAGCTTTTCTTTGATTTTTTATTTTTCACTGTCGTTGATGTTAGTGGGTACTTATTTGAAAACTCTGAAATCCTTTATTTTCTCTCCATTTTCTTAGTCAAAACATACTATGAGAAGGATGTAGAATGAACTTCAAGATGCTGTTTTATTTGCTTTTTTTGTTTGTTTGTCTGTTGTGGAGCGAATATTTCTGCAATAGGCTCATTGTTTACTTATTTCTGCATCTTTTTTTCTCTGCGCAGATATCTCAAAATTGGCTCAAAATGTTAAAGTTAGGCAGAGGTGAGAACTGAATCACCTAATCTGTGACTACCTAGTAATCTCATTGAGATCTTATTTTATTTCACTTCATGTTAAAGATCTTCAGTGCTGGATTTGTTTTCCTTGCTCTTGATTCTTGTGTTTATTACCTTAAATGCTTGAATTTGTGCATTTTGTCACTTCATGGCCAATACCATTTGAACGCTGATCTATTACAGCTTTGTCAATGTCTTCACTGCTTTAGGGATGTTATCAGGTTTTCCAATACATGAATGTCATGCATATGATAACCTTTAGGTGACTTGAGATTGTTGCTGTGGAGCATTGGTTCTAGACGTAAGTTATCACTGAAAATTTTAGGGAAAGTAACTGGTTGTTTTTATATAATTCCTGTTAATCCCATCAGTTCTTTTAATGCAAAAGTATCAAAGAATATGTTGATGTTTAACATGGAAACGTATGATGTGTATAGAGTTTGACTGCCTACTGTCAATAGTCATAAAAGACAGGATTTCACAAGTGATCAGTAGTCCCCCTTTTCATTTGTTTGGATTTATGAGATCTTTCATCAATCAAACTTGCAACAAAGTTATACTCTTTATTTATTTCAATAAGGATACATATAAAAGTCGCCTATACTATTCTTTCATTAGCTATGGCTCTTTTATTTACCTTTTCAATTTCCTGTCTCGTTTAAGATTGTGTAATTCCTGCATTATATCAATAATGTAAAATACTAGTAGTATGGACTTCTTTGTAAATATTTATATTGTGGAGGAATGGTATAAGTTTCATTCCATTTCAATGGGAGATTCGATTTTGAAGATGAGACCTTGGTGTGATGAATAGCTAAACTTCTGTTCCTTCTTTCTTTTGGCCTAATGTTTATGTCCTTTTTCTCCCATTCACTTTTCCCTCTCATATACTTCTCCAATGCTTGAATTTCTCCTAGGAGATTCATTGTCAAAGTAGGCTGTGTTTGCATTTTGAAACCCCTTGAAAAAGGATGGGGGATACATAAGTGAAGTAATTGAACAACAATGAAAGAGGGATGTGAACATGATAAATATTGAGTATGTGTTGGAGACTTGGTAGTATGGGATCCCACATTGAATAAAATGGGATGCTCAATGGAGTATTTAAGTGGGCTGTTTCTTCCACCTCAATAGCTAGCTTTTAGGGTAGGATTCTCCATCCCTTAGATACCCATCAGTATGCCACTGCAGTGGGTGGTTTGAAAATGGTTATAATTGTGATAAATTAGCATATTATTTCAACCCTGTTAGTTTGTAAAGAATTAACTGTCTTTTTTGCTTTTTAGTCGTTTCATTTGTGGTAAAGGGAATTATAGATTGTGTTAAGCATTGGGATTGGAGTATATTAGGAACTTAATATTTCACCATCTTAGATCAATTTAAATGAAATTGATGATGTTGTGAGGGTCATCAAAATTTTAAAAGAAACTTTGACGCCCTTGTGAAATACTGGTCGACAAAGGTGGAAACTCTGACCTCTTATGATTGATCTTCTAAAAAGAATTTCTAAATACATTGCTTTATTTTTCATTCATGTCAAACTTAAGTGGCAACCCTTTATCAGTTAGAATGATATGAAGTGATTTTTCTACTATATTCTGATTTGATAAAATTGAGAATATTTTTTCACTGAAAATGTCTGGTAACATCATTTGTCTTTTAGCAAGATGTCACTGCAATCATTAATATGTTGGTCAATATTTCAGGGTTGTCGCTACTGCAGTTACATACATGAGGCGTGTTTACACCAGGTATTCAGACTTGAGGGCAGAAGTCCTTGTGAGATGATTAAAACATTTTATCTTATGTTTGTTTATTGGTTTTGTTTTGCTGTGGTCAGCCTCATTTTTATGCTGCATTTATTGATCACCAAATTTGACATGCACATCTCCAACATTAAATATTACTCCCTCCGGTCCTAAATATAGGAACTATTCGGGGAGGTGAGTTTGGTTCTAAATATAAGACATAATTCTAATTTTTATCAATATTTTCCCAAATTATCCCTATTGACACTTCTCAATAATAAACAAATAAGAGACGGAGAGTGAGAATAAAGGTAGATGGTTATGATGCTTTGGTAATATCTTGTGATTTTAACTAACTTAACTAACATC
Source organism: Mimosa bimucronata (assembly GCA_037074515.1). Classification (NCBI taxonomy): domain Eukaryota; kingdom Viridiplantae; phylum Streptophyta; class Magnoliopsida; order Fabales; family Fabaceae; genus Mimosa; species Mimosa bimucronata. The sequence continues at coordinate 10,892,203 of CM073446.1, forward strand.
ATTAATCTAATCAAATTAGGCAAATAGGTCTTATATTTAGGACCAGATGAAGTATTATTCTTCTGAAGTTAAATTTAAATAAGCTGCATTATTTTTATTTCATTTCATTGCTATCACTGTCCATATTTGTTCTGCCATCTCAAAGTTATTGTGATGACTGAGGAGATAGGAGAATGCTTCTCACTCCTTAATGTCCGTTTTTTGTTTTAGATATTCATTCTTGACTGTAGGAGAGATTGAAAAAGAAATAGAATACTAATCTAGTAAGGAACAGAAAATTAAATAGAACACTAACATAATTAAATCCAAAAATACTAGGGATGACAGAAAACCATGAAACTAGAGCATTATACAAATATTTAACAGTCAAAGACACAAATTAATCTTGCAAGTGATGAGATTGATCTCAACCTTCAACCTCTGATATCGTGATTCGTTCTGTTTATTTATTTTCTTCCATTAAAGAGAGGTAGGATCAAAGAAAAGGTAACTTTTGGGGAATGATGCATTCAAAGATACAAATAATCATTTGGAGGAAGCACATCGGGTTCACAAATATTAGAGCCCAATTATGGGAAGTTCTATGTTATAAGTGTATGTCATAAAGAATAAGAGATGGACCACAACTGATGGTGAGGTTGCAGGTGTTGCAGCTGACTCATCTTGTGCAGAAGACTCAAAATGTAACTGGTTAGATGGTTTAGTACAGGCACTCAGTGCTATCCATATTCCTTGGCTAGGATCCCATCAGGTGGTTGTTTAAGATCTTGGGATGATGGCATTGGGGAGGAAGGGAAATTATATGTGACGATTGTTCTAGAAAGCAGGGAACTTTAGTGGTAATGGTTGGAAACTAGAGCACCCCGTTCATGCTCTCTCTTATCTATCGATATGTTTCTATTCATTTTGTGATACATGCTTATCTGTCTGTTACTAACTTTGTCATCACATACTTTTTTCCTGAATCTATTAAGTAATTAGTTGTTTCAATCTTCTACTTTTAAGTTGATATTTTGATTTGAAAGTTTTGAATGTCTTTGTGCCTTGTCCGGCTTAATGGGTTGCTCTATTTTATATTTTTCATTCAAGCCCACCTATAATATAATGTCCTAATGGCATGTGCACTTTCATTTCAGAAAGAGTATGACCGAGTATGATCCACGTCTGGTGGCTCCAACCTGCTTGTACCTGGCAACAAAAGCTGAAGAAAGCACAGTGCAGGCTAGGTTGCTTGTATTTTACATCAAAAAATTATGTGAGCGCTTACTTTATAGATCTTACCTAGTGGGATAAGGCCTTGTTGTTGTTGTTGTTACTTTATAGATCTCCTCCCTCCCTCCCTCTCCTAGTTAGTTCTAAAATGAGAAGTGGGTTATTTTTCATCTTGAAACTTCTCTTTGCCATTAAAAATGCACATTGTGCTGAAATAACCATATTGCTTTTGCAGATTCTGATGACAAGTACAGATTTGAGATCAAGGACATACTTGAAATGGAAATGAAGGTTTTAGAGGCGCTTAACTATTACCTGGTTGTTTTCCACCCTTATCGTTCATTGTCTCAGTAAGTAATTAATCAGCATAGTTGTTTATTTTGCAACACGCCTCTTCAAATTATGGTAGAATATGCAAATAACCCTTCAAATTTGATCCTTTTTGCACATACATCCTCAACATGTTTTATTATTATTATTAATTTTATTTTCAACGTTAAATCCTTTGTAATTTAGTAATCAGATGATTCAATGACACATTTAATCTTTTTGTTGAAATTAAAATTCTTGAAGCCCAATAATGAGCTAATTAGTTCTACAAGAGCATCTCATTGATGTCTCGGATTGATTTGTATGCAACTAAGTGTTGGAGAAGATAGCTCTAGCATTCATGTTGACCTAGACTAGAGTTAATGTCACTTGCTCTTCTGATTTCCAAGTTCAAGTTCGCATCCCCTTGTAGTCTCTGTTTGCACAATGGAGCTCTGGCTTTCTTTTACCTAATTTATATCAGCTCATAAAATATCTGGGTAACTTTTCATCCTTTCTTTTCCTTTCCCCTATCAGATCAGCAGAAATAAACTCTAGTACACTGTACAAATCGGGAATTGAAATCCCATATGGATTGTAGCTACTATATGTCTCTTCAAGAGTTCTTACCTTAGATATTTATTAATTAGTATATCATTCTGATTATACTCTGATATGTAATAGATGCACATGTTCCTATTCATGATTAAGCCACATTGAGACTATATCCCTCACCTTTTCTATCGGAATTATATCATTGCCTTCTTATCTTGCTTGACCTTAGGGTTTGCTTGATCCTTCAAGCCTTCCCCGCAAAATCCACAAGGTGAATAGATATCAATAATAAGTTGTTTAACTAACATATATCCTAAGTTAAATGAATCTGGCTGCAGAATTGGTCCTATATTCTTCATAATCTCTTACAGTTCTATTTGGTGCTTGTTTATTGTTATTATTCTTGTGATTTTTCACCAGGTTGCTCCAGGATGCTGGGTTGAATGATATCAACATGACTCAGTTAACATGGTTAGAATTCATTGATTTTGAAATGATCAAAGTAGCTTATGATCAGTCTTTTTCTTTCCTTTTTTCCATTTTTGATAATTTTATTTTGTCCATGCCTCTCCTCTTTTTTGTATGCAGTTACTATGCTTTTATATATGACTGTGTATTGTTTACAAAGAAGAAAACACCGAAATTTCCTGGAAAAAGCGTATACTTTTTTTCTTTGGTACCATCCTTGTAGGTTTGTGTTTAAAGCTTCTCTTTGGATTGTACACAAAAAAAAAAAAAAAAAAGTGAAATAAGGCTTCTCTTTGTATTTCTTTTAATTGGTGAAATTCTTTTTGGAGTTTCACAGAATTTCCACTCATTATATGCAGAGATCGGACATATTTGTTATATCTTTCAGGCTCTTTATCTCTATCTTTTGGTTTCTTTGTTAGAAGAATGTCTTATCCAGGTTGCCAAGATCTAGATCCAAACCTTAAGATCTTATGATTTCACATTCCCAAATAACTCTAGCAATCTCTAGCCTATGAAAATCTAAATTAAAATTAGTTTTAATTTAACACGATCTTACTAATTGATATTATGCCATTTTGGTTTTTGGACATTTATTCCCCTTGAAGTGGGATATGCTCTGTCTTTGTACTAGGAAGAGGGCCGTGGTTATGTTTTTCGTTGGCTATTATGTTTTTTAACCTTGTTTTGCAATATTTGATCTTGTTGCAAACTACCCTGTTGTAATCTTTCCTCTTTAAATGATTAACTGTGTGCAATTAATAGGGATAGTTGTCAATGTAAATGATGAAAAGGAGGGTTATGTTAGATAAATCAACGCACATTGTTTACAAATAACTTGCTAATTTTCTTAATAAATGTGAATTAGTTATTTAGCTCCTACATTTATGACCAAAGGGATTACATAGAAATCGTTCTAAATTTATTATTTTTGTGCCTGTTTTTCTCTCTTTTCTTTTTAACTGTTGGACAAGTAAAAAATGTTTGATAAAATTTCTTTAGTGCTGTAAATAGCTTGGATCCCTTAATGTTGGAATAGCTTTTTCATACTGCTTCAATATGAACACTTGTTCTATTATCTCAACATACATCTTGCTGAGGCTATTGGCATTCATCTATTGTCATAATGGTCAGCCATGCTGAGTTGCTAATTGCTTGAGCTAATGTTTTCTTTTGTTTACTTTTCCTGTTGACAGATTTTTTTTTTCCTTTTCCCAAGAAAAGAATAATCTTGTAATTGCAGCTGCTTCATTAATATTGATATACCATATCATAAACATAAATTGTTGATGTCCACAGGGGAATAATTAATGACACCTACAAGATGGACCTAATTCTTGTGCATCCTCCACATCTGATTGCTTTAGCATGCATATACATTGCTAGTGTTCTCAGGGATAAAGACACCACTGCTTGGTTTGAAGAGCTTCGTGTCGATATGAATGTAGTGAGTATCTCATTAGATTTACATGTCTACACTTTGTTGCTTATAATTTTTCCTTCTCTTCTTTGGATTCTCTTGTTCAGCTCTTGATCACAGTCTTGTGGAAACTTTTCCTTGAAAACATGAAAGATGATAGCCTGATCCTTAAACCTTTGCTGATTCAAAACATGGAAAAATTGGTTAAAAATACGTTTCAAAATTTAATTGGTCTTGAGGACGTAACTTGTTTTATATACAGGAAGTATCAATACTTCAATTTAGGTCTTCATGACCTATAAAATTTTCAAACAGATATTTTAGCAAATTTTCCCTAGACTCCTCACCTGAAATTATAAAAAAAAGGGAGGGAGCTGTAATGACCCTAGTACGGTAGTAGGTATGAGATATGGCATGAATCATGTCTCATCATCTAATAGCTCCTTAATTGTGTTGCTGAATTAATTTACTGGAGTTATACTTGCCTGTTTGACTGCTGTAAAATGTTTTGTGACAGGTAAAAAACATATCAATGGAGATTCTGGATTTCTATGAAGGCAATCGAATGATCACAGATGAGAGGATCAATGCTGCTCTTACCAAGCTAGGCTCCAGGTCTTAAAAATCTCTCTTTTGCTTTAAGTTAATAAATAATAATGAATCATGAGGAAGCAAAATGGATGATCTCAGAGCTAGTGACCACAATGCACAGCACTCTATCGCAAGTGAACTTTCAAGCACATGTTCTGCTTTTGGAATGTCCTTTGAATATGGCCACTAGTGAGCTCAAAATAATGAAATGTGAAGGCACGAATTACTGGGCTGGCTTTTAGCTTGTTAACTTGTTGAAAGCCTGAGAAAGAGTATCAGTGATCTGTGATTTTCATTTGATTCGTGCTGATGACTGTTAATTTTTATTAGAGGATTAGATGTGGCGTCCTATGTATTGGATGACGTTTGAGGAATGAATACACTATTTTATTATTTATGAATTATGAATGGTGTAACTTTTTTAAAATAAATAATATATTTTATGATTTGATACGAAATACTTGGTTAGTGTGCTTGTTATCTCTTGTTTATGATTGTATTAGAATTGTTTTATGAGTTCAATTTTGATTAATTCTGAATTTTGTAGGGAAAATTAATCTAGAGGTCCTTATAGTTTCCTTGATCTTGAGTTAGGTCCTTGAACTTTTTTTCCTTTTTATTAGATAAATGTTTTGTTCTAGTGCCTGGAAATTATATTTCAAAACTTTCGTATGTTTCCCGATACTTGTGTGGACTTTAATTTTTTCTCTGTTAGATATGTTAATCCTTGCTGTTAAATAAACAAGAACACCATTAAAAAAGTTCCTTGAGTTTTTCTTCCCCATTTCCTCCAATATTGTCATTGTGATGTGGGAAAAGCAGACAAATATCCTTTGCTAAAGCAATAAGCAAAACAAAATCACACTCTTTCCATCTTCGGTGAAGAAAAATAGAAGGGTTTCCCGGCGATGATTCAGATAGACACCATGATGAAGCTCAGATGGAGCGGCTCAAGAGTAAGAAATCAAGGGGACGACTTGCAGTTACAAGACTCCGTCCGTGGCTTTGATGGCTTCGGTCAGAGACTCAAATGAAAAGTGGATCTTCAAATCAAGATTTGGAATTTTATTTTAAAGATTTCATTTGATTATTGATGCTAATTCATTAACGGAATCTAATCAATTATATTGCTTCTTGTTTTTCAAACAATTGTTTTTTAAAATTTCGATTTCATTTATTGATCTTCTTAAGGGGAATTTATCAGTTGTGGAGTAGCACTAGAGTCCATGACAATTCCTTTCCACCAATGCACTTCTTGAATGGCTTAAGAGCTTCCTTTACATGCATAGAGGGAGTGATACTCCAGTTAGGGGAATCATTGCTTTCCTCAATGTCATCTGGATGAAGCGGAATTGTGCTGCTCACAATGGAAAAATCTCACAGCAGCAGGATTATTAGAGACTCACAAGGTTTTGTCTCCTTTTCTTCAATGGCTTTTCCGTCTGCCACAAGCACTCACCAAGTTGCTCACCTTGAAGGCAGCTATGTTAGGAGACGCTCTAATCAATGGGATATGTTGATCAAGAAATGGAAACTAAACCGATTTGTTTTCTGCCGCATTTTAATTTGTTTTGAGAACAACCTTGTGCAGACTTTTACCTGGTAAAATTCCACAGTTCAGGGATCTCTTTTCTCCCTTGCGTGCTTCATATTAGCCTTAAACTGGATTCACCACTTAGGTCTTCCGATGACAGATCTCGTTATCTGGAATGTTGGTAAGCGATTGGTTGACTTCTCACAATGGGCCCTGTCAGTGCGCCACATTTCAGGGACCTCTTTTCTCCCTTGCGTGCTTCAGATTAGCCTTAAACTGGATTCGCCACTCAGGTCTTCCGATGACAGATCTCGTTATCTGGAATGTTGGTAAGCGATTGGTCGACTTCTCACAATGGGCCCTGTCAGTGCACCACATGGTAGCTAAGGATACTGCTTTTTTCCTAAAATGTTTTACTATGATTACAATTAGGCAGTTACCATATGACTAGTATAAGGCCTTTAATTTTCCTTTTAGAGACTGTAAAACTTTTGTAATTCCTAGTTTATAGTAATGTCATTTTGTCTTTTTATCAAAAAAAAAAAAAGTAAAAAGAAAAAAGAAAAAAAAAAGAGTCCATGAGAATTGTGTTCAAGAAGTGAATTTATTATTCAAAGATAAAAGTAGCTTATGTTTGAGCTTGTTAGAGTATATATGCGAGTTCCCAAATTAAGAACTTGTTACTCGTACCATTGTCGTTTTCTCGCTGAAAGCATTTCGTAATTGTATCACTAGGCAACTGCATCTTTATCTCTATTTTCCAAATCAAAGCACAAAGCAGTGCTATGTTTTTCTTCACATCACTATTTACCAATATGTTTTTTTCCCTTGGTGATAAGGATTGGACAAGTCATGACTCAATGAATTATGATGATAAACACAGTGAGGGAGTAGCAACCAAGGGTAATTGAGGCAAAGGTGAAGATGAAGGGAGTGCGATTTCGTTTTGCTTGATATTTTAGCTGAGGATATTTAGCTGCTTTTCACACGCCATGACCACAATCCAATAGGAGAGAGGAAAGAGAAACTAAGATTTTTTTTTAATGGTGTTACTACTTACTCCCTCCGTTATAAGAAACTTTTAATGGAATCAAAAGATTGGTTGAGGACAATAAAAATGTAAAAGTTGTAATTTTTTTTGTCAAAGATGCCCTTATTTTTGTGGGACTTGTGAGAAAGGGAATAAGAGAGAGAATAATAAAGTTAAGGAAAATCTCACAACAATCCCTTTTAAATTGAAAAAAAAAGGACAAATTAGACATTTAAATTAGGGGAATCCCATGTCAGATCCAAGAGAGGAATTTGGGATTTTTATATCTTATTAAAAGACACAAATACCCCTAGTAATTTTGAGTAAATGAAAAAGAGGGACGTGAGTTGTGAATTGTTAACCTAAAATAGAAAATTGTTATAATAAAGTTGGAAATCTCTCTTTTGTATTTGTAAATATTAGCATAGGGGATTTTCAACATTGGCCTTGTCAATTTCTTCTTGGAAAAAGAGGGAAGAGAGTTGTGAAGTGCTAACTTAAAGTTTGCAATCTTCATTCTAAACTTGTGAATACTAGCATATGTAATTTTTGATATTGGCCTTGTTAATTGTTCATGGGAAAAAGAGGGAAATGGGTTGTAAATTGTTGATTTAAAGTTAGTAATCACTATGATAAAATTATAAATCCCTATTTTAAACTTGTGAATACTAAAATCAAGGGATTTTCAACATTGATATTGTCAATTGCTCATGAGAAAAAGATGGAAATAAGTTGTAAATTGTTAACATAAAATAGAAAATCGATATGATAAGTTGGAAATCCTTATTTTGAATTTGTGAATACTAAAATCATCTACTGAGGCTTGAGTGCTTTTAATAAAATATGAAAATCCTAGATTCCTCCCTTTGGGACATTCCCCAAATTCAATAGTTTGATTTGTCCTTTTTCAATTTTAGAGGAATTTTTCTGGGATTTCCCCATGAAATTATTATAAAAATAGGATTGTAGAAGAGAAAGAATAAGAAAATTATTATTCATGAGGAGAGAATGTGCGTGAAAGAGAAAAATTAACAAATAGAAAAAAAAGTTCTTAAACAATTTGTCCCATTGATTAATGCAATATATTAATATTAGTAATTAAATGATGAAAAATGGGAAATCAGCCAAAACAATTTGAAACATCTCATAAATGTTTTTTTTATAAATAAGAACAAGATAATTGAGGTAGTTGTTTCTTATAAAATGGGACGGATTGAGTATTTAACTGTAAGGACCATCAGATTAATTTTCCTAATATTAATGATGGTTGGATTGAATTGAAAAAGAGACAATTTTTTTAATGATGTTGGGAATTCAAAAGTTTCAGAGGGAAAAACTATTTTAAAACAGGTAATCTCATTTGATTTTGACAGTGGTAAACTGAAAATGAGATAATTATATACGCTATATTAAATAACTTGTAAAATAAAAGTTTTCATTTTTAAGTTATAATTAGTTGGGTTTGATTTTATTGTTGATCTAGTTTGTGGTTTCTTGCCAAAATGAAACTTTCAAATATGATGTAGAAAATCACATTGATAATGATTTAATTTTTCTATTTGTTGGTAATAGAATCGGATAGGATAAATATAAAAAAAAATAAAAAATTCCCTATCTGTTTCATACAGACTTAAATTAATTTTGAATTTTAGTTACTTCATGTTTTATCAATGAGCTTATTACAAACATTTTTAATTTCAATGTTTAAATTAAAATTGCTAAGAAACAATTTTTGGCCAACTAAAACAACAGTGTGTTACTATCTCTTCTAAATTGACATTTTAAAATTATTTTAGAAAGGGCCGCCCAATAATACACAAGGTTTTGGTGAAAAAAAAAATACACAAGGATCCCATAAATAGAATTTGAAAAGAAGGAACTATTTTGTAGTCCTAAAGAAGGAAGCTTGGTTCGTCTTTCTTTGCGCAACAAGAAAAGGTATTTTAAAATGAGCACTTATGGACATAGTTATCAAACCCAGAATCCGGTGACCTGACCATGGAACTGGTCCGAGTAAGGCCATAACCGGGTGCAACTCAGTCTCAACCCAGGCAAATCAGTGGATTGTTGGGTTGACCCGGTTACATTATATATATATTTAATTTGTTTTTTATGAAGTATGAATTGTAAAAAATAATATTGGTTAAAGTTAATGATAACTTTGGCGTTAATAACTATTAGTTTATGATTAAATGACAGTATATATGAATATTTTATTATCATTATCTATTTTGATATTTTAATAGGAAGAATATTTAGTTATTATTGATTTTGATGTCATTTAATGGTGAATTGATACTGTAATGTCAATATCTCAAAGAAAGTATACAGAATGTTGGATAAATATATGATTATTTTGCTAGTGATTTAAGATATTGAATTAATATTCAAGGTATAAATTATTTTTAAATTTTTTATTCTCTTTCAGTCTAACTCCTTGGCTGATTTCAAGCCGACCCACTAATCCTTGATCAACTACCTCGATCGGTTTAGAGGCCAGTTCGTATTTAATAACCTCGCTTATGAAAAGAAGAAAGTATGTAGTCATTATGTACACATTTCACTTTCAATTTTAAAGTAGAGTTTGTTTTTTTCATGGAATGTCTGTCAGATTAAGTACATATTGGATCTGTTATGGAACAAATGGAGGTATAGTTGGTCTTGCGGTGTAAGGTCCAGCTAGATCCCCTTAGGGTCTCGAGTTTGGGTTTTAGAGAAAACACTTGTGTTGGAAGGGGAAGCCACAAGCCTCAAAACTTGAGTAGTCGGTTGCTCGGATACTTGGTAATAGGGTCCAGAAAAAGCGCTGATGGCCAATTGATGTATAAAAAAGGAAAAAAAGAAAAGAAATAAACGGACATTTGGGGGAGATTAACGAGATTGATTGTCTTGCTTCCTTTTAAATTTTATTGGTAAAATTGTACCTTCTTTTTCTTTTTTCTTTTTTCTTTTTTGTCAAATGGTTGGGGTATATTTGTAAACTTAAAAATTTAATAGGGTTCATTGTCATATTTCAAAAGTTCACAAGCAAAGTGCAAAGCAATTGAAGTGAGCGCACTGTAGTTTTATCAGAAAAACGCGCGCCACCATCTTCTTATTGACACCTTTGTGAGAAACTCTTACTCTGCTTCACATACAGATATGATAACAGTGAAGTTGAACGCAGATAATTGCATTTCTGTTATCAAACAAATCAAAACCATCAAATCCTTAAAATGTGTCCATGCATTCATGTTAAGATCCCACCTTTTCTTCAACCTCTTCTTCTCCACCAACCTTATCACTCACTACCTCTCTCTACGTTCCATCTCTCTCGCTTCCACTTTATTCTCTCTCTCTTCTCACTCCTCCGATGTTTTCGTCTGGAATGTTATGATTCGTGGCTTCCTTGACAATTCACTCTATCACAGCTCTCTTCAACTCTATACCCAATTGAAACAACAAATTCTCATCCAACCTGACAATTTCACCTTCCCCTTTGTCCTCAAGGCTTGTTCTTGTATTCGAGATTATGGGTTTGGGATTTCAGTTCATGCTGATTTATTGAGACTTGGGTATGGTTCTGATGCCACTGTGGGTAACTCTCTTTTGAGTTTCTATGCTAAATGTGGGCTTCATGACATTGCACACCAAGTGTTTGATAATTTGCTTCACAAGAATGTTGTCTCTTGGAGCTCAATGATTGGTGCGTATGCCCAAAACGGGTGCTATGAACGAGGGAAATTGTTGTTTTTGCAGATGTTAGCTGGTGGAATTGTACCAAACAGAGCTTCCATATTGAATGTTATGGCATGTGTGCACACAGAAAGTGAAGCTGATCAAGTTTGGAGGGTGGTGGTGGAAAATGGGCTTGGCTTTGATAGATTAATACAGAATGCTGCTATGAGAATGTATGCGAGGTCCGAGAGGATGGATGTTGCTCGTGGATTCTTCGATGGGATAATTGATAAGGATCTTGTGTGTTGGACATCGATGATTGAATCTTATGCTCAGGCTGATATGCCATTGGAGGCATTGGGAATTTTTAGAGAGATGGTCTTACTAAGAATTCATCCTGATTTTGTGACCCTTCTGGCTGTAGTTTGTGCTTGTTCAAAGTTGGCATCTTTCCGGCAAGCACGTTTCGTTCACGGTTTTGTAATTCGGAACTACTTCCAGAATCAAGTGTCACTTGAAACTTCTTTGGTTGACCTCTACGTGAAATGTGGAAATCTGGTATATGCCAGAAGAGTTTTCGACCATATGCAAGAGAAAAATGAGATATCATGGAGCACCATGATTTCAGGTTATGGGATACATGGACATGCTAGAGAAGCTTTAGACTTATTTGATCAGATGAAGGTGCTCCGGCAACCAGATCATATCACATTCGTGTCAGTTTTGTCAGCATGCAGCCATGGTGGATTGATGCAGGTATTAGATTTTTGTTAAAGTAGATGAATATATATTTGGTTTGTTTTGTATCAAAATAGTTTGAGACAATTTGATAGGACTTGCCTCAAGGCCATATACCTTTAATTCTTTCTCTGATTCGTAATTGTGGGACCCTTTCTCATTAATAGGAAGGATGGGAGCACTTCAAATCCATGAGTAGGGATTTTGGAATAAGACCAGGTTCTGAACACTATGCATGCATGGTTGATCTCTTGGGTCGTGCTGGGCGAATTTGTGAAGCCCATGACTTTATTCAGAAGATGCCAATAAAGCCATGTGCAGCTGTATGGGGAGCATTGCTTGGCGCCTGTAGAATTCATTCAAATGTAGAAATGGCTAAACTTGCTGCAAAACATATATTGGAGTTGGACTCTAATAATGCCGGACGATATGTTATCTTATCCAATATTTACACTTCTTGCGGTAAAAGATTAGAAGCAGATAAGGTTAGATCTCAAATGAAACAGAGAAGGGTGAGAAAAATTGCTGGGCACACTACTATATAAGAGGTTAAGAACAAGGTACATAATGGGCAGATTTCTTCAAGAAGGAATTACACCGGACTTGAACCTTGTACCACATTATGTGGACAAAGAGATAAAGTAGAGACTGTTATATTCAAGCAGTCGAAATTCGCAGAACATATTTTCCATACGGATTAATTTGGGCAACGTTTTGAAATTGTTGCCTATTGTTCACTAAATAGCTGTTTTCTATTCTCGGAGTACCGGTAATAGTTTGCACAAAGTGTGGATATGGTAAACCTACTTGACAGGATATCACACTTGAAAATTTCAGACTCATAAAGATGCACATAGCTAATGGTAAGCTTCCCTTTCTGTCCATGTGCATTATGATTCTCTTTTGTTCTATCAGCATTTCTGCTTTTATTTTTTAAGTTTTTAGTTGTCACTATTATATTACTTGCTATGTGGTGATTGATGCTGATTTCTCAGTTAGCTCTTTGGTTGTAGATTTGTTTTTTATGTATTCTGTTATGGATTTTCTTTGCTTATTCTAGTTTTTGAATGAACTTTGTGGTCTCTGATATGTGGCAAAACCTATGTTTGGGATCTTTAATATGCTCAAAATTGAAAACCTCACCCCAAAAAATTGGAATTCAAGTTTGTAGGTACTTGTTCGAAGAAAATATGGCCAAAATTATTTGAAAATTTTGAACTCCTCCATTTCCTCTCTAGCCTTTCGTTGTAAAATATACTCTGAGAAGGAGGTGGTATGAATTTCACAACAATAGGAGATATATGTCCACAATAGGCATGCTTGATCCGTTGTTTTTTTCCAACATGTTTGATCCTTATTCCATTGTTTACTTCTAATGAATTTCTTTATCCCTTTCTTCTCTGTGCTATCTCAAAATTGGCTCAAAAAGCTTAAGTTAGGCAGAAGTGTGAACTTAAGTTTGTGCAGCTTTGTCACTTCATTGTCAAGACTGTTTGTATTTCTAACCAGTTAGAGCTTTGCCAACGTCTTCACTGCTTTTATGGATGTTATCAGGAAATTTCAACACTTGAGTGACTGTCACCTCATGCGATAGACCTTAATGTGAATCAAACTTGTCGCTGTTGGGTATTGGTTCAAGACTTAAGTTATATGTGAAAAATTTTAGGGTAAGAAGGCAACTGATTGTTTTGATCAAATCATCCCCTTTTTCGTTAATCTCATGAGTTCATCAAACAATTGTAAAGAACATGTTAAAGTTCAACACAGAAACATATGATATTAGATAGAGTTTAGCTACCTTACAATCAATAGTTGTAGAATAATTAAGATTTCATGACTATCTAGTAGTTCCCTTTTACAAAATGAACTAAAATAACAATTTTTTCTTTCTCCAAGTCTTCCCCTCACCTTCATATGATGGTTACTACCAAATCCATTCATGTTGTTTCCTTTTCAGCATCTAAATCCTTTTTTTTCTTCGCACTCAAAGATAAAGCTTTTCTCTGAGTCATCCATTTCCAACAAAATCACTTGCAGATGCTTGTTTTTTGCAGACATGGTCGTGACTATACTCATCAGCACACTTGAGGCAAAGTCCAAACTCCCTCCAACGAGCAATATCTGAATCAGATAGCCTCCGCAAGTTTCCCCATTTTTTCACTCGAGAATCCTCCTGTAACTGATTACGCTCGTCAATCCACTGAGCCATTTCCATTATCTCAAGCAGAGTAATCGCATGAGTTAGTCTCAACTCAGCCTTAATATCTATCTTTAATCCATTCAAGAAGGCACCAATCAAGCATTCTTCTGAAGCTTCCATCAATGGTGCAGATAGGCGTTCAAATTCTTCTACATATTCCAATACAGAACGTTCTTGCTTAGCTGAGAATAGCATCTCATATTCTCCCCCAATATGAGAACAGTGGAATCTCCGAATCAATGCTCTCTTGAACTCATGCCAATTCTGCAATGGAGTTCTGCTCTCAATCCATCTGTACCAGTTCAGTGCCTTACCCACCATACATAGCGCAACCACATCTACCTTCTCATGCTCTTCAATGGCGTTCACATTGAAGTATCTTTCTACACGAAAGATCCACCCATGAGGGTCCTCTCCTGCAAATAAAGGTGATTCCAGCTTTCTGTACTTTCTTGTGTCTTTCTGGGATTGAACTGCATTTTTCTCAATCTGTATTATGGTTGCATTCAGTGTTTGTACTTCTTCTTTAAGGACACTCAAGTCCCTAGACAATCTCCCTATGGTTTCTTTCAACTCTTGCACCTCTGGGTTAGCATAATGTGTCTTCTTCTCCATTCGTTCTTCTTTTCGAGAATCTACAGAATCGCAGTGTTCTGTTACCAAAATGATTTAACGCAAATAGGCACTGCACTTTTAGACTAATACACCAAATTACCTCATCTTCGAACACAGAAAGAAGTTCCAGCACAATGAACTTCACGCACAGCTCACACACATAGGAAACAAAAACCTGGCGTTTGTTTGAGAGGGGATCACTCTCTTAACCATCACAATACACAACATGAGTCTTGCTTCCATCCCAATGGACCAACAGCTAAAACGATGTCAAAAAGTAACTGACACAGTTCCCAACAAACCCTTTTACAAAAGACAAGTCTAAAACACCTTTATAGTAGTTCAAGAAACAAAACACCTTTATAGTACTCTAGCAGTCTAGCTCTTAGCTCATTTCTCTTAAATGGTGGGAGTCTTAAAAATCAACTCCCTGACCACTGGTTTTCCTATTTTTCTCTTGCCATCAAAGATGATGACTCCTTTTTTTTTTTTTTTTGAATAAAAACTGGATATCATTCAATAACTCATATCAATACAAACATAAACAAGACAAAGTATAGCCTACCTATGTGGAGTACCTATCTACGACTTTCACCAAGCACCATCCCTTGGTTTGGGGGTGGCTCTTGATCAAAGACGCACCAATTACATTGTAAAGTATGTGCTAACCTAGCTAAGTGATCAGCTTGAGCTATACCTTCCCTAGAAATATAGTTCAAAGTTACCACCCAATCTCTACTTAATAATTCTCTAATATCTGCGATAATTTCAAAAAACGGGTGTTGACACCAATCCCCCACCATAATAGTAGAGATTGCTTCTATACAATCACAAAAATGTTTCACATCTCTAAACCCTTTGTTCCAGCACAAGGTTAAGCCGTTTAATATTGCCAAGAGCTCTGCTATCATTGGGGGAACTGATATGAGCTTCCCACTGAATCCATATAGCCATCTCCCATTTGCATCTTTAATAACACCACCACATCCGCTTCTCCCATAATGTAAGACTGACCTATCCACATCCAGTGATACTTGGTTGACTCCAACAGCATGGTGGCTTGATCTGTTTGTTTGTGGCTTCTTAAGAGTCTGGCAATGGTATATCGCATCTTGGTCAGCACCTGCTTTGAACAAACTCACAAAACTGTCTCTCTTTACCGGCGTTTCATTGTCTTCAAAGATTCTGCTACACCTGTCAATCCATATATCCCAGCAAACATAACCAAACAGTCTTGCCCATTCCACTTTCTTAGTGAAAACTTGGCCGGCATCCTGTTTTAAATTCCATCGAACCCAGTCAGCTCCTGTAAGGTTGCAAAAGACTGTCCATTTCTCAGATTTTACAATCGATCTCTACCTATCCTTTGCGTTAATGTAGTCTCGCAGCATGTGCATAGCGTCTTCTTGATGTTCACATCCAAATGGACAAGCCGCATCTTCTGTGAGGCCACGATCAACACGCAGCTGTCCAGTGTGCGCCCTTCCATGAGTGAAGGTCCATAAGAATGTCTTGATCTTCTTCGGGATATTG
Organism: Mimosa bimucronata; assembly: GCA_037074515.1. Taxonomy (NCBI): domain Eukaryota; kingdom Viridiplantae; phylum Streptophyta; class Magnoliopsida; order Fabales; family Fabaceae; genus Mimosa; species Mimosa bimucronata. The sequence continues at coordinate 10,908,065 of CM073446.1, forward strand.
CACCTCCAAATAAGATTCCACATGTCCTCCTTTGGTCTTTGGGTACCTGCAATTAAGAATTGATATGCAGATTTAACATTAAAACGTCCATCTGAGGATGGTTACCAATAGTGTTTATCCTCTCCTCTCTCCTCTCTAGGTGTGTCCATTCTAGTAATTCGATCAATGACATCTGTATTGAACCAGCCGGCAAGCTTCCCAGCATCCCATTCTCCCCTAGCATCCATATAGTCCACGACTTTTTCCTTTTTATCCACATATGCCTCAAAACCTGGAACTAAGTCAATCAAAGGCTTATTCACCTCCGACCAATTCTCATACCAGAAGGAAGTGGTTCTCTGATCCCCTACTTTCTTTCTCACCCCACTCTTGAATTTTTTCCATACTGCACAAATACTTCTCCATGTCAGGGAGGCATTCTTCTTTTTGGTAATCTCAAGGGGGAAGGATTCATTATAATTATACTTTGCTTTAAGAACTTTGATCCAAATGTAAAGAATTAGCTGTCTTTTTCGCTTTTATGTCATCTCATTTGTGGTGAAATGACAAAAAAGCGGAAAAAGTTCATAAATAAGTTCATTTTAAAAAAGCTTGTGTTCAGTAAATTAGGAACTTAAATTTATTTTATTATCTTATATCAATTTAAATGAAATGGATGATATTATGATACCCTTATGCAATATTGCTTGAGAAACGTAGAGTGTCCGACCTGCTATGGTACATCATCTCAGAAGGATTTTTAGAACCACTGCTTGAATTAACATGCATGTCAAACTTAAGTGATTGCCTTTATCAATAAAGATGATTTGAAATGGTTTTTTTTGGGTCTTTTTCTATTATATTCTGAATTTTGATAAACTGGAGAATATTTTGTCACTGAAAATCTTTAGTAATATCTTTTGCCCTTTTCGTCCAATAATGTCACTGCAATCAATAATATATTGGTCAGTTTCAGTGTTGTTGATATTGCATTTACAAACGTTAGGTGTGTTTACACCAGGTATTCATACTCGAGAGGCAGAGGTCCTTCTGAGATTATTTGTTTCTTATATTGTTTGTTTATTGGTCTCGTTTTGCTGTGGTCTGAATCATTTTTATGTGGTATTTATTGATCTCAGAATTTTGACATGCACATGGACAACATCTATTCCCCATACTGTATTTATTACGCTGTTATAGCCGAGAATTCGAGCCGGCCGTTTAGGCCCTAGCCTGAGGAGGGCTAGGTTTTGATTTTGGAGCTCCAAAAAGGAAGTGGGCTAGCCCCTTGGGCCGCGAGCTTTGACAGCCCGGTCCGTTTTAGCCCGTTTATTGCCCCTTTTTTTCTTTTTATTTTTATTTACTCAAAGAGTTAAATGGGTGTGCTACTTTTGTAGATATGCATATGAACGAAAATAATCTAAATACTCATTAGGTTAGATTCAAGTCTCGTACGTCCTATTTTTATACTTTAATTCCTCATTGCTAATAAGGTTTATTAGAATTCTGTCACGTGTATTGCAGGAAGAAAATGACAAAATTATCCAGTGTAACTTGCTAATTTTGAAACCAATTAGTGCAATCACTGTGTCTGTGATGTTTGTGGTTTTCTAGTTTATGACTTTATGTTTATGTTATTATGTAGTGGTTTATTTTGTGATGTGTACTAGTTTATTTAAATGTGTTGTGTCATGTGGACCTTATGGAATATTCTATGTAATTGTGGTGTGACAACTAGTTCTAAACTTAATACTTAATTTATGAGTTGTTGAGTTGGTTTATGGCAATGCACTAATGCTTGGTAAGTTGGTATTTAAATATAATTTGGATCATATTTATGTTTTTTTTATTATAGGTCCATTATTTTTTGTAGCAATATATGCTTAAAATTAGGAAAAAATATTTAAAAAAATCGAAGCCCGGGGGCCGGCCCGAGGCCCGACCATTCAAGGGCCAGGCTTCACAAAATAGGGGTTTGATTTCCCACCTTTACGCTCTCCAGTCTAATGAGTGTGAGAGACAGAACAAGTGGGAAAATAATGAGAGGGAATAAGTGAGAAAAAGAAATGGAAGATATGTAGGTATAAATGGAAAAAGTATGTTAAATTAATTTTTAGGCAAACATAAATTGTTGCATATACAGAAAGAATTAGGGTAAAGGTCTAGTTTTGCTTCGGAACGGAAAATGAGCTTTGAGTATCCGGAAGTAACTTGAGGAGCATATTTACTCCGGAAATATCCAAATTGTAGCAAATTTACCCCACCGTTTAAAACGTTAACTTTGACCGTTCTCTTTGACTGAGCAATGCTGACGTGGCTCTATCACTATGTACATGTCATCACTTTAAAGTCCATTTTTACCCCGCAAGTAACCACCAAAGAGTGTTTTTCCCCGGAAGTAATCATCACTTTGAATAACAGTTCAGATAAATTTTTAAGATTTGGATACTTCCGGGGCAAAAACGCTCCTTGATGGTTACTTCTGGGGCAAAAATGGACCTTAAACCGATGACATGTTCATGGTAACAAAGCCATATCAACATCGGTGGGTCAAAAAATAAGATTTAACGGTCAAAGTTAACATTTTAAACTGTGAGTGTAAATTTGCTATGATTTCGACACTTCCGGGGCAAATATGCCCTTGAAGTTACTTCCGGATACTTAATACTCCTTTGCGGTTACTTCCGGGGCAAAATAGACCTTATCCCCAAAGAATTAACCCTATATGGAGAATATTGCTTATATATAGTACATGGAGTATTTTATTGACTCATGTATATCATTTCCTAGGATATTCATTTTCTTAAGCCTTCCCAACATGTATGGAAACTGGAAAGCATAATTGTTGACTTTTCACTCCTATTCTTTGCGAAATATATATATATATATATATATATTTATATATGTTGTTGTTGTACGTGCGTTTTTCATGAAATAGAAGAGACTTTTCACTCCTCTTCTTTGCGACATATATATATATATTTATTGTACTTGCGTTTTTCATGAAATAGAAGAGATTCATTCTCTAAAACCATGCTCAGAAATAAAATACTTTTCTAGGAAGGGATAAAAATGGAAATATAACACTAACATAATCAAATTCTGAAATACTAGGAATAACAGGTTTTGTTGACAGCAAAGCAATAAAGAGATGAAGAAGAGTTAACATTTGCCAACACCGTGATGCTAGGGCTTTGTGAGTTGTGACCAGCAAGGAGATCTTTGAATGGCCATCAATTTACCAGATCCAAAGACACAATTCATCTTGTGTAGGTGACACAAAATGTAATAGAGCTGGTTATAAGTACAGAAACTTGTAGCTTTCCCACATTCCTTAGTGAGGACTCAATATAGGGATGTTATATATATACGTTTATAATCATTTTGGTGAACATATCTATCAAAATTAGATTCCTTTTTCTTGAATTTATGTTTCCCAACCTGTTACAAAATTCCGATGTGTAATTTATTTTTGGGTTCTTGTCCAAATTTGACCGGTAAGTTTTTACTCAGGAGCAATATTACCTCAAAAGTTTTTTTGTTCAAGGTATTCCTGAAAGTGTTAAAATAGAGTAATGTTGCCCATTACTGTTAAAAAAATTAACTGTCAACATCAATTTTTACTGGTCAACATTAGCTTTTAAACGGGATACTTTTGGTTCATAACATTGATGAATCTTGACCCTTTAATTGTTATTAAAAAAATGTTAAATATCTTTGTGCCATGTCTAGCTTTTTGCGTTGCTTTACGTTATATAGTTCATTCCAATCCATTAACAAATCTTTAGTATATTGGTCAACGTCATCTCATTTCTCCTTTTTATATTGGCCACTTTGTCACCTATAACATTGCAAGACAAATGTGTAGACATCCTTGAACTAAGTAGGCCAATAAAATCCGCTTTGGATAAACTTGGCGGCAGCCTTCTTACCTCCAGAGTGGTCACCATAATCAAAGGAGTGGCAACCACGGAGAACACCTTGCTATTCATTTTTTAGGTGAATTAATTGGTCGGGGCACTGCTTGAACAAGTATGGTTCACCCCAAAAATACTTCTTGACATCATGCAGAAATTTTCGCTTTTGATGCGAATTCAAGCTAGGTGGTGTAAGTGGAGGAAAGCTACTGGAGTTCTCTGCGATAGAAAAGTACCCAATAAGGTAAAAGGGAAGTTTTATCGCACTGCTATAAGACCAGCAATATTATATGGTAGTGAATGTTGGGCTTTGAAGGGTCAACATGAACATAAAATGGGGGTAGCTGAAATGAGGATGTTGAGATGGATGTGTGGTCACACAAGAAAGGATAAGATTCGAAATGATCATATACGCGAACGAGTTGGAGTGGCACCTATCAGTGAGAAAATGGTAGAAAATCGTTTGAGGTGGTTTGGACATGTACAAAGAAGGCCATTAGATGCGCCAGTGAGGAGGGTAGATCAAACAGTCTGGAGTCCGATTAAGAGAGGAAGGGGGAGACCGAGGCTTACACTTAATGAAGTTGTAGAGCGAGATCTTTTAATAAATAATACATCTAAAGATTTGGTTTCCGATAGAGCACAATGGCGTCGTGTGATCCATGTAGCCGACCCCACTTAGTGGGATAAGGCTTTGTTGTTGTTGTTGATGCGAATTTAAGTCCGAAGGCATAACTCTACATACTAGGGAGTTCATGAAATCAGCATACCGGGGAATTGAGGACTCATCCACTTAGAAAAAAAATGCTCATCTGGGAAAGAGGCATTAATACATTCACTATCATCAAGTTGAGCTTTAGTACTCAACCTAGATAAATGATCCACTACTTGATTCTCGGTTCCCTTGTGGTCTATGATATTCAAGTTGAATTCTTGAAGGAGTAACACCCATTGGATCAACCTAGCCTTGGAATCCTTCTTGGTGAGTAGGCATTTGAGAGTAGAGTGATCAGTGTAGATAATCACCTTACTACCCACAATTCATGGTTGAAACTTCTCACAAGCATACACTATAGCAAGAATTTCCTTCTTGGTTGTTGTGTAATTAACTTAGACACCATCAACAGTCTTGCTATTATAGTATATTGGTTGGACAATCTTCTCTTTCTTTTGATCAAGAATGGCTCCTACCATGTAATCACTCGCATCGTACATCACAATGAATAGTAGACCCCAATCTGGAGTCACAATGATAGGAGCAGTTACCAACCTCTTCTTGAGCTCTTCAAATGCTTCAAGACAAGCATCATTAAAATCAAATGGTACATACTTCTCAAGCAACACACAAAGAGCTTAGTGATCTTGGAAAATCTTAGCCATCTTTAGAAACTTTATGGTCTAATGGAATTTCTCCCAATTAAGCACTAGATTGGTTTCCTCACATCTTTGTTAGATATGATTAGTTTTGATGATGTCAAATATAGATTTAAATATACTAAGCAAAAAAGTTTGTATGAAGTGTTTATCTCCTACTTTGACTATCTATTATTTTATGTTGCTATCTTATATAGATTAGTCAAAGAAAGATTGAAGCTATTGTGTTTATTTATGGAGAATTATTAGTTTTGATATAGACTTAAATCTAATAAGAAAAAGCTTGCATAAAGTATTCATCTCCAACTTTGATTAATTATTATTTCATGTGAATATCTTGTATAAAGTAGTTAAAGAAAGAATAAGGCTATTATGCTTGTTTGTAGAGAATGATATGATCAAATAAAATTAGAAATTGAATGAGAAAATCATGAATCATGTTATTAGACTTGATATTAGAAGTTTATATGCTCAACTGGAAGTTAAAAGAAGCTCAAATGAAGTCCAAATCATCAAACCATGAGTTCCCATGCATAATCGATCACAACAAAGTGTTTGAGTGTGTTTGGATCCCACGTCGGGGCCTCCCAACGTGGATCCAAAAATCATAATCATTTTGGGGGAAAAAATTATGTTTGTGTGGACTTATTTTGAGAATGACTTTTGGTCCAAAATGACTTCTGCAACGTGAAAAGTCAGAAGCAAAAAAAGTTACTTTTGGCTTCTGACTTCTGACTTCTGGTGGGTCCTACACCTTTTGTTATGTATTATTTAATAAAGTGGGTAGGAAAATTAGACTGTTAGACCCCTAAAATTCTCAAATAAGATAATTTCTTTTAATATAAAATTTTCTTTTTATCTCCAAAAATTTACCATAACAATTTCTAACTACTTTCTCCCACAATATACTCCTTTGAGCGAAAATATTATTTTTTAAAATTATTTTCCTGAAAATAAGGGAGAAACTAAGCCTTTAATAAGAATATATGCATATTATATGTATTATTTAATGAAAATAATGCCCTTTTTAGTAATTTTTCATCTAAACGTGCTTTTCAATATAATCATCCAAATATGTTTCTAAAAGTCAGATTGAAAAAAGTCACTTCTATCATCACAAATCCAAACATAAATCACTTCACACAAATGACTTTTATGAAAAAGTCACTTCTGAAAAAGTCATTCTGAAAAAAAAGTCACTTCTCCAACGACAATCCAAACACACCCTTTGTGATTGATCAAAGCATGATAATCAATCATAAAGTGTGTAGTCTGATCAATCATAAAGTGATTGTGATCGATCAGAGGGTACAGTTAGATCAAAATATGCATGTGATCGATCATACAGCTTATCTGTCTTTTTCGTTCAATCTGACCCATGTCTAGTATTTTGATCATATCTCATAGAATATAACTCCGATTTAGGTGAAACTTGTTTTGTATGAAACTAGACTTCCAACACTGTTCATGGACACAAATGTCACCCTCATACATCAGACAGGCGGTCATGTTTTGGATCCTATCTTTCAAAATACAAATCCGATTGGGATGAAACTTGTTTCATATAAAACTAGACTTAATACCTGTTTTATGGACAGAAGTTTCACTTTGAAAGCTTTTAAAATGAGGGAGATATGAATTTTCAAAGTTTGCCTAGTAATCTGTCATTATGCATGAGTCTGATAGTCACGATTTTAATTATAACTTTTGAATCTCAAATATTTTGGCAATGATTCTTTCTTCATTGAAAACTAGATTGAATTATCTTTCCATGGATATATTATATGCTAAATTTGAAGTTAAATTGAAAGAGTTATAATTTTTCAAAGTTTATCCTTAAACTGAACAATGCCCAATCGATCAATCATAAGTATTAATCGATCAACATTGCCTAATCGATCAGGATGTTCTGTGATCGATCAGGCGAGGCAACTGTACATGTAATTAACTTGAAGTAATCTAAGCATAATTGATCATAGATGCCTAATCGATCAGGATGTCCTGTGATCGATTATGCGAGGCAATTTTACATGTTCTAATCTAAGCCTAATCTAAGCATGATCGATTAAGGAAGCATAATCGATCAGGGTCCCCTTGTGATCGATCAGGCGTGATATTATCTAATCTCATATTCAAGTGATGCAGGTCATGATCGAAGCCTAATCTATGTGTGATCAATCAGACAATAGAAGATGTGATCGAATGGAGTCTTATGATCGATCTGGCAATAGATTTGAAAATTCAGCTTTTTATGTACAGAATGTGTCAGACCCATTTTCGGGAAGTTTACATTACCTCACAGACTCAGAAATTAAGCAGTTTGAAATAAGAAACGCTTTTTGCAATTAATGAAGAGAGAAGAACTGAAGCTAACCAAGTACAAGGAGTCAATACATCCACAGAACATCTTCATCTCAACACTCCATCAGATTTGTCATCTCTCATATTCAACAGACACAACGGCTAGAGACTTTGCAATAGGCAGAAATCCAAGAGAAGTCTATAAAAGCATTTGGTGCCCAAGTATAAAGCAAGAGACAGAGATGGCTACACTTGGAACGTATTCATTCTTAGCATTCTAAGCTTTACCTTCTCTCAGATCAATGAGATCTTCTATACTTCAGTATGTAACATTATCAGTTCATTGAGTGAACGAGAAATACTTTGTATTCTATATAAAGTGAGATTTCTTTTAAGATAGTGAGATCTTAAGAGATGGTGTAATCTTACAAAGTGTAAAGGGGAACTTGAGGGAGTAAAGGCTTCACAAGTGCCTGGTTAAACTTGTGTGATTCTAAAGGCTTCTCTTGTGCTCAATTTAAACAAGAAGGTAGTGGATTGGAAATCTCAGGTGAAGCCTGGGGACTGGATGTAGGTCAAAAGAATAGACCGAACCGGGATAAATCTTTGTTTGCATTCTCTCTTCCCTTAACTCTCATCATATTTCCAGCATGATAGATTTACACATTTTATTTTGTTTTTCATGTTTCAATGTGTTATCCTTAACTAGTAAGGAAGATCTTTAAGAGCACTACTTATTACTTCAACTGTGATTTTGACAAGGAAAGAATTTCTCATATTTTATTCTATCAACCAATTCAACCCCCTCTTGGGTGACAGCCAGTATTAACAATCTTTGCAAGACTTGATCCAACTTAACCAATCAAGAGTCAAAAGAATTACCAAACACCAAAAAGTTGTCCATGAATACCTTAGTGGTGTGCTCAATCATGTCGGAGAAAATAGACATCATGCACCGTTGAAATGTGGCGGATGTATTGCACAATCCAAATGGAATCGTTTTGAAGGCGAATGTGCCATAAGGATATGTGAAGGTTGTCCTATTGATCCCCGAAGCAATGGCTGTCTAATTTTACTCGGAGTAGCCATCAAGAAAGTAGAAATACTCTTGCCCGGCTAACTTATCAAGCATTTGTTCGATAAAAGGCAAAGTAAAGTGATCATTGCGAATTTTAGAATTAAACTTCCGGTAATCCATACAAATCCTCCACCTAGTTACAGTATTAGTAGGAAATAGCTCATTTTGGGTGTTAGCCACTATAGGAACACATTGGACTGGGTTCACCCATGAACTATAAGAGATGGGGTAGACAATCCTGATAGAAAGCCATTTGAGGATCTTTTTCTCCACAACTTCCTTTATGATAGGATTCAAAAGCCTTTAGTGTTCAATGGACGGTATGTGACCATCTTCCAACAAAATCTTATGCATACAAAGAGAAGGGTTAATACCCTTAATGTTGGCCTATAATCCACCCAATAGCTCTCTTAACACTCTTAGCAATTGCTCCTCTTACAAACTTGTGGGAATAGAAGAAACAATAACCAACAAAGTGTTAGAATCCCCAAATAGGCATAGTTGAGGTGTAGGGGAAGAGGCTTTATCTCAAGAGTAGATGAAACTTCAATGGATTGATTCAAAGGAGATTTTAATGCTTGAGACACATCCAACAGCTCAAATGGTTTGAACTTATAAGGAGGAAAGACTTCCATACTAAAGATCCTATTAAGCTCCTCTTGATTGAAGTCTTCAAGATTCTTCTCACCAATTAGAAATGTCTCCAAAGGGTTTACGATCATAGGTTCATAAGATTCTTCTTGAACCACCAAATCTAACACATCCACCATAAATCAATCACTAGCTTTATTATCATGAAATTTCAAGGCCTTGGACATGTTGAAGATTTCTTTCTCATCATTTATCCTCAAGGCGGTCTCTTATTTTTCAACATCTATGAGAGTTTTAGTCATAGCGAAAAATGGTCTACCCAAAATGATAGAGATTTTCCAATCAACCTCACAATCCAACACAACAAAATCCATAATAAATATGAACTTATCAACTTTAACCAAAACATCTTCCATAATACCTCTTGGGCAGGTGGGGCTATGATCGACAAAAAGTAGATTGACCATAGTAGGCTGTGGTTCACTGCAAGTGACATAAGATTGATGCTAGCTCCCAAATCACAAAAAGCATTTCCATTAAAGTTTGTGCCAATGTTGCAAGGGTTGTAGAAACTCCCTGGATCTTTTAACTTGGTTAGTGGATTCTTTTGGATGACCGCACTATACTTTTCGGTTAGAGAAACCGTCTCAAATTCATTGAAATTCCTCTTTTTAGAAAGCAAATCTTTTAAGAACTTGGCATATTAGAGAATATTCTCTAATTCTTCGGTAAATGGAATGTTGACATGTAGTTGCTTGAACATCTCAACAAATTTTTTGAATTGAATGTCTTCCTCCTTTTTCTTGAACCTCTGAGTCTAAGATAGATGAGGTATGATAGAGAAAGTAGTAGTCGTTTGTTTCTTCTCTTCACCCTTAGCTTTGGTCTCCTTAGGATCTTGCACTACCTCATCTAAGCTTTCATAAACTATCTTCCTCTTCTTATTATTATCCAATTCAACCACAATGTCTTCATCAACTTGCTCATCATCATCAAACTCAACTACCTTGGGGTCTTGAACCACTTGAGATTTCTTAGTTGGTAAAGAGGAGTTCTTCACAATCTTACTACTTCTCAAAGTGATTGCTTGGCATTCGTTATTACGTTTCCTTTTTTGGATTGGAAATGGTATCACTTAGGAGACATTGCCTCATCAATTTTTTGACTTGAGAAGCCAAATGACCCAATTGCACTTCTATATGCTTGATAACCGTATCGTAAAGAGAAGTTTTGATATTGGTCATCTCTTGGTTGGCAAGTATTTGAGAAAGCATCTTTTCAATTCTAGATTTATCAAGAGGCTTTTGTTGAGGTACCACGTCCGAGAGGTGTCAGCGGTTGGTATGAAGAGGAAGAAGGTTGAGGTGGGTTAAGACATGTACCACTTTTCCATAACATATTTGGATGGTTTCTCAACCATTGGTTGTATGTGTTGGAATAAGGATTTCCCTGAGGTTCCCAATTGGAATTGTTCATGTAGTTGAGAGATTTCAATGTATAATGGTAATCTTGGGTAGGATGACCCTGTTCACAACTTTCATATGATCGAATGGAGCTCTGAAGTGCATGTACACTCTTAGGTAATTGATTATCGATCTTCATTTCCAACTTCTCAAATCTTCTTACCATAGCTTCAAGTTGAGCACTAAATTACACTATTATCACTAGATGTGCCACGTTGTTGCATTGTGTTGGTAACCAAGTTCTCATACAATTGTTGGAATTCAGAAGACTTTACCTTTGTAATCTCTCTCTTAGTGGTCATTGGAAGCTGCAAGTGGAAAAAGAATGTTCACCGTGGCTAGGGCAATTCCGCCACATATCATTGAAATGCTCCTATGCTTCATAAAATGTCTCACCGGATTTTTGCTTAAAGGTGAAGAGTTCACTTCTTTGGATAGCTTTCAAATAAGTGGGAATAAATTGAGCCTTGAACTTAGTGGCCAAAGTATCCTAATTGGTGATTGAATATTCTAGGAGGGAGTTAAGCCAAGCTAATGCCTTACACCCTAGAGACATGGGGAATAAGTGGAGGCACAATGCATCGGTAGAGACTCTTAGATGCTTGAAATTGAAGTATATATGAATGAACTTAGTGAAGTGCTCAACCAAGTTTCAATCTTGGTACCAGTAAAGATGCCCATAAGCTGAGCATTTGAATCATCACCAGTTTAACTCTAGATCTCCTTGCAGTGATGCCCAAGAGTCTAATGCTTGAGGAATAAGTGATTTCCTCCCGCTCCAAGAAATCCTCTATAGATAGATCTTCTTCTGCCTTGTTGCCAGCCATTTCAGGTTGAATGACGGCTCTAGCACAGGTGGTTGGATTAGATCTTTTGGTTGTATAGGCAATTCAAATTGAAGTGGTTGGTGTGGTTTTAGATCATGAACGACCTCCAAGTCCCCTAGCATGCAGTTGGAGCAAGTTACTACAAATACAAAAGGATCCAACAAGTGTCAAACTTATCACAAGAACCAAACAAAGTGACTCATGCAATGCTATCTCTAACTAGACAAGTTAATAGGAATAAACCAACTCAAGTTACGAAAAAAACAAGAAGGAAAAACCCAAAGGTAATCAAGCTCACAATGTACTCAATGAATTCTTAGGTGACTTAAAATTTAATCCCTGGCGGCGGCGCCATAAACTTGTTCGCCAATTTTGCTACCATAAGCGCACGGGTCAAGTTTAGTAATAGTTTAAAAAAAGGTTGTTATTCCACAAGGACTAAGTAATAAGTGAGTTCAATAAATTCATTGTAATCCAAGTAAGCATTTGACAAAAAAGAAAATGTTTTGGTAAAATTTAATTGATTAAAAATGGAAATTAGTAAAATAAGCATGTTGAGTAAGTTCAACACAATGAGACAAGCCTAGGTCTATTTTTTCACTTGTAGTTCATCATATCCAATTGGTCATTCCCTAATGATAATTAATACCTATTATGTTATTGTTTAAAGTCTCACATTCAAATAGCTCTCTTAAGCCTGTTCAAACCTTAATCGGCATTAATATACATAATCTCTTACTACATACTATTGTCAATTAGTCTTATAAACAAACCGCTTCAATTTCCCAAAGCTTGGTTAGTGAATATCTCTATCTCACTAACACACCTTCAATCTCAAAGTAGAATTGCAAGACAAGCTTGAATTTAACCTAATTCTTTACCTAATCATGCTCTTGCAAGCCACTAATTATGCAAACAATCTAAATATTGGCCGTCCACTTAGAAAACATTAAGCACAAGTTCATTCCACAACATAACATCCATTAATTAGAAAAAGAGAAGAAGGTTTAGGTATCAATCCATACAAGCTTTAAAATAGACCTAGAAGATGAAGTTTAGCTATACATAGTAAAAAGAAACTCAAGAATTCCAAATCTACACATACTCAAATTTAGAACAACACAAGAGTAATGGAAGAAGAAGGAAATTACAAAAGAAGAATCCACAAGAAATTTACTTAAATGCTCAAAGAATCTCCTTCTTCAAACTCCAAATCTCACTCTCAAGCTCTCTCTAGGTGTTTCTTAACTCAAAAACTCAACCCAATGTGTCTTCTCTTTCATTTTTGGTCAAAACCCTAACTTATCCTTCAGTTTTTTCGAGTTTAGGATGCAAAACACATGGCTGTATAACAATGCGTTCACCGTGGCAGACCAAGCAGAGAGCAGAAATTCCAATTTTTTATTCGTCCTCCACGGTGCACCATACAAAGAGCTTGCTCTCTTATTCTTCTTACGTACATGTGCGCCGCGATGAATCATACAGAGGGGTTTCTCTATTTTTGGCCTGCCTTAGTGCGTCCTTTTAGCCTTATTTTGAATTCCTCTTCTCATTGGATCTCTTTCCTACAAAATAGAGAGGGATTCCATTAGTTTTCTTAAATAATATGCTAAGAGGAATTCACACAATTTTTACAAGTTATTATATCAATTTAAGACATTATCAAGTAAGTATGAGCATTAACAGGTGAAAATTGTGTAAAATATACTAAATTTCTGACGGCTAATAATAATATTAAAAATATAAAGAAAGAGAATTTGAAAAAAAAAATAGCGTGAATATGATTAAAAGTGAAATTTGAATATTAATAGTATAACAAAAGATGAATACTAAAAAAAATAAGTCTAAAGATCGTTATTTTTTTTTCATGAAAAAAGTGGCTTTTGAGTACTTATGTTTAATATTTTATTTGATTTTATTTATTCTATACTTCTCTATTCAACTTTTTTCAATATTCAAACTTGATTATTTGAACACTCGTGTTTAATATATTTTTTACTTTTCAATTTCTCAATACCAACTTTAATTTTTTTAGTGTTCAATTTAGATATTTTGAATAATACTTTTATATCTTTTTGAACCTCATCTTCTTAGTTTTTTTTTTTACTTTTTAATACTTATTTAATATTTTAAATCTAAGATGGGTAGCAAGTCAATCAAATATATATGAGTGTGGAAATGATGGAAGAGCATGGCATGATCAAATTTCAGAAGAAGAATAACCCATATGAGAGGAAGTCCAAGCTTATGGATGGAAGGACACAGTCCAAAAGATTCATTGAATTTGGAGGCCTATATCAATGAGTTGTTTTACAAGAGAGTTTAAAAAGTTAGGGTCCTTTTATTTTACAATAAGAGTCTGAGAGTGGTGGTCACATTGCTAAAAGCTTAAAAAGATGATATACAAAGCCCATTTAGTATTCAAATTGAAGAACTCTATTAAAATACTATGCCATAATCATGTGATTTTGAGGAGAATTATATGTGACGTCTAAGAACCTTCAAGAAATATGAAGATTGAGTCTTTATATATTATTCCTGAATTAATTTCATTGTTTTAAAAAGTTTCCCTTTGTAGATTCTTTGAATAAGGACTTTTAGTTCAAGGATTGTTGTAAAAAATTGTCTTAATTAGCTTCCTATTTTTAGATAGAAAACTTATTTCTTAAGAATAAGTAATTTCTTTTTTCATATGTTATGAAAGGCATAAATACAAACAATCAATTATCCTTAAGGCATCATAGATAACATTTTAGGTTTATGGATTTGGTTCCAAGCTAACTATGGTTGTGTGTGTGTGTGTGTCACATTTTTGCTCTTGAAGAATCAAACTTGAATAATTTTTTTTCTGTGAGATCAGAGCATTGCTTGCATCATCGTAGCCTTGGGATAATACTTTGATGGGTACGTAAAGGACCAATTTCGTCCCGGAAGTAACCCAGTAGGAGCTGATTTACCCCGGAAGTAACAGCAGGAGTTTATTTACCCCGAAAGTAGTAAAAGCGGCGCAAAATTGGACCTTTGCCCAATAACAAAGGGAGCATTCAATGTCCTCTGTGTGTGGGTCAATAAGGGCCGTTTTTACTACTTCCGGAGTAAATAAGCTCCTGTTGTTACTTTCAGGGTAAATCAGCTCCTATTGGGTTACTTCCTAAGCGAAATTGGACCTTTGCCCATACTTTGACAATATAAAATGACTTATCATCTTTGTGGAGTCATTATGATTAGGGTTATAAGAAAAAAAGAGGTTATGGTAAGGTCATATCTTGGATAATTTGTCTAAGTGTCGTTATGCTAGGGGTTAAAAAACATATTCTCTTGGAGTCTCAATCTGTCCCAATCTCATGGTTACTTTTATTTTCCAACCAATCATTATCCATACATAAGGAAATTTAGTAACAAAATAGTATGGAAACAATTGAAATATTAAAATTTTGGAAAAGACGAGTAATGAGAATAATGAGGTCAGGAATTGAAAATACAATTGAGTATATGAGTATTAAAAAATTTAATATGAGGATTAACATTTTTTATCATCAAGTGTATTTGATATCCTTAAAACAAAATCAAATATCAATTTCTTTTGAGATTTGAGACAAATTAATTTGTTATAACAATTTTGACCCATATCAAGGATATTATATATATATATATTACAAATTTTTAAAGCTTAATTATTATTTCAGTTCACCCTTCTGTTTGTATTTTTCTTTGTCTTGCCCATTCAATTATTTCAATATATATCTCTGATTTAATATTGTTTGTATTTTCCCCATCAAAATACCAATATCAGCACTACATGTCTCTATATATAATCCAAGTGACAGACAAAAAATAAAAAATAAAAGAAATTAAAAGTCGTGCATAATAACTCAACCAAAATCACACGTCCTCAAACAATGCTTACGCAAAAAATTGCTGGAAAAATTAATTTACATTATTTTTCTGTCTTGACCAATTAATTCCCTTCATACCTAATTAAAATCAGAGCAGTAATTTATAAAATAAAATGTCACCATCATCAGGTGCATGTTTTTTGTGCGTGTGTTTTTTCTTGAGGATGATGTCGATGTAAAACCTTTTTTTCGTTTTCTATACAAGAAATGCATATTTTAAAACTAAGTACGTGTTTCACCCCCGATATTTTAATTGAATATTGACTATTTTCTTTAATTTATTTATGAAACTATTTTAATTAAATTAAAAGATTTTTCATAAATATTCATTTGCATCAATATTTTTCTTTATCAGAATTTGCATCAATATTCATTTTCAATAATATATGATGATTTTAAGAGGATACAACGTAGCCATTAATTATAATTGTGAGTTTAATTTAACCTTTAAGTGTATTAATTCCTTTTTTTAGGTGAATGATAAAAAAGGGTATCTAATACTGGAAAATAATTATTATAACCAACCGGTAATAAAGTTTTGTAATAATTTTTTTTCGTGGAAAGAGAAAATTTGGTAATATTTATAATATAAACATTAGAAACTGATATAAAATTATTCTAACTAGAGAATGAGATAAAATTTTACATTAACACTCACTCCCACAATAATCATAGAAGTTTAGATAACTAATCTGTATAGATTAATTTTCAAGTTTTCACTAAATTTTTGTATTAAGAAATTATTTATAAAAATGTGTGTGTGTTTTTTTTTGTATATATTAACTGGCAATCAATACCTTTTCCGGATCCTATAACCAGGTATCCGAACAACCGACTATTCAAATTTCGTGCTTCATAACTTCCCCTCCAGACACAAGTATCTCCTCTAAGACTTGAATTCGAGATCTCAAGGGATCCTGATGGGTCTTACACCGCTAGACCAGCTATGCATTGGTAAAAATGTTTGTTTGTCTTCCAAGAATCATTTGTATGTAAAACTCAATTTATTACTTGATGAAAAACATTCTTAATATATCCATCTATAAAGACAACTTAAAAAGAATTTAAATTTGACAGATAAAGTAAATTGATATCAATGTTTTAAAAACCAGACCGTGCATCGAGCCAAAACGATCAGCGGATCATGGTTCAAATGATAAAATCGATTGATCGGTTTAGTCAAACCAGTGACATAGAATTATTTAAAAATTCAATAAAAAAATTTGTATGCACATGTAATAATATACATATATAAATTAAATCTATAGAAAGTTTAATAGTAAATATAATAATGCTATAATATATGAAATTCTCAATTAAATAATACCATATTAATACATAACTACCTAAAACATATGTTTGCTTTTTTAAAGGGTCAATTGTTTTTTTTTTTTTAAGAAAAATCATGGTTTTCTTAAATTGACAATTGCACATAGGTCCCCCAAGTAAGAGAATTAATTTCAGAGAGGTCCCAAGGAGTTGTTAATGACAACTATTAACAACTACAATAGCCTTGGTTAACAACTGAAGAAGTTGTTAATGGACCTGTCTGAAGTTATTCTCTTACTTAGGACTTATGTACATTTATCCCATTACTACTAGGCTAAAAAACAATCCGGTTTTATGGAAAACATTTTGGTTCTGAGTCTGATTCTAGGTTCTAACTTAATAACAACCCAACTCTAGTCCACTCTGGCTCAACTTTCAAAACAGTTTTTTTGGCTCAAATTGAGGCGTTAGTGAGTTCGGATGATGGTTCGACCCGTTGGAGTGCTTGATTTGATCAGATTCTTAAAACATTGATTAAAATATTATATTTAGGATCATAACAAGCTCTTTTACTAAATCTTATCCTGAGGGCCAAAATATTTTGTATGAAAGGGCCAAAACATAAAATCATAAATACATCTTGTCATAATAATATGATAAAGTACATCATAAATGATGTTGAACAAAGTTTGATATATTCCATCTTTTTTTTAATACATTTTTCAAACAAATTGAATAAATAAAAAAACTGGCTGAAATTAATCGAATGTCTTCATTTTTTTAAAATATCAATCTGATATATCAAAATTAACCTTGTATTTAAGATAAGATTATTCATGTTGTCCACAAATGTCAGTACATCTGAAATATTCTTATTGGCATTATTTTATAAGGATATTATTTCATGATAATAAATGACTGCATTCAATATTATTCTTATATTTTTATTCAGGTCCAAACAAATCTATATATAATATTTTATTTGTAGCTATCCGCAAATGCAACATTTTAGGCAACCTTTTTGTCACCACCCCACCTTATATTGCATTTTTTTTTTAAAGTCAGGCTTAACTCTGTTCAATATCTTGAAGTATTTTCTCAAGGACATTAATTTTTCTAAATTAACTGTGGTGCATACAACAACTTATTTTTTTTTAAGTGCATCTAACACCTAAAAGTATTTTCCAGAGCATCCATTATTATGAAGTATTTTTAAGGTACATATAGAATCTTAAAATATTCTATTTATACATCCAGCACTAAGTTATAAAATATACTTTATAGCGTTATTGGATGCACATAAAGTATTTTAGGGTATATCTGGATAAGGGTGAGGAGCTTCTTCACTTCATTATCTCTCCACTTCCTCTCCACTTAGTATCTCTACTATTGGATTTGCTTTTAATGGTGAAGATCTAATATAATTGAAAAATATTATTTTCTATTTATTATTGATTATATAATATTTTTCCAATTATAATAGATCTCTACCATTGAAAGCAAATCCAATGATGGAGATAGTAAGTAGAGAGGAAATGGAGAGACAAGTAAGTGGAGATGCCCTTGCCCGATCTGGATACACCTTAACCCTTTTCTTAGTAATATTTTAAGAAAACCCTCTTTTTCTTATACAAGAATCAAACAATATTGATTGTTAAAATATTTTGAAGATCCAATGAAATTTTCAGATCTAGATCATAGATTTTGTTAAATTGTTTATTTAAAGATTACTCATCATGGTCCCCCATGGATGCAGTAGGTTGGTGAGATCTGGAATTTTGTTTTTAACCTGGATTAGTTTACTGAGAAATAATTTGTCATAATCATATAATAAATAAATATTATACATGCTAAAGAATATTTGATGTTAAAATTATTGAAGATTTAGAAAATTAATCGCCACTACCATGTAATAAATGTACTCGATAATAATTTTTAATTAATTATATAAAATTACTTTTGAGTTTGTAAATTTTCATAACCTATCTAAATTTTGCCATTACATCGACTGTACAATTAGCATATATAGTATAATGTCACGAGTTTAAGTAAACTTTTCACAGTGTTACTTTTGTCAATAAATAACTATAAAAAATTTATGATTAAGTAATTAAAATATAAAAATGGCCACAATTTAGTATAAACATATTTTAAATATAAATAATTATAATTAAATTTATTAACATTCATAATTTATCATACTCAACAAAGGAAAATTTACAAAGTTTATTTATGAATTCCGTGAACATGATCAAATCCAAAAATCTAATGAGTTTAAGACTGAGTTAGCACGATTTTTAAGATATAAACACGAAAACAATAGATTTGGTGTGTTGATTTACAAATTTAACCAAGTTTGCAGCTAAAACAAGTTTAACAGTGAGTTGACACTATTTTACAGGTTAGAAACTCCAAAATGACAAATTTGGAGAGTCAATTTTGGAGTATGACCGCAATGTGTGCATGTGCAAATTACTCATTTCAACATGCCAATTAAATTCAACGATAGACATAGATGCTTTGAATGATTTATTTACGTGTGATCAAAGAGAAGGCTTTTAATCGGGGAAAATAAATAAGAAAAGATAAAGAAATTGTAAAATCCCGTAAAAGTGCACAAATTTATATATATGACAATGAGATGAACTAATATTTTGAAATTCAAATACAAAGTAAAAAATGCCCCTTCTTTAAGAAAGACCACAACTTTTTTTGAAAGCGTGCATTTGTATAGTGAAATCATTCAACAATTGGCTAATAAAATGTGGGGGATCGGTATACAAAAATTTGTGAATGATTTGAAAGTATGGTTTTGTTATTTGGTAAGTGAAAGTTGTTAATAGTTAATAAAAATTTCAAGTTTTTTAATTGTGAATGACATGAAAGTGTAAAATTGTTATTTAGTAAACAAAAGTTGTTAATAACTAATGAAATATAAAAAAGTCATTCTAGAAAACTTGTGATTGAGGTGCAGTCAAAGTTAAGGAATTAACTTATAATGTTATTAATTGAAAATCCGTGGTGACATGCTAATTTGTACTAGAATCAAATCCCACTTCACTACTTTGCTAAAAATAACTCCTCCCACGGCTTCGCTGGTGGCCAGCCCGTGCTGGCAAGAGGTTGTGGCATTTTTTTAACTAGGGGCTTTTTTACTCCTAACTTTAATTTTAAAATCTGAACTCTCAATTTAGAATATTGCATATCATTGTCATTGTAAAATATTGATACATCTCTATGAAATTTTGCAATTCTTGAGTCCTTTTTTTTTCTTTTCCATTTTAATGACTTCACTAATATTTAAATGAAATGTTTTTATGGAATGGAAAAGGATACTTTAATATGGTGAAAAATAAGTGTAAACATAAATAATTATAGTTCACCGCTTATTAAGTGGCTTTTCATTAAATATTGATAAATAAAAGTTATACTAATAATCACCATCTCTTTATAAATATCTATATATTTATAGGGAGAGTGACAAATAATATGTTTACGTTATATGGAACTCATCTCATAATTTTATGTATTGCCTCTCAAAAAAATTGCTAAACAGTGCCTCCTTGCGAAATGTATAGTCCAAAGAGCATGAATTTTGTTTAGGAACCTAAGTCTAATTATCTATAGTTTCACCTGGTAAAAAAAAAAATTATCTTTAGTGGGAGTAATCTTTCCTTAACTATGTTCAACATACCTTTAATTATTTGCGAATTAAAATATAAAACATTTATAAATAACTAAAGATATTTGCTCACATAATTTGAAGAAGAGTTACATATGCTTACGGTTCTATGTTGTTAGGTACACTGGGACAATAAATTCTACAATATGAATGTTTAAACGATTGAATCATACTTAAAATAAGTTTGTCATATCCATTAAATCAAGTTCTCTAATTACATAAGTCATGTCTCATTTATTTCATAATTATTTATAGTTAGATGATACTCCCTAGCTCAGTTCATCAACATAAGACATGTTTACCTAATTTGATTAGATTGAAAATGTTAGTTAAGTTAATTAAAACCACATGATATACCAAAACACCCTAACTATATTCCTTTTTTTGAGTGAAAGGGAAATAACTATATTCCTTTATTCCCACCATTCTTCTCTTGCTTATTTATTTTTAAGGAGCATCAATATAGATGATTTAGAGAAGATGTGAGAAAAAATATAAATATGTCTTATATTTAAGAACAAACTCACATCCTTATATAAGTCTTATATTTAGAAATGGAGGGAGTAATATTACAAAAATAAGATGCATTGTCACGTGTGATTGGTGAAATTGATGAATTAGGCATAAGGAATTTGGCATAAGTATTTTCTTAAATAATTTCCCCTTATTTTCGTTATATCTACATTCATGAATGGTTCATCAATCTTGGGAAATTAATGATGCTATAGGCTTCGAGAATATAAGGAGTGGTAATTTGCAGGGGTTAAGGCCTAATTTTACTTTGAAAGTTTTAACATATGAACAATTATGCATCGGAAGTATTTTCTAGTCCAAATTTGCTCTGATGTATTAAAATAGAGTAATTTAGCCCTTTTATTGTTAAAATATTAATTATCAATGTCAAATTTTTAATAGTCATCAACATGAGTTTTTTAACTGAATATGGCGATATTACTACATTTTGAAATTTTTATGGAAATTTTGAACCTAAAAAAACTTTTCAGGCAAAATCGGTCCTCAGCGAAAACTTCCAGTTTCAGAGTAAAATTGGCCCTTAATCCTTTATAATATTATTTGCTGGAAATGATAATGAGACAAAATGACGCTATAATCTTTGGCTTAATGGGAAGGCAATAAGATGATGATTAATAGATGCTCCTACTCGATCAAAAGAAATAATAAATTTTTAATGACAACGATGTGGGCATATGGATTATATATATATATATATATATATATATATAATTGTTCACCCAATAATCATTTATGAATAAAAATAAATATAAGGATATATATACTACTATCTCCGGTCCTAAATATAAGACATATTTGCCTAATTTGATTAGGTTAAGAAAGTTAGTTAAGTTAGTTAAAATTAAATGATATTATTCTCATCCTTCCTTTCTTATTTGTTTATTTTTTAGGAGCATTAAATATGGATAATTTAGGAAAAAAGTTGACAACAATTAAAAAGATGTCTTATATTTAGGACCAAACTCACTTCACTAAATAGGTCCTATATTTAGGACTGGAGTGAGTACAAAGTATTGTTTAATTCCTTAATCAGGTAAGATAAACATTTTTTTTTTGGGGATCATATATTCGACGTGAAAAGTTAATGTATATATCTCTCTCTCACACGCACACAATATAATACATGTATATATTTTATGATATGCAATATATTTTAAAAATTTAATTATTAATTCTTTCACCTAAAATATTCCAAAATAATTGAACACCTAGTTTGGTTATTAATATCTCCATTGTAATCTCTTATTGATATGAAGTTTCCTTTTGACATTCCAAATTCACAATCTTCTTTTATTTTTTTCCCCTAAAAACGTTTCTAATATGATTATACAAGATTTTTCCACTTAAAATACGTCTAATGAAAATTGGGCAACGTTGTTTCCATATTTGGTTTTATTTTTAAGTCTTAAAACTCATCAACAATAAAATTTCTGAGTGCTGGGTGTTCATTTGAAAAACTTCCAGGTATTTAAGGACTTTAACCTGAGTTACGTCATCACTAATTCAATAGGGATTCAATCTGTCGTGACTTTAATCTGATGTGGCAAACGTTCGTTTGTCTGTCCACTAATTTAGGGTATAAAAGTTACGAAATAATACTTCCAGGACATTTAGGATAAAAATATTTTCCGGATGCTGGAAGCTCATTCGAGGGAACTTCTAGGGCATTTAAGACCCGTAACCCATAAAGTTTAGATGAATTGATGCTCCCAAAATATGTAAATATTTCCATTTTTTTCTCATATTTAAATATATAAACTTTCTTAGAAATATGAAGGACACTAGGAAAAAACTAATTTTCCCCCGATTTCCTCGATCTATATATTTCCGCTGGAGTTGAAAAAAAATCAATACAAACATGAATTCTAAGAGAGATGAATCTAGTAATGTGAAACAACCTAGTAACTCGCTATAAACATGACTTAGTTGTGGTGGATCAGGTTGGACAAGCCTGCCATTTTACCATTTAAATCTATTACGTTTTGGTAAATTGACCGGTTGTGTAAATAGGTCCCAAGCAAGAAAATTAATTTCAAACAGGTCCATTGACAACTCATTCACTTGTTAACCAAAGCTATTGTAGTTGTTAATAGCTGTCATTAACAACTCATTGAGACCTCTCTGAAATTAATTCTCTTGATTGGGACCTATGCTCAATTGTCCCAAAGAAAGTAAACAACTACTAAGCTTTTGGATCAACTGACAAGGGATTGTACCAGCTTATTTAGTAGCTAGTCTCATGTTCGAGCCCTATATATACTGTCGTGATACTTACTATGAGGAAGTGAGATGCCTCCATTGTTGATTTATATTATTCATACAAAATGGACTAGTCGATTGCTAATAAAAGTGGATAGCTGTGCATAAAACCAAAAAAAAAAAAAAAAACCAAAAACAGAGAAGAAAACACTACTTAAAGTGTTGCATGTGGTTGAATAAAAGAAAAACATATAAAAGCAAAACCGCTACATTTTTTTTGGCAATATTTCTAGTTACTTTAAACATCACACAGTGTCTTTAAATTAATCGTTATTTAGTTGCTTTTGACTGTCCCATTAAAAAATTGTATTCCTTACAATAATAAGAGATTAAGTTAAATAACTTATTTAATTATAACATATGTTGTCTGTTATTAAATTATATATGCGTTAGTTCTTATAAGTTAGGTAAATTAGTTTTAAAAAAATGATAACTAATACATAATTTAAAGTAATTTATTGTATTTTCTTAATCTCTAAAAAGTTTAATTTGATCTTATATTAAAGACCATGAATATACTATAAAATATGCAGATTGCATAAATCTTTATAACCAAATCCATGACTTAATTATTCGTTTTCTTTTGGTCCAAAAATAAAAGACAAAGATGTCACTCATTAATTTATTTTTGGCCACTTAGTTAATCAAGCTTATAATTAGCCATGAAATAAACGATTTGATAAAAGGAGTCCAAATGACCTAGCCATTATACAATAATGTGTATTTAGTGGCTGACCCAAGGGTAAATAAATTAATTTAATATAATAATATAATGAATAGATCTAGAATACGAAAACATTTATTGACAAAATAAATAAAATAATAATGCTGGGCAACCAAACAATAAGTTTGTCTCATTTTATGTATTTATATATTTGAAGAGTAAGTAATACAAAACATATGATTATGATTTATGAGCATGGGATTATATCTCATAATTTTATTCATTCATTTGTTTAGTTATATGTCTCATTCATCTTATCATCTACATTTACCTGCTTATACACTTATGATATGCTGAGATTTGGGGGATTGAACTAGGCATTAGCAGTTGACAAAAAAAGAAAAAAAACCTAGACAGTTTGGGTGGATTTACAATGTAAGGATCTAATTTTTTTCAGATATGACGCACGTCATAATCCTCTTATATACGACATAAATTGCTTCCCCTACATTTAGATTTTAGATTTTTTTTTTAACTGAAGATTTTAGATATGTTTTGATATCTAATCAATCACCTTTTATTACTTGATCAGTAAGTTAGCAATCAATGACATATGTTTAATAATTAAATAAAAATTCAATAAAGAATAATTATTTACATCTATAATAATATACAAAAGGTTGACAGGAAATTGTATTATATATAAGAAATAAATGCATAATAATTTTAATTATAAATAAAATTAAACCACTATATAGATGAGTTTTTCTAAAAAAATAACATTATATAATTACAAATGTTTTGATATGTATTGGACATATCTTGAGAGGACCATTTTTTTTTTTTTTTTTTTTACTTTTTCAGTCTTTTTTATGAGGCCCTAAACTCATTCAAAATCTTAAAACACATTCTAGTTCTTAATTTAATTTGAGTTTTGGCTTAATCCATGCACCTAACTCTTGAGCTTTTGAGCTACTTCTCTCCTCCTCCTCCTTAAGTTGTGTTTGCTAAGTTTCCGTTATACTTTCACTATTCTGCTCACTTTATTCTTGCAAGAAGAATCCATTTAATTATAGGAAGTGCTCATCCAGTCTTATATATGGTTGTGGAATAACTTTATAGGATAGTGTCCCAGAGAACGTTACTTGGATTATGGTTTTGAACATGTTGCCGCCAACAAGTTTTAGAGTTATTTATATGTTGTTCTTGATGTATCCATTGTCATGAAGCCTAACACCGATGTTGCTAATTCTAGACAGCCCAACGTCAATGTTGCGACTCCAACGGCAATACCTATGCATGTAACATCTTATCTTCACTCCTAAAATTAACAAAAAAATCACGGAAGAATTATTTCATAATAAATGTGATTTATCCATAATTAGTTATTATCAATAATTTATCTAAAATAACTTAAATTGTAAGGATTAAATTTCAAATTATATTTGAGAAAATAAAAGAAAGTGTTAATGTATTAAGATTTGGTGGTATCAAATAGGAGTATCTAAAAATATATTTTCACTAAGAGATTGTGATTATTTACATGTTATGAAAAAAATGAATAAATACTTGATATATATTAACTATTTAGATTCTTAGAGAAGCATGGTAGATTTATATATTATTCAATGTTAAGATGTAGATTGAAGATAAGTAGATTTATATATAATGTAAATACAGGTATAAAAAAGTGTAAAAATCATAATTAAATCAGGCTGATTTGGATAATTAATCCGTGATTGTTATTTCCTATTTCATTTTGTTTGACTCCTATTATTTAATTCCTAATTGTATTCTTTATTATAATTTCCTTTCTTATCTTCTTCTAAACCTTTATAAATTGTAATTCTTCTTATGAATCAATACAAGAGAATATGATTTAGTCTTAAGTTCGCTCATGGTATTAGTGCCTAGGGGTTTGATCCTAACCCAAAGAGAGCGTTAGAAACAATGAGTTAGAGAGAGAGAGAGAGAGAGAGAGAGAGACGAGTTCAAGTCTAGAGTGTTTTTCGTCCAGATCGGTGGATCCCATTAAGTTCCCTCCTCTTTTTGGTTCAATTTTGAAAAATCCAGCAAATATGGATACTCAAACAATGGTTACTAACAAAAAAAATGAATGGAAGACAAAAATACCAACAAGCACGAGAATATCACTTCACAGTACCTGAACAATCTAAGGAGAAAGATTACCTTAGCAAAGAAGAGTTGCAGATATTTTGCTAGCTCCTTGCAAGAAACACTAAGTCTCCATCTATCCCTAATGTAAACCTTGTGCAATCAGGTAATTCGATAATAGCCCTTAATGTTGTGATGACTGGTGATGATATTTGGATTGTTGATTCTGTAGCTACTGATCACATGACCGGCAACAAAGGTTTATTCAAAACTCTTAGATTATGTCTTGAAAATCTTAGAGGTAAAGTAGCAAATGGAGTGATTACAAATGTTGTAGGAATTGGTTCTATTGTGTTGACAAAATATTAGGAAATCTACAATGTTTCATATGTACCTTCCCTTACTTGCAATTTGACATCTGTAAGTAGGGGTGAGCATTCGATCATTTGTTTCCATTTTCAATAAAAACCGAAATTACCGAAAATAAAATAGTGATAATTTTAGACACTGAACTGCAACCAATTTACTAAATTAAACAAATTTTGATATTGATATTATTTACCAAACATAATATTGTTTTATATATAAAATACTAGGTGCATTTTGAGTTTAACATTATCTATAAAACATATTATAGTATATATTAATCATAACAACTAAACAATAATGTAATATATATTATAATATTTTATAATAAATGTAAATATAGTACATAAGTTTTGGTTTTAACTGAATTATTTTTTTAATAACTGAACCAATACCGTAAACCAAAATTCTAAAAATATAAACAAACTAAATTAACCGAACCCAAAAAAATGAATTGAGTTCGGTTGGGTTTTCGGTTTTGAATATAATTTTCTCACCCCTATCTATAAGTAAATTGGTTAAAGAGAAAATATGTAGAGTGATTTTTTATGATATTAGGTACACTGTTTAGGATTTAAGCTTAAGAAGGACGATTAAGAGTTCTAAGAAATACTCTACTATCTTGAAGGCTTGCCTTTGAAGAATCAAGAAGCAAAGAAGTCGCTAGTTAGTTCATGTTCTAAGGAATAGGATGGACTAGAGCCATAATAATGGAAAGAAATGTCCCTAATATTTTTTGGGGTGATGCTATTTTAACAGTTGCTTATCTTATAAATCGTATGCCATTTAAAGTCGTTAACTTTTCCACTCCTATTCAAAAACTTCTTGAAACCTACCCCAATTCTCCACTCATCCATTATCCGCCTCAAAAGGTGTTTGGCTGTGTTGTGTTTGTCCACTCATCCATTATGCATTTATTTCTTGGACCTAGAGTGAATAAATGCATATTTCTTGGCTATACTCCGAGCAAAAAGGGTTACAAATGCTATTTTTCGACAAGAAAAACCATACTTTCAAAAGATGCATTGTTCTATAAAGATGATGCATACTATCCAAATTTACCCATTCAAGGGGAGAATAGTGGTACAGATTGAAATCCTAGAGATGCAACCATCTCCGAAATTTCTCATGAAGACCCAACCGACTCAATAACAGAAATCCAAGTCATACAACCCACACCAACAATCCCAAAAATTCCTTATGAAATCCCAACCGACACAACCACAAAAATCTCAATCACACCAGTTAGCCCTGAAACTGAGAAAACAAAGCCTAATAAATATGAGATTTGGAGGGGGATGAAAATGGAATCATTCTTGATAAGGGGAAACCTTGGGATTCATTGCTTCGAAAGATTTTTATGGAGTTTCATGTTGATTTTTGAAAGACCCCTAGAGGAACCCTTCTAGGCTAGGCTTAGGTTAACTTAATTAACGCCGAAACCCCGCACATTACTTAATTTAACCTAAGTTGATTGAGCTCAAAATCAAAGTGAATTTGCTAATTGTAAGGGGCTCCTAATCCAACAACCGGAACCCCGAATTGCCACTTAATTAATCCTAGGGTTTAATTTATTATTGGAACCCCACATAATAAATCAATACTCTAGGATTGATGCCTAACGCCACTCATGCAATTTGACAAATTCAAGAACCAATTAAACCTACTAATCGCAAGGAACTCTTAATCCTACAACCGGAACCCCGCATTGCAACAAGATTAACCTATTAGTCCCAAGTCATTGGTGGAACCCCAACCAATAAATTGAACCCAATAGGTTGAAGTCCAATGTTACTCAAGCAATTAGTAGATTTACTTGCTAATTTCTAAACACAAATACTTGACACCATGATCCACTAAACAAGAACCCTCATTTAGCACAAGATTTTAACAAGAAAACATATATTAAATGATGAACACATACAAATAAGATATGTTCAAGTCAATAGGTGCAATGTCAAGCATCCATACAAAGAAAATAAACAAGAAAAGTTGTTTCTACCACTCTCATATAAAGATATAGAATAAAATTACAACTAAATGCATATAACAATCCCTAGAACCCTAGATAAATTGAAATACACAAGAGGAAGAGAGAATAAAGAACAACACTCCCCTTTAAAGCTTCAAGCTCATCCCTTGGCTTCCACCACCAAGAATGGTGGAGCCTAACTGCTACTCTCTATGGAAGAACCAGCAACAAGGAAAGAAGGAATGGAACCCATGGATTTGGGGTGGAATGGATGAAGAAGATGAGAGAAAATGTGTGTTAGGGTTTGTGGTGGCTGTAGAATGGTTAGAATGGGCTAGGGTTCGACCAATTTGAGTTTAAAACAAGTAAGTATCGGGTTATATTTGATTTGGGTCGGATCCAAGTTGAAAAATCAGCAAAAATCGTGCATCAGAAAATCGCGTGTTCGCCGCAGCGGACACATTTGTCCACCGTGGCAGACCAGACAGAAAGGGGGGAAATGCGCACTGACTAATCCGCCGCAGCGAATAATGTAGTGAGATATATCCCCTATTTTGTCCACCTCCGGTCTTCTGTTGCTCGAATGCTCTTCCGATTCCGGCTCATTCTTCATGCAAACTTCTTCCTTTCACCTTGAATCTTTCTCCTTTGGTCCTTGGGCGACCCTACAAACAAAATTGCAATAAACAAGGATAAAAAAGTCCTAGAGATCAATTAATACAAACTAATCTCCAATTATGGCTAATTAACCTCATTTTCATGCTAATTCCAGTTAAAGGCCTATGATGTTCAATAAGCTTATATGGACCAAAATTGCATCTTAAATATGTTAAAAGCCTCCTTTTTAGCATAACAAAACAATACAAATATAAGGATTTGTCACTAACACACAACGTTTAATGGAAACCAATGTTGAAATCAATAATAGGGTGGCTGATGAAGAACAAGATGAGGAGGAGCAACAATCAAGTGATGAAAACACATATAGTAGAGTTTCTTCCCCTCCAAAGGATCACCATGACTTTGACTCGAGAATAGATCTTGAAGTGATGGGCTGGCCTATTGCACACCAAAAGGGGGTAAGAACTTGTACTATGGATCTTATTCAGAGATTTTTGTCACATTGTAACCTATCTACAAATATGTAGAGTTTTGTAGTTAACAATGCACAGGTAAAAATTCCAAACACTTTCCAGGAAGCCATAGCTATCCTAACTGGAAAGTAGCTGTAGAAGAAGAGTTGAGAGCTCTTAAAGAAAAGAAAACATGGGAGATTACAACTATCTCTCACGAAAGGGAGAAGCCAATTGGATGCAGCTGGATATTCATTCCCAATTTTAATCCTAACGGAAGCAACAACAAGTGCAAGGCCAGATTGGTTGCAAAAGAGTATACTCAAACATACGGAATCGATTACCAGGAGGTATTTACTTCGGTTGCCAAAGTTAGCACCATCAAAATATTACTCTCAATTACCACCAACCTAAATTGGTTCTTACATCAATTAGATGTTAAGAATGCTTTCCTAAATGGAGACCTAGAGAAAGAGGTGTACATGGAGGTTCCAGATGGTGTCAAAGCTCCCAACAATGTAGTGTGTAGACTTTCTATACCATTGTATGGTCTAAAACAATCTCCAAAAGTTTGGTTTGATAGATTCACTAAGGCAAGAAGATGGGATACTTCAAGGGCTAAGAATATCACACCTTGTTCACAAAAGGTAATGGTGACAAAGTGACGATCTTGATTGTCTATGCAAAAATGACATTGTTATAACTGGAAATTATGAAGGTTCCATAGCTCAGCTAAAAAGGACATTACCAAAGGAGTTTCAAGTGAAAGATCTCAGAAAAATGAGGTATTTTCTTGGCATGGAGATAGCTAGAACCAAGAAGGGCATCAATGTGTCCTAAAGCAAGTATACTTTGGATCAGTTACATGAAATAGGAGTGCTAGGCGCAAAACCAGAGGATACACCTATGGAGATTCATGTAATCTAGAAGTCAAAAAGGATGGTAGCCCTATTGGTGTAGAAAGATACAGAAGACTTGTGGGAAAACTAATATACTTGACTCACACACGTCCTGATATCAGTGATGCAGTGGGGATAGTTAGTCAATTCATGCACCAACCAAAAGTGGAGCATATGAAAGCAGTGACCAGAATTGTAAGCTACTTGAAGTTTAATCCAGGTCATGGTATCTTCTTCATGGAAGGTATAGCTAGAAATATGGAGATTTACATTGATGTCAACCATTCAAGAAACCTAGATGATAAAAGGTCAATAACATGTTATTGCACTTATCTATGGGAAAACTTATCTACATAGAGGAGCAAGAAACAAATTATTGTATCAAAAAGTAGTGCTGAATTTGAATTAAGAGTCGTGACATTAAGTGTATGTGAAGGAATCTGGATCATCAGATTACTAAGTGAGTTGAGAATCACATTCGAGGTATCACTGCAATTATGGTGTGACAAAAAGGCTAGAATTGAGATGACCATAAACCCGATATATCATGATTGCACTAAACATGTTGAAATTGATAGACACTTCATCAAGGAGAAGGTGGAAGCTGGTATCATGAAATTATCATACATATGGTCAACTGAGCATATTGCAGATATGATGACAAAGCCACTTGTTAGAGTCAAATTTGAAGGCTTTGAAGCAAGCTGGAAATTATTGATATCTATTCTCCAACTTGAGATGAGTGCTAGAATCATAATCAAATTAGGATGATTAAGATAATTAATCTATGATTGTCATTTCTTATTTCATTTTGTTTGAGTCCTAGTATTTAATTCCTAATTTCCTTTCTTATCTTCTTCTAAACCTCTATAAATTGTAATCCTTCTCATGAATCAATACAAGAGAATATGATTTGGTTTCCAGTTCTCTCAAAAGGATAATGAAAAATAATAATATAATATTATAATATTCAAAACAGCGCACAACCCTTTGACATATTGGGCAGGGGGTATGACATCATACCCTATGTGCCTTTTCCTTTTAACTGGAAGAGATAGAGAGGGAGAGACAAAGTAAAGGCGGTGTGACAAAATTTTTACGTCTAATTCAGACTTTACAGATAATTTAGGTAAGTAAAATCACATCTAATCATAAAACTTTCTTCATAAAAGTTATCCTATTAAATTAGATCTTTCTAATGGTAAGATTACTTTAAGGAACATAATATATTTTTGGGTTTAGCATTTAGAGTAAATAAATTTGACAAATAATGACCATGAAAATTTAGAGATGATTTAATAGTTGAGCCTTATTGTTGGAATTACTATTTGAGTGATCAGAAGGTTTAAGAATAGAAAAGTTTAGATCTATATAGAGACATATATAGTTAAAAAAATCTTCAAATAACTCAACGAATTATTCATATGTATAATACATTGATTGCGGTAGATTTAACTTGTGGCTTGTGATAAAGCTCTTGAGCATTGTGATATAAAGTGCTTGGAGAGATGTAACTACTTTTCTCTTATTTTGTAGGGAAAATCACATGGAGGTCCCACATAAGGCATTTAATCATAACAAGGTCCCAAACAATCATCAAATTACATTGAAGTCCCAAGAGACCTGGATGTAATAGTGCACGCAAATGAGCTGGTATTGACAACTCAATGGGTTGACAACCCAGGTCCCTTGGGACTTCAATGTAATTTGATAATTGTTTGGGACCTTGTTGTGATTAAATGCCTTATGTGGGACCTCCATGTGATTTTCCCTATTTTGTATACTTGCATGCGGTTTTTGGGTAATTTTAAACTTGATAATATATACCATTTTAAAATGGTCTCATGACAGTCAATTTTTAAAATAAAAATGGTTTTATTTATTCTTTTTCATAAGTGGATTGAGTACATGTGGTATTGAAAATGAGTTGTATCTATGACATGTAAGTATAAATTATTTTGTTTGATTGCTCTACAAATGCTATGAAAGGAGTGTCGGACATTAAGTTGATGGGAGAAAACTTTAGATGTATAAAGGGGGTGAAAAACTATCTACATCCTAGAGGTATAAGGTGAAAGGTCATGAGGTGTACACTTGTTGGATCTTGGTCTGATATTCCTTATGGAATGGCAATGACACCCTACATGGTTCAATCTTATACTCTTTGGATTTTGAACAATCCATATCACTTGATTGAAGAGCTTGTTAATTGAGCTGATAGTATGAACTCATGGATTCAGTCAGAGGTATAAGGTGATGGTTTTGAGGGAAATTAATGGTGTTATTTAATATTAATAAATGTTTAATTCCAAGAGTATTGTGATGATATTATTACAATTCTTTTACAATTGTCTCACTTGACACCTCATAAGCACTTGTTTGTATACATAGTGATGGGATTGTTAGTTGTTGAAACTTTTATCTCACCCCCCCCCAACGCGGAAAAATAAATTCAACACTTTTCAGGTGATAACTCTAAAGCAAGTCCTTCGAGGAGGGCATCAAGATTTAGCCATTGTGCTTAAATATTGTATATTATTACCTTAGGGCCATTTCATATACTCTTATTTATTTTAAATTGAACATTTTATCTATATTCCTTTGATTATGTACGACTAGATAAGTGCTGGAAGATGGCTGAAGGCCTCTAAACATTTGCCGGTGATTGGAAAATTTTGGATCCACTTTGATTTTTAAGTCATCACTTCCTATGTTCCTAAATATAAGACATAATTGACTTTTTTTAAGAGATTAAGGAAGCTAATTAAGCCACTTAATTATAATATATTTTTTGTATTATTATATTATATGTTAGCTTATAAGTCAAATAAATATTTTATTTAAAGGCAAATCAATTATAAGTATCTTATTTAGCTTTCTTAGGATTTTCCAAAAAATCCAACTAGATCTTATATTTAATAATGAAGAGAGTATTTGATTGTTTGATAAGTGAAAACTTAACATCCATGATAATTATCAATTACTAGTTTCATACTTTTCTATCATAGATAAATGATAAGAGATAAGTTTCAATCTTTTAACCATGATAGGTTTTTAAAGTTAACTTTAATCTTTTTCAATAATGGTTAATTTGATTTAGTAATAATATTTTATTCACAATAGCAGTAGAGTTTTCAATGATTTAGTTAACCTCTTTTCTACACAGTTAACGTGTAAATAGGGTATTTAAAATCTTTTCTACTATGGCACTCTTTTAATATAACATTTTCCTTTTCTATCATAGTAGATATGTTTTAAATGAATGTTTGGTTAAGTATTGTTTAGTTTCTGCTATAAGAAAAAGATTTTACAATGCATAGGTAGTTTCCTGACATTACCAAAATCGAGCAATTCGGCAAAAAGAATTTGAGGTGGGGCAAGAATGTGTTTATACTATCCTTGATTTGCATGAGATAGCTGATGCACTTAGTCAATCTGCACCACTTCCAAATGCTAAACAAACCAAGAAAGATGCTTAGGCTTGTGCTAATAAAGTTTGCAGACATACTCTCATTAATACTTTATCTATCAGTTTGTTTGATGTGTACCATGTCTACATGGAAGCTAGCAAAATGTGGGAATCACTTGTCCTCAATGCTGAAAAGAAGCTGGAAAACAAAAGTTCATGGTTGGAAATGTCTATAGGTGTGAAATGCCCAACGGGAAGGATATTAAGCTTCAAATCAACAGGTGTCATAAGCTACTTGAGGAGCTAAGAGCTAAAAAGATTAATTTGCAAGATGAGTTTATTATTAGTGAACTAATCAAAAAGCTACCAGAACTAGGGAATGACTACAAGCATCAATTGGAACAGAAATAGAAGTAGTCATATCTAACAGATCTGATCACTCATATCATTACTGAAGAAACCAACAAAAAGGCTATATAAGATGCTAAAGCAAAAGAAGTAGATTTAAAAGCAAATATGATGGACAATATGCAAAGAGGTAAAATTCCAAACATAAAAAACTCTAATAAAGCAAAATCAAAATTTTTATTACAAGCCTAAGGATTCTAATCCCAAATTTAAAAAGATTGGAAGTTATTATGTTTGTAGAAAGTCAGGTCACCATACAGCGTAATGTTAGAAAAAGGCTATGGGAGACGATTCTAAAAAAGGTAATATTCCTCCAAAGCAAATATCAATTTGGTTGAAAGTGATGGTGGGAGTAGTGATGACAAAGTCATTGCTGCAATTGTCTCTCAAGTTCTCTTGGTTTTGGATGTGAAGAAGTAGGCTATAGATTCTGGAGCTACCAAACCCATTTGTACAAACAAAGAATCGTTTACCTCCTTTGAATAATTTGAAGAAAGGGAAGACCACATCTACCTTGTTAATTCTTGAATCGCTAAGGTTTTGGGAAAAGGAAAAGTTGTATTTAAACTATTTGGCACTAAACGATGTATTGTATGATCCCGAGGGCAGAGCTAATTTGGTCTGTATAACACTACTTGGAAAGGATGTGTTTAGAGTTCCTTTTGAGTTTGACAAGAATGTCATAAATAAGAATAATGTATTGATTGTGAAGGGCTATTATAATCAGGATTTGTTTGTGCTCAGCATTGTGAAATGAATGATACATCTTCTTCTACTTACTTGATTGACTCTTTTGATATATGGCATTCTAGATTAGGACATGTTCATAAATCATATATAAGTAGATTGAAAAATCTTGGGATAATTCCACAATGTAAAAATGATATTAAAATAAATGTGAAGTTTGTGCAGAAACTAAATTAACTAAAAAGACACCTTTTCCGACACAAAGAGAAACTTAGTTATTGTCCTTAGTTAATACTAATCTATGTAATCTTAAACAAACTGAGACTAGAGGTGGGAAAATGTACTATATTACTTTTATTTATGAATTTTCAAGATATACCATAGTGTATTTGTTGAGAAATAAGGATGAAGCGTTTGATAGTTTTCTTTTGTATAAAGCAAAAGTAGAAAATCAACTTAATAAAAAGATTAAAAGAGTTAGGTCAGATAGAGGAGGAGAACATTTATTGGTAAATGATTTTTGTGATAAAGGGGGGATAACCCATGAAGTAACACCTCTCTATATACCTTAGTCTAATGATGTTGTAGAAAAGAAAAATAGAACCTTAAAAGAAATGATGAATGTTTTGCTTCTGAGTTTTGCTACACCTAATAACTTGTAGAGAGAAGCTTTGTTGTCTTCTTGTTTTCTACAAAATAGAATACCCTATAAGAAAACTAAAAAAATTACCCTATGAGTTGTGGAAAGCTTTTTTTTCCTAATCTCAAATATTTGAAGGGATGGGGTGTGTAAAATCCTTCTTCCAATTACATAACTAATTTAATAATACCTTTCCAAATGGGAGTAGTTTTTTTTTTGGCCAAACACATGGGATTAGTAACTAACCTAACTATGATAGAAAATCTTTTTACATAACAAATCATGAAACAACTATCATAGTTAGAAAAGATTTTTTCTAAAAAAGAGAAGGTCATCCATAATAGAAAAGATATTTACTAATAGAGAGGTTATTATGGATATTTAAAATTTACCACTAATGTTGCAAGTAAACTATGTTAGAAATAATTAGCCTAATATGGTTACAAAAACTTAACTCAAATAGAATAATCAACTCATAAAACATGATTAACTTTGTTAGAAAGAAATAACCTAACATAGTTATAAAAACTTATTTATATAATATAGCTAACTATGTTAGAAAGACTTTCTCCTAAGATAGTTGTTAAAGTTTTTCATAATATCAATTAGAGATTAACCATGTTAGAAAAGAAGCTCAAATTAACATGGTTATTTAAATTAAAACATACTTAAATATTCCTTTAACCAAAACTTTCTGAAAAGTCATTACCTATAGTCAAATAGATCTAACCATAACATGAATGTGATAACAATGTAAATATCTAGGGCCTCATGCCACTAGCTGGAAAACTCATTGGCTAGAGAATATATTAACAATCATCCAAAATATCCAAAGTAATGCAGAAGCAAATAAACATGGTTAAACAGTTTGGCAATAATCACGAATAAAACCAAAATCTATCTCACAACTAAGCTAGTGAAATTCAATTGGTCCCTTCCCTATCCTAATCGAGAGCTTTCACCTAAAAAGTTGAGCAACGAAGTGAGACAATTGTCTTAGTAATACACTAGTTCTACTCTTTGTATATGTGAGTGTGTGCTAATAAAGTATCAAGTAGGATTTATATATATATATATTATCCACCTATGCATGTATACGAACATGAATCACCATAATTATATAATTCTTATGCGTTGGAAATGGTTAAGTCATTTATTCAAAAACATGCATATCAATCTCCTTGAGTTGAGGGTCAAGAGTAAACCAAATCTTAACGATTTCCTAAATCTTAGGGAATGATAAAGCCTAAAATGTCATATCTTTAATTAAGGACGCTTAGCAATTCAGCCTATCCATAAAGGGATGATTAACCACTCAATAGGCCAATTAAGGGTCTTATCACCTGTTAGTATAATTACTCAACCATGAATGCATCAATCAATCAATAGCTTAACACAATCCACAATAATGCACAATAATGACCGATTTGATCCCACAAGACATTTCTATACAAAATATACACCTTTCATAAGCAATTTATAATCATCAATAAGTATATCAAAATAGTTCACAAACCTCCCATGAACAAGACACAAATATGTTGGATGAGTGGAAAGTGGTTACCTCTTGAAGCCAAGGAAATGTTACCACAATCTAAGGTCTTCATGTTCAATCTCAACCACAACTTATCTACATATTTCAAAACATAAAATCACATAATTAATTATTTAATCAAGTGGCCAATCACAAACCCTTGGTGACTTAGTCCCCCCTAAAGTCTAATTTGTACTTTAGGTTTCCAATTTTAAATAAACAAAAATTAAAAAATAATAATAGTATTAAAGAGGCAAACCCAGTGAAAGACGATGTTCTCAATACCATGGCCACATATGTGAACCTTAAAATCAATGGCTGGAGGGCCGCAATCCAATGTGTTTTAGATTATTGGGTCTTCTTTAATCATATAATTTTCTTTATTTTTTCTTTCTTTCCTTCCTTTCTTTTATTGTTTCTCCATCCTCTATTAATGTATATATTTTTTATTCCCTTCACCCTTTCTTTTCACCGAATAGCTACAACCACATTTTTTCCATTCTCTTTTTTTTCCTCTCACTTTCGTCACCTTTGTAAAATCCTTTCTTCCAAAATAATAATTAACCAAATTAATCAAAATTAATTATAATAACTCTTTTACCAAACTGTAATTATTGGACCAACTATGATATGAAATTGTTTTACTAATCAATACAAGAAACTAATATAGGTAGAAAAGCTTCCAATCCATTTAATGAAAAGTAATCCATGATAGAAAGAAAATTTCTTATAAAAGGCTATCATGGATGATAGAATTTTAACTCATTAAGTTGAACGCCAATCATGTAAGAAAAGTGTCACCTAACGTGGTTATAAGATTTAACTCATAGCAAAAACAATAACTTATTAAGGGCTCGTTAAAAATTTTAATGTTTAACTATGTTAGAAAAGAATCATCTAACAGTTATTGAAATTCAACAAATAAACCAACAGACTAACTATGTTAGGAAAATGGATTGACTAACATAGTTTTAGAAATAAGCTTACTATTGGATAACTATGTTAGGAAAGAATATACCTAACATAGTTAATAAAAACACCTTGTAAAATTGCATGAACTAACTATGTTGGAAAAAAGGTTTTCTTACTAACATACTTAGTAAAGACTTTCCATATAAATTTATAAGTTTACCATGTTAGAAAACAATAACCTAACATGGTAAATAAAATGAACCTTGTATGTAAAACTTTGCCTTTCATTTTAAAACCATCAACATACCAACATTCTACCATACTTATCAGGATAATATTTTCTAATCAAACCTATAACACCATTTCCAATACTTACATATAAATAACTCATCATCTGGTACTTGCTTAAAAATAAAACCATCTAATACTCAAAATGATAATACTCATAAATAACGGTAAAAATTTCAAAATTTTTTATAATAACCAATATGGTTGTCCGAAATCCGAATTTGCAAAATCTCATATTCAAATAACATAAGTCTCATACCATAGTACTAATTCAATTTCAAAAATATTTAAAGCAATTAAATTAAAAGATCAAATATTAGGGTCATGGAAAAAGTAAATAACATAACATAAGCTTGATGAGCACAAAGGAACCTTCAAGGAACTAACGTATGATTTTAATTCAACCAATTATATACCTATAGTCTGTCACAAATTCATGGTTTCAACATACATTTTAAAATTTTCCAAATATAGAGGAAGTAATTATTTAAATTCTCAATAAATTGTACTCATAAAAAGTAGTATAATGTGAAATATGCAACTCTTTGTATCACTATCCACTCTTATTCCATTGACTGAAGCCATAAGCTAATACACATTGTCCAATAGAAAACTAATTCATTCAACTAAATTATCTCAAGCTCACAAGTAATTTAGCTGTGCTCAGCAAAATTTTCATAGCTCAATTCTAGACTATGGCTTCCCTCCTTAAAGAATCAAACTAATGAGGTGTCACATATCCCACAACTCCAATGCAATCCTGGCCAAAGGAAAGCATGGAAGGAGGGGCCTGACAAGTGCCATCCATTGTGTTCTGAGTGATGGCATACCACATGATCCATAAATATCATGTAAAGTCCTTTCCTAAACTTAACTCATCATAAATGGAAATGAAGTAAGTGAACTCAACTTATATCGGTATCTACAAACACGCTTGAAAGAGGTAAACTCAACTTACTTCCAATGAAATAGGTAAAAAAGGCATGCTTAGAAAAAGGAAAAAAGTGTATTATTGTATGATAATTACTCAAAATAGAACTACACATAATTTACAAGCATATGAAAGCATCTTCCAAAGCTACCTAGTCTCGTTTAGCTCACACAGATGATCACAAGGAATTACTCCAAATTCTCAATGGCAGTCTACATATTTAAACATATAAATATCTATTAACATATTATGTAAAACTATTCTAGAATCAACTAAAATTTTAATAGGGTTAAAAGAGAATATACGGTCGAACCTATGGCAACAAGAGTTAGAAGAGTGGATGAGCGAAGAGAAGAAAAGCGAACCTGAGTGTATGGGAACGAAGAAGAGGCACATATAGATTCTAAGAGAAGGTAGGAAATATCTATATATAGGAGAGATACTAGGTTTTGTTTATCTAATTTAAATTATAATTCATTAGAAAAATCATGTACTTATCCTAATAATTTTATATTTGTATCCACACACATATCTCAAAAAAACCCATAATGCTAAATACAGGAGATAGACTAAGTTTTGTTAATTTACTATGTACTCTACAAAAAAAATTATAATACTAAATATCTCAAAAACACGGATGTTATGAAACCTCCTTGAAAACACAATTTTCAAAATGGAATTTTAATCATAACCAAGATCCTCCACGATAGTTGAACACTTACATGTGAAAAACAGTGTTTAGTAACAAATTAGTAAATAAGGCCTTAGGCCTCTACCGGAAACGCATCGGCGTAGGATGATTAGATAACTATGTATCAGTTATCCAAAATAGTTTCCCATCAATCCGGAAGCGAATAAATATTTAGTAGATGGGCAATCATAAAAACAAGGAAATTAATGACATAGAAATAAAAGTTTGATAGTATAAATGTGCCCTAATAAGTGTGGCAATATACATATTCACATTTTGACCAGGAATGGGCCTTACCCTAGGCTATCTGGTACTTCCTGGTGCCAAATCCAAACGATACCAAGAACGAGTTTCCACCTGAAAAGGGTTTAACAATGGGGGCTGAGGAGTCCAACCTATTAAGTACATAAGTGGGTGCAAGTGAGGTGTGTCAAGCACGATTGACTTGTCTCAAAACTCCATGTTTAATAGGGTGTACATCTACAAGGGTCTCTCCGATTGAAGGTAAAATACAATTAATGGTTGACCATTTGATTCGAAAACCCTTATTTTTCAAAGTATTGTAAAGTGATAAAAAATCGCTTATAAGCCTATTCAAGTATTCATACACCATTTAGTCCAAAATTGTAGTGAATTTCTTCTTCACAAATTATTTAGTTCAAAACTATAGTACACATAATTTTTGTAAACCATCATCATTTCAAAATATAACTCAACAGAGTCTCTTCCTTAAGAGGAATGCAAAAACTCATGATTTAAAGCCTGTAGGCCTATCCCTCTTCTTGACATGCGCACATAACATGATATACCACCATAATTAATTATGGTTTATAAAAATGACGATGCAGTGTCCCAATCCTATAATTCCATCAATTCATTTAAACTGCCTTATTCCCTCAACAAGGCCCATGGGCAAAATGATATCCATTTGGCTGGTCATGTAACCACTTACTGAGCACCTAATACAGGTTGGCCAAAACCCTC
The DNA here is from genome assembly GCA_037074515.1 of Mimosa bimucronata. Classification (NCBI taxonomy): domain Eukaryota; kingdom Viridiplantae; phylum Streptophyta; class Magnoliopsida; order Fabales; family Fabaceae; genus Mimosa; species Mimosa bimucronata. The sequence goes on from CM073446.1 coordinate 10,948,808, forward strand.
GAGTCATCACGTCAGACTAGGGGTGTCCGTACTGTCCTAGTCCTGGTGATCCTATCACAGTTAAAATATATACTAATACCATTAATCCTATAGAAATCATTAAATTACAGAAAAAACATCCCAAATTTTGAAATTATACTCAAACCCAAGATTTCCAAAACTTTAAATAGTCAAAATGCATTCCAAACCAAAATTCAACAAACTAAACCAATAAAGACCTATGATCAAGTCCTATAAGTGATTTGAAATAAGAAAAATCTAAGAACCCAAACCTCAGTTCGGATTCCCCATGAAATCATAGAATACCACCAAGAAACTTCCAAGAAAACAAGAGAAAATGAAAGAGGAAGGGTCTACAAAGTATTACCTATGATGAAGATGCTTCAATTTTCCCTTAGAACCATCTAAGATTAAACCTTAGTAGAGGGAATTGCTTCCTTAGTCACCTCTCAATCAAAAACTCTCAATATTTCAAATAAAAATATGCTTAAAAACTATCTATAGGCTGCAGAAATTGAGCCTTCACTGTGGGTCTGCTCCAGTGATGCCACGAGGAACTCCTTAGTATTCCTCTTTATTCAAGTCTACACCGTGGGTTCACTCCGACGAATGAGGAACATCCCAGAACTCGCTACTGTAAGTGCCTTCATCTTGGCTTTGCTCTAGTGAACCCATAACCAAGAGCATTTACCTACTCTCAGCCTAAAATCTCATCCCTCACTCACTTTGGCTTCGCACTAGGGAACCCACGGTGTGTCACTCAGACTTTTCCCTTCTTCTTTCTCCTAAGGCCTTCGACACCCTCCATTTCACATAACCATATCCTACATCAAACTTTATACATCCCTTAACCTTCTTTCCTTAAATTGTAACGTCCTAAGCTACAAACTAGGAAATTATGATAGCCTAATAATGATCTAAATGTAAAATTGAGGTTGATTAAGGTAGTTGAAGGTTTTGAGCCAAAATGGAATTGTGTCAGTTGGTGATGGTAAATAGTGTAAAGGGATATCAGGTAAATTTGATTGGATTAGATTGTTTGAATTGGAAGTATTGAGGTTAATTTGGGATTGATAATCTTAGTACATTGATAGATCATGGGTGGTGAGGGTAGAAAGGAAATAGAAGTTCCGTGGTGAAGGAGGCACAAGTATCACTGCAGTAAATGAACACGAAGAGAATCAGGTTATTGCCTCATTCATCTCGACGAATGTTGTTAATTTAATAAAGATCCCTTTTTGGATCAATCATATTTCGAGAGAGGAAAAGGGCTGAGAAAGGGAATGGAGACCTCTGTAAGGGATTGGTTCTAGAGGTCCCAAGGAGTGATTTGGAGTACCCTCAAGCTATGTAAGCTTCCTTCTTTTCTTTCTCCTTCTCTTTCTCTTAGATTTGGCTTGATTTTTCAAAGAGAAATTTTAGGCTTTAATGGTTTTTGAAAAATTTGGGTTGATGGGTGGTTTATAATCCTTCTCTATACTCATTCTAACTCTTTTATCAAATTATATTGTTGGGTTTTGGCCTAGGTTACATTTTGGCCCTTTAAAGTTTTGAAAATATAAGGTTTGAAGGGAGCTCTGAATTTGATGATGAATTCTAATAATTTGATGGCTCTTATAGGTTTATTGATCCTAGTAAATGATTCATAATGGTTTAGTTTGTTTAGATATGAGTTAGATTGCATTTGGTGATTTAAAATGTTGGAAATCCTAAGCTAAAGGGAGATTTCAAATTTAATAGTGATTTGAGGTGAATTAATTATTCTTATAGGTTCATTGAGGTTATTGGATGATTTATAATGGTTTAGATAAATTTGGGATTTGACTGAATGAAATTATAGAATTTTTGGTGAACCTAGGTTTGACTTGCGCTATGTATTGCGAATCAAGGAGTAAATTGTTGCCTTGAGGATTGAGATGGGTCATACTAGTTATGAATTTATGGTTGTAATTTTGGGATATTTAACTATAATTTGATTGTGAGAATTAGCCATTGGGTGACATAGTTTATGTTGGAAGAAAAGAGAAATTGAGATTGAGAGAAAGTTTAGGGTTATGTTGGGAGTTATTTTTACCTAATGGAAGTATGAAATTGTGTGAATTTCTTAAAATACCTGTTGGGCCTTTAGAGGGGATTTGATCCCTAGTTGTGATTTGAGCACTTGATTAAGAGAGTTAATCATATGTGTGTTATTTATTCTGTAGAATATCATTTATTGAGGTGAGCATGGAGATGCCGAATTTGTAGTAGCTTTACCTTTGGATAACAAAGAGGTAACTACTTTCCAATTGTCATATATGTGTATGTTGGGTTAGTAAGTATTTTATTGAATTATCTTGCATATGCGTATGCATATGCAAGCATGATTGGGAAATTGATTATGTTGACATAAAATGTCATGTGAGACTTTAATACTTTTGAACTATGCATTGTGATGCATTGAGCATGATTTGAAAAAGATTCTAGTTTTTGAAAAGTCGAGCATTTACATAGTTTAACTATGAGATAGCAAGTTTGCCATTTTGATATATGAACGAGATGTGGAGTTGAATGTGTTGATGTTGAGTTATTATTTGGTTGCATATGCATTGAGATATTCCTTATCACATGATAAGGCCCTCAACGGCCATTGAGTGGCTGGAGAATTCATCCTCCTTGTGAAAATGATAGGCCTATTAAGGCTTAGAGATCGTCCCTAAGTGTAGGGGATAGGCCTTCGAGCTTGGTTGACTTGTTAACCACCTAAGGAGGAGAATACTTATGAATAAGTACTTGAATTATGGTGAGCTATGCTTATATGTACACAATTTTTAAAAGAAAATAATAATTATATTGTGATAGATGTGATGTGATGATTGTACATATTGGCAAATGTACTTGTATAGGTCTCACATTGGTACCTTGCTAGCACATTCGTACATGTATGGCGAGTAAGGTGATGTTTAGTGAGATGCAATCTCACCGTGTTTGCTCAACATTTTTCAGGTGACAATTCTAGTGTAGGAGCTTCAAGGAAGACACCAGCAGATACTCATTAGGCTAAGTGAGGCTTATTCCTATGACATGATGCATGAATTTGTATATTGCCAAATTTAGGGAATCTCTTTAGTTTCCACATGTTTTGAATTATTTGGATAATTGTTTCTAAATTATTGTGCTAACTGTTAGATATAGGCTAGAGGCTTTTATTTATGAATTGTTATTTGAGACTGGTCATCCTTCCAGCATCTGGATTAGTTTTTATACTTACTTGAAATGATGATTGTTTATAGGTCAGAGGCCTTTGGTTGATGTGGTTGTGTTCTGGGACTAGTGTGTTTCCGGCAAATGACCTGAGGCCTTTGTGATATGAATTGATGAATGTCGTAGTGATATCCCATGCATGTGACCTCGGGTTTTTGGGAGACTCTATTAGCCTTATTATGTTTGGGCCGTGGAGTTTGGATGATTTGTTGATAAATTTATGGATAACTGAATTGTTGGTGTGTATAAAGGTTTGGAAAATTAGAAAGGAATGTGTATAATTTAATTGTTGGTTTGCTTAATGTTTTGAAAATGAAAAGGGTATATTTTTTTTATGGTGTACCATATAGGTTAGCCATTTTTCTAACTTAGTAAACCTTTGAAATTGTTTAGAAGAATTCTTTCCTAACTATACTAGTAGTTAAGTCCTTTTTCCTAATATTAGGTTCAACTATTTTATATGAGGAACTTTTAATAACCATGTTAGAGTTTTCCCTTTTCTAACATAGTTAACTATTTAAGGATTTATCAAGAATTTTAATATCCATGATGGGTTGTTTTCAAAATTGTTTAGCGAATTCCTTTTATATTATGGATAGACCTTTAATGATCAGTAAACATATTTTCTAATTACGGTAGTCCTTCAACAATCTATTTGGCATGGATAGACCTTCAATGATCAGTAAAAGTATTTTTCTACTTATGATAATCCTTCAACAATCAATTTGGAAAACAAAAAATGTTTAAATAAAAATGTATCAAGGGGGGATGTTTCTATTTATAAAAATAAACAAGATTGATTTCAAAAGGTTTTTCTTTGCCGTGTGAGGTTTTGAAACCTATACATGTAGAAACAGTTGACCTTCCATATGAGATTATTGGAATCTCTGTAAGAATGTTAATTATGAAATTTATCCTTCAAAAATATTTTAAATAAAAACAAGAATGACTTATTTCAATAAATAAAAATACAAATTAATAAAAAAATCATATTTTTTAATTAAATTAAACAAATATTTTTCCTAAAACACAAAACTCAGTGACACATCTTTCTACTTCCAAACTACATGGGTTTTGATCCCTCTAAAAGGTATGTAAGCCTTGGGGTTTCATTCTAGGTTAAGTCCAACTATGTGCATAATTATTTTTGTGTGAATTTTTTTATCTTTTTTTGGGTAGTTAAAATAAATTTCTAGGATACATTAATCTAAAAAATTAATTTAGGGTAATCATTGTCATGATTGAGTGTTGTAAGGTGCCTAACACCTTCACCATGCACAATTGACTACCGAACCCTATTTGGTTTTCAAAGACTATTTATATTGTTTATAAAAGGTTTCCCAAAATTAGCATATTAAAATTTTGGTGACAACTATAATGGCCTAATTTTAGGACTCTGTGTCCCACATTACTTGTATAAGTGAGGGTCCAAGTATATATAATATAACTTGTAATTATCGACAAGTTAATGGTCCAAAGGAGAAGTGGACCTCACGACACAAGAATGGGCCACAAGAAGGCAAATATAGTGTAAATCCGATGATTTCACCCAACACAAGAGTTATATATGGACTGGACACTTTTTACTGAATCCTTTTGTGAAAATTTCAAATAAATATTTTAATAAAATAGCTTATCAGAAAAGCTTATATTTTTGTGATTTCAGTTTGGATACCTTAAAGTTTCAGTTACAAAGGCATAAACAGATCTTCACACACATGTTAATTGCCTAAAATTCAGATCCCGGATTTTTACTTCCATCGTTCAAAATTTGGTAGTATAATTATAGCAAAGTTGGTATGCATACAGTAGTCTAATTGCATTAACATTTGTAACTATGGATTTTTTTGTCATTGACGTATTTGAGACATTCCCAAAGTTTACTTGGGCTCATAGCCTATAAAAGGCAGAATGTGAATATGGTCCATGCACCCGGCTCTTGAACTTTCGAATTAATTCTTTCCACCTCATCTATTTATTGTGTTTGCTAAGTTTATGTTATACTTTCGCTCTTTTTCTCATCTTGTTCTTGCTAAAAGAATTCTTTTAATCTTGGGCAGTATCGAATCCAACAACGTCTTAGAGTACGCAACTCGGATTATTGCGGTTCTAAACTTGCTGTCGCCAACATCACATCCTCTAAATTTTTCTACCCAATAAAAACACGACAACTTATATCATTTTAATTCCATTGGCTCATGAATCATATAAAATAATTCAAAATTTATTTTTTTAAAAGAAAAATTAAACACTTTAATTTGAAAAAAAAACAAAATTAAAACCTAATTTTTTATTAAAAATGTGAATTATTTTAGGTGAATAATCATCCAGCTAGGGTTAAAACAAGCTGAGTTGTTGAGTTTTAATTGGATAGAGTTTGAATGATATGGCACTTTTAAAGCATGTAAGTATTTCTCAGTAAATCATGCAATATGACCAACTTCTATGTTAAACTTAATACATGATTAAAGGATGTATATAGGCCGTTCAGTTTTTCTTGAAAATGATTAAGAAAATCAAAACATAGAAAATATGACATAAATACTTAAGATGTCGTTTGATTTTTATTTCTGAAATTTCTTTTAATAGTTTGTGAGAATTGAGTCCTTCAGATGGTTGATAGGATTTTGTATTGTGATGATAAAATAACATTTTGACTCTCAAAATAATAAGTAAAATAGTTACCCCTTTGTTTTACTTAAATTAAATAAACACCCTCCCATTTTTGAAAACATATATAAAAAATTTAAATTATATGTTAAACACACACACACACACACACATATTTGAGATCTCATTTCCATACACTCAATTGTTAATTAACGATCTTAAATTTTATATTTTACTAAAATAATCCAATTTAATATAAGACATATTTTTCAAAAATAATTTATCTAAAACAAAAAATTAATTCTAGCACTCTCTACATATATTTCCAAATATTTATAATATGTTATGCAATTTATTAATTTTGATAATTTTATAAAATTTTATTTTTTTCATTTTTCATCATATTTTTTGAAAATTAATTTATTTAGGTTTCTTTTATATGAATGAACTATATTCAAATCACATATTTTTGTTCATCACTTGGTTTAAATTATTTAAGTTTGAGAGATTATATAAATTATATATATTTAAAATTTAAAGCTTCTTAAAAAAATTTTGTACCACAATTTTTTATAAACACATTCAGTCAAGTATATATTTATTAGTAATATAATTAAACAAAACTTTCAATCAAATTTTTTATATCTAAATTAACTAAATTATTAATCTTCTATCCTAATATTATAAAAACAATAAATAAATAAGTATTTACAAAAATATAATTTGAGGAAAAAAATCTTTTAAATTTTTTAAAAAATTTAATGGTTTGCCAATTTAATTTTTTACACATAACATTCTAATATCACTTAGGAAAATTGGTCATTTTTGTTAACTGATCCAATTATTTTTGTAAACATTATAAGGATACAAAAATAATTTTTTTTAAAAAATATGAATAGTTTTTAGAAATATTAAAATTATTTCCAATATCTTTTAAAAGTATTATATTACTTTGTTACATTATAATTAATATTTTTCATCTTCCAAAGTTAGGGATTTCGTATGATGAATGGTAGATTAGTAAATAAAATGATTTATAATATAAATTTTAATTTGAACATATCTTTTTAAGAATGTTTTTAATGGAGTTAACAGTTTGGATTTAAGTATACATTTTTAAAATAAAAGGTATGTATGTGTAATGAATCAAAATACAAGGGATGTTAAAATATTTTACCCTAAAATAAATTGTAATTTTCATAAAAATTTTAACTCGTAATATGTCATTCAGGATGTCATGTACCTACATTAATCTGACATGACAGTTTTCATCAGTTCCTTAATGACAACCTGAATGACAAGGGGCTCAATGACAAAGATTAAAACATCTAGATGTTAAATTTAAAGTTTGAAAATGTTAAGAGGGTTACACATAACCAACCCAAAATACAGAGGAGTTTTATAGATTTTAACAAGCTCTCTTACGGTTAACAATAAAGGAGGTATTATATATCACTAGTACTATAGTAGAATCTCTTTTACTCTTATTCCATAGTGGGTGCACTTGTCTTAAATGAAAAAGTGTTACTGCATTAAGTTTAAAATATAAGATTTAGTTGAAAGTTAGATTTAGTCTCAAATATAATACATTTATTTTCTTTGTCCTCTTATTTATATTTTTTCCCTAAATTACCTTTATTGATTGTATATGTTAAGGGAGTTTTCATCAAGAGCTAATTTCAACGCAAGAGAAATATTTAGAAAGGTATTTAAAAGAGATCAATAACAAATAACTAATTTAATTCATTTCCTTAATCCATCCAAATTAGTTAAATATATCCTATATAAAAGTACAAAGGTACTAGTACTTTTGACCCAACAATATCAAAAACTTTATTTCACAATACCAATTGGCCAAAGGATTACTTTGTTTCAGGTAAGAAAAAGAATCAAGCAACAGTTCATCATGAAATTCAATGTAGTTGTTGATGATCAGCATGTTTGGTATGACTTATTGTCCCAAAATAAGAGCTTATTTTCAGTTAAAAGGACTTAAAATGAGAAAAGTAAAAAGCATATGTTTGGTTGGGCTTATATTTTTAAGGACTTAAATGACTTATAAGTTGTTTTTGTATAAGTTGATTTTTTTCAACTTAATTTTGGGATGGAAACAACTTATGACCGTTGAGAATTAATGGCCCAATAAAAATTTAACCTGCCCTCATCTAACCCTTTTCTCTCTCCCCGAAGAACCCACACATAGATCTAGCAAGAAGCACACACACTCTGGCAAAAAAAGAAAGCACACACAAACACTCTTCCTCTCAATCTCTCCGCCCTCTGCGATCGGCGCAGCGATGAGAGGCAACTCCATGTTTGGCGTTCTTGTTCCCTTGGTCACACAAGCATAGCATTAGCAGCCAGAACCTTTTCAACTAACATTCCTTTGATTGCACCATATTTTTATACACTTTTCATTGATAAAGTCATTGGATTATTGCATGTTCTTGGGGTAAATGCACCTAATTAGGATAATTTCTGACTTTTGCACACATCGTTGGAATTTGTTCTAATCAAGGGAAATTTGGGCATGATTAGCATGATTTATTATTTAACCCATTTCCAAGAACATCTTGATGCTACCTTAGGTCCATTTTATGTGTAGATCATGGAAGGAAAACACCCAATGGAAGGGCCAAGTTGCAGAGATGAATGCTGGACGAAAACAGAGCATAAGACGGAGCTAAACGGGGGGCAGAATTGATCTCTGTTTTCCGTGAGTTCGCCACGGCGAACTCCCAGCCCAAAAATTCCAGAATTGATGTTTGCTCGCCATGGCCTCGCCACTGCGAGCCCACGGCGAATAGGACGAATCAGCAACGCGCTGTTACGAATTCTAGGGTTCCTATGAGGTTATAAATAGTTCCTAACCCCTGAAAATCATCTCTCCAAGCCTCCAAACACGAAAATACCTCAGTTCTCCTAGGGTTCCATCATCTATCCTCATTATCCACTTAAATCCTCTCAATTCCATTCATCTCCACCTCCATTCTTCTTGATTTTTAGCATCACCTCCCTTTCTTCTTTCATCTCCACCACATCTCTTCTTCATTCTTCTTCACCTATGGAGGCTGCTATGGTGGGTCATTTTGAGCACGAAATTGAAGACATGAGAGGCTAAAATCTTGGTGCTTTGGTGGTGTGAAGGTGGCTCTAGCTTCATGGGCCAACATAGGGGAGTTTTTAGTTCACAATTCCTTATTTCCTTTGTATTTGACTTCTACTCTTTTGTATTGATCTTGTATTTGGATTTGAGACATGAGATATGTGGTTGCTATCTATGTTTGTGAACTATTATGTGTATGCTTTGAATTTAATGTGATTGAGATATAATTTCCTATCTACTTGTGGTTGTATTCTTGGTTGTAGCCATTTTAGTGGTTGCTAGTGGTTATAGTCAATTTCTTCCATGCATGAATGTTGTGGTTGCATTTCATGAGAGTTAAATTGCATTTGTTTCAAGGCATTTCACAAATCAAGTGGATCTTAACACTAACCCTAAGTAATGGCTATGAAAGTTGTTGCTAGATTAGTCATTAATTAGGGCAAGTGGACCCCTAATGGTTGCTTGGGGATTTTTCAATTATACTTTGTGCATCTTTTAACTCCCAATATCAATTTTAACGAAGCGTGAGAGTCACCGAAACACTACCAAAGCCCATTTTATAAAATCACCCTTAATCCAAACTCTTTTCACTCATCAATCTAAAATACCAAAAACAAGTAATTGCATTTATCAATAGTTTTAGTAAATGAATTTTCAAACCAAAACCCCCATACCTTTTATTATTTTAATTGCATTTAGCTAGTTTAGGTAAGTTAAAAGACTCCTCAAGTGAAACGACCTGGGATTGCAACCTATATTGCAATCCTTGGATTAAATCTTGATTTTAACCCCCAAGGCGCATTAGGCAAAGGTTAAATCATCCTACTTGACACAAGCGACGGCGGTGGCAAAGCGTGTTCTTCCCAACAACTCGAGCAGCTTCACCATTAGCTACCTCACCCGCGGCTTCCTTCTTCTTCGCCATCACCTACCCTTCCTTCTTCCTCTGATATCAATTTGCAAAAGAGCGGTGGCATTGAAATTGATGGAGGTTGAGGCCTGACGTGACCATCTAGCTTGTTCCTGGTGGTGAGTATGTCTCTCTTCCCTCTTCAAACTCTGATCGATTTCTTCCGGTCACCATTTGGTTGAGTGCATTATTTATTCCTCCGATATGCGTGTTTCTCTCTATTTAGAAGGTATGAAAAATTGACATTGAAAATTCTCCCCTTTATATGTCTTTTTTCCTTGCACACTGAGCTTAACATGCAAGATTGGGCTCTTCTGATTTGCTCTTGCTTACAATGTGGATGTGTGGTTTTTTCCCTCTCATATATGCTCTGCTCTGCTTTTTATTCCCTTTTTTGGGCTCTTTTGATTTGGGTTGTGACTCAACTATCTATGTTCTTCGTTATGTGTTGCTAAGTATGTGTGTGAAATCCCTCCTCTCCTCTCCTATATTTGCCTGCTTGATGCGTGTTTAGGTTGAAGGTTCCATGTTTCCTCTCTGTGGCCCATGTGTATGTTTTGTGAGGTTTTGTGAGGGGGATGCTAATTTTTCAATTTTTCCTTCTTTTTTCCAGTGACTGTGGGTGAAAATAGAAATGGGAGTATGATTCTAAATAAGCTGAAATTGAATGAAGGATTTCAATTTAGGAAAAAAAAATAGGTTTCATTAATTTGTTTCAGTAGTTTCATCCACCTGAAGATGATGTTATTTTCTAATTTTCTTGCATATGACTTAATTAGTACTAAAGGGTAGAGCTTAAGAAGTGTAGTAAATTATGTATTGATGTTGGAGACTCTGGGCAACATCAATGAGAAATGAATGTTTATAAAATTATGTATCGATGTGGAGACTTTGGGCAAGATCAATGAGAAATATATCAATGAGAAATGAATGTTTATAAAATTATTATCGCACACAAGATGTTTGTTATTATGTTTGTTATTTTAGTTTCTGTAATGTGGTTTGTTGGTTTTCTAATTCATTGAATGTTATGCTATTGTTATATGGATTCATTGCACTATATTGAAATTTATGCCATAGAATTATGGACCAAGACAAAGGTAAAGCAAAATGGGATATTGAGACAACAAGGATTTTCATAAACATATGCATTGAGCAAATATATGCAAAAGAACTCAGAGCGGCCTCTTTTATAGTGCGAGGATGGAACAATGTTCATAAGGCATTCAATGAGAGAACTCGGAAATCATATGATAAGAAAGAATTGAAGAATAGATTTGAGATTTTAAGGAAAGAGTGGAAGAGTTGGGATGAATTATTCTCTAAAGAGAATGGTCTAGGTCGGAACCCTGTCACAAATACAGTGGTTGCATCGGATGAGTAGTAGGCACGGAAAATACAGGTACATCAGTTGTAATGGTTCAAATTGTGATATTTAATATGAATGTTGTTTGATTATTTCATGTTAGCATTAATTTTGGTTTCATGTATATGCATGCAGGAGAATCCAGGTTTCAAAAAGTACAGACACAAAGGGTTGATGTTTGAAGCGAAGTTAAACTTTATATTCAAGGATGTGATGGCATCAGGAGAGGGTTGGTACACACCATCTTGTACACAACCTCAAATAGATAGGGAATATTATCAGGATGTGTACATACCCACCATGGATGACCAAGAAGGGTTAAGGGACAGCGAAGAAGATGACTTTGGAGCTAATACTAGGGCAAGCGTAGGAGTTATAGATGATTTGGCAGACATCAACATAACAACAAACACTGCACCTATTGGTTCTAGCAATTCAGGAAGTCGGGGGAAGAGGAAAGTTGGTGAATGTTCCTTAAAATGCGAGAAACAAAAAATTGTAGCATCAAAACAAATTGCAGATACAGTCAGTGTCATAGCTAATGCATTTAAAGGCAGAGCAGCAATGTTAGATGACATTAAAGGGAGATCATTGACGGAGGTTGTAAAAGATTTAATTTCCATGGAGGAAATTGCAACTAACGAGCGCCTTCGAAACCAATGTATTAGACTTATGAGGGACAAGGGAAATCGGGAAATATTTTGTTCACTCGAAGACAATCGGGCCTATTTGATATCATGTTTGAAAGATATAGCATACAACCCAGAAAGGAATAGTCCTCCACCAACATGAACCATATATCATGACACTTTAATTATGAATGCATTATGAATGTATTTCTGTGGTTTATGTTTTATATTTCATGACACTTAAAAGCATGTAACTTGAAGTTGTGGACTATGTTTTCTTTTTATGATGCTAGTAACTGATGAAAATATGTAATGGGCAGCTAAGCATTTTATTATGTGTTTGGATGTTTAAGATAATATTATTTTTATCATGATACTCACTACAATTTAATGAAACAAGCAGGATCCATATTCCATGGCATATTGGAACAATCAATTCATGTCAAAGGGGATTAAGGAAGATGAACAATCTCAACTAATTTCCCTTATAAATTAATAGTTGATAGAGTATGAAGAAGTGGATGTGTTAGTGGCTCAATATGTGACTCCATATGTGTGCAAAGAACCACGTAACAATAGTGAGCAAACGGGTCATCTATGGGCGCAAGAAATAATGGCAAGGCACGGCTCTAAATGTTATCAAATGTTTAGAGTGGAAAAACATGTTTTCTATAAATTATGCTCTAAATTGGTTGAGTATGGGTTGCAAAGTTCTAAGAATGTTGGAATTGAAGAAATGGTTGCCATGTTTTTGCACACTGTTAGGCATGGACAATGTAATAGGATAATACAAGAAAGATTTCAACATTCTGGAGAAAATAAAAGTAGGTTTTTTCACAATGTATTAGAGTCATGCCTTAATCTAGCTCGAGAAAATATCAAACCATGTGACCCTATGTTTCATGAGTGCCACCCAAAAATACAGGATGATCGGCGATATTACCCATTTTTCAAGGACGCAATTAGAGCAATTGATGGAACTCACATAAAATGCGTGGTTAAGCAGTCCGTGCGGGATAAATATACTGGGAGGAAGGGATACCCTACATAGAATGTAATGGTTGTATGTGATTGAGATATGTGTTTTACATTCATGTTGGCGGGATGAGAAGGTAGTGCACACGATGCTCGTGTGTTTCACGCTGCTATTTCGACTCCTTCAGTGAATTTTCCTCATCTACTTGAAGGTATATTTTCAAAAACTCCAATTCAATTAGACCTTCTATGTCTTCATGTCGTAATTCAATTTTAATTAATTTTGACAATTACAAAATTATTTCATCATTCATTAGGAAAATATTATTTGGTTGATTATGGGTATCAAACACCAGTTGGATATCTTGGTCCATATAGACGAGAGCATTATCACCTTCCAAAGTTCAAGCGTCATCTATGATTCAGAAATCTTAACGAGACCTTCAATTATTATCATTCAAGTTTGAGTTGTACTATAGAAAGGACTTTTGGGGTATGGAAGAATATGTTTGAAATTTTACAAAGAATGCGCAAATAGGGGTTCCCAACACAAGTCCGCATAGTCTGTGCAACCATGGCCATACATAATTTTACTAGGAGAAACTCCCAAACAGATGTTGATTTTATACAAGCTGGAAATGAAGAGGTTGATGGTCAACATAACAATCGACAACAAAATCATAAGGTGTCATCGTCAAATTCAACCACAATGATGTCTTCACCACAAATGAACCAACTTCGTGATACAATTAGAGATCAAATTGGTAGCAAGTATATGATCCAATTATTATATGTATTATTATTTAGATAAAAATCTTTATGTTTTTATGATTTCTAATTCATATGACTTCTTATCCATTAAATATATTTATTTATGTTTCCATTTTATTATGTTTGCAAATAATTTTAATTAAATTTCCATTTTATTTTGTTTGCAAATAATTGTAATAAAATTTCCATTTTGTTTTTTCAGATAAACTTTATTTTTTCACTCAAAATCATCCTAATTCAAAGATTTAATAGATAATTTTAATTTAGTTCTATTATTCTCTAAAATTCATGTCCTTTTTGGTCATTTTTATCTTAACATTACTTTTCAAGAAGTCAATCCAAACATATTTTAAATGTTCAATTGACTTATAAGTCATTTTTTGACAGCTCATCCAAACATAAAAAGTCATTACACAATCTGACTTATTTTCAATCTGACTTATATATAAGTTACTTTTCCAAAAGTCAATCCAAACACACTCGATGATGATATTAAAAGTCACTTGGATTCTACCCTATGATTAGTTTGAACTTCTTAATTTTTTGTTAATAAGCATGAATTAATTTGAAGTCAATTATACTTAAGATGATACATGAATTACATTGTATTTATGCTTACATTATGATGTAAATATTGTTACACATAAGTTAAAAACAATAATAGGTCAAAGAATTATTTAAGCTCACATAAGTTAATTCTTTACCAATATTTTCTTCTCCCACCAATCATCACTGGCAGAAACAGTGTTCCTTTCATTATCCCAGCCAATTCCTGTCTCACAAAGCAACCTTTCCCATACCTACCAATCCTTTCGCAGTGAATCATATTTGTTTTTCAACTGGATCTTATCATATACTCTCCCAATCTTTGCAGTAAAGTTTGTACCAATGTCATCCCAACCAATTCTTGTGAAGCTTGTACATTTTCGTGCTCCTTTTTTCACTTGTTCTAAGCACAAGTCAATGAATATCTTTGTGGTGTTTGTATCCCACAAAGCTTTCACCTTATCCTTACTCATTATGCTATGCAACAAATGCATCTATTATTATTAATCATCTTATAATCAAAGGCCATAAATTGACAAGTTCTTATAGCTAGTTGCACATGGTTTCAAACATCAACAATGCATTTAAAAAATGGACATATTCTTACAGCACCTTCCCTCCACTTGAAAGTTACACATGTGCTATTGATGAATTACATTCCCTCTTATTTTCTACTTGACACGTTCTTATAATTAGTTACAACATTAGTAATCTACTGAAAAATTGACACGTTATTTGAGGTACTATTACATAATACCTTCATGGAATCCACACTCACAGGTAACAACAAAATCTACTGCAACACGAAGATGAGTTTAGACGATAACCAACCCAAGAAACCAATCTTGCAAGTTTAGAGTAAACAAATCACATGATGACTAATGAACAGCCCTACTGATTTAGTATCAACTCACAAAACCCAAATGTCCACTTCCCTCCATTCAATTACAGTGATTATTACAAGAGAACGACGAAAAGGAAATGTCAAGCCAAAACTCAGAATCATTAAACATTCCAGATTAACAATCATCCCCAAAAAGAGCATCTTGTCATTCATGAAACACAAGTTATATAATGGGAAATTAATATAAGAAACTCCATCTCTAATGCAAAAATAGAGCAAACGACGAAGGGTTATAAGCTACTTCCTCTATTACAGTTAATTATAAATGAACATCCTTCAAAGACTTACAGCGTTTATAGCATTATGAATGATAGGCAAAAGATTCAGCATTTTAACAAGTTAAACCGAAACAGGAAAGAAATTCACATAAGAATGGAAGAGAGAAAAATAATTTAAGATTTCGGCAATATCTTCGTTGAAGGAATCATGAGAAGATAGTAGTTTCTATTCACATTACAATCAGAAACCCTAACAAAAGCTAAGTCGATAGAGCACAAAGGATCAATACCCAATATTGAAACAAAGAAAAATAAAAATGAAGCTACATTAGACAGTGAATCCACCGACAGAAGGGTATCCCCACAGATAAATTGATTCACGAGAAACATGAACCCAGTGCGAGAAAGGAAAAGAGGAGACTGACCCAAAGAATTTGTGAAATTTGAAGAGTTTCCTCCGATTTTGCTGAAGAAGAAAGGAAGAAAGTTCCCTCCGCGTCCTCTGTGATCTGGAAGATCAATTACCATAAGCACAGCAAACGCAAAAACGAGATGAAAGGGAGAAAGTTGCTTACCACGATCCACTCTCCCTCCGCGTCCTCTACGATCTGGGAAGACGAAGATAGAGCCGAGATGGTGATGAAAGAACGAAAAGGGAGGACAGATGGGAGGGGCATTTTTGTGTGGGAATTTATTGCATTCATTATTATCTCCCAACGGTCCCATAGAAAAGCAAAAAAAAGTGAAAAAGTTGGCTGATCTCAAAACCTAGGTTCAAAGGCACAAACCATGGTTTAGACAAAAAAAGCACTTTTACCCAAATGATCATCTATTTGGCTAGCAGCTTTTAAAACCATGGTTTTGGTTTAAAAGCCCTCCCAAACAGGCACTTGATATACTCTTTGATGCATATGAATATGAGGTAATTAATTACAGGTTCTGTGTAAGGGACTTAATTAAGATAAGGTTCCAAAAAATCACCTAATTAATCTGAGGTCCCTACCAGAAAGTTGTTATTGCAGGCCAACAAGTTGTTAG
This sequence comes from Mimosa bimucronata, assembly GCA_037074515.1. Lineage (NCBI taxonomy): Eukaryota > Viridiplantae > Streptophyta > Magnoliopsida > Fabales > Fabaceae > Mimosa > Mimosa bimucronata. The sequence continues at coordinate 10,965,124 of CM073446.1, forward strand.
TGATTAAGCCTTCACTAACAACTTTTTGGCCTGCAATAACAACTTTTCGACCTGCAATAACAACTTTTTGGCCTGTCATAACAACTTGTGGCCTGAAAATCACTCTTGGTCTATAACAACTTGTGACCTTGCGATAACAACTTTTTGACTTGTAATAACAACTTCGTGGGACCTCATATTAATTAGGTGATTTCGTGGGACCTCATCTTAATTAAGTCCCTTACACGGGAGCTGTAATTAATTACCCCAATGAATATTCACGTATATCAGGTTAAAATAAAAAAGAAAATATTCCTGTATTTAATAACTCGGTTCACAAATAAGGGAAGACGTGAGATGAAGTTAATTCTTTATTTGTTGTCCGAGAGATGAAGTTATTCATGAAAGTAATAATTTGTTTGTTTGAATTAGTTTGCATTTTTAATGTGTTAATTACCATGTAGGTCCCGAATCATGTGTTTTTGACTTTTGTAAAAAAAAAGAAAGAAAAAAAAATTGCCCAAATCCGTCTTCATAAGTCTATTTCAGCTAAAGCTCACGTACCAAGGCATATAAGCTTGTTGTCACTCATTCATGATCTGACATGACATGTAGGGGAGAGCAACGGGCGGGTACGGGTGGCCCGTGGGTGCACCCGTTACCCGCCCGTTTATCTTACACGGGTACGGGCTCACCCGTACCCGTCCTCAAACCCGTTTAGCTCGTAACTAAACGGGGCTGAACGGGTACGGGGTATACGGGCGGGTTCCCGGGGAACCCGTCTATATACCCCTTATTTAAAAAAAATATCAGAAAAGCAGAAGATTATTTTGACAGTAATTAGAGAAAAAACATAATCTGATACATCAGATGTAATTAGCTAAACCCTCCAAAGAACCACACACAAAAAAATCAGCGAAGTATAATGTAATACAATAAGCAAGCATTTGACCTCATCTCTAAGCCAAAACAATTAGCTAGAAGGTAATATTATAATCATTACTTGGCCAAAAGGTAAAGTGGTGATTGCAGAGAGGAAGAAGAGAGGGAGATACCAAACATTGAGTTCAAATAAGGCTGTAAGAAGCTCAAGTTCACGGCGGCGAAGACCACAATCACACCAATGGCTCTGCGGCCCTTTCCCACATACCCAAAAAGCTCAAGCTTTCTTCTCCTTCTTCTTCTTTACCTTTCATCACTGACTCAGACAACAACAATGGCGCCATCAAACAGATCTGAAAAGCTGAAGAATGATGGTGAATATGGTAGATAATATATCTGAAAGAAGAAGAAAATGCCAAGGGCGTGGAGATGGTGGAGACATGTTGAAAAAAAGAAGAAGAAGAAAACTGATTTGGTTTTTGAAAAAAAAACAAGAAAAAGAAGAAGATGAAGAAGGTTGGTGGGGTGGGGTGGGGCGGTGTTGGCTGCGCGCAGAGTGAGAAAAAGAAGAGGGGTTTTGGGTGAAGTGAATTGGGTGGGCCATGGGATGGAATTTTAATTAAAAAAATAAAAAAGTTGTTAAAAAGGGAGGAGATACCTTCCAGGAGAATCGAACCCCAAAATCGAACCCCAATGTCCAAGTGCCTAGACCATTGAAGCAATTGTGATGTATATGATGGTGGGTGCAGGCTTATATATTTATAGTAAAAAAAGCTCTTAATTTTTTTAAAATAATTATACGGGCGGGTACGGGTGGCCCGTGGGTGCACCCGTACCCATGCTCGTATATTAAAAAACGGGCGGGCCAAAACGGGTAAATCAGCGGGCTGAGCGGGCAGGCCCCGCGGGTTGCGGGCCATTTGCTCACCCCTAATGACATGTAAGTCATATTTTGATTAAATTTTCAAGGGTTACTTTATTAAAGTTTTCTTTCTGCATAGTTTCAAATAATTTCACCTTCCCCCCTTCTTTTAATCTTTCCAACAATAAGTAAACAAGGGTAAAATTAAAAAACAATGGGTAAAGGGTCATTTTTGGCCCGGAAGTTTTAGTTTTGGAGCACTTTTGGCCCGGAAGTTTTTTTTTTGGACTAATTTTGACCCGGAAGTTTACAAAACGTAGCAATATAGGCCAATTTTACAATATTTTGAGGCCTATATTGCTACGTTTTATAAACTTCCGGGTCAAAATTGGTCCAAAAAAAACTTTCGGGCCAAAAGTGCTCCAAAGCTAAAACTTCCGAGCCAAAAATGACCATTTTCCCAAAAAACAATTACTCTCTCTTTGTTAGTACAAACTCCCTAAACATGGACACTCAATATGAATAGTTGAATCTCTTGATTCTGATCGCGGTAAGGAAAATCTAAGTCTTGTAATGGTGAATTCCTATTGCTAAAAAAAAAGTAATGGTGAACTCCTCTGTTTTTGTGAAATCTTCTGTCGCTTTTAAGCCACTTCAGTCGAACGGTGTTCTCATAAACTCATAGGTTTTCTCGAAGAAGAAGACGTGCAAGAAAAATGATGATAGAAAGATCGACAATGAGATTGAAGAAATCAAGAACGAGATCTAGCAATTGCCGTCTAGATTGGAAGCTCTTCGACTAGAAAAGGCTGAACAGATAGCCAAATTGATGGTTGAAAAGCAATTGTTGTGTTTTGTTTTTATCTATCAACAACGGTAATTTAGGGAAAAAGTGATAAAAATTAGAAATAAGTCATATATTTATGACTAAAATTAGTTCCTAAAATATGTCATATATTTAGCATCGGAGGAAGTATAAGATTGGAGGGGTAAAAGTTATTAAAACTTGTTTTCAAGTTATGAGTAATGTTTGGGAAGGATAGTGTGCAATTTGACTTATGTAGCAAAAGTCATTTTAAGCCATTAGCCAAAATAAGTACTTTATGGCTTTTGATTTTTAACTCTTGAAAATGGAGAAGGGAGAAAAAATATTTCATTTGACCTATAATATAAAAGATAGTTGACTAATTTTGAGAGATTAAAAAGCTAAATAAATTTAATTATAGTATATATATGTTATCTGTCGGTCTAAAATAATTATGGTAGATGAATATGATGAAAGTAACTTATGAATAAGACAAGAATTTTTTTTATTAATAAAATTTTTTCAATAATTTTAATTTTAATATTTTTCTTAAGATTGTCATAATATATATTAAAGCTAGTTTTTAGTATAGTTAATCCAAACAAGTTTTAGTTTGTACAAAATCATTTCTGTTAATGCCAATCCAAACATAAATCTCATTACGTAATTTGACTTATATCTAATTTTACTTCTGTAAAAGTTAGATTTGGAAAAAAATCTTTTTTCTAATTGTTAATCTAAACACGCCAATATAGTATACCAATTAACTTAACTAGCATCCTAACATATCTTAATATTAAATGCTTTTTTAGTGGAATTGAACATCCATGGACCACAAATTTTGATGGCAACAAACTTGTAATAAGAACCGTACGATTGTCCATTCAGTCATACGCAACTGTTTCGCCACCAACCCTATATCACCGCCTCCATCTGTATGTATACATATGTCTGAATGTGTGCTCATCTATCTATATATATGCAATAACTTGAATCAAAACAATGTGCAGATAACGAAAAAGAGGCTTGCTTTGTGCAAACCCACGTCTCGCTCTCTCTCTCTCTGCTTTTCGTTTTCTCTTCCCCTTCTTTTGTGGGACCCCATTCTTCTGTTTGCATCTTCCTCCTAAACGACGATCCACTCATTCCCACATCAACCCTTTTCTTCTGTTATCTTTCTGATTGTGGTTGGTTCTACTTTGGATTGTTTTGCTTGTTTGTTTGATCCATTTGAACCATTTCCCTCTTCCCCATCATCGTTATTTTGTTGTTTTATTCGGTATTGAAACATCCGAGATTTGTGAAACAAATCTCGGATTTGTTGTGTCTAGATTTCATACTTGAATTTTAAGTTTCTGTTAGTTTTTTCTCGTGATTTGATTAGTTGGTTAGTGGGGAGGAGGTGGTTGATTTGTCGTTTTATCTTCTTGTGGGATTTGCTTTCATTGTGTGGTCTGCAATGGGCTGTTTAGATGAGGGGTATCCCAATGTTGAGGTTGAGAATGTTGTGAATGGTAGTGGGTTTGTTGAATTGGGTTTAGAAGAAGAAGAACATGAGGCTAATTCTAGCTCCATTGAAGATGCTGTCAAAGTTCTGTTGACTGGTCTTGGGGAAGATGTGAACAGAGATGGCATCAGAAAAACGCCACTTCGTGTTGCCAAAGCCCTTCGTGAAGGAACCAGAGGTAACTAACTAACTAACTAACTACCTACCTACAAATCTAATCTTAAAGGTTGCTGTTTTGCTTTATGTCATGTTATTGTTAGATGTGATTTCATTCTCAGCGCCCAATAAAGATATCTGTAAAGTGCCTTGTCCTATATTTATATGGAAGGGACAAAAAAAAAAAAAAAAATTCTATGCATGGAAATATTGATTAAAAAAAAAAAAGTGGGTTATACATTTACTTTCATTCTTTGTTCCACCTTGGAAGACTTATATCTTTTGAGGAAGGCTGATTTGATGTTAAGTGTTATTGCAGTTATATTTTTAACAATGGTCCTCTTTGGATCTGGGCTGTGGTGTTCAGGACTCAATACGCTAGAACGGTTGGTTTTTGACAGCTCAATGTCTTAACGTTCTTGAATTTTTTTTTTTTTTAAAAAACTAACTTATACCAACTTTTACTTTCACTGTCATCATCTTCTATCAATAGAATTTCTCTTTTCAATACTTCCTGTCCCAAAAGAAGTTCTGCTTTATCTCTGCTTTACATTGTTTTTGAAGCAAAAGAATTTCTTTTGGCCTCTGGTTCGGTGGCGTTACAATTTGCATGTCAGGAAGTTGGTTATAGTTAGCTGAGGCAATTACCTGATTATTAATTCCTTCAGTGAGTTTGGTGAAATATATCTTTTTTTTTTGTTTTGGTTTTTTTGGAGGGGATTATTTAAGGGATGAATAAACATTTATGGGCTAGTTTAGTTGCAAGTTTCTTATTCTCCTTCCCAATCTTCTTTGGCAACACTACATCCTGGATTTTTGACGTTTTATTAAGTTAGTTTATACTTTTCCTTTGGGTTTTGTTAGAGATTCTTGATTACAAGTTTTATATTTTCAAAGCAGTTCCATGTCACCTCGAACGAAGGGTATTTCTTGAACCTTTATGAGGATTCATCTGTTCCATACTGTGAGCTCTGATATAGGTTTGTGAAGGCTGATATTAGTTGGTTCTTGTATGCTGCTGTTTTCAAGACATTTTATGGCTGTTGAGCATTAACTTTATGAGTTAGAGTTTCTTATAGACATAGGGCTTAAAATGTTAATTGAAAAATGTTTATTGCCCTGCTTTATTCTTCAATTGTTGTGCTCTAACTTTCAATCAAGTGTTTACCCTTACTTTATGGATTCAAACTCATGCATTACGTGGATGATGTATTTCATCTTTAATCTCATCTGAAAAATTAGAGATAATTTATTCATTATGATGTGCTCGAAGTTTCATGGCCGAAGAGATCTTTGCTTCTTCAATATCTAAATCATGAAGCTGTAACAGATTGGAGTCGGAGATTAAGGACTTTTTTTAAGAAAAAAAAAATTAATCAGTATCTGGAAGGAAGTTTCAGCTTTTGTGAAATCCTACAATAACATTTACTACAGGCATTTTATGCTTCCTCCTTTCTTTATTCCTGATTATGCTGCAGGAAGAGTGAAGTTCTCCTTTTCCGTATTCAATATTTTTGTAGCGTCACTTTTATATAATATGGTATATAGAACTTGCTCTCGAAGTTCCTTTTTATTATTTTCATCGGTAATAAAAATTTATGAGGGGCTTTTCCTTTTATGTTAATTTCTGAATTGCAGAGCCATTTCCATGATCTCATAGTGATCTAATGTTATGTGGTTCTGCATGTTTTCCTTCATTAGTTCATTTTTGGTATCTTTTCAGAAATGCTTGGCCTTGGTCCATGCATTATCTAGCATGAGCAATGTCCAAATGACAATTTTTTTAATGCAACATTATCCTATTTTCCTGAAAGAATAAATAGTTAATTACAATAATTCCTATCTCCCTACAGGTTATAGACAAAAGGTGAAGGACATTGTTCAGAGTGCTTTATTTCCTGAAGCTGGTCTGGATGATAGAGTTGGACATGCAGGGGGGGCAGGTGGACTTGTGCTTGTTCGAGATCTAGACCACTTTTCTTATTGTGAGTCCTGCTTGCTTCCATTCCAAGTCAAGTGTCATGTGGGCTATATCTCTTCTGGTCAAAGAGTTGTTGGTTTAAGCAAGCTCTCTCGTGTGACTGATGTATTTGCGAAAAGACTCCAAGAGCCTCGGCGTCTGGCGGATGAGATCTGTGCTGCTTTGCATCAGGAAATAAAGCCGGCTGGTGTTGCTGTCGTAATCCAATGTTCCCATATTCACTTTCCCAACATTGAATCGGTTCTTCTTGACTCCAAACACCAAGGATGGGTGAAGATACTTGTTTCTTCAGGTTCAGGGGTTTTTGAGAATGACAGTGCAGATGTATGGGCTGATTTTTTCAATCTCCTTAAATTTAGAGGTATTGATAGGGAAAAAATACAGTATAGAGTTTCGACTGATCAGTTCTGGTGTCCATCTCTATCTCCCCTTTCTGCTGAAGCTTCCTCAAAAATTGAAGCAGTCAACCCGGCGACTGTCACCGCAGTTGCTGCGATTCTCAAATCTTTGGGAGAAGATCCATTAAGGAAGGAACTTGCAGGGACTCCGGGTCGGTTCGTGAAATGGATGATGAACTTTCGGACCTATAACATGGAGATGAGGCTGAATGGTTTCCATCGTAATGGTGTGAATTCTTCAAACACCAATGGGATAGTTAACTTGAATGACAAACAAGTATGTTCTGAACTGAACCTACCATTTTGGTCTCAGTGTGAACATCATTTACTTCCATTCCACGGGGTTGTACATATCGGATTTCTCGGCTCCCAAGGATTTAACCCCATCGGAAAATCCCTTTTGCAGTCGATAGTACACTTTTATGGTTTCAAGCTCCAAGTTCAGGAAAGACTCACCAGACAGATAGCAGAAACCATTTCTCCACTGTTAGGTGGAGATGTGATAGTAGTTGTAGAGGCAAGCCACACCTGTATGATCTCTAGGGGAATTCAAAAGTTTGGAAGTAGCACAGCTACGATCGCCGTGTTAGGACATTTCTCAACAGATTCTTCCACAAGGGCAATGTTCTTGCAGAGTATTCCAAGTCCTACATCTTATGGAGGCCTGTGATCGTAAAGAGGCCAAGAGATTTGAACCAGGGGATAGACCTCTGGTAAATCCAAATTACAATTAAGAATAAGCAGCAGAAGCATATCATAAAGAGACATGTGAATATGTTTAGACACGTTATTTAATTGGGATCCATATCTGATCTATTTACATGTCTTTCTTTATGATTGGTTTGGTGTTTGTTACATATATATAAATATATAAATGTGGTGTTTTTGTGGTGTAGTAGAGTTGCAAGTGAAGGTTCATCTGGCATCAGTGCAACGGCCTACACAGGATTAATTCTGGAGAGATCCTTCCATGGATTTTCTGAAGAAAGAAATTTTCAAGTTTCTCTTATTTTGTTGTGGTTGTGCCTGTGGTTTAATAAGAAGCAATTGTTAGATGGTCCAAAAAAAAAAGGCAGCAATTGTGTGGTTTATGGTTTGATCGTCTTTTATAAGTGATTACTAAGTTTTAAAAATCATTGTTGTGTCCGATGTCCAATGAGAAAATTAAAAAAAATATATTGATGTGTTTTTTTTTTTAAAAAAAAAGATGTGTTACTTTCCTCATTTTCTTAATGCCACTTACACTCTTGTTTTTGCCTTTTCTTTATTACAATCTTGGAGCTTGAGACCACATCTTATGTAGTACTACAACTAAGGCAGCTTCATGTTGTTTAGTAGTGTTCAATTTTATTAAGAAAAATAATGAAAGTAAAGGTTTTGTATCTTTAATTTATAATATTTGTATTATATATAAAATGAAAGTTTTAGCATTTTGAAAATTTCAACTCAAGAAATTTATAAATTGTAAAATAATGATCCTTTTCTAATAAAACAGAAAAAAAAAACACCAAAAAAATCAAATTCAACGAAGGCATAATAGTTAATTTATTATTACTTGGGTCACATAGAGTAAAGCAGAATTTAGCAATTGGACCAAATTACTTCAATATTCATGAAACGTGACAATGCAATATCATTATAGGAAAAATTCTTGGGTACTTCAACAGAACTTCTGTCCGATTAAATTGTGCCAACTTATTAATTGAGGGTATTTCATGAGCAAGGCAGAAGGCATAAACCATATTAAAAGACCAACAAAAATATAACTCTTGGCTCTTGCAATTTTTAGATTAAGGGGGTGAGAGGGGGGAGGGGGGGCCAGGACGAGAGTATGATGGAAAATGAAGATGGGAGGTGGAGAGAGGCAAAAAATTGAGAGGTTTACTAGAAGACAGGAAGCATGAGCATAACTGCAAAAAAGGTTTTTAAAGGGTTTTAATGTCCGTTCAGAAGTGGACATTTTAACGACTCCTTAAATAACAAATTTCAAATGTTACACTTTCAACCTCTCTCATTATACAAAATAAGGGATGTCAGTAGTCCCACAAAGGCCCCCATTTAACGTCCCTCATTAATTATGAGAGACGCTATAAGGAACAAACGACGTCTCACTCTAATATAAAAAGAGATGTTGCCTCTCATTTAATGTCTCAAGTGAAGTTATTAGTGACATCGATAAAGCTCAAAAAAAGAGTTTATTTGTTTGTCGTATGAGAAATGACGTCCCATATTATATAATTATGAGGCGCCGTTTCTCACTTTCAACATCTCTTTTCAACTATACTTTTTTTTTACCATTTTATTCATTTTTTCTAGTTTCCATTTGCATATTACAGATCACAATTACACATATATATACTCAAAGGAATATATCTAGATCAACATAATTAATGCATTATTCATAAGTTTAACATCAACCTAGCTAATTAATCAAACTAATTAACATATATGTATATGTGGGAGCTAGGTCTTGTTACATAAACAAAAAATTCCAAGATTATTCAACTAAATATTTTGTACATAACTCACTTTTTGCCCCAAACTTGAAAGGAAAAACTTTGCAAATGATCACGAATCTGATCAAGTTGTTCTACTTGGTTAAATAAGTCGTTGAACCATAAAACTGCAAAAATATGGATGTGATGAAAAGAAATTAGATCAAACATTATGTATTAATTGAATCAATCATATAAGAAATTATAGATAAGATTTTTGTACCTGTGAGAAGTTTCCAGTATGTTCACTCATAATAATGTCAAACATATACTTCATGACGTAATGTCCACACTCCTTGTTCATCGGTTGCCGAGGGCACTATATGTATCACAAGAAACGGTATTAATAACAAAGAAATTATATACAATATATATATCTCAATTGACTAACATTCAAATAATTTAAATTAAAAGTACTTACTTTAGGTCTTCGTGAAACATACTTCGTTATGCTGGGATTAATTCCAAAACCATTTATGAAATGATAATTTGATATAGAAGTTGTCTTTCGGGTAGTATAATTTTGAAATGTTTTGAAAAATGCATAATGACTTGGAAAGTGATATATATTTTGAGAATGTATAGTAATATGATGTATTTGGTTATGAATGATGCATGGTCATTGGAAGCATATTATGAAAGGTTGTTGGCTTTAGACCAATTTTGGTCCAAAAGTTTTTATTGGATCAATTTTGACCCGCAAGTTTACAAAACGTAGCAATATAGACCAACTTTACAATATAGAGAGGCCTCAAAAGGTCTATATTGCTACATTTTGTAAACTTCTTAGTCAAAATTGGTTCAAAAAAAACTTCCGGGCCAAAATTGGTCAAAAGCTAAAACTTTCGAGCCAAAAGTGACCCTTTTCCCAAAGTATTTAGAAGAGGATCTTACATATTCCTGATTCTGGTCCCGGTTTTGGACACCCCTAATTTAGTGACAATACTTCTTTCCCTCTAGTTTTCGATGAAGGGATGATGGAGGTTAGAGTCCTTAGTAACCACGACTTCCCTCTAATCTCTTATTTAGGTTATGTTTTATGTAAGGTTTATTGGAATTAGCATGTGTTTGGAATTTTTTCACTCAACTTATTATATGGGGCTTTATACTTTTCTTTATTGATGCTTAATGAAATTAGTACTATTCTTTGTGGTAAGAAAAAGAGGGGTTCTATGTGTTTTACTCTAATTTTAATCTAGTAAGTGATAACACTTTGTTTGGCTATACTTAGAGATGTGAATCAGGGCCGGCTTGGCCCTACAGGGTTGGCTTTTGAAGGGCCAGGGCCTTAAAAGGGCCTGCCCGAAAAGTCCAGATAGTGCAAATATCTTTGGTTTTCAAAATCCGGCTCTTGAATGGTCAGGCTCAGGGCCAGCCTAGCCTGATTAGCTTTTATACACTATTTTTTTAATATTTTTCTATAGAAAAAAATTAAAGAAAAAAAGTATTATCGTCAAACTAAATATCAATTTTAATTTATAATACAAACACTAAAAAATTATGAAGTAATGATAAATATTGTCCATAGTTTTTAATAAGTCACACAAAATATATGTTTATCTATAATTAATTATTTTAATAAATATTGTCCATATTTATAAATAAGTCACTCAATAAGAAATTATCAAACAATGATAAATATTAGGAATTAGGTATAATGGTTTTTTACCTTTAATTAATTGTTTTATTTTGTAGTTATTAATTTTTTCAAAAAAAATTATATATGTGACAGGCTTAAAGAGTCGGCCCTTTGAAGCCCTTGGCCCTACAGGGCCAGCCCATTAAGCCTAATTTCCTTTTGAAGCCTCCAAAAAACCAAAACCTGGCTCTCTAAGGGCTAGGGCCTAAAAGGGCTGGCCAGCTCTAGCTGTACCTTAGCCTTCTTTACCTTTAATAATAGAGCGTGCCCTCTCGTAGCCTTTCTTTCAGTGATGCTTGCACTCACTCCTTTATCGTGCTCTCTCGCCATCACTAGTTGCCCGCTTGCCGCATCGTTCAAGCTCGTCGGCCGCCGCAACTCGAGTGGTATATCCATGTCCACCTTATCCAATATTTAGGTATGGATTAAAATTATTTGTTGCTTCTTCAATCTCTGGAAAAGAGAATTCCTCATTAACCTGAATGAAATCCTCTCGGAAGTCTAAGAGCAAGCTGAGTCAAGTTTCATTGTTGTTCGCTGTAAAATAGTGCAGTAAGCCACTTGAGATCGCTTTTGAGCATAGCCTATATGAATTTTGAATAGTCCACACTTTCTAGAAGTAAATAAGTACTATATCATAAAGATAATTTTGCATACTTACCTGGAATTTTGCACACCTCTCGAGTATAAGTGTCCAAACCATTGTAATTAAACCCGGACCGGACCGGCCGGGTCAACTCGGAACCCGCCAACCCGGTCACCAGTCCAGTCTGGGTAAGCCCCTGACTCGGGGTAAAAGAAACCTGGCAATGACTCGGGAAACTTGGCGTAAACCGGCACTGACTCGGTTGACTCGCCAAGTTGAGCGAGCTGACCAAGCTTCTTTTTTATCAGATCAGATCCAAGCCAACACAGTTCAGAAAAGACAAGGAACATAGAAAAGAAAGATGAACAAGAAGAGGAGGAAAGAGCAATGGCAGGAAAGGAAAGAGGAATTCATCAAAAAACAAAAGGAAAGGAAAGAGGATTTTGCCGAGTTGATCTTGCTGTGACCATGACGAATTCCTCGCACTCATCCATCAAACCAGAGAAGAAAGCGCCAGAGGAAGAGGAAAAAAAAAAGATTTGATAGCCGCTGGAGAAGTGTGGTAGTGTCGGCTGAAAAGTGAAAAGGAAGGAAGGTATAAGAGGTGCAATTAGGGTTAAGTGAGAGGAGTTAATGGGCTTGGGTTGTTGGGCTTTTTTTTTAATATAAAACTGAAAAACATAGCTCAATAACGAGCCAGTACTGGTACAACATAAAAACAAACTATCCTAAAGTGTTAAATTATTTGTTAAGTGAAAATATTTTTTGTTACAATTTAAAGTGATGAAATGAAATTTATTATTTGGATTTGGGAGGTGAAATTTATATATCAAACCCAAATCACAGTCATTTCGTAGACTACAAAAATCTGATCCTGTTTAGGAATATGTTTCTTTTAAAAAAATGAGGTAAAAGTAAATGTTTTCACATATCTTTCGTGGGATTAATGATTTTTGGATGTTATTATTACTTGGATATTTTTTGGTTAATTTTTTATTCTTTACCGGCCTAGTTCACAGGCTGGTTATGAACTGACCCTCTGACCCTTTGTCTCAACTGGGCTAGTTCTCGGTCCAGGTTCAATTACCATGGTCCAAACTATCCCGGTCTCAACCTTTCTTATATCGGAAATTCTGAGGCCCTGGACCGAGAACCAGGAATTACCCGATACTGAGACAAAATCAAGGCAAGGCCCCCGGGAATCCTAGTACGGGGTATATATATTGAAAAAAAAGAAAGAGAGAGAAGCCCAATCCCTTAGGGTCTGTTTGGTTGGGGGGTTTTGGAGGGGAGGTGTGGATGATATAAAACCTTGTTTGGTTGGGGAAAAATGGAGCGGAGGGGAGGGTAAAATTTCTGTCTTCTTCTGCCCTCTCTCCTCAACTCTAAAAGTGGGGTATTTTTGGAGGGGTGAGAAAATTTATGTCTATTCCTGTCTGCCTAAATTAGCCATGTAATATTTGCAATATTACAAAATTACCCATTCCCTCAAAACCTCATTTCTTCGTCATATTTCTCAAACCCTCACTTGGATATAACCCCGTTTCAGACCCTCTCTCCTTCAGCGCTCACCCTCGACATAGCCACTCATCGAGCTCTCGCTGGTGCTTCGTCAGCCATTCGATTTTGGCTCTGGTTTTTCTGCGCCGTCAGGTTTTTCTGCGCCATTCTTTACTTTTTTTTTACTCGATTTTGCCTCTAGTTTTTCTGCCGTTCGATTTAGCCTCTAGTTTTTACTGGATGCCCACTGATTTCTCTGCTTACTTGTTACTTGTTTTTACTCGATTTTGCCTCTGGCTTCTCTGCTGAGTCATTGCTTAGTTTTTGTTTGAACTTGAAAGCTTGTTCATTCTCTGAAGGTTTCCTAAAAAGATTTAAGCATGCATGAAGTTTCCTAGCTTGATTTCAATTTTGAACTTAAATCGAAGCTAATTGGTGTTCAAATGTTGCTAGAAGCCGGTCAGGGGTAAATTTTAGAAGTAATAAGATTGGTTTCTATTTTGTATCCGGAGTGTTGGTTCGCTTCTGCCTTATTTCGTTTCTATTTATGAATTAGTTGGTTCTGGGATTTTGAACCTCTGGGTTTTCAATTTAAACTGTCTTGAAAGAGAGTGTAAAGAAATATTGAAAGCCGAATCCCTAACTGTCATGTTCTGTTGCTGTTCATGGCTAAAAGCTCTCCGATTCAGACTCTAAGTAAAATTATTCAGTAAGTAAAGATTTACCAAACCATTTAAGAGTACATTAGGGATTATTTCTGTGATGATTGGGTCTGAGTTGTAAACCATTAAGTAAGAATATAAGAAATCCTCAGCTTATAATTTGCTCCCCTCCCCTCCCTTTTTGAACCAAACAAGAAATCAAATCTCTCCTGCCCTCCTGTCCAACCAAACAAAGTTCATAACCCAACTTCCCCTCCTTCGATTCTTCTCCTCAGTCAACCAAACCCTACACTCCATCGACTCGACAGTCGACTCTTCTCCACTCTCGGCGCTAGTGTATAGAATTCTGTTGTATTATTGCAAATGCTACTTTCATCCTCAGTCCAAGATTGAAGGGGAAATTTCAGGTTTTTTGGGGTTTTTAACTTTGTTTCTTTGCTTCCTTCCAATGTTGTGAAGCGAGATGAGAGGGCTACAGCTACCGTTGAGCCAAACTCAGAAGGTTCGATTGCAGAAAGCTCTGCAACAACTTGAGTCTCTATCTTCCAAGGTCAATTCTGATGCTTCTGTCACCATAGCTGATTCCATAGCTGTTAACCATGAAGATGGCTTCCTCAAGTATATCCTCTTCTCTCTCAATTTGGCTTTCAGAATATTTGTTTGATAGAGTGATGCTATTGTGCTTTGTTTTCAAAAACATTTGATTCACGTTTATGTTTGTTTCTTATTTACTCTAGGGGACATGGGACCACTGACCTCAAAGGTGAAGTGGTTGCCACTGTATGCGGTGTGGTTGAGCGCATTAACAAGCTTGTCTATGTCCGCACATTACGCTCCAGGTATGCTTAATTTTATTGGGGACTTAGAATTTGCATTATGGAAAGATTTTGTATTTCTGTTTTTTTTTTTCTTCCCCTTGGTTGATGGATTTAGATTGTCATAGGTACAAACCTGAGGTTGGAGATATTGTGATAGGCCGTGTTGTCCAGGTACAGAAATTACTCTTTCATATGAATGACTTCTCCTTCCTTTTGTTTGAAGTTGAATCCTTTGTGTATATGATATGAATTTGAGATATACCTGTTGATGTAGGAGGCTTTTTGGCCATGTGAAACATTGTGTGACATTTGGAAGTTAGTAATGACAGTAAAAGTGCTCGAGGGGTTATGATTATGTTGATCTAATATGACAAAATTCCTATTTAAGAGCTAAGACAGTAGTTTGGTTCAACACAAATAGTGGGCAATATCTGCACTTGTGAGACTTGCACAACTTCCTGTCTGAGTGCACTTCTTGTTTTCTTTTGGGTAGAGTGGAAAATCTGCTTAGGAATTCTGGTGTTGTATCTCATCATGTGTTTGGAAGAAATCAGAATGTGTTGAATCTATTCAGTAGCTAATAGACGTGTCAATCAAATGAAATTATGCCCCCTTTATTCCTGTTCTTTCGGCTTCATCATTAATTTTTGTGTAGGTTACTCAAAAGAGTTGGAAATTGGAGATAAATTACAGTCAATATGCCACTTTGATGCTTTCTTCAATGAATATGCCTGACGGCATCCAGGTATTTGATAACTTAAGGAATTAAGGAATCGTTTGTAATTCTTCATCACAAGAAAATTTTTGTAAGTTTATGGGTTGCAAATGCTTTTCTTTGATTGAAACCCTGTAAAACTTGAGATAGAATAAAATAGTCATCTTAAATAGTAAAGCCATATATATATATATATATATATCTCTTGAAGAATAGATGGGTTTGAATAGTATGTTTGTTGGATATGACTTGCAGCATTTATTCGGTCCTGGTTAAGTGTTGGTTGCGGATGTTTTGTTATTCCTAATGAACGGGGTTTGATCTTTGCTAAAAGAAACACTAATAAAGAAATCATGCTAAAATAATGGTATATGAAAGTCTGATTATTCAGGAGCCTATGGTAAAATATTTGTGGATGTCATATACTATGAGGTTCAGTGCTGAGAAAGAGAGTAGTTTTATACACAGCTACATTCTATTCTAAGAGTCCTCTGTTATATTTCTTCACTCAAAGATTTTATTTTCTTTTTATGGATTGGCATTGGCTACTTTCTCTTCTAATTTTCCCAGTTGAGTTTGCAAACCCTCAGTCAGATTATTATTTACATTGCTAGAGACGAAGGACTGCTCTGGATGAACTCAATATGCGCAGCATTTTTGAAGAGAATGACGTTGTTTGTGTAAGTTCATTTATGTCTTACATTGTTTTTTTCTTATTTGATGAAAAGACAGCAATTCATTTGTTCTATATTTTATTTTTGCTTTAGGCTGAGGTTCGTGGTTTCCAGCATGATGGTTTACACCTTCAAGCAAGAAGTCAGAAATATGGGAAAGTATGTATGTAGTCTTTGACTTTATTTGGAACTTCACAGACATAAATGTATGCTTGTTTGGTTGATTTACTATTAACCTCAAAATAATAATCAATTTTAGAAGCTAGGAATAAATGTTATGGAAACACTTTGTGATGCATGCTCTGTTGCCAGCATAAATAAAAATACGCATCTCCAAACAGCCTGTTTACAATTAAGGCACATAAGAACAAGCAAGCACAGGATAAAGTAAAAACACTGGTCTACAATCCACTGTTTACAGTTATTATGATTAGGAAAAACCATTTTGCAGGTACCTGTACTTTCCATCAATTTTTAATTTGGTACCTATGCATTTTTCTCGCTTAATTAAATTCGTAACTTTGCTCTGTTAGCACAATTTTCTCCCTTACAGGGGCTAACAGAGAAAAGTTGTAGGGATAAAAAGGTTCTAACAGAACAAATAAATGATTTAAGCAAGAGAGAAAAATACATAGCTATCAAATTAAAAATTAAGGGAAGCCATAATTACCTATAAAATGGTTTCCTCCAAGGTTACCCAAACCTGGACTGGCCAGGTTAGCCTGGAACCCAGCAACATGGCCATGTGACTGGTCTAGGTTTAATAACCTTGGTTTTACCTCATGATTATGCACCTCATGTTCTTATTGTTTGAAATATGTTCGGATAGTGTTTTGAAGCATGGCTCTGACTTATTGCGGGTTTGATCGTATGTCAGCTTAAGAGAGGTCAACTGCTTACTGTCACTCCTTATTTAGTGAAGAAGCAGAAGCAACATATCCATCATTTAGAACAGTATGGCATTGATTTGATACTTGGTTGTAATGGATTCATATGGGTTGGTGAGAACAATGAAGCCAAAGGCGACGACGCGATGGAGGAGGATCAAGCGAACCAATCTGAAGGGCAAGAGCAGAATTTCACAGCATTAGAAACAAGAAAATACATATGCAGGACCGCTAATGCTGTTAGAGTATTATCCAATTTGGGGTTCAATATGACATTGGAAATTATCAAGGAAACGGTTAATCTCAGCCTTACTTTGAATCTTGATACACATGAAATGCTGAGTTCTGAGTTCTGTGTTCTGGTTGCTGAAAAAGAGGCTGAAAGGAGAAGCTCAAATAAAAAGAAGAGATAGATTCATGGCCTTGTTATTCTGGCTGGAAATTTTGTAGCTGTAACTTTAGGTTTGATATTTTTTATTTAAATTTATTGTATGCATTTGGTTACATTTATTTCCCTATGGTAGCAAGTTTCAGGTGATGAAACTCTAACCCTAGTGTTTGGATATAATTCGGAACTGTTTATTTAGAGAAATGGTAAACATGCTTGGATGAAAATCTGACCATCGGTTTACTTAACAAGTTTTAATGTTCCAATTTTTGTTTCCTTTTTAAGTGTAATTTTTCCAATATTGTTATTCCAGCAAATATTGAATTGAGGAACCTAACTTTTTTCCATGAAAGTTAGTTTATGAAAATGCCATATTCTCTTTTGAATGTAATCACGTGAAATCTCTGTGAACTGTAGTCTAACTATAATTGAGATGCATAATAGCAAAAATTAATGCTATCCTTGTAACCTTCTAAAATACTCAAAACAAACGTGTCTTTCATATATTTGTTATAAAGTCTGAAAATGAGTTGCATAGTTCATACTTCAAAGTAAATAATATACGGTTTATGTTTCTGGTTTTAAATTAAAAAGGCATGCATTGACAGCTTAAAATTCCAAGTGCTATGACTCAACCTCTCATTTATGGGGGGTTTTCATGTCATTAGATCATAAGGCTATTGATTAGATTTTATACTGAGACTCAAAAGTGTTACAGGATTACATTAATTCTTAAAAATTAAGCACATGATGATTTAAATAAAGTTTAGGTATTGATTTTATTTGATAGTATCCACTCTTGTCAAGAGCTCCTTTTATATGCAATTAGACTTGCTATACAATATATTGGTTAAAAAAAATAGTATTTCCTAAGTGGCTTAGAGCGAAAAAAAAAAAGAGGCTCGGCCTTAATTGGACTTGAACCTTCAATTTATTTTTGAGTTATTTTACTTCTTTTTTTGCCATTCCTATAGGAATTTTGTGCAATAGAAAGAATCCAATTAAGATCCATTAAAGGTATCATGAAGAAGCTACTTAAAATACTAAATTAAAACAAGTTTAGTTATCCTATCCTAATGCTTCCTAGAGCAAGAAAAAAGGTCAAGAGCTCGGCCTTGATTTAACTTGAAACTTGGATTTATCTTTTATTATTTTAAGACGATAAATTTGTTGAATACATTATTCACGCACTTGACTTAGTGGATGCACTATTCACACGCTAATCTTAATGCTACATAAAGAAAGAAAGCATTCATTTACTACATAAAGTAGATTCTTTATCAAAGTGGACTTGTGATAGTGGTTAATAAGAATAACTAGTTCTTTTTAGAGATCTTGCATTTGCCTTATTCACCAATCTCTTTTACAAATGGGCTCATAATCATCATATGGTGACAAGTTGGAATAATCTCCACATCCTCCCAGAAAAATATGCCAAACACATTCCTGTTATAACTTTCATTGACACCGGCAAAACAATCTGTGGAAAATTCCAAAAAAAAAAAAAAACAAAACAAAACAAGCTTTGTTGCATGTTTTGTACTCCACAGATCCTAGTCTTGATGACTGAGAGAACTTCTATTAAACCAGATGACAACCTGGAATACATCCAATGATTAGTCAAACCAACAAATTCTCACAGATTTGGGACATCCTCACAATTCTCCAATTTTCCTTGGACCTCTCCGATCAAGGCCTGAAGAAAACCATACCATCCCCAAACCAAATATTAAAATTCTTGGAAAATTGAGTAATTCTGTTGCAATGTGCGGTTCATACTGCCCATTTTAAAAGATTCATTTCCAAGAATTCTATTTTGGATGACCTATTGCTCCCTTCTTGGCAAAAAAGCATAATTCCATACTGTTCTACAATTTCTGTGAATTGAGACAATATGGATTCATGAGATTCTTCACGCTCTTGCTTTTCCCATAAGGATTTTGTACAACAGAAAGATCCCATCATAATCCATTTGAGGTAACTTGATGAAGCTAATTAATATACTTGATTGAAACAAGGTTTGTTGTATCAATATGGCCTAAAGCAAGAAAAAAAGTTAGGAGCTCAGTCTTAGTTGGACTTAAACCTTAAATTTATCCAAGTAACTCCCTCTGATCCTTGATATAATATCAAACGGACTTTTCTCAAAAATCAAGACTGAAAAACAAATCACTTTAAAGTATTTATATTAAATAATTTGTCATACTTAAAAATTTACTTATAATCAAATTACATGTAACATATATTGAAATCGAGCTGTTCATTCGGCTTCCTTAATCTCCACAAAAGGTCAAATTTATCTCATATTTAAGAGCAAAAGGAGTATTTTAATTGGTTTTTCCCATCACACTTCCATAAAGTTTCATCATATCATTTTGACACAATGTATAGGAAATCCTTACTGAAATTTGGAAAATAGTGGTCAAAGTGAATGATTTTGAAGTCTATATATGATTTGATGGTGAAAAGTGGCCATAAAGGTTCTAGGAGCAGCGGTGCAAAGAGTTCAAAGAGAGTGTTCACATATACATATGACCCTTTATTTGTGGAATCACAGAGGTAGTGATAGATAAGAAAATGGCTTCTTTCTAGGCCTTATGTTTTAATTATAGTAGAATACTCGTTTTGTTTATTTTCCATCGGGTTCTTGGCTTTGTATTAGTTATCTTATAGAATGAAATAACAAATTATTTTATAATGACTTTCCCTATATAATTTTGTAAAAGCCCAATGTTTTTCTTAATGTATCATTTTAATTATGTTTGAATTAAATGGTTTTCCTAAAAAAAGGATTTATAAACATTTTCCATGTATATAATTTATGTTGAAAATAATCGAAATCATGGTTTTAACAAAAGTAGGTAAAACTACTGACTTCTCTCTCAAAAGCAAGTTTGAAGATTTTTAAAGTCAAACTAAACACGTTTTAAATCCCTCATTTGGAGGGTCTCATCAATTCAGAGAAAAAATATTCACAATATTTGGAATTTATAATGTTTTAATTATCAAGACAGTAGATTTCAGAATCCACAAAATAATGTTAGTTGTTGTTTTGGACTTAAACCATGTAAGAGAAGAAAATATGACAAATCAGTCCTAAAACCAAAAATTTCAATTGAACTCATAATATTATTGGTTCCAGACTTAGACTTCCAGTTCTAAAAATTTGGGTCAGTTTAGGCTGATTTTGATTAAAATATTAATAATTTTTTTTCTTCATGTTATCACTTATATTTATCATTTTTCTTCAAACTAGTTTGACAGACTCATAAACTAATGTATAATATAATAATACGTAAGATTTTCAGAAATATCATGTAACATATAATATAATTAAGTAGTCTATTTAATTTTTTTAATCTCTTCAAATTAATTAACTGAACACTATATGTAGCAGTATTTTTTTCTTTCCACCCTCAAAATTTTATGAGCGAAGATATCACAAAACAAAACAAACAATTTACAAAAGGATTAAATTGAAACTTCTTAGTTGTTACCCAAAAAAAAAAAAAAAGAATTCAAGTGACTTAATCACTCAATAGAACTCAATTAAATTCATCAATAAAATTCAGTGGTTAAAATATGATATAATCATTGATAAATTAGGTGCTAATAAACCCTCTGTTTACGACATCATCACCAATTTCTTATAATTAATATTCCAATTAATGTCAAGCATCTGCTTTCAATTTAAAAAGGGACAGGCTGCGGATCATATTTGTTTCTTGTGAGCTTATCCTTCTTTCTAATTTACTCTCTATCTAATACTTGCAATAGAAAATCTCCTCCAAAATGTTAATATATCAACAAATCATATGGCATTTACAAGAACTTGTATTATTCGTGATCCATTAATAGTAATAGTAAGGTTCACCTCAAACTCCAAGAGCTGAGGAAACATATCTAGTTACAACCACAGTAAAAATAACAATACCCTTTATTCCATTAGGCGAGGCATATAAATATTATATTATAATGTGAACCCTACACATGCAACAGAGGAAGAAGATAAGCTCTGTACAAATAGACACTATACAAGTCTACCATATGTGCCGAATTTTGTGCCATTCTATTTTGGATTGCAATCCAGGAACCTTATGTTTTACACCACGATTAAGAATTTCCCGTGATGAGCATGAAGGTGAGAAGGATGTATAGATATATTGCAGGCTAAGGCAATGGCTATTCCTAGCCCAAGGATCAACAAAATCATATATAGTGATAGAGAAGCTTTGTGAACCTGTAATCAATATTTTTTTTTTTTTGAGGTCAAACTTTCTATATTTAAGGTTTAATTTGACTCTCACTAAGAAAACTGATCGGTCCCACCAGTATCATTTATCAGGCCCTCACATCCAGTTACATCAGTCAAATACTAAAATAATTTGAAAAAGGAAAAAAAGGAGCAATTGGCAAAGAGATAACTAGCTATTGATTAATATAATTATTAATAAGGAAAATTAATCTTTTGGTCCTCAAAATTTTGACTCGATTGTAACTCAGTCTGTAACACCCCAAATTTTAGAAAAGAGAAAATAAGGAATTAATTAAGATTTAAGAAACATTAATAAAATATTAAAAAGCATAAAAAATGAAATTATGATGTTCTAGACATTTTAATAAATTTTAAGGGTTATTTTATTTACATAAAGAAGAAAAAAATATATAAATATAATAATAATTACAAGATAAAATTTTAACCTAAGAAAATTTAATTGGGAAGTCATTTAGAAACTTGAAAGCCTTATAAATGAATTTATGAGGCTAGGTATATTTTTAATAATTTTAAGGATTATTTTCTTTAGAAAATAAAGAAAAATAATTAGAAGATAAATTTTGATTTGGGAACTTTAGGAGAATTTATTTTAAGGCTTAAAGAAATTTATGACTAAGAAAAATCTCTAATATGATAAAAGAATTTAATTCTAGAAATTATTTTTCAGAGTAGGGACTAAACTGAAAACGTTAAAAGTTGATTCTAGGGATCAAAACGAAAAGAAGAAAGTTTTAGGGGTCAGAACTCTATTTTTCCCCTCACCCTTTATATAATACTCCCTCACCCGGTTCCTTCCTCATTCCTCACCTTCTCTCCCGAAAATCCCTCTGTTCCTCTCCGTGTTCTTCGTCTTCCTGCGGCGGCTCCGGCCGAAATCAGCCATGATTGGCGGCGAGAAGCTAGGAAAGTAATCAGGAAGCTTGGGCTAGTCGATGGTGAGCTTCTCTTCCTTCATTTTCTTCTCCTTCTAGTCCGATTTGAATGATTTCTTTTGAGAGGGGTCCGATTTAGGGTTCGGATTTTGGGGGTTTTCAGAGCTTCAAAATTTATGAAACTGAAGCTTGGAACTTGGATAAGGGTATTCTTCAAGTGGACGTAGTGGGGGAAGCTTAGTTTGTCCGATTTCTTCAAAAATTGTGACTCGGGTACTGTTCATCCGGTGATGTTCTTGTGATTTTTGGGCAAGAACTGAATAAAATCTTAATTAAATGTGATTAGGAGTTAGTTTAAGCTCAAAGAATGTCATGTACACTGAGATTTTTGAGGTTGGGTGAATTTGGTTTTCATGTTCTTGTTTCTCTGCTCCGTCGATTTCCTCGTTAATTGAGGAATATGTTCATCTGTGACTTTGTTTCTGTTTATGGTAAAAAGAAAAATGGATTGATGGTTGATTTGTAAGTGAATTGGTAATTGTTCAAATTTTCTTTCCTTCCCCTGTGCTGGCCGACGCTATTTAGTGTCAAGGGAAGTGATTTCAATTGTTTTATTTTCTTTTCCTTTTTGTTCTGTTGGGCGAGTGATGATGGAATGGATGCTGATTTAGTAGGACTGATTGTAAATGGGAGGTGAAGTTTTTATTTTTATTTTTACTCCCCTGTTCTGCTCGGCCGAATCTAGTGGGGAGGATTTTGTTTGTCACCATAATGAATCTGTTTTGACTGGACTGCTATGGATAAATAATGGAGCTTACAATTCTTGATGCATGTGGAGTTTTAGAGCTCCTGAAATTCCGGTGCTTGTTTTGTTCTATGTGAGTTTATGCTCTGTTTTGGGCAATTTAAAAGTGTGCCTATATATTTGATTTTTCTGGTCTGTGTAGTTGTTAAGAAATTATATAACAAGAGTTGAATTTTATTGTTAGGGAAAGGGAAAATTTGGATGTTTGATGATGTTTGGTTATTTGATTTTTCCCTTTTCTTGTTCTGTTTGACGGCTGACAGTGAAGGGAAAATAACTTGTTGGTATGGGGTTTTGACTAGAGCATTATTCTGTGTGACTGAAAGCTAGAGTAATGATGGGAAAATTCTGGTTTCCCTCACTTTGGTGTGTATTCGAGTGGCAAAGGGTAGGAGAAAGGAAGGGAAATAATGATTAAATGATAATGAAGGTAACTTAGAATATGGTGTTGGTGATTGGTTTTAATCTGACTTAACCTTTGAAGAGGTGATTTTATTTTACATAATTGGGCAGTTCAGGTTTTGTAGAGATATGAAGTAGGAGGATGTTTAAATTATAGATTTAATGATTGTATACTATTTGAAATCTGGTTAGGCATGAGTAAAATTTGGGGAAACTGATTTAGTTTGGCTGTTGTAATGGTTTAAGGCATCGAAACAACATTCCTGGTTGAGCTTTTGGAATTGTAGTGGGATGAGTTTTGGACCCAAAGTTTCTTATCTTGTTTAAGTGTAATGCTGGATTCTTTAGCCAAATGAAAAGGAAGTAAGTATGCTATGTATAAAAGAGTTTGAAATGGAAGATAAGGTAATAGATTTTAAATTGAAAAGTTAGAAGGGTAAGTAATGAATGAAGAAGGAGTTCATTTAAGGATTAAATGTGAATTAATTGGTTAAGGTAATTGAAAGCTATATAATTTAATGTTGGAAGTAGATAATGATTTGTAATGTTATGTAATAGATTTAAAAACTTAAGCATCTATTTCATAAAGATAAATATGGAAACTATAGAAATTCAATAAAAACAAGTATTAAATGGTTTTGTTAACTAGTTGGTTTGGGGAATAAATATAAAGTAGTGTACCATGTTCTTTGTTGGCTACAATTTGATAAATGTTTGATTTGGTTTATAATTGCTAAAGTTTGCAAATGTTTTGAAGAAGAGAATTAAGTTGAAGTAAAGTTAAATATATATAAATATATATATATATTATAGGTATTGTTTGATGAACTGTGTAGTAAAACATAGGCATATGTCCAAATTAACTTGTAAGCTTCAAAATGATTAAATTCATTATGTGACTTAAGAAATCCTAATAATCAAGGTTACAAATAAAAGAAAATAAATAACAAGAAAACTAGTACCCTAAGGATTGAAGAAAGGTGAAGCTCCTTAAACACAACCATTCATGAGGTAAATATTAGTCAAACATTGAGAATAAGAAACACTAATTGGAATAGATTAATTAAAAAGTGTCCTTCAGATCTTAAATGGTTAGGTTAATTATAATAAGTTAAGTTATAGGTAATAATTCTTAATGTGATGAAAAAGTATGATTTTTTGGAAAATATATTTGAAATTCAGCGAATTTAATTAAGTAAAGTTATTATATATGCTATCATAAGATGTAAGTTTGATTTAAAGTAATTATGATATCTTTATGATTGTGTATTGTTTAATAATTGTAAAATGCGTGTGGATGGTCGTGTGATTAATAATCAAATCAGAGATTAAGATTTAATCATATGTTAGAGGGGAAAGGGTAGAGTTATAGGTAGTGTTAAATTAGGATTCGTGAGAGACGTCGGTTAATTATCCAAGAATATAGATATTAATTTATTATTTGTATATTATATGTAAATAGGTTTTGATAATGACATAAATTAAGGCGATCAGTGGAAGAGAAAGGAGCGAGCTTAGGATTAAGCTTGGATTCCAGGTAGCAGTTTATTTCAGTAACAATTAAATTGCATGTATTATTTTGTAATAACTGTTGCATTTAGTTGGTAAGTTGTTATTCCTCAGATGGAGTACTCCAGGCTTAGGTGATTAGCTACACCTTTGCGAGATTAGTTACGTTTTAGCCTTATGTGCTTTAACGAGAAACCCTGCAGGTAAAGCCTCCACTATAACGAATATATTGTTATTAGTGGTTGGCAGGTGCTTTTAGCACACAGATTAATAGGAATAAAACTATCATCATTTGTACAGCTTTATGAAATATATACATGACAATTGCTAGCATGATAATATATGTTAATGAAAGAAACTGCTATTGGGATTTCCAATCTCACCCCCTTCCCCAAACATTTCCAGTTTAGCAGGTTAAAAGAAGCTAGCGGGGGAGAGGAGTAGACGAAGAAATTAGGAGTAGAAATTGAAAAGTCAGAGGTAGTAAATATTTTTAATAAGATTATTTGTATATGTTGTAAAGGTAAAATTATTAAATTATTAATAGAGAGCCCAGGAAATAAAATTACTATAAATGTATGTATTATCTTAATGTCGCTGCGTATTCTGATAAAAGGGTTATCAACCGAGGTAACCCCAGCGTTTTAATATCGGAAAGGTAGAAACCCATAAATAGATACAGAGAACCCATGAATGGGTTTTCACTCCCCACACACTATCATCAAGGGGAGGAATTTATAAGGGAACATAAGTAGTTTAATTGTGTTATGTACCACTTTGATTTATAAAAAGATTTAAATCCTAAGTCGTACGAAAAGCCCATTCCAACTGAAAGAAGGTTGGATAAATATTTTAAGAGAAAAAGTTTTAAATTTTCCGTATTTTTGGGCTTCGAATATTTATAAAAGTGGTTATAATTCAATTAAATTGCTATAATATAGTATTAAAAGTCCAGGTGTTACATTTTGGTATCAGAGCAGAGATTCTGGTATAGGTTAGCTAGAATACTTTGCTCATTAGTTAGTTATTTAAGGATACCATTAGAACACCTTCATAATATTATGGTTTTAAGTTACCCAGATTAGAAACCTAGAGGAGGAAGTAGAAATTTTCCCTTGAAGTTGCTCCCAAGAAACCATTAGAATATCTTTGGAAAAGTATATTCAAGATGTAAAGAAGCCAATTATTAATTTTACTTTGAAGTCTGGTCTTGGTGAATTGACTGACTCAGAGTAAGTTTGCCTTAGATAAGTTGGTTCAGCAGATTGGATTCTTAGGCAGGCAACTTACAGATAAGAGGATAATAGATGGTGAAAATAAACGATTTTGAAGGATTCAAGTTAAGTTAAACCCATTTGATCGAAGTAAATGATCGGATAATAGTTATTATTTATACATTTGAGGACACATAAGTAGTAAGGTATAGATATTAGAAGTGAGTTATGTGACATTGTTAAGGATTAAATCAAAATTTTGACTGGATTTTTAACCCTGATAGCTTTAGATTTGAATTCGACAATGGTTGTACCAACATCTAAGGGATAATTTAGTATATAAAGATAGATCGGAAGTAGATTTCCAATGACAATTAGAGTAATTTTGACTATTGGAGAGAGTTTTACCTTAGAAAATAAAAATTTACCTTAAAGTTACAAGATTGGGGAACAAAAAGAGAAGTTGGAGAGTAGTTATAAGTTCCTTAAATGGGAGATATAAGCGGTTTATGGAAGTTGATTACGAAATTTTGGGAGATATTTATAATTTAAAGGAAGATACCAAGGTGAAAAATGTGAAGTTAAGAAAGGATTTATGAATTTTGAGAATTTGAAACGTAGAAATCTAAGTTAAATTCAATCTCTTGAGGGTAAATCTATGGTCTTTTGATGGATTATATAATCATTGAAAAATTTAAGTTAGATTTTAGTATTATTATTGAGGTTAAATATTAGAGTTTAAATAATTTGAGAATTATTATGATAGAAATATGTTTTAAGTTCAGAATTATGGAAGTATGGAGTTTAAGTTATGGAAAAATTTTCCGAAAGATCATAGAGTATTATGACTTTACAGTGATCAGGAGTGATGCAAGAGCATGCACACAGAACAGAAATTAGGCAAAGCCTAAAAGAATGATGGTCATTGGTCAAAGAATACCCTAACTACACTGATATTCGGTTTTCCTTCTATTTAAAAAGAAGCCCTGGCCAGGCGAAAAAGGGGAAACTTTATATCAATGTAGTGGGACAGATTGACCAAGAGTAATAGAAGCGTATCTAAGAAAAGAAAGAAGATGGGATCGGAGTGGATCCAAGAGAAAGACGTGTTTTCATGGGTGAGTGTGGGGGGCTGCGTGCCATCATCCCTACCATGAGAAACAAAACAGTAAAGGGTGACTGTGGGGCCCATAGCTATGGGAGCATCCCTACCTAGAATGGATAATATCGAGGTTGAGCGATAAAGTGACAATCAGTCAAGGGATCACAGTTAGATCCTAGAGGACAGTATAGAGATCACAGATAGATCTCATAGATACAGCAATTCTCTAGATAGATTATGACCTAGATAAACCAGAACATAAAAACCTTATAGCTCAGTTAAAGAGGAAGTTAACTTTTAATCTAGTTCACTTATCTTCGATTCCCAGTAAGCCCATATAGTCTATGGTAATGTTAGCAAGAATGGACTTTTCAAGTCCATAGGAATGTATTCATTAGTTGAAGTAGTCAGAATTTGTTTAGATAGGAAAAGATTCCTAAAAATAATGAAGTAATAAAAAAAGAGGGTAATGAAAAAGGTAGAAAAGGGTGGGCCTATAACCCCCAAGTCATGAGAAATACTAAAGAAAGACTGTGTTAGGATTGTTAAAATGACAATCAAATATTGTGTTATACAGATTTTCAAGCTAGACGAAGTTTTAAATGAGAGAAATTAATGTCATAAAGCTTAAAATTTGTTTGATTCTATGATTTTATATGTGGAATTTTTGTATTGCTTATAAGCTATACTAGATATGTTTTGCGTAATTTAAATTTCATATATTTAATTTTCAATAAGGAAGCTGATTTATAAATGATTGTATAAAAATCTTTTGCTTTGTTATGTCTTTGAACAGAGAGTGTAATATGTGACTTTGTTTTGGTTTGACTTTTATTTAATTACTACTCTATGCTGGTAAATGTTCTTTTGACCGATTGATAACATGTGTATGTCTTGTTTGTATTGCCCTCTCTGGTGTGGTTAATCTTAGGTGATTAAGAGGGAAGAATAATGTATGTGATTGATAGTTGTTTCACTTAGGATGAATGAATGATCATTCATGCTTGCTGGGTACTCAATCATTTGGATCGAGCTTTGCTTGTTCGATATCTTTAAATAGTTAATATGTATATTAATTATTTGAAGAACAAATCTAATTGAAAATGTATTGTTAAAAAATCCTTAAAGGATAAATAAGTATATAACTTCATAATTAATGAATGTTGTTGCAATATGTATTTTTGCATATTAAACTTGTAATGTAAAAACTAATTATGAATGTGTTAGCTTATCTTAGTTAATGATAAATTGATTTGATGAAAACATTTTACCCGGTAAAGTAATGAGTGAAACCCTTCAGAACAGTGATATAAAATAATGTTATTAATATTAAGAGTTTTAATAGTAAGAAAACTCTTCTTAATTTCGAGGACGAAATTATTTTAGTGGGGGAGAATTGTAACACCCCAAATTTTAGAAAAGAGAAAATAAGGAATTAATTAAGATTTAGGAAACATTAATAAAATATTAAAAAGCATAAAAAATGAAATTATGATGTTCTAGACATTTTAATAAATTTTAAGGGTTATTTTATTTACATAAAGAAGAAAAAAATATATAAATATAATAATAATTACAAGATAAAATTTTAACCTAAGAAAATTTAATTGGGAAGTCATTTAGAAACTTGAAAGCCTTATAAATGAATTTATGAGGCTAGGTATATTTTTAATAATTTTAAGGATTATTTTCTTTAGAAAATAAAGAAAAATAATTAGAAGATAAATTTTGATTTGGGAACTTTAGGAGAATTTATTTTAAGGCTTAAAGAAATTTATGACTAAGAAAAATCTCTAATATGATAAAAGAATTTAATTCTAGAAATTATTTTTCAGAGTAGGGACTAAACTGAAAACGTTAAAAGTTGATTCTAGGGATCAAAACGAAAAGAAGAAAGTTTTAGGGGTCAGAACTCTATTTTTCCCCTCACCCTTTATATAATACTCCCTCACCCGGTTCCTTCCTCATTCCTCACCTTCTCTCCCGAAAATCCCTCTGTTCCTCTCCGTGTTCTTCGTCTTCCTGCGGCGGCTCCGGCCGAAATCAGCCATGATTGGCGGCGAGAAGCTAGGAAAGTAATCAGGAAGCTTGGGCTAGTCGATGGTGAGCTTCTCTTCCTTCATTTTCTTCTCCTTCTAGTCCGATTTGAATGATTTCTTTTGAGAGGGGTCCGATTTAGGGTTCGAATTTTGGGGGTTTTCAGAGCTTCAAAATTTATGAAACTGAAGCTTGGAACTTGGATAAGGGTATTCTTCAAGTGGACGTAGTGGGGGAAGCTTAGTTTGTCCGATTTCTTCAAAAATTGTGACTCGGGTACTGTTCATCCGGTGATGTTCTTGTGATTTTTGGGCAAGAACTGAATAAAATCTTAATTAAATGTGATTAGGAGTTAGTTTAAGCTCAAAGAATGTCATGTACACTGAGATTTTTGAGGTTGGGTGAATTTGGTTTTCATGTTCTTGTTTCTCTGCTCCGTCGATTTCCTCGTTAATTGAGGAATATGTTCATCTGTGACTTTGTTTCTGTTTATGGTAAAAAGAAAAATGGATTGATGGTTGATTTGTAAGTGAATTGGTAATTGTTCAAATTTTCTTTCCTTCCCCTGTGCTGGCCGACGCTATTTAGTGTCAAGGGAAGTGATTTCAATTGTTTTATTTTCTTTTCCTTTTTGTTCTGTTGGGCGAGTGATGATGGAATGGATGCTGATTTAGTAGGACTGATTGTAAATGGGAGGTGAAGTTTTTATTTTTATTTTTACTCCCCTGTTCTGCTCGGCCGAATCTAGTGGGGAGGATTTTGTTTGTCACCATAATGAATCTGTTTTGACTGGACTGCTATGGATAAATAATGGAGCTTACAATTCTTGATGCATGTGGAGTTTTAGAGCTCCTGAAATTCCGGTGCTTGTTTTGTTCTATGTGAGTTTATGCTCTGTTTTGGGCAATTTAAAAGTGTGCCTATATATTTGATTTTTCTGGTCTGTGTAGTTGTTAAGAAATTATATAACAAGAGTTGAATTTTATTGTTAGGGAAAGGGAAAATTTGGATGTTTGATGATGTTTGGTTATTTGATTTTTCCCTTTTCTTGTTCTGTTTGACGGCTGACAGTGAAGGGAAAATAACTTGTTGGTATGGGGTTTTGACTAGAGCATTATTCTGTGTGACTGAAAGCTAGAGTAATGATGGGAAAATTCTGGTTTCCCTCACTTTGGTGTGTATTCGAGTGGCAAAGGGTAGGAGAAAGGAAGGGAAATAATGATTAAATGATAATGAAGGTAACTTAGAATATGGTGTTGGTGATTGGTTTTAATCTGACTTAACCTTTGAAGAGGTGATTTTATTTTACATAATTGGGCAGTTCAGGTTTTGTAGAGATATGAAGTAGGAGGATGTTTAAATTATAGATTTAATGATTGTATACTATTTGAAATCTGGTTAGGCATGAGTAAAATTTGGGGAAACTGATTTAGTTTGGCTGTTGTAATGGTTTAAGGCATCGAAACAACATTCCTGGTTGAGCTTTTGGAATTGTAGTGGGATGAGTTTTGGACCCAAAGTTTCTTATCTTGTTTAAGTGTAATGCTGGATTCTTTAGCCAAATGAAAAGGAAGTAAGTATGCTATGTATAAAAGAGTTTGAAATGGAAGATAAGGTAATAGATTTTAAATTGAAAAGTTAGAAGGGTAAGTAATGAATGAAGAAGGAGTTCATTTAAGGATTAAATGTGAATTAATTGGTTAAGGTAATTGAAAGCTATATAATTTAATGTTGGAAGTAGATAATGATTTGTAATGTTATGTAATAGATTTAAAAACTTAAGCATCTATTTCATAAAGATAAATATGGAAACTATAGAAATTCAATAAAAACAAGTATTAAATGGTTTTGTTAACTAGTTGGTTTGGGGAATAAATATAAAGTAGTGTACCATGTTCTTTGTTGGCTACAATTTGATAAATGTTTGATTTGGTTTATAATTGCTAAAGTTTGCAAATGTTTTGAAGAAGAGAATTAAGTTGAAGTAAAGTTAAATATATATAAATATATATATATATATATATATTATAGGTATTGTTTGATGAACTGTGTAGTAAAACATAGGCATATGTCCAAATTAACTTGTAAGCTTCAAAATGATTAAATTCATTATGTGACTTAAGAAATCCTAATAATCAAGGTTACAAATAAAAGAAAATAAATAACAAGAAAACTAGTACCCTAAGGATTGAAGAAAGGTGAAGCTCCTTAAACACAACCATTCATGAGGTAAATATTAGTCAAACATTGAGAATAAGAAACACTAATTGGAATAGATTAATTAAAAAGTGTCCTTCAGATCTTAAATGGTTAGGTTAATTATAATAAGTTAAGTTATAGGTAATAATTCTTAATGTGATGAAAAAGTATGATTTTTTGGAAAATATATTTGAAATTCAGCGAATTTAATTAAGTAAAGTTATTATATATGCTATCATAAGATGTAAGTTTGATTTAAAGTAATTATGATATCTTTATGATTGTGTATTGTTTAATAATTGTAAAATGCGTGTGGATGGTCGTGTGATTAATAATCAAATCAGAGATTAAGATTTAATCATATGTTAGAGGGGAAAGGGTAGAGTTATAGGTAGTGTTAAATTAGGATTCGTGAGAGACGTCGGTTAATTATCCAAGAATATAGATATTAATTTATTATTTGTATATTATATGTAAATAGGTTTTGATAATGACATAAATTAAGGCGATCAGTGGAAGAGAAAGGAGCGAGCTTAGGATTAAGCTTGGATTCCAGGTAGCAGTTTATTTCAGTAACAATTAAATTGCATGTATTATTTTGTAATAACTGTTGCATTTAGTTGGTAAGTTGTTATTCCTCAGATGGAGTACTCCAGGCTTAGGTGATTAGCTACACCTTTGCGAGATTAGTTACGTTTTAGCCTTATGTGCTTTAACGAGAAACCCTGCAGGTAAAGCCTCCACTATAACGAATATATTGTTATTAGTGGTTGGCAGGTGCTTTTAGCACACAGATTAATAGGAATAAAACTATCATCATTTGTACAGCTTTATGAAATATATACATGACAATTGCTAGCATGATAATATATGTTAATGAAAGAAACTGCTATTGGGATTTCCAATCTCACCCCCTTCCCCAAACATTTCCAGTTTAGCAGGTTAAAAGAAGCTAGCGGGGGAGAGGAGTAGACGAAGAAATTAGGAGTAGAAATTGAAAAGTCAGAGGTAGTAAATATTTTTAATAAGATTATTTGTATATGTTGTAAAGGTAAAATTATTAAATTATTAATAGAGAGCCCAGGAAATAAAATTACTATAAATGTATGTATTATCTTAATGTCGCTGCGTATTCTGATAAAAGGGTTATCAACCGAGGTAACCCCAGCGTTTTAATATCGGAAAGGTAGAAACCCATAAATAGATACAGAGAACCCATGAATGGGTTTTCACTCCCCACACACTATCATCAAGGGGAGGAATTTATAAGGGAACATAAGTAGTTTAATTGTGTTATGTACCACTTTGATTTATAAAAAGATTTAAATCCTAAGTCGTACGAAAAGCCCATTCCAACTGAAAGAAGGTTGGATAAATATATTAAGAGAAAAAGTTTTAAATTTTCCGTATTTTTGGGCTTCGAATATTTATAAAAGTGGTTATAATTCAATTAAATTGCTATAGTATAGTATTAAAAGTCCAGGTGTTACACAGTCCTTATAGTTTTGACTCGGTAGCAACTCAGTTTCTGAATTCAATTCCTGAACTTTCACTTATTTCAACTCAGTTCTTATAGTTTTAACCATATTATAATTTAGTCTTTCTGTTATATAATAAAAGTCAGAGACTAAATTATAGAATAGTTAAAATTAGGACTTAGTGCAGTGAGACAAAGTTCAATAACTAAGTTACAACCAAATTAAAACTAAAAAGATAGAGTTACAACTTTATTAAAACTATAGCGACTAAAAGATTATTTTTCCCTTAGTAAATTTTCTCGTGGCTTTATGAAATTGAGCTATTGATCAATATAATTATTAATTTAGAGGGATAAGATTCTAGCAATGAAGTTAAAAATGAATAGGATCTCCCTTAAATTCCCTTTTTTTTTTTTGCCTGCAATATCCCTCAAGTTTAGGCATAGACCATTAATTGATTCCTTAGTGAAATAATTGTTAGATAGAAATCAAAATCTCTAAAATTTAGCTATTCACTAGAAATAAAAATGTGCAATAGCGACATTTTTTCAACAATGAAAGGGCTTAATCACGTAAACTGGATCTATTTATCAAAACTCCAAACTGGAAGACGATGATTATATGGTCAACTATAAATTTTTCTTAAAAAGAGGGGAAAAAATAGACATCACAGTTATGTTATCATCATCAAAGTATCCCTGGTTTTTGGAGGATAATTTCTGTCAGCATGTCCAAGAGTATACCGCAACATTTCAACTACGGTAAATTCAGTCACACAATCATCACATTCTGCAGGAAAAATAAGATTTTGTCAAATTTCACATCAACATAAAAGAACATTGAACTGAATGAGAACTCAAAAAACTACCTGGGATATCAAAAAATTGTGTTGGAGGAATTCAAAGCAGCTCTACCAAATATGCACAAACACGAGCGCGATTGGATAGTGAAAGAAGATCCCCATGTGTGACCACAAGCACTGGTTTGTCATCTGTAAGTAATAGAGATAATTATTGAGCTAACCAAACGATTTTTGTCATTTACGAATGCAACATCAAATCTACCTACAGATTTTCAGAAATAATTGATTTTTTAGGATCTTTTTTAGGATCTTTTCCAGCCTATTGTACACAAGAAACAAAACTTTTTTCATAAAAGGAATTTAAAGACTTGTTTTTGGTATTTTTTAGGATAAATATGGATAGTTAATGGAATGGAATGATGGGATGCTCTCTTGACTAGGGATGACACGTGACAAACTATTGACTCACACTCTTAGGGAGGAGCTAATCGGGCTAAGTTTAACATAAGTGGATACAATTAGCCTTAGTCAAAGGAATAGGTCAATTAAGACTCACTCAACCTCAATAGACCAATTAGATTAACTATAATCCTCCATTAACTAGAAGTAGGTTCCAATAGATAGAATAACTTGGGTCACATCCAAGTCACTCAATATCCTTCGGATCCAACAACCAATTAATGCTAGACTATAATCAAACCATCCAACTTATGGAACTCTACCTAAACATACTCATGCACATAGATTTGATTAGTGATCTAGTTCCTTTAGGCAAGTTGATTAATGGAATTACCTAGCGCTATGGAAACTCGACATCAATAACTCAAGCCCACAAATCAACTCCCAAACAACACAATTATATGAAGCACAATGGACTAAATTACCCAACAAACATGCTAGACAATAAAATCAACAAAGACTAACATAACATGGTAATTTGGGAAGATAGATGAAATTAGAAGAAAACCAAATCAATACATGCAAATAGAATTCAACGATTACATTGTCTAGAATCTCAAAACAAATGAAGTCCGAAAATAAGAAGAACAAATACTCAAGGAAACAAATGAAAATTCAAGACTACATAATGGAAACTAATAAAACTCCCCTAAAATGGATTCAATGCTTGCTTCAAGTCATCCCGTCATCCAAGAGAACATCGAGCCGAATTAGTTCTTCATAGAGGAGGAGAAATCACCCAAAATGATCTGCAACTCAAACTCTATGGTGAATCGATGAAGGATTGTGGAATGGAGGAGGGAATTGGTGGAAGAGATGAGAGAATTTGGGTCTTGTATGTATAATTTTCGTGCTCCCCTCCATAGGCATACTAGGCAACATATATATAATCTAAATTAGCCTAAGATCTCCTATTCTAACCAGGATTATCAACTAGGAAAGGATTGGGAAGACCCAATCACTCAAACTTCAAGAAACCTAGTCAAGATAGGAAATAGTGAGTAGGATAATTAATTAGGAAACTTTCTAACCTCAATCAAGCATAGGGTTGCCTATTCTTGTAGAAATAACAAATAGGAAATATTTTAAGCAAACCCAATCAATCAATCAATTAATCCTAATTGAAATAGGAAGTTTCATATTCTTGTTGATTTTACCAATTAGGAAAGATTATAGGCCAATCCATTAGGCTCAATCAATCAATCCAATTTCCTAATTAGTAATTTCTTGTTGTGTAGAATTTCCTTTTTCTTGTAGAAGTTTCCTATTTTGTTTTCTTCTCGCTTTGACCTTAATTCTTTGCACCTACAATAGAAATTTTAAGCACATGTGAAGTATTTCAAGTCCATAAAAAATAAATGCATGAGTTAAATGCTTAATATGCTCAAATTATAATGAAAATGCAATTAACTCTCTAATCTTGGACCCTAAGTATAAAAGTTCCTAAATCCCCATTTAATAGCTTAGAACAAATGCTAATTTCCTATAATTAGTGGATAAAAACATGTAATAATCAAGTGCAATCATTCCCCCACACTTAGACCTTTGTACTCCTGGACAAAGCATAGACTCACAATGGTAAAGGCCTAAGATAATCAACATTCCCAAGTTGGAACAAGACATGATCAAGATATATAATAAGAAAATCAGTGATGCAATTGAGAATCAAATAGCAATATGTGAGTACTCTCAAGGATATAAAGTGTTTCGCACAATCTCACAATCATGGGTTATTTCTCTCTATTTGCTCAACATGCAATTTACCATATGCTTGTAACAATTCTCAAAATCTCCACTAATTTAGCACACATGCAAAGAATCAAGAGGACTTGAAAGCTTGTAATGTTGGGAAATGCTTAAGATGGAATAAGATGTAATATATGAAAGGAAGATGGTTGAGATACACATGCAAGTCAAAACATACTCAGTAGCAATGAAGACCACAAATTCAAGCACAAACTAGCCATATTTCTCAAGATGCCTTATTTTTCACTTTTTTTTTCTCTTTTCCATTTTTTTCTATTTTTTTTCAACTTTTTCGTTTTTTTCTTTTTTTTATTTTCTTTTTTTTATACATGGCATCTAACTTTCTTGCACAAATGGCTTTCACAAATGTAAAGTGGCAAATGCTACACATAACAATTCAAGCAATGCAAATCAACCAAGTGAAGGGTTCAAAGGGGTGACTAATGGAAGATATGGAAGGGTTTGTATTTGGGACAATGGGTGATGAAAGAATGCCTCTATCATGTTCAACACACATGGCTAATACCGTTTCAACCAAGAATTGAGACAAGTGCTAGAAATTGACACAATTAAGCAAGCATGCACACATATTTTAGTGGAAGTTGAAATTAGGCTGATAATAACCTCACGGCAAGCTAAAACTCACACATCACCATTCAACAACCAATTAACAAAGCAATTTTCACTATACATGCCTTAAAAATATCTCATGTCCAACTCTTGAAAATTGAAAAGTAAAGGACAAAAGCATTGCAAAATCTATCCAAAGTTCAAGATAACAAACAACCGAAGATGTGTTTCTTCTTGCACAGGTTTTCAAAAAGTGGGGTGAACTAGGTTTTCACAAAAATATTTTTAAAAGCACTTGAATTCACTCTTAACAAGTCTACTATGACAAATGCGACCCTTTGTGTATAATAGGCAAGCCAAAAACAACTTCAAGCCAAAATTTTTGAAAAATAGTTCAAAAACAGTCAAAGTTCACTCTAAACCACTAACCATAAGAAATCAAGCCAAGACCTATCCAAAATGACTCAATCAAATGACCCTTCCCCCATACTTGAATGTTGCATTGTCCCCAATGCAAAATCCATATATAAGATACAACAAGCAATCATCCACAAAAGGGGTATTTATTGACTCTACTAACACTAAACTACATTTTACTACTGAAATGGTTCCTTCCCCACACTTATCCTAACATCCATCATAAGATATCACAAGCTAATCACACATGTATAAGAGCATATAAGAGAGGAAAGGAACAACCTGGCGTTTAAAACGCTTCAAACTCTTGTAGGAGAAGTTCTCATCTCGAATGAGAAATATGTATGCCTTCATATAAGCTCCTTCTCCCACATGCTCTTTCCTTGGTATGAGGTGTTTCAGTTCCTGCAAGAAAAATACCAGAAATGGAGCAATACCAAATTCTAGGAAAGGAAACATTTTATCTAAATAAGTATTGCAACCAAGGAAGTCAATAGAAGATGGTGTGATGAGAGTGTCACAACAAACGCTTGCAGTTTTAGATATATCCGGTGGAAGATTACATGAAAGTATTTGTTTAAAAGATCCCCTATCAACAACAATATCAACATCTATGCATGGAGAATCTTTTGTAGGTGCATTCTCAATATCATGTAATTCAATGGGACAAGAAACGGTTTCATTCTCAACAAATATAGGATCCAAATTCTCAATCTTATTATGCTTTGAAATTTCAGCACTCCTAATACTAGTAGATGCATCATGTTCAATAATAAAGTCATTTAATGTGGCACAACCATGCTTTGAATATTCATCAAATAAATGTTTTTTTACCTCATAACAATGCACACAAATTTCAAATTCCACACATGAACAATATTTGATCACATTTAATTCAACAACGTCATCATGACTAGTACCTAGGAGAGAAACATGTTCATCACAAGAAGAATCAATGATAGTGCAATCAAGACCAACCATAGAAAGAGTAGTTTCATGAAAGATGGGATTATTACCTAGCAAGGGGTGCTGCTCCTCTTGAGGTTGTGAGATAGCTTGCTTCATCTCTTCAACTTGTGTGGGTTCATTCAATGTCACCACTAAAGGTTGGGGTTCTTCCACAAGAGATGTGGGATATTTCTCTTCACTTGATGTCCCCCTTCAACTTTAGGATCATAAAGCCACGGGCTTCCTTCATCTCCTTTCGTTCTCTTCCAAAGCATATGCAAATAAAATGCATGGCGGTACACCCTTAGCTCTTGTAATTCATCTTTCTCTTTCTTTGACATTCCAAGTTGGTACCTATGCAACTCCCTAAACCAATCTGTATTTACCTCATACACCCTTTTGAGCTCTTTTGTGTAATCATCCATGTCGGAGCAGTCAAAGAAATCATCAATTGGGTTTTGTTTAGGGGTGATGGGTCTGGGAGGAGGTGGTGGTTGGTATGAATGGTAAAATGGTGGTGGGCAAGGTTGGGATGGAGGATATTGTTCAACTCAGAGGGGTGGTGGCTATTGGAATTGTGGAGATGGTTCATAGTATGACCTATACAGTGGAGGTAAAGGTTCACTAGATGGTAATTGGTATGGAGAATAATTTGATGGATAAGGTTCTTGACGTAGTGCTTCTTTAGCTTTGAGGAAGGAAGCAACAACGGCCTGTATTTCAGAGTTACGTTTAGATACCGCATTACAAATTGAAGAATGTCTCTCTTCTATCATATTGTTATTTCCTACAAAAGAATTAGAATACTCAAGTGGACCATGATCATAACCAAATTTTCTATAATTCCAAGATATGAGAATATAAATGATTTATTCCCAAAGAATCAAGCAAGCAATTAAGATGCACAACAAGATCAAATGACCAATGGAGGGATATATAATAGGTGAAAACAACTCAAACAAACTAAGAATGAAGGAAAATCAAAGAAGAAAAACTCAAAAACCAAACTACCCAAAAATATGGAAAAATACTAGAAAATAAAGAAAAATTGAAAAAGTGCCCAAAACGATGGAATTTGGCCAAAATCCACCACACCCAATAGAAAAGCTATTGAACTTTCTTAGAATGGCCCAAAAATTTAGGAAACCGAAGCTCATAAATTTTTGGGCAAATTTTTTTTGAAAATTGACAGCAAACTCTATTGCTGGTGTCGATGAATTTTGAACAATTTCCAATTGGTGTGCAAGCAAGATAGTATTCAATCCCAACAAATCCAATTCAACTCAGATTTAGAACAAAACAACACGAACCAAGAACAACATTATTTTTTTTTTTGGATTTTCTCAATTTATGAAATGCAAATGCAACCTAAAATAACCTAAAACATGCAAATGCAACCTAAATGCAACTAAATGACCTAAAAACTAAGCTAAGGACTCCTACCCCTTGTAAATGCCTCAGTGACAGTTAGCTAACCTAGGGAGTCAAAAATGACTCCCCGGCAACGGTGCCATTGATTTGAGCCTTTCCTAATACGCCTTGGGATTCAAATGCAAAATATTTATTTACCAAGGATTGCACGATAGTGGTGCGATCCCGGATCGTCTCTCAAGGAGCCTAATGAACTATCCTAGGGAAACTAAATGCAATGAAAGCTATAAAAACTTGGGGAATAAGAGAAGATATTTTTGGTATTTTTCATAAAAGGAATTTAAAGACTTGTTTTTGGTATTTTTTAGGATAAATATGGATGGTTAATGGAATGGAATGATGGGATGCTCTCTTGGCTAGGGATGACACGTGACAAACTATTGACTCACACTCTTAAGGAGGAGCTAATCGGGCTAAGTTCAACATAAGTGGATACAATTAGCCTTAGTCGAATGAATAGGTCAATTAAAACCCACTCAACCTCAATAGACCAATTAGATTAACTATAATCCTACATCAACTAGAAGTAGGTTCCAATAGATAGAATAACTTGGGTCACATCCAAGTCACTCAATATCCTTCGGATCTAACAACCAATTAATGCTAGACTATAATCAAACCATCCAACTTATGGAACTCTACCTAAACATACTCATGCACATAGATTTGATTAGTGATCTAGTTCCTTTAGGCAAGTTGATTAATGGAATTACCTAGCACTATGGAAACCCAACATCAGTAACTCAAACCCACAAATCAACTCCCAAACAACATAATTATATGAAGCACAATGGACTAAATTACCCAACAAACATGCTAGACAATAAAATCAACAAAGACTAACATAACATGGTAATTTGGGAAGATAGATGAAATTAGAAGAAAACCAAATCAATACATGCAAATAGAATTCAACGATTACATTGTCTAGAATCTCAAAACAAATGAAGTCCGAATATAAGAAGAACAAATACTCAAGGAAACAAATGCAAATTCAAGACTACATAATGGAAACTAATAAAACTCCCCTAAAGTGGATTCAATGCTTGCTTCAAGTCATCCCGTCATCCAAGAGAACATCGAGCCTAATTAGTTCTTCATAGAGGAGGAGAAATCACCCAAAAGGATCTGCAACTCAAACTCCATGGTGAACCGGTGAAGGATTATGGAATGGAGGAGGGAATTGGTGGAAGAGATGAGAGAATTTGGGTCTTGTATGTATAATTTTCGTGCTCCCCTCCATAGGCATACTAGGCAACATATATATAATCTAAATTAGTCTAAGATCTCCTATTCTAACTAGGATTATCAATTAAGAAAGGATTGGGAAGACCCAATCACTCAAATTTCAAGAAACCTAGTCAAGATAGGAAATAGTGAGTAGGATAATTAATTAGGAAACTTCCTAACCTCAATCAAGCATAGGGTTGCCTATTCTTGTAGAAATAACAAATAGGAAATATTTTAAGCAAACCCAATCAATCAATCAACCAATCCTAATTGAAATAGGAAGTTTCATATTCTTGTTGATTTTACCAATTAGGAAAGATTATAGGCCAATCCATTAGGCTCAATCAATCAATCCAATTTCCTAATTAGTAATTTCTTGTTGTGTAGAATTTCCTTTTTCTTGTAGAAGTTTCCTATTTT
Organism: Mimosa bimucronata; assembly: GCA_037074515.1. Taxonomy (NCBI): domain Eukaryota; kingdom Viridiplantae; phylum Streptophyta; class Magnoliopsida; order Fabales; family Fabaceae; genus Mimosa; species Mimosa bimucronata. The sequence goes on from CM073446.1 coordinate 11,005,975, forward strand.
GTTTTCTTCTCGCTTTGACCTTAATTCTTTGCACCTACAATGGAAATTTTAAGCACATGTGAAGTATTTCAAGTCCATAAAAAATAAATGCATGAGTTAAATGCCTAATATGCTCAAATTATAATGAAAATGCAATTAACTCTCTAATCTTGGACCCTAAGTATAAAAGTGCCTTAATCCCCATTTAATAGTTTAGAACAAAATGCTAATTTCCTATAATTAGTGAATAAAAATATGTAATAATCAAGTACAATCAGACAACTAAGGCTCAGGAAAACAAAAACAATGCAAGACTCCGAAGTGCCAGAGGCAATATATCGGTATTGTAGCACTTCAATTTTTGGAAAAAAGGACAAGGAAAAAGAAAAGTCAAACCAGGTAAATCAAAGTTCAGTGAATTGTTTATAACTTAGGTTAACTGGCTATTAGTGATGGCTTGTTTCAAATTTCAGACCAAATTTCATAGCTTTAAGTATCTAGTTCATGGGAAAATTCTCAATTAACTTTAACATGACATAATATCTCAAAAGAAAATGATATCTCCATCAAGAAATAAGATGAACACCTCAAAATGCTATTTACAAGCTACTAACAAGAATAGTTCACTTGGAATTAAAAGATGCTTACTACATCCAAGGTTTTTTTTTTTTTTTTTTTTTGACCAGATGCTACATCCAAGTTTAAAACAGACAAGAGTTGGGAGAAAAATCATGTGTGCATGAGATTTAAAAACTAGAAAAAAAAAATGCACGTCTTAGGTAAGGATTGTGAGCTACTCATTTTCTTATAAGACAAAGCTGGATATGCAGTATTTCTTTATATGAAGGTGGACTTCATATTGCAAATTGGGTTATGTCCACATTTTCTCATCCTCTACTGACTTTTGCATATTAAGAAAAGAGAAAGCTAATCAGAGAGCCTTAAAATCCGCATCTCATTGTTGAAACATATCAGAAGCAGCCAAGCTTCGGCCATTTCTACAATGGACTCAGATATGAGGTACAAATATATCACTCACAATCCTTTAATTTAGCTGTGTGCAGTCATTTTTACAATTTCTAAAATTTGACGTGCCAACATGCCCATGGTTCAATATGCGCGGAAAAGAAATATAAACAGTAGTTACAAGAAGCATATGCTGGAAAAAATACATCATAGTCTTATAGATACCTTTAAATGACAGGTATGGGCAACTGAAACTAGAAGCAATCATACAAGTGTATCCTCTCTCCGAAGCACCAGTATTCTCCAGTGATTTTAAGACCGAAAGACCATTAACAACGAAAACAACAAAATTAATTTTCATCCTCTCACTTAAAAAGCAACCAGTCTTGCGAGCCCTTTGCTTTAAAATTTTTCAAACTCTGATCATCGGTACTCCTGATAAGAAATCCCCATTAGATGAATTAATACAGAGAATAAAATAAAAGGCTACATAAATTGAGTGTTCATACCTGAGAATAAGCTCTCCATGACCAACGCCTTTTGTCATCCATTGATATAGAATTCTGTCATCATCATTTGGATTGCCAGACAAACAACGTGTATCATAAAGACAGATAGAAGTTGAGTCTCTTGGAATCATATACTCAGGAGGAAAAGGAGGCAAGAGTGAAAGATGGAGTGACAAATCTATTCTCCAGATTCAAAACTTTTATATGGAGGCATTGATATAATTTCTCGTGTCAATGAAATATCTCTTATCGGATAGTGGCATACACTACTACATTCCCATATATATGCATCTTCTTCTTTTCTTCTTCCTTACTTTCATGTTCTTTTGTTTTTTCTTTAATGATGATTTCTTTTATCTAAATGAAAAGGCAAAGCCATCTTTATATGTGACTAAAGCTTAAGCTCCTTGTATTTCATCAGTGCGTCCTCATCATTATAAGAATTGTGTGGTTGCATATGATGCTATTCATGCCTCCTATATTTGCTTCATTTTTTGGAATTCATTGCTTGTCTTTTCGTTGCTTCCTTACCCCTTTCCTTGTGTAGTTTTCAAGGACACAAGTATCAAGTGGTACATTCACATCATGTTCTTTTAGATTTACTTGTTGAACATGTAATGTTTGAGGCATGAATCTTAATGGTGTGTGATGATACACACACATGGATCAAAAGGTATGCACTCTGTGTTTCTGGATCTTCTACCATGAATAATAATGATTAAGGCTTGTTTTCGTTAACTTATCATTACTAATGATTGTAAATATTTTTTATAGATTAAACTCCAAAAAAATTTTATTTTATCAAAATAAATAAATTGTTTTTGAACCATACGAGGTTTTTAGAACCTCCTCAGATAAATTTAATTATTTTTCCGTGTGAGGTTATGGGAATCTTCTCAGAAAGTCTAATCGAAAGATCTTTCAAAAATCTTGTTTTCCAAATAATAAGAAATTTTTTTTTCTAAAATAAGAAAAAATACAAACCAAGAATAAATATTTTTCTTAAAAAAATAAACATTTTTCCTAAAAAAACACAAATTCAATGACACACATTTATACCCTAAACTACATGGGCTTTGATACCTTAAGGGCATGTAGGCCTTATATTAAATCTTAAATCAAGTCCAACTAAGTAAATATTTATTTTTTTATGTGAATATTTTTTTGGTAATTAATTTAAAATTAAAGGCCATATTTATTTCTAAATAATTAACTTAGGGTAACATTTCTTATAAACGGGTGCTGTGGGGTGTCTAACACTTTCTTCATACATAATCAACTCCTGAGCCCAATTTAGATTTTAAAGACGGTTTATAATTTTCAAAAGGTTTTCCAAAATTATCCTTATTTAAAAATTTTGGTGGTGACTCCATTTGACCTAATTTTAAGGCTCTACACTCGTGATTTGGATATTTTTAGTGTTTTTATCAGAAGTGACGGGAGGGTTGCTTTTACGATTAGAGAAATTATGATTAAATTTAAAAACAATAAAAAGTCCTAACTACCCTTGCTTTCTACCTAAAAAATCTCATGACCCAATTTATTTGACTTTCTTTTTATTTATCAACAAAATTATTTTAGGTTTAACTATCTTATTTTTTAGTCATATATAAATATATATATATATTAAAATAGTTGATTTTTTTAAAAAAAGAATATATTTTTGATAAAGAAGTTGTATCAATATTTATAGTACCTTCAGAGATAGAATAATAAATAAAGAATATCTACATAAATGAATAGTTCTTTTTTTAAAAAAAAAAGTAATTACTCTGTAGAATTCTACAAAAGTAAAGTGTAACATCCCAAAAAAAATTTGATTAAGGATTAGTGGTGATTTAATAATTAATTTGGGGATTAATCAAGGAGTTTTGAGAGTTTTATAAATAAAGTTACTGAAAATGAAGTATTTTGGGAATTTTTAAAGGCCTAGTTTGTCCCTTAAATTGAGAACATTAGAGTTAGAAGAATTATTTTTGGACCCAAAAGAGATCTTAGTGAGAGAAAATATTAGTGGGAATTTAAAATATATTGTTAGGAAGTGAAAAGAGGATTTTATCTAAGTAAATATATCTTATTTAAGGATTTAATGGTCTAATAGTAATTATCTTATACTATTTATTTTATTATTTTATTTTATTCTATTTCTTTTCTTTTCTTTTCTTTTCTTTCTTCCTATTTCCTCTTCCCCGGTGGCTGATCACTCTTCTTTCACTTCCTCTCTCCACCTCACCCTCTCGTGCTCTCTTCTTCGTCCGCTGGCAAGGAGAGGCGACGGCGGCGGCTGGGTAACTTGCCGCCGTCGACGTCCACGCTGGCGAGGGAGGTCACCTGGGCATCCTCCGTCCTCGCTTTCCCTTCTTTCTCGTGCGTGTGTGTGTGTGTGTTTCACGGAGCGAGAGAGAAGAGAGGAGAGTGATTTCAGCCGGTGGTTTTGAGCGGAGCTCCGACGAAATTCCGGTGGCTTTAAGGCAAAGGGAAGCTTCTTTGATTTGGGTAATCTCTCTTCTTTCATTTACCTCTTTGTTCATGATTTTTCAACATGAAATTTCTAGGGTTTATGTGATTTTCGAATTTCTGGCTTGATTGGGGCAATTGCCTTGTGCTACATGTTTATTTAGACTGCTTGATGATAGTAATGTGGTTAATTTGGTTTAATTTGGCCGTATGTGAGATTTTACTTGCTTAAAGTTGAATTAAGCTAAGTTTACGACAAGAAATCGTTTGAATTTGGGCTTTTAAACTTGATTTATGAATTCTAGAGAGTTATTGGAGTTCAACGATAATGTTGGTTGGGGTTTTTGAGCTGATTTAGAATTATGTTGAAAATTGGAATTTTTAGGTGTTTTAAAAAGGTAAAGTTTTACAATTGGGAATATTGAACATGAAAGATGAGTTAGATGAATTAAATGAGGATGTTTGATTATGTTGAATAAGGGAAGATGATTTAAATAATTTATGTGAGGATATTGGGTTATATCGGAGTGGATTAATGGTGAACTTTGTTCTAGAAGGATTGTGGAAAGGTTTGGGTAGCTATAGGAAATTGTAAGGTAAGAGAGAAAGGAAATTATATCTCTTGGGAGTTTATGTGGATTATGAATAAATTGGGGGTTTCAATATGTTAATTGTGATTAGTAATTAAAATGTTTTCCTTTAGGCATGAGTGGGAGTAGATGGAATTTGAGTTCTTGATGGATTAGTTATTTTGCATTGTTCATATGAGCTTACCTACCGGTTGTCATGGCTTGGTTTGGTTTGAAAGGAATTTATGGAAATTTCGCTGATTAAAGTTTGATTGAGTTAGGGTTGTAGGGCAGATTTTATGAAATTGAGTGATAGGGGTTGATTCTAAGGTATTTGGGATTCATAAGATTGAACGATGTTATATATCTTTGTGGCTTGATGGAATGATGGTTTTAAAGGCTTTGGCTATTTAAATAGTTAATTGTGTGTCTCAATGGATGTATGGATTTGGTGATTGATTATTAATGATTTAGATTGATTGGGAAAATTGGTTAATGGTAACCAAATTTGCCATCCCCGAAATTATGATTTCTACTTGTGTGCACATGTTGGAATGATTGGAACCACGAGGCTTCCACATTACCATGTTCTATTAGATGAGATTGGTTGCTCTGCGGACGAGCTACATGAATTGATATATTCTCTGTCATACGTGTATCAGCGGAACACAACTGCCATATCGTTGGGCGTAGGTTGGCTGAACTGAACTGGAAGATCGCATGTTACGGTATTATAATTGTTTTTGGGCCAGTTCAGGTAACCACTCTCATCTCACTACCTGATTGTGTGTGATGTTAGTTGGGATTTTCTTAAAATCCCTTTTTACGTATGTTTATGCCCACTGGTACACAAGTTGAAATTTTAAATGCTATGTTTATATTAAAAAGCCTATTGCGTACCTTTGAAATCCCTTTTACTTTCATATGAAAATATATATATATATATATATATATCTTGTGGAATATTACTAGTAAACTGGCAAAATTTGTGATTTGGACATAATTGAAACTGGAATATTTTTATACATTGGATTTGAAACTGTAGCATGATGCATATTGGTGAAAATACTGGATAGGCCAAGTGCCTGATTGTTGGTATTGCATACATGGGTATTGTGTGTTAGTTTAGCATCGATGCATTGGATTCTATTGCCATCACGTGATGAGGTACCCTGTTGGCCCACAGGGACTAATTATATTATTGGTGTACTGGGTATGGGTAGCCCCCATCGAGTACTACCTTTCGGTGTGCTGGGTATGGGTAGCCCCCATCAAGCATTACCCCGTTGTGGTGCTGGGTATGGGTAGCCCCCATCGAGTTCCACTTCTCCGTGGTTCTGGGTACGGGTTGAGATCCCCGTCGAGTTCCACTTTGGTCCACCTAATTGCAGGGGACAACCTAACGTTTCGCAGGGCGAACGTTATGGATGATTGTGTAAAATATATTTTGAACTGCTTTTATAAAATGTTATCCCTTGAGTTTGTAAAATATTTTAGTTACGAAGTTCTGCATGATTGTCTGGATGTACTATTGATGATATGGTGGTATATATATATTATTTGTGGTTTAAATATTTTTATGTGGTACTCTTTAGGCGCTCTGCTAACCCACTCACACTCTTGTATTGAGTTGAGTTGTGGTTACTGAGACATGTTTGTCTCACCCCGTGGTTATTTACATTTTTGCAGGTGATCATGTACAGACCAGGGCGAAGGAAAAGGGAATGGGGCCCACCGGTTCACTTGGAACCGGTGAGTTGGCCGGTAAAGTTATTTAGGGACTGTATATTGCCATATTTATAGGCTTGCATACGCTTCCGTGCATTTATTTTTTTGAATACCTGTGTACGCTGGATGACTGTATTTAGTTTTTAATTGTATTAATGCTTGATTAATGCGAAGTTAGGATTATAGGTGTATTTCTAATAACCATGTTAGAAGGCTCCTTATCTAACATAGTTAAACCATTTATTAACTGTTAATTAGATAAATTTTTACTAACTATGTTAGGAGACTTCTTTTCTAACATAGTTAGGGTAAATTATCCATGATAGTATAATTGTTAGAATATGTGCCCGCTTTATCTATCATGGATGATCATTCGAATTGCTAGGCGAATCTTTTTCTAACTATGATAGGGGTATTGTTATAATCGCACGAAAATCTTTTTCCTATCATAGTTAGTGTTGTTAATTATGATTACGATTGATAGAGATCGTTTATTAGAGGTTAATTATCGATTAGTAGGAAGGATTTTACATAAAGTGTATGTTTACTAAATTAAATTTTTATTTTGGAAAAAAAAGTGGGGTGTAATTGAATTAACTAAATTAATCTAAAAGTTAATGTATTAAATTGAGCAATTTTATGAACCCAATTTTAAACTACTAATATGGAGCAAATTTAAACATTATAAACTAATTTCAAATTTTAAACTTTATAATATTATTATTAATTACACTTACGAAACTATTAAAAAACTTTATTAAATCCATGCTCTTTTTTGTAATTATACATCCATAAGTGCTTTTAATAAATGAAATCCAAACATAATCAAAACTGTCATTATCACTCATGTAAAAAAAGTATCCAAGCTTTTTACCTAAAAAAAAGTCTCCAAACAGAAATCACGATTGTCCAGTGTCACTTCTATCCGATATCACTACAAATCACGATTAGTTAAAATCACGATTCTCCATCGCCAATCCAAGCCGGCACTATACACGTCTACCATATGTGGCGAATTTTGTGCCATTCTATTATGGATTGCAATGGAGGGACCTTGTGTTTTGCACCACGGTTAAGAATGTTCCCGCCATGAGCTTGAAGATGAATAGGACGTATAGATGTATTGCAGGCTGAGGCAATGGCCATTCCTAGCCCGAGGATCCACAAGATCATATCTAGTGATAGAGAAGCTTTGTGAAACTGCAATGAATATTTTTTTTTTAAGTCAAACTTTCTTTATTTGAGGTTTAATTTGACTCTCACTAAGAGAGCAGATTAGTCCCAGCAGTATCACTTATCTACCCCTCAAATTCAGTTACATTAGTCAAATACTTAAATTATTTGAAAAGGGAATCAAAGAGTAATTGACAAGGGGATGAAATTATTCTCGAGGCTTCATGAAATTGAGCTACTGATTAATATAATTATTAATTTAGAGGGACTAGATAATTTTTTCCTCATCAAGTGCAGTTAGGGCATTCTTTTGAGGAAAGAATGTGCCAAATCTCTCCTTAAGTAGGTATAATATTTGAAAAAGAGAATATACGATATGAAAAAGAAAAAGCCTTACCAAATATTTCAGAATAATTAGAGCCTGAGAAAATATAGCATAGAAATTCAAGACACACTTGGAATCCTCTAAGCATAGTTAATACTAATGATAAAGTGAGCAGGTGCATTGAATCTCCCCCAATTTCTAGCAAGTAAGTTAAAAATGAATAGAATCTCCCTTAAGTTCTTTTTTTGCCTGAAATGTCCATCAAGTTTAGGCCTAGACCATTAATTGATTCCTCAGGGGAATAATTGTTAGACAGAAATCAAAATCTCTAAAATTTAGTTATTCACTAGAAATAGAAATGAGTAATAGAAACATTTTCAAAGATGAAAGGACTTGATCACCTAAACTGAAAAGGTAATTATTTCCTTTTTGGCCAGAAAGAAGGATCTCTCCACACTGGAAGACGATTTTATGGTCAACAATAAATTTTTTATTTAACACAATAAGGAAAAAAATCGACATCACAGTTATGTTATCATCATCGAAGTATTTTGGAAAAAGTCACAAACCTTATCCATGACCCAGGGTTTTGGAGGATAATTTCTGTCAGCATGTCCAAGAGTATACCGCAACATTTCAACTATGGTAAACTCAGTCACACAATCATCACATTCTGCAGGAATAATAAGAAATTGTTAGATTTTACATCAACATAGAATATTGAACTGAATGAGAACACAAAAGACTACCTGGGATATCAAAAATTTGTGTTGGCGGAATTCCAAGCAGCTCTACCAAATATGCACAAACACAAGCACGATCGGATAGTGAAAGAAGATCCCCATGTGTGACCACAAGCACTGGTTTGTCATCTGCAAGTAATAGAGATGATTATTGAGCTAACTATACAAGTTTTGCAATTAAGAATGCCACATCAAATCTACCTACAGATTTTTAGAAATAATAGATTCTTTAAGATCATTTCCAGCCTATTGTACACAAGAAACAAAAGAGAAGCAAATGTTTCACACTTGAATGACACGCTAGAGTGGCACTAAGGCACGGAAAAACAAAAACAATGCAAGACACCCAAGTGCCAGTAGCAATATATCAGTATTTTAGCATTTCAATTATTGAAAGAAAAGAGACAGGGAAAAAGAAAAGTCAAAGCAGGTAAATCAAACTTCTGCAATTTTTTTTATAACTTAGGTAACCTGGTTATGTTGCTAGTGATGGCTTTTTTCAAATTTCAGACCAGAGTCCATAGCTTTAAGTGTCTAGTTCATAGGGAAATCCTCGATTAGCTTTCATATGGCATATTATCTCAAAAGAAAATGATATCTCCATCGCCAAGGGACCAGTGGCCAAATGGTTAGAAAGGGTGAGGTAAGGCATCTTCCTGCCTTCTAGGTCCTGGGTTCGATCCTTGACAGCCCTTCCCGGGCAAACTCCGGATTAATCGGTACCCAAAGGGTGCCGGATACCAGGGGTTCTAAGCAAAAAATAAATAAATAAATAAATAAAATTGATATCTCCATCAATAAATAAGAAACTCAAAATGCTATTTACAAGCTACTCACAAGAATAGTTCACCTGGAATTAAAAGATGTTTACTACATCCAAGTTTTAAAAAGTCGAGCATATGTCTTGTGTGAGAGTTGTGAGCTACCCATCTTTTTATGACCCATAGCTAGATATGCAGTTTTATTTCTTTACTAACTTCGGCATATCAAGAAAAGAAAAAGCTAATCACAGAACCTCAAAATCCAAATCTCATGGTTGAAACATATTCGAAGCAGCTAAGTTTCGGCCATCCCAACAACAGACTAAGCTATAAGGTACAAATATATCACTCACAATCCTTTGATTTAGCTGTGTCCAGTCATTTTTATATTTTCTAAAATTTGACATGCCAACATGCCCATGGTTGAATATGCACGGAAAAGAAATATAAACAGCTATAAGAAGCATATGCAGAAAAAAAAAAAAAATCATAGTCTTATAGATACCTTTAAATGACAGGTATGGGCAATTGAAACTAGTAGCAATCATATCAGTATATCTTCTCTCCGAAGAACCGGTATTCTCCAGCGATTTTAACACTGAAAGACCATTAACAACATAAATAACAAAATTAACTTTCATCCTCTTACTGAAAAAGCAACCAGTCTTGCGAGCCCTTTGCTTTAAAACTTTCTTCAAATTCCGATCATCAGTGTTCCTGATAAGAAATCCCCATTAAATGAAATAAAAAAGAGTGAATTAAAAAAGGATACCTAAATTGAGCGTTCATACCTGACAATAAGCTCTCCATGACTAACACCTTTTGTCATCCATTGATATAGAATTCTATCATCATCATTTGGATTGCCAGACAAACAACGTGTATCATACAGACAGATAGAAGTTGAGTCTCTTGGAATCATATACTCCTGGAGGAAATATGTCCCATCTCCTGTGGACGAATTACCTGGCATTAAAAGATAGATTAACGAAAATTCATTCAGGCAGCTCAATATCCATTTGTCCCCTGAGTCAAAGATATCCTCAACTTGTTTAAAGTTAAATAACACATTATAAATCATACATGATTCTTGTGCTCTTACTGGAGCATATTTGTCAACTTCAAATACTTTGGAGATTCTATTTATGAGACTACTTTTCCCAGACCCTCTTGGACCAATCAATACGAGGCATGTTGTCTTTGGTACATCATAATCACTTAAGTTTGATCCACCCACATTCTCTGTCCAAACTCCTGGGCTATAGCTGTGACAATTAAACCAGCATATATAACATAATCATCAAGAAAACTTTAAGATTTCATGTCATACTAGTGTTAACTTAACGTCCATTTTAACGGCACTCACCGTGCGATGCAGAAAATTGTAAATTAGTCTTAATTTCACAGTATATTATAAATCGTTGAATAAAAGTGAAGTATTTTAATAGTGAGCCATAGATGAAGAAAGATATGCATGCCTAACATAATGTGACGAACATGAAGCTGAGAGTTTTAAATGACAGATATTCTAAAATAGTAATAAATGCTACTGTAACAAACACAAGTCCTTGGGAGAACCATACCCTAAAAGCTAGCCATTAGGGTTGGGGAGCCAATGACTTATAAGGCCCCCTCTTGCAAAGAAACCTCCCCGATGTGAAACTTGTGACAATGCACCCCTATCGAGAGCCGACGTCCCGACGGCTACACTCTACGACACTTCACTCTGGCCTTTCTGCCGGTCAGCCCCTTTGGTCAGAACCCTCCGTAGGTAGCCCTTTCCGTTTGGCCGTCTCTCAATGAAAGCACCATTATAACAAACACAAGTCCTTGGGAGAACCATACCCCAAAAGCCAGCCATTAGGGTTGAGGAGTCAAGGACTTATAAGGCCCCTCTTGCAAGGAAACCTCCCCGATGTGGGACTTGTGACAATGCACCCCCCTCGAGATTCGACGCCTCGACGGCTACACTCTACGACACTTCACTCGGTGCTTCACTCGGCCTTTCTGTCAGTCAGCCCCTCCAGTCAGAACCCTTCGTAGGTAGGCCTTTCCGGTCTATCAGACGAGACGGCGTCCCGGAGGGACCACTCTACGGCACTTCACTCGGTGCTTCCCTCAACCTTTTGTTGGTCAGCCCCTCCGGTCATAACCCTCCGTAAGTAGCCCTTTCCGTTTGGCCGTCTCTCAATAAAAGCACCATCATAACAAACACAAGTCCTTGAGAGAACCATACCCCAAAAGCTAGCAATTAGGGTTGGGGAGTCAAGGACTTATAAGGCCCCTCTTGCAAGGAAACCTCCCCGATGTGGGACTTGTAACAATGCACCCCCCTCGAGAGCCGACGCCTCGGAGGCTACACTCTACGACACTTCACTCGGTGCTTCACTCGGCCTTTCTGCCGGTTAGCCCCTCCAGTCAGAACCCTTAGTAGGTAGCCCTTTCCGTTTGGCCGTCTCTCAATGAAAGCACCATTGTAACGAGCACAAGTCCTTGGGAGAACCACACCCCAAAAGCTAGCCATTGGGGTTGGGGAGCCAAGGACTTATAAGGTCCCTCTTGCAAGGAAACCTCCCCGATGTGGGACTTGTAACAATGCACCCCCCTCGAGAGCCGACGTTTCGGCTGCTACACTCTATGACACTTCACTCGGCCTTTCTGCCGGTCAGCCCCTCCGGTCAGAACCCTCCGTAGGTAGCCCTTTCCGTTTGGCCGTCTCTCAATGAAAGCACTATTGTAACAAACACAAGTCCTTGGGAGAACCACACCCCAAAAGCTAGTCATTAGGGTTAGGGAGCCAAGGACTTATAAGGCCCCTCTTGCAAAGAAACCTCCCCAATGTGGGACTTGTGACAATGCACCCCCCTCGAGAGTCGACGTCCCGGCGGCTACATTCTACAACACTTCACTCGGTGCTTCACTCGGCCTTTCTACTGGTCAGCCCCTCCGGTCAGATCCCATCGTAGGTAGGCCTTTCCGGTCTATCAGACGAGACGGCGTCCCGGCGGCTCCACTCTACGGCACTTCACTCTGCGCTTCCCTCAACCTTTTGTTGATCAGCCCCTCCGGTCAGAACCCTCCGTAGGTAACCCTTTCCGTTTGGCCGTCTCTCAATGAAAGTATCATTGTAACGAGCACAAGTCCTTGGGAGAACCACACCCCAAAAGCTAGCCATTGGGGTTGGGGAGCCAAGGACTTATAAGGTCCCTCTTGTAAGGAAACCTCTCCGATGTGGGACTTGTGACAATGCACCCCCCTCGAGAGCCGACGTCCCGGCGGCTACACTCTACGACACTTCACTCGGTGCTTCACTCTGCCTTTCTGCCGGTCAACCCCTCCGGTCAGAACCCTTCGTAGGTAGGCCTTTCCAGTCTATCAGACGAGACGGCGTCCCGGCGGCTCCACTCTACGGCACTTTACTCGGCGTTTCCCTCAACCTTTTGTTGGTCAGCCCCTCCGGTCAGAACCCTCCGTAAGTAGCCCTTTCCGTTTGGCCGTCTCTCAATGAAAGCACCATTGTAACGAGCACAAGTCCTTAGGAGAACCATACCCCAAAAGCTAGCCATTGGGGTTGGGGAGCCAAGGACTTATAAGGTCCCACTTGCAAGGAAACCTCCGCGATGTGGGACTTGTGACAATGCACCCCCCTCGAGAGTCGACATCCCAGCGGCTACACTCTACGACACTTCACTCGGCCTTTCTGCCGGTCAGCCCCTCCGGTCAGAACCCTCCGTTGGTAGCCCTTTCTGTTTGGCCGTCTCTCAATGAAAGCACCATTGTAACAAACATAAGTCCTTGGGAGAACCATACCCCAAAAGCTAGCCATTAGGGTTGGGGAGCCAAGGACTTAAAGGTCCCTCTTGCAAGGAAACCTTCCCGATGTGGGACTTGTGACAGCTACCTATATTGAACAAGCATATGCACAAATACGAAATCACTTAGCAGTTTGCATTGGCATGCCTAATGGTATGCTACACAAATATTTGACCTCATGTTAATTATTGTGATTAAGACCCTTCCTATATTCATTTTCCAAAAAGTAAATGTTACAGCATTTAAAGAAACAACAATGAATGCCTCTCCCATGATGCTGACTTGTCAATGTTTGTATTTTTCCCCCATCAGAGCAGAGTTTGATTTCCCAAAGTTTTCACTAAAAACTTCAATGGATGAACTATCATCTTCTCATAATATTAAAACAAATATGAACACAACAGATAAAAACTGAAAAACTTGAGTTGAGATCAGTACCTTAAAACCTTTTGTCTTTCCTCTTTCAAATTCTTGCAACGAGTTCCCCTTTCATCATAATTCTGCAAGATTTCTTGGTAGATGCGATGTTTCCTTCTGTTACTGACTTCAAGATCAAAAGAAGAAGACCCAATATTTCTTTTCCCATTCTGTGTATCATTTTCAGCCTTCACGCTCCAATTACCTCTGAAACATAAGAAGTGAACGTTAAAACGATATGGTCCAAACAAAGGAATCAGCATCAACTTTAGAGCATTATTGTCATGCGCTTAATATCGTATTGTGTATGTGACAGTATCACTGCTAAGCTCACAATTAAAGAGGAGATTGATAATTCATGGTTTATACAAGAACATGAGCCACAGATCAGACTATACCTTGCAACAGTAGGAGCATTGGAAGAAGGTATAGAAAATTCTCCATCTGAATAAAAATCTTCACCTGTACACAATCATTGAGGATATAGATAATAAGCCCACAACAAGAACCTCGTATGTTTTTGCATCAATCAATTTTAAACATGTTTTTGTCCAAAAAAAAAAAAATTTAAACATGTTTAAAGAATACATAGACAAAAGCAATTAATCAGATTAATTCCATATTTTTGCATTATCATATCAACAAAATGGAACAGAAATTTGATGAACGACCCAATTTCCGAGAATCAGAACAGTAAATTTGAGAGATGCTCGAGAATGCTTACATAGAGAAGAAACTGAATCGCCACCCATAGTGTTAGTGTGCTTGTGTTGCACAGTGATATGCCTTTCACTTCTATAGAGCTAAGAGCATTTTCTCAGGTTCTATACTCTGCCTCCATTAGTGAAAGTCAACGATACTTCTTTCGTAAGGAAGAAAGTGGATCTTTTTTTTATTTATTTATTTTTTTTCAATGAACATGGCCGTACCCATAATTAAGCATTGAGCTCGCAGCGAAATTTTTTTTTTTTTTTAACCGATACTACTAATAATCTAACAATACAGAGAATACAATTGAGTGGCTCATTTCAGATCAATAGGTTAATGTAGTTAAATAATCACTTATTCATAACATTTTATGTATTACTTTCTATAGTACTAATTATAAGATCAAATTAACATCATATATATATCTTATAATTAAGTAACTTATTTATCTTCCTTAATCTTTATATTAAAAACAGGAGGGAGTATTTGATATTTCTCAACTATTATAATTTTGTCACCATAGCTGACTCCATAGCTGTTAACCATGAAGATGGCTTCCTCAAGTATCCTTGTCTTTCTCTCAATTTGGCTTTCAGATTATTTCTTTGATAGAGTGATGCTATTGTGCTTTGTTTTCAAAGACATTTAATTCACGTTTGTGTTTGTTTCTTCTTTACTCTAGGGGACATGGGATGGGACCACTGACCTCAAAGGCGAAGTGGTTGCCACTGTATGCGATGTAATTGATCGTGTTAACAAGCTTGTGTATGTCCGCACATTAAACTCCAGGTATGCTTAATTTAATTAGGGACGTAGAATTTGCATTACACAAAGATGTTGTATTCTTGTGTCTTCCCTTCCCTTTGGTTGATGGATTTAGATTTTCATAGGTACTAAACTGAAGTTGGAGACATTGTGGTAGGCCGTGTTGTTGAGGTACAGAAATGACTCTTTCCGATGAATGACTACTCCTTTTTTTTTTTTTTTTTCTTTGAAGTTAAATCCTTTGTGTATATAGGAATTTGAGGTATACTTGTTGACAAGGTTGGCTTTTTGGCCATGTGAAACATTGTGTGACATTTGGAAGTTAGTGATGATAGTATAAGTGCTCGAGGGTTATGATAAGGATAGCATAGGAGGGAGGGAGGGAGGTAGAGAACACAGAGAGGGATTATAGAGAAAGAAGAGAGAAAGAGGAGAGAAACTGAATTACATACTGGCCCATCGTAATATGCTTATACAATTGAAGACTTATCTATTTATAGGCTAGCAACACCTCACAGCTAACTAACTCTAACCACAAACTCTAACGGCTATGTATAACTAATTGACCCTCTTAATATTTATTATGATTACATATCAGGTTAAGATTATGTTGATCTAATTTGACACAATTCCTATTTATGCCAAGATAGTAGCTTGGTTCAACACAAATAGTGGTCAATATCTGTACTTTTGTGAGACTTGTACAACTTCCTGTCTGAGTGCACTTCTTATTTTCTTTTGGGTATAGTGAAAAATCTGCTCAGGAACTTAGGTATTGTATCTCATCAGGTATTGGGAAGAAATCAGATTGTGTTGTATCTATTCAGTAGTTAATGAACGATTCAGTCAAATAAACGTGTTGTATCTGAAAATGAGTTGCATAGTTCATACTTCAAAGTAAATAATATAGGGTTTATATTTCTAGTTTTAAATTAAAAAGGCATGCATTAACAGCTTAAAATTCCAAGTGATATGACTCAGCCTCTCATTTATAAGGGGTTTTCATGCCATTAGATTATAAAGCTATTTATTAGATTTTATACTGATAGATTCAAAAGTGTTACATGGATTACATTAATTCTTAAAAATTAAGCACACGATAATTTAAAGAAAGTTTAGGTTGAAAAAAAGTGACTTATTTTTAAAAATAAGAACTTATTTTGATGGGGCCCACAAATCCTGACTTATTTTTCACATCCAATCACAACTATCCCAAACATACACAATCTGACTTATGGAAAATAAGTCACTTATAAGTCATTTTTTTCACAGCTAATCCAAACATAAATCTCATTATACAATCTGACTTATTTTCAATCTGACTTATATATAAGTCATTTTTCCAGAAGTCCATCCAAACACATCCAATATCCACTCTTGTCAAGAGCTCCTTTTATATGCAATTAGACTTACTATACAATATATTGGTTAAAAAAAAATATTTCCTAAGTGACTTAGAGCAAAAAAAAAAAAAAAAGAAAAGAAAAGAAAAGAGGTTAAAAGCTTGGCCTTAGTTGGACTTGAACCTTCAATTTATTTCTGAGTTATTTTAATTCGTTTCTTTGCCATTCCCATAGGAATCTTGTGCAACAAAAAGAATATGATTAAGATCCATTAAAAGTATCATGAAGAAGCTACTTAAAATATCAGGTTAAAACAAGGTTAGTTATCCTAATACTTCCTAGAGCAAGAAAAGAGGTCAAGAGCTCGGCCTTGATTTATTTGGCCTAAAGCAAGGAAAAAGGTTAGGAGCTTGGTCTTAGTTGGACTTCAACCTTAAATTTATTTGAGTTACTCCCTCTGATACTTGATATAACATCAAATGACTTTTCTGAAAAATTAAGATTGAAAAACAAATCACTTTAAAGTATTTATATATAAATATATATATATATATATATATTTCTTAAAAATAGTTTATCCTACTTATAAATTTACTAATAATCAAATTACATATAACATATATTAAAATCCAGTTGTTTATCCGGCTTTCTTAATCTCCACAAAAAGGTCAAATTCATCTTATATTTAGGAATAAATAGAGTATTTTAATTGGTTTTTTCCTTCACACTTACACGAAGTATCATCATATCTTTTTGACACCATGTATAGAAAATCTTTCCGGAAATTTGGAAAATAGTAATCAAAGTGAATGATTTTGAAGTTTATATATGATTTGACGGTGAAAAGTGGCCATAAGCGTTCTAGGAGCAGGGGTGCAAAGAGTTCAAGGAGAGTGTTCACAAATATATGACCCTTTATTTGTGGAATCACAGAGGCTACGATGGATAAGAAAATGGCTTCTTTCTAGGCCTTATGTTTTAATTATAGTAGAATACTTGTTTTGTTTATTTTCCATCGGGTACTTGGCTTTGTATTAGTTATCTTATAGAATGCAATAACAAATTATTTTATAATGATTTTCCCTATATAATTTTGTAAAAGCCCAATGTTTTTCTTAATGTATCATTTTAATTATGTTTGAATAAAATGGCTTTTCCTAAAAAAAGGATTTATAAACATTTTCCATGTAAATAATTTATGTTGAAAATAATCGAAATCATGGTTTTAACAATAGTAGGTAAAACTACTGACTTCTCTCTCAAAAGCAAGTTTGATGATTTATAAAGTCAAACTAAACACATTTTAAATCCCTCATTTGGAGGGTCTCATCAATTCAGAGAAAAATATTCACAATATTTAAAATTTATAATGTTTTAATTATCAAGACAGTTTATTCCAGAATCCACAAAATAATGTTAGTTGTTGTTTTGGACTTAAACCATGTAAGAGAACAAAATATGACAAATCAGTCCTAAAACAAAAATTTTCAATTGAACTCATAATATTGATGTTCCGCTGTTCCAGACTTGACTTCCAGTTCTAAACATTTGGGTCAGTTTGGGCTGATTTTGATTTAAAATATTAATAATTTTTTTTACATTTTATCACTTACGTTTATCATTTTTCATTTTTCTCTGAACTAGTTTGACAAACTCATAAACTAATGTATAATATAATAATACACAATTTTTCAGAAATATCATGTAACATATGATATAATTAAGTAATCTATTTAATTTCTTTAATCTCTTCAAATTAATTAACAGAGTAGAGTACTGCATGCAACAGTATTTTTTCTTTCCTCCCTGAAATTTTATAAGCGAAGATATCACAAAACAAAGCGGATACTTTACAAAAGAATTAAGTTGTTACCCTTAAAAAAAAAAAAAAAGAATTCAAGTGACTCAATCACTCGATAAAACAGTTGAATTTATCAACAAAATTCAGTGGTTAAAATATGATATAATCATTGATGAATTAGGTGCTAATAAACCCTCTGTTTACGATATCATCACCAATTTCTTATAGTTAATATTCCAATTAATGTCAAGCATCTGCTTCCAAATTTAAAAAGGGACAAGCTGCGGATCATATTTGTTTCTTGTGAGCTTATCCTTCTTTCTAATTTACTCTCTATCTAATACTTGCAATAGAAAATCTCCTCCAAAATGTTAATATATCAACAAATCATATGGCATTTACAAGAACTTGTATTATTCGTGATCCATTAATAGTAATAGTAAGGTTCACCTCAAACTCCAAGAGCTGAGGAAACATATCTAGTTACAACCACAGTAAAAATAACAATACCCTTTATTCCATTAGGCGAGGCATATAAATATTATATTATAATGTGAACCCTACACATGCAACAGAGGAAGAAGATAAGCTCTGTACAAATAGACACTATACAAGTCTACCATATGTGCCGAATTTTGTGCCATTCTATTTTGGATTGCAATCCAGGAACCTTATGTTTTACACCACGATTAAGAATTTTCCCTCCATAAGCATGAAGGTGAGAAGGATGTATAGATATATTGCAGGCTAAGGCAATGGCTATTCCTAGCCCGAGGATCAACAAAATCATATATAGTGATAGAGAAGCTTTGTGAACCTGTAATCAATAATTTTTTTTTTTTGAGGTCAAACTTTCTATATTTAAGGTTTAATTTGACTCTCACTAAGAAAACAGATCGGCCCCACCAGTATCATTTATCAGGCCCTCACATCCAGTTACATCAGTTAAATACTTAAATAATTTGAAAAAGGAGTAATTGGCAAAGAGATAGCTAGATATTGATTAATATAAATATTAATAAGGAAAATTAATCTTTTGGTCCTCGTAATTTTGACTCAATTGTAACTCAGTCCCTATAGTCTTGACTCGGTAGCAACTCAGTCCTTGAACTTTGACTCACTGCAACTAAATCCATTAACTTTCACTTCAACTCAATCCTTATAGTTTCGACCATGTTATAATTTAATCCTTCTGTTCTATAATAAAAGTCAGAGACTAAATTATAGAACAATCAAAACTAGGACTGTGTTGCAATGAGACAAAGTTCAATAACTGAATTACAGCCAAGTCAAAACTATAAAGACTAAGTTACAACTTCGTTAAAACTATAGGGACTAAAAGATTATTTTTCCCTTATTAAAATTTCTCGTGGCTTCATGAAATTAAGCTATTAATCAATATAGTTATTAATTTAGAGGGGCAATATTCTAGCAATGAAGTTAAAAATGAATAGAATCTCCCTTAAGTTCCGTTTTTTTTTTTTTTTTTTTGCCTGCAATATCCCTCAAGTTTAGGCCTAGATCATTAATTGATTCCTTAGTAGAATAATTGTTGGATAGAAATAAAAAATCTCTAAAATTTAGCTATTCACTAGAAATAAAAATGTGTAATAGCGACATTTTTTCAAAAATGAAAGGTCTTAATCACCTAAACTGGAAAGGTAATTATTTCCTTTTTTTGACAAGAAAGAAGGGTCTATTTATCAAAACTCCAAACTCAAAGACGATGATTAGATGGTCAACTATAAGTTTTTCTTAAAAAGAGGGGGGAAATGGACATCATAATTATGTTATCATCATCAAGTATTTTGGAAAAAGTCACAAACCTTATCCATGACCCTGGTTTTCAGAGGATAATTTCTGTCAGCATGTCCAAGAGTATACCGCAACATTTCAACTATGGTAAACTCAGTCACACAATCATCACATTCTGCAGGAAAAATAAGATTTTGTCAAATTTCACGTCAACATAAAGGAACATTGAACTGAATGAGAACTCAAGACTACCTGGGATATCAAAAATTTGTGTTGGAGGAATTCCAAGGAGCTCCACCAAATATGCACAAACACGAGCACGATCGGATAGTGAAAGAAGATCCCCATGTGTGACCACAAGCACTGGTTTGTCATCTGCAAGTAATAGGGATAATTATTGAGCTAACCATACAATTTTTGTCATTTACGAATGCAACATCAAATCTACCTACAGATTTTCAGAAATAATTGATTTTTTAAGATCTTTTCCAGCCTATTGCGCGCAAGAAACAAAAATTCTTCACACGAAAATGACATGCTGGAATGGCACTAAGGCTCGGAAAACAAAAACAATGCAAGACTCCGAAGTGCCAGAAGCAATATATCGGTATTGTAGCACTTCAATTATTGGAAAAAAGGACAAGGAAAAAGAAAAGTCAAAGCAGGTAAATCAAATTTCTGTGAATTGTTTATAACTTAGGTTACCTGACTATGTTATTAGTGATGGCTTGTTTCGAATTTCAGACCAAATTTCATAGCTTTAAGTGTCTTGTTCATGTACAAAGACACTTAATGGGATAAGTGTAGCACTTCAATATATCGGAATGATCATATACGCGAACGAGTTGGAGTGGCACCTATCAGTGAGAAAATGGTAGAAAATCGTTTGAGGTGGTTTGGACATGTACAAAGAAGGCCATTAGATGCGCCAGTGAGGAGGGTAGATCAAACAGTCTGGAGTCCGATTAAGAGAGGAAGGGGGAGACCGAGGCTTACACTTAATGAAGTTGTAGAGCGAGATCTTTTAATAAATAATATATCTAAAGATTTGGTTTCCGATAGAGCACAATGGCGTCGTGCGATCCATGTAGCCGACCCCACTTAGTGGGATAAGGCTTTGTTGTTGTTGTTGTTGTTGTTGTAAGTGTCTTGCTCATGGGAAAATTCTCAATTAACTTTAACATGGCATAATATCTCAAAAGAAAATGATATCTCCATCAAGAAATAACAAGACAAACACCTCCAAATGCTATTTACAAGCTACTTAAAAGAATAGTTCACTTGGAATTAAAAGATGTTTATTACATCCAAGTTTAAAACAGACAAGAGTTGGGAGAAAAATCATATGTGGATGAGATATAAGAACTAGAAAAA
Source organism: Mimosa bimucronata (assembly GCA_037074515.1). Lineage (NCBI taxonomy): Eukaryota > Viridiplantae > Streptophyta > Magnoliopsida > Fabales > Fabaceae > Mimosa > Mimosa bimucronata. The sequence goes on from CM073446.1 coordinate 11,027,161, forward strand.
AAAATGCACGTCTTAGATAAGGATTGTGAGCTACTCATTTTCTTATAATACAAAGCTGGATATGCAGTATTTCTTTATATGAAGGTGGACTTCATATTGCAAATTGGGTTAAGTCCACATTTTCTCATCCTCTACTGACTTTTGCATATTAAGAAAAGAAAAAGCTAATCAGAGAGCCTTAAAATCCGCATCTCATTGTTGAAACATATCAGAAGCAGACAAGTTTGGGCCATTTCTATAATGGACTCAGATATGAAGTACAAATATATCACTCACAATCCTTTAATTTAGCTGTGTGCAGTCATTCTACAATTTCTAAAATTTGACGTGCAAACATGCCCACGGTTCAATATGCGCGGAAAATAAATATAAACAGTTACAAGAAGCATATGCTAGAAAAAATACATCATAGTCTTAGAGATACCTTTAAATGACAGGTATGGGCAATTGAAACTAGAAGCAATCGTATCAGTGTATCCTCTCTCCGAAGCACCAGTATTCTCCAGTGATTTTAAGACTGAAAGACCATTAACAACGAAAATAACAAAATTAACTTTCGTCCTCTTACTTAAAAAGCAACCAGTCTTGCGAGCCCTTTGCTTTAAAAGTTTCTTCAAACTCTGATCATCGGTACTCCTGATAAGAGATCCCCATTAGATGAATCAATATAGAGAGTGAAATAAAAGGCTACATAAATTGAGTGTTCATACCTGAGAATAAGCTCTCCATGAAAAACGCCTTTTGTCATCCATTGATATAGAATTCTGTCATCATCATTTGGATTGCCAGACAAACAACGTGTATCATACAGACAGATAGAAGTTGAGTCTCTTGGAATCATATACTCCTGGAGGAAGTATGTCCCATCTCCTGTAGATGAATTATCTAGCATCAAAAGAAAAATTATAAAAAATGTATTTAGGCAGCTCAATATCAATTTGTCTCAAATCAACAATGTCCTCAAATTGTATCTTCAGCAACCAAATTTAAAGTTAAATAACACATTAAAAATCATACATGATACTTGTGCTCTTGGTGGCGCGTATTTGTCAACATCAAATACTTTGGAGATTCTATTTATGAGGCTACTTTTCCCAGACCCTCTTGGACCAATCAATATGAGGCATGTTGTCTTTGGTACATCATAATTACTTAATTTTGACCCACCCACATTCTCTGTCCATACTCCTGGGCTATAGCTGTAAAAATTAAACCAGCATGTATAACATAATCAGTAAGAAAACTTTGAGATTTCATGACAGATATTATAATAAATACCTATATTGAACAAGCAAATGCGCAAATACAAAATAAATGAGCAGTTTGGCATACCTAATGGTATGCTACACAAATATTTGACCTCGTGTTACTTTTTGTGATTAAGGTCCTATATTCATTTTCCAGGAAGTAAATGCATTGAAAGAAACAACAATGAATGCCACTCCCATGATGCTGACTTGTCAATGTTTCTATCCCCCCACCCCCCCCCCCCCCCCGGGGGGCGGGGAGCAGAGTTGGATTTTCCAAAGTTCTCACTAAAAACTTCAATGGATGAACTATCATCTTCTCATAATATCAAAACAAATATGAATACAACAGATAAAACAGGAGAAACTTGAGTTAAGATCAATACCTCAAAATTTTTTCTCTTTCCTCTTTGAAATTCTTGCAACGAATTCTCCTTTCATCATAATTCTGCAAGATTTCTTGGTAGATGCGATGTTTCCTTCTGTTATTGATTTCAAGATCAAAAGAAGAAGAAGACACGATATTTCCTTCTCCAGTTTCCACTTGTGCCAGGCCATTTTCCCCATTCACTGTATCATTTTCAGCCTTCACACTCAAATTATCCCTGAAACATAAGAAGAAAACATTAAAACAACATAGTTGAAACAAAGGAACTGACATCAACTTTAGATCATTATTGCCATGCGCCTGCTTTTATTCCAGACCCATTTTCGCAAACATTCTGCCCCAAGAGAAACTTTCAATTCTCCCCTCAAATCCCCAAATGACACCCCAACCTCATAACTCACAAAGCACCAATACTTGTAGATCACCCCCTATAATCAGATACTATCGTATTGTATATGTGACAGTAACACTGCTAAGTTCACAACCAAAGAGGAGATTGATATGGGGCTTCCTGTTTGGCATCATCTGTTGGAAGCTATGGCAAGCTCGAAACAAGCACATATTTACGGAAAAAACAGTTAGCTCAAGGAAACTAATCAATGAAGCAATGGAGCTTAAGAACCACACTCTCACAACAAAAGGGACTCTGCATTAGATAATCACCAGTTAATTCACATGACCTTTTGTCAACTTGATGTACTGTATTATTCTTATTCATTTCCCTTTGTAAGCAGTCGCCAATGTACACACATTTTTAAGTAATGACATCCACTTTTCACTAAGAAAAACAAGAGGAGATTGATATTTAATAGTTTATACAAGAACATAAGCCTCTGATCAGACTATACCTTGTAAGATTGGGAACATTGGGAGAAAGTATAGAAAATTCCCCATCTGAATAAGAAGCTTCACCTGTACAAAATCATCAAGGACATAGATAATAAGCACACAACAAGAACCTCATATGCTTTTTGCATCAGTCAATTTTAAAGATGGTTAAAGAGAAAGGGAGGGGAAAATACACACAACACACGCAAAGAAAAAAACAATTTATCAGATTATTTCCGTATTTTTACATTATCATATGAAGAAATCGAACAGAAATTTGATGGAAGCCTCAATTTGCGAGAATCAGAACAGAAAATTTGAGATAGAACAGAGAATGATTACATAGAGAAGAAACTGAATCGCCACCCATAGTATTAGTGTGCTTGTTTCGCAAAGTGATATGCCTTTCGCTTCTACAGAGCTAAAAGCATTTTCTCAGGTTCTTCTATACTATGCATCGATCACTGAAAGTCAACGATACTTCGTGGGTAAGAAAATGGTTTTTCTTTTTTTTTTTTCTTTTTTTGGTGCCAATGACATGGCCGTACCCATAATTAAGCATTGAGCTCGCCAGTGTCCGTGTGTGTGAATATCAAGGTATTAAAAACTGGACCGGTGAGTGAACCGAATAAGACAGTGATTCAAGGGTTAGTGGGTTAGACCGTTGGTTAACTCGGTGTCAGACCGGTAATAATTAAAATATGTAATTTAATTAAAATATATAGAATTATTCATCTTATAACCTTTAAAATATATTGTCATATCTCCTATTTTTTATAAGTTTATAATTAATTCACAATAATTTAAAAAATAAGACATAATTATGTGTAATCGAAAGCTTACCCCGTAAGAATTTTACTTAACTAAGTATATTTTTTTAACAATAAAAGTAATAATGTACTGTGATAATAGGATATATCATAATTATATACTATAATAAAATAAAATTACAAGTCATAATAAAAAAAATAAAGTACCCAGCTTACTATTACTGAGGATGGACCGATGGACAAATGAGAAGACAATATGAAATTGTGTAATATTATAGTAATTTTCTTGCGTAAAACGAGATTGGTTTCTGAACCAAACTCTGAAAACAGGAAGGACTATATGTCCATATACTTGCCTTGCTTTCGTTTTCCTTTTCAAGAAAATGTTAATCCTCTACGGCCACCAAACTTTTGCGTGACCGGCAAATTGGAAAGATCTCCGTAGGCCAGCCCCTGAATGCCACTGTCGGTGATAGGTTGCTGCAAAATACTTTCTTTGGTCATTTGGACTTTTTTTTTTTAAGAAGTAAAAATATAAAATTAATCACTTTAAAATATCTATAGTTATCTTTTTTACTTAAAATTAATTTATCTTATAAAATATGTTATAATACAATTATATGTATGATACTTTAAAATTAAGTAGTTTATTTAGCTCCTTAATCTTCACAAAATAAGTCAAAGTGATCTTATATTTAAGACCGTTGAGAGTAATTATTCAACAAATGTGCTAAAGAGGGTTTGAGCTCCAAGTCGTCTTAGCATAAAAGAAAATCCTCAACATTAAGCCACCAAATGTAATTGATTATATAGTGTAATATAAAATATATTTTAAGATGCTGTGTCCTTAACTATTTTACTTGTTAATTAACAACAACAAGCGATCTTCAGGATATACAAGAGAATATACAATAACAATGAGGTCTTTAAGAAATATATAAGAGAATTTATCATAACACATAGACAATTAATTAATGAGATAAACGTAAAAATTTATAACAATAACAGAGTGATTAGAAAAAAAAAAAGACAACTTATAAAAATAAAGACAAACTGTGATCACATCTTTTGACTTTTGAGTTTGTAAATCCATAAAATGACAATAAGTATATAGATTGAATTTTTTACAACAATAATTGCGCATTGAACTCGACAGTTTGCTTGTGTGTGAGAATATGTGAACATATACACACACAGTGTGGTTGCCGATGACGCGGCTATCTATCCAAATCCAAAGTCAAAAATATTTTAGGCCACTTGTTGTGATCTTATCTATATAAAAGTAAAGTAGCCAGCGTATCCATTTGACACGTGTCCACTAGTCATATTACGTCAAGTGTCCATCCATCATATCCATTAACTCCATCATGCCCACTAACTCCATCATGCCCGATAACTTCTCATGTCCACTAACTGCATCATGCCCACTAATTCCATCATGCCCAATAGCTTCTCATTCCCACTAACTCCATCATGTCCACTAACTTCTCATGCCCACTAATTCCATTATGCCCATAGCTTCTCATACCCACTAACCGCATCATGCCCACTAATTCCATCATGCCCATAACTTCTCATACCCACTAACTGCATCATGCCCACTAAATCCATCATGCCCCATAACTTCTCCAGCCCACTAACTCTATTGTAACGTCTTAAATTTTCCAATATATTATAACGATTTTAATTGAATTACAACCACTTTTTAATACCGAAAGCCCAAAAATACGAAAAATTTAAAACTTTTTCTTACCAAACAGTGTTCCAACTTTATTGTAGTTGGAATGGGCTTTTCGGACAAATTGAATAATTTAAAAATTCTTTATAAAATAAAGTGGTTAATAAAACAATTAAAAGTACTCTAACCCTCTTAGGGTGTCTATTCTTAATTCATAAAACTTAGGGAATTTAAATCCCATAATAAATTCATATAATTCTATTTTCTACACTATCTACTATTTCTTTATTAATTTAAGTTTACATCATATACAGATAACCTTATTTTTTATAACATAATTTTAATTTCTTCATCTAATCTTCTCTCAGCACCTCTGCCTTATTTCAACCACCTCACTATCTCCCAGCTTCTCTGAAAAACAGCAGTTCAACGCAGTTTATGTCATTAACTGTAAACTTTTATGCATGCATTGTCATGTATATATTTTATAAAACTGCACAAATGATGATAGTCTTACTCCTATTAATCTGTGTGCGATCCGCACCTACCAACCACTGATAACAATATTTTCGTTAACTAGTGGAGGCTCTACCTGCAGGACTTCTCGTTATAGCATTTAAAGCCATAACTAACTATTTTGGCAAAGGGGTAGCGAACCACCTAAGCCTGGAGTACTCCAACTGAGGAATAACAACTTACCAACTAAATGCAACAGTTATTACAAAATAATACATGCAATTCTTTTTAAGGAGATAATGAGATAAACTGCTACCTGAACTCCAAGCTTAGTCCTTATCTGCTTCTTTTCCTTTCTACTGACCTTCTCAATTTATTTTACTATCAAGACCTATTAACATTTAATATAAACAATAAATTAATATCTAAATTTCTATATAATTATTCAACGTCTCTCTCGCGGATCCTAATATACTTCATACTGCCCTTTTTCCTTGTATTAATGAAAGATTACAATTTACTATAATCATCTTAATCCTCTTTAAGATTTAAAGGGTCAACTATGGATAATTTATTTCAATTAATAATTCTGATTCTTATTATCATCTTTTTTCGAAATTAAATATAAAAATTCCAAGGACTCAATCATAATTAATCTATTAAACATCATCTTCTCTCATGCTATTTTCTCATTCGTGTACAGTATAAATTTTAATTTCATCAAAATCATAATTTGCAACTGATTCACTGTTGTCACTGAAAATGTTGTTTAAGAGAACGAAAAATAGAATAGAGGTTTTAATTTATTAAATCCAGTCCAACAACCAAACCATAATTAAATCTAATTTCTAATTTTATCATTCCTTCCTATTATTAAAAATACAGAGCATTCAGACATGGAACTAGACACAAATAAATTTAAACTTTTAGAAATTTATATTTCCACCCAAACCATAACATTCTTTAGATATACTAACTCTAATTAGAATTTGAACTGGATTAATTAAATGAAAAGCCGAAATACGTAAGTCCTCTTCCCCCCTTATCTTGCCTAATTAAATATGAACAATTACTCCTTACAATTAGTATAGCATCCATTCTATCAGAAGTCCTTAAAATAATCATCCTAGATTAAATTCCAACCTCAAGAATTAACTTCTTCTTTTGAATCTAGAATCAATATTTCATATATTCTAATTAAAATTGTCAGGACTTCATACTTATCATTTAATTCATTTTCTAACCTCCACATGGATTCCTTAATTCATAATCCCATTTATTTAGCATATAATGAGCCTTTAAAGATCCAAAATCAACGATTTAATTCGAATCACTGTCCTGAGAATAATTGTCAAAGCACAACCTTCCTTCCTTTAAACATATAAATTCAAGCCCAGCCCTTAAACATCTTATTTCATATCATTGCTAATACATATTCTTATGCTTACTCTAAACCTTAATCTATTGACTCACCATTTAGTGATCCTAGACAACACCATAGCTTTCATTGAACCACAGCGACTTTTCCGATTCATAAATCTTTATTTACTTTACATACTATGATAATCATAATTTTCACATTCACTTGACCTCACCCTCTTAAACCACAATTCATTCACTCCAAGCATTCCTCGAATCTGGTAATTGAAATATCTATACAATGCTTAATCCTTGTGAATATAATCATACCACATTTAAGGCCTCTGAACAGTATCTTCAATCAATTCATTTTTCTACCTTTAAACATTACTTCAGCTATTTTCCTCAATAGTCAACAGAAGAAGAATCTCTCAACCATGATTTAATCTTTATTTCAATCTCCTAATGCCTTAGTCATTAAAACCAACAAAAGAGAATTAGCCACAGATTTCCCTTTTAACATAGATGAACATACCATCCCATAATCATGCTCCAAAATCCCTTTCATCTCTAGGTTTGAATTTTCGAAACATATTTCCAAAGCACTTAAACCTTTTCCTTATCAATAGATCAAGACTTACAAAACTTAAAATACTTTAAACGAATCCGGCTACTAAATCCTTTAGCAATCCTTCCATAAGTTTATACTTTCCAACTCTTGAACCATAATCAAATAACTCTCATTAAAATGAACCTTTAAACGGTAATCCCCAAGTTCAAGATCTAATAGAAAATCATATGCTCCACTACTAACCATTTAATCATTCTACTCCAATTTAATCAACATCTACATACCAATTTCATCATTGATATAACATTTATAACATAATCAATTTAGTACGTTCCCATATACCTCACAAGTTTCCCAACTTAATTTTCTATAGACCTCAAGATTACCTTCCAATTCAAATTACTACTTCCATTAAGAATCTAACACCAGTGAACTTTGCTCCTATATACCCTTAACAAATGTAGTGCTTACTTTAGAGGATAAAGATCCCAAATGCCAATCAAGTATACAAAACAACACTTTATCCTTAATTCCTAAACTTAAGCCATTCAAATCATATCTTTTGTTATGCCTAAGAAAATTACAACCGTATAGATCAGAACCCATCAGCCATTTCACAACAACTAATCATCTTTCACTCTTCCAGTCAACCGGAATCCATATCAGATTTAATCCCCAATAATTTATTTCTTTCAAGACACCTAATCCCCTCCTTGAATAAATATGTTCTAGCAATCATATTTCAAATACCTTCAAGCCTTCAAAACTCCATAATCAGCCGCAACACAATTTCCTATACCTTCTCAATTCCAGTTTTATATCCCAGTACCTCTATACAAATTTCCCCAATGTATTCAAAGATTATATCTCAAAGAATCAAAGCTCCAAAGCAACAGAACCCATTAACAAACAGAGCAGCATAGGATCAAAATTCCATCAACAACAATTCACAAGAATATCCTTCTATAGTACACCAGAAATTAGCAGTACAAAGGACACATAACTTCGAAGAAACAAAGGAAACAGGGACAAGGAATCTGACGGCACAGGGGAAGACATTCAAAGGGACAAGGCAGCAGGAAAGGAAAGAAGATTGAGCGATTATTATCCAACATCATCAAACATTTTAAATAAGTAAATTAAGTCCTTAATCATTGAGCATAAATTCCTCACTTCCTCTTCCCTTTTCGCCGGCAACAACACTGAACAGGGAAGGAAGAGAAAATTCAAAGAAACCTCAAACTTCATAAATCGACATACAAGACTCCCATATGCACTCTAATTGACTCCTAACCTAATTGAACACCAATTAATTTCGTTTTGAGTGAGAAAATGAAGAAGAAAATCGGGTGAACAGTGAACGAATTTGGGCTCATAGGTTAAATCAATCCAACTCAGTTTATGACTCAAAATCACTCATTAAATCGTTAAATTCGAAACCCAAACTTCATTTTTATGAATTCAGGAACCTCAGAAACCTCAAATTTTGAATCGATTTTCCTCCCTTAAGTCTCACTCGAATCGGACCAAGAAAGGGTAGAAATCGGAGGAGAAAGGTTTACCTAAGGTAGACCCAAGCTTCAAGTGAGCTTCCATCCCTTCAGGCCGTCGATCGCCTCTAGTTTCGGCCGGAGTTGCCGCGGAAATGAATAAGGAACGGAGGGAGTGAAGAGAGAACGAGAAAGGGACTCGGGAATCAGGGGAGAAGAGTGAATGAGAGAGGGAGTATTAATTAAAAAGTAAGGACACGTGGAAGCATGTATATTAAAGAGAAAGAAGTGGATATTTTTATTGGGTGTTTTACCATTTTGCCCCTTCTTTTTACTGAAGATATTTTCCAACTAGGGGCAGATATTGTCATTTTTATTTTCCTTTTTCTATTTTTCCTTTAAATGGTAATTTTATTTACCATTCACATTTATAAATAAGTCTGAATTTGTCCCTAACATAATTTCTCTAGATATGCTTTAATTTCTAAATTTATTTATAAAACTTTTTAAATATCAAACAATACCTCAGGGTTCTAAATGTTCTCTTATTTAAATCAATCTTTCAACTATTCGTCCTCAACTTATAAATAAAATAAGTCTTAAAAATTATTAAAAATACACCTGACCTCATAAATTTATTTATAAGGCTTTTTAATTTCTAAACGTCGTCCCAAGACTTTAGATAAATCCTTATTGTCTCTTTTTTCCAAATTAAGTTTTATCTCCCAATTATATCTCTTTATTTCTTAAAGAAAATAAGCCTTAAAATTATTAAAATTGCCTAATTATCATAAATTTTTTTAATGCTCTTTAATATTTTAGTAATATTTCCAAAACCTTAAATAATTACTTATTTTCTATTTTCTAAAATTTGGGGTGTTACATCTATCATGCCCACTAACTTTTCATGCCATATGTGGCCTATAAATTTAGGATTCCATATTCCATTTTTGTGTACTCAATTATGTTATTACTTGCTCTATCTTTCCTTTCACAAATGAGACAAGCTTTTATGATCCTCTGTGTGTGCTGAAACCTGGTCGTTACAATTGGCATCTTCATATCCGCATCATTCGATAATGGACAATTCTAGTACGCTTTGGAAACCAGGATATTTCATCTATTTAATTTGTGATGCGAGATGTGGATGTGGGTCTATATTTTTTCTGCATGTTTCTTAGCATCTAATAAATTTTTTGATCATCTTAATGTTTTATTGCTATTGTTGTTGTCATCAAAACAGTGTGATAGGATTCACGGGACTGTGCGTAGTGGACTTGTCCAGCGACATAAGACTAGTCTACATGAGGGTGCAACCTGTGAGATAAGTCATTTGATGTTGTTCTCAATACTGGTGGTTATCGTTCTACTGAACATCCATATCGAGTTAATTTTTAATATTCTACTGTGATCAAGCCGTAGACAGATGGTGGATGCATTCCTATGTATGGATTTTCATTCAAGTCTTTTGTTCATCTACAGTCTAACGAGTTTCATGACAAGTTTCTTGTGGATGGGTGATCTTTCTATTTTCATTTTTTTATGGTTGATGTTGTATAGTTTGAATGTGTTTTGTGATATTGTATTTCAAATTTATAACAGATGTTGTTAGGAAGGTTATTGCATAGGGCATCGACTGATGTTGTCTAACTCCATGTTTAGTTCATGTAGGTTGATTCATCCTACTTAGCTTATGTAGTTACATTTATTTAATTCTCTCATTACTCTTCTTTCTATTATGTGGCATAAAGGGACTTGAATGCACCTAGTGGGATAAAGGCTTTGTTGTTGTTGTCAGGAAGGTTATTACTGTAGGGCATCGACTGATGTTGTCGAACTCCATGTTTAGTTCACACATGTTGATTCATCCTACTTAGTCTTATGTAGTTACATTTTTTTAATTCTCTCATTACTCTTCTTTCTATTATGCAGCATAAATGGACTTGAATGCACCTTATGGGGACTATTTGCATATGAGATCATTGACTACATGAATCAATATGAATCTGGCCATGTTGTCCTCATTCTTCAATGGTACAAGGCAAAGGAGTTTAAGAGTTAATGGTTCATTATTGGACGACTAAGGCATTTTACATTGGTTGTTTAGTTGAATACTTTGCTTTTTGCGTTAATGCCTCCAAGAAGTTTTTGTATTATACGTACATATATACATTTATATGTATGTATAAAATATATAGAATAAAATCATTTAAGATACTAAAATAATAAAATAATAATTCCTTTATATATTAACTATCCAATCAAAATATTTCAATATCTATCTATCTATTATATAAAAACAGAAACCTTGGAGTCATGTTACATGCCATCTAGCACACCCCATCTACTGCCACGTGTTATAGAGTTTATAGTTTATAATTAAGCCATCATTCCTTTCACCCAACCCCACATCTTGTATTTTCAGACCTCAACACTATTTTAAAATAAATAATTTAAAATTTTTATATAAAGGGAAGTTAAAATTTAATGGGAAGTTATAATAGCGAGCACTCGCAGGCATATTCTGCCACGTGTCCAGCAGGCAACTCGAGCCAAGTCTCCATAAATTAACCCATTGCACATTTCACCCATCCCTACCTTTCGTATTTTCCACCCTCAACTATTTTAAAATAAAAAATTTTAAAATTTTCTTGTCGTGGGAAGTTACAACAGCCAGCGGGTATATTCTGCCACATGTCTAGCGGGCATCTCGCTCAATGTATCCATCAATTAACATATCACGCCTTTCACCCATCCCCACCTCACGTATTTTCCTCCACCAACACTATTTTAAAACATATAATTTAAAATTTTCATGTAGTAGGAAGTTACAATTTGATGGGAAGTGACAATAGCAGATGGGCATCTCACACCAAGTGTCTATCGATTAACTCATCGCGCCTTTCACCTATCCACACCTCCCGCATTTTCCACCACCAACACTATTTTAAAATAAATAATTTAAAATTTTCATATAGTGAGAAGTTACAATTTCATGGGAAGTTACAACAGCAATCAAGCATATTCTGCCACGTGTCCAACGGGCATCTCGCACCAAGTGTCCATCAATTAACCCACCGTGCCTTCCACACATCCCTACCTTTTGCACTTTTCGCCCAAAAACTATTTTGAAATAACGAATTTAAAAATTTCATGTAGTTAAAAGTTACAATTTAATGGAAGTTACAATAGCAAGCGTGCAGCCATGTGCCCAGTGGCCATAACATGTCATGTGTCCATCAATTAACCCATTGCGCCTTTCACCCATTCCCACCTCCAGTATTTTCCTCCCCCAACACTATTTTAAAATAAATAATTTTAAAAATTTTCATGTAGTGTTAAGTTACAATTTAACAGGAAGTTACAATAGTTAGCGGGCATATTCTGCTATGTGTCCAGTGGGCATCTCACACCAAGAGTCCATCAATTAACCTATCACGCCTTTCAAGCATCCCCACCTCCCGTATTTTCCTTCCTCAACATTATTTAAAATTTTAATATAGTGTTAAGTTACAATTTGATGGGAAGTTACAATAGCCTGCGTGTATATACTATCACATGTCCAGCAGGAATCTCGCACCAAGTGTCTATCAATTAATCCATCGTGCCTTTCAATCATTCCCATCTCTAGTATTTTCCACCCTTAGCACTATTTTAAAATAAAAAAAATTAAAAATTTCATATTGTGGGAAGTTAAAATTTAATGGGGAGTTAAAATGGCCAGCGTATATATTCTGCCCTTTGTCAAGTGGGCATCTTGCGTCATGTGTCCATCAATTAACCTATTGAGCCTTTCACTCATCCCCACCTCTCGTATTTTCCATCCTCAACACTATTTTAAAATAAAGAATTTTTAAATTTTTATGTTATGGGAAGTTACAATTTAATTTGTTATTTTTCTTATTAGATATTAGTAAAATATAAAATTCGGGCTAGCCTGTCACGAGCTTGGCTTTACAAGCCAGACTCTTAAGGTGGCAAGCCATGCAGGCCTCACTTTTTAAATGGTTTTTTCTATTTTTGAATATGTGTTACTATCTAAAACAATGAAAAATTTGATAAAAAAATATACAAAAGCCCCAAATTTTTTTAAATACCAAGCATTATTAGTTTATTACCTCAACAATTAAATATTTAACACACATACAATTATACTAAGACAATTAACTCAATGCATAGTTATTATTATGTTTGTGTAATTAAAATGCATAGATAAATTAAATCTAATAGAATATATATATATATATATATGAGCATGAACATTGGATGGAAAAATGGAACTCCTATACTTTGTTAATTATTAAGTAAATGAACAAAATGCAATTAAAGGCAAAAAAAACAAAGAGAAGGTGGATCTGAACGGTCCGACCTGTCTAAACCTATGTCCTGATGGGCTGGCCTGCTTAAACCTGACTCCTTATGGGGCTTTAAAATCAAAGTCCGGCTCTCCATTTTAACGGGATCAAATGGAGTCGGCCCGAATTCCTGGCTCTAGATATTAGTAGTGTTTTAGTAGAAAGGTAGGGAAATTTTTCTATCACCCTAATTTTACGGTTGATTTCGTCTAAATAGGGATATTGATTCATAAGAAGGGTTAAAGTATATTTTTGGTTCTTTATATTTGCATCAGATATCATTTTGATCCCTTAGGTTTGAAAAGTGCATTTTTGGTCTTTTTTGACTAACAGTATTAGTTTGACTTAGTGGAAACAAATATAAAAGGTGATTCTATAATTAAATTTGGATAAAAATGGTTAATTTTTTAAATATAAAAATATTATATTAAAAAATTAACATTTAAGCATATTTTGTTGACATTAATCATAGAATCACCATCTAAATTTATTAAGTCAGCATTATCCGTTAAGTGAAACAAGCACTTTTAGTAAAAAAAAAAAAAAAGAAGACTAAAAGTGCACTATTAAAATTTAAGGGAACAAAATTATGCATAATCACCTAATGTAAATATAAAGCACTAAAAGTATAGTTTACCCTCACGAGAAGATGACAATCTTTTTTTTTTTTGTTAATTCAATTTATAAATCATATTGGTGAATAATTTTAAATTTTATACCCCTACATTATTTTAACTCATCGGCCCCTCCATTGTATGTGGTCTATTTAATTATCTCATTGTTCATATAATTGTACATTGTCATTGAGTAAATAATATAATATCAGAATCAATTTGTAAATAAGCATACAATGCCCCGCTCATCGTGTTGGTGTCGAACTAGTTTGTATATAGATAAGCAAAGTGATTTTTTTATAAAAGGGAAAAAATTTTGTATATGTAGTTACAAATATAATATTTTTGTTTTTTTCAGTTCATAAAAATATATCTCCATATATATATATATATATATATTTTGTATTTTTATTGATATTTTATCTAACTTATCCCATCTAATTCGTTTCAGAACCTACCGACGGCAGATTGTCAAAATAATTAGAAATATGTTTTTTTTAGTCAATTTATTTTTTTGAGAATAATAAAAATGGTTTAGAAATTTACAAGCATGACAAAGCACAAGTTGATCCTCTTGACTAAATGTCAGAGGCGTTTGGCTCATTTGACATTCAATACTTTTTCAAATCTTACTCAAATATGAGGTTGCGTATTTAACCCTCAATGGATGAGATGTATGCATAAAGTTCCTTCCACATATTGAAAAAAAAAAAACAAACAAACAAACCTCCTGTTATAAAATAAAGAGAAAGAAGAAAGATGGAGAGATGGAAAAGAGAATAACAAGACAATATAATATAAGAAGAAGACAAGAGAATATGAGAAGAAGATGGAGAGAACGAAGATATCACTTTCACTTATAATTCAATGGTACAAATGCCTTGTACATGACCTCTATTTATAGGCCTTAAGTCATTGAAGACTATGCATGAGGTTACAAGAGAATAATGGTGGAGTTTATGGCATTTACAAGCCATTCATTGAGAGGTTACAAAGTTAAGGGCATTTAGAGAGAAAAGAATCCTATGAGGAATTCTAAGAGGAATGGGTCATGGACATTCACTACATATAGTTTCATAACACTCCCCCTTGAATGTCCATATTATTGTGCCTCATTAAAACCTTACTAGGAAAAACCCATTGGGACAAAAACCTAGTGAAGGGAAAAGAGTACACAATATTTATTGAAGCTGCCTCGTTAAAAACCCTACCAGGAAAACCCAATGGGACAAAACCTAGGTTAAGGAAAAAAGAGTGCAGCATGACAATATCTCCCCCTGATGACAACATCACTTTATCTCTTTGATTTTCAAATGTTCTTGTTGGAAGTGTCTTGGTAAACATATCTGCAAGATTGTCACATGAGCGAATTTGTTGAACATCTATATCACCACTCTTTACAAGATCATGAGTGAAAAAGAATTTTGGAGAAATATGTTTTGTTCTGTCTCCTTTGATATATCCTCCTTTCAGTTGAGCTATGCATGCTGTGTTATCTTCATATAATACTGTTGGAACCTTTTGTGCAATAATCATACCACACATCGATTCAATATGTTGAGTCATTGACCTTAACCACACACACTCTCGACTTGCCTCGTGAACTGCAATTATTTCTGCATGATTTGATGATGTAGCTGACAAAGTTTGCTTCGTTGAACGCCATGAAACAGCGGTACCTCCACAAGTAAACAAATATCCTGTTTGTGATCTACCATTGTGTGGATCTGATAAAAATCCTGCATCTGCATAACCAACCAATTGTGATCCAGATTCATTAGAATAAAATAATCCCATATCACTTGTCCCTTGAAGATATCGAAATATATGTTTGATTCCATTCCAATGCCTTCTTGTTGGACAAGAACTAAATCTTGCCAATAAATTCACAGCAAATGCTATATCGGGACGTGTTGAATTAGCAAGATACATTAGTGCACCTATAGCACTAAGATATGGTACTTCTGGACCAAGAAGATTTTCCTTTTCCCCTTGAGGACGAAAAGGATCTTTTTCCTTATCAAGTGATCTTACGACCATTGGAGTAGTCAATGGATGAGCTTTATTCATATAAAATCGCTTTAATATTTTCTCAATATAAGTTGATTGATGAAGAAGGATTCCATTTGTGAGATGCTCAATTTGTAATCCAAGACAAAACTTTGTTCTTCCAAGATCCTTCATTTCAAATTCTCTTTTTAAACAATCAACTGCTTTTAGAAGCTCTTCAGGAGTTCCAATTATATTTAAATCATCCACATATACAGCAATTATGACAAACTCTGATCCATTCCTTTTTATAAAAACACATGGGGAAATTGGATCATTTTTATAACCTTCTTTTAACAAATATTCGCTAAGACGGTTATACCACATTCTTCCAGATTGTTTCAATCCATATAAGGATTTATGCAAGCGAATCGCATAATTTTCTCGAGAATTTTTATATGCTTCTGGCAACTTAAATCCTTCAGGGATTTTCATGTAAATTTCAGTGTCTAAAGAGCCATATAAATAGGCTGTGACAACATCCATTAGACGCATGTCAAGTTTATTGCTTACTGCCAGACTAATTAAATATCTTAAAGTGATTGCATCCACTACAGGAGAATATGTCTCTTCATAATCAATGCCAGGCTTTTGTGAAAATCCTTGTGCTACAAGTCGTGCCTTGTATCTAACAATTTCATTTTTCTCATTTCGTTTTCGCACAAATACCCATCTATATCCAACTGGTTGTACACCATTTGGTATTTGGACGACAGGTCCAAAAACCTCTCGTTTTGAGAGTGAATTTAACTCCACTTGAATTGCGTCTTTCCACTTTGACCAATCACTTCTATGTCTACATTCTTCAACAGATCTAGGTTCAAGATCCTCACTTTGATTAATTATCTCAAGAGCAACATTATATGAAAATGCGTTGTCGACAACTATATTTTCTCGGTTCCATCTTTTTCCCGTTGTGACATAATTTATCGAGATCTCTTCATAATTTTCAGGTACCTGAACCTCTTCTGGGGTCCTTTGATTAATTATGTCTTGGGTTTCATCTATAAGACCAACCTCTTCAACTTGACCATCTTGATTGTTTGCTCCCTTTTTCTTTCTAGGATTCTTATCTTTGGAACCGATTGGTCTACCACGCTTCAGGCGAGGCTTAGTTTCATTTGCAACTTTTGGTTGTCCTTCAGGGACATCAATTCTAATTGGAGCATTTTCAGCTGGAATGTGAGATTTAGTAATTCTCTTGAGGTCAGTAAATGCATCTGGCAATTGATTAGCAATATTTTGCAAATGAATTATTTTCTGAACTTCATGTTCACATTGCTGTGTACGAGGATCTAGATGAGATAGAGATAACGTTTTCCATGTGATCTCTTTTTCCAGCTGTTTATCATCTCCCCCTAATGTTGGAAAAATTGATTCATCAAAATGGCAATCATCAAAACGTGCTGTGAACAAATCTCCAGTTAATGGTTCTAAATACTTTATTATAGAAGGAGATTCATAACCAACATATATTCCTAACCTTCTTTGAGGTCCCATCTTTGTTCGTTGTGGTGGAGCAATAGGCACAAATACAGCACATCCAAAAATTCTAAGATGGGAAATATTTGGCTCCTGACCAAAAGCCAATTGTAGTGGGGAGAATTTATGATAACTTGTTGGCCTGATGCGTATAATTGCTGCTGCATGTAATATTGCATGTCCCCAAGCTGAGATGGGAAGTCTTGTTCTCAAAAGCATTGGTCTAGCTATCAATTGGAGGCGTTTAATAAATGATTCCGCCAGACCATTTTGAGTGTGGACATGAGCGACAGATTTTTCTATAGTTATTCCAGTTGCCATGCAATAATCATTAAACTTTTGAGATGAAAATTCACTAGCATTATCAAGACGAATTGTCTTAATTGCATGATCTGGAAACTGTGCTCTTAATCGAATTATCTGAGCAAGTAATCTAGCAAATGCTAAATTACGTGTTGATAACAAACACACATGTGACCATCTTGTAGATGCATCTATTAAAACCATAAAATATCTGAATGGTCCACATGGTGGATGAATAGGTCCACATATGTCCCCTTGAATTCGTTCTAGAAATGTAGGGGATTCAACTCCAACTTTTGTCAAAGAAGGCCTTATTATTAATTTACCTTGAGAGCAAGCAGCACAAGAAAGGTCTTTAAATTGAAGAATCTTCTGGTTCTTCAATGGATGTCCATGTGAATTTTCAATAATTCTTCGCATCATAATTGATCCGGGATGGCCTAACCGGTCATGCCAAACAATAAATGTATTTTTATCAGCAAGCTTCTGGCTTACTATGACATTTGTCTCAACTGTTTTAATACTTGTATAGTACAAACCAGAAGACAATGTATGTAATTTTTCTAGGACACATTTTCCCCCATCTCTAACATTTGTAATATGTAGATATTCAATATTTTTCTCACTAATAGTCTCAATGTGATATCCATTTTGACGGATATCTTTAAAACTTAATAAATTTCTTTGAGACTTGGGGGAATATAGAGCATCATTGATGACAAATTTTGTTCCTCTTGGTAATATTATAATTGCTCTTCCGGAGCCTTCAATTATTCTTGTATTACCCGCTATAGTACTGATGCTTGCCTTTCCTTTACTTATACAAGAAAAATATTTTCTATCCTTAAGTATGGTGTGTGTTGTAGCACTATCTATGAGACATATATCTTCATCCTTGTGTCCAATGAAATCATGGTGAACATCCATATTCTTCATGAAAGGAAAGAGAAGAGGAAAAAAAAAATTCATTAAAGCAAATTCGATACATGATAAGCATATCAAGCAATAATGCTCTTATTATATGATGAAAATGAGGAAGTAAAGAGAGAAAATTAAAGTAAAACGTAACTGAATTAGGAAAACATAACTACAATAGTCTTATTATTTTTCCAATAAAGCTTGTCTAATCATGATTATCAAAGAAGTCAGCCACCTCCAAATGTGCCATTGCATCAAAGCCATTAATATCATCTAGCTCATTGGCATGGTCATTTTTGTGTGCCTCAACATCATCATCATGGAAAATCATATTTGCTTCCACATTATTCGCATTCCTTTTCATGGAGGCTTGATAAAGTTTTGCTAGATGTTCAGGTGTACGACAAGTACGTGACCAATGCCCCTTCATGCCACATCGAAAACATTTATTTTCAACAACTTTTGAAGGACCACTCTTGTCCTTTTTCTGCCATTCATTGTGTTTCTTTTTCTGATGGGCATTAGGATTAAAATTGTTACTTCCACCACCATGATTATGATAAGTTCCGCGTCCCCTGCCACGACCACGTCCACGGCCACGTCCTCGACCGCGGCCTCGACCATTATCATGGTAATTATTACGCACACTCACATTCGCTTCAGGGAATGGAGCAGACCCAGTGGGACGAATCTCATGATTTTTCATCAACAGCTCATTATTTTGTTCAGCTACCAGAAGACATGAGATTAATTCTGAATATTTTTTAAAACCTCTCTCACGATATTGCTGCTGCAGGAGCACATTTGAAGCATGAAAGGTGGAGAAGGTTTTCTCTAATAAGTCCTCATCAGTTATTTTTTCACCACATAATTTCAACTGAGAACTTATTTTAAAAACTGCTGAATTATATTCACTTACAGTTTTAAAATCTTGTAACCGTAGGTGGATCCAATCATAACGAGCTTTTGGTAAAATCACCGTTTTTTGGTGATCATATCTTTCTTTCAAATTAGTCCACAATTCTAGCGGATCTTTTACCGTTAGGTACTCAGCTTTTAGCCCTTCATGGAGATGGTGGCGAAGGAAAATCATGGCTTTAGCCTTATCTTGGTCACTCACTTCTTTGCCAGTCAAAATGGCATTTCCTAGACCATTGGCACTTAGGTGGATTTCAGCATCTAACACCCAAGACAGATAATTTTTTCCGGTAATGTCAAGAGCAGTAAACTCGAGTTTTGTAAGATTTGCCATGGTACGAACTAATACTTTCAGAGCAAATTCGTGCTGATAACGTGTTATAAAATAAAGAGAAAGAAGAAAGATGGAGAGATGGAAAAGAGAATAACAAGACAATATAATATAAGAAGAAGACAAGAGAATATGAGAAGAAGATGGAGAGAAAGAAGATATCACTTTCACTTATAATTCAATGGTACAAATGCCTTGTACATGACCTCTATTTATAGGCCTTAAGTCATTGAAGACTATGCATGAGGTTACAAGAGAATAATGGTGGAGTTTATGGCATTTACAAGCCATTCATTGAGAGGTTACAAAGTTAAGGGCATTTAGAGAGAAAAGAATCCTATGAGGAATTCTAAGAGGAATGGGTCATGGACATTCACTACATATAGTTTCATAACACCTCCTAAATTAACCACAAAAACTCAATTTTTTTTTTGGAATAATTACAATAAAGTTCCAAGTAAGAGATTTAATTTTAGAGATGTCCTAAGAAGTTGTTAATGGTAACTATTAACAACTGAAATAGTATTAGTTAACAAGTGAAGGAGTTGTCAATGGATATGTCTGATATTAAATCTTTTATTTGGAACTTTATTGCAATTGTCCATTTTTTTTTAATGATCAGAATGATATAGAAAGATATGCTCCAAATGTTACATAAAAGTATATAGGGAAGGTCATAAGCTAAGTGAATGAAGATTTGTAGGAGAGATGCTAGTAAAAATAGATACATTAAAAAAAATTCAGATATTAGGTTTGAATTGAATTGGCACTAAGATTAATACCCATCTTAAATGGAGTCTAATTTACTCAAAAAAGAAAGAAAAAAAATACTCATTTGCAAATGAGCACGGATCTAATTATAAGAATGTGATTCATTTGAAAAAAATAAAAATAAAAAGTGGATTCAAATTCCGTTACCAGTATAAAAATTTTATTGAAGGAAAACAAATAAAACACATTTATAGCATATTTAACCTTTCTGTTATTAAGAATGCTTTATACATTTCAAAAACCAAAATTCAAGAGTAGATATTTCATGCTTCAAAGTTCAAATATATACCTACTCATTCCCAAGTGTTGATATAATACAATGACCCATTGCACTGCCAACACAAGACAATTATTGAATATTGATGTTACATGTCAGTGATTTGATCTCATCATGCAACAACAGCCAAAGATTCATGCAAACCAGCAGCATAACTTCTTGCCCACTCATCATAGTGAAGGATTTCCTCAAGGGATGGTGATGCTACTAATTCTTTTTGGTGCTCCTCGCATGTTAGCTCCACAATCTTGAAAATATCCACATAGCTAATCCTGCAAACATAACAAGGGCTCAATGTTTTCACTCAAACATCGAGAGAGAGACTACCCTAGTTGTGGACGTTAACAGTATCCAGAGTGCATTATGAAATTTAATAACCCCATTAGTTGATCAAACTATCATTACTGTTGGTCCTAAATCTAAGAGTTAAAAGGAGATTATTTTTGTTCTAAATTCAAGTTCTCAATCCAATTTGTCTCTCAAATTTATAATCCCCCCCCCCCCCCAAAAAAAAGTATCCCTATTGATTGCATATAGTAAGAGGTTTTTTATCAAGGGCCAGTTACAATGCACATTATCAAAAAGGATATTATAGGGAAAAAACATATATTTATCTCATATGAGACATTTGATTCAGGAAATTTAGGTCAATTCTTCTGCATAATCGTTGCAGGGTATATATAACCAGAAATTGCTAGTTTCCATATTACTAGTGTGGATATTAACGATCTTATTATATATACAAATTCTTCTATAATATATGAGGGAGGGTAGCTTGGTCCAATCTACAGATATTGCAAACTTTCCCTAACTAGTGTGTTATATTAGCATTTCTGTCATGTGTGTGTGTGAATGGTAATTGTGATCCATTTTTACCATATTTTGGCGCCGTAAGACAAACAAATTACATAGAGATGCTTTTAATTTAACAAAAAGATTATCTGTTCCTATGAGAAGAAGCTAACAATTCTTTCCAGATATGAGCACAATGCACACAAATGCGCGAGTGTTCATAATACTCTCTCTATTCTTAAATATAAGTTCTAATTGACTTTTTTTAGAGAGATCAAGGAAACTAAATAATACACTTAATATAACATATTTTGTGTGTTATTAGATTATATGCTAGATTATAAGTCAAATAAACTTTATTAGAGAGTTGTAAGTTTAGAGAAAAAGTTTCGGTAAATCAATTTATAAGTAACTTATTTAGCTTTTATAGGTTTTTCAAAAAAGTCATTTAGATATTATATTTAAGAACGGAGAGAGGTAGTACTTACTTTTCATCAACAAACAGTTCTACAGCTTTCTCATTTGCTGCGCTGAGAACTCCTGTCATAGTGCCTCCAGCACGTCCAGCAGCATAGCAGAGTCTCAAGGATGGGAACTTAACGGGGTCTGGCGATTGAAATGTTAGTGTAGCAAGCCTGCATGATCACATTTCAGGTATTCCCATGTCAAGCAGACAGACAACAGACTTTGCTATGTATGCCAATTTGGACTTCAGCAAAATTTTCACTTGCATGATGGATTTCATGATTCACTGTATCTTTAATAGATGGTAGATATTTTTATGTGGATATTTTATTATTCACAATGAAACATAAGAATGGAAATGAAAAAGGGAACTATCTGGTTATCATAGTAAAAATTGATGATTCAATTTTGACTTCCTATAAAACTTCATTTAATTAAAATAAATGCATCAAAGCGGGATAACCACTAAAAGCAGATCTGGATCCTTGGATGTTCTCTAGTGAGTGCATTACATGAGAATAACTAAATGAGGAGAGAAATGGATATAAAATGTATGAATGAAACAGACTCTGAGAGACCCACCAGTCAAGGAAAACCCAATCTCTGTCTATATTGATTTTCATGTGAACTTCTCATATGAGAGGATTCAAATCCATTATTTAACCCTGTTTGTTTTGGGTTAAATAATTCATGTTTAGTGGCCCAAATAAAAACGTCATGTTTCAACTAAAGAAACTTTGATGCAATTGAAATGTGTAAGCTTAAGGGAGGATGAATAGTACTCAGCAAGATCAAGGCGAGGCCAAGTGAGTTCAGAGCAATAGATTCTATCTGGCCAGGACAATGTATAGAGGAGAGGGATACGCATATCAGGCACTCCTAGTTGTGCAATAACAGACGAATCCTGGAAATAACAAACAAATTATTAATATAAGAAAAAGATAAAGCTATGTGTTTTAGTCATATATCTCCTTGTTCCAATTATTTTTATTTCTTTTTTCCATATTTGTATCCTTCAAGTGGATCTAAATATGTTCACCACATTTAGTAGCTTATTTGAATTAGACTAGGGCCAGAAGTTGTATTATCATTCAGCAAATGAGTGTGAATTTGAAGTGTACAAAAGCCATTTGATACATCATGATTTTCACATTAGATATCAAGAGACATCAGATTTAACTCTGAGGCATGAAATCCCACCATAGCACAAAAATATCATAAGAATCACAAATCACAAATCCCTGAGTTTTTGCTTTACTAAGTTTTGCTTATAAGAACTGTATCATTGTATTTGTAACTTTACTTTCTCATACTAAAAATGAAAAATCTTAAATACAACATCTTAACTATGGTATTCAAGATTATGTTATTATTGATTTTATAATAAATGAGTCTTTCATGAATTAAACATCAGTTTGAGGGTAAAACCTGAGTTTCAATCAGAGAATGTATGATAGATTGTGGATGGATGAGGATCTCAATATCATCATAACCAAGTCCAAACAAGTAATGTGCTTCAATTACTTCTAGACCCTGCAAAGAAGTAGAAGGGACCGAATGTAACTATAAAATAGATTCATATGAAATCAGATTTCATAAAAATATGAACATCAGATAGGAACTAACCTTATTGAATTGGGTAGCAGAGTCAACTGTTATCTTTCTACCCAACGACCAGATGGGATGCTTTAATGCATCAGCAACTTTTATGTCTTTCATTTTTTCAACAGGCCAATTCCTGTCAATTATAATCACCTTTCAGATTATGATTTATGAATAACTAAATTCAAATTCATTTCATAAGAGAGCCTAGAAACTGTATCAAGACGGAAACTGTATCATGTAGGTTTATTTTTATCACAGACCAATTCAGTCTGAAAGCTAAATCACTAGTTTATAATTTCCAACGAATTAATACAAAAGAAATGAGTTTAACTGCCAAAGTCAATGATTTTAACATGCTTCAAATTAGTTTCATCAGAGGGGAAAAATGAATCATGGTACTTCCTCACCTGAATGCACCGCCAGATCCAGTTAAAATTATTCGCCTGAGGGCACCTTCTGGCAACCCCTGGATGCACTGTGTACAGAACACATTAAGCATGAATTATATCAAAAGAAAATGGAGCAGAAACATAAAGAAATCGACTTAATGCAACGAAAAGACATAGAACATGGCAAAATGCAATGTGTTTAATAAATAAGAGTGACCTTAGGGCACAAGCATAGTTATTACTTATTAGCTGCAAATAGGAGCACAGGTCCTCTGCACTCTGAGGACAGATACAAATGGTGTGGACATCTCTTGTCTGTCCTAATTTTATCTGGACAGTCTAGACTTTAATCCTTATCTTTTTAAAACAAAGACTTAAAATCATCATTCCTTAAGGTGTTAAGTAGAAAAAATTTATTTCATTGTGGATTATCTAAATTAGACTAGAAGGACTAAAGGAAATGTGCACACTCCATCAACAAGTGTAGAGAATTCAAGTTATATAAATAGATTATGTGGCATCATACCTGAAAAATGGCAGAATGTTCTGAATCAGCAGGAAGAATTTTTATATTATGCTTTCGAGCAAGAGGAAGAATAAAAGGCGCTCCAGCAATCATTGTCTCTTTGTTGGCCAAAGCAATGTCTTTTCCTGCTTCTATTGCAGCAACTGTTGGCTGATAAATGACATGAAGATATCTCGATTTCGTTACAAATCTTTAGCTTGATGTCTTTTCTCATAAGATAATAATGATGATAATTTAATTGAGACAAAGATTAAACTTAGTCTATTTCCGTGAAGAAGCATGAGGGGCGAAATAGCCATAAAGGATCGTTGAAAGAAATTGACTAGTTTCATTCAGAAAAATAATAATCAATATATGCATTCTTGTTCCCCACCTGGTGGGATAAGGCTTGGTGCTTGTTGTTGTTGTTGTATATCCATTCTTGTTAAACTTCATTTGTTGCTTATGTCATTCTCTTCTCCAACGCTTAATTATTAAGCATTAGCATTCTAAAATGAATAGACATGTGGATAATTCTCCACTTGGGCCATCAATTCAGGCTCCAAACTAAAATAAGTGCACCCTCACTTGGGATTGAAGAGCTTTCACTTGAATTTATCTTCAAAATAATTATGAAAAGAGATGTTGATGATATCAAAAACCAATTCAACTCAAAAGCCTAAGCTATAAGGGATGACTCAAAAACTATGATGCATAGCAAGGTCCCAAACAGCTCAAAAGGTTAAACTATTAAGTGAAGGTCCATGAATAGTGTTAATATAATTCCAACTCATGCATACTGAAGACCTCCATAGCAAATAAATTGGCTGCGTTAAAGATGGTAAAGACATTAGTAATAATACCTTCAGTCCTGCACAACCAACTATTCCTGTGACAACAGTGGCTGCATCAGGATGACGAGCGGCCTGACAATATTCAATTTACCATATAACTTTTGTAGCTCTAATATAAACCAAAGAACGTGGAACAGGTTCAGATGTAAACCTCAATAACTCCTTCCTCTCCAGGGATGATCTCAGGTTTGTAGTCACAATCAGACAAAGCCTTTTTGAGTTCACCAACAAGGGACTCATTTCTAAGACCAACAAGCTGAGGCCTAAACTTCTTAATCTGTACAATATCATCAATACAGAACATTGCTTTTCAAGTCATAATTTATTTTTTCGGCTAAAACGAGAAAACAAATATTTACCCAAAATTATAACCATACTAAGCAGTAAGCACTATTATTTTGAATGTTGAAGTCTTCTCTTTCTTATCCAATATTTATCTTCATAAAGTAATATCTATTTATGAACAACAGTGCCACTAAACCTCTCTTTTGAAAGTTAACTAGACAATAGACCATTCCCTCAACAGTTATAGTAGCAAGTTAATCATGAGTCAATGAATCATCAAATTGAATTCAGGTAACAAAATTTAAGATAAAATAGAAAAACAAAGCAACAGAAACGTTAATTAATTTTATTAACCTGTTCAGCAAGAAGAGCAATGTTGGAACCAGCTGCAAGTGCTACAACATTAAACTTGTCCGAATGCTCATCCACAATATTCAATGTCTAAAATAAAATACAAGGAAAATAATGCCATAGTTGAACAAAAATGCATTTCAATATCAAGTTATAACAAGAAACAAAATTGGAGCTAAATAAGTGCAAGAACAGAAATGAAACCTGAGTTCCAATGGAGCCAGTAGATCCCAAGATAGTGATGGGCTTTGGAGAATCCCATTTCCAAGTCTCTTCGTCAGGAATTGCAGTTCCAGGCCAAGCAGATGGTGGGGTCTGCAAGCAATAAACACGTCGTCCTCCTCCACAACATTTTCTCTTCAGAGAAACACCACCTGAGAATCATTAAATTATGATAACTTTAGTCTTCTGATATCTGAGCGTACGATTAAAGTACAGTCTTTAAACTTGACAAAATAAAAGAACAGTCATTAAAATATAAATTTTGTTTTTAAAAAAATAAGAAATACATGCATAGTAAGAAATTTCTTATTTACTTATCCATCGCTATCCGAAGTTAGCATCAGCGGACTGGTCCAATTTGTAAAAGTGTAAGTCCATGGTAGAGAGAACCAAAATATTTTCAAGAAATTATCAGGTTGTATAGACATGATTTAAATATGAAACTACTAATTTAACCCAAACAACTCACCGTAAGTTGATTTTCTACATAAATATAGAATATATTTTTAAGTTTTGTGAACTTATTCCCAAAATACGGGCTGATTATATTCCCCTAAGAATGATAAAGTAAGAGAGGAGTGAGGAAATTAAAGAAAATAATATTTTAGAAAAAATATGATATATTAACTAATTTAATTATCATTTATGTAATTAAATTAAGTAAATAGTTCATATATTTGGACTAAAAAAATATATTATACACAGTTTTTTACTAAAAATATATGAATTTGGGTTGAAAATTTTAAGAAAATCCACGTTAAAGTCACTTAAAAATAATATCTAATAAATATCATAATTTGTTCATAGTGACACTTTCACTTGTCATTAAGAAGTTTTTGATATTTGTAAGAAATTTTTTTCATAGATGGGACATAATAGACCCATGTTTCATGCAGAAAAATCAGTATACTAATATCTCCCATATATAGTATAAGGCTTGATTGATTAATTTAGGAAGATTAAAGAAGATAAATAAAATATTTAATTGTAGTACATGTTTCTTGATACTCCTCCGGTCCTAATTATAAGAGCCAGTTGATTTTTTTGGAAAAATTAAGGATGCAAAATACACCACTATGAATTGTTTATATTTGTCTTTTTTCCTTAAAATTAAGTTATTTTACTTATAAACTATCACATAATCTAATTATATTTCGCATATATTAAGATTTATAGGTCTAATTTTTTTCCTTAATCTCCCCAAAAAAAGTCAACTGGCTCTTATAATTAGGATCGGAGGTAATATTTATAAAAAAACATGTGTGTATCATTGAATTATGTATGTATCAATTTTAAGTTAGACAAATAGTTTAAAGAAAAATAATAAATATAAGAGATTAAATGAAAAAAAAGCCTTATATTTAGGACATAAAATCAACCTAACTTGAACAAAAAAGTCCACACTAACTAGCTCTTATATATAAGAAAAGAGGTATTACCGCTTTTTCTATTATCATCAACATTTGATCAAAAAGTTGTCTTCTAACATGAATCAAGAGTTGATTTGATATTAGTAAATAGTACAAAAAATAGTATTGCAACAATTTTTAAATATGTTTTTTCTATGATACTATAGCTCTATGAATAATATTTTTGGCTGTAATTGTGAGTGAAGGAATTATGGGCATGCCAATTGTTTCTCGGCTCAATTTCACTAAGGAGTGTTTAAAAACATGTTGCTAAAACCATTTAAAAACAAACATTGATCGTTAACATTTGTTAACTGGGCAAATCCTTTTTTAACACTTTTGTGATAATATTAAATCCAACAAAAACATACCATCAAAATTGCTCCTTCACAAATACTTGTAAAACAAAAATAATACTTAACCTATATTAACTTAATCAGTATATTTCAAGCCTGCTTTTCTTTTTATATACCACCCTTACCATTTGACACACTGCGGAGACAAAGTTCAATCACTTATTCTTCCACAATGATAAAACCAAAAAGAAGTGATAATCTTACTCTAGCAAAAGCCTGAATTATCCTAAACTTGCCATGCATGAAATGATTACATAGGCAACAAAAATGCTAGACAAATAGGATTTAGATTTTTTTGACAAAATATCATCAACTTCGAAAAATCTTTCCCTGTAGTAACTGTCAAAGTTTTCCTTAAACAAACAAATGAAAGGAACAGCAAAATTAGTAAAGTCAAAACCATGTAAAAGAAACACGTATGATAAGAGTAAAAAGAAAAAAGAATAAAAGAGGTCCCCATATCTATTTTTTATTTTACTTTTTTCCCAGAGTAAATTATGAGTAATATGGGGCTCGTTTGGATTAACGGTGAAACAATGATTTTGTACTTTACGTTGAGTTTTATCTTAAAAAAATGTAAAATCACTAAAAAAAAATGAAACAAAGGGAAAATTAAACAAAAAAAAGATTGACCTGGGAATTTTGCAAAGCTATTATTGGATTTGAAGGTATTTGAGAGAAAAGCAGGTTTTGCTTCAGCTCGAGAAGCCAAATTGAGAGCCATATGAATAGGAAGGCTTCAACTATAACTTCTGACTTTGAAATTTTAAGTTTGAGGCAATGCCCATCACTCCGTTCTTCTATATATAGAGCAATATTTTCCAATACAATATTATAATATTAAAATAGTATCCTCAAGCCAACAAAACAAAAAGAATAACAAAAACATATGAGAGTAACTATATATAATTATCAGATATGATCCACAACGTGTGTGGCATAGGATTATTGAGGGATCTGATAAGTTGTGATATTTTTATAACAAACCACTTTTTTTTTTTTTCTGTGGGGTGTGTACACAAAAATAGGTTCATGATTATTTTAAAATGAAACTCATTTTTCAAGATCAAAGTTGCTTTCAAGTTTAATGGGGCATGTAAGCTAATAACACCGAATTCCTCCCTTAAATTTTTTATTTTCTTTATTTGTTTAAGAGCATCAATAAATTATTTTAGACTTGAATTTAATCCATTTTGAAGAGGATTCACTCTTCACTCAATAAGCACACTTTTAAACACTCGAACTTGTATTCACCTATTGGCACACTTAATTCTTTTTTAGGTTGAGATTGAACTCTCTACAAGTATAATGGCAAATGGTTTGTGATTTATAGCCAAAAAAGTAATGTTAAGTTTTGAGAAAAGCTATTGTTAAATATAATTAAGGTTTTATTGATCAAAAATTGATAATTAAGGTTTTGTCATAAAAAAAAACGTTAGTTTAGTTGAATATAATATAGTTCATACACTACCAAAATGAGGGTTTAATTGTCTCTACTAATATGGGAATATATTTTTTGTAATTTAAGAAGAATACTTTTTAATATAATATTACCAATTCAAAAAATTATTGGGTCCAAATGGGGATAACTTTGACTTCAAATGAATTTGAATTTTGGAAGTATGGCAGTTATATCCCCTTTCTATATACACTATTTTAAATCATACAATTTATGGCCGGAACTCAATTCACACAATTTTTTTAAATAATCCAAATTGATAAAAATATTTCATCACATATTTTTGAAATTTTTAGCCATGAAAGGTAATTTGTCTTATGCAAAGGTGGGTGGCTTGTTCTAATGATTGACAAGAAAGTTAGGCCATAAGCAATTGTGATGTAGCTCATTTTTCATTGTGTGTGTACATATTGCTTGCCAAACACTTGTGATAGAGTTTCTGAGTTCTTCAGAGCCATGGATGATTGAGACAAGCTGATTGATCTAAATCATTGTCCTTTTCTACAATCAATGATCCACTTCTGTTATTATTTTGGGAATTTATAAAAATGAACAAATTTTAATGAACACAAATGTTATTGATGTGCACACTGCCGTGTTTTGATTGGAAAACAAGTAATTTTAGAGAATAAATCTTATAAAAAAGAAACCAAACACCAAATTACTCATAGAAAAAAAGGCTAAATGTCTTTTAATGACTAAATAAGAAAAACAATAACATGGGGTAAATGACATTTAAGGACTTAATAAAAAATATATTTGACATTTGAGGATGTCAAATTCCTTAGCCAATAGATAGAGGAAAATTCAATTATCAAATTGTTATACATGCTGAAAAATTTCTAGAAATTAAGGGATATGTTTTTTTTTAATTGAGGATTTTTTTTCATATTAATTCATTCGACATTTCCATTTCCCAACACACTACGAGGCATCTTCAAAATTAAAGGACGAATATACAACCTCTTTTCGTTCTAAAATATAAGTCACCTTGTTCTAAAATTTAAGCTGTCTTGGAAGAATAATTCTTAGTCCATAATATAAGTGGAAGGGGTTGAAAGTGACTTACTTATGATAATAGCAAGTAGTTATTTGAAGAATTTCATGTTCATAATTATACTTCTTTAGTTCTATCTATACTGTACTTCCAAAATGTTTAATATAAACCAAAGAAAACTTTAACTAGGGGTGTGTGATTGAGTGGAAGGGACTCATTCACCCTTAACCAACTGTCGAGGGTTCGATCATTGGCATTAGGTATGAAAAAGCATTAAATCTGCCGGGCCAACTGTCCCACCCTTTGAAGTGCCTACAATTCAGCAGAGGATTAGTCTCCACCTGTCAGGTGGGGGATACCTTAATGTTTCATCAAAAAATAAACCAAGGAAAACTTTAAATCTTATTAATTTTACCTTAAAATTTAAAAACCTTCCAACTTCACCTCTATTTAATATCAACTACATCACATTAGAACAAAACTAATACATAATAAATAAATGGTAAAATTGTACACATACAAATAAAAAATTTAATGATGTGACTTATAAATAAAATTAAATAAAATATTATCTATTTGTCGTATAAATAGGAATAGAAGAATAAGTTACTTAACAATAATTTGTGTAGCATTAATTGCTTTATCCAAATATATTTCAACGAGAGGATAATAAAGAGGGTACACTTGAAATTTGTAATTCATGGCCATTTTCAATTTTCAATGAATCAGATACGAAGGGTACACTTTAGGTTTATACTTACACCTTTATTTTTATAAGAGTTTGAAATTTTAATTATCTTAGTTCTTTTATTAAAAGTCTACTTAGAATGGGTCGATCATTTAATGTGTTTTTACTATTTTTACCTTTAATTAATTTTATTTTTTATCCTTAACTTTTTCTCATACAACATTATCTTTGTTATAAAAATAAGAGAAAAGAAGAAAGATTGAGAGAAAATGGGATAATGAGACAAAGAAAATAGAAGAGGAAAGAAATGAGCATTTCTCATTCACTTGTAATTCTTGGTACAAATGCTTTGTATTTTGCCTCTATTTATAGGCCTCAATACATTTAAGCCTATAACTATGGTTACAAAGGTATAAAGATGTAATGATAAAAAGAAACTCCTACAAGCTATTCATTAGGAGGTTATAGGAAGAGTATCCTAAGAGATGGAGGTTATGGACATTCACTAAATAATATTTTCTAACATCCCCCCTTGGATATCCATAAACAAATATTGTGCCTCATTAAAACCTTACTAAGAAAAACCCAATGGAACAAAAACCCAGTGAAGAAAAAAGAGTACACAATACTTATCAAAGCTACCTCGTTAAAAACCTTACCAGGAAAATCCAGTGAGACAAAACCTTAGTTAAGGAAAAAAAAATAGTACAGCATGACATTTTCTCCTCCTGAAAAAAATTATTTTATTCCCCCAGGTGACTACATCACTTTTGTCCTTTTGTCTCGATTGAGTATACTGATTTTTCACGGTCGAATTGAATTATTATCCATATATTCTGCTAAAAAGTATTCCTGTAATATATCTCTACGATATATTCGCATTCGCATATCAAGTTGTGTACCTGCAAACTTAATTCTTCCACAAAAATTTTAACATGTAATATTAACAAAATTAATAAATATTTATATGGGACCTTTATTCATGATTATTAAGATCATTGAGGAATTTAATAACTTGATCTACTGGTCAAGTAAAATGCAAATTTATATATTTTAAAAAATATATTTTGAATAATTTTCTTATATATGCTTCTGGCATTTAAGATTCTTCAAGGATTTTCATTTAAATTTCACAATATTTAATTATTGACGTATATTTTCTTTTTATATACTACCAGACCTATATACAAAATAATTGCATCCACCGCAAAAGTAATACGCCTTATTATAATCTTCATTGCCTTTGTGAAAATATATGCTTCACATAAATATTTATAATTTTATATTTTAGGTATTTAGACTGCAGGTCCATAATATTCATATATTGAAAGCATAATAGCATTTTCATTGTAGTATTTCAGGTATTTGGACTGCAGGCCCATAATATTCATGTATTGAAAGCATAATAGTATTTTCATTGTACCTTTCCCTTTTGTTTTCCTTTCTGGCCAATCATTTTCATGTCTACTTATTATAACATATTTCAATATAAGATTCTCATTTAATCACATGATATCATTATCAAAATTGTTGTTGACAACTTTATTCTTTTTTATTCTATTTTCCTTGTTGTGACATAACTTATTGAGATCTCTTTGTTAATTTTCAGGTATCTGTACCTCCTTTGAGGTTTTTCAATTAGTTATGTCTTGGCATCTTCTGGAGTACTACCTCCTCAACATGATCATCTAAAGTATAAGCTCCTATTTATCTGTAGTCTTTACATTTGAAATCGATTGATTTCTCATGCTTCAGGCATGTTGCATTTGTTGGGGCATTTATGAGATTTGTTAATTCTACTAGGTCAGTAAATAAGTCTGGCAGATATTTTGTAATATTTCATAAATACAAAGTATGATGAACTTCTGGTTCATACTAGAGGATCTACATTTCATAATAATAGTGCATTCAATATATTTTCTTTTCCAGCTATTTGATTTCAACCCCTCATGTTTGGATAACTTTGTTGAATGATAATCATGTGGTATAAGTCTCCTAAATCCATTTGTTTCCTTTTGAAACATTATTTTGTTTCATTTAGAAACGAGAAGGAGGAATTTCTTACCCAACATTTATATCAAATTTATTTAAATATCCATCTATACATGTGGTGGATTGATAGGCATATACATTGCACATTCAAAAAAATTTAAATTGGAAATTATCTGGCTCCTGACCAAAAGCCAATTTTATCGGGAGAATCTTGTTGGCTTGATGTAAATATGTGCTGTAATATGTAATAATAAATATGTCAACATTGAAATAGAAAACTTTTTCTCTAGTTATGCATGGAGGCTTTAATGAATGATTTCTGGATCATATAATTTGGAAATTGTGCACTCAACATAATAATCATGCAAACTTCAGGTTGCAAACTTATAATAATTGCACATGTAACCACTTTATAGATACATCTATCAAATTTATTGAATATTTGTATGGTTTACAAGTTTTTTGAATGGGCCCATGAGCTTGATATTTTCCTAGAAATATACCAAATCACAACTAATGATTTTTCTGTTGTAAATTTTCTTTGAGAACAAGCAGCAACAACATAATTCTTGAATTATGTTAACTATTCAGGAAGAATTTTCTAGTTCTTCAATAGATGTCAATAATTTGATATTTCATATATATGACTTGGATGATCAAACAAGTCATGCCAACAATAAATTTATTCGGATTAGTAAACTTCTGGTTTACTGTATCATATTTCTTAACCAATATTAAACTTTTTTAATTTCTTAAAGATCATAAGATGACATCTGTGTACCTCAATACACATACATTATACAAATATTAATGGTATACCTTTGATTATTTGACTCTACTCATGAGAGTTTATATATGCTAAACTCTATCTCAGGTTTTTTCGAATCAATAAATGCAACAAATTTTCAATAATTTGCGCATACGTTCCCAAATTGAACTGTAAAATCACTTCAAACAAAGTGTTAGCAAAAGCAATAGTTTTGCAATTTCAAACTGAAGCATACGGTACCCTATATATGAAAGGCACCCTACGCTTTTAAATATCTCAAAATATTTTCATTGCCACACATTAAAAAAAATTAAGATACATGATCAGCAATCATGAGAATAGTCCCAGATGTAATCACGCTATTAAACTTCAGCCATTGAAGTTTAATATAGCAGCAACAAGCCCGCTAATGCGTTAATAGCCATTCATTGCAAAATATATAATTTTATCTAATATTCATTGCAAAGTATCACACAGCAATCATATTTAGAAGAGATAACTTCATCATCAATTTTTTTTTCACATTTAATAATTATAATGAACACTTCACGATTTTTTTAAATGTAATATAATTATTTTTGAAACCCATAAAATTCATGAGACCAACGACTCTTACATAATCAATGCTATATTTCCCTAATTATAACATAATACCATTTTTTTTAAATGTTCATGTCACAGTAACCACATAATAATTATGTTTTCTCTATGAAACATCAACACCCAATATAAATAGAGGTAATTTCAAAGCAATTCACAAAATAACTAATAAATTGTAGCCCGTGGATTTTAAGATACATACCTTTTCTCATTGAAATTTAATCCTCATGAAAATTATTTTGCTATAATGGTCCTTCATAAATTCATTATACTTCCTTACTAATTTTGGTTTTTACACATGTACAATCACAGACCATTGGTGTTTAATAAAAAAAATTAGTTAAATTCAAGATAGAACATTTATAGGTTTATGATCAAGAGGTTCAACAATATAAACAACATAAAATTATCAAGCGTTTCACTAATAATTATATGACTTTCAGAATTTCCAACCTCATGTCCCACCTTTAATATTTTTAAAGAAGGTTTAATTTTAAAAACTGATTCCAACTGTTTGGCACATAATTTCACACATAATTTCTAGGTTTTGACTAACGCATATCTGAGAAGAAGACTTAGACTCAAACATGATACAATAATCCTTGCCAAAACTGCATGAAAATTATTTTGCATAAGTCCTTTTGTTAGGATCCCTCCTCAAGCTCTTTTACCTTGGTCATGGCCTTCATGCCCAAACTTTCGATTTGAAATAAGGCATCTATAAGGTCATTTGACCATTGTCAGACGCTATCACTTTCCCCACATTCAGTAGCACTTTATAAATAATTCTATAGATTAGTCTTAAGGACCATGACACTTTGAATACATATTTATTTATGGCTTCTGGCCATATCATTATAATATTGGTTCATTATTTAAATATCATTACTTTAATATCACCAAACATTGTTGCCTCAAATTATCAATTTGGGCATTGACCATATGTAATTGTAGCAAAATATACTAATTAGTATTCAGGACTATTACATTTGATGAAGTGATTCTCTATAAGTTATTTGCCTACAGGACAACATATTTTTAATATACATATATATTTTAAAAGGCTATAAAGCTCATTTTTTTCATTTAATTTTATACATAACAATAAGCCTTCTAGGCTTTAATATTTATAACAATTCAATCATCAGATACCACAATTTCTTTTTCTTGTACAATTTAGTGGAACTCACAATTTTCTTTTTACAAAAGAACTATTAAAAAGGTAACGTGACTTTTGGTCATCGCAAAAAAAAAACTATTATATACATTAATATGACTTCTAGTCATTTTGTAATAGGTGACGTGGCTTTTGGTCATCGCAAAAAAAAATATTATATAAATTAATATGACTTCTAGTCATTTTGTAATATTTTCTTTTTGTCTATATGAATTATGGTCATATTATCATATATTAACAAACATAGAAATATGAATTCCATGATTATGGTTCAATAGCCAAGATATGCATATTATTGGCTTTTAACTATCAATGTCACCAACATAATGTGATAATGTTAATTATCACTCTTATAATTTGTGCCTTGCTTTCAATAGCAACTAACCACCTTTCTTAACTATTTGTCTTCAAGAACACATCAAAAATATTTCAAAACTATAAAGCTATTTTATGTCATTTGATACTTAAGTCATTTGACATTATCCTTCAGGGCTTGGTACTTTTGATATTTAGATCATCAAATCATGCTATTTTTTTTTAAATCACAATACGGTCTTATACAAATAATCATTGTCAAAAGTGATAAGGCTTCAGGCCATCTAATCAGAAATTTGGGAGTATCATGGCTATTAAATTGAATAATATAAATTGCAACATGGATTAAAAAAAAAATAAAAAAAAAAGGCATAATATAAGATAATAAAATGTAATTGACAAAATAAAAAAGAATAAAATAAAAGGCATAATATGGGAGGAGAAAATGTTATGCTGTACTCTCTTTTTTTTAAGAGAGGGCGGTTATGGACATCCACTAGATAATATTTTATAACAATCTTTTAAAATTTTTCTCATTACTACTCCATTTAAATATTTTATTTATTTGCCTATAAGTAAGGACGTACTCTGAAATAAGTTCATTTTTCACATCTCTATCACTTAATTAATTTTTGTTGTTTCATTTAACTACATAATTAAGTTACTGCATACCAAGCACATATAAAAACAACCAAAGGGAAAGCACTTATTAGGGATAAGGGTTAAAAGGCGTTTTTACCCCGGAAGTTTCCTCAGAGGAGCTATGGGTGTATGGAAGTTTTTGAAAAAGCAATGTTGCCCCAGAAGTTTACAAAACGGGGCAATGCTGCCATTCCATTAACATACCTAACGGTTAACGGTTTGTTGACCAGACTATGCTGAGGTGGCACGCCTATATGGTAGCCACCTCATCCTTCTTGGGGTTAAGGTGCAAATTTGCCCTGAAAGTTTTCGCTTAGGAGCTATTTTGCCCTGGAAGGTTTTTTGAGTTCAAAATTTCCCCAAAAATTTCAAAACATAGTAATTTTGCTCTTTACCGTTAAAATATTAATGGTCAATGTCAATTTTTAAAATTATCAGTTCACAGTGGTGACAAAACTCGAATCGGAGCAGTCTTCCATGGTGCTAACAAACCGAAGTACAGATCCGAGTCTGTTTTAGTGATGAAGGTTGAAGGCTGGGGCTGAAGAGGTGTCTGTCTTCCATGGTGGCTATTTAAGTCTTCCATTGTGGTGAAGAAGTGTTATGGCTGAGGATGAAGGAAGAGATTTGATGATAGAGAGGTTTGAGGAAGAGGGATGAGTGTCGGAAAGAGGTGGGTGAAATGATTATTTTTTTTTTATTTTTAAGGGTTAAGGTGTAAATCTACCATAGAGGACTGATAATTTTAAAAATTGACATTGACCGTTAATATTTTAACGGTAAAGAGCAAAATTATTACATTTTAAAATTTTCTGGGAAATTTTGAACTTAAAAAACCTTCCAGGGTAAAATAGCTCATAAGCGAAAACTTTTAGGGCAAATTTGCACCTTGACCCCAAGAAGGATGAGGTGGCTGCCACATAGGCGTGCCACCTCAGCATAGTCTGGTCAACAAACTGTTGACTGTTAAGTATGTTAACGGAGGGACAACATTGCCCCGTTTTGTAAACTTTCAGGGCAACATTTCCCTTTAAAAAGTTTTCAGACACCCATAGCTCCTCTGAGGAAACATCCGGGGCAAAAATGCCATTTAACCCTAGGGATAATGATGGAAATCTGACTATTTTGGACCACTTTAATGATACTGCCACAAATTTTTCTTAATTTTAGTGAACTAGTTAAAGTACAATAGTACATCAAGGGCGGCTGGATGAAGTGAAAAAGGTGCTAAATCATTTAATTTTTGGAAATTTTAAAATGTCATTATCATTAATTCATTATTTGAGAATTCCAAACTGTCATGTTTTCAAGACAAGTTCTGGTAGCAGTTGAAAACCAACCAAAATATGACAAGTGCCACCATTGCTCTTCAAGAGAGATTCATTGGCTATCATGATTTTGACCTAAAACCGCCTAATCCAATCTAAACCACACAAATGTTGATAACACAGTTTAGCTATATACGGTAATGTGGAAGCTTCCAAATTCATATTCAATTCAAAACCACAAAAATTGAAACTCTATCCTTGATAACACGAGTTAGCTATAATATGTAATAATTTTTCCCTTAATACGTACTTATAGGGTACAGTCTAGAGTATGTGACATTGAAGGTCAAAACCAGTGTATAAAAAACCGGACCGGACCGGCCGGGTTGACTCGTGAACCGGTGACCCGGCCCGGTGACCGGTCCGAGTTAGTAGGAAAAGTAGTGCAGACCGTGAACCGTCCAAACCGGACTAACCCGGCATGAACCGGCAAAACCCGGCTTGAACCGGTTCAACCCGGGTCACTTATAAAAAAATATTTTTCTTATAAACTGATGCCATTTTGCTTCCCTTTTTGCTGTTCTGAACTTCATTTATAGTGTCTCACAATCACAGACTCATCATATTGTAATTATGATGGGATTTAGAAATTTTAATTATGATAGCTTAATATTTGCATCATATTGTTTTGATTTATTTATAAAGATACTGTACATATAACTGATTACAACTATTCAGCACTAACACACATACAAAAATGATCCACAATTATGGGATCAGTTACATAGACCCATTCAAAATGCTTGCAGTATGGAATATATATTTTTATTAGCCCCGGTCTAACCTACGGGTTGACCCTCGGTCTGACCCACTGACCCTTGACCCTCCACCTCGACCGGTTCACTATCCGGTCCGATTTTTTATTCCTTGGTTAAAACAAAATCTAGAAGATACGATGCAGCAATGAGAGGCCATTATCATGGGAAAATTTCATTTTACCCCCGTAATAGAATTAATCTCAGATTCTCCTTAAAACATTCTGAAATTTCACTGTACCTCAAGGGACTAAAGTGAAATTAAATGTTTTAGCTAAAAGATCAAAATGTTCTTCTTGAAAGAAGTACAAACGCTTTAGAAATTTCTCATGTGTCTTAGAAATTCTCCATATGTGTCTTGAAAATTTTTCATATGTGTCTTCGAAATATAGTTGTAAAATTTTGGATGTTTTAGTGTTGGATTCCATGATTTTTGAGACTTGAAAATACTCACATTGATATTGAAAATAAGCACAAATGTTTTGAAAAGTTCCCTCATATGCGTCTTGGAAATTTCAAATTTCCCATAAATGTCTTGGAAATTCTTCATATGTGTCTTGAAAATCCAGTACAAAATTCAATAAGGACATTTTGGTCTTTTAGCTGAAACATTTAATTTCACTTTAATCCTTTGGGCGTGCAGTGAAATTTCAGAATGTTTTGGAGGGAATCTGAGATTAATTCCTTATTATGGGGGTAAATTGAAATTTTCCCTTATCTAATCACTAATACTACGTCACACACACACACACATATATATATATATATATATTAATTTATAATCTAAATGTGAAAGAAAATGGCAAAAAATTAAGTACTAATACAAATTAAAGTTTATATCTATGTTGGATCAATTACTTAAATTTCAAATTATTTAGGTAGACCAATGAAATGAAATAAATTGGTTAATTCGAATAAATGTGATATGATTTTTATATAATATTTGATTATGTATTAGTTTAAGAGTTTGGTATGTTACTTTAAAAAATTAATAGTACATATACGAGATGAAGATTGAAATAATATATTGTGGATTTAATCAACCCCAAATAAACTCTGTTATAAGGAATTGAAGAGCATAATAAACTATAACAATGTAAGGTATTTACTCAAGAATGATAAATTTGTTTTAAAAAAATGTGTCTAGTATGTCTCTAGACAAATGAACTATACAAATGATTCATAGATATTAAGAAAATTAATTAAATATTATATTAAAAATATATGTTGGTTTCCTTAAAACACATTTAATAATTTATATTAGGAATTTAATATTAATAAATGTAATTAATAAGATATATATATATATATAAATATAAGTATGTATAGAAGAAATATAATGAATTAATTTTTTATATTTAGAAAAAGAAATCAATTTTATCACTTCTAGAAAAGTCATAATATTAACAAACTAATTATAGCTATGATTAAAAAATATACCGTGACTCAGTTTCTCAAACTTCATATTTATCCACTTATTATTGAATAATAACATAAATATAATATATATATATATATATATGTATAATAGGAAAAGTTGAGGAAAAGTTCCATATTGAAAATTAATCAGGTTTTTCTCAATGATCTATAATATAGAGATTTTTCCTCGGTTTTCTGTGTACTGGTTTTTTTTTAACTCCTGAAAACATGGTTTTACATGGATTGTATAGTACCAGGCGTCCCTTGGAGTCAGTTCAAAAAAAAATAAAAAAAAAAGACGTCCCTTGAAGTTATAGATAGGGTCGATAGTTGAACATCCACCAAATATGATCACTGAGTTACTGTTCCTACTCCTTTTCACAAATCACTTCTAGAGAGTTATTGGTCATTATAGATATAGATATAGATATAGATTTTGCTTTGGAGGTGGATTTCAGTTTTAATGACCACAAAACCTTAATAATTGAAGTTGGCTATATCACGAGCTTTCATATAAAATTGACTTATTATTTATTTCCAAAAAAAAAAAAATCTTATGATAACTTGTATCTATTCTTTTACTGAATAAGTATCTATGAAGTTTCTATTTCATTACTACCTTCTGTTTCACTTCTTACGTTTTTAAATATAAGATTTAGTTGGCTTTTTTTCTAAGAAATTAAGGAAGCAAAATTAACCACTTAATCATAACATATTTTGTATATTTTTAAATCATATGTTAGCTTATAAATCAAATAAACTAGCTTAGAAAAAAATTCAGAAAAATCAATTTTTAAGTAATCTATATAGCCTTCTTAGGATTCTAAAAAAAAAAAGCCAACTAAGTCCTATATTCAGGAACGAAGGAGTAATATTAATCTAGTATATCATGTAATTTATAGTAAAAATTAGATATTATGTTAAGCACAGGAAGGAATTGGTATTGAATTACACACTAAGTTGTCTCTGCTAAATGATTTCTAAAAGTGA
This sequence comes from Mimosa bimucronata, assembly GCA_037074515.1. Classification (NCBI taxonomy): domain Eukaryota; kingdom Viridiplantae; phylum Streptophyta; class Magnoliopsida; order Fabales; family Fabaceae; genus Mimosa; species Mimosa bimucronata. The sequence continues at coordinate 11,068,330 of CM073446.1, forward strand.
ATATTTTGAATTTATAAACTATAATATACGTATTCAACACTTGTAGGTGTGTTCAATGTTTGAAAATATGCTGCTGACTATCATGGATATCTTTGCTCTGATCCCAAAACTTGCAAGACATATATCTCATGGGATGTTGTTTTTAATGAAAATATGTTCCCAGGTGCACAATTTTCTTCTCCTTTAACGCCCACATCACCCTTTTCCTTTTTGCCCAATACTTACTCTTCACGGCTCAACCCAACGCCCCATTTTATTCCTACTTTCTCCACATCTATTGGGCTCACTAACTCATCACCTAGCCCAAGCCCAATTCAAAATCTTGCCCTACCTTATTCTGTTGAATCCAGACCCGATTCTGTTTAATCCCAGTCATTATCTTCTCTTGCAGCTTCTGACAGTCACAAAAGGTTAGTTCATGTGTCAAATTGATGTTCACAATGCCTTTTTACTTGGTGACATTGATGAAGACGTGGATATGAGTTAACTACCGGTCTTCAAATATCCTCAGTTTCCTGGGCGTGGTTCTCCAAGTTAAGCTCTTTTTTTTACTCAACTCGGGTTTGTGCCTTCAAAATCTGATACTTCTTTTTTTTTTTTTTTTGTCACTGTCTCTTCTACTCTCTATATTCTAGTAAATGTGGATAATTTTCTTATTATTGGTCTCATTATGATACAATTGATAATTAAATCAGTACAATAACTCATTATTTTCAAATGAAGGATCTTGGTGCTCTCAACTATTTTCTTGGTATAGAGGCATAATTTACCTTACCTATGAGACTTGAAAGTGACCTTAAACCCTCTAAGAATCATGCCCTAGCAGAACCCGATCGCCTCACCCGAGCACCCTATCTATCTCTCTCGAAAATTGTCTAACACTCGCTTATTTTTTACTTACATCGCATGTTCGCTGTGGCAAATAGCGGCGCATGACATAGAAGCTTTTGGGCCTCTTTAGCTTGTTCACCACTACCAATAAGACAGCAAGCATAATCTGATTTTAAAAATTTATAATTATTTTCACAAACCTTCAAAAATTATAAATTAGAACTATATGAAAACCTTATGATGTCTACTTTTCAATAATAAAAGGAATGAATCAAAAATTTTATCAGTTGACTTATAAAAACAACAAAGTCCTAAGATGAACCATAACTTCAATTTGAAATGAGGGGTTCAACTTCAAAATCGCATAACTCATTCAACAAGTTTCCAAAATTCATAAACTATGACTCTTTAGAAAGTTTGGAATGTTAGCTTTCTAATGCAAAAAAGGTCAGTAAAAAATAATCATTTGCTACCTCAAAACCTATTATTTCTCAATATTGCTTTAGAAAATCCCAAAACATAACTTCCAATCATAATCTTTGTTGTACCTAATCCTCCAATTTCCTTTGAAATTCTCATCAACTCTCATGAAATGTCTTCTTAATTTACCTCATTATAACACTAAATTACTTCACTTAATTCATATGACCAAAGTACCTCTTAGTATAAATTTCACTTTCATAACGTATGCAAAATCAATCTTGTCTTAAGAGTCACTAACCACCACAATTTATGATAACCTTAATCAATACATCCATCAACTCTTTCTTCTCACCTCCACATGATCACATGAATTCTAAGCATGATTCTTATTTCCTTCACCTAGAATATTAAATCAAAGCTTAACACAATCCTCCCCTTGTCATATATATTGTCCAAATAAATTTTCAAACCACTAACACATCAATAAATCTTTATTTATCTCTTAATTATCCTCAATTAATCATACTTTCCTAGATGAAAAACCTTATATGTTACACAAAGACCGTAAGCATCACCTTCATTTCTTCTAAGGATCAATTAGCTGATGTTTTCACTAAGCCCCCAGATGGGCCTCGTTTTGAGCTATTGAGATCAAGCTTCACTGTTCAACCACCGTTGTTCATCTTGAGGGTGGTTGTAAAAGCAAAGTCCAGCCCACCAAATACAAAGCTCAGCCCAATATCCAAGGTATTAAATCTAGAAGATAGGGCTACGAGTACATAGTTCTTTGCTAGTCACGTGATTTACACACACATCTGAATATATAAATAATGATGTATTCTTTACCGAAAAAAAAATAATAATGATGTATTGTCACAGATATCAATGCAATGAATACTTTTATCAATCTTTGTGTTTTTAACTCTTATACTCCTTTAGTATTTAGGGGATGGTTTAAAATTTGCAATTCTTAGTTTTTCTTGTGGCAACTTCAACTTTTCAAGAGCTACGTATGGCCATAAAATTACCATGATTTACCCTCTATATATATATATCAATTAAAAGGGTTCAGAATTATATGAGTGAACACAAATATTCCAGAGGTCTTCCCAGGGCCGGTTTTGACCGGGGATGGAGACTTCTGTATTTTGCATTTGTTTACTTTTATTTTCATGTTTTTTGGGTTTTTCATGGTGATATTGCTTGTTTCTGCAAAAATAAATTGGTTTTGAGATTTGACGACAACAAATCTCATTGGATAGTTTCGATTATTGACTGTAGTGGTCGAAAGCTGGTGACAATATTCTTACATATTGTTGGCTCAATCTTCTGTAAGACTATTATGGATTATTGTTAATGGCAAATCTGAATCGTATCTTAGGATCAAGACCGTGTTGCTTGTTGTGCAGTCAACAAATATAATTTTTTCTACCCAATCTTTATTTTTCGTGTTAGTGTTTGTGGGTTCTTTTGTTTCTGTGAGATCTGCTTATAGAGATTCTTCAAAAACCAATTAGGTTGGTTTATTGCCAATAAGAGGTGTGAAACCTTTGGGATGGTTCTTCGAACAACCACTCTTCACAATGGCTTTGTTGTGGTGACGGTTTTCTTTCTACCCAAGAATTCTAATGAAGGAATGATGAAGACGGTAGGGTTCTTGACGGCGACGGCTCCCTCGTACCTATGTTAGGGTTATGCTATTTTTAGGGTTTCCATCTATTGTTATTTGGGCTTTTTTTTTCAAACATTTTATTTGTGTTTTATATCCCACTTTTCCTTAATTCAATGAAATAATATATCTTATTTAAAAAAAAACACAAATATTCCAGAAAAACTATTTAGAAGTGCTTTGGTATGGATAATAATATAGAAATGTAAAATAAATAAATTCAAAAACAAATCTATAGTTTTTAAAATTCTTATTATTTTTGGAATACCAAATAATAAATTCAATCTAGCTGTGTTATCATGCACACATAGTTGGTCATCTCATGTATTACAATTATTATATCAGTATATAATTGGTTGACTTGCATTTCAAATATGAATTTCATATTTCATTTGCCTATCAAATTGGAATCTCTCCCTTAATTGATATGCGCTAATTAATGCAGCTGATGATTAAGTCATTACAATGTTTGAAATATGTCCTATTTAAAATCATTATATTAAGTAATACATAGATTCGTAAATTAACATATAATTATATATATATTAAATTATTATTCCTTTGATATCATTTTTCAATCATGTCATGTAGCATTAAAATAAAAATCATGACCAACACATAGTAGGTCAACGGTGTAAGACCCCACAAGATCTCTTGAGGTCTGGAGTTCGAGTCCTAGAGGAGATATTTAAGTCCAGAGGAGAAGCAACGAACCTTGAAAATTGAGTAGTTGGTTACTCGGATACCTAGTAATAGGATCCAGGAAAGGTGCTGATTACTAGTTAATATATTAAAAAAATAAAAACCATGTATTTATTGGGTTATGATCATAAATTTGTGTTTGAAATTCAAATTTGATTTTTGTTTGATTGATTCTGTGTAAATGTTTTACACTCGTCATCTTTTATTTTATGAAAGTGAGTCAAATAAAAAACCATGTACTTAATGAGGTACGCTCAGAAAGGTTAGATTGATTGAGTATAAATTTGTTTACCGTATCATCAATTATTTTGTGAAAGTACATCAAAATAAAAACTATGTTTATTGCATCAAGGTCAAAATGGGTAGATTTTTGTTTGAAATTTGAATTTGATTAATAATTGACAACTTGGTTATACTTCTTTTCAAATTTTCTCCATTATTCAGTGTGATTGAGTTGACCATCAAATACTATATTTTATTTCTATGCCCACTTTTGTATACTCAGTTTATATGTCCTAACAAAAAAATACTCAATATCTAGTTCTGTATTCATCACTCTACCGCCATCGAGGTAATATACAAAGTGCGTGATGTTAGACCATGATGAGGGGTTCCCATCAACTACAATGCATCTGGGTCAACAAGTAACAATATAAAAAAACACATGTTTTGTAGCGGTTATTTAGTCTCGGTGATCCAAAACCATAACAAATGTGTGCAATTTGTCACGGTTTGATACACAAATCGTGACAAATGAAGGGAAAAGACACGTGGCAAAAATATTTGGGACTTTGTTGCAGTTATTGGAGTATAACCGTGACAAATATCGTGGGAAGCTTTGTGCCACGTGGCACAAAGCACTTTGTTATGGTTTGAACATGTGTGTGCAAACCATGACAAATACTAATGGTTAGTGACAAATTCTAACCATAATTAACACGAACACGGTTCGAGAAAAAGTGACCATTAGTAACGATCATGGTACCGGTTAGGAGAACAATTACTAACCATTACACACCTTTTGTAACGGTTATGGAATCCCTAACCGTTACAAAGCTCTATTTTATATGGTCCCCACCGCCATCATTTGCTACACTTTTGTCGTTTTCTTCTACTTTCTCACGTTTTCTTCCTCACATGTGTTCTTATTTGCTACCTTTCCTAAACGTCTTGGGGTGCAAATTCAAAATTAATTAAAAACCAAGGATTGCACCAGTCTTATTCTCCTGGATTGTCTCACGTGGAGTCGATTTAATTAACTGCCTATGCTAACTAAATGCATACAAAAGCTATAAAACCGGGGGTTGAGAGTAGGTATTTTTGGTATTTTTCCTAAAAGAAATGTAAAGATTTGTTTTTGGTATTTTTATGATAAAAGTGGATAATTAATGGAATTCAAGTGATGTGATGCTCTCTTGGTTAAGGTTAACATGTGGCAAGCATATTTTTCACACTCATGAGGAATTAATAAATTAATCGGGCTAAGTTCGTAGAAACAAATACAATTAGTCTAAATTAAAAGAATGGGTTAGTGATAATACTACTCAACCCTAATAGACCAACTAGCTTAATTATAATATAACATTAACTAGAAATAAGATCCAATAGATAGAATAACTTGGGTCCCATCCAAATTACTCAATATCCTTTGGATCCAATAACTAATTCATATTAGCTTATAATAAAACTCTTATACTTGTAGAACTTTATCTAATTACACTCATGTGATTATATTGAATCAATAGCATGGTTTCTTAAGGTGAGATTTATTGGTGGAATTACATTACCTAAGCGCTTAGACAAAGAACTCAACATCAACATGCTCAAACCAAATAATCCATCCAAATAACACATTCAAGGCAAGCTACATGGACTAAATCATCGCACACAATGATAGGCAATAAAATCAACTAATACTGATAAAGATAATGTCAATTTAAAAGATAGATGAAACCAAACTAGACTCGATACAAACATAAAGATGAAATTCAACAATTACATAACCTATAGTCTCAAACACAAATAAACTCAAATCATAAGGAGAACAAATAATCAAAGACATATAAGGAAATCCATGGCTACATAATTGGAACTAGAAAAGCTTCCCTAAGGTGGAAAAATAGCTTGCTTCACGTCATCCCATGGTCCAAGATAGCATCAAGCAAATTTACTTCATCAAGGAGGAAGAGAAAACACTCAAGAAGGTCTGCAACTCGAACTCCATGAAGATCCAATGAAGAATTGTGGGGTGGATGATAGAATGGGTGAAATTTCAGTCAAGAGAAGAGGAGAGGAGGAGAGAACCAAAAAATTGAGAGAGTAGGAGAGGAATTCATTGGTCCTCATTATATAGAACAAGAGGCAACTTAAAACCTTCCAAATTGGCCTAGGGTGTCCTATTTTTACTAGAATTAACAAATAGGAAATATTTTGAGAAAACCCAATCACTCAATCTCAAGAAATCTTGGCCAAAATAGGAAATGGTGATTAGAATAATCAATTAAGAAACTTGTTAACCTCAATTAGGCCTAGGGTTGCCTATTCTAGTCAAAAATACAAATGGGAAATATTTTAAGTAGATCCAATCAACCAATCCAATCAAAATAGGAAGTTTCATATTCTTGTTGATTTTACCAATTAGGAAAGTTTAGAAGCTAAATCATTAGGCTCAATCAATCAATCCGGTTTTCTAATTAGTGATTTCCTATTGTGTAGAAGTTTCCTATTTTACAGAAGTTTCTTATTTTTACTTTATTCTTGATTTGATCCTCATTCTTTGCACCATTATGGAAATTTTAAGCACATGTGAAGTATTTCAAGTTCATAAACATCAAATGCACGAGTTAATACCTTGTAATGTTCAAGTTATGATGAAAATGCAATTAACTCTCTAATATAGGACCCTAAGTATAAAAATGCCTGATTCCCAGTATATTTTCTTAGACAAGGAGGTACCAGTTGAGAGGAAGGCCGTGGCAGAAGGGGAGGAAGTAGAATACAGGTTGGCATTGTAACTTCCTTTTGAAAATTACTTATAACTTAATAGTTCTAAAACTATTTTCGAGAAATTCCTTTATGAAAAGCAACCGTGATAATTTAAAAACAACGTATTATTCATATGTAATAACTCATTGTACCCAAAGTTATACTACTTAAAAACCTAATATCATAGACTCATGTCTCTTTATTAATTTATAAATAATAAATAAGAAATAAATAATAAATGCATGAAATGTTCTAATTGTCGCAATATGCAGAAAACAACAATTGAGAGTATAAGCCCAGTTGGCGTAATCTCAATCCTCCATAGCCTTCCCTGACGTCCCTTCTCTATATCTTTCACCTGAAAAATGGTAAAGTAATGGGATGAGACCACTGCCTCAGTAACTAGCTATCCTACCTACCGCACACACCAACACATGCTTGCGAGGTGTCAAGTGGGATAGTTTCAAAACATGTATATATGTATCATAGACATAAATATTTATCAATAAGTATCAAACTTAACCAAAGTAACATTTATGGAACACGACTAATTCAAGATCATAAAACTTAGGAACATAAAGATCATATTACATAATGTCAGTCATACTCATAGTACTCATAACCTCCCCGACAGTTAATCTCTCTTATATCCTCCTTATTCCCGCCGACCAAACCCATGGGCTAAGTTATCTCACCATGTTACTGGTTACTCCAAGAGCTCACCGATTATGTGGAGTGGATAGCCAAATCCACTGGTCACACAACCAGACCATGGGTTCCCGCTCGTAGAACAAGTGGGGCGGTCCCTCATAAAATAGGTGGGACATAGTAATCCCTCATAGAATAGTAGGGCACCATACCTTCGTGGAACATGTGGGTACGACTAGCCCAGCCAAAGAGCTCCGAATGGCAGCCTTACCACGTGGTGAAATATTCATCTCCCTGAACTACATCCTTATTATCTCTAATGTTGTCATTCAACACATATTTTGTAACACCTTAATTTTTACTACTATAATATAGCATTTTAATTGAATTATAACTACTTTTCAGTGACAGAAGCCTAAAAATACGGAAAATTTAAAACCTTTTCTTTTCAATCATTGAACTAATCTTCGTTCTATTGGAATGGGTTTTTTGGAGAAATTGAATAAAACTCTTTATAAAATAAAGCGGTTAATAAAACAATTAAAAGTACACTAACCCTCTCAGGGTATCTATTATTGATTCATAGTGCTTGGAAAATTTAAATCCCTTTATAGATTTATACCATTCCATTTTCTATGCTTTCTACTATTAATTTAATAATTTAAATTTACATCATATACAAATAACCTTACTTTTCAAAAGATAATCTTAATTCCTTCATCTAATCATCTTCCAGCACTCCTGCCTTATCTTAACCATCCTACCATCTATCAGCTTCTCTGAAACAGCAATTTAACGTAATTTATGTCATTAACTGTAAATTTCATGCATGCATTGTCATGTATACATTTTATAAACCTTTGCAAATTAATGATAGTGTTTATCCTATTAATCTAGGTGATATAAGCACCTACCAGCCACTGATAATGATATCTTCGTTAACTAGTGGAGGTTCTACCTGTAGGACTTCTCGTTATAACATTTAAAGCTATAACTAACTGGTTTGGCAAAGGGGTAGTGAACCACCTAAGCCTGGAGTAATCCAACTGAGGAATAAAAGGCATACCACTTAAATGCAACATGTATTACAAAATTATACATGCAATTGAGTGTAATGAGATAAACTGCTACCTGTCTTCTTTAGACTTTAGTCCTGTACCAGCTCCTTTCCTTTATATTATTTCGATGAAATCCAATCACTATTCAGAACCTATATACATATATAAGCTTATTAAAATCCTATTTACAAATTATTCTATGCGTCTCTCTCGAAGCCTAACTTACTTAATACTAATCAAAACTTGTCTTCTAGGCAAATTATGTTGTGCTTATATTTATTTAGAATTATAACCATTGAGTTACCTTAATAATTTATTTATATTAAATCTTTTTATTCTCAATGTTTGATCAATAGTTTCTATAAAACCTTTCTATAAAGGCCTCAGTCATTCATCCATCCATGTATATATTTATTTTCTATTTATTACAAGATCTTAAGAATAAGTTAATCAATAATGTAAATTAAGTCGAGGCAATTCAATTTATTAAAGGACATTACCAATCATCAAATCATAATTTCGGACTTAAAAATAACACAAGAGATCTACCACGAATATTACTACTAAATTAGAGCCTCTAATTATCTTTCACACCTTCATAACCACTTTTCCGATTCCTATCATCTAACATAATAATAATCCCAAAAGATTAAAGAATCCTCAACTACAGTACACCAATATGCTCTTCTCCTATCTTAAAGACTATTGAGATCATCCACAATAAATCATATCACCATAAATCATTCAACAATGCAAATCAATCACCCTATCTAAATATTCTAACTTTTATCCAATCACAAAATACTAAGCATTATTCATTATCAACACCATTATCATACATAATACTCCTTAAATCACATAACTTCCTCTATTAAATCAAGCTCCCTCAAACACTTAACCCATCACCCAAAGGTCCTTAAACAATTTCTATAGATTAAATTGCAACTTTGTAAATAGACTCCCCTTCCTTAGTTCTAGAATCCATAATTCGTATATTCAAACCCTTAAACCTCTTTATCAATTACAAGCTCTACTCCCATCTCTATCCTATAATCAACATCAGTTATTTATTCCCAAAATTATCAATCAGCTACCTCCAAGCAAAGTTCAACTTCCCTTTTAACGAAGAACCTTGTACATAGGCGAACCATTAGAATGGCATCCATCAAACATTTAGAATTTGATCCTTTATTATCATCAATCTAGATTCAAAGATTCCTATTTCCAAAATAGACTAAATTTTTTAATCTTTACAACTTCATTTCAGAGTTCTAATTTAACTCAAATATCCATATTTGTAATTTATCTATGAAAGATCCAAGTGATCGAGATTCGATAATAAAATTGCTACATAGGAGTCAATTGTCACAGTAAAAATATATTCATCTCCCTTTTTCACAATCTTCTTTAATCATTAAAAACTACTCATATATATTCCTAATACCATCAAAAAATTCCCCCTATTGGCTCGGCCAAACAGAAACAGAGCAAGGAGGACATCATATATATAACTTCACATTCAAACAGAACTAAAGAGAACATTCAACCCACAGAACAGAACTAGTCAAGAGTGAGAAAATAACAACAATTCACGCGTCCAATTAACATCCCATAATTAACCAACATCAATCCCTTCAATCCATAACTCATACACTTAAATTATATGAAACTCAATATCAATACTAAAAATCATATTCTAACGCTTAATGATTTGGTCTCTAAAACAGATATAGTCTTCCTACGACTTTGTAACATACTTCCGGCTCTATAACAACTAATCTATTCCCAATCCTAATGCTTATAGTACTTTCTTACCTACCATTGATAGCCCAAGAGAACTTCAATAAACTTCAATCTCAATTAGAATCCAATATCTATAAGCTAAACCTCAAATTATTATAAATGATAGAAATACTATATATCTAACTTTTTCAGCTCCTTCTTAACCCATAAACAGAGGCTAAACTTCCTTCATACCACTATTATTCTTCCCTTGATTTAACATAAATCCTTAACCATTCACCAATCAATTTCAGATCCTCCTAGCCTCCTACATTCACCTTCAAAAACCTTAGCATATAATCAACACACCTATTATTGCTATATAGCCAGTACAAATCCATTCACCTGATCCTGTCTTTTCCGAGAATCCCAACACATTTCTTGAACTAAAGCCCCTGATTGGGCCATCACCATTCAAACACGTCACCTATTATTATAGTAACCAACTCCATCATACCATGAACAGATAAACTCCTTAGAATTCACTTCTCTCCCTTGCTCAAATTCAGAATCCAAAATTCCCAACTATAAAACTGAATCTTATCACAGTACTCACTTACACATATTAAACCCCTAATAAAATTTATTACCAATCCAAACTCCCTCGTCCTTTTCCCCTGCCAACAGCTGCGCAAGACCACCCAGAAGAAAGAGAAATTACAATACTCTCCCACATCCAGTTAAACATCAATTTTACCCAATTAAACATCACAATTATCCCCCTTTATCCTGTCATCAAAACTATCGGCCAATGCAACACAAACAAAGAAGGAACAAGCAACCCACTTTATCTTAATTCAACATTAATCTTATACAATCAAGCATCAATTTCATCTCCTCATCACTAACCGAAATAGAGGGAAAACATAAACCAAATAACAGGGGAAAATAAATCATATATTACCCACTAATTAATGAAAATATCAGAGGGTAATCACTATAAATTTAACACCAGAATCTCCAAAAACCCATCAACCTCCATGGCCAAACAGAGAAACAGAGGGAATAAGGAATTGAACAGAACAGAAAGTAGAAGGAAACAGAATTTCCAACAACCATTCAACAAAATTCAACCTACAACATCAGACATCACTTTATTTTCCCTTTATCATGTTCATAAACAAAAATCGCAGAGAAGAAACGAAAATTTCGAAGTAACAAGGGAAAGAAATCGGACCGAACAGGGAAAGAAGAACAAAATCCCCAATTTCAGAAATCAAGCATGCAAGACATACTATGGACTTAAGTGTACTCCTAATGTCATGGAATTAAGGTTTCGTTCAATTCTTGCTCAGAAAACACTAAGAACAACGTCGGATGAACAGTGTACAGACGAAGAAATTTGGGGAAAACTTGGTTAATGCCACTTCACAACTCAAATTCGATCACAAGAGTGGTTAATCGAAGCCTAAGCTTCGATTTCCTTGATTAACAAGCCCTAAAACCCCAAAATCCCTAATCGATTTCCTCTCTAATCTCACATGAATCGGAGGAATAGAGGATGAAACGAAGAAGAAAAGGCTCACCTATGATTGTATCAAACTTTGCCTATAATCTTGGAGCTTTTCGCAGCTGGGATTCACCTCCATCGCCGTTAAACGTCGTTGGTGAAGACGTAGAGAATATAGGGAAATTGAGAGAGTTTGAGAGTGAGGGAGAGATGGGAATGAAAGGAGAAGCAGAGAGAGTGAAATGGAAGAGGAACACATGGGAGTATATATTAAGAAAGAAGGAAGTGTATTTTAAATAGGTATTTTACCATTTTGCCCCTTCCTTTATAACTAGAGATATTTTCAACTAGGGGCAGATATTGCCTTTTTCACTTCCCCTTTCCTATTTTGCCCTTCAATGATAATTTTATTTATCCTTCCCCTTTTTAATTTAATCAAAATTTAGTCCAAAATAATTTTTCTAGATATACTTTAATTTCTAAATCTATTTATAGGGCTTTTTAAATATCAAATAATTACCCAAGGTTCTAAATGATCCCTTATTTAAATTCATCTTCTAAATACAGCGGTTAACGAATGCGCAACCACTATTTATAAGGCTTTTTAATTTCTAAATGACATCCTAGGACCTTAAATAAATCCTTATTTTCTATTTTCTAAAATTTAGGATGTTACATATTTCACAACTATAACTCACAAATCATAGGACAATATTCATGAACATAATCATTCAAGCTCAAATCGTTATCTATCATACAACATAATCATAACAATTCCATAACATTCAATGATCCATAACAATCAATTAACACACCAAGACAATATCATAATAATCATTATATAATACATTAAAACATATTTCTTTCAACTAATATGCACGACATATAAGAAAACCAGTTACCTGTCACTAGGTTTTGAAGCTAATAGGAATCAAATCATCCATCCAATCGTTGCAACTCATATTCTAAACATTTTAAGTCAACTGTCCAAAACTCATCCCTATCTGACGGTGAACTAATTAACAACATCCGATTTATCGCCCCGGGTTTCATCTTCAAGATGCATTTGGTTTGGACTTAATAACTCAAAATATATAACACTTATCAACGATCCAACCATTGAAAACGACGTGATGGATGTCTCGAACATGGCGACCAAACTTCGCTTCGATCCAGCGGTTAACGAATGCGCAACCACTATTTTAACAAGACTACCTCATAATTGGGTGAAAATATCTTTATATTTTTAATTTCAACCTATAATCTCTTGTATATAAGCTCTTAGAGTTTTCTCCTCCTCTCATTTAATCGATGTAGGACTTCTTACTATTCTTATTTTATTTAATATTTATTTGTGTATATATGGGATATATCTTGAATAATCTAATTTAATATCCACAACTTGATTTATTCTTATTTTTCTCTTTAAAAAAATCAATATAAATAAATATCTAAGAATGTTATTTCTTAATATCCTTAAGATTTGATATTTTTATCCTTTTCGAAAATTATCATTTGATATTACAACTCTCTCCTTGATATATTATTTTAGATATATTTTTGCTACTTAAATATTATTTCCGAAATTTATTTAGGGTAAGATATTCATTCATAAATATCACTTTAAGTCTTATGAATAAAAATTGGGATGTTACAGGCTTACCATCCCAACCCGACCAATCGAAATCCCAACTATGATTTCCTAAGGTCCCACTAAACATAGGAGATATTAGCGTAGATGATTATGATGTAGAGGAAGAGTTTCTTAACAATATTCTCATAGCCCGTTTAGGCTCAGGTATGGAAATATGTTTGTTTTGTGAAGCTCGGCCGACCCGCATGCTTCAGGCTTGTTTAGCTCTTTCCATTGTTCTTTTTTACTCTTTTCTCATAGAAAAAAATCTAAAACAATAGAATCCTTAATCTAACACATAAATATCACTAGTATTAGGTTACAATACAATCACTAACAAGCAAATACTAATAAATTATCAAGCAATGATAAATATTGCCCATACTTAAATAAGTCACACAAGAGAAACTACTCAAAAATAAGGACTAAGCAACATCATTATGACCATTATCATCTTCACCACTATCATCACATCAACCGCATTTCATTGTACTTCACTTTGAGTAGTCTCTTTTTGAGTGGTAAAATTATCAGGAATTTTTTCTCCAACATCATGAGCACATCCATTGTTTATATCTACAACAAAACAATAAACCAAAAAAAAAATGGAGATTTGAATGTCTTAACAGCCAATCTCGCTCTCCTTTAAGGATTCTTTTTGTTATGAGCACATCCAAAATAAACAACATGGCAGGAAATGAGCAATAAATTCATATTTTAAACAGAATCATATTTAATATAATTTTTGGTCTTTGAACTTTCACTTACTTTTGGTTTTGGTCCCCAAACTTTAAAATCGGTGGCTTGAGCCCTTGAAATTACCAAAATTGAGTGAAAGCTTAAGAATCAGAAGTTATATTAATTCCAAACAATAAAATTGACTCCCTTAATAAACAAAAAACAATAAAATCTAGTATCTATAGTGAATTTAATCCTTTAAGGATTCTTTTTGTTATGAGCAACCAAAATAAACAATACCATGAGCACATCCAGTAAACTTAATCCAAGTTTATATTCATGTGTTGTACTTTTTATCTTTAAGGATTATTTTTGTTCCATGGCTGCGCTAGAAATTAGATTCAAACTATTGTTTAAGAAACTTAATTTTTTTTTATGCATGAGAGATGATAAGGAATCGACTCCCTTAATAAAACTTTCTTTGCAGGTAGTTATGAAGGCCAAAGTTGAATGGGGGGATGGAGTCTCGGAGATAAGTTTAAGGAATTAGGGTTTCCTATTTTTTTACTTTATGTTTCAGAATATTCATTGTTTTTTAAAATAAAATATGATGGGCTTAATGGGGCCGGCCCTTTCAAGCCCTCGGCCCTATATGGCTAGCTTGTTAGGCTGGCTCACTTAGGGGCTCTAAAATCAAAGTTCGGCCCTCCACTTAAATGGCCTGGCTTGACAGGCTCAGCCTCGGATTACCTGCTCTACCTTGGCGATCGTTGTCACGGGCAACTGGATGTGATGTTGAAATTCAAGGTAAAAAATAGATTAAATAATATGTTGTTTGCTGGAAATTGATATGTCATTAAATTAAGAGGATTTTAGTTATTATTTAATTTGCTATATTTTGCAGATCAACGAGGGAGGGTGACTAGGAGGAGGTTGGATGTATCTGTAACAGCCCAAGCCTCGCTCAAGATATTGTCCGCTTTGGCGACATAGCTATGCCCCTCACGGTTTTGTTCCTCACAGTAGGGATAATGGCCTAAGCCTCCCACACTCACCCATGAAAATGCGTCTTGAGGGGAAGGGGAGTCCAACACCTTATATCTCCCTGGAACATCACATTCCCAACCGATGTGGGACTTCACAATCCACCCCCTTTAGGGCCCAGCGTCCTCGCTGGCACATCGACCTGAGCCTGGCTCTGATACCATCTGTAACAGCCCAAGCCTCGCTCAAGATATTGTCTGCTTTGGCGACATAGCTATACCCCTCATGGTTTTGTTCCTCACGGTAGGGATAATGGCCTAAGCCTCCCACACTCACCCATGAAAATGCGTCTTGAGGGGAAGGGGAGTCCAACACCTTATATCTCCCTGGATCATCACATTCCCAACCGATGTGAGACTTCACTGGCCCCAAAGTGGACAATATCTTGAGCGAGGCTTGGGCTGTTACAGATGGTATCAGAGCCAAGCTCGGGTCGATGTGCCAGCGAGGACGCTGGGCCCCAAAGGGGGTGGATTGTGAAGTCCTACATCGGTTGGGTATGTGATGTTCCAGGGAGATATAAGGTGTTGGACTCCCCTTCCCCTCGAGACGCGTTTTCACGGGTGAGTGTGGGAGGTTTAGGCCATTATCCCTACCGTGAGGAACAAAACCGTGAGGGGCATAGCTATGTCGCCAAAGCGGACAATATCTCGATCGAGTTTGGGCTGTTACAGTATCTGATACTAATAAACTACAGCGGACGTACAAGTTGTGGTGCCCTGGAATAAAGATACAAACCAAACTAAAGGGAGTGGAGGCCATTTATTCAACTAGTTTTTGTCCAATCTAGGCGGGAATTGGATGCGGTTTCCAATCAACTACAAGGCTTGGAGGCATGTGCCTTAGAACAAGAAATTAGACTCTTGGAATGACATCATGGAGGTAATAATTTGCATTAGTAAAATATGTGAATTTAGTGAATATAAAGTTATAATTTGTTGATAATTTAATACATTCATAATCTAATGTATTTAATAATTGAATTTTGCAGGACAAGTTTGCAGTATGATATGACAAGAAGCGGTATGTTTTGATGGAGATAGGGGATGGGTGGAAGAGCTAAAGGAGTAGCCTATTCCACAGTAAGGAAGGGGATGAGACCAGAACCTTGGAGGAGATGATAGCGGATGTGCTAGATAGTGTTGATCCTGATGATTGGCAAATTTTGTCCAATATAGGGCAAGAGCAAAAAGAAGGGTAAATAATTGATTAAATTATGTTTAAAGAATTCATTCTATAATGTAGTAATTAAATGTAGTTAATTTAAAATGTATTTGTGTTTTAGGCGGTGTCTGAGCGAAACACGGAGAATTGTTCCCACCAAGTCATCTAGCACACTATAGGCTTGAAGACAAGCAAGTCAGATATGAGTTGGTGAGAAAATTGTTGAATTGACTGATTTATTCTATGTATGAATTTATTTATTTACAATTCAAAATTTGTGTAGGAGGAAGAGGGGGAAGCAGAGGGTAGGCAGACTGATTATAGGGAGCTATACGTAGTAACACAGACATAAGGACGATTCTTCTGTCTCTAAGCATGCAAAGCGACAGATTGTAAGTAATTAGTATGAAAAGATATATTTATTAGGTATATATTTAATTAAAAAATTATTTCATTTTTGGACAGGAGCATATACAGACGACATAGGTAGAGCTGAGCCAACAGAAGGAGGGAGAAGATGAGTGTAAACACTCTATTTTGTTCGGGCCCCACAAAATGATAAAAAATAATTAAAATAAAATAACAAAAATCATCCTCGTAGAATCTCCACTGAAATAAAAATAATGTCATTAATGCTGATTGTTGGATTATAATTGCAAAAGTCAAATTTGAAAATTAAAATTGATAGTGATTGAGAGCCATTAATGATGATTGGTGGGTGGTAGATGAATAAAAAATTAATAAAAAATAAAAAACAAAAATTAGAAAATCCTATGTTGTTAGAATAGGAAATGTTATTAAAATAAAAACAAAAAAATAATAATAAAAAAATGAAAATTAAAAAATAATAATTAGTGCATTTATGATGAAAAACCCTAGTGGTGCATATATAAAGGAGAATAAGAGAGCACAAGGGGGGATTTTTTGGAAGGATTTTCAGAGAGGCTAGGTTTAGGAGCGGCAGAAAGAATTTGGAAGAGAAGAGAGAAGGAGAAATTAAGAGAGGAATAGCAGGGAGCAGCAAGTGAGAAAAGAAATGGAGAAAATGTGTACTTTATTTTCTTTATCTTACTTCTCTTATCTTTCTATCATCTAACACATTTGTCATCATTCAAAATAACCCAAGGAAGATCTATATTCTGATGGTTGTTGCTACACATGTGAGCTTTCAACATCACTGGCTTGAGGGTTGAAATATCATATGATTTGATTGATTTCTCTTATTTTTCTTTCTTCCTTCCATTAGTTTATGATGAACCTTGTCTTGTGAAAATAGTTATTTTTTTTCCATTCAAACCTGTGAGGTATGTGCTTCCACTTGATCTCATCACTACATGAGCATGCATATGGACACTCTTTTCACTCTTTTCTGGGGTTAATATTTATATATATTATCTTGTCTAATACTTTAACACTTTGCTCTTACTTTTAGCCAAGTGGTAATGGAGCATATCAGGTATGAGCCTTCTCTCCTTCCATTGTGCTTTAGTCAGATTTTATAGTGGGTTGATTTTATACATCTTTACCTTTCCATGGACTCATTTATTTAAATAAATTAAAAATCAGATGGAAAAATGTTTTTTAAAGAAATAAAAATATTATTGACAAAGTGGTTTTCATGCAGTGCGAGGTTTTTAGAACTTCCTCAGGCAAAATCGATTATTCTTCCGTGCGAGATTATGGGAATCTCCTCAGGAAGTTTAATCCAAAATTATTTGAAAAATCTTTTCTAAATACAAATAAACACACTTTTTTCCTAAATAAAAAATACAAACCAACAATAAATATCTTTCATAAAAATAATTTTTTTCCTGAAAACACAAATCTAGTGACACGCCTTTCTACCATGAACTACATGAGCTTTGATCTCTAAAGGGTACGTAGGCCGTAGGTTAAATCCTAGGTCAAGTCCAACTATGTAAATATTATTTTTTTATGTGAATATGTTTGTTTTTCTTGGGTAATTAAATTAAAACTAAAGTCCATATTTATTTTTAAATAATTAACTTAGGGTAATCGTTCTTATGAACAGGTGCTGTGGGGTGCCTAAAACCTTCCCCATGCACAATCGACTCCCGAGTTCAATTTGGTTTTAAAAGACTGTTTATAATTTAAAAAGGTTTTCCAAAATTATCCTATTTAAAAATTTTGATGGCGACTCCATTTAACCTACTTTTAGGGCGCTACAATGAGTCATTGGGATCACTTGGAAGTCAAGTGCGTCTGAGGCTGAAACTTCCCAATGTACAAGGAGGCTAAGGTTGTCATCCATAGAGAACATCAGTGCACGGATTGCTAGTGTGGAGGCACAAGTTGAGGCCATGATGACTGCAACTTCCAAAGGCAGGTAGATGTGTTCGGGAACCAGATGGATGAGTGACGTGATGCTACCAATGTAGTTCTACAGGCTTCATAGGCGAGAATATAACCTAGATATCCACCACCTATGATGCCGTATGTTTCTAGATTTATGGTCGAGCCACATTCGCCTCCTGAAGATCAAGATTGTGCTGTCAATTCTAGGTCATGAGATGATCCAGGAGCTGATGCAGATGCTTCATAGCTTTTTTTAATTGTTAAAAGAGTAGTTTGCTATAAACTGCACGCTAACACCTAAATAAACCGTTACAAACTGCATGATGGCACCTATATAAACCCCGTCCCCCATCTCATTTGTTGCACAATTTTCTCCTTTCCCTCTCCTTGTACATCTTAGTAAGAATTATTTTTTAAAATCTTTTATGTCATTTAGTTTATTTATTAATAATTCAAATATTATTTAATGTTATTTCTAATTTATTTATTTATTATTATTTTGCTTGCTGGAGGCATTCAATACAATAATAATTATTCTTCCACATAGTTTAACTATCCCTAATTATTTATATAACAAACATAAAATTGCAACTGAAATTTAAACAAATAAACTATTTTTCAAAAAATTAATTACCTAACATTATTTACTTTTAAAAAAATTATTTAAGTTTAATTATTGTAAAAAATTTTAATCATTAATATTTTGTTTAATTAAATCTTTACTCAAATATTAAATGTCGAATTCTTCAACTTTTTTTTGCCCTCTCACGACATTTGTAATGGTTTTGTAATTGTTACAAATGCAGTATCCTGCCTTAAATTGAAATGAATCTAAAAAAAAGCAGCAATGTTTGTAACAATTTTGGAACGGTTACAAACTTCACAATTTTTCTTTTGTTGTCACGGTTTTGTAACCGTTAACTAACATTTCAAATTTTGGAACCCTATTTGTTGTTGTTTCTTTAACTGTCGCAAACGTGCTAGGCATGCAACGAATTGGATTTTGGACGAATTTTGGTAACGGTTCTCCTATGAAAAAACAGTGACAAACATTTACAAGCTTGCAATTGTTTTTTTGTATTGCGTAACAGTTTCTTAAAACCATTACAAAACCGTTTGCTAAAGGTGATTTTGTAATGTTTTTGGCACCATTACAAATCAACAAATCAACAAATCAACGGTTTTAAATGTTACAAAATTGTGCCTTTTGTAGTATAACGTATAATTAATTGGTTGGTAATTACAATCATTCAACTTTTATTTGTTGTTAATAAGATATTTCTTACGTGCAACTCATTAACCAGCATGTTGGTAGTCTCGAGGAACATAAACAGGAATGTAGAGTAACGAAGAAATTGACTTGTCAATGTAACTGGCCCGAAGTGTTGGTTCAATAAAATCAAATTAATCGATAAGAATATCATTACACTTATACTATTATGAAGAATTGACTTTTATGATTTTTTTTTATGTTTAGTGGTCATTCTGATTAAGTCCGTCTATTTGGTGTGCAAGTAGGCAACACAACAAAACTTAATTTAGAAGATCAAGATGCCAATTGTTATACTTGTCCCTTTTGATGATTAACAAGTTTAATGGTAAAATATTTAATTTTTATTTTATTTTCTTCTATTTTATTTTTTATTTTTAAAATTTTAAATGAATTTTACTTCTGCTTATATATAAATGAGGAGAAAACGGAGAATTAGTTCTTAACATGTCGGGTTGGGGGTACCTTGGGCAACCAAAAAGGGGGAGAAAAATCTAGTTGCCATGAATAATACAGTTCTCTAGCTTTATGTAGAGCTTATGTGCTGATGAGGTAATTATAATCCATAATTATAATTAGCAACATTGCCATATCATTAAAATATTTTTGAATTAATTATGGTAAATATCACCAATATATTTGGCCAAAGCTTACAACATACGTAAAAATGAAAATATGCTTGATTAAATCTAAACTTTAAAATTTAAAATCGTTATTTTTTCTCCCAAAAATTTAATATATTATTTTTGTTGATACTCTATTTTGTCCCAGCCCCAATGAAAAATCCTACTTAATTCTTGGTTTGGAGTTTAAGTTTGCAAAATCCTTTGGGAAAATCCCATGAAGTACCTAAATTTATATTTGGTCTCTATTTTCTAATTAAGCCAAGAGGTTTCAGCAGGCTTTTGAGTGACAAAACCATAGAGAAGAATTAATCATTTGCTTCAGCAACTCAGTTTGGCTGCATATGCTCTAATGCTAAATAAATTAAAGGACTGACAACAATCACGAGTCTCAAACAAAATATCGCATATACCAACACATAGTTGGTTTAGCGGTGTAATGTCCAATTTGATCCTATGAGCTCTCGAGTTTCGGTCATAAAGGAGACACTTAAGTTACAAGGGGAAGCCACAAACTCCAAAACTTGAGTGGTTTCGGTTGCTTGAAAATCTGGTAATATGATCGAAAAAAGGCACTGATTGCTGGTCGATATTTAAAAAAAAAAAAATTCAAACGTGCAGAAGCCTCGTTATAATAATGCAAACGAGTGAGATGAATGAGACAGCAGGAGTTATACGCTCCCACATCACTGATACGAAGAGAGGAAAAAGAAGAACTAAACTAGAATTATCATTCAACCACCCATCAATTACAGAGAAAGCCCCTACTTATAGGGTCCACTCGGGTCAACGAGCCTAGTCATCAAAACAGAATCAGTTACAGAATATGCCAGCTCAGCACTGACAGCTCATCCTACTTCTAACTACTAATAAGCCACATAACAATCACACTCTGCATTAACTGTGACAATTGAATATTAAAATTCCTCTCCCCAACGTTCATGTGTGTTTACCGCATTAAATGGATCACTAACTTGAAGAGCAAAAAGCATCTTTCTCACATGCTAACTCTATAAATGCGTGTACTACATCTTTTTACGAGGAAGTTTCTCACATGCACGCATTTAATTATAATCTGCACAATATTTTGCTTCATTTCTCTCAAAGTTCCAATTTCAAACTTCAAGTTACAACTCGCCAAAAAGGGAGACTAAGAGCGAATACATCTTCTTAAAACTAAGCTCTCTTCAAGATCATCACGAGCGATTCAAGTCAAGGTGAGTGTTACTGATACTGATATTGTACTGCTTATCAATCTGATATAATTGCTTGTGTCATAAAAAGTCATTAATAACGTTTCCTTACTTTTACGACTTGACTCTATTGATCTTATATATGCTTGAGGTTATTTCAATGAATGATAATAATTGGATCTTTCCTTGCTTTTTGAAGAAATACTAGTGATTATGAACAAATTAATTATGTGACATTAAGTTCTGATTTGGTATGTCAGTATATCTGTTTCATGGATAGAAGATCCATTGAGCAAACGTGTTTCTCTTTCCTTGGCACATTTTGACTATAATTATTGAAACTCAGATTCCTGCATAAATTTTGGCCTTCATCAAAATTTTCACACATCAATTTTACATCTGATGCTAGAAAATGAAGTACTTCCTCCCCGAGTTTCTAATTATAAGATCAAATTAATTTTTTTGTGGAGATTAAAAAAGTCAAATAGGCTACATAATTTTTACATATATCATATGTTATTAGATTATATGTTAGTTTATAAGTCATGTAACTTAATTTTAAAAAAAATATGATAACTAAAAATATTTTTAACTTATTTATTTTGCATCTTTAATTTCTCTAAAAAATAAACTTAATATTATAATTAGAATTATAATTAGAATTGGAGGGGGTATTTCACAAAAATAAATAAATAAATAAATTGGAGAGGGTATCTCTCTGTTTGAGTGGATCGAATATTGCAGAACATTAGGTACATTGTCAAGCTATAATGTGTTCTAAAAGTCTCAGCTCATAAGTTGTTTGTTCACATATATATATATATATGCCTTGCAGAGATTCTAGCTGCATATCTCCTTCAGAAACATAAACCTGAATTCCAGATTTGATAACAATGAACAATTTCAAGTTAGGCGTGGATGTGGTTGGTGCTCACAATCTTTTACCCAAAGATGGGCAAGGGTCATCAAATGCTTTTGCAGAACTTTGTTTTGATGGCCAGAAGTTTCGTACCACAATAAAAGAGAAAGATCTTAACCCAGTTTGGAATGAAAGCTTCTATTTCAACATATCTGATCCTACAATTCTCCACTATCTCACTCTTGATGTCTATCTCTACAACCATATCAGAGGTAGTAATAGTTCTAGCTCTAGTTCTTCGTTTCTGGGTAAGGTAAGCCTCACTGGAACTTCATTTGTACCATACCCTGATGCTGTTGTAATGCATTATCCTCTTGAAAAGCGTGGCATGTTCTCTCGTGTTCGTGGAGAGATTGGATTGAAAGCTTACATCACCAATGATGCAACCATAAAGTCCTCTATTCCACTTGCTTCATCAGATAACTCCAATATTAATACAAATAAAGAGGCTCATGTACCTGTAAACCCCATCACAAACACTTTTCCTAGAGAGAAGGTTGGAGAAAGGCACACATTTCACCACCTTCCTAATGCAAATCATCAGAACCACCAACATCACAACCATGATCATGATCATGATCACTCTTCTTCTTCTGTTTTACCTGCTGATGCCCATTATGTACCAAAACATGAAGCTGATGCAATGAAATCTGAAGCTGCTCCCTTACCTTCCAAGCTGGTTCGCATGCACTCTGTTGCATCAGTACAACCAGCTGATTATGCTCTAAAAGAGACCAGCCCTTTCCTAGGAGGGGGAAGAGTTGTTGGTGGTCGTGTCGTTAGGAAAGACAAGACATCAAGTACATATGATCTTGTTGAACGGATGTACTTTCTCTATGTGAGGGTAGTGAAGGCTCATGATCTTCCTGCCATGGACCTTACAGGGAGTCTTGACCCATTTGTTGAGGTCAGAATTGGAAACTACAAAGGTAGTGTTGAACTTCATGTGCTTTAAGTGGTGCAAGGATTATTTGTTTATTTATTTTGTTATTATTGATTTTCATATCTGATAAGTCAAATCATTAATATCCATGTGATCCTTTATTTATTTGTTATTTTTTAATTTTTTAGTTTTATTTATTCTTGTTGTGTTTGGTTGGGGAGAAAATGGGGGGAAGAGAATGGGGGAATTCATTTTATCCTGTCTGACAAGAAAATGGGCTCACATGATTTTTTAACTCTCACTTTTCTCCTCTCCCTATTTTTTTTCCTAATCTAAACAGATAAAAATTCATTTTCTATCCCATTTTCCCTAATATTTTTCTCCTCCCCCAAATTTTCTCCCCAACCAAACACTTCCCAAATCTTTAAGCCTACAAATTGGCTACTGATGATTAATAAAATTTTCAGTTATTTGGCCTCACTTATTTTCTCTACTGCCGTCTATATTATTTCCCCCACAGGTATCACCAAACACTTTGACAAAACCCAGTTCCCAGAGTGGAACCAAGTTTTTGCTTTTTCAAAGGAGAGGATGCAAGCATCTGTATTAGAAGTTGTGATCAAGGACAAAGATCTAGTGAAGGATGATTTTGTAGGCATAATAAGGTTTGACATCAATGAAGTCCCTTTAAGAGTTCCACCAGATAGCCCTTTAGCTCCAGAGTGGTACAGGCTTGAGGATAAGAAGGGAGAGAAGATAAAAGGTGAACTTATGCTTGCAGTATGGATTGGTACTCAAGCAGACGAATCATTTTCTGAAGCGTGGCATTCTGATGCAGCTTTGCCTATTGACACATCACCTACTGTATCCACAGTGATTAGATCCAAGGTGTATCATGCACCAAGGTTATGGTATGTGCGTGTGAATGTTGTAGAGGCACAAGACTTGGTTCCAACTGAGAAAAATCGCTTCCCTGATGTGTATGTAAAAGGGCAAATAGGAAACCAAGTGTTGAAGACAAAAACAGTCCCAGCTAGATCTTTAAACCCACTATGGAATGAGGATCTTCTTTTTGTTGCTGCTGAACCTTTTGAAGATCATTTAGTACTTTCAGTGGAAGATCGTGTTGGACCTGGGAAAGATGAGATCATTGGGAGGGCGATTATCCCATTGAATGCTATAGAGAGACGTTGTGATGATAGAATTATACATTCAAGATGGTTCAATCTTGAAAAGCCAATTGCAGTTGATGTTGATCAATTGAAGAAAGAAAAGTTCTTTAGCAGAATCCACCTTCGTGTTTGCTTAGATGGAGGGTACCATGTTCTTGATGAGTCAACTCATTACAGTAGTGATCTTCGTCCCACAGCCAAACAATTGTGGAAGCCACCAATTGGGGTCTTAGAACTTGGAGTTTTAAATGCTATAGGAATCCATCCTATGAAAACCAGAGATGGAAGAGGCACTTGTGATACATATTGTGTGGCAAAATATGGTCACAAATGGGTCAGAACAAGAACCATTGTTGATAATTTATGTCCCAAATACAATGAGCAATATACTTGGGAGGTTTTTGACCCAGCAACAGTTCTCACTGTAGGAGTATTTGACAATAGTCAAATTGGAGGAGAGAAAAGTTCAAAAGATCTGAAAATTGGGAAGGTCAGAATTAGAATTTCAACACTTGAAACAGGTCGTATCTATACACATTCTTACCCATTGTTAGTTCTTCACTCAAATGGGGTTAAGAAAATGGGTGAATTACACTTGGCCATAAGGTTCACATGCATTTCTTTTGCAAACATGCTTTATCTATACTCTAAACCTCTGCTTCCAAAAATGCACTATGTGAGACCATTCTCTGTGATACAACTTGATATGCTGAGACACCAAGCCGTCAACATAGTGGCGGCTCGGCTCGGCCGAGCCGAGCCGCCTCTCAGGAAGGAAGTGGTTGAGTACATGTCTGATGTGGACTCACACCTATGGAGCATGAGACGAAGCAAGGCAAATTTCTTCAGATTGATGACAGTTTTTTCTGGATTCTTCGCTATGGGGAAGTGGTTTGGAGATATATGCATGTGGAAGAATCCAATAACGACCATTTTAGTACATGTTCTTTTCCTCATGCTAGTATGTTTCCCAGAACTCATATTACCCACAATTTTCTTGTACATGTTTCTCATAGGAATATGGAATTTTCGATACCGACCAAGATACCCTCCACACATGAATACAAGGATTTCACAAGCAGAAGCAGTACACCCAGATGAACTAGATGAAGAATTTGACACGTTTCCAACGAGTAGGAATCCAGACATTGTGAGAATGAGGTATGACCGATTGAGGAGTGTTGCTGGGAGGATTCAAACAGTGGTGGGTGATTTGGCTACACAAGGAGAGAGGATTCAAGCTTTGTTGAGTTGGAGGGACCCACGTGCGACGGCCATTTTTATTATCTTGTGTTTGATTTGTGCTATGGTTTTTTATGTTACTCCTTTTCAAGTGGTGGCTGCTTTGGCTGGGTTCTTTGTTATGAGGCATCCTAGGTTTCGTCATAGGTTGCCTTCTCCACCAATCAACTTCTTTCGTCGATTGCCATCTAGAACTGACAGCATGTTGTAAAAGTGATCGGTCATGGTCTTGCTTGACCTCTCTAGCTAGGGTGTCTTCTAATATTTCTTTTTGTAATTCTAAACCTGCAAAATGCTTTTTCCTCCTTTCTTTTTTGAAGCATTAAATTCTGTATAAAATAAGTGGAAGAGTACTATTTAAAATCTGTGTTTTGTTTTGTTTTTTATGTTTTGTTAATACAACTATTTCTTTCCTCCCATAATATAAAGTCTTTTTAACCGAATTATGGTTTCCTTGTAAACAAGTTAAAGTTAATTAAAAACAATAAATGTGTAGGTAATATACATTTTTTTTCTTCTAAAAATGCCCTTATTTATGAATGAGTAAAAGAGAGAGAAATTATTAAAAGAAGATGAAAAGAATGTGTGGAAGAAATTAATGCATGGGTAAATTGAAAAAAATATATTTATTACTCAAATAAAGTCAAATAGGACATTATATTTTGGAACAATATCATTAAAAAAATGGACCTTATATTATAAGCAAATGGAGTATAAAGTTGTGTCGTTTTGATCAATTTTTTAAAGAAATAATAAAAATGCATAATTTGAACAGAGTAAAAAGATGGAGACCAGCGATGGTGACGGAGGCGGTGGTGGCGAACGAGATGGAGAAAGAGGGAGAGAGGGTTCTCATCATGCGAATCCAGGGATGGAGGCTCGAGTGGCTTCAGGAGTGGGAGGGGCGAAACAGTATGGGTCCTCCTTTTCCTATAAAGACAAACTGCTAAGTTTAGGTGACTCTGGTTTTCTGGTTACCAACATGGGGGCTACGGAAGCAATGAAAGGATGGAGAGATTACTTCACTGAGATGAGCAGGAAGCAACAAATGGACGAGGTAGAAGACCCGCTTGAAGATGATATATTGGAGGATGAAGATGCTTCAGATTGGACGAAAAAAGGTTATCTTCCTTCTCTTCAAGTCTCAGCAGACGAATATACGACATGGTGCAAGCCGTACACTAATTCACTGATTGTGAAACTCATGGGAAAATCATTTGGCGTAAACTTTATGAAACAAAGAATTGACCGGATGTGGGGTAGGCCTCATTATCCAATCAAGGTGATGTCTTTGAATAATGGCTATTTCCTGGTTTCTTTTTCTTCTGCTGAAGGACGTGACTTTGCACTGCAAGAGGGCCCATGGATGATAGGCGATCACTATCTGTTAGTACAACGTTGGAGACCGAATTTTAATCCTTGGAAAGCTGATCATCAGAAACGTATTGCTGCTTGGATTCGTATTCCGGATTTACCTATGGAGCTGTATAACATCGAGTCCCTCAGACGTCTGGGGAATTTAGTTGGTAAGACGCTAAAGATTGACAGAACCACTGCATTCTCGGAAAGAGGAGGCTTTGCTCGTATTTGCGTAGAAGTTGACCTTGAAAAACCTCTACTACCTGGTTTTGTTCATCTTGGGGAGAAGTTTAAAATCATGTATGAAGGGCTACATCTCATTTGCTTCCATTGTGGTCAATATGGTCATCATATGGATCGCTGCCCTCAGAAGGTCGAGGTGCCAACTAAGCCAAGTTCATCAGTGCCGGCAGATGAAGATAAGCCGGAATCTTCACCGGGAAATACCTCAGCGTCGATGACGCAATCAGCGGTGCAGCCAGAGGGAAGGACTTCAATTAGCGGTATTTTCGGACCTCAGATGATTGCGAGGCGAGATTTCGGGAAACGCTCGACAAGGAAAGATTTGAAATCATTTAATGCTGATTCAGTGGAGAGAAAATCTGGTAGTTCAGTTGGAGAATCTTCTAAGATTAAGGAGCCATCTGGCGATATGACTAAAGGGAATAATTCTCGGGTTTCCAAAATAATGAGTCCGAATATTGTGGAACGGTCCAGTCCTTTTGTGGTTGATTTACCTATTGATATTAATAAAAAAGAGCAAGAATGGGTGCAGGTTGGTTCAAAGAGGAAAATAGCATCTAAACGTCGCAATCGTGGTAAAGAGAATAAAAGTGGAAAGAAAAGTGAAGTCAACCCCCACTCTGGGGCGGTACAACCATTAACAGTGAAAGAGGTTTCCCTTTCTGTAAACCCTTTTTCTACCCTTCAGAATGTTTCGGTGGACCATGATTTAAATGGGCTCGTCTCGCAACAAGGGGATAGTGGGCCTTCCACGACCCAACCTGAAATGTCAATTGTTCCAACCCAGGTATTATGTAGGCCATCTCAGGATTGTATTATGGATCATATGCCTCAAGCGTTTAAAGCCCAAGGTATGAACCAAGAGATGCTAGTTGATGACAATGAAGCCGTGTCTGAAGGAATTCTTTCTGGAGTCCCCTCCCACTCTTCTTCACACAGTGTTCAATGAATTTTCTATTTTGGAATTCAAGAGGAACGGGTGCCCGCTCGTTTCCAAACCTTGTACGTGAAATGTCTTCTTTTTATCATCTTGATTTTTTAGCAATTCTCGAAACTAGGTGTAGTGGGAATAAGCCAATCTCTATTAGCAGCAAAATGGGCTTTCAGTTTTCAGAGCTTATTGATGCTGATGGTTTTAAGGGAGGGCTTTGGTGTTTTTGGTCAGATAAGTTCCGAAGTATTAATGTGATCTCAAAAAATCAACAATTTATCCACTTGAAGATTGAAAGTACAATGGGCCAATGTTGGTGGTTAACAGTGGTTTATGCTAGTCCCATTCCTCAGACAAGGAATATTTTATGGCGGGAACTTGAGCTTTTATCTTCCCAAATTAGCGGTCCTTGGTGTCTTGCAGGGGATTTTAATGCTACCCTTTTGGCGTTTGAACGTTACTCGCTGAATGGAAGTGGTTTACCAGATAGGAATTTTGTTTCTTTCTTTCATGATTTACATCTAAATGACTTAAATTTCTTTGGTCCGAAATTTACATGGAAAAGATCAGATATTGAAAGCCGTATTGATAGAGTTATGTGTAACAATGACTGGTTAGATTTGTTCCCAAAAGCTAGTGTCACGCATCTTCCTTTTTTCAAATCGGACCATAGGCCTTTACTCCTCAAGATTAATGGTTTATCGAATGTTAAGCATCCCAAGAGACCTTTCAGGTTCATTGCGGCATGGGCCTTACACGACCAGTTTAGTGACTTTGTGAAAAATACCTGGTCTACTCATCATTCTTGGAGTAGAAATATGGCAAATTTTACACAGGCTTGTGTGGACTGGAATCATGATATTTTTGGTCATACTTCTAGGCGTAAGAAGATTCTGTTTCGTCGCTTGGAAGGTATTAATCGGGTTGAGGCTAATGGCTTTCTTCCCTTACAACTGGCAGAGTTGCAACGTGATTTGTGGAAAGAGTTGGATGATGTCTTGTTACAGGAATCATTGTTGTGGGCCCAAAAGGCTAGATGTGATTGGCAAATTTTTGGGGATAAAAATACTAAATTTTTCCATTTAAGAGCTAATGGTAGGCGCAAGAAGAATTTTGTTGGAGCTCTCCGTGACTCTTCGGGTGAATGGATCTATGACACGGAGGTAATTAAGGTTATGGCAACTAATTTCTTTGTATCCCTGTTTGAAGAAGATCAAACAGTCCGTGAGCCTGTTCGTTGCATTTTCACTTATCCTAAGATCTCGACTTCTTGGCTGTCCAGTCTTGGTAGACCTCTTCATGAGGAGGAAATTAAGCATACTATTTTTAGTATGGGGGCTCTCAGATTTCCTGGTCCTGATAGTATGAACGCTTTGTTTTATCAGAGCCAATGGGATCATGTAGGTACTTCGGTCACTTCTTATATCTCTCAACTATGGCATGATCCTTCTCTTATTAAGGATATTAATGATACATTTATAGTTCTTATACCTAAAAAAGAGAACCCAGAGGAATTGAGAGATTTTAGACCAATTGGTTTATGTAATGTAATCTTTAAGACTATTACAAAGATTATTGCTAATAGAGTAAAGCCCTTTTTACAACACGTCATAAGTCCTACTCAATGTAGTTTTGTGCCGGGCCGCCAAAGTTCGGACAATATTATTATAGCACAAGAAGTGGTTCATTCGATGAGGATCAAGCAGGGAAATAAAGGTTTCATGGCCATCAAGATTGATCTAGAAAAAGCCTATGATCGCCTGAACTGGCATTTTCTTATTTAATGCTTGAAAGAGCTTAATTTTCCTCAATATATTGTGGATATTATCTCGGCATGTGTCACATCCTCAAGTATGCAATTATTATGGAATGGTGAGAAAGCAGATAAGTTTATTCCTACAAGAGGGGTTCGTCAAGGAGACCCCCTTTCCCCCTATCTTTTTGTGATCTGTATGGAGAAGTTAGCTCATATGATACAAGAAAAGATCGAGAAGAAATTGTGGAGTCCGATTAATCTTTGTAAGCTTGGTCCCTCTTTGTCTCATTTGTTTTTTGCTGATGACATTATTCTATTTGCAGAAGTTTCTTCCCAGCAAGCAATTATTATTCGAGAATGCTTAGATTCTTTTGGGGCCTGCTCCGGGCTCAAAGTGAATACCAGTAAAACTCGTGTGTTTTTCTCTCATAATGTTAATCATAATAGGAGGTCGGAGATCAGTAATATTCTAGGTTTTCAGATGGCAGCTGATCTGGGTAAATATCTAGGAGTTCCCCTGCACCATAAAAAGGTCTCTACAGAGAGTTATCAACATGTGGTGGATAAAGTTAATACCAGATTGTCTAATTGGAAGATTCGTAGTCTTTCCTTAGCAGGTCGTTCCACGTTGATTTCTTCTGTAACGTCTGCAATCCCAGGTTACTCTATGCAATCTGCTTGGTTGCCTGCTAGCACATGTGATAATATCGATCAACGCAATCGGAATTTTCTTTGGGGTTCAACAGAGGATAGCCACAGAATTCATTTAATTGGTTGGGATACAGTGTGTAAATCTAAGATGAACGGCGGCCTTGGTTTTAAACATTCGAGGCATCAAAATAGTGCTTATATGTCCAAACTAGGTTGGAATCTTGTGAATAGGAGGGGCGCTCTATGGGTTAGGGTCATTCAAAACAAATATAAATGTGGAAATGATCTCTTGCCCAATATTGACAAGGAAAGACAAGGATCCAATGTTTGGTCTGGTATTAAACAATCCTGGGGTTATGTTTTTAATGGTCTAGAGATAGATCAGCATCAGCAACTTGTGAGATGGAAGCACAACCGTAGTGGGATTTTTTCTGTGAGGTCTGCATATGGTGTAATTTCAAGTGAAGATGTTAGTAGTGACAGAATTTGGCAGAAAGTGTGGAAATTACCAGTCATCCAAAGATGTAAGCACTTCATGTGGTTGGCGCTTCATGATAGACTTTTGACCAACGAAAATAGAGCTAGACGAGGTATGTGCTTGAATTCTTCGTGCTCTGCATGTGGCGATGCTTCAGAGAGTCTGCTTCACATTCTGCGAGACTGTGAAGAGTCATCGCAACTTTGGCTAAGCTTACTGGATTCGGCTTCTCAGGAAAAATTCTTTTGTCTTCAGCTGAGGGATTGGCTAAGATTTAATATTACGAATCCTCGTGATTTCTTTGGTGAGGGATGAGGTGAACTTTTCTCCATCCTAAGTTGGCTTCTTTGGCGGCGTCGTAATAGTAGAATTTTTGAAGGTAAGGCTGACACGAATGTTTCCATTGTCATGAGAGCTAGATCGATGATTTCTAATTTGCGTCATGCTGGGAAGAAGCTCCATGGGGTTAACTTGAATGGGCAGCGAGTTCATGACAGGAGCTTAAGATGGATTCCTCCTGCCCAGGGGTGGACGAAGCTCAATGTAGACGGTGCTCATTCCATTTATCAAGGTCCAGGATGTGGGGGTGTCCTTAGGGATGACACTGGTTCTTTTATTGAAGGTTTTTTGTTTAAACCTGTGAGTGGTGACAGCCTTTCGGCAGAGTTGTGGGCACTAACACTCGGACTGAAGATGGCATGGGAGAGAGGATTTCGACGCATCATTGTGGAAACTGATGCTCTGGAAGTGGTTCAATTGGTGAGTCAGGGGATAACACCCCAACACCAGGATTTTGCTTTAATTCAGGAGGCAAAATCTTGGGTGGCAAGATCATGGGAACTTGAGATAGTTCATATTCCGAGAGTTCTGAACACTGTAGCGGACATTTTGGCGAAACAAGCTATGGCATTAGTTCAAGGCTATCACCCGATTCTCCATCCTCCTGATGATGTGCTCGCTCTAATTCAGAGGGATTCTAATGTTGTTACTATTCACGGCTAATTAGCCTTTGTACTCTCCTTTTCATAAAAAAAAATGCATAATTTTATTATTTCATATCAAAATGTTACTTATTTTAATTAGATTCTAATGATTAAAAGAAAAAAGAAAAACATTTTAGAAGTTGGGGTATTATAAAAAGGGAGAGGATCCCCTCCTCTTCCCTCCTCTACCCCAAATTTTTTTATTTTTTGGGTCAAATTTTTTTTCTTTGTTTTCATCATTAGATTCTACATAAAATTAGTGACATTTTGATATCTTATGGACAAAAAATGGTTCAGTTTTCAATTTTATATGATTTTTTTTAAAGATTTAATACTTAAAAATCTGTATTTTTATCAAGTTAAAGTATTAAATCTTTGAAAAATTATATAAAATTGAAAACTGAACCGTCTTTTGTCCATGAGATATCAAAATGTCACTAATTTTATGTAGAATTTAATGATAAAAACAAACAAAAAAAATTTGACTCCAAAAATAAAAAAATTTGGGGTAGAAGAGGGAAGAGGAGAGAATGGGAAGATGAGGGGATCCTCTCCCGTCATGTACCATTCTTGTTTTCTTTACAAAGTATCTTTTCAAAACTCACCGTTTGAATTTACCTGATTTCGTGCTTTTCTAAATCCCCAAGGGATAAGGGCCTAAAATGCCCTCAAAAGTTTCCACCAAGAGGCACTGAGTGTTTGGAAGTATTTTTAAAGCCAAATCTAGCCTGAAAGTTGTACAAAATGGGGCAATTTAACCCCTTCATTAGCATCTCTTAACGGTCAATGAAGTTGACCGAAAGTTGCAAATGTGGCATGCCTACGTGGCATCCACGTCATCCTCATCTTTTCATGCCAGATTGTTTTTTAAAAATTAAAAAATATTTGGCAACTAAATTTCTCTTTGTTTTTTTAAATATGTTTTAAAAAAACAAATTTTTTTAATTTTTTTAATTACTATATGACATGAAAAAAATGATGACGACGTGGATACCACGTCGGCATACCACATAGGGTGATGCGAACGCTACACATGCATGCCATGTCTGCATATAACGGTCAAAGGCGTTGACCGTTATAGTCTGTTGTTAACAAAGGGGCAGTTTTGCCCATTTTTGTAACTTCTAGGGCAATTTTGCCCTCTAAAAAACTTTTGGAGGCCTAATGCATCTTCGTAAAATTTTTCAGGGCATTTTAGACCTTTATCCCAAGCCCCAATCACAAATTTTATTGGTTCACATGTTTAAACACATAATCTTTTATTAACGTTGTTTTTGAAGCCGCATAGTCCATCTAACCATGTCATTGCATGCATAGTTGGTCAAGTCATGTATTAAAGTAATTATATCCATATATATTTGGTAGATTTGCACTTCAAATTTGAATTTTATAAGAATGCCCTAATTGTAGCACTTATCAAGCTACTTCCACTAATATAAATCCCCCTGAAACAAAGAAGACAATAAAAAATTCAGAGTGTATTTTCAAAATTAAATCACTGCAGCTAGGAATGGAAAACAATAAGAAAAAAAGAAGAATGAGAAGGAAGGAGAGGAGGTGTTACTGGCAGCAAAAAATATAGCCAAACCATAGGTAGGAGACTACCAACAGCAAATGGAGGTCTTAGCAAGAAGATGAGTTCTAAAACTTAGCAACAAAACTTGAGAAGCTTCAAACACTAAGAACCAAAGGCCATTTTCATCCTTGGCAAAGATAAAGAGCGAGATAGGGACAAAAATCACATACAATTTGCCCAATTTGGCTATTAACAATCAGACAACAAATCTAAAATAGTACCACAAGAAAGTATAGGGAGCCAAAGAGTGCACAAAACAGATAGAGTTTTAGGAAGCAAAAGAGACCAAAATCACAGCCAAATTTGCATCAAAATTGGTTGCAATTGCAATTGCACGAAACATAATCAAATGTTTAGATCAGAACAAGAATGAGCCAATGAGCTATCAACTATCAATCAGTGAAATATGCAATAAGAATAGTTCTTGCAAAATTGAGATTCCATTGTAGAACTTTCAATGTGTAACCTCCAATTCGAATAACTATTTCAAAGCACCACAAATCAAGGGAAGAAGATATTTAGAGCAGAATTTGGCAAAACCCTAGACAACAAGTAAAGAAGTTTTCTGAAATATGCTTGAGAAACTTAACCAAACTCTCATTTAACCTTTCTTTCATTTAATAACCTTTGATATTTGAAGAGCTATATTATACAAAATCCCCTATATCCATGGCATGGGTTAGTGGTAGATAAAAAATCATCTTGTACATAAGAATAGCTAAAGTGAGAACATATTACATTCTATTCAATTAGAAGATAATGAGGTTAAGAGGAAAAAATACCAACCTAATTTTAGAAATCGATGAATATTTGAAGGGTGAGCAGTAGAGAATTCAATCAGGAACTGGTTTTGTGAAGGGTAAAGAGAAGCAAAACAGAGAGACGAGAGAACAGGAAGAACCCAAAGAAATGAGAAATCACCAGATTAGGCCACAGAGAAGATAACAGCCCAAAATGAGAAATCACAAGGGCACCACAGCGTAAACATGTTTTGACCAGCCTGAGAGAAAACGGCAGAACATTGAAGACCTAAAACAAAGCTTTGGTAAGTGTTCTCTTTGGTTTGATGGTCTCTCTCCCCCTCCTTAATTAGAGTATGGAAGAGAATAAGGGGAAAGCAAAAGGCAAAAATTCCAATTCGCAAGAGATAAACAAACAATCCCCCCAAAGAGCAGAGCATAGCAGAGCATGTTGGAGTAGAAAGAGGTTACCTTTATAAATCAGCTTTTACGCATATTCTAATTGCTCAATAACCACTTCAACAATTTCTCACAAGTCAGTAACACCAATTAGATTTTCAACACTTTAATGACTTTAAACAAACCACAAATAGCAACAACAAATATATATTCTATTACCCCTTCATCATATACCAAACAAATCCAAAAATGGAAACTGAGCAAAAGAAAGAAGAAAATACGACAATTCCTAAAAGTTTGCAAACTCAACAAAATCCTACATATAATACTATATATCAACCAAAAACCCTTCCCAACTGTCGTAAACCGAACCGAGCAGAGAGTAGGAGTAATAAGAAATTTCATACCAAGCAAAACCAATCATACACACTCAACATCAGCTCCATCATCCCTTCTAACATGCTCAGGAACCACTAATTTGATCAGACCAACCAAGATTTCAAGAATCATTTGAACCATAGATTTTTTTCTATTTTTGAAAACAAGCATCAAGAATGAGAAGCAAAAATGAGAAGCAAAAGAAAGAAGGAAATAGGGGAAAAATTACCCAATGAGTTCGCTGGAATAGCGCCGGAAATCGTCCCTGATTCATCGGCCAAAAACACACCTTACACCCCTTTCATTCTCCTTCGACACACACACACAAGAAGCAATGGTGTTCTTCCTTCTCCCTCTCTCTGTGATTTTCAGCAGAAACCAAAACCAGCGCAGGGGACGGAGAAGGCGTCGGCGACGTCCTCCCTGGAGCTCGCTGGACGACGAAGAACGAGAGAGAGAGAAGCTCACAAGCGAAGAAGGAGAAGACAAAGGAGCAATGGGGACGGCTAGGGCGAACTGAAGTAAAGGAGGAAAGGGGACAGATTACCACTTTTTTGTTTAAATCAGTTATATCACTTTTTTGTTATTTTTCCTTTTAATCCACTTACCGACGGATTACCGACGTCGGTAATTGTGGGAATGAATCACCGACGGATATTCCGTCGGAAATAGCCTGTTTTTTTGTATGTATGGTCCATGAGGGTATTTTATATGCATTTAAACGGGAATTTTCCATATAATTTTAGAAAACAATGATTAAAACAAATAAATCTTATTGATTATTTGTATCTGGGTCGGGAAATATTATTGTCTTGGCCTCTTGAGTCTTGGGTTATAATAATAAGATAAAAATAAGAATTTTATTAATGATAATTAGGCCCAAATTTAATCAGGAAATGAAATTTTGAGTCCTTATAGGAGAAAAATAAAAATAACCAAAAATACCAATACATAGTTGGTAGAGGTGTAAGGCTCCGCTGATCCCTTGGGATCTCGAGTTTGAGTATTAGAGGAGACGCTTATGTCAATAGAGGAAGCTATGAATCCCGAAATTCGAATAATTAGTTGCTTAGATAGCTGGTAATAGGATCCAGATTAGGTGATGATTGCCAGTCAACAAATGCATGAGTTAAAAGCTTAAATTGCTCAAACTAAGACCAATATGCAACTAAGTCAATGCTCTTAGGCCCTAAGTGTAAAAGTCCCTAAATCCATATGTATTAGCCTTAAACAAGTGCCAATTTCCCATAATTAGTGGATAAAAACATATAATAATAAGGTGCAATCAGGGAGTTTCTCAGTTCCGGCCGGATCTTCTCATAGTCCATCTTTCTCAGCATCCCTCAGCATCGAAAATCTTGTCCATCCAAAATATCCAAAGGCTTGTTTAACGCCACTTCATCAAACAATTAAACATGGATCTCCACTCCAAACGTCCTCATATTCCTAGTTTGACCATTAGTGGTAGGGCCGGTAATTCAGGCCTAGCCCATTTAAGTGGACAGCCGGGCTTTGATTTTAGAGCCTCTAGAAAGAAGTCGAGGCTAATGGGCCAACCTTGTATGGCCGAGGGCTTAAAAGAGCCATCCATGTAGGGCCAAGGGCTTACCCATTAGACCCTTTTATTTTTTTAGTTTTTTTATTTAAAATTTTTATTTTTCTTTAATCTTCCTTATTTACAAATATGAAATGATTGCTTTTGTTAAAATAATGAAGAAAAGCTTCATGCTTCGGTGAATTCATTTGATCATAGGATTTTATTATTATTTTTTACATATAAATAAATAGACTAATATGATTAAGTTATGTTCTTAAAAAAACTTTTGAAAGTGAAATCACCTTCGTAAACAATTTTCACTACTCAAAGTCTCTAATAGAGCCTACTAATGATTTTGGTTTATTGTTAGTTGTAGATAAGGATAATGGATGTGTTCATGATGTCATAGGTTTAATGCAAGCACTTGTAGTCTCGAAGCATATAAACATGAATATGGAGTAATGGAAAGATTGACTTTCAATGTAACTGATTCTAAGTATTTGTTCAATACAACGGAATTAATTGATAATGCTATCGTTACGCTTATACTATCATGAAGTAATGACTTTTTATAACTTGTTAGTAGTTGTTCATGTGTAGTGGTCACTCTATTTGATTACGGTCTATTTGGTGAGTGTACAAGCAAGAAACACAACAAAACTCAATTTAGATAATCTAGATGTTCTGACTTCTGATTATTTGCGTCCGTATTGTGAGGATTAACAAGTTTAAAGGTATAATATTTAATTTTTAGTTTATTTTCCTCTCTATTTTAATTTTATTTTTAAAATATTAAATGAATTGTACATCTAACGGAGAAAAATCTAGTTGCTATTGAATAATATAGTTCTCAAGCTTTCTCTAGCTTTATGTAGAGATTGTGTGCTGATGGGGTAATTGTAATCCATAATTATAATTGACAACATAGCCATATCACTAAAATCTTTTTGAATTAATTATGGTAAATATCACCAATATATTTGGCCAAAGCTCAGTGCATACGTACTAATGAAAATATGCTTGATTAAATCTAAACCTTAAAATTTAAAATCATGTCATTTTATCTCCGCAAAATTTAATATATTATTTTTGTTGATACTCTATTTTATCCCAACCCTAATGAGAAAATTCCTACTTAAATCTTGGTTTGGAGTTTAAGTTTGAAAAATCCTTTGGGAAAATCCTATGAAATACCCAAATTTTTATTTGCATATGTGTTTTCTAATTAGATCTAGAAGTTTCATTAGGGATTTCTGAATTTTGTTAATTTTACTATTGTGCTCCTCTAATTAAAACCATGACTTATATATAAGGCTTTTGAGAGATAAAACCACTAAACCAGAGAGAAGAATTAATCATTTGGGATTCACTTTAGCAAATCAATTTGGCCACATAAAGGCATATAATGTAAGATCAACGAATCTAAAAATCTCCAATCATACATCTAGACTTCGTTTGATGAGATTTGTTAAAACTACAAGCTTGATATGGATGTGGGTGTTTTATATGGATTTAAACAGGAATTATCAATATCTTTTTAGAAAATAATGATCAAAACAAACAAATCTTATTGACTGTTTGTTTCTGGGTCGGGGAATATTGTTATGGCCTCTTGGGTTATAATAATAAAAATAAAAATAACAATCTTACCCTGCCGAAAGAAATAAGAATCTGATTAAATATTAAATGTAAAAATAAAATAAAAATCTCATGATGATTTGGTTTCGAATTTGGAATTGAAGTTTTTCCCCAGTATTTCAGGTAAAAAATAAAGAATGACAGCTGCGATTGAAATTAAGAGGCGGTATGTGATGTTTTTAAAAAAAAAATAGAGAG
The DNA here is from genome assembly GCA_037074515.1 of Mimosa bimucronata. Classification (NCBI taxonomy): domain Eukaryota; kingdom Viridiplantae; phylum Streptophyta; class Magnoliopsida; order Fabales; family Fabaceae; genus Mimosa; species Mimosa bimucronata. Next base: position 11,106,882 of record CM073446.1, read on the forward strand.
AGCGCAATTATGTAATTATCTATGGAATTTTAGTTATTCGAAATCCTGATTTGTCATAAACATATTTGAGGCTACTTTTATGGGATTTTCCCTTACGTAAAACCATCAATAAAAAATCGGAATACAATCATATACTTTTGGGCAGCGGCTACATTGAAATCCATAAAGAACCATGTAATTTACTAAATTAGAAAAAGAACTAAATAAAACTAAAAAAAAATTATTAACTATCCTTAGAAGGCATTTGAAAGCGACCCAAGGGGGGAAAATATTCTTCCATAGCAACCGATTAACAAGCTTCAAATATCAACTCCAAAAATCTTCCAACATCGTACAAGGACTAATCAACCCTTCTTGTTCAATAATCTCTACCCTTTTCAATCTCTTAAGATATTATTTATTTGCAGGATTATTTGGTCATCAATATTACCGTTGTTGTTGTAATAATGATGATAAGAGTCAACATTAATATCAATGCCAAAGTACAAAGTTTTGTGGTCCTTATGGGTAATATTAGCCATGTTTTGTGCAAAATCTAATATTATTGTAGTTATCAAAGAGCTTCTATGAATATGCATGGGAATATCATCAAGAATATCTTCAACAATTGTTCTTATCATTGGCTCTATCTCGGTTTTGGGGATATTGAAGAATTCATATGTATTGCTGTCATATCGCATGGATTGAGCTTCTTCTGTGCCTGAAACTAATTGCCATTGGCAGTTTGTCACGTCAATTTTGATATTGAAATATTGATCTCCTCTTGGAGGATTATCAATCGGTAAATAGTCAGGACTGGAAGGAATGATTGTGTCCATTGGATAAATTCTTCTTAAATTAACCTCAACACAAGAAGGATCCATATGGAAATAGATAAGAGAAGACGATCAAGTCTGAAATAAGAAAGTAGACTTATTGGAAGGAAGAGCTTTGAACATAGCACGCGAGATGATAAAAACATAGAGGGAAGAACTAAATTTATAGAATATCGATAGAGGCCTACTAGAGAGGTAGATGAATTAGGATATGATAATGATTAAAATTATTACACTTGTAAGATAGATATGGACAAAATAAATAAAGCATATAGTTCGATTTGTAAAAAGATCACATAAAATAGAATAGATAGAAATTAGAAAAGATTCCAAATATTGATGAATAAATCTCAAAATATCTTTTTATATAATATATATATATAGAGAGACGGAATGTCTTATTTGATAAAGGAAGAATTTTAATCCGTTTTTGTGTTAGAATTATATATAACTTTTTTAAAAGAGATAATAAATTACATCCTTAATCTTTACATTTGTCAAGATTGGAAATTTTAAATTTAAATTTTAATAACAAGTCAACACAATTTTAAGATTTAATAAAATTTAAAAATATCAAGGCTTGGATCAGTTTAGTATCAACCTATCTGTTGATTCTTAGCCATACAAGCAATTTATCTATATATTTCTTGAAAGCTCCTAACAACAATCCTATTGGTCCACATGTCCAATGACATCATCTTCACTTAACTCAATTATTGGTCCACATGTTCACATAATCAAAGTCATAATAGAAGTTTTATTCTTAATTTCAAATTTCATTGTCAATAATTAATCATTACTCATCATATATTTCTACTTATGGGAAGGTACTTTTTTACTTTTGAAAGTTATTTAAAATTGGGCAAAGCAATAATGATTAAATATATAAATGTATGGAAGTTATTTAATATATTAAATACATATATATATATATACACTTTTAAGAAGAAGGTATTCTATATTAATTCCCTTTTTTATCACATACATACCTCTTAGTGTAATATTGTTTATAGAAAAATCTATCTATATGTATTTATTTTTTATCTGCAATATTTGACTTTTTAGATATACAAATTAATTATTATCTTCAAATAAGTCACTATTTTAGGCAACAATTAAAACATGTGTGTGTGTGTGTATAAATATGTTTTAAAATCAACACTATTAATTTTTCTTATGAAATTTACAAAATAATTAATGTGTTTAAATAAGTCAGTAAATTAGACAACAAGGTATTAATTATTTTTCTATTTGAAAAATTTTTCCTTTGAATTTTCATTTCCATTATTAAAAATAAATTGGTTGCTAAAAAGTTACACTGATGAAAATCAGTTCTCATGTACATGTATATTAATTTACTATTGTTTTAAAAAAATACACTATATAAATTTTGTTTTTTAATCTACAATATTTGGCTTTTGAAATTTACGAATTGATAACTATGTTCAAATAAGTTATCAGTTTGGGCAACAATCAAAACATATATATTTCAAGCTGAGTTCAATCAAATGAACCATAAAGAGTGAATGAAAGATCAATATGTTCATTTTGGTAACTCACACAAATCTAAAAATATACCTTTTACAAATAATTTATAGTTTCTTATTTAACCAAATCTACAAAGTTCAAATCATATAAATACACACACACATACATACGACCATACATATATATGTATGTATCACATTTACATCATAAGTGCAATTTCTTATGGGACTTTTGTAAATTAGATTTTTTATTAAAAAATCATAAAATAAAATTCTAAAATGTGAAAATTTATAACAAATATGTCAACTATCACTTTTTTCTTTTTTCAAGCAAAAAAAATCGTTTTTTCCTTTTGCAATGTAATCCATGCTCGATTAGTTGTTGAATCATATTTATTTCTAATTTAAATCATTATTGCATTATCAATATTATTTATATCCATATGTAATCAACTTTTGTTGTTTTCAAGTAACATTTTTAATCATAAAATAATTATTCAAAAAAATTATGTTCTTTAGTTTATTTCATTTTTATTTTTTACGGCCGTGCATAGCATAGGGGAGAAAAATCTAGTTAAGAAAAGAATGTCTCCACTTGCCTTTCTTTTCACTTCCTCTGCACTTATTATTACTTATCAAACGAGTTGGGATCCCGTGTGTTGCACGGGTGATATATTTCATGTGATTCGACTTGAAATCATAAATATGGTTTTTCAATTCAAAAAAAGAAATCATAAATTTGTTTGCATGAGGTCATGGGAAAGCATAATACTTATACAGATCATTTAACCAAACTATTACATCCCTTCATCAAAATTTAAAACTGAATTATTTGTGGATTTAAGTATACATATATTTGGAACTTGTGATGCAGCACTTTGTGAGTAATTCATTGTGAATCTTCTCTCCTTATTCTCTTTTTTGGTATGTTACTTTGGATGTTTTCTAATCCATGCCATCGTGCACTCGCCCGCTTACAAGATGGGATGTTGATCATTGCTTAATTATGGCATTTAAATTGATTCCAATCTCTTCGTAATTAGTGTTTGCAAAAAACTTTATAAAAATCAAATTTAACTCATTAATTAAGTTTTGACCTGGTGCGGTAGCTACTTTTCCTATTTATATTATTTTGTTGAATTTTTGTCTTAATTTCGGCCAAAAAGGATCCACAAATATTAAAATATAATTGATGAACCGGTCAAAAACATAGGTATATTGAAAATCATAAGAAAATAGATTATATTGAGAAATATATTATATTATTACTTCTATTTACATGGATTGGTGGCACTTAAAATGGTGCGATGCATACATTATGCTTCATATATCCCTTATGTTATTGATTACCTAAAGCATATTTTGACCTAAAAAAATTAAGATAAATATAATTATAATATATATAAATCATAAATAGTGGTATATATATATGTTAGGATTGATCAATCAGAAGTTGTGGACGTCTTGTGAACATAATTTTAAGGCTTATCTTAAATATAATAATTATAAAATAATGATTATACTTTTCTTAAATATAATTAGTAGATATAATTAATGATATATATATTGGGATTGAACAATTAGAAGCTTCTTATGAACATAATTTAAATAATTCAAAAATAATGATTATATTTTAAAAAACAAATGTATAATAATGATATATGTATTATTATTATTATATTTATCTTAAATATAATTAATAGATATAATTAGTGATATATATTTTAGAATTGACCAATTAGAAGCTTGTTATCTAATTAGTGATATATATATTTTGGATTGACCAATCAGAATCTTCTTATGAATATAATTTTAGGGCTTATCTTAAATATGATAATTCAAAAATAATGACTACATTTTTCTTAAGTATAATTAGTAGATATAATTAGGGATATATATATTTTGGGATTTATCTTTTTTTTTTGTTGCTAAAATATATTCAAAAACAAATGTAGAATAAGCTTTTATTTAAATATGTAAATAATGAAGCTTTTATTTTAGAGAAAATCACATATTTTCTCGATTGATTTTAATTAAAATGACATTAGCTTACTTTCTAACTGTATTAGCTACAATTTACTTTTGCCCATTATTGTTCGGTTGGGCAGTATAAAAAATGAAATTTGATTTTTCGGTTGTAAAATTTTAATTAATTTTTTAATCCTAAATCCTAAATGGAATTTTAATTAAATTTTTTAATTAAATTAAAATCTGAAAGTATAAAATTGATTTTTTAAATATAATTATTAGTAGATACAATTTCAGAGTTTATCTTAAATATAATAATTCCAAAAAAATGGTTAATGGCTATAACCAATCAAATATAATTAGTGATATAATTAATAGATTATAAAATTAGTGATAAATTGACCCGTTGATTTGAATAGAACTAATCATCTGGGTCATTAATTCCTTAGGAATAGTGTTTTGATGGAAGAGTTTTTTATGTTATATAGATATAGATATAGATATAGATATAGATATCTTTACCATTAACTTCCAATGGATGCGATTTAATATTTTAAAATAATAATATTACTATAATATTTAATAGCACCAACATATAAAGAACTTAAGCTGTCAAAATTATATGGATACTTCAATTATGTAGATTTTTATTAGTACATTTTATAATTTTTTTTACTGGTCATCCCCAGCACTTTTGACATGTTTAGACCAAATTTTAGTCAGTTAAATTTTTATATACTTTTTGTTATTTAAGATTATAATATAAAGTTATAAGATTTGAATCTCAACCATTGGAAGTTGATCAAATAGGAGAGACAGGAAGCAAAGAAGGTAGGTGGAGGCGCCACTCACCTAGACAAATCGATGCCTAATTTGTTTTTCTTGGATAAAGCTAGATGTTTTTTTTTTATCAAAATTATTATATCTAATTCGGAATTATCTAATAATTTTTTTTATTCAAACTAACCTTGTTTCATTTGAATTAATCAGTTCAATATTTTAAATAAAATTATTATGCTACGCTTTGAGTAAATACCTAGTATTTAGATTAATCCTTAAGTTTTGGTTAAAAAAAAAAAAAGCAATCCTTAATTTGAATTAGTTGCGATGTTTAAATTTCAATTTTTTAGTTACATATTCAAATGTTAATTCAAATAATCCGCAAGTTCACCTTAAATACTTACTAATTCAAATCAATTAGTTATATTACAAATTCACTTATTTAAAATATTTAATCTTTATTCGTTATGACTTATTGCTAGATAAGTAAGTATTGAAATATCTCAAATAAGATTTGGGAGAATCTTGATTAAATCCAATATTTTGAATCTTTATATAGAAACGAAAATTGCAAGTTTTACGAAGAAAAGTATTTTATGCTGGACCATTGCTATGTAAAAATGCTTGCAAATTTCACTCTAAAATCTCCGAACATAGAAACCTGCATCCAGTTCTCGAGCATCATGGAAGTGTTAATGAAAATTACAGAATGCTCGGGCACTAGTTTTCATGCTCAAGCATCACGGCCTTGGAATGCTCGATAGACAGTTTTATGCCCAAGCATTAAGCCTTAAACATTTCTAAAACTTCAACATTTACAGGTTATTGAAAGTATATTAAGATGCAAAGTATGCTCAAGCACACTGGCTTATGTTGGAGCATTGCATCTTTCAAATTTCTAGAAACTCAATACTTACAAGCCATTCTATCAAATTTCTGGAAGCTTAATACTTTTAAGTCACTCGCAAGCATAAGTTATGGCTTATGCTCGAGACTGTTTTAGGCTTGAGCATTGTCTGTCAACAGACTTTGGGAAACAAATGCTTGTGAGTCACTCGTAAGCATAATCTTTGACTTATTCTCGAGCAATGTTTTATGCTTGAGCATCATGCAAATTTGAAAAAATTGGTTTTAATACCCAAACATTCTTTCTCTACTTGAGCACTTCACTTTGTCTGAAGAAAATAATGTTATCAATATTTGAGTGACGTTTTTGTCATCTGGCACTAAATGTGTTGAATACTCGAGCATTATTGTAGGAAAATGGGTCAAGGCCAATCCATCTTTGGTGAATTAGGCCCAGTAAATAGCTCCAGGGTCTAAATATAATTATTTAGATTTATTGTGATATTAAATGTAATTTTCCCATTTAAATCAATTTTCAAAAAGAAGTGAGAACAGTGTGTAATCAAGGAGGGAACGGTTTTTTTTTTTTTTTTTTTTTGCGTCATATGAAAATTTTCTAAAACTTGGATCAAAATGTTATATCTTCATTCCTAACACTTATATATGTTTGCTAAAATATTTTGCAAGTGTAAATTTCAGGTATTTGGATGATTTAGTTCAAAATGCCCTAGTTTAAAAATATACTACTACAATTCATACTGAAACGAAGAACTCAACAAAACAACTTAAAGTTAATCCATTCAACGACATGATAAAGCTCCAAAATTGTTCGCAACGATCAGAATTCAAATAAAGGGAGCTTATTCTTCAAATTAACAAGCACAACAGATTTATCAGCATAAATTTAAAGAATGAGAAAAATAGAGTATTCAATAAATTTTTTCCAATGACATTATCTCCAACGTTCAAGTGGAAAGAGAAGGTAACGAACTTAGAGCATCAATCGAGCAATTTATTGTGAAAAGCCTTCATCTTTAAGCACACCATATTTTTCTGTTTTCCGAGCATTAGTGTTTATAATTTACTCATTAAGTGATGGTGACTGAAATTTCTCTCATTTTTTGTGTTACTCAATATTGTGGAATCTTGAGGGGGATATCTACTTACAAGTTTTAAGGGGAGCGTTTGAGAGTGAGTCTTGTTCGCTTGTACTGAAGCACCAAAAGGCTATTGGAATCTTAGGGACTAGTGAAACTCAACAATGTTGAAGAACTGTACGTAAACCAAAGGTTTGGGCCAAACGAGTATAAAAAGCTATGTGCCAAAAACCTAGGAAAAAGTTTCAAATTACCTTACCCTTGTTTTTATGTTTTTCAATTAACTTGTTTAAAAATTTTGAGAATACCCAATTTAACACCCTCTTGTGTATTCATCACGTCTAACATTGGGTATCAAAGCTCAAACTTTTCTTGATTGATAGGTCCAACGATCTAGAGAAGGATCCATTGGCAGGATTAGGGGACAACGTGCTACCTGAATGAAACTCTGCAACTAAGCCTTCAGACTTCAGTGGAGAACACGCGTGTTTTGGAAGATGAAGATGAGGGTGTTCATTAAAGCTAATGGGTACAAGTTGTGGAAAGTCATCAAAGATGGAGATTATATTCCTATATGAAAACGCAGAATGATGTTAATTGATAGAATTTTACATAGCTTTTATTATATTTATGTCATCAACTCAAAAATTCAAAGAGCTTTCAAGAGATTTTATAATATATCATTTTGATATATTTTTGGGGGATTTTATTTTAAATATCATACATTTTATTTAAGGTTAAAATATACTTTTAGTCCCTTTTATGTTTGCATTAGATATGATTTCAGAAAATGTTTACTCAACAAATTTGAATAGTGATTCTATAGTAAAATGTTGAGAAAATGTGCTTAAATTTTAAACTTTTACTATAATAATTTTTATACTTTAAAAATAATCCATTTTCAATTCGCATTTAATTATAAAATTATCCTTTAGATTTGCTAAGTCACTATTTTATGTTAAATGAAACTAACTGTGTTTTTCAAAATATGATTAAAAATGCACTTTTCAAACTTAAAGAACTATAATGATACTTTTTAGAAATATAAAGGACTAAAAGTATTCTTTAGCTTTAATTAAAATATGATAGTTAAATCTATATTTAAAAAATAAGAATATTTTAAAAGAAAAAAAGTTCCACTTAATATTATCATATTATTCTGATGACTTATTTTTTTAATTATTTTTTAAAATAAGCCTAATGTTGCATTTTCTTTGGAAAACGCAACATTAGGTTGAGAGTTTTTTTTTTAATTAGGGGTTTCCTTGAAACGTCATTTTAATTAAATTTCTTCTATAGTTCCTGTAATTAAGTTCCCATATAAATTTCAATGTATAATAAATCTAATTTATTGTAATGAAAGTATTATCAAAATAAAAGCTAAAATTAATCTGAAATTTGGTATAGTTCAATATTTATTACTTAGTATACTTGTATTTTGTACTAATTTATACTCTATAAATTTATTCATAAATATGTACATTTAAATGACTGGATATGAATTTCCATATCAATATCAAATCATTATATCAACAGTTAATTTGATATTTTAAATATAATTAGCTTAGATTGAATTTCATATTAAGAAAAAATTGACTTGATTGCAGGTGTCTTAGAAGACAAAATTTTTTATACAAAAAAGTTGTTTCTTCTTCTTTTAGCAAACCCATATAATTGTCTTTTTGCAACAAATTATGAATAACGAGAAAGAACCATAATCCTTTTTAATTTATAAGTTGTTTATAATTATCAAGGTTCAAAAACTCGGATCGGACAATGAATCGGTCGGACTACTGGTTTAAGGGTTATTGGTTTAACCGTGGGTTAACTCGGGTTAACCCGGACAAAATAAAATAATAATATTTAATTACCCCTAATATCAAAATATGAAAAAATATATAAATACAACTAATAAAATAATGAAAATACACTAGAGTAAATAAAAATCATTAGCTTTTTCCAATACTTCTATCAGCACTATTAATATTCTTTTTTTTTTTGCCAGCGATAATAATATTCATTTATATTTCATCGACATTTTTCTTCATATATATATATATATATATACACACACACAATTTGAATCTATTTTTCACATACTCCTGCTCTCCCCATGTTCCCGATGTGAACCTACATAATACTTTTTAAGTGTAATATAATATTTTATTTTTTGCTAGAAGCCTAAAAGAAGATCACATGCATCTTCTGTAGACTTTGAAAATCGTGACTAGTAGCCTACAAGCAATATGTCAACTGTCAAGTCATGAAGCCAGCCATTTTCTCCATTTCTCCAATTCGAATCTCTTTTCTCCCAACTTGTGCTTTCCATTTTCTGGTTCCTCTCTCTATTTCGCCGGTGTTTCTCTCTCACAACAGGTTCAAGCTTTGAACAAAGAGCATCAAGTCTCACCTCTACCAAAACATCATTCTCCATTTTCATCCATACTATCTACTCTAAAATCCTCATTTCATTTTTTAATCGTGATTTTTTAAGAGCTTTATTCCCAGTAAGTTGCATCTCCATCTTTACCGTTTTCCTTTTCTTCTTCCTCTCTTTTTCCTGTTGTTTTCTTCTTCTTTCTGGAAATCCTGCGTTTTTTTCATGTCAGCTAAAAGTAACTCGGGCAACCCGCTCAAACCAGCGGGTCACCCAAGTTAACTCCGGGTTACGCCGGTTCATACCTATTACTCCGGGTCAAACACCCCAACGAGCCAAGCACTCAACCGGACCGGACTGGTGGCCGGGTCGCCGGTTTCCGGTCTAACCCGGCCGGTCCGGTCCGAGTTTTTGAACCATGATAATTATATAAGGGAAGACGAGGGAAACCGTACCAAGTCCCTTCTTTTGGATAGCTCAAATTTGAATCTAATGATGGAGATAGGTGGTGAGTAGAGATTATCATACTAGAATGATATGCAGAAAGAGGGAGAAAGTTCTTTCTCCGTTCTACAATATAAGGTCCATTTTTTTGAATGATCTTGTCCCAAAATATAAGGCCATATTTGACTTTGTTAGGGTAATAAATACGTTTTTTTCCCATTCTACCCATGCATTAATTTTCCCACACATTCTCTTTCATCTTCCTTTCATAATTACCCTCTCTCTTACTTATTCATAAATAAGGGTACTTTTGGAAAAGATGGTACATTTCCTACACATTTATTATTTTTAACTAACTTTAACTAATTTTTTAGGAACCCGCAATTCGGTTAAAAAGACCTTATACATTGGGACGGATGGGGTATACAAGTAAGACAACTAAATTCTAAAATATTGAATGGGAAAATGACAAAAAAATACCCTTCAATAAGGGAAAGGACAAATCACTCCCCATACATTTTAGAATCCCATTTCACACCCATGGGATCAATTTGGGATTTACGAATGTTTTTCAAAGACAAATATGCCCCTCCCCACATACCTATCCCTCGCAATGCCCTCCCTGAACCCCATCCCCAGAGATCCTATTTTAAGGTTGCGTCTCCGGCTTCGACAACGGCATCGAAATCGTTGTGAAATCGTTGGCCTCTCCACTGATCAGAATCCCCTTTCGGCTTCGACACGCGAAATGGAACGCTATTCTCTTCCTCCTTTGTTCATTGGCCTTCGTCGAAGCAAGGAGTTGGAGATGTTAGAAACCCCATAGTTGGTCTTTCGTTGTTCCCTTTCATTCTCTGCATCTTCCACTTGTTTGTATGCACATTCATCACCTTCATCAAATGTTCTTCTCCTTCCTCTACCTAACATCATAGAACCTTCATTTCTTCCTTCTTCATTAATTGACTGCCTCCTCCTTTATAGGTATTTTTTTCCTCATCTCTTTTGTTGCTCCAAGTGGTGATTGGCTTGACAAGTATAAAGTTTTGGCAATTATTTAAGACTGAACTTTTAGTTCTAATAATTGAAAGTTGGGATTGTGATTTGTTTTTAGAGAGAGAGAGAGATTATTCTTTAACATAGGGTTTTTGACAAAGTACTTGAGAGGAGATTCAAAATTTAGGAATTTTGATATATTACTGCATAAACTATTTGATGGATACAATTCTAAATTCCAGTTTTTGTGTGTGCATTCCATTCATTGAATTTTTGGCTATGGCACTGTGGGAATTTGAACCAATTTACATAGTTAATATCATCTTAAACTCAATTACTAGATCACTTGCTAACTTTTATGTGATATGTTTTGCTGAAAGTTGGAATTAGTCACTAGTTGTTGGGGCAAAATTAGATTTTAAACGTGGATGGTAAAATTTGGGAATTTGATGCATAAACTAGTCTTAGTTACTGAAACTACATTTAGTTGAGTTTCGGTGCATACATTACATTAGAACCACACTTTAAGTATCATAATACTCTTGAAAAAAAAGGATCTAATTTATTATCACGCTGTATAGTGAAATACTCTGCATAGTGCATATTTGCTTCAACTTTGAAATTTTTGTTGGACATATTGAGCTATTTGGACCATTTGATTCAGAAAATATAAATTTCAACTCCATCATTAAGTAAATTTGCTCTGAGATTGGTTTTTACTCTATGACTATTATTCTGCTATGAAATATTAATACCATGGCTTTGGTTAAAATTAAGAAAACTGTCCTTCTTGCCACAAGTGCTTAAGTTCTCCTTTAAAGATGAGCAATCAACATTTGCTTGTGCTTTGCCAAAAAAAAAAGATAGAGAAAGAAATAGAAGCTTGTGCTTATAATATATTGATTTTACTTTGCCTAAAGAAAATAGTCATTTGATTTTGATTAGTGTTAAATGAAGCTATTGTCCTCTCTATAATGGTGTTGCATTAAGTAGAAGTAATAACTCTTAAAATTTAGAGTGATTGAAACAAGTTTTGTTATTGAATGCATGGACTTTACTTTAAAGTAAAGGTTATGAAAAATTTATTATGTTTTTGCATTATAAAGTGACTTTTATTGTTGTGAAACAGTAAGTCCTGTTATAAGCACAAATATATGTCAAATTGAACTTGTTTGAAAATAGAACTAGTTGTGGTTGTATTAGTTGACTAGGTTATGTTATTCTTAAAGCTTTCATTCTTCATTCCTTACATCTGTAGCTTAGGATTAACTACTGCATACACTATTTGTAGTTAACTAGGCTTGAAAAATATTGGTTATTGGCCTTAATTTTGTAGAGATAACGATTTGCTGGCTAAATTATGTACGAGTGGAATAGTTTGATTTTTGAAGTTTAGGAAATGAGTATTCTTCCTACTATAAGATTATGGAATTGGGAATGGGTGGTTATATAATTGTGTGCGATGTTTCAAACCTGAGAAAAAAATATGTGAAATCAAAACATAGGTGTGTGGTTCTTGATGATTTTGAATATAAAGCATTTTGAATGGGTGGTTGTGGTTGTATTAGGGAATGATGATTTTAAGGGCTGACTTATTTGGGCCTAGGAAAGAAGCCCACTTCTCTCATCATTTGCACTACTTTTGATATGCTAAAGAGTTATATTGAGTGCATTGATCGCGTTTGGATTTATTTTGGCCACCTACTTGAACCTTATGCCTAATGACATATTGTTTGTACTCTGATTTTTTGCACCATAATTATGTTTTGTCTAGGTTGATGATATTGAATTGTTTCTAACACTTTGTCATGTATTTAGGAGGATGTAGCAAATTTTAGGCGAGATGTCATGTGGTGGCTGGTTACTCATCATCGGAATCAAGTAAAGGATAAAACATTGGCTCTTCTTCAACAACCAACCAATTTAAAGCGATCTAGAGGACAGGAAAATTAACAAGTTGCTCTATGACTTGTGTTAATGTAAGTGAACAGGGAAATAAACAAGTTGCAATTGTTAAATATGTATGTTTCATGTAGTATTGGACAAAGTTTGCCTTTGGTATGTTGTATGGAAAATTGAATATGTATGTTTCATGTAGTATGGGACAAAGTTCTCTTTTCTCTATGTTTCCTGGTGGCATATTCACAGGTCTATTTGCATATATTTATTACAAAACAAACAAGTTTAACCATTTCTCTTGTCAGCATTAACAACAACTTAGACCTTTCTTGCAATGTGATCATTTTTGCCCCAGCCATTAACAACTTCATTGTAGGAATTAACAACTCGATCGTAGGAATTAACAATGTGGGAATAGCGATTAACAACTTAGACCTTTATTGGAATGTGAGCATTTTTTGCCCTAGCCATTAACAACTTTATCTTCACCATTAACAACTTTGTCTTCGTAATTAACAACTCGATCGTAGAAATTAACAACACTGGAATAGCGATTAACAACTTAGTCCCTCATTGCAATGTGAGCATTTTTTGCCCCAGCCATTAACAACTTCATCTTCAATATTAACAACTTCTTCTTCGTTATTAACAACTCGATCATAGGAATTAACAACACTGGAATAGCGATTAACAATTTAGACCCTCCTTGTAATGTGAGCATTTTTTGCCCCAGCCATTAACAACCTCATCTTCAGTATTAACAACTTCTTCTTCATCATTAACAACTCGATCTTAGGAATTAACAACACTGGAATAGCGATTAACAACTTAGACCCTCCTTGCAATGTGAGCATTTTTTGCCCCAGCCATTAACAACTTCATCTTTACCATTAACAACTTGATCGTAGGAATTAACAACATCGGAATAGCGATCAACAACTTGCCCATGTCCAACTGAAACTAAACTTCTTTGTTGATAACACAGTAAAGTGGCTCCATAAAACCACATTCTTCATTGACATAGAGTTTTTCTACATATTCAATAACAAATTAACATTAACATCATCTTAACACTTAATGTTCCCTTGTCACTAAACCAAAAAAAACATCATTTAAAACATGACAGTTGCTGTCAGCGTTAACAACTTCAGCGTAGGAATTAACAATGTATTCATAGGCATTAACAACAGTGTCATACATATTAACAATCTGTAATGCTGACAGCAACTGTCATGTTTGCAGTTGCCCATGTCCAACTGAAACTAAACTTCTGTGTTCCATTGCCCTTTCAAAACCTATTTCAACCCTTGAACATGTAATGTTGTTTAGCAACGTTAGCCCATATTCCTTCATTGCTTGACTGCTCCACTTACCTCTGTTTAATTTTATCATCTCTGAACTGAAATTCTCTTTGACATGCCTACAACAATATGCATGCCTCTCACTTCCAAAAATGTCCCGAACAGCTCCTTCGATTGCTTGGTGACGGTCTGACACAATTGTCAATTCAATTGACCCAACTATCCTTTTTATCATGTCCAAAAACTAATTTTGTGATCTACCCTAATTTTGTGAACTATGAATTACATCAGGCCTTCAACATGAAAATCCCCTACTACTACTTTTCACAAGTTTTACATAAGGATTTACAAGGTGAGAATAACAATTAACAACTAATTAGCCTGTTCCAGCAATGAGCATATGACAAGGACTTAGGTGAAAATCCCTTGGTGCTAAATCAATTGAGTATACCTGTTATATAACAAACAAACAATATCACTTCAAGTGCAATTAAACAAACTTCATTCTTAATAATACTAAATTCATGGCTAATCACAAGTACATCATAAACTATCAAGTTTATGTTCCTCTCTTTAGCTTGAAGCCACAAACTTAACTCTATTTCCATAAAAAAAACCACAAACCCATCGAACTTCACATTAAAAGAAACAACTCTTAACTGATCAATCAAAATGGATGAATGGAGAGGAAGGTTATGATAGTGCTGGCTGTCACCCAAGAGGGGGGGGTGAATTGGGTGACAGAATAAAACTCTAAAAACTCTTTTTAGACTTCTCTCTTATGAAACCACAATGAAGGCAATATTTAAAAATACTTTTGGTTTATTGCTGAGAATGTTTCCAGAACATAGAATGCACTGAAGAGTATATAAGTAAGATATGCTGAAACTAAGAGAGTTAAGGGAAGAGATAGTGCAAACAGGATTTATCTTGGTTCGGTCAACCCAGACCTACATCCAGTCCTCAGGCTCCACCTGAGATTTTTACTACCCTCTTGTTTAGACCGGGCACAAGAGAAGCTTTTACAACCCACAAGTTTAGCCGGGCACTTGTGAAGCCTACCACAGGTTTTACGAACACAGGTTCACCTGTCAACCTTTTCACAGAGCTTTAGAATTCTCTCTAAACACTCCCCCTTACACCTTGTAAGGTTACAACCCTGTTCTCAAAGCACCAAGCTTTAGAACAACCTTAAACAATAGAGGATTTCAATAATAAAGTTCACTTAATGAACGGATTGTGATAAACGCTTAAATACAAATGATATAAGATGAATTTTACAACTCTAGAGCTTAACAAATTGAACAATAAATACTCTAGCTCTCTTTTTCTAATTTACTTGACTCAATCATTCATTCATTCATCATTCCTGGGCTCACTATGATTTGCTCTCTAACAGTGTCATTTGTAACACCCCAAATTTTAGAAAAGAGAAAATAAGGAATTATTTAAAATTTAGGAAATGTTATCAAAATATTAAAAAGCATTAAAAATAAATTTATGATGATTTAGGTATCTTTAATAAATTTTAAGGGTTATTTTTATTAGAAAATAAAGAAAAATAATTAGTAAGATAAAATTTAAGTTTCAAGATAAATTTAAATAAGGGAATATTTAGAACCTTGGAATATTACTTGACATTTAGAAAGTCTTATAAATAAATCTGGAAATTAAAGCATATCTAGAGAAATTATTTGGGGACAAATTTCAGATTTATTTATAAATGGGAATGGTAAATAAAATTACCAACTAAGGGCAAAATAGTAAAAGGGAAATGAGAATTACAATATCTGCCCCTAGTTAAAAATATCTTCAGTTATAAAGGGAAGGGCAAGATAGTAAAATACCTACTAAAAATATCACCACTGTACTTGTTAAACATGTACCACACACGTGTCCTCAACTGCTTCATTCATTCAATTTACTTTGCTTCCTCTCTCTGCCTAAATATACACACAATTGAAAAGAAAAAAAAATATTATACTTCCTCCACCCGAACACACATATACACACATATACACTCCCTCATTCTCTCTCACCGACTCTCACCCTCTCACTCTCCTCTCTCTGTCTCGCGAACCCAGCGGTGTCTCCGGCCTCCAGCAGCGGCTCTCGACGGCGGGGAAAGCTCAAGAGCTTGGAACAACCTTAGGTAAGTTGTTTCCCTTCCTTTTCCTCTTCTTCTGCCGCGAGTTGAGCGAATTTGGGGGTGAATCGATTCAGATTTTTGGAAAGATTTTAGAGCTTCTGAAATTATAGAAATGTTGCTTGAAGCTTGTTTTTGGTTGTTTAAGTGTGATTTTGGGAAAGGAAGTGAATTAGGTTCAAATTTCTCAAGAAATTCTTCCCCTGTCACTGTTCACCCGAGATGAAATTTGGGGCTTCTGAGTATTTGTTGTTTTGAGCTTAATTAATGGTAATCAGAAGCAAGTTTAAGCTCATGAAATAGATTGTTTGTGGAGTATTGAAGATTAGGGAATTTTTGGATTGTTGTTGTGTCCCCCTGTTCCTGCGATTTCTGTTCGGCCAAGAAGAAGAAAATTTTTGAAGTAACATATATGTATGAAATGGAATCAGGAATTGAGGCTTTAGGTGTGTGGATTGATGAATTCTTGATTTGCTTGATTTGTTGCTTTCCCCTGTCCTTGTTCTGTGCTGGCCGAAAGGGAGAAAAGGGAAAGAAGAGAGTTTTGGTAAGCCAAAATTCTTGAGAGGTAATGGTTGATTCCTCTCTCTGTTATATGGGTGTTTGGGGTGAATTGTAGTTCTTAATTCTGTTCCTAAATTTTCTGTTCTGTTCGGCCAAAAGAAAAGGAAGAATGGCTATTGGTGTTTATTATATGTTGGGGAATGACTTGGAATTGTTGCTTAGAGCTGACTATTAGGACACTATTAAAAATATATCATTCTTGTTTCTGTGATGCTTTAGTTGTGGATGATATAGGGGAAGGAGGAAATAAATATATATACATTACTCTGAGGTTTAATTGGACAAGGAAGTAGGAAGGTAATATTGTTGTTTGATTGAAAATGCTAGGTTCCAAAGGTATAATTCTTGGTTGTCCTGGCTGATTGAATTGTTTAGAAAGAGGGGAAAGAATGTTATGACATTTTGTTAAACCAGAATTAGGAATGGTTAATAATATTGACAAGAAAGGAGATGGCAATGATTTTCTGCTCTTATTAATGTTGGATTGCTGGTTTATTTTTAAAGGAAAGGGAAATGATAATATTAATTTATTAGGAATGAAGTATAAGGAAATGTGAAGGGAATTAGTAATTCTTGGGATTATGGGATTTTGGTTTGAAGGATACTTTGAGGTGAAATGCTGAAATTGTGGCTTGGAATGATCTTTATTGGACTAAAACAGTGTTAAAGTTGGATTAGGAATTTAGGTAGGATTATTGGTCAAAACAAAGATGATAGGTGATTTGTTGATTGAGGTTTTAAATTAACATTTTTTTTATATATTTATGGTTGGTGAAATTTCAAGTTAAGGATTTGCAAGTTTAGTTGGAAATCAATTTATTGCTTAGGGATTTTCAAGGAGTAGGACAAAGTTTAAAGTGTTGGAATTTTAATCTTTGATTGGTAAGTTTATTGGATTATTAATTGATTAATAGTAAAGGTTAGTTAATTTTAAATAGTAAAGACCCTTTTTGTGCTTATGTTTGTATTGTGTATACCAATTATGTTTATGTGTATATTAATTTTATTTGTGTATATATTAATCTATGGTTGTGCAATGTTGATTGGTAATGATATGATTAATCATTTAATTAGAAATTTAGATTTAATAGTATTAGAATTAGAAAGGGGTAGTATGATAGGAATGTGAGAGACGTTTAATTATTATATTTAAGATTAGATATTAATGTATTATTTTATATCATAAATATTTATAGGACAAGATAGTGGGATTGAATCCCCAGAGTACGAAGAGATAAAGGAGTTTAGTGAAGGTTAAGCTCAAGAATCAGGTAGCAGTTTATTTCATATAATATTTAATTACAGCGCATTGCATGCATAAATTTCATAATATCTGTAACAATAGTAATTTTATTCCTTAGAGGTTATGAGGGCAGTACTCCAAGGCTTAGGTGGGTCGCTCCCCCTTTGCCAGAAGTTATGAAATCCTGTTGCAGGTAGAGGTACCTCCACTATTTAATGAATATATCGTTAGTAGTGGTTGGTAGAGGTTATAAGGATAAAGATTATTCATATTGTGAAGATTTATGATTTATTATGCATGAACTCATATGAAAGAAACTGCTATTGGGATTACCAATCTCACCCCCATCCCCAAACATTTTTCAGTAACGCAGGTTTGGAAGAATCTAGCTGGGAGATAGTGAGATGATTAAGATGAGGCAGAAGTGCTAGAAGAAGTTTAGATGAAGAAATTAAACTTTATAATTTGAAAAGTAAGATTATTTGTATATGTATAAAATTAAATTATTAAATTATCAATAGAAAGTATAGAAATTAGAATTGTATAAATTTATTAAGAGATTTAAATTTCTCAAGTATTATGAATTAAGAATAGTTACCCTGAGAGAGTTAGCGTACTTTTAATTGTTTTATTAACCACTTTATTTTATAAAGAATTTTAAGTAGTTTAATTTGTCCAAAAAGCCCATTCCAACCAACAGAAGGTTGGTCGAATATTTTAAAAGAAAAAGTTTTAAATTTTCCGTATTTTTGGGCTTCTGACATTGGAAAAGTGGTTATAATTCAATTAAAATTACTATAATATAGCAGGAAATTTTAGGTGTTACATTTGTGGATTGTGAAGTCCCACATCGGCTGGGATCGGGGTGTACCTAGCCTATATAAGGGGGCATATTCTCCTTCCCCTCAAGACGCGTTTTCACGGGTGAGTGTGGGAGGCTTAGGCCATTATCCCTACCGTGAGGAACAAAACCGTGAGGGGCATAGCTATGTCGCCAAAGCGGACAATATCTTGAGCGAGGCTTGGGCTGTTACAGGTGGTATCAGAGCCAGGCTCGGGTCGATGTGCCAGCGAGGACGCTGGGCCCCCAAGGGGGTGGATTGTGAAGTCCCACATCGGCTGGGATCGGGGTGTGCCTAGCCTATATAAGGGGGCATATTCTCCTTCCCCTCAAGACGCGTTTTCACGGGTGAGTGTGGAAGACTTAGGCCATTATCCCTACCGTGAGGAACAAAACCGTGAGGGGCATAGCTATGTCTCCAAAGCGGACAATATCTTGAGCGAGGCTTGGGCTGTTACATCATTTTTCAGTTCTACACAAAGCCCTGTTCCATCGTTATCTTCTAGAGGCAAGTCTTGATCTATTTATATCTTCACAGCTTTGCCTTTTTCTTTCAGCTTCATGTGGTCGTTTGAATATAGTCGTTGGAAGCTTATAGCCATTGCCAATTAATGCTATTCCTTCATCGAATTCAAACTTCTGATCTAGATTTTACTGTTCATGCATAGGCTGGCCTAGGAGAGAGATAGACTGTGCATTTTGAACGTTTTCAACAACTGTACTTACATAGCAGCTTTTTCAGTAGCGCTAGCATGCTTTGCTATCGCTAACTACATAGAATAATCCCTGCACTTGAGCTGTTAGCTAAGCAAGTAATCATGTAATGCAAAGAAGATGTTATCGCAAGCTTAGTTCATTAGCTCAATGAGATAGAGACAATAAGGATTTTTAAAGCATTGTCTATCGATAGACAATCTCAT
This sequence comes from Mimosa bimucronata, assembly GCA_037074515.1. Classification (NCBI taxonomy): domain Eukaryota; kingdom Viridiplantae; phylum Streptophyta; class Magnoliopsida; order Fabales; family Fabaceae; genus Mimosa; species Mimosa bimucronata. The sequence continues at coordinate 11,126,603 of CM073446.1, forward strand.
TATCGCTGGTTACTTGATTTCTCATTAGCTTAAGGATACTGAGTTATATGAATATTCTAAGTAATTTTAGGTATCCTGTTATCGATAGCTAAACATGTTAGCGCTAGCAACTATGTTATCGCTAGTTAACTCATTTATTCTCAGGCACTAGCTATCTGAATGTCTATTATCTGAAGTACTCTGTTATTGATAGCTTAACCTGTTATCGCTAGCTGATTTCATTAGCTCTAGGACTTGGCCTATTTTTCTTCTAGTTGTTCTTCCTTTCATTTATCCATGTTATCAATGAACTTCTAGCGATAGGTTATTTATTAGCGATAGTGAATGACTTAGCGATAGATATTAACTTTGTTATTTCTAAGTCTTCATTTGCTATGGCTCTTTGTCTATTAGCGATAGGCTCTTGCTCTAGCAATAGTAATCTATTCCCTATCAGATTTTACTTTTTTTAATTCAAAGGTAACTTTCACGTCATTTACTTATGTTATTTATGGGGTCAGTCTTCATCAAAACTTAAGATTCTAACAGGTTATTGGCAAAAAATTAGTAATAATTGCTCACCCTTTACTTTCTCATTGCCCCACATTCCACGACACCTTTTGGATCATCACATGTCATGAATGATCTGTACATGACTGGGTCCCGAGGGGATATTCTATGGTAGAAAATTTCACAAGATCATTGAGGTTTGAGAAGCTAATAAGATAAAATACGAAAAAGAACCAAGACAAAAGCTAATTCATATAGAAATTACTCACATAGTCTTGTGCTCTCTATGCTCTAATTTTGTCTATATATCAGACAAAAAACTATACTCATGTTTATCTAAACCCAATGCAATTAAATAATAAATCTCGATCATCATCAATTACAATGCAAACAGATCAAGGCAAAGGCAATCATAAGGAAGAATATAGAATTCAGAAAAAATAGAACCCTTGGCTGGCATATGATAGAGGCTAGAATGTATTTTTCTATGCTCTGTTTTTTATATTCTGAAACTCAAACGAGAAGACAAAAAGGCCCAACATTCAAAATATAAAAGCCATTAAAAAACAAGGCTGTGATTTCACGCTCACTTTCACGTCGTAAAAGTAGCTCATTGTCAGAAGCTGGGAAAGCACCCAACCCTTTAAGGTCTGAAATGAAAATGCAAAATTCACAAGACAATCAGAACCTTCATTAACGATGAACCATTCAAAAATGCATCTCTGCTAGAGAGAAAATCTGAACAGATTCAGAGACGCGAATAAGTTTGAGAAACCCAAATCCACAAGAAAGGAGAAAATGAGTCGGTGCATTGTCTTCTTTCCTTTCTTTGTGAGTTTCTTAAGTCAAGGGCATCACTGACTTTTTTCAACATATCAATATTCCAGATTCCTCCCAAAGGTAAGACATGGGATATGCAAATCTTTAGGTACTGAAATGTCCTTTTTCATATTCAAAGGGATTTTATTGGCTTTTTCCCTTGAATTGGGAGGGATTAGTATTCAGTGAAAAAAAAAAAAGAATTGGGATGATTGGTCTAACGTAGAATTTGTTTAGGTTTCAGAACTTGACTTAGAATACAAGTATTTCACAAGGCTCTTAATGAGATCATCGTCATCTTCATCTTGGAAATATCATTGCTCACTTACTACATTTCTTCCCAAGGGAAAAATTTGTCCAGAATTCGAAATTACATAAGAAACCCCGAAGGCTTTCTAAAGTAAGTAGCAACATACAAATTATTAATACCAAGATTTAAGAAATCAGACTGGGCTTAGAACCGACTTAACTACATGTTGAAGGGTTAATGATTGAATAATGGGTAGAGGTGGAAATAGGTTAGGCTTATGTAGGTTTCAACTAATAGGCCTAGGCCTAATTAAAAAAATATAAAACTTAAGCCTGAGCCTATATGTAAGCTTATGTTTATGTCTGAGCCTGAGCCTTCAAAAGGCCTAATAATGCCTAAAAGCCTACTTAAAAAGTAAACTCTTAAATAGGCTTAAAGATTTATACTTATAATTCCATATATTACCCTTTAAACGTATTAAAACGCATATGTATGTATCAAAAAGATTTTATGGTTATAAAACTAGATAAGTTGGTAATATTATAATTAATTTTGTATAATTTATTTTATATTATAATATCATAATAGAAATTATAAAACAATTAATTAGGCCATGCCTGTAGGCTAGGCTTTACCAAAAAAGGTCTGACCTGTTTACTTAAATAGGCCTAATAATATGTCTGATTATGAGCCTGATTAATTTACTATATAGGTTAGGCTAGGCCGTGAGCCCTTGCTAAAGGACTTGGCCTATTCCTATCCTTAATCGGGGGTTAACTTGGGTCTAACAAACCTATTAAAATAATATAATTTTATCGACAATAACAAAATACAATAACATCAATCATCATCATATATTCAAAAATATAAATGTAGATATGCATGTTTGATTCATTAAATATGAATATTTTAATGTTTCTAAAAAGGGAATAAAATAAAATGATCACACCAGAAAACAAATATTATATTACTACAAAGAACAACAACAATTAAATATTAAACATCTGCGGGTTAAAATAACATTTAGAATAATCATCATAATTGAATTATACTCTCCTATATGTGGTTCCCAAAATTAAGTGAGGGTGAAAGTTAATAATGTGGAGAATTATAACACAAAAAAGCATCTTGTTCAACCCCCTGGGTTTTGATCGGTTTACCCCGATTCAAACCTTGTCACGCAGAGTCGACCCGCCGTCCGAATCACATGTCGAACCGCGTCAATCAAGTCAAGAGGCCGTTTCACTAGGTTTCCAGATGAACCAACCAATTCGATCTGATTTTTCGGACTATGATTAATGCCCCCTCCGTTCTTAACTATGGGACCCATTTACCTAATTTGATTAGATTAAAAATGTTAGTTAAGTTAGTTAAAATTAAATGATATTATCAAAACACCCTAACCACGTACCTTCATTCCCACCCTCTCCTTCCTCCCTTTCTTGCTTGGTTATTATTGAGGAGCATTAATAGGGATAATTTAGAGAAAATATTAGAGAAAATAGAAAGAACTCTTATATTTAGGAACAAGCTCGCCTCTCCTAAATATATCTTATATTTAGGAAAGGAAGCAATATGTAAAGGTGGACAATTTAAATGAGATCTTTTTCATAAAAAGAAAAAAAATTACATAATAAACATAGTTTCTGCAGCATTAAGTATCTACGGCTCCACAATGATCTTCCCAGTGGTATGACCATCAGCACTCCTAGCCCAGGCACCTTCAACCTTGTTCAGAGGATATTTACTATCTATTACAGTCTTAAGCTTCCCGGTCTTGACCAAATCAACCAGATACTGAAGATTATCCCCTTTTGGAATCAAAAGAAGAGGCACAAGTTGCTTTTTTGAGAAGGTAAGTTTCTTAAGAGCAAATGTCATCAATGAACTAGCACTAGGAGTTATATCTATAACCTTCCCATTACTGCTCAGGTTAGGTTCAAAGGTGGACCAAGGAATTCCCATTGCACAGTGTATCACTGCATCATATTTCTTGCCTGATGCGCTTTTCAAGGCGGCCCCTTCCGGGGTTTTATAGTCGATAACTTCATCAGCCCCTAAGCTTTTGACTAGTTCGAGGTTTCGTGCTCCACAAGTGGCAGTCACGTGAGTGTTTCCGAGCTTTGCAAGTTGAACTGCATAATGACCTACACCACCTGATGCAGCAGTGACCAATATGTTCTTCTGTTCACCGCTTCCATTGAGATTGATCCCAGCAGATTGGAGAGCTTGGTGAGCTGTGAGACCGGCAACAGGCAAGCCGGCACATTCTGATGCAGAGATTTCAGGTGGCCTTGATGCAGTGACACTTTCTTTGATAACAGCAAATTCAGCTAGTGCACCTCCATTCTACAATACAGCATTGAATCCCAAGAGATGTGAAATAAATAATTGTGAAGGTAATACTTGATCTTAACAAATAATATAGACAGAGACTTTGACCATACTCCCTTCTATCCCTCTTATAGGGCATTTTTTAACATATAAATGAATCAAAGAATTACAGTTAACTCACTAAATCTGTATTAATTTGATAAAATTTTCTGACTCTACCCCTATTAATGAGGTTTCGAAGGAGAGAGAAAAACACGAAGAGCTTCTTTTGTGTATTAATTACAGGGGTGAAAGTGGCAAATAAGCATTAATAACTCTTCAAATGACTTATATTATAGACCAGACAATTCTTCTATAAGGCATTCTACAGAAGAAAATATTTTAAGGAGTTGGAACAAAACTAAACTTCCAAGTCAAGGAGAGATAAACCTTTAGCCAGAGAGGATTTGATGCTAAGGTCATATATAGAAGAAAGTCGGTACCAAAATAGTGCAGCCAATGATTGAGAAAATCTAAAAGAATTTAACTCATCCGATTTGTTAGCCAACTGATGTTATACTCAAATCATGATTACATCAATTTACCAATCTCAGTCTGGTTGAATGCAAGGATCAGATACCTTAAATACAAAACATGCAGGTCTTCCTTATATATTAAATGAAAAGAGGTAAAGAAGGAAATAGATCATAAGCAGAAACACAACATAAAATTAGTAAAAACAAAGCATATATATAATTTAACCCCAATAGGTTTTCCTGCCTTTAATGCGTCAAAATTATCTTTCCTTCTACTCCCAAAAACATATCGAACAAAAGAAACAAAAATATATACAAACAGAAAATGAAAGCCAGAAGCCCAGAACCAAAAAAACCTCAAAACCATTGCTAACTACTCTTAGTGCCTGTTTGGTTTGGCTTTTCAAACCTAGTTTTGAAGAATAAACACCCAAACAGGCTACAAAACCCAAAAAAACACTTTTTTCCTCCAAACCATGGTTTTGGGCTTAAAACCTAGGTTTGGGGAAAAGCTACTTTTTTCAGCTTTTACGCGAAATACGAGCTAGAAATATACCATCATTACACATGTCATATTGATCTACCAAAAAAGTCATTATCCTCTCTCTTTCGCAACACATTAAACTTATGTCTTTTTTAATAATTTATACATAGAAAAAGTCATTCTCACAACAATTATCCAAACATTCTCATTTCATCAAAAGCTATTTTTCAACTTTTTCCGGCTTTTTTCAGAAAAAACTGAAAAAGGCACTTTTCTAGCTTTTTTCTCAAAACCTAGGGTCTAAAAGCTACCCCAAACACGCCCTTAACCAATTCCGTCCAGTTAGTAAAGAGCAGAACAGCAGCATGAGTCAATAGGCTGATCAGCACAATCCTATACCATAATGTATTTCACACAATTGAAACATCATAGACTGCACATAACCACATAGTGTTTATTGCATTATCAAATGCATCAGGCTAAATCTTATTCTAACTTTTTCATTAATGAATTTTAGCAGATTCCACAACACCACCTGCAGCAGCAACAAAGCCTTATCCAACTAGAGGAATTGACTACATGGAAAGCATGGTATGGTTGTGCTCTATCAACTCTAGTCAAATATTTAATTAGTGCAAGAGACTGCGAACTTGTGTGTGTTTTGTTTTTTGGGGGGCGGGGGGGAGGCATCATTATCCTTGACCTTATCGACCTAGGTTTCTGCCAGCAACTGGTTCCACTGGCAAGGAGGAGATTATCTCTTCAAGCTAAGCCCTTAAATCAAATCTACTAGCATTACTCCTCACAGAAAAGCCCCATCCACTTCTAACTTATTTCAAAAATAAACTTTTACACTTTCTTTTTCAATCCTAATGTCCATTCGAAAAATGCAGATTCCACTCTTTTAACCTCTCTTAAGAACCACCACCATCATTATGTATATTTGATTGAATTTAACCCACAAACTTCATTTGCAGTTTTTCTTAGTTAAGCATCACTTTAATTACTAGCATGCCATTCATGCAAAGAAAAGGCAGGTAAAGTATAAGTACATTTTGAGGGACTTTTGCACATCAAAACTTTCTGCTAAAATTTAATTTTCTTTTCCAGGAGAACCAAAGTAGTGAGGACCAAATTACTGACAACTTAGTATAGGAAGCTTTGATACAAATGGGGAACCACTTATCCTGAAATCTATAGTAGTTAGTTGCATGCCTACGAATGATTTTCATTCATAAATCTAGTTCTAACAAGACAGCTTTCTGAACAAAATGCAATATGTGATTAAATATGGGTATTGTGAAACAGTCAAAATAAAAGGAAATGAATAAATCACCTCAAATGATTGAAGAGATAGCAGCAATTCATGAGAAAGAAGTTCACTTAAAATTATACAAAAAATGTTGTGGTACTCTGTTTTGAAATACCATATACTAAAATCACATGAAAACTGAATTTTTCTCACACAAATTATATATGGCAATCCAGTAATACTTAGACAGGATGAGGAAGACGTGAAATTGCCTCAGTAATTTCTAATTAACTGTAGAGATAAGCTTCCAACTATACATGTTTTCCAGTATATTGCACAAAATCTGAAAAGCGGATGCATTATTCATAACTTGTGGATGATGCAAATTGATAAAAGTTATTTAATATATATATATATAGTTGTATTGATTAAGTCATATTACTAGAGGCAGCAGAGCTGATACTAGTTGAGCTCAAGTTAAAGGAACAGGATGGACGAAAATAAAATTATGCCCAAGACGACTTACCAAGACATTAACAGCAGCTACAACTTTGTCTCCAGGCTTGAACTTTTTAACACCTGAACCGATCTCAACAATCTCTCCAGCCACATCAACTCCTGATTTGGCATGGAGTATTTTCAATTCAGTGCCTTACTAAGATTGGCAGTGAAAAGTTCAAATTTGTAAACCATACAGTAAGTTGAATAGATAAGCCACACCAGAACTAGCTACATATATCTGAAGCTATTGATGCCAAGTTGGATATGAAATTGTGCAGCTATGTTATGTAAGTAGTATCATAAAAATTAGGTATTCTTAATTCCCGATATTATACTGAACTTTGGTACAATTACAGTGTGGGAAAGTTTGAGGAATGTATCTCAACTAGGATACCACTACAAAAGGATCCACATCATTTCACATATAGTCAATACACATATATTTCACTGGACTTTAGAAATGAACGTAGATAGGCCATTGATGATATATCAGATGCTATTTAAAACAACCAAAAATCCAGCACATTTGCACAAAGTAGTTGTGATATACAGAAGAAAGAAATTGACAGTGCGGTGACATATGTCACTAGAAAGGGAAACATATCGTCACATACAAATCTCATATACTTATTTAAGCAGATACAGATATACCCATTAGTTCCTGTTAAAAGACAACTTCACAAAAATACTACAAGAAGAGTCTTGTACATATATAAGTACAGGAACTAAAGTATCTTTTACATGAAGGTTACATAAATGAAAAGGGAAAGTACCGGGTATGTAGGGGAGCCTTGGAGGTAAAAGTGGCCACAACATGCCCTTTTGAACTTTCCAATCAAATGGATTTATACCAGATGCTTCCACTTTGATCAAAACCTCATCTTTCTTTGGAGTGGGTATTGGAACTTGTTCGTGCTGCATAAAGCATAAAGCATCAGACATCAATACCATCATTAGCATATGGTAAAATAGACATTTTCCAATATCATAGCCACTATCGATTCATGTGTTCAAATAAAGTGATTTTCCTGAAGCATGCAACACATGAATAGAAAATTATGTCTACCTATCTCCCATGAAATCATTCAGTCAATGAAACCATTATGTATCATCACTTGCTCAAACAGTCAATGGTTTTCACAAAATCTGCTCAACTTTTATCTACAGAGATGAGGTTTCAAACACAAATAAACAAATCTCTGCAAATGCCATATGAATGATCCAAAACTAGAGAGTTTCAAAGTAGTAACCCCAGAGTTGCCAGTTATGAACACAAACCAAAGGGAGAAGCCATTGACTTATAAACCACATCACACTTGTGAAGTTCAGTGATGTGGAAATCATAACAATGCACCCCTTCGGGAGCTGAGATATACCATGATTCCACACCATGGCACTTCACTCAACCTCCTGCCTATTAGAATCCTCCATGGGTAGCCCTCTCCAGGAATACCAGGCTCTCAATGAAAGCACCTATGTTATGATTACAAGTACAAAGAGAGAGTCTAATGTCAAACATATGACAAATATGTCGATGCATTCCACGCAGCTGTTCAATACTAAACTGATGCTTGCAATTAAGCATCCATCCAATTTACAACTAGGCTTCCCATTGACAAAACAAAATTTATAGAGCAATGTATCTCTGACCACCCTGCAAATATTCTTTAGAATACAGAAAATGCAGATCAATTTTATTACATTCAAATAATGTATAAAATACACATGATTCTGTTCTGAAAACAAGAAACACGATTCTTATTCCAATGAGAATCCATAGGCTTTCAAAGCACCGAAAGCTTCCACAATCTCGCTTACTTAGTTTTTTGTTAAAAAAAAAACCCCCCAACACACACACACACACACACACACACACTAAGACTTGTATGTTCAAACCGACATTAAACTTCCGCATTTCCAATAAACAGGAATTGGAAGAGAAAGGAAATGTAGTAAATATTAGAGAGAAAGGGATGAAGTTGGGAAAAAACCTTCAAAGCGGAAGGGCCTCCGCCATACCCATGGTACCGAACCGCATGCATAAGCTTCTCCATAGCCATTCCACACACTTGATAGTTCTTTTTTTTTTTTTTTTTTGACCTTGTCACACTTGATAGATTAGAGAGTAAATAGTGGAGTAATAAATAATGGGAGGAACGAATCAGAAATGAAGGGAAATTATTTAAAAATTAAACTAAATTTGCATGTATGGTTACATAACGTTTTGTGTTGTGGATATTAAGAGACCAAGTGGCGGTGGATGTGGCCAATAATTTTGTTTTGGTGGGAAGCCCCAAACTGACTCATCCGATCAATTCTCTTCTTCCTATGCCATTTAAGGCCTCTAGAGCTAAGGAAGTAAGGGTGTTCGTTTTCTTAGTCGCGTTAAATAGATTCAAAACTAGACAAAATTATTACTCCTTCTTATCCTTATTATAAGAGTCTGACCGTCAAATTGCGTTTCTTAAAAAAACATTTAAAAGTTAATTAAAAGCTATAAATATGTTTGAAAAATAACTTTTTTTAATACTACCCTTATTTATGATGAGACTAGAGAGAGACATATAAGTAAGAGTATTAATGAGTACTATGAAAGATAGTATGAATAAGTAGGGGTAAAATAGAAAAAATTGCATTAAATGATAACATAATCCAATGACTCTTATACTTTTGACCAAAAAAATTTAAATTTCTGACCCTTATAATAAGAACCAAAAGGAGTATTAGAATAGAACTAGATTTTTTTCCCTCGTACGATGCACGGAAGTTAAAATTAAAAATGAAATAAACTTAAGAACATAATCTTTTTGAGTAACTATTTTATACCCTGTTGTCTAATACATATTTAAACACATTAATTATTTTGTAAATTTCATAAGAAATATTAATAGTATTGATTTTAAATCATATATATATATATATATATTTTTATATATGTTTTAATTGTTACCTAAAATAGTGACTTATTTGAAGATAATAATTAATTTGTATATCTGAAAAGTCAAATATTTCAACTTAAAAATTAATACATATAGATATATTTTTCTATAAACAATATTATACTAAGAGGTATGTATGTGATAAAAAAAGAATTAATATAGAATACTTTCTTAAAAGTGTGTGTATATATATATTTAATCATTGCTCAATACTATTAAATAACTTCCATGCATTTATATATTTAATCATTATTGCTTTGCCCAATTTTAAATAACTTTCAAAATTAAAAAGTACATTCCCATAAGTAGAAATATATGATGAGTAATGATTAGTTATTGGCAATGAAATTTGAAATTAAGAATAAAACCTCCATTATGACTTTGATTATGTGAACATGTGGACCAATAATTGAGTTAAGTGAAGATGATGCAATTGAACATGTGGACCAATAGGATTGTTGCTAGGAGCTTTCAAGAAATATATAGATGAGACGAGACGTATATTCCTTTTGGTCGTTTTTATACGGCATCAACTATCAATTTTAACAAATTAAGGAATGGTAGTTGGGTCATTAAATTTAGACAAAATTGGCCACTTTTTTCAACTTCACTTCTCATTAAATGATATGATTTCACGTTTAATTTGAACCTCCATTAATGATAAGGGTAAAATGGGAAAAAAATAAATTAATGTAGCGGTTGATGTCAGGAATGATTTGAAAGATCACCAAAACCAAAAAATGGTGGTATCTACCAGCAACAACATAATGGGGGCTCTATATTTGAAACAAAAAATTTTGTTAGATGGTGCCTTATAATAGGAATCCCATAGAGTACGAGCTTTGTATAATTTCAAATATTTATTTTTTAAAAAATATAAATAGTATCTTTTTTATATAAATATTTTTAGATAAATGTGTAATTTTAACAATAAGATTTAATATTAGGAGCATCCAACATCATAAAGGCCTTTGGGAGTAAAAATGTAAATATGAAATAAGGAAATTCTAACCCTGTTCTTAACACTGTTAAACTTCTATGACTTTTTTGGTTTGTGACCGAACACACCAGCTAGAGAGTCATTGGATTGCTGAAGAAAAAAGACATTTAAAGAGTATGTTAGATTGGAGCAGAATTGCTCTATTTTTAATATAAGTGGGACAACATTGCACCCCTAAATATTTTAGGATTTTGAATGCACCTCAAAAAATATTTCAGAGTTCTCCTTACAACCTGTAGCATACGCTTAAATTTTAAAAAGAGTGAAAAGGGAAAAACAAAACCCATTATGCAGGTATACCTTTAGAAAAATATATATGAAAAGTTCCATTACCATATCGTTCTAAAAGTATGGAACATGTGACAATTTTGTTGTCCTTAGATCTTTTATGGGATATGACACTTTTCAAGTCTTTTCGTTTAATTACTATAAGATTATTACTGATTGCGTATTATAATGCTTTTGTTTCTACTTTTCCTTTTTTGGATATTATTAAACTTTTGTAATCATTTACTATTATTAATATCATTTTGTCTTTTAATAAAAAAAAATGAGATAGGACACTGAACATATATGTCCTGTCACACGAACATTTCTACAAGCATTTATAAACATATTTAGTCAACTATATATTGATTTAAAATTAATCAAATTTTTTTATGTTAAGCAAATTTTATAAACACTTGCAAAAAGAAAAGAAAATATATAAAATTAAAGAAAAAATCATGTAGCCCTATTTACAGGCATCTTTCAACATGTTTCACTGAGACCACATAAAACCTTATACCTCATTGACTCTCCATTAAAATTCAACAATTTTTTTAAAAAATTTACCCTTGTTCAATATATATATATATAGTATGCCACATGTGAACAAATTCTACATTTATACTAAACAAATGGTAAAATTATTGTATATTGATAATGCAATGATGTGACTTATAGATAAAAAAGGGTTAATATAACTTTTGGTCCCTGAACTTTCACTCAATTTTAGTTTTGATCCTTGAACTTTAAAATTTTTTGTTTTGATTCTCGAACTTTCTGTCAATTTTGGTTTTGGTCCCTGAATTTTAAAATTTTTTGTTTTGGTCCTTGAACTTTCGGTCAATTTTGGTTTTAGTCCCTGAACTTTCAGTAATTTTGGTATTAGTCCCTCAACTTTAATTTTCTTTTTAAGTTTTTTTTTTAAACTGACGGACCAATACCAAAATTACTGAAAGTTTAGGGACCAAGACCAAAACTGACCGAAAGTTCAGGGACCAAAACAAAAAATTTTAAAGTTCAAAAGCCAAAACCAAAATTGACCGAAAGTTCAAGGACCAAAATCAAAAATTTTAAAGTTATGGGACCAAAACCAAGATTGAGTGAAAGTTCAGAGATCAAAAGTTATATTAATCCTAAAAAAATTATCTTAAATAAGACCCTAGAATTACTCCGTTAGTCTTTTTTGATAATAGCTTAAGATTTGAATTGCCTTTGTTCTGTTTAGAAATCATACTTGGGGTCATGTAAGCTTTCAATATGTCTTTTTACCATTTTCTCCTACTTAACTATATTCCGGCTCCTCATCCTTTTTTTTTTTTCACAATTGCTACATTGTCTTCCATACCTTTTTCTCGCATGTACTCTATTTTTATCTATCACTTGCGCCTCTAAGCAAGTGCTTGGCAAAAAAACCAATTCCTTTTATAAAAACTATAAGTTTCAAAAGTTATTACATATTATGGCAGAATTAATAAGGTTTAACATTTTATTTGATGGCAAAATAATGTGTTAATTGATTCATATAAAATATGTTAAAAGTAACTTAAAAATATAGGAACAAGAGACTAACATTTTATTGAATTTATCTTATTTAAGGCACATATAACACGGCAAAAGCCAACTTTTCAGTCCTCTTGTTACATATGCATACCAAAGGCAAACTTTTCAGTCCTCTATCCCATACTTTGAACATGCATTTCATGGGCTATGGATACGCATGAAATCCAAGGCTTGACCAACCCTCATATCTTTTGGACCAACGAGATTCAACGTAACGTCCGAAGTTGAAAGGCATGAAGAGAGGTGGGTGATCAGTGTCCACAAACTCTTTTAATTTGCAACTTCAACATCCCTATTCCTTGGTGCTTGCAAACTTGCCACCACTGAAATTCTTGTCTTTCCTACCTTGCATAGCACTCGATGACGCACATTTGGAAACCTCCCATTGCTCCACACCTATGCATTGTATACATATTTCATTCAAAACATATGATATAGATATATCACTTTGGTCCTTTCTACAAGTCCATATCACCTAATTCTCATACACCAAGGAAATGTGAACAACTCATTAAAAATGACTTGAATTAAAGTTTTTCCAATTTTACCCCTCATTAAAAAAGTGCATTTAACAATATTTTATACATTGTATTTCATCTATTCCTTCTCTCCCTACATTTATTAACAAGGGCAAAATTGGAACAATTAAATCAATTGTTCCAAAATGGACTTCAAATAAGGACCAAAACATTTACACAAAATAGACTTATAAAGATGATCAGAGTGGTATATATATATAGACTCCCTTTAATTCATATTATAAGAGAATTCTAACTAATTCACACATGCCAATAGAAGTAGTTATAAGAGTATTGAATTAGTTAGAAAATTCAAGTGATTTCCAATATCACCCTTATTAACTATACTAAATTAGAACAACATATTAATTTCTATTCTCTCACTACTCTTATTAAATACTCATTCCAATCTACTCCCTCTGTCCCTTATTATGTACACATATTAAGAAAGTAGTTGGGAGATATAAATATGCCTGAAATACATGTTTTTCCTAAGTTTACCTTTATTTATGAGTGTGTATAAGAGATAGAAATATAGAGTAATAATGATAGGAGTTAGCATGAAATACTTAGAAATGATGAGAGGCAAAATGGGCAAAAGGTTATTAAATATTATAACCACCTTATGCAGGCTCTTATAATAACGGACAAAACAGTTCAAATTTTTTGCTCTTATAATAAGGGATGAAGGGAGTATATTATAAGAGGTAATCAACTATTTTAAACAAAACAACAAGGTAACATAGTTGAGTTATTTATTATGAATAAAATCAATGTGATTTTCTAATTTTACCCTTATGCCATTAATTATACGCACACTATCTCTCCCCTTTTTGCATTTAATATGCATGAAAAAAATACTGAAATAAAATATTAATTATCTTTACTTTTACATGTTACTTCTTATATAGACAAAAAGTTTTCATGTTACCTCTTATAATGTCAACCATAGGGAATATGGGCATACATGGAACAAAATTAATGCTTATTGAAACTATCAAATGCTTTTATAATATGAAAAAAAAAACCATCTAGAAGGGATGCTATGATATGGACCATATAAGAACATTCTAACTAATTCACACATACCAATAAAAATAGTTAAAATTAATATATTTGTAAGAAAATTCAATTGATTTCCAATATCAACCTTATTAACTATACTAAATTATAACAACATATTAATTTATACCCTTTCACTACTCTTATTAAATATGGGTATATGAAAAAAAATTAATGTTTATTGAAACTATTAAAGGTTATTATAATATGGACAAAAAAAGAATGTTCTAGAAGGGATCCTATAATATGCACTATAGGGAGTCTATGTAATCAAACCCGGCCTGGCCCGGCCGGGTCAACCCGGGACCCGGCAACCCGGCCATGGGACCGGTCCGGACAAGCAAGGAACCCGGCCTTCTTTTAGCCCGGCATGGCCCGAGGCAACCCGGCCTAACCCGGGAGCAACCCGGTCAACCCGGCGGGTTGCTGGGTTGACCCGGGTTGCATTTTTAAAAAAAATTTAGTGTTAAAAATTAATAATTTGTGTTTTTTTATTTTAATGATAATTTTGATATTAATTACTACTAGTTTAGTAACAAAAAAATTATTTGTAGGAATATTTTGTTAACATTTATCTATTTTAACTTTTATTAGGAAGAATATTTAGTAATTATTGACTACAATGTCAATGAATAATAGATTGATACTATTTATGTCGAAGAAACTGTAAAAAATATTGGATAAATATATGATTATTTTGTTAGTAGTTCAAAGTATTGAATTGGTATTTAATATTTAAATGGGATGCTGGTAAATTTTGAATTTAAATTATTTTATTTTTCACCGGTCTGGCTCACGGGTTGACTCCGAGATGACCCACTAACCCTTGACCCACTGTCTCGACCGGTCTAGATACCGGTCCGGGTTTGATAACCTTGATAGGGAGTAAGAGCCTTCTAACTAATTCACATATACCAATAAAAAAAGTTAAAAGAATTAAATTTGTTAGAGAATAGTATTTAAAATAATGTTAGAATTTATTATAGTTAATGAGAGTGATATTGAAAATCACTTGAATTTTTTAACAAATTTAATGCTTTTTAATACTTTTATTGGTATGTGTAAATTAGTTAGAACACTATTTCTTCCTCTAGTGACCTCTTCTACAAGGTTTTTTAGTCTATATTTTAAGAGATTTTGATAGTTTCAATGAGAACTAATAACTATTATTTTTTCATATATGCCCATATTTAATAAGGGTAATGAGAAAGTACAGATTAATATGATGTTGGGATTTAGTTTAGTTAATAAATGTGATATTGGAAATTACTTAAATTTTCTAATAAATTTAATGCATTTAACTACTTTTATTGATATGTGTGAATTAGTTTGAACTATTGCTCCCTATGGTCCACATTTTAGGATCCCTTCCAGAAAAAATTTTAGTCCATCTTATAAGAGCCTTTGATAGTTTTAATAAGCATTAATATTTTTCATGTATGGTATTTAATAAGAATAGTGAAAGAGTATAAATTAATATGTTGTTATGATTTAGTTTAGTTAATATGGGTGATATTGGAAATCACTTGAATTTTCTAACAAATATAATGTTTTAACTATTTTTATTGGTATGTGTGAAACAGTTAGAAGATTCTTACTTCATATGGTCCATTGTAGGATATCCCTTCTAGAAAGTTACGTTTTATTTCAAATTACAAGTATTACTTTTTTTTTTTTTGTATGCCCATACTCCCTCCGATTCACATTATCATGTGATGATTTTTAATATCACTCTTATTAACTAGACTAACTTCCAATATTATATTAATTTCTACTCTCTTCCTGCCTTTATTAAACATGGGCATATATGAAGAAAAAATAATTAATGCTTATTGAAGCTATCAAAACTCAAAAGCTGTTGTAATTTGGATGCAAAATACTTTCTAGAGGGGGTCCTATAATATGAATTAGAAGGAGTATATTTATATTAGATGAAGAGATAAACTTACATCAGCAACATTGCCAAGATTAGCAAGGAAGGTGCCAGGTAAGGGAGGGATAGGAACAAAGAAACCAGAAGGAGGATGCAAGACTTCAAGACCATCAATATCTTCATTACTACTCTTGAATCATGTTTATGGTCCTTGAGACTACAAAATGCTTGGAAGAAACCTATAGTCAATGAGTTCCAAGTAAGGAATAGCTTAAAAACAAATAAAAATCGAATGATTGTAATTTACCGACTAATTAATTTTGCATTACTTGCTGAGCCAACTGCAATGTCGGTGATGGAAACCCTCTCATAGTCTATCATCCTACACTCTAAATATTACCCCGAGGACCTTAGAGTGACAAATATGGAGCTAGATAATGAGTATCCTTTTTGTTGGAACTTATAAAATGGGTATACAAAAGTGGACATATAAATACTTTATATTATCATAGTTGGTCAACTAAATCATATGATATCATGAAAAAAAATTGAAAATAAGTATAACCAAACTATCAATTATCAATCAAATGCAAATTTCAAATGAAAATCTATCCATTTTGACCGTGACGCAATAAATACATAGTTTTTACTTTGATGCAGTTTTACAAAATAATAGATGACACAGTCAACAAATTTATGCTCAATCAACCTACCTATTATGAGTGTATCTCAAAAAGTATATTGTTTCTATTTAATGCACTTTCATTAAATAATATATGATGGGGTCAAAAAATTTGCATAGTCAATTAAATAAAAATCAAATTTGAATTTCAAATACAAATTTACCATATAATAATCATAACTTAATAAATACATTTTTTTTATTTTAATGCATGATTATACATTACTACGAAAAAGGTCTATCGAGACACTTATTTGGGCTTAATCGAGTCGGGATAGCCAGCACCGCGATATGCCCTTAGCGAAAACATAGGCCTATCACGGTGCTATTTTAACTAAGCGCCGCAATAGGCTAAAAAAACACCGCGTTAGGCTTATCAAATGCGGCACTTATTTAAAAAGTGCCGCGATAGGCTATCGCGGCGTTTTTTAGAAAAATGCCGAGATAGTTTTTTTTTTAAAAAAATAATTTTTAATATTATCTTATGTCTGCATCAATTCAAAAATTACATATATTTATGATACATATATACACCAAAAATTCATATATCCAGACATCAAATACATTTAAAACAAACATTCTAATTAGTTAATTAGACACCTAAATCATAATGCTAGTCAATAGAATTTTTACATAGTATTCGATATGTAAATCACAAAGCAAATTGTATTCTTGCTTTGTCTCCCTCTCATTCACCTCATCCTCATCACCTGATCCCAAAAATATTATGTGAATCACTATCCAAATATCAATTCACCACGAGTGAAATTGTACTTCACGAAAAAAATTACATGTACCCAATTCTAGATCTTCCTTGCTGATATCAACAAATTTCTTTTCCTTGTATGTCTGTAGGTTCTGAATGGAAACCTTATCAATTGGTTTAATCAAATAGAGAACCTATAAGATAGACCCAACACATTAAACAATGAACAAATTAAAAGGTGAAAAAAATATAAATCTAAAGCTTATATCAATTACATTCAACTTCATAAATTAAATATAAAAAGCATGCGTAATGTACCTCAATATCTTTCTGCACTAATTTCCTAGATGGATCAGAGGAGAAAGAAGAAACGAAGGGTACTAACATTACATACATTAGATATTATACTGCTTTACAATAAGAATTTGACTTCCATAGTTTACATTAGTTGGATGTAAATGAGCAGTTTGCTCCTAGTATGTAGAATTAGATTGATGAGGCGTTTGCTTCTGAAAGGAAATATTGGCTACTTTTAATTTGCTCTAAAACAGAACTAAATGATTTAACTTTGTCTTGTCTTAGACTGATCATGTGTCTACTTCTAAAAGAAAAATATCAGGTACTTCCTATTTGCTTTGAAAGAGAATTAAATGGTTTAAAATTCTATCTTATCCTTTGCTTTCTTGCCTCATCAACCAGATCAATGTAACACAATTTGTAAATCCACTCATTGTTAAAGTATGTCCGAATAATGTAGCAGAAGTTATGCTAGTGAAGATTGTTGCAACTGTTAAAGAGTACATCAAAATTGTATCTAAAAACATGAGTGGGTAGTTCAGAAAAAAGAAACAAACCATTCATTCATACAACACAAGATAAATTTAAGATAAACCAGTAATTAAAAAAAGCATAACTATTGATCTACATATTTAAAGAAAAAGGATGATTGAATCCCCTGGGCAGCATTGCTGTCTATCAAAAGCATGGTGGATTTTGAATGACCTTGCAGAATATCAAAATTACTTGGACCTGAAACATTTGAGCAACATCAAGAGAACCAGTTAACACTACCATTAGATAAAAGCCATAAACATGGCTCCGTTTGAACTATATAAATTCAAAGCTATATCAATTTTCATCAGAAAGGATTTTTACATGTAATCATAATAAGAATAAAATGGTTAGTTAATTAGTTAGTTAGGAGCTGGTTACAAACAATTTATTTTCCATTAGAGTGATTAGAGGCAGTGCCAATAAGCCTATAAATAGGAAACTATTCTCTATTGTAATTAGATTGGACTTAGACTTTACATAATGTGATGGCTTAGTGTATTTTCTCTTTCCCTCCGCTTCTCTGTTTCTCTCTTCTCTTTATGTTACTCAGTCATTCTCTTCTCTAAACCCCCTGTACCACTTCTTTCTCTCCTCTTCCCTTCTTTCCACTCTTTCACATAAAAAATTACTATTATGTATCAGATTTAGACAATCAAAACAGGAAAGTGGTTAAACAATTAAAAATGCAAAATCATAAATAATACCGATTATTTTCTAGACCATTTGGCTAGAGAATTGGATGAAAGTTTACCCTCATGTAGCAACACAAATTTCAAAACTCTAAAGCTTTGTCCAATCTAAATCAGCATAAAATATAATCATGAAAACGTTAGACACTTCACCTGGAGGTAAATGCTAGTAAATCCTTGGTTCAAAAACCAACAAATCTGAAGGGAATCTGAAAATTTAAAACTACATACTAATTGTTCTTTGAAAAATCTCTTGCACAACAATAAGATATATAACAACAACCAGCATACTTACAAATATACATGTATAAACAGCAACCATTTTAAGATGCCCTTTGTTTGCATCGGTTCTTCTAACTTCATTAAATATCTGTTATGCAAGAAAAGTTGTAAAAGATCACAAGAGTAGCAAAATACGACAGTAATGTACTAAGAAAACATTTTGCCATTTTATTTCAGAAAGGCATGCTTAGATGAATTGAGAACAACAAAGAGCAATCCAAAACCCTACTCAGACCACACATCAACAACATTCTCTTACCTACATACACTCTTTAATCTCAAAATCGAAGGAAGGAAATCAAACCCTAAAACAAAGAAATTCTTTACACAGTCGAATCCAAAACCCTAGACGAAAAAGACGTTGAGAAAATGCCATACTTACAAGCAATTGTGAAGGAATTCCTATGACAACATACTTTGACATTCTTTACCCTAACACACTCAGCTACAGAGAGAACAACACTCGGAGGTTACGACATACCTACGGATGCGAACATTGAGATATTCACGCCTGTGATTGGGGAGGATCCGAGGCTGTGGATGAAGCCTGAGGAATTTGAAGTCTATGGGGGGTTTCTGAGGGTTAAAAAAATGAATTATAACCTGATACATTTTATCAAAAGCGCCGGGGTTAGGGTTTATAAAAAATGACTAATGGGAAAATCACATTGAGGTCCCATATAAGGCATTTAATCACAACCAGGTTCCAAACAATCATGAAATTACATTGAAGTCCCAAGGGACCTGGGTGTAATTAAATTGAGTTGTTAATACCAGTTCATTGAGTTGTCACTGCACACAAAATAGTTGTCAATGGGTTGTCAATTCAATAGTTGTCAATACCAACTCTTTGAGTTGTCAATGCACACAAAATGGTTGTTAATCACAGCTCATTGAGTTGTCAATGCACCTCTTTCATTAACAACGATTGACAACTATTTTGTGTGCAGTGACAACTCAAAGAGCTAGTATTGACAATTAAGTGACAAAGCCATTTAATTACACCCTGGTCCCTTGGGATTTCAATGTAATTTGATGATTGTTTAGGACCTAGTTGTGATTAAATGCCTTATATAGTACCTCAATGTGATTTTCCCAAGAATAAATTTTCGATTGCCTATCCTAACGCTTATTATTGTAAGCACTGGGATAGGCCATAAATATTTTTTAAAAAAATGTATCCTAACCCAACGCTTAAAAATATAAGCGCCGAGATAGGCAATAAAAAGTATTCTTTTAAAAAAATAGGAAAATCCTATCCCGGCGCTTACAATTATAAGCGTTGGGATAAGGTTTCAATATTTAAAAAAATGAAAAATAAAAAACTAAAAGCCTAACTTGGTGCTTAAAAATATAAGTGCCGGGATAGGCCATAATTTTTTTTTTTTAAAAAAAAAACAATTAGAAAACCCTATCCCAGCACTTGTATTTATAAGCACTGGGATATGTTTTTAAAATTTAAAAAAAATGAAAAATAAGAAACCAATTGCCTATCCCGACGCTTATATTTTTAAGCACCGGGATAGGTCTATCCCCACGCCTATTTTCATAAGCACCGGGATTGTAGCACCGCATTAGCCTATCTTTGTAGTAGTGATAGAATAATAGATATGACATGGTTGAAAAATGATATAAAAAGTTAGAAAAATTTAGTATACGTATACTTATACCTTTACTTAGGAATCCACATATTAAATAATAGATGACGAGCATTAAAATGAACGTGAATATTGTAAAGATTTTAAATGGAATGTAGTATTTCAAACTTGGTAATGATTTAATCATCAACTGTATTAAATAACACCTACCAATTAAGGGAAAGAATCTAATTTCAAAGGCAAATTAAATATGAAATTCAAATTTGAAATACAGGTCAACCAATTATATATGAATATAATTACCTTAATTATGTGTGCGGCTAGATCAAATACGTGGTTCCAAAAATAGCATTAATAGAAGATGACATATATGAATTGGTGGATCAATAAGATTTGTGCTAGGAGATTTAGAGAAGTACTCCTCTGGTCCTATTTATAGGGCAGAGAGAGAATGTTTTAATTGGTCCTATATATAAGTCACTTCATTAAATATTTAGTGTGAATGTACAAGTTTACCCTTCATTTATTATGTGCTGACTTTATTTTCATGTGGTATAGTGGATATTTAATATGGGTAAAGTTGTAAATTTGTTGGATTTTAGTGGAAAGTTAATGAGTTTCAAGGCTTTCCTTGGTCTGTGTGAAATATGCTGGAAGTGACTTATAAATAGGACCAGATAAGTATATAATATATAATGTACACCGATCCAAGGGACACTACTCTTGGAGAAGACTATTCATAATTTTTTTCCTCTATTAGTCATAAAGTATTTCATGGGTTTCATTAATAACATCAAAATATGAATTAATTTCAATTAATTGTTCATTGTAGAGTCATCTTCATTTATATACCAATCATACAGGCTTTACATGAATATATATATATATATATATATATGGATATATATTGTGGCCGGACGTCTAAGTGTATGACAGTATAAATTTTGGTTCCTTAGGAAACAATTTGTATAGATTGTGGCAAGCAAGACGACAAATAAAAAATAAAACATAACAATTGTCAAGAAGGATTCTCATCTAGTCTTGTTTATAAGAAATTGAAAGGATAAATGAAGATTATATCTCCTCTACCTTCCTCTTCCTTTATACATCATTGCATTGAAAATTTTAATATTTCATATCTAGCATGTATAAAAAAATAGGGTTAAGGGTCAAAAATACACATATGTTTTTGTCAAAAGTTCATCTAGCACCAAATTTTTTTTTTACCAAAAATACACATGAGTTTTCAAATTAGATCAAAAGTCACATTTATAGTTATAATCCGAAAAAAATGCTTGGTGTTGGATGAACCTTTTTACAAAATCACATATGTATTTTTTACCCTAATTTAACTGTAGATGTGTATTTTTTTATCTAATTTGAAAGGTCATGTGTATTTTTGGTAAAAAAAAACATTTGATGCTGGATGAACTTTTGACAAAATCACATGTATATTTTTTACCTTTAACCCTAAAAAATATTATTACTCAAGTCTAGACCATCCAGATATAATATATAGACAATCCAAAAATTTGGTTAGCTAGCTCTTCCTTATAAGAAAGTGCTTAGAAAAAAACCACTCCTTTCTTTAAAAAAAAACATAAATTTGAAAAGTTATTACATTTTAAGGTTGAGTCAATAACGTTTAATATATTACTTGATGGCAAAAAATATGTTACTTGATTGATGTAAAATATTTTAAAAGTAACTTAAAATTAGGAACAAAAGACTAGCATTTTATTGAAGTGATCTTATTTATAACACATAAGAAGGCAAAAGCCAACTTTTCAGTCCTCTTTCTGCATATGCATACCAAAGGCAAACTTTTCAGTACTTTATCCCATTATTTGAACGTACATTATATTTCATGGGCTATGGATACGCATGAAATCCAAGGCTTGACCAACCCTCATATCATTAGACCAACGAGACTCAACGTAACGTCCGAAGTTGAAAGGCATGAAGAGAGGTGGGTGATCAGTGTCCACAAACTCTTTTGCAACTTCAACATCCCTATTCCTTGGTGCTTGCAAACTTGCCACCACTGAAATTCTTGTCTTTCCAACCTTGCACAGCACTCGATGATGCACATTTGGAAACCTCCCATTGCTCCACACCTATGCATAGTATACACATTTCATTCAAAACAAATATTATATAGGTATGCTATTCTGGTGCCACTACTACAGAAAAGGTCACTCCCATGTGTTTTATAAGTCTTTGTATATTAAGCAAATGTGTTTAACTAATTTAATATGACTTAAAATTGACAATTTTTTCCAATTTTACCCTTACTAAGAATGGGCATTAAAAAATATTTTATACAGTGTGTTCTATTTCTTCCTTCTCTCTCTGCATTTATTAACAAAGGCAAAATCATAACAATCACATTAATTGTTCTTAAAATGGATTTCTAATAAGGACAATTTTTTTCCACAAAATGGACTTATAAAAAGGACTAAAGTAGTAGATATATATATATATATAAACTCCCTCTAGTCCATATTATTAGAGCCTTCTAATTAACATAAGTTAATAGAAGTAGTTAAAATTATTAAATTTGTTAGAAAATTCAAGTGAATTCCAATATTACCCTTATTAACTGTTCTAAATTAGGACAACATATTGATTTCTATTTTCTCACTACTCATATTAAATACTCCTTCCGGTTTATAATATAAGAGGTAGTCAATCATTTCATAAAAAACAAAGAAACATAGTTGAATTATTTGTTATTGAGTAAAGTGATTATCCAATTTTATCTTTATATCATTTATTATACACTGCCCCCCTTTCTGCATTCAATATGCATGGGCAAGTATGGAAACTAAATATTTATTTTCTTGATTTTTACATGTTATCGCTTATGTGGATTAAAACAATTCTCATGTTACTTCTTATAATGTGAACCGGAGGGAGTATGGGCATACATGAAAAAAAGTAATGCTTATAATATGAAACAAAACTTTCTAAAAGGGATTCTACAATATGGACCACAAGGAGTAATAGTCTTCTAACTAATTCGCACATACCAATAAAAATAGTTAAAAGCATTATATTTGTTAGAAAATTCAATTGATTTTCAATATTACCCTTGTTAACTAAACTAAATTATAACAACATATTAATTTATACTCTTTCACTATTCTTATTAAATATGGAGATCTATGAAAAATAATTAATGCTTATTGAAACTATAAAAAGCTCTTATAATATGGATTAAAGAAAAATCTTCTAGAAGGGATCCTATTCATATGGACTATACGCAGTAAGAGTTCTCACTAGCTAATTCACACGTATCTATAAGTGGTTAATAACATTAAATTTGTTAGAACATTTAAGTAATTTCCAATATCACATTTATTAACTAAACTAAATTCCAGCATCATATCAATTTCTATTCCCTCATTACCCTTATTAAATATGGGCATATATGGAAAGATAATAGATAATTCTCATTGAAATTATCAAAAACTTTTATAATATACTCCCTCCGGTCATAATTATAAGATCACTTTGATTTTTTTGACTTTTTTTTAAGTAAAAAAAAAAGTAGTTCCAATCCAAAAAAAAACTTTTTTCCTCAAAATTAATTTATTATACTTATAAACTAACCTATAATCTAATTTCATGTGACATATGTTATAATTTAGAGGTTTAATTTGCTTCCTTAACTTCTTAAAAAAAAAGTCAAAGTTATCTTATATTTAAGACCGGAGGGAGTAGATTGAACAATCCTTCTAGGAGAGGTCTTATAATATGCACTAGATGGAGAAATAGTCTTCTAAATAATTTACACATATCAATAAAAGTAGTTAAAAGCATTAAATGTGTTCAAAAATTCTAGTGATTTTCAATAGCACCCTTATTAACTATACTAAATTCTAACATTTTTTTTAATCTCTATTCTCTAACTACCCTTATTAAATATGGTTATATGTGAAATAAATAAATAAATAAATAATTCTTATTAATATTATCAAAAAGGCTTTTATTTCATAGCTACTAGGGGCTGATGATTTAGTCGCATTGTTTGCAGCAGATCAACATATAAACAGTTCAAGTTGAAAATTTCACATTGGACCGGTTCTTTTTTCCGGATTTTTTTAACTTTTTTTAATTTTCATTATTATTAACTTTAACTTTTATTTAATTTTAAGAAACAAATTTAGGAAACCATATTTTAGTCATATTTATTGTTCTAAATGCTATTTTTCTTACAAATGTTTAATATTTAATTGTGTCTACTCTTTATAAATTCAAATCTTTAAGATTTCCATATACCTAGAAATTTTTAGAATTTTATGGTGTGATCATTTTCTTTTATTTAAACTCCAGAAATATTAAAATATTTAAGTTTAATGAATTATCCATACCCATCTATATTTATATTTTGATATTAGTGATGATTAATGTTGCTGTATTTTATTTTTGTCAATTAAATTGTATTATTTTAATAGGGCCAATTTTAACCCAAATGGATACTAGTCTGACCCACTAAACCTTAAATCATTGTCTCGACCAATTCAATGTCCGGTCTTGTTCTTAAACCTTAATTACTAGATTTTCTGCTTGTATTTCTTTTCGGATATAATGAAGTTGCCTAATTTATATGAAAAAAAAAGAAATTATCCAAGGCTATTACAATATGGATAAAAAACAAAACCTTTTAGAAGCGGTCATATAATTTGGACTACTGGGAGTAAGAGCCTTCTAATTAATTCACACATAAAAAATAGTTAAAATCATTTGATTTGTTAGAAAACTCAAGTGATTTTCAATATCACTTTTATTGACTACACTAAATTCTAACACAATATGAATTTCTATTTTCTCCCTGCGTTTACAAAACATGGGCATATATGGAAAAGAAATTATTATGCTTACTGAAACTATAAAAAAGCTCTTGTAATATGGACTAAAATTACGTTCTAGAGGGGTCCTATAATATGAAATAGAAGCAGTATATATATATATATATATATATATATATATATGAGATGAAGAGATAAACTTACATGAGCAACATCCCCAAGATTAGCAAGGAAGGTGCCAGGTAAGGGAGGGACAGGAACAAAGGAACCAGAAGGAGGATGCAAGACTTCAAGACCATCGATAAGTTCATCATCCTGAACAACAGTGACAAACCCTGGGTCAGTGTGCTCATGGACCCCTGAGAGTCCCACAGTTTCAGGAGTGAAACTGTATTTGTTCATCTTAAAATTGCATCGCCAATCCTTGAAATCCATGGGCTCTGAAAACCCTACAACACTCTCCTTTATCTTCTTGGACAAGTCTATTGCTAGTTCCTGAATTGCTTCCCCATATACCTTCATTATTTCCCTGCATGCACATCATAAAATTTAATTGGTGCTAGCTCATGAAGTTAAAGGAAAAACACTACTTTTAAATTGAAGATAAATTTAATAAGCGAGAAAATGATGACTAGTTATATACTGACTTGTCATGAGGGGAGGCATCCAACTGAGAGCAGAAGCTATCAATTTCAAGAGAGGATTTAAAATCATTGAAACCCATATTTTCATAGAGAGGATTCACAGGAAGATGGGTATAGCCACTTCCCTTAGCAACATCAGAGTTGCGTTTCTTGATCTCTATTGGACGATCATGCAAACATGTTGCCACCTTTTTCATCTCCTCCATTAAGTTCATTGGTAAACTATGGTTCATCACTCTGAAACAACCCCATTCATCACATGCTTCTCTCAGCTTCTTGTACTCCTCTTCATCTGGAAATTTCTTCATATCGATTATAGGGATGACCAAGATCATCTTTCTCGTGGTGGTGCTCATGTTGTTCGCCATTTCTTTGTGTGAGCAAAAGAATGGTACTTGTGGTGTCTTATTTATAGGGAAAATCTTAACTAGTGTTGTCTCTATCCTGTATTTCAGATGCTTACTTTGTATGGTGGCCACATAACAATGTATGTCATTAATGGATTGGTTTATCTAAACTAATTTAATTCTATAATTAGAAAGGTTATTAAACTCGTGGGTTTAGCTAAACTCGTGAGGCATATGTAAAGATGTAACGTGAACTCATATTGTAAAATCATAAGAATTTATTTATTTAACAATTAGCTACTGAAATATATAATTACATTATTAAAATTAATATATCACAAACAAATTTGTATAAATTTTAAAATAAAAAAATCTGTATTCTATAATTAATTGTGTTCAAGCAACAATCAAAAAAGTGAAAAACAATATATTCCACTTTTAATTGTATGCCTTAGTCGTCAACCTTTTTTAATATTTCCTCAAGTCCTCAATATAAGGGCCACATGACTTTATTTAGGAAAATTAAGTAAGCTAAATAAATTAATATATAGTATTTATATCGATTATTTCTTTCAAAAGTAATTCGTCTAACTTATATATAAACTTTTGAAAAGTGGTCTTTACATTCTCTTGTTGTAATATCAAGTCTATAAGCTTTGTTGTTATTGCCAAAATTAGTCGTTTGGAGTTAGGTTGCATAACAAATGAAATTGAAATTGTATCTTTCTTATCAGTGCCTTCTTGTTGTGCATTTTATTTAGCACGCTTACCATTCTGTTCCTTATTATAAGTTTAATTAGCCAAAAAAAAAATATTGTTCCTAAAATATAAGTCCACTTAGAGGTTATTGATTGTTTTCCAACTTTAACCTTATTTAATTTTTGATTGGAAGAGAGAAAGAGGAAAGAGATGTGAGAATAATTTATAAATATAGAGAGAAGGAAATTTTGAATAAGGATAGTGTTGGATAAATTTATCAATCTAAAGCATATTTAATGATCTAACTAACAAAATTCTTGGTATATAAGAATTAGTTAAAGTGGACCAATAATAAGGAACAGAGTGGTAAGTGTTTTAGGTTTGATATATCTGATTTTATATGTGAGAACCCACTTGGCTAGTCTCAAAATAATCCATATTCTTTGTTTGACCTTTCTTCATTCTTCTTTATAGTCACTTTTTAGAGCTTCTTAAACACTTTAAATGTCCTCATATGCTTATGTTCGATTGATAATGAGATCTCCAATGTGGATTTTACAAGAATATGTTCTTGCATACAACTCTATTTCTTATTATAAGTCATCTTTAAAAGAAATTGTTGGTCATAAATATATTCATTTTTAGGTTATTAATGACTATTTTTCAACTTAGAATTATTTTATTCTTATTGTAAAGAGAGAAAGAGTTTATAGATGTGAAAATGATTTATGAATGTGGAGAGGGAGAAAAATTTGAATAATGGTAGTTTTGAAGATTTTTATCCATCAAAAGCACAATTAATGACATAACTAACAACATTTGGTATGTGAGAAATTAGTTAAAATAGACTTATAATTATATC
Source organism: Mimosa bimucronata (assembly GCA_037074515.1). Taxonomy (NCBI): domain Eukaryota; kingdom Viridiplantae; phylum Streptophyta; class Magnoliopsida; order Fabales; family Fabaceae; genus Mimosa; species Mimosa bimucronata. The sequence goes on from CM073446.1 coordinate 11,154,623, forward strand.
CAGAGTGATACGGGTGAAATCTTCTAAGACTTGTGCCTCCTCATGATTTCTCGCCTTACCTATTTATTTTGCATCTTGTTGTGAAAATGGCACTTATCCCTTCCACTCGGATCAGTAAACTGAGAAATACTACTTATTCGTTGTCACTGTTAATCTCTCAAATACACTAATGCTTCTTTTTCTTCTCAAGAGATTATGTTTCTACAAACATTGTATCTGTCATGCATTCTCGCTTAGTCACCAAACCATCATATCATTTTCTCTAATGATGATGTATCCCTTTAAACTCTCATGTTGTGTCATAAAAACATACCTTTTATATTTTGACCCTATTCTTCCATACTCACAGAAAGAATTATAGATGTAAGTTGTTGACTTTTGTGGTCTTAAGGCTCTTAGGCCTGATTTAAGGTCAATCCATAACGTGCGGGGTGACGACATGGAAGGTGTGACATCCTAAAAAAATATAAAAATTGGATTAATGAGACCTAGAACTTTGTTGTGATTCTTATTTGATTAACTATATTAATCTAATAAAATTTTTAATTATTATTTGTAAAATGTTAAAAATAATATAATTGTACTTTTAACACATGAAGATACGAAATAAATTATATCCTTATGAGATAATAGATGATATCATTAGTAAGTAACTTGAAGAAAAGTAAGAATGGCTTAAATTTATGTGAGTTGAGGATCATGAAGGAAATAGGGAAGGATTAAAACAAGATAAGAGCTCATTGAATACAAAGGATAAGGGATGAATCAATACTTAGTAGGAATGAATCAGCAAGTAAGATTTAGATATAATCTTCATATGCCTTCAAAATAGAAACCACAGAGTGAGAACAAAAAAAGAAGAGGGAAAAGGGGCGAGGAAAAGGGACGCGATACTCAGTAGGATGAGTGGATACTCAGTAGGCATGAATCAGCAAGTAACACACATATGATCTTTTGATTTGATTATTTTATGTTTAAGACTATTTAAGACTTTATTGATTGAAAATCTAATTTTCTTCCAAATCGATATACAATACTTTAAGGAGCAAAATATATTAAGAAACAAAACAAAACTTCCAAGTCAATGACTTCGAGAGATAAAATCTTTGCCAGAGAGAATTGATGCTAAGGTCATATATATATATATATATATATATAGAAAGTGAGTATCTAAATAATGCAGCTGAATATTCAGAAATTCTAAAAGATCATTTAAGTATTTAACTCATCCAAGTTGTTATCAAACTAATATAAAAGAAGTTAAATACTGAACATGCAGGTTTATTTGTCAATACTCAATACTAAACATGCAGCTACTAGATGAGGTTGGCGAAAAACAAAAAAAAAGTTTGATGCTAAATGAGACAGAGAAAAAAGAAGGAAATAGGTCACAAGGAGGAACACAACATAGAAATAGAAAAAGGAAAGGCATACCTATAACTTAACCCAAATATACTTTCTTGTCTTTTTTGGTGTCAAAAATATCTTTCTTTTTACCCAAAAAATATCAAACAAAAAAGACAAAAATATATACAAAGAGAAAATAAAAGACAAAGCCAAAAAGACTCACATGTAATACTTACTACTCTTATCCAACTTCTTTCAATACGCAAAGCAGAACACCAAAGTGAGTCAATAGGCTGATCATCAGCACAATCCCATCACAACGTATTTTACACCATTGATACATCATAGACTGCACATGATTTTTCTTGCATCCATGAATACAACAGAGTTAATATTATACAACTTCTTCATGAATGATATTTTAACGAATTCTCTATAAATCAAACATTTTCTAAGAGACTTGTAAATTTTATGTATATATACATCACACCTAGACTCAAGCATCATGATCCTTGACCTATTGAAAGGTTTCTGCCAGCAGTTGGTTCCACTGGCAAGTAGGAGAGTATCGCTTCAAACTCATTCCTTAAATCAGATCTACTAGCATCGTTCCCCACAAAAGAGCTCCATCCACTTCTAACTTATTTAACCAAAAAAAAAAAATATATACTTTCTTTTCAGTCCTCATGTCCCTTCGAAACATGATTCCACTCTTTTAACCTCTCTTAAGAGCCACCACCATCATTATGTATATTTAATTGAATCTACCTTACAAACTTCAATAACAGTTTTTCTTTCGTAATCAACACTTTAATAACTAACATGTCATTCATGCAAAGACAAGTCCCTTAGACTTAAAACTCAGGTAAAGAATATGTACATTTTGAGGAATGTAATGGTTTGATTAAATGCTTTCTATTTTACTGCAAGATTCACTACAAAAAAATACAGAATTATTAACGGAATTTATCAACGGAATTCTGTCGATAATTTCAATTTTCCGATGGATTACTGACGGAATTCCGTCAGAAACGGAATTAACGAAGAAAAATATTCCGTCGATAATTTCACCGTTGCTAATTAATTTAGCGACAAAAATTTGATTCCGTCGGTAATTATCGACGGAATTCCACAGGTAATTTAGAGACCGAAATTACCTGTGGAATTCCGTCGGTAATTTTTTTAAAAAAAATTTTTAGTTTATGCCACGTGTCCCCTCTCACACTGCGCCACATGTCGCTCCCGCAATTCACAATTCACAAATTGTCTTAAATGTGACGGAGCTACAAATCGAACCCGTGACCTCCTCCACATGTGCTGATACCTTAACCAGTTGAGCTATGAAGATCTTGTGATATTATTTGAAAACAATTATATTTATAATATTTAAACTCCCACTATTATAATTATATTTGATCTTATATATACTTTACATTATATTTAAATTAATATATTATGAAATTTAATTATTAATAAATATAATTTACATATTAAGAATTATATTATTTTATATAAATAATATTCTATATTCAGATACATTAGACTATATTTAGTATTTTCATTTAATTTTTAATAAATATTCTTTTTGTGAATTGCTTTTATTATATGAAATTTCTTATTTATTACTTTATTATATATTATTAAAAATTTAAAATTAAATTTTTAATAAATATATATATGAATATATATTAATTTTATTGATATTTATAAAATTTATTTATTAACTAATTTATATATAAATTTTTTTAATATAAATTAAAGTAAATAATATTTTTGATAAATATTTTATTATTTTTTTAAAAATTATCGACGGAATTCCGTCGGTAATTTTTTAATAAATAATTTATTTTTAATATTTTTAAAAAATTACCTACGGAATTTCGTCGGTAATTTGTTAATAAATAATAAATAAATTACCAATGAAATTCTGTCAGTAATTTTTAATAAATATTTCATTTTTTATTATTTTTTAACAAATTACCTACGAAATTCCGTCGGTAATTTTTTAATAAATAATTTATTTATTTATTATTTTTTAACAAATTACTGAAGAAATTCCTGGGGTAATTACCGACAAAATAAAATTCTATCGGTGATTTGTCAGTAAATTTATTGACGGAATTTCCACTGGAAATCCGTCGGAAATTACCGACGGAATTTTATTCTGTCAGTAATTTCATGTATTTTTATAGTGATTTCTAAATGTATTTTCTTTTAAATTAGTAGTTGGGCATTATTAACTAAAACTTATTCATATAGTGTCACTTACATTTTGTCATAAAGTTCCCAAAATCATTACTCCAGCTCATATGAAGATGAATCAGAGCAATAGACAAGTAGTTCCTTAGTTTAGTTTCTTGAAGTCTTTTCTAGGGAAAAATTATGGTTGTAGAATAATTTTTGAAAATCCCAGTCTTAATATTTTACTAAAGAGATAGCTAAGGGTGGGTCAATCCATACAAGTTAATTAACATGCACATACCGATCCAATTCAAAGCATAACTCGAATAGCTAGTGCTTAAGTCGGGTTTATACTAATAAACCTAAACTTGAACTGCACACAAGAGAAATAGAGAGAGAAAGAGATTGAGCCAAAAAAAAACTCTATGGTCAGGGTGAGTTGCAAGCGAAAGAGTCACGTCCTATTTATAGGGTTAGAGTGACCACTAAATAGAAAGGTGTAGTATCTCTTTCCTTGCCCTTCAAGTAGGGATTAAAAAAACTACTATTGATTAATTTTTTAATGCAAGGTTACTTGTTCCTCAATTCTCAATCAACAATTAATGTTAATTTATCTCTTCTTTATTTAATTAGGAATCTTACCTGTTTATCAATCAAGTAGTTTAGGCCATCAAGGGCGAATTTGGACCCAAAGTCCAATATAGAGAAAAGATGTTTTGGTTTTTATCAGTTTAATTTTGTTATTTTTTATGTTTATTTTATTTTCTTTTTATTTTTTCTCGAGGCACCAGCACACTTTGGGTATGAATTTGGGAATTGTCTAGATGCACTATAAATAATAGTAGAGAGCTAGAAGCACAAGAAAAAAAATATTTAGACAGTTTTACCCTCAATTATTTTTTATATTTCTAAATTACCCTTCTCATTTTAATAAAATTTCAAACAATACCAATGAGACACAAAATAACATATTTGAAAAACTAAAAAAAATTAATATAAATTGCAACATCAAAACCCCTACCCTCTAATCTAATCAATTCAAACAAAGTAATATTAAAATCCTTCCTTTCCCATCCCTCCTCTCCCCACCCCCCCACGCCTTCATTGAGCCCAATTCACCCTAAAAGAAGATGAATTATGTTGTATTGGGATAGAAATAAAGCCCACAAGATTCATAGGCCTCAACTGGGCCATAAATCATCAATTAAGCTTAAATTGCAAGTCTTTTAGGCCATTTTCATGAAGGGTTGGAAGGTGATTTCACAAGGCTACCTCCCCCATCAAGTCAAGCAAGATACCACCTCAGTTAATAAATTGGGTAATTAATTACAAGTCCCGTGTAAGGGACTTAATTAAGATGAGGTCCCATGAAATCACCTAATTAATATGAGGTCCCACGAAGTTGTTATTGTAGGTCAAAAAGTTGTTATCACAAGGTCACAAGTTGTTACAGACCAAGAGTGATTTTCAGGCCACAAGTTGTTATGGCAGGCCAAAAAGTTGTTATTGAAGGCTGAAAAGTTGTTATTGCAGGCCAAAAAGTTGTTATGGAAGGCTTAGTCACTAACAACTTTTTGGCCTGCAATAACAACTTTTCGGCCTGCAATAACAACTTTTTGGCCTGTCATAACAACTTTCTGGTAGGGACCTCAGATTAATTAGGTGATTTCATGGGACCTCATCTTAATTAAGTCCCTTATACGAGACCTGTAATTAATTACCCCTTAATAAATAGTGATAAGGAGAAATATTTTCAGTATGTCAGACCTGCAAATAAAAAAAGTAACATCTGCTAACAGTTTTAGTGTTTTAACTCCTTTAATAAAATTAACATCTGCTAACAGTTTTAGTGTTTTGACTCCTTTAATAAAATTTTCTTGGTAAATTTGCACCTTCAAAAACATATTTGTGATAGTTTCTTTTTTTGAAAAGTTCATCAATAAATTTGCATCTTAAATAAAAAATATAATAATTTAAAATTAAATAATGTATGGCCCACATAAAAAAAAGTAATGGAAGTTTATTCAGTTAACATCATTGTTAAAATTGACTCATTTTATAAGGGTTATGTGCATTTTTGTACCATTTAAAACTTAATTGTGTCAAATACTCATAACACAACACTTTATTTTTAAAATCACACATTTACCAATATTTTTAAATACTCCATCTCTTACTAAATATAAGACATATTTACCTAATTTGATTAGATTAAGGATATTAGTTAAGTTGGTTAAAATTACATGATCTTACCGAAACGCCCAAACCACATTCCTTTATTTCTACTTTCCCTCTTTTGCTTGTTTATTATTAAAGGGTATAAATAAAGATAATTTAGGAAAAAAGTGAGAAAAATATAAAGGGGTCTTATATATAGGAACAAGCTCAACTCCCCAAATAGGCCTTATATTTAGGAAGGGAGGGAGTAATATTTATATATATATATATATATATATATTAACGTATACATCATAAAAATCACAATGTATTTTTTTAATCTTATACCCCCCTCCAGTCCTAAATAAAAGACATATTTATCTAATTTGATTTAACTAAGGGTATTAGTTAAGTTAGTTAAAATCATATGGTATTACCAAAGTACCATAATTATCTACCATTATTCCACCCTCCCCCTCTTGTTTGTTTATTATTGAAGAGCATCACTAAGGATAATTTAGGAAAAGTTGAAAAAAATTAGAAAGAGATCCAATATTTAGAACAAAGCTCACGTCACTAAATATGTCTTATATTTAGGACGGAATGGAGTATAATTCAGGCGATGCCAATTTAAGATCAACGAATATAACTTCACCTCCTCAGACTGTCACACTGATTCAGTTTTACTCTATGAACTCATGTATTCTTCCTCTTATGCCTTTGCTACTCATATGATCATATTTAATTTTAGAATAATGTAAGCTTTCAGCCCGAACTTTCTTTAATCCAATATCTGAACTTTAACTAATTACAAATAAATAAATTATAGAGATTAGAAATTAATTAATAACATCATTATGTGAAATGAAACATCATGCAAAAGATAATATTTAGAAATTTTTAGTTGTAGAAAAAAAAGTTGTGTGGTATTTGATGCAATCTAAAAAGTTACTAAAAGAATGCATGTCATAATAAATAAAATTCATCTAAGAGCATCATTTTTTTTTGATGAATCTAAGAGCATCACTTTAAAGTAACAAGGAATCAGAATTTTTTATATCCTAATTATTTTTAAAATTTTAAAAAAATTTAGAAAAAGTAATTTTTTTGTAGAAAAAACAGGTAAACACTCCAAATCTTTGAATACTCTCTGACACTACAGAGATTAATAAGTGGGGATCATTATATATATTTTAAAAAATTAGAAAAATGTTGCTACTTTACTATACAATGGCAAAATGCTTAGGTCGGGATCAATGCAACTAGAATTATCAGCAACAACTAGAAGATGATGAGATAAAAGTATAGTTTTATACTGTAATAATGTGAGAAACTAACATTCAAGTTAATCTAATCATTATATCTAAAGAGCTTAGATTCATCAATCAACTGTTTAACAATTACCAAAACCGATGTAATAAATATTATTGTAAAATCTGAAAAGGATACCTATATATATAGATACATATTATATTATTTGAAATATCATAACCAAGGTTAAACTCAAGGCTCAACACATTATTATAGTAGTTTAGTTATTTAGCATACTTAATTCTAATATTCGTTTGATTGGAATATAGAAAATGTTTGAATGATGGTGAGATATTTCATCAATTATTTGTTATCAGACGGCAGGTTATTCCTCCTGCCAAAGTGATCATATCCTTCTAATTTATATATCACTCTCTTTCTTATTATAAGTCCAACTATCACAAATTTTTTGTTCCTAAATATAAGTCCAGTTTGTGATCAATTAATGTTACTATGATTGTTTTACCCCTATGTTGGAAATAGGGAAGATGAGAGAGAAGGTTTATAATGTATAAAATATTATTTTAACACCTATTATTAAATAAGGGTAAAGTTGGAAATATTTTTGAAAATAGGAGATATTTAATACTAAAACTTCCACTTCTTAGTATGTAAGAAGTAGTTATGGTGGACTTATAATAAGGAACAGAGTGGTATGTCGATTTTTTTGGAATTTGGTTTATTTTATTGGTGGTCACCTTGTGGGTTAAACCTTCTTGTTGTCATTATTGCAGGCATTTTTAAATGCTATATATATGCATTGTACCATGATAATTAAATAATTGGATAACTTCAGCCACCTATGAGTTTGGCATTAACAAAGAGAATATATATATACATATAATACATTAATACCTATTAGCTAGGGGTGACACCGAGCACCAGAAAAGGAATTTATCATTTCTATGATATGAAACCCCAATTTGAACGGTTAAGTTTGCCATGTAAACTACTTATCTTAAAAGTTTTGGATAGGTCAATCATGTTGAAATATATACAGTTAAACACACTCATATGTATATATTTGTATTGAACGTCTAACCACATCATTTTGAGTTATATATGTGTACATTTCTCTTTCAAGGTTAAATATATATATATATATATATCTATATACATATATATATATATATATATATATATTTTTGTATAATTTTAATTTTAATTTAATTGTATTATAAGGAAAATGCACAGGTCCTGAGGAAGATATAAAATATCAATTAATTCCCTTAAAATCATCCAATTACATTGAACTCCTTAGATATCTAGGTGAGATTAAAATAAATTGTATCTGTAGTTGTTGATGTTGTTATTATCAACTCTTCAAGGAACTAGTTGTTATTGACAATTCAATAAGCAGCATTAACAACTGCTGATGTAATTCAATTTAATCTCACCCAAATTCCTAGGGACGTCAATGCAATTTGATATTTTTAGGGGATTTTGCTGTTATTTTTTCAATTCCATGGGACATGTGTGTAATTTTACCTCAATTAAGTTACTCCTCTAGTCCTATTTATAGGGTAGAGAGAGAATGTTTCATTTGGTCCTATTTATAAGTCACTTCATTTAATTTTTCATATGAATATACAACTTTACCCTTAATTTATTATATATTGACTTTTTTCTCATGTAGTGTAGTGGATATTAAATAAAAAGTTATTACATTTTAAGGCAGAGTTAATGAGGTTTGAGGTTTTCCTTATTCTGTGTAAAATATACTAGAATTGTCTTATGAATAAGACCAAAGGAGTATTTTAATTAAGATCAATCTGACCTCAAATTTACTTTGATTTTAATTATGATCAGTTCTTAATATAAGAGTTAATTGAGATATTTACTTAAGTTCTAAGTATAGAATCACAATCAATTTATCTCATATTAACAATTTTTTTAAAAATTATCCACATTGATTATTCATGTAAACATAGGTTTTATCAATGAAGTTGTTTCTAATGTAGATGATTTTCTTCAAACAAGGCAAAATGATTCTAATGCAAATGATTAGATGTGGTATTAAGGAAAACAACACATTTTTACAAATTATTAATTTTCTTAACATTTGTGAATTATCATCTAACTACTACATTTAAGATCAGATAAAGTAAATTAACATTGATTTTTTCAAAAAGTGTTTAGTTTATCATGTACCATCGGGTTTTTATTGTAAAGCACTAACTACTAATTGTTAATGAAGCTTGAATTATTAAATTTGTCCTAAATTACTATAATTTTCCAACTTTGCTCTCTTTTAATGATGTGATTTAATTTTTTTTAATCTTCAACCTCAATTAATAACAAAGGGAAATTGGAAAAAAGTAATTAATAAGACAGTTGGTGTCTTATACTTTTCCAGTCTACATTATAAGAGGTAAACAACCAAATTATACAAACCAAGAAAGCATTAGTTAACTCATTTGTTATAGGTAAAATTGAAGTAACTTTCCAATTTTACCTTTATAACATTTATTATATACTCTCTGAGTCTCTTTCCTCCCTTTTTGCATTTGAAACTTTTCTGAGTTGAAATAGAAATTAAACATTTATTATTTTGACTTTTTCATAAAATATTTGTACCAAAAATTTTTGCTAACTTACCTTTGGTAGACAATTTGAACCATGCCCCCATTGGGCGGACCAAAATTTTTTTCATGTTGAGTATTGTGACCAAAAATTGCATATAATAGGAAAGACAAGTGGAAGTAAGACTAGATAGCATAAGAAGCTGTAGTATTTGTTCATATTCCAAAGAATATAGTCAAGATTGAAAATTGATGGTGACAAAATAAATAACTTTTGGGAATTGGGCATTTTCGCATGGCATCGACTGAAGCAGGTCAATCATTGATCATACTCCCTGGAATGTATCGGCTTAGCTGGATATTATCCACTGATGTAAATTATAACAGTTTTTATTGAGTTGTGAGACAAGGACAGCATATATAAACATATTAATGACTCAAAAGTACTGAAATATTTAGTAAAATCTTAAAGGAAGAATGTTTCAATGATTGATCAAAGTCCCTCCATTGCACCAACCTAGCTGGTCCATTTGCCCGTTGTTATTCTCTTCACTTCTCAAATCCTCCGTTTCTATATTACATTCAGATCCTGGGATGAAATTCGAATAATGAACATTTAATAAAGCTTTTTGTTACTAAAATGTTTAGATGAATTGGGTCTCAAAAATTTACTAAGGTCAGGACATACCTCAAAGAGTAAATAATATTTATAGAAGTACTTATATATCACTCATTAACTAAGTCATCATATAAATGACGATTGATCTCATAACCATAAGGTTATGAGTAAACTCATTTACTCACTAAAGCAATCCGTGTTTGCTACATTTAATGTTTAATGTTGCAAAATTTCACCAATTTCTTTCTACTCAGGTTACCTAGTACATAGATCAAATTTTAGCAACTCATATTTATTTATTATTATATTTCTCATGTTTTAATAATTCATTACATGCATTCCTAAATATATATTAGAGTTACACATTTTATTTTGGTTAGATATAAAAACTCAATTAACTATATTTCCCAAAAAAATTTCATAAAAAATATCCTTATTGATTACACATAGTAAAATGTTTTTCATCAAAGGCTAATTGCAATGCGCATGATTATAAACAGTATTACAAGAAAGTCAACACACATTTATTAAAAGTAATTCACTGAATTAATTTTCATAATATCCGCAAATTAGTTATCAAACTCTTAGGAATGCCCTATTAAATATGAACGATCAAAGTTGACCCAAAAAAAAATGAATGATCAAAGTTTAAATGGATTGTTATCATAAAAAAAATATAATTAGATAGTCCATATATGAATTGAAAGTGAATACTAACTCTTTAGAGAAGATTAGACCTCAACTCTATATATTACCAAGAACAGCATTCTTTACGGTATAACATGATTTTTTTTTTTTCAACAGAAGAGTGCCATGTTCGAACACATGACTTGATAGGTGAGACTACATTGCTCTCACCATGAAGCCGGAATGTTAACATGTTTGGCAGCAAGAAATAGATCCCCAGAATTATGAACATATGAAGTTCAATGAAACTAGTTGTTTTAGCTGTTAAATAAAATAAATAAATAAAGAAATCCAGCCTCTTATCATTAGCATTTAGCCCTGTATTCCCACATATCATTCTACCCACACTTCCAAAGAGACAAAGGATTATTCCAACACTTGATAGACTTTAGAGATTTCTAAATTAGCATTCTCACCAATTTGACTATCCTCAAACTAGCAGCACCAACAGGAATTAAGATACTTTCTAAAGGTAACCTTCAGGTGAAAAGCAGAATAATATTCACATATAGATATATGCACAGTGTCACACATTGTCAGAATTCTTTCATGTCAACTCTGCTAATTTACTTCTAAAAACACACATTGCCAAAACTATACAAGCAAAGGAAGATATCCTGCCACTCAAGCTGAAAATGGAACTCACGATATATACAAAGAGCTTTCCCTCAGCAATTAAAGGGACTTATTTAGCCATATGTGCCTGTACACTATTTATCCATCTCTAAGCCTATATACATTGTCGATGTAGTCTTCTACCCCCCAAAGGAATGATCCGAAAGCTGCAGCTTCCATGACTAACCTCCTCAAGCTAGAAAATGAAGTTAAAATGACTTCTTCACTCTCGACCAACTCGCATTTCTCGTTACCGAAAAGAGCAAAAGTATAACTCTGTATCAATTTCACAGCCTCTGCAGATCTCAGTTTAGCACATCTCTGCAGTGACCCAGGGTGGAACCCCATTAGATAATCCTTCATATCTACAATTTTGTTTTCGTGCTTGGTCAGCCCTTGACCAATAGACGGTGAGTTATTCCTACGGCCGAAGATTATATCACTGAATCTATAGCGAGGCATATCATGTAATGAAAGGCCAGTCCCACCACTGAAACAAAGATCATCATTTCCCAAATACAAACTTCGATCCAGGTGGTATCTCAATGAAACTGACTTCAGAAAGTAACCATATAATATTGAGGAAACATAAATTCGGGCAAGCATGAAATGTCCAATCTTAGTCTTTGCCCAAATCTCTCTCACGCTACAGTTTGCTTTCAAGCCAGTTAAAGTTGTTACATGTTCCTTTAATAAATCCAAAACCCCCAAACTGTGAATGGACTCTAGATGCCAGTCCTTTGTGGGCAATATCTCTAGCCTACCATTATAGATGCATCTGGACAGCTTGGGAACCAAAGGGACCCTGATCTCAGAAAACTTGTAGAAGATAAGCAAATACATGATATCGAGTAAAATAGTTTGACACTGATTCTCTTTTACTTCTGCAATCCTCCTGGCATCAAGGAAAACTTCAGGTCACTTGTAATTCAAATAATATGTAGTAAAGAGTATTATGCAACTATCAGGGAAATAAGAAGTTGGTTATTATGCTGTTTAACTTGTTCAAGGCTATGACTTTAATGCCAAGCAATACCAAATTCATAAAATCATTTTGAAACTACAAGTCAATCGATCATTTAACAACAAATCACCCTGATAGACAACTAATAATCGGGCCTAAACAGAGGAGGTCTGGTTACTTGAAAAAATGGATGCTGGTTGCACAACTTTGAAGGGTTGGACTAATCAACTTTCACTGATCAAGTTGCCAGTGTTATAAATATATATATATATATATATATAAGAAAATACAAAAATTACGGAATAAGCTTGCATCTCACTCCTAATAAAATGATTTATAGCCATTCCAGGAAATATAAGGATCCTTGGTTACTTCACAAGATGTACCAACCGTTCTGTCCAAAAACAAAGAATTATAAAAGAAACAGTCCTTCATAGGGTTCCATATTCTGAGAGCTTACCAACCATAACAAAAAGCTATGTATATGTCTGGTACTTAAGTCATAACACTCTACATCCAAATACATGCAATAACTTAAATAGACCGCTAACTGAATTTTAATAAGATCAGCCCCTACAAATGGTATCAAAAGCAAAGTCATGGACACAGTCATCTGAGTGTTTGGGCATGCAAAACTGCTCAACTACAACGACAATTTTATTCCCTCTCCTGCCTTTCTAAATTACCAAAATGAAAGTTGCATGATCACTGAAAAGCCAATCATCAATAGAAAAAAAAAAAAATTAATTTGCAATAATTTTATTTTATTCATGGAACGTCAGAAAAATTATCATACCTTCCACAATATTCATAAGCCATTAAAACCATGTGTGGTACAATAAACCTCATAACATTTATAACCACGTCTCTAAATTGTAAGCAGGACCCCACTATCAGTTACAGAACAATCCCATCACAAATGGACACATAGTTCACTCATAAGGATGCAAAATTACATACCTTATCTTATCCGTCCCTAAACATAAGACCCAGTTGACTTTTTTTTTTGAAACATTAAAGAAGCTAAATTAGCCACGTAGTCCTAGCGTATTTTGTGCATCACTACATTATATGTTAACTTATAAGTAAAATAACATATTTTAGAGAAAAGATTTAAGCAAATCAATTTATAAGTAAAGCTTTTCCAAAAAAGTCAATTAGTTTCTATATTTAGGAAACTAAGTAATCAGTTGACTAAATGCACAGAATAGCTGAATCGTGTGTGTGTGTGTGTGTGTGTGTGTGTGTGTGTGTGTGTGTGTGTGTGTGTTGTAGGAGAATCTGAATAAAACTTTGCAAACCTGTGAAGTACTTCCTCATCAGAACCAGCACTAAGTGCCAAACGAGCAACAGCAGCCTCACGATCATCAGACAAAATCCTCAATTCTTCATTAACAGTTAGGTGAAACAACTGCCGATGATTCTGTAAGACGCCACCGAGAAACTTACCCACAGGAGTTTGAAGCTTAAGGGGCGAATTCGAGCTCAAGGTAACGAATTCACAGTGACTCGCATCAGTACTCGCTACAATCTTCACCGGCCGTCGGTAAAAAACACCACGCGAGGGCTTGAATAGAGAAGAATCGAAGGATTTGAGAGAGAAATTAAAAAAGGCCAAGTGGGGTTTAGGAGAAGAAGAAGAAAGGAGACAATTTTCCATGAAAAGAAGTCAAAAACAGAGAAGATGGGATTGAATTGAGGGAAGGATAACAGTGAAGGGGTAGTGTGATTGAGATGATTAAGAAGAGAATTTTTAAGGAAGGATCTGTGAGGATTGGAGAGGAAGGGAAGAGAAGTGAAGTGGATTGAGTGGAATCGACATGATGGAATGAAGAAAGGAAGGGAGAGTATTTAAGAAGTCAGTGTATTACTTCTGTACAAAATAAAAATAAAAAAATGAAAGAAAGACATCAGTGTATTACTGTGGCATAGTGAGGAATGATTTCGTGTGAGGTTGCTAAATATAATATTTTTTGTGTGAGGTAGTCGGGGTCGGCCCATTTACACTCACTTTTGAAGGTTCAGATTTTGATTTTAGAGATTTAAGAGGAAAATCGTGTTTAATGAACCGGTTTTATAGGGTCGAGGGTTTCAGAGGGCCGGCCCTGTAGGGATCAGAGTAAGCCCGTTAAGCCCGTCACATATATTTTTTAAGAAAAAATAACAACTACAAAATAAAACAATTAATTAGAGATAAAAAAACTATAATACTTAATTCCCAATATTTATCATTACTTGATAATTCATAGCGAATGACTTATTTAGATATATGGACAATATTTATTAAAATAATTAATTAAAGGTAAACATATATTTTGAGTGACTGATTTAAAATATGGACAAATTTATCATTGCTTGATAATTTTTTAGTGTCTGTGCTTGTTGGTGTTTATTTTGTAACTTAAAATTGATATTTATGTTGATGATAAGGATTTTATTACTTAATTTTTTATGGAAAAAGGCTAAAAATAGTGTATAAATGCTAACCAGCCCTGAGTCCGACCATTCGAGGGCCGGGCTTTGAAAAATAAGGATATTTACACTATCCGGACTTTTCGGGCCGACCCTTTTAAGGCCGTGACTGGCCCTGATTCCCAGCTCTATTAGTAATTGATGGCTTTTTTAGAAAATTCTTAAAGAAATCAGATAAGTTACATATAAATTGATTTATTTGGATTTTTTTCTTTAACTTTAGTTTGTTTGACTTGTAAATTGATATATATTATATAATAGTATATCACATATATTATGATTAATTAATTTATTCTACTTCTTCAATTTCTCTAAAAAAAAAATCTATTATATCTTATAAAAGTATTGAGCACCGGGGAGTACTAAGATAATAATAATCTCTCTACATCTACATCTACATCTACATCTATAAATATTTCTATCTACAATTCTACATAGATGGATTAGAATCTCTTAAGAATTTGTATATTAAGCTAAAACGATGCAAGAACTAATAAATAAATAATACCTTCAATTTCATAGTAGAATTATTTTGGTGTCCTCAGTTGTCCACTTGTAACTTTGTTATTGATATTTAATAATTTAAAGTTTTATTTATTTTAGGAGAGAAATTCTTTTGTGAATCGGGTTATTTATGGCATGTTCAATTAGAATATATCAAATTATATCATTTAATGTAATATGAAAACTTACATGATATTTAATAAATTAGTCTCATCATTTTCTTTTCGCCAATTTTTTTTTATATGTCAATTGG
This sequence comes from Mimosa bimucronata, assembly GCA_037074515.1. Lineage (NCBI taxonomy): Eukaryota > Viridiplantae > Streptophyta > Magnoliopsida > Fabales > Fabaceae > Mimosa > Mimosa bimucronata. The sequence goes on from CM073446.1 coordinate 11,170,255, forward strand.
CAATCAGCGTTTTTTCATGATCCTATTAGTAGGTGTACAGTTTTTCTCTCCTCTCTTTTATCAATTTTTTCTCCTATATAAATGATGTGATTTGTTATACTCTAATTGATTATATCAAAATTGACATAATACTCCATGTTCATATAAGAATTTCACACCTTATAATTGATGATTTAGCAACCTAAAGTTTTGTGAAATTAGTGCATCATTTGATGAGTTAAAACTTAAAACTATTATTTATTGAATTGTTTTTTCTCAATTTTTTACATTTTAAATTCAGGTTATTTAGGTAATTGTGCTATAAAATTTTTGAATCTCAAAATAGCTTCTAGCACTTCAAGTATATTGAAACGAAATCTTATTTTGAAGCCTTTAAATGTGGGGAATATTTTTGTGTCTATCTCAATATATTATTAACCATTTGAACCATTATCCACAAACATGCATATTTGTCTCCTGGTTAAACGAAGAGACAACTAATTGTTTCCTACAAGAAACGATTAAATTGATTAATCTGTTTGATGGATAATAAAAGTTATTCCTATGGTCCTAAATATATGACCTATTTAAGGTGAAGAGTCCGGTCCTAAAGGTTAGAGTTTATTGGTAATATCATGTGATTTTAACTAATTAACATTCTTAATCTAATCAAATTAAGTAAAAATGTCTTATATTTAAGACTGGAGGGAGTAATTTCGATAGCCAACATCATATAGTTAGTATATCAAGGAAATATGAAGGGTTCACCCTTTTGATGAAGCACAAAAGGTTTAGGTAAATTGGATCACGAGAGTTCATCAGTGTCGGGGCAAACATTTGGGTTCAAATAAGGCTTACAAAGGTACTTACGTATTGTCCGCTTATAAAGTCTTCAAATATTAGGTAAAAAAAAGTCTTTAAATCAATAGGATTTGAACCCACATCCTTATTTTTATTAGTCAACCCTTTTACCTATTTACCAAGTAAAACAATTTTATTGGCTGCTACTCAGTTACTGGCACCTTGTGGTTTTTTTTGTGTTTTATTTTTGGGTCAAATGTCATATTTACCCCTGAAGTGTGCATGGTGTATCATATCTGCCCTTAAAGTATTTTTGGGGTCCAAATGTACCCTTAAAGTATGAAAATTGATCAATTTCGCCCTTTAAATGTTAAAATATTAACGGTCAACGTCTACTATTTAACAGTCAACATGAGTTTTAAAAAGGTAAATGGCGAAATTGATCAATTTTCATACTTCGAGGGCACATTTGGACCCAAAAATAATTTAAGGGCAGATATGATACACCTTACACACTTTAGGGGTAAATATGACCTTTAACCCGTTATTTTTATTTTTTTTTTGTCAAAGTTATACAATTCAATTTAATTTTTGATTCTCAAGGTTCACTTGAATTGGGCTTTAGTAACGTCATTGAAGCCCAATACCCCTTTGTACTGGGCTCCACATTTATTTAGGCTTATGAGACTTTGACTTTTCAACTTGGACCAGAATTATTCAGGCTTTAGTGACGTCATTGAAGAGCATGATGCATAAGCCAGAAAAGGCCTTCAAAGCATCCCTCGCCAACTGATCTGCTGCTCTGTTAGAATTGCGAGAAATATGCTGCAAACTTACTAACCAATCTCTCTGAATTAGTGCTTTAATCTCATCAATTAAATTTCCTACCCAGTGGTCACAGTGATTACCATTCTCCAAAAGACGGAGAACTTCCATTACATCTCAGTTTCTAAAATAAGTTCTCATTCCCATGTCCCAAGCAACCTTCAATCCCACTAACACCTTCCATAGCTCTGCTGTAAGGCAATGTAACTTCATCTTTCCCAGGCCTCTTGTTCATAATGTTTGACCGCCGCCACTCCTGTATACTTTTCTCTAATGTTAGCCATCCATCAAATCTGATGGTTGAAAAATTATAAATTATTAGCTCACAAATCTCTTTCATCCCTATTTTCTAACTTACACCATCTTTATATTGTTACCACTTTTTTGTCTTGTATATTTTCAACCATCAAATTTGATGAATGGCTAATATTAAGGAAAAAGTAGGAGAAAAACACCATAAGAAAATGCAGGAGTTCTGGACTGCTTGGTTTCACTACAGTCCCTAAGAACATGTAAAATACTTTCTGAATCAGATTTACATTTAAAACATATACTATCAGAGCACGTGTCTTCGGAATCTCTCTTCGTTAGTCAACAATCTTCCATGAAGAGCAATCCATATGAAGGTTTTACATTTCTTGATGGTATTCATTTTCCATATACGCTTCCAAGTAAAATCAGCTACCGTTTGATCTTTAGCAATACTATCATCATATGCCGATTTCACTATGAAGTCACCACTACGGTCATGGAGCCATTTCACACTTTGACCCACTTGCTTCCATGATTCGCGAATGCCTATCCATGTATGTAAGGCATTAAATCATCTCTTCTTTTAAAATGAGTCCCCAACCAAGTTTCATCATGTAAGCTTGGATATGCACCTTCGTTCTCTTTAATCCCAGTCCTCCATTTTGTTTTGGCCGGCACGCAATATCTCATGCCACAAGATGAGGTTCACGTACGTGCTTCCGTGCTGGACCCCCAAACAAAGCTTTTCTTACTCTTCTCCAGACTTAACACCGTTGTTGAAGGGAGATTAGAAGTCTGCATACTATAGCTAGGAATTGCTCCACTAACTAAAGCCACCAATGTTGATCTTCCCGCTAGTGAAAGAGTATTAGTCTTCCAAGAAGTTATTCGGTTACGAACTTTTTCTACAATACCCTGAAAACTCTCCTTCGTCACCCTTTTGTTGTGAAGCAGAATCCAAGATATTTTCCCAAGTCTGCTGCCATTTGAAAACCAAGAGTTTGGCTTATCTCCCTTCTTCTGTTATGATTCACATTTTTTGAGAAATAAACTCTTGCTTTGGAAGCATTCACTTTCATACCCGAACTAGCACAGAAATCCTGTAAACAGTTTCTATCCTCGTCTGCCTTATTATCCAGAGAGGCTTCTGCAAATAGAATAATGTCTCAACAAGATGATTAGATGAATTCAACTCAAAAAGACACTTCCTCAAAAATTGCCAATTAATTCTATCATAGACATTTTCTAGATCAATTTTGATAGCTATAAATTCCTTACGTCTTGACATGTTACGTACGGAGTGAACAACCTCCTGAGCCAGAATAATATTGTCAGAACTATACTAACCCAGCATAAAACTACATTAACTCGGAGAAATAATATTTGCCATCAATCCCTTTAGTCTATTTACATTCACCTTCATTATGATTTTAAAAATGACGTTACAAAGGCTAATTGGGTGAAATCTTTCAAATCCTCCAGGTGATCTTTTTTTGGAATCAAGATTAAAAGAGTCCCATTGACACTTTTAATATTTTCCGGATTACACCATAGACTTTTAATGAAGTCACAAACAGACAACCCCACATGCTTCCACTGGCGTTGTGGTAAAAGAGAGCATTTAAACCATCCAATCCTGGGGCCTTGAGAGCCCCCATATTAAATAAAGCCTCTTTTATTTCTGCATACACCACCTCACGTCATAAGTTCTACAATGCCCCATCCTCAATTCTTGGTACAAGGGTCAATGGAATGGATGGAGTTTTTCCCAAATGCTTCGTCACCCACTTATCGAGATATAAATCGGATCATCGCTTCCTTCTCCTAAAGCTTGAAGGTATGAGAAGTTCGGCCAAGCCAATGCGGCCATTTAGATTTATTGCAGCTTTGGCACTTCATGAAAATTTTGAGTCTTTTGTTGAGGAAAACTGGTTGGGAAATTTACCGTGGAATGATGACATGAATAACTTTACTAATGCTTGTGTGGATTGGAACAAATGGGAGTCCGGCCACACGAGTAAGAGGAAAAAGAAAATTCTAGGGAGACTAGATGGTATTTCCCGTGCAGAAGCAACATATGGGCTGTCGAGTAGGCTTGAAAATCTGCAGAATGAATTGTGGCAGGAGCTCGAGTCAGTTTTAATGCAAGAAGCTTTAATTTGGGCGCAAAAATCTAGAAACGAATGGACAATAAATGGAGAACGTAACAAGCCATTTTTTCATGCTTGCGCCACTGGCCGGCATAAGAAATCCTCTTTTTCCCTTGTACTCCCTCTGTCCCATAATATAAAGTCTTTTTAACCGAATTACGGGTTCTTAAAAAATTAGTTAGAGTTAGTTAAAAACAATAAATATGTAGGAAATATACCATATTACCCTTATTTATGAATGAGTAAGAGAGGGGATAATTATGAAAAGAAGATGAAAGAGAATGTGTGGGAACATTAATGCATGGGTAAAATGGGGAAAAAAGCATTTATTACTCAAATAAAGTCAAATAAGATCTTATATTGTGGGACAAGATCATTCAAAAAAATGGACCTTATATTATGGGACGGAGGGAGTATCATTTTCCCTCATTTTTTCTCTTAATAACTATTAGATCTTCTTTCAATGGTTCAAATTTGATATTTATAATATCATTATTGAAAATCAATTGAAACATATTTTGTAGAAATCTAAATATGAACAATTGAAAGAAGATCTAATGGTTATTAAGAAAAAAAAAGGAGGGAAAAAGATATAAGGGAAAAGGAGGCGTTCCTCTCCCGGCATGAAAGATATTTTATTGGGGCGTTAAGAAATAGTAATAGAGAATGGGTATATGACAATCAGGAAATTAAGAGTTTGGTCACTTCATATTTTCATAATTTGTTCTTGGAGGATGAAGTGCTCAAAAACCCCGATCTACTGCAAAACAGCTTGAGAACTTTCTTAGTATGCACCCAAAGCGATAAAATAGTGTAATAATAGTACTTTCTTAATGTGAAATCTTGTAGAGTACTAGTGCTATACCCATATAGAAATATATTAGATCTGACCAATACATCTTAAACTTGGAATTTTCACTGATTTTCACTAAAATTTTATTACATGAGAAACCTTAAAATACTTTTGGGGTAAAGTAGCAATTATAACAGTAATGTTTTGTCAAAGGAGCATCTGGCATCATTAAGTTTCATAAAGTCCAACAATACACATAAACATTGGAAAACTGAGCAAAAGTACCACTTCGGTCAGTTCAGTAGTAATGTCCGTGAGTTCTCTATTAAGTGGGTCCTAGAAGACGTTGATGTGGCATTGAATGGTGCTTGCAATGGGCTACGTGGCATTAGTAAGGGTTACATGGCATGCTTCCTTAGTTAAGGTGGCATTAAATGGTCAAATGCAAAGAGTTTTTGGCAAATAAAAACAAAAAGGGATGGATTCAGAATTAGGGTCAGAACTCTAACTCAGAAATTAGCGAGAGAAAGGAAGAACGATGCGATAAGAGCGATGAACGAAGCGATGAAAGCGAAGGAACGATGAAGAATCGATGAAAGCGAAAAAGGGAGAGAGCAAGAAAGTCGAAGATCGAGAAAGCATCGAGCACCAGTGATAACAGAATATTCTAGGGTTTCTAGACAAGTTGGAAGAGAATCTTATAGGTAAGCATAGATTAGAACAAAAAGTTGTTCTTTAGCATGTGAATAGTGAAATGGCATCTTAGCCCTTGTATGTATTTGGTTAATTTCAGAGGGAATGCCGACAAAGAAAGCAAAGGACGATGGGAATACGGGGCAGAATACGATGGAGGGTAACGAGGAGAATACGAGGGAGAATACAGAGGAAAATATAGACAATACCGAGGTGGATACTGAGGGCATCAACGATCTCGAAAGGCAGGGTAAGTTAATCAGAGCTTTGGGTAAAATATGTGGTATAGCAACATCTAGCTGGGAAAATGCAAAGTTAAGTGGACATAGTAGTTTCCTTGAATTATGTATGAAATATGGTTTAAATGTGAATGAGAGAGCTGGTGATAACCTTGGGATGGCCGAAAACATTGTTGGTACTGAAGGGGGTCAGAGAGTTTATGAAGAAGAAGACGGGATTTTGGACATAGAAATGGTGGATGAAACTGAGGATTCATTCGAAAATGGAGGTTGTACACAGGACGGTGGTGGCAGGAGAACTGAAAAATCTCTAGAGAAAGGGGAAGGAGTGGTTGAAGGTGGCAGTGAGGTAGATTCATTTGATAGTGAGGATTGGTTGTACATGGGAGATAGTGGAGCTCAGGTACAGAAGAAAGTGTTGTTGATGAATTTGAATTGAGTAATATGTCAAAAGAAGAGGGTGAATTGGGCATTTACAATGTTGATGGGCCTCCAGTAGAGAGGAATGTGCTTGCTGAGAATAAAGAGCCATTGTTATACTTGGGCATGACTTTTGCTGACAGACAAGAGTTGAAGAGGGCTGTTGATAAATATGCAATTACAAAGGGGGTTAACTTGAGAGTTGTTAGAAGTGAGAAGAGGCTAGTTCAAGTTGTATATGAGGTGGGCTGCCCATAGATGTTGTATGCATCCAGTGTTGGGTTAGATGCTGGGTTTAAAGTGAGGACTTACAAGCATGAGCATAGCTGTGTGAGGGTTTATAAGAATGTAAGGGCAACAGTTAAGTGGTTGGTCGAACTGTTTAAGGAAAAAATTCAAGAGAGGCCTCAGTTTACTGTGAACGAAATGAAGATGGAGTGTGAACGAGATTACAATGTTCATGTGAGTACTTACAAATGCACAAGGGTGAAAAGGAGAATAATGGAGCACATAGAGGGGAGTTTCAAAGACGAGTTTACTAAGTTAGAAGCATACTGCAATGAGCTGCATATTTCAAATCCAAGATCAGATATTAAAGTGGAGTTAAGCAATGAAGCACTTGAGTATGGTAAAAGAGTATTCCTAAGGATATATGTGTGTTTCAATGCTTCGAAGGTATAATTTCCCTTATTGCAAGGCTGAATTTTTTATACAATTTCATGAAGATTTGTTCGATTATAATATTTAATTTGATGCAGGTTGGTTGGAAACAAGGATGCAGACCATTTATTGGTGTTGATGGAACATTCCTAAAGGGGAAAGCTAAAGGATGATGATGCTTCACCACCGGTCACCCAAGCTCAGCTCCTCCTTGTGTTGATCTTAACCCTAGACAGAACCGATCAAAGAAAAAGTGGGAAAATTGATGAAAGAGCTAAGGTTCCATTAGTTGACATTTTTGTAAAATTCAAAGTTAAATAAATTATTTATACATTGATTTTCTTAAAAAAATTTTAAATTATTTTTTTGACTTATAAACTGATATATAATATAATAATATATTGAATATATTATAATTAAGTACCTTATTTAGTTTTTTCAATCTCTAAAAAAGTCAACTAGATCTTATATTAAAGAATAAGAAGAGAACAAATTGATAAAAATCATACAAAAGAAAATTGTAATGTACCATTATTAATTTAGCTTATTCAATTCTACATTCACAACTATTTTATATATTCCAATATTATGACTAGATATAAAGAGATATAAAACGCGCGGGCGCACACACACATATATATATATATATATATATACACAAAATCAGAAATGCGGTGGGTAGATTGAGAATATTTGACGTCAGAAATGGCACCGAAGATTTCCTTCTTCTTTTTTCTGATTCAGTGGAAGGAAAATACTACCATAAAGTTTCGGCAAATAAAAAAAAAAAAAAAGATAAATGAGTGTGTGTGTAAGAAACAACTATGCATAATGGTATGTATTTATTGAAAATTTCGGTTTTCATTCTCATTACAGGATTTGGACATATAAAAGATGTAATATATCTTCTTATATAAGTTTTTCTATGAAATTTTATTTGAAAAAATGTCAAATATCTTTATTTACAGTTAATGTTATAGATACTTCATATTTATAAATCCTTGCGACGTATTTATAAAAGGATTAATCTCAGTATCACACCTATATGCTTAGACATGATACTTATTGAAAAATATAGATGTAAACCTCCAAACAAAAAAAAACGCTAGCGGAGCTCCCACTCTTCTCTCTCAGCCTCCCACGGAATTTTACAAGTTATAACATTGAAATTTTGTTTACACCTACTTATAGGTGACAAAATGTTGGGGGGTTCACCACAACAAAGTCCTCATAGAATCTCTCGACCTTGGGACTTAGCCATGGTTTTGTTGTGGGGAAACCATGACAGAGTGCCATCACAGGCTCTCGGCCTGAGAATCCTCTCTAGCTTGCCATGGGTTCACTACGATGAACCAATGGTGAACTTGCACAGAATTTCGCTCCTTGATTATACCCTCTAATCCTCCAATATTACCACAAGTCACTTCAAATCATAGATCAAAATCCGTTCTCCCATAATTAAACACATAATCTAATCCTCAAATAACCCAAATATCACAATATTATAATCCATATTAATTAGATCATAATCCCATCACTAATCCTTAATTCAAAATTTAACATGTACCACTAAACCAGTATAAATCATTCTTTTCTAAGACTTGGTGATAAACTTCTAACTCATTCTATTTGCTCCGTTTTGATACTCTGGTTTCTCTTCACTGATTATTTCAATAAGCTTAGTAAGCTTTTTATAAAATACCATATTCACTCCCCCTATTGTATATTTCTCCTGCCTAACAAAAACTTATACATATTTGATAGTGAAGATTAATAAGGTAGAGTTAGTCAACCTCTTTAGGTAAAAGATTGAATATCGGTGCTCAAAGGATGACAAAAGCGGCACTTGTCTATCAAAAGGAAAGAACTAGGTTAACTGCTAGGAATACTTAATGATCCAAGAAGGATTTTGTTTAGTTGGAATCGCGATTAAAGTAAAATTGATGTTTTTGTATTGATCTATAGAAGTACAGGAGTCAATTAATAGCGACCTATCTCAAGATTATACTCTCAACAACCATGTTAGACAAATTTGTTGTTTTCTTATATGTATTTGAATCGTCACTTTTGATTTCATGTTAAAATAATTCAACCAATTGGCAGATTATTTAGCTCATTAAGGTGATCAAATGGATATGAAAAGCATTATCATGAATATTCATCCTACAATGTATAGTGACTCTCTTATAAGATCTCACTTAAAGTATTCCTTTAGTAAGTTGATTGTTATCATTTTCTAGTGTTCTTTTTATTAAAAAAAAGTTGGAAAAATTACACTCAGATCCTAAGCTAAACAATTTACTACAAGTAGGCCATTTGAAATTACAAAATCACTACAAAGCCTCGAAGGTAAGATATTCCAATTGTAAAAATACATTCTTACTCTTGCCCTCATTCATTGGTTATTTATTGCTTTTGTCATTGTTAATAACACCCATCACTTGTGATAGCATGCTATGAGACGTTCATTATGAAATTCTTAAAGGCCGGTATTATCTTCAAGACACCACAAGCCCCGTTAATAGAAGCTTAGTAAACGATGGGATGTTCAAGATACCAGAGACAACATTTCGGTTTCAATTTGCTATATCAAGTGCCCATAGTGTTAGTATACATGATGAGAATATAAATGAGGCCTTAACCATGAGTATTCAGGCCCATTTGTATGCTTTTACAGCCTATAAGAGTTTGAACTCGTGGTAAAGCATCAAGGTCCAGTAAATTGGTGTAACATAGAGAAACAAACCCAACAAGATGATGGACAAGGCCCATGTGCAGTCCACATTGAAAAATTTACTTAAAACACCATGTGACAGCATGTGCCTTGAAGGGGGAGCATGAGTAATGTCCAAGACTCTTAAAGAAGTATCAAGAAAGTGTCATTATGCATTTGTTTTGATATTTTTTATTTTTAGAAAGTTTCCTATTTTATTTTCATTGAATAAGCTCTCTTGGCCAATACTTGTTCTAGAATCTTTCTTTTAGTTTCCTATTTAAAGTGGCTTGTTTTAGTTTCCTTTTTTTAGATAGCTGACTTTTACTTCAAGTTTGAGTAATTTTCTAATTCCTTTAGGATTGAATGGTGCCAATGAAGCGAATCAATCATCTATAAGGTATCATTTATAATTGGAATCTCTTATTCTCATGTATATTTTTTTTTTGGGTCAAAAGCCTCATGTATATTGTGACTTTCTAGTAATTTGATTATTTTAAGAGACTTAGTCGTGTGCCTTGCTACTTGGCAGTTGGCATTGAGCGCTATTTTTTCTTAGAAAGAAGTAGGCTGCCAACCTACACAAAGGAATAAAAAAGAGAGAGAATTCAAATCAACAAGAAGTTTGTCATTAGGATAAATAGAAAGGTATAAGGCTTTTTTTGGATTTTGCATTGCTAGGAGTAAATTTTATTTCAACAAAGAAAAGATCGAACATTGGGGCTCCTGTCTTTCAATTTTTAATTTAGATGCCAATTGCTTTTGCTAACTTGAAGACCAATCTTATGTGAGAGCTTTTTCCGTATAAAGGACCAAAAGATATATGGGATTTGTTTTTTTTTTTTGCGGCCAGCTTTACCCCTTTAGGCCTAAAGAGAAAATTGAAGAGCCACTTGTCCAATTTCAATAGGCCCAGGATCGAATAAATGAGTTAAGCTTGCACAAAAATTAAATTTAAGACTTTTGCGACAATTATTTGATATTAATGGTGAAATTAGTTGATTAAAGAATGAATGACTTGTCCTAAGCCAAAAAAAAAAAAAAATTACACACATCTAATACCAAATAGGGAGCCAAGAAAAATATTACATCATGGTTTTTGTCATATAAAAGATGAAATAATTAACCAATTTTTTGGTCCTGTGTAACAACAGTTAGCCCCTATATGTCCTTGTTTTCCCTTACCATCGTTGTGCTTAAGTTGGCTTCATGCATTAATTTCCCTCATTCTTGAATTGAGACATAATATTTGTTTGAAACGTAGCTTTTAAATAATGAAGTTGAAGTTGCATTTCCACCATACTTAAATTGATAAATCTTTATTTAAGGTTTATCTGTCCCACAAGTTACAACGACTGAATCTATTATATAATACATGTCCATACTGTATCATTACTAAAACGACAGCTCTTCACATCAGCATTCTTTCAAAAGTTAATTGAAGCTATTCATGGTTCAGGGTAAAATATTATCAAAACAAATTAAGCAGTTTAAAGGAAATCCAAGAGTAACAATGCACAAAAATAAATCACAGCATCTGATTTAAGCCACAAGCCCACATGGCGTATCAGTATCCATGCTTGTAGAGAACTTGTGATACAAAATGACAGCCATAGGCTAGAGCGACAGCATATTCCTTGTCAGTGTTGCCATTTCAAGCTAGAATATAGATGAAACAAACATCAGCACATGAAAGATTTCACTGCTGTTGTGAGGCTGAGGTTGATGCTCCCGTTTCAGCTGGTGCAGAACCACTAGCTGGTCCTGATCCTGTTGATGCCAACCCTGAGGGAGCAGATGAACCCGGCTGCATGGATTGCTGATACGGCTGGTTTACAGCCGGTGGCTGAGATGTAGCCATCCCATGGTTATATGGTGGCGGGTACTGTTGATAACCAGGTACAGGTGGCATATAACCATATGGGGGAGGAGGATAATACTGATGATGGTGATATTGACCAGGTGGTGGAGGCATCATTGGATGGGCAAAATGCTGTATTTGCTGCTTCTCCAAATTGGGTTTGTTGTTCTCTCCGGTCCCAGTGCCCCCACCAGGAGGACCACCTTCTTGGGACGGAATAACAGCACCCATTCTCTGAGGATCCATTGATGGATAGTAACTTCTATCTTGCTGAGGAGGAGGTGGAATGTTATAGTAATGCCCCTGGGTTTGATCCTGGCTCTGCTGCTGTGATATGACGGCTCGAGGCAACAACCCACTATGAGCCACAGATGCATGCTGTCTCGCTTGATCAGAACTTTCGGAGTCAGGTTTTGCAGTCTGAGGTCTACCCCACATTAGTTTCAACCTTAGGCCCTTGATAACTAGCTTGTTGGAGAGCTCTTCTGCTGCTTTTTCTGCACCTTCTCTTGTTGTGTAGGTTACAAAAGAACAAGCCCTTTGCAGAACCATCTTGATGGATTCTATTTCGCCATGGGCATAAAAGTGGTCGCGCAGATCCTGCTCACTGACCCTAGCATCAAGCCCACCAACATAAAGAGTTCTAATGGTCTCATCCTCTGGAGGTTCCAGAGAGGTCATCTCTCCTGCCTTGCCAAGTAACTTCAATGCCACAGGATCATTCACCCTACAAGTTTAAAAGTACACAGCCAACAGAATTTCCCATGAGAGAAAGAATGAAAATTAGAATTTGAAGTGACAGATAATGTCACCATGTTATGAAAGTTAACATAATACAAATATTCAGTTAAAAGAAAATTGACAGTAAAATTACAAGTCAAAAGGAAAATAATGTGAGATAAAGGGTAATTATTCTAATCCCCGTCATAAGGAATTACAAAGTATAAGAAATTATCTACGCAATAAGTTAATCCAATTTGTTGATTGTCACTCTTAATGTAGACAAAATGTAAGAACTACAAACAATGTAGCTAGCTAAACTTATGTGAAGTATATCCAGAAAGAAGACTTAAATAAAGTACACCACCACTAGCCAAATGTTAGTGAAATAACAAGCTTGCAAATATACTATGACGATTATATTCCAGTAATGTAAAAAGATCCCCCAACTAAGAACCTCAAATGCTAATCTATATATCTGTAATATAAAATTTATACGAAGCCACACTATAACAAGTTATGAGTAATGTGGCTCATCTCAATCTCAACAAAATCCCAAATCTACTTCACAGTAATGTTCACACGAAAAAAGAAAAAAAAACACTCAATGTAGAAAAACTCAAATGATATATGGCTCTTAAAAGCACAACTGTATCAAGACATGGCGAGAAAACAAACGGAAAACTTGTCATCATGGTTCTATAGCAAGAAATCACAAACAATGGATCAGCTAACATGATTGTTTATGACACAACAATGAGCTCTTTACCACAGACTCCCATGCACAGAAAGCTTGAGTCACTACTCAAACAATTGTGGAGGAGGGGCAGGGGGCAAAAGGGGGAGGGAGAAATTACATAAAAAAAAAATACACAACCAAAGTAGGAAGCCATTTCATACTACACATACCCATAATAACGATCTTTGATATTTTGCTGTGACAACTCCCCGGTCACTGGCATTTCATGCCTATAAGGGCACTCAGCTCCTCTGGTACACTCACCCCTTATGTAGAAACTGCAAATATGAGCCCGGTTTCTTTTGTAGTATGGTGTTGTCCTTTGAAGCTTCAAAATAGTATCATTTGGACGTACTTTCCCATACGAGGATTCATAATCCAAACCAGCTCGAGTCTGAATCATAGTTCAATTGTCAGTCAGAATTGATCCGATGATTGATAAAATTTCAAAGGAATAAAAGATCAATTCCAGCAGTCCAACATATATAAATTCAGCTGAAACTGAAAGAATGGGAAGAAAAAGCAATAATGAATGTATAAATCCAATAGAATTCAATTCTTCAGATTGAACTAATAGAAAAGGCTAAAATTTGATGAGACAATGTTATGACAGAAAAAACAACCACCGTATTGACATATGATCATAGGTTGCACAAGGCTTTCGGAATTGTAGCTGAAATACAGCCACATAACCACAACTTCTTGATTGCCAAAAAAAAAAAGGTTCTTAGTAAATATAAAACCCTTCCAGATATAAGACAAGGTTTATCTGTAATAAATAGCTACTGGCTTCTGATAGTTTGCTGCAATTTCTATAGTGAATTCATTTAGTTATTTAAAGTAGTTTTCAGGTAACTATAATTAAATTAGAGTCAGTGTAAATAGTACATGCATAAGACAATCCTATAACATTTTTCCTAGTAAATCAAATTTTATTATTCCTACACAAAGCTCTTATGCGTCAAAAGTATTGCACCTCATTTTTTTAAAAAAAAAAAAAAATTGAATTGTAGATTGAAGATGGCTCTCTTTGTTGGCTTCTAGAGTTATCCATCTATTACATTCTAGGTAACATCCTACAACAATGCCTAACCTTTCTAATGCATTTCTGTCATTCTGTCGTCCCCCTACATCACTTCCTAATAACTCATAAGGACCAGAGAGAAGTCAAGAGCCATCTCCTTGACCTCTTCCTTTTCTTTATCTATGTAAGTAGATGATACATTCAACTAGGCTACACCAAGCTATGCAGCATCAACATATTTATAAATGATCATGACTTGTATGAATCAATTTGACTAAAGATAGTCCAATACTGTATTAAATTTTATGATGAGACAACTCAAAATTGATTCAAGCAATGATAAGAAAAAGGAGTCAATTAGTGAAACTTGTCAAAATAGTAAAAGTAGAATGCGATCATTCAAGATATTCCAAACAAAATAAAACATTAACTATGAAAATAGGATAAAACAATGTCTATCTCGTGATGGTGATAACTATAGAACACAATGCAACATTCTTTAAAATTACGTGCACGTAGTGAGTAAAAAACATGGTAGTAAAACCAACCATACCTTGCGATCGTGTTCTTCAGCAAAATACTCCCGATTAACATCACTCTTTGGAATAGTATCATGGGAACTGATGCTGAGAGCTGTATCTCGGACTTGAACTGGTAACCCATACTCAAGATCCAGAAGGCAGACTTGACAAACATTTTTCAATTTACTACATGTTTGGCAGATTTCACTTTTCTTATATCTTGCATCTCGACCAGGTCTCCATCTAAAAACAGTAAATGGCCGTGTGCAAATCTTACACTCCTTATCATAATCAGCCCTTGTCTGCATCCATAATTACCCATGAAAAAAGAAATTAAATAAGTTAGATGAACAAACTTAACTTCCTCTAAGAAATATGCAAAAGTTTGAAATGATTTTCGTAAACTCTACTGAAACCTTATAATGCAAAACCAAAGGCAGCCTACTAATTTATCACTCTGCACAAGGAAAGCTTAGTTTTCACGAAGAAAACACGATTCAAACACCCATTACTAGCTATCGGTACTGGACCATGCATTCTTCCTAGTTGTTACTTGCTAATATAGTTGGGTCTGCAAGTTCGTTCGTTATGTGCTAGATAAACCAAAATGAATGTGTTCCTTTAACTTTAATTTCTGAGAGAAACCCTTGGGTACAAGAGCTACTTATAAACTAGAGACTAGCACCCACTCACGCACCAGTTCACAATCTCAAAAACCTCAGTGGTTATACAATTGTATCAAAGAACCATATTCCAAAAGTTAACTTACTACGTAATAAAGCCAAATAATTCTATAAGCCCCTCATTTCAAAATCCCATCAATATTCCAAATTCATATTTCTTGGCGCTCAACAGAATCCAAAAGAATTTATAAAGTTCAACCTAAACAGAGAAGAGAAAAATGCATACCATGCGAACATATGGGTTGTCGCCGAGGCATGATTCACATATAATAGGAAAGTCAGATCTTTCCCAACCGTCTGCTTCATGATCTCTAAGCAACCTATGCGCCATGCCCAAAAGCAAGTGTGATTATTGTCGGATCTGAATTTGCCCGCTCTCTACAAAAAGGGTCAGATTCTGATTAGGGTTGGCAGTGAGGGAAAATCCCAAAAAGAGGGGTGAAAGAAGAGAAACGACTCAAAGAAATTGAAAATTGAAAATAAATCAAACTCAAAAGAAATTGAAATTAAGCAACAGACAAAAAGAGAATACTAACCGGTTTCAGCGAATGGTAAAGAAGAAGAAGGTGAAGAAATTTCAGCGTAGGAAGTGGGTAATGATGAAAACTTAGATTCCCAAAGGGATGATGAGCCAACGACTTGGGGCTAAATCGACGATACGATTCAGACCTTAGAACATTTAGAAATTTCGGCCGGCGATGAGAGACGAGAGGTCGAGAGAGATGAGAGAGGGCGAGAGGCAGACGAACGACGGGCGGTGGATGGCGAGGCGAAAGGTGGAAGGAAGGAAGGACGGCGGCCGAACGACGGACGGACCTGAGAGAAGGAAGATGGCTCGAGAATGAGGAAGCACGGTGAAACGAGAAGGGTTTATCGGATATAAGGATAGAATTGGAATATTGAAAATATCATATGGGTATTTTAGTCCAGAGCAAACAGATTTTCTCTCCCCTCCAAAAACAAATATCATATGGGTATTTTAGTCCAGAGCAAACAGATTTTCTCACCCCTATTTTGGAGGGGAGCTGATGGAGAGTAAGGGGTTACTAAAGGACAAAAAGTCTCCCATCCCCTCCGCTCAATTTTATTTATCCAAACAAGATTTTTTAGCTTATAACCCCCATTCCTTCACCTCACCTCTAAAACCCCCAACCAAACAGACCTTTAGGGCCTGTTTGGTTTGAGGGGAGGGAGGGAAGGGAATGGAAGGGGGGAGGTTTTAATGTTACTTTGTTTGGTATAATTAAAAGGGGAGGGAAGGAAACTATTTTTAATGATCATTTGTTTGGTTCAACGAAGGGAGGGAGGAATGATAAAGATTAATTTACCATTTTATCCTTAAATGTTAGTTCATAAATTTTTATCATATAAATTAACTTAGATCTTGACTCAAATTGCATACTTTATTAAAAGTCATTTTGAACTTGTTATAATATGTATAAAAATTGATATAATAATATTTTAATTCTAATTCAATTTAATAACATGTTTTTAAAAAATCAAATTAATGAATTTTATTTATTTTTCCCTTCACAAATCACAATACCGTGTCCGCGAAAATCAGCCAAGGGAAATGGAAAATCAGCATTTTCCATTGTGTTCATGTGTTTGGTTGCCAGATTCATCTGATTTCCTTTTCCGGCGGACGGTCATTTTCCTTTAAAGAAGGGAAAATAGCTTCCCACCTATTTTGGTGGGAACCCATTTTCCATCAAGTGAGTGAAGATCTAGATGACCATTTTAGCCTCATCCCTGTTCTTCTCCTTCTCCTTCTCCTCCTTCAACTGTTACTTCACCTCTTTCTCTCTCTCCACACTCAACGACAAAACAGAGAAGAAGAAAGAGAAGAAGAAAATGCATACCTCAGTTCTCTACATCTACCAACATTCATGGAAAAAAAACTCCTTTCCTCCTGTCGTTCGAGCCTTCGTCACCACCAGAGCAATTGATTTTTTTTCCTGAACCAGAACAGTCGAATACAGATCTGAAGGGAGTGAAGGGGATGAATAAGACGTACTGAAGGGTTTTAAGATATTTATTGCTACAGTAATTTTTTGACCAATATATTTATTGCTAATTAAAATTGCTGGAGACACTGCCACGTTATTGCCAAGGAATAATGGCATTACACGAACACTGATATAGTGATATGGTGTTATTTTAAGTTTAGTTTCTAATTTTGCATTTGTAATTCGGTATATAAAAAAAATCCTAATATTAATTTGAAAATGTAGTAAAGAGTAAAGACATCCAAAAATATAATCAATTGGGACAATCAAGGTACCATATTTACTATTTTCTCAATTATTTAATATATACAGTTGTTTTCTGGAAATTTATAATAATTTTTAATTTGTATTGAAAATTTAAATATATTTTATCGTATTTCTAAATAATTATTTTGTATTAAATATTGAATTCTTGAATTTAAATATGAATTTTGTTAATAAATAATCATAAGGGTAATATGGTCATTTCTGCATATTTCTGAGTTTCTTTACCACCATTTTCAACCAACCAAACATAAAATTTTCTATTCCATTCATTTCCATTTCTGTGCGTATCAAACGTGTCGACTTCCTTTCCTTTCCATACCATTTCTTTCCTTTCTATTCCGTCTGAATACTTTCTATGAACCAAACGGGCTCTTAGGCCTTTTTTGAAAGAGATGAGAGATGAAAGAGAAAATTTTGAATGCCCATCAAAATGAGGAGTAAGGGTGGAAACGGGGTTGTTTTGTCCCAATCATGGCTTATTCAAGACTTTTTTAAGAAATATTAACAAAGCTAATTAGAAAAGTTTGGGGCTGCACAAAACCCGGAGGCTCGACTGCCCGCCCAAACCCGAATTGGGCCGGATGCCAAATCTGTCCTGGGACGAATTGGTCCGGAACTAAAACATTCAGGATGGGACCAAACCCGACTGCTGGGTTGAACATGACGAGGCATATGCTTTAGGACCAGTGGCCCAGCCTGGCCCGACCCGGGAATATTATTATTTTTAACCAAAAAAATAAATTTTTTAATTTGTTAATCCATATAATTTTTCTGTAAGAAAATCCATATAATATCATTTTTTTTTCTTTTTCTGATCCTTTATTTCTTTTTCCCCGGACCTGATCCTTTATTTCAGTCTCCTTTATTTCAATTTGAAAAGAGAGTAGAGATCAGATCAATAACATTTCACATTTGCCCTAATCCTTCGAGGCTTAGACACACTTCAGTCTTCTCTCCATCTTCCGTCTGGCCTTTACATTTGAATGAGAAATCTTTTTTTTTCTTTGGAAAAAAATAATCTTAACATCTGTAAACCTTAGAGCATTTGAGTTCATTTAAGCTAATTACTAAGGTTTGCATTTAAAATGTTGAAGTATCAACTAGGGAATGGATGATGTTGTTAACCGTTAGAAATTTAGCATATTTCACTCAATTTTCACATGTTAATGCTCACACTTATTTGATAATGTCCTTAATTGAAAGGATAATTTGTGAAAATTGTGTGAACTCTCCCTAGCATATTATTGATGAAAATTAATGGAATGCCTCTATATTTTGTAGGGGAGAAATCTAGGAAGAAGAAGAGCTCAAAGGAAGACTAAATAGATGCACCAAGGCAAGCCAAAAAAAACAGAGGAACTCCTTTGTATGGTGTGCCGCGGCACACAAACATGCGTGCCGCGGCATACGAAGCAGAAATCAGAATTTCACTCTCTGTCTGGTATGCCACAGCACACAAACATGTATGCCGCGGCACACGCGCTGCAGTACAGCTACGCTTTTTAGTCCCAAAACATTAAAATTTTAGATATAAGCTAGGGTTTTGGCCGAAAAGGAGACAGAAACACTTGGGCACGAGTTTGGAGGCTGAAAAACACTGCAAGAGAGCAAGAGAGAGCTTGGAGAAGGATTTGGGAGGTTGGGAGAAGTGGAATCTTTGAGCTTGAAGAAGAAATTTCTTGTGGTTGCTTCTCTTCTCCTCTCTTCTCTTCTTCCTTTCTCTTGTTTATTTCTGAACATTGTGATGTTGTTGAAGATGTTTGTTGAGATTTCTTTCTTCATGTGTAGCTAAACTCCTAATTCTAGGTTTATTTAGAAGCTTTGTATGGATTGATACTTGAATACTTGTCTCTTTTGATGATTAATGAGTATGATGTTGTGAATTTAACTTGTGCTTAATTTTCTTCCTAAGTGGTGGCCAACACTTAGCTTGTTAGCATGATTAGTGGCTTGAGAGAGCATTAATTAAGCATAGAACTAGGTTGGATTCAAGCTTATCTTGAAATTCCAAATTGGGATTGAGAGTTTGTTAATGAGATAGAGATATTCATTAACAAAGTTTTGTAAAATTGAAGTGGGATGTTTAGAGAGACTAATTAACATAATGTGTAGTAAGAAATTATGCATATTAGTGTTAATTAAGGTTTGGGTAAGCTTGAGAGAGTTATTCAAATGCTTAAGACTTCAAACATCAACTTAATGCTCATTAATTATCATTAGAGGAGGGTTATTCAAGTATCATGAAATACAAAGTGGATAAATAAACCTAGGCTTTTCCCATTGTGTTAATTTGAATTAAAAACCATCTCTTGTTATTTTTATTGCCCTAGTGCTAATTACATTTGAATCAATCATTTGCCTATTGCCCATTGCTAATTTTGAATATATTGAACTTAATGAACTTGCTTTTAACGCGGTCCTAGTGGAACGACAACCCTTTCTTGAACTATACTACTAAAACTTGACCCGTGCACTTGCGGTAGCAATTTATGGCGAACAGATGTCATGGTTCTCAGAAACAGAGGTTGGTTTGTTGTAATTAAAAGAACTGTTCTTCTCAATTGTTATGTATTTTTGAAGAGATTCATCTTTAGATTCTTTTTTTTACAACATTTTTGTTTTAATTGTATCTCTGCGTAGGCTCATCATTTAGGCTAGCTAAAGGTAAAGACCTTGGTTCATTTTGTTCAGCTATCAAGTTGCATTATGGAAAATATGTTTGGGTTGCACTGATAACCAGTGTGTCATAATTGAATTTATTTTTATGGTGAAAAATAGCATGTTTGTTAGCATAGTTGAGGCCTACTTTTATAGGCCAGGTGATAAATCAGGTAAACTCATACGAAAATACCATGTCTTGGTCAATTATTACCACAGTAGAAAATTGGTATGTTGGAGTTTGAATGGGTTAAAGGAGAGGATTGCTATATTGATATACTAGCTTGTGCAAGTCCTTGTGGCCTCTGATCCTATCCTTTTCCCAATATTTTATTGTTAATGTAGCGTTCATGGACATTGAATATTCTACCCCTGTGTTTGGTTGTGCCTGTCCCCATTATCAAGAACTATTTGTAGTCTTTGGATAAGTGATATAATTTTATTTCAGCTCATGCATGTATATTCATATGGCTTATATGATACAGTTATAGCTGTACAGGTTGATCTTTCACTCTTTTGGGTGGGCATATGGCCCATTTTGGTCCTTGAGATTTGTTGTGTAGTAACTCAACTTGATTTGGTGTATATTTTGAAGTTTGGACTAATTAAGTTTAGCTATAATATGTGTAGTATTATAGTGAATGACACTGGTTATGCAATTAAATTGGTTAATGTCTCTTATTGCTACATTTCCAATTGTCATGTGAGTAAATAACAACTTATTCTTATTAGTCTTGTGCTATGTAATCAATGTTCTGTCATGTTGCTCATTTGAGATTAAGTTTTGTAACTTTGTTCAAGTAAGTTTTTATATGGTTAAAATATCAAGATAAGAGATGGTTTCTTTAAGGACCAACAGAACATGTCCTGTGGCCCGGAGGATATGTTCTGCCCGGTCTTGGTCCCGGGCCAAACAAGATCGGGCGGGGCTTCGGGCCAAAAAGTCTAGCCAGGAGATTTTAGAACAGGACTCAGGGCATATACATAGCCATGTCCCGCCCGGTCTTTGTGCAGCCCTAGAAAAGTTATATCTATTTATAAAAAAAGGTTATACCTACATATTTTTTTCTTTGGAAAACATCAGTATATCCCTCTCTAAAACTAAAAAATGACATCATAATTTTGAATTGTGGAAATCTCAAATTAAACTCAACAAAGGAATATGATATTTCCAAATTTAACCAAAAGACACACATATCACTAGTTGATTTAGCCTTTCAAGTGGGTTGTGAATTTTATACTCCCTCCGGTCCTAATTATAAGACCACTTTGACTTTTTTGACTTTTTTTTCAGCCCAAAAAAAGTAGTTTCAGTCCAAAAAAATCTTTTTTTCCTCAAAACTAATTTATTCTACTTATAAACTAACCTATAATCTAATTTCATGTGACATATGTTATAATTTTATGGTCTAATTTCTTCCTTAACTTCCACAAAAAAAGTCAAAGTGGTCTTATATTTAGGATCAGAAGGAGTACTAAACTAGAAAATTGTTATGATAAAGTTGAAAATTTTATGTGTTGAAATTTTATACGCTAGTACCACATTATTTTCAACACTAGCCTTGTCAATTGTTAATGGAAAAAAGTGAGGTGATTTGGGAATTATTAATCCAAATTAGTCAATTATTATGATCGTACTTTTAACGTGTGGATAATAGCATTATGAGATTTCAAACGTTAAATTTGCTAGTTGTTAATGGAAATAAAAGAGAGGTGAATTGTGGATTGTTGAACTAAATTAGTAAATCGTTTTGATAAAGTTAAAAATTCATACTTTGGACTTTTAAAAACTAAATTGCTAGGTTTTCAACATTATTCTTGATCATTGTTAATGGACAAAGGGAAAAACACATACCATGCAAAAATATGGGTTGTCGCCGAGGCATGAGTCACATATAATAGGAAAGTCAAATCTTTCCCAACTGTCTGCTTCATGACCTTTAAGCAACCTATGCACCATGCTCAAAAACTTTGAATTTGTTCAGCCTCCCAACGAAAATCGATGAAAAGGAAAGTGTTCCCAAAAACAAGTATGATTATTTTCGGATTTGATTTTTCCCGTTTTCTACAAAAAATTGTCAGATTCTGATTAGGGTATGTGTGGGAGAATCCCAAAAATAGGGGTTGATTTAACTTTTGCCTAAATGCACTTTGGGGGTTAAGATCAAAATTTAATCAAAGGATTGCAATATAGGTGCACTTGAGGAGTCTTTTTAATCTTGCAATATAGGTGCACTTGAGGAGTCTTTTTAATCTACCTAAACTAGCTAAATGCAATTAAAATTAATAAAAGGTATGGGGTTTTGGTTTTGGAAGTTCATTTGATTAAACTAATGAAAAATGCAAGATACTTGTTTTGGGTATTTTGGATTAAAGGGTGAAAAGAGTTTGGATTAAGGGTAATTTTATAAAATGGGCTTTGGTAGTGTTGCGGTGGCTCTCACACTTCACTAAATTGATATTGGGAGTCAAAAGATTCACTAAGTACAATTGAAAAATTTCCAAGCAACTACTAGAGGTCCACTAGCCCTAATTAATGTCTAATCAAGCAAGCACTTTCATAGCCATTACTTAGGGTTAGTGTTAAGCTCCACTTGGTGTGTGTTGGAAACTAGGTTTTGAAAATAGATTCCTCTCAAGAATGTGCAACCACAACATTCAAGTGGATAAATTAAGCTACACAATCTAGCAACCACTAAAAATCATATAGCATCATAAACCCAATAGGAGATTTAACCATAAACATCATTCAATTAACATAACTTGATATCCAACACAAGAATTCCAATTCATAGACAACTAGAAAGGAAAATCATATCTCAAATCCAAATTACAAACAGAAATGCAACCACAAGACTCAATACATATGGAAAAGAGCATGAGAAAACATATAACTCCCCTATTTTGCCCATTAAAGCTAGAGCCACCTTCACACCATCGAAGCACCTTGAACTTAGCCTCTCATGTCTTCAAATTCAAGCCAAAGATAGCCCATGATCATAGCCTCCATGGATGAAGAGGATAGAAGAAGAAGTATGGTGGAAATGGAAGGTGAAAGAATGAAGAACAAGAAAATAAGCAAGAATGAAGATGAAATTGAGTGGGAAGATGAGGATTTGGAGAGAAGAATGAAGGAGATGAGATAAACACTAGGAGAACAGAGGAATTTCGTGCATTGGAGGCTTGAAGAAAGTGTTTTTCTGGGTTGGGTCTCATTTATAACCACCCCCAAAAGCCCTAAAAATCGTGATAGCAAAGTTGCTGTCATAAAGATCTCATTGCAGCTACCAAATTTGGTGGTAGCAGTAAGTTTGACAGAAACTTTAGATCTAATTTAAGGCCTAGCTCGTTGCAGCTACCAAATTTAGTGGTTTCAACTGTATGCCGGAGGTATTGGTGAAGAAGAAGAAGGTGAAGCTTCGAAAACGATGCATAGGAAGCCCGATTGGGGCTGAATCAACGATGAAAATGCCCACAATTCAAAAATTAGAACATTCAAAAATCTCTGCCCATGATGAGGCTTAGTGATCAAAGGTGGAGGCAGGGGCAGAGGCTTAAGGTTTATTTATTTTTTAGTGTCAAGAGACAGTATGAGGGAGGATGGATTGAGTGACTTCGTGGGCATGGGCTACGTGGGGTTTTGTTCTTACGAAGACACACGTATCACTAGTTGATTTAGCTTTCCAAGTGGGTTGTGAATTTTATACTAAACTAGAAAATTGTTATGATAAAGTTGAAAAATCTATGTGTTGAAATTTGAAATGCTAGTACCACATGATTTTCAACACTAGACTTGTCAATTGTTAATGGAAGAAAGTGAGAGGTGAGTTGGGAGTTATTAATCCAAATGAGTCAATTATTATGATAAAGTTGGCAAATCGTACCTTTAACATGTGAATAATAGCATTATGATATTTCAAATGTTAAATTTGCTAGTTGTTAATGGAAATAAAAGAGAGGTGAATTGTGGATTGTTAAACTAAATTAGTAAATCGTTTTGATAAAGTTAAAAATTCATACTTTGGACTTTTAAATACTAATTCGATGGGTTTTCAACATTATTCTTGATCTTTGTTAATGGACAAAGGGAAAAATACATATCATGCGAAAATATGGGTTGTCGCCGAGGCATGAGTCACATATAATAGGAAAGTCAGATCTTTCCCAATCGTCTGCTTCATGACCTTTAAGCAACCTATGCACCATGCTCAAAAACTTTGAATTTGTTCAGCCTCCCAATGAAAATCGATGAAAAGGAAAGTGTTCCCAAAAACAAGTATGATTATTTTCATATTTGAATTTTACCTGTTCTCTACAAAAATGGTCAAAACTAATTAAGGCATGTGAGGGAGAATCCCAAAAAGAGGGGGTAAAAGAAAAGAACTGACTCAAAGAAATTGAAAATTGCAAATCAATCAAACTCAAAAGAAATTGAAATTAAGCACGCCGGTCATTATCTAAGTTTGCTTTATTGTACATCACCACACTTATCTATACATGCAACCGCTAGATGCAGAAGGATTTCAAGTTCACAGTTTGAAGATGAAGAGAGAAAGAGAGGAATCGAAGCTAACCAGTTTTAGCTGGATGCCGGAGGTAATGGTGAAGAAGAAGAAGGTGAAGCTTCGAAAACAAAGTGTACGAAGCCCGATTGGGGCTGAATCAACGATGAAAATGCCGACGATTCAGAAATTAAAACATTCAGATATTTCCGCCCATGATGAGGCTTGGTGATTAGAGGTGGAGGTAGTCAGGCAGAGGCTCAGGGTTTATTTAGTTTTTTATGGTTGAGAGACAGTATGGGGGAGAGTGGATTGAGTGACTCCGTGGGCATGGGCTACGTGGGGTTTTGTTCTTATGAAGACACACATATCACTAGTTGATTTAGCTTTCCAAATGGGTTGTAAATTTTATACTAAACAAGAAAATTGTTATGATAAAGTTGAAAAATCTGTGTTGAAATTTTAAATGTGTAATATCCTGATTTTTATTAGTATAGAAATTACATTCTATGGACACTAGTTTAAAGCATGAGCTAATTTAAGTGCTCATTTAAATACTTTCCCCTAAGAATTCACATAAAATATTAAGGGAGAATTTGTAATAATCAAGTAGAAATTTGCATGTTAATAAGATGATAGAAATTCGTCTAGTGTAGGGTTGGGTTTAGAAAATAGATTAGAGATAAAGAAAGAGCCTTTAGCCCATAAAAAATGATAAATCCCCCTTGTGGAGCATAGGATGGCGCCACATGTCATAGAGAGGAAGGGAACTATGTTGCAAATAATAAATAGAAAGTGTATTGTAATATGTATAAGCATAAACAGAAAGTGTTTATTTGATGACCAATAGAAAGACATGCAAGGTAGAAAAACAGAATAGAAAGTAGAAAATAATAAGAGAGCCAATAGAAAAAATGCATGTAAGGGTATAAGTGACCAATAGGGAGACATGCAAGCCTAAAAGATTCTTATGAGTGAAGTCATCACTCTTCTTGCAAGATAAGAGAAAGAAGTCTCTCTTCCTTCCCTAGCCACAAGTGGCGCATGGAAAGGCATAAGAAGGAAAAGAAAGAATAAAAATATACATAGTCCACCAATAGGCATAAGGAAGATTGTGGATTAAGTAATTGAGCAAAAATGAGTAATTAGCTTTAGTCCTAAAGAAGTAAAAAGGGCCACTTTCTAAGGGTAAGATGGTCATCATGAAAAGAAAAGAAAAGGAAAGAAAAGCAAGAAAAGAAAATAAAATGCATGAGTGGTGCAATAGAGTTGGCTAGTCTAAGGTAGGATAAGGGTGCTGGAGGAAATCTTCATGCAATTGGGCATTGTATGAGGTGGCTTCGGGTGATCTATGCTCTCATTTTCCCTATAAATAGGACTCTTCCCATCCCATTTTCCACACCAAACTCATAGCCCCAAAGAAACTGAGAGAAAGAGGAGTGTTCTTGAGAAGCCTTTTAACAATTAACTTATCAATGTTTTTTTTATAAAAAAATTGAACTTTCTACCTATGAAAGAATATGGGTTGAAGGAAGATAGGAAAAACCACGAATTCTCTCAATTTGTATAGTCATGGTGAATTAAAGTACATTTACTAAAAATCTGACAAATCCTCATATTTGAATGTGTTTTCTATTGCTAATTGAGGCTTTTAATATGGTTTTGATGCAGTTATGGTCCAATTGGTGCTTAATTGATCTTTTAGATCTTTAGGTGGAAGACAATAAAAGAGGGTTAATTTGTCATAATTGGTAGTTAATTAGAAATAATTAAATTTTAGGGCATTCAATCATTTTCTATTGTGTTTTTACTTGTAGGACCATTGAAAAAACATGAGAGAATAAATCAAAGAAGAAAAAATACAGTAGTAAAAAGCGCTCAGACCCCAATTTTGGAGCCTAAACCTTGACCCCGAGTGAAGAAGACAAAGACATCGAGAATTTAAGCCCTCAAAATAGCGTGTAGGCCCTCGCACAATAATTTCAGATAGAGACAACAAGGGCCTAGGCCCTCAAAATAGCGCCTGGGCCCTTGACCAATTGAAAGTTGAAAATTTCAGACTAAGGCACCCTCAAAACAATAAAACTCAGTTTTGCTGAAGATGAAAATGAAGGGGTAAAAAGGGTATTTCCTTGGAGATTCGAATGGGGCATATATAATGGACTTTTAGGGCATCATTGGAGCAATTGGGTTCTAGGGTTTGGTTCTCCATCTCATTTTCTCTCAACCCTAATCCTTTTCACTTCCACTTTCCACCCAAATCTCCCATGGATTATGCTTCCTCTCTTCTTATTGGTGTTTTTCCTCATGGAGTGCAGCAACTAAGGAGCTATATTCTTGGTGATGAAGGTTGAAGCATGAGCTTGGAGCTTCAATAGGGGAGTTCTTGTTCTCCCACTTTGTCTTCCTTATGTTTAAGCTTTCGTTCTAGGATTTTAGAGCTAACTTTTGCATTTGGTTGTAATCTTTGTTGTTTATCATTTGATTGAGAGTGGTAAAAACATTCTTCTGCTATTTTCTCATTTGTGTATGCTTGAGATTGCATTTTATATATTAACTTGGACATTGTTTCAATGTACGGAATAATCTTTTTAATGAATGTTTTTAGTTAAAATCTTGTGCTTTTTGAGGATCTCCAATTAGTAGACTATGGTATAGGCAAATCCTTGGGTTTATATTGTTTTCATTTGCAAATTTGAGGTAATTAACATAATTGAGATACAATATTGGTCCATAAGTGCTTAAATAATAATCTAGCCTCTTAAGTGAAATTATCATGAAAATAGGATGAGATTGCCATAATTGAAGATCAATTAGTATTGGTTGATTTTTAGGGCTCTTTGATTCTTGTTTGTTGCATGTTTTACTTGTAGGGTCGCCTGAGGACTAAAAATGGAAGACTCCATATGAAAAGAAGCAAGAAAATTGGGGTAAGAAGCTAAAAATTCAAGAAAAAAGTCAAAATACAAGTTTTTGGATAATGGTTTGAGGTCAGTGATCAAGTTTGGTCTCATCCTATTTGTTATAGTTTCAGGTCAATTTTTCCTAGGATTGGGTTGGCCTTGGCCGGGTCTGGACGGGCCTCCAGGTCACTTGTGCAACCCTAGATTTTAGACTATTCATGATATGACAATGATAGGTAATAAGGAGATTGTAATGTGTTTATTTGATTTGAATATTATGATGCTTGGCCTTTTTCTATTGGGGCTATGTTAACCTCTAGAATTTCATGTCTTTTTGGCACATTTTTCTTGAGTTTTATATAATGTTTGGTGCATTTGTGCATATTTTGGATAGTCAAATATAGGAAAATGTTCATGATGTTTTTGGTTGCACATTTTTACTCAATTGTGCATAGTTTGTGCTTTCCTCCTCCTTGTTTATTATGAGCTTATCAAATTTATTATTTTGCAAGGTATGATTTGGTAAGAGAATTAAAATCAAGCCATTTGAGAATTCAAAGATGATTAATGTGATGCCAAATCATAGATAGAACACTCCATTTGAAATAGAAGAAGTCAATTTTTCAGAAGAGAAATGATCCGCAGCCCACTCTGTTTTGAGCCGTAGCTCATTCTGCAGCAAATTGGAAGCAAAATGGCAGAACCAAACTAGGTCGTAGCTCATTTCAACACAAAAGCAAATTAAGCCATAACTCAAATTTCTGGGCCGGGGCTCAGTCTCGACAGCAAAACGCACAGCATGGTTTAGACGGGAAATTTAGGTTTTAAAGTGGAGAAACTGAAGGAGTTCAACATTCTTTACTTCTTGGGCATTCTTAGGAGCTTTGTTTGCTAGGGTTTGGGTGTTGGAGGAGCTTGGAGCAAGGGATTGAAGTTTGAAAGAGATTTTGGCTTCAAATCTTGGTTTTTCTTCTCCATTTTCCTTTCCTTCTCTCTTGTTCTATGGTTGTGCTGATATATGTAAATATTCTCTTGGATTTTCTAAACATGTGGAGCTAAAGCTTTGATTCTAGAATTATTTTGAACCCTTATATGGATTAAATCTTGATTAATACTCTCATTATGTGATTAATGAGATATATGTGTTTATTTCACTCTTTTCCTAATGCTTCTAAGTGATTCATCACCATTTAGATATTGTGTTCACTTGATTGATGCTTGAGAGGGCTAGATTGAATGTAGAACTTGGGTAAAATAGTGTGAGAACTTGAAGTTTGCATGATGAATGGATGGTTTTGTTAGTAAGATAGAGATACACTTGCCAACCTTGCATAGTCACATTAGGATTGGAGCTTGAAAATTGGGTTCTATTAATTGTAATAAGAGATTGAGCAATTAATGAGATTAAACACTTGTTATTGACTTGAGAAAGCTTCTACAAGTACTTTGTGAATCCTAGAGTAGCACATGATTTCATTGAGAACATCTTTGAGAGGAGGTTAATTGGATTTTAAAAAAATACAAGGGGAATAAATAATCTTAGGTCCCATTTTGTCCTTGAAGTTGAAGAATCACTTGTTTATAATATTGTTTTAATTTAGCATAGGTTCATTTCATAGTTACTCTTCAATCTCGATATTTGTCTCACTCTAATTGGGCAAAAGTGTGATAATCGCTATTTGACCGTGTTTTGGATCTAAATCCTCGTAGGAACGATACTTTACTTATCACTTTATTACTTGTCGCGACCTGTGCACTTGCGGTGCGAACATACTATATAAAAGGCAGACAATTAACACAACATAATGGATTTGGATCTTTTAAATAATGATGGAGCTTTTTTAGCATTGAAAATTTTAATGCTCTTAAATGTCATTCTTGCTTCTCCTAAACAATTAATTAATGTCCATTTTCTCATTAAAATGTTCTAAAATTTTAGTCACCCTCAATTATTAGAAGAGCTCATTTTGATAATTTCAGTGTACTGAATTGTAATTTTAATGTTCTTAAGTGTTTCTGCTTTTAATCTTTTTTTATAAGAAACGATTCACACAAAACAAATGTTTGTTAAAATTATTTGAAATCAATAAATGTATAAGAGATGTATTTGTTTCAAATATACTCTTATTTATGAAGATAAGTGAGAATGTGGGGAAAAAGAGATGATATAACATGCAACTAGGGTAGAAATAAAAAATGAACTATTTTTGAGATAAATCCAGATTATTGTTTATATGTAGGATTAACTATATGTGAGAAATTATTACTTATAAATATGATGAGAGGGAGTATTACTTTCTTTTCTAAATCATTAATCGCTATTTCTTCTTATTGGAAAATGGTTCTAAAATAATTGAATGGTGCTTGGCTTTTTTTAGCTGAGGGTACTATGATTTGGCATATAGACATTAAACTAGATTTATCTCTCCGGTACGATGCATGGAAGTTAAAAATAAAAATAAAATAAACTAAAGAACAAATTGTTTTTGAGTAACTATTTGATGATTAAAAATAAAACAAAAAAAGTTGATTATATATGGATATAAATAATCTAAATCATTGATTGCAATTGTTTTTTGATAAAATATGAATTATTTTTAAAAGGCTTATTGCAAAATTGTGAGTTATCAAAATACATATTCATATGTTCATTAAATATTTGAAGACAAAAAAAGTTGATTTCATATGAATATAAATGATCAAAATCATTGATTGCATTCATTTGAATCAAAGAGAAAATATTATTTAACTTTACATGGCTTGATTTCAAAATTGTGATTTATTAAAATGTAGATTTAGATGTTTATTTAATTTTAATCATAAATAAATGAGATAGGCAACTGTTTGAGCAAGTTTGACTACTGAAAATAAACCAATAATATCGATAATGCAATAATTATTTAAATCATAAATAATTATGATTCAACAAATGATTGACCATGGTTTATATTGCGAAAGGAAAAAATTGATTTTTTTTTTTGCTCGAAAAAGGAAAAAGTGATAGTTGAGATATTTGTTATATTTTCACATTTCAGAATTTTATTTTATGAATATTTTTTAAAATATTAATAAAAAATCTAATTTACAAAAGTCCCCTAAGAAATTGCATCTATGATGTGAATGTGATATATATATGTATGGTCATATATATATATATGATTTGAACTTTGTTGATTTGGTTAAATAAGAAACTATAAATTATTTTAAAAGGCATGATTTTAGATTTGTGTGAGCTATGGAAATGAAAATATTGATCTTCCTTTAATTTTATTCATAAATGTCTGTGATTGTTTAACGGGATAGTTAAGTATGAATTTTGAAAATAAACCATTCATATAGAAAATAAAATAACGATTTAAATCGGAAATTAACGTTAGAAGACAACTTATGGGCAAGTTGGAATTTTGAAAATAAACAATCGTGTGGCTAATGTAATAATAATATAAGATCAGTATCAAATGTGTGTATAATGCATCAACTATGATATATGTGACATTTCCACCTATTTGATTTAAAAATTTAAAAC
Source organism: Mimosa bimucronata (assembly GCA_037074515.1). Classification (NCBI taxonomy): domain Eukaryota; kingdom Viridiplantae; phylum Streptophyta; class Magnoliopsida; order Fabales; family Fabaceae; genus Mimosa; species Mimosa bimucronata. Next base: position 11,201,193 of record CM073446.1, read on the forward strand.
ATGAACCAATATACCACTAATTTTGTTAATGAAAAGTGATGTCAACAATTAGGTGGACTAATCAAAAATATGCTTCGACTTTTAGAGAAATAATATTTTCTTGTAAGAATATTAATAAGGTAATTGTTTGGGAGTACTTCAAAATTCTCAAAATAATATATTTTTTCTTCAATTGATTCTCATTGGTAAGTTTAGAGCAACGAAGTAAGACACATATAACTATTTGCTTTATACATACAAACTAAATTTAAAAGCTAAGTTGTTTTCTAGGGCTTTAAAAAAAGTTAAGCACCAAATTCTTTAAAAGCCAAATAAAAATGAAATAAACTAAAGAACTTAATTTTTTGAGTAAATATTTTATGATTAAAAATATTACTTGAAAACAACAAAAGTTGATTACATATTGATATAAATAATCTAAATCATTGATTGCAATTTTTTTATAAAAGAGAAAATATGAATTATTTTTAAAAGGCATATTGCAAAATTGTGAGTTATCAAAATTCATATTTATATGTTCATTATATATTTGAAGACAACAAAAGTTGATGTCTTATGAACATAAATGATCTAAATCATTGATTGCACTCATTTGAATCAAAGAGAAAATGTAAATTAATTTTATATGGCTTAATTTCAAAATTATATGAGTTATTAAAATGTAGATTTAGATGTTCATTTAATTTTAATCATTAATAAATGAGATGGGAAACTGTTTGAGTAAGTTTGGCAATTGAAAATAAACTAATACTATTGATAATGTAATAATGATTTAAATCAGAACTAAATATGATTCGACAACTGATCGAGTATGGATTACATTGCAAAAAGAAAAAAAGTGATTTTTTTTTGCTTTAAAAAAAGTGATAGTTGACATATCTGTTATATTTTCACATTTTAGAATTTTATTTTATGAATATTTTTTAATAAAAAATCTAATTTACAAAAGTCCCCTAAGAAATTACACCTATGATGAAAACGTGATATATATAATATATGTATGTATGGTCGTGTGTGTGTATTTATATGATTTGAACTTTGTAAATTTGGTTAAATCATTATTGGGTAAAGGTCCAATTTTGCCCCGGAAGTAACCCAATCGGAGCTGATTTGCCCCGGAAGTAACAAATGGAGCTTATTTACCTCGGAAGTAACAAATGGAGCTTATTTACTACTTCCGGGGTAAATAAGCTCCATTTATTACTTCCGAGGCAAATCAGCTCCTACTGGATTACTTCCGGGGCAAAATTGGACCTTTACCCATCATTATTTGAGCACAATTATCAATTCGCAAATTTTAAAAGCCAAATATTGTAGATTAAAAAACAAAATTTATATGGTTTTTTTTAAAACTATAGTAAATTAAGATATATATACATACATGAGAATTGATTTTCAACGGTGCATCTTTTTAACAATCAATTTATGTTTGACAATGGAAATGAAAATTCAAAAGAAAAACTTTCCAAATAGAAAAATAATTAATTCCATGTGGTATAATTTACTGACTTATTTTAAACACATTAATTATTCTATAAATTTCAGAAGCAACATTAATAGTGTTGGTTGTAAATCATATATGTATATATATATTGTGTGTGTCTGTGTGTTTTAATTGTTGCGTAAAATAGTGACTTATTTGAAGACAATAATTAATTTGTATATTGGAAAAGTCAAATATTGCAGCTTAAAAATGAATACATATGGATTGGTTTTTCTATAAACAATATTACACCAAGAGGTATGAACGTGATAATAAAAGAGAGAGTTAATATATAATACCTTCTTAAAATTAGATATATATGTATTTAATCATTGCCTAATATTAAATAACTTCCATATACTTATGTATTTAATCATTGCTTTTCTCAATTTTAAATAACTTTCATAATTAAAAAAATACCTTCCCAAAAGTAGAAATTAAATATATGATGAGTAATGATTAATTATTGGCAATGAAATTTGAAAATAAGAATAAAACCTTCCATTATGGCTTTGATTATGTGAACATGTGGACCAATAATTGAGTGAAGTGAAGATGATGTCATTGGACATGTGGACTAATGAAATTGTTGTTAGGAGCTTTTCAATTGAGTTAAGCAAAAGATTTTGGCCGTGCAAAAGAAGAATAAGGTATTCTCATGAGGTTGGACTGTGATGCTTGCTCAAGAATCCTTTTTCTTTTTTGCCTGAGTGCTTCCTAGAGAGTTTAGGAACTGGAGTTTGAGAGAAATGATATAGAAGCAAAAAGAGAGAATCGCTAATATAAGAGAGCTCATGAGTGATAAAATTTGAATTTTAAATATGTTGAGACTTGATAATGGTAGATTGAAAGTTCGAATTCAAAATTGGATGTAATAAAAGCGGGATTTGAATTAATTTGGAATTTTCAATATGACATACTTTTCCTTAAATTGGATCATTTCCTTAGGTAATATTACATATTGTAAATCAAATATATATATATATATGTGTGTATTGATTGTTGCCTAAAATATATTGATATATTTAAACACAATAATTAATTCCTAAACTTCAAAACCAAAATATTGAAGATTAAAAAATATATATATATATGATTTGAATTTTTTATAAACAATAATAAATTAATAAGTATGTATGTGATCAAATATTCAAATAAGTACAGTTTTCTTATTCTAGAGTTATGGCATATTATAAATGAAATATATATGTTTGGATTGTTGCCTAAACTAAATGACCTATTTGAGCATAGCTATCAATTTGCAAATTTCAAAAGCCAAATATTGTAGATTAGAAAACAAACTTTGTATGGTTTGTTTTTTTAAAACTATAGTAAATTAAGATATATAAATATACATGAGAATTGATTTTCATCGATGCATCTTTTTAGCAACCAATTTATGTTTGACAATGGAAATGAAAATTCAAAAGAAAAACTTTTCAAATAGAAAAATAATTAATTCCCTACTGTATAATTTACTGGCTTATTTAAACACATTAATATTCTGTAAATTTCAAAAGCAACATTAATAGTGTTGATTGTAAATCATATTTATATATATATATATATATTGTGCGTGTGTGTATTTTAATTGTTGCGTAAAATAGTGACTTATTTGAAGACAATAATTAATTTGTATATTGGAAAAGTCAAATATTGGAGCTTAAAAACGAATACATATGGATTGGTTTTTCTATAAACAATATTACACCAAGAGGTATATACGTGATAATAAAAAAGAGATTTAATATAGTATACCTTCTTAAAATTAGATATATATGTATTTAATCATTGCACAATATTAAATAACTTACATATATTTATGTATTTAATAATTGCTTTGCTCAATTCTAAATAACTTTCAAAATTAAAAAATACCTTCCCAAAAGTAGAAATTAAATATATGATGAGTAATGATTAATTATTGGCAATGAAATTTGAAATTAAGAATAAAACCTTCCATTATGACTTTGATTATGTGAACATGTGGACCAATAATTGAGTTAAGTGAAGATGATGTCATTGGACATGTGAACCAATGAGATTGTTGCTAGGAGCTTTCAAGAAATATATAGATAGATAAAATACAATGGATTTGGATCTTTCAATTAATAATGGAGTTTTTTTGCATTGGAACTTTTAAGGTTATCAAATGTCATTACTGCATCTTCTAAATCATTTATTGTAATTTTCTCTTTCTAAAATTGTTCTCAAATAGTAACACTCTCCCTCCATAATTATAACTTCACAAGAGCTCATTTTTTATATATACTACTAAATAATAATAGTTACATTGACGTCTTAAATTTATAAAAAATCTCTAAGCTCGTTCTCACCTCATTCCTCATTAAATAAGGTTACAATTAGAAAAACATCTTTAATAACTCTCTAGGTGGACTTATATTTATGACAAAAAATTATTTAAAAATTTATAATAAGCAAAGAGTGATATAGATATATCCTGGAAATTGTCCTATGATAAGTAATATTCTCTTCGGCTCAAAATTAAAGGTGAAGCTTTGTAGAGGAGCATTTTTTTTATGTATATAGTGAAGTTTAGACATGTCTCACCATTTGATGTTTTTTCTATAAATTAATTATATGTTTCTCTCTTTTATTTTTTCCACTTATTCTCTATCATCTCTTTTTCCGCTCAACCTCTCCCCCTCACCTTCTCCATAAAGAAGAGTGTTTTAAGAAAATAATTTATATTTATATTTATTATTATTATTGTTATTATTATTTTTAACCAATTTTAACCATCTTTTTTATTTGGTGTAAGTTGATTTTCTTTTCCTTATATTTCGAATGTAGAAGGATCAAAGAGAGTATTAAAATCTCAAGACTCTAATCCTGTATGCATTGTTTGTTAGAGGGTTAAGCGACAAGAGTGGAGAATTTTCGTCTTCTTATGGCCTCTTCCCCTAAATAATGAGATTTATTAGGGATAAAAAATAACTTATAACAACTTGACTGGTTTGTATTGTCTACTTTTTTAATGTTCTAATTCACCTTCCCCTTTTCAGTTCGTTTTTGTTGATAAAAAATGAATAGAGTAATGATCTGTTTGAATGAAATAAAATGTTTGGATGGCCATAGGGACGATCACATATGTCCCATTAAAGTCTTAGAAATTCGAGTATGCACTTTGTTATTTTATTTATTTATACATTTTCCCCCTTAAAATCTATTCATATTGACCTTCTCTGACTTTGGAATACTTATATTACTTTTGTATAGGCACAAATGTTCACCCATTAAACACAATCAATCATATTTAAGATGGCATAAAATGTGGTCATTTTTTAATCCTAATTTATTACACCAAAAAGGTATCCTTCTTTGCTAAGTACAAGATCTTTAGTTATTTACATTGTTTTGAGCATATAAAATCTATTACAATTTCAAACAAAACTTGACTTACAGCTCGATACACAAAATTATAACTATTCCTAAATGAAGATTAGCATCAACACCAGTAGCCATCAATGCCATAACTATTAGTGATATGTTAAAAGATAATGAAATGAAGGTGCTTAACGACAAGACCTCTCAAACTACATCAAATAATGGAGCCCTCTTCAATCATAAATCCATGATAACAAGATGGATAATGCTAAATCATCTCTTTCATGCCTCTTTACAAGATTTCATCAACCACTATTTTGCTTCAATCATATCACAGCAGAATTCTCCAATTATAACATTTGCTTTTTTCAATCCTTTTGTTATCCTCACTTCAAATTCCCCACATACTCCAAATGCTTCATTGAATGTAATTTGAACAAATTCCTGAAACACCGCAACAAAGATTCACACATATAAATAAAGTTATACACACATATTGTTGAAGATAACGAGTATATATATTAAAGTTAACATATCCTAACACCGGGAATGATATAATATCTTGATACGTCCTAGAGTTGAAGGAGACTGGTGGGTCCATGTCTGAACTGGGTTGAAGGAATTGGGATGCACCTCTGCTTCTAGTTTAGGCTTTTAATTTGATGGTTGTGAGTATTTCGTTGCTAAGGTTTGGTATCAGAGCTTGCACAAGTTCGAATCTCACTTTCACTGAATTAGGAACCTTGTAGTAACCCAAAAATTTAGAAAGGAAAAAAAGTTTTTAGATAATTATTGGGATTAGTGAGTCAATAATATATATATCTATATATTAAATTTGTTAAATATTAGTAAATGAGAAGTTAAGAAATATTGAAGAATTTGAGTTAATATGTATATATTCACAATATAAGCTTTTTTTATTTTAAAAAATGGTATATATTAATTTTTTTTGGAAAATAAGAGATATAAATTTTTCTCTGATTTTAATTTTAGATGTGGCTTAGGATAAATTAGTCTTGTTATCCACGGTAATGACTGAAGAATTTGAGAATTCTAAAATGGAGAATAATTAACTACTTGATTTGTAAGTTAAAAAAGAAAGGCTGAGAGAGAAAAGACAAATTAATTGGGACAGTCTTTAAATTTGAAATAAAATAATCATTTCAATCTTAGTTGATAGCTTAATTATTTGTTATATTTGTTTTAAACATATTGCATAAATGAATAGCATTCTAATGATACTAGTGATTTGTGTGTTAGATCAAATCTTCTCCTCAAGAATGGTGATTTTATTTTATTCTTACAATATGAGATTAACATAAAGCCCTTTTTCAAAATAACATTAATAAATATAATTGTGAATAGAAAAAACCATGGGATACTTTATATGCTCCTTTGTTCTTCTGTTTATTTTTCAATCATCAAACGCTGAGGAGAGGATAGATGTTTCGAGACGAAACTTAAAAGTTGAAACCTAGCTTAGTCTTCTGGGTTGCTTCTTCGATTAATTCTCTATTTCTATTCATTGGGCGTGTGTGAGAGCTGTAATCATTTATTTACTTTTACTTTCTACCTCCCTTCCATTGTTCGAAGTTCATGAAATTAATGAGCTCCTTGTATCGAATTATTTTTCTTCCTCTTGTATATTGTGTCTAATAAATTCTTTTGGGGTTAATGTACATATAAGTCAGAGAGGGATAAAAAAAAGCTTAAAATTGCAAGCTATTCACTATGATGAACATGACAAGTGGGGAGATTGTATTGTATTTCTACGAATTAAATGGTGCTCCTTGGCCTTTTTCAGCTGGGGCTCTATAGCATGTACTCATCTGGTCCTATTTATAAGTCACTTCCAGTATATTTCACACAGACCAAGGAAAGCTTTAAAACTCATTAACTTTCCACTAAAATCCAACAAATTTACAACTTTACCCATATTAAATATCCACTATACCATATGAAAATAAAGTCAACACATAATAAATGAAGGGTAAACTTGTACATTCACACTAAATATTTAATGAGGTGACTTATATATAGGACCAAATAAAACCTTCTCTCTCTGCCCTATAAATAGGACCAGAGGAGTAACAATTAATACAATACAATATATTTGGATCTTTCAATTAAAAACATTTTAATGCTCTTAAATGTCATTATTACCTCTTTGGGAAGAAATAAACGTCATTATTACCTTTTCTAAAATAACTAATTAATCGTAACTTTCTAATTTTAAAATAATATCCAACATAGTCCTTCTAGTATGTTTTACATATTTAAGAAAACAATTAAAATTAGTTAAAAGTGATAAATAAGAAGTTTTTTTTTTCCCTCTAGTATGCCATTAGTGATTACGGGAGAAGCTCAGTTCAAAAAAAAAAAAAAAATTACGGGAGAAGTATGAAAAAGAAACAGAATAATAATAGAATCAATTATTAATTATTAATGGGCAAAAACGATAAAAATATATTAAATGCTCAAACAATCCTAAGTGAGCTCTCATAAAACAATACAAGAGAGGCAATAGTGTCCATTTAAGACCTATTTTGACTATTGTTTTGACCAAGGTTGTCAAACTCGTGAGTTTAAATAAACTCGTGAGAAGAATGTAAAATCGGATCGTAAACTCGAATCGTAAACTCGTAAGAGTTTATCTTTATTAATAAATACATATTTTTAGTATATAATTAGATAAGAAATACAAAAAATAATAATTTGACTTGAATAAATGTTAAATATAAATAGTTGGTATTAAATATATCAACATCCATACTTTATCTAACTCAATAAAAACATTTCTATGAAATTTATATATAAATTCATTGAATAAGTCAAATAAAAATAATTAACATAAGATTTATAGCAAGTTAACACGCTTTTCTATAAGGTAAAAAAGTAAAAAAATAAATTCGGCGTGTAAACTTGTGAGTTTTTACCGAGTTTACAGCCGGTACGAATTTCAGTGACTCGTGACACGTTTTGGTTAGGTAGAATTGTAGAAATGGTAAAATCGAAGAGTCAACTCGCGAGTTTGACAACAAAGGTTTTGACGATTGAAGGGTTCTTAAAGTTTAATTTTCATGTTCTCAAATGTTATTATTACCTTTCCTAAATCATTAGTTGTTTTTTTATTTTCTAAATAACAAGACGCAACCCCTTGTACATTGCACGGATTGCCTAGGCTGCCAGATTTTTTTATATTTTTTTTTTCATTTTTTAGGCTTTCATATATTTTTAAATTGTTTTTTCCAATTCATTAAATATAATTTTTTATTTAGTAAAGCCTATCCCGGCGCTTATTTTGTAATAAGCACCGGGATAGGCTTCCAGATTTTTAAAAAATTTTCATTTTTTTAAGGCTTCCTTATTTTTTTTTAATTTTTTAACCTATGTTAAGTGCCTATCCTAGCGCTCTAAAACAGTAAGCGCCGGGATAGGCCAAATGTTTTTATTTTTATTTTTTTGAATTTTTTTTAAACTTGCCTATCCTGACACTCAGAATAGGTAAGCACCGAGATAGGATTCCAGATTTTTAATTTTTTTTTTTTAGGCTTCCTTTTTTTGTTTTTTGTTTTATTTTTAAATTGTTTTTCCAATTTATTAAATATAATTTTTTTTATTTGTGGAAGCCTATCCCCGCGCTTATTTTGTAATAAGCGCCGGGATAGGCTTCCAGATTTTTATTTTTTTAATTTTTTTAGTCTTCCTTATTTTTTTTTCATTTTTTATATTTTTAAATTGTTTTTCCAATTTATTAAATATAATTTTTTTTATTTGTGGAAGCCTATCCCGGTGCTTATTACAAAATAAGCGCTAGGATAGGTTTCCAGATTTTAATTTTTTTTAAGGCTTCCTTATTTTTTTTTTAATTTTTTAACCTATGTTAGGTGCCTATCCCGAAGCTCTAGAATAGCAAGCGCCGGGATAGGCCAAAGTTTTTAAATTTTTTTTGAATTTTTTTAACCTTGCCGCGCTTAGAATAGGTAAGCGCTGGGATAGGCTGGTGCGAATCTATTTTAATTTCCCTCATTTAACCCTATTTCCCTTAGCTCTCTCTTTTTCCTTCGAGTCCGCCGCCCCAAGCTCCCATCTCGCCACCTCCTAACCCTTCCCATTTACCTCTCCTCACCTAAATTTTCACTGGTGGAAGGTTTTTTAAAGGTAATTTACATGGTGATTTAAGCTTAAGATTGGTGTTGTAAGAACTTCTTTGAAGTTTTAATATAATCTTTCACCCTTTAGTTTGTGTCCATTTCGGAATTTGCCTGTTAAATTTTCAATAATAAGATTTGTTCTCTCAAGTCTTATTCCATTTTGAAGATTGGTCTCTATATATAATTTAACAATACCCGAACTTTTTTGCATTTTAAGCAAGGTTCAAAAACCCGGATCGGGGATCAACTCAGTTGAGGCACTGGGTTCAACAGAGGGTCAACTCGGGGTTGAACCGGCCACATTAAAATAATACAATTTAATAGTTAATAAAACAACACACCAACATTAATGTCAAAATATAAGAAAATCCAACAAAAATCTAACTATTTTAAAAACACAATACATCCTGTTAAATGATACACCCGGTCTTAAATATAAGATCATTTTGAATTTTTTTTGGAGATTAAAGAAGCCAATTAGAACATTCAATTTTAACATATTTTACATGTAATTGTATTATATGATAGTTTATAAGTAAGGTAAATTAGTTTTGAGGAAAAAATAATTATAGACATTTTAAAGTGATTAATTTTGCGTCCTTAATTTCTTCAAAAAAAATTAAAGTGATCTTATAATTAGGATTGAAAGGAGCAATAAAAATAATTTATATATAAAATATTAAAACAACTGGATAGGTGGGTTCCCGTTGCACCTCCTTTCATTCATACGATTGTTTTACTGCTATTTATGCAATATATATATATATATATTATATAATACTATTAAATTAATAAATATGTGATGGATGAGACATGCTATTGCTATGTATAGCCACATAAAGCAATAGGAGACTGCAACACGTTATTGACTGCCTCAGCCATAATTTATGCTTTTTCTCTTTTTTCGAGTCACGTTTGAAGACTTGTTTCTGTCCAAAAAAAAACAAGTTCGAAGACTTGGCCCTTCTGTGCGTTTTCTTTTCCACTCTTTCAATCTCACTCTGTGTGTCTCCGTCGAGCAGCCTCAACAACGGTCTCCCAGCCTCATCTTTTCAAAGTTCGGCATTCCATGTTTTCTAGTTTCTCCTCTAAAATAGTTCTTCACTTCAGTCATTGTCATGTTTAAGAGATCTTTTTCAATGTAAGTCAGATATATGTTTGGTTTATCTCTCTCTTTCTTCCTCTTAGTTCATCTTCATTTTTATTGTCCAAGCAACGTCGATTCATTGATAGAAAGACGATTTTAAAAAACCCGGCCGGTCCGTGCAAACCGCCGGGTCGCATCCAACCGGCGAATCAACCCGGATATTCCCGGGTTGATTCCTCCAACGGGTGATGCTTGAATCGGACCGCTCTCTCATCCGGGTCACCGGGTTTTTGGTTCAACCGGCCGGGTCGGGCTGGGATTTCGAACCATGATTTTAAGGGACTAAAATATATTATTTGAAATTAATGAAATCAAAGTTAAAAATGAGAGTAAACTTGAAAGATCAAATTTTGGATTAACTCATCTGGATTAAAGGAGACTATTTGTAATAGGGAAAATTAATTAGAGGTCCCTTATAAGGACCTTAATTACGGCGAAGTCCCATTAAATGTCAAAATTAAAGTAAGGTCCCTAAGAATCTTGTTAATATTAATTCCCAAACCAAAAATACACATTTGCTTCTTTTAATTAAAATGGGCCCAACCGTTCTTCATCGCATGCCACTACGGAGGAGTTGGCCGGGAAATCAACCGTGATTCTAACTTAGTGAATTCACTATACCCCAAATGCAGCAAACCAAAAAAAAAAAAAAAATCCCAAAAATAAGATTTTCATTAATTTCATGAAGAAAAAAGAAAGAACCATAACAACCACGAACATACCAAACAATTACGACTGTATCATCGGCTTTCTGAGGCGCTGCAACAATCCGATCGAACATGGTTTCGCTAGAAATGGGTTGAAGCTCAACGGAAAAAGGTGAGTCATCGAGCTCTTGCAAAGACCCTTCTGTGCGAACAGAGACAAGTTTCTTCCCAAACCTATGGATCTGACAAGAAGTGTAAACGGATGAAAAAGACGATATGAAGCCCAAAGATGAGGACTTTAAGAATGGTAGAGAGATTTTAAGTGGAAGATCGGAAGGGATTTTGATGGGTGTTGAAGATGAAGAAGAAGGGTAGATTCGAATAGCTTCCAACATCGTAGAGAGAATGTTTTTTGTATGAAGAGGCGGCGAACGCTTTTTCACCACGTTCGCAAGGTTCACCGCCTCCTTTAAGCCCAACTCCATCATCGTCTTCTTCACCAGTTTACTCTCCACCATCTCCTTCAAGCCCAACTCCATTATCATCTTCACCAAGTTATTCTCTACCATCTTCACTTATTTATTCATCTCCTACGCGTCCAGGTTATTCACTGCCTCCCCACCTAGCTATTCACCACCACATCCTCCAAATTCACCATCACCATCACCATCACCATCACCATCACCATCACCAATGCCTCCTACATTTTCCCCACCCCCAACTACGCCCCATTATCATAACTCGCCGCCACAACATCGTCTGATCACGGCGAGATTTCCTGGCCATGGGATGAGATGAAGAAGCAGATGAAGAAGGGTTGGGCCCCTCTTAATTAAAAGGGGAAAAGTGTATTTTTGGTTTGGGAATTAATATTAGCACGGTCCCTATAGACCTCATTTTAATTTGGATATTTAGTGGAACCTGGCCTTAATTAAGGTTCTTACAAGGGATCTTTAATTAATTTCCCCTTTGTAATATATAAATTTAGCTATAATTTATTATAAAATTTATATTTTAGGGGGAATTTAAAAATTAAACTCAACTTATGACTATCCTCAAATGCACGATTTGATAATTGTGCGTGCGTGTTTTGGGTTTTTTTTTGGGGGGGGGGTTTGGGTTTGTATATTTATAGAAGATTATCAATGAAAAAAGAAAAGTATTATACCCCAAAAAAATGAACTTTAGCAGAGGGCTTGAATTGCGCTCTTATCTAGAGCTGAGATTTTGGGTAAGCCCATAGCCACATTAGCCTGTGGGCTAAACGAGCCAACCAGCATGCGGCCCGGATTATATCAGTCTAGAGATTTTCTGGCCCTAGACCAAATGTATCGGGCTGTCAGGCCAGCCCGATAAGAGCTCTTTATAAAAAAAAATCCAAAAAAAGTCTTTTTTCTTGGGGTTGCATGCAGGTTGCCATGTTTTTTTTTTTTGTCGGAACTTCAAAATAAGAAAAAAAAATCCCCAAATCAGCTCAATCAATACCTAATGTGATCAACACTGAGAATTTGATTTACATATGAAATAGAAACGAAGAAGAACTAAGAATAAGACAAACCCACAAAGCCTAAAGCAGAAGGACGAACTCAACGAAGCAAGGAAAAAATACCAAAATGAAGTTTAGGAATATAATAGAGAGATTGGCAAGTAATGAAGCAACAAGCAAGCAAAAGCTAAGGCCTCGAGCAGAGAAGAGAGGAAGATGAAGGACAGAGGACGACTGGACGAGCCTTTGCTTCGAGCCTTCCACAATGAATGGAGGATAGAGGACAGAGAGAACTAAGCAAAGAAGAAGGACGGAGGACGGAGAGAGAGGCCGGCTAGAGATTTTCCAGCGATATTGAGAGGGAGGAGGGCTAGGGCTTCGTGTGATTTGGGGGAGGAAGTAAGAAGAGAATGAGAAATTGAGAACCTTCAAGAGAGAATGAGAGTTTGAGAGAGTTTTTTTTTAAATGTGGTCTGCCTCAGTCAAATCTGAACAAAAGCAGGGTCTGTTTTTTTAAAAAAATAATAACATTCTGGCTAACCTGTGAGCCAACTGGTTAGCCCTTATTGAACCTGAAATAATTGGGTTGTGGGTTAGCTAGTTCGTTTGTGGTTCGGGCTCCGTTTTTATTAGCCATAACCTGAATTTTATTGCTTATTTTTAGGCTGAACCCGCGGGCCTGGTCAGGTCGGGCCAAAAATCCCAGCTCTACTCTTATCTATGTTTTTGTTGGGCAAGATAAGAAAATAATACAAAAAAGTATGAGAAATGTATTTAAGTAGATAAGATTTATTGTTGTAGGGAATATCTTGACTGTGTGCATTTTTGGGGGGATTTTTCATATTTAAGTTGGAAGGTTTGATTTAATTTGTTATTAAATTATTATTATTATTATTATTATTATTATTATTATTATTATATTTTCGCAAGTCATGAATTCCTCATAATAATGACAATTACGTTGCAGTGTTTTGACAATGTGCAGACGGATTTTTTTTTTTTTTGAAATATACATGTGATCGATTTAATTTATTTAACTGAGATATTATATTTTCAAAAGATTAAATAATTAAATAATACTTTGAATTGTGCATGATCTAATATTAGACGTATAACAGTAAATTCGAAATGGAATGAATTTAAAAGAGAAAAAGACAAATAAATACCCTCCAATTTGCAAAATCCCATTAACAACTTCATGATAGGTATTAACAACTTCATGATAGGTTGTTGTGTTGTTAATACCTATCATGAAATTGTTAATGGGATTTTACAAATTGGAGGGTATTTATTTGTCTTTTTCCCAATTTAAAATAGCAATTCATTAGTTCAAAATATCCTCAAATTGTGTACAACACACAACCGGCGAAATCACATTATATTACTTTTGGCTTTTTCCTGGTTATTGTTACTTTCATGTTCTGCGTTGCCTTTTGATTCAAAAAAGAAGAAGAAGAACACGGCTAATAACAAGGCCCCACAATAGAAGATCACATGGCCTATCCAATAATTATAAGCATATTGATAATAACAGCTAACAAAATAGTCTTAATAATTTAAAATCAAGTGAGTTTGTACACTAGATCCTAATTTGATAAGACATTCCAAGTCGATCAAAATGCTAACAAATATTATAGAGATAGGAAACAAAGTGCACATATCAAGAACCACATATAAATATACAAGCTCATCGCAACTTTTTTTAAAATAGTATTTTATTTTGGAGTTGGGTTTTTGGGATTCATCATAGTAAAGGTATGTCGTCTCAAGAAATACTTAAAATGTATTTATAAATTGCTTAACAAAATATTCTTCACATGGATAACAGATTTGAACCCACAATCTTATTAGTTATGGTTCAAAGTAATTTTCATTATTACATGCATGCTCCAACAAGTAAATGATAGATAAGTAATAAAAACCAACCGAGTGATTTAGGCATGTATATACATATCCACCGCATCGAAGATATACTATAATTTTTAGCTTGAAGCTAAATTTGGTATAGATGAGTTGGAAAGATAAGTTGGCCAATTACTTCATTCTAGATGTACATTACACATATAATCAATGTATCATTTATACAATAATAAATTTGTGACATTTTATGGCATAATAAGCTCATCTGCCATCTATATATTGACCACCCCATTTTCCATTCTTGGGAATGCATTCATGGTGAGGTTATGAAGTCAAAAAAATAGAAAACGCAATTGAGAAAAGAAGAGAATGAATAAAAGCCTAGAGTGGAAGTAGTACTGAAGTGAAGCAGATGAACTGCTCTATTTATAGTAAGTTATATATATAAACATATATGATCATTACAGCCAAGCATATGAGTTAACATAACACGTTAGCTAATTAATTAAACTTGAGTTTACACTGAGTTGGCTCGACTAAAGAAATTAAAGGCGGTAAACATGGGACTTCTCCAAATGGTAACAATTACAATAGTAGTACAATGATTTAAAGATAAGTTGTTGCACGTCATAATAAGTAGAGGCCATTAATTAAAGTGGCACTTTATCAATTGAGCAAATTGTATTATTGTGCGTTATATCCAAAATTACGGAAAAGATTGAACAAATTGCATAATATCATCTGCAAATAATAGAACTGAGATGAAATATGATACTCATCTGCATGTGGAGACATTCTTTAATCGACGTAAAACTAAATACATATATATATATATATATATATATATGTATAATCAAAAACCTCAGTGAATCTATTATTATTACATGCATTTTGGGATAACCCAAAAAGGTTAGTGGGCCACTACTCTAGTTGCTTCCATGTATGCTCACACCTTGTAGTTGCAATACTTTTTATCAGTGTTGATTTTGCTTTAAGTAGCATGCGGGTAATTAATACATTAGAGTTACAATTAGAATTTAGATGTGCTAAAGAATGAATGCAATTAACAAAAAAATTATTAATAAAAAGTGGTATTTTCAGCGCCATAACTTATCATTGTAACTTGTAAGCCTTTAAAATCTCACTTATATGAGTTTTTTAATGACTTTCATAATTTGGGGATTAAGGAGAATTATTATGTTTACTACCTCTCACGAATCATAAATTCCCGTTTATCTTCCTAAAAAGTTGTTCTAAATATTCTATTCTTATTAGACATTTTTCTAAACAACTCACACGAATCAATAAGAGGTAGTTAAGTCATGAAATTTGTTTTAAAATGAAATAAAGTCCCAATATTATCCACATGTGAATAAAATAATTATCAGATATATATGTTAATTATTTTCTCTCACATTGTTGGTGATATAAGAAAAAATTAATTAATATCTCGTAACAAATCATCACGAAACTGAGTCACGTGGACGGATCATGTAATACAAGATATATGCATGTTTAGGCAAAACTTTAAAAAGTACTATTATTACCACCATCAAATGTTTAGATAAACTGACGATAGATTGTTCTAACATAACTAATGGTCCTAAATTCGAATTCTAAGTATGTAGCTGTGATAATTTCTTAGAAGTAGCGGAGTTCCCCTATTGTGGGCCTACATTCCCGCTAATCGGAATATTCAATTGTTAGTAGTGTTGGATATCGATGGATAAATCCAAAAAAAATTTAAAAACTACTACTAACATATATGATATAAATGATGGACTTGATGGATTCCTCGTATAACAATAAATTAGTTCAATACAATGTTTGGACCACCTGAACATATATGGGGTGTCTTGAAAAAGTTATCGTGCCCAATTATAAACATTCCCAAGTCCTTTTTGACATATAAAAAAAACGATCAATTTAAAAATGTTGTAAGAAATAAATGGAATATCACAAGTTTATATTACTTGTAAAAGTGATGAGAAATAAAGAATATTATTTACATAACATTTAGCTATAAACCTTTTTTTTAAATGACTTGTAGTAAGACAGCATTTTTCAATGCAGACAAAGACTTTTCTATAATCGGATAATGAATTGGACAAACTACATAATTAATTAACTTTCAAACCATAAATTAAACCTACATTTAATCAAAAGTAACTAGTGGGCTATGTTGGGATATTTTATTTAAAACAATAAAAATGAATATTCAGTTTAATTTGATTAATTCAAATATTCAAAATATAATATAATTGATTATTTGATTAATTAATTAATTAATTAAATGTTATTGCTCCATTAATTAATCAAATGTTATTGCTCCATTTTTCTTGTTTTGTGCTATGTGTAAATTTCAAAGGGTTTCAACTTCCTTCTTTTTGGGAGAATTACGTACGTAGAAGGCATTAAAATGCTTTTCTTAAAATCCTTTAAAATTTGAAATTATTATTAAGGAGAAAATCAATAAAAATATATTTAAAATGACAAGCATACCCTCATTGCATGCCTTTAAATTTATGTCACCTTCATCTTCCCACTTCACCATTGGCTACTGAAAATCAGATATCCCTCCAAATCCAAACAGAAAGCCCTCCAGTATTTGCATTCTGTGACTTTTCTCAGGTGATCACTCTAACTTGTATTATTTATTTCTCCTTATATACTCCCCTACATCAAGTAATTTATGCATTTTTCTAGCAGCTTTTATTATTTAATTTCCTTTAAGAAAAAGGTTTACATAATGTGCCT
Organism: Mimosa bimucronata; assembly: GCA_037074515.1. NCBI lineage: Eukaryota > Viridiplantae > Streptophyta > Magnoliopsida > Fabales > Fabaceae > Mimosa > Mimosa bimucronata. Next base: position 11,218,075 of record CM073446.1, read on the forward strand.
ACTCTCATCCTTCTCTTTCTCTCTCATTAATTCGTTCGCTTCATCTTCTTCGCCAATTCATGTTAAACCCTTCTTTGTTTTTCTTGTTTTATGATATTTTCATTAGAACTAATCAATTTGGTTGTGTAATAAAGCTTCAGCTTTGGTTATTATAATAATAATTAGTTACCTTTACGTTGTGATTTATAACTTCCATTCTTACTCTATCAAATCTGCAGAAAACATACACTACAACAATGGCTTCCTCTCTGGTACTGTTTATATTGGCCGTCGACTTCTTCTTGATGCTTGGCATCTTTGCCGCCACTGACTCAAGTCAAACTTACAGAACTGCATATCACTTCCAACCTCCCAAGAATTGGATGAACGGTAATCTACCTAGTTTAATTTCTTTTCTTTGATTTCCTCTTTCAATGTTTGATGTCATATCTCTCACAATTTGTTCTTTGCCTCTCTTTGTTTTGCCAATTGGACATGGTACGCTGAAATTGATCACATCCCTGGGCGTGCTTTGCAGATTCCACTGGTTCTATACTACTCTTTGCTTTATTTTTCTTTCTACATTTTTCATCAGTTTTATCTGCACATTACATATTTAATTAATCTACTATATATATACAGTAAAAAACATGAGAGTTTATTATGTGGCCTAAGCTCACTCGCCTTACATTATTTGTTGGCTGCCCCTTTTCTCATTTTGGTAATGGCAACGTAAGAGAAGAATATAGAAAAACGCAATCGGGAAATATAATCTTATTATCATTATTAAAAAAAAATTAAGAATCGGCCTTTTTGTTATACACTCATACCTATTTTAGCTATATTACTATTTAAACATGAGAAGACTGAAGAGCTCATTGTTTAGACATTATTAAAGCAGAGAAGTTTTTGGGTTATTGTCAAACATATATATATATATATATAGCATTTTAAATTAAATTAATACATGAAGTCAATAATAAATATGAATATATCTCAAATCGAGTGTTTTAGCATGGTTTTTATGTTTATTTATGTTAATTACAAAAAAATAAAACCTTGATCATGCTTACATTAAACAAATTTTCATACACACACAAATGTAAAGTATGATCACAAATGTAACCAATTACACTCCACACGAACACCCACAGATGATGTTAATGCATCTATACAAATTGTCCTATGTTATTAGAGCTATAGATCTTTGGCCTTAGTAATTTTGTAACAACTTTTATGTGCAGGGTCTATGAGATACAAAGGGTTGTACCACTTATTCTACCAGTACAACCCTGAAGGTGCTGATTCGGCTTGGGGGAAAATTGTGTGGGGTCATTCCATATCAAAGGACCTCGTTGACTGGACCATTCACTACTACAGAAATGCCCTATTGCAGCACACCAATAGCAGCGCACAATAAAAGTAAGCGCTGGGATAGGTATATAAGACCTATACCAGCGCTTTAAAAATACTTATAAGCGCTGGTATAGGTCATTGTGAATACAGCTAATTCCCTGAATATTAATTTAAAAATGTCTTTTATTTAATAATGTCTAAATTACCTCCTAGGTTTGTCTTTATATAGGTGATTTCCTTTGAACTTAATTCTCTGAACCTTATCTGAACAATATTTAATCCCCTGAATATATTATACGTGTCCTTATTATTATTTAATAATTTGTAAATTCCCCCAGTTTTTTTTTTATTTTTAATGACCTATACCAGCGCTTTTTACATAAAAAGCGCTGGTATAGGTCATTAAAAATTAAAAAAAACTTGGGGAATTATAGGTCATTTATGGCTTGTATTTTATGCCCTGAGTATTTAAACTTATCTATTTTATTTAATAATTTCTAAATTCCCCCAGTTTTTTTTTTAATTTTTAATGACCTATACCAGCGCTTTTTATGTAAAAAGCGCTGGTATAGGTCATTAAAAATTAAAAAAAAAAACTGGAGGAATTTAGAAATTATTAAATAAAATAGATAAGTTTAAATACTCAAAAGCGCTGGTATAGGTCATTTATGGCTTGTAATTTATGCCCTGAGTATTTAAACTTATATATTTTATTTAATAATTTGTAAATTCCCAAAGTTTTTTTTTAATTTTTAATGACCTATACCAGCGCTTTTTATGTAAAAAGCGCTGGTATAGGCCTCAAATATTTTTTTAATCTCAATTTTTATTTGTTCTCTTTTTGCTGATCAGATTATTTTAGGATATGTTTTTCAATTTTTTTTATTTTTAAGGGCCTATTCCAGCGCTTTCTATGTAAAAAGCGCTGGGATAGACATCATAAAACAATTTTTTAATCTCAATTTTTATTGTCAGATTATTTTAGACAATGTTTTTCAATTTTTTTTATTTTTAAGGGCCTATCCCAGCGCTTTTTACGTATAAAGCGCTGGGATAGGTCCCCTCAAATATTTTTTTAATCTCAATTTTTATTTGTTCTCTTTTTGCTGATCAGATTATTTTAGGATATGTTTTTCAATTTTTTTTATTTTTAAGGGCCTATTCCAGCGCTTTCTATGTAAAAAGCGCTGGGATAGACATCATAAAACAATTTTTTAATCTCAATTTTTATTGTCAGATTATTTTAGACAATGTTTTTCAATTTTTTTTTATTTTTAAGGGCCTATCCCAGCGCTTTTTACGTATAAAGCGCTGGGATAGGTCCCCTCAAATATTTTTTTAATCTCAATTTTTATTTGTTCTCTTTTTGCTGATCAGATTATTTTAGGATATGTTTTTCAATTTTTTTTATTTTTAAGGGCCTATTCCAGCGCTTTCTATGTAAAAAGCGCTGGGATAGACATCATTAAACAATTTTTTAATCTCAATTTTTATTGTCAGATTATTTTAGACAATGTTTTTCAATTTTTTTTTATTTTTAAGGGCCTATCCCAGCGCTTTTTACGTATAAAGCGCTGGGATAGGCCCCCTCAAATATTTTTTTAATCTCAATTTTTATTTGTTCTCTTTTTGCTGATCAGATTATTTTAGGATATGTTTTTCAATTTTTTTTTATTTTTAAGGGCCTATTCCAGCGCTTTCTATGTAAAAAGCGCTGGGATAGACCTCATAAAACAATTTTTTAATCTCAATTTTTATTGTCAGATTATTTTAGACAATGTTTTTTAATTTTTTTTTATTTTTAAGGGCCTATCCCGGCGCTTTATAGCGCTTTATACATATAAAGCGCTGGGATAGGTGTTTTAGTTATTATTTTAATTTCATGTCATGTTTAATATACCCGCGTGTTCATTTTCCATTTCCCTCCCTCATTTTCCATTTCCCTCCTTCTCCGTTTCACTTCGTCCCTCTCATTGTTCCCTTCTTCTCCCAACGTTCACTTCGTCCCTCTCATTGTTCCAGATTTCGTTCTCGTGCTTTACACGACGGTGGTGATTTCGACGGCTAAGAACTCCTTTCTTCAGGTGAGTTTCGATTATACCTTCCATTTCTCCGATTTGAGAGGTTCTGTGTGAGCTTCGATTTGGGGTATGGGGACTTCGAAAATTGTGAACCATCTAAATGGAAGCTTACTCTTTGGTCAGATTTGGGGTATGGGGATTTCGATTTGGGGAATGCATGTATATTTGGTCAGATTTCTCGCAAAAATAAGTTGGAGCTACTGTTCATCATCGACGCCATTGAAGGTGATTTCGGTTTGGAACTTACTAAAAGCTTGATTAAACTTAATTTGGAGCAAGATTGAACTAATAATGGGGTTGCATGTTGAGTTTTACGGAATTTTTGAAATTCCCTTTTTTTCCCTGTGTTCAGATCGAAATAATAATGGTAATGGGTAAGTGATTTATGCTATTCTTGATCCCTTTTTCCCTGTGTTCAGATCGTTTTTTTCCCTGTGTTCAACATGAACTTACTCATATTGTGATATGCTATTCATGATCTTATAAATGTGCTTTGCAAATGTGTTTTTCAATTTCCCATGATAAGTGTACATATATTCAAAACCGTGGCTGTCAATTTACCATGACAAAGAGTGTGTTTTAGTACTAATTAAGCTCATGTATAATGAATTTTGGCCATAGAAAAAAAATATTTATGAATTGATAAGTTTTGATAGTCATAGTAGGAGTATGTAATGGTAGTTTAATTCAAGCTTTTGCTTGCCTTTATGTATTCAAAAAATAGTCATAGTATGATTGATTTCTTTATTTCTTAAAATGAAATTCTGTAACTGTAATTATGTTTACATAATATTTTTTATAGGAGCCTACAATTTCCTAATAGTTTGTTGGCAGAAACGGGGGACCAAAAGTGAGAATCTTTTGTGCAATTTGAGAGCTTTTATTAATTGACTTCGTTACATAGAAGGTGTACTTTTAAATTTCCTTCCTCCATTGAATTATGAATAATATTATTGTTGTTTCATTAAATTCTTATAACTAAGTTTGATGTGGTAGTAATTGTGCAATATTTGAAAATATCCATGAATGGTACATATTGTGTTATTGTGCCCATTAATGCTATATGTATAAATTCTCTGTGAATTCTGTTGTTGATGACTACTGGAAAATTACTGAGTTAATGATTGGTGTTTTGTGGGCTATCCATTTCTAAGTTAAAAAGATAGGGCCTTGAGCCTGGGAACGTTCATTTTGTAGCCGTTATGCTGCCGAATTTATGTTAAAAAAATAAGGTAACATCGTAAGGCGGCTACCTAATGATTAAGTCATGCACATCGATCTTACTTCCACTTTCCTTTAGTAGGTTATAATGTTGGATCGGAAATGGATGTCTTGTGATCGACGTTCAAAGGAATATATAGATGGAGCAAAAGAATTCATTGAATTTGCCGCTGAGCATGCAGAGAATTCTAACAGAATTGTATGCCCCTGTATGTCGTGTTTGTATGGAAAGCTTCTCCGTCCTCTTGACTTGTTGGCCCATTTATTCTGTCATGGGATCGATCCGTCCTATACACGTTGGACAAAGCATGGTGAGACGTATGAGTGTTCTGGCGGAGACCGGGTACCTGATGTTAGTAGCGCCTCAAACGTGGTTGACACAGACATGTGTGATGAGAGCGATGATCTTGAAGAAATGTTGAATGTGATGGGTGAGGAGGATCCTGAAATGTTTGAGACACTGAAGAGCGATGCAGAGACGCCTCTGTATGTGGGATGCAGTAAATACACCAGATTGCGTGTGGTGCTTAAATTGTATAACCTGAAGGCGCGATACGGTTGGAGTGATGCAAGTTTCACTGCTCTGCTATCTGCTCTGCGAGATATACTCCCAGAAGGGAACGTACTCCCCTAAAAAACATATGAGGCAAAGCAAATTCTCCGGTCGACCGGTATGAAATATGAGAAAATACATGCATGTCCCAACGACTGTATTTTATTCCGGAACCAGTATGCGTCGTTGGAGAAGTGTCCTAAATGCAGCGCATCTTGGTATGGAAAGAAAGGTAAGAGTCCTTCTAAAGTCTTGTGGTACTTTCTGATAATTCCAAGATTCAAGCGCATGTACAGTAATGCGGATGTTGCAAGACTTTTGACATGGCACGCTGATGAGAGGATTCAAGACATCAAGCTTAAGCACCCCGCAGACACCCCCCAATGGAAAAAAATTGATTACGAGTACCCTGAGTTCGGTGAAGAACCAAGAAACCTACGGCTTGCATTGGCAACCGATGGAATCAACCCGCATGGAGTTCAGAGTAGTACTCACAGCACATGGCCGGTGATTCTGATGATATATAACCTCCCCCCAAATTTAATCATGAAACGCAAGTTTATGATGCTTTCCATGCTTATTTCTGGGCCTAGACAGCCCGGCAACGATATAGACGTGTACTTAGATCCTTTGATTGAAGACTTGAAGCATATGTGGGATTCGGGTGAGACGGTTTTTGATGGCTGTAAGGAAGAAAGTTTCACATTGAGGGCCATGTTGTTTGGTACAATAAATGACTTTCCAGCGTATGGTAATTTGTCCGGATACAGCATCAAAGGATATGGTGCGTGCCCTATATGTGAAGATGATACCCATTCGATGCGACTGGATCACTGCAGGAAAAATGTTTACATGGGACATCGGAGATTCTTGCCGTTACGGCATCATTGGCGGAGGTGGAAGAAGGCATTTAACGGGAGCTCAGAAGAAGGTAGGCCACCAAGATTATTGACCGGGGAAGACGTTCTTGAAAAGGTGAATGCGGTGGAGAATCATTTTGGCAAGCCTTTTGCTAAAAATGTATTAACGAGTGGCTGGAAGAAGAGGTCCATATTCTTCGAACTCCCATATTGGAAGTCCTTATATGTCAGGCACTTTCTTGATGTGATGCATATTGAAAAAAACATATGTGATAACCTAATTGGCACGTTACTAAATATGCAAGGAAAAACTAAGGATGGTATCAATTCAAGGTTAGATATGCTCAAGCTGGGAATAAGACAAGAGTTGGCACCTGTCGAGAAGGGATACCGTACTTATTTACCTCCAGCTGCTTACACCCTTTCGAGGAAAGAGAAAAGATTATTCTGTGAGTTTCTTAGTGGAATTAAAGTTCCTGAGGGCTACTCCTCAAATGTAAAGAACCTTGTATCTGTGAAAGAGTTGAAGTTGAAGAACCTGAAATCTCATGATTGCCACGTCTTGATGCAAAATTTCTTACCGGTTGGCATACGCAGCATTTTACCCAAGAAACTGCGGACCACGATCACCAGACTTTGTATGTTCTTCAAGCTTATTTGTAGTAAAGTGGTTGATACAACGAAGTTGCAGGATTTGCAGAGGCAGATCGTTTGTACCCTGTGCGAACTTGAAATGTATTTCCCCCCTTCATTCTTTGACATCATGGTTCACCTTACTGTACACTTGGTCAAGGAGGTTCAACTGTGCGGCCCAGTCTATTTGAGATGGATGTACCCGATTGAGCAGTTCATGAAAGTTTTAAAGGGGTATGTCAAAAACAGATATCGACCAGAGGGTTGTATTGCTGAACGATACATCGTTGAAGAAGCGAGTGATTTGTGTGCCGATTACTTATCAATTGTTGAACCTGTTGGCTTGCCCAAGTCTCGTCACGATGGGCGATTAACGGGGAAAGGAATAAGTGGGTTCAAGCTATTACGCATTTCGAATGCTGAAAGAGAGTTGGCGCACTTGTACATTCTTCACAACACTCTTGAGGTTGAACCATTCGTTGAAGAACACAAAAATCTCCTTCGTGAAATACATAGTGATAGGAATGAGAGTTTGATCACAAAGGAGCACAACAAACATTTCATTAGATGGTTCAATGCACGCATTTGTCAGCAGGTTGAGCTTAATGCTGGATCGGTTGGTGAAAGATTGTTCTGGCTGTCGAAAGGACCGGGTTTGCACGCTTTTTCTTATACCGGCTATGCAATCAACGGTTACACATTCTATACAAAAGGCCAGGATGAAAAAAGCACCATGCAAAATAGTGGAGTCACGCTTGTTGCCGAGGGGTGGCATATATCCAATGCAAGAGATACAAATCCCATATATGCGCAGATGGCATACTTTGGTGTGATTGATTGCATTTGGGAGTTAGATTACACCATGTTCAGAGTTCCCGTGTTCCGATGTCAGTGGGTTAACAACCACAGTGGACGACGGTTAGATGAATTTGGGTTTATATCGGTCGACCTTTCTAAAGTTGGATATAAGGATGATCCTTACATTCTACCGTCTCAAGCAGCACAAGTGTTTTACGTTGAGGATCTTTCTAAGAAGAATTGGTCAGTTGTCATGCAGTCGAACAAAAATTATTCCGAGCAAGTTGATGATGAAAGTAGTGATGATGATATGAATGTGATAGAAGATGTTCCTTCCTTTGAGACATTACTGTCAGAAGACTTTGATGCAGACAGGTATGATGACGAAGATGAGCCCGTTTATGTAAGATGTGATCATGAAGAAGGCATTTGGGTAAACACAACCCTAAATCCAACAAAAAAGAGGAAGCAAACAATTGTAGACAATATAACAAAGAGGAAAAAGAGGCGAAAGCCCTCAGTTTGTATGTATTTATGTTGTACACTATCAATTTTTAGCCCTCAGTTCGCATACAATTAACATGATTATATGTATATGCACTAAAATCATTTCTTGTCTAATTTTTTTTACAGGAGAATGGATCCCCATAGTGACCAGGAGGAAGAAGAACAACATAGTGGCCAGGAGGAAGAAGAACAACCTAGTGAGCAGGTAGCTATTGCTGAAGATAGAGCAAGGCATGAGGCGAATGTTGTTCGTGGCAGGACCCTTATGCGCAAACTCCTCACACGCAGAGCTCAGGGAGTAAAGACAAGACTTAAATGGAATCCAAATAACCAAGCTACTGGAAAGTCGGCGAAGCTCCTCTCGGGTTACATTGGGTGCACTGTTCGGGACAAAATCCCTATTACTATTACGGATTGGAGAAGAGCAGGCGACAAACATGAGGAGGTTTGGTTAGAGATTAAGGTAAACTACACTTTTACAATTAATGGCATATATGTCATCATAACATTGTAACTAACAAATTGAATATGATTTTTGTTGTTACAGACTGTCTTTGATATCGATGATACTCACAGGGATTATGTGCTGAAGAAAGCTTCAAGGATGCACCGGGGATATCGTTCCAACTTGACCACGTATTACCTGAGAGATGACGAAGGGGAGATCGTTCCAACGCCACCATCTATATATGCTGGGTTAATTACTCAAGAACATTGGGATGAATTTGTGCGACAACGTTTGACTGAGGAGTTCCAAGAAAGAAGTAAAAAAAATAGCCAAGCGGCTAAGAGCAGTTAGTATCCGTATATGGGCGGACGAAAGACATTTCCTGAATTGGAGGAAGATATGGTATGTTAGTAACACTTTTGGTTCCAAAATTATGAATAAATGTTTACGTGATTAATTTATACGTTCAACTGGTTTACCATGACAGATTGAGGAACAGGGCCTAGACTGTAGGCTACCACGGCATGGCCTCTGGGTCAGAGGTCACTCGCAGGCAGACGGTACCATCGTTCATGAAGAGGTCAGAAGAGTCCATGAACGATGTGTAAGTCATTCTCTTGGAAATTCTAAATCTTTTCTAAACGGTGACTTTGCTAAGTTAATAACTAATAATCCTTCCTCCTTGTTATAGGTTTTGTTAACGCAAGAATGCCCTGACGAGGTCAACACTTTTGGCAGTGGCGATTTCCTCAGTAGAGCACTCGATCGCCCTGAGTATTCGGGCCGTGTTCGGGGTGCGGGTGTAGGCGTCACGCCCTCATCTTACTTTGGGCGCAAAAAGAGAGCATCAAAAGGCAATGTTAGAGCGTTGCAAGATAAAGTTCTTTCTATGAGGGAGGAGATGCTTGAGATGCAACGACGCAACGAGGAAATGGAACGACGGAATGAGGAAATGCAAAGACGGCACGAGGAAATGGAACGACGGAATGAAGAAATGCAACAACGATACGAGAAGATGTACGAATTCTTCCAGCAAAGCAATGTTGCATCACAAAAGTCCAACTTCGTGCATCAAAGTCACATTCCTTCTGTCGAGAGTCCAAGCATCAGGGATAGTTGTACGATGCCCAGGGCTGATATTCCTCAGGTAGTTCATACATTTTCTACTAACAAACTAACAGTGATTCTGTGATATTATCGATTGTGACCTAATGTTGACAACTCTTTCGTAGGGCGAGACAAAGTGCAAGCTGTATACGGATCAATCTTTCAGTGAGGTTGTTGCTGTTGGCAAGGTCTACAACACTTCGAACATGACCCTGCACAACTCACCGTTGCCTGAAAATGCACTCAGGGTATTGATTGAATACTCGTACAACGACTGGGCCTCGTTACCATTCCCTACTCCTGATTTGATGACTAGGGTCGGAGACGTTGTCGGTGCATACGTTGCTTGGCCAATTGCTTTGATTGTGCCAACACCACAGGTAATTATTTAGTAATAACATTTCCAATAGCATTCATTGTTTTTGAATAATGCTCTTTTATTTAAATGTTTTTACAGGGTACCCGATTTATGGGAAAGAAAACACAAGTGGCTAATGTCAAAGGTACCCGTGGTTCAGCTGCTCAAATCAAGAAAAAGAGTACCCGTACCGATCCGTTACCACAGGTGATTATTTGCTAATTAATTTAAACTAGCACTCTTCTTAATTATTGGAATGAATTTTTAAACTTTCTATTTACATGGTTTATAGGCACCAAAAGCTAAGGGTAAGAAAAAAGTTCAAGTGCCTGATCCTGTGATTGAAGATACAAGCGTCGAAACGCCATATCGTGCTCGGTTGCGAGCATTTGCAGCTACCGTTTCTCGCGATGCTATTGTCTTCATTCCATTCAGCAGGCCTATATTTGACGAGGTAAATTTCACTGACGCTCTGTCTAAGGATCAGGTAATGGAGGTGCTTAACCAAAGATGGGTCGGTACGACGGTTATCAATATATGGATCAGGTATATATGCGTTTCCATTGTGGTTTCTTTCAATGTCATAAGTTTTACACTAATTGGGAGTTGGTATGGTTTCTATGAAGGTATCTGCATGAACATGTTATGATCGCCGGGCGCAACGTTTCGTTCGAATTCATAAGCCCTTATTCGATAGCACAAGTTCCGGGCACGAAACGTGACGACCACTTCCGAGCGATTCAAAGGCGTTTCTCTTTAAAGGCAACAGCCAGAACTTTATTCTTAGCTCCAATTAATACAGGGTAAGTCTATACATATTTTTAGTTCTGAGCATCATAGATATATATACTAACATAACGTTATAAAACATTTTAGGCTACATTGGATTTTGCTTGTTATCAATCCGATGGCACAAGAGGAACCCATAATTTACTATTTGGATCCTGTGGAATCTGCTCTCCCAGATAATCGCCCAGATTTGATGCGTCTCTTCAATGGGTAAGTGAATGTCAACATTATTTGAATGCGTTGTATTATTTGTCACTTTATGCCCGATCCTAGCCAATAAAATTAATTTAATATGTTTGTTTTTCAGAGTATTGACTAGTTTTCGGGCCGATGTTCAGTTGAAGTATTCCAGAGCCCCTGACCCGAAAGATGCTTATAAGTGGCAACAAGTCCAGGTTTTATAAAGTTATTCAATTTTTGAAACAATATATCTATAGTTAAAATATAACGTAAATGTTTTTTATATGATATATTTGGTGTTTCTTGTTACAGTGCCCCTACCAACCTAATAACAACGATTGTGGTTACTATGTGATGCAATACATGCGAGATATCATTACACATGATCGACTCGGCATCCCACTGACAGTAAGTTTTATATTTTTCCAACTCTAATGTGTTTGTAGTTGTTAGACTTCAAGTAAATTTACTTGTCATTTAAATGTGTTCGTGCAGTATTACCCAGACGCTCGTTCGTTCACGTTGTCAAGGGAAAAAATGGATGCACTAATTGAAGAATGGTGCACTTATATATTCCTTTGAACGTCGATCACAAGACATCCATTTCCGATCCAACATTATAACCTACTAAAGGAAAGTGGAAGTAAGATCGATGTGCATGACTTAATCATTAGGTAGCCACCTTACGATGTTACCTTATTTTTTTAACATAAATTCGGCAGCATAACGGCTACAAAATGAACGTTCCCAGGCTCAAGGCCCTATCTTTTTAACTTAGAAATGGATAGCCCACAAAACACCAATCATTAACTCAGTAATTTTCCAGTAGTCATCAACAACAGAATTCACAGAGAATTTATACATATAGCATTAATGGGCACAATAACACAATATGTACCATTCATGGATATTTTCAAATATTGCACAATTACTACCACATCAAACTTAGTTATAAGAATTTAATGAAACAACAATAATATTATTCATAATTCAATGGAGGAAGGAAATTTAAAAGTATACCTTCTATGTGACGAAGTCAATTAATAAAAGCTCTCAAATTGCACAAAAGATTCTCACTTTTGGTCCCCCGTTTCTGCCAACAAACTATTAGGAAATTGTAGGCTCCTATAAAAAATATTATGTAAACATAATTACAGTTACAGAATTTCATTTTAAGAAATAAAGAAATCAATCATACTATGACTATTTTTTGAATACATAAAGGCAAGCAAAAGCTTGAATTAAACTACCATTACATACTCCTACTATGACTATCAAAACTTATCAATTCATAAATATTTTTTTTCTGTGGCCAAAATTCATTATACATGAGCTTAATTAGTACTAAAACACACTCTTTGTCATGGTAAATTGACAGCCACGGTTTTGAATATATGTACACTTATCATGGGAAATTGAAAAACACATTTGCAAAGCACATTTATAAGATCATGAATAGCATATCACAATATGAGTAAGTTCATGTTGAACACAGGGAAAAAAACGATCTGAACACAGGGAAAAAGGGATCAAGAATAGCATAAATCACTTACCCATTACCATTATTATTTCGATCTGAACACAGGGAAAAAAAGGGAATTTCAAAAATTCCGTAAAACTCAACATGCAACCCCATTATTAGTTCAATCTTGCTCCAAATTAAGTTTAATCAAGCTTTTAGTAAGTTCCAAACCGAAATCACCTTCAATGGCGTCGATGATGAACAGTAGCTCCAACTTATTTTTGCGAGAAATCTGACCAAATATACATGCATTCCCCAAATCGAAATCCCCATACCCCAAATCTGACCAAAGAGTAAGCTTCCATTTAGATGGTTCACAATTTTCGAAGTCCCCATACCCCAAATCGAAGCTCACACAGAACCTCTCAAATCGGAGAAATGGAAGGTATAATCGAAACTCACCTGAAGAAAGGAGTTCTTAGCCGTCGAAATCACCACCGTCGTGTAAAGCACGAGAACGAAATCTGGAACAATGAGAGGGACGAAGTGAACGTTGGGAGAAGAAGGGAACAATGAGAGGGACGAAGTGAAACGGAGAAGGAGGGAAATGGAAAATGAGGGAGGGAAATGGAAAATGAATACGCGGGTATATTAAACATGACATGAAATTAAAATAATAACTAAAACACCTATCCCAGCGCTTTATAAGTATAAAGCGCCGGGATAGGCCCTTAAAAATAAAAAAAAATTAAAAAACATTGTCTAAAATAATCTGACAATAAAAATTGAGATTAAAAAATTGTTTTATGAGGTCTATCCCAGCGCTTTTTACATAGAAAGCGCTGGAATAGGCCCTTAAAAATAAAAAAAAAATTGAAAAACATATCCTAAAATAATCTGATCAGCAAAAAGAGAACAAATAAAAATTGAGATTAAAAAAATATTTGAGGGGGCCTATCCCAGCGCTTTATACGTAAAAAGCGCTGGGATAGGCCCTTAAAAATAAAAAAAAATTGAAAAACATTGTCTAAAATAATCTGACAATAAAAATTGAGATTAAAAAATTGTTTAATGATGTCTATCCCAGCGCTTTTTACATAGAAAGCGCTGGAATAGGCCCTTAAAAATAAAAAAAAATTGAAAAACATATCCTAAAATAATCTGATCAGCAAAAAGAGAACAAATAAAAATTGAGATTAAAAAAATATTTGAGGGGACCTATCCCAGCGCTTTATACGTAAAAAGCGCTGGGATAGGCCCTTAAAAATAAAAAAAAATTGAAAAACATTGTCTAAAATAATCTGACAATAAAAATTGAGATTAAAAAATTGTTTTATGATGTCTATCCCAGCGCTTTTTACATAGAAAGCGCTGGAATAGGCCCTTAAAAATAAAAAAAAACATTGAAAAACATATTCTAAAATAATCTGATCAGCAAAAAGAGAACAAATAAAAATTGAGATTAAAAAAATATTTGAGGGGGCCTATTCCAGCGCTTTATAAGTAAAAAGCGCTGGGATAGGCCCTTAAAAATAAAAAAAAATTGAAAAACATTGTCTAAAATAATCTGACAATAAAAATTGAGATTAAAAAATTGTTTTATGATGTCTATCCCAGCGCTTTTTACATAGAAAGCGCTGGAATAGGCCCTTAAAAATAAAAAAAAATTGAAAAACATATCCTAAAATAATCTGATCAGCAAAAAGAGAACAAATAAAAATTGAGATTAAAAAAATATTTGAGGCCTATACCAGCGCTTTTTACATAAAAAGCGCTGGTATAGGTAATTAAAAATTAAAAAAAAAACTGGGGGAATTTACAAATTATTAAATAAAATATATAAGTTTAAATACTCAGGGCATAAATTACAAGCCATAAATGACCTATACCAACGCTTTTTACATAAAAAGCGCTGGTATAGGTCATTAAAAATTAAAAAAAAAAACTGGGGGAATTTAGAAATTATTAAATAAAATAGATAAGTTTAAATACTCAGGGCATAAAATACAAGCCATAAATGACCTATAATTCCCCAAGTTTTTTTTAATTTTTAATGACCTATACCAGCGCTTTTTATGTAAAAAGCGTTGGTATAGGTCATTAAAAATTAAAAAAAAAACTGGGGGAATTTACAAATTATTAAATAATAATAAGGACACGTATAATATATTCAGGGGATTAAATATTGTTCAGATAAGGTTCAGAGAATTAAGTTCAAAGGAAATCACCTATATAAAGACAAACCTAGGAGGTAATTTAGACATTATTAAATAAAAGACATTTTTAAATTAATATTTAGGGAATTAGCTGTATTCACAATGACCTATACCAGCGCTTATAAGTATTTTTAAAGCGCTGGTATAGGTCTTATATACCTATCCCAGCGCTTACTTTTGTTGTGCGCTGCTATTGGTGTGCTGCAATAGGGCATTTCTGTAGTAGTGGAAGCCAAACACCCTCTTTATTCTTCTAAAGGAACGGGAATGTGGGAGTGCCCCGATTTCTTCCCAGTTTTGTCTAATTCTGTGTTTGGGGTTGATACTATTGAGGATGGACTTTTTGTGAGGCATGTGCTTAAAGTCAGTTTGGACGATATAAAACATGATTACTATCTCATCGGGACTTATGATGCTAAGAAGGATAAGTTTGTCCCGGATACCGAATTTGAAAATATAGATTCGGTTTTGAGATATGATCACGGAAAATATTATGCCTCCAAGACATTTTTCGATTATTCAAAGAAGAGAAGGATCTTGTTAGGCTGGGTCAACGAATCGTCAAGCAGTGATGCTTATGTCAAGAGAGGATGGGCAGGAATACATGTACGTCCATAGTATATTTATATTTCAAATTCTTTGATAATCAACATTTAGAACTCATCTAAATGTTTGATCGAATTGAACCAAATATAACTTATTAAATTGAATTAACATTTGTGGTTTAATTTGTAGTCTATACCAAGGGCAGTATGGCTTCACAAGTCAGGGAATCAATTGGTTCAATGGCCTGTGATAGAAATTGAGAAGCTGCGAGCAAAACCAATCAGCTGGTCAAATAAGATGCTCAAGGCTGGTCAACGGATTCATGTCACTGGTCTCACAGCTGCACAAGTAAATCTTAACAACCCTACTTTATCTATTTTTATTACACCCTTGCATATTATAATAAATAAATTAGAATAATCAGTATGAAAAGTTACTTGTTACTCACAATAAAAGAGATTTACTCATATAGAATACTACTGTTATTATGAGTGAATTATCCAAACCGTTAAAAGTTAATAATTTAGATAGTTTGGTTATTAAGTTTTTTAATCTGTTAGTTAAATATGCTTTTATTTTGGATAAGTAAAACATATTTAAATTGTAAAATTACATGGAATTATAAATAAACATAGCCAGCCACCTTCAGTGCAAAAAGATACCACCTATAACCTGAAATTGGTGCGATTGAACTTACATGAATTAATACAATTTCATTCTTGGTATGGGCAGGCTGATGTAGAAGTTTCATTTGAGGCAAATGAGTTTGGCAAGGCAGAAGTGCTGGGCCATTTGAGGAAGCCTCAACTTCTATGTAGCGAAAAGGGTGCAGCAATAAAAGGTGGATTGGGACCTTTTGGTTTGCTTGCGTTTGCTTCGAAAGACTTGGAAGAATATACAGCTGTGTTCTTCAGAGTCTTCATGTACCAACGCAAACCTTTCGTCCTCTTCTGTAGCGATCTAAGCAGGTTTTAATTTTGTGCTCATATTCCTCTTTAATTACAACCTTATTAACTGTATCCATTTATTAATTTTTTTAACCTTATATATCTCACATAAAATTTCAAATGCTTTTTGACAGGTCTTCAATAAAACATGAGGATAATGATCTCGCCTCCTACGGCACCTTTCTTGATGTTGACCCTTCTTATGAGAATCTCTCACTAAGAAGCTTGGTAGGTTACGTTGCAATGATATATAATCCATAACATCCACTAATTAACAATAACTTCATTAATTCATGCATTGTTTTAATAATGAAGGAATGTTTCATAAGTGTAAAGTCATCAACTTAAAATAGCCATGCCTGCTTCAAAATATTATTTTCATTGTAAAGCTAGTAATCTTTGCATGTCATTAATTATCAAGTAATATATATGAGTATGAACTTTAACTTCTTCTTGGCAGATTGATCACTCAGTAGTAGAGAGTTTTGGAGGAGAAGGTAGGTCAGTCATCACAGCCAGAGTTTACCCCATTTTGGCTATCAACGACCAAGCTCAACTTTATGTCTTCAATTATGGTGATACTAATGTCAATATCAACACTTTCAACGCTTGGAGCATGAAGGAGGCGCATATATCAAGTGAAACTGGCTAGAGGCACAAAGAAAAGTGGGATCAATATATATATATATATATATATATTTTAGGACCATGTTTGATCATTTAATTTGGGAAAATTCCAAATAAATACCCTTTGAATATCAAAAGGACAAAAAGGTACCTCCAATATACAAAATGACATAAAAGGGATCGTTCCCAATTTGGGATAAACAATTTTGAGGCAAAAAGACCAAAATGCCCCTATCTCCATTCACTTTCAAAGTGAAGTGATTAATGGTTATACTAGAGTAGTTAATCGCTATACTGAAGTGGTTAATTGCTATACTAGAATAGTTAACGACTTTCACAAATATAAGAGTATTTGAGCCCAACTAATGAATCAGTGAAGTGGTTAATCGCTATACTGGAGTGGTTAATCGCTATACTGAAGTGGTTAATTGTTATACTAGAGTAGTTAACAACTTTCACAAAAACAAGCCTAACTAATGAATCAGCGAAGTGGTTAATGGCTATACTGGAGTAGTTAATCACTATATAGGAGTGGTTAATGGTCATACTTGAGTGGTTAATGGAGACAGGGGCATTTTGGTCTTTTTGCCTTAAAATTGTTTATCCCAAATTGGGAAAGATCCCTTTTACGTCCTTTTATATATTTGAGGTACCTTTTTGTCCTTTTGATATTCGAGGGGTATTTATTTGGAATTTCCCCTTTAATTTTCATTATATTTAAATATTTATTTTTGTTGTTGTATATTATTCATTTTCCTTTATTTTAAGGCTATACTTACATTGATCTATTTCTATTTCTGATTAGTTTGACCGCGATCCGACTATAGCTCCTCAACAGATTTAATGATCCGTCCGATTTTCTTAACATTGATTTTAAGATATACATGTTTAGGTGTTTTTTTGCTTTTTTTGTCTGAAAGTTTAGATGTTTTTCATTTCAATATTATTATAACAAATTGTGTGCAGGTACCCTAAAATTTTTTAATACAATTATTTTGAACGTGCACATATTGTGTGGGGGCAACTTACCCACTATTACTGTTTGATTCAATTTGGATGGGCTTTGGCCCCAAATCTCACCAATAACCAAAATAATGAAGGTCATTTAAGTGGCATATAAAAAAAAGATATTAATGCATGTATTATTATTATTAATTTTTTATAAGTATTATTATTAAAAGTATCAGATTTTTTATACAGAAAATTGTATTATTATGCATTCAAAACTAGGAAAAACATTGAAGAAAGTATCACCCTGAAATATTCATGAGATCAGATATAGAACCTCCTTTAATCCATGCAAAATTGTCACATAAATAGGTATCCTTTACCAACATCGGATATAAAATAAAAAACCTTGTTGAGCATGTCACTTCCCCAATCTTTAATGCATGACTGAAACTTAATAATTTAAAATAATGAATGATTGAAATTTAATATTTTAAAGAAGAATTATTATTACAAATATAAATAAATAAATTCCAACTGTTAAGTCATTAAATATGTAATTTGATTCATCATAACTTACCGAATTGATCGTTATTATAATTATATCTTAACTAATCCTCACATATTAATATTGATAGTTACATTATTAAATATGTTTTAAATTGATAAAATTTTTAAGATCACTCTTGTAAAAGACTTCCTCAATACATTTTCGATTAATCAATCCCCCCCCCAAAAAAAAAATAATTCATCATATATATTACAAGAATACTTAAATTAACCAGCACATAATTGGTGTAACGATGTAAGACCCCGTTAGATCCCTTGAAGTCTTGAGTTTGAGTCCTAGAGGAGACACTTATGTCGGGAGGGAAAACTACAAACCCCCAAACTTGAGTAGTCAGTTGCTCGAATACCTGGTAAGAGGATCCAAAAAAGGCGCTGATTGCCTATTAATATATATAAAAAAGAATATTTAAATTAAAAAATTGAAAATTAATCATATGTCAATAATTCTCTAACTGAACTCATAATAAGGAATATGGTGATATATTCTATATATAATTTGGGAATTGAAGTTATGTCTTTTCATGGCATTCCTTTGCCTTAATAGACTTGGGGTATCATGATTGTGTAGAGCTTCATACTAAAATCATACAGATTAATAATAATATCTACCCAAATGGATCATGTCAGATTTCTTCTGATACACAGGATCCTTCATAGAAGGCAAGTGCAGAGCATAATGAAATCTCTGAGAGAGTTAGAAGATAGATATTGAAAGAAAAGCTTTCAGAAAGAAAGAGAAGCGTTTAGAAACACATGCTTATATTCATAGTGGATAATTCTTACAAACTTCTGATGCCTTTACAAGATGAGAGGACTCCTCTTATATAAAGAGCGGAGAAACTAACTAGGATTAAGTGAGTAACTCTGGTAAAGGGTTCAGCCAGTCAGATTGAGGCATATAGTCCTTTTTCAACCAGGGTTAGTCTGATAGGATAAAGCAGTCGTGAATGATTATCACGTGCTGCCGACACACAATATATTACAGACACATGGTTATTAAATATGTTACAGGCTGACGTCTGTAAACTAGCTGACTTCTGACAACTGACGCCTGATACTTAAAGCAGTAAAGCAGTAAAGGCTTGGGGACAAAAGTGGTTACCGACACCCTTTTTTTTAAATCTGGGATAGGTGATGTCATCATGACTTCATAGAGGTGATTATTTCTCTTGTCTATCCTTTGCAGATGGGCTCGTGGCTTGGTGACATATTAGGATCAGGAAGAGAATCTGGATCGACGGTGCTGTCATCTTCAGGATCTTGGGAATCTTGGTAGAGACTGTTCAAGAATGGATTTTGTGAGGAGGCCAGACAATTATCATCAGAGGTATGGGCTGAGGATTCTGGGGCTGGATTAATTCTTGGGCCATAATCTGGATCCAGTAATTTCAGAGTTTGTGGGGAAAATTCCTGTTCTCTGGTCCTTCTATACCAAACACGAGGATTTCTTGGGACAAAGGGTCGATGAGGTATTGGGCCGATAGAGGTGCATGTTAATTATTGATCAATGGATGAGCAATTGTTGAGGTTATGGAGGAAGAGATACAAGTTTTTGAGAGCCTGTTCTTCATATGTTGGCCAGTTATTGTAGGAGCTCCAATAGTGTGCTTGACCTGTGGCATACAGTCTTCCTTCATAATCTGTGTTATAAGGACGGTGAACCACAAAGAAATACTTAAACCTTGTTTGTTGATCTTCAGGAACATTATACATCCTGTGTTGTATGATGGCTTCTCTTAGGGTAGCCCTCTAAGTACTGAGGGGAGCAAACCAGCTGAACATCTTCTAGAGTTCACTGCCTGCATTGGTTGAGTCACAGAGATTGTGGTAGACATGGAGTGGTTCCAGTGAAAATGCTGTGGCATAAAGTGCAGAGGCACACCAAATGTAGTGAGACAGTTCTTCTGGAACAGATCCCCAAAAATTAGGGACACATAAAAGGTTTCTCAATGTCAAAGATACCAGTAAAGGAGGAGTTAATTTCATTGGCTCTGTGTGTCTTGATCAAGGCATGAAGCCAATAGAATAGATATCTTTTGGCAAACCTTTGGATTTGAAAGGGATTGGTAGGTATCTGGTCACATGGAGGAAATTGATGATGATCATTGGATGATATGTATTGGATATGTGGAGGAAATGAAGTCATTTTGGTAAGGGTGCAGATGGATATGGGTTTTTTAGGAGTAAGAAGAAAGATTTTTGAGGGTCTGCTGAGGAAGTTTGCAAGGGTGTTCTGTTTTCCTTTGATGTGTTTCACCTTGAATTTATAGCGGGAAAACCAGTCTTTCCATCTGAGGAGTTGTGAGTCTGGAAGGGTCTTCTTTTTGGTTTCCAGCATGGATGGGAATGAGATGTTATCCATTTCTACAGTAAACTCATGTGCTGCAAGATGAAAGATGAATTTTTCAATGCCTCTTTTGACTGCCAGGATTTTTTTATACGTGGCATGATAGTGTTTTTCAGCTTCTTTAAATTGTCCACTAGCATGTCCACAGTAGTGTCTTTTTCCATCAACCTCTTCAAGAAGTACAGCACCCTAATAATGGTCACTGGCATCAGTTTGCAGGATGCGTTGTCCGTTTCCTGGAATCTTTAAAGGTGGTGGGTTTTGAACAATTTGTTTTAGGTGAGCAACAGCTTTTGTCTGAGCTGGAGACCATGATGGTGGATTCTTTTTAAGCAATTTGGACAGCTGGCTTGTATGTCTTTTTACATCAGGGATAAAATCACGCAAGTAATTAATGATCCCTAGAAACTGTTGTATCTGTTTTACTGACAGACTGTCATTAGGAAAATCAAGCAGATCTTTTGCGATGTGAGGGTCTGGTTGATAAAAGCCATCATGAAATATCATACCCAAAAATTCAATCTTTTCTTGGGCTATGAAGCTCTTCTTTGAAGAGAGCATGATTCCATACTGGGCTATTATCTTAGAGAATTGGGCTAAGAGTTGTTTGTGGGTTTCATGATCTGGTGAGAATAATAGGATGTCATCAATATAGATGAGTGTATTATTGAGAATGGGCTCAAAGATCTTGATCATGGCCTTTTGGAATAAAGATGGGGCAACCTTTAGTCCAAAAGGGAGAACTTTCCATTGGTATTGTGCATCTGGAATGCAGAAAACAGTTTTATACCTTTCATCTGGATGAATACCAATTTTCCAGAATACTGCTTTGAGATCAAACTTTGAAAATACTTTAGCATGAGCAATTCTGGAGGCAAGAGTAGACATTTTTGGCAAAGGAAATTTATCATCTTGTAGGAACAAATTAAGAGGCTTGTAGTCAATCACCAACCTCTTTTTTCCTCTAATTTTTTCAGATCTCTTCTCAACATAAAAGGCTTGACATGCCTAATTAGAGGTGGTAGGTTCAATCAATCCTTGCTCCAGCAAAGCCTTACATTCTTGTTTGGCGAGAAGGAGATCATCAGGATTCATTCCTGAATGAGAGGCTTTTGTTGGATTGATATCCTCATTTTTCTTGAAAGGGAGTCGGATAAAGAATTCTGTATTTTTCCATAGAGGAGAAGGATGATGGAACTGGAATGTCCATCTGTACAGAATTGTAGTAAACCATCTTTTAGCCTTTCATATCCAGAGGGAACTTGTGAGATTTCGAGGATACTCGGGATAGTGGTAAATGGAGCAAAAAAGTTTTTAAATTTGAGACCCTGGGGGAAAATAGATAAATGTTTGGTTCGATAGAAGGTATCAAAACCAAGGAGAAGATCTTTGTCAAGAATGTAACTGCCTAAAACAGTAACCCATGTAAGACATCCAGGAAAGAATCTTATGCCAATCTTTTTTCTGGAAATAAGCTCTATGTGGAAAGGATCTTGATTGAATGTGGTAAATGAATGATTGAGAGGAGCCCAAAATTCTTTAGGCAAAAGGTGAGGTTTGATAATGGTGGCACAAGAACCTGTATCAACAAGGGCTGTAGCATTGAAAGGTTTGTCATACTTGGAAAGTAGGACTTTGATTTGGATAGTAGGCCTGGGGGTAGTGTCTATTTGGGACATCCCTTTGGATTGGACTGTGGTGGATAGAACAGTAAAATCATTGGAGCCAAGGTATCCAATGTGTTTGTCAGATGAATTTGAATCTGAATCTAAATCAGAAAGAGGAAGAACATATTGGGTGTCCGAATCTTCTTCATATTGTTCTTCAAGAATACTCTCAATGTCATCATTGTATGAGACAATGTGACTGAAGGATTGAAGCATTTTGACACCCCTTTGGTTTTTCTTGTTAGGACAGGATTTTGCAAAATGGCATTGTTTTCCACAAAGGAAACATTTCCCGGATTTAGAGGATCCCTTTTGCCTTTTCTTGAAATATCTATATCTTGGGTTCCTGGTTCTCCTTTTTCTTTCAAGAGGATTGGAAGACTTGTGTCTCTTGAAATGAGATTTCTTCTTTGTGGCGCAATGGCATGATTCCTTGTCTTTACACTTGATCTTCAGATAAGACTTGTTATATGCCGGTTTTAGTTTGGTTCCTCCTTTGGCAATTGCTTTAAACATTTTTTGCTGCTCACAAAGTTTATCCAATGTAGCCAGGGCTAGCTGATAGATTTCTCCAAGAGTGATCTGAGCAACGTCCCTGCCAGTTTGTGTAATCATACGACGGAGTTCAGGCTGTAGTTCTTCTTGTTAGTACTGGCTGTCACCCAAGAGGGGGGTGAATTGGGTGATAGAATAAAAACTGAGAAATCTTTGCTTTTCAAAATCACAGCTAAAGTAATAAGTAAAGCTCTTTAAGTAAATCTGTTATGCTGCAAATATTATGAGAGTCAAGGGAAGAGAAAATGCAAACAAAGATTTATCCTGGTTCGGTCTATCCCTTTGACCTACATCCAGTCCTCAGGCTCCACCTGAGATTTCAAATCCACTACCTTCTTGTTTAAATCTGGCACAAGAGAAGCCTTTACAATCCCACAAGTTTAGCCGGGCACTTGTGAAGCCTTTACTCCCTCAAGTTTAGTCTGGGCACTTGAAAACCACTCCCCCTTACAACTTGTATGGATACAATCTGTTTCCCACTCAAGATCTCCCAATCTTGAGTATCACCCACAAATATAGAATGATTACAATGAACGCTTACTTCTCTCTAAGAAGTGGATTTTGTTACTCACTGAAGTACAGGAAGATATATGATAAATAACAAATCTAGAGCTTAACAATTTGAACAATATGTAATCTAGCTCTTCTACTCAAATCATGATCTTTTCCTTTCTGGGCTCATTTGTGCTCTCATTCTGTTTTCAATAAACTTACTTCATCGAGCCTTATTGCTTCTGATGTCTTCAACTCTTTATATAATGTCTGATAGATTTTTGCCCGTTGAAGAACTAGCCGTTGTATCAGTTCAGAGAGTTGGATAATCTAGTGTGGAGTGTTGAAGATGTATTCTGCTATGCATTTACTCCATTGTACTTGATTTTGCTTTATCTTATCTCTCTTCTTCTATCGCTGAGAGGGTAGGTGAGTTCCAACGGCTCTTTTGATCAATTTGTATGTTAACGTTAACTTCCATAAGTAGGTCTGAACAAATCTGTACTTGGAAAGCTAAAAATAGCCTTTACCATTGATTTTGAATAAATCCCACCGCCACTCAGATTACAGGGTCTGGTGTCTAATCGATTACATATAGATTACTCATAGATTATAGCCTGCATCACTGAGCATCAGATTAGAGATTCATGCGCCTAATCGATTAGGTATATCCAATCGATTACAAACAGATTACACTCAGATTACATGATTTCTCTAATCGATTAATGCTCTCTAATCGATTGGGCAATTTTCTCTTAATCGATTACTGGACACTGATCGATTAGGCTAAGATATTTTAATCGATTAGACGACTCTAATCGATTACTCCAATTTCTCCTAATCGAATGGGCTAATTTTCTCTCATCGATTACAGGGGCCTCTAATCGATTGGGCAATGTACAGTTTAAAGATAAACTTTGAAAAATCATAACTCTCTCAATTTAACTCCAAATCTAGCATATAATATATCCATGGAAAGATAATTCAATCTAGTTTTTAATGAAGAAAGAATAATTTCCAAACTCTTTGAGAATCAAAAGTTATGATAAAAATAGTGACTGTCAGGTTTATTCAAAATGACAGTTTTCTGGGAATACTTTGAAAATTCATATCTCCCTCATTTCAAAAGCTTTGCAAGTGAAACTTGTGTTCCTAAAACGGGTATTAAGTCTAGTTTCATATGAAACAAGTTTCATCCCAATCAGATTTGTATTGTGAAAGATATAATCCAAAACATAACTACTTGTCTGATGCATGACGTGAAAATATTGGGCATATTGAAAAATTCATAGCTCTTTGGATATAAATCATTTTAAGGTTAAATTTGTGTTCATGAACCATGTTGGGAGTCTAGTTTCATACAAAACAAGTCTCATCTAAATCGGAGTTATATTCTATGAGATATGATCAAAATACTAGACAAGGGTCAGACTGAGCGAAATCCAGAATTCGCGTCTGATCGATTACATAGCATTTTTCTGATCGATTATACCCCTCTAATCGATTAGGAGTTCTTCCTAATCGATTAGGCGACTGCAGAACTCATTTTATGATCGATTGGAGTGCTCTAATCGATTACAAACACCCTCTTGTAATCGATTATGCATAGGAATGATCGATTATGCGTGGAACTCATGGTTTGATGATTTGGACTTCATTTGAGCTTCTTTTAACTTCCATTTGACCATAGAAACTTCTAATATCAAGTCTAATAACATGATTCATGATTTTCTTATTCAATCTCTAATCTTATTTGATCATATCATTCTCCACAAACAAGCATAATAGCCTTATTCTTTCTTTGACTACTTTATACAGGATATTCACATGAAATAATGGTTTGGAGATGAATACTTTATGCAAGCTTTTTCTTATTTGATTTAAGTCTAGATTAAAACTAACAATTCTCTATAAATAAACACAATAGCTTCAATCTTTCTTTTGACTAATCTATATAGGATAGCAACATAAAATAATAGATAGTCAAAGTAGGAGATAAATACTTCACACAAACTTTTTGCTTACTATATTTAAATCTATATTTGACATCATCAAAACTAATCATATCCAACATTCTCCCCCTTTTTAATGATGACAAATCCATCATGAAAAATACGTGAGATTATGGAAGCAAAGTAGATGCAATATATTTTTCATGCCTTTCTCTCCCCCTATTTGACATCAGCAAAAAGTTTTTTTTAAGGGATTTTCTACCATGATTGAAAACGATGAAGTTCTGAAATTGAAACACATGTGAAAGGTATGACTCTATGTTTCTTGAAGTTTTGCATAGATGTTTAAGATGTGAAAACAAGGCATACAAATTCATTAAATGTAACATTAAGAGAGAGGGTTTAGAAATGCTCATTTATATTCGGCAAGATGATTAATTGATCCATAAAGCCTAGTGCCTTTCTCTCTTGCTCTGTTGTATGTGATAATCCTTCATTGGTGCCACTTGTCATTGGTGCCAATTGATCCAATCAGTGGTTCATTGTGCATCTGCATCAATCCTCAAGTATGTTAAATCCTCAAGTCTGATAATGTGTCCTTGTTGAGTATTTGAGGGATGCTCTTGCTCAGACTGATTTCTCCTGTCATAGGTGTTCATTTTTCTTGCAAGGAGAGTGGTTAATACAATCAAGTATCAAAATAATCCTTTCTGTAATATATTTCCATATTCAGGTCAAGAAAGGGATATATAAGATAAGCATATCATCATCAAAACTAATCAATTACTGCACAATAAATTTAGATGAGTATGGTAAGAAGATTTTCATTCATCAAGGAGATGAGCTTTTAAGATATACACATGTTAATTTGAAGCTCCCCCTTAATTTATGCGTTTGATGGGGACAAATTAAACTGACATCCTTACCATGATATGAATCAAGCATTTAAAGATGATAAGGTCTAGATGTAACAAAATTTTGGAGACATGGAAAGATTTATGCTAGAGGACTTTTGTTTCTTCCTCCATGGTGTTTCCACCAAAAGTTTCTCCAATTCAATTCTCTCAGGTGCAAGTCAGTGGACTCTTACCTTTAGCAGCTTCATCATATCCACAATAACCGCAAACCCTTCATAGGCTTGTCTACATGTTTCTAGACTAAGGTATAAGAGTTTCAAAATTCAATCAATAGAGAGCAAGTCATCAAGTATTATCATGAAGCCATTAATGATGACAGATTTTCCATAATTCAATTCAAACTCTTTACCATGAGAATGTAGAGGAAAGTGCACAATTCAACACAATGTCAAAGCTATACTGGCCATTAAGCAACTTCATATTCTTAATTCTATTAACGTATGGCTTTGACAGCTAGACATAATCAAGGATTTAGATTTCCCAGCAATTCACGTCAAGGCAATTTTTTTTAACAAAACATGTCACCAACAATTATCTTCATGGTCAAAGCATGCAACAGATGAGTAGCAATCATGTGCAAATCAAATTTATAGATATATCAAGAAATTTTAAAATTATAGTATTAACAATAGGCTTGTTAATAGCATTTAATCATACTTCAATTCAACATATCTGAAGGATATTCAATACCCAATCAAGTGCAAAATGTTGAACAAACAAGATTCAAGCACCAGTCAACCAGGTATATTAACCAATCAATCAAGGTATATTCACAAAACAGCAGATTAAGATTAAGCAGCAAATCTGACAGCAACAGATTCAGATGCCAAAAATAAATTTAGACAGAAATCAAAAACTCAGTGCACACAAAATCAGTTCATAAGGTCTGAAACCAAGTCAATTGCAGAAAACACAATAGAGTATGTGATGACGCAGAGCAGCACAACATTCACAAAGACTCAGAGATCACAGTGGATAAAGCAAGACCAAAAGTCATAAGTTCTTATACTCATATGAAATTATCCAATATGATTGTTGAACAGGGATATTACTTGAAATGACCAAAATATGATTTTTTTTTGTAACCATCAGATTCAAGTAGCCTATAATGAAACATAATCTGATGGTTTTTCATGATCAATGACAATTTGCAAGAATAACTTTAATGTAAGGCCATGTCATTGATATGAATCTTATGCAAGTAAATCCATTCAAGAGCAAGTAGAGAATTTATCCAGAATAATATTCATCAATTAAAGAGTAGGGATAGAAATGCTCATTCAAGATTGGAGGAGCTTTCTTCAATGGACACTTGGAGTAGCCAGTTTCATCTGTAAATATGACAGCTAAAGCTTCTCCTCTGTGTAATGAGTAAAGGTCTTGGCATTCATTCTTGCCTAATCTGTCTTGACCACTTCAAATTTCTTCAAGTGACCATCTTTTATGTACTTAGTCAATGATAGCCTTCAATCCTTTTTGCTATCTTTGTAGTCATACTCATAACACAAGCTTGTTTTGAAATCATTAGCATGGTTCATTTCCAATAATGAAACTTAAAATAGACTTTGAGACAGAATGCTTATGCTTTTATGTTTGAATTCAAATGGAGCTATATTTCATAAAGCATAAGGGTCATTTGGAAAACAAATTTTCATATCATAAGTTTTAATTATATCATGAGACATAAATAAGAGACAGATTTAAAATCATTTTTCAGCATGTTTAAAAAAAATGTTCATGATAAAATGATGAAGGTCAATATGTCTGAGTGCTTCACTTTTAAAGATCAGATAAGATTTCCAATGTCATATGAATAATAGTATGACAACAAAGGCTTTGTGCTATAGACATGATAAGACAAATGAGTTTACAGAAACAAAGAGATATTCTTGACTTATAGAGATATGTTATAAAGTTATTCAAGGTCAGGACATGAACACAAAACTCTAATTATTCTGAAATAGAAATGATAGTGAATGTTAATATATGTGTGTAATAGAATGAAGGTATAGATTTTTAAATAATGAAGCACATACTCATTAGTCTAAATAACCTAGTCAAGAATTTATACATTTGTCTTGGATCTTTCTTGAAAATATGCTCAACTTGTTAGACATAGGGTCTAACTAATCATAAAATAAGTTTGAGCATATTAGACACTACATGGCACATCAAAGTTGGAAGAAAACTTAAGTGCATCAATTTGAAACATTTCCAACTTTCAGTTCATAACAGATATCACCTTCTAATTTTCAAAGATAGTTTAAATGCAATTGAAGTGATCATATTTTTCAAGATATGTTAATGCAATTTTATGAACCATGATGAGTTGAAATCTAAACAGATTTTGGATTGAGTATTTCAAAATCTTTACAATAGATAGACTATGCACAATTTCAGCTTTTTAGTCATATAGCAATTTGACAGATATTTCATGACAGTGAAAAATTGATTGCTGATAAGCATTCATTATTCTGATATTAAACTATGGTCATGCAAGTACAGCGTAGGATAAGAATGATATTACCATAGCTTCGCTTGTTCATACAATAAGTTGCTTGATTTTGGTAGACTAATGTTGATATTCTTCTTTTTGCAGATTTAGCACCAAAATCCAAACATAATGTTCAGCTCATCAAGACTTGAATGAATTTCCATGTGAATCATAGTCTTGAAGCTGTCCTACAAAAACTAAGTAATTCTTTTTCTTCCTGCGGTATCCAATATCACTTGGATCCATTCATGGTTAGTTTGTAGGAAGTAGCACTGCAATTCACATGCTTTAAATATAATCAATTTAAGATAATTGAGCATATTGAATTGATCATGTTTTCATGCATAAAGATATATTGTCTTTTCAAATTATTATGCATGTATATAAGACTATCCTATGAACGTTGTAATCATTTTGCAATTGTCCTTAGACTCAGAATTCAATGTTCATTCCTAAGGTTGCAGAGTGTAAAATCTCATTAGATATTTCTGATAATAGTGTAGGAGATTTTACCATTGTATACCTCTACCTTAGGTACATGGAGAATTGCTCTTGCTCACCCAAGTGGTTCTGATATGTTTAGCACTGGGTTGCAGAGATCTTCTTCTTGGTGTATGAGGAATTCTATTTCTCTTGTTCTCCTCAAGGTAATTGAATGGTACTTTGTGGTAGCTCATTCTTGAGGTAGAACTTGCTCTTCTTGTTACTGCCCATTGCTTCTTATGATTTGAATCAGATGTTGCAGCAATGGCTTTTCCTAGAGTTCTCCTTCTATATGTAGATTCTATGAATCTCTTTCTTGAAGCATGAGAAACTCTTGGATTCTTCTCTTTTATTTTTGCATCAGAATATCCATTTCTTCTAGATTCAATCTGCACACACAAATCACTAGATGGATATTTTGGTACCCATTTATTTTTGGGTCCTTCTTTGTTAGCCTTGGACCTTACGTGTCCTTTTGGAACCCAAATAAATTTATTTCTCACATTTGAATTTCCTCTAATATTACATGTGTGAGAAATATGACCGGATCTTCCACAATAATGGCAAATAATAGAATGATGTGCAATAGAAGATTTTATGCAAGTATTGTGGTGGTCAGGGGAGTACAGACTCGAGTTATTTTCATTTGAATGATTTTTCTTCCCAAAACATTTTCCAGTATGATTTAAAGCATTTTCCCTTTTTGAAATATGATCGATGATAGGATGGAAATCAATTTTATGCAAATCGAAAGTGTTTTTCTTAACTATACAAGAATTAGAACTGTATACCATAAATGTCTCTTGAGCTCCAGGGGATGATTTATCTGACTCGTCCATGTTAAACTCTTTTAGGGAGTCACCTTCTGTGTTGACTGGATCATAGAAGTATTCTGTGATTTTATCTTCTTCAATCTCTACTTCCGTTTTATCATCCACCGTAGATATGCAACTTTGAATTTCAGGTGGACTGTCAACACTTTCAACTTCAACAAGGTGGTCAGTGATATATATAGAGTCAAGTGTATCCCAAATATCTTTGGCATTAGAGCAAAATCTGATTTTCTGAAAATCATTCTCAGTTAAGCCTTTATATAAAATTTGCATTGCTCTAATGTTCAAAGAAAACATTTTCTTTTCTTTCTCAGTCCAATCCTTTCTTGGTTTAAAATCAAAATCATTTATAAAAACATTCCACATATGATAATCAAATGATTTTATAAAGCTTTTCATTCTAGCTTTCCAAAATGAAAAATCAATATCTTTGAGAAGAGGTGGAACAGTATAATCAAAACCTTCAGAAAACATGTTACACCCAAAATCAGCCATGATCTTTTCACTTGAGATTGTTGGATCCTTTAAACAAGTGACCTGCTCTGATACCAAATGTTAGTACTGGCTGTCACCCAAGAGGGGGGTGAATTGGGTGATAGAATAAAAACTGAGAAATCTTTGCTTTTCAAAATCACAGCTAAAGTAATAAGTAAAGCTCTTTAAGTAAATCTGTTATGCTGCAAATATTATGAGAGTCAAGGGAAGAGAAAATGCAAACAAAGATTTATCCTGGTTCGGTCTATCCCTTTGACCTACATCCAGTCCTCAGGCTCCACCTGAGATTTCAAATCCACTACCTTCTTGTTTAAATCTGGCACAAGAGAAGCCTTTACAATCCCACAAATTTAGCCGGGCACTTGTGAAGCCTTTACTCCCTCAAGTTTAGTCTGGGCACTTGAAAACCACTCCCCCTTACAACTTGTATGGATACAATCTGTTTCCCACTCAAGATCTCCCAATCTTGAGTATCACCCACAAATATAGAATGATTACAATGAACGCTTACTTCTCTCTAAGAAGTGGATTTTGTTACTCACTGAAGTACAGGAAGATATATGATAAATAACAAATCTAGAGCTTAACAATTTGAACAATATGTAATCTAGCTCTTCTACTCAAATCATGATCTTTTCCTTTCTGGGCTCATTTGTGCTCTCATTCTGTTTTCAATAAACTTACTTCATCGAGCCTTATTGCTTCTGATGTCTTCAACTCTTTATATAATGTCTGATAGATTTTTGCCCGTTGAAGAACTAGCCGTTGTATCAGTTCAGAGAGTTGGATAATCTAGTGTGGAGTGTTGAAGATGTATTCTGCTATGCATTTACTCCATTGTACTTGATTTTGCTTTATCTTATCTCTCTTCTTCTATCGCTGAGAGGGTAGGTGAGTTCCAACGGCTCTTTTGATCAATTTGTATGTTAACGTTAACTTCCATAAGTAGGTCTGAACAAATCTGTACTTGGAAAGCTAAAAATAGCCTTTACCATTGATTTTGAATAAATCCCACCGCCACTCAGATTACAGGGTCTGGTGTCTAATCGATTACATATAGATTACTCATAGATTATAGCCTACATCACTGAGCATCAGATTAGAGATTCATGCGCCTAATCGATTAGGTATATCCAATCGATTACAAACAGATTACACTCAGATTACATGATTTCTCTAATCGATTAATGCTCTCTAATCGATTGGGCAATTTTCTCTTAATCGATTACTGGACACTGATCGATTAGGCTAAGATATTTTAATCGATTAGACGACTCTAATCGATTACTCCAATTTCTCCTAATCGAATGGGCTAATTTTCTCTCATCGATTACAGGGGCCTCTAATCGATTGGGCAATGTACAGTTTAAAGATAAACTTTGAAAAATCATAACTCTCTCAATTTAACTCCAAATCTAGCATATAATATATCCATGGAAAGATAATTCAATCTAGTTTTTAATGAAGAAAGAATAATTTCCAAACTCTTTGAGAATCAAAAGTTATGATAAAAATAGTGACTGTCAGGTTTATTCAAAATGACAGTTTTCTGGGAATACTTTGAAAATTCATATCTCCCTCATTTCAAAAGCTTTGCAAGTGAAACTTGTGTTCCTAAAACGGGTATTAAGTCTAGTTTCATATGAAACAAGTTTCATCCCAATCAGATTTGTATTGTGAAAGATATAATCCAAAACATAACTACTTGTCTGATGCATGACGTGAAAATATTGGGCATATTGAAAAATTCATAGCTCTTTGGATATAAATCATTTTAAGGTTAAATTTGTGTTCATGAACCATGTTGGGAGTCTAGTTTCATACAAAACAAGTCTCATCTAAATCGGAGTTATATTCTATGAGATATGATCAAAATACTAGACAAGGGTCAGACTGAGCGAAATCCAGAATTCGCGTCTGATCGATTACATAGCATTTTTCTGATCGATTATACCCCTCTAATCGATTAGGAGTTCTTCCTAATCGATTAGGCGACTGCAGAACTCATTTTATGATCGATTGGAGTGCTCTAATCGATTACAAACACCCTCTTGTAATCGATTATGCATAGGAATGATCGATTATGCGTGGAACTCATGGTTTGATGATTTGGACTTCATTTGAGCTTCTTTTAACTTCCATTTGACCATAGAAACTTCTAATATCAAGTCTAATAACATGATTCATGATTTTCTTATTCAATCTCTAATCTTATTTGATCATATCATTCTCCACAAACAAGCATAATAGCCTTATTCTTTCTTTGACTACTTTATACAGGATATTCACATGAAATAATGGTTTGGAGATGAATACTTTATGCAAGCTTTTTCTTATTTGATTTAAGTCTAGATTAAAACTAACAATTCTCTATAAATAAACACAATAGCTTCAATCTTTCTTTTGACTAATCTATATAGGATAGCAACATAAAATAATAGATAGTCAAAGTAGGAGATAAATACTTCACACAAACTTTTTGCTTACTATATTTAAATCTATATTTGACATCATCAAAACTAATCATATCCAACACTTCTGGGAGAGAGGCTATAAACACATGCCTGAGGTTTGGGTCAGTACGTCTGCCAAGCGGATAATATCTCTCAGACATTCGGACAAAATGCTTTTGAAGATCTTTCCTGAGTAAGGAGCAGCATTTCATCTCAAAATACTCCTGGTAAATCCGCTTTTGAATTAATTCAGGATCACCAATAAACTCCTGATGTATAGCACCTAAGAGTTGACCAGGAGAAGCAACTGTAAGAAGCTGCAATTTCTCATATTCGCTGAGTTTCATATACCATTCTCGTAGATTGCCTGTGAATCTAGAGATAAAATCAGCAAAAACTTGTCCGAGTATTGCTTGAGGTTTCTGGAGTTGATTATCAAGCCAAGCAGCAAATTCTGCTACACGATCACGCCACTTATAAGGAGGAATATCATCAAGGGTAAAAAATGGTCCTGTCTTATGAGTGTGATGCCTTTCTTGAAATTCTGGTGATTCATCTTCTGAGGATAGGGGAGGATCTTCAATCATGTCAGAAGTGGTGCTTCCAGCCGTATTAGGGTTAACCATAGCAATGTTAAGGTCTGCAAAATGTTTTTTCATGTGGGAAAAATCTGATCCCTCTGAGATAATGCTGGAATCATCCTCAGTTTCAGAAAGGGGTTCGTACAGATTGAGAGTAGAGACTCTCCTAAAAGGAGCTGGAGATCCTTCAACAATTGTTTTTCCTGAACTAGTACTGGGTTGGGTGGTAGTGGTTACCACAGGGGTCTGAATGGTGATGCCAGGTAGGGAGGTAGTGTGAGATGGCCAGGGTGGTCTTTCTCGAGGTCGGATAGATTGTGGGCCTGTGAAGGGAGTATCAGAAACTGTTTGATATCCTGTGGACTGAACATGATTTCTTTTGGTCGATTTTTTAGGTGGGTTTAGCTTTCTGGCTAGTTGGTATGAGGAAGGATATAGGTTATCATAGGTGACTGAAGTAAGAGGAGGGGAATAAACTGGATAAGAGGATGAGAACGGGCTTAAGGGGTTTGTTGGTGGTTTGACCATATCTGTCTCAATCTGTTTTAAGTCTTTTTGGATTTTTGCGAGTTCTTGCTCCTTCCTTTGGAATTCTGGACCAAAATATTTGTGATCAACATAACTACGAAGTTTTGTGTCAAGCCTGATGGCTTCAGAGGTTAATCTATCATGAAGTTTTTTGACTTCGTCTGTAAGTGTATCCATCTGTCCAGTAAGTGTCTCCGTTAAATGGTCAAGTTTTGAATCAATGCGATGAAGAAACCTATTTTGGCAGACTGCATTATCATTATGCCAATTAAGGACTTCTTCCGCCGGAGAGGCTTCTTTGACACCGTGTGGAGAGACCTGAGTAAGAACAACATAAGGTCGTCTGTGACCTTTGTTGTTTCTTGAGTATGGACTTCAAGAGGAGGAAACTGTTCGTCATAGGTTTCAGATCTCATCATGGCTATACAAGGAACAGTAGGAGCAGTGTAAAGTGATGGTGGTGTTATGATAGGAGGAGCTGGA
Source organism: Mimosa bimucronata (assembly GCA_037074515.1). Classification (NCBI taxonomy): domain Eukaryota; kingdom Viridiplantae; phylum Streptophyta; class Magnoliopsida; order Fabales; family Fabaceae; genus Mimosa; species Mimosa bimucronata. Next base: position 11,252,541 of record CM073446.1, read on the forward strand.
GAGGGTTTACTTTTTTCTGTAATGGGGAAAACATCAACAGCAAGGTCATCATGACCTAGTTCTTTGAGTAGATCCCAAGGAGTGAGATCCGAGGAAGATTCTTTTGGAGCAGGAGGGGTGATCCACCGAGGACCTGATCCATCTTGATCCGGTTTTCTGTGATGGGAGTGAATATCGGAACATCTGGTCCTGGACTTGGTGGTTTTCTTGGTGTTACCAAAAGTGACCAGATCTTCGTCATCAGAATGATCCCAAAACCCGGAATATTGGCAGTCACAGTCAGGTTCACACATCCTATAATCAAGATCCCAGATGAAATGGCCATTAACATGAGAGACAAAAACCGACTTTCCATTGGCATGAAAATGACTAACTGGGGGTTTTTCTTTACTCTTGTAGACTGGACGGACTGGAGATATCACCTTTGGCGTCTGAAGATGAGGGGCCAAAGAGCATATCCTCCGTATAGGAGTTCCTTCAGTTCCGGGTTTCTGGAAAAGAGTTCTGACAGTACCATCAGGCATGCGAGAGATCTATGGAGGAGCAGTTGTATGAACATCTCTGGGAATAGGGCCAAATTCCCTTTCATAATTAGCAATCCATTCAAGAGGGACTATTTCAGATAATTCCTTATTGGTAATTTGTCTAGGTATATTGACAATAGCCGGACCATGATCTCTATCAGTAAACATTAGTAACGCATCACCAGTAGATTGTGGATGCTGAAGATCCAGAGCATGATTTTGGACTCTATAAATCAGTTGGTGGTGAAGAGTGGCCATGGTGGCTTGATGATTCTGTTCTGCTCCAACAATCTGAACCTGGACTTATTATTACTACTCTTTCATTTATCTATTCATAAATAAAGGCACTTTAAGAAAAAAGAGTATATTTCTTACACATTTATTACTTATAACTAAGTAATAACTGTTTTTGAAAGAAATCCTAATTCAATCATTAGGATCTTATATATAGAGATGGATGGAGTATATATGTCAATTTAACAAAAGTAATATGCACTAACTTAACCTTGGTCCATGTTATATTGCTTAGTACCATACGTTTTAAAAAAAATAAAATAAAAAAAGCTGTGAAATAAACTGAGATTTAGATGAATCAAGACAAATTTATTATTCACTACTATAATATATAATTATTCGATATGCCACAGAAAAATAATTTCAGACGGGACATAAAAAAATAATTTCAAATGAAAATTTTTCTCAAAGATTTCAGATGGAATTTCTGGAGGAAAATACGTTTGAAAAATCGTGTAAGACTTTATGATGGAATTTGAGAAGGGAATGAAATTTTCGTCTCAAATTCTTTTATTAACCAAAATTTCTGATGGAATTTGAGACATAAATTTTCTGCCTAAAATTTCAGATGGAATTTTCGTTCCAAATTCCCTTGAAAAAAATTGTAACGGAATTCCATATGGAAATATTTTTTGTCTTAAATTCCATTTGAAAATGTGAGTTTACGAGAAATTTTTAGATGAACCCACTTTTCCGCATCATTTGTTATCTGACCAACTAAAAGAAAACACCTTAGGTTTGACAAGGGAATTTGAATCAAATCGGGCACCCGAAAAATTTAAGCGTGCAAATATTTTTTTCAATTGCGAAATAGGAAAACACAGAAAATAGAAGATTAAATTTTTTTTTATCTACCACCTTGTTTTTTAGGATGTCCCTCATATTAAAATTTTCATATTAGATCTAAGGTGCTTGCTGAATTAGTTAGCCCACACATTATAGTGAATCGGGGTCCATCTAAAATTTCTCTATATATACGGTATATCATTAGTATTTTTCGTAAAAAATAATTTTTCCGATTTCAATGGGAAATTTAAATGAATAATTTTTTAAATTTTTATTTTATATTTAAATAAAATAATATCTGGGATATAACAAAATTATTAAGTATATCTATATAGGATTTTAATTTCTCTTAATTGCTATAATTATAATCAGTCGTTTAGATTTTTACAGCAATAGCTTGATAATGCCATCATCAACATCCGCAAGATCACGCATAGCCTTGTTTTCTTTTGTAAGTGGTGATGTGCCACTCGGAAAGGCTTCCTCACAATTTTTGGCATCGAGTCCTATGTTTACTGCAGCTTCTTCTGCAAATTTTGGGTCTCCCAATTCTATCATTTTCTTTATTTTTGGAAAAAGAAATTCCGTCACAAACTTGTATCTTTCACCACACGATCTCAATGCCTTCTCCTGCTTTGGTTCTAAATGTCCATTTTTTAGGAGTTGGTTTATCTTATCACTTATAGCCCCGGCTTTCGGCTTCATCACATTCACCATAATTATAGCCAAGCCTGTGATTAATCACGATTGATGTAATGAATAACAAAAAGGAGATGAAATTAAACATAGAATGATTATTTATAAGTGTTTGTAGGTTTATATTACCTGCGACATCGGCATTTGAGCTGGAAGGATCTGATTTAAGAGATTGAACGCAGAGATCATAGTGAGAGGTCTTCTTGCAAGTGGTCTCTATCAGCTTGTCATTGCAGTGGCAGGGTGATAATACAGAGATTGTAGCGAGAATAAAGATTAGTATTAGAATTTGTGATTTTAGGCTCTTCATGATGATGGCAATGATAGGTAATAAGGAGATTATAATGAGTTTCTCCAAATTGAACATAATGGTGTTTGGCCTTTTTCAGCTGGGCTATATAGAAGGTAGACAATTAACACCATACAATGGAATTTGGATCTTTCAATTAATGTGTGAGCTTTTTTAGCATTGATAATTTTAATGCTCTTAAATGTCATTATTCAATTGCTTCCCCTAAATCATTGATTAATTTCCATTTTCTCATTGTAAAAAATGTTTTAAAATCATTAATTAATGCCACACCATCGTATTTAACACCTTCAAAGTCCTTATTAATTTATAAGAACCAATGTTGTAGACGGAAAAAAATTAAGGGACCAAATTTATCATTTCAAATTGCAAGGACTAAACCAAAATTAATGTAAATTATAAGGACCAAACATTATATTAACCCTCATTTTAATGCTATTGAATGTTACTCCTTTGGTCTTATTCATAAGGAAAATTAATCAAATGACTTATAATAAATTGCTAGTTAAAATTAGTTAAAATCAGAAAATGTAAAAGAGACATACTTTTTTTAAATATACTTTTATTTATGAAAATGAGTGAGGATGTATGGAAAAAGAGATGATGGAGACATGCAATTAATTATATATGGGTAAAAATAAAAAATGGACTAATTTCTGAGATAAAGCCAAGTTATTGTTTATACTTTATATATAGGATTAACTATATGTGAAAAAATATTACTTATAAATATTATCTTCTATCCTTATTATAAGAGCCCAAAATTGGAGTTATCTTGTCTTTTATATGAAAGCTTAGTAAGGATCGTCTAAGCATTTAATGTAAATTTATTATTTTTGCTCCTAATTAATTATATTCTCTCTCTTCATCTTTATCTAATACTACATCTCTTTCATGTTTTCTCTCATTATTATTTTATTTCTCTCTCTTACTTACCCCTTTATTAATAATGTCATAGTTGAAAAAAAAAATTTATTATGCATACTTATTGCATTCAACTAATTTTATCCTTTTTTTTTTCAAAAGTGCAATTCAATTTAGAACTCTTATAACAAGATTAGGAGGAAGTATGACGCGAGGGGGTATTACTTTCTTTTCCAAATCAATAATTGCCATTTTCTCTTATTGGAAATTGGTTGTTCTAACAGAATTAAATCAATGGTGCTTGGCCTTTTTTAGGTGAGGGCTCCATCGCAAATAGACATTAAATACAATACAATGGATTTTTTTGACCAAATAATACAATGTATATGGATCTTTCATTTCATAATGGAGTTTTTTTAGCATTGAAACTGTTAATGTTCAATGGATTTAGATCTTTCAATTAATGATGGAGTTTTTTAGCTTTGAAACTTTTAATGTTCTTAATGTCATTATTGCCTCATCAAAATCATTAATTGCCATTTTCTTATAGATTCTAAAAATGTTCAAAAATATTTATACTCTCCCTCCAGTCTCCATATTTATAACTTCATAAGAGCTCATTTTGAATGACCTCTTTCCAAAATATAATCCTATTTGAATTTGTTTGAGTAATGAATACGTTTTCCCCATTTTATGTATGTATTAATTTCTCCCACATTTCTCTTTCACATTCTTTTCATAATTATCCTCTCTCTTACTCATTCATAAATAAGGGTATCTTTTGGAAAAAAATTTATATTTTATATACATTTATTGTTTTTAGCTAACTTTAACATACTTTTTAGGAAACCGTAATTTGGTTAAAAGGACATTATATTTTGGGACGGAGGGAGTATATTACATTGTCCTTAAGTTTATTTCAACTTATTTTTATATATATAAGTAATAACATTATATTATTACACGTCTTAAATTTATGAAATTTCTAAGCTTATTCTCACCTCATTCATCATTAAATAAGGGATAATAAAATTGGACGGCTATCTTTAATAACTCTTTTAGTTGGACTTATATTTAGGACAATTTTTTTTAAAAAAAAATAATCGTAGTAAGCAGTGAGTGATATAGATTTACTCTGTACACTGTCCTAGATAAGTAATACAATCTTCATTTCAAAACATAGTAATTAAACCCGGACTAGACTAACTAGGTCATCCCGGAACCCGACGACTCGGCTATAAAACTAGCCCAAGTGTGTTAATGACCCGGGATGGCAGCAGGTAACTCGGTGGGTTATTAGATTGGCTCAATTCCTTTTTAAAAAAGCATTTTAAATTTGTTTGACGGGGCATGAATTGTATGAAGCAATATTTGTCAAAATTAATGATAATTTTGGTGTTAATAACTACCTTCGGTCCTATTTATAATAGCTCAGCAGCCAAAACATGCTTCTTAAGAAAACATATGAAAGTAACTAAATGTGTTTGGAATATATATCTTTTTTCAATATTACCCTTATTTATGATGAGTCTATTAAGAGAGAGAAATATATGACCATTAATAAATATGAAAGAGAATTAGGGGCAAAATAGGAAAAAGTGCATTAAATGATGAGAGAATGCAAGGTGAGCTCTTTTATTTTGGACCAAATCAATTCAAATTTTGAGCTCTTATAAACAAGACCAGAGGGAGTATTAGTTTAGTGATTAAATGACAATTTATATAAATATTTGTTAACCTCTTGGAATTCTTGTCTTTTGGGATATTTTCCTTGGTTTTTATTACACTTTTGGAGCATTTATACATCTTTTGGATACTCAAATATAGGAAAATGTGCATGATGTTTTTTGTTGCAATTTTTGCTCAATTGTGCATAGTTTGCGCTTTCCTCCTTGTTTATTATCAGCTTATCGAATTCATTATTTTGTAAGGTGTGTTTTGGCAAGAGAATTAGAATCAAGGCATTTGGGAAATCAAAGACGATGAAAGTGATGGCAAATCATGGATGGAACACTTCATTTGCAATAGAAGAACTCAAATTTTCCAGAAGCAAATTGAGCGCAGCTCAAAAACCAGGCCGTAGCCCACTTTAGCACAGAAGCAAATTGAGCCGTAGTTCAAATACAGCAAAACGCACAGCATAGTTTAGACCGAAAAATGAGGGTTTAAAGTGGGGAAAATGAAGGAAGGCCAACACACTACAAAAATATGGCGTTTAGTAGCGGTTAGAATGGACGATTAGTAGCGGTTTGAACCGCCACTAAAAAGTTACTAGCGGTTTTCAATTCTGCCACTAAAACACCCGTGACAAAAATTTACTGGCGATTATTAGAACAGCTGGTAATCCAGTCAACAATGTCACTAACTCAGTGGCGGTTATAGAACTGCTAGTAATACCACAATAACTTGAAATTTAAATTTCACAGGTTAGTAGCCACTAAGTAAAAAGTAAAATGATTAAAAAAATTTCCCTCATTCAATTAGTGGCGGTTAGAACCACTAGTCAAACTGCCACTATTGTACATTGTAGTTAGTAGCGGTTTTGAAACCGCTACTATTTGATTCGTTAAATAAAAATTTAGAGAATTAGTAGCAGTTACAGAACCGCTACTAAATGTTGATAGGTGAAAAAAAAGACTGTTAAGTTTAAATATTCGAGAATCCATTTTATATTATTAAGAATACTCAAAAAATAATGGTAATAGAATCTATTAAATACAATTTTCATTATTGAAAAAAAATGTATCAACTATCAACAACCACTATATGTATAAGAAAATCATATATAAAAACATAAATTAAGTAGTACCACCATTAGGGATAATAAATCAAAATTTTTTTAATCAGTATGAATAACAAAATAATCAATATTAAAACCTGAAAAAAAAGTTAGCATATAAACAAGATAAGAAAATAAACTCAATAATAGGAAATAAAAATATTTAAGAGATTAAATTGATAACAAAACAAAAGAGAAGAGAAAAGATTGCTGGATCAGGTGGTTTGGGGAACAATTTGGAGGGAGAGGGGAAGGAATGGTGTATGTGTGAAGTAAAATGAGGGTGTAATTGGCAGGAATGCACAAGAGGGGGTGAATTGTGCTTATAAAATTAAACTGAATGAAACATGATTTATACTGGTTCAGCTCAAACTCTTGGCCTACGTCCAGTTCTCCAACTTTCAGTTGGATTCCACTAATCTCCAAGATTCAAACAGGTTCTTGAGTACCTTTACAAGTGATCTCTCAGTAAGAACTCCCCCTTACAACTTGTAAGTGTACAACCCTTCCTCTGAGATCCCACTATCCCAAGGAAATCACTCAACAAGATAGTATATCAGAAAATACAAAGATTGCTCACACACTTGAGCTGATAAGATTACAGTTTGAAGAACCGTTGAGAGAACTCAGATCGTATTGATTGCAGTAGAAATTTTATAGTTGGATATCAATTAATGCTCTCTACCAACCAATTTCAACTTTAATGCTTTTATAGTCCTTAAGAAATTTTCTGCCCATTAATTGAAGTCTGAGTCTTCTGTGAAGCTAGGAGAGAGATGAAGTTCTGGAGGTTGATGATGATTCTAAGTTGTTGCATTTAATGCTCCAGAGTTAGCTATGAGTAGCAATTTCTCTTTCTTTCTCTTCTTTTTGCTACTCTGCAACGTATGGTGTTTGCAGAAGCAGTACAAATAGCCAACGGCTCTTTTGTTTGTGTCCAATGTAAACTGCCCAAAATAGCAACAAGTACATTTTGCAATATAAAGATAGTTAATCATAAGAAAAGAAACAAATTTGAAAATCTTCAATTTCCAATCGATTGCAAGAGATGCCAATCGATTGGTGTCTTTGGCCACCAATCGATTGCCTTCAAATTGGTTCAGATTGCTACCTACATCACTCGATTGAAATGTCAGCTATTGAATAAAAACTAAGTAAGCCAATCGATTGCTTGGTTTCTCAATCGATTGCCTTGTGTCAATCGATTGATTAAGTTCTAATCGATTACATAAGTCTTAGGTTCAAAGTAAGTTCCAATCGATTGCTCATCAATTGCACATCGATTGCTGTCCCAATTGATTTCTTTTCTAATCAATCGATTGATCGCAGTCTAATAACTTAGAGCAATTTGGTGCTTCAATCGATTGTCTAGTCTTCCTATCGATTGACAGTCCCCAATCGATAGGCAATCGATATGCCATCAATTGCATATTATATTCTCTAATCGATTGCCTGTCTTTCAATCGATTGCTTAACTTAGATTTTGAGAAACAATTTTTCTAAGTTAAGATCTCATAATCCTATAGCTTAAGTCATGTTTGGTTATCATCAAAATCTAAAGTTCAACATTCTCCCTCTTTTTAATGATGACAAAACATACTTGGCTAAGAGAAATAAAAGCATTTTTTATGAGATGAGAGTTTTATTAGTGAATGCTTATAATTATTTAAGAAGGCAGATGTGAATAAAGTCTATGAACTCATAATATTATTAAGCAGGTAATGGCTAGTACATAAACAAATTTATACACAAGAAGTACTTGTAAGAAACAAAAGAAACATCAGTCATAACTCAAGATAAGACAGAAATAAATATGACAGATGCATGAGAGAATGGTTTGGTTTAATATGAGATGTCTGAATCTGATCATTTCCAGTATGGTTTCAGATCATAATCCCCTTCTTCACTGATAATTCTCCTAGAGTCATTTGAAGGCTCTTCATATTGAATTATTACCTCAGATTCTGCCTTTTTCTTTTTGGCAGGCACTCTCTTTTTCTTCTTTGGAGGAGATGGAGGGAAGTTCTTAGCCAAAATCCTGTCTAGGTAGGTGAGATCCTTCTGCTTCTTCTTTGGACGAGGCTTGACTGATTTTCCCTTTTCTTTTGGTGCGGCCTTCCTCTTTGGAGCAGGTTTGGGCTCCTCAATCACTATCCCCTTTTGAGCCTTAGACCATTTTCTGGTTGATGTCTTAGGTGGAGGTTTGGCAACAGTCTTCTTGGTCTTTTTCTCCTTAGGCACAGACTGAACCTCCTGCCCTTCTTCCTCTTCACCAGACTCTATGAACTGAGTAGTGGTTTGGATAGGTCCTTCACAGCAGGCTTGCCCCTATAATTCACTTGCCTCTTGACTCCCCATATAGGAATCACAGGCTGAGGTACTTGATCCTTCTGGTCTGATTCTGCCATTGCAACCTTTGCTGCATCTCTGTCCTCCCTTTCCTTTTGGCTTTGAGCAATTCTTGGGCCAAACTCTTCCACTTGTTGATGCAGCTTTTCTGCTTGTTGAAGATAATGAGGCAGCATATCCATAGAGACAGGTTGAGGCTCCTGGTATAAAACCATTGCCAGGCTCATATCTTCCTCATCATCAGCACCTTCCCTTTCTAGAACCAATCTTGCATCAAAGGGAGGCATATTGGTGTCTCTGGGTTCTTCATGAGTCAAGACTTCAATTTCAACTTGCTCCTTTATAAGTCCCTCTTCCAGACTGTGAATTTGTGGAAGAACCTCTCTTAGGGTGGCATCTAGAGATACTTCCTCATATTGCCCTTTCTGAGCTGTTACTGCTGCCTCAGGACTTTCCACTTCTTTCTCCCCCTTTTGGTCATCATCAAAAAGGGTGTGCTGGGCTAGGGGAGAGGGTTCTAAGGTGGTGGTGTGAGTGTCTGAGGTGTTGGTGGAAGGGATTGGAGAGGGTAGGTTGGGAGACATGACTAAGGCCTTGTATTTGCGTTTGGAGTAGGTTTGAGAGGGTGGCTTGATGAATCTGGGGATGTAGGTATCTGAGGAGTTACTTGGGTTGTTTGAGGAGTGGGAGATGGAGGAGGAGGTGATCTGGGTGGAGACTTTGGTGAAGATTTGGGAGGAGATTTTAGTGGGGAAGTTGGTGATGTAGTGGGAGGTGAGGTTTCTTTGGTAGTTTGTGTTTAGGGAGGTGGAGAAGGTGAAGTGGTCTGTTGGATAGGGGAGTGGTCAAGGTGTATGGATGAATGGCGAGGAGAGGTTTCTGGGGTAGGAGCGGCACCAGGTTGAGTGGATGGTCCTGCACCATCTGAGTTCATGAAGTGAGCCCCAGCAGCTTCTTTCTCACTGGGATGAATGTATCCCAGCATCTTCTCAATGTTGCCCACTCTAGCTTCCAGATGACCGACCATGTCTACCACGATATTATACCCTTCATACATGAACTTGCCACAGCTGTTAACATAAGAGATCAGAGAGGAGTTCAGGGCTTCAACCAGTCTTTTGAGTAGCATATCCTTCACACCTTGAATCTGTAAGGAGACTTCATCCACTAAGTTGGTGTTACTCTGCTCAACCAAAGTAAGAATGATGCCCTGCAGATTTGCTGTTACTTTGGCAGCAACTTGGTTGATCACTTTATCTGACACCATGTTCCTCATCGTAGACCCAAACAAGGATGGAGTTAGAGTAGTTGGGGCTGATAACTGGGCTTCATCCTGTACTGCCCTTGAGACTTCTTGGATATTTTTCCTTTTATCAGGCCTGGTGGCAGAGGGCTCCTGAGGTGTTGGAGTATCTAGAAGAGGAGCTGAGGGATCTTGAGGAGCATTAGGTAGGTCAAGCGTCATTTTCTTCAGATGTGTACCAGTGAATAGGGGTACCTCATGCACATCATTCTCCTCAAGGTACCAGATATCATTCTTTTGGAAAATGAATGATATCAGTTGAGGAAATGGAAGAGGAGTCTTGTCACTGGATGAATTTCTAAAGGTCATAAATTCCTCTGTGAGAATCTGTCCAAGATTCAGAGGATCCCCCTTGATTAGAGCAGGCAGGATGGGATTGTCAATTTTCTGCAGTTGGCTAAGATTGCCTGCTTTGTTCACCATGCATCTGGAGTAGGCATAATGAATTAGCATGTTGTACAGGGTCATATCTGTAGGCTTCACTTTGTGGGGTCCTTGGCTGCACCAGAGGGCTGGTAGGTCCTTAGAAGATCATGGTCCAGATATTTCTCCTTCTTCTACCACTGGTTGCAAAGAGGATTGGTGATGTTGAACCACTCATTGAGAGTCCTCCAGTTGAATGAAAAAGACTTTCCTCTGACAGTGGAAGAAATCTCAATATCAACCACCTCATTCTTGGTGGTATGAGTGCTATTGACCTCCAGAGCAGAATAGAAGCTCCTCACAACCTGGTGACTGTAGAGCAGGTTGATCTTCAGAAATTCCTTGTAGTCCTTAAGCCAGGGAGATAAATCCACTCCCAACTGATGTAAATGATCCAGATCAAAGTAACAGGTTCGTTTGTTGATGCCCCTGTGCTTGTAGAGATCACTGACTGACAAATCCCCTTCTGTTACAAAATCAACTAGGGGAACAACAGCCTCTTCAATGATTCTGGCCTTTGATTTTCCCTTGTTCTTGCCAGTCGTGGTAGGAGAAGACTTGGATTGGACCTCCCTCTTATCAGATTGCCTCTGGGAGGTATTCACAGAATCTGTAAACTTAACTTGCTTCTTGAAGGAAGACTTGTCCTGAGAGGAAGATTTGGCCAACTCTGCCATACTCTGATTCTCAAATCTGCTAGGTTCAGATCTCTGAATAGAAGGATCATCTGAGGGCAATAGAACCTTGTCTTTCAGTACTCTGGGGATAAACAGAGATGACTTCTCTGAAGTTTCACTCTGGGTCTTTCTTTTCTTACTTGCAGAAGATGATTTTGGAGATTTTGAACTGGGTAGGCTCATTTTGGGAGGTATTTTGGCTTTATAGATGTGACTGGGTGTGATTTGAACTTGTAACTGATGGGGTTTAAAAGATTTTGAATGAGAGAGCGTGATTTTTGCCTGGGGTTGCAAGATTTTGGTTCGAAGAGAGGTAGGAGATGATGAATAGTGAATGCAAAGTGGTGCAACGGTAAAAAATTTACAGTTATATAAGATTTTGAGAGAGAGAAAAGTTATCGTTGTAATGTTACCGTTGGGGTTGCAATCGATTGAGAGTGGTCGCAATCGATTGACTGCAGTGGTCTTCTATCGATGACAAGGGTTTTCAATCGATTGATGCCCTAGCAATCAATTGATATATGTTGTGCTCAAATAAATCCCATGATGATCAATCGATTGGCTATCGATTGCTCCTTCCCACGCTTCAGATTGGTGATGTTTGTAATCGATTGGCACATGGTGCAATCGATTGGGCCTGACCAATCGATTGGGCCTGACCAATCGATTGGGTTGCTATTGATTGGGCTTTTTCACTTTTTCCTTGAAGCCTTTTATCTCACAATCCCCAATCGGTACCCAATCGATGTCCAATCGATTGGTAGTCGCCTATGGCAATCGATGGCAAGAATTACAATCGATTGACCTTCTCATTTTCTGCAACATGACCTGCAAAGAAATTGCAAGCCACTCCGATGCCTAATTCAATGCTTTATCATCAAAATTTAACTAAATTTAAATAGAATCAAGAGAGTTGAAGGAGTGATACAACTTTTTACAATTCATTGGGGTTTACCATCCCAAATTCTCTTATGATGAACATGAATTGTTCAACTGTCAAAGGTTTGGTGAAGATATCTGCTAGCTGCAAGTGAGTAGGAATAAATTCCACCTTGACATCCTTCTTTTGCACATGATCTCTGATGAAGTGATGTCTGACATCAATATGCTTAGTCCTTGAATGATGCACTGGATTCTATGCCAAGCTGATTGTGCTAGTGTTGTCACAGAAGATTGGGACTTCTGGGAATTCCATCCCCAAGTCCTTCAATCATTTCTTGAGCCATAGGACTTGAGCACAACAGCTTGCAGCAGCAATATATTCAGCTTCTGTAAAAGATAGGGAAACACAGTTCTGCTTCTTGCTGGCCCAAGAGATTAAAGATCCTCCAAGAAACTCACACTGCCCACTGGTACTTTTCCTATCAGTTTTGTACCCAGCATGGTCTGAATCTGAGTAGGCCATGAGATACTCCTGAGTTTCCTTGGGATACCATAATCCCAGTTCCTGAGTTCCAAACAGATACCTCAGAATTCTCTTGACACATTTGTGATGAGATTCCTTTGGGTTGGCTTGGTATCTGGCACACATTCCCACACTAAATTGGATGTCAGGCCTACTAGCAGTCAAGTAAAGAAGTGAGCCAATCAGACCTCTGTAAGTGGACTGATTGAAGTCCTTCCCTTCTACATCCGCATCCAGTAATGCTGTGGAGCTCATGGGAGTCTCTTTTCCTTTGGATAAATCCATCCCAAATTTCTTCAAGATCACCTTCACATACTTGGTTTATGAGATAAATATTCCATCGTTTCTGCTTGATTTGAAGGCCTAGGAAGAAATTCAGTTCTCCCATCATGGACATTTCGAACTCTCCCTGCATAATCTTAGAAAATTCTTCACAGAGAGATTCATCAGTAGCACCAAAAATGATATCATCTACATAAATCTAAACTATAAGCATGCTTTTCCTTTTATGCAGAATAAATAGAGTGGTGTCTACCTTTCCTCTTGTAAAACCTTTATTTAATAGAAAAGTACTTAATCTTTCATGCTAGGCCCTTGGTGCCTATTTAAGTCTATATAAGGCCTTTTTAAGTTTGAAAACATGATCAGGCTTAGAAGAGTCTTCAAAACCAGAAGGTTGTTCAACATATACTTCATTCATAATATAACCATTAAGAAAGGCACTCTTCACATCCATTTGATAAAGTTTGAAATTTTTGAGGGATGCAAATGCTAATAAGAGCCTTATTGCTTCCAGTCTTGTAACTGGGGCAAAAGTCTCCTCATAATCTATGCCTTCTTCTTGGTTATATCCTTTAGCCACAAGTCTTGCCTTGTTTCTGACCACAGTTCTAGATTCATCAAGTTTGTTTTTGAAAACCCACTTGGTTCCTATAATGGGATAGTTTGAAGGTCTTGGAACCAAGTACCAAACTTGATTTCTTTCAAATTGATTGAGCTCTTCTTGCATAGAAACTATCCAATCACAATCTGTTAGTGCTTCTTCGATGCAAGAAGGTTCAATTTCAGAAATAAATGCAGAAAAGTACATCTCATTTTGAATCTGGCTTCTGGTTTTGACACATCCACTAACATCAATTATTTGCTCAGGAGGATGATCCCTATGATGCATCCAGGCTGAGGTACCTGCTGGTTCATCATGAGGATCATTCTCTTGGCCTTCTTCATCTGGTGATGATATTGGTTGTGTTGAGGCTTTAGCTTTGATTGAAAGATCATATTCTTCTTCCACTAATGGCCTCTGTTCAGGGTCAGTTTCATCAAATTCTACATGGACTGACTCTTCAACAGTAGAAGTTCTTTTATTAAATACTCTATAGGCCTTACTTCTGTTAGAATAGCCAATAAAAATTCCAGCATCAGCTTTAGGGTCTAATTTACCTAAGTTTACCTTTCCATTGTTGTGGATGAAGCATTTGGAACCAAACACTTTGAGATGGCTTATATTTGGCTTTCCTCCTTTGTAAAGCTCATATGAGGTCTTATCCACACCCTTTCGTATGTAAGCCCTGTTGGATATGTAGCAAGCCGTACTCATTGCATCTGCCTAGAAAACTTGAGATACTTCTCTTTCATTGAGCATTGTTCTGGCCATTTCAGTGAGTACTCTGTCCTTCCTTTCAACCACTCAATTTTGTTGGGGAGTTCTAGGAGCTGAGAAGTTGTGATTTATTCCATTTTCTTCACACAGCTCCGGGAAGTCTTGATTCTCAAATTCTCCTCCATGATCTGTCTTTATTGAGCTAATCTTCTGTCCTTTTTCATTCTGCACTTTCTTAGCAAACAGCTAGAAGGCATCAAAAGTATCATGCTTAGAAGAAAGAAACATAGTCCAAGTGAACCTAAAATAGTCATCCAGAATCACAAGAGTGTATAGGCTTCCTCCTAGACTTTTCACTCTTGCTGGACCAACTAAATCCATATGGATCAGTTCCAGAGGTCTAGTAGTGGAGACTTCCATCTTAGGTTTAAAAGAAGACTTTGTTTGTTTCCCCTTTTGGCATGCTTCACATAATAAATCAATTTTTACTTTCATATTAGGTATGCCAATGACAAGATCCTTTTTTGACTAGCTTATCTAATTGAGTCATGTTCACATGAGCTAATCTTCTATGCCACAGCCAGCAGTTATCAGAGTTGCTTATAAAACATTTTTCATAAAATTGTTGGCTTAAATCAGCAGTGTATAAGTTCCCATTCCTATTGGCTTTTAATCGACATTTAAGATTGGATTTATCTATGGTTAATTCTTCTTTATCTACTATGAGGCATTCATTTGAGTCAAAGATTACCTAGTTAACTCTGTCAGTGCTCTGACTAACACTTAGCAGATTGTGGTAGAGACCTTCCACAAGATAGATATCTTTGACTGCTCCAATTTCTCCTATTCCAGTAATTCTTTTTTACTGGTTTTCACCAAAGCTGACTTTGGCTCCACCCTTCATGATTAGATTATCAAATTTCTCCTTATCCCCAGTCATGTGTCTTGAGCATCCACTATCTATATACCACTTGTTGTTGTTGGATGCCTTAAGACAGACCTGCACAAACTAAACAGATTTCGGTACCCAAACTTTCTTGGGTCCTTTGGGATTAGTTTGCTGCCTTTGGTCCAGATGGACTCTAGGCTAATGTATCCCTTTGGGGACCCACTTATAGTGTCCAAATACACCATGTTTCTTGGGATAACACATTGATTCAGTGTGTCCCTTCTTGTTGCAGAAATTACAAAAACTAAATGATGATGAATATTTTGAGGCCTTTCTGAAAAATTTCATGTAAGGTTTTTCTACTAACTTTCTTTCTGTCCAAGATTTGGGCGTTGAAATATAACCTAAACGAGTTTTATTTCTATAGGCTCTTTGATTCATCAACATAATATCTAGCGCCTCAATACTTTTAGTAAATTTCTTCAAAATGCCAGAAATCTTTTCATTTTCTTTCAAAAGATTTTCACAGTTTTTGCATGCAGAATTTTCATTCCTTTAGAGAGCTTCTTCTGTTGAAGATTGTTTACATTTCATGCAATCTGGTTCCTCAGTTTTCTTTTCAAGTACTTTGTTTTTCTTTCTCAAAACAGTTACTTCTTTTACTAGTTTCACACATTCTATATGTAAGTCATTATATGCATCTTGAAGTTCTTGAAAAGATGAGTCAGAATGATATACCTCACTGTCAAATTCCTCCTGAGCTACCAGGCAGAGGTTGGCTGCTTCCTCAGTATCACTAACTTACACATCTGAGCTATCTCCCCACATGAAAGAAACATAGGCTTTCTTCTTGCCCTGAAACCTTTACTTCTTTTTCTCCTTTTCCTTAAATCTTTGAAGACTTGGGTACTCTGACTTGAAGTGTGCAGGCTTCTTACATTCATAGCACACAGGAGCATTCTTCTGAGGATCCGTTATAGTGTTGCTGGAACCACCTCTCTGGAATCTTCTTCCATTTCTGAAGAACTTTTTGAATTTTTTGACCATGAAGGTCACCTTATCGTCATCCAGTTCTTCTTCATCTTCCTCATCCTCATCTTCTTTTATAGGAGCTGAGAGGGTTAGATTCTTCTTCTTCTTGTCTCTATACAGCTTTCTTTGGGTTTTAATTGTGGTTTCATACTCGGCCAAGCTCCCAAATAGAGCCGTGATAGATCCCATAGATTCTCCTCTCATTTATTAAATGGCAGTAGCTTTCATTTGCCATTCTGGTGTGAGGATCTTCAGGATTTTAGAGACCTGCTCAGCTTCTGTGATTCTCTTTCCAAGTGCCGTGAGATTATTTATCAGATGTGTGAATCTGATTTCCAATTCTCTGATAGGCTCTCCTTCTTCCATCTTGAAAAGATGAAATTCTAAGATAAGTTGCTCAGATCTTCTTGCTTTTACTCCTGAAGTTTCTTCATGAGAAACTTCTAGAGCATCCCACATTTCTTTAGCAGTTTCAAGGTGGCATACCCTAAAGTATTCCTTTTGGCTGAGGGCACTCTGAATCACCAGGATTGCTTTGCTGTTCAACTCCATGTTATCTTTGTCGTCATTGGTGACTTCTGCAAGAAGTTTAGGAACCTGAGCTCCATTTTTTAGTTTTCATCGGCACAATGTCTCCTTCCTCTATGATCTTCCAGAGCATGTATCCATTTTCCTTGATGAATGTCCTTATCTTCATCTTCCAGAAGGTGTAATGTTCTCCATTGAAGCCTGGAGGTCTGTTGATTGAGCTTCCTTTTGGGAGAAGGTTGTTATATCCTGCCATAATGGATCTTTACTTCTCTTGATCGTTGGATCAGTGAGTTCTGAGAAGACCTTGCTCTGATACCAAATGTAATTGGCAGGAATGCACAAGAGGGGGTGAATTATGCTTAAAAAATTAAACTGAATGAAACAGGATTTATACTGGTTCAGCCCAAACTCTTGGCCTACGTCCAGTTCTCCAACTTTCAGTTGGGTTCCACTAATCCCCAAGATTCAATTAGGTTCTTGAGCACCTTTACAAGTGATTTCTCAGTAAGAACTCCCCCTTACAACTTGTAAGTGTACATCCCTTCCTCTGGGATCCCATTATCCCAAGGAAATCACTCAATAAGATAATATATCAGAAAATACAAAGATTGCTCACACACTTGAGCTGGTAAGATTACAGTTTGAAGAACAGTTGAGAGAACTCAGATCGTATTGATTGCAGTAGAAAGTTTGCAGTTGGATATCACTTAATGCTCTCTACCAACTAATTTCAACTTCAACGCTTTTATAGTCCTTAAGAAATTTTTTGCCCCTTGAGTGAAGTCTGAGTCTTATGTGGAGCCAGGAGAGAGATGAAGTTCTGGATGTTGATGATGGTTCTGAGTTGTTACATTTAATGCTCCAGAGTTAGCTATGAGTAGCAATTTCTCTTTCTTTCTCTTCTTTTTGCTACTCTGCGAAGTATGGTGTTTGCAGAAGCAGTACAAGTAGCCAATGGCTCTTTTGTTTGTATCCAACGTAAATTGCCCAAAATAGTAACAAGTACATTTTGCAATATAAAGATAGATAATCATAAGAAAAGAAACAAATTTGAAAATCTTCAATTTCCAATCGATTGGTGTCTTTGGCCGCCAATCGATTGCCTTCAAATTGGTTCAGATTGCTACCTGCATCACTCGATTGAAATGTCAGCTATCGAATAAAAACAAAGTGAGTCAATTGATTGCCTTGTGTCAATCGATTGATTAAGTTCCAATCGATTACATAAGTCTTAGGTTCAAAGTAAGTTCCAATCGTTTGCTCATCGATTGCTGTCCCAATCTATTGCTTTTCTAATCAATCAATTGATCGCAGTCTGATAACTTAGAGCAATTTGGTGCTTCAATCGATTGTCCAGTCTTCCTATCTATTGACAGTCCCCAATCGATATGCTATCGATTGCATATTATATTCTCTAATCGATTGCCTATCTTTCGATCGATTGCTTAACTTAGATTTTGAGAAACAGTTTTTCTAAGTATTTTTCTAAGTTAAGATCTCATAATCCTATAGCCTAAGTCATGTTTGGTTATCATCAAAATCTAGATTTCAACAGAGGGGAGGGGGTGGATATTTATAGTGGCTGGAAGCGGGATTTAGTTGCGATTTTGGTAGCGGCCGGTTTTGTACCGCTACTAAGCTCCAACTCAACATTAGTAGCGGTTTTGAATCGCTACTAATGTTTTTTTATTTAAAAATATACAACAGTTTAAGTAAAAAAACATGATATATGAATGTTTGATACACATTGTTATGAAAATTTTACAAAATGAATGGCTGACTGCTTCAATCATCTTCTTGCTCCTACCTAAAAGGAAAATAAACAAATATATCAATTTTTATTGCTAATGGTGTTGAAATTTTTTTAAATTATTTGTAGTGAAAAGCCTCACCTAACTATTGGTAAACAACCGTCTTCTTCCAGAATGAGGTTCTCGAAATTGTCAGGTTCAAAATACTGGCTGCCTAGTTCCAGATCATCTTCGTCACCCATTTCGTAGAGGTCACGAGGCTTCATATGAATCACCATGTGCCAATCTTTGTGTTTCTGAACTTCCACATAGTAAATCTGCTACGACTATGAGGTAAGAATATACGGCTCATCACCTGCCACTTCCCCTGTGTGAATGAGCCTCGAGAAATTGATAGACGTGATGCCCAAGCTGTTCAAAGTAATGCCTCGAGAAGTTCTTGTGTCTGCCTACATGCAATTGAAGAGAGACACGGTGAAATGACCTTGATAGTTAAGCTCGATGATGTGCACGAGCTTCCCATAATATGATACGCCTCCAAATTGCATGTTTGTATCCTGTGAGCTGGCATAACTCCTTGTACCGAATGTGCCAAAGACTCCGGAATTCTGGGTGAAAGAACCTTCATCCCTTGCAAAGGTGCAAAACTTGAAACCATTGACGTTGTATGCCCTATATCTCCTGACATGGTCGAGTAGACCGGTTGCTAGATTTATCATATCAGGCGGATGGAGATTGTTGTCGTTGAGTATCCTCCATGCAAACCAATCCGAAAACTCTCAATGGACCTTTTTATCCACCTCAACAGACGACCTTGTGCAGCTTTATAGTTGGTGTTTAACAAAATGGCAGAAATCCCTAAACTTCAATGGAACAAATCAAAGGGTTTGTTATTTGGAAATAAAAAAATAACATGATGCGTGTATATAGTGTTAGAATTCTTACTGAATGTAGGGCTCCATTTGAGAGCAATTTGTCAAGACATGTCTGTGTGCTTGCAATCTCTCAGTGAGAGTGAGCTTATAATACTGACTTCCTCCAACTGGCTTTCTGACGGGAGATGATTTAACCTTTTCCAAATCGCCTTAGGGGTTAAATGTAAAATTATTTATTAACCAAGGATTGCACTGTAGTGGTGCGATCCAGGATCGTCTCACAAGCAGCCTAATGACTAACCTAGAAAACTAAATGTCATGCAGATTAGGCATAAAAAGGGGGTTTTGTTGGTTTTTAGAATGCAACATGTAAATGAGCCTAACTACAATATTTTTGATCTTTTCCTCAATGTGATGGAATGGTTGGATGGATGAAGTGAGATAAATGCAATGGTATGGAATCTCTTGAGTCTAGGTGAGGTGGCAAACATTGGTTCAAATCATTTGGGAGTTCAATTCGTTAAGTCTAATGAAGCAATCCCCAAGCAACCACTAGGGGTTTATTAGCCCTAATTAATTACTAATCTAGCAACCACTTTCATAGTCATTACTTAGGGTTGGTTTTAAGGTCCACTTGATGTGTGAAATACTTTGGGTAAAAACACTTGTGGCTCTCATAAAAGTGCAACCACAAGAATTATGAATGGAAGCAATGAATTAAGCCCACTAGCAACCACTAAAATGATATTAAGTTCATGCAACCACAATGTAGATATGAATTCATAGCCCAAGTGTTCAAGGCCCACAATAAACACAAAATATTTCATACATGATGTGATTAGCTAACTTAGATTAGATTGATGTTTCTTTCCCTTACAATTACACACATACCCTAAATAAATCAACTTGATATAATCATCAACATATGCCAACAACTCAACACCAAGAGGAATTAATCAAACATACATATATAATTAATAAAGTAATTAATACATAATCCCAATGAAAATTAGCAAAGTCAATAATCAACCATACATACTTAGAATCTCAATCTAACACATAAATCCAAACATCTCCAAGAGAAATTCAAATAAACATTGAAGAAACTCTAAATACGTATGTAGAACAAAGAAAAACTCCCCTAATGAAGAACCCATGCATGAGCCACCATCAACCCATCCTCAAGAGATGAAGAACTCCTTAATCAAACATATAGAAACTCCAAGAGAAGCTCCAAGGAGAAGCCTCATGCGAAATTCCAGGGAAGGAGAGGGTAGAAGAAGGTGGAAGATGAAGAAGATGGAGATGGAAGAAGGATGAGAGAGTTAAGAGGTTTCTAGGGTTATTTGGAAGGAATAGAGGTGGAAAAGATTATGGGAACTGAGTGTTAGGTCGATTTTTTTGTTTAGGAGTCGGGTCTAGGTCGTTTTGGGTCAGATTCTACCAATGGGTACCCTAAAAACCCGAAAAACAACAAAATTCACGCATGTGTCAGTTCTCTCGCTGTGGCAAGGCCACGGCAAGGTCCAGAGAGCATGCCAAGTTTAGGACCGTCGGCTTGGCCCTCGCTGTGGGGTGCCACGGCCAAGAGTGGCATTTTTCCTAATTTTCTCCAAATTTGACAAATTCACTTTTTGGGCTTATTTTTGACATTTTCAACTTCTTTCTTCAATTCTCCCAATTGACCTACAATAAAAATCAAGCACAAATGCAATATCCGAAGTCCATATTAAGAAATGCATGAGTTTATGCCTTAAAATGCTCAATTTAAGATCAAAATACAATTAACTCAATGCCTTGGAACTCTAAGTACACAAGTGCCTAAGCTATCATGTAATGGCCTATGTCAAGTGTTAATTTTCCATAATTAGTGGGTAAAAATATGTAATAATCAAGTACAATCAAGTGGGAATAATGTGTTAGAAGGTGACTGGACATTAGTGGTGCTGTCATCGACATGAGGAGGGCGGTTGAACGAAGTCTCGATGTTATCATCAAAAATAGCGAGAACAATATGTTAACACCTTATCACCATAGTAACCCTCCGCTATAGAACCCTCTAGAAATGCTTCGTTCCTCATGTACGACTTCAATTTCCCCAAGTATCTATAATTACAAGTACAATCAGGTAACTCAAACAAAATCATGAAACCACTGGAAAAATGAATCAACGGGCCTCTCTATGGGATACATCCAGTGGTATTGAACCGGCCGCCCATCTTTGCTTCTTGAATGAGGTGGATAGAGAGATAGACCATAAATGTAAAGAAAGATGGGGGAATATCATCTCCATATGATAGAGCGTTAGAACGATTTTTTCCCATAATTGATCCATCTCTACTTTGTCCAAAATCTTTGTACACAACCATCGGCAGAAATAACTGAGTTGAACCAAAAAATTAGACACCTCATGTGGCAGTATGCTTTTAATTTCCAGAGGTATGAATTATTGGAGCAAAACGTGGCGGTCATGGCTTTTCAACCCAGCAATCTTCTTAGAGTGCATGTCACACATCTTGAGATGTTGTTTGAATAACCATTAGGGACCTTAATGTCCTTGAGTGTGGAGAGGAAGACTTCCTTGTTGGCTCTTGTCAGTGTGAATGAGGCTAGGGAAAACTTGTCATTCTCATCCGGCCATGTGTCTTCACGTATTCCATCGCTATTAGATCTTACCTTGCTTGGAGATGGTCCTTTGGCTTTTCGGACTCGTTCAGTAACGTGTAGAAAACATTGTCACACATGTTTTTTTCGATGTGCATGACATCAAGATAGTGGCGAAGCATATTAGATTTCCAGTAGGGGAGCTCAAAGAAAATGTTCTTCTTTTGTCATTGATGCACGTTATCCTCCTGGGACTAGCCGCGTCCCCTTCTGTCCCCAGGCTGAAAGCCATCTTACTTCCCAAACTTTACGTTAACATCTTCAAGCTGTTGAAGGTCATCTTCGCTAGACAACAACACAGGAGGATCTCTCATTTCCTATGATCTGTTAAATCTAATCTTCTACAGTCGAAACCTATGACCTCCAGGAAGGAAAGACTGATGACCCATAAAGCACCACCTACAACTGTGAGGAAGGTGGACCGAGTCTTGGTTAAAGTTGCAGTTAGGGCAAGCTCTACCCCTATGTATGTTCCAACCAAACAATGTTCTGAGTCCAGGGAAATCCCTCATTGTCCACATCAACGATGCTCGGAGTGTGAAGAGTATCTTACTGTAAGCATCATACGTCTCAACTCCGTTGCTCCAGAGTTCCTTTAACTCCTGTATCAACAGTTGAAGGTAGACATCTATATCGCTTCCAAGAGCTCTCTTCCCCGGAATAATCATCAAAAGAATGAATGAGCTCTGTTTCATACACATCTAAGGGGGCTATTTGTACGGCATCAATACCATAAGCCATATACTGTACATAGTGTTAAGATTCCCGAACGGATTGAACCCATCTGATAAGAGAGCAAGGCTGACATTTCTTGGGTCATTGGTGAATTCTAGGAATTGAGTATCAAATGCTTTCTAAGCCTCAGCATCCCTAGGATGTCTTAACTTCCCATCGACGTTGGGCTCTGATAAATGCCACCGCATGTGCACAGTCGTTTTGGACAATTTATACAACCTCTAAAGTTGTGAAGTCAGGGGGAAATATCTAAGAATCTTTGTAGGCTTCTTGATAGCCCTTCCACCCCTCTTTGCCTGTTTGTACCGAGACGCATTACACCGCTTACATCTCTCCAACTCGGCGTTGTCTCCCCAATACAACATACAATCATTGGGGCAGGCATGTGTTAGAATCTTAAGTTTTGATGAAGACTGACCCATAGAAATCATAAGTGTAAGTTACCTCTAAATTAAACAAGTAAAATCTAATAGGTAACAGATCTCTATCGCTAGAGTTAGAGTCTATCACTAGTAGACAGAGCCATAGCAAGTGAAGACTTAGAAATAACAAAGTTATTAATCTATCACTAAGTCTTTCACTATCGCTAAGAAAGATCCTATCGCTAGAAGCTCATTGATAACATGGATAAATGAAAGGAAATACAACTAGCAGAAAAATAAACCAAGTCTTTGAACTAATGGAATCAAATAGCGATAACATAATTAGCTAGCGATAACAGGTTGAGCTATCGATAACAAAAGTGCTTTAGATGATCATTCAAATAGCCAGTGCCTGAGAACAAATGAGCTTAGTAATATCATAGTTGCTAGCGCTAACATGTTTATCTATCGATAGTAGGATACCTTGAAATACCTCTGAATATTTAGATAATTGTATCCTTAAAGCTAATGAGCAATCAAGTAACTAGCGATAATAGGATTAGCTATCGATAGAGAAATGTTTGTTGATATGATATTGCTAGTACACTAAGCATTAAACTAGAAGAATATGCTAGCGATAATGTTTATGTCTATCGATAGAAAATGCTTTATGAAAATCCTTAGCTGATATAAATATTATCTATCACGTTGAGCTAATGGACTATTCTTGCGATAACATCTGCTATGCATTATATGTTTACTTGTTTAGCTAACAGCTCAAGTGCAGAAATTATACTATGCAGTTAGCGATAGCAAAGCATGCCAACACTACTGAAAAAGCTGCTATAAAAGTACAGTTGTTTAAGATGTTCAGAACGCGCAGTCTAGCCTACTCTACGCATGAACAGTTGAAGCTATGTCAAAAGTTTGAATTAGCTAAAGAATAATATCTATTTCCAACGGCTATGAACTTCCAACGACTATATTCTAACGGCAATCTGTGAAGATATAAATAGAACAAGATTTGCTTCCAAAATATGATGATCAACGAACAAATATAACGAGCGATGAACAGGGCATTATATAGAATTGCAAATTACTCTGATTGAGAGCGTTAGAAAAGAAGAGCTAGAGCAATACACTGTTCAGATTATTAAGCTCTAAGTTGTATTTCATCATACATTACTCTGTACTTAAGTGTTTATCACAATTCGTTCATTGAGTGAACCTTATTGATAAAATCCTCTACTGTTTGAGGTTGTTCCAAAGCTTGGTGCTTTCAGAACAGGGTGGTAACCTTACGGGTAGTGAGGGGGAGTGTTTAGAAAGAATTCTAAAGCTCTGTGAAAAGGTTGGCAGGTGAACCTGTGTTTGTAAAACCTGTGATAGGTTTCACAAGTACCCAGCCAAACTTGTGGGTTGTAAAGGCTTCTCTTGTGCCCGTTTTAAACAAGAGGGTAGTGGAAATCTCAGGTGGAGCCTGAGGACTGGATGTAGGTCTGGGTTGACTGAACCAAGATAAACTGAGCTTGCATTATCTCTTCCCTTTACTCTCTTAATTTCCAGCATATCCATCTTATATACTCCTTAGTCCACTTCATTGTGTTTTTGTAAAATAGAAGATTGTTTACAAAGATTTTAAGCTTTTATACTATCACCCAATTCACCCCCCTCTTGGGTGACAGTAAGCATTTACAGCATGGATTTTAGTGTAGTTCAATCCTAACTTGTTGATAGTCTTCTTTGCTTCGTAGAATGAATGTGCGATTTCTACCTGAGAGAAGGCATCTCCTAATAGTTCTAACACAATCGACATCACGTTATCGCTGAAGCCACACAAGCACTTGATATGATGAGGTTGACAAGAAATGATAGTTTCGAATATTTACTGCACCCTGCATAAACAATATTCTTAGTCTAAAATGAATGTTTGTGACAAAACTAGAAACGAAATGAGGCAATTTTTAGTAGAATCTAGAAACAATGGCTTATATGCTTCCGTCATAATGTCAAAATAATTCTTTGCAGCTTCGTTTTGGAAAAATTTCGGGAGTGGTCCTTCAATGCCTTCCTGACTACTGATGTCGTCACCTTGCACCCCAAAAGAATCATGCATAACATTGCTAAATGGATCATCATCATCGTTGTCATCGTCGATCTACATTCCAACCTAAGACGTTGCAGCAACAACTTCATGACCATCATCATCATTCTCGCCATGAATCCCCAGAAGGTGTAATTGGATGGCAATTGTTTCACTATAAGATGCTCACACATAACATTTCTGGGATGCCACTTCTTAAATTTACATTTAGGACAAGGACACAGTATCTGATTGTTAATACCTAAGCGGTTGAAAGCAAAATCTAAGAAGTGGTCCACACCAACCATATAGTGGGGGGACATCCGTGGCAAATTAATCCAAGATTTATCTATCATACGAGTGAAGATATTATCAAAGAAGGGAAGAGTTTAAGTTGAATGGATGAAATGTGATAATGAAGTGGAAAAGATAAGAGGCTTATAAATGGAAATATTGACGTTAGTAGCGGTTAACCGCTATTAAATACATTATGAACACATTTTTTGACCGTTGGAAGCGTGTGGGCATGAAAAATATAGTTTATTTAATTAGTAGTAGTTGTATAACCGTTATTGAAACTGCCACTAATGCAATTAGACTGTTGGAATAGGAACAAGCGACATTTATTTTACTGAGTTATTTATTAATTTAATATGTTAGTGGCGGTTTCATGTTATATAGAACCGCCACTAAGTTAATTTCTTTTTATTAATTTAATATGTTGAAACCGCCACTAATGTTATATATCTTTTTTTAATACAGTAAATAAAGTCTTTTTTGAACTTTTAAATTAAATTATTACCCTATCCTAACTTTAAGTAATTAAAGTGTTTGAATAAAAATTAAATAAGATCATAATAACTAATGAAATTTTGCAATATTGAAATTAACAAATGTTCAAACAACAAATATTCTAATTAACAAATATTCAAATATAAAAATGTTCAACTAACAATCCTGAAATTAACAAACATTCTAATAAAAACAAGACCCTAGAGCTATGCAGGAGGCTGATCGTCGTCTCGATGCTCCAGAGAATGGTTGCGAGGCTACTTTGGTAGACATGGAGGTAGAGGTACTTACATAAGAGGTCCATTTGGGTCGACCCTTTGCTGTATCCGTTCGAGTGTACTGTTACCGCTTTCCAACCAAGACTCCAAGTTGTCATACTCTTGATCCATCACTCATTCCGTAATCTCATGAGTCAACCTCTCCCTCATTTGAGCCTCAGACTCAGCGTCGCTCCTCAATGGGCCACTGGTTGATGGTTGGCCCGAAGCTGCAGACTGGGTGCTGCATGGGTCACCTAACCTGTCGTACACCACCGAAGGCCAAGCTTCGAATCCTATCTCGCGCATCTAGCCAAGGTGCTCATGAGGCCCTAAGGTGGCCTTGAGCGAGGCAATGGGTTTAAATTGTCCCCCTACGACTCGGCGATCTCTCTCTCTCTCTCTGCTTCTTCAATCCTAGCCTGCATAGACAAACATATTTACACTTTTAATTTAATGTCGTTGTTATTAAAAATATAATATTAATAAATTAATTAATTAAAATTCTACAATTTGCTCCTCAGCCTCCCTGGATGTTGGGCTCCCATCGGCATGTCTATGCTTTATTTGGTATAAACGACCGTTGGGCTCCCCTATGTCTCCCCTCCTCCAACGCACATATCTCTCCCATACATCCAGAGGGATGCCACGAGGGACATCTTCGATCAACTCTTGAAGCGGCCTACTCCCCATCTGATCCCTTTTGTTGAACAGCTCCAGTCTCTTGTTCTTCCAATCGTCCCCCATCTTTGATTCTGTCCAATTCTTACGAACATCCTTCACATCAAACTTCCTCTGTAAAATATAAAATTTAACTATGGTTAAAAAGTATTATGATGATAATAATTAAAATCATATTCCAAACATAATAAATAACAAATCATAAATACATTTCCTACAATATGTATTAAAATCAAATTCTAATAATAACAAATAATAAATACATTTTCTATAATATTTATTGAAATCAAATTCCAATAATAATAAATAATAAATAACACATACTAAAAACATTTCCTATAGTATTAATTAAAATCACATTCAAATAATAATAAACGATAAACAATAAATAAGCTTAAAGTTAGTTCAACCAACCTTCACAATTTCATTCCACGCGAACTTTTTAGATTATCTATCAATCTTTCTCCAGTCCAGAGCATCAATCAGGAATCGCTAGTAATTCTGGCCTACACTCCCATAAAACCTGCAGTACAGTTGACCCCCATTTCCTACCGGTAGTTTGGTCAACTCGCTGTCCCACTCAACCTTAACCCTGTGCTAGCTCGGAAGGTTCATCGCATTTTACATCATCAACCTCCTTTCACTTATGCTACCAGAAGGGTCTGTAAAATTTAGGCAACAATTTTATGAGAAATAAAAATTTCAATTACCTTATAAAAATGGTAAAAATTGAGTTTCCTTACCCTAAAGTTGTACTTCGTAACTGGTGGCCCTTCCGGTGGATCATTGAGGGTGACCCACGTCTTTATCTTCCACCTCATCCAACCAACGTGCTATATTTTCGAAATCCGCTCCTTCAGTCCCGTTTAAGTTTTCTCCTGTTAACCTCATGAAATTCATGCCATTTTAGCACATTTTCCTATAGTTCTTACACTTTTTGGGTGGATTTATACATATTTTGATGTACACATAATAGGAAAATGTGCCAAGTTGATATTTGGGTTAAAGTCATTGAATTCTTGATTTAAATGTGAATATTTTACCTTCTTTTTATCAACTTTGGCTTTTGTAGATTTCATTGCTTGTTAGGTGGTTGAAGCCAATCAATTAAAGCACATTTGATTTGCATTTGAAGTTAAAATCAAGGAGCAAGAAGTGGAAAAGAAGATTTAAAGCAATAAAGAAACCTGAAAAAAAGAGTCTGCAGAAAGTTATTGGCTGCAGCCAAAAACACAGGCAAAATTCCTGACCGCAGCCAAATCCAAAAAAATTCTAGGCAGAGAGTTATTGGCCGCAGCCAACCAATGTAGGTGAAATTCTTGGCCGCGACCAAAACTACTAACAGACTGCATAGTGAATAGCTCAACTCGAAAATTAGGTTTTAAAACACCCCCATTTCACACAGAAACATATTCTTTCAACTTAGGCTTTCTTTGGGGGCTACTTGGGAGCATTTCTAAGCTAGGATTTGAAGATTTTCAAGGAGATTCAAGTAGAGATTGAAGATTTGAAGAGATTCAACCTCATTTTTTTCTTGTACTTCTCTCTTTCTTCTTTGAAATTTCTTCCATGGCTGCTCTGATTTTCCATATTTGTATATTCTTCTCTATGAGTGGCTAAACTTCCATTCTAGGATTATTTTGAACCTTTGTATGGATTAAGACTTGATTCTTCCTCTCTTTTGGTAGTAAATGATATATATGTGTGGATTTTATCCTTCTCTTCATGCTTCTAAGTGTTTGGCCACCATTTAGCTTAATTTGTTCATGTGGGTTTGACTTGAGAGAGCTTATCCATGTGTAGAACTTGGTTAAAATCATGCTTGGCTTCAAGTACATGATAAATAGAAAGTTTGTTGGTAAAATAGAGATATCTTTACTAACCTTGCATTGTCACATTAGGGTTGGTTTTCAAAGTGGAGTTTCATTATTTGTAACAAGAGATTGTGCATTTTAATGAAAAGATAAACTTGATTTTGATATGAGAGAGCTTAGTCAAGTGCGTATGAACCTTAGACAAACATATATTCTTGAAAAATACCATTTGAGAGGGAGTCCTTCATGTCTTATGAAATGCAAAGGAGATAAATAATCCTAAATCCCATTTAATCCTTTAAGTCAAAAGAACCATTATTCTGATCACTTTCTAGGTTTTAGAAATATATTTCCATATTTCATTACACAACCAAAAATATTTTCTTAGTTCAACTTGATTGAAATCACTTAGTCTTTTGCTTGGTCACAGATTTTAGTCCAAATCCCTGTGGGAACAATATTTTATACTACTTGTGATCGTGCGCTTGCGGTTAACGCTTGACAGCAAACATCTCCCCCACTCCAGAATGCATTGATTACATTTTCTGGAATCGGCATGTTTCGTATATGGATACACTCTTGTTCTATCCAATCCCTCTCGGCCTGCTCAACCAATTCCTTACGAAGCCGTTCCTCTTCCTCCTATTGTTCATCAGTAATGGGCCTCTTCGCTGTACTGATGTGATTGCCCTTTCTGACCATGATTTTGACTGACTATAGGACAAAACAATCCTGCTTCTTCGTATCGGTCGAACTCACGTCACGTCGCTTTCTCTAAAAGGCTCGTTGTTAGAATCTTAAGTTTTGATGAAGACTATCCCGTAGAAAACATAAGTTAAAGTTACCTCTGAATTAAATGAGTAAAATCTGATAGGTAACAAATCACCATTGCAAGAATAAAAGATAGATTGCTGAATAAAAGATTCAAATATAGCAGATGGAAACTTAGCAGAACAATAAGAATGAATATCTCAATCGCTAAGTGTATCTCTATAGCTAATAGACAGAGCCATAGCAAGTGAAGACTTAGAAATAACAAAGTTGATATCTATCGCTAAGTCATTCACTATCGCTAAAGAAAGAATCTATTGCTAGAAGCTCATTGATAACTCAGCTAGCAGAAAAATAAACCAAGTCCTTAAACTAATGAAATCAGCTAGCGATAACAGGTTAAGCTATCGATAACAAAAGTGCTTCAGATAATAATCATTCAGATAGCTAGTGCCTGAGAGCAAGAGTCAAATGAGCTAACATTGTTGCTAGAGCTAACAAGTTTAGCTATCGATAATAGGATACCTTGAAATACCTCTGAATACTTGTATCTGTATCCTTAAAGCTAATAAGAAATCAAGTAACTAGCGATAATTGGATTAGCTATCGATAGTAAAATGTTTGTTGGTATGATATTGCTAGAACACTAAGCATTGAACTCAAGGGATGTGTTAGCGATAATGCTTATATCTATCGATAGAGAATGCGTTATGAAAATCCTTAGCTAATATCAATATTGAGCTAATGGACTATACTCGCGATAACACCTGCTATGCATTATATGTTTAGCTAACAGCTCAAGTGCAGAAATTACTCTATGCAGTTAGCGATAGCAAAGCAAGCTAGCGCTATTGAAAAAGCTGACATGCAAGTACAGTGACAGGTAGCAGCAGGATAACGTTACTCACAGACTCTGTCTCTCCTGACTTATCCTCTGCAAGATTAGTTGAAGCAAGAAAATTATCAACGGCTAGTTCTTCAAGTCTCCAACGGACAGAAACTTTTTAAACCCTATATAAAGACTTGAAGACATCTGGAACAGATGATGATGCGCACACAACGTATATACAAAAACGAGCGATGAACAGAGCATTATACAGAATTGCAAATTACTCTGATTGAGAGCATTAGAAAAAGAAGTGCTAGTGTAATACATTGTTCAGGCTCTAAGTTGTATTCCATCATACATTTCTCTGTACTTAAGAGTTTATCACAATCAGTTCATTAAGTGAATTTATTGAAAGCCTCTACTGTTTGAGGTTGTTCTGAAAGCTTGGCGCTTTAGAACAGGGATATTTCCTTACAGGTAGTAAGGGGGAGTGTTTAGAGAGATTCTAAAACTCTGTAAAGGTTGGCAGGTGAACCTGTGTTCGTAAAACCTGTGGTAGGCTTCTCTTGTGCCCGGTTTAAACAAGAGGATAGTGGAAATCTCAGGTGGAGCCTGAGGACTGGATGTAGGTCTGGGTTGACCGAACCAGGATAAATTCTGTGTGCATTATCTCTTCCCTTAACTCTCTTAGTTTCCAGCATATCTGCATTATATATCTCTGGTGCATTTAATAGTTTTGAAAAGCTTGCTTTCATTATAATTTAAAAAGAGAAGTTTTAAATTTTTATTCTATCACCCAATTCACCCCCCTCTTGGGTGACAGCCAGTACTAACACTCGTGTCTTTTCAAATGAGAAAAGGCACGAGCCTTTAAACAAATGAAATTAGTGGTGGTTCTATAGTCGTGGTTTGAGCCATAACCATAGCTCAAACCGTGTTAAATTACGCTGGCAATTAATGCCAACTGCCATTAATTCATGCAATTAGTGGCAGTTCTCTGCATAACCGCCGCTAATTCTATGGCCTTTCATTCTTTCACAATTTTTTACCCAAAACCGCTACTACATTTACGCCACTAATTTTCCCGCCAAAGGGCGCCAATTTAGTTGTGGTTGTTTCTCCGTAACCGCCACTAACATCCTCCACTAACTATGCCTATGGTCAAAATGTCATATTTACTTGCGATTTTTACTTATAAGAGTTACTAATGTGACATTACTGGCTGTTTTGGTAATTCTCTACTAATGCAACTGCTAGTAAAACGTTCTTGGAGTATTTTGGGGTGCAAGGGCTTGGTTCTTGGAGAGTGGGAAGCAAGGAGTGAGCTTTGGAAGAGATTTGGAGCTATATTTCTTTGTTTTTTTCTTCATCTTCCTTTCCTCTTTTAATTGTAGTTATGGCTGTAATTTCTCTTTGGATTTGTACCTTTTGGCTGAATATGAGTAGCTAAACTTGTTATCTAGAATTATTTTGAACCCTTGTATATACCAACTCTTTACTACTCCTCTCCTTCTGTGAATGTGATCCTACTATTATTTTTTTTTCAAAGTGATCCTACTATTATTCAATCAATAATTATTCAACTGTTGACTAGTGAAACTCCCACTTGCCAAAAATAATCCCTCTTCGCTTATTGTTTTAGCATCACATTTGGATACTTGCAAGATCCATAACCTTCCACAAAAAAATGGGGAAATATCATTTAATTCCCTCTATGACAAAAAAAACTTCACATTGCCCCCTCAAATATCTAAAACTTCATTTTATCTCCTAGGAATAAAGTGAAGTTAAATGTTTCACGTAAATGAACAAAATGTCCTTATTGAATCTTGTAACTAGAATACAATGCACATATGAAAGACATTTGTACTTCTTTTTAAAATCAACGTGAATATTTCCAAGTCTCAAATTATGGAATCAAATACTAAAACATCCAACATTTCACAATTGGATTTCTATGACACATATGGAGAATTTCCAAAACGTTTGTTCTTCTTGCCAACATCAACGGGAGGATTTCCAAGTCTCAAAAATTATGGATTCCAACACTAAAGCATCCAACATTTCAAAACTGAATTTCCAAGACTTATATATATGGCGAATTTCTAAGACGTTTGTATTTCTTTCCAACATCAATGTGCGTATTTTCAAGTCTCAAAAATCAAGAAATTAATAAGGATATTTTAATCTTTTAGGTGAGACATTTAATTTCACTTTGACCCCTAGGGGGCAAAGTGAATTTTCAGACTTTTGTGGGGGATCTGAAATTTTTTTTGCTATATAGGGGTTTAAATTAAATGATTTTTTCCAAAAACAATGTTAGGACAAATTATTTCCACTAAGAAAATAAAAGTAATTCAACCAAATTGAAGACCCATTAAATCAGAAAAAATCACATTTTTAAAAAACATAATTAATACTCCCTCTATGATCCACTTTTTTTTATGTCAATCGTATGCTGGACTTTTTTTTGGATTATGTTACAATATATCCGAGCAGCCACTTAATTTAGTTTCGGGGTTCATGAATCATGAATACCCCCCTCTGAGTACATAAGTAGATGTGTGTTATTTGGAACTCGAACTCAATATCTAGCAGTGACATCGAACGAGACTTTACATTGATAAATCCATTCTGTATTGGCTATTATCTCCTTTTTGTAAAAACATTTTCAGATTGTCTCTTTTTTTCTATTATACCCCTGTTAATGACTCAAATAACCATTGTATTTAATTCTCATCCCACGTTCTCTCCCTCTATTTTAAAAAAAGGAAAATGAGCAAATTTGATAATAAAGTTTGGTGTCAGGAGCATCTGACGCAATAAAGTTTTTTAAGGACCAAATATACACATAAACCTTAAAGCTGTTAAAGTTTTTGTTAATTTATGGTATGTGGGCCTCACATCAATTAATTTTAAATTTTTTAAAATGATTTTTTATCTATCTCCTCTGTACTCTCCCTCTTTCTCCCTCCCTCTCTTTCTCCGTTATGTACTGATACACTGAGCTTTATGGACTGTAAGCTTGATGGAATAAGAACTTTCAATGTTACTTTATGGTATGTAAGTCGTTGCTCATTTCTTGCTTTGACCTCAAGAGCGCAGCCCTGTTCGTGTTCTCAAATGCTAACGCCTCCGAGTCGCCTAGTTTCAACTTCGACCTGGGGAAGGTGCGTCGTGCCATGGCAGCCACACCGACACTGTTCAAGCCATTTTGGTTTAGCTCTGTCGATAGAAAGACGTCGTGTCGGGGCAATCAACGACGGACTTTTGATGAACAACGATCATGAGTTCTCGAATATGAGTGGCATGGGTGATCTATTGGTTTTTCTTCACTAATTGATCTTTGGGTGAACTGCTCGAGCGAATATTGCCACATTGCACACTTGATCAATTGATGCATGTGTTGTTACTTATAGGAGATGTGGCCTTTATGGGAGTCATGATTGAGTCCCTGCTGGTGCAAGGGAGAGAGAAATTAAAGGGAGGGAGAAAGAGGAGGAGATGGAGGAGATAGCGAAGAAAATTATTTTTCTTAAAAAATAATTTAAAATTAATTGATGTGGACCCACAGACCATTAATTAACAGAAACTTAACAGTGTTAAAGGCATTGTTAAAATTGCCCTATTTTGTAAAGTTTATACGTATATCTAGTCCTAAAAAACCTTTATGGTGCCAGATGCTCCTAGCACCAAACTTTATTGTTTAATTTGCTCCTTCGCCCAAAAAAAATACTCATTACATTCCTAAATATAAGATTTAGTTGTCTATTTTATGAAATTCCAATAAAGCTAAATAAGTTACTTATGAATTGATTTGTCATAATATTTTCTCTAAACTAGTTTATTTTCTCTAAATAAGTAAATTTGTAGGATAAATGTAGGTATTTCCTAGACAATAGGTGAATTCAAAACAATAGTAGTTACAAGCATGGTTTGGTTATTAGACCCGGACCGGACCAGCCGGTTCGGCTCGTGACTTGCCGGAATGGGAGCAAGACCGGTTCGATTTAACATCTGACCCGTGTACGAAGCGACTCGGTCAAAACTCGGCCGACTCGCTCTGACCCGGCAATGACTCGGGTGACCTGCTAGAGTTGTGAGTCACCCGAGTTGGCTCTCCTTCCCTCCAAGACGCTAGAAACAGTAGGGATTTTGGTAGTTCTGATTTTACTTCAGACACTATTTATAAATCTGAGATGAAGAAGAAAGGAGAATAAATGAAGAGAGAGAGGGAGGAAATGAGTCGGCCTTGGTGACCGTCAAGGATGAAGGCTTCGGCTTCATCTCCATCAAACTGGAAAAGATGTGCAGTAGTCAGAAGCATGAAAAGAGTCCACGCAGAGAGGAAACATGAAATACGGTTTGTGGTGTGTTTTTTTGTGGCTACTGTAGGAAGAAGGAAAAGCAAGGAAGAGAGCATAATAAAGTGTTGATTAGAGTTTGGTGGGAGAGTCTTAATGGGCTTGGGCCTATGCCTTCTAACTTTTTTTTTTCTAGTTATACCTTCTAAACATTTGCTATTAAGGCTGCAATTTTTTTAAAAAGTAAATACGTGAACATATTTAATGTTTTAAAAAAATTTGCACAAGCTTGTGATAATTTAATATTTGCATGATACAATGAGGTTGTAAAATAATTTTAAAATTTTTTATTCTCCACCGGTCTGACTACCGAGTTGATTCATGTCTGACCCGTTAACCTTTTGACCCACTGCCTCATCCATTTTAGACCCTGGTCTGGGTTTAATAACCTTGGTTACAAGAATATACAATTTGTAAAATTAATATGAGAATTTACATGCCTTACAAATGCCTTTATGTGTGTTGGAAATAAGCATACTTATCTTGAAAGTTGTCATATTTGTCTTACAAATTACACATTTTCTTGTAAATGCTTCTTTTTATCTTAAACATTTTTTCAATTCATTTATTGTCTTGGAAATACATTCATTTGTGTTAGAAATCTACACAATTGTTTTAAAAATTCTCATATTTATCTAGAAAATGACACAATTTTCCAAAAAGAGACAAGGGCAAAAGTCTTTTAACCTTGAAGATTTTATTTTATTTTACCTCTAGGGTTGCAGTGATGTTTAAAAAAATTTTATGGGGGCCTCTTTGATATTAAATTATTTTTATGGGGCTACTAAAATTTTCCCTTTTTAGTTGCAGTCAATCTAGATGAACAAATGAAAATAACTTAAAATAAACTAGACTTGTATTTTTTTACCAAAAAAAGAAAAAAACTTTCCCCCTCTTTTTGGGCCACCCAAACAAGCCTCGTTGGTTGAGGAGTGAGGAGTCAATTCAATTGACTTTTCGTCCCAATTTAAAATAGATGTACAACTATTAAAATCGAACTACAACTATTTTCCTTTGCATAGAAAAGAAAAAATATAATAAACTATTCCATTCAATTCTAAATATAAAATATATTTAACTAATTTAATTAAATTAAAGATTTTAACAATTTTATTTCTAAAACACCCCATTCATTTTTACTTATTCCATCCCCACGGCCCCACCCATACTTGATTATTTTTGGAGGAGCACCAATTGGAATAATTTGGAAAGAAGTTGACAAAAAATATAATTAGGTCATATATTTAAAACCAAGACTAACTCTCAAAATATATTCGATATTTAAAACCTGAGGGAATATCAATTTTATCATAAGAACTGGAGGAAACATATTTTTTAATTTCACACTTTGTTACAAAAATACAAGAGGAGAGAGATGATGTTATAACAATTAACAAGCAACGAAGTAGTAATAGAGTAAATTTTCTTTTTGGTCTGAAAATGATAGAGTAAATGAAAGAAGGACAAAATAGGAATATTTTATATTCTGACAAAAAAAATGGGAATATTCTATCAATTTTACATACATGATGTGATCTAAGTAATTAATTATAATTTCTTGATTGGTCTAAATTAATTAGTGACCTCTTCTATTATATGGGCCTATGGGGTTGCTTTGTTGGAAAAATAAAATATATTCTTTTAAACCTATTTATATTGTAGAGAAAGAAATCTTTATTTGATTCTATTTATAAGGTATGTCTTTAAATTTTTCATTTAAATGTACAGCTTTACTCTTTATTTATTATGTGGTAATTTTATTTTTATGTGGTATAATTAATATTAAATATGGATAAAATTAAAAAATTATCAAATTCTATGATATAATTAATGATATTTAAAGTTGTTGTGTGAAATATGTTAAAAATATTTTATAAATAAGAACGTAGCATCACAGCATTATGTTGCTTTCCCTTACATATAGGCCTGCTGGAGTAAAAAAAGAGGTGACAAATAGCCGTTAGGCGAGTAGCCGTTGGCGTGTGTCTAAGAAAGTAAAACATGTGGCACTGGGTCATTACTCATCATCACTTGTTTAATTGCGTTTGCTTACTTTTATGAGTTCATGAAGAGAAAGGCTCTAATAAAAGGCTCTAATAACTGTTACCAAAAAAAAAAAAAGGCTCTAATAATTGTGAGCAGGGTCAAATAATAAATGAACACATTTTCAAAAATAATAATAATAATAATAATAAATGAACATTGAACAATGATTTCCTTTTCGTAACAAGTACTTGTGCATATGGTCAAAAAAAAAAAAAAAAACAAGTACTTGTGCAATGTGCGGTTTTGCCCATCCAACGGTTGAATTTATACCCTTCTAATATTTATTATAAGATGTAGTCAACATTTTTACATATACCAATAAAAACATATTGAAATCATATATTATGGGTAAATTTTAATAGAGTTTTTCATTTTTACCCTTACTCATTTATTATACAAACTTTCTCTCACCTCCTTATATTTACTACTGTACAAGGGTATAAATAGAAATTATATATTTATTACTTTGAATTTTGCATGTTACCTCTTATATTTTGGATTAAAAAAATTAAGATGTTATCTCTTATATTTAGAACCAGATGGAGTATATTTGTTTGAAATAAAAGAATTAAAACAATATTTATTCCTTCAATTTTACTTTCATTTTGGTTGTGGTCGTCCAAATTTTAAACAAGAAATTTTGTTACAAAATGGTCCAAATGTATATTAAATTATATGGACCAATGTTTTAAATAAAATAAAATTTGTGAACCGAAACCCTCATTTGTAAAACTTGAGGAGTCAAAGCTAAAATGAAGTGAATCTTGAGGATCCAAGATTTTGAATATCATTAACTTGATCTTATAATTCAACAATATTTTATATTCACCCCTATTCAAGCAAACCTTTTGAGTTGTAACCCTAAGAGGGCTTGTGAGGGAGGGGAGGACAAGTGGGCAAGTGGAAATTTTTTTTAATTGAATTTACAAAATTAGAGAAGTGGGGTTAAAAGATTTTAATTAATATTTCTTACTCCTTTATATTACTTCTTATATTTTTTTAAAAATATCATAACGCCACTTGTACAATTTTTAAAAAATTTATTTCACAAAAATTTCCCCTCCCCTCCAAATCTCTCTGACCAAACAGAGTAAGGATTTGCCTAAAGCCAGTCATACGGGCCGGAACTCGTGGGCCAACCCGAAACCCATATAAAAAATATGGTTATGGACTCGGAAAAA
Source organism: Mimosa bimucronata (assembly GCA_037074515.1). Classification (NCBI taxonomy): domain Eukaryota; kingdom Viridiplantae; phylum Streptophyta; class Magnoliopsida; order Fabales; family Fabaceae; genus Mimosa; species Mimosa bimucronata. The sequence goes on from CM073446.1 coordinate 11,290,208, forward strand.
TAGGGCACATATTAAAATGGGTCTTTTGGGCCTGAACACATCAAGCCCGAACCCGTCAAACCTATGGGCCAACTCGAACCTGTTTTCCCCTTTTCTTTCTTTTTTTAAACGGAAAACAATCCTTATTCCTAATTAAAATTGATTAATTGTTGATCATTGATGTTGGACTTGGAAGTTTGGAAATTGAAAATTTGGAATCTTGATCTTTTAGATTTTAGATTTAGTTCAGGAATTTGTTGTATTTTAGAATATTTGAAATTGAACATTGTATTCTTTTTTATATATATATTATACTTGAACATCGTATTCTATCATTTACTATCATTTTTATTATTTGTAATGTGTTATAAACACTTAAACTTGAATTTATAATCTTGTATTGTATACTTGTATTATAATTATATTGTAAAAAACAAGTCAACAAGGAAAGAAAATTAATTAAAAAAATTGGCTTAATACAGGCTAACCCAAAACCCGAACAATATGATTCGAGTTTGAAAATCAAGCACGTATTCAAAACAGGCTTTTTTGAGTCTGAATTTTTTCCCACGGGCCTGTGACGGGCCGGCCAGAACTTGATAGGCCAACTAGTATTACCAGCTCTAGATCAGCCTCCTTTGATCAAATTAAAAAAAAACAGTAATAAATAAAGAATACAAATGTAAAGAGGAAAATGGTGCATTTATATATGGAACATAAAAGGGCCAAGCCAAGAATTTATTATTTTTGGACATGAACAATAATTGAATTAAAATGACGTTAACAATTCATGAATGTAAAACCAATTATGGCGGGCGCCATACGCTACATACATTCACCATAACTTTTTTTTTTTTTTTTTTATCTATAAAATACAATTCACCAAAAGTAAATCAACAAGTCAACAACGCATTTCTAACAAAATAAATTATAAATGCTCTTTTTTTTTTAATTACCAAACGGATAACCTGGATCCAAGCCTGTGTCGGATACCAACGTGAATGTGATCCTACTATTCAATCAATAATTATTCAATTGTTGAGTAGTGAAACTCCCACTTGCAACAAAAATATCCCACTTGCTTATTGATTCAGTGTCACACTTGGATATTTGCACGATCCATAACCTTCCACAATAAATTTCAAATGAAAAAAAATGTTAAGAGCAAATTATCTTTACTAAAAAAATAATAATAATTCAACCAAATTGAAGACTCATTAAATGAGAAAAAGATTGCTATTTAAGAAACATATTTAATCCTCCCTCCACTGCTTTATAGGTATGATCTACTTTCTCACTTTTTTCAATTTACCATATATTTTGAGCATTCCATCCAATGGCTATCCTACTAACTCTAGACACATATATTTTCTCTAAGATTGGAACTCAAGATTTAAAGGGGTTTAAGGAGACCTTACACTACTAAATCAATTCTATATTAGTTATCTTCTTTTTATTTTATTTTTTAAAAATACATTTATAGATTGTCTCATTTTTTTTAATTTTCCATTATACCCTATTAATTACTCATATCAATATAGTATTTAATTTTCACCCCACATTCTCTCACTTCCATATAAATGTAGGTGTGTTTGATTAAAAAAAAAAAAAAGTAGCCCTACTTACAATTAAATCTAGTTGATTTTCTTGAAAAATCCTTATAAACTTAAATAAACTACTTATAAATTGATTTTACTAATTCAAACCAATTTATTTGACTTAAAAGCTAATATATAATCTAATAATATATAATATATCTTATAATTAAGTGACTTATTTGACTTCTTAAATTTCTCCAAAAGAAAAGTCAACTAACTCAATCTTATATCAAATATCATAGGCAACAATAATTTTTTCATCTTTACTATCTCTAACTAATTTTAACCAATTTTTAAAAAAAAAAAAAAAAAAAAAAAAAAAAAAAAAAGTAACACGAGTTCTTATAAAAGACATACTTGGATCCTTGGTTGTTTGCGTGGCAAGTCCATTGAAGAAGCAGGTCCCACCAGAAGGCCTAAACTGAACCCAATAAGAGCTAAAAGCATAACTAGCATGCGCCACCACCGAATCGGGTTTAAAACACGGGTTACCGGGTTGGATCGCATCACAGGTTTTATTCCCCTGCGAGCAAGCGTACGATAACGCACCCAAAAGCGACGTCGTATTAGCACCCTCAGATACCACACACCATATTTTCCCTTTATACGGCAAATTATTCTCCGCCGGTGGCAATGCCTTAAACTCCGATTCTGGCGTCTTCCCACTCAAATCAATCTCATAAATATTCGACCCATTTGGGTATAACAATCCAAAATGTCGTTCTGTACCCACCCCAGGTTTTTGATTTTCATTGTACAAAGCGAAGATAAACGATGGAAGAATCGAACCTGGTCTTGCTGGGGTTCCTATTGGAGGCTTTGTTGTCACTTTCTTCACAAAATTCCGATTGTAAATCGCTGCGTTGTGAATGTTAGCTCCGATTTGATCAATGTCACCTCCATTGGGCCAACCCGTTTCAGCTATGAAGATCCGAATATTCGGATACCCAAGTCGTTTCATAGCGAAATACACAGCATCAACCATTTGATCGAACATGTTGTGGTAAATTAAACCCGTACCTGAATCTGTTACTGTAATGTTCTTCGATTCGAAGAGTGTGTAGTCAAGATTTATGTTGTGGGGATCTGAAATCCATGTGAAATATGGGTATACATCGAGGAAAAAGAATGATTTGGTTCGATCTAAAAATTTTAACAATGGTTTCATGATTTTTTGGGAAATATCACTACGGAATGTTCCGTTTGATGGTGGGAATGATGATTCTAAAACGCCCATGTCTGATGAAGTTCCCACTTTGATTTTGTGAAGTCCGAAGGATTTGAGTGAATGTTTGACTTTTCTGATGGCTGGTACGAGCGCTGACCAGACTTCTGGTGGGCTACTACTGATGACTTCGTTGCCGACTAGGAGGTAACGGATTAAGGTTTTTGGGTAGAAAGGGATTACATTGGTTTTGACCCATTCGTCAGCGAGGGTTTGGTTAGAGGAAATGTTGACGATGAGTTGATTTGGTACCATGATTGAGACTTGGAGGTTTGTGTTACTTAGGGCTGTGAGGATTTCTGGGTTTGCGTCGTAGATTTTGACTCGTTTGGCTTTGAGGTTTTTTATGAGCTCAACGGACTTCAATGGCGATGGCAGATTGTTCCCCAGTTGACCATAGTTGATCCCAGGAATGGTCGAGAATTCTGCACCTGTGAAAGTATAAACCAAAAGGGGTTATGTATAAACCCAAAACAAACAAAACCCAGATCGCAAGATTAATGATTTTGAGAAGAGAATCTGAAAACAGGACTTACTTGATGCAGATATGAAGAAGAAGAACACGAACAGAGAAAGAAAACCCATAGCCATTGTTGTAAGCAACTCCGTTTTCTTGTGCAGCTTCAGCTCACCCGATTTTTTGTTTATAAATACTAAAAGGTAGAAACTAGAAGCTGTGCCATGAGCGGAAAAAGAGGAATTCTTTAATGGAGAAGAAGAATGGGAAACTAAAGAATTTTTTAATGGGGAAGAACAATGGGAAACTAAGGAAAGCAGAGATTGGATCCAAGAAGAAGAACCTAAATAATAAAATGGAAAGAAGGAAGAAAGATGACAAAAGGAGGTTGTGGATAGACTGTTCCGCTGACTATTCTACAAAGGATTGATTGTGAGTGAGAAGTGAGAACAGAGGAAGCTGAGCAACTTGGGAATATAAACTTTTCTTTTTCTTTATTCCATCTTTTATCTTTGAGGGAAAGAGGTTAGTAAAAAGGATAATAATTAATGAACTAAAAACGTGTGAGAGAGAAAGAGAAAGAAACTCAGTAACATGAGGAAAAGAGATTCTAATTTTTTTCGTCTGTGGTGTGGCTAATTGGAGCTTTGTTTGTGTGCATTTATTTGTTAGTAAGAATAATAGTAATGGGATTATGGTTGAAAGTGAGTGTGATTTGTGAGGTAATGAATGAATGAAAAGTGATGATGAGTTTCGAGGAAAGGGAGAAAAAGGCAAAAGAGAGAGAGGAAAAGGGGAAACAACGTACGTACTTTGACATAAAGCTGAAGATAGCCGTTTGAGTGAGGATGAAGGGACATTGCTGGGTCGTATCTCTATGTCGACAGTGACTATACCTTCTCTTTACTGTACACCCTTGAAGAGGATACACACTCGTAATCTACAAATATGCCATATTCTAAAATATACAGGGTTAAAGGTCACCGTTGCCCTGGAAGTATGCAAGGTGGATCATATCTGCCCCGGAAGTTTTTTTGGGTTCATTGTTGCCCCGGAAGTGTGTAAAGTGGATCATATTCGCCCTTTACCATTAAAAAATTTTTACCGGTAAAGGGCGAATATGATCCACTTTACACACTTCCGGGGCAAAATTGGACCAAAACAAAAAGGTAAAGGGCGAATATGATCCACTTTACACACTTCCGGGGCAAAATTGGACCAAAAAAAACTTCCGGGGCAGATGTGATCCATCGTGCATACTTCCGGGGCAACGGTGATCCTTAACCCAAATATACACTACTACTTTTTTTTAGGGTAAAAATATATATAATTTTGTTAAAAATTCATCTAATATTAAATATTTTTTTAATTAAAAATACACATGATCTTTTAAATTAGATAACAAACATATTTATAGTTAAATTAGGGTAAAAAATACATATGTGATTTTGTAAAAGGATTCGTTCAGCACCAAACGCTTTATTTTAAAATATAACTGCAAATGTAATTTTATGTATTTTTAGTAAAAAATACATTTGATACTGGATAAACTTTTGACAAAATCATATATATTTTTTTTGACCTGAGACAAAATCATATATATTTTTTATCTTTAATGGTTTATGCTACTTTATAACTTTAGTTTGAAAAAACAAATTTGGTCATTATTCTCCTCCCTCCCTCCTGTCATTACCATAAGATCTAGAATTTTGAATAAGTTTGGTTTAAGATGTAAGAGCCTACAATAGTTTATCTCATTATTTAATGAATTTTTTTTATTTTCCCTTATTTAATTTAAAGTAATGCATAATAAACAGCTGATTGGTGCTTATATTTATTCTGTCTCTCTTTACACTCTCTTTCATACTTATTAATACTCCCATTTATTTATATTTATTCTGTCTCTCCTTACACTCTCTTTCATACTTATTAATACTCCCATTTATTTCTTTTAATACTCTTATTATAAATAAAAGTAATATTTTTAAAAAAAAATTATATTTCAGACATATTTATAATTTTTAACTATTTTTAAACATTTTTTTAAAATATGTAATTTGGTTATCGAACTCTTATAATAAAGACTCAAGGACTAAGTTTTTATCAAGAATAATTAATTATTTAATCTCAATTTTACCCTTATTAATAAACGTAGAAAAAGAAGAAAGAAGTGAAACATATGTATAACGTATTTATTATGCTATCATATGTATAACGTATTTATTATGCTATCCTTTCTTTCTTTTTTATTGGGAATTCTTTCTTTTTTATAAAATAAGATTAATTTTCTTTGTTTGGAAAGTGCTAGTTTTAGCCTTTCTATGCTCCACTACTGAAAAAGGGTTAGCTAAGACAAGGAAGTCCCGCTCCGACAGCTCGACTAGTCATCTATTTAAAAGGGCCCTCCCTAATAGGACTAATCAAAATGCCTAATTTGAAGAGGTAGTTAAAATTAGGTTGGTGCAATAAGTATGTGAAAATTTAATGTTGCTACCTGAAAATCTCCTCATTTATGTGTAAGAGAGATAATTTGTAGTGGGCAATAAATGTAATAATGGTATGGGCAATTCTTGTAATTAAAAACTAAAAAATTTTCAAATACAATACTCCTCCTGATCTACTCATCTGGTCTTATTTATAAGTGACTTTCAATATATTTCACACAGACCAAGGAAAGCCTTAAAACTCATTAACTTTCCATTAAAATCCAACAAATTTACAACTTTACCCATATTTAATATCCACTATATCATATAAAAATAAAGTCAACACATAATAAATAAAGGGTAAACTTGTACATTTACACTAAATATTTAATGATGTGACTTATATATAGAACCAAATAAAACCTTCTCTCTCTGCCCTATAAATAGGACCAGATGAATATATTATAAGATGTAGCTAACCTTTTTTTATAAAAAAAACATATTGAAATCATTTATTATTAGTAGATTTAATAAAGCTTTCTATTATTACTCTTATACTCCCTTTATCCATATTATAAGAGGTACTCAACTTTGTTACGTATACCAATAAAATATGTTGCAATCATTTATTATGAGTAAGTTTAATAAAGTTTTCTATTTTGGCCCTTATATCATTTATTATATACATTTTTTCTCTCTTCCTTGCATTTAATATTCAACGGCATAAATAAAAAATATGCATTTATTACTCATAATTTTAGATTTTACCTCTTATATGATAGACTAAGAAATTTATCATGTTACCTCTTATGTTATGGACCTCTTATGTTATGGTCTGGATGGAGTATAATTTATTATACATATTTTTTCTCCCCTCCTTATAGAATGAGAAGAAGAGTGGGGAGGAAAGAAAATGACGAGCAGAGAAATGGGGAAGAAAATATTATCACCTCACTTACTTGGATGGGTAAGAGAAAATATAGAGTAAAGAAAATGGCCAAATGTCTAAAAGACTAAATTATCCCTTCTATTTATAAATATATCATGTCATTTTTAAGTTTATTGAATTTTTTTAAAAAAATAGTTATAAAAAATACAATTTTTAAATTAAATATAATTAAATAAATAACTGAATAAATAATATATTATATAAATGTGGTAGAGAGAGAGATATGAAGATAAAGGGCTGATAGCAAGGTTCAAAAAACCGAACCGGACGAGGCACTGGTTCAAGGGTCATTGGTCGGATCGGAGTTGGACCGTGTCAAACTGTTATATTAAAATAATAAAATTTTATTGATATTAACATTAATAATCACTAATATATCAAAATGTAAATGTAAATAAGTATGCATGATTCATCAAACATGAATATTTAATGTTTCTATAGAGAGAAAAATAGAAAATATTAGTTGATTACACGTGAAAATAAATATTATTCTACAATCTACAGACTAAAATACAATTACTAAGAGCAACAACAGTTAAATATTAAACATATGTAAGTGTAAAATAGCATTTAAAATATTATTGTTTCCTGGTTTCTAAAATTGAGTGAAGTGAAAGTTGGTAATTAGGTGAATTGTAACAAAATAAAAAAAACATTTTTCATTTTTTTAAAAAGCGAACCGGTTCAACCACCCGAGTTGCACCGGTTCGAACGGTTCTCTCCGGTCTGACCGGGTCTTGACCGGGTCACCTGCATCCCCGGTCTGCCTGATGAATCGGACCGGACTAGACGCCGGTTCGCGGTTGAACCGGCCGGTCCGGTTTTTACTACCTTGGGTGATAGGGAGACAAGTTTTTTTCCCATTTTTCACTCCACATGTGGAGAGAAAGTTGGAGAGAGAATGGGACATAGAACCCACCCAATTTTCTTCTCAACTTTTCTTTACTCTCACTCTTCCTCCCTCTTCCAAGTCAAGGGAAACACACTTCCATCATAATTCCTAATTTTCTCTCAATTCAAACGGAACTTTATTATATAAGGGTAGAAATGGAAAATATGTATTTACTACTCTAATTTTAAATATTACCTCTTATATCATAAACTAAAAAATTTGTTATGTCACCTCTTATACTATGGACATAAATGAGTACAATTATATCTTTTTTTAACATTAGAAAAAAGGAACAAGATGCCCAAGAATTCTATCTTTATCTTATAAAAAGAAAATAAGGGAGTAAACATTTATTCAAAACCAAAGGTTGCATGTAACAATTAAGTGAATTGGATTTATAAAAAAAAAAGACGCTATTTAATATTTAAAATATTTAGATAACGTGTTCGACATTTTAAAATATATTATTGTTTATGTTGAAGATTAAGATGTTCTGTGATATAATTTGTCCTTTTAAAACTTAAGAGTGCTTATACACCTAAAAATATAATTCAAAAGTGGATTAAATAACCTACAAAATATGTTCGGACGGTGGATGTATTAAAAAATATTTCAAGTTAGATTAACACGTAGAGCCATCATTAAATGAAAAATAAAATAAAAATATAAGTATTTAAAAATCCTGGCAAAAAAAAAAATTATATCAGTATTTAATGGCGGCAAGCTAGGGATATCTAGATAAGGAAACTTGACCATCACATGGATGATAATATCAAGATGCGCGTTGACCTATTTGTAATTTTATTAGATAAAATTTTTATTTTTATTTTTTGCCAACTGTCATTTATAATCAGTATGTAGAAAATTATTATTTTTTATAAGTATTCTTATTATTTAATGATTAAATTTGATATGCAAATGTTGTAGTATAAATAAGGAAAAACTTAGTTATTCAAATCTTATAAATTCCATATTGTATATAATTTAGCCCTTAAAATTCGACTCATCACATCTCAAACTCTGAAGTTTTCTTTGCAAACTCCACTCTTCCTTTTTTTTAAAAAAAAAAGAAAAAAGAAAAAAAATCTCACAAGTCACAAGTCTTTTGTAACTTGTATTAGGCTATTTGCTAAAAAAAAAAAAGGAAAAAGAATTAGGGGTAATTAATTACAGGTCCTATGTAAGGGATTTAATTAAGATGAGGTCACATGAAATCACCTAATTAATTTGAAGTCTCTACCAGAAAGTTGTTATGGCAGGCTAAAAAGTTGTTATTGCAGGCCGAAAAGTTGTTATAGCAGGCCAAAAATTTGTTAGTGACTAAGCCTTCACTAACAACTTTTTGGCCTACAATAACAACTTTTTGACCTGCCATAACAACTTGTGGCCTGAAAATCACTCTTGGTCTGTAACAACTTGTGACCTTGTGATAACAACTTTTTGATTTGCAATAACAACTTCGTGGGACCTCATATTAATTAGGTGATTTCGTGGGACCTTATCTTAATTAAGTCCCTTATACGGGACCTGTAATTAATTACCCCAAATAATTAACATAATGTTTGGTCTTTATAATTTGACCTCATTTTAGTTTTGATCCTTGTAGTTTTAAACAGTATGTTTTAGTCCCTCAAATTTTACTAAATTTATAAGGTTAGTCTCTGAACCTAAACCTAAGATTTAAAAGGAACTTAATGGTATTAAATTTTACTGATATTTTTTTTTAAAAAAAATCATCTTCTCCCCCAAAAATCTGATGAAATTTGTGATGCCCACGTCCACATTTCTTCTTCCACTTTCAAATGTCCCAAACAAAGGAGTCTCCCCCAAATCATTGACCTCATTACCAATGGCGGATCTAATCTCCGCAAGCTGGGCATCAAAATCAGCCCCCAACGTCTGGGGGTGAGAATGAACGCCGTGAAACATGGCGGCGACGGCGTTGTCTGGCGGTAACAGAGGAGATGGTGAGGCCAAACAAGGTTGTTTGGTAAATATGAAAGATCTGGGATTGGGTCATGTGAATGAACTGTTCGTTCATGAAAATACATATTCGAGAAATGAAATTGGAGTTAATGATTTGGAGATCTTGAAAAAATGCAGGGAAGGAAGATTTAAGTTTTTGTGATTAAGAAATGGAGAGAAAGATTGACTTTCTTTTTTGTTTGTAGGATTAAGAATTGAAGATGAGAAATTGAGATTTGAGAGTGAAAGAGGAATGATTAGAATTTAAAAGGTTGGGGAGATTATAGCGGAGGCGGGATTTGTGTGTTAGATAGAATGCACGGAGAAGAAACATAGATGTGGGCGTTGAAAATTTAATCAGATTTTTGGGGAAGTTGATGATATTTTTTAAACTATTAAAACTAAAATCATATGTCTAGTCAGACTATCAAATCATCAAAATAAACGTATCAATAACACCTCAACGAAACTTAACACTGTTGAAGTCCTTTTAAATTTAGGGACTAACTTTATAAATGGAATAAAACTTAAAGGATTACCTACTATTTGAAACAGCAGAGACTAAAACCAAAAAGAGGTCAAATTATAGGGACCAAATATTATCTTAACCAAAAAAAAATTGTACTAGGCAATAGTGATGTGATTAAATTTTAAAGCATTAAAGTTTCTTAAGTTGGCTTCTTTAAGACCGCCACCTCTAATTAAATAAAATTGAAGAATTTTTAATTTGATATAATAGATTTAAATTTGTTGTAGGTTCGAATCCCGCGATGTAAGGACTTTATGAAAGGGTGATATGTAAATACCTCTGTAAAAGCTCTTAAAACCTAGAGGCCTACCTTAATCCTAGCTAACCCCTAAATTCAACTCACCTAAACTTTTTGTAATTATAAAAAAAAGAGATTGAGAATTTTATATTGGTAAATAAATCCAAAAAAAATTGAGAATTTTGATAAATGATCAAAGAATATGAAGAAGACGAGGAAAGCAAGAGATTGAAAAACCAAAAATCGGAGAACACAACAAGGTTGAGATTAGAGGTGTGGAGGCCTAGTTCATTCGTATAAGAATTAAGAACACTAGAAAGTGATAGGAGAATGTAAGAAGTACAAATAATCATTTCACTAATCAAAGTGACGCGGTTTTGATTAACTGCTCATTTACACGCTCAACGCTGCCGACATTCTTTACTTCAAAGAATGTTCAAATTACAAAACAGTAATCTAGTTGCCCTTCATCATCCTCCTCTCTCTTGCAGGGTCCGTTTTATGATGGACATATGAAAATTTACCTTGTTTTTGTTCAATTGCATTGTTTGTTTGTGTCTTAGGGTTATTCTTTTAAAGATTTGATCTTCCCTTCGTATAACAAAAACAGAAAGAAATAGTTACGTGGGATGAGATCTCTAGAAATTATATAGTCATTATTCATTTAAGCTTTTGTCAGTTTGTAAGTAATTTAAGTTTCGTAGATGTAGTTTCTTTGCGTTTTGTGCCACTAGGTTAGGCCCAAATTTTCTCATGCTTATGTTTGAAATAAAAATATCCTTTTATTTTGAAAATGGTTTGCCAGAAAAAAAATAGTTTTAATTTAATAAAAATAAGGACTGTGACTAGAATTTGTAAAAGTTCCTTTTAAAATAAAGAATTTAAAAAGGAAAGGAAATTTTTGAGCACCGAGCAAAAGTTGTGCTTGTTGCCTGTTGCTAGCAAAAGCATACATGGAGGCCGTAAGATTGAAGTCAAGATATGGAACAATCTAAACTGAATACTCCATCCAATTTTAAATATAAAAGTTGACTATTGGAATTGTTGTCAAACTCTCAAGTTGACTCTCCGATTTTACCGGTTTTACGACTCTACCTAGCCAAAACGTGTCACGAGTCACTTAAATTTGTACTGGGTATAAATTCGGTAAAAACTCACGAGTTTACATGCCGAATTTACCCTTTTTACGTTTCTACCTTACGGAAGATTGTGTTAACTTGCTATATATATCATGTTAATTATTTTTATTTGACCATGTTTAATGAATTTATATATAAATTTCATAAAAATTTCTTTATTAAGTTAGATAAAGTATGAATGATGGATATATTTAATATCAACTATTTATATTTAAAATATATTCAAGTCAAATTATTGTTATTTTGTATTTCTTATCTAATTATATACTGGAAACACGTACTTATTAATAAAGGTAAACTCTTACGCGTTTACGATTCAAGTTTACGATATGATTTTACATTCTTTTCACGAGTATACTTAAACTCACGAGTTTGACAACCTTCCTATTGTGGAATTATACATTCTGTCTTTTAAATCTATAATTGTTTTTCAAACTCTTTCTATTGAATATGTATAATTGTATATTAAGGGTGTTTTCACTAAAAGGTGATTTTAATACAAATTAAATGACTAGAAAAGTATTTTAAGAAAACAAATACACATTTTCCATAAATAATATACTTAACTAATATTTTAATCTACAATTAGTTATCTAGCTCCCATATATATGATAAGGATTTTTTTTAAAAAAATGGGAATGGATTGTGTGTATGTGTGTGTATTGCTAGAAAGGAAGTAGACAGTTCCAATTTTGAAAACATTATCATGGGAAAGGCTATTTACATATATTTGCCTCTATATTTTTTTTTTGGGTCATAAATATTTGCCTCTATATGAAAAGCAAAATGTGGAAAATAATACCAGCACCAGGGCTTCTAGTGATTTTGGAGGGAGTGAAGCTTTGTTGGGACTATTTATTGAGAATGATGACTTTTTATTTAATTTTATCAATTGGCATGATATCCAACGCAATTAACAATCAAATAATCCGATTTGTGGGAATGTAAGCTTATAATGGGGAGAACTCTATTGCCTCCAAGTAACTATCATGATTGAATACCTAAAGTTTGAATTTGATATTAATGATTAAATTAGAATGACCTACAACTAAATGATTCAAATGTTTGGTAGTAATGATTACTTATTCAACCATTCACTTATAAGCACAATCAATTAATTAGATTAGAGATTTCATTATGCTTGATTATATTGTTGCTCTTGATTTTGCACACACACGCATGCACATAGAGTCAACAAATACGTTAACTAGCTTGCTTCATTTAGCCCATCACATGAGGACATGGATTCTCTCCTTTACTCTCTTATCTCCTTTTCCTCTTTTTCTTTTTCACACCATTGGATCAAAGATCCAATAGTCCTGATCAAATATTTTTATAAAAATAAATATAATTATAATAATACTTAAAAATTACATAAATAAATTTAATCTGTTAATATGGACAGTTCACAACTCTAATAAAAAATGAAAAAAAAAATCTAAATAGTCTACAATCCTAAACTGTTCAGACTAAATTTTGACAAAGTAAATTTATTTATGTAATTTTTAAGTATTATTATAATTATATTTATTTTTATAAAAATATTTGATATGGACTATTAGATCAAAGATCCAATGGTATGAAAGAGAAAAGAAGGAAAAGGTGTGAAGGGAGCAAAGGAAAGAATCCATTTTCACATCCATGATAATCTTGAGATCTACATCTTCTCCTTCACAATTACGTGTATAAATATATTAATGGTTAATACTCACTTTGTTCCTAAATATAGGATTGAGTTGACTTTTCTGGAAATCCTAAGAAAGCTAAAGAAGTTACTTATTAATTGATTTGTTTGATTTTTCTCTAAACTGGCTTTTTTGACTTATAAGTTAACATATAATTTAATAATACACAAAATATGTTATGATTAAGTGGCCCATTTAGCTTCCTTAATATCTCCGAAAAAGTCAACGAGGTTTTATATTTAGGAACAGAGAAAGTATATTTTAATTCTCTTTTCCACTTGGAGCTTATATGTGTACTTGTAATAAAAAAAGGTTAATATATAATCTTTTTCCTTCAAGCTTGTCTGTATTTTGGTTTTGGTCCGTCAACTTATGAACCAAATGTTATAGCCCTTCATGGTTGATGTTTGATTTTGTTCAAACTTTAAAACATTTGTTCCTATAACTTAATAAAAACCTGGATTATTTTATCCATAGAAGGACTAAAATTTCTTATTTAAAACTTGAATAACTAAAATCAAAATAATAGCAAACTGGATAGACCAAAAATTACATTAACTCAAAGGAAAATATACTTCAAGAACTTCTAACTCACATGACTTTTTTTTTCCAATCTGACTTTTACAAAAGTAAGACAGAATAAAAGTTAGATTATATAATATAATGTAATTTGTGTTTGAATTAGACATGACAGAAATGACTTTTTGATTAATTTATGTTTTGAAAGTATGTTTGGATGATTGTTTTAAAAGGTACGTTCATATGGAAAAAGATTAAAAAATGACATGTGTAAAATCCTTCTCACACTATTACAGAAATATTCTATTGCAGCGTCGCTTTTAGTTGTAAGAGCCACTGTTGGTGTGGATGTGACCTATTGTGGCACTTATAAACATACGCGCCGGGATAGGTATAGACCTATCCCGGCGCTTATATTTTTAAGCGCCACGATAGGCTTTGCGTTTTTTTTTGAGTTTTTAAAACCTATCCCGGCGCTTATAATGATAAGTGCCGGGATAGGTTTTTTTTTTTTTTTAATTTTTAGTTCCATATCCTGGCGCATGTATTATTAAGCGCCGGGATAGGCTAATAGTTTTTTGTTTTTTCATTTTACTTAATATGCAACACATATATCGACGCTTATAATAATAAGCACCAGGTTAGGCTTATTTTATTTTATTTTTTAAAAATTATTTTGAGTCTTTTGGGCCTTTCTCGGCATTTATTATTATAAGCGCTGGGATATGCTATATTTTTTTAATAAGCGCAACTATAGGTCATTTGACTTATCAACGCCGCTATTAGGTCAAAAATAGCGCCGCTATAGACTTTTTCTGTGGTAGTGTCACATACAATTAAAACTACATCTAATCCCCTAATAAACCATTGAAACTAAAGAGATACTAACTACAATAGAAAAGGAAGTTACTAAAAACAAAAGGGTATATCGTAGTTAGAAAAAGAATTTAGCTAATTTTGAATTCATAACTATGATAAAAAAGGGTTTATCATAGTCATTAAAGATTTAACTTATGCTTTGAAAAGTAATTACCCATTATAGAAAAAGAGCTTGTCATAGATAAATAAGAGACTATCATGGATAAGAAGAACATTATAATTATTTGTAAAATAAACCATGTTGAAAAAAAAGAACACTGCTAACATGGTAAAAAAGGGTCCTTTTAAAGTTTAGAGAATTATAAAACTTACAATTTAACCATATTAGAATGGAATTACTTAACATGGTTATGAAAACCTTCTTATGTAGAATAGATATGTTAGCAAATGTTTAGGCTAACACAGTTATTATTCAAAACCCAATTTTCCAAATGAACCAGGTAGCTATGTTAGAAAATGATTTCTCTTAGTAACATAGTTACAAAAGACTTTTCCAAAATCTTTTGTAAACCAAAGTAGATAACTATGTTAGAAAGAATTGACCTACTAACATAATTATGAAAGAATACACCTACCAATTCAAGCTTTACCAAGTTAGAAAAGGCTCATCTAACTTGGTAATAAAAATCAAGTTACTTCACACAAAAAAATAAAGTTATAAAACAAAACTTTGTCTTTCTTCGAAAGCTTTACAATGCATCAATCAAACCAAAACATCTTCAATAACCGTAATATAAAAGCCATAATTAAAACATCTTTAAGAATTATCTTTATACAAGTACCAAGATTATTACTCCAAGTTTGGAAATAATCCATCCCGTAAAAATTTAAAAGTACACATTGAGTGTCATTCTATGAAATTATTGAGGATTAGTGATGTAATTAGGAATTAATTAAGGGAAAATTGATTAATTATGGGGATATTTGAGGAATTTAAGGTACTTTTGAGGATTTTTAGAGGTTTCGTTTCTCCCTTATTTTAAGTGAAATAATCAAGGGGAAATTATACTTTTGGCTCAAGGAAGGATATTGAGGGAGAAAATAGTCATATGCTATTATGGTATATTTTTAGAGATAAAAATGAAATTTTAGATTAGAAGAAAAAATCTTATTTGAGGATTTCAGGGCCTAGTAGTGTATTTTTGTAACACCTACTTCTAGGACTCATTCCCAAGCTAGATTATCAATGGCAATCATATTCAAGCTTATATGGGACTTAGAACATCAAAACCACAAATTTTAAAAACTTTTCTTTATTTCTTGAAAAATACTGAAATGCGGAAACTTTTCCAATGACTTTGAAAAATCATAACCAATTGTAAAAAAATGGTTTTGACTTAGTTCAAGTCTCCAATTAAAGCTTGAAAGTCCTCTATCCGGAAAAAATATCAAATAGATCATCACCAACCCATCTAGTACACATAGTTGCTTTTCCCAACGTGCCTTCTTTCTCACGCCTAGAGATGTCAGCCTTGTTGCATGATTTTTAATTTGAGCTATATAACTCCGATTTACTTCATTTTTGGTTTTCAGAAAGCCCTATATGTCTAGTATTTTTCATAAAACTTCCATAGCTAAAGGCATTCATTTACTAACTCAAAATACTTCATCAATAGACATTGCATAGAAATGGAACATAGAAAATAGAATGTCACTTGCATATAACAAAACTTGTTCCAAATGGCCATGAATGACCACATACATACATAAATCCAAAAGGATAATATAATAACAACAAATTCAAGGCATCTTAACAATATTATAGATTCATCAAGGTTCTAAAGATGCACAACAAAAACAAGGAACATAGGCTCTTCGATCATAACTTAGACTAGCTTCTTTTCTTTCTCCTTTGATGAGCTTGCTCCTAAAATGGTTTACATTTGGGGGGTGAGATTTTGGAGAAAATCTCAGTAGCACTACTCAAAAAACAACCAAGCATGTTTAACATTGGACAAGATATGGCAATACCAATAACTTATACACGTGAGCATTTATGTTCTTGAATAATCACATATGACCATAGCATTATAAGAAACACATAATCACTTTAAACATGCTTTTATCAAGGCATCCAAATACAACATCACAATATTGAAACAATGATGGAAATGTAAGAGAGTAAGTACTACCTTAGAGCTTTACAACTTTTCTTGAAGTCCCAACCTTCAGGGCTCCTCAAGAACACTCTTCTTTCTCTCACTTACTATGGGGCTGCGAATTTGGTGAGAAAAATGGGATAGAAAGGGTCCAATTTGTAGGAAAAATGAGGGCAAGGATCACCTTAAGTCACCTCACATAATGGCCAATTGCATGAAGATTTTCCCCACCACTCTTATCCTACCTTAATTAGCCACCTCTATTGCACCTCTCATGCAATTCCTCTTATTTTCTTGCTTTTATTTAATTTTCTTCCCTCTTCATAATGACCACCTTACCCCTAATAAGTGGCATATTTTCACCATTTTGACCCTAAAGCCTAATATCTTATTTTTACTAAATCCACAATTTTCTTTGAGTCTATTGGTGGAACAATATTTTAGCTTTCTTTCTCTTCCTTTACCTTTCCCATGCGCCACCTTTGGCCAACTGGGAAAGAAAGAGAGACTTCTCCTTTTATCTTGCATGAAGAAATGGAGACATCACTCACACGAATCTTTCTAAGCTTGCATGCCTTTCTATTGGTCACTTATTATTTTATTTCTTTTTCATTTACCCTTGCATGCATTTTCCATTGGCTCTCTTATTGTATTCTATTTTGTTTTTCTTCCTTGCATGTCTTCCTATTAGTTATCTTGTCATGATAACCCCTTCTACTTTTCCCTTGCATGCATTTCTATTGGTCATCGGTATAATCTTTTCTTTCTAATATAAATCATGCTCATTCTTATTACAATACATTTTCTATTTATTATTTGCAACATAATTCCCTTCCTCTCTATGACAAGTGGCACCATTTTACGCTCCACAAGAGGGAATGATCATTTTTCATGGGCTAAGGGCCTCTTTCTTTATCTCTAATATATTTTCTAAGCCTAACCCTAAACTAGACAGGTTTCTAAGGAAATAATATGATCTTATTAACATACAAATTCTACTTGATTATTAATAAATTCTCCCTTAATATTTTATGAGAATTATTAGGGGAAAATTATTAAATGAGCACTTAAACTACCTCATGCTTTAAACTAGTGTGTATAGAATGAAATTCCCAAACTAATAAAAATCAGGATGTTACAATTTCTACTACCCCATTTTATTTTCGTATCCTTTTTCTATTTTTCTCCCTGTTTCTTTTCTCATTTTTCTTCCTGTCTTCCCTCTCATTCCCATAACTCCCTTCTCTCCCTCAGATCCCTCCTACAACCTCGCATGCATGTGTGTGCTGAGTGTTTCGCAGGCAATCTCGCCGCCGCACCATCCGCTGTCCCTTCTCCCTTCCATCTCCTGCTTCCTTTTTTCTCCTTCTCCCTCTTGTTTTCCTTCTAGTCAGCACCATAGAAAGAGGGGAAGGAAGCGAGTTTTCCTGCAGCCACCATCGAAAAACGGCTGTCCATCGCCACCACTCATCTTCCCCAACCTCCTTGACCCTCCTTCTTCCTATTTTTTGTCCAATCTGTGAGCATAGAAGGAGATCAGAAAAGAGTTTCTCCAGATTTTCTTGAGCTCATTGGCACCAAAGTTAGAGGTTTTATGGCCAACTAAGCACATTTTTGGGCTCCTATAAGTCTCATCTACATTCCTATGTCCTTAGTTTCTTTTATTAGCTCCATTTGAAAATTGGGTCTTATCTAAGTTAAGGTTTTTAGGAGTTCTAAGCCCACCAAATTGAATCTTAAACTTTGAATTTGAAGTTCTCTGAAGAAATTTTCAGCTTACTTGAAGTTTTCTAATTATTTAGAATTTTTGAATTTTGGAGGTTTTGGAAAATTGGGGGTTTTGTAATATGAGGTGTCTATGGATAAATTTGTGGTTCTTAGAAGTTTATTACGGTCATATGATGAGATTAAATTGGTTGGTTTAGTTGGACTTACACTTGGAGGAATTTTTTATGGTTAAAGTTTGGACTAAGCCAGATTTAGTTAAATAATTCTTTGATTTCGAGTATTAGAGGTTGATTAATGGATTTAAAGAGTTAGTTTATGCCCAACAATAATGTTAATTGAGTTGGTTTAGTTAAATTTAAAGTTGGATGTGAATTGTTGATTTTAGAATGTCATACAAGCTTGATTTGAATTTAAGAAATCTGTAATTTTGAGCATTTAAGAAGGATTTATGGAATCTAAGGATTAATTTAGGTTCAAAGATATTAACAATGAAGTTCATTGGTTAGATTTGGTGTAGGACATGATTGGGAGAAGATGTGGTATCTTTTAGGCTTGAAATTGATTAAATTAATCTACGAAGGTTTGAGGAATAAATTATGGCAATGATGAATGGATATTAAGGTTAAGGAATGAGTGGGAGATGTTTGGAAAATTTATGCCTAGGCTTGAATTTGTGTAATTGGGAGTAGAGTGAATCATGGGTGTATTGAGGGAAGATGAAAGGTTGAGAATATGATTTAAATTAAATGGGAGCAAGAATGGGTAGTCCGGATTTGATTTCCAATTGTGAAATTGCCCTTGATAGATGGTAATTGTGTTGAACCTCAAAGTTTTGATGATAATCAAATATGACTTAGGCTAAGAAAATTATAGGTCCATTAACTTAGAAAATATTTTAGAACAAGCTTTTGAAACTAAGTTAAGAATGCTTGATGACTTGGTAAACCATCGAGCATTGCAAGGCTTCAACCATTGATGGGACATATAGCATATATCGAGCATTGATTCTTTAAAGAAAACAATTGATTATTGATCATTTCATCGATTAACAATGCAATTTTTGAAACCAATACTCGATGATCAAGTAAATGCTTGAAGAAATCTTGAGGAAGAATGCTCAAGCATTGATATGACCATCGGGCATTGAGGATTACTCGATAGTCTACTTAGCTACTGATCATCATACTTTCACTTAGAGATATTACAAAGTGGAACTAACCATCGATTAATAAATCAATCATCGATGGATGAAATTTAATCAAGCATTGAAAGTTTCATTGAGCATTACTCTAATATGTTCAATCGATATTTGATTGCTTCATTGTGCATTGTAGGTTAAAATCTTCATAGCATTGGGTTCTTCATCGAATAGTGAAGAATGCTCAAGCACTCAGAGTGACAATCGATGGAAGCAATAAAAGAACCATCGATGAGTAGAACATCCATCGAGCATTGATTCTAAATGTTTGAATTTTGATTTGAAGCACTTGTATTCTGATTCTTCATATTTAACTTGGCATTTTTGGAGCTTTTGTATGATGCATTTCAGGGAAGAAGAACATTAGACACAAAGAAGACAAAAAAGTGAATTGATGATGTCATAAAAAGTGTTTAGCAGCTAGCAGCTTAAGTTCAGTTTGCACAATGGATAAAGCTTTTGTAATTCCAGTTTTTAGCCAAGAAACTAAGTTAAAATCTCACAGATCACATATGAGTTAAAATCTCATAGATCACATATGAGGCTTCATATCAACCATTCATTAAGCCAATACGCTCCCCGAATTCAAAATTAAGATCAAGCAACTGCTAGATGACTTCAAGCAGTTGAGTGTGTAACGGGCAAAATTTTATGTATCTATATAAAGACCAAAAGTAGCAATTAAGAAGACATAGAAGTTCACTGTTATACTACGTTCAAAATCTTTAAGTCTTCTACTGTTATCTCTCAGAGTACTTAAGTGATTCTATCAGCTCAGTGTGTGAGCAAGCTTTCTATAACTTTTTCTTATTCAAGTTTCCTTAGGATATTGAAATTGTAAGGAAATGGTGTATTCTTACAAAGTGTAAGGAGGAGAGATTTTGGTGAGATAGTAAAATCTTTCTGAGGAAAATCTATCCTATTGTAAAAGTATTCAGGAACTTGGTTTGAATCCTGATTATCACTAATGGAACCCAACTGAAGTTGGAGAACTAAATGTAGGTCTGAATTTTGGTCAAACTTATATAAATCCTGAATCTTTTACTCTTCACTTTGAGTTAAAAAATTTGAAATACCCAATTCACCCACCATCTTTCTTATTTCTTGCCACTTTTATTTGGTACCAGAGTGAGGCTTCTCAAAAGCTTAACCCGATGACCAGAGAAGAAAAGATCCATGATAGGTCTAAGTGAAAATGTGCTACCTGAGGGGAGCTCTTTGATCAATCCTTCAGGCTTCAATGGTGAACAATGTGCCTTCTGGAATATGAAGATGAAAATCTCTATTAAGGCTAATAGATACAAGCTATGGAGAGTGATTGAGCATGGACACTATATTCCTATGAAGCTAAGAATAGTGTTCTAGTGCAGAAGCATTTATAAGAATTTACAAATGATGACATAGAGCATTTTGAGTTGAACATCAAAGCAATCCTGATGATCTAAAGTGCTCTAAGTCAAATGGAGTACTTCCAAGTTTCAAACTTGGAAACAACCAAGGACATTTATGATGCTCTAGAAATAGCATATGAAGGAATAACAGGTGTAAAGAGTATAATGATCAATTTTCTAACCACTGAATACCATATGTTTAAAATGAATGAAGGAGAAACCATAAGAGAATTCGAGATCAGATTCACTCATCTTATTAATCATCTGCAGTCAGGAAAAATTGTGAGCATTCTCACTTATGAGTTACCAAAATATTGAGCATTCTCACTGATGAGTGGCAAGCCAAGGCTATAGCCGTAGAAAAACTTGTGGAGAATCCATGAGAATTGTGACATCCTGCTTTGGGAGTCTGGCCAAATATGAGACAAAATGAAGTACAAACAGAATCTTGTTGGAGAAAAGAAGAAGAAAACTTTAGCTCTAGCTTTTACTTCCAGATAAGAGAAAGAAGAAGATGAAGAAGACAGTGATGATGAAGAAATGGGCTTAATGGTAAGGAAATTCAAAAGATTATTCCAATGTGGGAGGAGATTTCGAAAGGGAGGTCCTAGCTACACCAAGAAAAATCAACAAAAAAATGCTCATGTATACTATGAATGCAAGAATCCTGGACATTTCAAGTCTGAATGCCCAAATCTCCAAAGGCAAAATGTCAAAGTAAAGAAGAAAGAAAAATTTGCTGGCAAGAAGAAAGCATATGTGTCTTCCATCTGGGGTGACAACACTGATGAAGAGGAAAGCAAATATGAGGAAATAGCAAATCTATGTCTAATAGCTTAAGAGGAGTTAGATACTGAGGTAACTACTTCAAAACCATCTTTTCATGAACTCCAAGATGATTATAATGCTTTACATATAGAGTTTGTAAAACTTGCTAAAGAAGTTGTGTTTCTGAGAAAAAGGAACTTAGAATATGAAAAAGAAGTGGAAATAAATGAGTGTACAACATGTGAAAACATCATTCATGAGAATGAGAGACTTTCAAAGACCTTGCAAACTTTCAATAAAGGCGGTGAAAATCTTCAACTAACTCTGATGAACCATAAAGCCTTTAGAGATAAAGCTGGGCTTGGTTATGATGCAACACCAGAACCATTAAAAGAAAAGAAAGAACATGCTAAAGAAAAACCATATCTTAGGTTCCTCAGGAAATCTGCTGAATATGTTAGTCCTTTTAGTTTCTACAATTACTGCAATTGAAAAGGGCATTCTGTTTTAACATGTTATCCTAGAAAATGTGGTGTGAATGAAACTTACAAATGGGTTCCTAAAGGGTCACAACCGCATGTGGTCAAAAAGGACCAAAATATTCTTGCTAACTCCAAAGGACCCAAACATGTTTGAGTACCTAAATCTCTTGGGCTATCATGCTAATTTGTCTTAAGGCATCCAAAAGCAACAAATGGTACATTGATGGTGGATGTTCGAGACACATGACTAGTGATGAAGAAAAGTTCAAACATCTTGATCCTAAAGATGGAGCCAAAGTGAGTTTTGAAGGAAATCAGTCCAGAAAGATAGATGGAATAGAAGAAATAGACCAGAGCAATGGATAGATAGTAAAAGATGTTTATTATGTCTTAGGTCTTTGCCATAACGTCCGAAGTATAAGTCAAAGTGCTGATAAAGGTAACTAATTTATTGTTTACTCTAATGAATGTATGATAATTGATAAAAAAGACTTAGATAATGGTAAGGCTACCCTAAACTATAAGTGAAGGGCCAACACAGATGGAAACTATTACACAGTTAATCACAGTTAGCTAATGCAAGAAAAATGCTTCTTAATAATACTAAGAATTGTTGGTTGTGGCATAGAATACTAGCTCATGTAAATATGTCTCAATTGAACAAGCTAGTTAAAAATGACCTTGTAATTGGCATTCCTAAACTTGAATTTAAATCTAATTTAATCTGTGATGCTTATCAAAAAGGGAAACAAACTAGGTCCTCTTTTAAACCTAAGAAGACCATTTCCACAGTAAAACCATTAGAGATGCTTCACATGGATCTGGTTGGTCCAACAGGGGTTAAGAGCATAGGTGGAAACCTATATACCCTTGTAATTGTGGATGACTATTCTAGGTTCACATGGATCTTGTTTCCTTCCACTAAAGGAAGAAGAAAGTTAGACATAAAGGAGATTAAAAAGTAAATTGATGATGTCATAAACAGTGTTTAGCGGCTAGTAGCTTACAATTTTTATAATGGACAAAGCTTCTGTAATTCCAATTTTGAGCCAAAAAACTAAGTTAAAATCTCACAGAGCACATATGAGGCTTCATCTTAACCATTCATCAAGCCCGTACGCTTCTAGAATTTAAAATTATGATCAAGAAATGGCTAGATGACTTCAAGCTATTGAGTGTACAACGGGGCAAAATTTTATCTATCTATATAAAGACCAAAAGTAGTAATCGAGAAGATATATAAGTTCACTATTATACTACGTTCAAAATCTTTAAATCTTCTACTGTTATCTCTCGGAGTGATTAAGTGATCCTTATCAGCCCAGTGTGTTAGCAAGCTTTCTATAACTCTTTCTTATTCAAGTTTCCTTAGGGTATTGGGATTGTAAGGAACGGGTGTATTCTTACAAAGTGTAAGGGGGAGAGATTTTGATGAGGTAGTAAGATCTTACTGAGGAAAATTTATCCTATTGTAAGGTGTTCAGGAACCTGGTCTGAATCCTGATTATTACTAGTGGTACCCAACTGAGGTTGGAGAACTAGATGTAGGTTTGAGTTTTGGCCGAACTGGTATAAATCTTGAGTCCTTTACTTCTGCACTTTGAGTTCTTCAGAAAGAGTATGTCTGTGTGTCATAGATAAAAACTTTGAAATACCCAATTCACCCTCCTCTTGTGTATTTCCTACCACCTTCAAATTGTGCTTGTATGCATATTATGTTATTCTAAGCTGTGCTGAGTTAAGCATGGGTGAGTTGCGCTACTGTGAGGTTGGGGCAACTACCAGGTAACTATTTTCTGCTTCCTTATGTGTGTGTATTATTAATGAGTAAGTTTGAACTCATACTATTGGTAGCACTGATGATATGTGGAAAATGTTTTTAAATGACTATTTTCATTATACTATTGGCTATAGCATGGTGTATGTTTGGAAAGACTGAACTGACCAAGTTCCTTGTGAAATTGATATGTTGCATAACTATTTGTTGTGGTGATAATTGATTGTGTGTGACACCGGTTAATTTGTTATAAATTGTCATCATGTGATGAGATATCTTGTTGCACCACAGGGACTAATTTGATATGAGAGAAATATGGGAAATATACCCTATGAGGGGAGAGTGCCCCTCACCGATTCAGGATAGGAGTGCCTGGACTAATTCATACCTGATTCGAGAGCAGGGAGAGCACCTTGCCTGGTTCTACTTGTTTCCCTAGCGGCTCGTAAAGTGACCACGATGGGTGATTGTGATTATATTTGGACATATAATTTTGGAAATGATTTTGGGTATGCTATCTGGCAAGTAAAGGATTGTGAAAATTATTTCTAATTCTGATATGTGCATTTATTTGACTTCTGATCATATTTTAGGACTTTATGTGTGTGTGTGTGTGCGCGCGCGCTATTCTACTTGACACCTTGCTAGCACACACCACATGTAGGTAGGTAGGTAGTAGTTATGATGGACTATCCCCTTTATTTCACATTTGCAGGTCTGGGGACTACTCACTAGAGGAGTGAGTTATTCTGGACCGTCTTGGATGGGGTTTTGTATTGCCACACATTTATTAGGCTCATGCATTTTACATTGCTTCTGCTTAGTAAAATTTCAGTATTTTGGGATGTATCTTGAGAAATTACATTACTCTACTTTGTTTGGGATATTTTATGGTTTTTTGTTCTCTTTTGGGACTGGTCCAATTTCGACAAACTTGGATCATTGGAATATTGCTGGAATTCTCAAGTTTTTTATTATGTTGGATGTTACATTACTCTAGTTATGGTTTAATCTTTTGAACAGGGATTATTTAAGTATTCGAAATGTGTTGTGGGAATGATGAGGAATTGGTGGTGGGTTTGATTTTGGAATTGGATGTGATTTTCTAATTACAAGAAAGATGTACTATTTGGTATGCTAAACTCGTAATTTCCATGATAGGTGTGTCTCTTTTCTATTATGGTATATAGTAAACATCTTTGGAATGATTTTTATTATGTTATGTCCAGGTGTGTTCTAATAACCATGTTAAGTGAATTTTATCTAACATGGATATAATTAATTGATAAGTGCTGTTTTAATATCCATGTTAGTTTTAATTTTAGAAAATCTCTTTTCTAACATGGATGAATTAAATATGTCTATTTGCGTTGTTTTTGTTATACATGTTAGCAAATTTTTAACCACTTTAATCCCTTTCTAACATGGATTACCCATTTATTCAGATAAACTCTTTTTCTAACTATGATAGGCTTTGTCTACAATTTTTGAAGCTTCTTTTTTATCATAGTTAGACCGTGTGAATTGTTTTTATAGAAATCCTTATGGAGATTTCTTTCCTAATGTGTTAGCCATTTTTACTGAGTTAAATCTTTTTCCTACCATAATTAGCTTTTATAAAACCATTTTGAGATCGATTATTGGAGAATAAAAGTGGGTTTAGGAAACAAATGTTGCATTGAAAATGTCAACACCTCGCGAAAATCGGCTTTCTAAATAATAAAACCAAACATAAGCATGCTTAAAAAACCAATAACCAAATACCATGTGGAATCAAGCCTCTCACCAAATGGGGCCATCATCATGCATAACCAAAAACATAAATCCAAAAGACCTCTAGCCATAGTTGTTTGAAGGGACTGGTCTTAGTAAAACCACAACAAAATACAGTCATCCAGAAAGTATATGAAAATATGTGAAAGCAAATAGTTCTGTATGCCTAGTCTATAGGGTATGGCAATATACATAACACAATATCAAAACAGAAAGCTCACTAAACCTAGTTAGTATCCGTTGGCTCCACCCTTGACGTCTGGCTCTAGAGCTAGACCCTGAAAAATACACCCTCCATCCCAAAATATAAGATTCAAATAACTACTTTGTTTTATTCGAAAAAACTGTTAATAGTAGTTAAAATAAATTAATATTTCATAAATATATTTTTCCCAACTTTGCCCTTATTTATAAAGAGGATAAGTGAGATGGTGAATAAATGAGAAAAAAAATGAAAGATAGTGTATGGGTGATAAGCTCCACAATTTCACATATTCAACCATGCTTTGCCTACATTTGTACAGGTTTTTGAGACTATAACTCTGAACAAGGATACAAAACTCAGAAAAAGATTAATAAGAAAACATTTAAATTAATGTGAAATTTTGAGCTTAATGGCATTTTTATGAGTGAATATTTTTAGAACTCATCAACCCTCTCCTTCTCGTGCAGGAAGAGGTGGACAAGTAGCAAGAGCAAAGAGAGACCTGAAGCAACAAAAGAGGAGCAAAAATGATCGGGAGGCAAACAAGGAAGAATCCACACCACAGCAGCTCTCTGGTCCTCACCGTGTACTCTCACGGCGAGAGTCACAGCGAGGCAATTCAAGGAAGGCAACTCTCTGGTCCTCGCCGTGTACTCTCACGGCGAGAGTCACGGTGAGGCAACAAAAAATTGCCCACTTCTGTTTCTCGCCGTGGACTCACACGGCGAGAATACGAAACACTGCGTTTTGATTAATTTGGGCAAGGTTTTAGCCTAGGTTTTCGTGCAACAACAGGACAGACCCTTTTTGGAGGCAAAAACCTGGGTTTTGAGAGTTGAGGGAGAGGCTAGAAAGATTTTAGAGCATTGGAGCTTTGATTGGAGGCATTCTTAGAGAGTTTTGAGCTTCAATTGTCTTGGTTATTCTTCCTTCTTCTTTCTCTTCCTTCTGTTTCTGCTATAATGGATTGTTTTTCTGAGTTTATTATTTTCTTTACTGCAATTATATGTAACTAAAACCTCTTTCTAGGATTGCTTTGAACCATTCTTATGGATTGAACATTGTATTTCCCTTTCTTTTCATGCAATGAATGAAATATATGTGTTGATTTTCATCTTGCTTTCTGTTTATACAAGTGCTTGATCACCACTTGACTTGTTAAATGAAATATGGCTTGAGAAAGTGTGTTTTGTTTTAGAACTTAGATGAAATCATGTTAGGCTTGAAATTTATGGTTTTAAATGGATGGTTAATTGGTAACGTAGAAATATAGTTACTAATCTAACATTGTCTAATTGAGATTGGTTAAGAATTATAACTTGCATTGATTGTGACAAGAGATTGTATGATTAATGCTAGTACAAATTTGAATTTGTCTTGAGAAAGCCTTTTCAAATGAAGTAGAATCTTGGACATACACATACATTCATTTGTTGCTCAAAAGAATGGGAGAAAACGAGTTCATGAAGTAAGAATGGGGATAAGTGATCCTAGACTTTTATGCCATTTATAAAACAAAATTTTTTTGCAATTATTGTCTTAACCTTCTGATCCCTTTTTGCAATTTAAATTTTATCTCAAATCTAATTTCCAACCTATTTACTTACTCTTTTCCAATTAAGTAAACAATTAGTGCTAATTCACTTACTCAAAGCATAATCCTTGCGGAACGACACTCTTTTCACTACACTACAGTTTGACGACCCGTACGCTTACGGTTAAGACCGCAAATGGCCGTTAAGTCAATGGGCAAAATAAAATGAGAGTGTGTAGTAAAAAAGACAGAATAAATATACCACCAAACTAAAACATGAGAGAGAACAAATAATTGAAATGTGTGTGGAGGGAAAAAAGTAAAAAAAAAAAATTAGCAAAAAAATGAGGCAAGGGTGCAAGCATGGCGCCATATTGATAAAGATATGAGATGACTGGCTTTCTTCCTAGTTTGAAAAAAGTTGCAATCCGTAGTCAATGAACTTAGATGAACTAGGAAGACAAAAATGCCTATTGATGTAAACTTAAATCTTGATTTGAATCATTTAGAATGTGAAGGCAAGGCATAAAATGAACCAGAACAACACTCCCAATCTGAATGTGAAGGCATGGAAGTTCCTTTATTCACTGTCAAGTTACTCTTTTTTAATTATTACTCTATCATTTTGTTTGTTCTTGGCATTACGAGATGAACCAGAACAACACCCCCATTTGAAGAAGAGATGGATATCTCATTAGAATGTGAATCGCACGGTGCAGTGGGTATGTATCACTCAACCTGAAAAAAGACAATGACACCTCTATTTTTATTTATTTGACATGCCATTTTCATGACTAGTGGTTATTTTCACAATACAAAACATGATAGGCATGGTTTGTTTTTTATTTATCTTCATATATAATATGATAGACAATGACACCTCTCTTTTTTATCTTTCGTATATACAACAAGATAGAAAATGACACTTCCTTTTTTATCCTTCATATATTGTATTTGTCCAGGTTAGAGAACAGAGTTTCATGTGAAATAGGAAAATAAATTATGTGCTGACTATAATGTAAAGATTAATATATAATTAGTTTTTTTTGGTAATGTTTCATATCTGATTTATTCATCATCAAGTTAATAAATTTTCGTCTTTCCAAAACCCATGTGTATGTTTATGTATAATATTATATATATGATTATTTATAAATAATAACATATGTTTAATTATGTATATTACATTTTGTTGTTAAATTCATATATGGATTGCTACTACAATCTTTCATCATAGATTTGTTCTGCAAATTTTATTTAGAGTGACCAAAGGCCTAGAAGTCGTGGCTTTCTAACAAATGATCAAAGGAAAGCAATATCTCATTTATTGTTGGACTCAAACCATAGAGGTAAATTTAAATGAGGGACACCAACAAGAATAGCTTCATTATATGGCGTTCATAAAATTGTCATTGAACGAATTTGGAGGCCGATTAAGGAGATTGGGGATGTGACTCATAAGAAGACAAGAAATTGTGGGAGGACCAACACTTTGCTCACTAGGTTATGCTATGAATATTAGCAAGTCATCATTGTCAAGGATGGTAAAGGCTGGGAATATTTGACGCTGCTCAAGTGCAATTAAGCCACATTTGAAAGAGGAAAATATTTGCATCTCAATGTTTGAAGAGAGTAGCATTCCCCATGATCCAAAATTTAAATCCATGCATAATGTTGCTCACATTGATGAGAAGTGGTTCTATCATTGGTATTTTTCCTCTTGTTTACGAACAAAAAGCTAAAAGGAATAATAATAATAGAGTTGCGGGAACATAAGAAAAGAAATCTATCGCTTCTGTTACAAAAGAGGTATGTAAGAAGTGGCTAATAGATAAGGTTATATCGGCCGTAAAAGATAAATGGCCAACTGAAGATCTAGGGAAGACAATTTTCATTTAACAAGATATTGTGAGGTGTCATGCTCATATGGACAATGAAGATTTTCGCCATGCAACTAATGAGGATGGATTTGACATACGCCTAACATTTCAAACTCCTAATTCTCCTGATTTGAATGTGTCGTATTTAGGTTTCTTTAGAGCCATTCAATCTTTTCAAGAAAAGGAAGCTGCAAACTTAGTAGAGAGATTCATTAAGGCAGTGGGAAAATCATTTGGAGAATTTTCTATCAAAAATTCAGAAAAAAGTTTCCTAACAGTTCAAGCAAACATGATTGAGATGATGAAATCAAAAGGATCAAACCATCACAAATTGCCTCACTTGAGGAAAGATATCAAGCACAAAGATGCACTTCCACTGCAACTTAGTTGTGGGTCTTCATTGGTTGAATTTTTTTTTTTAAAATGCTCTAATAATTCTTATGGTGGATTCTAAAGTTTGTATTTGTTTGTTTTATCAATATTATGTATTTTATCTCGTTGTTATAAAATGATGAATTGCATCCTTTTTTAGCGCCTTGAACATGAATCTCTTACTATTATGATTTTAGTTATGGATATGCACATGTTTTTTGTTTGATGAAACAAACACAATTGAAGAGGTACAATAATTGAAATCTATTTGAGGAGTTTAAAATATAAAATGATATATATATATATATCTCATTGTGTGACATTGTAACACCTTACTCTAGGGACATTCTTTAGAGCCCTTTGATTAAGTTTGAACCACTAAAGCTATTTAGAAGACCCAAGAATGCCAAAAACTTAAACTTTTCTTGAATATCTTACTTGGGCTTCTAACTTTGAAAATTCATAATTAATTGCATATAAACTCAAAAATAGTGGTTCAAAGCTCAAACTTTAGCTCTTGAAATATTCTTTATAATTATGATATAATTTTGGCTCCATTTGATTCCATTATCCTTGAAAATCCTTCTTGTATTTTCCAAACTTATTAGAGTTTCGCAGGAAATTTCAGTTTTTACACCTAACTTATAAAATTCATATCTCCTAATCTACACATCCAAAAATTATATGTGACTACTTGATTTAAATTTTATGATGTGTACTAAAAACCTGGAAAATATAATGGCTTAATTCAAACTATAACTTAGAGTAGAGTTTAGGTTTTTGGTTCTTTTGTAGGTCTTTAAGCTAACTAGGCTCCTTATGGAGGTTATACATACAAACCAAAATATAATACTTAGACTATAACTTCCAAAATATTCCAATCCTCCTTGCCTTGGCTAGAGATCTGCTTGCTTCTCCTTTCCTTTATAAGTGCTCAGACCTATGGGTAGGACATAGAAAGAGGGGTGTGAGATTTGGGGAAATCTCAGTAGCTATAATCACAATTAGTATATAATGTAAAACTATGCATGTAAAACATGCCAATGAGAATAATACCTTACAAAATTATAAATTGTAAATTATAAACTGTAACTGAAGCTATTTCACATATGATCATGGAAAAACTAAGGATATTACATATTCGCATGTCTAACTGCAGCATAAATGGCAAAAACATACATGCAACCAAACAAAATATACAAAATTGCATATTAAAGCTACCTCTTGTAGAGTCTCTTTCTAAAGCACTTTCTCTCTGATTTCCTTCTCGTAAAACTGATTGCAAATCAATCCCTAACATTAATAGATACAAACAAGGAGATTAATTTTTTTGTGCATATAACCAACTTTCTCCTACATTCCCACTTTAATATTTTAGCCATACCCCTTTAAAATTCAATTCCTAATTTTTTAACCACAAATCAAAACTTATTCTATTTATTACATGCTATGACTTGAGGCCTTTATTCTTAGTAAGCATGTGAACACTTTCTTCTCCCATTTAGGATTACTTATATACAACTCAACTCTTAATCTACCTATATAATTGTATAAAATTGAAAATAGGGAGATAAAAATATACTTACCAAGAGCTTAAAATAACTTCCTACTAGAACTCCTTCTAACTAGGCCTCATTGTCTCTCTATTTTTCTTTCTCTTCTTCTCTTTATTTATTTCTCTCTCTATTCCTTTCTATGCCCACGACCACTCATGAGCTCTCACACTCCTTTCCTTGATCACACATCTATTTATAGGCCAATAGTGCTTAGTGGCCATGCATGCACCAACTTGAAGGCCAAGTATACATCAACTTGAAGACCAAGGCTTTCTTGCATGCAAGTGCCAAGTGTCCACACTAGCTAATGTGTGGCATCTTGAATCATGCAAGAAGCCACATCCAAGGAAAGGCTTGAATGATCAGATGGCTTCTTCTTGAAGCCCAATATTATTTCTTGTAGCAAGAAAAAGCCATGTGTCCTATTTACCTTTATAAATGAAAATTGGTCGAAAACCTACTTAATAAAATTGTCTTTATTTGTAACAAGATGGCTAATTATTTTAGGATTATTTGACATGTCCTAGACATGTAAATTAAGCTCCTTTATGATCCCAATGATAAAATTCCAAATGAAACTTGCTACCTATAAACTTTTGGAACATATAATTTACTTAATTCACAAGCTTATATAACTATTTTGGGCCCTTAATCTTATAATAATTCCCCTTCTAAAATCTCAAATAACTCTGTTTTCTTAAGGCCCTAATTATCTTCCTTAATATTCATTAGCTAGCTACTTTAATACTTAGATTTTTGGGATATTACAGACATTATCCGGAGTTTTGACATTCAGTACAAGAGCTCACCAAGCACAAACAAAGAAAAAGAGAAAGTGTACAGCCTATACTCATTTCACATGTGTACACACGCATAGGTATGAGTTTACATGAGCATTCTCTCAATAAATTTAAATATAACTTGCATTAATGATTCAACCCTGTGTCTCGTGTTGAAGTTTTACTGCCTTGTTTCAGCAATGAAAATTTACATATACTTTTACTAGCCAAAAAAATGTTCAAGTTTTAGTGCTTATCTATATATATATATATATGCTTTCTCTCTATAACTTGAGAAAAAGAATTATGTTGCAAGGGAAAAATAAATCCTTGTAGATACTGCTACTATAAATCTTGTTGCTATATTAGGGGCATTTCTACCTAGATCAAACAGGAAAAGCAACCAAAAAGTTTGATATATCAAAACATATTTATCATCAAAATAGAAATGAAGTCCAAAGATAAAAGAAAAGGCAAGGCAAGCAAATTAACAAAAAGAAACAATCCTCCAACATATGCCTAGTTTATGCCTTAACGGTAACTCCCAAAATAAATCCTCAACAAAGTCATAAACACTTTGTTCAACTCTACACTTTTAAAACTAAAATCAGGCCTTAACTCTAGGTATTCATTAAGGTTGATCAGCAACTTATTCTTCTCTGTACTTGATGTCACAAGAGGAGGATCATTAGGTTCATCCTCTTTGTTTACAGTGAGCTCATCTTTCCTTACATAAATGATCTCTTCATCATTCATGTCAATAGGGACATCCTTCTCATAAGAATATTTCACAATGGCAAATACATAATCAACGACGTCATTGTCTGCAAGCTCGTTTATGCCCATTGCAATGGCTTCATTTGCTAGTTTGTTGATATCAATGACTAGCTTTTTTTTTTAAACTAAAGCACCATTTGCCTTCTCCATATTTGAGCCATATTTGAGAAGTTTTCTTTTTATTTAGAAGTTTTGCCTTTAAGACAATGGATCTGAAGCAAATTTCATTTCCTTCCCTTGTGTATATCTAAGAGTTGTAAATGGAAAGGATTATCACGAAGCGTCCTTCTCTACTTAGTGACTCTTTATTATTCAAAGCATTTAAAGCAAATTTCATCTCCCTCCCTCGTGACAATAATTCTTAGCCGTGGCTTCCCTTAATGCAATTAGTAATTGGTCCAAAAAAAAAAATACTCCACCCATTCACAGATTTTGAGACATAAAAAAGAGAAAAAGCACAGTTCTAATATGTATTGTCAACAAAGGGTAAACCTAGATACAACACGATAAATACTTAGACAAACAAAAAGTGAATCTTATATTTTGAGATACACCAATTCACAAAAGTGAAGCTTATATTTTGAGACGGATGAAGTATTGAGCAATCTGGGTGAGGCAATGTCTCAGTAACTCTTATTCTTTCCTATTTAACCCACATTTGATTGTGTGTTAGCAAGGTGCAAATGTGGGAAACTATACCATATAAATATGCTTTGAAACATGTACAACAACACATATGATAACATCATGCTCAGTACCAAAATTCCTTTAAAATTCCATGTAAAATTATACAATTCCTTTCTTAAAACAGTTCAAGTACATGCTTAACACATATCTAAAATATTCGCTCTGCGAATCATTTAAGTTTGTCCCCTGCCACTATGCTGACAAAGTGGAACTCGATAGGGTCCTAACCCGTACCCAGAACCATGGAAGGGTGGAACTCAATGGGGTGTTATCCCATACCCAAAACCATAAAGGGGTGAAGCTCGATGAGGGCTCTATCCCGTACATAGTACCACGATCTAGTATCATTAATCCCTATGGGTCAACATGATACCTCATCATGTGTTGGTAAAGTAACCAATACACAGATGCTAACTACTACAACATATACATCACAACTATAATGCGATTTTCATCAAAACCAGGCACTTGGCCTTTTTAATGTTTCCAAAAAAACCATGCAATTTGATCATTAGAAAACCATATATATTAGTTCCAAAATTATGATGCAACACATAACATGCTATTTTCAATAATAAGAACCCCAAATGATAGTGAATTACAAGATAATCAGTTCCAAAACCATTTTAATTCATATATACCACAATATTCTAGAAGTTGTAAGAGTTTACCAATAACGCGCACACCATAGGACAAGAAAAATGGTTACCTCTTGAAACCAACGAGATTTTACCACAAAGTGTTTAGCCCTGTGCTTGACCGAACCAATGACAACCGTAAAATTACCAAACGCAACCATCTAACATGCATCAATCGCATGATCGAACTAAAACAAAGTTTAGGAATTAATTCCCATTTTCAAAGGCCATTAGACGCTTTGAGAAACTAAACCCTTTAAAATAAATTCCCAACACAAAAATTGCCATCCCAAGCCACATAGAACCCAAATTTCCATCCACGAGTCCACTATCCAAAATGAATCCAACTTACATATTCAAACCTACCCTCTATCTAGGCCAATTCATCCACATCTAGTAACCAATACAATCTACAATAATCATTAACATTCCTATCTACACCTCAAGCAACTTATTAAGCCTAAATCCACTTCTAGGCCTTTAATGATAAATTTCACTCTAGCCTAATTATCACAAATCCTATCATTCTATCACCATTTATTATCATTAATCAACTTCCCAATACATTTAGATTACATAAA
Source organism: Mimosa bimucronata (assembly GCA_037074515.1). Taxonomy (NCBI): domain Eukaryota; kingdom Viridiplantae; phylum Streptophyta; class Magnoliopsida; order Fabales; family Fabaceae; genus Mimosa; species Mimosa bimucronata. The sequence continues at coordinate 11,324,913 of CM073446.1, forward strand.
ACAAGTTTAGAATTTGAAAACCCCTTTCAAGGTCTGAATTCTCAAATACTTTGCAAAGTGAAAATTTAAATTAGGCTAAAACTTCAAGAGATAAAGCATTAGAAATCATTTACCATCATCATTAAGCATACTAAAAACATCAAATCCCAACTTCAACTAGATTTTTGAAATTTGCCTAAGATACCCCAAGATTTTCAAAACTTTGTTGGGTCAAAATTTGAATTAAGCTATGACCCAAGAAAACAAATATTATGAATCGTTAAATATCATCCCTAAGCCTTTTAAAAACATCAAACCCCAATAAGAACATAGATTTTCAAAAATCACATCCAACCCCTAACGTTTTCAAAACTTTGAAGTTTAAATTTTTATTCTAGGCCACAATACAACAACTCAAGTTATTTAAAATATTTATGACCAGAAATAAGTCCAATGGAACCAGAATTCATAGAGCTCACCTTGGCACAGCGAGCTCCCCTAATAGCAAAGTACCTCATACATCCAAAATTCATAATTAATTCCACAGACCTCCAAAAATTACAAATTATGACTCTATGGAAAGCTTAATATGTCTAATTTCCAATGAAAAAGGAATGAATCGAAAATATCATCATTTGCCCCTTAAAAATGAAAAATTCCTAAGACTACTTGAAACACCAATTTGAAATGAGCAGTTCAACTTCAAAATCGCATAACTCTCTCTATAAGTCTCCAAAATCCATAAACTAGGACTCTTTGGAAAGCTTGGAATGTTAGCTTTCTAATGCAAAAATAGTCATTCAAAAATAATATCAGTTGCTATCTCAAAACCCTTTATTTCTCAACATTGCTCTAGAAAATCTTGAAACATAACTTCCAATCATAAGCTTTTTTGTATCTAATTCTCCAATTTCCTTGTTTAGCTAATTTTTCCTTTATTCCTTTACCAATAAAATAATTCATTCCCCATTATTACCATTCCCAATCGATAATGCAACTCATAATGTTAAACTTGCCATAAAATCACTCGTTTCGTAGCTTAAGATTTAGGATGTTACAACATGAATATTATTGAACAATAGAAATAAATTATATCTTCATGTTGTATTAATTTTGAGTGAAACATTAAAATTATTTGAAAAAATAAAAATGGAAATTTAAAATTGGCAAAAGTTTGGAAATGCTAAAATGCTTAAATAAATACATTTAAGTGATAAAAACTCATATGAATTAGAAATCATACAAATATACAATTTTTGAACTAAATACTAGTATTACATAATTAATTAGATTGCATGTCCTCTCCAACTTTGAAAATCTAAATTCAAATGGCAATTTAACAATTTTAAAAAATTTTAACAAACCCAAAATGAATTTATTGCTTGCTTCCTCATCAAACTGAAAGTACCAAATAACCAGATCTAATAACTATTTTTTCCTTCCAAAAGATTTCTGTGACCACACTAAGGGCTCGTCTGGTTACTTGAAAAGTTGGACCAGAAACGGAAAATAGGGACTTTTCCTCCTCCAAATCATGTTTGGATTGCATAATGTTACCATTTTCAGTTTCCCACCAAAAATGGTGGGAAACCAATTTTAGGCGTTGGAAGGAAAACAAAATGTACCAAAATGCCCTTCCATCTTAAATAAAATACACACTACTTCGAGCTGTAGATGAACACAAGAGCATTCAGATAGTACAAGGAGATGCAAGCTGAGGTGTGAGCATGTCACTGAGCTGAAGGGAAGTTCATCGAAGCTGGGGGGTTGAGGTGGTATATGAAGGGAAGATAGTACAAGCATGAGTTGAAGTGCAAGAGAGTCAAAGGTTTGAGCAGAACAACCTAGTAACACAGACAACTAATCGAGTGTCGATTGAGGGTAGGTAGCATATGGAGGTAAACGAAATTGCATTTTTCATTTCTGGTAAGTGTGATTTTTATAATGATAGGGGACCCATGATTTTTCAATAAATCAAAAAGGCAATAGATGATAGTAGACAGAATTTTTTTGTCTGATTATTTCCATGAAATTGTTATGATGTATGATGTGTGATATTTTGTATGAGGATGGTTTCTAGGTAGTTCTTGTTCATTAAAATGAAATGTTGGGTAAAAGGAATGGAAAGTATGGCCCATGATGGGAGGTGATAGAATAAAATCGAATTTGAAATGTCAAAATGGAAGTTGTTTTGTAACAGACATATGCCTTGTGTATTAAGTATGTGTAGTATTTATGCACTACAAAAAAAACGTACATTTGTCACGGTTAAAACCATGGTTTTGTCACGGTTTTAACCGTGACAAACGCGTTTGTCACGGTTTTCGAACCGTGACAAATCCTACCGTGGCAAGGCGATTAGTCACGGTTGTTTTCAACCGTGACAAATGCTGGGTTAGTAACGGTTAAACCCATTACAAAATTGATCAAATAGCCACATTTTTACAGGAAACTGTGACAAACAGGGAGCTTTGTCACGGTTAAAACCGTAACAAGCTGTCTCTTGTCACGGTTCCAACCGTGACATGCCTTCTCACGGTCCCAATCAGAAATCCGAGGAATTTTTAGATTTTTACTGAATTATATGATTAATTATTTTCTTTTAAGGTAAATAAGCTCATATTTTATAATTTAATTTTCTTCTGCACATTTCTCTAAAATAACATAAAGAAAAATGAAATAATATAAACAAGAAATTGATCATATTTTTATTTACAATTTATTAACAGATACAATATTTTTTATTTAAACACCCTGGAACACAAAGAAAAAAGAGTTAGAAATGAAATAGATAAACAAAACTAATATGAAATAAAACTATTCAGAAAAATGAAGCATACCAGATTAGAGGAAAGGAAAATGAGGAGAATGTAAAGTAGAGTGTGTAAAATGAGGGGAAGGGGTTTATATAGGAGTCTTTAACATAGTTTGTCACGGTTTAATCCATGACAATGGTGTTTATCACGGTTCGAACCGTGACAAAACAGTTTCTGCACGTGTTCTTACCGTTGGAAAGCCAACGGTCGTGGTTTTGTAACGGTTTAAACCATTACAAAATGTTAAACGTTGAAATTTTCATCAATATATATGGTGGAAATGACGGTGAGGAGTTTGCAAATACACAAATTATTACTATTCTCACTTATATTTCTCCATAACATTATCATCAAAGTATGGATAAATCATGGATAAAGTTTCCTTGAACAAGTTCGATCTATTTGGATGGATTGAATGTTTTCTTAGATTTTGCTACAACTCACTCTTGTGTTAATGGGAAGATTCTATGTCCATGCCCCAAATGCAAGTGTAAGAGGCGGCATCCACGAGAAATTGTTAGAGAACATTTAATTGTGAAGCCATTCCCGGAAGGATATACATATTGGTGTCTACATGGAGAAACACCCGACATGGCTGATGATCCATTCGCTGAAAGTTCTCAGGCAGCAGTTCAATTAGATGGTGATCATGACCCGATGAATGAGGTTGTTCGTGATGCTTTTGGTTTTCATGATGACAACATCACTCAAGAAGCAGAAGGATCTGACCCAGTGTTCTATAGGAACGATGCAGCGCGTGAGTTTTACCAGTTAATGGACGAAGCAGATAAGTCTTTATATCCTAATTGTGAAAAATATTCTAAATTATCATTTTTGGTTAAATTATATCATATAAAATGCATATGTGGAATGACTGATAAAGGTATATCTATTATCCTTGAATTATTGCATGATGCATTCCCCAACGCGAAAATCCCTGCATCGTTTTATGAGGCAAAAAAGATTATAAACAAGCTTGGGTTAAATTACGAAAAAATTGATGCATGCTCGAATGATTGTATGTTGTATTGGGGAGATGATGCTGAAAGGGAGACCTGTAAACGGTGTAACGCTTCCGGATACCGGCCAGTACGAAAGGGGAAAAGGCAAAAGAAGAAGCCGGCAAAGATTCTCAGATATTTTCCGTTGAAACCTCGATTGCAAAGGTTGTTCATGTCTTCTAAGACCGCTAAGCACATGAGGTGGCATAGCGTTGACACGAATTCGGATGGAAAGTTAAGACATCCACGTGACGCAGAAGCATGGAAAGCATTCGACAGTGAGTTTCCCTCTTTTTCTGCTGATCCAAGAAATGTGCGTTTGGGTCTCGCAACTGATAGGTTCAATCCTTTTGGGAATCTAAGTACGAGTTATAGTATTTGGCCGGTTGTCCTTGTGCCGTACAACTTGCCCCCATGGATGTGCATGAAGCACAGCTCCTTTATTTTGTCCATGATCATTCCGGGGAAAAAAGCACCCGGTAATGACATTGATATATACCTCCAACCGCTTATGCATGAGCTAATAGACCTGTGGAATGATGGTATCGAAACCTATGACGCATTCGACAAGACTCTTTTCAACTTACGTGCAGCTTTGATGTGGACCATCAGTGACTTTCCGGGTTTAGGGACATTATCTGGATGGAATATTCATACTGGCCTTGCTTGTCCGACTTGCAATTTTGACTCTGACTCAATTCGTCTCCCACACAGCCGAAAGTGGTGTTTCATGAGTCATCGACGTTTTCTAGATGGAGGACACAAATTCAGATTGCAACGCAAGCGTTTTAATGGGAAACAGGAGAAAAGAGAGGCCCCAACAATATTATCTGGTGTAGAGATTTTAGAGCAGCTTGCCGATGTTGAATTCGAATTCGGAAAGCCTATTGAAAGAGCTAATATCGGTAAGAAGGTCAACAGGCCATCATCTTCTGAGCCGCAACAATGGTGTAAGATAAGCGTTTTCTTCACTCTTCCATATTGGCATTCCACTCTGTTACGCCACAGTCTTGATGTCATGCATATTGAAAAAAATGTGTGTGATAATGTGTTATATACATTGCTCAATGAACCGGGGAAATCGAAAGATCATCTTCAGGCAAGGAAAGATTTACTTGCTATGGGAGTGCGTCAAGATGCTTGGCCAGATGACAATGACAAGTTCCAGCCTGCTAAATTCACTCTCACGAAAGACAACAAGAACATCTTCTTAGCGACCCTGAAGAATATTAAAGTTCCTGATGGATATTCAAGCAACATTTCACGTTGCATTGATATGCATGCTCGCAAGGTTGCTGGTCTTAAGAGTCATGACTCACATGTTTTGATGCAACAACTACTTCTAATGGCCATAAAAAATACACTTCCTCCAGATGTATCGATCGTTTTGGTTGGTCTGTGCACTTTCTTCCGTCAGTTGTGTTCAAAGGTTTTAGTGATTGATGAATTGGATCAACTGCAACAAAAAATTATTCTGACGCTCTGTCATTTGGAGATGATCTTCCCTCCATCCTTTTTCATAGTCATGGTTCACCTAACAATCCACCTTGTTCATGAAACCAAGTTAGCTGGACCAGTGCAGTATCGATGGATGTATCCGATGGAGAGGTATGTAATTGTTTTACTTCTAATTACCACATCAAAACTTCCCAATTGAACTGTTTTTGCTATTTTGAAAATTGTATTATTATTTGTACAGGTTTCTTGGCAAGTTGAAATCCTACGTAAGAAATAAAGCAAGGCCAGAAGGTTCTATAGCTTAGGGCTATTTGGGGGATGAGGTTCTATACTTTTGCTCTAGATACTTTGATGACATAGAGACATCTTTCAACTGTCCACTTCGTGTAGACGATTGCCCTGAATCTAGCATTTCACCTGATGAAGTCTTAATCCCTCCTGTTGGAAAGGCGGTGGGGGGAAGTGAAAATTTCAGATTAACTGTAATGGAGAAGTTACAAGCACACCGACATGTCTTGACCAATTGCAGTCAAGTTGATCCGTTCCTTCGGTATGAATTATTGCACATCCACATAGGCCTACATTACAACGTAATGCAATTTGACCTTCCACTTACTTACTAATTTTTGTAGGGAATTCCGAAGCCATGTTAAACGTCAACTAAGGATCCGGACAAACACATCCACTGAGGTTGATAAGAGAGTCCACAGAGAATTCCCATCATGGTTCACGCGTCGCATAATGAATGATCACCTACCACACTCTCCTGATTTGAAAGCTCTTGCAATCGGACCTCTAAACCAAGCAAGAAGGTTTACAGCATATAATGTCAATGGTTTCAAATTTTGCACAGTTTCTCGGGATGAAGGCCTATTGACTCAAAATTCAGGCGTTTTTGGCACATTCGGGACTAGGAGTTATGCGAGCAGCACAGATGGTACCATGCAGTTTGGAGGAGTTCCTTATTATGGAAGACTTGTTGATATAATTGAACTTAATTATCAAGGTCGTTTCATGGTTCCACTGTTCAAGTGTTCATGGGCAAACACAACAACTTCAAGAGGGTTGAATATCGATGAATTAGGAATCACATCAGTCAATTTCTCTAGGCTAGTTCACACTGGTCAGTCCGCAGATGATGAGCCATACATTCTTGCATCAAAGGCACAACAAGTTTACTATGTTGCAGATGAAAAGCATAAGGATTGGCATATGGTTGTTCACCTGAAACCTAGAGATCTCTATGACATGGGTGATGGTGATAACATCACTTACAAGAATGAGCCTTTCGAACCGGCCAATTTTGAAAATTTCCTCCCCGAAGGAGACGACGACCTACCTTTAATTCGGTATGTTAATGTGCTAATTAATTAAGTTTAGTTCGATTCCATTGTTTAGTTCGGTATGGCAATAATCTGCATTTAGCTAATTTTATTTAATTTACTTTGATTTCATTGATGCTAATTGATTTTTGCTCTTTTTGCCAGGGATGCGGACAATGAATGACGGTTGATATTTCATAGGATAATTTAAGTTGATGTAATAATTTTAATGTAGTTTTAAGACTATAATAATATGATGTCTGACATTCGTTATAAATGTCTTTTAATCTACTCTTCAAAATGTAATAATAAAAATTAAAAAAAACTAGGAATAATTAAAACATTAAGATAAATGATTATAACTCATATCCAAATTTAACATAGGTTCAAATTTAAACAAACAGGAGTTCAAATTTAAATAAACATACATAAACAACTAAAAAAAACTACTGGTCATCATCATCATCATCATCTGCCACATCATCTTGCTGCCCGAAATCGACAGCATCATCATCTTCAGGAGGCATAGGAGTGTCGCAGGTAAATCTAGGGACAGGAGGCAAATCAGGTGGTGTAACTCCAGGCCTATTCATCAACCATGTTTCTTGTACGATTTCTCTCATAGAAGCACGCCACTCGTTCATGCAAGCCCTGAACTCATTTGCTTGCTTAGTTAATCTAGCTTTCCTGGCTAGATGGGCTTGAATCTCATCCACATTTGAGCACCCCCTAAACTGGGAAGGTCCGGCTTCAGACATGCTGGACCTCCCATAAATCTTGCTTGGCCGAGCACCTAGCCCCATCCCTCGGACTCTACCGGGGTGCTCTGGTGTCTCGAAAGCCGCTTTTAGGGTGCTTGTGGGATCCTGAGACTCGCCTCCCTCCTGTTGTTGGCTTAGCCGCTCCTGTGTTTATCGAATACGCTCCTTTCCAAATATAAAATTATTCTTAATTAAAATATATGCTTAATAATAAATATATCTTTTAATACTTGTTATATAGTTAAATTACTTACAATTCGCATCTGTGTATCTTGGGATACAGGTCTACCATCCTTATATGTATGGGTTTTTACGAATAGCTCCCCATAGTTTGTCCGTCTACCCTCCGCCGCTGCCTCCGCCTCCTAAACAAATTTTAAATAGTAATCAATTCATATATAGAACAAATCAGTCAATTCAACAATTCACTCACCATCTCGCTATATCTAATCCGCAGCGCCTTTGTTCCTGAAGTATGGGGGGTAGTTAGGTAGGAACGACTCCGTCTGTTCTGTTCAGCCATCCGCTGAAACACAAATACATTTTTAATTAAACGTATTTTAATTACTACATGATATAATAAATTCTTTAAACATAATTTAATAAATTATTTACCCTTGTTGCGGCACTCATCCGATATCGAATATAACGTTCCCACGCATCAGGTGTAATACCGTCTGGCACATCCGCTATCCTCTCTTCAATTGTTCTTGTGCCATCCCCATCTGTACTGTGGAACAGGCGATTCCTCTTGCTCTTCCACGATTCACCCATCTTTATAAATGCGTAGTCCTGCATCAATTCCCCTCTCACCAGAAACTTCTCCTATCAAATTCAATTCAACAAATACATTATATTAGACTATAAATTTAAATAAATTCTCAACAAATTATTACTTTATATTATATTGATTAAATTTATTTTGCTAAATTTTTTACCTTGATTATCTCATTCCAAACTGCGACCTTAAACTCATCAGGCATCTTCTTCCAATTCTTAAAGTAGATAGGAAACCGGCTCTAGTTGCCGCCTAGATCGCTGCAAAACCGGTTGAACAAATGGCCTCCCAACAATTTAGGTTGCCTATTTTCATCATTGAAAGGTACCACAACTCGTAGGCCCCTTTTCCAACTGATTGGTTGCAGTCACATATAACGTCCTCTTTGTGATCCTGCCTCGTCGATCTGCAAAATATCGCAGGTTAAATAACAACTAAAATAACCTTACTTAACAAATTAGTAAATTAAATACAACATATTATTTATCTTATTATCTATAAGATTAACCAACCAACCGTTTCCCCGTGAAGACGATCGTCGGGGACGGATTTGTTCGTTGTTCGCTTCTATTGTACTCATCACGTTTTCTCCTTCAAATATGGGAAAATCGTTGAACAACGCGGCCTCTATATTGTAGTCATCTATGTTGATGTCATCTATATTATCAGGGACTTCAGGAAAATGTCCATGAGCTTCTAGTTGGCTCTGTCCGGCTTCTTCGGGTCCGGATGGTACTTATAACGGTATTCTACTTCCTCTACCTTGGGCACCCCTACTTCTACCAGAACTTCCTCTTCTAACACGTCTAGGCTCTTCTTCTATTACCTTTCCTTTTCCCTTGTTTCTCCCAGATGACATTGTTATATATATAAATGAAATATGAAGATAAAAACAACGACCATCCACTAAACACGCACGTGAGATTTGGTGGAAAAATGGAGAGAATTGTAACGGTTCAGTGAATAACAAAACGTGACAAGCATATATAAGCCATGTCACGTTAAAAGACCCTTTTGTAAGGGTTCGAACCGTTACAAAGGGTCTTGTAACGGTTCGAACCGTCACAAAAGGGTCTTGTAACGGTTCGAACCGTCACAAAAGGGTCTTGTAACGGTTCGAACCGTCACAAAAGGGTCTTGTAACGGTTCTAACCGTTACTGGTCAGTAACGGTTTGAACCGTTACTGATTTGTAACGGTTCGAACCGTTACACATCAGTAACGGTTTGAACCGTTACTAGACATTAGTAACGGTTCGAACCGTTACTGATTAGTAACGGTTGGAACCATTACTGATCAGTAACGGTTGGAACCGTTACTAGACATTAGTAACGGTTCAAACCGTTACAAACTTTTTTTTTTAAAAAAAATGTTTGTCACGGTTTTTTGTAGCAACCGTGACAAATTCCAAAGATTTGTCACGGTTTAGCACAACCGTGACAAAATAACCGTGACAAATATGCGCTTTTCTTGTAGTGATGGTTGATTAAGGAAACGGGTGTGGGCTACATTTTTGTAGGTCATGGATGAAGTATCTGATGAAATATATTATGAAATTATGGTTGCTTGCCTAGCCATACAAATCAACCCAATAAATCTGGGACAAGGGATACACTAGTATCTCGTCAGGTCTATAGCCGGGCATGGAATTTCCCTTAAAGTTAGAAGTTCGGAGTCCATTCAGGGACCAATGCCTGTACGGTGATAAAGAACAAGAAATTGACAAACTACAGTTGGTTGATCACCATAACATGTAATTCATACTACATGTGCTAAATAAACCGTAACTAGGGCCGTAGATGGAAAATCCCTTATCCATTACGGTGTGAGTCCCGAAAAGTATAATATCCTTTCTACCGATACCCTCAAGGCTTAGATGATATCAAGAGTGTTTGTTTTGGTGATAGCTACTCTAGCTAAAACTCTAATGGTCCCAAAATAGGATTGGTGTTCAGTAAAAAAGGACTGGCTTTAACTTGTGAACACATTGTAACACTGGACTTCCATGACATGTCCCTTACTAGAAGAGCTAGTAAGTATGGATACCAAGTGTATATGAAGGCAATCTGAGTTGATAATAGTATTGACTTGTGAACGATTATAAATGCCACAAGTGTGTAAGTTAGCCTAGGTAATCTAAGGCAACGATCAATAAATCTACAAGCACCAGGTGTCCTTGCATTCCGATCCCGTTCAAAGGATATCTAGTTTGCAAGCACCTAAATTGCATATGTTTTCCTCTCACGGCCACGACAAACACCTAGTATGAATTGTAAAGAAAATAGATCATATGATGGAACAGCCATTAAGTGCGAGTGGGAGATGTTAGACTATGTGTCCGGGTCCGCCCTCGATGGGCCAAATCGTCCGAAAGAAGATCCGACGGATGAGAAGTAATATGGGAGAGTTGATAGTTGACTCAATCAGCATTTATTGCTGATTGAATTCAAATCATTTCCTTTAGGGAAATGAGAAAATCTATCATAATTACTGATTGGTGACAATTATGAGAGGCATTAATGACGGTGGCAGTTTTCATTTCTGGCGTTCATTTTGAATACTATATAAAGGGAGTGCCCCTTAGAGTATTCCTCACCCCAGTCACAGTATTCTCTGGCTTCTTCCTTTCTCTCTATTTTCTTAGGCGATTTGCTGTGCGAATCCCATCTAGGTTCTCGTAACCTAATTAGTGCATGAGCCTTGAAAATCCTTTGATTCTCGACTTCGATAATTCTATTCTCCTTTTTAAGATATGGATCGTGGACCCGGTTTGAGTTCAAGTGTTCGGGTACTCGTGAAACAACAAAAAAAGCTAATAACGTTAGCAGAAAATACAGAGAAAACGATGGTGTCCTTGTTGAAGACTAGTGACTGATGCACAAACATTCCATGCATAAAGCAGTTTTATAATTTTATTATTCACTAGTAGCTGCTTCGGGCAAAAAGTTAGTGATGGCAGTTTTATAATACTAGTGCTAGTAATACACTTGGATGCACAATGAGCTTAAGATTTTGTGACAAATTGCAGTATTATTAGGTATTATTAGGTTTAAAAGGCAGAATTGGTATATGCACTCCAACGTTTAGAGAGGCGAAAGATGTAGATAAATCACTTAAAAAATTTTATATTTATCATTTTTATCTCAAAACTAATTTACATTAGTAATAAATTAACCTATAATATAATTATATGCAATATATGTTATAATTAAGTGGTCCCATTTGGCTTCCTTAATCACAAGAAGATTTAGCTTGATTTTATATTTAAGACTGGAGGAAGTGATAATAGATCAAGTAGAGCTAATTCATATAAACATGCTTTATACATTTTTGTGTATTGAAACATAAGATTTCATACTTAATTGTTATACTTGCTTACCAACCACAACTTGTTAGAAAGAAAAATAATTGTGTCCTTGAATTTTGTGATTTTTTTATTTTTTATTCTTATTGCAGTGAATATTCATACCGGTTATTAAGAATTATTTAGTAAATCTCTAATCTCTTTTAATTTTGTCTCTTGCACAAATTCCAACCCCACCTTGATATGAACAGGAAAAGAGGCATTTATATTTTGCCTTCTGTTCATACCAAACCAAATATCATTAGTGATACATCTTTATCGTTTTGGTAAAAAAAAGGCAACTTGCTTTTTTTTCGATGTATGGTTTTATTCATAACTAATTTTTTAGTCTTTACAAAATAATTATTTAGTTCAATATATTTGGAATAACGAATAAGAGAAATTACTTGACTTTGGTTCTTCTAATTTACTCACCCGGGCCCAAAAGAAAAAATCGCCATTGCATACACTTTTGTTGAGATAATTTTTTTAAGTTTAGATCATATTGTTTGACAAAAAGCTTTTAAGTTGAATATTTTGTTAATGATTAAAAAAGACTAAATTTTATTAATCATAATCCTGTTAAACATCACAAGCAGTAAACATCACCCATGTATAAAATGAAATAGCATGCTTGGAAGAAGGCAGCAGTGGTCTAAAGTTATGGGAGATAAGGAGGACTGTTATCAGCAGGCTAGCAGCACAAGTAGGAAGGATAGTGATTCAAGGAAGTTAGGCAAGCATTAAACATGCATTACTACAAAGCCATAATATCAGAATATTTCATTTGATTGGGAATCAAAACCCTTACAATTGAAAGCAAAATGCATAACATAAAGACCCCAAGGAATAAATCTCATAATAATCTCTTCTCATAAATAATTAAATAGCATTCGAATTATGCAGCAATGATCTTAAGTCTTAACTTAAAATTACTGGGGATTAGGAGGACGGCTATTAGCAGCACACACCCTTGAGCCCCATTCAAGCAACTCTTTGCTGGTATCATCTTTGTGTACTATAACCTCAATAAAGCATAAACTATCCTTCTTTGGACCTTTAGCTGTCTCAATTGCTTCTATCAGCTCCTCTTCACAAAATACCTACAAATTAAATATGTTGTTATTAATATAGTATTCATATAAATATAGTTAGCTGTTTCCCATGTTACCAATAATAATGGTGAATTTTTAGAAACAGTATTATGAATGTGCAATGTTGAGAGATTTATTCACCTTGGTGGTCCAGCATTTGCCTTCACCATTCTGAATGGCATCAACAAAGGCAGTGTAGTTCCAGTTCTTGATCACATTGTACGGTCCATCGTGGATTTCAACTTCAATCGTGTATCCGCCATTGTTTATCAGGAAGATTATGGTCTTCTGCCCTTGTCTCAGCATTGTAGAAACCTCTTGTGCAGTCATCTGCAAAAAGCATTTTGTAAAAACGCAAAAGAAAACACCTGAATCAGTTCCAAGAAACTTAGAAAGTTTGAAAAGGTTTTTATCAGATTAAGCTAATTAAGATTTCTCTGAGTATTATATGCCTTTAATCCTTTGTCTAATTAGTTGTTGTGAGACTGTTATATTCTAATATGAAATGGGAATAGGACCAACCTGAAAGCTTCCATCACCAATGCAAGCAATGACTCGTTTCTCAGGAATAGCTTGTGCATAGCCAAGAGTGGCACCAACAGACCATCCTATTGAACCATACTGCATTTGGAACTCATACCTGTTTGTTCGTTTCAAAAAATTCACAACATCATTATATATCAATGTCCAAACATTATAAAAAAAATGTTCAAAAGATGTCTCATTCAATCGAAACTTACCCACAGCCCTTTGGCAGTTTCAGTTTTTGGCAGTTAAACCATGAGTCCCCTGTCTCAGCAATGACAGCAGTTTCACTAGACAACATATTTTGAATATGTTGGAACAAAATATTCACCCTCAAAGGTTCTTTAGGTTCTCCTCTCAAAGGTTTTCCCTCAGGAACAAATATCCTATCATAGTTCTCAAATGAAGTGTAATTGTGCTTGATCCTCTTGGCAAGTTCCCCAAGAAAATCTTTCATTAACACACACCCAAAAGCAGGCCCGTTACCAATAATAACACGATCCGGCTGAAGAATAATAGCCTTCTCCTTCTTGAGAAGAAGTGAGTACCCAACTGAGCTATAATCATTGAAAATAGGCCCAGCAAACAGGTATGCATCAGCAGATTCAACAATCTCAGCACAGAAAGATGTGCTCACAGCACCCCAATAAGTACCAATGAAATGTGGGTGATGTTCAGGAACTAATCCTTTTGCTGATGGCATTACAGCAAATGCATAACCACACGCATTGGCTAGTTCAACGAAGGCTTGGCTTGCATTAGCCACTCTCAATTTTGGCCCTCCTACTAGTACTGGTTTCACTGCCTTATTCAAAAATTCTGCAGCTGCTTCTACTGCTGCCTCCAAACCCATCTTATTACTTAATCTGTCACAAACCCATAGGAAAATTTTCATTAATGCACATTCTGTGATACAACTACGTTACCCCCTCATTTTTTTTATTTGATAATGAAGCAAAATGATAGTAACTACTAAAGATATTTACAATGAGGTCTGTAACAAGAGATTGGAATTAATTGTAGAAAAACACAATGCTAAATCAAAGTAGAAAAACATTATTAAAGTTACTGAACAATTCAATGAGCTTAAGGATATCTCTGCTAATACATTACTCCCTTGGGTCCTTAATATAAAAACTATTTATCTAATTTGATTAGATTGAGAATATTGGTTAATGCCCTCCATCTCTTTTTTCCTTGATTATTGTTGTGGAAGTATTAATAGTTGCAATTTGGTAAACAATTGACAAAAATAAAAAATAGAGTATAAATTAATGGTGGAGGGAGTATTTTGTTGATCAAGCTAGGATATTTCTTAGTAACAAAAAAGAAGAGAGAATGATAAACATAGAAAAGTTACCTTGGAGACAGAGAAAATGGAACAGGCTCACGACTAAAAGTAGGATGAGGAATTGCACTTAAGTTACAACTTATGCTAATATACACAGGTTTACTTTCTTTCAAACAAGTTGAAATCGCAGTATCAATCTGCTCATGAGCATCTTCCAAGTTATTCACCACGGCCTATGATAATCAAGTATAAAAAAAATTGCTGAGAAATTCACAAAAAGGAGTAAAAGGAAAAGGGAAAGTGACAACTAGGTCCTATACACTACAAAAAAAAACATTGATTTGTTACGGTTAAAACCATGTTTGTCACAGTTAAAACCGTGACAAATCCTACCGTGGCAAGCCAACTTGTCAAGCTTTGTCACGTTTTAAACCGTGACAAATTTGTCACAGGTTTTCTATTAAACCATGACACACCTATTCACAGTTTTCTTTTGAATATTTGTCTCGAATCCATATAAATAAGCCAAGTTTTGTGCTACTGATTACTTGTTTCATTTTTTGAAGAATTTATAGATTTTAGCTAAATTAAATGATTAATAATTTTTTTCTTTTTAGGTAAATAAATTGATATTTCATATTTTAATTTTCTTTTAAACTTTTCCTTAAAAATAATATTTACAGAAATAATTGATCATATTTTTATTTAGAATAATATTACTCATTATTCTAAAATAGACACCCTGCAACAAAAATAAAAAATTATAACAAAATAAATAAGATAACTGGTTTAAAATGAAATCGCCCACAAAAAATGAATCAGACTTGTATAAGCCGGATGAGAGGAAAAAGAAAAGAGAATGAAGAGGAGAAGAGTGTGTGAAAAGTAAGGGAAATGAGGTTTATATAGGAGGTTTTATTACAGTTTGTCACGGTTTAAACCGTTATTAGCTACTTTGTCACGGTTTAAGTAACTAGTAACGGTTTAAACCGTGACAAAGTTTCCTACTTTGTCACTGTTCAAACCGTGACAAAGTAGGACAAACTTTGTCACGGTTTAAGCCGTGATAAAGTAATTTGTCACGGTTAGTAACGGTTTAAACCGTTACTGCTCTATAATGGTTTAAACCGTTGATGAGTTTAGTAACGGTTTAAACCGTTACAATATATTTTTTTTTAAAAAAAATATTTGTCACAGTCTTTTGGTTTAACCGTGACAAATTCCAAACATTTGTCATGGTTGTGGTAAACCGTGACAAGAAAACCATTACTAATGATATATTTTTTTGTAGTGATAGAAGAAAATTAATAACAAACGGTTCCTAAAAATCATTAAATTACATTGAAGTCTCTAGAGACCTGTGTTGAGAGTTGTCAATAACAACTCATTCATCTGTATTGACATATTCGATTTAATATCACTAAAGTCATTGGAGACTTAAATGTGATTTAATGATTTCAAATTTTCAAGGAATTTGGTCATGATTAATTAATTATCTCAAAGTGAAAATCACCACCACCCCCACCATTATCATAATGCATGAACTTTTTGATAAAGGAAACCATGGACACTTCAGAGGTTGATTGTTATACCTGGTAGCAAGTAAGATTCCGGAAGCATCTAAGCTCTTGACCGAAATCAGGTAACCCAATAGTATGATGAAGGATCCGAGTGGTTCCATAATCATTGGAATTAGGACCACCAACAATACAAATAAGCGGCAAATTCTCACTGTAAGCACCAGCAATGGCATTAAGAACACTAAGCCCACCGACGGAGAATGTGACGACACAAGCGCTGACGCCACGAGACCGAGCGTAGCCGTCGGCGGCGTAGCCGGCGTTGAGCTCGTTGCAGCATCCGACTACGTTGAGGCCTGGTTCGGCGATGAGGTGGTCGAGGAGAATAAGGTTGAAGTCACCGGGGACCGAGAAGATGTCGGTGACGCCGACCTGGACCAGCCGGCGTGCCAAGTGGCGGCCCAGGGTGCCGACGTCCAGGGACCCTATGTTGGTGTCCATGTATATGTATATGTATATGTATATATATATATATATATATGGGTTAAAGGAATTGAGGTGCGACTCTGCTGAATAATGATATAGAAATGGGAGGTGATGGATGTTATAGTTTTGGAGATTGAAGAAGTGTGTGTGAGAGGGAGGGAGGGGAAGGAGAGGGAATTTATAAGGCAATGTGTGAAGGTGAGAAGTGTGAAAGCTCAGCAAAAACAAATACAAAAGCTGCGGTTTTGGGATTTTGTTTTTTTGTTTTTTTTTTTTTTATACATGTAAACGAAAAGAAATCAACTAAAGAGACTTCCTACGGGCTACTGAAGCCCTTCCTAAACAACTACAACCCTGCTTAATTAAATTACACATCAAATTCGGGGGAACTGAAAAATTATTCAAGGGAGAATTTTAATATAGAACCGCGGTAGCCAATGAGTTTCAAGATAGGACCAAAAGATTCTGAAATATCACTTGAGTCTTGTGGAGGCAAACTGAAATTAAATTGAGAGGAGAAAAGAGAACATTGACCCCACGTGTCAGAGAGAGAAAGTGTCAGAGGAGAGAGAGGGTGAGATGAATATTTTGTTTTTTTATTTAGTCTTGTTCATATGAGATTTTCCTTGTTCATGTAAAAATGAGCGGGGTGTGTGTGTGAGAGAGAAAGAGGCGTGTCAGATAGAGAGAGTGTGTGTGTGTGTCAGAGGAGAGAGGGGGTGATAGGAATATTTGGTTTTTCATTTAGGTTTGTTCATATGAGCTTTTCCTTATTCGTGTGAAAATGAGTGGGGTCTGAGAGAGAGGGGAGAGAGTGTTAGAGGAGAGGGGGGTGAGAGGAATATTTGGTTTTTTATTGAAACGTGTTCATATGATCTTTTCCTTATTTGTGTAAAAATGAGTAGGGTCAGTGTGAAAGAGAGAGAGAAGAGAGAATGTGTCAGAAAGGCTATGTGGGGTGAGCCATTTTTTGTCTTTTTTCACATCAATTTAATTTCACTTAAAAACTCTGAACCTGAAGTGATATTTCAGAATCTTTTTACTTATTTTTTAATTAATTGGCTAGGTCCTATGTATTGAAATTCTCCCAATATTGAAATCCCACAGCCACGTCCAGTGATGCCTTAGCAAGCTGGTCCGCCACGTCATTGGACTCTCTACTGCACAACCTCACCGATCTTTGGGCTCGTTTGGTACAGTGGAATTGATTTTGATGGAAATGGATATGGATATGGATATGGATATAGAGATGAATATGGAGTTTAAAAGTATGTTTGGTATGATCATGGAATCTCACATAATTTTTATTTGAAAAGACTAATATGCCCTTTCCTAAAAAATAAAAACTCTCCCCTCATTATCACAAATTCTCACCGTCCCAAATCATCGAGCCACTGGAATCGAATAACATCCACCAATATGCATTCAAGAATTAATTTAAAAAACAAGAAATCAGAAATAGTCCACCCAGAAAACCAAAAACATCATGAAGAAAAGGAAAAAAATCTACAATGGGGCCGGAGCAAAATTTAATGACACTTCAAAATTTAGGCGAAGGACAACATCATCGAGGCAGCAAGGGGAGGAATCAAGTGAGAGAAGATGGTCAGATCTAACTATGGGAGCAAGTTCAAAACTAGATCGGATTTTGCATTCACGATGGCCAGATTTAACTATGGGTGCAGAGATCTGTGAAGAGCTGGGCCTCCATCGTGGTGGCTAGATCGATCAGTGATGCAAGGTTGATGGTGGTGTGAAAATTGGAAGGGAAGGAGCAAGCAGCCATCGCCCGCCGTCTTCGTTGTCAAGCTCGGTCGCCAATAGCTTGAGGTGGCCGCAGCCTGTCATCGTACGAGTCCGCCGCCGGCCACCGTACTAGTTCGCCGCCGGTCGCCATTGTCAGGTAGTGATGACTGAGGTAGCTAGGAAGAGGATGAAGAGTGAATGGAAAAAAAAAAGAGGGGCAATATTAGAATTCCATGGTCTTTTTCATATTTCCATGGGTCATGGGATGGAAGCAAAACGGTGGAATTGAGATAGGTTGGATTCCATATGGAACCCAATTCTTAGGGTTTGGATTTGTACCAAACAATCCAAATATATGGAGTCCAACTCCATTTCCATATCTAAGGGCCCAATTCCATCATACCAAACAGGCTCAAAGGGTTTTTGTTTGTTGGAATTGGAATTCAGCTTTTTTGGTGGTTAGGTTCATATGATTAGGCTTGATTAGGCCTGTCTGTCATCTTTGCTTGGCTTTCATTGGGGAAAGAATAAAATTGAAGAGAAAATTGATTGAATTCAATATAAAAATTATGTATTTTATGGTTTTTATTTATTTAATAAAACAGGAAAATATTATTATTTTTTCCTTATTTTATAATTTTTATTGTAATTTTATAGGAATTTCATGATTTCTTTTGCTTTTTTAAGTAATGATCATAAAATTATTTTATAATTTATTTTTTAAATTTATTTTTTATTTTTTATATTAAAATTGAAAGGTATTTTCATTTTTTAGGTAAAGATACAATTTTAATAATAAAGTTTTACTTCAGGAGCATCTGACACAAATATTTTGAATGGTACTTATATATTATTAAACTTTTAAAATAGAGCAAAACAACTAACGCCGTTTTTTTGCACTATTTTAAATGTTTATTGGTAATTTAACGCCTTCAAAACATATTTATATCAATTTCTCCTACTGCAACACATTATTAATAAAATCGTACTTTTACCCAACTTTTTTATTAGTTAACCTAATTGTATGACAAATAGTACTATATATAAGAAAAAAAACAATACTATGCCAGAAGCATGTCAACTTTTTCGGCTTGGATTTTTTTTTCTTCTGCGTTCTAGCTGGCTAATGTTTCAAATAAGTGAATTTATAGAAGGAAATATTTGTTGATCACGAAACTGGGCAAAAAAAGAAAAGAAACAAACACAGAAAATGGCACAGTACAGTTGTAGAATTGAATAGAAAATATGATTGCATGTGCAATGCATTGAATGGGAAATTAAACTATTTTGTATTCAATATTTTACTTAATTTGTATGAAAAAAACATTTTACTCCTCGTAAACTAAAACTTGTTGAAATGATAATTGATTGAGCCGCTAAGCCACATGAAAATAAATGAATCAATTTATACAAGGAAATACTCTCTTGAAGAGCCAAAAGTTTGAATGGTTTTGTCCTTTTTATAAGAGCCTGTCACAATTTGTCAAAGCATTTAATGAACTTCCCATCGTTATTCTCTCTATTCACATTCTTTTTCATACTCATTTATAACACTATTATCACATTTCTCTCTCTTATATAAATAAGGGCAAACTTGAGAAAACAAAATTATTTCAGACATATTTATCTCTCTCAACTACTTCCTTAATTTGTGTGATTTTACCTATTTGACTCTTATAATAAGTGACAGAGAGAGTATTTGTTAAGCACGAAACTTGGGGGCGGTGCAGTTGTAGAATTGACTAGAAAATGTGATTGCATGAGAAATTCATTGAATGGGAAATTAAGTTACTTTGCACTCGGTGAAATTGTACTCAATGTATCAGTTATTTGTAGTAAAAAATCATGTTACTTCTCATAATCTAAAAATTGTAGAAATTTTAATTGGTAGAGCAGCAAAGCCCCATGAAAATAAATGAATTTATACAAGGTAATATTTGTTAAGCACGAAATCATATATATATTTGCATGACATAGAATCCAATATCAGAATTATAACAATCTTTTGGCTTGGATTTTTGGTTGCTTTCTAGAAAAGAAATGTCACATAAATGAAGTTATAGAAGGATATATTTTTTGAGCACGACACTTGGACAAAAAGAAAAGAGCAAACGAGGAAAATATTACATTACAGTTGTAGAGTGGACTAGAAAGTGTAACTGCATGTGAGCATGTCAGTTCATTGAACGGAAAATCATAAGATGTTTTGTACTCAGTGAAATTATATTCAATGTTTTATTAGTATTAAAAGAATCATTTTACTTCTCGTAAACTAAAACTTGTAGAAACTTTCATTAATAGAGCTGCAAAGCACCATGAAAATAATATATTGAACTTTAATTTTACTCATTATTTTTCCTGAATGATACTTAGGTATTAAAAAATTTTACTTTGCAGAAATTAGGTGTCATAAATATTTATGGTTAAAATAAATTGTGAATATTAATTCAGACGTAAACATAGATGAAATGGTCAGTTACGAATCAGTCAATGTTTTAAAAGCCGGACCGGATGTCGAGCCGGAAATGCGAGCGGGTCATGGTTCAAACGGTTGAAACGGTCGGGCCGTTCGGTTGGGTTGGTGACATAATAATTAAATTAAAAAAATTATTTATATAAATACAGTTAATATAATTAGTTAAAAAGTTAACAAGATCACAAAATGCAAAATACCATTGAAGGTATATAATAAGTCAACAGTCAACTTAAGTAGATAACACTAACTATAACAACTTAACAATAAAATTAGGAAATTAGTTACCTCTCATTGTATTTGATAATCAAAGTTTGATCACATTTAACTTTGAGATTTTGCTTTTTTTTTAATTGTCTCTGTGATTGATTTTGGGAGGGATTGAACGTTGAGGATGAGAGGTAGAAAACTCCCATAAAAACAATATTCAAGACAAGGAGAAGTGAAGTATCAGAAATCACCGTCGCCGGCGTGCAAACAACGGATGACATTGCTAGCGGAGGAGTGCTGTATTTAAAGATGGCATATCGATCTCAACTTTTCATCTAGGGCATGAGCAAAACGTGAACTAAATGGATGGGGTGGGGTCTAATGGGTGTTTATTTTATTTTGGGCCTTTTTAAAATAATTATGTAATTTTTTTATAATTTTTTTCTTGAATTTTTAGTCATTTTTTCAGACCCATCCGGTTCTTATATAACCGGTCCGGTTCCCAGCTCAATAGCGGTTCCCGGCCCAATAGCAGATAATTAACGGCCCAAAACGGATTAAATGGTGAAACGGCTCAACGCAGAAGTCCGGTCCGCTCTCATGTCCGGCTGACGGTCCAACCGGTTGGACCGTCTGTCTCGGTCCGGCTCTGAAAACCATGGAATCAGTGGGAATAAACTTATAAAAGTTAAATGAATAATATTTTAAAAAATAAAATTAATAATTTTTAACTGAAGCTCCCAATTGTTATAAATATCTGAGTCAATCTTTGCAAACTATTTATTTTTAAATCGAATATTCAGACTTAAATGTCATTTCACCTATTTAAATGCATTTTTCGTTATTTAATTGCCTACCAACAATTGGACGAACTCAACACTTTCTAGACAAAATCTTTTGAATAAGAAAAATGTGCTAAAAATATTCACGTATCATGTACAGCTTAAATAAAAATTCAAATAAAAGTTGACATTTAATACATATGATTTAATAGCTTACCAACCATGGGATGAACCCAATACTATTTGTGGCTAAACAAACTCTTGCGATTGAGAAATATGTACTAACAAAACTTATCTTGGTGAAGCTTGACTATTCCCAACGAAAAGGAAAAGTGACAAGTTAAGGATCCATTTGATTGATTAAATATCAATTGAGAACTATTATTCAACCAAAAACTTTGGCAAAAGACTATAGCCATGGATTAAAAATATTTTGCTTTTGTTTATACCAGTAAAAATATTTGGCTTCATATCTTAAAAAAAAACACAATTTATTTAAATAAATGTTTATTCAACTTGGTAAGAATTTAACTTACCATTTACGAAGTTATGAGTTCAGATCTCATTCTCTATGTAAGCATCTTATTAGTAGGTGATATATGAGTGCCTTTTTCAATGTTCTTCATATTCTGAGGCAAACTTGACTCAATAAGCTTACAAGACCAACTCATTTAAGCTTTTACAAGATGAATGCTTTTAATGGGTACTGAAAGAATGCTATAGAGAGAGAGACACGACCCAAATAATGGTACGAAAGCAGTAAAATAATTGTAAAAGTAGAAACATAAAGTAACTTTTATATGAAATCATCACTACTACAAAAACCATTTCCATGTCATCAATTTATGTCTGATAATTAAAACTGACGTTGAAAAAAACGTGGTAGCATTTTCGTAATTAACTGAGATACAGAGGGAGAAACGACGTCACATATATCAAATATATGTGACGTCGTTAGTTTCAACGTCACACATAAAAAATGTGTGACGTTGTTTCCCCAAAACGAGAAAAATAATAAAGGAATTTGATCTACATTTGTGGAGTTTCTGTGACAGTAGCATGTACAAGAAGAAATTTGATCTGCATTTGTGAAGTTTCTGTGACATTTGTGATGTAACTATATGCAGATGAGGAAAAGGAAAAGAAAATAAATGATGTTTTTAAAAAAAATAATAAACCAAGTCACACATTATGTAATGTGTTACATGGTTTCTCTGAAAAATTTGACCAAAATTCTTCTTCATATTTATCCATGTCACACACTAGTTAAATTATGACGTTAAAAGTATAAAACAACATCCCTTTATTTATAATATGTGACGTGGAAACTTTGACTTTCCAAGTCACTTATTTTTGTGACGTTAAAAGTCCAGTTTTCCACGTCACTTGATTCAACGTCCCCTAAAAAAGTGACGTGGAAACCCTATTCTGTAGTAGTGCATGAGGTCAAAAAACTTTGATCTTATTCTAATCAGGAAAGTAAAATAAGAGAAAAGAGTAAAGAAAAATCATTAATTCAATTCATATATAAAAGGGAATGTAGCTAAGATGAACTGACTAATGATAGAGAACTTCCAACAAAGATAAACATAATCAACAAGGTGTTTTCCACAAAAATGAAAATCATCAGCTAGGAATTTTTACCATAAATCACCAAAGCATCAGTGGTATAGCAAATAATAATTAAAGTGATCAATTTGAAATTTCATACAAGAAGCCTCATCCATATAAGTCACTTCCATAACAAATAGATGAAAAAGCTCCTCCATTTAGATAATGCCATACAGATCATGGAATCCATGGAATTTTCAAGTTCCATTGACATCTTTAAAACATGTATTGATCCCTGTTTACATTATCATCACCACTGTGAGTCAGGTTATCATGTTGAATAAGTATCAATTAATCTCAGCAAAAAGCAAATGCAAAAGTTGTACTGCTGAACAAAGCACAAAGACGATTGCCGAGAAATTAATTCGCAGTTGACACAATCATAAATTGTTAACTAGTGAAAATGGCACTCCAGCCTCATTACAGAAAAATGGGTTTTAGTGGCGGTTACATTAGTAGCGGAACACCAACACCGCCAGTAATGTGACATTAGTAGCGGTTATGAGAAAAAACCGCAAGTAAATTTGACATTTTGACCAAGGGCGTAGTTAGTGGCTGTTAGGGAGACAAAACTGCAGCTAAATTGGCGTCCTTTGGCAGGAAATTTAGTGGCGTAACATTAGTCGCGGTTCTGGTGGACAAAACCGTGAGAAAATGAAAAGGCAATGAGTTAGTGGCGGTTTAGCAACATTAATGGCGGTTATGAGAGTAACCACCACTGATTGCACGAATTAATGAATTGGCATTAATTACTAGCACCATTTTAGTCCCGATTTGAGCCGCAGTTATGGCTCAAACCCCGGCTGTTAGTGAGAACCGCCACTAATGTCTGCTGTTTAAAGGCTCACCTTTTCATTTGAAAAGGCACGAGCCTTTTAGAGAAAGCGATGAGATGTGATATATTCGATTCATACGAGGAAAGTAGGCGCGTTTTGTCGTACATTCATTCGAAATCATGGCCGGAAGGGGTGATCACAGTAGAGACAAGAGGCCCATCTCCGATGAACAACAGGAGGAATAAGAACAGCTTCGTAAGGAACTGGATGAGGCAGTCGAGAGGAAACGAATCGAACATGAGCGTATCCGTATACAAAATGAGCTGATTCCGGAAAATGTAATCAACGCATTTTGGAACGAGGAGGAAAATTTGGACGGGGACTGAAGGAGCAGATTTCAAAAATATTGCCTGCTGGTTGGAAGCGGAGGAATATAAAGACGCGGGGCGGCCTAAACGATCCGCGAGATGTAACACCCCAAATTTTAGGAAACAGAAAATAAGGATTTATTTAAGGTCTTGGGGGGCATTTAGAAATTAAAAAGCCTTATAAATAAATTTATGGGGCCAAGTGTATTTTTAATAATTTTTAAGGCTTTTTTTCTTTATTAATTGAGGAAAAATAGTTGGAAGATGAATTTAAATAAGGGAATATTTAGATACTTGGGGTATTGTTTAGTATTTAAAAAGTCTTATAAATAAATTTAGGAATTTAAGCATATCTAGAAAAATTATTTTTAGAATAAATTCATATCAATTTGTAAAGGAAATGGTAATTAAATTTTTAAAGAAGGGCATAAAGGGAAAGAAGAAAAATAAAAGAAAAGGAAAATGACAATATCTGCCCCTAGTTAAAAATATATTTACTTATTGTAGGAGGGGCAAAATGGTAAATCAACCTATTAAAATATCTCTTCTTTCTTATTTATTCCCTTCCTCCCACGTATTCCTATTCCCATTCACTCTCTCCCTCTCAAACCTGAGTTTCTCTCTGTCCTCACTCCCTCTCCGTTTCCTCTATTTCCTTCGAGCTCGACAGTGGCCAGAACGACGAAAATCGATGGCGACCAGTGACGCAAATGCATGGGAAGTCTGGGGTAATCCTAGGTGAACCTTCTTCCTTTGTTTCCTTCCTCTTTTTGGTCCGATTTGAGAGGATTTGGAGGGGAATTGATTTCGAATTTGGGGTTCTTAGGGATTGTTAAACTGATAAAATTGAAGCTTAGAGTTCGATTAAGAACTCTTGCGAAGTATTTTAAGCAAAGGAGAGGTATGGGTGAGGTTTTCCCCAAATTTCTTTCTCAGGTTCCTGTTCATCCACCGCTGTTCTCGGTGGTTTCTTGGTGAGCATCGATTGGAAGCTTAATTAAACATGATTAGGAGTAGTATAAGTTCAAAGAGACAGTGTTATATGGATGATTTGAGGAAGTTTGGAATTGTTGGATTTTGTTCTTCATTTTTCCCTATTTAGTCAAACTTGTTCCTCTCTGTGTTACGTGATTTTCTGCTCTGAATGATTTTAATTTGGTGATAAATGAAGCTAGAAATAGGATAGAATTAACATATGATTTTCCCTGTTGAATTTCTGCTCGGCCTGGTTTAGTAAGGGGGAGTTTTGATGGTATTAGGCATGAAGTGTGATCTTGTTGCTCTATTTCTGTTTTATTTTACTATATGGAGATTCAGTTTTGTGGTTTGGAACTTTAGATTCTGAATCTGAGCAAGGGATAAAAAGGAGTTCTTAAGTGTTTATGGGATGATGGAGTGATTATCAAGATAGTGTGTGTTATGGTTGATTAATGTTGGCCAAAAATCAAGGGTTTAGTTCTATGTTAAATTGCTCAGTTCGGTTAATAAATTGTAGCTTTGGAAATCTGATTTGCTACTCTATTTTGAGTATATTATGTTGCCATGAAACTGTTTTAGTTCAAGGGATAAATTTAATTCAGTTGCTTTGGAAAGTATAGTTTGAATAATTGAGAATTTCTAGTTGTTTAACTGGTGATATTAGGAGACTAAGGAAACTTTGGTAAGCATGCTTTATGAGGTTCTGTTTGGGATCAAAACTTATCATTGGATTGAAATAGCTAAATCTTTGAGGTTCCTAAGTAAAAATTTGGGGATAGTTGGTGTATAGGGTGAGTTTAAGTATAGAAGTACTATTTGTTTTGATCTAATGATAATCGTTAGAAAAGAAAGTGAATTGGGTTGTGGAACTTAGATTGATTGTGACATGGAGTTAAATGGTGAAGCAAGTAAAATTTGTAGTTATAAAGCTTGTGAATCGAGATTGAGAGGAAAGGGAAAAGAGATTGTTGATAGTATTTATTTGAATGGATTGGGTATATTATGAACTTGAATATATTTATTTTGAACCATGAATTCTGATTTTTGGAAGTCAAAGTGTCCAAAGTTGTCAAAGTAAGAACGTAGGTAATTTAGAGAAATATTAAAGGAAATTATTAATGATTTGATTGAGGTTTAATGATACAAGGGAATTGATAGTGTTGGGGTGTTGTTAAGAGTTTGATTAGAGGAACTTTCAATAATGCGTTAATATTATTGGGGTTGTTTGATTAATGTTTAGGTGAAGGTAAGAATTATTCTAAGTTATAATGGGAGTGAAACTTATTCTATTTGATTGATTATTAAGTGGATTCCATATTAGTTGTAGGAACTAATGGAGTATTAATTACAGGTTTAAGGAAAAGGGAGATGATTTCTGAAATTGTGACTTACTTTATGGGAGTTGTTTTAAGGACTTATGGGCAATAGGAGAAGGTGATTAAATATTGTTTAACTTGATGTTGAGAGTTGAGAGATTGATTTTGCTTGATTAGGGTTAAAAACATTGCTGGATTCTTAATGTCATGGCTGGAATGGGTAATGTTGATTATGAAAGGTGATATAGATTAGAGGTTAAGTGATGGTTTTAATGGGCATGGAAAGAGATATCATTCAATGATTTTGAAATGAGATAAGGTAAGAGTTAGATGTTAATAGCAATTCTTGAGGCAAATAGATATTACAAAGTTGAAATGTTCTGTTGATCGGTTAGAGCAAAAGGGGAATTATAGGTTTGTATTAAGGGGGTTGAAGGATATAAATTTTATAACTGATGATTGTAATGTTAGTTTAATATGAGCGACAATTTGAAAATGATTTACTACTATTTCAAAGTCTCAAGTTAGAAGAAGAGGTTCTATATATGCTTGATTAGAGTTTTATTAATGTCAATGATGACTGTTAATAGGGTCGAGGTGACATAAGGTTAATGATTTATGGTAGCTGATTTCAATAGTGTATAGGATAGAAGAATCGTACATCAGTGTACTGTGGTTGAGGATTCTTTAACCTTTTGGATTATTATTATATTAGATGATAGGAATTATAAAAAAATGGTCATGAAGGTGTGAAGGATAATTAGAGACTCTAAATGGATTTAAAAAGTTTCAGTTTAAAGTTTTGTAAAAAGGTCTCCTTTCAATAAAAAATTTGCTTAAGAGCTTAAAACATAAGAATCGTACATTAGTGTACTGTGGTTGAGGATTCTTTAACCTTTTGGATTATTATTATATTAGATGATAGGAATTGGAAAAAATGGTCATGAAGGTGTGAAGGATAATTAGAGACTCTAAATGGATTTAAAAAGTTTCAGTTTAAAGTTTTGTAAAAACGTCTCCTTTCAATATGTTCATATTTGGAATAGCTAGTGTTTTTGGTGCTTTGCTTTAAATCTTTGGATTACAGTCTTGAGGTTATTGTTATGTTAGGAGGATATTGGATCACTGTTTTGCAAATTAAAGAGAAACCCAACAAAAGAAACATTGGCTTTAGAGATTAGGCTAGTACCTTAGAATGACATAATGTGATTTCAAAAGTTTTAGAGGGATGTTAGTATAGAATCAAATGGATAAAGTGTAGCTAATGACTAGAAGATAATATTAAGGACTTAAGATATATATAATTTCAAGTTGCTGTCTTAGGAATAGCTTGCATGTCTCTATTGTTGTAATTTATATATTTTGTTGTGAAGTTTATTAAGGAAAAAGGGACTAATCAAAAGGTTCTAATATAGTAGTGAGATTTGTGGTAAAATAGTACTAGGCCTGTTGAATTATTTTTAAATGAAAGTAAGAAATTGTGATTGATGATTTGTAATGTTCTTTAATAAGTTGCATTGCTTGAGCTTGATTTACATTGTTAATTGCTTTATTCTTAAGATTTTTTAATAAATAGAAAGTATATAAATATATATATATAGGTGTGTGAATGACCAAGATCCTTATAAGTATGAACAAATTATAATTTGCTTAAACAAAAAGATTTGGGTAGTATTAATTAAATTAGGATCCGAGAGAGACGTATCGATTAATTTATAATTCAAACTCTAACCCAAACCTATATACACATATACATAGGCTTTGACTTGTTAATTGAGTTCATCAAGATGGTAGAGAGGAAAGGAGCTGATATAGAAGTATGGTCTAAAGAAGTCAGGTAGCAGTTTATTTCATTATCATTAAAAAGAATTGCATGTATAATTTTGTATATCTGTTGCACATAATTGGTATATTCTTATTCCTTCCATGTTTGGAGTACTCCAGGCTTATGTGGTTCGCTACCCCTTTGCCAGTTCAGTTACGTTATAACGGGATAGTTATAACGAGAAGTCCTACAGGTAGAACCTCCACTAGTTAACGAAGATATCGTTATCAGTGGTTGGTAGGTACAAATCGCACACAGAATAATAGGATAAAGATTATCATTATATGTGCAGATTTATAAAATGTATACACGTTTTTACATGCATGAATACCATAGCTAATGAGATAAACTACATTAAATTGTTGTTTCAGAGAAGCTGATAGATGGTAAGATGGTTGAGATAAGGCAGGAGTGCCAGAGATGATTAGATGAAGGAATTAAGATTATGTTTTGAAAAGTAAGGTTATCTGTATATGATGTAAATTTAAATTATTAAATTAATAGTAGAAAGCATAGAAAATGGAATTATATAAATCTATAAAGGGATTTAAATTTCCCAATCACTATGAATCAAGAATAGATACCCTAAGAGGGTTAGTATACTTTTAATTGTTTTATGAACCACTCTGTATTGGTAAAAGTTTTAAACTATTCTAATTTGTCAAAAAAGCTCATTCCAACAAAAATGAAGCATATTGATATTCAAAAAGAAAAAGTTTTAAATTTTTCATATTTTTGGGCTTCTGGCACGGGAAAAGTGGTTATAATTCAATTAAAAAGCTATAGTAGAGTAGAAAATTTTTAGGTGTTACACGGGAAGGTCCACTGGTTACGAAGTCAGAGTTCAGGGTAAGGAAATTCAACTTTTACCATTTTGATCAGATAATTGTATTTTTAAAAGCTCATAAATTTGTTGCCTAAACTTTACAAACCCTTCTGGTAAGCGAGAGGAGGTTGACAATGCAAGATGCGATGAACCTTCCGAGCGGGCACATGGTTAAGTTTGACTAGGACGACGAGTTGACCAGACTATCGGTAGGCACTGGGGGTCAACTTTACGGGAGGTTTTACTGGAGTTTAGGCCAGAATCATCAGCGCTTCTCGATTGACGCTTTGGACTGGAGAAAGGTTGATGGGGAATCTAAGAAATTCACGTGGGAAGAAATTGTGAAGGTTGGTTGAACTACCTTTAAACTTATTTATTGTTTATTATTTATTTTTATCAAAATCTGATTTTAATTAATACTATCAGAAATGTATTTATTATTTGTTATTTCTTATTTACTATTATTGGAATTTGATTTTAATACGTATTATAGGAAATCTCTTTATTATTTGTTATTTATTATGTTTGGAATATGATTTTAATTATTATCATCATAATACTATTTAACCATAGTTAAATTTTATATTTTATAGAGGAAGTTTGATGTGAGGGCATTCGCAAGAGCTAGTCAGAATCAAAGATGGGTGACGGTTGGAAGAACAAAAGGTTGGACTTGTTCAACGCAAGGGATTAGGGTGGGAGTAGGCCGCTTCAGGAGTTTATTATAGATGTCCCAGGTGGCATCCCTCCAGATGCGTGGGAGAGATATGTGCGTTGGAGGAGGGGAGACAGAGGGAAGGTATAATGAATATTTTTATTCAATTGATATTGAAATACTGAAGAAATATTTCTATATTACTGATGATGATTCAATTTTATTTTACGTTAACAGAAGAGGTCCCAGCAAGGCGTCACCAGCCGGTCGCATAAGAAGGTTCATCATACTACTAAGACGAAGCCATTTGCAGTCGGCTACAAAGAGATGGTGTGAAAGAATGAAGCTTTATTGTTTAATTGAAAAATAATTTCATTTTATATTTTAATATTTAGTTGTATCATAATTTTCAAGAGGTTGCAGCTGCAAAGAAAGGGACGAAGGCTACCTACGGTTGTTTCTACCAAATAAAGCACAGACATGCCGATGGGAGTCCAACATCGAGGGAGGCTGAGGAACAAATTGTAAAATTTTAATTTATTTATTTTTTACTACTATATTTTTAATAACAACGACATTAAATTAAAAGTGTAAATATTTTTGTGTGTGCAGGCTAGGATCGATGAAGCTGAGAGAGAGATCGCCGAGTCGCAGGGGGATAATGTAGACCTCAATGCTCGCTCAGAGCCTCCCTAGGGCCTCATGAGTACCCAGGCCGGGTGAGCAGGATGGGATTCAAAGCCTGGCCTTTGGTGGTGACGACAGGTCAAGCGACCCAGTCAGCGCCCTGTCTACATCTTCGGGGCAACCCTCCACCAGTGGCCCAATTAGAGGGGATGAGAGGCTGACTCAGGAGATCACCCGGAACTTGACGGCGACGATTACAGAACTGGTGATGGATCAGGTGTTAAACAGACTGGAGTCCAGGGTGGAAAGCGCTGACAGTATGCTCGACCAGATACAGCAGAGAATCGACCCAGATAGACCTCCTATGCGAGTAACACTACCTCCACGTCCATCAAAGCAGCTCGTAGCTGTTCTCCGAAGCATCAAGACGACGATCAGCCTCCTACTTAGCTCTAGGGTCCTTTTTGTATTAGAATGTTTCTTATTTAAAGTTTGTTACTTGAACATTTTTTATATTTGAATATTTTTTATTTACAATATTTGGTTTTTGAACATTTATTAATTATTAATTGCAAGATTACAGAATTTCAGTAGTTATTATGATCATATTTAATTTTTACTAAGCACTTTAATTACATCAAATTAGGATAGGGTTATAATGTTTCTTTTTTGAAAAAAAAACACGTTTCTTCGTGGCTAATGAAAAAACTTTTGTTATTTGTTATAATTACAAAAGTGAACCAAAAAAACATTAGTGGCGGTTCTAGAACCGTCACTAAAGGTAATTAAATAATAAAAAAAAGTTACTTAGTAGCGGTTTCAGAACCGCCACTAATTAACCAAAAAATTAAATGCCACTTTTTTTATTCCAACAGTCAATTAAGTTAACAGCTACTAAAGTCAAAATCCAACGTTCTAATCCATTTCTTGACGTGAACCGCTACTAACGTCAAAATTTCCATTTATAAACCTTTGAATCTTTCCATTTCATTTCACATTTCATTCAACTTAAAGCCTTCCCTTCTTTGATAATATCTTCACTCATATTATGGATAAATCTTGGATTAATTTACCACAGACGTCCCCGCACTATATTTGATGTGGACTACTTCTTAGATTTTGCTTTCAACCGCTCAAGTGTTAACAATCAGATACTGTGTCCTTGTCCGAAATATAAATTTAAGAAGTGGCATCCCATAAATGTTGTCTGTGAGCATCTTATAGTGAAACAATTCCCATCCAATTATACCTTCTAGGGGGTTCATAGTGAGAACGATGGTGATGGTGGTGAAGCCGTTGCTGCAACTTCTCAAGTTGGAATGCAAATCAAAGATGATGATGATCATATGGATCCATTTAACGATATTGTGCGTGATGCTTTCAGGGTACAAGGTGACGACATCGGTAGTCAGAAAGGCGTTGAAGGATCGCTCCCGAAGTTTTTTTGAAACAAAGCTGTAAAGAATTTTTTCAACCTTATGACGGAAGCAGACAAGCCATTGTTTCCAGGTTCTACTAAAAACTCCAAACTTTTGTTTCCAGTTTTGTCACATAAATCGTTCATTTTAGACTAAGAATATCATTTATTCAGGCTACAGTAAATACTCAAAGCTATCATTTCTTGTCAAACTCTATCATATCAAGTACTTTTATGGGTTCAGCGATAAGGGAATGTCCATGGTGTTAGAATTATTGGGAGATGCATTGTCTCAGGCAGAAATCACACCTTCATTCTACGAAGCAAAGAAAACTATCAATAAGTTGGGATTGAACTATACTAAAATACGTGCCTGCCTCAATGATTGTATGTTGTATTGGGGAGACGACGCCGAGTTGGAGAGATGTAGGCAGTGTAACGCGTCTCGGTACAAACAGGCAAATAGAGGTCGAAGGGCAACCAAGAAACCTGCAAATTTTTTTAGATATTTCCCCCTGACTCCACGACCTCAGAGGTTGTATATGTCATCTAAAACGGCTAAGCAAATGCGGTGGCATTCCTCAGAGCCTAGTGCAGATGGGAAGTTGAGACACCTAGGGATGCTGAGGCTTGGAAAGTGTTTGATGATCAATTCTCGGAGGTCGCCAGTGACCCGAGAAGCGTCCGCCTTGCTCTCACATCAGATGGGTTCAATCCGTTCGGGAATCTTAGTACTACGTATAGTATATGGCCTATGGTATTGATACCATACAACTTGCCCCATGGATGTGTATGAAATAGAGCTCATTCATTCTTTCGATGATTATTCCGAGAAAGAGAGGTCTACCTTCAACCATTGATACAGGAGTTGAAGGAACTCTAGAGCAACGGAGTTGAGACATATGACGCTTACGGTAAGATGCTCTTCACACTCCGTGCGTCATTGATGTGGACAATAAGCGATTTCCCCGTACTTGGCATATTGTCTAGTTGCAACGTGCATAAAGGGAGATCTTGCCAAACTGCAACTTTGACCAAGACTCGTTCCACCTTCCTCACAGTCGCAAGTGGTGCTTCATGGGTCATCAGTGTTTCCTTCCTAGGGGTCATAGGTTCTGGCTGCAAAATATTAGATTCAACGGATCACAGGAAATGAGAGATCCTCTTGTGTTGTTGTCTGGCACAGATGTTCTTTAACAGCTTGAAGATGTTAACATAGTGTTCGGGAAGAAAGATGATGTTCAGCCTGGGGACAAAAAGGGGCCGCGGCGAGTCCTAGGGGGATAACGTGCAGTAATGGCGAAAGAAGAGCATTTTCTTTGAGCTCCCATACTGGAAATCTAATATACTTCGCTACTGTCTTGATGTCTTGCACATAAAAAAATGTGTGTGACAATGTTTTTTACACGTTACTGAACGAGTCCGGAAAGTCCAAGGACCATCTCCAAGCAAGGAAAGATCTGATGGCGATGGGAATATGTGAAGATGCCTGGCTGGACGTAAGCCTCATTCACACTGATGAGAGCCAACAAGTAAGTCTTCTTCTCCACACTTAAGGACATTAAGGTCCCTAATGGTTATTCAAGCAACATCTCAAGATGTGTTGACATGCACTCTAAGAAGATTGTCGGGTTGAAAAGCCATGACTGCCACGTTTAGCTCCAGCAATTCCTACCTCTGGCAATTAAAAGCACACTGCCCCAGGAGGTGTCTAATATTTTGGTTCAACTCAGTTCTTTCTACCGACGGTTGTGTGCAAAGGTTTTGGACAAAGCAGAGTTGGATCAATTGCAGGAAAAAATCGTTCTAATGCTCTATCATATGGAGATTATAGTTCCCCCATCTTTCTTCACGGTCATGGTCCATCTCACTGTCCACCTTGTTCAAGACGCAAAGATAGGCGGCCCGGTTCAATACCGCTGGATGTATCCCAGAGAGAGGTTTGTTGATTCATTATTCCAGTGGTTTCATGATTTTATTTCATTTACCTGATTGTATTGCAATTACAGATACTTGGGGAAATTGAAGTCGTACGTGAGGAACAAAGCATCTCCAGAGGGTTCGATAGCAGAGGGTTACTCTGGTGACGAGGTATTAACATATTTTGATGATGACATCGAGACTTCGTGCAACCCCACCAATGTCCAGTCACCTTCTAACACATGATTCCCGCCCATCGAAAAAGCAGTTGGAGGAAGTCAGTATTACAAGCTCACTCCCACTGAGAGGTTGCAAGCACAGAGACATGTCTTAACAAACTACCCTCAAGTGGAGCCCTACATTCAGTAAGAATTCTAACACTATATACACCCATCATGAAATTGTTTTATTTCCAAACAACAAAACCCTCTAATTTATTGCATTGAATTTAAGGGATTTCTGCTGTTATATTAAACGCCAACTACGAAGCCACACAAGGTGGTCTGCGGAGGTGGATAGAAAGGTCCATCAAGAGTTTCCGGATTGGTTTTCACGGAGGATACTCAACAACAACAATCCACATATGCCTGATATGATAAATCTAGCAACTGGTCCACTCGATCATATCAGGAGATATACAGCACACAACGTCAATGGTTTCAAGTTCTGCATCGTTGCACGGGATGAAGGTTCTCTCACCCAGAATTCTGGAGTCTTTGGCACATTCGGTACAAGGAGTTAAGCCAGCTCTTGGGATATAGACATGCAATTTGGAGGCGTATCATACTATGGAAAGCTCATTGACATCATCGAGCTAAACTATCAAGGTCATTTCACCGTGCCTCTCTTCAATTGCATATGAGCCGACACCAGAACTTCTTCAGGCATTACTGTGGACAGCTTGGGCATCACGTCTGTCAATTTCTCGAGGCTCATTCATATAGGGGAAGTGCCAAATGATGAGCCGTATATTCTAGCCTCACAGGCGCTGCATGTTTACTATGTTCAAGATCAGAAACATAAAGATTGGCACATGGTTATTCATATGAAGCCCCGTGACCTCTACGAAATGGGTGACGAAGATGATCTGGAACTAAATAGCCAGCATTTTGAGCTTGACAATTTTGAGAACCTCATTCCAGAAGAAGACTGTTATTTACCAGTAGTTAGGTGAGACATGTCACTACAAATAAATTAAACAAATTTCAACACCTTCAGCCATAAAAATTGATATATTTGTTTGTTTTCTTTTTAGGCGGGAGCAAGAAGATGATTGAAGCAGTCAGCCACAATTTTTTTGTATTTTGTAAAATTTTTATAACAATGTGTATCAAACATCCATATATCATGTTTTTTAATATAAATTAATTGATGTACTTTTTTAAGTAAAAACATTTAGTGGCGGTTTCGAAACAGCTACTAAATGTTTTTTGTAACACCTAAAATTTTCTATTATATTATAGCAATTTTAATTGAATTATAACCATTTTTCAGGGTCAGAAGCCCAAAAATACGAAAAATTTTAAAACTTTTTCTTTTAAAACATTCAACCAACCTTTCGTTAGTTGGAATGGGCTTTTCGGACAAACGGGGATAATTTTCAACTCTTTATAAAATAAAGTGGTTAATAAAACAATTAAAGTCACACTAACCCTCTTAGGGTATCTATTCTTAATTCGTATTAATTAGGAAATTCAAACCCCATAATGAATTTATATAATTCTATTTTCCATGCTATCTATTATTTCTTTAATAATTAACTTTACATCATATACAGACAACCTTACTTTTTATAACATAATCTAATTTCTTTATCTATTCTTCTTTCAGCACTCCTGCCTTATCTTAACCATCTCACTATCTTCCAGCTTCTCTAAAAACAGCAGTTCAACGCAGTTTATGTCATTAACTGTAAACTTTTATGCATGCATTGTCATGTATACATTTTATAAATCTATACAAATAGTACACTTTCACATACTTCCTGCGCTATATAATCTACCAGCCACTATTAACAATATGTTTGTTAACTAGTGGGGGCCTTACCTACAGGATTTCTCGTTATAACATTTAAAGCTATAACGTAACTGATCTGGCAAAGGGGGAGCGACCCACCTAAGCCTGGAGTACTCCATAAACTTCTATGCAGGAATTAACAATGTTTCTCACCTTCATGCGTAATGTAAACTTGCAACAGATATTACAAAATAATATATGCTATTTGAGCATAATGAGATAAACTGCTACCTGAACTCCAGGCTTAATCCTTATCTGCTCCTTTCCCTTCCACTGACCTTCTCAACTTATGTTACGATCAAGACCTATTGACATTTAATATAAACAGTAAATTAATACCTAAACTTCTATATAATTATTCAGCGTCTCTCTCGGGTCCTAATATACTTAATACTACCCCATTCTTTATATCTTATGTAAGTAGGTTTTACTTTAAATATTCTCACCCTTTTAAAATTAAAAGGCCACTTAAGATAATTCATTTCAATTAATTATTCTAATTTTCATTATCATCTTTTCCGAAATTAAATATAAAAATCACAATGACTTAACCATAATTAATCTATTAACCATTACCATCTTTTATCATATATTAATTCCTTATTTTTGTACAGTATAATTTTAATCTTATCATAATCATAGCTTACGATTGATTCACTGTTGTCACTGAAAATATTATTTAAGAGAACAGAACTAAAACAGAGATTTCAATCTCAAATTCAAAACCCATATTCTAAAACCAAAGTAATTTACAAGCAGAAACAGGACAATAGAGGATTAATTAGATTTTTCATTCCAATAAAACTGGAGTACACACTTTCTTAACAACATTCTTATCCTATTTCTAACTGCATTACCACCAAATTATAATCATTCAATATAAAAGAATTATCTCCATAAAAGAAAAGAATCGGGAATTATAGAAATTCTCCTAAAATTCACTTCTTTTCAAACGTAATAGAAGGATCAACCTCAACAATTATTTGACATTTATTAATAATTAATTTTAATCAATGAAAAGCCTCAACTTCAAATGTCTCTATTAAATCAACAACAACAATCTCTTTCCTCTAATTTTCTAACAATCATTTATAATTTATTCTATCCCATATTTTCAATTAAAATAACAAATAGCTAAGCTTTAAAATTACCAACCATAATAAAATCTCCAATACTAAATCTTTCTAATTCTTCATATTGACTTAAGCTCCGTCAACTATCTTAACCTATCATCCAATAACAAGTGGTAGTAAAATAATTTCTCATAATTAAGCTAACACGTATAACCATAACAACCTTTCACAATTCCTTCTTCTCTTTACATCTAAACCAAACTCCCTTTTCATGTACAACCTAAGTTTAGCTTTCAACAAAATCGTCCATTGCAACCCTGGACATTTATTCCCAATTTCTCAAACACCTTTTCACCTACAATATAATATCATTGAGATATACCCAAACCGAAATTCATTACTAATCCTGTGTAACAAAAGCTTTAACCCCCTTAGTATACCTTCTCCCAACAATCTTTACCAATCACTCAATCCTTCCTCTCTATTAAAATATATCTATGCCTTTAAACTAAACCTCATTCACAATGGACACATGGCGAAACAGAATTAGCAAAAGATCACTCCCATAGAGTGTCCAAAATAAAATATTAAGTATTAACTTCCAACTTCATTATTAACATCCTATCACTTTCACATTTAAACATCATCACATCCATCATCATCAATATCCTAAATTCTTTTCCCTTAAATCCTTATAACATACCAATCAACTAACAATTGCATATAAAATTTCTATCAACCTCTTCAAGCATTTGTAACTTTTCATCATTGTTTTCCTTTTTCCAAAGCCAGTATCTTATTTTATTTAGACCCACACAATAATCATAATATTTAGAAATCCCAATTTGCAACTCAACTAGGCATATGCATATCTGTTTACTCCACACATACTTTCTTAACTCTATAATTTCCCAATAACTCAAAATCCCCAAACATCCTAGAATCTCAATCGCATATGGTGTGATTCCAATTCAAGCCTAACACCAACCAATCCACCCATACCATTACTTGTCTTCCCCCAACACCAAATCACAGCCAGGAGAGCATAGGAAATCAAGTTAAACATCAACCCATACCTAATTCTTTTTAATGGAATCTTACATACCCAAGAACAATCACCCTTTAGATTGCATAGTCCTTAACTTCTGATGTTCAAGAACCCAACTTGTAGTCACTGATTTGGTCACTTAGACACCCTTAATTTTAGGTATGTTATCATAACTTACAAAAATTCCAAACATAATCTCAACTCCACGGATTCCAGTATTATCACCAAAACTACAATCACATTTACAGTCATAAAACTAAGCTTCATTATACTCAAATAATTTTAATTACTAATTTTTCTTAAACCACTAATTAAGCTTTTCCTTTCTTCTTCTCTCTATAACCTGAACAAACATACCCAGGTAAAGAATAGAGATTTTTCAATCCTCATATATTAAATCTCAACTCATACATGTGCCTAATACCATCAGAAAATTTTCCTTACTGGGTTCGGCCAAACGGAACAGGGAAGAACAAAATTTTTGAACCTCCCAAAGCTCAAAATTTCACATTACCAAGACAAGCAATCAGAAGCAGAGCAGGAAAAATCAAACTAAACTTCAATAACAACTTCACGCTCCCTGGCTGAACAGAACAAGCAAGAGAGGAAAGAAAATTATACAACTCCACCTCCAAATAACAATCAACCATTAGCCAAAACAATCATCAACAACTATATTTTCCCATTTTCAAATCAATCAGAGCAGAATACCAGTGAAGGACCGAGAAAGAAGAACAAGAATTTCAACTCAACAAAGAGAAATCGGACAGACCAAGAATCACTTGAAATTCAACATATAAACACCCTATGAACTTTAACTTACTCCCAATCACATTTAATCAAACATTCGTTAATTAGACACACAGAATTCAATGAAATTCCCAAAGGTGAACAGTGCACGGAGGAAGAAATTTTGGGGAAATCTTGATTAATGATATTCCAATACTCAAATTCGTTCCCAAAGGTGGTTAATCGAGACCTAAGCTTTGTTTTTCCTGACTTATAGCTTCTAAAACTCCCAAAATCCGAATTGATTCCCCTCCAAATTCGCTCAAAATCAGACAAGAAAAGAGAGGAAATTGAAGGAAATAACTTACTCGAAGCTACCCTAAGCTCCCCTTACACGTCTGCCGTGTTTCACTGCCAATTCCGCCTTCGGCCGCCGCTGTCAAGCTAGAAGGGAC
This sequence comes from Mimosa bimucronata, assembly GCA_037074515.1. Lineage (NCBI taxonomy): Eukaryota > Viridiplantae > Streptophyta > Magnoliopsida > Fabales > Fabaceae > Mimosa > Mimosa bimucronata. The sequence continues at coordinate 11,364,137 of CM073446.1, forward strand.
AGAGGAAACGGGAGAGAAGACGGAGAGAACAAAGAAACAGAGAGGGTAAGGGAGAGACGGGTTTGGAGGGAGTATTTCGTGTGTGTGTGTGTGTGTGTGTGTGTGTCTGAAGCTAGAAGAATAGAATGAATAAGAAGGGAATAGTGGAACACGTGTGTGGTGTATATTTTACTATCTTACCCTTCCCTTTATAATTGAAGATATTTTTAACTATAGGCAGATATTGTCTTTTTCATTTCCCATTTTCTATTTTTTCCTTAGATGATAATTTTATTTACCATTCACATTTACAAATAAGCCTGAATTTGTCCCAAAATAATTTCTCTAGATATACTTAAATTTCCAAATTTATTTATAAGACTTTTTAAATATTAAACAATACCTCAAGATTCTAAATATCCCCTTATTTAAATTCACCTTCCAACTATTTTTCCTTAACTAATAAAGAAAATAAGCTTTAAAAATTATTAAAAATACACCTGGCCTCATAAATTTATTTATAAGGCCTTTTAATTTTTAAATGACGCCTCAAGATCTCAAATAAGCACTTATTATCTCTTTTCCCAAATTAAAATTTATCTTCTAATTATTTCTCTTTGTTTCTTAAAGAAAATAAGCCTTAAAATTATTAAAAATACCTAAAACATCATAAATTTATTTTCAATACTTCTTAATATTTTAATTACATTCTTAAAATCTTAAATAATTCCCTATTTCCTATTTTCTAAAATTTGGGGTGTTACATTTTTATTTTTATTTTCTTTTATGTAGCTTTAGTAGCGGTTATAAACCGCTACTAACTACTAAGAGAGGTATTGTAGCGGTCCAAAACCGCTACACAAACCACTACTAAATGCTGCCTCGTGCCACTATAAATATCCACCCCCTCCCCACATTTCATTTCACACATACATCATTCCTTCGTCTTCCCCTCCAAATTCTTCAGCTCTCCACCGATTTTAGCAGCATTTTCTCTTCTCTTTTGTCTTTTTAACAATATAATTTCATACATATTTGTTTTTTTTTATTTTAATGTTTAACTTATTTTTTCACTAACTAATTTTCTTGTATTTTATGGTTTAGAAAGCAATTATTATTTCTTTTCATCATAAATTAAAGTATTATCAATTATGATTATTCGTGTTACTTTTTAATTTTTTGTTTTATATATGATTTCTGATAAAGTCATTGAATAATTAATAAAATTTTGTTTTATTTTTTTAACAATTAAAGTTCTATTTAATTGTTTCTATGACATTTTTTTATTTATTAGTAAAAAATGGAATTTTTTTGAAAACAAATTGCGTTTCGATTATTTAAGTTTAATACATTTTTTTGTATCCATAAACAATTAGTAGTGGTTCCGGAAGAGCTACTAATTGCACCCGATTTGTAACTTCGAGAACCATTAGTAACGGTTTGGCTAGCGGTTCAAACAGCTACTAATTGATATATGCCTACTAATTGCGTTTTTTTGAATGCCATTTGTAGCGGTTTCAAACCGCTAGTAAAAACTCTAAAAATTAAATTTCTATATTTTTGAGGTTTTACTAGCGGTTCTATAACCCCCACTGATGTATAACCAAACATTAGTTTTGTCTGTCGTAAATTAGAAGTAGTTTTTGCGTACCGCTATTGAATTAGTGGTGTCTTTAACCTAATTACCAGTGGTTCTGATAACCGCAAGTAAATTTTTGTCATGGGTGTTTTACTGGCGGAATGAACTGCTACTAATCACCCATTTTAATCGCTACTAGTAGCCATATTTTTTGTAGTGTCTCCCACCCATATAAAAGATAGAACGGGAAGTTCATGGTTACAAGTTAATAGCGGTCACGGATGCATATCTGCTTGTTCTTTAAGCTAAAAAACGTTTGTTTGAGGAACCCATTCAAATTATGAGCAACTGAAGAAAAGGAATAATTATGTAGCTAAGTGCTTTATATGATTTAAGCTTCCTTCTTGAAGACACTAGTCCCAACAACTAACCAATGCAGAGAAGCTTTAGCATATTTAAAGGGTCCAGATGCTAGGTAAAATATAAAAGCTTTGTGCAAGTAAAATATACTGTATCCATCAGTAGGTATATATCAAGTGCAAACTAACTTTATTTCAATAGCCATGTACAGCTTCTCTCTATTGAACTGATTTCTGATTTCTATCATGTCTAATACATATTTAGCGTACTAATTTTACTGATATGACATAAAAAATCATAACTGGGTCATTATGCAGATGACCCAAAACTGAAAAGTAGTGTTCACAAAGCATGGCATCCAAAACAGGACTCATTAGTTTAACACTATAGGGAAATACCCAGTTCACACTTAGTAGATTAAGGCTCAAATTCAATAATGAAAATTATGGGATAACTGTGGCAGTTTTCCCTTCATAGTTTGAAATTTAAATAATAATTAACTCCCGTACGTGATATATGGGGAGCTATTTTTGGAGAGACTCAGAGAAGTTATCACAATAAGGAAAATAACTCCCATCATTCTTTTTCTCTCTAAACTCTTTTCTTATCATGTTTATGTGTGCATCCATCGTATAACGTGATTAGTGTCCAAATCGGTGCTCCGATCTTAAATGGGTACTCAACGAGTTACTTGGATTCTAGGTACGCCCGAAATCCTAAAGTGGTATCAGAGCAAAATTATTGATCTTGAGGCCATATATACTTTATTTGTGCTTCCATTGTGTGTCTTAGCTTGAAAATTTGTGTGTGTGTATGCCTCTTGAATATTTTTCAATGTTACAATGTGATCATATGTGTCATTTGCTTTGTCTTTATTTATGGTTAATCCTGATGGTGATTTGCTTTCAAATAAATTTAGCGAATTGTGTGTGTATATATATATGTTAATTTAGTGCTCATTAAATTTGATAAATGATTTTTGTCATGTTACGTGGTTTAATTTTGGGTTGCATATATATACATGTTTTTTTTCATTACGAATATTTGGTTACATATGTTTATGGGTTTGATAAACTCAGAGAAAACATGTAAGAATTCTAGAACGAAAGAATATAAGGAAACCACCATTTAAAAGAGAGAACTGAAACCATCAGAAAAACAATGACAAACGACACCAAAAACACCCAAAACAGAGGTCAGACAGCAAATTATGAGGTAGAGAAATGTCGGGTCTGTCAACCCATCTGGCTAGCAGGTTGAAGATGACCACATCCTCCCAAAACGGCACCATTTCAAGCTGTAAAAAAGGCAAAATTTGCATGGGCTCAATTTATTTGTCCCAAGTCATAAAAATGTATTTATATATATATAAACGCAATGGACTCAAGTGGCTGAGCCTAAAGCATTTAAATAAAAGGAAAAAGGCAAGATTCACTTGGGCCAAGTCTGTTTGGGCCTAAATCATTTTTTTAAAAAAATTGTAAATTTGATAGGGCCTAATCAGTCTAGGCTTAATTCATTAAAAAAATTCAAAGGTCCATTGAAAAAAATTCCAGCATTTTTTCCTCCTAAGGGCCTGTGAAGTGCTTTTTACCTCCGATTGAGACGTGGTTTATTTTTAAAAATCCCTAAATTCAAAACCTACATTTTCATGTATTATTTGCCTATTTTTGAGGTATTTTTTTGGATCAGTATAAAGGCTTTTTGTGCTATTTTTTGTGATTTTTATAAGTTTAAAAAAACTAAAATATTTATAATAATTCATAAAAATTTTATTTGAGGTAAATATTAACCAAGTGAGTTTTAAAAGCACCAAACCAAAAGAATTTTTACTCTTTTGGATGGTATCCATGTAGAGAAACTTAAACATAAGTATGCTTTACATAGTGGTAGATCAGAAAAGGAACAAATTATTGGATATTGTCTTTAATTGTTGATCCAAACCTATATTACTTAGAGAAATGTGAGCCTCTAAGTGATGAATTAATTAGAGATTTGTGTATATGAGTATGAGAATCTAAAATAAAACCTAAAAGAAGAATATCCTTAAGAGGATCAAGAAAGGGATAATTCAAAGTAAGGTTTATTTGAACTTGAAATGAAATTAGAGGTGTAACAAGAAGAAAATCTTGAAGATGTACCTGAGGAGAAATATAAATCTCCAAAATCCAAAGGTTTAGAACTAGCATCTGGATGAACCCCATAGCGGTTAAAATCAACGATCAGATGCTAAAGAGACAATATCATACTAAAGCGAGATGAAATCTCAAATTGAGAAATTTCCATGTTTTAACTCCGGATCATGGTGAAATTAAGGAATAAAGTACACCTCGAGTAATGACTCAAAAGCCCACCTTAGGAGAAAAGAGAATCCTAAGCCTAGTCCAACCACCAACGTTTGAACCAATAAAAGATTTAAGACTAAAAACTAAATGTTAACATAGATAAATTGCACAAAACATTTGGAATATTTCTTTGAGAAAATAGAGAACCTTTGAGAATTCACTAAAACAATATTGATTTAGTGAGCTTTGAGAAGAGAAATGAATATTTTTTTAGTTAAATGATTTGTCATACTCTATCATCGGATAGAGTTGTTAAGAGGTGTAATGAAACGCTACTAAGCATGGTCATGTATTGATTTGTACCTTTCTTAATCTTGGGTGCAAATGCAAAATTAATTAAAACCAAATATTGCACAAGTGGTGCTCTCTCGAATCGTCTCACGTCGAGTCGATTAACTAATTACCTAGACTAACTAAATGCATGAAAAGCTATAAAATTGGGGTTTTTGTGATTTTGATTAAAGAAAACTAAACTACTTCTTTTTGGGATTTTTTTTTAAATTTAAAAAAAGCAAGTAAATTGGATGTGAAACTTATGAGATGAATATGGGTCTCTTGATGAATTGGGCAACCTTCCTAGCTTTTAAGATTATATAGGAGTTCTAGATCCAAGTTTTAATGTAAAAACCTAAAGCAATCGCTATAGTCCAATTTACTTCAGTACCTAATTGACGTGGCAATCACTCATTCAATCATTAAAGAGGCAATCATTAAGTACAATTTGGTAGTGATTAATCATGATAAATACGCAAAGAGGCTTTTATTGGAAGTAAGTCAAAAATTCCAATATTGGACCTAGTGGCTAAACACATATACAATTGCACATGCATCCAACATATACTGGCAATCCAAAGTAGATAGAAATTCAAACACATCTACTACATAATACCATGAAATAATCACTAGGTTCATACACATATAAGAAATCTCTTGATTACATGTATGATCGATAAACAAAGTATTGAAATTCAAAGCAAGCTTGTTCTAACAACAAATACATATGCTAAAGATGTTGAAGCTCCAATTGCATTTTTCCATCAAGATCCACACAAAACGCCTAGCCACTCATGCTCCCGATCAACATAGACAGAATTTGATAGGTGGAATACATGGGAGTGTAGTAGGAGGGTGAATTTCATGCTAAGAGGGTAGAAGGGATAGGATAGGAGAATTCAGACTTTTGGCAAAGGATGAATTAATGGTGTGTGGTATTTGGAAATCCTGGTCCTATATCAATTATCACAATAGACAACTAGAAAACCTTTCAAATTGGCCTAGGATTACTTGTTTAGGTCGAAAACATCCATTAGGAAATATTTAGGCTAGATCCAATCACTCAAAATTGTAAATCAGATCAAAATAGGAAACTTCCTAAATATGCCAGAATCGCTACTTCATGATGCCGTGGCACGACAAGGATACAATTTTTTCCTCCCTGCTACTCCTTATGCTGTGTAATCCCAAGACAGACCATTTTTCTTCCTTCACCGTAGGCCCCGGTGTGGGTGCCCACCGTGAACCTAGTGGATTTTCACTCTTTCGCCCTTTCTTCAATTTGATCCTCCTTCTTTGCATCTACATCGTAGAATTTAAGTACTTGTGAAGTATTTCAAATCCATAAACATCAAATTCACGAGTTAATGCCCTAATATGCTCAAGTTATGATGAAAATACAATTAACTTGCTACTCTTGGACCCTAAGTGTAAAAGTGTCTAATTCCCAATGTGTTTGCTTGTAACAAGTTCTAATTTCCCATAATTAGTAGATAAAAACATGCAATAATCAAGTGAAATCATGTATATATAATGGTTTAAGCTAACCCACCAAAAGTAAGTGGGAGAGTGTTATCAAATCCACCTTTGGTGGATTAGTACACATATTTCATTAATTAAATATGGTTTTCTCTTTAAGGGAGATACAAACTTTATACTTAACCATGTGCCCTCCAAAGTGTTCATGTCAAAACCCCAATGAATTATGGTCAAAGTGCAAATCAAATTTGAGTTCCTGCATACCATAAAAGTTGGTTGTGCATTTCAACATAACTTGTGTTTTGAGTTTCCGTAGGCCATAATGGACAATTACGTGATCTCGTAGCTGTTGTAAGTGGGAGCGCATTGTGGTTACATTTTTATAAGTGAAAATGAAGATGTATTTGTGTCTAAAAAGAATTGAAAAGAATAATATTTGTTATGGATGAGTTTTACAAATAAAGGTGATGCTCAGCACATTTTATTTCTTTGTATCTCTTTATGAGACACAATGCTAAAGCAATATAGAACAAGCCAATAGTCCTTAAAAGCCTATGTGAATGGGAGGTTATGAAAGGTCATTAAAGAGACCTAAACATCATAGACAAGAGAAGTATGGAGCTTTAGTAAGAAGGAGTAACTTAGAACATCATTCATAGTTGCTCTAGATAAGGATAATTAAAAGTATTTTGTATGAGATGTCCTACCTACTTCTTAGAAGGAATGGAAGAATAGCAATATAAAAGGACATATATTATTTGATAAAGAATCAAGTTTGTGAGTTAGATGATTCACCACAAGGACGAGAGGTTATTTGTAAACAAATGAATTTTAAAGATTAAGAATAAGTTGGTTAGATCAATTAGTAACACAAGGCTCATTCAATTCAGAAGGGTATGCATAGTAGGAAGGTAAACATTAAGAGAATACCTTCTCACATATTGTACACTTAAAATCAGACTTATTCTAAAAATCATATATTCTCACATATGGTACGGCATGACTGTTTTGATATAGGAAAGGAGTAGGTATCTTGATGGTCATTGAAGGTTATTGTGGCAGTGTTGCAATGGTGAAAGAAACGGCATTGGGTTGACTTTTGGGATAAGTTCTTTGACCACAACTCAAAAAGTTTCTTTTCCACCATTGTATCTCTTTATCATGGACATAGAGATCTTGCTCAATGATTGCAAGATCCTTTGAGAACTCAACTTCTTCAATGGCATTTACTTGCCCCTCATGGATTGGCAAAGAATTAGTTTCAGTGGTTGAGTTATCACTTTTCGTTAATTAGATATAGTTAGCATCCACCAAATCTAACACATTTTTTTAATGTAACACAATTTTCTATCAAATATTGTATGGCCTTCATATGACATTCGCATTAAGCGTTTGAGTCATACCAAGTGGGATAGGATTGCTGAGATTGTTTGTAGGAATGTGGCCCTGGCACTGTAGCTTCCAAGAGTTGTTGATATTAGTCAGCATTAGTCATGTCTAAGTCTGGCCTATGGCGATTGGCCTTGTGCTGCCAATTCCTTTGTCTTCCAACTTGCCCTTATTCTTGAATTATTCCTTGTTTGGCTAAATCCCCTCCATTTTGAGTAGAGACTAGAGGTATCGCTTCGGATTGTCCTGTAGATTGGACAAAGCTGACATCACCTTCTCTATCCTTCCAATTTGGATTCCTTTGAATCTCATTTTGACTAGTAATCGTACTTCTTGTACATCTATTTCAATCCTCTCATAAATCTTGATCAAACTGGAGAAATATGCGATATGTGTTCCCACCATATATCTATAGTAAGGATCTTGCAAGGTATGGATGAAGCAGGAGCATAACTCGGCTTGGATAAGAGGGGTTAATCTTGTTATACGACTATCCTCCATCTTTTAGCATAATCTTTGAGTGTCTCTGCGATTCTCTTGCTCATTGCCTTTAATTGCTCTCTAGTAGGAGTTGTATTGAGGTTAAACTTGTACTGCTTCTTGACACAAGCATCCTATAGACTCCTCAAAGAATCCATTATTCCATAGGGAGAACAAGAGTTTATCATTAGGCAAGAAGGATCTTATATGATATCGTAGCCTAAGATCTTTTACAGAATTTTGCGATGCTTTGGGCATAAGACTCCTTTAATTCTTAAGAGAATCCAATATTCTTCAGTGAGATTTAGAGTTGATCCTTACACAGGAAGGACCTTGAACCCTCCCATCAAAGACCTATAAGAGTGGACATTAAAACAAGATAAATTCATTATAGTATCATAATTTCAGTAAATTCTTGAGCCCATATGCTATTTGATTACATAAATTGAAAAATTCAACAATCTCTGCTGGTGGGTTCAAAGGAATAATCATGCCTTCTGCACGCTTTAATTTTTTCAGGAATTTTGGGATGTTGGTATTGGTAAAGTTGATTAAATCCTCGCATCTCTTTATACATTCTTTTGTTGCATCAATTTGCTTATAGTAAAGAACCTCCAAATTCGTCGAAACTTCCTTTTCTTGATTTAGTTTGTTCACAATGTCCTGGATTGTTTCAGCAATGCTCACTCTCACAGTAGGTAGTTCATCCTTCTTACTTTCTAGAAGTTGAATGAGAGTATCGACCTCTTGTTGCAATTCTCTAGCAAGGGCATTTCTCTGTAGTTCCTTTTTTAGTAACTCTTTTTCTTTAGTCATCTTCACCATCCAAATTATGTTATTCTTCATTCGTTTTCCTACATAGCCTTTTTTAAGCTTTGGTTCTCCTTTTTCAACTTGATGGTTATCGACTATTCTTCTTAAGCTTTTCTTTTTCTTTTCTTGATCAGCGTTTCTTGGAAAACATCATTGAGATCTTCTAATTGTTTTTCTCTCATTTCCAGGTGCTTTGCTAATTCCTTATTCACTTGTTGGGCATCATTTTTTTAATAAGGGATCTTAAGGAGCATAAGCACGATCAACTCCCTTAATTCTTTCCTTGATCCATGCTTGGTCGGCAGGAGATGCATCTGTATATCGTTTTCCCAACTCAATCTTTCCTTTGTATACTACTTTGTCTCTTGTAACATCCCAAATTTGTAGATAATTTTTAATTGTGATTTTAAATGGATATTTGAAGATTTAAGGTGATTTTTAAGGGATTAATTAAATTCAAGAGAAAGAATATGAATAATTAACCATTAGAAAAAGAATAGGAGATTTAAATTTTAAAATTTGATATTTCCTAGAATCTAGGAATTTTAAAAATTTGAATATTGTAAAATAAAAATATTTGGATATGGCTCAAAATTTTAGCTAATTGTGTGAATTTTAGGAGAGTTACAAATTAATATTAACATTTAAATTATTTATATATATAATATCTATCTATATAGATATATAAAATAATAATAATAATAAATAAATAAAAAGATATATTTGAAAGAGGGAGCATGTGGCTCCCCTTAAAAAAAATAAATTAAAAAATAATAATAGGAAGGAGGGAGCACGTGGCTCCCCCCTTAATTAAATTTAAAAAAAAAGGGATAAGATATGATGTATCCCGTGGGCCATACGGAGGGAGGGGGTTATTTAATACCCCCAAAAATCTACTTTTTTATTGCTATTTCAGTCCAAATTACATCTTTAGGGAGTATTTTGGTAAGTAAAACTACTTCTGTTTACAAAACTCTTTTCATAAAAGTTTTTCTACTAATTTAGATCTTTCTAATGAACAAATTCTTGAAGTGATTAGAGCAAAATTTTGTGTGTAGGTTTAAAGTGGGTGACTAACAATAAGTGACCATAAAATTGTTAAGATAAATTAATAGGATAATTTCATGGGTTTAGATTTATTTATTAGGTGACCTAAGGATTTAAAATAATTTTTGTAAGTTAAAAGTTTTAGGGTTGGTCTTGATTTCAAAGATTCAAATTTGTAACGAGAGTTTTATATTTTCAAGAAGATTATTGAGTGAGACTAGTGATTTTTAAATTATGGAAATTCTATATATATTGGTTAATTGAATTTTGGCATAACAAAGTCTTAAAAATGTGGGTATTTTGGGTGTATTTTGAAGATGAGCTTTGATAACTGATTTTGGTAATTTAAGAGAATTCATTGAAATTAAATGAATGTTTCTAATACCTTAAATTGGCAATTCAAATTTTGGTTGCATGATTGGTTGTTGTAAATTTTAATCCGGGTTCGTAGAGCACTATGATAGATTTTGTGGTAATACTTAACTACTCCATAAAAATAACCACTTCCTTGTCTCTAATTATTGTATGATGAGTCGGTAAACTCCACTACTAGTTGGTTGTGGAGCTTGGGGCTACCATGCCATACTAAATGGGTAACGGTGAACGTTTATTCTACCACTCTGTTATGTGGAAATAGTATGTAGTGGATCTTGTTTGATGTGGAAATTGTATGTTGAGAAAGATCATTACTATACATATGCGTAGTTGCACTTGAGTATGTATGATTAATTGTGGTAGATGACATATTGTATTTAATAACCAGCCTATACATGATCATTCTATTTGAAGTAACATGTATATTGTTGTTTGTTTGGTATTGGCGCTTGGTATAAGTGTGGTTTCACCCCCTTCACGTGATGAGGTACTTGAAGGCCATCGGGTTACCTTTTGGGTTTATGCCCTGTATGGACTCACCAACAGTGAAGTCTGGTTTCGTTGGCTTCTGTCGGGCCGTGGAGTCTGGTTTCGGTGTCTCACGGTTAGAGGATTTTGGTTCCATCATATTTTCTGATGACGGTGAAGTCTGGTTTCGGTGGCTTCCGTCGGGCACAAAGTGTGTTACCCTCTTCGGAGGATTATTTGCATAACGTGTAAATATTTGGTGATGCATGCAAGTACTGGTTGTATCAATGTTCATATATGGTTTCATTCTTTAAGTATTGGGGAAAGTGACGATACATGTAATAAAATTTTATTGTTGGATGTTCTTCTTTTGTATTTGTGATGTGTAATTATTGTTAAATGCTCCACTTATTTGTATTAACACATACTTATGCATGTAGATAGTATAGAAAGAATAAGTGTTACTGGGATTTTGTCTCATTTGGTTACTCTTCAGTTTCAGGTCCTAACTTGGAGGGTAGACGGGAAGGAAAGGAGCCAACCCAACCTCATTGATTTGAGGTTGTTGTTTTATTATTTCGGATATCATGTATATTGCCACATACTATAGACTAGGCATGTATGCATGTATCTTCCATATCTTAATTATTATTCTGGACTGTATCTATTACTAATTTTCTGAGACCGGTCCCCTTCTGGCATCTATGGCCAGAGGCTTTATATTTGTGTTATTTTGCTGATAGTCTTTATTTTAATTTGGCTTCTCGTTTCCATTTTATCATGGATAAAATTCACTTTCAATTAGTAGTTTATTCCTTATAACTATGATAGATCATTTTCTATCATAGTTAGGTCTTATAAATGACTAAACTCTTTTGTTTAACTATGATAGGCTTTTATATATGACATTCTTCTTTTTCTATCGTAGTTAACCTCTATTAATACCGCCAAGCTTTTAATAACTATGATAGTTTCTTTTCTATTATAGTTATGGTTTTTAAGTTAACGAAATTCTTTTCTAACTACGATAGACCTTTCAGTTTTCACAATTTTTTTATCGTAGTTAGTACCCATTAGTGTAAGTGTTATCTGGAATGAAAGGATGGTTGTACGTATTTAAAATTTGGAGGATTTTACATCTCTAGCCTCCTTGATTTTCTGACATAAGCCCTTGGAATCCTGGTCCTCATATAGTATATACATGGTTTGTACCTCTTTCTTAGAAGGGGCACTTTGTCGAAAGGCTAATCGCCTAAATGCCTGTGAGAGGTTGTAATTGATACAGCCTCTAGGTCCTATGAGGGGTATGTTAGAGAAGTCTCCATATTAATAGATGATATTTTCATCGTACCACCAATCTCTTTTCCACCGTAGAAAATCTTCTGTTTGTTGCGAGAGAAAGTAACCTCCAAGCATTTTCTCTCATTTTATCAATTTCTTCAAGTTGTCCAAATTCCCTGAGTAGGTTGCTGTAGTTATCTCATTTATACTTCGGATACCCCTCTACATAATACATATGGCTCAACATCCATATTTCTAGCAGTTCTAGGCAACCTCTTATTCTATAATATTCCACTGATTGGAAAATGCTGATAGCTCCAAGATCAATTATCCCTACTACGAAAGAAAAAATGATTATGCCATAAATGGCCAGAGCAAGGATTTTACAAAAACATTCACAATTTTCATCATTCCCCATTTCACTAAACGGGTCTCTATGTGGTTCATTTAATCCCCTTGACCTATTTGGTGCCCACAATTTTAACCTTATTTGAGCGAACGCAGCAGCTTTGCTATCCCTCCCATAGAAGGTAGGCGACCTTGATAATGATACACGTGGCTATTCTCCTCATATGGCATCCTGAGAATTTCCACGTATTCCCCAATAGTTAGGGCTAATTGAAAGTTGGGGAAAGTGAAGTATCTTAAGGAGATGTCACAATATTGACCTAACTCTATGAGGGATGAACTATATACTGGAGAAGGTTGACTATGTTGCCCTACTTGTTCTTGGAAGCTATTTCGATGGAACTGTTCATGGAATGACTTATTTGTATCAAACTCTCAAGAAGTACAACACTTGCTTTCAATCTTACGCTATTTCCCTTAGTAACTTTTTGAGTGGGTACTTGGCTTGACTTTGTCTCTTTTATCATCAACCCTTATACCAAATGCGCTAGATATTCAGCAGAAAGAGGTAGGCTGAGCCAACAGGAGAAGGGAGAAGATGAGTCACAGGGATCACAGGGAAATCCAGTGGATCTGAGGCTGGAACTTCCCAAGGTACAAGGAGGCTAAGGCTATCATCCATAGAGAACATCAGTGCACAGATTGCTAGTGTGGAGGCACAAGTTTAGGTCATGATGACTACCAACTTCCATAGGCATGTAAATGTGTTTGGGAACCAAATAGATGAGTGGCATGCGAACGCACTTTTACAAGCTTCATGGGTGAGAATATTCCCTAGAGATCCACCACCTCTGATGCCTTATGTTCCTAGATTTATGGTCGAGCCACTTTCGCCTATTGAAGATCAAGATGATGCTACCAATTCTACATTGCGAGATGATCCAAGATCTTATGCATATGCTTCGTAGTCTTTTTAATTGTTAAAAGACTAATTTGTCACAAATTTCACACTGACACCTATATAAACCGTTACAAATTGCACAATGACACCTATGTAGACCCCCTCCCCCATCTCATTTGTTGCACCATTCTCTCCTTCCCCACTCCTTCTACATCTGAAGTAGTATTATTTTTTAAAATATTTTATGTCATTTAGTTTATTTATTGATAATTCAAATATTATTTAATGTTATTTCAAATTCCGACATTGGAGCAATGTAAGACTAAAAAAGTAGAAGCCGAAGCATAAAAAAAAGAAAATGAAATAGATAAAAAATAGTAAAAAAAAACGAAAATGAAATACATAAAAAAAATAGTCCCTTCGTTCTTAATATATGACCTATTTGGGGAGGTGAGCCTGTTCCTAAATATAAAATATCTTTTTATTTTCTCTCACATTTTCCCTACATTATCCTTATTAGTGCTCCTCAATAATAAACAAAAATTAGAGAAAGGGTAGGAATAAAGACAGATGGTTAAAATGTTTTGGTAACATCATGCAATTTTAACTACCTTAACTAACATATTTAATCTAATCAAATTAGATAAACAGGTCTTATATTTAGGAGAGGAAGTAGTAGGGAGAATGTTAAGATAATAAGTCCCACATTGAAAAGTTGAAAAATGAATTAAGGGTATCTAATGTTAAGACAAGTCCTTTTTTTTGGACATAAGAGACAAGTCCTATTTATTGACTTAATCTTTTGAGATAAAGACAAACCTAATATATATACACACAATTAATTCATATTTCAACATATTTCTAAATAAAAATTGGTAAAAGATAAAGGATTGATTTGTATCCAATAGTGTAAAAAAATCAACTCCTAATATTTTGGGCATTCACCATTTTAATATACTTTTTCATATTATTCAATATTCAAAGTATTTTTTGGTATATTCATCACCTTAAAATATTTTATAGTACTACTGAATATCTTAAATGTATGGTGCTTGTTGCTATTAAAAAATAATTTAAAGAAAAAATTGCGCTAAAAATTATTTTAAGTTGTTGAATGTTACTTAAAAAGTTTACTAAATTTTATTAAAAAAATAATTTATGATACTAAATACACAAAAAAAAAAGTTCGAATGATGGGCACCAAAAAAATTACTTTAAAATAATGAGTATTATTATAAATATTGTAAGGTGTTGAATACATAAAAATTACTTTAAGTACTTAATGATATTGTAATTTTTTTCAATTAAAGAGACACTAACAACTTGAAGTTACAAATATGATTGAACACATAACCTCCTACTTATCAGATGATATCATATCACTATATGTTAGTTTTCAAGTATATCAAAAATCCGATTGACTCGTTGAGTATTCACACGAGATTGGAGCACCGATTTAGATTCCAATAATGTAACACAGCATATTTACCATGGAAGGTAGCAGAGTGCGCTTTAGAGAGTAGTTATGCAGAAGTTTTCCTCTGGGTTAATACCACTTTTAGTCTGTTAACTTTCACTCAATTTTGATTTTGGTGCATAAATTTTAAAATCAATAATTTTAGTCCTTGAACTTTGACTCGATTTTGGTTTTGGTCTGTGAATTTTATGTTGTTTATAACTGTTGGTCTATGAACTTTAAAGGACCATAACCATCAATTTTAAAGTTCAGATACTAAAACCAAACTCTAGTCCAAGTTCAAATATCAAAAGTGGTATTAACCCATTTCATTTCAAATCGTATTTTAAAGGTGACCTTCACAAATTGATATTTTACCATATCCAAGGTATGTGTAGTTATTAAGATTTGGATTTTAACCAATTAAGATAAAAATTCTCCTTTTGTTCTATGTACTTTTATATTCCAATATCAAAGCCTTTAGAGCTGAAAAAATAATTTGAAATGTAGGATTCAAGCCAATTTTTTTACTAGTCTCGTTTGCTAGCTGTTATTTATAAATAGAATTTTTTTTATTCAATTTCTTCTTTCATTTGATTTTATTTTCTTTACCAAATCACTTTTATTAATTTTGATTTAGTAAATATTCATATTTTTTTATTGCTTGTGAATATTTTTTTTATAAAAGACAATTTCCATTAAAAAGTTAAAATGTTCACAGATGACAAACAACTAAATTAATATCTAGTAAAGAAAAGTTGAAAGAAAACTATTATGAACGAATAATGACAATGTGCTCCTTCCATGTACAAACATTCGAATTTCTTGAAAGGCTCGAAACATTATTCCAATCTCCATAGTAATGATGTCATTTGTAGCATCTTGTATAAGGTTGAAAATTGAGCATGTCGATAGATAAAGATATGAGATATTTCGAAATCTCTTGAGTGGAACCATTGGGGACTTGCTTTTAAACATCTTAGTTTTTTTTTTTTGTAATAAACCAGGCGATATCCTCCTGCCGGAAGCCAAAGACTAATCCTCCCGAGGCTTAGAGATCACTAAACGGTGGGTTTTGCCTCTCCCCACAAATTCTTTTTACATACACAACGCCCCAGGATTGAACCCGGGACTAGGTGCTTAAGTAACGAAGGCATCTACCACCTACGCCAGACCTTGTGGGTTTTTAAACACCTTAGTTGAAAATAAGATGCTTTTCTTTTGTCCTTTCTTCCATATGAATGCTTGAATCAGTTGAATACCTGTAAAAATTGCCATCTTACATCCTATTTCTAACTAGCCCTTTAATTTGTAGCAGATAATGCTCCAATCATGTAGTCTTGTAGAAAGGCTGAAAGAAGTGGATGCAATTGAAGTTGAAGGAGAAGCCATGTCAGACTTTTTAATATTTCAAAGGGTACAATTAAAAGATATGGCATAATAAACCCATCGTCCGTAGGTTCAACTAGCGAAAGGGTTGGACATTCGACCATCATAACGAATGTTCAGTTTCTGGGGAGTATCACGTAGTTGTGGTTTCAGTCGTGGTGCTTGAGGAGGCATCTTCACAATTAAGTGAAGTTAGGGGAAATCTACCTGTGTAGAAAAAAAAAAGGCTTGTTTGACATACTTCAGAGCCAATAGAGACAAACCCTCGTTGATCATGAGTTAGGAGCCCTATCTTTGGATTGAAGGTGAGCATGATAATAATAAAAAAAGATATGGCATGATGAACTTGTTTCGCAAGAGTAGCCAAACAATTTTATGATCCCTATGCACATTAATATTTCTGAGCATCCATAAATAATTTATCAGTATAATAATTCTTTCCAAAATATCCACTAAACCATTATTATAAAGTGTGATAAGAGAGGAAACGTGCCAAACAGGAATGAAAGTTATTGCTTGTGAACGGACCCCAATAAACATAAACTTGTAGCCACCTCACCATATCTCTCTCCCTTGACCCAACCAGAGTTGAAGAAAATTGAGTTAAAAACCGGCGTCGCTTTTACATGGGCCTATCCATTATCCTCGTCGCTCCTACGAACACAGAGGTCGCCGGTGCTTCGTCGTAGAATCTGTTAACCAGTGAGCATCTTCTCTTATTCTCACTTTCTCTCTTCTTCAATTTTCGTAATATCTCAACATTTCCTTAATAGAGTTAAGACCTGGATTTCCTCGTTGAAATTCTAGCCTCTCGTATCATGACGAAAATTTTGTTAGGTTCTTAGTAGCAGTTAGCGACCTTCTTGATTCTTTCTTTTACTTCACATTTTTGTTGCTATTCCGGTTTCAATAGTTTGGGATGCTTTCTACTTCTGTTGAGCTATCGTCATTATAAAAATTATGAGTGAGGCTTTAGCTGAATATTTAGGCTGCATAAATTTCACAAAATTTTGCTGGTGAGCAATTTTCTGTGAAAAATTTAGGTTTTGATTGAATGGGACTGCATTGGTTAAATGACTGGTTCTTGGGCTCTCTTCTTTTACTTTCCTGATCTTTTTTGTGACTTTGATGATGGATTTGCAATTGCTTTGTTGTTATATTCATTGGGATACTCTTGTAAGCGATTTTGCACTCACTAGAAGTTTCTGCCTTTTGTGTTGGAACTTGATTTTGAAGTGCCTTTAATTGATTTTATTCCTTTTTTCTTAATTTACCAAGAATCTTTACGCCTTTTATAACCCTTCACCTTGTGGATGCCACTCTTCTATGCAACATGTGATTGTGGATTTGTTGAACTTCACTACAGTTCATTAAACTAGTTCCCAAAATGCTTCTAAGCAATTGTACTTGCTAATCCTTATTAGTAAATCTTTTTTCTCCTTCTCTGAATAATCATGAAATTATTGGCCTTTGTGACATTGCCATGGTAAAGTTAAATTATTTGAAGGCTAATAAAAAGGTAAATGGCGAGGCAACCACTAATAATGCAATTTTGCAGTTAAAGCAAATTTTAACTTCTTGGAAATATATGATAAGTTTAAGGAGCTATAATGAGCAAATGTGTGCATCATGCAGACACAATTTTACTTAATAAAATTTCCATTATACTTTTATTCGATTATAAATATTCTGTATCAAAGATAATGAAAGAAAAGAATTTATGGGATAAATAGACAATTTTGTTGTAGTAGTATAAAAGCAAAGCCTTTTATGTGTACTAATTTGGAGATTCCAACTTCATCTCCCTTTCCATTCCTCAAATTCCTTCACATTAAACAGTGCCCAAGTGTTTAGCCATTTTAATCTTTAATAGTTCAATAAATCTTTAATAGTTGCATCGGACAGGAATATGTAATTTTCTGCTTTTTATTACTTTAGTTCTTCCAGGGAGATGCAGAGATGAGTTGTTGGTCATCAGCATCTGTTTTAATTAATCAGCTTATACCATTGTCTGCTGCAAGCACCAAATCTTATGTCAATATCAAAAGCTGCACCAGTTCTATTTGTAGTCCAAGCCAAGGAAGGTGCTGTCTCTCTGATTCCGAGAACCATCATAAAGTTGGGAGACTCAGGATTTCTAGGGTAGTTAAATCTAGACAAGGATTGACACATTTTCATGCACAACAAGGAACTTGGGAACAACCTGATGATGGCAGTGGTAGTGAGTATGATGATGAAGAAGAAGAGGAAACGGAAGATGAGAACTATGGCTTTGAGAGTGATTGGGAAGAGGAAGAGATGACGTCATCAGCGGTTAATGGCGTTATTTCTGTGGACACATATGGGGAGGATATTAAAAAAGGCACATTTTCTATTCCTACCTTCTTCTTTATTCCTTTTTTAAACCTTATCTTTTTAGCTGTGAGACTTGGACTTATTGCATTTAATATATAATGGTTTAAGCAAGTGACCTCTAAATTATGGAAAGTTTGTAAGTAACGGAAAATGATTAAAAAGGTAGACAATTAGCATATATTTTGATCCTTCGACAGTTGTCTACCTCTAAAACCACATATTTTCATCATTGCAGAGGTTGAACGGCTTTTGGAGCCTGAAGAAAAAGCAGTCTTGCAGCAGAATGTGGCTCCAAACTTGAAAAAAATTTCAACTGTATGTGTGAAATGCTTATTTGCACCTAGTTTCCTAACTTGTAATATGTTATTATTGTTGGAAAACTATAATTAGGCCACACATTTGAAAGTCTACATACTAACTAAATTTTAAGCATGGATAGTTTTCCAAGTTTCTTTTGTTTAAGAAAGCTGTATGTTGAATACTTCTTTTTCAGTCACTTAGTTCCGGTATCTCTGTTCTTTAGGAAAAATGGAGCCCACTGCACACTTTAGCGCTATCAATGCAGATAAAATATATGGATCAACTGCTTGAAAGTGGTGTGGATATTGATCTTAAGAACAAGGTTAGTTTTTTCATATTTTGGCTCACAAGCTTGTGATGGTGTACAACAGCTTTTGCATAGATGTAATTTAGCTGATCTGATCAAGCAGGAAGGTCTCACTGCACTTCATATAGCTATCATTGGAAAGAAAGAAGCTGTAATAAGTCATCTTTTACGGAAAGGTGCAAGTCCTCATGTCAAGGATAAGGTAAGGAGACATCTAGACGTAGCTTCTGAAGCTGTTGACTGTTTTTCAAAGGGCATTAGTATTCATTTGGTCATTGCTGTAGTAGGATGGTGCTACCCCACTTCATTATGCAGTCCAAGTTGGCGCCAAGCAAACTGTGAAGTTATTGATCAAATATAAGGTCGATGTCAACGTTGGAGATAATGTGAGCTTTTATTAAAAGAAAAATTGATTTTTTTTTAATTCATAATGATCATATTCGTGCCTACTTATCGTGTATGACTTTTATACTTTAAAATTTTTAGGAAGGTTGGACCCCATTGCATGTTGCTATTCAAAGCAGAAATAGAGACATTGCAAAAATTTTGTTAGTCAATGGTGCGGATAAGACAAGAAGAAATAAGGTAACTTTGTTTTACATTCAACTTAAGACTGTTATGTTTTAAAATGCTACAAATCCTTTTGTATTTTCTACCGTTTAGATTTATTCTTATAATTATTCAGTGTTGGAGAACCTAGTTGGTCCATTACATCCTTTGTGTTTTAAATTCCTGTTCATCTCAGGCAATCTGCTAGCATGCCTTTATATCCATACTGGATATATATTGGCAACCAGTCATCTGTTTCTTGTTTATTACGGATTGGCAGGATTTTGCTCTAAAACTGTGGTTTGAATTTTATTTGTTGCAATTATGACTTTTGGTTATATGCATAAGTTTAAAATGTTATGTGTAGGTTGTGCATGAGTTCTCTAGTGAGGATTTTTTGAACTAGTTTATTGTAGAATTTGGATTATGTCAGCTGCTTCCCTTCCTATTTAAATCTTAATTTTGTGGTTATTTATGAGAAACCTCAACGAAATCTGTCGGGAGATAGTACTCTCAGGACTGATTCATGATTTAATTGTTTGAATACATAGATTCATATATCCAAAAAGAGCCAGTGGTACAAAAGATATTCTCAGGACTGATTCATGATTTAATTGGTTGAATTTCTAGATTCTTATATCCAAAAAGAGTTAGTGGTACAATAGAAAGTAGTTTTTATGTGAAACTTGCACTCATGACTCGTCACCTTTTTTATTAAAAACTTTTCCATGAATATTATGTATTCACTTTTCTGGATATAAAGATTTGGTTTGAACTAATTCATGGATGTCTCCTTTCTCTTGTGTAATTTGATTGAGTGATTGTATTTCAGGATGGGAAAACAGCATTGGATCTAAGTTTATGTTATGGGAAGGACTTCAAATCTTATGACCTTGGCAAATTATTGAAGGTAGTTCCAGCTGACACAGATTTTTGAGCTGCAAGGAAACTCAACTAAAACAAGGATTGAAAATACATCAGCTGCTATTTAGTACTGTAATGGTCTCTTCGTTTTTCCAATTTTGATGATTTTTGTCTGACATTTTGATCATGAAAGTTTTGATGGGGTTGTCCATTATCTTGTAAATCAAAGGTTGTTTGGAAAATTTTTGCAGCATGTCACTAGTAGAAAATGAAGTCTTGACAGAATCAATGTACATTAATGAGGGAATGCATTAGTATTACTGTCCTAAATATAATATTTAATTATTTGGTTTGATTAGATTAAGAAAGTTAGTTTAAATTAGTCAAAATCACATGATATTACCAAAGCATTATAACCATATACCTTTATTCCCACCCTCCTTCTCTTGCTTGTTTACCATTGGGGAGCATCAACATGGGTGTTTTAAGAAAAGTTGAGAAAAATTAGAAATAGATCTTATATTTAGGAATAAGCATACCTCCCCAAATATGCCCTATTACTAGGAATGGAGGGTGTGCAAATTATGATGAAATTGCTGAAGTATCTTTAGTGACTAGATTGATGATTTAGTCCTTGAGGGATAGCTAAATTTGGTCTTCTAAGATAACAAAGTCCTTCAGTTTGATCACTAAATATTTTCTTCCAATTATTAAACTTGGTTCTCAGCTTGTAAAAAAGAAACTCTGTATATCTATCCCTTCTGAACTCCACCTGTTAGGAGCCTATGAACACTGGTTCACCCCCTTTTTTAATTAAACTTGTTTATTCATTTTTTTTTTTTTTGGTTCAAACTTGTTTATTCATTTAAGCAACATTGAAAAGTTGAAAAATTCAACCTGCAAACTTAAACTATAAGGACTAATTATTGAAATTATCTTATAATTAAAATATCTTCAGCTTATTAAATGAGTATTTGCAACCAAGAAGTAAATTATCTATTTCACGGTTGCGAATTTTTTTATTTATTTTGATGTTATAATTAATGTGTTTTATCATAAAAAATTGAAATAAAACTTGTTTATTGTAGGTTTGCAACTTTTTATATTTTAACTTAAAATATTTTGAAGCTTTAATTATTAATTTGACGCTTTCAAATGATTTTAATCATAATTATTAGACTTATTTAAATATTATTATAGTAGTAAATAGATTTGATATGTAAATAATCATTTTAACTTGTTTAATTGTTTTAATATTTAATTAAGCTGAACTATTAAAATATAACACTAATGAGAACGAAGAAAAAACATATTTTCTCCTCAACAATATCATATTTTATATTATTAATATTAATGTTAATATAAAATATAAACTAAACTTTAGGAACCAAAGGATACTAACTCACAATTAGTATATTCTTTTACATGACTATTTGATAATGACCGCATATTCAAGATAATATTAGACCCCAAATTGATGATAGCTTTCCAAAATTGTTTTCAAATTGATCTATATACTTCTTAAAATTTCCTAACAACAATTCCATTGGTTCACATGTCCAATGACATCATCCTCATTTAACTCTATTATTGGTTCACATAATCCAAGTCATAAAAGAATGTTTTATTCTTAATTTTAAATTTTATTGCCAATAATTAATCATTACTCTTTATATATCTATACTTTTAGGAAGGTATTCTTTTTATGTCCAAAAAAAAACAAAAAAAAAGGAAGGTATTCTTTTGAATTTTGAAAGTTATTTAAAATTGAACAATGATTAAATACATAAATGTATGAAAGTTATTTAAAACCTATAAAATAAATAACATTTTCATAGAGGTCACTAAATCAATGCCATAAATCAAATGCATTAACCATATTTTTATGGTGAAATTTTATTTTTGTAACTAATTTGTTAATTAATGTCAATTCATATTTCCTACGTTTCTCAACCAAAACCAGCATGAATAAAAATTGATTTTCAGGTTCATATATATTATTTCAAAGTCGTTTATTAAAAAAATCAAAGAATAAAAATTTGATTTATGAATGCAATATAATTTTTACTTTTGACATTTACAATCAAACAATATATATATATATATGATTCATATTCTGCAAAAAACTTTTGCCTTCATAAGTTTACAAAATAATCAATCATTTAGGCAACAAAATAATTAATTATTTTTGTATCTGGGAAAATCATATTTGAATTTTGAATTCCACTGTTAACAATAAATTTTTGGCTTTTCAAATTTAACAATAATTTAGGCAACAATGCATTAATTATTTTAGTATTTGGAAAAATTGGAATTGAAATTTCAATGAGTTCCATTGTTAACATTACATTTTTGGCTTTTGAAATTAGTCAAATATTTGATGTGTTTAATTAGGTCAATAATTTAGGCAATGAAGTATTAGTTAATTTACTGCTTAAGAAGTTTTACGTTTAAAATTTGAATCACATTGTTAACCGATTGTTTTAATTTTTTTTTTAAATTTCCCTTAAGTCTATATATTATAACTAACTGCTGCTTAAAACATTATTTTTTATAAACCCACAATTCTATATTAATTGTCTACATTGCAAATGTATATATACTCATTCTCTTTGTATATGTCCCTTTGATGTTCCCTTATAAATATATAGAGTGAGTGCAGGATAGGTGATCACGAGACATTCAAATAAGTATGCTTGACAAAAGTAAGGACACATGACAAATTGCTGCCGAAGTCGGTTGTAGGAAAAATCACTCCTCTCCTTTCTGTTTGGAAGGGTGTCATGATATTGGTTAATGAGCAAATATCTTTTCATAGGAAAAATCACTCCTCCATTTTTTGCTTGGAAGGCTGTCAGGATATTGATGGATGAGTATTTGACCCAAAAAAATATTTATTGATGAGCATATATTTCTTCACTTTGGCTTTCTTTATCATTTCTAATACTCTTAGGCATGAAATTTCATATTTCTTATCACTTTCATACTTATATATACCCTTTTTTTTATACAATGGAAAGAAATAAAATTTAAAAAAACCAAATAATCTAACTACGTGACTCCTCTTTCATTCAAGAACCTCATGGTTGACTCCTTCGACCAGATGTGGATGCCATAGTCCATATTAAGCTCCTCCTTTGCCAAGGTGTTAGATGCTTGATTCTCATTTCTTGAAATGCTATATAACACTACCTGCCAATCTCTATTCAAGATACCTTGTACCTCACTAATCAAATCTCGGTCATCATGAAGTTCTATGTCCTCACGAGATAGCCATGATACTGCATCTTCTGAATCACAACAAAGCTGAACACGACGGTAATCCGCATCCTCCAAAAGAAACACCCCCACATTTCAGCTGTGAAGCAAGATTTCTTCCTTCTATTCTGCAGCTAAAGGACTCTAAAATCCTGCCATTCAGCCCACGCATAATTCCTCTACAACCTGCACTCCGTGTTCTATGAGAGAAGGCTCCGTCCACTTGTATCACGATCATCTCGTCTCCTTGCAAGTTCATCTGCTCATCACTCTCCTTCTCAGTTGTAACAGTGCTCTTCCTTCTCCCTTCTAGCTCTTTCATTTGAATCATACAATTAATAATTCCCTTCACTTCAGCAATACCTGCTAAAAGACTAGGGACAGAACTATAATGTATTTCTTTCATTCCTGCGACGCCATAAAAGCCAACACGAGATCCCAAATACATCTTTCCACCTTCCGTTATCAGAACAATAGCTATCTGATACATTTACTTTTAACCATTCCCCAAGACTATAGTTCCAGAAGTCATTAATAGAAGGTGGAACTCCAAGCTGGGTCCAAAAATCTCTAGCTTCATTACAATCACGAAGAACATGAAGAGCAGTCTCTGTAGTGTTTAAACATAGCGAACACAATCCATCTTGGTGAATTCCCCGCCTCCATAGCAGCTTGTTAGTCATAAGCCGTTCATGTTTCAACAGCCACAGAAGCGTTTTATAACGCTGGGAATTTTGTAATTTCCATATTTTTTGCCATTCCGTACTCCCTGACTCTGTCTCCTCCGAAACAACCTTGTAGGCCGAACTGACTGAGAATAGGCCAGACCGATCATATCTCCAGCGTACCCTAGGATCTCCTTGATGTTCCACTACCTTAATTCCTCCTTGAAGCTTCTCCCATACAGCCTTTAATCCACTCCAAACGCGAACCTGCCCTTCTAGAATTAATTTTAGGGATTAAATCCATGCCACAACCATATTTGCTCCTAACTACCTTGCTCCATAAAGATTCTCTATTATTTATTAACCCCCAACCGACTTTCATCATAAAAGCTCGGTTTTGAAGTTTCGAATGTCTCAACCCCATACCTCCTTTAGCTTTAGGTTGGCAGACCCCTTCCCATGCAACAACATGAGTCTTCCTCTTCTCTGAAGTAGATCCCCATAAGAAACTACGGGCCGCTTTATCTATTTCCTCACAACAGCTAACAAACAGGGATTAGAGAGGTTTGCATCACATGATTTGGAATTGTCAAAGCTGTTGATTATAGAAGAGTATTTCTACCTGCCAAAGATAGAGATTGGCATTTCCAACTAGATAGTCTTTTTCGAACTTTATCCACCACAAACTGATAGGTTGCCTTAGTGACTCGTTCATGGTGAAGAGGAACGCCCAGATATTTTCCCAAGCTTGCCGTCATATTAAAACCCAATTCTTCACTCAATTGAGTTTTAATCAGGTGGTTCACATTTTAGAAAAGAAAACTCTGGTCTTTACATTACTAAGCCGTTGTCCTAAAGCTTCACAAAAGGAGTGTAGACATTGCTTAATCACTTCTACTTGATCCATTCTTGCATCCGCAAAAATAACTAGATCATCAGCAAAGAACAAATGAGATATTGGAGGGCCTCCCTTGTTAAGTAAATAGGTCTCCAAACCACCTTGAAGAATATCCCGAGAAGAATAGAATTTCTCAAATTTAGTACCATTCCACAATATCTGCATAGATGGAGTGCTTATACACTTCTCGATAATATTAGAGATGTTATCTGGGAATTTAAGCTCCTTGATGCAGCCCAAAACAAAAGACCATCTTATTCTATCATAGGCCTTTTCAAGATCAATTTTAATTGCCATGAAGCCCTTTTTACCTTTCATTGTGCGCATAAAATGAATCACCTCATGAACCACAATGATGTTATCTGAACTCAGCCTTCCAGGAACGAAACTAGACTGATTCAGGGAAATAACCTTAGAGAGTAAAGGCTTTACTCTCAATCTCCTGCGGGCAAATAGTAACTCTATTAATAAAGTTAATCACTACACAAGTGACCTTTGACCACTGAGATTGGAAAAATAGAGCATTAAGTCCATAAGGACCAGGAGCTTTTAGGGGTCCCATACTCTCAATAGCTTTATCAATTTCCACCTTAGAAAAAGGTCTTCCAACAGCTTGTACTTCGTTATTCGTGAGTGTCGGAAAACAGGTACATGTATAAAGCATACCTGGCATATTTCTTTCCTCCATAAACAACCCAGTAAAAAAGTTTACCACATCTGGTCTTCCTCATACACCCAATTCCCTTCATCGTCTTTTAGAGCTTCTATTCTATTTATCTTCCTTCTTGTGTTTGCTCGGTAATGAAAGTATTTAGTATTCTTGTCACCCAATGCAAACCAATCCCCCTTAGCCTTTTGGGCCCACATCACCTCTTCACCCTCTTGACACTATATTTATGATGTTTTCAACACTTCAAGGGAATTAGGGTTGAGGCGATTGAAAGGTATCTTACCAGGAGTCGTTGTTCACCACTAACCAATAAGATCTAATTGAAGGGAAAAGTATATAATCATATTGATGACCAATACAAGATCATTAACCATCCATGGAGGCTCAACTTTCATTCCACGACATTTTTTAGAAAAATTTTCATTTAATCCTGTTCATACTTTCAACTTTATTCCTATAAATGAGATTCTAGTAAGCTTAACAACTAAAGGTAAAATATTTATTTTTTGGTTTATTACCTTCTATTTTAATTTTTATCTTTAAAATCTTAAATGAAATCCAAATCTTCATATATTTGCCGTTCCATGCATCGTATGGGGAGAAAAATCTAGTTTTTGTTGAAAAAGCTTTGGTTAGGGTCACTCGAACAAGCGAAATAAAACTAGGAAATAAATCTATCTATCAGCATGTAATTGAATTTGTTGAAAGAAAAATACGCTCTTGGCAATCTAGACTTCTTTCCCAAGCTTTAAGACCCACTCTCATCAAATCAGTCCTTGCTTAAGTCAATATTCATATCCTTTCATGTGTTAAGTTACCGCAATGCATTTGTGATCGAATAGATGCTTGTTGTGCAAATTTCTTATAGGGTTCTTGTAGCTCAAAACAGAAAATTCATCTCCTCAAAAGATATTTTTTTTTTTTTTCGCCTATAGAAAGAGGGGGGTTATTGTAACATCCTAAGTCTTAAAGCAAGGAAATTATAATAACTATAATTCTTTAGTAAGTTGTTGGGGATTTTTGGAATTTATTGAAGTGAGAACATGTGAATAATTGTGGTTTGTTGAGAGATTTTGGCTTAATTTGTTCAAATTAATCATTTGAGTAATGGGAATTCATTTGGGATGAGATTAAATAGTAAAGGCTTATTCCCAAATCATAGCTATAGCTCCAGAAAGGAGAAATTTATAAGCTTTGGTGTGATAAAAAAATACCTAAGGAATTTTTTAGTGATACAATGTATTTGTCTAAACATTATGAAATTTTTGTTTGAACAAAATACATTAGTTTAGATTAAAAAGTTAAATATGAGATAGTTTAAAAAAAACAGAAAAGAAAAGAAAAGAAAAGAAAAAAAATGGAGGAAAAGCAATATATATGTATATATAAAAGAAAAGAAAATGGAGGAAAAGTAATATATATGTGTGTGTGTGTGTGTATAATGAATCAAATAGTGGGTGGACTAATTGTGAGGAATTACTAAAGCCCAATACCCTTGCCTCACAATTAAACACACATATACTAGTACTAGTAGGTGGACTGACTGTGAGGAAGGGCTTCCTTGCCTCACAATTAAACACACATATACGTGTTACCTACACAAAAAAAAGCATCTAAATTATTTTTAAACCCTCATAAGCTATTGTAGTGATTTACTTGGTTGGGAAAATGTTTGGGGTCATGTTTTAATATTTTGAAGTGTGGTTTTCTAGGGTTTGAAAGAGAGGTATGAAAATTTGAGATAAATTGGGGGTTTTATTGTAACATCCCAATTTTTGTTCATAAGACTTAAAGTGATATTTATGAATGAATATTTCATCCTAAATGAAATTTAGTAAATAATATTTAAGTAGGAAAAATATATCTAAAATAATAAATCAAGGAGCGAGTTGTAATATCAAGTGATAATATTAAAAAAGGATAAAGATATCAAATCTTAAGGATATTAAGAGATGACATTATTGGATATTTATTCATATTGATTTTTTTTTTAAAAGAAAAAGATAAGGATAAATCAAGTTATTAAATTAGATTATTCAAGATATATCCCATATATACACAAATAAATATTTAATAAAATAAGAATAGTAAGAAGTCCCACATCGATTAAATGAGAGGAGGCGCAGACTCTAGGAGCTTATATATAGGAGGTGATATGTTGAAATTAAACATATTAAGATATTTTCACCTAATTATGAGGCAGTCTCGTTAAAATAACAATTACGCATTTGTTAACCGTTGGATCGAAGCGAAATTTGGTCACCATGTTCGAAACATCCATCAGGTCGTTTTCAACGGTTGGATCGTTGATATGTGTTATGTAGTTTGAGTCATTAAGCCCGAATTGAATACATGAAATCCTGAGCGGTAAATCAGGTAACTGGTTTTCTTATCTGTCGTGCATATCAGTATATGTTTGTGAGTTTTTGCAAATCATATTATTATATGAAAATTCTATCTTTTGTATTATAAATTGTTTTATGAATTGATTTTATGAAAAACCGTCTTGTGGGACATTATTTGTAAAAGAAATATGTTTTGACGTTTTATATAATGATTATTATGATATTGGTTTACTATGATAATTGATTGTTATGAATCGTTGAATGTTGTAGAGTTGTTGTGAATATATTATATGATAGTTAAAGATTCGAGCTTGAATGGTTATGTTCATGAATATTGTCCTATGATTTGTGAGTTATAGTTGTGGAATATGCGTTCTATGATAACATTAGAGATAATAAGGATGTAGTTGAGGGAGATGGATATTTTACCACGTGGTGAGGCCGCCATTCGGAGCTCTTTGGTTGGCCGAGTCGTAACCCACATGTTCTACGAGGGTACGGCGCCCCACTTGTTCTATGAGGGGTTACAATGTCCCACCTGTTCTATGAGGGACCGCCCCACTTGTTCTATGAGGGGCTGCGACACCCCACCTGTTCTATGAGGGGGAACCCATGGTCCGGTTGTGTGATCTGTGGATTTGGCCATCCACTCCACATAATCGGTGAGCTTTTGGAGTAACCAGTGACATGGGTAATTAACTTAGCCCATGGGTTCAGTCGGCGGGAATAAGGAGGATATAAGGGAGATTAACGATTGGGAGGTTATTGGTACTATGATTAGGATTAACATTTGGTACTATGATCCTGTTTTTCCCTAAGTTCTATGATCTTGGATTAATTGTGAACATGAATGTTATTTTTGGCTTATTGATAAATATTTATGTGTATGATTATATATACAAATGTTTTATAACTGTCCCACCTGACACCTTGCAAGCATGTGCTGGTGTGTACGGTGGGTAGGATAGTCGGTTACTGAGGCAGTGGTCTCATCCCGTTACTTTAACATTTTTTAGGTGAAAGATATAGAGAAGGGACGTCAGGGAAGGCTATGGAGGATTGAGATTACGCCAACTAGACTTATACTCTCAGTTGTTGTTTTCTGAATATTGCCACAATTAGGACGTTTTGTGCATTTATTATTATTTATTCATTATTTATAAATTAATAAAGGGACATGGGTTTATGATATTAGGTCTCTAAGTAGACTTTGTGTACAATGAGTTGTTTTTAAATTATCACGGTTGCTTTTCATAAGGGAATTTCTCAAAAATAGTTTCAGAACAATTAAGTTATAAGTAATTTTTGGGAAGAACGTTACATTTATTGTTTCATTAAGCTTATTTCTACCTAAGAATGGTTTTAATTTATATGAGTACTTTGATTTTGATTTACAATGGATTTTTGTTCCACAAAGTTTGGTAAATCTTAGGGTTTTACTATAATTTCGAAATTTAGTGTTACTAAAAGGTGTTTGATATTTCAAAGCTTGCTGATGGTGTTTAATGATTTTTAAACTTTGAAATTCTCTGAGTCTTGACTAAATTGAATTTTGACACAACAAAGTTTCAAAAACTATAAGATTTTGGGGTGTATTTTGAATATATGTGTTGTTGGAGAATTTGGATGATTTGAATAAGCTTATTGGTGTTGGAAAATATTTTCAAATGCTTTGAATTCTTGGTTTATTTCTGATAAAAAAAATTTCTTGGTTTATAACTAAATTAAAATTTTGGTCTTGTAAAGTTTAGAAAATTTGAGCTTATAAATGGGTGCTTGAATTTAATCTTGCTTTAGGTGGTTCAATAATTGTACTTTGAAGATATGTGTTGTTGAAGAATTTGGATGATTTAAATAAGCTTACTAGTGTTGGAAAATGTTTTCAAATGCTTTGAATTATTGCTTTATAACTTAATTAAAATTTCAATCTTGTAAAGTTTTGGAAAATTTGAGCTTATAAATGGGTGCTTGAATTTAATCTTGCTTTAGGTGGTTCAATAATGAGTTGAATTGTGATGGTGGATGATATTTAGATGGTTGGTTGGATGATATCTTGGATTAAGTAAATATTTGCACAACTGGCATAGTGGTGGATAGGGGTGTCCAACCCCTCTCGGTCCCGGTGATCCCGTCTCGGTCCCGGCAAATCAGGACCGGGAATTTCCCGTCCCGGGAAAAAAATCCCGGGACCGGGACCGGGACCGGGATCCGGGATAGGCCCCGGGATCCCGGTCCCGGTCCCGGCCCCCATTTTATTTATAAAAAAAAAAATTAGGCACAAAACTTTAGAGAGCTAATTCTATTGGATTAATTCTATTGCAATTACATATAAAGTAAATTCCTATATAAAAACCATGGTGTTTTTAGCCTTTTGCCCCTATTTTATCTCTTGTTTTTGTTATATTAAACTTGTCCTTTTTACTTATTTATCCTTTATGTCATGGCATTATTATCTCTTATATTTAATGAGATTTATTTGCTTCATGTCATGGCATTATTATAGAAAAAAGCGTTCAGAATTTTGAGAAAGTTTAATCCTTGTTTTGTTTTGTTGTTTTTCTTAAATGTGGCATAAATTAAGTGACTAAACTAGTGATATCATTTTTGTTCATTCTTTTTCCTTGTGCATTTGTTTATAACTTCATAATAATTAATTTGTGACTTGTTTTCTTTCATAGTTTGAAAATGTTACAAAGATAGAAACCACCTAAGAAATTGAGGAGATCCTAAATACCAAAATTAAAGCCCATTTTTTTCTTTTTCTTTTTTTAAAAAAAATGGACCGGGAATTCCCGGGACCGGGATTGAAATCCAATCCCGGTCCCATTCCGGGAACACCCCTAGTGGTGGATTTTGGTTAAATAAGTGTTTGAGGGTTAGATGAGAGGCATAATGGTTGATTCAAGATTTAATTAATTGTTGTGGATTATGTTGGTGGTGATTTGAGGATAAACGGTTTAATTAGAGTGTAGGTGTGAATATGGCATATTTGGACTAAGTGTGAAATTAGCCCTTGCTATTAGAAATTGAGTCTTATATAGTTTAAAATGTGTGTCTTGGACTTGGGTTATTTTAAATAACCTTGTTGTATATACTCAATTGATTGATGTGGTATGGTTGTATTGTTAGTTGTTTTAGAGTCTTGATCTTTGGCTTGTGGAACACCAAGGTAATATTTTGTATGATAACACAAAATTACTACAAGAGGTAACCACTTCTTTGTCTTCAATTTTGTGTGATGAGTTGGTAAACTATACTGCTAGTTGTAATACTGGAATTTGGGCTAATATGTCGTATCACGTGGGAAAATATGAAGGTTTATTTTATTACTTTGTTCTGTAGGAAATAATATGTGTTGGAATCTGGTTGTTTTGGTAATTGGATATGTAATGAGGATTGTTGTATAAATATGTTGTTGCATTTGAGTATGCATTGCTAAATTCTGAAGAGAACGTGTTATATTAAATTACCAACTTGTAAAAGCATGATAATTGTGTATATGGTTGTTTATTGCTATCTAGTTGGTATTAGCGCCTGAATGAGTTGGTTTCACCCCCTTCATGTGATGAGGTGCCCAATGGCAATCGGGTTACCTTTTGGGTTATATCTCCCATGGGGACTTACCAACAATGAATTCTAGTTTCATTGGCTTCTGTCGGGTCGTTGAGTCTGATTTTGGTGGCTTATGTTTGGATGAGTTTGGTTTCATTTATGTGACGATGGTGAAATATAGTTTCTGTATCTTTGTAATGGTTTAAAAATCCCTGCAAATCTTGATTGTCTTAAATGTTCATATATGGTTTCATCCCACATGTAATATGGAAAATGGTTATACATGTGATAAATGATTATAGTTTATTGCTTCACTGATTTGTATTAGCATATACTTTCACCTCTAGACAGTATAGTAAGAATAAGTGTTACTGGAACTTTGTTTTATTTGGTTACTTTTCAGTTTGAGACCCTAGTTTCAAGAGTAGGTACTAAAGGAAGGAACCGGCTAATCCTCGTTGATTGTGAGGTTGTTGTTTAGTATTTTGATATCACGTATATCGCCACACACTATAGATTAAGTATGTATGCATGTAGCTTCCGCATTTTATCTTTCATTTTGGATTACTGTATTTTTTGGTATTTTCTTGAGACCAATTCCCCCTTCCAGAAACTGTGGCTGGAGGCTTTATAGTTTACTTTGTTTTGTGGATGCATGCTGATAGCCCCGTATGCTGGGTGATTGTGGTTTCATAGGATTTGGATTTTCTAATTATGGTTTGTAGATTCGCTATGCATGCTTCAATTTAGTTTAGTGACTGGAAAGTTGACTTTCATGGTATGCTAGTAGTTCAATTTCTATTATGGGTAAATCCCCGTTCAATTGCTAGTTCATTTCTTATAAGTATGATAGATCATTTCCTATCATGATTAGGTTTTTAAGTGACTAAACTCCTTTATTTAACTATGATAGGCTTTTATCATTAATATTCTCTTTTGCTATTGTAGTTAACATTTATTAATGTAGTTAGACCTTTTAATAACTGTGATAGCCTCTTTGCTATCATAGTTATGGTTTCAAATTAAGACTCTTTTTAACTATGATAACCTCTTTCAATTCTTACAAGTTTGTTTTTTCTATCATATTTAGTATCACATTAATTCAAGGGTTAATTGGTTGCCAAACATGATTTAAAATTAAATAATTTGGAAGATTTTAAAATTAGGATTGAGGCTAACTAAATTTGTCAATCAAGCTCTTCTAGCCAAACAGATTTAGAGGATTATATCTTCTGAGCCTCACTCTCTACTAGCAACAACTGTAAAGGTTAAATGTATCAACATTGATTCCCCTGATATCATAAAGAAACCCTACAATTCATCCTGGGTTTGGAAAGATATTGTTGAAAATGCTCCATTGATAATTCATAAGCTACACTGGAGATTGGGTAAGGGTGATTCAATACCGCTAAACAACTACCTTTGGTGGCCTATGCAACAGGATCAAGCTACATCGATGAACACTCATTATGTAGTTGATCTATTAATGCATGTCCCTTAATCTTAGAATTGTATATCATGAAATACTCCTTTGGTTAGCAATTTATATCCTTCTGACACTGCTCAAGCGATTTTGAACACACCCATCTCCATTGAAAATCTTTTGGATTCTCTAATGTGGATTGACAATTCAACAAGTATATATATTTTTAAGGATGGCATCACCTAACTTTTAGAGCATTTTAATAGCAATACTCTTGATGTCTTTTGCAAATTTTTTGTGGAAAATACAACTCCCCTTTAAACATCTTTTCTCATGGAAACTACTCAACAATGCTTGCCTTCAAGTGATGTCTTGAAGAATCATCATCTTAACCCCTCTACCTTGTGTTTATTTGGTTGTGATTCTGAGGAGTTTCTTGAACAATTATTTATATTCCAGTCCTTTAACAAGATCCATTTGGTTTGGAAGCTTGCATATCAAGATTCCTTCTATGAACTTTCATGAATTTAAGGCCGGGCTTAAACAAACATTACTTCAGTTACTTGATGATAGATTCATCCCTTTGATTCATCCAATCATCATCTTTCTTCATACCATTTGGAGGAATAGAAATAATGCCCTACATCATGGGAAACAAGTTATTCCTTTAGATATATTGCAAGAGATTAAATATCTACCAAACTCCACATCTTTGGCATTCTAGCTATCATATCCATGTCAGAGACAAACATGTTTGTTGCCGAGTGTTGATTTCCCTAATCTCTCTAGTGATAGAAGCTGGGGTATTTGGCTAAGAAAATTTAAGGATTAGTATCGCATCATTGTTGTGGTATCATATGCTATAAAGAATCACGTTTAAAAGAATTTTTGTGGAAGAACCATGCAATTGCAAGCACTGAATTTTATCTTAAATGTTTGAGAGCCTCCCTATTTTGGATTTAAGACACGTGCCTTACTACTGATGTTTCCAATCTTCTGCTTGCCATCCACTGTGTGAAGAAGCACTTTATACAACTTCCTGAAAGTTCACAATCTTGTCTTAACATCACATGGCATAGGAAATCTTAGCTTTAATTCGTGTTTTTTCTTCAGTTAGTATTAATGTTGTTTCTTTATTGTGAGCACAAAAAATTTCCAGTTAGGCCCAAGAAAATGAAGCCCATTATACCATCCAAGAAGATGCCACTGGCAGTCATAAATAGAGTCAAGAAAGGCTCCTACAATCATGCCCCAAGAAAAGGTTCTGGAGAAAAGTGTGGAACAAAAATATCCCCCTTTATCTCTCAACTTATCCACACAAAAAATAGGATGACCCAGTAAAAGCAATCAATTCCTTCACCACCCCCTTGATTTCCACAAAATAAGGAGCTTATTCACCCACTACTTATCGTCCCATAAAAGAAGGAAGTCACTTGTGCACTACGACCCATGATGCACAACACTCATCATCTATATAAAGAAAAGAAGCAAGACTGTCAGGGGGGGTCTCTACAAAATCACTCCCAACAGCTTTTTAAGGTTCTAGCCTCTTCATCCAGGAAGAAAAACTCCCTCTCACAGGAGGTACAACTCCCATAAAAGAGCCTTATGGCTCCTGAATCGTCTCCGACTCCTGTCGCTCCAGCATCCTGATTCCTATACTTTCATCACAGGATACTTCTGTCACAGCATTCCACGCTCCCGGTCCTGGTTCCCGGTTCACCGCTCCCGTATTTGCTCTCATAAATAAAACTCCCCTTCTCATTCTCTCTGTATTTCTTTGTTGTAAATTCTTTAATGTATTTCCTCTGATTTCCCTGTATTACCACTTATTTCCCTGCAATTTTCATCATCTCAGGACCTATCTTATTCCTTGTATTTTATTCGAGTTTGTTGGTGACCCCTTATTTTAACTCTTGTAAGGTCAAGGAAATAAAACTATATAAAAATATCTTAATTTTCATTTTTACCATTTTTTGACCACCACATTTACCTAGTTTCATTAGGATTTTTAGTTCTAATATTAGTCATTTGACTATATGTAATATGTAAAACTTGTCATAGTTTTCTAATGTCATTTTGTCTTCCATAAAAAAAACTATGAAATATATGACCTTTCTACCAACAAGGAAGCTTTTAGTCAAAATCTTTGGAGCAAAATATGAGTGCTGTGACCTTAATATGGCTAACGTAATAAAATGAAAAATTTAGGAAAAATTCCATAAAAGTAACACTAGCATTCTTGAATTCCATACAAAAGATTTTGAGTATTTGATTAATAATGTTGGCTAAATGAGTAACCACATGAATAATTTTACATCATCATTTTGGAATTTGGGAATTCTTTTGCATAATGAAATTTCAAAGCAAGGCGTTGGGCTCACCCACAATCCAAGGACATGGCTTCTAACTCACGATCAATTAGGGCCCTTCTTCTATGTTATGGAACATAACAAGCAAGCCATTTTTTCTTGCCACGCAAGTAGGTTTCGCCCAACTGTGCTTAGTTGTAGAGATGCCTCCCATTGCATCGTGACTGAAACCACAACTAAGTGATACTACCCAGGAATCTAACACTCGCCAAGATAATCGAATGTCCAACCTTTTCGCCAGTTGAACCCACAATGATGGGTAGAATTTGGGAATTTTAAGTGGTAATATTTTGGAATTTTCCAAAAAAGGTATCTACTCCCTCTCATCCTAAATATATGATCTATATGAGGAGTTGGTCTTAGTCTTCAATATAAGACCTAATTATAATTTTTTTTAATTTCTTCCCAAATTATTCTTATTGCCTATTGGTGCTTCTCCGACAATAATCAAGTAATAGATTAGGGAGGAAATAAGGGAAGATGATCATCATGTTTTAGAAAAATACAACATATTAACCAACATAACTAACATTTTTTAATTTAATCAAAGTAATTAAATTAGTCCTTTTATTTAGAAATTAGAATTCTGCCCGGCCCCATGATATACAAATGAACCTAACCACACCAAATCACCCCACTCTTCAGTCCTGATTACAGTCTTGGTCAACCGATATAAGGCTATAATATCAAATTAATTTAAAAAAAGTAAAAAGAATTGCAATCTCTGGAACCATCTTGACCCTTCATCCTCATCATCATAAGAGCTCTCACTCTCACACTTCTCGGGGTCTAAAGTTAAACCCTTTTCTTATTCGTAGAACTCTCTAGAATCCCTTCTTTCCATTTTAAACCCCTCTTCTTCTCTTCCTTTCATCTTCTAGGTTTTGTTCTCTGCTTCTCTCTCTTTGTTACAGTCTTCTCTGATTTCCTCAAATTCTCGCTCCCCAGAAATGGATGAGGATTTCGATATGCCCCCACCAGAGGGAATGGACGAGGATTTCGATCTCCCCGATGATGCCCCTACTATTAAGGTTGGAGAGGAAAAGGAGATCGGAAATCAGGGATTGAAGAAAAAGCTCGTTAAAGAAGGTGAAGGCTGGGAGACACCTGAAGTCGGCGATGAAGTTGAAGGTAGCATCTTTTTTTTTTTTTTAATTGATTTTCATTTCTTGTTGCTCGCATTTTTATGGGTAGTGTTCTAATTTCTTTTTTCTTTTTTTTTTTTTGTTTTTTGTTTCTGGTGATAGTTCATTACACGGGAACGTTGCTTGATGGGACAAAGTTTGATTCCAGCCGTGATAGAGAAACCCCCTTTAAGTTTACGCTCGGACAAGGTGAGTGCTGCATTTGATTTTACAATGGTTGTGGTGAAAACTGTATGATCTGGTAATTGATGTACTTGGAATATGGTGTGTCAATTGGGAAATGATGAATTATAAGCTGCCTAACAATTCAAATTTAAATAAGTATGTGGAGTTGATCGTCATTGTGATTTGTGGCAATGCAATTGGGTCCTTGTTCTGTATTTTGATGGATTATAAAGTGAATTTGACGTTGCATGGCGTTTTTTGTATGGATTGTATCCTTTTAGGAATTATTGTTTGCATGACTTTTGCCACACAGTTATTCTTTGATGGATTTTGTTTATATTCATGTCACAAGATGTGAAACACCTTAACCATCCAATCTCCGGAATGTAAGTCAGGAGGTTGGTTCGTGTGAGTGGGTATAAATTTGAAGTTTGCTAGATGGTCCTATAATGTTTTGACAATATTACATATCATTTCTGGAAAGGGTTGGATTTGAAGTTGACATCGTGGAACTGCAGGGCAAGTAATTAAAGGGTGGGACCAGGGTATTAAGACCATGAAGAAAGGTGAAAATGCCGTTTTCACCATCCCTCCTGAGCTAGCATATGGTGAATCCGGTTCTCCTCCAACCATTCCTCCAAGTGCTACTCTTCAATTTGATGTTGAGCTTCTGTCTTGGACCAGTGTGAAGGACATATGCAAGGATGGTGGCATATTTAAGAAAATACTTGCTGAAGGAGAGAAATGGGAGAACCCCAAAGATCCTGATGAAGTTTTGGGTACGTGCGCGCGCGCACTCTCGTTGTTTTTGCTAGCGTTTTTTGTTGTGTATTTTGACTTCCGAGTTCTGAATATGCTCTTTGCCAATAAATGATGCAGTTAAATATGAAGCTCGTCTTGAAGATGGAACACTTGTATCAAAATCTGATGGAGTGGAGTTTGCTGTGAAAGATGGTTAGTATTTACATGTGTGCTATTGTTTTCTCTCAATCTTACTTATCTTGATAATCTGAGATTGGCGTTTGTCCTGAAATAGGTTACTTTTGTCCTGCATTTGCAAAGGCTGTGAAGACCATGAAGAAGGGAGAGAAAGTGCTTTTAACTGTGAAGCCACAATGTGAGTTGTTTAAAGAATTTTTCAACCTTGTGGTTTATTTTTCAATACTCTCTGGCTTTGCTTTTCTGTTCAAAGGATAAATTCTGATTCATTCATTCATTTTATTTTGTTTTAGATGGTTTTGGTGAGAAGGGTAGAGCAGCCCAAGGTGATGAAGGTGCAGTTCCACCTAATGCATCCTTGCAGATAACTCTTGAATTGGTATCTTGGAAGACTGTTTCAGAAGTAACTGATGATAAGAAGGTCATTAAGAAAATCCTCAATGAAGGGGAAGGATATGAGCGTCCTAATGAGGGAGCTGTTGTGCAAGGTGAGTGCGGGTTATGAAGATTCTATTTTTTCTATTTAATGGTGCAATTCCTGACAGTGTGGGCAATCATGGGTGTGCACAGTGAAATTGGTTGGCAGACTACAAGATGGCACTGTCTTCTTGAGGAAGGGCTATGATGAAGAGCTTTTTGAATTCAAAACAGATGAAGGTAACTTAAGTATTCCAGTGTTCTGTCCTATATTCCTTCAATATTTCATTGTGCAGCTAAAGCGAAATGTCTTACATGGTGAACAGAGCAAGTCATTGATGGACTAGATAGAGCAGTGTTGACTATGAAAAAGGGTGAAGTAGCATTGTTGACTATTGCACCTGAGTATGCCTTTGGTTCATCCGAGTCCAAGCAAGAATTGGCTGTTGTTCCTCCCAACTCTACTGTTTACTATGAAATCGAACTGGTTTCATTTGTGAAGGTAAGCTAAATAAGGCAGATTGAATTTTCAGTTGCACTTGGATTATTTTTAATGTGTGACAAATAAGTGCTACTGTTTGTGGTTTAATGGAAATCTTATGATATATTAAGATGTAAATCTTAGAATTTAAACAAATGAGAGGCATTTTCTAAAGTGATAATCATAGATCCATTGGCGGGACAGAAAATGAAGGTTAATTAATCTGTCGTAGGAACTTTCAATTCACATATTCCTTAATTGAAAATTGAAGCATCCTACGGTATTCTTGGGTATTTAATCTACTTTCTGGCACAGCTGACATAATAAATTCTTCGTACAAAGCACTTTGAAAATTGTAATCTTGTGTGATAATATAGTTCATTAGACATGTATAGGCTTTGCTTTCTTGCTTTTCACTTATTTTCTTATTTTTCTCTAAATGTATACTCAGCATTTGTTATATTCTTCGGATTGAGGTCCACTCCATTTTCATAACTATGCAAGGTTATTGTCATTATTGAAATTTTCTCTTCCTAATGTGATAGTCTTGGGATAAAATCCTGCTGCATTTTGCATCAGAAAATCGTTTTTACCAACTATATTAATTATTTATTCTTTCATATCCGTCTTCTGTCTTCTGTCTTCTGTCAGTTTTATGTCCTTCTCCCTTTTGGAATTATTTAAATACTTCATTGTTGTCAAGTCCATCTTTACTAATCTTTCTCTCTTATATAGGAGAAGGAGTCCTGGGATATGAACACACAGGAGAAGATTGAAGGTGCTGGTAAGAAGAAAGAAGAAGGAAATGCGTTGTTCAAGAGTGGGAAATATGCTAAAGCTTCTAAACGATATGAGAAGGTAATCTAATGAAACGATATTAATCCTTTAGATATTCCATTTTATTAATGCTATTCATAACCTTCTGAATCATTTATGATACTGAAACCTGACTGCAGGCTGTCAAGTACATAGAGTATGACTCCTCCTTCAGTGAAGAGGAGAAGAAGCAGGCCAAGGCACTGAAGGTTGCTTGCAACCTGAACAATGCGGCTTGCATGTTGAAGTTGAAAAATTATAAAGAAGCTGAGAGGTTGTGTACTAAGGTATTTCTGCAGTTTTGTTAGGTTCTCTCTGAATTTTTTTTATTTTTATTTTTATTTTTATTTTTATTTTTTTGTGGCTCAATAAATTCCTTTACAATCTCTGAATGAATTTGGTCGATCAGGTTCTGGATCTTGAAAGCACAAATGTAAAGGCACTCTATAGAAGAGCACAGGCCTTAATTGAGTTGGCTGACTTGGATCTGGCGGAATTTGACATTAAGAAAGCTCTTGAGATAGACCCTAACAACAGGTATGCAGTCCACTAAAAGTCTAGATTTGGTTTTGTTTTCAAATATAGTTAACCGTATGCTTTATAAAGAAGAATTGTGTGCTTGTACAATATTATTGTTAGTAAGAATCTGATGGTAGTGTTCTTGGTGTTCAAACTAGGGATTTGAAGCTGGAGTACAAGAATTTGAAGGAGAAGATGAAGGAGTACAACAGAAAGGAGGCTAAATTTTATGGAAATATGTTTGCTAAGATGAGTAAGGTGGATTCAAATGACAATAATGTAAGTACCGTTAGATCTTTTGCGTCTCTAATGTTTGGTACTTTTCTGTCCTCTGCATGTAAGGATTGATAAAAGGCAATTTATTTATAGGAAAATGATACTACATTCAGTTCAATAAAAGGAAAATGTTACTTACGAAAGCTGTCAATATTCAATAATATTTAAAGAGCAAATTAGAATTTCTATGACGGGTTAGATTTTGAAGGATTAGAAGTGAATCTATAATTCTATTTTATAAGCATCTCTCTGTGTCTGTAAGTTGGAATTTTTTTTTTTTATACAAAGTAATTTGGAATTTATTAGGAAAATGTATTCTTGATCAGTCATAAAATAATGGAGTAAGGCATGTTTGGAAAATTTGATGTTAACTTTGACTTCTTCAGTTTGACTTTTTGAAGTCTTTTATGTTACTATGAATTTCTACAATTGTTAGTCATAATCTTTCTAGTGAAGCATGAGATTGTTTTCCTCCCGGATTTTGAGGAGTAACATGATCTTTCTTTCGCTACTTGGATTCATAAAATTAACGATTATGCATTTGAAATGTTGCAGAAAGCAGCAAACAAGGATGCTGAACCTATGAGCGTTGACAGCAAAGCATGAAATTTCCAGTGGAACATATGATATAGTCCAGCAATTAGGAACAATGGTTAATGTTTCTGGGGTTTTTCTTTTTAATCTTTATTCACGTTCCTTCAGTTCATATTGAGATATTATGGTTTTCTAGCCATGGAACAATTATAATTACTATATTATGATTGTTTTACCGCTACTCATTATGTCCCAATTTTGTGCCTCTCTGGTTGTTTAGATATTAATTTTCTATTGAGTCAGGGCAAAAATAATTCTCGTTGCAGTTTTACATACAAGACTTGTTAGATTAAAGGTGTTAGTCAAGTTAGCTAATGTAAGATTTATTTATTTAATTTGATTATATTAAGGATATTAATTTAGTTAACATGACATGATTTAAAACATTATAATTATCTTAATTTTCTCACTTCCAATGTTGTAAAAACTGGACCGGAAGGTGAGTCGGAGAGGGCATCGGGTCACGGTTCGCATGGTCAGATCGGTCGGACCGATGATGTAATTAAGGAAAAAATATATGATTTTTAAATGTAAATTATATATAAACAAATTATGGTCTTTTCACCTCTTAATTTTTAATGAAAGATCATTGATCAAGAAATATATAGTCATTAGAGACTTAGAAAACAAATCATTTTTGTCTTTAGTTAAGCAAAACAAAGAAGGCGTATAGGACCATTTGAGCATCACAGTTACAGAAACTTTTGTCGAGATGGAAGAACTAGGAAGTTAGGAACACAAGCAATTTCTGTTATGCAAAAGGTAAGAGATAAAATATGTAATTGATAAAAATTTCAAAAGAAATGTAAAATGTAGAAAGACAACAAGTGTTAAATATAGAATAAAAGCTTGGAAAAAACGTTAAACAACAACAATAGAGGAATGGTGAGAGAGATTATGTTCACCAATTGGTTGGAGTTTTGGAGATCAAATTTCACAGCCCTAAGATTTTCAAATGACCGTTGGGGTTTTTAATTTGGGAGAAAGATATGAAGCTAATGAATTTGGGGATGTAATTTGGGTTTCTTTTTTAAGAACTTAGGTTTTTTTGGGTTTGATTTTATTTTTTTTCATCTTTCTTTTATTTCAGATTGGACCACTCGGTTTTTATAAAACCGCTCCTGTTCCCGGTTTAACTCCGGTTCTCGGTCCAATGTCCGGCTAGAAACTGTCTGATCCGGCTTAACACGATAAACGGCCAGACCATAAAATCCGAACCGTCCTGTGGAGCGGTCGACGGTCCGAACAGTCGGACCGTCCGGCTCGATCCTGTTCTTATAACCATGATCACTTCTCTTAACTGATTATTGTTTAGGGATAATTAACAGGGATTACTTTCTATTATGATTAGGTTCTATAGATAAAGTTAAGATCAACTCTCCCAGGAGTATATTGAAACTCTGATTTGACAGAATACAACAATATTTCCTCCTGTGCTGTGCTGAATAATTGTTGGATTTTATATTTAAAACTAAAGATAGAATAATGACGGGAGAATAATGTCTACAATATTTCCTCCTGTGCTAAATTATATGGTGTTTGGCGTATTTACAAAGAATCTTTATGGTATTGGAGGCTCCAAAAAATATCTTTAAGTGTTAAATGCACTTTAAAAAAAAAACTTGAAATGTTGTATGCACCATAAAGGCATAAGCTATTTTGTTACTAGATACATATAGAAAAATACTTTAGAAAATTGGATATACCGTAACTCTTATAAAATAAAGAGATTAATGTAAGGGGTAATTAATTATAGATTTCGTATAAAAAACTTAATTAAAATGAGTTTTCAGGAAATAACTTAATTAATCTTATATCCTATGAATTGTTATTGCATACTCATTGAGTTGTTATTGGAATGGTATACAATTGTTATCGTCTGGTCAAAAATTATTACTGATTCATAATTAAATTCTCAGTTACTAACAACTTTTGACCATACAATACAACTTTTTGGCCTGACCATAACAACTTTTGGTTAGACGATAACAAATTGGAGCCTGTGATCGCAACTTTTTATATCTTGTTCAGTAACAACTCTAATGTCTCAAATGATTCAATACGATTTTTGGTTTAGTTTGATTCAACATTTATCATTTCTTTTTATTCATTTGTATGTAACTCACTCATACATGAGAAATTCTTATGGAAGTCACCAATTACAAGCAAACACGTAATGTTTTTGGGTGCCTTAAAAATTATTTAAAAGATAAAAAAATTTATCTCCTCATTTCTATATTTTCTTAATTTTGCAAGTTAAAAAATAAATTTATCAATCAACATTTTGTTGTAGGATGCTTAATCAGATTAAAATATCCACTTCAGATATTACATATTTGCTTGTGATTAGTGATATCACAAATAATGTGGCAAACCGGATTTTCCTACCAATTTTTCATCGAGTGCCCCACATCAAATTCATCATTTGGGTCTCCTTTATTTTTATTTTGTTTTAATGCCTTATTTAACCAATCCACCAGCGTGCCAATTTATTTATTATGAGAGGATACATATGTATTGTGAAAAATAAAAAATTGCTAAGCTATTCAATTTAATGTTGAGTTTCTTAATCATGGGTAGTATGAATGACATGAATGATGAAATTTACCAAATATTTAATAATTTTTGTTGTCATCCACATAAAGTATTAAATTATATCAAGCAATGTCTTTCTAAATTTTAAATATTATGGTTTTATCTAAAATTATGCTGATTTCTAGGATGCTTGATCACATTAAAATCTTTATGTCACATATTATGTGTTTACTCATAATAAGTCATATTACAAATAAAATGTTTAGGTCAACTTCTTTGTTTATATATGTTACTGATTAGTGAGTGTAAAGTGTTTTTCTGATATCAATAAAATAGACTTCTTTGTTTAAAAAAAAAAAAAGAAAGAAAAAGAAAAAAAAGAAACGTGTGCATGGATCCGGAAATTTGAGAGGACAAGACACGTAAGGTAAGCCACGAGAGAAGCGCGTGGAAGATCCCGAAGTTTAGATAGCTATCTTTATTCTTTAGCTCCTTTTTACTCGTACTATTTAACTTTATAATTTCTAAAATTACTGGCTTAAATTGTTTTCTTTAAAAAATTATCAAAATTTGAATACAAATAAAAAACTACACTAAATCTTAATATTTACCCGAGTAGTTGACTAAACCGAATTACTGGATGAATTGTTTAAAATGAGTCATTAGTCAACCAAAACTAAATCCATTTGAATTGTTGTATTTTGATTGGTTAAAGATCAAATAAATAACGAAGTACTTTAAAAGTATGTAAGTATTTTTTTGTTTGATGATAGA
Source organism: Mimosa bimucronata (assembly GCA_037074515.1). Taxonomy (NCBI): domain Eukaryota; kingdom Viridiplantae; phylum Streptophyta; class Magnoliopsida; order Fabales; family Fabaceae; genus Mimosa; species Mimosa bimucronata. Next base: position 11,408,318 of record CM073446.1, read on the forward strand.
GCTAATATATGCTATAATTAAATAATATATTTAGCTTTTATAAGTACAATTAATCAACTAACTCTTATTTTAAGGATTGGAGATATTCCCTCTGTTCCTAAATATAAGATGATCTATTTACCTAATTTGATGATTAGATTAAGGATGTTAAGTTAGTTAAATTGCCATAAGTCCATAACCATCTACCCTTATTTTTACCCTCGTTCTCTTGCTTGTTTATTGAGGAGTATAAACAGGGATAATTTAATGAAAAATTGAGAAAAAAAATATAAAGATGTCTTATATTTAAGAACAAACCAATGCAACATCCCCAATTAATTATTAGGTCTTATATTTAGGAACAGGGGAGTAATACTTTTTCCTAACGCTACTTAGTACGTTATAGAGACATTTATACTCCCTCCGGTCCTAAATATAAGACCACTTTGACTTTTTTTTTTGAAGTTAAGGAAGCAAATTAGACCACTAAATTATAACATATGTCACATAAAATTAGATTATATGTTAGTTTATAAGTAGAATAAATTAGTTTTGAGGAAAAAAGATTTTTTTGGGACTGAAACTACTTTTTTTTATTGGAAAAAAAGTCAAAAATGTCAAAGTGATCTTATAATTAGGACCGGAGGGAGTAATTTATAATAGGAGAATAAAAGAACAATAAAACACACTGTCATGATGAATTTCTACAATTTTCATAGATATATCAATAATAATCAATCTTTTCTCGAGCGAAATATCCCATTGATTTTAGGACATTCAATTTGGAATAACACACACACCGATTTTTTTTTTTTTTTTTTGTTAAAAAACTGGTTATTAATAATGTGATGTTAAATGTGAAATCTACTCAATTAAACCTGAGCAATAATTGAATGAAGTTTCATGATACATAACTAATGATTGAATTCTGGATAGTTCCCATTTGATTTGGATAATTCCATTAATTGGATTACGGTGGGACGTCATCATCAATAAGAGGATAGATGTATGATCTCCTAAATTCTGGAATGAGTAGCTACAATACTTTCGATAATACTAGTCCCTCCTGTCACAGTTGACATATTAAAAAATTATAAAATTATAAAAAAAACTAAATAAATAACTTATAAATTGATTTGTCTAAATTTTTCCTCAAAACTAGTTAAACATATGAACTAATATAAAGCAAGCATGGAAATGATCGTGGAGGTGCATGAAGTTTGCATGAGAAGTCATTTGCCACGTAATGCGGTGAACATGCCACGCGGCACTTCACTAACCTCTTCAAACCCTTATAAATTCCTACTCTTCATCTTCTTCACTTCAACATAATTTAAATACACAATCGGATTAGTCGGCTGTTAGAGAGACTAAGAGGAGGAGGAGAAGTAGCAATAATGTCGGATGTGAGATCAAACGTTGCTGTTTGCAACGACCGGTGTGGCTGCACCGTCCCATGCCCCGGGGACACCACTTGCCGGTGCACCGGAGGCGGTAGAGGAAACGAGACGAGCCACTCAACGTGTTCATGCGGCGAGCACTGCAGTTGCAACCCTTGCTCCTGCCCTAGCACGGTGGCGGCCGGCTCCGGCTGTCGCTGTGCCACCGGTTGCTCCTGTGCTTCTTGCCGCACTTGATCCATATGTGCCTGTCTCCTTAATTAATTACCATGTACCTTCATTTGCTTTTAATCAATATGAATATATATATATTAAAATAAATATAATCAATGAATGCCTTAGCTACGCTCTAAATAAAAGTTTTGTACTGAATCCTCCTATTATGAATAACACTTTGCATTTGTTGTTGTTGTTACTTGCCACCTTACTTTTTTGTGTTTTAGTTTTACAAAACTTGCACGCATGATGTTACAAATTAGGGATTAGTTCTCTCAGCAATAGTATAATTTATATTGTCTATAATTTTCCTTTTATTTCGACCCCACTAGAGATTAATATTCAATGAATATAAATTTAAATTAACTGTCATAGAATGAGGCAGTCGTTTGATTTTAAAGGGAAAAAAAACTCCGACTGGTATTTATCATGGTATGAAAATCGAACTTGGTGTAGAGAACACATTTCCATAGCAGACAGGATAGCTAAATTTTCTTATAGTATAGACGGGAATTTCCCTATCTGTAATGAACCACATTTCTTTATTTAATGCACTTCTCATTTTGAGTTAATGTTATACAGTTCCCATTAAAAAAAAAAAAAATGGAACTTGGTTCAGTCCATCAAATTAGCGACCCAGTTCGTTAAGAGTGGTTGATGGATTGACCGATTGAATTTTTTTTTTTTTTTTTATCAAAATTTCATTTTGAGTCTTTTTTAAGAAAATAATAATCTTTATATTTGTACTGTAATAACTATATAGCTTTATATTATATTCTCTTATGAATTAATGTTTTTTATATTTAAATATTACTCTTTTCATAATTACTCACCAACATCATCTTTGTACATACTACTTTGGATTTACAACTATTAACATTTAACCCATTATCTCAATCATAAATGGTGTAGTTTTCAACAAACTTTGATGATGAACCGAGACATATATTTGACACAATAATATTTTAGGAAAACAATTTATAGTTTAAAGACGGGATTAAAAATTGGAAGAAGCTAGTTAGATTGCTTCAATTTTTAATTATGTCTGCTTGTTTGTTTTTTAATCCTTATATTTTCCAAATTTTTAAGAATTATATGGGGAGGTTGAGATCACTTGCGAAAATAGTGAATGGACATTGAATTGACGCTTGTGATGGTCTTTCCATAGTTGTGAAAAAGGTGTGTAACGAGATCTCACCGAAAACAAAAAGTGTGTAACGAGGAAATGAACTGGGGAACATGATTGGGCCTCAGCCCAAAACCATGAATGGGTCCTTGGGCCAAAATTGATTGGACAGGCAAGACAATATATGATTTGTTATTAATTCATAGTAATGGGTCTGGTTGTTAGGCTTTTTTTTTTTACCATAACTGGTTGTTAGGCTTTTGGTTTTAGGCATTAGCTTATTTAAAATCACATAAGCCTAACCACATGGCGGAAGGGGTTAACTGAAAAATCTAACTTTTTTACAATGTGACTGATTTGCTACCTTTCTTAATATGTCTTGGGATGTAAATGTAAAATTAATTAAAACCAAATATTACATTAGTGGTACTCTTTCGAATCGTTTCACATCGAGTCGATTAACTAACTACCAAATCTAACTAAATGCATGCAAAAGCTATAAAAGATGGGTTTTTTTGATTTTGATTAAGAAAATTAAACTACTTCTTTCTAGGATTTTTGATTATGGAGAAATCAATTAAAATGGGTTTGTGAAAACTATATGATGAATATGGATCTCTTGATAAATTGGGCAACCTTCCTAACTTCTAAAATGATATGTGAGTCCTAATCCAAGTTCTAATGTAAAATCGTAAGGCAATAGCTTTTAGTCCAGTTAACATAATTACTATTGATTCGGCGCATCGCTTGACAATTAATTAAAAAGAAAATTGTTAAATTCCAACTTGGTAGTAGAGTTCTTAACAAATACATGATGAGTCTCTTATTGGAAGTTTATTTTGACTTTCCAATTAGGAACCTAGTGGCTAAACATATATAAAATCGCACATGCATCCAACACATCGTAGGATTCAAAGTAAATTAGTAAATTTACCACATCAATCATATAATTCTAAGAAACAAACACTAGGGTCATACATATAAAAGAATATCGCTTGATTACATGCAAGACCGAAAGAAATTCAAAGAAAGCTTGTTCCAATATCACATATATATACCAAAGCACAATGAATTAGAATACATAGATGAAATTGGATAAGGAAAAGCAACTAATAAGCTCCCCAGTTATGATAACGAAGCTCTGGTTGCCTTTCTCTATCAAGATCCTTACAAAGGTGCCTAGCCACTCATGCTCTCAAAACAACAGCCCGCATATTGAATTGATAGCTCCATAAGAGTGTGATGGTAGGTAGAATTTCGGCCAAAAGAGAAGAGGAGAGGGGGAGAGAACGAAAATTTTAGAGAGAATATTATGCCAAATTCATTGGTCACCTATATATAATGCAAGAGGCAACTTAAAAACTTCCAAAATGACTTACGGTGTCCTATTCTGACTACGATTAATAAATAGGAAAGATTTGAGGAAAATCTAATCACTCAATCTCAAGAAATCTTGGTCAAATAGGAAATAGTGATTGGAATAATCAATTAGAAAACTTCTTAACCTCAATTAGGTCTAGGGTTGCCTATTCTAATCGAAGATACAAATAGGAAATATTTTAGGCAGACCCAATCAAACAATCCGATCAAAATAGGCAGTTTCCTATTCTAGTTGATTTTTACCGATTAGGAAAGTTTAAAAGCCAATCCATTAACCTCAATCAATCTATTTTTCTAATCAATGGTTTCCAATTGTGCAAAAGATTCCTATTTTGGAAAAGTTTCATTTCTTGCATAAGTTTCCTATTTTTACTTTGTTCTTACTTAGATCCTCATTCTTTGTACATATAATGGAAATTTTAACTATATGTGAAGTATTTCAAGTTTAAAAACAATAAACGCATGAGTTAAAAGGTTAATATGCTCAAATTATAATGAAAATACAATTAACTCTCTAATATTGGACCCTGAGTGTAAAATTGCCTAATTCCCAATGAATTTGCCTAGAACAATTGCTAATTTCCCATAATTAGTGGAAAAACATGTAATAATCAAGCGTAATAATTGAAGAACCAATGTTTTATATATATATATAAATATATATATATATATTACAATATGTGCTACATTTTGTGTCTCACAATATTTTGAACAAGATAGCTGGTAACTTCTATAGGAAGATACCTATGTCTATAAAATAAATACTCATTCCAGTCCTAAATCTAAAATATATTTATCAAATTTGATTAGATTAAGGATATTAGTTTAGTTAAAATCATATGATATTACTAAAGCACCCTAACCATATACCATTATTCTTACCCTCCCTCTCTTATTTGCTTATTTTTTAGGAATATCAATAGGGATAATCTGAGAAAGATTTGAGAAAAATTAGAAAAAGATCATATATTTAAAACCAAACTCATATCATCCAATATGTCTTATATTTAATAGCCAAGGCCACCCACAGGCGTTGGTCATAATGGACTTTGGGGAAGAATCAAATGAAAAGTTAAAATAAGCGCCACTAATTTGATGAATTTTTGGAGAAAAAAAATGTGATTATGTGGGTTCGGGAAGAAAATATTCTTGAACAGAGTGCAATCATGAGGGAAGCTTTTTGGTCTCTTTGTACTCCCAAAAAACCCCTACGTGAGAGGCTTATTATGAGCTGTTAAATATTTCCTAACCAGAAACTACATTATAAATTGGAGTTTTTGTCTGGAAATAAGAATGACTATATTCGTTCAAATATTAAAATTATTGGCCTGACTAATTTTGTCCACGAAATTAACTGACAAAGTTCCACCATTATAAGCAACTATACTCCACACAATGAATAATTTAGTAAAACTAACAAGCTTGATTTTAATGGTATAAATTATGACTACTTAATCGTAAAACTAACAAGCTTAATTTTTATAGTTGAAATTAGAACTACTTAATCCTAGAATCTCATATTTGAATCCATATAAACATATAAAAATCTTTTTTTAGAAAATTACACTAGTTTAAAGCCGTAAAATGCTAAAAACTCGTTATATATATCTATATATATATATATTATTCAGCCCAATTATTAAACTTGTGAACAGTGCACATCTTTATTTTTTTTTTTTAAAACCAAACACATCTTGAGTCTTATTTGTTAGAATCTTAAGTTTTGATGAGGACTGTCCCCATATAAAACATAAGTAAATAGAGTGTAAGTTACCTTTGAATTTAAACAAGTAAAATCTGATAGGTAACATATTACTATCGCTAGAGCTAAAGACTATCGCAAATGAAAAGCCCAACAATAACTAATGGAAACTTAGCTGAAAATCTAAAGTAAATATTTCTATAGCTAAGTGTATCCCTATCGCTAATAGACAAAGAGCCATAGCAAATGAAGACTTAGAAATAACAAAATTAATATCTATCGCTAAATCCTTCACTATCGCTAAGAGGAATCCTATAGCTAGAAGTTCATTGATAACATGGATAAATGAAAGGAAGAACAACTAGCAAAAAAATGAACTAAGTCTTTGAACTAATGGAATCAGCTAGCGATAACAAATGATGCTATCGATAACAAATCTAGCTATCGATATCTGTATACTTGAGGAAATATCATAAGTTACTCAGATAGCTAAACAAACATGCGATAACAAAGGTCACTAGCGATAACGCATCTAGCTATCGATAGGAGAATGCTCATTGTAATAACATAGACAAACTAATAAGCTGATACATTGAGCTAATGGATAAGCTTGCGATAACATCTGCTGTGCATTACATGATTATTTAGCTGACAGCTCAAGTGTAGGAATTATACTATGCAGTTAGCGATAGCAAAGCATGCTAGCGCTACTGAAAAAGCTGTTATGCAAGTACAGTTAGTACAGATGCTCAGAACGCTCAGTCTACATCTCTCTTACCTCACCCTACGCTAGAGCAGAAAGTTAACTTCGATGAAGTAATTGCATTAATTGCCAACGGCTATGAGCTCTCAACGACCATATTCAAACGGCCTCATAAAGATGAACGCAATGGCAAATCTGAGAAGAGATATAAATACAGAACTTGAGCATTTATGTAGAACTGACGAAAAACAAAGAATACTCACGAACACATTCATTGCTTTCTGATCTTTGTATTTATTGTTCTTAGTGATTTTATTTGTACTTAAGTGATTATCATAATCTGTTCATTAAGTGAACTTTATTATTGAAATCCTCTACTGTTTGAGGTTGTTCTAAAGCTTGGTGCTTTGAGAACAGGGTAATAACCTTACAGGTAGTAAGGGGGAGTGTTTAGAGTGATTCTAAAACTCTGTAAAGGTTGGCAGGTGAACCTGTGTTGTAAAACCTGTGGTTAGTGGAACCCAACGAGGAGTTGGAGAACTGGACGTAGGCAGTGTTGGCCGAACCAGTATAAAGATTGTGTTGCATTAAGTAGTTTTTAATTTTCAGAAGCACAATTCACCCCCTCTTGTGCGATTGTCATTCTCATTATTAGGCTACACGGGCAAATCTTATATTAATACTCCCTCCTGTTCTAATTATAAGATCACTTTAACTTTTTTTTGGAGAAATTATGGATGCAAAATTAATCACTTTAAAATGTTTATAATTATCTTTTTTCCTCAAATCTAATTTACCTTACTTATAATCTATCGTATAATTCAATTATAAGTAAGATATGTTAAAATTAAGTAGTCTATTTGGCTTTCTTAATCTCCATAAAAAAGTCAAAGTGATCTTATATTTAGGAACCGAAGTGGTATAACTTTAGGAAGTTATATACTTTAACCTTGATTTTATGATATAGTTAGATTTGATTTTATGATATAGTGGTCTATTTGGCTTTCTTAATCTCCACAAAAAAGTCAAAGTGATCTTATATTTAGGAACCGAAGTGGTATAACTTTAGGAAGTTATATACTTTAACCTTGATTTTATGATATAGTTAGATTTGATTTTATGAGTTTACATGAAATTAGAGATGAATAACATTATTCCAAAATTTCAACCATCTAACTCTATTTTTTATGCTCCCCCTGGTCCTAAATATAAGAACTATTTGAATGGGTGAGTTTGATCCTAAATATAAGACATATTTCCAATTGTTCACAATTTTTCCCTAATAATGCTTTTCAATAATAAATAAGCAACAGAGGAAGAGTAGAGACAAAGGTAGATGGTTATTGGTTTGGGTGTATTGGTAATATTATATGATTTTATCTAACTTAAATAACATCCTTAATCCAATCAAAATAAGGTAAACAGGTCTTTTATTTAGGACATGAGGAGTATATTTTTATTAGGTACTATAAATTCTTCTAAATATAACATGACACAGTATATCGATTCATTTATTTTTTAGGAAATATCGTATATATTAAGTAACTCATACTTGTTAATAGAATATTGATTTTTTTATATATGTAAAATGATATTTGTAAATAATGACTATTATTGGTATTGGTATTGTTATTGTAATGTGTAACAGCCCAAGCCTCGCTCAAGATATTGTCCGCTTTGGCGACATAGCTATGCCCCTCACGGTTTTGTTCCTCACGGTAGGGATAATGGCCGAAGCCTCCCACACTCACCCGTGAAAACGCGTCTTGAGAGGAAGGAGAGCCTAACACCTTATATAGGCTTGGGACATCTTGAACCCAGCTTATGTGGGACATTACAATCCACCCCTTGGGGGCCCAGAGCCCTCGCTGGCACACTGACCTAAACCTGGCTCTGATACCACTTGTAACAGTCCAAAGCCTCGCTTAAGATATTGTCCGCTTTGGTAACACAGCTATGCCCCTCACGATTTTGTTCCTCGCGGTAGGGATAATGGCTAAAGCCTCCTACACTCACCCGTGAAAACGCGTTTTGAGGGGAAGGAGAGACCAACACCTTATATCTCCCTACGACATCCTGAACCCAGCCAATGTGGGACATTACATAATGGACCTTAGGTTTGTTGGGCCTATATAAAGGCATAGTCCCTCTTATTGTATTCATTCTATTCAGGTCAATGAAATATTATTTCCAGTTTTCATGGTACCAGAGCCCTAGGTTAGGGATGGACCCAATCTGTTTCTTGGATTAGCAAGGATCGGAGCATACTTAGCCCGACCTGATTCTTTTCCTTTCTTGTTAGTTTTTCTTTGAAGTCACAAGCTAGGGCTCGAAATCATGCTATCAAATCGTGGATTCTTTTCCTTTCTAGCTTTTCTCTCCAAACTTGAAGATTTAGGGATTCAAAGCTTTCTATGGAATCGACGAGTTAGTGTTTGAGGAACTTTTGAATCTGACCCTTTCCTCTCATGCTTTTCTCTGCAAAATCGCTGTGTTCTGTTTTGCTTCACTGCCAACGCATCAGAGATTCGTTCTGTTTCTCTTATCTCGTTGATTTGAGAAGCTAGTTTTGTTGCAAGATCGTGAGGCTTGTTATCTGATCGAGTTGATTGGACAGAACGGCTAAAGGAAACAAAGACCTTTCCTTCTTCTTCGAATGGTGCTGGTATGGATTTCTCCCACCCACTATTTCTTCAAGCTTCGAACACACAAGCCACCACTCTTGTTACTCAAGTTTTGTGTAAGTCTGAGAATTATGAAGTTTGGCATCGTTATATGAAGATTGCTCTTTCAGCGAAAAATAAATGGGGACTCATTAATGGAAGCTGTGTTCGAGACCCTAAACAACAATCTCTTCAAGATTTATGGGATAGATGCAATGCAGTTGTCCTGTCTTAGTTAATTAGCTCTGGACAAATCCATCGCATTGGAATAATTTTTGTGAGCAATGCACGAGCTGTGTGGCTAAAATTAGAAGAAAGATTTCACAAGCCAAATGGTACACGAATCTTTTCCCTATGTAAATCAATCTCTACTCTCACATAAGGTATCCTGACTATTTCAGAGTACTTTACTAAGATGAAGGATTTATGGGATGAATATGATTGTTTGGTTCCATTCCCATCTTGTCAATGTTGAACAACCAAAGAATACTCCAAAATCAACCAACAGCAACGATTACTTCAATTTCTCCTTGGCCTCAATGATAATAATCATCAAGCTCGAACCCAAATATTACTTCAGACCCCTATTCCTAATGTCAATCAGGCGTATTCGCTTATTTCCCGAGATGAATGTCATAGGCTTACTTCTTCTTCAACTAAGATAATGTTCAATGACAGCATAATCATGACAACTAGAGGAGATCGCTTAGGTAGGGGTTGAGTTAGAGGAAGATCTTTGGATGAATGTACCTACTGTCATAGAAAGAGGCATAAGAGGGATACACGTTACCATTTAATTGGTTTTTCACATAGTTTTAAACGTAAATCACCTCAAGATCCTGTTATTAATCATCTCTCTAAAAACTTGTCTAACTAAAATTGAGAAGAATTCTCTATAGCTGTTACCCAAACAAAGAATTTTCTCCACCACTTACCAAGGAACGATAAGATGAGATTCTTCAAATTTTGGGAAGAGAGTCTACTCCAATCTATACTAATCCCAGATGACATAGTTGTAGAAACTGTTTCAAGTTTAATCTATACTATTCCTTCATCTCTAACTAAATTACATTGCATATTGGATTCTATTGCAACATGCCATGTAGTGAGTAGCTTAAAAAGTTAGGTACTATTGATACATATTTAGGACCAACTTGAGTGATTGAATTTCCTAATGGAAACATGCTAAATGTTACATATATAGGCACAGTTAGGCTTTGGGATGATAATATATTAACTAATGTTTATTATGTTCCTGGCTGTTACTTTAATATTGTTTCTATCTCTAAGTTATCACGAGATGCTCAATGCATAGTATCCTTTTATCCTGAATTTTGTACTATGCAGGGCATCTCAAGTGGGAAGGCAATAAAGATTGGTAATATCTGTGATGGCCTTTACTTTGTAGAGAAAGATTTAAAGCTGAGCACTATTATGAATGTTGATTAGTCTGATCATAATCTTTGGCATAATCGTTTAGGGCATTCTCCATTAGACAAATCAAGCATACATAATCAATTAGGACATATATCCCTTATACTACTACTAGAAATTGTGATGTATGTGCAAAGTCTAAGCGAACTCATTCACTCTCTTATAGTAAATCCTCCACCATTCATTGTTTTCAGCTGATTCATGTTGATGTTTGGGGTCCCTATAGGAAGCCAAGTTATAAAGGAGATAGGCATTTTTTTGACTATTGTTGATTATTACTCTTGTTGTGTATGGACTTTCTTGATGATTAATAAAAGGGATACTTATTACCATCTTAAAAAATTTTGTTGCTTATGTTTCTACTTAGTTTTCCCTTGACATTCAACGAATTCACAGTGATATGGTCTTGAATTTCTTAATTTTTATTTGAAAGTGTATTTTAATGAAAGAGGTATTTTGCATGAGCTGTCATGTCCCTACACCACACAACAAAATAGGGTCGTTGAAAGTAAACATCAATATTTGCTTGAGGTTGCTCATAGCTTGCTTTTTCACTCTCATGTTTCTTTAAACTTTTGAGGGGACCGATTAGAACTTCTAGATATTTGATTAATTTTCTTTCCTCTAGTGTTTTGAATAATAAAACTCCATATGAAATTTTGTTTGGTGTTCAACCATATTTGTCTTCTTTACGTGTTTTTGGTTGTCTATCTTATGCTACTACCTTGAATAACCATGATAAATTTCAAGTAAGATCGGGCCCATGTGTGTTTCTAGGATATCCTTTCAATCACAAATGATATCTTCTTTATGATATTCATACTAAAACTCTATATATATCCCGTCATATTACTTTTCTTGAATCTACTTTTCCTTTTAAGGATGCTTTGGGCATCAATCAAGGTGGAGTTCCATTCACTAGTAGCAAGGTGATTGATCCCTTCCAATTTGAGTCTGAAACATCTTTTGTTATGATAAGAAGTGAAATCAATTATCATAGCCCACATGAAGATGAACCAGAAGAAGTACCTACTGGTGGAAATATCCCTGAATCTTTTGATATACTCGGCCAATTAGCAAGAGGAGGATTCCTTTATGAATGAATGATTATTCAAGTACAATTAATAATACATATCAATCATTGGTTTTGTATGTAGGTTCTATTGACACTAATATTGATAGTATCAAAAGTAAGCAAGGGGTGAAGTATCCTATTCAATCATATATACCCTATTCTAACTATTTGTACATTATAAACATGTTTTGTCTAGAATTGATGCCTTTGTTGAGCCTTGCAATTTTGATCAAGCTGAAGCTGATCCTAAATGGGTAGAAGCAATAAGACTTGAAATTGAAGCATTAGAGCAGAATGGTAATGGAAACTTGTTGATCTTCCAGAAGTTAAAACACCTATAGGATGTTGATGGGTATATAAAATCAAATATGATGAGAATGGTAATGTTGATAGGTATAAAGCAAGGCTAGTAGCAAAAGGGTATAGTCAACGTGAACGTATTGATTATTTTGAAACATTTTCACTTGTTATTAAGATTGTTACTGTAAGAATAGTACTTACACTTGCTGCTATGAATGGATGGAATCTGTTTCAAATGGATGTATACAATGCTTTCCTTCAAGATGACTTGAATGAAGATGTATACATGCAATTCCCACAAGGGTTTGGTAATACAGAGAATAAAGTTTATAAGCTTACTAAATCATTGGGCTAAAGCAAGCTTCCAAACAATGGAATGCTAAACTCACTAAGGCATTGTTAGATGGGGGTTTTAGACAAAGTAAGTATGATTGTTCTTTGTTTATAAAGCAACAAAGTTCAAATACTACTTTGATACTAGCATATGTTAATGACTTGGTAATTACTAGAAATAATTTGGAAATAATTGATGAGGTAAAGAAATATTTACACAATACTTTTGAAAATTAAGGATTTAGGGGAGTTGGGATATTTTCGTGGGATAGAAGTAGTATGGTTCAATGTAGGTATAGTTCTTAATCAAAGAAAGTATACACTTGATATTATTTCTGACATGAGTTTAAGTGCAGCAAAACCTGTCAGCATTCAAGTTGAACCGAATTTGAAGTTGATAATTAAACTGAAAAAGGAGAAAGACGACCCACAGTCGAAGGAGCCAATTGTTTACAGAAGATTGGTAGGTACGCTATCGTATCTTACCATAACCAGACCTGACATAAGCTTTATTGTGCAGTGTTTGAGTCAGTATTCGCAAGCACCAAGAAGATCATATTATAAAGCTGCGAGAGGGTTGTTAAATGCCTTAAGACTACTCCTAGGCTTGGTATTTTGCTTTCAACATCAGGGTAGCGGCAATTGAATTGCTATGTGGATTCAGATTGGGGAGCTTATTCAAAAACATGTCGGTCAGTTACCCGATATGTGATACGATTAGGAGGTTCACCGATATGTTGGAGATCCAAGAAGCATAATACTGCATCAAAGTCTTCCGCTGAGGCTCTCTCTTGGAATGATTGTTTCAGAAGTGACTTGGATAACTAGATTATTAAAAGATCTACGAGAAATGATACTGGAACCTGTACATATATTCTGTAATAGTAAGGAAACAATTGATATAGCTAGCAATACTGTTTTTTATGAGAGGACTGTGCATATAGAGATTGACTGTCATTTTGTTAGAGAAAAGTTGCAGCAATGTGTGATTGATTTACAACTTGTCAGACGTTAGGAGAAGTTGGCTGATATTTTAACCAAAGGTCTTGGGAAAGAAGACCATAATAGGCTTTTGAATAAGTTAGGGATTATGAATTTGTATACTCCCAAACTTGAGGGGGAGTGTTAATAGAATATTGATTATTTTATATATGTAAAATGATATTTGTAAATAGTTAGTATTATTGGTATTATTATTGTAATGAACCTTAGGTTAGTTGGGCCTATATAAAGGCATAGTTCCTCATATTGTATTCATTACATTCAGTTCAATGAAATATTATTTTTAATTTTCAATACTAAATGAAATAAAGAGCGTTACATGACCATTAATGTCAATAGATTCTTGCTCACATAATGTGAAGTGGTTGCATGCAATATGTACAATCATAATTAATTGTTACATTAATAACCCCTTCACCCCAATGATTAACAACATAAAAAATTTCCTTTGATATATTATTGATTTATTAATGAATTAATAATCAACTAGAAATCATAACCATGATATATAATTATATATAATGTTTCGATTTAATTAATAGTGTAAAGGTCAAATATGCTTCCAATTATTAGAGCACATGGGGTAGGCTTTGGCAGTGAAATTACAAGCTGTATGGCTGGCTACTTTTAATATATATATATATATACACACACTATTCCTTGACTTTTAGATTGTTAATTAAATTAACTTATTATCAGTTATTAATGTGATTAAATATTGAAAGGAAGAAACTAGGCAAGTCATTGGGCTGTGATGTAACCAAAAATCACCGATCGTGAAAATATCAAAGGATTTCCCGCGGTTTCGAACATAACAGGCAGCCACAAGCCCCTTGGTTTTGTAAGTTTCTTGTGGTAGACATGGCACCGACCTACACAAACATTATTATATTCTTCTTCTTGTAATATTTATAATTTATATTGTTATTTTTAGTATTTGTTCTAGACAAAGAAGAATACAAACTAGAAAGCTCGTCAAAAGATAACAATCTAAATATATAATGGTTTAGGATTAAAAATACATATGTGATTTTGTTAAAAGATCGTCTAATACTAAGTACTCATTTTTTTTATCAAAAGTAACTCTGAACTTCCAAATTATGATCAAAAGTCACATTTATGGTTAAATTATGGTAAAAAATATATATATGATTTTGTAAAAAAGTTTGTCCAGCACCAAACGCTTTCTTTTCGGTCATAACTGTAAGTGTAACTTTTGATCATAATTTGGAAGTTCATGGTTACTTTTGGCAAAAAAAAAAAAAAAGCACTTGATGTTAGACGAACTTTTATCAAAATCACATGTTATTTTTTACACTTAACCTTATATATAATATCAATTCATTTTTATTTTTAGTATTTATTTATTTGATGAAGAAATATGTGGAGCTGACAAATGCATATATGTGGTCCATGTCATTTTTATTCTGGCACTACTACAAAAAGTATTTTTAACGTCACAAATTTTGGGGGTTTTCACGTCACTTTTTCAGGGGACATTGAATCAAGTGACATGGAAAATGGACTTTTAACGTCACATAAATAAGTGACATAGAAAGTCAGAGAAACAACGTCACACATAATATTATGTGTGACGTTGTAAGTTGCTCGGAGAAAGTCACACATAATATTTATGTGTGACGTGGTTTCCAGGAAACCATGTCACACATCATATCTTGTGTGACGTGGTTTCCTGGAAACCATGTCACACATGATATCTTGTGTGACGTGGTTTCTTTTTTTTAAAAAAAAAAAACGTTTTTAATTTTTCTATTCCCCGTTGATATTCAGCAATTTGAGAACAAAAACCTATTCAAACTAATTTACAAGACTTATAAAACATTTTAGCAAGTATGCAATATTTGCAGCAATTACAACGTAACAGCATTTGCAAACCAATTTACAATTGAACATTAAACATTCTATGGCAGACCAATTTACAAGACTTACAAAACCATTAAATATTCTATGGCATTTTTTGCAATTTACAATTGAGAAAAAAAGGCAGCAGATTTAATTATCAGGAAAAAAAAGGAAAAGAAGGAACCTGGATGAAGTGAAGCTGCGAACGGAGGCACGATTGAAATTGTTGAACCCGATAGGAGGAAAACAGAGCTGAAAAAAAACCTTGAACAAGTAAAAAAAAGAACCCTATAGAAATTGCATATTTAATTACCAGAAAAAAAAAGGAAAAAGAAAAGAAGAAATGAACCTACAGCTGGAGGGTGAGGGGGATGGGGGGCGGCTGGTGGGGAGCTGTGGGGGGAGAGAAGGGGGGAGCTGTGGGTTAGGGGGTGGGGGAGCTGTGGGCACCAGGGGGAGCTTGGGGTGTTGGAGGGGAGAGCTGTGGGCGTTGGGGGGGTAGGGGAGCTGAGGACACGTGGGGTGTGGATGAGGGAGAGTTGGAGTTGATGTTTTTGTTTTGGGGGGGTGGGGATGGGAGACAGCTGGAGTTGATAGTTTTTATTTTGGGGGGGCGCGAAATGAAAAAATTAAAGTGGGGGGGCGGGAAATAAAAAAAAAGGAGGGGACGGGTTTTCCACGTCACACCAAAATTTTGGTGTGACGTGGAAAACAACTTTCAACGTCACACCACATTTTGGTGTGACGTTGAAAGTGGTTTCAATGTGGGAGGGGGGGCGGGAAATGAAAAAAAAGGAGGGACGGGTTTTCCACGTCACACCAAAATTTTGGTGTGACGTGGAAAACAACTTTCAACGTCACACCACATTTTGGTGTGACGTTGAAAGTGGTTTCAATGTGGGAGGGGGGGGGCGGGAAATGAAAAAAAAAAGGAGGAACGGGTTTTCCACGTCACACCACATTTTGGTGTGACGTTGAAAGTGGTTTCAACGTCACACCAAATTTTGGTGTGACGTTGAAACATTTTCCATGTCACACCAAAATTTGGTGTGACATGGAAAGTGCTTTTCAATGTCACTTAATTTAAGTGTGACGTTGAAAAGTTTCAACATCACACTTAATTTTAAGTGTGACGTTGTTTCTTTCCTCTTTGTTTTCAATGTCACATTTTTAAATAAGTGACGTTAATTGGTGACATAAAAAGGGCTTTTTGTAGTAGTGTGGGTTAATGTAAAAATTTTCCTTAACATTGGTCAAGTATACTATTATAGCATGTCTCTATGTAATTCAGTTCTTTTATTTTTAAAGTTAAATTGTAAAAGTTAAAATATACTTTTAGTCTTTATATTTGCGTCAAGTTTCATTTCAGTCACTTTTAATCATTTTTGGCAAACATCGTTGGTTTTATTGAATGGAAAATGTTGATTCATCAAAACTAAAAGATAATTCTATAATTAAATGTGGATAAAATTGTTTAAATCTAATTTTTTTTGATATAATCATTCTTATATTTTAAAAATTAGTCATTTTTATCCACATTTAATTATAGAATCACCTTTTAGATTTGATGAGTAAGTATTTTCCGTTAAATGAAACTACCAATGTTAACAAAAAAAGACTAAAAATGTATTTTTCAAATATAAATGACTAAAATAAAATTTGATGTAAATATAAAGGATTAAAAGCATTTTTAGCCAATTATAAATAAAGGAAACAATTTTATATTAATAAAAAAAAACATCCCGTAAAGAAGTATCGGAAAAAATTAAACAGATGGAAACATCCTATGCATTGAAGAGAAAATTGGAAAAGTACCTACTTATCTTAGTGTTATTGGGGTACAACAGTGATGGGATTTTTACGGACTTATTCTCAACACTCTTCCTTAGTGTCACGCGTCCAATAATTGAATATTCGTCTTTCTTACTCTCTAGTGAACGTGAGTTCCACTTTCATCTGCGGCTTCTTATCATCAATTTTGTTCACTCTACAGTTGCACATATTTGGTCAAACGGTGGGACTAAACCAATATAATAGCTATAAAACCATTGCTACGATTTAAAAATTTTATAGATAATATTGAACCCAAAAAAACCTAAGTGACAACATTGCTTATAACTAATATCTTTGAGATCAAATTTATACCTTAACAAAAATGAAGTAGATAATAAGTAAATTGTCCAACTCATCATATTTCGTCAGTTAACAATCAAACTTAACTTTATTAACAATTGAGATGAGATTGTCATAATTTTAAGACTTTTAAGGTAAAATTGAACTAGAAAATTAGAAAAAAACTTATAAGGCAACTTAGTTTTATATGACAACATGTGGGGCAAAATTTCACCGTAACTCAATTTAGTATTATACACAAATTTTGTTCAAGTAGACTCAATATCCTCATATTTAGCATAGGCTAGAGGTGGGGGAGAAAGCAAAAAATATATACATTTTTTTTTAAAATCATAATATCAATATATACCATATATATTTTGCATTATTCATAATACAAGAATACTTTTAATTTATGAATTTTTTTATATAAAATATTTTATAAATGTAACAGTACAATTTACATGTATATATATACACACATAAAATACACTGAAACTAATAGCTGAACCTGAATTATCATTGTGCTTGTTGGCATCTGTGAATAATAATACATACCCAAAAGACAAAAGATAAAACAGCTATTGTGACATTAAATTAATTATAGTTAATAATTATTCCTCTCTGTTAATTATTAGGATAAAATTAGATCCTCTAAACTTAATCATTGTGCTGTTTTGTTTTAAATCTTAATTATATCACTAGTGTTGGTTCTCCTCACCTCAGTGGGCCCCACATGCAACCATTTTGAGGATATAGAATACAGTTTTAGTGTGGGATCATATTTAACGGTGATTGATTATACTTGTGGGTTGGGATTAGTGGACGATATTAGTCTCTTATATATAATAGGATGAACTAAAGTTTAAATTGTAACTAGAATATGTGGTCATATTTAATTTAATGTCCAAAAACAAAATTACCTCTAGTTCGCATGTACCTTAAAAATAGTGCTTAATTTTGGAATTCATCCTCAAGTTTATCAAAAGAAAATAATTTCTCTCAATATCGCAAATCAATGTTTAAATTTACACCCAAAAAAAAAGTATCCACGTCTAAAGTTAGATTGCCTCATCTAAAAGGATCCACTTGCAAAATCAATAAAAGATTGATTAAGTTATAAATATTTATTCTGAGTTTTAAATATGCATAACTTTTTCATAATTTATTTTTAATATTTATCATATAATATAATTTATAGATCAGAAAATATATCATTCTCATTATGAAGTGTAAAAAATTTATATACTTTATTTTTATTATAGTGCATGAGAATTTGTACGCAGCGAGTTGTCTTTTTATTTTTTATTTTTGGATGTCAGGTGTTAAAATTATTAATTCACAATTAATTAAAGAAATATAATGGGCCAGCCACTTGTACGTCAATTAAGGTCACTTTTGAGTGTGGCTGATAATTTTGAGGGAATATCAATTTAATATTTTATCACGTCCGTTAATGTAAGCTTGTACCTTAGAAAAACTAATATATGTGATCTTGACAAGTTGCCATCTTTGATTTTGAAATTAATTCGTTAATATTATAAGAAAAAATAGCGGGATTCCAAATTATTGTAATGATTTCAGATCAAAAAACTTATTTTAATGTTTTTTTTACCGTCATCAAAAGTTCATTTGTGGTTTTATTTTTGCTTTTTTTTTTTTTTTGCCAACTGTGGTTTTGTTTTTGCTAACAAAAATTCATTTGTTGTTATTTATTTATAAAAATAATTTTTATAAGAAATTCGTGCGTATATGTAATACTAGGTTAATTTATACTAACATTTATAATCATCTGAAAATTAAAGAGTTAGTTTTAAACATATATGAGAAAAAAATTTGTTTTGATTAATCAATCGAAAAATTATAAAATGTAAGCCTTAGGTGTGGAATAAATTTGTGCATGGGTACTGTCAATAAAAAATTAAATTTGTGCATGAAGAAAATTTGAGATCAAAGTCAAATTAAAATTATAATTGTGAAATTACTCTGACGCAAAATTACAGATTTTTTTTCGATACACACAAAAAAAACTTTTTTAATCCTCTAAATTATGGATTGCTAGTTTTATTTCAAAATGTTGGTGTTAAAATTTTAAATTTTAACAAAAAAATTTTAAATTATAAAAGGTTAATATAATTTTTGGTCTCTCAAATTTGCACCCATTTTAGCTTTGGTCCCTCAAATTTTAGACTAAAGGCTTTGATTTCTCAAGTTTAACTTGCTTAAAATATTGGTCCATATAGATTAATAAAAGTCTGAAAATTTTACCCTTATAAAGACTCAAATCCCTTGTTTAAAACTTAAGGGATGAAAACTGAAATGAAAACAATTTTCATTAACAAAAGATTATTTTAACATAATGATAAAATATTAAGTTTAATATTAGTTTTTAAAACAACAATAATTGGAATTTATAAATGATTATTTGAGACTAATGATGTTAAGGTTAGAATAGTAATAATATAATGTACCATAAAAAATTAAATCAAATCTTATATAAAATTAGAGGACTACATGTGTAATTTCATCAATAGAAAAAACAAAAAGAAAATGTAGGACGTAATGCTGAAGACAAGTTGAGAGATGTGTGGACTTATGTGACTTCACGATGAAGCAAAGAAATTAATTAAAGTTTCTTGCATCAGCACTAAAATTGATTATTAATTAATATTATATTAAAATTTTGAGAAAATATCGAAAAAGACTTTCAAAATATGAAAAGACAGTGGGATATAGCAAATTTTTTTTTTAAAAAAAGTTAGATGTCATAGGCCCTATATATTCTTTTGCATATTTAGTAAAAATAATCAAAATTCCCCTGGTTAATTTTTTTGAAAAGGGCCTACCCACTATCATTTTGTTTAGGGGCATTTTGATCATGTCCATAAAATTTGCAAAAGGATCATAGGTCCATGTCCATGAAATCTAACTGTACTTTTTAAAATTCACTGTATCCAATTGTTATTTACATATTTCAAGAGTCTTTTTGTGGTATTTGTCCAATTAGCTTTATGATTGAAAAGAAATAAACCTAAGCAGAATATTTAAGAAAGATACTTAAGTTACTAACAACCCCTCACAGCTAGCAATATTGGATTTTGATATGTAATAATAACTAATTATTCAAACGTAACAATGATAATGACTTAAGTGGGATTCAATTAGAATGAATAATAATTAAATGCCCTAATTAAATTAAACAGCACAAATCAACTTTTCTCTTTTTAAATAAACTCATGACTATTTTCAAACAGTTAGGGCAACATAAATATAATATTGATATTCTAGAGTCTAGACAACTACAACAGAATCATAGAATTCTTTTAATGCATTGGTATTTTATGACAGATTTTACCAGCAATGTTAAATACTACCTCCGATCCTAATTATAAGAGTCAGTTGTCTTTTTTCGAGGAGATTAATGAAGTAAATTATATCACTAAATCTTAATATATGTGACATGTAATTAGATTATATGATAATTTATAAGTAAAATAATTTAGTTTTGAGGAAAAAAAGACAAATATAAATAATTTAAAGTGGTGTATTTTGCATCCTTAATTTTTCCAAAAAAGACAAATATAAGATCTCCTAGGTTGATCAGTTATAAACAATGTTTATATTGAGGTAAACAATGTTTATAAATATAAATATATAATATAAATATGTGATTACTCTTCAGCTTCGTATAACCTGTTTTTACTCTTTTGATATTTTTTTACTAGATATTTGAATTTAATGGGGCCCATGAAACTTTATTTTTATTTCTTTAACATTTCTCAGCACATTAATCTAAATAGTTTAATACGTTATCAGTACCTATTATGCATAACTCTAAGAAGTAAAATCAATTTGCATAAACTCTACACATATATATTTATATCTGTGTAAAAGATTGAATACACTTAAAAAATTCATAACGTATTTTTATAGAGTTGTTTTTAACCAAAATCAGTAAATTTATTTATGTAAAGCTCAAAATCTTAAAAACTTATTTACACGAAAAATGTTGTTTCAAAGTTTATTGGAAATAATATACCATCAACAAACTGTTATTTAAGGTGAAGCGATCTCAACTCATAAGAAGGAGAACATAAGTTTGAATGCTATGAAACCTACATGAATATATTCTACACCTTGAAATGAATTAGTTTTAAGTTCTAAATAGCTTGAGGATTATCATGTACCACTACAAATTAGATCTTGTGTTAAGAACAATAGGTCGCGTATAATTCTTATGTGTGAAATATAAAAAAATGGGTTGAGGTGCAAATGTTCATAGCTATAGGCACATGACACTAAAATCTTTTTTTACGTGTCACGCTGATTAATTAGCAAATAAATATGACAATCCAGGAAATTGTGCACAAATGCAAAAATTGTTATGTCAATCAATGTTAAACATTTAACAAATTGTCCTCATAAACGTGTTGCACCACATTTTCAGACGTATATATATAATATCTTTTCTTCTAATGTTTTATAATTCTATCACTTGATGAATTCGCGAGATGTACTTTATGTTTTTATGAATCTATTATATATTTACGACATTATTGGAGAGAGTTTTTTAATAAAAAATTTGATCAAAAGAGATGTGCATCGTTTTGGTTTGTTCCTAGTGAATTGGAATCGGATATGACATATTGCAGTTAAAATCGTGGAAGGTGATGAATAAAGGATAAGTTATTAAAATGTTTTCGAATCTTATTGCTTGAGATTTACTTGAATGAATATATATCACATAATAATGATATCAAGATAGGCTTTGAATCTTGAATATTTATATGTGTGTGTACACACACAAGTTCTCTCGTTTTGCTATCTTCCTTTTATTCACAGTTATTCACTATTTATTAATTGATATTTTTTTTTCCAAACTCGATCGAATTATAAATATTTGGTCCAAGTTTATGTACTACTTAAACGTGGACTTATTAAATTGAGCATGTGAATAGATAATTTTTTGCATGAGCTAGGATGTATTATTTTTGGGATTGTACTTCATCATGTTCTTAATATTAGATCACGTTAATAATTTTGGAATGATTAAAAAATATTTATAAACTATTTAGTTATAATATATGTTACATGTTGTTGGATTATATATTAGATTATATAAGTTGGCTAAATTAAGCTGAAAAAAATTATAAATATAAATACTTTAAAGTAATTTATTTTTTTTAATTTCTTCTAGTAGATCAATTTGATCTTACGTTAAAAATTAGAAAATGTATTTGATATGATAGAGCAGGTTGAAATTAAACTGAAACAAAATGTGGGGAGCTTGATTTTTCTTTAAAAAAAGGTATGTGATGAGCAATTTTGTAAAAACACCAATATTTCAAAATTCTTATAGATCATAAGGTATGGTTTTGAGATTTAGCATATTAGTATTTTTGGAATTTCAGAATTTTTGTGGTATTTTTAAGGGATCTTCCCAAAGATTTATACTTCCTCCATTTTTATATTTAAGTCTTGATCAAAATTAGATATATTCTCTGTGTTTTATATTTTTAACATGAATACATTATATTAACTTGTGAATTCATTGCTGTGGGTTTTCTTACTTTTTAATATTGTATAAAAACTCAACCCTACTGAGTTTGTCACATCAATGAATCAATTTCTGTTAATCTAGTTAAAAGTTTTGAATGGAATTAACTATTTGAATTTATTTATTTTTTCATTTATAAACTTGAAATGACATTATTTTTAGTTACAAATGGTATATATCATATTTGTACTATGTGTAATTTATACATAAATATCTATTTACTTATGGCTTAATGTTTTATATATTTAGAATATTACACTTTTCGGAGTTATATATGAATGTTCTGTGTATTTAAATAATAAAACATATTATTTTAATCATTGATGCATCTAATATTATAATGATCTCAATTTAAACTATTAATCCTTAAATTATTACCTGATTGGCTCATTAATGTATCTGATTTTTTTTTTTTTATCGAACATCTATCTAATTTTCATTACCTCACTTTTTGGGGACTTGTATTTTTCGAGGAGCAGAATGATAGAAATCAACATGTTTTTTTTTTGTTTTTTTTTATCAAATATAGAAATCAAGAACTTCAACTCTGAGTAATATGCATAAAGTGATCAGTTGATCAGATCTAATTGTTTGTGGAAGTTTGGGCCACCACCTCATGATTTAACCCATCATACTAAACTTCAACATAAATCTTTGAAATAGAATGTCATCGAGTATCAGAAAGATTTGATATGTATATGTTTATTTTATAACTATTTTATATATAGGATAATTGTGTGTGAATACATATTTTATAGTTTCATTAGGCTTTGCCTGCTTTTCATGTTTATTTTTTTAAAAAACGCCAATATATCATTACGTGGATAATCTTGAAGTTATAAAAAAACAAAAGAAATATATAATATATAGTGAAAATCATTTTGCGGGTATCTGCACTTGGACTTTTCACATTTTTAAATTTAGTACATATAAACCATTTTTCCTATCTAATAGAGTAAAGTCACATAAACTAACAGTGCAGACAGAATAAAGTTAAAAGGTTTAATAAAAAAAATAATGAAATATATTAATTAAATTAATAATTAAAAATTGAAATAAAGTATAAGTACACTAGCAAAATAGTTTTTCCTGATATATAACTCTTTTTTTTTATGAGAAATACTTACATACTCTTAGCGTATCACGTCATTCATACTCTAACCAATAAAAATATAACACCTACTCTAATTTTAATAGTAACTGTTATCCTTTATTTTTGGTTAAAAAATGAAAAATAAATGCTGAAAAAAATGATGACAGTTAGTATTAAAATTACATTAGTTGTTACATTTTTACTGACTAGAGCATAAATGACGTGGTACTCTAAGAGTATATAAGTATTTCTCTTCTTTTTTTATAGGGAGAATTGTATATAGGTCCCAAGCAAGAGAATTAATTTCAGAGAGGTCCCAAGGAGTTGTTAATAACAGCTATTAACAACTGCAATAGCCTTGATTAACAAGTGAAGGAGTTGTTAATGGACCTGTCTAAAATTAATTCTCTTGCTTGTGACCTATTTGCAATTCTCCCTTTTTTATACCCATAAGATATATAATCATACAAGTCGGTGCCCTAATGAAAAAATATAATAAAATGCAGTTCTCTCAACGGAGATGAGGACCAATGTGTCACCATACTCATATGACCATAATATAAAATTATAGATTTTTTAAATCCGTTTTGAAACTAAATTGAAAAAGTAACAACAAAGCACAACTAAATGATCCAAAATTAACAATTAAGACCAATAATGGTAATTGACTATAAATTATTAATAGCTAATTGAGATTAATTCAATACAATACACAACTACTTAGGGCTCGTTTGGTATAGTGGAATTGATTTTGATGGATATGGATATGGATATGGAAATGGATTTGGATATGGATATGAAAATGGATATGAGGTATAAAAGTGTGTTTGGTATGTGATAGAAATGAGATATAATTTTCATATGAAAAGACCAAAATATCCTCTTATTTTTTTATTAAAAAAAATATTTCCAAAGCTTCCCTTCCTCCTTTGCAGGAAAAAACAAAAAAACAAAAAAGCTTCCCTCCCTCCTTGGAACGCCAATCCTGCAACTTTCCTTCCCCCCATCAAATATCAAGCACATATCACCATTTTTTTAAGGCAAGATTGCAGATCTCTAGTCAAGCACAAGCTATTAGGCAAGATCCAATTTTTTCAGGTAACAGCTTCATCTCCTTCCTCCTTACTTCTTTGATTTTGCACTGTTCACTTTCAGGCAAGATTCAATTTCAGATCTTGCTTCATGCCTGCAAAATTTTCGGCCTCCACCACAACCACGACACTGATGACCAGCTTCTCGTCCATCAACTTTGGAGGGCTAGAGAAGGTTGCCGCCGCTGTTCCTTGTGCCACCATTGTCACACCGCCGTTGTCGAGCGGCGGTGGGTGAGGAAGAGGTCTCTGGCAGTGGTTGCAAAGAAGTCACCGGCGAAGAGGTTGCTGATTTTTTATTTTTTTTTGGGGGGGGAGATGGTATCCTGTCGGTGGGTGGGTGGGGGTACGAAGGGGTTGCTGATGATTGAGGTTGAAACAGGAAGGGCAAGGTAGAGATATGAGAGGTGGAATTGTAAATTTGAGCTTTTTAGATGGAGCCCAAGAGGTGGAATTAGCATGGCTTGGATTCCACCTTGAAACCAAATCCAAACCCTCAGATTTGTACCAAACAACCCAACTACATGGATTCCAATTCCATTTCCATATCCATGTGGCCAATTCCAATGTACCAAACATGGCCTTAAAGTTTGTGTATGTGTAAAGAGCATAAGCCCTTGTGAGTCATACCCTAAAAATCAATTGTTGGAGTTGAGGAAACAAGATCTTATAAGGCTCATTTTTTCAGGAAATATTCTCAATATGGGACTTGTGACAATGCTGTTGGAGAATAATTCAAAACTAATTTGCTTGTTTTTCTAGATTTTTTTAATTTGAATTTTAAAATTAAGTTAGGAAGTTATTTTATGTTTATTTGAATAATTATGAAAAATGCATTTGACGAGAATTTTTAGGTTCAGTTGTTAGTTTGTTTATTCTTAAATTATTTGTAATTTCCAAGTTGTAAACCTATATATTAGCTGTTCATGAATAATAAAATTGGGTCTTTTATTTTGGCATCTTTCTGTTTTCTCTCCCTCTATTCTGTCTTTCTTTTTTGCCAACAAACACAACCTCTTAAGAGTCAACATCCCCACAGCTCAACACTATGACTCTTTATTTGGTGTTTCATTCAACTCTTGCTGGTCAACAACATTTCATTTGGCGTTTCACTTGACCTTTTTGTTGGTCAAAACCCTTCGCATGTAGCAATCTCTAGTTGGCACTTGGTTATCTCTCAATAAAAACATAATTGTAACATGTATAAGTTTTTGGAAGAACCGCTATCATAAAGCTAACTATTAGAGTTGGAGAACTTAAAACTTTATAAAGTCTTTTTTCAGGAAAACCTCATCAATATAACACTTGCAACATGCTCAAAACCTCTCCATTGAGTTTCCTATCTATTACTCTATTACCCTCCATTGAGGTAAAACTACGTTATTTTATTTAAAAAAAATCTTGACCCCTTGAGGAAACCAATTTTCCAAAATTTATGCTCTTTGTTTTAGATATAAAATGATTCTCCCACATAGTTTTTAAAATAAAAAGACTCAGTTTAACCTCAATTAAGGGTAATGAACGGAAACTTCAATGAAGAAGTTGTGAACCGATTTGTAATGTCTATGTTTGGCTCGACTTATTTCTAGGAAATAAATACTTATTTTGGAGTAAAAGTAATTCATTTTGTTGGTAGTTTATTTTGCATGTTTGTCTCGGCTTATTGTCAATATGACTTATAAGTAACTTATACCTTATAAGTCAAAATAAACATAAGTTGTTTAAAACAGCTTATTTCTGACTTATAAGTCACTTATAAGGTGAGACCCACAAATTCTGACTTATTTTTCACATCTAATCACATATCCAAACATACACAATCTGATTTATAGAAAATAAGTCACTTATAAGTCACTTTTCACACAACCTATCCAAACATAAAAGTGAGTATTTGGTTTGGCTTTTTTGGGCCCAAAATGACTTATGGGCCGGAGAAGTCATTTTAGTGATAAAAGTTATGTTTGTGTTGATATAAGGTGGAGAAGTACTTCTGCTCCAGAAGTCCGGTGGAGAAGCCAAAAGCCAGAAGTTAAAAATTTTGACTTCTGGCTTCTGGCTTTTGGCTTCTGATGGACCCCACACCTTTTATTGTTTGTTATTTAATAAAGTGAGTAGGAAAATTAGACTATTAGACCCCTAAAAATTTTAAATAAGATATTTTCTTGTAATATAAAACTTCATTTTTATCTCAAAAAATTTACCATAATAATCTTTAATTATTTTCTCCCACAATATCTTCTTTTGAGCTAAAAATATTTTTTTTAAAATTATTCTCCTTAAAATAAGGGAGAAACTAAGCCTTTAAAATCCTTAACAAGCCCCAAATTTCACTTTTTCTTTCTAAACTATAAGAATATATGCATATTATATATGTATTATTTAATAACAATAATGCCCTTTTTAGTAATTTTTCATCTAAACTTACTTTTCAAAATAATCATCCAAACATGTTTTAAAAGTCAGATTGAAAAAAAGTCACTTCTAACATTACTAATCCAAACATAAATCACTTTTTACAATCTGACTTTTTTCCAAAAGTCCTTCTAAAAAGGTCCTTATGAAAAAAAAAGCCAATCCGAACACACCCGTCATTACACAATCTGATTATATATAAGTCACTTTTCCATAAGTCAATCCAAACACACCCAACATTTTGTGGAAACAAATAATAAAATACAAAGGATACTTGCTCCTATATAGGGAGATACCATAAGAGATTTCCCACGCACACAGGAAAGCTTATCACAGCTTCCTATAAAACTAAAAACAAAAATACAATTAATATGTTGGTAATTTATTATTGTTATTATTATATCATAGCAACAATCATTGAATAAAGAAAAAAAATTATAATATTAATAGGTCTTAGTCGGCAAAGTATGTGAATCCGACAATGGCCGGGCTAACCGCCAAGTTCAGAGTTTCAGGCAATCATTGACTATTGGATCATCATTTTTTATTTTACTTTTATTTTATTAATAATTTTGTTTTTGGTAAATTTTACTTAACCGCCCTTTTTAATATGATGATTTGACTTGTAATTGTTTTTATTTGTAATTATCGCCTGCAAAGAGCATATTTTGCCAGTTTGCCTTATGCTCACTCCGATCATTGCCCATTTTAAAATGTTGCTTATTTCAAAATCCTACTTGCAGGAATTACAAAAAGAAAAAGATTAAAGGAGAGAAACGATTTTACATTTTCTATTTTAAAATGATGAACAACAACGTAAATTATGTTTATTTTCTTTTTAAAAAAATCCTTTTGACCTCCCATCACCTACTCTGGCCGTAACAATACTTGGAATACCCGACACGTATAGATGTTTTGTTGGATGCTATCTTTTTATTTTTAAATTTTAACTCAATAATTGTGGTTCAAATTGTAAATCAACTTGTTGAGGTGATAAAAGTTTATTATTTTAAATAGAACTTAAGATTAGGCTGACCCAATTTTAAAGGATTAGGGCTTAAAAGACCTGAGTTTTAAAGTTTTTTGAACGAGTTTAAAAGACCTGAGCCCCTTTCGCCCTTGTGTTTGTGTATCTATGTTTTTAAATATAATAAAAGAGTATATATAACATATAAAAAATCATAATATCTACTTTGTACGTTTCTACATATTAAATAAAAGTATTGAATTTTCCGTTCCCTCTTTTTTCTATTCCCTCCTTATATTCTGTCTCGTCTCTTTCTCTCTTCTCTTCTAATCTTCTTCACTCTTTAATCTTTCCCTTCCTTCATCATCAAGTTACAAGTAATATAGTTTAGAAGTATTCATCCAGTCATACTCATAACATACTCTAAAATTAAAATAATCAAATCATTCCCTAAAGCTAAATTTTACAAATAACACAATGAGGATAAAATGAATAATGATTGATAAAGGGTTCACTTAAAGCTATTAAGGGGTGAAAATAGGTAAGATGGCTTGTTAGGAATATGTGGCATAGGCTGCAGTTGACACGGTATAACCTATTTCAAAATAGGAGTAAGTTCTTCATGCCTTTTAGAAAGCTTATTTTGCCTAACAAATCAGGTCTAAGCCTAACGAAAAGCTTATTAAATATAGGATATCGGTCTTGCCTTGTTAACTCAAGGTGTTACCTTGTTAAGTAGCTAGATTATATCATATGTTATCAAATATTTTGGATAATTTGGGTTGCGTTATTGTAATTTTAGATTGATGAAATTATGGCCTATTTTCGACCCGCTTAAAGGCAATATGTTTGAAGGGCTAGTCTTTTTTAAGCAGAAACATATGAACCCGCCTATTTAACACTTGGCTATTAATATATTTGAATTCTTAAAATTGTGAGTTTCAAGTAAGGTTTATACTTAAAATAAGTTTATGATATGCCATATACTAGAATCAGACCAACTTTTGTTAAAACAACTTTAATCAACTTTTTAATGGTAAAGCTTGATTTGACGAGTTTCCAACTATATCCTTGCTATAAATTAAATGATCAACTCATTTAGATTCTCACTCCATTAAAAGTGGCTCTAACAAGTCTACTTGCTTTTCAAAGACCTTGATTTTCACTCATAAGTAATTTAGCCTCATAATGTTGCCGGCTCAATAGGGCAACTCTATTTTCATGGAAGTGTAATAAAACAAAATATTTTGTAAATATGATTCTCATTTTGGTGATAAATGTAGGATATAGACAACTATTATGTAGATATTAAAAGGTCAATTAAATTAGTTATGTAAAAAACAAAATTTGCCAACTAACAATTGGTCGAGCTGGAAAGTGCTCTCGTTGGGAGTGGAGACAACCCTGCTTATGTGGGAAGAACTTATACCCTTTGAGTCTAGGTTAGTCGGTTGCCAATAGACGTCAAATTACCGTGAAGTATTTAACCCAAAAAACAAAAACAAAATTTGCGCAAGTTCTTTTAGAATATTATTTTTCGTTATTTGTATCGGAACTAATAATTTTTTTAATATATGTAATCAATAAAAATAGTTTGAAAAAGAAATTATTTTTGAGATGCAAGGGGATAATTTTATGTTATGACCTAAAATAAGTCTTCTAATTAGCCCATACTTTTAAGACCCATGGGATATATATATAAAGTATGGAATAATTGATAACTGATTTTATTGATTAATTAAGTCATTAAAAATTATATTACTTTGAACTCACACGTTTTTGTTTTTTCCGGCCAATGAACTTTGTATAATATCATAATTCAAACATTTTTTATGCCAGCAAGTAAGTCCTGAACAAATTCAAACATTTTTGTGTACTCAAAATCACAATAATCATATAATAATATGTAATCATTTTTTCCTTTAAAAAATATGGTCGTACACATTTTTGCAGTATGCCATATATATAGTTCTTTCTTTGATACGCTGTCACTATACATATAAAAAACAATTGATAAAGATCCATTATACGAATATAGACATTAAATCATATATCCAAATGAATCAAATCGCTGTTCTTTTCTTACCAAACTCTTTCAAGTTGATGCACAACTAGTTGTGCTCGTGTTCCACTTTTATTTTTCAACGTTTGACGAAAGCTAGCCTGATATGAAAGTCATTAATTAAAATTTTAATTACACGAAATCGTAAAGTAGTACAACAAAAGAATTTGCATACGTGTAATGCTTTATGTCCAATTATGTAATTTAAATAAATTAAACCTAGATATTTTTCCTATGCCCTACCTGAAATTAATTTGATTAACTGATCGAAATATCGGAGGAATAAAACCCAAGTCACCTTTACAAAGTCGATCAAATATGCTAGACAAAATCACTTGATAAAAACGATTGAATAATTCTTTTTGAATTTTAAAATTTCATATAGATGATTTTCAATTGTTAATATCATTACTTAATTAGTGAATATTGTTATTCAACTAGTTAAATTCTCCTATATGAGATTTTAAATTTAAAAAGTATTTATCTTTGATTTTTCCAAACCATTTAGTTGAGGCTGCATAATTCTCTCTTATTCTTCAATTTTTGCACATATTAGTAGATTTAAATGTTGAAAATTAATTTTAGATTTTAAAATTTCGTAAAATTATCTATTTGCCTATTCTACTTAAGGAAGACACACACATATGAAGAGGAAAACACAAAAATCCTTCCAAACATACAAATATCGATTCAACATCCTGAAATGATTTGATCACTATGAAGTACTCTAAATTCTAGTCATGGATTAATCATGTTAAATATTGTGGCAAAATTACCTAAATACCTCTAATTTAAAAAGCAAAATGACAACAATAAGTCAGGCAATGGCAACTAATTTTAGCAAAATTTGTTGTTGAATATAATGACTACAATTGTTTAGTAGGTAACAATTCTGACTTACCAAAGGCACTAATAACTAATTTCACTAAGGATAATTAGGTTATTTTAAAAATACTTAACTCCATAATAGTTTCTTCTAACATCATAAGAATTTTCACTTTTCGTTTTTTTTTTTTGGGGTGGGGGGTGGGGTGGGGAAGATAGATAGAGAGAGGTGAAATGAAATGGTTGTAGCAAAGCTATCTAGAACCACAAAGAATGATGGATGAACACAAGTTGTAAAAGAGGGACAAAAGGAATTGTAAAATAGGAAGCATCTCACGAGTATCGATCACGATTCAGTTCATGAACCCTTCAATTTTGTGTCACTTCTACACCAAATTTGATCTTATTAATTATTCAAACACCAAACCCTAAAACTTCCCTATATATCTAACTTTAAATTACCCTCTTCATACTCACTCCACCATACGTTACCCACTTTAATAATTTTCTTCCTCTCTCAAATCATTCATATAAGTCCATCACTCAAGCCAACTATATATATAAATATATCAGCAGTATTTTTTTATTTATTTGATTAAGACATTTTCATGCATGTAAAGCAAGCTAAGTTTATATTTTTTTCATAATAACTACTTGCTTTAATTTCAATATATTAATGAATGACTAATAGAGATTCCATTGAGGCCATGCAAAAATTTTTATCCATAAGATTCGATCTTATTTGAAGGGTATTGAATTTCTTTCATTCACCCAACTAGTTCCCTTAAAATTTGTATTATATACAAGAATTTTGGGAGAGTAGTTGTAATTCTAATTAAATTGTAAGAAACATAGAAGGGCGTGTCTAATGTATTAATTTCATCACTCAAATCATGGTGGCTTTCATCTAAATTGATTAAGAGTTGTAATTAGTAAAAGTTGAGCATGAGGTAAAAGTTTGAACATTAAATTAAGGGTTTCGGCCAAAAAAAAAACATTAAATTAAGGGCATCTCAGAAAGGACTTTCTGTGACACACCTGACAAGGATAATCATTTTTTTTTTAATGCTGATGCGCTAGTTACTAATTGATTTTTATATTTAAGGTTAAAGGTAGGCCACTTACATGGTTACTTTCGTTGTTATATTAAAACTTAATAAGATTTACTAAATTATTGAATTCTTAAAAGCATATTTAACTAGAAATGATACAGATTAATATTTCAGGTTAGCATTTTAATTTAGGCCAAAATCCACAAAACCACCCCTTGAACTCTGGGGCAATTGCATATAACCCCTTTGACATTTTAAAATTTAAATTTAACCTGCCTGAACTTTTATCTTTTTATTATGGACCCATTTACTGTTAACTTGCCATTATATTTTAACGGAAATTGCCATGTTATGCTTACATAAGACACATCATCATATCTATGTGGCATACTTTTAAAGTTATATTTGCATAGAACTCCCTTAGACTTTAGTTTAATTGCATATAACCTCCCTGAAATTTTAAAATTGAAATTTTTTACCTTCTTGAAGTTTTACTTCTTTAATACTAGGCCCCTCCATTAGTTGTTATTGTTGTTGTTGTTATAATGTCTATCAAAGTAGGCACTTTACTTTCATCATTTTCTTCTAATATTAAGATAATATTTTTTATATTTATTATTTATCCATTAAAATAGCATTTTTTTTCATAGAGAAACATAGAATAATAATAGGGTCAAATGTCATATTTGTCTCGGAAGTATGCATGGTGGATCATATCTGCTTGAAAGTTTTTTTTGGGTCCAATTTTGCCCCGGAAGTGTGCAAAGTGGATCATATTCGCCCTTTACCGTTAAAAATTTTTACCGATAAAGGGCGAATATGATCCATTTTGCACACTTACAGGGCAAAATTGAACAAAAAAATGGTAAAGGGCGAATATGATCCATTTTGCATACTTCCAGGGCAAAATTGGACCAAAAAATATTTTCGGGGCAGATGTGATCCACCGTGCATACTTCTGGGGTAAATCTGATCTTTAACCCATAATAATATTTGAAAGTTTACACTAACCAAAAACATAAAAATAAAAGCTCCACCTCTAAATCAACAAAAATATAAATTGCCAATATAAGAAAAAATGGATAGTTAAATATAAACATAATATTGAAATGGCTGCAATGATAACAAAAAATTGGCAGAAATATTAAAAAGACTGTAAAAATTTATCTTAATATTAGAAAAAAATGTTAACATTACATAAAATGTGCCTGTTTTGATGGACATTGCTAAAAAAGGTAATAGAGGGGCCTAATATTAATAGAATAAAAACTAAAGGACGTAAAATTTAAATTTTAACTGGTCAGGGAGGTTATATGCAATTAGACTAAAGTTCAAGGGAATTTTATGCAAATGTAAACCAAAAGATATCACATAGGATATGATGGGGTGTCTTATGTTAGTGTGACGAGGCAATTTCTGTCAAGAGATAATGGAAAGTTAATGACAGGGGTCTATAACAAAAAAAAAAGTTTAGAGAGGTTAAATTTAAATTTTGAAACATCGAGGGGTTATATGCAACTGTCCCAATGTTTAGGGGAGTTTTTTTTTGGAATTTAGCCTTTAATTTATTTGTTTCAATTCAACTTTTACTTTTGGGAAAATTCCAGAAAAAGACCATCGAATTACCAAAAGGACACTTCAGTATAACGAATTTTGGAAATGACGAGTCAGTACAAATCCGTACAGTGAGTGAATTGTCCTTTATCAAATTTAAAGGAAAAGTTTAAAATGCCCCTGGTTCAATTATTTCTTTTTTAATAATTGCTCACCAGCCACCACCGGCGGTGGGCCCCGCCACCGCCGACCGCCGCCTGCCGGTGGGCCTCCAGCGGGTGGTGGCCCGGCGCCACGTGGTGTGTGTCCCTTGTAAAAAAGGGATACAAAATGTGAGGGGGTGAGAATCGAACCCACCCCCTCAGCTTGGTGGCCTGGTGGCAAGACCACCAGGCCACCAAGTCCCCTCATGATATATATTACAAAAGTAATATATATACTATATTCCATTCTTTTTTAATATTTTCCCAGAAACGTTCAAGGGATTCCCAACTTCGTATAAGGGAATCCCAATTCTGTTAAGGGATTCCTAACATGTACATTACCATTTACCAACTTCCAAAATACTTCACCAACTCTTCCTTCTTGTTACCAGAAACGTTCAAGGGATTCCCAACTTCTTATAAGGGAATCCCAACTTCTGTTAGGGGATTCCCAACATGTACATTAGCATTTACCAACTTCCAAAATACTTCACCAACTCTTCCTCCTTGTTACCAGAATCGTTCAAGGGATTCCCAACTTCTCATAAGGGAATCCCAACTTCTGTTAAGGGATTCCCAACATGTACATTACCATTTACCAACTTCCAAAATACTTCACCAACTCTTCCTCCTTATTACTAGAATCGTTCAAGGGATTCCCAACTTCTCATAAGGGAATCCCAACTTCTGGTAAATGGTAATGTACATGTTGGGAATCTCTTAACAGAAGTTGGGATTCCCTTATGAGAAGTTGGGAATCCCTTGAACGATTCTAGTAATAAGGAGGAAGAGTTGGTGAAGTATTTTGGAAGTTGGTAAATGGTAATGTACATGTTGGGAGTCCCTTAACAGAAGTTGGGAATCCCTTAACAAAAGTTGGGAATCCCTTATGCGAAGTTGAGAATCCCTTGAACGGTTCTGGTGACAAGGAGGAAGAGTTGGTGAAGTATTTTGGAAGTTGGTAAATGGTAATGTACATGTTAGTAATCCCTTATGAGAAGTTGGGAATCCCTTAACAGAAGTTGGGAATCTCTTAACAAAAGTTGGGAATCCCTTATGCGAAATTAGGAATCCCTTGAACGGTTTTGGTGACAAGGAGGAAGAATTGGTGAAGTATTTTGGAAGTTGGTAAATGGTAATGTACATGTTGGTAATCCCTTAACAAAAGTTGGGAATCCCTTATGCGAAGTTGGGAATCCCTTGAACGTTTCTGGGAAAATATTAAAAAAGAATGAAATATAATATATATATTACTTTTGTAATATATATCATGAGGGGACCACCAGGCCATCAAGCTGAGGGGCCGGGTTCGATTCCCACCCCCTCACATTTTGTGTCCCTTTTTTACAAGGGACACACGCCACGTGGCAGCCCCACAGCGCGCCACGTGGCGTGGTGTGGGGCT
This sequence comes from Mimosa bimucronata, assembly GCA_037074515.1. Lineage (NCBI taxonomy): Eukaryota > Viridiplantae > Streptophyta > Magnoliopsida > Fabales > Fabaceae > Mimosa > Mimosa bimucronata. The sequence continues at coordinate 11,443,827 of CM073446.1, forward strand.
GCCACTTGGAGGGGGTGGGGCCCACCGCCACGTGGCGCAGGGCCACCACCGGTGGTGGCTGGTAGGCAATTATTAAAAAAAAATAATTGAACCAGGGGCATTTTGGACTTTTCATTTAAATTTGATAAAGGACAATTCACTCGCTGAACGGATTTGTACTGACTCATCATTTCCAAAATTCGTTGTACTGAAGTGTCCTTTTGGTAATTCGAGGGTTTTTTCTGGAATTTTCCCTCAACTTTTTGTGCTTTAAAACAAATCTATTTTTTATAATTGAAACTCGACTCACGATGAATTACTTGATAAACAAACAAGAAAATCCAATGAACAAGAATAAAAAACAAATGACACTTAGCTCGAGGTAACTAAAGAAAAAGGGGGCAACTATCGCATCCTTTATAAACTATTAAATTAAAGAGGGGTCATTGTTTTCGTTCTTTCTTTTTTGGCTTAGAGGTCGTTGGCGCTCATACTGTATCATTCTGATAATAGAGTATAAAATTATTAATTCATCTAAAATCATGAATTAAAATTATTCTTTTTTTTTTCTTGCCAACAGAATTAGGAATATTATTATATCATAAAAAATTTATAAATTTAGAAAACATAAGTGATAATTTGAGAAAATTACTATCCGTAGTTTGATTACTTAGAAAAAAAAAAGATTTCAACTTTATAACAGTTTTAGTGTTACTGATATCAACATAAAATAAAAAGATTTACGTAAACATATACGTAAAAAATTCAAGTTTCATTTTTATTTAATTATATTTAGAGTCATTAAGTGATGCCTTTTCTAGTATAACGGTTGATTGGTCAACTTGGGTAATAGCATAATTTACAAGCAACAAACATCACAAATTTAGAAATAAATGAATCATTAATGAAACACCCCATCTTGCTTCAGAAAATATCCTTGTTCATTCTTCCAAGGTGGTAAACAAATGGTATTTTATTTTTTTATTTTGTTATTTAATTCACCGAGACCAGCCACACACACACACATATATATATATATATGCGTGTGAATATAAATATTATATGCGTGCTTAACTTAAGCATAGAGAAACAGTTAGGAATCATCTCGATCTTTGAGCAAAATATATATTTGATACTGTATTTCTCATTTCGTCTTCAACTAACAATGTTCCCAGACAAACTTGATGCCTTCAAAATATAACCTGTTGTGGTTGACAAGCAAGATGGGTGTAATATTCTATCTCATATATATTCTCTCTTTATCCTAAATATAAGATCACTTTGACTTTTTTATGGAGATTAAGGAAGCCAAGTAGACCACTTAATTTTAACGCATCTTACATGTGATTGTATTATACGATAGTTTATAGGTAAGGTAAATTGGTTTTGAGGAAAAAAGATAGGTATAAACATTTTAAAGTGATTAATTTTGCATCCTAAATTTCTCCAAAAAAGTCAAAGTGATATTATAATTAGGACAAAAGGGAGTACACATTTATTTTGGTCCTTAGTAGAAGGTGTTTTTAGCACCTCATCAAAACTAATGAGCGTCATTAAGTCATTAACTTTGCTTTTAAATAAAAGTTAAATTTGGGGAAAATTAATTAGAGGTCCCTGGGAGGACACATAATATAAGAAAAGTTCCACTAAATGCGCAAATTAAAGTAGGGTCCTAATGGACCTCATTTTTATTATGTTCCAAACCCAAAAGACAGTTTTACCCTCCTTATTATAATTGTCTAAATGAAACACTCACTCTCATTCACTGTCACTCTCCCTCCAGCAGCATCAACGTGGTCAGCGAACTCAAAGGGGCTGGGAAGAGCACTTCACCAAGAACACTCCTTCATCCATTATCCATCTTCCATCTTCATCCAACTAAAATCAGGGACTCTTGGATTTGTCTCTTCAACTAGTGGTATGTTGAGAAAATCAATTTCCCATGTTTGTTAGGAATCTGATTTGGGATGAATATTTTAAAACAAAGGTCAAACTTTCCATATAAATCTAATTTTGGTTGAATGTTTGAACATAAAACATGCTTATACCCCTGTCTTAGTGATTTTTTGTTGCATTTATTGTGTAAGTTGGTTTCTCATTTGTTGTTGATGAGGGTTTGGGTTGGTGCTATGTTTAGGGGTGTATCAGCTCTGTTTTTTTATCCAAAAACAGGGGAAATCCGAAAAAGGCTGTAGCTTTTTTGGTTTCCACATCAGTTAAAATTTCTATTGTCGTCAGAGCTCAAATAGTTGTTATTGCAGGTCATTCAGTTGTAAATGACAACTTTCTGGAAGACAGTTGAAATTTTGAATGAATTTTATTGGGGATGGGTTTTGTGCTCTGTTATGTTGTTCTAAGATAGGGGTGTAGTAAAAGGTTGAAGCTTTATTGGGTTAACACCAATGTGTTGGTATTTTAATAAGGTGTTTTCATTACTTTAATATAAAGTTGTCACAGATGCTCATTAAGTCGGTATGTCTGGTCATTTACTTGTGAATAATAATGTTCCTGTGCAGGATGAATGAGAAGATGGCGGGGACATCAGGGAAGCATGTAATATGTTTGTTGCATACAGGTGGATGATTTATAAATGGTGAAGAAGGTGAGATGCAATATGTGGGGGGGCAGTACCATATAAAGAACCATAAAGGAAGGCACTACTTATGGAGATTTGAGAACAATTGTAGCATCAATTGGAGAGGGAGCTAGGGGAATAACCATGAAATTTAGAGTGTGCTTTGATGATACAACAACTTATGTGGACCTTGTAGATGATGAAGGAGTGGAACATTTCATCAACTTTAACAGAGAAATCGGTCATATATTTGTATGTGAGTGTGTGGATGACAATACACAACCAACCAGAGATGATGGAAGGAATGACGAAAATGCGTAAGTTGTAATTATAGTTTCAACTTAGATAATATGTTGTGACTCATTGATGGACACATTGTGAAAAGATGTTATTATTAACAGAATGTGTTGTAATTCCTATATGATGTATTATTATTAACAAAAAGACTAGCAGGACGACCAAAGGGGAAGATAATAGAGTCACAATTTTAAAACAAACATGTCTACTATTGTGGAAGATGCCATGAGGCTGGACACACCGCCAAAACGTGCAAGAATCGAAATCCAACATAATGTGTTGGATATATGTGTGCCGCTAATTTTTTGTATATATTTGCCACTTTTTGTAAATGCATATGTCATTGTTTTGTAAATGACACACACAACCCTCAAGCTTGTTTTGAAGAGGGTGTGAAACTAGTGTATAGTGGCTAATTTTTTGTTGGACTACTTGTCCATGAATTTTAACTGGTGCTGAATGGCAAGTAAGTTGTCCATGAATGGTAAGTTGTCTTTAATGACAAATGTGAAATGATTATGTTATAACTGATTTTGTTATGAAACTTGTTATAATTGCCCAAAACATTGTTATACATGCCCAGAAGGTTGTTATGGACAGGCCAAACGTTGTTATAATGATAAGGTCGTGTTGTATATGTGTATTAGTCATAATCTTGCTACAGATGACAAAGACAATCCCATTTTCTGTTATCCCTGTGCTAAAAGTGCGACATTAAAGAAATTAAATGACTTGTGACAGGTGCCCAATAAGTTGTTACACATTGTCAGAAGGTTGTTAAAGACAGCCCAGAAGTTGTTAGTGCTAAAAACTTTTACACATTGTCAGTTGTGCCCAATAACTTGTTACTAGTGCCCAATAACTTGTTATGCATTGCCCAAAAGTTGTGACGATAGAAACCCACTTTCAGTCATCCCTATGCTAAAATGCAACTTTCAAGAAATTAAATGACTTGTGACAGGTGCCCAGTAAGTTGTTACACATGGTCAAAAGGTTGTTAAAGACAGCCCAGAAGTTGTTAGTGCTAAAAACTTTTACACATTGTCAGTTGTGCCCAATAACTTGTTACGCGTTGTGTAACACCCCAAATTTTAGAAAATAGAAAATAGGAAATTATTTAAGATTTTAGAAATGTAACTAAAATATTAAAAAGCATTGAAAATGAATTTATGATGTTTTAGACATTTTTAATGAATTTTAAGGCTTATTTTCTTTAAGGAACAAAAAGAAATAATTAGAAGATAACACTTAATTTGGAGGAAAGAGATAATAAGGATTTATTTAATTTCTTGTGATAGCATTTAGAAATTAAAAAGCTTTATAAATAAATTTATGATGCCAGGTGTATTTTTAATAATTTTTAAAATTTATTTTATTTATTAATTGAGGAAAAATAGTTAGAAGATTAATTTAAATAAGGGAATATTTAGAATCTTGGGATATTGTTTAGTAGTTAAAAAGTCTTATAAATAAATTTGGAAATTAAAGTATATCTAGAGAAATTATGTTGGGAACAAATTCAAGTGTATTTGTAAATGGTAATGGTAAATAAAATTATCATTTAAGGACAAAATAGAAAAAGAGAAATAAAAAGAAAAAGACAATATCTGCCCCTAGTTGAAAATATCTTCAGTAATGGTAGAAGGGGCAAAATGGTAAAGTACCTATTAAAAATATCTCCTCCTTCCTTATTTCCTTCCTTCCCCACGTGTTACATTCCTCACTATGTTCTTCCCTCTCTCTTCCCTCCGTCTCTCACTCTCTCGTTCTCTCCTCTGTTCTCTTTGGTTTCATCGAACTCGAGTGGCGAATCTGGCGAAATCAGTGGCGATCAACGGCAGGAGATGGTGGAAAGCTTGGGTTGGCTTTGGGTAAGCCTTTCTTCTTCGTTTTTCTCTCTTTTCTGGTCTGATTTCGAGTGAGCTTAGGGGAGAGCTGATGCGATTTTTGGGGGATTTTAAGGTTTTTGAAATTATAGAAATGATACTTGGGCTTTGTTTTCAACGATTTGAGGAGCGATTTTGAGTGAGGATTCGTGTTTCCTCGGGTCGCTTCAGAAGCCCCAAATTGGATCACTATTCATCGACATTCCTCTTCAATTCTTCATCCAAAACGAAATTAATTAGTGCTTAAATGATGTTAAGTATTGATTAAAGGTTTTATCGAGGTTGCATGTCCGATTTCGATTTTTTTTCTCTTGCTTCTCTGCCTGTTCAATTCTCCCATGTTTTGGCCGAAAATATTGTGCTCTTTCTTTGTGATTTCTGTTTCTGATTTTGGATTAGGAAGGATAAAATTAATGTTAAGGGTGAAGGATTAAGGTTTGGTGGAATATATGAAATTTTGGAATTTTTCTATTACTTTCCTGCTTGCTAGCCGACGGGCTTTAGGTGAAGAAAGGGAGGAAGTGAACTTGCTAATATTAGATTTTAGTTAGAGGTTCATTTTGTGAGATTGAATGGTTTTATATGTTGAATTTTTGCTAGGCAGTTGGAAACTTACTGAGGAGTACTATGTTCAATTGAAATTGGACACAATTAAGAAATAATGGTGTCTTGTTTGGTTGATGTTGTTATGCAGGGTGGAGGACTTAGGAAATTGAATTTATTCTAATTGATATGGTAAAGATATATTGATAATTTTGTTAAGGGAGAGATCAATTGCAGTTTATTAAGGAATGGGAGTACTGTTAAGTTGGGGGATTAGTTAGAAGTATTTATTTTATTTTGGGGATTTATTGAATATGGATTCTGAAGTTTGGGAAAAAAAATATAGTGATTAATTTGATTATAGAAGTGATGAGATAGGAAGATGATTGTTGAGGTTAAATGTTATGAATTTAACTTTGGAAATTTGACAAGATAAAGGTGTATATAATTGATAAGGATTTGGGATTTAAACTATAGAGATTGTACTAAGAATTCTTAGTGATAAGATAAATTGATGTTAAATAATTTTGGTGATACAGTGAGAGCATTAGAACCAAATGAGCAGTAAAATGTGTGTGTGTATTTGGAAGTCTTAAAGGGTGAACTTGGGGCTGGAATTTAGTATGCTTCAAAGGGTACTTTAAAGTTGGATTCAGCTAAAGATGGTGAATTTTGGAGCTTTGGGAAACCTTTCTGAATTTCTGAGTTTGATGTTAAAAGTTGTCATAAATCAGCTTTGTAGTTTCGCATTAGATCTGATATCTCATTATTTTCTTAAACCAAATGGACTCCCATTGCTTTGAAATTTTAGCAGTAGATGGTTTGTGAATATACCTCTTTCAGGAAGTCTTAATGTGCTTCATTTGGATATTTATAGCTCAAGTTATGTTTATGGAAGTCTAGACTGTTTTAGGGTGCTAAGGCTAAGAGGATAAAGTAGTTGAATTCAATTATAGTGCTCGAGGAATTTAAGTGTGAAACAAATGTTTGGGATTTTTTTTATAATTGATCATTGTTAATGAAGTTATTAGTTTCAGTTCTAAGAATATATTTTAGTTATTATCTTGGAAGAGATGCAAGGATTAACCAAGTATTAGTTGATGAAAGATTAGAAGCTAGTTTCAGATTTAAAGAGTAAGCATTTTCAAAAGGTTTTAACTAATTAAAATAAATGGGGAGAAAGTTTACTTGATTAGGCATTTTAGGCTAGGATTTCAATTGTTAGTAGAAAAGAACATGAATAGTGTTCATTTATATGTTAAATGCGTTAAGAAATTTAATTTGGGAGACTTGAGGATCAAATGTGAAGGTTGAGGTGAAGCTTGGATTGTGGAAGACATTAATAAATGTCAATTATGGCATTTTAAAATTGTATATGGATAATTTAAGTAGGTATATATGAAATAAGTTTGATTTGAGGTGGTAAAGATTTATGATTGTTTGATTATAAATGGATAAAAGAAAAGATTAAAGCTTGTAAAGGTTAATGAAGGAATCTATATGGATTCAGTTAGATAAATGATGTTGATTGTAAGATAGAAGGAGATTAGAGGTTGTAATTGATGAAGATGATTTGAGGATAATTGGGATTTTTCTTACTGTTATAATGATCCGGACGATTCATATAGAAATTGAGGGTGATGAGTTTCGACTTTGTATAGATTAAAGATTGGGTGAAATACATTGGTGATAATGAAGAAAAGAGATGATGAGTTTAAGAAAGGTGAATTATTAGTTTAAAATTATAGTTATTGTGTTGAGAAGGTTTTAGAGTTAAGATTAAGGATTTAATGATTGGTGGGTTAGGTAAGAATGGATTGGTTAATTTAGGAAAATAGAACAAGAATGGATTGAAGTAATTTGTTAAGGATCTAATTGGTAAGTTGGTTACAGTAACTTTAAAGGCAATTAGGTGCTGTAGCATAAGTGTTTACAGGATTAGAGATTTGAATTCTAAATATTTGGATTCAAATTTATTAAGGTAGATTAATATGATATTAATGAGTGTTTGGAGATTATTTACTAGTGGACAAGGTGAATGGTAATGGAAGAGGTCAAAAGGAATAAAGTTAAGAGGTAGAATGGAATAATTGATGACTTAAAAGTTTAAGAAGTCTGGATGTAATAAGTGATTGAGGTTTATGGATTTGAAATTCATATTCTATATCTAGTTTTAATATTGTGAGGAGTAAGTTGGAATCATAACTTGTATGTTGAAGTGTTATAATTTCTGAGAAATTATGGATTCATAGGGGTGTTGATTCTTTGTTTAGTTGTTCTGATGAAATTAAGGATGAAGCAGAAGATTCAAGGAAAGAAGTTAATTTAGGAGATTGGGATTTAATCTAGAATAATTATTTTAAGGACTTCTGGGAGAAGAGATTCTATATTATTTATAAGGATTAATTTTTACTTGATTAATTTCAGTTTAGATTCTAAGTGAAGTTTCGTATATCTAAAGGATATTATAGTGTGGATGGAGGTCGTAAATTTCTAAAAGTCTGGATTTATTTATGTGCTTGTTTCCATGTTCTGTTGCTCTGTATTTTTATATATATGATAGGAAGTAATGGTAGAAATAGAAACTGAATTTATCTATGGTTTGTTGGTTAGACTGAATGTAATAACTTGAAATCTCTGTTCTATTTGTGTTCTCTTAAATAACATTTTCAGTCAATCAATTGTAAGCCATAATCTTGACAAGATTAAAGCTATACTGTACAAAAATAAGGAATTAATATATAATAAAAGATGGTAATGGTTAATAGATTAATTATGGTTAAGTCATTGTGATTTTTATATTTAATTTTGGAAAAGATGATAATGATGCTAGTGCTGGTTGTCACCCAAGAGGGGGGGTGAATTGGGTGATAGGATAAAAGCTTTAGACTCTTTCGAATCTTCTCCTTTGTAAAATCATAATGAAGGCAATCTTTTCAAAACTGTTAAATGTACTAAGAAGATTATAATGTTTATATGCTGGAAACTAAGAGTTAAGGGAAGAGATAATGCAAACAGTATTTATCCTGGTTCGGTCTACCCTGACCTACATCTAGTCCTCAGGCTCCACCTGAGATTTCCACTACCCTCTTGTTTAAACCGGGCACAAGAGAAGCCTTTACAACCCACAAGTTTAGCCGGGCACTTGTGAAGCCTACCACAGGTTTTACGAACACAGGTTCACCTGCCAACCTTTTCACAGAGCTTTAGAATTCTCTCTAAACACTCCCCCTTACACCCTGTAAGGTTACAACCTTGTTCTCAAAGCACCAAGCTTTAGAACAACCTCAAACAATAGAGGATTTCAGATAATATGTTCACTTAATGAACGGATTGTGATAAACACTTAAGTACAGAATAATATATGATGAATTTACAACTCTAGAGCTTAACAAATTGAACAATGAATACTCTAGCTCTCTTTTTCTAATTTACTTGACTCAATCATTCATTCATCATTTCTGGGCTCACTAGGTTTTGCTCTTAATTAGCGTAATCCATAATTCTGTATAAAGCCCTGTTCATCATTATTTTCCTTTCGTTAGCTCTTGAGAGGGCAAGTCTTGATCTATTTATATCTTCACAGCTTGCCTTTTTCTTTCAGCTTCATGTGGCCGTTTGAATATAGTCGTTGGAAGCTTATAGCCGTTGCCAATTAATGCTATTCCTTCATCGAATTCAAACTTCTGATCTAGATTTTACTGTTCATGCATAGGCTGGGCTAGGAGAGAGATAGACTGCGCGTTCTGAACGTTTTCAACAAATGTACTTGCATAGCAGCTTTTTCAGTAGCGCTAGCATGCTTTGCTATCGCTAACTGCATAGAATAATTCCTGCACTTGAGCTGTTAGCTAAGCAAGTAATCATGTAATGCACAGAAGATGTTATCGCAAACTTAGTCCATTAGCTCAATTAGATAGAGACAATATCTAAGGAATTTTAAAGCATTTTCTATCGATAGACATGAGTATTATCGCTAGCATATTCTTTTAGTTCTATGTTCAGCGTACTAGCTATGTTATCTTAATAAGCATTCTTCTATCGATAGCTAATCTCATTATCGCTAGTTACTTGTTTGCTCATTAGCTTAAGGATACTGGGCTAGCTGAATATTCTAATTTGTTTTAGGCATCCTGTTATCGATAGCTAAATGTGTTATCGCTAGTTAACTCATTTGCTCTCAGGCACTAGCTATCTTAATGTCTATTATCTGAAGTACTCTGTTATCGATAGCTTAACCTGTTATCGCTAGTTGATTTCATTAGCTCTAGGACTTGGCCTATTTTTCTGCTAGTTGTTCTTCCTTTCATTTATCCATGTTATCAATGAACTTCTAGCGATAGGTTATTTCTTAGCGATAGTGAATGACTTAGCGATAGATATTAACTTTGTTATTTCTAAGTCTTCATTTGCTATGGCTCTTTGTCTATTAGCGATAGGCTCTTGCTCTAGCGATAGTGATCTGTTACCTATCAGATTTTACTTGTTAAATTCAAAGGTAACTTACACGTCATTTACTTATGTTATTTATGGGGTCAATCTTCATCAAAACTTAAGATTCTAACAAATGAGAATTAGAATAACTAATTGAAATAAATTATCTTAAGTGGCCTTTTAATTTTAAAAAGGACCAAAATATTTAAAGTAAAACCTACTTATATAAGATATAAAGAATGGGGTAGTATTAAGTATATTAGGACCCGAGAGAGAGAGACGCTGAATAATTATATAGAAGTATAGGTATTAATTTACTATTTATATATTATATGTCAATAGGTCTTGATAGTAACATAAGTTGAGGAGGTCAGTGGAAAGGAAAGGAGTAGATAAGAATTAAGCTTGGAGTTCAGGTAGCAGTTTATTTCATTACATTAATAATTGCATGTATTATTTTGTAAAATCTGTTTCAAGTTTACATTACGCATGAAGGTGGAATACCTTGTTAATTCCTGCATAGAAATTTATGGAGTACTCCAGGCTTAGGTGGTTCGCTACCCCTTTGCCAAACCAGTTAGTTATAGCTTTAAATGCTATAACGAGAAGTCCTGCAGGTAGAACCTCCACTAATTAACAAATATATTGTTATCAGTGGCTGGTAGAAAATGTAGCGCAAGAAGTATGTATAAGTGTATTATTTGCAAAGGTTTATAAAATGTATACATGGCAATGCATGCATGAAATTTACAGTTAATGACATAAACTGCGTTGAACTGCTGTTTTACAGAGAAGCTGATAGATAGTGAGATGGTTGAGATAAGGCAAGAGTGCTGGAAGAAGATTAGATGAAGAATTTAAGATTATGTTATAAAAAGTAAGGTTATTTGTATATGATGTAAATTTTGAATTATTAAATTAATAGTAGAAAGCATAGAAAATAGAATTGTATAAATTTAAAGGGATTTAAATTTCCTAAGTATCATGAATTGAGAATAGATACCCTAATAGGGTTAGCGTACTTTTAATTGTTTTATTAACCACTTTATTTTATAAAGAGTTTTAAATTGTTCCAATTTGTCCGAAAAGCCCATTCCAACTGACAGAAGGTTGGTTGAACGTTTTAAAAGAAAAAGTTTTAAATTTTCCGTATTTTTGGGCTTTTGACATTGAAAAGTGGTTATAATTCAATTAAAATTGCTATAATATTATAGAAATTTTTAGGTGTTACACGTTGCCCAAAAATTGTGACGATGGAAACCCACTTTCAGTTATTCCTGTGCTAAAATGCAACTTTCAAGAAATTCAATGACTTGTAACTGGTGCCCAATAACTTGTTACGCATGGTCAGAATGTTTGTAAAGACAGCTCAGAAGTTGTTAGGGCTAAAAACTTTTACACATTGTCAGTTGTGCCCAATAACTTGTTACTAATGCCCAATAACTTGACTTGTTACATATTGTCAGTTCCACCCTAAAACTTGTTAATAAAAGTTAATACATAAGTCATTCCTTCCATCATCTCTGGTTGGTTGTGTATTGTCATCCACACACTCACATACAAATATATGACCGATTTCTCTGTTAAAGTTGATGAAATGTTCCACTCCTTCATCATCTACAAGGTCCACATAAGTTGTTGTATCATCAAAGCACACTCTAAATTTCATGGCTATTCCCCTAGCTTCCTCTCCAACAATTGATGCTACAATTGTTCTCAATTCTCCATAAGTAGTGCCTTCCTTTATGGTTCTTGATATAGTACTGCCCCCCACATATTGCATCTCACCTTCTTCACCATTTATAGATCGTCCACCCGTATGCAACAAACATATTACATGCTTCCCTGATGTCCCCGCCATCTTCTCATTCATCCTGCACAGGAACATTGTTATTCACAAGTAAATGACCAGACATACCGACTTAACGCGCATTTGTGACAACTTTATATTAAAGTAATGAAAATACCTTATTAAAATACCAACACATTGGTGTTAACCCAACAAAGATTCAACCTTTTACTTCACCCCTGTCTTAGAACAACATAACAGAGCACAAAACCCATCCCCAATAAAATTCATTCAAAATTTCAACTGTCTTCCAGAAAGTTGTTATTTACAATTGAATGACCTGCAATAACAATTATTTGAGCTATGACAACAATAGAAATTTTAACTGATGTGGAAACCGAAAACGCTATAGGCTTTTCGGATTTCCCCTGTTTTTGTACGAAAAAACAGAGCTTATACACCCCTAAACATAACACCAACCCAAACCCTCATCAACAACAAATGAGAAACCAACTTACACAATAAATGCAACAAAAAATCACTAAGACAGGGGTATAAGCATGTTTTATGTTCAAACGATCAACCAAAAATTAGATTTATATGGAAAGTTTTGACCTTTGTTTTAAAATATTCATCCCAAATCATATTCCTAACAAACATGGGAAATTGATTTTCTTAACATACCACTAGTTGAAGAAGCAAATCCAAGAGTCCATGATTTTACTTGGATGAAGATGGAAGATGGAAGATGGATGATGGATGAAGGAGTGTTCTTGGTGAAGTGCTCTTCCCAGCCCCTTTGAGTTCGCTGACCACGTTGATGCTGCTGGAGGGAGAGTGATAGTGAATGAGAGTGAGTGTTTCATTTAGACAATTATAATAAGGAGGGTAAAACTGTCTTTTGGGTTTGGAACATAATAAAAATGAGGTCTATTGGGACCCTACTTTAATTTGGGCATTTAGTGGGATTTTTCTTATATTATGTGTCCTCCCAGGGACCTCTAATTAATTTTTCCTTAAATTTGCCCATGCATAATATCATGAGCTATACGTTCAAAAAGTTATAGAAGTTACAATTAATTAATGATATTTTCAATAGGAATAATCTTTAAATATATATATATATATTATATTAATATCTCATTTTTTGTTAAACATATTTCAATTGTGACTTATAAATAAGATTTAAAGACCATAGATTTATCATAAAAAGTGATTCATATAATAAGAATTAAATGGAGTATATTCCTAGAAACAAAGTGCAAAGGAAACAAAAATATATACTTCAATATCATAGTTAATATAAGACTCATTTGAGAGTTGACTATACTCTTAAAATATATATATATATGACATATTTTTAATTTTTGTCAATTTTCCCACATTAAACCCCATTGATACTCTCTCAACAATAATCAAGTAAGAGAGGGAATGTGAGAATTAAGGAAGATGATTTGGATGTTTTAGAAAATGTTATGTAATTATATTAAATAACATAACTAACATTCTTAATCTAATCAAACTAAGTATATTTATCCTACATTTAAGACTGGAGGGAGTAATATTTTTCCTAATGATATGTTATATGTGCGTGTGTTCTATAAGTCACACAAGCTTGTTAATTCTTATCATAACAACTTGCATTTATATATGGGAGAATTAATTAGAGGTCATTTGGAAGAAACATAATTAAGGTGAAGTCCCATGAGTTGTAATCATCAAGCCAAAAATTGTTATTGTTAGGTTAGAAGTTGTTATTTACAACTCTATGAGATTTCATCTTAATTATGTTTCTTCCATAGGACCTCTAACAAATTCTCCCTTTATATATTCATTCATTGTTAATTAATTAAACAAAATCCAAATAAACACATGATTTTATTTTCTTGATAATTAGATTAACTTATTAGGAGGCATAAAATAATGTTTGAGAATTTTGAATAAGCTTTAGCATGAGTATAACAAGCTGAATGCACAGGTTATCCACCCATCTAGGGAGATCATATTTAATATTTTGTTTTAAAATAAATACATTAAATCTTGTATTGACTTATGAAATTTTTAAAATTTTAATTTTCTTATTTTGTAAAGGTCTACGGACATTTATTTCTTAAAAACATGTATAAATTTATGGTAAAATAAAAAAAATTGAATTGCATCATGTTTTAAGGCTCTTTAAGATTATAGAAATTATCTTTCTGTTTTGTTTTAAAGGATTCATGCAGTATCTCATAACTAGTAGCTAGAGACTATTCAACGTAAAGATCACTGAAATGGGTTTTGTCTCTCCCAATAAAGCCTTTTCTAGATACTATCTTTCTATTTTAAAAACTTATACACTTTTTTTTAAAAGTAGAATTTAGATAAACATTTAACATTTTGAGTTTTAAATATGTGAAATTCCGCAAAACTCACTTCTTTTTGTAAAGTTCGTTAATATATATATATATATATATATTTAAAAATTAATTGAGACATATAAGTGGTTTTTATTTAAATGAGGTCAACATAATACATAGGTGTTGCAAATGAAAGCAATGCTCGTGTGTGTTTAAAAGATGAAAAACAAAGTATTTGTAATCTAATAAAAATGTTAAGGGTTTAAAAAAATAGATGGAAATATATATCTATTTAAATAAATTGTATAATTTCTTTATCAAATCTTAAATATATTGTTTACCCCGAAACACTTTATAAAAATGTTTGAGATTTGATTTAGGAATAATGTATTTAATGACACTAAGATAATGAATGAAGGTAAAAAGAATTGTTTTTATATTAATGCACAAGATAAATGGTACTCTCAAGCCTCAATTATAATACTACCCTGTCGATAATATTAGATCTTATTTTTACTGTAATTTGCACTATAAATTAAATATTATACTGAGAAGGGGATGTGGTAAGTTGTGGGAGTATGAAAAATATACAGATAGCTCATAAATACCAAAAGGTATAAATAAAGTTGGTCAATGATATGAGCTGACCTATCGTGAAATTGATGAATATAAACTGGGGTAAAGGGGCAAAAATACCTATGGTAATATCCCAAAAGTGCATCTGGTACTATGATAAAATCTTGGGTGTAAAAATACCTACCATAAATTTAGAATGGTGCAAATTTAGTCCTCCGTCAAAATAGAACAACGTTGACCGTGAGACAATAAATTTTGACTAATATATGTGAGTTGGCATAATGAGGTGGCAAGGAGAGTGGCTTGGACAATATCACATTTAGATAAAAAAAAACCCCACCCTTTCTCAGATTAAGAGAGATCAGATCGATTTGAGATAAAAGAAAAGCCCTACCCTGACCCCAGCTAGGGAACCATGATAAAAGCAACAGAGAAAAGCAAAAAAACTCAAAGAGGAGCACGAAGCAAACTGGAAGGAAAGGAAAAGCGATAAAGCAACAGGGAAATCGAAGCCAAGATTCCCAGCTAGGGCATCGAGAAAGTGACAGAGAAAGCGAGGTAGTGGGACTGAGGAGCGCATGTGACAAGATTCCCTGCTAGGGTAAGAAGGGACAAGTCGAAAACAAAGGTAAGCATCGAATGGGACCATTATTTTGTTCTTTTGTGGCTTATACAGTGAAATTCCTTCGAAACCCTTGATGAATTCAATTTTTTTATCATTGTACAGTGTTAATGGCTCCAAATGAGGAGGATAACAATGGAAATATGGATCCGGATCACATCAAGGGGCGAGAGGGAGATAACCCATCCATAGAGAGTGCAGTGAAGCAGGTAAATGAGCTTTTTAATTTTGCAATAAGTCATTGGAACCAACCAAAAGTCGGATTGCGAGATGGAAAATTGTCTATAGCAAAGAGTGTTAAGTGCTTGGAAGTTGGGGATGAGAACCGTTTTGAGATAACTGTAGGTGGAAGTGAGAGAAAGGAATGAGTCGAGGAATAAGTTGTAATAGATGTAACAGAGGACTTAGTGTCAATTGAGGGGTTTGATGATATTCATTTTGATAATTCTGAGAGTGATGATGAGAACAACTTGGCTGATAGTTGCAGCTCTGACACTGATGAAAATGTTGATGAAGAGTTTGAAGCTACAGACAATGATGGAAATGTAGATGGTGATGAGGATTTTAGCCTTGATAATGTTGACATTCCGAATGAATTGATAGGGGGATCTGAAAGTTTGCCCTTCTTTAGTGTGGGCATGAGTTTTGCAGATAAGGTGAAGCTAAGAATGGCTTTGGACAGGTAAGCAATAGTGAATAGGGTGAATATAAAAATTGCAAAGAGTGATAAAAGGTTACTAAAAGCATGGTGTGAAGATGGATGTTCCTTTGTTTTATATGCGTCAAGGGCCTGTGAGGAAGTAGGTTTCATTGTGAGGACATTAGAATTAGAGCACAAACGTGCAAGAGTTTATAAGAACCAAAGAGCATCTACAAGATGGTTGGCGGAAGAGTACAAGGAGAAAATTCAAGAGAGGTCGCAATACAAGATTATTGAAATGAAAAGGGAAGTTGAGCGTGAGCGGATGGTGAATGTAAGTATTCACAAGTGTAAGAGGGCCAAGAGAAAGATAGTGCAAGAAATGGAAGGAAGCTTCGAGGATGAGTTTGCAAATCTAGAATTATATTGTAATGAATTGAAGAAATCAAACCCAGGTTCAGATGTGATTGTGGAGTTAAGCAATGAGACCCTTAAGCTAGGTAGACTAATTTTTAGAAGGATGTACCTATTCTTCAATGCATCCAAGGTATGTCGATAAGTGTAATTCATTTGCACCTATCTCATGTCTCCTTTTAAGCTTTCTCAACTCCTGATTACATCAACCTCTTCCAAAAATCTTCGGCCCTCACCACTTCTTTGAAATTGGGAATTTTCATCCTGCAATCGTTCAATATCATCAAGAAGCGTTCGTATCACCAAGTTTGCCTTGTCACCGAATTCATCATTGTGCCACCAAAGTATCTACAACCACCTTCCTATCAAAGTTCAAACAACAATAAATTACATATTACATATTTCTAGTGAATCAAGACATGCTGACCCACACCGAACACAACTGCTATATATATTACATAATAAACTGCTATATATAAATATATATAACTTGTATAAATTACATAATAAACTGCAGTACTTGGCACTTTTATCCTGCAAATGCTTCATTTAGCACACTCCGAACACAACTGCTATATATATAAATATATATATAACTTGTATTCAAGTTTTTTGTTTCTGCAGAATTGGAAGTCAAAAATTTGTCTATGGTCTTGTTCATCAGGAATAGAAACATGGAAGAAAAGGAGGTAGAAGAGAGCAGAGGATGAAGGGGAAAAAATCTGGTGAAAGGCCGTGAAGAAAGAGCAGAGGTCGAAGGTTTTTGTACAGAAAATTCTGGTTTGATGTTGGGAGGCATTGCAGCTGAATGAAAATCACGGCAAGAGTGGCCGGAAACTCCATCTCTGACAACCAATCAAGCTCAAAACATAAAAAACTTACTTGGTTGTACTTTGAGCAACCATTAAACCTTCGACCTGGGTTGCAATTCATCCAGGATGTCCACCGAGGAGCATGAAGCCGGCAATAGCAGTACTCTTCGGCCCTTCATATTCTTCATCATGGCTACTCTTCCACCATGGGTTCCTTCTTGCTTGTGCTGTGCTCGTTGTTGATGACATGGCTTCTTCCTCAGCTCACGTTCCTCAACAAAGCCGGCAGCCTTCTCGAGTATATGGGCTTCTCCTTCTCGCGTAGATGGTGAGCTTTCTTCACCTACTCCCTGTCCGATTTTATGGCTTATTAGAGAGATTAGGTGTCCATTTTAATGCCCATTAAACCTTCCATTGCCACGTACGCAGGGTCAACACCTACAACACCAACCATCTGGAATCAATTAGTGGGGTCCACAAGTAAACTTAACGGATGTTTGTTCTATTTTGACGGAGGACTAAATTTGCACCATTCTAAATTTATGGTAGGTATTTTTGCACCCAAGATTTTATCATGGTGCCAAATGCACTTTTGGGATATTACCATACGTATTTTTGCCCCTTTACCCTATAAACTGATCTGAAATAGCAATTTCTTTTCTTACTTTCTTTTGTTTTTCTAGTTAAAGAAAAAAAGATCAAATCCCCTGTTTTGAGAAACCCTATGTATATATATATGTGTCTGTGGTGTGATAGGGTCCTCCAAGCTGATAGATATATAATACTCCATCGTTTTTAAATATAGAGTCTATTTACCTAATTTGATTGAATTATGGATGATACTTACTTTTGTTAATATGACATACTTACTCTGAAACACCTAAATTATATTCCTTAATCCCCTTCCCATCTTTCTAACTTGATCATTAGAGTACAAATGGGCGTAATTTGAGAAAAAAAAAGTGGACAAAAATTAGAAATAGATCTTATATTTAGATCAAAATCAACTCTCCAAATATGTTTTACATTAAAGAACGTTGGGGTAATTGCTTATCATTGTCATAACCCCGCTTTTTGTGTGCTTAATTATCCATTTTCCAAATGGTTTAAATGAAACTCCTACCTTTATTTTAGTATCACAGCAATTTCATGTTTATACAAGACTGGACAATCTACATTAAAAACAAGTTTCAAAGGCATACACCTTGTATTGCTACTATTTTCTTTGTTGGCCATGAATCATGATATCCAAACTTTTAAATGGGTGAAATTGTAATCTTATGCTTGATATCTTTTCTATATCTCTTGTCTAAAACTCATGCTGCGTTAAGTTATCCAACTTGCCTCAACATTTTTTGCATATTTAATTTAAATTATATCATATAATAAATTTAATTAGATGGCTTATATTAAGAAAAATTTCATATTTGCCCTACAAAATAAGTCTAGGGGAGTATATTTGCCATTTTCATCAATTAAGCCTATCTCTTGTTTGCCTTATTACTTTTGGAGGCATTTTCTTTTTATTTTCCCCATAATGGAGTAAAGTAATTTACTTTCTAGTTTCCACTACCAAATTTATTAATTATTGCTCTTAAGGATATAGTTGACGTGAAATAGAGAATCCATGTACAATTGTATATTGACCGTCAAGCAAATTGCAAACCAACCGTCAAGCCTCTTGCGAGTTGTACAACATTTTCTACATTTCCTTGGCAGACTCTTACGACCACAACTGTAAATTTGTTTTGTTGTTATTCATAAATTTTAAAAATAAAATTAATCAGAAGTTATAATATCTATAAAATATCGACCAAACAATTTCAAGCAATTTTTTAACAAAAAAGTGTCCGATTTTTTTTTTTCATGATTTGAGGGAGGGATAGTATATCTGAATTTTGTTTTTATTACATTGCCATAAAATATACTCCCACTGATCCAGGTAGGAGAATTATTTTCTTATGCTTATCAAAACCATCTTAATTAATTTATACTATTCAGATTAATTTTAGTGTAGATTCAATTTTTCTTTTCTTATGTTTTAAAAAACTTTTATTGTAATAGATACTTGGTGTAAATTTAAAATAATGATAATGTGACCATTTTAAAAACAAATTCATTATTTAAAACACTGAAGATTAAAAATTTTAAATATTGACTATCCAAATTATACTTCGTCTGTTCCTAAATATAATACCTATTTACTTAATTTGATTAGACTAAAGATGTTGATTAAATTAGTTAAAATCCCATGATATCATCAAAAAATCGTAATCACCTACCTTTATTCACACCCTCATTTTCTTGCTTATTTATTAAGTTGAGAAAGAATTAAAAGAGGTCTTATATTTAGAAAAATAACACACTTCTCCAAATAAGTCCTATATTTAGGAATGGAGAAAGTATTAAGCGCCTATATTTCATCATAGGGGTGAGCAATGAGAAACCACAAGACTTTAATTTACTTTAATTTTTGTCTCAAACTATAATTTTTTTCAAAAATACTTACTATTAATTACACATATTGAGGGATTTTTTCAACATAGTATGGGAAAAATTTTCAATATAAATAATTAAAATGGGTTTTTTTGGAGAATTAAAACACGTTTTTAGAAATAACTACTTAAACTAATTTTTTTAATTTTTTCAAATTAATTATCTAGTTTATATATTTACGTTACTAAAAAGTAGGACTTAATAACTTAAACACCTTTCGCACAAATTCATCATGATAATTTTACTTCATTTATGCAAGAAATATTTGGAAGTCAAGATCCCAAACATTATTAGACTTTCTCCCCCTTAAATGATTAGTAATATTATATCTACACGTGAATGGATATGGGGTATATTTTATTATTTTTTTCTGAAATTTAAAATTTCTAATTAAAAAATGAAGCAAAAATTACAATATAATTATCTTTTTAATTATTAATTTAATGTCTCAGATAAAAACAGATAACATAGTTATTTTGGTTTCGTATTTGTGATATGTAAGCGATGACATCATAAAAATGAAGGGTAATGAATCTTACATATAGGTAGGTAAATTAACTCCCCTTCAAAATGAATCTTTCGCTTTTTCTCCCAAAAAAAAAAAAAAAATTGTGACATGAACCAAACAAAACTGAAACGCACCTTTAATAAAGAATTTACTTTTTTTTTTTAAGAAAAGAAATACAATCTTATCAACAGATATCCATCCCAATGAAATACAGTAGGTAGAGAAAAAGAGTTGAAAAGAAAAAGGTTAAAACTACCTTTTTATTATGATAAAATAGATCTATTGTCCCAAAGAGCACTTATCAACATATATACATATAGATTTATTATCTGAAATATCACTAACACATTACAAATTCAAATAAAAAAGTATTATGATTATTTAAACAACATGATTTCATGTTCGACACACGTTATTCTTAATCAGATCACATAATATTTCTCCATATCTTATCGAAAATAAAAGAGTTAATTAAAAATTTGTTCTATTTGAAATATAATATCTCAACTTATTTTACATTCTAAATTTATAATTTTTTTCTTAAATTATCTCTACACAAATATTAAAGACCGGTTTTGAAAGTTGAGGGAGCTTCTCGTGCAAATATGCTTTGAATCGATATTTTCATGAAACCAAAATTTATGTATTCTTTGATTTAAAATATAATTCACTTTCAATTTTCCACTTAGCTTACTTAAACTAAGTAGCAGTTACGCTATTCAATCTTTCTTACATCAAATCCTTTTCCTAACTTTAGCCCTATTAAATGTGTCTCATCTCTATTATCTTTATCGGTATCCAATCTAACGTTATGATTAATAAATAGGGATATGAGATTAGGAAATAGTAAATTAGTAACTCTATTGGAGTGTTCAAAAGTTTTTACTAATTCTCCTTATTCATAAGCACAATTCTTGTTTGGAATTGTGAATCATACCTAAATTCACACAAATTAAAACAAAACTTATACACATATATTTACCTCATATACTGTAGATCATATAGATTGGATGCCTTTGAAGATTCTAATCACAATTCCAAACATATACATAGTGGACCAATAGTTTCTTTCACAGTACATGTCTTATATATTACATGAAGTAAATTTTAGAATTAATTAACTTAAGTAATTTATCAATTTCCGTAAACTATTCCCTCCAATCCTAAATATTTATTTAGTTGACTTTTTTGAAATATTCTTATAAAGCTAAATAAATCACTTATAATTCATAAGTTTGAATTTTTTTTCTAAACTAGTTTATTTGGCTTATAAATTAATATATAATCTAATAATTTACTATATATGTTATAATTAAGTAACTTATTTAGCTTCCTTAATCTCCTAAAAAAATTAAATAGGTCTTATGTTTAAGACCAGATGGAGTATTTATTCAGCTCTATCTTCCAAAATCCAACTAATATTAGAGGAGCAAGTATGTCTTCCACGAAATATTTAGATTAACTTATAGTTAATTGTTTCAACTTAACCAGCAGTTTCATATTCGAGTTTTGAATATGCGATATTAATAATTAATTAGATGTAGTGAGGTGGTATCTAATATTACATGTCTACATTCCATTGAACAAGTCTAATAATTGCTAGTGGTACTAAACACCGATAGATAAAAAAAGGTTGTGAGAGAGAGGGAGAGACTTTGGTGGTTTGACGTCCAAGGCCCGGCGGAAACACTACTTCCTTCTTCCGTATTCTACGGTGACAGGCAACTTCCACTTAATTACGACACCTTCTAATTAAATATTTATATTTTTTCTTTCTTTCTTGTTTCTTATTAATACCAGTATTTAATTATAATTACTTAATCTACTATTTCAGAATAAATAATCATTCTAACTTCTGGGGAAAAAAGAATAATCATTCTAACAATTTTGACACATTGCCAAAATATAGCAATTTAAAGTTTAATATTTTTCTTCTGGTAACAAAAAAAAAAGTTTATTACTTTTCATTCCCACCCACCTCACCTGCAGTACAACTTTTGAGACTCTACTAAACGGTAAATAGAAAATACTTTTAAAAACAAATTATACAAAATTGTTTTAATATTAATTATTTTTGAACTAAATTTTAATTGAAATTAAATAACTTAGCTGTTAATTTTTTTAATGATATAATATTTGTAATAAGTAGATTGTGGAGGTGAACCATATTTTTTCTATAAACACATATCCATTTATTGGAAGTAATCATATTCAACACATTGTTAAATAGTATATGATTATCGAATGTAAATATGTTGTGTAGGATTAATTCTATCCATTAGATACAACCATGTTGATGATAAAGTGAACCTTATTATTAATAGCATATGATTGCTTTTTACCCTTGTGAATGCGTTTTTATAAATTTTTAGTTATATAAGAGATTTAAACCTTAAACTTTTACCATTTTATCATGAGCTCACCAATACCTAACTTAGGAATTAGGGAGTATAACTTTCATGATAGGATATTGTATGGATACGAAGATGTCAAATTTTTCATGATAGGATATTGTATGGATACGAAGATGTCAAATTCTTGAATTTCCAATAAAATATAATATATTAATTTGATATTTTAAGCAAATAACAAGTGTTCTTGAAATGCAAAATCAAAGTCACAGGAATTTAGAGTTGTATCTAACCTTTTCTTTTTAATTAATCATTTTTATCTAGTACTTTCTAGGCTTAAATATATTGCTCAGGGGCTGTCAAATTTTTCCTGTCCCGGTCGTCCCGTCTCATTCCTGAGCATTTCGGGACGGGAAAAATTTGGGACAGGACAATTTTGGTCTCGTGACGAGATGGGACATGGGATAAGGGTGTCCCGTTCCTGTCCCATCCCGAATATTTTTATTTTATTTTTTATTTTTTATGTCCAAATTTTAAATCCCTTTCTCTAATTCTGATATACTCTCTCACTTTGTGCTTTCCCTCTCCCATCATTTTTTATCATTATTATCTCACCTCAGTACTCATCCCATTTGCAAATCACTCTTACCCCTCACTAACTAGTTTTGCTCTTAGTTCACTGTCCCTCATAGCCTCAGACATGCACCCTCGTCCATCTCAATAACTTTATGCCTGCATTAGAGTTCACAAGATTAAAATTGCCATTATAATAGCTTCTTTCCTTTCTTCTTTGGAGCATCCAGGTTGGTAGGTGGCTATTATTTTGTTCATTTGCCTTCTTTGTCTTCTACATTTGTTCAGTTTGGCCATTGCATTAATTTTTTGTTTTCATATAATCTGAAAGTTCAGTCTTCTTCTACATCCAATAACTTTTTTGTAATTCTTCTTTGGTTTTTTTGAATGCTTTATGTATTTTAGATGTTTGAGGTTGCATCTCTTTACCACAAATGATACAAAAAATTTTCAAAAATAATAATAAAGTCGGGACAATCTCATCTCGATTGGAATCGGGACAGAGTCGGGACGGGACACGGGACAAGAATCCTATCCCGACCACCTTTCATTGGGACGGGATGGGACGGGGTCATCCTGGTCCCGTCTCGTCCCGTGAGCACCCCTATATTGGTCTAACATTTTTTTTAAAAAAAGTCATTTATATTGATTTGTTAATACCTCTTATATTTTCAAAACATTGGATAGATATAAGTTTAAGGATAAATACAAATAAATACCCTTCAAATTTAAAAAAATCGAAAGGTACCTCTAAAATGAGTAGATCTGGTAATTCGGGTCGAGCCAATTGGGCCATCCAGTTTAAAGTTTAAACTCGCTTAAGTGGAGGGCCAGCCTTTGATTTTAGAGTTTCTAGAAAAGAGTCAGGCATAATGGGCCAGCCTTGTAGTGCCAAGAGCCTAAAAGGGTTGGCCCTGTAGGGTTGTAGGCCAAACCGTTAGGCCCTTTTATTTTTTATTTATTTAATTTTTATTTAAAATTGTCTATATAATGTTTATATTATTGATCTTTCATCTTAATGGTTAATGATGCTACAAATCTTTTGTTACTTTTATCTTTGTATAAGATTCAAATTCATAACATAATTTGATTTATATGGTTTTAAACAATATTTTATTCATTTAAATTATGGATAATGATTTGATTTATATTAAGTGCTTTGATATTTGTAAGATATGTATATATTTAATAGGATAATATTATAATTATTTTTTAACTGCGGACTTATTATTTTATGTGGTGTTTGCAACTTAATTTTGATAATATTTTTGTATTAAATTTAAATTTTTTTATTATTTAACTTTATTTTCTTAAAAGAATAAATAATTTCTTTTTGTTAAAAAGGCCGGCCAAGCGTTCAAAGGCCAAAAATTTTGAACTTTAGCCTAAAAGGGCCTTTTAGGCTTGAGCTTGTGAATGCATCTTTTTTCTTAGTTCAAAATATGAGAAATGACATAAGATGGATTATTCCCGATTTGTAATAAGTAAATTTGATGCAAAAATATTTTCGCTCACATTTGATTGGTTAATAGTCTTAGTAGTGTGATTAAATCTGTTACTTGACTGATTAACAACGTTTACTATTGTTATCGAAATTGATTCTAAGTTTTAATAGTGTGAAGTGGTTAATGCCTTTACTGAAATAGTTAATAATATTATTGGAGTAGTTAATGCCCCAAATTTAGTTATCTCAAATTGGGAACAATTACTTTTATAACCTTTTTGATATAGGTATTTATTTATGTTTTCCTCAAAACTTATTGTAGCAAAAAATTAAAATAAAGTTTCAATTTAAAAAATTATCAACTTTTAATTGTCAGAAAGGAAAAAAGAAAAAAGAAGAAAGAGAAAGTGACTGTTGAAAAGCAAAAAAAGAAGCGAAGAAACTTGTATAGTTGTATCTCTCGGTCTATTTAACGCCTTAGCTTTTCCTTCTTACCTCTTCTCACTTCTACTTCTCTCTTCTTCTTTCTTCCCTCAGTTTTCTTTGTTTACTCTCAACACAGAAATTTCCCTTTTCCTCTCTCTCTCTCTCTCAATTCAATTCCACTCTCTCTGCTTCTCAATTCCTCAAAATCCTTCTCCTCTTCCTTTCCAATTCTCTCTTTCCCTCTCTCATTTCATGGTTTCCCTAATGTAATCCAGAAACTGTTCATTTCTAATTCCTGAAAATTGCATTCGCTTTTGGTTTTTCTTTTTTTTTTTTTTTTTTTTGGTTTCTGGAAGATTCTTCATCGATCTGAGCCATGGAAAACGACTTCTTCCTAAATTCTTCACCTCTCCACTTCGATCCTCCTTCCTCTTCTTCTCCTTCAATGCCTACGTGGCACTCCTCCGCCATGGACATTCCACTTTCCTCTCAGCAACAACCTCAACAACAACAACAACAAGACTCTTTCTACAACCCCACATGGGAAAAGTCAAACCTAGATCATCACAATCTTCATCATCATCATCATCATAGTCATAATCCTCTTCAGTTTGATTCTGCTTTGAGTTCGATGGTTTCTTCTCCGGCGGCTTCCAATTCCAATTTGTCGAATGAGAATTTCATGATCAGAGAATTGATTGGGAAATTGGGTAACATTGGGAATAATTCAAGCGAGATCGCATCTTACATGAATGGAAATAACAACAGTACCAACACTTCATGTTATAGTACGCCTTTGAGTTCTCCTCCTAAATTGAACATTCCTCATCCATTGATAAATAATAATAATAACCATCAGTCGGTGAAAGATAAATTACCAATGGCTTTGAATTCCAGTGTCGCTGAATTCTCAGCTGATCCTGGTTTTGCTGAGAGAGCTGCCAAGTTTTCTTGCTTTGGAAGTAGGAGTTTTAATGGTGGGAGTTCAAGGCAAGTTGGGATGAGTAATAATGCTGAGTTTACTCAGAGATCTAGTATGTTAATGGAGAATGGAAAGCTTTCTAGAGTTTCAAGTAGTCCATCCCTGAAAGCGCTTGGATCTCAAATGGAGAATAAGAATTCTCCTTTGAATTCTCAGGAGGAATCTACAATCTCTGAGCAAAACCCAAATGCTGAATCTGGGGTGAAACCTTCCCCTCCTGATTTGAGTTCCAGAAAGAGGAAAGCTTCTTCAAAGGGAAAATCCAAAGAACACCCTCCCAAGGTCAAATTATTTCTCTGTCACAACTTTTTTTTTTTTTAATTTTACTTTTGTTCTCAGTCAGATATGATATATTCTCTCAATCTGTATTGGCTTACTCCTTTTGTAGGAAATTTTATTTTTCAGAGTCATCCTTTCATATTGACTTAATCTAGTGCAATTGATTATGACACTAAACTAAAAATTTATTAATATTGAACACTTTCAAATATTAAAGAGAGGTTCCAACCAACTTTGGGCATAGTGCTTTTGATTCGGACTAGAAATTCCTAAAAGATAAAAGGGTTCTTCTTCTTCCATTTCAGGCTGCAGAAGCTAATGAAGATTCTAGTACAAAACGCAGCAAGCCAAATGAAGGGGAAGGACATGAAAACGGCCAAGTGAAGGGAGAAGAAGAGACAAAAGGAGGTCACAACAATGGAGGGGATGAGAAACAGAGCAAGAGCAACAACTCAAAACCTCCTGAACCTCCAAAGGACTACATTCATGTCAGAGCAAGAAGAGGTCAAGCTACTGATAGCCATAGTCTTGCTGAAAGAGTAAGAATCAGCGATCATTGTACTGTTTCCCAATGAAAAATCACACTGGCAAGAAAGGAAAAATATTGCAGGGTTTCATATTGACGTTTTGTGAATAAATAACAGGTAAGGAGGGAGAAAATCAGCGAGAGAATGAAGCTTCTGCAAGATCTTGTGCCTGGTTGCAATAAGGTCCGTGCATAAAAGTTAAATCATATTATAGCCTATTTTGTGTTCAAGTTTGATCCTTTATCTTACATACTTAATTATGTGTTTAAACAATTCTTTGTAGGTCACTGGAAAAGCTCTTATGCTTGATGAAATCATAAACTATGTACAGTCATTGCAGCGTCAAGTTGAGGTAGAATCTGGCTTGGTCAAAATAAGCTTTTTTCTCCCTGCTAAAATCATGACCTTAGTTAATTATAATCTCTCTTTTTTCTTTCTTGCCAGTTCCTTTCTATGAAATTGGCCTCGGTGAACACCAGGCTTGATGTGAGCATTGACAATCTCATCTCAAAAGATGTGAGTCTTTTTTTGGGGCTCTAGGCATATCATGGGTTTGACAACTTTATCAACAAAGCTTATCTAACTTTTCTTTTCCTGAATTGGGGTTGTGCTTATTTTGGCTTTTTGGGTATTTCAGATATTTCAATCTACTAACTCTATGGCACACCAAGCAGCAATATTCCCCTTAGATTCCTCTGCCACAGCCTTTTATGGCCCCAACCCAGCAATTCAAAATTCAATCCCTAATGGAACTGCGAACCACTCAATGGAATCTTTAGATTCTGCTCTTTGCCAAAGCCTTGGCTTCCAGTTACCGCCTCTGAATGGTTTCAATGAAGGTGCTTCTCAGGTATTGATTTTCTTTCCATCTGTTTTTTCCCGCAAAAACTGGAAAAGATGGTAAATTTTCTGATGTTGAAATGTGTGTGTGTGTGTGTGAAGCTCACCTGTTGTGAGTTAGTTCTGTTGCTGTATCCTGAGGTTTCTCTTATTCTTCTGTCAAATGCTTTGCAGTATCCAATGACTTTTTGTGAGGAGGACCTTCACGCCATTGTTCAGATGGGGTTTGGTCAAACAGAAAATAGAAAAACACCAACCCAATCTCCAAGCTTTAATGGTAATATACAGAAAGAGAACTGATTTGAAACATTATGTTGTTCATTGGGCCCAACAAGTTGATGATACTTATGATACTCTTTTCTTTCTGGGGTCTGATGCACAGGTTCAAACCAGCTATCCCATATGAAAGTTGAGCTCTGATCAACATTCATTATGCTTGAATTGAAGCCCAGAGGAATATAGGAAGGAAGACTGCTGTAAACAAGAAAAAGATTTCAATACAACCAAAACCATGAATCATCATTGTTAAGCCACCACCACCATCATCATTAGGTCTATTCAATTGAAACCACCTTTTCCCCCCTTTCTTATCCTTAATGGTGTTTTCTCTTTTATCTGATTCTCTCTGTGATGATTTTGATTTCTAATCTCTTCTGGGGGCGGTTCATTTTAATTTTTTCCCCTTTTTGTATAACAATTCATGTAAAATCTTAGGGCCAATTCTGTATTATTCTATGGTGCTAGTTGTTATGGCACCAATTGTAAGATATAGTGCTGATTAAAGAAAGAGCTCTTTTTTTTTTGACCCTTTCCTTTCCTTTTCATTTTGCTGCTATCTTATTATATTATTCATCACTGTGTAAATTTATATAAACATTTTGTTAACTTTATATAATTCGAACATCACATCATCAACCCACTAAGAAGTTTAGTGGGTCTTCATAATTATAATGATCTCATAAGAAATGTCATGTCAATTAATCTCTGCATAATCTGGCGGGTATGATTCTCATTTTGTGTTGAAACCAGCTGTGATACTAGTGGGTTCTTTTTATTGCCCTTTTTCCTCTTCCTTTAAAACTCAAAAAGTCTAATTAAAATGATTAGGACATTTTGGTTGAAACTTGAGTAGTGGTCAACCATAATTTCTGGCATTTTCTTGGGTTCTCTGTAAGTTTTCTTTTAGGTTCACCGAAAACAGAAGCTTCGGTGCCTTTTAACTGTGCAGAATAGAAAATTCAAAAGGACAAAGGCCACAGAGGTTGGAAGTTATAGGTTAGATGTTAGAATCACCACCCTCTAATTTGGTGGGACAATTAATTGCATCTAATAACCAATGTTTTTGTTAGAAAAATTAAAAATAGGATCATAATAATTTTTTAGCAGATATAAATTTCTCATGAAATTTAATTTGAATTTTCATAAATATTTATAAGTTTTATAAATTTATTTTAAATTCTTAAATTTATGACCATTTGAATATACTTCTTTAAATTTTAAAAGACTAATTTCAATTATATTGAGTGGCATAATTTTTTATTTCTAAATATTAAGAATTTTGATAAAAACTAGTTTTAATCAATACATTGAAATATTTATATTTTCTAAAAATTATATATTTTATTAAAATTGAGGGAAAATGCATAATTTGTTGTTGTTATTGTTATTTTCTGAAATCCCAGGTTGGCAGTGGTGATATTCTGACTAGGCCCAATGAATCAAAGAGCTTCAAATGTCACCAACTTTTATTACATTTAATAATTTATAATTTATGAATAAGAAAAGAAGATGTGTAGTGGAGTTCAGGTTTGGAAAGATACTCTCAAATTAATAATTTATACTATTACTCATTATTTTAAAAAAAAATTCTTAGTGTTTGTTAGCAAAAATCCAGATTTTAGGGCTTCACAAAAGATTTCTTGGTAGACCCATTATTTTAAATGAAGGGTCTATTATTGTTCTGCAGATTACTGTGATTTAATTATTAGTAAGATGCTTTGAATGTGGTGCTGTATGCCCAACATAATTTATTATAAGATATTAATTTATGTTTGTTTTACCTTCAAAAGAAGATAAAGAAATGGTAATTAAAAAATTGCTAATCTGACAGCAATGTCATAGAAATTTCCATTTCTCAAATATAATCATACAAAGACGTGTCTAGTGATTGATTGTGAAATATTTTATTTTTCTTCCTCACCTGTTCATGTTTTTGTTACTTTGTGATTTAATTACAATATTTGTTTTAGATTTTAGCCAACCGCAAGAGCAATTAATACTGATTAAAATAATGTTTTGTAAATGGCGATAATTTGATTGTAAGTTGAGTTAAATGCATAATCCAACTTTTTTGAATTATAAAATGATGTACGAAATAATCGTATACTTTTTCCGTAATATTAACCCACCTGTAGTTTTTGAATTTCCTATTATAATGTTTTTGTTCCCTAGTTATTTTTCTGAAAAATAATGTTGAAAATTTCCAATGTAAAATTTATTGTTTAAAAGCACCTAAAATTTGTTTAAAGTACAACACTCGATCTTAAGCAGATTAGATGAAAAAAAAAAAAAGCTTAAGGAGGTGAATATTTTCACATAGTTTAAGAAAAGTCTCACTCGCTCTAAATTACTTTTGAACAGTAAACTTTGTGTGATTGTAATGATTTTCAACAAATTTTCCTTATTTTTTCTTTGTTAAGTTAATTCTTTTAGATTATCCGTATAGCACAATTTAAAATAACAATGATTGACATAAAAAACATCATTTTTTAACAATAAAAAATCATTATTGAAGACCAACAATATTAGAGTTAGAAGACTAACAAGATCATATATCAAAATAAAGTATCAAATTAAAGTTGTGTATAAAATCAGAGGACCAAACTGTATTTTTATTAGATAAATTACGTTAAAAGGGCTTACTAATCTTTGAATTTGAGTTTGAAGTGGCTGGTAATTTGAGGGGGACAAAAAGGTTGGTTTGAGCTGGTGTCCTTATTATTAACATTAATAAGTTAAGGCCACATCATCAACCTAAACTAAATGCTCACTTTCACAATGTCCAACAGAATAAAACAAAGTAAGATTTTATTTTATTTTTTCTTTTTTTGCCAGCAAAACAAAGTAAGAATTGCCTTAATATTGCAAACGTTTTTATTGGAAAAATGTGAGGTTTCAAGTCATGAGTTATTTACAAGGTCAACAAAAAAAAAAAAAAGTCATGAGTTATTTCATAGTCTGGTGCATAAAGTAAGAAAATAAATAAGAAAGAAAACGATAACTGATAGATATTGTTTGCGCATGTAATATTCATTTATCCTGATTCATTTTCTAATGAATTATTTGCATAAGCATTTCTAAAAGCTTATGCGTATTGTGATATTTTTTCATTTAATATTTTTGGAAACAAAGCAGACGATGATGAATTCATTTTATTTAATTGGTTTTAGAAGTAGAAATTCTAAAGTGATATATTATAAGATTTACAATCTTGTAATATTTTTCAAATAATTTTCTAAAATAATTTTAAAATAGCATCCCAAAATGTTATCCCCCAAAATTACCTTTTTTAATTCCTTAAATTAAGATATCATAAAAATATATAAAATAATTAAGGGAGGGAACATCTTCATTTTAGCCCCAAGTCTTTGAAAACCTTTTGTTTTAGTTAAAGTTCATAAGTCAGATTTATACCTTAATTAGGAAATAAAACTTAATTATTTCCCATACAGTAGGAACTTATTATATCAATAATTGGAACCTAGATTTTCCCTCTCTTTTTTTGGAAAAAAAAGTTTCTTTTTCCAAACCCCTAGTCGCTAATAATATCAATCACCTAACATGCTATTCAATAACAAATTACATAAAGTAAAAATCTGGTAAGTCTCACTTTAATGGGGTCACCCATGAACCAAACTTTGGATTCAAATTTGCAGTTCATTTGTCATAATCAAATGAAACATCTTGCATATGTCCATATTAAGATGAAAAAAAATGTAATTGACATATTATTTTAGGAAAAATCACTATAATGTCTCAATAAATTAATTTAGCAACAAAAATTTCCATAACAAATAATAAGTATGCAATGATAGATTCTATTGTGGGAAATGAAAATACATCTATGTTACTGCCTTGTTATTAAGGCTTTTTAGTGAAAATATACCCGTTTCTTGGGACCTTATAATAAAGCTCCTGAACTTTTGTCCACATATTTCCCTCACATTTGTAGGAATATATAGAGAAAACATCTAAGTCAAATTTTCTAAATTATATCTAAGATAGTCCAAATTTTAGAGAAAACATCTAAGTCAAATTATCTAAATTATATCTAAGATAGTCCAAATTTTAGTTTTTAAAATTTAAATAACCTATATTGAATTTGAACTATCTATATTCAATATAAAATTTTAGATTTTAAAATTATTAAAAGAAGAGAAGAAAAAAAGGGCCCGCTAAAAGAAGAATTTTTGTTTTTGGAACAGTTTAGAAGGCACTTAAAATGATTTAGGGTAGGTGCACTACTTATCAAAGGGGTCATTGTTATATCACAATTCACAACCCACTCTTCCACTTTCACTTTTGGGTCCCTTCCATATTTCACCTCTATAGAAAGAAACAAGAATAATCAAGAGTCACATGTTTTTTTCAAATATCTTGAATAAATAAATTTACTTATTTTTATTCTATGGTTCCATAGTTTATCTATACTTTTTCAATCCATTCTAAATTAATTTGATCGCTAGTGTTATTGTTGTTTAGATCCTATGTATTTGATGTTAGTTGGTGATGTAAATATGTGGATTAAAAATAAAATTAATCTACATATATAAAATTATTTGAGTAAATTTACATACTTTTTATAATTTTTTTATAGGAAAATTACCACAATAAGACTCCGAAAATATGGGAAGGACAGAAAAGTGTAACAAAATTGCATAATCTCTGCGAGGTAGTACAATAGACAAAATTGTTTTTCAAATTTAAAGGAAATTACCTAAATATTCCTCAACTAAATATTAATTTCTTTTTTTAAAAAAAAAAAAAACCACCCGTTCCCCACTAGAGCTCCGACCGCGGCCACTGAGAGACTTCCATATTTTAATTGGGGGTATTTAGTTAATTTCCTTTAAACTTTAAAAATGACATTTTAGTCCATTGAACCTTATAGCGATTATACAATTTTATTGTACCTTTCTGCTTTTCCCATATTTTCAGATTCTTTTTGTGGTATTTTCCCTTTATTATAACTATTTAGATTTTAAAGTACTATACACATCTCTCCAAAAACAAAGAAATCACTCTCCGTTTTAGTCAAATTAGGTTTTTTTACTTTTTGTAGTTTTAAAATCATTTAGTCATATGAATAGATCGATTATATGCAAATATAAGCACAAATGAGATATGTAATATTTGTTATCTTCATAATAGTACTCCATCATGTCCTTCTTTTGAGAGCCCAAATTTTGAATTGGTTCAGTAATTCAAAGTATAAGAGCCTGCCTTAGTTTGTCCCATCATTTAATGCATTTTTTCTTATTTTACCCTTAAGTAATTTGAATTATTGCATTAAATAAATGATGAGTGATGTTTATATTTACGAGGAAAGAGAGAGGGAAACAATATTTTAGTGGAGAGGTTAGCTAAAAATAAATAAGGGTAATATTGAAAAAACATTCTATTTATGATATATTAATGATTTTTAACTAACTTTTAACGGTTTTTTTAAGAAATGCAATTCGGTTGTTAGACTCTTATAATGAGGACCGGAGAGAGTATTAATTATTTGTAAATATATGCAGATGAGAGATGAGGGCCTAGCCGTCTAGCGTTTAAGGTGTGTAGCACAGCAAATAACATACACTTTTTATTAGATTTAGTAATTTTTTTTATCAGAATTAGATTTAGTAATTCAAACTTTGTTTTTGTGCTTTTTTATTAGATTTTATACGTTTGGAAGGTATAGCGTTTGATTTGACATGTACTTATGAGATATATGCGGCTAATGTTACATATTTTATTAGCTTTTATACAACTTTGTGTTTTTCTTTTGTTTAATGTGTCTCCCTCTATATTTGAATAATATAAGAAAATAAGTCTAATATCCGAATTATTTTGGAAAATGATATAAAACACATTTAAGAATGACAAAGGACAACAAGATGCATCCAATTACAATAATGATAGTGAGGTGTGATGACCTTATTTGTTTTTTTTTTGAATGAAATTTAAAGAAATTGACATATATAACTTTAGGATATGGACTTCTTTAATATAGATATGACACTAAGTTTAAATATTAAATAATAACCAAGTTTGTATATTAGATATATCAAGTTCATATATGACATCAACCAAGTTGGTAATTTTATATATGAAGCTTTGGCCTTTCAAAGCCGTTCTCGTGGCAGTGGAGAAACTGAATTGACGGTGACAATGAGATTTTGATTTGGGAATTGAAAAGAGTGCAGATATACAAGTTGATGCGAATTTTTCCTATAGGGACGAGGAGGATGGCGCTCATTGGAGGTGAGAATGTTTCCGTTTAGAAATCTTGGGTCTGTAGGGTGGCATTGGTATTTCATTTTTTCAAAAAAATAATATAATTTAGATAGGTAAATGACATGTAAAATACAAGTGGAGATGAGTATGCATGTTAGCAAATAAGTCAGTAAAAAAAAAGACTAAACGGTCAAACTTAAATTTCCTAATTGATAGGGGCAATATTGCTCTCCTTTTAAACTTATGGGGCAAAATTAATTATAAAAAAAACTTTCAGCTACACTGAGCTCCTAGATGGTTATTTCAGGGCAAAATTGGACCTTATCCCAAATATTTAATGAATTGAACTAATTTGAAGTTGACTAAGGGATTAGCAATAAGACTTCTTTGGTAAACCATCATGGATATGTTCCTATACTTTCTCCTTCATCCTATAAGCTTGTTGGTAGTTGGGGCATAAACCATACTCTTTTTGCAAATCCTATCTTATTTCATTTGGCAATTAGTCTATACTAAACCTTAACTCATCCATTACAATTATTGAAGCGAGTGTGCACCTCTATATTTATGGGGACGATTACATTATCTTGTGCATAGTGTATGTGTTCATTTTTAAATACGTTTACAACTAGGAATATATTTCTTTTATCCGCGCTATACACTAATGTTGCCCATGGACAACCACCAACTTTGCATTTTACAATTATCTTATTCTTATCATTCTTCACAATGAGAACAATTGTGTGCATGATTGTATTTGTGTAATGCTATCACAGCATTAGGAAATGATTGACTAGTAGACATTTACATATCCTTTCACTTTGAGGCATTTATAATCGACACGCTAGTGTTGATGCTCTTTGCCCACTTTGTACCACTATTGGCGTTGACAAACTTTGTGTGGGAGAATGTATGTTTAAGTTTCTTGAGTTGAAATCTCACATAGGATCGGAGGAGGTATTGACCTTTAAGATGAATGTGCTCCCAAATGATATATACTGCATTCACAAAAATTATTTGCATACTTCACAACTCAATTGTTGGAAAAACGATAACTTTCTTTTCCTTCATCCAAATTGTCATTCAAGTTATGAAAGCCAAAGGTCCATTGCCCAATGTTCGGAGTTACACAATTGTGATGCGGGATTTGTGCATACAAAACATGATGGGAGAAGCGGTTGAGTATTTTATTTAGATGATCGATTCTGGATTGCAACCAGATGTTGGAGTCTACACATGTTTGATCAATGGGGCTGGAAACCAGAAGAAAATGGATGCAATATACAATCTACTAAAGGAAATGAGGGAGAACAGTTGTCCACCAGATGGGAGGACCTATAATGCATTAATTAAGTTGATGACAAGTCAACATATGCCCAATGTTGCAATGAGAATATACAATAAGATGATTCATGCTGGTATTGAACCATCAATCCACACTTACAACATGATGATGAAGTCCTTTTTGTGACAAAAAAAATTATGAAATGGGTTTTATGGTTTGGGATAAGATGTGCCAGAATGGGTTCCGTCCTGATGACAATTCCCACACTGTTGATCGGAGGGCTTATTTGACAAGGAAGATCAAAAGAGGCATGCAATTTCCTAGAGGAAATGATAGAAAAGGGGATGAAAGCACCACAACTTGATTATATCAAGTTTGCAGCTGATTTTTCTAGAACAGGGAAGCCTAGAATACTTGAGGAATTAGCTCAAAGGATGAAATTTGCAGGTAGATTTGAAGTGTCCAATGTCTTTTCTAGGTGGGCAGAGATGATGAAGTAAAGGGTCAAGAGAAGAGAGCCTACAAAATATAACAGGCAATTTTCACGAAGTCCTTAGTGTTATGCCAATGGCCAGAACCTCCTTGGTCCATTATGACACTAAATTCAAAATGGTAACCCAACTATTTGCCTGCAACATATATATTATGCATTTAATATTCTGGGCTTATTTCGTTCCTATCATAGATGTTCAGTGGTGCTTCTGGTTATAATAAGGTTGTTGAATGGCAGTGCTCTTATTTGCCAAGGAGAATTGGCCCGCCATTTTTCACAGCTTAAGATTGATTCATCATACCTGCCATTTTCTGTTAGAGACGTGTTTCATATTAAATGCATGTAAATTCCAGGCTTACTTCTTTGTCAAAGATAATCCCCCATTTGCTTTGTTGGAGCTATTATAAAGATGGATATTTCTACTAAAATTGAATTCTTCTTCCATTGTGTATGGCAGGAGATACTGAAGTCTAATAGAGTGAGTATGATCGATCAGCTATGGTCGAAGAATATCTATAACAGTCTTAGAAAGCGGCTAAGAGAAGAGGTTGTTATTCACAAGTGCGATGAACTAAATAAAAAGTTGAAGTTTTCACTTCAAAGTTAGGGTAAAGGGTCAAAAATGACCCTGCACTTATATCCAATGTGCATCTGGCATCTTGTACTTTTTTTGGCTCAAAATTGTACATCAACTTTCAAATTCGGGTCAATAATGACTTTCCCGTCAAATTGGCCCAACGGATGTTTCAAATTCGGGCCAATAATACCTCTTCCGTAAAACTGACCTAACAGACGTTTCAATTCGGGCCAATAATGACTCCTCCATTAAACATGCCCAATTTCCGTTACTTTTTCATGGGTAGGTTCCACACTGAAATTTCACAAAAATCTAATTTTTGTTGGGTCAGTTTGAGGAGCCATTATTGACCCGAATTTAAAACATTCGTTGTGCTAGTTTGACAAAGGAGTCATTATTGACCCGAATTTGAAACGTCCGTTGGGCTAGTTTGATGGAAGAGTCATTATTGACCCGAATTTGAAAGTTGATGGATAATTTTGAGCAAAAAAAGGTACAAGGTACCAGATGCACCTTGGACGTAAGTATAGGGTTATTTTGACCCTTCACCCTTATAGTTAACATTCTTTTATTGCTACTTTTCTATTGTTCCATGTTTGATTGTGAAGTAAACTATCATGGAATGAGCGAGTTTGTTTCCTTTAGAAAAATACTTCATCAAGCTCTTAAGCAAAAAGGTTGTAATGTAAGTAACTTGTAAAATGATCATTTTTATTGAATAAGTTAGTATATGTAGATAGCAAGCCATTCTTCTAACATGTATGTGCTGATTCATGCTGGCCTTCTCTTGGAATGTTATTGTTCCTCTGCGGCGTTGATCATCATCATATTTTCCATAAAGATTCTCTGACTTCTCTTTCTCATGTATAACTAATATGGTACTACTGCTAATCTGCTAGTTCTGACTCCTACAGTTAGCATATATCAAATTTATCATTTCTTATGTATATAAATCCAAGTAGTTGAAGAATGATAGAGT
Source organism: Mimosa bimucronata (assembly GCA_037074515.1). Lineage (NCBI taxonomy): Eukaryota > Viridiplantae > Streptophyta > Magnoliopsida > Fabales > Fabaceae > Mimosa > Mimosa bimucronata. Next base: position 11,480,994 of record CM073446.1, read on the forward strand.
AGCAGCAACACACACACGCACACACATGTAAATGTAGGTGCTTAAGTTTGTGTTAACAGTTTCCTGCAGCTGCTATATATACATATTTAAGACCTAGCTCATATTCTTGCCTTTGCTCTATCTCATTTTTATATAAGAACTTGCTTCATTCACATATCTTTCGAAATTATCCCATATAAAGAACCTTTTACAATAGAGACACACACACACACACATATGTTTACATAGCTTTAGCCGTGAAAGGGGAGAATGATGGACTAAAAGGTTGGGGAGATACGTGGAAACATAAAACATACGTAGTAATCTTTAATTGTTGAGCACACTCATAAATAAATGTAACCTAAAATTCATGGCATTTACAAATGTGTATGGTGATTTTCTTATCCTTAAGATTATGTGCAGCTGGCGTGAATCATATATTAACTATTTAAATTTCACTTGTATGTATAATAATTTTCAATCTATTATAGTGGGAGGAATATTGTCATTATTCTTTTCTTTCTCTTTCTTTCTTTAGTTGGGGTTACTTCTGTCTTTCGCTTCAAAAATTAATTTCATTTCAGCCCAAAATATTCGATTGAAAATTCAGAATTATTTGGGGCTAAATGAAACAAATTGCCAACTTTGGTCATTTGATGAAAATTTCCCATACATTTATGTCATGTTTCATTTTGTTTTATGCTTTTCTTTTACAAATTTTTTGTGTGGGAGGGAAGAAACATGGACACGATGGAAACTAATCATTCGTTTCACCAACTATATCAAATCATTTATGTTTTTTTCACAAGTTATTTTTTGGCACAAATATTTTAATTTTAGTCAGATATCGAAAATCTTAAAGAAATGATAAAAAATGTTGTAAAAATTATTACGGGTATTTTGAATAAAAATGTAAGAAACAAATAAATGCAATTCCATTTAGTTAATTTTTTTTACCATCCTTGTAATTATGAAACCACACACATATATTATTTCCATAAAAAAATTAAATAGCATCTGAATTTAATTTGAAGGAAAAGTAATAATTGAAAGTGAGAATCATTGGTTGATAAAAAAAAAAAGTGAGAATCATTGCACAAGTCATAGCTAGTCATTCCTTTATGTTTATCATTTAACAAGAGTCACTATCACATACCTATATTTAGTGATCTCTTTGAATTTGATTCAATACGTTTTTTTAACACTTGATTATGGATACTCGCATCTTCAAGACGCTCACTTACAATGATTAGAGATTAATTCAACAATTCAACATCAGAGTCGTTGCTTCAATCGCCATCAATATAATCAATGAAAATTTTATGTTCAAACATGTTAACTTTACCTTTTTAAAAAGAAATTATCAGTATGCATATAAAACACACATATTTTATTATTGTCGGTGTGAAGTAACAACACATGAGCAATTGAGCACAATATTATTATTGTTAGTTATTGTTTTGTAATAGCAAATATGAATTATTGTCTAATATTAATTTCAATATAATTTTTATTATCTTTAATTAAATGTTTTGAATGTTTTGTTAAGTGCAAAAAATTTACATATATAATTCCTATAAAGTGTCATGGATTCAAAGTCTTTTTTGAATTTTGAAGAAAATTAGTTAAATGCCATTTAACTAAATATTATTTTTTTTTAAAAAAAAAATAACTCCCTCCCCAGAGCTCCGACACTTATGGGTGATTTTTTTAAGTCATCAAAATAATTAAGGAAAAAGTGGTGGGGATGATATTTGAACTCACCCCCTCTACTCTGCCAAAAGCATTGATGGCCCAATACTTTCAATTCGTGAAATGTTAAAAAAAAAATAGAAAAACACTCTTCACTTTTGTGCTCAACTCGATCCCAAGTTTTGATAAGGTGTAAAATCCTTCTCACTAATATATGTGAAACCAAATCTAATCCCCAAATTAACCATTGAAACCAAGAAGTACTAACTATGATAGAAAAGAGAGTTACTAAAAAGAAAATGATCTATCGTAGTTAGAAAAAGAGTTTGACTATTTTTGAAAACATAACTATGATAGTAAAGTAGAGTCTATCATATTTAATAAAGTTTTAATTTTCATAATAAAGGCTAACTACAATAAAAAAAGAAACAACTAAATACAATAGTCTATCGTAGTTAGGAAAATCATTTATTTACCTCGAAACCCTAACTATATTTGAAAGTGATCTATCATAGTTATTAGAAAATAAGCTTATAATTTAAAATCTAAGTTACCCATGATAAGAAAAAAGCACAAGATATAAGATAATAAAAGTCTATCATGGATAAAAGAAATCTTGTGAATAGTTTGAAAAATAAACTATGTTAGAAATGTAACACCTGATGATTATTAAAATTTACCTGAGTATAATTTTTTTGATAACAATAGAAATTCAAAAAGCAACTAACAACTACGAAATTCAGAGCCGCTGTTATGTGATGCTATATTCCATCAAGATCGAAGCAGCATTCTCTCCCACAACAATTTACATTCCAACTCCAATCCTCAAAGCTAATTTAGCCAGTATATGGAGGAGGGACTTTAGAACAGGGTTGTAGTCTTACAACTTGTAAGGGGGAGCGTTTAGAGGAAGTCTAAAGCTCTGTTTTGTAAAGGTTGGTAGGTGAACCTGTGTTGTAAAACCTGTGGTATAGTGGAACCCAACGAGGAGTTGGAGAACTGGACGTAGGCAGTGTTTGGCCGAACCAATATAAATGATTGTTCTTGAATTTATAGTTTAATCTTGAAAAGCACAATTCACCCCCCTCTTGTGAAATTTGCCATTTACACTTTGGAAAAGAATGAAAGGAGAAGAAGGGACCTTATGGCCTTATGATCCTAATGTTCAAGGGGAGACATCAAATAAAGAGAAACATTCCACATCTCTTGTTGAAGAGCCCCAACCTCTAGTGGTAACATTCAATGAACTCACACAAGTTGAAGAGATGAAGCAAGCTACCCCACAATCTAAAAAGGAAATGCACCCCCCACTAGGTAATACTCCTATCCTTGAGGAGATTAATCATTCTTTGGTTGATTCCTTGATTGAACATACTACTACTCTTGAGAGTAAAGATGAAGTCGATGGGGAAATTATTTGTGAATTTTCTCATAGGTTTATTAATGAACATGCTCACTTTAGTGCTTCAATTAATAGTAGTTTAATTGAGAATGTTGCTTGCACTATCCTTTATTCTTCTTGTGATGAACATGCTTCTCTCTTTAGTACTAGTTATGATGATGTTGTTGAATTAATTGTGATTAAATCTTGTTCTTGTGTTGAATATCAAATTTGTGTGCATTGTTATGATGTGAAAAAACACTTGCTTGTTGAATTTAAAAAGCATGCCTTGGACACATTGACCAATTCTACTATTGAACATGATGCATTTAATAGTACAGGAGTGCTGAAATTTCTAAACATGAGATAATTGAGAATGAGAATTACATTGTGGTTGAGAATGCAAATGATTTTTGTCCCATTGTATTACATGATACTGAGACTGCACCTATGAAAGATTCTTCATGCATAGATTTTGATATTGTTGATGACAGTGGATCTTTCAAACAAATACTATCTTGTGATCTTCCGCCGGATATATATAATAAAGAAAGTATTTTTTGTGCCTCAAACACAACCCCTTCTTTTCCCTCTTCTTTATCTACCCCCTTTTGTGCATGTGTAAGCAACGTTACGTGCCTTAACCTCAAGTTGGACTTCACGATTTCTGATACACATACATTTGAGTGTTTTACAAATGAAAATATTTGTTTTTCTCCTACTAATGGGTGAGTGATTGACTTCCTTGGTTGCGATGCTTATTTAGATAAAGTGTTTCCTTTCCTAGAATTTGGTACTGCTCCGTGCATGGTATTTCTCTTGCAAGAACCGAAACACCTCACAACAAGAAAGGTGCATGTTGGAGAAGTAGTTTACATGAAGACATATATGTTTCTCATTCGGGATGAGAACTTCTCCAACAAGAGTTTGAAGCGTTTTACATGCCAGGTTGTCCCTTTCCTATACTTTTTGCTTTACACAACATATTGACTGGATATTGTTTTGACTAGATGTAGTGTGTAGTTTAAGTGTGGGGGAATGGGATCTACCAGTAGGATATTAGTTGTTTTTATTTTGTTTTTGTTCTTGTTTTTCGTTTTTGGTTCCCCATATTTTTGTTGATGGTTGCCTATGCTAACAGGTGTTGTTCTCCTTTGGTCTTAGGTAGTGTCATATTTTATGCGTTAAGGACAATGTTTTGTTTAAGTGTGGGGGTAGATGTGTATTTTGAGGTTTCCTTGCATGATTTCCCTGATTTGTGGTTTTTGGGTGAACTTTGACTGTTTTTTTAAATTTTTCAAAATTTGGTTTGAAATTGTCCTTGACTTGCCTTTTATGCACAAATGGTTGTATTTGTCATAGAAGACTTGTTCAGAGTGAATTCAAGTGCTTTTCAAAAAAAATTTGTGAAAACCTAGTTCACCCTACTTTTTGAAAACATGTGCAAGAAGATACCCATCGTAGGTTGTTTGTTATCTTGGACTTTGGATAGATTTTGCAATGCTTTTATCCTTTGCTTTTCGATTTTCAAGAGTTGGATATGAGATTTTTTTAGGGTATGTAGTGTGAAAATTGTTTTGTTAATTGGTTGTTGAATGGTGATATGTGAGCTTTACCTTGTTGTGAGGTTAATTTCTGGCCTAATTTCAACTTCCACTTAAATATGTGTGCATGCTTGCTTAATTGTGTCAATTTCTAGAACTTGTCTCAATTCTTGGTTGAAACGGTATTAGCCATGTGTGTTAAACATGATAGAGGCATTTTTCATCATCCATTGTCCCAAACACAAGCCCTTCCATATTTTCCATTAGTCACCCATTTGAGCCTTTCATTTGGTTAATTTGCACTACTTGGATTGTTATGTGTAGCATTTTCCATTATACATTTGTGAAAGCCATTTGTACAAGAAATTTATATGCCATATATGAAAAAAAAGAAAGAAATTTTTTTTAAAAAAATAGAAAAAAATGAAAAAGAGAAAAAAGAAAAGAAAAAAATAAGTGAGAAATAAGGCATCTTGAGAAACATGGCTAGTATGTGCTTGAATTTGTGGTCTTCATTGCTACCGAGTTTGTTTTAACTTGTATGTGCATCTCAATAATCTTTCTTTCATATATTACATCTTACTCCATCTTTAGCCTTTCAAACATTACAAGCTTTAAAGTCCTCTTGATTCTTTGCATGTGTGCTAAATTAGTGGAGATTTTGAGAATTGTTACAAGCATATGGTAAATTGCATGTTGAGCAAGTAGAGAGAAATAACCCATGATTGTGAGATTGCGTGAAACACTTTATATCCTTGAGAGTGCTCACATACATGTCGCTATTTGATTCTCAATTGCATTGTCAATTTTCTCTTTGCATATCTTGAGCATGTCTTGTTCCAACTTGAGAATGTTGATTATCTTAAGCCTTTACCATTGTGATTCTATGCTTTGTCTAGGAGTACAAAGGTCTAAGTGTGGGGGAATTATTACACTTGATTATTACATATTTTTATCCACTAATTATAGGAAATTAGCATTTGTTTTAGGCTATTAAATGGGGATTTGGGCACTTTTATACTTAGGATCCAAGATTAGAGAGCTAATTGCATTTTCATTATAATTTGATCATATTAGTCATTTAACTCATGCATTTATTGTTTCTGGACTTGAAATACTTCACATGTGCTCATTGGTTAGAAATATTTTGCATTTGTACCCCAAGGCATTTAGGAATGTGGCAAATCAGGGGGTGAATTGGATATTTCAAAAATTTTGTTTCACACACTCACACTTTTTCTGAAACTTCAAAGTGCATAAGTAATGGACTTAGGATTTATACTGGTTTGGCCATAACTTAGACCTACATCCAGTTCTTCAACCTTAGTTGGATTCCATTAGTGATAAATCAGGATTCAACCAGGTACGTGAACACCTTTACAACAAAGAGTATTTTTCTCAGTAAGATCACTCCTATCTTACCAAAATCTCTCCCCCTTACGCTTTGGAAGAAAACACCATTTCCTTAGGATCCCAGTATCCCAGGGAATATAAGAAGAGAAAGGATTACAATGCTTGCTCACATACTAAGCTGACATAAACTCTCTTAAGCACACAGATAAAATAAATGGATGAAGACTAAGAGAAAATTTGAACTCTTTATTGTAAGTACTGGCTGTGACCCAAGAGCGGGTGAATTAGGTGATAGAATAAAAACTTATAATCTCGTTGCAAAATCACAATGAAAACAATAATCAATGTTTAAAATCCTTTTCGGTTTTCACTGAGAGTATTTTAAACTAAGAAATGCACTATGAGATATGGAAGTTAGATATGCTGGAAAATATGAGAGCTAAGGGAAGAAGAAATGTGCAATCATAGATTTATCTTGGTTCAGTCTATTCCTTTGACCTACATCCAATCTCCAGGCTCCACTTAAGATTTTCCATCCACTACCTTCTTGTTTAAATCAGGCACAAGAGAAGCCTTAATAATCCCTCAAGTTTAGCCAGGAACTTGTGAAGCCTTTTCTCCCTCAAGTTTAATCTGGACACTTGAAAACCACTCCCCCTTACAACACATAAAAGTACAATCTGTTTCCCACTCAAGATCACCCAATCTTGAGTATCACTCACTAAGATAGAATGATTACAATGGAACCTTACTTTTCTCTAAGAAGTGGATTTTGTTACTCACTAAAGTACAAGATGTATGATGAAATGACAATTTCTAGAGCTTCATAATTTGAGCAATGTGTGCTCTAGCTCTTCTTTTCTAATTCTCTAGTATCATCATCATCTCTTCATTTCTGGGCTCACTTTTGGTTTTCTCTCAATCTGTTTGATCTGTATTGAGCCTCATTCCAGCCTCTCTGCTTCTATTGTCTTCAGCTCTTTATATATGGTTCGATAGATTTTTGCCTGTTGAAGACTTGAGAAACTAGCTGTTATAAGAGAAAGATTGAATGGAGTCTAATAATGATGTTTTAACCGTTGCTCCAGAGACTTTTAATCATGTGTTTATATTTCTCTCTTGCCGGTTTTTCCAGTGTGTCTCAATACTGTGTGTTCTGTACTCTGCATTCTGAGTTATGCTTGGCTTCTGTGTCCAACAGAACTTTCCTGAAATAGGCCAAGCACAAATGCTAAAAATGTAAAGTTAGTTGAGCATGAGAAAAGTAATAAATTTTGAGTTTTAAGGTTGTCAATCGATAGCTCGACCAGCAATCGATTGCTCTCCATGCTTGGAAATTGATGGCGTTTAGATTGTTCTACTTTTCTTCAGATTATTACCTAAATACTCGATGGAAATGTCTGTACTCGAATGAATTCAAATGTAATCAATTGATGGTTATATTCTCAATCGATTGATGATGAATAATCAATGTGTGACTTCTAAAGCCGGGATTTTCGGGCCATCCGGTGGGTTGATCCCAAAAAATGAGAACAAAATCTGGTGTGGGCTGCCAAAAAACCATCCTGAAGTGAATCAGGCTAAGCTAGTCCCCAGCCCACACAAATTGGGTTACTTTCAGGCTAACCCGTGGAGTGGACGGGTTAGCCTAATTCATTTTTTTAAAAAAATTAATCCCCTAACCTAAGTGCGGTCAGTCCCTTCACTCTTAGTCGCTCACTTGCTCTTCTCTCACTCTCTCAGCCCTCCTCTCTCTTGATCTTGACCTCGGCCACCCTAGCCTCTGTGGCTCCATCTTCCTCTCAAAGTCTCAGTCTACCCTCAATCGCCTCTCATTCCCTCCTCCATTCCTACAGTCCTACATCCTCTCTTTCATGCTCTCGATCTTTGGCACCGACGGATTCTTGCGAGAGGGAGATAGCTAACTCATCTTCCCTTTCATCCTCCAAAGACTAGAGAACAACTCCAGGTGACTCACTTCCTTCGTCTATGTCTTGATTCAATTTTAGGGTTTTCTATTTTGATTTTTGTTTCCTTCAAATTTTCTTGTGCATATCCTATGAAGTGTATAAATTTTAGTTTGATATTTTTCTTCAAAAAATTTCTTGTTCAATGATTTCTTGCAGACCTACTATTGCATGCATGATGAACAAGGTTATGGGTTTGATTTGTCTTTTTGGACTTTGATTTCTGAGTTGTTGAGCTTATGGATTATGTGGTCTTCTAATTTGATTTTGATTTGTTTGGTAAATATTTCCTGGTGGAGAGGCCGTGCTTATTAGTTTTCCTTCATTGTCATTTTGAATTAAAAGTAAGGTCGATTTTGTGCTCAACCCGCGGTACCTATCAAGTATCGTCCTATCCAGCCATCCTCCTGGTGCCTTCAATTTTTCTCTTGCATATCCTATGTTTTGATTTTTTTTTTGCCTTTTAGATTGCTTGCTTCTTATCGTATTTCTTTGTTATTTATGTGGACTGTGGACATTCTTTATGTTTCCATAATCTATTTTGAGTGGTAATCTAGGATACATATTTCATGCTTAGCTATACAAATTTCTCTGAGTTATAATTCCTAAATTTGATTCTGCAAGTAATGTAAAGGTTATTGTTATTGTTGTTGTAGTACCAAATTAAAGGCGACTTTGAAAGCATGGTAGCCCAGTGCCCCAGCTTGAATGAAAGCCAAAAATGGCTTTCTGATTTGATTATAGTGCTGCATTAAGTATATTCAGTCTAGGGCCGGGAAATTCGTAGTCCGAATTTATTCGGGCTGAATGTGGGCTGTCTCGTTTGGCCCACAGGCTGATACGGGCAGGCCCGTAGCTCGCGGGCTTGCCTGAAATCCTGGCTCTAGTGACCTCAATACTCGATGGACTTAGAATATTTTTAGTATTTCAATCCATCGATTGTTTTTAGTTCCAATAGATTGGTGTCCCATACTTTTATGTTAACATCAATGCTTAATGATGCTCAAGCATTTTCTCTTAAGAATAGACTTTGAAAAGCATCATGAAAATTGATAATGTTCAACACTTGAAAATTTTTCTTTTGAAAAATCAACACTCTATATGCACTCTGAGTGCAATCGATTGAACTCAGTCATCAACAATCGATTGGTGATATGGAAATTGATTGTTGACCAATAATCGGTTATTAATATGAACAATTGATTGTTGACCTTCAACACTCTGTATGTATCAATCGATGGGTGATTAATGTTCAGAGTGTTGATGTACTTCAAAAATCTATTTAAGGAGAAAATTTGAAAAATCATAACTTTCTCATTTTAACTCCAAATTTAGCTTATAATATATCCCTAGAAATCTCTTTGAATATACTTTTAAATGAAAAAAGAATCATTGCCAAAATCAATGTTATTCGAAATTTGTAATCAAAATCGTGACTATCAGACTCATGCATAATATGAATTCACTGGGCAAACTTTAGAAATTCATATATCTTCCAACTTAAAAGCTTTGAGGGTGAAACTTGTGTTAATGAAACGGTTTTGAAGTATAGTTTCATATGAAAATTTTTTCATCCAAATCATATTTGTATTCTAAGAGGTATGCTCCAAACGATGAGCATAGAAACTTCTAATATCAAACCTAATAATTTGATTCTTGATTTTATCATTCAATCTCTCTTCTTATGTGATCATATCATCCTCCATAAACAAGCATAATAGCTCCATTCTTTCTTTGACTAATCTATACAAGATATTCACATGAAATAATGGTTAACCAAAGTTGGAGATGAATATTTCATGCAAACGATTTGCTTAGTAGATTTAAATCTATATTTGATATCATTAAAACTAATTATATCTAACATTTATTGAAGAAAGCTTCAAGTGTCTTAGTACATCTTCTGTCTTCAACTTCTATATAAAGCAGTTGAGTTTATGGCCGTTGCATACTTAGCTATTTGGTTCATCTAGCCTTTGCATTTGAAAGACTAGAGCATTTGGTCATGATGAGTGGTTGAGATGAAGCTACATATCTAATCTGTGTAATTTGAACTCTGTCTCTTGGTTAAAAATTGGGTTACTGATGCTTTATCTGTTGAGTTCCTTAAGTTAAGATGCTAGCAGCTAATTACTATTCATGACATCATCACTTCACTTTTCTGTCTCTTTTTTGTGTCTAATGTTATTCTTTCCTAAGATAGATCACACAAATGCTATAAGGAATTAGAATTTCAGAGCAAAATTCAAAGGTTTAAAATTAATGCTCAATGGATGTGTCAATCATTGATTGTTCTTTGAGAATTTCAATTGATTGTTGAGTCTAGTGCTCGATCATTCTTTCACACTTGATGAATTGCTCAATGCTATGAAGGTTTCATCCTGCAATACTCGATTAAATAGTTAAACATCGATTGAACATACTAGGACAATGCTTGATCATTAAGTCAATAATCAATTAAACTCAACTTATCGATGACTGATCTAACAATCGATGATCATTTATACTTTCCAAATAACTTGAAAATTTTCTAAGTCAAGACATGACAATCGATAGGTAAATGAACCTCAATGCTTGATGGCCAATTCAATGATCGATTGTTCTTCCTCAAGAATCCTTTGAGCACTCTCTTATTGTTCGATATTTGGTTTTGAAAAATTCAATTGAAAATCGATGGAATACACAACAATCGATTATTTTCCCTTTGAAGTTCAATGCTCGATATATGCTCTGTTCTTCATCGATGGTTGAGGCCTTGCAATGCTAAATGGTTTACCAAGTCATTGAGCATTCTTATCAAAAAAATTTCTAAGTTCAGAGACCTATAATTTTCTCATCCTAAATCATGTTTGGTTATCATCAAAACTCTGATGTTCAACAAATTGCCCATGCGCTATTGGAACAATTTGCCAATCAAGGCCCTGCTTCTCATTAAGCTGGGCTAGAACTCCAAAAACTTTAGGATCCCATCCTTGTTTATCATTTAGACTCATCCACCGGCTTAGTATATCCTTAGGGATTGATGTGGAGCCTCATGGTAACTTCCATTTAAACTTGCCATAAAGAGCAATTTGTGTCTAAGTCAGTGGGATAATTTTCTTTTATCTTAATGCAATCGGATAGGAGGACCTCAAGCTCTTTATATTTGAAACATGACCCATTTTTCAATTTCTATTTTTCCCATCAACTGGGGATTACTGATCAAAACCCAAAAGATAACATATCCTAACCCTTGATGCAAAGAGAGTAGGAAGGTTTGATGGTAGGTTTTTAGGAGAGGATGGAGGGGTGTGGGGATAAATTAGTGAGTCAGGAGCTACCTTTGGGTGATCATTTTCAAGGTTTGGGAAAGGAGGCTTCAGGGTCATATCTTTTGGAGAGGGTGATTTAGGTGTGGAATTATTGTGTTCTTTTAGTTCAAAACCAGGAGGGACCTCAGGGACCAACCGCTTGTGGATCAAGACAAGTTGGTGGAGCAGTTCATCCAGATATTGTGTTGTGCTTTGAGAGTTTGGATGAGATGATTGGGGATCTTCATGAGGAGAAAGATCTTTCATAGGTGAATTTGGAGGAGCTGTTGTACCATCCTTTGGGTGATCAATAGTATGTTGAGTAGCTTTTGCTACATCAACAATATCAACATTAGAGTTTGTTTGGTCTGAATTAGATGATTCATCAGAGGAGTAATATAGAAACTGTTGTTTTGATTCCCATTGTCCAGGAGAATTCTTTGCGGAGTTGTTTCATAAACTTTGTATACTGCCTTTGTTCGAAGAAATGGATATAAGAGGTACCTCCAGCATGATGTTGCCTTATCTAATCATGCAAAATTATCTCAACTTCAAGTGCTTCAAAGCTGCAGATCAAATGAGAGCCAAAGAGGCGAGAGGCTTTGTGAGCAATAGAGTTGAAACCAATGACATTCATGAATGGTATGGCCAATGACATGACAGATGAACAACTTCTGAAAATTCTTTTGTATTTGCATTCTACCCATATTGTTGAACCATCATCCAGCCAGACTTGAACATTTTTAAACTAGGGACTTCCTCGAGTTGATGAGCACACGAACTCATATGAAATGGAGATGAGAAGACTATTTATATCGTTGTCAACAATAACTATGTCTCCCACTACATCGCCAAGAGATTCAACTACTTCTGTTGTGTGGTATTCAAGTGGAAGGCCCCAGAATTTAACCCATATTGGGAAGCTCCCCAACTTATGTTCTTGCAGCACCAAGTCAGGCTCCTACTTATGAATTACAAGCAGAGAGTTGCCTATAGACTAGGGACAATTTGAGCATATAAATTCAAGATCGTCTTCATTAGAAAATTTTAAAATGTAAAGACACCCCAATTGGCATTCAACAGTGAAGAATTCATGAAGACCCCAAGTAGATTTCAATTGTCTGTTGAGATGATATGCGTTGTAGTAATGCATATCCACCATAATCACAATAGCAAGTGTATTTTCATTGACACGATGCTGGGAGATGATAGAAGGTTTAAGAAGGAAGGATGGGTGGTAGGAATGTGGCTGAGATTGCAGAGGGATGAGATTCATAATGAGTGGGAAAAAGATAAGTTTGAAAGAAAACAAGAACCAAAAGGTAGGAAGAAAGGAAAAAGGGAGAACAAAGGGAACTTGATTCTAAGGCTCATGAGTAAATGCATGAGAATGGAGTGGAAATGGATTGAGTAGTAGTGTATTTAAATACACTACTGGGGTCATGGGAAGGCAAAGGGAAAAAGGAGAGATTGATGAAAAGGCAGACAGAGTGCACAACTTGATCACTTGAAAGATTTCATGAGAAGTCACATTAACCGATTAATGTCAAATCTAAGTAGAGGGGATATATCAGAAGAAAGGAGAAATTTGAGTAGTAGGCAGATTAAGTAGGGAGATAAAAATCTGATTTGATAAACTAATTAAGGCAGATTCAATCTCCAATGAGTGAATGATTCAGAGCTGGAAAAGAGTAAAGACTCACAATGATGATTAGAAGTGTAAACCAATAACCAACTGCCATTCCTATTGTCCATAAGAAAAAGAGAATATGACCAATCAGTAGAAGTCGAGAACCACAACGACCAATGGATGGAAAGATAAGTTAATTAATCAAGTGGTTAGCTTCATATATGTGAATGATGAAGATAAAGAAAGCAGATGAAAGCTATCTTTGTTATCAAATCCTAAGGTTCGACCAAAGGGAACCAATATGCAATTACTCACATCTTGGGAACTAAATAAGACATAAATACACTAGGAAAAGGAGATTTAATTTTTGAAGTGAGTACTTGGGTAGATAGAACCTAATTGCGACAATAATCAAAACATGCAAGAGCAAAACTAGCTTCAATATGATGTCTTATAGCTTTCAGTCACTCTAAACGGAAGAAATGGCAAAGGTTTTCTATGCCTTCTCTGCAGAAATTCTTTCTCTCTAGAGGCACCAGCTCCTTTCATAAGCCGTTCAAAGAACCTCCTTCTTTGATTGTAATGGTGGGGCAGTGATAGTTTATTCATTCCACCTCTATGTACCCATTAAGGGGCCTCATGCCCCTTAATATTATTTTAATATTTTTTTAACTTTTTCTTTCTTCCAGCTCTTTCTCTCCTTTCTTTTTGTTTTTTTATATCAAAGAGGGACCACGTGCCCTCTCATATATATATATATATGCCTTTCCCTCCCCTTCCCTTTTCCCTTAATTTTTTTAATTGTTTTTAATATATTATTTATAATTTTTCCACCTCCTAAATAAATCATATTTTTGGGTAAATACTATTTACTCTTATAAGTATTCAATAAATCCTATTTATCACAAATGATTCTTTCCTAATATTATTTAAATTATACTAATTAAAATCAGAATGTTACACTAAACACAAACAATATGAAACTAATTCATGCCTTTGAAATGTTAGCAATTAGCCATAACATATTTCTCAAAATAACCTCAATCCAAAACTCACATCCCAAGCCATCTAGAACCCAATTTCCAACCACAAGCCCAATATCCAAAATGAACCCATCTTTCATATTCAAGCCTACGCTCTAGTTGAGCCAATTCATCCTCCAACAATAACCAATGCAACCATTAATAGACATTAACATCGCCATCCAATCCTCAAATAATCAACTTGGTCCCAATCCACCTATAAGCCAAGACTTATGAAATCATTTTATAACATCATTAAGCACATTTAAAACATTGAATTCCAAGAAGGAAAAGGATTTTCAAAAATCCCACCAAAACCCTAAGATTTTCAAGACTTTGTTGTGCCAAATCTCATTCTAGATCAAAATCTAAGTACCCATATGACTTAAAGCCATTCTTAGGTTGATATAAGCTCCTTGAATCAAGAAAACTCAATCCTCATTTGAAATTTTCGGATTCCCATAAGAATCCCTAAAAAAATAGTTTAAGCAACCCCAAAAAAAAGGTTTAAGCATTTCCCCAACAAGATGAACAAAAATAATAACTTAGAAATGATAAAAGAGAGCTTAGGAATCAAAGAAAACACCTAACCATCCCAGATTTTTGAAATCTAGAAGAACTCCAAAAATTCCACCATGAATACTTGAAGAAAATGCAAGGGAAAGGAAATAAAGAAGAAGAGAATACCTAAGTGGAGGAAGATTAGATTTGAGCTTTAGAACCAAATAGCCATTGCCCTAGCGAAACAACACACTCTTCCTTTCGACCTCTGCCTCAAAACTATAAGATGAAGACCTAAAATTTTAAAACACGCCTATTTATAGGTGTCATTGTTTTTAGGCTTTTGCCATGGGTTCGCCACGTCAAACGTGCCCAAAAACCTTTCTGAATCGCGAGTTCGCTGTGGGCTCGCCACAGTAAGGCCACGGTGAATAGACTCTCGGGCTAATTTTAATTCTAGTTCATCGTGGCGAGCAAACTTCGCCTAGAATTTCACCCTCATTTCATTCCCCCAATCATCCTAGCTACTTATATTCAATAATCAATCCATGTAAGTCCCATAGATTAAATAAAATGCTATACCTCAATTTCCACTTTTAAACCTGAAAAACCATAATTTTGAATCCATCAATGAAATCTCCATAAACTCACTAAACTTATCCCTAAAAACCAACATAACTACATAATTAAACTCCCAATAATCACCCAAAATCATAAAAATCCATTTAAATCATATTTAATCCATAGCCTAAATCTTGGGATGTTACATAAGGCATCACCAACTTTTCTTTGGTGCTACAAAAGTTTGTTTAACAAAGAACAAATCCAAATTTTCAACTCATTTTCAAACTTTGATAAGGCATTAGCAAGTTGAGATATGAACTTACCAAGTTTATATATCAGCTTTACAAATTTCAACCATTATATCTCAACTTGGTAATTTTATATATAAAATTCGTAATTTAATATTTGAACTTGTCATATCGAAGAACTTTGTAATTTTATATCTTAATTTGGTAATGTCATTTTGGAATTTGGTAATTTCCATATCTGAACTTGTCATATAAAAAAATTTGGTAATTTTTGTATCTCAAATTGGTAATTTGATATCTAAATATGTCATATATAAGAACTTAGTAATTTTATATCTTAACTTGGGTATATCATATCAAAACTTAGTATTTTCATATTTGAACTTAGGAATAAATTAGATACAAAATTGAAGAGTCTACTTATATATTTTTTGGCATCTAATATTGGCCACCAATGCTTTTCACAAAGCAAAGGAGGTGGGGTCAAATCCAACCCCACCACTTTGCCCTTATTTATTTTGTTAAAAAAACCAATCCACCAGTGTCAAAGCTCCAACGGCCCAAGCTTCAACTCCAGCGGGTCCCTCACTGACAAACTGTGAGTGGTGGTTATTTAAAAAAAATTAATTTTTAATTGAAAGGCATTCAGGTATTGGCATCAACATCTAAATAGTCATGTAGCATGGTAGATCTTCCAACTGCTTTCTATTGCTATGCAGATTGTATTGGTGCAACACCTGCAAAAAACAAGATTATATAGTTTGTACCACACCATTATGAATGAACCTTTTTTTCTGTAGAGCAGGGTGATAGAACAATAGGAAGATAATTGTTTAATTTTAAGGAGAGGAGGATAGCATAAGAATAGTGCTCGGTATCACTTGACCTTGGTCTTCAGACCTTGGTACTCTAATCCCCTATGCAACTGACCTCTTTACATTATCTTTTATAGGCAAAAATATAACCATTAGGGAAATTGAAGAAGGTTTTATGATGACGAAAATGGCAGTTACAGAAAATTGATTAGTGATAGTTTAATGCAATTGAGGATATTAAAACCGTTTAATAATGTAATGTAACCGACACATAAATATTCTAACAGTCATTTTGAAAGGTCAATTCAATGACTCCTCTTACCAACCTTTTTACTAATTAAAGATAATATTTTGTTATATAGTAGGGCGTTCCAGGCCTTGAGTTATATGAGACTTCTTCATTTGACATACCCATACACAATTTCCAACATTAGGTAATTTCCTTTAAATTTTACAAATGACATTTGAGTTCATAGCATTTTATAGGGATTATATAAATTTGTTGCACAGTTTTATATTTTTTATCATATTTTGAGAGTCTTTTCATGTATTTTTTCCTTCCTTTTAATCCTTATATTACTTATTTAGCTCTATGTATGTATCATTCAACTGCATGATTTCATTTTACATTTCACAAAATGCTATTCTCATTTTTTGACAATATAATATTCAATGTACATATGTTTTCATTGACCAAACATATAGAATTTAGGGACAATTGCACTCAGGTCTCAAGTAAGAGATTTAATTTCAGAGAGGTGATTACACCGTACATTTATACACTTTTCATGGTTAAAATCATTGGATTATTGCATGTTTAGAGAGGTGATTGCACCGTACATTTATACTAATCAAGGGCAATTTGGTCATAATTAGCATGATTTATTGATTAACATATTCCCAAGTACATTTTGATGCTACCTTGAGTGTAATTTTAGTGCAGGTCATAGAAGAAGTTAGCCGAGCGGAAGAACGAACTACGAAGAAGAAAGCTAACCGAAGCAAGAAATTGGACCCCAACCTTTTAAGCAGCTAGCTGCAGCCATCACTTTTGTTGGTTGCAGCAAGAAAATCATAGAGTTGGCCTTCAACTTTTGCCCAGCTCACTGCAACGAGAACGAGCTGACAGATGCGCGATTTCAGCTAGTTTTTCAGGCTTTTAAGGTACCCATTGGTAGGATCCAACCCAAAACGATCAAGACCCGACTTATAAACATAAATTTAGACCTAACACTCAATTCTCATCATATTTTCCATTCTCATTCACTCCCAAACACTAAAATCCTATCATCTTTCTCATCCTTCCATCTCCTTCATCTTTCACCCTCTTTTCTCCAAGGATTTTTCGATGGAGCTTCTTCTTAGGGCTTCTCTTGGAGTTTTTATGTTGGATTGAGAAGTTCTACATCTATTGACGAAGGGTTGATGGTGGCTCAAGTATGGATTCTTCAGTAGGGGAGTTCTTCTTAGTCGTTCATATGTATTTTGGATTTCTTCTATGTTTATTTAAACTTCTCTTGGAAATGTTTAAATTTATGTATTTGATTGAGACTTTAGATATGTATGTGTGATGTTTGATTTTACTAATTTGGATTGGGATGGTGTATTAAGTACTTTATTGATTATATATGTATTTTTGATTAATTTCTCTTTGTATTGAGTTGTTTAGCCTTTTGTTGATGATTCTATCAAGTTGATTTAGTTAGGATATGTATAATTATATGAGCTCTCATTTGTGGGAGATTCTTCCATCAGATTAAGCTTGGTAAAGGAAAGAAACATTAATCCAATCTAAATTAGCTAATCACATCATTTATGAACTCTTTTGTGTCTATTTTGGGCTTTGAACACTTGAGTTATGAATTCTTATCTACAATGTGGTTGCATGAAGTTAATCTCATTTTAGCGATTGCTAGTGGGCTTAATTGATTGGTTCCATTCATAATTGTTGTGATTATACTTTTATGAGAGCCACAAGTGTTTTGACTTAAAGCATTTCACGTATCAAGTGGACCTTAATAATTACCCTAATTGATAGCTATGAATGCGATGCACTGAATTAGTTGTAAATTAGAGTAATTAGACCCCTAGTGATTGCTTGGGGATTACTTCATTAGACTTGATGAATTAACGCCCAAATGATTTGAACCAATGTTTGCCACCTCACCTAGACTCAAGAGATCCATTTCATTGCATTATCTTCACTTCACCCATCCAAACATTCCACCTCATTAAGGAATAGATCAAAAAAATATTGTAGTTAGGCTCATTTGCATGTTTCATACAAAAAACCAATAAATCTCCCTTTTTATACCTCATTTGCATGACATTTAGTTTCCTATGATTGTCTTTAGGCTCCTTGTGAGACGATCCGGGGTCATACAACTATAATGATTGTTCTTGATTATTATATATTTTTACCCACTAATTATGGGAAATTAACACTTGATATAGGCCATTACATGATAGTTTATGCACTTGTATACTTAGAGTTCTAAGGCATTGAGTTAATTGCATTTTGGTCTTAAATTAAGCATTTTAAGGCATAAACTCATGCATTTCTTAATATAAACTTTGGATATTACATTTGTGCTTAATTTTCATTGTAGGTCAATTGGGAGAATTGAATAAAAAGGTTGAAAATGTCAAAAATAAGCCCCAAAAAGTGAATCTGTCAAATTTGGAGAAGATTACGAAAAAGGCCCAAAATTTCTAAAAAGGTGCATAAATGCCCCTATTGGCCGTGGAACCCCATGACGAGGGTCCCAAACTTGGCATGCTCTCTGGACCTTGCCGTGGCCTTGCCACAGCGAGGACACTGACACATGTGCGAATTTTGCTGGTTTTTCGGGTATCCATTTGTAGGATCCGACCCAAAATGACCTAAACCCGACTCCTAAACGTAACAATCGACCTAAAACTCAATTCTTATCATCATTTCCATTCCAAACTCCAAAACCCTAAAATCCTCTCAACTTTCTCATCCTTCTTCCATCTCCATCTTCCACCTTCTTCGACCCTCTCCTTCGATGGAATTTCACATGAGGCTTCTCCTTGGAGTTTCTATGTTTGATTGAGGGGTTCTTCATCTCTTGAGGATGTGTTGATGGTGGCTTAAGCATGGGTTCTTCATTAGTGAAGTGTTTCTTTGTTCTACATATGTATTTAGGGTTTCTTCTATGTTTATTTGAACTTCTCTTGTATATGTTTGGATTTATGTATTAGATTGATATTCTAGATATGTATGGTTGATATTTGATTTTGCTAATTTGGATTGGGATTACGTATTAAGTACTTTATGGATTATATATGTATGCTTGATTAATTCTCCTTGATATTGAGTTGTTTGGCCATGTGTTGATGACTCTATCAAGTTGATTTATTTAGGGTATGTGTGTAATTGTAAGGGAAAGAAACATTAATCCAATCTAAGTTAGCTAATCACATCATGTATGAACTAGTTTATGTCTATTTTGGGCTTTGAACACTTGAGTTATTAAATTCTATCTACATTGTGGTTGCATGAAATTAATCTCATTTTAGTGTTTGCTAGTGGGCTTAGTTGATTGCTTCCATTCATAATTGTTATGGTTGCACTTTTATGAGAGTCACAAGTGTTTTGACTCAAAGTATTTCACACATCAAGTGGAGCTTGACACTAACCCAAAGTAATGGCTATAAAAGTTGTTGTTAGATTAGTCATTAATTAGGGCCAGTGGACCCCTAGTGGGCTTAGTTGATTTCTTCCATTTATAATTGTTATGGTTGCACTTTTATGAGAGCCACAAGTGTTTTGACTCAAAGTATTTCACACATCAAGTGGAGCTTGACACTAACCCAAAGTAATGGCTATAAAAGTGGTTGTTAGATTAGTCATTAATTAGGGCCAGTGGACCCCTAGTGGTTGCTTGGAGATTATTTTATTAGACTTGATGAATCGACCCCCCAAATGATTTGAACCAATGTTTGCCACCTCACCTAAACTCAAGAGATCCATTTCATTGCATTAACTTCATTTCACCCATCCAACCATTCCACCTCATTAAGGAAAAGATCAAAAATATTGTAGTTAGGCTCATTTTGCATGTTTCATACTAAAACCCAACAAAACCCCCCTTTTATACCTCGTTTGCATGGCATTTATTTTCTTAGGTTAGTCATTAGACTCCTTGTGAGACGATCTGGGATCGCACCACTATAATGCAATCCTTAGTTAATAAATAATTTTGCATTTAACCCCCAAGGCGATTAGGAAAAGGTTGGATCAAGTGTAATGCTTGGTTAATAAATAATTTTGCATTTAACCCCCAAGGCACCAAGGAAAGGTTAAATCAAGAGGCCCCAAGGAGTTGTTAATGACAACTATTGACAACTGAAATAGCCTTGGTTAACAAGTGAAAAGTTGTCAATGGACATGTCTGATATTAAATCTCTTACTTGGGACCTAAGTGCAATTGTCCCTAGAATTTGTGTCCACTTCACTAATTGTTTATCCTTTTACCTTTATACAACTTTTTATTTTAGTTGCTTAATTTTATAAAGTGTACTTTCATCCTTTGAATTCCTTTTTTTTATAAAAAAAAAAAATCAGTAAGAGTATACATTATAAGAAATAAATAAATGAAAATTATCCTAAGTGAAACCCAAAAGGCATCCTAAAGCATGTTTGGCTAGCAAATTAGCTTCAATGTTGTTGTTGTTGTTTTTTTTTTTTTTTTTGTTAACAAGTTGGAGATCAACTAACCAATCTCTCTTCAGCATGTGATTAATTTCAAGGATTAAATTCCAATTATCATGTAGATCATTGTCTCCATCCTTGATGAGTTTGATTGCTTCAGATGAATCATATTTCAATCAAACTTTCCTATAATTCTCATCCCATGCCGTATCCTCCACGTGGGAAAAATTAGAAATATTGTCCATCCAATTCAAGTTTCCATGCCAAGACTTTTTTAACAAAACTTGAAAATATCTCATGAAGCACCCATGAAGTTACAAATCTAAATGGGATATCCCCTTGTACCAGCCTGTTGTCATCTTCCTAACTTCAAAACAAAATAGGTTGATGATCAGATTTAAAGAATGATAGATGAAATACCTTTGCAGTTGGATACTGATGATTGAAGGTGGAATTAACAACCACTTGATCAAAGCTACTTTCGTTCCCTCTGTTTTTACAAGTGAAAAAGGGACCGTTGTTAAAGCCGTTAAAAAGTTTAATATTAAAATTTTAAATATTGACAAAATATTCTTAATTACTCACATATGGATATTTCTTTCTTTAAATATGAAATTATCTCAATAATACTATGAGACTTTAAGATTCCTGCTATTTATGAATAAATTCATTTATTTGTTATAAGTTATGGTCTCTGCAATCTTGAATATTATGATAATAGATAAAGGGTTAATATAGTGTTTGATCCTTATAATTTGACTCAATTTCGGTTTTGGTACCTCTAATTTCATTCTGCCAAAACAATTAGTCCTTGTAGTTTATTAAGAACTTGGATATGAGTTAATAATGTTAAATACACTAACGTGTCATTAACACCGTTAGTTATGTTGACGTGATTTGATGATTAGCAAGCTAACTTACAACTTTTGACCAGACGATAACAACATTTTGTGCATTTATAACAAAATTATGAATTATTAGTATCAATCACAACTTTTTAAACTCTTATCACTAACAACTATTGACCTGATGATGATAATTTTCTGGCCAAAATTAAGGACCTCAGTTTAATTAGGAGATTTCGCGGGACCCCAGTTTAATTAGGAGGTTTTGTTAGACATCATCTGAATTAAATTGTTTCCATATGTGACGTGTAATTAATTTCCCCTTAAATTTATGCTTTTTTACAATTTTTTGCGTTGGAGGGAAGAAACAAGAACACATGGAAATTAATCATTCGTTTCACCAACTATCAAATCATTTATTATTTTGAAGGTTAAAAAATCAAGTTATTTTTATTCAGATATCAAAAATCTTATTAAAATATTAAAGAAATAATAAAAAAATGTTGTAAAAATTTATTACGGGCATTTTAAATAAAAATGTAAGAAACAAATAAATCAATTCCCTTTAGTTATTTTTGTAATCCTTTTAATTATGAAAGCACACACATATGTTATTTCCATAAAAAAATTATATTAAATCCGAACTGAATTTGAAGAAAGAGTAATAAGTAAAAGTGAAAATCATTGCACAAGTCATGGTCATTCCTTTATGTGTATCATTTAACAAGAGTCACTATCACATACCTATATTTAGTGATCTCTTTGAATTTGATTTAAGGTGTTTTCATCACACTTATTATTTTGGCCAAAAAAAACATCACACTTAATTATGGTCAGTCACATCCTTAAGACGCTCACTAATTATGATTAGAGGTCAACTCAACAGATCAACATCAGAGTTGTTGCTTGTGTCGCCATCAATATAATCTATCAAGATTTTGTGTTAAAACTTGATTACTTAATTTTTTTTAAAGAAATTATCAATATGCATTTAAAACCCACACAGGTTTTATTATTGTCTGTGTGAAGTAACAGCACATAAGCAATTGAGCAGAGTATTATTATTGATTTGTAATAGCAAATTTGAATTATCGTTTAATGTTAATTTGAAGATAATTTTTTTATTATCTTTAATAACTTGTGAATGTTTCTTTACAGCTAAGAATTAATTTTATTCCTTATATTACTTATTTTGTTCTATGCATGTATAATTCAATCGTAAGATTTCATTTTACATTTTACAAAAGGCCATTGTCTTTAAATTTTGACATTATAATATTCAATGTACATATGTTTTCATTGGCCAAACATATAGAAGTTATGTCCCATTCACCAATTTTTTATTCTTTTAATTTTGTACAATTTTTTATTTTGGTTAATGCTTAGTTTTATAAAGTTAAACAATTTTTAAACCTAATTTGAGGAGCCAATTAACTTTAATTCATTATTACTTGAATGTTTTTGGGCCTTAATTTTATAAGCGATAACTTCATATTTCATCAAATTAAAATATTTATTTTCACATGTTCATAAATTTACAAATAGGACAATATAAAAGAATGTGATGGTGTACAAATTAAAATTCATTTCTCATCAACCCATGTATTCTTTAAAAAAAAAAAAGCAAAAATCTTTCTACTCAATAAGGGCTTTGATATCCTGGAAATCAAAGAGATCTATGGGCTTAGAGCATATTTATTATGGGCTACTGAGAACGTTAAATGGTCTCACTTAATTTTTTTAAAAAAAAAAAACACACATACACACACACAGACAATGGCTTAAAGAGAAGACCTGCAAATAGATTGGACCCAAAATTTGTGTATGAAAGGCTTTAAAATAGTGAACCAAAGTAAGATCCAATCTTGAAATATTAAACCACTGATCCAAGCCTAAACTCAGACTCTACTCTCATGTAGGCATGTAGAACCCAAAGTGTGAGGCAAAGATCTATTTACATTTTACATTGTCCAACGTCTAATAGCTTAGTGCCATAAAAACTTCACTATAAGTGGGAGATCACAGGTTTTGTTATGCTTAAAACCTCAAACCATTAGCTTCTACCCCTTTAATTAAAAAACGGTCTATTTACAATAATACATACAATTCAAAAAAAAAAAAAAAGGAAAACAAATAAAATAAAAAAATAACAACTATTTCTTCGTTTTACACAACTTATAATACAAGATAGTAAAACAAACTTATTTCGATAACAACTATTTGGTATAGGATAATCTTCATCAAACTTCTTTTTTTTTAAAAAAAAAAAAATCTGATACTGCTGGATTCTAAAAAATAAATAGAGGCCTTAAGTTTCTTTCATTTAATAATTAATACTCTCTCTATTCCTAGATATAGGTCCTATTTGGGGAGATGAGTTTGTTCCTAAATATATGACCCATTTATATTTTTTTTTTTTGTTGATTTTTCCCTAAACTACCTTTATTGATGCTCCTCAATAATAAACAAACAAGAAATAGAGGGTGGGAATAAAGGTATATAGTTAGGGTATTTTGGTAATGTCATGTAATTTCAACAAACTTAACCAACATCCTTAATCTAATCAAATTAAATAAATAGGTCTTATATTTAGGAATGGATGAAGTACATTAGTACTAGTTCAATAGTTTAAGGAAGGGAATAACCCTTCTATATATGTATCAAAATAATATAAACCCAAATGAATAAAAAGAAAAGATATCTGTTGTCCATCATCTTTCATTATTTCCATATTTGAATTCAAGTTCTTGGTTTGCCCTTAGATTATTACACTGAGCAGGTTGCAACTTGCAAGTTGCAAGGAAGTTGGGTGATATGTGATTGGTGTTTTCTTAGATAACGGTGTAACTTAATTATCATTTCTCTACTTCTTTATTCCATAATGATGGCGATCGGTTAGTCCGCGACTGTATCTCACAATGGTATATCTTATTTAAACAAGCATATATGGTTTTTGATGTAGTACTCACAACTTACTAAATTTCTATGATTATTTTACTTACTCTCGAGAACATGGAGTGTGTGGGGCATTGTTCTGTAAGTCTTCTGCCAAAGGCTCATCTCTCTAAAGGACAATGGTTTGTTGAAAGTGTTGGCAATTTTGAATGGCTGTATCAAAAGGAACAATTCCCATATTATTTGGGATTGTGGGGGTATAAATTATAAGTGAATTTGGATGACTAAATAGGTTAAGAGGAGGAATGAACTCCTCAACAACACGGGCCACTGGAGTTGAAATCCGGCCAATACTCTCCATTCATTGTGTGCACGAGTTAAATGCAAACTCAACATTTTTATTGGAGGCATTTTGCGAAACATAAAATTGATTGAGCTGAAATATGCCATTATTTTAGCCTACAACTCTTGAATTTCCTAAACGTATTCTTAAATGGTTTCAAGTCTAGTCACTACCTTTTAATGTGAAAAAGTGCGTTGGGTTACTTAATTTTATAAGCATACTCCTTGATGCAATTGAATTGTTTTTAAGACTATATATTAATTGCCTTAAAGTGTCTTGAAACGCCCAAAGCATGGAAATGATTTTACTGAGAATATATATTAGCTTTATAAGGTGTTTAAGTCATGGGCTAAGCAAGATGGTTCTGAGATTTCAGAATCTCTCCTCCTCCTCTTGAATATTTCTGCTTTGTTGAGAGAAATATCTTCCGTAGTTCTGTTTACCCTGTTTTTACAGAAAGGGTTTGTTTAATCCTAGGGAGTGTTGCAACTTCTTTGCCAGTAATTGCGGAACAGTTCTTAAGGAGAATATCCTCAAGTACGACTCAAATTTTGTTTTTTATAATTTACAGGTGCTGCTGTCATCTGGATTTGCATTAAGAGTGTTCAAAATTGTCCCGTCCCGTCCCGTCTCGGTCCCGTCCCGAATATATATACATAAATTTTTAAAAAAATGTGTGTAAAAAGTTTTCACACATACATTAAAAAAAAATTGTTCAGGCCTCACTGACACTCATACCTCCCTCCCTCTCCGTAGCATACACTAACCCATCAAACACACCTCTCAAATCCCCCCTTCATCAAGCTCTCTCTCCTTTGATCTCATCCAAGTGGCCAGTGTATCAGCCCTCTTATCTCCTTCATCGTCACAATCACAGCTCTCAACAAGTGAAGTCCTTCCATCCTTCCACCCTCAAACTCAAATCAAATACATCCCCTTCCAATTTCCCTCCCATTTCACTTAAACCCCTTCTGATTCTAAAATTTTCTACAGATTGGAGCGTGCAATATTTCTTTCCTCCCTCAAATTTAGATTTTTCTTGGCGTGTTTTCCCTCTCTGCGACATATTTTTTGTTAAGACAGCCAAAAGGAAGTTTCTCCTTCCAACTCAGGTCAAATTTTTTTGCTTCCTTGTAATGTTCTCAGGAATTCCTTGGTTGTTTTGATTCCATTCTTTGCAGATTCTTATAGGATTTTTTGTTTTCAGCTTGTTTTGCTTGTTTTTCCTCTCTCTGCGGTGTATTTTTTTGTATGGGCATATATTTTTGAATAGCCACTTTATGTAAAAAAATCGGGACAATCATGTCCCATCCCGATCCTGTCCCGTCCCGGTTGGGATCGGGACAAGCTCGAGACAGGACGAGACACGGGACGTGATTTCCGTCCCGAGCTCCTTTTTACGGGACGGGACGGTCATGTCCCGTCCCGTGAACACCCTTAATTTGCATAGCATTGGAGTTAAGCCAGAAGATTCATTGAGCTACATGATGATTTAGGTGGTGACGCCAACACAAAGGACTACTTATGTTAGATGTAGTATTCCTGGATTTTCTCAAGTAGTTTCTGCTCATTTCCTTACTAACCATTTACGAGATCCTTGAGGCTTGAGGTGTGAATATACACGAGACCCCTACTTGATCTCGTGGTCAGGGCTTGTAGCTCTGGATCTTTATTCTAGTATCTCTTTAAGTATCGTATAGGATACCCTTGACCTTAGTGGACAATCTTAAAATGGTTTGAGCTTCGCTACTTCCAGTACAAATGCAGCAATTCACCATTCGCCTTCTCTACTTGGTAATTTATGCATACAATGTCAATATATTGTTCAAAATCATCTTCTTTTCTTAATTCAGGCTTTGTGTTTCTTGTTACTCTTTATAATAGTTTATTTTAGGCATGTTGGATCAGTTTGTTTTATGTTTCTGTGGTATACAAATTGGGCTTTTACACACACACAGACACATAGAGGTGAAATAATTCTCCTAGGCCTATCCCTAGGCTCGATCATCATTCAGCATCACGAAGCCAATGCCAAGCCAAGCTAGCCGTGAAGACAAGCCCAACCACGTCTAGAGAATGACTATTCAAATGGCCCAGTAACCTGAAAGCAAACCAAGTTAACTGCTAAAGCACCACTAGAGTTGGGAAAACGGGCTGACCCGCCACAACCCACGGGCCAGATGGTTCGGGCTGTGCAGTCCGACACTTAAAGGGTTAGGAAATCACCAACCCTAACCCTGACTAGTGGGTTGACGGGTTGGCTCGCCAACCCTCCACTTTTTCCTTTTTTTTTTAAATTCTGGGATAGCTAGTAATTGAACAAGCAACTAAGGCAAGCAGCAACTTAGAACTTGAAAGACCTCCATGGAAAAAATATATACATTCTACTAAAAATCAAAGGAGGATGGATAAGATTCCAAATAAAATTTAACTTTGCAGCATCATTTAACATATATCATTCCAGATTTCAAGATAACAGTCATGGCAGATAGCCAGATAGCACCAAAAAATTACAAGACTTGAGTGTACTGCATCAGAAATTAAAAAAAAAGTATTTCCTTTGCTGAATAATGAAATGATTAAACTAAACAGGATCTAAAGGAGTAAGGAGACAAGTGATTCCAGGGAGCACGGCGTCGACGGTGGACGGCTCGTTAGCGGCGGTAACGTCCAAGCTGGATTCGGCTATTTGTTCTTAGGAAGAAGCGAAAAGGAAGAGCTGAGACGGTGAGATCACTTCACAAGGGAGCAGCTAGGGTTTTCTAGTTTGTGACTTTGTGTGGGGAAGAGAAAAGTGAATAAGTGATGTCTGGTGTGTGACATGTGTGTTAGAAGAGAATTGATGATGATGAGGCCAGCTGGATAAGTGGACTGTGGGCTGTGTGAAAGTGTATTCTATTGGCTATTTGGGCTTTTGGGATTATTTGTGTTTACTTATTTTTTTAATGAAAAAAATTATATTAAATGGCGGGCTAGCCCGTGCTAACCAGCGGGCCAGGTGGTTTGAGCCTGTACGGCCGGCATCTTTATGGGTTGGCATATTGCTAACCCTAACCCTCCCTAACCCATGGGTTGAGCCCATTTTCCCAGCTCTCACCAGTCGTCCACCACAGACGTGGTACCATGTCTATACTGTCATGTTCAAGGGGTAGTTGCCAACATGCATATGCTCAAATTATCCCTGTTGATACACCTCAATAATACTCAAGTAAAAGATGGAGGCTGGGAATAAATGTAAGTGATTAGGGTGTTTTGATAATATCATGTAATTTTTACTAACTTAACTGACACTCTTAATCTAATCAAATTTGGTAAATATGTCCTATATTTATGAAAGGGGTACTTGAAGACAATAAAGTTAATTTCATATGCATGTATGTGTGTGTGTATATATATGATATAAATCATCAATCGCACATATTTAAATAACACAGAAAATATGAATTATTTTTGTAAGGCTTGATTTCAAATTTGTGTGACTTATCAAAATGCAAATTTAAATATCTATAAAAAATGAAAATTTAGTTATTCTTTTAATTTTAATTAGAAATATATGTGATTGGTCAACTGGATAGAAAAATTTAAATTTTGAAAAAAAAACCAATAATATAGATAATTACAATGATTTAAATTGGAAATAAATGTTAGAGAACTACTGTATAGACGAGTTTGAATTTTGAAAATAAAACAATTATGTAATTGATGTAATAATTATTTAAATCAGAACCAAATGTGTAGATACAGCATTGACTATGATATATATAGCATTTACATATATTTTATTTGAATTTAAATAATAAACTAATCATGTAGGCGACACCACTAATTATGTTTATTGAAGGTGGTGTGGGATATTAGGTTGGATCAATCAGGAACATGCTTGGACTTTTACAGAAAAATATAGATAGGCATTTTAAAGAATTAAAGTATCCATGGATGAGATCATAGTCAAATTGCATTATAAGATATACAATTAAAGGAGATTTATGGATTTAGTTTTGAGTAATTTTCTAATTTAGTTTATCAACCAAAACAATTAGTTTGCACATGATTATCCCCTTGTACATCATCGTTTTAAAGGCGATCGTTTTACTATTTAATTATCAAATACATCATTTAGTCAGTATATTATATGTTTGGCAAAGAGGAAGAGAGTTAGAAATGAATTGAATGAAGAACATAAGATCATTACCTGAATAAATTATATTGCTATACATTCGACAGACTCTTTGCCTAACTATGTGTAAAAATATGAAAGCAAATATTATTACGAGGTGATTAGGTTCTATTTGGGAGGCGGGGAATTGATTCATAATGGAGACGAGATAGTAGAAGAGGAGGCCAAAGAACATTAAAAAATTGAAAATGATGAGGAAGAGGAGATGATGCCGGTTAGACAAGGGATGTCATAAGCCCATAAAAGAATGGTAAATATTTGAATTCAAAATCTGAATTTGATAAGAGAGAGTGTTGGATTTTTTTTAGTGAGATGGTGTTTGGATTTGAAAGTTGAAAGCCAAAACCACAAAGGAAGACGCCCAATCAAGACAGGCACGACGAAAAAATTGTGCAAATAGTTAATAGGTTGTTGAATGCACACTCCACTCATGGAATAAGAGAAAATGAGTGCAATAATGGAATTTGAATTTTGAAACTAAGTTAATGCAATTAATGAAAATTTTGAAAAAGGGAAAACCATAATAAATGAACATAACCCCCAATAATGTGTGTAATTATGTGGTTGATATGTGTAAGTGGCACCTATTAGTGAGCTCCAAATTGTTGACATCATTGATTAGGTGGACCAATAAAAAGAGTGCTTGGACTTTTAGAGAAGTATATAGATATAGATTTCAACACCAAACTTATAACATTTTTTCCAAATTATTCTAATAAATTGTATATGTATTAAAGGTGGTTTTCATTGCAAATGAATAAAATCAGGACACATTTTTATAAGTAATTAATTTGATTATATCTTTAAAAAGGTATATCCTATATTTAGAATGAGATGAAATATGTGCGTGTGTGTGTTTGTGTGTAATAGTTTGGAGTGTTTCTTCATCTTCTTTTTGCCAATTCATTAGTTTAGAGTTGACAAAAATACTTTGATAATAAGAAATATGGCTGATTGCATCATAATTTTATATATTTTTCATGGTTAAAATCAGTGATCCTTGCATATTTTAGGAAAATTTGCACCTAATAAGGATTAATTTTGACTTTTACACATTGAGTTGGAGTTTATACTAATCAAGGGCAAAATGGTCAGAATTAGCATGATACTATGATTTACAAATTCCCAATGACTTTTGATGCTACATTTGGTTCAATTTCATTGCAGGATATGGAAGAAATACGCCTAATTGAAGAATCAAGTTATGAAGTGGAAGGCTGGACAAAGCAAGAAGAAGAGCCCCACTCCCCCTTGCTCGCTGTGGCGCGACAAGGAATCCATAAAGCACAATGGCCCTCTTTGTATTGTTCACCACGACAAACACGCGAAATCTGAGCCCCGAATTTTGTTGAATTAGGGTAACTTTGGGGGTTGTTATAAATAGAACCCAGCTTGAAAATACTCATTTCTCAAGCCTCTCTACCCAATATTGAAGGTGTATATCTAGTTCCTTTGCTTCTTCAACATCTTCCACTAAAATCCTCACTATTTCATTCACTTCTACTCCGAATCCTTCATATTTTATGGTTTATCCCCCTTCCAGCTCCACTACCTTTCTCTTCCATTTACCTTCAACCCTAGGATTAGCTGCTAAGGAGAGGGATGAGCTCAAAAATCCCACTGAGAGGCTAAATATTTGGTGCTTTGGTGATGTGAAGTTGACTCAAGCTTCAATGGACCAAAGAGGGGGTTATTGGTTTTCATATGCTCTTTTCCTTATGTATTGAGTGGTATGGTTGTATTTCTCCATGTATGCTTGGAATTAAGACATGGATTTCTTCCTAGTTTTCTATTAATTTGAGTACTTGTGTTGGATTTTGAGTTATGTTAATTGTATGAGTTTATGTTCAAATTTTGCTATTGGATTGATGATGCTATTTGATTCTTGGTGGTTGCTAAATTTTTTAGCTTAGTTGATTCAATTGAATGTTGTGATTGCACATTCGTGAGAGGAAACTATTTTCATAATTCAATTTCTAACACATACCAAGTGGTGTTTAACACTAACCCTAAGTAATGGCTATGAAAGCGATTGTTAGATTAGTCATTAATTAGGGCTAGTGGACTCTTGTGATTGCTTGGAAATTCATTCATTAAACTTGGTGAATTTCAACTCCCAATATCATTTTAAGAGAAGTGTGAGAGCAACCGGAGCATTGCCAAAACCCATTTTGTAACCCTTAATCCAAACCCTTTTTCACTCTTTAAAACAAAAATCTCAAAAACAAGTAATTTTCATTTTCTTTATTTCTTAGTCAAAATGATTTCTCAAACCAAAACCTCATACCCTTTTCTTGTTTCAATTGCACATAGTTAGTTTAGGAAAAAAAAGATTACGAACGATTCAAGGTTGCAACACTATATTGCAATAATTGATTTCAAAAATTTATTTCTGTTAACCCCAAAGCGCAATAGGTAAGGTTAAATCAATGGCGTTTGATGTAATGAATATGATACTTTTTTAGTTGAAAAGGTTTAGGTTGTAATTTTTCATACTTTAATCCCTTTTTAACTTGCACATAAATTTTAACAAAATCTAGAAGCAAGATTATGAGAAATTTAACGTTTAATAATATTATTAAAGTTTATAGTAAGTGATGATTTTGATGAAATCATTGGCAAAATAAAAGATAATTTTAATGAAATCCAACTACTAATGGAAACCCATAAAAAATGCAATCAACTCGAATCGTAAACTTATAAGAGTTTAATTTCATTAATAAATATATGTTTAAAGTATATAATGAAGTAAGAAATATAAAAATGGCAATAGTTTAACATAAATTTATTTTAAATGTGAATAGGTGTCATTAAATATATTTAATATTCATAAATCATCATAGTCAATAAAATATATTTCTATGATGTTCATACCATAAAAAAATTAAATATGGTAAAAAAAAAAGTTAACGTGAGATTAAGAATAAGTTCACATGATTATTTTGTAAGTGAGAAACATAAGATCGATAAACTCGGTGTATAAACTTGTGAGTTTAATCGAATTTAAAACCACAAATTTAAACAACTAGTGACATGTTTTTATTAGGTAAAGTCGTATAAATGATAAAATCAAAAAGTTAACTCGTGAGTTTAACAACAATTCTTCTGATGTGACACATGAAAGTGGCAATCGCACAAGAGGGGTGGTGAATTGTGCTATTTAAAAATTTAAGAATAATTAAGATAACACAGACTTTATACTGGTTCGGCCAACACTGCCTACGTCCAGTGCTCCAACACTCTGTTGGGTTCCACTAACCGCAGGTTTTACGAGCACAGGTTCACCTGTCAACCTTTACAGAGTTTTAGAATCTCTCTAAACACTCCCCCTTACTACCTGTAAGGCTATATCCCTGTTCTAAAGCACCAAGCTTTTAGAACAACCTCAAACAGAAGAGGATTTCAATAAATATGTTCACTTAATGAACTGATTTTGATAAACACTGAAGTACAAATAGAATATCTAAAACAATAAATACAGAGCAATGAATGAGTTTGTGAATATTCTCGTTTTTCGTCTCTGCTCAATAAATGCTTGAGTTCTGTATTTATATCTCTTCTTAGATTTTGCCCTAACATTCAATCTTGAAGAAGCCGTTTGAATTTAGTTGTTGGGAGCTCATAGCCGTTGGCATTTAATGCAGCTTCTTCATCGGGCTTAACTATCTGCTCTAGCTTCAACTACTTCTTGCGTAGGTAGAGCTAGGAGAGATATAGACACAGCGTTCTGTGCATCTGTACGAATTGTACTTTCTGGCAGCTTTTTCAGTAGCGATAGCTTGATCTGCTATCGCTAACTTCATTGTGTGAGATCTGCACTTAAGCTGTTAGCTAAACAAGTAAACATTTAATGCACAAAAGATGCTATTGCAATCTTAGTCTGTTAGCTTAATGAGATAGAGACAATTTATATTGAAAGCATTCTCTATCGATAGACAAGAGTATTAACGCTTAAGTGTTCTAGCAATTTCATACCAACAAATATTTTACTATCGATAGCTAATCCAATTATTGCTAGTTGCTTGATTGCTTATTAGCCTTAAGGATACAGATACAAGTATTCAGAGGTATTTCAAGGTATCCTATTATCGATAGCTAAACTTCTTATCGCTAACAACAATGTTAGCTTATTTGACTCTTGCTCTCAGGCACTAGCTATCTGAATGATCATTATCTGAAGCACTTTTGTCATCGATAGCTTAACCTGTTATCGATAGCTGATTTCATTAGTTCAAGGACTTGGTTTATTTTTCTGCTAGCTGAGTTATTAATGAGCTTGTAGCGATAGATTCTTCCTTTAGCGATAGCGAATGGCTTAGCGATAGATCTCAGCTTTGTTATTTCTAAGTCTTCACTTGCTATGGCCTTTTGTCTATTAGCTATTGATAGTTACTTAGCAATAGAGATATTCATTCTTTATTATTATGCTAAGTTAACATCTGCTATATTTGAATCTTTTACTCAGCAATCTATCTTTTATTTTTGCAATGGTGATCTGTTACAACTTTCTCTTATTTACTTATGGGTCAGTCTTCATCAAAACTTAAGATTTCTAACAACACATAATATGAACTCTAACCAATCATGATACAACAATTCAACTGATTTAAATCCTTGTTAACTCATGACTAATATGAAATTATTCAAAATATTTTTTTTGTTTTTGAGAAAAAAAAGCTTAATAACGTTCATAATGTTAGTGAAATGTTTCTTTTAACAATAAATAAAATGAGAGTTATTTTATAAGAGTAATCAGTCAACTAGAATTAAAATCAGTTGAATTGTTGTGTTATGATTGCTTCAGAGTTCCAATGATAAGGCACTCCCAGAATATATTTCTCAAAACATAGAGCATAGATGTATAAGGTTACATGTAAAGAACTAATTTTATTTGGTTACTCTGTTTTATTTACTTCATTTAGATATTTAGATTTCAAATTTTGGGTCAATATAATCTTTGATCCTCAGTTTTATTCTCATTTTGATTTTGGCTCTCCAAGTTTTAAATAAGAGGTTTGATCCTTCAGGTGGTAAGATGTTCCAACTTTTTATTAAATTATAGAGACCTATTATTTAAAGAAAATGAAATTTGAGGATCAAAACCACATATTTGGAATTTGAGAGACTCAAAATTGTATTTGTAACATCTTAAGTTTTTAATCTAGGAAAAAATCATGATAATTGATGAGGATTAAGTGATAAATCAAGGATTATTAAGGTATTTAGCGGCTTGTGCATAACGTTGGGTACTATGTGTAATAATGAGAGAACTATGTTAAGTATTTGATTTGATCATATGGGATAAGGAGTATGTGACTAAAGGATGCATTGAGGTTAACTGAGGATAATGCTTAGTGGATTAAATTGTCAAAGGGATAGATGATTTTAGTTGGTTTATTGTGATAATTAATAATGGAATGCATTGTGGTTTGAGGCATGGAAATTTAGGTGTGTAACCACGGATCATGGAATGTGAGTGAGGAAAGAAGAAAATGTA
Source organism: Mimosa bimucronata (assembly GCA_037074515.1). Taxonomy (NCBI): domain Eukaryota; kingdom Viridiplantae; phylum Streptophyta; class Magnoliopsida; order Fabales; family Fabaceae; genus Mimosa; species Mimosa bimucronata. Next base: position 11,515,415 of record CM073446.1, read on the forward strand.
GGCAAATCAGTGGTGAGGAGAAAGGAATCAGATGTCCTCACCCCGAAGCCATTCTGCAGAATAAGCAAGTTATTGATCAACTCGCCGCGGTGAGCAAGTCTGCTTGTTGCTGCGAGCAAGGCGAATCAAGTCATGCTTACTGGCCTCCTCGCTGCTTGAGCTACATTTTAAGTTAGAAGGCAGGTTAAAATTTTCATTTTTAGTCTGAGAGTGAGATAGGGTTCCATTGGAGATTGAAGGGAGCTCTGTTAGGGCTTCCATTTGGGCAACTCAAAGAGAATTTTGAAGCTCCCATCTCTTAGGTAAACTCATTCCCTCTCATTTTTTTCCTTTCTCATGGTTTTCTCCAAAGCTTTCATAGTGGATTTTAGGGATTTTTGGTTATTTCAAGTTTGTAGTCAAATCCTTCTATGTTTCCTACTTCTAATCCATTTTTGAACCTATTCTAACCATTCCATAAGATTAATTTGTTAAATTTTGGGTTAGAATGCATTTGTGCTCTTCAAAGTTTTGAAATTTTAGGATTTGTGTGTATTTTCAAAAATTCAACTAAATTGTTGAAGTTTAATTATCCAAATAGGCTTAAGGATGTTAGTAGATGATTTTAAACGGTCTAATTTGTTGGGTTTTAGCCTTACATGAATTTTGAGTATTCAAAGTTTTGGAAAAATTTGGGTTGGAGATGAATTTCGAATTTTGGGGTGCTTTTCTATGATTTAATAATTCATTAAGGCTTTTCTATGGTTGGATTGATGAGAATTTGGATAACCAAATTTTTGGCTTTTTGGCTAAACTAAGTTGGTAAATTGGGGAATTAGTGATGGTGTTGATGGTTGGAATATGATATGATGATATTGGGTTAATGGTTAGTTTAATGGAATTGGTACTTAGGCTTAAAATTTGGGGATTTGACCAACTGGCTAAGTTGTAAGTATGGAGATTTGAGTTGGTCATTAGTTGAATTGAGGTTTAGAGATGATTTTGAATGTAAAGGAGAGTTGTTTTGCATAATAAGACATTGAAATTTTATCGAATTGCCTAAAGTACCCAAGTGAGACTTTAGAGGGGATTTAAGTCCCTAATTGTGTTATAACCACTTGATTAAGCAATTAATCATGTGTTGAATTTTACAATTGTGTAGAAGTAACATCATTGGTTTTGAGCACGAGGAAGTATTGTACAATCTTTCTTGTAATTATTTTTAATAATCATGTTTAACCCAAAACTACTTCCAAATACAGTATTAGGCTAAAGTTTATTGTAGTTTGAAAAATATTCAATGACTTTAGAAGAGCATAGCTATGATAGAAAAGGCTTGAACTAAGGGTTTCAAAAGCTATCATTATAGTTATAAAAGCTTTCAACTTACTTTTAAAAATGTATATCCATGATAGAAAAGCATTTTCATAACCCTTATAATACTCTATCATGGATAATAGGTATATACCTACTATTTTCACGGACTTAACCATGTTAGAAAAAGTATCAATCTAACATGGTTATAAAAATTTACATGTACTCAATGTTCTTTCAAAGTTTATAAGATAAACTACTTTAGAAGTCTAATAACTATGTTAGAAAAAACTCTTGGCAAACATAGTTTAAAAACTCTAGTTCAAGTAGATGAGATAACTATGTTAGAATGGGATTAAACTAGCTAATATAGTTATAAAATATTTTTCCTACAAATAATTGCAAGTTTACCATGTTAGTAAAGGCTAACCTAACATGATAATTTAAAATCAAGTTACACAGCATAACCATGCCTTTCTTTAAAAACCTTTTAATGCATTCATCAACTCATTAATCATAGTATCAATAGTAATTTACAAGCATAACCTTGGAAATCATCACATGCATTTGAAAGTAGACTTTCAAAAAAAGTGGTACCAACATAAAAATCATCCAATCAATCCAACAAAATTCCAATGAAACAAAGCCTCCCACCAAAACGAGGCCACAAGCATACATAACATAGTAAAAAATAAATCCTAGATTTCCTTAGGCCTTAGTGCTGGATAGTGACTTGTTTCAGTAAAAGCAGCATAATAACAATGATCCATATAAAATCACCATAGTATGCAGAAGAAAAGTAAATATGCCTAATCAGTGTGTGGCAATATTCAAAATAGTTTCAATAACCAAAAGGGAACTCACTCTAGCTAGTGAGTCTCCAGAGACTCCTTCCCCAAACGTACAACACTGTAACTAGATCCTGGAAAATATTGAGCAACTGGGTTGAGACAAACATAGTAACTCACTTTCTATTTGCCCTACATGTGTGTGTATGCTCGCAAGGTGTTATGTGGGACCTATACAAATAGTTTCACAATTATGAAACAGATATCATATAACATCATGTGAATTAGAACCAAAACCCTTGAAATCATATATACATATTTCCAAAACATTTTATAATTTCATGCTTAATATCTCCTCCAAAGGTTATCAGTTACACAATCCATAGAACCACACAAGAATTGATACCAAGAGCCGTTGCCAATCTATAATCAAGGAACACATATACCAAGAGCCATTCGAGGGCCATTCGGGGACTTATCAAGTGATAGTGCGTAACGAGCATAGGGTGCACCAACAACAACATACAACAACCATTAATATGCAACCAATATCAAAATCTTGCAAAATTTAGCATTTAGACCCATCATATTTCCAAAATTCCATAATGTGCTCAATTTCAAATTAATATACATCTTTCAAATATGCAAATTGTAACATCCTAGATTTTAAGCTTAGAATTAGTGAGATTCTATGAGCAATTAATTAAGGTTATAAGTTATATTTGTTGATTAGGAATGATTATATTGAGAAAAGGATGAATGGATTAGTAAAGTAATAATGGTGAAATTAGCTTCACAAGGAAATTAGAGGATTAGACACAATAAAGCTTGTGATTAGATGCTATGTTTTGGAATTTTCTAGAGCATTGTTGAGAAATAAAGAATTTTGAGGTAGTAAATGACATGATTTTTGAATAATTCTTTTTGCATTGGAGATTTGTAGAGTGAGTTATGAAATTTTGAGATTGGACCTCTCTTTGTAAACTTGTCTTCTACGTAGTCTTAGAAATTTTTTGTTTTCAAGGGATAAATTATGATGGCTTTGGTTCACTCCTTTTTCATTAAAAAGTAGAGATCTTAAGCTTTCCATAGAGTCCTAAGTTTTAATTTTTGGAGGTTTGTGGAATTGATTATGAATTTCGGAAGTTGGTGTACACTAGCCTCAACTAGCATGACAAGCAAGCCAGAATGTCGCCTGATGCTATTGTGAAGCTTGTCACTGTGAGAATGTTATTTAAGTACGAATGACGCTGACAATTGCAGAATTTTGCAAAAAAATAGTGTTCGTAGAAAGAGAAGGGGTCGAAGCTAGAGAGAGAAAGTTCCCAAATGAGAAGATTGAAGATCCTAAGCAAGACTAAGGCTATTGATCACTTGGTATGTGATTTCTAACCTGATTCCTCTTCCTTTTCATGAATTTTTATGGTTTAAATCAAATAAAATTGTTGATTTTCCATGGTTTTCCCAAAGTGTTAGATCTACTTGTTTTATTCACTAGGTTTTATTCTAGTGACTTAGATTAAGCTTTCTAATGGTAAAAGGATTAAATGTCATATTTGCTTCGGAAGTGTGCAAGGTGTATCATATCTGCCCTGGCAGTATTTGTGGGTCCAAATTTGCCGTGGAAGTATGAAAGTGGATGAATTTCACCCTTCACCATTTAAATATTAATGGTCAGCGTCCACTATTTAAAAGTTAATATGAGTTTTTTAACGGTAACTGGTGAAATTGTTCCACTTTCATACTTCCAAGGTAAATTTAGTCCCAAAAATACTTCCGGGATAGATATAATACATCTGCATACTTCCGGGGCAAATATGACCTTTAACCCATTTAGATTCTTAAGATTTGAATTTAAACATAAGAATTTGTGGTGGAAAGACTATTAAAAAATTAGGGTTTTTTAAGGTGATATTGGATATTGATGTTTTTAAGGACTTCTTTAAAGATAGATGAGAGTTTCTATTGGTTTAGATTGGTGAAAAACTCATGTGTATTTTTGCTCATTCAGTCGTTAAAAATAATCATTTTTAAATAGTGATGTGGGTCCCACCAGATGAAATGTAATGGTGTTAGTGTAACATCCTAAGAATTTAATTAAGGATTGGCGGTAATTTAAGAATTGATTTTGGGATTAATTAAGGAGTCTAGGAGAGTTCTATAATTAAATTTAGGAAATTGTGGTATTTTAGGATATTTTAAAGTCCTAGTTTCTCCCTTAATTTGAGGAAGTTAGAGTTAGAGAAATTATCTTTGGATTTAAAATAAATTATATAAGGAGAAAACTCTTAGGAGATAGTTAAAATAAATTTTTGGAAGTAAAAAGGGAATTTTATCTCAAAAGAAAATATCTTATTTAAAAATAGAGGGGCTTAGTAGTAATTATCTATCTTATTTATTTTATTTTTCCCCTTCATTTCCTTATTCCTTTCTTTCTCTTCCTCCTCCCTGCGAACCTGACCCTTCCCCCATCGTTCTCTCACTCTCCCTCTCCGTCGACCAACCCAAGGGAGGCGGCGGCGGCAAGGAAAGCCGCCATACCTCCCTCCATCTTCTCCATTCTTTTCTGCTCCTTGTTTCCTCCCTTTCCCGTGCGAATTCGAGAGAGTTTGGGGGGATTTGTGGTGGTTTTGGCCCGCATTTTGGGAGGTGGATGGGGCGTTTTCCGGCGACTTTTGGCGGTGATTCCGGCAGCCTTAGAGAGTGTGTAAACTCCTCTACATTTTCCTTCTAGATAGCATATAACTTAGTCTGAAAAGAATTAAGATAAGAATCAAGGCTTATGACTAAGGAAAAGTATAAGTTATCTAAACATTGAACAAGTCCTATATATAACAGATACACTATCGCTAGACTGAGAGCCTATCGCTAATATATGATGAGATAAGGATAATATTAGCTAATGAAGTCTTGGCAATAAACTGAAAGTAAATATTCCTATAGCTAAAAAACTTCACTATCGCTAAGATCTCATAACAGAAAAGACTAATTAGAACAACAGTATTAAACCATAGTTACTAGCGATAGCATGTATAGCTATCGATAGCATAGCACTTAGACATTCAGATGAGCTACTATGTAGAGCTAATGACAACCTATCAATAACATAGCTTCTAGCGATAATGAGTTTAGCTATTGATAATGAAATCACTTGCTAAAATAACTTGACATTCTGATAGCTGATATATTATCTGTATACACTGAGCTAATGATTCTTACTAGCGATAACACCAACTGTGCTTCACATGAATACTTGTTTAGCTAACAGTCTTAAGTGTAGGATTAACACTATGAAGCTAGCGATAGCATGGGATGCTAGCGCTACTGAAAAAGCTGCTACACAAGTACAATGTTGCAGGTAGTTGGTAGTCACAGTCTCTATCTCTCACAGCTCATCTTCTGCAAGAATTAAATGAAGTAAGAGAAGAAAGATGACTAAAATGAAGACCAGCATTAAATGCCAACGGCTAGGAGCTTCCAACGGACATATTCAAACGGATGCATGAAGTTAAAAGAAAAAGGCAAATCTGTGAAGAGATATAAAAACCAAGTCTTGAGCATTTATGAAGCAGAGAACAAACTGACCAACTAGCATTCATTATTTCTCATATGCTCACTGCTCAAAGTCTTATTATTCTTGGTGAGATTATTCTGTACTTCCGTGATTAACAAAATCTGTTCATTAAGTGAACGCATTTATTGAAATCCTCTACTGTTTGAGGTTGTTCTTAAGTCTGGGACTTTAGAACAGGGTTGTAGTCTTACAACTTGTAAGAGGGAGTGTTTAGAGGAAGTCTAAAACTATGTCTTGTAAAGGTTGGCAGGTGAACCTGGTTTATAAAACCTGTGGTTAGTGGAACCCAACGAGGAGTTGGAGAACTGGACGTAGGCAGTGTTTGGCCGAACCAGTATAAAGGATTGCTTTTGTGTTTAAAGTTTAACTTTTTGAAAAGCACAATTCACCCCCCTCTTGTGCGGTTTGCCACTTTCATTTGGTATCAGAGCAGGTCTTTTCTTTTTTATTCCAACGAATCTGAGAAGTAAAGATCAAATATGGCATCGTACGAGAATATCTTACCTGAAGGAAGTTCCATCAATAAACCCCCTGGCTTTGATGGAAAGCATTATACCTTCTGGAAACTCAAAATGAAGATATACATCAAAGCTAATGGATATAGGCTATGGAAGATTATAGAAGAAGGGGATATTGTGCCTACAAGTATTCTAGGCAATCCAAAGAGTGAAAACGAATATACTCCTGAAGACATTGCAGATGTTGAGTTGAATAGCAAGGAAATCCTCATGATCCAAAGTGCCCTTAGCCAAACTGAGTTCTTCAGAATTAGCCATTTAAACACGACAAAAGAAATGTGGGAGGCCTTGCAGATTGCTCATGAAGGAACCTCAGGAGTAAAAGACAGAAGAGTAGAAATGCTTGTTGAAGAATTCCACAAGTTTGAAATGATTGATGCAGAAAAGATAAGAGATCTGGAGATCAGATTCACTCATCTCATCAATAATCTTGCTGCACTAAGAAGAAAAATTCCAGAGAAGGAACAAGTTAGCAAGATTCTGAAAGTATTAAAGGGTGATTGGCTTATGAAGGTTACTACCATTCAAGAGATGCAAGGTGATAAACCAAATCCATCACTACCTTGTTTGGCAGTCTTGCTGAATATGAGCCAACCCTGATAGCTCAAAGGGAAGCTCAAGGAAATCCTAAGAAGAAGTCTATTGCCCTTGCTGCATCTGAAAGAGATGAAGATGATAGTGATGATGAAGGTCTTGATGATGAAGATATGGCTCTCATAGTCAGAAAATTTAAGAAATTCTTCAAGAGAAGAGGAGGTTTCCAGAGGGGTGGTCCTAGCTTAAGAAAGGATTCTCAGAAAGAGAAAGCTCATGTGTGCTTTGATGCAAGAAGCCTGGTCACTTCAAAGTAGAGTGCCCAAGCCTCCAAAGATTCAAGGAAAAGGAGAAAAAGAAGGAGAAGTCCTTTGGAAAGAAGAAAGCATATGTATCATCCATCTGGGGTGATAGCTCAGATGAAGAAGCTAGTGATAATGAAGAAAGTGCAAATCTCTGCCTTGTTGCTCAAGAAGAACTAAGCGACACTGAGTTATATGATTCTGAACCAACTTACTCTGAACTTCAAAGCATGTATAATGAGATGCATACTGAATTAACTAAGCTTGCTAAGGAAGTTGTAGGGTTGAGAAAAGAGAACAAAGAACTCAAGAAAAATATTTCCTCTTCTGCATCAAAAGTCCCTTCTGCGCTATTGCTAGAAGAGCAACTAGTGTAAGCTCCCAGAACTGAGCTATCGATAGCCACTCCTCCATCGATAGCAAATCATCCTCCAACAAAGTTTGACAGTTGTTCTCACTGTAAAAATTTGTTGAAGGAGAAAGAGAAGCTTTCAAATGCTTTAGAAAAATTTACAAAAGGCTCAGAAATGCTAAACATAATTTTGAAGGATCAAAAAGCATTTAGAAACAAAACTGGAATAGGCTATGAGCCAAAGAAAGCTTCAAAGAAATGGGAAGAACCCAAGGTGAAACCATATTTAAAATATTTTAGGAAATCTTCAGAATATTCTTCACCTTATAGTTTTTGCAATTATTGTAACAAAAGGGGGCATACTCAATCAACCTGCAATCCAAGGAAATATGGAATTAGTGGGTCATATAAATGGGTTCCTAAAGGAACTTATGTGCCTAAAGTTTTCACAAACTCAGAGGCAAAGACTAATCCTAAAGGACCCAAGAAAGTTTGGGTACCTAAATCTGTCTAAATTTGTGCAGGTGTGTCTTAAAGCATCCAACAAAGGAAAATGGTATATTGATAGTGGATGCTCAAGACATATGACTGGAGACAAGGACAAGTTCAACAATCTAGTGATAAAAGAAGGAGCCAAAGTCAGTTTTGGTGGAAACCAAAGTGGAAAGATCACTGGAGTTGGAGAAGTTGGTCATGTCAAGGATGTATACCTGGTGGATGGTCTGTGCCATAATTTGCTGAGCGTGAGCCAAAGCACTGACCATGGTAACTTGGTAATTTTTGACTCCAATGAATGCCTTATTGTTGATAAAAAGGATTTAGACTTAAATAAAACTAATCTTAAGTATAAACTAAAAGCAAATAGAAATGGTAATTTATATACTTTAGATTTATGCCAACATCTTGAAGAAAAATGTTTTATTTCAAATGATGAAACCTGTTGGCTATGGCATAAGAGACTAGCTCATGTAAATTTTAGTCAACTTGATAAGCTTGTAAAAAAGGAACTAGTCATAGGTATCCCTAGTTTTAAAACTAAACATGATTTAATTTGTGAATCTTGTCAAAGGGGTAAACAAACAAAGTCCTCTTTTAAAACCAAGAAGACAGTCACAAGTAGGCCATTGGAACTAATCCATATGGATCTGGTTGGGCCTGCAAGAGTGAGAAGTCTAGGCGGAAGTCTATACACTCTTGTAGTTGTGGATGACTATTCAAGATTTACTTGGACTATGTTTCTTTCCTCAAAACATGAAACTTTTGATGCCTTTTGTGTGCTTTCTAAGAAATTGCAGAATGAAAAAGGCATCAAGATTGTTGCAATCAGGACTGATCATGGAGGGGAATTTGAGAACAAAGAGTTTATGGAATTGTGTGATGAAAGTGGTATTGAACACAATTTCTCTGCCCCGCGTACTCCTCAACAAAATGGTGTTGTGGAGAGGAAGAATAGAGTGCTCACAGAAATGGCAAGAAGCATGCTGAATGAGAAACAAGTTCCTCAAACATTTTGGGCAGATGCAATGAGCACAGCATGTTACATCTCTAATAGAGCATACATCAGAAAGGGGATGGAGAAGACTCCATATGAGCTCTACAAAGAAAGGAAGCCCAACATCAGTCACCTAAGAATTTTTGGATCCAAGTGCTATATTCACAACAATGGGAAGGTAAACTTAGGTAAATTCGATCCTAAATCTAACATTGGCATATTTATAGGATATTCAATTAGGAGTAAAGAATATAGAGTATATAACAAAAGAACCCAAACTATTGAAGAATCAATGCATGTAGTGTTTGATGAAAATCCTCAAGAAAAACAACAGTGTGTTAATGAGGATGAAGATTTTTCTCAAGTTTTAAAACATTCACTATCGATAGCTCCAGAGCCATCGATAGCAAATGCTGAAAATCAAAATTCTTCAAACATTTCAAAACCTCCGCTATCGATAGCACCAAAGCCATCGATAATGAGTTCTGAAGAAAATGCTGAAGATGATCAAGATGAAGCTAATGAGCCTCAATCTTCCATAAGACATCTTAGGCACCATCTTCCTGAACAAGTAATTGGAGAAATGTCAAAAGGAGTCAGAACCAGAAGGCAACTACAAAATGAAATAGAATTTTCTGCCTTTATTTCTGAAATTTAACCAACCTGTGTTGATAAAGCTCTTATTGACTGTGACTGGATAGTTGCAATGCAGGAAGAACTCAATCAATTTAAAAGGAATCAAGTTTGGGATTTAGTACCTAGACCAAGAAATTATCCTATTATTGGTACTAAATGGGTTTTCAAAAACAAACTTGATGAATCTGGTCAAATTGTCAAAAATAAAGCCAGATTAGTTGCAAAAGGATATAACCAAGAAGAAGGCATTGATTATGAAGAAACATTTGCTCCAGTTGCAAGAATTGAAGCAATACGGATTCTACTAGCTTTTGCATCCATCAAAAATATTAAACTTTATCAAATGGATGTTAAGAGTGCCTTTCTTAATGGGTATATCAAAGAAGAGGTATATGTTGAGCAACCTCCTGGTTTTGAAGAAAACTCTAAGCTTGATCATGTTTACAAACTTAAAAAGGCTCTTTATGGTCTCAAACAAGCACCAAGAGCTTGGTATGAGAGGCTTAGCACATTTCTCACTGAAAAGGGTTTTTCTAGAGGAAAATTAGACACTACCTTATTCATCATGCATAAAGATCAACACACGCTTATAGTTCAAATTTATGTTGATGAAATTATTTTTGGTGCTACTAATGAAAATCTCTGTGAAGAGTTTGCTAAGATGATGCAGGGAGAATTTGAAATGTCCATGATGGGAGAATTAACATTCTTCCTAGGCCTGCAAATAAAGCAAAAGGAAGATGGCATCTTCATCTCCCAAACCAAGTATTGTAAGGAGATTCTCAATAAGTTTGGGAGGAGCAATCTAAGGATGAGGACACTCCCTTGAGTACCTCTGCCAGTTTAGATGCAGATGTCAAAGGAAAAGTAGTTAGTCAGTCTCATTATAGAGGAATTATTGGATCGTTACTTTATTTGACAGCTAGTAGACCTGATATTCCATTTAGTGTGGGAATGTGTGCTAGATATCAAGCAAATCCTAAAGAATCCCACTTAACCAATGTAAAAAGAACTTTGCGATATTTGTAAGGAACTCAAGAGCTTGGGCTGTGGTATCCCAAGGGAACTCAAGAGTACCTTCTTGCTTATTCTGACTCTGACCATGCAGGTTATAAGACAGATAGAAAAAGTACAAGTGGTCAATGTCAATTCATTGGTGGATGTTTGGTCTCTTGGGCCAGCAAGAAGCAAAATTGTGTCTCTCTTTCATCTACAAAGGCTGAATATATTGCAACAGCAAGTTGTTGTGCTTAAGTACTGTGGCTTAAGCATCAACTTAGAGATCTGGGCTGGGAATTCCCAGAAGTGCCTATTCACTGTGACAACACTAGCACAATCAGCTTGGCCAAAAACCCAGTTCATCATTCCAGAACCAAGCATATTGATTTGAGACATCACTTTCTGAGAGATCATGTTCAAAAGAAAGATGTCAAGGTGGAATTCATCTCAACAAAGTTGCAACTTGCTGATATTTTTACCAAACCTCTTGAGCCATCCCAATTTATCTTCATCAGAAGGGAATTAGGAATGGTAAATCCAAACGAGTTGTAAATATCTCTAAAACATTCTGAATTTAATTTCATTTTATTCATACAGATTAATCACTAACTTAGGCATCGGAATGCCAAATCTTAAGTTTTGCAGGACTGACCTATCGATAGTGAGGTTCACTATCGCTATCATATGCAAGGCAAAGCTAAGGTTGAGCAAAGATTGCCATCGCTAGCCACAAGCATTATCGATAGCAAAGTCAGCTATCAATAGCAGGAAGGAGTGAGTGATAAGTCTTAAGTCACTTGCTCAGTGTGGGATCATGCATGCTAGCGATAGCAGCTCACACTAGCGATAGCAAGTCACTTAATAGGTCAGAATGCAAAGCGTTAGCGAATGTTTTCATTAAGGGTACACTCTAAACTTATATAACTAGATCATTTGCATTTGCATTCATCTTTCACAGACTCTCAGGCTTTCTCTCCTACCCCTAACACTCTCTAAACTCTCGAGTATCCATTCTCAGAAACCCTAAATCCTTCTACACATTTTCACAAAAACCCTAAAATGGCAAGAACCAAAAATCCCAATATCAAAGCAACCTCTAGCGATAATCCATCTCTCAAATCCGCTAGTAAGAGGTCGTGTGTTCAGAAAAGTGTCTCATTCTCCAAAGAAACAGTAGAGAGAAACCCAAAAAGGCAGAAAGAAACCACCACTGGTATACCCTATGTGAAAGATCCCCTTGAAATCCCTCGAGCATTCTTCGCAGACAAAGGAACCCTAGACAAGGTTGTGGTATGGGTAGATCTGGAATACTTCAAGCAGCAGGGATTTGATCTGGATGCTTGGCTGCTTCTATACAAGAACTGGTTGAGTGTGAAAAATGACTACAACGAAGCAGTGTTGCGCACCTTCTACTCCAGTCTTAAGGCCATTCCAGAATACAAAAAGGGACAGCTTGTAAATATCTCCTTTGAAGCCATGGTAAGAGGAAGATGCATCGTTTTTGGGTGGAGAGCTTTCAACAGAATTTTGGAAATTTCTGGGGAAGAACACAAAAGTGGTATATGGCTGAGAAGTACTCTGATGAAGAGCTAGAGGAGATTTATGAGACTAGCTCTAACAAACCAGCTAACATGCCTGTGATCAATAGGATACTCCACTATGTCTACACAAGAATCATGACTCACAAGTCAGGGAACTTCAGCAGTTTTGCGAAGATTGACAACCCATGGTTGCCTCACCTTATTCAGAAGGTTCCCATCAATCTTGGCCAAATGATAAGCATGGAGTTACATCGGTTTCTATCAGAAAAATCTGCCAAGGCTCCTCTTCCCTATCCTCAACTTATATCTTTCATCCTAGAATATTCAAAAATTAAATCTTTAGTGGATGGAGAGAACAAGAAGTGCAAGCAACTTACCACTACCACTCTCAAGAAAATGGGGATTCCTGTAAATATCAATGGAGGTAGCTCTGCTTCTCAATCCCAGGCCTCTTAAGTCCCCTCCTCTTCAGCTCAGCCACCATCTGCAGAAGAAGAAGCTCAATCCAGAAGGGCTCATCCTCCTCCTCCTGCTTCAGCAAAAGACTCTGCTTTCTCACAAGATGCAATTGAAGAAATAATCTTCAGACTCTCTGCAGAGTTTAGCCTGGCCTTAGAAGCTCAGAAAGAAGAATTGATGAAGCCTATTCTGGAGCTCAAGGCACAAGTGAGGAACTTGGAGGATTGTCTCTGCCTGGTCCCTGAGGATGTTCTGCACAGGGCCACTTCTCCCCAAGGTACATCGTCTCATCATCACTCTGCCTCACCCACTCACCATTCTTCTCCTGCTCCTCATTCCCCACATCCTTCCCCAACACAACCTCATCCCTCTCCCATACCACAACCTGCCCCAGTCCCAGCTTCTCAACCCAATACTATCACTCCTCCCTCACCTAGCGCTAGTCACACCACCAAATTTCCTCCAGAGTCTCCTATTGCTACCATCTCCCCTAGCGATAGCCACCACTCTCCAGTCCCACCTTCACCGCATTCTTCTATCGCTAACTTCTCTACCAGCGATAGTCCTCACTCCTCTCAACCTTCCCTCCTTACCAAATCTACGACTATCACTCCTACCACTGTTCCTACCCCTACCACTGACACTACCTCTACCACTCCTACTACTACTCATCCACAACCTCTCTCACCAATCCTTCCCCCTGCCCCTCTTACTGGTGATGATGACAAAAAGGGGGAGAAGAAGACCATTCCAGTTATTGAAGATACTGAAGAAATTGAGGACATGGTCAGGGACATAGCTCGAAGCTACATGGAATCTGAGGCCCATAAGACTCCTCCTCCTCAAAATTCAGAAGAGGATATTCTTGCAAGGGCAGCTCAGATTGCTCAAAAGCATGGAATTCCTCCAAGTGTCCTGTATGCTGATCCAATCCCAGTCTCTGTAATTCTTCCTAACGCTGACATGGAAATAACAGTTGCAAACAAGCCTAACACTAGGAACAAGTTCCAAGATGATATTCAGCAACTGCTAGTGCATGAGGCCAAGAAAAACAAGAGTCAAGCTGAAAGCTTGAAAAAGGGTAGAAGCAAGAGGAAAGCCAGAGAATAAGTATCATTCAAAGTCATACCCAAGACTACTTCTGAGGCTCCTAAAGGCCAAAGGATCAAAAAGGTGGCTTCTAAAAGGCCAGACCTTAAGCTGTCTAAGGAAGATAAGATGGTTATAGCAGAAATTCTGAAGAAAGACAGGGAGGAAGCCAAACAGGCAAAAAGGGCAAAGAAGAAAGCAGAAAAGGAGGCTGCTGCTAGGGCCAAGAGAGAGGCTGCTGAGGCTGAGGAAAGGGCTCAGAAAGAGGCTGAGGAAAGGGCTCAGAAAGAAGAGAGGGAATCGATCAAGGGAAGAAGGCATGGGAATACAAGAGGAGGTTTCACACATCAAAAGCTAAGGAAAATAAGAAGGATGCCTCCAAAAGTATCTCTATCACTGATCCAACTGAGCAAGAAAGAATTGAACAAGAGGAATTTGAGCAAGACAAATTTTTCTACTCAGATTCTTCTATCTCTGACTATCCTGATGAGGAATACATAGCCACTCCCTCCGGTGACAAATTTGACAATGAGGGTGCTTTAGTCTTTAAAAATCATTCTGCATATGCATCATACATGGCCAAAACTGATGTACTTCCTTTTGCAAAGCTAATATGACATATACTTTTCTGTGTTATACTGTTTATATGCTCTGAACATAATTTATCTGATATGTGTTTTTACTTATGTTTTGTCATCATCAAAAAGGGGGAGAATGTTAGAATCTTAAGTTTTGATGAGGACTGGACCCTATAGATAATATAAGTAAAATGAACAGATAGCATATAACTTAGTCTGAAAAGAATTAAGATAAGAATCAAGGCTTATGACTAAGGAAAAGTATAAGTTATCTAAACATTGAACAAGTAAAGTCCTATAGATAATAGATACACTATCGTTAGACTGAGAGCCTATCGCTAATAGATGATGAGATAAGGATAATATTAGCTAATGAAGTCTTGGCAATAAACTGAAAGTAAATATTCCTATCGCTAAAGAACTTCACTATCGCTAAGATCTCATAACAGAAAAGACTGATTAGAACAACAGTATTAAACCATAGTTACTAGCGATAGCATGTATAGCTATCGATAGCATAGCACTTAGACATTCAGATGAGCTACTATGTAGAGCTAATGACAACCTATCAATAACATAGCTTCTAGTGATAATGAGTTTAGCTATCGATAATAAAATCACTTGCTGAAATAACTTGACATTCTGATAGCTGATATATTATCTGTATACACTGAGCTAATGATTCTTACTAACGATAACACCAACTGTGCTTCACATGAATACTTGTTTAGCTAACAGTCTTAAGTGTAGGATTAACACTATGAAGCTAGCGATAGCATGGGATGCTAGCGCTACTGAAAAAGTTGCTACACAAGTACAATGTTGCAGGTAGTTGGTAGTCACAGTCTCTATCTCTCACAGCTCATCTTCTGCAAGAATTAAATGAAGTAAGAGAAGAAAGATGACTAAAATGAATACCAGCATTAAATGCCAACGGCTAGGAGCTTCCAACGGACATATTCAAACGGATGCATGAAGCTGAAAGAAAAAGGCAAATCTGTGAAGAGATATAAAAGCCAAGTCTTGAGCATTTATGAAGCAGAGAACAAACTGACCAACTAGCATTCATTATTTCTCATCTGCTCACTACTCAAAGTCTTATTATTCTTGGTGAGATTATTTTGTACTTCAGTGATTAACAAAATCTATTCATTAAGTGAACGCATTTATTGAAATCCTCTACTGTTTGAGGTTGTTCTTAAGTCTGGGACTTTAGAACAGGGTTGTAGTCTTACAACTTGTAAGGGGGAGTGTTTAGAGGAAGTCTAAAACTCTGTCTTGTAAAGATTGGCAGGTGAACCTGGTTTATAAAACCTGTGGTTAGTGGAACCCAACGAGGAGTTGGAGAACTGGACGTAGGCAGTGTTTGGCCGAACCAGTATAAAGGATTGTTTTTGTGTTTAAAGTTTAACTTTTTGAAAAGCACAATTCACCCCCCTCTTGTGCAGTTTGCCACTTTCAAATTTGGCCCTATGTGTGATTTTGCTTGCTTAAAGTTGAATTAAGCTAAGTTTACGACAAGAAATCCTTTGAATTTGGGCTTTTGAACTTGATTTATGATGTCTAGAGGGTTATTAGATCTCAACGATAATATTGATTGGATTTATTGGGTTAAATTTAATGTTGGATGAAATTGGAAATATTTGGTGTTTGTATGAGAGTTAGAGTATTGGAATTTGTTATGTGGAATATGGATTGGTGATTTAAAGGAGTTATGTGATAATATTGGTGTTTATTTGTGACTTTAAAGTAACTAAATTGTGGGGATATTGTTTGGGTTGAAGTTGGGTATTCAAAGAGAGGATAAATCGTATGATAGGCCTAGGAAATTAATTTGGGTATTAGTTGGAAGTGATATGATGATTGTTCATTGGTATGGGATATTGATATATATACTTAATAATTGAGTATTAAATGATTAGAATGGAATGGTTTTGATGGTAGATTTCTTTTGGCCTAGGCTGAAATTATAAGTTTAAGATGAATGATGTAGAGGGAAATGGATTGGTGAATGTCTTGGTGTGTGGGTGAGTGTAGTTGTTGGTTATAAACGGTTAGGAATATGGATGTAATGATATGATGATACAATTAAGTTGTGGGTGGAGTATGGTTAGTATTGAAGTTTGTTTCTTTAGGCCTGGACTATGAAGTTATTACGTGTAACGAGAAAGAAAATGTGGGTATAACAGTATAATGGTATAATGGTGTAATAAAGAATTATGATTTTAGCAAAGGGTGTGTATCTCCTTTATGCCTGAATGGTTAGTTATGGTGAAATGTGGAACTAGGCCTAAATACTTGAAGTAAGCCATGAGGTTTAGATTTATTAATGATAATGATGAGTGGTGGCTGTAATGTTGGAGTTGATTCATTGTCGTTGGTGGTTGATTTTTGAGAGCTTAAGAACTTGAATATGACCTTATGGGTTTGATAGTCATAATGAACGGATTGAGAGAATCTTTTAGGTTTGGGTTATGAAGTGGGACAAACTGAATAGAAGTAGTTATGTCAGTACAAATTGGGAATTTTGGTTCAATAAAGATAATTAAGAATAAACAGTTGTCTTAGGCTTGATAGGAGATTAATTTAACTTAATCAAGCCAATTTGATGTGAACTGTGTATTGACTTTGTGTTATTGAATTCTCTAGTGATTATAAATACCGTTGTATCGGACCGAACTTGAAGACTGTTAGAAATCTTAAGTTTTGATGAAGACTGACCCTGAGAAAACATAAGTGAAAGTTACCTCTGAATTGAACGTGTAAAATCTGTCAGGTAACAGATCACCATTGCAAGAATAAAGATCCATCTCTAATGAAAGATGATAACTTAGCAAGATCAATAAAGAATGAATATCTCCTTCGCTAAGTGAATCTCAATAGCTAATAGACAGAAAATAATAGCATGTGAAGACTTAGAAATAATAAGGTTGATATCAAATCTCTAAGTCATTCTCTATCGATAAAGAAAGAATCCGTTGCTAAAAGCTCATTGATAACTCAGCTAGCAGAAAAATAAACCAAGTCCTTGAGCAAAAGAAATTAGCTAGCGATAATAGATTAAGCTATCGATAGCAAAAGTGCTTCAGATAATAAATCATTCAGATAGCTAATGCCTCAGTGCAAATGAGTCAAATGGGTTAACATGATTCTAGCGCTATCATGCTTGTCTATCGATAATAGGATACCTGGAAATATCTCTGAATGCTTAGATAATAGTATCCTTAAAGATAATAGCGATAATGGATTAGCAATCGATAGAAAATTCTATACTGATATAATGCTTTCTGATCCAAGAGAATATGCTATCAATTATACATCTTCTTATCAATATGAAAAGCTCTGAAATACCTTATATTGTATTTATCTCACTGAGCTAATGGATTAAGCTTGCGATAGTGTCTTCTGTGCAATATATGATTGTTTGGTTAGCTAACAGCTTAAGTGCAGAATTCACTCTATGAGATTAGCGATAGCAGACCAAGTTAGCGCTAATGAAAAAGCTGCCAGAAAGTACAACTTGTATGGATGCACAGAACTCTGAGTCAATCTCTCTCCTAGCTCACCCTACGCAAGAAGTAGTTGAAGCTAGAGCAGAAAGTTAAGCCCGATGAAGAAGCTGCATTAAATGCCAACGGCTATGAGCTCCCAACGACTAAATTCAAACGGCTTCTTGAAGATTGAATGTTAGGGCAAAATCTAAGAAGAGATATAAATACAGAACTTGAGCATTTATGAAAACGACGACGAAGAACGAGAATATTTACAAGTTCATTCATTGCTCTCTGTTTTCTGTATTTATTAGAGATTTTATCTGTACTTAAGTGTTTATCAAAATCTGTTCATGAAGTGAACACATTTATTGAAATCCTCTACTGTTTGAGGTTGTTCTGAAAGCTTGGTGCTTTAGAACAGGGATATTGCCTTACAGGTAGTAAGGGGGAGTGTTTAGAGAGATTCTAAAACTCTGTAAAGGTTGTCAGGTGAACCTGTGTTTGTAAAACCTGTGGTTAGTGGAACCCAACTGAGTGTTGGAGAACTGGACGTAGGCAGTGTTGGCCGAACCAGTATAAAGGCTGTGTTATTTTAATTATTCCTAGATTTTTAAAATAGCACAATTCACCCCACCGTCTTGTGCGATTGCCACTTTCAATTGGTATCAGAGCAGGTCTTCTCTGTTTTTTAAGATTCCAACGAATCCGAGAAGCAAAGATCTAAATGGCATCGCTTGAAAATATCCTCCCTGAAGGAAGCTCCATTAATAAGCCTCCTGGATTTGATGGGAAGCATTATACTTTCTGGAAGTTAAAGATGAAAATCTACATCAAAGCCAACGGGTACAAGCTCTGGAAAATTATTGAAGAAGGAGATATTGTTCCTAAAGATCCCATGGGCATCCCAAAGGCTGAGGATGAATACACAGAGGAGGACATTGCTAATCTGGAGTTAAATAGCAAAGCAGTCCTCATGATACAGAGTGCTCTTAGTCATACAGAGTTCTTTAGAGTGAGTCACCTTGACTCAGCTAAAGAAATGTGGGAAGCACTACAAATTGCTCATGAAGGGACTTCTGGAGTGAAAGATAGGCGTGTAGAAATGCTGGTGGAAGAGTTCCACAAGTTTGAAATGTCTGAGGGTGAGAAGATAAGAGATCTAGAGATCAGATTCACCCATCTCATCAATAATCTTGCTGCTCTGGGGAGAAAAATTACGGAGAAAGAGCAGGTCAACAAAATCCTGAAAGTTCTGAAGGGAGACTGGCTCATGAAAGTAACAGCCATTCAAGAAATGCAAGGAGAATAAACTAAATCCATCACTGCCCTGTTTGGCAGCCTTGCTGTGTATGAGCCTACCCTGATAGCTCAAAGGGAAACACAAGGAAATTCCAAGAAAAAGTCACTTGCTCTTGCTGCTTTAGAAAAGGATGAAATTGACAATGATGAGGAAGATCTTGATGAGGAGGACATAGCTCTTATGGCCAGAAAATTTAAAAAGTTCTTCAGAAGAAGAGAAAGATTTCAGAGGAGTGGCCCTAGCTTCAAAGACTCCCAGAAAGACAAAACTCCTGTATGTTTCGAATGCAAGAAGCCTGGTCACTTCAGAGCTGAGTGTCCCAGCCTTCAAAGATTAAAGGAGAAGGAGAAAAAGAAGATCTATGGAAAGAAAAAGGCTTATATGTCATCCATCTGGGGTGATAGTTCTGATGAAGAAGCTAGCGATAGTGAGGAATGCGCCAACCTTTGCCTTGTTGCCCAAGAAGAGCAAAGTGATTCTGAGGTATGTCTTAAAGCATCCAGTAAAGGGAAATGGTATATTGATAGTGGATGCTCAAGACACATGACTGGTGATAAGGACAAAATCAACAATCTGGTGATAAAAGATGGAGCTAAAGTTAGCTTTGGTGGGAACCAAAGTGGAAAAATCACTGGAGTGGGTGAAGTAGGTCCAGTCAAGGATGTTTACCTGGTGGATGGTCTCTGCCACAACCTACTAAGTGTTAGCCAAAGCACAGACCATGGTAACTGGGTAATTTTTGATTCAAATGAATGTCTTATTGTTGATAAGAATGATTTAGATATAAATAAATCCAGTCTGAAGTATAAGACAAAAGGAAATAGAAATGGAAACTTATATTCTCTGGATTTATGCCAACAGCTTGAAGAAAAATGCTTTATTTCAAATGATGAAAATTGCTGGTTATGGCATAAAAGATTAGCTCATGTGAACTTTTCTCAGTTAGATAAATTAATTAAGAAGGAGTTAGTCATAGGAATTCCCAATCTTAAATCAAAGCATGATTTAATTTGTGAATCCTGTCAAAGAGGTAAACAAACAAAGTCCTCTTTTAAAATCAAGAAGATAGTCTCCACTAGTAGGCCATTGGAACTAATTCACATGGATCTAGTTGGGCCAGCAAGAGTGAAAAGTCTAGGAGGAAGCCTATACACTCTTGTAGTTGTGGATTACTACTCAAGATTTACCTGGACTATGTTTCTTTCCTCTAAGCATGAAACTTTTGATGCTTTTTGTGTGCTTGCTAAGAAATTGCAGAATGAGAAAGGCACAAAGATCATAGCAATCAAGACTGACCATGGGGGAGAATTTGAGAACAAAGAGTTCATGGAGCTGTGTGATGAGAATGGAATTGATCATAACTTCTCTGCCCCTCGTACTCCTCAACAAAATGGTGTTGTAGAGAGAAAGAACAGAGTGCTCACAGAAATGGCTAGAAGCATGCTGAACAAGAAACAAGTGCCTCAAATATTTTGGGCAGATGCTATGAGTACAGCTTGCTACATTTCTAACAGAGCCTACATCAGAAAGGGGATGGAAAAGACTCCATATGAGCTCTACAAGGGAAGGAAGCCTAATATCAGTCACCTGAGGATTTTTGGATCAAAATGCTACATCCACAACAATGGAAAGGTAAATTTAGGTAAATTCGATCCTAAATATGATATTGGCATATTCATTGGATATTCAAATAGAAGTAGAGCATATAGAGTTTATAATAAAAGAACTCGAGCTGTTGAAGAATCTGTGCATGTAGTATTAGATGAAACTCCTCAAGAAAAACAACAATCTGTTGATGAGGATGAAGATTTTTCAAAGTTTTTAAAACAGCCTCTATCGATAGCACATCAGCCATCGATAGCAAATCCTGAAAACAATGTGGAAAATGATCAGGATAAAGCTGAAGATGATCTAGATGAAGCTAATGAGCCTCAATCTTCCATTAGACATCTTAAAAATCATCCTCCTGAACAGATTATTGGAGAGATTTCAAAAGGAGTTAAAACAAGAAGGCAACTACAAAATGAAATGGAATTTTCTTGCTTTCTTTCTCAAATTGAACCAACTTGTATTGATGAAGCTCTTGCTGAATATGACTGGATAATAGCAATGCAGGAAGAACTTAATCAATTCAAAAGAAATCAAGTTTGGGATTTAGTACCTAGACCAAAAGATCATCCTATTATTGGTACTAAATGGGTTTTCAAAAACAAACTTGATGAAGTTGGACAAATTGTGAAAAATAAAGCCAGATTGGTTGCCAAAGGATATAACCAAGAAGAAGGCATTGATTATGAGGAAACTTTTGCTCCAGTCGCAAGACTTGAAGCAATAAGGATTCTTCTAGCTTTTTCATCCATCAAAAATTTTAAACTTTATCAAATGGATGTTAAGAGTGCTTTTCTTAATGGCTATATTAAAGAAGAGGTGTATGTAGAACAACCTCCTGGTTTCGAAGAAAAGTCTAAGCCTGACCATGTTTTCAAACTTAAGAAGGCTCTGTATGGTCTCAAACAAGCACCAAGAGCTTGGTATGAGAGACTTAGCACTTTTCTGCTGGAAAAAGGATTTTCTAGAGGAAAATCAGATACTACATTATTCATCATGCACAAAAATAATCATATGCTTATAGTTCAAATTTATGTTGATGACATTATTTTTGGTGCAACTAATGACTCTCTGTGTGAGGATTTTGCTAAGACAATGCAGGGGGAGTTTGAAATGTCCATGATGGGAGAATTAACATTCTTCCTAGGTCTGCAAATAAAACAAAAGAAGGATGGCATCTTCATATCCCAAACCAAATATTGTAAAGAAATTCTAAACAAATTTGGGATGGATCTATCCAAAGAAGGGGACACTCCCATGAGTACCTCTGCCAAGTTAGATGCAGATGCTCCCGGCAAAGAAGAAATCAATCACATTATAGAGGAATCATTGGTTCTTTACTTTATTTAACTGCTAGTAGACCTGACATCCAATTTAGTGTAGGAGTATGCGCTAGATATCAAGCAAATCCTAAAGAATCTCATCTAACAAATGTAAAAAGGATTTTGCGTTATTTGCAAGGGACTCAAGAGCTTGGGCTGTGGTATCCCAAGGGAACTCAAGAGTACCTTCTTGCCTATTCTGACTCTGACCATGCAGGTTATAAATCAGATAGAAAAAGCAAAAGTGGACAATGTCAATTTCTTGGAAACTGTTTAATCACATGGGCAAGCAAGAAGCAAAATTGTGTTTCTCTTTCATCCACAGAGGCAGAATACATTGCAGCAGCAAGTTGTTGTACTCAAGTATTATGGCTTAGGCAGCATCTAAGAGATCTGGGTTTGGACTTCTCAGAAGTACCCATTCTCTGTGACAACACCAGCACAATAAGCTTGGCCAAGAATCCAGTTCAACATTCCAGAACCAAGCATATTGATGTAAGACATCACTTCTTGAGAGATCATATTCAGAAGAAGGATGTCAAAGTGGAATTTATATCAACTCATCTGCAACTTGATGATATATTCACCAAGCCTCTTGAGCATGATCAATTTCTTTATATCAAGAAGAGAGCTAGGAATGGTAAATCCAAATGAATTGTGAATACTATTATAAATTCTTGATTTATTCTCTTAATTATTCATATGAATTATATTGCTAACTTAGGCATCGGAGTGCCAAATCTTAAGTTTTTGCAGGACTGACCAATCGATAGTGAATTTCACTATCGCTAGTATATGCAGAACAAGAGCTAAGGTTGAGCTAAGATTGTCATCGCTAGCCTAAAGTGTTATCGATAGCAAAGTCAGCTATTGATAGGTAAAACTTGGAAGGAGTAAGTGAAAAGCTAAGTCATTTACTCAGCGTGGAATCATGCCTGCTAGCGATAACTACTCATATTAGCGATAGCAAATCACTTGACAGTCTCAGAATGCGAAACGTCAGCGAATATTATATTATTTATGGTAATTTCTGAACTCTATAAAAGCAGGTCATTTGCATTTTGCATTCATTACTCACCCTGAGAGTCTCTTCATCTTAAATCTCTCTGAAATCTCGAGCCTCCCTTCTCTCAAAACCCTAATCCCAGAAATGGGCAGAGCCAAGATTCCAAAAATGAGTGGTGATAAGGAAACCTCTAGCGCTAAACCCTCTTCTCAATCCGCTAGCAAGTGTTCCAAAATCCAGAAAGCTGTGTCATTCTCCAAAGAAATATCCTTCAAAGTTCAAATCGCTCTCCTTGCATATGGAAAAACCCTAACCAGGGCGACCAATCCTCTTGAAGAAGACGAAGCGACTCCTGTCCAAGATTATTCTGCTGCTTTTAGTATCGGTTCAGGGGTACTATTCGTCCAGAGTTTGGTGGGTTAAATCATTTCTCTCCAACAAATGATGACAAAAAGGGGGAGAAATGGTTCAAGCAAAGTCTATTATTAGGAAGATCGAGTCAAAAGCCTACTTCCTGAAACCTCCCTTATTTGCATCAAGCATTAATAAATAGATTATGTTTTTAAGCGTTTCTTTTTGCAAGATGTACTATGTTCTGAATATGCCTAAATCAAATGTTCTGTACAAGATTTATTGTTATTCAAGTTCTGATATGCAAGCCTTGAGATATGCTTATGCTGATATAAATGATTATGTTCTGAACTTGCTTTTGTATATTTACTTATGTTTTGTCATCATCAAAAAGGGGGAGAATGTTAGAAATCTTAAGTTTTGATGAAGACTGACCCTGAGAAAACATAAGTGAAAGTTACCTCTGAATTGAACGTGTAAAATCTGTCAGGTAACAGATCACCATTGCAAGAATAAAGATCCATCTCTAATGAAAGATGATAACTTAGCAAGATCAATAAAGAATGAATATCTCCATCGCTAAGTGAATCTCAATAGCTAATAGACAGAAAAGAATAGCATGTGAAGACTTAGAAATAATAAGGTTGATATCAAATCTCTAAGTCATTCTCTATCGATAAAGAAAGAATCCATCACTAAAAGCTCATTGATAACTCAGCTAGCAAAAAAATAAACCAAGTCCTTGAGCAAAAGAAATTAGCTAGCGATAATAGATTAAGCTATCGATAGCAAAAGTACTTCAGATAATAAATCATTCAGATAGCTAATGCCTCAGTGCAAATGAGTCAAATGAGCTAACATGATTCTAGCGCTATCATGCTTGTCTATCGATAATAGGATACCTGGAAATATCTCTGAATGCTTAGATAATAGTATCCTTAAAGATAATAGCGATAATGGATTAGCAATCGATAGAAAATTCTATACTGATATAATGCTTTCTGATCCAAGAGAATATGCTGTCAATTATACATCTTCTTATCAATATGAAAAGCTCTGAAATACCTTATATTGTATTTATCTCACTGAGCTAATGGATTAAGCTTGCGATAGTGTCTTCTGTGCAATATATGATTATTTGGTTAGCTAACAGCTTAAGTGCAGAATTCACTCTATGAGATTAGCAATAGCAGACCAAGTTAGCGCTAATGAAAAAGATGTCAGAAAGTACAACTTGTACGGATGCATAGAACTCTGAGTCAATCTCTCTCCTAGCTGACCCTACGCAAGAAGTAGTTGAAGCTAGAGCATAAAGTTAAGCCCGATGAAGAAGCTACATTAAATGCCAACGGCTATGAGCTCCCAACGACTAAATTCAAAGGGCTTCTTAAAGATTGAATGTTAGGGCAAAATCTAAGAAGAGATATAAATACAGAACTTGAGCATTTATGAAAACGACGACGAAGAACGAGAATATTTACAAGTTCATTCATTGCTCTCTGTTTTCTGTATTTATTAGAGATTTTATCTGTACTTAAGTGTTTATCAAAATCTGTTCATGAAGTGAACACATTTATTGAAATCCTCTACTGTTTGAGGTTGTTCTGAAAGCTTGGTGCTTTAGAACAGGGATATTGCCTTACAGGTAGTAAGGGGGAGTGTTTAGAGAGATTCTAAAACTCTGTAAAGGTTGTCAGGTGAACCTGTGTTTGTAAAACCTGTGGTTAGTGGAACCCAAATGAGTGTTGGAGAACTAGACGTAGGCAGTGTTGGCCGAACCAGTATAAAGGCTATGTTATTTTAATTATTCCTAGATTTTTAAAATAGCACAATTCACCCCCCCTCTTGTGCGATTGCCACTTTCAAAGACCACGCTATTCTGGTATTTATTTTGCTTTTGGCAAGTTCAGGTAACCACTCTCACCTTACTACCTGATTGTGTGTGATGTTAGTTGGGATTTTATCTCAAAATCCCTTTTTATTTACGTATATAATCACTAGTATGCAAAGTGAAATTCAAACTCTATGTTCATATTAAAAAGCCTATTGGGTACCTTTGAAATCCATTCTACTTTCATATGAAACATCAGAAGCTATCTTATATTATACATAGTATCTTGGCTGGCCGTGTCGCGGCGATGATTCTAGTGATATATTGATGGCTGTTGGTGAGATCTAGTGTAACCGCAGTTTGCGACATTGTGACTTGGGTATTTCGATTATTTAGAAATGGATTTTGAACTATTATTTTCATGATATAACTGTCTAGTGGGATATTATTTTAAAACTGTCATAAGTAGTTGTGATGTGACATATTTGGAAATGAGATATATATGATTTTGAAATGAATTGCACGTATATTCATACATATTCTGGAATTACTAGAAGGCCAAGTGCCTGATTGATGATTGTTGCATGCATGTGTTTGCTGTGGTGAATTGCATGTGTGCGTGTGACACCGTTCTATGTGGAGAAAATGTCATCACGTGATGAGGTACCCTGTTGGCCCACAGGGGCTAATTGATTAAGAGGAGTAGCCCCCTTTAGGTTCAGGAAGGGTAGAGAGTCCCTACTGAACCATATAACAGCTTCATGGAGGGTAGAGAGTCCCTCATGACCCGTACTGTGGTTCCGAGGGCGGGTAGAGAGTCCCGTCTAGTTCCACCTGTTTCCGGCGACTCATACAACGATTGCTAGGTGTGATACATATTTATGAAATTTATTTTTGGAATACATTATGTTGAATATTAAAGAATCTTGGAAAATGAAATCTAAACTAGAGACGTGCATCTACTTGTTTACTGGTCCATGGTTTAAAAATATATGTATATATACTTGATGATGTAGGAATATTTTATTAAATGTGGTATCCCTTTAGGCGCTCTGCTAACCCACTCATACCCTTGTATTGAGTTGAGTTGTGGTTATTGAGACAAATTTGTCTCACCCTATCGTTGTTTACATTTTTGCAGATAATCATGCATTGCAGAGGAAGCAAGGGAAGGTAACCACCGTACTATACTGACTATGTAAGTCGGTGGTGGTATTTTATATTGGAATTTGTATATTGCCAAATTAATTAGGCTTGCATTCGCTTCCGCATCCTTATGTTTTGTTTTTATATTGGATTTCGGATGACTGTATCAATATTTACTTGAATTTGATTACTGGATGATTGAATATGTTCTGTTGCTGATCTTGTATGGCTAGTTGTTAAAATCGAGTAATTATTGCACATGTTTTTGTTAAATAACCATGTTAGATCAGTTCTTTCTAACATTGTTATATTGAATGTTTGCTTTGATTGAATGCGGTTATTACACATGTTTTATTTAACCATATTAGGTGGTCCTTTAACTAACATGGTTAAACTAAACTGTTATTCTGGGCATTTAGGCCCGAGGCCCAACTTATGTGTGTATACTTGGATTGTGGCAGGTTTTGTTAAATAACCATGTTAGGTCAGTTCTTATTTAACATGGTTATATCTAATGCTTGTTTGTTGGAAGATGGTTATCACGGGTTATTTTATTTAACCATGTTAGGCGGTCTCTTAGCTAACATGGTTAATCCAATTGTGAATCAGGTAAATTTTTATTAACCATGTTAGGGGAATCCTTTTGTAACATGGTTAAGTGTTTTATTATCCATGATAGCGATTATGTTATGTTAAGGTTTTCTTTTTCTATCATGGATAACACTTTGAAATATTAGAGTAAACTTTTTCTAACTATGATAGGGTTATTTGATTTATATGAAAAATCATTTTCCTATCATAGTTAGTATGGTTAATTGTGATTATGATTGATGGTGAATGGTTATTAGGGATTAATTATCGATTGGTTGGTAGGATTTTACAGTTAGCTTCTGTTAACAGTGGTGCATTCTCCCCATTGAAAGAAGTTCATAGGTATTTTGCACCCATGAAAAGTTTATGGTGCGTGACACCCTTTTAAGAAAAGCTTAGGGTTATTTTCGCTCCTTCACCCTTTCACTTTTCTTTTCATAATTGAGAGGATCTTCTTGAACCACAATATTAACATTTGGAATAAAATGGTCTGCTACATAGTTCTTAGCATGACTTCTAACATTAACTTCTTCATCGTTGCTTGGTTATACCTCTTCCTCAACAATTGTGCTTTCAATTCCCTTTGAGTTTGATGTACTTCTTGAAACTCTCTATTGCTTTATTTCTTGGTTATAATTAGCAACAAATGGAACCAAAATATCAGTGTCCATAAAGTTCCACCTCCTTGCAAAATATAATACTTCAAAATTAAGCTCTGTTACAAAACGTTCGACAGTGAATTTTGGAGTTTCCTTCACACAAGCCTTAGTCATGGAAAACTCCATCTCTTGAAGATGATCCTCCACAATCATGGAGTGTTGCTTCAACTCCTGCAACTTTTTCAATAATTCTCTTTTTTTTTTTTTTGTGATGCGACTAATTACCATTGTTCTGTTTCAGCATCTAACTCTTGCATTCTCTTTAGTAAAAATTGGGGACCTCTTTGAAGACCATTTTCCTCACACATATTGATACCAATCACCGATCTTAAAAAAAAGACAACCATAGGAAGTCAACAAGTCACTAAATTAATTTCTCCAATTTTTGTTTTGTATTTTATTTTTTTCCCCCATTTTTTCCACAACTCGAGACTTTGTTCTAGCAAGTCAGATTCTTTTTTTTTTTGGCAACTTTTCTCATGGAATGTTTTTTTTTATTGCAACATGTTCTAATGCCATTTGATGTGAACCCTATAGTAACATGTACTAGAAAACCAAGAAATTACAAATTTGTTAACAAAAGCTTAGGCGAATAAATAGAATAAAATAAAGGATAGGTATCTCGGAACTATGAACCCAATGAACATGCGTTCCAGAAAACACTGAGTATATTAAACCCAACACCCAATAGAAAAAAAGGCACAAAAAACTCCAAGTATAACAACACAAGAGTCAATCAATCTCTTATGCATGTATTCTTTCGTGAACACATAACCAACAAATAAATACTTGTCAAAAGGGAACTCGTATCCACTAAAAGGCCTGATTTCAACATATGCTTCACAAGTACACTCAAATGAACCTCTCCCCACTTCACCAACATATTCTTCTTCTACTCTGTCGAGATTTACGCCAGCCCCGAAAAAAGGAAGGAGAAAACGCAGTTCAACGCTATCTGAAATAACTAACATTGTGTCTAACTCACAAGCAAGCTTTGACAAAGGTTCAATCACTCATCTTTACTTGCCATTCGACAATTTTTATGCTCTTGATTGTTGCTCTATGTAACATCGATATCGCCTTTGATTATTTCATATATACACTGAGCAGTTCAACAATGCTTCAATGATTATACTCCTATCAAGAGCCAACGCTTTAGGGGTCTTGAGAACCTTCAATCTCACAGTCAAAAGCGGATAAGGAAAAGAGAAAAAGAAACTCGAGTCTGAGGTCCAGAATTGATTTGTGTGGTTGTACATTGTTTTATTTAATTAAACAGAGAATAAGTAATTGGTATAATATTATTCGCACTTTTTTAGTTGATCGAACTAGTATATATTCGGGTATTGGTTATGTAACTTTCAAAAAAAGCCTTCAATAATCGTTGAGTTCTTTTATTACAGTATCATCATATTTATTTAGACAATTGTTTCATTCATCATAGTAAATTATATGGGACAATTTATCATGCATGTTGTTTGTGACAATCCTTATTTAAATGCACATAAAATTGCTGTCATTCTCTTTATTTTTCTTCTTAAATCATTCAATTTCATTTGTGGCCATCATATGTCACTTCGTCCCTTATGTGAACACTGCAGTTGAAGATACAATATCACCTTTCATTCTGGAATTAGGTAGTTTCATTTGTATCCATTTGTTGGCTCCACTTTACAATTGTATTGTCCTACTCATATTGTTAGTTGGTACATACGCATTTTATTTTGCAAGAACATTCCACTATGATTTGCTTTCATTATTTATGATGTTCATGTTTGCATTGTGATGTAATTAAGTATGTGGAACGGCTTCTTGCTCAACACTAGCAAATCACAATTGCATTGATGCAACTCCACCTTAGCAAACATACTATCGTGACATCGAATTTGATTTACGTCTTGAATCTAACGATGAGGGTGATGATGATGAGGAAGATGGGGTTGCCATACATGCTGATTGGTATTTAATATTCATCTGTGGCTATCAATAAATAACAAATTGTATATTATTCTGATCTACAATACTAACAAATATTGGCCCATTCTTTAGATTAGTGCTCTGATGCATCAAATCTGCAATTTCTCCAGATTGATCAATGTGTCATGTTAAATGAAGGTCAATTTTCTACTATTACTTTATCTATCATTTCCATACTTCCCAAGGAAAGAGGTGAATTTGAATTATTTTTACCTATGCTGATTCACGATATATTGATGAAGGCGATCCGATTTACATGTGCAAATTTTGTGGAGCACTACATTGGTATAACAAACGTGTGAAGAAGGATGATACGCACACTAAATCACTTACTTTCTCTATGTGTTGCTTAAATGGAAAAGTTGTCCTTCCTACTTTGAAATGACCACCACCAATGTTGCACAGTTTGTTCTTTGATAAGATGCTGCCTGAATCAAGGAATTTTTTTGAAAATATTAGAAAGAATAATAACATGTTCTCATCCACATCAATGGGTGGGAAAATTGATCATTCAAAGAATTGTGGCAATGCACCTTATTCGTTTGTATTATCTGGCATGAATTACCATAATATAGGCAGCTTATGCCCAGATCCAGGGGGCAGACCTGTTTATTCTCAACTATATATATGACACTGAAAATGAGGTCTCTAACAGAATATCCGCAGTTAGGTATGTAACATACATCTTATTTTTTTTATTCCTACGCTATTTTTTGTTTTCAAACTTATTCTTCATACCTTATTGCAGTAAACACCAAGGACAGTCAACAATTGATCCAGCCATTATTTCTATGATTAAGGATGAGTTGAATAAAGTCAACCCATTTGTGCATCAATATCGTCTTGCTTCATCTATGATAAGCTGTGAAAAAATACTCTCCTTTGAAGCTATGCCTTATAAGCACATGGCAAACTGATGGTCGCATCTATAACATTCCATCTACTTCTGAAGTTACAGCTTTGATTGTTGGTGATATTGACTAGTTACAATATTCGCAACATTATTGTTGAGGAACATTCTGGAAATCTACAGAGGATAAATGAATTGCATGTATCTTACCTTCCTCTTCAATACCCAATTTTATTCCTTTTTGGTGAAGATGGATACAGAGATGATGTGTTGCACAAAGAGGATACATTATCTAAGACGAAGGTGAGAAAAAGGGTTAGTATGCGTGAATTCTTCTGTTATTGACTGATGTCATGGAAACATGAGAGGTCTACAATTCTTCATTCTGAAAGGCTTCTACAACAGTTTATAGTATATGCTTTTACAATGTTGGAGTCCCAGAGGTTGTTGTGGGTTAGAACACATCACAGAGAACTAAGAGTTGACTTATATCAAGGGCTATCTGATGCGGAGTTATGTGGTGAAAGAAATGCTTCATCAATAGGGAAAAGGATTGTGTTGCCATCTTCATTCACAGGCGGTGCCAGGTATATGATACAAAACTATCAAGATGTAATGGCAATATGCAGGTATGTGGGATATCCTGACCTTTTTCTGACTTTCACATGCAACCCGGCATGGCCTGAAGTTCAACGTTATTGTGCATTACATTCTTTGAAATCTTCTGATAGATCTGAAATATTGTCCAGAATTTTCAAGTTGAAATTAGACTGTTTGATGAGAACCATAAAGGACAGGTGCATATTTGGCCCTGTCCGAGCACGTTAGCGTTTTTTGTTCTCTGAATGTCTAATATTTATCTGTACAATTATTTGATTGTCTTTTCTGCTGTTTATGGCATTTATTTTTGTTTGTTCGGTTTTTTCCACATATACAGATATCTATACAATTGAATTGCAAAAGAGAGGACTTCCACATGCACACATACTTCTTTGGCTTGATGAGTCATATAAGATAAAAGATCCAGCTTCTATTGACCAATTTATAAGTGCAAAGATTCCCGATTTTAAATCATCTCCTATTTTGTATGAATTGGTTAGAAAGTTCATGATCCATGGCCCTTGTGGTCATATCAAGCCTAATGCTCCTTGCATGAAAGGGCGGAAGTGTAGCAAAAAATTCCCTAAGCAGTTTAATAGTAACACTTTTATGGACAATGATGGGTTTTCGACATATAGACAACGTGATGATGGCAAAACAATCTAAGTGAAAGGGGCACCTCTTGACAACCGGTATGTTGTCCCATATAACCCCAGATTGCTCCTTATGTTTCATGCACATATTAATGTTGAGAAATGAAATCAATCAACTGGGATTTAGTACTTATTCAAATATATTAGCAAGGGGAATGACAGATTTGTTGCAGCTATAATTGATTCTCAAGAAGAACAAAGTGGGAATGTAGTCGTTGATGAAATTAAACAGTATTATAATTGTAGATACATATCTTCTTGTGAGAGGGCGTGGCATATATTTGGTTTCAAAATTCACCAACGGCATCCTTCCGTAGTAAGATTGCATTTCCATTTACCTAACCAGCAATTCATAATCTACACAAATGATGATGATGATGTTGCGGATCTGTTGCATAAGCCTAGGGTTTGTGAATCACAGTTTCTATCTTGGTTTTTGGCCAACAAATCTGATAGCTTTGCACGCACATTAACTCACATTGAGTTTCCAAATCACTATGTATACAACAGATCCAATAGAGTTTGGACACTTCGTAAGAAAGGGTACTCCGTTGTCAGGATTACACATGTATCTCCTTCATCAGGTGAGCTGTATTATCTCCGAATTTTACTTACTAAGGTAAAATATCCCACTTCTTATGATGATTTGCGGACTGTTGATGGGGTTATCCATCAAACTTTTAAAGATGCATGTTTTGCTCATGGTCTATTAGATGATGATGCTGAGTATATTTGTGCACTCAAGGAAGCATCAATATGGGCTTCTGGAAAAACTTTGAGGAATCTTTTTGTTAGCATGTTGTTGTGTTCGTCTCTCCAACAGCCTCATGACGTTTGGTTGAAGACCAAAAGCTTGATGGCTGACTATTTGTTCTATGTTTCTCACTCTGACCCATTGACATCAAGTATGTTATTTAATATATTACATATCTGATTTTATTGCATATTAAATATCATTAGAATTGTTAATATAATGTGTTCCTTTCTGTACCATAGATGTGTCTGTTTCAGAATCCGAGAGAGATAATGCTACTCTTATTGAGATTGACTCATTGCTATAGAAAAATGGGAAATGCTTACAAGATTTCCCTTTAATGTCGTTACCTCACTCAAGTAATCATGTTGACATGTCAAATCATCTTATCTTGCAAGAACTAAATTATGATAGAGTTGCTCTGAAGGCACAATCACAGCATTGGTCCGATCCCTAAATCATGAGCTACGAGATATATATGATCGCATAATGTCTTTGCTTTTGGATGGAATGGGAGGGTTTTTCTTTGTCTATGGCTATGGTGGAACTAGTAAGACATTCTTGTAGAACGCCCTTAGCTCGTCACTATGTGGTGCGGGTGACATTGTTTTGACTGTTGCTTCAAGTGGTATTTCTGCTACGTTATTGTCGTCTGGGAGGACGGCACATTCTAGGTTTGCCATACTGATTCAAGTGACAGAGTCCTCTATTTGCTCGATTTGTCAAAACTCACCACTGGCAAATCTTATAATCCAGACAAAATTACTCATATGGGATGAAGCTCCATGGTACAACATTTCTGTGTTGAAGCATTTGATCATACCCTTCGTGACATTATGCATTGTGATAAACCTTTTGGAGGCAAATGCATAGTTGTGGGGGTGATTTTAGACAGATTTTTCCTGTCATTCCAAAGGGTAGTCGTGGAACTATTGTTGATGCTTGCATAATTCGTCTCACTTATGGCAACACTACACAATCTTTCAGTTGACTAAGAACATGAGATTGTCAATGAACTCATCTTCAGCTGGCAATGCGAAGTTGCGTTGGTTTTCTCAGTTGTTATTAGATGTTGGGGATGGTAAGTTAGGAGATGTGATTGATGGAATTTCTAAAATTGACATCCCTGATGAGTTGTTGTTAAAACATAGAGGTGATCCTGTTAAATGCATTGTTCAATCAACTTATCCAAATTTTTTGGATAATTTATGTAATAATGACTACTTCAACGATAGGGCAATACTTGCACCAACTCTTGAGATGGTTAATCAAATCAATGAATTCATGTGTGCATTACTTCCTGGTGATGAAGAAGAATTCTCTAGCTGTGACTCCATTTGTAAGTCAACTGATGATGTGGATAACTTTGATGACCTGTGTAACACTGAATTTCTAAACACAATTAGTTGTTCTGTGCTGCCCCATCACAAGTTGCTTCTTAAGGTTGGAGCTCCAATTATGCTTCTCAGGAACATTGACCAAGCATCTGGTCTTTGCAATGGAACACGTCTTCGTATAACTCATCTTGGCAAGACAATCATTAGAGCCATTACACTGAATGGTTCACATCCTAATGAAAAAGAGCTTACCCCTCGTATGGACATGAACCCATATGAAAATCGTGGGCCTTTTTGTATGCGACATAGGCAATTCTCTATTTCTCTTTAATTTGCAATGACCATCAATAGAAGTCAGGGACAATCTCTAAGAAATGTTGGTCTTTTTCTTTCAAAGACTGTGTTCACGCACGGTCGGCTATACGTTGCTATGTCTCGAGTCAAGAGTATGGATGGGTTGTGAGTTGTTATTTCAATGAGGACAACGTTGCGCACAACAAAACCACTAATGTTGTGTATAGGGAAATCTTTAGGAATGTTTAAGTTGATTGAACGTGTTACCGTTATGTAGTAGCTTAATCACTCTACTTCTTTAGTGTAATAATGTTATTTGTGTTAGTAGATTAAACGTACTACCACGATTACTATTATGTAATTCAGTTATTAATATATGAATGTATTATATATTTATAAAAGGTATGTTATATTGTATAAACATTACGATGCACAGGGATGCACAAGCTCATTCTCTTTAGTAAAAATTGGAGACCTCTTTGAAGACCATTTTCCTCACACATATTGATACCAATCACCTATCTTTTAAAAAAAAAAAAAAAGACAACCATAGAGAAGTCAACAAGTAACTAAATTAATTTCTCCAATTTTTGTTTTGTATTTTATTTTATTTTTTCCCATTTTTTCCACAACTCGAGACATTGTTCTAGCAAGTGAGATTCTTTGTTTTTTTTTTTTTTGGCATTTTTTCTCACGGAATTTTTTTTTATTGCAACATGCTCTAATGCCATTTAATGTGATCCAAATATTAATATGTCCTTGAAAACCAAGAAATTACAAATTGGTTAACAAAAGCTTAGGCGAATAAATAGAATAAAATAAAGGATAGGTATCTCAGAACTATGAACCCAATGAACATGCATTCCAGAAAACACTGGGTTTATTAAACCCAGCACCCAATAGAAAAAAAGGCACAAAAAACTCCAAGTATAACAACACAATAGTCAATCAATCTCTTATGCATGTATTCTTTCGTGAACACAAAACCAACAAATAAATACTTGTCAAAAGGGAACTCTTATCCACCAAAAGGCCTTATTTAATGGAAATAAAATAGGAAACTTGCTAACAATGAAATTAAATCCTAATTAATGAATAATACGTCTTCTAAATGTTTCTTGAATAATTTTGGATATTCCAAATGAATTTTCATTTTACTATTCGTGTTCATAATCTTGTAAGACATCCATGTGGGCCTAAATATGATTGAATCACATTATGAAACTATCATGATCCATTACATAAAGCACTTGCACCCCATATTGATATATTCAAACTCCATTGGATTTCTCCATGGTCATATAATTGTATTAGGCCATAAAAAATGTGAGTAGAGTCCAATGCTTCTTTTGGGTTCTCCAAACGTGTTCTTGCCTTTCTCAGCATCCAAACGCACATACACCAGTAACTAATAAGCCACGGTGACTTTAGGGGGTGTCAGTCATGTGTCATGCATGGCATCACGTGTAATTGTCTCTCCTAATATTTTATCACTAATCCCCTCACTAAGGGTCTTCAAACTTAAAGATAAACAACTAACCACGAAATATTCTCCTAATATTTTAATTGTACCTGTTGGTTCAGATAATTGATTTGAACCAACAGGTACAATTAAAAACCTAATGATTGCAGCAGTTTTTGCTAATATATGAGACTGGAGAGAATAGTCAGAACTTAAAGAGTTCAAAAATTATAGGAATGCATTTGACAAAAGAAAAACAAATCATATGGATAAAAGAAAAACAAATCATAAGGACTATATTAACGATTAAGATAGATTAAATGACTTAATGATTATTATTTTCCCCTAAAAAACAATCATGCATAGTCATCTTCTTTCAAGAACTTACTCCAAATCTTAACCAAACATGTGCACTTCAAATAGACATAAGATTTTCCTCAATTGAAAGCTAAAAGCCGAGCATTCGCCTCAATATTTTGAAACTTTCTGCTTAATCAACGTCTCATATGCTAATGTTTTTATAAACAAGCAGACATCAAGCACATAAAAGCCACATAGCCAATCAAGGATTCAAACACTGCTTGCATGTATGAATCACCAAACTTAAGGTGGCTATTGAAAACAAAATGGAATTTGCAATGAATGAGTGATGTAAGCAAAAAAGATTTTTGAAAACCAAGGCTGTTTTGGGCAGAGAAGACTTCTAAGTTTTAGATCATCCATAGGTCCTATAACTAAACAAAAATCTTTGGTAAGAGAAAGCCAAGTCATTGCTTCCTTCCTCTTCCTTTCTTGGTGGGTTGTGCATCCATTTGATCTTTCCCAGTGACTTCTGATATATCCACTGCATAAAATGAATGGGTCCAAGGAAAAGTATAACCAAGGACAACAACATCTCTTGTAAGTAAAATAGATAATAGAAGATTGGGATTGTAAACAGATTGATAGTTAGAACAGTAAGAGTTTTATCATGCTGCCCCAAGTAGGATTTGTTTGCAGTTTCAAATAATTGCTGCTTTAGTAGACTATCAAATCGTTATAAATTTACATATCATTTCCTTTTTCCCTTCTCTTATGAGTCTCGTGCAAGCTTAGTTTAAAGTTACATGATAACGTTTGAGAAACATAAAATGAAACCCACTCAAACCATGATGTTCGACCTTCAATCATCTTTAAGTAAACCATTCTAAGGTGCTTGGTTATTCTTCACATATACTGAATATTAGAATCGCACAAAAATCATCTCAAACCATTTTGAAGAATAGGGAAAGAGTACTATGGAAGATACTCGATAGTGACAAGTGCAAACGTTTGGAAACTCGTATTATAGCAACCAATATAAGCTTAAAGTTAGGGATACTCTTTATTACTATTTCCCTTTTGTTTTAAGCATGTATGTTTGGTTTCTTTTATAAAACTATGAATTCAAGGCACTTGGAAATGAATAAAATATCAGATATTCATTCTAAGTATCTTCCTCATTCTCCTATCTTTCTGTCTCTCCCCTTTACAATTTTCCGTTCATATATCTCCCTTAATCCCCATACCTCTCTCTGCAGTTTCCCCTTTTCTCACATCATCCCACATCTTTAAAAAAGAAAAATGTGCCTTGAACAGTCTCACTATTATATATACAGGAAAATGTGTTATAGCAATTTAAAATTTAAAATTCAACAAAATTAAGCTAGTGTAAGACATACCATCAGGACCACGAGCCATCAAAGCAAAGAATATATTGTTAAGTTTTTCCATCTTCTTAGCTTCTTGCGCCTGATCTGTCTTATACTTCAGACACTGATAAAAAGAACAATAGTGCACATTTAGAACATGTTTATGCAGAGTATAAAATCAAGTGGAGAACCTAATCCATGAGTTATCTACAAGGACAATGGCTTTTATATAGCTGTATCATAATTCATCATGTAATGTAAGCAACAAAGATGAGATTCTGCTTTCAAATGGCCACAGTAAAATAAGCCGTACAAATTTCAAAGATTCTAGGAGTCAGATCTTGGCAATGAGTTGAGGTCGTCATGTCTAACATGCATAGAAAGAACATGCCAGCATAAAGAATAAGAAAACTACCACTGTTCATCCCTTAGGAATGCCTAAGTCTGTAAAATTCTATGGTGCACAGGTCAAATGTGTTACTTCCCAAATGAAACTATGGAGATTGCTAAACATTGTACCACCCATATTATAAGCATGCTTAGACCACCGTTAATGCAACCACACATATTTTTTATAAAATATGAAGATAATTATAAAAAAAAAAAAAAAAAAAAAAAACAAGAGATAGCTAACTTAAGTATGATTCTGCTTATGAGAAGAGTTTTCCAATGCCCAAGCACTTGGAACTGTTCTTTACTGTTGCAAAGTAACATAAAATCCTTAAAAGTAAAGAGCAAAGACCACCAAAAGTATGCAAAATTATTCTAGTTCAAGATACCTATGAAAATAAACTCTAGCCTATTTATTGAAAAAAAGTTCTAGCAAACATGTTGTCTTCAATATACAGCTTTAACAAGCAAAGACAAAAGGCAACCAAACTATACTGTCTTATTAGTTATAACTATGACCAACATTGCAATATCGTTTGGTATCCCAAATTCTTCTCTCTTAATGAGATCCTCTTTAATATGCAAAAATATGCTTTAATCTACAAATCACAGGCAAGCTCATTGTTTTTATCTGGCTGACATTATTAAACTAACATTAGAAGGAAGATTCTCTCCTTTTTTTTTTGGACAAAAGGAAGATTCTCTTTTGATGTCTCTCAATTGAACCCGCAACACAAATGAACCAACTGAAAATTTGCAACACATACGTTTCTAAAGCTTCATCATAATCTCTCTAATTGTATTAGTCTAGAATATAACAAATGGGGAAATTGTGAAAGTTTTAATCAGTAGTGAATTCCCAGATACAAATTCTTTTCACTTATTCTGAATAAGCATAACATGTGTGTGTATTTTAAATGCATTACCAAACAAGGTCTTGAATCAGCACCATAAACTAGAAGCACTTCCAAATCAGATGAGCAAGTAATCAACATTAGTTCAAGCCAAAAACCAGTATAATAAATTCAAAATATATTCAGTCCCTCTTTTTCCTTTTTGGTGGCAAAAGAAATATATTCATTTAACAAATAACAAGTAATATTGAAGCAGCGTGTATATCATCTCACATAGTATACAGTTGACAATTTTTTCAAACAAAAAATAATTTATTAAAAGACACAAATGATACAGATGATAAGAAGCAATAACACAACATCTTCACTCCACTGCAGTCAGTTGTCAACACCATTGTATAATCAAATTAAAGTAGAACAGTTGCAGTTAACTTACATCTCAACCATCAATATTTTGATCAGCTCAACTATAATATTAGCAAAGAAATCATCACAAAATTTTGTGTACATCAATACTCAATTAATTTTGACTCAAAAGCCATCAACATACAGCAGGACATCTAAAAGATGGGAGAAATCAGCATAATTCAAGGGGCATATATACTTTGACTATTAATCTTAGACTATATATCTAAGGATTTGGTAACTGATAGAGTATAATGGCGTCGTATGATCCATGTAGCCGACCCCATCTAGTGAGATAAGGCTTTGTTGTTGTTGTATTAATCTCAGACTATCACATCCAGAATTGAGTGCATAATAGAGAAACAGCATTGAATAGAACATATTTTGTCAAAAACAGAAACATAAGAAATACTACCTCTCGGTTATCAGTAACTTTAAGAACCAACTTGCCATCACAATGTCTGTACTTCATGACATATCGCGTCTACATCCAAAAATTTTATTACTGCACATAAGATAAGAACTTGCAGGATAGCAATCAAAAATACTTAAGACTTAAAAGAAAGAAGACACTACAGATTCAGGATCTGCACGGAACAACTGAATGGATCGCTCAACAAACTCATCCCAGACGCTAATATAAACCATTGCACAAGACAGTGAAGGAGTGATATCAATTCAAGGATTTCAATAACCGTTTGAAGGTTTAAAGCTCTAGCCAATTAAGTTCACCTGTGAGTCATAAGAAAACAAATGAAATTAGCAACTTATCAGCAGGATTTTATGTTATTAAACAAAAACAAATAGTATTAGGCATTAATTGTTATTATCAGAAGTTAGTTGTCACTACTAAAGTACTAAAATATTAAAGTTGGTTCTAATGGATTCCATTATCCTTGCTACTCATCTATTCATACCCCTCGGAAGATTCATGTTTTGGGAAAATAAATATGGAAAATGTTGCAAGCAATCTCGTCCATGGAACTTCATTGCCCAAGATTCAACATGCTCCTTTCAAACATTATTAGTTGGGCTCCCATGCATATGGTTTGAGTTTATTACCAACATCTGTATCACTATTTATATGTCTAGGAAGACAGGGTGGTTTTATTGACAAATCAAGTTTCGGCTCACGAATTCTTTAGGGATCTAACCAATGGGATTCTAGTCGGACTAGAGAGCAGCTGAGTTAGGATCTTTTACCTTAATTTTCTTATGTCCTCTTTAAGTCTTTGTAATTCTATTGTTTTGAAATGATTCCTTGATGTCCTTCTCTCTTATTTCTCCCTTCTTCTCATATCACATTTTCACGCAACAAAAACAATTAAATAAACTCAAATGGCGTGATAATAGTGTACATCATTAATCATAACGATAATAGCATTTGTTTAGCAGCCTCCATAACCCCAAAATTATTGAGTGACAAGTTCATATTACCACTTAAAAGAATAATACCAAGTCCTGAAGCCAACTTCATGAAATCCAAACCATATCCCACAGAAGATGACGCCTACAAGACCAGCGAA
Organism: Mimosa bimucronata; assembly: GCA_037074515.1. NCBI lineage: Eukaryota > Viridiplantae > Streptophyta > Magnoliopsida > Fabales > Fabaceae > Mimosa > Mimosa bimucronata. Next base: position 11,555,650 of record CM073446.1, read on the forward strand.
TTTCTCACTAGTCCAATCTTATAACACCTAAGTCAATTCTTATGCTTTTTTTATTAATGTCACAATAGTTGCACGGTATAGCAAAGGAAAGATGAGGGAAATGCTTGGATTCCATAGTTTGAATGGCTGAAAAAAGAGTAAAAGAGGGATTTTTGTGTGGAAGCCGAAGGCACCTGGGGAATCCTTAGATATAGAGAAGGAATGGGACTGTGCACTGTGAAATCAAAGATAGAAAAGCCAAAATTGACCCAAGTTTTCTAGTTTAATCAACAACCATCTCCTTCGTTTAATCCTCTTAATTCATCTTCATTTTCATCGGCACAGAAAAACACAATTATTCAATGTTGCCAAGCTTCTACAATTTTCTATGGCTGCATGACCTAAGTGAAGAGCAAGCACATTCAAAATTTTCCACAATCTACCTAACTTTGATGATATTCAAAGAGCAAGTATTTTCCACCATTGCTTAAACAGTAATCGAGATCAGAGTGAAAATAGGTGTACCTTTCTTCTTGATCCAATCTTACGCCTTCTCTTCTGCTTCAAACCTCCCTCCGTCGTTCTCTTTGTCTATGTATATATATTTATATCGCTACAGATGCCTGCGTCGCTAGCCTACTCGTCGTTCAAGCTTGGAGACCTGAGTTTTTTTTTTTTTCTTCCCCCTTTATTGGCGACCTGTGTTTGAGATGGGGAAGCTGTTATTTACTTATTTACACCTTATATAATTTTTTTTTATATCATATACTAATGAATTTATACTTCGTAATTACATTACAAATTATTATATTAAAATTAATAATTACTATAAAATTCACTATGTAATAAAGCATTCATCTTAGTACAGTTCACTATGTAATAATAAAGAAGAGGAGGGGAGGAGGAGGAGGGGTCCGGTAAAAACTTAACATAATTAAGCTATAAAAAATTTTAAAAAAAATATATAGAAGGGTAAATTTCCTTCATGTCGTAAGTAAAACAATTTATTACTATAAGGTCTTTTGAAATCTTAAAATTATTAATAGGTCTCAAGGGATCTGTGCATAATATAATGTAACAAGACTCTGGACCCGCGCATTGCGCGATGAGTTATAGTTAAGCGTTCCACACTAACGATGATTTAAGCTGAACGATATCTTCATAAGGGATGTGTAATCGGTGGGAGTTGTAATAAAATGAAAATTATGTATATGCACAATCCAAAAAACACCTAAATAAAAATTATGTGAATGCAATTCGGATTGCTAAAAAATTTAAACCGTGTAGGAAAAAGAAATTTCTTTCAATTGTAAAATAAATGAGGTCAATTGGTGTACAAATTTTGGAAAACCTCTCTGTATACTACGTTATTGGTCTTGCTTATACTTCTTCTTTTGTCATCCAAGATTAGTATTTTCAAGCCTTTTACACTCTTCACACGTGACAAAGCGACATACAGTTGACCATGTGAGAATACAGGCCTCGGTAGGTATAAACCAACAGTCGACATTGATTGTCCTTGACTTTTGTTTATTGTCATTGCAAAAGAAATGATAACAGGGAATTGCCTTCTTGTCATGTTGAATGGTAACTTAGACTCTGATGGATTCATGTTTATGCGATGTATAAGAACTTCTTGTCTAATGCTGCTCCCGTTGAGAGCAACTGCTTTAATGAAATTCTTGCCAAGATGCGTAACCCTCAACCTGGTGCCATTACAAAGACCTGCGGCTTGGTCAATGTTTCTTATTAGCATAATCGGAACTCCGACCTTCAACTTTAATATGTGATAAGGCATTCCAGAACAATTGATTGAATTCATAAACTCAACATTGTACAAATCTTCAAACCTATCGTTCACATTGTCCGTGTGGCTGATTGCATCTGAGCTGAGATATTCAACCACATCACCTAGGAGTGAAGAACAAATGTAGTTATTCAAACTATCGACCACCTCATTTGTAGGAGCAAGAATTGCACGGTTTGTTAAATAGTTTTCCTCAAATAAGTGATCTGATAAAATATGGAAATGTAGTTTCAACTATTGATTTAATTGGGTCACCCCCATCTGACAACAATAATTCATCTGGCATTTGAATTTCTGTAGTTCCATCATTTGGTTGTCCAATCTCCCCATCTCCAACCTTCAATAACCATTCAAAGAATGACTTGATTATTGCCTGTTCCTCTGGATCATCTGAGGATTGTAGTCTCATGTTCTTCTTGAGCTCCATTAATGCACACTTACGCCATAAGTTGGAAGTGTTTAATGTTGCATCAACAATTTCTGCCTTCCCACCTCTTGGCACTACAGGTAGTATCTGCCTGAAGTCACCTCCCATGACAACGCACTTACCACCGAAGATTGAATCACATTTCATTATATCCCTCAATGTACGATCAACGGCCTAGACACTATGTTTCTTTATCATGGGTGCTTCATCCCAAATGATTAGGCTAGATGCTTTGATGAGGTTTGCTTCTTGCGAATTTTGGGTCAAGCCATAGATTGAATCCTCATTAGTTGCAATAGGAATATGGAACCTAGAATGCGTTGTTCTACCAAATGGCAACAAAGTTGCAGCTATTCCACTTGACGCCACATTTAATATAATCCCTCCACATGCTCGTACTACTGTAGTGAGTGTATTCCAAAGGTAGGTCTTACCAGTTCCACCGCATCCTTGGAAAAAGAAGAAACCCTCGGTTTTTTATTGAACTGCTGCCGTCACACAATAAAAAATGATTCTCTGATCCTCATTCATTGATGACTTCAACATCTCACACTTTTCTCTTTCATGATCCTTATTGAAGTTTAGCTCATGAAGGATAAGTTGGTTTATTGTATCAAAGTAGTCTACTGAATTTGCTCTTGGCATAGATGGATAATCTGCTAGACCCTTCCCATTTATTTGTAGAAGTTGCTCAATTTGACACAGTCCAGCTTCCTCCTTACTCAGTTCATTAAATTCAATATCTGTTAAAACAATATAAAGTGTGTCAATCAATCAACAAATTGCAAATGCAAATATTGTTGTCCTTCATTTGCAGTTATCAATATATTTAATATTTAATAGTAGTACTATAAAGTAATGACTGTGGATGCATGTTATAGGGACATAAAGCTCTTACTTATGTGTTAAATTTCAGTTCAAAAAAATAGTAATTATGCGCTAAATAAATATGATTGAGGAATGAGGAATTGGTACCAGAGTGACGTGGGTCATTGTGGCTGACATATAATAAATCTTCACATATTATCTTCTTCGTCTGCTCCCACACAATAGAAGGTTGAGATAGGGAGTGACTTAGTAGCATGCTTACAAAGAATCTTCGAAGATAATTTCCAGATGCCCATAATGAAGCCTCTTTAATCGCGTCTACAAACTCTTGATCATCATTAAGCAACCCAAGAGAATAACATGCCTCTCTAAATGTAGAGTGCACAACACCATTAACAGTCCTTATGTCTTCATAGCATTTTGGTCAGTGAACCTTTGTGAGCATAAGCCGCAAGTAGAATAACTCTCCTTGAGACAGCGTCGCATGTGCCAATCTTCCGACAGATCCACCCCGTTGATGAGGTTTGCTTCTTGCGAATTTTGGGTCAAGCCACAGATTAAATCCTCATTAATTGCAATAGGAATGTGGAACCTGGAATGCGCTGTTATACCAGATGGCAACAAAGTTGCAACTATTCCCTTGACGCCACATTTAATATAATCCCCCCACATGCTCGTACTGCTGCAGTGAGTGTATTCCAAAGGTAGATCTTACCAGTTCTACCGCATCCTTGAACAAAGAAGAAACCCCCGGTTTTTTATTGAACAGCTGCCATCACACAATCAAAAATTGTGGCAAAGTAAAAACACAACTGTCAAATGATACATAAATAAATTCATATATATAATTGTTTTAGCACCTATTAAACCATCTGATGGAGCATGCCCACAGACGATATCTTCAATAGTAGCAAAGTTAAAAGCTGGATTAGGAATGTTGAAGCAAGAATCTTTACATAATGTGTTGGGGTGGAAGTTCAGCCTCCAAGGATGACTAGTAACTTTATACTGATCTTCATTCTCCACAACTTCAAAGTTCTCAAAGTTATATATTTCATTTTCTTTGGGTTCTTCTTGATATCGGTCCACCAATTGTTTGCGAGTCACAGAGACTTCAACTCTAGTAAGGTCCTTATCAACCAATATTATTCCGACCTTCCAAATAGGGTGGGGAGCAGCCTTCTTACGGACAACCCATTTTCGTAGTACTTTGGCATGAACAGACCATGTGTCCTTGCTGTCATCAATATTTTGGAACATATCCATCTTCACCATTCTTTAGTACGTCAATCGTGTTTGGAGGCCAAAACTTTGTAAGGTGGTATTATGTCATCCAAGTGGATGATGATTGATATATATATATAGATTTAGAGGTGATCAATATTTAATTAACCGTATTTTTATTTTTTTTAATCTGCAATTTTAAAGTCCAAATGTTTTATGAAAATTTAGAATATTCTTATTGGTCACTTTAAATTATGTTATTATTTTAAAATACTTTATAGTTTACAAATATTTTCGAAATTGAGTTTCTGATTCTTTATATCTTTATGAATGAAATATCTTAATATTTTTTGTAACTGCAATATTTTAATCTTTATTTGATATCTTTTCTTTTGTTTTTATTTGATTGATGATTGATGATGATTATTATTTTATTTTAAAACCTATCATTATTTTCTACTTACTAAGATCTTTTTTTTTAAATTTTCGAATCTTCAATTTTAAGACCAAATTAATCAAAGATCTTATTATTTTAAAATAATTTATAGTTTACAAATATTTTCGAAATTGAGTTTCTAATTCTTTATATCTTTATGAATGAAATATCTTAATATTTTTTGTAACTATTTAGAATATTCCTATTGGTCACTTTAACTTATCTTATTATTTTAAAATAATTTATAGTTTACAAATATTTTTTAAAATTAATTTCGTATTTAATTTGTATCCTAAAATCATGGATCCATTAAAGCATTTGAATTTGAATTTTAAACTTTGAAACAGAAAGATTTTTTAATTCTTTTATTGATTATCATAGAATATTGATTTTTAATTAAATTTAAATTAAGCCATTAAGGTTAAATTTACAATTAACGTAATGTGCTTTTTTAATTAAATTTAAATTAAGCCACCATAAAGATTAAATTTCTTTTCATAATTGAATTTTTTTTATGCTAACTTAGACCAATGATAGAGAGTTCATGAGATTTAGAGAAGTATATTGATGATTGTGAAATTACCAAGTATCCATCATTGGTTAATTGTTAATACATATCACCACGACACTTATTAATATAGTTTTGTTTAATTGTCAATAACAAGTGTTTTGATTGTATTAATATTACTTGTTAATAACAAATACAATTGTCAATCAAAACATCTTAACATGTTAACGTAAGAACTTTTACTTGTTAATGTTCTTCTTTGTTTATTAGTAAAGGCGTTGAGATAATTTCACAATTGCATAGGCCTCTCATGTCCCTCAAGATATATTAGTAATTTTATATTTTAAGGGTCTTTATAGTATTAATTTTCCTTAGTTGGGGCCTAAAAGCAATTTTCCCATTATAGAATAGATATATATATATATATATATATATATGTTAATTTTTCAAAATATCCCCTTAATAGCACCAAACACTTGAACTAATTAATTGTGTGTTGTTACAGGCTAACCAGTAACCCTGTGTTTCAGCTACAGATATACAATCAGGATAATTACCTGGAATTAAATTGAACTAATTAGTTGTTAATAGCATTGAATATTTAATGGACAAATCCCAAAAAAAAACATTATTCTTAATTAAAGCATTAGAAATTAGAAATTACTTTAATAAGGAAACCTCAAATTATATAAAAATAAATAAAGACACCTCAAAAAGCATAATTAATAGAGATGATTTAAAAAATGAATTATAAATTCAAGGGGAAAATGGATTGGTTTCTTACCTTTAAAAAAGTAGACTCATTTTACCACAGATCACGTCCTGCGATGGTGCCCAATTGCAGCTGAATGTTGGCGACTCTTGGAGCCTGAAGGAACAAACTGCACAAGTCCTCAGACTTCCTTTGCTATTGGATCTTCAAGAATTTAAATCCGGTGGACAATGAAGAAGTCTGGAGAGTTAAGTTTGGTTTACTTTGTTGGAAATTGCGGGAAAACCGCAATAAGAGAATCTTCCAAGACCACTCACTCACTAACACCAGTAGCTATAGCTCACAGTGTAAATGTTATTGCTGAACACACACTTTGATGACTCCCCAATTTTAATTTTAATGTATTTGCATATATATTTTATTATATTTTGGAGAGTCATCAATTAAAAAATCAAGATATTTTGTTGTGATTTGATAAAATACTGATTTAATACATTATTTGGATATTTCTTTTAAATTATCTTATTTTGAATTAAATTAGGAAAGTAAGAAAAAAATATAAAAAAATAGTTTTAGATGAAGGGATTTTAGTCTAATAAGTTATTAGAACCAGATTCCTTATTATCTTTTAATGATTTGGGTTGCAGGTTTTGAAATAAAAAAAAATGGGTAATTAATTATAGGTCCCGTATAAGAGATTTAATTAAGATGAGGTCCCATAAAATCACCTAATTAATTTGAGGTCCCTACAAAAAAGTTGTTATGACAGGCTAAAAAGTTGTTATTGCAGGCCGAAAAGTTGTTATTACAGGTCAAAAAGTTGTTAGTGAAATAGCAATTACCTGGTTAATTACTCAAAAATTCAAATACCTCCTCAAAAGAGGGATTTTTTATGTGGGATTTTTGTGTGGAAGGCGAGGGCACCTGGAGAATCCTTAAATATGGAGAAGGAGGGATTTTTTATGTGGAATTTTTCAGAAGTTAAGATGGTTTTAGATGAAGGGATTTTTTAAATTAGAAATTTGCAAAATATTAATAGGACTTGTAACATGTGTGTGTATTTTCTATGCTCTTCACTAACATAGAAAATTTTGAATCCTTAAATTTTTATCTTATCTTATGTGGGATTTTTTATCCTCAAAAATTCAAATACCTCCTCAAAAGAGGGATTTTTTATGTGGGATTTTTCAGAAGTTAGGATAAAATAAAGGCCTAAGTCATATGTGTAACATCCTAAAAATTAATTAAGGATTTGTGGGGGTAAATAGGAATTGATTAATGATAAATGATGGATTATAAGAATATTTGAAGGATTTTGAGGTATTTTTGAGGATTTTAAAGGCCTAGTTTCTCCCTTATTTGGACGATAATAATTTTGGGAGAGATTATTTTTGGACTCAAAAGAGGATATTATAGGAGGAAATAAATAAAGGATATTATGGGAAATTTTTGAAAGTGAAAAGAAAATTTTTTGTTCAAAAGAAATATCTTATTTGAGAATTTTAGGGCCCAGTAGTATATTTTTCACTCTGCCGACACTCAATTGCTCGCCAGTAACTTTTACTGTTTCAATTATTATTTCCTCAATCAATCACATTCAACTACCATTTATATATATTATATTATATTATTAATATGATATATTATTATATTATTATTATATTATATTATTATTTTACTATTATATATACACACACACGTTCCCTCTGTTTCTTGCTTTCTTCATTCTCTCTCTCTCTCTCACACTCACGCCTCTCTCTCTCTCTCTCTTGCTCTCTCTTTCCACCATATATATATTCCTATCACTGGACTTATCAGAGTCCGTCAGCATAGGAATAGTAAGTTTTTCAGCCAACTAAACACATTTTTGGAATCACGTAAGTCTCATCTACATTCCTATGTCATTAGTTTTTCATTTGGCTATACTTGAAAAATTAGGCCTTGTCTAAGTTGATATTTTTGGGAGTCCTAAGATTTATAAATTGCAGCTTAGGCCTTGATTATGAGTTTTTCTGAGTAGATTTTTCATTGTTGGAAGTTTTCCTAATTATTAGGAATTTTTGGATTTATGGAAGTTTTAGAAATTGAGGCTTTTAAATTATTCGAGGTGCTTATGGGTAAATTGATGATTTTTAGATGTTTATTAAGGTTATATGAGGGGATTTAATTAATTGATTTGATTGGGGTTTGCACCTAAAGAATTATTGAGGGATTATTGGATGTTAGGGAATTTTATAAATAGTTATTAGAAAGATTAATAATTTTGGATATATGTATAAATGGAGTAGAGATAAATTTTAGAGATAGAAAGGGAGACTAAATGTTAAATAGAAATTTAAAATAAGTAAGGGCAAAGAAAGGGTAGTAAGTAATTTATTTTCCAACATGTGAAATTGTTGGATAGATAATTAATTGTGGTTGTATGTATGGTTGTGTAGTGCTTGAATTGCACTAAGTTAGCACGGGGGAGCTGCACTATTGTGAGATTGGTGCCAACTATCAGGTAACCGCTTTCTGCTTGTTTATGTGTGTGTGTAGTGTAAGTAAGTAATTTGAAATATTATTATTTGATAATTATGATGTTATATGGAGATGAGGTTTTGAATCACAGTTGAGATATGATTATCAATTGATGATTGATGAGATATGGAAATGAGATCTTGAAATATTATTATTTTTCATAATATAATGTCCTGTGGAGTATTATTTTGAAATGGCATGAATTTGTGATTTGAAATATTTTGAACTGAAATATATATGATTTTGGAAACTATTTCATATATATGTATATTATGAAAATACTGGAAGGCCTGGTGCCTGATTGTGGTGTTGCATATCCATGTGTTGTTTGTGAGAAATTATTTGTGTGTGACACCGGTGAATTGGAAATTATGCCATCACGTGATGAGGTACCATGTTGCGCCACAGGGATTAATTGATATATTATGGGAAATAAAGGAGAGAAAGACGAAAGAGGGGAGATCGCCCCTCACGGATTCAGAAAGGACGGAGATCCTTCTAATCCGTGGTACGGTTCAGGGAGGGTAGAAAGTCCCTCGTGAATTGTACTGTGGTGATCAGGGGCGGGTGGAAGGTCCCGACTGGTCCCACATGTTTTCCCAACGCTTCTATTAAGATTCGTTTGGGTTCTGTGGATTATCAAATGATATATATATATTATTCTTGGAGATGATTTGGGATGGATTATTCTGCACTTATAAACCGTGAAAAGATATTTGGGACCAAGATATGCATTATATGTGAATACCTGAGCATGCTGTTTGAACTAATATATATATACATATATGTATTCCACTGGACACCTTGCTAGCACACACCGCACTTAGATAAGTAGTCAGTGGTTGCGTTTGGGGCTACACCCGTTGATCTCACTTTTGCAGGTCCTAGGAGCGAAGTAGGAGGTCAAGGGAAGGATCCGGGAACTTCTCACTGATATCGTGAGATACTCTGGACCAGAAGGACATGAGGTATTGCCACATTTAGGATCATATTTTGTGTGATGCTTCCGCTGAACCTTGTTATTATTATGGGAAAAATTATTGTATAATACCTATTATGGTATAGTATTTTGTGAATGATGTGTGGAGTTTAATCATGGATAATGTAATTTTCTGTTATTGTACTAGGAAGAAAATTATATTATGATGACCGAGATTGGAGTTGAGGTTTGAGTTAAAAAGATAATATCTAATTATGATGGAAAGATCTTTTTCTAACTATGTTAGTTATTTTATTAAGTTAAATCCTTTTTCTAACATAGTTAGCTACATAAACGTTTTAATGTTTAATTGTGAGTGGTTAATAGTGGGATTTTGAGGTAGTGTTACAATATGGAGCTTTAAACATTTAAGATGGTTACAAAAATTCACTTAAAATCCCAATAAGTATGCTAGAAAGAGCAATTAGCTAACAGTTATTTTCAAAATCTAAGTTCAAAAATGAGTTGAGATAACTATGTTATAATAAGATCAACCTAACTAATATAGTTATAAAAAGATTTTCCTAAAGTCTTTTCAAATGTAAGTGTGATAACTATATTTGAAATTCAGTTAAAAAAAACTATATTTGAAATGAATTAACCTAACTCAGATAGATATAAAAGATTTCCAAAAAAATATTTACAAACATAAGTAAGATAACAAACATCATTTTAGAAAAGGCTAACCTAAATAACATAGTTATAAAAGAATTTCATAAAATCTTTACAAACCTACCATGCTAGAAAAAGCTAACCTAGAATGCTAATTGAAATCAAATTACACATCACAAATATGCCTTTCTTTAAAACCCTTTTTCATGCATTCATATCATCATCAATCATACCATCATCAATAAATCCACACTTTAAACATCATTTTAAACATTTAAACCGCACTCTTGAAAATCACCACATTTTCCTAAAATTCACCATACCCTCTTGAAAGTCAACTTTCACAATGTTAACAAACAAACATAAGTATACTCATCCATTTCCAACTAAACAACATCCAGACAAAATCAAGTCTCCCACCAAAATAGGGTTACAAACATACATAGCATAACTCACAACAAATCCCAGAAGGCTTCAGGCCTTAGTTTCCGGAATGGCACTGGTCTCAGTAAAATGCAGCATAATATTGAGCAATATACAAAACAACACAAATTACCAAAGAAACCTCACTGAAGCTAGTGAGTCTCCACATGTTCCTTCCCTGAATGTACAGCACCGGAACTATATCGTGAAAAATATTGAACAACCGGGGTAAGACCATGTCTCATTAACTCACTTCTTACTTGTCCTTCATGTGCATGTGTCTTGGTAAGGTGTCATGTGAGACCTATAGCATATAATTTCACAATCATACAACAAGTATCATATTATAATCATGTGAGGTGGAACCAAAAATCACTTTGAAATCATATTGTCATGTTTCCAAAATATTGCACAAAACCATGCACACAATCACCTTCGAAGAGGCTAAACCACAACTAATCTATGGTTTAGTGGTAATGGTTGTTTCCGTCTATGAAACCAAGATTTGGCTGGATTCAAAAAAATCTGCTCCACAATATAAACGACTGGTCACCCAATCAACCGGTTGTCTCTCCATCACAAAGATAATGTTTATATATTTTGACCTCTCTTCCTATGGCCCATCCCTATCTTTCTCTACTTGTGCAGTTTAAATCCCATTTCCAGCCATGCTTTCTTATTCGACCTTCATTTCACTGCCGATGATATCACCCATGCCACTCCCATAGATTCTCGCCCACGATTACTTTTCTAACCTCCTTCCTTCTTCTCACCACATTTTCCCTAATCATCTCACCTTATCCGTAACTTAGAATTTTCCACCTAAAGTACCTGTTTTCAAAATTTTGTCTAGGTGGGATTCCTAACCGTTCAAACCTCGATTCATACCTCTAATAAGATAATTAAATCATTACAATCATCATTAGATACCTACCATGCCAATACTTAGCCAAACCAAGCTCAAAGATTCACTTCCTAATCATAATTTCACATAATCCTCAAATTTCCTCAAACTAAACTGATTATTATCTTCATTTAACCTCATCGAGCCTATTCAAACCAACAATTAACCTCAAGCAACCATACTCATAAAAATCATTCAAAATATCTTAGCTTATCAAACTTTTCATTAGGGAAATTTCCATATAGACCCAATTCTAACCAAACTAAATCATTCAAACCATTCATTAAATTAATTTGAGTGATTGTGAATTGGAATAAGCCAATAGAAACTAAGAAAAATTTTGAAATTCCTCAAACCCCAATTTTTCCAAATCTCAAAATCTGAAATTAGAGAGGGAAATGGTAGAAATTAGGCTAGAAATCATTACATAGGTGTGGGGTAGCTTAATTAAGCTCCAAACCTTCGAAACCAATGAGCCCTAGTAGAGGAAAAATCACCTCCTTCATTTTCCTTACGAATTAGTTTCTGTTTAAAATATATTTATAATAAGCTGATGTAGGGTCTTCGCCATTGCCTCGCTCTAACAAAGCCACGTTTCAAAGTTTCAGGTCTTCATCGTGGCCTTGCTCCATCGAGATCACGGCGAATAAAGGCCTAAGTCATACTCTTCTGTGTGATTTGCCTTTACTGTGGCCTCGCCCCAACAAGTCCATGTCAAATAAAGGCCGAATTTGACTCTGTCTGCTTGCAATTCTTCGCCTCCCTTGTAGTGGCCTCACCGATGCAACTCCACAGCAAGGACTCTTATTCAGTTTTTCCCTTTCCCTTCTATTTTTACTAAGTCCTCAATTCTCCCAAAGTTACCTCAAGCCATGATCAAAATCAACAATCATAACCTAACTTAGATTTAATTGTTTCCATGATCACAATCATTATTAACCTCAAATGAAACCATTTCAAAATCTACGTAGATCTTAAATCTCACAAATCAACATTAAACCACAACTAATCCTTAATTAGAAACTAGGATGTTATGGATACCATGACAAAATAGTAAGAGGTGAATGTTTCTGATGATCTTATTCACAAGTATGAGGGGCTATTTGTACTAGGAGACTCATAAATGCTATGAAAAATAAATTCTACCAAATAACTACTATCAAACAACTACTCATATTCTAGAACCTAATATTACATTATGGAAATTACTAGTACTATTTAACAGTTTCATCAATCTTGTTATCAGTTCCATGGAAAATTAGTCATTTGATCCTTCAACTTTCAACTGTGTTGTGACTTGTGACTCAATCCCTCAAGCTTAACCCGTCCTAAAGTTTCGTATATTAATAAATTCATCCTTTCTATTATTTGACTCACAAACGGTACTATTTGCCGTTAGGGAAAAAAAGGCATTCCGATTTTTCTCTTCCTTACCATTTACTCCTTTCATCTCCGACGGCACATCTCCCATTATTTGAATCTCCCTTGAGATTGAACAAAACACCCAAATATGATCAAACGTTTGATCCTCATAAAAGCTTTGAATACAGCCGTGGCTTCAATGTCGTGGAAGGAGAAGGTTATAAACATTTGAATGATGAAGAAGAAGATAAAAATTTCAGAAGTTAAGAATATATATGGGTATTGCTGTGACCGTTGACGGTGGTCAGAGGGGAAGGAAAGATGGAAGCTCGTGAACATAGGAGGGTGATTCAAAGATGTGGTGTGTAGGCAATATGGTATCCACGGAAGCTCCAATTGAATTGAAGCATTTTTTTGGTTGAACTACTTGCTTGATAAGTCAGTACCATAAAAATTCATGGCTACATTGTAAGTATTCAAATGACAATTTTTTCTTTGCAGAAATATGACAATGGCCATATAATATACTCCCTCTATTCCTAAATATAGGGCCAGTTTGGGGAAGTGAGCTTGGTCCTAAATACAAGACCATTTTTCTAATTATTCTCAATTTTACCCCAAATTATTTCTATTAATGCTCATCAATGATAAACAAACAAGAGAAGCAAGGTGGGAGATGAAGCTAGATGATTATGGTGCATTGGTAATATCATATGATTTTAACTAACATCCTTAATCTAATCAAATTAGGTAAATAAGTCTTATATTTATGACCATAAGAGTATATGAATTCTAATATTGTCTTAGTGTCTCTTTTGCTTTTCCATTGGCATTTGGATAATTCAATATTTGGCCGGGGGATTAAAAAGGAACATCAAGGTGAATGAAAAATCTTGAAAGAGAGGGGGGCACCAAGGGAGTGTATGGAGGGAAGAAAGATCTGAAAGCCTTTTTTTATTTATCTAACAGCAAGTAACACCGTTTGTGAGAAAAATTAACAAAAAAAGATGTATTTATTAAAATATCAAACTTTAGAGAATGAGCCGGAATGAGTCAATTTGAGAAACAAAGTCACGACTAATAGAAAGTTATAAGACCAACTGATTAGCTTTCCCGCAGTTCTATAATATCAAGAATCGAATCTTACTTTCATGGCATTAATAATGAAATACCATCAATTTCAATTCATCTATGTTATAAAATGAACGTTTTAAATTATATTAAGAATTTCAGTAAATGCCTGTCTAAACTCAACTGACAATGATCTTAGATTTTTGTTAGACGATGCATTAAAAACTTACTGATATCTTCTTATATATTACACATTCACCCAAAGATTTCTGCATATATAAGAAAACAATTCCCACTGAAAATAAATTATTATGCCTTCACTTGAAGAATACTGAAATTGCATAACCTTATTAACTTAATGAAAATGCAATTATAAACCATTTCATATATTTTAGAAGTAAATGTAATAATCCGGTAATTAAGCTGTACTTCATATCCCCTCCAATCCTTACTAATGTAGGATTTAATTGGAAAGCAAGCCTTTGTTATAAATGTTTGGCCTATCTTTACTTTTTGTCAACTTTTTTTTTTCAAACTACCCTTATAATGAGATAATGAGAGAATTAAGATGTTTATGGTGTACTAGAAAAAAGATTACACTATATTTAATAACTTAACTAACATCCTTATTCTAATCAAATTAGGTAAATATCTTCTATATTTATGACCGAAGAAAGAAGGTAAATATGGATTTAGAACCAAAGGAGAAAGATGTACTTTCCCTTAAAACTTGTTGACCAAGACATCAATTCAGAGACAATAAGTAAACATTCTCACACAATTGTAACATTACACCCATTATGAGCTCAACAGAGAGAGATAAAGATGAATAATCACTGTAGGTGGAAAAAAGCAAAAATGAGAACACAATCTAAAGGTAAGCTGAAGCAGATCGTGGATTGGCAGCTAAGGCAACAAAAGTCTAACATTATTTGCTAAAAACTAATCCATACACCACTAAACCTGCAACTTATCCATCAATTCAATGCTGGGTCTTTGGGATATTGAGGTCCTTGAATATTGGGCTGTCAACTCCAACCCCCATCGCATTCAGTCCATTGTCGACATATACAATGGCGCCAGTGATGGCGGATGCTAGCGGTGATGACAGGAACGCAGCTGCGTTGCCTACCTCCTCTGTTACATTCAAGCTTAGAATTCGTTAACGGCGAAGAGAGGGGTAAAGTGGGATAGGCACATTACAAAGAGGGGAAGAATGTTGAGGGGAAATGTTACCAGCTGTTAGTTCTTTCTGCAAAGGAGCATTCTCTAATGAATAATCAATCATCATGTCGATGAATCCAATCGCTTTTGCTGCACGGCTTCTCAAAGGACCTAAGCAAGAAAAACCATTGTTAAATTAACTTGTTTTCCTGGTTCCTACAGATACAGATATTTCAACATGTTTAACCACCTGACTGCAAAAAAAGTTGACTTCAATGGAAGGGGGGAGGAACAATATTGTATTAGTATAAAGTATTCACACCCCAAAGATTGATAGAATATGCGTACTTCTTGAATGTGTATGTTCTGGGAGCCGAAGTTCATTTAATCTCAAAAGCTTGTATTAGTTTAAAGTATTCACACCCCATAGATTGACAGAATATGCATGCTTCTTGGATGTGTGTGTTTTGGGAGCCCAAGGTCATTTAATCTCAAAAGCTCATACCAATAAGAGAGGTCATCAATATATTAGCTTCTATTATAATATTTAAAATATTCTCACATGAAATCTCTCTAAGCTTGATGTGCAAACAAAACGTGCCCACCATACTTTACAATAAACGTAAACTATAATTAAACAAGATGAAAGATAAGGGAGGATCAAACTTTTAACCACTTGTTATATAGACTTCAATATTATGTCAAAAATTATTTCATATTAAAAAGTTAATTTGTTAAGTAAACACCCATCAATAGTTTCTTTTTAATACAATAATTTGATATCCAATACTACCAAGTCAGATTTTAAGGATTGTCAGATTCAAGTGAAGATAGTTTTTCAATTTTTCCCTCTTTCATTCCCAAGATTTAAATCCTCAAACTTAAGGGGAATAGAGTCCCTTCAGCTTGACCTAACTACCTTAGTCATCAGTAATAAATTCTAACAGTCATTATACACATTTTTCATAAAATTGGACGCACATTATGAATATGATATATCTGGCAGGCAATGTTCTGTTGGACCTCTAAATACAAATATCTAAATGACCTCTAATGATGTAACCTTCAAAACCAAACCCTGTCACGAGTAAAAAGGGACATCTAGAACAATAGAATCTTGATCATCCATTGCGTAAAGGCTAAAATCCTCTATAGTGATTTTTTTTTTTTCTGTTTTAAATTTTGGCTAGATCAAACAGTAAGATACCCAACTCACGGCATCAGAATAACAAGTTCAAGAGTGTGCGAAAATCTAGGCTGGTTAATCCGTTAAAGGGAGGAAAGTGAAGCAGGCAAAAAACACTATGAAACAAGCAAAAATCATTACCGGCAGATATTGTGTTGACTCTAATTCTTTTCTTCCTACCAGCTTCAAAAGCAAGAACCTGAGTAAATAGAAAATTAGTGCAAACATTCTAAGGGAACGGCCAAACGATGATCAAGATAGTGGAAAGAAAGTACGAAGAAAGTAGCATATCCACCGAGTCATGCGTTACAGGAGTAGTGTTAAGAGATGAAACATTGAGAACTCACTCTTGTATCACTTTCCAATGCAGCTTTTGCAGAACTCATACCGCCACCATATCTGCATTTTAGTAGGTTCAAAAAGCTGTCAATCTGGACAAGTTATTTTAAGAAAAAAGGTACGCAAGTTTTCAAGGCATAATTGGACTCACCCAGGGATGATCCTCTCCGAAGCAATGTATGTAAGAGAAATTGAAGAACCACCTATAACCAAATCAGGAAGGTGAGGAAAAGAACAAAACAACGAAGGAAACAATATAAATGCAGAATCCTAATAAACATACCTGGGTTAATGATTGGAAAAAAGTGCTTGAGTAAAGAAACATATGAGTAACTAGATGCTGATAAAGCAGCAAGATATCCATTCCGAGATGTCTCTAACAATGGTTTGCTGACCTACAACAAAATTGACTACTTGTTAGGGAACAGGAGAGGCAGAGAGAAACTTTACAATTTAATTCACCATACCTCGGGTCCATTGGCAAGTGAGTGTACAAGGATGTCAATGGTTCCAAAGTCCTTCTTAACAGATTCAACCAGTTCCTGCAAGTTCAAGCAAGTCCTTTTTCAGACAGATTATGAGGTATAGTTCTGAAGGTAAGCCCGACATCAACATGTTCATATGTGACCTCAGACTGGTTCCTCCAGTCTCCACTAAAGTAAAGGCCAGAGCGTTCCATGAACTTATAATTTAGCGGAGAAAGGGCCACAGTTGGGCTTTCCACTCTTAATTTACAAAAAGCTTTAGTTTTGTCCCATAAGTACTGATGTTTTAGTTAGTCATCAAACTTGAATTTGAAACATTGCTGTCCATGAGCCGTAACAAGATTATTGTTGACATAAGCGATAGAATCCCATGTTATGTGGTGTGATAAGTGAATAATTTTAAAATTTCTGAAAGGTATGAAAATGATAGACTACTCTCTCCAAAATATAGGGGAGTACTCTGGTAAGCTGCAGTTCAGTTTCAATTAAATATCCTTAAAAAAAATACAAGAGCATGCATTAGATGTTACTAACTTAAAACTACAAGACCATTTTTTTTTAGTTTTCACAAAAGCTTTTCAGATGAATCATTTCTCAAACTCTGCATACCTTAAAATAGCCATAAACAATTACTGCTTTTAGCTTATTATTGTAAACTCAAATTGAAGTAAGCTAAAAGCATCATAGTTATATCTAGTGAGCTCTTCTCTTAAGATCATTACAAAAAGCACAAAGAAATTATATTTTGGCAATTATGACAATGAATAAACACTTAGGAGCTGAAAATAATCACATCTAAATAAGGTTGACAAGAGTGCTAACACATTTAAAGCTTAGGACAAGACTAAAACACAAATTACTCCTGATACAAATTCAAAAAATTTAAAGGAGTTCTACATGGGTAAAAGATCTAGGTACCAATAGTAAATTTATACCTGGACAGTCCAATTACTGGATCCAGCATAGCGCTTGTTTGTTTTAACCTATATAAAATGAAGTTACGAGTTATATATTTAAATACATATCCATGTCTATTAATGCATTTCCGAGTCTTTTGGAAAAGTAATCATCATGCATTTATCCCTTACATCTTCTGGCACATCCTCAGGACTATCATAAACTGCATCCATGGGATATACTTTGGTAATCTCCATCAATGAACCATCTGGTAATCTGAAAAAGTTTTTTCCTTGTTAGCAAAGTACATAGAGATAAAATAACCACTCAAAAAAGACAAATAGCAGCACATTAAATTATACATTCGAGACTCGTCAAATTTCCCACGTCGAAGGCTGGACTCAAAAATATTTAGAGCCTACACAGTAAGATTTATAGTTAGTTCCTGCATCATTCTGCATGGATAAGAACACTTAGGGTGCAGACATAGAACCCTGAAATTCTGCAGATTTACTTACAGGTACCCAGGTGCCAACAAGAATTTCGGCTCCAGCTGCTGCAAGAGATTTTGCTATTGCCCAACCATATCCATTGTCATCAGCCACACCAGCAATGAAAGCCCTTTTACCTACACAGCATCTTACTTTTAGTGAAAGCATAGATAGTTCATATTCAGAGATTACTACAAAAGAGAAATACCAGTAAGCTTGAGTGAGACTGAAAGGAAATATAAGATAACAGCCAAAAAGATTTAGAGAATGTGATCATAACAAGATGAAGACATAATGAATATAAATTCATAAGAAAAAAGTGAAAGATGTAATCTAGCAATTCATATATTACTTATGAACCTCAGCTGCAAAGTCTCCCTTCAGATAGTTTAAATATGGTCATAATACAATTTAGAACTGAGTTACTGGTGGTCAAATAATGTTTCAAATCCTTCATGTGAAATAGTAAATCAATGCTTGGAAGTGTATATTCTGGGATGAGTAACCCTGTGAAAAGGGGTAAAAGAAGTTATATTGTCATGGCACGTCTCCTGAAAGTAGTTAACACAATTCAAGACCCATATGGACAAGATAATTGTAATATGACAGAACCCAACAGCAAGAATTTAGAGCCAAACCGCCAATTCAATAGACAAATATAAAGTGCATGAGCAAAAATGTAGATTAAAACAAACCGGGCATGGAGGATTTTCAGTCAAAAGAAGTATAACCTTTCAAATCAATAGGCAGTCCTGACACTGGCTTGTTTTCACTAGACTCAGACATTGCCTTTGTTACAATTTTCTCAAACTTTACAGAACGTGATGTAAGGCTCTGCTGAAAAGGTTGCACTGATGCAACATGACAGACACTTGCAAGTCCATCCCATGATCTTGCCTTGGACTTGCCACTAAAAACTGCAGCACTTGCATTTGCAAGCTTTTGTGAGGGAGTACAGGGCCTTGACAATGCAATTTGCAAGTTAGAAACTGATGTTGCCGCCATCTTGATGAATGCAATTTGACAGCAGACAATTTAGATCTATACAGGAAACTGATATTAGCACCAATACCAAAATGCATTAAAAAAATTCAGATATCAAAATTGTAAATGGAAGATACCAAATCAGTACAACGTAATGAAAAGTTGCACAATAACGGCAGCCTAAAAGCTCATCATGTAAAAAATATCCCATTTTTTTCTGTTATAAATAGTGACCATAACATTCAGTACATTTCACCCTTCACCTAGAAGCTAATAACTAAAATTATCACAACAGATCCCCAATTTATCACTCAGATATACAGAGGTAAAAGGTAATAGAATACACACAAATTTAATTAATACAACAGTTAATATTACTACTATGAATTGTACACATGCTTGGTTGATGAGCCTTTTTACACTGAAAAAAATTAAAAGCGTCTGAGACAAGAGAGCGAACGGTAATAATAACGATCAAGTCCAAGGGCACAGGTTATATGAAATGATCAGGTTATTGAAGAAACAGATTCTCCTCAACTATCAAAAGGTCTAACAGAAAAGTGTTAAGCAATGCCAAAATAGCCAAAATATTTCAACCATCACTCCTCACAAACAGTTTCCTCTAGAAGAAATCACTCTCAGAATGCCAGCAAACTTACGTTTTTACACTACTCAAAATTAAAAAAAAAAAAATAACAGGAAAAAAAAAAGAGTGTGAAAATGATATCATTTAGCCTCGATCTCTTATGCGTCTAATTTCTAATCACGTCCAAATTTAAGTTCAAAGGAAGCAAAAAGAGACCATTCCGGAACAAAATGCTTCTAATTAATGCCAGATCCATTTCAAATGAAAATCCTCACAGATTCAACAACAACAAAATGCAAGAATGAGAATAGATATATATATATATATATATATATATAGAGAGAGAGAGAGAGAGAGAGAGAGAGAGAGAGAGAGAGAGAGAAGGAGGGAGTGGATTTACCTGTGAGCTACGAGAAAGGGCAATGCAGAGGGAAAAAAATTTGAGGAGTTCGAAGAAGAAGAAATGGGAAAACCAAGGTTATGTGGATTTTGTATATATAAGAGGTAAGAGGAGAAGAAGGAGAAGGAGAATGAAGTTGCCTCTATGGAAGCGAAGGCGTCGATGAAAACAAAGCTGTGTTTTTATGAGGCGGCTCAGAGCAGTTGAAGACACTCCTCGCAAGTATCGAACCAGGAAGAATTCGGTGCAACGGGTCTGTGCAAAAGCACGTGCATTTCACGTGAAACTAATCTCTCTCTCTCTCTCTCTCTCTCTCTCTCTCTCTCTCTCTCTCTCTCTCTCTCTCTCTCTCTCTCTCTCTCTCTCTCTCTCTCTCTCTCTCTCTCTCTCTCTCTCTCTCTCACACACACACACACACATTAAAATGGATTAATATCTTGACATGAATTTGGCTCTCTGAGTTTACTATTTTTATATGGAAAAAATTTAGGTCCACTTCATTATATCCGGTCTAATAATAAGTATGTTCCCATTGGATTTAAGCCTGTCAATTCATGTCGTTCTTCTTCTTCACATTCTTCAATTCATGGCCATTTTTTAGCGAGCGCCACAAACCCTTCGCCCCTTCTCCCTGTGAGCGGTTGGGCATTTTTAACGTTAAAATCCCTCTCACCCAACACTTCTTCCTCTTTCCAATTTCTCTCTCTGAATTCTTCTTCTTTAGAGAGAGATTCTTCTTGCTTCCATCAATTACCTTTTTGAGGAAGAAAGTTATTTAAGAAGTCCTACCTCAATTTTCTTACAATCCCAAACAAGAAAAAAATCCTTATGAAATGTCACTCGTTGTGTTCCAAATGGCTCAAATCATGCCCATGAACCCTCATGCCATCACAAAGGCTTTGTCGACAAATACCTCTTTGCTGATTTCGAAATACGGTTACTAAATCCGCTGTCTTCAATTCTGGCAACAGTTTTTGGTGGGCAAAGTGTCAACTATCTCTGAGGTGAACAATGGTTTTTGGAGATACCATCCACGGTAACTTATTCCCTCTTTCATAAGCCTATGGAAAATAGCAAAAATAGAAGTAGATTAAGAGTCTCATAAAAAAAAGTTGTGGATTTGATTGACTATAGAAAGAAACGAGAAGAAGGAGAGACAAACATGATGGCAAACCTCGAAACTTTAACGAATAAAAATAGAGATGGAGAATACAAATGGCGTGAAGTGATGATACGTTAAATAAGTCTAGATGGCACATGTTAGTTGGGAACTAAATGGATTGAATATAGTGAACTGGACCTAAGTTTTGTCCTTTTTATATTTCGACCTTACAAAATCGTGCTAATCACCCTAAACTCATGTAAAAAAATTTTATTTCATCATGCTCAATGATTTTATATATGAATTTTATAGAATTGTTTTTGTTGAGCATGATAAATTATGAATGTTAATGGGTTTGATTTCAATTTTTTAAGTTTTAAATATATTTACATCACATTGTTGCCGTCATTAAAAGTGGCACTTTCACTTGTTAATAACAAATCATTAAGTAATTGGAATTTGTTTGATATTAATTGACTTTTTTAAAGCATGAATGCAATTCTTTAAAAGTAAACTTTTAAGAGCGAGTTTTGCATCAGTTGGGGCAGCATAAGCTCTTTTTCACCTTTTCATCATGTTTGGTTGGCCTTTTTCTATGATGTGCTTATGGCTTCTACTAGACTTTTATGGTTAAGTAATTTTGAGGTGCTTCTACGGTGCCGCCACATGATGCGATGAATAAAACCGTTAAATGCATTTAATCCCTTTTAAATTTCTCACCTACCCATATTTACCCTTCCTTCTTATCACTTCCTTCTACACATTTCTCATTGAAAACACACACCATTACCATTGTCTCTCTTCACACGCTTCTCACTTCCCTCTGGGTTTACACGCAAAGCGACCTTAGAAGCCGCTAGCCATTTCATGGTTGGCCGCCATGCATTTTGTAGTTGGCCGCCGGATCTTCTTGACTCTGTACACTGCTGATGATTGAATTTGTTTGGTTGGTAAGAGACAAAATTTTAAACCCAGATCTGTCCCTATTGTTGCTTCATCTTGATAGTGAGTGTTCATTTTTCATGCTTCTCTTTATCCCATATCTGCTTTTTGACCCCAGATCTACTATCTTTCTTCATTTCACCATAAATATGCTCTTGTTTACCTTTTTTTTACTAAAAGGAAAATTTCATTGCTCGAAAATAGTTCATATTATTATGTGAAAAAAAGTCACTTATTTCTACCTCTGCAAATTCAAACATAAATCACATTACACAATCTAACTTTTACCCAATCTTATGTTTATAAAAGCCAGATTGAAAAAAAAAATCATTTCTACACCACTAATTCAAACACATCCTAACAATTTACAATTAGAGTTTAAGTTACAAGTCCCTAGAGGCAACTCATTTGATAATTTTTTTCATAATTGATATATAATAGCTTTGAATTCACAACCTTTTCGTCATCAAAAAGCTCACAATCTTACACTTATAAAAATTTGAGAAATGAGTTCAATGTGTGGTTAAACTCTATAGTATAAAGCCCCAAAGTCCCAACTATTTCATTAGGTAACATTTAGTATTTAGCAGTACAATCAATTGTTTCAAACTCAGTTATTGTTAGGTCTCAATCAGGATATGACTCCCTTAATGTGTTCATTTAATGATAAATAAATCCTCAATTTGAAATTTCGATTGAAAGATGAGTTTTTTTCTTAATTCTACTTTCCCATCAATTTTTGGTCAATTAACAACCATTACTTGTAAACTCTTTAAATATGCAGATTTACACTATGGTCGAATAAGAAATTTTTTTTAGTTGAACAACCCAACTAACTGAGTAATATTATTTTGTTTATAAAAATAGTAGTACATTGAAATTTAAATGTTGACCTAAAAGGGAAAAAAAAGTACTTTGAACTGAAGGGTTAGCACCTCTACACAATGTTGTACAAAAAGGCTCATTTCTAATTTTCTATAAATTCAAAAGTAGAAGCCCATATCTAGTTAACAAGTTCCTTCAGGCCCATAAAAACATAGGAACTCTTTGGGCTAACAAAGAAACTTTTGGGTAATGACGGAAGTATTCCAGCTACAAAACGGACTGATCTCACAAAATGTTACTCCCATTGTCTTTAAAAAAAGAAGCTGATACCAATGAAATTGTATCCCACAAAAAGGATTAGTCCCTTCCCAAAGTGACAAACCAATATTCAAATTACCAGTGTGAGACGCACCCACAGTTAGTTTATGACAAAACCTTGAACAAGATTGCATCCAATTGAAAGATGCTCGAAATTAGCAAAAATATAAAAGTTAATAAAGTGTTTAGTTTGGTCTTAACTCTCAAATGTAAGAAGTGATTTCTGATGAGAATGATTAAAAGACATATCTTCTGGAAACTAATATATATACATATATATATATATATATATATATATTACTAAATAACTAACTAAAATAGTTTTAATCCCAATAAATTAGTTATTTATTTCTTACCTTTGGAACTAGCGAGAATAGTTTGCATATCCAGGATATATACACACACATATATAATTGCACTTTAAGCCTAACACTTTGGGCTTGGGCCTTTATTATTATATAAAACATAAGGCCACAAAAAATTTAAAAGCACATATATTGATAAATTTACACCATACCATATTTATGAATTTTAAAAAATTCAATTTAAAGATAAAAAAACTTCTGGAAGGGCAATTTCAAATTGTGGAAATATAATTTTTTTATGTTTACAAATTATCTGCAAATATTTTTTGAATTCATAATTGAGTTCAATATTTTTAAACTAATTTGTAAAAACTTGAAATTGTTTTAAGAATTTAAAATAATATATACATATAAATTCTTATATGATATTTTATCCACTAGAATCTAGTATTATAGCAATCAAATATTATGTAATTATAATAGGGTTAAGGGTCAAAAATACACATGTAATTTTGTCAAAAGTTTATCTAGCACCAAATATTATTTTTTGGACCAAAAATACACATGAACTTTCAAATTGGATCAAAAATACACATTTAAAGTTAAATTAGGGTCAAAAATACATATGTGATTTTGTAAAAAGGTTCGTTCAGCACCAAGCACTTCCTTTTGGAATATATAAATGTGACTTTTAATCTAATTTGAAAGTTTATGTGTATTTTTTGTCCAAAAAAATATATATTTGGTGCTAGATGAATTTTTGACAAAATCACATGTGTATTTTTTATTTTAACCCAATTATAATATATGTGTGTAACCAAATATGATCTTTTGCCGCTCAAGATACTCTCAACTCACATACTACCCTTCCATGAAAGTGTATTTCAAGTTTAATTAAAAATATTCAGTTAAATTTAATCATTCTCAATTAAATTATAATATTTAAATGCGGCCAGTTTGACCCCTAATTGACCCTCAGTTGAACCTTTGACCCTTGAACTAGTGCCTCAGCCAGTTTAATGATCGGTCCTGTTTCCTAAACTCTATAGGAAGCATTCAGACAAAAAAAAAGGACTCTCGTACAAGCACCATAGTCCAATCTCATGAGAATACCTTATTTTGGCAAAATCTTTCGCTGTTGTACATGGATGTCTATATACTTATTCTGGCATTTTTAATTCTTTTGTTTTCAAGATAAATGAGGTTAAGAGTTGAGCTAAACCAGTATAAGTCTTGTGTTCACCCCCCCTCTTGTACGTTCCTGCTGCTTTCAAAAATATTGTTCATAAATGGAACTGTCTCCACAATCTTGAAAATTTTATCTGATCACACAATTTCATTGTGTAGAGCTAAGAAGACCATGCCATTTCTATTGTGAATCATCTTTATATTGTGAATCTTTGTTTGTTTTTGTCATTTCTCTAATTTTCATCGAAAATATCTTGTTGATTTAGGTACAGATCCTTGAATATTCTTTGGTGAGAGATTTCTATTTTCTATTTGCTGCCAAGATTCTGGACTCGGATTTTGTGTTTTTGGACAGAAGTTCTATGACTTTTTCATGACTTTGTATCTTGAACAATTAATGCTTAATCAGATATGGCCCTTGCACTTTGAGTGTTGATCTCTTTTCTGTATTCTGCATGGTCATATTGGCCGAAAATATTGTATATTCATTTTGTTCTGAGTTTATGACTTTTCATAGGAAGTTATGAGTAAAATTTGTGCATCCCAAAAAGTCAATATTGTTATAAATGAAGGGCATGTCCGAAATTCGAACAGTTAATGCTACTCTTTTACCTGTGATTTTTATCTCAAAACCTGATTGCATGATTTTTAATAAATTCTTCATCCAGCTTCAAAATCTCACTTTCTCCGAATCATCTATTGCTACTGTATGACAGTTTGAATGGACTTATGAATGGTGCGATATTTACAATTACATATTTGTGACTTATGAATAATGCAATTTTTTATGATTTTTTTGGGGTACTTTTAGAGCTCATTTCTCCGGAAAATATAAACAATTATGTTGAACAAATATTGTTTTATGTGATTTTCATATTAATTAAATTAAAGATAGAAATAGAATAAAAGATTAATGAAAAAAAAGACGTAAACCATGTGCCAAAGCAGATGTGCAAGTCTAAGTAGCATTAGCTTTAATGCTTTATCAAGAAAAGAGAAGACTTTAAAAAAAACACTGTTGTTAAAATATCTCAAATTCTAGATATTTATAGTGAAAATTTTAAATTTACATAGAAAAACTTTTAATTTGAAATTACAAACAACAGTTTTATCTAATAATTTTCATATGTATCTTAAATTTTATAATTATTCACTGAATTTTTTCATACTTCAACATAAGTCGAACTATATGTTTTATGAAATTTAAATAAAAATCAAGCAAAACAGTAATGGAGATGTATAAAAAAACAGTAATGGAGCAAAATTATGAATGAAAAAAAATCATGAGAATGATAAGAGAGCACTTGCCTATTTAAAGTGTGGTAAGAAGAGTTTTTCCTTATGACATAATTGTTAAATTATTTTGTTATTTATCTAATTGTACTCACTACTCACGAGCTATCAATAATTGTACACTTCGATTTGTAGGAATGTAAGCTCACAATGTGAGCACCTTGTTACTTCCAAATACTGATCGTGACTGAGACCCATTGTTCGAATATGAGACAATTGGTTAAGATAGAACAAATAATTGTTCACTGGCAACTAAACAAAAACAATTTTTTAGTTTCAAAAAAGTAAAAATAAACATTTTATGAGGCTAGTGCCTAGTGAGCTTTTCTTGAAAAAAATACTTACTTTAACCCAAAATATAAGATCAACTTAACTTTTTTTAAAGATTAAAGATACAAAATAAGTTATTTTAAAGTATTTATATGTATAATTGTTTCTAAAAAATAATTCACTTTATTTATAAACTAACATATAAATTAAGTACATGCATATAAAAAAATTAAATGATTTATTTAACTTCCTTAATCTCCATTAAAGAATCAACTTAATTTTATATTTAGGATAAAAAAACACTAACTATTATTTTACCTGTTCAAATAAATGATAAATCCACAAACAAGACTCCCGCCGACAGAAGAAAAAGCCAAAATTGTCAATAGCAATATTGAAACATACATGCACTTTATAGGTAGGTGGTTTATGGGGGAATATGAAACAGTAGGATTGACTTTTTCAATGGTGGCTTTCCGAGCCAAAATCCACAGCGATTCTATTTTATCTTAATTTTTTATTATATATTCAATGAGAATTTTTTTTCCTAAAATTAGATTCCAGAAGCTCAGTAAAATTTTTTCTATATGAATACTTCTTCAGACCAGCATACTAACTATCTTAGCTTTGAAGAGTGTTAATTCAATTTGATCCTTTCAAAAAAAATTGGAACCACCTATTGTGAGCAACCCTCAAAACTAAATAAAAACACTTATAAAAGAATTTATATATCATAAATTAAAAAGGTTCATAGCAGAATTCAAATATGTACCCTTTTGAAATATAAATTATGTGACATCCTTAACAATTAGATTAAATTTTATTGTGTTATTTTTTTATTAAATTTGTATATTTTTAATATTTTTATTGAAGGGCATTAGGAGTAGTACTAAACAACAAACATGCATATGGGCATATCCAACCTTGGGTGGTGCCAAATGTAGGATAGAATGTCCCTTTCAAAAGCGGTGTACCCCCCTCCCCTCCTTTTTTTAGGACACTGGTGGGGTGGCCCTTCCTTAAATAGACCACTTCATCAAAAGCCCTGCTTCACTTATCCTTTTCAACTCTTAACCACCAACCAAAAAATATAAGATTAAATAAATAAAAGCATTTAGCCAAATATCAGGTGTTGCGTGGAGGGAGAGGGATTAGGTCCTAAAAATGGTGTACCCCCTCATTTCCTTTTTCATAAGAGACAATTTAGATTTTAGACGCATAACATAATGTGTTTTCTTATGTGAGAGACAGAGACACTCAGCTCATTTTTCTCAACTTCTCATTTTACTCCCATTTAATTATTTATTTTACTCATATATATTTTTGTATTTAATTCTCACGCATCCTTCCTCCACTACACATTCTTTTTCTTCCACATAAATGCGGGCATTTTTGAAAGAAAAATGTTAGTAAATTTTTATATATTAATCCCTCGACATATTTACATAATTTGATTAGATTAAGTGTGCTAGTTAAGTTAGTTAAAATCACATGATATTACTAAGACACCTAATCACCTACCTTTTTTCCTAACGTCTCTCTCTTACATGTTTATTATTGAGAAGTATCAACATGGACAATATAGGGAAATGTTGAGAAAAATTAGAAAGAAGTATTATATTTATGATCAAACTTATATTCATAAATAAATCTTATATTTAGGAATGGAGGTAGTAACTGATAACTTATTTTAACAAACTTTTCCAATACTTTGATTTGATTAAATGTTTCTCATACCACCAAATGCTTGGATCAATTGCTTGTGGGTTGTTCCAACTCAGCTAGTGATCTCGAGTTCGAGCCTTAGGTATGTAGCAGCGATAATTATTTGGAGATAGCGATGTTTCCCCTATTGTGGGCCTACATTCTGCAAATCGGATTGGTTGGTTGCTATTACGTAGCACTCGATACCAAAAATGAAAAAATGCAAAAAAAAAATATTGTTTCTCATTAAAAGCAATGAATGAATTATTAAAAATAAGGTTAAATGGTAAATATTTTCCTTAAGTTTTTTTGCTAGGGGCATAATGGTACAATACTCATATGGAAGTTAAAAAAATGGTGCAGTGTAGCCTTATGGTAACGTTTGACCAAAGTCGACTGTTAGCTAAAAAAATTTGACTAGCGTTAAAGGGTAATTTTATTTATATCCCTTATTAGAAAAATGATCCAACAATCTTCTATCCAAGGTAATATTACTAGTTAAAATAAATTAAGGCTATAGTAAATATTTAAAAAATGACATATTCATTATTTTTTAAATATGCATGTTAAAATGACATATACAAAAACAAGCTAGTATAAAAAAAATGTAAGGACAAAATGTATGAAAAATGTAAGGACAAAAACGCAAAAAGAAAAAAAGAACTAGGAAAAATGTTTTAAACAAAATTCTATAGAGCTTCACAAGCTTTGACCAAAACAAAAGGTCTCAACTCTCAATCTCAAGTTCTCAACCATATAAAGGTCGGCGTTGCCTAACTGTTTGGTCTTGGTTTTGTATTGAATTCACGGACAAAAACGGTTCATTAATTTATAACTCAATCATGAGAGAATCGCCGACGGTCCAAGGGGAGCTGTGAAAAACGGTTTGGTTCTCAGTTGTGACAATTAAAGCACCGCCACTTTTCATTTGTATCAAATAGGGTATATTTGTTGATTTTTATGTTTACATCAAACTTTATTCTACTTATGTAATTTTTAAAAGTGCAATTTTAATATTTTTTTTTCTGATGTTTTAGTTTCATTTAATGAAAATGGTAATTCTACAAATTTAAAGGACAATTTTATAATTAAATGCATATAAAAACCGACTAATATTCAAAATATAAAAATGATTCTACTTAAAATGGTTAAGAGCCTATTTTGCTCGAGAAGTTTTCACTTATAAATTATTTTGTTTATGAAGTAATTTTGATCCAATTTTACTCTGTAAGAATTAAAACTGAGCAATTTTTTCATTTATTGTTAAAATATTAATGATAAATGTTAACATTTTAATAGTCATAATCTTTTAATGAAATAGGATAATACCACTTCGTTTGAAACATTTAGGGTAATTTGAATTCAAAAATATTTCAAGGGCCAAAATAACTCATAAAAGAAAACCTCTTGATTAAAATAGAAATTTAAACATATTTTGTTAATATTTATTCAGTAAAAGTAATGGTGTTAAGAAGAAAATGACTAGAAGTGATTTTCTCAAAAATTAAGGTAGCAAAATAAAATCTCTAAAATATAAACTGAGTTTAACCGTGTGGGACCCACCATCTTTAACCCTTTCATCTTAACTGGCGTGTCTTAGAATTCCTGTCTGGATAAGATTACACGTGTAATGTAAGGATGATGTGAGTCATAAGAGACAGCAGGCAATGCCAATGCAAACGCATGAGTCGTTCGCGCCAAGTGTAAAAGCGAGTGCAGTCGGTTGCTGTGGCAACGGCCGCACAGGAACATGAGCTCCCGCACACAGGGAAGAGAGTGTGTGTGTGTCTGTGTGATGTGAGGCTAATTGTCTGAGACGAGTTGTTGGGTCCCACACGCCATGCCAGCTGTATGGTAGAACCGTGGATCCCGTGATTGCTTGCCTAATGGACCATGTGGATCCCACCAACCTCTCCCTTTGCACCTTCCCATTATTAGACATTTATGTGTCTCTCACTTTTTTTTATATATATGTATAAAAAAAATTATTCTTATCACAAATTTGAATATATTTAGCAAAATATTTAGGAAAAATTTCAAAAAAAGACCCTCAAATTACCAAAAGGATACTTTGCTACAAAGAATTTCGGAAAGGATAGTTCAGTACAATGACTGAATTGTCCAATCCCAAATTAAAAGGAAATGTCTAAAATGCCCTTGGTTCAATTATGATATTCCTAACTTCCCTTAAGTGATTCTCAATTTCTCTTAAAAGATTCCCAACTTTCAATAAGCATTCCCAACTTTCATTAAGGGATTCCAAACTTCCTTCAAGGGATTCCCAAGTTAGTTGTAGTAAGGGCATTTTGAACATTTTCTTTTAATTTGGGGTTGGATAATTCAGTCATTGTACTGAAATGTCATTTCCGAAATTCGTTATAGCAAAGTATCCTTTTAATAATTTGAGAGTCTTTTTTGGAATTTTCCCAAATATTTATGTCAATTTTTTTTTATATCCATTTTGTCAATTACTACCGATCAAAAGTGGATATGAGTCTTATTTTTGAAAAATGTTCATTCAACTACAAATTTATATAAAATAAATCGGACATATGACCATATATAATTGGAAAACTTGATGTAATGAATATAATGAACTTGAGGTAGTATAATTCATATATTTATTCCATAATATTCATATTCCTTACTATAATATCTAGTAAAATATAATGACATAATAAAATGTCTTATTTTATGAGAACTATAAGAACTATAATACTTCATTTTACTCATAACTTATTTTACGTGATTTTCACAGTTCAAACTAATATGCCATGAAAGTTCTGTTTTGATAAATTGTAATGGGTGGAGGCAATCAAATGGAAAATTTATCGGGAAAATTGCATTCACATCTTAAAGAAAGAAGACAGATTAATATTGTAATATCACTTAAAATCTCACAATTATTCACAGTTTCTAAAGGATCTATGTGTTATATATATATTTTTTTTGAAATTATCAAGTTATCCTTATTTGTTAGTTGTTAATACATGTTGTAATAATTTTTAACGTAGTTTTATTGAGTTGTTAATAATAAGTGTGTTGAGTATGTTGATATTACTTGTTCATAACAAATGCAATTGTCAATCAAGGCAATTTGTTAACGAATACACTCCTACTTGTCAATATGTTCTTATTGATCTTTCAGTAAGGGTAATGAGATAATTTTACAATTGTATTATATTAATTTATGATCCCTCGGACCTATTAGTAACTTTGAGGTTATAAGGAATATTGTTGTATTGATTTGTCTTTCTTAAAATTTTTTTTCTAAAGTTATTCTCTATGGACATATGAAGTACAAAGGACAAATATGTATCCCAAATAAACTTGTTTCATTCACAAAAATTATAAAATAAAATCAAATTATAAATCAATTGCTTGCTTAAAAATAAATGCCAATTGCATTAACCTAAGCTGATAATATTTCTTTTAAAATGCTTGTTTATTTTAGCTTGGTGATTTTACAATGTTTAAGATAAATATGTGGGATCCGGCAAAAGAAAGATAAATATGTGAAAATTTTTTGTCACAACTTGTGATAAAATGCTTTTAATAAGTTGAAACTGCACTAATTAAGGAGGCATATGTAAAGTACTATTAGCAACAATTTTTTTCTTCAAAAATAGCTTGAATATTATATCTTAAATTCTTAATATGTAGTAAAACACCTTAAATATTTACCGTGACCTTTGCCAAAAAAATATATGATTAATGATTGGTAACTAAATATATTTATTTTATCAAGAGGTTAAAAATTTTATTCCTTTAGACAGATTAGTTTGTATAGGTACATCATTGTTATCAAACCCGGCTCGGCCCGACCGACCCGGACCTGAACCCACCGACTCGGGTGCCAGACCGGGACGGGTTGGCAACCAACCCGGGGGTGATGTGACCCGGTCAAAACCCAGGTGACCTGGCGGTCCAGTTGGTCAACCCGGTCTGATTCCCCCTCCCAAAAAAGCCCAAACGCAGTCGTTTACTTTTTTTTTTAATGTTAATTTCATTATTCTATTCTTTTTCCTCATTCTTGTCGATTCTTCTCTCTCACTCCATTCAGAATCTCTCTAAAAAAATGAAACCCTTTGTATTCTTCGTGTCTGTCACTGATGTTTGTGGTCGCTGTGTTCATCGCCGACGTGGTCGTCGGTTCCCTCACCTTCGTCATGTTCTTCATTAGTGTAGTGATGATAGGGTTAAAGGTGAAAATATTTTGTTATCGTATACCTATTTTGATATAATAAATAGTTAGTATTGAGTACTAATTTGTTGCTAACAATTTTGTGTCATTGGATGGTAGTATGATATGATATGATGATGTCATTTAGTCAAAAAATTTGTAAACAATGTTGATGCTTCGATGTTTTTTTTGTTAATGATTCAAGATGGTAAGTGAAATTATTATTTGGATTTTTAGAAATTATTGTTACTTAGATTATTTTTCAGTTAATTTTTTGTGCTTCACCGGGCTGACTTACGGGTTGGTTATGAACTGACCATCTAACCTTCTGCCTCGACCGGGCTTGTTGCCGGTCTAGGTTTAATTACCATGAGGTACATGTATATATCTTTTTATCAGAGGCAATAGAATTTGAGACATTTTTTAGTACGAAATCATTTCTTTTAGCAGGATTTAAACATAGGTTTGTTATATTGTGAGGGATTAGCCTCTTCTTTAGTCATAACCCCTTTTTTAATTATCCTATTAGAAAGAACTAATATTTTTCCCCATCTTTTGAAAAGTTTTTTTGTTTTTGGACTAGGATAGCCCTCTAGCTACTGGATGGATAATATGATATTTTAATTCCTCCCTTAATCATTTGTTGAAATATTGTTATACCCGTGATTAATAATAACAATAATAATTATAACAGTTATAATAATAATCATTCAATATCTTTTAATTACTCTTTTGTATTCATGTTGCAAATCAAATGAACTAGATTACAATTATAAAGTTGGATTAGTCAAATAACGAGATATTTTTTTGTTATTTCAAACTTGCAACTATTGTAGAATATAAATTAATCATTAGAACTGCTTATCGTATAATTTATTGTTATTTGTCATCGACTATTTTTGTTTTTTCTTCTGCTTTTCATATTTCCCCCCCTTCTGCTTTTCATATGGTATTTTGTCTATGAAGAATATAATTTGTGGAACAAATTAATTTTATTATTATATTGATTTTGGTAAACTTTAAGTATTATTGTTCACGTTTTTCATTTGAGACTATTTATATGTTAATATGAAATATTTAATTAATTAAATATATGGTTTTTTTAGAGAAAAATTAATTAGCGTAATTTGAAAAAAGATTGACAAAAAAATCAGATATCATTTTGAGCAATGAACGCCATTTAGTCCTCATTTTAGCATTTAAATTTAATATTTTGCCATCTTCTAGAAAAAAAATTTACAATTCTGAATGTTTTCACTATTTTTTCTCAATGTACAAACTATTTTATTCACAAATAATTCTTATGTACTTTTTACTAGAATTTTAATTGAATTGACACAAATTTTTAATTTCTTAATAATAGCATGAAAAGTACTTTAGTTATAATATTTTAATGGAAAAAATTAAACAAATTATATTTAATGAGAAGTATATTGATCCCTCCAATTTCAGATAATCATTTAAATTTTGAGTCATATAGTAATGCAACTTGCTCGGTTCCTAGTTATTCCTGCCAATAAAAACTCCAATTATTTTTCAAGTTAAAACATCCAACTAATCTAACTGACATATTTAATGCATCTAGCATAAAGTTTTTCAAAATAAAATGAACACAAAAAATGCGTCTACTGTAAACATAAGAAAAAAAATACGGTTCTTTGAATTTTTTTTTTAAAACCTTTATTTAAGTTCAAAGCCATCTGAAAACCATCATATTACAATGCATTGTTCTGTTTTCTTTTTCTTTCTTTTTTAAAGAATAAATTCTTTCCACTTTAAGCTTGATTAAGCAAAAAGGTCATGTGAAACTTAGAGAGTACGATTAATTAATTTCACTTTTTTTAAAAAAAAAATCAAATGAATGACTTGGAGGTCAATTAACCTCAAACACCTCGGAGACTTCTCAAACAAGCAGACTGTGCTAAATAATAATTAAAAAAATACCCTTACTTCAATTTTTTATTATGTATTAATTTTTAAATATAATAAAACATAAAATATTTGTTAAAAAATCTAACATGTGATACAACTCATAAGTTTCTTGTCAAAATTATGCCTATACCATGTTTTGATTTTAAAATGTACAAAAATAATTTTAAAGTTTATTTAAAAGCCTATTCTATTTTTAAATATACGATTGATTAATATTATTGTAAAATTGTTTATAAAACTTAGACAATTAATGGAATAAAAATACAATAGCGGTAAACATTTTTCTATTGAGTATTCATACACGTCTCTAAAAGAAAAATGAAACTAAATTATAGATTTGGCCTTTTATAGTTTATATGTATCAAGTTTATTTGAATCCCTTGAATTTATAAAGTGTATTATTAGTCATTCAATCTTAATATAAGTTAGTTTTATGGGTTAAATGTCATATTTTCCCCAGAAGTGTGCACGATGGATCACATCTGTTCCGGAAGTATTTTTTGGTCCGATTTTGTTTCAGAAGTGTCTAAAATGTATCATATTCACCATGTACCATTAAATTTTTTAACGGTCAAAATCAATTATTTAACAATCAACGTGGATTTTTTAACGATAAAGGGTACACTTATCAAATATAAGTGACAATTATTCAATTATATAGAAAACAAATATAAGTGACAATTAACCCTAGTTTCATGAAAAATGGTACACTTATCAAATATGATCCACCGTACACACTTCCGGGGCGAATATAACCTTTAACCTTAGTTTCATGAAAAATGGTACACTTATAAAATATAAGTGACAATTATTCAATTAAACCTCGGCTTGCATTTTAATCTTTTGAAAGTAATATTTTTGTTTGTAAATTGTTAGAATAAATAAATTTATATAGAAAACAACTTTGTCTTTGTCAATTTAGTGCATACTCTTATTTAAGTTTAATGTGTTAACACTTTGGTTTAAACGAGACTAATGATATTAGGATTGAAAGAACTCTGATGATAACATAAATCTCCAATCATATATTTAAGTCGAAAGTTCTAAAATATAGGAAAATACTTATGTGAAGTGTTTTATATCCATTTCATTAAGTTTTCCAATTTCACCTAGTAGTCATGTGTTTTATTTTTTGAATATTGTACTTGAATTATAAATCGTTATGAAATAAATTAGACATATGACTTTGAGAGATACGGAGAACAACAATTCCGCGGAGGATTAATCTCCACCTGTCAGGTGGGAGATATCTTGATGTTTCATAAAAAAAAAAGGGGAGAACATGATGAAGAGAAATTTTTAGTTAATCCAATTCGCCATGTCATTTGTAATCTCTTCCAATCATAAGCAAATACGTAAGGTATGGTGTGGATGTTATAATCTGGATGCCATAAAAAAATTTGTTGTTAGATAAATTTATTTTTTCAACTTGTAAAATTACGAAAACATAGAATAATTTTTTATTTGACAAATAATTTTTTCAGGCATCCAGTCATATTATAATATTCACATGAAACATACCTTACGTATTTGCTTATGATTAGGGAGATTACAAATGACATGACCAACCAGATTCACCTCAAAATTTTCTCATGTGAGGAAATGGATATAAGAAATTTGACCCCATTCATGCTAAAACAGAGAAATTTTTAAATGAATCTGGTTCGCCACGTCGTCTGTGGTCTTCCCCAATCACAAGCAAACACGTAGGATATGACATGTATATTATAATCTGAGTAGGCACCCTAAAAAATCACTTGTTCAATAAAAATAATATTTTGTGTCTTCTTAACTTTGAAGTTGAAAACAAATAAATTTATCCAAAGCTAATTGTTTTAAAATGTGTACTCAGATTATAATATCTACATCATATCTTACGTGTGTTTGCTTTGTAACTGGGGTTTATAAATTGAGAGAGAAATTCCATTGAGATAAAAAAAAAAAAAAACTCCAATAGAGAGAGAAACAAAGAGGGAAGCACACTAAAAGAGAGAGAAAGAGAACGAAAGAAACAGACTGCGAGCATTCCCACTCACTGCTATTCTCTGCTTCTCCATCTTCTCACCCAAATTTCGATTTCTCTCTCTTTTCTTTTGTTACCAAAAAAAAAAAAAAAACAAAAAAGTTCAATTCAAAGCGACGGCTCCGATCATCTGCCGCCAAATCGTATGGCAAAGTCTGGCGTGGCGGCGGTGGGCCCCGATCCGGCGGCGAAGGTGTTGGAGTTGAAGAAGGAGTTGAAGAGATTGGTGAATTCAATCATCGATGATGATGATGATGATGATGAAGATTTTAGCATCCAAACCATTGATCAAGCTAAGGAAGTTCTTTCTACTCTTAAAGACCTCAAGCTTAGAAAGAAATCACAATCTTCACAATCTTCACAACAATCTTCGTCTTTGATGAAGATGAACATAAATTCAGGTTTTCCTGATGAATTTAAGTGCCCTATTTCTAAGGAATTGATGAGAGATCCTGTCATTGTGGCTTCTGGAAAGGTTAGTTTCATCATAATTCGAATCTGCCTTTGTTTCTGTGGAAAATGTTGTAGATTCAAGAACCGAAAACTAGATACAGTAGATTATTATTATGTGTTTGATTGATAATTTTCGGCTTTTTTTTTCTTTTTTTTAATTATAAATTCTGGAGAATTTATTATTATCACTAGTCTGTAGTCTCTGAAATTATTCTTTTACATCAGTTATTTATTGCTTTCTCAAAATATACTCCCCCGGTTATTACAATAAACAAGAGTGAAGATGTCAGATTTTGTATTTTATAATTTTTTTCCCTTTCTTGTCAATTGTTCTTGTTCTTGAGTCAGAAGGTCCAATGGGAAAGAAAGAAGAATTATGTTTTTATTGCCAGATCATTTCCTTATCCTGAACCTTGTAAATCAGTATTTTCCACTTGTTCGTTTTGTTAGGTCAATTTAATTTTAACCATGAGACTTTCAGCTTTTGCTCTCTCCCTCTCCCTCTCCCTCTCCCCTCTTTTCTTTTCCATCTTGTTTTCTTTATGTCCAATCAGTTTTCCCCTGTTTTTCTTTCTTTTCTTGTTCAATGTGCGGCACGCCATTTATTTATTTACTAATTTTTTTTAACTTTATGTGATTGCCATCAACAATTCTGATGTCTGGTAGTTGGGTGATATTAAAGAATTCAATTGACTTCCCCTGTTAACGCGTTGCTTTCACTGGAATTGTGATTTCTGGTACTTTTTGTTTGATCCACTGATTTTTTTTTTTTCAGATCTTTCTCTTATTTTTGTCGTTTGTTTTCTGCATTAGTTTTTCAATTGGATGAGTAAAATCTCACAAACAAAAAAAATCTAAACTGTAGGAATAGTATATTAACCCTTGTGGAAGGAAAGAGAAAGAGTGGAAAGTGAATAAAGAATAGTTTTCTTTATGTCCATTAAATGTGATTCTTTAGTAAACTACGGTGTTGATTAGTAGCTTTGTGTAAAGCTTTTTGACTAATTTTAATTTCCCTGAAAGGGGATAACGAACTTCTAGTGTTTTGAGCCCTTTCTTTTCTGTTGTAAATTGCTATGCTGTTGCTTCTGCAAAGCCATTTTCTTATTCTGCCCCAAGACTTTCTTCTGTTCATTAATAAGATTAAAGGATTATATCATGAAATGATTCATGTCATTTACTTAATGACTTAACTGCTAAGTTAATATGATTTTCACACAATATAAAAGCTTGGGCAATCAAGTCTTTACTATAATTGGCATTCAAGAACCTTTTCCACACATCAGCATAATGATATTGAGTTTCTTTTTAAAGTTTGTTCATCTTAATTATGCAGACATATGATAGGCCTTTTATTCAAAAATGGCTGAAGGCTGGGAACAGAACTTGTCCTCAAACACAACAAGTCCTCTCACACACTGTCCTCACTCCTAATCTCCTCATAAGGGAGATGATAGAACAATGGTGCAAGAACCATGGGGTGGAATTATCCAACCAACTTCACTATATTTACAATGAGGAAGACATAATAACAAACGCTGACCGTGATCATTTTCATTCTCTGATTGAGAAAATGTCCTCATCATCACTTTCTGAGCAAAAAGCAGCCGCCAAGCAGTTTAGGTTGTTGACAAAGAAGATGCCCTTGTATAGAACACTCTTCGGTGAGACCCCACAAGCCATTTCAGAGATTCTCAAACCAGTCTCTTCAAGCAACTCCTTCAACAACATTCATTCTGATCTCCAAGAAGACGTGATCACAACACTTTTGAACATCTCAATTCATGACAACAACAAGAAGCTTGTGGCAGAAACTCCCTTGGTGATTCCACTTCTTGTGAAAGCCTTAAGATCAGGAACTATAGAAACCAGAAGCAATGCTGCAGCTACCCTTTTTACTTTATCTGCTCTAGACTCGAACAAGGAGCTTATAGGGAAATCCGGCGCCTTAAAGCCGTTAATTGACCTCTTGGAGGAAGGCCATCCCTTAGCCATTAAAGATGTTGCTTCAGCAATTTTCACCTTGTGTGTGGTTCACGAGAACAAGGCAAGAGCAGTGAGAGAAGGGGCGGTAAGTGTCATATTGAGGAAGATCTCAAGCAGGGTCTACGTCGATGAACTGCTTACAATCCTTGCGCTGATCTCGAGTCATCAAAAGGCTGTTCAGGACATGGTAGATCTTGGAGCTGTTCCTAACTTGCTGAGTATCATGAGGGAGAGCAATTGCGAGCGAAACAAGGAGAATTGCATAGCAATTCTTCAAACTATATGTCAGTATGACAGAGCAAAGTTGAAGGACATGAAAGAAGAGGAAATTACCTTTAGAACCATTACTGATCTTGCATTGAATGGAACTTCAAGGGCTAAGAGGAAGGCTAGTGGAATTCTTGAGAGACTTAATAGAGTTGTTAATATTACACACACTGCATAATAGTGTCCATTTATTACTGTGTATATTCTGCTTCTGTTTTTTTTCCCCAAGTTGAGTTGTTGAAAGTGAAAAAAAGAAGTAAATTTGTGTCTCTCCAAATTTTGTAAATTCTTTTGAGTTAAGTCATTCCCATGTTCAGGAGTTATTACTCATTAGCAAACCAATAAAGTGGATCCAATGTTCTTTGCCTCCAAATAGTAAGAAACCTTGTAGAAGGAATCTGCTTGTAAAATTCAGTTCAATTATTCTTTTACAAATTATCTTAACTTCACCTTTCCTAGCCGTAATGATGCCAAAGTATGTGCGAGACCTTCATAGCAAGATTTATGGTTCCATACGCTATGCCTTTTTAAGTCTAAGATATTTCTTAATGGATGTTCAACTTCTTGGTTTGTAATAATCCTTTTAAAAAAATATAAATTCCAACCTAAAGGGGTAAAGGGGGGAAAACAGACAAAGTACCAAATGCTATTAAATTTACACAAGTTTTGTGGATTCATGTGACTGAACCCTTTATCTTTTGTTTTTGATAAAAGAAAACATGCAGTTCAGATCTTGATAACCTTGTATGTTCAACCAATCTCAACTATTGGTAACTATAGGTAAAATTCTAAATATATTTCTTGCAGAGTAAATTATATGATAGGATGAATTATGGGAGAATTTCAATATAAGACCGTAGTAGCCAATTAATTTCAAAATAGGACCAAAAGATTTTGAAATATCATTTGAATCTTGTGGGGGCAAACTGAAATTAAATTAAGAGCAGAAAAGACAACATTGACCCCATGTGTCAGAAAGAGTGTCAGAGGAGAGAGGGGGTGAGATGAATATTTTGTTTTTTTATTGAGGCTTGTTCATATGAGTTTTTCTTTGTTCATATGAGTTTTTCCTTATTCATATGGTTTTCCTTGTTCGTGTAAAAATGAGTGGGGTCTCTGTGTGTGTAAGAGACAGAAGAGCATGTCAGAGAGAGAGAGAGAGAGAGAGAGAGAGAGAGAGAGAGAGAGAGAGAGAGAGAGAGAGAGAGAGAGAGAGAGAGAGAGAGAGAGAGAGAGGAGGTGAGAGGAATATTTTGTTTTTTTTATTGAGGCTTGTTCATATGAGTTTTTCCTTATTTATATGAGTTTATCCTTGTTCAAATGAGATTTTCCTTATTCGTGTGAAAATGAGTGGGGTCTGTGTGTGTGTGAGAGAGAAGAGCGTGTCGGGGAGAGAGAAAGAGAGAGGGGGAGAGAGAGAGTTTCAGAGGAGAGAGGGTGTCAAAAGAGAGAGGGGGTGAGAGGAATATTTGGTTTTTTATTGAGGATTGTTCATATGAGATTTTCTTTGTTCATACGAGCTTTTCCTTATTTATATGAGCTTTTCCTTTGTCGTGTGAAAATGAAATGAGTGGGATCTGTGTGTAAGAGAGAGAAGAGCGTGTCACAAAGAGAGAGAGAGTGTGTGTGTTAGAGGAGAGAGGGTGTGAGAGGAATATTTGGTTTTTTATTGAGGCTTATTTATATGAGCTTTTCCTTATTCATATGAGTTTTTCCTTGTTCATATGAAAATGAGTGGGGTCTGTGTGAGAGGAAAGAGAGTGTTAGAGAGGCCATGTGGGGGTGGGACATTTTTTGTCTTTTTCCACATCAATTTAATTTCACTTAAGGACCATGAACCCAAATTGATATTTCAGGATCTTTTGGTCCTTATTTTTAATTAATTGACTACCACGGTCCTATATTGAAATTCTCCTGTGAATTATTACCTTACAAAATAATGGTTCCTGAAATCGATTTATTGTTTGTAAAAAATTTCATCCATTGTTACTTTTATAACTTCGTATAATGATTTATATTTATAAGTACTCACACATATGCACCAATATGCTATTTATGATGATCCCTAATATGCATATATGCCTATTCATAAATCATAGCATATGCATGTTTCATGAAGGGGAAATGGAGTTCCATGAGATAATGGGAAAGTATTATAAATATATACACTGATCATAAAAGTAGAAAATTTTAAGGGAAAAAGGCCATTTTTGGCCCGGAAGTTTTCACTTTAGACCAATTTTGGCTTGAAAGTTTTTTTATGACATATTTTGACCCGGAAGTTAACAAAACGTAGCAATTTTGACCTGGGCTAACAGATACACCAACCAGCGTCTGCCACGTGGCATAAATGTCCATGTAGCCCGGGTCAAAATTGCTACGTTTTGTTAACTTCCGGGTCAAAATAGGTCTTAAAAAAACTTCCAAACCAAAATTGGTCCAAAGTGAAAACTTCCGGGTCAAAAATGACCTTTTTCCCAAATTTTAAACTTAAAACAAAATAATTTCATACTTTTTTAATCAAAAATAAATAAGAGTAATTCATAAATAAAACTATTTTTTAAAAATATTAATAGTGTCCCAACTCCCAGGACAGTGTAAGGTCCCTATTTTAAGGCGTGTATCTTATATTGCTCTCCTCTTGCACGCATATTTTAAGGCTTTTTCTGACAGGTCGCTCAGAATTTTCCTCTCTCTTCTGAGTATTATTATCCATCTTTTCTGTAAAGAATAAAAATTCTATAAATTTAGGGGGAATGACATTTTTAGACCAATGATTTTTATTTTAAAACAGATTAAAACAAAATTTCAAAATTTGAGTTAAGAGACATTTAGTTCTTAAAAATCATATAAAACTACAAAACTATTACTTCCCATAAAAAAGTATCATGTTATATAAAAGTCTTAATATTATGTATTAGAAGTTGGAATATTAGTAGCAACATTTTTTAATATATCAATGTAAAATTTGAATATTTAAAAGTCAGTGTAAATTTTTTGATGCACTTTTTGCATGGATCTGACTCTCATTTTCCGTAATTTATTATTAACTACAGTATATTAATTTTAGTTAATTTTCTAAAAACATGTAACACTTTAGGAAAAATTATATTATGTAATTTGATATGAATAATAAGGGTCAAAGGTTCCTTTACTAAATATTTTGAATTTATTTTTGTTTTGAAGTAAAATTAAAGTGATATATTGGTCCTAAAGTGTTATCTGCAGTTTTTCAAATGGGATAAGGATCATTTTAACTCCGAAAGTATCTACTAAGAATTATTGAGTATCCAAAAGTTTTTTTAAAATCAATTTTACACCTAAAGTTACCAAAGTGAAACAATATTATCACACCGTTATTTAGAATTAATTTTGACCGTTTGTTTGTTTGACTTATATACCACACCTAGCAGATGTCATCATTTAAAAGCCACGTTAGCATCTTCTTCCATCTTCCTTTCCACAAGTTCGTTGTCTTCTTCTTAGCACACGTGTTTCAGTGAGGGTTCAGTGAGGTTTCAGAGCACTACAAAATTAAAATCCTCAAATGAGTTGCTATTTGGTTGGAAATACAAAAAAGACACCAACAATAATATCGTTGCAGGAAGAAGAAGAACTACTTTATTTCAATATTATCTCAATTTATTTACTTTTTTTTTTTTAAAAAAAAAATTGTTGATGGGTTTTCCAATTTATATACACTTCTTAGCACAGCTGGAGATGCCGCCTTTGACGATGGAGGAAAATGAGGAGAAACTTATGGCGATCGAAGAGAGAGGGAAGAAGAAGACGAACTTGTGGCAATGGAAGAAGATGCTGATGTGGCTTATAAATGATGACATGGCTATGCTAGGTGTGGTATATAAGTCAAACTAACGGTCAAAATTAACTCTAAATGTTGCCCCATTTTAGTAATTTCTAGGATAAAATTGATCCTAAAAAAACTTCCGGATACCTAATAATCTTTAGTGGATACCTCCAAAGTTAAAATGACGCTTATCCCTTTTTTAAATCATCCAATGAAATTCTTACATTATATAGGAGTGCTAAGAAATTTAGACTGCACTTTTTTCTGATTGAAAGTACTTCATTAACAGTTTTCTAAATGTATTATATCTATATATACACACACATATATTTACGTTTAGTTATATCTTTGTTCTCTTTTTATAAATAGAGAGCATCCTAAAATACAATAAAAATGTGATAAGAGTGTGAGCTTGAATCTAATATATAAAATATGAATATTCATTGTTCACTGATTTA
The DNA here is from genome assembly GCA_037074515.1 of Mimosa bimucronata. NCBI lineage: Eukaryota > Viridiplantae > Streptophyta > Magnoliopsida > Fabales > Fabaceae > Mimosa > Mimosa bimucronata. The sequence continues at coordinate 11,599,031 of CM073446.1, forward strand.
TAAAATACATTTGTAAGTACTTTTTCTAGTTCAAATACATTTGTAAGTATTTTTTCTTATTTTAGTAAAAAGAAAAATTGGTTGCTTTTAAGCCTTAGCCTAAATCAATATAGGCAAGTTTTTAACTTTGTATGACTCAACTCAAATAACAATTTAATTTAAAGCATAACAATCAAAATAAATTATAATATTTAATTTCACCAAATTGTATAAATTCATTCGTTTACAAAAAATATTATATTTAATGGTTCATAATTCTGTGTGTGTATACATGTAACATTCATTCACATACATAGCTAAACAGATGTTGATTAAATGCTGTTTTTCCCCTCCAAAGAGGTTAAGGTTTACAAAAATATTTGTAATTATATTTACAAATTATTTACTACCAAAGCTATATTATTAATAATAAAACTAAAACCATACAATATGAAATAGGTATTATATCCTTATCAATTAAACCAAACTATGCCATTGCGTGTTGAATGATATGACATATTTGCCTGTTTTTTTAGGGGGAAACAGCACAGACCATGCCCGTGAACTGCCAAACCTTGAAATTTGGAGTAATTGGGATATTCCACAAATCCTCATTTACCTAAATAAGTTTTTCCACAACTGCATGCTTCTTTTATAAGTTACACCACTCATCAATCTGACAAAAAAATTAAGATATATGACTTGGAACATTCCAAAAATTGTAAGACTTATTCGAACGATTAATTTTTTCTCTAATTAAGCATAAATGTTCCTTAATAATTTTATTGTCCAAGATCAAGAATACTTTTTTCACTAATAATAGCAAAGACTGATCTCTTCCGAGGCAGGGACTCATCTCTCTATAAATTTGTTTCATATTGAATCTCCAATCATTTACTCAACAAAAGTCGACATCACTCGAACTAAAGCACCTTTCACCGAAGAGGAATAGACCACACTATTGGAAACTAACTCTCCAACATATACATCAAAGACCTATCATAAATGGATTTGAACTTGCAATATTTCTTTTCCAATTACATATTCAGAAAATAATATACATGAACATAAAGATCCAATAGTATCGATGTTATTATTGATAATTACAAATTTATCTTTTCTCTGCATTTTACTCATTTTTAAACAAGTAATAAAGGAATTATTTAGGATTGTATAAAACTGAGAAAGTGTAAATAGAACCCGCACAACCCCAATAAAGAATCAAGGCTTCAAGGACTGTTTGTAAAAGAGATTTGAAGGACAGAAAATTTTTTTTCTGAGTTATATTAAACAAATGGGAGAAGCAGAGTTATACAATTTTAATAAAGAATTTAAGATTAAAAAAAATTATTAAAAAAAAGCAGGCATAAACCAATAATTATTTATTACATGTAAAATTGTTTTCAAATTCAACTCAACATTTTCCCCTCCCCTCCCCTCCCCTCCAAATCCCTCACACTAGTTACAAGCTCCCGTGTAAGTCGCATGAATGCAAAATACCTCATGTATCATCGTTTTACAACTTCTATTATAAAGCTAAACAGAGTTATGCTGATTAAGATTATAATATTACATAAGTCCCAAGGTAGGTGACCAAAACGACCAAAAACTGAGCATTTTGGATATAATGTTCTGTGAGCCAACCCAGCAAAAGGGACTCAAATGTTTGAACTTTGAAAAGTCCTTTTCTAATTACACAAATTAAAAAGAAATTGTTCTGTGAGTATTTTAATATGAACAAGCAGACTACCATGTACACAATGCAAGATAAACAGTCAATTATGGCAGTTAATATGTACACTTCCAGACAACATTTGACTCATATGTTCACAACTGGCACCACTCAAACAATGATTACCAAATATCGACCACACAAAGAAACTACTACAAATTCCCCATTGTTAACATAAAATCATATGTCAATCTATCTTGTAGGCCCATCCATGTTTTTCTAAGAATGTCTCGACTGCTTCCTTAATGGCCAAGTTTGGTACTAACTGAGATGAATTAAGTGGTTCTCGGGTCACTGGATCAAACTTACCCACCTACGTTTGGATAAGTTTAGAAACTGCATAATGACTTTAAATGATTCAAAACATTATAGTTCCAAGGAAATATCATACAAACCATAATACCTTCTCAAGATGGTAAAGAATCACTGCTCTCTCATACGTAAGACCACTTGGAGTGATGACGGGATCCCGGAAAATATCAAGTGTAATTCTACAGCAAAGGTGATCTGGCACCTAAAATACTCAATGCCAATCCAATCCAAAAAGTAAACAATCATGCATTTAAAAAAGTAACACAAAATAGAAAAAGAGACAAGCCAATGTATTCACCTCAGTAGGTGTATCATCCTCTGCAGCTTTACTGAACACTCTTTCTATAGCTGCTAGCTGTTCTGATGGGGAGGTTGGATCATTGTCCAGAAAGCCTTCCATTTGGGAGACGTTATGTAGATGCTTTTCCTTTAGAGCATCTTCGCAAGCTTCTCTGAGACAGACAGACATTACATGAAGCAGTTGATAACTTGATAAGCAAAGTAAAAACTACATTTTAAGAACAAATATATGAGGATTAGCTGATCGGGCACATAAACACAATTTATGATATGGAATTCATTATTCACCACCCAACATTAACGAATGTCCCTTGGCCAATAGGTTTGAAAATCACCAGAAAACATACTTCAAGCTCTGCAATTCCCATGATCGCTTGGTAGATGAGCGCTCCCAGTCTTGGTATTTTGCTTTTGCTAGCTCCTGCCAGATCTCTTCTACCATATAGCCCTTAGGATTGGCTCCCCTCCCAAGATCCAAAGCCTATTTAAATATGTCTTTCTAGTCAGAATACAAAATCTTAAGTGTAAAAAGATAAGAAAAAATAGAAACATGTATCTCATTACAGCGAAGTCAATTTAATTAGGTATTGCCAAAAAAACTAAAGCAGCAAGCAGCGCACAAGATAGTGCAAGATAAAAACCAGCAAAGAAAATGGAGGCAGGCAGAGGAAAAAAAAACCTTTCTCTAGCTCCCCACTACCACAAACTCTTCCACACATACCACAAGAAAACATGAGAACTAAACTGGACAAGTAGAAAGAAAACGACTATGAATAGAGGGATTTACTACAAACCAGTACTATATATCCCTCCAAGTCAACCAGCACTTGTATCTGCATCATCTTAATGAAATACCTTTAATTTAATAGAGGATCTATAAATAACAATACACCAGGCAATGTATAGATTCAACTTGCAAAACAGAACAAGAATAAGTACCATTTTACAGCTTCTTGCCAATACTACGTTTGATGATGGACTGCTTTACATTTAGCTCAAGCATAGTTTGGCACTAATAACCGCTAATAACAAATTTAAATTGAATGCATCACCCAAAAGAAAAGGCAACAAACACTTGAAATTATAAAGGAGGAGAGAGAAAAGCTGAAATAGCAGGTTAAGTCAAACAGTCGATTGTTTTAGTGTTTCTCTTATTTTAAATTAAACATGCTCTTGAGAGTGTAATACTAATATCAGCATTTCCCTAACTATTATTTTGCACATACTGTTATCATATAGTTCTTTGCTACCAAAAATCCGAATATTCAATACTCATATTTGGTATCATACCAACAAAATATTTACACAGAAAACCAAAAGTAATGGTGTAAAATCTGCAACTCCTTGGTATCTGACGTTAGAAAAACCTAAGACCTTCTCGAAATGGGATCTAAGATAACGAATCAAGGACTTGGTCGAATCTCAAATCTATGTTATATATTGCCATCATATTTATTTCAAACATTATTACCATGGGTTCTAAAACTTGCTCAAAATAGAATGTAGCTAAAATTTGAAACACAGACGCAACAAAATGAAACAAAGTAAACAAAAAAAAAAAAAAAAAAAAAAAAAAGAAAAGAAAAACAAAATCCAGCCGCTAGAATTAAGTAGTGAACATCAATATTTGTTAAAATAGTAATGATCATAGCTTTAGAATGCAGAGAGTATACATTTCATGCATTAAGGCATAAACAGTAAAAATTTCACGGCAGACCTGGGAGTCAAAAGTAAAGATGGAATATCAATACTCATATACAGTACAAATGTCATTAAGGCATGATTCACAGTGATGCACTTCTCTTCCACTAATTACTGAATGGGTAGAAATAATAGTCGCTTTTTCCATACAGTTTTTGTGGACAAAATCCTAGGCATAATTCCATTCCAAATAATTCTGCCTTCCCATATTGTTTCTGAAAATTCAGAGGTATCCTAGTCCAGATAAATTGAAATAAGCATCACCTCACTTTTTTTTTAAAGAGAAAAAGTAAGCTTCCCTCTTCTTAAAGGTTCCTTGGGATAAAAATTAACAAGCCGTGGGTTTCCTCAGATAAATCGAAACAACACATGCAGATTGTAACTTTCCCTCTAACGTATACCTATATTGTTCGCAAGTTTCTCATGAGTTTTTACTACATCCAATTCTGTTAATCCCTGTAGAAGTTAAAGAAGTATTGACCGCTAGTCCATATCATCTTCATTTGTTATTTATAAAAAAGAGGAATAATATCAAACAACCCTCACTTTAGGTTGTGCAGGAAGACTACGAATCCTCATTAGGAGATTGAACTAAGACCTTCTTAACAACTTCAACTTGCCTAAATTCTTATCAATAACCCACCATTTTATTTCTGTGAGTGATTGTTGCTTTACTTCCGCATGAAACAAAGTGATTTGCAGTCAAATGTACAAAAAGAATATACTCCCTCCGTCTCATAATATAAGGTCCAATTTTTTGAATGATCTTGTCCCAAAATATAAGGTTCTATTTGACTTTGGTTGAGTAATAAATGCGTTTTTCTCCAATTTACCCCATGCATTAATTTTCCCACACATTCTCTTTCATCGTCTTTTCATAATTACCATCTCTCTTACTCATTCATAAATAAGGGAAACTTTGGAAAAAATGGTATATTTCCTACACATTTATTGTTTTTAACTAACTTTAACTAATTTTTTAGGAACCCACAATTTGGTTAAAAAGACCTTATATATTGGGACGGAGGGAGTAGGCATTAAGAATCGAAAACACTTCTTTAACACAGTCATACTTCATCAAAGGAGCCATAAATCTCTATGTTGCCAGCAACAGAAATAACAAGTAGCCTTACCCCACTAGGTGGGGTTGGTTACATGGATTACAACATGCTATTGTGCTCTTTCAATAACAAAAACTTTGAATAAATTGTTCACCAAGAGGAGACTTCAACAGCCACAACAATAACAATTATAATAGAACAAAAATATGAGACTACAATAGCCACAAACCTTCTGTAATTCTGCTATTCCCTTGGCATATTCCTGTCTTTGAAGCAAAGCAAGTCCCAACATATAGTGGGCCTGTGACATGGCAAAAGGAACTTTAAATAGGTAAAGGATACTCCAAACAAACTAACAAAGATATATGTTGGCAGTAACAATACATATGAAGAGAATGCAACTATTGTTACATACAATGAACCATAGTCAAAGTCTATCTTCCAACCTTTGCTTCTATAAAACAGTACACACCTCTCGTGCAAACCACTATACACCATTCTCACGAAAATATATCAATAACATTCTTCCAAAGATAAGATCAACAACAACAAACAGGCAGCCTTATCTTACTAAAGGTCGGCTATATGCACTATTGTGCTCAAATAACAACCAAGTTTTTAGCTTCCAAAGATTGAATCAAAACAATGACATTGTATTCAAGATAATATGGCTCTAACGCCACTGTCTTCCATTTTAACTCTATGAGCAAAGACCCCTATATAAATGACTGTAATCCATATTTGAAAAAGAAAATAGTCTAGCTATATCTAACCTAAACCAAAAACAAACCAATGAGGATAAGTCAATTATCCACCAAAATCATTTCACAGAAAAGGAGCCAGCATTGAGGTTTCACAAGGCTTGGGTGAAAAGGGAAATACGTACACAATATGGATTATTTGGCACACAAAAACCTACCATTAATGCCCTTCTTTGCAGTATAATTTAAAATATTTTTCTACAGGGAGTTTAAATATCATACAAAGTTAAAAGTACAAAAGCTTCAGAAGGAAAGAGCCTAAATATTTAAAATTAGATGTAGCTTTTATCATAAGATGATGGGCATGATGGAGGCAGTGAAATTGCCTTTACTAGAAATAATTAAAAGTTCTAATCTAAAACATATAATGTATAACTAATACAAACATAAACGGTTTCATCTTATGTATAGTGAAACATTCAAAGGTTTAATCAGAAAGATTTGGCTAAATTTGTCAATGGTTTCATCTTAGATGTGTGTCACAAGGAGTACATCTCATTGCATGATTCATTCAGAAGTTACCCTGCAAAAGCATCAGAAATAAAACAAAAAATTGCCGAAGGCATAAAGGTATCATGCAAATAACGTAGAAAATACACGATCAGGTTGTAAAGTTGCAGAAAGATGGAAAGATCACATCAAGAGCTTTTACGGGTTGCAAAAAAAAAAAAAAAAAAAAAAAAAAGAAAAGAAAAAAAAAAGAAAAAGAAGAAGAAGAAGAAGAAGAAGAAGAAGAAGAAGAAGGGAAACACAAGGAAATAATTGCCTTGCCTCTCAACTCAAGATAATTAAGGAGATATTACTATTTCCAAGGCTTGCTTGGAAGAAGTAAAACTAAAACCAATGAAGAAGAGAGGATATTAACTGTCCAAAAATATGACACAGTGTTTCTCCTGATTTTTTGCCTCCAATCATAAATCAGATCTAACAACTCACACCATCTACAATGAAGAAAGGGACTGCATGATATACCCAGAAAGATTACTCAAAAGGATGGCATCCCGGGGAAACTGTTAACTACAACTAGAATTCATCTGAATAAATACTAACAAGTGCACAATATAGAAATGTTGGTGTTGACTTGTAATGTAAAGTAATCATTCTGCTTTATTTTCGCATCGATTATCTAATCAAAAGATTACAAAAAGCATCCAAGCAGCACACTTAATTCAAACGTGCCAGACGATTCAGCAGCGAGGAAATGCCAGAAAATCAATATTAGACAAGTTGAAGCCTAGAAACACTTTATAACCACAAGGGGATCACAACAACCTTAACTGACTTGTGGTTAAGTTGAATAGCTTTCCGACAATCTTCCTCTACTCTCGTCCAGTCACTGCAAGAACCACAAACCAACCAAACAAACCGACTTCAATTCATGAAATTACAGACAAAGACTAAAATCAAATTAGATAGTCTCCTTACATACTTGCGCTTTCGATGGCATAGAGCACGATTCGTGAAATAAACCGGATTATTGGGCATTAGAGTAATAGCCTTTGACAACAAAACGAAAATCAAGAAACCCCCCCAAAAAAAAAAAAAAAAAAAACCAATCAGCACCATAAAGTTCAATCTTCACCAATAAAACAAGAATACCATAGGTCGAATCTAAAGAATACCTCCGTATAAGCATCGATGGCCGCTCCAAACCGATCTTTCTTGAAGTAATTATTTCCGTTTATTCGAAGTTGCTCAGCCTGTTTAGCGACCGCCGATAAAGAACCTGCATTTGGCCCCATAGTCGGAGAAATTCTATGACCCTTTTCAAATTCTCACTCTAAAGAACTCGGTCGAGCTATATATATATCAATCAATACAATCAACAAATGTATGCAAGTATATATGAACAATTAGGGTTGGCGAAGAAAGAAGCAGAGAGAGAGAAGACAAATAATTTTCCAGGCAAAAGCAAGCGCCAAAACGAGAAGAACGAGCTAAACACAAAACGCAAGCTTGGAATTTAATTGGACTCTTCGTACGAAGATTTAGGTTCACGAATGATCAACTCACATATCGAGCATGTAACTTCATGACAGCTTGCTTTTATTGGACGTTTCGCAACTTTGTGTCGTTCTTTTTGGAGAATTTTTTAATACTCTTAATATGTAATCCGGCCCTAGTTAATTCCAAAAGGGTCAAATCTTCAATTCGTCGTATAGTATCTCATGTCAATTTAATACTCTTAGTATGTGATCCGGCCCTAATTAATTCCAAAAGGGTATAGTATCTCATGTCAATTTAATACTCTTAGTATGTGATCCGGCCCTAATTAATTCCAAAAGGGTATAGTATCTCATGTCAATTTATGTAATGTCTCATAATTCCTTTTTTCCGAAGTGCATTCCTAAACGAAAGATTCATTGCTGATAACATTATGCTTGTGGCAAACCTTGTTCATCATATTCACATTGCTTAAAAAGGAAGGGAGGAACTTGTTGCATTGCAGTTAGAATTGTCAAAGGCTTTTTCACAAACTTTCCTTGAAGTGGTTCCAAGTATATTCGAAGCACAGGCCATGGCAGAGTTAGCAAAATCCTCTTCCCAGGGCAAGTCCTCGTCCAAGAAGCAAGTTACATTTGCTGATTCAGTGAATACCTCCCAGAAGTAGTCTGAAAGGGGGGAGGTCCAATCCAAGTCCACTCCAACTTCCTTTGGCAAGAGTAAAGGAAAAGCAAAAGCCAGAATTATTGAAGAATCTGTCATCCCTCCAGAAAATTTTGTCGCAAAAGGGGGATTGCCTGTTACAAGAGGATGTGTTGCTTTGATCTGGATTATCTCCATCAAATAGGGATTGATCTATCTCCTTGGTTGAAGGAATATAAGGAGTTCTTGAAGATCAAACTGCCTTACAGTTAGGAAGTTGTCAGAAGCTTCTACTCCTCCACGGAGATCAATAGCACTCACACCACCAACAATGAAGTGGTAGATATTGAAGTCATCTCCACTGTCAGAAGGAAGACATTTTCTTTCAACTGGAAGACTCTGAACGAGTGGTTCAACATTACTAATCCTCTATGCAACCAGTGGCAGAAGAAGGAAAGATATTTGGAACCAGATGTTCTAAGGACTTATCAACCATTTGGGGAGGCCAAAGATTCCTGCAGTGTGAAGCCTGCTGATATGACTTTCTACAACAAGTTGATCTATTATGCCTATTCCAGGTGTATGGTCAATAAGGCAGGCAATCTGAGTCAGTTGCAGCAGGTGGACAATCCAATTTTGCCTACTCTAATCAAGGGAGATCCTCTGAATCTGGGACAGATTCTCATAGAGGAATTCATGACATTCAGGGAATCTACCAGCTCTAAGACCCTTCTTCCCTTTCCTCAACTGATATCATTCATTCTCCAAAAGAATGATATCTGGTACTTAGAGGAAAATGATGTCCATAAGGTGCCACTCTTCTCCAGTACCCATATCAAGAAGATGAAGCTACAGATCCCTGGTGCTCCACAAGAACCCTCTGTTCCACCTCAGGAAGCTTCTGCACCACAGGCACCCCTTGCTCCTAAGATAGTAAAAAACAAGAGTGCACCAGCAGAACGGTCCAGGGCAGTCCAAGATGAAGCTCAATCCTCAGCCCCCACTTCTATTGCACCCTCCATGTTTAGGTCTGCCATGAGGAATATACTGTCAGACAAAGTAATAGCTCAAGTAGCTGCAAGGGTGACAGAGAACATGCAGCAGAACATTATCCCCAATCTGGTGGAAGAAATGTCCATGCAGCATGAAGTAATGGAGGACAGGTTGCTGAAAAAGCTGGTTGCAACTTTAACCACTTCTTTAATACCCTCCATCAGTGATTGTGGGACCTTTGTCTATGAGGGGTATAACATTGTGGTAGACACTATCAAGCATCTAGAAGCTAGGGTGTCTAACACAGAGCAGATGCTGGGTTATATCTACCCATCAGAAAGATAGGCAGCTGGTGCAAGATTCATGGGCGCAGATATAGCAGGTCCCTCCACTCAACAAGGAGAAGCTCACTCTCACGATTCCTCCCCACATCACTAACCTATTAACCAAGATTCCTCTCCCATCCTCAGACTACTTCCCCACCTTAAGCTCCCCAAACACAAGCCACCCCTCTAGCCACTAAAGAATCCTCACCTCCCACCACCTCTCAAACCTCTCCACCAAAATCACCACCCAAAATCCCACACATCCCTTCACCAAATATGTCACCCCACATATCCCCACCAAAATCTTCTCACCAACCTTCTACCATAGCACCTCCTATTACTCACACTCCCAGATATACCAAGCATCCCTCTCACACCTACGCCAGAAAGAAATCCACAGCCTCCATCACCTCTCCCAACCTTTCATCACCTCCTTCCTTTGCCAATACTTCTTCTTCACCTACCTCCACCTCCTCAGAACCCTCTCCCCTAGTACATATAACCCTTTTTTATGATGACAAAAAGGGGGAGAAGGATGAACCAGCAACAGATCAAAAAGACTTGGTAGATCACACTGAGAAGATCTCCCCTGATGCCACTCTAAGCCAGATTCTTCCTCAAATTCATGAGCTGGCAGAAGAAATCAAGCTAAGCATGGAAGAACAGATACAGATTGAAGACCTGACCCATGAAGAACCTACACCTTCCAACATTCCTCCCTTGGATCCAAATGTTGTGCTAGAAAGATAAGCAAATACTGAGGAGGACATGAGCATGGCTATGGTCCTATATTAGGAACCTCAGCTAGTTTTAGTAGATACCTGGACCCATCACCATCGTCAAGTGGAGGAACTGTTTGAAAGGTTGAACCAGAGCTAGCAAGAAAGAGAAGCCAGAAAGGGAGCAAGGTTGAACAAGCAAGTCTGTCTCAACCCGTGATTCCCAGTTAGGGGGTAAGGAGGCAAGTATCCTACAAGGGCAAGCAAGCTGGGAAAGATCCTATCCAGACTACCTCATAATTTCTGGCGTCTGGAGAAGAAGAGGAAGGGCAGGAGGCCCAGTCTGTGATCAAAGGAAAAAGGATGAAGGTGGAAGCTCCTAAACCTCTATTAAAGATGATAACCAGAAGAGGATCCAGGGCTTCAAAGGGTATAGTAATTGAAGAGCCTAAACCTGCTTCCAAGCCTCCATCAAAAAGGAAGACTGCACCAAAGGGAAAGGGAAAATCATCCAAGCCTCATCCAAAGCAGAAGCAAAAGCAGAAGCAGCAGTCTCTCCTTGACAAGCTTCTCGCACTGCTCCCTCCTCCATCTCCTCTTAAGAAGAAGAAAGATCTTGCTAAGAAGAAAGTTGAGCCTGAGATACAATTTGAAGAACCCTCAACTGATTCTGAAGGCTACAGGTTTGAGTCAGGGGATTACGATATAAAGAACAAGTATTGGAAGGGATCAAGTTCAGACTCTGATTAAACCAAACAAACACCTCCCACATACATTCATCTTGCATATGTTTACATCTGTCATTTTTTTAATCTTAACCGATGTTCCTTTTATTTCTGCAAAAGTACTATTATCTGTGCCCGAATTTATTTAAGCATCTATTACAAACATGTACTTATTTTATTTGCATAATAGCATAATGAGTTTCTTGTATTGTTTTCATACTTGCTTCCTGAGATATTTCTGATGATATACTGAAAACACTCATCTCATGACCTATTTAAAACTTTCAATCTTATATCTAAGTATGTTATGTCATCATAAAAAAGGGGGAGAATGTTAAACTCTAGATTTTGATGATAACCAAACATGACTTAGGCTATACTTAGGCTATAGGATCATGAGATCTTAACTTAGAAAAATACTTCGAAAAACTATTTCTCAAATTCGAAGTTAAGCAATCGATGGCTCACAATAGCAATCAATTGGAGTGGTGCCTTCGCAATCGATGGCATATTGATTGCATATCGATTGGTGTTTCTCAATCGATTCATAGGTAGGAATATCGATTGGTGCTCCAAGTTTTTAAAAGTACTCAGACAACGAGCAATCGATTGGAAGATAAGACAATCGATTGGGATGAACAACTGTGAACAATTGATTGGAAGCAGTTTTAATCCAAGGTGAAAGCAATCGATTAGGACTTGAACAATCGATTGACATGAGCCAATCGATTGGGAATTCAGGAAATCGATTGACATACTTGTATTTTATTTGATAGCTAACATATCCATCGAGTGTTACAGGTGGTAATCTGAACCAATCTGAAGGCAATCGATTGATAACCGAAGAGAGCAATCAATTGGCACATCCAGCAATCGATTAACACATGAAGAAATTCAAATTTGTTTCTTTTCTCATGATTAACTAAATTTATATCTGAACATTGTACTTGTATCTATTTTAAACAGTTTACGTTAGACACACAAAAACATAAACTAAGAGCCGTTACCTACCTGTACCTGACTCCGCAACTACGATATTTCACTGATCAACTAAAGGAAGAGGGAATAGAACTAAAAAAATCTACTCTGGAGCATTTAATGACATTCAGAATCATCATCAACCTCTAGATCTTCAACTCTCTCTCTCACAGACTCACAACGGCTATAACCAGACTCAGAGCAATCAAGACTATAAAAGCGTTGAAGTTGAAATTAGTTGATAGAGAGCATTAAAGTGATATCCAACTACCAATTTCCTACTGCAATCAATTCTAATATGAGTTCTCTCAACTGTTCTTCAAACTGTAAACTTATCAGCTCAAGTGTGAGCCAGCCTTGTATTTCTGCTACACTTTTCTATTGAGTGATTTCCTTGGGATAGTGGGATCTCAGAGGAAAGGTTATAATCTTACAAAGTGTAAGGGGGAGAGAATTCGGTGACAGTGAATTCTTACTGAGAGAATTCTCTTGTTGTAAAGGTGTTCAGGAACCTGTTAAAATCTTGATTCACTAGTGGAACCTAACTGATGTTGGAGAACTAGACGTATGTTAGAGTTAGGACCAAACCAGTATAAATTCTCTGTGTTTAATTCCTTTAGCTACATAAAAAGTTTTGAGATACACAATTCACCCCCTTGAGTATTTCCTGCCATTTTCATTCACTACTACAAAAAATAGGTAATGCAGCACTCTTGATCTTAAATGACCAATATAGTTTTGGCGAATCATAATTTTCCTAGATGTAAAAGATTGGGAAGCTATAACAAAATAGGATGAGAGTGTGACATTAGATATATATATATATGTTTTAGTATATTTATATGAATTTGTAAATACCTATAGGATTTAATATCTGCTTAAGCCTCCACAAAGGCCAAAAGCTAAAAAAAAGTTCCTAAAGGCTGGTTTGGTTGCTTGCTAGGTAATACTTCTATTCCTATCTCATGATTAAATATCAATCAATTCATAAATGTTATGTTTCACAACATTAATATAAGCATGAGTTCAATTAGTTTTTCCCCTTGCATGAGTTCAGCTCCCAACCCAAGCCAAGTGATTTCTAGTGGTACACGACTTTATGCACTTAGTTTTATGCAATTAGGTAATGTTATTTCGTCTGACAGAATAGTTGCATGATGATATGCAAGGTTATATTTATTTGTGTTTTGTGACATGCATTATGTATGTTATAGGTAATTATAGATGAAATGTGCTAATACTGAGATTTTTTTGAATCTCACCCCTTTTTTGTGACCACTCTTTAAAGCTGAAGGCATAGAAGGGCTATAATAGGTAGAAAGAGGTATAAAAGAGCATGCTTGCTTGCATATTTTGTATTCACACACACACAACCTGTAGTAGAGATTGTCATGATGGTATATGTGTGTGATTTTTGTATCTATACTTAGTTCTGGCAAATTCTGAAACTTATATAGTTATATGCATTCCTTCGTAAGGAAGTAGATTTGATTCCTACCATAGGTAAGGTCTATCATCAGTAATAACGAAGTTATGATTAATTATTTATAACTAAGTATATTAGTTTAATTAATATTATCGTGAATTAATATTCTCTCAAGTCCTCTCATGATTCGAACTCACCATCCAAATCCAAAATTTAATTCACAGCCTCAAATTCCACTAAGCCGCAAGTTTGTCTTTGTTAGGAATTTGCAACAATTAAATTAAATATTAATAAAAAATATTACTTTATTACTTCATTATTTTCAATGCTATTATAGATCAGGAATTCGGGAATAGGAGTGTTTGAACTGTATCATCAGCATTGGATTATTGTTCTCAAAGGGTGAAGATCAATTTTGTGCTGAGACGTCATATTGGGATTTTACTTTAAAAACAGGAAATACAAACTTCCAATTGGGAAAAATCTGCTTCATGTATCTCATCTTTCTTATATAGATGTTTGAGAGCCTCTCTCATTTGGATTCAAGCAACTGATCTTTTTCAACCAGGCACTTTCCTCACTGTTTTATTCAAAAAATCTGCTAGTTTATTGCTTTCCCTTTCTAAGACATCATCGTTGTTTCAATTTTGTTGCCTTCTTTATTTAGACCTCCTTTACATATTGTATAAATTTATAATTATTCTTATTGATATTATCTTTTTACAAAAAGAAACATGATAGGGAAAGAATATGTGCTAAGTGCATAATATGTAAAAAGACTAAATCTAGAGTCTTGCCATATGACTTGTACACATCATTACCTATACCTAGTGAACTTTGGGTTGACATATCAATGGATTTTGTTTTGGGTTTGCCTAATTTAAAAAGAGGAATGTATTCCATCTTTGAGCCTATTGATAGATTTCAAAAAATGACACATTCAATTGCATGCCCTAAAACTAATGATGCCACATTCATTGTTGATTTATTCTTTAAATAGATTGTGAGACTCCATGGTTTCTAAAAGCATTTTCTCTAATAAGGATATGAAATTCTTGAGTCATTTTTGGAAAGTTTTATGGTGGAAAGCTTCGTCCTAAATTTTTGTTTTATATTGCTTGTCATTCACAAACCGATGGTCAAACTGAAGTTGTTAACAAAACTTTGTCTCAACTGCTTTGAATTGTGATTCAAAAGAACTTGAAAACTTGGGGAGATTGCTTGCTATTAATTGAATTTACATATAACAGGACAATTCATTCATCTAATGATTATTCTCCTTTTGAAATAGTTCATGGTTTTAATTCATTAACTCATTTGGATTCATTACCATCAACTAGTGATAAGAGAGCGAGTCTTGATGGGAAAAATAAAATTGAAACAATGAAGCAACTTCATGATCATGTGAAATAACAAATTGAGAAGAAAAAAGAGCAATGTGCATTCAAGGCCAACAAAGGAAGAAGACTTGTTCTTTGTGAGCCCAGAGATTGGGTGTGTGTGCATATGAGAAAAGAAAGATTTCCAACTCAAATAAAGTCTAAGTAAAGTACAAGTGGAGATGGTCCATCTCAAGTGTTTGAAAAAATCACTGATTATGCTTACAAGATTGACTTTACTAGTGAGTATGATGCAAATTCTCCATTTAACATGGCTAATTTATCTCTTTGCTATGCAAATGAATATTTGAGGATGAATCCTTTTGAGGAGAGAAGTAACGATGTGATCCAACAAGCTGTCTCTTCAACATCATATGATCCTCGGCAAATTCTAAGTGGACCAATCACAACAGAAAGAGCCAAAAGAGTCAAGGAAGCATTAAATGGACTAGTGTAAGAGGCTCAATAAATAAGGATAAAATAACATCATGGTTTTTTTGTAACTAAGTTATATTGATTCCAAAACTATATAATACTAAAATAAGATATTCAATTTAAAAATTTAGTGATACATCATTCAATCCCACCAAGCGATGCAATCTTAGGTTGAAAACCAAGAAAAGGAAAATAATGAATAAATGAGGGCAAATAAATAAAAGATTAAAAAAGGTAGCTTTGTTTGGCTGATAAGGTGAAAATAAATCCACATTTGGAGGTAAAAAAATTAGTTGAGAAAATTACATGGAATGGTTAGACAACAAATCTTAACCAATAGAGAAGGATAAAATACTAGATAATGTATAAAAAATAAGAGATAATCATAAAAAATATCAACAATAATCCAATAGATTTATTATCAAATAAGAATTGAGGATGTTCTTAATTGCATTTCGATTGAAAGTAGAGCTTGGACTAAGTATTATACATGGGAGGGCCTTGATAATATCATTCCAGTGCTTAATATACTGATTATATTTTAATGATTTTTTTTGTGAAAATTATTAATTAATTGACAAATTTGACTTTTGAGTTCATTCTTGTTTGTACTAAGTTTTAGTTGTTTATTTTCTTAGTTAGCAATCAATTTTTGAGTTCTCTAAGTTGAATTTAATGCAAATTAGGTTAGAGTTTTCAATGTAACCTTTAAATACATCATGAGTGTAATTTTGCAATCAGATTTGGATTTTAATGAAAATGAAAAGTTGCATTTCTACACAGTGACTTGAGAGTGGATTCTCTCTAGTGTTCTTCTTAAAACTAACATACTTATCAAGGCTTGATCTGTAACATCCTAAATTTTTAAGTAAGAATGGAATAGAATTCAAGGAATGGGAATGTAAGATGTTGTAGAAGTGGAAATGGAAGGTCTTGAGAAATGGGAAAGAATATAGAAGTAAATCAGGGGAGAGGGGGCTTTCAGCCTCACTCGTCATTGTAAGGAAGACAAGAGAAGGAAGAGCCTTTTTGCCTCTTTCACCGTATTGAGCAAGTGTGCTTGCCATGGCAAGAAATTGCATTCTCGGCAAGGTTCTACCCTACTCGCCACGGTGATCAAACATCCTACCGCGGGGGAGACCACAAAATTTAAAAGCTGACAGGCACTGTTAGTTGCAGAAAATGGATAGAAATAGGGTTTTAGAGAGAGAAGAGGTCGAACCTAGTAAGAGAAAGTTTCCAAATCAAGTTCTACTGGTTTCTAAGCAAAATTAAGGCTTCTAATCTGTTGGTAAGTCATTCCTAGCCACTTTCATCTCATTTTTGATATATTTTTTGTCTATATCAAGGAGAATTTGGGATTTTGTTTTATGAAATCTTAATTTGGGTTAGATCACTCTAATTCATTTACTCTAAATCCTTCTTATGATCAACTAAGGGTTTAATCGGTATGGTTTTGTAGAATTTGGTTTTATATTGAAGTTTTGTTGGTTGAAAGTTTGAGAAATTAGGATTCTTTAGAGATCTTGATAAATTTGGGAAGTTTATGTTAATTGGTGATTTATATTGACTAATTGATGTTGGTTGAAGGTTTTAATGGGTTAAGATTGTTGAAATTTGAGATATATAGACTTGAAGGTTTAGGGTTTTGACCATAGAGGCTATTTTGACTAAGCTATAAAGATTTAGAGATCTAATAATGTTGCAATTGATTGATAAATCTTATTTGAGGATAAATTGAGGTTTAATTGGTTTGGAATCTTGATTTTGGTTGACTTTAGAAGATGACATATTTCGATGAAATGACTAAGTTATGGAATTCGAGGATTTGATGTGTTTTGAGGATAATGATGAGTCATTGAGGTCTAATAAGCCTTGATGAGTTTAATTAACATAAATGAGTCAAGTAATCTTAGTTAATTGTATAGAGTACCAATTGGAACTCTAGAGGGGATTAATTCCCTAAGTATTATGTCTAGTCATTTGGCTAATTAATTGTTGGGAAAATTTCAGTTTACCCCCACAGTAGTGAATTAATATCATTTTCCCCCAACTTTCTGAAGCTTCATTAAGACCCCAAGGGGGCAAAGTGGTATTAATTCTGGAAGGCTCAAAGACCATTTTACCCCTGAACAAGAAAGCAATAAATTGAAGAAGAGGGGACTGATATGAGAGAGAGGGACTAAACTTGCAAGGTGAAGCAAACCCTACACCTTCACACCATCACTTACTCACTGCGCCATCTGCAGCCATCTCCATCGCCACGATGCGCCTCGTCATGCCTTCGCCATTGTTTCCGCTACATCTGGAAACGCTGTCATTTACCTCTGTCTCTCCATCTCTGCCTCTTTGCTCTATTGGCCATTAGCATATGGGACTCTTGCTAATTCTCTTTGCATCTCACCATCACTTACTCACTGCGCCATCTGCAGCCATCTCCATCGCCACGATGCGCCTCGTCATGCCTTCGCCATTGTTTCCGCTGCATCTAGAAACGCTGTCATTTACCTCTGTCTCTCCATCTCTGCCTCTTTGCTCTATTGGCCATTAGCATATGGGACTCTTGCTAATTCTCTTTGCATCTCTGCTCTCTCTTGCTTTGCTGTCTTTTTTTTATACATAAAATGAAAACACAAAACTAAATTACATCAAAATTAGAAGGTTCGCTGAAGACCTTCCTAAAATTGTCTAGTGTAAGCCTAGTGCTTCCTTAGCCACTCTACCTAATTTTGACTCCCTACTGCATAACTTGACTATAACTGATTTGTCCTGCTGAATGTTCCTTCGAATTACTTGAAGCTATCTTGATAGTTTCTCACATGGATCATCTTCCATCTCAAGAGCATCAATTACCACTGAACAATCACAAGGCGCTTCCACCTAGTGAAAGCCCAAGTCCCATGCTAGTTTGAAGCCCCATGTTAAACCCTAAAGCTTCGGCCATTACGCTACTCCACTGACCTAGAGTTATTTTTGTTCTTTTTTTTCTAGCTGTGGTTGAAATTGCAGAGATTACCCTGCTGAAGATGAGGCTTTTATGAGAAATAATCTAATTTTTTAGAAAAATTTATTGATTATTCTATGCTTCTAACACGTCACTGGTTGTTTATCTGATTCTTCAATTCAAATATCTATACATATGTGAAGGAGTTAGGATCATAATGTGGATATTCATATGCTGAAGATGAGGCTTTTTGTCTATGTTTCTCTATTTTTCCTCATGTGGTTTCTTTTCCAAGTTTTGATTATCCCAACAACTATCCAAAAAAATATTAATATAGATTTACCAACTTTTTTGTTGTTGTTATTACGGATTTCTTGTGTTGCTAACCGTATATGTGAATATAAATGATTTTAATGGTACAAATATTCATCAATTGATAATGTTGTAGTAGCAATATTATTGCTGAGTAAGATTCTACATTGTCCAATAGCACCTTTAATTTTCTTCTGAGCTTTTGGTTTTTCTTTTACTTGTATATTATGGATCATCTGAGATATATTTTGTATATGTGAGGCTGCAGCAATTCGAATTGAACCAAATGCTATGGTAAAAGGGACTTTCTGGGTTCATGGGGAATTTGATATTGGTAAGATGTTTAAGACTATTACTGTTGTGCCATTTGGTTACAGTAATAAGGTCTTTTCTTTTTTTGTCTCTTTGAGTTGCTGACTTGTCTAGCTTGCCACACCATGATTTCATTTTCTTTTTCATAAATAGTTTAGTTAACAAAGCTTTTATATATAACCACAAAAGTTCTTTGATTAGATACTTGTCTTGTTGATTTAGTTCATCATGAGGCATTACTATTAACATTTAATCATGGTTTTTAGTGATGTATCATAACCATAACTCTATTTTAGTTTTGAAGATAAAGGATAATGGTCCAAGGACTGTAAAAGATGTCAAAAGTCTATGGAAATCTCAGTTGGAAGCATGTTTTACTGCTGTTTCCTTTGTTCACTGTTAAATCAAAATTGCACCATTGCATTGATAGATAACCACAAAAGTGCTTTGATAGGCAATTTTGAAATAATCCAAATTGCACCATTGCTTATTAGTTTATGTGTTCAATTGATATGAATCTCTTAAAAGTTGATGTGTTTGTGTGTTATTTTTTTTGGGTGTATGAAGATGGAGCAGAAAGATAAAGAAAGGAAACAAAAGGTTCGTGTTAGTGGATGGAAAAGGTTTAGGAAAGATTTTGCTAAAGGCAACAATATGAGGAAGAAGCATAAATTCAAAGATGCCTCCACAACCGCTGCAAAAGAGTGGAAGAAGTTGGGAGAAGACCATAAGGACATTTATAAGACAAATGCGTTGATGACAGACATGGAGAATGATTACTCTATGCCCCTTGATCAATGATCCTTCACTAGAAAATTTATGGTGCTTGCTTCCTTCATTAAAGGGAACAAAAATTTACATCAGAGGGTGGAGAAAACTGGCTTCGGGCATTTGCTAGATATAAATTTGCAAAAGATTCCACGAGAACTTTGCAAGGAGTTGATGGCTGCATATGACCCACCATCCAAGCTTATGCGAATTAGAGGGAAGAGAGTAAAAATAAAGCCAAGCATGTAGAGAAACTTTTTGGATTAAAAAATAGTGGATTGAAAATGAATTTAGATGTGAAAGACACTGAATTTGATCAGGTAGTAAGAAAATATGCCAAAATGTCCTTTAAAAATCTTTTAGAGAAGATAATGGATGAAGAAGAAGATGAAATGTTTGAGTTCCACTTTATTCTTTACACACTAGGGATATTTCTTTGTTCTATGAGAAGTGCTAGTGTGAGTCAAAAGTTGTTAAGGATAATGTCATTCATGAATAACAGATGGGAAAAAGTCAATTGGGCTGCATTAGTGCTTGAGGAGTTGAGTAGAGAAATACAACAAAAAAAGGACAACAAAGGAAAGTAAAGGCATAGGAGTTCAAAAGTGTTGGGGGCTATATTTATTTTTCACTGGTAAGAGTGTTTTTCTATGAATGATAAATTAATTAGATATGGTTGTGTTTTTAGGAAAGGTGTCACTATATAATAATGGGTTGTAATTTTTTTACCTTTTTAGGTTTACTTCCTCCATATGTTTGCACTAGAAAATGAAGTGCCCCGTCGAGAAGATGCTATTAAGCACTGGAATGATAAAGCAGTTAATAGTAGGTTAAGCTTGAAAAAGAAAGTTGTTATGGAGTTTTGTTTAGTCATCCCAATTTATATGAGAGGTCACAATCCATGTGGGGAACAATTCCAGGATTGGAACATCCTGTGAGTATAATTGAAGTTGATAAATGTGATCATGGTTTTGTTTATGTTAGGACACTAAAATTTGTTGGCATTTTGCAGGAGCTTAAGGAGTTGTATGATAAGTTCAATATTAAATCGAACAATTACATGGCATTAATGCAAAAGTTTGTACGAGATAAAATCTTGAAGTTACAAAGCAAAATTGTGAGCACTGGAGGAGAATATAAAAGCTTAAATGACTGCAATGACAAGGAATCTGGTGAGAATAGAAATGCCAATGATGCACTTTCGAGAGAAAATGAATATGACGAAGAAGGTGAAAAAGTATCAAGTGAAGGAGAGGAAATGAACATGAAGAGGGAAACAATGATATAAATGAAGGTGATGAGGAAGTAGATCAAAGTGAAGAACATAAATGCAAAGGAAAAGGGTCAAAACTTCAACTACCACAACCAACAAGGAGGTCAACAAGATTGAAGATCCCAACAGTCAAATCTCCACTTGTCGTAACTAATATAACAAAGGCTAAAGTGGGTGTAAAGAACAAAGTGTATATGTTATGCACAGATTGTTCAAAAGATGAGGAACAAGAGTAAGTTAATTTTTATGAAGTTTATAAGGATTAAAAGGGTATGCATAGTAGTGTTTTGTTAGCTTGATGAGCTTGGTGTGTGCCATGTTTGTCATAGGGTACTAGTTGAAATCTTTGGGCAGAGTGCAACACTGTTGGAGTTGCAAGTGTTTGGTCCTTAGAAGTGGATAAGTAAAAGAGTATGAGAAATGTTAAGGTTGAATCTTAATGAAAAATCTTATGTGCAAAAATGATGTAACTTTTGTTGTTTAATAAATTTTCAGATAATGGTATTGATAGCCCATGTCTTAAATGGTGAACAAAAAGAACATAGTTCTAGAGTGAGGAGGCACATTTTTCATGCAGATTTTATGGTGAGTAAAATATGTGGTAGGGCATTGAAATGACCCTATTTTTTATAGTATGTATTGTATAAGCGATATTGCAGACACTCTTAGCATGATATTCTTCTTGAGTTGCTACTTTTTTAGTGGTAGTGAAAAATTGATGAACTTGTGTTTTCCACTTAGTACAAATGTTGATTTGAGAAGCTTTATTTTAACCAGAATAAGAAGTGATGTGTACCTTATATAATCTAATTGAGATATTTGATGTATGTCTTAGATTTTGGATATTCATAGTTACTAATTGTTTACAATTACGTATTCATCATTCATATAGAATTCATTGGAGGATTTCATTGTTGTATGACATCATAATAAATAAGAAGAAAAAATAGGATCTGCAAAAATGCATAAAGGAATTATTACTTGAGCAGTTGGGTATAATCTGGCAGAATGTGATGACATCTTTAGACCAGTTTTAAGGGATGAGCATTGGTTTTACCTTGTCATTGAACCAAAGACTCTAAAATTTTCTATGTTAGATTCTCTTCCTAGATACAATTGAGACATTAAAAAAAAGCATAGGATTGCTGAATCTTGTGTATGTTCCTCAGCCATTCTTATTGAGTGAATGCCATTATTTTGTAAATTTAAAAGCATATGATGACAACAATATGTGACATATACATTTCATTGCATAGAGGGAGAACTTCATTAAAATTCTAAAGACTTTGAAGCCCGAACAGGAGTCATTGGCTAAGGATCGAGTAAAGGACGAAATCATTTATCCCAACGTTCCAAGACTAGAGAACATGTGAGATGTTATTGTTTCTATTCATGAGACATGTCAATTTTTTTCAAAACTAAATTTTTGACATTTGCAATTTTGTTGTAGCTATGATTGCGGGATTCATGTCATAACTTATTTGAAAGAGTGGCCCCACATGGAACACCTTGATTGGCCTAAAATGACCATGCCACATTATATAGCAGTAAGAAGCATGTCATATGTTTATATATGTGTAGCATTTGTAGTCAATGTTCACAATGTCCTAAACAATGCTTGGCATATCTTTTTTTTGTGTAGGAACGACTTTGTAGATTGAGGAAAGACTACTTGTGGTGGCTTATCAAGCATCCAACAAATTCAATCAATGACGCTGCAACAAAGTTACTCAAAATAGGAAAAACTTATGGGACAAGGAAGAGATAACTTATCATTATTAATACTTCTATTGAAACTCTAATCCATTTTGGCATCCAAGCGTTGTGCCACTTGGGTTATGAGTTGATGTTAGTATACTAGTCTTTTGGCAATTTGTGTCTTGCTCTTTCGTGCTCAAGGGTTCAAGTGGATAGTCTAATTCTTTGTTTAGCTTTCTTGGGATGATCATATTTTAGATTGGTTGTGGGTTTGTGGGATCTTTCCCTAGTGGGTTCACACCATAACTTCACTCTATACTTTCCCATCTAAGATTCTTTGCAACATCTTCAGGTTTGCAAAGGCTGGGCAATTCTTAGGTCTGCTCTCAAAACACTATAACACAATGGAATACCAACCATGATAGAAAGAGTTCAAGTTACCAAAACCAAATGAGAAAACTATCATGGTTAGAAATAGTTTTCCTTACTTTACAAATCCTACCTTAATAGAAAAGAAACTTTCTAAAAACATTGGTCTGTCATGGATATTAAAACTTTTCTTAATATTTTCAAAAGCTAACCATGTTAGAAAGAGAGACTTAACATGGTTAATAAAACCAACCTATAAACAAACATCTAACTATGTTAGAAAAGAGTACACCTAACATAGTTATTTAAAATCTTTAAAAATCCTTTCAAGTGCTAACCATGTCTAAAAAAGGAAATAACTAATATGGTTATAAAAATCATCTTAAACCAATATAGATAACTATGTTAGAAAAGGCTTCCTCTAACATAGTTGATAAAAATACTTGTAAATCACTTTCATAACTTAACCATGTTAGAAAATGCTTAATCTAACATAGTTATTTAAAAATCAACTAAAATTTCAACTTGCCACTCGATACATTCACAACCAAAACAAACGTTCACATCAATCACACATTTATTACCATATATTTTATTTAGGTAATTTCTTACCTTTACATCACAACCCATAATACATCCGTTTACCATAACATTTAGTCATCGTGACCAACCATCATCTTATGGCTCACACACCACTACCATTCACCACAATTCACACGCTCCACATAACATTCACAAGTATTCCATAATACTTGAAACCACTTACAACGTTTCATCATAAGCAACAATATATAATTCACTGAAATGCACATTGGTTTTAGTACTCAATAACAATGTATTCAACATTAATCCAAATGTAACAACACATCATCCGCTAGAATGCACATCGGCTTCAACACACAATATAGGAATATTAGATAACAGTAATCCAGGTTTCCATAAACATAAGTCCTAAATAAATACAAGTCAGAGTGCCACATAATTACATAAATGTAAATATGTTTTAAGAAATGGCAAATATATGATCCAACACAGTAAACCGGACTATCTTTTCGGCCCTTTCCTTGCACCACCAACAACCTAACTATCATCTGAAAAACATTAAACCAAGGGAGTAAGATAATTGTCTCAGTAACACACCACCCTACTCTACGTACATATAAGTGTATGCTAAGAGGGTCTCAAGTGGGAGTTAATACATAATACATCATCAAATCATATTGAAATCCTATGCAAAATGTAACATATCAATATATCGTTGTACTCATACATCATCACATTTCAACATACATTTTCAAATTTTATATCATTGTACTCTCAAATGCATCTTTTCAAAACCATAGAATGATATAAGTAAATAATCACCCTAGCCCATCCCTTGGGACAAACATTGCCATTTTAATATGGTTCTATCTCTTAGGGTCTTAAATGAAATATAGAAGGTGGACCTATCCTTTGGGGTCAAGTCCCATCCCTTGGGGACTAAACCACTCAATGTAAGTTGAGGATTCACATCATGGGATGTTTAGAAACTCTTGAATCCATAATGTTCAATGCACATTTATCATGCTCAACAACATCTACAACATGCTAGGGGTGACTTCTTGTCCCTTCACCACTCAACCACAATTCACAAAATAACCTCATTAACCATTTGTCATTTTCCAACTCAACCACATCATGTAGCTACCTTTTCACAAATATATCATTTTCCAACATATCACATGCTTCAAAACTTTCACAATTACACTTCCGACCAGACCTTTTGTAGAGCAAAATAACTTCTCACAAGTGGTCTTGTAAATAAACCAATATAGCAAAGTAAGTTCACAAACCTCTTGTTGACAGACGCAAACATGTATATAAAGTGGAAAGCAATTACCTCTTGTAGACCACTCAAGAAACTCAAACACAAACTCCTTAGCCACCCTTCAACACCAACTTTACAAAGAGTATGATACATGAATAACAAGGTAATTTCACTAGTCAATATGACCAACTCACATAATTAAAGCATTAGCTCCCCTAGAGTCCCAGTTAGTCCTCAAGGCAATTTCACTAGTTTTTCTTTACTCCATTATGTTATTTAGTCCATTTAGGTTCCTTAGGAACCCATAAACTAACAATGGTTTCATAACTTCTAAAATCTCTCACTCCCATAACTTAGCCATTTCACTAGAATATGTCCATTTCAATATCTTAATTTATGTCCATTTTTCAAAGTCAAAAGTCAAATTAATAATAATAATAATAAAATAAAGTTTATATGACAAAACTGATTACTATACTTTTGTAAGTATTCTAATTTTTTTCACAATAATAATAATAATAATTTTCATATCTTCTTCCTTAGCTCTTCTTGTTTCCCCATTTCTTAATTTGTTTCTCACTTGGAATTGGTTCCTCTTATTTGTTAGGATTTCCTTCATATATAATATATATATATATATGGAACAAGTTACAACATCGAATGAACCATTGATCAAGTTCTGTTTTTTTTTCTTTTTTCGCCCAATATCGTTTGAATTTGTCGACGATGATGGGACACGGAGGGGTTTTGGTCAGATCAAATTGGGGTGTGTGTGTGACTACTGGCTGGGCAAACCGTCTCTAACAATTAAATTAAATAGCTCAATAAAGAAATACTGTACAACTGACATATTCATATTATGTACAACATGGTTTTTCTATATAATTTGATTTGATTGATAGACATGTAGTTGAAATGATATATCGACAGGCATGCGTATCTAGAGTGGCTATTTCATTATTTAAATAGTTAATATTTGATTTTTTAAATATAAAAATATTTTAATGGATATATAATCTAAACCATTTAAATTATATATATATATATATAAAATCTAAATATGCTTAACTCTCTCAATTCATATTTTCTACTATGCAGAGAAATTAGTACTGCTTAAAATTTATATGAAATTGATTACCCATATCTCATTTTGAAGCGCTTAAATATAATATAAATATACATACATGCATGCATATCACGTGAACAGTTCAGCTCAAATAAAAAATACTTCTTCCGTTTCTAAATATAAGATCTATTTACTTAATTTGATTAGATTAAAGACGTTAGTTAAGTTAGTTAAAATTACGTGATATTACCAAAGCACATTTACTAATTGCCTTTATTCCAACCCTCCCTTACTCACTTGATTTTTAATTAAGAGTTTCAATTTGAATAATTTGAGAAAAAATTGAGATAAATTAGAAAAATGTTAGCAAATTTACCTCTTTAAAGATGTCTTATATTTAGAAATGGAGCGAGTATCACATGAATAATTGAATGTGGTCGATTAAATTAATGACTGTACTGTCACGACTTTTTCTGCCAAGCATGCAATATTTGAATCCGCTGGTAAGATGACTTTTTCTTTCGGCTCAAATTAATGCCACTTCTAATCTCATGGTGGATTGACCACTTGCTCTTCATGTTTTTTCAATGACTTGACAGTGATTAGTGCCAAGTCAAGGCCAAACTACATTTATAAATTATAAATAATGTTATTCTTTATAAACACAAAAAATAGGGATTTATTTACATCTGATTTATGATAAAAAAATTAGTTCTTATAATTAATCATGAAAAAGGAAAAGCATGGGGAATAGGACTGCGTTCAATGAAGGACCTTTATATTAGAAAGGGAAAATTTCATTTAAGGACCACTGTAGACAATTAATGTAAAAGAAGGACCACAAAAATCTGAAATTTCACTGCAGGACCTAGGTCCTTAAATGAAAAAAAATTGTTGTGTGAAAAGACCTAAAAGCCCTTCCTCGTGCATATGTCGATTTCCTTGTGCATATGGCCATTTCCTTGTGCATATGACCATTTCCTTGTGCGTGGCCAATTAATTTCAAATAAGGACCTATGCAAAAAGTCTTCTGACGCTGACACTGACGCTGACAGGCTGACGCTGACGCTGACGCTGCGTACTTCTTTGGCTGACAAAGTACTTCCTCGTGCATATGGCGATTTCCTTGTGCATATGGCCATTTCCTTGTGCATATGGGCATTTCCTTGTGCGTGGCCTGGACATAACACATTATAAGGGATTTTCAGGCCACGCACAAGGAAATGCCCATATGCACAAGGAAATGCCCATATGCACAAGGAGTAATTAATTGGCCTTATAATGTGCTATGTCCAGACCACGCACAAGGAAATGGCCATATGCACAAGGAAATCGTCATATGCACAAGGAGCAATTAATTGGCCATATGCACAAGGAAATGGCCATATGCACAAGGAAATCGTCATATGCACAAGCAGCAATTAATTGGCCTTATAACGTGCTATATCCAGGCCACGCACAAGGAAATGACCATATGCACAAGGAAATGGCCATATGCACAAGGAGTAATTAATTGGCCATATGCACAAGGAAATCGCCATATGCACAAGGAAATGGCCATATGCACAAGGAGTAATTAATTGGCCTTATAATGTGCTATGTCCAGGCCACGCACAAGAACATGAGCATATGCACAAGGAAATCGCCATATGCACAAGAAAATCGTCATATGCACGAGGAAGTACGTTGTCAGCCAAGGAAGTACGTTGTCAGCGTCAGCGTGTCAGCGTCAGTGGTCAGCGTCAGAAGACTTTTGTTGCATAGGCCACGCACAAGGAAATGACTATATGCACAAGGAAATTGCCATATGCACAAGGAAATCGCCATATGCACGAGGAAGTACGTTGTCAGCTCAGTGGTCAGCGTCAGAAGACTTTTGCACAGGTCCCTATTTGAGATTAATTCACAAGGGCTTTTAGGTCTTTTCACACAACAAATTTTTTTCATTTAAGGACCTTGGTCCTGAAGTGAAATTTCAGATTTTTTTGGTCCTCATCTGACATTAAATTGCTACAGTGGTCCTACAATGAAATTTTCCCTATTAGAAACTTGGGGAGTCCCGCATTATTATGGTAAATTTATGACTTTGTCATAAAAAAGTTATAAAGAAAATAAATTAAAGGTATGTTGCAAGAAGGAAAGAAAGGAGAAAAGACTAGTTTAGGGCATGGTTTTGAAAGCCAGACCAGACCGTATGGTCGGAAAGGTCCGGCCGTCACCTGGTGAACACAATGGCTTGGATTTTGTTGTTGAACCATTTGGATGGTTGGTCTGGATTAGGTTGTTCGGGACCGCTTGTTGAGCCGGAACCCGGAGTGGGTTTGTGAAAACCAAATGGGTCAACATTCCTTTATTTTCAAAGCTTTTTTGGTGACTGAAAACAAGTGAATAAGAAAAATAATAAGATGATGATAATAATGAAAGGGGAATGGAGAAGAAAGATGAATAAAACAACTAGCCCTCATTACCTGATTGAAGATTTTTATTTGACTTTTAACCTCCATTTTTAATATCATGGTCCTATGATTTCTGTGGTACTATATAATCTTCTCAACTTTATTTCTAATTTCAGATCTATTGTGAATGAAATGCTGATAGACTCAGATAAAAGAGAGTGAAATGCCATAAACCATAGCTGATAAATGAAAAAAAAGATGTGAAACTAATGGTGAATTTTTCTCTTGTTCAAATATCAACGGATCAGATTAGTTGTGTATAGTTAAACTTCTTCCAATGCACACATTTTCCCATATCTATATCTAAGCTTTTCACTCATTCATATCCAAGTACACCCTTCTCATACAAATCTTACTTTTTTTTATACTTCTAATATTGGAACCTTTTAAAATCCACCATGTATTAGTAGTGTTTGTTTTACTTGATCAATGGATATTAATTGAAGCCCTGGTAATAGTTCTCCATATTCAAATTATATAGTTTATAGTCATTATTATGCTCTTTTTCAATTATAAAAATATATTAAAGTTATCAATATTTATTAATTTTTATGGTAAACATTTTTAATGCTATATATATTATTGTTCATTATCCTGTATATATTATATATAAAAATATTTTAATTTAATTATTATGTTACCGGTTCGACCGAACGGCCAAACTGTTCCAACCATTTGGACCATGATCCGCTCACATTTCCTGCTTGACTTCCGGTCTGGCTTTCAAAACATTGGCTTAGAGTGACCATTAATACTAAAAACACTTTAACAGTCAACTTGCATTAGAAAATCTTTTTTGAGTGATGATTGTAATTAAGAAAAGTATTTATAGATAAAATTGTAACAAAATTTACTCTTAACTACCATGTTATTGAAAAAATCTTCACATCCTCCACCATTTAATATAAGATTTATTTGATTTTTTAGAAGATTAAAGAAACTAAATAAGTTACTCAATCATAACGTATATGGTATATTATTAGATTATATATTAGTTTATAAGTGAAACAAAATAGCTTAAAAAAAATATTGATAAATCAATTTATAGTGATTTATTTAAATTTTTATTTGTTGCT
This sequence comes from Mimosa bimucronata, assembly GCA_037074515.1. NCBI lineage: Eukaryota > Viridiplantae > Streptophyta > Magnoliopsida > Fabales > Fabaceae > Mimosa > Mimosa bimucronata. Next base: position 11,628,528 of record CM073446.1, read on the forward strand.
CCTCATATTTCAGGAGTGAGTTTCTATCTAATATCCTTCAATTTACTTTTCCCAAATTTGCAATAATCAAGCAACTGAAGCCAAATTCCGAGCAATACCTCTTATCTATTTTTCCCCCTTCCACATTACTCTGGGACACTCAACACCAGGTGCTTACATTTTGGGCATTGAGTTCACTGAATTAATCCGGGTTTCCATATTTTCTTATTCAAATTCTATATCCGTCTTGAATTGATACCTGATCTGCTTGGGTAAATTGAGCCTAAATTAGTTCCCTATTTGATTTTATCCATATTGTTTGATGATGCAGTTGTTATATGATATAGTTTTGTGCTTTGTCAATCAAGTCACCTTTTTTAATTTTGGGAATATGTTTAGGTAGATACTTGATAGCTCTCTCCATGGATCTGCAGGATTTTATTTTCCGGGCTCGAGTGTTGAAACTTTACATGCAAGCTTTGAGAACTGCTCGGCGAGCCCCCTCTTCTGCTAGAGGTGTGTGATCTTATTTGAGCAATACTTTTATGTAAATGGTATTGTGAGTTTATAGTGGAAGTTTAACTTGTTGGCGTGTACATTGGGTGTATTTTTGAGACCGTTAATGGTTTTGTTTGCCATCTTGTACGATTAATTGAGACTCTTGAATGATTATTTTACCACATCACTTGACATTTTTCATAAAAATGCATATGTTGCAGGTTTCCATTCACAACTAAGCAGTGTCTAAGTTTTCTTAATGTAGGATGACTAGTCAGGAACTCATGCCTTGAGTCACTCAATTTTTGGGATATATTGTCAAGACTTTTCTTTCACTTAAACGTGTATGAACTTTGAACAAAGTGAGTGCTCAGTGAGATAAAGAGGGGGATTTCTCTAGGAAGTTATTCCGGATTAAATGCACTTTCATTGGATTATTTGATTCCCTAATTCAGATAATTTGTGACCTGCCTCTTAAGAGAGTATTGAGAATCTATAGAAGAGAATTTGACTGTGCATTCTGTTCCTTATTATGTCTAATTGCGATAATTAACATTGATAAAAATATACGATGTTGGTCAAGGTTCCTCTTAGATTGGATACACCTGATCCTTTGACTTAGTTTGACTAATAGATTAAATGTGTTCTCTTTTTAACGAATGCAATGGACTGCACAGCTGAATTAAGTCAGACCTTTAGACAAGAGATGGAAAATAACAGAAACTGTAATGACAAGCAAAGGATCCGTTATTTGGTTAGTGATAAATTAGAAAGATTGAAACGACTGGATGAAATGCTTGACATGCAAGGTGGCTGATGGATTGGTATGTAAGAGCAAATCTCCGCATTTGAGCCATCTGTAACGTTCATTTAACATGCATAGCATTTCGAGGTGATAAGGGAACAAAAATAGAAAAGAAAAAAGGAAACGAGCTGAATTATTGATTTCTTGTATCCGTGACAATTACTACTTTTATGTCTCTTGTATCACTTACAGTTTATGGCTTGTTATTTTAATGCTTGTTACCCCATTATTTCAATGACTTGGGTTCAGTTGACCTGGAGACTTTAATCAACAGGGATACGGAAATCTGAAAGAGAAGATGAGTGGACAACTCAGAGGTTACAGACAGGTTCCTTCGGATTTGTTTTGATGATCAAATTCTGTGACTTTTATGCCTCATGTTTCCCACCATTTTTTGTATGTCCCGACCATTGCTTGTATTGGGAACGTGGGATGTAATGAAAAATTCTCCCATTTAAATGTTCAATTCATTATCCAACCATCAACTAGAGGAGTAAAAGGTAACACTGCAGGATACCAAATTTTAAACTACTCCAATAATTCTATTCTCTCTTTTTCCTGATGAATTCCAATAATTCTATTCTAATCACATATATATTGCACAATTTAGACTTTTGATCCATGTTACTTGTGAATAGTTTCAAAATTTAAATTTTTGCTTGTGTATGCAATTATGCATATTCAATTTCATAACTTCAATTATGGACTTCTTACATATAAAATATCAATATGAAAATCCAATCAGGCAACTTAGATTTACAGTCCATCCTCTGCAAAAACATTGTCATTGCCTCTCCTCAGAAACTTCAAAGATTCCCCTGTTATAAAGTGAACTTAAATGTACAAGGTTTAACTCGGATTGTGATTCTTGGCCCTAAACCCTAAAACACCAAAAAGAAGTAATTCCTCCATTTAAAGAGGACACATAGAAGAATCTAGTATATCAAATCATTCATCACAACGTTAGTAAGATGAATTCTAGTAGTCATTAATGTAAAGATTAAGCATACTTCTATATGGAACGAGTGACAAATCCCCTGTCAACCATTTTATCCACCAACTCCTCATGCTTCTTCAACTGTCCTGCCTTCCTCAGCTCGTTCAGAACCATCTCATATAGCCCTTGACTCGGTTTGATGCCCTTCTCTTCAACCATCTCTCTCAGCAACTTGTACGCATTGTTCCAATGTCCCATTCCACAATACATTGTGATCAACAAGCTGTAAGTATTCACGTTAGGCTCCACTTCATTCTCTTCCATTTCCTTCTTCATTTTGAGTACCATATCAGTAGATCTCGCATAAGTGAACATGCCCATTAATATATTGTAGGTCAGAGTATTAGGGTCACACTTGAGTTCCTTCATCTTAGCATACAACCTATGAGCGCCATTTATATCATGTAACTTAGCCACACATCTGAATAAAAGATTAAAAGTAGAAGCATTAGGAGCACACCCTTTCTTCACCATTGAATTCAGAACTTGCATAGCTTCCTCAAGATTATCATCCTTACAATGTGTCTCTATAAGGAAATTATAGGTAATAGTATCAGGATCACACCCAAGTTTCTTCATTTGATTATAAACTTGCAATACCTTCTCAGGCCTTCCAGCTTTAACATGAACACGCATGAGATTGTTAAAAGTAATGGAATTTGGATCACAACCCACATCTATCATCTCAGAAAAAACATCATGAGCACGAGCAATTTGCCCACACCGACATAATGAATCAATCACAATGCTATAAGTATAAACATTAGGCTTAATCCCAGCGATCTTCATCTCCCCAAACACACGCTCTGCCTCCGAAATATTACCTGCTCGGCACCAACCACGAACCAGGTTGGTATACACAATCACATCAGGCTCAAATCTGTGCTTCAAGCTATCAAAAAATGACTGCGCTTCACTTGCCCTTCTCTTCTTACACAAAATACTAATTACAACTGAGAAGGCAATCTTATCAGGCGTGCAACCGTAATCTTCCATACGATTAAAAGTATGAACCGCCTCGGCAGGCAATCCAGCTCTCACATATCGCCGTACAAGTAAAGAGAAGGTCTCAATAGTAATTTCGACACCCCGGGATTTCATCAAATCGATGAGATTCCAGGCTAAATCAAAGTGCTTGAGTTTTCCGGCAAGGTCGATCATCTCGATGTAGGGTTCCGGCGAGGCGGGGAAATTATCGGAGGTGGTGGCCCAGTTGAAGAAGGCAAGGGATTGGAGGAAAGGGATGCCATGACGGACGGCGCCGCATTTTTCAAGGGTGCGGTGGACGACCGTGGGGGAAGGAGGGTGGTGGGAGGAGATTTGAGAGAAGTTGAGGGAGAGATCGGGGATTGTGAAATGAGGGGTGGTGGGTGGGATGGCATTAGGGTTAGGGTTTTTGCGGTAATGGTCTTTAATTAAAGAATGGAATTTGTCAGCTAAAAGGGTTTCTTCAGGGGATAAGGAAATGTTTTGGGGTGCTTCATCGAAGTCTAGTTGAGGAGTAGATTCTGAAACTAAAGCTGAAGAAGAGGAAGAAGAAGAGTAGGATTTGGAGGTGTGAGCGAGAGAGTGGCAGAAGCGTAATCTGGAACTGAGGAAAGACATGGATGGATGGAAGGAAGATGATAGTTTACTTCACTTGCAGAGTTTTTAGTTGCCTTCCCTGCTTTCCAGTTTTGGTGAGGCCTGTTCGCTGTCAACAGAGCTGAATAAGGTTATGGACACATTATGTTATGACTCATTTTGAATGCAAGCCAATTAATTAAAAACGGACATGCTATTCATCTAAATCAACTTCCATTCCATCTAGGAAAACTAAATGACATTCTATCTAATTGTAGATTAACAATTCACATGCTATTGAATAGATCTTCTAAATCAACTTCCATTCCTTGTAGAATTACAAACCACACTTAACAGAGTGAATACCTTTAACACTAAAATTTCAAATTATTAGAAATCAGTTTCCTACTACAACAACTTCGTAACAGATTCAATGGAAATGATAACTCTAATCCCACAACCACCTCATACCACCAACTACTCCACAGGCCACAGAATTTCAAGCTTTACACCTTACTTCTACATATAACTAGGACCATCCTCTTACAAATGGGGCTTCAGATCAATCTTCACGCAAAAGAGCCAAACAGACCCAAATCAACACTATATTTGACTCCCTTTTCAGGTTAATGTAAAAACTGAGATTTCCCATTTTGAAACCATCACCCCTGCTCCCAATAGTCACAATTTGGAGAATAAGATCAATCAGAAACCATTCATTACACGTCTATATATCTATATTACACTGGCTTCCTACAGTACTTAACAATTTGCATTGCTTAAATCTCAATTTCTGCTAAAAAGAGGAAATATCAAACAGGGCAGTGCAAAATTAGCTCAAAATCATCATGTAATCCCTCCAACGGACATACACACATAAGAAGCAACTCCAATTCACTGATAAGCACTCCTAAACACTGAAAAAATTTAAATCAGAAGTCAGAGTTTTTCCACAGTGACAGCAGCAGAAACAGGAAAAAGAAAACAACAGCGAAAAATCCATGAACACCAAAATTTCACTCAAAGTATAAGCTCTAGCTTTTGTTTTAATCAGTTGAAACCCCCCCCCCCCCCCCCCCAAAAGATTCAGTCTCAGAAAGCAACTAATCATCGGACAACTGAGAATAGAAACATGGTGGAGCCATACCCAAATCTGAGCACCGAACTGAATGCAGGTCCTTGCTGCGTTCTCTCTCGCTCTCTCTCTGAAGGAGCACGGTGAAGAATGAGGGCACGAGTTTGAGAGGGAAGGAAAGAAGGAAAATTGTAGGGTTTGGGAAGCGAAATGACAATAATGCCCTTTACATATAACTATAGATATTTTTCAATCGAGGGTGCTATGGTCTTTTCATGTTTTAAATTTTTATATTTTCCACTTAAATTCTTGAAAAATAAAAGATTTAATTATTTTCAGCCTTATTAACTCTTACAAGTAGGGGTGTTCATGGGACGGGACAGGAACGGGACGACCCCATCCCGTCCCGTCCCGAAGAAAGGGCGGCGGGACAGGATTCCTATCTCGTGTCCCGTCCCGTCCCGGACTTATCCCGTCCCGTTTGGGACGGGACGGGACATTCCCGAAGTTTTTTTTTTACTTTTTTCATGATTTTTTTTGCTATTGTTGAAAAAAATAATAAATTAATAGCAAGTAATTGTATCAAGCTCATTGGAAAATCATTATCCAGAAATGGAAAAAGCTTACTAGAATTTATGTTAATTGTTTCATCTATTTATATAATCTACCTCTACAGAAATTAATCTGGAAGAAAACTCGTAGACAAATACACTTTTTGATGTTTTTTCCTTTTGCCCCTTCCTTTAGTCTTAATTAATAAGGTTATAATGTTAAGGTGTTGGATTCAGTGGAAGTCGTTGTTTGAACAAAAAAATGGTATACAGTTGGCAAGTCGCTGTACATAACAATGTTTGCTTTGTCTGTGTTACTGATAAGTCTCTCTTGTTCATGTTATTTCAATGAAATGAAATGGTTATTTTTAGAGCAGAGACGAAAATGAAATCTCCAAAAGGCTAATTAAATTATTTTGGGATGACAGTGCAATGTTTTCGTTCTCATCTCTTTCCTGTTAATGGGATGAGAGTGTAAGAAATTGCATGTTTAGTAGAATATTTTGTCTACGACACTTTAAACAAATATATTTTGTAAAAAAAATATATGAAGACATTGATATCTAATAGTTCAATTTCATATTCTTCCTCTAATATTTGTTCAGTGGTTCTATATATTTGTGCGCGCAAAAGCTACTATACCCTCACCTTATCATTCAACTTCTCTTTCTTATTTCTTATTTTTAATGATTCTGAATCTCCATTCTTAATTCTTAACTTGAAGCCAAAATGTATTATAAAGATATTTTGAGATAAAAAACAATTACTAAAATTGTTGACACAGCAAAAAGCTACACATTAAAAAGTTAAACAAATTATGTTCAAATAAAACAACCTCATGCATCGCACGGGGATATTCGTCTTGTTCCTTAAAAATACTTTGAACTTAGTAAATTTATTTATAAGGCTATTAAATTTTCAAGTGACACATCAAGATTTTAAATAACTCTTTATTGCCTCTTTTCCAAAGCTTAGGTATTATACTGATTAATCTTTAAATAAAAATGGGAAAAAGACAAATAAATACCCTCCAATTTGCAAAATCCCATTAACAACTTCATGATAGGTATTAACAACACAACAACCTATCATGAAGTTGTTAATACCTATCATGAAGTTGTTAATGGGATTTTGCAAATTGGAGGGTATTTATTTGTCTTTTTCCCAATAAAAATTTAGGATATTACAGCAAAGGATAAGAATATAAAAAATTAAAAAGATGAGTAATTGAGTTACAAGTGAATCAAAAGTTTAGGAACTGAGTTGAGCGGAGTCATAATTCAAGGACTGAGTCATAAATGAATTAATAGTTTAAGGACTAAAATATCAATTTTCCTTGTTAAATATCAATTTGTAAATCTAATCAAGTGTTCAAACTACTAGAACTTCTAATTGTACTGTGTTAAATGTTGAACTAACTAATTAATGTGGTTGGCATTCGCAAAAGTTATTATAAACCAAGGACTGCTAAGGCTAATGAATTTCTTAAACTAGTTACATTTAGATGAAGTTAGAGAAGAGATAAAACTAAAGTAATGAACTTATGAGAAGTAAAGATCCAAGTGACTCAATATTTCATTCAAGAGCAATTATAGAGTATTCATATCTACTAAAATAGCCAGTTGTTTTGAAATACAATCCTTGTGGATTTTAATTCACACTTAAGATTGATTGGGCCACTAACTAAACTACATCAAGCCTCACAGGTTTGTTTATATTAGGCCATGTTTCGGTCATACAAAACAGCAGAAAGAAGAAGAAAAATGTAGCCAGAAACCCAACTTACATATATAACTAGGCAAAGAGACGCAAATAGAAGATTATTGCAGAGATCCTAAAGTGAAGATGAAATGCCAATCAACACAGAAGATTAGCTTTGATTAGTAGATAGAGATAGTTGGGGTCTAATGTCCAACCCAAGGAGATAAGATCAAAGGCATGATCAAGAAGAACTAGCCCGAACGTACACACTTTGGGTGCACCTCATAGCCACATTCAGGACACTGATATGCCCAATTTGAGCCTTGGTCATCACACTCACAGCAAATTAATGGTCCTCCTCCATTCCCATCAGAAACCAAATTCAGAAGATGATGATGCTCATCATGAAACACAAATCTCGGAAGACCCTAAGCCTCTTCTTCAAGCTGTCTATAAGGGGGATTCAGTCTATATTCTCGGCCATTGGCCAAAAAAAAGCCTATGTTCTCGCCATAAGCCCATGACTGCTCAACTTAAATAAATAAATATTGTCCCCACATGCGCATCCCATAAAATAAATAATACTGCCTTCGTTCCTAGATGTCACTAGATATAAGAGGTGGTTGATTTTTTTTTTTTAGAAATCCTAAGTAATCTAAATAAATTACATATAAATTGATTTATGTGATTTTTTTCTCTAAACTAGCTAATTTAACTTATAAGTTAACATATAATCTAATAATACAAAATACTTTCAGATTAAATGGCTTATTTTGATTCTTTAATCTCTCAAAAACAAGTGGTCCATACTTAGGATCGAAGGAGGTAAATAAATATTCTAGGTTCCTTACCTGGCTTAGACAACTTAGAAATAACAATCTGGATTTCCAGATGCAACTTTGGGCGCCCGAAGGCCATTTGACTTTTGTCCCAACGCAACACAAATAATCGTAGAAGGAGGATCCCCAATAGCTGGAAAAAAAATATTAAGTATTTCAAGAGTAATGGTCTTACCGATGCAAATCCAATGCACATTATACTGAAGCCAGGAAAGTTGAAAGGTGCCCTTTCAGACAGGAAGAGAGCTGCAAAATGAGGGGGAGTAATTGCTCTATTAAATATTAATAGATTTCAACTGCAGCTGAAACCCAGTACAACATAATGAAGACATTTCACTAGCCTGTTAAAGGAGAGAAAGCCAAAGGAGAAACAACATGCGTAAATAAACACACGCCTGAAACACAACCTTGAGCCTTTCCCTGAAAGAAAACCAGTAGATCAGTGGCGCAAAACAAACAAAATGGATGCTAAGCTAACAACTGCAAGTAGAGAAATGATTTAAAACATGGCGCTAAAAACCAAAAATCCATTCTGTTTCATCTTAACCAAAAGGATGAGCCCACAGTTTCTTAGTTTAATGGACCAACCTGCTCACAAGGACGAACATGTTTGGATACAACGCTGCGCATCTACAAATTGCAACATAGATAAGACAAATTCAAGTTTTGAACAAACAGTTTGTTCAGAGATAAAAGAAATATATAATCATTCAATGAAAGGATTATATTAAAAATATAAATTGAGAAACAAAATTACAAAAGGATGTGCAAAAACAATCAATCCAGAGAGCATTGCTGCAGCATAAGGAGCCTATTGGTTTTCAAAATGTTAGCGATTGCACGAAATTAAGGAAAAAATTGTTTTGACAATTACTATGTAAAATACATACCCAGGAAGCCCATGCAATGCTGTAAACGAACATCTGCATCCCAGTCCACATAGTATTAATGGATAACTTGACAAATGCGTTGATTTCATATGATTGAACAGATTATTTTTTATATAAAAAAATGCTCACATGTAGAAAGCTGAAAAAAAGTCCTATTGGAAGCAGCCTTGCCTCCCCCAAAGTTGGAACCAGAACGGGCATAAGAAGAAGCTGTGGCAATATTTCTTATTTAGATTCACGGAAAAATCAAGGATACCACAAGCAATATATGTAAATGGTTAAAAGATGGCTCATAAAAGAACATGTGAAACAGTCCCGGTAATGACCATTAAATCAGCAAACTGATTATTGTCAAAATGAAACCGAGGCTTCAGGTAATACTGCATAAAAAAGATTTATAGCCACTGATCTAGATGGGATATGTAACTCAAAAGAACAAGAAGAAAGAAAGATAGAAAGTACCATTAATGAACTATGAATTTCAACGTCAGCAAGGTTTGTGAAAAATGCAACAATTGTTGCTTGCGTACCAATCAAGCTGTAATTCACGTAGATATATAAAATTATCATGCACATTATACAAAGATTCCCGTTTCTTAAGATATAAAGTAGTGTTCTACCAAAAAAAAAAAAAACCAATGGAGGAATGCTTACTTTAAAACTTGTACGCAAAATAATTAACCAAAGAAACAAGAACGTGAAAGCAAGAGAAAGTAATGCAGATGCAGAGGCAATGAAAAATGGCACACCTACTACTACCCATTAATGAGGTTAATTAAGTCCTACAATGAAGGCAACGTTTTAAAGGGATTCGCATTTGATTTAGGCATGGCATCGATGATTTTAACAGACTTCAGCTTTATTTGTGAAGTGAGTGGAGCAGAAAATAAAGATTGCGATCAATAATTGAATTTGGAAGGAACACTCTCAAGTACAACGCCACAAGAGTAGAAATGGCGTAAGCGTAGACGAATATCTGTAAGGGACACTTCCTTCACAAATCATGGAAATGAGAATCTTGAAGATGTAGTAAACGTAGACGAATTTCTGTGTCCTGCTGTAAGCTAATATGCCTGAAACATATCAAAATACCATGAATGAATGATAAAGTACATAATTTAGTTGGAGAGAATAGCCTTTCTGCCATATAAATCAGAGAAATTACCCAATAAAGGAATTATAACGAGCGATCACAGTCCTATGAGCTGCTCAAATTGAATCACACAAACAACTTGAAAGTTGTATTATGGTGAAATTATGATTAGACCAAGCGGTATCAATGGAATGGAATTCATTGTAATGAGTGAGCATGAGAAAGAACATCATGCACGTAGTTAAAATGTTTTCTAATTTGGGAAGCTGAAAGAAAGTGGGAGACTGGGGAGTGGGGAGTGTTAGACTGTTGATGTATGGTGTAATGGGCCGGGCCTGGGATATTATGGAAGAAATTCAATTGCGTTTGAAGGCCCATTTCTTTGCAAAAGGCCTACATCTATTATCTATTAACAATTAACAATAAAATAAAATACTGTTCCTCCATGTCAATCTTCTATCTATCTATTAACAATAAACTACTGTTCCTCCACGTCAATCTTCTATTCTATTCCAACGAGCCAATGAAATTGGACGGCTTGTGACACAGATCACTTTCATTCATAAGACCTTGGCTTCTTCTGTTAGGTGAGATCTGAGCTCCTCTTATATTGCTTTTTAGATACATAACAAATAATAGCTTAGATGTAGTTATGCATACTTTATTTTGCTGTTGGTATAAATATTATTTCCATTTCCACCTATTTCCTCCTTTCTTTCTCTATAAGAATGCCTCTGTTCGTCTCTGTTTTTTAAGTTCAGCTTCTGTTCAACTCTATTCTCCTTCCTCATCTTTCCTCATGTATTTCTTCGTGGTTTTCCATTCTTCATGTAGCTTCAGAAACAGAAAATGTTATAAACAACCCCATGTTCCTCCAGCAGACACCATCTGAGCTGAAGCATGAAGACATCACTTGTGATTTAGGTGTCAGAATCTTCTACAGAAGAGAGAAGAAAAATGAGAGAGATAAAATGAATTTACCATAGAAGAAGAACCAACTGAAGAAACCTATGGAAAGGGGCATAATCTTTTCCTCCACTGTCATGTTTTCCTCCAGTTCCGTATAAACTTTAGTATTCCCCTGTTTGAATTTTCATTTCTGTTTGCCTATTTGTTTAACATAGATATGGTTTTTTCCTCCACTGCATATTTTTCTAATGTATGGTTTTTTCTTCCACTGCAAATTTTTCTAATGCCCTCGTTCTCCTTGGTTCATTATAGATATGGTTTTTTTTTCGATTTTTCAGGAATTAGCTTACTTAATAAGTTGTAACACCAGAAACAGTCATTTATCGGAATTCTTGGTCGATATTTGCACACTATGAAGCATTCATCAAGGACGTAGCTGCAACTCAGCCTCCTGAGCATTTGTCTCAATTGTTGAATATTTTGAAAGCCAAAGGTAGGCATTTCTCTGCCTTTCACTTTCCAAGTATGAACAATTATTGGCCGTGGCTGCAACTCAGCTGTCTTGGTTCTTTTTGGAAAACAGAATGTCCTGATGAAAACATTTTGTCTTGGTTCACTGATTAAAGGCAAGTATGAAGTTCGCTGTTTTTTTTATAGGTATTAAAGCTGTCTCCTCTTTCAACTTTATGCAACTTTTTGAGTTAACTTTTATTGACACATCCTTAGTTTTGTATATATAGTTATATACATTTTGTATCATACCCAAAGATCAAAATCGTTTAGTCATTTCTGTTTTAATGTCTTTCATTAACATTGACTCTTTGATATTTTTCCTGAACATAGGCAACTGAATTTTTTTTGAAAAGTTAAACTGAATTTTTCATTAACTTTATGCAGGTTTCTTTTGTTTTAATTTAACAGAAGTGATTAACATAGGCAACTGAATTTAACATAGGTTTCTTGTGTTTTAATTTAACATTGACTCTTTGATATTTTTCTTGAACATAGGCAACTGAATTTTTTTTTTAAAAAGTTAAACTGAACTTTTCATTAACTTTATGCAGGTTTCTTTTGTTTTAATTTAACAAAAGTGATTATTAATTATGTGAGATGTCCAACTCCGTAGAAAAGAGAAGAAGAAAATGTAAAATTGCCTTTTGTTTGTCATATTAGTTATGTATGAAAAAGCTGTAAGGAATGGAAATTTTAAGGTGTAAGCCTAAAATGGTATCCATGTGACATTTTTTTCCCTTTTCAAGTGCAACAAATTGTAAGGAATGACAATTTTAGTTCGATGTGCATATTTTTCCTACTGTTTTTTAAGCTTTATTTTTTCTCATTTTTTTAAGCTCTAATTTTCTCCCATTGTTTAGGTTTTATTGAAGTTCTGAATTAACAACAAATAGCATGTAGTGTACCTGTAACAAACTTTGGTTTTATTTCTCGAGTCCATTGCCTTATTCGTTCAATCAACCACCTTTAAACTCATTGAGCTCAAATCAGTTTTGAAGAAGCTGGGCTTAGAGAATATTTTTTCGCAGATACCTGATGGATCTAAAAAGTCAATACAAACAAGGCTGTGCAAGTATTTGAGTTTGTAGTTGCAAAGAGGTTTGTTAAATTACCAATGCCATTGAGATATGATAAAGACAATGATTTAAGAAGATAAACATGTATTATAACAAATCCCATAGGTTAAAGGCGATGTTCACCAAATCAATTAATTAATTGCAAGTGTCTTCATGTAAACATTAAACATGAGGAGTGCAATGTGAAAAGCTATAGTTGAATTATCATAATTATAAAAGGAGATTAAAGTAATTTCCCCCGTGCAACGCACGGAAGGTCCAACTTGTTATTTGAATAAAGGATAAGAGCTAAAATGCCCCGGAAGTATCAATGAATGGATACTAGGCATCTAGAAGTTTTTGAAGGGGTTTTATTCGGTGTGGAACCCCTCTTATTCACCACTCTCCTATTTTCCTCCTCTTCCTCAAATCACAGCCCTCCATCTTATCCAATGGACCATATTATCCCACTCACCCCATAACCCATCTTGTCAGTTTTTTTTCCATTTCTTTTCCCTGATATTCGGAACCCCCCACATCCCCATCTACATTGCCTCTTCCTTTCGCCCTACCCACCATGACCACCATTGCCATCCATCGGAGGTCTAGCCGGCAGCGAAGGCCGGAGCCACTCTGACTGTGGCAGTACTGACGCCGATGCCGTTGACCGGAACACCAATAGTGATGCTGATAATATCGTATGCATTTTAGGGAAATGGGGTTGTGAGCAAGGAAAAGAAGACACCGTGAAATTGCTGGCTTTTATGCCGTTAAAATGAAACTTCGGCGAGGAGGAGCCGCCATCGGTGGTGGAGGAGCTAAGCTGACAAAATGGGATGTGGGGGGTTTCGTATGACATGGAAGAGAAATTGAACAAAAAATGACAAGATGGGTTGTGGGGTGAGTGGGATAGTATGACCCATTGGATTAGATGAAGGGCTAAGATAAGGGGAAGATGAGGAAAATAGGAGAGTGGTGAATAGGAGGGGCTCTGTGCTGGGTTTTATTGCCATGGAAGTTACAAAAATGATGCAAAACGCCCCTCTGTCAGCAAACTTTAACAATTATACAGAATTTAGGCATAGGGTCATTACGATTAAAAAAGAAAGTTTAATTCTTAAGATAAATCATGAGATAGAGGAAGAATGGGGGGCATGTATGATCACATTGAAGGCAAATTTGCACCCAGAAACTTGGAGTCCCCCGTTAATATGGCAACTATAATACAGCTTACTCTGAAAAGCCGTATCCCATGAGCAAATGATGAGTTCAAGAAATCACTTTGATACATTTATCAAAATATTTTAGTGGAGATGTGGACCTGCTGGGTATGAATAAATTTATATTCTGTTTAGTAATTAAAAAAAAAAGACCCAAGGAAAAATAAAAAAATGCTAATTGGTTTAAGGTTGGATGTCCTGACTAGATGGAATTCAACACATGCAATGCTTGAAATTGCTATACGATATCGTCGTGCTTTTGCTAGCTTAGCTTTGAATGACTCCAACTATATTCATTGTCCATCTAATGAAGAGTAGGGTAGAGCAGAGGTGATGTGTGCATTCTTGAAGCCATTTGATGTGATTACAAACTTAATTTCCGGGTCAACATATCCCACTTCTAACAAGTATTTCTCACAGATTTCAAAGATTGAGTTACTATTGAAAAGGAACTTGAATCATCCTGATTTTGTAATTCAATCTATGGCTAAAAGTATGCTTATCAAGTTTGACAAATATTGGACTGAGTATAGTGTCATTCTCTCACTTGCAATTATTCTTGATCTCGCATGAAGCTTGAAGACATCAAGTATACATTCACAAATATTGATCCCTTAAATTCTAAAGAGAAGATTGAGAACATAAGGAGCAAGCTCTATGATGTTTTCAATGAGTATAAATGTGCGGGATCATCATCATCCTCGTCCCAAGTTGTGGAGAGTACATCAGCATCAAATTCTACCCACAACAATGTGTTATCTAGTGGGCCAGCGATACAAGTAGGATCAAGTTCAAATTCTTTTATGGATGAAGACATGAATGACAATGATGTTTTTCGGGTAAGTTTGAAAAACTTATTTGTTGATTAGTTAAATGTTTATTTTTTCATTGAATGCTAGTTTGAAATTTCAGTGACAAATAGCTTACACTTCCTTTACATATATTGTAGGATTTACTAACACAGTGTTCTAAGGAGAGAGCAATTGACAAATTTGAATTTAATTACTATTTGGAAGAAGGGACACTTGATCCTAGAATTTCTACAAAATTTGATGTGTTAGACTTTTGGAAAGCTAACACAGGTCGATTCCCTTGTCTTTCCAAGATGGCTTGTGACATTTTAAGCATTCCAATTACTACTGTTGCTAGTGAATCAGCTTTTAGCATCGGCTCTCGTGTTCTCACAAAATATCGGAGTAGTATTCTTCCAGAGAATGTTGAAGCTCTGATTTGTGCTCAAAATTGGCTTCTTGGTTTTCCATGGAATGGTACCGTAATATCTACAATTTTGTTTATTTATAAAGTATGTATTGATTAATGTGATAGTTTCAAATAACTATGGTTTATGTGTTATGCTTTTGTGGCAGAGGACGTCGAAGCTGAGAAAAAGGAAACCGCCCCTGTTCCAATTTTTGCAGCTTCAGAGAATGCTTCAAATACCATTGATTGAAGAATGAAGATGATTATGAATTTATGATTTATTAGATGTATTTTGGACTTTTGGTGTTGTATTAGTGACTATTGACTAGTATATTTGGACAGACTCATGTCATGTGTGACTGTGTTGTGTTGTGCTTGACTGCTTAAGTGCTTGTGCTTGTGCTTGTGTGTGATTTATATCCCATAAAAACTCTCCCATGTTTGTTAGTTGTTACTTGTTAGATGCTTTTTTTTATGTGTGCTTTTGTTGTGTGGGATTAATTATTATTATTTCAAGGGATGTTTGTTATTTTCCACTATATTTGTCATTTTCCCAAATATTCAAAATCCCAATTTGAGACTTCTTAAGAGTTTTTCCTTAATTTTACTTTATTAGTTGATATGTTTAATCTTTTTTTTCCATTAATTTTACAAATTGATCTAAATGGTTTCATGTTCATTTCCATTATTTGAAAATATTAGAATATTGTGATTGTGAATATAAATTATAAAGTATTGCAAAGTGCAAAATCTCTAATAGGTAACAATAATTTAGATGCATTCCTTAATAGTTAATATACACTTTTGAACTTTTGAAGTATGAGCAAAAAAAAAAAACTGCTTTGACCTTTTTTTTTTAATAATTATATCGGGCTGTTGGGCTAGCCCGTTAGCCCGACAGCCCGATAAATTCGGTCCAGGGCCAAGGGGACCCTGGACCGAATATTTTCGGGCCAGCCCGTTTAGCACACAGGTCGGGCCGGGCCGGGTTGGCCCGAAATCCCGGCTCTAGACCTAAGTAGGGGCATAAAGGTGATGTTTGAATAAGCAGGCAGCTTCATGTACCCATTTGTGTTGTAATGTACTTGTAAGAATTACCCACCCATGTAAGTGTACCATCCATCAAATTCATCAAAAAAAAAAAAAAAAAAAAGAACAAGAAGAAGACCCACTCATTAAGTGGTGGTGTTGTAATGTACTCGTAAGATTACCTACCCATGTAAGTGTACCATCCATCAAATTCATATTAAAAAAAAAAAAGAATTACCCACCCATGTAAGTGTTGTTGTTATAATGTACTTGTAAGAATTACCCACCCATGTAATTGATGTTGCTGTATACCATATATACCTGCTTAGACCATCACCTTTTTAATGGGTACGTTTTTCAAGCAGTTTTCCAAAACTTATGAAAATTATTTCATCTAACGTGGAACTCATTGAAAGACCATATTTGTTTACACGGCATTTTGTCAAATATGAAAACGAAAATTAAAAAGAATACTGATAGATAGAGAAAAAATATATGAAACAAAAAAAAGTAAAAAGATTAAATCAATTTTCTGTTTAGACTGAAGTATTTCAAAATACCCCTCTCTTTTTATTTTAAGTCATCAAAATAATTTTCTTATGAAAAAGTAAAATAATTTTATATTTTAATATGAGTATGACAGCAGTATTTATGAATCTTGCTCATATTTTGGAAAATTAACTAAAGATATCCATAAGTATCGCAAAATATGATACAGGCATTCATGTACGCAAAAGATTGAAGATAATAAAGTAATAATTAAACAAAGTATGCATCTTTAATTTTCCAAAAGAGCTGTAACTTGTAAGAGCATCAAATAGAATCCACATATAATAAAACTATACATTTTTCAAAAGAGAGGTATTTTGGAATACCTCATAATTTTCTGCTAGTTCCTGCATAATTAAATTAAATGCTGCTGCTCTGGAAAGCCAGCACATAACTTAAAGAAATGCCTTGCTATAATTACAATTCGGCGGCTATTGTAATTCATTATATGCTTATATACACTAGTTTGTGTCTTCTTTTTTGCGATGTGGGGCTTCCTTTGAAGTAATACAAGTTGATGCAATAATAATTAGAGAAAATTTGGGAGAGGGATTAAGGAAAAAAAGTTAATTACTCCTAAGGACCTTTTAAAAAATAATTATAATAAAGGACCAAAAATCAAAATAAATATTTTAAATTACCAAATTACCCTTCCCCATATTTTCTCTTATCTCAACTATATTTTTAACCAATTAATTCTCTCCCCCCACTTTCTCTCTCCGCCTCTTTCACGTAAACCCTAATCCCTCACTCACTCTCTCTCTCTCTCTCTCTAACTCTATCCCCCTACTTCCTTCTTCTGCGTATATGTAGCAATCTTCTCGTTCCCTCTCAACAAAAGAGGACCATGTCATTGGTTAGTGGTTGGCGTCATGAGAATATCTGCCAAGCGAAAGTGAAATTTTAGTTGTTCTCTTATTTAGTCAATTTAGTTTGGTGTCATATTATTTTAATTTTGTAAATGAGTTCATCAAAGAAGCATCTTAGAGTATCATTTAGTTTTTTATTTTATTTTTTAATGTAATTTGTGTTTTATTTTTTATGCATATCAAAATTTTTGTTTATTGTACTTTTTTTTATATCTACGATATAAATTTTTAAAAAATATCAGGGAGCAAAACAATTGCAAAATTATCTATATTTAAATATATATATTATTTTAATATAATGGAATAGAAAAAGAATAAAATTAAAATTATTAATAGATGGATAAAATATTAAAAGAAAAATTTTGCCATAACAAATGGGAGCCATTCAGTATGGTTTAAAGCTTTTTACTTAACCTCCAGCGTCTATTTATTAGCCAAATGATATGATTGAACAAATATGAATGCAACGATGAAAAACAAAATTTCATTTTATAAACAAATATTTTAAAAGAAAACACATAAGTATATAGCTCTAAATAAATAATTTTAATTAAAAATATCAATAATATTATTGTGATCCTCCTAATTTATTGTGTTAAAAGTTTCTAATTTATTTTGAATATCCCTATAAAAGATAGGAAGAATTAATTTCGAGTCCCTTAAAGCATGCATAATAAGAAAGAGGTCCCACAAAATGGGGAAATTAAAGTAAAGTCTTAATGGACCTTGTTTGTACTATGTCACAAACCCAAATGACCCTTTTGCCCTCCTTACATTTAACAAAAGAAGAGGACCAGCTTTACTCATTCAGTGAGGAAGAGCAAGTTAGAACATGCCATTCATTATTCTATGGGAAGAGTCAATCACGAAAGAGCATGAAGACCTAACTTCATCCATCATCCATCATCATCCACCTTCCGTAATTTGAAGACCTAATTTGGATTTAACTCTTAAACTAGTGGTATGTCCAGAAAATCAGTTTCCCATGTCTTGTAGGAATGTGATTTAGGATAATTGTTTTAAAACAAAAGTCAAAACGTTTCATAGAGATCTAATTTGAGATGAACGTTTGAGTATAAAAGACATATTTATATGCAAAACTTAGTATTTTCTGTTGTGGTTATGATGTAAGTTGGTTTCTCTTGTTGATTAGGTTTTTGGTTGGTGTTATATTTAGGGGTGTATATACTTTGTTTTTTTGTCCAAAAACAGGGAAATTCCAAAAAGGTTGAAACTTTTTTGTTTTTTTTACTTCTGTTTAAAAATGTATTATTGGAAGGTGCTCAAAGGTTGTCATCACAGGTCATTCAATTGTGAATAACAACTTTCTGTAAGACATGGGTGAACTAAAAGGTTGAAGCTTTGTTGGATTACCACCAATGTATTGGTATTTAATAAGGCGTTTTCATTAAATTGATAGAAAGTTGTCACAGATGCTCATTTAGTTGTTATATCTAGTTATTTAATGCTTGTGAATAACAATGTTCATGTGCAGGTGAATAAGAAGATGGCGGGCACTTAAGAAAATATATAATATGTTTGTTGCATACAGGTGGATGATTTTTAAATGGTGAAGAAGGTGACATGCAATACATGGGGGCAATACCATATTAAGAACCATAAAGGAAGGCACTACATATCAATAATTGAGAACAATTATAGCATCAATTGTTAGAGAGGAAACTAGGGGATTAACCATGAAAATGGTGCTAAATGCCATGTACATGGTGCTCAATTACAAGTGTGAACTGATTATGTTAGAACTGATTCTGTTACAAATTCTGTTATGAAACTTGTTATAATTATACATACAGTTGTTACAATTTCCATAAAAGTTGTTACTCCTAGGCCAAACTTTGTTATGACAGTAGGGTCATTTTCTTGAACATGTATGCTAAAATACCACATATAAACAATCTACAAAACTTATGTGTGATGATAGTAAGGCTTTATAGAACTTGTGAGTGATGCTCATAACAATGATGTCACAATAATTTAGAACACTCGTGACTGATGCTCATGGAGTTGTTACTTATTGCTACAAGCATTGTAACTGTGCGGCCTAAAGTTGTTATAAAGATTGAGTCATTTTTCTTTTACCTTTGTTCCCTATTACCTCATTATAACATTTAGTAACACTTGTGAATCCTGGTCAATAAGTTGTTACACAAGGCCCAAAACTTGTTACCGTTTGGTCCTAAGTTGTTACTCGCCAACACTTTGGAATACTTGTGACTGATGCTCAAAGAGTTGTTACTTATTGCTCCAAACGTTGTCACTATGTGGCCTAAAGCTGTTATAAAGCTGTTACATAAGGCCCAAAACTTGTTACCGCTTGGTACTAAATTGTTACTCACCAACAATTTGGAACACTTGTGAATAATGCTCATTAACTTGTTACGCAAGGCCAAAACTTAGTTACAAACAACCCAAAAGTTGTTACTCCTTAAATTTTTTATACCTTGTGATTGGTGCTCATTAACTTGTTACGTAAGGCCAAGAAATTGTTACGGCATGGTCAAGAAGTTGTTACGAACAACTCAAAACTTGTCACAGATACAATTCCATTTTTTAAGGCCTGTGTTAAAATTCATGTTAACAAATTATAAGACTTATAAATGGTGCTCATTAACTTGTTGCGTAAGGCCAAAACGTTGTTACAAATAGCCCAAAAATTGTTACTACTTAAAATTATTACACGTTGTGACTGGTGCTCATTAACAAATTACAACGTTTAGAGTAATAAGTAACAACTCTATGAGCGTCAGTCACAAGTGTTCCAAATTATTGGCGAGTAACAACTTAGGACCAAGAGGTAACAAGTTTTGGGCCTTGTGTAACAACTGATTGGCTAGGATTCATAAGTGCTGCAAAATGTTAAAATTAAATGAGGTAATTGAGAACAAAGGTAAAAGAAAATGACACAATCTTTATAACAAGTTTGGTCCACACAGTTACAACTTTTGGAGCAATAAGTAATAACTCAGTGAGCATTAATTACAAGTGTTCCAAATTGTTGGCGAGTAATAGCTTAGGATCAAGCGGTCACAAGTTTTGGGCCTTGAGTAACAATTGATTGAATAGGATTCACAAGTGTTCCAAAATGTTAAAATGAGGTAATTGAAAATAAAGGTAAAAGAAAATGACACAATCGTTATAACAACTTTAGGCCACATAGTTATAATGTTTGGAGTAATAAGTAACAACCCTATGAACATCAGTCATAAGTGGTCTAAATTGTTGTGATACCATTGTTATGAGCATCACTCACAAGTTCTATAAAGCCTTGCTACCATCATACAAAAGTGTTGTAAATTGTTTATATGTGGTATTTTAGCTTATAGGTACAAGAAAATTTACCCTATTGTCATAACAACATTTGGCCTTGGAGTAACAAATTTTAGGGCAATTGTAATAACTGTATGTGTAATTATAACAAGTTTTATAACAGAATTTGTAACAGAATCAGTTCTAACATAATCTTCTCACAGTCGTCATTGAGCACCATTTACAATTCATGGTTAATCCCTTATTCATCTTTAATAATTGATGCTACAATTGTTCTCTATTCTTCATATGTAGTGCCTTTCTTGATGGTTTTTGATATGGTATTACCCACACGTATTGCATGTCACCTTTTTCGCCATTTAAAAATTGTCCACCTATATACAACAAATACATTATATACTTCCCTTTAGTGCCCTGCCATCTTCCTATTCACCTGCACATGAAAATTGTTATTCACAAGCATTAAATAATTGGATATAACAACTAAAACAGCATCTGTGACAACTTTCTTTCAATTTAATGAAAACACTTTATTAAATGCCAATACATTGGTGATAACCTAACAAAGCTTCAACCTTTTAGTTCACCGCTGTCTTATAACGAAATAATAGAGCACAAAACCCATCCCAATAAAATTCATATATTTTAACCGTCTTCCAGAAAATTTTTATTCACAACTGAATGGCCTTCGACAACAATCGTTGAGCATCTGACATCAACACATTTTTAAGCATAAGTGTAAACCAAAAAAGCTTTAACCTTTTCGGAATTCCCCTATTTTTGGACAAAAAATAGAGTATATACACCCCTAAATATGACACCAACCCAAACCCTCATCAACAACAAATGAGAAACCAACTTACATCATAACCCAACAAAAAATCACAAAGGTTTGTACATAAATATGTCTTTTATTCTCAAACATTCATCCCAAATTACATTTTTATGGAAAGTTTGACCTTTTTTGAAACATTTATCTTAAATCACATTCCTACAAGACATGGGATACTGGTTTTCTAGACATACCACTAGTTTATGAGATAAAACCAAGTTGGGTCTTCATATTATGGAAGGTGGATGATGATGGATGAAGTTGGATCTTCATGCTCTTATGTGACTGACTCTTCCCAGAGAATGAATGGAGAGTTCCAAATTGCTCTTCCTTAGTGAGTGAGTCAAGTTGGTCATTTTCTTTTGTTAAATGTAAGGCCGGCAAAATGGTCATTTGGGTTTGAGACATAATAACAATAAGGTCCCGTGGGAACTTACTTTAATTTCCCTTTTTGTGGGATCTCTCTCTTATTATGTGTGTTACAAGGGACTCCAAATTAATTTTCCCTAAAAGATATAATGAAATGATACAATTTTTTAATTATATATCAGTTTGTAGAATGTAGAGACCGGGGGTGGGGGGGGGACAGATGAGAGAGAAAGTGGGGGGGGAATAGTTGATATATGGAGGGTTAATTTGGTAATTTAAAATATTTATTTCAATTTTTGGTCCTTCTAAATAATTATTTTTAAAAAGTCCTTAGGAGTAATTAATTTTTCTCCTTGGTCCTTCTCCCTAATAATTATAAATAACCATGCTCAGCTTATAAAACATGACTACTGTTATAATATTATGAGTTGTAAAGAAAACATGAGGATGCTTTCAAACAATCCTTTGCTAACGTTCCTAGGTAGTAAATATTTATAATAAAGTTGTTGATCATGGTTTATCAATTTGCCGATCCTAGTTTGCATTTTAAATTAAATTGAACAATTCTCGGGTCTCATTATAACAATACAGAATCTCATCACCACACACATTTTCATACCCCCACATATATGCCAAGTTTAAGTGAAGTAGTTTCCTATTGTTAGATACTTAATTATTATATATTACTATCATAATAGTTATCTGATTAATATATTTAGATATATACAAACACATATCGACGATGTGAAGGAAAGGGATTCTCTTAAGAGGTTACATGCTTTTTAAATGACTGTTCTCATAACTTTTTTCTTTTCAAGGAAAAAAAGTCGTTTTAGAAACTTGTTTCCAATTAGTTATTTTCAAAAAAAAAAAGAAGTTGTTTTCATAAATGAAAACAAAAACAACTTTTACATGTTTTCTAGTTTTTTTTTGTTCTCAAATATGAGAAATTTTTTCTTCTATTGAAGGCTTGAGTTCACTATCTATCCATCACCCATAATGCATCGTGACATCATCGATAATGACAGAAACCGCAACCTTACCGACAACAATCTCAACATCACTAATGGTGACAGAAATCGCAACACCATCGACGTTGACAGAAGTAGCAATGTCACCGATGGCAGTCACGACATTAACGGCGGCAATGGAACCTGCAACATCACCGATAACAATAGAAACAATGACGTCACTGATAGCGATAGTGGCATCACGATATTGACAAAAACAACGACATCACTCACGGATAGCAACATAAACAGTAAGGTCATCGATGGCGGTCACGACATCATTGAAGGCCTTAGAAACCACAATGCCCCTTATGGCGACAGAAACAGAGACATCACTGACAACGACGGAAATAGCGACTTCACCAATGGCATTCTTGACATTACTGACGATGAAAACCACAGCTTCAACGATGGCGACCGCAACGTCATCAGCAGCGACGAAAACCTAACATAATTGAAAATGGCCTCAACTTCATCAACATCGTTGACATTACCAACGATCGTCATCATGCCATCACTGACGGTATAATTTTTACCTAAGGTACTATAACATTAAAAATAACTATTTCAAATAAATTTTTATGATTTTATTTTTCTTTCAATACTAGTTTTAAGAAACAATTACACATACATATTATTTTAATTTTTTGTTTCTAAAACTTATTTTAAGAAACAATGAGCCAAAAATCTTTTTTTTTTGTTTTCTTTATTAAACCTATTTTTCAAAACAAAAAACAAAAACAGAACCAAACAACCCCATATTTCCCTATCAAAGGATGCAATTATTTGTATTATTTTTGACCAAGTCATTCCTCAATAAGTCCATTCTATTCATTATAGACAAGTTACCACTACTAAATGCCAAACTCTTGAAGAAATTTTATAAATAAATGAAACTCAGCGTCATGCTGAAACTGTTTGATTGCACCTAATTATTTTATATTTTAACCCACTAATTATAGTAAATTAGCACTTGTCCTAGGCTAATACATGGTAATTCAGGCACTTTTACACTTAGAATTTCAATACATTGAGTTAATTGCATTTTAGTGCTTAAATGAGAATTTTAAGGTTTAAACTCATGTATTTCTTATTTTTGGACTTGGGATATTACAATTTGTGGTTGAATTTGTCATTGTAGGAAGTCTTGATAAAGATGGGCCTGAATTCCAGAAATTACAGTTTAGTGCTCGAATTTCAGAAATTACACCTAGGTCCCGCTGCACTGCATATCTCAATTGAGAAAGGACAAGTTGGGTAATTTGGGAGATTAAAGGAGGTCAAAGATGGAATAAAAATTGTTGGGTTCATTTCTATATTTTTTTAAATAGAGATTAAATGAGTAAGGGTCCCGTTTGGAAGCTTATTTGGGTATCTAGCAAAAACCCTTAGATTTTGGGTTTAATTTCCTTAAACCAAACAGCCCCTAAGCTCATTTCATCCCTAAATCAGACCTGAAACCTGAGAATCACGAACACAGCCACCATTGACAAGGCCACAAGCTCAAAATCATCACCATTCATCGTCACCACCTCTCGTCGTTCACCACCATCGACCACCGTCGGCCTCCACCGTCTCCACCTCCATTTTCTCCATCTAGGCCGGTGGTTTCCACCACCAATCCACACCCACACGACACACACACTATATTCAATCATCATCATCGCACAAGCTCTCTTTCACCGCCCATCATCCACAACCATTGGCCGTCGCTTCCACCACCGTCATTCACCTTCATCGTCATCCTCTCCATTCATCTCCCTTCAGCCACAACCTGAACCAGCAAGCATATTCATCCTTCCCATCTCCATTTCCAACTCACACCATTGATGCCAAAGCACCTTCAACCTCTCAGCTCCACATTCTTCTTCTTTTACATTCGTCCAACTTCACACCTCCAGTTCCATCTTCACGCATAGCACCTACACACCATTACTATCCCACACACTCTCACAACGCCTTCACCATTCTTTTCTCTCCTCCAAACACCATCATTATCGTCCTCTCTCCATTTCACCCATACAATCAATTTCTTTCCCTTTTCCATGGTCCACATATTCATGGAGTTTGTTGGAGTTGTTGGTGATAAGATGAGTGGCTGATTCAAGGGTTCCTTGGTGGCAACAATGCAATTGGAGCTTCAATGCTTTATTAGGGGAGTTCTCTTGCTTCTTTTGTTTCTAGATTATGTAATTGATGTAGATTCCTAATTGTTTCTGCTTGATATGTAATCTTGGAACATGAGATACTATGATGAAGAGGTAGATATCCTTTGGGTTATGTATGTAATTAGCGATTGCTTTTATATGCATAAACCTTAGTGTTAATCACTTGGCATAATGCAATTTGATGTGGTAGCATTGATTATCTACTTTGGATCGCTAGATTGGATTAATGCATTTGCTTCTTGCATTTAGCATTAGACACTAGGTCCATTCTTGAAGGGTCAAATTATACCTTCAAGAGGAGACTCATTGTGTGTTGTCAAGGGTTTTCACTACCAAGCGATTTTCTAACAATTGCCAAGTTGACTAATTGTGCATTAGTAACTAGGTCAATTGGACTTAGGCGATTGCCTTTGGTTTTTAACATTCGATCTTGGATTTTGAACTCCGAATTCATTTGAGAAGCTATGAAGATTGCAAAGTTTTCACCAAGAACCCATTCCATTAAAGAGTTTTTCAAACCACTTTTACTTGCTTTCCTAAATCCAAAAAGCCAAAAACAAGCCCCTTTACATTTCTATAATTGAAAAAAAATACCAAAAAGACTTTTCAATGACTAAACTCCCCAGTTTAATTGCTTTTCATTGCATTTAGGTTAGTCTAGGCATCAAAATAAGTTGACTCCTTTGAGAGACGACCCGAGGTTGAGCCACTTTGCTCAAGCCTTGGTTTCACATATTTTCTTGCATTTGACCTTGAGGCCCATCATTCCGACAAAGGTCAAATCACTGTTACGTTGTATTTTATTTTAAAAATGAAATTCAACTTTTACTTTAAAAGTTTTTGAACTCTTGTAAAGTCTCTGACTTATTTTTCAGCAGATTTATCCAGATAAACTAAACTGTAATCATCAACAAATGCCTTTTTGGGAAAAAAGTTGAATAAGGTATTTCAATAATGCCCTCTTTTATTCACTTTTTTTTTTAAAAAAAGAATTGAATGCATGATGTGTTATATATATACACCATGGTTAAATCTTTTATATTTTTAAATAATTAGGTTTTTTTTTATATTTTTAAGGAAGTGATAAAGATAATTATTATATAAGGAATTTGTTGGGATAAAAGTCGTACGCAATAAACAAAAAATTACAAAAAATGCTCACTACTATCTCTATAAAACCTCCTTTAACAAATACATGAATTCAAATAAGTGTGAGGAAGCAAAATTAGATATGCCTAATGTCTACATGACATTATACAATCACCGCTAAGCCGTAGATCCTCACTCTTACTAGTGAGCTTCTGCAGCCTCCTTTCCTTGCAACTCTAGACCCGAACGAGCACATGCAAGGATTGAGCAACCAGGGTGAGACATTGTCTTAGCAACTATTATTCTTTCCTATTTGCCCTACTGTGATTGTGTGCTAGCAATGTGTCAATGTGGGAAACTATATCATATATATGCTTTGAAACATGTAAAACAACACATATAACAATATCATGATCCATACCAGAATCAACTTGAAATTTGTATAAGAATATACATTTTTTTCTCAAAACAATTCAAGTACATATTTCACACAAATCCAAAACGTTAATCCTGCGAAATGTTCATGGTTGCCCCCTACCACTTGACGAATCAAAGTGGGACTCGACGGGGTAATAACATGTACCCAGAACCATAGAATGGTGGAACTTAATAGGGTTCTATTCGATACTCAGAACCACGAAGAGTGGAACTCGATGAGGTTTTATCTTGTACCCGGAAGCATGAACCAGTACTATTACTCCCTATGGACCAACAGGGTATCTCATCATGTGATATTAAAAGTAACCAATACACCAATGCTGACTACCACATCATATGCATCACAACCATCATGCGATTTCCATCAAAGCTAGGCACTTAGCCTTATTAATGTTTCCAAAATCCCATGCAGTGTGATCTTTCCAAAACCATATATATATATCAATTCCAAAATTATGATACAACACATAACATGCTATTTTCAACAATAAGAATCTCACATGATGGTGTATAACAGAATAATCGGTTCCAAAATCATTTCATTCATATATACCACAATATTCCAAAAGTTGTAAGATTTTCATAATACTCTTACCAATAGTGCACACACACATAGGACAAGGAAAGCGGTAACCTCTATAGAGTCAAATCAAGAATTGCCGTAAATGCACCCCAGTGCTCAGTATCAAGAACTAGAGTCTATATACAATAATATAACTTAAACACATGATTAGTAACTAATTAAGTGCTAAATCAATTACTACTCAGGTACTTAGTCCCCTCTAAAGCCCAAATGGCACTTTAGGTGCTAAATTGAAATCCCTTGGCTTGATTAAGTGAATATAACCTATATCAAGACTATTAGTTCCGAATATCCACATCCGGCTTCACAAAAATATGAACTTCCCATTACCATCGTTAATACAAACATTAGCATCATAAAGTTCATATTCACTCAAATTACTCATAGTACTTTGTCTTAAAGAAAAGAATTAGAAACTTAATGGTAACTTGGAGAAGTTTCAAAAGCAATATCTTACAGATATATTTTAACTTCACAATAATGAATACTCAACTTTGTTTTTTATTTTCAAATTTCAATATCCATCAATTATATCAACACCGCACTTAAAACACAAGAATGATCATCTAATCTAAAACTTGTAAACATCCTCAAATCTGGATCTTTGCTCTTACTTTCTTAAAACAAAATTTTTTGCCTTTAATTCTTAAAAGTAAGCATCACATTCCAAGACCACATCACAAGCCAACAATTATTTCTTATTCTCAAACCACTACTTCATATCTTTTGATTTGTTTTTCATAAGAGGATTTCAGATTTAAATTATATTAAAAGAACTCCAATATATCAATATTCAGTAATACCAATTCCAATAATTCCATCCGAATCTCAAACCCTACCTCGCCTTAATCAGTTTAAAGTCCCAAATAAATATCTTAAATTAAGATCATATTCTAATAGTAACCAAAATTAATGATTCCTACAGTATTCAAAATCTTATACCATTTGATATTTTATTTGAAGTGCTTAAGCCTTTTCCTTATCACAATTCTAACACCTCTAACCTCATTCGAACAATCTAAAATAGTTGTTACTCATGTAGAGAGAAAAAAGTAACTTAAATGAATTTAAGTTCCAAGGACCCAATGTTTCCACATCCCTATGCATACTTTAAAACTTGAGCCATTATTTCACTCTTAGTAACCCCAACACTTATTTAAATTCAGAAATTATCCTTAAGAATTTGACAAAATCATATCTATAACTCATACATGACAGCACTTGAGTCCAGCAAATCTATAACATATATTCCACTATCACTACTACAAAAAATCTTATCTACGTCCCCATTTCACGTCTCGTTTTTGAATATTAGATGTAGAAAATAGGCGGTGACAAAATTGTAAATATTTAAAAAGTTTTAACGTCTCTTTTCTAATTATGAGACGTGAATTCATACAGAAAAAAGTGGTAGGTACGAAAAAAGTAAAAAAGAAGGTGGGAAGAAAAACTTTCCACGTCTCATTTATATTGTGAGACGTGAAAAGTCCTTTTCCACGTCTCAAAAATATTTGTGGGACGTGGAAAGAAGTTTTCCACATCTCACAAATAATGTGAGACGTAGAAAGTTCTTTTTCCACGTCTCACATTATTTGTGAGACGTAGAAAGAAGCTTTTCACGTCTCACAAATATTGTGAGACGTGGAAAGCAGAACCATTAAAAAAATCATTCTTTTCCTCCTTCCCCAATTTTTACTTCGACTTCTCTCAAATCTCCTCCCACCACTACCCTTCTTCAACTGACCACCCTTCTCTCAATTCTTTGCTTCAACTTTTCTCTCTACCGTTTCAATTGGACAAAGAAGGTTTAGCATCTCACCCTTCCACAATCATCAACATCATTCTTTCCTTCTAGCACTGAGATCGAGAAGGGAGTGGTCACATGAGCTCAACGCCATCAACGTCGAGCAGTGAACCTTCACTGTGTGAGCATCCTTTTCACCTTCATCTTCTCTTTCTTCGATTGGGTGAGTTATGGTGATTTCTCCCTTCGATTGGGTGAGTTTTTGATGTTCTCTCTTCCTTCGATCTAGGGTTTTACAAGAAAAGCTCACTTAGCAGGAAGAGGATTGTGGTTTCTACAATGTTGAAGATTCCTCACTTGATGATTCGATTTCTGTGACTCCATTGAAGAAAATGCGTAGCGGGACAACTTTGAGAGGTCTCGCCTCGAAGCCCTGGACATTCTGGTATTTTCTATTGCTATCAACATTTCAGGCTCCATTTTTATTTTATTTCTAATTTTTATGTAACTAGCTGTATGAAATTTCTGTGTCTTGTTAAAATCGATGATAAGGGTTTTGTGCGGGGTAGATCATGACGATTTGGAGCAGCTTTATCAGTTTCTAATGTTCTTGTATTGGAAGGTAAATATTTGGCTTGTCAATGAATTTTGTAGATTTGAAACTCTGCTATAATGTCATCTTGTTACTGAAATTATATGCTGCTCTTGTTGAATGTGCTTTTGCCCTCCCATTCGTGAAATTGTATATTGAAATTTTTAGCTTTAATGTGATGGATTCTATTGCTCGTTCTTGAGGGTTGCTTAGATTTTTCTTGTGCTTTAGTGTTGTTCTTGTTCCTGTTTGATTGTTTGTGTGGTTTTTGTGCGTATTTCTTACTTGTTAGGTGTTGGATCCTACTTCTTTTTTGGCTTTTGTGTGCATTGATAGGGTTAGTGTCCTTTCTACGTTGCTACTAATTGTATTGAAGGATTTTTTTGTCATTGCAGTGTGTTATTTCAGTTCTTTATTTCTCTGGGATAGTTTGTCTTGGTCTTTACGTGGTTCTTTACTTCTTCAGGTTCGAACAAGGGCTGGAGCTTGATCTATTTCTTCTTTAGTGTTGTGCTACACTAGCTCCACCAGATCTGTATGTCAGCAGAATTCCGAAGCGCTTTGGGCTTTCAAACTACCTGTCCTTGGATCTTGAATGTTCAAGCGAGTATGTTCTCATTTCTTGCGAAGTGATATCTTTTTTATTGCTATGTCTTTTTTTTTCTCCCTAATGGGCTGGCATTTACTGATGGTTTTTAGATTTTTGCTTTATTATTATGTTTTCCCTTTAATATCAAAATCTATCTATCGTGGCTCCCATTTGGCAGTTTTTCCCCTTCAAATTTGTCATATTGAAGGGCATAAGAAAAAATAATGTTAATGAAGATTTAGAACATGGTTCTGTTGCAATGTGGTCATAAAAATTGTGAACTGTACTCTGATTCGCAACAGAAGTTAATATTATTTTTATAAAACAACATGAGTATTCAAAATTACTGAAGCATGTGTTGCAAGTGTAAATGGATAGTTCTGAGTTAGGAAAGGGTGATAGTTAGAATTGAAGAGATGCTGAAAGTTTCTTAGGTATCTTGTATTTTTGGCAGATGTTGCAGCTTCTATAGTTTCTCACAAGGTTATTCTTCATGGCATATGTGGCCTTTAAAATTCATTGGAAAGAGCGACTTAAAAAGAATTTATCAATCTCGTTTGTGTTTGTCTGTTAAAAGTTGCCTGTACCGAAAATCTCAGTGTTCTCAAATGGGGTCTTAAGTTATCTTAAGTAGAAGTTACACTTGCATATTGAATAATACTATCATCTCCAATAGCTGTTCCTATATTTCTGTGGAAGTTAGATATTTTTGGAAATAAGTTGGACTGGTTCATATTAAGAAAATAGTTAGCAGTTTAATGTCTAATTTAATTGGAAGGAATTAGGCAATATTTAAAGAATAAATAAGACCCAATTAAAGCAACAGAAGTTGAAATTTTACTGAGTAGAGAATCATAAGTTTACAATTGTGTTTCCAATGCATCAAATAATTTCTTCCATACACGCTTCATTTGATCATGATGAGATAATTGTAAGGTCACATACTAATAAATATAGCCATTAAAGTTTATTTAGTATCTTGCAAAACTTACATGAATTTCTGAGCCTTTGGGATTTATATCCTCTTTTTGCTCATAGTTTTTCTAGCCCTGTCTGCATGACTTCCAATTTTATCTGAATTTTAGTGGAGTATTATTTGCAATTTTTTTTCCATTAGTTAACTGACAATGTCTAGACAGTCTAGTGGCTCTCCCACATAGAAAAACCTGGAAATAACATCGGAATTTCTAGCAAATTTATTCTATATAACAGGTAAAATTCATTGATACAATAAATTGTAGGGAAATTTGGATGCCGAATTATCAAAACATTGAAAAAGAGAGTTAATAGGAGCTGTGTATTCAAGGCGTCTAAAGAACATGTTAGAAACTTTTAACACTCGCACTGCTACAAGTTAGTTGAAGTTATTTTTTAGACTTACAAAATCCAACATAACTCGGTGTATGCCAATTGTGTTAGAGATATATTAACAAAATGAAGGGTTAAAGATCATTTTGACCAATGAACTATGAGCCAAGTATCACCCAGCACATATATTTATCAAAAGCATCTTATATGCCAATGAACTTTTAAAACTGGACAAATTGGCCAATGCCGTCAGATTTACCCTAACTGTCGTTAAGTCCCTGCCACGTGTCGACACATTATTGGTCCACATCATTTTTTTGAATCCACATGGACGAATGACATGTCGACACGTGGCACCGTTTGGTTATAACATTTCCACATTATTGGCCCTTTCAACATTATTGGCCCTTTCAACATTTCCATGTGGATTTTAGGATCAAAGTGTATTATAACATTTTTTTAATATTAGTTTGGCTATAAATAATAAAATTAGTTCATTTTTCTTTTCATTTTAAGTGTTGTATTTCTATTATTCTAATAAAATATTGGGATTTTTTTGGATTGGGGTTAATCATTCTAATTAAAAAAATCTTTTTTTTTAAAAAAAACTTTCCACATCTCACATTCAAAATGAGACATGGAAAGGGATTCCACATCTCTTATTTGAATGTGAGACGTGGAAAGTCGGGACTTTCCACGTCTCCTCCATCCACGTCTCACCAAAAAGAGACGTGAAAAGTGTTTTTTATAGTAATGTATCTAATATTAAGTCAGCTTTTAACCTACTTTAATTGCCCCAGAAACAATGAAAAAAATTTCGATATAACAACTCTACTATTCAATCTTAAATGTCTAACCTCAATTGGGCAGATTGGGTATTGTGTTTTTGTTTACTGTTTGAGTTATCTTGATTGATTAAAGATATTGGAAATGCTAGTTAGGTTAAACTCGATCCTTATGGGTGTTTTCTTGAAATCAAAGTAGCGTTTTATTGAAATCAAAGTAGCTTTAAGCATGATTTTAACTTGAGTAATCTGAGCATTTGAGTATTTGAGGTAAATTTATGGAATTTAGAATATCCTTTGGACTTAACGGTACTACTAATAATGTTGAACAAGTTAGATTGGTTGTAGGACTTGATTTGGAAAAGTTGAGTTACACCTGAACTTGAATATGGAAGAATGAGTACATGGAGGCTTAATGAATTGATAATGGATAAAGAATGGATTCTTAAGGTTTAGTAAAGATTGATTAATGGTTGGGGAGATATATTAGGCTTGAATTAGGTAATTAGGATTAGTGGTGGATGATGGTTGTGGTGGAAGAAAGAAAGGTTAAGATTAGGAATTAATAGAAGTGAGAATGGGTATCTAGGAAATTGATTTGTGATTGTTATTTCTCTCACTAGATGGTGATTGTGTTGTATGTATATGCCTGTAGAGTCTGATTATGTGGAGTTGTCACAAGGGAAACATGTGCTATTATGAGATGGTACCATGCAATAACTAGTATTTGCTTATCTATATGTGCGCGTCTGTTAGTGGGTGATTTGAAAACTATTATGATTTGTGAGCTAAATGATATATGAAAAAAAGTATTAAAATTATTATTTTCCTTAGACATTGTCCTGTGGAATATTATATTGAACTGGCATGATTTGTGATGTGGCATATTTGGAACTAAGATATATATATATATGGATTTTAAAATCATTGCATGTGCATATTCTGGAAATGTTGAAAGGGCCAAGTGCTTGATTGTTGATGTTACATACCTAGATGTTGATGTGATGAATTGCTTGCGTATGTGATACAGTGGATTTGATACTTAGCCATCATTTGATGAGGCACCCTGTTGTGCTACAGGGACTAATTTGGTTACTATAAGGGTAAGTGTCCCACATGGGTTCAGGAAGGGTAGAGAGGCTCTTACTGATCCGTATTGTAGTTCTAGGGTAGGTAAAGAGGCTTCGACTAGTTCCTCTAAATATCCTTGCTGCTCATGTATGACTGCTTGGAATGATTGTGTTTATTACTAAACTACCTAATTTGTTTTGAAACTGTAAAGTATTGTACCATTTTGTATGTTAAAGGATTTGGAAATTACTATGGAATTATATGATGTGCATAATACTTGAATGTCTGAGCATATGATGGAATCTATATAATCATCTGTATCTATTATTCCACTAGACACCTTGCTAGCATACACCACACGTAGATGAATAGTTTAGTGGTTATATTTGGGCTACCCCCATTTATCTCACTTTTGCATGTCCTAGTAGAGGTGTGGATAGTTGAGGGAAGGATCCAAGAACTTCTCACTAATATAATGGGTAATTCTGGGCCATCAGGACATAATAATATTGCCACCTAGAGCTCATGCATTTCTTAGTGTTTCTATTTGATTTATTTCAGTTTGTTTGTTTTCGATTTGGAACTGTAATTTCCTCATGAGATATTATTTTGGATTGTTTGATTGATTGTTACTTTCTGTGGGACCAGTCCAATTCTGAAAAATTTTGTTGTTGGTTGATTTGAGAACTCTTATGGTTTCGAATACTCTGAGACGATATGATTGCTTTGAGAATGTTATATTATGATGGTTATGAATGATTTAATGCTTTGGTCTGATGAGATTGTTTTGTTATTGGAGAATTTGTGATGATACGTATTTTTGAGAGCTTGGAATCAGATATGCTATTAATTCTACATGGGATGTGTATTAAGATGTATATGGTCTCTTTTAATTACCATGATAGAGTGCTCTTTTTCTATCATGGTACAGGTGTATTTTAATTATTGTTGTTAGTGTGAAATGCTAGAAAACTCCTTTTTTAACACGGATAATGGTTTGGACATTACTTAATGCTTTTATATCCATGTTAGCTTTGTTTAAATTTTTTAAATCCTCTTCCTTAACATGGATTTTCTATTGATTAAGTCAAATCCTTTTTCTAACCATGATAGCTATATTTGTTAATGAAAACCTCCTTCTCTATCATGGTTAGATTGTTGATTTTGTGATATATATATATATATATAAATTAGGAAAATTCTCTTTCTAACTATGTTACTTATTTATATTAAGTTGATTCCTTTTTCCTACATAGTTAGACCTTAAATTGTTTTAGGCATAGTTAGTAGTGATTGCATATTTAATTAAAATATTAATTAGGAAGTAAGTTTTACACTTATTCCATTCCTTTAATTAACACCCCTACATATTCATCATCTACCCCCATACTATCATCTCTTCCTACCTAATTAAACTAAACATCAATTATTAGAGATCATAGATTCCCAAATCACAAAAGAACTTAATCTTAACACCATAGAACAAAACAAAAATAGAAACAAATATACAAGTTTAAGATTATAGCCACAATTTCAAGAGTTTCTAGCGACATAAACAGTAGCTTACAAGCCCCCACCCCCCACCGGGCAAAAAAAAAAAAGAATCAATCACAGAGAATAAGTAGGGAGGTTTTGAAAACACTATACCAGAACACATTCAAACTTGCAAAACCAAATTTCCACTTTAACTAACTTTTAACCACAATTAAATGCTACTTAGCTTACCCAGAGTGAAAATCAGAAGGAGATTATTCTAATGGAAATTTGAGCTCCCATGATGCAGCTAAAAAGAATAAAGGACTAGAAGGGAAAAATGGTGGTGACGGTACACACACATAGAGTTCAGCTTGCTGGCAGGGAAGCTTAGATGTTTTCGACGTTGCCTTCTCTCTTGTAGTTGAACAAGATGAACAGAAACCTGCAAAAAAGAAATTCGTTGATCTGAGTCATGAAAAGTGCACTGTCCTTAGAGTGATTCACGCTACCACCGGCATATTAGAAGTGGCACTCCCCGGGATTAAATAGATCCCTCCCGCAGCGGTGCAAGGAATAGAACTGACGAAGATTTTTTGCAAAGCAACGGAAGAAAGAAACAGGGAGAGGGGAGGAAGTTTTTTGGTGATTCTAACCTCACATACTCCACCCTTTTTATAAATGAGGAAAGGCATGGGCACTGGGGGACACATCCCTCTAATCCAACTGTTACATCTCAGAGGAGAACGGGTAGTAGCAATTCAGAAGAAATGGTAAAACCATTTAGAAATTTGGCCGTTCACATATAGATGTATTTTTTCGGATATGAAAGGCCCTCAACTCTTTGAAGCCCAAAAAACATGGTTTTCAGGTAAGCATTAATTAAATAAATAAATAAGAAAAATATTGTGAAAACCACCAAAAAAATTTTCGCAAAAAGGTGCCAAGCCACATATTACAGCGTGTGAGGGAATCGCCGGATTTCAACTGGAATTCCCACATGTGGCCCATTGTCGTGCGCTCTCTAGCCCATGTTACTAGCCTATAAAGTGTTTTAACTTATCTAGGCTAGTACTCCCACAAACCTAAGCAATATGGGACTTTTTTCTTTTTGACACACCCACATATACACACTTTTCAAAACATCTCTTGCACTCATTCACGACAGAAAAAAAGGAAGAAGTATCGATGGCATGGCGCTCTCCTCCTCCTATATGCTCTCTCACCACCGCATATTGATGTAGAAGGATGGCGATGATGATGGTAGTGAATGATGGTAAAGACGGGAAATGGGCTCGAGATAGAAGAGGGAGGAAAGAATGAAAGAAGGGAAAAGGGAATTAGTGTTTTTAGTGGGGTAGGGAAAATTACAGATCTACCCTTCTGTTTTTAAAAGTTAAGATACTTTACTATTAAGGGCAAAACGGTCCTTTCATTTTTTTTAAATTAATCTTGCTATTAAACTAGGGGTTTTCTTCCACTAAAATTTTCTTTAAGTTTCAAAGTAATTTCCATAAAATACTCAAATTAAAATAAATAGCTAATTAAATTTTTTCAATTTATAATGGGAATAAACCGTAAAATCCTTAAAATACTTTGAATTTAACAAATTTATTTATAAGGCTTTTTAATTTTCAAGAGACACCTCAAGAATTTGAATAACTTCGTATTATCTCATTTCCAAACTTTTGGGTGTTACACCAACTAATCCTTAAATTTAAATTTAGGAAATTTAAATTTAGGATGTTACATTTGCTAAAGTATTTATCATGGTGATGCTCTTATTGGATTCTACCTGTATGAGAGTGAAATGTATCTTGTAACATCCCAAATTTTATACTTAGGAATAAATTTTATACTTAATGGAGTCTACATATAACTATTTGAAGAAAATTTATCTAAAGAGGATTGGATTTTAAAGATAAAAAAAAAATTCTAAGTCATGATTTGAGGAAAAGAAACTAAGTGATTTATCAAGTACAATAAATATATGTAGACCCTTATATAATTTAAAATATTTTAGTTAACTAAATATGATGAAAAGATATCAAGGGATTTATAAGATCATGATGTTAGATTTGTGATTTTGATAGCATGAAAAAATTATATATAATTAATCAATAGATAAATTAAAAATTAAATAATTAATTTATTAGAAGGAGTCTAGAATTTAGAGGGTTTAAGGATAAAATAAGATAGATATAAAAATTAAGATAGTAATGAATATATCTATATATATATATATTATAGGATTAATATATATGTAGATACTTATATATCTATAAGTCATTCACGTCATTAATATGTATGTATGTAGAGCCGGGATTTCGGGCCAGCCCGCGGGTTTCGGGCCAACCCGGCCCGACCCGTGTGCTAAACGAGCTGGCCTGAAATTGGCCCGAAAATATTCGGTCCAGGGTCCCCTTGGCCCTGGATCGAATTTATCGGGCTGTCGGGCTAACGGGCTAGCCCGACAGCCCGATATAATTATTAAAAAAAAAGGTCAAAGTAATTTTTTTTTTGGCCCATACTTCAAAAGTCCAAAAGTGTATATTAACTATTAAGGAATGCATCTAAATTATTGTTACCTATTAGAGATTTTGCACTTTGCAGTACTTTATAATTTATATTCACAATCACAATATTCTAATATTTTCAAATAATGGAAATGAACATGAAAACCATTTAGATCAATTTGTAAAATTAATGGAAAAAAAGATTAAACATATCAACTAATAAAGTAAAATAAGGAAAAACTCTTAAGAAGTCTCAAATTGGGATTTTGAATATTTGAGAAAATGACAAATATAGTGGAAAATAACAAACATCCTTTGAAATAATAATAAGTAATCCCACACAACAAAAGCACACATAAAAAAAAGCATCTAACAAGTAACAACTAACAAACAAGGGAGAGTTTTTATGGGATATAAATCACACACAAGCACAAGCACAAGCACTTAAGCAGTCAAGCACAACACAACACAGTCACACATGACATGAGTCTGTCCAAATATACTAGTCAATAGTCACTAATACAACACCAAAAGTCCAAAATACATCTAATAAATCATAAATTCATAATCATCTTCATTCTTCAATCAATGGTATTTGAAGCATTCTCTGAAGCTGCAAAAATTGGAACAGGGGCGGTTTCCTTTTTTCTCAGCTTCGACGTCCTCTGCCACAAAAGCATAACACATAAACCATAGTTATTTGAAACTATCACATTAATCAATACATACTTTATAAATAAACAAAATTTTAGATATTACGGTACCATTCCATGGAAAACCAAGAAGCCAATTTTGAGCACAAATCAGAGCTTCAACATTCTCTGGAAGAATACTACTCCGATATTGTGTGAGAACATGAGAGCCGATGCTAAAAGCTGATTCACTAGCAACAGTAGTAATTGGAATGCTTAAAATGTCACAAGCCATCTTGGAAAGACAAGGGAATCGACCCGTGTTAGCTTTCCAAAAGTCTAACACATCAAATTTTGTAGAAATTCTAGGATCAAGTGTCCCTTCTTCCAAATAGTAATCCAATTCAGATTTGTCAACTGCTCTCTCCTTAGAACACTGTGTTAGTAAATCCTACAATATATGTAAAGGAAGTGTAAGCTATTTGTCACTGAAATTTCAAACTAGCATTCAATGAAAAAATAAACATTTAACTAATCAACAAACAAGTTTTTCAAACTTACCCGAAAAACATCATTGTCATTCATGTCTTCATCTATAAAAGAATTTGAACTTGATCCTACTTGTATCGCTGGCCCACTAGATAACACAATGTTGTGGGTAGAATTTGATGCTAATGCACTCTCAACAACTTGGGATGAGGATGATGATGATCCCGCACATTTATAATCATTGAAAACATTATAGAGCTTGCTCCTTATGTTCTCAATCTTCTCTTTAGAATTTAAGGGATCAATATTTGTGAATGTATACTTGATGCCTTCAAGCTTCATGCGAGGATCAAGAATAATTGCAAGTGAGAGAATGACACTATACTCACTCCAATATTTGTCAAACTTGATAAGCATACTTTTAGCCATAGATTGAATTACTAAATCAGGATGATTCAAGTTCCTTTTCAATAGTAACTCAATCTTTGAAATCTGTGAGAAATACTTATTAGAAGTGGGATATGTTGACCCGGAAATTAAGTTTGTAATCACATCAAATGGCTTCAAGAATGCACACATCACCTCTGCTCTACCCCACTCTTCATTAGATGGACAATGAATATAGTTGGAGTCATTCAAAGCTAAGCTAGCAAAAGCACGACGATATCGTATAGCAATTTCAAGCATTGCAAGTGTTGAATTCCATCTAGTCAGGACATCCAACCTTAAACCCACAGAACCATCAATACCCCCAACTTGTAGAACCCTTCTTTTGAATTCTAGCATCCTCGCATCTGATTGCCTTACATATCTAATGCTTTCTCTAATCTTTTTCACAGCATCATCTGTTACATTCAAACCATCTCGAACAATGAGATGTAAGATGTGGGCACAACATCTCACATGAAAAAAATCACCATCACAAATCAAGCTGTTGCTCAAATTTAAGTTCTCTTTTAATCTTTCTTGCATGATGAAATTTGCCGATGCATTATCCAAAGTAATAGAGAAGATTTTCTTTTCAATCTTCCAATCTACCAATATCTCATGAGCTCTTTTTGCCAATTCAACACCAGTGTGTGGAGGCTCCATCCTA
Source organism: Mimosa bimucronata (assembly GCA_037074515.1). Taxonomy (NCBI): domain Eukaryota; kingdom Viridiplantae; phylum Streptophyta; class Magnoliopsida; order Fabales; family Fabaceae; genus Mimosa; species Mimosa bimucronata. The sequence goes on from CM073446.1 coordinate 11,667,935, forward strand.
GAGAAGGAAAATATTTTGCTATTAAGATGCCATTTCTCATCAACAAAGTGAGCGGTCAAGCAAAGATATCCTTCACCAGTTATTGCAGTCCAACAATCAGAAGTTAGACATATTCTACTACAACTCATCGCTAAGTTTTTCTTAAGGATCGCTTTTTGATCAAGGTAGAAATTCCAAACATCAGCCACAGCAGTTTTTCTACAAATGCTCTTATAATCAGGATTCAAATATGAGTGCAAATCCCTAATGCCATCATACTCAACAAAAGAATAAGGAAGATTGTGTCTGATAATAGAATAAGCAATCTTTTCTCGAACTATGCTATGATCAATTTTCCTAGCTCTCAAAGCCCCTGCATGATCTATCATCATGTTCTTAACATCGATGTATTTTGGGGTCTCTTTGCAACCTAAATAATGACGTCAAAGCGTAGAAGTCCCACAATCCTTGCTTCCCACAACATATTTTTGTCCACAAGCATTACATTTAGCTTTTTCTTTCCCATCTACTTTGCCTATTCTTGTAAAGTATTTCCAAACCTCAGAAGTATTTTTTCTTCCCTTTTTATTTTTAACTTCACCATCTTCTCCCTCACAAGATTGTTGTCCCAATTGTTTTGGCTCAACCACACTAGCATTAGCATTATCATCATTATCATCAACTTCAATTGAGTTGTCGTTCTCGTTGTCAATATCATCATCATCATCATCATCACTGCCAATAATATGCCTTTTTCTCTTCTCCCTATTTGAAGTTGAAGCCATTTTCTATTGCCCGAAACAGCTAAGCAGCCAACTAGCCAAGCAGCCACAAAAAATTATAGCAACAAAATCAAACAAAATGAACAACAGAATCAACAAGCCAGGCCAGCCAGTTCATAGTTAGTCATACACTCTTCTACCTAGCATAAATAAATAGCATTCATACAAAATCACAGATATTAGTAACACTAGAAAGTGAACTAAATTCCATTTGATAACCAAATTATACTCACTCAACTCAATTCAGTTAACTTATTATAAATTAATTCCTCTTCTTCCTTCTCTTTGCAATACCGAAACTCAAGACAAGCAAGAAGACAAGAGATTCAAACTCCACTATCACCATTTCCTTTTTTTAATCATAGCCTCAAATCAATACAAAATGCAAGATCCACATGGTAATTTCATACTCATATCTTCAACAATATTATATAGGCACAGAGAAGTTACATAAAACAGACTTTGAAATCGGACACAGTGACCATAATAGAGGAGGTTAATATCAACACTCAACAGAGAGAGAAATCGGACACACATAGAGGACGAGGAGCTTAATTTCATACTCATTCAAGCTTAATAGTTAATATCAACAAATTCCTCCCCCTTCACTGTTTCAGTGTGAGCAGAGCAGGAAGAGAAGGGAAAAATCTCACATTCAATCACAATGAGAAAGAAGGAATGAACGAAGCGAGAGAAGTTAGAGAAGCCTACCATCAATTAGCGAATGGCGAGACTGAGAGCAGCAGAGGCGAGGCGAGGCCAAGGCTAGAGGGAAAGAAGTTAGAGAACGAAGAAGGAAGAACGGAGGGAGAGCGGAGAGCCGGAGAGGAAGAGGCGATGGTCTGAACTCTGAACGGAGGGAGAAATGGTGGTTGGTGAGGTGAGGTGATGCATGAATCGTGATAGTCTTTGACTTCACCTCTTCTAGGGTTCGTGTTCGTGGAGAGAGACTGAGAGTGGAGAGGATCAGAGGAAAGGAAATGTGTCGTGTGTGTGTGTGACTGTGCTGAAGTTTGGCTTTGGGGGGGAGTTTTTTTTTTTAAAAAATAATAATATCGGGCTTAACCCGTCAGACCGACGGGTTAAGCCCGATTTAGCCTGAAACAATCGGGCTTCGGGTTGCAGAAGCCCGATTCGTTTCGGGCTGTTTTCCCCTCAGCCCAGGACCGATTTTTTCGGTCCTAGTCTGGTTGGGCCCGAAATCCCAGCTCTACTTAGGTCACAAGCTAGCGTCACCTAACTCTGCAATATCATCTTCATCTCTGCATCTTATAAACTTTGACTTCCCTCTCATTCCCGGCGATGTGGAACTTCCAAATAACCGTATTCTAGTTGTTGAACAGAGCAGAATCTGGAGACGTCGGAAGGTGAAGTGAATAACAGAAAATGTAAAACAATGGTAACACAGGGGAGGCCAACAGGGGTAAGGAACCCTCCTTTTTTTTATAGTCCTTTTCTCCTCCTTTTCCATAATCCTAATCAATCATAAAATTTAATGGTTGAAAAATGTGAATAAAAAATGAAAAAAATCATGGAGAGATAATATAATGGGGGATCTAGGAAGAGAGAGAGAGAGAGAGGATATAAGAGATTTGTGTTACTATGTTTTACATTTTTTTAGCCTTTTGATTTTATGAATGGTTAGGATTAGAGAAGAGGAGGAGAAAAGGACTATAAGAAAAAGGAGGGGCCTAGAACAGGGGCTTTATTATATTGCAATTCACAGTGGGCCCACCCTTTATTACGTCATTCTATTCTCGAGTGCTGAAGTTAGCTGGAATCAGTTTCTGAGGATAAAAATTAAATCAGCTTCTGAGGATAAAAAGAAAAAAGTAAAGAGTGAAGTACAATTAAAGGCACTTCACGCGTTTATGCTTTCAAATGAAATCAACCTGAACCCATTGAACCAGGGGGAAAAAATAAAAATGTTTTCACGTCTAAAATGACCATAATCTACATTAACGTTTATACTTACATTCACCTGATGAATAGAAACTTAAATTTATGATGTTTCCAGCAGGCTGGTGACATTATTATTGACTCCAAGAGGAAATTGAAGACGTCAAGAAGAAGTTGATGAACCTGTGACATATTTTCGTGCTCCAAATGATGATGAAAACCAAGGTTCAAAAACTCGGACCGGACATTGAACCGGGCGGACTACTGGTTTAAGGGTTATTGGTCTAACCGTGGGTTAACTCGGGTTAACCCGGATATAATAAAATAATAATATTTAATTACCCCTAATATCAAAATATGAAAAAATATATAAATGCAACTAATAAAATAATGAAAATAGTCAAAATACACAAGAGTAAATAAAAATTATTAGCTTTTTCCAATACTTCTATCAGCACTAATAATATTCTTTTTTTTTTGCCAGCGATAATAATATTCATTCATATTTCATTTTCTTCATATGTATATATATACACACACAATTTGAATCTATTTTTCACATACTCCTACTCTCCCCATGTTCCCGATGTGAACCTATACCTACATGATACTTTTTAAGTGTAATATAATATTTTATTTTTTGCTAGAAGCCTAAAAGAAGATCACATGCATCCTCTGCAGACTTTGAAAATCGTGACTAGTAAGCCTACAAGCAATATGTCAATTGTCAAGTCATGAAGCCAGCCATTTTCTCCATTTCTCCAATTTGAATCTCTTTTCTCCCAACTTATGCCTTCCATTTTCTGGTTCCTCTCTCTATTTCGCCGGTGTTTCTCTCTCACAGCAGGTTCAAGCTTTGAACAACGAGCATCAAGTCTCACCTCTATCAAAACATCATTCTCCATTTTCATCCATACTATCTACTCTAAAATCCTCATTTCATTTTTTAATCGTGATTTTTTAAGAGCTTTATTCCCAGTAAGTTGCATCTCTATCTTTACCCGTTTTCCTTTTCTTCTTCCTCTTTTTTATCCTGTAGTTTTCTTCTTCTTTCTGGAAATCCTGCGTTTTTTCATGTCAGCTAAAAGTAACTCGGGCAACCCGCTCAGACCAGCGGGTCACCCGAGTTAACTCCGGGTTACGCCGGTTCATACCTATTACTCCGGGTCAAACATCCCAACGAGCCAAGCACTCAACCGGACCGGACTGGTGGCCGGGTCACCGGTTTCCGGTCTAACCCGGCCGGTCCGGTCCGGGTTTTTGAACAATGATGAAAACCCAAGCATGCACATTATATAAAAGCGTGCATCAAAATTATTTAATGCTTATAGCATGCAAGTGATCGTAACAATATTTATATAAAGATATATATATATTACAATTTTTCACGGTTCCGATCGAGATCAGAGATTCTGGCAAATTAAAAAAAAAAAATAGATCGAGACCAGAGATACCGACGACCACATGATGATATATAAATTTATAATTTTGCCCAGGCTAGTTTGATAGTTTCTCGTAACGTTGATTGTGATTTATTTTGTTCCATAGCATATATGTGTGTATTATATAGGGGTGAACATGGTGTCCAGCCGCCTAGCATGCCTATTCGAGCCCAATGAAAAATCACCCAACCCAACCCAACCCAAAAAAAGTGGCCTGAAAAATTTCGGGTAGGGCAGGGCCGGGCATTGGGTAGGGGGTGCTGCCTTACCCATTTGACCCAGCCCAAAAAATCATATGACATTTATTTAAAATATATATTATTCACTATATATTGTATTATATATATAATACATATTATTTAAATTTACATCATTTTATTTAAAATATACATGAAATATTTATAAATTTGCTATAATATATCTCAAAATCTATATCTATTCAATCATGATATATACATTTATTTATCATATATAATGTATCGTTTTGTTGCTCTTTTTTTTTTACTGTAAGACTTCAATTAGAATTTTTTGTTGCTCTTTTTTTTTCAAACTTCAATTAGAATTTTTCGTTGCTTTATTTTTAACAGATTATGGATATTTAATTCTTGAAGCATGATTATGTTTTAGGACACATGGTAGATATTTTCCTTTCAAAACATAAGTTGCGGACTTATTTTAAAATATCTTAAGATGTGGAATTATGGATTATTCTTTAAGGGTCATATTAGTATTTATTAGTCATAATTGGATTTTTAATATGGAATAACTTTAAAGTTTACATAGTATTTATTAGTTATGATTAGATTTTTCCTCATGAGAAGAGAGAATCACGACTTGGGCAGGGAAGCGCCCACCTAGCCCAGCCCGGAATGGTTAGGGTTTCTATCGGGCAGGGTGGGCATTGGGCAGCATTTTGCTACTCATTCATTTTAGGGCTGGGTATCGGGCCTGGGCTTTATTTACAATAATTCATGGCTATAATGTTAGGAGAGGGTGTGGGGAATATATCTAGAATATCTACAAAATAAGAAATCAAGAGGATATGTATAATCTACGTTGAATTTAGATAGGGTTTAGATATTTCTAAAAGAAAAAAATTTGATTTTAGATATTACGATTAAGGCTAAAAAAAAGAGCCATATACTTTTCTAGAATTGCGTCTGTCACCATATACTTTCTTTTAGTGCAAAAATAACCATGAACTTCTTGAAATAGGTAAAAAAAAATGGCATGTCTGTTAAGGAGGGTAAAGTGTCGTTACCTTTTTTATTTAGTGAGCCCACAATATATTTTTATATTGTTATTTTAAGGGTTAAGGGTAAAAAAGATCATATACTTATCTCAAAAGTGCTTCTAATACCATAAACTTTTTTAGGTGCAAAAATAATTGTAAATTTTTTTTTGTAAAAATTATGAGTTTATGGAAATGGATAAAAAAATGTCATGTCTAAGAGTGTAAAATGTCTTTACCTTTTTTATTTAATGGGCCCCATAATGTATATTAATATTATTATTTTTAATTAGAAAACATAACTTTCTCTTCCTTCTAGTGAAACCCACACCTACCCCACAACCCCCTCTCTCTCCCCAACACCTACACGTAACCCTAAAGCTCTTCGGCATTGGATTTTGGAATAGTACGTCTTATTGCTAGTGGGGATTACAAACAGAGTGTGATGACTCAGCAATTGGGTAGGGAGGAGGAAGCGGTTACGGATAACAACCCAGAAGGTGACGTGGCTGTATTTGGGGTTAGAAAGAGTAACAGAATCAGAAAGCCTACGTGGAAAGTGAGTGGAGCATGACTCTACTTATAGTCTGAAGAGGCTAGGAAGTGGGGGTGATTGTTGTGATATTTGTTAACTCTCTCTCTCTCTGGAACCTTCTCTTCTTCTCTGACTTGTCTGGTTCTTCCCTTCCTCATCTACTTTCTGTTCTTCAATTATATTGCTGTATTTCTTCTATTATGTAATTGTTCTGAGACTATTGTAATTGTCAGTTTCTGTATTTGACCAGTTTGGACGAGAATTCATCAATTTTACTACAGAAATACATTCAGTTCCATTGATTTATTTGAAGCATTATTGTGTTCTGTAGTTTACTGTAGATTGCAGGACATAACACAGAGGTCAGGGGATAGTGGCGATTGCGACCAGATGTCACATTTTAATCACAAAAGTATCTGCAGAATCAGAATTTGATCGTCAGTGAAAATCTCAGCCACCATCAGATCAATGAATGGTAAATAAGAGCGATTTTGATTCCTCCTTGTATACATATCAACTAATCAATAGCCATCTTTTTCCAAACCGACAAGATATAGATGAGTATTTTGTTATCAATATCCTTTGATTCATAATGGAGGAAGCCTAATTTTTGTGCCTGCATAATAACATGAGATAAGGGAGTGGAACTATGAAAAATGTTTATATTTATTTTGCTGTTTAACAAAAATGTAAATGAAGAAGATGGAGGTGTGGGGACTTGTCTTGTTGTACGTGATGAAGGTGTGTAGAAGAGAGAAAGGCCAGAATGTATGTGTTTCCAGTTGAGTATAACGGCAAGCAGAATAATATTATTTTAATTTGTTAACTTCTTTGTGAGGATAGAGTCGCGGTAAGGATGTGTTTATTAATTTTTCAAACCCTATGAACTGAATTACCACGAGTTAAATTTAAAGGATTGAATTACATTTGGGTTAAAAGATGAAGGACCAGATTATTAATTTTTCCAATAAACAAGAACAAGAAGGATGAATCTCTGTAGTATCAATCCGACTTGAGTTTCTCCAGTTCAATATAATTAAAAATCAAATGAATAATTTAAAAAATTGATAATAATCACCTTCAACGTACAGCTGCTGCTCTCGAAATTTTCTCATCATCTATCCCAATCAATGGTAGCGCAAAAAGAACAAAGTCATCGATTAAATTGATGACATTCTTTAAAGCAGTTTTCATCTTCCTTTGGATGTATATTCATATTTTCCACATGTTTAAGAATAATACTTCCCCCATTCCTAAATATAAGATCCAGTTGACTTTTTTTTTGAGAAATTAAGAAAACTAAATGAACCACTTAATCATAATGTATTTTGTATATTATTATAATATATGTTAGCTTATAAGTAAAATAAACTAGTTTAAAGAAAAATTTAAGTAAATCAATTTTTAAGTGACATATTTAATTTTCTTAGGATTATCCAAAGAAATTAAATAGGTCCTATATTTAGGAATGGATGGAGTATAAACAATTATCATGCTTTAATAATATGTCAAATGTGGTAGCTTAGTAATATTCCAACTGGCATATTGGATGGCGAAAAAACTTCGCATGGATATCTTTATATAGGATAGCCCACATCGCTGAAAAAACGACACATATTAATATATATAAACATTAAGAGAGTTTAGAATGATTGCCCAATTAGGGCATGCGGGGTCGAATTGCCTACCAAATGCAAATTAGCATGAATATTATTTATACTTAGCATGGATGGGTTATTTATGTTTATATTTACCTGTTAGGTGGTGAAGCACAATCAGATAAGGTATTTCAAAAATACTTTTTTGTAATTTAATTACTTCATAAAGTTTGCAAGCCTGATGTGTTCTTTACTATAACTTAATCTTCACATTTTTAAATATTTTGGAATTCATATATTTAAGGAAGTGTTAAAAGTAGCAATTAAGAAAAATAATGTTGGAATAAAAGTCATAAACAAATAAATTTTTCTTTATCTAGGAAAGATAAATACAATGCTTTCATCTCTGAATGGGCGACATGTTGGAGTATAGTGTGTTTACAAACGAATTCAGCAAAATTGAAGAACATGTGTGAATGGTCCAGTTGGTAAAGGAGTTGACTCATAATTTTAAGGTTGCGGGTTCGATACCTACCGATGTGAGGACCTTGTTGGTGTACGATTGTAAGTATCTTTATAAACGCTCTTTAACCCTAGAGGCATGCCTTGACCCTGGTGAGTCATGGGGCCCAACTCATCTAAATTTTTTTGTTTATAAAAATACTAAATTTGGTCTGCATAATTTTAGTTTGAAGGGTAAATAATATTGAGAGAACTAACTGTTTAGTGCCGCTAACAAGGATGGATTAAAAATCGTACTTAAGATATCTGATAAAACTCTCAACAACATTTTTCTTTTAGTGAGATTTTGTGCTAGCATAGAATGCGTCAAAAATTAGCCTCAAGTGACCTTTGCCCAAACATAATTGAACAAATTGATTATGAAGCCCAAAAATGAATGGGGTTCCCATTCAGTGCTCATCGCAGTTATTAGAAAGTACTTTTCATCATTGAAACGAAATCAAAACAATCAAAAATTTGATATGGATAGTTCAGATTTAAAATTTTTAAATGTCCAATTTTTTAAATGATCATTTTTTAAAAGATAAATTTAGTTTTATAACAAATAACATATTAGCTTTATTTTTTATTTTGTATCCATTAAGATAAAAATTTAATTGAAATATTAAATAAATTGAAGTATATCTGGACCGTTAAAATTAATCTAAATGATCTAGATTAAGATGAGAAACTTATTACTCATCTTTGTAATTAGTATGGAATGTGTGTCCGAACGGTAAGACTTCCACCCACTGTTATTCCAAAGAATTGGCAAACCCCCCCACAATATTATTGAGCATCTACCAATTCAATATCCTGAAATCCCAAAAGTTCGGAAATTCTTGTAGATTTATTCCTACTTATCCGTCCCTCAAGCATTACAATACAATTAAGATAATATTTTTAGTAAGTTTCCAAAAAAGATTTAGAACCAGGACATAAAATCATACTCATGGGAATATATATATTTTTTTTTTTGGGAAATCATACGAGTATATACATTATATTTGATTTATCCTATCTCTTTATGTAATAATTGCCCCCTTAATACACTTTTAGCTACATTAATCAACTCCAACTAAATTTCAAACACTAACTATGTTAGAAAAAATGGACTAACTTAGTGAAATGGCTAACATAGTTAGAAAAGATTTTCCATGACGGTTTCCATATAAATCAAAATGCTCAAACTAGCTAACTATGATAGGAAAAGAAGCTTCTAAATATAAACACACTCTATCATAGCTAGTAAAGGATTCAACTTTATAAAACTGGAGATCCATGTAAGGAAATGATGAAATTAATTTAAATAATGCTTACATGGATCACAAAAGCAATAAGTAATATATTTCATTTATCCATGTTAGAAAAAGAACATTCTAAAATTATGACGCTAACATGGATATTTTAAATTGTAGATACTCATAAAACAATTAATCCATGTTAGATAAGGATTTGCCTAACATGGATATTTAAAACAACCTAATTAATTACAATACAGTAGGATCAATTCAAATAAGTGCACCTATACGGTGATATAAAAGGAAATTGCAATTCAAATCTAAGAGACAATAATGCTAAATCAAAGCGGAAGCATAACAAAATGTATGAGCCTAAGTATGGCAATAATCCCTATCCTAACGGCCCAGAGGAAACTTACTATATCAGTGAGAAGCTCCCAGATCCTTCCCTTGGTTGCCTACTTTGTTGCTAGGGCCTGTAAAAATAAGATAAAAAGGAGTAGACCCAGGTAACCACTAACTACTCACTTACGTGCAGTGTGTGCTAGTAAGGTATTCAATGGAGCATTACTAGGTATAATTGAGATCAAATCACATGACAAGTACCAATTAAATGCATAGTAGTGACGTTAATGATAACAGCTCATACTTTCAAATACATAAGACCAATCCAGAATCAACAGTCACGATATAACATAATATAACTCTCCACATATTACCAGCATCATATAGTGAATTGCTCAAAGATCATTCATCAATCACATATCTCAACATTGTACGTTACAATCCAATACATAGATAATAATCCAAACAACCAATAACACTGATATCATACGGTCCAGTAGGGACTCACAACCCACACCTGAGACCGGGAGCGTTCTCTCCAATTTGTCTTTCTGTTTTATGTTATTTAGTCCTTATAGGCTAACAAGGAACCTCATCGCGTGATGGCATTTCAATTAATTATTCGGTGTTCATACACAACCACGAACATGGTCACAGATATAAGCAAACTATCTACAAGCACAATGCCAATTCCAGAATTTTTAACAATGTATTCATGCAATAGATCTTTCAAAACATAATATCTTTCCAAAATATAATAACACACAATTCAGGCTAGTTCAAATTATATACTCCACCAAACCGTTGTATCAGAAAATAAGCTTTAAAAACTAGGATTCACAAATACCATAATACATCTCAAAATCATTAGCTTCAAAGACTTACTAACCCACACACACATGCAAACGGGCAGAAGTAGTTACCTGATAGCATGCACCGATCTCACAACAGCGCAGCTCCTTCCCGTGGTATTTTACCACGACTCAACTCTACATATCAAGATACATGCAATTACTATCTACTAGAGGAAAACACAAGTTGCAAGTTAAATTCCTAACTACTCATTCCCAAATTCATACCTAAGCCTTTTACAATTTAACTCAACCAACTTCAAGCCTATATGGTAACACCAACTTACCCAAATCAACACCTACACCATATCTAACCAATTTGACCTTACCAGTATTATTGTTTACCCAAATAAGTCCTTAGATTCCATCGGTACACCTCAATTGTTCATCTTTATAGAATTCCTAAATTAAAATCAAGCATATGCTCTCTTTGAATACAAGAAAACACCCATACACCATTACCCAAGTAGTAATTTTCGATATCTATGATAAATTCTAAGTTTTCAAATTAAGAAGATTATTTTAAATTCTCTAGTCCCCTAATAAACAAATCTAAAACCATAAAATTCACCTATTAATTAATTTACCTCAACAAATCGATGGCCAGTTATTATCAAAACTCAACTCCCACTTCAAACCTAATTCCAAAATTTTGCTCTAATCACCCTAATATTACTATCATTGGAAAGCTAAAATTATATGTAAAACTCACCTAAGTCAGTTCCAATGACCACGCTGCAGCAAACCACGAAAGAAAGAGATATGAGACGCCAACTGATAAGACTCACGGGGTTGGGTATATATATACCCTGTGAATGTGAATGGGTGCCGCGGGCCCCATGGAATTATTATATAATAGTTTTTTTATTTATTAATTTAGTATTATTTACACAAACACACACATATATATCTTTTCAAATTAAATTTTTAACATTAATTTAGTAACTCTCCCTAAAGTTTAGATAATTAGCTAAGTTTTGGATCCTATGCATATATATATATATATATATATATTATAAGAGTAAGAATATCATTTTCTATTTTTAGATTTCCCATTTAAATTATCAATATAATACTCTAATTATCTTAATCCTACCTTTTCTGTGAAATTAATCATTATCAATAAATGTTAACCCCCATAGAAATTCCTCCTTTCACCTAAATCTCTCCAACTAATCCTCATAAAATCATCAAATTCAAATAAATCATCAAATTCAAATTAAATCCTGCAATCCAAATTAAACCTCAAATCCAAATTAAATTCTCAAATCCAAATTAAATCTCAAATTCAAATCACATCCTCCAATTAAAATTAAAATAATTAATTATCTTTCTTAAAATAAAGAAAATACCAAGTCCTTAGGAATTCCCAACAAATCTCAATTTCCCATAAGATAGCCATAATTTCCCAAATTTATTATTAAAATACTAAATAAAATAATTAAACCTTGAATTAAATTTTCAGGATGTTACACTTTACGTTGTTCTCTCACATATCTACAGTTTTATGTCATCAATGAGCTTGAGCCAATTCATTTTGTCACCTAAGCACCCTACACGGTAGGAGTCGAGAGGGTTCTTCAATACTTTGAGTACACTCCAGGACAATTAATCATGCTTAGAACGGAGGGAGATTAAGAACTTGAACATATTGTGATGTGGAATAGGAAGGATACCCTTGACTCGTCCATTGTACCATGGATATGTCATGGCTCTAATGGTTTAATCGTGTCATGGAGGATGAAGAAACAAAATACCATGGAAAGATTGTTCATTGAGGCTGAGTATAAGACAATGACTTGTGGTGTCAATAGAGTAAGGTGGCTACATTGGCTACTCAAGGAATTATAGACATCATAGAGTGATCAAATTTTTGTGGTTTAATTTTATTTATGTATTTTTAAGTGAAATTATAATAATATTTAAACTATTCAAATGTAGATTACTCCATCCCTGCTAAGGAAAAGACGTTAAGAGCTCGATTTAAATTTGTCGTAAAAAGATTATTTAGATAGATCAAATTATTTTAGACATTAAATTTACACCTATATTAAAGATAATATGTTCTTTCCTTCCAATTGACATACTTCTTTATATATTCAAGCATTATGGAATAAATTCATAGAGATAAGGAATAAAACAAGATGAACGGAGAATCTTTGTTTTATCAATCGGACTTGAGCTTCTCCGATTCACTATAATTCAAAACACAAATGAAGAATTTGGCAAATTGTAAGATGGACGAAACCTACCTGTGTGGACAGAAAAAATTGCTTGCTTGTCATGAAGAATTTACGTAGGTTTCACCCAGGTAGGTTTCGCCCAGCTAACAATTTGCCAAATTCTTCATTTGTGTTTTGAATTATATTGAATCAGATAAACTCAAGTCCGATTGATAAAACAAAGATTCTCCATTCTTCTTGTTTTATTCCTTATCGCTATGAATTTATTCCATAATGCTTGAATATATAAAGAAGTACACCAATTGCAAGGAAAGAACATATTATCTTTAATACCTGTGTAAATTTAATGTCTTAAATAATTTGATCTATTTAAATAATCTTTTTTCGACAAATTTAAATCGAGCACTTAACCTCTTTTCCTAAACAGGGATGGAGTAATCTACATTAAATAGTTTAAATATTATTATAATTTCACTTAAAAATACATAAATAAAATTAAACCACAAAAATTTGATCACTCTGTGATGTCTATAATTAATCAAATATAATGTATATACTCATGTATGATTTCCAAAAAAAAATTATTCCCATGAGTATGATTTTAGGTCCTGGTTCTAAATTATGTAGGACAAGGAGATTAAAGAGTAGAGAAGAAGAATAGAAGAAGAGAAGAAAGAAAAGAGAGAGATAGAATATAAGGAGAGAACAGAAAAGAGAGAACGGGAAACTCAATATTTTTATTCAATAGGCAGTAACGTACAAAGTAGATAGTTGAGCTCTTATTTATAGAGCTCAACCAAACCTTAAAGAAAAATCTAGAAACTAATAATAATTAAAATATTGAAATAATAAAATAATAAAACAAGGGAAATTGCAAATCTAAAAATCCTAACAACTTTTTAAATTAAAAGAAAACAATAAAATTCAAATTTCAGATCTAAATCCTAACAACTTTTTCAAATTAAAACAATTACATTAATAATATTAAAATCAAATCTAATAGTCTTTAAATTTGGAGGGAATCTTCCTTATCCTTTTGTGATTCCCATCATTTCCCCTCTACTGAAAAGAACTCGCCTCTGGAGAGGAAGGGGTCTTGCAGAAGTCAAGCAAAGCGGGGTCAATCCGGTGCAACTCATCTTCCGTAATCCACGTAGCATTTGTGTCAGAAGAGCCTTCCCATCAAACAAGATAACGACGAATAAGACCCTCTGAGGTGAGAATGGTTTGTTCATCCATGACAGCATCAATCACTTCTTTAGTTGGCAGGACGCATGGTAACGGTGGAACCGAAGTACTGTACCTAGAACCTGCAGAGTCATCACTAGAAAATGCGGGAGGCTCAAAAGTGCCTCGGTAAGATATGAGATCCTCAACATTAAAGACTGGACTAATAGACATTTCAATAGGCAATTCTAGCAAATAAGCATTGGGACCAAGTTTCTTAGGATACGGAATGTGCCTGAGGCACAGGCATGTAATTTCTTAAAGGAATTTTTTGGATAACGCTCAGGGCAAATATGGGCCATTACATGATCTCCTTCCCCAAAATTTTGAGCTCGCTCATGAGCATCTGCTGTTAATTTATATTGATTATTGCTAAATTCTATTTTACGCTTAATCTCAGCATGTAATTCATGTAGGTGATGGGCTAAGGATTCGGCAGATTCTGAAGTGCAGGTTGTCAAAGGAAGGGGTACTATGTCAATAGGTTGGTTGGGATTGAACCCGTGAACAATTTTAAATGGGCTTTTAGCTGTGGATCTATTGACAGAACTATTGTAAGCGAACTCAGCAAAGGGTAAGATGAGATCCCAGTTTCCTAATTTGTCCCCTATTAGGCTTCTAAGCAAATTTCCAAGACTACGATTGGTCACCTCAGTTTGACCGTCAGTTTGAGGGTGGAAAGCAGAAGAGAACTTGAGTTGGTTACCAAAAAGTTTCCAAAGAGTCTTCCAAAAGTAGCTGACGAACTTAACATCATGGTCAGACACAATAGAAGTGGGCAATCCGAGCAGGCGCACAACTTCCTTAAAGAAGAGTTTAGCTAAGTGAGAGGCATCAATAATATAATCTTAATTGTATGTAATGCTTGAGGGACGGGCAAGTAGGAATAAATCCGGAAGAATTTCCAAACTTTTGGGATTTCAGAATATTGAATTGGTAGATGCATGCTCAATAATATAGTGGGGGTTTTGTCAATTCTTTGGAATAACAGTGGGTGGAAGCCTTACCATTCGGAATCATATTCCATGCTCATCACAAATATCAGCAATGGGTTTTTCATCTTTATCTGGATCATTCATATTCATTTTAACGGTCCAGATACATTTCAATTTAATTATTTAATATTTCAATTAAATTTTTATCTTAATGGATACAAAAAAAATAAAGCTAATATGTTATTTGTTATAAAACTAAATTTATCTAAAAAATGGTCATTTAAAAAAATGAACATTTAAAAATTTTAAATCTGGATCATCCATATAAAATTTTGGATTGTTTCGATTTTGTTTCAACGGTGAAAAGTACTTTCTCATATCTGCGATGAGTAATGAATGAGAACCCCTTTTGTTCTTGGGCTTCATAATCAATTTGTTAACTTATGTTTGGGCGGAGGTCACTCAAGGCTAATTTTTAACGCATTCTATGCTAGCACAAAATCTCACTAAAAAAAAGTGTTGTTGAGAGTTTTATCAGATATCTTAAGTACCATTTTAAATCCATCCTTAGTAGCGGCACTAAGCAGTTAGTTCTCTCAATATTATTTACCCTTCAAACTAAAATTGTCCAAACCAAATTTAATTTTTTTATAAACAAAAAAGTTTAGGTGAGTTGGGCTCTGGGACTCACTAGGGCATGCCTCTAGGCTCAAATAGTGCTTATAAAGATACTTACAATCGTACACCAACAAAGTCCTCACATCGGTAGGCATCGAACCTTGAAGTTATGAGCTAACTCCTTTACCAACTGGAGCATTCACACATATTCTTCAATTTTCCTAAATTCGCTTATAAACACACTACTCCAACATGTCGCCCATTCAAAAACGAACAGGTAAAGATAAATAATTCATGCTAACTATAAATATTATTCATGCTAATTATCATGCCCTAATCGGGCAATCTTTATAAAATCTCTTAACATTTATATATATTAATATGTGCCTTTTTTTCAACGATGTGGGCTATCCTATAAAAAGATATACATGCGAAGTTTTTTCGCCATCCATCATGCCAGTTGGTATATTACTAAGTTATTACATTCGACATATTATTAAAGCATGATTATTGTTTATACTCCCTCCGTTCTTAAATATGGAACATACTTGACTTTTTTTGGATAATTCTAAGACAGTTAAATAGGTCACTTAAAAATTGATTTACTTGAATGTTTTCTCTAACCTAGTTTATTTAACTTATAAGCTAACATATAATCTAATAATATACAAAATACATTATGATTAAGTGATTCGTTTAGCTTCCTTAATTTCTCTAAAAAAAAGTCAACTGGATCTTGTATTTAGGAACAGAGAAAGTAGTATTCTTAAACATGTTGAAAATATAAATATACATCCAAAGGAAGATGAAAACTGCTTTAAAGGATGTCATCAATTCAATCGATGATTTTGTTCTTTTTGCGTTAACATTGATCAGAATAGATGATGAGGAAACTTCAAGAGCAACAGCTGTACGTTGAAGGTGATTATCATCAATTTTTCAAGTTATTCATTTGGGTTTTGAATTATATAGAACTAGAGAAACTCAAGTCGGATTGATACTACAGAGATTCTTCCTTTTTGTTCTTGTTTATTGGGAAAATTAATGATATGGTCCTTCATCTTTTAACCTAAATGTAAATCCTTTCAAATAAACTCGTGGTAATTCAGTTCATAGGGTTTGAAAAATTAATAATCACATCCTTGCCGCTACTCTATGCTCACAAACGAAGTTAACAAATTAAAATAATGTTATTCTCCTTGCCGTTATTGTTAGGCCCTGATTTGCCCAAGAGGCCCACATAAGGGATACTAAGCCAAGTGAGCCCAGCGTACACCATCCCAAAGTCCATAGACGCCGCTCGTCAAAATTCAAATTCAAAACTGATTGACTTAGCACGACGCCATGACCCGGACGACGCGGAGGTAGTTGCTAACAAACCTGGATTGTCGCCCTCAACGTCCACTATTCCTCAAATGTCGCCGACATTTTTGGGGGCGACCAAGGTCCCTGAGCAGCTTATTATGGGCTGGAGCAGCACCAGAAGAACACACGAGCTCTAAAGAAGTACACTGATCACTCAGAACACTCTCTTGGCTCACTCCACTACAAATTTTAGTTGTTTAAGCTCATTGTATTCAATTTAATTCAAAAACTTTTGTATCCACCGTTGCCGGTGACCCAGATTATCAATAAAATCTCCTATTTTGCTCTTAAATATTTTGTCCCAAATTTTAGCATCAACATTTTGGCACCGACCGTGGGGACTCCGGCAACAACCTTTCAAAAAGCCGCCGAGTTCACAATTCGACAGCAACCATGTCATCTTCTTCTGATCTCCCCAATCCTACTGAGCAGCTTGCCCGGATCCTGGAAGTTCTGACTGAACAATCTGAAAGGATGTCCCGCCAGGAGAAGCTTACGGAAGAACAGTCCCAACTGTTGAAAAGCCAAGAGGAGGTCGTCAAGACCCAGGCCACAACCCTGAAGCGACTGGAACAGGAGAACCAAGGACTCCAATCCCAGCTTACTGAATTCTCGGTCAATCGTCCAAACCAATCACGACCAGTCGAGACATCGGGCATCCCAACCATGCCCTCTTTTGACGACCCTGACAGTCCGGTTCCTACTAGGAACGCAGGTAAGCAAATCAGTGATACTGGCCCTGACGCCGTTGTCGGTAATGCAGGTACCAATGGCGACGTCAATGGAGCGCCTATTGCTGGATCGATGCTGTTGCTGCACAGCGATCGTCGCTCTGACAAGGACGCTAGCACCCTCGAAGCATAGAGCTGATTGAAACAGCTCAATTGCACAAAGAGTTGAAGGAACTCCAAAAAGCCATGCTCCAGGTCCCCGGGATCGCCCAGCCTATCGTCCCTACCCGCCTTGGCAGTTTCTTTGATTCCCCTTTTATCAAGTCGATTGCCGAAGTCAACATGCCAGAAAGGTTCGCCTACCCAACACTGCCCAAGTATGATGGGACCTCCGATCCTGACGAGCACATGGCGTAGTACCGACAAATCATGATGGCCGCAGTCGTTCCTTCAGACAAAAGGGAAGCATGCATGTGTCGTGGTTTTGGGATCAGCCTGATTGGACCAGCCCTGACCTAGTGGACCAACATAACCCCAGGTAGTATCAATTCATTTTTTTCATCTGACAGAGTTGTTCGTGCAGCAATTTGCTAGTAGCAGGAATCTGCGTAAGACGTCCGACGACCTTTACAGAATCCTGCAACGGCCAGACGAAAACATCCTGCAGATCATGACCAGATTCACCAAGGAGATGGTAAGCATCCTGGAGTGTGACCCGACCGTCACCGTCCAGGCATTCAGGAGGTGCCTGTTGCCCGATTCCGACCTGTATAAGGAGCTGACAAAGCACCAGGTGTCGATGTGGTTTGAAGTTTAGTCGAGAGGCTGGGCCCAGATTCGGTGGGAGGAAGACGACGGCAACTATCGGCGACAATTCATTACCCAGCAACAGCAGCAGAAGGCTAACAACAACTCTACTGACAGGCGTAGTCAGAGACCAAAAGGTAAGAATTGGCGAGCTGAGCCCTATCCTACAGGTAACCAAAATAGGTCCAAAGGCCAGAACTCCCAGGAAGACATCACCAAGCGACCGCCGCCTCCGAAGCTGGAAGAGCATAACTTTTCGGTCACCCCGATCGAATTTGTTAATGCTCTGCACAGGATGGGCGACACCTTCAAGTGGCTAGCCAAGATAAAGAAGCCCGCAGACAAGCGTGACCCCGACAAGTGGTGCGATTTCCACGGCGATCACGGACATTTCACATCCGAGTGCATTTCCCTAAGGAAAGAGGTAGAAGAACTCTTGAAGCAGGGGCACCTGAAGTCTCTCCTTAAAGGTAAAAATAACCAAAATGCAGGTGGTGAACAGCGCCAAGCCGCGCCAGTCCAGCCCCCTCAAAATGCCAGAACCATCAACAGCATCACAGGTGGATCCGATATAAGTGGGTCCACGTATTCTGCAGCAAAGCGACATGCAAGATCGATCCCAAAGGATGACCCGACGGCCCGGTCACCGATGGAGGTAACTCAGCAAGTTGAAGGACCGATCACCTTCGATGACATTGAGATCGAACGGACATCCTGTCCTCACGAAGACGCCCTGGTAATATCGCTCTACCTTGGTAACTTTAACATCAAGCGTGTGTTAGTGGATGCAGGTAGCTCAGTGAACATTGTCTACATGCAGACAATTAAAGAAATGGGACTTGAGTCCCAAATAGTGAAAGCCCTGACAGTCCTGGTGTTCGGCAATGGTCCTGTCTGGCGAAATTTCTTTATTAACATATGCAGTTGGAGTTAACCAATTGTTTAAATTTCAGGTGATGGACTGTTCTTCAGCGTTCAACGCCCTCCTTGGCAGACCTTGGATCCACCAAATGCGAGGCGTCCCCTCCACGCTGCACCAAACTATCAAGTTCTCAACCCCCTGGGGTGTTAGAGAGATCAAAGGCGAGCAGCGAGTAGTGCATGAATGTTACCAGGCCACAATGAAAGGCCAGGACAAGCCCCACGCATCAGCATAGCAACTACAGGTGCCGTCTCCTATGGATAAGGGGGAACAGGGGGAAAACGATCTAGACAGAGTCTCCTTGGACCCAGACAAGCCAGACTGGACGATATCCATAGGAGCGGACCTGGACCATAAGGTCAGAGAAAAACTGATTTCCTTTTTATCTAACAATTTAGACTGCTTTGCTTGGTCCCATGCAGATATGACAGAGATAAGCCCCGAAATCATAACGCACAAGCTCAACGTGGACCCACTCCACAAGCCGGTTAGACAAAAGAGGCGAAAGTTTGCCCCCGAGCGCAACAAAATCATCAACGACGAGGTCCAAAAGCTGTTGGACATCGGATCCGTCAGAGAGGTGCAGTACCCCGACTGGCTGGCCAACATTGTCATGGTACCCAAGAAGAATGGGAAGCATAGGGTTTTGCATAGACTTCACCGACCTTAACAAAGCTTGCCCAAAAGACTCATTCCCTCTGCCTCATATTGATACCTTAGTAGACGCTACATTAGGGCATGAGCTTCTCAGTTTCATAGACGCCTTCTCCGAATACAACCAGATACTGATGCACCCCGACGATCAGGAAAAGACATCGTTCATAACAGCCAGGGGGACTTACTGTTATAAGGTAATGCCCTTTGGACTTAAAAATGCAGGTGCAACGTACCAAAGGCTGGTGAACCGGATGTTCGCGCAACACTTGGGCAAGACCATGGAAGTATACATTGATGACATGCTGGTGAAGTCCCTAAAAGCGGAGGATCACCCCGACCATTTGCAGCAAACGTTCGACTTGCTCAGAAAATTCAACATGAAACTTAACCCGGACAAATGCTCTTTTGGCGTCCAGTTTGGAAGGTTACTCAGATACCTGGTCTCCATTAGAGGCATTGAAGCAAATCCAGCTCAAATCAAGGCAATAATCGACATATCGTCCCCCTGGTCGTCAGAGAAATGCCAACCGTTCTTTGATGCCCTCCACAAAAACAAGGAGTTCAAGTGGGACGACCATGTAGAACACGCTTTGCAGCAGCTAAAGCAATATCTCAGCAACTCACCATTACTCTCTAAACCTAAACCAGGTGAAACACTATATTTGTACTTAGCTGTTGCATCTAACGCTGTAAGTGCAGTTTTAGTCAGAGAAGACAAAGGGAAACAATACCCCGTATACTATGTGAGCAAGCGCTGTTAGATGCCGAAACCAGATACTCCACAATGGAGTGACTCGTACTGTCCTTGGTATCGGCATCGAAAAAGCTGAGGCCTTACTTCCATTGCCACCCGATCACAGTCATTACAACCTACCCACTGAGGAACGTGCTTCACAAGCTCAACCTGTCAGGGAGGCTAGTCAAGTGGGCCGTGGAGCTTAGCGAGTTCGACATCACTTATCTGCCCAGAACAGCTATCAAGTCACAAGCCCTAGCCGACTTTGTGGCCGACTTCAGCCCTAACCTACAGGTAAGCGCTGACAAAGAAGTCTTGTGTTTAAATCATCAGGTCCCTCCATCTATGTGGATACTGCACGTCGACGGGTCCACCCATTCAAAAGGAACAGGACTCGACCTCAGACTGCAGACCCCCGAGGGCGACCTAATTGAGCAAGCCATCCGATGCGGATTCAAGGCGATCAATAATGAGGCAGAGTATGAGGCACTCATAGCGGGACTGAAACTGGCCCTTGACATGGGTGTCCGGAGCATAGACGTGCGAGGCGACTCCCAGTTGGTGTCCAAGAAAACAGAAGGCGTTTACCAGACCAAAGACCATCGGATGAAGTTATACCACGACAAGGTAGCCGAGTTATCTAGCAGGTTTGGTAGTTTCAAAATCACACAGTTAGGTAGAGACGACAATCAGCAGGCCGACGCACTAGCAAACTTAGGCTCGTTGCTAGAAGCCTCCGGGCCAAGGCAGATCCCTCTATACTACCTGTCCACCCCGATGGTCGAGGTATGTCACGATACTATCCTAAGTCATTGCTTAACCAGGGACTGGCGATCCCCTATTATGACATATCTGCAGGAAGGCATCCTGCCACCTGATAAGAACGAGGCACGACAAATCATCGTACGATCGGCCCGATTCTGCCTGATGGGGGCCGACCTATATAAAAGGTCCTACGCAGGTCCGCTACTACGTTGCCTAGGGCCGACCGAGGCAAACTACGTCCTGAGGGAAGTGCATGAAGGCGACTGCGGTGACCACTGCGGCAGCAGGAACCTAATCAGGAAGGTCATCCGGGCAGGATACTATTGGCCTATCCTTCAAAAGGACGCCATCGACCTAGTCTCAAAAGTGTGACAAATGCCAAAGGTTTTCTACCACGACTCGGCAGCCGCTGGAGCAATTGCACGCGATCACCCCCGCCTGGACATTCATGAAATGTGGGATAGACATCGTCGGGAAGCTCCCTCAGGCTCCAGGACGCCTTGTCTTCCTCCTCCTCGTCACCGATTACTTCACCAAGTGGGTGGAAGCAGGCGCGTTTGCCCAAGTGCAAGAGCCCGAGGTAATAGACTTTATCTGGAAAAACATAATATGTAGGTTTGTTCTCCCTAAGGAGATTGTCAGCGACAACGGATTGCAATTCATTGGAAGGAAGTTCCGACGATTCTGTGAACAGTGGCACATTAGCTTGAAATTCTCCACACCTCGGAACCTCCAATCAAATGGGCAAGCAGAGTCCAGCAATAAAACCATAGTAAACTCCCTAAAGAAGAGACTGGATAAAGCAATGGGTAAGTGGGCAGAAGAGCTCCCTGCAGTGCTATGGGCTTACCGGACCACATCAAGGACAGCGACAGGGGAAACCCCGTTTTCACTTGTCTACGGCTCGGAGGCTATGATCCCAGTGGAAGTCAGGATACCCTCCTTATGCTACCAGTGAACCAGGGAAGAAACAAACAATCAGGAGCTAGCCCGACAATTGGACCTGCTTGATGAGCGACGAGAGCAAGCCCTCATCAGGATAGCTGCCTATCAGAATAGGGCGACCAAATTTTGGAGCAAAAACCTCAAAGAGTGACATTTCCAAGTGGGGGACTGGGTGCTCCGCAGGGTGTTCCCAAACACCCCAGAGAGCAAGGATGGCAAGTTGAGCCCGACGTACGAGGGTCTATATAAAGTCACTGATATCACAGGGCTAGGCGCCTATCAGTTGGTTGACGTGTATGGCAAAACCCTCAAGAGAAGCTGGAACGCCATCCATTTGAAAAGGTACATACTCTAGTCCAATTTCAATTACCTTTCCTCTTTGAATACATACTAACTAAGGGGGTGGCGAAGGATGAGCCAAGCCCGATACCATATTCAGTTAGTCGCCCTAGCGGCACTGTTCCAGGTGTGGCAAACGGCTACTGACGCCACACATTCCCCTTGCTAAGGTTACATGCTTTGTCCTACATATACTTGTGGTACCCCTAACCATGAAACAGGACACCCTAGTCAACACACGGCTCTCGTGACTACCCTAAGATATGGTCAGGTGACACTGCTTTGGCACGGTCCCCTGCAAAGCTATCACGCTAAGGGAGACCAAAGCAAGCCCGAAAAAAGGTAATCGCCACCAATACTTTAAGTATAAGTGCCTTAACCAGAACAACACTCGGTTTAACGGCATGTTAACTCATTGACAGGAACAATCAACGCTAATGTCTACCATGGTAAATGGCTACAACGATTGAAAAATCAAACAGCTGCTAGCAGCACTCGCAAAGGTACAAACACACCATGTGCAATAAAATTAGCATTTAAAGGAAATAAGCAAGCATTGTCAATAAGGCACGTCGGCCTTATGGCAGTCAAATTACATTCCGACGAAATTAAAGAATCCAGATCAACAGGGCTAGAAATTAAAAACAAAGTCCCTAGAGCTAAGGGGAGTCATCACTTGGGTCGACGAGCTGCTCCTGACCCTGGACCTCTCCTTGGTCCTGCACAGGGTCCTGCTCTCGCTCAGGTTCCCGTTCTAGCCTGACCGCATCCTGGGTAGCCAGCATCACCGCCCCTTCCACCATTTGGGCAATTGTATGCTGATCCTCTGCGTCGCCCATGGGCCCATCGATCTCCGAAGCAGCAGGAACAACAGTAATTGGGGAGGCGTTGGGGTCAACCTCACCAAACAGCTCCTCAAACTGGGCAATGACCTCCTGAGGCCTCCACTGCACATGCTGCCCGTCCAAGTATTCTTTCATCAAGTCACGTCGGGACCGCAGATGCACCTCGGCAATGCCCAGGTCAAGCTTGTCCTGCAGCTCGACGATCCTGGCCTCCTTATCTTGGCGTCCACCTCTTCCTGAAGGGCAGCGATTTCTTTTTCCTTCCCCTTCAACTCGGCTTGCCAGGTCTGGTATAGCTTCTTCCGCTCCTCATTGCTCTTCTTAAGGGCCTCTTTGATCCGGTCCCTCTCCCTCTCGGAGGCCTCCAACTCGGATTTCGCCTTGTCCAGGGCATCCTTATGCGCCCCTCAGCAGTGCTTGCTGTCGAACAGACTCCAGCACCTGACAATCAGTGGAATAAGGTTAAATGCACGAGTAAAAAATAAGTGTGCTAAATTTTGAAAGAAGACTTACCAAAAAAGTGTAGTGGACAATCTTTTCTGTCTCACCATCAAGCCCCAAAGATTCAAAATACGCCTTGTCAATTGGCAGAGGTAGCAGCGACAAGACAGGGTTAGCCAATTTAAAGTCTTTCGAGTTGGATACTGAGGCACCCGGGGGGAAAGACAGTACGACCCCGTCGCCCTTAGACGGCAGAAACTACTCCGTCTTTTTCTTTTTGCTCAAGGGCTCATCAAGAGCGACGCCCTTGCCCTTACCAGATGCCAACCCCGACAGGGGGGCCACTTTGGGGCGTCCTGCTCACGGCGCCAGGAGAGTTACGGGCAGAGGCCGCTCGCTGCTAAGCGTCAAAGGCAGCCCAAGACAAATGCTTCTTAGCAGCGATACATTTGAGGGCCTCTGCCACGTCGTCAGCGCTCATTTTTTAAGCACTGGTCGCGTCCGATTTCCCTAAAAACAAGCTCAACATGAGACCGACGAATATAATACAATAAAGATAGACCCCAAGGAAAACTTACTTGACATGAAGTTAGCAAAAACATGAGCATCGTCCGGAAAATCAAAAATCTTCTTGAGCTTCTCTGGGGTGGAATGGTTGACGATTGGAGGAACCAGAAGTTCGTCCTCACCTACAAGAACCAAAGTAGAAATAAGGTCAGCCATTCACAAACTTATTATCAAAAACACAGGGACGGACGTCTTACTGAGTTCTCGCCACTCCCTACGAAGGGAGACACCCGGATATTCCAGACGGGCGATGGGAACCATGATGAACCTAACATCCCACTGGCGGTCGTTGGGTAGCGTGTCTGCCAACCAAGCAACGCTACTTGTACGGCGATGAGCCAATGTGTAACACCCAGGCCTACTCCTCACCAGTTTATACGTTTTACAAAGGTCAAACATGTCCAGAGTGGTAGCTAACTCACAATTGAATACCCCGACAGCGGCAACCAACCTCCAGACATGAGGCATAAGCTGGGAAGGGGACAGGTCATAGTAATGGCATATCTCTAAAATTACCCTTGGCAAGGGGAAGGGAGAAATAAAACGAAAGGCTTCTACGCTAAGGGCGATGGTATTGTCGGAATAAGAGTCAAGTCGTTCGGACCTTTCAGGTAACCTATACTCGACCGACGGGTCAAAATAGTGGAGGTTTGGCAGTAATTCAACTTCCTTAGGCTTAAGGGAAGGAGGGTGACCTGCACCCATAACCCCTGACCTTCTGGTCAAGGAATGAATCCCCAAGTCCTCGGCAGGGCTGTCAGCCTCACCCGTTCGGACGACGGCAATGGCCACCTCAAGGCCGACGCCGTCGCCCACAGATCTTACCTCCTCGTCACCTTCATCATTATCAAAAACGACAACTAGGGCTTTAGAGGCGGAGGATTTAGAGGGAGGCCGACGATACAGTAAGCGGCTAGAAAGCCCCCTCCTAGGCGGAGGGGTAATTTTTTCCCTCTTTTTTAAAGCGGGGCTAATATAGGGGGTTATTTCTTCTTCCACCATGGTCTCATCATCAGGAGGACGAGACGAGTTGGAAGTGGGTGAACTCTCTTCCCCAGAAGGGTACTCGACATAAGAAGGGTTTGAACTCAAATCAGACATTTGGAACAATCAGGAAAAAGCAATAACGCAGATGGAAAACCAAAACAATGACCGAAAGCAAAAATCCAAGATGTACCTGGGAAGACAGTGAAGCCCTAACCGCGGGAGCAATGAAGAAAACGGGGGAAACTTGCAGAGGGAGTGGAAAAAGTGAGGGCAGTTTAGTTTTTCCCATTTAAATCCAGCCTGATGACGCCGTTGGATGACGCCACGCCCTCAAAGCTGAATCACAGCTGTTCAACGTGGAGGGAATGAGGCAGGCGAACCGTCAAACGCGATCTCAACCGTCGGATCACTGTAACCGCTACTTCCCAATGTAAACTGACGTTGGCATCGTGAAGTGGGGGACTTAATGTTGGGCCCTGATTTGTCCAAGAGGCCCACATAAGGGATACTAAGCCAAGTGAGCCCAGCGTACACCATCCCAAAGTCCATAGACGCCGCTCGTCAGAATTCAAATTCAAAACTGATTGACTTGGCACGACGCCATGACCCGAACGACGCGGAGGTAGTTGCTAACAAACCTGGATTGTCGCACTCAATATTCACTATTCCTCAAATGTCGCCGACATTTTCGGGGGCGACCAAGGTCCCTGAGCAGCTTATTATGGGCTGGAGCAGCACCAGAAGAACACACGAGCTCTGAAGAAGTACACTGATCACTCAGAACACTCTCTTGGCTCACTCCACTACAAATTTCAGTTGTTTAAGCTCATTGTATTCAATTTAATTCAGAAACTTTTGTATCCACCGTTGCCGGTGACCCAGATTATCAATAAAATCTCCTATTTTGCTCTTAAATATTTTGTCCCAAATTTTAGCATCAACAGTTATCACAAATTAAACCATGATCATTGTTTATACTTCTTCCATTCCTAAATATAGGACCTACTTGACTTTTTTGAAGAATCCTAACAAAACTATATAAGTTACTTATAAATTGATTTACCTGAATTTTTTTCTCTAAAACTAGTTTATTTGTCTTAATTATAAGCCAACATATAATTTAATAATAAACAACATATGTTATAATTAATTGTCTCATTTAATTCTCTTAATTTCTCTAAAAAAAGTTAACTTGGTCTTATATTTAGGAATGGAGGAAGTACTCATCTAGTCTTATTCATAGTCATTTCCAGCATATTTCACACAGTCCAAGAAAAACCTTAAAATTCACTGACTTTCAATTAAAATCCAACAATTTTTCAATTTTACCCATATTTAATATCCATTATACCACATAAAAACAAAGTCAACAAATAACAAATGAAGGGTAAACTTGAACAATTAAATGAAATATTTAATGAAGTAACTTATAAATAGGGCTAACATAGAACGATTTCATAATGGAGGAAGTCTAATTTTGTGCCTGAATACATGTGCCTCTGGATGATTATATGGGAGAAGGGAATGGAACTGTGAAAAATATTTATATTTATTTTGCCGTTTAACAAAAGTGTAAATGAAGAATGTGGAGACGGGGTGCTGTCTTGTAGGTGATGAGATAAAGGAATGTATAAGAGTGAGAGGTCAGAATGTATGTGTTTCCGGTGGAGTCTGACGGCCGGCAAGGAGAATAATTATGAGCATAGTAACGACAAGGATGGATTATTAAATTTTCAAACTCTATGAATTGAATTGTGACGAGTTAAATTTAAAGGACTGAATTACATTTGGGTTAAAAGTTGAATGATCAAATAATTAATTTTCCAAATAAGCAAGAAGAACGAAAAATCTTTGTAGTATCAATCAGACTTGAGTTTCTTCCAATTCAATATAAATCAAAACGCAAATGAAGAGTTTGGCAAATTGATAATGATCGCCTTCAACTTACAACTGTTGCTCTTGAAGTTTCCTCATCAGTGGTAACGCACGCGAAAAGGAAAAAGAAAAAAGTCATCGATTGAATTGATGACATCCTTTAAAGCAGTTTTCAGATTCGTTTGGATGCATATTCATATTTTCCACGTTTAAGAATACTATAAACAATTATCATATTTTAATCATTTGCCGAAAGTGATAACTCAGTAATATATCAACTGCCATATTGGATGGCAAAAAATAGCTGTATATATTCTTTTTTTTTTTTTTTATGGTTAAAAGCTTAGAATGCCCCCAAAAGTATCCATGAATGGGTATGTGGAGTATGGAAGTTTTCAGAGTGACAATTTTACCCTAGAAATTATAAAAGCAGGAATGTCACCCCTCCCTTAAAAAAAAAATTTAAAGAAAAAACACTCCGTTGAATCCTCTCCCTTTCTTCTTCTTCACTTGCAGTGCCGTCTTCTCCGAGGTTTTATCTTTCAGAAAACTTCAAAGGT
This sequence comes from Mimosa bimucronata, assembly GCA_037074515.1. Taxonomy (NCBI): domain Eukaryota; kingdom Viridiplantae; phylum Streptophyta; class Magnoliopsida; order Fabales; family Fabaceae; genus Mimosa; species Mimosa bimucronata. Next base: position 11,695,784 of record CM073446.1, read on the forward strand.
GGGTTTTATTAACTGCATGGGCTGACAAACAAAACCCCAGAATCTGTTAAAGAAAAAGAAAGTATGCCAACATATGATTATTTTCAAAAAGATGTATTTCCTCTTTTAAATTGAAAAAAGGACAGATGGAAGAGAATTCAACTGGTATTTTTTTCTTTGAATTTTTTTAATTGAAAAAATTTGATCTGAAAACAAGGAGGTGATGTGGATGCCACGTAGGCATGAAATTTTTGTATATTTTGGTCATCATCGTTAACCGTTAGATATTATTAATGAAGGGGCGATATCATCCGTATATAGACTCCACACTTTAAGATGCAAATCAATTCAATATGATATCCATCATCAAATTACCATTCATCCATATAGCTCATGTAATTAAATCCTTAACTCTTCCAACTCAACATGTCCCCAAATTCTTCCAATTCAATCACCTCAATCACAATCATTTAACACTTATTATTTTACTATACTCATTACTTACTAACCTCAATAAATAACCATAATCATCATTAATCCATAATTTCAATAATTATAATCATCATTAATCCGTAGACTCACTTAAAAACATATATTAATATAAAAACATAAAATAAAAAATGTTGAAATACCTCATAGTGCTTTCTTTTTTACTTTTTTTTTGTTTCATAATTTTTTATTCTATTTAAAAAAGGATCTTAATATTCATATATAAAAATAAAATTATTTTGCTGATTTTAAATAAAAAGAATTGAAATATTGCATTTTTTTTGCTTTTTTTTTTCTGTTTCATGATTTTTTTTTCATCTATTTACAAAATCAAGGATCTTAATGACTTATATAAATATATAATCAGAAAATTATTTATCTGATTTCAAATAAAAAAATTGAAAATTTGAAATATCTCATAGTGTCTTCTTTTTTTTTTTTTTTACTTTTTTTTCTGTTTCATGATTTTTTCTTCTATTTAAAAAATCAAGGATCTTAATAACTTATATTAATATATAAATAATAAATTATTTTGCTGATTTAAAAGGAAAAGATTTAAAATACCACATAATTTTTATTTTTTATTTTTTTCCGTTTCATGATTTTTATACCTACTTACAAAATCAAGGAACTTAATAACTTATATTAATATATAAACAGATAATAATTTTGCTAATTTTAAATAAAAAAAGATTTGAAATACCTCATAGTGTTTTATTTTTTATTTTTTATTTTTTATTTTTATTTTTTTCTGTTTCATGATTTTTTCTTCTATTTATAAAATCAAGGATCTTAATGACTTAGATTGATATATAAACAGAAAATTATTTTTCTAATTTAAAATTAAAACATTTGAAAAACCGAAAAGTTTATTTTTTTTAGCTTTTTTCCGTTTCATGATTTTTTTCATCTATTTACAAAATCAAGAATCTTAATAAGTTATATTAATATATATAAATAAAATTATTTTTCGAATATAAATAAAAAATATTTGAAATATCTCATAGTGTTTTGTTTTTTACTTTTTTCTGTTTCATGATTTTTTCTTCTATTTACAAAATCAAGGATCTTACTAACTTATATTAATGTGTAAACAGAAAATTATTTTTCTGATTTAAAATAAAAATATTTGAAATACCACAGTTTTTTTTTCTTTTTTTCCGTTTTATGATTTTTTTTTTCATCTATTTACAAAATCATGGATCTTAGTTTTTTTTAACAGCTGGATCTTAGTAGTTTATATTAATATATAAACAGAAAATTATTTTTCTGATTTTAAATAAAAATTATTTGAAATACCTAATTGCATTTTTTTTACTTATTTTTCTGTTTCATGAACTTTTTTTGTGTGGCCAAACTGTTTCATGATCTTTATTCTTCTGTTTATGCATTATTTTAATTTTAATTTTCATATTTGACAAAATGTCATGTAAACTAGAGGTTAACATGGGGCGAGCCATCCTGTATGCCCAACAGAGCCAAACAACGTTGCCCAACACAACCTATAAAAAGAAGTGGGCCTAAAAATTTTGGACAGGGCGAGTCCGACCCAATTATTGAGCAGGTTGGGAACCAGGCATGATTGTTGCTATGCTCATTGGCCCATCCCAAAAAAATATATAACATACATTTAAAATATATGTATAATATTCATTATATATTGATTTATATAAAATATGTATTATTCAATATATATTATTTTATTTGAAATATACATAGAATATTTATATATTTGATTTAATATTTCCCAAAATCTATATCTATTTAATTATGATAGGTACATTTTTGAATATAATAAGGGTAGAAAATCACAACTTAGGCCGGCAAGCACCCACCCAGTCCTGTCTGCTCTTTTACTCATCCCAAAATAGTTAGGGTTCTTATCAGGTGGGGGCCGGACAATGAGTTGCAAAATGCTGCACATTCATTCAAATAAAATAGTATGTATTGAATAATACAGATTTTATATAAATAATTATATAATGAATAATCAGTATTTTATATGTTGGTTAGGGATAAGAAATTGTTGGTCTAAAGTGAAGGAGTGTTGTCATGTTGATCAGATAAATAAAAAAATGCATTGGAGAGGGGAGAAGGATGGGACTTTCTTAGTTAAATCAGCATACAAATCTATTGTTAATGAGCAGGAGATTTCCGATAGTATATGGCAGCAAATATGGAAGATCAACACGCTTCACAGGTGCAGAATGTTTATATGGTTATCCCTGCATAATAAAGTGCTGACTAATGAGGAGCGTTGTAGAAGAATGATGTCCACCGATAGTCGATGTACCTGGTGTAACAGTCACTCTGAATCATTATTGCATGTTTTGAGAGACTGTGGAGAGACCAAGAAGTTATGGCTAGACCTGGTACCAAGCTCGAAACATGAATTGTTCTTTGATTGTAATATGCAGGAATGGTTTCGCAGAAATATTCAAGGCAGAGGTATGAATCACCATGTCAATTGGAATGGACTATTTTCAACCATATGCTGGCTTCTTTGGTTACGGAGGAATGAGAGAGTGTTCGAAAAGAAGCTCATGACTAACGAGGTGCTTATTATGAGGGCCCGTAATACAGTAGAGGTTTTGACTCAGTCAAAGAGAAAGTTGAAAGGGGTGAAGACAGAGAAGAGAGGTGGGCTCTTCCTCCCCTGGGGTGGTACAAGGTGAACGTTGACGGAGCATTTTCTATAGCTGAAGAGGGAGGGTGTGGTGGAGTAATAAGGAATGATCAAGGGGAATTCATAAGTGGTTTCTTATTTCATGTTCCTAAGAGTAGTAGTCTTGCTATGGAACTGTGGGCAATGCTGCATGGTCTTAAGATTGCCTAGGATCGTGGACTCAAGCAACTGATCATCGAGACTGATGCTACAGAAGCGATTAATGTTATACGTAAATTAACAGAAAGTGGTCAAAGAAGCTAGGGGGTGGTATTGGAAATTCAGTTAATGCTGAACCATGATTGGTCTATACAAATCCAACATATTGCAAGGAACGCGAACAGAGTAGCCGATTATATGGCTAAGCAAGTCATTCATGCTGCATCAGGATTTCATGGAGTGGAGCATATTTCTGAGGATATTCAGAATGTAATCCAACAGGATATTAGGGGCCTTGATGCTGGGTAGTTGTTGAGGGGTATCCCCTTCCCAATGTAATAAAAAAAAACGAAAGGATTTCAAGGGGAGGGGAGGAAAAATGTTTGTAAGTTGAATTTTAAAAAATGGAAGAAGTGGGTTATGATATTATAAGAAATATAATATGGAATTTAAAAGAGTCAGAAATATTAATTAAAAACCTTTAACCCAACTTCTCTATTTGTAAATTCAAATCAAAAAATTTTCCACCCACCCATTATTCTTCCCCCCTGTACCAAATAGGCATTATAGTTTTGAATTTGATATATAGACCATCTCATAATTGAAATTTTTCAAAAAATAAAAGAGTTTTATTTTATATTAAAGAGTTTCGTCAAATACATGATACTGAAAAAATCAATTAGAGTGTGTGATTAATTTTATTTAATTAATAAAACTAGTTTATAACTCTAAAATTCTAGTTTGAAATAGTTCGAATAAATCTTACATAATTTGTAAAATATAATAATAGGCGAGAGAAAATGATATGATATGAGGGATGAGGTAGTTTGTCTAAGGAAAATTTAGTAATTTCCGTTTTTATTTTGGTATTTGGTCCTTCGAAATAATTTCAATTTTTAAGATCCTCCCCAACAAATAATATTTTTGCTTCGTCCTATCTAATTCTCCCAAAAATATAAGACAGAATCAAATAAGACACACCCTTAACAAAGACATATATGCTGGTCTTCTTCTACTTCAAACAGTCATGGCATTGTACTGATTTCAGAACACTCTTAAAGACCATTTGGATTAGCATTTAGAGAATAATTTTTATGAACAAAACTGTAAAAGTGTTTTTAGAGAATAGATTTTGCATAGAATAGTTTTTTTTTTTAAAAAAAAACAAGGCCTTTTGATAAATGAATCTTCAATTTTCCTATTGGGTTATAAAATATCGTCCCGTCAACGCATGCAAAGATAAAAACGAAATGGTTTTAGTTATCATTAGGAGAAAAAATGTTTCAAATAAAAATTTTCAATATATACATAAATTCTCAAGTAATATAATGATACATATTTGTAAATCTTTGAAGTCAAAATGAAACAATAGAGGAATTGCGAATTCTTTGTAACCTAGGTGGTTCAAATCTTTTATACTTATGAATTATTTGTACTCTAGGTGTTACATAACTTTTACAATTGTGAGTTTTCTGTGATCTTGGAGGTATATTTGTTTTACAATTGCTATAAGGAACAGTTTCAACTGCGTTTCGCTGGTTCTTTCTCCATTCCCATGGCTCTTCAGGGTTGGGAAAAGCCCATAATCCAGCGTGCTTCTCTTTAGCTTCGTTTTCCCACTGCAATGTAAATGTATAATGTTACAAAAATATTAAAACTCAAAACAAATTTTATTATTCTAGTGCTTTCAATATATTAATCTTCTTTATAGTGCATCCAGTCGTTAACACCCTAAACCTTAAATAAGATTAGGGTGATGGACATAACTAAAAAAATAATGTAAGATAGTGTCGGATGCACCATGAATAAGATTAAAGTATTCCATTCATTCTTAAATATAAAACATATTCACCTAATTTGATTGATTTACGATGTTAGTTAAATTAGTAGAAACATCTGTGGGTTCAAATGCTCTAAACATAAACAGTTAGGCCATCACCGTCTGCCACTGCTTTTGCATCAACCTAAGGCAAAAAATGTACAATTATTCAAAATATAAATTATTAATTTAGTGTAATAATATTCCGGTATAGCATATTGAGCTGAAATACTAAAATTTAAACTCTAATTTTCACAAATGCCTAATCGGATCAATTAGAGGAACAAGTTGATATTTCGCAATATTGTAAATTAATATTTACTTGAAGTCCCCTGAATGTTTAGATATTTATAATAACTGAAAAAAAAACAGTGCTTTAGGGATGGTCACAGTGATAAAAGTCGTCCTAAAACAGACCATCACTAATTATTTAGGGACATAATTATTAATTTTGTGATGGAATTTCGTGAAACAGAAGTAATTCTGTTTTAACAAAAACTCAGGGGTAATATGCTCATTTAAAAAGAGTAAGAAATAACAGATCAGTACTTTTGAGAATTTGTTCAGGGTAAACGACTTAATTTTGATTTCAGTGCCGGCCCAAAAAATTGAATTTTAGTTTTTCAGTTCATCTAATAAAAATTGTTCAAATATGTTCAAATTTATAATTAGGGATAGCGTATTTAAATAAAAAATAATATATCAAAGTAAACACAACTATTATAATGTAAAAGAAAACATTCTTCTTACAGGTCTGGTATGCCGTTCAAATTTGACTCCTTCAGGCAAGGAATTAGAGGTTTTATCGTTTGCATATGTTATAGTGTGTGGTAGAGGAAGACCATAGAAACTAGGGCTGTTCAACATTGTCCCGTCCCGGTCCGTCCAGTCTCAAAAATTTTCGGGACGGGACAAACCGGGACGGGACAGAGTGTAACTTCAGGACGGGACGGGACTAGGGACGGGGTCGTCCCGTCCCGAATATATATATATGTATGTTCATATTTTTTTTTAAAAAAAATAAATGTGTCATCTCTCTCATGTGTGAGTATATATGACTTTTTTTTTTTAAAAAAATATAACTCTAACTTCTAAACTAAGTTCCAACCATTTATTTATCTCAAATTTATTGTCCACTGCCACTATACTCTATGTGTAACACATCACATTTGAAGTTTTTTTCAAACTCTATTTAAATGTGTAGTTGTTGCTACTTTTTTTGCTCTAATTATTATGTTTTTGGTTTATGATGTATTAATATGGAGTGCTCATGGCACTTAAGGAGATTTAATTATGCTACAAAATCACTTACCAAGTGTGTTGCTCTGCAAAAAAAAAAAGATTTTTGGATTAATTTTTTTTTAATTGGGAAAAAATTTCGGGACAAGGCCTGTCCCGTCCCGGTCTCGTCCTGTCCCGATCGAGACCGGGACAAGTTCGGGACGGGATGGGAACCCCGTCCCGAATACATTTCTTCGGGACGGGAAGGGGTCGTCCCGGTCCCGTCTTGTCCCGTGAACACCCCTAATAGAAACCCAATAACTCCTATTAGATCAATCATAACAAAGTTTAGCATATATGTTTGTTGATTATTATAATGTAAATTAACTATATACCTCAACTTCGGCCTTTGGATGTTCTTTGAGAGCCTTGATGATAAGATGAGATACTTCTTTTGGAGTTTGAGGAAGTTGTTCAGAATTTTCAAATGCATCTATGAGTTTTCTAAACCTTCATAGTTTTATTTTAATAACAATAAAACAAATAAAAAAATTGAGAATGAGTAGTTCCATCATTCACACACACGAGCACACACATATATCCTTAATAAATGATAAACAAATAAATCATGCTGAAATAACCAACAAGTTCTCTAATTTACCAGATAATCTGGGTTGCATTCGATGACAAACTATGTTTTTCCAGTTTTTCGGAAATCTTAACAAGACAAAACGAAACTAGTATCAGTTACAAAAATCGGTGACAAATTTTCAAAAGCGTCAAAGATTAATATCACTCTACGTTAGTCTTCCATAAAATAAATATAAATATAAATAGCGTCAATGTAATTTATTTAACTTCCTTTATCTACCAAATTAGTCAATTACATCTTATCTAAAAGAAAAGATGTATTATGTATAAAGCTTTGATTTATATACCACGCAAGTCCGGTAAAAGCGAAAGATCTTGGCCTAGTACATGGATACATGGATAGGTTCTGATGAAAGATGTTGAGAGGAAAAGTAATGGAAATCACCAACAGATGAATATTGAGGCTTGAAACAATTTTGGAGGTTATGGCGACACAAATTTCTTCCAATTGCCATTGCCCCTAAAAAGATGATGACGATCACTATGTGCACTGTTGACAAGAGTATTCTGAAAATGTTGCAACTTTTGGAATATTGTGGTATATATGAATGAAATGATTTTGGAACTGATTATTCCGTTATACACCACCATGTGAGATTCTTATTGTTGAAAATAGCATGATATGTATTGTATCATAATTTTGGAATTGATATATATATATGGTTTTGGCACTACAAAAAAAAAATCAGAATTGCCGATGGAATTTACCAAGAGAATTCCATCTGTAATTTCAAATTACTGACGGATTTTTGACGGAAACGAAATTACCGACGGAATATTCGGATTAGACGGAAATGAAATTACTGACGGAAAATATTCCATCAATAATTTCACCATTGCTAATTAATTTAGCGATGGAAATTTGGTTCCGTCAGTAATTTCTTAAAACTTTTTTTAATTTATGCCACGTGTCGCCTTTCACACTCTACCACGTGTCACTCCCACAAATTGTCTGAAATTTGGCGGAGTGGAGACTCGAACCTGTGATCTTCTGCACGCGTGCTGATACCTTAACCAATTGAGTTATGAAGACTTTGTGATATTATTTGTAAACTTTTATATTTATAATATTTAAACTCCCACTATTATAATTTTATTTGATCTTATATATATCGTTTACATTATATTTAAATTAATATATCATGAAATATTTTAAATTATTAATATATAATTTTACATATTAATAATTATATTATTTTTATATAAATAATATTCTATATTCATATACATTAGATTATATTTAGTATTTTTTCACCCGATAATATTGTATTTAGTATTTCCATTTTATATTTATAATAAATATTATTTTTATGAATTTCTTTTTTTAAATGAAACTTGTTATTTATTATTTTATTATATATATTATTAAAAATTAAAAATTGAATAAATATATATTTATATAGTAATTTTTATTAATATTTATAACATATATTTATTAACTAATTTATATATAATATTTTTAATATAAATTTAAATAAATAATTTATTTTTTATATTTGTTAACAAATTACCGACGGAATTTCCGTTGTTAATTTGTTAATAAATATTAAATAAATTATCGATGGAATTCTATTAGTAATTTGTTAATAAATACTAAATTTAGTAAATAATTTATTTTTTAATATTTATTAACAAATTACCAACGGAATTCCGTCGGTAATTGTTTTCGACTAAATTAAAATCTGTCGGTAATTCAGTCGGTAAATTTATCGGCATAATTTCCATCAGAAATTACCGATAGAATTTTAATCCATCAGTAATTTCATATTTTTTTGTATTGTGGAAAGGTCACATTGCATGGGATTTTGGAAACATTGAAAAGGCCAGTGCCTAGCTTTGATAGAAATCGCATTATGGTTGTGATGCATATGTTGTGGTAGTTAGCATCGGTGTATTAGCTACTTTTTATATCTCATGATGAGATACCCTATTGGTCTACAGGGACTAATAGTAATGGTTTATGGTTCTGGGTAGGGGATAGAACCTCGTCGAGTTCCACTCTTTGTGGTTCTGAGTATTGAATAGAATCCTATTAAGTTCCTCCCTTCTATGGTTTTGGGTACGTATTAGGACCTCATCGAGTCCCACTTTGGTTTGCCAAGTGGTAGGGGGCAACCATGAACATTTCACAGGACGAATGTTTTGGATATGTGTGAAATATGTACTTGAATTGTTTTGAGAAAGAAAATGTATACTCTTATACAAATTTCAAATGGATTTGGTATGGATCATGATATTATTATATGTGTTGTCATGCATTTTCAAAGCATATATATGGTATAGTTTCCCACATTGACACATTACTACTAGCACACAATCACATGTAGGGCAAATAGGAAGGAATATTGTTACTAAGACAATGTCTCACCCTGGTTACTCAATCCTTGTAGGTGGTAATTCGGGTCTAGAGTTGCAAGGAAAGGAGCCAGCAGTAGCTCACTAGTAAGAGTGAGGATCTACGGCTTAGCGATAATTGTATAATGTCACTTAGACATTAGGCATATCTACCTTCGCTTCCTCACACTTATTTGAGTTCATGTATTTGTTAAAGGAGGTTTTGATAGAGATAGTAGTGAGCATTTTTGTAATTTTTGGTTTATTGCGTATGACTTTTATCCCAACAAATTCCTTATATAATAATTATTTTTATCACTTCCTTTTAAAAATATAAAAAAATCAATTCTTTAAAAATATAAAAGATTAAATTATAATGTATATATAACACATCATGCATTTAATTTTTTAAAAAAAGTAAATAAAAAAGGGCATTATTGAAATACCTTATTCAACTTTTTTCCCCAAAAAGGCATTTGTTGATGATTATAGTTTGGTTTATCTGGATATATCTGCTGAAAAATAAGTGAAAGACTTTACAAGAGTTCAAAAACTTTTAAAGTAAAAGTTGAATTTCAGTTTTAAAATAAAATACAAAGTAACAGTTTCAGCATGAGGCTGAGTTTCATTTATTTACCAAATTTCTTCAAGAGTTTAGCATTTAATAGTGGTAACTTGTCGATAATGAATAGAATGGCTTATTGAGGGATGATTTGGTCAAAAAGGATACAAGTGATTGCATCCTTTGATAGGGAAATATGGGGCTGTTTGGTTCTGTTAATGAATAGAATGGACTTATTGAGGGATGACTTGGTTAAAAAAGGTACAAATGATTGCATCCTTTGATAGGGAAATATGGGGTTGTTTGGTTCTGTTTTTGTTTTTTATTTTGAAAAATAGTTTTAATTAAAAAAAAAAAAAAGATGTCGGCTCATTGTTTCATAAAACAAGTTTTAGAAACAAAAAATAAATAAAAATATGTATGGGTAATTGTTTCTTAAAACTAGTATTGAAAGAAAAATAAAATCATAAAAATTTATTTGAAATAGTTTTTTTTAATAGTACCTTAGATAAAAATTATACCGTCAATGATGGAGTGAATACGATCATTGGTGATGTCAACGATGTTGATGAAGTCGAGGCCATTTTCAATTATGTTAAGTTTATGTCGCCGTTGATGATGTTGTGGCCGCCATTTTGTTGAAGCTGTGGTTTTTGTCACCTGTAATGTCACAAATGCTGCTGTTTTCGTCGCTGTTAGTGATGTCGCGACCACTGTCAGTGATGTCACTGTTTTTGTTGCCGTCAAGGGCATTGTGGTTTTCAAGGCCGTCAGTGATGTCGTGACCGCCATCGATGACCTTACTGTTTATGTTGCTATCCGCGATGTCACCAATGTTGTTGGTGACGTTGTTGTTTCTGTCAACATCGTGATGACACTATCGCTATCAGTGACATCACTATTTCTATTGTCGTCGATGATGTTGTGGGTTCCGTGGCCACCGTTAATGTCGCGACTGCCATCGGTGACATTGCTATTTCTGTCAATGTCGATGGTGTTGCGATTTCTGTCACCATCAGTGATGTCGAGATTGTTATCAGTAAGGTTGCGGTTTCCGTCGTTGTGATGTTGTGATGCTGTATGGGTGATGGATAGATAGTGAACTCAAGCCTTCAATAGAAGAAAAAATTTCTCATATTTGAGAACAAAAAATAAAAACTAGAAAACTTGTAAAAGTTGTTTTTATATTCATTTTTGAAAACAACTTTTTGTTTTTAAAAATAACTAATTGGAAACAAGTTTCTAAAACGAGTTTTTTTTCCTTGAAAACAAAAAAAAATTGTTATGAGAACAGTCATTTAAAAAGCATGTAATAAATATTTTAATTGTTATGAGAACAGTCATTTATAAACTCAGCATGGCTATTCATAATTATTAGGGAAATAAATTAAGGAGAAGGACAAGGAGAAAAATTAATTACTCCTAAAGACTTTTTAAAAATAATTATTTAAAAGGACCAAAAATTGAAATAAATATTTTAATTTACCAAATTAACCCTCCATATATCAACTATGCCCCCCCCACTGTCTCTCTCATCTCTCTCCTCTCGCCCCTTCTCTCCCGCTCTCTACATTCTACAAACTGAAATATAATTAAAAAATTGTATCATTTTATTGTATCTTTTAGGGAAAATTAATTTGGAGTCCCTTGTAACACACATAATAAGAGAGACATAACACAAAAAGAGGAAATTAAAGTAAGGTCCCACGGGATCTTATTTTTATTATGTCACAAACCCAAATGACCCTTTTGCCCTCCTTACATTTAACAAAAGAAAATGACCAACTTGACTCACTCACTAAGGAAGAGCAAGTTGCAACGCTCCATTCATTCTCTGGGAAGAGTCAATCACGAAAGAGCATGAAGATCCAACTTCATCCATCATCCATCATCCATCATCATCCACCTTCCATAATATGAAGACCCAACTTGGTTTTATCTCATAAACTAGTGGTATGTCTAGAAAACCAGTATCCCATGTCTTGTAGGAATGTGATTTAAGATAAATGTTTTAAAACAAAAGTCAAAACTTTCCATAAAAATGTAATTTGGGATGAATGTTTGAGAATAAAAGGCATATTCATATGCAAACCTTAGTGATTTTTTGTTGTGGTTATGATGTAAGTTGATTTCTCATTTGTTATTGACGAGGGTTTGGGTTGGTGTCATATTTGGGGGTGTATATACTCTGTTTTTTGGTCCAAAAATAGGGGAAATCTGAAAAGGTTAAAGCTTTTTCGGTTTACACTTTTGTTTAAAAATGAATTGTTGTCAGATGCTCAAAAATTGTTGTCGCAGGTCATTCATCAGTTGTGAATAACAATTTTCTGGAAGACAGTTAAAATTTATGAATTTTATTGGGGATGGGTTTTGTGCTCTATTATTTCATTCTATGATAGGGGTGAACTAAAAGGTTGAAGCTTTGTTAGGTTATCACCAATGTATTGGTATTTAATAAGGTGTTTCCATTAAATTGAGGTTGTCACAGATGCTCTTTTAGTTGTTATATCTGGTTATTTAATGCTTGTGAATAACAATGTTCCTGTGCAGGTGAATAAGAAGATGGCGCACATCAGGAGAGCATATAATATGTTTGTTGTATAAAGGTAGACAATTTTAAATGGCAAAAAGGGTGACATATGCAATACGTGTGGGCAATACCATATCAAGAACCATAAAGAAATGCACTACATATAAAGAATAGAGAACAATTGTAGTATCAATTGTTAGAGAGTAAACTAGGGGATTGACCATGAATTGTAAATGGTGCTAAATGCCATGTACATCGTGCTCAATGAAGCTATGAAAAGATTATGTTAGAAATGATTCTGTTACAAATTATATTATGGAACTTATTATAATTGCACATACTCTTGTTACAATTGCCCTAAAAGTTGTTACTCACAGGCCAAACATTATTATGACACTAGGGTAAATTTTCTTGTACCTGTATGCTAAAATACCACATATAAACAATCTACAACACTTGTGTATGATGTAGCAAGGCTTTATAGAACTTGTGAGTGATGCTCATAACGATGGTATTACAACAATTTAGAACACTTATGACTGATGCTCATAGAGTTTATTACTCCAAACATTGTAACTGTGTGACCTAAAGTTGTTATAACGATTGTGTCATTTTCTTTTACCTTTGTTCCAAATTACCTCATTTTAACATTTTGGAACACTTGTGAATCCTGGTCAATTAGTTGTTACACAAAGACCAAAACTTGTTACCGCTTGATCCTAAGTTGTTACTCACCAACAATTTGGAACACTTGTGCTTGATACACAGAGTTGTTACTTATTGCTCCAAACATTGTAGCTGTGTCGCCTAAAGTTGTCATAAAAATTGTGTCATTTTCTTTACCTTTGTTCCCAATTACCTCTTTTTAATGTTTTGCAACACTTGTGAATCCTCATCAATTAGTTGTTACACAAGGCCCATAGAGTTGTTACTTATTGCCTCAAACGTTGTAATTTGTTAATGAGCACCATCATAACATGTAAAAATTTTGAGTAGTAACAACTTTTGGGCTATTTGTAACAACGTTTTGGCCTTGCATAACAAGTTAATGAGAATCACAAGTCTTGTAATTTGTTAACATGAATTTTAACACAAGTCAAACAAAATGGAACTGACTCTGTGAAATTTTTTGAGTTGTTCGTAACAACTTATTGGCCTAGCCGTATCAATTTCTTGGCCTTGCATAACAAGTTAATGAGCACTAGTCACAAGGTATAAAAATTTTAAGTAGTAACAACTTGTGGGCTATTTGTATATAAGTTTTGGCCTTGTGTAATAAGTTAATGAGCATTATTCACAAGACTTCCAAATTGTTGGCTAGCAACAACTTAGTACCAAGCGGTAATAAGTTTTGGCCTTTGTGTAACAACTGATTGACAAGGATTCACTAGTGTTGCAAAATGTTAAAATGAGGTAATTAGGAACAAAGGTAAAAGAAAATGACACAATCTTTATAACAACTTTAAGCCACATATTTACAACATTTGGAGCAATAAGTAACAACTCTTTGAGCATCAGTCACAAGTGTTCCAAAGTGTTGGTGAGTAACAACTTAGGACCAAATGATAACAAATTTTAGGCCTTGTGTAACAACTTATTGACCAGGAATCACAAGTGTTACAAAATGTTATAATGAGGTAATAGGGAACAAAGGTAAAAGAAAATGACACAATCTTTATAACAACTTTAGGCCACACAAGTTACAACGTTTGGAGAAATAAGTAACAACTCTATGAGCATCAGTCACAAGTGTTCTAAATTATTGTGACATCATTGTTATGAGTATCACTCACAAGTTCTATAAAGCCTTGCTATCATCACACATAAGTGTTGTAGATTGTTTATATGTGGTATTTTAGCATATAGGTACAAGAAAATGACCCTACTATCATAACAATGTTTGGTCTAGGAGTAATAACTTTTATGGCAATTGTAACAACTATATGTGACAACCGTATGTGCAATTATTACAAGTTTCATAACAGAATTTGTAACAGAATCAGTTCTAACACAGTTGTAATTAAACACCATGTACATGGCATTTAGCACCATTTACAATTCATGGTTAATCCCCTAGTTTTCTCTCTAACAATCGATACTACAATTATTCTCAATTCTTGATATGTAGGGCCTTCCTTTATAGTTCTTGATATGGTATTGCCCCCCATGTATTGCATGTCACCTTCTTCGCCATTTAAAAATAGTCCACCTGTATGCAACAAACATATTATATGCTTCTTTAAGTGCCCGCCATCTTCTTATTCACCTACATAGGAACATTGTTATTCACAAGCATTAAATAACCAGATATAACAACTAAATGAGCATCTGTAATAACTTTATATCAATTTAATGAAAACAACTTATTAAATACCAATACATTGGTAGTAACTCAACAAAGCTTCAACCTTTTAGTTCACCCATGTCTTAAAATGAAATAACAGAGCACAAAACCCATCGCCAAAAAATTTCATTCAAAATTTTAACTGTCTTCTAGAAAGTTGTTATCTACAATTGAATGACCTATGATGACAATCTTTGAGCTCCTAACAACAATACATTTTTAAACACAAGTAAAACAACAAAAAAGCTTCAACCTTTTCAGAATTCCCCTGTTTTTGGATGAAGAAACAAAGTATATATACTCGTAAATATAGCACCAACCTAAATCCTCATCAACAACAAATAAGAAACCAATTTGCATCATAATCACAACAAAAAATCACTAAGGTTTGCATATAAATATGCCTTTTATGCTCAAACATTCATATCAAATTAGATTTCTATAGAAAGTTTTGTTTTTTGTTTTAAAACAATTATCCTAAATCACATTCCTACAAGACATGGGAAACTGATTTTCTGGACATACCACTAGTTTAAGAAATAAATCCAGGTTGTGTCTTCAAATTATGGAAGATGGATGATGATGGATGATGGATGATGGATGAAGTTGGGTCTTCATGCTCTTTTGTGACTGACTCTTCCCATAGAATGAATTGCGTGTCCTAACTTGCTCTTCCTCAGTGAATGAGTCAAGCTGGTCCTTTTCTTTTGTTAAATGTAAGGAGAATAAAAGGGTCATTTGGGTTTTGTAACATAATACAAATAAGGTTCCTTAGGACCTTACTTTAATTTCCCCATTTTGTGGGACCTTTTTCTTATTATGAGTGTTACAAGGGACTCCAAATTAATTTTCCCTATCCTTTATAGAGATATTCAAAATAAATTAAAAACTTTTAACAAATTAAATTAGGAGGATCACCACAATATTATTAATATTTTTAATTAAAATTATAAAATTGATTAAAATTATTTATTTAGAGCTATGTACTTATGTTCTATAGTTTATTTTAAAAAAATTTGTTTATAAAATGAAATTTTGTATTTTATCGTTGCATTCATATTTGTTCAATCATATAATTCGGCTTATAAATAGACGACGGAGGCTAAGTAAAAAATTTTAAACCATACTGAATGGCTATCATTTGTCATGGCAACATTATTTTTTTAATATTTTATCCATCTATTAATAATTTTAATTTTATACGTTTTCTATCCCATTATATTAAAATAATATGTATTAAATATTGCACACTGATATTTTTACAAATTTATATCGTAGATATAAAAAATGTACAATAAACAAAAATTTTGATATGCATAAAAAATCAAACACAAATTTCGTTAAAAAAATAAAATAAAAAACTAAATGATACTCAAATGATTCTTCTTCGATAAACGCATTTACAAAATCAAAATAATATGACACCAAACTAAACTGATTAAATATGAGAACATTAAAATGCTAAAATTTGACTTTCGCTTGGCAGATATCCTCATGATGCCAACAACTAACCAATGACATGGTCTTCTTTTGTTGAGAGAGAACGAGAGGATTGCTGCATATACGCAAAAGAAGGAAGTAGGGGAATAGAGTTTGAGAGAGAGAGAGACCGTGGGTAGTAAGGGAATAGGGTTTACGTGAGAAAGGGGGGAGAGAATTAATTGGTTAAAAAAACAGTTGAGATATGAAGAGAAAATATGGGGAAGGGTAATTTGGTAATTTAAAATATTTATTTTGATTTTTGGTCCTTCTTAATAATTATTTTTTAAAAGGTCCTTAGGAGTAATTAACTTTTTTCCTTGGTCCCTCTCCCTAATTTACCCTAATTATTACTACATCAACTTGTATTACTTCAAAGGAAGCCCCACATGGCGAAAAAGAAGACAGAAATTAGTGTATATAAGCATATACTCCTCTGGTCCTATTTATTTATAGGGCAGAGAGAGAATGTTTTATTTGGTCCTATATATAAGTCACCTCATTAAATATTTAGTGTGAATGTACAAGTTTACCCTTCATTTATCATGTGCTGATTTTATTTTCATGTGGTATAGTGGATATTTAATATGGGTAAAGTTGTAAATTTGTTGGATTTTAGTGGAAAGTTAATGAGTTTTAAGGTTTTCCTTGGTCTGTGTGAAATATGCTGGAAGTGACTTATAAATAGGACTAGATGAGTATAATGAATTGCAGTAATTGCTGAACTTAAAATTACAGCAAGGCATTTCTATAATTTATTTATTTAAAGAGTAAAGATTAAAGATGTGTTGGCTTTCCACAGCAGCAGCATTTAATTTAATTATGCAGGGAATAGAAGAAAATTATGAGGTATTCCAAAATACCTCTCTTTCGAAAAATGTATAGTTTTATTATATGTGGAGTCTATTTGATGCTCTTACAAGTTACAGCTGTTTTGGGAAATTAAAGATGCATACTTTGTTTAATTATTTCGTTATTATCCTCAATCGTTTGCGTACATATGAATACCAGTATCATATTTTGCGATACTTATGGATATCTTTAGTTAATTTTCCAAAATATGTGCAAGATTCATAAATACTGCCGTCACACTCATATAAAATTATTTTACTTTTTTTATAGAAAGAAAATTATTTTGATGACTAGAAATAAAAAGAGAGAGGTATTTTGAAATACTTCAGTATAAACATTTTCGTTTTCATAGTTGACAAAATGCCGTGTAAACAAATATGGTCTTCCAATGAGTTCCACATTAAATGAATAATTTTCGTAAGTTTTGGAAAACTGCTTGAAATGTACCCTTTAAAAAGGTGATGGTCTAAGCAGGCAGAGGGGTATATATGGTACACAACAACAACACTTACATGGGTGGGTAATTCTTACAAGTACATTACAAGAACAACATCGCTTACATGGGTGGGTAATTCTTTTTTTTTTTTTAATATGAATTTGATGGATGGTACACTTACATGGGTGGGTAATCTTACGAGTACATTACAACACCACCACTTACATGAGTGGGTCTTCTTCTTGTTCTTTTTTTTTTTTTTTTGGATGAATTTGATGGATGGTACACTTACATGGGTGGGTAATTCTTACAAGTACATTACAACACAAATGGGTACATGAAGCTGCCTGCTTATTCAAACATCACCTTTATGCCCCTACTTAGGTCACAAGCTAGCGTCACCTAGCTCGGCAATATCATCTTACTCTCTGCCTCTTATAGACTTTGACTTTCCTCTCATTCCCGGCGATGTGGAACTTCCAAATAACCGTATTCTGGCTGTTGAACAGAGCAGAATCTGTAGACGTCTGTCGGTGAAGTGAATATCAGACTATGTAAAACAATGGTAACACGGGAGGCCAACAGGGGCTTTATTATATTGCAACTTCACAGTGCCCCGACCCTTTATTGCGTCATTCTATTCTCAAAGTGTTGACGTTAGCTGGGATCAGTTTCTGAGGATAAAAATTAAAAAAGGCACTTCTCGCGTTTACGCTCTCTAATGAAATCAACCCGAACCCATTGACCCAGGGGGGAAAAATCAAAATGTTTTCACGTCTAAAATGACTATAATCTACATTAACGTTTATACTTACATTCCCCTGATGAATAGAAACTTAAATTTATGATGTTTCCATCAGGCTGATGACATTATGATTGAACTTCTAGAGGAAATTGAAGACGTCATAAAGAGGTTGATGAACCTGTGACTTATTTTCGTGCTCCAAATGATGATGAAGAGACCCAAGCATGCACATTATATAAAAGCTTGCATCAAGATCATCAAATTTAATGCTTATAGTATGTAATTGATCGTAACAATATTTATATATTTATATATATATATACACAATTTTTCACGGTTCCGATCGAGACCAGAGATTCTGGCAAATAAAAAAAAAAAAAATTGATCGAGACCAGAGATACCGACAGCATGTTGATATATAAATTTATAATTTTGGCCAGGCTAGTTTGATGGTTTCTCGTAACGTTGATTGTGATTTATTTTGTTCGATAGCATATGTGTATGTATTATACAATAATCCATGGATATATCGTTAGCGGAGGATGTGGGGAATATATCTAGATTTTCTACATAATAAGAAATGAAGAGGATATGTATAATATGCATTGAATTTAGATAGGGTTTAGATATTTCCCAAAAAAAAAAAAAGTTTGCTTTAGATATTATGGTAAAGGGTCAAATATAGCCATTTACTTTTCTAGAATTACGTCTGGCACCATATATTTTTTTTAGTGCAAAAATAACTATGAACTTTTTGAAATTAAATAAGTCAAAAATGATATGTCTGTTAAAAGAGAGTAAAGTGCCGTTACCTTTTTTATTTAGTGAGTCCACAATGTATTTTTTATATTATTATTTTAAAGGTTAAAGGTAAAAAATGATCACATACTTTTCTTAAAAGTGCTTTTGGCATCATATACCTTTTTAGGTGCAAAAATAATCATAAATTCTTTTTTCTTTTTCTTTTTTTTTTTGTGAAAATTAGAAACTTTTTAAAATGGATAAAAAATGTTGTCCGTTAAAGAATGTAAAATGTCTTTACTTTTTTTATTTCGTGGGCCCCTTAATATATATTAATATTATTATTTTTTAATAAAAATCATCACTTTCTCTCCCTTCTAGTAAAACCCACACCTACCCCCACAACCCTCTCTCTCCCCAACACCTACACATACCCCCCAAGCTCTTCGGTATTGGATTTTGGAATAGTGCTTCTTATTGCTAGTGAGGATTACAAATAGAGCACAAGGGATAGTGGTAATTACAACAAGATGTCACATGTTAGTCATAAAAGTATCTACAGAATCAAAATTTGATCGTCAAAAATATTAGCCACCATTAGATCAAGAAATGGGAAATGAGAGTGATTTTGATTCCTCCGTGTATACATATTAACTAGTCAATAGCCATCTTCCTTCAAACCGACAAGGTATCGGTGAGTATTTTGTTATCAATATCCTTTTTTTCATAATGGAGGAAGTCTAATTTTTGTGCCTACATAGTTACATGAGATAAGGGAGTGGAACTGTGAAAAATGTTTATATTTATTTTGCTGTTTAACAAAAATGTAAATGAAGAAGGTGGAGGTAGGGAGTTGTCTTGTTGTACGTGGTGAAGGTGTGTAGACGTGAGAGAGGCCAGAATGTATGTGTTTCCAGTTGAGTATAACGGCAGGCCATAACATTAGTTTAATTTGCTAACTTCTTTGTGAGGATAGAGTAGCGGAAGGATATGTTTATTAATTTTTCAAACCCTATACTATGAACTGAATTACCATGAGTTAAATTTAAAGGATTGAATTACATTTGGGTTAAAAGATGAGGAACCAGATTATTATTTTTCCAATAAACAAGGACAACAAGGAAGAATCTCTGTAGTATCAATCCGACTTGAGTTACTCCAGTTCAATATAATTAAAAACGCAAATGAATGATTTGAAAAATTGATAATAATCACCTTCAACGTACAGCTGTTGCTCTTGAAGTTTTCTCATCATCTATCCTCATCAATGTTATCGCAAAAAGAGAAAAGTCATTGATTGAATTGATGACATCCTTTAAAGCAGTTTTCATCTTCCTTTGGATGTATATTCATATTGTCCACATGTTAAAGAATACTACTTCCTCCATTCTTAAATATAAGATCCAATTGAATTTTTTTTTTTTGTGTGGAGAAATTAAGGAACCTAAACGAACCACTTAATTATAATTTATTTTGTGTATTATTAGATTATATGTTAGCTTATAAGTTAAATAAACTAGTTTAGAGAAAAAATTCAAGTAAATCAATTTTTTAATGACATACTTAACTTTCTTAGGATTATCCAAAAAGGTTAAGTAGGTTTTATATTTAGGAACGGATGGATGGAGTATAAACAATGATCATGCTTTAATAATATGTCAAATGTGATAACTAAGTAATATACCAGCTGGCATATTGGATGGCGAAAAAACTTCGCATGTATATCTTTTTATAGGATAGCCCACATCGCTGAAAAGATGACGCATATTAATTTATATAAACATTAAGAGATTTTATAATTAGTGCCCAATTAGGGCATGCGGGGTCGAATTGCCTACCAAAGGCAATTTAGCATGAATTATTTATATTTACTTGTTATTTGGTGGTGAAGCGCAATCAGATAAGGTATTTCAAAATACCTTTTAAATTTAATTACTTCATAAAATTTGCACGCCTAATGTGTTATTTACTCTAACTTAATCTTTACAATTTTAAATATTTTGGACTTCATATATTTAAGGAAGTGATAAAAGTATCAATTAAGAAAAATAATGTTGGAATAAAAGTCATAAACAAATAAATTTTTCTTTATCTAGGAAAGATAAATACAATGCTTTAGTTTCTGAATGGGTGACATGTTGGAGTAGTGTGTTTATAAACGAATTCATGAAAATTGAAGAACATGTGTGAATGGTTGAAGAGGCTCACCGAATGGGGTTATGTCGCAGCAGTGCCGTCTCAGGCCCTCTCTTCAAGAAATTTAGGGACCAAGGGGATAGTGGGAGCTATCTCTGAGTTCGTTCTCTTGAGAAATCTAAAAATGGAAATGGTTCCTAATAATTAGATGCAAAACTAATTGGACGGGAAAACATTTTGTATTTGATTTTAATGTTAAAAGTTTGTGTTAAAAGTGTTGTACGTTCAAAATGCAAATAAAAAGATTGGATTCAACGGGAGATTTAGATTAAATGGAATGGTTATTCTTGATAAATGGAACTTTCGGGAATCATCGCTTTTTAAGATTTTTGCGAGTTAAAAATAGCCAATTTCTAAAGAACCCTAGAGGAACCCCTCTAAGATAGATTTAGGTTAATTTAACTAACGCCGGAACCCCGCACGTTAATTAACTTAACCTAAGTTGATTAAGCACTTGACCCAATTAAATCTACTAATCACAGGGGACTATTAATCTTACAATCAGAACCCTGAATTGCAACCAAATTAGCCTATTAATTTCAATTTATTGGTGGAACAATAACTTGAACCCAATAAGTTGAAGTCCAATATCACTCAAGTAATTAGTAGATTTACTTGCCAATTTCTAGACATAAATACTTGACACTATAATCCACTAAACAAGAACCCTTATTTAGCACAAGATTTTAACAAGGAAACATATATTAGATGATGAACCCATACAAATAAAATATGCTCAAACAAATAGGTGCAATGTTAAGCATCGATACAAAGAAAATAAACAAGATGAATTGTTTCTACCACTCATACAATATATAGAATAAGCTTACAACCAAATGCATAAGACAAATCTTAGAACCCTAGATAATTTGAAATATACAAGAGGAAGAGAGTGGAGAACAATACTCCCCTTTGAAGCTTCAAGATCCTCCCTTTAGCTCCATCACCAACAATAGAAGAGCTTAGTCGATGCTCTTCATGGAAGGAACATCAACCAAGGTGGAAGGAATGATGGCCATGGAGGTTGGAAGAGAAGTGGAAGATGAAGAGATGAAGTTGAGAGAGAATGAGAGGATTAGGGTTTGTGTGGGTGACCAAATCAGACTTCTAGGGTTTAATTTCGCCTTTTATATGTTCCCCAAGTCTGGTCTATGTGTGGGGTATTGAGTTGGATCTGAATTAGAAGCCCAAAACGTGAACTGATATGTTGCAGATCGTGCCGCTTGCCGTCTGCTCTCACCACGGAGAGCAACCATCTTTTCTGGTCCTCTGAGGCATGATCGCCATGGCGCTTTTCTGCCCCCTTGAATTGTTGCCTTCTTCACCTGGGATCTAATTCCTTTGGTCCTAGCGACCATGCAAGTAGAAATAAGACTAAACAAGAATCAAATAGCCCTATAAATTAATTAATATAATTAATCTACAATTATGGCTAATTAATCCTAATTTTATACTAATTTCACTTTAGAGTTTAAGACATTCAATTAAGCACTATTGGACCAAATTTGCATCTCAAATATGTTAATTGCCTCATTTTAGGCATATAAAAACTATACAAATCGCGGATTTGTCAATGGTCCAATTGGTAAAGGAGTTAGCTCATAACTTCAAGGTTGTGGATTCGATACCTACCGATGTGAGAACATTGTTGGTGTGCGATTGTAAGTATCTTTATAAGCGCTCTTTGAGCCTAGAGGTATGTCCTGACCCTGGTGAGCCCGGGGCCCAACTCACCTAAACCTTTTTTTTATAAAAAAGTTAAATTTGGCCTGGACAATTTTAGTTTGAAGGGTAAATAATATTGAGAGAACTAACTGTTTAGTGTTGCTAATAAGAATGTATCTAGAATCGTATTTAAGATATCTAATAAAACTCCCAACAACACTTTTCTTTTGGTGAGATTTTGTGCTAGCATAGAATGCGTTAAAAATTAGGCTCGAATGACATTTGCCCAAGCATAAATGAACAAATTGATTATGAAGCCCAAGAACGATTGGAGTTCCCATTCAGTGCTCATCGCAGTTATGAGAAAGTACTTTTCATCGCTGAAGCTAAGTCGAAACAATAAAAAATTTGATATGGATGGTCCAAATTTAAAATTTTTAAATGTCCATTTTTTTAAATGACCATTTTTAAAAGATAAATTTAGTTTTATAACAAATAACATATTAGCTTTATTTTTTATTTTGTATCCATTAAGAAAAAAATTTAATTGAAATATTAAATAAAATGAAATGTATCTAGACCATTAAAATAAATCTGAATAGTCTAGATTAAAATGAGAAACTCATTGCTCATCTTTGTGATTAGCATAGAATGTGATTCCGAAAGATGAGACTTCCACCCCTTGTTATTCCAAAGAATTGACAAAGCCCCACTATATTATTGAGCATCTACCAATTCAATATTCTGAAATCCCAAAAGTTTGGAAATTCTTCTAGATTTATTCCTACTTGTCCGTCCCTCAAGCATTACGATACAATTAAGATTATACTTTTAAGTAAGTT
The DNA here is from genome assembly GCA_037074515.1 of Mimosa bimucronata. Classification (NCBI taxonomy): domain Eukaryota; kingdom Viridiplantae; phylum Streptophyta; class Magnoliopsida; order Fabales; family Fabaceae; genus Mimosa; species Mimosa bimucronata. Next base: position 11,719,493 of record CM073446.1, read on the forward strand.
TACAAGAAAGATTTAGAATCAGGACATGAAATCATACTCATGGGAATATTTTTTTTTTCCTTTTTGAAATCATACATGGGTATATACATTATATTTGATTAATCCTTTCTCCATACGTTGTTCTCTCACATTTCTACAGTTTTACGTCATCAATGAGCTTGAGCCAATTCATTTTGTCACCTAAGCACCCTACACGGTAGGAGTCGAGAGGGTTCTTCACTACTTTGAGTACACTCCAGGACAATGAATCATGCTTAGAACGGAGGGAGATTAAGAACTTTGAACATATTGCGATGTGGAATAGGAAGGATATCCCTTGACTCGTCCATTGTGCCATGGATATGTCATGGCTCTAAGGGGTTAATCGTGTCATGGAGGATGAAGAAACAAAATAGCATGGAAAGATTGCTCACTAAGACTGAGTATAAGACAATGACTTGTGCTGTCAATCGAGTAAGGTGGCTTCACTAGCTACTCAAGGAATTATAGACATCACAAAGTGATCAAATTTTTGTGGTTTAATTTTATTTATGTATTTTTAAGTGAAATTATAATAATATTTAAACTATTTAATGTGGATTATTACTCCATCCCTGCTAAGGAAAAGACGTTAAGTGCTCGATTTAAATTTGTCGTAAAAAGATTATTTAGGTAGATCAAATTATTTTAGACATTAAATTTACACCTATATTAAAGATAATATGTTCTTTCCTTGCAATTGACATACTTCTTTATATATTCAAGCATTATGGAATAAATTCATAGAGATAAGGAATAAAACAAGAAGAATGGAGAATCTTTGTTTTATCAATCGGACTTGAGCTTCTCCGATTCACTATAATTCAAAACGCAAATGAAGAATTTGGCAAATTGTAAGCTAGGCGAAACCTACCTGTATCGACATAAAAATTGCTTGCTTGTCATGCTTCATAACCTATAGGGACAAGTCTCAGTGGATCATAAGTTAGAAGCCCTATCTTTAGATTGCATGTGAGCTCAACCCCTTTTCTAAAATTTTGTTATTAAAAAAAAGAATTTAGCAAATTGATAATAATTAGCTTCAACTTATAACAGTTGCTCTTGAAGCTTCCTCACCATCTATCTTCATCAATGGTATTGCGAAAAGAAAAAAGCCATCAATTGAAGTTTTAAGCTTCATTTGGAAGCATATATGTTTAAGAATAGTATAAACAATGTACGTTTCAATTTTATGCCAAATGTGATAACTCTTCAATATATCAACTTGCACTTGCATATATTGCTTAGAGGGAGGCCCACATCGCTAAAAGGAAGACGTATTTTACTCTATATAAACATTAAGAGACTTACTTATAATTGCCCAATTGGGGTATGGTTCAAATTGCCGATCAAAGGCAAATCAGCATGAATTTATTTATCTATCAACCAATATTGGCGCATATTTGGTTGAATAAGGTATTTTAAAATACCTTTTTTAATTGTTAATTCATGATTTTTCCCTTTCTTATGCATTTATTTATTTATTTCTAGCTGCTACACTATTTATACCCTATTCCAACCTTACACTATTAATATTAATTATCCACTAATCAATTCATTTATTCTAAATCACAAATGTTTCTAATAATCAATTACCTGAATAACAAAATTATACATCCTCAATCAATTACAATCTAATTACTAATTTCTTAATCAATTCTACAATTATACATAACCATCAAAATGTTCAACAATCAATTTTGTCAATCATTTATCCACACTTAAATTGTAAAATTATCATATATTTTAAAATTTTGGCATGTTACAATGCAAACTTAAACAACCAAACAGACATTTTACTTACAATAAAATAGAGGTATTTTGAACTACCTTTATCCAATTAAAATATGCCATTGAATTGTCCGAGCTTGGCATATTTGCAAGCGCACAGGTCATAAAAAATAGTATAGAAAAAGTTGTCGTTCCAACATGGACTAAGGCAAAAGTGAATTAATTATCACAATTATATTATCAATTAGGTTATTGAGAATTTTTATATTTTGAATTTCAAAAGTACATAAAATAAAAATAACTTGACAAACACTAAATTAAAACTTTAAGTTGAAACAAAAGAGGTCTAGGATTATTTATCTATTTTGTATTTTATGATGCTTAATTAACCCTCCTCTAGTGACAATTAATGAATACGAAGTTGATGTTTGAAGTCATATCCATTTGAATAAGTCTCTCAAACTTACCCAAACCTTAATTAACTCTAATGTGCATAATTTCTTACTACACATTAGGTTAATTAGTCTTCATAAACATTTCACTCCAATTTTACAAAACTTGGTTAATGAATATCTCTATCTCATTAACAAACTCTCAATCCCAACCTGGAACTTTCAAGACAAGTTTGAATTCAACCTAGTTCTATGCTTAATTAATGCTCTATCAAGCCACTAATTATGCTAACAAGCTAAATGTTGGCCACCACTTAGGATAAATGAAGCACAAGTTAAATTCACAGCCTAATAATCATTAATCATCGAGAGAGAAAGAGTGCCAAGTATCAATCCATACAAGTTTCAAAATAAACCTTCAACAATTTAATTAGCTACTCATAACTAACACTAAGATCACAAAATCATCTCAGTAGGCAACCACAATTTCAGAGTTCAAAGCAAAGAGAAAAGAGACAAAACACTTAATTTCATTCCCTCTTTCAGTCAAGTTTCAGCTCTAAGGGGAGATGAAAAATCCTTGAAGCTCAGTGCACCTCTCTTCTCCAAGCTTCCAATCTTTCTCCAAAGATTTCCTGCTCTGCTTCTTGCTCTAGCTCACGCCTACTCTGGAGGAAGAATATGATAATGGATAAAAGAACACTGAACAGTAGCCGCGCCACTTCCTTCTCTAACCGTGAAGAAGATGTGAGGATGATGCTGAATCAGTGAAGTGGCGCGGCTGCTTCTTCTCTCCCTTCTCTTCCTCCCTCACTCACGCCTTCAAAGACCGTCTGGAAGTTCAATGAGGATGGTGATGAATAGTGATCTGTGCGGCTGCTCCTTCTAAATCCCATGAGCCTTTTTGATTTTAGGTCTCCAAAAATTCACTCCCAAAAACGCTGTGGCTTCCTCCACTGATTCATTGACTTTAATCCAATTAATGACAAATGCTTTACTCCCAATGCACACGTTGCAAATCTGGAAGCAATGAGAAATAAAATAATAAAAGGTAACATATTATAATAATAATACTAATAATAATAGATCTTTTTCTTTTCTTTTTTTACATTGTAAACTATTGTTTATTTATTTATTCCTTTACCTAAGCTAAATTATTTTTCTTATAATGTTAAAATTAAGATATTTATTATCAAATCCCCAAATCATGCACCAAATTGATATCTTATCAAATCTCAACAAATCCCTTTAATTTTGAATCAATGACTCCCCAAATATATCTAATATATATCAAATCTAATCAAAATAAGGGAGTCATCACACCCCTACACTTGCATAAAATCTTATCCTCAAGATTTTAAATTCTAAAACAAACAAAGAAAAACATGGAAGATGATTTCAATGCAAACATTACAAAGTCAAAATCAATTCAATCTTTCAAGAATCAAGACTTCAAAAATATATTATCCATCTTCTAAAAAGAATGCAAGTGGCAAAGCAAATAACTTGACAAAAATAAATAACAATATGATGCCCCTCACAAGTCAAGTGTTTGCATTCTTCTCTTACAATAATTAAGGGCTTGTGTTTCTCTCTATTCCACCTATTGAAACCCATCTACCATAATCTTGTCTATCATCTCAATCTTCACATTTTAATTCTCATTGCATTCACAAATCAAAAAGACTTTTCAAGGGTTATGATGAATAAAGAAAGATAATGGAATGAACATGAAAATGGAGAAATACTTCAATTAGTGCTAAGCATTCTAATGACAAACCTAAAGAGTGAAGAAATATCAAGTTAAACAATAAACACATATTTTATATGCAAAATTGCAAACTTTATTCTTCTTAATTCAAACTCTCTCTTTTTTTTCTTTCTTTCTTTCACGTACCATTTTCTTTTCTCTTTATGTATATCTATTTTGTTTTTTTTATACATGTACCATCTTTTTTTTTAAATCTTTTGGGTCATTTTTGTCATACATGTACCCTCTTTTTCTGAAGCTATTTTTTTCAAAAAAAAAAGAAAGATTCCTTCACTCTTATTCTAATTTGCAACTTAGCACTTTTTAAAGTAGTGGGTGAATGTGAAAAAACAAAAATTGCAACTCAAACAAAGGGCTAAAGTCAATGCATTTTTTCTTTTAAGAAAGTTTAGGTTCAAAGGGGTAAAGCAAAGGATGAAAACAATAAGAATGGGTATTAGGCCAAACTAGCTATGAAATGAATGCCTATATCATTTTTGTGCATGCAAAATGGAATTTTTAAGTTACAAAAGAGATTCAATACAAGTTCTAGAGATGAAATCACAATAAGCATACTCCCTCTTAAAAGAAATGACATTTAGGCTCAAATTACTCACCGGTTCTATGACATGTTAAAGTCAATTACCTAAGCCAAATTACTTGCATATTTACAAATATTCCAAGAAGATAGATTCAAATTTTAACCAAATTCAATTCTTTCAAGTTCAAATTAAATAAACTTTTACAATGTTTGCAAATAAAATCCAAACTTCCAAAATAAAAAAAAATCTTCAAAATTTTCTAAAAATTTTCAAAACTTGTATTTCTTTTCAAGACTTTTTACAATCCAAAGAGAAAAAAGGGGCAAAAAAACTCAACTCAAGGACAAGTCATGCAAACTCAATGGTACCCTCACCCCCGCACTTAAATGTCACATTGTCCTCAATGTGAACATGCAACATTAAAAGTAGTGGAAAATAAGTAAGCATCCATAAACAAGTGTAGAGATCTTAAAAATTTTCTCAAGTTCAACAGTTTCACCAACCAATCAGCACAAACAAATGCCATAACCCTCAATTTCAAATATCAATCACATGCGAATGTCAACCAGAATCAGCACTCATTCCCAACAACAATATTCAGATGAATAAAATCAAATAAAAGTAGAAGAATACTCCCCTTCCTTTTCTTGATTTGCACTATTAATTGCTCATGATCTTTGTTATCAAAATTGGACTCATCCTTTGGGGCTGTAAAAGTCCTACAAAATCAAAACAAACAATAATATTAAATACTTGGATTGCCTCCCAAGAAGCGCTAAGTTTATAGTCTTCAGCCAGACTTTGCAAGAGCAATTACTACTCATAAGTATCAAAAATCACAGCCATCTTGTCTTCATTCCTCTTGTGGCAAAAAGACTTTAAGAAACATTAGAGTTCATAAAGACAACAAACATGCACTTCCTCCATAAAAAATGACTTAGGAATGCAAAGCTTAACCAAACTAATAGAAGGCTCTAACTTAATTTTTTTCACAATTGTTATCCATGCCCCTTAAATAGTTTGAAAAGCCAATAAAATCTACTTGACTCTCATAAGTAAGAATCAAAATATCATTTGGAGGATCAAGATCATAAATTGTGGGGATTTCCTCTCTACTTCCTTGTTCAAGACAACAAGGATTGGGCTCCAAAATTGAAACCTCTACTAAACACTCAGTATTGTTTTCTCCCTCATCGATTTTCAACTCACAATCACCTCCAAGACTATCACATATCATTGGTAACAACTCCTCACTCTCAATAATCAAATTTTTACTTGAATTTTCCTCTTTCATTGAAGCATGTTAACCTCATAAAATTCATGCCATTTTAGCACGTTTTCCTATAGTTCTTACACTTTTTGGGTGGATTTATACATATTTTGATGTACACATGTTCACCGATAGGAATTTATTGTTTTCTAAGCACATTTATCATACAATTATCCATGTTTTGCTTGAAATTAATATATTTATTTGTATAATTGTTATGATAAATTGTGCTACTCCGTTTGGTGCAAAGCATAGATAAATTTACAAATTTTCTCCCTCTTTCGTAGCATAAAGAAGGAGGAACAAATGGAGCAAAAATCAGAGTGAAAGGAAGCATGCTGGACAGGACGCCTCGGCCACCAGAACAAGGTGCTGAGGCGACCAAGGACAACCCAGGACGCCTCGGCCACCAGAACAGGGTGCTGAGGCGACCCAAGCGACCCAGGACGCCTCGGCCACCTGAACAAGGTGCCGAGGCGACCAGAGAAAAATCATATTTTAGATTTTGGATATCAGATTCGAAAATTAGGGCTTTTTAAGACCAAGAAGACGCATAATTGAAGAGAGGACTGCATTTGGTACGAAATTGAGAGAGAGAAACGAACGGTGCAGAGAGAAAGATCAAATTAGGGCTTTAGAGAAGTCTTACGGCGCGAATCCGGGAGGCTTCTAAAGGGTTCTTCTTTATTCTTCTTATTCATTCATCTTGTTTAGTAGTTGTAATTATGAATCGACTTCGTATATTTGAATTCCTTTCAATTATGCGTAGCTAAACGTTAGAATAGGGTTTCTTTAAACCTCTATATGGATTGATTTTGTTAATTTCCTTTCTGTTGGTTGTTTAATACAATTCAGTTTTGTTTTTACCTTGCTTATATTTCAAAAAGTGCCTGATTAACACTTTACTTGTTCAATGATTCATCGCTTGAGAGAGGGTGTTTTGTTGTAGAACTTAGGTAAAAGCATATTAGAGAGAAAACTCTTTATTGACAGAGAAGAGATTCATCTGTCAACCTAATATCGTTAGAATGAAATTGATGTTTAAACGTGTTTTTGTTGATTCAATAGCATGAGAGTGTGAGAGTCTTTTGAACACGATTTTTCATAAATCCAATAGCATGAGAGTGTGAGGGTTTTGAAAGATAAAGATCAGATTTTTGACTCGAGAGAGCGTTTCTGATCACATTCGAATTTCAGACGAAGACTGAATGTATTAGATAGCCATTAGAAAAGGTAATTTGGTAGAAATCATGACATATAGAGGGGATAAGGAATCCTGGGTTTCATTCTCATCGTCTTAAAAGCATTTTTCAAAGTTTGTTTGTTTGTTTCTTATCGTTTTTGTTCAAAGCAATATTTTTATTCAACTTAAGTAAACACATAATTAAATTAGTTAACTTTATTAGATTAAACCATAGTCCTCGTGGGATCGATATTTTTATACTACGTGCGACCCGTACTCTTGCGGGCGAACAAGTTTTTGGCGCCATTGCCGGGGACTACGGCTTTAGTCTTTCAGGCGTTAATTAATTTAATTGTGTCTTTAGTTATAGTTGATTTCTTTTCTTTCTTTGTTTCTTTAATCATCTATCTTGATAAGGTTGATACTCGTCAGTTCGATTTGTCTTTGCAGGTAAGTCCGTCGGCTGTATGCTAGGTGATTTGGAGGTGGTTCTTTTTGACATTGAAGAAATTCCTATTCTGTAAGAACCAGTTGTTCCACCTGAACCTGAAAGTCAACCTTGCACTATGGCTGCAATTTGGGATGAGGAGGATCTCTCTATGGATGAGTTCTTGGAGCGAGAAGGCTTCACATACTCATCCAGTATTTAGTACCCGAACATCACTGCGAGGACATTTGAAGTTAAGCCTGTCATGATCCAGATGATCCAGATGATGGGAACTTTCAACGCAACTCAATTGGAAGACCCCACTGAACATCTGACTAAGTTCGTGGAAGTCTGTGAAAACTTCAAACAAGTCGGAGTTTCCAACGACGCTCTACGACTACGCCTTTTTCCCATGTCACTAGGGACTAAGGCAAAGGCTTGGCTCAATTCACTCCCCGAACATTCCATCACGAGTTAGGATGAACTGGCTTCCAAATTTAAGGCCAGATTTCTTCCTACAGGAAAAAGAGCAACTCAAAGGGGTGAATTACTTAACTTTCAGCAAGAGCCAGGTGAAACATTCTATGAAGCCTGGGAGAGGTTTAAAGACATGTGCCGAAATTGCCCAAGCCATGGGCAGAGATCTAACATCCTCCTAGAGGCGTTCTATCATGGGTTGACTGAGCCTACACAGGTTATGTTGAATACAGCAGCGCAAGGGAACATTAGAAAAATAAAGAGTTCTGAATTACAGCAGCTATATGAGGATGTTGCCTCTAATAACATTCAGACCTCACGCAGAGACAGAGCTTTCTATAAGTCACATATGGATTCTTCTGCATTAGGATCCTCATCAGATGGCTCTAAAGACATCAGTGCTCAGTTAGAAGCTATTACTCGGAGATTTGACAAATTAGAGATGAAATTTGAAAATCGTCTCCCAAGAGGTGTTCATATGCTTCAAGGCTCCACCCCATCATGTGAGACTTGTGGTGAAGGGCATAATGTAGTGGATTGCCCCTATGCAGTTGAGACCCTGAATTACATGAATAATTCCAATCGGAATCCTCAAAGCAATCCCTATTCCAACACCTATAATAAAGGGTGGAGAGATCATCCAAATCTGTCATGGAGAAATAGTACCAGTCTCAATCCACCTATAGCTTCCTCTTCATATAAATCCCAAGCACCCCCAGGATTTACCGCTCAACCACCTAAGCCTCAAGAGGAATCCAGGATTGAAAAGATGTTTTCTCAGCTCTTAGAAGCGACTAATGCAACCAATGCCAAGATTGCCCTACACGACACTGCCATCAAGAATCTTGAAGTGCAAATAGGACAGGTTGCTTCCCAATTGAACATCTTAACACGGAATGGATTGCCTAGTGACACAATCCCTAATCTGAAGAGTGATGGCAAAGAAGAGTGCAATGCTATCATGTTGAGGAGTGGAAAGAATTATGAACAGGCAGTTGCTTCAAACATGAAAATTTAACCAGTGCAAGATCCATCTAGTGTTGATGTAAAAAAGGTTGATACAGATATTGCAATAGAAGATGAGGCCTCTAAAAAGAGCAAACAAGTTACAAAGAACCTTAATGATGTGGTTAAAGGCACTACGAATCCCAAGCCTAACGGGGAAGATAAGAGGCAAAAGATCTTCACTCCTTTCGTGCCCCCACTTCCTTATCCTCAAAGGTTCAAGAAGAAGGATGAAGACACACAATTTAAAAAGTTTGTTGACATGTTCAAGCAGCTTCATGTCAATATTCCTTTTGCTGAGGCACTTGAGAGTATGCCTAAATATGCCAAGTTCCTCAAAGATGTGCTATCCAAGAAGAGACGGTTCAACGAGTTTGAAACTGTAGCTCTAACAGAAGGGTGTAGTGCAGTGATCCAGAGAAAATTACCAACCAAACTTAAGGATCCAGGAAGTTTCTATTTTCCATGCAATATCGGAACCAACTTCATTGGAAAAGCTCTATGTGACTTAGGAGCTAGCGTTAATCTCATGCCACTGGCTGTATTTAATCAATTGGGGCTTGGTGAGCCACGACCTACCACAGTCACCCTGCAATTTGCTGACCGTAGCATAGCTAAACCGCGTGGCATTATAGAAGATGTGTTGGTAAAGGTTGACAGGTTTATATTCCCTGCAGATTTCATTGTCATAGATTGTGAAGTAGATTGGAAAATTCCAATCATATTGGGACGACCCTTCCTAGCCACAGTAAGAACGCTCATTGATGTAGAAAAGGGTGAAATTACTTTGCGAGTAAATGATGAGCAAGTTGTCTTCAACATGTCTCAAGCACTAAAATTTCATGAGGATGAACATAGTCAGTGTTACTTTACTGATATGTTAGGAGATGTGATTCAAGAAGAACATCATGAGCCAATTATCAAAAATCCTTCAGAAGCACTCTTGACTGGAGAAAAGGAACTTAACCATGCCAAGTAGGGCAAACGTGAAGAGACACTAGGTATTGGAGCATTCCCTCATACTAAGTTCAAACTTTTTGAGCCACTTGATGCCTCTAAGGCACTGAGTTCTTATATGAAGCTGTCTAGTGAAGCATCACCAATGCTTGAGAACAAAATTCTGCAACTCAATGAGATTGAGGAATATCAACTTATTAATCATGAGCATGCTAGATTCAACAAAGAGATGGTTAAGAGGAAACCTGATAGAAAAATTGTTCCTGAATATTTTGAGCCTGAACAACAAGTGCTTCTCTATAAATCTAAACTGAAGTTGTTCCCAGGCAAGCTTAAATCGAGATGGTGTGGACCGTTCACTGTGGTGCAAGTGTCAGAGTTGGGGAATGTTGAACTTGAGAACAAGAAAGGTGAAAGATTTCATGCTAACGGACAATGCTTAAAGAAGTATTGGGGAGGAAACGTGGATTGCCCGATATCCACTATCTACCTCAAGAACCCACCATAAGTTCTGAAGAGTCAGGCTGAAGACTATAAATCAAGCGCTTCTTGGGAGGCAACCCAAGTTTTGAAACTTGTTTTTATAATTTTGTTTGTTTTATTTTAATTTTGTTAGTAGAGTTATATTTGGTCTTTCTCCTGCAGATCTAAGTCGTGTCGTATGTGAAGATAGAAACGAGAATGTAATAGCTCATCGTGGAACGTGCAGAACTAATACTATGAGTTGTGAAATCCGCTCTTCCACCACCAGCCGCTCAAACCCAAGGAAGAGGATTAAGCTTGAGGAACTACGAAGGGGAGTATTTCTTACTTATCACTGAATTCTCTAGCACTTATAGGCTTACTGATGATATGCGTCTCATTGATATACCCTAGTTTACTCTTAATTTTTGTTTCTTCTCTGCTATGTTGAATTTCACAATGAGGACATTGTTAGATTTAGGTTGGGGGGATAAACAAAAATTAATTGTATTAAATTTTTTGACAATTTCATCTCATAAAATTTAACTTTTGTTTGATAATTTTATTGATAACTCCTATGCTTATCAAATGTGTTAATAAGTCTGATGATGTGATAAAGATTGACTGACATTTAGAGCAGCAAAAAAAAACATACTTTACATGCTTGTCAGTTGAATTGTATGGTTACATATCACTTTACTAAATTCTTTTGAGTAATAATATCCACCATTAGAATTAGAAATCGTTTTGAAAATTTTAATCAAGGAAATTGATAGTAATCAAGGTTATGTATTGATTTTTAATCTTGTACTTTTACAACCAATTTCGGTATTTATAGTGCTTATTTGATTCTCATTAAAATTTTGAAAATAAGTTAGACTAACATGGGTAGTAAGAAAAATATATAAAGTCTTTTGGTCAATCCCAAATTTGAAAAAAAAAAGAGTATATACAACTCTGCTAGCATCTAAAGACTCGACTTAGTAACCGGGGGCACTTCATCACCAATGTTGGCACTCGCGTCAAACGGTCGAGTCAAAGAGAGCTAAGAGTTGGGCAGAAAAGCCTCTTAATCTTGTTGGAGTAACTGAGTAACCGGTGCTGCATCACCCATGTGCAGGGTCGCGTAAAAAGGGGACCTACAACAATTCAAGATATAAATAAAAAAGAAGAAGAAGAAAGAACGAAAGAAAGAAGTACAAAAATAGAAAGAAAAGTGAAAAGCAAGAAAGTAAAAATCAAGTTTGGGGGAGATTTAAAAGGCAATAAAATAAAGTGTAATTTACTACCATGTGAAATCTAATGAGTTTTTGAAGTTTTATGAACATGCTTTTCAAGAGGAATGTATTTAGAAAAAGGTTGTTAGTGTACTTGGTTAGAGGTTTGTATGTAACTTAGATTGCCATTGATGACTAAGATGAGAATTGGAGAAACTATTTTTTATTCTATCACACACATGCACACTCTGGAATTTGGAAGAGGATTGTTCAACTATACAATGCATACTAGTTTGTATGTAGATATGGTTATTTGAGGTTCTAAAAGGAATGAAAATCTCTGAGGACTTACTAAACACATGAGATAGGCAGAAGAGTTGTTGTTTGAGCTTTGCTTGAGGACAAGCAAAAGTTTAAGTTTGGGGGTGTTCACCGATAGGAATTTATTGTTTTCTAATCACATTTATCATACAATTATCCATGTTTTGCTTGAAATTAATATATTTATTTGTATAATTGTTATGATAAATTGTACTACTCCGTTTGGTGCAAAGCATAGATAAATTTACAAATTTTCTCCCTCTTTCGTAGCATAAAGAAGGAGGAACAAATGGAGCAAAAATCAGAGTGAAAGGAAGCATGCTGGACAGGACGCCTCGGCCACCAGAACAGGGTGCTGAGGCGACCAAGGTCAACCCAGGACGCGTCGGCCACCAGAACAGGGTGCTGAGGCGACCCAAGCGACCTAGGACGCCTCGGCCACCTGAACAGGGTGTCGAGGCGACCAGAGAAAAATCAGATTTTAGATTTTGGATATCAGATTCGAAAATTAGGGCTTTTTAAGACCAAGAAGACGCATAATTGAAGAGAGGACTGCATTTGGGACGAAATTGAGAGAGAGAAACGAATGGTGCAGAGAGAAAGATCAAATTAGGGCTTTAGAGAAGTCTTACGGCGCGAATCCGGGAGGCTTCTAAAGGGTTCTTCTTTATTCTTCTTATTCATTCATCTTGTTTAGTAGTTGTAATTATGAATCGACTTCGTATATTTGAATTCCTTTCAATTATGCGCAGCTAAACGTTAGAATAGGGTTTCTTTGAACCTCTATATGGATTGATTTTGTTAATTTCCTTTCTGTTGGTTGTTTAATACAATTCAGTTTTGTTTTTACCTTGCTTATATTTCAAAAAGTGCCTGATCAACACTTTACTTGTTCAATGATTCATCGCTTGAGAGAGGGTGTTTTGTTGTAGAACTTAGGTAAAAGCATATTAGAGAGAAAACTCTTTGTTGATAGAGAAGAGATTCATCTTTCAACCTAATATCGTTAGAATGAAATTGATGCTTAAACGTGTTTTTGTTGATTCAATAGCATGAGAGTGTGAGAGTCTTTTGAACACGATTTTTCATAAATCCAATAGCATGAGAGTGTGAGGGTTTTGAAAGATAAGAATCAGATTTTTGACTCGAGAGAGCGTTTCTGATCACATTCGAATTTCAGACGAAGACTGAATGTATTAGATAGCCATTAGAAAAGGTAATTTGGTAGAAATCATGACATATAGAGGGCATAAGGAATCCTGGGTTTCATTCTCATCGTCTTAAAAGCAATTTTCAAAGTTTGTTTGTTTGTTTCTTATCGTTTTTGTTCAAAGCAATATTTTTATTCAACTTAAGTAAACACATAATTAAATTAGTTAACTTCATTAGATTAAACCATAGTCCTCGTGGGATCGATATTTTTATACTACGTGCGACCCGTACTCTTGCGGGCGAACAAGTTTTCATGATAGGAAACTGTGCCAAGTTGATATTTGGGTTAAAGTCATTGAATTATTGATTTAAATGTGAATATTTTACCTTCTTTTTATCAACTTTGGATTTTGTAAATTTCATTGCTTGTTAGATGGTTGAAGCCATTCAATTAAGCCACATTTGAAGTTAAAATAAAGTAGCAAGAAGTGGAAAAGAAGATTTAAAGCAACGAATTTCAGAAATGACAGTTCAGTACAATGATTGAATTGTCCAACCCCAAATTAAACGAAAATGTCTAAAATGCCCTTGGTTTAATTATGGGATTCCCAACTTCCCTTAAGGAATTCCTAACTTCCAATAAGGCTTCCCAACTTCCCTAAAGGGATTCCCAACTTTCCTCAAGGGATTCCCAAGTTTGTTGTAGCAAGGGCATTTTGGACATTTCCTTTTAATTTGGGGTTGGACAATTCAGTCATTATACTGAACTGTCCTTTCCGAAATTCGTTGTAGCAAAGTGTCTTTTTGGTAATTTGAGAGCATTTTTTTTGGAATTTTCCCAAATATATATCAAATCTAATCAAAATAGGGGAGTCATTAGCACTGAATGAGAACCCCGTTTGTTCTTGGGCTTTGTAATCAATTTGTTCACTTATGATTGGGCCAAGGTCACTCGAGGCTAATTTTTAATGCATTCTATGCTAGCACAAAATCTCACTAAAAGAAAAGTGTTGTTGAGAGTTTTACCAGATATCTTAAGTACAATTTTAAATCCGTCCTTATTAGCGGCACTAAACAGTTAGTTCTCTCAATATTATTTACCCTTCAAACTAAAATTGTAGTGGTAATTCTTAAACATGTGGAAAATATGAATATAAATCCAAAGGAAGATGAAAGCTGCTTTAAAGGATGTCATCAATTCAATCGATGATTTTGTTCTTTTTGAGTTTACATTGATCAGAATAGAGACGAGGAAGCTTCAAGAGCAACAGCTGTACGTTTAAGGTTATTATTATCAATTCTTCAAGTTATTCATTTGCGTTTTGAATTATATAGAACTGGAGAAACTCAAATCGGACTGATACTACAGATATTCTTCCTTCTTGTTCTTGTTCATTGGAACAATTAACAATATGGTCCTTCATCTTTTAACCCAAATGTAATTCATTAATCCTTTAAATTTAACTCGTGGTAACTCAGTTCATAGGGTTTGAAAAATTAATAAACACATCCTTGCCGCTACTCTATGCTCACAAACGAAGTTAACAAATTAAAATAATATTATTTTCCTTGCCGTTATACTCAACTGGAAACATATACATTGTGGCCTCTCTCTCTTCTACACTCCTTCATCACCTACAAGACAACTCCCCGCCTTCATCACATATTAAACCATGATCATTGTTTAAACTTCTTCCGATCCATTCCTAAATATAGGACCTACTTGACTTTTTTAAGAATCCTAACAAAACTAAATAAGTTAATTATAAATTGATTTACTTGAATTTTTTTCTCTAAAACTAGTTTATTTGTCTTAATTATAAGCTAACATATAATTTAATCATAAACAACATATGTTATGATTAAGGGTCTCATTTAGTTCTCTTAATTTCTCTGAAAAAGGTCAACTTGATCTTATATTTAAGAATGGAGGAAGTACTTCTATGGTGTTATTTATAAGTAATTTCCAGTATATTTCACACAGACAAAAGAAAACCTTAAAACTCATTAACTTTCACTTAAAATCCAACAATTTTTCAACTTTACTCATATTTAATATCTATTATACCACATAAAAACAAAGTCAATAAATAACAAATGAAGGGTAAACTTATATAATCACATGAAATATTAAATGAAGTGACTTATATATAGGATCAAATACAACATTCTCTCTGCCCTATAAATAGGACCAGAACATAGAACGATTTCATAATGGAGGAAGTCTAATTTTGTGCCTGAAAACATGTGCCTCTGCATGATAATATGAGAGAAGGGAATGGAACCACTACTACAAAAAATGTCTTTCGTAGCGTTTTTTTTATATATTCCTGTGGCGTTTTCAAAATGCCACGATAGCCTGCGTCACAATTGTTCTTGTGGCGTTTTAAAAACGCCACATTAGGTTTGCTTCCTGTGGCGTTTTCTTAAAAAAATGGCACGATAGATTAGACTTCCTGTGGCGTTTTAGTAAAAAAGCAGCACGATAGATTAGACTTCCTGTGGCGTTTTAGTAAAAAAGCGGCACGATAAGGGTACTCTATCGTGCCATTTCCTTAAGAAAACGCCACAGGAAGTTCCTTTTTTTTAAAAAAATAATGATCCACTATCGTGGCATTTTCTTGAGTAAATGCCACGATAGATTTTTTTTTAATTATATTTAATAAATATATGCTAACCCATGTCTGCACCGGTTCAAAAATTACAACCAAATAATTCTAATATATATACACCAAAATTCGTATAGCAAGAGAGATCCAATACAATGAAAGCAAGAATACTAATTCTAATTACTTAATAACTAGCTACTAGTTAACATGATAATTCGGTATATCAAATCCTCCAACAAACTAAGCTAGCTAACATATTTACCTATTATGAGAGAAATGTGGGTATACATAGCAGCACCATTCTTCAATTAATTCATCAATGTTTTTCTTCGACAACTTTTTGCAACGCGCATCTTCATAATACTGCACAAAAATTTTACATGATAATTAAAATAACCTAAAATCTAACAAATATGAACTCAATAAGAACTGAAAACAACATAAAACTTACATTCGAAGGAATGTCATTTTGATCATGAGTTACAACATCTTTCATGAACCGCATGATGTAATACCCGCAATCATTGTCGTTTGGTTGGAAAGGGGTCTATAACAAAAACATCAAACTTTATATAAAAAACATTATAACTTTTACATTATAGATAACTATTTTGCTTTAAAAACTCGAATAAACTATATATTAAATTTAAAACCTTGACTTTTTGCCATATATAGGCTTTTCTCGGGTCAGATGCTTTGGAGAAACTCAACGCTTGAGAGCCACGAAAACTAGTCAATGCACTGAAAATGAAACAAATTAATTAAATTAATAAATTTTAGTTGCTAATTAAGTTCATAAAATCAAAAATAATATAACAAGTTCAATTGTTGACAATCACTTACTTATTGAAGATGAACAACAAATCCTGACGGTGTGATGGTTCACCCTGTTCCTTAGGATCCAAATAGTAAATCACAGGACCCGTTGGTGCACTCGGATTGATAACAATCAAAACCCAATGTTGCCTAAAAATATTGAAGAGTTATGATGATTTGTGTATACAATTGGGAAAGACACAATGAAAGGTATAATGTGTATAGACTTACCCTGTATTAACTGGAGCTAAGAATAATGTTTTGTTAGATGCTCTTTTAGAAAACATTTCTTTAATATCATTAGACTGGGTTTGAGGACTCATGCCTTCTTGCAGTGCTACCACATATGGGTTCATGAATACATAATTCACTACTTCACCGTCAATCATCACACACTACTACAGAAAAGGCCTATTGCAGCGCAACAATAGCAGCGCTCAATAACAAAAAGCGCTGGTATAGATCACTGAAATCCTACACCAGCGCTTTTCAAAACATAAACGCTGGAATAGGTGAAACCTATCCCAACATTTAATTTATAGTTGGTATATTATAAAGCGCCGGAATAAACTCAAAGTTGATCTATTAACATTTTGAATTATGAAACCCTTTTTCGTAACTTTCTAACAATAGGATAGACCTAATAAAATGATTTTTTAATCCCAATTTTTTTCTGAGTCCTTGTACTTGTCTGGTCATTTAACAATATATTTTTGAATTTTTTTTATTTTTGAGGGCCTATCCCATCGCTTTATACGTATAAAGCGCTGGGATAGGCCCTTCAAAATAAAAAAAAAAATTCAAAAATTTATTGTTAAATGATCAGACAAGTACAAGGACTCAGAAAAAATTGGGATTAAAAAATCATTTTGTTAGGCCTATCCCAGCGCTTTATACTTATAAAGTCACATTCCTTCCGTCGAGAGTCCAAGCATCAGGGATAGTTGTACGATGCCCAGGGCTGATATTCCTCAGGTAGTTCATATATTTTCTACTAACAAACTAACAGTGATTCTGTGATATTATCGATTGTGACCTAATGTTGACAACTCTTTCGTAGGGCGAGACAAAGTGCAAGCTGTATACGGATCAATCTTTCACTGAGGTTGTTGCTGTTGGCAAGGTCTACAACACTTCGAACATGACCCTGCACAACTCACCGTTGCCTGAAAATGCACTCAGGGTATTGATTGAATACTCGTACAACGACTGGGCCTCGTTACCATTCCCTACTCCCGATTTGATGACAAGGGTCGGAGACGTTGTCGGTGCATACGTTGCTTGGCCAATTGCTTTGATTGTGCCAACACCACAGGTAATTATTTAGTAATAATATTTCCAATAGCATTCATTGTTTTTGAATAACGCTCTTTTATTTAAATGTTTTTACAGGGTACCCGATTTATGGGAAAGAAAGCACAAGTGGGTAATGTCAAAGGTACCCGTGGTTCAGCTGCTCAAATCAAGAAAAAGAGTACCCGTACCGATCCGTTACCACAGGTGATTATTTGCTAATTAATTTAAACTAGCACTCTTCTTAATTATTGGAATGAATTTTTAAACTTTCTATTTACATGGTTTATAGGCACCAAAAGCTAAGGGTAAGAAAAAAGTTCAAGTGCCTGATCCTGTGATTGAAGATACAAGCGTCGAAACGCCATATCGTGCTCAGTTGCGAGCATTTGTAGCTACCGTTTCTCGCGATGCTATTGTCTTCATTCCATTCAGCAGGCCTATATTTGATGAGGTAAATTTCACTGACGCTCTGTCTAAGGATCAGGTAATGGAGGTGCTTAACCAAAGATGGGTCGGTGCGACGGTTATCAATATATGGATCAGGTATATATGCGTTTCCATTGTGGTTTCTTTCAATGTCATAAGTTTTACACTAATTGGGAGTTGGTATGGTTTCTATGAAGGTATCTGCATGAACATGTTATGATCGCCGGGCGCAACGTTTCGTTCGAATTCATAAGCCCTTATTCGATAGCACAAGTTCCGGGCTCGAAACGTGAGGACCAGTTCAGAGCGATTCAAAGGCGTTTCTCTTTAAAGGCAACAGCCAGAACTTTATTCTTAGCTCCAATTAATACAGGGTAAGTCTATACATATTTTTAGTTCTGAGCATCATAGATATATATACTAACATAACGTTATAAAACATTTTAGGTTACATTGGATTTTGCTTGTCATCAATCCGATGGCACAAGAGGAACCCATAATTTACTATTTGGATCCAGTGGAATCTGCTCTCCCAAATAATCGCCCAGATTTGATGCGTCTCTTCAATGGGTAAGTGAATGTCAACATTATTTGAATGCGTTGTATTATGTCACTTTATGCCCGATCCTAGCCAATAAAATTAATTTAATATGTTTGTTTTTCAGAGTATTGACTAGTTTTCGGGCCGATGTTCAGTTGAAGTATTCCAGAGCCCCTGACCCGAAAGATGCTTATAAGTGGCAACAAGTCCAGGTTTTATAAAGTTATTCAATTTTTGAAACAATATATCTATAGTTAAAATATAACGTCAATGTTTTTTATATGATATATTTGGTGTTTCTTGTTACAGTGCCCCTACCAACCCAATAACAACGATTGTGGTTACTATGTGATGCAATACATGCGAGATATCGTTACACATGATCGACTCGGCATCCCACTGACGGTAAGTTTTATAGTTTTCCAACTTTAATGTGTTTGTACTTGTTAGACTTCAAGTAAATTTACTTGTCATTTAAATTTGTTCGTGCAGTATTACCCAGACGCTCGTTCGTTCACGTTGTCAAGGGAAAAAATGGATGCACTAATTGAAGAATGGTGTACTTATGTATACCCTCTTTTCTCCAACATTAGATGATCTATTCATTAATTAGTATGCTTTTGTTTTCAACTTACAATAGTTGGTTTTATTCTACAATATTAGTATGACTTTTCTGGTGTGTATATATATATGGTTTGGCTGGAATGGATAGTGTTGCTGGTTTTTTGCACTGATGCAGGAGTTTGTGAAACAAAAATAATAAAATATTTAAAAAAAAAATAATGCCTATAGCAGCGCTTATTACGTTATAAGCGCTGCTATAGGAAAACCTATACCAGCGCTCATTATGTAATGAGCGCTGGTATAGGTATATATAGCAGCGCTTTTTACATAATAAGCGCTGCTATAGGGTTACTTTTTTGTTTTTTATTTTTAAAAATTCATATAGGTATGACCTAAAGCTGCGCTTTTCAGATAATGAGCGCTGCTATATATTACCTATAGCAGCGCTCATTACACAAAATAAGCGCTGCAATAGGTCATATGACCTATTGCAGCACTGGCTATAGCAGCGCTTAAAAAGCGCTGCTATAGGCTTTTGCTGTAGTAGTGACATCATGGTATAAGTGCCTTCATATAAACAATACCAAATTGCAATTAGTTTAAGACTTATGACATTAAATGAAACAACTAATTGCAAAGCATACCTGATCAAAATATATACTTAAACAAAATATGGATAAGACAAATAATGCTTGTTGAAATTCCTACAACATTTAAACAAGTACTAATTAAGAAAGAACTTACAACATTCCATCCAAATATATACTTAAAGCAACTATTATAAAGAAAGCATCTGAAACTTTGAATCCTCTAATTTCGAACATTGCCAAATGTTAAAAGAACATGTAAAAATCATACCCAATGTAGACTCGATTGTGGGGTCGAATCTGCAATTTTTTATTCTCATGAGAATAAAAAAATGCTTAACTATAGGACCACCGATTCGAGAGTATGTGAGAATAAAAAAATACTTGACTATGGGACCACCAATTCGACAGTGGGGTTGCAATTCAAGAGTGTGGGGTTGCTGGATTTTGGGTGTGGGGTAGAGGCAAAGGTATTTAAATTCAACATTATCTGGATTTTTGTTTCACACAACAAACAATGAACAGAACAATAACACAGAAAACAAACCAGCAAATGAACGCGCCCCAGAACCAGCAAATCAGGCTTCGAAATCACCAAAACCAGCAAATGAATGCAGAACCAGAACTTGCCCAATCATGTACCAGAACTTCGAACACTTCAATCGCAGAACGCAGAACCAGAAACTAGAACGCAGTCTTTGGATCGAACTCAGACTGCAGCACAAGAACCAGAATTTCGAACAAGAACGCAGAACGCAGAACAAAACGGCACAGAACACTTCGATCTCCTTTGAACAAAACGCAGAACGCAAGAACAAGATCTCCTTTGAACAAGAACCAGAACGGCACCTTTGAACAAGAACGCAAGAACAAGAACCAGACTTGGATTGCAAGCTGCGTAGCCTTCGACAAGAACCAGACTTGGAATATTGCCGCGCAGGAACTCAATTTGGTACTGTTCTATTGAATTTGGGAGGAAATAATTAGGGCATCGCGCGCGGGATCTGGATTGTTTTAACCTATTGTGCCGTTTTCCATTCTAAACGGCACCTTAGGTTAGTGTAATTGTTTAAAAAAAAATATTTATATACCTATTGTGCCGTTTTATGGAATAAACGGCACAATAGGTATTATCTTTTTTTAAAAAAAAAAAGATATATTTTGCATTATGGATATATTTTGCGCGGGATCTGAATTTTATTACCTATTGTGCCGTTTCTTTCAAAAAACCGGCACAATAGGTTCATTTTTTTAAAAAAAATTAAAATATTGAATTTTATTTTCTGTGCCGTTTTTTATAATAAATGGCACGATAGATATATGATCAATTTTCTGTTGCATTTTGTAGAAAAACGGCACAATAGGTTCATATTTTTTAAAAAAATTAAAATATAGAATTTTATTTCCTGTGCCGTTTTTTATAAAAAACGGCACGATAGATATATGATCAATTTCCTGTTGCGTTTTTTCTACAAAACGCCACCTAATTGGCGCCATAATAGCCCTATTTTGTAGTAGTGAACTGTGAAAAATATTTATATTTATTTTGCCGTTTAACAAAAATGTAAATGAAGAATGTGGAGACGGGGTGTTTTCTTGTTGTAGGTGATGAGATGAAGGAATGTATAAGAGTGAGAGGTCAGAATGTATGTGTTTCCAGTGGAGTCTAAGAGTGAGAGGTCAGAATGTATGTGTTTCCAGTGGAGTCTAACGGCCAGAGGTCAGAATGTATGTGTTTCCAGTGGAGTCTAACGGCCGGCAAGGAGAATAATTATTAGCATAGTAATGGCAAGGATGGATTTATTAAAATTTCAAACTCTATGAATTGAATTGTGACGAGTTAAATTTAAAGGATTGAATTACATTTGGGTTAAAAGTTGAATGTCCAAATAATTAATTTTCCAAATAAGCAAGAAGAACGAAAAATCTTTGTAATATCAATCGGACTTGAGTTTCTTCCGATTCAATATAATTGAAAACGCAAATGAAGAATTTGGCAAATTGATAATGATCGCCTTCAACTAATAGCTGTTGCTCTTGAAGTTTCCTCATCATCTATCCTCATATCGGTGGTAGCGCGAAAAGGGAAAAGTCATCAATTGAATTGATGGCATCCTTTAAAGTAGTTTTCAGATTCCTTTGGATGCATATTCATATTTTCCACGTTTAAGAATACTATAAACAATTATCATATTTTAGTCATATGCCGAATGTGATAACTCAGTAATATATATATCAACTGCCATATTGGATGGAAAAATTAGTTGCATATATTACTTTAGAGAAGGTCCACATCGCCCAAAAATGAGCATATTAGTATATATAAATATTAAGAGATTTATTTATCATTGCCTAATTGGGGCATGATTCAAATTGCCTACTAAAGGCAAATTAGCATGAATTTATTTAGTTATCAACCGATATTGGGGCATATTCAGTTGAATAAGGTATTTCAAAATACCTTTTTTATTTAATTACTTGAAAAAAATAAAATTTTCTTTATTAAAGTAAAATCACTACTTTGCCTTTTTTTTAACGGTTAAAAGCTTAGAATGCCTTCAAAAGTTTAGAATGCCTTTTTTTTTAACGGTTAAAAGCTTAGAATGCCTTCAAATGGGTATGGTGAGTATGGAAGTTTTCAGAGTGACAATTTTACCCTAGAAATTACAAAAGGGAGAATGTCACCACTCCCTTAAAAAAAAAAATTTAAAGAAAAAACACACCGTTGAATCCTCTCCCTCTCTTCTTCTTCACTTGCAGTACCGTCTTGTCCGAGGTTTTATTTTTCAGAAAACTTCAAAGGTGGGTTTAATTAACTGCATGGGCTGACGAACAAAACCCCAGAATCTGTTAAAGAAAAAGAAAGTATGCCAACATATGATTCTTTTCAAAAAGATATCTTTCCTCTTTTAAATTTCAAATCATAAATTAACGAAAATAGCCAGAAACCCAGAAAGAATGATGTTTAGATGAGCAAAGCTAGAAAACATAAATTCCAGAAATAGCAAACAATAAATCCTTTATGAAATCGAAACCCAAAGCATAAACCTTCAGTGCTCTGCGTCACAGGCAGAGAGTCTCTCTGCATTCTTTATTTCAGAGGAAAAACAAGATAGGCTAGAAGGAAGCAAGTGGGTTGTTGAGATCTTTAAGACAGTGGTGCGAGTGAAGAAGGAGAGAGGGAAGAGGATTCAACTGGCAATGGTTCATAATTTCATAACATAGACTCTACACTTTATAACATGCAAATCAATTCCATATGATACCCATCATCAAATTATACCGTTCATTCATATAGCTTATGTAATTAAATCCTTAACTCTTCCAACTCAACAACCCAAATTCTTCCAATTCAATCACCTCAATCACAATCATTTAACATTTATTATTTTACTTTTCTCATTACTTACTAACCTCAATAAATAACCATAATCATCACTAATCCATAATTTCAATAATTATAATCATCATTAATCCATAGACTCGCTTAAAAACATATATTAATATAAAAACTGAAAATATTTTTTCTTACATAGTGTTTTGTTTTTTTTTTTTTAAAATCATCAGGTAGTCTGCCTAGAAAGTAAGATGTGTCATTCTGCTGAAAGATTGACACATAAGAACATATATTATGTTGACACACAAGAACATACATTATATATTAGGATAACTATTATGACCTTTGAGAGTTTTCCTATTTCATGTTACAACACTGAAAAGGGAAAATAAAAATATGTGAATTAGTAAATTACATTTGAGGGGTGAAATAAAACTTACTTTACAAAAATATTGATTGTTTTAAAAAATATGACTATATGACAACTACATGCCTTTTCATTAACCGCATTTATGAATGCAGTGTATTTGCTAACGGATAATGATTTCCTCTAACGCCGTCATTATGTGATTTAGAGTGTATATTGATGATTGATGATATAGATTGATTGATATTGATGGAAGAAGTCGGTTATGATATTCTAAGAAATATAATATGGAAGTTAAAAGAGTCAGAAATATTAATTAAAACATTTTACCCCAACCTCTCTAACTTTTGTAAATTCAAATCAAAACATTTTCCAACCCCCAATATTCCTCCCACTTGTACCAAACAGGCTTTATAGTTTTGAATTTGATATATAGACCATTTCATAATTGAAAACTTCCAAAAATAAAAGATTTTTATTTTATATTAAAGAGTTTCGTTAAATACATGATACTGAAAAAAAATCAATTAAAGTATGTGGTATTTTAGCATACAGGTACAAGAAAATGACCCTATTGTCATAACAATGTTTGTACTGGGAGTAACAACTTTTAAGACAATTGTAACAATTGTATGTGCAATTATAACAAGTTTCATAATAGAATTAGTTCTAATATAATCAATTCACAGCTGTAATTGAGCACCATGTACATGGCATTTAGCACCATTTACAAGTCATGGTTAATCCTTAGTTTCCTCTCTAACAATCAATACTACAATTGTTCTCAATTCTTGATATGTAGTGTCTTCTTTTATGGTTCTTGATATGGTACTACCCCCCTTGTATTTCATGTCACTTTCTTCGCCATTTAAAAATTATTCACCTCTATACAACAAACATACATCTTTTTATTCACCTGCACAGGAACATTCTTATTCGCAAGCATTAAATAACCAAATATAACAACTAAATGAGCATCTATGATAACTTTCTATCAGTTTAATGAAAACACCTTATTAAATACCAATACATTGGTGGTAACCCAACAAAGCTTCAACCTTTTAGTTCACCCATATCTTAGAACAAGATAACAGAGCACAAAACCCATCCAAAAAAATTCGTTCAAAATTTTAACTGTCTTCCAAAAAGTTTTTATTCACAATTGAATGATTTTTGATAACAACCTTTGAGCACCTAACAACAATACATTTTTAAACGGAAGTAAAAAAAAAACAAAAAAGCTTCGAACTTTTCAGAAGTCCACTGTTTTTAGACCAAAAAACAAAGTATATACACCCCAAATATAGCATCAACCCAAAACCTCATCAACAACAAATGAGAAATCAACTTACGTAATAATCACAACAAAAAGTCACTAAGGTTTGCATATAAATTTGTCTTTTATACTCAAACGTAACATTCGTCTCAAATTAGATTTCTATGGAAAGTTTTGATTTTTGTTTTAAAACAATTATCCTAAATCACATTCCTACAAGACATGGGAAATTGATTTTCTTGATATATCACTAGTTTAAGAGATAAATCGAAGTTGGGTCTTCAAATTAAGGAAGGTGGATGGATGATGGATGATGGATGATGGATGAAGTTGGGTCTTCATGCTCTTTTGTGATTGACTCTATCCATAGAATGAATGGTGCATTCTAACTTGCTCTTCCTCACTGAATGAGTCAAGCTGGTCCTTTTCTTTTGTTAAATGTAAGGAGGGCAAAAGGGTTATTTGGGTTTGTGACATAATACAAATAAGGTCTCTTAGAAACTTATTTTAATTTCCCCATTATGTGGGACCTCTTTCTTATTATGTGTGTTACAACTTACAAGAACTCCAAATTAATTTTTCCTATCTTTTATAAGGATATTCAAAATAAATTAAAAACTCTCAACACAATAAATTAGGGGGATCACAACAATATTATAAATATTTTTAATTAAAATTATAAAATTGATTAAGATTATTTATTTAGAGCTATATACTTACGTGTGATAGGTTATTTTCTTTTTAAATATTATTTTATAAAATGAAATTTTATTTTTCATCATTGCATTCATATTTGTATAATTATATAATTCAGCTAATAAATAAACAACAAAGGCTAAGTAAAAAAACTTTAAACCATACTAAATGGCTCCCATTTGTCATGGCAACATTTTTCTTTTAATATTTTATCTATCTATTAATAATTTTAAATTTTATGCGTTCTCTATCCCATTATATTAAAATAACATATATCAAAATACAGACAATTTTGCAATTGTTTTGCTACCTGATATTTTCAAAAATTTATATCATAGATATTAAAAAATGTATAATAAACAAAAATTTTGATATGCATAAAAAAGCAAACACAAATTACATTAAAAAAATAAATTAAAAAACTAAATGATACTCAAAAGACTCTTCTTCAATGAACTCATTTACAAAATCAAAATAATATGACACCAAACTAAATTGACTAAATAAGAGAACATTAAAATGCCAAAATTTCATTTTCGCTTGGTAGATATCCTCATGATGCCAACCACTAACCAATAGAGCTGGGAATTAAGACTAGGGCCTTAAAAGCCCAGGTAGTGTAAATATCTCTGTTTTTCAAAGCCCAGCCTTGAACGGTCGGGCTCAAGGTCGGCCTGGTCCGGTTAGCGCTTATACACTACTTTTTAAACTTTTTCTATAGAAAAAAATTAAAGCAATAATATCCTTATCATTAACACAAATATCAATTTTAAGTTACAATACAAACACCAACAAGCAACAAACACTAAAAAATTATCAAGCAATGATAAATATTGTCTATATTTTTAAATAAGTCACACAAAATATGTTTACCTTTAATTAATTGTTTTAATAAATTTAGTCCATATTTTTAAATAAGTCACTCACTAAGAAATTATCAAGCAATGATAAATATTTGGAATCAGGTGTTCTGATTTTTATTACCTTTTAATAAATTGTTTTATGTTATAATTGTTATTTTTTAAAATATATGTGTGTGTGTGTGTGATAGGCTTAAAGGGCCGGCCCTTTGAAGCCTTTGGCCCTACAGGGCCAGCTCGTGAAGCCCAATTCCCTTTTGAAGCCTCTAAAATCAAAAGTCGGCCCTCAAAGGGCAAGGTCTAAAAGGGCTGGCCCGACGGGCCCGGCCCGAATTACCAGCTCTACTAACCAATGACATGGTCTTCTTTTGTTGAGAGGGAACGAGAAGATTGCTGCATATACGCAGAAGAAGGAAGTAAGGGAATAGAGAGAGAGAGAGAGAGAGAGAGTAGGGTTTACATGAGAGAGGGGGAGAAAGTGGGCGGAGAGAATTAATTGGTTAAAAAAAAGTTGAGATATGAACAAAAAATATGGGGAAGGGTAATTTGGTAATTTAAAATATTTATTTTGATTTTTGGTCCTTCTTAATAATTAATTTTTAAAATGTCCTTAGGAGTAATTAACTTTTTTCCTTGGTCCCTCTCCCTAATTTCCCCTAATTATTATTATTACGTCAACTTGTATTACTTTAAAGGAAGTCCCACATCGCGAAAAAGAAGACATAAATTAGTGTATATAAGCATATAATGAATTGCAAAGTTTCCCAATTGAAATTATAGCAAGGCATTTCTTTAATTTATCTATTTAAAGATGTGCTGGCTTTCCAGAGCAGCAGCATTTAATTTAATTTAATTATGCAGGGAATAGCAGAAAATTATAAGGTATTCCAAAATACCTCTCTTTTGAAAAATGTATAATTTTATTATATGTGGAGTCTATTTGATGCTCTTACAAGTTACAGCTCTTCTGGAAAATTAAAAATGCATACTTTCTTTAATTATTACTACTTTATTATCTTCAATCTTTTGTGTACATGAATACCTGTATCATATTTTGCGATACTTATGGATATCTTTAGTTAATTTTCCAAAATACGAGAAAGATTCATAAATACTGTCGTCATACTCATATTAAAATATAAAATTATTTTACTTTTTTTATAAAAAGAAAATTATTTTGATGACTTGAAATAAAAAGAGAGAGGTATTTTCAAATACTTCAGTGTAAACAGAAACTTGATTTAATTTTTTTACTTTTTTTTGTTTCATAATCTCTCTCTCTCTCTCTCTCTCTCTCTCTCTATATATATATATATCTATCTATCTATCAGTAATCATTTTAATTTTCGTTTCCATATTTGACAAAATGCCGTGCAAACAAATATGGTCTTCCAATAAGTTCCACGTTAAATGAAATAATTTTCATAAGTGTTGGAAAACTGGTTGAAATGTAACCATTAAAAAGGTGATGGTCTAAGCAGGCAGAGGGGTATATATGGTAGGAGCATACAACAACAGCACTTACATGGGTGGGTACTTCTTACAAGTACATTACAACAACAACAACACTTACATGGGTGGGTAATTCTTCGTTTTTTTTTTTTTTTTTTCTTTTCTTCTTTTATGAATTTGATGGATGGTACACGTACACGAGTACATTACAACAGCAACACTTATGTAGGTGAGTAATTCTTCTTCTTCTTCTGTTGTTTTGGATGAATTTGATGGATGGTACACTTACATGGGTGGGTAATTCTTACAAGTACATTACAACACAAATGGGTACACGAAGCTGCCTGCTTATTCAAACATCACCTTAATGCCCCTACTTAGGTCACAAGCTAGCGTCACCTAGCTCGGCAATATCATCTTACTCTCTGCCTCTTATAGACTTTCACTTCCCTTTCATTCCTTTCCTTAAACCAAAACCTAAAATGGAAGTCTAGCCTCTTCCTTCTTGTGAGAAATGTAGAATCATATTCATGTCCTAGAACTGTTAAGACTGGAATTTCTCATAACCAACAGGACTAGGGCCGAATTGGAACCAAGATAATACTGAGATATATTCATGTCTTCAAGATTCCCGGTCCCGGTCATACCATAATGTAATTACTATATTAAAATTTTCTCCCAATCCAAATGCTTATTGGTTATATTGTTTTTTTTTTTTTTTAGAATTAATGAAGTCCCGTATTGATGAAAATTGAACACAAACAACAGTATATAAATATCATTATACTTGTATCAGCATGACCACCTAAGGAAACTTATATCTTCGATAGAATTATTTGATTTGCCAAAGTAGTTTTAATCTTGATTGATGCCTGTCATAGTCGACTGGCATAATTTAATGGGATAAAGGTATTTCAAAATACCTTTATTTTATTGTCAGTAAAATGTCTGTTTGATTGTTTAAGTTTGCATTGTAATATGCCAAAATTTCAAAATAAATGATAATTTTACAATTTAAGTGTGGATAAATGATTGACGAAATTGATTGTTGAAGATTTTGATGGTTATGTATAATTGTAGAATTGATTAAGAAATTAGTAATTAGATTGTAATTAATTAAGGATGTATAATTTTGTTATTCAGGTAATTGATGATTAGAAGCTTTGGTGATTTAAAATAAATGAATGGAGTAGTGCATAATTAATAGTGTAAGGTTGGAATTGGGATAAATGGTGGAGGAGCTAAAAATAAATAAATACATGCATCAGAAAGGGAAAAATCATGAATTAATTAAAAAAGGTATTTTAAAATACCTTATTCAATTAAATACGTCCCAATATTGGTTGATAGTTAAATAAATTCATGCTGATTTGCCTTTGGTAGGCAATTTGAACCACGCCCCACAATTGTGCAATCATAAATAAATCTCTTAATGTTTATATGGAGTAAAATACGTCTTTCTTTTAACGCTGTGGGCCTTCCTCTAAGCAATATATGTGAGTTGATATATTGATGAGTTATCACGTTCCCCATAAAATTGAAACGTGATCATTGTTTATACTATTCTTAAACATGTGGAAAAAATGAATATGCATCCAAATGAAGCTTAAAACTTCAATTGATGATGACTTTTTTCTTTTCGCAATACCATTGATGAGCATAGATTTTGAGGAAACTTCAAGATCAACAACTATAAGTTGAAGGTGATTATTTTCAATTTTCCAAATTCTTTTTTTTTTTTTTTTGTATAATAAAATTTTAGGAAAGGGGTTGGGCTCACCTACAATCTAAAGGTAGGGCTTCTAACTCATGATCCACTGGAACTTGTCCCTATGGGTTTTGGAGCATGACAAGTAAGCAATTTTTCTGTCCAAACAGATAGGTTTCGCCTAGCTTATAATTTGCCAAATTCTTCATTTACGTTTTGAATTATATTGAATCGGAGAAACTCAAGTCTGATTGATAAAACAAAGATTCTCCATTCTTCTTGTTTTATTCCTTATCTCTATGAATTTATTCCATAATCCTTGAATATATAAAGAAGTACAGCAATTGCAAGGAAAGAACATATTATCTTTAATATAGGTGTAAATTTAATGTCTAAAATAATTTTGATCTATCTAAATAATCTTTTTACGACAAATTTAAATCGAGCCTTTAACATCTTTTCCTAAATAGGGATGCAGTAATCTACATTAAATAGTTTAAATCTTATTATAATTTAACTCAAAAATACATAAATAAAATTAAACCACAAAAATTTGATAACTCTGTGATGTCTATAATTCCTTTAGTAGACAGTGAAGCCACCTTACTCTATTGACAGCCCAAGTCATTGTCTTATACTCAGCCTCAGTGAACAATATATTAGAGATATTAAGTAATGTAACTAATTGTAATTAAGTTAAGAGTTTGTTGTTGCCAGCTGTATCATTCTGTTACACTTAGTGACAGCTGGCTATCTCTTCATTACTATATATATTTGTGTAAACACGTTTAGATCATTTGAGAAATGATACATCTCCTTTCCATTCTTTCCTCTCTTCCTCTTGTATCTTTCTCAGTATCTGTTTTCCTTTATGGTATCAGAGCACAGCGAACCTGAGATCATGAGTTCATCTTCAAATTCATCGTCATCAACACTTTCTCTTCTACCACAACGGAAGGATGTGGTTACCTTTTCTCATCTCATCTCTGTCAAACTGGATGAAACAAATTATTTGCTGTGGAAGCATCAGATCTACACGGCGATTCGAGGTCATGACCTTCAGGATTTCATTGACAAGAAGGTGAAACCTCCAGCGATGTACATTTCAGATAGTACGACTACTGAAGGATTTAAGATAAATCCTGATTTTCTAGACTGGCAGAGACAAGATCATCTTCTTATGTCATGGATGTCTTGTTCGATGAGTGAGAATATGCTCACTCGAATCGTTGGATGCCAGAGTTCTCTTCAAATTTGGGAGAAGATTGAGTTGCATTTCGCATCTCAGACCAAGGCGAAGGTTCGCCAGCTGAAAACTCAGCTCAAAAGTACCAAGAAAGGTACTCTGTCCGCCAATGAGTATTTGCTCAAGATCAAGGCGATTATTGATGCTCTTGCAGGAATTGGACATCCAATTTCTGAATCAGACCACATTGATTATATTTTTGAAGGTCTTTCGGAGGCTTATGATCCGTTCATTACTGCCCTAACCACCAGGACTGAGCCTTACACTGTCGATCAAATTGAGTCACTCCTCATTGCTCAAGAAGCGAGGATGGAAAAGAATTTGAAGCCTGTTGATGTTACGGCTAATTTTGTTCAGCAAAAGTCTTTCTCTCGTGGCGGTGGTGGTGGCCGCTCTCGTGGTGGTGGTGGCCGCTCTCGTGGTTCTGGTGGCCGTACTGGTCGTGGAGGTGGAGGACGCTACTCATCTGATTCGTATGGTGGCCGTTCTCGTGGTTCCTCTCGTGAAGTTCCAGAGTGTCAACTCTGTGAAAAGCGAGGTCATACGGCGTTTGACTGTTGGCATCGCTTTGATGAAGAGTTTCAGAAATTGAATGTGACTGCTAAGTCTTCTAATAATGATAAAGCTGCGTTGATTGCTACCTCTGATGTAGTTGCAGATCCGGATTGGTATCTTGATTCTGGTGCTTCTAGCCATATTACTCACTCCGATAAGGAGATTGCTGATAAATCAGGTGATTTCTCTGTTGATAAGATTTTTGTTGGTAATGGTTCTGGAATGTTTGTTCGTTGCACTGGTAATTCTGTTTCCAGTATTCCTTCTTCTCAGTAAAACTCAAACTTCGTGATATCTTACATGTTCCTGGAATTACCAAAAATCTTCTCAGTATCCCTAGACTTTGTCTTGACAATGATATACTAATTGCTTTTTATTCTAATCTGTGTGTTATTAAGGACCTTCAAACTGATCGAGTGGTCTACAAGGGGACTCTGCAACCAAATGGTCTTCATTGTCTACCACTTCGATCTGCTCAATCTCTGTCTTCTAGTTCAAGAACTCAAGTTTTTACTGCTACTTCTTCTGCAAGCTCAATGTCCTGTTCTCATGTAGTTGAGTCTTGTAAGAATTGTCATACACATAAGTTTGTTTTTAGTAGGTGGCATAATAGGCTGGGTCATCCAGCTGCTCCTATTGTTACTAAGGTCATGGCTGCTTGTAATATTCCAGTTAAATCTTCTCATAATATGGTGTTTGATCATTGTACTGCTTGCTGTAAAGGAAAGTTGCACAAACTTCCTTTTTCTTTGTCACCTACGATGTATACACAGCCCCTTGAGCTCATACATACTGATATTTGGGGACCTTCCCCCTATGCTTCCCTTGATGGCTATAGATATTACATTCACTTTACTGATGCTTTCTCTCGGTTTACTTGGTTGTATCCGTTGCATACTAAATCACATGCTTATCAAGTTTTTGTTGATTTTCATAAAATGGTTGAGTTGCAGCTCAATGTTAAGCTCAAAGCTGTTCAATCTGATATGGGTGCAGAGTATCTAAAAATTGGTACATATCTGAAGGAACATGGTATTAGTCATCGCATGAGTTGTCCTTATACTCATGAGCAGAATGGTTTAGCTGAACGGAAACATAGGACAATTGTTGAAACTGGCCTTACTTTGTTAGCCAATGCTTCTCTCCCGTTATTTTTGTGGCCTGAGGCTTTTAACACTGCTGCTTATTTGTATAATAGGCTGCCTTCTAAGGTGCTTAATGGTGTTTCTCCTTTTGAAACTTTATATACTAAGCCTCCTAGTTATCATCATCTAAAAGTGTTTGGTTGTTCTTGTTTTCCTCACACACGGCCTTATAATAAACACAAGTTGGAATTTAGATCAGTGGAATGTGTATTCATTGGCTACTCTTCCGTTCATAAAGGCTACAAATGTTGGGACCCTAATGGCAGAGTATATATTTCTCGTAATGTTATTTTTAATGAATCAGTTTTTCCTTATCCTCATCTTACAGGTTCTTTTAAGGCATCATCTTCATCTTCTCATGGTGTATCAGTGTCTTCTAGTCCACCTATAATCAGTACAAAGCTTGGTGCTTCACACTGTACACCTTTACCTGTGACTCAGTCGCCTTCAATTGATTCTATGTCTTTGTCTCCAGTTTCTTCTCCCAGACAATTTGTTTCAGTTGATTCTGGTCATTTGCAATTTGAGGCCATGCCTACTCCTCCTCCCAGAATGGTCACTTGTTCTATGAATGGCATTTATAAGCCAAAGGTGTACCTGGCTGAGACAGAACCAGTTAGTGTTGCAGCTGCGCTTCAGTCTCCTGCTTGGAAACGTGCTATGGATGAAGAATACTCTGCACTTATGAAGAATAAGACCTGGCGGATAGTATCACTGCCTCATAACAGATTTGCTATTGGATGTAAATGGGTTTTTAAGATTAAAACCAATCCTAATGGTAGTATTGCTAAATATAAAGCAAGGTTAGTAGCAAAAGGTTTTCATCAGCGTGAAGGTTTTGATTTTACTGAAACCTTTAGTCCTGTGATTAAACCAGTAACCATTCGCCTTATCCTCACTATTGCTGTGTCACAACGATGGTGTATTCGTCAAATAGATGTTAACAATGCTTTTCTTAATGGCATTTTGCGTGAGGAAGTTTACATGATACAGCCTCCAGGATATGAAAATTCAAATAGACATTTGGTGTGCAAACTTGAGAAAGCACTGTATGGGCTTAAACAGGCTCCCAGGGCCTGGTTTGAGCGTTTGGGTCTTGCACTTGGCAAATTGGGTTTTCAAAGCAGTAAATGCGATCAGTCTCTTTTCACTAGGACTCATGGGGCTGAGATTCTTTATGTGTTAGTGTATGTAGATGATATTATCATTACTGGAAATTCAACAACTCAGATAGTTCGTATCATTGCCACTTTAAATCAGGAGTTTGCTCTTAAAGACCTGGGTCCATTGAGTTATTTTCTTGGGATTCAGGTTCAAGCTAGGCCTACAGGTGATTTGTTTTTATCTCAAGAGAAGTATATACGTGATCTACTCAAGCGAGCAGGTATGGCTACTGCGAAGGGCACAAGAACTCCAATGGTTTCAGGAATAAAGCTCTTCAAGGAGGGTGAGCATCTTTATCTTGATGCGCACAAGTACAGATCCATTGTTGGTGCACTGCAATATGCTACAATCACTAGACCTGAAATATCTTTTGCTGTGAACAAGGTTTGTCAATTTATGCAATCTCCATTAGAAGAGCATTGGAAGGCAGTCAAGCGTATCTTAAGATATCTAGCTGGAACACTGTCAATGGGACTCTCTCTTCGTCCCTCACAAAGTCGTTTGTTAGTAGCTTATTGTGATGCTGATTGGGCCTCGGATTGCAATGATAGACGGAGTACAACAGGTTTTTGTATTTTCTTTGGTCCAAATCTAATTTCCCGGTCTTCTAAAAAGCAGCTCACAGTGTCTTTGTCAAGTACTGAGGCTGAGTACAGGAGCATGGCTTCTGTTGTGGCAGATATTTTGTGGATTAAATCTCTTTTAAGTGAACTTGGTGTCAAGTTGGTTTCAGTGCCTCATGTGTTGTGTGATAATCAAGGAGCAGTGTATATGACAGCAAATCCGATTCTGCATGCACGAACCAAGCACCTGGAATTAGATCTGCACTTTGTTCGTGAAAAAGCAATCAGAGGAGATATTA
The DNA here is from genome assembly GCA_037074515.1 of Mimosa bimucronata. Lineage (NCBI taxonomy): Eukaryota > Viridiplantae > Streptophyta > Magnoliopsida > Fabales > Fabaceae > Mimosa > Mimosa bimucronata. The sequence goes on from CM073446.1 coordinate 11,753,904, forward strand.
AAGTTCAACATATCCCAGCTTCTGCACAAGTTGCTGATGGTTTGACAAAACCTCTTTCCAGTAGTTTGTTCGAAGAATTTCGACATAATCTTGGCATCAAAGGGTGCATTGAATTGAAGGGGAATATTAGAGATATTAAGTAATGTAACTAATTGTAATTAAGTTAAGAGTTTGTTGTTGCCAGCTGTATCATTCTGTTACACTTAGTGACAGCTGGCTATCTCTTCATTACTATATATATTTGTGTAAACACGTTTAGATCATTTGAGAAATGATACATCTCCTTTCCATTCTTTCCTCTCTTCCTCTTGTATCTTTCTCCGTATCTGTTTTCCTTTACAATCTTTCCATGGTATTTTGTTTCTTCATCCTCCATAGACACGATTACCCCTTAGAGCCATGACATATCCATGGCACAATGGACGAGTCAAGGGATATCCTTCCTATTCCACATCGCAATATGTTCAAAGTTCTTAATCTCCCTCCGTTCTAAGCATGATTCATTGTCCTGGAGTGTACTCAAAGTAGTGTAGAACCCTCTCGACTCCTACAGTGTAGGGTGCTTAGGTGGCAAAATGAATTGGCTTAAGCTCATTGATGACATAAAACTTTAGATATGTGAGAGAACAACGTATAGAGATAGGATTAATCAAATACAATGTATATTCATGTATGATTTCCCAAAAAAATTGAGGAACGGGGCAAGTAAGAATAATCTAGAAGAATTTCCAATCTTTTATGATTTCAGAATATTGAATTGGTAGATGCTCAATAGTATAGTGGGGGGCTTTTCAATTCTTTGGGATAAATGTGGGTGGAAGTCTTACCGTTCGGAATCACATTCCATGCTTACACTATTATAGAAATTGTCTATTGGGGTGCACCAATCCCGGCGCTTTTTTTTTCTTAAGCACCGGGATAGGGATAGACCTATCCTGTACACGCCGGGTTAGTGTTATTATTATTTTTAAAAATATTTATTTAACCTATCCCGGTGCTTTGCTTTTCTAAGCACTGAGATAGGTGCACTTTATTAAAAAATAAAATTGTACCTATCCCAGTGCTTATATTTTTTAAGCGCCGGGATAGGCTCTCTGATTCTTCTTTATTTTTTTTAAAAAAAATTCTTACCTATCTCCACTCTTATTTATTTTAAGCACCTGGATAGGTTTATTTACCTTTTATTTTTTTAAAATTTTTGTTAGCTATCCCAGCGCTTATGTCTTTTAAGCCCTAGTAGCTGCCATTGTGTGCCCTCTCTGCTCTCTTCTAAGCTCCAAGTTGTCACTCTCGCTCCTAACCCTGTTAAAATACTGAGTTTTGATGATAACTAAACATAACTTAGGCATAAAGAAAGGTTGGGTAAGATCAAGAATAGCTTAGAAACAATCTGATAGAAAATCCTAAAGTGTTGCTTAATCGATCATGTTCAGATTACTAGTTAAAGAATTTAAAGCCTAATTGATCAGGATCAGATCAGGTTCATATTAGAAGTTAGGATTATAGTCGTCCAATTGATCAGAGACCCCTGTAATCGATTAGGGACTTTGTGTAATCTATAAGAGAAATTAAGAGAACTTAGTCTAATCGATCAGAGAGCATTAATCGATCACAGAACTTAGAAGGACTTAGTGTAATCTATTGGATAAGCCCAATCGATTAGGCCCTTTCCTTTAATCATCAGGGGAATCAAAGTATAATCCAAACATAATCTAAGGCTGATCGATCAGAGAGCATTAATCGATTAGAGTATGTTGAGTGATCGATCAAAGAAGCATGTAATCTGAGTATAATATGTTTGTAATCGATTGGACATGCCTAATCGATCAAGGTTCCCCTGTGATTGATCAGGCGAGTATTTTTTCTAACTTGATATTTAGTGATGCAGGCTGTTATCTATGTGTAATCAATGTGTGATCGATCAGAAACCAGTCCCTGTAATCGATTAGAGGCTATGATCGAAGTAGCAATATGATTTATTCAAATTCAATAGTTCAATTTATTTTAAGCCTTCAAGTACAGAAAGTGCTCAGACCTATTTTAGGAAATTAACGTTGGCACACAATCTGTCATTAGAGCTGTTGGACACACCAACTACTTCCAGCAATTAATGAAGAGAGATGACCTGAGGCAAAACAAGTAAAATGGAGTTAATGCTTTCCAGAATACAATCCTAACACTCCATACCAAATTAACCTGCTCTCTAGACATGCAACGGCTATAACTTCACAACGGGCAAATTTCCAGAAGAGAGTATAAAAGCCACTGTGAAGAAGTTGGTTGTAGACATTGATTACTACATTGATTATCTGTGCCAGTTACTCTTACTACATTCAATACTCACCAACCTTCAGAAAGTTCAATGATTGTTATTCTTCAGTGTGTAACACAATCTGTTCAATAGTGTGAACAAGCTCTATATTTTCAATTAAGTGAGAATTACTCTTGAGATAGTTGGATCTTAAGAGTAGGGTGTAATCTTACAAGTTGTAAGGGGGGTGATAGTGAATAGAGAGGTTTCTAACTGTCACTTGTAAAGACATTCAAGAGCCTGATTTAATCTTGAATATTAGTGGAACCCAACAGAAAGTTGGAGAACTAAACGTAGGCCAAGAGTTTGGGCTGAACCAGTATAAATCTTGTTTCAGTTAGTTTAAATTCTAAAAAGCACAATTCACCCCCCTTGTGCATTCCTTCCAATTACAAACCCAACCCTTCAAAGCTCCAAGTCTTCTCTCCTCCAAGCTTGTTCTTCTCCTCCAACGCCATCACTCACCCAGTGCCGCCGCTGCTTCCAACCCTTCCCTAAGTCCGTCGTCGTTCCCCAAGGTCGGTGTAAAGCTCACCATTTTTCCCCTCCAAGACCGTCGTTCCACACCACATTGTGTGTCGTCGGTCCAAGCTTGTTCTTAGCTTCCGTGTTGTTGCTTCCTTTGTGCTTAGATCTACCATTGTTCCTTCTACAACTCTCAAGTCTGATTTTTTTGGTAACTCCAAGAAAAACACCCCAAAAGTGTAAGTTTTGTTGTCTTTCTGGATGGTCTGATTTTTTTTCAATTTATAAAATATGGGCTCATGACAGTGGCTTAGAAACTTGGAAGCTTTTGTTATTATACTCACTTTTTTTCCCATATTCCCCATCTCTTACCTATTTTGTTAATTATTAAACTTTAATTGAAATTCATACTAAAATTATGTCATTGAACATTGTAGATCACATTTTCAAGCATACAGCAACAATAACTTCTTGTGCAAATTTTGTCTTTACATTTTTATAATTGACGAAGCAAATGCTTAATTCTCTGCATGAGCATTGATGTCCTCGTCAAAATGCACTAATTTGTAATTTTTTTTAGAAAAAAAATTTGCCCATCACTTGGTGTGAACTAAATGCTGCTGTAAGGGTCTGATTTTCATTTTTATTTTATATAGTATTAAACATAAAGTGTTAAATGCTGAATGAATAAGTTGTAGGGATGTCTTGTGGGTGTAAATACTCCATCGTTTGATCTTTTAAATGTTAAATAGGTACCCTAAATTATTAGGAGATGATATCTCTATTTTAAATGGTGAAAATAGAAGCTTGCAATAAATGTAAATGGAGTGTTAAGGTAAATATGGTCACATAAAGATTTAACAAATGACAAATGAATTTTTTCATCTTGGTTTGCTCAATTACATATGGAAAGACCAAATTTTAGCTGTCTTGTCACTTATTTCAATTTTATGCATCCAAGTCAAGAGGTGTTGTTAATTGAGTTTAAATTCTTGACATTTCTAAATTTCAAATTGTTTACATTTCTAACTAGCAACATGGTAAGAAAGTTATAAAGACTTGTTTATATGTTGTAGGAATTTCAACAAGCATCATTGTGGTCCACATTTTGATCCTCCACTACTAAAAGACAAGTCAGAGAAGTCATTTAGGTACATTATGTTTTATGTTGTGCTGAGACAAAACTGTGTGATATGCTAATTTACTTTTATGAAATTATTTTCTTTTAAAGCTAGATTTGTGAGTTGTAACTGAGTTTTTGGGCTCGTTAATATATGCTCTGTGAATTCTGTTGTGGTGGGCTGTGGAAATATATTGAGTTGATGTTGTTTATATAGTTTGCTATCCATTTTTATATTAAAAGTGAGGGCCTTAAGCCTAGGAACGTTCATTTTTTAACCGTTATGATGCTGATTTTTTGTTAAAAAAATAAGGTAACATTGTAATGTGGCTACCTAATGAGTAAGTCATATACATCTTACCGCCACTTTCGTTTAGTAAGTTACAATGTTGGATTAGAAATGGATGTCTTGTAATCGACGTTCAAGGGAATATATAGATGGAGCAAAATAGTTCATTGAATTTGCTGCAGAGAATGTTAACATAATTGTATGCCCTTTTATGTCGTGTTTGTATGGAAAGCGTCTTTGTCCTCTTGACTTGCTGGTCGTTTAATTTGTCATGGAATCGATCCGTCTTATACACGATGGACAAAGCATGGTGAGACCTATGAAGATGAATGCGGAGACCGGGTACATGATGTTAGTAGCTTCAAATGTGCTTGACACAGACATGTGTGATGAGAGTGATGATTTTGAAGAAATGTTGAATGTGGTGTTGAGGAGAATCCTGAAATGTTTCAGACACTAAAGAGAGATGCATAGATGCCTTTATATGTGGGATGTAGCAAATACACAATATTGCGTGCGATGCTTAAATTGTATAACCTGAAGGCGCGATACGGTTGGAGTGATGCAAGTTTTACTACGCTGCTTTCCGCTTTGTGAGATATACTCCCAAAAGCGAACGTACTACCTTCGAAAATATACAAGGCAAAGCAAATTCTCTGGTCGACCGGTATGAAATATGAGAGAATACATGCATGTCCCAACGACTTTATTTTATTCTAAAACCAGTATGTGTCGTTGGAGAAGTGTCCTAAATACAACACATCTTGGTATGGAAAGAAAGGTAAGAGTCCTTCTAAAGTCTTTTGGTACTTTTCGATCATTCCAAGATTCAAGCGCATGTTCAATAATGCGGATGTTGCAAACTTTTGACATGGCACGCTGATAAGAGGATTAAAGACATCAAGCTTAGGTACCCTGTAGATGCCCCCCCAATAGAAAAAAATTGATTAAGAGTACCCCGAGTTTGGTGAAGAACCAAGAAACCTATGGCTTGCATTGGCAACCGATGAAATCAATCCACATGGAGTTCAGAGTAGTACTCACAACATATGGCTGGTGATTTAGATGATATAGAACCTTCCCCTAAATTTGATCATGAAACACAAATTTATGATGCTTTCCATGCTTATTTCCAGGCCTAAGTAGCCAGGACTATATTCTTAGCTCCGAATAATACAGGGTAAGATATGAATTATAGGTTTCATTGTATTCTTAGCCCCAAGCATTATAGATATATATACTGACATAACGTTCTAAAACATATTAGGGCACATTAGCTTTTGCTTGTCATCCATCCGACAGTACAACCGGATCCCTCAATTTACTATTTGGATCTTGTGCCTTCTGCTGAACCAGAAAATCGCCCGGCTTTGATGCGTCTCTTCAATGGGTAAGTGAATATCAACATTCTTTGAATGCATTGTATTATTTGTCATTTTATGATCCTAGCTAATAAAATTAATTTAATTTATTTCTTTTTCAGCGCATTGACTAGTGGTCCTCTGTTGACTTGACTTATTCCAGATCCCTTGAACAGAAAGATGCTTATCGGTGGCTCAATATCCAGGTTTTACAAGTTATTCAATTTTTAAAACAATCTAGTTAAACCATAACATAAATGTTTCTCATATGATATTTGGTGTTTTTTGTTACAGTGCCCCTTCCAACCCAATAACAACAACTGTGGATACTATGTGATGCAGTTTATGAGGGATGTTGTTACACATGATCGAAGTAGCATTCCATTGATAGTAAGTTTTATATTTTTCCAACTCTAATTGTGTTTGTACTTGTTATTAGATTTCATGTAAATTTAATTGTCATTTAAATATCTTTCTTTGTGCAGTATTACCCAGATGCACATTGCTTGATGTTGTCAAGGGAACAAATGAATGCGCTAATTGAAGAATGGTGCACTTATGTACAACCTCTTTTCTCTCAATATGTACAAATGTAGATAATCTAGCTAGTAGCAGTAGCATGCTTTTGTTTCCCAATTAGAATGCTTGGTTTAATTGTACATTGCTATCTAGATGAGTTACTGTTGTATATGGATTGCCTGGAATTGTATAGAATTGTTCGTATTTTAGCACTGATGCAGGTGGGTATATGTAAAATTAAACCAATTATTTTTTTTAAAAAAATAGTGGCGCTTATTTTGAAAAAGCACCGCTATAGGCCCAAAAAAATCTTAAAAAGGTATAAGTGCTGCTATAGGTTTAGATGAGTTTAAGACCTTATAATGTACCTGATATGTTAAGGTAGCAGGTATAGATCCATGTTTCATGTTTAAACCGTTTAGTTTAAGTTTTAGTTTTAACATTTCATGGACTTGTTCGTCTTTTAACTCTATCATCCGATCTGGATAATAGTTAAAATAGACTGGACCATTGTGAAGACCAAATTCAACCGCGGCCAACAGTGAATCTGAAAAGTCATTATGCCCATTATTTAATAGAAACACTAAGGCTGATACCTTCAAGCCTCTGGAATTTGGAAGGCCTATTTTTTAATCCAAAAGGCATAACATTCCACTCATACTGCCTAAACAGAACAGTGAAAGCAGTTTTATACCTATCCTTTTGAGAGATTTGGAGCTGCCAAAATCCAGATTTCATGTTGAATTTTGAAATAATTTTTGCAGAGTACAATCGTTTTAAGAGATCAAATTTATTAGGAATTTGGTATCTAATCCATCTTAAGGCGTCATTTAAAGGTTTATAATTGGGTATCTAATATAAGCGCCACTATAGTTTAAAATTTATTTTTTTAGGCCTACAACGGTGCTTATCTTTGCTAAGTGCCACTTTAGGCCTTTTCATTTAATTTTTTTAAATTAACTGGCCTACAATGGCACTTATCTTCTTTAAGTGCCACTTTAGGCCTTTTCTTTTAATTGTTTTTTTAAATTAACTGGCTTACAGAGGTGCTTATCTTCTTTAAGCGCCGCTTTAGGCATTTTCTTTTAATTTTTTTATGGTCTCTAGTGGCGCTTTTCACAAAATAAGCGCCTCTATAGGCTACCTATAGCGTCAATTTAGGGTTAATGGCCTATTACGATGCTAGCTATAGCGGCGCTTCTAATGACCCCCAAAAAAAGCCTTTATAGCTCATTTATGGAGTAGTGTTATCACAAAGATGAGTAATGAGTTTCTCATCTTAATCTGGACCATTTAGATTTATTTTAAAGGTCCAGATACATTTCAGTTTATTTGATATTTCAATTAAATTTTTATCTTAATGGATACAAAATAAAAAGTAAAGCTAATCTATTATTTGTTAAAAAACTAAATTTATCTTTTAAAAAATGGTCATTTAAAGATTATAAATCTGTACCATCCATATTAAATTTTGGATTGTTCTGATTTTGTTTTAGTGATGAGAAGTACTTTCTCATCACTGTGATGAGCACTGAATAGGAACCATGTTCGTTCTTAGGCTACATAATCAATTTGTTCATTTATGATTGGGCAAAGGTCACTCGAGGCTAATTTTTACCCCATTCTATGCCAACACAAAATCTCACTAAAAGAAAAGTGTTGTAGTGAGTTGGGCCTTAGGACTCACTAGGGCCAGGGCATGCCTCTAAGCTAAAAGAGCGCATGCCAACAAAGTCCTTACATCGGTAGGATTCGAACATACAACCATAAAATTATGAGCCAACTCCTTTACCAACTGGACCATTCACACATATTCTTCAATTTTCCTGAATTTGTTTATAAACACACTTCTCCAACATGTCGCCCATTCAGAAACAAGAGCATTGTATCTATCTTTCCTAGATAAAGAAAAATTTATTTGTTTATGACTTTTATTCCAACATTATTTTTCTTAATTACTACTTTCATCACTTCCTTAAATATATGAAGACCAAAATATTTAAAAATGTAATGATTAAGTTATAGTAAAGAACTCATCAGGCTTACAAATTTTATGAAGTAATTAAATAAAAAAAAGGTATTTTGAAATACCTTATCTGATTGCTCTTCACCACCTGACAGGTAAATATAAATAATTCACGCTAATTTTCCTTTGGTAGGCAATTTGACCCCGCATGCCCTAATTGGGCAATCATTATAAAATCTCTTAATGTATATATATACTAATATGTTTTCGCCATCCAATATGCCAGTTGGTATATTACTAAGTCATCACATTCGACATATTATTAAAGCATGATCATTGTTCATACTCCCTCAGTTCCTAAATATGGAACATATTTGACTTTTTTGGATAATCTTAAGAAAGTTAAATAGGTCACTTAAAATTTAATAATCCTTTAAATTTAACTCGTGGTAATTAATTCAGTTCATAGGGTTTGAAAAAATTAATAAACACATCCTTGCCTCTACTCTATGCTCACAAACGAAGTTAACAAATTAAAATAATGTTATTCTGCTTGCCGTTATACTAAACTGGAAACACATACATTCTGGCCTCTCTCTCTCCTACACTCCTTCATCACCTACAAGACAACTCCCCACCTTCATCACAAATCAAACCATGATTATTGTTTGTACTTCTTCCATTCTAAAATATATGACCTACTTGACCTTTTTGAAGAATCCTAACAAAACTAAATAAGTTATTTATAAATTGATTTACTTGAATTGTTTTCTCTAAAACTAGTATAGTTGTCTTAATTATAAGCTAACATATAATTTAATAATAAACAACATATGTGTTATGATTAAGTTTCTCATTTAATTCTCTTAATTTCTCTATAAAAGGTCAACTTGGTCTTATATTTGGGAATGGAGGAGGTACTCCTCTGATCTTATTTATAAGTCATTTCCAGCATATTTCACACAGACCAAAGAAAACCTTAAAACTCATTAACTTTCAACTAAAATCCAACAATTTTTCAACTTTACCCATATTTAATATTCATTATACAACATCAAAAAAAGTCAACAAATAATAAATGAAGGGTAAACTTGTACAATCACATGAAATATTTAATGAAGTGACTTATATATAGAACCAAATAAAACATTCCCTCTGCCCTATAATTAGACCAGAGGAGTAACATAGAACGATTTCATAATGGAGGAAGTCTAATTTTGTGCCTGAATACATGTGCCTCTGCATGATTATATGAGAGAAGAAAATGGAACTGTGAAAAATATTTATATTTATTTTGCCGTTTAACAAAAATGTAAATGAAGAATGTGGAGACGGGGTGTTGTCTTGTTGTAGGTGATGAGATGAAGGAATGTATAAGAGTGAGAGGTCAGAATGTATGTGTTTCCAGTGGAGTCTAACGGCCGGCAAGGAGAATAATTAGGAGCATAGTAACGGCAAAGATTGATTTATTAAATTTTCAAACTCTATGAATTGAGTTGTGACAAGTTAAAGGACTGAATTATATTTGGGTTAAAAGTTGAATGACCAAATAATTAATTTTCCACATAAGCAAGGAGAACGAAAAATCTTTGTAGTATCAATCGGACTTCAGTTTCTTCCTATTCAATATAATTGAAAACGCAAATGAAGAATTTGGAAAATTGATAATGATCGCCTTCAACTAATAGCTGTTGCTCTTGAAGTTTCCTCATCATCTATCCTCATATCGGTGGTAACGCGAAAAGGAAAAAGTCATCAATTGAATTGATGGCATCCTTTAAAGTAGTTTTCAGATTCCTTTGGATGCATATTCATAATTTCTACGTTTAAGAATACTATAAACAATTATCATATTTAATCATTTTCCGAAAGTGATAATTCAGTAATATATCAACTGCCATATTGGATGGCAAAAAATAGTTGCATATATTACTTTAGAGAAGGCCCACATCGCTAAAATAATGACGTATATTAGTATACATAAACATTAAGAGATTTATTTATGATTGCCCAATTGGGGCATGGTTCAAATTGCCTACTAAAGGCAAATCAGCATGAATTTATTTAGTTATCCCCCAATATTGGGGCATATTCGGTTGAATAAAGTATTTCAAAATACCTTTTTATTTAATTACTTGAAACAAATAAAATTTTCTTTATTAAAGAAAGATCTCTACTTTGTTTTTTTTTTTTTTTTTATGGTTAAAAAGCTTAGAATGCCACCAAAAGTATCCACGAATGGGTAGGGGTAAGAGTGGGAATAGCCCAGCCTGTTAGTACTGGCTGTCACCCAATGACTTTGCTTTAGCTTATCTCTCTTCATCTATCGCTGAGAGGGTAGGTGAGTTTCAACTGCTCTTTTGATCAGATTGCGTGCTAACGTTAACTTCCATAAGTAGGTCTGAACAACTCTGTACTTGAAAAGCTAAAAATAGCCTTAACCATTGATTTTGAATAAATCCCACCGCCACTCAAATTACAGGGTCTGGTGTCTAATCGATTACATATAGATTACTCATAGATTATAGCCTGCATCACTGAGCATCAGATTAGAGATTCATGCACCACTCAGATTACAGGGTCTGGTGTATAATCGATTAGATATATCTAATCGATTACAAACAGATTACACTCAGATTACATTCAGATTACATGATTTCTCTAATCGATTAATGCTCTCTAATCGATTGGGCAATTTTCTCTTAATCTATTACTGGACTCTGATCGATTAGGCTAAGATATTTTAATCGATTAGACGACTCTAATCGATTACTCCAATTTCTCCTAATCGAATGGGCTAATTTTCTCTCATCGATTACAGGGGCCTCTAATCGATTGGGCAATGTACAGTTTAAAGATAAACTTTGAAAAATCATAACTCTCTCAATTTAACTCCAAATCTAGCACATAATATATCCATGGAAAGACAATTCAATCTAGTTTTTAATGATTAAATAATAATTGCCAAACTCTTTGAGAATCAAAAGTTATGATAAAAAATAGTGACTGTCAGGTTTATTCAAAATGACAGTTTTCTGGGAATACTTTGAAAATTCATATCTCCCTCATTTCAAAAGCTTTTCAAGTGAAACTTGTGTTCATAAAACGGGTATTAAGTCTAGTTTCATATGAAACAAGTTTCACCCCAATCAGATTTGTATTGTGAAAGATATAATCCAAAACATAACTACCTGTCTGATGCATGACGTGAAAATATTGGGCATATTGAAAAATTCATAGCTCTTTGGATATAAATCATTTTAAGGTGAAATTTGTGTTCATGAACCGTGTTGGGAGTCTAGTTGCATACAAAACAAGTTTCATCTAAATCGGAGTTATATTCTATGAGATATGATCAAAATACTAGACAAGGGTCAGACTGAGCAAAATCCAGAATTCGCGTCTGATCGATTACATGCATTCTTCTGATCGATTACACCCCTGTAATCGATTGGGAATTCTTCCTAATTGATTGGGCGACTGCAGAACTGGTTTTATGATCGATTGGGGTGCTCTAATCGATTACAAACACCCTCTTGTAATCGATTACGCATGGGAATGATCGATTATGCGTGGAACTCATGGTTTGATGATTTGGACTTCATTTGTGCTTCTTTTAACTTCCATTTGACCATAGAAACTTCTAATATCAAGTCTAATAATTTGATTCATGATTTAATCATTCAAACTCTTCTTCAATCTCATTAGTAATCATTCTACATAACCAAAAGACCTTATTATTGCTATCAGGATAACTACACAACATTCAAAGTAGGAATTACACACTTCATACTAACTTTTTGCATATTATAGTTAAATCTATATTTGACATCATCAAAACTAATTATATCCAACACAGCCGACATGCTAGGGGCCTGCTAAAGCCTGGCCTAGCGTGTTTTTTTTAGGCCAGGTTTAGGCTCAGGCTTTTTTTTGGCTTGTTATGCTAAATAGGCAAGGCTTAGGCTAAAAAAAACAAAGACTGTTAGATCTGTTAAGAAATTAAATAATATTTTTAAAATATATTTTTTTATTCATATTATTTTTTATATTACATAACATTTAAATTTTTACATATAACTTTATAATTAGTTAATATTAAATTACTACTCCCTCCGGTCCTAATTATAAGATCACTATGACTTTTTTGACTTTTTTTTTCAGTCCAAAAAAAAGTATTTTCAGTCCCAAAAAAATCTTTTTTCCTCAAAATTAATTTATTCTACTTATAAACTAACCTATAATCTAATTTCATGTGACATATGTTATAATTTAGTGTTCTAATTTGCTTCCTTAACTTCCACAAAAAAAGTCAAAGTGATCTTATATTTAGGATCGGATGGAGTATTAAATTAACAGGCTAGGCGTGTCACCTGTGTACATGTGACAAATCTATGATTTGTAGTGTTTTTATATGCCTAATTTGAGGCAATTAACATGATTAAGATGCAATTAACATGATTTGTAGTGTTTTTATATGCTTAATATTAAATTACTATTAAATTAACAGGCCTCTTAATAAAATACGTATGAGATTAGGATTAATTGGTCATAATTGTAGATTAATTTGCATGAATTAGTTTATAGGGTTATTTGATCCTGGTTTTGTCTTATTTCTGCCAACAGGGTCGCTCAGGACTAAAATTAAAGAATCGGATCCCAAATGGAGAAGGCAACCAAAGAAGGAAGCAAAAACATGTGGTCATCGCCACAGTGAAGCCACGGCGAATCAGCCCCAAGGAACCAAAAGCAAACCTTGCTCGCCATGGGCTCGCAGTGAGCAGGGCCCCAAGAGACCAGAATGCATGCTTGCTCGCCGGCTTCGCCCACGACGAGGAAAGGTGAACCTGCAGATTTCAACTGCGAGTTTTTGGGGCCTAATTCGGACAACCCGATACCCACTCATTTTACCCGGTCTGTGGACATATAAGGCACGAAATTAAAACCCTAAACCAGATTTGGCTTACCATAAACCCTAATTCCTCCATTCTCTCTCAACTTCATCTCTTCATCTTCCACCCTTCTCTTTCCCAAATCTCCATGGCCTGCATTCCTTCCACCTTGGTTGTTGTTCCTTCCATGAAGAGGATCAACTAAGCTTTCTTATTCTTAGTGATGGAGCTCAAGGGAGGATCTTGAAGCTTCAAAGGGAGTGTTGTTCTCCACTTTCTCTTCCTCATGTGTATTTCAAATTATATAGGGTTCTAGGATTTGTTGTATGCATTTGTTTGTAATTTCATTCTATATCTTTGTACGAGAGTGGTAGAAACAACTTATCTTGTTTATTTTCTTTGTATGGATGTTGACATTGCACTTATTGACTTGAATATATTTTATTTATATGGGTTCATCATTTAATATATGTTTTCTTGTTAAAGTTTTGTGCTAAGTGAGGGTTCTTGCTTGGTGGATAATGGTGTCAAGTATTTGTGTTTAGAAATTAACAAGTAAATTTACTAATTGCTTGAGTGGCATTAGACTTCAATCTATTGGGTTCAATTGATCGGTTGGGGTTCCACCAATGAGTTGGAATTGATAGATTAATTTTGTTGCAATTCAGGGTTCTGGTTGTAGGATTAAGAGTCCCTTGAGATTAGTTGGTTTAATTGGGTCAAGTGTTTAAGCAACTTAGGTTAAGTTAGTTAATGTGCGGGGTTTCGGCATTAGTTAAATTAATCTAAGCCCAGCCTAGAGGAGTTTCTCTACAATTCTTTATTGGCCATTTTTACCTCACAATTCAACATTTGAAGCAATGATTCCCGAAAGTTCCATTTACTAAGAATAATCATCCCATTTAATCCAAATCTCCCCTTTCGTCCAATCTCAATTGTTTTGAACATATCATACAATTCATACTAATTTCTTACAAAAAACCAAATACAATGCTTTTTACCCACTTTCATCAAGTTTGCGTCTAGTTATTAGGTTCTAATTACATTTAGACTCCTTGAAATCGACACCTGGGGATATCTTCCACTACCCTTTGGGGTTAAATTCTTGGAGAACAGATCAAAGACGGCACTGCACTGATTTTTATCCCAATTTTGGAGCTCTTCAACAGGCCAAGCTTAGGCCTAAAAAATGGCCATCAATAGGCCACAGGCCAGGTTCATACCTCCTTTTGACAACATAGGCCTGGCCTGACCTGGCTTGTTCCCACCCCTAAGTAAAAGGAGTATGGAAGTTTTCAGAGTGACAATTTTACCATGGAAATTACAAAATCGGGAATGTCACCCCTCCCTTGAATTTTTTTTTTAAAAAAACACCATTGAATCCTCTCCCTCTCTTCTTCTTCACTTGCAGTGCTGTCTTCTCCAAGGTTTTACTTTTCAGAAAACTTCAAAGGTGGGTTTTATTAACCGCATGGTCTGACGAACAAAACCCCAGAATCTGTTAAAGAAAAAGAAAGTATGCTAACATATAATTCTTTTCAAAAAGATATCTTTCCTCTTTTAAATTTCAAATCACAAATTAACGAAAGTAGCCAAAAACCCATAAATAATGAAGTTCAGATGAAATTACTTTTTTTTTTCTGTTTCATAATTATTTCTTCTATTTAAAAATGGATCTTAATAACTTATATTAATATATATATATATGAAATTACTTTGCTGATTTTAAATATAAAGAATTGAAATACCACATAATTTTATTTTATTTTTGCTTTTTTTCCGTTTCATGATTTTTTTTCATCTATTTACAAAATCAAGGATCTTAATAAATTATATTAATTTATAATCAGAAAATTATTTTGCTGATTTCAAATAAAAAAAATTGGAATACCTCCTAGTGGTTTCTTTTTTTCTTTTTTACCTTTTTTTTTTCATGATTTTTTCTTCTATTTAAAAAATCAAGGATCTTAATAACTTATATTATTATATAAACAGACAATAATATTGCTAATTTTAAATAAAAAATATTTGAAATACCTCATAGTGTTTTATTTTTTATTTTTTTTCTGCTTCATGATTTTTTCTTCTATTTATAAAATCAAGGATCTTAATAACTTAAATTGATATATAAACAGAAAATTATTTTGCTGATTTGAAATAACTCAAAGTTTTTTTTTTAGCTTTTTTCCCGTATCATGATTTTGTTCATCTATTTACAAAATCAAGGATCTTAATAAATTATATTAATATATATAAAGAAAATTATTTTTAGAATTTAAACAAAAAATATTTGAAATACCTCATAGTGTTTGGTTTTTTAATTTTTTCTGTTTCATGATTTTTTCTTCTATTTACAAAATCAAGGATATTACTAACTTATATTAATTTGTAAACAGAAAATTATTTTTCTGATTTAAAATAAAAAGATTTGAAATACCACAGTTTTTTATTTTTGCTTTTTTCCGTTTTATGATTTTTTTCATCTATTTACAAAATCATGGATCTTAGTTTTTTTTAACAGCTGGATCTTAGTAGTTTATATTAATATATAAATAGAAAATTATTTGCTGATCTTAAATAAAAATGATTTGAAATACCTAATTGCATTTGTTTTTACTTATTTTTCTGTTTCATGATCTTTTTTTTTTGGCCAAACTGTTTCATGATCTTGATTCTCCTATTTATGCATTTTTTTTAATTTTAATTTTCATATTTGATAAAATGTTATGCAAACTAGAGTCGAGCATGAGGTCAAGCCACCCTGTATGCCTACCAGAACCCAAACAACATTGCATAGCACAAAAAAAAAACATGGGCCTAAAAATTTTGGGCAGGGCGAGGCCAACCCAATCATTGAGCAGGCTGGGCATCAGGCACGATTGTTGCCATGCTCATTGGCCCAGTCCGAAAATTATATAACATACATTTAAAATATACGTATAATATTATTTATATATTGATTTATATAAAATATGTGTTATTCAATATATATTATTTTATTTGAAATATACATAGAATATTTTTATATATGATATAATATATCCCAAAATCTATATCTATCTAATTATGATAGGTACATTTTCAAATATAATAAGGGTGAAAAATCACAACTTTGGCACGAAACAGCCACCCAGTCCCGTCTGCTCTTTTGCTCATCTCAAAGTAGTTAGGGCTCTTATCAAGTAGGGGTGGACAATGAGCTGCAAAATGCCACACATTGATTCAAATAAAATAGTACATATGGATTAATACGGATTTTATATAAATTATTATATAATGAATAATCAGTATTTTATATGTTGGTAAAAAAGATTTCAAGGGGAGGGGAGGGAAGGAAAAATGTTTGTAAGTTGAATTTTAAAAAATGGAAGAAGTGGGTTATGATATTCTAAGAAATATAATATGGAAGTTAAAAGAGTCAAAAATATTAATTAAAAACTTTTAACCCAGCTTTTATAATTTTTGTAAATTAAAGTCAAAAAATTTCTCACCCGCCCAATATTCCTCCCCCTTGTACCAAATAGGCTTTATAGTTTTGAATTTGATATATAGCCCATCTCAGAATTGAAAACTTCCAAAAATAAAAGAGTTTTATTTTATATTAGAGAGTTTCGTTAAATACATTATATGAAAAAAAATCAATTAGAGTGTGTGATTAATTTAATTTAATTAGTAACTATTTTATAACTCTAAAATTCTAGTTTGAAATAGTTCGAATAAATCTTACATATTTTGTAAAATAATAGGCGAGAGAAAATGATATGATATGAGGGATGTAGGTAGTTTGTCTAGGAAAAATTTAGTAACTTCCGTTTTTATTTTGGTATTTGGTCATTCTAAATAATTTCAATTTTGAAGATACTCCCCAGAAAATAATATTTTTGCTTGGTCCTATTTAATTCTCCCAAAAATATAAGACAGAATCAAATAAGAGACACCCTTAACAAGGACGTATATGCTGGTCTTCTTCTCCTTCAAACAATCATAACATTGTACAGATTTTGGAACACTCTTAGAGTTCGTTTGAATTAGCTTTTGGAGAATAATTTTTATGAACAAAACTATAAAAGTGCTTTTAGAAAGTAGATTTTAAGCAGAATGACCTTTTTTTTTTTTTTTGAAAAGAAGGCCTTTTGATAAATGAATCTTCAATTTTCCTATTGGGTTATAAAATATCGTCCCCTCAACGCATGCCTAAAAATTTTCCATATATACATAAATTCTAAAGTAACGTTACATATTTGTAAATCTTTGAATTCAAAATGACATAATAGAGGAATTGCGAATTCTTTGTAACCTAGGTGGTTCAAATCTTTTATACTTATGAATTATTTGTACTCTAGGTGTTACATAACTTTTATAATTGTGAGTTCTCTGTGATCTTGGAGGATATTTGTTTTATAATTGCTATAAGGAACAGTTTCAACTGCGTTTCGCTGGTTCTTTCTCCATTCCCATGGCTCTTCAGGGTTTGGAAAAGCCCATAATCCAGCGTGCTTCTCTTTAGCTTCGTTTTCCCACTGCAATGCAAATGTATAATGTTACAAAAATATTAAAACTCAAAACAAATTTATTATTCTAGTGCTTTCAATACATTAATCTTATTTATAGTGCATCCAGTTGTTAACACCCTAAACCATAAATAAGATTAGGGTGATGGACATAACTTAAAAAATAACATAAGATAGTGTCAGATGCACCATGAATAAGTTTAAAGTATTCCATTCGTTCTTAAATATAAGACATATTTACCTAATTTGATTGGTTTATAATGTCAGTTAAATTAGTAGAAATGATATGATATTACCCAAATATCCTAACCACCTAACTTTATTTCCCACCCACCATCTCTTATTTGTTTATTATTGAGGAGTAACAATAGGGATAATATGAGAAAATTTTGAGGAAAATTAGAAAGATGCCTTATATTTAGAAACAAACTCACATTCCCAAATAAGTCATATATTTTGGAATGGAAGGAGTACTATAGACATCACTAATATAGTTTTATATAAAACAAATAGACAGCTAAAATGAAGATTAAAGTTTAGTTAGCATGAACATTGCTTACATTTTTCAATTCCTCACTTTGATCATAATAAGGGTAATGCCATGCACACCCCTTCTTCAGCATCCAGTCCTTGTTGATTTGTAACGAAAGAACCATAAATAGGTTAGATGAAGGTTTTTAACCGCACATAATTAATAAGTCACAATATTAATGTAAGTAATGAGATATGTACCTGAACAAAAATGTTACCGCAATAGATATCTGCGATCAGACGTCCATAACAGTCTGTTCCATAAACAAGGATCCTTAGTGATTTTCCTTCAACAATTTAAGTCAATTCTTCTTTGGCTTCTTTGCCATATGGCATTTCAATTTCTGGTGCATCAATACCCCTGGTTTTATTTTGGACAAGCATGTCGATGTCAAACTCGAACATAAAATAATATTTGAATAACATAAAAAGTAAAATACTCAAAATATCATGTAATTCTCACTATTACAGAAATCACCCATTTGTTTCTTACTCAACACCGATATATTTATCACATGTGATAACTTTTAGCTACTTTTTATTCACCAAATTTTTTAATAACGAGGTTTAATGTCTGGTTGGATGAAAATAGAATTTTAAAAATGAAAGTGATGAAGTCTGTATACTATAAC
Source organism: Mimosa bimucronata (assembly GCA_037074515.1). NCBI lineage: Eukaryota > Viridiplantae > Streptophyta > Magnoliopsida > Fabales > Fabaceae > Mimosa > Mimosa bimucronata. Next base: position 11,772,501 of record CM073446.1, read on the forward strand.
TCTTAAATTTAATGAAGGTACGAGTAAATTTTTAAAATAAAAGGGAGGTTTTAATCTAGAGAGATAGCCAATGTAATTTACGTTCCTTTCTTACACTTTATTATTGTTTACCTTAAACGAATTCTATACTTTCGCGCAAGAACTTCCTCGGTTTGAAATTTAATCACACTGAACAATATAATAGAAGCCATTAATACTCAAATAGAAAACAATAACATTTACATCTTTTAGAATCAAAATATATATTGCAACAATTCTTATCGATACCCAGAATCATTGATTTGTTGGTGAAGAGCATCGGCCTCTACGTAATTCCTCAAGGCTCGAGCTTTTTTTATTTTAATGTTTGCTTCAAGTACATGGTTAGGGACATAAGAAACTTCTGCGGGGTCAAATGCTCTAAAAAAAACAGTTAGGCCATCACCATCTGCCACTGCTTTTGCATCAACCTAGAGGCAAGAAATATACAATTATTCATATAATATAAATTATTAAATTAATGTACTAATATTCCGGTATATATAGCACCACCTAAATAGAGCTGAAATACTAAAATTCAAACTCTAATTTTATACTTTTAACAAATTCCTAATCTGATCAATTAAAGGAACAAGTTGATATTTCGCAATCTTGTAAATTTACTTAAAGTCCCCTGAATGTTTAGATATTTATAATAACTAATACAAAAAAAAAAAAAAAGTGGTTTAGGGATGGAAATAGTAATAAAATTCGTCGTAAAACAGACCATATCACTAATTATTTAGTGACATAATTCTTCATTTTGTGATGGAATTTCATGAAACAGAAGTAATTCTGTTTTAAAAAAACGGAGGGGTAATATGGTCATTAACAGGAGTAAGAAATAACAAATCAGTACTTTTGAGAATTTGTTCAGGGTAAAAGACTTAATTTTGATTTTAGTGCCGGCCCAAAAAATTGAATTTTAGTTTTTCAGTTCATCTGATAAAAATTGTTCAAATATGTTTAAATTTATAATTAGGGATGGTGTATTAAAAAATAATATATCAAAATAAACACCCTATTATAATGTAAAAGAAAACATGGTTCTTACTGGTATGGTATGCCGTTCAAATTTAACTCCTTCAGGCAAGGAATTAGAGGTTTTATCGTTTGCATATGTTATAGTGTGTGGTAGAGGAAGACCATAGAAACTCAATAACTCCTATTAGATCAATCATAACAAAGTTTTAGCATATATGTTTCTTGATTATTATAATGCAAATTAACTATATACCTCAACTTCGGCCTTTGGATGTTCTTTGAGAGCCTTGATGATCAGATGAGATACTTCTTTTGGAGTTTGAGGAAGTTTTTCAGAATTTTCAAATGCATCTATGAGTTTTCTAAACCTTCATAGTTTTATTTTAATAAATAAAAAAGAGTGAGAATGAGTAGTTCCATCATTCACACACAGATATATATCCTTAATAAATGACTAACAAATAAACCATGCTGAAATAATCAACAAGTTCTTTAATTTACCAGATAATCTGGGTTGCATTCGATGACAAACCATGTTTTTTCAGTTTTTCGGATATCTTAACAAGACAAAACGAAACTAGTATCAGTTACGAAACACGGTCACAAATTTTCAAAAGCGTCAAAAAGTAATTTCTCTCTACTTTATCTTCCATAAAATAAATATAAATAACTTCGAAGTAATCTATTTAAATTCCTTTGTCTCCCAAATCAGTCAATTACATCTTATCTAAAAGAAAAGATATAGTATGTATAAAGCTTTGATTTATATACCACGCAAGTCAGGTAAAAACGGAAGAGATCTTGGCCTAGTACATGGATGCATTCTGATGAAAGATGTTGAGAGAAAAAGTAATGGAAATCACCAACAGATGAATGTTGAGGCTTGAAACAATTTTGGAGGTTATGGCATCTCAAATCTCTTCCAGTTGCCATTGCCCCTAAAAAGATGATGACGACCACTGAGTCTTGGTATCAATTAAGCGATAAGTAAAGATTAGTTGATGAATAATGACGTTGAGTCCTGTTAACACACGAAGCGATTTTAAAGTTGAGATGTGACGTTAATTTCTTTTGTTAATACTGAACCTTCGCTTGATCATGTGAAAAAATAGGAAACTGAAATTTTGGTTGAGAGTGTACACGTAACACCGCGTAACTCGTAACCCTAACAGGCCAATAATATCTCATACGCACAGTATTCTCTTACCATGATATCTTATGTTTTTTTTTTTTTTTGCCATGATATCTTATGTAATAATTACAAAATCAAGGATCTTAATAACTTATATTTATATATATATATATAAACATAAAATTATTTGGCTGATTTTGAATAAAAAAGATTTGAAATACGTTTTCTGTTTACTTTTTTTTCTGTTTCATATTTTTTATTTTATTTACAAAATTAAATATCTTGATAACATATATTAATATACAAACAGAAAATTATTTTTCTGATTTTGAATCAAAAAGATTTTAAATACCTCATAGTGTTTACTTTTTTGACTGTTTTTTTCTGTTTCGTGATTTTTTCTTCTTTTTAAAAAGTCAAAGATTTTAATAACTTATATTAATATACAAACAGAAAATTATTTTGCTGATTTAAAATAAAAAAAATTGAAACACCACATAGTTTTTATTTTTGAATTTTTGCCGTTTCATGATTTTTTATATCTATTTACAAAATCAAGGATCTTAATAACTTACAATTAATGCATGATCAGAAAACAATTTTACTGATTTTAAATAAAGATTTGAAATACCTCATAGTGTATTCTTTTTTACTTTTTTTTTTTGTTTCATGATTTTTTCTTATATTTAAAAAGTCAAGGATCTTAATAACTTAAATTAATATATAAACAGAAAATTATGTTGCTGATTTAAAATAAGAAGATCTGAAATACCATATATTTTGTTTTTTTGTTTTTGTTTTGCTTTTTCCCCGTTTCATGAATGCTGAATCTAATACAACCCCTAACACTAATTAAATGAGAGGCTCTCTAAGAAAGGGATTTATAAATTAAAAATTGATGGAAAAATAAATTAAGTGGCTACTTTTGCAATGTAATTTAATTATTACTACCTCCGGTCCTAATTATAATAAGAGCTAGTTGACTTTTTTTGGATAGATTAAGAAAGGAAATTAGACCCTAAGTCTTAATATATGCGAAATATAATTAGATTATATGATAGTTTATAAGTAAAATAACTGACTTTTGAGGAAAAAAGACAATTATAAACAATTCATAGTAGTGTATTTTGAATCCTTAATTTTTTTCAAAAAAAGTCAACTGACTCTTATAATTAGAACCTTAAGGAGTATGGAGTAGTTTATAACTATACAACAACAACAACACAGTCTTATCCCACTTAGTCTTATCCCACTTAGTGGGGTTGGCTACATATGGATCGTACTACTACGCTATTGTCTCCCACCACTACTACCCTCCTTTCCTCCGCCCCAAACTCCCCACCTTCCACTAAAACACCCCTTCCTCTGCCACGCGCCACCACAACCACCGCCACATCGATGACCCTCTCACCAAAATATCTTTTCAAGCAATGGAACTCCAGAGACCCCCGCGAAAAGCCACCATCATCGTCCACTTCGATGCTGCGCCACCGGGCACGTCATGAAGCACGAGACTGTGTACATAACCAATCCTTGTTGAGCCAATATTTGGAGGACCCGAGGCGTTTGTTCTTCTTTTCGATGGGAACGAAGAGACAGAGAAGAATCTGAATACGGTAAGCCAATTTCAGATTTGAAAACCTAACCACATTTCTGAATCAATTCGATCTTTGATATAGGGAAGAATCAGAATCTGTTATCCCAGCAAAATTGAATTCAGATTTGGTAGGATCAAAATCTGAAACTGTATAATGATGTTTGTTGTATATATATTTTGTGTTCTATAGATTCAAGTCCATGGCTATGGTGTCGAAGCTTGCCAGATAGGTAATCACCTTCAACTTACTTACAGCTGTTGCTCTTGAAGTTTCCTCATCATCTATCCTCATCAATGGTATTACGAAAAGAAAAAGGTCATCAATTGAAGTTTTCAGCTTCATCAGGATGCATATTCATTTTTTCCACATATTTAAGAATACCATACACGATGATCACATTACAATTATATGCCGAATGTGATAACTCATCAATATATCAACTCGCATGTACTGCTTTGAAAGAAGGCCCACATCGCTAAAAGAAAGACTTATATTATACTATATAAACATTAAGAGATCGATTGATGATTGCCCCATTGGGGTATGGTTCAAATTGCCTACCAAAGGCAAATCAGCATGAATGCTTAACGATCAATTGATATTGTGGCATATTCAGTTGAATAAGGTATTTCAAAATACCTTTTTTTTAATTTAATTCATGATTTGTCCCTTTATCGTGCATTTATTTGTTTATTTATTTTCAGCTCCCCCACCATTTATTCTTGATTCCAACCTTACATTATCAAAAATCCACTAATAATCCATTCATTTCTTCTAAACCACAATGTCTTGAATCATCAATAATTAACCTTGATAAAAAATTACACATCCTTAATCAATTACAATCTAATTACCGATTTCTCAGTCAATCCCACAATTATACATAACCATCAAAATCTTCAACCACCAATTTCTTCAATCATTTATCCACACATAAATTGTTAAATTTACAGCTGAAAATAAGTGATTTGCTGTTAAACAATGATTTTGAAAGACAAAGATTTTGGAAATTAAATTAAGATTCTATGAAAGTTTTAATTTGAAAAATTAAACTTTAGGCTGAAAGTACGTGATCTGCTGTCAGACAATAATTTCAAAACGCAAAGACTTAAGAAATCAGATTAAAATTCCATTAGAACTTGTTCACTGAAAAGCAGAGATTTCGAAAAATAAATTAAAATTCCATTAAACTAAGGGCTTTAATAACACCGAATGCGATTTCAACGTTTTTTACTCTTAAACAATGATTTTGATATGCAATCAGGATGTTAATTTCTTAGATTGTAAATATGTGCTTTGGAATTTGAAACTGAACATTGAATTTAAAGCTGAAAATACTCTATTTGCCGTTAAACAATGATTTCAAAAAGCAAACACTACTACAGAAATACTCTATTGCAGCGTAACAATAACAGCGCTTGCAAAACGCAAGTGATGGGATATGTATAATATGACCTATACCAGCGCTTTTAAAAAAAAGTGCTGGTATAGGTATAAGCAAATACCAGCGCTTAAACGCTGCTATAGGCCCCTGTGATTTAAATTTTCTTAAAAAAATTATCTAAAATCAATTTTAAATAAAATTTAAATGACATGGGCCCTATAGCAGCGTTTAAGCGCTGTTATAGGCCTAAAATATGTATTTTTAAATTTTCTTTCCTTTTTTAAAATGAATTAGTATTTTTAAAATTGGTTTTAGACATTTTTTAAATAAAATTTAAATGACAGGGGGGCTACATAGGCCTAAATAGGTATTTTTAAATTTTCTTTCCTTTTTTAAAATGAATTATTATTTTTAAAATTGGTTTTATACATTTTTTAAATAAAATTTAAATGACAAGGGGCCTATAGCAGCGCTTAAGCGATGCTATAGGCCTAAAATAGGTATTTTTAAATTTTCTTTCCTTTTTTAAAATGAATTCGTATTTTTAAAATTGGTTTTAGACATTTTTTAAATAAAATTTAAATGACATGGGCCCTGTAGCAACGCTTAAGCGCTGTTATAGGCCCCCTAAGACTTAAATTTTATATTGAAAATATGTAAAACCACACCCGCACCATTTTTCCCCATTTCCCTCCCTAATTTCGTCCACCCTCCCTCCTCAATGAAGCCCTGAATCCCTCCACCTCAATGAAGCCACAACCCTCCTTCGACGACTCCACTCACAACCCTCCTACCAGCGTCTTGCCTAACTTCTACCACGACTGGTCAGATCTCTCCACTGAAATTCACTCTAATCTCGCTCAGACTTTGAGGCTCATCGACCTAGATGACGAATGGCGTAGTCTCGCGACAAGAGTTTGAGTCTTTGAGGCTTTGTTTTTACTTGATGATGTGGAGATGATGCTATGTGATGTCGATCCTAAAGGAAGGGGATGAATCGGGTCGGGTTGGGTCGTACGGCGCTCTAATCGTCTTCTTCCATCGGCTTCAGGGCTACTCTCCAAATCCCAGCAACAAATAAGAACAAAAAAAAAATCCTCGAACATTTCAGTTTCCACTCCTCTGTCGCCGTTGAAGGCACCATAGATTCTTCACATGCTTTACACAAAATTATCTGAAAGGTAACGTTTCTATAATCACACTATGGAATAGTTTTCTTGATCTCGAGCACTTTTCAAATCTTCTAAATGTTTAGAACCCTAAAGTTCTTGTGAACAAACTCCTTCTCTCAAATTCTAGTTTTTGTGCATAACAATGGTTGTCGTGCATAGAAGATGCACTAGTGTTGTGTTTTCTTGAAGTGGAAAACTTCTGGGTTATGTAACTTTATTTCTACTTTTCATGTTGAGTAATGCGCAATTGTCATCTGATCTACTTCTAGGATGCGTAAATGATCTGGTGAAATAGTGTGTTTTTGTGTGTGTCAAGACCTCTACAAGATCGACTATAGCATTGCCAAGGATCTTCATTGGTTCACTATTCTGAGCTTTACACAGCATTGTTACAGAAACTGGCTTATTATCTTGATGCTTGTGGATACAATTTGCTGATGAGAATCTATAGTCGACCTTTTATTTTGTCTTGTTCAGTTATGAAATATGCTTTTAATCTTGACAGGGCATATGTTTTATTTTATCTGTCTCACGAATTTATAACTGTATATTTTAACATCCATTTAGTAATGCTATTTCGCTATAAAATTTTAATTTTGACTACTCAGTAACGGTTGATTCTTGACAATATGCCACTTATGTTCTAACACAGTAAATTCTCTCTTTTATTCATTATATTGCCTAACGCCTAGCTCTATTAGCATGCTTCTTTTTCTTAATTTTTATGTTTTTGGTATAGTCATCTTCATTTTCTTTGTGATTTATTTCTCATTGTTTCTCTCGTGACATTACAACAATGGATAATGTTACTACTGCACACAGGTCTAACTAGTTGCATAAGGTACTTAAAAACATAATTTCATGCATTCTTGCAGTTATGTATCTTGATTTCATGTATAGGTTTGGTTCAGTGGGTCAGGTACTCAGAAAAATAATTTCATGTATTCTTGCAGTATGGCTCTTAACTTCATGAAAAATAAGTTCTGGCCCACTTGATTAGAAGTCTTTAACCCATGTTATCTTGAAGGTTTGAGAATAAAGCATTTACCTGCTTATGTTGGAGTTGACTGATTGCCATGGGGCTTTCGGTTTTCAACTTTCAAATCTGCTTAGTCATTATCTCCTTGTCTTACAAAATATGAACATAAATTAGGCAGCCTAGTAGATCAGTATTTACTGACTACTTTTCCCAAGTCTCTATTTCTCTCCCAATATATCTGATCCTAATATATTTCTTTTAACAGAAAATAGCAAAGCTTGGTGGGAAATATGAAGCAGTATATGCAGTCCAATGTAGCAATGTAAAACGGATGCTTTGCCTCTGCACTGACTGGGAGGTGATCTGAATTTTTTTCCTTCATGTACATTTACTTTTGTTTTTCAGTGAACTGTTGGACATCAAAGATTATCATAATATAGTGGAGTTAACATGTGTTCATATTAATAATAATTGAAATCGAAAAGAAGAAAGGAGTGAAAATTACTCAAAAACAAATTCTATAATTTACCCTCTCTGTGATGTGCTTAGTTCACATAAGTTTAGTGCCTTCTTCGTCATTCCCTCTGCTAAATTGATTTGGACTGTAAAGCAAGGTGAGTTTTTGGTGCATTCTTCTTCATTTTTTGGTTGAACAATTGCTAATGTCCAAAATTTTTTAATTTAAGAAAGAAAATGATGGAACTTTGTTCTTCAATTAATAGTTGAGGAAATTAAGGATAATGTGGATTGTCTTGATTTGAACTAACATAAAAATGCTGAAATTGTTCTAGTTATGAGCTAATTGTGTGGGTTGATATGCTGCCCAGAGTTTGTCTTTGATTATTGTTGGTCGAGGCTTTTATTGAGCTATGTTGGGGTTGTGATTGAATCATTCTTCTGGCAAAAGTTTGATTACTTAGGGCTGCTATTGACTGCATTAGAAAGGGCAACGTGGTAAAGATATTGGCTGTTATTCCATGGTTTGTCTATTAATGGGGCTTTTTGGCAATTGCTGCGGTAGAAATGCTTTGATGCCCCAAAAAAAATTGTTTATTTTATTTGTCTTGCCTAGAGTACATATTGTAATGTGATTGGGGTATGTTAAAGTAACTACATGGTGAAGTATTAGTCAATATTTCCATGTGTCTGAGGATGGATTCAAGGCCATGTTTGGTACGGAGCAATGGATTTGAAGGAGTGGAAGTGGGAGTGGGAATGGGATTGGGGTTGGGAGTGGGATTGGGAAAGAGACTTTAAAATCATGTTTGGTACATGACAATATTGAGAGGGAATGGATGCATTAAATTTATTTTATAACCATATACAAATCATAAAAGTACTATAATACCCTCTTAAAAAAATACCCGATGGAATTAAAATTGCCACCTCATCTTAGTTGATGTAAACACAAAAAAACCCCTCTATGAAAAAAATGCATCCTATGCTTCAGTAGCTCAACCACGCTCTAGGAAATAAGGATAATAAGAAATGCTTGTGGAAAAACGACATATGCCAGTGGAGAAGAATGATAGATGAGGGAGGAATAGTTTACCAGTGAAGAAGAAACGTACGACAGCTCCTGATGGGAAAGGTGAACAAGAGTGATGAGAGGTAATGAGAAGATTATCCTAACCTAATTAGGTCAAAATAAGAGGGGTTATGTTGTCTGAAATTATTATAACCAAGGATATTTTTGTCCTGGAAAATTTCATTCCCAGTATTGAAATTGCAATACCAGAGGGGAGGTGGGTTTGCCCATTCCCACATATGTGGTAATGTTCAATCCCAAGGTATTACCAATACCACCTACCAAACAATAAAAAATACTCATTCCCTAACCCATTCCCAATCCCTCACCCCCATTCCTACGTACCAAACATAGCCCAAAGGTTAAAGGTAATATGAATGTAAAGCAACCCCCATAGTCTTCTTATTTCTTTTTAGGTTGTTGTGACTGTTCGAGTTGGTTACAACAATTGTAATTGCAAGCAATTTTAAGGCATTTGAACTACCTTAAAACTGAAATTTAGTGCAGGTAAGGTTCTCTTAGATAGATGAATTGCTATACTCATTATTGTGGATGTGATTGCGTGAGATACATGGAGAATATGATGAAATGCTGTCATTTATTATGCTGAGAAACTAATGTAGATTCAATATTTATTATGCTTTATGTAAAATGTGGTTCATTTATTTTCTTTCTCTGATTTTGTGATACTTTTATTATATTATAGGTATAATATGTGGACCAGTTTTGCTTATTTGGACATTAATTCAGGGTGACATGAAGATGGCAATCAATTTCCCATATCTCTTTTCACCTGGATTCATTGTATACTTTGCTTCCTATCAGATTTTTTCCTCATTTAATTTCATGGTGTCAGTCACAATTGGGATCATTAGGATTGTTAGGTTTATTGTGACGTGAAAACCCTCTTTTGTAGTAGTGTGCAATGCAATTATTTTGGCAGTGGGGCCAGTGAAATGTACTATAAGAAAATATTTTTGTTATGCGAAAATTATGATTCAATTTTTTTCTTTTTGCCTTCCAATTTATTGCCTCATTTTTTCGCTAGTTTGTTCCCCCATATTTTTTCCCTGAGATATTTTAATGACACACATGAAACCAAATTTCCTACAGACGTGGTTAGTTTGATTTCTAGAATGTTTAGTGAATTTACATGTTTTAATTTACTTAATTGTCCATTGTTCTTTCTAATTTATTTAATTGTTTATTTTTCTCTAAGTATATTACCTTATAATATATAGGAGTTAATTAATTAGAATGTTTGCTTTAATGTATTTGATCTCTGGATAAATGGTTTTTGATGTATATATGTTTTGGAAATGTCTGTAATTTCTAAATTGATGCAGGGATAAAAATTAATTTTTTTTAAAAAAAATAATACCTATAGCAGCGCTTAATAAGCGCTGCTATAGGTATTATTTTTTAAAAAAATAAATTACCTATTGCAGCGCTTAAGAGCTAAGCGCTGCTATAGGTATTATTTTTTTAAAAAATAAATTACCTATTGCAGCGCTTAAGCGCTGCTTTAGGTCACCTATCGCAGCGCGTAACAAGCGCTGCGTTAGACTTAATAGCCTATAGCATCACTGGCTATTGCAGCGCTTATAAGCGCTGCTATAGGGCTAAAATAAGTGCTGCTATAGACATTTTCTGTAGTAGTGAAAGATTTAAAAAAAATAAAGCGAAATTCCATTAAAATTTAGATAAACAGGTCTAATATTTTGAAACAGATGGGGGTGACATCTTAAGGTGTTAATCGTGTCATGGAGGATGAAGAAACAAAATACCATGGAACTATTGTTCACCGCGACTGAGTATAAGGCAAAGACTTGTGCTGTCAACAGAGTAAGGTGGCTTCACTGGCTACTCAAGAAATTATAGACATCACAGAGTGATCAAATTTTTGTGGTTTAATTTTATTTATGTATTTTATAAGTGAAATTACAAAAATAAATTTTAACTATTTAATGTAGATTACTCTATCCCTTCTTTGGTAAAAAGGTCAGGTGCTCGATTTACTTAAGTCGAAAAATAATTATTTAGAAAGATAAAATTGTTTCTGACTTTAAATTTAAACCTATATCAAAAATATTATGTTCTTTCCTTGCAATTGATGTACTTTATATATCAAGCATTATGGAATAAATTCATAGAGATCAGGAATAAAAAAAGAGGAATTTGGCAAATTGTATGCTGCACGAAACCTACTTGTGTGAACAGAAAAAGGGCTTGCTTGTCATATTTTAGAGTCCACAGAGATAGGCCCCAGTGGATCGTTAGTTAGGAGCACTTCACTTGAATTGCGGGTGAGACCAACGTCTTTCCTAAAATTATTTTATAAAAAAAAAAAAGAATTTGGCAAATTTGTGATAATCACCTTCAACTTACTTACAGCTGTTGCTCTTGAAGTTTCCTCATCATCTATCCTCATCAATGGTATTACGAAAAGAAAAAGGTCATCAATTGAAGTTTTCAGCTTCATTTGGATGTATATTCATTTTTTCCACAAATTTAAGGATACTATAAACAATGATCACGTTTCAATTATATGCCGAGTATGATAACTCATCAATATATCAACTCGCATGTACTGCTTTAGAAGGAGGCCCACATCGCTAAAAGAAAGACTTATGTTATACTATATAAACATTAAGAGATCGATTGATGATTCAAATTGCCTACAAAAGGAAAATCAGCATGAATATTTAAGGATTTAACTATCAACTGATATTGGGGCATATTCAGTTGAATAAGGTATTTCAAAATACCTTTTTTTTACTTTATTTATTTTATGATTCATGATTTTTCCCTTTATCGTGCATTTATTTATTTATTTATTTTCAGCCCGTCCACCATTTATTCCCTATTCCAACCTTACACTATCAATAATCCACTTATCCATTCATTTCTTATAAACCACAAATGTCTCGAATCATCAATAATTAACCTTGATAAAAAAATTACACATCCTTTATCAATTACAATCTAATTACCGATTTCTCAGTCAATCCCACAATTATACATAACCATCAAAATCTTCAACCACCAATTTCTTCAATCATTTATCCACACATAAATTGTTAAATTATCATATATTTCTTCTAAAGATTTTATCCGCACTTCTATCCAATTTATTTATGCCAGTCGGCTATGACAGCCATCAATCAAGATTAAAATGACTTTGGCAATTCAAATAATACTATTGGAGATATATGTATCCTTAGCAAAGATGATACGTGTATAATGATGTTTATATACTATATATTGTTTGTGTTCAATTTTCATTTGGGACTTCATTAATTTTATAAAAGAGTTTGTTCCCTGACCCTTTTATACTCGGATTATGATTAAAATGTTTGCTCAGTTTAATTAAAATGTTCCCATATAAATACTGAGAATAGTGTCATGTTTGCGCACATTCTCGTACTAATTAGCTTAATTCATGGATTTATACATATTCTTTCTTTATTAACTTAAAATCATTTAAAAATTTGGATTTTAAAATTTTATTGGAGATGGCCCTACTTGTAATGCAAGTGAAGGCATCATGATAATGAAACAATTCGCGTTGGGTATGGACATGCACTACAAAAAAACAACAAATTTCCGACGGAATTTACCGACAGAAAAAATTCCGTCGGTAATTTCCGGCGGAAATTCCGTCGGAAATTTTACCGGCGGAATTACCGACGGAAATTTTTCCGTCGGTAAAATTACTGACGGAATTTCCGTCGGTAATTTAATTAATTATATTATTTTATTTATAAATTATTATTTTAATAATAATTAAATATTAAAATATTATTACCGACGGAAATTTCCGACGGAATTTCCGTCGGTAATTTAATTAATTATTTTATTTTATTTATAAATTATTATTTTAATAATAATTAAATATTAAAATATTATTACCGACGGAATATTTTCCATTGGTAATTACCGACGGAATTTCCGTCGGTAATATTAATTATTTATTATTTTATAAATAAATTATTATTTTAATTTATAAATAATATATAAAAATAAAATATTATATTAATTTATTTTAAAAAATATTTTATAAATAAATAAAACTTTTTTAATAAAAATTAATATATAAATTTATTACAAATTTAATTTTAATTTTTTATTAAATAATATTTTATTTTTAATAAATAATTAAATATTAGTAATAAAAACGAAAATAATTATAATTTAATAATATATATAATAAAATAATTATTTAAAAATGTCATAAAATAAAATGAAAAATAATTATAATATAATAATATAAAATGGAAATACTAAATATAATGGATTGTATATGAATATAAAAATTATTTATAAAAAATAATAGAATTATTAATATGTAAATTATATATTAATAATTATAAAATATTTCATAATATATTAAGATTAAATATAATTATAATAATGGGTGTTTAAATATTATAAATATAATAGTTTGCAAATAATTTCACAAGGTGTTCGTAGCTCAACTGGTTAAGGCATCAGATATGCCCCAACAGGTTGGGGGTTCGAATCTCTCTGAAGACAAAATTGAAGGCAATTTGTGGAAGCGACACGTGGCGGCACGAGAGTGCGACACGTGGCAACTTAAATTTTTTAAAAAATTAAAAAAATTACCGACGGAAATTCGGTCGGAAATTTTCGTCGGTAATTTTAATAATATTTTAATATTTAATTTAAATTAAAATAATAATTTATAAATAAAATAATATTATTAAAATTACCGACGGAATTTCCGTCGATAATTCCGCCGGTAATTACCGACGGAAAAAAAATTCCGTCGGTAAATAGATTTGCGACGGTGGAATTTCCGACGGAAAAAATTCCGTCGGTAATTCCGCCGAAAAAAATTTTCCGACGGAATTCCGCCGGAAAATTCCGTCGGAAAATTGTTTTTTTTTGTAGTGATGGATTGAGTCCAAGTGTTTCATATTCATGCGGAAGATATGTTTTATCATTTGTATGTGTCATGAGTGTGTTGTTAGTTCCTATGCATGTATCTTTATATAACCTTTTTTAATATTTAATATATTTGATCATTTTATCAACAAAAAAACCACAAGCGAACCAAAAAGTCTCAGCCTTGTAGGTTGAGGGTCAGCTTGATTAGGCCCTTTTATTTTTTATTTTTTAATTTTGAATTGTTCTGATAATGATAATATGATTGATTTTATTACATTAATAGTTAATGATTTGGCAAATATTTATTTGTTATTAGCATTTCAAAAAATTTAATTTCATAAAATAATTTCATTTATTTTTTTTTTGGACAACAATTTATTCATTTAAATTTTAGACAATTATTTGATTCATGTTATGTGTTATTATTTCTAAATTATGTATATATGTTTGATAAGAAAATCAATGTTTTAAAAGCCTAGCTAGACATCGAGCCAGAAATGGTAGCAGCTCACAGTTCAAACGGTCAGTTCGGTTGAGTCGGTGACGTAATAATTATATGAAAATAATATTATATGTATATATATGTTGATATAAACATCATTAGTATAATGTAATGAGAAGTTACTAGATCATACCATGTGTCCCGGTGGAATAAAAATTAGCCCATAAATAAGTCAACAATACATTGATAATAAAAAAAATGATATCTATTGTTTTAAATTGAAAAAAAAATAGAGATGTCCTTTGGTTTAACCCTTAACAAGTCTCCATAGCCATCAGTACATAGCTTGCTTTGGGCAATGCATGTGGCAGTAAAATTCAACTAATTAAATTTATTTGTCTTGAAACACTCACAGAGAGAGAGAGAGAGAGAGAGAGATGGGTAAGAGTTATTGGGAAAGTGACATGTGAGATAGAGGGGACAATAAAGTTAATTCTTCATAGTTCCCAAAAAGAGAGATAGAGAGAGTTACTTTTTCATATTTCTTCCATCTTCTCTCCTTCATTTCGTTTCCTGCAAGTTCTTTCTTCTTCATCCTAACTTCAGCTCATTTAAAGATCTTGGTTAGTAAGGGGTTCAGGTTTCATCGCTTAATTCGTTTCGTCATTTCCTTCATTGTTTATGTTATTAAAAGAAAAATTACAAGGTAGGTGATAGATTTTTCCTGATTCTTCCTCCTCCATCCTCCCCTTCCTCATCTCAAACCGCAAGTTTTGTGAAACTCGTTCCGCCTCCCGGCTGGATGACGGTTTTCGACTAAAATGACAGTTCTTACCTGCCAACACGGCTAGACCTCCAAAGCAGTTCCTCACCAGAAACCAAGCTGCTTCAGTCTCCGACAGACAGTCTGGCCGGTCTGGATATGAAATCATTGAAGAAAATATTATGATTATTATTTGATAGTGAATTCAGTGCTTTAATTGGTATTGGTATCTTCAGTTTGAAAATATTTATTTCAAGAGTCTTATTATGTTAACTTTATTTCTTTTTAAAAATTGAAAAATAATTTCTTCATAATGGACGTGAAAGCTTGCCAGCTTGCTTGAGCCCAAGCACTCAAAAGGCAAGCTTTAAAATATGACCAATTTTTGGAACTCCGCCTAAATTCCATGACATATTTTAACCTAAGCCAACCCAATGATTTATGAACAAACATATGAAGATGTATCTTATCACATTTATCTTATAGCTTTCTAATATAAAGACATAACCTTATTGAGTTTTATACATGATTATACCAAAACCATACCTCTCCATCATTTTAAAATATTCCAACAATCCCCCTCTAATATAAAACGATCACAAATTCTTGTCATTTTGAAAATCTCATTATTTTTGTAAGGATATCTAGGAATTGGATCTTTTCCTAGATAAGACATGGTTTCATCCATCCGATATAATATGGTAGGTTAAAATTTGAACCAACTACCCCATATGAACAGTTAAGCATGAATTACACATGGAATTTTGGACCATTTTATGTCACCTTAAATGAAATGTTTGATAAGGCCTTGTGTCTGTATTCTTTTCATGAAAGCTTTCAAGTCAAACCTTTAGATTCTTATAAGTAGCTAGCTATGTAACGTCCCAATTTTAATACCATATTATACATCAATAAAACAACAAAAACAAGATGCGGCACAAGGCATAACCGAACAAAGAGACAAGTCCTAACTCACAAACCATGAAAGTTTAAAATACTTTTTAATAAATGAAATAGGATCCACTGTCTCAATATAAAATCCAACATACATCATTTGCTAAAGGGGAATAATAAATCTGAAAATTGTGATGGAAGATGCCATGAAAGTTTTTATGAACTAGAATAAAACCCAAGACAATTTGAATGAGTTATCAAAATGACAATTGGTAAATTATGAAACCAACATGGCAATGTAAATAATCTAGTGACATAGCACCAAACGAGGGTAAGGTATACTTGGATACAAGGGGTGTTCACTTTCATCCCATTCTGACCGTACCGTTCCGATCTCGGTCATTTTAGGACGGAATTTTCCGGTGCTGAAATATATGGGACGGGACAAAAGCGGGATGGGACAAAATTATTAACGGGACGGGACGGGACGGGACACGGGACGATCACTGTTCTATACCGTCTTTTTGTCCCGTCCTGAATATTTATTTTTAAAAATATAATTATTATATTTTATGTATAGATTCCTCCCACCTACTGATAAAAAATATTAATTATTTTCTAATTAGCATTTATTTAATAAATCCAAACTCATATGTAATTTAATACTTAACCGATAAAGCACGTCAAATGGTTGAGATGTATAAAATTTATAATACATTGAAAAAACAATAATTATTCAATGTTCGTATTTGAAATATAATCTTATTTAAATCCATATTAGAACTATTATTTTTATCATCTTATTTTAGTATAATTTGTTATTATAAGATATTATTAGTTCGATTATTAATAGGTCAACAAACAATATTTCAAAATACAATTAATCATTATAAACTGTTATTAATTAGAATATTAATATATTTCTTATGCATTACTGCATTGCATATGGGGAGAAAATTATAGTTATTTGTAAAATAAAACATTCTCATATTAAATTTAGTTTTATCTTTAATACAAAATAACAGAAATATTTAAGACCCTAAAATATCTCATATATCTTAACAAAATTTTATCAAAATATCTAACTTTTTTATTGATGATACAACTACTTTATTTTAATATGGATATTATTTATATGAAAAGATATTATATCTTAAATAAAAATACAAAGTAAATATCTAAGTAACCCATTAAATAGGTTAATATTTTTTTTAAAAAAATAAGCGAGACGTCCCGATTCCATCCCGATCCCAATGGGACGGGACAAGATGGGTATTGGGACGGGACATGGGATAACTTTGCTGTTCCGAGGCCTTTTACGGGACGGGACACGGAACAAGCCCGTCCCGTCCCGTTCCGACCCATGAACACTCCTATTGGATACCTAATCCTCATGCTCATTCCCTTTGTGACCACCTCTATAAGAATCATCACCTAACAATAGTAATTAACTGGGGTCAAACAAAGTCCCAATAATCAATATCACCTTACAGAATATACAAGAAAGGATGACTATGAGCCAATAAAATAGTGCTTATATATATGTGTGTGTGTGTGTACACATAAATATAACAGTGTTCCAAAATGAAAACACAACTTTAAACACAACTGTTACCCTAATATAATCAATCTCCTCCGAATAACCATAATAGATATCACTCAACCAATCTGTCTCCGTATAACCATAAAGGATAAAGAATAGAGACATGGGCATGACAAAGTACCAACTACTATGTACACCCTAGTAGAGGCTGCCCCGCAGGCTTCCAAACAAAAATCTCAACCACTTTGCTTGGGGTCACATTTTCATTATAAGAATAACCATAATAGATAATAACATATAGAATCAAAAGGCTATATACATATAGAACAAACATAGTATCACATAAATCTTCATATTTACATACACATATGTATAAGTGAGTTTGAAAGATAATTTTTATAATAAAATATCATAAATAAATTGATAACTTACTTCCCTCTTCATTGAAGTCTTATATAAATAAATTAGAATTTTATAAATCAAATTTATACGATCAAAATATAGTTAAAAGCTCTTATGTTCCAAAATATGCATATAAAGTAATTTATCA
Source organism: Mimosa bimucronata (assembly GCA_037074515.1). NCBI lineage: Eukaryota > Viridiplantae > Streptophyta > Magnoliopsida > Fabales > Fabaceae > Mimosa > Mimosa bimucronata. The sequence continues at coordinate 11,790,399 of CM073446.1, forward strand.
GTAACATTGGTTACCACGATTTCACATTACCTTGGTTTCGTGCAGCATATAATTTGCCAAATTCTTCTTCTTTTTATTCCTTGTCTCGAATTTATTGCATAATGCTTGATATATAAAGAAGTACACCAATTGCAAGGAAAGAACATATGATTTTTTTATATAGGTGTAAATTCAATGTCCGAAATAATTTTATCTTTCTAAATAATATTTCTTCGATTTAAGTAAATCAGGCACCTAACCTCTTTACCTAAGAATGGATAGAGTAATCTACATTAAATAGTTAAAATTTTTTATTGTAATTTCACTTATAAAATACATAAATAAAATTAAACCACAAAAATTTGATCACTCTGTGATGTCAATAATTGCTTGAGTGGCCAGTGGAGCCACCTTACTCTATTGACAGCACAAGTCTTTGTCTTATACTCAGCCGTAGAGAACAATACTTCCATGGTATTTTGTTTGTTCATCTTACTTTTTCAAATCCAAATTTTCCTAGAATCTTAATTTAATTTCCAAAATCTTTGTCTTTCAAAATCATTGTTTAACATCAAAACACTTATTTTCAGCTCAAAATTTAATTTTCATTTTCGAATTCCAAAACTTATATTTCCATTCTAAGAAATCAATTTTATTAGACAAAAGCATTAGTATATAAACATCATTATTCTCGTGTCACTTCAATAGTATTATTTGATTTGCCAAAGTAGTTTTAATCATGATTGTCAAACACATGAGTTTAAGTAAACTCGTGAAAAGAATGTAAAATCGGTCCGTAAAAACGGTAAATTCGGCATGTAAACTCGTGAGTTTTTATTGAGTTTAGAGCCAATACAAATTTAAGTGACTCGTGACACATTTTGGTTAGGTAGATCCGTAAAAACGGTAAAATCGGAGAGTCAACTCGCAAGTTTGACAACAATGGTTTTAATCATGATTGATGGCTGTCATAGCCGACTGGAATAAATTGGATAAATGTGCGGATAAAATCTTTAAAAGAAATATATGATAATTTAACAATTTATGTGTGGATAAATGATTGAAGAAATTGGTGGTTGAAGATTTACATCGTTATGTATAATTGTGGGATTGACAGAGAAATTAGTAATTAGATTGTAATTGATTAAGGATGTGTAATTTTTTATTAAGGTTAATTATTGATGATTTGAGACATGTGTGATTTAGAAGAAATGAATGGATTAGTGGATTACTAATAATGTAAGGTTGGAATCGGGAATAAATGGTAGAGGACCTAAAAATAAATAAATAAATAAATGCATGATAAAGGGAAAAATCATGAACCATGAATTAAATTAAAAAAAAAGGTATTTTGAAATACCTTATTCAACCGAATATGCCCCAATATCAGTTGATAGTTAAATCCTTAAATATTCATGCTGATTTGCCTCTGGTAGGCAATTTGAACCATGCCCCAATGGGGCAATCATCAATCGATCTCTTAATGTTTATATAGTATAACATAAGTCTTTCTTTTAGCGATGTGGGCCTCCTTCTAAAGTAGCACATGCGAGTTGATATATTGATGAGTTATGACACTCGGCATATAATTGAAACGTGATCATTGTTTATAGTATCCTTAAATTTGTGGAAAAAATGAATATGCATCCAAATGAAGCTGAAAACTTCAATTGATGACCTTTTTCATTTCGTAATACCGTTGATGAGGACAGATGATGAGGAAACTTCAAGAGCAACAGCTGTAAGTAAGATGAAGGTGATTATCAACAATTTGCCAAATCCTTTGTCTTCTTTATAACATAATTTTAGGAAAGAGGTTGCGCTCACCCGCAATTCAAGGGCGGTGCTCCTAACTAATGATCCACTGGGGCCTGTCCCTGTGGACTCTGAAATATGACAAGCAAGCCCTTTTTCTGTTCACACAAGTAGGTTTCGTGCATCATACAATTTGCCGAATTCTTCTTTTTTTTATTCCTTGTCTCTATGAATTTATTGCATAATGCTTGATATATAAAGAAGTACATCAATTGCAAGGAAAGAACATATGATTTTTTTTATATAGGCGAAAATTCAATGTCCGAAATAATTTTATCTTTCTAAATAATATTTCTTCGATTTATGTAAATCGGGCACCTAACCTCTTTACCTAAGAAGGGATAGAGTAATCTACATTAAATAGTTAAAATTTATTTTTGTAATTTCACTTATAAAATACATAAACAAAATTAAACCAAAAAAATTTGATCACTCTGTGATTTCAATAATTGCTTGAGTAGCCAGTGGAGCCACCTTACTCTATTGACAGCACAAGTCTTTGTCTTGTACTCAGCCGCAGAGAACAATACTTCCATGGTATTTTGTTTGTTCATCCTCCATGACATGATTAACCCCATAAGGTGTCACGCCCTCGGTTCCAAAATATTATTCAAATTTTAATGGAATTTCAATTTAATTTTTAAAATCTTTGCGTTTTGAAGTCTTTGTTTAACAGCAAATCACGTATTTTCAGCTCTAAATTCATTATTCATTTTCAAATTCCAAAGCACATATTTACAATCTAAGAAATTAGTTTCCTGATTGAATATTAAAATCATTGTTTAAGAGTAAAAAACATTGAAATCGCATTCAGTGTTATGAAAGCCCTTAATTTACAACAGTCAAGGTGGTTCCATCAAATGGAATTTTGATTTATTTTTCGAAATCTATGCTTTTCAGTAACCAAATTTTAATGGAATTTTAATCTAATTTCTTAAACCTGTGCTTTTTGAAATTATTGTTTGACACCAAATCACGTATTTTCAGCCTAAAGTTTACTTTTTCAAATCCAAATTTTCCTAGAATCTTAATTTAATTTCCAAAATCTTTGTCTTTCAAAATCATTGTTTAACATCAAATCACTTATTTTCAGCTGAAGATTTAATTTTCATTTTTGAATTCCAAAACTCATATTTCCATTCTAACAAATCAATTTTATTAGATAAAAACATTAGTATATAAACATCATTATTCTCGTGTCACTTCAATAGTATTATTTGATTTGCCCAAGTAGTTTTAACCATGATTGATGGCTGTCATAGACGATGGAATAAATTGGATAAATGTGCGGATAAAATCTTTAAAAGAAATATATGATAATTTAACAATTTATGTGTGGATAAATGATTGAAGAAATTGGTGGTTGAAGATTTACATCGTTATGTATATTTGTGGGATTGACTGAGAAATTAGTAATTAGATTGTAACTGATTAAGGATGTGTAATTTTTTATTAAGGTTAATTATTGATGATTTGAGACATATGTGATTTAGAAGAAATGAATGGATTAGTGGATTACTAATAATGTAAGGTTGGAATCGGGAATAAATGGTAGAGGACCTAAAAATAAATAAATGCATGATAAAGGGAAAAATCATGAACCATGAATTAAATTAAAAAAAAAAGGTATTTTGAAATACCTTATTCAACCGAATATGCCCCAATATCAGTTGATAGTTAAATCCTTAAATATTCATGCTGATTTGCCTTTGGTAGGCAATTTGAACCATGCCCCAATGGGGCAATCATCAATCGATCTCTTAATGTTTATATAGTATAACATAAGTCTTTCTTTTAGCGATGTGGGCCTCCTTCTAAAGCAGTACATGCGAGTTGATATATTGATGAGTTATGACACTCGGCATATAATTGAAACGTGATCATTGTTTATAGTATCCTTAAATTTGTGGAAAAAATGAATATGCATCCAAATGAAGCTGAAAACTTCAATTGATGACCTTTTTCTTTTCGTAATAACGTTGATGAGGACAGATGATGAGAAAACTTCAAGAGCAACAGCTGTAAGTAAGATGAAGGTGATTATCAACAATTTGCCAAATCCTTTTTCTTCTTTATAACATAATTTTAGGAAAGAGGTTGCGCTCACCCGCAAATCAAGGGCGGTGCTCCTAACTAATGATCCACTGGGGCCTGTCCCTGTGGACTCTGAAATATGACAAGCAAGCCCTTTTTCTGTTCACACAAGTAGGTTTCGTGCATCATACAATTTGCCGAATTCTTCTTTTTTTTATTCCTTGTCTCTATGAATTTATTGCATAATGCTTGATATATAAAGAAGTACATCAATTGCAAGGAAAGAACATATGATTTTTTTTATATCGGCGAAAATTCAATGTCCGAAATAATTTTATCTTTCTAAATAATATTTCTTCGATTTATGTAAATCGGGCACCTAACCTCTTTACCTAAGAAGGGATAGAGTAATCTACATTAAATAGTTAAAATTTATTTTTGTAATTTCACTTATAAAATACATAAATAAAATTAAACCAAAAAAATTTGATCACTCTGTGATTTCAATAATTGCTTGAGTAGCCAGTGGAGCCACCTTACTCTATTGACAGCACAAGTCTTTGTCTTATACTCAGCCGCAGAGAACAATACTTCCATGGTATTTTGTTTGTTCATCCTCCATGACATGATTAACCCCATAAGGTGTCACGCCCTCGGTTCCAAAATATTATTCAAATTTTAATGGAATTTCAATTTAATTTTTAAAATCTTTGCTCTTTGAAGTCTTTGTTTAACAGCAAATCACGTATTTTTAGCTCTTAATTTAATTTTCATTTTGAAATTCCAAAACTCATATTTATCTTCTAAGAAATTTATTTTATTAGACACAAACAATAGTATATAAACATCATTATACTTGTTTTAGCTTGTCCACCTAGGGATATTTATATCTTCAATCGTATTATTTGATTTGCCAAAGTAGTTTTAATCTTGATTGATGGCCGTCGTAGCTGACTAGTGTAAATAAATTGGATAAATGTGCGGATAAAATCTTTGGATGAAATATATGATAGTTTAACAATTTATATGTTTATTGAAGATGGCAAGGAAAATACACAAGAGGGGGTGAATTGTGTATCTAAAATTTTTCAAGCTAAACTAAAAAATTACACAGAAATTATACTAGTTCGATCCAACTCTTGACCTACGTCCAGTTCTCCAATAGGTTGGGCTTCACTTGTGACTCAGGATTAAAACAGGTTCCTGGACACCTTTACAACAGAGAATTTTCTCAGTAAGGTCTCTCTATCTCACCAAATTCTCTCCCCCTTACACTTTGTAAGATTACAAACCTTCCTTTGAATCCCACTTTTCTAAGGAAATCACACAACAAGAATGGAAGTACCAATTCAAGGCTTGCTCACATAGTTGAGCTAATAAGTTTCAGTTTGAAGAACAAATGAGAGAACTCAGAATACTTGGATTGAATGCTGTTTGAATTGGCAGTTGGATAGCAATTAATTCTTTGCCAACCAAGTTTGAGATTCAAATGCTTTTATACTCTGTTGGACAAATCTGCCCATTGAAGCTTCTGAGTATTGCCTTTGTAAGACTTCTGAGTTGCCGTTGTGAGATAAGGATGAAAATGGAGTGTTAGAGTGGATTTAGTCATTGCATTTAATGCTCTAGGATGATTATCTGTTATATTGAATTGCTTCTCTCTCTTTCTCTCTTAACTAGATTATTCTTCCCCGTGCGATGCACGGAACGGTAAATATATGACGGTTTGGATTTCATTTAGGACTTTAAAGATAAAAATTAAAATAGAAGAAAATAAACTAAAAATTAAATATTTTACCATTAGTTGTTAAACCAACTGCAATCTCATTTTGGGAGTAAAGTTGAAAATATGAATAGGATTAAATGAAAATTGTTCTAAAAATTGTCGTGGAATGAAAGTTGAGTCTCAATGGATGGTTAATGATCTTGTATTGGTCATCGAAATCATTGTATACTTTTCTCCTCAACTAATTATGACCATAATGATTATAATTGATGCGTTGACCAGTGCCATGTATGATGATGTGGCTTAATTGAACACGTGGCTCCAATGATAGAAGCAATAATAGTTGATGTCATGGAACATATGGACCAATAAGATTAGTGCTTGGAAATTTAGAGAAGTATATAGATAGATAGATAGATATATAGATACGTATCAAAAGACTTCCATACATTTATGTACTTAACCATAGCAAAATTTTAAATAACTTATAAAATTTAAAAAATCAATGACCATTATCCTAAGCAAAGCACAATTTTACAATAGTGACTGATTTTTAGATATTTTGTAGATGATTTTCTGGGACAACAGATATGGAGATTTAAGAAAAGTTATAAATTCTAACAGAATAATGAATTTGACATCAACACTACTATTAAGAGTAGAATAAGTTTTTATCAAAAAGAAAAAAGAAAGCACAATAATTTAAACATTTATTTGACCATTCCCAACCCACCATTAAAAAGGAAAAAATAGTGCCTTGCAATGATAATATAACTCATGATTGATTAAACAATACTGAATTGGTGACTTTATTGTGGAAGAGGTATATGGTGTGGTTTGAAAAAAAAAGTCATTAATCACTAAATATCTATTTGAATTTATGAATTGAAAGAATTAATTTAGGTGATTTTATGTTAATGGATCTTTGATTCATAAAATGAACGAATTGACTTTTACTACCAAAGAATAAATTTTTTTAGGTGATTTTGTGATGGGTTAATCTAGGTGATTACATGATGGGTTAAATTATTATTTTTTCTACAAAAATACAATCAGATTTTTTAAGATGTTACACATTAATATATTTAATTTAGATAGGATATAGGAAAATAATGTTATACAAAAAAATAAAATTTCTCCATATAAATATGATTAATGCAATTGATTTATGTCATTGATTCAGTGACATGTATGAAAACATTATTTATTTTATAGGTTTTTAATTACTTCCATACATTTATGTATTTAATCATTGTTCAATTTTAAATAACTTTCAAAATTCAAAAGAATACATTTCCAAAAAGTAGAGAGATATGATGAATAATGATTAATTATTGGCATTGAACTTTAAAATTAATAATGAAACTTTCCATTTTGACTTGGATTACGTGAACATGTGGACCAATAAACAGGGTTAAGTGAAAATAACATCATTGGACATGTGAACCAATAATAGGGTTAAGTGAAGATGGACATGTGGACTAATGGGATTACCGTTAGGAGATTTCAAGAAGTATATAGATATAGATACCTTCTCAAAAATAGAAATATATGATAAGTAATTTATTATATACATAATGAGTATATTTAATGAATATATATGGCAGATTTAAAAGCATATACTTAAGTTTTTTTTTTTGAGTAAAATAGTGGTGATTGTTTTTAAATTATTAGTAACGCATTTATTGTTGTTAACAGGGAATTAAATTAGGAAATTTGACTATCTAAAAAAAGTATTGTCACAACAACAATAATAAATGCAACACATCTACTGCAGTTAATGGTATCGTAATTTGTAAAGTTGTCTTTCTTAATAAAAATTATCTTTCTCAATAAAAATACGGTCAATGCCCTTGATTTGTGGCATTAATTTTTTGACATGTATAAAAATTGTAATTAATTTATAAGTATCAAATGGAACCATATATATTTATGTATTTAATACTATATCAATTTTAAATAACTTTTAAAATTTACAAAAATACCTTCCCAAAAATAGAAATATATGATGAGTAATGAGTAATATATAAATATATATAATAAATATATCATATATATATATATGTGTTTGTATATATTTGTGGCAGATTTAAAAGCATACATTTAAGTTTTTTTTGCCTAAATATGGGTGATTTTTTTAATCTGGTTCATAAATTATGATTAGCAGAGATTTAGGAGATTTTTTTTCTCCCAAGTTATTAAATCAATGCATATGTATATTATTATTAATTTCGGTATTTATTTGTACGATCATGTAATTTCATTAATCCTTTCTGATTGATTCCACAATTATAGCGACAATATAACTCATGATTGATAACTGAATTGTCACCTTTAATTTTTCCAATTGTATTTTAATATGAATAGATATTTGTAGATGTCATTAATTGGAGTATTAACCAAATTTCATATTTCAAATTGAAAAAACAATTAGTTACTAAATTTTTGATACATTAATGAGATGAAAATTGAAAAAACCTTTTTCAATTTTTAAAACATATTAAGTCTTTTCTTCTCACACGGCTGTGAATATTTTGAAGTTATTGATATAATATATAATTTACAAAAGAGATTTGATAGGACGGTAATTTGTAAATTTGTCTTTCTTAATAAAAATTATCTTTCTCAAGAATGCCGTGGTTAATGCTCGTGATTTGTGGCATTAATTTTTTGGCATGTGTAAAAACTTTAATTAATTTATAAGTATCACATGAAACTGTATAATTATGTATTTAATACTATTTGACGTTGTGTAAAATTGAACTAATTTAAATTTACAATGTAATATTTAGAAGGTTAAACACCATACAAAATATGAAGTTGTTTAATAAAAAAGCCAACAATAAAATATCAAAGGAAAAATGTAAACATAAGATTATCATCCACATTTCTCCTTCTTTATGTTCTTGATAGGCTTTGTGTTACTAAAGCTTGGAGTGGAAAATTCATCCAATCTTAATTCATCATCTTCCGTGTCAACAAAATCAACTTTGTATTACTCATTAATACTTTTCAAGAAGCAAGAAGTTTTGAAATACTATTTATCCCAATAAGTCATTAAAGTTTTGATAAAAATATGACTCATATTTCATGAAATTCTATTGATTTGGTAAGTTATTTGCGGAAAAGGTATATGGTGTGAGTTGAAAAAAAAATAGCATTAATGACAAAATATCTGTTCCAATTTAAAAATTTATGAATTACGAAAAAAAGGATACCCTAAATCCCCTAATATGAAATTATGAGCGAGAGTGATCAAAGAATTATGAAACTCCTGAAAATTAGTGAGATTACCTAAATGCTTTTAAATTTTTTCCTTAAAACAGAAATGGTCATAGTTCAAGAATTTATGAATTAGTTATTTAGGTGATTATGAAATAAGTTAATTAAGGTTATTTATACGTTTTAAGTAACAGCCAAAAACATGTATATTCAATCACTGATCAAATGCAAATCATCTTAATTGGCACATCAAAAAATTCCAGAACAAAAATTAGTGTTAACTCGTGGACCAATAGGGGAGTTCATCCAAGGTGACATCAACGAACACGTGGACCAATAGGAATCGTGCCAGGAGTTTTCAAGAAGTATATAGATGGATTTTGCCTTTGTCCAGAGTAATGACTTCCTACATTTCTCTGAGTTTGAGCTTTGGCTTGGCTTTGTGTCTAATGTAAACTTCTTGAAATAGGTCATGTAGAATCTTCCAAATATAAAGTAAGTGAAGTATGAGAAAATAAATTAATTTGAATGTTTAGTTCAACAATCGATGGCACAATAAGTCAATTGATTGCTCTTCTATTCTAACAATCGATGGCCTTCAGATTGTTCTCATTTTCTTCAGATTGTCACCTGCAACACTTAATGGTAATGTTAGATATCGATCAAGATCAATGGACAGCAATTGATAGCAATTGATTGGTGCTTACAACAATCAATTAATAAGCTTCTATCGATTGTTCCTCTTACTGATCGATGGCTGCCTAATTTCATCCAAGTCAAGTAGCAATCGATTGATCTTAGTGCTTTTCGATTAATGATGATCAACTGATTGCTCAAGGTACAATCAATTGCACTCATAAAGATTTTCATGAGTCAGCACTCGATTTGAAGATACCTACAATCGATTGTAGCAAGCAGGATTCAACTGAAACTTCAACAATTGATAGCCAATCGATGTCCCAGCTGTTATAAATATAATAGTTTGTAAATAATATCACATAGTCTTCATAGCCCAACTGGTTAAGGCATTAGCATGCGCGTAAGAGGTTGCGAGTTCGATTCTCAGTTCTGCCACAATTGGGAGACAATTTGTTAATGCAACACGTGGCGACATGAGGAGGTGACACGTGGCGGCATGTGGAGGCGACACGTGGAGGTACACGACAGCGACACGTGGCGGCCAAAAATGTGGCATATAATTTAAAAAAATTAAAAATTTACCAACGGAATTCCGTCAGTAATAATAATATTTTAATATATTATTTTTAATTAAAATAATGATTTATTTATAAAATAATATAAATTACCAACGGAAAATCCTTCGGAAATTTCCAACGGAAAAAAATTCCATCGGTAAATCAATTTGTGAGGGTGGAATTTCCGACGGAAAAAATTATGTTGGAAATTCTGCAGAAAAAGTTTTTCCGATGAAAATCCGCCTGAAATCCTAGGAAAAATCGATTTTCCGTCGGTAAATTCCGTCAGAAATTCGTTGTTTTTTTGTAGTCTCGTGGAATTTGTTACAACTTTTCTCATGTTCTTTTATGTCTTGTCTTTGTACAGTGTTTTAAAGGTTTCAATTTGGCTGAATACAGGAAGTGGAAGAGGAAGACGTGGATCATATAATTGGTGGTGGTATAATCATGTTTTCTCCTGCAAGTCGTTTTCTATGACTTCTAACTTCAACAAATTGCTTGATCTAACTACTTGCTTCGACTAGAGTTGTGGTTGTACATGCTTTTGTTGGTAACTAGACATTGGTTTATGCAAGGACAAATCATAATAGTGTGGAGTTTTCTATTTCTAATATTTTTTTTGGTCAACTGAGTTTTCTATCTCTAATTGAGTTGGTTCTAACCTGCAGAGTTTTGCATTTATTGCTCAATGATTACGTATTCTCCTTCAGTCATTTTCCATAACTTCTAAATTCATGTACAACACATAAAGCACTTGCTTATATTAGACACAATTTTCTGTATATTACACCTTAAATTAAAGTTGGTGTTACATTGCCTAAGGGGCACTATCTATCAATCAATATACTTCCCTTAATCTTGTTTAGACGGCATCAATCAGCTTCAAATCATGGAATAATCTATTAATGTAGATCCTATAATCTTGTCGATACCGTTATGAAAAAAAAATCTTAATTTTTTTTTTGACTAGAAAGGACAAAATCTTAAATTTCTTTGAAATATCCAAGATAATTAAACCCGGACCGGAGTCCAGACCGGGCGAGGTAGTGGGTCAAGGGTTAGTGGGTCAGTCATGAATCGACTCATGAGCCAGACCAGTCATAATTAAAATAATATAATTTATTATAATGTATCATAATATTTATGATTTAATTATAAAAACTAACTGTTCAATGCATATCCATGCTTATACATATGAAATTCTTTAATATTTTATTTTATTTCCTTCTCTTTTTCTTTTTATTGTTTTTAGTTGACTAATTCATTTTTATATGTAAGTATTTTCTCTCTCTCTCTCTCTCTCTCTCTCTCTCTCTTTTTGGAAAAAGACAATTATCATTATCATTAAAAAAGAAAAATGTTTCTACATCATTAAATATAAAAGCAATTAAAACTAGAAGAAGGAAAAGAAAAAGCCAAAGAAGCAACATTATGCTGGGGCTTGTCTTGAATGAAAGTAACATAAGAAAATCTTCTCAGCAACCTTGTAAGATCATATTCAATCATCATATCCACCGATAATTGTGTTCCGTCCATTGAAAGTGTATTCTTCCATTGAAATCTCACCAATAAAGGCATTGGCATTAAATGGAGACTGTTTGATGAAATCCATGTTAGCAAAGCTCGCAAGAGTCTAAGAAAGAAATTTGAAGATTGTTGTTTGTCTCGCTGCCAAGTGAAGGATTGAATGAGTTGATTGTTAAAGAAGATCTGTGAGAAACAATAAACATTCCGCCCTTTCTTGAATTTGTCTATAGAAAGAAACCATCCATTGGAGCAGTAGTTGACAATAGAACTTCTATTGGCTGTTAAAGATTTTGTGCATTGATCTGAGCTATACTCCAAAATAGAGTTGAAAGAAGAAGCATGCAATATTTGTTGGATCAGTCTAACAGGGCATGCTTTGCTTCCTTGATGAAAAATGCTGTTACGAAGCATCCATATAGCATTGATCAAAAGAATAGATTTTTCAACCAAGACATTAGAATTTCCAGCATGAGAATCAATGACAATGCAATGAAACCATCTTTTAAATTCTGCTAAATCTTCCCAACCTACTCTGATTCCTAATAGACCAAACCAGATTGCCCGAGCAAATAGGCAGTGGAAGAAAAGATGTTCCATAGTTTCCTGACAATTACATCTGAAAGGACATAATTGATTTACCTGCAAATGATGATGTCTTAAAATATCCCCAGATGGAATGCAATTCAACATGAATTTCCAGATAAACAACAAATTCTTTCTCGGCAGAGAAATAGACCAAAGATACTTCCAAAACAAATCAGTAGAGATATGCTGGGTTGAATGAGATAGCAATCAATAACCTGCTTGAGTTGAATAGAAACCTGATGGGCTAATTTTCCAGGCTAAATAATCAGATGAACCAGTAAAAGAAATGGGAAAGGACATAATTCTTTGTGCAATATGAGGAGAGTATAGTAAATTGATCAACTGAGAATTCCATAGAACAGGCTTCCATGGTATATTGGAATGCATGGTTAGATCTCGAATAGTACCTAAATTAGATACAATAGGAGTTCCAGATTGCATTGGCCACCATAAAGGATGGTTGAGAGGAATATTTGATCCACTACCAACTCTCCATTCTAGATTGTTGACAATTATATCTGCACTTTTCATTAGGCCTTTCCACATCCATGAAGAATTATAAGGTTCTTTCACAATCTCTTTGCTGGATTTGTCTACATATTTAGTCTGCAAAGTAGAACCAATAAGGGAATTCCTTGGGGCTGAAATAATTCTCCAAACCTAGTTTGCCATCAGAGAATTATTGACTCTTTCTGTAGGTCTAATACCTAAACCTCCTTCAGAGATGGGCAAAAAAAGTTTGTCCTTTCTCTCTCTCGCTTTTATCCTTCTCACCCACGTGATTCCTCTTTACTTTCTTTCAATAGTAAATACCCCTCCCTCATTTTCTGACACATATTACTTAGTAGTGATATCATCATTCACGTGACTCTTTTTCTTTTCCTACTCTCTCTATGCGGCTGCTTCATCTCTTCACAGCACCTTCTTCCTTTTTTCGGGCAAGAGGAATTGCAGCGTCTTAGCTTCTTTGGGGAGGCGGTGACCGATGGCTTCTCCAGCGACCGTTGAAGATGATAAAGAAATAGTAGTGTCCAAGCGATCCACACGTCGTGGATCTGTCAGATCTGCGTTTCTTTCCGCCATCTCAACTCTCGGGTTTCAAAATTCCATCCACTCTTCTTCTTATCTTCTTCATCTCTCACTCTTATCTTCTTAGCTTCTCATGAATCTAGAATCTAGAATTTGGCACTAGTCACCTCGGTTCCAGCGAGTCATGGCCGAGCTGTCTAAACGTCGGGTCATGTGTTAGACCGGACCGGCTTGCGTGCCCGGTCCGGTCCGGTTTGGGTTTAATAACATTGGAAATATCTGTTACTAACCCAATGTCTATTTCCTCTTCAGGCGTTAAGTTAACAACGTCTCTATTCCTTCTCCAACATCACAACTCATCACTTCTCATCCCTAAACTCTTTGTTTTCATGAGGACTAAGGTTTAATCTAATGCAAGTTAAGTAATTTAATTATGTTTTGAGTAAAAAGCGTGCTTTAATGAAAAATGATCTAAAATAAATAAAACGAACTTTGAAAAACTACTTTTAAGACAATGAGAATGAATCTAGAATTCCTTATCCCCTATATTGTCTTGATTTCTCTCCAATTATCCATTCTAATAACTATCTAATGCATTCAATATTTTTCTAAAATTTGAATGTAATAAAAAACGCTCTCTCGAGTCAAAAATCTTATCTTTATCTTTCAAATCCCTCACACTCTCATGCTATTGGATTTATGAAAAATCGTGTTCAAAGACTCTCACACTCTCATGTTATTGAATCAATAAAGCACGTTTAAGCGTCATTTTCACTATGATGATATTAGGTTAATAAATGAATCTCTTCTTTGTCAACAGTGAGTTTCTCTCTCCAATATGATTTTACCCAAGTTCTACAATAAAAAACCCTCTCTTAAGCGATGTATCATTGAACAAGTAAAGTATTGATCAGGCACTTTTTGAAATATGAAAAGGTAAAATCAAAATTGAATTGCATTAAGTAGTCAAAAGAAAGTAAACAAACAAAAACAATCCATACAGCGGTTCAAAGGAAACCTTTGACTAACGTGTAGCTAAGTATAAATAGACTAAAGCAATAAATACAGGTAAATCTCATGTCCAAACCAAAAAAGTAGTGAAGAACATAGGAAAACCAGAAAATTCACTACTAAAGGATTAGAATCTCTTCGATATTCCTTCTCAAGCTCCGAAATCGCAAATCCTATCTTTGTTCTTACTCGTAAGGATGTCTCTATTCATTTCTAGGGTTTTTTGGGTGAAAAGGGGTTGAGAATCTCTTTAATTTCGTGCTCTAGGTTTTTTCATAGCCTAATAAATGATGCTACCCATACATCATGGCCATACTTATCATTTAAACCAGCAATTATTACTCTTATATACCCATACATCATGGCCATACTTATCTTCCTCATTGAATAAACTTCAAATCAGTTTGCATCCTCAAAGTGTCCAAATGGTAGCTAGCACCATATGATCTGAAAAATAGCTTTATATTTCAAAATTATCATCCTCTAAAACCAATACAACTTACAGTCAAAATAAACGTAGAAAGAAATTCCGCCTTTGAAACCCAAGATACTGATTTGGATTCTGCTCCTTTACATCCTTAGCACATCCCCGACATCATAGACACAAATAGATATGTATAACCCTAAAGACTTCATTTTATAACTAATTCAGATTTGCTAGACTTTCCTTTAGTGAACTAAAACAGAGCAACAATAAGATAAATTTGAAATCCAACACAAACCCACAAATCAACCATGCAAGTTTGAAAATTGAATATAATCTACTTATATGAAAAATGTGGGGACTGAATAGTATAATCAATATGATAAAAACTCATGCATACATATACACATTTTTTTTTGGTTTCCCAAAGGTATCCCCACAGTCGGCCGCCATAAGTCAAATCCTCTATCCCTATTGTCAGTGCACAAAGCAATAGGGGATCGAACTAGCCAAGGAGTTTTTTCCATTCACAAGAGTTGGGGATCGAACCCCCAACTACTTGCTTAAGGGATGAGATACTGAACCATCAAACCAACCCAACTTGGTTTATACACACTTATATTTATTTGAAGCCTGCGCACACTACGTAATCTAACAGACCCAACAAAAAATATCCTACAATTATTATCCCTTCTCTCTCCAGGTGTATTTGTTGATAATGATGTGGAACAATATGTTATGTCAATGCAATCAAGTCAACTAACATTTGACTATTAGGGCAAGTTAAAATAGGGTGAGATTCCACCTTTTTACATACTTCTGGGGCAAAATTGATCTCAAAAAAACTTCCGGATACCCAGTGATCCTTAGCTAAAACTTCCAGGGCAAATATGACCTTATCCTTATTAAATATCTGAAAAACTATATCAAAACCATCATATTATATTCATGATATCTAACATAATATTGATAATTCATTAATTCAAGTAATTTAAGTGTGCATTTTGAGGCAAAACTAGTGGATTAATTATGAGATATTGCACTATAGTTTGATTAATTAGAATGCAAAATTAATCAAAGAAATTTGATTTAAAATGTGCTTCTAGTGTCTTTATTAAGAAATTGTAGATTTTCCCTTCATTTGCTTCACTACTACAAAAATTGCCTATAGCAGCACTTATTTTGGCCCTATAACAGTGCTTAGTGCTGCGATAGGCTATTAAGCCTAACGCGGCGCTTGCTAAGCGCCGCAATAGGTAACCTAAAGTGGTGCTTATTTATTTAAATATGTAGCTATAGGTATCCTAAAGTGGCCCTTATTAAATTATAAGCGCCGCTATAGGTCATTCAAAATTTTTTTAAATAAATTATCTGGCCTAAAGCGGCTCTTATAATTTAATAAGCGCCGCTTTAGGATAGCCTAAAGCGGCAATTATTCATTTATAAGCGCCGCTTTAGGTACACATAAAGCGGCACTTATTTCTTTATAAGCGCTGCTTTAGGTAATTTATTTTTGAAAAAAAAATACCTATAGCGGAGCTTATAATGAAATAAGTGTAACATCCTGAAAAATTAATTTGAGATTTAGTGAGTTTTATTAAGATTTTAATAATGAATTTGGGACATTATGGCTATTTTATGCGAAATTGAGGTTTGTTGAGGATTTCTAGGGGCTCAGTATTTTCTTTTATTTTAAAGAAAGATAATTAATTATTTAATTTGAATTGGAGGATGTAATTTGATTTTGAGATTTAATTCGAATTTGAGGATTTAAATTGGATTTGAGATTTAATTTGGATGTGATGATTTAATTTGAATGTGAGAGTTTAATTTGAATTTGAGGATATAATTTGAATGTGAGGATTTTACAGAGATTAGTTCGAGAGATTTGTGGTGAAATGAGATATTTCTATGTGAGTTAAGATTTATTGATAGGATTAATTTTACAAAATAATTAGGTTGAAATAATCGAAAAATTATGTTGATATTTAAATGGGTAATCTGAAAATAGAAATATGATATCTTGTTCTTATAAATATATATATATTTGGATAGTATCCATAGCTAATTATCAAAATTCTAGGAGAGTCACTGAATTAATGTTAAAATTTAATTTGAAAAGATATATATATATTTATTTATATAGGTATATAATAGTAAATAATAAATAGGAAACAAAATTATAATGATAATAATAAATGAAATAATAAAATAATAATGACCTAGGGCCCGCATGTTGGTCATATATATAGCATATACCCCAATCCCCTTAGTGATTAGTCTTATCGTTTGCGGCGCTCTGAAGCATTATTTCATCTTATTCTTCGTTGCACAGCGTTTTGGCCATTGATCTGATTTAGGTGAGTTTTATAGATGATTTAGGTAACCAAAATTACTTCTTCTAACTTAGCATCCTTCATAAAAGTTGTTACTTGTCATTTTATCTTTCCAATGACAGTGATATTAGGATTATTAGAGAAAAATATTGGGGCTCAAGGATGAAGTAGGAGTTGAGTTTTGATAATAAGTGACTGTAGATTTGTTGAGATGAATTAGTAGGTTGATTTTATGGGTTTAAATTTGTTTATTGGGTGATTTGAGAATTTAAAATAATTTTCGTAATTGAAAAACTTAGAATTCATGAAAGATTTTGAAAATTACTGCTTGGATAATGGATTATGATTTATCGTTTAGGTTATTTACGTAGATTACAGGTGTTAAAGGAATTAATCAGGATAGATTTGATCTTTATGGGTGAATTTTCTTGATCTGAGTAGCTTTAAGCTTGATTTTAATCAGAGAAATCTATGAGTTGGGGTATTTGAGGTGAAATTATGGAAATTAAGAGATCATTTGGACTCAATGATATTACTGGTAATGTTGAATGGTCTAGGTTTGGTGTATAAATTGATTTGGGAAAATTGGGTTATCTCTTAGGCTTGAATATGGAAGAATTTGCATAAAGAAGAATAAGGAATTAATTGTGGAATGATGAAGGGATTTGTTGAGGTTAAATAATGATCGGTTAATGGTTGAAAAGGTATACCTAGGCTTGAATTAGGTAATTAGAATTAGTGGTGAATGATGGTTGTGGTGGAATAAAGAAAGGCTGAGATTAGAAATTAATAGAAGTGAGAATGAGTAGCTAGGAATTTAATCTATGGCTTGTGGTTGCTTATATTAAATAGTGATTGTACTATATGAATATACGTGTAGAGTCTGATTGTGCTAAGTTGGCGTAGGGGAAGCTGTACTGTTGTGAGATCGGTGTAGGCTACTAGGTAACTACTTCTGCTTGTTTGCGTGTGTGTGTGGGTTAGTGAGTATTTGAAACTTATAATTTTGTGATTGGCTATAGTCTCGATAAACCTGAATTTTGAAAGCTTATTTTATAACATAACCTGTTTAATGGAGTATGTATTTTGAAATAGCATGAAGATGTGTATTGTCATGTTTGAAACGGTATTATACATTAAAGGTTATTGCATGATTAGATTTTAAAGAATTACTGGATGGGCCTTATGCCTTATATTTGTTGGTGATGCATACAGTTGTGATCTGATTGTGGTGATTGTGTATGTAATACCGGTTAATTAAATAAAATATCATCGCGCGATGAGGTTCCTTGTTGGCCCACAAGGACTAATAGAAAATAAAGACGATAATGGGGAGAACGCCCCCGGTCTCAGGCGAGGGTATTGAGTCCCTACTGGACCGTAATATGATACCAATGGTTTTTGTGATACACTGTGATTTATGATTTTGGTATTATTTATGTGAATGACATTTGAGAAACTGTTGCATACTGATTGATGATTTGAGAAGGCTTGGAAAGAGATGTTGGGTATTATTATGCATTTATCTGGTACTTGTTATACGTTTTAAAGTTATATATATCAGCACTCCACTGAACACCTTGCTAGCACACACCGCAAGTAGGCGAGTAGTAAGTGGTTACTTTGAGACTACCCCACTTTTATCTCACTTTCGCAGGTCCGAGTCACGAAGTAGCCGGTCAAGGGAAGGATCCGGGAGCTTCTCACTGATTTAGTGAGTTACTCTGGGCCGTTAGTGTTAGAATGATAAGTTTTGATGATAACTAAACATAGCTTAGGCATAGGGAAGGGCTATGATAAGATCAGAAATATCTTAGGCTTAATCTGATAGAGATTTCTAAGTCTTAACCAATCGATCAGGGATAGATTGCAAGTCAAATAACTTAAGCCCAATCGATTAGAGAAGAATCAAATAGCGCCCAATCGATTAGAGGCCCCTGTAATCGATGAGTGAAATTAGCCTAATCGATTAGAGATGAAACAAGTTCAAATTATATAGCGCCCAATCGATTAGAGGTTCTTGTAATCGATGAGAAAATTTTAGCCTAATCGATTAGAGATGTGTAATCGATTAAGAGACCTTAGTCCAATCGATTAGAGTCATGTAATCGATTAAGAGATCCCAGTCTAATCGATAAGAGTCCAGTAATCGATTAAGAGTCAATTGCCTAATCGATTAGAGCCATGTAATCGATTAGGAGAAGATTAAGTAATCTGAATGTAATCTGTTTGCAATCGATTAGAGGAATATGTGTAATCGATCAAATCTGCCTAATCGATCAGGCCTCCCCTGTAATCGATGAGGCGCATGAATTACTAATATGATGTTCAGTGATGCAGGCTATAATCTATAGGTAATCGATGTGTAATCGATTAGACAACAGATCCTGTGATCGATCAGAGGCATGTAATCGAAGTGGCGATAGAAAATATTCAAAATCAATGGTCAAGCCTATTTTTAGTTTTCAAAGTACAGAGTTGTTCAGATCTACTTTTGGAAATTAATGTTAACACACAAGTTGATCAAAAGAGCCGTTGGAGCTCACCTACTCTGACAGCGATAGAAGAAGAAAGATGAGCTAAAGCAAAAGCAAGTACAATGGAGTAAATGCATAGCAGATTTCATCACCATTACTCCACCAGACTTCTCAATCTTCCTTGAGGACTTCAACGGCCATATTCTCAACGGATATATTTCTAAGAGAAACTATAAATGCTATTGGAAAGAAGTTAGTTGGAGAATGGATTGCCACATTGATTATCTATATCTACTGCATTCAATACTCTCAACATTCATTGATTTCATACTCTTAAGTGTGTAACACAATCTGTTCAATTGAGTGAACAATCATATTGTATTCATTATCAAAGTGAGATTTACTCTTAAGATAGTGGGATCTTAAGAGTAGGGTGTAATCTTACAAAGTGTAAGGGGGAGTGATCAGTAAAGAGGGTAGTTCTTGCTGTCACTTGTAAAGGCTGTCAAGAGCCTGATTGAATCTTGAGGAACTAGTGGAACCCAACTGCAAGTTGGAGAACTGGACGTAGGCCAAGTTTGGGCTGAACCAGTATAAACAGTGTTGTCATTTCAGAATTAGTTTTTGAAAGCACAATTCACCCCCCTCTTGTGCATTCCTGTCTGTTACATTTGGTATCAGAGCCTGGTCTTCTCAGCTTACACTGATCCCACGATCAGGAGAAGAAAAGATCTATCATGGCAGGATATGACAACGTTCTCCCAGAAGGCAGTTCAATCAACAAACCCCCTGGATTCAATGGTGAACATTATACCTTTTGGAAGATGAAAATGAAAGTGTTCATCAAATCATCTGGGTATGATCTTTGGAGGATAGTTGAAGAAGGGAACCTTGTTCCTATGAAAACCGAAAATGGAGTTCAAGTGCCAAAGCTTCCTCATGAGCTGACAGATGATGACAAAGGAGACCTGGAACTCAACAGCAGAGCAGTCTTGATTCTCCAAAATGCCTTAAGTCAGAAAGAATACTTTAGAGTATGTCATCTGGAGACTGCCAAAGAAATGTGGGACGCTCTAGCAGTTGCTCATGAAGGAACCAGTGGTGTAAAGACTAGAAGAGTTGAGCAACTAATTACTGACTTCCACTTATTCAAAATGGAAGAAGGAGAACCAATTAGGGAACTAGAAATTAGATTCACTCACTTGATCAATAATCTTACAGCTCTCGGAAGAAGAATTTCAGAGGCAGAACAAGTTTCCAAAATCTTAAAGATTCTGACTCCAGAATGGCAGATGAAAGCTACTGCAATCCAAGAAATGAGAGGAGAATCCATGAGCTCCATCACGTCATTGTTTGGAAGTCTGGCTGAGTATGAAACAACTATTAAAGTGCAAAGAGAACTCTATGGAGATAAAAAGAAAAAGAATCTTGCGCTAACAGCTTCTACAAAAGATGATGAGGATGAGGAAGATGAGGAGGAACTGGATGATGATGAGATGGCTTTTATGGTCAGAAAATTTAGAACATTCTTCAGAAATAGAGGAAGATACCAGAGAGGTGGCTCAAGCAACATCAGAAAGGACCCCCAGAAAAATGCTCCTGTGTGCTATGAATGTAAGAAGCCTGGACACTTCAAGGCTGAATGTCCAAGTCTTCAAAGATTTAAAGAAAAAGAGAAAAAGAAGGAGAAATTCCAAGGCAGAAAGAAAGCATACGTTTCATCTATATGGGGAGACAGTTCAGATGAGGAGACTAGTGATGTTGAGGAAGCAGCCAACCTCTGCCTAGTGGCTCAAGAGGAATCATCTGATAGTGAGGTATATCCTACTAACCCATCTTTTCAAGAGCTTCAAGATGCTTATGATGATATACTTATTGAATTTGAAAAACTTGCAAAAGAAGTATCTATTCTGAGAAAGAAAAACAAAGAACTTGAAAAGAAAACTGAAAAATCTGATTGTGAGAAATGTAAACAGATTTCAGAAGAGATTCCTCAAGAAGATTCTGATTGCAAAAACTGTGAAATTCTTCAAAAAGAAAATGGAAAAATTTCTGAAATTCTAAAGAAGTTCACCAAGAGTACAGAAACTCTTGATATCATGCTAATGAATCAAAAGGCATATAGAGATAAAACTGGAATAGGGTATGATTCAATTCCCAAAAATTTGAAAGAAAACAGATTTGTACCAAAAGAGAAATCATACATGAAATTTTTCAGAAAAGCTTCAGAATATTCATCACCCTTCTCTTTCTGCAATTACTGTAATAGAAAAGGTCATTCTGACTCCACTTGTTATCCTAAGAAATATGCATTATCAAAATCATACAAGTGGGTTCCCAAAGGGACACATCAGCCTAGAGTCCACTTGGACCAGAGGCAGCAAACTAATCCCAAAGGACCCGAGAAAATTTGGGTACCTAAAACTGTTTAGTATGTGCAGGTATGTCTCAAAGCATCCAACAACGTAAAATGGTATATTGACAGTGGGTGCTCAAGACACATGACAGGAGATAAAGAAAAATTGGACAACCTGATTTTAAAGGATGGTGCCAAAGTGAGTTTTGGAGGAAATCAATCTGGAAAAATCATTGGAAAAGGAGACATTGGTCCAGTTAAAGATATCTATCTTGTGGAAGGTCTCTGTCACAATTTGCTGAGTGTCAGTCAAAGTACTGACAGAGGTAACTGGGTAATTTTTGACTCAAATGAATGCTTCATAGTAGATAAGAATGAATTAGCTATAGACAAATCAAATATAAATTACAGATTGAAAGCCAACAGGAATGGAAACTTGTATGTAGTAGATTTAAATCAGCATCTCTCTGAAAAATGTTTTATTAGCAATTCTGATAATTGTTGGCTATGGCATAAAAGATTAGCTCATGTTAATATGTCTCAATTAGAGAAATTAATTAAAAAGGATTTGGTTATTGGGATACCAAATATGAAAGTAAAATCTGATTTGGTGTGTAAAGCATGTCAAAAGGGTAAACAAACAAAGTCCTCTTTTAAACCTAAGAAGGAAGTTACCACTACTAGACCTCTGGAACTAATTCATATGGATTTGGTTGGTCCAGCAAGAGTGAAGAGTCTAGGAGGAAGTCTGTACACTCTTGTGATTGTAGATGACTATTCTAGGTTCACTTGGACTATGTTTCTTTCCTCCAAACATGAAACTTTTGATGCCTTTTTTGTGTTTGCTAAGAAAGTGCAGAATGAGAAAGACAAGAAAATCAGCTCAATCAGAACAGACCATGGAGGAAAATTTGAGAACCAAGATTTTCTAGATCTCTGCAAAGAAAATGGAATCAATCACAATTTCTCAGCCCCTAGAACTCCTCAACAGAATGGAGTGGTTGAAAGGAAGAACAGAGTACTCAATGAGATGGCAAGAACAATGCTCAATGAAAAAGGAGTATCTCAAGTATTCTGGGCAGATGCGATGAATACTGCATGCTACATCTCAAACAGAGCTTACATTCGAAAGGGAACGGACAAAACTCCATATGAGCTGTACAAAGGAAGAAAGCCAAATGTAAGCCATCTTAGGTGTTTGGTTCCAAATGCTTCATCCACAATAATGGGAAGGTAAATCTAGGTAAATTCGATCCTAAATCTGATTCTAGAATTTTCATTGGCTATTCTAGTAGAAGTAAGGCTTATAGAGTTTTCAATAAAAGGACTTCCACTGTTGAAGAGTCAGTTCATGTAGTCTTTGATGAAACTGACTCTGAGCAGAATATTACACCAGAAGATGAATAAGTTCTTCAAAAGAGGGTTAAAAATTCTACTCAATCATTAATTCCACTAGATGAATCTCATGAGGAGAGACAAGAGGATGATTCACATGATGCACCAGCTGGACCATCAGCATGGAAACATCACAGGGATCATCCACCTGAGCAAATCATTGGTGAGGTTAATGAAGGGGTTAGAACCAGACATCAAACTCAAAATGCAATACATTTCTCTGCATTTATTTCTGAAATTGAACCCACTTGCATTGAAGAAGCTTTAGAAGATTGTGATTGGATAACTGCAATGCAAGAAGAACTTAATCAATTTGAAAGAAGTCAAGTTTGGGATTTAGTTCCAAGGCCTTCAAATTATCCTATTATCGGAACTAAATGGGTTTTCAAAAACAAACTTGATGAACATGGGACTGTTGTCAGAAATAAGGCAAGACTTGTGACTAAAGGATATAACCAAGAAGAAGGTATTGATTATGAAGAGACTTTTGCTCCAGTTGCAAGATTGGAAGCAATAAGACTGTTATTAGCTTATGCATCCCTCAAAAATTTCAAACTTTATCAAATGGATGTAAAGAGTGCCTTTCTTAATGGTTATATCATGGAAGAAGTATATGTTGAACAACCTCCTGGTTTTGAAATTGCCACTAAACCAGATCATGTCTTTAAGCTTAAAAAGGCCTTATATGGACTCAAACAGGCACCAAGAGCCTGGTATGAAAGGTTAAGTAATTTTCTATTAGAAAAAGGTTTTTCAAGAGGAAAAGTAGACACCACTCTATTTATTTTACATAAAAAGAAAAACATGCTTGTTGTACAAATTTATGTAGATGACATTATTTTTGGTGCTACTGATGAATCTCTCTGTGAGGAATTTTCAAAGATCATGCAGGGAGAATTCGAGATGTCCATGATGGGAGAACTCAACTTCTTCCTTGGGCTTCAGATTAAACAAAGAAAGGATGGGATTTTCATCTCTCAAACAAAGTATGTGAAGGAAATTCTGAAGAAATTTGGAATGGATCTGTTCAAGGAAGAAGATACTCCTATGAGCTCCACAGCAGTAATGGATGCTGATATAGAAGGAAAGGACTTCAATAAAACAACATATAGAGGTCTAATTGGTTCTCTCTCATATCTAACTGCCAGCAGACCAGATATTCAATTCAGTGTGGGAGTATGTGCTAGATATCAAGCTAATCCTAAAGAAATGCATCACACATGTGTTAAAAGAATCTTAAGATATCTGGTAGGAACTCAGGAGCTGGGGCTGTGGTATCCAAAAGGAACTCAGGAGTATCTCATGGCCTACTCAGATTCAGATCATGCTGGGTACAAAACTGATAGAAAGAGTACCAATGGTCAATGTGCATATCTTGGAGGATCCTTAGTCTCTTGGGCAAGCAAGAAACAAACATGTGTTTCTCTATCTTCTACTGAAGCTGAATATATAGCTGTTGCAACCTGTTGTGCTCAAGTTCTATGGCTCAAGCATCAATTGAGGGATCTAGGGATGGAGTTTCCAGAAGCTCCAATCCTCTGTGACAATACAAGCACTATCAGTCTAGCCAAAAATCCTGTACATCACACAAGAACAAAGCACATTGATGTAAGGCATCATTTCATCAGAGATCATGTGCAAAAGAAGGATGTCAGAGTGGAATTTATTTCAACACACTTGCAGCTGGCTGACATTTTCACTAAACCCTTAGAAATTGGACAATTCATGTTCATCAGAAGAGAATTGGGAATAGTAAATCCCAATGAGTTGTAAGTTTGTATTAAAATTATCAATTTATCTGAATTATTTCATGTTTTTGATGATCTAATACTAACTTAGGCATCGGAGTATCAAAATAGAGTTTTTGCAGGCTCTGCGTCCAATCGATCAGGCAACCTTAATCGATTACAGAGCATGCCCTGTAATCGATTAGGCATCGATTAGAGAAGAAAGAAGGATCGATTAGGGAGAAAGACATAATCGATCAGAACTGTTTGATCGATCACAAGGAAGGAGTAATCGATTAGGCATCGATTACTCAGCTTGGAACTATTGATCACAGCAACCCTAATCGATCAGACGCATCTCATCGATTAGAGACTACTCCCTGTAATCGATTACTCAGTATGTGTAATCGATTAGGCGTCAACGGTAACTTTTGTAACGTACACTTTCTCTGATAGTTACATGCTTTTCTGTGATTTCTCTCTCATATAAACTTGACATGTGCATCTAAAGCATCATTTCGCACCATATTGCATTTGTTCTAAAGCATTCTCTCTTCATCTTCTTTTAAGCCCTAACGTTCGAACCATCAAATCCCTTCGTGATTATCATAACTGTTGCCATCATTCGAATCATTACTAGACATAACTCCTCCAAAACCAATTACAACCCTTTGACTTAACAGGCATAACCCTCAATCCTCTATATAACCTCTACCCATGGCACCCAAGATGCGTATCCCAAAGAACTATAGAGCCCAGATTGTCCCTGATACAGTTCCATTACCCCAAGGAGACCCAGCATTAACCTACAGACATCCTTCTCCACCCTCAAATCCTATTCCCTCAACCTCTCAACCATCACCACAAATGGCCAAAACCCGTAGCTCTGCATCCAAACCTCAACACAAAAGTCCTTCATCAGTCAGAGTCAGAGAGCTTATTTCAGGGGATACAGAAGTTCCCATTGATTTATCATTTGCCCAGGATCCTATTGAGGAAGCCTCAGAAGATATTCAGAGGAGAGCCTTGCAACCAAGGTGTGGTTTTGTTGATGTTGATTATCTGGAGAAGAATGGCTTCCCTGTGACTGAGTGGTTGGCACCCTACAAGCATTGGATAGGAATCCAGAACCACTACAATGAGAAGGTTATCAAGGCCTTCTATTCCAACATGAAGATTCATGTCATTGAAACAGAAGGGAAAGTCACAGGAATTACAATATCTTCCTAAGTCAGAGGCAAGGCCTTCTCTTTTGATTGGAAGAATTTAAACCAATGGCTTCATATGGATGGGCCTAATATGGAAGAGTACAACTCCTAGCAGATAAGAAATAAATTTTCAGATGAAGAACTCAAGCAGATCTATCAGCCAATGAGTCCTATCAAGGGAAATCTAACACCTGCTCAATTGCCTCCTGCCTATAGGATTCTTCATTATGCCTATTCCAGATGTATGGTCAACAAGGCAGGAAACTTTTCTCTGATTCTAGACATTGATAATCCTATTCTGCCCATGCTGATCAACAAGATTCCTATTAACCCTGGACAAGTTATCTGTGAAGAATTTTTGAGGTTTCACAAGACTAAGACAGTGAAAACCACTCTTCCCTTTGCTCAACTGGTGTCTTTCATCCTCTGCAACAACAAAGTCTTCTGGCTTGAAGGTGAACAGAATAAAGAACCACCCAAGTTTGATCTGACTAATCTGAAGAAGATGGGGGTGCCTCCCTTTGGACAGATTCCCTCTCAGCCTGATCCTACCATTCATATTGAAGAGGAACAACCTGAAGCAGAAATTGGATCAGAAGGCATTCCAGACCAGGGCCATGTTCCTGATCCCATGGATCAAGACGAAACTCCTCATACTTCTCCTGTGAGCCCTGCACCACAGGCTCATCCTCACCCTTCTACATCTCTTCCAAATCAAGGGGTTTCCCTTCCTGCAAATTTATTGATGATCTGGTTGAGAGAGTTTCAGCCAGGGTGGTGGAAGAAGTGGCTCTGGAGCATCAAGCCATGGAGGATCGATTGCTCAAACGATTAGTGGCTGCCTTGAATGACTCTGTGGTGAAATCTGTCAAGGAAAGCACCATGACCATTTTTAATGGATATGATGCTGTGGTGAACATGCACAAGTTTTTGCACAACAGACTTGCGGGATTGGAGGCCATTCTGAGGGACTCTCACCAAGTCAAGCTTCCAGACCCTCCCTTATCTCCCTTTGCTGGGTATGAGGCTCATCAGGTATCCCCCATTCGTTATTCACCCTCTCCCTCTCATCCCTCTCCTCCAATTCCCCAAACACAAACTTCACCTAAACACACACCTTCACCAACCAAATCTTCCTCTCCTTCCAAGCAACTTTCTTCTAGTTCCTCTGATCATCCAGACCTTCCACCCTCTCCTGACCACATCCTTACCCCTGCCTCTCATCCTGCACCTCCCCAACAACCTCCTCCTCCACTCTCTCAGCCTACATCTTTCCCCCACCCTTCTCCTAAACCTGATCTTGCCAAGACTTATATCAGAAAAGGGAAAGCTGTCCTAGAAGCCTCACCTCCCATTGTTGATGATGCCAAAAAGGGGGAGAAGTTATTCAGTGCTCCAACACCTGGGGAAAGCAGTCAGATTCAAGAAAAGGCTGTGGAAGCTGCCACCATTCTCTCATCCATTGTTTCAGAAATCCCTCAGATGTCCCAAATTCCTGAGGAAGCCACTATGAGCCAGACTCTTGAGGAAATCCATGAGCTTGCTGAAGCCATCAAGATAAGTATGGCTGAAGAAGAGGTTGTAGTAGAAGAAGCCTCAGATTCTGAAGTTGAGGCCACTATCAATATTCCCCCAGAAAATGTTGCAAATGTTCTAGAAGAAAACTTGGGGATGGCTATGGTTCTGTATGAAGGGGAGCCCAAACCTGTTGCTATTGACTTATTGCCCCATTACCTTCATCAGGCAGAAGAATTACATCAGCAAGTGGAAGAATTCTGCCAAACCCTAGCACAGAGCCAAAAGGAAATGGAAGATAGAGATGCAACAAAGGCTAAGTTGGCTGATTCAGAAAAGAAACATCATGAGCCTCAGCCTGCATTTCCTAGATGGGGTGTCCAGAAGCAAGTTAAGTTTAAGAAGTCTGATCAAAAGAAAGGGGTGGATCCTATTCAGACTACATCAGAATTTCTAAAATCTAATGAGGAAGAAGAGGGGCAAGAAGTTCAGTCTGTTGATAAAGGGAAAAGAATTAAGAAAGTTGCCCCTAAGCCTGCTGTCAAAGCAATGCCAAGGAGGAGTACCAGGGCAACAAAAGGCATTGTAATTGAAGAACCAAAGCCTGCCCAACAACAATCTTCTAAGAGGAAAGTTGCACCTAAGGGGAAAGGAAAATCTGTCAAACCTCCTCCTAAGAAGAAACAGAAACGTCCATCTAAATTGGATGAGCTTTTGTCATTGCTTCCTCCTCCATCTCCTCCCAAGAAGAAAGCTGCCCCCAAGAAGAAGAAAGCCCCTGCTAAGAAAAAGGAGGTAGAGATAGAACTTAAGTCTGAGATACTTGAAGATCCATCAACTGACTCTGAAGGAATTAGCAGTGAGCCTGGGGACTATGATCTGGACACATCAAATTGGAAGGATGACACTGATTCTGACTGATCCAAAAATCTTCCATCACCCTTGACTATCCCCATATGCATCACTCATACTTTGCATATTTACTTGCTTTCCAGTTTTTCTTTTGAGAGTTGTTTTTATTACCTGATCAATTATATGTCTATTATATCATCTGACTTATGGTTTATAATATGTTTACTATCAGTTTCCTATTTCTGTCTCTTCCGGACTGGTTATTTGTTTATCTAAATCTATTGTTTTGTCATCATCAAAAAGGGGGAGAATGTTAGAATGATAAGTTTTGATGATAACTAAACATAGCTTAGGCATAGGGAAGGGCTATGATAAGATCAGAAATATCTTAGGCTTAATCTGATAGAGATTTCTAAGTCTTAACCAATCGATCAGGGATAGATTGCAAGTTAAATAACTTAAGCCCAATCGATTAGAGAAGAATCAAATAGCGCCCAATCGATTAGAGGCCCCTGTAATCGATGAGTGAAATTAGCCTAATCGATTAGAGATGAAACAAGTTCAAATTATATAGCGCCCAATCGATTAGAGGTTCTTGTAATCGATGAGAAAATTTTAGCCTAATCGATTAGAGACGTGTAATCGATTAAGAGACCTTAGTCCAATCGATTAGAGTCATGTAATCGATTAAGAGATCCCAGTCCAATCGATAAGAGTCCAGTAATCGATTAAGAGTCAATTGCCTAATCGATTAAAGCCATGTAATCGATTAGGGGAAGATTAAGTAATCTGAATGTAATCTGTTTGCAATCGATTAGAGGAATATGTGTAATCGATCAAATCTGCCTAATCGATCAGGCCTCCCCTGTAATCGATGAGGCGCATGAATTACTAATCTGATGTTCAGTGATGCAGGCTATAATCTATAGGTAATCGATGTGTAATCGATTAGACAACAGATCCTGTGATCGATCAGAGGCATGTAATCGAAGTGGCGATAGAAAATATTCAAAATCAATGGTCAAGCCTATTTTTAGCTTTCAAAGTACAAAGTTGTTCAGACCTACTTTTGGAAATTAACGTTAACACACAAGTTGATCAAAAGAGCCGTTGGAGCTCACCTACTCTGACAGCAATAGAAGAAGAAAGATGAGCTAAAGCAAAAGCAAGTACAATGGAGTAAATGCATAGCAGATTTCATCACCATTACTCCACCAGACTTCTCAATCTTCCTTGAGGACTTCAACGGCCATATTCTCAACGGATATATTTCTAAGAGAAACTATAAATGCTATTGGAAAGAAGTTAGTTGGAGAATGGATTGCCACATTGATTATCTATATCTACTGCATTCAATACTCTCAACATTCATTGATTTCATACTCTTAAGTGTGTAACACAATCTGTTCAATTGAGTGAACAATCATATTGTATTCATTATCAAAGTGAGATTTACTCTTAAGATAGTGGGATCTTAAGAGTAGGGTGTAATCTTACAAAGTGTAAGGGGGAGTGATCAGTAAAGAGGGTAGTTCTTGCTGTCACTTGTAAAGGCTGTCAAGAGCTTGATTGAATCTTGAGGAACTAGTGGAACCCAACTGCAAGTTGGAGAACTGGACGTAGGCCAAGTTTGGGCTGAACCAGTATAAACAGTGTTGTCATTTCAGAATTAGTTTTTGAAAGCACAATTCACCCCCCCCTCTTGTGCATTCCTGTCTGTTACAGTTAGGACAGGGATTATTGCCATACTTAGGCTCATGCATTTTTTATGCTTTTACTTTGATTTAGCATTATTGTCTCTTAGATTTGATTTGCAATTTCCTTTTATATCATTGTATAGGTGCACTTATCTGAATTGGTCCTACTGTGTTGTAATTAGGTTGTTTTAAATATCCATGTTAGGCAAATCCTTATCTAACATGGATTAACTGTTTTATGAGTATCTACGATTTTAAATATCCATGTTAGCTTCGTAATTTTAGAAAGTTCTTTTTTCTAACATGGATAAATGAAATATATTACTTATTACTTTTGTGATCCATGTAAGCATTATAAATTATTTTCATCCCTTTCTTACACGGATCTCCATTTTTATAAAGTTGAATCCTTTTCTAATTATGATAGGGTGTGTTTATATTTGGAAGCTTCCTTTCCTATCATAGTTAATTTGTGCGTTTTGATTTATATGGAAACCGTCATGGAAAATCTTTTCTAACTATGTTAGCCATTTCACTAAATTAGTCCATTTTTCCTAACATAGTTAGTGTTTGAAATGTAGTTGGAGTTGATTAGTGTAGCTAAAAGTGTATTAAAGGGGCAAATGTTACAATAAGCGCCGCTATTGATTTTTTTTAAAAAAAATATTTCATTTAATTTTATATATACCCCACTTGCATCAGTGTTAAATACCAGCAATTCTATACACAGTTCCAGGCAACGAATATACAACAATAACTCATCCAGAGAGCAATGTACAATTAAACCAACCATTCTAATTGGGAAACAAAAAGCACTGGCTATACTACTATCTACATTTGTACTTATTGAAAAAGAGGTAGTACATAAGCGCACCATTCTTTAATTAGCGCATTCATTTTTTACCTCGACAACATCGGGCAATTTGCTTCTGGGTAATACTGCACAAACAAAGATATTTGAATGGCAATCAAATCTACTTGAAATCTAATAACAAGTTCAAATACAATTAGAGTTGGAAAAATATAAAACTTACTGTTAATGGAATGCTACATCGATCATGTGTAACGACATCCCTCATAAACTGCATCACATAGTATCCACAGTCGTTGTTATTGGGTTGAAAGGGGCACTGTAACAAAAAACTCCAAATATCAAATGAGAAACATTGACGTTATGTTTGACTAGATTGTTTAAAAAATTGAATAACTGGTAAAACCTGGACTATGCTCCACGGATAAGCATCTTTCTGGTCAAGGGCTTTGGAATAACTCAAGTTAATGGAGGAGCGAAAACTGGTCAATGCGCTGGAAACGAAACAAATTAAATTAATTTTATTAGCTAGAGTCATAAAATAACAAATAATACAGCGCATTCAAAGAATGTTGACATTCATGTACCTACTGACGACACGCATCAAAGCTGGGCGATTATCTGGTTCAACACCTAGCACAGGATCCAAATAGTAAATTAAGAGTTCCGGTTGTGCTTGCGGATAGATAACAAGCAAAAGCCAATGTGCCCTAAAAATTTTTAGAACGTTATGTCAGTATATATAAATGATGTTTGGAGATAATAATACGATGAAACCTATAATGCGTATCGACTTACCTTGTATTGATTAGAGCTAAGAATAAAGTCACGCCTGTTGCCTTTAAAGAAAAGCGCCTTGGCTTTTGTTGCCTACAAACCATGTAAATATAAAGTTTGAAATTTTATTCCAATAAAAAATAATGCTAGTTTAAATTGATTAGTAAATAATCACCTGTGACAATGGATCAGTACGTGAAATATTTTTCTTCATCACTTGAGCGGCTGAACCACTGATACCTTTGACATTAGCCATTTGTGCTTTCTTTCTGGTAGAATGTGTACCCTGAAAAAACATGTAAATTAAAGAGCGTTCTTCCAACACAATGAATGCTAGTGTAAATGTTATTAGTAAGTAACCACCTGTGGTGTTGGCTCAATCAAACCAATGGGCCAAGCAACGAATGCACCGACAGCATCTCTGACCCTAGTCATCTCATCAGTAGGGAACGGTAATGGTGCCCATTGTTGTAGGAGTATTCAATCATGACCCTCAGTGCATTATCAGGCAACGGCGAGTTGTGCAGGGTCATGTTGGAAGTGTTGTAGACCTTACCGATGGCAACTACTTCACTGAAAGAGTGATCCTTATACAGCCTACAGTCTGACTCACCTTACGAAAGAGTTGATAACATTAGGTCACAATCGATAATATAACAGTGTCGCTGCAAGTTTATAAGCAGAAAATGTATGAACTACCTGAGGAATTTGGGCCCTAAGCATCGTACAACTATCCCTGATGCTTGGACTTTCGACGGAAGGAACGTTACCTTGTTGCATGAAGTTCAACGTTTGTGATGCAACATTATATCACTGGTAAAATTTGAACATCTTCTCGTACCGCCGATGCAGTTCCTCATTCCGTCTTTGCATTTCCTCGTCCCGTCGTTGCATCTCCTCCCTCAGAGTTTGAACTTCTTTTAACGCTCTTACTTCGCCTTTTGATGCCCTCTTTTGGTGGCCAAAGTAAGATGAGAGCGTGACCCCTACACCTGTGCCCCGAATATGGCCCGAATACTCAGGGCGATCGAGCGCTCTGCTGAGGAAATCACCAGGGCCAAATTTGTTGACTTCGTCAGGGAATTCTTGTGACAACATATACTATAACACGAAGAAATGATTATTAGTTATTAACTTAGCAAAGTCACCAGTTAAAAAATATTACAAAGTCCAAGAGAATGACTTACACATCGTTCACGGACTCTTCTGACCTCTTCGTGAACGATGGTACCATCCTTTTTGGAGTATCCCCTGACCCAGAGGTCATGCCATGGTTGCCTCCCTTCTAGGCCCTGTTCCTGAATCTGTCAAGGTAAGCCAGGTGAACGCATAAATTAATCACGTAAACGTTTATTCATAATTTTGTATTTAAAAGCGTTACTAACATACAATATCTTCCTCCAATTCAGGAAATATCTTTCTTCCGCCCATATACGGATATTCACAACTTTTAGCCGCCTCTCTATTTCTTTGACTTATTTCCTCAAACTCCTCTGTCAGACGTGATTGCATAAATTCATCCCATTGTTCCTAAGTAATTGACCCTGCATATGCCTCTGGGGGTATTGGAACGATCTCCCTATTTCCATCTCTCAGATAGTACTTGGTCAAAGTTGAACAAAAATTCCGATGCATTCTGGAAGCTTTCTTCAGGACATACTCCCTATGAGAATCATCAATATCAAACACGGTCTGTAACAACATAAATCATATTAGATTTGTTAGTTACAAAGTTATCATGACAAAAATAAACTTAATTGTAAAAAGGCACCTTACCTGATTCTCTGACCAAACAGCTTCATGGTTGTTCCTCTCGGTTCTCCAATCTGTAACAGTAATAGGAACTTTCTACCGAACAATACACCCAATAAAACCTGAAAGGGATTTCATAGTCTCTCCGATTGCTTGATCATTTGCGTTCCATTTAAGCTTAGTCCTTTTTCCCAGAGCTCTGCGTTTAAGGAGTTTACGCATAAGGGTTATGCCACGGTGAAACTCTGCCTCGGCAGCTGCTCTACCCGCATCGATATCTACCTGTGCATTCGGTTGTTCTTCTTCCTCCTTGTTTTGGGGGGGATCCGTTATCCTACAAAATAATTAAATAAGACATGATTTTAGTGCATATAATGAAGCTATGTGTGTGCAAATTAAATGAAGTAATTCATAATGTAAAACAGAAATACATACAAACTTAAATCAATATGAGGGCTTTCGTCTCTTTTTCCTCTGTGTTGTATTATCTAAAATTGTTTGCTTCCTCTTTTTTACTGGATTTAAGGTTATGTTGACCAAAATGCGTTCTTCATGATCACGCCTTACATAAACAGATTCATCTTCATCATTATATTCGTCCGCATCAAAGTCTTCTGACAGTAGCGTCTCAAAGGAAGGATCCTCTTCTATCATATTCATATCATCATCACTACTTTCATCATTAACTTGTTCGGCATAATTTTTGTTCGACTGCATGACAATTGACCAATTCTTCTTAGAAGGATCGGCAATGAAAACACTTTTGATGCTTAAGATGGTAGAATGTAAGGATCATCCTTATATACAACTTTAGAAAGGTCGACCGATATAAACCCAAATTCATCTAACCGCCGTCCACTATAGTTGTTAACCCACTGACATCGGAACACAGGAACTCTGAACATGGTGTAATCTAACTCCCAAATGCAATCAATCATACCAAAGTATACCATCTGTGCATATATGGGATATGTATCTCTCACACTGGATATATGCCATGCCTCGGCAACAAGTGTGACTCCACTATTCTGCATTGTGCTTTTTTCATCCTGGCCTTTGGTATAGAAGGTGTAACCGTTGATTGCATAGGCGGTGTAAGAAAATGCGTGCAAACCCAGTCCTTTCGGCATCCATTTCCGATCCAACATTGTAACCTACTAAAGGAAAGTGGAGATAAGATGTACATGATTTACTCATTAGGTAGCCACCTTACGATGTTACCTTATTTTTTTAACAAAAATTTGGCAGCATAACGACTACAAAATGAACGTTCCCAGGCTCAAGGCCCTCTTTTTTTAACATAGAAATGGATAATCCACAAAATACTAATCATCAACTCAATATATTTACACAGCCCACCACAACATAATTCACAGAACATATATATAGCATTAATGAGTAGGAAAACACAGTTACATCTCACATATCTAGTCCACAAGGCAATAATCTCATAAAAGTAAATTAACATACCACACATTCTTATAATCCAACATAAAAATGTACCTTAATGAATTCTTTGACTTGTCTTTCGGTGGAGGATCAAAATGTGGAGGAGAAAAATGCTTGTTGAAATTTCTACAACATATAAAAAAAGTCTTTATAACTTTATTAACATGTTGCTACTTATAAATCTAAACTATTTGAAATGTAAACCATTTTTAAGCCTAATCAAGCAATTCAATTCATTGATAATCACAACACATTTTATAAATCCAAACCATTGTTCTTACTTCCTAAAAATAACATTTATACTAATAATTCATTAAGGTATACATATGTTATGCCCAAAATAATGATTTCAAAAACTGATATGGAGATAAGAGTTTGATTATAGCTACATGAGAGGCCAATCTGCATAAAATTTTCCATTTTATTAACTTTTTCCATTTTATTAGACTATGTTTAAGCATTCATAATATATGCAGATAGTAGATTAAAATATAAAATCAAAAAAATAGAATCCTCTATCAGAATCAGAACCAAAAGGTTTCTAAACAATGATACTTGTCCAACCATTACAAGACAAAACTGATGAGCTTCACCATTTCCACAGCAATAACATATGTAGATATATATGGGGAGAGATTCATTGCCAAAATGGGTGGCTAAAAAATTCCCCCAAACACAAAAAATTTCACAGAAGCAAACAGATACATAAGCTAAGCAAATCGAGAGGAAGATTAAAAAAATGGAACACAGAAATCAAAAGGGAAATAGAGAATGAGAGAGTACCAGAAATCAAAAGCGCACTAGGGAGAGTGAGAGAGGTGGCAAAATGGTTAGGAGATGGCGAGTTTGGGGAAAATTAACCACCCACTATGAAAATTGTCGAAATGCAAAGGAACCATTAGCTTCTGTATTTTCTGTTATTGTTCTTTTGACTAGATCAGATCAGAGTACATATGGAAACAAAGGAGAAAGAAAATAAAAGACACTAACTTGTCATCAGTTTTGTGAGAGGGACTACGGCTAGGGCTTGGAAGAGCAATGGCGAAGTAGATGCTCAAAAATGGGGGCGAAGTAAAAACGGCGAGTGAAATGGGGGTGATTTCGACTAGGCCAGGTTCGACTTTGAGAGAGTGAGAGTGAGAGGGACGGCGGCTAGGACTAGGGAGAGCAATGGCGAGTAGTTTGGACTTGAGAGAGGAATGGGCTTGGTGAACAAGAGAGAGGGACGGCAGCTAGGGCTTGAAGATAATAAGAGGGAGGGAGCAATGGTGCGGGAGAAGTTTAGAGGGAAAAATGAGAAGGGAAAGTGGGGGTTCTACAAGATAAAAAGGCCTATCCCGGCGCTCAAAAGACACAAGCGCCGGGATAGGTTACAAATAAAAAAAGGAAAAAAAATTTAAAAAAATATGGCAGCCTATCCCCTAAATAAAAAAAAACTGTATTTAGTAAATTGGAAAAAATATTTAAAAAAAATCAGCCAGCCTATCCAGCCCCCCTTGATTTAAATTATATTTAAAAGTTATTTGAAACAAATTAATTAAAAAAATGAGGCATTTAAAAAAGGGAAAGTTATTTTTAAATAATTAAATTAGCCTATCTCTGTGCTTGTGACATCACAAGGGCCGGTATAAGCCTATTTATGTATTTTTAATTAGTTTCCCTTTTTTTAAAATGCCTTAGTTTTTTTAATTTGTATCAAATATTTTTTAAATAATATTTAAATGCCAGGGGACCTATCCCGGCGCTTATGACATCATAAGCGCTGAGATAGGCCTATTTATATATTTTTAAATAGTTTTCCCTTTTTTAATTGCCTCATTTTTTTAACTTGATTCACATAAATAATATTTAAATGCCAGGGGGCCTATCCCGGCGCTTATGACATCACAAGCACCGGGATAGGCCTATTTATGTATTTTTAATTAGTTTTTCCTTTTTCTAAAATGCCTCATTTTTTTTTAATTTGTATCAAATATTTTTTAAATAATATTTAAATGCCAAGGGGCCTGTTGCAGCGCTTATGACATCATAAGCTCCGGGATAGGCCTATTTATGTATTTTTAAATAGTTTTCCCGTTTTTTTAATTGCCTCAGTTTATTTAATTTGATTCACATATTTTTCTAAATAATATTTAAATGCTAGGGGGCCTATCCCGCGATTATGACGTCATAAGCGCCGGGGTATTTTTAAATAGTTATCCCTTTTTTTAATTGCCTCAGTTTTTTTAATTTGATTCACACATTTTTCTAAATAATATTTAAATGCCAGGGGGCCTATCTCGGCGCTTATGATGTCACAAGCACTGGAATAGGCCTATTTATGTATTTTTAATTAGTTTTTCCTTTTTTTTTAAAATTCCTAAGTTTTTTTATTTGTATCAAATATTTTTTAAATAATATTTAAATGCCAGGGGGCCTATGCCAGCACTTATGATGTCATAAGCACCGAGATAGGCCTATTTATGTATTTTTAGATAGTTTTCCCTTTTTTTTTAATTGCCTCAGTTATTTTAATTTGATTCACATATTTTTCTAAATAATATTTAAATGCCAAGGGGCCTATCCCGGCGCTTATGATGTCACAAGCACTGGGATAGGCTTATACCTATACCGGCACTTTTATTTCTAAAGCGCCGGTATTGGTCATATTATACCTATCACAGCACTTGCGTTTTGTAAGCGCCGCTATTGTTGCGCCATAATAGAGTATTTCTGTAGTAGTGCTTCTTTCTTATTTCTTTATCACAAGGGCAATTTAGGGAATGGAGGACTTGAGGAAGGAAAGCTGGAGGTCAGAGGCGAATGTCGAATAGATTTCAGATTGGGGAAGCAAAGGACTCAACATGCTTGAGAGGATTGTCGCCAGCACTAAGTGAAGCGAAAGAAGGAAAGAGAGAATGGGATCGGAGGAAGTTAGTTACCCTTGGAGGCTGAGCTGGCACGTGAAACGGTTGGGGGGAAATTGAAGTGAAGAGCCAAGAAGAAGTCTAGATTAATCAAAAGGACTTCGGATGGAGATATATATTGGTTGAAGGGAAATAGTGAGGGGGCATTCGGATTTCATTCTCCTTCTTCCTCTATTCAATTTTTCTCATTCGTTTTCACCATTCTTCATCTCCGGTTTCTTCAATTCGCATCACGTGTTCTTGAGATATGTCAGCTATTTCATCTGATTACTTTATGGATGATCCTCAAGCAAGGAAAGGCTAAATTTCTAGCGATTTCTCTTGAGAGGAAGCCTAATCATGAGCCGGAGTTCTTCATATTACGAAGTCTCACATCTTTCTACTTGTTCTTGCACGATTCTTGATCTGGTTGTATCTTGAATTGCTTATGTTGTAGAGGATGTATGTGTAGTGATTTGTTTTTCAACCGAGTTGATTCTGAACATGATTCTCTGTAATTCAGTTACTGATTTTTCATCTAATTGTTTGATTTTCAGTGATTGGATCAATGATATTGCAGCATTGCGAGTTGGAATGTTATATGTTTGGATTGTTGAATTGCAAGCTCTTGAACATTGATTTGTGATTGTCTCATTGACTAGTTTAATTAATTACCTTAGTTAAGAATTCAAATAAGTTAGAGATTGAGATTTGCATGATTTCTATGATAATCATTTCCTTAGTTGGGAATGTGGTTAGAGTAGAAATTGTGAAAAGAATCAACAAAGACTCTCATTTTTCACTGACAAAGAAGGATACAATAAAATCTCAAGGGAAATCACTCACCATTGATATATCTTTCTTCTCACCTTAGGTTAACTACTATGCTATAGGAGTTTAATCTAGTAAAATTTTGATAGCCTAAAGACGAGGTTAATCAAATATATACGAGCATTTAATTGCTTCATTTACGATCAAAATTCATTGATTTCCGAAAGTGAACGGTAATAGAAATGGAAAGTTTAGAAATCTGGCCAAATTATTTTTTGCATGTTCTAATTTCCTTGGGGAAACTTGATTTCTATGTTTAAACTTCATTTTAATCAGTTTAATCTCCCAAAAACCCTAAAACCCATTCAAAACCCTCTCTTAAAAAAAAGGGAACCAATCAAAGAAACGGAGGGTAGAAATAGAAAGAGGAGACCCATTGGAGCCCGAAAATGGGATTGCTTGCTCAATTAGAGTCCTCCTTTGCCGTCGACCTCCCCTTAAAGCTCTCGCCAAAAATTATGTTTTTGCCTTTCAAAATTTTCCTCTTTCCAGTTTAGTCCATGTTTTGGAAAATAATTTGTAGAAATTAATTCTTATATTTAATTAAGGATTTTCTTTCACCATAAATTTCTATAAACCTAAAAATAATTTCTCTAAAATTCTTAGGATAGCAATCTTTCTCTAACTATTTTTATTCAATTTTTAAAGAATACTACAAACTTCATAAATTAATTTCTATGGTTTTTTAAATTTTTAAAAGACACCCCAAAACCATAAGTAACTTCTTGTTATCTTTCTTCCAAATTTTGGGTGTTAGAGATATTTAGATGCAATAGAGTGAACCAACAGTCAATGTCCCAAACTTGTTTGAACATTGAAAATTTTATTTTGATTACTCTTTGTAGAGTGAACCATCAGGGAATGTCCCAGACAACCACATAAGGCAAGAAGTTGATGGCTTAATTAGTCCTATCCTTACCAATGAACAAGGATGCAGAAGGAAAATGACTGGGAGGCACATATATCATCAATGGGCTGCGATCCAATGCAACAGGGGTACAAGAAAATTGTGATTTTGAATGACTGTATAGATGCAATTAATCTTTGTATTAGAGGATGTGATAATGACCACCCCTTTAGGGATATTGTGACTACAAGATACCAAAGCTCTTCCCAATATGGAGTGGCAAGTTGTAGTTAGGCATTGTAAGAGGGAAGACAATCCCATTACTAACTAGTTAGCAAAACTCTCCCATAGCTTAAATGTTAACTTTTGCTGGTTTGATTATCCTCCCCCAGTTATCGTTGGGAGTGACACTATACAGAGGTACTTAAAAATCGCCTACCAACAAGGTTCTCATATAGGTAGGATTCAAACACTCAACCTTATAGTTATGAGCCAACTCCTATACCAACTGGACCAACCTTTCTTGACGTCCTACCCAAATTTATATATAGTGATTGTTGTTATATAGGAAGACTACGTTTGACACAAGTACAAATAACAAAACAGATCCGCACGGATATGAAACATTTGGACTTCATCCATGTCCATACGCAACGCCACTTGCTCCATTACCTATTTTATGAGATATGCCATATGGTTTGATGTGCCTTAATTTATTTTGTCCCATTTTTTGTGAATTGATTTTCTAAATTCCTTGATTTTTCTTTTTTTTTTCTTTTTGTGTGGAATTCTTCTCAATAATTTGATTGATATTCATTTGGTTTGCGGCCTTGTTTGCATGATGTCAAAAGGATTATACAGTTATTCTAATAAAAAGGATCCACTACCACAGAATGGTTCTATTGCTGCGCAGCAATAGCGGCGCTTAAACATATAAGCACCGCTATAGGATAGAAAGGAACCTATAGCTGCGCTTTTGTACATAAGCGCCGCTATAGGTATGAACTGTCCCGGCACTTATACAACTAAGTGCCCCTATAGAATTTACTTTTATTTTTTTGGGATGTCTAAAACTTATCCCAGCGCTTCTGTTTGTAAGTACTGGGATAGGTTATCTTTTTTCTTTTTTAAAAAAAATTGTAAACCTATACCGGCGCTTAGTAATTAAGCGCCGACATAGTTATTTAATAAATTAATTAAATAAAAAAAATTTTCACAATCCCGGCGCTCATAAAATAAATTAATTAATAAATTTTATTTTTTAATTTGTTTACATATATCATATTTTCCTATGACACGCCTATCCCGGGGCTCTTTTTAAAAAGTGCCGGTATAGGCAAAAAAAATGGAGGGAAATTTCCCTCCATTTTTTCGTTCAACACACCTATACTGGCGCTTTTCACAAAAAGCGCCGGTATAGGCACTCTCTTCTTCTCCTCTCTCTCTCTCTGGTTCATAACGTGCAAATGTCATCGTCCTACAAGAACGGCCAATGAGAAATACTTCTCAAATCCTTCAACTCTCTCTATCTCCCGAAATACTTTCTTGACTCCCTTGATTACTCAGTGAAGATCAAGAAGAAAGGATTCTAATCTTTTTCCTCTTCAAAATTTTTGACCTTTGATTGCTTCAAGAAGAAGGAAAGATTCAGCTTCTCAATCTGTTCTATTGGAAAAGTACAATGCGAATTGGTTTGTTTTCTTTTCTGTTTCGTTGCTTTTTGCAATTTGTATTTATTTACCTGTATTGTTTCTTCTTCAGGTTGTTATTTTCATATACCATTTTGGACACCTGTGTATTCTGATTTGGAATTCAATTTTTATTATTTATTTTATGCCAGCAATTTATTTTTCAAAGTTAAACAAACAAACAAATCTCTAGCATTGTATGCTCTGATTGTTAATATTTTGATGGGTATATATACTCTGATTATTTGTTCTTATTGTTCTATTAAATAAGTTTCGTTTTATATTGTTATTTTGTTGGTTTTTTTTATAATACCTATAGGCTTTCTAAAATAAATATATATATATATATTTAAAATAAAAC
The DNA here is from genome assembly GCA_037074515.1 of Mimosa bimucronata. Lineage (NCBI taxonomy): Eukaryota > Viridiplantae > Streptophyta > Magnoliopsida > Fabales > Fabaceae > Mimosa > Mimosa bimucronata. The sequence continues at coordinate 11,831,911 of CM073446.1, forward strand.
CTATAACGATGCTTTTTAATAAAAGCGCCACTATAGGCCTTCTACATTTTTTAAAAAAAATAAATCGAAGGCCTAAAGTGGCGCTTTTTAATAAATAAGTGCTGCTATACCTATAGTGGCGCTTTTAAAGCCCCGGGATAGGCCATTTGACCTATCGCGGCGCTGACTATAGCAACCCTTCATAAGCGCCGCTATAGGTTATTTCTATGGTAGTCATTATATACAAATAAATTTTAAGTCTCGTGAAACTATGAGCTACCTGGTAGGTGCATATGGTTAACCATGTCAAATTATTTTATGAATCAAGTGGATTTGACTTGATCTAGGTAATAGGGACCTCATGTTTAACAAGAAATTTTGTTAAATATCATGTAACCATAAACTACTCTTAAGGTACATCTAGTCAAACATGTAAAGTTATTTGTCCTTGATTAGATGCAAGTGATGGGTACCTTGTGATTAAGGCAAAAATCCTATGTTATTATATCTTCTCTCCGGCCTCTAGCCTTGTTTTGGTGTTGTGTAAATTGCATATAGTTGGTTATAGTATTCTTTTTTTTGGGGGGGGGGGGGGGTGTGAATGAAGGAAATAAATATTTTAATGTTGAACATAATGAGTTCGATGATGTCTTCCATATTTGGGTCCGGGTGATATCTCTATCACAATAACTAAAAACAGAGGTAAACCAAGTTCTTTTTTTTTTCAGACTTTGACTACATACAGCTGATGGACGCCTTTGGATTTGATATTGCATGTAATGACGATCCATGCAACCAAAACGTTTGCTCCTTCCTTGCTCCTTCATTTGAAATATCCTTTGCTTTTTTGTTTTTAGAACTTTGCCTTAATTACACAGACCTCCCTTATATTTTGAAAACATACAACTAATCTAACAACTAATAACACTATTAAAGATTATTTTCAAAATATTCTATAAGTATATTTCATCAATGCAAAATTATATTTGAATGAATATTCTTTATTACTTTACCCTTATAGTACTAAATCTTTCATTTATATTTCAATTATAAATTTAATAATTAATAGTTATGTATGTAATATTTTTTAGGCTAAAGTATACTTTTGGTCCTTTATGTTTACATCAAGTCTCATTTTAATCCATTATGTTTGAAAGTATACTTTTGATCCTTTATGTTTTCATCAAGTTTCGTTTTAGTCATTTATGTTTGAAAAGTACACTTTTAGTCCTTTTTATCTAACACCGTTAGTTTTATTTAACGGAAAATGCTAACTCACCAAATCTAAAAGGTAATTTTATAATTAATTGTGGACAAAAAATGCTTAAATTAAATTTTTTTAGTATAATCATTCTTATATTTTAAATATTAGTTATTTTTATCTATATATAGTTATAGAATCACCTTATAGATTTGATAAGTCAGCATTTTCTATTAAATGAACTAACGGTGTTAGCAAAAAAAAAAATTAAAAGTGTACTTTTCAAACATAAAGAACGAAAATGAAACTTGGTGTAAACATAAATGACTAAAAGCGTACTTTTCAAACATAAAGGACTAAAATAAAACTTAATGTAAACATAAAGGACCAAAAGTATACTTTAGCCTATTTTTTATTTAATTCAAACCGAACTTCAATATATTTTACATAAAAAACATACATTTTAATATAATATCAAAAACAAATATAATTTAAAATTTGGTGATTTATATTAATATATATAATTTCAAAACATTACCAACCAATATATGTATTTAAAAAATTATAAATTACATCATAAATTAGTTTTAAAAATTTTATACATCTAAATTTGTTAAAAAAATAAAATTTATAATTATAAGATTACTTAAAATTGTCATATGACCAAAATTAATAAATTTAAAGGAGAATTGCTTTCAAATTCTAAAGAAGAGAATTAATATCAAATAAGTTGTAACAACCTAAAAAATTAAAGTAGAATAATTATTTCACTCCTACTGAATAGGTTTTTTCTATTTTTTTTATGGGTTGAAAACAACTATTGAATAATTAAAATTTTAATTATTTATTCTAAATTTGTAATCAAATAAATGGTTGGGTGGAAACTTGTTTGATGTTTGTTGTTGGACCAGTGGTTTGAATACTGTGTGTGTGATAAGTATATAGTTTAAAATTCAATAAGTGTAGATCTTGGGATATATTTAGCACATTAGTTAAATTCATGTATATTTCATACTGATTTAATCAACTTTTATGTGTTCACTTCTCTTCAATTAATTGATGGGAAAAAAACACTTCATATAAAATCTACTCATATTCTTTTATTTCACTGGAGATATTACAAGATAAAAAAAAAAAAAAAACACAAGAAGAAAAAAGTAAAGATGGGAAGATGTGTTAAAAATGAGTACTTTCATTTCATTTTACCATTAAAAAAAATTCCATAAACCATTACTTCAACTATAGTTAGATACCTACAAACTATACATCTGTACATATTTTTGGGGTGCTCTCTCCATTTTCCCTTTATGTATATTTTATGTCGGTGAATGCAGAGGGAAATTTCTGGAAAATCTTCTCTCACATATGCCTCCACACTTTCATAAATCCGTTCCTCCCCACTTATGTCGGTCTCCTGGTGTGGGAAGAAGCTCTTTTTTTACTGGCCAAACCATTTATTTCACAAGAGGATGACGCAAAGCGTACCATACAGTCACACACAGCAAATAGGTCCTATAGCTATAGCAGTCTCTGAGGCGGCAAGCTCTTTCTCTAATGGAAACTATTTTTCAATTTCTTCCTCTAGCTTCTGTTCCTAAACCTCATTATCCCTCCTCCTTGCTTCTCTTGGTGTGTATGGTAGGTTGGGTTCCATTCAATTAATTAGTTTCTTATATCGTTTTATTTTTAATGTATGAATGAAGTGACTATTAAGTTTGTTTGTTTTAATGTTCCCAATTGCTTGTCTCCTCTATTCTAGCTATCATTTGAACCAGGTATTATATTTCCACCAATTTGATGTTATATGTTTTTAGATTGTCCTTCTTTTGACCCGACACATAGACAAAACCTTGAGGATTTATTTTGCTTGATGAGATATTTGGGCCTTGTTAATACATCCGAGTCGTTTGGTTAGTGATTAGAAACTAAGGAGTTTATTCCCCATCTTTGTTATTTCTATGCACACCAAGTGTTTGACAAAATGTGTAACAAAGGAATTTTAATTAGAATGAGCTTTTCTAAGTGTGGTTAACAGAATTTTATCGCCCAAACTATTAACTCTTCATGTCGAAACTTGGAAAAGATAAAAACAATTCCTTTGATGCTTTGAGGGAGTTATAGATGGGTAGGTAAATGGTGATGAAAACAAGTTGTGTGTATTGTGGAAAATTTGCAATAATAAGTAATTAAATTTGTCAATGGTATTATATGGTTGTTATTGCTCTAAAATGTACAAGAGGAAAAAATTCATTTGTAGCATATTCAAATCTCATATTCTGATTGTATGTGGTGATATCCAAGTGATGAACAAAATTATTCTGCATTTTAATTTGTTAGAAGAATGAGGTTGGGGGTTATGTTTAGCTATGGTATTTGAAAATGAAGTTTAATTGAATGTGCATTTTACAAGAGTTTGTATGGTTTACAAGAAAGGAAACTAGATGGGAAGAAGATTAGAATGAAAATGAGTTATTTAAAGAAAAGATTTTGCTAGACAAGAAAATGAAATTTGATATTTACTATGAGTAGAGATTTAAGCTGATAAGTGTATGAGTGCATATGTTATCTTGATATTCACAAGCATTTATACAAGTGATGAGAAATGTTCAAATGATACATTTAATTTGCGGATTACAGTGTTTGGAAGAAATTGAGTTGCAATAGAATATTAATTGAAATTGATCATTCAAATTGATTTATCTCGTTAGCCTCTCTATATACATTAGCCTTCGAGAAGAAGATGGAAAAAGGGTATTTGAATGTTTTACGAAATTTGTTTAACTTTTTATGAGAACAAACAATCATGAATAAATAGAATTGATTTCTAATGGGATTGTGAACACTTTTATAAGAGGAACTAGACATAGAGCACTTATTATTCGTGGGTCTTGTACCTGCACCTTTTTTTCATGGCCTTGAGCTGCACTTGGTTAACTACACTCGTGGACTATGTGTCGACGCTTGTTTTTTGTAACCTCTAGTTGAGCTTACTTCATGGCCTATGTACTATGCTTGTTTTCTTGGTCTATGTGCTGCGCTTGCTTCGTGGCCTATGTGCTGCGCTTGGCATTCACTCTATGCTGATTCCTTAGATGAAACAAGCTTTTAGTAAAGTTAAACCGTTTTCATGCTTACTTTTATTATTTATAGAAAGTCTTTTACTAAATTTTTTTCTCTTGAGGGTTTTTTTTTATTATTTCCTACAAGTTCTAATTTTTTCTTAAATACAAGCTTGGCCATAATAAGTCCAAAACTTTAGCTTCATATGTATATCAAATATAATGCTTATCTTCTAAACATTGAATTGAACTCTTCCCCATAAAAGTTTTTTTAATTAAATTTATTTCAAGTATTGTATAAAGGTTTGAATTATTGAGGTATGACTGCTTTATTTTGACACTAAAATAATAATAATCAGATATAATATTTGATATGTCCCCTGAAGCTATTCTAGTAATAACTTGTGCAATGTCCCTTCGGGAACATCCGATAGTAATAACTTGTGCAATGAGTGTTTATTCTCTTACCAAATTATTTATTTGTGTTTTAGAGAGCAGAGATGAATGTACTCCTTCATTTGTACACTAGAGTAGGTCATCTACTTATTTAATACTCAAATTATTAGCTGTATGGTAAAGTTCATTTTATGATTAAATTAGTTTATTTATTTATTGTATAGAAAAGTTTATTCCATAAAACTTATGTGTGTGGGTGTTGAAAGGGAAGGTTTTTTTTTATTGTGAAAAATTGGTTGATTGATTGTTGCAAATTTGTTTGTGAAGTCCAATGTTTAAATGGAATTTTTGTATTTAAGAAAATCTTCATGAATGAATATCATTATTAGTATCTCCTGATATTATATGAATGAAGTAAATTTTGCTGGTAGTAAACAATGTTGAACCTCAGAGTTTTGATGATAACTAAACATGACTTATGCTAAGAAAATTATAGATCTCTTAACTTAAAAATTATTTTGAAACTAAGTGAAAACCACCGATAACTTGATGAACCATCGATGGATTCTAAGCTCCAACCATCGATGGGGCATAGAGCATACGTCGAGTGTTGTTTCTTTTAATAGAAATATTCTATTGTTGAAAGTATAAGTATTTTTCAAGTGCCAATACTCGATATTCAGATTGATTACTTGGAGAAAACTTGTGGAACAATGCTCGAAGATCAATTTTGGCCATCGAGCATTGGTGAACAATCAATGGTTATAATTTTCAATCGATGATCAATTGTATCTTAGAATAATTGCAAATATGCTTTGTTCATCAAGCATCACTCTAGCATCGATTATTCTTGAATAATAGATACTTGAAATGTCCATCGAGCACTTATATGTTATGTTCAATCGATAAATAACTTTTCCATCGAGTGTTTCAGAGAAAATTCTTCAGAGCATTGAATCTTTCATTGAGTAAACACAAATGCTCGATTGTCCATCACATCCATCGATGGAAGTAATCAAAGAACAATTGATGATGGAGAGAACCATCGATGATTGAACTCAAATATTTGAATTTAAATTTACCTTTTCTATGATTAATCTCCTAATAACTAACTTTACATTTCTGGAGTTTTTGCTTGGTACATTTTAGAAAAGATCCATTAGACACAAAAGCTAAACGCCTGACAAAGTACTAGCCATTAGTAGTTTTCACCTTGGACAAAACTTCAAGTTAATAGTTTTTAACCCGTAAATCAAGTGCAAATGTTCCAGATTAAATACATGAAGTAATCTCAACCATTGATCTTCATTAAAACACTTCTGTACTTCAAATACTCATAAAGCTAAAAATTCAAGCTTTTAACGAGCAGAATTTTATCAGATCAAATAAATGAATTAGTACCAACAGCTTGGAAGGTATAGACATGAAGTGCACTGCAACTAGAGTTCAAAAGCATTCAAGTCTTCAATCAAGGGTATTTTATTCAAAACAATGGATCAACATTGTGATTTAATGATCAACTAATAGTTTGATTATTAATGGAAGTTGAATTTTATAATTTGAAAGGAAGTTTATGCAATATATATTTTAACTTAAAGGGAAATTTATATGGGTTTTAAAATAAATGGGAGGTCTCTATAATCCTGACAAAATAGAAGGGGTCTTAGTGTATTTTATCTTTTAAAGTATACTAAAGGGCAATATTTTCATTTTCGTGTTTTACCTACTTATCTTCCTATCACTTTAATCCTACAAAACATAAATTTTCCTATCAATCAATTGTTCATTCATATGCATACTAAGCATATATATGGAAAAATTCTCATTATCTTCCCTTCCATTCTACTCAATTCTTTGATCCAAACTGAGCGCTTATAAGTCCAACTTTGTCATTTTGGGAATGTTCTTAAATGTCTTAAATGTCATTTTGAAACAATTTATTTGGTCCTTAGGTTCGTTTGGCATGATTGCAGAATTAGGTTGCACTTACGTTAAAAAATATTATAAACACCAATATGAACCATTAAAAGAAGATCTAATGGTTACTAAGAGAAAAAAGGAGGGAAAATGATACAAAAGAAAAGGAGGGGTTCCTCTCCCAATTGACCACTGGTGTATGACTATCATTACATTTGATGCTGCTTCAGATGGCAATTAGTTTCGGTCAATGATATTCTCAAAATGTGCAGGATCATTATTGTTGCATGAATTTAGGGATCTCTGATTCTATCTATAATGGTCTAATTATCTCCTTGTTGATAATCTTTTATGAAACGCTCTATCTAAAAGTGGAATTCGTTACAACTTTTCTCATATACTTTTATGTCCAGTCTTTGTCCAGTGTTTTAATGGTTTCAATTTGGCTTAATACAGGAAGAGGAAAAGGAAGAAGCTGCGGATCTTAAAATCGGTGGTGGTAATCATGTTTTCTCCTGCAGTCATTTTCTATGACTTCTAACTTCAACAAATTGCTTGATCTGACTACTTGCTTCGACTAGAGTAGTGGTTTTGCATGCTCTTGCCGGTATCTATACATTGGTTGTTTGACACAGTACATTTTATGCAAGGACGAAAAATCATAATCGTGTGGAGTTTTCTATCTCTAATTGAGCTGGTCCGAACCTGTAAAGTTTCACATTTATTGCTTATTGATTATGTATTCTCTTGCAGTCATTTTCCATAGCTTCTAACTTTTTGTACAACACATAAAGCACCTGCTTATTAGACACAATTTTCTGTATATTACACCTTAAAGTTTGTGTTACATTGCCCAATGGGCACTATCAATCAAACAATATACTTCCCTTAATCTTGTTTAGACGGCATCAATCAGCTTCAAATCATGGAATAATCTGTTAATATAGATCCTATAATCTTTTGGATGCCATTATGAAAAAAAAATCTTAAAATTTTTGGAATATCCGTTACTAACCCCATGTGACCATGTCTATTCCCACTTCACGCGTTACGTTAACACCATGTCTAATCCCTCTCCAGCATCACAAATCATCACTTCTCATCCCTAATCTCTTTGTTTGTGGCCATTTTGCATTCACCATCCCTGCCATCAACCAAATGGCTTGGATCAGTTTGAAGATATTGTAATAGAAAAGCAATGGCTATCCACTGCTTCCTATAAATCTTTCTCCTAGTTCTACCTTTTTCCTAATTCCTAATTCATAATTTCTAGCTTGGGTCAAATATGTCAAGCATTCATAATGATCTAGTTGATGATGTAAATGATAATGATGATGATGATGCTTGGGTTATTTTTACCCAAGTCATTAGAAAGTGGCTTGTTCCTGAAAAGGCCCCTTCACATTTGAAAAAAGGGCATGATCTTGACTTATGTGTGGGTATAAATTAAACTTCAAAAATGACTGATTAGTCCATGCCACCTATATGTCCTTTCAGAAATTTAGTATACTTGGGTCTTTTATATAGAACGTCTTTTTGTGATATTTTTCCAAATATCTACCACTAATGATGACCTGATCGATGACGACCATCGGTAATGTCGACTGTGTCGGTGATGACGTGACTGCCATTATTGGTGATGTTACAGTTGTCATTACCATCCATGACATTGCGGCCATCATTGGAGATGTTGTGGCATTTGTAGCCGCCAGTAATGTTGCAATTATGTACTGTCGCTGTCAATGATGTCACAAGCGTTATCGCTAAGGTTGTGGTTGCTGTCATTGTCAATGATATCACAAGCGTTATCGGTAATTTGTGATTGTCATTGCTGTTGATGATATCACAATTGTTGTCATCTTCAGTGATGTTGCGGTTTTCGTCATTTTTGATGATATTCCGGTGGTTACTGCCGTCGTTGATGTCGCAGCTGTCATCATCTTCAATGATGTTGCAGCGGCTGTTGCAGTTGATAACTCCTAGAAATTCATGATTATTTGAGTATATTTGTCTTAAGTTTTTGTTTATTATTTATACATTTTGGATACTCAAGAGGGAAAAATGCTCATTTGATTTTCGGTTGCACATTATTGTATATTTCTGTAGATTTTGATTATTTTTGTAGTTAATTTCTTATGTTGTTTTATGTAATTTTTGTAGGAATAATTTGATGCAATAAACAAGAGATTTTAGCCCTCCACCAAGCTCCCAATTGAACAAAAATAAGAAGAAGCCAAAGATCAGCTCAAGAAATAAAGAAAACAGAGCAAAGCACCAGAATAAAGGTGACTTCGCCGTGTCCTCGCTGCGGCGAAGTCACTGCGAACTCCCTCTGCCTCTGCATGTTTGCCATTTCTCGCCGTGGGCTCGCCGCAGCGAAACCCACGGTGAACTGCGTATCAGACGCGCATTTTGGACTGAACAGGGGGCGTTTTAACTGATATAAATGCTAGGGCTTCGTTGTGAGTCCTCATTCTTCGACTTCTGGGCATATTTTGGGAGTGTTTTGCTCTGCTAGGGCTTGGAGCTTGGTTGGGATTGAGCTTGGGCTTGGAGTTTCAGAGAGATTTGGGCTTCCTCTCTTGGTTTATCTCTTCCTTCTTCATTCTCTTCTCTTGTTCTGTTGTAATGTTGTATATATATGCTCCATTGGAGTTGTAGAACATGAGTAGCTAAATACTTTGATTCTAGGATTATTTTGAACCCTTGTATGTATTGATTCTTGATTCCTCCTCTTAATTTGTGATTAATGATATCTATGTGCTTATTTTACCCCGTTCGTAATGCTTCTAAGTGCTTGATCACCATTTAGATTGTTGGGTTCACTTGATTTATGACTCGAGAGAGCTAGGTTGAGTGTAGAACTTGGGTAAAGTAGTGCAAGAACCTGAAGTTTGCATGACGAATGGATGGTTTTGCTGGTAAGATAGAGATATACTTGCTAGCCTTGCATAGTCACATTAGGGTTGCGGCATTAAAATTGGGTTTTATTAAATTGTAGCAAGAGATTGTGCAACTTAAATAAAACTAAACACTTGTTCTTGACGCGAGACCGCTTTTACGAGTACCCAATGAACCCTAGATTAGCACGTGGTGTTGTTGAGAGCTTCTTTGAGGGGAGGTTAATTGAGTTTTGAGAAGTACAAGGGGGAGAGATAATCTTAGGACCCTTTAGCCTTGAGGTTGGAGAATCACCTGTTTATAATTTTATTTTCTTATTTAATTTTCAATCTCAACATTTGTATCACTCAAATTGGGCGAGAGTGTGACAATCATTACTTGACCGGGTTTTGGACAAATCCTCGTGGGAACGATACTCTACTCATCAGGTTATTACTTCGCGCGACCCGTGCACTTGCGGCGCGTGGCGAACAGCAATCAATGACGTTAAGGCAGCCATCACCATCATTGACTTGGCAATCATCATCATAATGTAGTTGGGGTGGTTGTTAGGTGGACCGGATTCAAGCTTTTTATCATAAAACATTCTCATTTTTGAAAAAAAAATTGCTTTTGTTTTCTTTTTTTATAAACAAGTTTTTAAAACAATTGATTGGGAATGATTTTTAAATAAGTTTTTACCTTGAAAACAAAAAATCTGTTCCAAGAACCATTACCAAACATGCTCTATATATTTTCTGTTTAGTGCTCTAAGATTGAGGTGTTGCAACCCAAATGATTTTGATTGATCCCCATATTTCATTCTCAACTAAAGGCATAGTTTGTCGATTTGAGAATTTTTATGTCTTACCAAATATTGGAGATCACTAAGTCACTTCCACTGTGTGGAAACTACGGTTAAATTCTTTTACATTTGGTGAATAGTCTAATATAGCATTTTCCAAGGAATGCTTTTAACTTTGTGCCTATCAAGGATATTGCTGACCACACGGCACAAAGCAAGGATCTAAAAGGTCTTAAGTTACTTTATTAATCTTATTTTTCCCAATTTGAGAAAGATTTCATTGGTTTGATATCTTTTGAATAAAAGTCCAAATTACTATACAATTGTTATAGGATTCTTAAATGCTTTTGGTAATCTCCTTAACTAAAAGAGGGAACTTGATGTTGTGAAGAGACTAAATCTCACTATTTCATATAGAGTCATTTTTCTCCACCTTTTTAATTGTGTCATATATGTTCATGAATTAATATCTTATAAATATCCAATCATGTCACATGTTTTCCATGCAAGGGAGAAACCTTTGTTGACACTATTGTGTTTGATGACCTTGCAACTCCAACATTTGCTAGGAAAACATATGATTTATAGCCTCCAATCCTTGTAAGTGTCAAGGGTAGTTTAGTACTTTTGCTATTAAGTTATCATTATCTATTAGCATATTTTAGTTATAGTTTTGACCTGTAATTAGTTACATATTATTTTGATTAGTTACACATACTTTGTATAAATACTCATTACCATAGTAATAAAGTTGAGCCATTCATTTTCCTTTCAGTAACATGGTATCCAGAGCGTGATTTTGTTTTTTTTTTTAAACCCTTCTCAGTTCGTCTTTCTTCTTCCTGCTCTTTCAAAACCCTAATTTCTTTTATTCTTCCATGGCTGATGCATCTGTCACTAATTAGAGTAGCCCATACTATATTCATCCCAACGAAAATCCTACTTTTGTTTTGGTTGCGCCACCGCTTGATGGCTCGAATTATCACAGTTGGGCAAGAGTGATGCGTATGGCGTTGCTTTCTAAGAACAAGCTATAATTTGTTGATGGCTTCATTTCTCCACCGCCAGTCTCTGATTTGAAGTTTTCGGTATGGGAGTGTTCCAACAATTTAGTTCAATAATGGTTTGTTAAATTAATTTCTCCAACTATCGCAAGAAGTATCATGTGGTTCGATCAAGCTTTAGAAGTTTGGAATGATCTTCGATCTAGGTACTCTCAGTCTGATATTTTCAGAATTGCATATATACAAGAAGAAATTTATGGTCTGAAACAAGGTTATTTAAGCATTAGTGAGTATCACACTTCACTTAAAATTCTTTGGGACGAACTCTATAATATTCGTCCAATTGAACCCTGTATTTGTGGATATCTTGGTACTGCAGCAAAACATAGAGAAGAGGACTATGTGATTCGTTTTCTCAAACGCTTGAATGAACAATTTGCTTCAATAAAGTCTCAAATTATGCTTCTAGATCCTCTGCCTCCTATTCATCGAGTTTTCTCCTTAGTTCTTCAACAAGAACGTGAGTATCCTGCTGCATCTAAGCCAAAGATTTTGTTTACTAAAGGTCATCGTCCATCTAATTCTTTTGGACCTTCTTCTCATCAATCTTTTGGATCTTTTGGTTCGAAGTCTAACAACAATAAACTTTGTACATATTGTGGAAAACCACGTCACACTGAAGAGACATGCTACAGAAAGCATGGTTTTCCTCCAGGATTCAAGTTTCGATATGGTTCTTCTGCCATGGTGAATAATTTTTCAACTCAAGATTCTGTTTTTGTTTAAGAAATTCATCCTCCTATACTTAGTGCTCCAATTCAAAATACATCCACAGCTTCGATTCTTCCTCAGTTGTCTGCTAAGTAGTATCAACGTCTTCTTACTCTTTTGAGTGATTCTCAGCCTTCCGCTTTCGCCTCTGTTAATCATGTGTCTACCTCTGTTCCTTCTAGAAAAGGTAATTGTTATGTGTCTTCTTTTACTCATACAGCTACTTGGATCATTGATTCAAGAGCCACTGATCATGTTTGTTGTTCTTTAGCTTCATTTTCTTCATATCACTCCATTTCTCCTATTTCTGTTAGGTTTCCCACAGGATCTAATGCTTTAGCATCTTGTTTTGGCACTGTGGTTCTTTCTCTGTCTTTAATTTTGTCTAATGTTCTTTATCTTCCAAATTTCATTTTCAACATTATTTCAGTGTCTCGTCTAACCATTTCTCTAAATTGTTATCTCGCTTTCTCTTCTCATTCCTGTTAGATACACTAACTCCAACCTTCACTGATGATTGGTACAGCTAAACTTTTTGAAGGGCTTCACTTCTTAAATGTAGGTATGCTTCTCTCTACTCCTAGTTCTCAAATTCACATGGCTGCCACAACATCACCTTCATCTTTTACCCTATGGCATCTTCGTTTAGGTCATCTCTGAAATTCAACCTTTTATGTTGTATATAAGACATTTCCTGATGTATCTTGTACTCCTCATTCCATTACTTGTGATACATGTCATTTCACCAAACAGAAATGCATTTCTTTTCCTATAAGTTCCAGTTCTAGCAATAAGATTTTTGATATTCTTCATGTGGATATTTGGGGTCCTTTTTCAATTTCCTCCATTGAAGGTCATAAATACTTTCTTACTATTGTTGATGATTACTCAAAATACATTTGGATTTTTCTACTATGTTTTAAATTTGATGCTCGTTCACAACTTTTAAATTTCTTTGCACTTGTTGAAACTCAATTTTCTGCCACTATCAAGGCTATTCGTTCTGATAATGGCCCTGAATTTTCAATGCCTAAGTTTTTTGCATCCAAAGGTATTATTCATCAAAGGTCTTGTGTTGAAACTCCTCAACAAAATGGTATTGTAGAACGCAAACATCAGCATATTTTAAATGTTGCTCAAGCTTTATTTTTTCAATCCAATATACCACTTGCCTACTGGTCATTTGTTGTTCTACATGCTACTTTCTTGATTAATCACCGTCCTTCCCCAGTCATCCATAATATAACACCTTTTGAAAGGCTTTTTATTACTGTTCCTTCATATCAAGATTTAAATGTCTTTGGTTCTTTACGTTTTGCTTCTACTTTAACCAGTCATAGGTCAAAGTTTGATTCAAGGGCTCGAAAATGCATTTTTCTGGGCTTTACCACTAGTTTAAAGGCCTACATATTATTGGATTTATCTTCCAATCAGATTTTCTTGTATAGAGATGTTGTTTTTCATGAATTTGTTTTTCCTTTCAAAACTGATAGTTTTGTTGTTACTCCTCCATCTGTTCATACTTCTGAATCTACCATTCAATCCTATCCTGATTTTTTGGATAACTCTCAATTTATTCCTTCAACTTCTCCTTCATCTTCACCTTCTTCTGCTAATTTATAGCAAAATCCTGAACCCTTACGTTGTTCTACTGGATCCCATAATCCTCCAACATACTTGCAAGATTATCATTGTGCTCTTATATATAATGCTGACCAATCATCTAGTAGTAAAGGTATTCCTAGATATCCTCTATCTTCTGTGTTTTCATATTCTTCACTTTCTCCTTCAAATAAAAGTTTTGTTCTTTCTGTTATCTCTACTCTTGATCCTACCACATATAATCAAGCTGTTAAACATTTAATCTGGTAAGAGGCTATGAATAACAAAATCAAAGCTCTTGAACATAATCAAACTTGGGTTTTAACTTCTTTACCACCTGGTAAGAAAACTATTGGTTGTAAATGGGTCTATAAAACCAAATTTAAGGTCAATGGTGAGATAGAGTGGCATAAGGCCCGCCTTGTAGCTAAGGGTTACACACAAACTGAAGGGCTTAATTACTTTTATACCTTGTCGCCGGTTGCAAAAACTGATGACTCTTAATTTGTTGCTTTCTATTGCTGTTATAAAAGATTGGCATTCACATTAATTGGAATGCATTTCTTCATGGGGATTTAAATGAAGAAATTTACATGGAGCTACCAATAGGTTTTATTTCTTCTTCTCCGAATCTGGTTTGCAAATTAGAAAAATCTCTGTATGATTTGAAACAAGCAAGCAGGCAATGGTACTCCAAGTTATCTTCTGCATTACTTTCTTATGGTTATATTCAATCAGCTTCTGATCATTCCTTATCTTTTTAAGGCTTCTCTACTTCTTTTACTGCTATACTTGTTTATGTTGATGATATTGTTCTTGTTGGGAATGATTTGCTTGAAATCAATTCCGTGAAGAAACAATTAGATGCTGCTTTTACTGTTAAAGATCTTGGTGAGCCTCGTTATTTCTTGGGTTTGGAACTTGCACGACCTAAAGATAGTATTTTCTAATCCCAATGTAAGTTAGCCTTGGAATTGCTTGAACATACTGGTTACTTGTGTTAGAATCTTAAGTTTTGATGAAGACTAACTCATAGAAAACATAAGTGTAAGTTACCTTTGAATTAAACAAGTAAAATCTGATAGGTAACAGATCACCATTGCAAGAGTAAAAGATATATTGCTAGATGAAAGATTCAACAATAGCATATGGTAACTTAGCAGAACAATAAGAATGAATATCTCTATCGCTAAGTGTATCACTACAGCTAGTAGTCAGAGCCATAGCAAGTGAAGACTTAGAAATAACAAAGTTAATATATATCGCTAAGTCATTCACTATCGCTAGAAGTTCATTAAAGAACATAAGCAGACATCTAGCAGAAAAAGAGACCAAGTCCTTGAGCTAATGAAATCAGCTAGCGATAACAGGTTAAGCTATCGATAACAAAAGTGCTTCAGATAATAATCATTCAGATAGCTAGTGCCTGAGAGCAAATGAGTCAAATGAGCTAACATTGTTGCTAGCGAAAACAGATATAGCTATCGGTAATATGATACTTAGAATATTGTGCAAGCTGAGTATCCTCTAGCTAATGTTCAAGTAATTAGCGATAACAAGCTTAGCAATCGATAGAAGAATGTATGATGATATGATACAGCTAGTACTCTGAACTTTGAGCTAAAAGAATATGCTATCGATAATACACTTTCCTATCGATATAAAATGCTCTGAAAAACCTTATATTGTCTTTATCTCATTTGAGCAAATAGACTAAATTTGCGATAGCATTCTCTATACATTAAATGATTATTTGTTTAGCTAACAACTTAAGTGCAGAACTCTCACTAGTAGGTTAGCGATAGCAGATCAAGCTAGCGCTAATGAAAAAGCTGCCAGAAAGTACATTTTGTACAGATGCTCAGAACGCTGAGTCTGTCTCTCTCCTAGCTCACCCTACGCAAGAAGTAGTTGAAGCTAGAGTATAAAGTTAAGCCAGATGAAGAAGCTGCATTAAATGCCAACGGCTATGAGCTCCCAACGACTAAATTCAAAAGGCTTCTTGAAGATTAAATGCTAGGGCAAAATCTGAGAAGAGATATAAATACAGAACTTGAGCATTTATTGAAAAGACGACGAAAAAAGAGAATATTCATATACTCATTCATTGCTCTCTGTTTTCTGTATTTATTGTTTTAGAGATTTTATCTGTACTTAAGTGTTTATCAAAATCAGTTCATTAAGTGAACGTATTTATTGAAATCCTCTACTGTTTGAGGTTGTTCTGAAAGCTTAGTGCTTTAGAACAAGGATATTGCCTTACAGGTAGTAAGAGGGAGTGTTTAGAGAGATTCTAAAACTCTGTAAAGGTTGACAGGTGAACCTGTGCTCGTAAAACCTGTGGATAGTGGAACCCAACGAGGAGTTGGAGAACTGGACGTAGGCAGTGTTGGCCGAACCAGTATAAAGTTTTAGAGTTGCTCTTATTTATCATTGTTTCAATTTTTAAAAGCACAATTCATCCCCCCTCTTGTGCGATTGCCTCTTTCAACTTGGCCTGTAAACCAGCTTCTTCTCTAATGGATCCTCATCTTAAACTTTCTAAGGTTAAGGGTCAGCCCCTTGTGAATCCTCAATCTTATCGACAACTCATTGGTAAGCTTCAGTATCTCACTACCACCAGACCTGACTTGAGTTTTGCTACTCAACAACTTAGTCAATTTATGGTTGATCCTCGAGACATACATTTGCAAGCAGCTCATCGTGTTCTTCGTTATATAAAATCTTCTCCAGGTCAGTCTTTTCCTTTCATCTGATTCAAACTTGAAGTTAAGAAGTTTTAGTGATTCTGACTAGGCTAGTTGTGTTGACACGTGGCACTCTATCACTGGATTTGTTGTTTTCCTTGGTAATTTTAACTTCCTGGAAAGCAAAGAAACAACCAATTGTGTCTAAATCTTCTTCTGAGGCAGAATATCGAGCATTAGCATCTACTACATGTGAATTGCAATGGCTTATATATCTTAATGATTTTGACATATCCCACATTGATCCAACTCTTTAGTATTGTGACAATCAATCTGCAATTCAAATTGCAACTAATCCTACTTTCCATGAAAGGACAAAACATATCGAGTTGGACTGTTATTTGCTTCGGGGGAAAAGTTCAAGCTAAGATCATTCGCTACAAAAAAAATGGCCTTTAGTAGCGATTAAAAAGGACGATTAGTAGAGGTTCTAACCGCCACTAAAACACCTATGACAAACATTTACTAGCGGTTATTAAAACCACGGGTAACAAGGTCAACGACGCCACTAATTCATTAGTGGTTACCAAAACCGCTAATATAGTTTTCAAAACTGCCACTATGCAAAAAGAACAATAATTGAAAAAAAAAATTTCCCTCCTCACATTAGTGGCGGTTTAAACTGCTGCTCAAACCGCCACTACTAGTAGCGGTTTCAATAACCGCTACTATTTTATTTAAAATAATTAAAATGTTGATGGGTGGAATAAAAAAATACGTTTAATATTCGAGAATCACTTTTACATTATAAAAAGTATTGAAAAAATTATGATAATAAATTCTATTAAATACAATTTTTGTTATTGTTAAAATAAAAAGTTTTCTCAACCATTAACAACCACCATATGTATAAGAAAACCATATATCAAACAATAAATTAAGTATTAGTTCAAAAAAACAATAAATTAAGTATGTTGTACCAACATTATATTGATAATAAATCAAAAAAGAATTTTATCAGTAAGAATAACAAAAAAAGTCAATATTTTAACCTGAAAAAAAAAACATATTAGCAAACAAACAAGTTCAGAAGATAAAATCAATCAATAACTCGAAATAAAGAATATTTAAGTTAAATTGTTAACAAAACAAAAGACAAAATATTGCCGGATCCGTTGGTATGGGGAACAAATTGGAGGGAGAGGGGGAAGGAATGATATGCATGTGTGACAAAAAATGAGGGGAGGTGGTGGATATTTATAATGGCCTGAGCAGGATTTAGTGGCAGTTTGAGCAACGGTTAGAAATTACCACTAAAGTTTATTTGCAACACTAGTAGTGGTTTTGGAACCGCTACTAATGTTTATTTATTTAAAAAATATATACACAAGCTACATTAAAAAAACATGATATATGAATGTTTGATATTACACATTGTTATGAAAATTTTACAAAATGAAAAATAATTGTGGCCGATTGCTTCAATCATCTTCTTCTTGCTCCCGCCTAAAAAGAAAATAAACAAATATATAAATTTTTATTGATAATGGTGTTGAAATTTGTTTAAATTATTTGTAGTGAAAAGCCTCACCTAACTACTAGTAAATGATTGTCTTCTTCCGGAATGAGGTTCTCGAAGTTGTCAGGTTCAAAATGCTGGCTGCCTAGTTCCAAATCATCTTCGTCACCCATTTCGTAGAGATCACGAGGCTTCATATAAATCACCATGTGCCAATCTTTGTGTTTTTGATCTTCCACATAGTAAACCTGCTGCGCCTGTGAGCCAAGAATATACAGCTCGTCATCTGCCACTTCCCCTGTGTGAATGAGCCTCGAGAAATTGATGAACGTGATGCCCAAGCTGTCCACGGTAATTCCTTGAGAAGTTCTGGTGTCTGCCCACATGCAATTGAAGAGAGGCACGGTGAAATGACCTTGATAGTTAAGCTCGATGATGTCCATGAGCTTCCCATAGTATGATACGCCTCCAAATTGCATGTCTGTATCCAGTGAGCTGGCATAACTCCTTGTACCGAATGTGCCAAAGACTCCGAAATTCTAGGTGAGAGAATGATAAGCTCCTATATTTCATTCATTTCATCACAATTTTCCTCACTGTTGTAAATAAATTTTGTGAATAAAAGGTTTAAAGGAAGAAAAAGTCAATAGAAAGAAAGAAAGAAAAGAGGAACTGCATATGTGAATGAAATGTGAGCTTAATGGATATAAACTTGAGTTATTTGTAGAACTCATCAACCCTCTTTCTATTTCTTATGTAGGAAGAAGTGGACCAATGGACAAAGCTGAAGAGCAACCAGAGAGATGGAGATCCAGAAACAGAAGCCAGAGTACAAGGGAGCTCGCCGCGGCGAGCTCACGGCCAGGAGAAGTGTGTTCTGCCCAATTCACTTGTTAGCTCGCTGTGGCCTCGCGACGGCGACCAAAGACCTCTGCTACGCGTTTTGAGTAAGCTGAAGCTGATAGAAATGATATTTAAGCTAGGGTTTCGCAAAAACAAGGGAGAACGGACTGGAACACGATTTTTGGGAGCTAAGAGTTGCAAGAGAGAGCTTGGGAAGTGCTTGGAAACTTGGAGAAGCCCGGAGAGATTGAAGATTCTTACACCGTGGTTTCCATTCTTCTTCCTTCTTCTCTTCTCTTGTACTATGAATTCCCTGTCAGTTTTTGTTTTAGGTTTAGATACATTTATGTGTAGCTAAATCCCTTTTCTAGGGTTACTTTGAACCATTTCATGGATTGAACCCTATATTCCCTTTCTTTGATGCAATGAATGAATGTATATGTTTGTATTTTCATCTTGCTTTTATTCTTCAAGTGCTTGATCACCACTTGCTTTGTTAAATGAGATATTTCTTGAGAAAGAGTATTTTGTTTTAGAACTTGGATGAAAATATGTTGGGCTTGAAGTTTATGGTTTTAAATGGATGGTTAGTTGGTAATGTAGAGATATAATTACTAACCTAACATTGTCTATAGAAGGTTGGTAGGCATTTATGACTTGTATTAATTATTGCAAGAGATTGTGCAATTAATGCAAGTAGAAATTTGATTTTGACTTGAGAAAGCTCTTTCAAATGAATTTGAACCTTGGGCACACACATTGCTTTATTTAAGTTGCTAAAAAGAAAGGGATTTATTAGTTTATGAAGTGAAATGGGGATAAGTAGCCCTAGGCTTTAATTAATCTTGACAAGTGTTTTTCAATCCATCTCACCATTTTATGTCATCTTGCATTTAATTTTTAGTTTCAAAAATTAATCTTAAATCATTACTTACTCACTTCTAATTGATTACGCAAATAGTACTAATTAGCTTGCTCAAATCCCAATCCTTGCGGAACGACACTTTTTCCTATACTACATTTTAAATTTGACGACCCGTACGCTTACGGAAATGACCGCAAAAGTCAGTTAAGTTAGAGAACCTTCATCCCTTGCAACGGTGCAGAACTTGAAACCGTTGACGTTGTGTGCCATATATCTCCTAACATGGTCAAGTGGACCGGTTGCTAGATTTATCATATCAGGCGTATGGGGATTGTTGTCGTTGAGTATCCTCCGTGCAAACCAATCCAGAAACTCTCGATGGACCTTTTTATCCACCTCAGCAGACGACCTTGTGCGGCTTCGTAGTTGGCATTTAACATAACGATGGAAATCCCTAAAATTCAATGGAACATATCAGAGGGTTCTGTGGTTTGGAAATAATAAAAATAACATGATACGCATATATAGTGTTAGAATTCTTACTAAATATAAGGCTCCACTTGAGGGCAATTTCTCAAGACATGTATGTGTGCTTGCAACCTCTCAGTAGGAGTGAGCCTATGATACTGACTTCCTCCAACTAGCTTTCTGATGAGCGTGAATAATGTTGGAAGATGACTGCATATTGGTGGGGCTTTGATCGACACGAGGAGGGCGGTTAAATGAAGTCTCGATGTCATCATCAAAATAGTGCGAACAATATATTAACACCACGTCACCAAAGTAACCTTCTGCTATAGAACCCTCTGGAGATGCTTTGTTCCTCATGTACGACTTCAATTTCCCCAAGTATCTGTAATTACAAGTACAATCAGGTAACTGAAACAAAATCATTAAACCACTGGAAAAATGAATCAACGGACCTCTCTATGGGATACATCCAGCGGTATTGAACCCCGGGCCACCCCTCTTTGCGTCTTAAACAAGGTGGACAGTGAAATAGACCATGACCATGAAGAAAGACGGGGGAAATATCATCTCCATATGACAGAGCACTAGAACGATTTTTTCCTGCAATTGATCAAGCTCTGCTTTGTCCAAAATCTTTGCACACAACCATTGGTAGAAAGAACTGAGTTGAACCAAAACATTAGACACCTTCGGGGGCAGTGTGCTTTTAATTTCCAAAGGTAGGAATTGTTGGAGAAAAACGTGGTAGTCATGGCTTTTCAACCTGGCAATCTTCTTAGAGTGCATGTCCACACATCCTGAGATGTTGCTTGAATAACAATCAGGGACCTTAATGTCCTTAAGTATGAAGAGGAAGACTTCCTTGTTGGCTCTTGTCAGTGTGAATGAGGCTGGGACAAACTTGTCATTCTCATCCGGCCTTGCATCTTCATGTATTCCCATTTCCATTAGATCTTTCCTTGCTTGGAGATGGTCCTTGGACTTTTGTGACTCATTCAGTAACGTGTACAAAACATTGTCACACACATTTTTTTATGTACATGATATCAAGATAGTGGTAAGTAAATTAGGTTTCCAGTAGGGGAGCTCAAAGGAAATGCTCTTCTTTCGCCATTCCTGCACGTGAACGCCGTCTATCTTCCCGAACTCTACGTGAACATCTTTAAGCTGTTGAAGAACATCTGTGCTAGACAAAATACAGGAGGATCTCTCATTTCTTGTGTTATGTTAAATCTAATCTTCTGTAGCCGGAACCTATGACCTCCAGGAAGGAACCGCCGATGACCCATGAAGCACCACTTGCGACTATGAGGAAGGTGGACCGAGTCTTGGTCAAAGTTACAGTTAGGGCAAGCTCTGCCCGTATGCACGTTCCAACCAGACAATGTGCCAAGTCCAGGAAAATTGCTCACTGTCCACATCAACGACGCACGGAGTGTGAAGAGCGTCTTACTGTAAGCGTCACACGTCTCAACTCTGTTGCTCCAAAGTTCCTTCAACTCCTGTATTAACGGCTGAAGGTAAACATCTATATCATTTCCAGGAGCTTTCTTCCCTAGAATAATCATCGAAAGAATGAATGAGCTCTGTTTGATACACATCCAAGGGGGCAAGTTATACGTATCAATACCACAGGCCATATATTGTATGTAGTGCTAAGATTCCCGAACTGATTGAACCCATCTGATGCGAGAGCAAGGTGGACATTTCTTGGGTCACTGGCAAATTCTAAGAATTGAGTATCAAACGCTTTCCAAGCCTCAGCATCCCTAGGATGTCTCAATTTCCCATCGACGTTGGGCTCTGATGAATGCCACCGCATATGCTCAGTCGTTTTTGATGACATATACAACCTCTGAAGTCGTGGAGTCAGGGGGAAATATCTAAGAATCTTTGCAGGCTTCTTGGTTGCTATTCGACCCCTATTTGCCTGTTTGTACCGAGACGCATTACACCGCTTACATCTCTCCAACTCGGCGTCATCTCCCCAATACAACATACAATCATTCGGGCAGGCATGGATTTTAGTGTAGTTCAATCCCAACTTGTTAATAGTCTTCTTTGCTTCGTAGAATGAAGGTCTGCCTGAGAGAATGCATCTTCCAATAATTCTAACACCATAGACATCCCCTTATTGCTGAAGCCACACAAGCACTTGATATGATAGCGCTTGACAAGAAATGATAGTTTTGAATATTTACTGCACCCTAAATAAACAATATTCCTAGTCTAAAACGAACATTTATGTGACAAAACTAGAAATGAAATGAGGCAGTTTTTAGTATAACCTAGAAACAATGGCTTATTTGCTTCCATCATAAGGTCAAAAAATTCTTTGCACCTTCGTTTCGGAAAAACTCCGGGAGTGGTCCATCAACGCCTTCCTGACTACTGATGCTGTCACCTTGCACCCCGAAAGCATCACGCACAACATCATTAAATGGATCCACATGATCGTTGTCATCATCGATCTGCATTCCAACCTGAGATGTTCCAGCAACTGCTACACCTCTATCATAATCGTTCTCGCCATGAATCCCCCAGAATGTGTAATTGGATGGGAATTGTTTCACTATAAGATGCTCACGCACAACAATTCTGGGATGCCACTTCTTAAATTTACATTCTGGACAAGTACACAGTATCTGATTGTTAACACCCGTGCGGTTAGAAGCAAAATCTAAGAAGTGGTCCACACCAACCATATAGCGAGGGACGTCCGTGGCAAATTTATCCAATATTTGCCAAGATATTATCAAATTAAAGAAGGGAAGAGCTTAATAAGTTGAATGAAATGTGAAAATGAATTGGAAAGGATCAAGGGCTTATAAATGGAAATTTTGATGTTAGTAGTGGTTAAAAACCGCTACTAAATACGCCATGAAGACTTTTTTTGACCGTTGGGAGCATGTGGGGGTGAAAAATATTGTTTATTTAATTAGTAGCGATTACATAACCGCTACTAAAACCGCCACTAACTCAATTTTACCGTTGGAACAGTAACAGGCGTCATTTATATATGAGTATAAAATTAGTGGCGATTCTGAACCGCCACTAATTTTAATTTTTTTAAAATATTTTTACAATACTAGTGGCGGTTAGAAACCGCCACTAATGTTCTTCCTCTTTTTTTTTGGTCAAAACAATTACTGTTATTTCTATCTTTTTTAAAAAAAATACCGTATGAGATAATAACAAATAACAAAGGTTTATTTATTAGTCACAAAGAAATGTTTTTTTAGCTGTTAAAAAAATTATTACCCTAAGTGTTGAGCAAAAATTAAATAAGATCATAACAACTAACTAAATTATGCAATATTGAAACTATGAAATGTTCGAACAACAAATATTCAAGTTAACAAACATTTAAATCTAAAAATGTTCAACTAAAATCCTGAAATTAACATTCTAATAAAAAGAGACCCTAGAGCTATGCAGGAGGCTGATCGTCGTCTTAATGCTTCGGAGAATGGTTGCGAGGGTGCCTTGGTGGACGTGGAGGTAGTGGTACTCGCAAAGGAGATTCATCTGGGTCGACCCTCCGCTGTATCCGTTCCAACGTGCTATTGGCGCTTTCCACCCAGGACTCCAGTTTGTCGTACACCTGATCCGTCACCCATTCCGTAATCTCATGGGTCAACTTCTCCCTCAGTTGAGCCTCATACTCAGTGTCACTCCTAATCGGTCCACTAGTGGATGTTGGCTCGAAGCTGCAGACTAGGCGCTGCCTGGGTCACCTGACCTGCCGTACACCTCCGAAGGTCGAGCTCCGAATCTCATCCAGCGCACCCATCCAGGGTGCTCACGAGGCCCTAGGGTAGCCCTGAGAGAGGCAGTAGGGTCTACATTGTCCCCCTGCGACTCGCCGATCTCTCTCTTCGCTTCTTCAATCCTAGCCTGCACACACAGCATATTTACAATTTTAGTTTAATGTCATTGTTATTAAAAATATAATAATAAAAATAAATAAATAAAAATTTTACAATTTGCTCATCAACCTCCTTGGATGTTGGGCTCCCGTCGATGTGTCTGTGCTTTATTTGGTAAAAACGACTATAGCTAGCCAAGTGCCCTTTCTTCGCATCTTCAACCGCCTGAAAATTATGATACAACTAAATATTAATATATAAAATGAAATTATTTTTAAATTAAACAACAAAGCTTCATTCCTTCATACCATCTCTCTGTAGCCAACCGAAAACGACTTCGTCCCAGCCGTATGATCAACCTTCTGATGTGACTTAGCTGCAAGACCTTGTTGTGACCTCTTCTGTTAACGTAAAATAAAATTGAATAATCATCAGTAATTCAAAAATATTTCTTCAATATGACATTTTAATATCAATTCAATAATATTATTCATTATACCTTCCCTATGTCTCCTCTCCTCTAACACACATATCTCTTCCACGCATCCGTAGGGATGCCACCAGGGACATCATCGATCAACTCCTGAAGCAGCCTACTCCCCATCTGATCTCTTGCTTTGAACAGCTCCAACCGCTTGTTCTTCCATCTGTCCCCCATCTTTGATTCTATCCAATTCTTGCGGATGTCCCTCACATCAAACTTCCTCTGTAAAATATAAAATTTAACTATGGTTGAATAGTATTATGATGATAATAATTAAAATCATATTCCAAACATAACAAATAACAAATCATAAATACATTTCCTACAATATATATTAAAATCAAATTCCAATAATAACAAATAAGAAATAACAAATCATAAATACATTTCCTACAATATGTATTAAAATCAAATGCCAATAACAACAAATAAGAAATAACAAATCATATTCCTATAATATGTATTAAAATCAAATTCCAATAATAACAAAAAAGATATAATAAATAATAAATACATTTCCTATAATATTTATTAAAATCAAATTCCAATAATAATAAATATTAAATAACACATAATAACAATATTTCCTATAGTATTAATTAAAATCACATTCTAATAATAATAAATAATAAACAACAAATAAGCTTAAAGTTAGTTCAACCAACCTTCACAATTTCGTTCTACGCAAACTTTTTAGAATCCTTATCAATCTTCCTCCAGTCCAAAGCGTCAATCGGGAATCGCTGGTAATTCTAGCTTACACTCCCAAAGAACTTGCTGTACAGTTGACCCCTGTCCTACCAGTAGTCTGGTCAACTCGTCGTCCCACTCAACTTCAACTCGGTGCCCTCTCGGAAGGTTCATCACATCTTGCACCATCAATCTCCTGTCGCGTATGCTACCAGAAGGTTCTGTAAAATTTAGGCAACAATTTTGTGAGATAACAAATTATAATTATCAGATAAAAATGGTACAAAATTGAATTTCCTTAACCTAAACATGTACTTCGTAACCGGTGGACCTTTCGGTGGATCGTTCAGGGCGTTCCGCGTCTTCATCTTCCTCCTCTTCCAACCAACGTGTTATATCTTCGAAATCCGCTCCTCCAGTCCCGTCCAACTTTTCTTCCCCACTCCAGAATACATTGATTACATTTTCTGGAATCGACTCATTTTGTATACGGATGCGCTCTTGTTCTATCCGATCCCTCTCGGCCTGATCAGCTAGTTCCTTATGAAGTCGTTCCTCTTCCTCCTGTTGTTCAGCGGTAATGGGCCTCTTTTCTCTACTGCGATCGCTCTTTCTGACCATGATTTTGACTAACTATAGGACAAAACATGCCTGCTTCCTCGTATTGGTCAAAGTCACATCACGTACGTCGCTTTCTCTCTGAAAGGATCTTGCCTTTTCAAAGAAAAGGACACGAGCCTTTTAAACGAACTGATTTAGTGGCTGTTCTGACAGAACCGCCACTAATAGTCGCGGTTTGAACCAGAACCGCGGCTCAAACCGCGACTAATGCCAGAGAAATAAATGTAGTTACATTTATTTCGCGAACAATTAGTGGCGGTTTTCCCTATAACCACTACTAATGTCTATAAACCGTCACTAATTCAGCGGCCATTTGTTTTCTTGCAGTTTTTTGTGCCTAAATCGCGACTAATTTTACACTACTAGTAATCCAACCAAAGGGCGCCAATTTAGTTGCGGTTTTTCCTCCTAAACCGCCACTAAAATCCGCCACTAACTGCCTCTATGGTCAAAACATCATATTTACTTGCGGTTCCCGTTTGTAACCACTACTAATTCAACATTACTGGCGGTTTTGGTTTTCCGCTACTAATGTAACCGCTACTAAAGCCCGCTTTTTTTGTAGTGATTCATATTCTCCCAATTCGTTCCTCTGATAAATTAGCCAATGTGTTTACTAAACCTCTCCATCCTGCTAGGTTTCATGATCTTATTTCCAAGCTGGGCATGAAAAACATTCATGCTCTAGCTTGCGAGAGGATGTCAAGGGTAGTTTAGTACTTTTGCTATTGAGTTATCATTATCTGTTAGCATATTTTAGTTAAACAAACATTGTTTGATTTAAATGGAGAGGCCTCTCACCCAATTTAGATCAAACGGTGTATATTTGGCCTCCACTCAAATTTAATGGTGTCGAAAAAATATAGTTAATATTTTTGAATTGTTTAGATCTTTAATTCATTAATACACGTGTACAAAATGCAAGTGTAGAATTTATAAATTGATTATATACAATTAAATATATTAATCAAACAAAATACCAACTAATTCTTTAAAAATATTTTATAATACCCTCACCTAGGATCAACTTGGAAAAATTATCAATGTACAAGTTATGAATTTTTTAATGTAGCTAACTAACTTTTACAAGTATTTGAAAATTAATTAAAGTGAACTTATAATAAAATCAAAAATAATTTGTGTTTGGTTCAACAGAGGGTAGGGGAGGGGAGGTTCATTAAAGGTAGGTGAGAGTAGGGAAGGGCAGATTATCAGTTTTGTGTTTGATTGAAAGGGAGGGGCTGGAATGTTTGATTTCTTTTTTGGTTTAGAAAGGGAGAGAGGGAGGGGAGCTACTTATAAGTTGACAAATACATCCTTATATCTTTAATTATATATATTTTTGTCTATCTTTTAAATCTCAAAAATCTTATATACATACATATAATATATATATATATATATCAGAACCATTATTTTGTAATTTTTAAATCTCTAAAATATGCCATCTCACTTGTACAAGTAAAATATTTTTATATAATTTGTGATGATTTTATTAATTTTGATAAGTTTTGAAAATATTTAATCTTGCAAACTTTAGCTAAAGAAGAAGTGATTTATACTTTTTTATATAATATGTGTAATAATTGATGTATTAATTTTGTATATTACATAATATATATTAAAAAAATGTGACCGAATTGAAAGTGCGAAGGTTTACTTAAAGCTTTAGAAAATCGTAAAAGAAAAAAAAAGATGAACATGTGAATCGAAAAAAATAAAAAATAAAAAGCACAAGAAGAAATACTGGCAAAAAAACGAAAGGTGGAAAAAAAGGCTAAGAAAGAAATAAAAGAAAATGATCATTAGACAGGAGGGGTAACAGTAGAATAATGAAAAGATTATATGGGCAATTTTGTCAATAAAAAGATAAAAACTTCTCTCTTCACCAAAAAAACCCCCAATTTCAGGGGAAGAAAAAGGAGGGGAGGTTGTATCAAAAGAAAAAGGGAGCAGAGGGAAGCACAAAAGGACAAAAATCCTCGCCTCCCCTCCCCTCCCCACCCATCCCAATTTTGAATCAAACGCATAATTATAGTCCCTACACCACTTTGGGTTGAGTTTCTCTCATTTTCCTTTCTCTTCTCTTCTCTCAGAATCTCGTATCCACCATTAGATTAAAATGTTTAATGTTCTATATTTGCTATTTTGTAAAAATTATTACTATAAACATAAATAAATGGATTTAAATTGTTAAAAACATATTAATTTAGTCCATAATTGTAATAAAGAAAAAAATAAATATGTTTTAATTCATAATATGTTATAATAGTACTTTTATAAAATATTAAACGTGAACCGTTCTTTCTTGATGTAATGGTTGAGGTAGGATTCTGAGAAGAAAATGAGAGAAAGGAAAATGAGAATACCCCCTCTGATGCAGAAAGGGAAGGGGGAAAGGGAGATGAATGAGAATATATAAGAATAGAAGAGAGAAAGAGAGATAGAGCAAGGCGAAAGATAGAAGAGAGAGAGAATTTAAAAGAAGAAAAGAGAGAAAAAGGCAAAGGGAAACTTGATATTCTTATTATTCAAAATCAGAAGCTTACAAAACAAATAATTGATGTGCTATTTATAGGCCTCACCCTACCCAAGAATTAATGACAGAACATTCTAAAAATTAAAAACTAAATGAAAATCACAATTAATGCTAATTGATAACAATCAAATCAAAATGAAAATAAAATATTTGTCTAATAATAATAATTATAGAAAATCTCTTGAAAATGCCAACAAACCATTATTTTCTGATTTCCATCCCAGCATTTCTCCCTACTTGAAAAAACTCGGCTCTTGACGAGTTGAAAGAGATGTGCAAGTCATGGGAGGGAAGGCAATCTGAATCATCAAATTGATGTATTGATCTAGGAATTCCTTCCAACAAGTGAGGTAACAGAAGAGGAAACTATTACAAGCTAGTTGCTCACAATGAAGCTCTTGAAAACCTTTCTAACAAATGAGATAAATAAAGAGAAACCCACGGAAACAGTGAGCAACTTGCGAAAACTTCTATGTAGCATTTTGATTTGGAAGTCCTCTCCAACATGTGAGGTACCAAAATAGAAATCCCTTGATAGAGTGGCTAGCTTGATCATTGAGAACATCTGGAAAGCCTTTCCAACAAACAAGATACTATTAGAGCGACTTGCTCAACAAATGGGTACTGAATTTGGTAGATTTAAGATGTTGATAATATGAGTTTGTATTTGATAATCTTGAATGTCCTTTGTCTCAATTAAGGAAGGATTGGTGCGGAGTAGGTGACATACTCACCAAGTATAAACTCCTCACTTTTGAATTCAACATGAATAATGTTATCGTAAATAACAATCATATGATCACACTGATCTTTGATGGCCACAATTTGAGTAGGGGTCACTTGCACTTGTGTAGCTTGAACGTCTCGATCCTTGTTAGAATAATCTTGATCTTTGATTAAAATAAGGTTAGAGTCTTCACTAATCACAAGATTGTCCAACAATGTCTGTTGAGGAACAAGTGCTGGAGGGGTCACTTCAATTGCTGGGGAACATTTCTATTGAAGCTAAAATTGCATCTTTTGGGTTTGAGGAAGGAGTTTGAATCTCTATGATTTTCTCGTTTGGGATGAGATCTCTTTCCTTTCCGTTCTTGACTGATGGAATAAATCCTGAAGCTCTTTAACCTTAGTCATTATGTCATACAACAATTGTTGTATTTTAGCTTCAGCTTTACGACATTCCATGGCGGCCTCATATGCTTCTTTATCTTAGAGCCGTTTCTTAACATACTTGTAAAATGTAACACCTGGACTTTTACTACTATATTATAGCATTTTAATTGAATTATAACCACTTTCTAATGTCAGAAGCCCAAAAATACGCAAAAATTTAAAACTTTTCTTTTAAAACATTATACCAACCCTCTGTTGGTTGGAATGGGCTTTTCAGACAAATTGAAATAACTTAAAACTCTTTATAAAATAAAGTGGTTAATAAAACAATTAAAAGAACACTTACTTTCTTAAGGGAGTCTATTCATAATTCAATATACTTAGGAAATTTAAATCTCTTAATAAATTTATACGATTCTATTTTCTATACTTTCTACTATTAATTTAATAATTTAATTTTACAACATATACAAATAACCTTATTAAAATATTTACTGCCTCCTGCTTTCCAAATTAAAATCCTAATTTCTTCGTCTACTCCTCTTCCCCAGCTAGCTTCTTTCAACCTGCTAAACTGAAAAATGTTTGGGGAAGGGGGTGAGATTGGAAATCCCAATAGCAGTTTCTTCCATATGAGTTCATGCATAATAAATCATAAATCTTCACAATATGAATAATCTTTATCCTTATAACCTCTACCAACCACTACTAATGATATATTCATTAAATAGTGGAGGTACCTCTACCTGCAACAGGATTTCATAACTTCTGGCAAAGGGGTAGCGACCCACCTAAGCCTTGGAGTACTCCCCTCATAACCTCTAAGGAATAAAATTACCATTGTTACAGATATTATGAAATTTATGCATGCAGTGCGCTGTAATTAAATATTATATGAAATAAACTGCTACCTGATTCTTGAGCTTAACCTTCACTAAACTCCTTTATCTCTTCATACTCTGGGGATTCAATCCCACTATCTTGTCCTATAAATATTTATGATATAAAATAATACATTAATATCTAATCTTAAATATAATAATTAAACGTCTCTCACATTCCTATCATACTACCCCTTTCTAATTCTAATACTATTAAATCTAAATTTCTAATTAAATGATTAATCATATCATTACCAATCAACATTGCACAAACATAGATTAATATATACACAAATAAAATTAATATACACATAAACATAATTGGTATACACAATACAACATAAGCACAAAAAGGGTCTTTACTATTTAAAATTAACTAACCTTTACTATTAATCAATTAATAATCCAATAAACTTACCAATCAAAGATTAAAATTCCAACACTTTAAACTTTGTCCTACTCCTTGAAAATCCCTAAGCAATAAATTGATTTCCAACTAAACTTGCAAATCCTTAACTTGAAATTTCACCAACCATAAATATATAAAAAAATGTTAATTTAAAACCTCAATAAACAAATCACCTATCATCTTCCTTTTGACCAATTAATCCTACCTAAATTCCTAATCCAACTTTAACACTACTTTAGTCCAATAAAGATCATTCCAAGCCACAATTTCAGCATTTCACCTCAAAGTATCCTTCAAACCAAAATCCCATAATCCCAAGAATTACTAATTCCCTTCACATTTCCTTATACTTCATTCCTAATAAATTAATATTATCATTTCCCTTTCCTTTATAAATAAACCAGCAATCCAACATTAATAAGAGCAGAAAATCATTGCCATCTCCTTTCTTGTCAACATTATTAACCATTCCTAATTCTGGTTTAACAAAATGTCATAACATTCTTTCCCCTCTTTCTAAACAATTCAATCAGCCAGGACAACCAAGAATTATACCTTTGGAACCTAGCATTTTCCATCAAACAACAATATTACCTTCCTACTTCCTTGTCCAATTAAACCTCAGAGTAATGTATATATATTTATTTCCTCCTTTACTCTCTGTGGAACTTATATTACTCTTTCTTCCATTTCCATTATTGAACTCAATAATCAGTCACTGATCAAAAACTAGAATTTCAACACCTTAATTCACAATCATCCCTCAATAACTATTTCCTTCTTCTATTAATTACTCAATCGTAATACTATCTTTCTTCCCTACTAATAAACCAACAATCAGTGACATCAACCAGCAGAAAACCAAAATCCAATAAACTCAAGAGCAGCTAATTCACTTCACATCCATTAAATTTATTCCTATTAAACTAACAAATTAGGTTTCTAAAATCTAAAATTACAACAGCCATCAATAACATTTCCTATTCCCTTTTATTCAATTAATCACCATAACATTTTTTTTCTTCTTCTAAGCAAACCTGTTAGCCCAGAGCAACAAGAAGAAAGAGAAATGAACAATTATCCATTACAACAGAGCAACCAGACATTGAACTCAGCCAAGACAAAGCATCCACAATAATATATACTCTTTGCACAAAATTCACGGCCAAGGCAGCAATCAGAAGGAAATAAAATTAAACAACTACCATCAAAAATCAACAATCATCTACTATATCAATCAACACCAAACTAATAATCCAGACATGCAATTTAATTAATCAAAACTCTCAAAACCTTCCCTCCACCCTTCGGCCAGAACAGAATAGGGACAGGAAAATTGAGCAACCAATCAACCCAGTCAAGAATTCATCAATTCACACGTACAAAAATGCTTATCAGAACTCCCTAATTACAAGTGTATCACGCTCAAGAATTTCTTCCCTCTTGAGCTCGACAGATTCACAGAACAGGGAAGGAAGAAAATGCTTCAAAATTCCTAAATCCTCAAAATCACTCATGCAATCCATTCCACCACCTTAGAATTGCTAGTAATCACGGGAAATCAAGCTTTAAAACAACCAACACCCGAAATCCCAATTCTTGCCGTCACATGAACAGTAGCCGATGGAAATTATTGAAGAAATTCGAATCTATTTCATCATCTCTTCCAAAATTACCACTCAATCAACTAAGAACAGGCTTCAATCATCATTCTTACAAATTCAGAGGTTTCAAAAATGTCACAATAGCTCGGATCCTTTCCCCCATTTCACTCGATTTCGCGTCCAAAAGGAGAAAAGAAGGAAGGAAAATAACTCACCTAAGGTTGTTCCAAGTTCCTTGAGCTTTCTCCACCGTGAATCGCCGCCGAACGCCGTCGGAGAAGCTGACGCCGCCGCTGAGCTTCGAGGAGACAGAGAGAAGAGAATGAGAGGTGAGAGTCGGTGAGAGAGAGGGAGAGTGTTTAGTGTGTGTATATGTGTGTGTATTTCGGGCAGAGGGAGTATATAATTTTAATTTCTTTTTTTTCTTTTTTTTATTGTGTGTGTGTACACGTGGAGAGAGGGGGATAAAAGAAATAAGAGGGAATAAAAACATGACACATGTGTGGTACATGTTTAAAGGGATCTGATATTTATTTTTAACAGGTATTTTACTATCTTGCCCTTCCCTTTTAGTTGAGGATATTTTCAACTAGGGGCAGATATTGTCTTTTTAATTTCCCAATTTATATTTTCTTTTAAATGGTAGTTTCATTTACCATTCTCATTTACAAATAAATCTGAAATTTGTCCCCGAATAATTTCTCTAGATATGCTTTAATTTCCAGATTTATTTATAAGACTTTCTAAATGTCAAGTAATATTCCAAGGTTCTAAATATTCCCTTATTTAAATTTATCTTGAAACTTAAATTTTATCTTACTAATTATTTTTCTTTATTTTCTAATAAAAATAACCGTTAAAATTTATTAAAGATACCTAAATCATCATAAATTTATTTTTAATGCTTTTTAATATTTCAATAACATTTCCTAAATTTTAAATAATTCCTTATTTTCTCTTTTCTAAAATTTGGGGTGTTACATAAAAGGCTTCATAGTCTTCTTCAACTTTTCGATGTCTTTCAGCCCTCCTATAATCTTCTTCAACTACACATGGGAAGAATTTAGGGTGGTAATCTTGATAATACTCTTTTTTTCGTAATGGTAGTTGTCAACATACCGGTATTGATGACAACTAGTGTAGTCATATTGTTGTTAATAGTTTGGATATTCATATCAGTATTCATCACATTCATATCATCGATAGCTTTCATACTCATGTCGATGCTAAATGTGCCAAGGTGGAGGGTCGTATTTGCATCGAAGTTCTTGACATGGGCACCTTTAAAACCCATAGTTACAATTGTATAGCATGTCTCTTAGGGTTTAGAGTGGTTCTAAAGACTTAGAAAAGGCTCCCAAGTTGCCTTCACCAACATCCTACTTAATAAGTCTATCCCTCAGGGAACTCTACAACTCCACATGGATTACTCTTGCAAAATAATTAACAACCTAAACGAGATGTTCACAATAGCCTCCGAGGATGTGACCTAGGTATAGGGCCGAATTAGGGGGGCAAAAAGCTTATAAGATGACAAGAAATAAATTAGGAAAACAAAATAATTAAAACAATAAAGGATTTTTTCACAACTTTTTTTCTTTTTTTCACCTTTTTTCAATCTTTTTTTCTACAGCAATCTTTTTTTCTTTTTTTCACCTTTTTTCAATCTTTTTTTCTACAGCAATCTTTTTTGCTTTTTTTTTATTTTTTTAACTTTTATTTGCTTTTTTTCCTACAATAACAAAATGAAATCAGCAATAAATGAAAAAAATACCAAACGATGCCTTACAAGGATAAAGTTTGACACTTTCTCCCCAAACGTTTTTGAATGATAATCCTTGGCTCAAGGAAGGTCCTGTAAGGAGAAACCACGCACAAATAGCATGAACAGTGAAAAGAAGGTCGCGATGATAGAGTTTAGGCAATAGAAGGGAGGTGAAGCCTGGCTCTGGATAGCAACTGATGCAGAACGGGAAGGGGAAAAGGGAGATGAAAGAGAATATAAGAACAGAAGAGAGATAGAGAGATAGAGCAAGGCAAAAGATAGAAGAGAGAGAGAGAGATAGAGAATTTAGAAGAAAAGAAGGGAGAAAGAGGTAAAGGGAAACTTGATATTCTTATTATTCAAAATCAGAAGCTTATAATGCAAATAGTTGAGGTACTATTTATAGGCTTCAACATAACTCTAAGAATTAATGACAGAACATTCTAGAAATTAAAACTAAATGCAAATGACAATTAATTCTAATTGATAACAATCAAATCAAAACGAAAATAAAATATTTCTCTAATAATAATTATAAAAAAATCTCTTGAAAATCCCAACAAATCATATTTTTCTGATTTTCATATCCCATCACCCTCCCCACCTCCCACCCCTCTCCTTCAAAAACACCCAACCAAACAAACATTTTTTCTCTCCACTTAATATCTTGGTTGTGACTTGTGGTAAATACAATTTAGGAGTATCTCTAGGCTCTTCTACCAATATGCTACATATAGTAAACTAGAATACCAAAATGCTATAGGGACAAAAATTTTTACCAAGATACTACATTTAAAATTGTTCTTTAGGTGAACGATTTTATAGTTGTGAAGAAATTTTTCAAGCAAAGAACGATTTCAATTTGATGTGACAAGTATTTATCTCTCGTCATGATGATACGATATGTTGTCTAATTTTTCTTAAATTACCATATCTCCTATGTGTGAGTTAAATAAATGGAGAAACAGTCTTTTTGGTACAAAATAAAAGATATAGTTACCAAATTTGATTAAATTTAGGATATAAGTCAGTTAATATGATATGTTTTTTTTTTTCTAAAATACTTAAATCATCTTCCTTAATTTCCTTTATTTTTCTCACTCGATTATTGTTGAGGGAGTAATAGTGAGAGCAACTTGGGTAAACAGAGGAAAAATATTTAGAAATATCTCCTATATTTTAAAATCAAGATCAGCTCTATAAAAGTATTTTATATTAAGGATAAAGGAGCAATAATTACATTAAACACCAACAAACATCATAGAATTTTAAAAATATTTTGAATATAGTATATTTATACAATCATAATTAAATCGTCCTTAATTAGGAGAGGCCTTATATTAAATAATATTAAAATATATGTTGCTTTAAAATTTAATTAATATACACCATTTCCAAATTGTGTGATTATTATTGGTAAATATTTTTAAAAAGAGTTGATCTTGATTTTAAAATACAAGAGATATCTCTAAATTTTTTCTATTGTTTACCCAAGTTGCTCCCACTATTACTCCCTCAACAATAATCAAGTGAGAAAAATAAAGGACATTAAGGAAGATGGTTTAGGTATTTTTCAAAATAAAACATATCATATTAACTTACTTATATCCTTAATTTAATCAAATTTGGTAACTATATCTTATATTTTGAACCAAAAGAAGTATTTCTCTATTACTATATCTTATATTTTGAACCAAAAGAAGTATTTCTCTATTCAGCTAACTCACACATAGAAGAGATGGTTGGTTAAAAAATTAGACAACACATCGTATCATCATGAGGAGAGATAAATGCTTGTCACATCAAACTGAAATCGTTCATGGAAAGAACGATTTCTAAAATCATTCTTATGTAAACGATTTTTGAAATCGTTCTTCGCATGAAGTTTTCTTCACAACTCTAAAATCGTCCATCTGAAGAACGATATTAGGTGTAGTATCTTGGTAAATACTTTTGTCCATGTAGCATTTTGATATTTTTGTTTACTATTTGAAGCATATTGGTAGAAAAGTTGTATCTCTCCTAACCTTTCTCTCTTAAACCCTATTCTCCTACTTCCCTTTTTATAATGAAATTTTAGGAAAAAGGGTTAGGCTCACTCGTAATCCAATGGCAGGGCTCTGAACTCATGATCCACTAGGGTCTGTCTTGTGGATTGCTCTAGAGCATGACAAGTAAGACTTTTTTCTGTTCACATAGGTAGGTTTCGCCCAATTTTATTTAGTTGTGAAGACGTCTCCCCAAGCTCCGCGACTGGAATCTCAACTAAGTGGTACTCTTCAGGAATTGAATACTTACCAAGATGGTACAATGTCCAACTCTTTCACCAATTGAACCCATGGACGATGTATCCTATTCCCCTACTTCCTTCTTCTATAGTTCTATGTGCTTGCAAATCAATTGGAAAAAAAGAAGAAGAAAGAGTTACAAAATTGTCTGTATTTTAATATTATTTTAATATTAATGGATAGACAATGCATAAAATTAAAATTATTAAGTGAGGGATAGAATTTTAAAACAAAAAGGTTTCCATGAAAAATGGGGGACATTTGGTATAGTCTAAAGTTTTGTACTAAGCCTCCATCATCTACGTAGTTGTATGATTGAACAAATATGAATGTAACAATGAAAAACAATATTTCATTTTATGAACAAATATTTAAAAGAAAAAAGTGTACATATATACACACATGAGTGTATATCTGTAAATAAAAAATTTTAATCAATTTTGTAATTTTAATTAAATACATTAATAATATTGTTGTGATCCTCTTAATTGATTGCATTAAAATTTATTAGGTAAAATAAATACTTACATTTTGATTTTGAATATCCATATAATGGATATAATGAAATGAAATAATTATTAATTTTTAATTAAATTTTAGTTTGTAAAGAGCAGGAGAGATGAGAGAGAGTCCATTGGTTAAAAAAAATTAATTATTTTCCCCTTCCAAATAATTTTTTTTAAAGGTCCTTAGGAGTAATTAAACTTTTTCTTGGTCCCTGCCGTAATTTCCCTATTAAATTCTTAGTTATGCAAACTTAATTATTATTTTTAAATTTTTAGAGTTTAAATAGATACGTTGGACAAAATAATTTTAAAAATGTATGTCCCGAAAATTCAATGAATTAAATATTAATATAACATGGGATAAATCAATAAATATGATATATGCTTATTTTAATTTAAATTTTATATCTTTCAATATAATATTCTTAGAACGAATATTTCATTGTTATCATATCTACTCATTGATTATTTAAAATTTTTTTATTCTTGAAATATAATTACTAATATTAAAAAATCTTTAATGAAATGTTCTTAACAGTATTAAAAATTGCACCAAATTATTAATTTTAAAAATTGAAAGTCTTTGTAATTTTCAATCCTTCCCATTCGTAAGGGCAGGCGAGAAACGCCTCTTTTATTCTTTTATTCTTTTTCTTTTTTTTTCCCGGTTTTTTTTTTCTCTTTCTTCTTGCAAAGTTCGTTTGGTGACCCTTCTCTATCCTCCTCTCTATACCTGCATAACTAGGTTCCTCCTGCTTCCTATTGGTTTTTCTAATACTAACCTCAAAGTTGTGAAAAATAGAGCTGTCATATATTGTTTACTTCTTTCTAATCGATTTCTCTAATCTAGGCTTGTATTTGGGAATGTATGTGTTGTTGAGAAATTGAAATCTTGGGTAGGGTTTTCTGTTTTCATGTGATTTGGAAATGGGAAAATCGCTGCCGATGGTTTTACAAGGAAATGGATAGTTTGATGCCCTATTGTAGTTTGTAAACCTAGTAGAAGTCCAACTTTTGTCATTCTGTTAATGGGAATGTACTTTAATGCATGGTTCGAAAAACCGGACCGGACCGGACCTGCCGGTTCGTCCGGTAAACCGGCGAACCGGACCTGCGTCCGGTCTGGTTCATACACTAGCCCGAGGAGACGAACAACCCGGAAAAATCCGGTTTAACTCGCCTAACTCGGCCTTGACTCGGGAAAACCGTCGAGTTGGACTAGTTGCCCGGTTTCTTCAAAATGCCCTTCGAAGATCGCTGATGGAAGCCGAAGAAGGAAGGGAAGAAGACGAGAGGACTAGAAGAAAAAAAGAGGAAAACCTGGGACTTAATTAAGACATTTTCGGCTACATCAAGAGAAGATCTGAAATTTGAGAGGTTGAAGATGACTTATTGTAGGCAACAAAAAGATACCAGTGTTTGAGAGAGGGATCACGCCTGATAAAACGTAAGTGCAAAGAGATGATGAAGATTGCGGTGCGGCTGTGATGTGATGCTGCGCTTAGTGTGTGTAGCTTAAATGTTAGGGTTAGGTTGATTTATTTGGGCCGAGCCTCTTTTAACTTACCAAAGTAAATGTATACAGGTCGTAAAGATTTTACAAAAATTAACAAAATGCTTTCATATTTTGAAAACGTATTATACATATGAATTCAACCTATTTTTTCTTCTAGATAAAAAAATTCTTCAACCTCAATTTCGAATTCTAGAACTCCATTTGTAAAATTATTTTTCATTTATAAAACATTCGCAGTTGAGTTTTCAGTTTTTAGTACTTAAAATATTTTACAAAATATGAAATTGACTTAAAAAATAATACATAGATGTATATATATAATCAAATATTTGTCTGAAAATAAAATAGGGAATCAAAGATGATATTTTAACAAACTAATTTAAATACTCAAACTATATAACAAAATATACATAATTTTATTTAAATTATATTATTTTAAATACGATCGGTTTGACCCGACTTGACCCCGGTTGAACCACTAACCCTTAAACTAGTGCTTTGTCCTGTTTAATGTCCGATCCAGTTTTTTTTAACCTTGCTTTAATGCGCCTTTCTTTGTACGTTGGTTGGACAGTTTGGTTTTGAATTTTAGTTCAAATGGCTTTTGTTTAAGAATTTTTTTGATACAAATTTTTGGACTTCAGTGGCGCTTGATTCCCTGCAGTTGAATAGGTATTGAACAGGCTTTTGGAACATTCTAACTTAGGTGAGGTCCGTTTGGCGAGACTAGGTTGCACTTATGTTAATTGGCCACTAGCATATGACTTTCATTACATTCGCTGCTGCTTCAGCTGGCAATTAGAATGTTCCAATCAACATACAAAACAATCGGTTATTTAAAGTTTTGATCGCATTTGTAACACCCAACAAATAAAAAAAAGAAATAAGAAGTCATAGATATTATTTGAGAATTAAAAGCTTTTATGAACAAATTTATGAAATTCAAGATATATTTAAGGATTATTAATGGTTATTTTCTTCATAGAAGAAAAATAATTAGAGGATAAATTTTAATCTGAGAATGTGAGGGAAATTATTTTGAGGATTAAAGACATTTATAGTGAAAGAAAATCCCTAATTCAATTAAAAAAAGGTTAAAATATATTTTTGATCCTTTATGTTTACATTAAATTTTATTTTTGTTTTTTAAATTTGAAAAGTATATTTTTAGTCATTTTTTGTTAACACCAGAACGATGACTCATCAAATCTAAAAGGGTTATTTTATAATTAAATCCAGATAAAAATGATTAATTTTTAAAATATAAGAATAATTACACTAAAAAAATTTTAATTTGATCATATTTTATCAACATTTAATCAGATTTACCATTTAAATTTATTGAATCAGCATTTTCCGTCAAGTGAAACTAATGATATTAACAAAAAAGGATTAAAAGTGTGATTTTCAAATATAAAAGACTAAAATGAAACTTAATACAAATATAAAGGATTAAAAGTATACTTTAGCCAAAAGGAAAAAAAAATCCCTAATGAATATAAGGATTTAATTCTAGAAATTATTCTAAGAAGAAGGGTAAAAATGTCATTTCATCTCCTTATACTTCCTCCTATCCAAACTATAAGATCAAGTAGATTATTTTTTTTTTTTTTTTGTGGAGATTAAGGAAGTCAAACAGACCACTTAATTTTAACATACATCACATATAATTGGATTATAGGTTAGTTTACAAATAAGATAAATTAATTTTGATAAAAAAAAAAAGATAAATATAGATATCTTATATTAATTAATTAATTTAAAAAAAATCTTGATATCCTATAAATAGGAGAAGAAACTACTTCGTTCGTTCATTCAACGTTACCTTCGAATCTTCGATTCTCTTCTTTGTTGAGGCAGAGAGAGAGAGAGAGAGAGAGAGAGAATCTGAGAATGTGAGGGAAATTATTTTGAGGATTAAAGACATTTATAGTGAAAGAAAATCCCTAATTCAATTAAAAAAAGGTTAAAATATATTTTTGATCCTTTATGTTTACATTAAATTTTATTTTTGTTTTTTAAATTTGAAAAGTATATTTTTAGTCATTTTTTGTTAACACCAGAACGATGACTCATCAAATCTAAAGGGTTATTTTATAATTAAATCCAGATAAAAATGATTAATTTTTAAAATATAAGAATAATTACACTAAAAAAATTTTAATTTGATCATATTTTATCAACATTTAATCAGATTTACCATTTAAATTTATTGAATCAGCATTTTCCGTCAAGTGAAACTAATGATATTAACAAAAAAGGATTAAAAGTGTGATTTTCAAATATAAAAGACTAAAATGAAACTTAATACAAATATAAAGGATTAAAAGTATACTTTAGCCAAAAGGAAAAAAAAATCCCTAATGAATATAAGGATTTAATTCTAGAAATTATTCTAAGAAGAAGGGTAAAAATGTCATTTCATCTCCTTATACTTCCTCCTATCCAAACTATAAGATCAAGTAGATTATTTTTTTTTTTTTTTGTGGAGATTAAGGAAGTCAAACAGACCACTTAATTTTAACATACATCACATATAATTGGATTATAGGTTAGTTTACAAATAAGATAAATTAATTTTGATAAAAAAAAAAAGATAAATATAGATATCTTATATTAATTAATTAATTTAAAAAAAATCTTGATATCCTAT
Source organism: Mimosa bimucronata (assembly GCA_037074515.1). NCBI lineage: Eukaryota > Viridiplantae > Streptophyta > Magnoliopsida > Fabales > Fabaceae > Mimosa > Mimosa bimucronata. The sequence goes on from CM073446.1 coordinate 11,872,848, forward strand.
AAATAGGAGAAGAAACTACTTCGTTCGTTCATTCAACGTTACCTTCGAATCTTCGATTCTCTTCTTTGTTGAGGCAGAGAGAGAGAGAGAGAGAGAGAGAGTTCGACCGCCGTAGGTTTCTTCACGCCGGTAAGCCTCCTCTTTCCATTTATACCCTTCGTTTCTTTGATTAAGGGCGTTTTCGAAAGAGGGGTTCGAAAGGGTTTAGTTCTTTTGGGGTTTTAAGCCAATCAAATTGAAGATAGAGTTTAGGTTTAGTGTGTTTTCTTGAACAAGTTTAGCTTGTATGTAATTCTTTTGGTCGGATTGCTAAATTTTATATGGTTGCTACTGTTCATGCTGAAGCTCTTAGATTTTTGACCTAAATCGAAGCTAGTCAGTGATTAGAAGCTTGTATGAGTATATATGAAGCATTATTGGTTGATTTTGAACTCTTCCCTTCTTGCTTTGCTCTGGATTTCTGATTGGGATTTTCAAGTGGGGTTTTTCCATTTATTAATTTTTCTCTTGTTTAAAAAGACAGAAACAGGGGTTCTTAAATATTGTTTAATTTATCATGTACTTATTATGTATTGTCTTTGTCCAATGTTTAAAGGTTTCAATTTGGCTGAAAATGTCTGGGGAAGAGGAAGAAAATGCCGCTGAGCTTAAAATTGGTGATGGTAATCATGTCTTTGATTTTTCTTATATTACATAGGCAATCATATATATTATTATATTGTAAATGTTTAACTTAGGTAGGTCCTTTCACCTTGCTTGGCATTTAAAGAATTGTGAGATTCTTATTTTGTTTTTTATAAGCTGTGTGACATGGTATATAATTCAGATATATCTTTTTTCATTTGAATGAAGTTGTTTTACAGTAGCATATCTTTATTTTTTGTGTTGCATTTTGTCAGAGTTTTTGAAGGCAAAGTGCTTGATGAACTGTGAAGTTGCATTAATTCTTGAGCACAAGTATGAGCAGCTTCAGCAGACTTCTGAAGATCCTATGAATCAAGTTTCTCAGTGAGTATATAAAGTTTACTTGGTTAGTTTGACGTAGAGGTCAGGCGTAAGCTTCTTAAGAGAGCTATTAATTTTAAATATCAGTGAAAGGCTATATATATTATGCCCTGCATCCAGTTCCCTCAAAATCTATTCTCATCCACTGATTGAACTAGATAATTCACTGGAAAAGGGCATCCATATCAACCTTATGGGATGTTTGGTACGAGGGATTTGAACGGGAGGGGAGGGTGAGGGAAGGGGAGGGGAAATTTTTGAGTTGGATTTAAAAAAAAAAAAATTGAAGTAGAGTTATAAAATTTTAACAAATATAAGATGAGAGGTAAAATAGTAATAAAAATTAATTAAAAACTTTTAACCTCATTTCTCTATGTATTTTTAAATCCGACTCAAAACTCTTGCCTCCCATCATACCCAACAGCCTTTAATTATGTTAGTGCTGCATACCATGTCTTCTGACTTGTCTTATCTGCAGCAAGCCAATTGGCAATAGTAACAATTGACATCAAGAGAGAATGACAGTTTTTGGCTGGAAAGCTTTTGGCACATTAAATGGTTAACTTTTTTCCTCTTTTTCTTTTTCCTCAGGGTATTTGAGAAATCATTGCAGTATGTGAAGCGCTTCAGCCGCTATAAAAATCCAGATGCTGTCAGACAAGTCCGAGAGTATCCTTGAAAACTATGTTGAATCTGACTTACAGTTCCGTTCTGTGATACATTCACCTTTGATCAAATTATGTTAGAGTCTCTATTGTTATCTGCTTCACCATACTAATTTATTTTCACCTATAACTTGTTTGACTATTCTGTTTTCTTGCTTGAATCTGGAGTTTTCTTCTTTAAATAATGTTTTCATCTGTCATCCATAATAAACTCCAAAATCTCCAATATTTTTACCATGCATTCAATGATTATGGCGTTCCAGTATGTATCAAATAGAGAATTATAAATCTACGCAAGTCAATTGTTCATAAAAAGTAAGTCATGAAAATAATGAATTTTCATATAAACTTTCATCGTAATTGTGATTTGTGACCTTAATTGACATACAGAATTCTAAGTAGATATCAATTGGCTGAGTTTGAGGTAATTAATTCTTTCCCTTCACGAATTCTGTTCACGACGAAATTTCTCATATTAAAATAAAAGAAATTTTAAATGTTTTGATGCTTTCATGCAGCTGTGTGTCCTTGGAAATCTTTGCCCTGAAACAGTTGAGGAAGCTATTGCAATGGTGCCCTCTATTAAGGTAATTATCATTTTCTCCCCCACCCTCTTTCTGCTTCTACTTTTCTTCAGAGCTGTTCTTGCTTTAGTAAATATGGTTCTTGAACCCTTTCTTGGTGTCGGCATGAACCTATATTTTCTCCATAATCAACCTGATATGAAGTTGTTTCTTCTATTTGAAGTAGGTTAAGTAAATAATAATTATCCAGTCTATCATATGATTGTGTAAAATGGATTATGCTCTATCTAGAGTTACTCATTAGTAGACTTATTCACAAATTCTGCTTTCAATTATAGCGGAACTGGGTTGGTGGATCCTAAGTTTTTCTCACTTCTAAAGATATTAGATCTATCCTTGTTGCTTAATGCCTCATTGTTTTTACCTGCAGACTAGAGGACGGTCTCATGATGATGATGCAATTGAGAAAATGTTGAATGACTTATCGCTTATCAAGAAATTTGAATAAATACTATTCCAATTATCACCCATAAGTTATGGATATTATGTGTTTTGTAAGCTGTTATGTACTATGGGAAGCTCCTCTGTGGCCTTGACTACAAACAAGGATGCTTCTTAATTTTGTAGACCTATACCTATCATGTGACTTCAATCAACATTTATTTATAATATAACTTAATCAGTCCCTTATTTTTGAGTTTGTAATGTGTTTTATTTCTTAAACTGATGCTTGTGATTTCTACTGATTTGATGCTAAAATTCCTTTGATCGTGCCAAAAGATAGTTGTAAAAATAAAATAAAATAAAACGACAGATTAATAAAATATATTGACTCTTTGTTGCAATTTGGACAAAAAATGAACTCAATTGTGGGAAAAGTCAATGTGATAATTGGCCCCTAAAGTTGATTGACAATCAAAGAAAAAATTAGGAAAAAATCTTGTAGATTTATGGTGATTGGATCCAAATCCAAGTCATCATTGTGAGTGAAAAAAAGGGGTAAAAATCGAATAACTCAAAAAAAAAAAGGAAAAATATCAATTTGAATGTGGTGTTGAATGAGTGTGACGGCATTCAATGGGAAAATCAAAAGAAAATGACAAAAAGGGAATAATTTCAATTGAAAGTGATCACTAAACAGAAGCAAAACAATTCCATTGATTGATTGTTGCCAACAATCCCAACATGCACTCAACGAAAATTAAAGAAAAAAATAATAAAAGTTAAATAATAAAATAAAATTGTAATAAATGCGGCAAATCCTAAGTGTGATTGATATAAATGAGAGTATGCAAGTACAAAGGAGTTGAGAGAGAGGAGAGATAAGAGCAGAGTTTTGGAAAAGGCTCGTAAGAATGGGTGATACAATATTGCTCATTTGTATTATTGAACTAGTAAACAAAGAAGGGAAGGGGAAAAAAAAGTAAAAAGCATGCCCCAAATTCCTGGGCCTCCTTCATTTTCCCTGAAATCCTCCGCTTCCTAATTGAACAAGGAGAACAATGAATAACATTCAAGAAACCACATCGTAATTCATTAGACATCCAAATCCAAATCCAAATCCAAAATTACAAGAAACCAGATGAAATATGGGTATGTAGATACATTGTTTAAAAAGCAGGACCGCCATTTAAACCGGAGGGGTAGTTGACCCGGTGTAGGACTGGGTCAACCAGCCAAAAACCGGCCAACCCGGTTAAAACCGGGAGGTTGAACCAGTTGGCTTCCCCCCCCCCCCAAATATGGTTTTTTATTTTATTATAATTCACCTAATTACTAACTTTCACTTCACTCAATTTTAGAAATTAGGAAACTATAATACTTTAAATGCTATTTTACTTGCATATGTTTAATATTTAATTGTTGTTGCTTTTAATATTGGTATTTTTGTCTGTGAATTGTAGAATAATATTTATTTTCATGTGTAATCAACTAATATTTTCTCTTTTTCCCTCTATAGAAACATTAAAATATTCATATTTGATTAATCATGCATACCTATCGATATTTACATTTTGATATTAATGATTATTAATGTTAATATCAATAAAATATTTAATATAACCAGTCTGACCATTAACCTTTGAACCAATGCCTCATCCAATTCTATACCCGATCCGTTTATTTGAACCTTGTGTAGATATATTCTTCTATCAAGAAAGCTTCAGATCAAACAATCTGCACCTTCTCCTCCCTCACTATCTTGTCCGCAAATCTCGACAACCTTCCGACAATTTGTCCATTACAGTTAAAATCTCGCTTAATACCACAATTTTCAAACACAAATCGAACAGAAATAAACATGAAATTAAGATAGAGAGGGGAAAAAGAAAAGGAAGTACATTGATCGATCGAGTTTGGGGTCGATGTTGACGATAGTAGTAATGCATTGGGAAGAGGGAGAGCTCGTCATGCTTCGCATCTTCAAGAGCTATTAGCTACATGCAATTTTAGAAGAGAAAGGAGATTGAGGGGCGATTATTTAGGGTGGGGGAGTTGGTAAAAACATGCAGAAACCAAGGAAACAATAATCTAGTTTGAGTTGTGCCTAAGGGCAGTGTCCTTAAGAGATATTACACAATCCCCTCAATTGAATAGATTGCGGTACTCTCCAGGATTAAACGAACTCATCTGTAGTGATACAGGGTTCTAGAACTGGCGAAAGATTAACAACTCAGTAGAAGACAACCGATGATCCATCTTCTCTCTTCTCTCAAAAATCTGTTCTCCTTAACGGTGTTGTAATTAGGGATATTTATAGATAATAAAGAGATACCTTGAAGTGGTGCCTCTTGAACCACTATGTCTCTTCAATTCAATAGTCACAACTATATGTTTAATTCAAGAACTTCACATATTAATTCAGAATCAACATGAACTCCTTAATTTATAAGGACACAACTTTTCAAAACACATCTCTCCATTTCAATAATACTAGAGAGACACTTTTTTTGATACACTCACACATTATTTTTCCAACAGGCAGGGAATGGTTTACACTTTAAAAATTATAGATCTATAATTTAGGAGCTAAGAACAACAAGAAGAAGTAGATGGAGAAGTGTCGAGAAGAAGGTCCCTGCCATTGATGTTGAATAGAGATATATAAGTGATATGGGAGGAAGAAAAGCTGAGAGAGAAAGAAGGGAGTTATGATGAGGTGTAAACAAGAAAAAAGAAAGCATTTTTTGGTCTACTAACCATTAACCGTTAGGTTTAGTTGATACAAGATTTAAATTGCCTCATTTTTCAAATCTTCGGGGTACATTTGACCCCTCAAAAACTTTTTAGTGCCCATAGCCAAATCCAAAAAATTCCAACGCAAAAATGCTATTTAACCCTTGTATATTTCAGCTAAATTAGATTTTTCTCCCCCGTACGATGCACGGAAGTTAAAATTAAAAATGAAATGAACTAAAGAATATAATTTTTCTGAGTAACTATTTTATATCATGTTGTCTAATTTACTGACATATTTAAACACATTAATTATTTTGTAAATTTCATAAGAAAAATTAATAGTGTTGATTTTAAATCATATATATGTGTGTGTGTGTTTTAATTGTTGTCTAAAATAGTGACTTATTTGAAGATAATAATTAATTTGTATATCTGAAAAGTCAAATATTACATATTAAAAATTAATACATATAGACAGATTTTTCTATAAACAATATTACACTAAGAGGTGTGTATGTGATAAAAAAAGAATTAATATAGAATACCTTCTTAAAAGTATATATATGTATTTAATCACTGCTCAATATTATTAAATAACTTCTATATATTTATGTATTTAATCATTATTGCTTTACTCAATTTTAAGTAACTTTCAAAATTAAAAAAGTACATTCCCATAAGTAGAAGTATATGATGAGTAATGATTAATTATTAGCAATGAAATTTGAAATTAAGAATAAAACTTCCATTATGACTTTGATTATGTGAACATGTGGACCAATAATTAAGTGAAGATGATGTCATTGGACATGTGGACCAATAAGATTATTGCTAGGAGCTTTCAAGAAATACATAGATGGCCACTTTTTCCAATTGCACCCTTCATTAAATGATATGACTCACATTTTCAACTTTAAATCTCCATTAATGATAAGGGTAAAGTGGGAAAAAACCAAGTAATGGGGCGGTTGATGTAACACCCCAAATTTTGGAAAAATAGAAAATAAGGATTTATTTAAGGTTTTGTCAATATTACCAAAATATTAAAAAGCATTGAAAGTAAGTTTATGATGTTTAGGCATTTTTAATAATTTTAAGGCTTATTTTCTTTAAGAAATAAAAAAGAAATAATTAGAAGATAAAACTTAAGTTGGAGAAAAGAGATAATATAGATTTATTTAAGATCTTAGAGCGTCATTTAAAAATTAAAAAGCCTTATGAATAAATTGATGAAGCTAGGTGTATTTTTAATAATTTATAAGGTTTATTTTTTTTATTAGTTAAGGAAAAATAGTTAGGAAATAAATTTAAACAAGAGAATATTTAGAACCTTGGGGTATTATTTAGTATTTAAAAAGCTTTATAAATAAATTTGGAAATTAAAGTATATTTAGAGAAATTATTTTGGGGATAAATTCAGATTTATTTGTAAATGGTAATAATAAATAAAATTCCCATTTAAAGGAAAAATAGAAAAAGGGAAATGAAAAAGACAATATCTGCCCCTAGTTAAAAATATCTTCAGTTATAGAAGAATGGACAAGATGGTAAAATACCCTTTAAAAATATCAATCTTTTCTCCTCAATTTATATACTCCCACTTGTTCCTATTTACTACCTCCGGTCCTAATTATAAGAGCCAGTTGACTTTTTTTGGGAGATTAAGGAAGCAAATTAGACCCTAAATTTTAATATATGAGAAATGTAATTATATTATATGATAGTTTATAAATAAAATAACTTATTTTTGAGGAAAAATATAAATATATACAATTTATATTGGTGTATTTTGTATCTTTAATTTTTTTTAAAAAAATCAACTGACTCTTATAATTATAATTAGGATAGAAGTTAGTACATCACTCATCTCTCTCCCACTACCCGGATGCCATCTTCATCATTCATCATCGTCTCTCTCTCTCTCTCTATTTCTCTCCATTTTCTCTTCGTCCTCAGCGAGCTTCAGTGGCGGCGGCGACGATCTTCGACGACGGTGAGCTCTAATCAGCCACCCAATCGTGGATTTCGAATCTTGTGAGCCTCCTCTCTCTACCTCTACCCTTTATTTCTTCGTTTGAGGTCGTTCTTGAGAGTGAGTCCTATTTGAGTTTGGGGTTTCTGGGTGTTCTGAACTAATTAAATTGAAGATTAAGGTTAGATTTTGAGTTTTTCTAAAGAAATTCTGACATTCTTGAAGTTGTTTGGTCGGATTTCTCCAGTTGTTCTTCAGCGTTACTGTTCATCCGCCACTGTTCTTGCGATTTCTGGGCAGGAATCGAACAAAACCTCAATTAAAAGATGATTAGGAGCAAGATTAAGCTCAGAAAAAATATTGCACATTTGATTTCTTAAGTTTTTGGAATTTTTAATTTTCCTTCTTCTTCCCTTGTTCGTTCGAGCCGTTGGTTTAGGGGACTACAATTGGTGTTTGATAATGATAAGATTAGGATAGAATTAATATATGATTTTTCACATTAACTTCTGTTGAAACTTGGATGATAATGGAAGAATATAGGAACGTATAATTGTTGTTGTTGCATATTGGGTTTTAGGATTTATGGAGTTCTGGTGCTTATCTCTGCCTTATGCAATTTTCTGCCCTGTTCTGGTTAATGTTTGGTGATGAGGAAGGAAGAATAATTGTGATTTTGAATGTGGTTGCTTGTTGTTTGAGTGTGAAACTGTGTAATTTTTACTCTCTCTTGGCTGTTCTGTCCGAAGAATTTCAGTGACAGGGAAGGGGAGTTTGTGATATTTAATTTAGTAAGATTGATGTTTAATTGGATGCCTGAAGTTGTGGTAATTTTTCCCTCTCTGTCAGTTGATTTCCGGGCTTCTTTGGCTGCAATGGGTGATGTTCCTTTGGTTTTAAAAGCTAATTATGATTTAATTGATGTTGGTGAACTAAATTGTGAATTTTACAATTTGTATTGAGTTAAACTTAATGTGTTGAAGTCTTAAAGTGCTAAGGTATATTTAAGAATTCATTTTTCCTAATTGTTGTGATTAATTGGATCTGAGATAGTGTGTTCATCTAAAAGGGAAAGGGTTTTGCTATTGGAGTCCTGAACTTGTATTGTTGTTCCTGTTCATGAAATCATACTTTGATTTCCTGCAATTTTAAAAGCCGAAGGGTGTTTATATGGGACTACGAGATCTATGTTCTTTGAGAGTATTCTTAAAAGTCTTGAGGTTCAAAATGTTGAAGCCTGAACTGAATGCTTTGAGAAAAATTCAGTGAAGTTTCTATTGGTAATTATCTGAATGTCACTGTCAAATGGCAAGAAAATTATTTAGATAATTTAATTATGATATTAAAGAATTGATAATGATAATGACTTAATCAAGTTGGATATAGTAATGTAATACTTTAAATGTCAAATATTTTAAGGTCATGGAGTGGAAAAAATGATGGGCATTTTAATGGTTGATCCTGTAATTGAATCCTCAATGATATTACTGTAACCGAAAAATGAAAATATAGTTCAGTCAATAAAGGCATATAAGGTATATTGAAATCAAGTTTTGTCCCTGCATGTTCCTTTTTGTAATGTATATGATTGATTTCAAATCTGAAATTTATTACTTTGCTGCTGGGTTCATTTTATATTGTGGCAGAAGTTATTAGATGATATTAAAGCCACTTGAGTTGTTGAATTATATATCAGAGTTATAATTTATCTTTGCATGTGTAATCAAACCCGCATGACCATGATCTGTTTTAGGTTCATTGCTGACTCATATATATATATGTGTGTGTGTGTGTGTGTGTGTCTAATCAATGTTGTTGCATGTTAAAAGAGAATCTTAAATTAATTTAAAAGAGTAATAGTCTTGATGAACCAATGGAAATTTAATATTTGATGCTTATTGAGTACGATTGATGCTTTAATGTTCTGTTGTATTGGCATTAAAGTGAATAAAGTTTATGGAAGTTCAAATTGGATAGAGAAAATATGATGAATGGTGAGAGGTTGCTATATGGTTATGAATGGGATAAGTATGCTTTCATATATGTGATAAAGGATCAAAATTCTGAATTTGTTTGGTGATGATTTGAAGACTGAAGTTTAAGTTCTAAAAAGAAAAGTTTCATTTTGTTAATGGATTGGACTTGGTAAAAATGGTCCTTATAGCTGTTATGCGTCATGAAGAAATTAATAGGGAAATTATGATTCTTTTGTGGCTAAAATGAAGGGGATGTGTTAATGTTAATATTTCAAAGTTTAAGATGTTGAGGTGAATTTGATGAATAATTCAAGTCGGGATTTTAAAGTTAATAGTGATTTGGGTATATGGGTTATGGATTGAAGGGATTGTTGATGTTTATAATATATATTGATGTTTATCTTATATGATATATGGTTGATGATAACTTTAAGATTTCAAGATGTTGATTTGCCTATGATTGCACTGATAATTGATCGAGTTCTGGACAATAACAAAAAGTTAAGTCATTGTTTGATGATTGCTGGAAGAATGAAATGGCTCTTATAGAAATTATTAATCAAACATTAAGAATAAGAAATATTGATTGGAAATTTATTTTAAATCCATTGAATTTAATTAGGTAAAATAAGTTGTTATATATGTTATTATATGATGTAAATTTGATTTAAAGTAATTAAAGATATATTGATGCATGTGCTTGTATATGCTTGTATTGTTTGATACTTAAGTATGTTTTGAAATGCTTTAGCTTTTATGTGTGCTTGTTGTTAATCGATTCTTGACATTTGTACGTGTTTGTATCAATTGAATTCTTGGTTTTCTTTATTAGTTATAGGAGAATTATATATAAGTTAAGTAAAAGAAAGTCATTCTAAATGTTGGTATTAAAGTGTATGATTATTTGGAAATGGAAGTAGCTAGCACTTAAAGTTAACAAGGGAAGGGTAGTAATATAGGATTGTGAGAGACGTAGCATAGGTATTAATTTATTATTTATGTATCACATGTAAATAAGTCCTGATAGTGGCATAAGTTAAGAAGGTCAGTGGAAAGGAAAGGAGCAGGATTAGGACTAAGTGTTGGTATCCAGGTAGCAGTTTCATTTAATATCATCTATCATGCATTAATAATTGCATAGCATCATTTATAAAGTTACAGTAAACTTCAGGGTCGAAAAGCCGCTCTAACCTTGTCAGAAATATTCAGTGTATTACTCGAAGACTAGAGGGTTAACTACCCCTAGTACAGATTAAATATAATCGAGAGGTTATATTCAGGAGGTTGAGCCTCACATCAGTGCCTTAAGCGTACTAATATACAAGGTTAATGTTTACTAGTAATAGAAATATAGAGTACGGGTTGAGTGTGGGGGCCCATAAAGGGTAGCATCCCTACCCAGAAAGACACGTTTATATTTATTAGTAACAGAATTACATATTTATGAGTTCATACATATTTATGAATTATTATGCATGATAATGAATGAAATGAACTGCATTAAATTGCTATTTTAGAGAAGCTGATAGATGGTAAGATGGTTGAGATAAGGCAGGAGTGCTGGAGGAAGATAAGACAAATAATTAATATTATATGTAAGAAAATAAGAATAATACTATAGTAGCCAAATATTCTAGCATTGTACCTGTATATAATATAAAAATTAAATTAAGTTTATTAGCAGAAAGCATAGAAAATATAATTGTATAAATTTATAAAGGAATTTTAAATTCCTAAGTATTATGAATAAAGAATAGATGCCCTAAGAGGATTAATGTACTTTTAATTGTTTTATGAACCACTCTGCTTTAGACAAAGTTTTAAATTGTTCAATTTGTACGAAAAGCTCATTCCAATAAAAAGAAGATAAGTTTAATGTCTGAAAAGAAAAAGTTTCAAATTTTTCATATTTTTGGGCTTTTGACACTGAACAGTGGTTCTAATTCAATTAAAATGATATATTATAGTAGTAAAAATTAAGGTGTTATAGTTGATGCCTTATATTTGGAATTAAAATTTTTATTAGTTGGTGCCTTTATATAATAAGAACCAGAGAGAGTACATATAATATTGCTAATAGTTGGATAAACTTTCTTCCAAGCTTAGTAGGTCCATGTGGTTACTTTGGCCAATGTATTCTTTTAATTTATGCATGTACATGTGACACATTGCATATATGTAATAAAAAATAAATAATGTTTTATATACAATATGAATTGTAAGCTGGCCCAAAGTGTTGATTGGGCCTTTTAGTCTTGCTGATTCCTTATTGGGCTTTTATAAGCTGTGTTTCGACACGCCCCTGCAAACGTAGAATTGGAGGCTTGATGATTTGGAGTTTGTCTGTAAAAGCCCAAAATTTTGAGTAAGAGTGTCTTAGTAAAAACATATGCAATTTGTGATCGTAATGGTGCATAGCGATTGAACAGAGAGTTGACAAGGACTTGATCTTTGACATAATGAACATCCAATTCAATGTGCTTTGATGGAGCATGGAAAACAGGGTTTGATGCCATGACTACCTCACTAAAAATATCATGCCCGGCACTGAGCAGAGAGACAACGATGACGAAGTTTTGAGATGATAAATTGATGATACCTTATATGTTAATATAAATCTTATTTTGCTACACTTCTCTTAACAGAATCGTGATGTTTTAAATGCAATTTCGTTCCTTCTTAATTGTTCATTTGGATGACTTGTTTGACATGATTGTTTTTCAGTTGGTTGTTGGAACATGTTTGATTAAACTGTTTTTCTAGGAAAACAGATTTACATTTGACAAATTTTTCTAGTTTTTTCGCTGCAGATTTGCCATAAGGAAATTCACTCTTCATATGATAAATTTCCTTGAGGAGTGTTTTTTAATTTTTTTTTTTTTTAAAAAAAGGTTAGAAAAAGGTGCTTCAATTTTAAAATGGTTTTTTGGCAAAAAAAATAAAATAAAATTAGTTGCCTCTAAAGCTATTTCAAACATTTCCCTTTTATCCCAACTGATTTATAATTCTTTCTTCAATCCATTTTATTTCCTAAATTTATAAATTATTAAAATCAAATTATCGATATTGATTACACATGTTAAAAGGGCTTTCATCTAACAATAGCCATGACTAAAAAGGGTAAATTGTTATTATAAAATAGAAAATCAATATGATAAAGTTGGAAATCTCTATTTTAACTTGAAAGCACAAGACTAATACTAACAATTTCGTGATACAATACAGGTATCCATAATTTTAAAATAAGGATTTTCAATTTTTATCCTAACAATTTCCTAGCTTATTTTAACATTTCACATGTAAAGCCAATTTAATTAGGGGTATATTTATCTTTTGTTCAAATTTGAAAATCCATTTGATTTGGGATTTTCATTATTCAATGGACTGATATATCCTTTTTCAATTTCACATGCATTTTCTGTCATTTTCTCTTCAAATAATAAATAAATAAAAAAAAAAATGTTCCTTCTTGACGAATGAGGTGTAACAGGGGAAGTGCCTCTTCTCTTCGATCCTTCCCTCTACTTCCTCAACCTTCTTTTTCAGTTTTTCATCCATCCATTTCACAAATTCTCTTTCGCGTATAGCCTCGTCGGAAATACTAGCAGAGTTCTCTGTACTTTCATCACTCACGCACGCAGGTACAATTTCTCTTTTTCGATTATCTACTTAATTTGCGAACCTATACCATTCATTAATTCTTCACAGTATATATAGTGAACCTATAACATTCCATATTATCATCAAAGCTCTCGCCCACTACCCTTTACTCTCTCTCTCTCTCTCTCTTCTTCTTCTTCTTCTTTTTCTTTTTCTTCTTCTACTCCTTCTTTCAGGTATGTATGATTTGCCTTTCTTTTGAAATCGTTCGAGCTAATACACTGAATATATTCGATTGGGCTATTTGCGTGGGATGCTTATGTTTGTGTTTACGATCTATGATGACCGCAAATTTCTTTTAATCAAAGCGCAAATATTTCTTTTAGTCCACCATTTCGTTTGCTTCCTGTCTACTCATATTTGCTCTACTTTATGTTTCTGCTTTCTCATGCTATAATTGTGGTTCCTTTTTAATCCATATTTCTGGATGTCCAGCTAGTTTCAGTGGCAAAAAACAACTCTGTTAAGGGACTATGGAACTTTATGATAATTTGGGAACAAAAGTTGTCTTTAGTGGCCAACAAGTGCAAGATCTCACTAGCGTTGTTTTACAAAATTTGTGGGTTTTAATCATTCTCTCAAAGAACTATTATTTATTATTTATTTTTTTACAGGTATAGGTTTGAATAGTTTTGTACTCGAAGGAGTTGAAATTAGTGAGAATGGGATCAAAACGGGAAAGGGGAATTACTAGTGAGTCGAAGGAGGAAGAGGAGCTTAAATTTGTGTCTGATTCTAAGAAGCAAAGATTGGTTGAGGAGTCTTCACCCTCTCCTCCTCCTGTTTCCATTGCAAATCCTCTATCTGGGTTGGCTAACAATTATGCTGATTTAGACGAAGAGGAAGTTTATGCAAGAAGGGAATCGAATGATACAGCTGGTGATAAGGTAAATGGTGACTCCAAGCGAAATGGGCATGGATTTGATGAAGAGGATGAGGAGGAAGATGAGGAGGATTTGAATGAACATTTGAGTGTGGGAAGGCACAGCCGCCATGTTGAGGCTAGGAGGGACTGCCCTTATCTTGATACTGTTAATAGACAGGTATTTAAGTTGTCTTCTGCATGGAGGACAATGAACTTTGCTAATTTGTGTTTTTGCAATGTACCATATATGGACTTGAATATTTGTGTTTGGTTCTTTAGTGTGGTTGGAAGATGGCTGTGACTATTTTCATTACTTGTGATATGGAGGTTCTAGTTCTTTGTCACCTTTGTTGAAATTTTATTTTTCACTTCTGTTGATACTTTGCAGGTTTTGGATTTTGACTTTGAGAAGTTCTGTTCGGTGTCCCTTTCAAACTTAAATGTGTATGCATGTTTAGTTTGTGGGAAATATTATCAAGGAAGGGGGAAGAAGTCTCATGCTTATACTCATAGCCTAGAAGCAGACCACCACGTTTATATTAATCTTCGAACTGAGAAAGTTTATTGTCTTCCTGATGGATATGAAATTAATGATCCATCATTAGATGACATCCGGCATGTTCTAAACCCAAGGTTGGTCTTATATATATATACACACACACATATATATTTTGCAGCTCTTGCTGTGGACAACTTTTTTTTTTCCTTTGGAACTTGTCTTTTAAATCATCAGCTGTTGGCTAGTAGTTACATATTATAAATTTGCTATTTCATATATGAATCATTAGCTGTTGGAGGATTCAAGAGCTTTATCCTTTTTAGAAGCTCAAAACTGAAATAGTGGGTTTTCCATAATTGAGCAAAAAAGAAGGTATATTTACATTATGAGTACTTATATTTCTTGTTTCTTTGGCCATTATTGTATTTTCTTGACTGCTTTGCTTTTGGCCAACATTCTGGACCGTCTGTTTTAAACATCAATTGTATTAGCACGTTTGTTTTTGTCGGCATTTTGACCTCTTGGTCTCCCCGCTTGTTAATCTTCTTTGTTGTACATGTAAATTATTCAATTTGTAAATCTTCTTGTTGCTTTATGCTCATTGTTTAATCACTACTTGCTCAGATGATTACCTATTCCCCCTATTCATCATTAATTGACTCATCTGAAGTTTTAACCTTAACTTAGTTTTATGGTTATTGTTTAGAGCACCTTCTAGCTTCCTATTATTACAGCATTTTTTAAAAGAGACGAGTTTTCTTTAATGAATGAAATGGTTGGGCACGTCTGAGTTCCTTTCTTTTGTTCTGCATGTAGGTTTACTAGGGAACAAGTTGAACAACTTGACAAAAATAAGCAATGGTCTAGGGCACTTGATGGCTCTAATTACCTTCCTGGAATGGTATTTCTTCATCTTGATTATATAATAACTGGAATTTCACTTATTTCTGGCTGGTCATTGAATGCTATTTCCTTGCATTTTGGTGTTGATTGTCATTTTTAGGTGGGACTTAACAACATCAAAGAGACTGATTTTGTGAATGTGACAATTCAATCCTTGATGAGAGTTACTCCTTTGAGAAATTTTTTTCTTATACCAGAAAACTATCAGCATAGCAAATCTCAACTTGTTCATCGATTTGGTGAACTCACTAGGAAGATCTGGCATGCGCGAAACTTTAAAGGACAGGTATGCTTTTGTTATATACATCGTAAATTCATTCTGATATTTTAGCAGCTAACTTGTAAATGCTTGTGTCTGCAGGTTAGCCCGCATGAGTTTTTGCAGGCAGTGATGAAAGCCAGTAAAAAAAGATTTCGGATAGGTGCACAATCTGACCCAGTTGAGTTTATGTCCTGGCTTCTTAATACACTGCATGCTGATCTAAAAACCTCAAAGAAGAATAATAGCATAATATACAAGTGTTTTCAGGTTCTTCTCTGATCCATTCTACTTTTCTTATTTATTGTTTACTGTTACTGCCTATGGTCCTTAATATAAGATCTACTTAACATGTGGATTAAGAAAATTAGTTATTTGTCAAAAATGCATGTGGATTTTCCTAAAATACTCTTTTAAATCATTTGTATTGAAACTAACCTTTGATGAAAACTCCCTTTAACATGTGCAATCTATAGGGATAATTTAGGGGAAAAAGTTGTAAACATGGGGGATAAAGTGAATTGAGGTATTATACTTAAAATAAAATTTAACACTCAACTAGCTCTTTTATTATGGACCAGGAGTAGTATATATTTTTCCCAGCTGCAACTAACTTGTGCTTGCAGGGTGAATTGGAGGTTATAAAAGAAATTCCTAACAAACAAATCACCGAGATGAAAGAAAATAATGAGGAACAAATCCCCAGTGACAAACTTTTTGATGGTAGCACTGAGCGGAATGCTTTGGTCACAGAAACTTCGAGGATGCCATTTTTAATGTTAGGATTGGACTTGCCACCGCCTCCTCTATTCAAGGACGTGATGGAGAAAAATATAATACCTCAGGTATTATCTGTGATGTAGTTCTGTTACATTGCCTCTGAAATCATATAGTTTCTATGACTTACTTTGACAAATGCAGCTTTGGGCAATGGATTTTGCATTTCCCATTTTGTTAGTTAGACTGAAATATCTGATGTTTATATAACATCACTAAATGCTATAACAATTGAGGATGCCAATTTCATTATGAATATTGTGAGCCATGATTGGTATGTCCAATCATGGCTGTATCTCGCAGAGTGTCACTATGTGAAAAAGCAAACTGAGCTGCTTGTGATATGTCCTTGATGGAATGTGCTTACGAATTTATGCCTACTTGCCTTGTTTAAGACTGATCTATTCTAAGTTATATCTTTCTCTTGTCCTCTCATTCTGCGTTCCCATAATTTTGCCAGTTTTTCGAGGTCAAATCCTAATCATGCCAGTTAACTTGATGTTTAGAATTTTCTGTATTGCATGCTAAATGATCAATGAATATCGCATGTCTTTTATGACAGATCAGGCATGCTAAATGATTAACTTCATCATCCTGTTGTGAGAATTTCTTACACGTGTTTATCAAGAAAATATTACAATACCTACTTCAAGAAGCAAGCCAAAGTTTTTTTTTTTTTTTTTTGTCTATTCTGTGTGATAAAATGAGTACGGGAACTGTCTAGAAAGCACAGATATGGGAGGATCTCATTTTGTTTGTCCTGCTTGATGGGTTTGGGAAAAAAGACCAAGTTTTGTGTGGTTTATTGGCCCAGAACATGATCGTTTGGCTTGTTTTATTGCTTTAGTTGATAGCATGGGTTATTGAGCGGGACCTCTTGGCCAACAATTTATCCAAAGATTTGGTTGTTGATAAAAGCATAATAGCATCGTGTGATGCATGTAGTTGACCCCTCCTAGTGGGATGAGGCTTGTTGATGTTGCATACATTGGCATGCATTATATAAAATGCTTTTCTTTGATAAAGCACCTAACAAAATACTTGTTGGCTATCATGAACTTCTTTTAACCGTGGGCCAATTACTGTTCTCAGAATCTTTGGATTTGCAGTTCGTGCTAGTCTCTGAGGTCCTGTAGCAGTAAACTCAAAAAAAGATTTGGTAGTTGATAAAGCATAATAGCATTATGTGATACATGTAGCTAATTCCTTCTAGTGGGATAAGGCTTGTTGATGTTGTATACATTGGCATGCATTATATTAAATGCTTTTCTTTGATAAAGCACCTATCAAAATACTTGTTGGCTATCATAAACCTTTATTAACCGTAGGCCAATTATTTTTCTCAGAATCTTTAGAGTTGCAGTTGATGCTAATCTCTGAGGTCCTGTAGTAGTAAACTCAGAATGAGCAAAGAATAAGAAAATCTTTTTTGTAATTTTATTTCTTTGGATTTATGATTAATGTCTTGAATTTTTCCATTATTTCCCATGGTACTACTTTGATATATATATATATATATATATATCTGTTTAGCTATATGGCAACCATTCCTCCAGGATCCTGTATTTCAATTAAATGAAATTGGGATGAAAACTGTCATATAAATAAAGTTAATTATTGCTTTTTGTTTCAAAAGCTATCAGTTAAAGATACATGGGAAGCCCACAGAGTAGCATTCTGAATAATCTGGCTGCACTGTTTCCCCCATGATTTTTGGTCCTCAACTTGATCAAATTCCATTTTCTTTTGACTATAGAAAAAAACTACTCATGAATTATAGGAGAAGAAAATATACCAGCACATCTTTTGTTATCAGAATGGATGAAAATGTAATGGAAAATAAATAAAAATAAAAATAAAGTGACTAAAATGGGGAGGGGACATAGGTTTGTGTGTTCAAAAGGTAAGAAGAATACTTTAGTTAAAATTAAAATTTTTAGAATTGGGAGTCATGATTCATGAGATCTTCTATGAGTGTGGTTGATTCCCACATATATGGTATTGGGTTTTCCCGTTGGAATGATAGTGCCAAGATAAATATGCAACCAACACTTTATGCTAAAACAAAGATATCATTCCCATCCTTTAACCCTGTTTTTACAGAGTAAGAATTATGATAAATTCTTAAGGACCTGCTTTTAAAACCTGATCTCCTAAATATACTCCCTTCTGCAAATGTGTTCCAAGCCCTATAGGCTAAAAGTTTAAGCTATTAGCCAAATTGCAATTCTATTTCCTTATTGCAAGCTTGCCACATGGAGCAGGAGCCAAGTGCCTTGGTCTAGATATAAGGTGAGAGTTTATGCATGTGACCAACCTTCGATCAGCCAACAGACCGTGTCCTGGTTAATTTCTACTTAAATTGATGCTCTTCAATGGCATAAAGTTCCAACACCCCAGTCCTATAAAATAATACAGCCCCAAAAAAGGCAAACACAATGTTATAGGGCTTTGGTCATTCCCCCCCTCACACACACTCAAATTATCTTGTAAAAGGAAAATAATGTAGCATTGTCAGACATATTATGGAAATTCTAGTTTAAATAACTCTATAAACAAATCCTCCAAAGGCCATTACCCACCATTTTTTCTGCCTTAAACTACGGTGCAGTCATATTCAGCTCAGAGTCTCATTTTTATGAATAGGGTTGCCACCTTTTGTTTAGTACTCCCACAAGGGAAAAAATATAAGAAGTGAGCATAATGTATTACTTTAACATATCTAATATATACTTTTCTACATGTATAGAACTTAATAGCTGATATGTCTGCTAATTAGGTTTTGTTTTCAGGTTCCACTCTTCAACATATTAAAGAAGTTTGATGGGGAGACTGTCACAGAGGTTGTTCGTCCTCATTTAGCTAGAATGCGATATCGTGTAACCAGACTGCCGCCATACATCATTCTACACATGCGTCGGTTCACGAAGAATAACTTTTTTGTGGAAAAGAATCCTACATTGGGTGAGACTTCATGTTGAAAAGCAGGCTTTTTTGGGAGTGATATGAAAAGCAGGCTTTCAATAATTTTAATCTGAATAGTGTGCTTATTCTAAGTTCATTTTTACCAACTCATTATCTGTTTCAGTTAATTTTCCTGTGAAGAACCTGGAATTAAAGGATTACATTCCCTTGCCAGCACCAAAGGAAAACGAGAAATTGCGTTCTAAGTACGATTTAATAGCCAATGTTGTTCATGATGGCAAGCCCGGTGAAGGATTCTACAGGGTGTTTGTTCAACGAAAATCAGAAGAACTTTGGTAAGCTCCAGTGCTTGACAGAGTGAAATCAATCTAAATAGCTTTAAAATATGGATGTCTATTTACAATAAATGGCTTTAGGATCAACAATTTTCCAGAATCTGTTTTTCCAAGAAAACCATGGTTTTGGTATAAGCTAGGGAGAACACTTCCAGTCATCACTTTTTCCACAAAATTCATTCTACTAAAAAAAAAAAAAAATCCACAAAATCTATTTTCCATAAGTTAATTCAAACACACCGTGGACTCACAATAAAAAACTTTTAGGTTTGAGATGCAGGATTTGCACGTTTCAGAAACTCTTCCTCAAATGGTAGCCCTTTCAGAGGCTTATATGCAGATATATGAACAGCAGCAGTAACATTGATAGAGATATATGGGTTATTTCCAGGCGAATTGGTTCGGGGTTTTCAAATTGGATGTCTGTTGTTGGAATATCCTTCAGAAGATGAAATGTACCAATCCCAGTTTGTCTGTTGAAGATGTTCAGACGTACTTAGGAAATTCAGCATAAACTTGTACCTTAATTGAAGTTTTGTTTTCTGTTGTAAACTTTTTATTGGTTAGCTCCTGTTTTTGTGAGCTTAGAATTGTATTTGAGCTGATAGGTTGCTTGAACCTGAATTACTAAAAACACTAGTTAAATACACTTTGCTTATTCCTTGATGAAACATCAATATGCTTCGTGTGTGAGTTCGTCGAATCCTGTTTGACATTGTATAGTGGTGGACATTCAAAATTTAGCAAAATTGTCGTATGCATTTAACAACAATAAAAAAAAAAACTTTGTTGAGGACCGGAGGGAGCAACACATTTTATTGTTTAATAAATTGCCCTTTAATTAAAAAAATTAGCATCAGAGTTGTATGTACAGTTAAATGGAAATGATAAATTCCATTTAAAATTTAAAGTAACAATCAAGCCCTTGAATAATGATATTTGGTTTAACTTAATCCCGCAAAATATTTTTTTGTTTTTTTTAAATTCTAAGAAGTCATGTGTACCTTCGAAATGAACGAGAAGCGCATTTACGTCATGGTACAAAAATCTCTGATAGTTCATTTTATTATATTTGAAAGATCCAGACTAACCTCTTATTCACCGGCAATTGCAGAACTCATAGGCCTTATTAATGGGTTACAATTATGTTAGAACTGAGGACATCAGAATATAGCAGTATTCTGTGATTGCTTAGAAGGTATCAACCTTTGCACCAGACGATGTGATGAAGACCACCCTTACAAGGACATTGTGCAGGACACCAGATATCTCTTAGAAATGGATAAAATGTGGAAACTAGGTTTTGTAATAGGGAAAATATTCTACTTGCTGATCATTTAGCTAAACTCTCACATAGTAATGCGGTTAATTTTTGTTGGAATGATTGCCTCCCTCCAAACTTAGTGGGGGAGGTGACAAATCAAGGACACCTCATTTGTAAGATGATTAGTCTATTTTGAATAATGACATCCATGTTTATATTCAAAAAAAGAAAGAAATAAGTTACTCCCTCCTTGATTTTTTTTTAGAAACTAAGGGTACAAAATAAATCACTTTAAATTATTCATATTTATCTTTTTTTTTCTCAAAACTACCACTCTGTTCCTTATTATAAGTTCACCCTAATTACTTCTCACATACCAAGTAGTGGAAGTTATAGCATTAAATATGTCATATTTTTAAACGAATTTCCAACTTTACCCTTATTTAAGAATATGCATCAAAATAATATTTTATACATTATAAACCTTCTCTCTCATCTTCCTTATTTCCAATATAGGGTAAAATAGTCATAGTAGCATTAATTGATCCCAAACTGGACTTATATTTTGAAAAAAAATTGTGGTAGTTGGACTTATAATAAGGAACAAAGTAGTAATTTATTTTACTTATAAACTAACCTATAATTTAATTATATGTAGTATATGTTACAATTTAATAGTATAATTTTCTTCCTTAACATTCACAAAAGAAAAAGTCAACTTTGTCTTATAATTAGAACTAGAAGAAGTAATTCTATTATCAATCATAGAAATGATATACATCTCTGTTCCTATTTGGAAGTCCATTTTACCTAATTCACGAATACTACTTAGTATTGAAAGGTAATTATGTCATTAAAGATGTCCATAATTAATCAATCTTTCTAATTTTATCCTTATTTAAGAATGAGTATCATTTTCTCTTTCTACATTTATCAACATTTTCTCTCATTTTAATGGGCAAGAGGCCTCTCCACTACATTGTTTCTCCACTTCGTCTCCACCATTGGATTTGCTTTCGATGGTGGTGGAGATCTAATATAATTGGAAAATATTACTTTCTATTTATTATTGATTATATAATATTTTTCAATTATAATAGATCTCGACAATTGAAAGCAAATCCAATGGTGGAGACGAAATGGAGAGGCCCCTCACCCCACATTAATAGGGGTGAAATTGTATCACTCAAGAATTGCTCCCAAAATAAACTTATAAATAAGAACATAGAGGTATAAAAAAAATTTAAAAGTCACAAACAAATACAGTCAATTTCTCAAATTTCAATTCAATAAATATACATATATATATATATATATATCAAAATTTAGGTAAACGGATTGAAGATTTATTTGTATTCAAAGGAAAGCATAACTATTTTATGAAAATCAACTTAAAGATTCCCTTCATCAAAACTATTTTTATACATAAAAGATGATTGACTATACAAATAATCAAATATGCAGAGAAATTGAAAGTTGTAAGTTATAACAGCTCAGTGATACAACTAATCTTTACTTTGACAAAAATCTTGATTTTTTCTATCTTGACACATGTTTTCTGATGGCAATAACTGTTCTTGGACCCGAGCAACTAGTTGAGAAGCTTCTCCATCTAACTTTAGGGGACGCCTCTCCAGACTCTGAAAACAATAAGATTAGCCCATGGTTTTATATCCCAGCATCATGTGGTGGAATATTGGATAAGAAATAATCATGGTTTAATTGTATATCTATGATCTTTAGATTCATCCTCATATTTATTATTTGTAAGACTTTGGTTAGGTAGTTGTTATCATTATAAATACTATAAGTAGTTTCAGATCTCATTATGACGGTAAACTTGAATATCAATCAGATCACAGCTATTTACTCGGCTCTCTCTTCTCTCCTGTCTCTTCCCTTTCTGCCCCCCCCCCCCCCCCCTCCCAAAAAAAAAAAACCCTTCCTCCTTCCCGTTTTACATCAGCTTGGTTACATACAAAACAAATATCAAAAGGAATGATTATTACCTCAGAAGTCCACAAGCAGTCACGTGCTTTGCGAGGAATTATATGGATATGAGTCTGAAAATTGACATGTTCAAAAATAGAATTAGCCATGTTGAACATTTTTAAACTGAATTCGCATACAAATTGTAATGTCTTATTCTTAAATAAAAACATCTCACATGAAATATAACTTGCCCGGCAGCTTTCCCATTGTTAACCAACAAGTTGAATGAATCTGCAAAATTCCAAATATCCATAAAAATTGAAGTGGAATAATCTGGTCAACTTCATAGACTCACTGGCCAGCTTCTTAATCTTGCAAAAATAATGTCTTAAGTGATTTCTTTGAAGTTTCAAGAAAGTGTCCAAATATGATACATTCTCTAGCACTAAATATATGACATATTTACCTAATTTAATTAGATTAGAGTTCTTAATTAAGTTAGTTAATATGGCATATTTTCCTAAAACACCCTAATAATCTCCCTTAATTCCCTCCTTCCCTCTTTCTTATTTGATTATAGTTAAGGAAATATCAATAGGGGTATTTTGAGGAAATAATTTGACATATATTACAAATAGGTCCTACATTTACTACCAAAGGCCCAAACTAGATCCTATATTTAGGACCAAAGAAAGTATATTTGATCGTGAAATGAGGCTCGTAAATTTCATTTTTCAGTAGCAGTACAGCTAGTCAAGATTAGGCCTGGTAGATGATATTGTCAAATGTATATCCAAATCCAAAGCAAAATTGGATAATATTGTATTTGTTCATAGAAAGGGCAATATATATATATATATATTTATAAAGGCCTGGTAGAAAGGGCAATAAATAAATGAATGAAGTCTATGACGGAAGAAAAGAATTTTAAGCGCATACCGCAGCCAGTAGCTTTTTTTATGGCATTGCTGAGGAATGGCACTTTTGAACACATTGCAGCTACAACCTGCACCATAAGTCCATTTGGTAACTAAAATGGAATAATTTTTTATGCACCAAACGTTTAAATTAAATAAACACAACGCAACAACAATTTACAGATCCTTTTCTAACACTTTACCCAGGATCGGACTCAGTGGACTCTCCAAGCTTGAAGAAATGGCAACAGAAATAGGAGAAGAATTTATTGATACTCGGACAAAATGAAGCCAGGAGCTTTTACTAAATTCTGAATTAGGAATTGGGCGATTTTGTGCTTGTGTAAGAACTGAAGTTTGCAATTTTACAAGGCCACAAGATTTTCAAAACCAGGCTCTAAGTCACCAGAGATTCTTTTTTCACAAGATTTGACAGTATTTCAACAACAAAATGTCATCAACAGACAAAATTATGAAAGAATGGGCTCTTTAATCAGTCCAAACCTTCGGCCCAGAGTTGGGGCACATTAAAAGAACACAACAGGTCGAAAATAAGGCCTAGCCACCAAATAAAATAGGATACTAGAACAAAACTAACAGCCAGAGGATCCACTTAAAATGGTCGGAAGGTTCAGAGTTAACATCTACTAAAAGTCTAGAAGGTCTTGTAAGATCAACGAAATAGCAAACCCAAAATAAAGGGTACTTGTGCACAAATCAAAATAAATCATTCACTAAGATTTTGCTGGTTAATACCTTTACATATAAAATTTTGCTCCTATGTTATTAACATAGGAGTAGATGCTCTAACTGAGCCTATAGAAGAAGCGGTCCCTAAGTGCATGCTTTTTGCTGATGATATAGTCCTTCTGACCGAATCAAGAGAGGAGATTAATGATAAATTAGAGATATGGAGAAATACGCTGGAGTCAAAGGGTTTCCGTTTAAGTAGAAGTAAGACAAAATATATGCATTGCAATTTTGCAAATAGACAACTTAGAGGTGATTTGGAAGTTAAACTGGGAGAGCAAACAATCCCTCAAGTGACGAAGTTTAAGTATTTGGGATCAATTATAAGACAAGATGGTGAGATTGATGATGATGTTAATCATAGAATTCAAGCTGGGTGGTGTAAGTGGAGGAAAGCTACTGAAGTTCTCTGCGATAGAAAAGTACCCCATAAGGTAAAAGGGAAGTTTTATCGCACTGCTATAAGACCAGCAGTATTATATGGTAGTGAATGTTGGGCTTTGAAGGGTCAACATGAACATAAAATGGGGGTAGCTGAAATGAGGATGTTGAGATGGATGTGTGGTCACACAAGAAAGGATAAGATTCGGAATGATCATATACGCGAACAGTTGGAGTGGCACCTATCAGTGAGAAAATGGTAAAAAATCGTTTGAGGTGGTTTGGACATGTACAAAGGAGGCCATTAGATGCGCCAGTGAGGAGGGTAGATCAAACAGTCTGGAGTCCGATTAAGAGAGGAAGAGGGAGACCAAGGCTTACACTCAATGAAGTTGTACAGCGAGATCTTCTAATAAATAATATATCTAAAGATTTAGTTACCGATAGAGCACAATGGCGTCGTGTGATCCATGTAGCCGATCCCACTTAGTGGGATAAGGCTTTGTTGTTGTTGTTCTTAACATGTCATCAGGTGACAAGTGTCACCTACCTTAAATCCTAACATGAAATCTTACAAAAGTCCAGCAATTTGAGTTCTGCTTTGTTTGATTATATATGTTCAAGAGATTTCCATTAAGTTATCAGAGTCCAATGTGACCAGGTACAATTTTCAGTCATACAGTCAAAGATTTGGTGGTGCAGTCAAAGACCTTGATGCAACGTGGGAAATTGCAACTTTTGAAGAAGAAAAGGTTCAAGAATTGCATATTGAAAACTTTGGAAGTAGTAAGAGATATGTGCATCAATGGTTGATTTGGTATGCAACTTAAGCAATGACAACCGAAAAGGAGATGGTTGGGGGAGTTTCTCATAGGAAGCAGATTCAAGACTAGTAGCTGTAGCTGTAGCTGTAGGTGCTGTGCTAGAATGATAGATAATGAGGCTGAGGAGGTTAGCAGAATAATGTTGAGAGGCTACTCATGGGAAGAAAGTCTGAGAGATGCTTGTACGTGAAGGGCATGATTAAGGGAGTGTACTACTGGACTACCGGTTGGCTAAATTATTGAATTGATGACTTATTCTTTTATTTGAAGTTGTTACTGTTATTGTATTTGTTTCATTTATCTAACCTTCTACTGTCTGTAGTCCTCTTTTGGTCCTTTCCCACTTCCCACGATAAATGGAATGAATAACAGCGATATTAGATTTTCAATTTTAATACTTCTCCTATGAATGCAAATTATATTTTACCGCTAAGTTCTGAATCCAGGAACAATTAGAAACCCATGGGGGGCGTTGATATTTGAGTGTCAAGGAATCAACAAAGTACAATTTTCCTATAATTTTGTAAATGCTGTCACATCTAGCACTAAGAAAAGATTTATTATCACCATAAAAACATATACACAATATTGATAAAAACGGTCAACAAATATATTAGAACTTCAGATCTATTGAAATTACTTACCGATGGAGGAGTAGCATCTAATGAAGGAAAATGAGATTTGGGGATAATGAGAGAATGCCTGGAGAAAAAAAAAAGATTGGAAATGAGAAGTGATACTCAAACAATGCCATGTAGAACAATAAAAAAAGTAAATAAATAAATAGTTTTGAAATTTTTAACCTCTAGGAATAATTTTCTACACATTACCATTTCATGTTTCAGCATCTAATAAAGAGGTCAAATTTCAATAAGGCCTGAACTTTTTTGCTCTTTTACTCTCACACAAAAATGCAGACAATTACTTCCATCAGATTGTTACTCTCTGTATAACCTAAATTGGTTCCTCATACTTCATCTTTTGATGGTCACTCCTATGCTTTACTGAATCAGACTGATCTACCTGGCATTTGTACTTTCGTGAAGTAATGGACAAGACTATGCCTCACAATATGTTCATTTTACTTGCTACAAAAATATATAATACCTTACCCATGACTCAGCGGATTTGTGTCCAATATACATATGCAAAAGTCATCTTCATACAGCTGCCAATTTCAATAAAAATTAGGAAAAGATAATCAAAGAAGAAGAAAATTTATCAGAATGTCCAAAATTATCAGTAAAAAAAGCAGAGTTTATTTTCAGTATGGAAAAAGTTCAAACATTGTCGACAATGTCAACTTCTACATCTCAACAATGACAAAAGATTTGTGATTCTCTAAAATGCAAAACTTTTACTTGAATTAGAACATTTCAACTGTTCATAATACAATTGAAAAAACTTGCTATAAGATGTGGGCAACAAAAAATCCATGAGCTTCCAAGCCAATAGCCTTGAAACTTTTTTAGAGTGAATATTAAATATGAGCTACTTAAGAGTAAGACATGAAATGGATAATATATACCAGCAGTGCTTTCAAGGAACTTACAATCTTTGTGATTTTATTAGCAGGTCATGTTATAACTTTCTCACAGACATAATAATTTATAATAATAAAGCAATTAAGCAACCATGTGGACCTACATTCTAGTTTGCCATATTAATAACTGTTTGCTTATTCTTGAGAGAGTGAGATTGTTTCCTGAATCCTAACAATTTGGGTGCTTGGTTTAACGGCATTAAAACAGCAGCAGAACGTCCCAAACAGTTGGCAAAAAATAGCCATAACCCTCATAAATTTAAGTTGGTGAACTCATTAAACACGTCTAGCACCATATGCATATGAAAATTTTTTTATAATGTTATTCAATGCCTTGAAAGTGACAGACGACCCAGTAGATTCTATGACTGCAATTAAATGCTAAATTAGAGCAACTGCAATACCAGTTAAGTTTGTCCACAAGATATCAAACTATAATAATTTTGAATTTTATCAGCCATCAAACAGATAATCACATATTCACATATAGGCTCGTATTTACCAAAACAAGAATCGCAAGACATAAGAAGAATAAGAATTCAAAATAAGAAATCCAGAAAACAAAATCATACCTTGAAAGCATGTGATTCGCCACGGATAATCTTACAGAAAATGCAATCATCCTGCAACTTCTCTTTCTGCGTATCACGCAATCGATTTTCCCGATCGGAAGAAGAAGAAGAAGAAACACAAGGCAAACGCAAAGACGAACTATGATTGGGGTTCAACCCAATAGGGCGAAGATGGGAACACAAAATGGCAAGTCTCCTTGCCTCCATTGAAGGCTTCAAAAGGAATATTTCACGAGAGAAGGTGAAGGAAAATGCTTCGCCATGTGTTGTGTGAGAAGGGTTTTCGATTTTGAATTTGAAATGAAGACAAAAATTTGTGCAAAACCCAGCTCACAAGTTTCGATCTTCTCTCTTAATTTTTTTTTTTTTTTTTTTGGAATGATTGTTAGTTACAAGTTGGAGGTTAGGATGGTTTAGGCTTATCCAGATTAGAACAGTACAGGTGAGAGATAGTGGGGTTAACGTAGCACGAAAGATGGGCTATCGTTGACCAATGAACATCATATCATAATCATAAATTCATAATCCTAAAAGAATTTGTGTGTACAGAAAAAAACAAAAGAATTTACTCCACATATCAAGACGACCAACCAATATAAAGATGGGTTGGACCGGGTTAAACATATGTTCAAAGTCTAATCCTAAAAAAAATCTTTTTGCTAGCCTTTTTTGGTCCGATGCCAGGTCCGATCTTGTTTGGTTGGAACCGAAACTGGGCAAGATATGTCCATCAGGACATAGGTCCAGTTGGCTTGAACCAACACAGTTGGAAAAAAAAAAGAAATAGGAAAATAGTTAGAAAATTAGGAAAGAAAAGAAAGAATAACTAAATAAATAATCAAACATAAAAATTATTAACAATTTTATATTGTGTATTAAAAAGAAATTGCATTTATTAAAAAAATTATTCTAGGTAAGGCTAGTCCTATTGGTTGAATGCCTATGCCCGAAGTCTCCTTTCATCCATTGATCAGGTTGGTCATGTTCTATTCAAGCTTATTTTTCTAAGATCAAGTTTGATTTTAGCTCACATGTGGGCCGCAGCCCGCAGCTTCTGGATTGAGTGGGCAACCCTACATCTCCCACATTCAATGTAAGTAAATATAGGAAGGGTATTTTGATGGAAATTTTTCTTGTTAGACTTAATTAATGATTAGATTTTCAGATATTCATCATTCAACTATGACTTGTGTTAATTTCTAATTTTCTTTGGAAAGTTGCCAGGTAAGACTAATGTTGCCCCCAAAAAGAAATTTTTTTAAGAGTAGTATCACTCTTAAATAGAGCAGTTAATACGGGCCGGAGCCCGTGGGCCAACCCGAAACCTGAAAAAAAATATGGTTATGGACTTGGAAATATAATGCCCATATTAAAATTGGTCTTTTGGGCCCGAGCCCGTGACGGGCTAACCCGAACCCGTTTTCCTTTTTTTTAAAAAAATATAATAAATATAACAAAGGTGGTTAAAAAAGTGAAAATACAATAATATTTAAGTGATAAAAATATAATACTTTCTTTTCATTTTATTAGTGTTATTTTATTTGTTTTAATCTCATTCTTTTATTAGTGTTATTTTATTTGGTTTAGGGTTCTCACTTGGTGAACGCCGAAGACAGTCATCACTTTGCTAATTACTCCATCCGGTCCTAAATATAATATCACTTTGACTTTTTTTGTGGAAGTTAAGGAAGCAAATTAGACTACTAAATTATAACATATATCACATGTAATTAGATTATAGGTTAGTTTATAAGTAAAATAAATTAGTTTTGAGGAAAAAAGATAAATATAGACAATTTAAAGTAATTAATTTTGCATCCTTACTTTCTCCAAAAAAGTAAAAGTGATCTTATAATTAGGACTGGAGGGAGTATATTGTAAAACCGGGGCTCATTTGAAAAAAAGGAAAAATTGATAAAAAAAAGGGGGGTTAAAAACGGGCTTTTTGGGCCCAATCCGAAACCCGAACAATATGGTCCAGGTATTCAAAATGGGTTTTTTCTTTCGCAACTCATTTTTTTACGGGCTTTTTTGGGCCCGGCTCGAACCCGTCGAACTCGCCAGTATTACCAGCTCTACTCTTAAAGTTTCGAGAACATTGCAATTCTATACTGCCAATGTTCAAGTTAAGGTAGACTATTATTGGACTAACTATGATGAGCTAGCAGGTCCATGTGCTATCTACATCATTTTTGTTTAAGCACAAATTTGTTGCAAATATAGCCCTACAAGTTTTCACAGATGTAGCAATAATGTCCTGAGTTTTATCTAGGTTTATTTTGATCACTAATTGACTTAATATGTTGAGCTAACAATGTGAACAATAAGGTAAAAAGAAGTCGTGAATGAAGGAGGGCCTCATATGTATTATACATTAAAAAAAACCTTCCCGCCAACTCCCCACGCCTATTCTCTTCCACGGCTTCATCTTCTAATGGTCGGCTCCTGACTCATAACACTATTCACAAGCCAATATCACTCCTTTCGGGTTGCGTGCAGGAAGTAAAGATAGACACGGTGGACTCTCACTTAACAGTACAAGCATTTCAAAATTCAAATTTCAATAGCAAGTTTCCCTCCCACCATCGCAAAAGCATTTGGTCATATATATTTATATATCTCAGACCTATCCCACTCCATTTCAGTTGCTTCCACAAGCTCATGCGCTGTAGCTTTGCCGTTTATAGAGTCCTCTATTCTCGCCTTGCTTACCAGATATTTAGGTTCCTCCCAAAATCTTACTAAAGTTGATTGCTCACCATTTAAATTCAAAATGAGGAAGAACAAAATGGACAGAAGTTGTATTGGTGAGACCAGTTAGGCCTAGGTTCCTTTCTATCTTTTCTATACACACCTCATTTGCTTATTTTGTTAGATCCGAACTCATCTCCCTCTTCTATGGCTTCACAGGAACATAATAAATGGTTGTTTGTATGTATTTATTTTTGTCCACCAACATTTTATTGCTTTTGTTCAGTATAAGAACACTAGCCTTCTGCTCTGTTTTACATACATATCCTCTGTTCTTTGTCTTTATATTTAGGTGAAGTAATTACTGATCGTATATTCTTTGAATCCCAGTCAATGAAGCTATTACGAGCGAGGCACCAAGAAACAACAGGACTAGTGGATGGATCTTCCATTATTCAAAGGGCTTAACAAATGTGAGAAGTTTAAGAAGCCCTTCCATGGGGCGAGGAAAAAGTTTTGAAGCAAAAGATTAAGAAGCTAAAAAAGAAGATGAACCAGCTCAACATGCCAGTTTCTTCTACTTCACTCCCACTCCCTCCATACTAGAGACTGCGGAGAAGAACCGTCTCGTGTTTACAATTACTTTAACAAGTTTGTCACCATTTTTAATAATTTTGGAGGATACGTTATATGTGCTTTCATCAATTATATTACATGTGTTGCAATTCCTTTAAGTAAATTATTTAGATGTATATTTGTAGTCAATGCTCCCCGAGCAAAGGTTGGAAGAAACCTTATATGTATTTTGATGAGCGCTTTCATCTTTTTTAACTTTAATAATCTGTTGATTTTTTCTTCTAGCCTTCGCTTATCATTATCATGGAACCTCAGCAAATTTTGTTTACTATTTTCTATTGTGAACATCATGTTCACGAATAAATGAATCAATTAATTGCAAGTGTCTTCATGTAAACATTAAGTAGAGGCCCAGTAGGAAAAGCTAAGATTACATAATTATTTTAGCTAAACTATCATAATTATAAAATGGAATAAAAGTGCAACGCACGGGAGGTCCAGCTCGTTTACTAAGAATAAGAAAAAGAATAAATCACTAGATGTAGAACACATTGAGTGAGATTTCCAATAATGAGGCCTCCAGGAATTCTTCATCACCACCTTATCTTGGAATCTCTTCACAATACAAGATGCTTTCACATTTATTTTTCTCCTATCCTTCAAATATGATACATGTTATAAAAATTGTTTCTTTATTTGTAAATCAAAGTTGGAAAAAATTGAAATGGATGGCATGGACATGACATATAAGCATATTTTGTGAAATAACTATTAGAATTAACTTGGATAAAGCCCATGGTGAAATTGCTACAATTTAAAAATCTTTGGGCAACATTTCTAATGAGCAAAAACTTTTAGGATAAATTTGCACTTTTAACCCAAAACAAAAATATCGTGGACGTGAACCTTCCAGTTAAACATATTTGATCAATTAATGATCAAATTTAACTTGGATAAAGATCAAAGGAAATTTGTTATATTTTTTAAACTTCTGTGCTAACATTATACCTAAAAAAACTTTCAAGACAACATTACTCTTAAGTGACAACCCCTTAACCCTTCTTTTATCGAACACCTTAACCCTTAAGTATTTATGACTTTGGCTTATTTTTAGTGTAGGGGAGACTACTTTTTATTCTCATCCCAGTTTTGTTTTTATTAAAGTCTAAAATTTAAATTATCTTAATTCTTTTTATAGAGGTTTATTGAGGTTGTATGCTCATTTAATTTGTTATTTATTTTTTTCATTAATTAGTCTATTTTATATTTTCTATCATTACTATTCTATTCCCCTCTTTTACTTGACAACTTATAAATAAGGGCATACTTAAAAAAAGTTTAGTTCTGACATATTTATTATTTTTAATTAATTTTAGCTGTTTTTTGAAACAGTGATGGAGCATATCTTTACCTATAATTTATAGTTCAGACTCCATAGTTCTCAGTTACTATTCATTTATTTTTTATATAATATTTTTATTGCAAACGGGAACTTGTTAATCACACAATTTACCTTATAAATAAATATCTTGTCCACATGTATAACTGCTAAGCTGGTAAAGAGAAACTACCTTTTCCTAGTAAATGGCTCCAATTGCCAAAAAATATACCTCTGATTAATCTTATATCCTTCTATCTAACCAAACCCAAAATTGATTTCAATATTTCATGTCATCATACATATATACAAACATATATTGGGTGGCTATTCTAATTGAGTTATTTGAATAGTAAAGGAAGATTTAATCTAGAACAATCTTTTACTTAAAAAGGGAGAATTGCACATAGGTCCCAAGAAAAAAATTTATTTCAGACAGGTTCATT
Source organism: Mimosa bimucronata (assembly GCA_037074515.1). Lineage (NCBI taxonomy): Eukaryota > Viridiplantae > Streptophyta > Magnoliopsida > Fabales > Fabaceae > Mimosa > Mimosa bimucronata. The sequence continues at coordinate 11,905,667 of CM073446.1, forward strand.
GACAACTTTTCAGTTGTTAACCAAGGCTATTGCAGTTGTTAATAGTTATCATTAACAACCCCTTAGGACCTCTCTAAAATTAATTTTCTTACTTGGGACCTATGTGCAATTGTCCCACTTAAAAAAGTTGAACACGTCATTACTTCATCATGAATGACTTCTCAAAAATCTATCAAGTTCACGACTTGAGCAAACTGACATCTAAAATCCCATTATCAACACAAGCTCCTACAAGTATACAAACTCTACATTTTACATCAAAGACATATTCTTCTTTTGTCTCTACTACATCAAACTCTCCATGCACCTTTTGCTCAGGTGTTGCCTCTCTATCCCTCTCTAATTGTATCTTCATGAGCTCCTCCTCAACTACACTAATAAGGCCTTTTATGGCTTTCTTCAGTGGCATCCATCAAACATGAATGCAACACCTTCAAATCCTGCACGAATCATTCAAATTGTCAAACATAACAATGACTAACACAACAACTTATAATAATTATTCTCATACCAGGCCCATATAGGCAACTGACGGTCGATCTTTCTTCCAGTTTGTTGCACTTCTCTTTGGTTTTATTGTGAAAGTATCTCATAAATAATGCCAACCCAGTCAGTAACCTTTGCCATTAACCATTTCTTCTCCTACAAAAACAACAATTTATGAACATTTATATGCATGTTACACTACTCATATCATAACCACTGGACAAGTCATTTTAACTAGCATTTTTTCCACTTTCCTCCTAAAAGATTCACTAAGTTTTGAAAGTGCCAGTATAAATTTTAACCTCTTTGTGAATCAACTATTGGGCTTAAACATAATGATCTCATGTTATTATAGTATCGGTTATTTCATGCTATAAAGATTGCAAGGGTATGGGGTAAAAACTCTGTCAAAGTACGTGATGGAGAAAGCATGTATCTTCTCTAGTAGTTATGCTCCCTTTCCTACCAATCCAAATGATTTTGTTGTTCCTCTGACATGAGATGTGTTATTGGGTTTCATAACATATTTCTCGTTGATCTTGTTATGGAGGTCTTCATCGGTGTTAAAAAAATAGATAATCAAATCTTCCATGGGACGCAAGTATTTGAGGGTGAAAGGATGACTATTGAGGAAGGTTTTTGAGATATGAGACAAAAGGTCAAAGAGAGAGGTGTGACATTCTATGACAACGACGTAACATAGGGGCTTATCATGAAGTTAAGCCATAGCTACACATAAAGCGAAGCTTGATAGAGGCAGCAACGGCGGCCAGAGAACTATTATCATCTTAGTTTATAACAACCCATGTGATTCTTACATCTATTTTTGAAGTTATAGTTACTTTTACCTCAAAAAAAGTATTTGGTGTTAGACGCACTTTAAAAAATATCACATGTATATTTTTTCACTGAACCCTAGATAAAATTAAAACAATTGGGTGCGCAAATAAATTCAAACATAGTGTTTTTTTTTTGTTACCTAAGGTATCACCATTAATGTACATTCAAACATAGTGTATTTTTACCATTTAATATCCTTAATTAGTATTTCAAAGATTTCTAAGGATGGAAATATATCTATTATCGGAACCAATTTCCCTACTAAGCATTTTTCCTTAATAAGGAGAGTTAATCAGATCTAGACCTTTCATATCTGATCTGAACAGTTTATTTTTTATTTTTTTAAAGGAATGATTTTTTTAGTAAAAAACATTTTTTTTAAAGTGTGCTGGACCCCACGTGCGTTGCACAAAGAGCTTATCATAATGAAAATTTCGTGCAATTGAGCTTATTCAGTCCAATAATTTCTATTTACTTTTTTTAATCTCCCAAGAGTACTCCATAAGTTTTATATTAGAAAAATACTATCAATTATTAACATGATATTTTAGTGATTAAGAGATTAGAGCCAAGACCACATCCCTTACTTAATTTTTTTGCATAAATTTAACGATACTTTAGTGATTAAGAGATTAGAGCCGCAAATCTTGCATTATAAATTGTCTTCTAAAAATGACATATTAAATTTCTCGTTGTCTAAAAATTAAGTTATGGACATTTTTATATTTTATATTAATATAAGGGTTATGACTATTGAGCTATTTTTAAATATTTTATTGTCTAGCTATTTTTCATGAATTTTTATGACTTGAATAATAAGAAATATAGGATAAATCTTGTCCCCCCTCAATTTTTCTCAAAAAATTATTGTATATTAAACTTGTACAATGAATTCAACTTAACAAATAAAAGAAACTATAAATATATTAGCTTTTTAATATGATATCCTGTAACAAATCAAAACACTAAATAATTTCCTCAAATTTTCTCAAAAAAGTTGTATTATGATTTATCTATCCACCAACATAAAACTTTAAATGAAACAATTATTTTTATGACCTACATTTTTTTATACTATGTTTTTTAATTGAATTTTTTAATTACACTCTTTAAATTTTCAACATTATTAATTATGACTCGCCTATTTAACAATGTTATAATGTAGTGAATCTTTTACATTTTTTTCGGAATATGAAATGTTTAGCATTTAAGTTAACATATATAATATGGTTTTATATACTCTACTTATAAAAACAATAATAATATAGTTTTATATTTTAACTAATTTAATTTTCTCCAACAACACTCATATTTAAAAAACTTTTTGTGAACTAAAAATTTGGATCTTGATGTTATTCTAAAATAGACTACGCATATCCATCCATAAAAACAAACAGAATACGCGTATGTGTACAGATTGCGATCAACGAATTTTGATTTAGAAAGATTTCAAAAAAAATAAATAAATAATAGAATAATGAATTAAGGTGCATTTTGGCCAATGAATTATTGGCTCAGGAGCGTCTGGCACAATTATCAATTGAAAGGTTCATGTATGCCAACCAACTTTTAAAATGGACCAAATTGGCCAACGGCGTTAGGGCCCAGTTAACGGCTGCCGTTTTTGCTGGCATACTGACGTGGCGAGACACGTGTTAAAAATGGGTTAAGGTGCATTTTGGCCAATAAACTATTGGCCCAAGAGCGTCTGGCACAATTATTAATTTACATTGGCCAAAATGCACTTTAACCTATTTTTAACATATATTAATTTACATAATCTCTTAAAATTAGTGAACTACGCGTTTTATAAGGATCAGATGTAGTATAATACTACATCTGATGTCCTCAATATACGAGTTAATTAGGAGTTAAATGCACAAAATTAAACTGCAACAGTCAACAAAGAAAAGAAATAGTAAGGTGCAAGTAATAGGGGTGTTCACGTGGCTCAGCCGCCGGGGCGCCAGCCCCTACCCTGACAAAAAATGTCAGGCCCAACCCGAAAAAAAGAGGCCATATATAAAAAGGGTATGTTTGGGCCAAGCATGTTTGTGGGCAGGCTGGGCATCAGGTAGAGTATTCGTCCCTACCCGTAAAATAAATAATATTATATATTTTTAATATATAATTAATATTATATATTTATATTACATGTGAATATGTTATTCTAATTATAATATCTTGATATATATAGTATATTATATATTTATATATACATATTTATAATCTTATTTTTATGGGTCAGCAAATAACAATCAATCTTGATTCACCCATTCTTGAAGCACTAGTAGCTCGCGTTCAACATTCAGCTTCTCCATTCTTGCTCGCATCTGCAACCACAAACACTCTTGTCAACTCGTCATCATCAGTGCTATGCAAGTTAGGTGTATGGACATTGTTTAATTTTTGAATTAGTATGGATATTTGCTAAGATATGTGATAATAAAACTCGTAGTTCACTAATTTTAAGAGATTATGTAAATTAATATATGTTAAAAATGGGTTAAGGTGCATTTTGGCCAATGTAAATTAATAATTGTGCCAGACGCTCTTGAGCCAATAGTTCATTGGCCAAAATGCACCTTAACCCATGTGTCTTGCCACGTCATCATGCTAGTTGACACGTGTATCGCCATGTCAGCATGCCAACTGACACGTGTCACGACACGTCAGCACAAACGACAGCCGTTAACTTGGCCCTAACGGCGTTGGCCAATTTGGTCCATTTTAAAAGTTGGTTAGCATACAAGAACCCTTCAATTGATAATTGTGCCAGACACTCATTGGCCAATAATTTATTGGCCAAAATGCACCTTAACCATAGAATAATAATATCACATTTATTATGAGATCTGCAGGGCTGCAAGTCTACAACACCATTGAAACACGTTTTCCACTCCCGAGAAAGGCCTCTCCTTCTCTCCATCCACTTTTTTCTTCATTTCTCCATTACAGTTAATGATCACCGTCACCGCATGGTCAAAAATTGGAAAAACTATAGGAGATGCTCTTCTTCACTTCTTTTATCCTAAAAATCATATCATGCTATGGTTATTAGGCCACACATACAGTCATTATCCTTGGTCGTTGTCTTCCTTCTTTTCTCTTTTCTTTCCTTTTTCCTGATCTACCGAGGTTCCTTCATTGTATTTTGAATGATGAAATTTCTGTGTCTGGCTTGCTTTGAAAATAATGGAGAAGAAAAATATGGCCTCCACCATCGATGAATCATGCATCAGTTCATTCCGTTGCAGCAACACCACCTGAATATGCGCATATCAGCGATGAAAAACTCTCTTGTGAGGATCGAAGGAGTAGAAGGGCGAATGGGTCAAACGGGCATGAAAGAAGGAAGTGAGAGAGAGAAAGTTTTTTTAAAAAAAATTGTATAACTAAAGAAAGAAGAAAAAGGCAGATATTGTTGTTGTAATCATGGTCGCTAGCCATCGATTCTCAACTATTTCTTTTTCATCTTCCTTGGAAGCTTCACTGGCACCTTGTCGGACGCCGATTTCGTGTCTAATTTGGTCCTAGTCACATGAACACCTTGTAACTCATTGTAATAATCAAAGCAGAATAAGTATAGAGAGAGAAGATGTGCTTGTTGGAGAAGAGAGCAACATTTTCATCTTAACACTTACAGCGCAGGAAAGCACAGACTGAACCCCACACTTCTCAATGTAATGATCTCCGCTTTTCGATGTGCTTTAGAGGACGGTATTCATCTTCCAAATGATCCATGGTAAATGTGAGAAGAAGAAAAAAAGAGGAAAAACTATAACCAAAATCTCTATTATGCAAGGTGAGAACAGAGGAGTGATAATATGAATGGCAGGGGAACCACTTTTCAACTGAATTAATTGATATAGATGTCTCTTAATATATGACTACCTCTTGTCTTGATGTTAGGCAGGAAACTTGCAATTTGAATTTTGAATTGCTTGTAATGCTTGTATAATGTTCAACAAATGTCCACCGTGTAAAAAATTTCTGCATGCACGGAGCCCGATACAGATTGAAATGGCTTGCGAATAGTGATCTGAGTGAGAGCCGTCCATGTGAAGTGTAAGCCATGGAACATAATAGAAGAATAGATGTGGCGGGAAGGTTGAGTATTTAGTGTAATTGATTGATATGATAGTTTAGAGACTATCTTTATTTTAGATTTTATACCCATTATAATAATTTTCTTAGAAACATATAGAATTTTGAAAAAAAATCAAATATTGATCATTCAAATCAAATCTAAAGATCTAAATCTAAATACCTATTCCTACTAAGCTTTACGCTTAGTAGGGGAACTAGTTCCATCTATTATCTAGGGATATTGTAAAGATTTTATCAGAAAGAGGGATATTCATAGTTCTTATTCCTTAATTTTTATTCAAGGATATTTCAACCCAATAATATTAAATTCTACCATGTTATACACATTATTTTTTTCATAAGTTTCACAAATTATATACATTTTTACCCAACAAATATTTTGAAATAGGCCACCCATTTACATGGATAAAAGTTATGAAAACCTCTGAAATATTATTTATTAATTCAACATAATTGCATCTTGAATTGATTATTCAATGTTCTTGATGCATGATTGAATTGTGTGTGTATTAATTGTTCTAGTCCCTTTGCCTTTCTCCAGTTCTATAGAATCTCTCTGATACATTGTTTTGGACAAAGTTGATGTTTGAAGATGAGGAATTTGATCTCATTAAGTCACTATTTGACATAATCATATCATAGTTGGAGATAATCCTTATATTAGACCCATCATCAAGAACAAAAAATTAATGAGTATGATCCCTAATAGTGAGTGTTGCTTCTGGTTTGATGATTCCATTATCATTATGTCCTATAGTATTAATTTCATAATTAGGATATGATGATATGTTTATCATCTAATGGCTGCATACCAGAAGCCAAGTTTTGAGTTATTTGTTGCTGTTGAACAGTACCATATGAATTTTGGTTTTGTTAAATGCAACTGAGGAAGAGTACGAGGATTATAATTATTAATCAAGGAAGGTCCTAAAAGGAAGGAATTATCAAGGTTTTGAAAAATCATATCATGTTGAGGATGAATTGACACCTTTGGTTGGGTGGAAATATTGTTATTATGATTGTCAAATCTTTCATAACTAGTTTCTCTCGAGCCTGCTTGAGGGATTTGATTCACTAATATTGCATTCATATTTTGATCAACCGCATTCACCCTTTCTTCTTTAATCCTTGTTTATGTTTCTAAAAATATAGATATATACAAAAAAATCAAACCAATGTTATTACATAAATTGTGTTATATATCATAAAAAAATAATAATGAAGAGAAAGTAAACATGTCTCAATATTAATAAGAATATGCCTGAAAATGTCTTGCACCATTGTCTCTAGTCAAATTAGGCACTCTCATGTCTTCAAGAATTGCTTTTGGCATGCGTCTAAGATAGAAGGGAGAAAATTGTATTCATGATTATATCATAAGCTCAAAAGACACAAATTACAAAAACTTTTATAAGATATCATTTTATCTCAATGTTCAATTATCCACTACACATGGAATATAGTTTGAGGGATTTACACCTTGCCTTACAAATTTTTTATTTTTTATTCAAATTGTTGCATCTATGGAAGGACTTTCAAGAAAACATAATAAGGTAACGAACAGACATTTCTTCTACTAATAGCAACCCTATCTATCTAAAAAGAATAAAAATACATCTACTTCTTTTATGGGATATATAAGAATAAAAAAATATAAGGGTGAATGAGCGAATATACCCACATTAATTTTTCAAAAGTACGTCAGGTACCATATTAAAATTTTGGTGTGAAAATACCCACATCAATTGTTAAAAGTGCGTTAGACATCATATTAAAATTTTGGTTGGTGATAAGTGTGGTGGTGTTCGTGATAGTCATGCCTTTGTTGGCAATGATGGTGGATGTTACATGCGTCGTATCCACAAGGGTGTGGAGGGATTAGTTGCATTTCCATTTTAGATCAAAATCCAAGAAAAGTTTGTCGTTAAATAATAGATAGAAGAATTATGGGGAGTGAGATTATGAGAGTGCCAATGGTGAGAGAGAGTGGAATTGAGAGACAATTTTTGTTGACTAAAAATATCTTTTTAAGGGGTAACACAAGATTAATGTGGGTATTTTTGCCTCATTTTCAAATTTTCATAGGCACTTTTGCATCAAAATTTAATCATGATGTCAGACACACTTTTGGCAAATGAACGTGGGTATTTTTTCCTCTTCAACTAAATATAAAATCAAATCATAAGTTAGTATTATTAACAAAAATATAAAATAAAAATTAACACATAAGAATTGATAAAGTAAGAAGCTAAAAAGAAGGAGAATATATGAATATAAATACTTGAGCCAAGATGTTCATAAGAATTAGCACACATCCCATAGAGTTGAGGGTGCCAAACCATTTGCTTTTCTCAAAGGTTCTCCACCATGATTGTTAAACTTACTGTTGTCTTCCACTCTAGGACCGTTTCCCTTATTAGATGCAATAGGTTGATGTTGTGCCTGTAATATATTAAGTTAATAGTATTAACATAGCCCACAGTATCACTATGATGATGATGATGATGATGTTGTATCCTCCTTATAAAAACATGTTGCCATAAGTTTCTGATGTTACACTCACTCACTGGCTTTCATAAAACATAACACATACCACTTTTAAATGTTGTAATTAAATCATCTAACATTTCATCCTTGCATGTCACTGTAAAATACAAATACAAATAAAGGTTGTCAAACTCATGTTAAACAAACTCGTAATAATGACATAAATTCTATATTGAAGAACTCAAATAGTTAATAATTAGTTAAAAAATTGACTTATATACATCAATTTTATATTAAAAAGGTTAGCAAAAGTTTAACAATGTAACATGACTCTCACGAGTTTAAATGAGTTCAAAGTTTAAAAGAAAGTTGACTTGAATTTGTAAATTAGAAACTTAAAGTGTAATTAATTAAAATCTCTCAATCACATGTATTTTTCAACCAAATGATGTTAAATTCTACCATGTTATATAGATTATTTCATAATTTTCTCAAATTATTTACATTTTTACCTGAAAAATATTTTGAAATAGTAAAGTCGTGGAAGATCAACCTGAATATAGAAAAAACTGAACGAACAGAATGATGTGCAACAAAAGATGGGTAATGCTTTTTTATCTTAACATGTGGATCTGGGGGATAAGTTATAATTGTAATTATGCCAATAACATTTAAGATTTAATCACACAAAAAAGCAACAATTATATGTATATATCTACATACATACATACATATAAATTATATTCCTTTTAACTTTCCCAATATGTTTGATATTTCCCATTATTCTATCAATTTCTAAACTATTTTTTAGCTTGAATTACGTTAATTTGACATTATTTAAGCCTTACTGGTTTATCCGTGTCCAAGGTCATTTTGGTAATGTTAGTTATTAATTGTCATAATAATTAATACCAATAATTTTTTATCCCTCTCAACTTGAATTATAAAGGGTTAAATACCAAATCTGCCCCAGAAGTATACCCACAATCTCAATTTCGCCCGGGAAGTTTTTTCAGTCTCAATGTCACCCTGGAAGTTTAAAATTGTAGCAATGTTGCCCTTATCCGTTAACAATGTTAATTTTGACTGTTTGTTGACGTGGCTAAAATGTTATGCCACATCACCCCATCAAATCCACATGTCTTAAACCCAATTTTTTTTTCAAAAGCTTTTCCTTTTTGTTGTTAAAGATCAACCCTATTCAGTTCAAAAGAAAAATCAACGCCATTCTGAAATCAACTCATCCCAACTTGAAAACTCTCACACTACCTACATTCAATCTCCTCGTTGCAGCCAAAATTCAAAATCTGTTTTGTTAACTTTCTTTACTTTCAAACAACTTGTCTACATACCAAAAGGCGTATGGGAAAAACCAAAAAAATCTGGGTTTAAAGTAAAACACTGAACTGCCCAAATGCCGCATTCAAAAACCCCATAAATCAAATGTTTTTCAGATCTACAGTGTGAAACAAAATTGTTAAAGAAAAACAAATTAAAAAGCGAAGTGTTGGGGAGTTCCTGGCACACAATCGAAGAGATATGGATAGAAGGGAGTATAATTTGTGAGAATATCATAACTTAAACTCTTTCCATTTTTCCTGTATTTTCGTTTGATGAATGATCATCACACTCAAAATGAAAACAAAGCCACAGCAAAAGAAGTTACAGCTTAGTTACTTACAGAGCTGATTCAATCGAAGGGATGTGGATACAAAAAACCTTTGAAATTTGGATTGTCCTTTCTCCCAACAATCCAAATTTCAAAGATCAAAAACATTAATCAAGCAATCTTATAAACCACAAATTCGACACAATTTAGGAGATCGAAAATGAAAGAGCATGAGAAGCACAAGTATACAAAAAAATCCAAGGAAAGAGCATGGAAAAAGGAGATAAAGATGAAATCTTGAACCAGCAAAGAAGATGCAATCAGAAACTTGATCTTTTGAAACCCAGAAAAGGAAAAGCTTAGTTTCAGCCACATTGGAATGCCGAATCCCTTTCAGTATTTTTTGCCAAACCCAGAAAAGGACGACGATAGCAGCGAGGGGAGCGGTGAAACTAAGCTTTGTTTAAGCGGCATCGGAAAATCTTTGAAAAAGGTGGCGACAGCAGCGAGGGGTGGTGAGGCGATGGGCATCGTCTCTATTGTAGTGAGGGAGACGAACGATCCAACAAGAAGAAGAAGATAAGGGATGAATTTCTTTTTTACTTCTTTTTTTTAATCCATTTACAGAGGGAGGAACCTTTTTTGTTTTCTAGAAAGAGTGATTTTTGGTTGGGGGAGGATGAGGTGGAACATTATGTGGCTGCCATGTAAACATCTATGGTCAAAGTTAACGGTCAAAATAGACGGTGGTTAAAAAAGGGCAACATTGCTACAATTTTAAAATTCCAGGTCGATATTGAGACTGAAAAAACTTTCCAGGTGAAATTGAGATTGGGGGTATACTTCCGGGGCGGATTTGGTATTTAACCCAATTATAAATGTGGTATTACAATTAAATGATTTGTATGTAGGTTGATTCAAGGAGTTTGGATGCAACTCAAGTCAATTGGTCAAATGAAAAGGAGTTAATGGACTAAAGGAACCGCCTCATCTAACTTCCTTAGTTTAGGTTTCTTGCACTACAAAAGTAGTCAACTACAAATGGAGAAATACTAGATTTTTCCTGGAACCTGGAATAGTACTAGACCCATAGAAGTAATTTTTTAGTAAAATGTTTCTCTTGTTTGGGATAAAAATTATAGAAAATCAATGTTATGTTTGTATCTGAGGGATTTTGAATGTATTTTAAGGTACCAAAAATGGAAAAGTCATGATTGAATGAAATAAAACAGTACTCAAATAAGTTTTTGAGATGTTTTTTATGCTGAGAAAAAAACATAGTTGAGGGGATATACTTCCAATATTTACACCATATTTTGTATTGGTTATCATCAAATAATGTTGTAATGCATTTTTCACTTAGGCTAAATTACAATTATAAAGACAAATGTTTGTGGAAAACATATATTAAATCCTTATCAACACAAGGCGTTAATTACCATCCAGAATGTTAAGTTGTTCTAAGCAATGATTAGACATTTGTCCTAACAATGAGAAATCCCATAAAAAAACTGAACCTAGAAACAAAAGGAAAAACTTACAAAATAGTTAGAACTACTAATAAGAGAAATCTAGCTTTTAGATTTTGTCTAAAAACAATGACTTCTTATGTTCACAATTCACCAAAATAAGGTCAGGAACTTGGAAACCACAGAAATTTTATTTATTAATTCAACAACATAATTGAGTCTTGAATTGATGGTTCAATGTTCTTGATGCATGATTGAATTGTATATATGTTAATTGTTCTAGTCCCTTTGCCTTTCTCCTGATATATAGAATCTTCCTATATGCATTGTTTTGAATAGGGTTGATGTTCGAAGATGAGGAATTGGATCTCATTAAATCACTATTTGACTCAATGACCAAGAACAAAAAATTCATGAGTATGTTTCCTAATAGTAAGTGTTGCTTCTGGCTTGATGCTTCCATCATCATTATCTCCTATAGTGTTAATATGATAATTAGGATATGAAATTTCATCTAATGGCTGCATAACAGAAGCCAAGTTTTGAGTTATATGTTGTTGTTGTTGAACAATACGATCCGAATATTGGTTTTTTAAATGCGACTAAGGAAGAGTATGAAGATGATAATTATTATTCATGGAAGTTCCTAGAAGGAGGGAATTATCAGGGCTTTGAAAAATCATATCATGCTGAAGACGAATTGACACCGTCAGTTGAGTAGAACTATTGTTATTAAGATTGTCAAATCTTTCATAACTAGCTTATCCCCGGCATGGTTGAGGGATTTAATTCACTAATATTGCATTCATAATTTAATCTTGATGCACTCCTACTTTCTCTTTTAAGCCTATTTATATTTCTAAAACTATAGACATACAGAAAAAAAAGTCCAATGTTATTAAATAAATTGTGTTATATATATAATATAAAAAATAATAATGAAGAGAAAATAAATATGTCTTAAAATTAATTAGGACATGACTAAAGATGGCTTGCAACATTGTCTCTTGTCAAATTAGGCATGATCATATCTTTAAGAATCGCTTTTGGCACCATGTTTAGGATAGGAAGGGAAAAACTACATTCCTAATTATATCATAAGCTCAAAAGACACAAAAATAAAAAAACTTTTATAAGATATTTTTTTATCTCAATGGTCAATTATCCTCTACACATGGAATCTAGCATGAGGGATTTACACTTTTCTTTACAAATTTTGTAATTTTGTTTATTCAAACAGTTGCATTTTCGGAAGGACTGTCAAGAAGATATCATAAGGAAACTAACGGTTACTTGAGCCAAGATATTCATGAAAATTAACAAACTTCCCATGGAGCTAAGGCTGCCGAACTATCCACTTTTTTTAAAAAAGTTCTCTGCTATAATTCTTAAACTCACTGTTGTCTTCCACTCTAGGGCTTTTGGCCTTATTAGAAGCAACATGATGAAGATGTTGTGGCTGTAATCTACTACCATCACCCATAGTATTACTATGATGATGATGATGATGATGATGATGATGATGATGTTGTTGTTGTTGTAACCTCCTTATAAAACATGTTGCCATAAGTTTCTAATGTTACACTCACTGATTCACTTTCACAAAACATATCACACACCACTTTTAAATTTTGTATTCATGTCATATGATCTTTCATCCCCACATGTGATTGCAACATACAAATACAAACACAAGGTTGTCAAACTTATGCTCAACAAACTCCTACCGGTGACTTAAACTCTAAATTGATGATATGAAATTGTTGATAATTAATTGAAAAAATGACATAGATCAATTTTATATTAAAAAGGTTAACACAAGTTTAACAATGTAACATGACTCTCACGAGTTTAAACTTGTGTAGAGTTTAAAAGAAAGTTGACTTGAATTTATAAATTAAAAACGTAAAAGCTTAATCAATTAAAATCTCTCCTTCACATGTACATAATCAATTAATCAACCGAACAATGTGAGGAATATTGATGTTCAAGCATTGATGTCTTTTGATGAAGTGGTGGGTATCCATGTCTTTTAGGGAGTCATCTTTAAGGAGTCATCACTGAGAACCAAATCATAAGAGTTAGCACCCTCTTGTAATAATTGTAAGACAATATCACCACATGAACATCTAGAAATTTAATAATAAGGTGGTGGAAGATGTGTCTCAATAGCAGTTTGGGTGATATTGTCAAGGCCCACCAAGAGTAGCTTTAAACCCCAAGGAAAATATTGTGTAACTATTGTAATTAGCATCTTGAAATATAAGATTTGAACCATTGATTCAACACTTGCCACAATAATGAAAAATCCCATCAAAAAATTGAAATTATTACAAAGGCAAAAAAAAAAAGTTTAAAACGTATATGGAAATACATCGGAGAGTAATCTTGCTAGCATAAACTTTTGAAAGGTCTTGGTGAATGGTTAAATTATATATACTTTCGGTCTTGCTTCCTTTTTTTTCAAATATGGTCAGGGTGCTCTAGAAAGAAGTTAGGGAGATTTGAAAAGAAGTCAACTGGGAGCTCAAAAAGGATGTCTTCATTCACATCAGTGTTGTTTCTAAACACCAATTCACTAATTTTATAGTCAAGATCTTCAACAAAGACTCCCCCAAGATGATCTATACTAGCAAATGTTGCTTCTGGCTCAATAATTCGATCATTAATATCTAGTTGCTCGTTACTAGAACATATTTGTTGCTGCTGCATATTACTTCCAAAGAAAGTACCTAAGCCTTGTTATTGATCTATGGTAATTCCATCACATGAATATTATAATTCCATAAATAATTTATTAGAAATTAGAGTCTTGAGAAAAAACAATATAATTGAAAATAAAATAAAAAATTTTATCCAACGAGTTCATATAATTATATAACTCAATAAATGGGTAAATGTAATTTATCCTTCAAGTTTACTTTGATTTTGGCTGTGGTCTCTCAAATTTTAAACTTTAGGTTTTGGTCCTTTTAGAGACAAAATAGTCTATATTTTTATTAACATATTGGACCAATGTTTCAAGGAAAATAAGACTTAGAAAAAGTGGGAGAAAATTAGAGGGACTAAAAATTGTATTAAGCCTCAATAAATTTTAAGGACTCCTCTAAAGTTGAGAAACTCAAAAATGGTTAAGAGAAGCTTTAGAGTTTGAAAGTTATAGTTTTCTAATTATATTGTCATACAAAAGTTGAAGGTTTTTCAGGTGGTTGCATGTGATTGGGGTTTAGGAGCATCATTAGGGATTTGAGGAAGAGGATGGAAAAATGGACATATCAAAGGAGCTGAACCATTTTATCCTTACCTTGATTGCTAAGGGTGTTGGGCCCTAGTCCTTTAATTTAGAGATTATCAACCTATTAGTTTTATAAAATGTGAGTTATGAGATCATTTCTAAGATGTTGTGTAACGGATTAACGGTTGTATTGGTGATTATATCTCTCTTCAAACCAGTGTGCTTTCATTAAAGGCAGGCCGATTTCATATAACATATTAATTGCTTTTCAACTTTTGTATAAGATTAGTTATTTGCACAGAGGAATCAAGTGGTACACATCTTTTAAAGTGGATTTTCCCAAAGCCTATGGTTTCTTGTCATGCACTTTTATGAGGGTGATGTTATAAAGAATGGGTTTTTCACATATATGGATTAATATGTTAATGCAATTTGTCATGACCTTTTTTACCAGATTTAGATTAATGGTGAATTGACTAAACCTTTCTGCCTTAAAGAAGTTAGATACAGGATCATTCATCTCCAAATCTTTTTATTTTATGTTCTAATGTGTTGTCATATTGGATTCATGATTAGTTATCTTTGAGGTTATGGAGAGAGGAATTAAGGTTGGTCATTGGTGTTAAGAAGTATCTCATGTAATGTATACATATGATACTCTATTATTTTAACAAGCCTCAACAGATCAGGTTTTCCTGGTTCAACATGTGATGTTTGCATTTGGTTGGGCATCTTGTTTGAAGGTTAATAACTCAAATTTTGTATTGATTTTCAGTAGAAATGTTCATACTCCTATGAAATATAATTTTTCTGTTGATCTTCTTATTAAATATTCTCCAAAGCTGGGGAGGCTTCTGAGCATTGTGATTGATCATAATGTAAGCAACATGTTTTATTTAAATGAGATGGTAGAGAAGCTATCCACAAGAATGGAGTCATGGCATAATCAAGTTCTCTCTCAAGCTGATTGACTAACCTTAATTGTTGTTTTGGTATCAACCTATCAATTGTCATCCATTAAAGTTTTAGAAGAGGGGTCTAGAAAGCTAGATGGCCTTTGTAGTGATTGTTTTAGGGGTAAACAGGGTGATCACAAACAAATAAATTTGCTTAATTGGGGTAAGATTTACAAGCTAATTAAAGTAGCTAGATTGGGCTAAGAATGTTTAGAATCTTTAATGATACTTTGTTAGATAAGATTTTGTGGACACTTTTGAATACAAATGAGTGTACTTCTTTCTAAAAAGGTTATGGGCAGAAAGGTTCTATTTGATTAGGAGGCTAAAATGTTTAAAACTGATATGTGTTTATCTTTCATGAGGAAAATTTCAGTAGTTCTATACCAATCAACCACCATTTGTAGTGGCCCATGTTGTCTTATCCACCATTTGAGATTCAAATGGTGATAGATCTTTTTAAGCATAACAATGAAGGATGTAATGAGATTTTTATTAGGAACTTATATTCTCCTTCATCCAGTGATCATATTTCATCTACTCACATATCCCTTTTAAACTTGCATGATAGGTTATTATGGTATCTGAATTAGATGGGAAATTTTCAGTTAGTAGGTCTTATGAATTGGTAACAGGAAATGAAGATTAGGATGATCCTCCCCATGTTTAGTAATCGTTGTGAAAGGTTTAACTTCCTCTAAAAGTGTTAAGGAGTCCTCATTGTCAGGGAATGTTTGTTTATTCTATTTGTGGTGAACATGATAAAACCATTTATCACTTTTATTTGTCTTGTTCTTGGTCGAAAGCTTTATGGTTTGCTTCACCATGGGGATTTATTCCAGATTTAATGTTTGAAGCAGGGGGTCTAAGGGTATGGTTGAAAAGATTTCTTACTGTTATTAATCACAAAAAAGTTGAGGAAATGGAGATAGTTAAAGGGGTTTTGTAGAATATTTCTGTCATTTGGAACAAAAGAAATGAGTTGGTGCACAGTAAGGATTTGATGTCCCATTAGAGTGCTATATACTTCATCAAAGGCCAATGTTGCTGGATGGAACTTTCTTTGAACATATATAAACCTCTTGTGACATCTTGTCTAAGAGATGCCGTAAGGGGGCGATAGATTGGGGTTATGATCAATTTCATCAACAAGAGATTCAAAAATCATGGCTTAAAGCATGGAAAGACTGTTGTATGAGTGAAGAAAGTATCAAGTCTATTTATGTTTATATTAGAGTTTTTCATGCATGGTTGTTTGCTTGGAAGTGGTCAAGTGAGAATGGAAGAAAAGAGTTTTCACTGCTAAAGCCTTGGCCTTATTAGAGATTATTAGACATGCACTTTTATTAATCACAAGGCAGGATGGTTTTTATTAGATGGAGGAGGAGCATATTAGTATTTCAATAGCCTCAAGATCTCATGGTAGAAGAATTTGAATCCTTACTCCAAGCCTATGTTCGATTTTTGAAGACGTTTGTATCCTTTCCAAGTTTTTTAGGAAAATAAGTATATCAAAATCTGAAACTAGTCAAAGATCTCTACCAATCAGTAGCTAACTATTTTGCTTTCCATATGTATAAATGTTCTTGAGTTATTAAAAAAGTGGAATAGATAGAACGTATGTGAATTAATTACAATAATATGAGTCATCAAACTAAATGAGGGTAAAATGAGAAATCCATAAAACAAAATTTAAAACAATATTTAGTTGTTATGGTTGAGCCCCATTTTAGTTTGGGAAAATAGGGGATAAATCCTATTTAACAAATTAATTATAGAATAGAACCTAAAAAATGTCAAATCATAAGGTCCATTAGCTTGTATGTGTTATTCCTAAATTAAGTTAACAATCTGGCATTAATGGCAATTTTTTTAATTTTAGCCCTTGTAGTTTTAAATTATACCCCTGATCATTAATACATGACTTATTTAGTGAGTTGATATTATTTTCAAATATAAAACATATTTCTAATTTTTGTCTATTTTTCCTAAATTACTTTAATTGATGCTCTTAATATTGAGGGATGAAATTAGGGAGAAAAAATCATAAATGCCCCGTTTGGTATGATGGAAGAGTTTTTCATAGAAGTAGAAGTGGAATTATAAATGAAAGTGGAAGCAGGAGTGGGTTTTTAAAATATGTTTGGTAGGATGGTGGACATGAGATATAATTTTCAATTAAAGTGAAGATGCAAAAATACCTATGGTAAATTGGCAAATATGCATCTGGCACCATAATAAACCTCGGGTGCATAAATACTTATTGTAAGTTTAAAATGGTGCAGAATTACTTTTTCATCAAAATGAGTTTATGGTGATAAAGTTGAGTTGTGGGTCCCACAAAATGAATTAACAACCTTTCAATTATGATGCATAGTTCTGGACCTAAGGTTTTATTATGGTGCTTGATGCAGATTTTCCAATTTACCATCGGTATTTTTGCACCTTCACCTTTCAATTAAAATATGCATTTACAATGTGAAAATATTAAAATACACTCAAACCTAAAAAAAATCTTGCACCTCTAGCTCTCTTAACCACCTATGACCACCTTCATATTTCCACCATTAAAGCTAGAACATAGCCACTGAATGCCTTTCACAGAGACAATATCACAAACATAGCCCACTGATCGCAAATTGAAGGTAGCAAAACAAGAAAAATCAAAGAAATTGAAACTGAAGAGAGAGAGAGAAAAAATCAAAGCTCGAATAGATGAAATTGGAAAAATAAAAATCAAAGTGCCCCACTAGAACCTAGGAAAAAATCATCATTGCCGATAAGGGGCAGGCACCGCCAGAAATTGCAGAGGGTAGGAGATGAGAAAGAGGAGAGGCCAGTTGTCGTCAAAGGTTGTAAAGAGAGGTGGAGAAGGAGAGGTCGCCATCACAGATCAAAGAAGGAGAAGTAAACATCGCTGCTACAAATTGAAAAGGAAGGAGAAGGAGATGCCGCTGTCATATATTGAAAAAGGGAGGAGAAAGAGAGGATGCTGTCACATATCAAAAGAGGATAAGGAGGAAAGGGTATGGTGCAGATCTCGTCCTTGCTTGGCATCGGCCGTTGTCCTCAATATCATCCTCGCTCTTTATCATCACCGATGCTGTGCTTCACCATTGTTTTAGGAAGAAAGGAGGGGAGGCCAAAATATAGTGAGAGGTCCTGTTAGAACTTAGGATAGGAGAAGGAAAAAGAATTAAAAAGATAACTCTAGAGCCCAGAATCTATAAGCTCTAGCCAAGAGACAAGGGAGGTAAAATAACCTCAATATTTCATTCATAATCCAAATGACAATACAATAACCATATATAAATACTACCACAACACAACAACTGAACAACATGACCTCCTAATGGTAAGGTGCATAACTGCTCCTTAAACCCACTAACCACTAACATTGTCCCAGTACATTGAAGAAAATAACAATAGGAATTAAGAATTAAAACAAGACTCTAATTAAAATAAATAAACTGAATAAGGCCTTATTTCTCCTGGAATACACAAGTAGAGAGGCCTTGATCCTAACATTACTCCCTCCCAGGAGAATTACCTTATCCTCAAGGCAAAAAGAAGGAAATTTTGTAACCATCAGGTCATAGGACTCCCAACTTAAATCTTCCTTACTTCGTTTTTTTCCATTTTATCAGCAATTCAATGTCTTGATTATCTTCATGAGTAATAACACAAACGTCCAACACTTCTTATGGTTCAATCAATAGCTCCCAGTCATGAGATATAGGTAAGGGTGGTAGGTAATTGGTGTTTATGTACCCTTGAGCTGGTTTAAGAAGGGAGACATGGAAATTTTGGTGTACACGTGCATCTTCTGGTAATTCAAGTTCATAAGCAACCTTACCAATTTTTCTTAGCACTGGGTAAGGCCCAAAATACCAAGAGCTAATTTTTCCACTTGTATTTGGCCAATGATTTTTGCTTGTACAGTTGGAGCTTAAGGAAGACCATATCTCCCACAGAAAACTCAACTTCCCTTTGTTGTTGATCTACTTATTCTTTCATTTTGTTCTGTGCAAGAGTTAGGTTGTATTGCAACTCATTTAAGATATCCTCCTTGTCCTGTAATATTTCTTCCAATTCAGCCAGCTTAGTTTCACCCCGTACTAAAGGGATATATGAAGGGGGCTTCCCTTCCATAAACAGCATAGAAGGGTGTCATTTCGGAGGAGCAGTGATAGCTGGTGTTATATGATAGTTCAGCCCAGTAAGGGAAGGAGCTCCATGTTTTGGGGTGATCTTGAGAGAAACAATGCAAATAAGTCTCTAAATAGCGATTAACCACCTCCGTTTGGTCATTAGTTTAGGGGTGATAAGTTGTACTCATGCGCAATCAGGACCCACTACGAGTAAAGAGTTCTTGCCAAAAAGAACATAAGAAGATTGGATCTCTATCAGACATAATTGAACTTGGAAAACCATGTAACCTTACCACCTCTTTGCAAAATATAGAGGCCATAGATTTAGCAATAATAGGTAGTGGCACGCCAATAAAATGAGCATATTTGCTTACTCTATTGACCACCACTAGTACCACCTCAATACCATAGACTTGGGCAATCCTGTGATGAAATCTAGAGAGATTCCATGCTAAATTTGTGCTTGAAGTGACAAGGGTTAAAGCAAACCCGCAGGAGATTAAGGGGAGTACTTATTTTTCTTACAAGTTGGGTAGTTAGAGCTGTACCTTGTTACCTCTTCCTTCATCTATGCCAATAAAATTGTTGTTACAGCCTCTTCATAGTCTTTAGCACTCCTCCATGTCCACCTATTGGAGAATAATGATCTTCAGCAATTAAAACTACAATTATCCGAAGAATGCAGGTATGACTAATCAGTCTTTAAAATATAATCTTCCTACTGATAGCCCAAAGTGGGGAACAGAATTGGCATCCCAATGAAGAGAGTTAATAATACCAGTTATGTAATCATTTTTCATGAGCAAGAAGGGTAAGTCATCGAAGATGTGTGCTTTGGTATTGAAAAACTAAAGAGATCAGCTGCATGAGCAATACTGGACAGCGCTTCGACACATTGATTGGTTGCCCCAGTCTTGTATTTGATGTGAAAGTCAAATGGCAATAATTTCATGGGTAAATGCTGTTGTTCGTGTTGCGACTATTTGATCCAGCAAGAATTTAAGGCTATTTATGGTCAGTGTGCACCACAAATTTCCTTCCTAGTGGGTAGTGCTTCCAGTTTTGAAGTGACAATACTTAAGCTAGAAGCTTTCTATTATATACAGACTTGCATTTATTGGAGGTGGACAGCCCTTTGCTGAAAAAGGAAATTGGGTGGCCTTCTTGTTATTGCACCGCTCCCACCCCAGTTGATGACGCATCACATTCCTCCACAAAGGTTGGGTCGAAATTTGGTAATTGTAATACTTGAACACTTTTTTTTGGGTACAGTGGCAAGCTTTCGCTTGTAATATAAAGTAAGACGTTATGACTTTCCTAGCTTAATCCTGCACACAATTGCAGCTCCTCTGTAATATTGGAACACTGGTCATGGCCCTTTTAAGATCTGCAAAGGCTTGAAGAGAGTCTGTACTCCAGAAAATAGTATCTTTCTTGGTGATATCTATTAGTTGCTTTGCAATCATACCACAATTCTTGACAAAATGTCAGTAATACGTTGTAAGGCCTAGAAAACCACGCAACTTAGAAATATTTTTTAGTTGAGGTCAGTGATGGACCGGAGCAATTTTATTCAGAT
This sequence comes from Mimosa bimucronata, assembly GCA_037074515.1. Taxonomy (NCBI): domain Eukaryota; kingdom Viridiplantae; phylum Streptophyta; class Magnoliopsida; order Fabales; family Fabaceae; genus Mimosa; species Mimosa bimucronata. Next base: position 11,926,589 of record CM073446.1, read on the forward strand.
CTACAGATACCCTCGCACGTGAAATAACATGCCCCAAGAAAGCTTTTTCCTCCTGAAGAAAAATACACTTCTTTAGGTTAGCAAAAAATTCATTTCGCTATTAAACCTGTAAAACCATGCGTAGATGCTCCATGTGATCATAAGCAGACTTATTGTAGATTAATACGTCATCAAAGAACACCAAAACAAATTTGCAGAGAAAGGGTCAGAATAAATCATGTTAGTGCTGGCTGTTACCCAAGAGGGGGTGAATTGGGTGATAGAATAAAACCTTTTGATTCCATGAATAAAACACAAGCGATGTCAATCTTTGAAATCTTTTCAAGATTTATTACAGAAAATATTTCAAAACATGAAATGCACTGAAGATAGCTTTGGTATGCTTGAAACTAAGAAAGTTAAGGGAAGAGATAATGCACACAGAGTTTATCCTGGTTCGGTCAACCCTGACCTACATCCAGTCCTCAGGCTCCACCTGAGATTTTCCACTATTTTGTTTAAACCGGGCGCAAGAGAAGCCTACCACAGGTTTTACGAACACAGGTTCACCTGTCAACCTTTTCCACTGGTTTTACGAACACGGGATTACCAGCCAACCTTTACAGAGTTTTAGAAACCTTCTAAACACTCCCCCTTACAACCTGTAAGGTTACTACCTTATTCTTAAAGCACCAAGCTTTAGAACAACCTCAAACAATAGAGGATTTTATCAAAGTAATAAGTTCACTAAATGAACAGATTGTGATAATCAGTGAAGTACAAAAGATGTATGATGAAATACAAATCAGAGCTTAATAATCTTAACAATGTGTGCTCATGCTCTTCTTTTCTAATGCGCTCAAACCATCATTTCTGGGCTCACTGATATATAACTAATATTCTGTGTAGAGCCTCTGTTTTCATTGCTGTTAGCATATATTCATCGTGTGTGCGTCTATTTTGTTGATGGTTATTTTTCTTTTATGTCTTCAAGTCTTTATATATGTTTTGATGAATTTCTATCCGTTGGAGACTTGGAGAACTAGCCGTTTGAGTATTTCTTTCTTCCCGTGCTTTGGCTAAGAGAGATGGAGACTCTGAGTAACGGTAACCTGCTGCTACCTACTCCTGTACTTGATGTCAGCTTTTTCACTAGCGCTAGCTCCCTTTGCTATCGCTAGCTTGACAGTGTAAAATCTGCACTTTAGAAACAATGTATTAGCTCAGCACGTATTGTGCTATCGATAGCTAACAAAGCTATCGCTAGCTTCATAGTGTAATTCCGGTACTTAGCTTAAACAGATAATCATATAATGCATAGCAGATGTTATCGTAAGCTTAGTCCATTAGCTCAATGATAAAGACTCTATAGATAGCAAATCATGCTTATAGATAGCAAATCATGCTATAGCTAGCATATTCTTTTAGTTCAATGATCAGCGTACTAGCTGTCATCTCAATAAGCATTTTTCTATCGATGGCTAATCCTATTATTGCTAGCTAACTATGTTAACTGATCTAACATTCTTCCCCGAGAATTTATTCATGTTATCTGAGGGGCCTTAGCGATAGAGACAGAGTCTAGCGATAGGATCTATTCTTATTTGCTTAGGCTAGCTCTACACATTCCATTAGCTATGATAAACATGTTAGCGATAGAACTTCTACTTGGTCATCATGATTCTTTATCTCAGTTTATTCCAGACCAAGTTACATGCTCTTATTAATGCAATCTGAGCCTATGGACATGTTATGTGATCATATATGCAATGCTTCAATCACAGTAAACATATAGCAAACATAATATCATAGACAGTTGGAGATAAACACTTTATACATACTTTTTGCTTCCTACTTTTAACTCTATATTTGACATCATCAAAACTAAGCATATCCAACAATCTCCCCCTTTTTGATGATGGAAAATCTATCATGAAAAATATGTATGATAACGAATGATAATGTTAACATAGAGGGAACATAGATATAGTATATTTATCATGCCTTTCTTTCCCCCTATTTGGTATATTTTTCATGCCTTTCTTCTCCCCCTATTTGTCATCAGCAAAAAGTTTGTGGAGACTTTAAAGCTCCCCAATGCAACAAAAGTTTTGACCAAATGTAAGGGATATCAAAAGTTGGTGGAAAAACAATAAAGTTCTTAAGGGATACCAATTGAAAAAAAAATATTAGACTCTATGTTTTCTGAAGTTTTGCCATAGATATGCAAGATGCTCAAACAAAACAAACAGAATTGACAATGCAAATTTATCAAAGAAAACTTTAAATGTAATTTGGAGAAGGAGGGTTTAGAAATGCTCATTGATATTTGGCAAAAGAATTGATTGATCCATGAAGCTTAGTGCCTTTCTCTCTTGGTCTGTTGAATGTGATAATCCGGTATTGATACCAATTGTTATTGGGAAAGTGTAAGCCAATCAGTGATTCATTGTGCATCTGCATCAATCCTCATATTTGATAATGTGTCCTTGTTGAGTATTGAGGGATGCTCTTTCCCATACTGAGTTCTCCTGTCATCAATGTTTATCTTTCTTGCAAGGAGAGGGATTAATATAATCAAGGATTATCAAAGATTGATACCAAATGTAAAGAAACCTTAATGTAAGATAATGTCATATTGAGAGTATGAAAGGAATCTATAAGAGAGTACATCTCATCATCAAAACTAATAGATTATTTCACAGTAAATTCAGATGAGTATGCTAAGAAGATTTTCTTTCAACAAAGGAGATGAGCTTTAAGATATACACATGTGAATTTGAAGCTCCCCCTTAATTCAATGCATCTAATGAGGGACATTTTAAAGTAACATCCTTACTCATGATATGAATCAAGCATATATGAGGATGAGAAGGTCTAGATGTTACCAAATTTGGAGACATGGAAAGATTGATGCTAGAGGACTTTTGATTCTTCCTCCATGTTGTCTCTATTAGATGTTTTTCCAATTCAGTTCCCTCAGCTGCAAGCCAGTGGACTCTTTCCTTTAGCAGCTTCATCAATAATAGCAAACCCTTCATAGGCTTGTCTACATGTTTCTTGAGTGATGCACATGAGATTCATTCATCATGTTCTGAACCCTCATGACTACCCAATCCAAAATTCATAGAAGAATAAGCTTGATTGCTTTGGCTTGATGACCCTGGTTCTCTTCTTCTTCAGGCATTGAAGCTGGATCTTTTGGACTATCGATAGTATGATTGCAATTGATAGCTGCTTCTCGTTCAATTTATGACTCATGAAGCTATCGATGGCTGAGCACCATGAAGAGCACTCGCTATCACTAATAAGAGCTGCAACCTGTGACAGGCAATTTGGTACCCATCCTTTGGTCCTCATAATATTAGTCGCAGTAGCTCCTATTCTCTTTCATAAACAACCAGCATAATAATTCATCAAAGTCTGTACTTGAACCAAAGAATATAATTTACTAAAATCATTAGATTCAAGTTATTGGTTATACAGAAAGAATGATCTGATGGTTTTTCATGATCAATCACATTTTGACAGAAAATAACCTTATTTAAAAAAGATGTCATTGACCTGAATCTTATGCAGATAAATCCAATTAATAGCAGGTGGCAAAATCTTCCCAAAATGATATTTATCAATTATAAAGGGTGAGGGATAGAAATGCTCGTATAAGATTTGTGGGGAATTCTTCAATGGATACTTGAGGTAGCCAATTTCAACTTTAGCTAGAGCTTTTTATCTTGACAGCTTCAAGTTCCTTCAAATTTCCATCTTTTATTTGCTCAATCAATGATAGCCTTTAATCCTTTTTCATAACCTGTAGAATCATATTCAAAATACAATCTTCTTTTGAAATCATTAGTATGATTCATTTTCAGTAAAAGTATAGAAAATTTAAGATAAGGTTTGAAACAATTTGCTTATGCTTTTGTGTGAAAATTCAAATAAAAGTATATTTCATAAAGCATAAGAGACATTTGATAAATAACTTTTTCATCATGGGTTTAAGATATCATGAAGCATAAATGAGATGCAAGTTTAAAATGTAAAATCATTTTTCAAACGTTTTAACATCCAATGCTCATGTAGGAATCTGTGCTTTGGTTCCTATCGCTAGGAGAGGAGTTAGCGATAGTGGTTTCTGGAGGTGTTGGGATATGGTAGTGGAAGCTATCGCTAGGGAAAGGGTTAGCGATAGTGGATGGCAATATTGAGATGGAAGTCAACAATGAAGAAAATATGCCAAAATGCTTCACCTTTTAAGGATTAGAGAACATATCCAAAGTCTTATGAATAATAGCATGACAAAGAAGGCTTTGTGCTATAGACATGATAGACACAATGACTTTGATATGACTCAGAGATTTTCTTGACTTTTAGAGTTGTGTTCAGAGAGATATGAATATTCAATATTAGGATAAATACAAGACTCTAGATACTCTGAAATGATAATGACTGATAATGCATTTGAGTAGTGGGATGAAAGCATAGATTTTTGAATAATGAAGTACACATTCATTAGTCCAAATAACTAGTCAAGAATTTAAGCATTTGCCACAAGGCTTTCTCAAATGATGCTTAATTTGTGGGACATAGGATTTAGCTCATCATAGAATAGGTTAGCACAGATTAGGCACTACACAGCATATGGAAGTTTAGAAGAAAACTTTAATGCATCATTTTGAAACATTTCCAACTTTTGGTTCATAACAGATATCACCTTCCAATTTTCAAATATAGTTTAAATGCAATTGAGGTGAACATGTTTTTCAAAATGTGTGGATGCAAATTTGTGAGCCATGGTGAGTTGAAATCTAAACAAAAACTTTGGATTGTGTATTTCAAAAATTTCACAATAGATAACCTACGCACAATCACAATTTCTCAGTCATATATCAATCTGATAGATATTTTATGACAGTGTAAGATTGATTGCTAATGAAATAAGAGACAATCATTCATTATCCAAACAAAATTATATTCATTCAAGATAGGATAAGAATGATATCACCATAACTGCACTTGTCTAGGCAGAAATTGCTATCGGTAATGAGAGATACTATCGCTAGCAGGCATGATCCCACACCAAGTGACAGGCTCTCCAGCTATCGATAGCTAACTTTGCTATCGATAGAGCTTTTGATGGCAATCAGCTCAATCTTAGCTCTGTCCTGCATATGCTAGCGATAGTGAACTTCACTATCGATTGGTCAATCTGAGCTTGCCCATGCAGTAGCTTGATTTTGGCAGAATAATGTTGATATTTTCTTTTACAGGTCCAACACCAAAATCCAAGCAAGAAGTTCAGCTCATCAAGACTTGAGTAAATTTTCATGTAGATCATAGTCTTGAAGCTTTCTCTCCTTGTTACCTACAGAACTATAATTTTTCTTTTCTTCAGTATCCAAATTCATATGGATCTGCTCATGGTTAGTTCGTAGGTATTAACAACATAATTCACATGCTTCAAAAGATGTAATTAATTCAGGATAGTTGAGCATAGTGAATTAATCATGACTACATGCACAAAGATATATATATAAATATATTCTTTTTCAAATCAATATGCATGTATATAAGTCTATCTTATGAACATTGTAAGTATTTTGGCAATTTTCTTTCAAAATATAATTCAATGTTCATTCCTAAGGTTTCAGATTGTAAAATCTCAATAAATGTTACTGACAATAGTGTAGGAGATTTTACCCTTGATATACCTCTACCTTAGGTGCTTGGAGAGTTGCTTCTGCTAACCCCAAACGGTTCTGATATACTTAGCACCGGGTTGCAGAGATCTTTCTCGTGAAATAGAATTCAAGAATCTTCTTCTTGGTGTATGAGAAACTCTCGGATTCTTCTCTATTGTCTTTGTACCATGATATCCATTTCTTCTAGAATTAATCTGCACACATAAAGCACTAGATGGACATTTTGGTACCCATTTATATTTGGGTCCTTCATTGTTAGTCTTGGACCTTACATGTCCTTTTGGAACCCAAATAAATTTATTTCTCACATTTGAATTTCTTCTAATCTTACATGTGTGAGAAATATGACCAGATTTACCACAATAATAGCAAATAATAGGATGATATGCGACATGAGATTTTATGCAATTATTGTGATGGTCAGAGGAGTGCAAATTCAAATTGTTTTCATTCAATATATCTTTCTTCCCAAAACATTTTCCAGCATGATTTAAAACATTTTCAGTCCTTGAAATATGATCTGTGATAGGTTGTAAATCAGTTTTATGCAGATCAAAATTGTTTTTCTCAAAAACACAGGGATTGGAACTGTATACCATAAATGCATCTTGAGCTCCGGAGGATGATTTTGCATATTCGTTCCGGTAGAGCTCTTGGGATTTATCTTCCTCTTGACCTTCTATGTTGACTGAATCATGGAAGTGTTCTGTGATCTCTCCTTCTTCAATCTCAACTTCCAATTGCTCATCAACCATAGATATGCAACTTTGAAATTCAGATGAGCTGTCAACACTTTCAGTTTCAACAAGATGGTTAGAGGCATACATAGACTCAAGAGAATCCCAAATTTCTTTAGCATTAGAGCAAAATCTGATTTTCTGATAATCATTTTCAGTTAAGCCTTTATGCAAAATTTTCATTGCTCTAATGTTCAAGGAAAACATTTTCTTGTCTTTTTCAGTCCAATCCTTTCTTGGTTTGAAATCAAAATCATTTGTAAAAACATTCCACATATGATAATCAAATGATTTTATAAAACTCTTCATCCTAGCTTTCCAAAATCGAAAATCAATATTTTCAAGAAGAGGTGGAATGGTGAAATCAAAACCTTCAGAAAACATGTCATACCCAAAATCAGCCATGATATTTATCACTTGAGATAGTTGGATCCTTTAAACAAGTGACCCGCTCTGATACCAATTGTTAGTGCTGGCTGTCACCCAAGAGGGGGGTGAATTGGGTGATAGAATAAAACCTTTTGATTCCATAAATAAAACACAAGCAATGTCAATCTTTGAAATCTTTTCAAGATTTATTACAGAAAATATTTCAAAACATGAAATGCACTGAAGATAGCTTTGGTATACTTGAAACTAAGAAAGTTAAGGGAAGAGATAATGCACACAGAGTTTATCCTGGTTCGGTCAACCCTGACCTACATCCAGTCCTCAGGCTCCACCTGAGATTTTCCACTATTTTGTTTAAACCGGGCGCAAGAGAAGCCTACCACAGGTTTTACGAACACAGGTTCACCTGTCAACCTTTTCCACTGGTTTTACGAACACGGGATTACCAGCCAACCTTTACAGAGTTTTAGAAACCTTCTAAACACTCCCCCTTACTTGTAAGGTTACTACCTTATTCTTAAAGCACCAAGCTTTAGAACAACCTCAAACAATAGAGGATTTTATCAAAGTAATAAGTTCACTAAATGAACAGATTGTGATAATCAGTGAAGTACAAAAGATGTATGATGAAATACAAATCAGAGCTTAATAATCTGAACAATGTGTGCTCATGCTCTTCTTTTCTAATGCGCTCAAACCATCATTTCTGGGCTCACTGATATATAACTAATATTCTGTGCAGAGCCTCTGTTTTCATTGCTGTTAGCATATATTCATCGTGTGTGCGTCTATTTTGTTGATGGTTATTTTTCTTTTATGTCTTCAAGTCTTTATATATGTTTTGATGAATTTCTATCCATTGGAGACTTGGAGAACTAGCCCGTTTGAGTATTTCTTTCTTCCCGTGCTTTGGCTAAGAGAGATGGAGACTCTGAGTACCGGTAACCTGCTGCTACCTACTCCTGTACTTGCTGTCAGCTTTTTCACTAGCGCTAGCTCCCTTTGCTATCGCTAGCTTGACAGTGTAAAATCTGCACTTTAGAAACAATGTATTAGCTCAGCACGTATTGTGCTATCGATAGCTAACAAAGCTATCGCTAGCTTCATAGTGTAATTCCAGTACTTAGCTTAAACAGATAATCATATAATGCACAGCAGATGTTATCGCAAGCTTAGTCCATTAGCTCAATGATAAAAACTCCATAGATAGCAAATCATGCTTATAGATAGCAAATCATGCTATAGATAGCAAATCATGCTATAGCTAGCATATTCTTTTAATTCAATGATCAGCGTACTAGCTGTCATCTCAATAAGGATTTTTCTATCGATGGCTAATCCTATTATTGCTAGCTAACTATGTTAACTGATCTAACATTCTTCCCCGAGAATTTATTCATGTTATCTGAGGGGCCTTAGCGATAGAGACAGAGTCTAGCGATAGGATCTATTCTTATTTGCTTAGGCTAGCTCTACACATTCCATTAGCTATGATAAACATGTTAGCGATAGAACTTCTACTTGGTCATCATGATTCTTTATCTCAGTTTATTCCAGACCAAGTTACATGCTCTTATTAATGCAATCTGAGCCTATGGACATGTTATGTGATCATATATGCAATGCTTCAATCACAGTAAACATATAGCAAACATAATATCATAGACAGTAGATGATAAACACTTTATACATACTTTTTGCTTCATACTTTTAACTCTATATTTGACATCATCAAAACTAAGCATATCCAACAAATCATTCATCACTGCTTGGAAGGTAGAAAGTGCATTAGTCAAGTTAAAGGGCATAACCACTAATTCATAAATGCCTAGAGTGAGTGCGGAATGCTGTCTTTTAATTATCTTCGGGCAGAATACGAATTTGATGATACCCCAAGCCTATTCAATATTGGTGAAGTAATCAACACCATGAAGTTTGTCAATGAGTTCATATATGATGGGTATGGGATATTTATCGAGAATCGTAGTTTTGTTTAATTTGATAATCATCAAAGAGTTTCCATGTGGAATCCTTCTTGGGAACAAGTAGCACTCAACAAGAGAATGGGCTTGCACTAGGGTGTATGAACCCTTTGTTTAGGAGTTCCTCAACTTGTCTTTCAATCTCATCCTTCTGTGAGTGTGGGTATCTGTATGGTGGGATATTTGGTGGAGTTGAGCTTAGGAACAGTGGGATAGAATGAGAATGAAAATGAATGGGTGGTAGGTGAGTGGGGTCTTGGAATACTGATGCATAGGTATCTATAATTATGTGAAGAGGAGAAGTTACCTCGCTTGAGTGCTGACTGAATAACTTTAAAAAGCAGCCACATTTTGAGACTGGGGAGTTCCCTGGAGTTTGTATCATTTTCCATTGACCCAAAAAATCATGTACATCTTCTGCCAATCGGCTTCCACAGTATTCAACGAAGCCAACCACTTAATACCCAATACTACATCTACACCCCCAATGGATAATAGAAAGAAATCGTCTGTGATGGTCAGGCTTTGAACATAGATTTGAAGTTGTTTACAAATTGAATTGCAAGTCAACATGGTCATATTGCCTATCTGCACGCCGAGAGGTTGGATGACGCTAGTAGGATACCAGAGTTATGGTACAACTTTGTTTGAGATGAAATTGTGAGCAGACCCACTATCGATGAGGATCGGGATTTTCTTCTAGCCGATGGTGCCTTGAATTTTCATGGTTGTTGTCATAGAATGCTCAAGTATGGCATGTAGATAAATCTCTACAAATTCATCTACTAATACCGAGTCCATATTGTTCTCGTTAGAATACTCTTCATTTTCTTCAGAAATCTCCATCAATTTAAAAGAGAAATTACAGCGATGCTTTGGCAAAAATTTAACCCCGCAATGGTAACAAAGGCCCTTTTCTTGCTTGACCTGCCACTTATGATCCGCATTTTGTGGGATCAAAATTATTATGGATGGATTCCCTAAAATTATAGTCGTCAGTTGCTTAGGAGGTGTTGGGTGGTTTAACTAGATGTAATTGGAACCATGAATTGGGTTGTGATACCTGCTCATACTGAGCTCGTAATTTGAGCCCACATTAGCCCTAGAAAAGTTTATAACTTTAGTGACTTGAGTTTCTATTCCTTTCCCCCACGACCACCGCTAATGTGCACGAGTTGAGTTTTGAGATGACATCTTTATTTCAGTTCAGTTGCTAAACTTACGGCCTCGTGGCTTATGGATTTTAATATCTGCTTGAGTTCCTCTTTCAAGCCGTTTAAAAACACACCCAAAAGGCAATGTTCTGGCCAACCCGTGACTTGAGAAGATCTTCTCACGAATTCCTGTTTGTAATCATTAGCAGTGCCAGTTTGCTTGATGTTACAAGGAAAAGCATTTGGGTTTTGAAATTCTGCATGTCTAAATTGCTCTTGAAAAATTTGTACCAATTTATCCCAATAGCATATGGTCCGACCCCATGAAATCTATGTGAAGGTGTCCAAAGCATCACCCTCCAAATACATAGTAGCCACATTAACCTTCAAATCTTCACGTGTTTGGTAATACCTAAAGTATTTTTCTGCCTTCATTACCCATCCTTTAGGATCACCACCTCATATTTAGGAAATTCAATTTTGGAGTGGGATCTCTTGGAAGAATTTTTATTCCACCAAGGTCCTTTGAATTCCATATCTTCATTGTTGTCTGATATGTTCTTGCTCATTTCTCTGAACTGAGGCATCTTATCTTTCTGCTTCTTTAGTTCTACCATGTTTGCATCAATGAGAACTAGCTTAGTAAAAAGTAAACCAAATTTCTAATTAATTTGGTCCATTGCATATTTGTTTTTCGGTTTCAGGGGGCTGGGTTGATGAATGGGAAGGTTCTGTTAGTGGGTTTATGAAGATAGGTTCAAAAGGGATACCGAAGCTGCACGTGTTGACCATGATGGGTCCAAAGGTCGAAAAGACCGGTTTGCTCTGATACCAAAATGTTAGAACTTAAGATAGGAGAAGGAAGAAGAATTAAAAAGAGAACTCAGAGTCCAGAATCTGTAAGCTCCAGTTGGGAGACAAGGGAGGTAAATAACTTCAATTTTTCATTCACAATCCAAATGACAATACAATAGCCATATATAAAGACTACCACAACATAATAACTGAACAACATGACCTCTTAATGACAAGGCACATAACTGCTCCTTAACCCCACTAATTGCAGACCCACTAACCACTAACATTGACCCAGTATAGTGAAGCAAATAACAATAGGAATTAAGAATTAAATTAATAAGACTCTAATTAAAATAAAAAAACTGAATGAGGCTTTATTTCTCTTGGAATACACGAGTAGAGGGGCCTTGATCTTACTTGGTTCCTATGGGGGACTAAGGAAGTGGGTTCCATCAATTTTGATGGAAATGAGAGCTCCATGGAAGTAGGTTCAAGCACACAAAACTCTCAAATTTTGGGTTCTACTTCTCCTTCTCAACCCCTTAACTCCACCCAACCAAATGGACCATAAGTGAATACGGTCTTCCATGTTATTTATCGTCAGACCAATCACAAACAAATATTTCAGAAATAAATGATATGATACCTTAGAGCCTTGATTTTTTCCCCTCACCTAAGAAATTCTCATTAGGGAATGTGACTAGGGGGCTTTTAAAGTACTCCCTCCAGTTCTAAATATAAGACTTATTTATTTAGGGGCCTTTTGGTATGCAGAATTGATTTTGATGGAAATGAAGATGGAAATGGAGATGGAGATGGATATGGAGATAGAGATGGATATGGAATTTAAAAACATGTTTGGTATGTCATGGAAATGAGGCCTAATTTTTATGTGAAAATACCAAATTGTCCTTCAAAATTAAAAAAAAAACAAAAAATAAACTTCCCTGACTAAAACCTTCGTCCCCTCCCCCAAAAATTTCAAGCCATTCAATTTTTTAACAAGATTTTAAATCTATGAAGGTCAAGCTCAAGCCATTTCCGGTGAGATTTTAGATCTGTGTTCGTTTGGCACATAACCTCCACAGCAGATCTAAAATCCTCTTCAACATCACAGCAACAAACATGGGGGAGTATTCAATTTTTGAAGATCTTTGTCCTCGACCAATCAAGTAAGGGGGGAGGATCTAGAAAATGTTTGCTCCATCCAAACAAACCCAGATAGCCAGATATGGACTTTGACATCGCCGCCATCGGAGAGCTTACGAGACCAAATTTAAGAGCGTTCAAGTAAGAGAGTGAAGAAAGGAGCGGCATCAGAGATGGGGAAAATAAGTGAGTGAAGGAGGTGGTTGCAATGTCGTCAGAGGAGATGATGCCCCCAGAGGAGATATGAACATCGACGTCATCGCCGTCCTCACTGCCACCGTCCCAGAAGCTGCTGCCATCTCCGCCACCGTCCTAAATTTTGGTGGTGGGATGAGATGGTGAAGGTATGATGAGATGGTGAGAGGTGGACGGTTCAGAGAGTAGAGGGAAAATATGGAGAATGTGAACATGGAAATGGAAATCTTGGGTAGAGACATGGAGGCCATTTCCATCAATTATGGTGGAAATGAAAATGGAATTTTTGCCATTTCCATCATACCAATCAGACAATCATATGGAAATGGAGTCCATTTCCATATCCATACCCCTCAATTCCACCATACCAAACATGGCCTTAATTTGATTAGATTATGGATGATAATTAAGTTAGTTAAAATTACATGATATCACCAATACAGTTTAACCATCTACCCTTATCCCTACCCACATTTTCTTGCTAGTTTGTTATTTATGAGCATTAATAGGGATAATTGGGGAATGATTGATTGCACTTGATTATTACATGTTTTTATCTACTAATTATAGGAAATTAGAATTTGTTCTAGAATATTAAATGGGGATTTAGGCACTTTTATACTTAGGGTCCAAGATTAAATAGTTAATTGCATTTTCATTATAATTTGAGCATATTAGGCATTTAACTCATGCATTTATTGTTTCTAGACTTGAAATACTTCATATGTGCTTAAAATTTCCATTGTAGGTGCAAAGAATAAAGATCAAAGCAAGAATAAAGCAAAATAGGAGACTTCTGCAAAAAAAGAAACTTCTGCAAAATAGGAAATTCTTTATTAGGAAACTTGGTTGATTGATTGAACTTAATGGATTGGCCTCTAAGCTTTCCTAATTGGTAAAATCAACTACAATAGGAAATTGCCTATTTCAATCGAATTGGTTGATTGTGTTTGCCTAAAATATTTCCTATTTATTATTTTCTACAAGAATAGGCAACTCTAGGCTTGATTGAGGTTAAGAAGTTTCCTAATTCATTATTCTAATAACTACTTCCCATTTTAACTATATTACTTGAGATTGAGTGATTGGGTCTTCCCCAAATCTTTCCTATATATTATGGGTGGCCAAATTAGACAACTGGAGACCGTTTTGTATAGTTTTTAAGTGGTTTCTTATGCCATAGAGAGGGAAATTTGAATTTCCATATTCCCTCATCCATTCACTCTTTTATCCCATAATTCTTTTCCCAAACATTTCCTATTTGTTAATCCTAGTAAGAATAGGAAACCCTAGGCCAATTTGAAAGGTTTTAAGTGGCCTCCTGTGCTATATATATGCCACCAACAAATTTCATTGCTTTCTCTCTCTCTCTCTCTCTCTCTCTCTCAAAATTTTCGTCCTCCACTCCTCTCCTCCCCTCCTTGCATGAAAATCATATTCCACAACACTCTCATGGCTTCCAATTCTAAAATCTAGCCAATGTTGATCAAGAGCATGAGTGGCTAGGCACCTTTGTGGGGATCTTGATGGAGGAAGGCAACCGGAGCTTCATCGTCTTTAATGGGGAGTTATTAGTTTCTTTTCTTGTCCAATCTCATCTATGTATTTCAATTCCTAGTGTTTTGGTATATGTATATGCTTTTGGAACAAGTTGTTTTTGAATTTCTATTGATCATGTATGTAATCAAGCGATGTTCTTTTATATGTATGAACCTAATGATATTTTCATAATATTATGCAATAGATGTACCTCATTTATATCTCATTTGGATTGCTAGATATGTTGAATGCATGTGCGATTGTTTGTGTATTTAGCCACTAGATCCATCATTGGAAGGGTTGATTTACTTCCAATGAGAGCCTCTTTGTGTGTTTATCATGAATCTTTACTACCAAATTGAGAATTAACAATTACCTATTTAATTAATTGAATGAGCGATACGCCACGTTAATTAGTTAATTAGGTTTATTGGACTAAAAGCGATTGCCTTAGGTTTTTACATTAGAACTTGGATTAGAACTCTCATATCCTTTTATAAGCTAGGAATGTTGCTCAATTCATCAAGAGACCCATATACATCATATAGTTTTCACCAACCATTTTAATTGCTTTCTTTCTAAGCAAAAATCCTAAAAAGAAATAGTTTAGTTTCCTTAATCAAAATCACAAATCCCCCGATTTTATAACTTTCACATGCATTTAGTTAGCTTAGATAATTAGTTAATCGACTCCACGTGAGACTATCCGGAAGAGCACCACTTGTGCAATCCCTGATTTAATTAATTTTGCATTTATACCCCAAGACGTATTAGGAAATGTGACAAATCAATTATTGAGAACAATTAAAAAAGAAATCTTATATGTAGTATCAAACTCATCTCCCTCTTAGTAGATTCTATACATGTTAACTAAATTAACATTAAACAGTTTGGTAAACCCATTTTCAGACGGACAAGTAAATATATTTGCCCTATTTATATATATATATATATGTATGTATATATTTGCCCTACTCTCCTCAACATCGTTCACGTCGCTCTGCCTCAGCGGCCAACGGCTACGCCACCGTCACCAACAGCACACGCGCCACCGTGCTGGCTGACCGGAGATTTGGACTTTGTTCTCAGCACCACTATTATCAGTACGCACTCTCTTTCCCCTGTTGAGTCTCAGTTTTTATGAATTGGTCGATAGCGATGTTCTGGTGGATTAGATTTTTTCGTAATTGTTGCTTGGTGTCCTGAGTTTGTTTCTCAATAAAAGGACAAATTGTGAATGAATTCCCTTATTAGGTGGATGAAACTTTCGAGTCTGTTCAATTGGCAGCTTTGATTTACGTGGTTTCAGAAACTGTTTGTTCTTCTAGGACTGAACTCCTCATTTCAACTTGCTAATTGGCATTCAATATATTTAACGCCATGTGCCAGCCTTTTTCGAACTTGATAAATTTAGAGATATCAAGTCGAAGCGCATGTGATAGATACGTTTGTGAAACTTAAAAATTAGTAACTTTGAATTGCAGTTAGATGGGAAATGTATTAGATTATGCTTGCTGAGACATAAGAATATATATATATATATATATTGGTGCGGTAGCTTCCTGTGTTATCCAAGATAAACCCATATGCAGAACTTAAGTTTTTCGATTTCAGTTGTATCTGATAAAAAATATATATATATACACACACATATACTAGCACCTTTTTTTTAAATAAACTCAGGCTGTCCACCACCGATAGTAGTGACTAATCTCTTCGCCGTAGGTTCTCCACTTAAAGGTAAACGGCTGGCCACGAAATGCTCTCCCTAACCAAGTGTGGGATTTGAACTCCCAATCATTTGGCTGAGGAATCAAGTAAGGAACCATTAGGCCACACTTACATGGTTATACTAGCACATATTTTGATTTGAGGTTATTGAACTAAAGGTTTAGTGGGACCCTATCCCTTTCCCCATCATTGCACTAGAGCTTACAAGAGGAGAGCACAATATTGTGTCTAGCAAAATAATCTCCTGTTGCATTAAGTCCATTAATAACAAATTTTTGAGTTTGATGAATACATTTTGACGTTAAGAAACTTGAAATGAATCACTTTTTGTGTTGGTTATCTTTCTGTTCAAATTCCATAGTCTTACATAGTTGAAGACCAAGAACCCAAAAAGGGCCAAAGGCTTCACTTGTAAATTTTAGTGGTGGAAATTTGTGGCAAGCCAGTATGGACTAGCTTGCTTTGGTAGTTCTAATACAAAACATGCATTACATGTTTTCCATTTGAAAGTTGGACTTGATGATCTGTTGGCTCATTGTAACAGCCCATAATAGGTAATTCTGCTTTGTAACCTGGAATTTGACTTCCTCATTGTACTTATGATAAAGAAAAATGCCCATTTTTCTGCTTTGCAACTCATAGCAAATAAGCATTTGAGCTGGCTTTTATGTTCCTTAACCAAGATGAGAAAATTGATGGGAAATTTTCCTTTCCTTTTTTGGATCAATACATACGTCAAGAAGAAACAGACCAACAACATTAATTTGAAAAGTAAAGACTAGTGACCATAAAGCCTATATATAAGAACCTTACATATCTACATCTTGGATGGAAGGGTTTTAGCTTCAAATATTTGAATTTTAAGCCAGATAATGCAGACCTATGTGTGGTATTTGTTTTGTCTGTGCCTTAGTGTGGCTCAGTATTTTGCTTCAGTCATTTCTGATCATTGGAAACAGTGTGCGTAATGTGTGTTAGTATTTTATAGCTGTTAGATGTTAGATTATAGCAGTTCATTGTAACCTTATTGTACATTTGACTCCACTGGAACTGAGGCTTCAGTTATCCATTTTTGTAGTTGAAGAATGATTAAAGATTAGTGGCTATGGCAAGGTATGTGCGTCCTAAGAATAATGGTGAATTGAGTCCAAACCTCTATGTTGCAAACTGTGGCCCAGCTGTGGGACTTTCTCATGATGCCATTGCATCTGCGTTCTGTGAATTTGGGGATGTTCAGGGAGTTTATGCAGCAGATGAGAGTGGTACCCGTGTAATAGTATCTTTTTCTGAAGAGAGTTCTGCCCAAGCTGCCTTAAAGGCATTAGATGGAGTTCCATGTTCCAAACTTGGAGGCCGATCTTTACATATTCGTTATTCAATGCTTCAGCCAACTTCACAGGTATCGGATCTTCTCAAGCAATACGGTGAATAATTATTTTGACTTTTGTATTTTAAGCTGATTGATGGAATCACATTGCTATGTTTCATATAAATTTCTTCATCTGAAAAGCAGTAGGGATATAAGGGGTTTAGCGAAAATCTTGAGTTGTTCCAAAACTATTTGCTCATTCGCCGGCTTCCATTTTTAAGAATAAAATAGAGTTAATTATTATTTGGCTTTTTCCCCAAACTGTCTGAGAAATTCCAGTATGCAGAATCTGTTCTATAGAATCAGAAGTTGGATTTTCAAGTTTCTACATAAGGCACAGCTTGTAATGATGAAAAGATAATGAGATCCTTCCAGTGGGAGAAGGCTTTGCTCTTCCTACGTACTCAAAGTTGTATCTTTTTCTTTTTCCAGTTGCATATATAAGTCACAACTATTTCTTAAAGTCAGAATGATTCTACAAAATCTTTATGATGTTAACACACACACACACACACTTGTAATTTCAACAAAATGTTTTAAGACAGGTTTCTTATGTCTCTGATTTCTTATTTTCCATTTAATTATATTCCAGATTTTTGGGTTTCCTTTACTGTGTCTTAATTTGCTGCCCTGAAGGGATTTAGAAGGTTTTTCCTTGGATTCCCTTCATAACTCATTTTCCCCCATCTCCTTACCATGCCCCAAGACTGATCCTTTGCTAGAATTAATATTCAGTTACATCGATGCATTGAGGTGTCTATGAAAAGACATTACTTCATTTATTATGTGTTCTGTCCATTAGCATATTTTGTTATTTAAAAAAATGTAATAGTCTGTTAGCTCAATGATTAAATTGAAAAAGTTGAGTAAACAGTGAATACTTGTGTGAGGAGATGATTTCTCTCTCTTTTATTACTTCAAAGATAAACAAAGCTTGAAGATGATTTCTCTTTTAATGTTTATTGTTGCAATGGATTTAGTCATTAACCATGTTTTGTTTTGGTGATACTCATTATCCATGTTTGTTGATAAGTTTTCATATGTGTTTAGAGTCAGGTAAGTAACTTGGTTCCTGTGTCTATCACAGCTTCAGATCTTAGCATTCCAGGCCTTTACCTTGTGCATGACTTCATTAGTATTAAAGAAGAGAAGGT
Source organism: Mimosa bimucronata (assembly GCA_037074515.1). Lineage (NCBI taxonomy): Eukaryota > Viridiplantae > Streptophyta > Magnoliopsida > Fabales > Fabaceae > Mimosa > Mimosa bimucronata. The sequence goes on from CM073446.1 coordinate 11,944,468, forward strand.
TAGCTCTTATTGCCTCATACGGCCTTAGCAGTCTTTCTCTACATATTTGAAATTTTCTTTCAATCTTATATTTCTATTTCTAATTTAATTCTCATATGATGATTACGGTTTTTTTTTCTTTTCTTTCCTCCCAGGCATTGCTCCAAGAAGTTGACTGCAGACCTTGGAATCATCTTTCTAAAAGAAGGGTTCAACACTATGGTTATGAGTTTTGTTATGATGTAAGTTTATAACCTGATACGACATTGTTTGTTATCAAGATGTGACATTACATTTTTTTCATCAAAATTTGGTGCATCATTATATTGGTTGGTATGCATATAATATATCTGTGTATTTTACTTTAAGTATTATCACCCACCTCCATAGGCCCAAATAAACATAATCAAAATCTCATTTTGGCCTTGTCAATGCTAAGATCATTCTTGTTAGCTTGGCCACACTTATAACCCATTAAATTCTAAAACCTGAGCCAATATTTTGTATATATGGTTTGCAGTTCTTCATTGATGACTTAAGACTCAGAAGCTTCTTTACCCACATTGCTCTTATTCTCTTTGCCTCTATCCAGTCATTGTACTGTCCATACTTAGATGCCATCTGTAAACCGTCAATACAAATATCAATATTTAAACATGTTCTTTCACTCATTTATCAAGTATAAAAGGAATATCTTTCTCCTCCTTATGTTTTACTGATTTTTATTACCAAACTTAATATCATATTGGTGCTTTTATTATTTTTATGTAATTATTTTTCTCATTTTCAATGGTATTATGCTTTTCATTTAGTCATTGTTATTACCTCTAAATTGCTATAATCTGATTTCTGGCAAGTCAGATGACTGATTCTTTTGCTTGAATTGGTGATTTTTTCCTTCCTAAAGGGTTTAAGTATTACCCAAGATACAATACATTGTTGAGTGATGTAAGAATAATATCAATTGCTTTAGGCTTTACTTTTCACTTTGATTTTGCTGTGCAGACAAGGAATGTTAATACAAAGCGCTGCTTGGGTCAACTTCCATCATTTGTTTTTCCAATAGTAGAAAGAATATCATTATTCCCAACTCTCAGGAATGCTGCAAATGTAGTTTTGGACCAACTTACGGTATACCGAGTACTGATGAACTGAATGAGAGTTTATTATTTATTATAAGTATGGTATTGTGTTGAAGCTGTGGCTAGTGAACTTTTGTTTAATGGCCTAGAGTAAGTCACATGAAGTGTGTGGGGTGTATGACTGGGAGAGATATATAAGAGCTATTAGTTGCACGTTTTATTTTATTTTACTTTTTTTGGGGGGGGGGGGGGGTTTGGGAGTAATGGAAGCAAGACATTAGTAGGCATGTGGGAGAGTCTGTAGCCTCTCAATTCTAGAGTTAGTTTGGGTTCTGTTGTTGCTTCAGTTATTTCTTTCTATTTTTATCCTTGTTTGTATTTTTTTTTGGGGGGGGGGGGGGGGGTTTCGGAGTAATGGAAGCAAGACATTAGTAGGCATGTGGGAGAGCCCCTAGCCTCTCAAATTCTAGAGATAGTTTGGGTTCTTTTGTTGCTTTGTTTATTTCTTTCTATTTTTATCCTTGTTTGTATTTTTTATTTTATTTTATTTTATTTTTTTGGGGGGGGGGGTGTTTGGAGTAATGGAAAGACATTAGTAGGCATGTGGGAGAGTCCCTAGCCTCTCAAATTCTAGGGTTAGTTTGGGTTCTTTTGTTGCTTCGGTTATTTCTTTCTATTTTTATCCTTGTTTGTAGTTTAGTCCCTTAGACCTACACTCTGGAATATTATATGTGATTAATTCTGTAACTGGTTTCCCATCATATTATTATTAGGTTTTTTATATGGTAACATTGTTTATGTTTGATGTTTTGAGTGTCTATTATGATATAGGTGAATGAGTACCCTTCTGGTGTGGGTTTGTCCCCTCATATAGACACCCATTCTGCATTTGAAGATTTAATTTTCAGCCTTTCGTTAGCTGGTCCTTGTATAATGGAGTTCAGGAGATATGCAAATGGTGGTTGGCTTCCTAGAGTTGCTTCAGGTAGTGTCACAAATGTGGAAAGTCCGGAGGATGATCTAAATTTTATTAGGAAGGCTGTCTATCTTCCCCCTCGATCTATGCTACTAATGTCGGGAGAAGCGCGATATGCATGGCACCATTACATTCCTCACCACAAGGTTTAATAACGTCATTTCTTGATTAATCACTTCTTTTATTATCATAAAACTTTGAAGATTGATCAGAAGCACCCCATTCCTCCTCTCATAATATACTTTTAGGTGTCTTGATCATAGAATTTTATCTAAAATTAATTCCATGATGATTTTAACTCCCACAGATTGACAAGGTGAATGAGCAAGTTATCAGAAGGGCTTCAAGAAGGGTATCTTTTACTTTCCGAAAGGTTTGTGGATTTTCTTTTTGTTTTCTTGTCTTCCTGAGAGCAACTTGTTAGGCCCCTTTCAAAGAATCTATAAAATGATAAACACATTGGACAAGTAGAGGATATTTATTGGTAAACCTCGTACCACCTGTTAGGGCTGTTGTCCTGTCTTCTGAATCACCTAAATAGGTTATTTCAATCGCTGCCTCTGCAGTTATCATTTACTACTTTTGAGTGATGCCTTTTCCTCCAATGGCCTGGTAGCCTAGGGGCATGAAGGATCCCCTGTAAGTGGGAGGTCGCAAGTTCAATCCCACTTATAACCCTAAATAGTTAGTAGCTGAACCTTCAATTGAAAAAAAAAAAGGAAGTGACTTTCCTGTTATTTTGTTCTCCTTTATTTTGGTCAAACATTGATCAGTTAGCCCTGCCCTAATTTTCCTGAACTATGTTCTTCAAAACCAACTGATTTTTTGTTGCAGAATATAAGAATAACACTAAGCATGGTTGCTTTTCAAGAATTATCCAATATATATGTGGAGAATAATGTATATGCCTGTTAATATCTTACTATATCACTGTCAGTAGTTGCTACCATGAAGAAGTTTGGAACTGTTTCAGATCCTAATGTTCATGCCTATGAATTGTTGCCAGTAATAGATTAGTGTTATTCCAGGGTTCAAATTTTCTGGTTAAATTGCACTTTTGAAACTTTTGAACCAGGTCAGAACAGGTGTTTGTAATTGCGAATTTCCTGAGTGTTGTGACTCTCAAAGATAGTTAGGCTGGCTTTCACCATGTTTGACAAGGAATTGACGAAGTGGGCATCTTTTTGTGGGACCAGAAGGTGCATACCCAGAACCATACTTGTATTTGTGGCTTATTGGTATTATTTATAAATACAATACTCCCTCAGGTCCTCAATGTAGGACCTATTTGGGGAATTTATATTGATCTTAAATATAAAACATTTTCAATTTGGGTAAAGGTGTAATTTGACTATCGAAGTATTGCGGTAGAAGTGTCCAACACAGATGAGTTTTGAAGAGATCTTGACTAATAGACTTTTACAACTGTGCAATTTAGGCAACGTTGTGACTTGGCCCTAAACATTTGTTAGAATCCACATGTCCAAATTGTGACAGACGTTTAGGGCTAAATCATGGGGTTAGCTAAACTCAGTTATAAAAGTTTATTGGTAATTAAGATCCCTTCAAAACTTATTTGTGCCAGACGGTCTTGCCTCAATACTTTTTTAGCCAACTTGCACCTTTGCCCTTTTTATTTTTATCAATCTTTTTCAAAATTACCTCTATTGGTACTTCCTCAACAATAATATAGAGATTGAAGGAATTAAGGAAAGATTATTAGGTAAATAAGTCTTATATTTAGGACTGGACGGAGAGCCATATTGTGTGGTGGTTTATGCATGTCTATTTGTCTGTACTGATCCAACGATAAGCATTGAATTCTATATAATGGCTTTTTGTGATCTTTATCTAGGTAATCATCCGCATGAGGGATTTTGTTTGTCAAGCATATCAGATATACTGCACAATGAGAAGGTTGAAGATTATGGTGCTTTTTTTTTTTTTTTCTCCTTTAATTGATCAGGAAGATTATGATGCATCAGCTGTTCATTTATATATTTTTTTTACGATAATAGACTTTTATTTACCAGAGCTAAATTTAGTCTCAGTTCTAATTGCCCAGGTTTAAGTCTGTTGTAGCATCACCTTAGCACAGCATCAGTATAGGTTCTTTCAGCAGTTTCTCAGTCTGGTCCAACTATTAACCAGAAATTGTACTTATAAATCCCATCTCATTGTGGGGAGAAACCAAATTTATTCATTTTATCATAGCTTGTTTTCAGTGAACGAGGTGAGGTATTGATTATTCATTGGGATATTAATTTTAAAATAGTGAAAATATCCTCTATTATTTAAACCCAAACACAAAACAGCAAAAGTTTGCTATTGTTATGGATCTATCGATACTACATATTACTCCCCTGGTTTCTTTTTGAAAATCTGTTGCAAAGGCCGAAGGATTGCACTTTTTGAAAATGATTGCATCCTCTCAAATTAATCAGATCATGTATATATTAAAATTTATTGTTGAAAATTGATTTTGACTGAAAATTGATTTATTTTCCGTATATTACGCTCTTAAGTTGCCTTTATTCACTTATGCTTTTAATTGGTTTTAGTTATAGTATTTTTATTTTTAGGATTTATATTTTGGTTAAAAAACTTGTACTTTTAAGAAGTTTTGATTTTTACTATTATACTTAAGGGTGTTGACAAACTTAACATCTTTAATAGCTACAAAAAAAGCACAACTTAAAATTACATGCAGCAAAATCGAAGTGTAATTATCACTAATAGTATTGTGAATACGCACTTCCATCAATATTTACTTTATCTTTTATAATCTTCCAAGGCATTCTGAATCCACCACATTTTGTAATCACATCATTCAGCTTCCAAGCAAACAACGATGAAAACTTTATGATCAAGTTATTCCAGAGGGAAGATAATAGAAGAAAATATTACGGAAATAAGCGGAAGATAACATTTGATTCTACACTGAAAACTCTTTGGTTAATATCATTTGATCACTTGTACTATTAATCAAACTTTTCAAATTTCTTCCATGAAAAAAGTTAATTGGTGTTTTTTCAATATATTCAATGAATCAATGGTTTTTTTAGAATTAAGGGTATCCCCATACTACTATAGATTTGAAACTAATCCCTTTAAAGGCCTAGGGCATAGAGTTTGTCTTTCCCAATAAATATGCTTCACGAAATTCAATCTTATGTTCACCTCCTTTAGGAGACAAGTTTGTAATTGATTTTATCTCAACAGGTACTTCAAATTACACTGGAGGAAAGTATATCCAAAAGCTCACCTCATCTTTCCAAGTTACAGTTTGATAGGAGACAATACCTCCGACCTAGGTCATAATACAACAGCTCTCTATCTTCTAAGGATAGTGCAACTGAAATCTGATGGTTAGTCAATTTCATGTAGGTTTAGTCAATTTCATGTAGGTTAATTCATGATAGAGTGGTATATTCAGGATACCATCTGCGATAAACGAGTCAAAAACCATAGATGCTGGGGGAAAATCTCTACCTTCATGTATCAGTACAAACATTCAAGAAAAGATTTATGTTTACAACCAAGTTCCAAAATTTTCAAGCCAATAAAAGATGATAACAAAAAATAAAACTTGATTTGGCACCACCAATTACTCGTCCTCTTGGCTACGCAACCTGGCTGTTCTGTTGGTAACAACAACATCCAACTGTGCTGCCCGCTCAACAATCTCCTTTCGCTTCCGGGTTGATACATTGTGCGCGATCTCAGCACAGTAAGTCCTGAAATTTCATCATGTATCAATAAATACAGAAAAATTCCAGTGAAATCGAAACAGGGACCAAAATGCACACCATAGGAAGTTAGTTTACCTGTTGTGCATCATCAAGAGTTCCAGCTCCTTCACATTGTTGACAACGAATTTCTTGAATCCATTAGGGAGAAAGTGACGGGTCTTTTTGTCTGAACCATAACCGATATTTGGCATCAAGGTACATCCCTTGAACTTTCTCCTTACCCGGGAATCAATACCCTTTGGCCTTCTCCAGTTGGTCTGCACGCCACAATAAAAAGCAATATAGCCTAATTCATGATGACCAAAGTGCTAAGGAAGATGAAAACGAAGTCATAATAGCTAAAATGGGTCACAGTATGATAACACAATAAGCATTGATCAAGCATCAAACGCGTAACTTGCTGCTAAACTTGATTCAGCTCAATGCCAAGATGTCATCAAAATGAAAAAAAAAAAAACACACACACACACACACACAAATTTTACAATATATTTAGATATATTCATCTCAATAATACAGGTAGTCCCCAATTGCCTGAACTGCATTTGACGGACTGGTTCAACTTCTCTGACAAGCCAACTACAGTATACGGCAATGATTGTTAATAGAAACTGATCATTCTGATTTGCACATGGCCCACACTTGACTTGGTCACAACAACCTTGTTTCCTTGTTCATCACATAAAGTAGAATAGTTTTACAATTGATTGAAAAATAGATGATTAAGGTAAAGCTAATTTCAATATTAAATTTATGTGCTGGAATTTATCTTAAAGGCCTTCAAAGCAATCTTGATGCAATGTTTCGCATGAGCTAACTTTGCTCTCTAATTATATAACGTCAATTCAGAGGTGACTGGTTTCAGTTGCTATTTGGTTACACTAATTGACTTCATCTATGAACTTTGACACAGTAATAAAAAAGACATAAGCCAAAAGGTATCAAGTACATCTTAACAGAAACCAAAATTGAATTCTTTCTTGATCCATAAGTCAAATTTTAGAAAGGAATCTGTAAGTGTATGATCGGCCTGAAAAACAGGGATTTAAAACTCAATGAGGCGAAAAACTAAAATATATAATATACTATGAAATATTTTCGTAGTCCTATCTCCAATGTTCATACCCTAGCTTGTAAATTAAGTACATACGGAGATCAATTCTAAATAAACTAATCCACAAATAACTCACGAGAAGACACATACCTTAACAGAAATTTTCCTGTCACTCTGGGGCCTCTTGAACTTCTTGACGCGCTTCTTCACAATCTTCTTGCTTATCAACGGAACCGCCATTTTGTCACACACGGATCTAAGATAAAAACCATAAATTCTCATCATCACTCAATATATTCAACATAAATAAACATGAAAAAAGAAAATAAAACATAGAATGCAAACAGTATCTCAATGCAAGATATCCTGAAACTATCTATTGCTACATAAACAGGGCATAAAATTCAACCTCAAATAAACTGATGCTTAGAAATACATGGACTCTCCACAAAAATAAAAGAAAAAGAAAACTAAAAATCTAAAACAATCCTAGCAAATGGCAAACGAACGACACAATTTACATAAACCTGAACCCAATTACTAAAAATCACATCGATCACATGTCTAGTTTTATATTGCAGTAAAAGGGGGAAAAAACCATACGAGTAAAACAACCACAACTTCAAGCAAGTCCCATTAAACATCCAGTATAGAATTTAACCATTTGTTTTCAACCAATTCAAAGCAATTTTCATTTCCCATTTTTATCTACAATTATCACAAATCTTGAAACTATATATAGAAGATGGATAAGCAGATAGAATCGTTGACGAAGGAAGAAGTAATGGAAACCCTAATAGGCAAACACAAAAATCAGCGTGAAGATTAAAGGAAAAAACTGAGAAGTAAGTTTCAGACCTGCTTGCACAGCAGCTCGGTGATTTGAACACTGGAATCAATGGAGCTAGGGTTTTAAAATGCTATATATATGAACGGGTAATGATCCGGTGTTACAATGATCCATCGTAACTATTGTGGACTGGTCCATTTTCTTTCTTTTTTGTTTTTTGGTTTTTGAAGGAAGAAAATTAGCACATTGTTTGGGCCTCTAGTCCTCTACTTTAAGTTGGACTTCAAAATCCATATATATCTCTAATTTGGGTTTTTTCTTGCCAAAACTCTAATTTAAGTTAATTTAATTACCATATCTCCTCTATTTTTTCTGCGGAAAAAGAAAGATGCTGGCAACTCAAACAACAATAATAATACATAAGACTGTTTAATTTCGCAAAATTTCTAGTTTTTAGTTTATTATTCTGAATATAAAAATTACCTCCTCCGTTCTTAAGTATAAGACCTATGAAAGCTAAATAAATTACTTATTAATTGGTTTGCCTAAATTTTTCTCTCAACTAGTTTATTTGACGTATAAACTAACATATAATCTAGAAAGACACAGAATACATTATGATTAAGTCGCTCATTTAGCTTCCTAAATTTCTCAAAAAACATCAATTGTGTCTTCTATTTAAGAACGGAGGGTGATTTTAATTTTTAAAAAGCACTTAATTTTTTCCAATTCATAAAAATGGAAAAAAAAACTTGATTTTTTTAATGATAATGTATATAATTTTAATTTTTCATGTTTTTGATTCAAATAACTGGGGGCAAAAACATAATTGGCTACATATCGATATATTTCCTTAAATCTTGTGATGACGCGGTTAGTAAGCCTCTAAATTTGTGATTCTCTGTTAATTGAATGTCTCATCCTATGATCAAACCCAAATAATGCCGTTAGAATTAACCCAATATTCAATGCGTAATGAAAGGCATTTTATTGCTTCTGTTGTACGTTGTGATCACCCCACCAGTCATGATCATGACATTATTATGTAGACCTTCTTATTTTAGTTACCCTCATCAAAGCGATATCCTTCAAACGATTCAATTACAACCTTTGACGCTTCCCTTCTCCAAGCTGCTTAATTCTCAGAACCCATTATCTTCCTTCTTGAATATAAATGTCGTCGGATCCCTTCTCCAAGTTGCTTAATTTTCTTAACCCATTGTCTTCCTTCTTTAACACAAATGCCGTCGAAGCACCTGCAATTCCATTGTTGAACTTGAAGATGGGAGTTTAGCTTTTGTTCTTTTCTTCTTTTTCTATATTTTCCTTACTTTTCTGTCTCTCTTTTCTTGTTATAGATATGGAGATTTGAGATGATAACAAACAAAATGCATTCATTCATTTCTTTTTTTTTCTATTTTCACAATTATGGAGATGGAGATTTATGTGATCAAGGTTCATATTTCGTGTTAATATATGGCTATTTCTGCTTTCTTTTGGTTTTATCTCTTGTTCAAACTTTGTTTTGGTTTTGATCTACTTGGGTTGGCTTGAGTTTTTCTAATCTTATTCGTCTCAACTGGTAAAACATGCATACCCCTACTAATTAAGGTGCAATAGAATCTCACTGACTTTTTGTGTGGAATTTATTTAGTTTAAAAATCTTGCATAGGCCATTATTTGTAAAATCAAAACTCATATTAATACAAGAGGGCCTATCCTTTCTTTTATTCCTCTCTCCAAGTTTGTGTTGGATATGGTTTCAGTTTTTTATTACTCCCTCCATTCCTAAGTATATGACATATTTAAGGAGGTGTGCTTGTTCCTAAATATAAGACCTCTTTCTATTTTTTCCTCACATTTTCCTAAATTATCCCTATTGATGATCCTTAATAATAAACAAGCAAGAGAGGGAGGGTAGGAATAAAGATATGTGGTCTGGTGTTTTGGTAATATCATGTGATTTTAACTAAATTAACTAATACCCTTAATATAATTCAATTAGAATAGGTCTTATATTTAAGAACGGAAGGGGTATGTGGTTTTCTTATGCAGATCCAAGAATAACTTCTTCACCCTCTGAAGGCAATACATGATGATTCTTGGACCAGCATAATCACCTTATGAAGGTAGTACTACTATATTTCTAAATTTATGCATTATATATAATTAATGGTGTATAATTCCTATTCTATTACTCCATTTATGGCCTAGGTGTATTGGCTTAGTCTTTATGAAGGTTTAATTTTTTTTTAAGGTTTTGAAGGTTGATTGATTACTCTATGTCAACAATGAAATCAATTATGGTATGAAAGCATAAAAGAAGATCACACTCACAAAAAGAGTAGTGAATGAAACAAGGGTGATACTCTTGATATTAGATAAAACAAGCCGGGCATCCCATGCACAGATGATATTTTTCATGTGATTCGACTTGAAATCATAAATATGGTTTTTCAATTCTAAAAAAGAAATCATGAATTTGTTTGCATGAGGTCATGAGAAATATTAACCTAAATTATTATACAAATATAGATGAAAGCATAATACTTATGCAGATCATTTAACCAAAGTATTACATCCCTTCATCAAAAACACATATCAATCTATAGTGCCTTAGAAAATTAGAAATATTCTGTTATTGAGGTATTGGAATGTAGGAAATGACATTCAACCAATTAACAATAAGAAATACATTATGGAAATGTTGGCTAATATTTAAAACAATACGGTAAAGGAATGAGCTCATTCAAGTATAACGCACCGAATATCAAGGAATTAATGCTGGTCTACATTCATGAATACCTCCTTGTAAACTACGCTCTTCGTCTTGTTACCGTGCTCAAGTTCGTGGGCTCAAAACAATCTTTAACCCTTCTATGCTTCTCACTCTTGATAGTGTAACATAAAGTTATCCATGTGTGAAAACCAGTTTTGAAAGGTATAATCCAACCTTCTTTAGAGATTGCCCCTGACTCTTATTTATTGTCATTGTGAATGACAAAGTGACTGGGAATTGCCTCCGTTTCATCTTGAAAGGCCATCTTGATTTTGAAGGATTCATGTCCATTCTATGTAATAGTATGTTCTCATTTGGCCTAGAACCATTCAATGTTTCTGCCTCAATGACCATCTTTCCTACCTCAGTGACTCGTATCTTGTTCCGTTGCAAAGGCCTGATTTTTTATCAATGTTTCGTAATAACATGATTAGAGCACTAACCTTAATAATTAACTTGTGAGGTGCGAGGCCAGATAATGAAATCGTGTTGAGGAACTCTGTGGTGTATAAGTTATCAATGCTATCACTATCAGTTGAAGATTTACAGACACTGTCACAACTTAGAAACTCATAAGCTTCACCAGGTAGAAGAGAACACATTCGCTTATTAATTTGATTAACCATTTCGAGTGGTAGAGCAAGGATTGCACGGTCATTGAAGTATAAATGGTCCGATAAACTTGATAAGAGGTTATCATAAGTTGACTCCATGATTGCACTAATAGGATAGTTGAAGTAATTGAGTAATAGTTCCTTGGGTATTTCTATATCACTTTCACCATCTCTGCTTGCCCCTAAATTTCCATCACCAACATCTAACAACTACTTTGAAAATATTGATATCTTTTCGTTAACAATTGGATCATTATGAAAGAGGCAGGAATGCACAAGAGGGGGGTGAATTGTGCCCCTTTTTTATTAAAAAAAAGAGGGAATCAAGACTGAGTGAAACAATATTTATACTGGTTCAGCCCAATCTTGGCCTACGTCCAGTTCTCCAACCTTCAGTTGGGTTCTACTAATGCTTTCAAGATTAACTCAGGCTCTTGAATACCCTTACACGTGTTAGCAAGAAATCTCTCTCTCTCTCTCTTCATTGATCACACCCCCTTACAACTTGTAAGATTACACCCTACTCTTAAGATCCCACTATCTCAAGAGTAATCCTTACTTGATTGTAAATACAGAATACTAGTTCACTCTATTGAACAGATTGTGTTACACACTGAAGAATATCAATCAATGAACTTTCTAAAGATTGGTGAGTATTGAATGCAGCAGTTACAGATATTCAATATGGCAATCAATGTTATCAACAAACTTCTTTACAATGGCTTTTTATACTTTCTTCTGGTAATTTGCCCGTTGTGAAGATATAGCCGTTGCATGTCCAGAGAGTAGGTTAATCTGATATGGAGTGTTGGGATTGTATTCAGGAAAGCATTAACTCCATTTTACTTGTTTTACTTTAGTTCATCTCTCTTCATTAATTGCTGGAAGTAGTTGGTGTGTCTAACGGCTTTAATGACAGTTTGTGTGCCAACGTTAACTTCCTGAAATAGGCATGTGCACTTTCTGTACTTGATGGCTTAAAATAGTTTGAACCATTGAATTTTGAATAAGTCCTATCGCCACTTCAATCATAGCCTCCAATCGATCACAGGGGATGGTTTCTGATCGATCACACATCGATTACACATGGATCACAGCCTGCATCACTAAATATCAAGTTAGAAAATTACTCGCCTGATCGATTAGGCATGTCCAATCGATTGCAAATAGATTATGCTCAGATTACATGCTTTCTCTGATCGATCACTCAATATACTCTAATCGATTAATGCTCTCTGATCGATTAGACTTAGATTATCTTTGTTACCTCTGATCGATTAAAGCTCTCCAATCGATTAGGCTTAGATTACCTTTGTTTCTTCTTATCGATTACTCAAAGTCCCTGATCGATCACAGGGGTCTCTGATCGAATTGGGCGACTACAATTCTAACTTCTAATCTGAACCTGACCTGATCCTAATCGATTAGGCTTTAAGTTTCTTAACTTGTAATCTGAACCTGATCGATTAGGCATCACTTAGGATTTTCTATCAGATTATTTCTACGTCATCCCTGATTTTTACCTAGCCTTTCTTCATGCCTAAATTATGTTTAGTTATCATCAAAACTCATTATTCTAACACATTAGATGTAGTAAGCCTCATGTTTTGTGATACACGAAAGATCTTGCAATGATGCCACAAATGAGATGAACTTATGCATGCATTTACAATTACTGCCTTCGAACCTTTTGGAATAACTGGAAGTATCTGTCTAAAATCACCTCCCATGACCAACACTTCCCACCAAATGCAAGGTTATAATGCATAAAATCTTGTAGGCTTCGGTTGAATGCTATATAGATTTGAACGTAATGATTTTAATGACTAATATTATATTTTAAACAAAAAATTCTTTTCTTTATGAATCTAAACAAAACATTCTAATTATATTCTTAAAAGACTAAAAAGATAACATCAAAATAACATAGATATCATAAGTTGTTGAGATAATCTAAATATTATAAATATAATTTCTTCAATTCATTTAAATTGAAATATATTATAATTATAATATCTTCAATTCATTTAAATTGAAATATACTAGAAAATCAATATTTATAAATATGACTTCGAAATAATACAACTAAATTTGGAGACATATAAATATTTAATTTTCTTACCTAATGTCTATAAATAAATTTTCAATTATAAATGAAATTGTACCATAATTATAATGATTGATGACAAATAATATGTTAATTGTCTAATCAAATTTGAAAATTTTAGTTCGTTCCATTTTAAATGAATATGTTTATAATTTGGTTTAAATGCTATACAGATTATGAAAAGGTTTAGCTCCATTTTTTAAGATGACTCTCTCTTATTTAAATGGATATGAAAGGTTGTGACTAATACATTTGGCTTCTCATATCATTAATTATTCAATGTAATGCGAAAGGAATTGTTGAATAAAATCAATTTTCTAAAGATGACACTCTCATATTAAAGTGAATGTGAAAGGGTAAAGCCAATACCTTTGAACTTCTCAATATTAACTATATTATCAATATCATCCATATAAATTGATTTGGTTCAAGTTTTTAAAGATATACACTCCTATTTAAAGGAATGTGAAATGTAGTAGCTGATGCCTTTGGGTTTCTCATATATTTAATTATCAATTAATTCTTCAATAGAATGTGAAAGGGATTGTTGAATAAATTCATTTACCTAAGGATGACACTCTTAGGAAAAGCGAAAGGGTAAAATTAACATTTTTGGGTTTCTTAATAATGACTATATCATCATTATGGAACAATTCAAAGGACAATAGGTATCTTAAGCAAATTTTATTTCCCATTATCGTTTAACATTTATCTCAAACTCTAGTGAGTTAAACTTTAATTTGTTGGACTTATAATGTGGACCAATCATCAATCACTTTGTGGTCATTCAGTGAAATATATTAAAAATGAAAAGATATCTCCATTAATGAGTACTATAATTAGTATAAAACCCTTTTTATTAAAGGTCTTATTAAGAAGCGGGGGCTAGGGGATATATTATGGTGTTAGAATAATGGGTTTTGATGATAACTAAACATAACATAGGCATAAAGAAATATTGGACTTAGAATTAAAATGAACTTAGAATAATCTGATAGGAATCCTAAGTCATTGCCTAATCGAGATCAGGAAGAGTTAATCAATCAAGAATTTAATGGTATGATCGATCAGGATAAGGCTAAGATGAATATAAGTTATAAGCATAGCCGCCTAATCGATCAGGACACCCCTGTGATCGATTAGAGAAGTTTGAACTCAATTGGAAAAAAATCTTAACAAACTTGGTATGATCGAATGAGAAAGCATGATCGATCATGAAGTCCCAACTATGATTCAAAGTTTGATCTTAGCCTATTCGATCATGGCTGCCTAATTGATCAGAGAATATGTGAATGATGCCCTGTGATCGATTATGATAATTAAGAATTAAACTGAAATAACCTGAATATAATCGATGAATGAAGCATGATCAATCAAGGAACCTCTGTAATCGATCAGGCGTGCTGAAGTCTGATCTCATATGTTAAGTGATGCAGGTTCTTATCTAAGCCTGATCTATGTATGATCGATCAGACAACAAAAGCAATGATCGAATGGAGCTTGATAATTGATCTGGCAATGGATTTGAATTTTTAAGCCTTTTTAACACAGAGTGTGTCAGACTTATTTTGGAAAGTTCTCGTTACACACACAGACTTAAGAAATTAGCCGTTTGAAAGAGGATTTGCCTTCTGCAATTAATGAAGAGTGAAGAACTAAAGCTAAACAAGTACAAGGGAGTTAATACAACACAAGAACATCTACATCTCAACACTCCATCATCCATCAAATTAATCATCTCCATCAAAGATCAAACAATGGCTATTAACGGTCACCAACAGGCAAAATCCAGAGACTTGTATAAAAGGTACTGGTGAAGAAGTTGGTGATAACATTGATTGCATACATTGAATATGCCTTTGAGTTATACTTACTGCATTCAATACTCACCTACTCTCAGACATATTCATTCATTGTCATTGTACTTCAGTGTGTATCAAAATCAGTTCATTTGAGTGAAGAAGTCTTTGTAATCAAATTTCTAGTGAGGATTACTCTTAAGATAGTGGGATCTTAAGAGTAGGTTGTAATCTTACAAGTTGTAAGAGGGAGTGATATGTAAGAGAGTTCTTACTGAGGGATCACTTGTAAAGGCAATTAAGAGCCTGATTTTATCTTTAAGTTTAGTGGAACCCAACTGAGGTTGGAGAACTAGACATAAGCCAAGAGTTGGGTTAAACCAGTATAAGTTTTGTGTTCCAATGATTGAATTTTTGTTTAGCACAATTCACCCCTTCTTGTGCATTCCTACCACTTTCATATGGTACCCTAAAATAAGAGAAGTTTTATCAATCATCAAATCTTCAATATAGTAATGTAACTTCCAAAGGATTTATATACTATATATTCATAAATTGTAGTCATATTTTTCTTCATCTTTTAGATAAGATATAAATTTTTAAAGCGTATCCAATAAAATGCCTCTGAAATTGTTGAAAGAAAGATCATTACCTTAAATTAAGGAAATCTTAAGTCTTATCATGTGGAGGAATCTGGATTTCAAAATCTTATCGAAAAACACAATTACAATAGTATTTGTGATAAATGATTCGCAACTTTAAAATAGTAATTGTCAATATATAATAGGGATTGCATAATTCAATTTTATAATTCACTAATCACCTCTCTCTTATTTACATTTACATCTAAACATTTATGGTTCAAAATCTCCTGACACTATGATTTACAACTTCAAAATAGATCTTACAAACTCTATCATAAAGACTGTCTAGTTCAACTTAATAATTCATTAATCACCTCCCTCTTTTTCCCATTAACGTTTGAGAAGATTGTTTTTCAAAGTCCCTTAATACTCTAATTCACAACTTTAAAATAGAGATTGTCAACTCTATCGTGGAAATTGTCTGGTTCAATTTAACAATCTATTGCTCTATGATAGTGATAGTGTAAAGACATGCCTACTTAACAATAATTAACAATTTCAATTACAATTATTAATACTAACTATGATAGGAAAAGAAATGTTCATACAACTCATGAAATCCTATAATAGTTAGAAAAAGGTCATCCTTACAAATCAACATGCTATCGATGATAGAAGGAGTAAACCATAATACAGCATAATCGCTATCATGGATAATAAAACATCTAGCCATGTTAGAAAAAGGGGTTTCCTAACATGGTTGGTTGGCTTCTTTCCTAATATGCCTTGGGATGCAAATACAAAATTGATTAAAACCAAAGATTGCAAAGTAGTGCTCTCCCGGATCGTCTCACATGGAGTCGATCAATTAACTATCTAAGCAAACTAAATGCATGCAAAAGCTAAAATCGGGGTTTTGTGATTTTGATTAAGGAAAAACTAGACTAATTCTTTTTTGGGCCTGTTTGGTATGTGGTAATGAATGTTGATGGATTCGGATTGGAATTGAAGGTGGAACTGGGATTGGGATTAAGAGTGGGATTAAACTTTGAAATTATGTTTGGTATAAAGTAATATTGGGAAGGAAAACTTAAATATATTTTATTTTATAATTAGATTTAATTCATTAAAAGACTGTAATACCCATAATCTCATAATTTTTTATGAATAAAAAAAAGCTCATAATTTAATTTGGGAAAGAAAAGGTAAAACCCCATGATCTCGTTAATCAAAAAAAATATTAAGGTGAACAAAATTGTTGTTTTGGTTTGGTTGCTAAGCATTAACAAGTTCATATGGAATTGCAATAAGAGCTTGTAGTCCTTATGCAATTGGAAAACAAACAGAAGAACGCAAGGCCTATTAAAAGTAATCTTCAATTGATTTCATTGAATAAAATAAAAGCAATCACATTAAAATTACCAAAAACTTGAGGGGATATAGAACTCAGTACTCTCCCTCTATACCACTCACATAAACTAGTGACCATACTATCATCTCTTGGCTTTAGGGTTTTTACAAGCATGAAACTTGATTTGCTGCCTCACATTATAAAGACCACAAAACAATCCCTATGTCGAGATTAACCTCTATTTGATATCATATTAATGACAATCCCACAAAAATTAAAGCAAAAGAAGTTTAATTTATGGAAAAAAAAAATCAAGAGGCTTGCATCTTTCTTTGCTGATACTGTTAGGTGTAAATTTGAAATGTAAGAGGGGCAACTCTGTCCAACTGTTATTATAATCAGGGATATTTTTGTCTTAAAATTTTTCAATCCTTGTATAGTTTTTCAGTATCTGGGTGAAGGTGGGTTAGTAACAATCCCACTTATGAGGTACTCCGAATCCCTACTTTTTCCTCAGACCTTCCTACCAAACAATACAAAATGGCCAATACCAGTACCAAGCCCAGTACCAACCCTTTAGTACTACGTACCAAACATGGCCTTTAGGATTTTTGTTTATACAGAAAGCAAGTAAAATGGATTTGTGAAAACTATATGATGAATATGGGTCTCTTGATGAATTAGGCAACCTTCTTAGCTTCTAGAATGATATGGGAGTCCTAATCCAAGCTCTAATGCAAAAAACTGAGGCAATCGCTCTTAGTCCAATTAACCTAATTACTAATTGACGTGGCACATCGCTCATCCAATTAATTAAAGAGCCAATAATTAATTCCCAACTTGGTAGTGATGATTCATGACAAATACACAAAGAAGCACTCATTGAAAGTAGATCAAACCTTTCAATGATGGACCTAGTGTCTAAACACACATACAATCGCACATGCATTTAACATATACTAATGATCCAAAGGAGATAGAAAGTGAGGCACATCTGTTGCAAAATATCATGGAATAATCACTAGGTTCATACACATAAAAGAAATCTCTTGATTACATGCATGACCGATAAGCAAAGTATTGAAATTCAAAGCAAATGTATTCCAACAACACATATGTATATACCAAAACACAAGGAATTAGAATACATAGACAAGAAAAAGAAAACTAATAATCTCCCTAATTAAAACGACAAAGTTCCAGTTGCCTTTCTCCATCAAGATCCCTACAAAGGTGCCTAGCCACTCATATTCTCGATCAACATAGAGTGAGTTTTGTGATTAGAATCCATGAGAGTGTAGTGGAATAATGATTTTTCATATAGAGGGTGTGTAGGGAGAAGAGAGAATTGGAATGAAAAGGGTAGAGAGTGAGAGAATTAAATGAATGATGGGGTGTGAGTTGGAAATTCGGGTGGTAATTAAATCACCACAATAGGCAACTCAAAAACCTTCCAAATTTGCTTAGGATTACTTGGAAAAGTCGAAATTATCATTTACGAAATGTTTAGGTCGGATCCAATCATTCAAAATTGCACAATTAGTCAGAATAGGAAGCTTCCAAAACTTGTTCAAATCGCACATTCACCATAGCCCTCATCGTGGTTTACCATGGCGAGGACACTTTTATTACTCCATGCTGCCTAGCTCGCTGTTGGCTTCAATGATACAAAATTCTTGCCTTGCCCATGGCGAGGATGGTGACTTTTTTCTCCTCTTCTATTCTTTTTAATTCGATCCTCCTCCTTTGCACCTATAATGGGAAATTAGAGCACATATGAAGTATATCAAATCCATAATCATGAAATGCATTATTTAAAAGCCTAATATGCTCAAGCTATGAAGAAAATACAATTAACTCTCTAATTTAAGATCCTAAGTATAAAAGTGCCTAATTCCCAATCTATTTGCCCATATCAAGTGCTAATTTCTCATAATAGGTAGATAAAAATATGTAGTAATCTAGTACAATCAATGGTCAATAAAATAGCACCTGTAATATCAATATTTCACTAAACAAGCATCCAATATAACCATGTTAGAAAGAACCGATCTAACATGGTTATTTAATAAGACATATGCAATAATCAGCCAATCATACTAATTGGCCTCAGGTCTATAACCCTGCAATATAATAATATGGCCCACAATCCATAATAACATCATAACTTGCCAACTAGTATCTAGTCTATCTCAATCACATCAAAAAGTCATAATAGTATTAGCGATAAGAAGAAATCCAACAATAGCTAATAATCAAATCTAAGAATACACAATTAGTACAGTCATCCAACATTCAGGTCAATCCAAAACATAAATATGCAGAAGTGTATATGCCTAATCATATGGCTATATACAACCCAAAATAATACCCCAACCAGCTCACTAAATCAATGTGGGTCGTCCCCTTCCCCGCCGTTCCCCTCTATCATGACCACCTGTAAAAATGAAAACAATAATAAGGTGAGACAAATTTGTTTTAGTAACCATAATTCAACTCATTATAAGAGTGAAAGTGGGTTAACCAAGCGACTAAAGGGTACCACATTTAATAATGTTTAATCACCAACAGAGTATATATATATAGATATATATATATAAAGAACATATATCATCATAAGAATATCAATTTGCAATATAAATCATGCTAAAACAGAAATATCAGTTTTTGAGAGCATATAACAAAAGTAAACATGATAGCCACTGTACCTGTAAAATTCTCTTACTAATTATTTTTGAAACCACGAACAATTCCACTTTAATATCGTAATTGCATTCAAAATCAATTGCAATTCCAACTAACCCATTCGAAGTCAATTTAAATGACTAACTATGATAGAAAAGGAAACTACTCAAACAATAGGTTTATCATAGTTAGAAAAGAGTTCAACCCCCATTGGAAAAACTGACTATGATAGAAAAGGGTTTGTCATAGTTATTAAAGAACTTAGCCAAATAACCAAGTCTTAACTATGATAGAAAGGAAAATGCTAAAACACAAAGTTCGGTGGTAGTTGAAGAAAAGAGTAGTCATTCGTAAAACCTAACTATGATAGAAAACGATCTATCATATTATTAGAAAACACGTTGGCAATTGAAAATCATTAACCATGATAGAAAAAGATGTTTCTAAAATATTTTTAATACCTTATCATGGATAATAAAAGATTATGTTATCTTTGAAATGGTTAACCATGTTAGAAAAGGACAACTGATAACATGGTTATTAAAAATCTACATTCAAGAAATAGTTTAGCCTAACTATATTAGAAAAAACTCTAACATTGTTAGAAAATAATAACCTTACAAGTCAAGTCTACCAAGTTAGAAAAAGGCGTGTTTAACATGGTAATTAAAACAAGCCATAAGAACAAAGTCATACCCTCCTTTGCAAATTCCACAAATCAAGGTCTATTCACAATAATAGTAAAAAAATTCCCGTTACACACTTTGCAATTAAAAAAAACCATAATCCACCATGTACCTTAACACTTAAAGCACCAAGGGCATCCCAAGGCCCAACAACACCAGAGGGATACCTCCCGGATTCTCAGAGTCACATGCATGTGAAACCATATTTATAGGCACATTCCTAATATCCACAACTAACCAATTTTCGGAATCAAATCGGTCCCAACACAAATATTCACCGCCACAAATATTCACTACCAAAGAGCTTATGGCTCATTTAATTGGAGACCAAGATAAACATGCCAAGTGATATCCCACAATTTTCAAGAATAACAAGCATGCAACCAAAATATAGTTCCAACCACATGAACCAACATAAGGCCTCCAGCCACAATTTGCCGGAAAGGGCCGGTCTCAGTAAGTATTACCGTACAATAATCTAGAATATCAATGAAAATGTGGAAGCAAAACGTGCATGCATGCCTAGCCTAGTGATTGGCAATAACATATTAAGAGAAATAACCTAAGAGACCTCACAGTCTATGAGTTCCCTCCGGCTCCTTGCCCTCCCGCTAGCATTGGATTCAGAACCTGAAAATGAATAGCAACCAATGAGACAAAGTCCCAGTAACACTTATACTTCCCATACTATCATACAAGTGTGTGTGTGTGTGTGTGTGTGTGTGTGAGTGTACAATTATGTAGGGCCAATAGTAATAATAGATATTCAGAGAAACAATAATTTGATAAAATTTAAATAATGAAGCCAAATATCATCAAGTATGCCCAAGCATTATTAATTTGAAATCAATTACTGTTAAGAATGTGATGCAAATGCCTTGAGAGATAGGTCATTGAAAGATATGATCCAAATGCCTCTAAGGAGATAGATCATAAGTATATGGGATCCAAACGCCTCCAAAGAGACAGATCGCCATAACACAGGATCCAATCGCCTCCAAAGACAAATCATCAATACCCGACAGAACCACCAAGAATCGATTCCAAACGTCCGAAAACCCAAAAGGTTTAACTGATGGCCATCAGGGAACCACATCACGTGAAGGGGCAGAGTCACAGCTCAAAGGCACCAAAACCAACCAATCCATTAGATGAAGCAATATACACATATGTTTTCTAAAAAATGGCAATTTAATCACAATGATTTCATCAATAGTATGCTACTGTAGTGGTTCAGTTGCAAATAACAATTTTAAAGTTCCCAAATGCATGTTCATTTTCCACCACGATCAAATTTAACATACAACCCCAAAAAATTTCATCAATTGCATGCCACAATATTGGCATAATTGCAATAAAAATTTCCACATAACTAATGTGCCACAAGTGAGCATACACATACCTCATATGACCCAATTTCCATTATACCATCATTTTAGGTTTCACCAACCACACACACAATTGTAAGATAAGAAAGTGGTTACCTTTAATGCAAATAATTGTTACCACAGGAAAGCTGGTCTAGAGCTCAACAAACCCAATATCAAACTCTACAATCAACCATAAGGCAACAATGCCGACTTGATCATACACAACACGGTTATTTAGAAATAGCCCAAGGCCAAGGCCCACACCTCAAGCTTTCTAAGACCAATTGTGAACCACAATGCCCCAAAGACTGTAATTGATCCCAATATTCCATATTCATGATTATGTTCTAATTGGACCATTAAATCCTCAATCAAAATCAATGTAGTCCACAACAACATTATCCCTCAAATCAAATCCTCAAACATTTCTTAATTTACATTCCACCCTTAGGCCAATTGCACAAATTCTATCCTAACCCAACAAAATGAGGGGTTCTAGTTCAAAATTTCATAACTAATGCTACACACCTCCAAAAATCATGTTTTAGGACTTTATGCTTAGGATGTTAGCTTTCTAATTCAAAAAGAATCATTGAAAAATAATATCATTTGCCCTTTATAATGCAAGAGTCCTAAGAGTACCAAAAACTTCAGTTTGAGATTGGGGGTTCAAGTTCAAAATCGCAAAACTTACTTTATGAGTCTCCAAAATTTATAAACTTTGACTCTTTAGAAAATTTAGAATGTTATCTTTCTAATGTAGAAAGAATTATTCAAAAATAATACCATTTGCTATCTCAAAACCCTTATAGAACAGCATTACTCTAGGAAATCCCAAACATAACTTCCAGTCGTGAGCTTTTAGGTATCTAACCTGTCTTTTAACCTCAAATTTCACCTCAAATAGTAACCATTTAAGACTATACTTTAGTCACATAACCCTACAATTTTGCCACTAAAATAATCTAAATCCTCAAAAATTAATTTATTTCTCAATTAATTAATTACCTAAAACTTGGGATGTTACAATGCCCCTATCTATAATCAGGATGACATCCTCCCCTCTGTCTATAATCAAAATAGGGACTCTCCTATCTATAATCAGGATGGGGATCTCCTTATCTATAATCAAGAAGTGGTCGTTGTCTATAATCAGAATGACGGTACAAATAACCGCTTGGTTGGTCATCAGAGGGTTACATCTCGTGATGATACATTTCATTGTCATGCAACAAAAATCATCAACCTCAATAAATCATAATCACCACCACCACAACCAGTTAGGATACTACGTATAATATATCAAACTTCTTTATATGAAAATAATTGTAGCTCAAAGGCACCCAGTAGACTATTTGATAGGAAAGTAACTTTGAAGATTCATATTACAATCCAGGGAATACATACATATGTAAAAAGGGATTTAGAAAATATCAACTAACATCACCCTCAATAATATATTTGAGGTGAGGGTGATTACCTACACTGGTCCAAAAACAAGAAATATACCACACTAAGGCCGTCATCGAGCTCCATTCAACTTACCGACATCTACAATCATACAAACATACAATAATTGGTCAAAACACATTGTAAGTGGCACTGACCTTGGCACTTGGGACCTAGTCTACAAGATTTGCAATGAAGTAATTAAATATAACAAGCTTAAGTAACTTAATCAAGATAAGAACCACAACTACCTTACTACCATCTCTTGGATTCTAAACTTTCTCATTTGAATCAAACACCCAAATTTCACCAAATTCCCAATTCAAGCCTAAAGGAAACCTCCTCCATTAGTAACCAAAATCTTTTACCATACAACTATACCATTACCTAATTACATCCCTAATCTCTTTTCCATCACACCTACTATTCAAGCCTAAGAAATGTCCTCATTGCCCCAAATCAAGACCTACACCAAATCTAATCAAATTAACCCCATCAATATTATCCTTGACAATAAAATACTCCCTTAAGTCCATTAATCAACCTTCAATATTCAAAGTCACAGGATTACTTAATCAAATCCAGCTTATTCAAAACTTTAACCACTAACATTTTTCCTAGGTGCAATTCCAATCAAACCAATCAATTTAATCCTATCATATGACCTTAATAAACATTTAAGAATCACCAATTTATCCATAAATACCTCAAATCACACAACCCCAAATTTTCTAAAAACTTCCAAATTCAAAAATTACACATAATTAGAAAAACCTAAAACAAGGTAAAAATCTCTTTAGGGAACTTCAAATTCAAAGCTTAAACTTCAATTTAAAAACCCCAGTTTAGACAAGACCCAATTTTCAAACAAAGATAATCGAAGAAACTAAGGACGTAGGAAGGTAGAAGAGACTTATGTGTGTCTGAAAATGTGCTTAGTTGGCCAGAAAAACTCCCTCACCGGCGCCGACAAGCTCAAGAAAATCAAGCGAACTAGTTTTTTCGATTTTCTCTTACGCTCACAGATTAGACTAGAAATAGGTAAAGGAAGGATGAAGGAGGTGAGAGAAGATGAATGGTGGTGGTGGGAGGCGGTTTATTTTTGGCGATTTTTTGCAGGAAAACTCCTTCCCCTTAAAACTCTACAACAGGGAAAAGAATGGGGGAGAAGGACGGCGGGTCAGGCAAGGGAGAAGGAAAGGAAGAAAGGAAACAGAGAGGAGTGACGGCGTGGGTAGTGCGGTAGAAAGTGACTGGGAGGGAGTTCACGGCGCAAGAGAAAATTTGAAGGGGGGAGGGAGTGAGAGTTGGGTGCAGGATAGAAAGAAGATGCAAAAAGAGTAAATAGGAAAGGTAGAAAAGAAAAAGAGAAAAGGAAAATAAAATAAAGAGGGTACGGAAAATACACTACTAGGCTCTAAAGCCTCAAATAAGATATTTTCTTCCACTCTAAAATTTCCCTTTCTCTACAAAAATTTACCATAATAATCTCTAACTATTTTCACCCTCAACATCCTTCTTTGAGCCATAATATCATTTCCCCATATTATTTCACTTAAAATAAGGGAGAAACTAAGCCTTTAAGATCTTCAAAAACACATCAAATTCCTCAAATATTTCCATAATTCGTCTATTTCCTTTAATTAATCCCTTATTACGTCCACTAATCCTCAATAATTTCCTAAGATGTTATAGATAGCTATGATAGAATGGCAATTTGTTCTAGACAATCTCTATGATAGAGTTGTCAATCTCGATTTTCAAGTTGTGAACCGTAATGTCTCGAGATTTTGAACTATGACATTCTCAAAAGCTAATGAGAAAAAGTGTGAGGTGGTTAAATTATCAAATTGAACTAAGAAATCTCTATGATCCAGTTGGCAATCACTATTATAAAGTTGTGAATCCTATACTAACAATTACTATAGGTAATTGTGTCTTTTAGTTAGATTTTGAAATCCCAGATTTTGCTATAGAGTCTGGCTTGGGGTTTCCTTAATTTAAGGTCCCGATCTTTCCTTGATCAATTTCAATTGTATTTTGCTATCATGTTCCCTTATATACATAAATCACTTTTCCTTTCTAAAACAAGCTTGCTCAAGCTCAGCAAAAGGACAAACTAAAAAGGATTAAACTTAAGTCTAGTTTGTCCATAAACGTGCCATGTGTTGTAATTTCTATGTAAGCATCAATATTTAACCCTCCAAGCAGCACTTAACCTCAGTCGATCACTAGGAAAAAAAAGTTTTTAAAATAATTGCAAAATACTTTTTTAAATTAATTGTTGCTATACACCTTTTCATGCGTTAACGTTCACGCTAGAGTTTTGCCTTTTGTTAAAAAATAAAAGTTTTTCCACGAGTGATTGAAAATGGTAAAGCGCTGTTTGGAGGGTTAAATGTTTACAAGGTAAAATTAAAACACATGGCACGTTTTGATTGGTTTTTATGGACAAATTTAACTTAACTAACTTGACTTAAGTTTAGTTCAATGAGTTATCAAAAGTTTAGTTTAACGAAAATTTGGTTAAGATTATTAGAAGTTACAGAAATTCATAACCCACAAAATTATGAGTTCAAATCTCACTAAAGGTGTGAAAACCTATAATTTTGTAGCAAAAAAAGTTGAGGCAGAAAGATAATGTGTCAATTTGTGCCTATATTAAATACAAAATGAGATAAATCTCTCTCAACATATTTTTTAATATAAAAAGCTTTGACTCAAAATCTAACTTAAAGGTATCAAGATTACGCCATAGTCTAATGACAAATACCTTTAAATGGCTTCTCTAGTTCTTATCTATAGAAGTTTAATTTTCTGTGTTTTATTTTAATTTTCTACGTAATTCTTATTGTGATGACATTGTAGTACTCATGTTTTACCTAACATTAGTCATTTTATTAATAGTTTAATTAACGTAATTTTATGCACATTTCATATTATCTATTAATTTATAAATTGACTAAGTTTTAAATAAAAAAATAAAACTTTTGGTGAAGATTTCCTATTTGAAAATTTTATTTGTCAGAGGAACCTAAATTGATGTAATGCTACCATTTATGTATGAAATCTTATAAAATACCAGTACGTACTTTTTGCATATAAATACATGTGAGATCTTTCAGATTAATTTTTTTTTGTTTTAAAATTTGGACCTTTCAACAATGTTACCAATAAAATAAAATGTAGCTTGATTATATTTTATTGGGTTAATACTATTATTGGTTTCCGTCATTTAGGTTTTAGTCCCTGAAGTTTGAAACCAATGATTTTAATCCCTCAAGTTTGCTCCATCCATGACCGTTAGTCCCTCATGGGCTAACGGTGTTAAAGTCGCTTATGTGCCACTAACACTGTTAAGTTTGTGATGATTGGGCGAGCTAATGTGGCAATTCATGCTTATCTGGACATATTAAAAAAATAACTTCCCAAAATTCTTATTTAGCTCCGTCGACTGTGACTTAGCTCCCTCCCTCACTGCCTCTACTTGATAAAGAAGACGATGGAGAAAAATGAGAGAATGAATAAGGCTGTGCTTACCGCTCCTCTAAGTTGTTCTTCTTTCTATGTTTTTTTTCTCATTTCCTCTGTCCTTCCCATAGATTGATCCCACAAAATGTGAAGCGCATCAGCACCATTAGCTTATCTCTCCTATCTCTCCGTATTTTCCTTCTCAAACTAATTACTGGTCCACCTTTTTATTGGGTCCCTTTCTCTTCATTTTTGCTTTTCTATTTGTTCTTGATCTAAAGTAGACTTCTCATTCTCATATGCGCGCGCGCACATACACACACACATACACACTATACACTAAGATTTCTTTTGGTGCATCACTGTATTTCACAATTTGGAATTAATGTGTCCATTATTGAGGCAGCGAGAGTAAAAGAGGGGGCCGGGTCATGTTCTTGGTGGAAGTGGCAGCGGCACTGTCACGGAACTCGAGATGGCTTTTGGAAAGTTATTGTTTTCTTCTATTTTCATATGTCCAGATAAGCATGAATTGCCACATCAGCTTGCTTAATCATCACAAACTTAACGGTGTTAGTGACACATAAGCAATTTTAACATCGTTAACCCATGAGGGACTAAGGGCCATGGATGGAGCAAACTTGAGGACCAAAACCATTGGTTTCAAACTTTAGGAACTAAAACCCAAATAAGGTGAAATCTTAGGGATCAATATGGTATTAACCCTATTTTGTTTCTTCAATAGGTTTAATTATGAGGCACATAGATGTATTTTAGTTTATGGTTAGAAGTGATTGATCTTGTTTCTACTTTGGCCTTTTTAGTTTAAGTGTTTTGTCTTTTGATTTAATTACTTATTATGCCAGAGAATGTTGGTGCAGTAAGTAAAAAGGTTGACTCTGATTATAAGACGGCATGTTTGAATCTCACTAACATGAGGACCTTATTGATAAGAGATATGTACCGTTGTTAGAGTTCTTTGAATTTAGAGGGATATTATGACTTAAGGTAGCCTTGTGACTCAACTCACATAAACTGTAGGGTGAAAGAGCAAAAATGCCCTTTATCTTTCTTCAAAAGAGCTGTAGGCACCATAAACAAACGGTGGGAGCAAAAGTACCTATAAAGATTTTAAAAAAAAGGTGCTAAAATGCTTACCCCGTTTGTTTGAGAAAGGTTTGACTTTGAAGTTCCATCTTTTGACCAAATAGATGAGTTGGATGTTGAGGTGGCAAAACAAAGTCTTACATGGAGAAGCGAAATTGAACAGTAAAGCACAAGCACATAACATTGGTGAGACCCTTCTCCCACACCACCCATTACCAATCTTTTTTTCTCATTTTTTGTTTCTTCAATTTTCACAAACCAAACCACACCAGCTTCCCATCTTCAAGAATTCCAACTCTGACCCCCACTCCAAAAAGGATCTCTAATCACGATCTTGTTGGATATGATTAGTTTTGATGATGTCAAATATATATTTAAATATAGTAAGCAAAAATTTTGTATGAAGTGTTTATCTCCTACTTTGACGATCTATTATGTTATGTTGCTATCTTATATAGATTAGTCAAAGATTGAAGCTATTGTGTTTATTTATGGAGAATTATTAGTTTTGATATAAACTTAAATCTAATAAGAAAAAGCTTGCATAAAGTATTCATCTCCAACTTTGACTAACTATTTATTTCATGTGAATATCTTGTATAAAGTAGTCAAAGAAAGAATAAGGCTATTATGCTTGTTTGTGGAGAATGATATGATCAAATAAGATTAGAAATTGAATTAGAAAATCATGAATCATGTTATTAAACTTGATATTAGAAGTTTCTATGCTCAATTAGAAGTTAAAAGAAGCTCAAATGAAGTCCAGATCATCAAACCATGAGTTCCCATGTATAATCGATCATTCCCATGCATAATCAATCACAACAAAGTGCTCGTGATCAATCAAAACATGATAATAAATCATAAAGTGTGCGTCTAATTGATCATAAAGTGATTTTGATCGATCAAAGGGTACAGTTAGATCAGAATATGCATGTGATCGATCATACAGCTTCTCTGTTTTTTGTTCAGTCTGACCCATGTCTAGTATTTTGATCATATCTCATAGAATATAACTCCGATTTAGATGAAACTTGTTTTGTATGAAACTAGACTCCCAATGATTCATGGACACAAATTTCACCCTCAAATGATTTATATCCAAGGAGCTATGAATTTTTCAATCTGCCCAATATTTCCACTTCATACATTAGACAGGCAGTCATGTTTTGGATCATATCTTTCAAAATACAAATCCGATTGAGATGAAACTTATTTCATATAAAAATAGACTTAATACCTGTTTTATGAACACAAGTTTCACTTTTAAATCTTTTAAAATGATGGAGATACGAATTTTCATAGTTTGCCCAGTAATCTGTCATTGTGCATAAGTCTGGCAGTCACGATTTTAATTATAACTTTTGAATCTCAAAGAGTTTAGCAATGATTATTTATTCATTGAAAACTAGATTGAATTATATTTCCATGGATATATTATATGCTAAATTTGGAGTTAAATTGAAATAGTTATGATTTTTCAAAGTTTATCCTTAAACTGAACAATGCCCAATAGATCAACATTGCCTAATCGATTAGGATGTTCTGTGATCGATCAGGCGAGGCAACTATACATGTAATTAACTTAAAGTAATTTAAGCATAATCGATCATAGATGCATAATCGATCATGATGTCCTGTGATCGATCAGGCGAGGCAATTTGACATATTCTAATCTAAGCCTGATCTAAGCCTAATCTAAGCATGATGGATTAAGGAAGCATAATCGATCAGGGTCCCTCTGTGATCGATCAGGCGTGATATTATCTAATCTCATATTCAAGTGATGTAAGTCAAGATCGAAGCCTAATCTATATGTAATCGATCAGACAACATAAGATGTGATTGAATGAAGTCTTATGATCGATCTGGCAATAGATTTGAGTATTCAGCTTTTTATGTGCAGAATGTCTCAGACCCATTTTCGGGAAGTTTACGTTACCTCACAGACTCAGAAATTAAGCCGTTTGAAATAAGAAATGCTTTCTACAATTAATGAAGAGAGGAGAACTGAAGATAACAAAGTACAAGGAGTAAATGCATCCACAAAACATCTTCATCTCAACACTCTATCAGATTTATCATCTCTCATCTTCAACAGACACAATGGCTATATCAAGACTCTGCAACGGGCAAAAATCTAAGAGAAGTCTATAAAAGTATTTGGTGCCCAAGTTCAAAAAAAGGGACAGAGATGGCTACACTTGAACGTATTCATTCTTAGCATTCTAAGCTTTACCTTCTCTCAGATCAATGAGATCTTCTATACTTCAGTGTGTAACATTATCAGTTCATTGAGTGAACGAGAAATACTTTATATTCTATATAAAGTGAGATTTCTCTTAAGATAGTAGGATCTTAAAAGAGGGTGTAATCTTATAAAGTGTAAGGGGGAGTGGTTTTCAAGTGTCCATATTAAACTTGAGGGAGTAAAGGCTTCACAAGTGTCCAGCTAAACTTGTGGCATTATAAAGGCTTCTCTTGTGTCCGATTTAAACAAGAAGGTAGTGGATTGGAAAACTCAGGTGGAGCCTGGGGACTGGATGTAGGTCAAACGAATAGACCGAACTAGGATAAATCTTTGTTTACATTCTCTCTTCCCTTAACTCTCATCATATTTCCAGCATGATAGACTTACACATTTTATTTTGCTTTTCATGTTTCAATGTGTTATCCTTAACTAGTAAAGAAGATCTTTAAGAGCACTACTTATTACTTCAACTGTGATTTTGACAAGGAAAGAATTTCTCATATCTGTCAGCCAATTCACCCCCTCTTGGGTGACAGCCAGTACTAACAAATCTCTATTCCTTTGTCTTGGATTCCAAAGTGACCAGAGCTCAAGTGGCAAATCTTAGCATCATCCTCCTCAATCATCATCTTCCACCCTTTCATCTTGGTTGACGACTTTCAGAAAGAGAGATCAACATATTTGAGAGAAAAAGGGAAGAGATGGTGAATATAAAGTGAAAGATTTTCACTACCGAATCTTCTCCCACCACCACTAACTTCGTCGTCACGGGCGATAGATGGAGAATAGAAAAGTGAGCAATTCCCACTACTACATATACTTTTTCTTCAATGGATTTTCATACATTGTTTCTGGTTTGTTGAATAAGCTAGATTTCTTCAATGGATTTTCATACATTGTTTCTGGTTTGTTGAATAAGCTAGATTTTTCAGTATTTGATTCTCCTCCACCAACATAAATCTAGCCTTGCAAAGAGATCGGTGGTGATGGGAGTAAAATGTGAGGCTTCAGATCAACCTTTCGGACATAAAAGTGAATTGGTGGTCGACGATGGTGGGATGCATCTACTGATAGTAGTGGCACTGGTGGGTTGAGCTCAAGTGTCACCGATTGTAATGTAATGTGAAAGGTACAAGTGGAAGGTCAATGTGTGAAAATGAAAAGAAAGACTAAGGGCGAAAATGGGAAGAGTTGCCATGTCATACAGTCAAAATAGCTAGGGTGGACCACCTTAAATAACCAACACCGCCCAAAGTAAACGGACGTTAGACAAATTTAATGGCAGTGACATGTTAGGGCCATTTTGGATTATTCATGGGTATTTTTGCACCGTAAATTTGTTTATGGTGCCAGTAGCTCTTTTAGACAATAATCAAGGATAATTTTACTCCTTTGCCTTAAACTTTAATTTCCCAAAAAAATTACTTGTTATGTGTCCAAAACTATTGATGATTTTTCACTTCATTTATGGATGATGATTATTGACTGGTGACAAAGAAATTTGGGAGAATGACGTCACTACAAAAAAATACATGATTAGTAACGGTTATATTGTCACGGTTTATCACAACCATGACAAATGTTTGGAATTTGTCACGGTTGTGCCAAAAAACCGTGACAAACAATTTTTTTTAAAAAAAACTTTGTAACGGTTCAAACCGTTACAAAGCAGTAACGGTTTGAACCGTTACAAGGCCTCTTGTAACGGTTCCACCTGCTGACGTGGCCTATAAATTGTATGTTTGTCACGTTTTGTTATTCACTGAACTGTTACAATTCTCTCCATTTTTCCACCAACATCTCACGTGCGTGTTTAGTGGTCCGTCGTTGTTTTTATCTTCATATTTCATTTATATATAACAATGTCATCTGGGAGCGATAAGGGAAAAGGAAAGATAATAGAAGAAGAGCCTAGATGTGTTAGAAGAGGAAGTTCTAGTGGAAGGGGTGCCCAAGGTAGAGGAGGTAGAATTCCGGTAGATATACCATCCGGACCCAAGGAAGCCGGGCCGAGCCAACCAGAACCTCATGTACTTTTTCCTGAAATCACCGATAATATTGAAGACATCAACATAGATGACTACAATCTAAAGGACGCATTGTTCAACGATTTTGCCATGTTTGAAGGAGAAAACATGATGAGTAGAGAAGAAGTTAACAACGAACAAAACCGTCCCTGACGTTCGTCTTCACGGGAAAACGGTTGGTTGGTTGAACTTATAGGTAATAAGATAAATAATTTGTTGTATTTAATTTACTAACTTGTTAATTAAGGTTACTTTAGTTGTTATTTATCCTGCGATATTTTGCAGATCGACGAGGCAGGATCACAAGGAGGAAGTTAGATGTGACTGCAACCAATCAGTTGGAAAGGGGCCTACGAGTTGTGGTGCCTTTCAATGATGGAACTAGGCAACCTAAATTGTTGGGAGGCCATTTGTTCAACCGTTTTTGCAGCTATCTAGGTGGCAACTGGAGCCGGTTTCCTATCTACTACAAGAACTGGAAGAAGGTGCCTAATGAGTTTAAGGTCGCAGTTTGGAATGAGATAATCAAGGTAACAAAAATTAGGAAAATATGTTAATTTAATCAATATAATATAAAGTAATAATTTGTAGAGAATTTATTTAAATTAGTAGTCTAATATAATGTATCTGTTTAATTGAATTTGATAGGAGAAGTTTCTGGTGGAAGGGGAATTGATGCGGGACTACGCATTTATAAAGATGGGCAAATCGTGGAAGAGCAAGAGGAATCGCCTGTACCACAGTACGGATGGGGATGGCACAAGAACGATTGAAGAGAGGATAGCGGATGTGCCAGACGGTGTTACGTCTGATGCGTGGGAACGTTATGTTCGATATCGGATGAGTGCAGCAGCAAGGGTAAATAATTTATTAAATTATGTTTAAAGAATTTATTATATCATGTAGTAATTAAAATGTGTTTAATTAAAAATGTATTTATGTTTCAGTGGATGGCTGAGCAGAACAGACGGAGTCGTTCCCACCTAACTACCCCCCACACTTCTGGAACAAAGGGGCTGCAAATTAGATACAGCGAGATGGTGAGTGGATTGTTGAATTGATTGATTTGTTTTATATATGAATTGATTGGCTTACTATTTAAAATTTGTTTAGGAGGCGGAGGCGGCGGCGGAGGGTCAACGGACAAACTATGGGGAGCTATTTGTAAAAACCCATACATATAGGGATAGTAGGCCTGTATCCCAACAAACACATATGCGAATTGTAAGTAATTTAACCATATAACAAGTATTAAAAGATATATTTATTATTAAGTATATATTTAATTAAGAATAATTTTATATTTGGAAAGGAGCGTATTCAGCAAACGTAGGAGCAACTAAGCCAACAAGAGGAGGGAGGTGAGTCTCAGGATCCCACAAGCACCCTAAAAGCAGCTTTCGAGACACCAGAGCACCCTGGTCGAGTCCGAGGGATGGGGCTAGGTGCTCGGCCAAGCAAGATTTATGGGAGGTCTAGCATGTCTGAGGCCGGAACTTCCCAGTTTAGGAGGTGCTCAAATGTTGATGAGATTCGAGCCTATGAAGCCAGGAAGGCTAGATTAGCTAGGCAGGCAAATGAGTTCAGGACTTGCATAAATGAGTGGCGTGCTTTTATGAGAGAAATCGTACAACAATCATGGTCGATGTTTCGGCCTGGAGTTACACCACCTGATTTGCCTCATGTCCCTAGATTTACCTACAAGTCTCCTATGCCTCCTGATGATGATGATGAGGCTGTCGATTCCAGGCAGCAAGATGATGTAGCGGATGATGATGATGACCAGTAGTTTTTTTAGTTTATGTATGTTTATTTAAATTTGAACATCTGTTTGTTTAAATTTGAACCTATGTTAAATTTGGATATGAGTTGTAATTATTTATCTTAATGTTTTAATTATTCTTAGTTTTTTTATTTTAATTATTACATTCTGAAGAGTATAATAAAAGACGTTCATAACGAATGTCAGACATCATATTATTACATTCTTAAAAATACATTCAAATTATTACATCAACTTAAATTATCCTATAAAATATCAACCGTCATTCGTTGTCTGCATCCCTAAGAAAAAGAGCAAAAATCAATTAGCATTAATGAAATCGAAGTAAATTAAATAAAATTAGCTAATTGCATATTGACATATTGAATTAAACAATGGAATCGAACTAAACTAAATTAATTAGCACATTAACGTACCAAAACTAAAGGCATGTCGTCGTCGTCTCCTTCGGGGAGGAAATTTTCAAAATTGGCCGGTTTGAAAGGCTCATTCTCGTAAGTGATGCTATCACCATCACCCATATCATAGAGATCTCGAGGTTTCAGGTGAACAACCATATGCCAATCCTTATGCTTTTCATCTGCAACATAGTAAACTTGTTGTGCCTATGATGCAAGAATGTAGGGCTCATCATCTGCAGACTGACCATTGTGAACTAGCCTGGAGAAATTGACTGATGTGATTCCTAATTCATCGATATTCAACCCTCTTGAAGTTGTTGTGTTTGCCCATGAACACTTGAACAGTGGAACCATAAAATGACCTTGATAATTAAGTTCAATTATATCAACAAGTCTTCCATAATAAGGAACTCCTCCAAACTGCATGGTACCATCTCTACTGCTCGCATAACTCCTAACCCCGAATGTGCCAAAAACACCTGAGTTTTGAGTCAACTGGCCTTCATCCCGAGAAACTGTGCAAAATTTGAAACCGTTGACATTATATGCTGTAAACCTTCTTGCTTGGTTTAGAGGTCCGATTGTAAGAGCTTTCAAATCAGAAGAGTGTGGTAGGTGATCATTCATTATGCGATGCGTGAACCATGATGGGAATTCTCTGTGGACTCTCTTATCAACCTCAGTGGTTGTGTTTGTCCGGATCCTTAGTTGACGTTTAACATGGCTTCTGAATTCCCTACAAAAATTAGTAAGTGAGCGAAAGGTCAAATTGCATTACGTTGTAATGTAGGCCTATATGGGTGTGCAATAATTCATACCGAAGGAACGGATCAACTTGACTACAATTTGTCAAGACATGTCGGTGTGCTTGTAACTTCTCAATTGCAGTTAATCTGAAATTTTCACTTCCTCCCATGGCCTTGCCAACAGGAGGGATTAAGACTTCATCAGGTGAAATGCTAGATTCAGGGCAATCGTCTACACGAGGTGGACGGTTGAAAGACGTCTTTATGTCATCGAAGTATCTAGAGCAAAAGTATAGAATCTCATCCCCCAAATAGCCTTCAGATATAGAACCTTCTGGCCTTGCTTTATTTCTTACGTAGGATTTTAACTTGCCAAGAAACCTATACAAATAATAATACAATTTTCAAAATATTAGAAACAGTTTAATTGGGAAGTTTTGATGCAGTAATTAAAAGTAAAATAATTACATACCTCTTCATCGGATACATCCATCGATACTGCACTGGCCCAGCTAACTTGGTTTCATGGACAAGGTTGATTGTTAGGTGAACCATGACTGTGAAAAAGGATGGAGGGAAGATCATCTCCAAATGACAGAGTGTCAGAATAATTTTTTGTTGCAGTTGATCCAGTTCATCAATCACCAAAACCTTTGAACACAACTGTCGGAAGAAAGTGCACAATCGAACTAAAACGATCGATACATCTGGAGGAAGTGTATTTTTTATAGCCATTGGAAGTAGTTGTTGCATCAGAACATGTGAGTCATGACTCTTGAGACCAGCAACCTTGCAAGTATGCATATCAATGCAACGTGAAATGTTGCTTGAATATCCATCAGGAACTTTAATATTTTTCAAGGTCGTTAAGAAGATGTTCTTGTTGTCTTTTGTGAGAGTGAATTTAGCAGGCTGGAATTTGTCATTGTCATTTGGCCAAGCATCTTGACGTACTCCCATGGCACGAAGATCTTTCCTTGCTTGAAGATGATCTTTAGATTTCCCCGGTTCATTGAGCAATGTATATAACACATTATCACACACATTTTTTCAATATGCATGACATCAAGACTATGGCGTAACAGATTGGAATGCCAATATGGAAGAGTGAAGAAAACGCTTATCTTACGCCATTGTTACGGCTCAGAAGATGATGGCCTGTTGACCTTCCTACCGACATTAGCAGAATCAATAGGCTTTCCAAATTCTAATTCAACATCAGCAAGCTGCTCTAAAATCTCTACACCAGATAATATTTTTGGGGCTGCTCTTTTCTCCTGTTTCCCATTAAAACGCTTGCGTTGCAATCTGAACTTGTGTCCTCCGTCTAGAAAACGTCGATGACCCATGAAACACCACTTCTGGCTGTGTGGGAGACGGACTGAGTCAGAGTCAAAAATTGCAAGTCAGGCAAGCAAGGCCAGTATGAACATTCCATCCAGATAATGTCCCTAAGCCCGAAAAGTCACTGATCGTCCACATCAAAGCTGCACGTAAGTTGAAAAGAGTCTTATCAAATGAGTCATAGGTTTCTATACCATCATTTCACAGGTCTATCAGCTCATGCATAAGCGGTTGGAGGTATATATCAATGTCATTACCGAGTGCTTTTCCCCGGAATGATCATGGACAAAATAAAAGAGCTCTGCTTCATGCACATCCATGGAGGAAAGTTGTATGGCACAAGGACAACCGGCCAAATACTATAACTCGTGCTTAGGTTCCCAAAAGAATTGAACCCATCAGTTGCAAGAGCCAAACGCACATTTCTTGGATCAGCAGAAAATGAGGGAAACTCAAGGTCGAATGCTTTCCATGCTTCTGCGTCACGTGGATGTCTTAACTTTCCATCCGGATTCTTGTCAACGCTATGCCACCTCATGTGCTCAACCGTCTTAGAATACATGAACAACCTTTGCAATCGAGGTTTCAACGGAAAATATCTGAGAATCTTTGCCGGCTTCTTCTTTTGCTTTTTCCCCTTTCGCACTGGCCGGTATCTGGAAGCGTTACACCCCTTAGAGGTCTTCCTTTCAGCATCATCTCCCCAGTACAACATACAATCATTCGGGCATGCATCAATTTTTTTGTAATTTAACCCAAGCTTGTTTATAATCTTTTTTGCTTCATAAAACGATGCAGGGATTTCCGTGTTGGGGAATGCATCATGCAATAATTCAAGGATCATAGATATACTTTTATCAGTCATTTCACATATGCATTTTATATGATATAATTTAACCAAAAACGATAATTTAGAGTATTTTTCACAATTAGGATATAGAGACTTATCTGCTTCGTCCATTAACTGGTGAAACTCACAAGCTGCGTCGTTCCTATAGAACATTGGGTCAGCTCCTTCTGCTTCTTGAGTGTTGTTGTCATCATTAAAACCAAAAGCATCACGAACAACCTCATTCATCGGGTCATCATCAGCACCTAATTAAACCGCTGCTTGAGAACTTTCAGCGAACGGATCATCAACCATGTCGGACGTTTCTCCATGTAAACACCAATACGTATATCCTTCCGGGAATGGCTTCACAATTAAATGTTCTCTAACAATTTCTCGTGGATGCCACTTCTTACACTTGCATTTGGGACATGGACATAGAATCTTCCCATTAACACAAGCGTGAGTTGTAGCAAAATCTAAGAAAACATTCAATCCATCCAAATAGATCGAACTTGTTTGGGGAAACTTTATCCATGATTTATCCATACTTTGATGATAACGTTATAGAGAAAAATACGTGAGAAAAGTAGTACTTTGTGTATTTGCAAAGTCGTCACCGTCGTTTCCACCATATATATTGAGGGAAATTTTAACGGTCGACATTTTGTAACAGTTTAAACCGTTACAAAACCACGACCGTTGGCCATTTTTACCGTTAGGAATGACATTTATCACGGTTTTATGTGCAGAAACCGTGACAAAGGGGTACTCACGCTTTGTCATGGTTTAAACCATGACAAAGGCCCCTTAACCGTGACAGATTATGATAAAGACTCATATATAAACCCCCTTCCCCTCATTTTACACACTCTCCTCTACATTCTCTTCTCTTTTTCCTTTCCCCCAGTAAGCTGGTATGCTTCATTTTTTCTGAGTAATCTTATTTCAAATCAGTTATGTTGTATTTTTCATTTCTAACTCTTTTTCTTTATGTTTCAGGGTCTCTAAATAAAAAATACTATATCTGTAAATGTTATTTTAAAGAAATGTTTAAAAGAAAATTAAAATGTGAAATATCAGTTTATTTACCTTAAAAATATAATTAATCATTTAATTCAGCGAAAATCTTAAATTTCCTCAATAAAAGGAACAAATAGTTGGAAGCACGCCGGTGGAATTTTTAATCTGGACAAAAGACTTGTCACGGTTCTAACCGTGTGCGGCCATTTTCTCATTTTTTGACCCTTTTTGTAACGGTTTTAACCAAGGTTCAAAAAACCGGACCGGACATCGAACCGGATGAGGCACTGGTTCAAGGGTCATTGGTCGGACCGGGGGTCGGACCGTTATATTAAAATAATAAAATTTTATTGATATTAACATTAATATTCACTAATATATCAAAATGTAAATGTAAATAAGTATGCATGATTCATCAAATATGAATATTTAATGTTTCTATAGAGAGAAAAATAGAAAATATTAGTTGATTACACATGAAAATAAATATTATTCTATAATCTATAGACTAAAATACAAGTACTAAGAGCAACAACAGTTAAATATTAAACATATGCAAGTGTAAAATAGCATTTAAAATATTATAGTTTCCTGATTTCTAAAATTAAGTGAAGTGAAAGTTGGTAATTAGGTGAATTGTAACAAAATAAAAAAAACATTTTTTTATTTTTTTAAAACCAAACCGGTTCAACCACCCCGGGTTGAACCGGTTTTCACCGGTCTAACCGGGTTTTGACCGGGTTGACCCGTCCATTGACCGGGTCAACCACACCCCCCCGTCTACATATGACTCGGACCGGACTAGGGACCGGTTCACGGTTGAACCGTTCGAACCGGCCGGTCCGGTTTTTTTACCTTGGTTTTAACTGTTACTAAGGCATAGTCCTTGTCACAGTTTTCTCATAGGTGTAACGGTTCGGAAAAACCGTTACTAATCGGCTTGCCACGGTAGGATTTGTCACGGTTCTAGGAACCGTGACAAATCAACCTTTTTTTTTGTAGTGCGTGAGGACCACTGGAATAAGGTATTGAGGTATAAGTCTCATGAAATGAGTTTATTACGTTGAAGTCTTGGTGTCATTTTCTAACATTTATTCTTTTATCAAAATATCGTACTGCCTATAATTTGAAATTACACTAGAACTTAGTGACAAGTTTGATTATGACTAATGTGGCAACTATGATTATAACAAGTTTGATATAATTCATTAAAAAAAAATTTTCATGAATTAAAAATTTGGTTTTAAGTGTCAAAAGCTCTGTGACAAGTTCAGTGTAATAAAGAACAGCTTTATCAATGAGTAATGACAATTAAAATTGCATCATATTATTCTTCCAAATATTAATTTGTTGGGAGATACTAAACATTCAAATCTCAGAAAGCGTTGTTGGGAAATACAAAAATTATTCTAAGCGTCGAAAGATATTATATCCTTGATCAAATAAAAAATACACCTAATATAAGTTTTTCTTTTATTTCGGTCTTTATTTTATCCTACATATTTTAAATTTTATTTCTTATAACACAATTATTTTCCCTCTTTGCACATGTGTTTCAAACAAAATCTTGCATAATTGATAATAGAATTTTAACTCTTTCAAATAACATTTCGCTGACTACTCAGACTCCCCAAGAAAGAGGCCTTCTTCACAGTCAACTTGAACTGTGTTAGAAAGGTTCAAAGGTAACCCCAGATTATAGTTAAACTTTATAGGGTCTTTCTATCTAAGAATAGACAATCCGTATTATTCATATTGTTGGCCTTAATTCTTGAACTTGTTCAAGCTAACCTAATTATGAAATACTATATCCAAACTTTAAACATAGATCATTCTTAGTTGTCTTATTGGAATTAAGGGAAACTTATTATTACTTCATGAGAATTGTAATAAAATTGAATAAGTTTACCCTAATAAATGCCATCAATTATAAAAATACTTGCATTAAAAACCTGCAAGAGGGAGTAAAGTGTAATTGATAAAAACTGATGCCAATAAAATCAAGGGAAAATCTTATATTATAGAGCAATTTAAAATATGAAAATTTCAAATCAAATTGGTAAATGTAATTAAATCCCTGATTGAGTTACTAACCCAATATGAAATTTCAAAATATGGATAAAATGACATTTAGCCCTCTCTTTCTTCTCGTCCTCTTTTTCCATATTTTCTTCCTTTTTCTTCTTCTATTTTTCTGTTACTTGATAACCCCTACAAAAACTATATTGATTCTTCATATTTAGATTTTTCATTTTTAATATAATATTTAATTCTATATAAACATAAAGAGATGAAATTTTTTTATTACTTTAGAATACTTAAGAAGTTGTGGTACAGTTGTAAAGAATACTCTTATTATTACTCTATTATAGTGAATATTTACCAATATGTATATTAATATTGATATATATTTAAAAATATAACAGTTTTTTAGGCGATCGACATGAAGGTATAAACTACAGGACAATGAAACATTTTTAAGAGAGATGAGACATAAGAGGACATTAAGGTCATTTTTCGAAATCCCAAATTGAGTTATTGACTCAATTTGAAATTTGTTGAATCTACCAACACAGTTTAAAATTTTCTTATTTTAAATATATTTATATGATATTTTTCCTAAAATTAATTCATTTTAAGCAAAAAAAAATCTAGATAGACATCAAATAAACATTGTATCCAGTTCTTAAAGACTTGTTTGAATTAACATTGATAAAAGTGATTTTCATTATAACGTACTTTTACAAATTAAATTTAGTGTAAAAGTTAATTGGTGAGATGTGATTTATGTTTATATAAATCTTTAAAAAATTAATTCAACAGAAATTTATTTGAATGATATAATAAATAAATCAGTTTTCGATTTTGACAAAAAATCAATTATAAAAAATTAAAATGTGCAAAAAAAGCCAAAAAGCATAAACATTACTTTATCTTCACTTTAATTTTGACGGGTAACTCGTTTTTACAAAAGTCATCACAAGCATCACATTTTGGGTTAGAATGACTTTTCTTTGTACGAAAGTCAGTCTGCCAAGCATGTTATATAGGTCTAGATGCATTATACAATGCATATTTATGAAGTACTTTTTTTTTGGACCTGTATGTTTACGAAGTACCAAACCATTTATGTTTACGAAGTACCAAACCATGCATTAATTTCAAGACCTACTATGAAATGCAGGATTTAGGGACGTTCGTACATGATCAGGTAAACAAAAAGCCAAACCTAACACCAAAGTTTCTCAAAACTTGTGCAAGAGGCTATGGATCAAATCATTTTCTATGATTATTTTTTTACTTAAAAGGTCATATTTATCCCTGAAATATTTTTTTGATAAATATGCCTTTAAAATATGAAAATAGATTAATTTTATCCTTTAACCATTAAAATATTAACGGTCAACATCCACTATTCAACGGTCAACGTGAGTTTTTTAAAGATCAAATGGCAAAATTGATCCATTTTCATATTTTGAGGGCACATTTGAACCCAAAAATACTTAAGAAGTAGATATGATACATCTTACACATTTCAGAGGTAAATATGACATTTAACCCTTATTTTTTTGTTACAATATTTTTGAACTTTTTAATGCATTAAGCATGTTAATTATACTATGGAGCAATGTTAACAAATGCTCCATTCATGTCCTATAGATAGGCCATTTCATTATGGTGGTTTTCGGAGTTACAATGTGCTCATGCATTATATGAACACGTAATTACAAATAAAGTTCTTATTGCCTTCTAAAAGTAATAAAGTTGTTCTTATCATTATTATTATCACTAATGAATGATGAGAGGGACAAAGCTGGTGAAGTTGTTAAAAGTTTAAGACTCTGAGAATTAAAAACTTTTTGTTGTTGGCATAACGTACAGTGAAGACGAACGTTTTAGTACCAGCCCCATCTGCTTTAAAAGAGCTCTAATAAATAATACAATATGAATTCTTTTTTCTTTGTTTTTTTTATTTTTTATGGAAACATCATTATCGTCCATTATCATTACTAGCTATTTTTAATAAAAACAATCTAGTGAAAAAAAACAGCTCACTTTTTCCTTTAAACTTTTTTCAAGTTCCTTATATATATTTTTTATTTTCTTAAAAAACTCTCCCAATTTTTATATTCTTCGCCATGTAGATATATATACACTATTCAGTTAATTATTATAAATCCACCCTAACTACTTTTCACATATTAAAGAACGGAAGTTATAACATGAAATATGAGTTATTTTAAAAAAAAAATCTGACTTTGCCCTTATTTAAGAACATGTGTTAAAATAATATTTCATCCATTATAAACATTCTCTCTCATCTTTCATATTTTCAACATAAGGGTAAAATAGTCACAGTAATATTAATTGATCCAAAACTGAACTTATATTTTGGAACAAAAAATTTGTGGTAGTTAGAATTATAATAAGGAACAGAGTGGTATATATATCAGAGTTAAGTTAAAAGTAATCTGAACATTTTTTAAAGCATCACCACCCTAAACTATTTTTATTAAAATAATTTGTAAATATTTATTCTTGTCGCTTCAGCTGTGAATTGTCTTAATCAAATTTTAATAAGTTTATTTATATTTTCATATAAATAATAATAATAAATTAGTAATTCTAATCATTGAATTGAAATTTAAATTAATACTGATAAGAAGGGAAAAGAAGGAGAAAAGGAGAGTTAATCAATTCCCAAAAATTTGAATTGTTCATTACTTTATTTCGCTTGCAATTTGACTGTGGAATCAATCACTCGCTTCATGTATCATACATTTCTTGTTTGTTCTGTAAAAAGTACATTGCTCGTGACTTTTGTCTTTTCACACCTTTCCAAATGTTGTGTTGCAAAATATTAATCAGTATCTCTGGTAAGTTCAACTAACCATGCAAAAAAGGGTAAATATAACTAACAAACGTATATATAAAGTCCCCTCACCGATCCCCATTTTCACAAGAAAACAAAAAGATAAAGTGAAAACAAAACAATTATATTTTCAAAGAAGTAATACTTATAATTTGGGGTAAAAATTAATAGTGTTTCTGAATGAAAATTAGTAAGAATAAATAAAGATAATTCTAAAACTATTTTATGTAATTATAATTCATAATGATTCCAAAATATCAAAGTTATTTATTTTGAGAATGAATGAAGTTATAGAGCTATACTCCTTCTATTTTAAATTTAATATTACTCAAAGGTATTAATTCATCACAATATGTCAAATATATCAAGGTTTCGAATTCCCTCTAGAATAAGTGTCCAACTAGTACCTTTAATAAAAGTAAATTGTTGCCTAGCACCCGTGGGTTCAGCGGTGAGGGGGTTGGATTCTTGGCCTCACTACAAAAAAAAGGGCTTTTAGTAGCGGTTAACTTAGTCGCGTAACACTTAAACCGCTAGTAAATATACATTAGTAGCGGTTATAAGCAAAAACCGCAAGTAAATCCAACGGTTTGACCACAGAAGTAGTTAGTAGCGGATATTACTAGCGGTTTTTGGGTTATAACCGCAACAAATTTGGCGCTTTTTGGCGGGAAAATTAGTGGCGTAAATTTAGTCGCGGTTCTGGAGGGAAAAACCGCTAGAAAATGAATGGCCGCTGAATTAGTGGCGGTTTTAGTACATTAGTAGCGGTTTCCCCCAAAACCGCCACTAATTCAGCCAAATAAATGCGACTGCATTTATTACTGGTTGATTTAGTCGCGGTTTCAGCGGCGGTTTTAGCTGAAACCGCGACTAATAGTAGCGGTTCTTGCAAAACCGCTACTAAAAGTGAACAGTTTAAAAAGGCTCGTGCCTTTTCAGAGAAAAGGCACGAGCTTTTTGAGAAAGAAAGTGACCTGACGTGACTTCGACTAGAAAAAATATCAAAATCATGGTGAAAAAGGGCGATCGCAATAAGAGGCCTATGACCGCTGAACAAATGGAGGCTGAGGAGCGGCTACGTAAGGAACTGGCTGAGCAGGCCGAGAGGGATCGTATAGAACAAGAGCGCATCCGTGTGCAGAACGATCCGATTCCAGAAGATGTAATCAACGCATTCTGGAGCGGGGGAGAGGACTTCGACGAGACTGGAGGAGGAGCGGATTTTGAGGATATGGAACGTTGGTTGGACGGTGAGGAATTTGACGAGGCGGGGCACCCTAAACGATCCTCCGGAAGGTCCACCGGTTACGAAGTGCAAGTTCAGGGTAAGGAAATTCAATTTTTATTGTTTTTATGAGATAATTATAATTTTTTATCGCTCATTAAATTGAAATTGTTCCCTAATTTTAACAGACCCTTCTGGTAGCATAAGTGAGAAGAGGTTGACGGTGCAAGATGCGATGAACCTTCCGAGCGGGCACAGAGTTATAGTTGAGTGGGACGACTTGACCAAATTACCGGTTGGACAAGGGGGGCAACTGTACTCGAGGTTCGTCGGGGGTGTAGGCCAGAATTATCAGCGATTTCCGATTGACGCTTTGGACTGGAGGAAGATTGACGCGAACTCTAAAAAGTTCGCGTTTGACGAAATTGTTAAGGTTTGTTGAATTAACTTTGACCTTATTTATTGTTTATTATTTATTATTTTTTATTTCT
The DNA here is from genome assembly GCA_037074515.1 of Mimosa bimucronata. Taxonomy (NCBI): domain Eukaryota; kingdom Viridiplantae; phylum Streptophyta; class Magnoliopsida; order Fabales; family Fabaceae; genus Mimosa; species Mimosa bimucronata. The sequence goes on from CM073446.1 coordinate 11,989,099, forward strand.
TTTCTGTTATTATTTGAATTTGATTTTAATAAATATTATAGGAAATATATTTATTATTTATTATTTCTTTTCTGTTATTATTTGAATTTGATTTTAATAAATATTATAGGAAATGTATTTATTATTTCTTATTTGTTTTATGTTATTATTGGAATTTGTTATTATTTATTAATTTCTAATTAAACATACTTAAATTTAATATTTTACAGAGGAAGTTTGATGTGAGGGACAGCCGCAAGACTTGGACAGAATCAAAGATGGGGGACGGTTGGAAGAACAAGCGGTTGGATATGTTCAAAGAAAGAAATCGGGGTGGGAGTAGGCCGATTCAGGAGTTGGTCGATGATGTCCCTGGTGGCGTCCCTGCGGATGCGTGGGAGAGATATGTGGGTTGGAGGAGGGGAGACATTGGGAAGGTATAATGAATAATATTATTGAATTGATATTGAAATATCATATTGAAAAATTATTTTTGAATTACTGATTATTATTTAATTTTATTTTATGTTAACAGAAGAGGTCGCAACAAGGTCTTGCCGCGAAGGCCCATCAGAAGGTTCATCATACGGCTGGGACGAAGCCGTTTTCGGTTGGGTACAAAGAGATGGTATGAAGGAATGAAGTTTCATTGTTTGATTTAAAAATAATTTATCTTTATATATTAATAACTGTTTGTATCTTAATTTTCAGGAGGAAGAGGCTGCGAAGAAAGGGCAGAAGGCTACCTACGGTCGTTTCTACCAAATAAAGCACAGACACGCCGACGGGAGCCCAACATCCAGGGAGGCTGAGGAGAAAATTGTAAAATTTTTATTTATTTATTTATTTTTATATTATTATATTTTTAATAACGACATCAAAATAAAATTGTTAATATGTTTGTGTGTGCAGGCTAGGATTGAGGCTGCGGAGAGAGAGATCGCCGAGTCGCAGGGGGACAATGTAGACCCCACTGCCTCGCTAAGGGCTGCCCTAGGGCCTCAAGAGCACCCTGGCCGGGTTCGCGGGATGGGATTCGGAGCCCGACCTACGGTGGTGTACGGCAGGTCAGGCGACCCAGGCAGCGCCCAGTCTACAGCTTCGAGCCAACCATCAACAAGTGGCCCGATTAGGGGAGGCGCAGAGTTTGAGGCTCAAATGAGGGAGAGACTCACTCATGAGATTACGGAACGGATGACTGATCAGGTGTATGACCGACTGGACTCCTGGGTGCACGACGCCAATAGCACGTTGGAACGGATACAGCGGATGTTCGACCCTGATAGATCTCCTTTGCGAGTACCACTACCTCCTCGTCCACCGAAGCATCCTCGCAACCGTTCTCCGGAGCATCAAGACGACGATCAGCCTCCTGCGGCGTAGCTCTAGGGTTTTTTTTTTATTAGAATGTTTATTTTAGGATTTAAGTTGAACATTTTTATATTTAAATGTTTGCTAATTTGAATATTAGTTGTTTAAACAAATAACAACGGTTAGTTGTTAATATCTGATTTTATTTTTTACTGTGGTGTACGGTTATTTTAGGATGTAAAACAGTTGTTTAAACATTTCATATCTTTAATGTTGCATAATTTTGTTAGTTGTTAATATCTGATTTTATTTTTTACTTTACAAATGGCGATAATTTGTTTTAACAGTTCAACAAAAAAGTTTCTCCCTGACTTACTAAATAAACCGTTGTTATTTGTTTATTTTCTTATATAGTATTTGAAAAAAACAAGATATAAATAACATTAAAAATACAAAATAGCACATTTAGTAGCGGTTTGAGAACCGCTACTAACTTAAGAAATACTAAAAAAATTAAACTTAGTAGCGGTTCTAAACCGCCACTAAGTTACTAATTATAAAAATAATTTAATATTAGTAGCGGTTCTAGAACCGCTACTAATGTATACTCAGACACATCTGCCACCTGTTAACTTTCCAACGGTCTGATTGAGTTAGTTGCGGTTTTAGTAGCGGTTAGAGAACCGCTACTAATGTCTAAATTTCATTTTATAAGCCCTTGATTCTTTCCAATTCATTTTCACATTTCATTCAAACTATTAAGCTCTTTCCTTCTTTGATAATATCTTCAGTCATATGATGGATAAATCTTGGATAAGTTTGCCACGGACGTCTCCCCGCTATTTGGTTGGTGTTGACCACTTTTTAGATTTTGCTTTCAACCGCACCGGTGTTAACAATCAGATATTGTGTCCTTGTCCGAAATGTAAATTTAAGAAGTGGCATCCCAGAAATGTTGTGCGTGAGCATCTTATACTGAAACAATTCCCATCAAATTACACATTCTGGGGTATTCATGGCGAGAACGATGATGATGGTGGTGAGGTAGTTGCTCGAACATCTCAGGTTGGAATGCAGATCGACGATGACGATGATGACGACAATCATGTGGATCCATTTAACGATGTTGTGCGTGATGCTTTCGGGGTGCAAGGTGACGGCATCGGGAGTCAGGAAGGGGTTGAAGGACCACTCCCGGAGTTTTTTCGAAATGAAGCTGCAAAGAATTTTTTCGACCTTATGACGGATTCAGATAAGCCATTGTTTCCAGGTTCTACTAAAAACTGCCTCTCATTTCGTTTCTAGTTTTGTCACATAAACGTTCATTTTAGAATAAGAATAATGTTTATTCAGGGTGCAGTAAATATTCAAAACTATCATTTCTTGTCAAGCTCTATCATATCAAGTGCTTGTGTGGCTTCAGCGATAAGGGGATGTCGATGGTGTTAGAATTATTGGGAGATGCATTCTCTCAGGCAGAAATCGCACCATCATTCTACGAAGCAAAGAAGACTATTAACAAGTTGGGATTGAACTACACTAAAATCCATGCCTGCCCGAATGATTGTATGTTGTACTGGGGAGACGACGCCGGGTTGGACAGATGTAAGCGGTGTAATGCGTCTCGGTACAAACAGGCGAAGAGGGGTCGAATAGCAACCAAGAAGCCTGCAAAGATTCTAAGATATTTCCCCCTGACTCCACGACTTCAGAGGTTGTATGTGTCATCCAAAACGGCGGAGCACATGCGGTGGCATTCATCAGAGCCCAACGTCGATGGGAAGTTGAGACATCCTAGGGATGCTGAGGCTTGGAAAGCGTTTGATGCTCAATTCCCGGAATTCGCCAGTGACCCGAGAAATGTACGCCTCGCTCTCGCATCAGATGGGTTCAATCCGTTCGGGAATCTTAGCACTACGTACAGTATATGGCCTGTGGTATTGATACCGTACAACTTACCCCCTTGGATGTGTATGAAACAGAGCTCATTCATTCTTTCGATGATTATTCCGGGGAAGAAAGCTCCTGGAAACGATATAGATGTCTACCTTCAACCGTTGATACAAGAGTTGAAGGAACTTTGGACCAACGGAGTTGAGACGTATGACGCTTACAGTAAGACGCTCTTCACACTCCGTGCATCGTTGATGTGGACAGTGAGCGATTTTCCCGGACTTGGCACATTGTCTGGTTGGAACGTGCATACAGGCAGAGCTTGCCCCAACTGCAACTTTGACCAAGACTCGGTCCGCCTTCCTCACAGTCGTAAGTGGTGCTTCATGGGTCATCGGCGGTTCCTTCCTGGCGGTCATAGGTTCCGGCTGCAGAAGATTAGATTTAACGGATCGCAGGAAATGAGGGATCCTCCTACGTTTTTGTCTGGCGCAGATATTCTTCAACAGCTTGAAGATGTTCATGTAGAGTTCGGGAAGACAGACGGCGTTCAGCCTGGGGAAAGAAGGGGACGCGGCCAGTCCCAGGGGGAAAACGTGCAGCAATGGCGAAAGAAGAGCATTTTCTTCGAGCTCCCCTACTGGAAATCTAATCTACTTCGCCACTGTCTTGATGTCATGCACATCGAAAAAAATGTGTGTGACAATATTTTGTACACTTTACTCAACGAGTCTGGAAAGTCCAAGGACCATCTCCAAGCAAGGAAAGATCTGATGGCGATGGGAATACGTGAAGACGCTTGGCCGGATGAGAATGACAAGTTTGCCCCAGCCTCATTCACACTGACAAGAGCCAACAAGGAAGTCTTCCTCTCCACACTTAAGGACATCAAGGTCCCTGATGGTTATTCAAGCAACATCTCAAGATGTGTGGACATGCACTCTAAGAAGATTGCCGGGTTGAAAACCCATGACTGCCACGTTTTGCTCCAGCAATTCCTACCTCTGGCAATTAAAAGCACATTGCCCCCGGAGGTGTCTAATGTTTTGGTTCAACTCAGTTCTTTCTACCGACGGTTGTGTGCAAAAGTTTTGGACAAAGCAGAGCTGGATCAATTGCAGGAAAAAATTGTTCTAACGCTCTGTCATATGGAGATGATATTTCCCCCGTCTTTCTTCACGGTCATGGTTCATCTCACTGTACACCTCGTTCAAGACGCAAAGATGGGCGGCCCGGTTCAATACCGCTGGATGTATCCCATAGAGAGGTCCGTTGATTCATTTTTCCAGTGGTTTCATGATTTTGTTTCAGTTACCTGATTGTACTTGTAATTACAGATACTTGGGGAAATTGAAGTCGTATGTGAGGAACAAAGCATCTCCAGAGGGTTCTATAGCAGAGGGTTATTCTGGTGACGAGGTGTTAACATATTGTTCGCGCTATTTTGATGATGACATCGAGACTTCATTCAACCGCCCTCCTCGTGTCGATGACAGCCCATCAAATGTCCAGTCACCTTCCAACACATTATTCCCCCCAGTCGGAAAGCCAGTTGGAGGAAGTCAGTATTACAGGCTCACTCCCACTGAGAGGTTGCAAGCACACAGACATGTCTTGACAAATTGCCCTCAAGTGGAGCCCTACATTCAGTAAGAATTGTAACACTATATACACGTATCATGTTATTCTTTTTATTTCCAAACCACATAACCCTCTGATATGTTCCATTGGAATTTAGGGATTTCCGCCGCTATGTTAAACGCCAACTACGAAGCCGCACAAGGTCATCTGCCGAGGTGGACAAAAAGGTCCATCGAGAGTTTCCGGATTGGTTTGCACAGAGGATACTCAATGACAACAACCCCCATGCGCCTGATATGATAAATCTAGCAACCGGTCCACTCGACCATGTCAGGAGATATACGGCATACAACGTCAACGGCTTCAAGTTCTGCACCATTGCAAGGGATGAAGGTTCTCTCACCCAGAATTCCGGAGTCTTTGGCACATTCGGAACAAGGAGTTATGCCAGCTCACGGGATACAGACATGCGATTTGGAGGCGTATCATACTATGGAAAGCTCGTGGACATCATCGAGCTTAACTATCAAGGTCATTTCACCGTGCCTCTCTTCAACTGCATGTGGGCAGACACCAGAACTTCTCGAGGCATTACATTGGACATCTTGGGCATCACGTCCGTAAATTTCTCGAGGCTCATTCACACAGGGGAAATGGCAGATGATGAGCCGTATATTCTTGCCTCACAGGCGCAGCAAGTTTACTATGTGGAAGATCGGACACATAAAGATTGGCACATGGTAATTCATATGAAGCCGCGTGACCTCTACGACATGGGTGACGAAGATGATCTGGAACTAGGCAGCCAACATTTCGAACCTGAAAACTTCGACAACCTCATTTCTGAAGAAGACGGTCATTTACAAGTAGTTAGGTGAGCATTTTCACTACAAATAATTTAAACAAATTTCAACACCTTTAGCAATAGAAATTTATATATTTGTTTATGTTCTTTTTAGGCAGGAGCAAGAAGAAGATGATTGAAGCAGTCAACCATAATTATTTTTTCATTTTATAAAATTTTCATAAAAATGTGTATCAAACGTTCATATATCATATTTTTTTTAATGTAGGTTGAGGTTTTTTTTTAATTAAATACATTTAGTAGCGGTTTCAGAACCGCTACTAATTCTGCGGCCAAATATTAGTGGCGGTTCTATAACCGCTGCCCAAACCGCTACTAAATCGCGCACAAATCACTATAAATATCTACCCCCTCCCCTCATTTTTCTTCACACATTCATTCAATTCCTTCTCCCTTTCCATTCAATTTATCCTCAGTCTGACCGTTAATGCCTTTATTTTTTGTTCTGAAAACAATTTATCTTATATTTCTTATTATTTAATGTGTTTTATTTTCTATTCTGAATTAATTTGCTAATTTGTTTGCTACTTTTTTTTTTCAGGTAACAATATCGAATTATTTCCCATTTTTAGTGATAAAAATGTTTTAATTTATTATTCATATTATTCTTATAACAAATATAATTACTTGTTTATTTTTAACTATTTCTTTTTTATGTGTTTGATATATTGTTTTTTTATAGATATGGTTGTTAATATAGTTGAGAAATTTTTTTTATTTTAACAATAAGAACATTTTGTAATACACTAATTTATTATCATTGTTTTTTGATTACATTTGATCATATGACTTTGATTATTTAATATCTAATCTGGGCGTTTTTTAAAATCCTTAAACTTTAGTAGCGGTTTTGAACCGCCACTAATAAATTGGACATTTTTTAATGCTTTTTAATTAGTAGCGGTTTTGAACCGCCACTAATAAGTTGGACATTTTTTTATTCTTTTTAATTAGTAGCGGTTTGAGAACCGCTGCTCAAACCGCCACTAATAAATGGGCCAATTTTTTTTAATTAGTGGCGGTTCAAACCGCCACTAAATTGAGAATTGAATTTTTCCACGATTATGCTGATTTTTGACATTAGAGGCGGTTATCTTTTATTTAGTAGCGGTTCTACAAACCGCTACTAATCAGTAGCGTCTTTGACTTTGTTACACGCGGTTTCTTTAACCGCTAGTACATGTTTGTCACGGACGATTTAGTGGCGGAAACAAGAACCGCTGGAAACATGTTAGTAGCGGTTAGAACCGCTACTAATCGTCATTTATAACCGCTACTAATGCACGCTTTTTTTGTAGTGCCTGGGTGTCCCCTTTGGTCAAGGGTTCGATTCCTGGGAGTGGCATTTGTTTGCCTCCGTTGCGTGTGCTCTGGTAGGCATCTCTAGGTGGTGTGCAGAGGACGTGGCTCCTGGGGAAAGGTACCTAATGGGTTTCCTGCTCTTTAGCCAGGGGGAGGTGGAGGCCTGTTGTACTCTCCTACCTGGTCCGTGGGCCCGTATTAGCCCCGCCGCAGGGCCCTGCCTTGGTCCGGTTTAAGCCTGAAGGCGGTCCAAAATTTTTAGTTACCGAAAAAAAAAAAAAAAAGTAAATTGTTTTCAATAGGAGGATATCTATACATAGAAAAATAAAAACAAAAAAATATAGTATTATTTCAATAACAAAATGTTGGTGACATTCTAAGCACCATCACTCCTTGGTTTATTCATTGAATGAGACGAAAATCATCTACGATTTATTCGTCATACTTTCTGTAGACAACCGCAAACTCCTTGGTTTTCGTGTTTCTAACACCTATTGCCTATATTTAGATACGGAGTATTTTAAGAAAGTTATCATACAAAATACAAAATTGTATTGTAATTTTTTTAGAATATGATTTAAATGACAGCTAGAATATATTAAGTTCCATATGACAGATTTTGGTCATAAAATACAAATTTTGTAATATTTTAACCTTTTTTCGATCTGATAAATATTTTAACTTAATCAATTAAATTTTGGATCATTGCACTATATAATACTCCACATTTTTAAGCAATATCGTGTTTATAAAGTTGGTCCTATGCATAAGCAACAATATAATTTATATTTATTTAAAAATTTAATGTACTTTATATTAGTAATAAAGTTGATATTATTATCACTAATGAATGATGAGTGGGACAGAATTGGTGAAGTTGTTAAACATTTGAGACTGAAAATTAAAAACTTAATTTTGTTCTTTGGCATAAGGTACAGTGAAGACGAACGTTTTAATACCAGCCCCATTTTTATTTTTATTTTGTGCCAGGATACCAGCCCCATCTACTTTAAAAGAGTTCTGCTTATCCGTTCCTTTTTATAAGGCACTTCCAATATATTTCACATAAATCAATGAAAACCCTAAATCCCATTAACTCTGCCTCAGAATCTAACAACTTTTCAATTTTAATCATATTTAATATCCATTGTATAACATGAAAACAAAGTGAACACACAATAAATGAATGGTAAAATTGCACATTCATATGAAAAATTTAATGATGTGACATATAAATAGGACCAAATAAAATATTATCTCTTTGCCATATAAATAGGGCTAAAGGAGTAAGGGCCTGTTTGAATTAACTTTTCTAGAATAGTTTTTAAGAAAAAAAGCTGAAAAATAGCTTTTCAAAAATAACTTCTGAGAAGAATAGCTATTATGAGAAAAATGGCTTTTGATAAAATGAGAGTGTTTGGGTAATTGTTACCAGAATAGCTTTTTTTGTGTAAAATACTAAAAATGACATTAGCTAATGTGGTATTTAGATTTAAAGGAATTTTTTTTTTCAAACATTCAAAACATCAAAGTATATAATTAATAATAAAATTTAAAAAATTACCGCAAAAAATTAAAATGATAGCATTAATTATTTTAAAATATGATTAAAAAACTTTTTCAGATTAAAATATATAATTTAACGAATATTTATTAATATTTTGGAGGGAGGAGCGATGTATCATGTATATGTGCATTTTTTTTTAGAGAGAAGCTTGAGCTGAGGAGGGATGTATATGGGCGTTTTTCTAAAAAAATATTTTGGAATCAGATTTTGAATCAATTTTCGGTGGCAGTAAAAAAAAGAAGGCTAAATGAAGCCTTTGGAAAGAGTGATACTGGCTAGAGATTGACTCACGGTGCTGAGACATGTGCCAAGAGAAGACAACTCCCAAGCAGACAGTATGGCTAAAATGGCCCATGACATGGGAATGAATTTTAATTTCTTTGAGGATCCTCCTGATTTTTTGGTTACTAATGCTTTAATTTAAACTTTTGTAGTTTGGTGTCTTGATGTAAGCTCTTGTGAGCAGTTATCCAGTTTATATTTAAAAAGAAAAAAAGAAAGAGTGATGCTGAAAAGTAAATAGCTGAAAAGGATGAGGGTATTTTGGGAAGAGCATTGTTGACATCCCCAAAAAGCTGAAAAAAAATAGATTTCCCAAAACCTAAGTTTTGGCCCCCCAAACCTAGGTTTTGATTTCAAAATAGCTTTTCTAAATTTTTTGAGTGTTTAGCTAGATTTATTTGAAACCTATGTTTGGTTTCCAAAAGCACTTTTTAAGGGTATGCCAAACAGGCACTAATAAATAATACAATGTGAATTTTAAAACCCCAAAATTATTAGATTTGTGTTTGATAAAAAACTACTGAGAAAAAACAGCTCAATATTTTGCTTAAAGATTATTTTCCATGGTCATCATATTTTTCTTTAAAAAAAACTCTCCCAATATTATGTTCTTCGCCATGCTAATATAATAGGGTTAAAGATCACTCTAAATTATTTTTAGATGTGAAAGAAATCATCGTCCTAAACTATTTTCACTAGACTACTTTATAAATTTTTCACTTCAGCTGTGAATTGTCTAAATCAAATTTTAATAAGTTAAGTTTAATTAGATATTCTTATATAAATAATAATAATTATTTTACAGATAAAATAATAATAAAAAGTCTAATCGTTAAAATTAACTTTTTTTACTGAATTAAAATTAGCTGAATAGTGATAAGAAGGGAAAAGAAGGAGAAAAAGGAAAGTTAATCAATTCCCTAAAATTTGACTTGTTTACTTCGCATGCAATTTGACCGTGGAATCACTCGCTTCATGTGTCATACATTTTTTGTTTGTTCTTGAAAAAAATACATTGCTCGTGACTTTTGCCTTTTCACACTTTTTCTCGAATGTTGTGTTCCAAAACATTAATCATTGGTAAGTTTAACTAACATTAGCCAAAAAAGGTAAGTGTAACCAACAAAAATTAATATAAAGTCGGAAAAATATAAAAAAAATACCTTTTAAATTTTAAAATCCCATATAAGAGATTTTAATTAGTTGAATGATAGTATTAACTATTTGAGTATAGACATTAACAACTGCAAATCACCTATAAGAAATTTTAAAATTTAGAAGACATTTTTATGTCATTTCCTCTATAAAGTTCCTTTCGGCGATCCCCAGTTTCACACCAAAAAAAAAAAGATAAAGTGAAAACAAAACAATTATTTTTTAAAGAAGTAATACTTATAATTTGGGGTAAAAATTAATGGTGTTTCTGAATAAAAAATAGTAAGAATAATAAAAGATATTTCTAAAAATATTTAATGTAATTATAATTCATAATTATTCCAAAATGTCAAAGTTTTTTATTTTGAGAAGGTTTGAAGTTATAGAGTTATACTCCCTCTATTTTAAATATATTACTCAAATGGATTAATCAATCACAATATGGCGAATATGTCAAGGTGCAAATTCCCGCTGGAAGAGGTGTCCATATTTAGTACCTGACTATTACTTCTAATAAAAGTAAATTGTCTTCAATATGAGGATACCTATACTTGAAAAAAACAAAAACAAAAAGTATAGTATTATTCCAATAACAAAATGTTGGTGAAGTGGTAAGCGCATTCACTCCTGTGAAGAGAAAAACACAAGTTCATATTCTAGGAAGTGTACATACATTGAATGAGATAAAAGTCATCTACACTTTATTCGTCATAATTTTTTTAGACAAATACAAACTACTATGTTTTCATGTTTCTGACAACTATCTCCTATAATTAGATATGGATGGAGTATTTTAAGAAAGTTATTGTACAAAATACAAAATTATATGATTGTTGTAGTATTTTAGAATATGACTTAAATAAAGGTTTGACAACTAGAACTTAAAATTTTTTTATATTAAGTTTGATTTGTAAGATTTAGTTCATAAAACATAACTTTTGTAATATTTTAAAATAATATATTTAATTTAAGATCATTGCACTATATAATACTCCCCCCTCCTCATATTTTTAAGCAGTACTATATTTTATAAGGTTGGTCATATGCATAAGCAACAATTTGTATTTATTAAAAAATTTAATGTACTTTTCTATTTTTACCTCAAACTAATTATAATTTGCCATTCATCTTCTTTATCACATTTATCATCATATTCATAATAATATCATATAATTTAAAAATTATATTTCTCACCTATGTTTTACTTTTAAGTAATTCTAATTAAGAGCTTAAAATTTTTGGGGAAAATGTCAGTTTACACCCACTATAATGAATTAATTTCATATTCCCCCCTAACATTCTGAAATCTCACTATGGGCAAAGTGAAGTTAAATTTGAAAGGGTAAAAGACCATATATTTTACCCCTGAAAAAGAAAGAGCAGATGACATAAGTTTTGGTGAAGCTCACTAATTCTTTCCCCCTTCCTCTACACGACCCACTACCTCCTGATTCCAAGATTGCTAGAAAACAAATGAGTTCACTCTGACCCAATCCCTTGTGGATTCCATGATTTCTACAAATCACTTGAGTTATCAATGTTTCCATTTGAATATGTGTTTTGAAGACTTTTAGAAGGGAAAGAGGTTAGTGTGGGGGTGAATAAGCTGTTGTAATCACATCCTAATAAAGGTAAATGCTTATCCTCAAGTAAAAAATTCTCATCTCTTTCATCTAAATCTTTAAAGACTTATATTATGTCTTAAAAATTCATCAAATGTGTCTAGGAAATTTGTTACACGTGTCTTGAAAATTTTCCATATATGTCTTGAAATTCGCTAAAAATATATGTCTCAGAATTTGTCATATGTGTCTTGAAAATTTGTCTTATGTGTTTTGGAATTCACCGAAAAAAGTATTGCCTTTGAAGACTTGTATTATGTCTTAGAAATTCGTCAAATGTGTGTGGGAAATTTGTCATATATGTCTTGAAAATTTTGTCATATATGTCTTGGAATTCCCATGGCTACGATAAATAACACGTATTATTGAAATGATTGTTGTTCAAATGGCACTAATGCACATGTGATTTCAATTATTGTATTAGGAATTCTTAGAATGTGTGTGAGATCATGTATTAATAATCTTTGATGTTGTAAATAAGGTTGTCATATGTGTGTTGCAAATGGAGCATATGTTGTGGTGAATGCCATTGTTTGTCCTAAACTCAAACTAGAATGCGTTAGTTGATTGACTATATATTATGAACACATGTGATTGTTAGTCTAAATGAAATGATAACGTTGACGAGTATAATCAATGTTAAGGTAACTTGTCCACACAAATTTTGAGCTAATATAATGCAATTGTTAAGTTGTTAAGTTGTCTAATTATGTGCAGCAACGCATTGTGAGAATAAGTAGCAGTTGTGCAAAGCAATTATTTTGCATCTTCCATATGGGAGGGAAATATGTTAAAAGCTTATATGGAAACATGATATATGAGGGTGGGATTGTAAGTGAAAGAATGGTATAAGTAAAGGGATTTCATATGAAGACCTTAAAAGTTTAATAGCAACACATGTGTGGCCAAGAAGTGGTGGATTCAACATGAAGTACACAATTAGTTTTGCCGGAGACACATTATTGGACTTTGTAAATGATGTTGGAGTTGCACAGTTGATTGACTACAATAATACCAATGGGCATGTGTTTATTTGTAAGAATGTAGAAGAGTTGAAACAAACATCATAAGTGGATTACATAGAAGAGTAAGTTATGAAGTTTCTTATGAAATTTTGCTCATAGAACAAGAAGCTTTGATATTAACAAAGTGAATTGTAATTTATGAAGCTTTATTTGTGTTTGCAGGATAGATGATTTGGCAGCACCTTCATTTGGAAGATCCATATCTCCAAGTATATGGGAAATTGAGGTAGATTACTTAAGCACACCATCTCCCATACAATACTTGGCTTGTGTGTGAGAGGAAGCATAACATTGCTGTTTTGATACATGATCATAGAGAAAAATTAGTTAAGAAGATGTATAATAGTAAAATGAGCATGAGGAATTGGAGAAATGGTGTGGGACCAAATGTGGAGGCCAAATAGATGGAAAATATGAAAAGGTCTGAAAAATGGATATAGAAGATTATGGACTGGCTAGCTTTAGGGTCAGAACTGAAGGAGGAGATGTTCGGGGTCAAGCTTACATTGCGGGAATACTCTTGCAAGGCTTGGTAGATGTCATGATTGCTTTGCTCACATGCATGCATTGCTATAAATGAGATATAAGGGAATGTATATTGTAACATCCTAGAAAATTAATTTAGGGCTTAGTGATTTTTATTTAGGATTTTAATAATGAATTTGGGAAATTATGGTTATCCAAATGGAAATTGAGGTTTATTAAGGATTTCTAGGGCTTAGTATATTCCTTATTTTTTTTAAAAAAAATAATTAAATAGTTAACTTGAATTGGAAGATGTAATTTGAATTTGATAATTTAATTTGTATTTGAGGATTTGATTTGAATTTAAGGATTTAAATTGAATTTGAGGATTTTATGGAGATTAGTTGGAGAGATTTATGAAAGGAGAAATTTCTATATGAGTTTAGATTTATTGATAAGGATTAATTTCACAAATTAGTAGGTTAAAAAAATAGGAGTTTATGTTGATAATTTAAATGGGAAATATGAAAAATAGAAATATCCTTGCTCTTATAAAATAAATAAATAAATATTTGAATAGGTCCAAAACGTAGAGAATTATCTAAATTTTTGGGAGAGTTACTAAATTAATGTTAAGATATATATTTTTTAAAATATATCTATTCACTATATATATATATTACAAATTAAAAACAAGATGTGAGGAAGAAAATGCGCACACACGTGTGTGTGTGTATATATATATAAATAATACTAAATAAATAAACAAAAAGAAATAATAATATGGGCCGCGGCCCTTTCACATCTTCACGTGAGTGTATTATATATATACACACCAAAGCTCTTAATCTTATGAATGAAAAAGCCATCGCTTCGTCTCGTCTTTTTCGTGGGTGCAGCGGACCTGATTTATGTAAGTTTTATAGATAATTTATATAACTAAAATCATATATTTTGATTTAGCTTCCTTCATTAAAGTTTTTACACGCAATTTTAGCTTTCTAATGATAGTAATATTAGGACAGTTAGAGCAAAATTTTGGAATTAGATTTGAAGTGAGAGTTGAGTTTTGATAATAACTGACCATAGACTTGTTGAGGTGAATTAGTAGATTGATTCTATGGGTTTAGATTTGTTTATTATGCGACTTGAGAATTTAAAATAATTTTCTTAATTTAAAAACCTAGAATTCATGAAAGATTTTGAAAATTACTGCTTAGCTAAAGAATTATGGGTTACCGTTTGAGCCATCTAGGCAAACTAAAGATATTAGAAAGGCTAATTGGACTAAATTCGGTTCTGTTGGGTGCTTCCTAGTAATTAAAGTGGCTTTAAGCTTGATTTTAATTTGAGAAGTTTGTGAATTGTAGTGCCTGAGATGAATTAGTGGAATTTGGGAGATCGTTTGGACTTAACGGAATTACCAATGGTGTTGATTGGTTAGATTTAGTGTAGGTCTTGATTTGGGAAAGTTGGTATTATCTTATAGGCTTGACCTTGTTCAAATCAATCTGTGAAGGCTGGATGTATGAATTTGAGGTTGATTATTGAGTGATGAAGTTTGGGATTGAGTGGTTGATCTTAGGAAAATTGTGGTTAGGCTTGAATGGTAATGGCGGTTAATGGTAAATCATGGTAGGCGAAGGAGGAAAGGTGGAAATTAAAAAAATGAATTAATGAGAGCGAGAATGGATAGTTAGGAATTTAATTTGTAACTTGTGTTTTCTTTTGGTAGATAGTAATTGCATGTATTTTAATATGTAGAGTTGAGTCGTGCTAAAATAGCACGGGGGAGCTGCGCTGTTGTGAGATCGATGTATACTACCAGGTAACTACTTCTGCTTGTTTGTGTGTGTGTGTGAGTTAGTGAGTATTTGAAACGTATAATTTTGTGATTGGCTATAGTTTTGACGAACATGAATTTTGAAAGTTTATTTTATAATATAACCTGTTTAGTGGAGCATGTATTTTGAACTAGCATGAAGATGTGTATTGTCATGTTTGAAATGATATTATTCATTAAAGGTTATTGCGTGATTAAATTTTAAAGAATTATTGGATGGGCCTTGTGCCTTATATTTGTTGGTAGTGTTGGATACATTTACGATTTGATTGTGGTGATTGTTATGTAATACCGGTTAATTAAATAAAATGCCATCACGCGATGAGGTTCCTTGTTGGCTCACAAGGACTAATAGAAAATAAAGACGATAATGGGGAGAACGCCCCCGGTCTCATGCAAGGGTTGAGTCCCTGCTGAACCGTAATATGATACCGGTGGTTTTTGTGATACACTGTGATTTATGATTTTGGTATTATTTTATGTGAACGACATTTGAGAAATTGTGACATACTGATTGATGATTTAAGAAGATTTGGAAAGCGATATTTGATATTATTATGCATTTATCTGGTACTTGTCATAAGTTTCAGTTTGATGTATATCTAGTAATGCTCCACTGAACACCTTATTAGCACACACAGCACGTAGGCGAGTAGTTAGTGGTTACCTGGGTCTACCCCCTTTTTATCTCATTTTTACAGGTATTAGCCACTCAGTAGGCAACCAAGGGAAGGATCCGGGAACTTCTCACTAAGATAGTGGGTTTCTGGCCAACAGGACAGAGGTTATTGCCACAATTAGGGATCCATGCATTTTTATGTGCTTCCGCTTTGTTTCAAGTTTTGTCTTTCAATTTGAACTAAGTATTTGTTTAGCGTTTTGGTTTATTAATTTGATGTTTAATCCTTTTTGGGACCGGTCCTAGTCCGGTTGACTTTTATCGTTTTACTACTACCTCCGGTCCTAATTATAAGAGCCAGTTGACTTTTTTTGGGGAGATTAAGGAAGCAAATTAGATCCTTAAATCTTAATATATGTGACATATAATTAGATTATATGATAGTTTATAAGTAAAATAACTTAGCTTTGAGGAAAAAAGACAAATATAAACAATTTAAAGTGGTGTATTTTGCATCCTTAATTTTTCCAAAAAAATCAACTGGCTCTTATAATTAGGACCGGAGGGAGTATTTATCATAAACCGCTGGACTTTTAATATTGATAAGGACTTTATATGGGTTTGAGACTTAAAATATTAATACTTGTGGATATTTTCTTTAATATTTAATATTGAGCATTTTGAGGTTGAACATTTATAAATGAATGATTCGAGAATTTGTTGGTGTGATTATTTCTGAAAATTAGTGTATAAGGTATACGTAGACTCTTTAATTACCATGATAGTGTTAGAATCAGTGTTGTAAGAACCGGATCGGACCGGGCGGTCCGACCGGTTGGACCGTCGACCGCTGCACAGTTCGGTTCGGATTTTATGGTCTGACTGTTTATTGTGTTAAGCCGGATCGGCCCGTTTTCAGCCGGACATTGGACCGGGAACCGGAGCGGTTTTATAAAAACCGGGCGGTCCAATCTGAAACAAAAAAAAAGATGAAAAAAAATAAAATCAAGCCCAAAAAAAACCCAAGTTCTTAAAAAAGAAACCCAAATTCATTAGCTTCATATCTTTCTCCCAAATTAAAAACCCCAACAACCATTTGAAAATCTTAGGGCTGTGAAATTTGATCTCCAAAACTCCAACCAATTGGTGAACATCATCTCTCTCATCACCATTCCTCTATTGTTGATATTTAACGTCTCTTCCAAGCTTTTATTCTATATTTAGCACTTGTTGTCTTTCTACATTTTATATTTCTTTTGAAATTTTTATCAGTTGCATATTCTATCTCTTATCTTTTGCATAACAGAAATTGCTTGTGTTCTTAACTTCCTAGTTCTTCTATCTCGACAAAAATTTCTGCAACTGTGATCCTCAAATGGTCCTATATGCCTTCTTTGTTTTGCTTACCTAAAGACAAGAATGATTGTTTTCTAAGTCTCTAATGGCTATTTATTTCTTGGTCAATGGTCTTTCATTAAAAATTAAGAGGTGAAGGGACCGTAATTTGTTTATATTTAATTTACATTTAAAAATCATATATTTTTCCTTAATTATTACGTCATCGGTCCGACCTTCGGTCCGACCGATCCGACCGTGCGAACCGTGACCCGATGCCCTCTTCGGCTCACCTTCCGGTCCAGTTTTTACAACATTGGTTAGAATAATAAGTTTTGATGATAACTAAACATAACTTAAGCATAAGGAAGGGCTATGATAAGAACAGAAATAACTTAGGGATAATCTGATAGAAAATCCTAAGTCTTGCCCAATCGATCAGGGATAGATTACAAGTCAAAGAACTTAAGCCCAATCGATTAGAGATGAATTAAATTCAGATCACATAGCGCCCAATCGATTAGAGACCCCTGTAATCGATGAGAGAAATTAGTCCATTCGATTAGGAGAAATTGGAGTAATCGATTAGAGTCGTCTAATCGATTAAAGATACCTTAGCCTAATCGATCAGAGTCCAGTAATCGATTAAGAGAAAATTGCCCAATCGATTAGAGAGCGTTAATCGATCAGAACATATTCTAAGCCTAATCGATTAGAGAGTATTAATCGATTATAAGAAATCTAGTAATCAATTTGGGAAATCTTGTAATCTGAATGTAATCTGTTTGTAATCGATTGAACTTGCCTAATCAATCAGGCTTCCCCTGTAATCGATGAGGCGCATGAATTTCTAATATATTGCTCAGTGATGCAGGACATAATCTATGCTTAATCGATACGTAATCGATCAGTCACCAAGTCATGTGATCGATTAAAGGCTGTAATCTGAGTGGCGATGAAAAATATTCAAAATCAATGACAAGCCTATTTTTAGCTTTCCAAGTACAGAGTTGTTCAGACCTACTTAAGGAAGTTTACGTTAGGACACAATTTGATCAAAAGAGCCGTTGGAACTCACCTACCCTGTCAGCGATAGATAAAGAGAGATGAGCTAAAGCAAAGTCAAGTACAATGGAGTAAATGCATAGCAGAATACATCTCCCATACTCCACCAGATCACTCAACTCTCTTGATATGTTCAATGGCCATAATATCAACGGATATATTCCTAGAAGAAACTATAAATGCAATTGGGTAGATGTTAGTTGTAAGGATTGATTGCCATATTGATTATTTGTATCTATTGCATTCAATACTCTCAACGCTTACTGTTCTCATACTCTTAAGTGTGTAACACAATCTGTTCAATTTGAGTGAACAATTATTCTGTATTCATTACCAAAGTGAGATTTACTCTTAAGATAGTGGGATCTTAAGAGTAGGGTGTAAACTTACAAAGAGTAAGGGGGAGTGATCAGTAAAGAGAGGAGTTCTTGCTGTCACTTGTAAAGGCTATCAAGAGTCTGATTTAATCTTGAGGAATTAGTGGAACCCAACTGCAGGTTGGAGAACTGGACGTAGGCCAAGTTTGGGCTGAACCAGTATAAACTGTGTTGTTTTATCAGAGTTAGATTTTGAAAGCACAATTCACCCCCCTCTTGTGCATTCCTGCCTGTTACAGATAGGGTTGTTCCTTTCTATCATGGTATAGGTGAATCTTATGGATGGATTTATTATCATATACTAAGTTGTTTCTATTTATCGATGTTAGCCAAATGTTTATATTAAGACGAACTCTTTTCTAACATGGATAACTCCCTTTTAATTATGTTGAATCTTTTCTAACTATGATAGGTTTCCTTGATAGTTGAAATCTTTTTCTATCATGGTTATGCTATCAATTATATTTTTATTAAAATTATGAAAAATCGTTTTCTAACTATGTTAGTGGTTTGGCTAAGATGAATTCTTTACCTAACATAGTTAGCCCACAAATGGTTTTGGTAAGCAATTAATGGTTATTTAAAATGTATTTAAACGTATAATTAGGTAGTAATTGTTACATATATGCATATGTGGAGGATTGCTTTTTACTTGCAAGTAAGCAGAAAATTTACAACATATCCATGATTCCTGTTGAGACATATGACATCCTTAAGCCTAACTCTCTCAGATATGATGATTACTCATCTAATGTCTTACTAAAACCACCATTGACTTCTTGTCCAGCAGAGAGACCAAGGGTTAAAAGGATTGAATCACAATTTCAAAACAAAAAAGCGTATCATTACTCGAGATGTGGTGAGGCTTGTCATTCTCTGATGACTTGCAGGAACCCTAATCATAGCTGAAATCTACAGTAGACATAGTCCTTTTATTTTGGTTTGGAATATAGCTGCTCTATATGTATGGATGTATCCCAACTTATATTTTTTGGATGGTTGGGAAAGCAGCTATTGTGTGCATACACATAATCTATTTTGGCTTTTGTAATCAAATGTAAATGCCCTTTTGAATTTCAGGATAGTACTTTGTGGCTTTTCGACCTTAAGTACCAAGATGAAATTTGCTCAAAACTATTTAAATGTACATGACTTATATGAATATGATAAGTTATATTATATGAGATAACATCTTTTGTATTGTTGAAAGCTTTAGTGTTAAGGTTTGAAAATGTATATCATGACAAATTTGATGAGTATGACATTATTTTTCTTTTCTGGAGGCCCTTGGGTAGTTGTGGCAATATTATCAAAACCTGCATTGCCAAAAGTTTCTCTTGATATGAATTCTAAAACCAAAATTTTAGCTATGTATCATTCAAGGAGCCAAAATTCGTCCAATTTTTGGACTTGAAAAATTACGACAATCATGTTGGAAATTCTTCATACATATCATTCAAATTTTAAATCAGTGATGGCTTATAGCTTCCCTGATAACACCCCAATTTCAGTGGATTTTGAACAAATCAAATGTAAGTACAAAAATTTAAAGATCTACCTTGTGAAGCGACGAAGCACTGAGGTGGCGCAGCGACAATGTGAAGCTCTTAGGTGTGTCTTAGGTTTTGCTTGACCTTGCAGGTTTGGTCTCTCCCTCTTGTATCAGTCCCTCTTCTTTAATTTATTTTATTGCATACATAATTCATTGAGGGTAGAATCATCTTTTAGCCTTCCAGAATTAATTTCACTTTGTCCCCTTGGGGTCTTAGCGAAGTTTCAGAAAGTTAGGGGGAATCTGATATTAATTCACTACCGTGGGGTAAACTAAAATTTTCCCTTCTTTTTGTATAATTTGGACAGTTGTTACTAGTTACCACACTTTAGGGATAGATTCGACACCATGCATACAACAAAAATAATCGATTTACATAGTACTCCCTTCGTTCCTTATTATAACAGTTAAGGAGGTAATATCACACACATTAAAGATATGGTTGAGAGAGATAAATATGCCTGAAATAATTTTGTTTTCTCAACTTTACCCTTATTTATGATTGAGTATATAAGAAAGAGAAATGTAATGATAGTGTTATAAATG
Source organism: Mimosa bimucronata (assembly GCA_037074515.1). NCBI lineage: Eukaryota > Viridiplantae > Streptophyta > Magnoliopsida > Fabales > Fabaceae > Mimosa > Mimosa bimucronata. The sequence continues at coordinate 12,009,483 of CM073446.1, forward strand.
AGTATGAAAGAGAATGTGAATAGAGAAAATAATGATAGGTAAAGTGGGAAAAAACTCATTAAATGTTTTAACAAATTTAGTTAGGCTCTTATAAAAAGGGGACAAAACCATTCAAACTTTTGGCTCTTATATATAGGGACAAAGGGAGTATATATGACCTCCAATCCATCTCATATATAATGTCCTAATAATTGAATTGCGGTTTCCTAAAAAAGTATTTAAAACATATAAGTAATAAAAATTTAAAAATAAACGTATGTTTTTAAAAATACCCTCATTTATGAATGTGTGAATGAGAGAGTAATAATGATAAGAGTGATGAATGAGAATCCAATATATGAAATAAATTGAGGGTGGAATAGGAAAAAAAAATGAGAGAGTCCCATAAATGACCTTATAAGAATGGGCATACATATCAATTCAAGTTTTAGAACTTTAGACAGAGGGATTAATATCCTTCTCGATTTCTCATATTCTATACATGAATTAGTATTAATGATGCTACTGACAGTTTCGTTCTTCATTTAATCCTCATAAATGTAGTTGGAAAGAACAATAATCCTCATAAAACAACAATATAATCCACGTGTCACCTTCACATTCCCAACAAAACCTAACCCCTTCTGGTACCTCCCGCAGCCAATCATTCCATCTTCTCCTTACTCCACCTCAGCCCACTTGGGTTGTCCCTATTCCCAAAATAACCACCCCCAAAAAAAATTTTGGTCCTCACATACAGTCTTCCTACAGCCCAGATTAGACTAGGCATGGAATACGTTATAATTCTTGAGTAATTGTCCCATCTATCGAGGTGTCCACAATCAGCAATTTTGAAATAGTCTGAAACCGTTGATATACCTAAAAAATAGCATATTTTAGGATACCGGAGGAGAAATTAAAAAAAAAAAATAGAATTCTTAATCACAACTACTCATCCACGTGTCACCTTCCCATTCCAAACAAAACCCAATCTCTTCTGTTACAGTGTTACCCCCCGCACCCAATCATTCCTTCTTCTCCATGTTGCTCCTTAAACTCACACTTGTGTTGTTCCTCTTCTCAAAATCTCTCTCTCTCTCTCTCTCTCTCTCTCTCTCTCTGCTCCTCACACACTGTCTCCCACTACAAGCCACCAACAATGGCGTCTCCGCCATTAACACCCTCCTTTCCCTTCCTTCTCACCCTCTTCTTATTTTCAACAACAACGACGATCTTTTTCTCCACTCCCGTCAATTCCCTCACCTGCACATCACAGAAACTAACAACCAACGAAATATACAAAAACTGCATAGATCTCCCTCAACTCTCCTCCTACCTTCATTGGACATACAATCCCTCCAATTCCTCTCTCGCCGTCGCCTTCGCCGCCACGTCAGCAACCTCCAACGGTTGGGTCTCATGGGCAATCAACCCCACAGGCACAGGAATGGTCGGAGCTCAATCCTTAATCGCCTTCAAAAATAACGGCGCGATTGTCGTGAAAACGTATAACATAAGTTCGTACGAATCTGTTGTACCTGGGAAGTTGTCTTTTGATGTTTGGGACATGAAGGGGGAGGAATCTGGTGGGCTTATGATGATCTTCGCGAAGATTAAGGTGCCTGAGAAAAGGGATAGTTTGAATCAGGTTTGGCAGGTGGGGCCCTCTGTTACTAATGGTATGCCTGATAAGCATGATTTTGGGACGGCGAATTTGAACTCTAAAGGTAGTTTGAGTTTGAGTGGTGGGCAGAGTGTTGCTAGTGGTGGAGTGGATTCAACCACAAAGAAGAAGAACGTGAGTTTTTTTTTTTTTTCCTGTATTTTAATTGATTAATGGTTAATTATTGCTATAAGTATTGTTTAATTTGATGAAAATGATGTTTCTGGTTTTCTAATTTAGTTAATTTATTTATGTTTGTCTTTCTTAGTTGTGCTGATTCTTTGGGACTTGATTTTGGATCTCTGAACTTAAGAAGAAGAGAGAAGTGGCTGTTCTCAGCGAAATAATGAAATTCTTTTGAGCTATGTTTGTAATTAAAAGGAAAAATGTTTTGATTTCAGTTAAACTTGGTTGTTAGAATTTTGGCATAACCGTTGACTTTGTCTTGGTTTGATCTCCTTCCTCCGATAATTAGGTGATTGAGCCCTTTTTTAATATGACCTCTTTAGATTATCTTGAATGAATAAAATTGATCGCAAAAAGAATCTAAAATGAAGAAAAACTCAACATATTAAGAGGTAAGATCTTCTCTACTTGCAGGATCAAATAGTTATCTCTTATTGGAGATTTAATATTCATTTTTCTGATGATTTTTATCCTTTGAAGTTGATACCTAGCTTGTTATTATGAATTATGAATTAATGATATTTCTTCAAAATTTGTTGATGATTGTTTTTTTTTTTTCCCCTCTGAAATAAACCTTGCAGATTCATGGAGTACTAAATGCTGTGAGCTGGGGCATTCTGTTTCCTCTTGGAGTGATCATTGCAAGGTATCTAAGAACATTCCCTTCTGCAGATCCAGCATGGTTCTATCTTCATGCTTTCTGCCAGGTTTCTGCTTATGCCATCGGAGTTGCTGGCTGGGCCACCGGTCTTAAGCTTGGTAGCGAATCCAAGGGCATCCAATATTCCGGCCATCGCAACATTGGTATTGCCACCTTCTGTCTCGCCACATTACAGGTATATCTTTGACAAGTATCGTCTAGTTTGAGTTCTGAATGAATTCTTCTTGCAGGGATTAATTAAGGAAATTAGTAAAGTTAATCGTTTGTTACAAATGTGTGTTGGTTTTCCGAAAATATCCCCGGCATTGAAATTAGATGAAATTCTCCTTAATGTGCAATCAAAAGGGGGCAGTTTTGAGAGAAAACTATAAATTTGGGGGATAAAATAGATTAAATCCTCATATTTAGGACTAAATTCAAATGACCAATTAGCTTCTATATTAGGGACAGGAGGAATTACAGATTAAAGAACTAACAAGGCTTGATTTCAGATTAGTCCAATTAGTTATAAGGCATTGCAACTAGGTCTAATTAACTAACTGATATGAAGAAACAAATTACTAGTTCTCATGCCTATAGTTCAACCAGCGTTGTGTTACTTGTGAGAAAAAGTTTGAACCTTAGTGCTGGAACAGAACGGTCTGTGAAAAGTGCTTTTACTGAGTTTGAATTGTTGAAGGAGCTATAGATTGATGAACATATATAGTAATATGCCGATAATATCAGAGGATGTAATGTAACAGTTGAATTGTGTGTCTGTAATTCATTCTGATGAATTATTCTTGCTTGTTTGGATTCCCAGATATTTGCATTGTTCATCCGACCAAAGAAGGATCACAAGTATAGATATTACTGGAACATCTATCATCACAGCATTGGATACACAGTGATCATCCTTGGAATCATCAACATATTCCGAGGATTCGACATCCTAAGACCTGAACAGAAATGGAAGACAACCTACATTACAGTGATTGCTGCACTTGGAGGAATTGCCTTGTTCTTAGAAGTGATCACTTGGATTATTGTTCTTAGGAGAAAGTCTAGCCAGTCCACAAAGCCCTATGATGCTTACAACAATGGACAAAGCCGGCAACAGCCCTTTGCCGCGTGATCAGTCTGGTTGGCCCTGCCATGTCAGCTTCTGATTTTGTAGTGTTGAGATTTTATATGCCTGCTTATATTTGTTACATAGCTTATGTTTTTGTGTACCTTGCATGGTTTGTTTGAACAGAGATTCTTATTTAGTACACATGTACAGATTCTTCTACATTCTGTTTGCTCTGTTCCATTATTGTCTTTTGTTTTTTTATGGGGGAGTGTACAATTGTTGGATTTGATTCCTCTACAAATTACCCTACAGTTGGGATTATGAGATCTAAGTGCACAGACATATAAACGTTGATAGCACATACAAAAATAAAATAAAAGTAATCGTTGGTAACGGAAGAATTATTGAGTTACAGAGAAATTGCTTAAAGGAGATAGAGATATGATGAGAAGATTATATGCTGAGACAACTTTCTCTAATTTAATTTGACTTTTCTCCAATTTGAATTATTACCTTTACATAACATGTGATTTATTAAAAAAAAGTTAATCTATAAGAAATATGAGCTCATTTATAAGTGTGTATTTATACAAAATTTTCATTTGATCTTTAATTTTTTGAAGTGTTTTTTAAGTTGTTTAATTTTAACACTATTTGTCTCAAATAATGAACTACGCATATGTTTATAGCTGGTCTCAAGCTCGGATAAAGAAGGAGGGTTGTGTTAGTCCCCGACAACTAACGTAAAAACCCTATCGAATCTTATGAATATGGATCAATGAAGAAATTGTGTAAATAGTTACTGATAAAGCACAATCGCGTTGTGCGATTCATGTAGTCGGCCCCACCTAATGGGATAAGGCTTTTTTTTAGTGAATAGTGGGATAAGACTTTGTTATTATTGTTTATTGTATCAAATAATGATTTTATTATAAAATACATTGTTACTTTTTTAAAAAATTACACTTAATATATTAACATTTGATCGTTTCAATCGCAACATTTTTTGTTCATAAAATTGACATTGCTAAGATTAAATCACTAAAAATATTTTTTTATAATATTTTAAAAAGTATTCTTGAAAATTAAAACCGTAAGTATACTTTTGTCTTTAATTGTAATATATTTTATATAACTAGAATATATACGACTCCTTGTCCAAGAGTGGAAAGAAAAGAGGCCACAAACAAGTCTCTCACAATTTGTTTTAGTACATGCAATGCTTATCAGCTTTATAGAAAAGTTCCAAAACTTAGAAATCAAGTGGGAATATGGGGAATTCAATGTTTTGCCCACTTTGAAAGCAATATTACTCATTTCATAAGCTAATTATTATTGCTTCTACCTCTACATCTCTTGTAGATGAACCTGGACCACATGGTATTCCTAGATTCATCATGCTTGCCTATTCCTTACTCTACTCCCTAAGAATTATACTATTATTTTCTTTCTTCAAAACATATTATAAAAGCTTTTTTCAATGTGAGTATTTATTTTGATATATGAAAAATCAAAATTTTAATTCCATTATAATTTTAAATTAATAAGTCACTCCTTCCTTTCCTGTACCCAATAATTTAATTATGTCAGTGAAAGTGCTAGTTAATTTAATTAAAGGAAAAATATGTGATAAATGTAATTTTTTGTGTGAAAAGTAAGAGAGATATATGTAATTAATTGGAGTAAAAAAAAATTTTAAACTAAATTTTTAGTTAAGTACGAAATGTAACTTTAAAAAGGACAAGTGCTATATCATAAATTGTGACTTATATTTAGAACCAAAGGGAATATACTAAATATGTTAATTATTATCATCATGTAAAATATTTCAAATAATATTTATATATATATGTATGTATGTATATATATAATCATAACTTCTTTTTGGCAAAGCAAATCAGTTTAGGGTTTGTTATTTTATTGGATGTGTGTACTTTTTCAAAATTAATAATACCCATACAACATGTAAAAATATAAACCATGATATAATCCTTATATGTGTTGTCACAACATGGTGGTAAATTAATAAACCTTTCTGTTAAATGAATAAATTAATGAGAAATAACATTAATGTATACAAAGGCAAGGTTAAATGTTTACACTTATCCAGACAGTATTACTTATTTAAGGGGAACACATTATTTGCTGTAAAGTTAATAACGTTTTCTTAAGTTCCATTTTACACATAATACAAGAAGATAATAAGAATGATACAAAACCCAGAGCAGTTTCTGGAACGTTGTCTCATCGAAATCGAGTCATTGACTTGACCTTGGTAAAACAAGTCAATTATTGATGTGCTTAGCTTTCATATTATATTTGGCATACAAATTTATTATATATATAATATTTGTGGCTTAGCTTGGGAGTGTGCTTTGCCCTTAATTTACGCGTTAGAATTGATATTAGGAAAGCTTAAAAATTAGAATGATAGTGACGTGCACTATGAACATGGTATAAAGATATTATGATGTTGATGTTTGACTTAACGATAATGAAACTTTATTTACAATAATAATGTCCGTCACTTTAATTAGTTTAAGGGTCCATTATTGTATAATGAAGAAAAGCCATAACACCCTTTCTTAAACCCATTTGTCAATTACTTCTTCGTCCTTTCGATGGATCGGGAAATTTCTTGAAGAAATTAACTAGAGCTCACATATGATGCATGCACGAAAGTGCAAATGTAGATATCTCCCCTTTTCCGTTCTTAAATATAAAGTCTATTTATCTAATTTACTTAAATTAAATATGATAGTTAAATTAGTTAAAATCACATATTACCAAAACGTCATAACCACCTATATTTATTTCCACCATCCCTCTCTTATTTATTTAATTTTTTATTGAGGAGCATCAATAGGGATAATATAAGAAAATATTGAGAAAAGTTAAAAAGAGGCCTTATATTTAGAACAAACTCACCTCTTTAAATAGATCATATGTTTAGGAACAGAAGGAGTATTATTTTGGTGAAGGAACAATCATCATTTGTGATGTGTAAAAGTGTTCAATATTTTATGTTTAGAAAACAATTTATGATTATATAGCTGAATTAGTTTGTTGATTCTTTTACTAGATGGAATTAATTTAGTTAAAAACTTTTGATAAGATATCAATTTAGTTAAAAACTTTTGATGAGATATCAACATCAACATCAATCTAAGTGTTATTTGCATTTTTCTGAAGCATTCCGAAGTTTTCAAGTGCGCTAAGGGTAATTGTAGAGCTGGGAATGCGCGCTAAGCCCGCGGGCCGGCCTGTTTAAGCCCGTTAAAGTGGAGGGATGGGCTTTGATTTTAGAGTCCCCAGAAGGAGTCAGGTTTAAACGGGCTAGCCCATCGAGCTGTGGGCTTAGACGGACCAGCCTGCGGGCTTGTCTTCTTCTTCTTCTTCTCATTTCTTTGCTTTTTATTTATTTAATTAATAATTACCAAAAGCAAAACAAAAAATAGGAAAATGACAATCAAAAGTTGTTGATAATATTGATATTGATTATGAAAAAAAATGACATTCATGTTGATTCTTAATGTTTAGTGTTGTATGTGGCTTCCACTTTTCTTATTTATAACTTTATCTAGTTGTTTATTTAATTGTGGTATATAAAACTTATGAAACATTTTATTTAATTGTGGTGTGTAGACCTTATGGAATAGTTTATTCAATTATGGTGTGTAAATAATAGACTACTAGACTTAGTATTTTCTCCATTCGGTCTTAAGCAAAAGATCAAGTTGACTTTTTTTGACAAATTAAGAATGCAAAATAAATCACTTTAAATTGTTTATATTTATTTTTTCTCAAAACTAATTGATTTTCTTTCTAAATTAACATATAATCTACTTACATGTAGCAAATGTTAAAATTTAGTGATCCATTTTGCTTCTTTAATATACACAAAAAAGTAAACTTGATCTTATAATTAGGGCCGGAGGGAGTAACTATTTATGACTTGGTCAATTAGTCTTTGTCGAATTGTCTTTACATAATTGTAAATGTATTAAATATTAAATTGTTAAGTTGATAATATTTGGTATTTAAACATAATTTGGATAATATTTATATTTTTTATCATAGGTTCAACGTTTTAGTTAGAAATAAAGGCTTAAAAATGGGAGAAAAAGCATTTGGGAAAGCAAAACCCTCGGGCCGGCCAGAGGCCTATCGCCTCAAGGACCGGTGATTGCACCATATTTTTATACACTTTTCATTGATAAAATCATTAGATTATTGCATGTTCTTTGGGTAATTGCACCTAATTAGGGTAATTTCTGACTTTTGCACACTTTGTTGGAATTTGTTCTAATCAAGGGCAATTTGGGACCATTAGTATGATTTATTGTTTAACCCATTTTCAAGAACATTTTGATGCTACCTTAAGTCCATTTTATATACAGGTCATAGAAGAAACATGCCCAAACTAAGAAGCCAAGTTGTAGTGAAGAATTCTGGACGAAGCGGAAGAAGAAAGTGAAGAGAGAAACAGAATCAACGTCTCCTGCCGCGGCGAACTGACGGCGAGAAAGACAGGAAGAGGCAGAACCAATGTGAGTTCGTCGTGGGTTTCACAGCGGCGAACTCACGGCGTACTCCCAGCAAGTTCCAGAATGGATGCTGGCTCGCCACGGCTAGCCCACGGCGAAGTCCCCAGAATCTGCAAAAATCTGACGCGTTTTTAGGGTTTCTAGAGTAGTATAAATAGATCCAAACACCCCCACCTTCGGAATCTAAGCCTCCTATGCACGAAAATACCTCAGTTCTCCTAGGGTTCCATCATCTATCCTCATTCTCCACTCAAATCCTCTTATCCCTACTCATCTCCACCTCAAATTCCACTGATTTTCTTGTTCTTTCCCTTTCTAACTTCCATTTCCACTCCAATTTTCCTTCTATCTTCCTCACTCATGGAGGCTGTCATCATGGGTCCTCTTGGGCTCGAATTTGAAGACATGAGAGGCTAGAATCTTGGTGCTTTGGTGGTGTGAAGGTGGCTCGAGCTTCAATGGGCAAAATAAGGGAGTTATTTGTTTTCTCATGCTCTTTTCCTTATGTATTGAGTCTTGTGGTTGCATTTCTCTTTGTATATTTGGATTTGAGACATGATTTCCTTTCTTAGTTGTCTATGAATTGGAACATTTGTGTTGGATATTGAGTTATGTTAATTGAATGGTATGTATGTTTAAATTTCCTATTGGATTTATGAGTGCTATATGATTTTTAGTGGTTGCTAGATTGTGTAGCTTAATTTCTCCAATTGAATGTTGTGGTTGCACATTCTTGAGAGGAATCGGTTTTCAAAACTCAAGTTCCAACACACACCAAGTGGAGCTTAACACTAACCCTAATTGATGGCAAAGAAAGTGGTTGCTTGATTAGTCATTAATTAGAGCTAGTGGACCCCTAGTGGTTGCTTGGGGATTTTTCAATTATACTTGGTGCATCTTTTAACTCCCAATATCAATTTTAATGAAGCGTGAGAGCCACCGAAACACTACCAAAGCCCATTTTATCAATTTCCCTTAATCCAAACCCTTTTCTCCCTTTTAATCAAAAGAAAATTACAAAAACAAGTAATAGCAATTGTCAATAGCTTTATTAAATGAATTTTCAAAATCAAACCCCCATACCTTTTATTGTTTCAATTACATTTAGTTAGCTCAGGTGGTTTAGAAGGACTCCTCAAGTGAAACGATCCGGGATTGTGCTACTTTACACAATCCTTGGTAATTATTGTGATTTTAACCCCAAGGCGTAAGGAAAAGGTTAAATCAATGGCGCCGTTGCCGGGGAGTCATTTTTGACTCCCTAGGTTAGCTAAGTGTCAATTGAAACTATTGACTAGGGGTAGGAGTCATTAGGATTAGGTTTAGGTCATTTGCATCCTTAGGTTAGTTTACATTTGCTTGTTTTGTTTTGCATCCAATTTTCCTTAAAAATACAAAAAATTTTGCTGACTCTTTGTTCTTGATTGACTTGTGAATACTTGACTCACCATACCTCCATACTTGCGTACATACCACACACTTCATACATATCATACACATTTCATATACACTTCATACCACACTCACTTGCATCATCATTCATCCATTTTTCCTTGAATTTGTGCAAGTGCAATTTTGTCTGAACCTTAGTCTACACTTGTTGTCTGCGCCTTGTGTATGACTTGAGGGAATACTAGAGACCAAGAGCTTTACCCCGAATACCCAGAAATTGAGAGACACCTTACTAGATTGAGAAAGACGCAGAAAGAGGGAACCTCAGTTACATCCTTGATAGTTGAACACCCATCTTCTTGTGAGTCAAGCATTGATAGTGATCCAGAAACCAATAGTGATACTAGAGAAATGGAAGGAGATATCATATTCCTGAAGTCCAAGTAGAGTCAAATCTAGGTGGTAATGGGGGAGGACAAGTGTTTAATGATGGTGAGCAACCAAGAAGGAGAACCATTAGGGATGCCACCACAACCAACATTGACCACAACCCATTCATGAATGCATTTCCCACCATTAATGCTGACTATGAAATTAAAAGTTTATTGATACAATCCTTACCTAAATTTTATGGTTTGCAGGAAGATGAACCCCCCATGACCACTTGGACGAAATTTTCATACATTGCAACACCATGAAACCAGCGAGAGCAGAAGTGGAGGATGTTATGTGGAGAGTGTTCCACCTCACTCTGGAAGGCAAAGCGAAGCAATGGTATATGAGCTTACACACTCTCAATCCAGAAGCCCTAGCCTCTTGGGGCAACTTGAAACAAGCTTTTCTGGCGAAGTTTTACCCTGCCACAAGAACATCAGTAAGGAGAAAAGAAATCAACTCCATCATGTAAGAGCCGGATGAGTCTCTCTTTGATTATTGGACAAGGTTCCAAGACCTTTTGAAGAGGTGTCCACGGCGAGCCAGCATCCATTCTGGAACTTGCTGGGAGTTCGCCTTGAGTTCGCCGCGACGAAACCCACGGCGAACTCACATTGGTTCTGCCTCTTCCTGTCTTTCTCGCCGTCAACCGGGCTTCACAAAAAGGTTACTTTTCGGTCATGGGCTCTCTAGGTAATTGGACCTCATATATTACTATAATAAAATGGACTTTTCTCTGACAAAAAAAAAACAGATTTTTTCTGTCACTTTTCATGCTACTACTGTTCAAATCGGATTTTTTAGTTGTATGATAATACAAAAAACATTAGTAGTTTATTTATACATTTTTCTGACTAAAATGATAGTAGTTATTTTATAAAATAATAAATCTATACCATTAAAATTTTAATTAGTAAAGGAAAAATGATTATAGAGAAGAAACAAAGGAGGGGAAGGGGTTCGGATTTATTGCTCTGTTAACAAGGGCAAATTTGTAATATTCATCCCATTGTTTTGTTACAATAACCTACAAAACAAGCTGTTTTTTTATAGGACAATTGCACATAGGTCCCAAATAAGAGAATTAAATTTCAGAGAGGTCTGAAGGAGTTGTTGATGACGACTATTAATAATTGCAATAGCCTTAATTAACAAGCGAAAAAGTTGTCAATGGATCTGTCTAAAATTATTTCTCTTGTTTGGGCCCTATGTACAATTCTCCCTTTTTTATTATATAAAAATTTTAGGCAGGGTTCGGATTTACCCAAAGTCAAAGACAAAACACTTAAACTGTTCATTCTTGGTGATACTAATGTCGAACTGGGCAATACTTTATATTCTCATACATGAATCTAGGGTTCTAGGTATCCCGCTCAAGGATGTCTCCCTAAAGGCTATAATGGAGAACTGAACCATCTCCCTCGTAGTGAGAAGGTATAGCTCCTTACTACTGAATCCATGAACAATGTGTTACAAAACAGACTATTTAAAGATGTGAGTATAGGAATATCTATCATTGTTAAATCCAATGTTTCACCAGTGGTTTCATTATGGTGGAGAATTAGGATGTATGGTTACATTTAGTATTTAACTGTGTATTGAACAAAATTGCATCAAATTGAAGAATACGTGCTAACAAAATAATAATATAATTAAAATCTTTAGCAAATCATTTTATTTATACACTTAGAATAAGTTATCTTCTATGAAAAGAATTTGTCGTGATTGCTTCTTTAATGAGTCTTCATATATAATTGATTACTATAACAGAAAATTTCAGTTCTCATAATCTTGTGGTAGGAAATTACTAATTGCTAAATGGCTTGTAAGTTGAGGTATTATCCAATTATATTAGCCAAATATTTCACGCAAAACTATAAATACTCTAATAATTTTAACCTTTATTCATAACAACACAAATTTTACATTTTAGGCTTATTTATCATATATCACCATCACACCCCACTAAAAAAACTTTAATCTAAAGCAAAAGTCACACAGAATTTGCTTTAATTTGAATTTTATTTTAAAATATTTTGGTGGTGCTTTAAGGCATCATAAAGTAAGAAGTACATGCATGAAATTGTTTTATTTTGATTCGATTATTGATTTACTTTATATCCTTTAAACCTCATTGTATGATACCCTCCACATGGCATGCCGTGTGCATGCCGTTCAATCTTTTGGATGGTAGGTACAAACAAAATTATTTTTTTTAAAAAAAAAAACATTTCACAAACTTTTTAATTCAGTATATGTGTGTGTAATTTTTCTTTTAATTAATACCTCACTATTGCACTATTAGAGCAATTAAGGCCTGTACACAGGGTGATGATGTTAACAAAGTAGAATTACCGGAGTTAACGATTCTAACATTATAAAAAATTTAATTAAGAAAAAAAATGTATGTAACAAACAAAATTTTTAAAATATATTCTCATATTTATGAGAAAAAAGATTCTTATTTTCATAATTTTCCAATTTTTTCATGCCGAATGAGGTCAATTGTCCCTAACTATTCTTTACTGGTACAGTGGTACCTCACATAGTCACATGCCATGGCTTAACAATGAAGAAATAAAAATAATAATGAGATATTACGGCCTATACATTTGATTTTCATATAATCATCATTGCGTCACTATGACGTGGCAGAAAATTGACCCATTTTTTTGTCGAAAAAATTGGCTCATTAAGCTACTAAATATGAAATTAAGGATTATTGTTGACCCAAAAAAATAAGGATTATTAAATTTCATTTCCACCATGATATGGGAAAATTGGATTCAGGTTAACAAATTAATACTGCAATGTCGTGCTCCTTCTTTTTCTTTCCCTCCTTTTCTCTTCTATTCCCTTTTTATAACCATTAGACCAATAATTGAATGGTCTTGATTTAGCTTTATATTAACATACTTAACTGTATGTACTTTATTATAGTAATAAGTTATTCATATCAAAATTCATCAACTTACATATAATTAATTATTTTTCTTTTTATAATTTAATATTTTGGTCACAAATTATAAATGTCAAATCTAGACCATTCGATTGTTGATTTAATGGTTATAAAAATGGAATAGGGGAGAAGAAGAGGGAAAGAAAAAGGAGGGGTTCCTCTAAAGGTTTAGAACCTTCAAATTATTAACAAGTCTTACGAGCACTTAGTAATATAATGCAATCGTGCAATTATCAAGTCATCTTCACTTATTAGTTGTTGATACATGTTGTGATGATTGTAATAGATTTAGTTTAGGTGTCAATAACAAGTATGTTGATATGAATTGTAAATAAAGGCACTACAATTTTTAATCAAGACATCTTAACTTGCCAATCAAAGTACAAAGCACATGCATTCCTTTGGTCTTATTTATAAAGCACTTTCAATATGTTTTACATAGACAAAGGAAAACCTTAAATCTCATTAATTTTTCCTGAAATTTCGATAACTTTTCAATTTTACCCCTATTTAAAATCTACTACACCACATGAGAATAAAATCAACATATAATAAATGAAGGGTAAAATCTTACATTCATATGAAAAATTTAATGAAAAAACTTATAAATAGGACCAAATGAAACTTTCTCTCTCTTCCCTATAAATATGACCGAAAAGTACTTGTCATTTGTCAATATTCTTCTTTATATATCATTAAGGATTATTTACAATTACACTATTACTTTTAATTCCCTTGAAACCTGTAATAATTTTGACAGTATAAAAGACTTTATTGTAATACTTTATTTTTGAAACCTGGATACCATTTTTAATGATACTTTAGACTCTGTTAGTATGTGATCTACAGTAATTTTTTACCAGAAATTTTAGTACTCCCTCACATTACTTCTTAATATAAGATCCATTCGAATGGTTGATATTGTTCATAAATATAAATTCATTTATAATTTTTGTTAATCTTTTCTTAAATTATCCATATTAATACTTCACATCAATAATAAGAGTGGGGAAGGAACTAAGAAAAATGGCTTAAGTGTTTTAAAGATAACATACCATATTTACTAATATAATTAATATATTTGATTTAATCAAATTAGATAAACGAGTTATATAATGAAAAAGAGAGGAGTATCATATAAAAATGCTAACCAAATACAAAGTCCATTAGACTCTAAGCGAAGTATGTGACATATGCAGATTTTTTTGTCTTTAAAAATTTTTTTAATGGAAAAATTATATAAACTTTTCTTGGATTCGATTGAAATTCCATAAATACCACTCAATCGGGAAAAAAAAAGAAACTACATAAATAACTTTTATATTTTTATAGACAATTTGAATGTACTTTAAAGATATGGATAATTAGATATGTACGTTTCTGACGGTGCTAAAAAGTATTTTGATAATTTATTATTTTTAACAGAAGTTTTTTTAAAATGCCTTTTTCGACTTGTGGTCCTTAGTTTTTGTGTGAGGAATAACTTATTTCCTCTAAAAGCAAGGAGGTATAAAATTGGACTCAATTCTATGAATATAAATTAAAGTGATACTTTTAGAAGACGTCTAAAAATGTGATGCTACTTTTAGGAAGATACTAAATGCTTTTGCTTAATTAATTTGAATTTTTTGTATTCGATTTGATTTCTTAATATATCATGATATATTTTTGAGATGTGAATCCAAATAGTGATAATACTAACTGAATCACTCTTTATTCCTCGCAAATATTATTTAAGGCATTTTTTTTTTTTTTTTTTGTCAAATTGAGGCATATTGCTTTGACAGACGGCTAAATGCTTTTTTTTTAATGCATACGGCCAAATACTACATATAGATATTTCTTTTAAAAAGATTTTAACATTGATTCATCGCACTGTCAAGAACTAGTCTCTTCTGATAACACATTAATATTATGCATCTAGTAATATTTCAATCCTTTATAAATCAGTTTAAAATACTGATATTTACCATTCTTTTCAAAACTAATTTACTTTATAACTAACATATAATTTAATTACATATAATATATGTTATATTTAAGTTATCTATTTGGTTTTCTTAATTTCTATAGAAAAAATGAATTGGATTTTATATTTATAACTAGAGGAAGTACAATAATTAGTTCCTTAAGTTAACCTCATTCGGTGTTCAATCCTCAAGGGGTGAAATGGTCATGAGGAGCTCAATTAATAAAAATGTTTGACTTTAAAATGAGAGAAAATAAATACTAATTGATTCTCTTAATTTAGGACCTATTTGTAATTTCCAATGTTTTTTTAAAATCCATCTATGTTTATATCCAATGCCATTGAATCATTTTGGTGCTAACTTTTGAGGCTTTATGGGACTACATCATCAACAAGTTTTAGGAGATAGAGTTCTTCGTAACAACAATAAAAAGCAAGAAGATACAGTTCTTCCATATGAGATATTTCTTCGAGCCCACAACTTGTTTGTTTACAAAACCCAATCTTAATTAAGGGCCCAAAGTGAGCCCATGAGCCCATATATATATCTTAAAAACTTTTCTCCAATATAAAATGTAGTAAATACAAGTGTAACATCTCAAAATCTAAATTGTAATTATTTAGAGAATAAACTAAAACTACAACATACAAATATTTTAATTATCATATTTATCAAATTACTATTCAAACTGAATATATACTTTAAATTAAAAATTAATCGCAAAAATAACAAAAAAACCCAATTTTGCATGTAAAATTTATATGAAAAATATTAAAGTTCAAACACATAGTAATTCACGTTCAATTAATATTAAATATATATATATATAAATATATCTTAAATCATAAGCATTAATTTATTAAGTAAAATCAATAACGTGTTTAGTTCGATTTCACTCAAATTAATAAGTGTGAGTATCAGAAATTTCATGACAATGGAGAGTTTGACCTAAACATAATGAACAGAAACTCAGCAAATAATACAATTTGTGCAATGTTAATTTACACATGTTTTACAATAAAAATTTTTTACACGTGTCATGTATCTAGACATGGTTAACTATAAGTTGATGTATGCATTTTGGTGAGTAAAGGATATGGGACTTAAATGTGCTTGACATTTGATGTTATTTAGAGAGAAATCTTAAGTAATTTACTGTTATTTTCAATTAGATTGTGCGTTATTTTTTCTTTATAAAAGACAAAATATAAAGGTAAAAATATATTACACACTGTGGTTAAAAAATTGACCATCCTTTATCACTTTACACATATTGTGTATGTTTATCTGTAAGTGGGAGGGATGGCTCAGTTGAATAATTATTATCTTATTTTTCAAAAAGAAATATTATCTTGATTATAAAATTCAGTTTTAAACAAAATGATATTAATACAATAAAATAAGACAATTTATAATTCACATTTATTGCAATATTAATGTTACTTTTTTAAGATAATAGTTCGTTTGAGTTATTGTTATTTGTTGACTTCTTGTTGTTATATCAATATCAATCAATTATAAAAAAAATTAATGTTCCTTCCCGCCTTAACACCCCACAGCATTCTACACTATGAGCCGATGGAAGTGGTTGGCTCCTGACCTAAATTACTGTTCATAGAGCCGTATAGAACAACATCGGGCTATGTAACTGCTCAGTTTCAAATTCAAAGTTTCATATTCAAATTCAAATTGATGGTCCCACTTATTTTGAAATAAATCCTCACTTGTCTATATAATAACTGCTCTGTCTAATGTTGGTGGGAAATCATAAATACTTATATCACCTACCTCCCTTCCCCCTATAAATCATTGTGTTCCACTATTGAAACCATTGCTTCAATTTGAGGGCGATGGAAAATTTTCATGTGGCTTACCTTGATCAAATTCACCCTGCATTCCTAAATTTTATGGTAATGGTTAAGATAGACCAACCTTTTAGCAAGGATACAATCAACTTCATAGGCCCTGAATCAGGTCCCATGAAAGATCAAGTCTCCGTTGACGTCGTCCTTTATAATGAACGGGGTTTGCATGGAGCTTTCTTCTATTTTCTATTCTTCTTATATGTTAACTTTATCAACCGCTATTCTTTATGAACAAAGATGTATGTTTCCCATGAAACAGGGGACTAGAATGCTTGCAAAAATCGTGTTTGAAGATGCAAGGGACGTCTAATGTGTTTGATATGTGTATGAGGTGGTGAATCCTTCCGTCGAGATCGGTGGTGAAGGAGTCCATGAAGACTATCACCTCATATTCGAGGAACATACCATCTTAAGGGACTCAGATGTAGCTTTTCCACCGCTGCTCTATAACCTCAAGATGGTTTCAGAGGTACCTTAGTGAATGAAGCGAGAAGTTTTTTTGTAGGAACTTTGTTTCATAGTTGCATATGTCCTTAAGCTGGATTTCATATTTTCCTTTGACTCTGTTCTCTATTTTGTAATTTAACAGATGTGTTGGGTTTTGTAAAATACATTTTGCCCATAACAAAAGAAAAGCACATGGGTTACTGGGAGAAAGAATTTTTTGTTGTTCTTGAGACCCAGAAGAAACGATCTACTTGATACTTACACTAAAAAACCTTTAGTGTTGAACAACCTCTTCGAAAATCTTCTTACATGACTACAATGTAGGCCTAGAGACGAGGTTCGTTGCTTTCTTCTGGGCTTCTTCGTAGAAGCTATTGAGAAGATGTTGCGTGAAGCGTGGAAAGATGATGGTCATGTGTTCATACATGTCAAATATGTTGTATCCTCCAAACCCATAGGTATGTGATGAATACGATTGATGTCCTTCAAATATTTTTATACAATCTATCGAAGATCAATATGAAGCCAGACGATAATTTCCTCACTATCGATTGTTAAATAGGCCTACCCATCGTCACTTCCTTATGCACCTATTCGACAATGTAGTGATAATGAGATAGAGTATGTTCCATTCGATCAATGCAATCGATGCATGCCTGACTCAGACGCAGAATACGGACACAACTACAGTTGCTCTCATTAACCTTGGAAGAGTTACTTGAACTGAAGATAGTATGTTTAATTATTCACATATATGAATTGTTTATCGATTAATTGCATCGCAATATTATCATATGAGTGGTATGCTATCTAACGTTTTGCATAACATTGCTAAATCACCTCCTCATTTGCTACAACCCGTGTTTATTTTAACCATGATATAAAGGAGGTTAAGGAACTAATCGATAAGTATGTGTGGTTACTAAACCTATTCGAACAGAATTTTTTACAAATTATTTTGTCCAACAAACTTCGTGATGGTTAATTGTTTGTTTATTATGCATGTGCACATACGTTTCACAGTGTTAAAGATCGCTCCACCCCTATCACAATGCAGTTCAACCAATCAATGCCAACACAGAGAAGCCGTGTGTCAAGAGGTCATTCATTGCATGGCCAACCCAAAGTGACCTTAGATAAGATTAAAGAACAAAGTATTGTGGGTTCATACTTCATTTACCATTTACTAATTACCATAACGAAAGAATGGTTGCTTGTGCCTCATCATTCAGCCTAATAATAAGCATCTTATGTCTTTACAGGGTGATGGGTTTGTTGTTGGATGTGATCTTGTGAAGTTTGAAACAAAATTTGGGTGGTCCTATGAGGGTTGCTCAAAGTGTAGCTCAATGTTGAAGCCCCTCATTGATAAGGTGCCAAACAGCCCACTATATTGCTCTGGTTGTAAAAAGGTTCCTAATAAAGTTGAACAAGAGCAAGTTGCTTCACATATAATAAATTGATTGGAATGAAATATGTATTTCATTTTTCCTACAACAATCAAGCAAAGGTCTTAATATCGAGTTTGAATGTATACCTAACCTGTCAGAATGAAACTCACATACATTGTGAAGGATGAGACTGGATCGTCTACCATCACTTTCTAGGATAACCTTGCAGTCCAATTGCTGAATAAGACTGCTGTCCAAATGAAGCTTGGATTACCTGAGGTTGAGAAGTTATTACAGAATGAAATAACATATTTATAGTGTCCAACTTACATATTTTAAGCCGTGGTAGCTTTAACTAGTGTAATAAAAATAAGCATTTACAAATTTTCACACCAAATGTCATATTTGCCAAAATTTCGAAAACATCACAATTTCTAAGCTTACCAACAAAACACACACACACACACACACACACATAAAACAAGGAAAGTGTTTACATCTTGAGGCCAATTAGAGTTACCACAAAGATTTTAGCCTTGATGCTCAAACAAACCAAAATCACAGCTCTAAAACAACCAAAAGCAACCATACAATGTCAATCTCATGATTGAACATAACAAGGTTATTTCAAATGACCTAAAACCAAGACTTACATCCCAAGCCAACCTACAATCCAATTTCTAACCATAAGCCCAAAATTCAAAGTGAACTCAAATTTCATCCATTCATCCGATGTTCAAAATAAAATTCAATCTGCATATTCTAATCCAACATCCATAATGAATGCAAATTTCCTTATTCAAACCTATGCCCTAATTGAACCAATTCATCTTCATACAATAACCAATCCATAACAATCCTCAACATCAACCAACATCATCATCAATACAATCCATAACAATCATCAACATCCACCATTCATCCCCAAATCACTTACTTAGCTCAAATATACTTCTAAGCCTACAACACCAAAAATTCACTTTAGCATAATCATCACCCATTCAATCATCCTAACACTATTTACCATCACAAATCAACTCATTACAACTACTAGATTACCAAAGGCCAACTTAGAATTCAAAAACTCCTTTATAAGATTAAGTTTTCAAAACTTTGTGAAACCAAAATTTGAAATAAGCCAAGACCCAATGATTCAAAGTTTTAGAAACCATTTTCCAACATCAATAATCATATTTAAAAAACCAAACCCCATAGAAATACCCATTTTCAAAATACACCTCAAAATCCTAGTAGCTAGTTTGGTTCAGTGGAACTGAGCCCAGAGAATTGGAAGTGGAAGTAAAAGTGGAATTGTGAGATTAAGCTGTTTGGTATATGAGAACCCACGTCCTTATGGAATTCACTTCCAAAAAAATGGTGGAAATGAGTTCCTTCATCCCCCCATAAGAACCCACTTCTACCTCTTTGAGAATTGGGCCTTTGACCAAATTACCCTTTACTATGACCAAATTGAGAAGTACTAAATCGCCACCACAGACCATGGATGACAATGAGGAAGACGGTGGACGGCGATCAAAGATAAGATCTGTGACATAGCTTCTTCATCTTCTCCTTCTTCATGTGGGACTCAACTTACTCTTCTTCTACCTTGTCGCTCTATGGTGTGCGACGGTGACTTCCCATGGTTGTAAACGGCGGTGAAGCATCATCACCCTCATTTCATTTTCTTCACCCTTATACCACCACAAAAGTAGGCATAGGTAGATGAAGCTTCTTCTCTCTTCATCACCCTTATCTTACTTCTTCAACCTTTGTTGCTCTATCTGCCTTCAATCTCCTTCATCGCCAGCGCTTTGGTGGTGGGTGCAGAGGAGATTGATTGTCAATGGGTTGAGCTTGATAGATTTGGAGAAATATGCAGCAACAACGGCTCTAGCTTGTCCTTTAATGAGTCTGTTGCTGTCGCAGTGACAACAATGAAGAAGATGATGAATATGGGAGGAGAGGATAATTGCTTTTTAAGTAAGCCATTTTGGTATTTTTGCTTTATTAATATATATTTCAATTAAAATTTTATATCTCACTTCTATACTCAAACCAAACACACTTTAAATCTCACTTCCTCTGTAACTTCCAACTCTTCTACTTCTACTTCGACTTCTAATTCCATCAAAAACTCTTCTAGTGTACCAAACGAGGCATAAGGTTTTCAAAACTTTGTTGTGCAAAATTTCATTATAAGTCAAAATCCAAATACCCATAGGAAATACAATAATTCTTAGGTAGAAATAAGATCATTGGGACAAGAAAACTCAATTATTGTAACAATTTTTAGATTTCATATGAACTCTAGTCAAAACAACCTTACTATGAAATCCGAAAATTGCTTACAATAATTCAAAACAAGCTTACAACAACACCAACACATAGTATGTCTAGCGGTGTAAGGCACCGCTAGATCCTTTGAGGTCTCGAGTTCGAGTCATAGAGGAAACACTTGTGTTGGGAGGGGAAGCCACGAACCCTGAGACTTGAGTAGTTTGTTGCTCAGATACCTGATAATAGGATCCATAAAAGGCGTCGATTAATTTGATATAGAAAAAAAAACAAGCTTAAAACAACTCTCAATCAAGGTTTATACATTTCCCAAACAAGATGAACCAAAACAATAGCTCATGAATGATTAAAAAGAGCTTGAGAATCAAAGAAAACACCTTACAAGCCCATATTTTTGAAATCACAAAGAATCCCCAAAATCCATCAAGAACACGAGAAGTGTAAGAAAGAGAAGGGAAAAGAGAGAAGACAGGTTACCTAAGTGATTGGGACCTCAAAACTTCTTTGAATCAACCCTAAAACCAAGCCTTAGTAAAGCCTCACCATCTTCTTCTTGGCACTCTCTCAATTACAAAACATAAACCCTAAAATTTCAGCCTACACCTATTTATAGGCGATTAGATTTTTGGACAAAATAATGAGTTCGCCGTGGGCTCACCACGGTTAGGCCACGGCTAGTAGACACATATCCTTTTATGGATCGAGACCTCGCCGTGAGTCTCCACAGTGAGCCTGCTCTTCGCGAAAAAATACTCTTCATGGCGAACATCTGCCATAAACTTACACTATTTTGGGCCCCTATTCAACCCAATCCTTCCCAATACCCAATTTATGTATGATTCATAACTTAACCCAAATCTCTAAGCCTTAATTTCCATTCTTAATCCTCAAGAACCATAAAATTAGATCAATTTTAAAATCTCCCAATAGCTCACTAACCAATAATAAAGATAAATCATAATCACATAAATAATCCCCTAAAATCGCATAAAACTTAAAATCCTTTTAGTTACAATTAATCCATAACCTAAAACGTGGAATGTTACATAATGTCCATTATGCTTAAATAGATGCTGATTATTTGGATTTTTGAACAACAAAGTCCATTCTGCAAAAGTGGGCATTGTTTTTCTAGTAACTATTAAAAAATTACAAATATGCCACCATTTACAGTAATGAATGGACATAAATTAGGAACGTGAATTGTATATTGTGTAGTAGAGTATATTAAGGACTGGAAGGAGTAATATTTTTATGTAAAATTTCATGACATGTGATATTATTTATAAATATTTATTAACAACTCATTCTTGTTGATAAAGGAAAAAAGACTTATACTTTAAACACACTTCTTTCAATATAAATTGTTTTCCATGAGTTGCATGTAATTTTAAAAGGTACTTTGAACTTGTTAAAAATTATGGGATAAGGGTCTAAAATGCCCTAGAAATTTTCACGAAAATGCACTGGGCATCTGAAAGTTTTTTAGGGGGCAATTTTACCCTGGAAGATAAAAAAAATAGGGGCAAAACCACCCCTAAGTTAATATGCTCTAACAGTCAATGCGTTGGCCGTTAATATGCAAAGATGGATGGCTTTTGTGGCACCACGTCACCCCATTCTTACATGTAAGATATTTCCTAGAAAAAAACAAAAATAAAATACTATAATTCTTCCCATTCAATCTCCTCTCTATCAAAGACCATGGCTATCATCCTCAGTCACATATGGTATTTAGCAGTCCACAGCCTCCGTCACTCTTATCCCTTACGTCGACGACGTTTCTATCATTAATCGACGACTTATCCTTGAAAGATCTAGAGAGAGATCATCTCCGCTCTCTTCATCGAACTCAAAGATTTCATCACCTTCACCATCCAATCTCGCTTCTCCGATCATGAACCCACTGGATCCATCTTCCAATTCTACCATTTTACGATGTCACCGAAAAAAGCAGATCAGAATTGGAGGTGATAAGAGTGATGTTGGGGAGGCTATGGAGATCTAGATAGTTTTTAGATTTCTCACCACCGATGCTAGATTTAAGGGTTCTAACCTCCGTCAACATCTCTCCTTCCTCAAGACTGATTCTGCTGACGATCTCACTTCCTTCACCTATGTGGATGATGGATCTTGCTTTAATTTTACTAATGGCCTCCAGTTCGATTAATCTCTAATTCTATGGTCTGATCCAGGTAGTTTTCTTCTCCAGGGATGATAATGTTTAGTGTTGGCTTGGTTTTTCACCTCAAATTTTTAGTTGGGTTATTTTATGCTTTATTTGGATTAATTGTTGGATAAAGTAGATATAAAAGGTGTTGCCTTCTTGGTGATAACTGAGCATAGAAGTTTTTGTTTTCACCTCAACAATGCACTCTTCCCTCCTCCTTCACTGTCACCAATAATGGCCTTAAAACCATGATCAATCCCCTTGAAAGAGGAGTACAAGGCTGACATATGTGGCTTGATAATTGATATTTGATTTTAGTCTCAGACTTGCAAGATTCCATTAATTTAAGGGTCAGAGATTGTGACATAGAATCGGAGAATCAAGAGGCTCAAGAAAGAACACATCCACTTGAGAATTATTTTCTCCGGCGATCCTTTAAAGGAAGGAGATATTTTTTTTTTATTTTCTCCCACTAAAAATTCTGACTAGGAAAAGGAAATGGGATGCCACGTAAGCATCTGACTCAGCATAATTGGTCAACAAATGGTTGGCCGTTTGGGCTTTTAACGGAAGGGTAAAATTGCCCTATTTTTTATCTTTCAAGGTAAAATTGCCCTCTAAAAAACTTTCAGATGCCCAGTGCCCATTCGTGGAAACTTTCGGGGTATTTTAAGCCCTTATCCCAAAAATTATAAATAGCACCTAGATATAAAAAATATTCATTTAAATTTGTTAAATGTGCATCTAGCACCATATAAAATCTTTGAGGTGCAAAAATAGACATATTCATTTGATAATGGAGCGAAAAAGCCTACACTGTAAATGTACCAATGTTGACCATTAAGTTGACCAGAGATGCTGATGTGGAAGCTGATATGGCATATAAATGTCAAACACCAATTGATTAAGGTGTAAAAATAGCCATATACAGTTTTTAAATGTGTGCTTGACACCACACACATTATTTGGTGTGCAAAAATACCCATAAACTCTTATAAATTAGTACACCCCACATTATTATTTTTAAATGATTATTTGATAGAAAAATCCTCACATTCCCTCCCCCTAAACACTTCTCCTCATCCTTTTTCCTTTCATTCCCCCACATTCTTTTGTTAGCCCATCACTCCCTCTCTTAATTTCTAGTCACAGCCCTTGCTCTTCAGATACTTGCTGCTAGTGCATTGCCTGATATCAACAAAGAAAAATGTCAAGGCAGGTAGTGGTGTGCTATCATAGTAGTTAAGGGTGTAACATAGAAAAGATTATGGTGTGTCATCATAGCGGTGAGGCGATTAAAGGTCTTGATGACTTTATACATGAGTTTGGGTTTGATAGTAGCGGTTTTGTTGTTGGTGGTGTTGTAATAAATTTCTTTGAAAGGAAGAACATCATAAGGTAGTTGACAAAGATAACAAAATGATCTAACTTTGGTTTAATATCTATGGAAAACATTTGCAAAGAGGGACTATAAAAGAGAAGGCAAAGCGTTGACGAAATAATATGTGGGGATGAGATAGAGGACGAGGAAGAGTATGGGGGGGAGAATGCGAGGATTATGTATTAATAATAACGTGGGCCCACTAATTTAGAAGAGTTCATGGGTATTTTTACCCCACGAATAATGTGTATGGTGTCAGGCACACATTTGGAAATTTTGCATGGGTATGTTTGCACCCTAACTGATCAGTGCCTGACATTCTTATGCCACATAAGTTTCTGCATCAGCACCTATGGTCAACTTAACGGTCAACGTTTCAACATTTAACGGTGTAGGCATCTTTGCTCCATTTTCAAATATATATGGGTATTTTTGCACCAAAAGTTTTTATATGATGCTAGATGCACATCTGACAAATTTAAATCGATATATTTGCACATTAACTCTAGATGCACATTTGACAAATTTAAATGGGTATTTTTGCACATTAACCCTATCAATAATATTGATCAATTAAATTAATTGATATTAATATCAATAATTTTAAATTTGGGATATATAATTGTAAAAGTAATATTATTAATGTATCACTTTTTAATGTTTTTGAAATTAAAGATATAGTTTTCAACACACGTCTTATTTTTTAGACACCTTTTTTTTGCCAAAATATTTTTTTAGACACCTTTCCTTTTTTTTTATCAATGACCAAGGTATCCCCCACTCGACAGGTGGGAGATTAATCCTCCGCTGATTTGTAGGCACCTCAAGGGTGGAACAGCGGCCCGAGAGATTTAATGCTTCTCTATAACCAATGTCAAGGATCGAACCCTCGACAGTTGGTTAAGGATGAATGAGTCTTGTCACTAATCACATATCCCGGGTTTTTTAGACACCTTTCTATATAAGACATTGAAGATACGTGTAATATATATGTATATATAAGCACACTTTTCAACACGCCGATTCATATTTTTTAGTATCTTCCTACATTTTTAAATTATATGTGTGTGAGTTCAAAATGTCTAATGATAAATTTAAATTGAAAAGTAAACGCTATGGTTTTTTTTCCCAACAAATTAAAGTAAAAGTTATGTCTACTTTCTACATTTGATATACATTTGTCAATACTTAATATACTTCATACGTTTGACACAGCTTGCATTAATAAGCAAATTTAATGAATGGGTCAACAGAATTCAGTTTCATATCCAATATTTTGATTATATATGAATATGACTTTGAATTTTGAAATATTTAATATTATGTTAAAATTAGAGAAAGAAAAAAATTGCTGAAAATCTCTCCTTACAAGTTTTGAATAAAAATGCTACTCATAGTACAACTTTTTTTCCAATGTACCGGAGGGAGCATTTCGTTTTGTACGTAGTTAAATATAGAATGAAATACACAAACTGCCTATTGAGTTCAAGGCTTTATGGCGAAAGTAAAAGTGTTTTATTTTCATCTAGCTACTAAAACATGAGTTGAAACCAAGCAAAATTTTTTTTTATATGTTTGATATTTCATTTTTATCCATCCAACTCTTTATTCACGATAAACTTTGACTATCAAACTTTTATTTTAACATATATACCCCTATTTAACATAATAATTATTTAAATATTTATATTTATAAAAAAATTTATACATCCAAAATAATTATAATAGCTATAATTTCTAAATGTTTACAATGTTATAAAATTTGTTAATTCATTAAATTTATATTTTTTTATTTTTTGTCACAGTTATTAAATTTATATATTTAGGTTTCTTTAAAATGGTTAAAATATATTTTAAAATGTATATTTTACTTTAAATGAATTTAACAACAAAATAGTTGTTTGCCGGTTAACTCAAAATTAAAGAAACCCCATAGAGGACATAGATGGTCTCTTAGCCGATATGAGTTGACTTCCTGCTTAAGACCGCTAAAAAAAGTGCATAATTCTATGGTTGACACCATTCATTGGATTATATTTGAGTGATCAGAATTAGTGGATAAATTTTCATCAGCCTTCTAATCTCCTCTTACAGCTGCCAAAAAATCATTTCCCCATCATTAAACAGTTCGTCCTCTTCCATAGGTACGGCTCCATGAGCCACTCCATTAAGCCCCAGCACGATATGACGCACGATACGACAGGTGTACGTTTGATTCAGACTGTTTCTCATTATTCTCTTCAACCATATTATTACCTTGGATATTGGTTTGGATGCGATACGAATCTATAAAACTTAGAAATTACAAATTGGTTAACAAAGGCGGAAGCAAATTAAGAAAACAAAAGACAAAAGAATAAAGATATAGAAATTAGGAACCTAATGAACATTCGTTTCAGAAAACACTGAATATGTGAAACCCAGCACCCAATAGAAACACGGCTCAAGAACTCTGAGTATAAAAACACAAGAGTTGATCAACCTCTTATGTCAGGTAATATCCTCACAATTATGTCAGGCAGTATCCTCACAAGAATACAAGGTAGCAAGTATGCTAAAAATTCTTCATTCAAGTCTTCATATTCATATTAACTTTTTAATTCAAGTACAAAATGAAGCCTATAAATAGGCAACAAATTCATTCTAGAGAAAAACGTAAGACATAAATGCCATTAATGACAATTGATTAAACTGATTGGTAACAATCAATCCTAAGAGAATTAGAAAATAACTTAAACTTGAAGTAAAAGTAATTTACCTAAGAAAATAGGAAACTAAATTAAACAATTTAAGAATGGGAAACTAAAGTAGCCTTCTAGAACAAGCATTGATCTAAAGGCCTTATTCAATGGAAATAAAACAAAAAATTTCCTGAAAAGAAAAATCAATCAAATTAAATGCATAATGGAGCCTTCTTTGTGCTTCTTGAATGATATTGGAACTTTCAAATGGGTCTTTATTTTACTATTCACGTGCATATTCTTGTATAGGCTTTTAAGACATTCATATGGGTTTGAATATGATTAAATCACATTTAAGAACTCCCATAGTACATTACTTAATGTATTTGGGCCCTAATTTGATTATCACAGCTCCATTGGACTCCTTATAATTGTATTGGGCCTTAAAAAACATTGGAGTTGAGTTCAAATGCTCCTTTTCGGTTCAAATACTTCACATGAATGTAGTTGTCTCATTGTATCCTATCACATATTCACCTCTGACTCTTTTTCTTCCATTTAATCATCCACGATTGCCACTAAAGGTTTCGCCATCTTCTTCTTTTTGCTCAGGTAGTCCCCATTCTCAATGGATTAGCCGGTCAAGGGGAATTTTCCAATGACTTGGTTCAGGCATGTGATGAGCATGAATCCAAACAGAGAGAAAAGCTACCACCTCACTTAATTAATTAAAAAAATTGCACTAACGATTTGGACGTAAGTTATTTTTTAAATAAAGATGATGTCAATATAACTAAGACAATACTCCTTCCTCCGGTCCTATTTATAAGAGCTCAAAATTTGAATTGATTTGGTCTAAAATATAAGAGCTCACCTTACATTCTCTTATCATTTAATGTGTTTTTTCCTATTTTACCCCTAATTCTCTTTCATATTTATTAATGCTCATATATTTCTTTCTCTTAATAGGCTCATCATAAATAAGGGTAATATTGGAAAAAGATGTATATTTCACATACATTTAATTACCTTCATATGTTTTCTTAATAAACGTGTTTTGACGGCCGAACTCTTATAAATAGGACCGGAGGCAGTACTCTTTAGAGTATTTTATTCTTATTAGAGCCTATGTTTTAACTTTATCATCAAGAAAGAGTTGCCTATTTATTTATTTTTTTAAAAAAATAAAAAAATTGAAATTACATAAAAGTCAGCAAAGTGCCAAGATAATTGGCGTGAGGAAATGAGAGACTGATGATATGTATGAGTAGTACATACATACACATTCAGCTCTGGATATTCCTCCGCGTATAGAGATGATACCATTTCTCTGGTTACATTAGAACGAAGATTATGCAAATCAAATCTTCGTTTCAATTCCTGAAATTCAACATTAACCGAACCAGTTCTGGAGATTCGGATCCTGAACGCCCATTTAATATTATTTCCATGGAATTCATCCAGAACCGAATTGAGCCTTGGATCAGAGATCAGAGAGCCAAGCTTTTGAAGGTCTCTTGGGGCCCACTTCAATGGCGGATGAAATGGCCTTGGAGTAACGAGCGTGAGCAGAAGAAGAAGATTCAGGAGGAGTACGAACGAAGAAGGAAGCAGCTTCAGGATCTTTGTCGTGCTATTAAGGCCGAGTCTGTATCTGAATTGCAGGAAATTCTTTGTTGCATGGTTCTCTCTGAGTGCGTTTACAAGGTATTCTCCTTCGAGAGAATTACAAGTTTTTTTTAAATTTTTTTTTTAAAGGAATTTCATGTTAAAACCGTCACTTGAGGATTTTATGTTTTTTGCGAAATTACATGTTGGGTGTTTGTTTATTGGACAACATTAATGTTAATGAAACTGAATGGGAAGTTTGTTCGTAAGGATAACTATAATGAGGTAGAGATTTTTCTTGTTGGGGGGTGGGGGGACAAATATTGGTGATTAGGGATAGGGATGGAGATAATTCCTCCTCAATTCCATTCATTTACTTAAATTTTGGAGCTTATTAGCAAGCATTTAACGGTTCTTTTGATTCTGTTGCTTTCAATCCCTCCGAACATAGAGTCAATGATATTAATTACTTACACTGGATTAGGAATTGCTTGAATCATGTATTCCCTTCTGACAAACGCTTATGACCAATTTTGGAGCCTTAATGAGGGTCAATTTGTGCATTGCCTGAATATCTCTTGATTAGCTTTGATCTGTGAATTACTGGTAATTATATGTTTACCCTTCCTCATATCATAGAAACCTACTACTGAGTTGATTCGAGCTGTAAATAAATTCAAGGCTGATTTTGGTGGACAAGTTGTTTCTTTGGAGCGGGTACAACCTTCATCAGATCATGTTCCTCATAGGTTTGCCATTCTTAATTTTTTCTAATGTTTTTTCAAATTGTGTTTTTTATTTATTGTTTCTGAATTCTCTGTATGCTTCATTAATTTCACATGTAACATTTAATGTTGATATCTGGAGACCTTTTATTGTTATCATTATGGAAAAGTCTTTAATTCAGATGATTTTACTAGTTTCCTGTACATTGATGTGAAATCTGTGAGAGCTCATGATTTTTAAGAGAAATGTTCATGTAATAGGATTGATTTTGTTTGCAATAGAGTTGGTTGGGTTTTCCTGCTAAGAAGTACATGTACTTGCATGTTTTTATCAGTGCTTTATGGTGTTTAGCTATTGAAGATTATTCATGTTGGAAACTTAACTATAAATTTTACTGGTAGTGATTTGATTGATTATGTGGTAATAGGTATTTGTTGGCAGAGGCTGGAGATACCTTGTTTGCTTCCTTTATAGGAACCAAGCAGTACAAGTGAGTACTTCTTCAAACAATTTCTTGTGTCATCCTCCTTAGACATTTTAACTTCAGAAATATATTCTAGAATGTTACGTTTATATTTGTCTCTTTCTTGAAAGGGATGTTATTGCTGATGCAAATATACTTCAAGGTGCAATCTTTCATGAGGATGCTATTGAGGAACCTGAAGGCCATGCGGCAACTGAACTTGACCAGGGTGGAAACCAAAATGGTAAAGTGGAGACTTCGTGGCCCCTAGAATCAAGATCTAAACAGTTGAAGAGTAAATTCTTACCCGCTGCTCATCGGGTAAATATGACTGTTTTCCATTTTGAAATGTCTTTAATTTGTTATCTGATTTTTGTTTTTTGCATTGATTAGTTTGTAGACAAATCATCATGGATTTCTTTGTTTGCTAATGTTTTAATTCTCTCATTAGATGCATCATATTTCAATCAAGGAAGTAAGTTATTATGTGATTTGGACAGAGAATTTCAGTAATATACATCACGGCCGGAATCCTAAATTCTAGATGCTCTGTCATATGGACATATACATGTGTAATCTCTTGTTTCTAATAATTGCCTTCGGTATTACCTTTTAGGGCTTTATGGCTCGTGCGAAAGGAATACCTGCTTTGGAATTGTATCAGCTTGCTCAGAAGAAAAAACGTAAACTTGTTTTGTGTGGCCATTCGCTTGGTGGAGCTGTATGTTTTTTCACTCACCTTTTCTAACAACAATGCTTTATGTGTATTTAAGAAGTTTTCATTCACTCAATTCCTTGTTTCTGCATAGGTAGCTGTATTAGCCACCCTTGCCATTTTGAGGGTAATTGCTGCTACATCTTCTTCAAAGGAGAATGAGAAGGTCTCTATTAAATGTATAACATTTTCCCAGCCTCCTGTTGGAAATGCTGCTCTGAAGGAGTATGATTTTCTTGTCTTTGCCCCTTCTCCCAGTCTTCTTAATTGTTTAAGTCCACTCCTTTTATTAGTCTTGTACCATTTATGAATTTTTAAGTTATAATTTATGAATATATTAATTTCCCCTCTTTTTCTAGTTATGTTAATCGAAAAGGCTGGCAGCATTATTTCAAGAGTTACTGCATTCCAGAGGATCTGGTCCCCCGTATTTTGTCTCCAGCTTATTTTCATCATTATAATGCTCAGCCCCAGTTGGTGCCCCAGGAAGGTGAAATTAATGGCTTGTCGTTGGAAACAAATGAGCAAGGGGTAGAAAAAGATAAGGAGAATGGGAGAGAGCGGTTGGTTTTGGGGATGGGTCCTGTGCAGAGATCCTTCTGGAGACTATCTAGGCTAGTTCCTTTGGAAGGATTGAGAAGACAACTGAGTAAACGCAGAGAAAGCCAAGCTAGTTCTATGGAAACAAATTTGGTGGCTGATTCTCTTGCCTCTACGTTAATTGAGGAGGAGGTGATTGAACCACAGTCTCTTGAAATACAAGAGGGATCTGATAGTATATCACTCAAGCCACTTCCCAACGCTGATAAACATGCAATGGAGGTAAAAGCAAATGAGAAAACAGACAAGAGCAATACTATCACTGGAGATAAAGGGTCATGGCGCAGAGTGCCATCTCTGCCTTCATATGTGCCATTTGGGCAGGTACAATCCTCAGGATAACCTGGACAGTCTTTCCCCTTTTTCCTCAATTAATGTGCAATTTTCCTCTATTAATGTACAGTCTTTAGTTTATTTATACGTGCTAACCATGCTGTTATTTCCTTTTTGTGGAATGATGCATCCATCTGAACCTTCAATGTAAAACAGCTCTATTTATTGGGGAACTCTTCAGTGGAGACTCTATCAGGTGCAGAGTACTCAAAGTTAACATCGGTATGAGCTTCCTTGCTTTTCTATCTTTTGCACAGTTTACTTTTTCCTGTCTTTTGGTCCTGAAGCATCTAAAATTGTTTAAGGATTCCAATATCATATTCATGAATGAAGGAGTAAGTTCTCTCATTTTGTTTGCTTTCTTCTGGCAAAGACATTTTCAGGTTGGATCTGTTATTGCGGAATTGAAGGAAAGATTTCAATCACATTCAATGAAGTCGTACCGGTCTCGATTTCAAAGGTAATTATTGTGATTGTAAACATTAATAATAGCGGCTTTATAAAAGATAAGTTATGCTTATTTACCATCCTAAATTGTTACGAATTGTCTGACGATATTGGATGGAACTCTTCTTGATATGTGCAAACGGTAGAGGTATAGCATCTCTGTAATTATCTTTTATCTGTTTCTAGATTTAGAAAATTTTGGCTTTTATTTGTGGAGCAGTGTTTTCATTGGACAAATTCTTTGCTTGGAATTTATATTCCTAAATTATCAGAATCCATGGTGTCTTTTATTAAGATGATTAATTGCTTGAAAGATTTATTATTTGAGATTTCAATGCAGATAGGATTTTGATGGAAAATAATAGAGGTATTGTATTGATAACAGCAATATAGACCTTCCACAGAGTGTAAATCTAATGGAGGTAGCCTAATAGAAGGAATAAAAGACAGAATCAACAAGAAACATGAAGAACAAGCGGAATGCATTCGAGAGGCACCCCAACTCTCCCAATTCTCACTCCAAAATCCTCATGCCCTTTCTCATAATAGGAACCCCTGTTATATAACCTTCTCTCTCCGTAACCGTCATATATAAAATACCACAAATGCCCTCACTCACATGATTCTCACCACACATGCTAATATTACCCGTGTGTCCATCAGATTTTCAGTGTTCCACTGCTTAAAATATGGGAAATTACTATATTGTGCACGCATTTGTGCATATGCCCTTTCATGGTTGAAAGTTTTAAGTGTGATGTCAAACCCCGTGTGACTAAATTTTATCTCTATAACCTTAAGCTATCCCCTTACATTGTCATAAAAGTTAAGAATTTCCTACACAATCAGTCTTTATATTCTGGATAGATTTATTAAGATATGCTTGATGCTTGAGTTTCTAGGCTTTTGTCTTTATAGCTTCTGATATAGGACTTTTGCGCATCAACTTTTCAATTTCAGAATCAGTAACCATTGTTCTATCTGTTTTCCCCCCTTTTTGGTTGCAGAATCTATGACTTGTGCATGAGTGACAGTGCATCATTATTCTTAGGAGTTGAGCAGTGGCAGCAGCTTCCTCATTTACAGCAGTGGCTTGGCCTTGCAATTGCTGGAACAGTTGAAGTTGGCCATATAGTGGAGGCTCCAGCTATTCGTACTGCAACTTCAATTGTTCCTTTGGGATGGAATGGTGTGCCTGGTTCAAAGAATGGAGAACCTTTGAAAGTTGACATTACTGGTTTTGGGTTGCATCTATGTACACTTGTACATGCTCAAGTGAATGGTAACTGGTACTGTCTTTTCCCTATAATAAACTACTTATAAGCAATTTCATTTATTGAATTTTGGCAAGTTTTCCTACTCAAATATATATATATTTTTTTAATGGGAGGTGGAGGAAGTGGGTGGAGTAAGGACCTAGACATAGTGGTTGCAATGAGTGAATTTTGATAACAAATATTAGATATCAGAAACAGTTAGGTCTTGTGACTCTCCAAAATCTAGAGATCCATGAGAAAAGCTAGAGTACGATAACTAGCTCTTAAGTTGGATAAAATTGGAGAGGAGTGGCTTAAAAGGGTCCTCTTGGAATGGAAAATTTGATGTCTTGACTGTTGCAATGTGAAAGTTTGAGGTTAGAGAAGCAGTGGTTCTTGCGCCCTTTAATTGATGGGGCCATACAAATAGAGGGAAAACATTTGTCAAATATCTGTCACCTTGGTTGGTCTTTGAAGTCATTGAGAAGACTTGGTAGTATAGTTGCACCAATTATTTCATCTGCTAAACATTAGCTACTTTCTTTATGTTTTTATGTATAATGTTGTTCTGTTACTTTCAGGCGTGCTGTACATAATAATATTAATCTAGATTGCTTGATTGGTGGCATGGGATTATACAATTTTGAAATATTTTGTTAGTTATTCTGTTGTATGATTGTAATTAGGACGGTAGAGAGAAAGGGAACAAGAGAGAGTAAAGAAAAGATTGAGAGAAAGAGAGACTGTGAGGAAAGGAGGAGATGAGAGAGAGAGAGAGAGAGAGAGAGAGAGAGAGAGAGAGAGAGAAGGGAATGCACTAATCCATGTCACATCATTGGGAGAGGAACGCCTCCTTTTCCCATATATCCTTTTCCCTCCTCTTTTTTCTTAATAACCACTAGATCTTCTTTCAGTGGTTCAGAATTCAGATTTGGATTTATTTAAAATATATTCTTATTGATTTTTAATAATGATATTATAAACACCAAATCTGAACCATTAAAAGAAGATCTAGTGGTTATAAGAGAGAAGAGGAGGGAAAAGTATATATGGGAAAGGAGGCATTCGTCTCCCCTCGTCATTAGCTGAGTTACAGATGAACGCTTAATATCTATTTATAAATAACTATGCTTCTAACTACCTCTCATATGTAACTCCCCATTCTGTTACTCAGTTATTTAGTTAGTTATTGCAATATCATACAATATTCTATTTGTGCATTTTCATTTAAGTGGTCTAGAACCAAGTATGGAGGCATAGAAAATGCTGACTGTTCTCGAGCTACTATTTTTCATTACTTCATAGAGAATAAGTTATGTGAACATAGACTTATGTGTATTTTTTTTTCCTTCTTAAATAGGTGTTCTACTTCCATTGAATCATTTCCTTCTGCTCCAAAATATTCTTCAAATCATGGAAACCAACCTGACTTGCAGAAGATGAGAGTACTAGTTGGCCCTCCATTACGAAGCCCACCAAAGCATCTAACAGTGTTAGACACATTGATGCCTGTTTTTCCTTCCATAAATTCGGACGGTGACAGTCTTGTTGGAGAACATACTTCAGGGCCTATTGAGAAGGAGAAATCAATCCGTCCTGAGAGTTTGAATAATTTTTCAATATTCTGCACCAGTGATTTTACTACTGTCTCCAAAGAGGTTCATGTGAGAACTCGTAGGGTCCGGTTAGTTGGCTTAGAGGTATAAATAATTTTTTCTAGGATCTTTGATCTATTTCATTTCATTATACATCTCTTGACTCGCATTAGTTGGGTGCAGGGTTCTGGCAAAACCACACTTTTAAAGGCAATCTTGAACAAAGGTAAAGTAAATACTACTACCAATGAGGTTCTCATTCCAGACGATGACGTAGAAGAAGGTATTGCGGATGGCTTGTACTATTGTGACTCTACTGGAATAAATATGCAGGTCACTCCCTTTTTCTTTCTTGATCTGTTCATTTTATTTTGGATTTACCAATTTTGGTTTCCAATGTCATGAAAACAGGACTAAACTAGCCATATAAGTTTTATAAATTTGATAAAGGAGAAAAGAGATACTAGATAAAAAAGTATCTGAGTGAATATAAGTTTTGTTGTTCCCTCTTACATGCCTATACATCGAGGTGTAAAATGTGAAAAGGGATAAATGCAGTGCAATACGATATAGTAGTAATAGTAAAATGAACATAGACCCTATGCTAGACTATAAACAGGTACCTCTATTCTAATTCTCTCCTTCAAGTTGGAGCATATAGGCTATATGCACCAAGCTTGTTACATATAACAATTAATCTGAGGACCTCTAAGAGACTTAGTAAGTAAATCTGCTTGTTGATTGTCTGATTTGATAAATTTGGTAACTAGATGTCCAGATTGAATCTTTTTTCTTATTAAATGATAATTAACAATATGTCTGGCTCTCGCATGAATCACTGGATTAGAAGCAATGTATATTGCTGCCTAGTTGTCACAAACCAACTTCATCTGATCAGCACTTCCAAATTTCAACTCCAGAAGATGTTGCTTTAGCCAAATAAGTTCAGATGTTTTGCTAGGGCCATGGCATGATTTTAGCCTTTGTGCTAGACCTTGCTACCACATTTTGTTTCTTGCTTTTTGTAGAAACCTAATTTCCACCAAAGACATACAATATCCTATGTACTAAATAATTGTAAGAAATAACTTAAGGATGCTTGGACAAGAATATAAACTCTTAAACTCCT
Organism: Mimosa bimucronata; assembly: GCA_037074515.1. NCBI lineage: Eukaryota > Viridiplantae > Streptophyta > Magnoliopsida > Fabales > Fabaceae > Mimosa > Mimosa bimucronata. The sequence goes on from CM073446.1 coordinate 12,045,431, forward strand.
GTATGCTAATAATCTACTAATCCTTTGACACTGCCCATTCAAAAGCCTAAACTTTCAAAAAACATTGATTGGTTTTTTTTCCAAAACTTACATCCTGAGATGTTCTTTCTTTCTTAGAACAATTTTTTCTAAGTTATCTACAAGCAACAGTTATGGTAAAGAAAATAGATTCTGATGCATTTCTGGTATGTGTGCATATTCTATGGTTGGTTACATTTAAGTGCCTAAGTTTACATTTGTACAACTTCATTGTCAATAAAGAGACGAATTGCAAAGATAGTCTATGGATCAACTTTTCTTTGTTATTCTCCACTGATTTCTTTGTGTGTGTATGGCAACACTCTTTCATGTGTGATCTCATTGTTTTTCAGGAGCTGAATAAAGAAAGTTCTCGCTTCAAGGATGAACTCTGGTTGGGAATCCGTGATCTAAGTTGGAAGACAGATTTGATTGTTTTTGTTCATAATCTGTCCCATACCATACCTCGATATAATGCTTCCAATGTGCCTGAACAAAAGCCTGTCTTGTCCCTGTTTCTGGATGAGGCTAAATCTCTTGGAATTCCTTGGGTTCTTGCAATAACGAACAAGTTCTCTGTTAGTGCACACCACCAAAATGCAGCAATTGAAGCAGTTTTAAAAGCATACCAAGCATCTCCAAGCACAACTGAAGTTTTAAATTCCTGTCCATATGTTATGGCCAGTGTTTCTCAGGCTTCATTGTCACAGAATGTGAACAATGAAAAAGTTAATAGAAGAATTGGTGTTCATAGACTTATATTTGCTCCTATTAATGTCGTTAGGAGGCCTTTCCAGAGAAAGGAGATTGTTTTTCCTGTTGAAGGTGTTAACTCTCTCTGTCAGCGAATCCACAGTGTCCTACATAATCATGAAGAGGCGTCATTTCAGGTGAGAATCTTTAATCATGGTATGAAGTCTCTTGTTATCCATTGATGATTTTAATTTTGAAATGTACGTGAAATTATCTGAAAAGAAAGGAAAGGAAAAGACATGAAAACAGAAGCCATAAAAACTGGTAAGTCATTGAGTAGTTTACAATCCAATGGTTTAATGCTGTCAAATTGATGTTTAAGTGAAGCATATTTTTTTTTTTAATTTTGCCAAAAGATTATAGTAGCTCCTTTCAAGGGAAGATGGTGAGATATAAAATCAATTAGGATTATGAAATTTATAGTTATTATAGTGGCGTCTGGTTTCTCTTATTCAAATGGATTGGTTCTCCTATTTCAATAGCTAGCTTTTTAGGAGGCACCCCCTCCCTCTTGGGTTCCTATCAACTCCAGGAAGAGCTAGCTGTGAAGCGCTTTCAATAAGTGAATTGGTTTAGTTGTTCATTTGATAGAAGAAAATTAATAACAAGCATGGATTATAGTAATTTAATTGTTAACCCTTTTATTACAGGAACTTGCTAGAGATAGACTAATGATGGAGTTGGAACGAGAACATCCCATGTCAATGGATACAAGTAAAGATGCCAGAGCTAAGGCAAATTCGTCAAATTCTGCGGCAGTGGGCGCGTCAATTGGGGCTGGTATTGGTATTGTCATGGCCATTGTCATGGGGGCAGCATCTGCCTTGAGGAAACCGTAAGAGGACCTGTTCAAATCATCTTTACTTACAAAGGGATGACTGATGACATATAATGCATTCAGAGAGATGGATTAGAGATGAAAGAGAATGAGTCAGTCACACTCTTTTGGTGTCACTTGCTTCTTGAATGTATGACTTTATGATTGTAGAGGATTCAATTTTGAAGCCCCTTTCCTCTAGATGATTGTAGTCTCGCACAATAGAAATTAGGCTGTATAGGTTATGTGCAGATGCTTATGTTATTAGAATTTCATTCTTTTCTTGGATGTTACATGTAAGATAGAAGATATTTAATGAGGGCAAAAATAGATCCTTTTTTTGGCATCAATAGTGTATTATTTGTCATTTATATAAGAAGCACAACAAAAGGCAGGAGTGAAGATTATCTAAGATCTGCATTCGAAGGTGGATCACATCCTCGAAGATCAGATTAAAAAGCATGCACAAACCAATTTGCAGCTAGAAAGAAAATTATGTACTACTACTCACATTAATAAATTGTCAGTGGTATTTTTAGCTATTTTCTTTAAGACATTTTTTTGGTATGGTTTCGAGCATTAATTACGGGATTTCTTGCCACTTTTCTTGATAGAGTTGTTTCACATTTTGGTTTTATCTTATTTCTTTAAGTGGTAGCAACCACTTAATTGCAGGAATAAGGTTAGACTTTATAAAATTTTCATGTCCAGCCCAATATTTTTTTTAATAAACCACAAATTCTGTCATCACAAATTAAATTTAGAATTAACCACTTCTCGAAACTGTGTTCTTATATTTTATCTGTTCATCATTAATATATTATAAAAAAAATATTATTAAAACTTGAAGTTATAACATAAATAAAGAAATATAAACTATAAAAGTTTAATACGTGTTTATTTTAAAAAAAAAAAGGGAAAAGGGTTATTTTGGTAGCCCACTTAACTTCCTCAGAACGTACTTATTTAGAAAGTTAATCTAAAAAACTTATTGAAATATTGGCAAGTGATGGTTGTTTCATTTCTGGCGTATCAAGATCACTTTTTTTTTTGGTCGTAAACTTGAAGTAAGTATACGCGTAATTTGAACAATTTAAAGTAAATAAAGTGAAAAAAAATCATTCAATAGAATATTACATCTAAATTTAATCATCCCATCCAAGAAATGGATGGAAAGTAAGGTAGAAGTGAAAAATAATACCTACAACATTACTAAATACAAGACCTATTTGGGTTATTTTGGTAGCCCACTTAACTTCCTCAGAACGTACTTCTTTAGAAAGTTAATATAAAAAACTTATTGAAATATTGGCAAGTGATGGTTGTTTCATTTCTGGTGTATCAAGATCACTTTTTTTTTTTGGTCGTAAACTTGAAGTATACGCCTAATTTGAACAATTTAAAGTAAATAAAGTGAAAAAAAAATCATTCAATAGAATATTACTTCTAAATTTAATCATCCCATCCAAGAAATGGATGGAAAGTAAGGTAGAAGAGAAAAATAATACCCCCAACATTACTAAATACAAGACCTATTTGGGTTATTTTGGTAGCCCATTTAACTTCCTCAATATGTACTTCTTTAGAAAGCTAATCTAAGAATCTTATTGAAATATTGGCAAGTGATGGTTGTTTCATTTCTGGCGTATCAAGATCACTTTTTTTTTTGCCGTAAACTTGAAGTAAGTATACGCGTAATTTGAACAATTTAAAGTAAATAAAGTGAAAAAAAAAATCATTCAATAGAATATTACATCTAAATTTAATCATCCCATCCAAGAAATGGATGGAAAGTAAGGTAGAAGAGAAGAATAATACCCCCCAACATTACTAAATACAAGACCTATTTGGGACAGTGAGCTTATTAATTTTTCTCAATATTTTTCCAAATTAACCCTATTGATACTCCTTAATATATAATTAAGAGAAGAAGGGTGAAAATAAATGTATATGGTTAGAGTGCTTTAGTAATATCATGTGATTTTAACTAACTTAACTAGCATCCTTAATTTCATCAAATTTAGTAAATGTCTTAATAACCGATGGAGTATAAAAAAAATCGAAATATGGATAAATCATATATGGAAGAGGAAGTAAACTCCTTTTTTGACTTTTTCTTTCACATAAGGATCAAGGGCCCCAAGAATTACGGAAAAAAGTCTAGTAGATTGAAGAAAATGAATAACATGCTGCTCAATACAGCATGCTCTGCAATATGTGAGCTCTTCTAAAAAATATTGACCACCTTTGTTTTTGGGGGCACAACAGAGGATGATAAGATTTCATACTATCAAGGAAGAGAATAAGGAAGGCTACACTCAAAATATCCATGGGAGTAACAAAAGCCCAGTCCATGGGAACAAAGCTCATGAAGAACAGCATGAGAGATTCAGCCGGCCTTGCTTTGATCCTGTGCCGTTAGCCAGGTTCACTCGATTCACAGACAGTTCGGCCTTATAGGAATCGGAGTTCAACACTTTTCGGCTTATATTGTTGTAGATTTCCCGGATAACAATCTCGAAAGCTGTTTGAACATTGGTAGCATCAAGTGCAGATGTTTCCATGAAGAACAAGCCTTCTTCTTCTGCAAGGTTTTTGCCATCCTCTATGCTAATCTCCCTGATATTCTCCAGGTCACACTTATTCCCAACCAACATTCTTGCCACTGTGGTATCACAATGAACTGCAGGGTTGTTCATGCAACAGTCAGAAACTTGTAATCTTAATCGCAATAATTCGTTAAAATGAAAAGTAGCTGCGTGACATGGCAAGGCAAACCATACAGGTCTTAAAATGAAGTTAACTATATATATAGTAGCAGTGTTCTGAACAATGTTTCATCATCACCAGCATACTAAATAATGATTCTGCAAATTAAAGGTTATTTAGCCGCTAAGAAAATCTTGGGTATGCTTATTCTCAACTTAGACAGACTAGCAAAACCGTTTTAGTTCTTTAATTGTAACAGAGTTCTTTTCCCTTTTCTTCGGAATAAATCCCTTGAACACCATGTTAGCCCTTGAGAGTCAATGGATCCACTGAGGAGGGGAGAGCTCTAAAGTCTTACAGGATTTTTTTTCCAATTAAATCAAAACATGTAGATGTGCTCAATGAACATGAAACGAAGCTGGAAAAAATATTCACATGTTCGTAGTTGAAGGGGAGGGAGGGGGGAACGAAATTACAGCAAACACTTTGAGATACTTTGGGATATTGAATGCTACTTATAGAGGGGGAATGGAACAAAAAATGATACTCATTTCCATGGGTAGAAAAAGGAAAACTTAAAAAGTCACTGTTGAATAATGATCAGAATGACATAGTAAACATAAAACATTGCATATTTCATTTTCTTTGCATTAGAGACGGAGTTTATATTTCATTTTATACCAAAGGGCTTGAGAAATTGCACTCTAATAAACATCATCGAAGAGGATAGTTCATCTCAATTAATTGCATATCTAACAAACTCAAAAAAAAAAAAAAAAAAATCCACTGCTCTTATAACTCCAATAATCTATAATATTAATTAATGAACCTTGTAAATGCCACCAAACAAGCTCGTATCTCATAATGCATATGGACGGTCCATCATTGATAGCATCTTTGGCACTTCAACAGTTTGGATAAGTTTCCAAATTATAATTATATGATAATTTTTTATCATCGGTTAACATGCACAGTTTATTCCAATTATAAAATTTCACATCAGACCATATGTAATATCACCATGAAAAACACCATAATTTACCATTGACTTGCCTTCGTATATATTATGTGCCAAAAAAGAAAGAAATAACTAAAAGCTAAGTAAGTGCCAGCAACTACTTTAAGCAATTAAAACCCTATGACATTGAATTGCAGAGGCATTACATAAATAAGGAAACCCTTCTCTGATTTAACTTCACCTACAAATCAACTAATCATTATGAAAGAAAAAGAGAATGGCAGGACTACTTTCCTTTCAAGACGACCCAAAACAAGAAAGCAATGAAAGCCAACCAAAATTAGGAGCAGGGAGAGTAACAGTAACATAATAGCAAACTGAAACAACATTAAGCAAAATGTAAAATGCATGATGGGAAGAGATGCTAATTAATGTACACAACAGTTCTCAACAATCCTAGTTAATCAGAGCTAGGAGCTCTATCCGGTTTACAAGATAGCTTGTATCTATTGAGAATGACATGCTTAATCTTTTTCAATTCTTCAAGCAAACAAGAGAACAATGCAATACACACACATGCCTTTAAGTTGATCAACAGCTACAAACCTTAAAAACGTGTCACAACAAATGTACAAATACAAACTATCAAGATCATTGATGTTCATTCGTTAGCATTATCATTGATATTTTCTCAAGAATTCATTTAATACAACCGATTACTATTTTAAATCGTTCATAATTTTGCTAGTAAACCCCTTGAACCAAAAGGAGAAGAACAAAGCAAGCCTGCTTTCCCTTTCAAAAACTATCCAGAGAAAGATAAAACAGATCTATAAATCACCAATACTTCAAAAGGAAAACAGTACAGCATTTAAGAGTTTAAGACACCTATATCAGACACACCATGACATTTCAAATCACATTCATACACTACATATTAACCTTATCAATTATCACATTGACATCAGAAAAATACTCCCTCCGTTCCTAAATAGTATAAGACCTATCTACCTAATTTGATTATATTAAGGATATTACTTAAGTTAGTTAAAATTATTCGATACTACAAAAACACCATGACCATCTACATTTATTCTCAACTTCCATCTCTTGCTAGATTATTATTAAGGAGCATCAAGGGAAAATTTGGGTGGAAAGTTGAGAGAAATTAAAAACAGTTCTTATATTTAGGACCAAAATCATAAATAGGTAACACCAAACAAGAATTAAGATCAAGAGTGATAGAAAAAACATACGAGAAAGCTCCTCAAGCCACCTCTTGATGCTATCAAAAGTAGTTCTCCTACTGATATCATAAACAATGAGAGCACCAACAGCACCACGATAGTAAGCAGAAGTGACAGCCCTGAATCGTTCTTGGCCAGCAGTGTCCCAGATCTGAGCTTTAACTTCTTTGCCATCAATTTCAACAACTTGGGTCTGAAACTCAACCCCAATTGTAGCCTTAGAATTGCTATCAAACTCGTTGCGTGCAAAGCGAGAGAGCAAATTGGACTTTCCAACAGCAGAATCTCCAATTAGAACAACCTTGAAGAGATACTCCTCACTACCCACATCCTCATCGTCCGCCATTGTTGTTGCTGATACAAAATATTGGAGCTTTGGGAGATTTTGGGTTTTGGGTATCAGCGAAAATGTAGAAATGAAGAAGAGAAGCGAATGAAGTGTGTGAAGTGTGAAATGAGTGAAAGAGAGCGGTGGGGGTTTTTTGGTTTTGGTTTTTGCTTTCGGTCAGGCACGTCGCGTGATTGGCGGGGGTTTATCGCTCCTTTTTGTGTAATGAACGGATTTTTAATACTCCTATAATTATAATTATAATTATACATAATAATAGGTGTCTGTTTGACCAAAGCATTGACTTCTTTTCATCAACTTTTAGGACAAACATAAATATAAAAGCTACTACTTGGTGCGGCTCCACTAGTGGTATGAATCATACAATTATTTTGTTCTGGAGAAGATAACAGAGATAATTAGTCCCCAAGTCCTTATAGTTTCAACCAATTTTTGATTTGGTCCCTATATATATATATATATTTTTTTTTTGTTTTTTGTTTTTAGCAGGTCCTTATACTTAAACTTGTTTTTAATCGATTTCGGGAGCACAAGTTCGAATTTTAGGATGCGTACTCGTTGGGAAAACGAAAAACTTAAGCATTAAGCCTCAAAAGGATTAGTTTTCCTTCATAAGACACTTATAAGTTACAAGTCTTTAAGGAGCATTAAATATTTTTTTCACGTATATCCGTATGTAATAAAGGTGATGAGATAGAGTAATATTTGATGTGATATTATAGTTTAGTATAGTTGGAAAATGAGCTAGGGCCTAGCCGTTTAGGCCCACCACCAATAGTTTCAATTTACTCTATTCAATCATAAATATAAGATTTATTTGTCTAATTATATTAAATTAAAGGTATTAATTAAGTTAGTTAAAATCAAATGATGTTATCAAAGCATCCAATCATCTATATTTATTCCCACCCTCCTTTTTTGTTTGATTATTATTTAAGAGTATTAGTAGAGATAATTTTGGGAAAAACTAGAAAAAAATTGGAAAGAGATCTTATATCTAGGACCAAGCTCACATCCCCAAATAAGTCTTATATTTAAGATCAGAGGAAGTATAAGATGCAAAATAAAATATAAGTAGCCTCTTAACTTGATAGACTTGATAAAAAAAACTTGATAATTTTATTTCTCTACTTGGTAATGTTGTATCCGAACATGGTAATATTATATCTAGTACTAATGCATATCCAAAGTCTAAAATACCAAATTTAGAGATGGATTACCAAATTCATATATGACATCAAAGTTTTTCTATCAGGCACAACAGGATATTCAAACTTTTGATATCAAAATATTAAGTTCAAATATGATATTACCAAGTTGTTCCATCATATTTACCAAGTTCTAACATGATATTTTAGACTTTAGATACTTCCTTTGGTCATAATTATAAGATCAAGTTGATTTTTTTGGGGAGATTTAGGATGTAAAATAAATCACTTTAAATTGTTTATATTCACCTTTTTTCCTCAAAACTAATTTATTTTACTTATAAACTAACCTATAATTTAATTACATGTAACATATGTTATAATTTATTGGTTTAATTTGTTTCCTTAACCTTTAAAAAAAAGTCAACTTGATCTCATAATTAGGACTGGAAGGAATATTATATTACCACATTCAAATATGAAATTAGTCAATTACCTTGTTCTGATAATGATATTACTAAGTTGAGATATGAAATTACCAAATTCTTCTATCATACTTAACGAGGTAAGAGTCTATCTATATTTTATTTTGCATCATACGCCCACCACTTTCAAATTAAAATTTTGTTCAACGAGAAAAACGACCCACCTACGTCGAAGCTCTGGCTGTGGCCTAATATCTGGTGCCTGTGGGTCTTTGTAGGCGGCCACTCCCTCACCAGCAGTGGCCGAAGATCCAGCAGTCAAGGAAGGGTTGGCAATTAAAAAAATTTGATTGAATGAACTTTATGTAATTTTCTTTAAACTTTGAAAATGATAAATTATTAGACCATGGAGTATGAAAGTTGGGTGCACCATTTTTGTCTTTCACCTATTTCTATTATTAGTTTGTGTCTTATAACAAAGATTAGAGGGAGTATGATAAAAATTACCTGTTTCTAGTAAAATAAGTGCTTTATAATATGAACATTATTAGAGAGTACGAATACTTTTTTATAGAGAGAATTGCATTCAAATCCTAAGAAAGACAATAAATATTAAATAAGTCATATCATATTAATTGTCAATTAAAAAATGTAAGGATTTAGTATTTGTATATTATGTTCTTGTGTGTGATAAGGTTCACTTTCATTGGCAAAGAGAGTGGCAACGTGCTGCCACGCCCTAAAAACTTCATATGACAACATTTATTCGTATCAAACAACAAGACTAAAATATTGATAGTGATGATATTGTTGGTAAAATATTTATTCATTTTTATTGATCTTTTCACCAACCATATAATTTTGGCCAAAAATTTTTATATATTGCATATGAAAATCAATGATTGAAATAAGAAAAAATAATAAAGGGAGTATTGCACATAGATCACAAATCACAACAGAAGAGAAAAAATAATAATAGAGTCTCTTGAAATTATCAAATTGTACTGAGTTTGCATTGAAATTCTTAGAGACCTAAGTGAGAGTAAATCAAATTGAATTAGTAGTAGTTAACATTATTGATTGAATTGTCTAGCTCCTAAAGACTCACATACAAAATTTGATGGTTTCAATGGACATGGTTGTCCTCTTCTTTATAATAGTGTGTTATCTCAAAAATAAATGCACATGCATGCTTATACAGGATTAACTAGTTGACGGCCTAACGGCAGTATGAATTAAAACATGTCACTGGCCCTCATAAACCAAGCACTATTTTATGGCCAACTGCCCACATCAAGGCCTTTAATTTTTTTGTTCAGCCATCAGGGGCTCTGGGCCTTTAATTAGAAACTCGTAGTCTCGTATCAAGGTGTTCCTTTTATCAACATGAATGATAAAATTTATGAAAATAAAAAAGAAAATTAATCTTTTGGTTCTTATAGTTTTGACACAATTGTAACCTAATCTTTATACTTTGACTCGGCGCAACTCAGTCCTTATACTTTTAACTCGATTGTAACTCTATCCTTATATTTTGACAGTTTGACTCATGAAAATTAGCCCCTGTATTTTAGAAAATAAAATGGAAAAATGAATTTTCAAATCCCTTATTTTAAGGGTGTTCTTAATTAGCTCTCTATAATTTTTTTTTTGGAAATAACTCCTTAATCTTTAAAGCATTTGATCATTTCATCTTTCCAACCATTCCCACAAAAATCACAAAACTCTGATTTCTCTCTCTTTCTTCCTTTTCTTTGTTTTGAAGACTTTTCTGGGTTTTGTTTTATTTTCCGCGAGTGGTGTTTGTGGCAAGGTAATCAAACCCGGACCGGAGTCTAGACTGGTGGAGGTGGTGGGTCAAGGGTTAGTGGGTCAGCTCGTAGTCAACCCAGGGGCCAAACGGTGGGGAATAAAAAATTAAAAAATAATTTAGACTCTCATTGTTCAATTAAATACTAAATATTAATTTTTTTTTTGCCAACTAACTAAATATTAGTTCACTGCCTTAAATCACTAACAAAATATCATATACTCATCCAACATTCCTTGCAATTTATTTGACATATTGACATTATACTATCAATCCACTATCAAATGATATCAAAATCAGTAATCACTAAATATTCTTCACATAATAATTATCAAAATAGATAAATGATCACAAAATATTCACACTCATAGTACTTTAATAATTAAACTAATAGTTATTACCATTACAATTGTCATTAATTTCAACAAATATTGCTTTCTACCATTCATACAAAAAAATATTTTTTTTAAAAAAAAAGGCAACCCACTGACCCACCAGGTCACTCCCGGGTTGCACCGGGTCACTGAGATCCCGGGTTGGCATCAAACCCGGCCCAGTTGAGTGCCCGGGTTGGCGGGTTACGGGTCAACCCGGCCGGGCCGGGCCTGGTTTGATTACCATGGTTTGTGGCGTTGGCGGAACATAGAGGAAGAAGAGTGCGAGAACTGGAATCCATAGAGGTGGGTATCGAAAGTTCTAAGACTCTTCAGAATTTCACATTGTATATGAAGTGGGGGAATCATAAGCATGAGAGAGGAAGATGAGGGAGAAGATAATAATTGATCTGAAAAATGCGGCGAATAAGATGAAGGATGCAACTTTAGGGCCCCATTTGGTTCATGGAAAATTGGACGATGGAACCGGAAAATCAAGATTTTCCGCTGAGCTCTTGCGTTTGGTTGGTGGATCCTCCACATTATCCATTTCCATTGGTGAGAGATTTTCCTTTAAAGACAGGAAAATGGGTTCCCACAAAAAATGGTGGGAACCTATTTTTTGGCTTGCAGAGGAAGATGGTGGAAGAGAAGAAATACTATTTTGCCCTCCTTATCTTTGTTCTTCTTCTCCTTCAAAACTTCTTCTCTCTCTCCTTCTATTCTACTGCCGCTCAAAGATGATGAATAGAGAACAGATCTGGAGTTAGGTGAAGAAGATGAACAGAGATCTTGATGAAGATGTACAGTGGACGAAATACAACTTTTTTTTTTGCAGGAAGCATGAGGAGGAGAAGAAAAGATATGTTTACAATTTTTTTTTTGGCATTTCTTGCATTTATGCTTGTGGGTAAACACCTAAAAATTTGATTGTGTAATTATTGTATGTATATTCTGGGTAGTGAATTATGATGGGGGATTTTTAGAAATTTCGACATAAGTAAATTCAAATTTGGGCAATCAAATTTGAATTTGACACACTCATTTGCTATGGAAACAAGTTTCAAAATCAAGTTCGAAACATTAAAATGGATTTTCGAAATAAAAAATTGAATTTAGTTACGTGAATATAAATTGTTTTCAATTTTTATTTTATACTTACATTTACTATTTAGATTTACTGTTTAAGCCACAAAATTCTCACCATTTGATTACATTTTAGGCATTTTACTATTTAATTGAATTATTTATTTCACTTAATTATCAATTAATTAGTTAGATATAGTTTCAAATATTTTCAGTATCTAAACTAAAGTTATCTTGGTGGTGTTTTTAAAATATTACGTAATTACTTTTTAATCATTTTATATTAATTTTTTTAAATTAAAATATGTGTTTCTTTTATTTACCAATTTTTTATTTATTTATGTAAATTATAAATATTTTTTATTAAAATTTAATATTTATTGAAATTATAATTAGTAAAAATAATTTATTCATTTATTTTTATAATAATTTAAGTTTAAAATATTTTAAAATTTTACATTAGTGAGTTTCATTAAGAAATACTCATTGAAAGCAATATGGTCATTTGCATATAATTTCGAGTTTCCTTACCCATATTTTCAATCAACTAAATATAAAATTTTCCATTCTATTCATTTCATTTCCTATGTGTACCAAACGTGTCTACCTTCCTTTCTTTTCTTTTCCATTCTGTCATAATACTTTCTGTGAACTAAATGGGCTTAAGGAAAGAGGTGAGAGAGGAAGATGAGAACGAGGAGGAGCTTCTCTCTTCTTCTTCTACTTTGTCTTCTACGGCGGTGGTGGCTTTTTTTTTTCTGAGTTATCTTTTGGGTTGATTAGAATCAAATGAATAAATGTAAATGTTGAAGTGATTTAAAGAAGAGGGAGTAATTTCAACAAATAAAATTATAGAGAGCTGATTAAGAACACCATAAAAATATTTTTAAGTGGATTTGAAAATGAATTTTTTTCATTTTATTTTCTAAAATAGAGGGACTAATTTGCATGAATAAAAGTATAAGGACTGAACTATGACTGAGTCAAAAGTATAAGGATTGGGTTATACGGAGTCAAAGTATAAGGACTGAGTTACAATTGTATCAAAACTGTAAGGATTGAAAGATTAATTTTTCCAAATGAAAATATATGCATACGTCAACTCATCAACAATAATTTTCTATAAAAAAAAATAAAACAAGAGAATGTCACTTTTAATCTCCATTAATTGTTTTTCTTTCTTTTTTTTTTATAAAAGTCAGATTCTGTTGAAAGAAAGTAACATGATACTCCCAAATACTTATTATAGGCTTTAATTTAAATAAATAAATTACACATATAAAAAAGTTGGTTAAAATTGATTAAAGACAATAAATAATTACCTAGTTTCCAAAAAACATAACACCTTAATAATGAAGAGTAGGAGAGAAAATGAGTGAAAAATATATAAGAGGAAAAGCGGGAAAAAGAGATGAGAAACATATGTAATTGATTGGGATATAAAAAATTTACATTCAATGGTTAATGCACTGGCATGTCTTCAAAGCATGGCTTATGAAAAAGACTAAATTCATTCAAAGTGGGACATCAAATATATACCTTCAAATGTTGTAGTTGCTTCTTGATTGATCCATGTATTATGCTTATCTCTTTAATACTATTGGTGTTTGATTATGACCCTTCTCATTGGTTAGGGCGATGGTGGTCATTTCCTATATATATGCGAGGGACTGAGGGTAATTAATATATATTGACTTTTATTCTACATTCCGATTCTAATGATACAACCCATATCATTACAAGGAACAAAAAACCGGCTCGGCTCGGCCGGTTGGACCGGAAAACCAGCCACAGGTAATGAGAACCGAGCTAAGTAATACCCGTGGGGGGAATCAACCCGGAATATTCTGGGTTGATGCAACCCGGTGATTTGATCTATAGGCCTGTTCTCTCAAGCGCAACGAACGTCAGAGTTTGAAAGGTGTGAGATCTCCCAAACGCTATGGCGCTAAGAGATCGAATGGGAGAGATTGATGATCTCAGCAGAGAAGGTTCTCCTTGAATTCAAATCGAATGATTTTTTTTCCCAGCGTGAGTTATAAAGGGAGGAGAAGAACGAGATCTGCAACGATTAGATAGAAGAAGAAGAAGACGACGACTTCGTTACACCATCCACTTATCAGATAGTGCCACATCAGTGCCTCGATTTGGATCTGGCCAACACCATTATTGAAGGAAGGGTATTATGGAGATTTTGGAGAATAGGAATTATGAAGGAACCTGCCAAGGCTTTTTATTTTCTACATCATTCGCTCAGATAAGCAGCATTGAGAAACTATGGAAACAAGATCATAAGATAAATAGTTAAATATATTCCTATAAAATAATAAAAATCATTTTTATGCCTTGGATCTGGAATTTTGGGAGAAAGAAATAATGAATTTTGGCTCATGATGTCCCAGCTCCTAGTATTTTGGCTCCTAATATCTCATCTCCAATGAATTTTAATGAGTTGAATGATCTTGATAGTATTGATTGAAATATTGCAAGGAATTTGTGATAAACATCCTCAATGTTGATGTATTTTGTTTTTAGAACAATTAGACTTTTGTTGGATTTCCTTATATTTTGACATTAATGTTGGTGTGTTTTGTTATTAATTATTAAATTATATTATTTTAATGTGGCCGGGTCGACCCCGAGTCGACCCTCAGTTGAACCCTTGACCCTTGACCCTCCGCCTCGGCCGAGTCGATCCCCGGTCCGGGTTTTTGAACCTTGTATCATTATGAACCTGGCCACTCTCTAATGCTGCAGCCTCGGGAAGGAAATCATCAAATATATTTCTTCAAATGTTGTAGTTGCTTTCTGATTGGTCCATGTATTATGCTTATTTGGCTAAATCTCTTTAGTACTATTGGTGTTTGATTATGGCCCTTCTCATTGGTTAGTGAGATGGTGGTCATTTCCTATATATATATGTGAGGGATTGAGGGTAATAAATATATATTGAATTTTACTCTACCTTCCGATTCTAATGATACGACCCATATCATTATGAACCCAGCCACTCTCTAATGCTACAGCCTTGGGAAGGAAAAATGTGAGGAGTGCTTGAATTTTAAATTTTAAGACTCCTCATCCCTATGTTTCATTTTGAAACTCCCTCAGCCTTCAATCCCTCCACATGAATTTTCCTTCCCGAGGCCTCCTCTTTTTCTTCTTTTTTCTCATTCATTGCTCCTCCTCTTGCTGGTACAAGTGAGAAAAGCATGTTGTCTGTCTTCCCCATCTTTCCCACAAAATGCCTTCTTGATTCATGAATATCCACTCCTCACCACACTCACCGTCAATAGTCAATATTAGTATCGTAGGTAACCTCCTCAACCCATAAATTCCATTCTCTTCAATTCCTCTCTTATTCTACTAACTGTAATTAAGTTTCCTCATATTCACCCTAAATCTCAAGTCACTACCTTCCTAAATAATGCTTAGAAAATTGTTGCTGATTAAGACCAAGGATCTTTTTTAAATGTTTGATGTTCTCAGATTATAGGGTTGAAGGCGACGAGAATGGGAGCGTCAGTGGTTATTGTGTGTCGAATGAGGAATCGATGATGGTGCATTGTAGTTTGTTAGTGATTACGAGAACCATGAGGGTGAGTCTAAGGAAGCCTAGATTATGGTGCATCTTCATCCTTTTTGGATTGAGTAAGCAATTCTCCTTTCCTCTTTTTCTGGCATTTTCTTTTAACCATTTCAATGTGCAGGTTATTACACTACCATGAAAATCTTAATCCTTTTGAGATGTTTTGAATTAGTAGTTAAACAATAAAGCACCGCCACATGATGGTTGATCAGTAAAGTCCATGTTGTGCAGGTAAACCCCATCGTCAATGATGCCAACAAAAGCGGTGGCACTCCAGTCAAGAGGTGGGGTTATTTTGGCTTATTTTTTAAAACTTTGCTAACATTTGTCCATCTTCAATAATTTATTATAATTTAGAATACATTCAACAGAATGCCACTCCATATGACCATATGTAGGGTTCATGCCAAAGAACAATGGAGATATTTAAGCTATTTAAGTGTATTATATATATATATATTAACTTTTTGATTATTGAGCAGATATCAAATATGTTATAATTATGGATTGTAGAAAGGAATTGACTCTTTTTTATATCCTGCATCTTCAAATTTGATTAATTTTATGTTCAATGTGATTTCTTGAGTGTCAGTATTCATGCTTAGCAGAATGGTGCCATGTATTTAGTTTGCAGATAATGAGGATATGTAGATCCAATGGATACAAGCGAAGAGGAGAAACAACATGAAGGTTTTTGAATTTCTCAGAGAGTAAACATGGTATTCTATCAGTACTGATGCAATATTTGACATCCAGGTCGGACGCTATGTTAAAATTTTTATTTTTTACACATCTCTTTTTTTTATGAATATTACACATCTCTTTTAGATTGGGCTCTAAGTCTCAAACATGATGTGTTATGTGTGTGTGTGTGTGTGTGTGTGTGTGTGTGTGTGTGATTTAAAATGATGTTTAAAATATACTACTTCTACATGCAAAATTGTTCTTATGCATTGATTAAATTATATATATTTATAGATTTATAGAGATGGGAAAGCCATTGATTAAGCAAAGTAAAAGAAATAATGGCATTTTCAACTGAGCCCTGAATCTTTCATTTTGTTTAAAAACACTAAATAGCTAAACATAAAAACAAAGCAAATATCCATCTAAAACTAATTCATGAAGTAGAGTTTGCCAATATCTTTTCATATTAGATAAAGTGACTCCTCATGAAGCTCATACGTGTTAAAATTCAAATTTAAGCTTCCATATAAAAGCCAACAATTGCTGAACTTAAAATAAACAATATTACTGATGGACACATAGAAAAATAATAAATAAATGTAGCAAAGTTTAAAAACAACACGCATGCAGGATTCTACAATCTTTCATTTGATGTGGCAGCTTCTACACTCCTTTGGCGGTCTACAATCTTTCATTTAATGGTACGGCTTCTACAATACTCTTGGCGGTGGAAAATATGTCAAAGAAGGCTACAAGATCGTGTTCCAAGAGCTTCTATATGGCGGCAATTTTTTGCTATATATATGTGTGTGCACCCATGTGTGTGTGTGAGTGAGTTCTAAAAGTGTGAGAGTGCATTAGAAAGAAAGAGGAAGAGAGCAAAGCTCTTGTGTCTTGTAAAAGTGCTGAAGCACTTAAGAGAGAAAAATATAAAGAGCTCTATTTTGTGAGTTGTAATATGTTACTCATTGTGTAGTAAAAATGCTATTGTTGTCCACTACACTTCCGACAAGTGGTATCCGAGCCAGGTTCTTGCAAACACCAAGATGTCAAATATGTTCCGGTTTCAAGTCCCAAAATTAATGAAGACAAATTATGACAACTGGAGTATCCAAATGAAAGTCTTACTTGGAGAACTTGATTGTTGGGATTTGGTTGAAACTGGTTATGAAGTGCCAGCAAATGCAGCAGCTGAAGCGCCTCTATCAGATGAAAAAAAGAGTGCTAAGGAAAAATCGAGGCATGGCACTGAACGCAATTCATCAAAGTATCGATGAATCAACCTTTGAAAAAATTTCTAGAGCAAAAATGTCTAAGGAGGCATGGGAGATTTTGCAAAAATATCTTCAATTGCAAAATCTCTTCAAGGAGTAAAAAAAGGCTAAAAAGTTACGTTTGCAAACTCTTAGAGCTAAATTTGAGACGTTAAAAATGAAAACGTTAGAAAACGTGGATGATTATGTCACCCGGGTAAAATCGGTGGCTAATGAGATAAAGAGAAATGGAGAAACTCTCGATGATGTTAGAGTGATGGAGAAGACTTTGCGTTCATTGGCACAATTCAATTACGTGGTTGCCGCTATCGAAGAATCAAAGGATTTATCACAAATATCCTTTGATGAGCTTGTGGGTTCTCTTCAAGCCCATTAGAAAAAGATGAAGTAAAATGATGATTCTGAAAATCTGGAACAAGCTTTGCAAAGCAAGTTGTCTTTAATGAAGATAGAGCAAACAGCAGCCCTGGACAAAGTTCTGGCAACCGTGGAGGATTTAGAGGAAGAAATAAAGGTGGTTAAGGACAACGTGGACGTGGTTATCAACCATATGGTAGAGGACATTTAAGTGAGGAATATCAAACACCAAGTGGTAGAAGAGGAGTTCGTGGCAGAGGTCGAAGTCAAGGTCAAAGAAGATCTCAACAGGGATATAAATCCCAGATACAGTGTTATAATTGTGATAAATATGGTCACTATAGCTCTGAGTGCAGAACAGCTCCTAAACAAGAAGAAAGAAACCATGTTGCAACAATAGATGAAGAAAATGTGGAATCTTACGTATTCCTCACTTATAAAGAGATTCAAGAATCCAAGGAAAATATCTTGTACCTTGATAATTGTGCCAGTAATCATATGTGCAGTCAGAAAGAGTTGTTCGTGGAATTAGATGAAAAAGTTCATGGACGAGTAACCTTTAGAGATGATTCACACGCAGATATCAAAGGCAAAGACAAAATCATGATCACTCAGAAAAACGGGAAAAAGAAATACATAACCGATGTATATTATGTACCGAACCTAAAGAGCAACATCATCAGCATTGGACAACTTAGTGAAAATGGATATGAGGTGGTGATAAAAGACTGTTCATTAACCTTGAGAAACAAATATGGGAAATTAATTTCCAAGGTCAATATGACGAAAAATCGCCTTTTCACTATTGACCTCGAATCAGGAGAAGTGAAGTGTATGAAGACTTCTATTAAAGATGACTCGTGGCCAGAAATAAATCCACCAAATCATTTACATGAAGCATGGATGAAAGGGAAACAACACAAACAAAGCTTTGAAATTGAAAAATCTTGAAGAGCTATAAGACTGCTCGAGATTGTGCATTCAGATTTAGCCGACCCGTTTGACATACCATCTCTTGGAGGAAGCAGGTATTACCTAGCTTTTATTGATGATTTCAGTAGAAAAAGTTGGGTATATTTTCTTAAAGAAAAATCAGAAACTCTTGAAAAATTTAAAGAGTTTAAAGTAATGGTTGAAAAACAAAGTGGGTATTATCTGAAGATACTCAAATCTGATAGAGGAGGTGAGTATGCTGCAAACTTATTTGAAGACTTTGTTGAAGAAAACGGGATTATTCATCAAATGACTGTTAGATACACCCCTAAACAAAACGGAGTTGCGGAAAGAAAGAATTGCACTATTCTCAACATGGCAAGGAGCATGGTGAAAGGTAAGCACTTACCAAGAAACTTTTAGGCCAAAGCAGTTCATTGTGTGGTTTACCTATTAAATCGTTGTCTAACAAAAAGTGTGCAAAATATGACACCAGATGAAGCGTGGAGTGGTCAAAAGCCTGGGGTTGGACATT
Organism: Mimosa bimucronata; assembly: GCA_037074515.1. Classification (NCBI taxonomy): domain Eukaryota; kingdom Viridiplantae; phylum Streptophyta; class Magnoliopsida; order Fabales; family Fabaceae; genus Mimosa; species Mimosa bimucronata. The sequence goes on from CM073446.1 coordinate 12,064,500, forward strand.
TAAAGATTTTTGGGTGTATTGGATATGCTCATATTCCTGAACAAGTCAGAAAGAAGCTAGATGATAGAGGTGTATTTTCATCTGCTATGATAAAAGAAGCAAAGCTTACAGATTGTATAATCCTCTCACGAAGAAGGTGATAATCTCAAGAGATGTCGAGTTTGATGAAGCTGACTTTTAGAGATGGAGTGCAGAAGAAAAGAAAGTTGAAGGTTTATTCTTTCGTGATGATAATGAAGATAATTCCATCGCTCACAATAATGAAGGAAATGGCCAAAGTCCTCCACCAAGTCCAGTTGCAATAACTCCATCAGCATCACCAAGTAGCAGCAGTAGCTCAAGTGAAGGTCCCACAAAGACACATAGTCTCATGAGATTTATAATGACACTGAACCTATTGAGACATCTCTTGACTATTCCTTATTTTGTTTGATGGCTGAATGTAATCCAGTGACATATCAAAAAGCTGCTGAAGATGGAAAATGGAAGGCTGTGAAAGAAGAAATTAATGCTATCAGAAGAAATGATACATGTGAATCAACAAATTTGCCAAAAGGACATAATCCAATAGGAGTCAAATGGGTGTACAAGACGAAAACCAACAAAGAAGGGCAAGTGGAAACGTACAAAGCAAGACTCGTTGCCAAAGGATATTTGCAGAAATATGGAATTGGTTATGATGAAGTGTTTGCTCCAGTAGCAAGAATTGACATCGTGAGGCTTCTCACAGCACTTGCAGCACAAAACCAGTGGAAGATTTATTAGATGGATGTAAAGTCAACATTTCTAAACGGCTACCTGGAAGAAGTTTATATCGAGCAACCGCCTGGATATATAAAAAAGGGGCAAGAAGACAAAGTCTATCACCTCAAGAAAGCCTTATATTGATTAAAGCAAGCTCCGCATGCATGGAATACCAGAATTGATGAATACTTTCAGAAGAATGGATTTGTGAAAAGCCCATACAAGCATGCCTTATACACGAAGAAAAATAAAACTGGAGACATCATCATCATGTGCCTATATGTGGATGATATGATCTTTACCGGAAACAATCCAGGTATGTTCAATGATTTTAAGAAAGCTATGACTAAAGAATTTGAAATGACATAGGTGAAATGTCATACTTTATTGGAGTTGAAATGAAACAAATGAGAGATGGCATATTTGTGTCTCAAAAGAAATATGCAGAGGACATTTTAAGAAAGTTCAGACTACAAGACTGTAGGCCAGTAACCACGCCAGCAGAACCAGGCATGAAGTTAAGTATTGATTCAACACGTGAGCCAGTGAATTCAACGTTGTTTAAAAGCATTGTTGGAAGTTTAAGATACTTGACTATCTCGAGTCCAGATATTATGTACGCAGTTGGACTGGTTAGTAGATTCATGGAGAAGCCAATATAGGATCACTGTATTGCTGCAAAGAGAATTTTGAGATATATCAAAGGTACAGTGGATCATGGTCTATTTTACACACATTCTAAATAATCAAAATTAGTTGATTACTCAGACAATGATTATGGGGGAGACTTGGATGATTGAAAAAGCACATCTGGATATTTATTCCATCTTGGCTCAGCAGCATTTTCATGGTCATCAAAGAAACAACAAATAGATGCTTTATCAACCTGTGAAGCAGAATATATAGCCACTGCAGCATGCACTTGTCAAGCAATTTGGTTAAAGAATATTTTGAGTGAATTGTCCATTACACAAGAAGGACCAATCACAATATATGTTGACAACAAATCCACCATCTCGCTCGTAAAGAATCCAATATCTCATAGCCGAAGCAAGTACATCGATACAAAGTATCATTTCATTTGTGAGCAAGTGAAGAACAAGAAAGTGGAATTAGTCTACTGTAGCACCGAAGACCAGTTAGCAGACATATTTACGAAGCTACTGAAAGAGAATATATTTCATATGCTCAAAAGGAGACTCGGAATGATGAGCTTAATTTGAGGGGGAGTGTTAAAATACAAATTTAAGCTTCCATATAAAAGTCAACAATTGATGCACTTAAAACAAACAATATTACTGTTGGACACATAGAAAAATAATAAATAAATGTAGCAAAGTTTAAAAACAACAGGCATGCAAGATTATACAATCTTTCATTTGATGTGGCAGCTTCTACACTCCTTTGGTCTACAATCTTTCATTTAATGGTACAGCTTCTATAATACTCTTGGCGGTGGAAAATATGTCAAAGAAGGCTGTAAGATCATGTTCCAAGAGCTTCTATATGACGGCAATTTCTTGCTATATATGTGTGTGTGCACCCGTGTGTGTGTGTGAGTGAGTTCTAAAAGTGTGAGAGTGCATTAGAAAGGAAGAGGAAGAGAGCAAAGCTCTTGTATCTTGTAAAAGTGCTGAAGCACTTAATTGAAAGAAAAATATAGTGAGCTCTATTTTGTGAGTTGTAATATTTTACTCATTGTGTAGTAAAAATACTATTGTTGTCGACTACACTTCCAACAATACGAAGAGCACTGAATAGTAGCTTTACATAAATCTCATAAGTCTATGTAAGAGTTATGTGCCTTTTGACTATGCATTTAATCTCCAACCTTGCTAATGAGAGAATTCGTGAGTTGCATGTTGCTGCAAAGTTCGTATCGTGTTAGTTGCTACTAGACTTTTAAAATAACTTGAGAGAAATGGTTCTTGCAATACTAGGACAATATGTATTATCACCACATTGAGTTTTATGGGTCTATTTAATTCAACCAAGAATGGAGCTTAAAAAGTATTCTCCAAACGGTGGGACATTATAGTTAATTTTGCTTCGAGGCCTAACCATTATGTCTAATCTGGGCTTTCATGTTTACCTCCACATTTACTACTGTTGGGATGGAGGCCAGTGGAGTAAGCAACATGAAATTTTCCATGAATGCTTGCTTACTGATTGGAACATTAGATGGGGCTAATATTTAAATAATGGAAGAGGTTGGAGTAGCCAACTTCCTCTTTCGTGCCAAAGCTCATGAAATTGCTCGGCTTCGGAAAGAATACTTATGTTAGTGAGAATTTTTTTAAAGAAATGATAATGATAGAGAATTGATTGGAAAGAGTGATAAATTTATATTTACTTCCAGTCCTTGTGTGCATTTGTTCTAGTGCACAGTGGGCATTGATGCCACATGCCACAATCACTTCTTGAGATATTTGGTGTAGAGCACATGGGTACCATTTTTAATACCATTGCTGTAGCAAGTTGGCTTGAATATTATATGCTTAGTGAGAGTTGTTGGATTATATCTTCGACAAGCATGCCAATAAGGAAGATAATGCATCCTTTGACATCCACTATATCATGACATCTTTTTAGAATCGGGCAGGTGTGACTTTTGTTACCATTTTGGTTGGTCTGTACTTATAAAAGTGGAGGATGCCATAGATGTTATTGATCCTTTCTCCCTAAACTTTTATAATTGCTCCACTTTTAATATATCAAGTTGCTAATTGCACCACTAAAAAGTTTAGGGTTTTTATTGTACTTCACCAAATAGTTCTGGGTGTTGGGTGTGCCTTAACCCAATATTCTATGCCTAAAGCAAATTGGCTCATGGAAAATGGGATTAAATTTTAAAATTTAAATGTCAAAAATATCATTTCCAATGTAAAACATTAAATATATTTGCTTGGTGATGAGATATCCTCCATTTTTTCACATTTTTTAACAATATCCCAAACCATTATATTGTGCTCCCTCCAGTCTTAAATATAGTATCTATTTGGGGATATGAGATTGGTTCTAAATATAAAACCTCTTTCTAATTGTTCCCAACTTTTTCCCAAATTATCCCTATTAATGGTCCTCAATAATAAATAAATAAGAGAGTGAGAGCGGGAATAAAAGTAAATGGTCATGTTGCATTGGTAATATTACTTAACTAACACTCTTAATCTAATCAAATTAGATAAATAGGTCTAATATTTATGACCGTAGGGAGTACTACGTTGTGTTAATATCCACTACTTATAGGCTTTCAATTTTAGGTTGGGTTGGGTTTTTTGGTTTTTTGGGGGGGGGGGGGGTTGATTTTCATCGTAGTTGAAATGTTACCTACATTTCAAATTAATTTTACTATAATGTTCTCATTAGCTATAATTGAAAAAATGACCTCGGGTAGAAAACCATGATTTTTAAGAAGCTATTTTTTTCTACTTTTTTAAAAACTTATTCTCCTAAATCTATTTTCTAACACCATTTTTGTAATTATTTCTTCATAAACTATTCTTCAAAAGTTCATCCACACGCATGCTTATATTATTGACTTCTGATTTTCAAAAAGTACCTTTCATCTTTAGTTCCATTCATATTTAATCCGTCCTTGCAACATATGGGGTTTTAGATAAACCATACATTTGAAATGGGTCAATTTCTTAGGATACCTTAAAAATCTCGAGGTTATAAACAATATTTACACTTTTTGTTTAATTTTCTCCAAATTTAATACTTCCGTTCAAAGCACGGGGTTGTATTCTAGTTTTTCCCATAAGAATAGCTGAAGCAAAGTGAGGTCTGCTACAAGGAAAGGGGGAAAAACATAAGCACACATGCATAAGCAAGCCCGAACACTACAAGAAAAAAGGCAATGAAAAAACAAAAACAACTATTGGTAAAAAAAACAACAAAAACAACCATCAACAGAGCATATATAAGCAAGCACCAACTCTAATGCATCTCCCAGCCATTAATGTTGCATAGGGAAGGATCAACACAAGCATAAAGTCAAATGAGGGTTTAGATCTAAAGGAAGGGGATAGTCATTCACAACATAGTGAATCAATATTTGAATCCTCATTGGAAAGATGATACATTTAGTGTACAATAATGCCTCGAACAAGGTTACTCCTGATAGAAGGATACCTGTACTCATCAAACTAAGAAGAAACAACACAAAGCCTAAAAGAAGTTAACTGCACCCAAGATTAGCATGAGTGCAAATAGTGAACCACCCTAAAAGGCCGTTCAAAACCTACAACTTCCAAAGGAGAAAGAGTTTGTTTCTAAGAGAGAAACGTAGAAGCAAGTTGGTTGACACAAGGTTTATATAAGCTGCTTATATGTCATTTATTTCTTTTTTATTTCATTTCATTTATTTTTAGTTTTTGATAAGCATGTGTATTTTTCCATTAGCTGTAATGACGTTTGGAGTATTGTCGTCATGTCAAGTATTAAATGCAACATGTGTTGGGTCCCTTCTTTGCAATGTAAATTGTTTCATTTATTTATTTTTACCACACACTGTGGTTAATTATAATGAAAACCAAAAAAGAGAGGTCCGTTTTATTTTTTTAGCCAGATAAGAGAGATCCGTTTTAAAAATTATATGAGATGGCTCATGCAAATGAAGACTTTGTTTGTTAGACATTGATATACTTTTCCTTGGGCTATTAATAGTGCATGAGCTTATTAGTTATTGGGCTTCATTGGACCCAAAAGGTACTTGAGAGTCTTATAATGGTATTAAACTATTCATGGACCAATAGCATGATACTTTCGCTCTAATCTTTGTTGGCAAAGAAAATACAAAAATAAAAACAACAACAAATCAACAAATCAAGGGGGTTGGATTAATGGAAGGGGTTAATCCCTCATAATGTGATGAACTAAAATTTGAATCTTTGCTGAAAAAGGCACGCATATTTAGTGTCTAACAGTGCCTTAAATATAATTTTCTCCAACATTATCGCGTTGTCATTATTAATACTTAATCCTATATATTAAAGAAGCTCATCATCTTATGTTTTTTATTTTTGAAAACTTTTGGGGCTCAATCCAACCCTTTTCAGATACTTAAGGTCATTTAACTAAAACATATATGAGCTAAAACAATTCAACTTATGTACTCCCTCCATCCCTTATTATAAAAGCTAAGGTGGTAAAGTCACACAGATTAAGGAAGTGGTTGAGAGAGATAAATATATCTGAAATAATTTTTTTTTCAAGTTTGCCCTTATTTATAATTGAGTATATAAGAGAGAAAAATGTGATAACAGTGTTATGCATGAGTATGAAAGAGAATGTAAATAGAGAAAATAATGATGGGTAAAGTGGGAAAAATCTCATTAAATGCTTTGACAAGTTTAGCCATATTCTTATAAAAAGGGACAAAATCATTTAAATTTTTGTCTCTTATATATAGGGATGGAGGGAGTACTTAATTATAAGATATATGAAATTTCATTGTCATATGATGAATGGAGTTTAAAAGGATTTCTTCTCCACCATAGATTCTCTTCTCTATCCACCATTTTTCATTGTCTCTATATTCCTAGTATCTTGGTGGAAGCATATGCCATCTCTTTGTATCTCTCCTATAAAGCAAAAAGAGGTTTGTTCATTTTTTTATACTTGGTGTCATACATAAAACTTTCTATGAATATGGTTAACTTGATCTTTTCAAGGCATAATAGAGCAGGCTAAGATGCTTTGGTATAAGATTGGGACATCTCCATTAACTTTATGCCCTAACAAGTTAACTAATGTGTTCATTCCTATTTTTTTTTAATAAAACTTGGATAACATTACTTCAAAGAACTCAGCAAATTACATGGGAGATACATCCTTATTTGATGTTCCCTCAACAAAGTCTATGGGAGGGTCAACAAACCAATAAAAACTATCGTCTAAACCATGGGATAGTTTAGCTAAATGATCGGTAAGAGAAATGTCTTCCATGTAACAATGCCTAACTACAATTCACAACTCCTTATTGAGGAGATATCTCACATCTTGTACAGTATCTCTATGAAGGTGGACAACATCACAACCTCAAATACATAGGTTGATAGCCTCAATACAATCATAAAAAACCACAATGTCCCTGTATCCTTTGTTCCAACATAATTGCAACCCATTCCTAAACTTTTATATAAGCATGTTTGTTATTTCTAAAAATTAAATACTCCCTTCGGTCCTAATTATAAGATCAAATTTACTTTTTTGTGGAGATTAAAGAAGCAAAATAGACCTCTAAATTTTAACATATATTATATATAACAAGATGTAAATCCCCGTGCGTTGCATGAGTTATATTGTTTATTCTATATTTCCTATCTTATTTTCCATTTATTGAGTTTCTCTAAAGAACTTAATAGTATCTTGAGTTTGTATAGGTTAAAATAATAAAATCATATAGAATTTTCGCTGAATTTAATTATAGTTAGTTTGATACTAAATTGGGTGATTTGCAAAATAATAAAAAAATTTATTTTTTTAATTTCAACATAAAAGCATACACGACAATAATTGTATATTCTAAACATCATTTATTTGGTACACTTTAAAAATGTATGTCATATCTATAATATGGAGAAAATCAAGATTGTAATTCGTGAATATATAGTATGTAAATCCTTTGAGAGCTACTATGCTATAGATGGCATATTGTAACATCCTAAAAATTTAATTAAGGATTAGTGGGAATAAACAGGAATTTATTAATGAGAAATGATGGATTATGAGAATATTTGAAAGATTTTGAGGTGTTTTTGAGGATTTTAAAGGACTAGTTTTTCCCTTATTTGGAGGATAACAATTTTGAAGAAATTATTTTTAAGGCTCAAAAGAGGTTATTGTGGGAGAGAAGGAAATGTTACACATATGATGGTTGATAAAACTTCTCTTATTTCAAGGCACCATACAACTCCATTCACTTTTTGAGCAAGACTTAAAATCGAATGGGTCTTATATTATTTTTTATTAATAGAGATATTTTAGGTTAAGTACCATATTCGTTACAAATAAATAACTCTAGTAATTTCTATACTATTTTTAATTTAATTTTAGCATATAGAACATTTAAATATTCAAGGGTTAATGTGTGTCATCTATTTTAGGTGCATTCAGTGCCCTAAAGTTATTTGTAATGTAATTTCACCCCAAAAGGGATTTGTTAGATAAATTCAGTTCAAATGTTGGTATATGGAATGTCAAGGGGTTGGTTCACTTTTTTTAAGATAATACTTTCCTTTTCAAGGAATGTGAAGTGTTATGACCAACTCTTGCTGCCCAAGCCTTTCATTATTGATTAATTGTTCAATTAAATGTGAAATTAATTGTTAAATAAATTTAGCTTTTTTTATAGATAACACCCCTATTCAATGGAATGTGAAAGGGTGTGGCTCATGCCTTTAGACATCCAAATAATGATTCTTTTGTCATTATTAACCATATTAATAATAAATAACTTTTATGAATTGGTATGCACAAAAATATAATAAAAATATGAAATTAACTAAATAATAATTACATTTTTTTGAACTTATATTTGTAATAAAAAGATCAATTTTATTGAACAATCTCAATTCAATTAAATGATTCATTAATAATTAAAGGTTTGAGAAGCCGAAAGGTATAGCAAAAACTTTTCACATTTATTTGAAAATGAGAGTATTATCTTCAAAGAAAAATCCCAATATTTTTATATTTTGTACAACATTTAAATCAAATTTATTTAACAACCCTTTTCACATTCCAATAATAAGCTCTTTCACAAAAAAATTATACAAAAATAAAGTGCATTATTATTGATTTGAAATGACTTAAGATTACTACCAAGCCCTTTCAACTCCCAAATAAAAATTGTTAAAAAAATATCACATCTTGTGGCTAAGCATACCATCTATTCTCTCCTAAGAAATATAGCAAGCATAATAAGCACATAAATCTTATGTAAGAGGGGATTATGTTATCACTGCCAAGTAGTATTGTGTATTGAGTCTAACTTTCAGGATTTACATATATACTCATTTTGATACCTGAAGAAAGGGGAAGAAGACACAAAATCAATTAGCTGAAAAAAGAAAGAAGAATGATTAAACAAAGCACAAAAAGAGAAATAAAACAATACATGTTCATAACAATTCATCCTAATATCATAAATAAAAATGGAAGAAAAATATTATCGTAGATTATAAAATAAAATTGGAAGAAGAATAGAGGAACAACGATAACTATTTCAACGCATCAATCTCCATATCTTCGGAAAAATAGAAAGGAAAATGATAAAAAAAAATTATAAATTGAAGACAACATAAGAAAATGAACAGTTAAAATACAAAACAATATAAATATGAATCGAACAAACAAAATACAAAAGGTTGACAAGAAGAGGAGTAAGAGACAAGTCCACAACAAAAAGTTTACATAGAATTCAAACAACTATGTATAGAAAAAATTAACCAGTAGATTATATAAATATAAATCGAACAAAAAAAGTACAAAACGATTGATAAGAAGAGGAGAAACATCATTGGCCTAAGAGATATCAGATAAGTCCACAACAAAAATCTTATATAGAATCCAAACTACAACTATGTAGAGAAAAACATAACTGCTACATGGTGAAGGGTCATCTTAAATGACACTCATAATCATAAAATAACTACATTAAGTATTGGAATGTGAATAACCACTTAAGTAGAAGATGAAGAGAATTAAACAGTTAGTTAACGGTGTTAAGTCGGGATGACTATGAGATAAAGAGAACTAACGGAAGACTAACGATGTTATCACAAGATTTATAGATATATATTGATTGGATTATATGTTAGTTTATAAGTAAAATTAATTAGTTTTGAGAAAAAAAAGTTAAATATAAAAAATTTAAAGTGTTTTGTATCTTTAGTTTCTCCAAAAAGTAAACTTGATCCTATAATTAGGACATGAGGGAGTACTTGGTGGTCCCTATTTCAAGTCACCATTAATACTAAAAATTCAAATCTAACTTTTCAAAATGCTAGTTTTTACCAATTGACCTTTAAGGTTTTATTGTCATTTCATAAAATAACATCATTTCTTAAACTGAGTTTGTCATTAATCTCTCGACAATACCAACATTTATAATCAAAACTTAACTTTTCAAAATATGAGTTGTGTTATCTAAATTTTTGTTGTCATTTCATATCATAAAAGTTATTTTTTAAAATCAACGAGCAGTTGATCAAGTTGGTAAGTGGACTCGCCCCAGTAAAGATAAGACGTTATCTTCGAATCCTGAAAAAATGTCTTGTTTAAAGAAGGGGACAACCTCGTCTATGTGGGCAGCATGCCTACCCTTCGATTCTGAATTAGTCGGTTGCCAATAGACACTAGATTAGCATACGGTGTTTAAAAAAAGTTATTTTTTAAAGTGTAGCAGCCATCATATTAAGATAAACCTTTTTCAATTTTTTTAAGCTGGTCAATATTGCAGTTTCGATCCCTGTCAATGGCACCCAACACTCATAGCTAATTTTTCTTTGACCAATAACACCCATATATAGCTAATTGATGGAGGGATTTTGTTTTCTTTTACAAGAGCACTATCGTCATTTCACAACAAAAATTATAGCTTAACAAGTTATTCCCTCAAGAACTGTTCATAATTAACATTCTCCAACATAGGTTTGGTTTTAAATATATACAACAATTCCTCTTTGTCTGAAAATTAAATACTTCGTTCGGTCCTAAATATAAAATATAGTTAACTCTTTCAGAAAATCCTTATAAAGAAATAAATCACTTATAAATTGATTTACTTGAATTTTTCTTCAAACTAATTTTTTGATTTATATACTAATATATAATCTAATAATACATTATATATATTATGATTAACTAATTTATTTTGTTTCTTTAACATCTCTAAAAAGCAGTTAACTAGATCTTATATTAAGGAACAAAATGAGTACATTTTTTCACTTTTATCTCATATTAGTTTCATGTAATCCTCATATCTCTTTTTCACTCTTTCTCTCCTATTTTTTTCTCATGAATAAAATTATAATTGAAATATATATTCACACATATATAACGAACACGCATATTGTTTTTTTTCGCTAACTTTAGTGATTTATCTTCCTTTCGTAACAATTGTAAAGAATTCTGTAGCCATTTAATAGACTCATATTCTCTCCATTGAGATTTCTGTCTATTAAGATAAAACTGATGTTGTTTTATTGAAAAAAAAAAAATTGAGCCATTGAGGTAGCACATCTTCCAAAATCAATCCTTTGTGTCTTTGAGATTAAAATGGTTTTCCCACCCATTTGAATTAGTTTAACGGAATCAATAAGATTGAATGAAAAACTGTCCAATTAATATTAAGTTACTTTAAGAATATTTTAAAAGAAGCGACATAATTTTAGTAGGAGGGAAACCTCAATGTAGACGTTGCAATCCAATTTTCACACGTTTTTAACACATTGGAGTAATAGAAAATTAGAGATATCAGAAAGAAAAATAAAAAATATAGTCATTAATAACTTGAAAGTTGAAACCATATTTGCATATTCTTCTTGTATTGTTATCCCACGTGTCACCCACAGCAAATCAAATATCACCGAAAAAGTTCCATTCTTCTAACGGTAGGTTTCCTCAGTTTGGCGCCACACAGAAGAAGAAACCTTCATCTTCAACCTTCCTTCCTTCCTTCCTTCAACTGTATTATGAGATTTCACTTTCACAATTCACACCATCATCATCAAACCCTAGAAATGGAGCTCCATCCTCCAAACCCTACTAACTCTTACCCAATCTTCAAGAATACCAAACCCTTCTCCTTCCTTCCTTCCTTCCTCTGTAGCCCAAACCAAAACCCCAAAACAATCCTTTTCCTTCTTCCCCACAAGATTCCCTCCTCAAAGCAAAGCATCCTCCATTGTTATATCTCCCTCCTTATCACCAACCATGCCTCAAAATCAATCAATCTCCATCCCTCAATTTCATCAAAAAAATGGCGTCCCAAGAAAACCCTACACTTCGTACCCTCATCAAGCCTTTCAATTATTCCAATCGCGTTCTCCTGAAAACCCTAATGTATCGCGGCCATGTAAGGCGTGAATTGATTGGCCAGAGGGCTGTGATTGGTGGCTGGGTTAAGTCTTCTAAGGAGGAGAAGAAGCCGTTACCGTTACCGTTACCGTCGATTCCGGCGCCTTCTCCACATGGTGATAAAAAGAAGGTTGATGAGGGTAAGACTAAGGATGTGACATGCGTTGAGATTATTCAGTCTAAGATCCCTTTGATTCGAACGATTTTGGAGGTTTTTGGTGGGTCTGGGCATGCTCCTCGCAAGAAGAACGAATCTGTGACTCATCCTCCCCTGCATTCCATTGTGTATCTTAAGGTCACGGATGGCTCCACTGTTGAGAGTCTTCAGGTGCATATATTTATGAATTTATGAATATACATATTCCTCCGTTATTATAGGATTAAATGTCATATTTGGTCCGGAAGTAAGCAAGGTGTATCATATCTGACTCGAAAGTATTTTTTTATCCAATATTGTTCCGGAAGTGTGCAAAGTGTATCATATTCACCCTTTACCCTTAAAAAAACTCGCGTTGGCGGTTAAATAATTGACATTGACCGTTAAAATTTTAACGGTAAAGTGCAAATATGATACACCTTGCACAATTTTCGGACAAAATTAGACCAAAAAAATACTTTCGGGACAGATATGATACACCTTGCACACTCCGGGGCAAATATGACCTTTAACCCTTAAATATAAGAGCCAATTGATTTTTTTTTTTTTTTTGAAAAATTGAGGATGCTAAACGAGCCCCTTGATCGTAACATATCTTGTGTATTATTAGATTATATGTTAATTTATAAGTCAAATAAACTAGTTTAGAGAAAAATTCTGGCAAACCAATTTATAAGTATCTTAGCTTTCTTAAGATTTTTTTTTTTTTTTAAAAAAAAAAAGAGTCAATTAGGTCCTAGTTTGATCATTGGGAATATATATGCCAGTTTTCAGTAAAATGCTACTGCATTGTATGTTTTCTGCAAATTTTGAGACTAACTTATATTAAAAAAAACATTTAGGGTACAAACAATGGAAGATAGATTTTCTTTTTCTCGGGGAACAAATTATATACTTAATGAAAATGCTTAATTGCGTACTTGGTGGACTGAATTTAAATGAAAGTGCAACTGATTCTGTTATGTATGTTGGTGCCTTGAAAGATTTTGTAGGTTTCTGCAAATGTCCTTCTCATGCATGTATAATCATGTGCAATTGTTTACTTAAGGAATCTGTTAAGGCCAATCTAGATAGGTACTTGCACTGCGTGTAAAGTAAAAAAACTTGGTTATATGTATCAACTTTTCATGTCAATAACGAAAAAATAGCGAATACCTAATAGTGGAACCACTCAAAATATTAATTTTTTTTTCCTTTGGACTAGAACTAAATCTTGGAAAGAAGAATTATATGGTACTTCAAGAATTGCCTTAGGTGAAACCCATTTTTATCATATGTTCTAATCCAACTTTGTTAGAACAAGCAAATAAACTGAGAACTTTATCACTTTTGTGCCTAAAGTAACAAGCTTAGGACTCAAAGGAGCGCATTTGATCTGTACGTGATTTAGATTATTATGTTTCAAATTAATATTCGTAATGTTTTAGGTGGTTGTTGATTCATCACTGGCTTCCCCGAGTATGCTACTGCCTACAGGAACCTGTATATTAGTGGAAGGTGTATTAAAGGAATCATCAGAAAAGGGAATGGTGGTTATTAGGCTTGAAGCTGACAGAATTCTCCACATTGGTACTGTAGAACCTGACAAGTATCCATTTACAAAGAAGCGATTGCCATTGGATATGTTAAGGGATTTCTCCCATTTTCGGCCTCGAGCGACTACGGTGAATCTGAATATGATATATATATATATATATTTGTTTGAATTCTTCCTGCTTATCAGTCTGTCGTTAACTAGATTTTTTTCTTCTTCTGTTTTTCGACATGTTGGATTTTCTGACAGAGAATTGCATATTACTTTCATTTCATTTGTTCTTTATAAACTAGCATATACAATGTATTGCATATTTATGAGAGATGATAACTATTTCATGATTAGGTGGTCTGAAGAATTTTGTTTCAGTTGTAATTTCTATGTGCATATATTATTCAGCCACATCTGGCATTTTATAGAATTTGCTACATGTTTTTTTTTTCAAAAAAGTAATCTTACTAGGTATAAATAAATCTAATTTCTATCCAGCTAGGTCAAGTATGTTCTGCCTGCATTTATACTTTTAAGCTTTAATAATTGATATTTTTTTTCTTCAGCTCCTATATCAGTTATTTTAAGACTAGAGTTTTCAAATGGACCCTACTTATACTCCATCATCATTCATGTTTATTAATAATAGAGCTAGCTTGTGATATAATAACATGCTTGTAGTTTTAATCTTATATTTATTATGCTTTAGATCTCTATCATGATAAGTATATTATGGAAGAAATATGAATTTCGTTTATACTCATATGATGTGTTGGATATGTATCAGGTGGCATCTGTCATGCGAATTCGTAGTGCCCTCTCTTTTGCTACCCACTCATTTTTTGATCAGAATACATTCTTTGATGTGCAAGTACCAATTATAACTACATCAGACTATGAAGGATTGGGCAAAATGTTCTCGGTCGCTTCCCTGGGGCAGAAAGAAGACAAGGAGAAGCTAAATACCATTGATGAGATTGAAGGCATTAAACTTGAAACTGTGAAGGCGGCTGTAAGAGAGAAAAGCAACCTAGTCGAAAACTTGAAACGAAGTGATAGTAACAGGGAAGCACTGGTTGCTGCAATTCAGGACCTGAAGAAAACTAATGAACTGGCATCACAGTTGGAAGCAAGAGGAAAGTCAAAATCAGCATCTTCATTTAAGGCTCATACTAAAGTGGATTCTTCTGAAGAATTTTTCTCTTGTCAGACATATTTAACTGCTTCTGGTGGCTTACATTTGGAGACCCATGCCTGTGCTCTTGGAAATGTCTATTCGTTTGGACCTAGATTTCAAGCAGATAAAACAGATTCTTCAAAACAAGCTGCAGAAATGTGGATGGTTGAGGCTGAAATGGCTTTTGCTCTGCTTGAGGTATCCTTTCATTATTTGACATTGCATCATAACAGTACATTTTTATAACTAACATCTATGAAATGTACAATTTATTATGTCACATACTTCTATGTGCTTTTTAAATCCAATTACACAAAATACTAAATTATTACTGAGTATTTTCCACTTGACTGGGGCTTTGTTCTAGCAGATTTGATGATGTTTGGGTTCTACAAGATTTTCTTATGATATATTGGATGAAGGAGAATAATATAAAAAAGAGACAATTACAGTAAGGTCCCAAGTAAGAAATTTAATATCAAACAGGTCTATTGACCACTTCTTCACTTGTTAACCAAGGCTATCTCAGTTGTCAATAGTTACCATTAACAACAACTTGGGACCCCTCTGAAATTAAATCTCTTACTTGGGACCTTACTGCAAATGGCTTGAGGTGTTTTAGTTTTTTGAACCAATGCTTCATCTATGAAGATAAGATTGGGCAACTTGAGTTGTTTTTTTGAAATGATATGCCTCTCAAAGTTTGTGAACTGAGGATCACTACAACTTATTAAACAGGATTGATTCAAATTTTACCATTGTCCTTAACTTCTATGTTTGACTGGCTCCAGAAAACTTAGCTTGTGAATAGCATCTACTAAAAATTAGTAATTGGTCCTGGCAACCTTTGATAAAATGTTGTGGAAAGAAAAACTATGCTGCTCATATTCAACTTGAGGAAATATTTGTGTACAAAAGTTATAAAATTAATCATTCTTTCATCAAATTGATTATGTAAGGAAAACTGTGGTGTTGGGATTTGGGCCTATGCCTACATATTTCCATCGAGCTAGATGTCAGCAATGACATCCATCTATCCTTGTTTCGTTTTTTTTTTTTTTTTTTGTGAAATTTATCTTCAAACATCACTATTGACATGTCATGCACTTCACCTTTGCTGTGTCATGAAAAAATATTCTCAGTTCCCCTGTTTTTCAATTAGAATTTGTTTTTCCTCTTTGTTGATTTGAGTCATTTGCTAAATTTTGAGTCCAATTCTTACTTGTATATTAACATTTATTATTATTGGGTCACTCAAATATAATGATCAAGAATTGAGTTTATCAGATGAAATTTCCACCACTAACTTCCAAATTATTAGAAGTTCTATTCTTCTTGGAACCTATAACATAATACAGAAAATTCAAGTCAGAATTTGTCTACAGTTTGCCTATGTAATTTTTTCTTTATACTGTGGTTGGAATTGGAAGGCCCTGTCAACATTGTTTTTTAATTTGTATTTTCAGGATTCCATGCATTGTGCTATTGACTTGTTCACATACCTATGCAAGTGGGTTCGGGAAAATTGCGATGAAGATATGAACTTTGTTGCCAAAAGAATCGATAACGCCTGCATCAATCGCCTTCAGCAGACCATATCAGGCCCCCCTCAAATTGTATCCTACAAGGATGTGATTGATATTTTGAGAAAGGTACGCTGTCACATGCTTCGTGATCCAGTTCCTAATAAGAGAGCTAGAAAACTAATTTGGATATTTTAAGGAGATTAGTTAAAGTTAGTTATATGTAACAAATGCATGTTGATTTTTCTAAAATGCCTTTTTGGATAATGTGCATTGTAACTACCTCTTGATGAAAACTCTTTACTACGAGCAATCAATAGAGATATTTTGGGGAAAAAATTATAAATTTGAGAGACAAAGTAGGTTTTGAGGCCTTAAATTTAGGACAAAAATAAGCTCACTGTCTAGCTCTTATATTTAGAACTGAAGTAGTAGCATGTTCATAACTCCCCTTTTATGTTATGTTTCATCTCCTTCTCTCATGGGATAGATTAGACTTAGCCTTGTCATTTAATTATTTTCCCAGGTCACAGACAAGAAATTTGAAACAAACATCCAATGGGGTGTTTCCCTTACTACAGAACACCTGAGGTATGAATATTCTCATGATAAATTCTGGTTTTGCGCATCTGTCAGAAGTAGAGTTGTCTCCACCAATTTAGTTACTGACCATTCTGTTCCATGGCAGCTATTTGGCTGATAACATATTCAAAAAGCCAGTAATAATCTACAATTATCCAAAAGAAGCTAAGCCCTTTTTTGTTCGTGTGAATGATGATATGAGAACAGTGGCAGCATTTGATCTAGTTGTTCCTAAGGTATGTTGAAACATGAGTGTTAACATAATATGTGCATGGATTGCCGTAAAGTTGCGCTTGAAGGATTCTGATAATGATGCTAGTCAAAGTTTTCCTTGTCTCTTTTTTTTCTCAAGCAACAAAATGTTTACAATCATGAGACATATTTGCAGGTTGGAGTTATAGTTTCTGGTGGCCAAAATGAGGAGCGTCTTGACATGATAACCTTAAGGTACTATCTCATTTGAGTATTAAATTTGTTTTTTGAATTAAAGGGGAAAGTGTCAACAGATTGAGGTTACAAGTGGGACTGAACTTGCGATTTCCCACTTATAGGGAGCCTCATGCCACTACACTATACGGCTATTGGCCGAGTGTCAAAGTTCTGTATTGCACATTCTTCCTGATCTGTATTTTTATGTGGTATATGCTTTCTGGGCTATGGTTTAAGCATCTTCCTATACTTCTTTCTATGGCAGAATTAAGGAGTTGCGACTTCCAAGAGAGAAGTATGAGTGGTACCTCGACCTTCGACGACACGGAACAGTCAAGCACTCCGGCTTCACTCTTAGGTTTGACCTTTTGATTCTTTTCATAACAGGCCTTACCAATGTCAGAGATATTATCCCTTTCCCCAGAAGCCACGGCAAAATCATGAACTGATTCTGTTTTGGCGGTATAGTTCCACAGTTGATGATGATGTGATTACTCTCTGCTCAAAACTTTTCCGTTTGTTGCAGACAGAAAGAAATGAAGTAGCAGCTTGTATTTTTCTTGCATGTTAAAGTTGTAATCTTTTAGCCCTTGATATTTTGTGTGTTTGTGTGTGTGTGTGTGATCATTTTCAAATTTCATGTAAGCATAATGTATATGAGCAAGTTTATAATTGGAACGAAATTATTTAAATTTGTGCAGTTCTCTAAAGTGCCGATTTTATTATATCTTCGTGATAGTTTAGTCTCAAGTTTTTTCAGTTAGTGAATACTCTTCTATCACAATTAAAGAATGTTGGTAAAATTGTTCCCTCTAAACTGGTTGTGGAGGGTAAGATTTAAAAAATGTGACTAGTGACCATTTTTGTAATGGTTCCACAACTACACCGAGCGAATTATTTGGTCCCACTCATTATCAATGAGATCAGGGATTTGATAGCCTTTTTAGACCGATTCCTCTTCTAAACTGGTAGTGACCATACTAGAAAATATAAAACTTTATAGGATTGTTATTGATTAGTCTTGACCGGTCCTGTAAATTATAGAGTTATTTTTTTTTTTACGTTAGTTGACTTTCTAACCGGTCCAAAAAGTCATTTTTAATGGGTTTTCGAACAAAAAAACCTACAACATTATATCCAAGTGGCATGCTCTCAAACTTGAGGAAATTTGATTGAGATTAAATTGGAGTTCATTTTATGAAATAGCAAGAAGATAAAGTTCAGGGAGAGTGTATTCAGAAGTTCTTTATACCTTTTGAAGTTTGTTTTTTAAGTTTAAAACAGGCAAACTCTTAATTTTGATCTTATAAAACATAGTTATTGATAATATAATTAAAAGATGAAATCCGAACCGTCTATTCATGATTCAACAGTCCAAATTCACAGTTGTTAAGGCCATTTAATCATTCTGAATAAATAGTACCGTATACTTTGTAAAAAGAGCTCAAGAAGTCCAAATGATTCTCTTCACATTCATCCGCCCCATCAATTTAATATGCCAAATCTCAGACGCTAATAGACAATAAATTCATAATTAACAATAGGGGTCTTGAAATTCCCATTTTGCCCAAGGAGTATATCATCACTTGTAAGGAAAAGTAAAACATTGAGGAATCATTAATAAATGGATCCCAAAATGTACTGAGAGACTGAGAGTGCACAAGTTAATAATGTGCTTGTGTACTGTGCATCCCAAAGAGACTACAACAAGTCAAAGTTTAAACCAAGGACAAAGACTCTGGCTTCAACTACGTGTAGCTCACATGTGTTATGCATTTGTACATTTGTAACTCTACATGGGAAATTTATCTAATTACGTTATCTGTAAAAATAATCAGATGAGTATACCTGAATTCTTAAGGGAATTGTCACATTATTTTATAGGAACATGTATATTCATATCAGAAGCAATCCAACTTGAGACATTATCTTTTTACGGTTGTGCAGACATTATATTTTTCACATCTACACAGTTGAATCTATGTTATTTTCTTAGTTTGGGTTATGAACTTGTCATGACTTGGGGCTTTTTCTGATCGGTTTTTTGTTCTTGCATTGTCAAGGCTCAAATCTTTGTTATTAGATATTTTTTTTATTTAATTGGAATGAAATTGTCTTAAATGTGTGTGTGTATATATATACGTATGTATACACACATATACATATGGAATCTACATGATTAATATTGATGTTTTTGATTGAGAAATATAAGAGTTGTTAAATTTTCATTTTAATCATTTCATTTGTTTAAAAACTTATTTGTGAAAATTTCAAATTAATTTTTTGTCATACGGATATACATTTTTCTTTAAAAACGTGACATAAAAAACCAAGAGTGTGAGAAAACAATTAATTCTTCTATTTATTCTTATCTTATTTTTTTCTATTTTCTAAAATCCAAAAAATGATACTCTATTGAATTATTTGTGTAATTACAAAAAAAAAATCTTGATTGCAAGATTTGTTGGCCAGCACTTCCAGATAATGCTTCTCTGCCTCACAGCAGAAGTTGGCAGTGTATTTCTCATGGTCATTAATTGCCATTTAAAAAAAAAAAAAAAATATAAACCTCTATCTCTCTCTTCACTCTTCCTGCCTTTTCTACAAACTTCATATATTTATCTCTTAAATACATATAATATGAACCATAGGAATGGTCATTTCAAAGTTATGTCAATTCAGAAAGCAAGAATGGCCACCACCAATAAACCATGGTTTCTGTTCTTCTTCATCACCTTACTCTTTTCAGCTCAACTCCTACAAGGTCACTCTCTACTTCTTCTTCTTCAACAATCTAGCTAGTTGCAATTTTCTTTTCACCATTAGGAAGCTTCTGCATATTTATCCCTTAACCCACTGACTTTTCTGGGTTTCTCTCTGATTTCAGTACCAAGCTCTCAAGAAGAACTAGTAGTGCATTTTATTTACATATTCTTCTTCTTCTTTCTACTCATCTGCTATATCTATATTGGATATAGTTTCAGTTTTGATAATCATCCATGTATGAGCTCTAGCTATCTTTTCTTTATCACACTACTTTTTCTGGGTTCCCTCATAATTACCAGAAGAATGGATTTTTTTTTCGTGTATCTGAATCTTCTTGACACTGTAAATAGTTGCAGGAATAGAAATAGAAGAAGTATGGGTGTCTGAATCGTCTGATCAAATCCAGAAACAACAAAAACAACAAAGTTTGGAGGTAGATACATTAATATCATATTGAACTGCTTCTGGTTTATATATACTTAATTATTCTGTGTTTGGCTATTAAGAAAGAATTTAAAAATTGATTTGAATATTAATTGTGAATTATATACTTGTGAGTTTCAGGGAGTAAGGAGGATGATGAATATTGGTAGGAGGAGAAGGATGATAGGATCCACATTACCAACGTGTACTTACAATGAATGCAGAGGGTGTAAGCATAAGTGCATAGCTGAGCAAGTCCCTGTGGAAGGCAATGATCCTCTCAATAGCCCATACCATTACAGATGTATCTGTCATAGATGACTCTTCATCATCGTCATGTTCTTCACCATACTTTGCTTTTTAATTAGGGAAAATCACCGTGAGGTCTCAAGAAAAGGAATGTAATCATCAAAAAGTTCTGGCATGAGCATGAATCTGTCATAATTTTCTGTAGCGGTATGCATGCTACTCACTTGTTGGGGGAATTTTTTATGGTTATGTTCCTTCCTGAGGACCTCACAGTGATTTTCTCTTTTAATTAATAAAATTCAATTCCATGATGCTCTCTAGTCATGATGCAGTCATACATTTGGGAAGAGAAAGTCAGATATATAAGAGTAAGACTCTGTATGAGACTTACTTCATCTCTTCTTTGCATATGTATTTGATGGAAGTGATTTGTAGCTTTAAAGAATTTGAATTTGGTTTTTTTCTTGGTAGCTAGACTCTATTTTTTATTTGCTTTACCAGTTTTGGGTCCTAATAATCATTCTGCCTTTGTTGTTGGCAGTTGTTTCAGTGCTTTTGAGAGCCAATTTAAGCTGTAAAATTTTGAAATATTTGGTGTGATTTGTCTGTATGAGACCTTTAAGTTAATAGTTTATTTAAAAGTTCAGTTGTTGATAAAGTACAATGACATTATGCGATTCTTATAACCGAACCCACTTAGTGATATAAAGCTTTGATGTAGGTGTGATTGGTTAGTTTAAGTTTGATTAATGTTTAGAGAACTAGTGTTGGTTATCTTATTCATATTGTTCTTTTTAATTATGATGCTGTTGTTAATTAAACACACACATGGAAGTAAAAGTGACCAGTGTGGTTAGAAATATCTGATATATTGTCATTTCTAAATTGGCATATTATGTATGAAATGTCATTTTTATAATTTTCCTCCACATCTTTTTCATGTCTTCTTGACACACACACATATATATATATATATATAACACACACATCATCTCATCAATTGTGTAACAACTTTTGATGACAAGGGAAATCGGAATTTTTGCTAATGAAATGACTTCAGTTACATCGATTCTCCCTCCATCCTATAATATAAGGTCCATTTTTTTTAATGACCTTGTCCCAAAATATAAGGTCTTATTTGATTTTGTTTATATAATAAATGTGTTTTTCTCCATTTTACCTATACATTAATTTCTCCCACACATTCTCTTTCATCTTCTTTTCATAATTATCATATCTCTTACTCATTAATAAATAAGGGTATATTTCCTTCACATTTATTATTTTTAACTAACTTTAACTAATTTTTTAAGAAACCACAATTCGGATAAAAAAAACTTTATATATTGGGACGGAAGGAGTATCTTACATAGAGAGAATTTTTATTGAAAAAAAGGTGACCAAGAATATATAAATAGTAACCATGATAATGTTACCAAAAAAACTATCTTTTACTTATTTAAACACACGTGGTTTCAAACTAAGAGAAATTAAATAAAAGAAATGTCTTGTTTTTTTTTAGGGAAAGCTAGAATATGACCACACTAGTATAATCAATAATTAAGATGAACAAGGGGGTGACACTGAAAATGATAATTTGTACTCTTGCAGAGTTTAGGGGTGAGAGTGGTCCCAAGAATTAGGCAAAAAAGTGACAAAGAGATCACATGGGGGGGCTAATCTGTAACAATTGAATTCATTTGCAGATAATGGCAAAACCATTTTATGAACAGAGCAGAAAGTGAGGTCCCATACAGTAATTCATTCATTCCTGTCAAACTTATTCTGTTTCTTTGCATTTGGAGTCTACTCTCACATTATGCATCCATTTCGACTGTCCCTTTCATACATACATATCACTACTTTCTCTTCAATTAATCACCATTTCATTATTTGACCTCACTTTAATGTATATATTGTGTTGATTTCGGTAATCTAGCTTGTCTCCTAATTTAAGCCATTGTTATAGTGTTTGTTTGGGTGTTTGGATATAATAAGGGAATCACTTTTCTTCAAAATCTTAGTCTTAATGCAGGCCATCCAAACACATGTTAAAATCTGAAAATTGATTAATAAGCCAAAAACATGGTTGGGGCCTTGGGGAGAAGACAGATCATGGTTTGAGAAGTAGTTGGGTTGATCAACCCGGTTTAGCAGATAATTGGCAGACATCTTAATATAAGTATTTTGTTTGATTTGGATGTTGAAACTTGAAAGTACTACAGAATGTGTTTGTGAATGAGGTCTAGTTTCTTTCACATTTATCTTGACCTTTCTCCAATCTGAACTAAGCATCTTCCACCCCTTACTCATTTCACTGTTGAAATCAACCAACACTGTTGATCCCCATGCCTTTTCAACCATTCTCCATCACCAATTAATGAGTGACAATTAATTTAAAATAAAAGAAAAAAATTGAACTATTCGAATCAAGAAAAACACTTTTCATTCAACAGTAGAGGATCTGTTCGCTTGTCCATATTGGGTCACCTCCACAATTCCCTTTCCATTGATTGATTTGAAGACACTATCTAAACTTTCATGGTACATACCTGAACTCAGCGGAAAACCTGGCATTAACAATGGGTTAAAATGTTAGTAACAACAGACTTGGTTGGTTGACGCACTAGCGCGAATTTTATCAAATCCTTATTTCCCAAACTAACTTTAAGGACTTGGATGTGTGAGTGTGTGGATATTTCTATAATATCAAGTTTCTTTGAAAAAAAAGATCACTTGTCATATAATGTGTTTTTATACAAGGAAAAACATCTTGCTTTGCAGAAAGCTACAAAGTTTCCCAAAATATTACTTGTAGTTTTACAAGATTGTGGTAGTTTCATGAATAAGGCCTATATATATGTGTGTAGTATGCCTTCTTCCTCCTTAGCTCAAGAATCTCCTCACTTGATTCATGTTCTCAGCCACTTTTGCACTTATTATCCCCTTCCTTTATACTGATTTCCCTCACTTTTTAAAGGAATTTTCACACAAAAACCACCCACCTATAGTTTCAACTTTTATTTCTTAAAACATTAGTATTGTCATAGGAGGGATGTGGGATGGATCCATATAATAAATTAGAAAGCAGCGAAATTTAAAATGATTGATAACTTTCTTGACAGTTTGATGCCCTTTAGCACAGCATTCATTTATAGTAATTAAATACTAAGGTGGTAGGGCAGTATCTTCTTGTCTTACCCATTCACCA
The DNA here is from genome assembly GCA_037074515.1 of Mimosa bimucronata. NCBI lineage: Eukaryota > Viridiplantae > Streptophyta > Magnoliopsida > Fabales > Fabaceae > Mimosa > Mimosa bimucronata. The sequence continues at coordinate 12,088,374 of CM073446.1, forward strand.
AACATTCTAAGAAACTTCACTGCATTAGCTGTACAAAAAAATTTGTCTGCAGAAGAATCCAGACATCAAGATTCAGCTATAAATGAACTGCTTTAATTTATACTTATTTTGACCATATCTAAGCTTTCTAAAATAGAATTGGATCAAAAACTCTATGCCATTAGATGAAACTATAGATTTCATATTCCATAAGGTTCTGAAGTCTAAATGTGTCTACAAACAGAATTGCAGATGATGATAGTTCTAAGGGCATTGCTTTGAAATTACAGTAATTGAAGGAACCATTGACCTATGAACATAAAAAGAAAGAAAAGATCACTGGAACTATCTTATGTCATGTAAATTTTTCCTTAACCTCTCTAAAAAGCAAGGGTTTTTCAAGGAAAGATTCAGCCTAGCCGTGGTTATTTTCACCAGGTCCATCAATTCAGACAAAAATAACTAACTAAAACAGAAATCAAGAAATTGAATGCAGAACCTATACTGCTATATATGAGCGCCTAATATTTTCTTTCTCCCTCATGAGCAAGAAAATAGAGTCTTCAAGTAAGCTCAATTTAAGAAGAGCCAACTACTGATGTTTGGCTTAAGCCATCATGAGTTATTACTAGTTCAGCAGAAGCAGCCCTACCAAACCTGGACAACTGAGGCTTGAATTCTACCATGTGGGGACTTCGAAGTGAATGGCGAGTGCTCTTCTTTTTACTGATTGAATTCTTGTCTGCATCAATGCGGTGGAGACGACACCTAAATGAACCTTTATGGGTGGTTGGAGCACAAGTGCATGATTTTTTAGAACCTTCCCTTGGTTTGCTTTTGCTTTCACATTCATTTTTATTTTCCTTCTCATGAGTCACCTTCTTTGCCGGCATGTTTGATAGTTTCACTCTTTTTTGAGTCTGCAGATTCTGAGTAGAAATACAGGTCTTCTTAGATTCAGCAGAAGTTGAAGGTGCGCCTTCCATTTTACTCGCCTTTTTAGTCCTCATTGTAAGTACTGCCTTCAGTAATTCACCTCCTCCTTTAATACGGTGAGTTTTCAATTTAGTAGCCCTGAGATCGCAACAGGAAACAATGTAACATACTCTAGACCTGTGAAATCAGAGCAATTTGGGTCTGATGCAAGTGCCAGTTTATTATTTATCCGCCACAATGCTCTTTGCCAGATACCCAACAGGCAAAATAGAAGAAATAGTGCCTTAAACTAAATATATCCTGACAATTCAATGTTCTCGTATACTGCAAAATTCAGTTAAATCTCCACCAAATTTTACAGATAAACTTTTCATTACTGAACATTTGAAACATGGAAACCAGTTATCTGCTTGAAAGACACATACTATGCTCCCATATTATAATTCCTAAAGTTTGCTGACACATCTCAGGATAAGTTTGGATGTTTTAGAGTATCCCACTATTTGCATGTTTTAGAAGATCACAGGGAGTCATAAACCCAAGGAATTGAAAGGGGTTAAATAGGGTCAATATTAGCTAATCAATGCAGGTTTTTATTGGGTTTTTCCAAATCAATAACATTGAAATAGAACTTCTAAATATATTACAACAATTTGTTCTACAATGTACCCTGTCTATAAGCTGCAAACATTGATTTAGACCTCAGAACTTTGCATTATTCATCGAAGAAACGCCATAATCAATTTAAAGATTACGAAAGATGCACATAAACGAGCGTGATTTCAGCCAAGCAATATTTCAAACAAGTTCAAGACATTCTTGATTCACACCAGAACAGAGTTAAATACAATTATCAAGCAATCCCTCCATAATTTGCCATATCACGTATTAAATATCGAACAGGAAGGCATTCCAATCGATATTGGGAATACTCAATAGAAATATAACTAGACATTGCGTAGAAACATAGATCAAAAGGGAAATTTAAAAAAAAAAAAAAAAAACTAGCTCACCGTAGAGAAGGGATCTTGAATTGAGAATCCTGATCGGAATTCTTCACTTCTGCCGCCATTTCTCGAATACCGAAAACAAAAGAACCATTCAAAATTTCGAAGTAGATTTGTCTGCATTGGAGGGGGAAAATTCAAGACATTGATCAAAATCCGAGAAAGAGTGATGAACAAAACTAGAATTGAAAGACTGGAGTTAAAATTTATTAATTCTGTTTCAATTTTCAAAGAATCTAATCTCACAGAGAAAGGAAAGAAAGATCTTAACGAAACTTACCGATCTTGGTAGCTAGAGAGAGAGAGAGAGAGAGAGAGATTTGTGAAAGGGTTACACGTTCATGCATGCATAGTCTTTGTAGCTATCATCTGGAAAGTGTTGTTGGTAAATAAGATGAGAGGCGTGGTGACTACGTGTCAAGCGGCCATTGGCTAAATTTTAGAGGTACTTTTATATATATATATATATAAAGACAATGGGTTTGTAAATTGACTTATTTTTAATATGATTTATTCATAAGCAATTGGATATAAGTCAAATTGTGTAATGAGATTTATATTTGAATTGGTAGTGATCGAAATGATTTTTTACAAATTAAAACTTGTTTGAATTAACTGTTGTAAAAGTAGCTTTTATATATATAGATATATATATACACTCCCTCCGATTATAATTATAAGAGTCAGCTAACTTTTTTTTTAAAAATTAAGGATGCAAAATACACCACTGTGAATTGTTTATATTTATCTTTTTCCCTCAAAACTAAGTTATTTTACTTATAAATTATCATATAATCTAATTACATTTCGTATATATTAAGATTTAGGGGTCTAATTTGCTTCCTTAATCTCCCAAAAAAAAAGTCAATTGGCTCTTATAATTAGGACTTGAGGTAGTATATATATTGTAACAATTTTAAGTAAAATATTAAAATTAAAATCATTGAAAAAGTATTTTATTATTAAAAAATTCAAAATGTTTTTCTATCTTATTTATAAGTTATTTTATGATGTTAATACAATACAAAAAAATGATTCTTCTAACATGATTATTTTAAAGAGATATGTAATATATATATATATATACTATAATTAAATAATTTATTTAACTTTTTAACCTCTACAAATAACTCAACTAGCTCTTATATTAAGGACCAAATGGAATATTTTTTTCTCTCTCATTCATAGCCAAAAAGCATAAGTTAAAAGCCATAAGCCTTTTTTTTTCTTGTGCTTATCAGTGACTTATAAACAAAAGCATAATTAAAAATAAGTTATACCAAACACACACAAAAAATGTAAAACCCATTTTAAGTGTTTTTTAACAAAATAAGCACTTAATTCCCCATTTTAAGTCAATCCAAACACACCCAATATATATATCATGACTAACAAAATTTTTAGCCCCAAATATAAGGCATCTATTGCCACATTAATTGTTTTTCCCCATTTTACCCTCGTCATTAATAGATGTTTAAAATTGAACAAGTTAAGTCATTTTATTTAATGAATGGTGAAGTTAGAAAACAGGTTGATTTAGTCTAAATTTAATGACTCAATTATTGTTCTTTAGTTTGTGAGAATTGGTTTTTTTTTTTTTACCAATATTAGAATTGGTAGTTGATACCTTATAATAAGGGAGAATATATTGCATTGAATAAAACAAAATACATCAATCATATATTTGACATATAATATGGCCCAACTAAAGAGGAAAAGAAACACCATTTTAAGGCACTAGTGTAGTGGGCCGTGATATTTGCTAATGGGCTTAAAACAAAACTAGACTTAGTAATAGTAATCATTCAAAATGGGCCTCTAACCAAGCAGAAACCTGATGAATATCCATCGATATTCAGCTTCTTCTTCAGGGTCTAAGGAGAAAGAAACCAGCAAAGTATGAAAATGAAACACACATAAGATGATTGCTAATGAGATGAACCCTTCGAAGGAGATAGCTGAGAAACACCATATCATACAGACCATGCAGACGACAAATAGAGTATATGTAACGAATTCAACTATACTCAGGCTCAAACCAACACTGAGAAGGAGGTTGAAAGGTTGCATGTTGCACGGCTACAACTGGGGTAGGTTGCATGAGAGCGAATATCATACTCCTTTATGAAGGTAATATCACCTGTGATAATCCGAAGGAATTTTCTAGCCCCTGCAAACCAACCTCCCCCGGTCATAATTATAAGATCAAGTTGATTTTTTTAGATAAATTAAGGATACAAAATAAATCACTTTAAATTGTTTATATTTTTTTTCCTCAAAACTAATTTATTTTACTTATAAACTGACCTATAATCTAATTACATGTAGTATGTATTATATATTAGTGGTCTAATTTAATACTTTAACCTCCACAAAAAGAAAAAAAAAAGTTAGCTTGATCTTACAATTAGGAGCGGAGGGAGCATAAAGATGGCGATAAAACATGACCTCATTAAACCCAGTGAAAGAGGGGGTTTCCTCCATTTTCAGAAAACAGATCTTTCAATCAACATGAAGGAAGAGAGAGGACAATGGACAAACTAAAGGCATTGCACTTCATTTACAGGGGATATTTTGTTCTTGGGCATTAAGAAACTAATTGCAAGTAATCTCAGGAGGTGGATAACTTGGCTCTCTCTTTGAATGCAACGTGATTCAAAAACCAGAACAAAGAAGGTGCGGAGTTATTATTAGCAGAGAGGAGATGATTAGACCGCTTTGAGAATGCATGAATATAACCATTAAGAGTTCTAATCTCCCAGTTATTTTGCTCAAAATATGACGTGTGCCTGTAGAAGGAGAGGGCCAACCCTCTTTGCAAGATGTTTTAGCCAGAGGAGGAGGAAAGCAGTGATCGGACATCTAATTTTCTCTTCCTTGATGGTAAAGTCTCAGTTGTACCCACAGAAAATTTAAAAATTTAAAAGGAACCCATTTGTCATCATCTTCAATAAGCTCAAAATATTGGAGGAGAGTTTTCTTAATTTGGACTTGATGCACTCATTTCGCCAGCTAAGAAACCTTTTTTGACCAGGATAGTAGAATTGGAATGACAAAAAGCTTGAGGAGTATCTTGGACCCAAAGCAGTAAAACAAACCCATTTTCTTATAGCATAGTTCCTTTGAAAATAATTAATGTGTGAAGAAGTAGGCCCATGTATAGAAGAGCGTACGTGGAAAATATGATCAGTTTTGGCACAGTGCACTGATCAAGGTTCAAAAAATCGGACCGAACATCGAACCGGATGAGGAACTGGTTTAAGGGTTAATAGTCGGATCGGGGTCGGACCGGGTCAAACCGTTTATATTAAAATATAAAATTTTATTGATATTAACATTAATAATCATTAATATTAAAATGTAAACATAGATAAGTATGCATGATTCATCAAACATGAATATTTTGATGTTTCTATAGAGGGAAAATATAAAATATTAGTTGAGTACATGTGAAAATAAATATTATTCTACAATCCACAGACTAAAATACAAATACTAAGAGCAATAACAATTAAATACTAAACATATACAAGTATAATAGCATTTAAAATGTTATAATTTCCTTGTTTCTAAAATTAAGTGAAGTGAAAGTTGGTAATTAGGTGAATTATAACAAAATAAAAAAATCAAATTTTGAAAAAAAAAAGAGAAAGAAAATGAGAACCGGTTCAACCCCCGGTTCTGGCCAGGTTGAACCGGTTCAACTTCCTTCCCGGGCTTGTGGCCGGTTCACGGTTGAACCAGTCTGGGTCTTTGAACAGTGCTGCTGAATGAAGAAGGGAACCACACTTGCAGCACAAGAAACGGGCTTGTTCTAGAAAATATGATAAATGAACCGACTTATCTGATGTCAGCTCAATCTCTGGAGGAACAACTAAGATAGGTCGGTGATGAGACATCCTGACTTTGATTGATCATGAGTAATATAAGAACCAAACCAGTTTCCAGATTGGCAATCCATAAAAAGAAATCCAGGGATAAGTATGTTGAAGATTTAAAGCTTGAATGGGCATACCAGATATGCATTGTGAGAAAACACAGAAGATCTTTAAGCCTCCAAGCATCTTGATTCAAAATATATAATCCTTATCTAATTTATTCTGAAAGAAAACCAAGAAATGATATTTATACGCTTGAATGATTGTGATTTTCCCTAATGCAATGAATAGAAATCAGAGCTTGGACCTTGGAAGCATGAAAGATCTTTTGGGATAATATTCGCATGAAAGATAATGATCATGACAATAACTAAGAACCCTCTCATGTGGTCTAGGAAGTTTCATAATTCTTATGATCCAATATAGCAGTAGAGCACTGATACATAAGATAGAAGAGAAACACGAACAGAACTTGAAACTGATAAGATCCGGTAGATGATAATGATGAAATATTCTGGACATAAAGGACACGAGAAGAAACTAAACACCAAAATAAACCATGATAGTGATTTTGATATAAGATACTAGACATGAAGAGAGATAGCAAGGTGATGAAGAAGAATTTTTTTTATTAAAAAGACAGTTATCATTGAAATACTAGTTAAGTACAATGTAAAATGAGATTTCAGTAAATAATAATTATCAGGAAAATAATCTATAGGAGGATTGTAGCGAAGATGATCCCTCGAAGCCTGGTTCAGATGACCCAAGTATAAGGCATTGAAAGCCAACAACAACCTATGAATATCACGATGTAGTACATCCTATGAACCAAAAGTTGTCTACAAAAAGGTCAAAGGTTTAGCAGACAAAAAGGAGAGCATGTATTGATTGCTGTGAAGGCCACTGGAAATAATCCATATGAGAGTGGCTCTCAAACATCGCACCAAAAAAGGGTTTGATGTATGATCTCTTTTCTTCCATCAAAAGAAATGAAGTTCCTATTTCTCTAGAAATATGCGAACTTCACAAAAAAGACCCACAGTGGTTTTTGACCTATTTACAGTGACTATCCAACGATCACGTAGTAGGACATTTGTTTCTGTGAGTAAGATGACAGATAGTGGCGTGGAGGAAGCTGAGATATGTTCATTAAGTATCCCTGATTTTAAGATTGTAATGTTGAAAAGATATGCATGTTTGAGCAATTTAAGGGACTTCAAAGGTAAGAGAGGAGACCCCTTATGAACCTGTTGATTTCTGTTCATCCATATGTAGTTAAGCAAAAGGATAATTTGCTGAATAACATATTCTTGATTGTCCTTATGTAAGGAATTAAGAGTAACAATGAGCCATGATTTAAAGGAAAGATAATCATCCCATTCAGCCTTGATTTAAAGGTGATGAAGACTGCGATTAGAGATTAGTTTTCTCCCTCTGATATTCAGAGCATGCCTCTCCTTAAAAAAATTAAAATCAATTTTAGAGGTACGTAATTTGTATTTGTTTAGCTTCAATTTCTCATCAAGGTTATAACTGTTAGAATCTTAAGTTTTGATGAAGACTGACTCATAGAAAACATAAGTGTAAGTTACCTTTGAATAAAACAAGTAAAATCTGATAGGTAACAGATTAAAAGGATCAACTATAACAGATGGAAACTTAGCAAAACTCTAAGAATAAATATCTCTATCGCTAAGTGTATTTCTATAGTTAATAGACAGATCCATAGCAAGTGAAGACTTAGAAATAACAAAGTTAATATCTATCGCTAAGTCTAGCACTATCGCTAAGAAAGATCCTATCGTTAGTAGCTCATTAAGAACATGGAAAAATAAAAGGAAGTATAACCAGCTGAACAATGAACCATGTCCTTGAGCTAATGGAATCAGTTAGCGATAACAGAGTAAGCTATCGATAACAAAATGTTTCAGTTAATAAACATTCAGATAGCTAGTGCCTAAGAGGAAGAATGAGTCTAGTGTCAACATAGTTGCTAGTGCTAACATGATTATCTATCGATAGTAGGATACCTGGAATTACTTTTGATCAATGAAATAACTCAGTATCCTTAAAGCTTATGAGCAATCAAGTAACTAGCGATAATTGGATTAGCTATCGATGGAGAAATGTTTATTGGTATGATATTAGAACACTAAGCATTGAACAAAAAGAATATGTTAGCGATGATACTCTTGTCTATCGATAGAGAATGCTTTTAAAATACCTTATATATTGTCTCTATCTCATTATGCTAACAGACTAAGCTTGCGATAGCATCTTCTATGCATTACATGATTATTTGATCAGTTAACAGCTTAAAGTGCAGAACTCACACTATGTAGTTAGCGATAGCAGATCAAGCTAGCGCTACTGAAAAAGCTGCCAAAAAGTACAGTTCGTACAGATGCTTAGAACGCTAAGTCTATCTCTCTCCTAGCTCACCCTACGCAAGAAGTAGTTGAAGTTAGAGCAGAAAGTTAAGCCCGATGAAGAAGCTGCATTAAATGCCAACGGCTATGAGCTCCCAACGACAAAATTCAAACGGCTTCTTGAAGATTGAACGCTAGGGCAAAATCTGAGAAGAGATATAAATACAGAACTTGAGCATTTATTAAAAGAAGACGAAAAACGACAATATTCACGAACTCATTCATTGCTCTCTGTTTTCCTGTATTTATTGTTTTAGAGATTTTATCTGTACTTAAGTGTTTATCAAAATCAGTTCATTAAGTGAACATATTTATTGAAATCCTCTACTGTTTGAGGTTGTTCTGAAAGCTTGGTGCTTTAGAACAGGGATATTACCTTACAGGTAGTAAGGGGGAGTGTTTAGAGGATTCTAAAACTCTGTAAAGGTTGACAGGTGAACCTGTGCTCGTAAAACCCGTGATTAGTGGAACCCAACGAAGTGTTGGAGAACTGGACGTAGGCAATGTTGGCCGAACCAGTATAAAGTTTTAGAGTTGATTTTATTTGTCATCATTTTAATTTTGAGAGCACAATTCACCCCCCCTCTTGTACGATTGCCTCTTTCAATAACCAGATGTGTTTGATGATTGTTGGAAAAAAAGTGATTGATGAAATATAGGGGTTTTCATGGACTAGGTAGCGAATGGGCTATCCATCAACATGTGATCCGATCCTGTTGGTTGTTTGGGTTGACCATTCTAGCCCAAAACCCAATCTAAGCCGATGGTTACTGGATTGGGCAGACTAGACCGGGTTTGTGTTCTGGTCTAGAGTTATTTTTTTAAAAAAAAATAATTAAAATCAAACTAACATAAAAAATGAAAAATGAAAATATTAAATATAATATCAAGTTTCAATTAATTACATGTTTATATTGGAAAAAAAAGTGATTGATGAAACATAGGGATTTTCATGGACTAGGTAGCGACTAGGCTATCCATCAACCTGTGATCCGATCCTGTTGGTTGTTTGGGTTGACCATTCTAGCCCAAAACCCAATCTAAGCCGGTGGTTACTGGATTGGGCAGACTAGACCGAGTTTGTGTTCTAGTCTAGAGTTATTTTTAAAAAAAAATAATTAAAATCAAACTAACATAAAAAATGAAAAATGAATATATTAAATATAACATCAAGTTTCAATGAATTACATGTTTATATTACAATTTTGACAAAAATATGCAAGTCTTGACTATGCATTGCATGAAAAACAAGCATTCATTATAATTTTTTTTTTATAATTAGATGTATATAATATTCATGTTATATGTGTGTGTGACCATGCCTCCAAGTATAGGACGCCAACCCAGAACCTGGTCTAGCCCCGTTCAAAAGATTTATTTTCTTTAATTTTTAAATCCTTCACCATTTAGAATTTATTTTTATAAATGTGTTTGATGACTCCCAATTTTTCATTAAATTTGATATATATTTTAGTATATTTGGGGAGTCATTGTTAAAAATTATAGGGATTTGTTTGAGATTTTGATAGGATATCAAATTGGTGCATTATTTAGGAGATCTCATGATAAACATAATTATTTAAAATTAAATAGAAATAACTCGATATTAGGTACTAAAATAAATAAATCACAAGAATCAAGCTTTTATAAAAAGAAAAAAAATGAAAGTTGCTTGAGAAGAATTAGTTATTATGTTTTTTTTTTAACTTTTCTTTTCTTTGTTTCAAAAGGCAAACACGGCACACACCTTTACTGAACCAAGCACGACAGTGTTTTGGGGGAATGGATTGCAAGACCTAAAGAAAAGAAAGGAAACACGCATTGACGAAGGGAGGAAGCCGCATACGCTACTGTTCATCTCCCTCCTCACATCTTCTTGGATCTTTGATTTAACCTTTGTCGGAATGATGGGCCTCGGGGTTAAATGCAAGAAAATATGTGAAACCAAGGCTTGAGCAAAGTGGCTCAACCTCGGGTCGTCTCTCAAAGGAGTCAACTTATTTTGATGCATAGACTAACCTAAATGCATTGAAAAGCAAATAAACTGGGAGTTTGATCATTGAAATGGTATTTTTCAATTTAGAAATGTAAAGAGACTTGTTTTTGGCATTTTAGATTTAGGAAAGTAAAGAAAAGTGGTTTGAAAAAAACTCTTTAATGGAATGCGTTCTTGGTGAAAACTTTGCAATCTTCATAGCTTCTCAAATGAATTGGGAGCTCAAAATCCAAGACCAAATGTTAAAAACCAAAGGCAATCGCCTAAGTCCAATTAACCACGTTACTAATTGATTCGGCGCATCACTTGCACAGTTAGGCAATTAGGAAATTGTTAAAAATCGCTTGGTAGTGAGAGTCCTTGACAAAGAAACAATGAGTCTCTTCTTGAAGGTGTAATTTGACCCTTCAAGAATGGATCTAGTGTCTAGTGCTAAATGTGATAAACAAATGCACTAATCCAAGCTAGCAATCCAAGATACAAACACTAAGGTTCATACAAGTAAAAGAAATCGCTTAATTACGAGTAAGACCCAATAGAAATCTACCTATAAGCATAGAAATTATAGCATCATGTTCTAATCAACACACATACATACAAAAGCATAAGAATCTGAACATATATGTGAAATTAGACATGAAAATAAGCTGAAGAACTCCCCTAGTTAAGCATTGAAGCTCCCATTGCAAGTCACCACCAAGAACACGCTAATCAACCTCTCATCCCGTCACATACAGCTTCAGAAAGCTTGCAGCACGTTGAAGCCATGGAGGAAAAAGGTAATGGGTCAAATTTGGAGTTAAATTGAAGATAGAATGGTAGTTGGAGATTAATGAGGCAATGGTGGGATGGAATGAAAATGGTAGAGGCGACGAGAGTGGCGAAGCCAATGGTGAATGGTGATGACGATGGCGGATGGTGGTTGGGGAATGAAACCCATCGGCCTTGATGGAGATGGGAGAAGTGGAAGGCCGACGGTCGAAGATGGGTGGTCGACGGTGGAGAGGGGTGGTGAATGACGATGGAGGAGATATGTGGCTGCAATGAACGTGGTGGTTCAGCCCTCGTGAATCAGGTTTCAGGTCTGATTTAGGGATGAAAGGAGCTTAGGGTCTGTTTGGTTGATGGAAATTAAGCCCATAATCTAAGGGTTTTTGCTAGATACCCAATTGTACTTCCAAACAAGACCCTTACTTTTGCACTCTCTAATTATAAAAATATGAAAATAAATCCAGCATTTTTTATCTCATCTTTGCTCTCATTTAAGCTCCCAAATTACCAAACTTGTCCTTATCTAGTTGAGATATGCAGTGCCATGGGACTTAGTTGTATTTTTTGAAATTCGAGCACTAAACTGTAATTTTTGGAATTCGGGCACATCTTCACCATGACTTCGTACAATGACAAATTTAAGCACAAATTGTAATATCCCAAGTCTATAAATCAGAAATGCATGAGTTTAAACCTTAAAATGCTTAATTTAGCATAAAAATGCAATTAACTCAATGGATTGGAACTCTAAATGTAAAAATGCCTAAATAGCCATGTATTAGCCTAGGACAAGTGTTAATTTCCCAAAATTAGTGGTTAGAAACATAAAATAATCAGGTGCAATCATTCCCCACACTTAGACCTTTGTACTCCTGGACAAAGTATAGATAAGCAATGACAATGGTCTAAGCTAATTAACAATCTCAAGTTGGAATGAGAAATGTTCATAGCATACAAAGGAAAAATCGACAATGTAATTAGGAGCCAATGGCAATATGTGAGAACTCTCAAGAATTGTAGTGTTTAACTCATCTCACCGTATGGGTTCTTTCACTCAAATTGCTCAATATGCAACTTACCATAAGCTTGTAACAAATCTAAGATCTCCATTAATAAAGCAAGTATGAATTGAATCATAAGGACTTCGAGGTTCTAATGATGGGAGAAGGCTATATGGATCGAAAAATGAAATATGAAACGGAAATGGTTGAAATGCATGAGCAACATTAAAAAATGTATTGTAGCAACCAAATTCATACATTTGAACTCAAATTAGCCACACATTTCAATATGCCATATTTTTGCAATCTTTTTTATTTTCTACCTTCCTTTCTTTTCTTTTCTTTTTCTTCTTTTTATTTTTCATGCTACCCTTTTCTTTTATTTACATGGCATCATACATATTTGCACAAGTGGCTTTTACAATTTAACTCAACAAAATGCTACATTCAACAACTCAATTCAATGCAGATCAACCAATGAATGGCTCAAAGGGTGGACAATAGATGAATGATTAGGGCTTGTGTTTGGGATAAAGAGGTGATAAAATAAATGCCTCAATCACTTTCAAAACATAATGCTAATGCAATTTTGACCAAGAGTTGGAACAAGTTCTAGAAGTTCACATATCAAGCAAAATGCACTCATGAATGGAAATTAGGCTCAATTTACCTCACTGCAAGGCTAATCTCACATATCACCATTTAACAACCAATTACAAAGCAATTTTCATAATGTATGCATCAAACAAGCCTCATATCCAACCATCAAAAATTGAAAAGCAAAGGCAAGGTCATTGCATAATCTACCCAAAGTCCAAGATCACAAACAATAAAAGGAAGGGCTTCTTGCACAGGTTTTTAAAAAGTAGGGCAATCTAGGTTTTTACCCAAAACAAGTTGAAAAACACTTGAATTCACTGCTAACAAGTTTATCATGGCAAACGCAACCCTTTGCACATAGTAGTCAAGTCAAAAGCAAAAACAAGCCACATTTTGAAAAAAATTTCGAAAATAATTAAAGATTACCCAAAGTTACCACTAATCATAGAAAATCATGCAAAGACCCCAAAAATGCCAACAAGCTATGCAACTGCTCCCCTACACTTAAACAGAACATTGTCCTCAATGTTTAAAATGACCAAATATCAATTGACCAAAATCTAGATGCAGTAGAAAGTATAAAGTCAATTCTAGATTGGAGCATACACGTCGCCTACACAAAGGGGGAGAAGAGTAGAGAATGGTACAATTAACATGAGATGATGTTTGAGAATCAGAGAGGAACAATGGATGCAAGTATGGTGCAATCATCACAACAATGCCTAGGGATTTTATTGAATTGTAAAATCTACCTTTTACCTACTAGGACGTCCCTTCCCCCACACTTGTTCAATACAATATATCAATTTAATCAAGGAACAAGGAAAGGAGAGAGACAACCTTATGATCATGGCGGCTTGTAACTAGAGAGGAGAATCAAGAGGAGGGTTGATTTCGTCCTCCTTAGTGGTGGTCTAGGCTCCATCAGTAGGGCATCCAAAAGTGAAGATGGTTGATAGGCAAGATGAAACACTCCCAAAGGATAGGCCTGCAAAGAGTTAGCCAACACAAACACTTACACCAAGTACACCACATGAATCGAAATACTTAAATCCATGGAAAGAATTAGCACAGATGAATTAACAAAGTGGTGTATGTAATGTGAGAAGTCTAGAATCGGGCACATTCGATAGCAAGTGCTTCTCACAACAAAGGAAATCAACCAAGGTCATACAGTTATCAAAACTAGATACGACAAAGCCAATATGGTTTGTAACAATGGTAGTATCACAAGCAAGTATTACCTTCTCATCAACAACATCAATCAAGTCCACACAATTCATATCACAATCAAGTTCAAGTATGTCAAGAGGTAAATCACAAGATAAGATTTGAGAATAGGAACACTCATGAAAGCACTTCTCAACCAGAGGACTAGTGATCAAATTCAAGTCATCATTGTTATCTTCACTTTTGTGTGAAGTGGATAAAAGAGAAGTGTGTATCTCTACATCATGTAACACATGCATATCACTAAGTCCTAGAGAATGGTCATTCTCAAACTTGTCATCAACATTGGCACCCAAACTAGAGTCAACTTTTTCAAAAGATCCATACTCAGTCACTACAGCAATCCTAGTATCATGCAATGCATGCTCATGAAATTCAACAAGCAAGTGGCACTTTTGATCAATGCAATTCATACAGCTCATATACTCATCACAAGTGCATGGCAAACAATCAATTTTTTCTATATCCTTAACATTGCTAGCACTAGGGAGAGTAACATGATCATCACAAGAAGAATCAACCTTGCAATTGGTATGCTCAAGTGTAGTACTACTAATGATGGCATCATGGTGATCATGTTCAATTTTAGGCGTGTGAGGGGATTCAACAATGATTTCCTCATCTACCTCACTATCATTCTCACTAGCCAAAACAGGAGTAAGAGGAGGATAAACCTCTTCTAAAAGAGGAGGGATATTACTTATGCTTGAAAGTGCATCCTCTTGCACTTGGGCTACCGCTTGCTCAATCTCTTCACTCTTACAATCATATGGCCATGGGGTTCCCTCTTTTCCTTCTGTTCTTTTCCAAAGCACATGCATATAAAATGCATTGAGGTATACCCCTAAATCTTCCAATTCTTCTTCCAATTGTTTGGAGAGCCCAAATACGGTTTTCTTCCTATACAATTCCAAGGATCGGGCTTTATGTACCGCATATATCCTCTTAAGCTCTTTTGTATGGTCATCCATGTTGGGGTAGTCGAAGAAAGCATCAAGCCCAGTTGGTTTAGATGTTATGGGTTCGGGTGGAGGTGAGGGCTCACGTGGTGGTGGGTGGTATATAGTTTGGTATGAATGGTGAAATGGTGGTGGGCAAGGCTGGGATGGAGGGTATGTTTCAACTCGAAGCGGTGGCGGCCATTGAAATTGTGGAGATGGTTCTTGGTATGACTGATATGGTGGGGCTTGATATGATGAAGGACACGATTGAGAGTATGGTTCATGGTATGAATGGTAATTTGGTGGCGTGGGATCTTTGAAGTATGGATGATGATTTGGTGAAGGTGAAGGTGGATCCCTACATGGTGATTCATAGGATTTGGAGAAGGAATTGAGAGAAGTCATTATGTTGTTGATCTCTTTAGAAAACTCATTCCTAAATGAAGAAAGTGCCTCTTCCATGGTTAAAGTCTATTGATCTTGTCTAAGTGGACAATCCTACACAAAATGTCCAAAAGGCAATGCACACAAACTCATTCCTAAAACTTATTTTGATGCCTAGACTAACCTAAATGCATTGAAAAGCAAATAAACTGGAAGTTTGATCATTGAAATGGTATTTTTCAATTTAGAAATGTAAAGAGACTTGTTTTTTGCATTTTAGATTTAGGAAAGTAAAGAAAAGTGGTTTGAAAAAAAAAATCTTTAATGGAATGCGTTCTTGGTGAAAACTTTGCAATCTTCATAGCTTCTCAAATGAATTGGAAGCTCAAAATCCAAGACCAAATGTTAAAAACCAAAGGCAATTGCCTAAATCCAATTAACCTCGTTACTAATTGATTCGGCGCATCGCTTGCACAGTTAGACAACTAGGAAATTGTTAAGAATCGCTTGGTAGTGAGAGTCCTTGACAAAGAAACAATGAGTCTCTTCTTGAAGGTGTAATTTGACCCTTCAAGAATGGATCTAGTGTCTAGTGCTAAATGTGATAAACAAATGCACTAATCCAAGCTAGCAATCCAAAGGAGATAAGCAATTCTACCACATCAATTGAATAATGCCAAGATACAAACACTAAGGTTCATACAAGTAAAAGAAATCGCTTAATTACGAGTAAGACCCAATAGAAATCTACCTATAAGCATAGAAATTATAGCATCATGTTCTAATCAACACACATACATACAAAAGCATAAGAATCTGAACATATATGTGAAATTAGACATGAAAATAAGCTGAAGAACTCCCCTAGTTAAGCATTGAAGCTCCCATTGCAAGTCACCACCAAGAACACGCTAATCAACCTCTCATCCCGTCACATACAGCTTCAGCAAGCTTGCAGCACGTTGGAGCCATGGAGGAAAAAGGTAATGGGTCGAATTTGGAGTTAAATTGAAGATAGAATGGTAGTTGGAGATGAATGAGGCAATAGTGGGATGGAATGAAAATGGTAGAGGCGACGAGAGTGGCGAAGCCAATGGTGAATGGTGATGACGATGGCGGATGGTGGTTGGGGAATGAAACCCATCGGCCTTGATGGAGATGGGAGAAGTGGAAGGCCGACGGTCGAAGATGGGTGGTCGACGGTGGAGAGGGGTGGTGAATGACGATGGAGGAGATATGTGGCTGCAATGAACGTGGTGGTTCAGCCCTCGTGAATCAGGTTTCAGGTCTGATTTAGGGATGAAAGGAGCTTAGGGTCTGTTTGGTTGATGGAAATTAAGCCCATAATCTAAGGGTTTTTGCTAGATACCCAATTGTACTTCCAAACAAGACCCTTACTTTTGCACTCTCTAATTATAAAAATATGAAAATAAATCCAGCAATTTTTATCTCATCTTTGCTCTCATTTAAGCTCCCAAATTACCAAACTTGTCCTTGTCTAGTTGAGATATGCAGTGCCATGGGACTTAGTTGTATTTTTTGAAATTCGAGCACTAAACTGTAATTTTTGGAATTCGGGCACATCTTCACCATGACTTCGTACAATGACAAATTTAAGCACAAATTGTAATATCCCAAGTCTATAAATCAGAAATGCATGAGTTTAAACCTTAAAATGCTCAATTTAGCACAAAAATGCAATTAACTTAATGTATTGGAACTCTAAATGTAAAAGTGCCTAAATAGCCATGTATTAGCCTAGGATAAGTAAAATTTCCCAAAATTAGTGGTTAGAAACATAAAATAATCAGGTGCAATCAATCTTCTTCTTGGGCGAGAGAGAAAAGAGCGGCACAGAGGAAAAAGCAGAGAGAGCAAGAGAGGCACTTGGGTTTGGCTCATATCTTCACGAGAGGACGAGAGGACCATGGAGGCAACTGGATCGAGGAGTGCCATCAAGCTGCAACAATTTTCATCTCCCTCTGGATCTGAAACGCCATTGAAACATGGAAGAAAGGGAGAATGAACTTAAATGTTATGTCTCTTTTCTCTTTGTTGTTAACTCTGAAATTATTGTTGATGATGTTGAAATTATGATAATGTGTAGCTAGTTAATTTGTTCTAGGATTATTTTGAGCTATTGCATATATTTAAACTTAATTATTACTCTCTTAGTTGTTAATGATAATTATGTGTTGTTTTACCTTGTACATAATGCTTCCATTTGATTGGCCAACATATAGATTATTTAGTTCATTTAAAATATGCTCGAGAGAGATAATTTACGTGTAGAACTTAGGTAAATCATGTTAGGCTTGAAGTTTAGGGTTTAAATGGATGGTTATTTGGTAACATAGAGATATAGTTACTAACCTATCATCGTCAATTGGAGGTTGATTTTGAAACTTAACTTTTATTAATTATAGCAAGAGATTGTGCATTGTAATGGGAGTATAAATTTTATTTTGGCTTGAGAAAGCATTTTCAAATGTTTATGAACCTTAGACAAACACATATATTCATTTTCATGCTAAATGAGAGGGTTTTAATTATGTTTCATGAAATGCAATGGTGATAAATAATACTGCATTGCTCTTGTATTAAATTAAAGTTTCAATTTAGTTTTGAAATTCAAAATACAAAAATTCTCACTGAACCTAATTGATAGCATAATTGTGATAATTAATCCACTTTTGCTATGATAAATGCGGAACAATTCAGTGTTCTAACACCCTTGTAAGTATGAGATGAAAAAAAATATCGTGTGTAGGAAATAACCCCGTGTGTTACGAGGGTTCACCTTCTAGGTTTTCATTAGGGTCTCATTTCTAAATTAAATTATTCATAAATCACCAGTACACTTGTATATTTTTTATTATCAAATAAAGTAATATGCAATGAAATTTATGTTTTATATCAGTAGATTTGTAGATGCATATAATCATGTTCTAATAGGCATATGTTTAATATCAGTAGATTTGTAGATGTATAAACATTCCCTGAGGCTAGGCATATTTTTAATATGCGTTCAACTTTAGGATTATGATCCTCAACAAATAGTGGAATATGAGTGATGACCATGCGGCGAAGTATAGCATCCTCTTCAGCAACATCCTTGATCAACTTGCATGTAGCCTTAGCAAGCCTTTTTGTAACACCTATTTCTAGGACTCATTCCCAAGCTAGATTATCAATGGGAATCATATTCAAGCTCATATGGGACTTAGAACATCAAAACCACAAGCTTTTAAGACTTTTCTTTATTTCTGGAAAAATACTGAAAATGCGGAAACTTTTCCAATAACTTTGAAAAATCATAACTAAATGTAGAAAAATGGTTTTGACTTGGTTCAAGTCTCAAATTAAAGCTTGAAGAAGAGTCCTCTATCCAAGAAAAATACCAAATAGATCATGCATCAATCCATCTGGTATAGATTTTTTCTTTTTCCAACCTGCCTACTTTCTCACTACCAAAAATTTTAGCCTTTTTGCGTGATTTTTAATTTGAGCTACATAACTCCGATTTACTTCTTTTTTAGGTTTCCAGAAAGACCTATATGTCTAGTATTTCATATAATATCTAAAGGCATTCATTTGCTAATTTGAATAACTTCATCAATAGACATTGCGCCCAGAAAAACAAAATACTACTTGCATATATTAAACTTGTTCCAAATGGCCATGAATGACCATATACATACATAAATGCAAAAGAATAATATAACAACATATTCAGAGGCAACTCAACAATATTATAGATTCATCAAGGTTCTAAAGATGCACAATAAAAACAAGGAACATTGTATCTTCTATCATAACTTAGACTCGCTTCTTCTCTTTCTCATTTGATGAGCTTGCTCCTAAAATGGTTTAGATTTTTGGGGGGGTGAGATTTTAGGGAAAGATTTTGGGGGGGGAGATTTTGGGGAAAATCTCAGCATCACAGTACTTAACAAATAACCATGTATGATTAACATTGGATAAGATATGGCAGTACCAATAAATTATACATATGAGCATTTATGTTCTTGAATAATCACATATGGCCATAGCATTATAAGAAACACATAATCACTTCAAACATGCATCATCAAGGCAGCCAAATACCACATCACAATATTGAACCAATGCTGGAAATGTAAGAGAGTAAGTACTACCTAAAAACTTTACAACTTCTCTTGGAGTCCTAACTTTCAAGGCTCCTCAAGAACACTCTTCTTTCTCTCACTTTCTTTGGGGCTGCGAGTTTGGTGTGGAAAATGGGATGGGAATGGTCCTATTTATAGGGAAAATGAGGGCAAGGATCACCCCCAAGTCACCTCACACAATGCCCAATTGCATGGAGATTTCTTCTACCACTCTTATCCTACCTTAGGTTAGCCACCTCTATTGTACCACTCATGCAATTTCTCTTCTTTTCTTGCTTTTATTTTATTTTTTCTCTTCTTAATAATGACCACCTTACCCCTAGTAAGTGGCACCTTTTGTTCATTTTGACCCTAAAGCCTATTATTTTATTTTTATTAAATCAACATTTTTCTTTTAGTTCATTGGTGGAACAATATTTTTACTTTCTTTCTCTTCTCCTACCCCTCCCATGCACCACCTTTGGCCAACTGGGGAAGGAAGAGAGACTTCTCTTCTAATCTTGCATGAAGACATGGTGACATCACTCACAATAATTTTTCTAAGCTTGCATGCCTTTCTATTGGTCACTTATTATTTTATTTCTTTTTTTTTTACCCTTGCATGCATTTCCATTGGCTCTCTTATTATACTTTATTTTATTTTTTGATTTTCTTCCTTACATGTCTTCCTATTGGTTACCTTGTCATGATAACCCCTTCTACTTTTCCCTTACATGCATTTCTATTGGTCATCACATAATCTTTTCTTTCTAATATAATTTATGCTTATACATATTACAATACATTTTCTATTTATTATTTGCAACATAATTCCCTTCCTCTCTATGACATGTGGCGCCATCCTATGCTCCACAAGGAGGAATAATCATTTCTTATGGGCTAAAGTCTCTCTCTAATCAATTTTCTAAGCCCAACCCTAAACTAGATGAGTTTCTAAGCAAATAACATCATCTCATTAACATGCAAATTTCTAGTTAATTATTATAAATTCTCTGTTAATATTTTATGAGAATTCTTAGAAAAAATTATTAAATAAATACTTAAACTACCTCATGCTTTAAACTAATGCCTATAGAATATAATTTTCAGACTAATAAAAATTGGGATGTTACACTTTTCATTATCTCAAGGATCATTTCACTGGACAAATAAGTTAGTTTGGTACAAGAGGTGTTATGAGTCCCGCGGTGGTTGCCATAAAGTTTTTGGTGTTTTTACTTTTTTGCTGTTTTTATTGGTGAAATTGACTTATAGGCTTGGCATCATATATATATATACACATATATACAACACCATAGACCAAACCATTCTGTGAGGAGTTGGATAAAATTTATGACAGTTATCAAACATCAAATAAAATAATAAAAAGGGAACAAAAAATCACGCCAAGAATTACTTGTCAATTCCAATAGTTGATTACATTGATAATATGAAGTAATATTAATTGAACACCTGTATCCTATTGGGATAATAAAAAGGGAACAAAAAATCACGCTAAGAATTACTTGTCAATTCCAATAGTTGATTACATTGATAATATGAAGTAATATTAATTGAACACCTGTATCCTATTGGGATAATAAATGTTGTTTATATTGCAGTTGTGATATGAACCCAAGATAAGCACAATTATATCAATATCAAAACCAAAATATAAAAAAGACGTTAGGAATTATTTGTCAATTACAATAGTTTATGACCCTGGTAATATAAACAAAATTAATAGAACACATGCATTCTATTGAATTAATAAATGTTGTTTATATTGCAGTTGTGATATTAACTCAAAATAAGAACAAATAATGAGGCTGAAAAATCAAACGGCATTAATAACAATGACAAAGGGTAATATAGAAACCACGAGAAACATTAATAAGCCAATGTGAGGGATGATGAATGATGATGTAGAATAATAGACCAATGAATATGAATGGAATAAGCCAAGTAAGCACAACACATGGACCAATCAGATACAAGCTACAACATTTTAAGGTATATATTTGAAGATTTGATGTTAACTGTAAAGCACAACTGGATGCGATAGAGCTAGTTTAGCAAGAATATAAGTAAAATTATTAACTTCTTTTCCACAAACTTCTAGCTCAGCCTCCCACTTTATTTTAACAAATGAAGATTCTCCACGGTGAGATTCCAAATCATTATTACCATATTTTATCTGCTTGACCTTCGTATTCTCGAAAAATTAGATCTTCGAATATTTGCAGTTATGCAAATAATTCACCTTTTATGATAAATAAATCATAATTTAGTCAAGTTTTCCAATCACATGCGGCTTGTGTATTTTTTTGAAATATTGTCAGTTAACTATAAATCCATTTATAAAATAAATACGACACACGGATTTGTATGATTTGAGAACTTGATCTAATAGATATAAATAATTTAATAGAAGTATAATCATTAATTTAAACTTAATGAATACTATACTATTCTAGAAACAAAACAATAATCCACTTTTTCTTTTCCAAATCAAATTAGTTAGGACCAACTGGATTAAATACTTGTTCAAACTGATTTTTTTAGGGCGTGTTTGGTCTTTTGTTATAAAAACAATTTATTTTAAAAGGGTTAAGGGTCGATTTTACCTTGGAAGTTTTAGCTCAGGAGTAATTTTGCCCTAGAAGAATTAAAATGGAGAAATTTTGTCATTTATCATTAAAACATTAACAGTAAAAATCAACTTTTTAACTGTCAATGTGAGTTTTTGAACAAAAGAGGGTAACATTGCTACATTTTAAAACTTCAAGAGCAAATTTAAATCCAAAAAAAATCCTGAGCAAAATCAGTCTTCAACGAAAACTTCTAGGGCAAAATAAACCCTTAACCCTATTTATAAAATATACATTTGAAAGTGTTTTTTCATTATCTGATCTAGAAAACAAAAGAACTATAACATTTTTTTATATTTTGCTTCTTTTTGTTGTACAAAATTAGAAAGAAGACAGAGAACAATGCATTTCAATCATGACAATTTTACTAATAAAGCAAACTATTAACTCATTCTTTAGATAATAATCATTTTTTATATGTTTTTCAAAACAATAATTCAAACTGTTTTTTTATTTGTTTTCAAAATTTGTTCTAAAAAAACTCAAACATAAAAACAGATAATAAAATCAAACAAATCCTTATTTGTTTTTGGGCTCTCCTCTGAAAGCCTATTGATTCCTTGATAAACTTGAAATCAGTGAGAGAATAACAAGAGAAGAGAATTTGTAGTCAAGGTAATCTCTGTTGGGCTTTTGGGCCCAAATGTGCCTCCTTAACATAATTGACTGAAATTGGCGAATCATCAATCGAACTGGTAGTGTTTACCCAATAACTACCTCTATGGGCTAACGCTGTTTTGGGCCAGGAAGCTCATGCCCGCTTTTTCGGCCATGTTGAGCTAAAGCTTTGTCTTAATTTTAGGAGTATCTAATAGTGGTTGTGGTTGAAACGTCTGCCAAAAATAAAATTAGAGAGACCACAATGTCTAGCGAAAAAGGCCGGTCTTTCACTAGTGAAGAACAAAGGTTCGAATCTTGGTAAGTGATATGTCTACATTTAAGGTCTGATAACACCTCGAAGATGATTGTTCCAAATGCTGTGTTTGGTTCAATGGAATCAAGGGGGAGAGAAGTGGAAGTGGAACCCAAAATTTGGGTGTTTGGTGCATTTGAATCCACTTCCATGGAAGTCCCACTTCCATCAAAATTGATGGAAGTCACTTCCCTCATCCCCCTAAGAACTTGGTTCCACTTCCATGGGAAGTGGAACTTTGACCATTTTGTCCACTCCTTCTCTTCCTAAACAATGGTTAGACCGGCTCCGGCAAGAGTACCTAGCACTCTCAGATGCTTCACCGTTGAGGCTACAGTAATAATACCCTTCTTAGATGCTTCACCGGCAAGAGCACTTAGCCCCGCCGTGTCGTCGTAGTCTCTGTCTCCAGGTAATAATACCATTCTCAAAAAATTCGTTCACCTATTTTTGTGACCCAACAATTTATGACTAAACTTGTTGCTTAATAATGCCCCTAGACAAGTTGCACAACAAATCAGTGTTCAGCTGGGTGAAGAAGTTAGATATGCCATCCGATTTGAGAACAGAACTTTAGATAACAAGTGTATTAAGTAATATCTTCAAGCTTTCTTTGCCCACCCCTTCTCTTCCTAAACAATGGTGAAGCACTATGACGATAGATGGTTGACGGCTGATGGCGAACAACGAGGATGGAGGTGGGGACGACGATGACGCACAGTGGCCTCTCCTTCTCTTCTTCGATCACAGTGGCCTCTCTTCCTTCTCCCTCTTTGATCTGCAATTGTGGCCACCTCCTTTTTCGATTTTCGATTTGGGTTCATTCATTTTGTTCTTGTTTCTGGTTTGATTTCTTGGGTTGATCTTTTTTATTTTTTCTGGCTGATGGTGAATTCGACTGAATTTATGGTGGTTGTCGAGGAGGTAGATGGTGGTTGCCGACAGTCTGGGTTTGTGAATGTAGGGGAAAGATTTTTTGGTTTGTTCAAGGGCGTTTTAGTATTTTCCCCATTACAAGTACATATTTTAATTATAAATTATATCTCACTTCCACCATCTAAACAAACATACTTTAAAACTCACTTCCACCTCTACTTCCACTTCCAGTTATACTTCCAATTCCACTTCCACTTCCTTAAAAGCCTCTTCCATTGTACCAAACGGGGCAAAAAGGAGTATACTTTTGTTGAAAAAAACAAAGTAACCAGTGACCGCCAACCAGAGTAATCAAACTCAGAATGGCCCGTCTGACTCAACCCAAAACCCACAAACCTAGCCATTAATTGGTTTAAGGTACTCTCTTTGCATGCTAGCAACTTGGTGCAACCCAGACTCAACTTGGGCAACTCGATGGGTTATTGGTTTGCCCTTGTTTCTTATTTTACTTTGAAGAATATTTAGCAGTTGCTAATTTTAATATCATTGGATGATGGATTGTATCAAAAAAAATTGTAAAGACTATTTGATAAGTATATAATTATTTTGTTAGCAATTTAAGATATAATTTTTTTTTATTCCGTTCGGATTTGGTTCACGGATTGACTCTGAACTAACCTAGTGACCTTTAATCTATTACCTTAATTGATTTAGAAGTCATTTGAGTTTCATAACCTTGACACTAACAGGTCAGTCTTAGCGAAATGAGCTATTATGGTGAACCAATGATTGTAAAGACTAGTGCCTTCACTTGGTAACCAATAGTACTTCGAATAAGAATACCTCCAATAAGATAACACATGTTATAAAAGAAAATAGAGTGGGCAAAATCAAGTATAGGGAAAACCACTCCTAGTCCTAGTTAAAAAAAATTATGTAAAAATATTTTTCTCAGATTTTATGTAATACTAAATTACTAATAAATATTAAGGGGCTTAAAAGTAAATAGAAAAGGATGTCCAATGATTACACTAGCCTTGATCTTTAACACATTGGCTGGTCATTGACGAGTGCTGATAATTGATTGATCACGGACGCATAAATACTCCCAATATACTTTATTATTCCTGTAATAGTTTCAAAATTCAAAATTACGAAACCTAATTCGACTATTGTGATTCTAATTTTAAAACTATTTAAATAAAATATATTTGTTTGACCATTGATCACATCAGTCATCTATCAGTAACTGGTTTGGTCAGTCAATCATCTCAAGTCGGAGAGTACTGAAATAATTCCGTACTTTCTTTCAATGGAAGAATTTAATTAGTAATAACCGAATTATTTTTTATATGTAATAATATGGGAGTGATTTATTCTCAAGTAAAATCTTAAATCTCATCTTCATTTTCTTTTAAAAAGTCACATTAGGGTAATTTAATAATTAGAATAAACTGAAACATAAATAAAAATTGAAAATTAAAAAGCATAACTTTATGTGGATTAAATTCAAACTTGTAAGTCTAAAAATCATCATACATTTTTAAGTAACAAAAATAAAAAGAAAACAAAATATAAAGGTTCCTTTATTAATAGGTTGAAAATGAAAGAAAGCAAAAGAATGGAAAAGGCTATTGCATGCTTTATAGACAATGGCGCAATTCCTTTAACTTTTTTAGCATTTCAAGCCTTTAGAGATAAAAATACCTAACCAAACAAATACATAAAGCTGTGGAATATACATTCAGAATTCTGAGCAACCAAAGAAAAAGATGATACCTACTTCTTGTTTCTTATTGTTCTCTGTGGTCTCTATCGAGCTTCTTTCTGTTTTGACATAGCATAATAATATATACAAGAATTTATCAAAAAAAAAAAAGAAGAAGAAGAAGAAGAAAAAGTGAAAAGCCTTACTTGGAAAGGTGAAAGCAATGCATTTTTAAAATTTTTAGAAAAAAGGATTGGTAAATTAATTCATATGAGTTTAGAGAACTCGTTTACCCTTTCTTTTTTATGTTTGAGAAAAAAATTATGGTTCTATAGAGCAATATCATATTAAAATTCTCCAAATAAGATTAAATATACTTGATGTATTTACTAATGATTGGTTTGAGAAGTTAGGATATAAAATATAATAGGCTTTGACATAAAAAAAAGAGGATTTTCCAGGAAAAATTAAATTACATAGAACTTTTTTAAATTTAAACTAGAATATAGATATAACTTTATTTATCTCTATACCACTTAAAATTTTTATTTTTTAATTCAAATAACCCTTCAGAATTCTTACCTACTTGCATATGAACAAAACTCTGAATATGGATTATGGGCATAAATGTTCTATTATGAGCACTGTGATATAAATTTTCTCCACTTTTTTATATTTAATGTTTTATTATCCTACATCTAATCTTTAATATAAGACTTAATTGAATAATTTGAATAAAATAAGAAACTAAATAAACTACTTAATTATAACATATATTACATGATATTTCTAAAAAAACTAATGTGTATCATCACTGTATAAGTCAAACAAATTAATTTATATGATAGGTGAATTACAAAAATCACGGAGAAGTTAGATTTTCATTTTCATATCACACCTTTAATTGTATGATACTATCTAAGATCAAGCCGGGTTTGAAAGGAGAGGCCAAGGAAACCGCTTTTAAGCGTGAAGCAGTAGGCAAATGGAATATGTGGTATATTTAAGTATTTGTCTGTTCTCTTGCTTCGTGCCATTTAGTTTTTAAAAAATAATATTGTAATATAGCGGATTTATTTATATAATATAACAAAAAATTAAAAATAAATAAAATAAATATATTATTAAGTATATTTGTAGAAAATGAAATACATTTTTTTTACTGATTCACTATTTTTCAATTAATTTTAACTAACTTTTTTAATGTTATATGTATTTCATATACAAGATCGGAGCGAATAAGTAATTGTGAAAGAAATGAAGAAGTAAAGGATAAAAAGGGCAAGTTGTACTATTAACTATCAAATGATTATTTGAATGAATTTAACTTAAGTTACTTTTCAGTAATATGAAATATATATTTTTTAAATAATAGGTTAAATTATATTAAACACTTTAAAGTATTTTTCTTGTAACACTCTTATCCTAAACTAAGTGGTTCATCTATCACCTTAAAATATCTTAGGGTCTCAGTTGAATTGCTAATTAATTTGACATACTCCTCCTATCACTATATAGATCATTTTAAAAAGAATATTTTTGTCCACAATATAAGTCATTAGACAATAATTAATGTTTATTTATCAATTTTATTCACGAATTAATGCTTGAACATTGTAGCTCCTTATGTTTTTTTTCTCTACCTTTGGAAATCTCATTTAACATGGATAAAGTTGAAAAAAAATTAATTTATCATATTAAATGAAGTAACCATTATTTCTTAGTTTAAATAAATTAATAGAAGCCATTTATATGGTGGGCAAAACGGAATACTTAAAAACCTTTGATATAGTTGGCTTGTTGTCAAGTGAGTCTTCCTTTTAGTGGAACACTATGGATTTTATTCCACTTATAATCTTATACTCCCTCCATTTTAAAATATAAGTTTCAAATAACTAACTTATATTTATTACAAAAACTATTAAAATTGGTTAAAAACAATAATTATATTAGAAATATGATTTGTTTTTCAATCATGCCCTTCTTAATAAATATGAAAGAGAACGTACGGAGAAAAGAAAATGAGATAGAATGTGACAAATAAAATATAATAAAGATGAAATAGAATGTATAGGAAAATAATAAACAATGGGTAAAATGGTAAAAATACAATCAATATTTAGACAAATATAAAATAAATTTTATATTTTGGGATACACACTGTCACACTTCAATCATAAATGCAATCAAAGTAGAGCTTATATTTTGGGACCACTATGTAAATGCGCGCCCATATATATAAAAAAAGGAAAATTCCAGAAAAAAGACTTTCAAATTATCAAAATGACACTTTGCTACAACGAATTTTCGAAAGGACAGTTCAGTACAATGACTGAATTGTCCAACCCCAAATTAAAAGAAAATGTCCAAAATGCCTTTACTACAACTAACTTGAGAATCTCTTAAGGGAAGTTGGGGATCCCTTGAGGGAAGTTAGGAAGCCTTATTGATAGTTGAGAATTCTTTAAGGAAAGTTAGGAAGCCTTATTGAAAGTTGGGAATCTCATAATTAAACAAATGGTATTTTAGACATTTCCTTTTAATTAAGGGTTGGACAATTCAGTTATTATATTAAACTGTCCTTTTTAAAATTTATTGTAGTAAAGTGTCTTTTTGATAATTTGAGGGTCTATTTTTGAAATTTTCCCAAAAAAATACTTAAATGAGGTAGATGGATTTAAATGTAATTGTATTTTATGGGTGGAAAAGGCGTCGGTTGTTGACCGAATTAATGAATTAAAGCAAATACTACCAGTATATTCAAAAATGTGTGTGTGTGTGTGTGTGTGAGTGAGGGAGAGAGGGAGAGAGAGATTGTAGGGTAGGTGATGAGAGAGGGGATGGGGAGGGAGAGACAGAGAGGCATGCAGAGGGCACAAAGCACAATGTTATCTTTATAGTACGCATCTGCCTTCTTCTCCCCCCTTTCTTTTTTAATGAAAGAAGATGTTAACAATTTGAGATTACAACCGAACGAATAAAAAATCTTTCACTTATCGAGAAAAACGTCATGAAACTATGTTACAAGGGTGCTAGTCTTCTCCCCTCTTTCTTTATCCCACAACACACTTAACAATAACTCTATTTAGTATTTACAATACCTTTTTTTTATTCACTAAACTACTAACTAGGCTCCCCTAGAGCTGATATATAGGCACAGCTCACTGGCTTACGGGTTGAGAAAATCCCAACCCGTCAGAGTGGGGGCTGCGCAGGCCCATACTGTATAGCTTGTGGGTTGAGGCCGCGGGTTGGCCCGTCATATATATGTGTATATTTTATTAAAAGAAGAAAAAAAAATTCTTTTTAATTCATAAAGTATTTTTAAGACACTTCATTAATACAAATCGTGGTTGACATAACAAATTGTGGTATTTGTATAATATAATCTAAACTTTCTTAATAATATTGTTAGTACAATAAAACTATAAAGATATTTATACAAAAAAAAAAATGTAATTATGGAGTCCATTTTCTATGGTACTTACGGTATTATATTTTATTTGAGGTAATGATGATAAATTTTTGTTGATTTATAATTTTTTTTATTATGTCATTTTTTAAATAAAAAAAGTAAAAAGCTAAAAAAATAAAAAAAAAAAGGTGGCTGGCTGGCTGGCCAACCCGCCTTGGAGGGTTAGGGTTGGGGATTTCCTAACCGCAACCCTCTGACTGGCCCATTTTCCCAGCTATATCCCCCACCCTCGTATAAAGCCAATATTAATTTTCTTTTAAATATATGATATTTAATTATATAGGTACATTAAAACTGCCCTTAATAGAAACTCCCTCCTCCCTTATCTGACTCTTAGTAAATTAGTATTACTCTGTTTCTTCGTTGTTTTTCATTATACATGTTTTGGGCTTTTCCCGGACTTGAAAGTATTTTCCCATATGCTTTAATTTTATGTAGGTTTAATGGTAAAGAATTATGCCTTGTCACCATAAAAGGCCAAGAGGGAAGAGTTTGATTTCCTACTATTATGTTTGGCAAAACGAGAGTGTCTAGATTCACGTATCATGATATAAGGTGTTGTATTGCTTGACATGATACTATCACATAAGAGGAAGAGCTATTCAAGCGTTATGCTCTCCATTTGGGTTAAATCCAAATACAGTGCCAAAATTTTTGCACCAAAATTAAAAAAGTTCAATGAGGCCTTACCACCCTGTCCCTCTCTCTACTTCTCTCTCCCCCTTCCTCACACGGTCACTCACAATCTCACATGCTCCTCTCCTCTCTCTCTCCCTCCTTTTAAACCCCCCACGCTTCAGCCTCACATGCACATTTCCCTTCAAACCCATCTCTCTCTCCCCCCACTCTTCAATCTCACACCCACATTTCCCTTCAAACACACACCCTTCTCTCTCTCTCTGCAGCTTCTGCTAATTCATCAATGGAGGTATGTGTGTGTGTGTAAAAGCAAATTAATTAAATCCTTAGCTTGTTTTCATGTTTGATCTCTAGCTCGGCTGTTAGTTAATATTAACATCATTTTGTGGATATAATATATATAATATATATATGTATGTAGGAATATTACTATAGGAGGAGTCAGGTGCCGGCGTTTGGAAGCTGGGATTGGGATGATAACCTTCCCTTCACACAATGCTTTGAGTCTGCAACGCAAGCTGGTTTCTTTCGCTACACTACTTTCTCTGATCACTCGTCCCATCATGATGATCATAGTGATCTCTATGTCGCTGGAGATTTGTACCAAAACGACGTCGTCACTCCCGCCATGATTGTCGTTCCTCGCAGACCCAAGGTATATCTCTCTCTCTCTCTCTCTCTCACACACACACACACACACATTCTTCTTCATTTCCTCCTACTCTCTCAAATTCATCCACCCATCTTCACTTCATATATAATGTCCCTCTTTTCACTGCACTATATATTTTAATTTCTTCCCAAAAAAAAAAAAAAATCCGTCCTAGATACTATATTCTGAATATTTTTTTTGTATGCGTCATTCTTGATATTTCCATTGTCAAAAAAATTTGGGTTATTGATTATTAATTTTGAATTTTATGCTCCTTATTTAATTGTTGTGGAAAAAAGAGAGATATAGGAGATGACTATGTGATAATTACTTGTAAATGGAGACTACAAAATTTACGAGAGAACAATTTGAAAGTCATCCATTGATATGCGAAAACTATTAAAATGTAGTTTTAGTAAGGATACATCAGTACTAATGCACTAATAATCCAATGGCATCTGATATTTCTTTATAATTGACTTTCATTATAAGTGAGAGGTTGGAAGCTTGTGACTACCCTTTAATTGAAAAGAAAAGGGAGGAACACACACAAGCGGTATTGTTGATCCATGGTTAGTTTTTTACTTCTATTTGTGGTGGGAGTGTTGGTTGAATCATGATGAAGGTTCAGTCCTTTTTTAATTTATTTATTGAGTTTGCTTTTTGAGTTTGTTTCAAAGAAAGCATTTAGGACCTAAAAAGGCACAAAAGAGGGAGTAAAAGATGTTGGATATTTTCAATGTATGAAAGGGCGGTATGGAAGATGATTGGTAGGGGCATTCCTATTTCCCAGTCCGTGAGTGGTGGAGAAAGCAAATACTACTAGTATTTTGGTTTGGCTTTGAAACATCTTTTGATGTGGGTAGGTCACAAATTTAGGTGCGTGGGACCCTTTCATTCATTGACTTCAATGAATCACGCCCTCTCATACAAAGTCATAATTATGTTTTTAAGTTGGTCCATGGATCACAAGGTAACCCGTGCTCAACAGAAAAAGGAGCAGGAGGAGTTCTTCTGTTATAAACCGTCCAAATTTAATTTAGATGATTCGGTTTTGTTAATTCAAAATTTATGATTTTTAAATGGTAATTATTTTAATGGGTATAAAATCTAAAATAAAGATAATATCTTAACAATCATTTTGTTAGAAAATATAATCTTCATTTAAAAATCATAAACTTTGAATTAATAAATCTGAACCATCTAGATTAGATCTGGATGATTCAGAATGGAGAAGTGCCCTCTACTCATCTTTCTTATGGGCACCAAAACAGGTTCTATCATAAGGCTATTTGGAATACAATTAATGCATTCCTATATGCTAGTACGCCATTGGATCTCAAATATAGAGTACTTTTTCAAGAAAAAAAAGAAGGAAGAAATCTTTGGTTCTTGATACAAGTCAATTGGTATGTGATTAATAATGTTTTCCGTATGGCATTCTCCATACTCTTAAATATGGTTAAAGTTAAAGATGCTTGATTCCATGTAAATTGAATGAGTTGACCATCTTTCTTCGATTCTAATGAGATAGTTAGATGTGACTTGTATAATACGGACCAAAATGAGGGATTTGGGGGGAGGGGGGACTCATCCCTTAAAATCCAATCATCTAATTTTATATGCGAACGTTTTGAAATTTTGTTTAAGATCAATAGAGTTCGTATATATTGGACAATAATAAAGAGACAGTTGAATCTTTTGGCATGATACCAAAGTGGGAAAGAAGGCCCCAATAATTGAAAAAGCAGAGTGTGAAGGAGTGTAGGCATGTGACATGAAATACAACTTTAGCAATAGTAAAGAATATAAAGAAAGTGATATGTTGTGGAATTGAATGTTTATGGATATGTGATTGCAGACAAAGGTACGTGAGAAAAGAGCAAAAGGAGAAGAAGGAGAAAAGCAGAAATGGGTGAATGAGTATGAAGGAGGAAGAAGCACTAAGACTACAAATATAACAATGGGAAGGCCAACAGCTAAGCCTGTGGATGAAGACTTGTACAGAATCTCTCCTGAATTGCTTTACCATAAACATACAAAGGTCCTCCCTCACTCTTCTTTACTTTCACTTTTTGCTGTAGAATTCACGTATACTTTTTACCCTTTTCCTTCACTAGGTTCTACATGTCATTATTACAAAGAAAATTAATTTTATAGACCCTATAGTTTTCGCTCAGTTATAACATAATTCTTATATTTTGAATTTGTGTAGCTTAATTTATATGGTTTTGACTCGGTTAAAATTTTGCTCCAAAAATTTTAACTCATTGTACTGTATCTCACTCCCTATAATTTTATTTAAAATTTTAGTCACTTATCTTCATAAAATATATAAATTTATTTTCTAAAATACAGGGACAAAGGTTTTAAATGGTCAAAACCATAGAAATTAAGCTGCCAAGACTCTAAGCTTATGGATTAAGTTAAGTTACAAATGAGTCAAAATTATAAGGTAAAAAAATTTCTCAAAATTATACACACACATAAATATATATATTAATTGAAATTTCCCATATTCTAGGTTATAACATCTTCAATTAAGCTACTTATTTCATGAAATTACAGTGATCATTCAAACTTTTTATTTGGTTATCCACATGCTATTTCTTTGGTTTAGTTTTTTCTCAATTATTAAAAGCTTGAGATGAAAGTTTCTAAGTCAATAAGAGATGCATTTTTGGAGTATAGATTGCTAGAGACAGAATTCAGTCCTCGAAAAATAAACATTTATAGATAAATGTTAATACTGTCAATAAAAATATACATCTATAAAAGTTGTCGTAGAAAAGTAAGATTTACATTCATTCATAGAGGACTAAATTGTAAATCTCTCACAATCCATGGGGCCAAGATGTTTTTTTTTTTTCTTTTCCTACGTTTATTCACTATTCAGTCTGATAGTTATTATACCTTTTTAATTATGTGGTGCAGAAGAGTAGGCTGAGTTTCTTTTCCAGTTGCTTGCTGCCAACTTGCATTGCCTGAAACTTCACATGCAACATCTGAGAAGCCATTAATGATTGTACATAAGGCAGAAACAGAGGGCATAACACAGATGGTGATGGTGATGAAGATAATGTCACACTTGTTTAAGAATGAGAGATTTAATCATGTATTATATAAATCCCATATTATTATTAATTTTGCCCACTTCTTTGATTCTTCTATTTAGAACCTGTTTGGATTAGCTTCTAGTTAAGCATTGTTTCAGAATTTGAGTAATTAATATAGTAGTAAAAGTTAGGATTATGGTTTGGTGTGTGAAAAGCAGTGTAAAGACTAAAGCGAAGTAAAAGAGCGTTATATGGTTCATCTTGGTGATCTTACATTCTTGCTTTCCTTAATTTGACTAATTTTTTTCAATATAATGTTAATGCTCTAAGGAGTTGTGTTAAATTGATAAAATTTTAACTAATTCAAAAAATATGTCATATGTACTCTCACCTCTTTTGTTCTCTGTGTCTAACTATCTATTTGTTATATTCATTAGGGGTAAAATTGAAAAACAATCCTTTATTTGATTTAGAGAGGCAGACTAGGTCCAAATGTCTTTTAGAAGTGACTTATAGTAAGGATAAGGGTGACATAAAAATTTATGTGAAGTTTTTTAAAATTTTTTAACATGCAACGTTAAAACAATCTTCAAGCAATGTATAAAAAAAAAATCTTCAACCAAGTTGTTCGCCTTTTTGTAGATTAGTTTTGATTTTAGAATCATGATGGAATGAAATATCCTTTGAATATCTAGCTCAAACAATTCTATCAAAATTTAGGGGAAATTCATTTTTGAGATCCTATAGCTCATGTAAATGACATTTTAATCGGTACGAATTATACATTAATTGAGTGTTAAATTATACACAACTTTCCTCAATTTTATGTCATGCAAATATAAAAGGGAAAAATGTTAGAATCTTAAGTTTTGATGAAGACTGACCCATGGAAAAATATCGCTAATAAGAAATGATAACTTAGCAGATCAATAAGAATGAAAATCTCTATCGCTAAGTGAATCTAAATAGCAAGTGAAGACTTAGAAATAACAAAGTCAATATCTATCGCTAGAGAAAGATCCATCGCTAGAAGTTCATTGATCATATGTGTAAATGAATCCAGCAGATAAATGAACCAAGTGTCTAAATCAGCTAGTGATAACAGGTTAAGCTATCGATAACCATAAGTGCTTCAGATAATGATCATTCAGTTAGCTAGTGCCTGAAAGCTAATGAGTCAAATAGAGCTAACATGGTTGCTAGCGCTATCAATTCTATCTAGCGATAGTAGGATGTCTGGAGTGTCTTTAAATATCCATATCAGTGTCATCTAGCGATAATGGAATTAGTCATCGATAGAGAATGCCTTGAAAATATTCTAGCAGATATAATGTATCTATCTCCTTGAGCTAATGAAGTATCCTATCAATAATATTTGTTGCATGAGTATTTGTTTCAGTTAACAGCCTAAGTGCAGGATTTACTCTGATAAGTTAGCGATAGCAAAGCATGCTAGCGCTACTGAAAAGCTTCTATGAAAGTACAGGTGTTCAGATCACACAGGCTAACCTACTCTACGCATGAACAGTCAAAGACTAGATCAAAAGCTGAATGTCCAACGGCTAGAAAGTTCCCAACGTCTATTTTCTAACGGCCATATGAAGACTATTAAAAAGGCAATCTATGGAGATATAAATACAACAAGATTTTCCAGAAAGTGACGAACGATCAACGAACAAAAACAAGAGATGAACAGAGCCTTATACAGAATCGCAAATCCCTTAGATTAAGAATGATTGAAAAGAAGAGCTAGAGAAATACATTGTTCAGATCCTTAAGCTCTAGTTGTATTTCTTCTTACACTTCATTGTACTTAAGTGTTTATCACAATCTGTTCATTGAGTGAATCCTATTATTAAAATCCTCTTCTGTTTGAGGTAGTTCCTTAGCTTGGTGCTTTGTGAACTGGGTGGTAACCTTACGGGAAGTAAGGGGGAGTGTTTAGAGAGATTCTAAAACTCTGTAAAGGTTGGCAGGTGAACCTGTGTTCGTAAAACCTGTGATAGGCTTCTCTTGTGCCAGGTTTAAACAAGAGGGTAGTGGAAATCTCAGGTGGAGCCTAAGGACTGGATGTAGGTCTGGGTTGACCGAACCAGGATAAATTTTGTGTGCATTATCTCTTCCCTTAACTCTTACAGTTCTTCTTCATATCTTCATTATATATATATTCGTGCATTTACCAAGTTTTGAATTACTCTGTTATAATCGGAGAAAAGTTTTGAGAAGGTTTCCTTCTCAGTGATTAAAGAAAAGAAAAGAATTCAAAAAGGTTTAAATTTATCCCATCACCCAATTCACCCCCCTCTTGGGTGACAGCCAGTACTCTCAATTGATATCAGAGCCGGTCACTTGTTTAAAGGATCCAACGATCTCAAGTGAAAAGATCATGGCTGATTTTGGGTATAATTCTTTTACAGAAGGTTTTGATCATACCATTCCACCTCTGCTTGAAA
The DNA here is from genome assembly GCA_037074515.1 of Mimosa bimucronata. Classification (NCBI taxonomy): domain Eukaryota; kingdom Viridiplantae; phylum Streptophyta; class Magnoliopsida; order Fabales; family Fabaceae; genus Mimosa; species Mimosa bimucronata. The sequence goes on from CM073446.1 coordinate 12,124,079, forward strand.
ATATTGATTTTTCATTTTGGGAAGCTAGGATGAAGAGTTTTATAAAATCATTCGATTATCACATGTGGAACGTCTTTACAAATGATTTTGATTTTAAACCTAGGAAGGATTGGACTGAAAAAGACAAGAAGATGTTTTCCTTAAACATTAGAGCTATGCAAATTCTGCATAAAGGCTTAATTGAAGAAGATTTTCAGAAAATCAGATTTTACTCTAATGCTAAAGATATCTAGGATACACTTGAATCTATGTATACCACTAATCATCTTGTTGAAACTGAAAGTGTTGACAGTTCATCTGAATTTCAAAATTGCATATCTATGGATGATGAACATCTGGAAGCTGAAATTGAAGAAGGAGAAATCATAGAGCTCTTCCAAGATTCAATCAACACAGAAGGTCAAGAAAAGAATGACTGTCAAGAGCTCTACCTGAACAAATTAGATCAATCATTCTCTGGAGTTCGAGATACAGTTATGGTATACAGCTCCAAGTCCTGTGTTTTTGAGAAAAACAATTTTGATCTACATAAAACTGATTTACAACCTATCACAGATCATATTTCAAGGACTGAAAATGTTTTAAATCATACTGGAAAATGTTTTGGGAAGAAAGATCTTTTGAGTGAAAACAGTTTGAATTTGCACTCCTCTGACCATCACAATAATTGCATAAAATCTCATGTTGCACATCATTCTATTATTTGCTATTATTGTGGTAAATCTGGTCATGTTTCTCACACCTGTATTATTAGAAGAAATTCAAATGTGAGAAATAAATTTTGTTGGGTACCAAAAGGACATATAAAGTCCAAGACTAACAATGAAGGACCTAAGTATAAATGGGTACCAAAATGTCCATCTAGTACTTCATATGTGCAAATTAATTCTAGAAGGAATGGGCATTATGGTGGAGAAGTTACAAAGAAGAATCCAAGAGTTTCTCATGCTTCAAGAGAAGGATGCATAGAATCTAATTATAGTAAGAGAACTCATGGAAAAGTTGCTGCTGCAACATCTGGTTCAAATCATAAAAGGCAGCAGATAGCAACAACAAGAGCAAGTTCTACCTTAAAGACAAGCTATCACAAAGTATCATTCAATTATCTTGAGGAGAACCAGAGAAGTAGAATCCCTCATACTTCAAAAAGAAGATCTCTGCAACCAAATGCTAAGTATATCAGAACTGTTTGGGTTAGCAGAAGAAACTCTCCAAGTACCTAAGGTAGAGGTATATCAAGGGTAAAATCTCCTACACTATTATTAGTAACATTTATTGAGATTTTTCACTCTGAAACCTTAGGAATGAATATTGAATTGTATGTTGAAAGAAAATTGCTAATCACTTACAATGTTCAAAAGATAGACTTATATACATGCATACTGATTTGGAAAAGAATATATTTATATATATATATATATATATCTTTGTGCATGAAGTCATGATTAATTCACTATGCTCAATTATCCTGAATTAATTACATCTTTTGAAGCATGTGAATTATGCTGTTAATACCTACGAACTAACCATGAGCAGATCCATATGAATTTGGATACTGAAGAAAAGAAAAGAATTATAGTTCTGTAGGTTACAAGGGAAGAAAGCTTCAAGACTACGATCTACATGGAAATTTACTCAAGTCTTGATGAGCTGAACTTCGTGCTTGGATTTTGGTGCTAAATCTGCAAAAGAGAATTGACATTATTTTGTCAGAATCATGCTACTACCTGACAAATGGAATTATGGTGATATCATTCTTATTCTATCCTATACTTAAAATGTATGAATTATCAAATGACAAATATTGTCAAATTGTGCTTATCAGAATCACATATCTATGCAATCAAGTGGATTTATCCTATATGTGTGTACTCTGTCAAAATCTCTCATTTATGCAAGACTGACCAATCGATAGTAAGAAGCACTATCGACAGTTAAATGGAAGATGAAACTGGCTCTCCAAGTTTCCTCTGAAGAAAAGTCCTTTCAAAGAGCAATTCTATCTCTATTCTTTAATATTAATTAATATTATCCTGGATAGATTCTCTGTCAAATCTTGATTGGATTGAATAGCATAATATTGAGGTCATCACTTTGAATGATTGACATTTATTTTGTTCTATAAAATCTGCTCTAAATGTTAAATCTTAAGTTTTGCAAAACTAACCCATCGATAGTGAGTTTCACTATCGCTAATTGTATGCAGGACAAAAGCTAGTTGAGCAAAAATTGCCATCGCTAGCTAATAGCGTTATCAATAGCAAAGTCAGCTATCGATAGATGGAAGGAGTAAGTGACAAATCTTAGTCACTTGCTCAGCGTGGGATCATGCCTGCTAGCGATAGCTGTTCTTCCTAGCGATAGCAAGTCACTTAAGAGGGCCCAGAATGCGAAACGTTAGTGGATGTACTTCACATGGTAAAACCCTAAACCCTAAAAACTCATAAAAGGGAATCATTTTGCATCAGCATTCATTTTACATTCGTTCTCTTCTACTCCCAATGCTCTGAACACTCATTCTGCATTTTCATCTATCTCAAAACCCTAAAATCCTAAACCCAGAAATGGCCAGAACCAAAGTTCCAAGTGTGAGTGATGTCGACGCTACCTCTAGCGCTAAACCCTCTTCTTAATCAACTAGCAAGAGGTCCAAATCCCAGAAAGAAGTAGTTGAATCAGGCTCTAAACATCAAAAGTGAACCACTTCCAATTTGCCCTACTCAGAAGAACCCCTCGAAACCCCTAGCACTGTATTCGCAAATCGAAAAACCCTAGATAGAACAGCAATCTGGGTAGATTTGGAGTATTTTAAGCAAAATGGCTTCGACTTGGATGCCTGGCTTTTTCCATACAAGAACTGGCTCAGTATTCAGAATGTCTACAATGAGGATGTTCTGAGGTCATTTTATTCGAGCATGGTAGCCAAGCCAGAGTATAAGAAAAAGGAGCTGGTCAATATTGTGTTCGAGGCGAAAGTGAGAGGAAGGGGGATTTCTTTTAACTGGTTAGCCATTAACAAGATTTTAGGGATATTTGAAGCAGAGCATAACAAGTGGTACTCCTCTGAGTCCTATTCCGAGGAAGAACTTGCAGAAATTTATGAAAACTCCTCTGATAAGCCAGCAAGCATGCCTGTGATCAACAGAATACTACATTACGTGTATACCAGATTAATGACTCATAAGGCAGGAAATTTCAGTAGTTTTCCCAAGATAGACAACCCCTGGCTGCCCAATCTGATCTCAAAAGTGCCTCTAAACCCTGGGCAGTTGATATCAATGGAGCTTCACCGATCTTTATCTGAACAATCTGCCAAGGCCCCTCTCCCATATCCTCATCTCATGTCTTATCTCCTTGAGTTCTTAAAGATCAAGTCTACCGGAGAAAAAGACAATAAAAGTTACAAGCAGCTTACTATCTCCACTCTCAGAAAATGGGTATTCCTGTTAAATCAAGTGGTGCTGTATCTGGTTCTGAGGCCTCTCATGCTCCCTCTACATCAGCTCAGTCTCAGCCTATTGAAGAAGAGACTCAATCTCAAAGAACTTCTTCTCCTCAGCAGCAGCATAATCTTGATCAAGAGACACTCCCTTCTGCTCCTGTTACATCAAAATCAACCTTCTTCAAGAATGCAATAGAAGAAATTGTCTTCAGGGTCTCTGCTGAATTTAATCTGGCCTTGGAAGCGCAAAAAGAAGAATTGATGAAGCCTATTCGAGAGCTACAGGATCAAGTGAAAAATCTGGAAGAGAATCTATGCCTTGTCCCTGAGTATGTCAAGCAAAGGAAAACAGCTCCTCCTTCTGAAGGTAACTCCTCACATCATCATTCCCCTCTCCATTTTCCCTCACCCTCTCATTCCTCTCCTCATCATTCACCCTCTCTTCACCTCTCTTATTTTCCATCTCCTCCCACTTTCAAACATCCCAGTCCTTCACCTCAGGCCCAAACACCTACACCTTCACCTCAAACAAAAATTCCAACACCCACAGATACTCCCACCTCTAATCCCTCCCCTAGCGCTAGCCCACAAACACATACCTCACCTTCAACCACCAGAGTCCCAACACCACAAACAACCACTATCGCTAGCACCATCCCTAGCGATAGTATTCCTACTTCACCACCAATTCAGTCAACCATTGCTACCTCTACCACAAACTCTCCTTCTCCTCTCATATCTTCTCAAATTCCTCACCAACCCTCTTCTCCTAACCCTGCCAATGATGATGACAAAAAGGGGGAGAATCAAAGGGACAAAAGTATGTCAGAAGAAGGCTTCGTAGAAGGTCAACTGGAGGATGCATCTGATGATGAGGAAATCAATGAGTCGGCAAACCCAGATGGTTCTCCTGATAATGAAATTCCAGAGGAAAACTTGAGCATGGCTATGGTAACAGTTGAAGAAGAGCACCAGCCAGTTTCTGTAGATCTGCTCCCTCACTATTTTCAGCGAGCACAAGAGCTGCATGAGGAAGTTGAAGAATTCATAGACAGGTCTGCTCAATCTCTAAAGGAAAGAGAGGATAGAGATGCAGCAAGAGCAGAAGCTGAAAAAGAAAAGAATCCTATTCAGACTACCTCTCAGAACCTGGAACTTAGTGAAAAAGAAAAAGCATCAGAGGTCCAGTCTGCTCCCAAGAGGATAAGGATCAAGAAATCTGCTCCCAAACCTCCAGTAAAGAAATCCAGGGCATCTAAAGGGATTGTGATTGAAGAGCCCAAATCTGCTCCCAAGCCTTCAAAGAGAAAATCTGTGCCTAAGGGGAAAGGAAAATTTGTCAAGCCTCCTCCAAAGAAAAAGCAGAAGCAATTGAGTTATGGGGGAAGAATGCTAGCCCATTTTCTTCAGAAAGCTTCTCCTTCCCCTCCAAAGAAGAAGAAGGCTACTACTAAGAAGAAGGCTGCTCCTAAGGAGAAAAAGAAATCTGAGGATGAAGTTGAGACTGATCCTGAACTACTTGAAGATCCCTCAACTGATTCTGGAAAGATAAGTAGTGAGCCTGGAGATGATGAGTTGGACACCACATATTGGAAGGATGATTCTGATTCTGAATAAACTAAAAAGCCTGAATCATTCCCTAAAACCAATTCACATATGCATCCTACATAAACTGCATTAAGTTTTTTTTTCTCTTTTTGCAAATACAAGATACAAATGTACATCTTTTATTTCAATGATCACTTTGAATATACTCTATTCATGCCTTATTATTCTTTTATGCTTAATGCTGATATATGTTCTTGATGTGCTTTAATGTATTTTTCCTTATGTTTTGTCATCATCAAAAAGGGGGAGAATGTTAGAATCTTAAGTTTTGATGAAGACTGACCCATGGAAAAATATCGCTAATAAGAAATGATAACTTAGCAGATCAATAAGAATGAAAATCTCTATCGCTAAGTGAATCTAAATAGCAAGTGAAGACTTAGAAATAACAAAGTCAATATCTATCGCTAGAGAAAGATCCATCGCTAGAAGTTCATTGATCATATGTGTAAATGAATCCAGCAGATAAATGAACCAAGTGTCTAAATCAGCTAGTGATAACAGGTTAAGCTATCGATAACCATAAGTGCTTCAGATAATGATCATTCAGTTAGCTAGTGCCTGAAAGCTAATGAGTCAAATAGAGCTAACATGGTTGCTAGCGCTATCAATTCTATCTAGCGATAGTAGGATGTCTGGAGTGTCTTTAAATATCCATATCAGTGTCATCTAGCGATAATGGAATTAGTCATCGATAGAGAATGCCTTGAAAATATTCTAGCAGATATAATGTATCTATCTCCTTGAGCTAATGAAGTATCCTATCAATAATATTTGTTGCATGAGTATTTGTTTCAGTTAACAGCCTAAGTGCAGGATTTACTCTGATAAGTTAGCGATAGCAAAGCATGCTAGCGCTACTGAAAAGCTTCTATGAAAGTACAGGTGTTCAGATCACACAGGCTAACCTACTCTACGCATGAACAGTCAAAGACTAGATCAAAAGCTGAATGTCCAACGGCTAGAAAGTTCCCAACGTCTATTTTCTAACGGCCATATGAAGACTATTAAAAAGGCAATCTATGGAGATATAAATACAACAAGATTTTCCAGAAAGTGACGAACGATCAACGAACAAAAACAAGAGATGAACAGAGCCTTATACAGAATCGCAAATCCCTTAGATTAAGAATGATTGAAAAGAAGAGCTAGAGAAATACATTGTTCAGATCCTTAAGCTCTAGTTGTATTTCTTCTTACACTTCATTGTACTTAAGTGTTTATCACAATCTGTTCATTGAGTGAACCCTATTATTAAAATCCTCTTCTGTTTGAGGTAGTTCCTTAGCTTGGTGCTTTGTGAACTGGGTGGTAACCTTACGGGAAGTAAGGGGGAGTGTTTAGAGAGATTCTAAAACTCTGTAAAGGTTGGCAGGTGAACCTGTGTTCGTAAAACCTGTGATAGGCTTCTCTTGTGCCAGGTTTAAACAAGAGGGTAGTGGAAATCTCAGGTGGAGCCTGAGGACTGGATGTAGGTCTGGGTTGACCGAACCAGGATAAATTTTGTGTGCATTATCTCTTCCCTTAACTCTTACAGTTCTTCTTCATATCTACATTATATATATATTCGTGCATTTACCAAGTTTTGAATTACTCTATTATAATCAGAGAAAAGTTTTGAGAAGGTTTCCTTCTCAGTGATTAAAGAAAAGAAAAGAAAAGAATTCAAAAAGGTTTAAATTTATCCCATCACCCAATTCACCCCCCCTCTTGGGTGACAGCCAGTACTCTCAAAAAAGACAAATAAAGACTCTTAAATTATTAAAAGAACAATTTGATACACCGAATTTCAGAAAGGACATATCAGTACAATTTACTGAAGTGTTCAATGCAAAATTAAAAGAAAAAGTCTAAAAAGCCCTCAAAAATTTTCCTCTTCATTATCAGAATAGTATAAGAAAATACCAAATTCTTCATTATCAGCATGATATAAGGGAATATCAAATTCTTCCTCTTCGTTACCATAATAGTATAAGAGAATACCAATGTGATTAGAGCATGTTGGTAATCTTTTAACTGAAATTGGTATTCCCTTATACAATTCTGGTAACGAAGAAGAATATATTTGTGGGCTTTTTTGAACTTTTCCTTTAAATTTTGCATTGGATACTTCAGTTAATTGTACTGATCTGTCCTTTCTGGAATTTATTGTATCAAATAGTCCTTTTGATAATTGGAGAGTCTTTATTTGTTTTTTTTCCTCTTATAAAATCCCTATTTTTAAATTTCACAATAAACCCCTTAAACTATCAAATTTTTGTAGTTGGCTGCCATAGTATTGTTTTTGTTCATTACTTATATGGGAAATACTAGGAAAGGACTCTTGAAATATGTAAAAGACAGTTGGAGGCAGCGAATTTGAAAAGGGATAGTTATATGCCATGGACCTTTCTGTCCTTTGGCAAATTTAATGTAAATAACCAAAATGCTCCTGAACAAAAATTATTTTTAAAAAAGACTGCATATAACTCTTCAGGGGTATTTTGGTTATTTCCAGTAAATTTGCCAAAGAACAGAAAAGTCCATGGCATATAACTGTTTTTTTTTTTCGAGTTCATAATTTATATATCCAATTGTCCTTTACATATTTTGAGAGTCTTTTTCTGGAATTTTCCCCTATATGCACACAATTTTAAGTTTAAGGGAGTTATATGCATACAACTCAAAGTTTGTGAGTATTATATGTACATAAAAATAAATTTGAAGGATTATATAATTGATTATCAGGGGTAGTTTGCACAAATACAAAGGTTTAGGGTGATTTATTATTAAGTTTTAAATGTTAAGGGAGATGCAGGGGAGGTGGATTGATGATATTTGTCTTGTAATATCTTTTTGAAGATTGTATTCAGTTTCTATCATCGAGTTTTGTGTAATTTAGCATTAATTGAAAAAATTAATTAATTGACCCTTATACTTTCACCTAGTTATTAACTCAGTTCTTATATTTTAGAAACCTATAAATCAATCTTTGTTTTTTTTTTTTTAACCCTCTGTCATTCATTCACGTAGTTCCACATTAGCGTGCTTTTAACCGCTTTGTGACTCAGTAATTGAGGCAAGGACTCGGTTATTTTATTGTAAACTATGAGGATTGAGTTTAATTAGATTTTAAAGTTCCGGGATTGAGTAGATAACTAGGTGAAAATAAAAAAAATCATTTAATTACTCTTGCCTTAAATTATTGATATTACTAATTATTTTTAGTGTACTTTAAAGTTATAACATATTTTGAATGGTACTACTAATATACTACTACCTCATGTGCTTAATATAACATTTAGTTATTTGTGCTACAAATTAGATTTTATACCCGAATTGGAGGTAGTATAAAGAGTTAAAGATACTCCCTGCAATCATTATTGAGCTATAACATATTTTGAATGGTACTACTAATCCACAACAGCCTCATGTTCTTAATATATAACATTTAGTTATTTATACTACAAATTAGATTCTACACCAGAATTGGAGGTAGTATAAAGAATTGAAGATACTCCCTGCAATCATTGTTGTTACTTTGTAAGAACATCTCTCATGATCGTTATATAAGATAAAAATCTTTTATTGAAAACATTAGTCTTTTTCAATATTTGATGTATCATATCTGTAATCAATAAATTGAATTACTGACAAACTTATGACAATATGGCATATAATTTATAAGTTAAATATTTTCCTTTTTTCTATTTCACGTTAAAAGCATTTAAACCTAAAGCCCAATATATATTTGTTATAACTTATTTCGGCAAATATAAAAAACAAAATATAACAGCAAATTAATCACGGGGTAATTAATTACAGGTCCCGTGTAAGGAACTTAATTAATATGAGGTCCCACGAAATCACATAATTAATCTCAGGTCTCTACCAGGAAGTTGTTATCGCATGCTCATTAAATTGTTATCAGGAGGCCAAACAATGGTTATAGTCTGGTCAAAAGTTGTTACTGACCTATAATTAAATTTTCAGTCATTGACAGCTTTTGACAAGGCGATAATAACTTTTTGACTTAAAGATAACAATTTTTTGCCAGATGATAACAACTAGGAGCCTGACAATTATAGCTTTTTAACTCTTATTCAGTAACAATTTTTGAACTACTAATAACAAGTTAAAGAGTCGGCAATAACAACTTCATGAGATCTGTAATTAATTACGTGATTTTGTGAGACCTCATCTTAATGGGACTTGTAATTAATTTTCTGATTGAACATTATGTGATTTGATCTCTTTAAAATACATATGTCTAATATTAAATTATTTATAATTTTATACATTACAAGTTAGTTTTTGGGGGGGGGGGAATGATAAATATAGAGAAGACATAATAGACTATGATTTATATTTACAACCAACTCGTAAGGTAAACATAACACATCATATTATGCTTTTTCTTTCACTATGTTTTACACTGGTTTGCACATTTTGCACATTACATAACCTCACGTTTCATCCCAATTCAGCTTCTCCTAGGGGTACCCTAAAAATTGAATAAAAAGCAAAAGAGAAAAGAAATATTCATCTTCTTTTATTTTTCTAATTTTTGCATCAACTCCTTATAATCATACTCTCAATTAATCTCAACGTTATGTCAGTCTAATTGAAAATTTTAACATTCACGGGCTCATAAATTGTATTCCTAAAGATGTTTTTTTTTTCAAAAGAAAAAAATTTCTCTCATTAACTTTAAAAATAAACTATCATTAATCCATTTGTAACTTAGTCTTTCCGATCCTAAATATATGATCTATTTAGGGAGATGGTCCTAGTCCCAAATATAGAATCTACTTTTTAATTTTTGTCCATTTTTTTCAACCCTCATTGATGCCCCTCAATATCAATCAAGTAAGAGGAGAGGGGGAGTTAAAATAAAATTGGTGGATTTTGGGAAAAATATGTCATATCAACTACATTAATTAATATCCTTAATCTAATCAAGTTAAGTAAATATGTCCTATATTTAGGGCCAAAAGGGGTCTCCTCGCCTAAATATAATATCTAGTTAACTTTTTAGGAAAATATTAAGATATATTAATAAGTCACATATAAACTGATTTGCTTGAATTGTATTCCTTAAACTAATTTATTTGATATAAAAACCAATATATAATATAGTAATATATCACATATGTTATGATTTTTTTTTTGTTTACATATCATGTATGTCATGATTAACTAACTTATTTTGCTTCATTAATCTCTCCAAAAAAAGTCAACCAGTAGATCTTATATTAAGGATAAAAGGGATTACACAACTTCCTGCTCTAAATGTTTGAACTACTTAAAAAGTTTACTTTAGTTTTAAATAGAAGACGTCAATCCCCTTCCCCAAATTTATAATTTTTCACAAATTATCCCTAATAATTATACATATTAAGGAAATTTCTATCTAAAGGCGGTTCAAATACAAATGATTGAAGAGATTATTTTAGAAAAGTCAACATACATTTTTTATTTATAACTTCCTTAACTAATCTTATATTTAACTCGTACATTAAGGATAGATGGGTGTATTGAGTCATAGGAGTGTTGTATGTCATAAAGTACGTGTTTTTATAAATTTAACTATCTCTCTCTCTCTCTCTCTCTATATATATATATAGTTTTTTATGTGAAAACATGCATATTCAGTCTTTTAAATCCATGATTTACCCTTCAACTATTTGTACTGAAAAATGAGAGGAAGCTAGTAGAGGAAGATTTCAAAGTGTGGAATACTGAAAACTGTGGTTAGGCAAACCGGTCTGTAAGAATTGCATGATGGAATTTCCTCTTCTTCTACATGCATGGGGATCTCATATAGTTTTCCACATCTAGTTGAGGTTTTTCTGCATTTTCTACAAAAAAAATTTAATTAATTGCTATATTTGGTGTTTGAAAAAATGACAGAAAAAGAACAAGGAAATTGCAAAACCCCAAATCAGGCATTTCCCATAAAATGAGTTGTGAATTACTTATCAATTGACAATTATAGTCAATTCCTTATCCATTACTCGTAGATAACAAACCTAATTGAAGATTTCGCAATTTCCACCTTTTTTTTTTGTTATTCTCCTATATATTTTTTTTAAAAAAAGACAATATATATTACTTATAAAAAGAAATCAGAGTGTTACACTTACATCAGTACGAAGATAAATAATATTGGAAAGCAACTGATGGAGTGATTGACTAGGACTAATGCAAGAATTTAGCAATTTACTGACTCTTCCTTTAAGTCAATAACATTAGTGGTTTTGTTGATTCCTTTACTTTGTTTCAGATCAAACTTGAGTATGTTTGAATTATAGTGCCTTTTACACGGTTATTTTGGATCTGTCAGTCTACTCTGCTTCATTTGTAAATTTTTAATTTACTTAACGAGCTTGAAAAGAAGGCTATGAATCATGATATATGAAATATACAAATTTAAATGTCTTTCTAATTTGATGCTTCCGTGATGTTTTATAAAAAAGGTATTTGGGTCTTTAACATTGGAATTTTTGAGTCCTTAGGAAGATTCAATCTGGATGTTGTTTACGTTAAGAAGCAATTCATTTAATTGAAGTGTTGTAGCTTTGATTTGAGACTTGAGTTATTTAATATAAGATTTATTTGACTTTTTAAAATTTTTTTTAAGAAAGTAATTAATTAAGCTACTTATAAATTAATTTTCCTGAATTTCTTCTCTAAACTAATTTATTACTTATATAAGCTAACATTTAATCTAATCATCTATAACATGTTAAAATTAAACTGTTTATTTAACTTTCTTAATCTCTCTTAAAAAGGCAATTAAATTTTATATTAAGAAAATGAATTCGTTCTCATATGTCTACATTACAAAGAGCATAACTACGTTATTGTATGGTTTTTTTTTTTTATTCTCCTCCTTGTTCGTTTTCAATATTTGTATTGTAACACTATCCTTTGATTATTATACCATTGTCTTTTATTTAAAAAAAAAAAAAGGAAATGAGCCATGATCAATGGAATTTTGTGTTGTTTGCATGAAAGAATACAATCGCTTATCATAAGATGATTGCTAAATACTCCCTCCGATCCTAAATATAAGATCACTTTGACTTTTTTTGTGGAAGTTAAGGAAGCAAATTAGACCACTAAATTATAACATATGTCACATGAAATTAGATTATAGGTTAGTTTATAAGTAGAATAAATTAGTTTTGAGGAAAAAGGATTTTTTTGGGACTGAAACTACTTTTTTTTTCACTGAAAAAAAAAGTTAAAGTGGTCTTATAATTAGGACCGGAGGGAGTAATTATCCATCACAAGTTTGGTTAGGATGTCAAAATGAGATGGATTTGAATAGATATGGGAAATCCAACATAGGATAAAGTTAGGTTTAATACTAGATATATAATAAACTGGAGTAACTTATAAACTAAAATTTTAAAGTTTTAATATGTAACGTTGAAATCCGCTATTCATAACCAAGGTTCAAAGAATCGGACTGGACATTAAACCAAGTGAGGCATTGGGCCAAGTTTCAATGGTCAGACCCGGTCATATTAAAATAATACAATTTAGTAGTTTATATTTTATTTTATTAGTCATCTTAAATTTCATGAAAAATTTTCATTTAATATTGTTCAACATGTGGCAACTTAATGAGGGGTCACAACTAGATTTAAATTAATCAGTTTATTTCACATTCTCTTGATTAAATTTTTGTAAATAGAAATTAAAAAATTGAAAGTTGGTTTTATTATTTTGGTATTTTAAATTAAGGAGGCCCAAGCCCAAAATGAAATTCATCTAAAACCCTAGATACTTAACTTATTCCTTCATTACTCTTAGCCAGTCAACAGCCGCCCATGTTTTCCATTTCCATCTTCTTCACTTCTTGCACCAGATTCAAGCGGACTTCTTCCTCGGCAGTTTCGCTTACTTCAACTTGTGCTTGCGTTTTAATCTGATAACCTTCACCTATGAGCCATCCCTCCTTCAATCTCCATCTCATTTTCTTCTTCTATCATCTTCTACTCTCTTCTTCTACTATGACCAAAATTACAAAGGAAGAAATCAAGTCACAGTCGCGATTCTGCTCTGGAACTGAGAGTGAACGGAGTTGAGGAATTTTTTTGTAATCCGCCTAACCCGTGCCACCCGTCGGGTTGCCTTAAACCAACCAAATTGACCCCGGATATTCCCGGATAGATTCCATCAACGGGTGATACATGAAACAGCCCGCTCTCCTCCCCAGGTCCCGGGTTTTCCGGTTCAACCTGCCAGGCTGAGCTAGGCTTTTAAACTTTGTTCTTAACTTATTGTGACTTCCATTGTTGTCAAACTAGTGAGTTCACTCTCCGATTTTACCGTTTTTACAGTTATACCGACCAAAAACGTGTCACGAGTCACTTAAATTCGTACTAGGTGTAAACTAATCAAGTTTACATGCCGAGTTTACCGTTTTGACGTTTTACTTTATGAAATAATCTTGTGAACTTGCTCTAAATCTCATATTACTTATTTTTATTTGACCATATTTAATGAATTTATAAATAAATTTATATAAATTTCTTTATTGAGTTTGTTAAAGTATGAATGTTGATATATTCAATATCAACTATTCATATTTAAAATATATTTAAATGAAATTTTTTTGTATTTATTATTTAATTATATAATTTAAGTATGTATTTATTAATAAAAGAAAACTCTTATGAGTTTACGATCTGATTTTACATTCTTATCATGAGTTTACCTAAACTCAAGAGTGTTACAACCATGGTGACTTCAAATAGCATTAAGATACCGACGATGGAAACAAGTGACAATTAAGGAGTTGAGGATGGCTGAGATGGTAAATTGGACATTAAGAAATGAGAATGGCGATGTAATTGTAACCATATTCAGGGAATTAGGGGCTCCATCTAGTCTACGTGAAGCCTAATCGAGAAAATTTAGTAAATACGTTATTTTCATATTTAGGCCTATTTAGATAAATAGGACAGACATTTTTCTTAAGGCTTAACCTACAAGTTTACAGGTCCAGCCTGTTTAGTTTTATTTTAATTTATACTTTTATGTATGATATAAATTACTTATAATATAACCAACTTAACTTTAATTCTCATCTTCATATCTTATCTTTCATTCACGAAGCTCAACCCTTTCATTCATTAGTAGTCATTCACCTCATCCTATTTTCTTCCTTTCAATAAATTAAGATACAATGCTAGTTCACTTACTCTTCTCCAATTTGTATAATTTTCTAAAACATAATAATTTTTGCAACTTGCAAGTTATTTCATTTGTGTCTAAATGAAATGTTATAATCACAATAGGAATAGTTTACTACAGTTTCTATGGTAAAAGCAACATAAACATAAATATTTTTATAGCCATAAATGTAATATTTGTTTTCTAAATACATTTAATTATACACAAATCAATCCGTAAACAACATTTATTTAATGACTAACTATGTTAGGAAAAAGAGTTTAGTCACAAAAGAAACGTTAACATAGTTAGAAAAACTTTCATGTAAAGAATTTCTTTCAAATCCAAATCCAAAATATCTAACTATGATAGAAAAGAAAAGCTCTAAAATACGAATGAATCTATCATAGTTAGATAAAGGTTTACCACATTTAATAAAGGGAAAATCCATGTTAGAAAGGAAATTCATTAAAACGATAGGCTAACATGGATAATAAAACAATTTATTAACATTTAATCAACACATGTTAGGAAAGAGCCTTTATAAATCAAAGGGACTAACATGGATATGAAAATTCACCAGAATAAGGCAAGTCTATCCATGTTAGATAGGATTTATCCTAACATAGATACTAAAATCCCCCTAATATATACCAAAAGATTTTTCAATAGCTTTACCAATATGCTAGAATTAGACATTTTCTAACTAACATAGTTAAAACAATAGTTCATACACTATCGATTTATACCATGATAGAAAAGGAAAATATCTATCACGGTAATTTAAAATAACATTTATCACAAAATATTCCATGTTTCTTAAAAAAAAATAATTTAACTTCTCACAAACAATTTACTAGAAAACCCATCCATTTACACAAATCATAATTGCAAATAGCATCCATCACAAAACATCCATTCTATCCTTAACATATAACCAAATCTCAAGTTACTACCAAATCACAACTTTCATTTAAAATGCCTAGAATCAACACCCACCAATAATCCACAGTTCTTGTATTGCTACAACAAATCACCAGTACTAAACAAGCAAAGTTTCCTCCTGATGTTACATCCAAAACCATTCCAAAATAAATCAAAATGATAAACTCAGTAATATACCAGAAGCATAATAAACCCAAAAAGTGAATTACATTCCTAAATATGCAAAAGCTAAATGTGGAAGCCTAATATGCGTGACAATATAAAATACTCCATTAAAAGCCTTGGAGAAAAGTCACTGTCACTATTGAGTAGCCGCCAACTCCTTTTCTAGTGTCTCTAGACTCGAACTAGCATCGTAAGGAGTGAGCAAATGGGAGGTAGACAATGTCTACACTGACAATCTTTACTACTAATTTACATGTGAGTGTATGCTAGTAAAGCGTAAATGTGCGATTATATAATCTATCCATAAACAATTTGCAATATGAGCACGTAATCAGATAACTATGCAATAACTAGTACCACAAAAAGCAGTTCAAAAACCTCAGCTATATCAAAATTTTCCAAAATAGTTTTAAATACATTTTTCACAACATCCGTAACATTTGTATTGCGAATCGTTAGGTTGTCCCCTACCAGTGGATGGACCATAGTGGAACTCGACAGGGATCTCAACCTGTAACTAAAACCATGGAGAAGTGGAATTCGATGAGGTCTCAACCCATAACCAACGCACCTGAGGGTAATGCTCGATGGGGTTCTAACCCATACCCAACGCACCTGAGGGTAGTACACGATGGGGTTCTAACCCACACCCAGTACACCGAAAATATAATTAGTCCCTATGGGCCAATAGGGTACCTCATCACGTGATAGTAACAATAACCAGTGTAGCAATGCCAAATCAGCACAACCACATACATATGCATCACAAGAAACAATTGCAATTTAACCAAAACCAGGCACTTCGACCTTTCAAGTGTTCCAAAAACTCGTGTAAAAAAACTTCCAAAACTATATATATATATATCTTTTTCAATTTATGATGCAATACACCGATATATATATATGACAGTTTCACTATAAGAATCCCACACGACCTTTTATATCAAAATAGCCAATTGAAAATCATACAATACATATACCACCATAATCCGAAATCCATACCGAAAAATAATTTTAAAGCTCTTACTAACAACGCACACACACAGAACTAATAGAAGCTGTTACCTCTTAGCTGAACACAATTTTTACCGAATTGGCGCAGTTCCCTTGTGCTCAACTCGACACAACTCAAACTCTATATAGTTATACATACAAACATAATCAATTACTTAACCAATATAATAAGGAAATTCAAATCCCTCACATATAGCACCCCTCATACTACTAATTAATGTCCAATTTCAACTCACTTCCCTTCTTACAATTTAGGCCAAAATTCACTAATACATCAAAACCTTGCAGTTAAGCCTGATCACAAATTTAGATAAATCCTCCACAAAATTAAAAATCCCACAATCTAAATTATCCTCAATATTCCAATTATCATCTTTAAGCCTTAGTTTCAATTATTAATCCATACACCTTCCCCCATTCACCACTTAGGCCAAAAATTTACCAACCACCAAAACCTCAAATTTAAACTCATCCAAAAATTTAAACTAATCACCCATATAGTCCTAATTGCAAACATTGATCTCAATCCATCATTACGCTAAACAACATCAAACGGATTAGTTTATACCAAAATAATTATAAAATCAACCCAAAATTACCAAATTTCCAAATGCACAATACTCACCAATCCTATCTCTCCCATAACTATCTACTAGCATCATCTAATCTATTATAGTCATCTATCCACTCATCAAAACCTAGAATCCAAAAAATTCAACTTAATTTCCTAATTTTTCTCTAACTTTAAAGAACAAGAAATTTGGCTCAAGAAATTTCTAAACAACCCAACCTATCCTAAATCATCTATTAGCATAGAGAAGCTATTTAGAACCACAAATTCTAAGAATTCTCTTTGGAATTTTGAAATATTCCCTAAGAGCTAGCCTTTTCAAACTTTAAAGAGTCACATTCTAACTTAAGTATTTAGCCACCACAACAGACCATTAGATATTATCTAAAGGCATCAATAAACTCAAGAAAGTCCATGATTCTTCAAATCTCTCTTGCATTTTTGGATACCCACAAAAACCCCAGAATTTTCACAATAATCCCACCCAAAATCAGAGTAAAAAGAGAAGAGTGAGGTTTGGGGTTACTGGGAATTAGAGGCTTCAATCCACTCCAATTTCACCGAAAAGATCGCCCAAGTTGCGCCGTGAACCACCTCACCGTCGACCCAACACTCTCTCCCTCCCCCCTCTCTGTGTGTGGAGGTTCGACTGAGAGGTAAGGAGGAAGGAAGGAGATGAGGCTTGGTGGGTACCCTCACCGGCTATAGCGGCAACTGCAATACCCTTTCGCCTCGCTAGTTGAAGAAGAAGAAGAATGTGATGGTGCCATGAATGTGTATGGTCTGGGAGAGGAAGGGAAGGAAGGAAATGGAGGGGAGGGATCGGCCCCCACCGGCGATGCGTCGGTAACTCAGAGTCTCCCCACTGGCTCTGGCTGCTTTCTCACTCTCACCCCTAGGATGACACAAGAAATTCGGTGGCCTGTCCGGACCCGGCCTGGCTCGAGGCCGACCCAGTCCTGGGATAAATTGGCCCGTAACCATAACAATTAGGGTAGAACCAACTCGACCACCGAGCTAGACAGGACAAAAGTATAGGCTTAAGGACCAGTGACCCGACCCGGCCGGCCCGAATATATTATTTTTTTTTATAAAAAATAATATCGTTTAATTAATCGCAATAAAAAAAACTTTTAATTAGTTAATATTTACTACACCATATAATTTCATCATTTTTTTCTTTTTTCCCCAATCTTTTATTTCAAAAGAATATTTTTTTAATTAGTTAACATTTACTACACCATATAATTTCTTTTTTTTTTTCCTTGTCTTTTTTGTTTTTTTTTTGGTGAAGCTGCAATTTTGACAATAATGTTTTCTGCGAAGAGCATTTGGCACCATTAAGTTTACATAGGTACAAAACTAACAATAAACTTTACAAAATGAGGCAGTTTCAATAATGTCGTTAACTTTGTAAACTTCTGTCACTTTTTTATTGTGGGTCCCGTATTAATTAATTTTAATGATTATTGGAAAAAGAACTATTTTAAAAAATTTCTCTCTCTCCTCCCACACGGCACGCTATACTCTCCTTCAATCTGGAAATTAAATACGAATGACATATTTCCAGTCATCATCTTCTTCATGTAAGAACGAGAAGCTACCTACATCAATAATGAAGACGAAGCATAGAACGCACCCTTCCCTTGATGACAGTACTGTTACAACTTCGATGTGCTCCATTCCTTTCTGCTAGCAGGCGATGGCATTGAAATCGAATATTTGGTTAGAGGCGCTTAGGCCATTGAGGGAGGCGATTTTGCTGTCCGAATACAAAGAAGGCATTGGATTGTTTTCTGAAAGCTGTTGCTCGTGGCTCCACGTTATGTATGGTTGATATCCTTTTGTTCCCTTTTCTTGATTCTCGCAGTACCTTTTCTGATCTGATACAAGAACTATACTGTGTGTGTTTGTTTTATCTTTTTCGGTCCCAGAAGGACTTCTGGGCCGGAGAAAAAATTTTGAAGCATTAAATTTTGTTTGGGTTTACTTTGGGTGGAAAAGTGCTTCTAGATAAAAAGATATTTTTCATCCAAAAAGCAAAAAGCAAAATGAAGTTGCTTTTTCATTTGAAAAAGGACTTCTTGAAGAGAGAAAGAGGAAGAATAATGGGTCCCACACATTTTATTGTGTGTTATTTAATAAAAGTGGGTAGGAAAATTATATTATTAGACCCCTAAAATTTCCTTTTTATCTCCAAAACTTTACCATAATAATCTCTAATTATTTTCTCCCACAATATCTTTCTTTGAGCTAAAATTATAATTTTTTAAAAATTATTTTCCTTAAAATAAGGGAGAAACTAAGCCTTTAAAATCCTTCAAAAACCCAAATTTCACTTTTTCTTTATAAACTATAAGAATATATGCATATTATATATGTATTATTTAATAACAATAATGCCCTTTTTAGTAATTTTTATCTAAACTTACTTTTCAAAATAATCATCCAAAGATGTTCTAAAAGTCAGATTGAAAAAAAGTCACTTCTAACATTACTAATCCAAACATAAATCACTTCTACAATCTAACTTTTTTCCAAAAGACCTTCTGAAAAAGGCCTTCTGAAAAAAAGCGAATCCAAACACACCCACTATCATTGAATGAGATCCTGTGTGACCAGGACATTATTATTTCACGTGATATTTGGCAATTATTTTCACTGTTATTGTATTTATTGATTGATCATAGCACGGAGGCTATTGATAATACAGAGAAGGAGGAGAGTAGCGTGTGCGTGAGGGAGGATGATTGAAATTTTTAAAAATAATTATTTTTCAAATAATTTATTTAAAATTAATTTATGTGGGGCCCTACAGTAAAAAAGTGACGGAAGTTCACAAAGTTAACTGCATTGTTGAAACTGCCCCCATTTTGTAAAGTTTATTGTTAGTTCTGCACCTATGTAAACTTAATGGTGTCAAGTGCTATTCATAGAAAATATTATTGTCAAAATTGCACGTTCACCTGTTTTTTTAAGGATTAAAAGGCTTAAGGACAAACAAGACGTGTCTTGTGGCCTGGAGAACATGTCATTCCCGATTTTGGTCCCGTGCCGAACAAGACCGAACCGAGCATTGAGCCAAAAAAGCTAACCCGAATATTTTTAGGATAGGACTTAAAGCATAAACCCAGCCCAATCCTACCTGGTTTTGTGCAACCGTACTCATCCCTCTGTCTCACCATTCATGACGCAAAGAAGAAAAAGAGGAATAGAGGATATTGGGTCAGAATTGAAATGAATAATAGAAATAAAAGGTAATAAGGGAAGAGATTATTAGGCTCTTAATTTCTCAAAATAAGAAACATTTCATTAAGAGAAAAGTTCTCTTTCACTTTCTAAAATTTATTTTAAAAATCCACTAAGATTTTTATTCCACTCTGATATCTTTTTAATCCAAAAATGATTTCTCTAACTCAAATTTTCCCAAATTATGAGAGAAATTAGGCCTTTATTAACCCCAAAATACTTAAATATCCAAAAGATTATTTATAAAACTATCCAATTTCATTAGTTAACCTCAAAATCACAACTCAAATTGTTACTAATGCTCAATACAATTTTTGAGATGTTACAATAAAAAAATTTTGATGCATACATACGCTTTTAAAATGGCTTTGGCATTGTCTTGCCTTTTGAAGTCTCAAACTCAGACTTAAAAAGAGCCTACATATAGGCTCAGGCATATGCTTAAGTTTCATATGTATGTTGCAAGCTCAAACCTATTTAATTAAAGTTTAACTTGACCTATCCTATTTCCACGCCTAATTATAATATAAGTAAAACAAGATACCAATATTTAATTATACAGCACGAATTTTAAATATTATTAATATTTATTTATTTATTTATTGTTATTTACTACTATACTTATATTCTTTTAATTATTGAATATGACTGGATTACTAATTAACTATATACTACTATTAGTCGATGGCCCAAAAATCACAACAACACGATGTCTACAAGAAAAGACGAAAAACGGAAAAAGCCATGCTTGTCGGACACGTATCTTAACATTGTTAGTCCTAAATAATTGGACTTCGCCCACAAAACGATGGTCCAAGAAAGAATATAGCCCATTCCTGAAGTTAAAAAATGCTTATACAGCTATCTATTCTGAAATCAATTTTGATTCCAAATAAATCTAAAACCCCAACTCACTTAATTTTTCTGTTGGGAAAAAAAATCTGAGATTTAAGAGAGCATTTTAAGAATGAACTCAATTTGGCCAAAAAGAGAATGAACTCATTATTCAATCAGCTCAGCATTTTCAGTACAAGACTATTAAGTTTTTTTTCCAAATACAAAACAGGAATTGTGTTGAGTACGTCAAGTGAAATAATCACTACTTAATTGAAGATGATATATCACTGCTAAAAGAGTTGAAATCAAATAGCACGCGACACGAGATAAGGTAAAATAATAGGGGCACTATGATTTGAATTTATATCCCAACGCATCTGACACTTTAACATTTTTAATTCGATGGCTGAAACAATTCAACATAGGAAACACAATTTAAAAATTATAACTCAATTCAATGGCTCAAACTCAAACAAAACATCACGAGGAATCCATTCCCTTCCCCCAACAATATGCCACATAACCATAAATCCCACTCTCAGTAGGGGACCAATTCTTATGTCTCTAGTTTCTATAAGATCTTACCCCATAACATACCCAAGCATGTCCACGTGTCAAATTCCAATAGGACGCTTCCCAGGCCCTAGTCAATGGTTGATGGACCCTAGCCCTATACCATCCCTCCTCTATGCCTAATATTATTCCAATAACGATAGTAGCAATATTTAAAGTGCACACACATATCTGATATCTGTATTATGGTATAATACCAAACATGCCTCCACGTTCTAACTGCCACTAATTCTTATCCATGCCATCAGCCAAAAATGACCATAATAACCTTTAAAAATGACCACGTGTAAGTCAAAAAAAAAAAAAAAGGATCACAGGATAAATAGTACTATTATGTTAACAAAACAAGACTAATCCATTAGAACTAAAATTAAGCCTTCTTCATTAACTGCCAGGTGTCAGTTAAGAGCATTCAAAAAGTCCACAATTCATGAGTAGGTTTCATTAATCCAAAGAGGTAAATAGATTTCGAAATATTAATATTACTACGACCTAGAGAGAATGGTCTAACGGCTAATCCTAACGGCTAGAAACGGACTCAGAGCAGAATACGGGAGGCACATTCTTCACCCTCTCCATTAGCGGCATCGCACTTCTTCGCTGCTGGAGCGCAAATGGCCCACACAAAACCAAACGGATCCTTCACCTTCCCCACGCGCTCACCGCAGCACGCGCCTTCTCCAGACACCACCTCGCCTTCTGCAACAGCTCCGGCTGCAACCGCCTTCTTAATGGCAGCTTCTACGTCCTCCGTCTCCAAGCACAGAACGACACCGTTTCCAACACTCTTCACCCTGGAGTTATTTAATCAAGACAATTATTTTTTAAAAAAATATTATAAAACAAGACAAAATCAGTTGATCAATCAGTGCTTCGTTTCAAAACTGTAGAGAAAGAGAACAAAATCGCTAAAAACACCGTACCGAATCGACTAATAGGTCAAGTCAATAGACCTCCAAAAGTCATATTTAGTAGTTGCAGCGAAAATAATATCAAGATATTAGATAACAAAACGACAAAATGGATTGAATGTGCTGTGGATTTTCCAAGTTTCAAGTAATAAAGTGTGAGATCGAGCAGATCGAAGCATGAACAACACGAATTCTGCAATTACATTACTATTTGGTAAACATGCATAAATATCACAACCATTACAGGGTAAAATTAACCCCACAACGACTTAGAAACAGCCAAAAACCAACTGGATACGACAAGAAACATTTCAAATCGTATCAAAAGCAGGACATACAAAAATATGAAGCGATGAGAACGATTCAATGGCCAATAAACGCTCTACAACACCGAAAAGTAAGGAAATAACACACCAAAAGACAACAATTATCAGCTACGCATTATTATCAAATAGTCTCGCTCAGACACTAATTTTTAGGGTGCGAAAATTTAGACAAAAGCAAAAACATCACAAAACGGCTATCACAAGTGAATCATCCGGTTTAGTGAGCGATTCTACAGAAACAAAACTTCTCAAGACGCTTTCAACATCAACAGAGCACAAAAGATCTCAAACCGAAGCAGTACAAGAATCGAAAATCAGCGATGCGAGACAAGAAAAAAGTAAGCCAAAAACGAGTGAGATACAGAGAGAGAGAGAGAGAGAGAGAGAGAGAGAGACTTACGGAGTAGCAGATTCGTCAACGGAGAGGTCAGAAACGATGATTGTAACGCCGGCGAGCTTGAGCTCAGCAGAGAGAACGAGAGGGAGCTCCTGTTCAGCCTTACGCTTCGGATGAGTTGTACGGCCAACTTCCTCAGCACCAAATGCAGCCTTATAGAACACAACAGCGTCGTTAGCCTTCGGTGCCTCAACCAGAATCTGAGGTTTCACGGCGGTGAAAACCACCGCAGGAGAAACCTTCTCAGCTCCACCATTCTGAGCTTCTTGTGTCGCCATTGATGAGTCAAGAGAGAGCCAAAAAAAACGTACGGACGAAGAATCGGAAAACCCTAACCCTAAGAGAGAGAAAGCGAGAGGGAAAGAGAGGAAGGAGAAGGAGAAGAAATGGAAATGGCGTGAATGAGTGGGTTTAAGAGAGTGAGACAGTGTTTATATATAGAAGGCGGGGAAGGGGAATCGTCTTTGGGGGCAAAACCGGGATTTCGAAAATTAACGGAGTGTGATTTACTGTTAGTAACCAAATCGTTAAAAATGCGTGTTGTGATGAACGGAATTGCCCCCTGCTTTCTGTTTATTTACGAGAATTGCCATACTAGGAAAAGGACCGTCTCCTAGGGTCTGACATTGGTGAATAATGCTCGAAAGCAAGACATTGATTAGTCATTAATATTAATTTATTACTATTGCTAGTACTAATTTTTATTCAGACTTGGAAAAAAAATGTGTGTCTAATAAAATTTTTCAGATAAGAATTTTGCAACAATTTTTCCATAATTTAAAATGTCAGTTCAATATGATCATACAAGGAAGGTGAGAACGCTGCGTTTAGGTCTAGCTGGAATTTCCTTTTTTAGAAAATTTCCACTACAGTTAAAATTGTTCCATCAACACAAAATTTATTAATTATTAATTAAATAATGTGCCTTTTACATATGTCAAGTATAGACAGAGCACAGAAAAAAAGAGCTGCTATAAAATTTTGAGCATTGACATGAGAATGTCATGAATGCTGGGCACGAAAGAATAATTTCATTTTGGGCTAACATAATATTTAGTCTGCAAAGTTTACCTCTATTTTAACTTTGGTCCATCAAGTTTTAAAGAAATAGGTTTTAGCCATTCTAACTTCATTTAGTTTAAAATATCAGTCATTATATGTTAATAATATATTAAATCATTTTGCCTACCATCGAATCATTTTGCCTACCAAAACCTCTTGTTTGAAATATGGAGGACAAAAACCAAAATGGAGGCAAACTTAAAAAAAAAAAAAAGTTTCGGTCAAACTATTTTTACGGTAAGGTTTAATTTTTTCCTTTTTTTTGTTATGATTCTACTATTTCATTGATTGAAAAGTGAATATGGGTATATGATTTTGTGAATCTGATTTGGCTCCTTTTCTTTATTTGCGTCACTAATGTTTTTGTTTACAAAAGGGCAAAATGACACCAAATTAATATTACTTACCGTTCTATCAACCAACTCTTTTTTCACATCTTTCTTATTTCTCCTCTTACATATCACCGTTCTCAAGTCGAAACAGTCTCAACCTTGGGCTTCTTGCAAGTCGTTTCTGTCGCTATATGTCCTCGTGCTTTGGGTTTGCAAGCCGTGTTCTAGGATAACCGCAGTGTCATTGACGAAGCACTTAGATAGCAACTGCAATGCAAGTCGAGGTGATTCTCCAAGTAATATGGTCCAATGGAACGAAATGGGAATTGATTCCATTTGCAAAGTTCATTGTCCAATTGCAACATTCGCATGTTTAGTTTATATAAAAGCAATATAGTTATCACACGTCATTTGCCATGGTTCTCATTTTTTCTATAAGCAGTATTTACAAGCATTTTGAAAGCATTGCTTGTGTTCCATTTGGAATTCCTAACCACTACATATGTGTGTGTTCGCCACATCCGAAGTCATACAACTGTGTTTTTCAGTTTAGCATGCTTCCCCCTTTCTTCTGTCTATCAAGGCATAGAGTTCAAACGTTAGTTTTTTCTTTCAAATTTACCGGTTAGATGTGTACATGCTAAAATACATGTTCAAGTTCACAGAATGCTGAGCAAGATTATAGTACATCCTCCTGGGCCACACACTCGACCAAGGAAGGAGACTATTTCTGTTGATGTTGTGTTCGTGGAGGAAATGGTCAAAAATCCTACCACCATTTTTTAATCCTTTACCACTTATCCGTACAACCTTCTTAGTTTCACCTTTGACCTAACAATCAGTTAATATGAGATAGAGAAATATCATACACTATCATTGTTCCTAATAGTTGAGTATGATGCTTTTGGGATTCCAATCCTCACTGGTCTGTAAATGTTTGAATAGTTGAAATAATTTTTGGTGCCTTCATTCTATTTATTTGTATCAAAAAATAACATTTACTTCCTTTCTCCAAGTTGCCCAACCATGATGTCCATCAAGAATGCAGCAAGGGTTTTGTTTGACCCCCTTAGGAAGATGTCTAGAAGGTTAAGCATCAGTCAACAAATGGTGAACAACCACATGTTGTCTCAGTAGCTTCGGCATTAACCTCTTTGTATTTTGTTCATTAAGGTTACATTTTTGTTGTCTCATCTTGTTGGAAGTTAGACTTTTAATTATGTAACCTAATATACTCTTCTTTTTATCTTTCACTTCAGACATTTGAATGTATTTCATGGATCCATTTAGAAGTAACTACTTTAGTTCAATTTCCTTTTATCTGGGTGTGATGTTCGAATTCAATGCCACTTAGAAATGAATATCTGGTTCTTAATGGCTAATGATTGAAAGGTCAATGCTTCACTTACTAGGTTCATCTATGCCTGAAGGTAGCAAAAACATGTTGTTTGTGCTTACTTAAAACCTTGCTCTAATGTTTTATTTGCATGAGAAATGTAACATCCTAGGATTTAATCTAGGGGATTACGATAATTTGATAATGATCAATTGAGAAATTAGGGTTTATTGAAGCAATTAGTGGCTTTTGAGTCAATTTTGAATGGCATGTATTATGGAAGTAGAATTTATGCTAGGAATTAATTTGATCATATGGATTGACAATAACGATAGAGGAGATATGTGGAGATAGTTAAAGAGATTATTATGAGAATTTAAATATCATAAACTGAATTTGTGAGTTAGCAAGGACAAGTAGTAGTTTCGTGGAGAGGATGCGCGCTCTCCCTCACTTGTCGAGGCGAGCCAAACAGAGGAAGCTGGGAATTTCCGTAACCCTCACCGCAACGAGCAAGTTTGCTTGCCATGGTGAGCGAAATACTTCTAGTTCACGTTTCTGCCTCGCTCACCACGGCAAGCATTGATATTTATGTCAAAATTGGGAAAGAAATGAGACAAAAAGCTAGAGAGATAGAGAAAGGTCCAAGGTGAAAATTCGGGGCTTTGCTAGGGCATTGATTTGGGAAGATCTATGGTCATTTTGAAGCTTTCTTCCCCTAGGTAAAACCAAATTGCATGGAAACTAATAAATAACTATACTATCATCGATTCCCTCTTGCCTCAACCCATTCTCTGCCCCTCTTCATTCTGATATTCTTAAATGCACAAATCCCAACTAAATACACTATAAACAGCAACATCAGGAACACAATGTTGTTTACAGCAGACTTCATCCAATTGGTTTTCATGCTCTGAAGTAATCCAGCCTTACATGAAGTACAATTATAGCACAAGACTTTAGGACAATTATCCCATGAACCACAATCTGGGTTTGTGTAATTTGTAGTCCCTATCTTGATCCAAATGGTTAGGCTTTGGTACAAAAGTTACATTCACTAGGTGGCTTGCAACACCTAGACTACACAAAAAAAAACAAAACAAACATGTAAGAAAGGTATAATCTTTGACATAAACATGAGATAAAGATCAAAATCCGGGAAAAAAGAATTGATATTGGGTATCATTATCTAAAGTGGTAATATTTTTTCACAGCAAAAAACTTTAAGGAATCATCTTTGGCAAACTCATTTCTGTAGCCAGAACAGAGTCCACTGTTCTAAAGACAAGTCTTGATTGTGTTCCACCTGTGTTGGCTAATTACTCAGTTTTGCAACCAACGTGAATAACTTCCCAGCTTGTACTCTTTGTATGCTTCACCGAAAGCAACTTCTCTGGTGCCTTAAGCTCTCACAGTGAAGGTGAAAATAATGAACATGAAGAAGAAAGCAATGAGGAAGAACATAACAGCGAGGTAAATATAGAGGATAACAAAGTTTCTGAACCAAACACTTGCCATACCCAAGATTGAAAATACCATTATTAACACACCTAAAGCAATTATAGGCTTGACCATCCATTGAGCACATTGGCCACCACCTAGTTTGGAAAGCACAACTCTAATGCAGAGAATGAAAATGAAGAAGAGCAATGTTAAGCATTAACACAAACAAGAATAGCGTTGCTTTTGTGAACCATGTTTTTGGAGAAACAGAGGTTTTAGCAGGGGAGAATGATAAACAAGATGGTGATGATGGTGACTGATGAAGATGTGAGAAAAAAAAGAAGTTAAATGGGTATATATAGGAACTTCATGAGGGTAAGAAAACGTGAAGAAATGAAATGGATCACAAATTCTCACGCGTTTGATTTCTTGAAATGGTATGGCAGAGAATGAGGCATCTAATTGTGAAGTGAATTTTGGGAACTAAGGGGATGACTTATGAATTATGATTTAAATGGAAAATTCGTGTAATGATAATGATGATTATAGTGATTATGATTGTGTTTATTTGATCGATGTTGGCGGTGATACTCTTTCAATGTATATAGAGTGATGTTAGTTTTCAAAGCTTGGGATTATTTTTATTTGTTTTCTTTTTTGTTACAATGATTGAAGAGCTTTGATATGATATTATCAGGTTTATTTAGTTACAATGTTATTGTGTGGTTTAAACAAATGAGGGTGACTTATTATCTATGCAAAAATGTGTAAAACTAATGTAGTGATGGTGTATTAGTGTAAATTATGATATGTACTTGATTGATATTATACCAATACTATTTCTCACAAATAACCCCTAAAATCACCGTGCTCGATTGTCTTGATACTTGCAGTTTAGCTGAGAACACGCTAAATATTCAAAATTTTCTATTAGCATATATTTTTTCAATAAAAACATGATATAACATTTGTTGGAAAAATTTTCTATCCAAATTGCTGGTGGTTGTTACTTACGAGACTTTGTTTCCTGGCCATAAATTGAATTTATGAGTTAGCAAGGAAAAAAAGAAGTTTCGTGGAGAGGATGTACTCTCTCCCTCACTTGTCAAGGCAAGCCAAACAGAGGAAGCTACGAATTTCTGTAACCCTCACCGTGACGAGCAAGTTTGCTTGCGATGGCGAGCTAACACTTCCAATTGACATTTCTATCTTGCTCACCATGGCTAGCATTGATATTTAAGTCAAAATGGGGAAAGAAATTAGGCAAAAAGTGAGAGAAATAGAGAAATGTCCGAGGTGGCAATTTGAGGCTTTGCTAGGGCATTGATTTGGGAAGATCTATGGTCATTTTGGAGCTTTCATCCCCTAGGTTATCTCTTTTCTATTCCCTCCTCTCCTTTCCTCTTATTTTCTTGAAAATTTTCATGGTAGATTTCTTGGGTTTCAAGAAGATTTCAGATTCTAGTCAAATTTTGTTGGTTCTTCCTACTTTCAAATCATTTGTAGGACCTATTATAACTATTACATCATATTGGTTTGGTTTATTTTGGTTTAGAATAGGATTTCACTAAATTGGAAGTGTGGAGATTAGGATTTGTATGGAATTCAAAATTGGCAGAATTTTTCGAAGGTTTCTTGACTTCAAAAGGCTTAATGTTGTTAATAAAATGATCCTATCTGTTTAAATCGATGAGAATTGAGTTGTATGGATTTTTGGGTTTATGGTTTGACTCTTAAGGCTAAATTTGACTAATTGTAATGGATGGAGGATTCGATTGTGGTGTTAAAGATTAAGAGAAGTTATATGGATTATGAATAAATGGGTATTGGATTGGAATGGTCACCTGGACTTGGGATTTGGATATTTGGTTAATTGGTGGGAAATCCCTAAGTTGTAAAAATTGAGGTTGGAAAGTGATTAATTGAGGTTTATGGATAATTGTAGAAGTAATGAGAGTTGTTGAGCTTAATGGAGTATTGAAATTAAATTTGGCTTCCTAAAGTACCTAAATATGGCTTTGGAGGGGATTAAGCCCCTAATTATGTTTTGCCACTTGATTAAGCAATTAATCCTATGTTATGTGTTATAATTTGTGTAGAGGATCTATTTTTGGAGTTTAGCACGAGGAAAAACACGTTATGGTGGGGCTTTTACCTTGATCTACAAGAGGTAACCACTTTTCACTTGTTTCGTATGTTTGTGTCTTGCTTGGGACTAAATTTCAAGAGTAAATAATTTGTTTATTGTGATAAGAATGGAAAAGCTTTCTTAATTACAGATTTTTATGTTCCATGGTCAAGGTCATGAGATAACTCCAATGAAAATAGTATTTTCAAGGATGTTTGAATAGATACTGTAATGGTTGATAATTATGGATGAATGTTGGTATGTTGATGGTTTTAAAATAAAAAGAAAAGTTTTATATATAAAGTTTATTTTATTTACCATATTAGGTTAATCTTTTCTAACATGGTAAACTTCTAAGTTTATATGGAAAATATTTACTAACTATGTTAGTGGTAAGACATTTTTCCTAACATAATTAGTCGATGCGATTGTAAAAGATGTTTTTATTAACTATGTTAGGTATATTTTTTCCTAACATCGTTATCTAATAGTTTACAAGCTTTTTCTAAAACTTTGTTAGCCAAACCCATTTTCTAATATAGTTAACTAAACTTCGTTTGAGCAAATTCTTATAACGTAGTTAGTCTATTGGTTTATTAGTTGATTTTTAATAAATATGTTAGATAATTCTTTTCTAACATAAACTTTGAAATTCTTAAAAAGTCTTGGATAATCATTGTTTTTGCTATGTATTACATCTTATAACTTAGACAACGCTCTTCTACAGATAATCATTGTTTTTGCTATGTATTACATCTTATAACTTAGACAACGCTTTTCTACCATAGTTTGCTTTCAAGTTATTGAGTTAAATTTTATCATCTATGATAGTCTTTTATAAGATATTTTATTTTCTATCATGGATTACCTTTCTTTTAATGGGTTCAAAGTTTTTCTAACTAAATAGATTTCTTATGTGTATTAGTCAATTACTTTCCTATCATAATTAGGCTAACACAATGTTTTGGAAACATAATTTGGATTAATTATGTTAATTAAAAGTATTTAGAAGGTAATTTTATAAGAAACATTGTGATTAAATAAAAAAGTAGGCTTGCCCTTATTGATTACTTGACCTAATCATGGACAATATTAGTTCAAGATAGTCTTGAGAGCCTGAAAGCTTTTGTCAATATTTTCAATGAAAAAGGTAGAACCATCAACATATAAAGACGGCAAATTCCTTGAGCTTCTCAACGAAACTTGATACTTTTCCATTCATTCCTAGCTTCCATTTGGTGAATAAGGCTAGACAAAATATTAGCTGAGAGAATATAAAGATATGGTGATAAAGGGGCTCCCTACCTTACTCCACGATTGAGAATAAATTGATATTCGACCGTGGAGATAAATTGGCATATGAGGTTAACCTATTTAAAAGGGTTAAAGGGCATTTTTGCCTGGAAGTTTTCTCAAAGGAGCTGTGGGGGTTTGGAAGTTTTGAAAGGGGCAATGTTGCCTCAAAAGTTTTAAAAATGGGGCAATGTTGCCTCAAAAGTTTTAAAAATGGGGCAATGTTGCCCCTCCGTTAATATACCTAATAGTGAATTGTTTGTTGACCAAACTATGGTAAGGTTACATGCCCATCTGTATCCACCTCACCCTTCTTTTTTCGTTGTAAATTTTTTTATAGAAAAAATTCAAAAAACAAAAAAAATGCTCACCTTCTCTTCCTGACTCATTTCTTCCAACTCATTTGAGTCAATCATCTCTCTTCTCAGATCCTGAAACCTCTCCCCTCCTCCTTAACCATCAACCTTTATTAGCTTTCAACCTCTATTGCCGACCACCTCCATCGACCCTCAACCTCCAACCTGCATAAACTATTGCTTTTCTTTCAGATCTACAACTTAAATTTGATGTGAGTTTAATCAAATCGACCCAAACGATGATGCAACTTATCTGCAACTCCTCTCATCTATAGTACCTCTACTTCCTCTGTGGCATCACGTCCTCCGCCTCCTTTACAACAAGTTTGTCATCTTTTGTGGTGTCCGCTTTGTCTCCTTGATCCTCTTTCAGATCTGATAACAATTGGATTGGTTTTGGTTGTTTTTGGCATATCATAGTTTGTTAGAGATGAATCAAAGTTATTTTTATGTTTACTTAACTTTTGTTGATTTGAGTGTCCGGTGAATGATTTTCAGAGGACACGATTTTTTTGTGTTGTCCGTGGAAGAAGGGAAGGAGATGATTTTTTTGGGGTGGAGGGTATTTTAATATTTTTATATTATAAATACATATTTCAATTAAAAACTACTCCCTCAAGCAATGTTTTAAAAGTTGGACTGGATATTGAGCTGGATAGGTTAGCGGGTCATGGTTCAAACAGTTAGATCTGTTGGGTCGTCCGGTCGGGCCGTTAACATAATAATTAAATAAAAAAATATTATATGGATACATGTATAATAATGGTATATAGTATACTATTAAAATGTGAAGAAATATCATGATATATTGACATGTCCAGCTATAAATATAATAAGTAATAAATTAATATTTTAAATTTTTACCATAGTAATGTAAAATAAAATACAAAAGAAATTAATTTTAAATATATAACACCTAATTATGTATAATTGTGGGTGCTTTTATTAAAAAAAATTAAAAACTATTTAATACTTATTATTAATGTTTTTTAAAAAATACAAATCTAATTATTTGGAGTCGAAAAATAAGAAAAAAGAATGCGTCAAATATTAAATTAATTTTTTTAGCACGCAAAGTGCCAAACTTATCTCTTCCCAGCCTAGATCTTTGTTCAATTTTATAATAAAAAATTCAAACTATAGGAGACCCACGTGGTGAGAAATACCGAGTCAGTCAAAAGCCCAACCCCAAGTGTAACCTACTTGCCTTCTTTCTCGGCTATTCTCCCTTATTTTGCATATAGCCATCTTCACCTCTGTTTTGTGTTTTTTGTTGCAGCCGCACATGGAGTTTTTGTTTTGCTTCCATATAAAGATTTCAAAGATGGTTTGAGTTGTGATACAGTAGATCTGAATTACTTGTTTACATCAAAATAATATTTTCTCATTTTTCTGGATCTTTCCAACCTCTTCTTCTCCATCTTCTTCTTTAACACTGTCCTTGTTTCGGGCCGTCCGGTTTTGCTAAACTCGTTCCGGTTTCCGGCTATACTCTGGCTCCTGGCTCAAACGACGATTTTCATCGGCTCAAAACGGACTAATTGCACAAACAGTCCATTCATGTGAATCGAGCCGTTGAGCTCGTTGGCCGACGGCCGGACTGGCCCAACCGTCTGGTCCGGTCCGGCTTTCACATCATTGCCCTCAAGCCTTTATATAAGATTTAAATGAATTTTTTTGGAAATCCTTTGAAAGTTAAATGAATCACTTATAATCTGATTTGTTTGAATTTTTTCTTCAAACAAATTTATTTGACTTAAAAACTATTCTACAATGATTAACTAACTTATTTAATTTCCTTAATATTGAAAAAAGTCAACTAACTCTTATATTAAGGATTAAAGGAAGTATATCACACTTTTTTGTGGGGAAAATCCCATTTAAATACATTAGGATTAATATTTTTTTTATTTATGCATTGGTATTCGGCGCTACTAACAACCAACTAATATGATTCGCGGGACTGTAGGCCCACAACTAGATAAATTATTTATATTTAACATTTTTTCTAAGAATAGTCATAATAAATATAGGGTTAAGGTGTAAATTACTTATGAGATTATAACCAAAGTGGACCCAATAACTATAAACTTTGAAAAGAGGTGCAAAAATGATAGTGTTGTTAATCTCAATTAAGTTGACCTATAGTTTGACTAACAATGCTAACATGGAGAGTGATGTATCCTTTGTAACGTCTAGTTGGCAATAGAGGCAAATATAAAAATTTAAAAAAAAATCCACACATCTGATTTCACAAATACTACTTATTTATTATTTTAAAAAAATTGGTAAAACAAGAAACTAAATTTTCAATCCAAAAAATCTACAAATTCAACATCAACATATTTCCTCCTCAGCTGCATCCCCCGCCGTTTTGGGTATTCCTTCTCTCTTCCCCTTCAGGTTGCGAAATTGCAACGATGATGAACTTCCTCCCTCTCTTTGTCTCCATCCCCCTCTGTAAAACCCTAAATCCTTCTCTGGACACCTTCAAGCTCGGCTTTCTAAGCTTCCTCCATCCTCCATGGATCAATCTCCACTGTCTAGATCTTTATTTTAGCTGGTGAACTTCTCCTTATCTCTTTTCTTTTGTTGATTGCTTCTATTGCTGCCTAGAATTGTTGATTGTTTTCGGAAATTAGCTTACTCACCCTCTTTTTGTTTTGCTCTGAATTTCAAAATTCATAGCATGATGGAGTACAGATGCTGATAGTGATTGGATCTAGTTGATTATTTCCCTATTTTCATTTAGCTTCAAGTCAAATAGTTGATTTTTCATTGTAAAAATTCAAGATTTTGCTTCGATCCATGTAATGCTTTTGATTTAGACTCATCAGTGAGCTAAATTGAAACCGGATCTTTCTTTTATTTTACCATTCTACTAGTGTGAAGACATTGAAAACCCACATTTGTCGAATCTTTCTTCATCATGCGAGTCTAAGGAGGTTATGGGAGATGATTGAGAGGAATAGATTGGTGCAAAATTCATAAGGAAGCTTGTGGTGCTTTTGTGTTCAAAGCTTCTAGGTTTTATTATTTTTATTATTGACATAGAGTAATTTGTAGATATCTAATGTTATTTTTGTTTTGCTTATATGAGTGTGTAGAATAATGGCTTGATTCCCGTTTTCTTAAATCGATGATTTTGGGTTTTGATTATCTTTTTGCATTTTGATTTTGGGTTTCTTGATCTTATGATTGGAGAATAAATGCAAATTTCTGGTTGTTGTTGAAGAACTCTCCAAATCCCCAACTGCACAATCAAACTAACAATAAATCACTCATGGGTACCATCTGGAAAATTAATGAAAAAAAATAATGGACTTTATCTAACATTAACGTGCCGTGCTTTTTGCACTCTTTTTCAAAGTTTATAGTTACTTTTCCACAAAATAAAGCATATGTTTTTAGGTCTACTTTGGGTATAATCTCATGGGTACTTTTGTACTTAACCCTAGATATAATATTTTATGAAAACCAATTTATATTTGTTAATTAATTTTTTTATTAAGTTCATGAAATTTTCAATTAAAAAATATTAGGAGCTTAAAAATATTTTCTAAAAATCTGATGTGAAAAATAAAGGATGAGGTGAATGCCACATAGGCATGCCACCTCACCATAGTTTGGTCAACAAATGGTTGACCGTTAGGTATGTTAATGGAGGGGCAATATTGCCCTGTTTTTAAAAATTTTGGGGGTAACGTTACCCTTCAAAAACTTCCAGACACCTACAGCTTTTTTAAAAAAAAACTTTCGAGGTAAAAATGTCTTTTAACCCTATTTAAAAGGAAAGAAACATCTAAATTGAAATTCTATGATAGCTTATTGAATGCTTTAGGGCACGTTTAGTATGATGGAATTGAGATATGTGAAAATGGAAATTGAATTAGATTCCATAAGATTTTATGTTTGGTATAATTCAAGGGCCTTAGAATTGACTTCCACGTGGAATCCGAATGGGGTCAATTCCATCAATTGGCTTCCACAAAAAAATGCTCAGTGTTCTTATTTCATGTCCCTACTTCCATGTTATACCCTCCTAAAAAACCTCACCAGATTCCATCTCCTCCCCCACCTACCATCTACTACCTTCCCCACTGATCAAAGCCATTAGCCTCAGTTACGACGGCAACTGAAATGGGTCTCCGACTTGGTCTTCTTCCTTGTTGGCTCGTCTTCTTCTCCTTCTCTTTCATTGGTAGCTCCCTCTTGAATTTAAAAAGACAAACCTCCCTAGAATGGAGATATGAAACCTAGATGTAGAGATAAAAAATGGTGAGGGCAACAGTAACAACGTTGGCAATAAGGTGACAATGACGCATCTCTCCACGGATCTTTGACTTTGTCTCCTCTATTGCTTCATCTTCACCTTCTTCTCCATTTCTTTCCCCCAAATCAAATTTCATGATTTGATTATGGCAAACTCTGTCTTAAGTTCTCAAACTTTCATGGTCTACTATTTATGTTCCCCCACAAACAAAAATTTTGCTTTCGACTTCCATTTCCATAATCATGAATTATTCTTATGTTGGCATTGATTATAATGTTGCAATTGATTCTAAATTTGGGTAGATGTTCGTTTTTGGTGATGTAGGAATTGATTTTAGATTAGACTAGGAAGAGTTTTTGAGAAGGAGATGAATTTGTTGATCCAAGGAAGATTTTTTTTTCATTTTTTAATTTAGGAGGACATTTTGGTGTTTTTACATAAAAACTAGGTCATATTTCTATGACATACCAAACATACTCTTAAACTCCATTTTTCATATCTATATCCATTTCCATTGCTATATCCATATCCATTTCTTTTTTCCATTTCCATTAAAATCAATTCTGGCATACCAAACAAGGTATTAGATAGTCCACATTTAATGCAGTTAGGCTTTTTCTTCCTGCACGATTAGAGTGGATCTGATTCATAAAATTCTTCTTATAATCCATTTGAAACCAAACTTAAATCTCAATTATCGTTTAAAATCAATGACACGCTAACTACAATAGAGAAGGACACTACTAAACATCAAAAGATCTATCACGGTTAGAAAAAGAATATACTACTTTTCAAAAGCATAACTATGATAAAAAGAAGTCTGTTATAGTTATAAAAGCTTTAACCAATAATTTGTAAACATATATCAATGATAGAAAAAAGGCCTTTCTAAAATCTATAATAAAACTATCATGGATCATAAGAAACCACCAATTACTTTAGCAACCAAACCATGTTAGAAAAATGGTTTGGCTAACACGGTTTTAAAAACCTTTCTAAAATTCAAAGCACATTTATTTCCCAAGAACATTTCAAAACTTGCAAGTAAACCATGCAGCATTTATGATGTTTTTCAATCGCAATTATGATTTTAAAAAATGTGTCTTAGTTATTGTACAAAAATTCTCAAAAGTATAGTTATTGCACAAAAAATTCTCAAAAGTATGGGTGCATTTGGTCATTGTTTTATGAAGTTTGATGTTATATATAATTGATTGTTGGGTGCATTTTATTTTTCAAAGAAGGGCTTAGATTTAGAAATTATGACTTGATTTTAAATTACCATGTTAGATGAGTCCTTTCTAACATGGCAAACTTAGGAATTTTAAGGAAAATGCTGTAAAACTATTAGTTAAAAATCCTTTCTAACATAGTTATCCTATTTATGTTTTGTAAATGTTTTGGAGATCTTTTATAACTATGTTAGCTAAGTTAAATCCTTTCTAACATAGTTATCACATTTACTTTTGAAAGAGAATTTGGAAAAGTCCTTTGTAACTATGTTAGTTAGGGAAATCATTTTCTAACATAGTTGCCTTACTTGCTTTTGAACTTTGAATTTTCAAATGAATATTTTTAACCATGTTAGGTGGTAAGAGTTGACTTTCACAATAATTGGACCCAACATAAGCATGCATATGAATCCAATTAACAACAACCAAGTGGAACCAAGTCTCCTGCCAAAACGGGGCTTAAGCATGCAACCCCACAAATTAGAAAAGTAAACTTTTATAAGGCCTTCGGCCTTAATTGTCGAAATGGACTGGTCTCAATAAAGTACAACATTAATACGGTCATCTATAATCAAAATGCAAATATGTGGAAGCAAATAAATAAACATGCCTAGTCAAGTGTAAGTCAATATGCAAAATAAACAACAATCAGAAATCTCACTTAAGCTAGTGAGTTTCTACAGGCTCCTTCCCCGTCATCCGGCATCAGAACTAAATCTTAAAAATATTGAGCAATAGGAGTGACTAGGGGTGGGAACATGCTAGGCCCTTATCAGGCGGCCTATAATCTGGCCTGGTTAAGGCCTGGTCTTGCCTATTTGTTAAATAGGACAGGATGAAACCTATTTAAAAGCCTTATAGTATAAATAGGTCATGCCTATTTCATTAAAGCCTTGCCTGTAAGCCTTAAAATTAAAAAATAAGCATATTATATATACATAATATTTATATTTTGTTATATTTTTATCCTAATTTAAAGTTATAATACTCAATTACTAAAGGACCCCTATTTGTTAATTTTGGATTAGTGTTCTTTCATTCTAAAAATGAAACACCTTCTTCCTCTCTTGAAACTTAGCCGCCAGTCACTCATGCCTAGACTCACAAAAATTGATTTTCTAAAAGAAACATAGCGTCACACATGTGCTTTTCCTCCTTGACTCTCCTGCGCCATTATAGTATGTTGATATTCTAATCTTATATTATGGTATGCCTTGGTTTCAAGACTTTGTACCTTCCTTCCTCTCTACTTCTCCCTATCTATTATAAAAAATATTTATGGGTTCAAGACTTAGTAAGTATAATAGAAGTTTGAAAGTGGTCCTTTTTTAACTTTGTCTCATTATGGGTTTTTTTATACATGAGGAAAAAATAAAAATGTATCACAAAAGAGAAATAATCTAAGTGATGCATCTAGCTTCCAACATCATAACTATTGACTCCCTGGATAGAATTTGTAGTATGTAGCCTCTACTCTATTTCAATTTTGATGAATCTGTATTATCTGAGCATTTTATGGGGTTTATTTATAGTGATTAACACAATGGTTTTTCTTGTAGTTTATTTTATTTATATTTTTTTTTATTTTATATGAATGAAAACAAGCCCATCAATAGTGTTTTTGAGATTATTTTATATGACATGTGATGTTACTTTCACTTGGTATTATTTTATTTATTTATTTTGAATGAAGACTATGAACTATCTCTTACAAATAATTGGAGGTGAATGGATCTAACTAACATAATGTTTGAAGGGAAATAGAAATTATAATATCTCATTTTATAGTTTATAAATCTTGTAATTTATTTTTCTCTTTTGTTACCTTAATCCTACACTAACTAAACTTAGAAGCACCTTTAAGTTTGCTGTATTTATTATTTTTCTGGATTGTTTAGAAATTTTGTTATGTTTTTTTACATGGATCAAGTCTTTGTAATGGATAGCAATAACAACAATATAACTGAATCTGCTCCTCTTCAACCTCATGGACCTCAAACTGAACAACAAATTAATGGGCAAAGTTACAGCTACTTTAAATGGTGGAACAAAAAGCAGCAATAATTCCTCTCAACAAATAGTAATCAGAAGCGAAGAAGATTATGTCATCCCAAAAAAGTGACAAAAAACTTTAGTAGTCTGGAAAAAATTTGAAGAAGCTCAACTTCCTGATGGTGTTAAAAAAGCTATATTTTTATACTGTAAAGAAAAGCTAGCTACTAGTGAGTGGTAGGGGAGCAAGCACTAGTCATCTCAAGAGGCATTTAGACAATTGTCCTCAACTAAAGTTGGCTTTCTTCCTACAAAATAAGCAAAGTACTATTCAATTTCCATGATTAAGTAAATCAAGAATTAAGCCTTCTATTATTCCTGGTACTAAATACTCCAAATAAAATATGAGAGAAGTCCTAGTTACTACTCTTATGATGCATGACATCCTTTTAGCGTGGTTGAAGATGAAGTTTTGATGTGGGCCTTTGAATATGCAAATCTAAATTTTAAAAAGGTCATTCGGAAGACAACAAGCTAAAAAAGGTAATAAAAAAATGTTGACAAAAATGTAAGGTTAGTATTACAACAGATATGAAGTCAAGCCATCAAGTAGCTGAATATATGGTTGTTACTGATCATTTTGTTGATGCTTCATGGAACCTTCAGAAGAGAATTTTACATTTTGTCAAAGCGCCTGCTCAAAGACAAGGAGTAGATATGATAAATGCTTTGAGAACATGGGGTATTGAGAATAAAATATTCTCAGTTTCTGTTGACGATACTAGTTATAATGATACATGCTTAAAAATTTGAAGGAGAATGTGTCATCGAGCAACACGTTGATACTCAATGGGCAATTATTTCATGTTAGATATTGTGCGCATATTTTAAATTTGTTTGTACAAGATTGCCTTAACATGATTAAAGACATCATTCACAAAGTTCGTAAAGTGTCAAGTTATCATTGCCTTAGATGCAAGACTGAAATCTTTTTGTGAAGTTGTGGAGTTAAAGGGTCTGAAAAAAGGAAAACTTATTCTTGATTGTACTACATGGTGAAACTCTACATTTTTTATGTTAAAAACTGCACTTAAATTTAAGCATGTATTTTCAGCATATAATGAAAAAGAGCCACACTATACTTATGCACCTGATCCAACACACTGGGGTAACGTTGAGAAAGTTTGTAATCTCTTAGATGTTTTTTCAATGATGCTACTCATGTCATCTCAAGTAGTGAATAT
This sequence comes from Mimosa bimucronata, assembly GCA_037074515.1. Lineage (NCBI taxonomy): Eukaryota > Viridiplantae > Streptophyta > Magnoliopsida > Fabales > Fabaceae > Mimosa > Mimosa bimucronata. The sequence goes on from CM073446.1 coordinate 12,163,976, forward strand.
CCTTCTACTAATTTATATTTTGTTGAAGTTTATAAAGTAAAATATGTGATTGATGAGGCAATAGAGTCTCCTGACTTATTCTTGAATGAGATGGTGATGCCTATTAAAGAAAATTTTGATAAATTTTGGAGGGAATGCAACTTATTTATGGCTATTTCAAGTATTCTGGATCCAAAGATCAAATTTGATGCTATTGAAATAAGCTTCCCGTTGATAATTAAATTAGAAAGTGAGGCAAATCAAAATGTGGGAAAGGTGAAAAAGGCATTAGATGGATTATATCTTGAATATATTGAGTTGTGTAAAGATAACTCATCTTCTTATAGTAACATGAATGATGATGGCATTACCTTGGTAGATACCATTGAACAACATAAATATAAAGGAATGCAATAAATGTTGAACATGGTTTGTCAAAGGCATTCAGTTCCTCCTACCAAATCAGAGTTGGAAACCTCTCTCTACGATGATCCTTATATCCCTCCTTTTGATTCTTCTTCATCTTTTTGTGCCTTTGAGTGGTGGAAGAACAATGGTGCAAAGTTTAAAGTTTTATCTAGTATGGCATCTGATATATTAGCTGTCCCCATCTCAATTGTGTCATCAGAATCCACATTTAGTGTAGGTGGAAGAGTAATTGATGAATATCGTGCTAGATTGAATGAACAATCAATTGAAATTCTTTTATGTGGTGGGGATTAACTTCGTCACAAATATGGATTGAAGAAAAAAAATAAAAATTAAGGATTTACATTATATACTTGTATGTTTTAATATTGGGTTAAAGAGTAATTTGGTCAATTCACCATTATCCAAGGTGCAAGTAAAACAATTGACAATAAAAGAGGTAGTATCACCAATGGACTTTTTAACTGGGGCTGGATTGGTCAACGCCATTAAAAATCGCTAACGGCCACTACTTTTGTGACACAAAAATTGTGGGCCCCATTTAAAAGAAAGTAATGGACGTTTGGCAATTTTTAAGGTGTTGGCCAATCAGCCTTAGTTTAAAAGTCCATTGGTGATATTGCCCCTTTTAATTGTCAATTGTGTTATTTGCACTTTGGACAACAGTTAATTGGCCAAATTGCTCTGTAGCCTTTTATATTTTGTCATGTTGATTGGGCTTATGTTGGACTTTTTATTTATTTTAAATTATTTATTTTATTGTGTAGGAGTTATCAGAGCAAGAGGAGATCATATTAAAGCTTTGATGATATTGTTGTTGGGTTTAATTTTTAATTCATGTTGATGTTGTCATTTGACATTCTATGCTATTTTGATTATTTGATTATTGTGCTAGACACTTTTGAAAGACATGTATTGAATATTCTATTGGGATAATTTTGTGGAAATTTGAATTTTAGATGCCAATATTATTTTCCTTTTATACACCCTTCATAATAATAATACTACTAATAATAATATATTTTTAAATCATATTTTATTTTAATTATATGTAGGCTTTAATAGTTTTCAAACCTATTTAAAGCCTATAGTTTGTAAATATACAGGCTTTGAAGCCTATATATGTATCTATAGTAGGCTTAAAGCCTACCTATGGCCTTTAGGATTTGAAATTGAGGCCTTTTGAAAAGCTTACATTGTAAGTAGGCCTTTTAAAAAGCCTAAAAAAAAGCCTTAAAGCCTTGATAGTTTTTTCGAAGGGTCATGCTTAAGTTTAAAAAAAAGCATGTTTCAGGCTCAGGTCTATGCTAATGCTTTATTTCTCCATCACAAGCTCAGGCCTATTTAGTCCAGCCTAGTCATTCCTAACCCTAGGGGTGAGACAATGTCTCAGTAACTCACTTCTTACTTGCCCTACATGTGAGTGTGTGCTAACAAGGTGTCATGTGGGACCTGTAGCATATAAGTTCGCAATAATGCAACAAGTATCATATAATAAACATGTGTGGTGGAACCAACAATCATTGAAACAATATATTCATAATTCTAGATTATTTTGCAAAGCATGCTAACAACACTTCCGAAGATGACAGACTACACAACTGATAGAACCACAGCCAATCCTTAACATGAAATCAAATGGAACCAATACCCACTGCTGGCTCTTTCCTCAGGGACACAACTAACCAAAAGCCACCCGAGGTCCAACGGGTCTCATCACATGATAGAGTGGAACCAAATCACCGGTGCTCTAAAACATACACAATCAAACCAATACAACCAATTCACGATATTTGAAAAGTTGGCATCTAACCATATCATGCTTCCAAAATATCATGGTATGCTCAATATTCAAACAATATATCTTTCAAACATGCTCAACCAAAATAAGCATAATTTCAATCATATGAATCCTACAAGACAAGTGTAATAAAATAAGCATTTTGTAACTTTCAACATCATATGATATATTTACCAATTTCTAAAACATACATAGTTCAAAGCTCTTGCCAACATAACACACACATAAGACAAGGAAAGCGGTTAGCTTTTGAAGCCAATGAGATTTTTTACCACTAATGAGTATAGCCTAGTGCTCAAACCGATCAACCATAATTCTCTACAATTTGAACATCACACAATACACTATCAATCCCTTGTTTGAATAGAAAACAAAGTTTTGGGAATAATCCCCTTTTTAAAAGGTCACTTGGCATTTTAGGAAACAATGTTATTTAAAAACAACCTAAACCATAATTTACCATCCCAAGTCATCTACAGCCTCAACTACTTTCAACTTAACAAATTCTCCAACATTGATCCAAACTCCATATTCAAGCCCAATCACTATTTAACCAAATTCACCTCCAACGAAACATCAATATGGATTAATTTAATCATCAACACCATCTCTAAATTCCCAATCCACTTAACCCAATTTCACCTCTAGGCTCAAAATGTTTAAAATATCAATTTAATCACTTCACTACCTTCCATCAACACCATAAAGACTACTTGTATCTAATAATTTGCACAAAATCAACTTCAAATGCTAACTTTTTTCCAAAACTTTGCTAAGTCAAAAATTTATTTAAACCGATACCCAAGGAACCCAAGTATTTAAAATCATTGGCCATAATCATTGAGCCCATTTAAAACATTAAACTCCAACAAGAACACAAATTTTCGAAAATCAAGCCCAAAGCCCTAAGTTTTCAAAAATTTTGAAGTGAAAAAATTTGTTCTAAGTCAAAATCCCACAACCTAAACCATTTAACATCATTACAAAGTATATTTAAGCTCAATGAAACCACAAAGTCCCAAAATCCACTTGTATTTTCGGATTTCCTACTCAAACCCTAGAAATCCAAACTTTAAAATGTCAAAACACATCCCTAAACATTTTCCCAACAAAGTAAACCACTACAATAGCTTAGGAGGATTTAAAAATGGTTTAAAAACCATGAAAACACAATTTCAAGTCATATTTTAGAAACCCTCAAAAACCCCAAAAATTTCACCATGAAACTTGAAGAAATTTAAGAGAAAGGAAGATAAAACACTCACCTTAATAAATCCAAACAGCTTCATTCCCTCCTCACCTTTCCTCTCTCCCCCCTTCGCTCGCTCGCTCCCTCCACTCTTATTGCTGAATAAAAGAAGAAGAAAAGGGGGGAGGCGCCTAGTTTAAATAAATGAGGGGGGTTTAATTGATTTAGGAGAGGGAGTGGCTGTAACCCACGCCACCCATCTTTTTTTTAATGGTGTGGGAATGGCTCCCACCTCTTTGATGTTCAATTGGTTCTTTTTTTCATAATGGTTATATATATATATATATATTATATTTTTTCATACAATTAATTTGATACCTTGTAAAAGTATAACTGGACCCCATATATCTAAATCGAGATTTTTCACTTAAATTTTTAATCATACTACTATCTTTCCTCAATTCTATATCTGCATACTTCAAACAATGACTTTTATTAAGTTTTAATCTCAAGCTAATTGATAAATTCAATTATAATATACTTAAATACTAATAATTAAATTTAGAATGTTACATAAGCTGCTAGTAATATTTTATCAAAAATCATATGTCCCTTCAGAATTGCACTTTCATTAAGAGCAGTTAGTTTATCAAGGGATGCTATGGTCTATTGCAGAGCACCTTTGATATAACTTTATAGGAAACATTGCAAAGACTAATTGGTTGAAAATCTCTCATAGATTGAGTACTATTAAACTTGGGAAAGTGATGACTCCTCATTTATCATTAATTTAAAGCATATTTAGAATATATTTGGGGTCTCATTAATGCAAAATTATGGTATCTTAAGAGTTTTTGAGAGAAAATTGTGCAAAGATATTGTTTGAGCTTAATTATAATATTATAAAGAAAATATGGAATTTATTGAAAATATAATCGGCAATGTTCTAAGCAAGGAAGGAGATTGATATTGAAAAAAATAAGTGGAGAGGGTTGGAGGTCACCCTTTTAAAATAGTGAAAATTGCCTTTGGTGCCATGTCACCCTGTGAACGGATAACATTATTTTCAGCCTTTAAAAGCACTTAGGGCATGGATTTAAACACATTCTAAACCCCTGTTTTTACCCTAGAACACCTGGAAACAAATAGATATATTCTTGAGAGTAAGAACCAAGCTAGGGTTTGTGATTGTGGAACTTGAGAAGGAAGGATTGATGAGATTCTAGCCCTCTGACTGTGGATTTTCTGGTTTTCTTCCTTTACTACTTTTGTGATTTGGACATGGAATCTATTTGTGTTTTTGCATTAGTCCATTCATAAGTAGCTAAAATGTTCGTTCTAAGATTGATTTGAACCTTGTATGGATTTAAGCTAAGTATATTCCTCTTTATTTTGTAATTGATGACTATTTATGTTGATTTACTTTATTCCTAATGCCTCTATTTGATTGGCCACCTTGTAGAGTTATTTATTCATTTGAATTGTACTCTAGAGAGATAGTTCAAGTGTAGAATTCAGGTAAATCATACTAGACTTGAAACTTAAATTAACTAGTGGATGATTTGTTAGTAGAATATAAATATATCTGCTAGCCTAGTATTGTTAGAGTAAGGTTTGCTCTTAAGGTTAACTCTCAGTAATTGTAGCAAGAGTTTGTACAATTTATTGAGAGTATAAGTTTGATTTTAACTTGGGTGAGCGTTTCAAATAATTTAGAACCTTAAGTAAACACAAGTTATTTAAAGACTAACTAAAGGGAAAATAATTAAGTTTCATGAAATACAAAGGTGACAATTAAGCGTATGCTCTAGTCAATCGATACAATAAAACTTTCTTATTTGTTTCTTTATTCTTACCTTAAAATAATTTTTGAACATCTTTTCTATTATAGTTTGTTTAGTTCAACTTAATTAAATTCATTAGCATGTTGTTTGTGAGATTTCACGACGAATCTTCATGGGAACGATATTTTTATACTACTTGCGATTTGTACGCTTGCAGGCAAACAGAAAGTAAAATGATATTTGTTTTATTTAAAGCCCCAAGCATGTGTTCATTTTCCCAAAATTAGCATAGCATAGTAAATAATCACCAACACATAATGTCTTTGAAAGAAGCTAGCATGTCTCTAGATAAACCAAAAACAACTTCCCTAATTTCAAGAACAAAAATGGGAGCAATCAGTGATTTAATTTTAGAATTCAAAAAGGTTGGCATACTTAATTGGCCGAGAGATAACAAAATGCATTAAATATAATATAGATTTTGACCTCAAAAAATTTGACCAAAATGGTGAGAAGTCATACCTGATAGCTCCAAAACATCATCTATCCAATTACTATAATATTTTCTCATACGTACGATACAATTTTTGGAGGCTTTTCTATTGATCGGGTACAACATGAAAAAATTTGGTATTATGTTCACCTGCTTCCTTCCATTTTTAATTTAGCTCATTGATCCCAGAAACTGGCTTCAAATTCATAAAGAAATTTAGCATGATGTTCAACTTGAAGGAATTTTGTTACCATAGAATCAAGAGGAGGAGCAAGTAAGTTAAGAGAGCTTGATAAAAGTTGAAGTTGATGCTCAGCAGCTTGAATGCGATGCAAAACATAGGTTATGATTAAGTGACTTATTTAGTTCATTTAATATCTCTAAAAAGGTCGACTATATCATACATTAGAGTAAAGACGAAATATTAACCAAGCGTGGTTGGTCGAGTTGGTAGTTCACTCGCCCATTTAAACAAGTGTCGAGGGTTCGAATCCCGCCTTGTGTATGTAGCAACCCATTGGTCAGCGGCAGACCCTTAAATAGAGCTCACATCCGCAGAGGATTAATCATTGGCCTGTCGGGCTGGGGGATACCTTGGGCAACAAAAAAAGAGAAAAGACGAAATATTGTTAATTTACAATTTTGAAAATCACTTGACTAACTAATCTCTATTGATACACTCACCCAAAAGAATAATTTTTTTCCTTATTGGCCTTCCTTCCCTTCAATTTCAAATATTCATAGGCAATATTGGGAGAGAAGAAAAGTGAGAGAGATCTTAATTAATATTTTAAAATGAATGCATATATTTTTTAAAAAATAATGTCCTTATAAGTTAATAAATGTATATAAAGGGCTATATTGGGAGAATTAAAGGATTTCGGGTCGTGATAGTCTTCATACTTTTTTCTATCATGAGTATTGGAACATCATTGGAGAAAGTGCCTGTCAAATGGTTGAAGACACTCTCATTGAAGTAAATGAGTTTAACCACACCAATTTCGTGTTAATTCCCAAGAGTGAGAAAACTAGAGAACATGAGGGACTTCAAACCCATCTCCTTATGTAACAGCAGGTACACAATTATTGCAAGAATCATTGATTGAAAACTCAAAGGGTTGATTCGAAAACTTATATGTCATTATCAATATAGTTATATTGTGGGGGACAATGTATAATCATTGTTAAAACTTGATGAAACTCAAGAAGGGTGACACATGATGGCTAGGGCTTCAAGTTGGTCGTGAAAAGATATAGGGTTAATATAACTTTTGGTCCTTAAACTTTCACTCAATTTTGATTTTGGCCCTTGAATTTTCACTCCATTTTGGTTTTGGTCCTGGAACTTTAATATCAGTGATTTTGGTCCTAGAACTTTCACTCTATTTTTGTTTTGGTACATGAACTTTGTGTCTTGTAACCATTGGTCCCTGAACATTAAAAATGTGAATGGCAAAACCGCACAAGAGGGGGGGTAAATTGTGCTTTTAAAATTTAAGCTATAAACACAAAGACAATCCTTTATACTGGTTTGGCTAAACATTGTCTACGTCCAGTTCTCCAACACCTCGTTGGGTTCCACTATACCACATGTTTTACAACACGGGTTCACCTGTCAACCTTTACAAAACAGAGCTTTAGACTTCCTCTAAACGCTCCCCCTTACAAGTTGTAAGAATACAACCCTGTTCTAAAGTCCCAAACTTTAGAACAACCTCAAACAGTAGAGGATTTCAATAAATGAGTTCATTTAATGAACAGATTTTGATAAACACTGAAGTACAAATAAACTCACTAAGAGTAATAAAAACTTTAAGCTTTTGAGAGCAGAGAGTAGGTGAAAGTAATGACAGTTTGTAATTTCGTTCTCTACTTCATAAATGCTCGTCATTCTTCATCTTAGTCAACTTTCTTCTCTTGCTTCATTTAATTCTTGCAGAGAGTGAGCTAAGAGAAACAGAGTCTGTGAGTAATGATCACCTGCAACATTGTACTTGCATGGCAGCTTTATCAGTAGCGCTAGCTCCTTTGGCTATCGCTAGTACAATGGTGTGAGTCCTGGACTTAGCCGTTAGTTAAACAAGCATTCATGTGAAGCACAGTAGGTGTTATCGCTAGTAAAATACATTAGCTCAATGTTTACAGACAATGTATTAGCTATCAGAATGTCTAAGTTATTTCAACAAGTGTTTTGTTATCGATAGCTAATCTCGTTATCGCTAGTGACTATGTTATCGCTAGTTCATTTCATTAGCTCAATGTGTTAGCTTATCTGAATGTCTAAGTTATCTCAAGTGTTCTGTTATCGATAGCTAATTTCGTTATCGTTAGTGACTATGGTTCATTACTGCTAGCTGTTCTAACTAGTCTCCCTGTGAGTTATCTATGTTAACTTATGAGTCCTTAGCGATAGAGATAGAGCTTAGCGATAGTGATCTATTGCTTTTGTCTGTTTAGACTAGCTCAACTCATTATATTAGCGATAGTGAAGTTCTTAGCAATAGGAAATATCTGCTTTTCTTCAGATTATTGCTAAGTCTTCATTAGCTATTGTTATTCTAAGTCTTTCATTTGTTAGCTATAGGTTCTTGGCCTAGCGATAGTGTATCTGTTATTTATAGGATTTTACTTGTTCAACGTTTAGATAACCTACACTCTTTTTCTTAGTCATATAACATGATTCTTATCTCAATTCATTCCAGACTAAGTTGTATGCTATCAGTTCATTTTACTTATGTTTATCTATGGGTTCAGTCCTCATCAAAACTTAAGATTCTAACAAAAAAAAACTTGGAAAATAAGGGATTTATAAATAATACAAAGTTTAGGGACTAAAACTATCGATTTAAAGTTCAGGAACCAAAATTAAAATTGAGTCAAAGTGTAAGGACCAAAACCACCTATTTCAAAGTTTAGGGATAAAAAAACAAAATCAATTGAAAGTTCAAGGACTAAAAGTGATATTAACCCAAAAAATATATGACCTTTTGGAATGGTCTTTTGTCCAATATACTTTGTGATTCGTTGGATTTCCATAAGCTTTTATATAGAGTGGTCATGGCTTTTATCTCCAACCCTTCCTTCCAAGTTCTTTAATGGCACATAGATTCATTAATGATGACTATGCGTATTTAAATGAAGTTTCAAATATTATTTTTGAAATATAAATTGTATGAATTATTAACGCAGTTTCAAAATAGAGTCTTATAGTTTCATTTGTGTGATATGATTTCTTTATTACTTGTGCTATACTTCTTTAAAGTAAAATAATATTCAAAATCTATAAAATCGTGAGTTTAAATCTTGTTTTTGATGTAAGGATTTTGTTAATGTACAACAAATCAATATCTTGGTGAGCATTATTTGAATTAGGAGGCATGCGCATTGGTGAGCTCATAGAACTCAAACACAAAAACTTTTATCATATAAAAATCTAGCCAGACAGTTTTATGTGATATTTTTCTTTCGAAGTGTTTTGAAGCATCTCTCCATTCCATTGGTATTTGAATTCAAGATTGATTAAGGAATGATCAAAAACGTCACTCTAAGTTTATTGTATTAGTAAGCGCTTCCTTTGCATCCTTACTATTTCTTTTCAGATGTCTATTATTACTTAGTAGGAAATTATTTCATTTATGAATGCTTTCAATTTCTTTGACGTTCAAACACCCATTTATTCATAATTTCGTTCTTGTATAAAGTTTTTCTTAAGAACTACTCCCTCCGGTCCAAAATATAAGAGGTAATATGGTAACTTTTTTGTTCCAAAATATAAGAGGTAACATGCAAAAGTCATAGTAATAAATGCTTATTTTCCATTTATGCCCTTGTATATTAAATGATGAACGGAGGGGAGAGAAAGTGTGTATAATAAATGAGTGAGGGTAAAAATGGAAAAAATTGTTAAATCTACCCATAATAAATGATTCCAACATGTTTTTATTGATATGAATAAAAATGTTAACTACTTCTTATAATAGGGACCAGAGGGAGTATTTATATTATCATTTTGTTTTGTTAGAGAAAAAAAAGGAATATGCTTAAGGCCTTAGCAAAATAGGCCAAGGGTTTGTCTGCATGGTAGTCAGAATCTTATGGATCTCGATTCGTATCTTACGATTCGATTCAATAATAGGTGGGAAAGATACGAATCTATTGATGTATCTTTTATATGCATGTATCTCAACTGAATCATGCCATACAAGTCAGAATCGATCTTGAATCTTATGATTCACGATACTTTTTGATGTATCTTGATCCCCATGCTAGAAAACTTTTATTCTTTTAAATTCTATTGGTTTCATTGCTATAATGTTTTACTCTTTAAATGCTAGATTTATAAAATATAAAGTGTTATTTGCCATTAAAATGCTGACATTTACAAATTTTTGATGTTTTCTTATTGGAAAATTACTGGTATATCATCCTAAATATTGATCATGAATCTTACGTACACGATACGATTCGATTCACGATTCAAAAAATAAAATTTTTGATTCACGATTCGTATCCCTGATTTAATAACCTTGTTTGTATGGCTTTATTGGTTGGGGTAACATTGTGAAATGGTATTTTGATTTTGAATAAATTTATGTATTAACAAATACGGTTAAAAACTTTTGTCATGTAGCCGTCTTAGCTCAGCCGGTAGAGCGCATGGCTTTTAACCATGTGGTCGTGGGTTCGATTCCCACAGACGGCGCGTTCCATTACTTATTTGATTATCTCATTTATATTTTCCTTCGTTTTTTTTAAAACATATTATTCTTCTTTTTTTGCCCTTTAATTAAGCATATTATTCTTATCCTTTCCCAGTAGTTATGAACTGAAGGAGACAACGGGATGTTCCAGGGCACATTACTCATCCTCCCTACTTGTTCATGTGTGTCTTCTAATCACTCCCCTCACTGTTTTCCATTACTTACTTCCTCTCAGCCATGCCACTTTCAACCATTGAAGTTGAGGCAACCAAATTGGAGAACACTGCGTTTTGTGTCAAGTACAAGCTATGAAGTGGGTGGCGGCTACCCAGAAGAGGAATTGGATGTTCAAGACAGAAATGGAAGAACCCAACAACGAGGGAACCAACAGTTGGATTCTTCTCAACGTGAAGCTCTCCTCAGTGGAGGAGAACAGGTCATCTCTGTTCTCCAGGAAATGATTGCCCTTGTGAGTTTTTGCCTCCAACATTTAATGGGGTTCTTCTCAATTGAAGGAAAAATGATTTCTTTTTTCTTTTCATTGAATTGAGTGGAGCTTTTTATTATAAGGGTAGATGCAAATGAGTAGTTCTCGGGTGGATTCTTTTTATTTCGTTAATTCTAGTTTGAAAAACTGATATGTATCTCAAGAACATGTGTTTAATCGCGTTAGTGGTTTCAGGGTAATATTGTGACGTCTTTCTGAGCTTATAATCGTTTCCTGTACCCTTTTGGGGATTCTGGTTATCTTCTGTGGTACATCAATGGCATCATATTAGGCTTATGATCTTAACTGGGTGTTAATGGACATGGAGTGATTGTTGTACCCTGCAGCTAAATGTTCTTTGATAGTAGAATGTGAATGAAGGTGAAAAGATTTCCTTTCTAGTTCATTGACAATGAAACCAATTTTTATTTTTTTTTTGGAGGGGGGGGGGGGGTATGTGAGAATTAAAGATATACCCAAGATAGTTTGGGCACGTGCAAAGAGTATAGGTGAATGTCCTTTGAGATAATAATTCATAGTTTAGGACTATGTAAATTCATGGGCATTGCAAGTGCAATAATGATGTGGAAAACAGAATTGATGAGAAATATACGTTTAGGTTAAAAATAGGGTGCTATTAATAAAGATTCAATGCGCTGATTTGAATAGTTATAAAGACATGTTGTACTATAACAAGTGGAAAATCTATCTTTTCGTTCTGAATTCAAAGACATGAATTCATTTGTGTATAATTGGAAGTTATCGTTTGAAGTCATTATATGTCCATATATCCAGAAGCTAATGCTTTCTATTTGAAGCATTCCTCTGATGCATTCTGTTTTAACCTTCAAATTCAAAGAAACCCTAGAATTAACAATGGGCAATTAAAATGATACATCCACTTCTATTTCATTTAGGTTAAATCTCATTAATTCAAGAGCAGAAGTTGCAGCTATGGATCAATAATTTGAAAGGTTCTTGGGGAGTGGAAAAAATGATGCTGATTATTGTATTATTTCAATTGACAGGAAAATCACCTATATTACTAATAATATTAACATTTATGTAACGATCTAGTGTTTTTACTGGTCAGAAATTTTAATCAATGCATTGCTAACCTTGTGCACTTCTTGAGGAAGATAACTTATTTGATTAATTTCAGTTCATAACATGCTTATTTGTGTTTTGTAAATTATAATTGTGTAATTCTTCTTGAGGCCTTTACATTTTGTTTGTGAACTTCTAGCATGTAATGTTGCTCATGAACCTTAACGCATATTGTATTTTGCAAACTGTCTTCTTGACCTTGTCTGGTTAATTCTTCATATGGTCTTACATGTTGTTTGTGAAATCCTAATGTGTAATGTTACTTATGAAACCCCATCATTTGTTATATTTGTTTAACTCCAGCTGGAAGACATGAACATGGATGAAGCTTCTGAGAAAGTGGCAGTGGAGTTGGCCGCACAGGGAGTTATTGGGAAGAGAGTTGATGAGATGGAATCAAATTTCATGATGGCTTTAGATTACATGATCCAACTTGCTGAGAATGACCAAGATGATAAGGTATCATTTTCACACAGAATTTGTTCAAGTCCATTCTAGTCGGTTGTCAAGCAAGCTTGCCCAATCGATTTCACATAAATGCTTATCAAAGATCATAAAATAATTGAGCAGATTTGGTTGTAATATCTTTAAAATAGTGTTTGTCAATTTAGGAAGTCTGTTTCCTTTTGCTAAAGCGTGGAAGTTTTGGTGGTAAAGTTGACTATGTGGAAGTTCTCATGACATATTGTTTCTTTCTTAAAGAAACAAGTCTCTAGATGATATTTCTCAACAACAACAACAAAGTCTTATTCTACTAGTTGGGGTCGGCTATATGAATTGTACGATACCATTGTGCTCTATCACTACCCTATTTATGGCTTATTACTTAGATGATATTTTTCAATGATAAGAAAGTTATAATTATTGATGCTTAATTTTTTTGGGCTTACTACACATAGTGTGTGTACGTCAGAAACAAATTATAGTGTGAAATCATAGATGCAATTCATCTCAAATCATTTGTGATGTAAAATCAACTTAATTGCCGTCAACATTTTTATTATGTTTTTAAATTTTGTGATTTGAGACTTGAGTTAAAAAATTAGTTGGAGTAAATGAACATATGTTAGTTTTCCTAAAAGTTTGATGGATCTTTCCAACCAGCAGTATTGTAGGGTGGTTTCAAAACAACGATTACCACACCAACAATGATCTTACATGCATCCTGATTTCAATTCTTCATTGGCAGTAAACTATCAAAATTGCAATGTTGCCTAAACTATAGTGCTGGTCTAAACTATATTGCTGGTCTTTTGCCTGATTATGCTTATCATTTAGTTGAGGGTATGGCTTGGACAAATTATACTATAATTAATCTCACTCATTCTCTGTGCTCACTGGCTTCTCAGTTCTCATGTATGGCTTGGACAAATTATACTATAATTAATCTCACTCATTCTCTGTGCTCACTGGCTTCTCAGTTCTCATGGGCTCTCAGTTGCTGAAACATATTTAAATCATACCTGCACACTACAATTTATCCTTTCTCTATATTGAATCTAGAGTTTAAATTCAAGACTTCTTGCTGTTCCCCATCCCTTCAAGTGATTTTTTTAATGATTTTCTTACTTTAATATGGTCCATAATTTCAATTGATGCGACTATTTCTTGATTTCACATTCATTTATCAGAGGTACAATAGTGAACTTATGCATTTGAATGTTAATAACATACATTGTTTTGTTTTCTTTTTCCTTTTTTTTCAGCGTAAGACATTGTTGGAAGTGATCAAGGAAACAGTGTTGTCACATTTAACAAAGAAATGTCCCCCACATGTAAGGAGACTTCTTCGAGCCATTATCTGGTCTATTTCTGATTGAGGGGATGGATCCATCCTTATGGTGTATATAATGTTTACATGCATGTTTTCCATTTTCTAGGTTCAAGTGATTGGTCTTCTCTGTAGAACTCCTGAAAAAGAAAGCAGATATGAATTACTACGACGAGTTGCAGCTGGTGGTGGGGAATTTAAAGGCGAGAATGACCTTAAAATTCATATTCCAAAGGCAAATCTTAATGACATAGCTAATCAAGCTGATGACTTATTAGAGGTATATATTGGAAACTTCATGCATTCTATTGTCAATTGAGTTAAGATTCAAGTGTTTGAACACTTGCACATCTTGAAGAATACAGCAGTAGCAACAACAACAACAGAGCCTTATCTTACTAGGTGAGATCGGCTATATGGATCGTATGACACCATTGTGCTCTATCAAAAACCATATTTTTGAATAAATTATTAATCAAAAGGACTTGTTCAATAACTTCTCTAAGATAATCAAAAGTTCTTGGCCAATGAATTTGAATTTTCTTATTTTTTTCATGATGGAAGATGAATATATAGGGAATCAGATGACAACAAATCTGCCACTCAGCCCCTGAACTAAAGCCATCACTAAGCAGTGAAACCAAATTAGGCAGCTAATAAAATACAATAAAAAAAAGAAAAATAAATGCATAATTAAGCACCTGATTTGATCATGATCATATAAAATGGAAATAAATGCTTAATTCCTATGTGACAAATCAGGTTAACCAGAAAATTAATAATGCCATAATTACAGCATTCCAGCACATCACTTAATGATATTTGGTGGCTATTTGGGCGTGGTCATGTTTTGTGCTTTAAATGACAATCATGGAATTCCTTTCTCGTGTCATCAGGTATTTTCATGTGTTTACCACTTTACTCAGCTTGAAAGCACTGTGCCAAAAGGGAAATACATAAAGAATTAAATACTATTTGCAACAAATTTCAGCTAAACATGAATGCTTTCTAGTAATGCTTGTTGAGATTTTTATATTGTTGGGCTTTGGTGTGGACGGGTTCGGTTATTCATCTTTTATGTCAGGTCACAATATCTTTCTAGTTTTCCTATAATATACAGTAGCCTACAATAAGAAGAGTAAGAAGAAGCTTTATTTGAATTTGGGAGTTGGCTTGGTCTCTATCAACAACTAACCTTCCAGATAAATACACATAAGCCTCATTGTATTTGAGTTAGAACCTTACAACAAAATGAAAATAGTCTCCTTTATACAAATTCTGTTCACTGAACTTGTGTGCATTTCTTGTTAATGGCCCTGCCTGTATAATTTTGTAGACATTTAATAATAGAAAATCATATTTCGGTAATTTGATTGCTGTCTATTGTTACTCATCTTGCTTCATGGCAAACATAATTTCACAGTCTAAGAGTGTGGGTGTGTCATTGAAACCCTGTATTAAATAGAGTCTAGCCTGTTGTGCTTGGTCTTTCAACAAGAGTATTTATTTATCCTCAAGCATTGCAATAATTGCATAGATTGTTATTTTTAATCTTTCAATTGAACATGTTTCTCTATGTGTTGTCCCAAGTGGTCACATGGGTTATTGACTTGGTCTGGTTCATTGTTTTATGTTAAACAATATATGCAGACAATGGAAACTCGGCCCGTTGTACCTGATCGAAAACTACTTGCAAGGCTTGTTTTGATTAGAGAAGAAGCCCGAGATATGATGGGAGGTGGGATTTTGGATGAAAGAAATGACCGGGGTTTGTACACTCTTCCTCAGGCTGAGGTATGCTAATTTTATTAGTCTCAGTGTGGCTCTAACATTGAGTGAAATATAATTACATAATTATACCTAGCTTTCTATCATAAGAGTTTATGGTATATCAGCTAGAGGACTTGGAAATCTCAATTACATTGTTTACATACGAAGTAATGCATTGCAGATATCTAAAAGTTTGCTTTATTAATATTATTTTTTTCTTAGGATCTTTACAACTGATGTGAGTGCAGGTGAATTTCTTAACCAAATTGGTGGCTATAAAACCTGGGAAAATTGTGCTGGATATGATAAGAAATGTAATGCTAGGAAAAGATGAAGGTGCAGACAACACTGATGAGGAAGATGGTGCTGGGCAAACGGCTTCAAGTGGAATTGCTGGAAGGGTGGGTTAAATTGGATGCATGCATTTATGTTTATCAATTAATCAAGGAGGCCTTGTGTAATAAATTATATATGTTTTCTTTTTTACACCATTTTATGACTTGTGTTTTACCTATCATGATGTCCAGACAAGTGTGACAGGACGAAAACCGCTTCCAGTACGCCCCGGCATGTTTCTTGAGACTGTCTCTAAGGTAATGCTACATAGAAAGAGTGTCATTGGTAGCCTATAATACGTAGGAAAGGTGAAGCCCTTGATAGTTTTGTTTGTTTTTCTTGGTCTCTTGAATTGACTAAATAAGTAAATTTTCATTTTGATGTCGCTCTTTATAGTTTAAGTATAGGGATCAAAACTAAAACTCATTAAAAAGTATCGAGACATGTCATCAAACTTAGACCAAAGTTTTATTAAACTATGGGAACCAAAACTAACGTATTGAAACTGCAGTGACCAAAACAAAAATTTGACCAAACTATTAAAATGAACAATGGTATTAACCCCTAATCTATTTGCTTCAGTCCTTTCCATATGTCACCTTGGCACTCTGAGTATGCTTTTTTCATGCCACAAAAAGGACTGAAATTAAACCATTGAGTGAAATCCAATCTGCTGAGTGGTATGTGATGTCATCTCTCAGTTAAGTGGTTTTCAATTTAGTTTTTATAGTTTGCAATTTGGTAAGCAGGTCTATTATATGGTTTTAATTTTAAATTCTTAAATTAAATCCTATCAATGAACCTTCTTTTGCTGCTGCTGTTTAATTCTATCGATATGCCTATTCATGTGCCATCTTAGCACTCTGAATATGCATTTTTCATGCCAAAGGACTAAAAGTAGACGATTGTGTGAAACCCAATGTGCTGATTGGCATGTGATGTCATCTAGGCTGTAGTTAAATTTTCAATCTGTTTTTTATAGTTTGAAAATTTGTGATTGGGTCTGTTTTATAGGTTAAATTGTTCTTGTTCAGTCTCTGTCATTGAATCTTTTACTAGTATTCTTTCAGGTTTTCCTTGTTATGGCTAGCCTCGCGAACCATATAGCCGACCCTGTAGTGGGATAAGATTTGTTCCGGCTAGCCGTATGACATCTCAGTACTTTTGAGTTTGCATTTTTCATGTCAATAGAGCTGATAAAGGGGCACAATTGCATGAAATCTATCGTGTTGGACGCGGCCTATGTTGTCACTTAGGTTTAGAAGTCAAGAACTAAATCTTCAATGTGGTTTATTCAATTTAAAATAGTCTATTGTATCTAAACTGTAGTGATCTAATTACTAAATTTTAGACTAAAAGGCCTGATTAAAAATTGAGAAAATTTTGACAACCGACAAAGTGTTTTAACCTCAATCATTCTAACTCCACATGTCAATTTTAAACGATCTTCTCTTGTTTTCATGCATTTGAAATCTGATCTTCCTGCATTGTTGTGATGCCATGCTAGGTCTTGAGTGGAATATATGCTGGAACCGACTCTGGCATCACTGCACAGCATCTAGAATGGGTAAATTCCTTTATTGCTATCACATTCTTTTTAAGAGTTTTTCTTACATACAAAGTAAACAAACAAACAAACAAACACACACACACACACACACACACACACACACACAAATATGTCAACGGGTCTGAACTCGGGACCTTCTCTAAGTATGGTGGGTTGCACTGCCTGTGAGGCAACTAGCCGCTGACACATTCTTAAAGATTTCTGCTTCTATCATCAGTGTAATTTTCTGTTAGTTTATTAGCCAGATAGAAAGGTTCACTTGTGCTAGATTTCTGCTTTCAATTGTTTGCCAGAGTTTCTGCTGAACCTTTATTTTGTTTTTGTTGCTCTTTTTTCTCAATTAGTTTCATTTATTAGCGTTCAACTAAACTTCTTTAACTAGTAATAGATGGTGTATGCTTATACCGACTGCTTAAAGAACTTGAGGCATCGTTAGTTTCTGTCATTTGGGTTAGAAACTTTTGCATAATAACTGCGGGAACTTGCAATGGAATGTTTGACACCTAGAATTAATTGTTGCTACCATTGGGCTTGTAGCAAAGTGGCATGAGCATGAAAGCTTTTCTTTAAGTGAGAGGTCACGGGTTTGATCCCACTGATAACATTGGACTATTTGTGTCTGCCCTTCAAAATAAAAAATTAAGGACTTTTTGACTACTACTTTAGTCCTTATTACAAGTTTATCAATCAATTCTCACGAGCTACTTGATTGCCTTCTGTAATTAAGAAAAAAAGAATGAAATGATTTATTTGTGCCTTTCTATTGCTTCTCCAGGTTCATCAGAAGACACTCCAAGTACTTCAGGAGATAGCATTTAGCTAAGCACCCTCCCCTTTTTAAGTGAGATGATAATGCTGATGATGACCCATCCAATTTTGTGTCCAATTTCTGAGCCTTATGCTTGCCAACTGATCAGTGTTAGATTCAATATATCGCATGAAACATAGAATGGATGTTTAGGATTTTATTAAATAGTGCTGTAAATTCTCTTTTATAGATGATTAACATTACAAATTTCTGGTCTCTACATTCTATTTCTTGATACAATCTTCCCATATTTAGTTTGATTTGAGAATTATCATACCTAATTAGAGTCAATTCTTGTATCATGATTTCTTTTTTCAAAAAATTTCAATTAAATGCCTTTAGAATTTGAAAATCTCGAATAAGTAATTCCTATTAAGATGTGTTGTTATTTGCTCATTAAGTTTGGTAAAAACAAATGAAGCCAAGTAAACAAAACTAATTCGAGACTTTGACATTTTTTTTGTAGATTTTTCAATTTTCTTTCATATATATAAGATTCACACTCTTAACCTTATTTAACGTTTATATTTCCTTTCTCTTAGCTACATGTAAATTTTAAATTATTGTGTGCCAATGATCGCTTATATTGATTTTCAGTTTGCATTGCTGTTGACTGATATATTAAAAATGCTTTGAAAACTAGTGAAGGCCCTCCAGTTTTTACTTTTTTTTTATGCATCCATACGTACCTTTTTTTTATGGTAATGGGTTGGGCTAGAACCATTTGGTTGTCGGCCCAGCTTAATCCGAGGAAAGGAAAGTAATTGGATTATTTTAAGGGTGCTTTCAAAAGATTTGAATTGGAAATTTGATAAAATCTTAAACTAATTTGGGTAGAATTAAAAAGTTATATAATAAGAATTAAAAAGTTAATTAAATTTTTTAATTATAACATATGTGATCCGATTTTTCTAAAACACCTATGTATAACATCAAAGTATATATCTATTTATAAATTATGATATAATTGGATAAAATGGATTTAAGTCTTATATTTAGGATTAATATCAACTCCTTAGCTATGATCTATATTTAGAGCCAGACTACTTAAAATTTAATTTGAACCTTTAATTGTTAATTTAAGAATTGACTAAGCAACCAAAAACTGTTTTTGATATTGAACAAAATTGAGGAGACTATACATCAATGGCAAGTTTTATTTCATTGAGTGGGTCTATGGTCTATTAATCAGAATTACCCTACCAGGTTGAATCAGCCACATGATCAAACAACATTATTGTGCTTTATTAACAACTAATTTCTGTATAAGTTGTTAATCAAAAGGTCTTATTTATTAAATACATTCAACATTCTTTTTTATTTTTTATTCCTTTCAAGAGAACACAGTAGTTATTGATTTACTTTTTTCATTAACGGTTGCAATAACCTATTGTTTATGTGTATAAACTACTCCAAATTACTCCCTATATTCCTAAATATAGGACCTATTTGGTAGATGTCTATGTTCCTAAATATAAGGCCATTTTATAATTTTTCTCAATATTTTCCTGTATCATCTTTATTGATATTCTCCTCAATAATAAACAATCAAAAGAGAGGGATAGTGGGAATAAATGTAGGTGGTCAGGGTGTTTTGGTAATATCATATAATTTTAACTAACTTAACTAGTATTTTTAAAAATAATTAAATTAGATAAATAGATCTTATATTTAGGGATTATCTTTATACCATTTCTCTTTCAAAGGCATTGTGTAATCTCTTTCTTGTATATGTTGGTTATGAATTTTATCTTTTCTAGTGTCGGACTATTTGATAATTGAATTTAGAAGAAAAGTCATATAACGACGTGATGCTAAAGAACAATATTTTGAGTTAAACAAGGAGAAGGAGATGAAAGAATAATTAAAACCACATGAGTAAAGAAAGAAAGAAGAACGTGAAGAACAAATCTGGAGATCTCTTAATGATAAAAAAGATGAAACCAAATTAGAGTGTGATGCCACCCAAAATCAGCAAGCAATGATGAATCATTCTGTGTCCAGTTTGCAAATTGTGCAAAACCCATGTGTGTCAAGGTCCCATTCTGATACTCTATATAAAGCAAATTATGTCGATTTGAGTATTATCAAGTTCTTGTATCTATATATATACATATAAATTTATCATATACATACATACATACATACATACATACATACATACATATATGTATATATCTCTCTAAAATAGAAGACAAACCAAGAGTGAAGAGAAAATAAATAAGTAAATAAAAATAAAGTGATAATGTTGTTTACACTTTTACGTTTCATGTACGTTTTCGTTCTT
Source organism: Mimosa bimucronata (assembly GCA_037074515.1). Classification (NCBI taxonomy): domain Eukaryota; kingdom Viridiplantae; phylum Streptophyta; class Magnoliopsida; order Fabales; family Fabaceae; genus Mimosa; species Mimosa bimucronata. The sequence continues at coordinate 12,184,487 of CM073446.1, forward strand.
TACATTACTTTCTTTTTCTTCAAGAGGTACTTCAAAATTATTTAAACTTATGAAACTAGTTGATACATCAGTGTCAAGGTCCCATTCTGATACGTATGAAGCTTTAATAGTATATGTAGTCGAGTATTATGCGTTACAAATCCAGAACATTATTACCTCAAAGATAGAAAAAGAAATAAAGACACGAGACAAGATATATGGAAAGAAAAGAAGTAAATCTTATACAAACTGTGATATTCTCTACACATTTTTATTGCATAATTTGCTAAGTACATTCTCAGTTTCTCACACAAAGGATATATGAACTTGTGCACTTGTGCGATCCTCCATCTAATGTTTTCCCCTTATTTTAAGAAAAATAGTTAAAATGGTTCATTGTAAGAATTTCTTATATTTCAAAATTACCCTAATCAAATTGAGATAAGTTAGATGATAAAAGTAAAGTATCAAAACACAACCCAAGTCAGCTGACTAGACCAACAATGTTCTAGAACCTGGTTAGTCTAATTAAAAATTTTGGACAAATCAACGAGGTTGAATTTTATATTTTTTACTCAAATTATTGTTAAGAATCTTATATAGAGACTCAAAATGAGCTATGTAAATCATATCAATTCAATCAATTTGGCATCCAAAACGGGCTCCCAAACTTGCATATAATAATCTGCTCATGAAATCTTAGCATTACCAGAGAAATTTGATTCATATTTTGGTGGGATCCAAATCATGTAGTAGTACCAACTAAATTAAGTTTTATCAATTTGAAATTTTATTTTTGAAAAGGCTCTCTTTTTCTTTAAAATATTGAAAATTTTGAAACTTTTTGGTGCATAGTTGCGAAATGAGGGATGGAGTAGTGGACCTAAGTAATGATTCAGAGTGTTGTGAGGAGCATAAGCAAGAACAGCAAAGACTTAGAATAGTTATACTATTACTTCTATTATATATTTATAGCATAAGAAACTACATTTAACATTATTATTTTTATTGCCTTTTTCATAAAGCAAGAATCAATTCACTATTTTATTATCAACCAACAAACACCCCACTGGGGTGTTGAGACACGCCTGCTTCAGTACTGTTTAATAAGGCCCACATAAAGATTTTTTTATTAGTAACCATATTTAGTATTAATTAAATAATTAATGATGATTCTATGTACGTCTATGTGTTAATATTATTAATTTCTTATCAATAATATATACATATATTGATGGATTTGATATATTCACATATTATCATTGAGAAGATTATTAATTTATTTCTTACAAATAATACATTATTAATCATGTTTTCAAATATATTTGCATATAGATTTGAGTATTCCAAGAAAAAAGTATTTTCTTCAATCTCAAACATTTGATAGGTACTATACATATTTGTACAAGTTAAAGGATACATTTGATCCTTCAACTTTACACAAATTTTATGTTGGCCCCTTAACTTTAAAAAACTTGTTTTATGTCCTTTAACCTTAATATCTTTGGCCTCAAATGATGACTTTTGGCTAACTGCATTGTTTTTTGAAATTTAAATATATTACTCCATTCATTCCTAAACATAGAACCTATTTAAGGATGTAAGTTTGTTCCTAAATATAAGACTTCTCTTTATTTTTCACACATTTTTCTTAAATTATCCATATTGATACATCTCAATAATAAACAAATAAGAGAATAAAGGTAGATGTTTATGGTGTATTAGTAATATCATGTGATTTTAACTAACTTAACTAACATCCTTAATTTAATCAAATTAGGTAATCAATATATCTTATATTTAAAAACAGAGGGATCATATTAACAAATTGAAAGGTTTTTTATATTTACAATCTTAATATCAACATATTTTGTTAAATAATTGGGGTAAGTTGACTAAAAATACACTAGTTAAAGTTAAAAGACCAAAATAACTTTGCATAAAGTTAAATAACTAAAAGTGTACTTTAGGCTTGTTATATAACAAGGTAGGAAAAAAATAAAGACATGTATATATAGATCTTGTCTTAAATTCCTTTTTTATTTAATTTATCTTGAGTTCATCTTTTTCTTTTTCACGTGGTTACTGAAATTATCAACTAATATTATTTTATTTTATATAAAGCCAACTCATTAAGATAAAAAGAAAGTACAACATATACAAGGCTGGTTGAGTCTCAAAATAAAAAAATGCGTCAATATACAAGGCTCGTATCAAATACTTTAACAAATAATAATAATAATAATAATAATAATAATAATAATAATAATAATAATAATAATAATAATAATAATAATAATCAAATACTTACTTAAAGATTATCGAACCATTTCTTTTTTAACATAACTTATTTGTGTTGTTAAGTCAAATTCGTGTATTATCTGTTGTAATTGAGGGCTCACAACATAATTATTATCTATAAAAAAAAGTTCAAACTCTTGATTTTATTTATGAAAACTTGAGTATCTCTTACTCAACCCTTTACTATTGGAATATATTGGTGAGTTTTAAGACTGTTTTGTTTGATATTTTGTCAGTTTACAAGTGTATTTTGTGAGTTTTAATAATTTTTAACATGTCACTTATGCCAAAAAAAAAAAAAAGCCTATTAACATTAGTTAGAAAGGTCCAGTAGCACTACTTTTTCAATTGGTATGTACTAACTCCGTGCCTAAATATATAGGATTGTGTTGATTTTTTTTTTTAGAATCTAAAAAAGTTAAATGAGTTACTTATAAACTAGTTATTTGATTTATAAACCAACACAATAGTTAATAATACACAAAATACGTTATGATTAGATAGCTCATTTAATTTCCTTAATATTTAAAAAAAAGTAAATTGGGTGTTATATTTAGGGACGGAGGCAATATAAAATACAAGAATTTTTACACTGATTATTGGACTACTCCTATATTGTCTAAAATATTATTCTACCTGTGTTGTTGTCGATCGATGAAGAAAATGTTACCCAAAAAAATCTCTTCACTTTCTACACTGATTGTCACATGCAATTGGCATTGAAAGTGTTAGCAAAGCATAACGGTTGTTAAATCTTCCAATTAGTTACAAAAGTATATGACTACATAAATAAATAAAATTATCATCGTGGAAAATCCCTAATTCAAGGGTAACAAATCGCTAGTTGTCAATGAAAATGTGATCCACTATGATTATAATAGGGTACAAGAGAGTGTCAATCAAATATATAAACACATGCAAATATTGCCAAACAACTAAATGTACAAGCTTACAATAAATAGTAAAGAATCTAAAAGTACCCATAAACACAAGGTTTACCACGAATGCAATATCTCACAGTTGGCCACAAGTTGAAGATCCAACCATTTAGAATAGCACATTAGGAGTTGTAAACTTGCTTACCATATTTTAGCTAGATCCAACGTTTAACAAGTGTTCAAACAATAATTTACTGAAACTACCTTATGAAACTGTAAAAATCGTTTTCACTCTTATTCTCTCTCACACGACCATATAATTTAGACATCTCCAACTAACTCTAATACGCCACCTCTCCACTTAAATAATTAGACACAAATGAACTTCAGACATAAGTAGGAATCTTCTACATTGATGGTGAGACTACATACATACTTCATATTTATCCTAATACTTGATCAATGATTGAATCACCAATGCAGAACAATAAAAAGTAGGTTGGTGGGAATAGAAGAAAACTCAAATCCAAATTGCTATATACACAAAAGTGAAAGAAGGAACAACTTTGAGCAATTGATTGAAAAAAAGACGGCAAGATGCATCACAGAAAAGGTTGTCGTATGTATAATGTCGTATTGAGTTATGAGCTGAAGACAACAACAATAAGATAAATATATAAAAATAAACAAAATGGTGGGGGGAGGCAAACGGCAAACCCCACCCAAACCGACTACCAGATTGATGTCGTTTGGGTATTTTAGTGAAATGAGGTAAGAGCATGTTTGCTTTTAAGCTTTATCGTATATGTTATGACAGGAATAGGATAGCTAATAAAACCCATTTTAGATAAAGTTGAAATAGCCCACGTGCATTGTCCCTTTCATATGTAATTATGTATTAGTGCTTCTCAACTTTGCCCTCTTGTTTGGTTTTTGTGTTTCTTTCACTATTAGCACCTCCTTGGAGACATAGGCCACAAAGATTCGTTCACTATTAACTCTTCCTATTGCCTTTTGAAGTTTCCGTGTCACAATGTTTCTTCAAGACATGTAAATCATGCACTTTACTATTACTACTGTACTCCTTGTAATTTTTACTCATACAATCATATTTATAACTCACTTTAACATATTACATACAGACAACAAACTTTAAAATTAATTAATTATACCTTAGAATATACTCCATCCGTTTCTAAATATAAGATTATTTATCTAATTTAATTAGATTAAGAATGTTAGTTAAGTTAGTCAAAATTACATAATATCAATAACACCTCTAGACTTCATATACAAGGGACAATGTGAATATTAGACATTTTGTAAAAGGTCAATAACATTAAATATGTCATATTAAGAATAGGAAGGAGTGTATATATATAGTCAAGCTAATTTAGTACAAAATAATCCTTTTAATATAATTTTTTATATTTATAGTTTTGAACTTCCAATGTTATTAAAGAAAATTCTGACTACATACTTTATTAAATAAAGGGAAAAAGACAAATAAATACCCTCAAATTTGCAAAATCCCATTAACAACTTTATGATAGGTATTAACAACTTCATGATAGGTTGTTGTGTTGTTAATACCTATCATGAAGTTGTTAATGGGATTTTACAAATTAGAGGGTATTTATTTGTTTTTTTCCCTTAAATAAAATCAGATTCCCTTGTCCAACAACTTACACGGTGAATTGACCATACGAGTTGAAATCAAAGTGTGTGATTCAAAAAGGAGGTGAGAAATGTCACGTAGTCGCTTGTCAAATAGGTTTGAATGCATTTAGATGGGTTTTTATTTATGTGTACTATTTTTACATTTTGTGCTTTAGAGTGGTAAGAGGTCATTCGTTGTGAGTAATCAAATCAAATTGGCCCCAAAAAAGATTAATCAAATCAAATAGATTAAGGATGTGACACCCCCCAATTTTTTTAAAAGGTAATAATCATTATTATTCAATTTAACCACTCAGTCCTCCTCCTCATAATTACACTCTTTCAATTATTTCAATTATTCATAGGTCAAACATAAATTTGTCCCCTCAGCATTTTATGCTTAACCCCAATCATCAACAATGCTTCCAGAAAGATTTTTTGTCATTAAGATTAAAATTAAAATCTCATTAATTTCTAAAGGGAAAATCACAACCAGGTCACTTATAAGGGATTTAATCACAACCAGTTGTGATGATTGTATTGAAGTCCCAAGAAACTTGAGTGATATTAAATGGCTTGTCATTGAGTTGTCAATACCAGCTCCTTGAGTTGTCAATGCACAACTTAATAGTTGTCAATGAAAGAGATGCATTGACAACTCATAGAACTGCTATTAACAATTATTGAGTATGTATGTATTCTCTCTTATATTTTTAGGTCCAAAGGCAAGCGATGCTTGAACTTAAGAAAAAAGTTAGGTCAGCTTCCTACTCACACCCTACATTAGGCAATATGTATGTATTCCCTCCGCTCCAGAATATATAAAATAGGAAATAAAATTTTATCTACCACATAATCTTTTAGGGCATCTAGTCAGATTAAAATCTCCATGTCAGATATAACGTGTTTGATTGTAATTAGTCAAACAACAAATAACATGATAAATGGTTAAATCCAGGAGACACTAAAATTATCATTAATTTTACTTTTAGTTAAGTGATTAAAGGACCATGTATTTGAATGTTTTGTAATCACTTATCTATTTTGATATTTTACTAAGAAGAATATTTAGTTATTAATGATTTTGGTGTCATTGAATAGTATATTGATGTTATAATATCACTATGTTGAATAAATTGTAAAATATATGATTATTTTGTTAGTGATTCAAGATAATGAATTAATATTTCACATTTGATAATACAATATAATGGAAATCCAAATTATATTCTAATTTTTATTCTCCACCAATTTGGCTATACTCACTGTTGATCCTTGATCTACCACCTCTATTAGTTCAGACTTCAGACGGGTGAGTTTCATTGCCTTGGTGAATATCACAGAAATGGACGAAAATTGAGAAGCAAAAGGCTTGTAAGAAAAAACGACCGTTTAAGTACGGGTTCGGGCCCTTTTTGAATATACACGCATTCTTTACTTTGGCGGGCCTAATCAGTTACACATAAAATGACTAGTTTATCCTTTTCTTAGTGACAAATTATTATCCAACACGCTCTTTGTTTCATTAATTATTAGTTAGAGTTAATTAATTATTTAATTTATAGCATTACTTCATGCAGTATCGAAGAAAGTTGTCTTTTAACTTTCTGCAGGCTTTTCTTTCCCATTTCTTCTCCCAAAAGTCAAAATCTTTTTTCTCAAAAGGCAAATTTATATAAAACATGGATCAGTATTAGTATTAAAATCAACTAATAAGAAATATAAGATGTATTTAATAGGGTAAATTTAAAAAAAATATTTGAATTGTCAAACTCTCCTATATAAAATTTAAAAATTTAAGTGGCATTTGTTTTGAAATTTTTCCTGCTTCAAATTATACTATTTGCTGAAACTTATTTATTTTTTTAGAATTTGGTAAAATACACGAATAACCACAATTGATGATAGTAGCATTTTTTTTTTTTACTCTCGCTCTATCTTTAATTTTTGAGTTTTCTATCTATGTTTGTTTCTTGGTTATACGATTTTGACTTTGAAAAATGAGACAATTTAATCTCAAAAATTAAAATATACTATTCGCAAATGATTAATAGTAATTTTTTAAATAGATTTTGTTAGAGATATATAGTTATAAATTTCACAAGGTTAACTTAGGTGCAAGAAAGAACATATGAGAGTAAGAAATAATGAGAAAAATATATGTTCGTATACTTATATATAAAATCAAAATAGTTGAAATGGGCCAAATGGCTAATGATAGTTTGATAAAGAAAAAATATTAAATTATGTAAAACTTTCATAAACTTCGGAGTATTTACAATTATATAACTCTTTAATTAATGAGCAGCCAACCTAAAATTTTTACTATGTATGATCAATCATTATTATATACCCCCTTAAATTATAGTACTATTGTATTTATATAAATTGCTCAATTTTTTTTAAATTTTTATTTTATTGTAAAGTGGTATTTTAAAATATCTCATTTCTCTTCTCCTCTCTTTTATGTTGATTCGAACCCGTGACCATGTAGAAGCAACATTTGCTTCAACACCAACATGACACTCGAATACTAACTTGTTCAAACTTTTGAGGTATACAAATATAAGCCTTTTAAACTTTGATATACAAACATATAAGTAACTAAAAGAATTGGTAATAAGATATGCATAAATGTGAAAAATATATGAGGGTTCCAAAGTTTTTATGAGATTGTTTAGATAAAATTATTTTTATTATTGATATAATATTATTAAATTTTTTAATCATTTAACTTCCTTTTCTATATCTTGGCATTACCAAATTTATATCCTAAATATGTAAGTACTTAGCTCACAAAAGGTGAGACATACCTTTCCTTTGTTTGAATTTCACCAACCTAGTTAGGGTAAGTACAAAGTCTATTGAGGGAAACCAAAGAGTGTCACAGTGTGTGTGGGGTTCTTTTTCACTTTGAGAGTGTGAGTGCCACCTTGTGTGTGGAGTGTGTGTCCGAAGATCGCCCACTGCGGTTCTCTGTGTAAAATATTTAGGTCCATTACGTCAATACTTTGGTGAGAGTATGTAAGGTAGAGTGAAGGTAAAGGGTATTAGAGACAAGGAAGATGGGGGACGAAGAACAGGGCAACATTAAGGACAAGCTTAGGCTAAGTGCAGTATGGAAGAGAAGTGATGAAGGAGTAAGGAGAGTGAAATGCTGATTGGGAGTCAGGGGAAAATGTCAACAAAAAATCTGTGATTGTAACCATCCGGAAGGGGTGGAACCTGGGATCAGAAATTGAGATTGTGGAGCTGAAAGATGATGCCTTTGTTTTCACTTTTGAAAAGATGAAAGACAAGTAACGTCTCTTGCGGGGTAGATGAGCATCCAGGATTGGTCGAAATATATGGTTTATGATGAGGTTTGTTTTGACAAAAACCCTTGTTGGGTAAAATTTCACAACATACCACTGGGGCTCCTGGAGGCAGAGGAAAACATCCAGAATATGGGGAACCTAGTAGGGGAGTTAGTATGGTACGAGAAACAAAAAATAAATGGTAAGTTTAATCGTAGCTATGGAAGAGCCAGGGTACTTATTGATGTCAAGAAATCACTGGTAGCTGGATTTTGGGTTGATCAGCCAGATAATTCAAAAGTGTGGGTGTCAGTCAAATATGAAAGGCTTCGGTCTTACTATTATAAATGTGGAATTATTAGCCACGACTTCAAGGGGTGCAATAAACCCATTGTTCCAGATAAGAAAGGAGGAAGAGTATATGGATCATGGTTAATGACAAATGCAATAAACCTCAGAAAAGAGGTCAAGAAAGCAAAACACCAAATAGTCTTCCTTATGGAGACTAAGCAGCAGAATAGATCCATGGAGAGAAAGCAGAGGATGTTTGGTTTTGAGGAAGCTTGGTATGTTCCACCTATGGGTAAGGCTGTGAGCTTGTGGAGATTGAGGCTAAAGGATCATGCTTTACCTGGTGCAATCAAAGGATTGGAAGTGATCATTTCAAAGAAAGACTGGATAGGGCAATGGGTAATTTGACTTTTAAGGAAGCTTTTCCAAAGGCTTTAATCTTGCACATTGAACCTGTGGCTTCAGATCATCATATACTCCTCATAAATCTGTGTTTTATTAGTACCAAGTCCCCTCAGATTTTAAATTTGAAGCGATATGGGTTACACATCCAGATTTTAAAGTGTTAATGCAGGAATACTGGAATCAGGAGGTTTTAGGACCTGACAATTGTATGATTCTGTTTGTTGAGCAACTTAACCATTGTAGAAAAGTGTTAATCAGATGGAGTAATAAGACCTTTCCAAATAATCAGAGGATCATCACTGGTTTGATCAGGAAAATAGAAGAAGTCAAGGAAGGGGTCTACACAGAGGCCTCTAAACAAAAGTAGAAGTGCTTACAAAAGAGTTGGAGGAATTTTGGCAGAGAGAGGAGATCTACTGGTGGCAAAGATCAAGAACTGACTAGCTTAGACCAGGGGATTTAAATACTAGATTTTTTCACAAGAAAGCTATAATGAGGCGCCAACAAAACTTGGTGGTAAAGATTAAAGACCAACAAGGGGAATGGGTAGAGAATGAGGAGGGGGTGGCCAATTTGATCGCTGATTTCTATTACTCCCTTTTCAGGAGTAATGCTTGTGGTGATATGGGCAATGTGCCATCCTATGTGAAACCAAGAATTTCAGACCAACAGAACTCATGGCTTAGGCTACCAGTCACAAAAGCAGAAATCCAAGAAGCTACGTTCCAGCTTGAAGCCTTTAAAGCACCAGGCCCCGACGGCTTCAATGGTCATTTTTACCAGAGCTCTTGGGAGGAGGTACGTGGGTCTGTCTTTAAAATGGTCCAAGGTTTTTTTGTTAATGATTATTGTATTGATATAGTGAATGAAACAAATCTTATCCTGGTCCCAAAAATTGATTATCCTGAATCAGTTAGTCACTATCGCCCGATAAGTCTGTCTAATTTTGCCTAAAAGATAATTGCAAAAATTCTAGCTAACAGGTTGAGGCAAGTTCTAGATTCTTGTGTTTCAGCGCAGTAAAGAGCCTTTTTACCTAATCGTCTTATCCAGGACAACAGTATCATTGTTCATGAGGCTTTCCATTACCTGAAGAACAAGAAGGCTGGAAACAAATATGAGATAGCTCTGAAGATGGATATGAATAAGGCTTATGATAGGCTTGAATGGAACTTTCTTAAGGGGATATTGCTGAAACTAAACTTCTGTGCAAAATGGGTGAGATGGATCATGAAGTGTGTAAGTAGTGTATTGTTCAAGTTATAGCTATCTGGCAGGACTATTACCAGTTTCAAACCACAAAGAGGCCTACGGCAAGGGGACCCGCTATCCCCATACCTCCTTATTATAGCCTCAGAAACGCTCTCAGCGATGATCTCATGCCATGAAAGCTGCGGAGGGTTGAAGGGAATTCAGTTAGCAAGGGGCAGTCCTATGTTAACACATTGCATGTTTGCTAATGATACAATTGTATTTTTGAATGCTAATGTAAATAATTGTAGTTTTTTTGTGAGAATTTTGAAGGAATATTGCAGGGCATTGGGGCAATTGATAAACTTTGAGAAATCTAACCTCTTCTTGTCAAAAGAATACACCAGCAGATCGGCGTGAAGAGATTGCTAATTGTCTTGGTGTGAGTGAGGTCGATGATCCTGGCAAGTACCTTGGGTTGCCAATTTTATGGGGCTTCTCTAAGCAAAGAGCCCTTGCATATGTGCATGGCAAAGTAGGAAGGAAAGTTCAAGGTTAGCAGAAAAATGCCTCTTATTTGCAGGAAGAGAGATTAGGATCAAAGTAGTGATAAACGACATACCGATATGCTCCATGTCTTGCTTCAAGTTCCTAAAGAGCACTTGCATAATGCTTGATAGTCTGGTATCTAACTATTTTTGGGGAAATTCTGGAGAAGCCACTTCTATTCACTGGAAAGCATGGAATGGATTAACAAGATCAAAGCAAGAAGGAGGTTTGGGTTTTAAGGATTTTATGAGCTTTAACGATGCATTGTTAGCTAGGATTGCTTGGCGAATCTTACAAAACCCAGATGATATGTGGTTATGTATGTTAAGAAGCATATATTTAAACCACATTGTTTATGAAAGCAAAAAAGGGCTATCGGGCGTCATGGGTGTGGGATAGTATTTTACAGGGCAGGGAGTTTTTAAGGGAGAATTTATGCTGGCAGGTGGGAACCGGACATTATATCCAGGTGTGGGAGTATCCCTGGAAATGAGAAGTTTAAGCTGCAGAAACTAGGGAATGCAACGATTAATAAAGAGATGTTAGTCTTGGAGCTGATAGAAAATAGATGTTGGAAGCTGGACCCAATTGCAAATGCAATAGATCAGAATGTAGTTAGAAGTATTAATGATATCCCCCCTCTCTACAAGCTGCAGAAATGACAAGCTCATGTGGATGGAAATAAAAACGGGGATTATAGTGTCAGGAAAGCATATAGGATGGCAAGGAGTAAAACCATGGTGCAAGATCCAAACCGAGCATCTTCATCACAGAGGGTAGATGACTGAATTTGGGAGAGAATATGGAAGATCAAGGCTATACCAAGAGTTAAACACTTTGTTTGGGGTGTAATGAGTAAGTCTTTGGCTTCAAATGAGGCATTATTCAAATGCAAATGCTCCCTGAACCCTTCATGTACAATTTGTGAGACTGAAGTGGAGTCCCTAGAACACCTTCTGCTTCTCTGCCCGTGGGCTAGGAAGGCGTGGATAGGATCCCCTCTTGGGATTCTAGTGGATGAGTATAATGTTAGAAGCATTGAGAAATGGGTGGAAAATTTTTTGTTAATGGACTTTGAAGAAGCAGAATATATTCAGGCATATGTAGCGGTTCACCTATGGATGATCTGGAAAATAAGATGCAAATGAGTGTTTGAGAGGGTGAAACCGGATCCTATACATGTAGTCAATGGGTTCAATAAAATCAGGCACGAATTTTGACCAGCCAACAAACTTTTTGATGTGCAGAAGAAACCAGTAGCACAAAAGTCTGGATTTAAATGAAAGAAACCAGAAATAAACTGCATAAGGGTTAATTGTGATGGGGCCTTTTACAAATCATCAAAGAAAGTTGGAATAGGTATTGTATGCAGGGATCATGAAGGGAAGTTTATTCAGGGTTGGGCGTGGAGTTTAAAAGCCAAATTAGCTTTTCACGCGGAAATCAAGGTACTGGATCATGCTATTAAAGCTGCTGAAATTTGGCTACAAAATCCAATTATCATTGAGTTGGATTGTAAGGTGTTGTTTGAGGCTGTAACATCAAGGAGTTTTGATAGATGTAACTGGAAGTATCATGGTGTATTACCTGATATATCTCAGTTGTTGCGGAACCAAAGGCTGATTTCTTTATCTCTTATACCTCGTAAAGGTAATCAAGTTGCTGATTGTCTGGCTGCTATGACTTCAAGGGAGTTGGGACCTGAAGGTCTGATTCTTGAATCACCACCTCCTCTAGCAAACATCATTCTTCGGGAAGCTCAGGAAGATATGTTTGATCAAGACCAACTTATTTCGAATGGAAATAGAGAAGGCATTGACTAACTAAACATCTATACTGTCCTTTTACTTTTTTGAAAACTGTTGAGCGACTTTGTTGCTATTTTGGTTTCTGTCATTGTCTCTAGACAACAGATGTATGTGATTCAATCCCTTCTCCATGAAATAAAATTTTTGTGTTGGCAAAAAAAAAAGTACAAAGTCTGTTATTTTGTGTATTAAATTTATTAAATGAGAATGTGATATCATCCATGAAACTGTAACATAATTATTAAAGTACTCCCTCCAGTCCTAATTATAGGATCACTTTGACTTTTTTTTTTGGAGAAATTAATGATGCAAAATTAATCACTTTAAATTGTCTATAATTATATTTTTTTTCCTCAAAACTAATTTATTCTATTTATAAACTAATCTATAATCTAATTAAATGTGACATATGTTATAATTTAGTGGTCTAATTTGCTTCCTAAACTTCCATAAAAAAAAGTCAAAGTGATCTTATATTTAGGACCGAAGGGAGTATTTGCCAACTCTGATATTGTTTTTGGTAATTTTATACGTCAGGCATCTCCATATTATTTACTAACATTTATTATTTACAATACTCGCTCTATTCACTCTTATTAAAATAAGGGAAAAAGACAAATAAATACCCTCCAATTTGTAAAATCCCATTAACAACTTCATGATAGGTATTAACAACACAACAACCTATCATGAAGTTGTTAATACCTATCATGAAGTTGTTAATGAGATTTTGTAAATTGGAAGGTATTTATTTGTCTTTTTCCCTTAAAATAAAATAATTTTCTTTTCCAATTTTTATAAAGCTCGTCAAAGTTAGACTTTTGGCTATAACTTTGACTATGTACTTATTAAAACATGTTTGATTCCACAAGGTCTTGATGCTTGCTAATTGCTTCTATCAAACCTATGTTTTCAATTATTAAAATAATCATAAATTTTATTTTTATTAAGATTTTGATTATTTTTAACAATTTAGATGAATACTAAAATTTTTTCAAAGTTGTTCTTTTAAAAAAGTACTCCCTCTGTTGCTAAATATATGATTTAGTTGACTTTTTTTTAACAATCCTAAGAAAGTTAAAAAAGTTACTTATAAATTAATTTTCCTCAATTTTTTCTCTCAACTAATTTATTTGACTTATAAGCTAACATATAATTTAATAATACACAAAATACGCTATGATTAAGTGGTTTATTTTGTTTCCTTAATTTCTCATAAAAAAAAAGTCAATGAATCTTACATTTAAGAATTGAGGAAGTAATAATTTATTGTTGAAAAAGCTTAAACAAAGGGACTTTTAATTGATTACTTTATATATCTAAAAGTGTTATAACATAAATTTGGTTTCTCCATACTGGTTTAGTTCAGTTTTAAATTTATAAATTTATATATGCTAAAAGTGTTATAACATAAATTTGGTTTCTCCATACTTGTTTAGTTCAGTTTTAAATTTATAAATAACTCTATTTCGCATTAAACTTTAAATCAAGTAACTAACAAGTAAGAAATACTAAATTTTAAATAAAAAAGTAAACATAACAGTGCAAGAATCAAATTTTAAAGTTTTTTTTTTTGAAACTTTAATTAAGTGAATAGTGTACTTTAAATACTATTTTTCGAAAAATACAATTAAACCGTCCCTTCAATATATTTTAAAGTGAATTACAGTGAATCACCGGCACTGCCATACATATCACATATAGGGAAAATTCTAAATAACTACCCCTCAAATATCAAAAGGACAAAAAGGTACCTCCAATATACAAAATGACATAAAAGGGATCATTCCTAATTTGGGATAAAAAATTTTACGGTAAAAAGATCAAAATGCCCCTGTCTCCATTAACCACTCCCGTATAGTGATTAACCACTCTAATATAGCCATTAATCACTTCGCTGATTCATTAGTTAGGCTTGTTTTTGTGAAAGTTGTTCACTACTCTAGTATAGCAATTAACCACTTCAGTATAGCCATTAACCACTCCAATATAGCCATTAACTACTTCACTGATTCATTAGTTGGGCTCAAATACTCTTATATTTGTGAAAGTCGTTAACCACTCTAGTATAGCAATTAACCACTCTAGTATAGCGATTAACCACTTCACTTTGAAAGTGAATGGAGACAGGGGCATTTTGATCTTTTTACCTTAAAATTGTTTATCCCAAATTGGGAACGATCCCTTTTATATCCTTTTGTATATTGGAGGTACTTTTTTATCCTTTTGATATTCGAAGGGTATTTATTTGAAATTTGCCCACATATTATCCATACAGACTATTCTCTTTATAAAAGACTATTAGTTTTAAAGAGTCTTTTACCAAAAAAAAAAAAAAAAAGACTATGTCTGACATTGTGCAGATTTCTGAATTAAATGTTTAATACATCAGTTCAATCATCTCTAAGCTTTTTCAAGTGTTAAATGATTTGATAATAAATAAAAGATACTATCTTTAAACAATAACAAGCTTTTCTCAAGGTAAAAAAAAAAAAAAAAAAAGCTTTTCTGAGGTAAGAAAGATAACAAATTTTCATTTTTCTATTCATTGAACTCCATCAAAAAGTTGACAAAAAAAAAAAAACTCCATTTAAAACTTCTTTTATATTTTATAAATTAAATTTGATTTGATGTGAAAGTCTAAAGTTGTAGTCAAAGTAAAACAGCACTTAGAAAGTGAAATAACTTGACTTAAAAAACACTTTGAAAGGGAATGAGGCTATGACTTAAAATTACATTTACTTCTAAAATTTATCTAATCTTAAATGCCAGCAAGAAGGCCCCATCTTTAAAAAACAAAATTTAATGATTTATTCTCTTTTAAGTGTTACTTCATTATACTTTATCTAATAAAAATAACTTAAATTACAAATTGCATCAATACTTTTTACTTTTTATTATTGACATATTTTTCAATGAAAAATTCTCTTAATACATTCTTATTATTGATAATAATAAACATAAAATAAATTATGGGCCTTTCGAATCTCAAGAAAGTTAAGATGAGTCATGATATTATTAACGGATGAATAAAATTTTTTTTATAAATGTTTTATATTAACATGTTAAATATACTACCAATAGTGATTTGGCTGAGTAAAAAAGTAATTCTCATTAAATATGGTTGAAGATTAACATAAAAATCTCTAAATTAACAAAATAGTGTCTCAGTTTAACCTAATAATATCATATCTCATCTAGTTATATGGAAAAAATTATAAGAAATTAGTTATTTTGCCCTTATAGCTATCACTAATTATAATTTGGTTCTTAAAGTTTAACTCAATATAATTAGATTCTTTTAATTTTAGCCATGTAAAATATTAAGTCTTCAGTTTTCAAAAATAGCTTCAGTTCTAATAATTTCTTTAGTGTACCGACAAACATTTTTGGATGGTTGAATTACACCAAGTCAAAATTCAAAATTTAGTTTCAATTAAGTCAAAATTATATAAAGATTGATTAACACTAACTAAGATTGAATTTTCATTTTGCAAAATTGTAGAGACTCAATTTCAATTGAAATAAATTTCAAAGACTCTAATCCTATCAAGTCAAAATTATATTGGGATCAAGGAACACTAATTAAGATAGAGTTTTAACATGTGCAAAATTTTGACAAAAAAAAAAAAACATGTGCAAAATTACGGAGATCAGATTATTAATTTTTTAAGAAAGTGTATTATGTTGATTTAAAATAAAAATTATTAGGATTTATAATGTTCACAATTTTTAAGAATTTGTATTTACTGACACTTTACATCTTTTATAATTCATAAAAAAACACTCTATCTAATTTTTTTGACCTTCTATTCTCTATCTAAATACTACTAAATAACATTTTCATATAAAAAAACTTAAGAACATAATGAATAATGAATGGGGAGTAGAAGTATCCTGAATTTTTATTGAAGGGGAGCCGTACTCACTTATATTTCGTTTCTAAATATAAAACATATTTACTTAATTTGATTGAATTAAGAATGGTAGTTAAGTTAGTTAAAATTACATGATATTATCAAAACATCATAACCACACACCTTTATTTCTACACTCATTCTCTTATTTATTTATTATTAAGGAATACCATTAAAAATAGCTGAGGACGTAAGGAAAAAGAAAATGATACTTTCTATTTAGCTTACCGTTTTAAATAGGGCATATAATAAAAATAATCTTTGGTTTTGGACATATGACATTAGGACAGGGATATTTTTGTAATAATGCGAATTCTCTCTTTCTCTCTCCTTCTCTCTCTCTAAGAACAACTTTGAACTCTGACAGCTCTACACCGTCCCATGATGTTGGGGTCCTTCTCTCTCTCTCTCTCTCACACACACACACAGTCACACACACAGAGACACCTTCCTTCCTAACACATTCAACTTTTTATAGACGAAACCAAAGAGAGAAGAAGAGAGCGAGAGAGAAGAGAAGGGACTGTTAGATAGAGAAGAACAAATCAGATACATTCACAGGCATCCATTTTTTCTTTCCTCTCTCTCTCTCTCTCTCTCTCTCTCTCTCTGTTTCATTTTTTGGAGTTGCAGAAGAAATGTCTGGTCACTGGGGAATACTTGTTTCAGATCCATGGCTTCAAAATCAGTTCACTCAAGTCGAACTTAGAAGCTTAAAATCCCATGTAAGTTGTTATCTCTTCTGATCATATTTTTCTATTGCTGTTACCATCATCATCATCATCATGGATTCATTGCATGTCTCTTCCTACTTTTTTTCATGATCTTTGAGGGCTTAATCCAACCCAGTTTCCGATCCTCTGTCTCTTTTGTTTTTCATGGTCCAAATCCAAACATGAATCCACCTCTGGTTCTCATCCTCTGTTTTGGTTTGTAGGAAAGTGTTGGAATGCTAACTTTGGAATCTTATCTTTTAGACACTAAAACTTACATCACTTAACTACTTTCTCCATAAAGTTTGGAACTTTGGATCATCATCATCATCATCATCATCATCATCACCATCATTATTGTAATTGGGTTTCTGGGGTGATACTAAGATCACTGATTGTTGATTGATGGTTGGTTTCTGCAGTTCATGAGCATGAGGAGAGAGAGTGGGAAGCTTACCATTGGTGACTTGGCTTCCAAGATGTCAAGGTTGAAAGTTGTGGGAGAAAATCTGAGTGAAGAAGAAAGAGCCAATTTCATCCAGGATTTGTATCAGAACACAGAAGAGGAGATCGATTTTGAATTGTTCCTCAAGGTTTGTTTTTCACATCCATTCTCGATTTGGTGATTGTATTCTTTATTTTCTGGAAATTCCATCCTCAAGATTCATTACCGTTTGTTTGTTTGTCTTTTCTCTTTGATCCTCTCTTCCTGTTAGTGTGACTGATAGAGCCAGTGGAACTTATCTGATTATTCCAAAGCAATAATTTAACTGTTCTTTTGAAATGAATTGTAAATTGTAGTTATAATCGCATTTTGAACAGTAAAACAGTAGGATATTAGTTTTAAATAGCCTCCCATTAGAAATAGATGCTCACTTTTATACATGGCATATGGATCTTGAAATTCTGGGCATAAAAGATCTTATGCACTCTGAACTTTGCAGAATGTTTGCAGAGCCTTTTGATTTAACTGGCTGCATCATACGTTAATCTTATTAGAAAAATAGCTTAAGCCAATTTGATAGGACTTTGCTATATATACCTTTAATTCTGAGATTATACTTTGGATTATTTTTATCGCAGTTTACTGATAAATGAGGGAGCTATAATGTTACAGGTTTACTTAAAGCTACAAACATTTGCAAGTTCAAGAACAGGAAATAGTGCAAAGAATCCATCTGCATTCCTCAAGGCTGCTACCACCAACTTGCTTCACACCATTAGTGAGTCTGAGAAGGCATCATATGTTGCCCATATAAATAACTATCTTGGAGAAGATGGTTTCCTCAAGAAATACCTTCCTATTGATCCTTCAACTAATGATCTATTTGAAATCGCGAAAGATGGTGTTCTTCTCTGGTAATATAAATTCCTTTATTATGTCTTCCTTAATTTTTTTCCCTTCAGATCAGTACAGTCTTTTAAAAATCGAAATTACATGCTCTTGCAGTAAGCTTATCAATGTGGCAGTTCCGGGTACAATTGATGAACGAGCGATCAATACGAAGAGAATGCTTAATCCATGGGAAAGGAATGAAAATCACACGCTTTGCCTAAACTCTGCCAAAGCAATTGGATGCACAGTGGTCAATATTGGAACTCAGGACTTCATTGAAGGAAGGGTATATATCCAAGCCTTTTATGTCTTCAAAAAAAAAAAAAAGTAGCATAATCATTGATGTGTATTGTAATTTTGCTCTTTTCCCCCCACAAACATGCCTTTTTTGTGCTTATTTGTAAGAAGGTAACTCATGGAAGTCCTGCATCATACTTCACTAAACGATCCTGTTTTGCATTTTTGTCCATCCATATCTGATTTTTCCCCATTCTATTTCTCAGTGTAAGTAATTTTGTATTTGTTTTTTTTTATTTCAGCGTCATCTAGTGCTCGGATTGATTTCACAGATTATCAAGGTAAACAAACTGTAAAGGACAAGTTGATATTTTAATATTGTTTTGCCCATCATATGGAGGTAGAAAATATATTTTTATTTGTTAATGCAATCTAAGCATCAGGACCAAGGTAAGCTTAGCTGGCTTTATTGAGGCTAACCTCTTACATTCCTAATGGTTGTGTGAAATTAGATACAACTGTTGGCAGACCTTAACCTACGGAAAACTCCTCAACTGGTGGAGTTGATTGGGGATAGTAAGGTAAATTACCTTCTGCATATATAAGGATGAACACAAACACACACGCTTTCATAATTCACTATATATTTATGTATTGCAATCATATTTTTGAAACTAACAGGACATGGAAGAATTGATGAGTCTACCGCCCGAAAAGATCTTGCTAAGGTGGATGAATTATCATTTGAAAAAAGCAGGGTATAGAAAGATAGTCACCAACTTCTCCTCTGATGTAAAGGTAATTAAGAGTTCTTAAAGATTCATATATATTCATATGGTGTATTATTCCTGGTATGTTTAGAAGTAGAACGGCATATTTATTTTAACCAACACTATTCAAACTTCATATGATTATTGAAAAAGTAATTTGATCTTCTTTGGATTGTCAGTTTGTAAAGCTTCTTTACAGTTAAATTGGTAACATTTCAATTAATTTATGACTGTGTAGTGTAGGAATTTGGCTTCTTGACACATGATAGTAGATATAAGAAACTTACCTAATAGACTGGCTTATCTAGTTGAAGTTATCTGCTTTTCTTCTCTTCCCCTACAAGTTGAAAACGTTGGTAAATAGTAAAGAACTGGTGCAAGACAATCTTTAATCGGACCAATTTTATGATTTTTATGAAGTAATGATTATAATGGAAGCTTTTCTTGATGCATTTGTGTCTGGAGCTGATGTTTGCGTATAATGGTTCTGAGCCTGCAGGATGCTGAGGCATATGCTCATCTTCTAAATGTTCTTGCACCTGAGTACACCAATCCATCCACATTGGAAGTCAAAAATCCATTTGAAAGGGCGAAATTAGTCCTCGACCATGCTGACAAGATGGGTTGTAAGCGATACTTAACTGCAAGAGATATAGTGGAAGGGTCCCCAAATCTCAATCTTGCTTTTGTTGCACATATTTTCCAGCTCAGGTGATAATTGCCTCTCTCTTAAACACCACTATAAATTTATATTATCTCTTTTGGGATGTTGAGGGAGGTTCTGATGATAGAACAGTCATTCTTGAAACAAAGACTTAGTTTTAGTCTTTATTAAGGGCTTCACTCATGGACGTGCTTAACTGATTATTTTAGTTTTAGGCTTTGTTAAGGGCTTTACTCATGGATGTGCTTGACTGAGACTATTTCTTTAGTTTTAGGCTTTATTAAGGGCTTCACTCATGGATGTGCTTAGCTGAGATTATTTACTGGTGAAATTTGAATTTTCCTGGACTCCTATGCATCCCCTACTGACTTTAAAAGTCAACTTTTCAGTATGGAGAAAAATTATCATGTATTGGCTCCTTGTAAGATGACTTGTATTGTTCATCTGAGTATTCAAAAATAAAACTAAGATTCCTGAATTGGAACCCAATACATAAGGCGGGGCTACCTTGCGAAGTGTTTATCCATTCTTTTGGTTGCTTTCCTACCAGATATTTAAGTATTTTGACTGCCCAGAGGAGAATAAGTGAGGTGTTTCACGTGTTTTGTGAACATTAAACTAGGCAACATTGAAACAAAGTATTATTTCATCTTGTTGCTTGGTTGATGGTTGTTTTGCTTTTCTTTTATAAAGTCGTTATCTGTACATGCCGTTCTAAATTTCAGAATTTTGTTTAGTTGGTGAAATATATAAATCTTACTCAGTTTATCTCTGATAGGAATGGACTTTCCACCCAAACAAGACAGGCATCTTTCCTTGACACATTGCCTGATGACACCCAAGACTCCAGAGAAGAGAGAGCTTTTCGCCTTTGGATTAATAGTCTTGGCAATTCAACATATGTCAACAATGTCTTTGAGGATGTAAGAAATGGGTAAGCATACTGTATTTTCACCGTTTCTATGATATACTCTGAATAAGATTATTCTAGCTTGTTAGATACTAAATATTTTGTATTTTTATCTTCAAATTTCTGAGTTGAAAGTGATTTTACTTCTTCACAGGTGGGTACTACTGGAGACTCTTGACAAGGTGTCACCAGGGATTGTCAATTGGAAGATCGCCAATAAGCCTCCGATTAAGATGCCATTTAAAAAAGTTGAGAACTGCAACCAAGTTGTGAAAATTGGGAAACAACTTAGGTTCTCTCTGGTAAATGTTGCAGGAAATGACATTGTGCAGGGAAATAAAAAATTGATATTGGGTATGTTGTTCTTTACCTATAATATGATGCTAAATCATAGTATTTCAATAGAACAAATGTGACGCATTACTTCAATGAGATTTATCCATGTGCAAATGATAAAAAAATTTGGAAAAAAACACATATATCAGACAATAATAAGAGATTAACAATGTTATAAGATTTAGGATTTATGAAAAATGTCTAAATCAGATAGCAATAATATTTTCTTCAGCTTATTTGTGGCAATTGATGAGATACAACATCCTACAACTCCTAAAGAACTTGAGATCTCACTCGAATGGGAAGGAAATAACTGATGCTGATATCTTGGAATGGGCCAATAACAAAGTCAGAAGCTCAGGAAGCCAGAGCCGCATGGATAGCTTTAAGGTATCTAAATCTATTATTTATCTAATCCTCTTATTTAAGAAGCTCATGACTTAATTGGGTTCATGATTAAGTAGACCAATATTAACTTACCATACAGTGGTTTTTCCTCATGATGATATATGGTATGTGTAGCTCATGCACACATGCCACGGGGAAAATCCTCGATCTACTTGAAGGCCCGGTGCCTAAATTCTACCATATTTCACTCGGTCCTTTGCTAGTTAGAACCTTCTATAGGTTATACTTTTTTCTTCGCCTGAGCTATCAACTACTAGCTTTGATACCAAATGTTAGGGATAATTGAGGTGAGGAATTTTCCCTTAAAAACAAACTGACTCTTGAGGTGAGACAACCACCTATATTCTTAAGTGCCTGATTGAGTATGGATAGCTTTAAGATAAAATAAATCTTAATATTGCAATTTATGTTCAGAACAATTCTCAATTTAGGTATATCTTTTTATCTTGCTTTTGATATTTAGATACATAACATGATAATATTGCCATTTTATTTCGAAACAATTCTCAATTTAGGCATGTTACATATCTATTATATTGCATTTTCCATTTCATTAATTGTTTAACATCAAATTTCAGGATAAAAGTTTGTCCGACGGAATATTTTTCCTAGAGCTTCTTAGTTCTGTGCAGCCCAGAGCTGTGAACTGGGGCCTCATAACAAAAGGAGTAACTGGTATTTTGTTTTCTATGTAAAATCTTTCATTGTTCAAAGCTTTTCTCCAACTGTTTCCTTAATCTTGAATCAATGAATGTTGATGATTTAGTGGAATACTTAAGAGATAGAGATAAAGGAAGGCAAGTAGTGCATCAACCGTGAACAAAAATTCCACAAAACAAATTAAAGAACTATACAAGGCAGTTTTTTTAGGGGTACTTTTGCCTTCTGAATTTATATGGCTTCTTCCTCAACATAGATTTGCTTTATGCAGATGAAGAGAAAAAGATGAATGCCACTTACATTATCAGCATTGCAAGAAAGCTTGGATGTTCCATCTTCTTGCTCCCTGAAGACATCACTGAGGTATTTTGGACTTTATCACTATTTGTTTAATATCTATTTCTTGTTTATTTACTTGACATCATATCAATATATAATTATCATTACTATTATGAAAAGAACAAAATACTGGGCTACTCTCATTTTCCAAAACACTTCGAATGCTCCATGTGGAATGTGATGAAGACTTGATATATGGGATATTAAATCCCACAATTAGTAGTACGAGATGCTCAATGGGGTTTTCAAGTGGATTAGTTATCCAGCCTCAATGGTTAGCTTTTGAGGATGAAATTCTTTATTCCAGTTAGATACCCATCAAAATGCACAATGCACAAGGGCCTTTTTCGGTTAAGAAAATACAACTATTTGGTATTATCAGTTCAGTTTAATTTCTACTATTCTTTAGCCTAATTTGTGATATTTGGTTACTTCTAATTATTGTTCACCTTGTGCTTTCATCTAAACCGTAAAATGGTGGCATACATTTTCAGGTGAACCAAAAGATGATCCTTACACTAACAGCAAGTATAATGTATTGGTTCTTGAAACACCCAAATGAAGAGAGGGCAACAACAGCAACTTCTGTCGACAGTGATAGTGGGAGTGGAATGGAGACTGTCTCAAATTCAACTTCAGATGACTCTGCCTCTGATTCTTCCTTAGAGGATAATCCCAACATGTAAATATGCCTTGAGTGAATACCCCTTTTTCTTTTTTTCAATTTTTAAAGCTTTTGATGTTATGGTTTATATATATATATATATATATATAATAATATATGAACCTACCCTTTTTTATAGTTGAACATAACACCGGGTAATTTAATGATTGCCAAGTAAATTTTGCTCCCTTCAACTGTTTATGTGAATAGTGGATTTGTTTCCTTTTATTTTTTTGGTTGAAGATATAAATATTTTCATTTTGGTAGCAGCTGTGTTTTTCATCTCCTTATGGCACTTTGAAGTACTTTCATCACAGTTATAATGTCTGGTGCCGATTAGTTGATTAGATACAATAAAATTGATTAAGAGTTGTTGAAACATGTAATTGTACCAATACCACAAAAACAAAAGCAAGCATTCTCCAAAAAAATGATTGGGGTCGGCTAAATTAATTAGAAAGCCACATTATGTGCGCTATGAACAACGAAATCTTTGAATAGATAATTAATAAAAAAAGATTTTGTTCATTGATGTCATTTAGCGTTCTCTTCAGTCTTTTTCTCTTCTATTTTAAGAAGAATTCACAGTCTAATCTACCCTCTTGTTGGTGTTTATTTTCCAACAACCTTTTTATTGGTTTGTTACCACAGTGGCACTGAAAAAACGGAAATTAATCATCATAACTATTGATTAACAACATAAAACCAAAATTATATTGACTGTGGAATTGAGAAAAATACAATTCTCGAGCTTGTCTTGATTGGTGGGAATTAATATGTAATTTGATTGTTTTGTTACGAATATAGATTGGAACAAATGATTTGGCATGATAAGGTTAATAGCCTGTGTGATATTTCTGTCATGACTCATGGGCAAGTGGCAACAAGAAAGTTTGAGTTGGTTGAGCTTAGGAGTAAAACGTGGGGGGACGTGTGACTATTAACTATTAAGATGTTTTGGGTTATTAGTACAGTGAAATCGTTTTGGAAATTAAGTAAATTTAGAGGTCAAACAATTTAAAATTATCTCATTTAAAGTTGAACCAAAATTATGTTAGCTCTATCACCAAGCGCTTGGATCAATTAGCTGTAGGTTATTCTAGCTTGGCTTGCGGTCTCCAGTTTGAACATTGGGTATGCACTTATGATAATTACTTGGGGGTAGTGAGGTCCCCCATTATGGTCCTACTCCCACAAACCGAGCTAATCAATTGCTAGTATCGCGTGAATATCGATAGATAAATAAAAAAAAAATTGTGTCATATGAGAAAAACTGTTTAGTTGTTAGTCTCAATTGTGAGCTTTTTCTTAGTGAACCCTAACCATGATGAGAATGTTTATCATCATATCATGTATAAAAGGAAATTTAGAGGTTTCATTAGTTGTATCTTTTTTTCATGAGGATTGACTAAAAAATGGAATAAAAGAAGTGAATAAATAATTTGTAATTGTTTAATATGCCTGATTGGTTTTAGCTTCAGGAATGTTAAAATGACCCTAATCTCAATGAATATTTTTCTTGTGTAAAGCAGTTATTCGGAAGTTTAAATTATAAAATGAGTCAAAGAGTGTCTGAATGGCATTCCCCCTCTAAATTTTGTTATACTTTTTTTAAATAAATAAAAATCACATGCTTGGGTTTTTATATGATTGTGAAGCTATTCTTGGACCTCAAAGAGCTAAAATTGATTGGCAAACAAATGGCGAAAGAAATACCAAATATTTTCATGCCATTGTAAACAATAGATGGGTGAGGAATAATATAAGTTGCCTTCTGAATGCTAACTGGAATTTGACTGATAATGTTAATGAGTTAAATCAAATCACTAATATGCATTTTTCCAATGTCTTCCGATATGAGAATTTGATGAACTTTGTCAATATCTTGAATGATCTGAATAGTTTTCCAATATCAACTATAACTGAAAATTAAATTCATCATTTAAAGGCTCCTAACTCGATTGATGAAATAACTGGCAATATTCAGTCTCCCTAAGAATAGTGCTCTAGGACTAGATGGTTTTTATGCTTCATGTTTTCAAAAACATTGGGATCTTGTTTGTCCAGACATTGTTAACATGGTCAAACACTCAGTGATTTTATACCTATTAGCTTATGCAACACAGCATACAAGATTACATCCAAGGTCCTTTGCAATAGACTCAAAATCCTACTGGATACCCTAATAGCCCCAAATCAGAGAGGTATTTTTTTTTTTGGAAAGAAGGTTAATTTAAGACAATATAATGCTATCTGTAAATGTCAAATACATTGAAGGGAAGAAGAAAGCTTGCAACCTTGAAAGTTGATTTTTTAAAAGCATTTGATAAACTCTCATGGTCTTTCATTGAAGCAGTTATGACTAGAATGAGGTTTCCTCAAAAAATGGATTAACATTATTCAACAATGCATCTCTACGATCAAATATTAGGTTCAATTCAATCGAAAATTAACTTCTCTCATAGACCCTTCAAAGGATTTCGCCAAGGAGACCCCATCTCACCCTATTTATCCATTATGGCTGCCATTTTTGCTTAATATCATCTTTGGAAGCCTCTGGCTCATGGAAGAGAATAAAAAATTGCAACATTGCACGACCTATCTCTCATATACTTTTGTAGATGATTCCTTGTTCTTTTTTGAAGGCTCCTTAGATTATTGCACATCAGTATATTATGCTTTGTCCAAATATTTTAGTTGGTCAGGTCAACAAATCAACAAAAATAAATCTTAGTTTTTAGCCCAAACATGCCCATCATTTGAAACTAGAATTTTCAAGAATTCTTTATGTGCACTCTACTCAAAGGCTTGTAAAATATTTGTGCACTTGGATTGGTCTTCGAAGAAACAAGTCCTTATTATAGTCACAAGTTTTGCATAATTTTGACTATCATACGAATGCTTGGCAGGCTTGATTCTTATCTTGAGCTTCCAGACTTACTTCTAAGATCATTCCTCTCCTCAGTCAACACACATGTCATGTCTTGTATTAAATTACCTGTAAATATATGTCAAGACATTTATAGTAAGTGTATTAATTTCTTCTAAGGTTCATAGTGTGATAAAAGGAAAATCCATCTGATAAAGAATGATTATATTTTCTTCCCTATTGATCAAGGTGGCTTAGGATTAAGGCCAATCAATCTTTTATTCAAGCCTTACTAGCGAAACAAGTTTGGATAATCTATTGCTCTTAACCTGACTCACTCTTGCATACTACCGTCCGGGTTGATGAAGCATAAGAAAAATACGATAAAAATGCCATATATTGCATCTTGGATATGGAAAGATATCAAGAAATGTGCTGACATGATTAATGGTTAAGATGGAAAATTTGCCAAGGGACAATCATTCCTCTCAACTACTCTCTTTGGTGGTTCATGCAAATTAGATCTTCTGATTCTAGTAATATTACTAGGGTCTCAGATCTTTTAATGCATACTCGTAATTCGGTTCAGTGGAATCGCCCTTTATTGCATAAACTCTATCCCTATGCCATTGCAAATGCCACATCTAAACCGCCTTTGTCTGTCATTTCGCATTCAGATAAGGTTTTCTAGAAATGAACCATAAGTGGTATGTATAAGGTTAAAGATGGCTATCTTTTGATTGCTTCAAATTCGTTCTCTATGAATTGCCCTCATAACCCCTTTTGGAAATTCCTTAGGTCAATTTCTCTTCCATATAAGAATTTATTATTCATATGGAAATTGCTACATAATGCTATCCCATCTTTTGAAATTTTAAAGCAACATCATCTTAATGTTTCGGTGAATCTCTTTTTGGATATAAATGTGAGGAAACCCTTGACCATCTCTTCATCAATTTTCCCAATGCCAAAGCAATTTGGTTTGGTAGCTTTTCAATTTGATTCCAGCCATAATTTTTCCCAAACTTTAGACCATGGTTTAAGGATACCATATGCATGTTGTACAAGAAGGGAGAGATTATTATAATAAAGGGCATCATTACTCTTATTAATACCATTTGGTACAAAAAGAATATTTCTCTTCATCAGGGGCATTCTGATCATCCATCGAAAGTCATCAAAGATATTCAAGGAAATATTTATTTTATGATGCTTCACTCCAATGATCTAACAAAGGTCAATGGAAAAACCTTGAAGAAACCTAGAGTAATAAGCATCGATGAATTCTATTCTCAAGACTGAAAAATCATCATGCACAAAATAAGGAACCAAAGAAAATTCAGAGGTTGTTGCATGCAAATATGTATGGAAGGTTCAAGTCTTCATCAATTACTCTAAAAGAAACAATATGCAGATGATTTATGGTTCTATTACAAGTGTCTTCAAGCTTCAATTTTATGGATCATAAAGCACAGAATGTATCTCCACAAAGATCATTAAAACTGAATATTTGGTGTTTAGAGAAATCATTCATTTGCAGATCCATAATTCGATCACACAACATGTGGTGTTTCAAGACATTCAATCCTTCAACATTTTACTGCTTTTAATGTAGTTATTGTTTCTTATCCTATCTACATAGGTTTGATTTGTTACGTTTTAGTTCACTTTACTTTTCAATATTGTAAAATCTATTATGGTTATTATTTTGTCTTTTATAAAAAAATATAAATGAGAAAAGTGAGGCAAATAGTTTAAATGACGAGATGAATATTACATGGGAGATGCCAGAAGTTATATTAATAAGAGAATTTGTAATCCCTTATAAAATTTTAGTTGACTTTTTTAAAGGTTAAAAAAATCTTATAAATTACTTATAAGTTGATTAACCTAATTTTTTTTAAAAATTAATTTCTTTAACTTAAAAACTAATATATAATCTAATAATATACAACATATGTTATGATTACGTGACTTATTTATCTTCTTTAACTTTTTTAAAAGAAGTCATCTATTTTTTATAAGAAGAATAGGTGAGGGGTTACTATTTAAGTAAAACTCAAGTTCTTATAAAGTATGGTATGACATCCAAATAATCACAAATAAATTTTCATTCATTAATGATATTAATGCATTGATACACACACACACACATATATAATTCAATAAATTTTTATTCCATGTTGAAATTAATTTTTAAATTTTAAACCATAAATTGGCCTTTAGCTCATCAATCTCCCATATTTTCAATTTCAAACAAAGTATATTTTATCAATTTTTCAGGATGGGATCAACAAAAGCTCAACTTTGCACACTTTGTATTCTTTCTCTACTTATCTTTGCTCCTTTATGTAATACCAATACCATGTAGAATTTCATATATAGAAAATATGACATTCGAATTCAGTTTCTTTGGGCCTATTAAATTTTGAAATAGGAAGTTTTAACATATTCTCTAAACTACTAGATTTTATATGATAAACGGGGTCAATGTATGATTTTGTGGCGAAAATTTTCGTATAAGAACTGTGTACATTTGAAAGCTTTTTGGATCAATATTGCTCCAAATAAATAAAAAAAAAACAGCAACATTTTCAATGACCGTTAAAAATATTAATTGTTAATGTCAGTTTTTGTAACTATTAGGATGGTTTGGTGTTCTTTTTCAAGAGTTTCAGGTCTATGTCAATCTAAAAAAAATTCCAGATACCCACAACACCCACTCCATAGGTAAAATTCTACATTATCCCTAAACATATCACACTAATTCATAAACAGCTAAGAAATTAGTGTGCCAGCCCGTTTAGGCACAACTGAAAAAAATGCCATCATTTGCAAAGCTTGGGTCGATTGCTTGCTGGCTCGGACTTGGCCTGTGGGCTAAGAAATTAAGTTAGAACACTAAAATAATTAAGTTTTTATCACATTTTAGTAAATAAAATAAATGATTGTTTGACTTTAACAAAATGCTTCATGAAATATAGATTATGCCTTATCATTGTTCAATATATGTGAGTATTGGTAATTATTGTGTCATTTCTTGTAAATATGTTTGAGTTTCAAGAAGTTAACAAAATAAGGACTTCTAAGATATATCAAGTGAAAAAAAAAAAAGAAACTTCAAAGTTATAAGAAAATCACTAGAAAATTAGTTAAGAAGTAGTAAAATTATATTAAATATAAAAAATTTAACGGGATTAAACGGGCTGGCCTGTTTAAACCTTTTGCCCTACGGGGTTGACCATTTTAAGCCTGACTTCTTTGAGAGGTTACAAATCATAAGATTGGCCGTTCATTTTAAAAGGTTTAAACGGGCTGGACCCGATGGGCTCAGCCCGTTTCTCTGCTCTATCTAGTTGGATCCTAAAGTTGCAATTTTTTTTGGGGTGGGTTTTGTAATGCAGGAAAGAGTGAGGTAAAGGTAAGCTGTGAGTGCGACAAAACGACATCGTGTAAGGTGCCAGGAGACTGTGATGGACGTTGCCACAAGAATGGGCATCATACAGTTCTAGTTATGTGCCTTCTTGCTGCACATCCCTCTCCCAATGATTGTTGCTGTGTTTAGTCATCCTACCAATAATTATACTAATTCACCAAATAAATCAATGTATTCTGCTTTTGTCATCAAAATTCAGATGATGAAAAGAAGTCTCATGTATAAATGAATCTATGAGTGCAATTTCTCACTTTAATCTCTTCATTTTCCTTTCTCTTAAATGTTATGCTGGATGAATTAGACATGTAATTCGGTTTTTGTAGTTCAATTTGTAAGTAGTAAATTATCTTAAAACATATTGCACTTTTTGAGAGATCAATTGTTTTTTTTTTTCTTTAAATTTTATAACTTTCTTAAGAAAGCATTCAGCTTTTTGTTGTTATTGTGACCCAAAACCCATCCGGTCTTAAAAAGAGTTTCATTTCGAATCGAGCTGCTATCAAATCTAGCCTAAGAGCTGATTGTTTAATCATTGATATATACTAAGATTTTTAAGCATATGGCAAAAACTGTGCACTCAATGAACTATTCAAATTTCATTATTTTTTGGGAAAATCATAGTCAGGTCTCCCATAAAGGATTTAATCACAACCATATCCCAAATAATCATCAAATTATAAGAAGTCCAAAGAGACCTGGGTGATATTAAATGGCTTGTCATTGAGTTGTTAATACCATTTCTTTGAGTTGTCAATGCATAATTCAATAATTATCAATAAAAAAGATGCATTGACAACTCAATGAACTACTATTGACAACTATTAAGTTGTATATTGACAATTCAAAGAGTTGGTATTGACAACTATTGAGTTGTGCATTGACAACTCAAAGAGCTGATATTGACAACTCAATGACAAGCCATTTAATAGCACTCAAGTCCCTTAAGACTTTAATGTAATTTGATGATTGTTTGAGACCTAGTTGTGATTAAATCCCTTATGAGGGACCTAGTTGTAATTTTCCTTTATTTTTTTTTATAATGAAAGTCATTCTTTTTTATGTTAGTAATAATCAAAATTAAACTTATCCTACATTTTTGAAGATGAAAATATTAAAATATAATAAAATGCAAACTGTTCAAATTAATTGAATGTTTGGATATCAATTAAAGAAAATGAAGGTTTTACTCTATTAAGAGAATGAAGTTGGGCAAACTCGGATTAAAAAATTCATTGAAAAACTGAGCTTCAATAAGCAAAACCCAATTCTGTAAGAATAGCCGGAAACAATCAATGAAAACTCTATTTGGGCCTCCAAAATATGTCCAATTATAACCACATATGCAAGTAAAAATGCTCTTTTTTAAATTAATTTTTTATGAGAAAATTGGGAAAAAGTCTCTAGTTGAAAAGAATCTATTAACCTTTTATTCACACAGAAAACAATGGTATTATGCAAATTTTGTGCAGAGAACATAAGTACTTTAATTTAGACATTCTCACCAATAAAAGCTTTGGCGGGGATATTTTTTTTTTTTTTAGCCTAAGTTTCCCTAATTATGTTTTAATAAGATTTGAATCCTAATCACCACCAAGATCCTAACCTATTTTTATCATTTGAACTAGTTTCATGCGATTAAACATCTTGAGCTGTGTCCATCATCATTGCCCTCAAGATTACAAAAATATTCATATTTATCTAATATAACACAAACTTACTTAAAAAAGTGAAACAAACAAGCACTAAGTGTTGTTCAGGCCACAAGCAAAATAACTTGGAAGACACAAAACAAACATGCCAAGAAACACTAATGCTATTTCCATTCCTGAAAAATGATAAAATAAAAAAGTACGAGACAAGAATTATCAATAATACAAATACCTGCACCAAAAAAAAAAAAAAAAAACCAAAAGAATAAGAAAAATTACAACAATCCAGTAAGGGAAAGGGCAGGATATAATTCTATTCGTTTCTAACACCAATAATGGACTGTGCAAGATGAGTCAGATATGGCTCTGCTTGGGAACTTCTACTCAAGACTGATCCAAGACTTTGAAGTTCAGCATTGAATTCCTTCTCAAATTTGCTGCAATATATAATTAGTGTCATGCCAGGAAGAGGAAGGGGGGGGGGGGGGGGATTGCATGAAAAGCTTTTATATCTCTTCTTAATCATTATGGTATATTTTTTTATTCAAATGTTAGCAAAAATGGTCACCCAAATGTTCATATGATGAACAAAGTCTATGGGCCTGTTTTTGATTAGCTTTTGGAAAATAGTTTCTGAGAAAAAAACTGAAAAAGTGCTTTTAGGTAATAGATTCTGAAAAATAGCTTTTGGCAAAACCTAGGTTTTCTGCCCCAAACCTAGGTTTGCAGACTAAAAAGCTATTCTGGAAAAGCTGAGTGTTTGTCTGACTTAACCAAAACCTAGGTTTTGACAGTTAAAAGCTATTCTGGAAAAGCTAAGAGTGTTTGTCTGTTCTGATTTTGAAACCTAGGTTTTGCCCAAAAAAGTGTTTTTTTAGGTTTACCAAACAGGCACTATTTCACACAAACATAAATATATCTTCAAACAATTTCATAGAATTCCATAGGAACTACTGATACTGCAGACAAATTCAATTTTCAAATATCAATCAACAATAGCTTCAGAACGCTATAACAAAAATTGAAGTGAAATATATGTAAGATAAATTAGAAGTAAAAGAACAAAGAAAATTGAATGACACATCCTAAACAACAAAAGCAAAACCAATTTAACCCACAAAAAAGGAAAATGAGTAATAATTTGTTGGTTCCATGCATGTTTTAGAGTATCATTTGACTTACAGAACTGAGTCAGTGACAGCAGCATTTCTGGTGGTAGATTTCAGAGCCTGAGATAATTTTCCTGATTTCAATTGATTGGCTTTGCTCAAGCTAGTTGAACCATCAATGGCTTCCTCTGGATTATGTATTTTGATGGAAGATGTAATAAGCCATTGAGTTGCTGCTGCATACTGCAGGCACATGGACTTCAGCCTCTCCACCTTCTGCAATTGAGCATGATGAAGAAAACATATTACAAAACAACAAACTTCCCCACTTGAGGTTAAGTTTAGATATAAAGTGAAGCTGGATATTCCATAGTCCCACAAGGTTTATATACCTGTTGCATACATTTTTTCTTATTATTATGATTATACTACCACCTTCGGTCCATAATACAAGAACTAGATAGCTAACTTGTGAATATTAAGGAAATTATTTTAGTTATTTGTTATAAATAAGCGTTGATTTCCCTAAAATACACTTTTTAATCATGTGCATAGGAACTATCCCTTGAAGGAAACCCCCTTGGTACGTGTAATCATTAAGGATACTTTGGGACCAATTATAAATTCAGGAGACAAAATGAATTGACATATGATATTTAGGATCAAATTAAACCTTTTGTCTGACTCTCACATCTGGGACTGGAGGGAGAAATAAGTCGTGATCCTAAATCGCTTCCCACTTTTACGCACTCTTTCATCTCCTCAATTCTTGGGTCTCATCCCGCTCTTATTTAAAGTTCCAGTACAAGGTATAATAAGCATATGGTTTTCTTCACACTTCAAGGCCAAAGAACTTTAGTATGAAGCAACGTGTTAAAAAGATTAAAACAAAACTATTTCACAAGCTTTTACTTTACATCTTAATTATTTTAGTTGAAAAGGTCCTTGAAGCACAATTTTATATTTTCGGTTGCTGCAAGGCTGTTGTTGAATCCTTGAATCTGAAAACACGCAGTACTCTTTCCATTACTCCTAATTCTAATATTAAATCTATTCGAGTTTTCACTATTAAATTGTACTCCCTAATAAGTCCTACTTACCTAATTTGATTAGATTAATGATGTTAATTAGGTTAGTTAAAATCACATGATATTACTAATGCACCCTAACCATTTGCCTTTATCCCCACCCTCCCTCTCTCGCTTGTTTATTATTAAGGAGCATTATAGGGATGATTTGGAGAAAAGTTGAAAGCAATAAAAGAGATGTTTTATATTTAGGACCAAGCTCACCTCCTTAAATAGGTATATATTTAGGACCTGATGGAGTACTATTCAATCTATCCTGCTTCATTGCAAGCTTTTTTTTTTTTAACAAAAAAGAATTGTTGTTTTCTACAAAATTGCTGAGCTCTTAATTTGTTTATATAGTATTGGGATATGGCATTGAATGGAAGGAAGACTTTTCAAATACACAGTTCAATTGCACCTATTTTCTCCTGTTAATTTCCCCCACAGCAATCCATTCCTATTCAGAAATCCATGATATAACTCTCCATTCAAACATGCTTTTTCTCGTTTTGTGTTAAGATCCTTTGGTCAAATCATTATAAGAAAGATGACGCTTTTTGTAGCTCAAAGGTGCCATAGCACAACCGTTTAAAATTCGACAATAAAGAGAACCTAACCTTCAGCAGCTCTGGCAAAAGAAGCAAGCATTCCCTCAAACATTTATCAAGGAAAAAATCATGATGTTGAATAACCTGTTTCAGACAGACAAAGCCGTACATATACCACATGTGATAATTAATTAAATGCCAAGAGGATGTTAGGTTCTCAAGGATTGAGAATTTACCTCATCTATGCTCTTGGCTGACTGAAGTCTGCTATACATGACATGCCAGTTGGGCTCAATGACCTAAAATAAAAATTGTCATCATATACTGAGAAATGCACCAAATTGCTCATACCAGCTAAAACCTATGAATGAAAGATAAGCAAAGTAGAAACAAAATGACCGAGTGCCATTTGCAATTCAATAGACTAATTTGAGTAAGCATATTTGAGATGGATGTATGGTCATACAAGAAACGATAAGATTCAGAATAACATTATATACGAATGAGTTGGAGTGGCACCTATGAGTGAGAAAATGGTAGAAAATCGTTTGAGGTGGTTTGGACATGCCCAAAGAAGGCCATTGGATGCTTCAGTGAAGAAGGTAGATCAAACAGTTTAAAATACTACTAAAAGAGGAAGAGGAAGATTGAGAGAAACATTAGAGTACAATGGCGTCATATGATTCATGTAGCCGACTCTATTTAGTGGGATAAGGCTTTGTTGTTGCTGTTGTTGTATTATTTGAGTAAGCATATTTGAAGTTATAACGCACATACTATTATATATATAAGCATATTTGAAATTATATGAGAAGTCTGGATTCAATTATTTTATTGTAAAAATAATACAGAGATAGAAAGTAAAATCCATATCAACAGACAAATTGAATTACAATAGAGAAAGGCCAGTGTCTGGAACAGATAAGACCGAAAACGAACATAAAAGTTGGGGTAAAGTAAAACCTACCTCAAATGTCAGATAGTGTAGAAGGCTATTGATAAATTTAAGCATACTACGGCAAAGAAGAGATGATCTGGAGATAGCAGTTCCACGAGTGTTGAGTGCACGAACTCCCTGTAAAATGAAACAAAATAAGTACACAAAGAGTGTCGGATGCGGTCAAACCAGGTAAGGTAAGGTGAATGACACTTGAAGTCATACTTGATGCACTTGCCAAGCTCCACAAAGCTGACGGTCAACATGTTTACAATGGAAAAGAAATCGAAAAATTAACTGATACTTTGTAAGAGCTTTGCGTGATAAAACTATAGACAATGGCCATCGGACCTGAGAACCAAAATTAAGAAAATTATCATGAGTGAGCTAATTAAGGCAATCTGTTCAGTAACTTTAAGGGGAATACAACAACCTTATAGCTCAAGGAAAATGTTTCAAGACCAGTGATGCTAACTGGTTCCTCCAGATCGTTACTAACAGAAGAACCATGGCTAAATTCAGGACCTTTAATTGAACCCAACCTTTTAAGCAAAGAAGACCTTTCCTGAAAGAAAATTGCATTGTTAAGAGTCACCTTAGAGATAACGATCAAAACCAATTTTTTTGACAAACTGAGTTACTTGCCACAACACAGGTCAAGTCTTCATGCAAAGGATCTGCTGCAGCTGCTGTAGTACGCAAAGCAAGGTCCAGAAGCGACTACGTCACATGAAAGTGGGGAAAGAAAAGAAAACATAAAAAAAGATGAAAGCCCAGTTAAAATCTTGGTCTTCTATGGAATTACCAAATACATCTGCGTTTTCCCAAAACAAAAAAAAGAATAAAGTGCTTATTATTGTATACCTGCAGCTTCTCAACAGAGACTTCATCAGGCTTTTTTGCCAGCTCATCTCGAGCAATATCCATAAAATGTACCAAGAAATCACCCTGTGTGATCATACACAATCATTGTGATCAAGCTAAAATTGGTGAAGAAAAGGACAATATCTTTGAATGCACAACATTTCTGAATATTGACACCCATAAATCTTCCAATCATCAGATATGAACATCAAAAGAAGTTTAGGAAGGAAGATTTGTCCTAAACTGTCTTTTCCAACAAAATATAATTCACATGATCACGACATTTTTGAGTCCGATATTAAGGTCCTAAACTCCTTGCATTTTCCCAACTCCCAATTCCAACATTATGGACCTTTCATATCATGGTAACATCTGTGTCAGCCTGACTCATTTCACAAGAATATTACCATTCTTTGTAGCCAACCATGCCCAAGCATAATTTATATCAATGAAACCTCAGATTCAATATGACCGGAGGAGGTTCTTATAAGTTTTCTCTTACTACTGTCAGACTAAACAAAATGAAAAGTAGAATGCTTATTGTAGAGCGTTTGGCTTTGAATAGTCTGATGATTATTATTCACAGGCTACCTACAACATTTATACAGTACAAGGCGATTGCTACTGACGCCCCATCAATTACTAAAAAATTATAAGGAATATTCTATGTTCAATCATATCTAATAATATACCCTAATAATAGCCTAAAACTCTGTAACTAATTATTTTCATGGTATGTACATATTTATCACACTCCCCCTAAAGTTGGATCATAGATGTTTATCACGTGCAACTTGCTTATAAAGCCCTTCGAACAAATCTTCTGATAGTCCTTTTGTAAGGATATCCGTTAGTTGCTTCATAGGACAAATATGCGATCCCATATTCTACTTTTTCTCTAATTAAGTGTTGATTGGCTTTAACATGCTAGGTTCTGCAATGCTGTATAGGATTAACGGCCATACTTGATGCTTAATCGAGATGTACACTAAAAGAATAGGAATTCGTACATTGATATGGTCAATTTTGATCATAGTAACATCCATGTCCTATTGACTCATTTCACAAGAATATTACTACTATGTAGCCAATCATGCCCAATTCTAATTTATATCAATCAAGCCTCAGGTTTAATACGAGGAGAGGTTCTTTCAAGTTTTCTCCTACTACTGTCAGAAGTAAAATGAAAAGTAGAATGCTTATTTTTCCCCTATACCAACAAGCTTCCCCTTCATTTCAATCGAAGTCAAACAAAACCAATATGATGATGCCATTATGATTATTCAGAACCAATTTTCAAAATAAATTCCAATACAAAATATTCAGTTGCATTCACAGCATCCCTGATTCTTACAGCATATTTTGTTCCCATACTTTTCTCTACATGCAAACTCGAACCAAAAGTCAACATGTTTGAACAGTTGTGATGGTATACAGGATTAAGGATGATTAGCTTTTGATGGAAACTTGAAATAGTTGGATTAATATTCACGATAACAACCAGATTCTCCCTTTCAATGACAGAGGAAGAGGATAAAATAGACAATGGAACTATCCTTTGATCGGTATTACACTGAAAAGGAAAGTAATTTGCAGAAAGGAAAACCTAAACAAACATTCCTAACATTTGAGAGGTCAGGAGCTCTCCCACAAGACACTCCAATGTTCTGCCTGCCTCTCTACAATGCACACAGCCCTAGATAACTACCTAGCTACTGTCCTGACCATTGGTGGGCCCTGATATGTTCTTGGGCTGGTTCTGCATCTTGGGCCGGTTCTGGTAAGTGCGGCTCACAGGGGGCCCGGTCTCATCATCACCTCCCCCTAAAAGTTTCACCTTGTCCTCAAGGTGGAAATCCGGAAACTGGGTTGCTATCACTGTCATATCTTCCTAGGTGTTCTCACAGTCAGGTAGCTGGTGCCATTTCAACAAAACTTGGCGGCTCCCATCTGTCATTTGTCGTGTACGTAGGACCTTCTCAGGTTGCACTTGCAATTCATAATCCTCTGTTAAGAAGGTAGGGAGGGGCTGCACCGAAACTAATGGAGAAAGTGATTTTTTGAGCTATGACACATGGAAGACGAGATGAATCCGAGTGGTTTTTGGGAGATCCAGCTTGTAAGCAACTTTGCCGATTTTTTGTAGCACAGTATAGGGGCCATAAAATCTAGGTGCAAGCTTTTCGTGTTGTTTCTTAGACAGACTTTTAAGTTTGTAGGGGTGAATCTTCAAGTAAACTTGTTCCCCCACCTGAAACTCTATGTCCCGCCTCTTCCTATCAGCTTGCTCCTTCATCTGGACTTGGGCTTGTTCAAGATGATGCTTCAATTTCTGCAAGGCGTCATTGCGCTCCTTCAGTTGCTCGTTGACTTCCTCTACCATGGAATTGTCATCCTTCCACTTAAAGATAGAGGGGGGGGTCTCTGCCGTATAGTGCCTTAAACGGAGTGGTACCCAAAGAGTGGTTAAAAGTAGTATTAAACCAGAATTCGGCCCAAGGTAGAAGGGTAACCCATTTTTTTGGGCACTCTCCAGCGAAACATTGCAGATAGGTTTCAAGGCTGCGGTTGACCACTTCTGTTTGGCCGTCTGTTTGGGGGTGATACCCTGAACTGTACTTCAGGGTCGTTCCTGAGAGAGTGAATAGCTCTTTCCAAAATTGGCTGATGAAGACTCTATCCCGGTCAGACACTATGGATTTCGGGAATCCGTGCAGTTTCACAACTTCCGCTACAAATTTATCAGCAACATCTTTCGTAGAGAAAGGGTGAGAGAGAGGAATAAAGTGGGTATACTTAGAGAACCTGTCGACCACCACCATGATGGTGTCATGTCGTTGAACCTTTGGCATTCCCGCAATGAAGTCCATGCTGATATCCTCCCAAGCTTGCTGAGGAACTGGTAAAGGTTGCAAGAGGCCAGCGGGACTTGTAGCTTCATATTTGTTGCGTTGGCATACCTCACATCTAGCTACTTGCTCTTGAATGTCTTTCTTCATACCTTCCCAATAGACCACCTCTGACATTCGCATATAGGTCCTCAAATACCTTGAGTGTCCACCCATGGGGGAATTATGAAACTCTCGGATAAGGTCAAGGGTCTTGGGTGAGTGCCGGGGAAGCACCATGCGACCCTGATACAGTAGACACCCATTCTTTTGAGAATACCCTATGGGTATGTCCTTGCCTAATAGAACCTGCTACCATATTGCCTTTAGCTTCTCATCCGTAGCAACTTTAGCTTCAAAATCCTCAATCCCTGCGTATTGCCAAAGGGAAATAGCGTTGAGGGCCAGCGGGGTCGTTTCCCGGTGGGATAGTGCATCGGCCACCCTGTTTTCTTTCCCGGGTTTGTAGTGAATTTCGAACTTGTACCCCATTAGTTTTGAGACCCACTTCTTTTGGTCGGGATCGATCACC
Organism: Mimosa bimucronata; assembly: GCA_037074515.1. NCBI lineage: Eukaryota > Viridiplantae > Streptophyta > Magnoliopsida > Fabales > Fabaceae > Mimosa > Mimosa bimucronata. The sequence continues at coordinate 12,223,700 of CM073446.1, forward strand.
CTTTGCTCTAGTAGGTATTTCAAAGCCTTTTGGTCAGTCCTGATGATGAAAGGCTTTGCAGCTAAGAAATGTTGCCATTTCTTAATGGCAAAGACGATGGCCATGAGCTCTTTTTCGTACACTGACCCCTGTTGGGCCCTGGGAGATAGTTGTTGACTGAAAAAGGCGATCGGTCGGCCTTGTTGCATGAGGACAGCCCCTACCCCCACCCCACACGCGTCGGCTTCAATTTCAAGGGGGCTTGGAAATCTGGCATTGCCAGTGCAGGAGCGCGGGTCATAGCTGATTTGAGCGACTCAAATGCTGATTGGGCCTTATGATCCCATTGAAAGGCATTCTTCTTTAGTAGGGCAGTAAGTGGCGCGGCAATCTTGCCATAGTCCTTGATAAACTTCCGGTAGTACCCCGTAAGGCCTAGAAATCCCCTCAAGCTCTTGATATCCTTGTGTACAGGCCATGACACCATAGCTTCGATCTTTTTTAGGTCAGCCTTTACCCCTCCCTCTTCAATGATATGCCCAAGGTACTCCAATTGGTGCTGCATGAAACTGCACTTCTTATTAATGACCAGTTAGTGTTGTTTCAAGATTCAGAAAGTGGTCTCCAAATGCTGCAAGTGAGACTACTCATCCCTGCTATACACAAGAATATCGTCAAAAAACACCAGAACGAATTTCCTCAAATGATCACGAAAAATATCATTCATTAGAGACTGAAAGGTAGAGGGAGCATTAGTTAAGCCAAAAGGCATAACCAAGAATTCATAATGCCCATCATGCTTACAGAAAGCTGTCTTATATTCATCTCCTTCCTTGATGCGAATCTGATGGTATCCAGACTTGAGATCCAGTTTGGAGAACATCTTGGCACCTCCCAACTCGTCCAGTAACTCATCAATGGCCGAAATTGGGTACTTGTCGGGGATTGAGACCTTGTTCAAAGCACGATAGTCTACGCAGAATCTCCAACTGCCATCTTTTTTCTTAACAAGGAGCATAGGGCTCGAGAATGGGCTGGTGCTTCCTTGATGTTCATCTCCTTCCTTGATGCGAATCTGATGGTATCCAAACTTGAGATCCAGTTTGGAGAACAACTTGGCACCTCCCAATTCGTCCAGTAACTCATCAATGGCCGGAATTGGGTACTTGCCGGGGATTGAGACCTTGTTCAAAGCACGATAGTCTATGCAGAATCTCCAACTGCCATCTTTTTTCTTAACAAGGAGCACAGGGCTCGAGAATGGGTTGGTGCTTGGTCTGATGAGCCCTGCTTCAATCATCTCCTTCACCAACTTCTCAATTTCAGCCTTGTGAGTATACGGGTAACGATATGGAAGCAAATTGGGTATGGTTGATCCCTCCTTGAGTGTTATAGCATGGTCTCGGGTCCGATGAGGGGAAAGCCCAGTGATGTCCCCACATACCTCATGATATTACTCTAATAGGCCCTGCACTTTTACTGGAATCACTCTTGACTCTGTTGTAGTGGTACTCGGCTGAACCTCCATAGCCTGAATTTCGAGTATATACCCCTCCGCTTTCCCTTGTAGCGCCCTCTTGCAAGCCCGATAAGTAGAGGGCATCCGAGTTATGGTAGGGTCTCCTTCGATGCATACCCATTTCTTCCCATCCTTAACCTTCATGTACAACTGTCCCCAATTAACTCTGACCTCCCCCAGAGACTCTAGCCATGCTATCCCCAGGACTGCGTCGATGTTGGCTAGAGAAAAAGGGTAAAAGTCCTGGACCACCTCTAGCCCTTGTAGACTAATTCGGACTCCACAGCACTTCGCTCATTCGAACACCTTCCTGCCGTCTCCTACTGCCACCGAGTATATTTCGGTGGGGTGCACCTTCAAGCCAGCCTCCCTGATTAACTGGTGGGAAATAAAGTTGTGAGTGGCCCCGCTATCGATCAAAATCACTAAGGCGTGCCCTTCAAGAACCCCTCGGACCTTCATGGTTTTATAGCTGGAGATCCCCAGCATCGTGGTTTGTGAGAGCTCCATGGCGGATAAGCCCTTCTCCGTTTCCTCTCGTTCTAGCTCTTCGAAGTCCAGTTCCCCGATTTCACCCTCAATCTCATCGTCTTCAATCACCATGAGCCGGAGTTGCTTGCCTCGGCATCGATGGGCTGGGTTTCACTTTTCCTCACATCGAAAACACAACCCCAGTTCCCTCCTTCGGTTGATCTCAGTTTCTGAGAGCCTCTGAGTCCTGCGTGTGCTGCTTCCCACACTTGAGGGTGAGGATTCAGAGTTGACCGTTTTGTTGCTGCTCACTCTCGAAGCTTCATTCTCCCTTGGGTTCAAGGTACGATTCCCCTGGGCCGAGTTGGTGGTTCGGCTTACTTCAGAGGTCATAGAGAACTTGGGCTGCACAAGTGGGGGGTTGGCCCAACGGTTGAAACTCTCCTTTCGCCCAAACTTACCTTCCCGTTTCTGTCTCACTCGTTCTAGGGCTTGATTTCTGCCCTCTATGTCCCTAGCCGTGTCCATTAAGTCCCCCAAGTTTGTGGGCTTCAGGATCCTTACATCAGCCTTAATTTCTTCTTTCAGCCCATTCATGAAAATACCCATCAGTGATGCCTCAGACATGTCAGCAAGGGTTGCTAAAATCATTTCGAATTGCTCCCTGTATTCTGACACCGTACCCTCCTGCCTCAATCCTGCCAGCTTTTCGTGATTGTCACCTGATTGTACCTCATGAAACCGTTTCACCACTCCATTCTTTAGCTCCGGCCACGAAGTTATTGGGTCCCTGGATTCCCTCAATTGAAACCAATTCAAGGCGCACTCTTCCAATGAGACCACTGCAGCGTCAAGTTTCTCTGCTTCCGGCGTGCCATTCACTGTGAAATATTGCTCCATCCAAAAGGTCCACCCAATCGGGTCTTGACCATCAAAGAGCGGCATCTCTAGCCGGCGATATTTCTGACCACCCATTACTTCGTCTCTTCCAGGCCTTGCGCCTCCCAACGGTATTCCCCCTCCATGGGGTCCCTCACCTCCACCTGCTGCCTCATTCGGTGGGAGTCTTTCATTGAGCATCCTTAGGATGTTGCTGCCTTGCTCCCTAACCTGCACTAGCGATACTTGCATTGCGGCTACCTCTTCTCGGGTCTCTCTATGAGTAATTTGCAACTCCCCTACAATTTGCCTTAAGCCCTGCATCTCGTTCATAGCCCTCTCTAAGTTCTCCATTCGTGTCTCCATTCTGGTATTCACCATTCACAGGAAGGTCCTGCTCTGATACCAAGTTGATGGAAACTTGAAATAGTTGGATTAATATTCACGATAACAACCAGATTCTCCCTTTCAATGACAGAGGAAGAGGATAAAATAGACTATGGAACTATCCTTTGATCGGTATTACACTGAAAAGGAAAGGAATTTGCAGAAAGGAAAACCTAAACAACCATTCCTAACATTTGAGAGGTCAGGAGCTCTCCCACAAGTCACTCCAATGTTCTGCTTGCCTCTCTACAATGCACACAGCCCTAGATAACTACCTAGCTACTGTCCTGACCATTGGTGGGCCCTGATATGTTCTTGGGCTGGTTCTGGTAAGTGCGGCTCACAGGGGGCCCAGTCTCATCAGCTTTATTTTACTTTATCCTAAAACAATTGGGAAAAGAAGGGAACATTCCTATCAATGTTTAATATTGTCCTCTATACTATATTAACTTTGCCAGCATAGCTATTTCATATCTTCAAAATTAAACTTTTCTATATACCTGATCAAGAAGAAGATAATGCTTTATTGACCGCAGCTTTCCCAGCAGATCAAACTAAACATACAAATATAACTCACCATCAGAAATGACCATTGCAACAACTTCAGAAAACAAGTTGAGAATTTTATCATGAGATTCGAAATCTACCTCACCTTATCTTTGATGAGATTCAGGAGCTCACCACTTGCAAAGTTATAAGCAGCCTTAATACATTCAAGATAATGACGATTTGAACCAAAGGTTGTTAGTTTTAAATTTTCTGATGCAGGGACCTAATGTGAAGGAAGTTAACTACATTAAGGGGTGCAACCAGATATAAAACAAGGAAATCTTCTTTTAGGCAATCAACCTCCTATGTCAAGAAGATTGAGAAGAGAAGTCTATTCTGCAAACAAAGCATAATTGATACAGTGGAAAAACCTGTACATTGTGCCCACATTCTCTCATGACATTCAGATATTTCCCAGTGGTCAAGATTGTTCCTGCCATATTTGATAGAAAACTAGGAATTTCGTCTTTGAGGCTGTAACGGTGTTGCCAATATTTAGCGTCATTATCTTGAGTGAGACTCTCCTGGACAGAATTAAAAATTGTGTCAGCCTAGAGTGAGAGATCGAAATAACAATAAAGGGCTGTTGCGAATGACAGAAAATATTAAACTACCTTTTGGAGTGATTTGTTCTCCGCAATGAAAAATTCACTGTAAGGGTCATCTATCACACCTTCATATACCCATCTTTCATGTTGTTCAAGCCAATATGCACAAGAAAGTGAACAAATAATCAGAATCAACTAAAATTTTAAGTTAAAATGCATGATCCTCCTGTCTAGTTTAAAAGTATAGACAGATCTAATTATATTTTTTTTAAAAAAAAAACTATCATTCAATTCTTGTTCTAAAGTAATTCTTAACAAAACCACATTAGAGGCCAATCAACAGCTAGGTTGACAGACAAAATGCCTGAAATACCCTCACAATTATCTTATATAATAACTTTGAGCAATATTCATGTCCATTAACAGAGGTTGAACAATATCCACACATTTTCTAGATTTTTAAACAGTTTACTGGAGTCTCAAATGCTGTTAGTCATTCAAGTATTTAGGGCATTTGACCACCAAATTTGGAATTTTGAAGTTCCCAAAAGGTTATGCTTGTTCCACCTTCCTTTCCCAAGAAAAAATAAGCAGGGGAAATTTCTTTGTAATTACACTCAACAATAGTATTCATATCTCCCTTTTGAGCTCGTGCTAACTTTTGATAACGTCGCCATATGGCTTGCAAACTTGGATACTTGAAGCAAGCAAACTAGAATTGACAAATATTGTTCTGATACTGCCAGATATACAGGTAAATAATTAGTGAAGCTGTTATTTGTTTTCTAGTCAAATCTTGAATGTGTTTTTCTTTCTTTTATCTTCCCTGTAACTTGTCGGGGATTCAAAAAATTTCCAAGCAGGGTGCCTTGGCGCACCATCAAATAATGGTGCAGATGTCTTTGTACCATTAATCTTTATTTGTTGGATTGCTTCCGCTCGCCACTGAAGATTAGACTTGTTCTTGAAAAGAATGGTGGAACATATAGCTGTAGCTATACAACTGCAATGAATTCATGTTTTAATCCCATGGGGAGTGACATTCACATTAGCAACTTCAACTACAGAATCCAAATCTCTATTTGCCAAATCTGAATCCTCAGCCTTGTCCAACAATGACAATATACAGCATATACTACTACCTCTTATTCTAATACATAAAACAATCTGCAAGGGCCTCCTTGAATTGGAGGATTGAGCGACAAGGAAAGACAAGACAAATTCAGAAAAGTTTGACAAAAAAAAGAACCTTCATCTCTAAAGCAGCCACGACAGAGAAAAAAGAACCCTTGTCAAAATGTTTAGACACTTCATAAAAAATGGCATCAAGGAAGCAGTGTATGCCACCCTTAGCAAGGATGCCCATAGGTGAGATGCCAGTAAACGTCAGATGAAGAAAAAGAAAACATCCATGGTATCGTAAGCTAATTTTAATTTGATTCATGTAAAATTATTCTATAGTTTGTCGAACAGGCCAATGTACTTGACTATTTGATTCATAAAAGTGGTAAAAACATCATCTTACAATGTTGATTTTGGTGGAACAGTAATACATAATTAGAATTAATATGTAATATAGAGGGGAAGAAACTCAGCATTGCTGGTCAAGGAGTCTCATATAGGAAGGCAAAGTCAAGGCTACCTTTCTAATATGCTCAGGTAAGCATTACTGGCACATTGTGTCATTTTTTCCAGCAACAACCTAATTGCGTTGTCCCCAGCCATAGCCTTTGCCTATAAACAATAAAAGTCATGAAAGAGGAATATTTAATTAACTGACTAATATAACTAAACAAATATTTCTGGAACATATACAGAAAAGGATAACCATCACATAGGAGTTTCTTTATGAAAACATGAGAAAGTACAGCAACCTACAGAAAAAATTTTACCTGGCTCTGCAATAAATTGAGAACCGCAGAACCTGAAAAGTTGTTAACTGAAGCCTTCTGTATTACAATAGAGAGTGCATGCATAGACCCCATCATGGGCTGCAACAGTAAGAAAATATCGTTAGACAGGATGCAAAAACTATTTCCATTCACTTATTTCAAACACAAACCTGACAGTAGAACCACAATCCTTGAAGGGAAAGTTTCCCAAGATGAAATTGGTGCTCAAGCTGTGCTACCATGGCCTGATAATCCTAGAAAAGATTGATCAACCATAGCATTAGTTGGGATTATTTGAATTTCACATTTTCCAATAAAATTAGATAACATTCAGTACTACATAATTTCTATACAATCAATTTTAGCATGCTCATTATACAGATTTTCAGTTTCGAGTTGGAAGATCACAAACCTCCTGATTAACGTTTCAACTTAAGATCACCTGAACAACTAGCCTAGTTTCTCATAAATAGACTAAAAGACATAAGAAGAATTCCTAAACATAGCCCAAAATTGGCTTTTTTTTTTAGAAATAAAATATGCACACACCTAAAAAAGAGAACATTTATATAATAATTCAAATTGTGAATTAGATCAAATAGTACAAAAGTCATGGTATGATAATTGTTCAAATGAACAATGTAGAAAACCTACAAGAAGTAGTGCCCTGAGTGCGGCAGAAAAGGCATGATTTACTAGGCCATTCTTGAACTGAGACCTTGATTCCACAAACTGATTGATCAATATAAAGCTTTTACATAGTGGGAATATCCGTTTTGCCAATTCCTGAAAAAAAAAATGATTCAGTCAACAATCAAAACAAGTTACTCCTGCAAGCAGTCCTGAAATTATGCCATGATTCATCAGAGACATAGCAAAGATTACAATTACATAAGCCATCAAGTTCACTTTTGTGTGGAAAAAGAAATTTCCTTTGCCGGATTTAGATTGGGAGCAAGCATAAGTAAACTTATTTCATTGTATATTCTTTAATTATACTCCCTTTGTTCCCAAATATAAGACCTATTTGAGGAGGTGAGCTTGTTCCTAAATATAAGACCTCTTTCTATTTCTACTCAACTTTTTCCTAAATTATCTCTATTGATGATAATAAATCAGCAAGAAAGGAAGGATGAGAATAAAGTTAGGTTAGGGTGTTTTGGTGATATCACGTTATTTTAACTAATTTAAATAACATTCTTAATCTAATCAAATTAGGTAAATAGGTCTTATATATAGGAACAGAGGGAGTACAAGTTTAAGCAAGATGCATGACGGTTTGCTAGAATAGTTTACAAAGTTGTAAAGAGTGGCGACAAACATCCAGAGATCCAGACATAGAATGACATTATGATTTTGGATAGGCTAATTAGCACATTAAGTTCAGAGGTTTCAAAGGAAAACAAACCCTATTTCTAGGCTAGCTTGTTTTTACCAAAATATCATATCGCATCTTTCCCAATGAAGTAATATGTAAGGGTTTGATGTCTCTTATGTTAGACTGAAGTCTCACTGGAGTCAACTTTAACTGGAGAAATGCAGGTGATGCTGATTCTCACCTGAAGTGCCAAATCCATAGATGGATCAACCTGGAAGGTGACATCATCCTGCTTTCCATGAACTGTTTTAATCAAGATGTAACGTCCTTCAATTCCAACCATGGCTGACAGGATATCATCAATAACAAGAAGCTCCTACACGTCCAAAGAACCAAAATAACAAATACTTTTTCGTGATTAAGCGGACAATAATCCAAACCATCATGTAAAGATAAACCATACTTCCAAACAAAAACTCTTATAACTGAAAAATCATACACAATTGTATAGAAAGGTACATAAGTAACAGGAAGCATGTAGAATTCAACCCAAACTAAAGAGTAATGCCACCCACATGGCTATAAAAGTCACAACTGTAGTAGTTCCCCCATAAATCTATGCTGTTCAAATGATATAAAACCGTGTCCTGTGCAACTGTACTACACAGTTGGAAGTCTAATTACTACAACTGTTATGCAACTCTGCCTGGTTAAAAATGAATAAAATGGCAATATGAAGCTGACCTCGCTAAAGGAGTATAAAAGAACCCACAAACACATCTGAAACTTGCTGAATCTTGTATATCTGGAAATTCAGTTCAATTTTCTTTAAAATTTCTTTAGCTGTCGCCAATGCCCGAAAATTTAAAAAAAAAAAAAAAAATTTGAAGAAATTCTATTTCTCGGCAGCTGGCTCAACAAATTAGGTGCATTTCAGAAAACATGAGATCATAAAAGTCAGGAAAAATTATGTTCAAATAGAATTTCGGGCGTAAACTGAAAAATCAACAATGATACCAATTAAAAGAAACATTCAACAAAGCAGAAAACATTTCTTCCAATAAAGTCCCTGGAGACATATGCCCCAATGCTAAACTAGAAATTCGCACCTCCCCCACATTTCAAATGAATCAAATTAAAATGAACAAAAACAAGAAACAAATCAACAGGGAGAGAGAGAGAGAGAGAGAGAGAGAGAGAGAGAGAGAGATACTTGAACCGCAGCATCGTAACAACCAATGGGATTTTCGAAGCCAGCACTGCTTAGGTTCATATCGAACCGAATTCAAACTTGAAATCTCAGCCGAAAGCAGATCGAGAAAGAAATATCGCTGCAGCAACAAAAAGAAAAGAAAAAAGAAAAAGATGAGTTAGTTGAAAAGAAGAAAGAGGACCCCACAATGATCGACACAAAATCTGAAGAAAGAAGAAGGGGAAAGAGAGGTTACCAGCGAAAATGGGAAAAGGAGAGCACAGAACTGAAGTGAGAAGAAGAGGTAGGAGTGGACTGTGAGGAAGTTATTTCTTCGTCGCTCCAAAATTTTTGAATTGCAAGGAGTATTAAGCTTTACTTACTAGAAGAACTGTCATAAATTACAAAAGAACGTCACGCTCGCTGGGGAACACTGGCAAGAATATCAATATCAAAATTATAAATATATAACCGGAGATTTAATTACAGTCCAGAGAACTTAATTAAAGTTTGGTCCATGAAATGCTCTAATTAGACTGAGGTTCTTGGGACCTTAATGTTGTGTTTGGTTGGGGAAAAAATCTGGGGAGGAGAAAAGTTGGGGGAAATGGGAGAAAAAATAAATTTTTATCGGTTTGAATTAGGAGAAAAAAATAGGAAAAATAGAAAAGTGGGGAGGTAAAAAAAAATCATGTGGATATATTTTCCGTCAAATAGAGATAAAATGATCACTCCTCCTTTGTCTCTTCCTCAAGTTTTCTCTCATATCAAACAGAGTCTAATTATATTAAGTTCTAAAGCAAAAATACCATTTTACCCCCTTTTATCATAGAAAAACACAGGCAAGCATACCTTTTTCTTAGAATTTCTTGCGTAAACCCGGTACACCATGTCACTTGTGGTCTGACCAATCATAAGTTAACAAATTAGGTCTGATGTAGAATTTTTCATCTGATTTAGCACCTTAAAAAAATCGACTAATTAATAAAAATATTTTTTTCCAACTTATAAAATATATATAAAAAAAAAAGAGAGATTTATTTTTCAATGTGTTAGTTAATTTTATTAGGGTATGCCATTTCTTTATGTGTGCAAGCAACATGAACAAGCAGATATAGGCAAGCTACTCGCTGGAATTTGAGGTACTCGATCCAATTTGTTTTGGACATGAAATTGTTAAATACGGTTTGTTTTATTTGAAATAGAATAAGAGTGATCTCTTCTAATTTATTTTTCCAGTAAGAATCTCACTAGGAAGACAAATCAAAAGCCAAATAACAATCTCTCCTAATTTATTCTCTAGCAAGAATCTCACTAGAAAAAGAAATTAGAAGCCAATACAAAGAGTCCAATAAATTAAACAATAATTTTACTGGATACCCATACTAGTCTTGATAGGACTAATATATAGAGAAATTACAATAGAAAGAGTCCTAGAGCTAATAGGAAAATAACACCAAAAGATAGGAACATATCGTATCTTCCTAAAGATACAAATATATCTCTATCCAAATATTCAAATTCAAATTAGAAAATAACCCTAACAAACTAATCTAGATAATATCCTATTTAAATATTCAAATTCAAACAAGAAAATATCATAACAAACCATCCTAAATAAAATAATAAAATATCCTAAAAATATCTTTATTTGACTAAATCAAATAATTTGAATGAATCAAATAATTTAAATAAGTCAAATAATAAAATTAACTAATTTAAATATTAAACTAAATAACAAAATAATTAATTCATCTTGGAACCCTATCACTACTCCCCCCTTTGAAAATCGCCTTGTCCTCAAGGCGAAAATCAGCAATAAGTGAGTTTAGCTAATCCTGGCTCCGCATCTGCTTCTTCACTCATAGGTGGATCATTGTTTTTAACCGGTAGGCCGTGCTCATATACCTCCATTAAAGACAACGACCCAGAGCAACGATGTCCAGGCCGAAAAGGATCCCCACATCGAAAACATAGACCTTTCTCCCTTCGTTGTTGACGCTCCCGATCGTTGGCCCCTGTTCTGCTCGTCGGCATATATGGGGGTGGCGTTGATACAGCTTCGTTCTTGGGAGGAAGAAGGTGTGCTTCTGTATGGGTGTCTACTAACTCAAACGGTGTCGTATTGGAAGTGGTGAAATGGGTTGGATTCGGCCGGGTCGGATCCAAATAAGAACCGGGTCTGGAGCCACGAACATGCTGCAGTTCCTTCTCAAATTCAATGGCGAGGCTAGCGGCTCGGAACACAGAACGAGGTTTCTGAATCCTTACCTTGGTTCGAATCTCCTCCTTCAAGCCGGCGAGAAACACCCCGAGGAGACAATGGTTCGGCCAGTTATTCACCCGTGCGACGCGCCTCGCCCATTCTTGGCGGTAATCGGAGACAGACCCCGTTTGTCGGATTCCACAAAGGTATTCATCTGGGTTCTGGTACTCCGGTGGACCGAAGTGCTGTCCTAGTGCTGTCACCAAGTCATCCCATTATACCAATGTTCTCTCGGCATTCATCCAAGAAAAAAAAATCCAGGGCATCTCCTTCGAGATACATGGCTGCTATGTCCACCTTGTCTTCCTCCGGAGTTGTATGATAGCGGAAATACTTCTCCGCTTTGAGGACCCAACCTCTAGGATCACCGCCATCGAATTTGGGGAAATCGATTTTGGTGTGTGGTCGACGGCCACCCCGACGATACCCCTCAAGTTCGTCCTCATCGCTTTCATCTGCCCAACGTTTGGTTTTTGTCTTCCCACTATCACGACGAGCTACTTGCAGTTCAAGAGCTTCGATTTTTTATTTTAATTCATCAATAGAACTCAATCGAGCCAGAATTGCTTGTAATGGATCAGGTGCATGTGAAGCTTCAGGCTGATCATTGTTATCATGTGAAGAACGTGTTTCCACCATTGTCACAAGATCAACGGCTCTGATACCAAATTGTTAAATACGGTTTGTTTTATTTGAAATAGAATAAGAGTGATCTCTTCTAATTTATTTTCCCAGCAAGAATCTCACTAGGAAGACAAATCAAAAGCCAAATAACAATCTCTCCTAATTTATTCTCTAGCAAAAATCTCACTAGAAAAAGGAATTAGAAGCCAATACAAAGAGTCCAATAAATTAAACAATAATTTTACTGGATACCCATACTAGTCTTGATAGGACTAATATATAGAGAAATTACAATAGAAAGAGTCCTAGAGCTAATAGGAAAATAACACCAAAAGATAGGAACATATCGTATCTTCCTAAAGATACAAATATATCTCTATCCAAATATTCAAATTCAAATTAGAAAATAACCCTAACAAACTAATCTAGATAATATCCTATTTAAATATTCAAATTCAAACAAGAAAATATCCTAACAAACCATCCTAAATAAAATAATAAAATATCCTAAAAATATCTTTATTTGACTAAATCAAATAATTTGAATAAATCAAATAATTTAAATAAGTCAAATAATAAAATTAACTAATTTAAATATTAAACTAAATAACAAAATAATTAATTCATCTTGGAAACCTATCAGAAATAAGGGGAGATTGTCCTTCACTTTGTTTGGTACTGTCCTCAGCTGTCTTTGACTAAATGAACCAAATCTGATGGAGCTGGTGGGATTGGAGCTTTTAGCTTGGGAGAAAGAAACCCATCAAGGATTTCATTGCAAAATCCATCACCTCCCTATCTAGAACCACCTCAATTAGAATACATCATGGAAAATCAGCATATAAGAGAAAACTGCTTGAGAGAGAAAGCTAATCAAAAGGAGAGTTAATAGTTGCATAGCCAAGTGATATAGTATATGAGGAACGTAACCCACTGACGAAAGATGACTTTACCTAGAAATCCTTCCCTATCATTGGTAAAATGGCAGCTATGTGAGGAAGATGATGGCGTCAATTAGGACACCAGAAGGATAAGACGTTTTGATATATATATATATACATATATATATATATATATATATTTATTGGTTTGCGCTATTTATGATATTGGGAACCCACCTGAGTTAGAATCGATGGGTGCACCAACGATGCCATGAAGAAGGGTTTGGTTCATTTTAATTTAAGCGGGCAAAACAGTATTTTCTGTTTGGGAATTAATATAATTAAGGTTATCAGTTTAATTAAAGGATTTTATGGAACCTAATCTTAATTAAGTTCCTTTAATAAGACTTATAATTCTTCTTCTTTTATACACACATGTATAACCTATAAATTCCTCCAACCCAAGCAAAGACGGTTCAATCTAGTGGTTACAGTTTTTACCCTTTGAATTCGAAATTCCTCTAACTGAAATTAAGAAAGGATAAAAGCTCCTATCTTCAATGCATGTTAATGAGTTTTTGATATTTCTATTTTGAAATACTTGGTCATTCTTTTATTTTAATACACATAGATATAGGGTTAAGGTACAAGTTTGTTTGAGAAGTTTTTGTTTAAGAGCTATATTTTCTTGGAAGTTTTTTTTTTTTTTTTGTTCAAAATTGCCTCATAAGTTTTAAAACATAGCAATTTTAATCTTTACCGTTAAAATATTAAGTACCAATGTCTTTTTTGTAACGATCAACATTGAAATTATGAGAGGTGTTGGGATATGCTGAATGGAATGCACTTGTGTGTGAAACTGTGAATAGAAACAATAGAAACGTATTCATTAATTCTGATTGTATAGGTAGATGCCATTTATTTACTTCTGAGAGGGTGTGAATGCGATCAATCCCTTTATCAAATACTCCCTCCGGTTCTATTTATAAGTGCCCGAAATTTAAATTGTTTTGAACCAAAATATAAGAGCCCGCCTTGTAATCTGTCATCATTTAATGTCATTTTTCCTATTTTACCCCTACTTATTAACACTCTCTTTCATAATATTCATTAATACTCCTACTTACATTTTTCTCTCTAGTCTCATAATAAATAAGAGTAGTATTGGAAGAACAGTTATTTTTCAGACATATTTATAGCTCACAACTAACTTTTACATGTTTTCTTAAGAAACGTTATTTGACGGCTGAGCTCTTATAATTAGGACAGGAGGGAGTATATTGACAAAACTAATTATGGTTTCATTATATAGTGTCACATCATAAAGACAGAGAGGATATTGCTTGTGCTGACCAGCTAGTTAAATTCTTTTATAAGATGAGAGAAAATTCTTGCATCCTTGATCGACCTTCACTATCTACTCAAGGTGTGGAGAGTGATGAAGGAGAGAGAGTATGCGTTGTTTGAAAATTATAATCTTTGCTGGAGTATAAATTTATACTTTTTTTAAAAAAATTATAAACTCTTAAATTTTTATTCTTAAGATGTAAACCAATCATAGTCATAATGGTTTGTTAATTTCATTGCATTATATAATATTCAAATACACAACAGATATACAACATCACTCATTACACATGGACTGTAATTCAAAACAAATTAAAGTAGTACACACTTCACAAACATTCACAATAATCATGATTTAAATAACCTGAACATGTGTGTGTGTGTGTATGTGTCATATTCATGGCTTTGTTTTTAAAGTAATGTAGTTGGTAACTACTAATTGGTACATAGATAAACAATAACAGTTCAATAAGAGCAGATATTGAGAATTGAGTGATTTAACAATTATGCGGTGGGATAAGAAGCTTGCATTGCTATACCACAAAGACCTTCTTTAGCATCCACATTTTTTTGCATTCTAATGTATCCTTCTTCACCCCATTCTGTTCCCCATGAGTTTTTCACTAACCAAAATTCGGTATTACCACAGGTACCATAGCCAATGGCAGTAACACCATGATCCAACTCATTTCCGCAAGAACCAGTGAAAATGCCACTTTTATAAAACTGAAAATCGGATCCACTTGCGTCTATGGCAACTGAAACCGGTTGATTAGCCACTGCTTTTTGCAGTGCCTGCTCACTATTGGCAGGAACATCCTCATATCCCTTAATGGTAGCTACATGATTGCCTTTTGCATTGGAATTGCAGGTTCCATCAACACCCTTGTAAGGGTAGTTGGCTTCTGAGTTGATACCATTATTTTTTATGATAAATTTGAAGGCATCATCCATTAAACCTCCTTCACAACCTTGGTCCACACCTGTGTCGCAATCAACTAACTCTTGTTCCGACAAAGAGATCAATTTCCCTGTACTCAACTTAGTGATTCCTTCTGCTGCTGCCACAGCAGAAAATGCCCAACAACATCCTACAATTTACAAAAGTAAGACCAAGTTAAAAAAAACTTCAAGGATTTGCATCAATTGATCGGAACTTCACCTAAAATGGAGAAAGTGATGGACAATGAAAGGGAAGCCTACTTTTAAGTTTTTGGGGCCGTCTTAGCGCAAAAAAGCAATTCTATAGTAGGCCTTTTACACTAGGTGTTGTAAGAATGGAATAAAAATTATGGCAAGTAGCTTTATCATAATAAGGTGTAAGATTGTTGACATTCTTCATTGATTCCATTTATAACTTAGACTTCCTTTAACACTAGTTAGAACAACAACCAGTGTGGATAGTTATTTAAATTATGTAATATATATTTTTGATTCTACAACGTGGTTCTTATACCGATGTAGAAAATCTAATACTCCATCCGTTGCTAAATATATGGGCTGGCTATTTGGGGAAGTGAGTTTGTTCCTAAATATAAGAATTCTTTCTATTTTTTCTCACATTTTCTCTGAATTATTACCATCAATACTCCTCAATAATGAACAAACAATAGAGGGAGAGTATGAGTAAAGGAATGTGCACTCAAAAAAATTTTCGCTTTCGGCGGCGACAAAAGTCGCCACTGAAAGCATAAAAGTTGCCTCTGAAGGTCTTTGGTGGCGACTTTTTTGTCTCCGTCAAGTCGCCGCCAATGTGACCATCTCCAAAGTCGTCGCTGAAAGTTGACATTTGGTGGTGACAATTGTCGCCACCAAAGGGTACTTTTGGCGGCGACTTGAATGTCACCGCCAAAAGGGTTACCTTTGATGGCGACTTGAATGTTGCCACCAAAAGGGTTATTGGCGGCGACAAATGTCGCCACTAAAAGTGGCAAAAAAAGAAATTAAATAATTAAAGCTACATCAGCACCCTATGACCCACATGGCTGATGATGTGGAGACCCTACCCACTTGCCACATCGTACCACATCATCTACCCTTCTGCCACTTGTCATGTGCCATGTCGCGCCATATCATCACTCTTTGCCACATCGCACTACTTCATCACCTTTAATTTCACCTTCAAATGTGCCTCCCAAGGTTCGAACCCATGACCACTTTGCTTTTGTGTGAAGCTTCTACCAGTTGAGCTATGATGAACTCCCATCATATATTTAATAAACACAAATGTTGTTACCGAAAGTCGCCACCAAAAGTTTTTTTTTTGTAGTGGTGATTAATGTGTTTTGGTTACATAATGTGATTTTATCTTATTTAACTAAAATCCTTAATATAATCAAATTAAGTAGATATATGTTATATTTAGGAACGGAGGGAGTACTTTATACATACACTATCTACAGCATTGTATAAAAATCCTTTTTTTACACTTGTTCCACCTAATTTTTATGTAATGATGTGCACTTTAGAGGTCTGAATGGAAACTTCCAATCTCAATTAGTTGAAAGTTTTAAGGAGTAATAAAACAATTCTTACCACATTGGCCTTGGTTCTTGATGGGTGTGACAGCACCTTGTTGTCTCCAATCCACAGAGGAAGGTACATCGGTCACATTTTCATATTTGAAAGAGGGTGTCCTTGTGATGGAGGAGCACATATGCCCCTTGAATCTATTTCTAGATTTGAATTCTTCATTGGTGAGATCTGCAAATTGATTTATACCCAACTTGTAAAGCTTGGTTCCAGCACTGTTAAAACCTTCAATGTATTCCACATTTTGCTTGAATATGTTGAAACGCTTCTCCTTCTCTTGGATGTCCTTGTACACTTTGCCATATTGAAGAATCCATTGCTCATGCCTCTCCTTCATTGAAGCTTCTTGAAGAGTGCGTGATGAGGCTTGAAATGCCATCATTCCCAGCAATACAAGAGCCAATGGAAGAAGACTCTGATATTGAATTTTGAAAGCCATGTTATAATGTGTCAAGTGTAAGAAAGATTTTTAAGATGCGGTGACCTCCAATGTTCATGAGGTATTTATATAGCAAAACTCACATTGACTTGTAAACCAACCATGTACTATGATTTAATAAATTAATAAAGCCTTTCTCTTTGGAGTGCCCGAAAAAATGTTTTGAAAAGACGTCTGGGTAAAGTGTTAAAATGGAGGTCTTTGAGAAATGTCTTAAAACTACCATCATAACTAACTGACGCTTCAGCATTATTGCAAAATGCAAATTAAGCTAATTAGCGTCAATACATTATTCAAAAAGATACAGACATTATAATAATTAATGAACACAACACATAGGATGTATCAGAAACGTTTGCGTATGGAAGAACAAATTTATTTACAATATATTTATATCACACTGAACATTAATCTTGTCGTTGAGTTACTTGGATGGAATAGAAAGTTGTCTTCTCATAAATTGTTATATTATGAACACAACTAACTTAAATTAGTTAAATGGCTCTAATTAAACCATGTTACTAGTAAATGCAGGATCACTTATAAACTGCTAAATCAACATCATTATCATCATTTAACTCATTGTTTTTGTGCGAGTAACATGTGTATTGTTATATATTGTGAGTAATCATCATATAAAATTCTATAATACTCTGGTCCTTATTATTATATGACCTACTTGGATAGTTGATCTTGGCCCTAAAGGTATGGCATATTTATCAATTTTTTTTTCTAAATTACCCCTATTATATTTCTTCAACAATAATTACATACAATAATAATTTAATAATGCACTTTTCCATTTAAAATTTTAATTAAATACGCATTAATGCCACACAAATCAATTATACTATTTTTTATTTTATAATAAGATAATTTTAAGCGTTTTCTTAAAAATATTTTCATGCAAGTACTCATTCAAAGTGAGCGAGCACCATTCACCAGCATATTTTTTTTAAAATATTTTTATCTGTGCTTCCGAGAGATTTCTATCAATCCAGTGAATATCTAATTGATTAAGAAAAATACAAATGGAAGGCTAGTTTTTCTCAAGTAAAACGATCAAATTTCATTATAAAAAGTTAAAAACCATTCAACTATAGGAAGAATTGATTATTAAGGAACAAGAAAAAAATAAAGATTTTTTTTATATATAAACGGTTATTGAACAAACTACAACTGAAACCATTAAAAGGTTCCAGCATCTTAAAAAAAATGATTCAGAGATGTATTATTAATCAAGTTCAACTTTTATACATTCTTTCTAAAAAGATGCTTCCGGAGAATAAATAGCTTCATAAAAATTTCTTGGTATGTATTATTAATCAAGTTCAACTTTTATAGATTCTTTCCAAAAAGATGCTTATGGAGAAAAGCTTCATAAAAATTTCTTGATTCATTTTGTACCAAATAAGGTAAAAACCACCTCCAAAGGAGAGCTTCTTTTATTTGCCTTTTACTTCTCCAAAAATTCTAAAAAAAAAACCTTCATTTGAATTTTGTTCAAAATAATAGGGATTTTCAATTCTTTTTGGAATATGTTCAACTTTCAAAGGAAATATATTTTCAAAAAGTTCTGCATCTTTTGTTTGAATAATCGTAGTACAATCTAAAATATCGCTTTTCAAAACTAAAAAACGATAAGCACTACTTTGTTGAACATGTCAAACGAACTTATAATCATAAGTTTTAGAACCAATGTTTTTCTTTTTAGAATCACGTAAAACTTTCGCAAGACACCCCCACACTTTTAAATATTCAAAATTAGGCACAAAACCTTTCCATAATTCATAAGGCGTCCTTTTAGTTTTCTTATGGGGTATTCTATTATGTAAAAATTAATTAGACAACAAAGCTTCTCCCCACATGTTATTAGGTGCAATAGAACTTGCAAGCAAAACATTCATAATTTATTTTAATGTTCTATTTTTATTTCTGCAACACCATTAGATTCAGGTGAATAGGGAGGTGTTACAATACATATATTATTCCCACTTTTTTTATAAAAATCATTTAGTAATAAATATTCTCCCCCCCCATCCATCCTTACTCTTTTAATTTTTTTATCAAGTTGATTTTCTACTTCTACTTTATACAATAGAAACTTATCAAATGCTTCATCCTTATCTCTCAACAAATATACTTTAGTATATCTTAAAAAATCCTAAGTGAAAGTGATATTATATCTTTTACCACCCCTAGTCTCAATTTGTTTAAGATAACCTAGATCTGTATGAACTAAACACAACAACTCAGTTTCTCTTTGTGTAGGAAAATGTGTCCTTTAAGTTAATTTAGTTTCTGCACAAACTTCACATTTGTTTTAACATCCTTTTACTTTTAGGAGTTATCCCAAGATTTTGCTGTCTACTTATATATGATTTATGAACATGTCATGGTCTAGCATGCCCCATATATATCAAACAAATCAATCAAATAAGCAAAAGAAGATGTGTTATTCATTTCATTAACGCTTAGCAGATCAAACCCTAATTACAATAGCCTTTCCCAATCAACACATTATTCTTAGCCATGACAATGTTGTTAGACTCAAATGATTGCTCTAACCACAGCCTTTCCAAACAGTGCTATGAGACCAAATTGGCTCTGACTGTTGGTATATACAGTATGTAATTCAATGCCAAAGTCTTTCTTGACGAGGCACTCCCTAGCATTAAACAGATCCTTCATGCAAGAACAAGGTAAGCAAAATAGCGAAAGTATAAAAAAAAAACTTAGCAGAGAAACAGAATAAGAGGAGGAAGGAAGAAGTAGCTCGAAAACTCAAGAGTTGGGTACCTAGACCTTCAGCAAACTCCGCCTTTTATAAGCATAGAGTCCAAATGAACGTTAGGCAACGTCTCAAACACATTAATAATGCATACATCTCTGCTTACAAAAGTTACTGCAATTATTACACTGTTGGTTGCAAACATTGTCATAATTATACAGTTGATTTATGAACATTGAAAGCAAAATGTAGTATCTGAATGTTAGACAATCAATATGTAAACTAAAATTCTTTAATGCCTCTGTAACCGAAGCTCTTAAGGTATCCAAAACTGAAACCACCAGATCTAAGCTTTTCTGGTAAGCTATTTTATTAAAACATTTATTTGAAAATTTTCCGAAAATGTTTTAGTAAAATCACAAGGCATATCATTACACTTGGACCTTCTCTCATACAAGCGATGTGAAACTTCTCCTTTTGACACACCAACTTTTTTTTTATGAAAGCTCCAACTGTAACAAATCCACACATTCGTGTTATTCACATGTTTTGGATGGGCATTACCAAAATTTCATTGAGTGTTGCCAACTTGCATTTTGAAAGTGTGAATTTGTTACTTGGGAAACAAAGTTAGTAATGCATAATGAAATGCGGGCAATACTTTGACAAGACTCGGAATGACTTTAAAGTATGGATTTATTACTTCGCAAATGAAAGTTGATGATACTTGATGAAATGTGGGGAAAACCGTAACAAAAGTTGGAAATAAGCTTGAGTTAAAGATAAAACATCAACTTATACTCCCTCTAGTCATTAATATAGAAATATTTGGGGAGTTGATCTTTGTTCTAAATGCACGATCTAATTGTAATTTTTGTTTTATGTTTCTCAAATTAACCATGTTGATGCCCTCTCAACAATAATCAATAAACTATAGGGAGTAGTGGGGGGATTAAGGAAGATGATTTGCGTGTTTTAGATTGCAAACGCAATATTATCTATTTGCAATTTAAAACACTAACTTAATTAATATCCTCCAATTAGATAAATAAATCATACATTTAAAACTAGATGGAGTATATATTTCTGCATCACATATATTCAAATCAATTGGTGGCCATTTATAGTCACGTATGTTTTTGGCCTACAAGCACCAATGATAGTGCTGGTGTCTTTTTGCATTAATATTGGAAATTTCACTCTGGGGACTCACATCTAGTCAGAATGTTGAAATTGGGAGCACCTTTGTGAGATTTGTATTTTCCCCTTTCTTTATCGATCTTTCTCTCAATTTTTATCCTACCGCAACATAAATATTGGACGTTTTTCAAGCTAAATATGAAATCCTACCAATCACAACAAAAACAACAGTTTCCTGATGAATACACTACTATAAGAATCCAAATTGTTACACTTCAGTCAAAATGGCCAGAGAAGCACCCAACCAAAAGCTTCCTCCTCAGCCTCGAAGGCCTTGTGTTGGAACGTAATGGTACAAGGAAGGCCATGTCAGTTCATATATTAAAGCATCTTGTCTGGTCTAATATTTCTGATTTCATCTATTTAGCTGAAACAAAACTTCTTACCTCAATTTGCAAATTTTTGTACCTCATTTGTTACCCATTTGAAAATCTGGGGCTTTAAAAGTAACTTCCTCTACTTGCCTTTTGCATATGGTCCCCCATAGCTGTTTTACAGATATAGAATTTGGAATTGGATTGTGGTTAATTCCAACACTTTTTTTTGGGGGGGGGGGGGGGGGGGGGGGCTGAAATATTTTGTTATTCAACAAAACAGAATGAATTCCCTTATGGGATCTTATATACTATTCCCCTCACCCTTATTCTGGGATAAGTAACTAATAGTAGCTATAACCTTCCACTGTAATTGACTATTCTTATTACAAAGTAATGTGATACATGGATCTTACTCAATATATTGGTGATTTTAATCAGCTTTACTCCTCTAAAGAAAAACTAAGTGCCAATCCCAAGTATTAGTGGCTATTTTAATTTCATTGAGTGCCTATATTAAGTCATACTCGTTGGCAAGAAAAATGGTTAAGATTTAATTTTGCTTTGAAAGTTGTTTCGAAAGTAGGTCCACATGTCATCCACATTATTTTTCTTTGGTGTTAAGGTTAAAATTTGTTTTAAAAGTTTTCACTTAGGAACAATGTTTTGTCTTGAAAGTTTCCAACAATAACAATTTCACCTAGTTGTTATTTAGGTTAAATTTGATCGTTTGTTGACCAAACGTTAGGATTAACATATCTAAGGCCATTCATTTTTTCTCGAAGTTAGATTTATGAATAATTCTTTTTTTAAAATGCACCCCATTGGAATAATCAAAGAAGTGAAAGCATCTGATACGATGAAAAGACACTACAAGAAAATAGGATGCTATTCACGGTTAAAATAGGACCATTGTCATGGTTTTAACCGTGACAAACATGCTTTTGTCATGATGACAAAATCGTCTGTGGCAAGGCGATTTGTCAAGGTTTTTAAAAACCGTGACAAAGATAACAAAAATCGTGACAAGCGGAGATATTTGTCACGGTTAAAATACAAAAACCGTCACAAAATCCGGTCTAAATACCAGTAACCCGAGGCAATTTTGTCACGGTTTTTATATAAAACCGTGACAAACTTTGTCACTGTTCTCAAGTCAGAACCGTGACAAAGTGTTTGTCACAGTTTTGACAAGAGAACCGTGACTGGCCAGAACCGTGATAAAATTTAATTTTTATTAAAAAAATCGAAACCTTTTTTTCTTTATTTTGAACGATTTAATTTAATGAGCATTTTTTAAAAGTTTTATATAATAATTGATCTATTATTGTAGATTCTTTATTTTCATGTCTGTAATTTTAAGTTATCAAAGATAACTATTATATATTTTTAGAAGAATAATTATTATCTTCAAAAAAATTGAAAGACACCTGCAATAAAACAATTTAAACAATAACTAGAAATTACTAGAGATAATATTTGAATTAAATGTGTATATAATAAAAAGAATAAATGATTTAAATAAATAACCAAGATTGAGAAGAAAGAGTAGCAAAAACCATCCCTAAGAGGAGAGAAGAGATGAGAAAATAAGAGGAGAGTACAAATGACTGATTAGGATGAGGTTTATATACTGAAATCGGTCTGCAGTTTATCACGGTTTTTATATAAAAAACCGTGACAGATTACTTTTATCACGGTTGTCTTAAAAAACCGTGACAAACGTATTTATCACAGTTGTCTTAAAAGAACCGTGACAAATAAGTTTGTCAAGGTTTTTCTTAAAAACAACCGTGACAAAAGATTTTGTCACGGTTTTTGAAAATAAAACGTTTTTTTTTAAAAAAACTATGACAAAATTTGTACAAAATTTTTTACATTAGTACACATTTTGTCACAGTTTTTAAATGTG
Source organism: Mimosa bimucronata (assembly GCA_037074515.1). Taxonomy (NCBI): domain Eukaryota; kingdom Viridiplantae; phylum Streptophyta; class Magnoliopsida; order Fabales; family Fabaceae; genus Mimosa; species Mimosa bimucronata. The sequence goes on from CM073446.1 coordinate 12,246,680, forward strand.
TTTGTCACTGTTCTTTTAAGACAACCGTGACAAAAGTAATTTGGCACAGTTTTTTTAAAAAAAAACTGTGACAAATTTTGTACGAAATTTTTTACATTAGTACACATTGAAAACAGTGACAAATGACAACAAAATTTTTTTACATTAGTACACATTTTGTCACGACTTTTTTTTTAAAAAATAAAAGTTTTTATGTTTTAAAAAAATAAAAAAGTATTAAACTTTGTCACGGTTTTAGAGTTATAAACTGTGATAAAATGTTTCCCTCTATATGGCGGAAGCTTCGAGCCACATTTGTCACAATTATCTTCTTGCAACTGTGACAAATTTGTAAAATTTTTTCTTTTCCTATTTTTGTCACGATTTTGGTACAAAACTGTGATAAATTGTAGTCATTTGTCAAAAAAACCGTGACAAACAGAGATTTTTTTTGTAGTGAGAAAACCAAAGAGAGACACACCCACTTATCTTGGCTTCACTAGGGTACGATTGCATTGCAGACGGTTTCCGGTAGCCTTGTTCTCAACTATCCCCTTTAGTGTGTCATGTGTATAATAATTGAATCTTTTTCTTTATTACGTTTTGGTGAACATGAGTAACTCCTCCATCTGTCTTCTTTTTCACTCTTGTTCGCACAGCCATCTCTAATACATATTTGATCAACTAATCGTCAAACTTAACCTGGATATTGGTCTAGGTGCATTGTTATGATTTAAAATCCTTGTGCGCATATTGAACTCAGAAAACTTCTGGGATAACAATTACTCCTAAGTGAAAACTTTTGGAACAAATTTTCACAAAAAATGACATGGATGACATATGGACCTACTAACTTAGCATATTTGGTAACTAACAATCAAATTTAACTAGGAGAATAATTGGGACAAAATTACGATTTGAAAACTTTCAAGGTGCAATATAATAGGCTATGTTAGAGTCATGGAAAAAGTTTGAGAAAGCATTTTGTGACTACGACTTTGCTCCAATTTTTTTCCTTCTTTCGAAGATTGTCAATTCATGTATTGTGGCCTATGATCATAGCCTAATTTTTTCCTCTTCCCAGACTTCTTGCAGGAACTAAAAAACTAACGAAGAAGATTAAAAAATTTGAAGCTTTTTGGCATCATTTACCCTGAATGTATAGACATCATCAAAACATGTTAGGTCAAAGAAACAGAGGGTTCTCCTGCATTCAAAGCTTTTTTTTTTTTGGTGACAATTAAAATTTTCAGCAAACTAAATTGCACTTTAAGCACACCTGAAAACCGGCGTTAAAAGCTTTATCTGACCAACGTAAAATGCTTTTATTATGAGTTGCGTTAAAATCTTTTCCTGTAGTAGTGTTAGTGTCAACACTCATCTCCAAACATCTTATATACTCAAGGTAAAAGAAACCTTGATCTGCCTCCTATTTCTATGGAGCAAGCCTCTCTCTTAGACAATACCTCCTACTTTATAAATTCAAACGAATTTGTTTTAAGGATAGTCCTCCTAGACCAGAAGGTTTCAGTGCTAGATTCTTTCAAAGACATTGGTCTTTGTTCCAAGAGGATGCTACTGTTATGATTTTTAGTTTCTAGAATTTAGAGTTCATAGGCTCAAGCAGCTTAACAAGACCCATGTGGTCCTGATTCTGAAAGGTCTTACTGTGCAAACAATGAAACATTTGAAGCCTATAAGTCGTTACAATATTTTCTATAAAATGATTTCAAGATCACTTGCAATATCATTCTCCTAATGGCTGATTTTGTGCACCAAATACACATTTTTAGGGCTATGAAGAAGAAACTGGCACTTAAAGTGGATTAATCTCATTATGTGACATGTATTTTTAGTTCAATATATACTAGCTTTAATTTTCTTAAATGGAATTTTATCTCCCCCAATTATACCTCTAAGAGGAATGAGACAGAGATCTCCTTTCTCCTAACACATATACTTTATATGCTAATGTTATTCCTTGCTTATTTATTGATCAATTATTTTTCCACTCAGAGGTTTAAGCCATTTACAATCCATGGTGATGACATCATCTTGCACTAGGACTTGGGGAAAAGGAAAATTTTTCTTAGATTTAAACAAATCTGAGTTTTAAGACATTCACAAGTTAAAAAACAAATTAGAGATTTGAATAAGCCATAGTCATAATGAACCTTCACTTTCATTGTATTATAATATACAAATACACATTAGATATACAACGTCATACATTAGATGTGCTTAAATTCAAAATAAAGCAGTATACACTTTACAAACATTCACAATCTTGACTCTCAGAACTTGAACATGTATATATGTCTCATATTCATTGTGATGTTTCTAAAGTACTGTAATTGATAACTACTAAATGGTGAATAGATATACCTTGACACCATTAAATGAGAGTAGATATTGAGAATTGAAACAACCAAGAGTCTGTAATTTAACAATTATGCAGTTGGGTAAGAAGCTTGCATTGCTATACCACAAAGGCCTTCTTGAGCATCAACATTTCTTTGCATCCTTATGTATCCTTCTTCGCCCCATTCGGTTCCCCATGAGTTCTTCACTAACCAATATTCTGTATTACCACTCACACCATAACCAATGGCAGTAACACCATGATCTAACTCAGTGCCACAAGAGCCAGTAAAAATGCCACTTTTATAAAACTGAAAATCAGATCCACTTGCATCTATGGCCACTGAAACAGGCTGGTTAACCACTGATTTTTGAAGTGCCTTCTCGTTGTTGGCAGGAACATCCTCATATCCCTTAATGGTAGCTACATGACTGCCTTCTTCATTAGAATTGCAGGTCCCATCAACACCCTTGTAAGGGTAATTTGCTTCTGAGTTTATACCATTGTTTTTTATGATGAATTTGAAGGCATTATCCATCAAACCTCCTTCACAACCCTGGTCCACACCTGTGTCACAATCAACTAGCTCTTGTTCCGACAAAGAGATCAATTTGCCTGTACTCAACTTAGTGATTCCTTCTGTTGCTGCTACAGCAGAAAATGCCCAACAACATCCTACATTTTATAAATGAAAGTATGAAAAAGTTACAAAAAACTTCAAGGACTTGCATCTATTCACTTAAAAGAGAGAATGAAAGACAAGGAAAGGCATGCCCACTTTTGATGCATGGAACCCCCTACCAGTATAAAAAAGCATTCCTTTAGCAGGCCTTTTACACCAATTGTTACGGGGGTGGTGTAGAAATTGTGACAAGTGGCTTTTTAATAAATAAGATGCAAGACTACTGACATTTTACACTGGTTCCATATAAAACTAGAGACGAAAAAAACTTTTTGCACTACTTAAAACACCAACATTTTAGATAGTTATGCAATTTGTTTATTATTTTTAATAACTATTGGCGTGAAAAGTATTTTTCTACATCGGTTCCTGTACTGATGTAGAATATTTTGTACTTCTACATTAGTTACAGAATTGGTGTAGAAATTACTTTTTAAATGTTGTAAAAGGGGCTTTCTTTACACTAATGCCACCTTGTTTTTGGGGAGTAACCAAAAAAATTCTCACCGCATTGGCCTTGGTTCTTGATGGGAGTGACAGCACCTTGTTGTCTCCAATCCACAGAGGAAGGCACATCAGTCACATTTTCATATTTGAAAGAGGGTGTCCTTGTGATGGAGGAGCACATATGACCCTTCAATCTATTTCTAGATGTGAATTCTTCATTGGTGAGATCTGCAAAGTGATTTATACCCAACTTGTAAGGCTTGGTTCCAGCACTGTTAAAGCCTTCAATGTATTCCACATTTTGCTTGAATATGTTGAAACGCTTCTCCTTCTCTTGGATGTCCTTATACACTTTGCCATATTGAAGCATCCATTGCTCATGCCTCTCCTTTATGGAAGCTTCTTGAAGAGTGCGAGATGAGGCTTGAAATGCCATCATTCCCAGCAATACAAGAGCCAATGGAAGAAGACTCTGATATTGAATTTTGAAAGCCATGTTATAATGTGTCACGTGTAAGAAAGATTTTTATGATGCGGTGACCTCCAATGTTCATGAGGTATTTATAAAGCAAAACTCACATTGACTTGTAAAGCAACCATGTACTATGGTTTAATAAATTAATAAAGCCTTTCTCTTTGGAGTGCCCGAAAAAATGTTTTGAAAAGACATCTGGGTGAAGTGTTAAAATGGAGGTCTTTGAGAAATGTCTTAAAATTACCATCATAACTATCTGATGCTTCAGCATTATTGCAAAACGCAATTAAGCTAACTAGCGTCAACACATTATTCAAAGAGATACAGACATTATAGTAATGAATACAAAACATAGGATAGATCAGCAACGTTTGCGTATGGATGAACAAATATATTTACAATATATTAATATCACACTGTCACTGAACATTAAGCTTGTCGTTGAGTTACTTGGATGGAATAGAAAGTTGTCTTCTAATAAATTGTTTCATTATGAGCACGACTAACTTAAATGGCACTAATTAAACCGTTGAGTTACTTGTGAATGCAGGATCACTTATAAACTGCTAAATTGTCATCATATTTAATGCATTGTTTTTTTTCTATAAGAATATTTAATGCCGCATTGTTTTTGTGATAACATATGTATTCTTAGATATTGTGGATTATCAACATGTAATATTTCTGTACTACTCTGCTTCTTAATTTGTGACCTAATTAAATAGTATATTTTGATCTTAAAAGTAGGACATACTTATCAATTTTTCCTAAATTACCCCTATTAATATTTCTTCAATAATAATTTAATAATGCACTTATCCATTTTTAAGGTTCATCAAATACAATCATTAAATACAAATTAATGCCACATACATCAATTATACTATTTTGCATTTTTAATAAAACAATTTTAAGGATTTTTTAAAATATTTTCATGTAAGTACCCATTCAATGTGATTGTGCACCATTCACAACTATATTTTTTTAATTTTTTTTTTTTTTTGGTTTTTTGTAGAGATGAATTTTTCTATTAATAAAGTGAATATCTGATTGATTAAGAAAAATGCAAATGGAAGGTTATGTTTTTCTAAGGTAAAACGATCAAATCCCATTATAAAAACCATTCAAATATATAGAGATTCATTAAGTAACAAGCAGAAAATAAAGAAGAGGTCTTATGTAAATGGTAATTAAACAAACTACAACTGAAATCATTTAATGATTCCAACATCTCAAAAAAAAAAAAAAATGATTCACAGATGAATTATTTGATTCATAGATCTAATCCGTTTTCAACTATAATTTCTTTAATTAAATTTAGGTAACCGATGCAAGTTTTTGAGCATTGAATACTGCAAAGCCATCTCTTATCTCCTAGTCAAATATTGTTAAGGTGGGAGACTAATTAGCTGTATAGAAGATTGTGTCAATATACTCAACATCCAATAACGACATTAAGCAATGGTATGTTACGAAAAATATGCCATATTTATTATAATTAACTAACTTTATAATGTAATCAAATTAATTAAATATATTTCAAGTTAAAGACTATAGGAGTAGTATATTCTCTACATTTTTATATATAATACATATTTACCAAATTAAATTAGATTAAGGATGTTAGTTTAGTTAACAATGTACCCCTAACCATCTTCTTTAACTCCTTCACGTACTTGATTATTTTTCAGGGAGCATCATTAACAACAATTAGGGGTACTTTTGGAAAAGATTGACGACAATTAACATTATCCTATATTTAGAACCAAAATTAGCTCTCTAAATAGATTATATATCAAGCCTGGAGGAAGTACTAGATTCGTACTATATATTTATGTTGTTAAATTATTTTAGTCTCTTTGTTTATATAAAGTTTTTTGGGAAAAAGACAAATAAATAACTAGAAAATTACAAAATCCCATAGGGGTGCTTCCAATTTCAACATTCTCATGAGATGTGAGTTCCCAAAATGGACTTTTCAAAATTAATGCAATAACACAAAAATTCCCTCTCACACACATATTTTTAAATATAGGTAACAACCTTATCAGTGCCAGCTAGGGGCCGACTGTCGACGACATAGCCTTGCTGGCGCCACTTTTGCCAGAATAATTTGTTCGCAAATTGGTAATAAAAGTAGGATTTGCAAGGTTCAAAAACATGAACAGATATTGGACCGGTCAAGGAACTAGTTCAGGGGTCATAAGTTCAACAGGGGGGCAACTTAAGATTGAACCGGTCACATTAAAATAATAAAATTTAATTGACAATAATTATATTTAACTTTAAATGTTTTTAATTAAGCTTGAAATACACTTCTATCGAAGGGGAGTATGTGAGTTGAAGGATGTTGAGGGCAAAAGATTATATTTGATTCCATATATTATAAGTATATAATATCGTATTGCAATCATACCCGTGGATAAAATATCATATATGAGTTTTTATATATGTAATTATGTATATGTGTATATATGTAATTTTAAATTTTCAAAACAATGTCAGTTTTAACAAGTTTTTTTAAAAATATTGGAGACTTAAATATAAATTCTAAAAAAATGACTTGCAAATAAGTTGTGAACTTTGGGGAAAAAATATGTTTCCACAGTTGACATTGGACTTACAGAATCTTTGTATTTTTTACTTTTTGATAGATGCGTGTTTTGAAATCTTTGTGGCATTTCATTTTTATAGTACAAAAGGGCCCAAGCCCAAACAAATTAGGAAAACCTAATTGTTCAAGAATGATTAGTGCATCCCTCTCATCAGTTTACTACGCACACTGCCTAGTGACGCCGGCTTCTTCCACAAGCTTCTTTCACTTTCAAGTTTCGATAGTTTTAGATCTGAACATCTTTAGGCCAAATCCAAATGAATCTCCAACAGTGAAAATCACCTTAGTCCACCATCTTATAGTTGCCAAAATCATCCTAATTCTTAGGTTTTCTACTATTTTACTCACCTAATCCTACCGCCATCCTACCTTCTTCTTCACCTTTCCTCCTCATGGGGATCTTTGGCTGTCTGAAACTTTCAGTAAAAAATAACCGGGCAACCCGTCCAACCCAGCGGGTCACCCGATTTTTAGTGGTTTTCACCGGTTCAACCAACCTACTTCGGGTCATATTTCCAGTGGTCCAAATGGCGGATTGGACCAAACAAGTGGCTAGTTCACCAGGTTTCCGGTTGAACAGGTCGGGACAGTTTGGTTATTTGAACTGTGAGGATTTGACCCCCCATCAATTATTTGACATAATGAGTGGTGGCTCGCCCATGCATTTTAATATATGTAATTCAAAAATGTATATAAGTCACTCCCTCCAGTCCTAAATAAAAGACCTAATTACCTAATCTGATTAAATTAAGAATGTTAGTTAAGTTCTTTAAAATCATATGATATTACTAAAATACCCTAACCATCTTTGCTTATTCTCACCCTCCCTCCTTTGGTTGTTTATTATTGGGAACATCAATAAGGATAATTTGAGGAAAAATTAAGAAAAATTGGAAATAAATCTTATATTTAGGACCAAACTCACATCCCAAAATAGGTCTTATGTTTAAGACTGGAGGGAATAACTCTTTATTTTTTACTCAAGCTCATTTCCCACTTTTGTCAAGTCATTCCTCACATTTTATTAGGTAACACCATCTTTTGTTTGTCAAGTAACAAATTCACACTTTTAATCGTCCACAAGTTTTGTTAAGGCATTCTCTAGATTTTCATTTTTAATTAGTTATCACCAACTTCACTTGCCAAGTAATTTATCCACACTTTCAGGTTATTCACAAGTTTTGTCAAGGCATTGGGCACACTTCATCAGGTATTACCTGTTAGAATCTTAAGTTTTGATGAGGACTGAACCTAAGAAAACATAAGTAAAAGTTACCTCTGAATTAATCTTATAATATCTGCCAAGTAACAAATCATCATTGCAAGAACAAAGATTGTTCTCTAATAAGAAATGGCATCTTAGCAGATCAATATTGAATGAGTATCTCTATCGCTAAAATATATCTGTATAGCTAATTGAAAGAAAGGAATAGCGAGTGAAGACTTAGAAATATCCAAGTCATTATCTATCGCTAAGTCTCCCTCTATCGCTAAGTAAAGGTTCCATCGCTAGAAGTTCATTGAGTTTACAAGAAGATGAAACCAGCAGATAAATGAACTAAGTCCCTAAATCAGCTAGCGATAATAGGATAAGCTATCGATAGTCATAAGTGCTTCAGATAATGATCTTTCAGATAGCTAGTGCCTAAGAGCTAATGAATCATGAGCTGATATGTTTGCTTGCGCTAGAATGTTTATCTATCGATAATGAGATACCTTGAAGTTCTGAATTCTTTGATAAATTGTATCCTTAAAGCTAATAAGCAAATCAAGTATCTAGCGATAGAAGTTTGAGCAATCGATAGAAGGATATATGCTGATATGATGCTTTTTAATCCAAGAGAAAATGCTATCGGTAAAAAGCTCGGATATTCCTTATACTGTCTTTATCTCTTTGAGCTAAAGGATTAAGCTTGCGATAGAAACCTCTGTGCATTATATAACTATTTGGTTAGCTAACAGTTTAAGTGCAGATCACTATAAGATTAGCGATAACAGATCAAGCTAGCGCTAATAGAAAGCTGCCAGAAAGTACTGTTTGTACGGATGATCAGAGCGCTGAGTCTGTCTCTCTCTTAGCTCACCCTATGCAAGAAGTAGTTGAAGCTAAAGCAGAGAGTTAAGCCCGATAAAGAAGCTGCATTTAATGCCAACGGCTATGAGCTCCCAACGACTAAATTCAAACGGCTTCTTGAATGCTGAATCAAAAAGGGAAAATCTGAAGAAGATATAAATACAGAACTCAAGCATTTATTGAGTAGAGACGAACAACGAGAATATTCACAAAGCTCATTCATTACTCTGTATTTATTGTCTTAGAGATTTCATCTGTACTTAAGTGTTTATCAAAATCAGTTCATTAAGTGAACGTATTTATTGAAATCCTCTACTGTTTGAGGTTGTTCTGAAAGCTTGGTGCTTTAGAACAGGGATATTTCCTTACAGGTAGTAAGGGGGAGTGTTTAGAGATTCTAAAACTCTGTAAAGGTTGACAGGTGAACCTGGACTCGTAAAACCTGTGGTTAGTGGAACCCAACAGAGTGTTGGAGAACTGGACGTAGGCAGTGTTGGCCGAACCAGTATAAATTTCGTGTTGAGTTAATCTCTTCTAAATTTTGTAAATAGCACAATTTACCCCCCTCTTGTGCGATCGCCACTTTCATTTGGTATCAGAGCGGGTCTTCTCTGTTATTAAGATTCCAACGAATCTGAGAAGCAAAGATCTAAATGGCATCGCTTGAAAACATCCTCCCTGAAGGAAGCTCCATTAATAAGCCTCCTGGCTTTTATGGGAAACATTATACCTTCTGGAAATTAAAAATGAAGATTTACATCAAAGCCAATAGATACAAACTTTGGAAAATTATAGAAGAAGGAGATATTGTTCCCAGAGATCCCATGGGCATTCCAAAGGCAGAAGATGAGTACACAGAAGAGGATATTGCCAACCTGGAGCTGAATAACAAAGCAGTCCTCATGATCCAGAGTGCTCTTAGTCAAACAGAGTTCTTTAGAGTGAGTCATCTTGACTCTGCTAAAGAAATGTGGGAAGCCTTGCAAATAGCTCATGAAGGGACTTCTGGAGTAAAAGATAGGCATGTGGAAATGCTGGTGGAAGAGTTCCACAAGTTTGAAATGATTGAGGATGAGAAGATAAGGGATCTAGAGATCAGATTTACTCACCTCATCAATAATCTTGCTGCTCTGGGAAGAAAAATTACAGAGAAAGAGCAGGTCAACAAAATTTTGAAAGTCCTAAAGGGAGATTGGCTCATGAAAGTCACAGCCATTCAAGAAATGCAAGGAGAATCAACAAAATCCATCACTGCCCTGTTTGGCAGCCTTGCTGAGTATGAGCCTACCCTGATAGCTCAAAGGGAAGCACAAGGAAATTCCAAGAAAAAGTCACTTGCTCTTGTTGCTTCAGAAAGAGATGAAGTCAATAATGATGAGGAAGATCTTGATGAGGAGGACATAGCTCTTATGGCCAGAAAATTTAAAAAGCTCTTCAGAAGAAGAGAAAGATTTCAAAGGAGTGGCCCTAGCTTCAAAGACTTCCAGAAAGACAAATCTCCTATATGCTTTGAATGCAAGAAACCTGGTCACTTCAGAGCTGAATGTCCCAGCCTTCAAAGATTAAAGGAGAAAGAGAAAAAGAAGACTTATGGAAAGAAAAAGGCTTATGTGTCATCCATCTGGGGTGATAGCTCTGATGAAGAAGCTAGCGATAGCGAAGAATGCGCCAACTTCTGCCTAGTTGCTCAAGAAGAGCATAGTGATTCTGAGGTATCTGACTCTGAACCTTCTTTTTCTAATCTTCAAAATTTATATGATGAAATGTGCATAGAATTCTTGAAACTCTCTAAAGAAGTAGTTAGACTAAGAAGAGAAAACAAAGAATTTCAGAAAAACTCTTCTCAAAGGATTTCCTCTTCCCTATCGATAGAAGAAGAGCTATCGCAAGTTCCCATAGATACACCTTCGATAGCTGTTCCTTCAATTTCTGAAAATTGCTCAAATTGTGAAAAATTATTGAAGGAAAAAGAAAAACTTTCGCATGTTTTAGAAAAGTTTACAAAGGGATCTGAGACTCTGAATGTGATTTTAAGCAACCAAAAAGTTTTCAGAGATCGAACTGGTATTGGCTATGAGCCCAAACAAAAATCTTTAAAAAGATGGATTGAACCAAAGGTGAAGCCATACATGAACTACTTTAGAAAATCGTCTGAAAACTCTTCACCATATAGTTTTTGCAATTTCTGCAACAAGAAAGGCCATACTCAATCAACGTGTATTAACAGAAAGTATGGTGTTAATAGCTCTTATAAATGGGTTCCTAAAGGAACTTATGTGCCAAAAGTCACAACACACCTAAAGCACAAATCTGACCTTAAAGGACCCAAGAAAGTTTGGGTACCTAAATCTGTTTAGTATGTGCAGGTGTGCCTGAAAGCATCCAGCAATGGAAAATGGTATATTGACAGTGGATGCTCAAGACATATGACTGGAGACAAAGATAAAATCAATAATCTGGTGATAAAAGATGGAGCCAAAGTTAGCTTTGGTGGGAACCAAAGTGGAAAAATCACTGGAGTTGGTGAAGTAGGTCCAGTCAAGGATGTCTACCTAGTGGATGGTCTCTGCCACAATCTTCTGAGTGTTAGCCAAAGCGCAGACCATGGCAACTGGGTAATTTTCGATTCTAATGAATGTCTCATTGTTGATAAAAATGATTTAGATATAAACAAATCCAATCTGAAATGCAAAATAAAAGGGAACAGAAATGGGAATTTATATACTCTAGATTTATGCCAACAGCTTGAAGAAAAATGCCTTATTTCAAATAATGAAAATTGCTGGTTATGGCATAAAAGATTAGCTCATGTGAATTTTTCTCAGCTAGATAAATTGGTTAAGAAGGAGCTAGTCATAGGAATTCCCAGTTTTAAGTCAAAGCATGATTTGATTTGTGAATCCTGTCAAAGAGGTAAACAAACAAAGTCCTCTTTTAAAATCAAGAAGACAGTCTCCACTAGTAGGCCATTGGAACTAATTCATATGGATCTAGTTGGGCCAGCAAGAGTGAAAAGTCTAGGAGGAAGCCTATACACTCTTGTAGTTGTGGATGACTACTCAAGATTCACTTGGACTATGTTTCTTTCCTCTAAGCATGAAACTTTTGATGCTTTTTGTGTTCTTGCTAAGAAAGTGCAGAATGAGAAAGGGACAAAGATAATAGCCATCAGAACTGATCATGGAGGTGAATTTGAAAATAAAGAGTTCATGGAGATGTGTGATGAAAATGGAATTAACCACAACTTCTCTGCCCCTCGGACTCCTCAACAAAATGGTGTTGTAGAGAGGAAGAACAGAGTGCTCACAGAAATGGCTAGAAGCATGCTGAACGAGAAACAAGTGCCTCAAATATTTTGGGCAGATGCTATGAGTACAGCTTGCTACATTTCTAACAGAGCCTACATCAGAAAGGGGATGGAAAAGACTCCATATGAGCTCTACAAGGGAAGAAAGCCTAATATCAGTCACCTGAGGATTTTTGGATCAAAATGCTACATCCACAACAATGGAAAGGTAAATTTAGGTAAATTCGATCCTAAATCTGATATTGGCATTTTCATTGGATATTCAAATAGAAGTAAAGCATATAGAGTTTATAATAAAAGGACTCAAACTGTTGAAGAATCTGTTCATGTAGTATTTGATGAAACCCCTCAACAAAAACAACAATCTGTTGATGAGGATGAAGATTTTTCAAAGTTTTTAAAACAGCCCCTATCGATAGCACCTCAGCCATCGATAGCAAATCCTGAAAACAATTTTGAAAATAATCAGGATAAATCTGAAGATGATCTAGGAAGATCTGTTGAGCCTCAATCTTCCATTAGACATCTTAAAAATCATCCTCCTGAACAGATTATTGGAGAAATCTCAAAAGGAGTTAAAACAAGAAGGCAACTGCATAATGAAGTAGAATTTTTATGCTTTCTTTCTCAAATTGAACCAACTTGTATTGATGAAGCTCTTGCTGAATATGATTGGATAATAGCTATGCAGGAAGAACTTAATCAATTCAAAAGAAATCAAGTTTGGGATTTAGTGCCAAGACCCAGAAATCATCCTATTATCGGTACTAAATGGGTTTTCAAAAACAAACTTGATGAAGCTGGTCAAATTGTGAAAAATAAAGCCAGATTAGTTGCAAAAGGATATAACCAAGAAGAAGGCATTGATTATGAGGAAACTTTTGCTCCAGTTGTAAGACTTGAAGCAATAAGGATTCTTCTAGCTTTTGCATCCATCAAAAATTTTAAACTTTATCAAATGGATGTTAAAAGTGCTTTTCTTAATGGCTATATTAAAGAAGAGGTGTATGTAGAACAACCTCCTGGTTTTGAAGAAAAGACTAAGCCTGACCATGTTTTCAAACTCAAAAAGGCTCTTTATGGTCTCAAACAAGCACCTAGAGCTTCGTATGAGAGACTTAGTACTTTTCTGCTTGAAAAAGGATTTTCTAGAGGAAAATCAGATACTACATTGTTCATCATGCACAAAAATAATCATATGCTTGTAGTTCAAATTTATGTTGATGACATTATTTTCGGTGCAACTAATGAAACTCTATGTGAGGATTTTGCTAAGACAATGCAGGGAGAATTTGAAATGTCCATGATGGGAGAGTTAACATTCTTCTTGGGACTACAAATAAAGCAAAAGAAGGATGGCATCTTCATATCCCAAACCAAATATTGTAAAGAAATTCTCAACAAATTTGGGATGGATCTATCCAGAGAAGGGGACACTCCAATGAGTACCTATGCCAAATTAGATGCAGATCTTCCTGGCAAAGAAGTAAATAAGTCACATTATAGAGGAATCATTGGTTCTTTACTTTATTTAACTGCTAGTAGACCTGACATTCAATTTAGTGTAGGTGTATGTGCTAGATATCAGGCAAATCCCAAAGAATCTCATTTATCAAATGTAAAGAGGATTTTGCGTTATTTACAAGGGACTCAAGAGCTTGGGCTGTGGTATCCCAAGGGAACTCAAGAGTACCTTCTTGCCTATTCTGACTCTGACCATGCAGGCTATAAATCAGATAGAAAAAGCACAAGTGGTCAATGCCAATTTCTCGGTAACTGTCTAATCACTTGGGCAAGCAAGAAGCAAACTTGTGTTTCTCTTTCATCCACAGAGGCAGAATACATTGCAGCAGGAAGTTGCTGTACTCAAGTCTTATGGCTTAGGCAGCATCTAAAAGATCTGGGCTTGAACTTCTCAGAAGTGCCTATTCTCTGTGACAACACCAGCATAATAAGCTTGGCTAAGAATCCAGTTCAACATTCCAGAACCAAGCATATAGATGTGCGACATCACTTCCTGAGAGATCACATTCAGAAGAAGGATGTCAAGATAGAATTTATTTCGACCCATCTACAACTTGCTGATATATTTACCAAGCCTCTTGAGCCTGATCAATTTCTCTATATTAGAAGAGAGTTAGGAATGGTAAATCCAAATGAATGGTAAAACATTATTTTTGTTTGTTTGTTTGATCATCTGAATTATTGCTAACTTAGGCATCGGAGTGCCAGATCTTAAGTTTTTGCAGGACTGACCTATCGATAGTAAGTCATACTATCGCTACCATATGCAGAACTAAGCTAAGTTAGCTAAGTCATACTATCGCTAACTTTGCTAACTTAACAAATTATCGATAGCAAAGACAGCTATCGATAGATAAACATTGGAAGGAGTAAGTGAAGCTCAAAAGTCACTTACTCAGCGTGGGATCATGCCTGCTAGCAATAGATGCTCATTTTAGCGATAGCAAATCATCAAGGAGTCTCAGAATGCGAAACGTCAGCGAATATTATATTATTTCTGGTAACTTCTGAACTCTATAAAAGCAGGACATATGTATTGTGCACTCATTATTCACCCGAAGAGTCTCTTCATTTTCCTAAAATCTCTCTGAAATCTCGAGGTTTTCTTTCTCTCAAAACCCTAAACCTTGAAATGGGTAGAGTCTCGAATCCAAAAATAGGTGATCTTGATGAAACCTCTAGCGATAAACCCTCTTCTCAATCCACTAGCAAGTGTCGCAAAGCCCAGAAAGCCATGTCATTCTCCAAAGAAATCATTAAATCCGGTATCCTGTGTCAGAATCGTATCTCTTCTGAGATAATATTTTCAGAAAAACCCTTCAAAGTTCAAATCGCCCTTCTTCCACACGCAAACACCAAACCTCTTGAGGCAGACGAAGCGACTCCTGTCCAAGATTATTTTGCTGATCTTAGTATCGGACCAGGGGTACCATTTGTCCAGGGTTTGATGGGTTCTTCCATTTCGCTCCAACCAATGATGACAAAAAGGGGGAGAAATGGTTCAAGCGAGGGAGATCAGAAAGATCGAGTATCGAGTCAAAAGCCAAATTCCTGAAACCTCAGTTGTTTAAGCAAAATATCTTGTCCACCAATGCTCCTTTTAATGTTTCTCATTGACCTCAGTTGTTTAAGCAAAAGGAGATCAGAAAGATCGAGTATCGAGTCAAAAGCCAAATTTCTGAAACCCCAGTTGCATTCTGCATTCATAGATAGTTTATGTTTTTTAAAAGTTTTGTTCTGCAAAATTGTACTATGATCTGAGATGTTCTGAATATAACTGATCTGTACAAGCTTTATTGTTATCCAAGTTCTGATATATGCTTATATAAATGATTATGGTCTGAACTTGCTCTTATTTTTACTTATGTTTTGTCATCATCAAAAAGGGGGAGAATGTTAGAATCTTAAGTTTTGATGAGGACTGAACCTAAGAAAACATAAGTAAAAGTTACCTCTGAATTAATCTTATAATATCTGCCAGGTAACAAATCATCATTGCAAGAACAAAGATTTTTCTCTAATAAGAAATGGCATCTTAGCAGATCAATATTGAATGAGTATCTCTATCGCTAAAATATATCTGTATAGCTAATTGAAAGAAAGGAATAGCGAGTGAAGACTTAGAAATATCCAAGTCATTATCTATCGCTAAGTCTCCCTCTATCGCTAAGTAAAGGTTACATCGCTAGAAGTTCATTGAGTTTACAAGAAGATGAAACCAGCAGATAAATGAACTAAGTCCCTAAATCAGCTAGCGATAATAGGATAAGCTATCGATAGTCATAAGTGCTTCAGATAATGATCTTTCAGATAGCTAGTGCCTAAGAGCTAATGAATCATGAGCTGATATGTTTGCTTGCGCTAGAATGTTTATCTATCGATAATGGGATACCTTGAAGTTCTGAATTCTTTGATAAATTGTATCTTTAAAGCTAATAAGCAAATCAAGTATCTAGCGATAGAAGTTTGAGCAATCGATAGAAGGATATATGCTGATATGATGCTTTTTAATCCAAGAGAAAATGCTATCGGTAAAAAGCTCGGATATTCCTTATACTGTCTTTATCTCTTTGAGCTAAAGGATTAAGCTTGCGATAGAAACCTCTGTGCATTATATAACTATTTGGTTAGCTAACAGTTTAAGTGCAGATCACTATAAGATTAGCGATAACAGATCAAGCTAGCGCTAATAGAAAGCTGCCAGAAAGTACTGTTTGTACGGATGATCAGAGCGCTGAGTCTGTCTCTCTCTTAGCTCACCCTATGCAAGAAGTAGTTGAAGCTAAAGCAGAGAGTTAAGCCCGATAAAGAAGCTGCATTTAATGCCAACGGCTATGAGCTCCCAATGACTAAATTCAAACGGCTTCTTGAATGCTGAATCAAAAAGGGAAAATCTGAAGAAGATATAAATACAGAACTCAAGCATTTATTGAGTAGAGACGAACAACGAGAATATTCACAAAGCTCATTCATTACTCTGTATTTATTGTCTTAGAGATTTCATCTGTACTTAAGTGTTTATCAAAATCAGTTCATTAAGTGAACGTATTTATTGAAATCCTCTACTGTTTGAGGTTATTCTGAAAGCTTGGTGCTTTAGAACAGGGATATTTCCTTACAGGTAGTAAGGGGGAGTGTTTAGAGATTCTAAAACTCTGTAAAGGTTGACAGGTGAACCTGGACTCGTAAAACCTGTGGTTAGTGGAACCCAACAGAGTGTTGGAGAACTGGACGTAGGCAGTGTTGGCCGAACCAGTATAAATTTCGTGTTGAGTTAATCTCTTCTAAATTTTGTAAATAGCACAATTCACCCCCCCTCTTGTGCGATCGCCACTTTCATTACCAACTTTTGTTTACCACTTGACAATAATCCACACTTTCAGATTGTTCACAAGTTTTGTTAAGGCATTTTCAACATTTTATTATGTATTACCAACTTTCGTTTACCGAGTAACAAATCTACACTTTTAGTTTATTCGGAAGTTTGTTAAGACATTGCCCATATTTCATTAAGTATTACTAACTTTTGGTTACTATGTAAGAAATGCACACTCTAAGGTCATTCACAGGTTTAGTTATGATAGTCTCTATATTTCATTAGGTATTACCAACTTTAATTTACCATATAACAAATTCACACTTTCAGGTTATTCACAAGTTTATTATATGCATCACCAGCATCACATTTCATTGAGTGTTGCCAACTTTCATTTTGAAAGTGTGGATTTTCTTCTTGGGAAACAAAAGTTGGTTAATGAAATGTAGGCAATACTTTAACAGATCTTCTGAATGACTTGAAAGTATGGTTTTATTACTTGGCAAACGAAAGTTGGAGATACAAGATGAAATGTGGGAAAACCCTGACAAAAGTTGGAAATAAGCTTGAGTTAAAGATAGAGTTAACTTAATTATACTCCCCTCGGTCATTAATATATAGATATGTGGAGAGTTGATTTGTAAAAGTAAGATCTTAATCTAATTTTGTTACATTTTCCTCAAATTACCCCTATTGATTCTTGCTTAACTATAATAAAGTAAGATAGATATTGAGGGAATAGAAGAAGATGTTTTGAGTGATTTAGATAAAACATGAAATATTAACTAATTTAACTAACACTTTCTTTTTGATTAAATTAGATAAATAAGTTATATATTTAAGACAAAAAAGAGTATATAATTTTGCATTACATATATTGAAATGCATAGGTGGCCATTTATAGCCATAAATGCTTTTGGCATTCAAGTAGTGGAGATGAAATTCCACCCCACCACCTTGCCAACAAATTTTTTCGTAAGAGCTCCAGCATGGCACTAGCCAGGGTTGTTAATTTGTTATATATATGCATTGACCAAAAAAAAAGTTTGTTATATATATGTGTGTGTATGAGGGCACTGGTATCTTTTTGCATTAATATTGAAAATTTCATTTTGGTAACTCGCATCTCATCGGAACATTGAAAGTGAAAATTCCAGAAAAAGACCCTCAAATTACATAAAAGACACTTTGATACAATGAAATTTTAAAAGAACAAGTCAGTGCAATTGACTGATCTGTCCATACCCAAATTTAAAGGAATTGACTGAATTGCCCCTAGGTTGATTGACAAGAGAAAATGCTCCTCCTGACCCTCTTCACCTCACCTTCAGCCTCTCGTTACCCTCTCTCCACCCTCCTCAAACCACGATGTCTTCACCTCACCCTTAGCCTCTTGTGACCCTCCCTTCACCCTCCTCAAATGACAATGCTCCTCACACTCTTCACTCACATTTTTTATCGGCACCCAAGATCTTACGATTTGCCGGTTTCCCCCAAATCATGGTCAAATTTGTTCGCAGTCGAGGTCAAGTCTTCACCCTCTTCAAACGACGCTCCTCACCATCCTTACCCTCTTCTAGCATTGTCTTCGTCTTTCTTCACTCGTGTCAGGTATGCCCCTTTCTTCGTTCTGTTTGATTGTTTGCCCATTAATGTAGCCCTAATCGCCGTTTGATTCTGGCATTGTCTTCGTCTTCGTCTTTCTTCACCTTTCTTCACCGTTTTCTTTTGGCATTGTTTGTTAGCGTTCTGTAGCTTTGGTTTATTTTTTGTTTTGTTATGGTAATGTGTAAATAATATTTTGAATTGTAATCATTAGTTTGTTAGTTAGTTAGGGGGTAGAGTTAGACTTAGTGCTAATTACCAACTAATGCGCTGAGTAATGGGAAGTAAGGGACTATCATATATAAATACCTGTATGCTTTGTAATTGATTCAGATTTGCAATTGTGACTGAATACCGTTTCGTTTCCCTCTGTTCTCTGTTATGATTTCTTCTTCTGTCACTCCTCTGTTTCTATTTCATTTTCACCCTCTGGATCTCCTATTGTCTTCACTCTTTCTACTTCCAATTTACAATTACCTATCATATGCATTATAGACTGATAGATTGATGACTTAGTCTACACTATGTGCTATAGCTTGGAAAGGCAAATGATAGCTTTCAAGTGCAGAAGGTTAGCGAAATGATCACTTAATCTGATGAACAAAGAGTGAAAACAAAGTAAAATGCCATTTTCGCCGTGCCCTTGAGTTGCTGAACACTCTGTATTGTTTTTTGTGTGTGTTATGTTTTTTGCCATCAATTTTTGTGAATTGAAAGTAAAATTGATAGCCCTTCACGTTGCTGAACAACAAAGTATAATGGAAATGGAGAGGGGTTAAATTCTTTATTTGTGTGAATTGGCTGAATGAGAATTAAGGATAAGTTTGTGATTGGTATTGGGAAATTTAAAGCTTTAAATCATTGGGCTTTTATCTTGTTATCTGATTATTCCGATGCATTCTTATTCATCTGTACCCTTATCTTGAGTTGGTGTCATGAAGATTAAGGTAACATTTATATGACCTTTAAGCCATGGCTTTTTAAATATTAGGCTGCATATACTTGTGCTACTATTGTGTTAGAAATCTCTAATTAGTTAGTTTTGTTTATTGTTTTCTTCTGTGTTGCTTCAATTAAGCTTGTATTGGCCTGAATTGGATTAGTGACATTTGCAAAATCATTTTTCTTATGAAATTTGAAATGGTTATATTGATGATAATTTGATTAATAACTTGTGCTTCTGTGTTGTACACTGCGAGAAAATGAAAGCTAAGACTATGGCAGTAAGAAAGAACTGTGGGAAGGGAAAAAGAGAGAAAAGGAGGAAGAGAAAGGTAATAGAGTTATTATTAGTTGTTATGTGAATTATTGATTATTGTTTGTTATTCTCTAGTTCATGTGATTGTATGGTTTTCTTGTGGTATGGTTGAAAAGCTCTTGTGTATGAAGCATGGTTAAGACTCACGCAGCTATATTGTGAAACTAAGCTCTTCCATTTATGAAATAGGTACAGATATGGACCGATCAATGGGGAAAAAAGCGATAGAACAAGAAGCACCTAAACCTTCTACGAATGGTTTTATGCTGTTTAGAAGGGAATTTGGTTCGAAACCAGAACATAGCAAGGCAGCAGGAAAGGCATGGAAAGAACTCCCTGACGTGGACAAAAATAAATATCATAAAGCAAGCCTCGAAAGTAGGGCAGGAAGACAAGAGACAAAGGCAGTAAAAGAGGTGGAGGAACCGAAGAAAGACAACAAGAGAGAAGCTTTATTCCACACAAGATGCTCAGTAAGAGCCTTCACAAAGCTGCTGAAATTTGTGAATAGTGATTCAAGTCTACAAGACAGAGTGAAAGCAATAGGCTTTGGTCATCTATTGAAGGTGGAATTTCATAGACTCCCCCATGATCTAATAGTATCAATGCTGAGGTTATATGACCCACCAACACACCAATTTATGATAAGAGGGATGACACGTGAGATAGATGCCGATGATATGGAGAAGCTGCTAGGAATTCCTCATAAAGGTAACGAGGTGAATGTGGATGTGAGCGAAAGTGACCCAACGTTGCAGCAGTTGAAGAGGGAGTACGGGAATAAGAGGTACATCACAATATTGCAAGAAATTGAAAATGACTAGGGGTCAGAGAAATTTGAGCTATTGTTTGTGTTGTATACTTTGGGAACTTTTTTATGCCCTATGTCCAGTTCAAGGGTAAGTGATAGGCTTTTGAGAGTGATCTGTTGTACGAAAGACGGATTTGTGGGCTATGATTGGGCAACATTCATGCAGAATGACCTGTGGAAAGAAATGGATGACTATGTCTCAACATACCGGAGAAAGGGGGAAGGGGATGGTATATGCAATGTTGGTGGTTGCTTGTACATACTACTGGTATGATATGGTAATATTTTTTAAACAAATGGATACTTTAGTTTGACTGTATTGACAATTTTTGTTGCTTTTGTAGTTATACCTTGGAGAGTACTTCCCTGTGAAAAAGTTTTTGGAGCATAAGTCTATTTGCCCCGTTGAATTCTGGACGAAGGACAAGATGATAGATTTGATACAGACAGAGAAGAAGAGCAAACTTGGATTGCTGTTTAGTAGTTCCACTTTTGAGGCTAGGGTGAGAAAGGAGGATAGTAAAGTTGTCAATCATTTATCCCCGGTAAATAATTTATGTGGATTTGCATATCATGTTGGTGCCATATCATTTATCATTTTCTGTAAATTTGCATATCATGATAATCGTTGTACGGTTGCAGGATCTCAAAGAGTTGCACGGGCGATTAATGTCTCTGATTGACAACGAGCTGACCAATGTCTGCACAAGACTTGTCAATGCAGTGGGTAAGGAGTTGATGAATGCCTAGTTACGGAGAGAAGGGAAAAGGAAAAAGGAAGAGACTGAGAAGGAGGCCATTTCTTGTGAAGAAGAACATGAAAGTGAGCAGCATGAAGACAATGCAGAGCGTGAAGAAAAAGATGATCATGATGTTGGTAATAATGAGTGATTCTATGAAGTGAACAAAGAGGTTAACCAACCTTCTTCATCTTTTACAGAGTCCCCTATTAGAGTCTCTGATGACATTGAAGACAATATGGATGAGGGAAGCAAGGGGAAAGAAGGGGTGGAAAGTGACAAGGGACACAATTTGAGAAGATCAGTGATGACGTGTATGCCGGCAATTACATCTCCCTATGTGGAGTTAAAGGCACCTCCTCGAAAGACCAAGCCACTTGATGAGCGAGACACTTTTTTCAAGGCCATTGTTTCATCCATCCCATCGAAAGAAATAAAGGATAAGTAAGTTTTTATTACAGTTGGATGTGTCAAAGAAAATGCCACCCCTAAGTAAATAACTTATTTTCATACTAACATGAGATTCCACACTTATTCACAGGATACTGGTGTCAATGATGGACAAAGATATTGATAGAGATCAGTTGTATGCCCTTGGGAGAGAGTATCAAAGAGTTGGTAATAGGGTTCGTATCGATTTAAGAAGCAGCCATCCATTATTTTTGTTTAATATTGTGTTGTTTAGTCTTAAAGGAATACTTTAATGGGTCTACAAATGGCTGTCACTAATCTGATTCTATCACAAATGCAGGTAATGTCACTGGTGTGTAAAACTTTGATGGCTGAGATACAATTAAATGGATCTCTAGTGAGGCGACACATTTTTACAGCTAACTTCAAGGTATGTTTGCACAATGGGTATTTATTCCCTGAGTTACAATCCCTCTTACTGTAAAACATAGAACATGAAATTTGGAGATTGCATGTTGTGTGGAGCTGTCTTGTTTGTACATATTTGTTGTAATATGATTGCTAACTCCAATCTGATGCAGATGAAAGTGGCATTGAAACCAATCAGTTGGGATGTTAGAGAAGCCAAGAATGAATTCTTGCCAGAAAGACTTGGTTACAATCTTGGTGATTGTGATTTGATCCTGGGACCGGTTTTGAAAGAAGAAAACTGGTTTTGCGTTGCTTTAGCTCCAAAGACCATGAAGTTCTATGTGTTGAATTCTTGTAAGCCTAACTTAGAAGCCAATGCAAAGAAAAGGCAGCGTGAATTAAAAGAAATCATGAACCCTCTACGACTGATAGTAAGCATATGATAGTTTCATTTTCTGATTATGCACAAGTATTTGTTGAAATGTTGCTGAGCAATGGTGGTTGCTTGCAGAGGGATAGGTTGTATGACGCTATTGCCATAGTCATGCCCGAACGTGTTTCGGGTAAGGGAAAGAGTAACATATTGTGGCCAGAAGTTCCTCAACAGCACAACACATAAGTTACCATTTTGTTACGGTTGTATTGTTCTAATTACGGACCAAACTTTGTCACATGTCAATTATAACTTTGTAATGTTTGTCTTCTTCTTTGTAGGAAGGATTACAGGGTCCATGTGATGATTTGGTTAAGGGAATAGGAACCCGATGAACCACTACAACACACAAATGTAAATTTTGTGTGAATAAAACTTACTTTGCAGTTGCTTATATTTTGGTTCAGTGTTCTTATGTCTCCATTTTTCCCAGGAACACATTCCCCAGTTTAGGAAAGACCTCATGTGGTGGCTAGTGAACCATGAGCAAAATGTAACACCTAGAATTTTCTAATATATTATAGCAACTTTTAATTGAATTATAACCACTTTTCAATGTTAGAAGCCCAAAAATACGGAAAATTTAAAACTTTTTCTTTTAAAACATTAAACCAACTTTCTTTAAGTTGGAATGGGCTTTTTAGACAACTTGGAACAACTTAAAACTTTTGATAAAATAAAGTGGTTAATAAAACAATTAAAAGTACACTAATCCTCTTAGGGTATCTATTTTTAATTCATAATACTTAGGAAATCTAAATCCCTTTATAAACTTATACATTTCTATTTTCCTTGGTATCTATTATTAATTTAATAATCTAAAATTACATCATATACAAATAACTTTACTTTTTATAACATAATCTTAAATTCTTCATCTAGTCTTCTTCCAGCACTCCTGCCTTATCTCAACCATCTCACTATCTCCCAGCTTATCTGAAACAACAATTTAACGCAGTTCATTTCATTCATTACCATGCATAATAATTAGCAAATATGTATAACTGAAAAACATGTCTGTATGGGTAGGGATGTTGCCCTTCTGTGAGCCCCCCCGCACTCATCCCATACGAGTAAACATTAACCTTGTATACTAGTGCACTAAAGGCACTACTGTGAGGCTCAACCTCCTGAATATAACATTTCGGTCATATCTAATCTGTACTAGGGGTAGCTAGCCCTCTAGTCATCGAGTACTCGGATATCATGAATATATCTGACAAGGTTAAAGCGACCTTTCGGCCCTGAAGTTTACTGTGAATTTATAAAACATGCTATGCAATTATTAATACATGATAGATGAAATTGAATGAAACTACTACCTGGCTTCAGGAGTTACTCGCCACTTGGTTCTTCCTTTTTACAGTACTCTGGAGATTCAACTTCACTATCCCTTCCTATAAGTATTAATAATACGAAATATATTATTACCTAAGTTTATTCGTAGTAACTAGGCGTCTCTCACGCTCCTATAGCACTACCCTTCCCTTTGCTAATATATGTTACTTTCTAACTTAGTGGGTAATCATACCAATCTCAAACAATGTATACACAAGAATAGGAAATGTCCTAATTACTTTTAAATCGAACTTACTTTATATAATAACATATATAACAATTTACTTCATCTAATTAAATTTTCAAAGATCAGCTATATTTTTTTTTCTTCTATATTAATAATTACCTACCACTTAATTTATTATAATTATTCTAATCATTTAAGATCAAAATCACCATTAATTATTCGATTCCAAGTAATATTTCTTATTCTCAATGTTTGACTAGTAAATACCTCAAGAATAATCCTTTATACATTAAAAAAAACCGTGTCTTGAACTTGATAAATCACCATAAAGCATTTCTACTATAACACTTAACCACTTTGAACTTTTCATAAGAAAACATAACAAGAAACACATTCAGCATCTTGCCAACGTGAAGAAAACAATACAATTCTATCTTATTTATCCTCAAATGATATTAAACAATAACAATCATATTTGGAAGTCACAGACCAAAGTAAACCAAACACATTCACAAGCCACATCCTCTCCTGATCTTACTTAATTCAAAACTGGAACACCTTTAACGTACTTCTAACTAAAACAGAATATTGATTCCATCAGCAAACTTTAACTCCAGAATACTTTTAGTTACCATGAAATGGTAGTTAGTGGTCAAGTTCATTCCAGTATCACCTAACTAACTCATAAAACTCTATTTCAAAGTAACTATTCTATCATATCCCAAATTACAATACTTACACTTACATAGAACAATTTCTCCAGCAATTCATCATGACAATTTCGTCATTTTACTGAATCCCTTAACAAGTTAAAACAATCCAAATACTTATTTTATTCCTAAGAATATCAAATGGGATGCTCCTTATCAAGTTTCAACTTCAAAAGTTTAATCCATAACAGTTTACTCTCCTAGTCCATCTTTAATTTTGATTGCTTAAACATAACTTCTTCAACACATCTTCTTCAAAATTCAGACTGAAACTTTTAATTAATAGTTAGTATTCCTATTTGAAATTTCTAAACTCTTCTTTTCCAGAAATCCTTAATATTACATACCATGATAATCATTAATTTATTTACTATTCAAATTTGTCATTAACCATTTTAATTCCTATTTTAACCAAAACTCCAAGCCATATACAATCAACATCTCAAAATCAGATCTTAATATAATCAATAACACTATAGCAAATTATTACCTTGACGTTCATATATTTCTTAAACATATGTCCATTCTCTTAGCTCTATCCAAACCCTGGTTCTACACTAAAATCTCTTCCAATACCTTCATAGCTTTAACAACTTAATTCTTTTCCTTGAAACCTTTACTAACTTAAATACACAATCATCTTCTTAAACAATTTTTCCACATCTTTAGGACTTAACCACCTTCAATCAAAGTTAAGATCACATTTAGCAATTCTCATTCAACAAAAACCTACTCCTTCTTCATGATTATACACCAACCGAAACATAACAAGGTTGACACCTTTCTTTTGGATTTACCAAGCATATTTGACATCTACAAGAATTATACAGCTATGTAAATCACTTCCAACCTCACAAGTCTTCCACAACTATTAAACAATCCCACTAAATAATTATTTGATTCCTCAAGCACATTTAAAATTGCATGGATCCTCAAATTAGTACAATCCAATTATTCTTGAATTAAACATCATCCCTCAAATAGTCCTAACTCAAGTATAGCCAACCACACATATTCATCCCAACAATCAAGACAAAGAACCAATACCACAACAAATCCCTAGGTTCATAAACTGCAAAACTCCAACATACAAGTGGTGATTCTAATTCAATCCTAAAATCATCAATTCTTCCTCTTTTTGAAATGTCAACCAGAACACCAAATCGAATTCCACTAATAAAATTTATTCCTATCCAGAATTTAAAACAACACATCAATTAATTCAAACATCCTTAACTCCTATTCCTCATCACTGATCAACGCAGAACAAGAAAGAAGATAAAGAACAACCTTACAATCAATTAAGAAATAAACCCCACATAATCCAATATCAACAATTCCCTTCTTTTCATAGTATATGGTCGAACAGGACAGGGAGCAGGAAAGGAAGAGAACTACAAAATTCCATAGGCAAACAAGAATCAGCCATATGCATTCAACATCAACCCCAACGTTCTTTCACCCTATTAACCCAAGATTTCAATTCAGTTCACACCCCAAAATCCGGCGTACAGGAAGGAACAAGAAACAAAGAAGAACAGAGGAACAAAATTCCAAACTTCATTGAATTGAATGTACAAGACTCTCTTTGAACTTAAAATCATTCCTAGACAAGATTGATTAAGCTTTAGTTCACTTAAACGCCCAGAAATCAACGGAATTCCCGACGGATGAACAGTGATAGGAAGAAGAAATTTGGGGAAAACCTATAAATCCTACTTCCTTACTCAAATTCGTTCACAAGGGTTGTTAATCTAGGTCTAGGCTTTGTTTTTATGGATTCAAAAGCTTTAAAGACCCTTGAAATCAAATCGATTTCCTCTCTAACCTCGCCCGAATCAGAGGAAAGAAAGGCAGAAATCACGAGAAGAGTCACCTGAACTTAGGTCCGGCCTTGCTTGCTCCGTCGCGTCCTCAGCCGCCGCCGAACGCCGTTGATCGTCGCTGGCCAAACGCGGGGAACAGGGGAGAGAACGAGAAAGGAAGAGAGGAGACGGAGTGGGAGAGGAGCAGAGTGAGGAACTCGGGAGAGAGGGGAGGAATGAAAATGAAAGGACACGTGGAGTATATAAAATAAGAAGGAGAGTGATATTTTTAACAGGTGTTTTACCGTTTTGCCCATTCTTTTCACTGAAGATATTTTTCAACTAGGGGCAGATATTGCCATTTTTAATTTCCCAATTTATATTTTCTCTTAAATGGTAATTTCATTTACCATTATCATTTGGAAATATACCTAAGCCTGTCCCCAAAATAATTTCTCTAGATATGTTTTAATTTCTAAATTCATTTATAAGACTTTTTAAATAACAAACAATACCTCAAGATTCTAAATACTTCCTTATTTAAATTTATTTCCCAACTATTTTTCCTTAGCTAATAAAGAAAATAAGCTTTAAAATCATTAAAAATACATCTGACTTCATAAATTTATTTATAAGGCTTTTTAATTTCTAAATGCCTTTCTAAGACCCAACTAAATCCTTTTTCTCCAAGTTAAGTTTTATCTTCTAATTACTTCTCTTTGTTTCTTAAAGAAAATAGGCCTTAAAATTATCAAAAATGCCTAAATATCATAAATTCATTTTTCAATGCTTTTTAATATTCTAGTTACATTTTTAGGATCTTAAATAATTCCCTATTTTCTACTTTCTAAAATTTGGGGTGTTACACAAAACACATGTCATGAGGACGCTTTGGAGGTGTTTCAGGAAGAACCAATTACTAAGAAGGACGATAGCGCTATCGATAAAATATTAAGGCAACAAAAGACCTTTGAGAGGAAACGAGCACGGTTGTCTTAGTTGTTGCATTGTTATATGTTATCCCTTGTGAAGTAGGTGGATGTTTGTAAACTCTTAGTTGATGAGAGGTTCTGTTGACTAAGATTATTTTGTTATGTTGCTTTTTTTGTATCCCAAATGTCAATATCACATACCAGGTGTGTTGGGATTACCAATTACAAAAGTGGTTGCAATGTCGCAAAGTTGCATGTTTTTATCCATTTACTTATAACGAATGTGACAAGGAAATACCAATATATACATCAAGTCATACCCAAATTTTACTAGAAGGCTCCCAAGTCCAAATAAAGCATTCCCAAATTGGCTTAAGGGATTCCCAACTTCAGCTAAGGGAATCCCAGATTCTAATAAAAGGCTCCCAACTAGATATAAAGCATTCCTAACTTGGTCTAAGGGATTCCCAACTTCAGTTAAGGGAATCCTAGATTCTAATAAAAGGCTCCTAACTCGATATAAAGCATTTCCAACTTGGCCTAAGGGATTCCCAACTTCTGATAAATGGCTTCCAAGTCCAAATAAAGTATTCCCAACTTGGCTTAAGGGATTCCCAACTTCGGTTAAAGGATTCCCAACTTCAGTTAAGAGATTCCCAGATTCTAATAAAGGCTCCTAACTTCAGATAAGGGATTCCCAACTTCAGATAAGGGATTCTCAACTTCAGTTAAGGGATTCCCAACTTCGGTTAAGGGATTCTCAACTTCGGTAAAGGGATCCCCAGATTCTAATAAAAGGCTCCCAACTTCATATAAGGCATTTCTAACTTGGCTTAAGGAATTCCCAACTTCAGTTAAGGGAATCCCAGAGTCTAATAAAAGGCTCCCAACTCGATATAAAGCATTCCCAACTTGGCCTAAGGGATTCCCAACTTCAGTTAAGGGATTCTCAACTTCTGATAAAAGGCTTCCAAGTCCAAATAAAGTATTCCCAACTTGGCTTAAGGGATTCCCAACTTCGGTTAAGGGATTCCCAACTTTAGTTAAGGGATTCCCAGATTCTAATGAAGGCTCCCAACTTCAGATAAGGGATTCCCAAGTTCGGTTAAGGGATTCCCAACTTCGGTTAAGGGATCCCCGGATTCTAATAAAAGGCTCCCAACTTCAGATAAGGGATTCCCAACTTCGGTTAAGGGATTCCCAGATTCTAAGTTAGAAATCCCCTAAGCCAAGTTAGGAATCGCTTAACCGAAGTTGGGAATCCCTTAACTGAAGTTAGGAATCCCTTAAGCCAAGTTGGGAATGCCTTATCTGAAGTTGGGAGCCTTTTATTAGAATATGGGGATCCCTTAACTGAAGTTGGGAATCCCTTAAGCCAAGTTGGGAATGCCTTATCTGAAGTTGGGAGCCTTTTATTTAAATCTGGGATTCCCTTAACTGAAGTTGGGAATCCCGTGAACTATTCTGGTAGGGGGCACTCATCAGATTTGGTAATTCATTTATGGAAGTTGGTAATTGGTTATGAGTATTGGTATTCCCTTAACAAAACTTGGTAAATCCTTGTTGAAATTTGGGAATCCCTTCAGCAATTAGCAGCATGCAAGTTGGTAATTCCTTTATTAGAATCTGGTTATGTGCATATTGGTAATACCAAGGGGGAATTAAATATGGACATTATGTTAGTGGTGCAACTTAATGCTACTTTGTTATTGAAACAACCACATATATTAATTACAAAATAGGCATGACATCTAACATGATCCTCCCCACACCTTCTTACAATACCAACATGTACATTGTAGAATGCCAATATGTCCTAATGCACTCCCAAAAAACCAGCAACCCTATTCCTCTATATGGGCCGCTTAAGTGAGTTCCATCAACATATAGTATAGGTCTTGTGCCTCCCAAGAATCCCTCAATACATGGCCCGTAAGCAATAAAAACACGTGCAAACCTATTCCCATCAGGCACATATTCTGCTACAGTCTTGTCATCTGTATCTTTCAACCTTCGGCATATCCATAGAATCAACATATATGAATGTTCAGGCTTGCCATGTATTTCCTTTAATGCCTTCTCCTTCGCTCTATAAGCTGCTTATAAGTTAGCTTCATACCATATTCTCTTTCCACAGTCTTGATTATTTCTGAAGGCTTCTTTTCTGTGTGGTTCCTCATTTCATCTATTATTAATGATGATGTCATACTTGCTCCCCCCCCATGAACCACTCGTAAAGTATCTTGGGCAGTATGAATGTGGTCTCTAATGAACTTTGTAACGCGTAACATAGGACCAGTCTTCCCCACATCAACTGCACAGAGCTTCCAAGGACACCCTTCAACTTTACACTTTACAGATACATTCTCCTTACTATTCCTTACATAGTTGTGCTCAAACTTGTGAGCAATGCTAAACTTGTAGACAGCTTGCCTAAACTCATCTGCATGTGCAAATTGCTGACCTTCACTAATGATAAGTCCATACCATTTCACATGGATCATGTCACTCATGTCTGTTTCAACTTCCTACCCAACTCCTTATGATTGAATTTGTTCCCGAGGGACTCTCCTGAAGTAAAAATGAAACACCGCTATCATAGGACAAAGGATAAGCATTTTCATCCAAAGGAATGCCACTTAAATAAATTTCTTCTGAAAATCCAAAGCATCTTTCATGCTTGCATATAATTTCCCAAAACTTGTTAGTGTATTACCAAAACTTTAATGCCAAAAACCAACATCAAATAACAAAGAATATTTAAGCACTTACACTTGAGGATCACCCATTTCCACTGGTTCATTCACATTCCCTTTCCAACTTATATACACATGTGCTTTCCTTTCATTGTAACCAAATAGATTTCTCATTTCAGCTTCACTATCAAGATCAATTAGTGTCCTCTCATCATACCTTACTGTATATTTAATGTCACAGCAACTCCAATCATATCCTACCAATTCACATATAATATGTCTTAACTCATCAATTGTAGTCCATTCTTTCAGCATCCTTGACCTTACACCCCCTCTAGTTTATTTAACTTCACCATCATCATTACAAACAAATTTCTCCTCTACATGGAAATAACTAAACAATTCTTTCACATTACTTGACTGAATTTCATTACTCATCTTCCTCCTTCACTTGCAACAAAAAATATAACATTTCATATTTTTTTCATCTCAATTTACATTACATCACTTGTAAAATTAACTTTACATCATGATTCCCAGTTTCTATTAAGGGTTTCCCAGATTCTATTAAGGGTTTCCCAGTTTGTCTTAAGGGTTTCCCAGATTCTGTTAAGGGTTTCCCAGATATTGTTAAGGGTTTCCCACCCATGTGTTCATGCCCCAACTCATCCTTGACACTCACGTAACCACAACCACACCATTTCCATTTCCCTCCCAACAGAATGCTTCTCCTTATCCCAAACAATGAACCCCAACCACAATGTAATCAAATATTGGACAATGGACATGAAGAGAAAATGATTTAAACAATATTAACTATTTACCTTCACTTGCTTCAAGTATTTTTGAGCTACTTCACACACATGAGGAGTAAGCTTTTCTCTTGTTCTTCCGCAACAAGAAGCAATCCTTTTCACCCTGCATTTACTCAAATATTAGACAATGGAGATGCAGGGAAGATGCTGTAAAAATTTCACCATTAACTTCAGCTTTTTCGGCCAACCTCAGAAAACGTTGGGAGGAGCTTTTGTCTTCCTCTTCACCCACCCAGCAGTCCGTCCTTTCCCTCTGCATTTCGATAAAGACGAGATGAAGCGAAGATGAAGACAATGGAGTTGAAGAGAAGATTTTTAAAACCATTTACCTTTACTTCCTTGAGCTTTTCTTAACGACCTGAGCACACGTGGGGACGAAGACGAAGCTTCTGTCTCCTTCTTCCCCAGCCACTTTGTTTCTCTCTCTATGCATTTATTCCATAATGTCAGCTCTCTCTCTTCATTTCTTGCAGTATTAAAGCCTTAAGTCAGCTCTCTCTCTTCCTTTCTTTTTGTGTCAAAGCTTTAAAAGGTAAAAGGTCAAGGTCAGCTCACTCACATGTGCTCAGGTCCTTTTAATTTGAGGGCAATTCAGTTAATTCCTTTAAATTTGGGTATGGACAGATTAGTCAATTGCACTGACTTGTCCTTTTGAAATTTCGTTGTATCAAAGTGTCCTTTATGTAATTTGAGGGTCTTTTTCTGGAATTTTTCCACATTGAAATTGGGAGCACCTCTTTAAATTTTTTGTATTTTCCTGTTTCTTTATCTATCTTTTCCCCATATTTTATCCTGCTGCAACTTAAATATTGCACATTTTTCAAGCTAAATATGAAATCTGACCAATCAAAATACTGTGACAACAAAAACAACAGTTTCCTAAGATGAATGCATTACTAGGAGAATTCAAATTGTTACACTTCAATCAAAATGGAGTAGAGAAGCACCCAACCAAAGGCTTCCTGCTCAGTCATGAAGGCCTTGTGTTGGAATTGTAATGGTACAAGGAAGGCCATGTCAGTTCATATATTAATGCAGCTTGTCTGGTCTAATATTTCTGATTCCATTTATTTAGCTGAAAAAAAACTTCCTAACTTAATTGCAAATTATTGTACCTCTTTTGTTACCCATTTGAAAATCTGGGACATTGAAAAGAACTTTCTCCTCTAGCTACTTGCCTTTTGCAAATGGTCCCCTATAGCTGTTTGACAGATGTATCCATTGGAACTGGATTAAGGCTAATTCATACACAATATGGTATAGAGGAGGGAGGGAGAGACTCAAATATTTTTTATTCAACAAAACAGAATGGAGAATAAGTAACTAATAATAGCTATAACCTTTATTCTGGTAGGGGTACTTATATTATTCCCCTCGCCCTCATTTTGGCATAACTATCTAATGGAAGCTATAAGCTTCTACTGTAATTGAATATTCCTATTACCACGTAACACAATACATTGACCTTACTCTCTATTGGTGATTTTAATAAGCTTTGCTCCTAAAGAAAAACTAAGTGCCAGTCCTAAGTATTAGTGGCTGTTTTGATTTCATTGAGTGCCTAGATTAAGTCATACTCTTTGGCAAGAAAAATGGTTAAGGTTTAATTTTGCTTTGAAAGCTGTTCTGAGAAAGTAACATTGCCCTTAAAGTTTTTTTTAGGAACAATGTCACTTGAAAGTTTTCAAATTGGAACAAAATTTCCCCTTCCATTATCTAAATTAAGTTTGATTGTTAATTGACTTAATAAGCTGAGCTAGTAGGTCTACATGTCATTTACATAATTTTTGTCACTACTACAAAAAGCCCTTTTTATGTCACCAATTAACGTCACTTATTTAAAAATGTGACATTGAAAATAAAGGAGTGCATACAGAAAAGAAACAACATCACACTTAAAATTAAGTGTGATGTTGAAACTTTTCAACGTCACACTTAATTTTAAGTGTGACGTTGAAAAGCACTTTCCACGTCACACCAAAATTTGGTGTGACGTGGAAAACGTCCCCTCCTTTTTTTTTCATTTCCCACCCCCCCCATTTTTTTCATTTCGCGCCCCCCTAAACAAAAACCAGCTCCAGCTCTCCCCCACCCCAAACAAAAACCAGCTCCAGCTCCCCCACCCCCAGCTCCCCCTCCCACCCGTGCCCCCAGCTCCCCCACCCCCCAGCCGCCGCCCCCACCCACAGCTCCCCCACCCCCAACCCATAGCTCCCCCCTTCCCTCCCCCCACAGCTCCCCCCCAGCGGCCCTCAGCTCCCCCTTCCCCGCCCCCCACAGCCGCCCACAGCTCCCCCATCCCCCTCACCCTCCAGCTGCAGGTTCGTTTCTTCTTTTCTTTTTTCTTTTTTTTTCTGGTAATTAAATATGCAATTTCTATCGGGTTCTTTTTTTTTACTTGTTCAAAGTTTTTTTTCAGCTCTGTATTCGTATCGGGTTCAGCTATTTCAATCGTGCCTCCGTTCGCAGCTTCACTTCATCCAGGTTCCTTCTTTTCCTTTTTTTTTCCTGATAATTAAATCTGCTGCCTTTTTTTTCTCAATTGTAAATTGCAAAAAATGCCATAGAATATTTAATGGTTTTGTAAGTCTTGTAAATTGGTCTGCCATAGAATGTTTAATGTTCAATTGTAAATTGGTTTGCAAATGCTGTTACATTGTAGTTGCTGCAAATATTGCATACTTGCCAAAATGTTTTATAAGTCTTGTAAATTGGTTTGCTATTGGTTTTTGTTCTCAAATTGTGTATAATGTATTATCTGTTGACCTGCATTTAGACATTTGCAATGTATGTATATCAACGGGGAATAGAAAAATTAAAAACGTTTTTTTTTAAAAAAAAGAAACCACGTCACACAATGTAAGATGTGTGACGTGGTTTCCTGGAAACCACGTCACACATAATATTATGTGTGACGTGGTTTCTCCGAGCAACTTACAACGTCACACATAATATTATGTGTGACGTTGTTTCTCTGACTTTCTATGTCACTTGTTTATGTGACGTTAAAAGTCCATTTTCCATGTCACTTGATTCAATGTCCCCTGAAAAAGTGACGTGGAAACCCCCAAAATTTGTGACGTTAAAAGTACTTTTTGTAGTAGTGTGTTTTGAGTTAAGGTGAAAAGTTGTCTTGGAAGTTATTTTTTTGGTAATAAACCAAGCGGTATCATCCAGCCGGAAGCCCGAGACTAATCCTCCCGGGGTGTAGAGATCACTAAACGGTGGGTTTTGCCTCTCCCCACAAATTCTTTTTACATATACACCGCCCCAGGATCGGACCCGGGACTAGGTGCTTAAGTGACAAAGGCATCTACCACCTACGCCAGACCTTGTGGGTTGTCTTGGATGTTTTGAGGTAGGAGCAAAGTTGCCCTAAAAGTTTCCAATAGTAGCAATGAATCCCAAAAAGGATCAAAAAATCAAAGAAGTGAAAGCATCTTGTGCAATGAAAAGATAATCAAAGAGACACCCATCTATCTCAGCTCCACTAGGGTATGACTTCGAAGGGTGTTTGACAACATTGTTCTTGACTATCTCCCTTAGTGTGTCATGCATCTAATAATTGAATCTTTTTCTTCATTACTCTTTGGTAAACTTGAGTACCTCCTCCATCTGTCTTCTTTTTCACTCTTGTTCACACAACCAGCTGAACATATTTGATCAATTAAGGGTCTAAATTAACTTGGATAATGGTTAGGGTGTATTGTTATGATTTAGAAACTTCATGTGCAATATTAAAGTCAGAAAACTTTTGGGACAGCATTGCTTCTAAGTGAAAACTTTTGCAACAAATTTTCACAATAAAAATTACATGGATGACACATGGATTCATTGGTTAACTAACAATCAAATTTAACTTGGATAATAGCCGGTACAAAAGTGACACGATTTGAAAACTTTCAGGGCACCATTGCTATTTTAAAAACTTCTGAGACAACATTGCTCCTACATGATAACTTTCGATGGAAAATTGGATAATAAAAAAAAGGATCAAGTCAGACTCATAGACATTAAACAACATGGTCCTAAGTTGACTTGGACTGATAATATAAAAGGCTATGAGAGTCTTGGAAAAAATTTGAGAAAGAATTTTGTAACTATGACTGGCTCCATTTTTTTCCTTCTTCCGAATGTTGTCAATTCATGTATTGTGGCCTGCGATCATAGGCTGGTTTTTTCCCCCTTCGCAGACTTCTTACAGGCACTAAAAAACTAAGAATATTTGAAGCTTTTTGGCATCATTTTCCTGAATGTACAGACATCATCAAAACATATTAGGTAAAAGAAATAAGGGGTTGTCCAGCATTTAAATCCTTTTTTTTGGGTGAAAATTTAGAGTTTGCAGCAAACTCAATTGCACTTTAAGCATACTTGAAATTGGAGCAAATCAATCTTGGGCAATTTTCATGAACAAATTAAATCACTTGGGAAATAGTATCCTTAATTGGCGTCCCTTCAAAAATAAATTCCCATGAAACTATTAATTCTTCCTTTTGAGTAGATCTACTTTCTCCGATACCAAGCATCTATTTGAGTTTCTATAGCACTACAAAAAAACAGTTTATTAGCGATGGAATATATTTCCGTCGGTAATTTCCGACGGAAATAGACGGAATTTCCATGGGTAATCCGTGGGTAATTACCCACTGAAATTTCCGTGGGTAAATTATTAAATATTTTTTAATTTTTTTTGAAATTAAATATTTTTTCTAATATATTATTTTAATAATTACTTTATAATTACATTATTTTAATAAATAATATGTTATAAATATTTATAAAAATTGATATATATATACATATATATAAAGAAAAAATATGATTATACTAATGGGAGTTTAATATTATAAATATAATAGTTTGCAAATAATATCATAGGGTCTTCATATCTCAACTGGTTAAGGCATCAGCACGCACGCAGGAGGTCAGGGGTTCGAATCTCCACTTCGTTACAATTGGAAACAATTTGTGGATGTGACACGTGGTGGTATGTGGAGGTGACACGTGGCGGCAGTGGCCGGCGGTCTGCGGCCACGGCAGGCGGCGATGGCCATATTGCATTAAATTTAAAAAATAAAAAAAAATTACCCACGGATTAGCGATGGAAACTCCTTGGGTAATTTACCCACGGAAATTCCGTGGGTAAATTACCGATGGAACCAAATTTCCGTCGCTAAATTATTTAGCCACCAAGGAATTACCCATGGAATGGTTTCCGTCGGAAATTCCGTTTCCGTGGGAAATCCGTCGGAAAACATGATTTCCGACGGAATTTCTGTGGGTAAATTCCGTCACTAATTCTGTGTTTTTTTATAGTGTAGGACTGCCATAACAGTTTTTAGGAACAAAGAGCAAAAATAAAATGGAATGTGAAGGGTGAAAGCAACACCAAATACTTTCACGCAGTACTATGTTAAATCCCTTAAATACTTTTGTAGGTTGATGATCAATCAAAACTGCAACAAATGGCTTGGTGATATTTTTATGATGTTTTCCAACTATAGCAAAATATTGCTTTTGCATCGGTAGTAGTGTTTGTGTCAACACTCATCTCCAAACATCTTATCTACTCAAGGTCAAAGAAACTTTGATATGCCTCCTATTTCTGTGGAGCAAGCCTCTCTCTTAGACAATACTCCTACTTTATAAATTCAAACAGATGTGTCTTAAGGATAGTCCTCCTAGACCAGAAGGTTTCAATGCTAGATTCTTTCAAAGACATTGGTCTTTGTTCCAAGAGGATGCTACTGTTATGGCCTTTTAGTTTCTAGAATTAAGAGTTTATGTTCAAGCAGTTTAACAAGACCCATATTGTTCTGATTCTGAAAGTTTTCCTGTGCATACAATGAAATAAGTCTTTGCAATGTTTTCTATAAACTGATTTCAAGATCACCTGCAATACCATTTCCTAATGATGGATTTAGTGCTCCAAATACACACTTCTAAGCCTATGAAGAAGAAATTGGCGCTTTAAAAGTGGATTAATCTCATTATGTGACTTGTCACTTCAGTTCAATACTAGCTTCGCTTAAATGGAAGTTTATGTCCCCCAATTATACCTCTAAGACGCATGAGACAGAGATCTCCTTTCTCCTCACACATATATTTTAGATGCTAACGTTATTTCTTGCTTGTTAATTGATCAATTATTTTTCCACTCAGAGGTTTAAGCCATTTACAATCTATGGTGATGACATCCGCTTGCACTAGGACTTGGGGAAAAGGAAAATTTCTTTTAGATTTAAACTAATCTGAGTTTTAATACATTCACAAGTTAAATAACAAATTAGAAATTTGAACACGACATAATCATTATTAACCATCACTTTCATTGTATTATAATATTCAATACACATCTGATATACAACATCACTCATTAGATGTGCTTAAATTTAAAATAAAGTAGTATACACTTTACAAACATTCACAATCATGACTCTCAGAACTTGAACATGTGTATATGTCTCATATTCATTGCGATGTTTCTAAAGTACTGTAATTGATAACTACTAAATGGTGAATAGATATACGATGACACCATTAAATGAGAGTAGATATTGAGAATTGAAACAACCAAGAGGGTGTAATCTGACAATTATGCAGTTGGGTAAGAAGCTTGCATTGCTATACCACAAAGGCCTTCTTGAGCATCCACATTTCTTTGCATCCTTATGTATCCTTCTTCGCCCCATTCGGTTCCCCATGAGTTCTTCACTAACCAATATTCTGTATTACCACTCACACCATAACCAACGGCAGTAACACCATGATCCAACTCAGTGCCACAAGAGCCAGTAAAAATGCCACTTTTATAAAACTGAAAATCAGATCCGCTTGCATCTATAGCCACTGAAACAGGCTGGTTAGCCACTGCTTTTTGTAGAGCCTTCTCACTGTTGGCAGGAACATCCTCATAGCCCTTAATGGTAGCTACATGACTGCCTTCTTCATTAGAATTGCAGGTCCCATCAACACCCTTGTAAGGGTAGTTGGCTTCTGAGTTTATGCCATTGTTTTTTATGATGAATTTGAAGGCATTATCCATCAAACCTCCTTCGCAACCCTGGTCCACACCTGTGTCACAATCAACTAGCTCTTGTTCTGACAAAGAGATCAATTTGCCTGTACTCAACTTAGTGATTCCTTCTGTTGCTGCTACAGCAGAAAATGCCCAACAACATCCTACAATTTATAGTGAAAGTAAGAAAAGAATTACAGAAAAACTTCAGTGACTTGCATCTATTCACCTAAAATGGAGAGAATAAAAAACAAAGAAAGGCATGCGCACTTTTGATGTATGGGACCCCATACTAGTATAAAAAAGCATTTCTATAGCAGGCCTTTTACATTAAGTTTAGCAGGGATGGTGTAGAAATTGTGACTGGTGGCTTTTTCATAAATAAGATGCAAGGCTATTGACTTTTTACACTGGTTCCATATACACCAGTTAAAACAACAATCATTATAGATAGTTATGCAATTTATTTAGTATTTTTTAATAACAATTGGCATGACAAAGTCTTTTTCTACATCGTTTTTGTACTGATGAAGAATATTTGGCACTTCTACATCATGTTACAGAATTGGTGTAGAAATTATTTTTTAACTGTTGTAAAAAGGCTTTTTTGCACTAATTCCACCTTCTTTTTATGTAGTGAAGTTCACTTAAAAGATCTAAATGGAAACTTTCAATTTCAATTAGTCATTAGTTGTGAGGGTTAACAAAAAATATTCTTACCGCATTGGCCTTGGTTCTTGATGGGTGTGACAGCACCTTGTTGTCTCCAATCCACAGAAGAAGGCACATCAGTCACATTTTCATATTTGAAAGAGGATGTCCTTGTTATGGAGGAGCACATATGACCCTTGAATCTATTTCTAGATGTGAATTCTTCATTTGTCAGATCTGCAAATTGATTTACACCTAACTTGTAAGGCTTGGTTCTAGCACTGTTAAAGCCTTCAATGTATTCCACATTCTGTCTGAATATGTTGAAACGCTTCTCCTTTTCCAGAGAATCTCCATACACTCTGCCATGTAGAACCATCCATTGTTCATGCCTCTCTTTCATTGAAGCTTCTTGAAGAGTGCGTGATGAGGCTTGAAATGCCAGCATTCCCAGTAAAACTAGAGCCAATGGAAGAAGAAGACTCTGATATTGAATTTTGAAAGCCATGTTAATTATATTTTGTTAAGTGTGAGAAAGAAAGATTATGCTGTGATGAATTCCAATGTTCTTGAGCTATTTATAGAGCAAAACTCACTGACTTGTAAACCAATCATGTTCTATGATTTAATAAATTAATAAAAGCCTTTCTCTTGGTATTGCCTGAAAAAATGTTATGAATAAGACAAGATAGCTTGTTAAAGTGTTAAAATGGAAGTCTTTGAGAAATGTCTTAAATGGTTAAGTATTCTGATTGAAATTATGATCTTTAAAATTGCAACCATAACTAAATAATGCTTCAGAATTTATTGCATAATGCAAAGATTAGAGTCAACAGATTTTTCAAAGAGATACGACAATCGAATAATGAATACAAAACATGGTATTCAGCAACGTTAAATTTGCATATAATGGAAGAACAATTGTGTTTATTATATATTTATATCACACTTAGCATCTCGCTTGTCGTTGAGTTACATGGAATAGAAACATGTCGTCTACTTAAATTTTGCATCAAATCAACTATGGGTTCATATAATTTGATTGACTTTATTTTTAGTTCCCATATTTTTTTATCATTGTTTTCCATGCGTTTTCTTTACTCCATCCAAAACATTAGTCCCTCTATTTTTCATAAGAACTAATTAGAATTGGACTTAATGGTGCCTAACGTTAGGGGTGTTTACTTTTATACCGTCCCGACAAACCCGTTCCGATTCCGACAGTTTTGGGACGGTTATATCCTGTTCCGAAAATTTTTGGGACGGAACAAAAGCGAGACGGGGCAAAATTATTGACGGGATGGGACGAGACAAGGAATGAGCTTTTTCCTATCCCGGTTTTTTTTCTGTCCTGAA
The DNA here is from genome assembly GCA_037074515.1 of Mimosa bimucronata. NCBI lineage: Eukaryota > Viridiplantae > Streptophyta > Magnoliopsida > Fabales > Fabaceae > Mimosa > Mimosa bimucronata. Next base: position 12,286,640 of record CM073446.1, read on the forward strand.
TGTTTATCTTTTAAACATATAATTGATATTTTTTAAAGATGTAAATAATATGTTTTTTATATAGATATTATTTATATTAAAAGGTATTATCATATTGATTATATATTTCATATAAAATATAAGAATAATATATAATTGTAATATATCTTATATATATATATAATATTTTTATTTTTATTTTTTTTACAAGAGGAGACCAAAAAAAAAGAGAAAGGTAAACTCATTAAACAAATTTATATCCTTTAAAAAAGTAAATGGGTCTCGTAACCATACAACCTCTATTCCAATCCTGATGGGATGGGACAAAGTAGAGAACAGGATGGGACATGTGTCAATTTTATGGTTCCAAAGCCTTTTCCGAGATGAAATAAGGAACAAAGCTGTCCTGTCCCAACCCATGAACACCCTTACCCAACATTACTAATTTGGCATAAACTCCATTAACTCAACTACAAGCATGTCAATTGGCAAGGTGAAATGAAAAAAAAAAAAAAAATAGCCCACCTGTTAAAATATAGCTTGTCTTATTAAACCTTTATTCACATTTTATCTCACCCTTATCACTTGAGTTAGCATTACTTCAAAACAAAATATTTTCAATATTTTATTTCATATAAGTCTATAACAATATGTACGGATTTTTTAAGGAGGTAGAGTTTTTGGATACCCATTTCATCTAAATGTGAATTGGACAAATTTATTCTAATAATAGAATATATATTTATATAAAGAATTTGTTACCGATAATTTATATAGTAAAATTTATTAATATTTTATTTTTAAGTTAATATCAATGTATTATATTGAAAAATCCTGGAAGTTATACAGGGCTTACAACTATGTTGGGATAAGAAGCTCAATAGTACTGCCAATGTCTTTGATTGCATTGAAGCCATTAATTAAATTCTTAGGGAGTACGATGAGTCTCATCCCATGTTGCTAACGATGTTAGAATACTTTAACATGGAGATTAGAAAGTTCTTGTCAAACTAGTAAGCTAAGAAATGTCAAGGTATTGATGATTATTTAGCTAAATCCTCCCATACTATGGAGGAAACTTTTTGTATCTTAGATCAATCGTCACATTTTTATCAAGATGGGAGTTAATTGTGCTTTGTTTTGTCTTTGCTTCCTATTAATATTTGAATATCATATTTCTATTAAAAAAGGTCTTGGGTGTATTAAATCAAATATTATTATATCAAATCCAGTAAACATATTAAGAAATCATTTTCTACTCACTTCTTTTAATTTGTTTTTGTTCGATTATATTTGATTTAAATATATTCAAATGGTTTATTCCGTTCAGTATACATTATTTAGTTCTACTAGTTGGAAGCCACACTATGTTGTTGGTATTTATTCCCCTTTAATCTGAGTGGTAAAATGAAGGAAAGATAAAATACAAAAGTCATAGGCATGATTTTTGAGGATAATGAGGGAGCAATAGACAAAATTGAACTAACAAATAACACAATTTATTTTTGGTTAATTTAGAAAATTTATAATGACAATATTAAATTAATGAGGCAAATGTCAAATACAGGGAGGGATACATCATATGATCATATCTTCTAGTACTTTGAACTTCATATTTCAGGTATAAAGAAAGAGCCTTGCAGTATGAGACCACACTCCTCTTATTCTTTGATCTTTGTTGTTTTCTTTCAAAAAGGTAGACCTTTCAAAAAGCGTTGGTAGAAATCCAATGACTCTCTTGGTTTATATTCTGGTACAGTGTGTCCAGCTCCCTGCATCAATTCATTCAAAAAATGGTTTTAGAAAAGGGAAAATTGCTGAAAAATCCTGCATCACAGGTTTTTTTACCTAAAGATAACTCAAATTTGTTTACGGACTTATATGCAACCGATCTTTTAATTATGTGTAAGACATTTGCACATAAAAGAGTCGTATTTACTAAAGATGAGTTGTATTCACTTAATAAATTTCGTGATATGTACACTCACATGCAAAAACTAGTAAAAGTCACACTTTTCATAGAATCGTGAATATTTTTTAACTCATAACTTGCAATTCACAAGACTCAAGATCTAGTTTTTCAAAACAATATTACGCATGGAAACGAACCTTTATGGTCAGAAAAGTTAGATTCTTTTCATATCCTTGAGTGTACCTGCAACCAGTAAAGAAAATTTAAGTCATTTATGCTTTGGAACCAATATATTCAATGGTTTAAGATTCTAGGTTAACATGTCATGTCATGTTCATGATCCTAACTCTTATGGTTGATATACTCCAAGCAGATATATAATACCATTTTTCAACTCAAAACATAATGACAATTATGTATAAGAGTGATTTTATTATTTGTGTTCTCCTTCATCCCTATCCTATTACTTGATGTAAAATTTCTTCTCACGTCTCACTGTAACTCGACCCAAATAAAAATGAAGCGAAAAATACCCGGCGACTTGATCATTGGATATCCAAGGCCTCCATTCATCGACGACTTTGTATCCAAGTGATCTTGTCCATGCTTCAGATCCAGTGTATGGAACACACATATCATGATCACCACTGTCAAAACCAAGAAAACATTGAATTTAGGTCTACTTATAAATTAACAACAGACATGTCTAGCATCTGCATAACATATTGGTATCCATTAAAAGCACAAGCAAAAAGATGCTGTCAAGGTAAAAGGGAGAAAATAGAATAAGCAATAAAATATGAAGTCACCGGACACCGGATACAACCTTCAATACCCTATTTATAGACCAATTAAGCATATTCCAAACTAGCCTTTTCCTTGTTATTTACCTTATTAACCTCACTATTCCTATTTCCACAAATCAGAAGGTACAAGTAAAACTATATAGAATATCAGCATGCAAGATGTTTCTTCATGATTTATGTGCCTAGTGACATCTAAGCTGAGTGCTACTGCTAAGGTTAGGAATTGATTACAAACACGGAAATTCTTTCTCCATTCGCTTTTTTTCCACCTTTGTAGGAATACACCTAATCCACCCTTGGTGGGTTAAGGCCTAAGCCCAATGAGAATTAGGGCTAATATGTAATGCCCAATAAAAATTGGGGCTAACATGTAATTAAGGAGAGATATGGGATAAATTGAGTATTTTTTCCCTTATTAATTTGAAATTCAAATTATATGACTTTCCAGAAGGGATATGTCTCTCTGTATATTGCTTATAAATAAAGGGGTTTGTGGGAAGAAAGATATCCTTTTACGTAGAAAATAAAACTTTCTGTCTTCCTCTCCTTTCTCTCCTTATCAATGGTGCATCTGCCGTATTTCGTAATTGGGGTCCAAATCGGTGCTCCGATTTCGTGTGGGTACCAAGCGAGTCTACCGGATTCCAGGTACGCCCGAAACCCTACAACCTTAAATACTAGTATCATGGAAAATTAAATAACAGTAAGAAAATTTTCAATTTTTAAAACTTACCTGTATATGAGAGCTCTATATCCTCTGGAAGTAAGGTTCTTGTGATAATTGATCATGCTCCCTGTATCGTGATTGTATATAATGTCAACACATAGATACCACCTACCTACCACACTTTCCTGCTCATTAACCAAGACCACATGTTAATTTTTTTCTAGAAGTGTGTAACACTCGTTTCAGATATGATGTGAAACTGCAAATTATGTTTAAATGCTACATATTTTGTATCAATATCTCTGCTTCTTAGAGAGAGGAAAAAATATATCACCTCTACGGTGTGAATAGCTTTCCTAACTGTTTTATCGTTCAACCATGCAGTTGCAACCTCATCATTCTGAAAGAGAATATTAAAAATCAGATGATGAATCTATGATACAAGTAAGAATAAGACACAACAAAAATACAATGCTCTTCAATTTGCACAGTTACAAAAGATAGTTGGCTATATAGCTAACAAATTCAGAGGCTCTCTGCAACTTTTCTGAATACTAAAGCACAATCACAATGGCTGCACTGGCACTTTTGTTAGATCCATGCCAACAACTCAGTTGAATGCACACCAGTTTCACAAAGACATTAATTTATTAGCTTGTTTGCATTAGCTTTTCAGAAGCCATTTCACGCAAGCCAAGACAATACTCCTTCTCACATACTTACCTCGTATATTGTAAAATCACTTCCATAAAGCTAATTCAAAAAATTGAAAGCAATTGAAATCTTTCCTTCAACTCCTAAGTTGAAAACAAGATGAATATTTGGTATCAGTAAACGCAACATACCACGCACGGAACGCTATTGGAATTGCTAAGTTGAGGCCAAGTTGGTACAATTCCAGCTTTCACAGGAGCTCTAAGTGGCCAAGCACGGCCAAACAACCTTTTCCTCACTGGCAACGGTTTCTCTGTTGCACCCAATTGCAAGAAACTCGACGGTAACCTGATCTTTGATGCCATGTTTTTCTCTGTATTTGTGCCATGGTAGCATGGTTCTAGAATATCATATATGTTTAACCCTGACAAATCCTGAGGAATCAAAATGAACAACAATGAGTACATGGTAATAGCCATATATAAGAGTTTCACCTAACTTTTAGTCTTGTCTATATAGTTTCGGTAAGTATATGGACCAAGTTAAAAATAAACGTGAAGCTCAAGAAAACACAAGAACTTTCAGAGATTTCACCTCATCAACTTTTCTAAGCTTTTCCTCACATCCTTGACCCACTGGATCGTAGAATGTCCCATCACACTCAGCTTGAAGCTCCTGGAATCGGAATGTCCCATTGATAATATAAAACATGTTAAGAAACAAGAAAGCTATATTAACTTGGTAAACACAGAATTTAAATGTCCTAACATATATGGAAATGAATGTTATGGTAAGATGGAAAGATAGAGAAACATAAGGGATTCACAAGGAAATTATAAACAGAGAGAAAGAGAGACAAGAGGGAAACTGAAATGCTTTTAGTTTATTTACCTCTAAAAGGTCATCCAATACAATAGAACTAGGGACTTATTAGAGTCTAAGATCTCCACCTACCCCAAATGGCTGATAATAGATAACTAACTCCATTAATTAGTTTAATTTCCATAACAATGAACTCATGAAAATTGAAAAGGAAGAAATTTAAAATTGTCAATGCAACCATTAGCATTTAGTTTTCTTTAAATTACGCCATAGAAGAACATGAAACTTTGTAATGATACTCAAAAGTCACATTGGTTTTATAGTAATCCATATCATCTTCTCTACTAACTCTTCAACAAAACATCATTATACAATTGACTGAATCTAGAAACTTATTTAGAAATAACACACAAAGCAACCGCCTTTCATCTGTGGGTTGAGGATTCAGTTTTCACCTCATAGAGATCATCTGATATAAGGCCCATCCCATGAGCAAATGGAATCAGAGCATTTCCATCAAAATTATCATCTGTAACACCATTTCCTACCATATAACCCTGCACATAAATAAATCACATCATATTTCAGCCAATTATATGCTTGGAAACATATATTGATCAATTAAGGATAAAGACCTTGAAATTCAGATTGGGCTTTACACCAGCATCAATTCCTGTAAAACATTCAGAAAATGCACCTTATTCCTTATCCAAATACATTGCAACAATTTCAACACTCAAGGGACAAATTATTACCTTTCACTATTTCAGAAGCAAGAGTAGGCACATAAATTCCAGCAAATGACTCGCCGGAAAGAAAAAAAGGGTTGGGCAGGAACTCAGGGAAAAGTTGAAACCACTGGATTAGACAACATCAGAGAATTAATGGAGGATTACTGATTTATACAATTTATGTTTAAATTTTCCAATCTTTACCTTAAGGAGAAAATTGTGTGTGTCAGAGGCAGTTTTTTTGTCTCCAGTTCTGTAATCAGATTCATTCTTGGTGTAAGAAAAACCCACACCGGCAGGAGAATCCAGATATAAAACGTTGGAGACCTGTAATACAAAGAAATTAGTTTATATGCAAAATACTGTTAAGGAATGAAATTGAATCCCAATATGAAAATGGTAGATTTTGCCAAAAAACAAAAATGTTTTTTTCAGAATTAGAAACATCATTCAAGGTTCAAACTTGATACCTTTGACCAACTGTAAGGATTGAGGTGCAATGTGGGAAGATTTCCCTTGGTCTTTGCTGCTTCAAAATTGAAAGGGCCTGAAACACAAGAATGATATGAAATTATTTAAGGGGTGATGCTGATTCGTTTATGGAGGGTCAACTTGAGATTTTATAGGGAAACAGATTTCTAAAATAGAAATTGAATGATCACCATGCTCATAGATGAAGCCATCAAAACTAGAACAGCCTGGTCCTCCATTAAGCCACAGAACCACAGGATCTTCAGAAGGTTTGTTTTCTGACACAACAAAGTAATAGTACAGATTCCTTCCATGACTTTCATCCACTGTCACATACCTTCAACGTTCCATAACAAAAACCACAGAATCAGACATAAGGCAAGTCTTTTTTTTTTATTATTATTATTTAGAGAGAATTGAAAACAGACATTGCAAATATGGGAATAAAACGCAAAATGAGCTAGAGAATCAGAGTGGGTCAAGTTTTTCTTTTCAAAGAAATCCCGGACTCCAAATAATAAAATAAGCACAAAATATTATAAAACAGTAAAACACCAAATTTTTTTAGTGAGACTTTGATTAGACACTGCAGAAATGGGAATAGCGAAGGGGGGGGGGGGGGAATTACCCAAAAGCTATAGAGACACATTTCAAGTCTTTTTTATTAGTGAAAACCACATTCAAATCATAACATAAGCACAAAACAAATTTATGAAAGCTACAGATAGAAGGAGAAGTGATTCTTTATGGAGAAACCCAACAATAAAACCTGAAAACAAGCACAAAATTCTTAAGGGAAAAAACATAATTCATTAAATGAAAATATCAAATATGAACAGTGAATTCACAGATATGTGAACAAAAGCCGAAAGCGTTATATATATATATATAAATTAATATAATGTACCCAGCATAGTGCTTGGAAGGTATGGTGCCATTAAAGCCAGGAATCTGCGTGACAAGGGCATTTTCTGGTGCTGAATGGGTTAAAACAAGGCTCAATAGAATGTGAAATAGAACAGAGAAAAACAAATAATTAATCATAGCCATTTTTTCTAAGAACAACTTGAAAAAATCACGGAGCTCAGAACCCAATTTATAATGATGAAGCTGAAGAATGTAATGATGAGTATGACCCTTACTTTCTTCAACTTGCTAATTATGTGACTAGTCTTTTACTTACAAGGCAAGATTTTAAAAAAAAGAAGAAAGCGGACCCCTTTTTCACTAAAATACTGAGCTGACTACGATTTACAAGGGAAAAAAGTTGGGAAAATTGTCTTTGTGTCCAAGAAGACAAATCAATACAACAAACTCCTCTAAAATTTCAAAATTACTAACAGGTTCAAATGACTTGAGGGTAATATAATGTAGCTGTGAAATTATTTACTCACCCTTATAGATAAAAAAAGAAGCACATTGAACAAAAATGCCTTGATCTCATACTTTTTATTGACAACTAAACTCAACTACTCCCTCCGATCCTAATTATAAGATCATTTTGACTTTTTTTGAGAAATTAAGGATACAAAATTAATCACTTTCAATTGTCTATAGTTGTCTTTTTCCCTCAAAACTAATTTATTCTACTTATAAACTAACCTATAACTAATTACATGTGGCATATGTACAGTGACTTAATTTGCTTCCTTAACTTCCATAAAAAAAGTCAAAGTAATATTATATTTAAGACCGGAGGGAGTACATTAACAACTAATAAGTTAGAGTAACTTGGTAATTTAATAATTATATTATATTACTTATAGGTCCCTTGGATATGTTATTTAAGATTTCAAGAGATTTTACAATATTGATTTCTCCTCCTTAAAATCTGTACGCAAATTTCTCAAAAAAGTTTGCAGTTTTAGTGGAGGAGTGGTATTTCATTGGCCAACTTGTGTTATTCTGAGTAGCCTTAAGCCTCACTTCTCAAGCATTGTGGAGACTTGCTAGAGTAACAGCGCTATTGATAAATGGTTTGTGACAGCCAATTAGTATAGACACGTGTCAAGGTGTCATTTGCTGTTTCATGTAATGTAATAGTAACTGATAAGCTATGGGGAAAACTCAAAAAAGGATGCAATGCAAACGGAAATTGCAATTTGAAATGTTCATGATTATTGCATAATGTAGTTTAATTTTATAGTAATTTTCTTTATGTAGATATATGTATTAATAATGATATTAAAAGAAAAAAACTTCGAGATGAATTTAGCTATATCTATTAGTTCCAATTGTTTTGATTAAATCGTAGTACGTGGGTTTTCCTAATAACAAAAAATTATATGGATAAGATTTTAAAAACTATGTTAGCATTATTAGTAATAAAACATTATATATGACAAAAAAATTTAAGTATAAAATTTACAAAAAAAAAAAAAAAAATTGGTGTAAGTTTTGTCTTGAAAAAGCTTGTATCAATCCATATTTGAAGAAGTTTAACAATTAATTAATTACTCATAAAATACTTATTAGAGTTTATCATACACATACAGTGTTAATAAGATTTAAAATGTTGGAAATTTTTTGCAGTTCAGAATAAATTAATTTCTTAAGTCTTTTTGTTTTTTCTCTCTGAATTTCGTAAGTCTTTTAACCAAGGAAAACGTTAATGTCATGTAATGTAAGTAATAAAACGTGATAAATTATACTAAAACAACAATGGAAAGGATTTAATATCTAAAAGAATATATTAATACTTTATCAACTATAGTTATCTTCCTTTTTTAGTATAAAAAAACTTCCTTCTTTTAATTTTAAGGGTCTTTAATTTAAACTTTCAAAGGTTACTAGCTTTTGTGTAATTGACCCAAATTCAGTATAATGTAACCTTACTTTTTTAATAATATATTCTTCTATTGGACGCATTAGATCATGAGAAAAGTATGTCTTGAGGAGAAAAAAAGCTTGTTTCATAGTCCACTCCACGGAAATTCTCTACATATTCCTAATGTTTCCGTTAATTTACTTTAAATATAAAATTTTAATTTTTTTTTACCATATAAGGTTATAGCTAACGTATAGACTATGAAAATTACTTCAAGTTTACATGCGACAAAAATAATACAACTCATGCGCCAAAGAAAGCTATCATGCAATAAGTGAAGTGATGCAAAATTAGGTTACTTTTTATTTTTATCACTAAATTTTGTACTTTTTTTTAATGAATGTTAGATTAAATATATAGTAAGTTGAAAAAATATACAAGTAATTCCACAACGCAGGTTTGGTTCAATTCTATGCATAAAGATTACAAGCAATCACAATACATATTATGCTTATTCAGGGTATTTTTTATGAAAAGACAAAATGATATTAATTATAATTATGTCTAACAAAACTCCAAAATATAACTAGCGCACATAAATAATAAAATGCTCTATGAAGAACTGATAAGAAATAAATTATAATGGATACAAAAAGAGTAATGTAAAGGGATAATATCTCCTGCCCTGTAATAGAAGAGTGATGATAAGAATTTGGATGTACATGTATGTTGATGAAGCAGTTTGCGGCACATATGATGACAAGTTCTGGTGCGTCCCATGTCAGAGGAGGTTTGAGTTTGAAATCCATAATAGAGAGGCTTTGAAACATTTGTTAAGAAATGGGAGGCCTGAACAAGTGACATTCTTTCAAATAAAGGAATTCTAAGTGGATTACCCTGTAAGCAAATAGAACTTTGACAAAAATGAGTTTTATGTATTTTATTTAAATTTATGTAAGAAAATGTTCCATCCATCTGTGACCATATTAGTTGAAAGAGCATGTGGCTTTGTTTTAGGAGTGACTCTCACACATTGGTCATTAATTGTTTGAAAAAGCCAGTTCATCGGAGTAAAAGAACAATTTTTTATTTCTTTCTTGGTAGTTTGTGGACTATCCATACTCCTTGATGAAGGGCAAGGTTTCTTTCTTTTTTTCCAAATCACATGGATTAGACAAATAATTCCATATATGATAATGTGATGATTCTCCCGGTTGAGAGACAACATAGTATTTATAAGACAACTTTTTAAATATTGAAAATCCGTGGCAGAAATTCTGATATTGAAGCATCCAAACCACAAAGGATCTTGTATAGGGACAATAGAAGAATATGTGTCCAAAGATTCATTATTTATATTTATATCACATTCAAATAACCATTTTTCAGTGACATTCAAATGATGCCTCCTCAGAATATCACATATGAAGGAAAAGCCTCGTTTAATAGTTTCCATACAAGGAGAAGAAATTTCAAGAGAAGGGGTATTTTCCATATTAACTGGCAGAAAAATTCATCTTTGGAGTTCCGTAGATGATGTGATACTGATAGAAGGCTCACCCCATATTTAACCATGTAAATACCCAAAGTGTTACCAGGCCAAGACAAACCACCAGGAGAATTGATCAAGGATAAAGGGGTTTTGATAATTTCATCAGCTTCATTTTGGTGGTAAAATGCAAGAATAAATTAGGGCTTATTCCATGATCTTATTAGATTCCAAGATGATGGGACATGCACTAATAGATCTACAATATAATGAATATCATGGGCCACCATAAATGGTGGTTGATTGGAATAGATGCATCCTTACCAACCTTCCATTTCATCTTACTAATAATGATATCTGCATTGTTACCAATTCCTCTCCACATCTAATAGTTATTTATAAGGCAATTTAATGATGGATGAAGAGTTAAGATCAATATATTCAGCCTTTAAGGTATTTGCTAATAAAGATGAAGGACTTGGAGATATTATTCTCCATATACTTGCTTTGCTAGGAGAGCCTGATTAACAATCTTAATAGGCCTCAATCCTAAACGTCCCGTATCCACCGCTTGAAATAGCAAGTCCATTTCAAAAGATGAATTTTCATTTAATCACTACTTCATACCCAGAAAAAGCTTGTACAACATGAGTTAATTTGGTGACAGGTATATAATGGGATGTCAACACATGAGAGAACATGGATATTGGCAGCAGCCAAAACTGATTTGATTAGGGTAAGCCGAAAAGCCTAAGATAAAAGTTTTACTTGCCCAGCACTGGTTCTTTCCCAATAGAATCCAAAACCTGATTATAAATTACGGATTTACTTCTCCTAGGATCTATCCAAATGCCCAAATATTTTTCCAATTTTGAGTCAAGTCAAAGCTCTAAAACTTTGAGAAATGAGTCTTTGATGAATGAGGCACATTTGGGCTAATCCTAGGAAGGATTGAGATCTGTCGCTAATTTGCCCAGACCCAGAGCATACATATTTAATACCAATTGGAAAGAGGAGAAATTTTCCATTTGCTTTTAAAAAAAATGAAGAGTCATCAGCAGAAAGTAAATGTGAGATGGTTTGAGCATTCTGACATATTTTAATTCCATTCAAATATCCTGATATTGAAGCTGAGAGATCATACACAATAGGATGTTGGAATATAGGATCTACATATACGTAGGTAAAGGATCTCATTGACGAACACCTCCATGAATTTTCCACCCAAGTGGATTAATTTGATCAGTCAATAATGTTTAACAACAGTGCAATGCAAGATTCAATTCAATGGAAGGCTAACAAAAGTCATCAATACTGGCACAGTAAAATAATTCAATTACCTAATGTTGATTACAGCAAGCTAGGTTGGCAAAAAAAAAAAAAAAAAACGATTACAACAAATTAGATAATCCTTATTACATATATAATAATGGATGTGCAATCGAAATTTCACCTTACATAAAAATCAAAGTATAATTATGTTCAGACATTTATATGTTTCGTTTCTTTTTGGCATTGGTAGAGTTTGAAAAGGTCATTTCATATTTTTTTTTTATTTTTTTAGATAAAATATAATTTTTTTTAGTGCCCAAGGTATCCTCAACCCAGACAGGCCAATGACTAATCCTCCGCAGATCTGAGCTCCATTTAAGGGTCTGTCGCTTGCCAATGGGTTTCATTTCATGACTTGTTGATGGCATATCAAACAAGTGCTCAATTAATTCTATTAAATCGTCTATGATTTCTTGAACCAACTCAACGGAAGCATTAATAATTCAGTACCAAGATTAACGTGTAAAGGGGTTTTTATATTTAAGATGAAACTGAAAGCCTATATTAGCCCTTTTTTTATACAGGTCAAATAAGAGGCATACATTACATATTATCACACATAAACACACTCACACATTTTACAGGTTCAACCTGTGACCTCTCCCCCATAGGGAGAGATGGGTACCATGTGAGCCAAGGCTCAGTGGTTATATTAGTCCCTTTCAACAAGTAGTTTGTGTAACATTCCAAAATTTTTAATTAAGTATTTAAAATTGGCGATGGAAGATTAGTTAGTGTAACATTACATTTAATTAGACTTTTTTTTTGGACTAAAAACATTTAATTAGACTTCATTACCTCAATAATCAGAGTTAATTTATTTGATAGATAAATTAATCGAACAACCAAATGAAATTATTTTAGTTTTTATATAAAAGTAGACATATATGATATATCTCATACTTTTTATAGGGTCTTAATTCAAAACTTTTAGAGATCGGTAGAATAAATTATGAATTTTCAAAATTTGTTTTATTATGTGTATTTCATCTTTCACTAATAAGAAAATTATATTGACTTTATTTGATATCATTAAGCTTTTCACAGAATATATATATATATATATATATAAATATTTATATATATTACTCCCTTTGTTCTAAATATAAGACCTAAGGATGTTAGTTAAGTTAGTCAAAGTTAGGGGTGAGCCAAATCAAACCGAAACCGAAAACCGAATCAAACCAAATTAAATTCGGTTCGGTTATTTTAGTTTTCGGTACAAATTCAGTTTTCAAATTTTAGATTTCGGTTCTGTTCTTATGAAAAAAATTCGGCTAAAACCAAATAACCGAAAAAAAATATAATAGTTTTTTAATGTAAATATAATAATTTTTTTTACCTAAGGCTCTTTTATTTACTTATCACATACAGTATATAAACTTAATTTAATTCATTTTTTTTATCTTGTCTTTATTTAATTTAATTCAGTTTTTTTATCTTGTCTTTATCTAATTTATTCCTTTTATAAAGTAATTGTTTATTTTATTTCCCCTCTTACATTCAGTTTTTTTTTTGATAAATTTACAATAGTTTTTTTTACCTTAATTACGGTTTCTAAGTTTTTCACTTTTGGTATTGGGTAATGTTAAATAGATTGGTTTAATGTTTATTTTGAATCTATAAGAATTTTGAATTTTTGATTCTACATTATAGAAAAATTGGGGTTGGAATCAAAATTTCAGTTATTTGAAGAAAAACCGAAACTGAACTGAAATATTTTGGTTATTTCGATTCGGTTACCTATTTTATTCAGTTTCGGTTCGGTAGAAGAAATAGGCATAATTCAGTTTTCAGTTTTTTCAGTTATTACAGAAAATTGAATCGAAATACTGAATGCTCTCCCCTAGTCAAAGTCACATAATATTACCAATACACCATAACAATCTACCTCCATTCCCACCCCACTCTCTTCTTTGTTTATTGTTGAGGAGCATTCATAGGGATAATTTGAGGAAAAGTTAAGAATGATTAGAAAGAAGTTTTATATTTAAGACCAAGCTCACCTAACCAAATAGGTCCCATATTTAGGACTAGAGGGAGCACCACCTCCAGTCTCATGTGAAAAATTAGATCTGTTGCGCATTAGTCACAATATTACATCTAATCCTTAATATAAAACTTATATTGCGGTTAAATTAGTCTTACATATAAGATTTTAATTTATTCCATTTAATTAATGTACTCAAATTAGTTAAGTGACTCTCATATTATACCATTAAGGGAGAATTTCATTAAAGGAACTTTGTAGAAAATTAATTTAAAAGAAGGACCAAAAGATTCTGAAATATCACTTAAGGATTGTGGGAGCAAATTGAAATTAAATTGGGAAGCCAAAAGACCATATTGACCCCACCCACATGGCCACTGACACTCTCTCCTCCTCACACACACACACACACACACACACACACACACACACTAATACTCATCTCTCTCTCTCTCACTCATCTTTATCTCTCTCACACACACTCTCCACTTATGGTCATACAAACAAGTGAAATGGTCATATGAACAAGGGGAAAGCTCATATGAATAACACTGAATAATTACTAATCAATTTACATAACCAATTACTATTTCCAAGTGTCTATCACATCATGAACAATTGTAATGGCATTTTAACAATTTTCCACCACATCTGCAATAAGTGCAATTAAACAAACATATAGCAGGCTATGAACAAGTGAAATGGTAATATAAATAAGGGGTAAACTCATATGAACAACGCTCAATAATTACCAATCAATTTATTTAACCAATTGCTATTTCCATGTGTCTATCACATCATGAGCAACTGTTGAGCATTGAGATTTTCCCTTGTTGATTTTATAGTAATTGATTGTGTAAATTGATTGGTAATTATTGAGCGTTGTTCATATGAGATTTTCCCTGTTCATATGACCATTTCAATTGTTCGTGGCCTGATATATGTTTGTTTAATTGCACTTGTTAAAGATGTGGTGAAAAGTTGCTAAACTGCCATTACATTTGTTCAAGATGTGATAGAAACTTGGAAATAGTAATTGGTTATGTAAATTGATTCATAACTATTAAGTGTTATTCATATGAGCTTTCCCCTTGTTCATATAAGATTTTCCCTTGTTCGTATGACCATTAGTGTAGTGTATATGTGTGAGAGAGAAAGATGAGTGTGTGAGAGAGAGATAGAGAGAGCATTACACAATCATTGGAGTGTGCATGTGTGTGTGTGAGAGAGAGAGAGAGAGATGATTATGTGTGTGAGGGAGAGAGAGTGTCAGAGATACAATTGTTCATGATGTGATAGACACATGTAAATAGAAATTGGTTATGTAGATTAATTAGTAATTATTGAGCGTTGTACATATGAGTTTTCCCCTTGTTCATATGACCATTTCACTTGTTCGTGGCCTGATATATGTTTGTTTAATTGCACTGGTTAAAGATGTGTTGGAAAGTTGCTAAAATGCCATTATAGTTGTTCATGATGTAATAGACACTTGGAAATAGTAATTGGTTATGTAAATTGATTAATAATTATTGAGCGTTGTTCATATGAGCTTTCCCCTTGTTCATATGAGCTTTTCTCTTGTTCATATGACCATTTCACTTGTTCGTGATCTGCTATATGTATGTAATGAAACACATTGTATTAATTATATCAGGCTACAAACAAGTGAAATGGTCATATGAACAAAGGGAAAACTCATATGAACAATACTTAATAATTACCAATCAATTTACATAACCAATTACTATTTCCAAGTGTCTATCACATCATGAACAACTGTAATGGTTTTAACAACTTTCCACCACATCTTTAACAAGTGTCATTAAACAAACATATATCAGGCCACGAACAATTAAAATGGTCTTATGAACAAGTTCCTTATGCCATTAGTGGAGTGTGTGTGTGTGTGTGTGTGTGTGTGTGAGAGAGAGAGAGAGAGAGAGAGCATTACGCAATAATTGGAGTGTGTGTATTGTGTGTGTGAGAGAGAAATGAGTGTATGTGTGAGGGAGAGGGAGAGTGTCACAGAGGCCATTTTTGGGGGTTCAATAAACAAGGGTCTTTTGGTCTTTTTTCACATCAATTTAATTTCACTTAAGGACCCTAAACCTGCAGTGAAAACTAAGAAACTTTTGGGAGCAATATGAAATTAATTGGGGTACTGTGGTCCTATATTGAAATTCTCCCAATAATGAAACCATTTGCAACGTTTCGGTACATAACATATGTTTAGCATCAAGAAACTATCCACTATAATATGTACTATTCAGATACATTTTTAGTGGTTCATGTTGAAATTTTCAAATGATACTTGTTAAAAAGTCATTTTTTAAAGTATATAGTTAATAGATTATTTTTATTTTAGATTATTGTATATATCAAAATAATTTTTTAAGAAATATCAAAATAAACAAATCAAACTCACACTGTTCATGTCACATCTTAATAATTCAGATTTAGGACCATCACCCTTGATGAGCATTGAAACTAATTCCTTGGTTACTTGAACATCCTAATGGAATTCTGGCTTACTGTTATGGTCCTATTTATAAGATAGAGAGAAAATATTTATTGATCTTATTTATAAGTCACATCATTACATTTTTCATATAAATATGTACTTTTATCTTTCATTAATTATTGCGTAGACATTGTCCTCATGGGGTAAGGTGTAGTTAAATTTTGGTAATGTTGGAAAGTTATTAAATTTTAAAGCTATTTAATAAGGTTGATGTTATTCTTAATTCTAGTGAAATATATGAGAAGTGACATACAAATATGATTAGACTAGTATTATCTATATTTTAACTAAAACTTATCTAATATTTTAATCAAACGCATGAGAAACCATTCACATGGAATTTCTTCGTAATGGTATATAATTGCTTGACCATACAAGTCTTTCTTCAATTCCTAGGCAAGTTTTTACTAATATATACACAGACACACACATATATTAGGAAACGTTCACAATTGAAAATAATATATATTGATCAAAATATAAAATTAAATACCTACCTTACTGATATATAAGCTTGATGGTAGTTTAAGTTTTAAAGTGAAGCATAAGAGACTTAATTGTCATTAGGTAACATGTATTTACCAGTAGGAGATAGAGCATAAAGCCTCTCAATCCTAAGATCTTCATCAACCTTGTTGGAGGAAGAACAAGTCAACAGAGAATGAGTAGAAAGAAAACACAACAACCGATCAAGGCGACCAATGATATTGTAAGGATCGACATGTGAATTTGGAAGATGAGAAGCGATTTCATCAGGTGAAATGCCCTTAGAGCTTCCCTCACTAATGATCTTAAAGATGTTGAGCTCAATGGCAGCATTTAACACAGCAAGGTAAAATTGAGAACTTGTTGTAGGTGAATCAACTGTCAACTCTTATAGCGATGCTACAAAGCTTGGAAATAAACCCATATATACCTCAAGTGTAGTGGCATGGATGCCTACTTTGAATGGGTTAGTGATGAAGCTATTGCTGTTATATCTATGATTTAATTCTCAGATAAGGTAACTGAAGACAAATGAACTTTGAATGGGTCTTATAGTGTTAAATTGGGCTATCATTGCTCATTAATGAGTGCATCTCCCAATACTACTAGATCCTCTATATCTTCCCTTGGCAGTCATTGTTTGTGGAAAAAACATTAAAAATTAAATCTTTTCCTCTGGTGGTTAATTTTGTTTAGAGAGTATTACCAAAATCCATTACCACTAGTGAGTAGTTAGTTGAAATGAGAAGAGGACCTCCAAGTTATGTCCAATTTGTGCCACTTCAGAGAAAACCATATAACACCTTTTATTCATTCTCAACGGGTAATTAAGATGTATTTGATTTGGTAGTGGTTTGTGTTTTAAGTTGGATGCAAGTATGATTATTAATTTTTCTACATGGTGGGAAAGTAGATTAGTTCCTCTTAGCCCCTTCTCAGAACAAGATGTTTCTTTAATATGTTGGCTACTTTAGCTAATATGGAAAGGGAAAGAATATTTAATGTTACACATCCACATCCCTATCAAGTTATTGAACAAGCCAAAAGTTTTAATACTGAGGTTTGGGATACTAGGATATATCTTGATTTGGAGGAAGATAGATTCGTTTATGATGGGGAAGTTCCTGTTTGGAAAGCTTCACCAGAAGCAAATTGAACATCAATATTGATGGAGCTTTTGAATATGGATCTCAAAATGCTGCTATAGGCATTATTTGCCATGACTACTATGGCCATTTTATATAGGCATTTGCTGGTAAAGTCAAATCAATTTTTGCCTTCTTGTATAAAGCTTTGGCACTAAGGCGAGCCCTTATGTTGGCACAAGATATGGGCCATGATACGATCATTTTTTTAAATTAGATTGTCAACTTCCTATCTCTTGTATCTTGAAAGGTCTTCCAAGTCTGGGCAAGTGGCAAAGCAGAAATATTTTAAATGATACCTTAAGATTGATGGCATCTCAAGCTAGTTTTTCTCTGATCTTTTTTCCCCGATATGGCAATTGTGTGGCATATAATCTTACTGGAGAGGCTTGTAAATGGATAAGACTTATTGTAGTGTTTAGAAACCCAAGCTGGGCCGGACGATCTGGCCGACCGACTTGGTTTATGGGAGAAAGCTATTTTGGGATTTTTCCATTTTAAATTGCTATCTGGCTGTTATTAGACCGGAAATTACTTTTAGGCAGGATCTCATTCTTGATATTAAGAATCGAACGGCCTGAGAACCCAGAAATGATCAGTGAGAGGATGGAAGAGGGGGAGGAGCGGCAGAGATTGGTCAGGAAAAAATAGAAGACAATAACCATAGACAGAAACAACCCAACATTTATAATACAAAGAAGATGATATCATCGAGTCTTAGCTCCACATAAAAAAGTTGGAGTTGTGCTTAGATTTTTTAGTCAAAGAGAGTCCTTGGACTGTAAAACAAGTTGAAGACGTGAGTGGAAGAGGAGCCCAGAAGAAAGAATAAATAAATAAAGATGTTATGATCATTGTGAAATGTGAAGCATATAATTGCTAATTACCGATGGATATAAAATTAAAGGGTAAAGGTGAAAATTTAGTATCCTACAATATTGCAAATTGCACCAAATATAAATAATAATTTTTGTGTCGTTCACGGTCATCATGAATTAATTTTGTAGCATATATAGTAGCACCATCAAGTAGTCCAAGTTTGACGATTTGAAGGATGAAAATAGGATGAACTTTGACCAGATAAGGTGATATCGTATTGGTAGAGCTATGACATGGCAAATCATTTTGTTAGAGTACATGTGACGTGGCAAATAGTGTTAAGTATATTTCTATTAATGTTTTAATCAATAAAAAAAATGAGTCACATACCATTTATAAGAAGAAAGAACAAATGAAAGCCATAGAAATCTTATCTTATCTCGCAAACATTGAGAGAAAAACAAAGTTAGGGTTCAATTAGAGTGATGCAATGTTGAGAGAGTGGGATTGAAAGTGAGTGTTGTGGAGCAAATCAAATGCGATGAAGGGATTAATCGACGATGGAAGAGCTTCAATAGATGTGGACAACAACGCACATGCTCAAAGAGATTCTTTGAGAGGTACGGACGAAAAGAGTAAATAATCTTCAGAGATAAGCATCGATTGTGGTAAAGAATGGTTTTTTTATCCATAAATAGTGAAATGCCTTGAAGCCCTTGAGTGATTTTGCTACAAACAGCATTAGTGAGGATACTTACCAAGGTTAGTGAAGGTTCTGTTAAGGCCATAATTGGAAGTGTGTCATCTATGAAGGAAAATTGTAATCAAGATTCTTCTAAGGGCATAACTGGAAATGAGGGATTTGAGGAAAACAGTGGGCGAGGGGGTCATGGAAATGAGACGATGGTAGAGGGGATTGAAGAAGAGATTGTAAATGATAATGTAGAAGGAAATGTTGAATTATTTGATAATGGTCCAAGGCTTTCAAATAGTAGCGGAGAAGATTTTAATGTGAATTTTGGAGTTACAAGAGAGGGGAGTAGTAGTAAAGAGGAAGGTGAGGACTATATGGCAAAGAGTAGTTACTCAGTTATTGAGAAGAGTATGGAGGATGAGTTCGCAGATATAGCTGATTGTGAAGAAGATGATTCTAATGATAGTAACAAAGATATGAACTTCAATGAATTTGATGGCCCTTCTGAGAATAGGGATGGACCTGATAAGCTTGATGGGCCAGGAAATAGTTCATTGTTCGAAGTGGGCATGACCTTCTCAAATAAGGCTGAATTGAGGAGGTCAATTGATAGGTATGCTATACTTAATGGGGTTAATCTCAGAGTTGTTATGAGCAACAAAAGGGTAGTGTTATGTATATGTGAAGTGGGCTGCCCGTTCAAATTGTATGCATCCAAAGATGGGGATAATGTAGGGTATATGTTGAAGACTTTGGTAAGGGAACATAGTTGTACTAGGGTATACAAGAAGAGAAGAGCAAGTATGATGTAGCTAGCGGAGATGTTCAAGGAAAAAGTTTAGGAGAAGCCTCAATTCAGGGTTAGTAACATGAAGAATGAGGTTAAGCGTGAATGGAATGTGCATGTCAATATACATAAGTGCAAGAGGGTGAAGAAAATAATAATGCAAGAGCTTGATGGGAGTTATATTAATGAATTTGCAAAGCTTGAAGCATACTACAATGAACTGAGGTTAACTAATCTGGACACAGATGTTTGGACTTAGTTAAGTGAAGAAGAATTAGAGAATGACAGAAGAGTGTTTAAAAGAATGTATCTTTGCTTCAATGCATCTAAGGTTAGTTTTGGTCCTATTAATTTCGTTTAACTCATGATTTACATTAACATTGTAGAACATATTTAACTGTTTGTTCAAACTGGTTCAAGTTGGGTGGAATGGTGGGTGCAAACCATTAATAGGTGTTTATGGGACTTTTTTGAAGGACAAAGCTAGAAGGGTGTTGCTTATAGCTGTAGGTGAGGGTGCAAATGACTTGCTATACCCAATAGCATTTAGGTTGGTGCAAAAGAAGACTGGCCACAACTAGAGTTGGTTTTTGCAATGTATTCAACCGTCTCTCCAGCTTAAAACTAGTGCATAAGTTACCTTCATGTCTGACATGCAGAAGGTAAACATATTGGTCGATTTGTGTTAATGATATGATTCAAATAGGGAGTTGGCTACAAGATGTAGTGTGAAATTTAATGGAGATGAGGGGTATGAGATAGAAGAGGGTCAGGATAGGCACATGGTGTCTCTGAGTAGGAAAATGTGTACATAAAGATTGTGGGATCTGACTGGTATCCCCTACCAGCACAGTATATGTGTAATGTGGGATGGAAAAATTGACCCTATGATTCAGATTTCTTGTTACTATCACAAGGATACCTACATTAGCACCTATAAAACCAAATTTGAACTAGTTAGAGGCAAGAAATTCTAGGATACAGATTTGTTCGCTCCAATGTTGCCTCAATTGATTACAAAATTACTTGGAAGACCAAGTGTCAAATGGAAGAGGACAAAAGAAGCACAAAGAAAACTTAAAATCGGTTCTTATCAGTCTCGCAGCCAAGGTCCATCACAAGGTTTACAAGTGGAAAGGTTTAGCAAGATAGGGAGAGTCACTAAATGTACCTTCTGTTGAAAAGAGGGCCACAATAGAAGCACATGCAAAGAGGTAAACATAATTCTTAATTGTGTTTTTAATATGTTTTGTTTAACTTAATAGCACCACTAACATATGTCATCTTCATAGGCACCCCTATCCACCAAGACTCGGCCTGGTCGTCTAAAGTAAAGTGTAGTACCCCAACCTCGTCACAACCAAACCCACTACCCCTACCTTAGTCACAACCAAACCCACTACCCCAGACTCACAGCCCTGTACGGTTGCAGTGTAAAATTAGATGGCCAATGTACAAATCACAAGTTTCATCTGGTTTTGGAATTGTTGTAGATAAGGAGACTCGGAGAACTGTGTACAATGTATTGTATTCTTCATTCTTATGGTTTAGTGTGTTTGTTCTTTTATAATCTGGTTTGTATATTTATTTTTGTTTGATATTGTTTATCTGGTTTTGTTGTCTTTTGTAGCCTGGCCTATGTTTAGAGATGATTTTGCAAGAGGGTACAACAGAACATTATAAGCACCATTACTTTGGCCCTCGAACCAAGTATCCCATTCCTAATGAGAAACAATTGAGGATATCTACCTCTAAAGCTTCCACTATAGCTGTTGGTTCAAGGAAGATAGAATTCAAAGGTGAAGACCCCTCTGTTGGATCACTTCCAGTTAAAACAAATGGACTCATGTGGAAGGGGAAACCAAGCGTCTCCAACTCCCAACTTCAGAGGCAAAGGGTGATCACAAGGAGTATGCAAAACGCCAACAAGTCTACCATTTAGGATTTTATTTTGGGAAATGTAATTTATCTTTTAATGAAGCTTAGTATGTTGAGTTACTATGTATTCTAGATGTTGACGGCATTAATTATGTGTGTTTTGATTCATGACATATGTATTTTGGAATGGCCATTAATTAGGTATTTTTAAATGGTAGTTAATTAGGTATGTTGGATTTTTGATGCTGGAATGGCCATGAATGTTTGCAATCTATCAAATGGTCATGAATGTTAGGACTTTTTGAATGGCCACAAATAAGGTCTTTTTGAATGGTCATGTAAAACTTTGTTCGTTTTATTCCCAAATAATATATGCTAATTTACAATTACTATTTGTTTTAAAATTTTTGCAATGCTCTCTCCCCAAAATGTACCTTAAAATTGACAACATAACTTGCTTCTCAAATCAATTAGGTCTAAATTTAAATTCAATTAAACTCATGCAATTACTTCAATGCTGCAAAATTTCATGTAAATCATATTTTTTTTCTTTTCATGTAAAGCAAATGGCCACAATATAACTATTTATTATAGTCTTCATTAAAAACTCATATGATCTAAATTTATACTCCCTCCGGTCCTAAATATAAGATCACATTTAAAATTCAATTTGGTCCTAATTATAAGATCCTTATCCACTTTGTCTCATATATTTATCCATCTTTTCCTAAACTACCCCTAATTATATGCAATAAACTCCGCCTCCTGCCCTCCTCCATACTCTTTTTCTTTTCAGCGCCTCCTCCTTACACTCACCAGTCACTGCAACCATTTAATTGTTTTTCCGCGTAAAATCAAATTAATTATGCTTCCATGCATTGTTGCTGTGCATATTCTTACCTATAAGAAAACAATTTTTAAATAATCTTTAATAAAATGATAAAATATTAAAAATAAATAAATAAAATTGAAATTGCTCAATTTTTTCACCAGGATCGTTTAAAACTGCAATGAAAGATTATTTGGAAGATGAATTTATCTCTAAGAAAATAAATAAGGTAGAAAAATGAAATTTTATACATGAAAAATTAATAAGGACAATTTAAAATTGCAATATAAAAAATTATTCAAGTGATGGATTCATCTCTAGAAAAAAAGCTAACAAAGAAAATATAGAAAAATGAAATTAAAATAGTGCTCAGTACATATGAAGCTCATTGTATCAACATATGGCTACATCAAACAACACGGATGAAATATGAAACCGTATTATTCACTTCACATCCTCCATTGAGTCATCCAGTACATTGTTCACTCCAAATCCTCCGTTGAGTCGTCCAATATTTTGTTGCGGGTATGAATTACTAGAGGAAAGCAAAAAAAAAAGCATCATGCACACATATTATATATAAAAACAAAAAGAATAGATAGTCAAAACAAACCATTATTCTTCCTGAGATTACTGTTGTTACAGCAAACAAAAATTAATTCCAATTATGCAGGACCACTTGAATCCAAACTCCAATACTTAAGCCATGTACAACTTCAACAGAATGGCAAAGGCAAAATAGCAGCCATGATAAACCTAAAAGGGAAGGAATAAATGAATAAAAGTTTAAGGTTATCACTAGAGCGACAATCATGACTTTTTCTACAAAAAAAGAAAAAGAATTTTGAGTCCCAAATAGATGAAAAGCCCTTCAGAAACTATGAAGCATAGGAATAATTGATTTCAAGTGTTTCCCATTTGGTTCAGCCTTCTTGTCTTCTACCGATATATGTTGTATTGTCTTATCAAAATTTATTTGGTTAATTGTTGGAGGAAACAAAGATATATATATATATATAGGAGAAAAGTCAGAAAAAGATATATACTTTCATCAGAAGGAGGTTGAGGTTATGGGGTCAAAGATTTCTCCTCAGTCACATCTTTTGGAACCTCCTCCTCATGCGGAGGTGGAGGGGGTGGCTATGGAGATCCTTCAAAAGAACAAAACAAAAAAAAAACAAAGAGGAAATAAGTCTCACTCCTCCAGCTTCTTTGCATCAACGCCTCAAACAACTTGAGTGACAACATAACATCCAATTTACTTTTTGACCAAGCACTAGAATTAGTAGTTCAGACTTAAAACGCTTTGCTACAGAAGATTGACTACTTAACAAAAAATAGACATCTAGTACTAAAATAAACGATGCAGCAAACTTGAGCTCCTGTTCCATAACTCTAGAAGTCAATTAACAACTTTTGACTACTTAACAAAACATAGACATCTAGTACTAAAATAAATTCTGCAACAAACTTGAGCAAACAGTTAATTGTACACCTACGCACACATCTTAACTAAAAGAACAAAACAGAAAACCTAGAAGAAATACTTGAAGAAAGGAAAAATTACCTCAAATACTACATCACTTCTTGTACTAACTTTTGATCACACTTTGATTAATTGGGCAATGGACCTTCCCTTTCCATGACTTCTTTTCTAATATATGGAAGATCATATTTATTACAACCTTTGTTCTTCATGATTTCTACCATGCAACATTGAAGTGTTAAGATTATTCTGTTAGACTTAACAACTGGGAATGAATCAAATGATTTAATCACCCCTGTCATCAAATCATCTATTGTCTTTGGTGTTTCCCTGTATCGTAAAGATTGTATACTATTGAAGAAACCCAAATCTAGAATATTCAAGTCAGGAGAGTTTGGAGGTTGGTTCATCAGGAGTATGCAAAACCCATCTTCTGTGGCAATTCGAGAGAATTCATTGTCATTTGGATCAACATGACATCTTACATTGTCCTGTTGAATATAAATTGGTTCACCAATTGAATCTCTTGGCCACTTTTCTTTTATAGCAGGCAAAACATGTTCAATAAGAAACTGCTTGCTAACTTCTTTGGTAAATGAAGTTATAGGTTTTGTTACCAGTGTACCTGCAAGTCTATTAACAAGAAGCTTTCATTGCCTTTCGAATCAAACCTTGGGCGGGTAATAGCAACCAAAAACATGACCTTTCCAATAAAGTTTTGTTCTTCATAGTACGTAATGGATCATCTTCTCCTGATAGCATATAGTAGTTTACATTCTTTTTAATCATATAGAACCATTTTTCATCTATATGCACTATGCTTTGCATACATTTAAAAGCTATATCTCCTTGAACTGAACCATTTTCAATCATAGACAAACAAAACCGTAGTCTAGCACAACTCTATTCTCTTCCCTCAAAGATGGCTTAATGCCATTAGAGCGACGTCCGATGAATTCCTTTTTTTGAATCCTAATAAGTGATGTTTTGTTTATATTCAATGCACACGATAAATCTCACAAGGTGGTCCTCCTTGAAAGAGGAACCTGAAGAAACTCATTAGAGTCAAGTTCAACTCTCTTGCGACCACACTTTTTTGTTTTCTTATGACACACGTCATCCCCAACCTTCATCTTTTAATAATGACGTGTGATAACACATATGAAAACTAAATTTATAGATGCAATCTTCTTTACAGCCCCTCTAATCAGTTTCCCATCTCTACTATGGTTCAATGTAGATAGGAGATAGCTTTACAGTCTTTATTAAACAAGAAATTACGTTGTTTGCATATTTCATTCTGAGTTGTACTTGTAGATCCTATCAACCAGTGAAATTAATAAAAATGAAAGTACTCACATACTATAGAAAAGCTGTACATCCAACTAATGCATGCTATGGAAATGTTGATTACAATGAGGTAAGGCATTCATCATATTTAAATGACAAAACATTCATTTAATATGCATCAATTGCATGGAAAAAAACTCAATATAATACCAGAGTAAGTCAAAAATACTAATCAATTCATACATTAGTGCATACCACATAGATATTACTTATCACTGTCAACAATAAACTATGATCACAATAATCACAATAAGCATATTCAGGCTTTTTATATAGATTGAAATTCTGGAATATATTTTAGACCAGAATAAATAAATGAAAACAATACATAAACTCTGAAAAAAGCCTAGAGTAAAGCCTGTATCTTTAAGCTAGGTAGGCAAGCCGGAATGGAAAAATACAACAATCACAATATATTGAACATGATTTTAGTAGGTACCACTAGTTTCAGATGCATGAATGTGTTCCTCCTCCATTTGTTGTTCAACATCATGCTTAATGTCTGAAATTTCCATAGAATAACCTTCCACTTCTTGAAAGTAATCACTAGGCAGTTTGTTTAGGTCTAGGAGAAACTCACCTGAAAGTGATCTCTCTCAAAGCAACATAATTAGTAACCAAATTAATGACATTAAATGAAGAGATCACAATTTTGGTATGATAAATTGGAAAAACAGAGAGGTCATATAAAAGGCTAGACATGGCACTTACAAAAGTAAAGGTGAAAAATATAATTTATAGAAATTGAAGTATTCATGAAAGTAAAGAGTGACTAGCAGTTCCATTGCAAATATTGACTAGCAGCTTCACATGAACACTAAAAAGTAATGCCTTCTACTTAAAACTCAAAAAAACAAAATGAGCATAAGAAGAATAATGGGGCAATCAAGATAAGAAGCAGCGCAAAAGAATTTAAAATGATGAAAAAACCAGACAAGATTCAGCAATGTCCACAATGCAACAATATTAGGCACAAAGTTTTGTTACTGCAGAACTTTCTGTGGCAGATTTTCCTAGACATTTTAGTGAACTTATTAGGTTGATGCACGTTCAAAAAATTTCCCTTGTTTGACAGATTTGTTCTGCATATTGTTGCAGAAAAGTTTACTGAAAGGCCACTCCCCTAAGCTACCTGTTTGGCATCATTTACAGCTTTCCTAGAAAAAATTACTTTTCCAAATAACTCCCCAAAAAAATGATTACAAGTTTCACCACTAAGCAAGAAATTTATGAGTGATGCCTGACTCCAAGTGTTCTCCAATTTATTGTTGAAAATGGAACAGTTCCCTCTTAGCAGGACAAGGGTGTATCATGAATATTCATGGATATATGACACAAAACTAGAATTCTTGCATGAAAGCTGGAGGACTCAATGGCACTTTGAGTATGTAAATGTAATTTTGACTTCTTGTTTCTAGTTGCTAATGGTTCTATACATAAATCTTCTCATATGAATACTGGTTGAGTCCAGGAAATCCCAAGACATCAGAGAAATCATCAGTGAGCTTTCTACAAGAAACTTTACAAGTGAGATTAACACTGTTGCTTGACCAGAAATCCCAAGGAACTAGATTGATTCTTTTTTACTTGTACACATTTCTAGTATAAATATTCAGAAGTTCTTTTATATTTTTGAAGAGTATTAATTTTGGTGCCTTGACTTACTATTTGTTTTGATTTAATCCCTTGACTTTGTAATTGGTAGGAATGCACAAGAGGGGGGTGAATTGTGCTAATAAAAAATTTAAAGAATCAAGACATTGAAAGTGCTGGCTATCACCCAAGAGGGGGGGTGAATTGAGTGATATGATAAAAACTTAAAATTCTCTTTTATAAAACACTGTGAAGGTAATCTTTAAAATCTCTTTCTGTTTATCACAGAGTATTTCAAAACTGTTAAATGCACAAGAGATATATAAAGTAGATATGCTGGAAACTAAGAGAGTTAAGGGAAGAGATAATGCACACAGAATTTATTCTGGTTCGGTCAACCCTGACCTACATCCAGTCCTCAGGCTCCACCTGAGATTTTCCACTATCTTGTTTAAACCGGGCACAAGAGAAGCCTACCACAGGTTTTACGAACACAGGTTCACCTGTCAACCTTTTCACTGGTTTTACAAACACGAGATCACCAGCCAACCTTTTCCACTGGTTTTACGAACACGGGATCACCAGCCAACCTTTACAGAGTTTTAGAATTTTTCTAAACACTCCCCCTTACTACCCGTAAGGTTACAACCCTGTTCTTAAAGCACCAAGCTTTAGAACAACCTCAAACAATAGAGGATTTTATCAAAGTAATAAGTTCACTAAATGAACAGATTGTGATAATCACTGAAGTACAAATGAATGTATGATGAAATACAAATAAGAGCTTAATAATCTGAACAATGAGTGCTCTAGCTCTTCTTTTCTTATACGCTCATCTCATCATTTCTGGGCTCACTGATATGTAACTAATACTCTGAGCAGAGCCTCTGTTTTCATAGCTGTTTGCGTCGTATGTGTGTAGCTTGTATGACGCTCGTCTAAATGCTCCAGATGTCTTCAAGTCTTTATATATGGTCTTATGTTTATGTCCGTTGGAGACTTGGAGAACTAGCCGTTGATGATTTCTTTCTTCTCTTGCTTCGGCTATGGAGACTGAGTAACTGTAACCTGCTGCTACCTACTCCTGTACTTGCTGTCAGCTTTTTCACTAGCACTAGCTCCCTTTGCTATCGCTAGCTTGACAGTGTAAAATCTGCACTTTATAAACAATGTATTAGCTCAGCACGTATTGTGCTATCGATAGCTAACAAAGCTATCGCTAGCTTCATAGTGTAAATCCAGTACTTTGCTAAACAGATAAACATATAATGCACAGCAGATGTTATCGCTTGCTTAGTCCATTAGCTCAATGCATCAGTTTATTAGTTTGTCTAAGTTATCACAAAGAGCTTTCTTCTATCGATAGCTAATCTCATTATCGCTAGTTACATGTTTGCTCATTAGCTTAAGGATACTGAGTTATGAATATTCTGTTATTTCAGGTATCCTGATATCGATAGCTAAACGCGTTATCGCTAGCTAACTATGTTAACTGATCTAACATTCTTCCCTGAGAATTTATTCATGTTATCTGAGGGGCTTTAGCGATAGTGATCTATTCTTGGCTTGCTTAGGCTGGCTCTACTCATTCCATTAGCTATAGTGAAGGCCTTAGCGATAGAGGTATTGTTTTTTTTTTCATTGAATTACTGCTAAGTCCTCATTAGCCATTGATATCCTAAGCTTTCCAGATTAGCGATATGTTCAAGCTTATCAATAGAGAATATGTTACCTATTAGATTTTACTTATTCATTGCTGAGGTAACCTACACTCTTTTACTTAGCCATTATGATTCTTATCTCAATTCATTCCAGACTAAGTTACATGCTCTTATTAATGCAAACTGAGCCTATGGACATGTTATGTGATCATATATGCAATGCTTCAATCACAGTAAACATATAGCAAACATAATATCATAGACAGTAGGAGATAAACACTTTATACATACTTTTTGCTTCCTACTTTTAACTCTATATTTGACATCATCAAAACTGAGCATATCCAACAGACATAGACCCTTATACTGGTTCAGCCCAAACTCTTGGCCTACGTCCAGTTCTCCAACCTCCAGTTGGGTTCCACTAATTCCTTAAGATTCAATCAGGCTCTTGAGTGCCTTTACAAGTGATTGCACAGCAAGAACTCTCTCTTACTAATCACTCCACTTTACAACTTGTAAGAATACATCCTACTCTTAAGATCCCACTATCTTAAGAGCAAGCCTAACTAGAAAGGTGATTACATAATACTTGTTCACTCAATGAACTGATTGTGATACACACTGAAGTACAATAATCAATGAATGATCTTTTCTAAAGATTGGTGAGTATTGAATGCAGTAAGTATGACTGATGAGAATAATCAATGTGAACAATCAATTGTTTTACCCACTTCTTCATCAAGGCTTCTATAGTGGTTTCTAGAATTCTGCCCGTTGATGAAGTTATAGTCGTTGCTTTATCCTGGAGGAGAGATGATCATAGATGGAGTGTTGAGAAGAATGTGTTCTCGGTAGCATTAACTCCATTGTACTTGGTTTGCTTTAGATCCTCTCTATTCATTAATTGCAGAACAGAGTTGTTGTGTCAAACGGCTCTTAATGGCAGACTTATGTGTCTAACGATAACTTCCTAAAATAGGTCTGAACAACTTTTACACTTGAAAGCTTAAAATAGGTTGACCATTCAGTTTGAATTAAATCTATCTCCACTTCGATCATAGGTCTCTGATCGATCACACATCGATCATGACCTGTATCACTAAATGTGAAGTTAGAAAATACCCTGCCTAATCGATCATAGGGGGTCCCTGATTGATTAGAATTTTTCAATCGATTACACTCAGATCACATTCAGATTAAAGCCATTAACTGATCGATCATACTTTGTCCTCTGACCGATTAACCTTCTCTGATCGATTAGACTTGGATTAGGATTGAATTACATTTTAAGGTATTTGATCGATCACAGGAGGTGCCTGATCAATTAGGCTTATCCAATTGATTACTCTAAGTTCTACTATTTGTTCTAATCGATTGCACTGAGTCCCTCGTCAACCAAGATGCTTGCTCAGTTCCTTGCCACAAAACTGACATAGCTCACGAAATTCGCGCCAATCTCCCTGATAGGATTCATGTCCTCATCAAATTCCACACGGATAGGCTGAACATTTGTCCACTGACGGACAATAATGTCTTTGAGCTTCATTGGACCTCTTCCCTTTTTTCGAGGGGGATTGTTTTGTTGCTGATTGTTAGAATCATCCGTCATGATGTACCTGTTAACAAATCAAAGATGTGATGAGTCATTACAAGGCAACAACTTTCACAAAACCAAAAAAAAACAATAACAATACTTAATACATGATAATTCAAAAAGATTCTCACTTTAGGTGTTATCCCATATCCCCTTACAATGATCATTTCTAAAGGCAAATTGGTCGTCATCATCTATCAATTCGGATTCACTTGGTTCAGGTGGAATTGCGCACAAAGGTGGTATCTCATCAAGATCTAAAGTAGGAGCATGATCCTTTTGCTTTTTACTTTGCAAGACTATGGACAATTTCTTATTTGCGGGATCCGTTACATAGAACACTTGTTTCGCATGACTTGCTAAAATAAAGGGCTCATCTCTATACCCAACCTTGTGAAGATCAATTGAGATCATACCAGTATGGGGTTCAATCACAACTGTGCTATTATTAACCCACTTACATTTGAAGATTGGAACTTTGAACTTGGTGTAACTAACTTCCCAAATTTCTTCAATTACTCCATAATATGCCATGGAAGCCAATCTTGGGTTTTTATCTTTCGAACTGGAGAAGTGCATCGCTTCGGCTACCACCATCACGCCACTGTTTTGCATGGTGCTGTTGTTGTCCTGAGCCTTAGTGTAGAAAGAATAACCATTTATGTCAAAAGAGCCCCACATAACAACCTCAAAACGCGGCCCTCCGGCTAACCATGTTATTGTATCCGGCCCACCGGTCTCCTTTTCAACATTCTCCTTGAACCACCCAATGAATGTCCTATTATGCTCGTTAGAAATCTGCATGTCACTCTTTTTCGGGTTCTTTTCTTTCAGGATCCTCTTATGCTCATCCAAATAAGGTTGCACTTCTTCCATATTATTCAAGATGTATAGGTGTGCTTGTAACACCTCTTCACGGAACATAGTCTTTACTTTGACGCCCCGTACCCCCTTACCGATCCCATCTTCATGTCATGGGTTTTCCTCAACCCTTTTTAGATACTATTTGCAAAAATCCATTGCCTCCTCAACTAAGTATCTTTCAACAATTGAAGCCTCAGGTCGATGTGAATTCTTGGAATACCCTTTCAAGACTTTCATGAATTGCTCGAAAGGGTACATCCACCTTAGATAAACAGGGCCACAGATCCTTATCTCCCTTACCAAATGAACAATCAAGTGCACCATAATATCGAAAAAGACTGGAGCAAAGTGCATCTCTAGTTGGCATAATATAATGTAATGTAACCCTCATTTTCCAACTTGTCTAGCTTTTCAGTGTCGATGACTTTGCTGCAGATCGTGTAACATCCTAAATTTTAAATTACCAATAAATGTGTATAATTCCAAAATTTAGGAAAAGGCAATAAGGAGTCATTTAAAGTTCTCAGGTGTCTCTAGAAAAATACATTAACTTTATAAACAAATTCACAAGTTTAAAGTATTTTTGGAGGATTTTAAAACTGATTTCCAATATAAATTAAGAAGGAATGATTGGGTATTTATTTCTAATTTACAAAATTAGGGAAATTATTTTTAAAGCTTGAAGGAACTTTAGGGGAGATAAAATTTCCCAATCTAACATAAGGGTGAATTTTAGGAAAATAATAGAATCTTTAGGGCCTTAATTGTAAACTATTTCAAATTAGAGGGTAGTTTAGTAATTTTTCCCACCTAGCAACCCTAATTTTCCCTTTCTTTATATATATACATATTCTTCCTTCTTCCTCATGCACGCCGCGCATACACACACTATACCTGTTCCTTCTTCTTCCTCGCGCAACACACACACACACACACACACACTCACTTTTCTTCTTCAAGGTCCGCCGCCTCTCTCCCATCAAATCCCTGAACCTTCTTCTTCTACCTCGCCCCCAACCCATTTAGTATTCATCACCATCTTCACGCCCTGTCTCTGTCGATCGAAGAAGCTGGAGGCAAAGGGATGGTCGGCCAGAGTTCCACGGCATCGTCGACGCTGTGAGGGCTTCTCTTCCTCACCGATTCATCATCTTCACATCCATTCTTCTTCCTCTGTATATCTGGCCGAGAGAGAGAGAGAGAGGGAGTAGCGCTGCCAAAGCGAGCACCCGCCGTCGTACGCCGCCGCTCGTTGCCGCCATTCGCCGAGTTCGCTGCCTCCTCTCCTAGGAGTGGCAGCTCCAATTTGTGCATCTTCATGCTATATAAGGCAGTACTTGAAGGTCCCAAATTTTCCATATGCTTCAGCTCTCTTGATCTTTTCGGGTAAAGGATTTATGTACCTATTGTTCAATTAGTTCAAGCTATACTTTTGATTGGATTAGAGGGTGACATGTGGTGTTATGGAAATTTTGTGTGGTTGCATGCATTGAATATATACCGAGTATGTTTGCTATGTTTAAGGATTGTTTAAGCTAATAATTGTTCTTAGGGTATTAAAGAGATTTAATCAAATGAAGTTAGATGGAAATACTAAAAGAGTGATGAGATACATCTGCAAGTGCATTAGAGAGAGAGATTATCTTTTGGTTTAATATGAAGAATTTGCAATGGATGGTGATTTTGAAATTTATAATTATACTAGTTAAGCTTCGGGATTTGAGAAAAGAATTTCATGTAGTGATTAGCTATCTTGGAAAAAAAATACTAGTGAGGTTAAATGGGTTAGATAGGGTATAGGCCCTGATTTAGGAAATGGGATATTTTTAGGCTTGAATTTAACTTGTTGAGCTATTAAGGTTTGGAAAATAAATTGTGGATTAAGGAATTGATTTTTGAGATTGAGAAATAATTGGAGGATGTTTGGAAAATTTTATTTAGGCTTGAAATTGTATCGGTTGGATTAAAGATGAATTTTAGATATAAGGAGGAGGATTAAGGGGTAAGAGTATGATTTAAATTAAGTGAGGTCAAGAAATGGGTAGTTAATAATTTAATTCCAATGTATGAATTTGTTTTGGTAGGCGATTAATTATAATTATATGTATATTTTGTGTAGCGATTGAATTGTCTTGAGTTAGCATGGGGGAGCTGCACTATTGTGAGATTGGTGCCAGCTATCAGGTAACTACTTCTGTTTGTTTGCGTGTGTGTGTGGGTTAGTGAGTATTTGAAACTTATAATTTTGTGATTGGCTATAGTTTGATGAACATGAATTTTGAAAGCTTATTTTATAATATAACCTGTTTAGTGGAGTGTGTATTTTTAAATGGCATGAAGGTGTGAATTTAGAAATTTATAGTATTTATTATAGATATCTGCGTGATTGAATCTGAGGATTTCTGGACTGGACTTTGTGTCATATGTTGAATCTGTACATTTATGATGTGCTGTACTGAATTGTGTGAACACCGGATAAATAAAGAAATAAAAATGCCATCGCGCGATGAGGTTCCTTGTAGGCCCACAAGGACTAATTAACATAAAATGGAAAGACGAATTGGGGAGAACGCCCCAGGTCTCAGGCGAGGGTTGTGAGTCCCTACTGGACCGTATAATAACGGTGTTATTGATTGTTGGATTTTATTTATCTGTATATTGGTTTGCAATATATGAATGTGAATATGTGATTTTATGTGTGATTTATATGAATATGAATATGTGATTTTAAGTGTGATTTTGAGGAACTGTCACGTGACGATAATTTACGTGGAAATACATATTATGATATTGCCTTGCATTTAAATGGTAACTGACTCATATATCCAATTCAGTTATACGTAGTAATACTCCACTGAATACCTTGCTAGCACACACCGCACGTAGGTGAGCAGTTAGTGGTTACTTGGGTCTACCCCCATTTTATCTATTTGTACAGGTCCTAGCAACGAAGTAGGAAACCAAGGGAAGGATCCGGAACCGTCTCACTAAGCTAGTGAGTTCTGGACTGGTTTGACGGATAATATTGCCACAAATAGGGATTCATATCACTTGTTTTGCTTCCGCTTATATTTCCACGTTGTGCTTCTTTATTTTCAAATTGAGGATTTCTGTTAGAATAATTATTTTGGTAACTTGTTATTTTGTTTCTGAAGGACCGGTCTAAACTTTATTGGTGTTTTGACTATGTTGGTATTATTGTGGACTATTGGGATTTTGCATGTTTTGAAAATGTTGGATGGTTGAGAGATTTGAATTTATGATGGTTTTAGTTATTTTTCTTGAAAGTGTTTAATGGTCAAATATATTATTGGGTGTTTGTGAATGGGTTGATTAGTCAGGTAGTAGGTTGTCTTTATTTATCCATGTTAGCCATTGTTGTATTAGAGAAATTCTTTTCTAACATGGATAATCTTTTGTTATATTATGTTAAATTCTTTTCTAACCATGATAGCCTTTTAATATTAGAAATCCATTTTCTATCATGGTTAGGGTATTTAATTGGTATTTTTATTCAAATGACGAAAAGCCTTTTCTAACTATGTTAGTGTTTGTTTTGGTAAACTTCTTTTTCTAACATAGTCAATAAATAATTTTATAAATTGTTAAATGGTAATTTAAAATGTATTAAAAATTTATAATTAGGTAGCTATTATTATAGATCGCATTGAAAAACATACACAGTCTTGCTATAGTCATCCTGACATCATCTTACATAATGTCTCTTATAGCAATTGGTAAGAATTGTTGCATCAATACATGGTAATCATGTGACTTCATTCCCACCAACTTCAAATCATTCATAGACACAAGTCTGTTAACATTGGAAGAATAACCCTGCGGAACCTTGATCCCACTAAAACACTCACACAGACTTTTTTTCTCCTGTTTGGAAAGTGTATGAGCAGCAGGTTCCATATAAGCCCTTTTGCCATTTTCATTGACTATAGGATGTAGCCGCGGTCGTATGCCTATTTCAACCAAGTCTAATCGAAGCATTGAGTCCGTCCTTTGTCTTCTCCTGTATGTGCAACAGTGTCCCTGTTAGAATCTTAAGTTTTGATGAAGACTGATCTATGAAAAATATCGCTAATAAGAAATGATAATCTTAGCAGTCCAATAATGAATGAGTATCCTTATCGCTAAGTGTATCTGTATAGCTAATTGAAAGAAAGGAATAGCGAGTGAAGACTTAGCAATATCAGGGTTAATATCTATCGCTAAAGTCTCCCTCTATCGCTAAGCAAAGGTTCCATCGCTAGAAGTTCATTGAGCTTATAAGTAGATGAATCTAGCAGATAAATGAACTAAGTCCCTAAATCAGCTAGTGATAATAGAATAAGCTATCGATAACCATAAGTGCTTCAGATAATGATCCTTCAGATAGCTAGTGCCTAAGAGCTAATGAATCATGAGCTGATATATTTGCTTGCGCTAAAATGTTTATCTATCGATAATGGGATACCTTGAAGTTCTGAATTCTTTGATAATTGTATCCTTAAAGCTAATAAGCAAATCTAGTATCTAGCGATAGTAGTTTGAGCAATCGATAGAAGAATATATGCTGATATTGTGCTTTTTAATCAAAGAGAATATGCTATCGATAGAAAGCCCTGTTATTCCTTATCTTCATCTCATTGAGCAAATAGATTAAGCTTGCGATAGTAACCTCTGTGCTTTATATGACTATCTGGTTAGCTAACATCTCTAAGTGCAGAAATTATACTATGCAGTTAGCGATAGCAAAGCATGCTAGTGCTACTGAAAAGCTGCTATAAAAGTACAGGTGTTCAGAGCTCACAGTCTAGCCTACTCTACGCATAAACAGTTAAAGCAAATCTCCAACGGCTAGTTCCTCAAGTCTCCAACGGACAGAAATATATCAAACTCCATATAAAGACTTGAAGACTTCAGGAGCAAAAGAGAACGAACACAGCGCTTACAACGCATACACGAAAAACAACGAGAGATGAACAGGGCTCTATACAGAATAGCAAATTTCTCAGACTGAGGGCATTAGAAAAGAAGAGCTAGAGTTATTCTTTGTTCATATTATTAAGCTCTATCTTGTATCTCATTATACATAACCTTGTTCTTAAGTGTTTATCACAATCTGTTCATTCAGTAAACTTTATTATTAAAATCCTCTTCTGTTTGAGGTAGTTCCTTAGCTTGGTGCTTTGAGAACTGGGTGGTAACCTTACGGGTAGTAAGGGGGAGTGTTTAGAAGATTCTAAAACTCTGTAAAGGTTGGCAGGTGAACCTGTGCTCGTAAAACCTGTGGTAGGCTTCTCTTGTGCCGGGATTAAACAAGAGGGTAGTGAAAATCTCAGGTTGAGCCTGAGGACTGGATGTAGGTCTGGGTTGACCGAACCAGTATAAATCTTGTGTGCGTTATCTCTTCCCTAAGCTCTCTTGATTTCCAGTCTATCTTTCTATATCTGTCAGTCCATTTCATACTTTGAAATATTCTCAGTAAGAGTTTAAATAATTCAAAAAGGTTTTATTTTTATCCTATCACCCAATTCACCCCCCCTCTTGGGTGACAGCCAGTTCTCTCAGTCCCAACAAGACTATCACCAACATTTTTCTCCACATGCATCACATCAATAATGTGCCTCATATCGAGATATCGCCAATAAGGTAGATCAAAGAAGATTGACCTCTTCTTCCAAATGATCTTCTTAGAACCGATCTTTGTCTTCTGTTTCTTACCAAATACCATACTGACATTCTCAACACGGCGGTAAACTTCCTCCCCAGTTAAAGGGGTCGGAGCAAATCTGTATTTAGATGAGCCATTAAAACACTTCTTTAGTCTATGGTAAGGATGGAACCGATCAAGAAACCTCCTGTGACCGAGGTAGACGGTTTTTCTTCCGTGTTTGAGATAGTGGCAGTGTGTGTCAGACTCACATATAGGGCATGCCATAAAACCCTTCACACTGTAACCAGAAAGATTGCCATATGCAGGGAAGTCATTTATTGTGGTAAACAACATAGCTCTCAACTTGAATGTCTCCTGCCTATAAGCATCAAACACATTTACGCCTTCCTCCCACAACATCTTCAAGTCCTCAATCAAAGGTGCCAGGTAGACATCGATATCGTTACCAGGCTGTTTCGGCCCGAAATCATCATTGACATCATCACATACTTGCGCTTCGTGCACAACCAAGGCGGCATGTTGTAAATGACCAGTAAAACTGGCCAAGCACTATGTGTGCTACAGAGACTCCCGAAAGGGTTGAAACCATCCGTACACAGTCCGAGATGAAGGTTCCTCGGCTCACCACCAAATTCAGGAAACATGGAATCTATCTTCTTCCATTGAGGAGAATCAGCAGGGTGCCGAAGATATCTTCCATCGGAGATTTTCTCATCACAATGCCATCTCAGTTTCTTTGCTTCTGCCTCATTTGCAAACAAGCGTTTAAACCGTGGCACAATTGGAAGGTACCACATTACCTTCAAAGGTACCCCTTTCTTTGATCGATCATCATCACCAATAGCATCCTTCCGCGGCTTGTACCTCGGAGCATTACATTTTGGACACTCTTTTAGGCCTTCATACTCTTTCCTGTATAACACGCAATCATTAGGGCAAGCGTGTATCTTCTTATAGCCCATACCCATCTTGCTTAGAACTTTTTTAGCCTTGTACATACGCTTCGGAAGCACATTGCCCGCCGGGAACATATCACTCAAAGCTTCAAGCATCTGTGAGAAACCCGTGTCCGCCAACCCATTTTCTGTCTTTATTTTCAACAATTTCAGGAGGTCAAACGAGTATACTTAGTACACCCCATGAATATATGTGTCTCTGCATCACTCTGCAACTTGTCAAACTCCTGTACCACAGAAAACGACTCCGCCCCAATGTCATTGATCATGTCGTCCATTCCATCATCACAAACATCATCCACCGTTGCTTCTACATTTTGTGATGGGCACGCATGTACGGTACTTCCCAATTCCCCATGCCAAAGCCACTTCTTATAACGGAGATTGATCCCATCACAAAGAAGGCGATCCCTTATATCATCAACGCTCTTATGATAAGCATTTGCACAATTCACACAAGGGCAAAGATACATGCCATTCTTACTAGGCACGTTTCTTTTACAAATTCAATAAATTTTTCCACACCCATCTGATACTCTTTAGTGGTTCTCAATGTATGCATCTAACTATGATCCATTCTATTAAACCTATGCCATTTCCAACAAGCTAGTCAAGTTTATCTCACTACATTATGAAGAAATTGGCATGCTATGCACTTAACATCACTTAATGCAAATTTTTTAAAAAAATTGGCAGAGCTTCCTCTTGTAAATGTGACATCCAAAATTACATTTACAATCCAATTTCAGTTCAGTAAATACAAAATCATACAATTACTAATTCAACACCAATCAACATATACACACTATTCCAATCACATACCACAAAGCAGTTTCTTTGATTACTTTAAGCATTTAGATTGAATCACACTAATATTCTCAGAAAACCAAACAGCCTCAGCATATTCATAGTTCAAGTGATAAACACAATCAGTAAGAAATGAAAGCATAAACAAGATAATTTTCTAACTGTTTTAGCTATTAAGTTATACTGTTTTAGAATAAAAGAACAAATTCAATAATAGTACTAATAGTAATAAAATTCAAGATAACCAAAATGGAGTGGAGAAATTGCTTACTCAAATGAAGTCAGACCCAACACTGAAATCGCAGCACCAAAATGAAGTGGAGAAATTACTCAACTTGTACTTAAAATGTTTCTGGAAAAGCAGGGGTTTTGTTTCTGGTCCTCCAAATTTAAATGAGTAGATGATAAGCTAGAACATGAGCACTAAAGTCACCCATCCTACAAACAATAGTGTAATAATACGAGGGAGATTAAGAAATGAGAATGAAGGCTCAAAATAAAGAAACCAAGTCAATAAATGTGACCACAACAAGTATCATGTTCAAACAACTCAATTCGACATATCTTTATGCTTATAACAGCCTGTAAATTCAAAATAGTAAAAGACACTCTGTACTACAGTAATAGACTAAAGTAAAGCTCAAGCATTCAACAAGAGAATTTTGTTTTAATCATTCTAAATTCAACAATTATTATTTTTATGTTAATGCAACAAAAATTGCACAACGAAACCAAAGATCAAATGACTATTTTATTAATCAAAATCAACCTGTATATTTTAAACAATAAATATTTTTTTTAACAAAGCACAAACAGATGTTGATTTATTTGTCCTTTAAGTAGAACTTAAATGTTTACAGCAACAAGAACAAGTTTTGATAAAACTTAAAACCAATAACATAGTAGTCATTACTTCACACCAAAATAACATTTATATCACAAAAGTCAATTTGACAGCAAAATTACTTCTTTCCAATGCTTAATAAGCAACTTCTAAAGCTCAACATATTGAATTTATATATTCACAACAACACTGCCAAAGTCTTTGCTAAATAATAATTTTCTCAAAAAAACTAAAGTATAATTAGCTTGTATCTAAGACATCACACTATCTTTTAACAATAAGGCATATGATTTATTATTATCATTCTTGCAGCAAAGCAAAGCCAAATATTGAATTCATCATCCTTAAAGCGAAACTTAAGCACTTTTAGCAACAGAACAACTTTTAAAAAATTAAAAGCATTATAGTTATTGTTTCACACCATAATAACATTATTCATGCAACAAAAATCAATCTGGGATCAAAATTACTGAACACAGCAAAAATTCATAATTTGTTTAGACCTATTTCTAAGAAACAACACAAATTAAATCAGAAAAGAATTGAAGTAGGAATGAAAAGGAAGGGCTTACCAATCAGAAGCGAGGGGGAGCTGAGGGAGCCCGGGGGTAGCTGGGGGGAGAGCAAAGCTAAGGGATGGGTGGGCCCAGGGGGAGTTGGTGGGGCTGGGGAGCTTGGGGGAGGTTGGGGGCGGAGCTGGGGGCCGGGGTGACCTGTGGGGGGAAGCTCGGCCTAGAGGGGGTGGTTGGGAGGTGGGGGAAGCTGGGGGGCCGGGGGGAGCTGTGGTGGGGAAGCTCGACCGGGGGGCTATGGGGGGAAGCTTCGGGTGGGACAGGGGGAGGTGGGAGGAAGCTGGGGGCCGGGGGGCTGGGAAGCTGGGGGGGCCGGGAGGGGGAGGTTTGGGGTGGGAGCTTGAGGGATTTGGAGGGAGCTGAGGGGGATTATTTGGAGGGAGCTGGGGGCGGGATCTGAAATATTGGGGGGTAGAAACAACGTCACACATCAAAAGATGTGTGACGTCATTTTTTATTTTCAACGTCACACATGTATATGTGTGACGTTGAAAATCAAAAGGACGTCACACATAATTTTATGTGTGACGTTGAAACTTACGACGTCACATATTTATAGTATATGTGAAGTTGTTTCTCCTCCGTGTCTGACTTATTTACAAAAATGCCACCGCGTTTTTTTTCAACGTCAGTTTTTTATTTATCAAACATAAATTGGTGACATAGAAAGGGTTTTTTGTAGTAGTGTTTATTTAATTATTACGTCACCGGGTCGACCAAATGGTCAAATCGAATGGACCATTTGAACCATGACCCATTGATATTTCTAGCTTACATCTGGTTTGACTTTTAAAACATTGTCTTATTGGGTGGGTTAACACACCTCATCTTCTTTGTCCTCCATTCTAGCAAAAGATGTCATTAACTATATCATGTCATTAGACTCTAGTGGTTCTTATCACCCAATCTAATTTAGAGGCTAATTTTTTTTTTGTTTTTCTCTATTTATTTGGCTTTAGTTTTAGTCAATTCCAGTTTTGTAATTTATTACTTCTATTTAATAGTCAACTTTGTACTTTGCCTTTTATGACTTCTTAATTAATGAAATCTAGATATAATTGAACAAAAAACACATTATTTAGATTTTAAGGGATGTTTATATATGTTTGAAAAATGGATTAGATGCTTTTGTTATTACGGGATGGTTGGTGCATTTTACCAAGAAAACGTATATATATTAAACATTTGTTGTAGTTTACTGTTCATAGAGCCAAGCCATTCGTCTTCTCTCTCTGCTTTTTACTGTTCTTAAGCCGATGAATAATGTTGGCTTCTACATTGGCTTGAGCTACAGTGCTAGCAAAATATAATGGATAACATGGCATATGTTTTGGTCCAAAATATAAGAGATAACATGCAAAAGGCAAAGGAATAAATGTATGTTTTTCATTTCTGCCATTGTATATTAAATAATGAAATAAGAGAAGAGAAAATGTGCATAATAAATGAGTGAGGGTAAAAATGGAATCTTTATTAAATTTACCCATAATAAATGATTCCAACATGTTTAATTGGTATGTGTAAAAATGTTAAATCCCTCTTATATATTGGACTAAAGGGAGTATGTTTTCAAAATAGATGGAAGGTTTCTATAATTAATATAAAATATAGAGGATGTTGGTGCATTTTACTCTACTTTTAATTATGGATTAAGATAGCATCCTGAAGTATTTTCTCAAGTCTATCCATAGTTTTAAAGTATTTTATTGTGCATTCTAACACCTTATGATATTTTTAAATACATCCAACACCCTAAAGAATTTCTTACAACTTGGTGTTGGAATGCATAAAAAAATATTTTAAAGTTTTGGACGTAACCTTAAAAATAATTCATAGTGTTGAATGCAAAAAATATTATCTCAAGAATTTTTTTTCGTGAAGTATCTAGTATCCTGAACCTACCCCATACTCGAGAATAAAGAGGGTACAACTCCTTACCCGTTGAACCAAGTGTTTGGTGCTAAAAAATAATTAAGTGTTATACTATATAGATCTAATGAGCTAATTTAACAACGAATTGTTCAGGAGCGCTTGGCACCACAAACTTTTCAAATGACCTTAAATACCCATGAACTTTGAAGTATGGAGCATTTTCACCACTTCCGTTTACTCTAAAATTAACGCCGTTACTTTATAAAAACTGGGACCCACAAATTTGTACACATGGCATACATTACTTTGACCATTGATTTTCCATTCTACATCAGCCATCTTCTCACTAAACCGCATCCTCATGAAGCATAATCCTTCTTTGTCTTTCCCTTACTTGCCAAGATCCACAACGACGACTATTCATGCATTCCCCTTAACCAGTTTGGCTTCACTTATTCCAGCGACCTCAAGCTCAACGTCTCCAAGATCTTCCTCTCTGACTCCAAACTTGACCTTCCAATGTTGCTTTCTTCCTTTGTACCCTAGATTAAACCGTATACTCCTAAAATCATCATCATCAAATATGGAAATATTTGTTAATGCTTCCGAAAAAAGAGAACAGAGGATGTTAGGAAGTAAGAAGGAAGAAGATTGATGGCGTCGCCATCATCATCAAATACAGCAAGATACAGACGGAATGAATGGAGGGTGCCTCTACTAAGATAACCCAGCTATGAGGATGAGTATGAAGTTCAAAAGAAGTATTGCTTTTTTAGTTCGTCAGCGCCCTGATGGATAACATGGATGAAAGGAAACTCGGCAAAGAGGTTTTATGGATGCCAGAAGTAGTACCAATTAATTTTTAAAATGTGAAATTGTGAATGATCGATTGGGTGTGGATGTTGATTCTCGAAGGTGATTTGTGAACATTGATAGGATGGTGGTGGGTGTGGCTACTTTGCTTGGCATGATAATGACTTTGGTGAGAGGGCAAATACTGTCATTAAAGAGCTACTTGATGATATTGATAGACTATATGATGAGAATAGCATGCTTTGAAGAGGAAAAGATGAGCGGATCTTGTTTGAAGAAGTAAGCGCGATTCATGGAGAAGGGAGGAAGCTAAAATATAAACATGAG
Organism: Mimosa bimucronata; assembly: GCA_037074515.1. Classification (NCBI taxonomy): domain Eukaryota; kingdom Viridiplantae; phylum Streptophyta; class Magnoliopsida; order Fabales; family Fabaceae; genus Mimosa; species Mimosa bimucronata. The sequence continues at coordinate 12,329,832 of CM073446.1, forward strand.
ATGAATGATATGAAACATAAACAAGGGAAAATAAAGTTTAAGATAGCTATGTCATTGTTATTGATTACTTGGATCTAGTTGTTTGTCTGTTATGTAATGTGAATCAGATGTTTAATGAAAGTATGTAGCAAATTTTGGTAATTATTTAGTTACATCAATATTTCTTTCCCGACTCAAATGCCTATATTTTTTGGCATACCTGTTGGAAGTTCCAGAAAATTTGTGTGATAATATTCCATGGGATAATCAAATGCCTAAATGATTTTGAACATGAACAAAGTATTGGGCATACATATTAGAAGTGATAAACAAGTGTGGATCATGAATTAAACTGCAATATTAAATCTAATTTTTAATTATTAATTCCATTAATAATTTTTTGTTAAAAATGTAATTAACTTTATTTCAGCACTACACAAGTATAAGTTGCTCTAAAAAATAATAGAGACTAATTAAGATGTACTCTTCTGGTCCTATTTATAGGGCATTTGTAACAAGTTTCACATAGACAAAGGAAAACCGTAAACCGCATTAAATCTGCCTTAAAATATAAAAACTTTCCAACTATACCCCTAATTAATAGTTTGAAAATAAAAATATAAAATATATGAAAATCAGCAATTATGGGTTGTGTATTCAACAATCCTCCAATAAAGACAAATGAAAACCGAATTCCAATGGTTGTCCAAAAAAAACCAAAGTCCAACACGCCACCTTCTGAGCTAGCCAATGACTTTTAATATCCTTAACCAATCAACCAATCAGATTTTAAAATGAGGATGGCACGAATCATTGATGTGAAACAATTCTTCATCAAATAATTTGGCTAGATCTTATAATAAAATGTAAAAAAAATGGCAGTATTTGATTTTAAATATTTGTAGACTATCAAAGAGAATAACACCAGTATAAAATGGCTATTATTTAATTACTTACCTTCACCATGCACGTGGTTTAGGGAATATACAAGAAGACGTCTCCATTCCATGGAAGACCACATGATCCTACAATACTATTCCTTATATTTAAACACCTTGCCATTTTAAGACATCTAAGGTGAAGAAAGTGAAGGTGCAGTTGGGTTCGCTGAAGGTGCCTTTTCTTTTGAATTGAATGCAGAACTAGTTTTGTCTCTAGATGTTATGGATGATGTGCTTGTAGATGCAATTGTTGAAGAGAACAATAACACAAACTCCTTTCATGAGAGTAATACTGATGCAAATTCAACAATTAATTACCAACAAAATGCAATCACAAATGTAGAACTTCCTATGAATGAATCTCAAAGAGATGGCAATATAGGAGGATTAATGGGTAAGACCTCTTTTTATGTTCACTTTTAAACCATACTAAATTATACTCCCTCCGTCCCACAATATAAGGTCCTTTTAACCGAATTGCGGGTTCCTAAAAAATTAGTTAGAGTTAGTTAAAAACAATAAATGTGTAGGAAATATACCATATTGCCCTTATTTATAAATGAGTAAGAGAGAGGGTAATTATGAAAAGAAGATGAAAGAGAATGTGTGGGAAAATCAATGCATGGGTAAAATGGGAAAATAAGCATTTATTACTCAAACAAAATCAAATAGGACCTTATATTGTGGGACAAGATCATTCAAAAAAATGGACCTTATATTATGGGACGGAGGGAGTACTTATTTATACAAACAAGAGAATCAATGAATGAAATAGACGAGAACGTTGCACTTAGGACTTGTTATGCCCTTCCTTTCTACAAACACTATATTTATTAATACCACCTTTTCTGGTGATTTTTTCTGGTCCTGTATGTGTAGATTGAGCACTGTGGGTGCCAGTTGCATTATTCTTTCTTATGGTAGCTTCTTCTGTCCTCTTTCTTTTGGTTGGTGGTCTTCCCGGCAATGTAGAAGATAGTGGAGGCTGATTGGTAGAAAACTATCCATGTCCTAAAATTGCTAACCCTTAACTGGTTGATGTTTAGTCCTGTAGCTTGCAATATAAGTGTCCTTGTGGTCCATCGTGAGATTTGGGTTATAGGATTTATTTTGGCATGGTACATTGCAAAAATATTATGTTGGCATGGGATTCCAATTAAATCCCATGCCCTTCATGTGCATTTCTTCTTAGTAAGGTCCACTGTGTGCATATCCTATTTCTCAATCACTTCATATCCATCATGTCCAATAAAGTGTACTCTACACATAGTAGCAATTATTTTATTGGTTTCAAACAAGTCCAAGGACTTAGGACTAAAATTTCCTTTCCAATTCATAACAATGTTATCACTGTTAGCCCATTTTTCCATTAACTTAGTCCTAATTCCATCAAATATCCTAATAACTGGAAGATATCTATAGTCACATATCCAAGAATTAAGGCTTTTACTCATATTGTTGTCTACTACCCAAGATTCACATCTACCAGTGAAGTAGGCTCTTACCCAAGCTTTTGGATTGTATGTCATTGCTGCCTTAGCTAGCTTGCTTATTCAATCATCCAAGAGCTTTCAAGTTATCCTTGAATTGTTCCTCAAATGTACTCCATGCACATGAAAAAAATTGCTTCTTCATCACATTGCCCCTCCATTGTTTGCTTCAGTTGGCATAAATATGCCTTGCACATAGCCGATACTCAGCCATAGGGAGCACCTCCCTCACAACATTTGTTAAGCCCTACAAATTAACAACAAATTAGCTCGAAGTTTAACATTACATTAAATTTACAAAAAAATAATAAAGTACCTTCCACATGTTTGACATTATAGTCACATGAGCACCAATATCAAGTTCAAGAGAGGATCGAAGCCATTGAATGAACCAACTCCAGTTTAAGCCATTCTCCATTTGACAAAGGCCAGATGCTAAGGTACACAAAGAGTCGTTTGCATCAACACACATGGTTGTTAGCAAAATTCTTTTAGCTTTCCCTTTTAAAAACGTACTATCAACCCCAATAAGAGGTCTGCAACCTTGTTTCCATCCAACCTATGGCAGTATACAAATGACATTAGTACAAATATTATTTCATCCAAACTTACACAAATCTATCAAAACAATCAGACTACATACCTTTGAAGTATTAAAACATACATACATCCGTTTGAACACGCTCCTTCCTTGTTTTAAGGCCTCATTGCTTATCTCAACACTCATATGTGACCCCATATTTGATATGCGAAGTTTATTACAGTATGCTTCTAACTTGCCAAATTCATCTATAAAGCTTTCATCCATGTATTGTACTATGGTCCTCTTAGCCCTCTTGCACTTGTAAAAACTCACATGGACCTTCAAGTCATGCTCAATTTCCTTTTTCATGTCAGCAACCATGAAATCCAGCTTCTCTCTCACTTTGTCCTTGAAGTATTCTGCCAGCCACTTCACACTTGCTCTATGGTTCTTAAACACCCTAACATAGATGTGATCATCCCAAAGAGTCTTCACCTTGTATCCTACATTTACCCCATCTCTAGATATATATATAGCATAAATGGGTAGCCCTCCTTACAAACAACTTTTACTAACCTCTTCTCACTTCTTTTTATTTTGACGTTAACACCTTTAATAATTGCATACCTATCAATAGCCTTCCTAATCTCCCTTTTGTCCACAAAGGTCATGCCTACCATGAAAAAAAGTTAGCTCTCAAACACATCTTCTTCGACAAACTCTTGTTCATCATCTCTACTTCTATAAAACTCTTCACCCAATTCAAGATCTTCATCATCCACACTTTCTTCGGTGTCTGAGCTTTCAGTTTCTACCACATAGCTCTCATCCTCATTGTTATCAAGGGCACTATCATCATCTATGGTTGCTTTCCCTTTATCTCCAACAACCGCATCATTCTTTTCTTCCTCACCTGCATTTTCTATCCATTTTTCTGTAAGTTCATATATCTCATCATCTAACTCAACATCATATATATCTTCAATTACATCTTGCTCTACAACTCCCTCATTCACTTCATGTGCAACTCCTTCATCCACATTCACATCCCCTCTGTAATTTAAACTTTCCCCATACCTACAAATACTTTTAGCCACACTGCTATATCCCTCCTGCAACCTTTCTTTTCTAGGTTCCCATCTATTCTTTGTCAATACACACAATTCTCTTACCTGGTTCAATAGCTTTCCATGCCTCTCTTCAACAGTCTCTTCTATATTTTCCTCTCTTTATAGCTCCGTATTACCCTCTATATTGTCTTCAGTATTTCCATTCATATTCTCGACAGTCTTTATCTCCGTATCTCCATCCATGGTCTTCGTCATTCTCTCTTTAAGCAAGCAAATACACAAATAAATAAGGGGCTTTCACGACATTCCACTATAGCAAGTAAAAAACAATTTATTTGCACAGATCGATACTTATAGAGATTCTCGTGTCGCTTCTTCCGTGCCTTTGCAAGATTCCCCTGATTGACCCCACTTCCAAAATAATTTAAGACTCCTCTTACTTTCTATCTCGCCTTTTCGAATCAAAAATTCAGTTTCAGAGTCGCACCCTCCCATTCACCTCTCCACCATTTTGCTTCTTCGAAATCGAGCACCTAGGGTTCATAGATTTCACTTTGGTTCAATCGCCCTTCAAATTACTTCTTTTTAAATTTACTTGCTTTTCACCACCTTTTTTTGTTCTTTTCTTTTTATTTTTTCAATTGCTTTTCAGCTTACATTTTTGCCACATCAAAACTAATTGACCACCAGGATTGTCATGTCTTGCCAAGTCACAATTTTGGGTCAATTCATTTGAATTCTGGTCAACTTTCAATGATATAACAGAAGTGGTGAAAATGCTCATTGTTTCAAAGTTCATGGGTATTTATGGTCGTATGAAAAGCATGTGGTGCCACGCGGACTAAAGGTCTATTGTTAAATTCGCTCTTTCACCCTACTATATATTAAAAATTACTTTATGATATTAAGCAGAACCTACAAAATTCTTCAAATACTTGAGGGTGCCTTTAGGCCTGAATCCTTTAACTTATTCTTGTTTCTACCTGGGAAAAAAACAGAAATTCTTGTTTCTACAGTCAGTTATTCTTCTGCGATTCACACGTCAATAACATATTCTTATGCGATTTTGCCAAACCGATTGATACTGCAGCAAACTGCACAACCTGACAAATTGAAAACGTGGGCCCCACACACTATACCCAATAATTCATCATTCATCATTCTCCAACTCCTCGCTGTTCCGAAGCTGTCACAATTGTCTACTTCTTACGCTCCCCTTTCTCTTCTTCTTCTTCTTCACCCCCAATCCCAAAACCCTAATTCCACCCACCATCTCCTTCCAATTTCAATGATTTGAGACACCCAATTCCACAAAACCACCAAAAGAAAATGCTTTCCTTCGCTTTACTTCGGTTTTTTCTCCTTTCTTATCTCTCGTTTATCACTGTGCTTAGTTCGAATTCTGAGAAATCGTCTATCTATGATGTTCTTCACGCCCATGGACTCCCCAAGGGTTTACTTCCAAAGGGTGTGAAGGAATTTGATGTAGATAGTGAGGGTCGATTCTGGGTTCATTTGGATGAAGCTTGTAATGCACAGTTCGAGAACGAAATTCGCTTCGAGCGAAACGTTACGGGGACTATGAGTTACGGACAGATCGGGGGGTTATCGGGAATTACGGCTCAGGATCTGTTCCTTTGGTTCCCTGTGAAGGACATTCGTGTCGATTTGCCCAATTCTGGGTTGATTTGTTTTGATGTAGGTGTTGTTCAAAAGCGATTCTCCAAGTCCCTTTTCGAGACGCCACGGGATTGTGTGGCGGTTCTTCATGAGGATGATGTTGTTGGCTTGCATGATGGGAAATTAATGGCTGAAGCTGTTTCCAAGGTTTGATTTATTAACAAATCTGTTTTTCTCATTCCTTTGGTTAATTTATGAATTTCACTTAATTCACTGTGTATATGAGAAGCAGCGATCCATATTGAATTGGATTTAAGGAAGGAAGAACTAGGAAAGAAGCTGGTTCTAGTTTAGAAGTATGTACAGAGTTTGGTTTGGTGGATGGTCATGCTGATAACTATTCATTCATGTGTTTTGTTTCTTTCTCTTCGTTGTGTTCTTTAGTATGAATGTGTATCCTGAAGTGAGAGTTTAATGTCCCTGAGTAGAGAGATATATAGGACAAAAGGAAATGGGTGAATATAGGGAGAGTAGGTTGTATACATATTCTCATTTTTGTCATTCTTTCTTTACTTCAGTGATACATCACAAATTTACTATTTGAGGATCTGATGTACTTTAGTAGAGTTACTTAAAGCCATGGAATGTTTGTTTAAAGGAAATTGTTTGGTACAATTCCAGATATAAATGGAAGATAAAAAGGAAGAGAAAGGGAACTACTCTTGACATTTGCTGAAATAGAATTATCAAAAACTAGGATCAGTGAGTTTATAAGCTATAACAGCTCATTTGGTATGGAGATGGAAAAGTGATTCATCCATTCCCACATCTTTTCGGTGATGTTTAGTGTGTTGTTATTGTTGTTACTCAACAATAGCCATCTCTTCTTAACACACTGTTGAGAAATGATAATATTGGTATGGAGGCCAAAATAAATATTGTAAGAAAGTTATGATGTTGAACGGAATGCTTTTCCATCACCATACCAAATGTGTGGTCATAGTTTACACTACTTCATTGAGGTCTATTTCTGATAAATCTCACTTCAATTTTTAACTGATACAAAACCCCCCACCGCCCAACCCCCCCCCCCCAAAAAAAAAAAAAAAAACCGCTCCCCAACAAAAAAAATAAAATTCTCTTTCATTTACATCTAGAATTACGCTTCCTCCTTGTGAAATGGAATATTGCTCATTCATCATTTTATTTATTCTGGAGTAGACCTTGTTTGCTTCCTCGAGTTATAAGATTGTTCAGATGCTCTCTCTTTCGTACTTGGCCCATAGTTTTATTCCAGGGAACCACTATATGCAACGAGATTGGATAGCTTTTCTACACTAATTAGATAATGATTTGTGATATTTTAAATCGTTATGGTTGATTTCTAATTTATGAGTTTTTTTATCCCTTGCTGTTTTAATTTGCTTTGGTGAAAGGATTTATGCTAAACTGGTTTTTGTCTTGTATAAATTGTCGAATGCAGGGTAAATCTTCGAAAATCCGATATCGGCTTGGTAAGGAAAAGCCAGAGAATGTTGCAAGAGATGTACTGTAAACCATGCAAATGAAGGTAAAACTAAAAGCTGCATGGTTTTTAAGTTACACTTTATATGTTGTTGCAGAGTATAGATCGACACTTGTTCATTGCTCTTCATTGGGTACTCTTTCATATGTTGCAGAACTAGTGCAGTAGAGGCAGCCTCTGCATCTCAGTGATTATGTAACAGGTCAGGAAGAATACTCAGAAAAGGCAACCACAAGGTAACTTTGAAGAATCAAGTGTGTTCTGAAATTGAAAGGGGTAGAAGGAGCATTGGTTTCGATGAATTTAGGTGACAAGTCTGTGAAGAATTATGTTGAAAGTTATTGTACTTGTAATATATATGTGTATTTTATTAAGGCAATTTTGTAACAGGACTTTGTAATAAACAGTATCATATAGAAATTTGTGATATAAACTTAAAAAGATTCATCCAGAAAATTTTGCACCCTTTATTTTGTCACCCTGACCTCTGCCAATGATTCATCAGCGCCTGTAATTCTTTTGCCATTCTATGTTTACTGACCTTTTACTACTCATTAGCAATAGTGGTGTAATACCATTTCTTGAATGACGATGACAATGACATTGACAATTGAAGGTTGACTAGTTTCTGACTATGTAAATTCATTTGAGTGTAAATTTGTAGTAAGGTTTAATTGATGTATATTCCTTGAGGGACTCGGCTTTCTATTAATTTCAAAGTCATGCATATTTAGGATCTGATGTGTACTTTTAGTGTGTGAGCTCCCTGGACTGTTTAAAAGGGGGAACATTATGAGGTGAGGTTCTAATGAAGGAATACGATGGCCACAAAATCTCATTAAGGATCATGAACTTGTCAGTTTTTAATACAGAAACTTGTCATCGCCGTTCGCTTATTGTAAGACTTTGTGATGATTATGTAGTGATTTTCTTTGAAAACTTAGATGCTATACACATTTTGCATGTGAATCTGTAACATATCTTCTCTACATTGGGGTTATTTCACACTCTACCATTTATATTAGAGACATCCATCCATTGCTTGTATTTCAAACAGTGAAGCATCTTGCATATTGCATGATGTGTCTCGATCTAGCCTTACTTACAATATGACATTTACTTTTCTTTTCTTTTTCTTATTTTTGAAATCCATTTTCACTTAAAATCACGGACCAGTCATTTGTTTATACCGTCGAAAAACTAATGGATAGTGAAAAAATGATTTATTCACTTAAAAACACTTGCACCCAACTTGACCAAAATTTTACAAACATACAAATGGGAAAGGATTCTATACTAAATCTATAGTACCAATCGATTATATTTTATTAAAATATATTAATGTATAATGTTAAAAAAATAATACATTAATATATAATTACCCACAATTTCATGTGATGACTAATCAATTTACAACGATAGAAACCAAGTTAATAGGCATTCTTAAAATCATCATAATTGTTTTACAAAACAGACATGGCAAATATGACCTGAGCATACTCCTCTAGTCCTATTTATAAATTACTTCCAGCATGTTTTACATATAACAACAATAACAAAGTTTTATCCGACTAAGTAGGGCCGATTACATGGATCATACAACTCCATTGAGCTCTATCACTAACCAAACTTATAAATCACTTCCAACATGTTAAAAAAAAAAAAGAACAACAAAACCTTATTCCAACATGTTTTACTTAAACCATAAAATATTTTAAACTTATGTCTTAAAATTTGATAACTTTCTAATTTTATCTCTATTTAATAGACACTAATCATTATACCCCATAAAAACAAAGTTAGCACACTTATAAATCATATGGAAAAATTTTCTCTTTGCCTCATTAATAGGATCAAAAAATTTCTTCTCTCCCTCCCTGCCTTATAAATATAGGTTCATAGGAGTACAAGAGTAGAAGACAACTTTCCATTCCATCAACGCAACTCGAGGACAAGATAAATGCTTAATATACAGAGTTGTTAGTCTTTTATACGGAACGTTTCTGAATAACGTTTTGTATTCATTACTCTCTGTCCTTGAATGATAACTTCATGTTATTTAGCTATAACTCTGAGGCATTATTTAATTATGCTGACAATTTTAAAATCATAATTCCAAAACTCCTTACCGTTTTAGAGATTTCTCAAAGACCCACATTTTAACACTTCCCCAATCTGTCTTATTCACAACACTTTTTCAGGCACTTCGAAGAGATATGCTTTTAATCATAGGACATACTTGGTTTTACAAGTCAGCGTCAGTTTTTCTCTATATATACCTCAAGAGCATTGAAGGTCATCACAACATCTTCATTCTCTCTCACACTTGACACATTATAACATGGCTTTCAAAATTCAATCTCAGAATAATTTTCTTCCACTGGCTCTTTTATTGCTGGGAATGTTGGCATTTCAAGCCTCATCACGAACTCTTCAAGAAGCTTCAATGAAGGAGAGGCATGAGCAATGGATGCTTCAATATGGCAAAGTGTATAAGGACATCCAAGAGAAGGAGAAGCGTTTCAACATATTCAAGCAAAATGTGGAATACATTGAAGGCTTTAACAGTGCTGGAACCAAGCCTTACAAGTTAGGCATAAATCAATTTTCGGATCTTACCAATGAAGAATTCACATCTAGAAATAGATTCAAGGGTCATATGTGCTCCTCAATCACAAGGACATCCTCTTTCAAATATGAAAATGTGACTGAGGTGCCTTCCTCTGTGGATTGGAGACAGCAAGGTGCTGTCACACCCATCAAGAACCAAGGCCAATGTGGTAAGAATTGTTATTATTACTCCTCAATAGATCAAAGTCCTTGAAGTTTTATTTAACTTTGTCTTACTTTTGATATATTGTAGGATGTTGTTGGGCATTTTCTGCTGTGGCAGCAACGGAAGGAATCAATAAGTTGAGTACAGGAAAATTGATATCTTTGTCTGAACAAGAGCTTGTTGATTGTGACACTGGTGGTGTGGACCAAGGTTGTGAAGGAGGTTGGATGGATGATGCCTTCAAATTCATCATAAAAAACAATGGTATTACCTTAGAAGCAAACTATCCATACAAGGGTGTTGATGGAACTTGCAATGTCAATGAAGAAGGAAATCATGTAGCTACCATTAAAGGATATGAGGATGTTCCTGCCAATAGTGAGCAGGCACTGCAAAAAGCAGTGTCTCACCAGCCAGTCTCAGTGGCCATAGATGCAAGTGGGTCTAATTTTCAGTTTTATAAAAGTGGCATTTTCACTGGTTCTTGTGGCACAGAGTTGGATCATGGTGTTACTGCCGTTGGTTATGGTGTGAGTGGTAATACCGAATATTGGTTAGTAAAAAACTCATGGGGAACAGAATGGGGAGAAGAAGGATACATTAGAATGCAAAGAAATGTGGATGCTCAAGAAGGCCTTTGTGGTATAGCAATGCATGCTTCTTATCCAACAGCATAATTGTTCAACTACATTCTTGTTTGTTTCAATTCTCAGTATCTACTCTCATTGAATGGTGTTATTGTATATCTATGTACATGTTCAACTTCTGTGATTCATGGTTGTGAAGGTTTGTGAAGTTTATACTACATTGTTTTGAATTTCAGTACATGTAATGAGTGATATTGTATATCATAATACAATGAAGTTAATGGGCCTCAGATCTTTCATTGTTGGCACAATTAGACCGCTTTGGAATCAGCACAACATGAGTCTTTTAAGTTTTTTGAGCATGAACTAAGAATTTCAGAAACTAAAAACCATAGCAGTAACATCCTCTTGGAGCAAAGACCAATGCTTTTGAAAGAAACTAGCATGGAAACTTTCTGGTCCAGGAAAACTATCATTAGGAAGATCACACACAACCTTTTGAATTCCTGAAGGTGTAGAAGTATATCTAAAAAAGAAATTTGCTCCATCGTAATATGAGGTAGACTAAGTTAAGGCCGATAAGATCCCTGAGCATATCAGATGTTTGGTTGGGTGGATGGTCATGCTAATAACTGTTAAGATATGAATTAATTGTCTATGCATATGTATATCTGTTAGGTTTGTCTACTCATCATAAAAGTTTAAGCTAATGTAATGGGACTTAACCCAACATTATATACCCTTAATCCACATCTCAATCTTTCAACGTGGGACTAATTAACTAATGATATGTAATAACTACTCATTCACATTCATGTGATCTGTTTCTTTTTCTTCTTTGTGTTCTTTAGTATGAATATGTATCCTGATGTGAGAATTTAATGTCCCTAAAGTAGAGAGTTATACAGGACAAAAGGAAATGGGTGAATATAGGGAGAGTAGGTTGTATACATATTCTCATTTTTGCCATTCTTTCTTTACTTCAGTGATACATCACAAATTTACTATTTGAGGATCTGATTTACTTTAGTAGAGTTACATAAAGTCATGGAATGTTTGTTTAAAGGAAATTATTTGGTGCAATTCCAGATATAAATGGAAGATAAAAAGGAAGAGAAAGGTGACAATTCTTTCCATTTGCTGAAATAGAATTATCAGAAATTAGGATCAGTGGGTTTATAAGCTATAACAGCTCATTTGGTGTGAAGTTGGAAGAGCTTTTTATCCATCCCCACATCTTCTATGTGATGTTTGTTGTACTGTTATTATTGTTACTCAATAATGTCCATCTCTTCTTAACTCACTGTTGAAAGATGATAATTATAGTATGGAGGACAAAATAAACACTGTCAGAAAGATAGGATGATGAACGGAATGCTTTTCCATCACCATACCAACAAAGTGGTCATAGTTACACTACTTAGTTGAGGTTTATTTCTGATAATTTTCATTTCAATTTTCAACTGCTAAAAATTCCCCTTCCTCAATTTCTCTTTCATTTACATCTAGAATTACATTTCCTCCTTGTGCATTGGAATACCGCTCATTCATTATTTTGTTTATTTTGGAGTAGAGCTTATTTGTTTCTTCAATGACATTTCTTCTGCTTTAAGTATATTACAAGATAACATTGTTCATATGCTTTCTCTTTGGTACTTGGCCTTTAGTTTTATTCGAGGGAACCACTACATGCAAAGAGATTGGATAGCTTTTCTACACTCATTGGCTAATGATTTATGTGATATTTTAATTTGTTGTGGTTAAATTCTAATTTCTGATTATTTTCATTCCTTTTAGTTTTGATTTACTTACTTTGGTGAAAGCATTCATGCTAAGCTGGGTTTTGTCATGTATAAAATGTCAAATGCAGGGTAAATCTTCGAAAATCCGATATCGGCTTGGTCAGGAAAAGCCGGAGCATATTGCAAGAGATGTACTGTAAACCATGCAAGTGAAGGTAAAATTAATAGCTGTGATATGCCTTACATGGTTTTTAAATTACACTTTTATATGTTGTTGCAGAGTATAGATCGACATTTTTTCATTGCTCTTCATTGGGTACTCTTTCATATGTTACAGAACTAGTGCAGTAGAGGCAGCCCCTGCATCTCAGTGATTGTTTAACAGGTCAGGAAGAATACTCAGAAAAGGCAACCACAAGATAATTTTGGATAATCAAGTGTGTTCTGAAATTGACAGGGCTAGACAGGAGCTTTGTTTTCGATGAATCCAGGTGACAAGTCTGCGAAGAATCGTGTTGAAAGTTATTGTACCTGTAATATATATCAGTGTATTTTATTAAGGCAATTTTGTTACAAAACTTTGTAATAAACAGTGTCATATAGAACTTTGTGATATAACTTCTAAAGATTTATCCAGAAAATTTTGTATCCTTTGTTTTGTCTCCCTTACCTCGGTCAATGATTCATCAGCGCCCGTAATTCTTTTGCCATGTTTTCTGACCATTTACTTTTCATTAGCATAAGTGGTGTAATATCATTTCCTAATAACAATTGAAGGTTGATTAGTTTCTGACGATGTAAATTCAATTGAGTTAACGTACATTTGTTGTAAGGGTTAATCGATGTATATCCCTTGAGGGACTCAGCTTTCTATTAATTTCAAAGTCGTGCATATTTCATATCTGAGATATACTTTTACTGTGAGCTCCCTGCACTGTTAAAAGGGGAAAATACTATGAGTTTCTAAAGAAGGAATATGATCAACACAAATTTTCATGAAGTATCATAACTTATTGTCGTTTTTTAATACCTAAAATTGCCAACATACGCCGTTCATTTATTGTAAGACCTTGTGATGATTATTGTTTAAAAACATAGATGCTATACACATTTTGCGTTTGAATCTGTAATATATCTCCTCCACATTTCACTTCACACTCAACCATTTCACACTCGTATTTCAAACAGTAAAGCATGTTGCATATTGCATATTGCATATTGCATATTGCTTGATGTGTCTTGATCTGACCTTACAATATAAAAGTGACATTTACTTTTCTTTTCTTTTCCCCCTTTTAAGATCCTTTTTCACTTAAATCATGGACTAGTTGTTTGCTAGTACTTAGTACCGTCGGAAAATAGTGGATGTAGAAAAAAAAAAAACTTTATTCACTTAAAAACACATGCACCCAACTTGATTAAAAATTTTTTTACATACATAAAAATGAATAATGATTCTATACTAAATTTTTATTACCAATCGATCATATTTTGTTAAAATGTATTAATGTATAGTATTAAAAAAATAATATATTAATATATAATTGCCCACAATTTCATGGGATGATTAGTCAATTTACAATGACAGAAACTAAGTCCATTGGCATTCTTAAAATCATCATAATTGTTTTATAAAACAAGCATTGAAAATATGCTCCATACATACTCCTCTAGTCCTATTTATAAATTACTTCTAGCATGTTTTACATAACCATAAAAAAAATTTAAACTTCATTAACTATGTCTTAAAATTCAAAAACTTTCCAATTCTATCCCAAATTAATAGACATTATGCCCCATAAAAATAAAGTTAACACACTAATAAATCATGTGAAAATATTTTCTCTTTGCCTTGTAAATATGATACAAAAATTTATCTCCCCGCCTTGTAAACAGGTTTATAGGAGTATAAGAGTAGAAGACAACTTTCCATTCCATCAACGCAACTTGAGGACAAGATAAATGCTTGGTATGCATAATTGTTAGTCTTCTATACGGAACGTTTCTGAATAATGTGTTTTGTATTCATTACTCTCTATCCTTGAATGATAACTTCAGGTTAAGGTTGGCATTTAGCTATGAGTCTAAGGCATTATTTAATTAAGCTGACAATTTTAAAATCATAATTTCAAATCTCCTTACCGTTTTAGACATTTCTTTAAGACCCCACTTTTAACACTTTTCCAATCTGCCTTATTCGCAACATTTTTTCAGGCACTTCGAAGAGATAGGCTTTTATTAATTTATTAAATCATAGAACGTGATAGGTTTTACAAGTCAGCGTCAATTTTTCTCTATATATACCTCAAGAACAATGAAGGTCATCAGAACATCTTTCTTTCTCACACTTGACACAACATGGGCTTCAAAGTTCAATCTCAGAATCTTCTTCTTCCATTGGCTCTTGTTTTGCTGGGAATGTTGGCATTTCAAGCCTCATCACGCACTCTTCAAGAAACTTCAATGAAGGAGAGACATGAGCAATGGATGGTTCTTTATGGCAAAGTGTATAAGGACATCCAAGAGAAGGAGAAGCGTTTCAACATATTCAAGCAAAATGTAGAATACATTGAAGGCTTTAACAGTGCTGGAACTAAGCCTTACAAGTTAGGTATAAATCAATTTGCAGATCTGACCAATGAAGAATTCACATCAAGAAATAGATTCAAGGGTCATATGTACTCCTCTATCACAAGGACATCCTCTTTCAAATATGAAAATGTGACTGATGTGCCTTCCTCTGTGGATTGGAGAAAGCAAGGTGCTGTCACACCGGTGAAGAACCAAGGCCAATGTGGTAAGAATTGTTATTGTTACTCCTCAATAGATCAAAGTCCTTGAAGTTTTATTTAACTTTGTCTTACTTTTGATATAATGTAGGATGTTGTTGGGCATTTTCTGCTGTGGCAGCAACAGAAGGAATCAATAAGTTGAGTACAGGCAAATTGATATCTTTATCGGAACAAGAGCTTGTTGATTGTGACACTGGTGGTGTGGACCAAGGTTGTGAAGGAGGTTGGATGGATGATGCCTTCAAATTCATTATAAAAAACAATGGTATTACCTCAGAAGCAAACTATCCCTACAAGGGTGTTGATGGAACTTGCAATGTCAACGAAGAAGGAAATAATGTAGCTACCATTAAAGGATATGAGGATGTTCCTGCCAATAGTGAGCAGGCACTGCAAAAAGCAGTGTCTCACCAGCCAGTCTCAGTGGCCATAGATGCAAGTGGGTCTAATTTTCAGTTTTATAAAAGTGGCATTTTCACTGGTTCTTGTGGCACAGAGTTGGATCATGGTGTTACTGCCGTTGGTTATGGTGTGAGTGGTAATACCGAATATTGGTTAGTGAAAAACTCATGGGGAACAGAATGGGGAGAAGAAGGAAATATTAGAATGCAAAGAAATGTGGATGCTCAAGAAGGCCTTTGTGGTATAGCAATGCATGCTTCTTATCCAACAGCATAATTGTTCAACTACATTCTTGTTTGTTTCAATTCTCAGTATCTACTCTCATTGAATGGTGTTATTGTATATCTATGTACATGTTCAACTTCTGTGATTCATGATTGTGAAGGTTTGTGAAGTTTATACTACATTGTTTTGAATTTCAGTACATGTAATGAGTGATATTGTATATCATAATACAATGAAGTTAATGGGCCTCAGATCTTTCATTGTTGGCACAATTAGACCTTTTTGGAATCAGCACAACACGAGTCTTTTAAGTTGTTTGAGCATGAACTAAGAATTTCAGAAACTAAAAACCATAGCAGTAACATCCTCTTGGAGCAAAGACCAATGCTTTTGAAAGAAACTAGCATGGAAACTTTCTGGTCCAGGAAAACTGTCATTAGGAAGATCAAACACAACCTTTTAAATTCCTGAAGGTGTAGAAGTACTATCTTAATAAAGAAGCTTGCTCCATCGTAATATGAGGTAGACTAAGGCTGTTGAGATCCCTGAGCATATCAGATGTTTGAAGGTTAATGTTGGCACAAATGAGATCAGAAAAATATGAACAAGCCATTTGTTGCAGTTATGATTGATCATAAGCCCAAGAACCTTCGCTGCGATCAAGGCATTTCATTTAAATTTTAGGTGAACTTTTGGAGACATCTACATGAAAGTTTAAGGCAATTTATTTTAGCTTGTTTCCAAAAACTGTTCTGGAAGTTGTATAAAAAACTCAGGTTGATGCTTGGTAGAGAAAGCAGGCTTAAAGGAATAATTAATAGTTTCATGGGAATCCATTTTTGAAGAGATATCAAGGATACATTTCCCAAGTGATTAAACTTTTTCATGAAAATTGCCCAAGTTTGATTTGCGGTAATTTTCAAGTATGCTTAAAGTGAAACTGAGTTACGGCAAACTTTAAATGAAGGGGAACCAAAAAGCTTCATGCCTTCTTGGTTTTTCAGTATTCCTGTAAGTATGAAAAGAGGTTTGATCAGAGGCCACAACACATGAAAAGACAACATATATGAAGAAGGAAACACTGGAGCCAATCATAGTTACAAAATGCTTTGTCAAATTTTATCAAGACTCTGCCTTTGCTGTTATATTATTAGTCCATGTGAACTTAGGATCAAGAATCTGGCTTGATCTAGGCACTAAATGAAATAAGTTTTTTTTAATTCACTAAACTTTCAAATGGGTAACTAAAGAGATAGTACAATTAAAAACTAATACATCCCAACAATTCTTTCAAGCCACTAGAGTACCACCCCCTTTACATAGTGCATCAGTACCTACATAATTGGCGTACACTACATCCATTGGAGTTGGAGCTAGTTGAGGGCTTTGCTTTATATATATATATATATCAACGGACAATCAGCATATTTTTTGGATAATATTACTAGGTATCCTAGCAACCAACTACTCTAGTTTTGGGGTTTGGGACTTCCCCTCCCAACACAAGTGTCTCCTATAAAACTTGATCTCGATACCCCAGATTAGGGGTGTTCACGGGACGGGACGGGACCGGGACGATCCCGTCCCATCCCGTCCCGAAGAAAAGTGTTCGGGATGGGGTTCCCGTCCCGTGTCCCGTCCCATCCCGAACTTGTCCCGGTCTCGATCGGGACGGGACGGGACTTGTCCCGAAATTTTTTCCCAATTAAAAAAAATTGACTCAAAAATTCTTTTTTTTTTGCAGAGCAACACACTTGGTGGGTGATTTTGTAGCATAATTAAATATCTTCCAGTGCCATGAGCACTCCATATTAATACATAATAAACCAAAAACATAATAATTAGAGCAAAAAAAAGTAGCAACAGCTACACATTTAAATAGAGTTTGAAAAATACTTCAAATGTAATGTGTTACACATAGAGCATAGTGGTGGCGGACGAGAAATTTGAGATCGATGAATGGTTGGAACTTAGTTTAGAAGTTAGAGTTATATTTTTTTTTAAAAAGAAGTCATATATACTCATACATTAGACAGATGACACATGTATTTTTTTTAAAAAAAATATGAACATATATATTCGGGACGGGACGGGATCGGGACGACCCCTTCCCGAGTCCCGTCCCGTCCCGAAGCTGCACTCTGTCCCGTCCCGGTTTGTCCCGTCCCGAAAATTTTCGGGATGGGACGGACCGGGACGAAACAGTGTTGAACAGCCCTACCCCAGATAATCTAACAGGACTTTACATCGTTAGACCAATTATATGTTGATAATTGAGGGCTTTGCTTTAGTCCTAACTCCTAAATATAAAATTTTTAAATCTACTTTGCCTACCAAATTTTAAAATTTTTTCCAAGCTATACTTATCAACTGTATATATTAAAGGCATAGATAGAAGATTTTTCTTGTCCTCATTATAAGTCACTTCATTAAACTTTTCTTGTATATTTACAATTTTACCCTTTATTTCTTATTGTGTAGACTTTTTTTTGGTAGGGTATTGTGTATATTAATTAGAGGTAAAGTTAGGAAGTTGTTAAATTTTAAGGCAAACTTAATATGGTTTAACATTTGTTTTGATTTCAATTAAATATGATAAAAGTGACTAATAAATAAGACCATATGAATAATTATTAATGAAGTTATTTTAGAAAATGGAATACATGTTTGTTATAATTAACTGAACTAATTTGGTTAATATTTATAAATTAGTTATCTAACTGAACTTATTTGCTTAATATTTATAAATTAGTTATCTAACTCATATATTTAAGTCTAGAGGTAGTACATGGGAGTGTATTGATCACCTTAGGCAATCGTTGTTATATTATTTGGATTAGTTAGATTTCACATTTAGCTTGAAAATTCTAAAGGAATTAAATTGCAGTAGGATCAAAATTTAATTATACAAAGAGTCTAACATAATTAAAGAACATAAATCTAGCGTACCGATCTATTCTATTATATTATATGTTGATTAG
The DNA here is from genome assembly GCA_037074515.1 of Mimosa bimucronata. Classification (NCBI taxonomy): domain Eukaryota; kingdom Viridiplantae; phylum Streptophyta; class Magnoliopsida; order Fabales; family Fabaceae; genus Mimosa; species Mimosa bimucronata. The sequence continues at coordinate 12,348,485 of CM073446.1, forward strand.
CCAAAAAAAACAATAAATATTATGATCAAGGCTTCATCAAGCAGCTTGACAACAACAACTACCAACTTAATTAACATTCTTATTAAAATCACCTCAATTGTTATGCACAACACACGCCAAATATTATCCTGCATGTAAAATTCTTCGTTTTCAATAAAAAAAAAATATATTAGACGACATGCATGTAAAATTCTCCGTTTTCAATAAAAAAAAAATATATTAGACGACAACTTTCCATTCCATCTGAATACCATTTTTTTTTTTTGTCATTACCATATTGTCTGTATCTCTTTGAATGATGAATTGACGCTTAGCTTTGCATTTTGCAATAACTCTGAAGCATTATATAGTGCTGGTGATTTAAGACATTTATCAAAGACCTCCATTTTAACACTTTACCCAGCTGTCTTGTTCATAACATTTTTTAAGGCACTCCAAGATAAAGGCTTTTATTAATTTATTAAATCATAGAACATGATTGGTTTACCCGTCAGCGCAAATTTTACTCTATATATACCTCAAGAACATTAGAGGTCACCATATCATATTTCTTTCTCATACTTCCATCTAAAGCAGAATTCTCCACTGTAATAGTATCATTATGGCTTTCAAAATTCTTTCATTGACTTTTGTTTTGCTTGGAATTTTGGCGTTTCAAGCCTCATCACGGATTCTTCAACAAGCTTCCATGCAAGAGAGGCATGAGCAGTGGATGATGCAATATGGCAAAGTGTATAAGGACTTTCAAGAGAAGGAGAAGCGTTTCAATATATTCAAGCAAAATGTGGAATACATTGAAGGTTTTAACAGTGATGGAACCAAGCCTTACAGGTTAGGCTTAAATCAATTTGCAGATCTCACAAATGAAGAATTCACAGCTTCTAGAAATAGATTCAAGGGTCATATGTGCTCCTCCATCACAAGGACGTCCTCTTTCAAATATGAAAATGTGACTGATGTGCCTTCCTCTGTGGATTGGAGACAACAAGGTGCTGTCACACCCATCAAGAACCAAGGCCAATGTGGTAAGAAGTTCGTTTTAATATTCCTCAAAACAAATAAATTGAGAGTGAAAGTTGGCCATTTTGACACAAAGAAGGTGGGGCCCAATTTCAAAAGCAGGCTTACCTTTCTTTATTTATCATTCTCTTCATTTTGGATGAAGTGCACCTCAATAGATGTGTGTCCATGAAGTTTTATTTAACTATGTTACTTTTGATGCATTGTAGGATGTTGCTGGGCATTTTCTGCTGTGGCAGCAACAGAAGGAATCACTAAATTGAGTACAGGCAAATTGATCTCTTTGTCAGAACAAGAACTAGTTGATTGCGACACAAGTGTGGACCAAGGTTGTGAAGGAGGTTTGATGGATGATGCATTCAAATTCATCATAAAAAACAATGGTATAACCTCAGAAGCCAACTACCCTTACAAGGGTGTGGATGGAACCTGCAATGCCAATGAAGAAGGCAATCATGTAGCTACAATTAAAGGGTACGAAGATGTTCCTGCTAATAGTGAGCAAGCTTTGCAAAAAGCAGTGGCTAACCAACCAATTTCAGTTGCCATAGATGCAAGTGGATCTGATTTTCAGTTTTATAAAAGTGGCATATTCACCGGTTCTTGTGGAATTGAGTTGGATCATGGAGTTACTGCCATTGGTTTTGGTGTCAGTGGTAATACCGAATATTGGTTAGTGAAAAACTCATGGGGAATAGAATGGGGCGAAGAAGGATTCATTAGGATGAAAAGAAATGTGAATGCTCAAGAAGGCCTTTGTGGTATTGCAATGCAAGCTTCTTATCCAACTGCATAATTGTTAAATTACATGATCTGGTTTTCGTCAAATCTTTTACCCTTGATGAGTGGTGTTGTATGTCTATGCAACATTTATTACTTATCAAGTACACATATTGAAAAAAATGGCAATGAATACATATGACACACACACACGTTCATTTCTACTTAGTTATGCCTATGAAAGTTTGTGGCGTTGTCCTACTTTAATTTAAATTTCTGTACATGCATTGAGTCATTGTTTTATATATATATGTTGTGTATTTATATGTTATAATGCTATGAAATATTTTCTTATGACTGAGTTGAGCACATCTTCAGTTTATCTCAGTGATATATATATGATGCTATTAAGCTCAAATCGCTTTAAATTTAAGAATGGCATTGCCTTACTATATTGTTAGTCCAAGTGAACTTAGAACCATGTTGTTTATATGAATCTGTCTTGATCTTGGCTCTCAATGAAATCAGAACAGCCATTAGGACTTGGATTGGCACTTATGACAAGATAGTGAAAGCTGAGGGGAGGAAAGATAATATCCAAAAAACAGCTTTTTGTCAATATCATTTTATTTCTTTTCAATATTAGTCGCTAAAAGTTACAAAAATTGCTTGATTCCTTTGTTTTTTTTTTTTGTTTTTTTTTTTACATAATAGTCCATTTGTGCCTTTTTAAAAGGTCCTATTTGAAATCGTCTAAGTAATATATGCATTTTTACTCATTTTACCCATTCATTTATTTCCTTACTACATTCTATTTCATCATTTTTCTCATTATTTTACTCTCATAGCCATTCATACTTACGGGCACTTCTGGAAAAGAGCATATATTTTGAATACGTTTATTATGTTATATTAATTTTAACTGTTTTTTTAGTAAACCGCAATTCAGTTAAAATGACCTTATATATAGGGGACATGCGAGGGAGTATTAAATAAGAAAAAGGAAGTGCATAAAGATAATTACACATAAGACAACAGCACATATATCATACACCAACTTATAGGAAAGGTTTACAACATAAAAATATAGGATTAAAAATACTTTTGGTCCTTAAAGTTTACTTCGATTTGGGTTTGGGTCCCGGAAGTTTTAAATGTGAGGTTTTGGTCCTCAAATTTGCTTCGTTTATCACAGTTAGTCCCTACACTTTCAAAAGGACTTGGACAGTCCGTAACGGTGATAATTTTGATGCTGTGTCACTAACCCTATTAATCTGCTTATATGGATATGTGAGTAGACAATATGACATGGAGATGAGCTGGATATGTGCTTTAAAAATTTTTAAAAAAATCAAAACCTATAACCCATCAATTCTTGCTGGACTCACAACTAATTCCTTAAGCTGCTTAAGATTAGATCTAGTATGGAAACACGGTTCCCAGACCTGACTAGCTAGGGACATGTCTCCAAGTAACCTGATTCAATTGAATCATACCCCCTCTAATTCTTCTTTTCAACTCCACAACTCCGCACAGCTCCATGCCTTTCAATTGAATCACATCCCCGTGATTTATTGTTTCAAGGGAAAATTCCAGAAAAAGACCCTTGAATTACATAAAGGACACTTTGATACAACGAAATTTCAAAAGGACAATTCAGTGCAATTGACTGATCTGTCCATACCCAAATTTAAAGAAAAAGACTGAATTGCCCTTAGGTTAATTCTGATGACATGTTCACCCTGACCCAGCCTGTGTTCATGCTCTCTTGACCCAGCCTCTGTTCACAGTCAATTCACCCTCTCTTCACCACTGCGAAAACGCTCTCACCCTTGTCATCTGCATTTTCGATTGGCACCCTCATCAGCCTGTGCAACGATTTTCCAATTTTCCCTCAAATCAAGAGAAGCGAAGACGAAGTGAGAGGAGACATTCAAGCTCGAGTGTTCAGCGATTCCAGTTCGGCGACTCAAAGACCTTAAAGGTGGGATTTTTTGAGCTTACTTTGGTATTAAATATAAATATAGACTCTTTTTCTTCTTTATTCATTCGTTCTAGCCTCTCTTCCCATCTCTATAATTAAAAAAAGCACTGATGCTTTTGGTTGATGTGAGGTTACTGTCGTGGGTATGCTTGTTTTTTAGTGACATCTTTGCATATGGTTTCTATTTTACATTTGCGTTTGGGAGATGGATGGAGGGCTTTAATGTGAGAAATTTTTGACTTAAGTAACAATGGCATCAGTTTCGTTGTTTTGTAATGCTTTTTCTGGTTTTGTGGAAGCTGTTTTGTGCTTCATGATGTGTCCTCTAAAAGTTTTGAGGTTAAAATGGTTTGGGTTTCATCTTATCGGCATTGTGTTTGGTCTAACATTGCATTTGCATTTGTGTTTCTTATTTTGTGTGTTATGTTTCTGAGGTTTTCTTACTTATCCTGAATTTGCTGAATGAGGTTTAAGCTAGTTTCTAATTGGTACAGGGAAATTCAAAGGTTTAAATCGTTGGGCTTTTAAGTAGTTTCTTTGGGAGTTTTCCCGAGTGTCTCTTATCCTTAAGTGGCTTAATGATACTTGAGAATATTTTGCTTAAACTTTCTGATATAGCTGACATAATCACTGGCTTTAAGTATACCTATACGAGGAAAACGAAAGGGACAAAAGCACAAGCTATCTTTTGTAAAGTCGAATTTTGGTTAGAATGAGGGAAGCCTCTTTTGTAATATGATTCTATCTTAGCATCAATATGAAAATCTCAGTATTTCCCTTCAGTTTATGTGTTCTGTTTCTGTAAAATTGCTAGTGTGATATTTACTGGGACATGTTCCTAAACTTGCTGAGTTCTCTGCTTGTTCGCTAAATTGAATTTCAAACTTCTCTTATCCTAAATTGGGTTAATGAGAATGAGAATGTTCAGATTGAAATACTATTTTGTTTGTTCCATTAAGTGTATTATAACTTTTCCCTGACTTGTCCTTATTGGAAAAACTTATGAAGCTTCAATTTTATTGTTATTTGATTATTCTGATGCATTCCTATTTATCGCTATCCTTATCTTGAGTTGGTTTTGACCTGTAAGGCATGGCATTTTAATTATTAGGCTGCATATACTTGTACTACTATTGTCTCAGAAATGTCTAATTAGTTAGTTCTATTTATTCTTTTCTTCTGTGCTTGTTCGATTAAGATTGTATCATCTGAATTGGATTAGGGACAATTTGCAAAATGATTTTTGTTATGAAACTTGAAATAGTTATATTGATGATAATTTGATTAATAGCTTGTGCTTCTGTTTTGTACTGTGCGAGAAAGTGAAGATTTTGAATATATTGGTTATTGTTGTTTAGTCTTAAAGAAAGCTAAGATAATGGCAGCAAGAAAGAGCTGTGGTAAGGGCAAAGTAGAGAAAAATGAGGAAGAGAAAGGTAATAGAGTTATTATTAGTTGTTATGTGAATTATTGATTATTATTATTATTGGTTATTCTCTAGTTCATGTGATTGTATGGTTTTCTTGTGGTATGGTTGAAAAGCTCTTGTTGACTTAGTGTGTCTAAGTTGCACGCTTTTGTATCTATCATTTGTTTGGACTTACTGTGCCTATAGTTGCATGTGACATTTGCATGAGATGTAAAAGTTGAAATGTGTATGAAGCATGGTTAAGACTCACGCAGCTATATTGTGGAACTAAGCTCTTTCATTTATGAAACAGGTACAGATATGGACCGATCAAGGGGGAAAAAGTGATAGAACAAGAAGCACCCAAACCTGCTACGAATGGTTTTATGCTGTTTAGAAGGGAATTTGGTTCGAAACCACAACATAGTAAGGCAGCAGGAAAGGCATGATAAATATCATAAAGCAAGCCTAGAAAGTAGGGCAAGAAGACAAGAGACAAAGGCAGTAAAAGAGGTGGAGGAACCGAAGAAAGACAATAAGAGAGAAGTTTTATTCCACACAAGATGCTCAGTAAGAGCCTTCACAAAGCTACTGAAATTTGTGAATAGTGATACAAGTCTACAAGACAGAGTGAAAGTAATAGGCTTTGGTCATCTATTGAAGGTGGAATTTCATAGACTCCCCATGATCTAATAGTATCAATGCTGAGGTTATATGACCCACCAACACACCAATTTATGATAAGAGGGATGACACGTGAGATAGATGCAGATAATATGGAGAAGCCGCTAGGAATTCCTCATAAAGGTAAGGAGGTGAACGTGGATGTGAGCGAAAGTGACCCAATGTTGCAGCAGTTGAAGAGGGAGTACGGGAATAAGAGGTACAGCACAATATTGCAAGAAATTGAAAATGACAAGGGGTCAGAGAAATTTGAGCTATTGCTTGTGTTGTACACTTTGGGAACTTTTTTATGCCCTATGTCCAGTTCAGGGGTAAGTGATAGGCATTTGAGAGTGATCTATTGTACGAAAGACGGATTTGGGGGCTATGATTGGGCAACCTTCATACAGAATGACCTATGGAAAGAAATGGATGACTATGTCTCAACATACCGGAGAAAGGAGGAAGGGGATGGTATATGCAATGTTGGTGGTTGCTTGTACGCACTACTGGTATGATACAATATGGTAATAAATTTGAAACAAATGGATACTTTAGTTTCACTGTATTGACAATTTTTGTTGCTTTTGTAGTTATACCTTGGAGAGTACTTCCCTGTGAAAAAGTTTTTGGAGCAAAAGTCTATTTGCCCCGTTGAATTATGGACCAAGGACAAGATGATAGATTTGATACAGACATAGAAGAAGAGCAAACTTGGATTGCTTTTTAGTAGTTCTACTTTTGAGGCTAGGGTGAGAAAGGAGGATAGTAAAGTTGTCGATCATTTATCCCCGGTAAATAATTTATGTGGATTTGTATATCATGTTGGTGCCATATCATTTATCATTTTCTTTAAATTTGCATATCATGATAATTGTTGTACGCTTGCAGGATCTGAAAGAGTTGCACGAGCAATTGATGTCTGTGATTGATAATGAGCTGACCAATGTCCGCACAAGACTTGTCGATGCAGTGGCTAAGGAGTTGATGAATGCCCAGTTATGAAGAGAAGGGAAGGGGAACAAGGAAGAGACTGAGAAGGAGGCCATTGCTTGTGAAGAAGAACATGAAAGTGAGCAGCATGAAGACAATGCAGAGTGTGAAGAAAAAGATAATCATGATGTTGGTCACAATGAGGGTTTGTATGAAGTGAACAAAGAGGTCAACCAACCTTCTTCATCTTTTATAGAGTCCCCTATTAGAGTCCCTGATGACATTGAAGACAATATGGATAGGGAAGCAAGGGGAAAGAAGGGGTGGAAAGTCACAAGGGACACAAGTTGAGAAGATCAGTGAGGATGTGCAGGCCGGCAATTACATCTCCCTTTGTGGAGTTAAAGGCACCTCCTCGAAAGACCAAGCCACTTGATGAGCAAGACACTTTTTTCAAGGCCATTGTTTCATCCATCCCATCGAAAGAAATAAAGGATAAGTAAGTTTTTATTATAGTTGGATGTGTCAAAGAAAATGCCACCCCTAAGTAAATAACTTATTTTCATACTAACATGAGATTCCACACTTATTCATAGGATACTGGTGTCAATGATGGATGAAGATATTAATAGAGATAAGTTGTATGCCCTTAGGGGAGAGTATCAAAGAGTTGGTAATAGGGTTCGTATCGATTTAAGAAGCAGCCAGCCATTATTTTTGTTTAATATTGTATTGTTTAGTCTTAAAGGAATACTTTAATGGGTCTACAAATGGCTGTCACTAATCTGATTCTATCACAAATGCAGGTAATGTCACTGCTGTGTAAGACTTTGATGGCTGAGATACAATCAAATGGATCTCCAGTGAGGCGACGCATTTTTAATAGCTGACTTCATGGTATATTTGCACAATGGGTATTTATTCCTTCAGTTACAATCCCCCTTATTGTATAACATAGAACATGAAATTTGGAGATTGCATGTTGTGTGGAGCTGTCTTGTTTGTACATATTTGTTGTAATATGATTGCTGACTCTAATCTGATGCAGATGAAAGTGGCATTGAAACCAATCAGTTGGGATGTTAGAGAAGCCAAGAATGAATTCTCGTCGAAAAGACTTGGTTACAATCTTGGTGATTGTGATTTGATCCTGGGACCGGTTTTGAAAGAAGAACATTGGTTCTGCGTTGCTTTAGCTCCAAAGACCATGAAGTTCTATGTGTTGAATTCTTGTAAGCCTAACTAAGAAGCCAATACAAAGAAAAGGCAGCGTGAAGTAAAAGAAATCATGAACCCTCTACGACTGATAGTAAGCATATGATAGTTTCATTTTCTGATTATGCTCAAGTATTTGTTGAAATATTGCTGAGCAATGGTGGTTCCTTGCAGAGGGATAGGTTGTATGACGCTATTGCCATAGTCATGCCTGAACGTGTTTCGGGTAAGGGAAAGAGCAACATATTGTGGCCAAAAGTTCCTCAACAGCACAACACGTAAGTTACCATTTTGTTACGGTTCTATTGTTCTAATTACGGACCAAATTTTGTCACATGTCAATTATAACTTTGTAATGTTTGTCTTCTTCTTTGTAGGAAGGATTGCGGGGTCCATGTGATGATTTAGTTAAGGGAATGGGAACTTGATGAACCACTACAATACACAAATGTAAATGTTGTGTGAATAAAACTTACTTTGCAATTGCTTATATTTGGGTTCCGTGTTCTTATGTCTCCATTTGTCCCAAGAACACATTCCCCAGTTTAGGAAAGACCTCATGTGGTGGCTAGTGAACCATGAGGACAACACATGTCGTGAGGACGCTTTGGAGGTGCTTCAGGAAGAACCAATTACTAAGAAGGACGATAGCTATTGATAAACTATTAAGACAACAAAAGACCTTTGAGAGGAAACGAGCACGGTTGTCTTAGTTGTTGCATTGTTATATGTTATCCCTTGTGAAGTAGGTGGATGTTTGTAAACTCTTAGTTGATGAGAGGTTATGTTGACTAAGATTATTTTGTTATGTTGCTTTTTTTGTATCCCAAATGTCAATATCACATACCAGGTGTGTTGGTGTTACCAATTACAAAAGTGGTTGCAATGTCGCAAAGTTGCATGTTTTTGTATCCCGAATGTTTTTAACCTGGTGACTTCCTTTTACCCCTGCTCAATTTAATCAACTCCTTACTAAAATTCTCCTTGATGTGCCTATAACAGAATGCGTGCCTCTCCCCCCAAATACCGCTTGAACAGCTGTTGTGATGGAATGGTGTCGGTCTGAAACAATAGTCAGTACGAGTGACCCAACAATCTTCTTAATCATATGCATAAACCATGTCCAATCAGCATCCGTCTCCCCTTTCACAATTGCTGTGGCAAAAGGCAACATCTCATTATCTGCATCGTATGCTGAAGCTGCAAGCATGGTTCCTCTATATGGGCCGCTTAAGTGAGTTCCATCAACATATAGAATAGGTCTTGCACCTCCCAAGAATCCCTCAATACATGGCCCGTAAGCAATAAAAATACGTGCAAACCTATTCCCATCAGGCACATATTCTGCTACAGTCTTGCCATCTGTTTCCTTCAACCTTCGGCATATCCATGGAATCAACATATATGAATGTTCAGGCTTGCCATGTATTTCCTCTATTGCCTTCTCCTTCACTCTATAAGCCTGCTTATAAGTTAGATTCATACCATATTCTCTTTCCACGGTCTTGATTATTTCTGAAGGCTTCTTTTCTGTGTGGTTCCTCATTTCATCTATTATTAATGATGATGTCATACTTGCTCTACCCCCATGAACCACTCGTAAAGTATCTTGGGCAGTATGAATGTGGTCTCTAATGAACTTTGTAACACGTAACATAGGACCAGTCTTCCCCACAGCAACTGCACACAGCTTCTAAGGACACCCTTCAACTTTACACTCTACAGATATCTTCTCCTTACTATTCCTCACATATTTGTGCTCAAACTTGTGAGCAATGCTAAACTTGTAGACAACTTGCCTAAACTCATCTACATATGCAAATTGCTGACCTTTACCAATGATAAGTCCATACCATTTCACATGGATCATGTCACTCATGTCTGTTTCATCACTTCCTACCCAACTCCTTATGATTGAATTTGTTCCCGAGGGACTCTCCTGAAGTAAAAATAAAGCACCGCTATCATAGGACAAAGGATAAGCAGTTTCATCCAAAGGAATGCCACTTAAATCAATTTCTTCTGAAAATCCAAAACATCTTTAATGCCTGCATACAATTTCCCAAAACTTGTTAGTGTATTACCAAAACTTTAATGCCAAAAACCAACATCAAATAGCACAGAATATTAAAGCACTTACACTTGAGGATCGCCCATTTCCACCGGTTCATTCACATTCCCTTTCCAACTTATATACACATGTGCTTTCCTTTCATTGTGACCAAACAGATTTCTCATTTCAGCTTCACTATCAAGATCAATTAGTGTCCTCTCATCATACCTTACTGTATATTTAATGTCACAGCAACTCCAATCATATCCTACCAATTCACATACAATATGTCTTAACTCATCAATTGTAGTCCATTCTTTCAGCATCCTTGACCTTACGCCCCCTCCAATGTATTTAACTTCACCATCATCATTACAAACAAATTTCCCCTCTACATGGAAATAACAAAACAATTCTTTCACATTACTTGATTGAATTTCATTACTCATCTTCCTCCTTCACCTGCAACAAAAAATATAACATTTCAGATTTTTTTCATCTCAATTTACATTACATACTTGTAAAATTAACTTTACATCACGATTCCCAGTTTCTATTAAGAGTTTCCCAGATTCTGTTAAGGATTTCTCAGTTTGTCTTAAGGGTTTCCCTGATTTTGTTAAGGGTTTCCCAGTTTCTATTAAGAGTTTACCAGATTTTGTTAAGAGTTTCCCAGATACTGTTAAGGGTTTCCCAACCATGTGTTCATGCCCCAACTCATCCTTGACACTCACGTAACCACAACCACACCATTTCCATTTCCCTTCCAACAGAATGCTTCTCCTTACCCCAAACAATGAACCCCAACCACAATGTAATCAAATATTGGACAATGGACATGAAGAGAAAATGCTTTAAACAATATTCATTACTTACCTTCACTTGCTTCAAGTATTTTCGAGCTACTTCACACACATGAGGAGTAAGTTTTTCTCTTGTTCTTCCGCAACAAGAAGTCGTCCTTTTCACCCTGCATTTACTCAAATATTAGACAATGGAGATGCAGGGAAGATGCTGTAAAAATTTCACCATTAACTTCAGCTTATTCGACCAACCTCAAAAAACGTTGGGAGGAGCTTTTGTCTTCCTCTTCACCTACCCAGCAGTCTGTCCTTTCCCTCTGCATTTTAATAAAGACGAGATGAAGCGAAGATGAAGACAATGGAGTTGAAGAGAAGATCTTTAAAACTATTTACTTTTACTTCCTTGAGCTTTTCTTAACGACCTGAGCACAACGTGGGGACGAAGACGAAGCTTCTGTCTTCTTCTTTCCCAGCCACTTCGTTTCTCTCTCTGTGCATTTATTCCATAATGTCAGCTCTCTCTCTCTCTCTCTTCCTTTCTTGCCGTGTTAAAGCCTTAAGCCAGCTCTCTCTCTTTCTTTCTTTTTGTGTTAAAGCTTTAAAAGGTAAAAGGTCAAGGTCAGCTCACTCACATGTGCTCAGGTCCTTTTAATTTGAGGGCAATCAGTCAATTCCTTTAACTTTGGGTATGGACAAATCAGTCAATTGTACTGACTTGTCCTTTTGAAATTTTGTTGTATCAAAGTGTCCTTTATGTAATCGAGGGTCTTTTTCTGGAATTTTCCCTTGTTTCAATCATAAAAGAAGAAAAGTGAACAATGCCTTTCTCGGTTAAGCTATTGTGAAACAAATTCAGAAAGAAATGAAAAAAAACTAAATTTTTTTTTGCTTTTTGGAATAATAGAATATATGGGATCTTTTTAACATGTCGCTGGGGTGTCGAGGGATTTCCAGAAGAAGAAGAAGCAGACGGCTGCTGCAATGGCGTCATACTCAGAGATCGTGGAAGATGATGTGATTTGGGTTTTAAGATTTGTTTTTCAAAAAAAATTAAAGCTTCTATCCAGCCCATAGCCATATAAGCAAGATTAACAGAGTTAGTGACAGTTCATCAAAAGTAACACCGCTGCCATCTATCTTAGTCCTTTTGAAAGTGCAGGGACTAACTGTGATAAACGGAACAAATTTGAGGGACCAAAACTTCACCTTTAAAACTTTAAGGACCAAAACTCAAATCAGAGTAAACTATAAGGACCAAAACTGTGTTTAACCCTAACAATATAAAACCCTCAGATATAATCACTACAATCAACCCTAAACAATGTGCTTGTATGGCACACATATGCAATGTCTTCAATTTTCCAGTTGAATTTGTGTTTTTATGGTTTGATGTATTTATCAACATCAACTTCCTATTTACCATATCTACCTTGTCTTGATGCTGTTAAGCTACATGGACAATTGAACAATATTTTGTAAAATATGATAAATTACTAAGTCTAATTGAGAAAATGGAAAGTTTATAAGGTGTGTTTCATAAATAATTAAAATATTAAGGCCTATTTAAAAGTAGGGGTTAAGGCCCATTTTTGCCTCCGAAGTAACTGCAAAAGAGCACTAAGTATCCCGAAGTAACTTGAGGAGTAAAATGTTCAAATCGTAGCAATTTTACCCCCACCATTTAAAACATTAACTTTGACCGTTAGATCCTACTTTTTGATCTATTGATGCTTACGTGGCTTTGTCACCATATACATGTCATTAATTCAAGGTCTATTCCCCCCCCCCCCGAAAATAACCATCAAGGAGCGTTAAGTTTGACCGTAAAATGACATGTGACACTTCATTTTACATCCAACAATCCATCTCATCACACACCTTATCATCACCACAAGTCATTTAAGTTACATCTAGAAAAATTAAAAGAATAATAAAAGAAAAAAAATAAAGGCATCACCCACCCTGCCCCCTGCCCCCTGCCCCATCCACATAGACTAGCTTCATTATCATCATCTTCCTCTCTCACTACCAGTAACAACAAAAATGAATGTTAACCCTTTCTTTGTACCTACGATGGAAACTTATAGCATATATGAAGTATATCAAGTCTAGAAATGTATAATGCTTGAGTTAAAGGCTTAAAATACCCAAATTAATATCTATATGCAAATAACTCAATAATATTGGACCATAAGTGCAAAAGTGCCTAATTCCCAATGTAGTTGCCTATAACAAGTGCTAATTTTTCATAATTAGTGGAAAGGAACATGCAATAATCAAGTGCAATAAGAGCCTTATTACATGATAGTAGAATTCTCAAGCATTTAAACATAAGTGCTTTCCTCAACGAGAGGGTAACAATCAACTAACTTTTTCTGCCTTACTCCTTATGGCGAGTAGGGTTTCTTATTGCAGCGAGTGAGGCCGAGCACTCTCCCTCACTCTTTCCCTCCATTTCATACATTGAACCCTCAATCTTCTCATGCAACCTTCCATCCACACTAATATTTGTAATTCCTTAATCCAATTTATTAGATAATTTACACAAACGCCGAAATAATAATTTCTATTAACCTCATAATTTTATAACTCAATCACAATGGCTTCAAACCAAATCATTGCTTAGAATTCCAGGATGTTACATAAATACAAAAGATGAACTAATTAAAGCCAAAAAACACCTTGGACCTACCAAGATAAGAGAAACCAAAACTAAAAGGACATTCTAAACCTAAATTCGCAAGTTGTAGGTGAAGAGGCCAGCTTAAAGTCTACCATGATGAGAGGAAAAGGCAATAGAGGGTGGGCATCCAAAGATGTGCCTCTTTGATACCAATACTATTAAACCAAGAAACATCTCCTCTAAAAGAAAGGTGAAGGAACATCTATGATTTGAGACCAAATACTAGATACCAGTAACCATGGAAGAAGTAAGCAAGCACCTAGCACAATTTGGTGTGAAAATACAAAATTGGTAAAGTCCAATAATAAGTTACACTTGTGAATTTGGTGTTAAAATAGGATGGTGGTAAGTGTCCATGTCAAGTTGATAAACGCAAATAGAGAGTTGATATACATATATAGAAAGTTTGTAAACCCAAACACGAAGTTGGTAACGTCCAATAATAAGTTGGTAACTTGTGAGTTTGGTGTGAAAATAAGAGGTTGGTAAATGCCCGTGTCAAGTTGGCAAGTGTTAACGGAGAATCGGTACACATATATGAAAAGTTATTAAAACTAAATACGAAGTTGGTAAGCGCACTATGTTTTTGGCTTTTCAAACTCAACGGAGGGTAATTTAGTCCTTTTATTCAAACTTATCAAATGACATACTTTCCTATATCTCCTTACACGAATTCGGTGCACCCTCTTATCCTTCCCCCATTTTGGGGTCTTTTTCGTGAACAGAATAGTCTCAATCCTATTTGATATAATAATTGTGGGAATAAAACTTGTGAAAACTCCAAAAAATGACTCTCAAAGTATGAGGACATTTAGGTACAACAAATTTTTTAAAGGACATTTGGGTGACATGTACCAATTTTTCCTCTTGAAAATTTAAAGGAATTAACCAAAATACCCTTAATTTTTTTAACAAGGACCAACCCCTATTGATCGTCAGAGCTTCCCCCACCGGCGTTAGAGCTCCAGCCAGTGTTTTGTTGGGGGGCAAAATAAATACCCAAAGTGAAGGAGGCCAGGTGTGATTCAAACCCACCCTTTGTGTGTGGGGAGGCTTGGTGACCACTTCTCAATTCATATACTAAAAAAATATAAATACACTCTTTCAACCTACCACAATAATTTCCCAACTTTTGATATGTAATTACTAAGTTCTTATTTGCAATTACCATGTTCCAATATAACATTACCAAATTGACATATAAAACTACCAAGATTTTCTATATGACAGCTTCATATATTAAATTACCAAATGGTTAAGGTCCATTTTTGCCCTGGATTTCATATATTAAATTGTCGAAGGGTTAAGGATACTCAGTGCACTTTATAGTTACTTCCGGGGCAAAAAAGGACATTAACCCAATTACCAAATTACAATATGACATTACCCATTTGAAATATAAAATTACTAACTCGTTTGAAAATTTTAATTAGCCATTACCAAGTTGAACCCATGGATAATGTGTAAAACTTTATATGTGTAGTATGATTGTTGTGTGTGAGTGCTGAGACTCATTCCTCATTAATTTGTTAAATGGGATTTATCTCCAATTTTAATAAACAAGATGAATATCTCCCCATGCGATGCACGAGGTTGTTTTATTTGAAGATAATTTGTTAGAATTTTCAATGTGCAGCTTTTTATTTTATCAATAATTTTAGTAATTGTTTTTTTTATCTCGGAATATCTTTATAATTATGAGCCAAGTATTTCTATCATGTATTCATTGTCCAATATAATTTATGAACCAAGTATTTCTATGATGTATTCATTATCCAAGATTTTGACCCCAAAGCAAATTGGTTAGGGAAACTAACAAATACTATAAGCAATGACAGAACCAAAGGGTAGAAAAGAAAACATAATCTCCCAACAAAAACCAATGAAGGTGATATTTTGGAACTATGGAAATGTGAAATAACATTAGAAAGTATATGGAGTTCGTGAATTGAGTACCCTTCCAATAACTTTTTTACCTCTGCTTGGATTAAGAATAATCTCAGTTGCATCAAAGAAATTACTGAGATGTCCATAGCCTGCTTGTAGGAGACTTGTTAAGACTAAATAAATCAAATTAATATTTAATATTAGCAATGTTTGCAAAATTGTTGCCCCTACACAAAAAATAAATTGCATGTTTAGATATTAGATAACATATTAAAGAAAAACAATTTTCACATAATAATAGAGCCATATGAGTAACAACTCTCTGTCTCTAACAGTCAGATTTAGTCTCTTTTCAACATCTAATTCCCTCTGTGTCAAGAAGATTCCCAAAAGTATGTAAGAATCTGATAACATCTGCACATAAATAAAAAATTGTAAAATTGTTAGTGCAACCTTAATCCTACAATAGCAATCCACATGTAATCTTTCCCAGATAAAAAAAATAGATAATTCAAAGACCAATCAAATTCTTGCTGTGAGCAGTATAGTCAGCAATTTCTTCAATGGATACAAAGTTGAAGGCATTCCTAGAGACTTTCACATTGGAGTCTTCGCAAAAGGTAGAAAAATGGAACAACAGTTTCCATGGATTAGAAGCGACTTTATAATCTCCTGAATTCGATAAGACCTCGAAGTTTGCAAAACGGAAAACTTTGCCCTCTTCTGGAAAGGATATATAGCGATTAATCAAATTCTTTTGAGTCACAAATGACTTAATCTTAGAACACTGAAAAAGGAAAATGAAACTATAATTAGTAAATTACATTTGAGGGGTGAATACAACTTAGTTTGCCAAAGAACTGAATTTTTTCAAAGGAACACAACCATACCGATTGCTCCGAAACAACTACAAACCTTTTCATGAACTAAAATCATGCCTATCTTCCATATCAAATGTGGGGGGCATTTCTTTGAACAGCCTACTTTCTAAGCACACGATCAACAATCACTGAGATCATATGATGACGAATGTTAGACACTTTGGCTTCAAGTCAAGAATTAAGGATGGCGATTCAGAATCAGAAATAAGAAATAAAAAAGAGAAGCTCAACGATAGGGTGAGGGTGTGGCTAGCTTTTGCGCGCACAAATATATAGAACAACTGAAGGAATATTGAAAGAAGAATATGAAAGCATTGGAATGGGAAGTGGAAGCATTTTCTTGGAAGGGAAATTGGAAGAGGCTGATCAAATTATCACGTTACACATTCCTAAAATAATTAATAGAAATAATTTATATAGATATATTAATATAAATTATATTAATACTTTTAAAAATTTTATTAGAACATTAATTTTACTTGGATGGGAATATGTAATTCCAATTAAGGAATATGTTTAAATTTTTCCACCCACCTATAAAATCGTATAAATAATTTTTTAAACTAATGTAATTAAAATAATAGTATTAGTTTTAAATCATTAATTGATTCAATAACATCTATTATTCATATATTTATTTTGGTATATGAATAAATAATGCAATGAAGCCATAATGATGATGTTTGAGTGATAAACTCCTATATTTCATTCATTTCATCACATTTGTCCTCACTCTTGTAAATAATTTTGTGAATAAAAAGTTGAAAGAAACTAAAAGTCCATTAAAAGAAAGAAAGAAAAAAGGATTTTTATATGTGAATGAAATGGGGAGCTTAATGATATAAACTTGAGTATTTGTAGAACTCATCAACCCTCTTTCTATTTCTTATGAAGGAAAAGGTGGATAAATGGAAAAGCTGATCAACAACTAGAGAAATAGAAGAACAGAGACAGAAACCAGAAATCGTGGGATCTCGCCGTGAGCTCGTTGCGGCGAGGAAGCAATCATTCTGCCATTTTAACCTGAGATCTCGCCGTGACCTCGCCGCAGCAAGGTGACGGCGAGCGACAGTCTCTGCTGCGCGTTTTGAGTAAACTGAAGCTGACTGAAATCATTTAAGTAGGGTTTCTCGAGATAGAAAAGAAGGATACACTTGGGCATGATTTTAGGGAGCTAAGAGTTGCAAGAAAGAGCTTGGGAAGTGCTTGGAAACTTGGAGGAGCCCGGAGAGATTGAAGATTCTTACATCTCAGTTTCCCTTCTTCCTTCTTCTCTTCTCTTGTACTATGGACTCCATTTCAGTTTTTGTTTTAGGTTTAGATACATTTATGTGTAGCTAAAACTCTTTTCTAGGGTTACTTTGAACCATTTTTATGGATTGACTTTGTATTTCTTTTCCTTTAATGCATTTAATGAGTTTAAATGTATGGATTCCCATCTTGCTGTTTATTTTACAAGTGCTTGATCACCACTTGCTTTAGTTAAATGAGATATGGCTTTAGAAAGTGTATTTTGTTTTAGAACTTGGATGAGATCATGTTGGGCTTGAAATTTATGGTTTTAATTGGATGGTTAGTTGGTAACATACAGATATAGTTACTAACCTAACATTGTCATTATGAGGGTGATTGAGAATGATGGCTTGCATTAATGGTAGTAAGAGATTGTGACATTAATGCATGCATAAATTTGATTTTGACTTGAGAAAGCTCTTTCAAATGTATTTAACCCTTGGGCTCATACATTAATTTATTAAGGTATTAAGAGGAAGGGATTTATTTAGGTCATGAAATAAAAATGGGGATAAGTAACCTTAGACTTTTATTTTCTTGAACAAGTGTGTTTATTAGTCTCCTATATTTATAACTTATTGCAAACTATTTCTATCCAATTTCAACTTATATCATTTCCTACTCATTTCTAATTAATTTCCCAATTAGTATTAATCAACGTGCTCAAATTTCAATCATTGTGGAACGACACTTTTTCCTATACTATTTTCTTAAATTTGACGACCTGTACGCTTACGATAAAGACTGCAAATGGCCAATAAGTCATTGAGCCTCTTGCAATTCCTACTGCTGCTTTCTCTTCCCCTTCCTAAAGTTCTAGTAAGCCTCTTCCAATTTCTCCTTCAAATTGACTAATCTTTAACCTTCCAATATTTAATACATTAACAAAACGGTTCACTCTTTAGTTTTCACTGTTAACCAATGTTAGTGAATGGTCATTAATAATGAAAGAAATATTCCACAATTAATAAAGCAACATAGAAAATTGCCTTCTTATATATCAGAAACAATAATAGTTCATATCAAATTAGAAAGCATAGATATATATTCTCTTTGTATGTCAATCCACCATTATTTGTTCCACTCAGACTCCACGATAAGTATAGAAAGGTTTTGGCATGAGTGTAGTGTATAGTGTGTGATACTAGTGGAGTAATTGGATTTAATGGTGTGGGAATTGAAAAGAAATAATGGAAATAACCATCAATGCATAATTAAAAAATATATATATAGACCGGATTTAATGGCCATGGGAATTGGAAAGAAACAACATTAAATACAAAACATATAGACAATATTTAATGGAATGGGAATTGGAAAGAAATAAGAAAAAAATTAACGGCATCAGACTTAATGGCATGGGAATTGAAAAAAAAATAACAGAAATAACCATCAATGCACAATTAAATACCAAAAATATAGACTGGCATGTGAATTGGAAAGAAATAACATTAATATAAAACATATAGACCGGATTTAATGGAATTGGAATTGGAAAGAAATAAGAAAAAATTAACGGCATCGGACTTAATGGCATGGCAATTGAAAAGAAATAATGGAAATAACCATCAATGCACAATTAAATAAAAAAAATATAGAATGGATTTAATGGCATGGCAATTGGAAAGAAATAACATTAAATACATAAATCGGATTTAATGGAATGAGAATTGGAAAGAAATAACAAAAAAATTAACGGCATCATAAATACAAAAGGTTAACGGCATCTAAGAATGCAGTGTATTTGTGCTAACAGATAATGATTTCCATTGACGTTGTCACTACCGGATTTAGAGTGTATATAGATATAGATGATATTGATGATGATAGTCAGATAAAAAAAAAAACAACGAATGTGGATTTAAAACTACCAAGATTTTCTATATGACACTCTTTCAATCTGTCACAATAATTTCCCAACTTTTGATATGTAATTACTAAGTTCTTATTTGCAATTACCATGTTCCAGTGTAACAGTACCAAATTGACATATAAAACTACCGAGATCTTCTATATGACAGCTTCGTATATTAAATTACTAAACGGTTAAAGTCCATTTTTTTCCTGGGTTTCATATATTAAATTACCAAAGGGTTAAGGATACTCAGTGGTTTTTTTTGTAGTTACTTCCGGGGTAAAAATGGACATTAATCTAATTATCAAATTACAATATGACATTACCTAGTTGAAATATAAAATTACAAAATCGTTTGAAAATTTTAATCGACCATTAGCAAGTTGAACCCACGGATAATTAATGGGTAAAACTTTATATGTGGAGTATGATTGTTTTGTGTGAGTGCTGAGACTCATTCCTCGTTAATTTGTCAATTAAATGTGATTTGTCCCCAATTTTAATAAATAGTCAGATAAAAAAAAAACCAATGTGGATTTAATTTTTAATATTTTCTTCATTAAATATCGTCCTCCGCCCTAATTTTTATCGCGCTATCTCATCGGGCCTTCTTAGAAACCTCCTAAACACTTAAATTAAAATTAAAAAAAAAACGATAAAAATATTAAACACATCTCCAATCTCCAATTTCACAACTTGTACATCATCTTTCACACTGCCCAAAAAAATCACACGTCGTTTATAGGTAACAGCCCTTCCCATTCGATTTCAAGCTTCCGATCAATCTACTCTGCCTGACGGAACAACCTCTTTGCCGCCGCCATAATCATCAACTTCGCATACTTCATGCTAATGCTTTGCCTGTAAGGTTCTTCTTTCTTCCCTTTTCTTCTCATCATCGAATCCTCTAATTGAAATTTAGGGTATTCAAGAAAACATACCCATATGGGGGCTATAGAGGAAGATGGACTGAAAAAGCTTGAGTATTTATCCCTTGTTTCTAAGGTATGTACTGAGTTAGAATCCCATACTGGGTCTGGTGATAAAGTTCTCGCCGAGTTTATCACCGAGTTGGGTCGGAATTCTGAGGATGTTGAAGATTTTGATGCTAAATTGAAGGAGAATGGGGCGGAGTTGCCGGATTATTTTGTGAAAACACTTTTGACTATTATACATGCAATTCTTCCTCCCAAGTTGAAATCGGAGAAGGAATCGAAGAAAGATAGTGCCCCAGATGGGAAAAAGACTAAGTTTAAGGCCCTTGCTATTGCTGATGATACGAATCGAGCAAAGGAACTTGAGAAGGAATTGGAGATGGAGGCTGGGCATAATAACCATGGAGAAAGGGAGGATGAGGATGGATACAGAGGTAGAGATAGAGATAGAGATAGGAGAGACAGGCGTAGGGATAAGTATGAAAGAGAGGAGAGGCATAGAGATAGAGATAGAGACAGAGACAGAGACTATAAGTATGAGGATGATAGAAGGGATTACAGAAGTAATGGAAGGCATGGGGATAGACATGACAGGCGTAGGAGAGATGGGTATGAGGAAAACCGATATGGAAGGGAGAATGGTGATGGTGATGATGATAGAGACAGGAAATCTCACAGAGATCGGAAGTACGGCTCTAACGAACCGGAATTGTATCAGGTTTATAAAGGCAGGGTGTCTAGAGTTATGGACACGGGATGCTTTGTCCAGATAGATGATTTCAGGGGAAAGGAGGGTTTGGTGCACGTATCCCAGATGGCGACACGAAGAATTAGTAATGCCAAGGATGTTGTGAAGCGGGATCAGGAGGTTTACGTGAAGGTTATATCAATTTCTGGTCAGAAGTTGAGTCTAGCGATGAGGGATGTTGATCAGCACACTGGGAAGGATCTTCTTCCTTTGAAGAAGAGCTCAAATGAAGACACTTTTCGAATGAATCCTCAAGACTCAAAGGATGGGCCAATAACCAGGACAGGTCTTTCAGGGATAAAGATTGTGGAAGAGGACGATGTTGGTTCTTCACGCAGACCCTTAAAGAGAATGAGCTCTCCTGAGAGATGGGAAGCAAAGCAGTTAATCGCGTCTGGTGTTTTGAGTGTTACAGAGTATCCAACTTATGATGATGAGGGAGATGGAGTGCTATACCAAGAGGAAGGGGCCGAGGAAGAACTTGAGATTGAAATGAACGAGGATGAACCTGCTTTTCTGCAAGGGCAAAGTAGGTATTCAATGGACATGTCACCTGTTAAGATCTTCAAGAATCCTGAAGGTTCTCTGGGCCGTGCTGCTGCATTACAATCTGCGCTTATAAAGGAGCGCAGAGAAGTACGAGAACAACAACAACGTACAATGCTTGACTCTATTCCGAAGGATCTCAATCGTCCTTGGGAAGACCCAATGCCCGAGTCTGGTGAACGACATTTGGCACAAGAGCTTAGGGGTGTTGGTTTATCAGCCTATGACATGCCTGAATGGAAGAAGGATGCTTATGGGAAGACCATCACTTTTGGACAAAGATCAAAGCTCTCCATTCAGGAACAGAGGCAGAGCTTACCAATCTACAAATTAAAGAAAGAGTTGATTCAAGCTGTCCATGACAATCAGGTACTAGTGGTGATTGGTGAGACAGGTTCAGGTAAAACAACTCAAGTCACACAATATCTTGCTGAAGCGGGTTACACCACAAGGGGTAAAATTGGATGCACTCAACCTCGTAGGGTGGCTGCTATGTCAGTGGCAAAAAGGGTTGCTGAAGAGTTTGGTTGTCGATTAGGTGAAGAAGTTGGTTATGCCATTCGTTTTGAGGATTGCACTGGACCAGATACTGTAATCAAGTACATGACAGATGGTATGCTTCTTAGGGAAATATTGATTGATGAGAATCTGTCCCAATATTCTGTTGTAATGCTTGATGAAGCTCATGAAAGAACTATTCATACTGATGTTCTTTTTGGACTGTTGAAGAAGCTGGTGAAACGTAGACCTGACTTGCGATTGATTGTCACATCTGCTACCCTAGATGCTGAGAAATTTTCAGGGTATTTCTTTAACTGTAACATCTTCACAATTCCTGGGAGGACTTTTCCAGTGGAGATACTTTATACCAAGCAGCCAGAAAGTGATTATTTAGATGCATCCTTGATCACTGTCCTACAAATTCATTTGACGGAACCAGAAGGAGACATCCTTCTCTTCTTGACTGGTCAAGAGGAGATTGATTTTGCTTGCCAGAGTCTTTACGAGAGAATGAAAGGATTAGGTAAGAATGTTCCGGAATTGATTATTCTACCTGTCTATAGTGCTCTTCCTAGTGAAATGCAATCTAGGATATTTGATCCCGCGCCTCCTGGGAAGAGAAAAGTTGTTGTGGCAACTAATATTGCTGAGGCTTCTTTGACAATTGATGGGATTTTTTATGTTATTGACCCTGGATTTGCTAAGCAAAATGTATACAACCCAAAACAAGGACTTGATTCTTTGGTGATAACTCCAATTTCACAAGCTTCAGCCAAGCAAAGAGCTGGGCGAGCAGGGCGTACTGGGCCTGGGAAGTGTTACCGTCTCTATACTGAGGCGGCTTATAGAAATGAGATGTCTCCTACTACTATTCCGGAAATTCAAAGGATAAATCTTGGGATGACTACTCTTACAATGAAAGCTATGGGTATAAATGATCTTCTTAGTTTTGATTTTATGGATCCTCCTTCACCCCAGGCTCTCATTTCTGCCATGGAACAGCTGTACAGTCTTGGGGCATTGGATGAAGAGGGTCTTTTGACTAAATTGGGAAGGAAAATGGCAGAATTTCCTCTAGATCCACCATTATCCAAGATGCTACTTGCCAGTGTGGACCTTGGTTGTAGTGATGAGATACTGACCATAATTGCCATGATTCAAACTGGCAATATCTTTTACAGGCCTAGGGAGAAACAAGCCCAAGCTGACCAGAAAAGGGCAAAGTTTTTCCAACCAGAGGGTGACCATCTTACTCTACTTGCTGTTTATGAGGCTTGGAAAGCTAAAAATTTTTCCGGACCCTGGTGTTTTGAGAATTTTGTTCAGTCTCGATCTTTGCGAAGGGCGCAGGATGTCAGGAAGCAGCTTCTCACAATTATGGACAAGTAGGATATCTATCTATCCATCTATCTTTCTAAATGTTTTTGCCCGACCCTTTGCTGCATTCTGCTTTTGTCTGTGTTATATATAAATTTGCCTGGCCAATTGTTTTGAGGCTCTTTCTGTTCATATTTATACTTGTTTTTCAGACTTTAAATTGTATTTTTATCATTGAAACTGATGATTGTTCCCTTCATATAGGGTATCAGACCTCTTGTATCCATTATTGTGGTTTATAGATATTTTTGTGGGTTGTAGCTACTATGTTGCCAATTTCTATTTTTCAGACTTTAAATTGTTTTGAGGCTCTTCCTGTTCATATTTATACTTGTTTTTCTGACTTTAAATTGTATTTTTACCATTGAAACTGATGATTGTTCCCTTCATATAAGGGTATCAGACCTCTTGTACCCATTATTGTGGTTTATAGATATTTTTGTGGTTTGTAGGTACTGTGTTTCCATTTTCTATTCCTTTATTTACACTGTTTTGATTAAACTAGTTTCTGAGGCATTGGCTTTGTTTTTCAGGTACAAATTGGATGTTGTTAGTGCTGGAAAGAACTTCACTAAGATCAGGAAGGCTATCACTGCAGGATTTTTCTTTCATGCATCTAGAAAGGACCCTCAAGAGGGTTACAGGACCCTAGTTGAGAACCAGCCTGTATATATTCATCCCAGTTCTGCTTTGTTCCAGAGACAGCCAGATTGGGTCATCTACCATGAGCTTGTGATGACAACAAAGGAATACATGCGTGAGGTCACTGTCATAGACCCCAAGTGGCTAGTTGAATTGGCTCCAAGATTCTTCAAAGTGGCAGATCCTACAAAAATGAGCAAGCGGAAGCGACAAGAGCGTATAGAACCACTTTATGACAGATACCATGAGCCAAACTCATGGCGTTTGAGTAAACGTCGTGCTTGATTTGTTTCTTTTGTTCCCTTCTGAAGCTATATATGGGGTGCGATTTGACGCTGCATCTTGTTTCAAATGTAATTACATGATAATTTTGAGTGTATTAGTTGGAAACCTTAACTGATAATGCCATAGTTTAGACATTATCTTGATGATTTCTGGTTTTAAGGCTCTTTGTCAGGAAGGAGTTCACGATCCCCTTTTTCTTGTCATCATGAATCTCATGGTGGGTATTATGAGCATAGTGGCATTAATTTTTTTCAGCATTAGGTGAATTTGGTCGTGGTTCCTGAAAGACAGCAATTGCTTTTGAAGTGTCATGGTTTTGGCTGATATGACTGTAGCAAGAAGGTTAGATTTTGAAAATAATTTTTGTTGATGATGAATGGGATTATTGAATTTTATACATTATACAACATCTAGCACTTGCTACCGACAGTTGGAACTCTTGTAGGATACTTCTGGGGGGATTGCACTTTTATTTTTTTTTGGGCCTGTGGGAGGGGATTGCACTTTAACCCTAATTATTTTAGTGAAAATGGGTTTGCTTTCTTCTCATTTACATTGTTAATCTTGCCTTCTTGCCTTAAAGTAAGACTAGTCACATAATTAGCAGATTGCAGGAATGAGGGTCACATTCATCGTTAATGTGTTCAACTTCATTATAAATAGGGTTCAGAGGTCAATATGTTTTTTTTTTTTTTTCAGACAGTTCTGTAGGAAAATGGGTAAGATTAATTATTTGATCTGCTGTGTTATTTCACATTCTATTGACTTTGTTTTACCCCAATCAGCACCAGAAAGTGCTCTTATCATGCAGATTTCTGGCTTCAATGGTGCTATACTTTCCATGCACTTTGCTGGGTACATTACATCGCTTTCTTCTTTTATTCACATCTCTGTGGTGGCTGTTTATTGTTCATTGTTGAGATTTACATTTAACAAATTATGTTTTTTCCCCTTAAAAAAGTTGGTGCGCATTTTCTGGTTAACTGTTGGGTTTCTTCATAAAGGATACTTGCCCTTCTGCCTCTAGCTTTGATTACATCAATTTTTTCTTTTGCTTTTAACCAACTCTGCAACGTTTTCTTTTCAGTCTCGCTTAAAGATAATGGTTTTTTTATTTTATAAATTTTGATCTGCCCATTTTCAACAAAAGATACTTGCCCTTTTGGTTTTTGTATTTTATAAATTTTGATGTGCTTATTTTATGATTTGGAATCTGGGCTTTTTTTCAAAAGAAAAGGCTGATTAAGTCTGGTTCTCTAATGCTTTTTGCTCATATTCCCATTTCTGCAATTGCTGTTTTCAAACTCTCTCTTGATAAAAAAGACTTGCCTCATGTCTGATTCTGTGGTTTTTGTGATGGAACGTTGAAGGAATTTGACAGTGGATGAAAGTCAGGGAAGGAACCTGTACACTACTATTTTGTTGTATCAGAAAACAAACTTTCTGGAGATCCTGTGGTTAGGTGGCTTAATGGAGGACCAGGCTGTTTTAGCTTTGATAGCTTATGAGCATGGTGAAGATTCAATTTTTATTCTGGAAATATGTATTTCTATGAATATCTCAATTTGATCCTCCAGAAATTATTATACATCACCCGTTAAATATTTTCACATCACTCGTGTTACAATAATTTGTGTTTCAGGTATAGTTGGTCAGAGGTCTCATGCTTGAACCTTTTATGATGTTTCTAATTCTGAAAATGATATACTTTTTGGGCAAAAGATATCATTTTCTTCTCTGGTTTCAATTTCATTTCTTAACTAAATTTTGCATATAAATTATACATTACAGGTTTCTAACATTTTATATTCGAATTCTCCTGCATGTGTGGGTTTTTTGTGCACTCTTAAGAACAAATCTGTGATTACTACTGCTGAGAAAAAAAGCTGCCTCGGATATGCAGTTTCTTTTCCTTAATGTAGTGATGGAAAAAATTGGAAAATGTTCACGTAAATTGTATGAATCAATTATCCTCCATTAATTTTCTGAGTTTGGTTAATCCTGTTGTTTGAACTTTTTTCCCTGAGTTCCTCCTGCCTAACCCGTTCTTTGTTTCTGGTAAGTGATCTGCTGGAATTTATGTGCCTACTTTTGCTTCTGAAATAGTGAACGGTAATAGTTTGTCCTGAGTGTTGAAGTTATTGCAGTGTATTTAGATCAAGAATAAGGTGCAGTTTGTTTTTCAGGAATTGATGCTCTGAAATGTAAAGTCTAATTGGAATTTCAAGGTCTTTATCCTTAACTGATTGATATGTTTTCAAGCCTTTGTAGCTGCAATCTGAAATGATTTATGTGCAGGGTTATATTATTGGAATTGGTGGTTTTATGGATGAAGACTGTCATGGCAATCCACTAGTTCCATATGTGATAAATTATACTGTTTACTAATTATAAGCAGTACAGCCTTTATATATATGTTATATATATAAATAAAAGAACACCTGTCTAATTCACATTTGTATGAAATGGGATCCAGAAACTCTGCCCTAATGCATCACTTAATGTCTTTAGTATTAGTACCGTATTCAAATAACCATCTCTTGAGATAGATGTTTTAATTTTCTGAAACATTGTGCTTGTGAGTAAAGTGGAGGAGGAGGGATAGTAACTTGGCTTTATTGGGATCCGCTATACGATGTAGTTTGACTGTGGCTTGCAGTTAAGACGTAACTTTGGAGATGAAAATTGTCTTGTAGATGCTTTAGTTAAAGAAGTATTATCTTATTCATTCTTGTTGTGTTCTACTCAATGCTCATCAATGAACCCTGGTTGATATGGACTCGGGAACTAATCCCCCTCCATTTTAAATTTGAAGTTGTCCTCATTTTGTATTTTGTATTTTTTTTGAAGAAAATAGATTAAACAAAAAACGACTGCCAATTAATGCTAGCTCAAGTGATAATGGAGGTTAGAGATCCACACTGTTTATGTTAAAAAATTTTTATAGAGCTTATATATGGTACAGGTACTCCTGTTTACATTAAAAGATGTAGTCAATCATTTTATACAAACTAAGAAAACACAGTGAAGTTATTTATTATGAGTAAAATTAATGTGGTTTTCTAATTTTACTATTGCATCATTTATCATACACACTCTCTCCCTTATTTATATTTTTATATGCAAGGGCAAAAAGGAAACCAAACACATAGTATCT
Organism: Mimosa bimucronata; assembly: GCA_037074515.1. NCBI lineage: Eukaryota > Viridiplantae > Streptophyta > Magnoliopsida > Fabales > Fabaceae > Mimosa > Mimosa bimucronata. Next base: position 12,376,074 of record CM073446.1, read on the forward strand.
TTATTTTTACATGTTATCTTCTATAATATAGAATCAAAAAATTTCCCATTTTAACGAATACAACTATTTGATAATTGGCACTCCTTCTGATATTAAATATAAGACTTATTTATCTAATTTGATTAGATTGAGGATGTTAGTTAAGTTAGTTAAAATCATATGATAGTATCAAAACATCCTAACCATATATCTTTATTCTCACAGTTAGTTAAAATCATATGATAGTATCAAAATACCCTAACCATATATCTTTTGAACCAACGGGTACTGTTTGAATGTAGTTCAATTTAATTAATAATTATAGCTTTCTCATCGTGTGAATATTTTCATTGCAAAATTCTTGTTTTGAAAAAGTATATGGGTCTTCCTCAAATAAAAAATTGAGATAAGATATTAAATGAACTAATATTAATGATCTAATTGTTACTTCTTTCTTAATGTAAAAAAACAAAATTGAAAATAGCAGTTCTTAAGATCTTACATGCAAAACCATTTCAAATTTAGGGAGAACGTCATTAAGGATCTTTGATAACATTTGGGTTTATATAATTTTGAAATTCTTCTTCAGATTTGTTTTGTGGTAAAAAGTTTATAATATCCATGATACACATGCAATATATAATCATATAGGAGTAATTTATAATTAAATATTATTTTTACGTTGTCTCAAGGAGAGTAATTCAAGTGAAGGTCACACAAAAAGAAAAAAAAGAAAAAAAGAAGAAGAAGAGTAATTCAAGTCTGGAGTCTTCGTTGATAAGCGTGGTTTGGACGTTTAAGAGTATAAAATTTTACTTGCATCGTTGTTTTTATAAAGAAGAGTAATTCAAGTCTGGACTAAAAAGATGACCACATTAAAAACACAATCTGGTGATTTATAAGAGTATACAATTTTACTTGCATCGTTGTTTTTATAAGAACTTATTCAAGGATGGCTAAATATTTAATGTCGGTTTAGTTTGTCTTTTCTGTTTTGTAAGGTTTATGCATATTGTTTCATAGTTTGGCATGTACAAGATGTAGTTGCCTTTTTTTTTTCCCCCTCTTCTAATGGCTTTCTTGATTGAATTGAATTAGTGTGTGAAATGCTCTTTTGATATTAATAAAAAAGGGAAATGACAATAAAAAAAATTCCAAACTTCATAATTTTAGATAGGTGGTTTGCAGCTGTTAATATCATTACGCAACTAGTGAAAATCATTACCCTAATTAAAATTTTTTTATATGGGATTTTGAAATTAATAAGGTGTTTACCTGTCATTTTTTCCAATAAAAATGACTCTTTACTGTGTTTTAGAAAATAATTAGGGCATTCTTTGAAAAATCATGTCTTACCTATTCATTATTTTTATCTAATTTTTAATTGTAAAACTTAATAACTTCATTTAATTATACAAAAGACGGTTGGAGTAACTTATCCAAACTACCACTCTGTTCCTTATACCAAGAATTATTAGTTAGATCATTAAATATGTCTTAAATTGATAAAAAAATTTTAACACTACCCTTATTCAAAATTTTCCTCTCTCTACATTTATAAATTATTCTCACAAATCTTTCCTTTATCTCTTTCCAATAAAAATTAAATAAGATTAAAGTTGAAAAACAAGCATTAAGAAGACTTATACTTAGGAATAAAATTTTTTTGGTAGTTGAACTATAATAAGGAACAAAGTAGAATTCCCTTGTTAAATTTTTTCGGTAGTAGAACTTATAATGTTGAAGCGTATCATGCCACATTAGCACAAACGGAGGCCGTTAAGTGTTTTATAACGGCATTGGCTAATATGCTCTATTTTAAAAGTTTATTGGTATACAAGAACCTTTTAAATGTTAATTATGGCAGACGCTCCTGGGTCAATAGTTTATTGGCCAAAATGCACCTTAATCATAGAAAAAATTCAGACAAATCAATTTATAAGTCATTTATTTAACTTTCTTAGTATTATCCAAAATAGTTAAATAGGTCCTATATCCATAAAAGGAGGAAGTATTAAAAATGAGGCAATTTCTACCTACTAATATATATACACACACATATAAAATGTAATATTCATTGTCTTATTCTTTTTTTTTTCAATCCGGTATCCCAGACTAAACCCTAAATTACAGGAACTCAGGCCCATACTAATCTTGATCCGCACCACTGGACCTTCACTTAAAGGTTAAGTGCTCGACAAAGAACATGTTACATTCCCTGAGCTCGAATTTGAGACCTTTGATTAACCAACAAAGTGAGGTTATCACTATGACAACCGGGTATTCTTCTTTTTACCACGTAAGAAATAGGCCCAATAATAACATTAAAATTGCTATTTAGATATTTGCAACAATGTTAAAGAATCACATAGGTCCATGTGTCAAATCTGCCATATAGTACTACTCCGTTTATTCAAATCCGAATCCCCAATACATACAGACTCCATGTAGAAGAATCTGTAACTGTGAGGGGTGAAGGGTCAACCTTTCGAATCCCTCCCTCATCGTCAGCTACCTCCAAAGTTTGAATTTCCAGAACTTCACTTCTCATACTTCAGAATCATACTAGAGTGGAAATATTAGAGAAAGCAAAGAAAATGGCTCTGCCTTCAACATTTTACCCAAACACTCTTCATTCCCATAATAACAATACTCTTTCTTTGCGTACTACTCGCTTTTCTGGTTTCGCCTCGAATTCGAGCTTGTTTGGCTCAAAATTTCACCCTAGATCCCTTTTATTGTCCTCGTCAAAACCACGCACTAATCGATTCCCTGGAATCGGTCCAATTTCTGCTTCTCACGAAGCTTTTGATGTTGTGGTTATCGGAGCTGGAATCATCGGATTGAGTATCGCCCGCCAGTTGCTGATTGAATCGGATCTTTCCGTCGCCGTTGTTGATAAGGCTGTTCCTTGTTCTGGTGCAACTGGCGCAGGTGATAAATGCCTCCTCTATCTTCTCTATTTTATTTTTTTTATGTTTCATTGTTCTATTGTAGAGTTTGGATTGGTTGTAGTTCTGAGATTTGATATTTCTCGAATGGATCATTTCTCCAATGCTTGGTGCATTTCATCTTTTGCTTGCAGAACAAGAAATTTCGCTGAAATCTTTTCCGTACATGAGAATTTTGATTCGTTGTGGTTTTTAGATTTTGAGGTTTGTTGATTTTTTTTTTTTTTTTAACTGTGGAGATCTTCTCGCTTTGGCCTTCAGATTTAGGTGTCTACTTTGTAAAAGTTGTACCATGCGGACGATCTTTCTAGCTTAGCACAATGTAATTTGATCTGTAGGTATAATAAAAAAGAAAAACAATGTAATTTGATCTGTAAAAAATGTTATTGCTTAGATCATTATTCTATTTATGAAAACACCCGAGGTTGTTTCTTATAGAATGAGGTAAAATGAGCACGGCTTCACGGAAAGAATGGAATTGTTCTGATGCTGGAAAGCTTTTAAAACTTTATTTTCAACTTTCTTCTCGTAAAATGGTACTTTTAGTGGTAGATTGTTTGGTTCAATACTAAGTTATGAAATTGCCCCGATGGCTTGGATCGTTTTCTTTTTAAAAAATTCAACTACTTATTTTTTCTCATTCAGAATGTAAATTTAACATTATTGACCTGAGAATAAAACGAAGGAAAGCTCTGTGATTTTTTTCTCACTGTTTTTTCTGTGAAATGATATAGTTGTGAAATCTTTATTTTGTTTCAGTAACAGGGTACACTGGAATGATATGAGGTCAATTCTTTTTGTTGGGCCCAACTAAGTTGAGCATTTTCTGAACTTCAATTGACTGTAAGATTTCTTCTCTTTTCTTTTGGAATTTGTACTGGTTCTAGGGCAGGGATATCTGTGGATGGTGAATAAAACACCGGGCGCTGAAAAGTGGGATCTGGCAATGAGAAGCTTTAGACTGTGGAATGTGTTGGCAGAAGATCTACAGAATCAAGGCTTGAATCCCTTGGAGGAATTAGGTTGGAAAAAGACTGGTAAGACAGATTTGGATCCTTATTCCCAAATGTCTCTGTTTTTGTCTCATTTTGAAGGGAGTCAATTCAATGGTTTAAATGTCTGAAGTTGCAGGTAGAGTTGCATTTACTATGATGTGACTTCTTGCAACTTTTTGTCCATCTGTCTACTTTAAATTTTATTATAGAGGCCAACTAATGGATTGAATATTGAACTTTATAATGAATCGAGAGGGGGATATTGGGTATTTTCTTATCTATTATTAACATTCCATATTATTTGTGTCTGTATTCATAGGAGCAATATATGAAGAAACTTTGATACAGTTTCAAAGGTGTAAATTTTGAACTCATACTGCCATGAGAAGAAAGTCTGTGGTCTTTCATGAAGATTTTTTTGCTGTATTACACCTTAAAAATATTGCTTCTAAAGATTTATCACCTCTGAAAAATTTGAAGAGACCCCATTAGGCATTGATCTGCTTCAGATTAGACCCTTGTCAAAATGCACCTTTTTGGGCCACCTTGTTTTTGGTAACTACTCTGCACCACCTTTGTGCCAGTCCAACATTGTCCTCCCACGACACAAGGTGGTTTTGCTATGAATATTGTTGTAGGATTCTGCTTGGATCCCTGAAATTATACCTCAAAGTTATAAAGTTAGATCATTGACTGAAGTTACCTAAATGTCGACTGCACCCAATCATGGATAAAGATATTTTGACCTCACCGGATATGGAAATCATCATTAGGCCTTTACCTATTAGTTTTAACTTTTGACTCTATTGTTCCTTAGCATGGTATAAGAGCTTGGTCTACGAAGGGATACGGATTTGATTTTCGCCACCTTGTATTCTCTTGACTTTGGCTATTTTATAGTATATATTAAGGATACACTTGTACTTTTTTCATGTTTCAAGCTCAAAGGATTTTCATATGACGGGTTATGTTAGAGATTAAACTCATTTTTTGGCCTTCACACGCATTTTATGCTCTTTGGTTGATTATTTTGTTAGCAGACCTAAATAGTTTTGGGTATGCCTATTTGGGAGTAAGGTGCATGGATGGCAATAGTAGTGGGGTCAACGAACAACACAGACATCTGGTTGCGTTTCAAACTTGCATCTCATGATGGGATGCCTCCATAGCTACACTACATATAAGTTCAATTTATAAAGATAACTGAAAAGGTCATGTGGCTTTTTCAAGAAGAGAACTTTCAAAGTCTTTCAATATTTCTTTAATAACAAAGTAAAAGGCATATGTCGCTATTGTAATTTGGTGCCTTCAAAAGACAAATATTAATACTGGTATTAAAAAATATTTTTCTTCTATATGAGAACAGATATATACAGAAAGATTTGAAATCTATTAATAGGAGTGATACTTATATCATGGTCCTAGACAAAAATATTACTTCTGATTAATCAAATGGATTGAGCAGTCAGCTTTATTACTGTAGTAAATGGAAACAATTGATCAGCTACATACTGTTACATTTTGAATTTGAGTTATAGTCAATAAATTTGTATGCAGAGGTCTGAGCTTGAAGGGAAATCTCAAAATGTAGAAAGTTGATTATACTTATAAAAATTTTTAGCAGACAGATTATACATGTTCTTTGTTTATTGTTCTCCACTCATTGGTTTGAGTAATTTGTGTGGCTGTGTCTGACCTTCCATCATATGCCCAACTGGTAATGACATTCAGAAGCAGGAGACATTGATATTCTTAATATGGAAAATTTAATTTCTATTCTCCGTAATGACAAGGCTGAGGCTGCTATGATTTGACTTCTGATCTGTAGGAAGCATATTAGTTGGCAAAACTTATGCAGAGACAGATATGCTGAAAAAGAGGACTAAACAGCTCACTGAGGCTGGGTTGAAAGCAGAGTATTTGTGTGGCAGTGATTTATTCAACAAGGAACCTGCTCTGTTGGTGGATGAAGAAAGTGGAGCCGCCTATGTACCTGATGATTGTCAATTGGATGCTCATCGTACTGTTGCCTATATTGAGAAGGTTATTATTATCTCTTTTATCATATATATATATATATATATTACTTTCAAGTAACTATCATTATTTTGTTCCTTCCAGCATTCACATAATTGGTTATCATTCACTTCATGACACATAGTCACGAAGTTATGGTTGATATGTAGGCTAACAAGCAGTTTGCATCCAAAGGACGATATGCAGAGTTCTACAATGAGCCTGTGAAAGGCTTAATCAGGTTTCTTTTTGATTTTGATTTAGGTTTAAGTTTGATTTATTTCTTTTTCACTAGTAGAAATAAATGGAATATGTTGAAAGAACATACAATTGTTTGGGTCAATGGTATGTTTCAATGTGTTCAGAGGGGAAAGCAATGGAAAGTTTGAGGGTGTTGAAACTGTCAAAAAGAGATTATATAGCAAGAAGGCAATTATAGTTGCGACTGGCTGTTGGACTGGTTCTGTGATGCATGATTTGGTTAGAAACTCGGAAATGCAGTTAAATATTCCTGTAAGGCCCAGAAAGGTGTGTATATATGCATCATGAATTGACCTGTTCTTGCTAGTCATACGATTCCTTTGCCTTTTGCCATTTATGCTGCAATTTAGTTGCCTTTTTTTGTGAAAAAAAAAAGAAATGAATTTATGACAGTTGATAATGAAAACTTCTGAATTTGTAGAATCCCCTTCCAACAACTTGTAATAAGGGGAGAGTTCTGAAAACCATGTGATGATGTACTCTAACATATTGTATTGGTGCCATTCTAATGGTCTTGAAATTTCCATACTACTGCATTGATTTTTTTTTTTATTAAAAAGTATAGTTCATTGAATAATTGTTTTACATTATTGTCCAGTTAATGACAACAACTTCAGTTTTTCAGATGAAATGATTCTTGATATGACATTATGTTGTGATTGTAAGATGATTGTTATTAAGAAGCGTGATAATTAGTTTGTTTACACTTTTAATCTATCAACATCTTTTCGAAATAATACTTTTAATATCATTTGATTTTGTTGATATATATCAACAATCTCAAATGATATTAAAAGGGAAACTAAATTAAGAGAATCGAATTTTTAAAAAATAAATTCAATAATAATTTAATGACATAAGTTTAAAGTAATTTTGTATTTGTTATATTTTGACCTTTTCTGATAAATGATATTAAAAGTGAAACTAAATTAAGAGAATCGAATTTTTAAAAAATAAATTCAATAATAATTTAATGACATTAGTTTAAAGTAATTTTGTATTTGTTATATTTTGACCTTTTCTGATATTAGAATAAACATATATTTTCTTTCACACGACCATATTGCAATAAGTGAGAATTGACCTCCAACTGACATGGTAGATTACAATTAGAGTTTCTAATCAAAATTCTGAGACCTCAACTAGACTTATAGACTCCTTTGAACAAGAATTCTAATATTGCTGCCGTCATTCCCTCCCTTGGAACCTTGATAGATCAATGAATTTCTGGAACATTTTGCACGCTTTCCATTTTGTAGCAGGTCCCAGATTCCTACAAAAGAAAACCTCCAATCATGTCTTCCAGAATTCTCTTTCTTTAAACTCTCCAATTGCTTTCCAGAGTTTTCTCTCAAGTCTCTACAATTTTTCCTTAAGCCTGAATTTCTTCCCAGAAATTCTCTCTTTTTGAGACAACTTACAGCCTGTACTTATTGAGCATTGAATAAAATTTTCAAAACTTCATGATGTGTTTAAAAACAAATTCTTGGTAATGAAATTGTAAAATAAATGTGTATCGTTATTGATACGTTCCACACGTACAAGAGGCGTAAGATGAATTAATTAGTTTATTTTATTTTATTTTATTTTAATTTAGTTTATTTTCCTTATTTGACTTTTTCAGATTATTTGATTTATTCAGATTATTTGAATTAGTCAAAATAAGATAATTTAGGATATTTTATTTAACATAGTTAGTGAGGATATTTTCTCATTTGAATTCGAATATTTAAATAGGATATTATTTAGATTAGTTTGTTAGGGTTTGAATTTAAATATTCAGATAGAGATATATTCCTGTCTTTAGAGATACGATATGATATGTTTCTATCTTCAGATGTTTTCCTAATCTCTTTAGGACTCTATCTATTGTAATTTCTCTATTTAATGCTAGTCCTATTAGCTAGCATTATTCATTCAATCAATAAACTTATTATTTTGTTAATTGGAGATTCTCCTTTGACTTGGCTTCTTATTTATTTCTAGTGAGATACTTGCTAGTTAAATAAATTAGGAGAGAATAAAGCTATTATAATTTTAACATCACAGCGATCTACCAATTCTAAAATTTATTGTATTAAAAGTAAGTGTTTATCTGAGGATCTCTTTCTTTCGATGTCAAGTAGTTCTTTTATCTTGAGGGACTGCTGAATGTTGATATCTGAGATAATTGATCTGTGTTATTCTTGGGGGAATAATGATCTCTTGCTTTTTAATTGCATTTTCTGGATTTTCAATGGTTGAATTTGACACCAAGGAATTCGGAATGGCATTTAAGCAAGGTCACTCTAGTATGGAAAACAAGAAACTTTTTGGCAACAGAATTGATTTTTATTTGTGTGAACTGTGAAGATAATGGTGCTATTTCTTGAGTAAATTCCTTTATAAATTATGAGACGATTCAAATTGATTTTTATTTTGGCTAATCGACTAATTTACATTCTGTTAGGACCGATCTTGGAGACATAGTAAATTACATAAAAAGGGGAAGGATACTTTCTGCTGGTCATAGCTCTGAATTGCTATTTAAAAAAACAAATAGAGAAGTAGGGTGGCTATAGAGTAGTCACTTTTGTGTTCTTTAAATTCTCACACTGGTCCAGAAAGCAGGAGAGAAGAATTTTGAATTAAGTGGCTAAGGGCTGAGGCCTTTGGAGTGGAGAGGGCCAACCTCTCAAAAGATTGGCAACTGTGTGTTTATGTTTTAGAACATTCTGTCCATCTTTGTGAGTCTGTGAGAGTTGAGTCTGTGTGTGATTCATAATTTCGGTCCATTGTCTTAGAGTCTGTAATTGTTATTTCCCTTATCAGTGTAATGCTTTCATTTCAGCGAATGTAATGAGTTTCAGTTATTGATCTCTCTTTTGTGTGAAGTTTCTGTCTTAATATTAGTCTGGGGTATAACACATTCCTTTAATTCGTTTTGTGATTTTTGTGAAGGGCCATTTGCTTGTGCTTGAGAATTTCAATCCCCTACAATTGAATCATGGTCTGATGGAGGCAGGATATCTTGATCATCAAACTGCATCTTCATCTCCTATGATTTCAGGGTTGGAAAGATATGATCACGGGCGGACCTTGTCTGTTTCAATGACGGCAACTGTTGATGCATTGGGGAATATTCTCTTAGGTAAATATCTATTGCCTATATAATTGTCTCCAATGTGAACTCATAAATGGTTAGTTTGTGTGGCCAATTTATAATGTTGATCATTGCATATTAGCGACTGCATGTTACTGATAGTAAAATGAAGACTCTTTCTTTGAGAAGGTTTGTAAAGAGCATGCAATTATGGTGGTTTTATTTAATGAATCGTCATGTTATTCATAGATATTTTTGTAAAGCAGACCTCCCAGTTGAGTTATAAATTATTCTATTTATTGGAACATGCTTGCCGCCTTAATTATGTTTGCTATTCAGTGTAATCTCACCCTTTCTCGAAAAAATAACTTTAATCCATGAGGTGTTCCCAATTTGACTAAACATGAGGTGAAATAAAAAGAGATAAAACTACGTGATTTTGACATTGTTTTATAGGTTGTGTGAGATTTGAAAATATTATATTCTTAAAAAGAACTGTTTTATATGGTTAGGTGATGATGATGATGCTTTTTAGTATATTTTATCTGTCGAAACAACTGGTAATTTTTTTTTTTTTTTGGTTGAAGATATTTTCCATCCAGACTTTATTGAAAAATTCATCAATGAATATCTTTCTAGTCGTAAATAAATCTTTTGAGAGATAGATTAATATTGGCAGTATGTTTTGCTTTTTGGGTTTTTCATCGTAAGTTTTAACACTATTTTCGTTATTTGGGGTGACAACCAAAATACCAACCATCAAGGAAGTAGCCGAGAATTTGTTGGGTTCAGCACTGATTTGGATGAGTCTATTGTCAATCACATATGGAAGCGAGCGGGAGATTTCTTTCCCACGTTAAAAACACTTTCCCTTTCAGATCTCAGTGCAAGTAGAAATGTCAGAGTTGGATTACGACCCTATAGTGAGTTCTAATTTCTTTCAATTTTCCTGCGGTTGAGTATTCATTTTGTTAGCTTTTAAAAAATATTTGCATGTTTTTTCTATTTCAAAAAAAGAAGTTATCTGCATGTATTTTCCTCACTGCCTGGGAAGTATTTGACTTGTAACAAATTTTACCATGTCAGTGCCTGATGGGAAGCCAGTGATTGGGCCTGTTCCTGGCTTGTCTAACCTGTACCTTGCAGCTGGGCATGAAGGGGAAGGGCTTGCGCTGGTGAGTTTGACTTTCCTAGTGTTTGTGAAATTAAAGGACTTTGAATGACTGTCTATTATTAAATGGCAGTGAGCATGTGTTTACTCTTTACGTTTATCTAGGGAATAAAATGCTTTCATTTTTAGTTAGAAATGGATTGAAAGATCGTTACTAATTTTGGAGCAATTTCCAGGCTTTAGGGACTGCTGAACTGGTCACTGACATGGTGTTGGGTCGTCCCACAAAAGTTGACAGTGGACCTTTTTCTGTGCATCGGTGTTGTTAATGAATTGCATGCCACTAAGATGCATTTGGAAAAATCTTGGTTATGGTTTTTGATTTTCAAGATATGAGGCCATCTTGTAACTTCTTTAAATGACTGATTTTCAGGTATGGTTATATGATATTGTAATAGAAGAAGTTAGGGAGTTAGTTGGGCAAATTACAAGATGTGACCGTAGTAGCTAATGGCTATAAATAAGTGGCTTAGAGACTAGTTGTAATCAGGCTTTTAATTAATGGAAATGTGATCCCTTGTTTATCTTTGATCTCTCTTCTTCCCTCTCATCTCACCCTTTCTCTCTCCTTCCTCTTCATTACTCTCTGTCATATCTCTTCCCTTATTGATTAACTTGCTTTCTGTTGTACCTTCCATTTTCTATAAACTTGTTTAATTGTAGCCATAATTTTTTCCCTTTTACTTGAACTATTTTTGAGGGAGAATTATTTCTATGGACCAAATTCACAAATTGTTTATTTCCAAAGACCACTAATGGTAAATACTCAATGTTCCACATGTAAATTTGCATGGTTTGAATGATAAATGGTGTAAAATATTTTGTAGTTGTAAATTTATGCTATGTAAATGGTAAACACTCGTAATTCTACTAGAATTTGCTTATGTGAGTGGTAAATTTAGTACTACTTTTGGTCCTTAAACTTTTGATCAATTTTGGTTTTGGCCCCTGAAATTTAAAATCGATGGTTTTGGTCCTTGAACTTTCACTCAATTTTGGTTTTGGTCCCTAAATTTTTTTTATTTTTTTTTCATGAATGGTCCTTGAACTTTAAAATGGTGGTTTTGGTCCTTGAACTTTCATTCTGTTTTGGTTTTGATCCTTGAACTTTTAAAAAAAACTTAGAAAATGAAGGACCAATGGTTATAATTATAAATGGCACATAGTTGAGGGACTAAAACCAAAATTGAGTGAAAGTTCAAGGACCAAAACTACCGTTTTAAAGTTCAAGGACCAAAACCAAAATTGAGTGAAAATTAAAGGACCAAAACCAGCGATTTTAAAGTTCAGGGACCTATACCAAAATCGAGTTAAAGTTCAAAGACTGTAAGTAGTTTTAACCCTTAATAATAATTTGTGAATATAGTACCCATTATAATTCTCCTTATTTTTTTTGGTTATAATTCTCCTTATTTTATTTATCCTGTGAAAAGAACTGGTGAAATGGTGAATCTTTGATAAGTAAACAATTTATCCAATTGCAGCTCTTTCTTTGGTGACTTTCAGATAATATAACATGTAATTTCTCCTTTCTTCAACTCTTACGTATTGATGATTTATGAGACAAAATGAAGCATATACTGCTACTAGGCTTGTGTAATTTGAACTTTCTGCCACCAATGGTTTTTTCTGGGTGCAAATTTTATAAGAAAAGGTAAAAACAAATGAAAATTACCATTCAAGAAGGAAAAAGTCAGTCATACTGTCCTTGGGTACTAGTGTTGAGTATATTGCATTGTCCAACTCCTTTTATTGCTTATTCTAGCCTTTAGTCTATGATGCACAGCTGTTGTTCTACAGAAATATAAAATAAATTTACAATCCTTAGACTGCCAGTTAAATTGAAATGCTGTTTGGTATCCCTCTTCCCGTATCTCCCTTTGATCCAGAACTTGTTGTATTAGGGTACAAAAGATTGTATGTCATTTTTGCAGGGCCACGTCTGTTCCTTAGCCTGGAGTCATTATTTCTACTTAAGATCCTTGTCTGAATCTTCTTTAGTTCTTCACCAAATTGTTCAAATCTCTTGCGAATCTTATCATTGTCTATCCACTCTGGAAAGGGTTGGCAACCCAAGTACACTTCATCACAAGTGTGTTGTGAGAGGACTTCCACTAATGCTACACCCAAACTCATTTCAAATCTTCCAGGCAACATACTGAGGAAAAACTCATCTGGATCCTTGAGAAACTCTCCAAATTCATGTGTTCCTTCATCAGGAATAAATTTTCTACATAGTGTTGGACGACCTGGTGGGTAGCCAGAGTATACATATTGCCCATAGTTCAGTGATGCATGCATAGCTGAAGCAATCCAAATGAGTGTTGTCAAAGCTTCTACGAGGTTTGAGAGAGTAGTAATTTGTTTCCACCAGGCTTCATTGCGCCTATCACCATGGCCAACATTTTGAATCTCTTTCCACCAAGCCTGGAGTTCTACATCAGACTTGACAGCATCATCATCTTTGTAAAAGAACGAGCAGAAGTCTTTGACCCATTGCTTGATGGCAACCCATATTTCAAGTCCGTCAGTGGCATAGGGATAATCCTCCAAGAGAAGTTGAATCCCCGCGGGGTTATTCACATCTGGGTCTTCTATGGCCAAACCCCTGAAAAACCACAGTCAGAATAAATCATCGTCATTGAAAAAGTAGTGTACATACAGGTTAATCTCTAAAAATAGTAAACTTGAATGTCGGTTCAAATGATTAATTGATAATGAGCTTAGTTTCTTGGATGATCGACAACTCAAATTAGATAGGTCGTATACTCAGTTAAAATATTATAAACTTTTTTGTTACTGAAAGTGCACTTTACCTTTTTAGTAGATCAGCAGGAAGTCCTTGTTCATTGAATCTCCACTCTTTATAGAGTTCAGATGATAGTTCCATGGAAAGTTCCCCGGAAAATAATGTTTTCTCAAGAATTCCTGCTGCATTTACAAGTATGCATCTTGCTAAAGCATTTATATGAATGGTGTCTCTGAAATGAGGGCTTAACATCCGATGGATTGGATGCATAACACTTAGTTGTCTTCTGGTGGCAATGATAAATGGTTCAACCACTGCGTGCGTATGTAACCTGTAAAAAACTTCATTACAGAGAACTTAATGGTAGAAAAATAATCATTTATGTTATTTATTGATATACTATATCTGGTACATGCCTAAGTTATGAGAAAACTAAATTTTTCGGAGTACGGTGGTTGTTTGTTGCTAATGAATTGCTCATCCCTCTCCTATTTTATTGGCTTGTTCTTGGTATTGCTTCTGAATTACTGAATTTATACAATTAGTCATTGTAATCTCTTAGTCCTTCATCTTTTCATAGGAAAAATTTTATTACCACATGATTGACCAATCTGATGAATGTGTCTCTTTTCATGGTTTGTGAATAGTGCGACAAGTCTTATCACATGAGGTATTATCGGCTACATGGATTGCATGACATTGTGCTTTATTATCAGTCAAATCTTTAGATATATTGTTAATTAAAGAGTCTCATTTAATGGCTTCATGAGCATTCTTTTCTCTTTTGTCTTCTTATATCCTTTTTCATAGGACTCAATACTGTCTGATTTGTTCTCCTCACTAGCGCCTCCAATGACTTTCTTTGTATATAACCAAACCACCTTGAATGGTAAGCACCACTGAATACCAATCAGGTTCTATCTCATATAAAATTTATTGTAAGTTGCAACTTATAAATAATTTTGTATTGGTAGAACCCATTTGGCTTTCAGTGGTTTACCATTCAAATAATATTTGTACGAGTGTGATATTCATTATTGAATACCTCAATATATTTAACTACGTAGTGCATGTTTACATTTGATGGAAGCAAATAATTATCTATTTCCATTAAAATCATGATCGTAGTAGTTTCTAACATGAAAGCAAACATGCTTTATAGAAGAAAGATATTGATCTCACCAATGGCTAATGAGTTGGTGGTAAAGATTGTCATTGGCAGCAACATGTGCTTTAGCAAGTTGCCAAAGAGCAGCTTCCGCTCCTCCTTCTGATGGAAGAAACACTCTGTGCTCTTCATTTCCCAGAGTAGATGATGGCAGGCTGAGTTCTATTGCTAATGGCTTCAGCACGCCATCATTCCTCAACAACAGAAATGTCCTTGATGCATAGGCACACACTCCATTTATGTTGATTCTGTTTAAGAATTTAATGAGATAGTCATGGTGGTCCAGTATGAATATTCTCCCCTCTTGCAGTGCCTGACACACAATCAACCCATTAATATATTATACTCTCCGTCCGAAGGTGGTATAACATAGATGTTAAGATTAAGGAAATTAATTTAGTTATGTATAAAAAGTATGTTGTCTCTATAAAGTACCAGTTTTAGTCATTTGCATTAGAAAGTACTCTCTTGATGGAAAACTCCCTAGCTTGTGGATTAAATAGGGAGAGTTTAAGGAAAGAATTTATGAATTTGGAACATAAAATAAATTTTTATACATATATATATATATATATATATTTATATTAGCTTTTTATATTTTGGACAAGAGGGAGTATTAAACTATATTATGAAAGAATGAAGTTGTGTATGTGATTCTGTTTAATTTATAATTGTTGTATGGCTGTGAATATTCTAAAATATGAAAAGAGTGATTTTACATACCTGCAGTAATGTCAACCCTTCAAGGTTGGGTTCTATGTGCGCTGATTCTATTGAACTGTTCACTCCATATTTGCTTTGAGGTGGGAAGCTCTGAAATGTCATGATGAAGTATTCCATAAAAAATCATTAAATTAAATAAAACTTTAAATTTCAATTATAATTGATAACAAGTGGTCATATGATTGATTCTGAATTTGACAATAATATTTGAATCTCTCAGAAGTTTTATTTTATAATTTAAAAAGTTAATTATAAATTATCATTCTTAATTTGATTCATATTTTAAAAAATAAAAATTTAATTCAATAATATTAAAAATGTTCGTATATAAATTATACAATCGTGGCATCATAAATAATTTGGTAAAGAGAGAAAAGAAAACTCACCTCCAAGCGTTGGATTTTCAATGGATGAATTCCTGCAAGCATTTGTCTTGCAAATTCCATATCGTCCATCCAAGCCCATTCATTTTCTGATTGATACACTTACTCGACCGTTAGATTAATCTGTTAATGTATCTTTGGAAAAAAATATGACGATGGCAACACCTATATAAGCCAAGTCCCAATTACAGATATTTTTAGATTTTGAATATTAATGGAAAAAGATACAAAAAAAGTGCCCAAATTTTGTAAATTTTAGGTTAAACATGTATTAGAAATTGTCATTATTGTAAGTTTATAACTACTTTAAAAACAGCTAAAGATACCATTAAAATTATCATTATTGATAAAATCTCTTAAATTTTAGAGTCTGCATTCACGTTTCTTTCAAACTTCAAGTCTTTGAATTTGATTTCCTTTTTCTTTATCTATATTATTATATGATTTCATCGGATTTGATTATTGTCAAGTCTAATTAGGGATAACTTTCTGATCTCTCAAATCTTTTTTTTTTTTTTTTTTTTGCAATAACATGGGCTCGAACTCAAGACTTAACATTTGAACGATCATAATTTCTTTCATTATAACAAACACTTGTTGGTTAAATTTAATTTTTCTAACTGTAAGTGAAATGATAAGTGAAATTACCAGATATAATTTGAGGAAGAGGATAACGCAGAGGACTCTTCTGGAAAGCATGGTGAGTGATTGCATTGGCAAGCTGTGGAACAAGTGTATTCTTTATTGTGTCTTTGAAGCTTCCTGAAATTTTGCGATCTCTATTGGGAGAGAAAAGGTTTAATATTTCTTGGAATGATTGAAATGTATCATCTGATGAATCTTCTTCAAGTAATGACTTTAATTCTGGAATCACAAAGTACACAAAAGCTTGAACTGCTTTTGATTTCAACTCCTTTATTTTCTTGGGGCTGCATCTTTCATCAGCTGGAACATATATACTCCAAAGCATTGATTCAGGTCTGCTCTCACTTGACATGCCTAATCATTATTCATATCAAGTTTTAGGTCTTTATTAGAAAAATAACATTAGTAGTGTATGGATTTGACGCATTTCATGGGAGTTTTAATCAAGTCATGTTCAAATAAGGAAATATTGATGAAAAACATTCTATTGCAAAATTTACTATCTAAAGGAACTTAAGGATCAGCATTCTTAAACAGGTTCAACTCTTCTTTAATTGTATACAACATATATTTATTTATGTGCAAATATCTTTCGTTTTACACATAGTTAAAGATAGGTCGCACACAACTGAAGAGGTGCATCATTCAAAATAAATTGCATATGGGTCATTAGACAAATTTCAGAAATCTTTGGGTAATAAATTTTGTAATGGGCGATTTTTGAGCAATTTTTCCTCAAAAGATACTATAAACTTTGATCAGTTGAATAATGTGACATGATGATAGGTGAAGAATATTTAATTCAAAATTATTACACCCAAAACATATTAAAAAGGAAGAAACTAATAATTGATGACATACCTGATGAAATAGGTTGTCGTCCAGTTCTGAGTCTACGAGGATATGGATACCACCTAGAACGACCCAAGACTGGTCTAGGGTTTTGAGGATCACCAAGATCATTGTACACTTCATATTCATATATCCTTTCCCAGTCCTTTCTCTCTCCTTTGTCTCCATTCCCTCTCATCCTTTCACTTTCTTCCTTCCTTAGCCCTACCAATCCTCTTGGTGTTTCTCTTGGAATACAACACTATATATATCCACACCATATGCATTATTGTTATGTATATATTGCAAATGATCCTGTAAAATGCCTTATAGACACACTAAAGTTAGAGAGGGAGGTTAAAATAAAGATATGCACCCTCCTCATTCTTGAGTCTCGTGTGTATATAATGGAAATAGGGCATACTACTTTATTCTTGTCTCTTTCAAACTTGAGCTAAAGTAAATTATTTTTCTTGATACTCCAACATCATAAATTAGGGTTAAGGGTAAAAAATATATATGTGATTTTGTCAAAAGTTCATCCAGCACCAAATATTTTTTTTGGACAAAAAATACACATGAACTTTCAAATTAGGTCAAAAATCACATTTATAGTTAATTATATTCTAAAAGGAAGCGCGTGGTACTGGATGAACATTTTTACAAAATCATGTGTATTTTTGGTCCAATTTGAAAGTTTATGTGTATTTTGATCCAATTTGAATGTTCATGTGTATTTTTGGTAAAAAAAAAACATTTATTGCTAGATGAACTTTTGACAAAACATGTGTATTTTTTGTCCTTAACCCTCAAAATATTTTGTGACACACTTTTGCCTTGATAATTTCTGTTGCTAGATGCACATGAAAGAGCATTTTAAAGTTGTTGGAAGAACCACAAAGCACTAAGGTGCTAGGTGCATTTGAAATAAATATTTCAGAGTGCTATAAACTATAAAATAATTTAGAGTGATAGACGAATATAGAGAAATACTTCAGTTTATTGGATGAACCTTAACCCTTCTAACTTCTTTGACAATAAAATTGATATATAGATTATAAGGAAAAAGAATAAGCTACATAACTTTAAAAATTCTTATGTATTTTAAAAATCTTCATCGAGTTTTACTGAATTCAAGGAAGTTGTATATAAGTTTTAATTTCATTTGAAAGATGAAGAGAAAATCTGTATAGTTATAGCATAGATTAAGAAAATAGTTGTATTAATTTTTAAATAAGAGGGGTTTATGTGATTTTCAAGAGAGGTATGTTTACACACATCTTCAAAATGAACTTTGTTAACATGACACAAGCTTCTGTTTCATTTTCAAAATTCACACAATCCCCCCTTCAAGTACGTTAAACATTATTTAATTCCCTGAGTATTACTAAATTATACAGTAGAGATTTAGTTGTTATTACTTGTTATGGAAACTTTTTATGCTTGAAATACTTTTGTTATTATAATTCGTTTTATATATTTTTATATTAAAAAACAAATAGTGGATTAAATCAAAATAACGATGGGTCTGAAACTTACAGTGTTGGAGAAAAAAATGCGATGAGATTTGGTGATCTTGAAAGGGTAAATCCAAGAATTACAATAGAAGTGAATAATCTGGTTGCTTGGAGTTTCAATGGAGGCATGTCGAAGATAGAATCTGTTCTTGCTGTGTTGGTTTTTTATTAGAAAAGCTAAAGGAGTTCCAAAGTTTAAGTCACCACGTATTCTGATTCTGTATGTTATTAGGGCTTCTGTGCCTTCATGTTTCTTCCTCTTTACTCCTTTAAAATGAGTCACATCACTCAGCTTCCCTTTTCCTGTTTCTGTTCATTGCAAAACATCAAAGTTAAAAAACCATCCATTAGTTAATTAGCTAATTAATTAATATAACAGTTTAATTAATAAACCCTAGTTCTTGAGTACAAATTAAGGAACAAGAAACAGAAAGAAAAATAATATGAGCCCATTTTATTTTATTTTCTAAATTTTAATCACGCATAACAATCAGTTGTTATTTGTATAGAACTAATAATAATAAATATTCTGAATGAAATGAATAAATCAAGAAAAACGCATCATAAGTTTCGATTTTAATTATGTTAATTAGCCATGTATATATAAATGTAATGCCCATGGGTAAGGATGACAGGTATAAGTCAAGAAATAGTTTAAAACTACTCATTCCTCTCCTAATTATAAGATGAAGTTAATTCTTTTGAAGAAATTAAGGATGCAAAATAAATCACTTTAAATTGTTTATATTTATCTTTTCTCCTCAGAACTAATTTATTTTACTAATAAACTAATATATAATCTAATTACATAAAGTATACGTTACAATTTAGTAGTTTAATTTGCTTCCTTTAACTTCCACAAAAAAAGTCAACTTAATCTTATAATTAGGACCAGAGTGAATAATAAATATTCTTAGAGGAAACATTTGGATCATATTTTGTCAAAAATATTTACTACAACATTTCAATTTGTTTCACCATTGTCTAAAATATTTACTAACATGCATGCCACATATTACTCATAAAATAATGAGCATCAGAAAATTTTGTTCAGATTTCAACCGTAGAAGTACCTCAACTTTTATTTTTGCTCCTTGTACAATTCGTTTATGATGATCCTAACTATCGGATCAAAATTTTAACAAAATTTGAAAAAAAATTATTAAATCTGAACCATTTTAATTGGCAATAACATCGACCCACTTTTAATGACGGATATTACAAAACTTGTCACAACACATCTTAATGGCATGGAAAAGGACCTAATTACTTCATGTACCCTATAGAAGGAAGGAACTGAACTTACTTGGATCAATTTCAGTGCCACTGTAAATCTGAACACATGCTGATTTTCCTGCTATGGATTGGCCTTCGTTCTGAACCACTTCGAACGTTCCCTTGAGAATCATTGCTTTCTGATGATGATGAGCAGAAACATCACCTCGCTTTCTTGACAAACGACTTGAAAGCATGCGTTTCAAGCTCACTGGTGCTATACCAGAAATCTCCTCCATTAATATTTAGCTTTTCCTCCTAATTTATTTGTCTCTCTCCTCCTTCTCAATATTAAATCTGTGTACAGTGATTGGTTTATATGTGTGTACGTATATGAACCCTGGATGTCACCTCAAGTCTGGCTGATGATGCATATATGTTTATATAATATTGATCGTATACTTAATGAGAGAGAACTTCATTACCTTGTTTCGTTTGCATTGCATCTGATACTTTGCTTTGCCTTGTGGTTTTGATAATCTTCTCTATATATGGTATGGTAGTTGAGTATACTTAATGATCAGAAACATCACCTCGCTTTCTTGACAAACGACTTGATGGAAGCAAATAATTATCTATTTCCATTAAAATCATGATCGTAGTAGTTTCTAACATGAAAACAAACATGCTTTATAGAAGAAAGATATTGATCTCACCAATGGCTAATGAGTTGGTGGTAAAGATTGTCATTAAGGAATTAAAATGCTTGGATTTTTGTCAAGTTCTCGTCTTTTAAACCAATCTCTCCATGTATGAGCTTATATATATATATATATATATATATATATTATCTGTTTTTTTCTTCATCATGCATAGTAATGGAGCTTGAACAATAAAGTACATTACTCTTGAGGCAAGCCCGGTCTTATCTTTCCTTGCAGGAATATACCTGATTGCTATTGACATGTATATATTTTGAAAGCGAGTTGGTTTCATAACGTGCTTTTAGCATGCATATTGTAGGACTTTGTTTAGATTTGGATGCATGTAACTTAAGGTAGTGAAGTTAACGACTAAATCTTCTAGCCACAATTTTAAACTCAAGTGCATACAAATATAATCAGACCCATCTTTACCTGGAATAGGATTCGGCGGCACAATATTTAAGAGATATGTAATTTCTATCATATAACTAATAATTTTAAATTATTTTGTATTTCTAAATCTTTGCATTAAGGAGATATATATATATATAAGATCATCATAATTCAACTGACAAAGGCATCAACATGTGCAAGCGTGAGGCCAAGAGTTTGAATATTCACTTGGTCATAAAATGAATCTAATTTGTGACATGTGGCGCTGATTTGGTGATATGGCTGATGACCGGCCAGTCGACGACGGCTGATGATGTGTTTCATCGCAGAATTTAAGTAAGAAATTCCATCACAAATTCCATTAGAAATTTGGCGACGACAAAATCAGCATCAAAACGAATGCTATAGGAAATTCTGTTCAGCGGCAAATTCTGTTTGAAATAACCTGTTTTTTTAATTAATTAACATGTTTCTTTGTATTAAAAACAAAATAAATTTGAATTGTTTGGATTAAAATGATGTTAGAGTAGTGCTTTCATTAGACGTAACATTCTTGGAGCATGGGCGCCTATAAAATTTGTTCAAAGCTCTTAGATTAATAGTATGATGATGTGGCACATTATGAGTGCTAAGATTAGTCTCAGTGGGTAGACTTAAGAGGCCGAGAGACTTTGAGAGAGGAGGCCGCTAAGAGTATCCTCCGGTAAATTCACAAATGCATACACATTTTAAGAACTAGTAACTTTGAAATAACAAACGTATATATGGAAATTTATAAATCCTAATTTGTGTTATGAGAACGAATATAAAAATTTACATTGTTTTTGGGTAACATTACAAGAATATGTATATATATATATATATATATATATATTTTAACAAATAGCAAGAATAATAATGATAATAATAACAATAATAAAGCCACAAGCGTCATTTATCTTTTTTTTTTCCCATTTCATTCCATAAACAAAGCTAAGTAACTTGTCTTTGAATCTTTATGAACTATGACATCACACATCATTATTATTTTTATTATTATTTAATTTCTTGTCCATAAAAATATTAAAATTCAATTTAAAAATGACACAGAATTTTACAACTTTTGCTGTTATTATGTTGTATTGAAGATTAGAATATTCGACTAAGGAAAGAAGGAAGTTGTAATAGCACGTGTGAGGGGTTCTGTGGCACGTGCGTACGATGGTGGCACTGACACTTTCAATATCTCCCATGAACCTAAAATGGGATAAGGAGTTTTGGACAAGAGGTGTTCGTAAAATTCAAAATTCAAGGTTGATGGCTCGTTTGACGTGTAGTTAATGTTAAAGGTTATAGGTGGTCGGAAGGAATCAAAATGGGAAAATGGGATGTAGTGTGTGTAGCTTTCTACCCAAAATAAGTGTTGGTTTTTATTGCACCATCGAGAGAGATCGAGGGATTCAATGACCTTTCAAAGTATTATGACATTGGGGGGCTAAAGAATGTTGAAGTGGAAAGTGAGTGTCTTGAGTCGGTCAACATAATAGTAATAGGGGTGCAGGAGGATTATTGCGATATCACAATCATTGTTGTGATTTATATCACATTATAATATCGCTGCTACAAAAAGTACTTTTAACTCACAAATTTTAGGGGTTTTCACGTCACTTTTTCAGGGGACATTGAATCAAGTGACATGGAAAATGGACTTTTAACGTCACATAAACAAGTGACGTAGAAAGTCAGAGAAACAACGTCACACATAATATTATGTGTGACGTTGTAAGTTGCTCGGAGAAACCACGTCACACATAATATTTATGTGTGACGTGGTTTCCTGGAAACCACGGGAAACCACGTCACACATAAATATTATGTGTGATGGGAAACCACGTCACACATCTTACATTGTGTGACGTGGTTTCTTTTTTTTAAAAAAAAACGTTTTTAATTTTTCTATTCCCCGTTGATATACATACATTGCAAATGTTTAAATGCAGGTCAGCAGATAATACATTATATACAAAATTCAAGTTCCAGCAATGTACAGAGCATAACAGTAAAATGCTATCACTACTATACAATCACCAACATAGGCCGGACCAAAGAAAATAAATCGAATCGAATGAAAGGAAAGATCACCAGCACATAATTTTGATTCAGATTGTTACATAATCAAAAATAAAAGGACAAACGTGTATCTTCTTATACTCCATGCCCATCTTGCTTAGAATTTTTTTAGTCTCGTACATACGCTTCAGAAGCACATTGCCTGCCGGGAACATATCACTCAAAGCTTCAAGCATCTGTGAGAAACCCGCGTTTGCCCACCCATTTTCTGTCTTTATTTTCAACAATTTCAGGAAGCCAGTCAACCGAGTATACTTAGTACACCCCGGCAACAACGGTGTCTCTGCATCACTCCTCAACTTGTCGAACTCATGGACCACAGAAAATGACTCCACCCCAATGTCATTAATCATCTCGTCCATTCCATCATCACAAACATCATCCACCGCTGCTTCTACATTTTGTGACGGGCACGCATGTACGGTACTTCCCAATTCCCCATGCCAAAGCCACTTCTTATAACGGAGATTAATCCCATCACAAAGAAGGTGATCCCTTATATCATCAATGCTCTTACGATAAGCATTTGCACACTTCACACAAGGGCAAAGATACATGCCATTCTTACTGGACACGTTTCTTTTGGCAAATTCAATAAATTCTTCCACACCCATCTGATACTTTTTAGTGGTTCTCAATGCATGCATCCAACTACGATCCATTCTATTAAACCTATGCCATTTCCAACAAACTAGTCAAGTTTATCTCACTACATTATTGGGAAGAAATGGGCATGCTATGCATATCTTCACTTCATGCAAATTTTTTAAAAATTTTGGCAAAGCCTCCTCTTGTAAATGTGACATCCAAAAATTACATTTACAATCCAATTTCACTCCAGTAATTTGAAGTGATTTATAGAAGCAAAACCAGCAAGTAAAATGCAACAAAGAAACAAGCAACAATGCAACGGAATTCACAACGATTTTAGTAGCAACAAGATCAATTAGACAAAATAAATCTTCAACAATTTGAGAACAAAAACCAATAGCAAACCAATTTACAAGACTTATAAAACATTTTGGCAAGTATGCAATATTTGCAGCAACTACAACGTAACAGCATTTGCAAACCAATTTATAATTGAACATTAAACATTCTATGGTAGACCAATTTACAAGACTTACAAAACCATTAAATATTCTATGGCATTTTTTCAATTTACAATTGAGAAAAAAAAAGCAGCAGATTTAATTATCAGGAAAAAAAGGAAAAGAAGGAACCTGGATGAAGTGAAACTGCGAAAGGAGACACGATTGAAATTGCTGAACCCGATAGGAAAACAGAGCTGAAAAAAAACTTTGAACAAGTAAAAAAAAAGAACCCGATAGAAATTGCATATTTAATTACCAAAAAAAAAAGAAAAAAGAAAAGAAGAAACGAACCTGCAGCTGGAGGGTGAGGGGGATGGGGGAGCTGTGGGCTCTGGGGGGGAGCTGTGGGGGGGAGGGAAGGGGGAAGCTGTGGGTTGGGGGGCGGCGGCTGGGGGAGCTGGGGGCACGGGGGGTGGGGGAGCTGGAACTGGTTTTTGTTTGGGGGGGCGTGAAATGAAAAAAATGGGGGGGGGGGGGGGCGGGAAATGAAAAAAAAAGGAGGGGACGTTTTCCACGTCACACCAAAATTTTGGACGTGGAAAACTACTTTCAACGTCACACCAAATTTTGGTGTGACGTTGAAACATTTTCCACGTCACACCAAATTTGGTGTGACGTGGAAACAATTTG
Source organism: Mimosa bimucronata (assembly GCA_037074515.1). Classification (NCBI taxonomy): domain Eukaryota; kingdom Viridiplantae; phylum Streptophyta; class Magnoliopsida; order Fabales; family Fabaceae; genus Mimosa; species Mimosa bimucronata. The sequence continues at coordinate 12,400,690 of CM073446.1, forward strand.
GTGTGACGTGGAAAGTGCTTTTCAACGTCACACTTAAAATTAAGTGTGACGTTGAAAAGTTTCAACATCACACTTAATTTTAAGTGTGACGTTACACCAAATTTGGTGTGACGTGGAAAGTGCTTTTCAACGTCACACTTAAACGTTTCAGCCCTAGTGTGTCTATTAGATAACAAGCATAATGACTTTTCAGATTCACTGCTAGCCGCAGCTGAGTTTGGTCTCCACAATGGTCCAGTCTATTTTAACTGCTATCCAGATAGGATGGTCGAATTAAAAGACGAACAAGTCCGTGAAGTGTTAAAACTAAAACTTAAACTACATGGTTTAAACATGAAACAGGGATCTATACCTGCTACCTTAACATATCGGGTGCATTACAAGGTTTCAAACTCATCTAACTCTTTAGCCCAAGTGCCACCGGATAATGGCCAAACTATTATATTCTTGACAGACCAAACCCATGTTAATTTAACAATCCCCAAAACTATTATGTGGAATGACATTGAGTTACCTGAAGATTGGACTTTAGAAAAGGCTTCAAAACCTGCTCCTTGTCCAATAAATCAAGTAAGCAAAGTCACCCAAACAACTGATGGGACTGTTAAATTATCATTTGAAAGACCTAGAAGGTCTTACTCTTTCAGTGTTAGATCTGATTCCTTATACGAAGACTGTAGATCCAATATAGAACCAGCAAGGCATTCTTGTTCGTTTTCTAAACCTCCGTCTGTCATTTATATGCCAGCACCCCCTTCAACAACTCCCAGAAACATTCCTCCTCAAACAAATGTCCTAATCCAGGGAGTCGATAATTCGTCAAACATTCCTCAAACTAGTTATGAAAGAGCTGAAGACTCACTACCACCACAATCTCCAACTTATTCATCCATGAATGTAGGAGAACCTTATGAAAGTGTGCCTCTCAACGACGGTGAAAACTTTCAACCCATCAATGTTTTAGAAAAACAGTTCTCTATTGATAAACAAACCCTTAGAGAAGAATTTTATTCTACAGATAACCAACTTCAGAGAAAATGGTTTTTTCAAAACTTTAAAGGATCCAACAGACAAAATATCCAAAATAAATTTTACAGATTTCTTGAAAACATCCAAGAAAACATCCCATTCTTCGACTGGTTTACTGCTTACGCCCAAACCAACAACATTAAATATCCTTTTACAAACAAAATAAACATGACCAAAAGGGAATGGAAATCCCCAGACGGCTCAACAATTTCATCTAAATTTCCTCCTCCCAAAACAGTACAAATTCCCAAATTAACAGATGACCAAAATAACCCTATACTTGCTGCACCCTTCAAATATAAAAATTTAAAAAACCCAATTGACCCTATCGATATAAAAATTAAGTGTGACGTTGAAAAGGGAATGGAAAAGTTTCAACATCACACTTAATTTTAAGTGTGACGTTGTTTCTTTCCTGTATGCACTCCTTTGTTTTCAATGTCACATTTTTAAATAAGTAACGTTAATTGGTGACATAAAAAGGGCTTTTTGTAGTAGTATATGGTTGGACTGTGACAATTAGTTTATACCATAGAGATTCAAATATTACAATGAATGTGTTAGCAAAGTTTGCTAGTGCTATGGAATTAGACTTGCAGGTATTTTATGGACTTGTGTAACATCCCAAATTTCAGAAAATAGGAAAAAGGAAATTTTTAGGATTTTGAGAAATTTGACTAAATATTAAAAAGCATTAAAAATAAATTTATGATATTTAGGTATTTTTAATAATTTTAAGTCCTATTTTCTTCAAGAAATAAAGAAAAATAATTAGGAAATAAAACTTAATTTGAAGAAAAGGGATAATAAGGATTTATTTAAAATCTTAGGATATCTTATAAAAATTAAAAAGCCTTATAAATAAATTTATGAGGCCCAGTGTATTTTTAATAATTTTTAAGACTTATTTTCTTTATTAGTTAAGGAAAAATAGTTGTGAGATAAATTTAAATAAGGGGATATTTAGAACCATGGGGTATTATTTGATATTTAAAAAGTCTTATAAAGAAATTTAGAAATTAAAACATATCTAGAAAAATTATTTTGGGAACAGTTTTAGGTCTATTTCTAAATGATAATGACAAATAAATTTATGATTTAAATGGAAAATAGAAAATAGAAAATGAAAAAGACAATATCTGCCCATAATTGGAAAATATCTTCACTAATAGCAGAAGGGGTAAAATGGTACATTACCTATTCAAAATTATCTTCTTCCTTTCTTATTTTTAAAACACCCCACGTGTCCCACTCTTTTCTCTCCCTCTCATCCCGATATCTTCCTCCATTCCTCACCGTCTTCCTTTTCTCTGCTTTCCCCTGCTCTCCCTCGTGTTCCTTGTGCCAGCATCAAGCTCCGGCGGGTTCGGCGTCTCTCGACGGCGGCAAGCGGCGATGAAGACACGCAAAGTTTGGGTGAGTCTTTTCCTTCGATTTTTCTTTCTTCTAGGTCCGATTCAAGCGAGATTTGGGGAGAATTGTTTCGAGCTTATGGGGGTTTTAGGGTTTGTTCATCCAGTGAAATCAAAGTTTGGGCTTCGATTAAGAACACTTATGAACGATTTTGAGCAATAAAGTCTCATTAATCAAGTTTTCCCCAAATTTCTTCTTGCTTGCACCGTTCACCGAACTGGTCCTTCGATTTCTATCTTGATTCAACGCAAAATGATGTTCAAAAGTTGTTAAAGATTAATAGAAACGTTTCTTATTACTGCATGATCGATTATTGATGAGGTTTGGAATTTCTGTTTGTCCTTCCTTTTTCCTTGTCCGGCCGAGCTTGTCCGTTTCTATGCCATTCGATTCTTGTTCTTCCCTCTATTCTATTAACATTTTAAGCACAAGAAAAAGGATTATCGAATTAAGGGTGATTGTGTGTGATTTGATTTCGGTTAAGGAAGAAGGGAAACTGGAACTGGGGTTGATTGTATTTGATTGATGATATGTGAATTTGGAATTTGTTTAATTCTTCTTTTTCTAGTGGTGCTGGCCGATGGGTTTTGCTGATTGTTCTGCTCGGGTTCATGTCAGGGGAGGGAATATTTTGTTTAATGTCACATGAATCTGTTCTGATTGGTCTGGCGTGGGGAAATAATGGAACGTATAACTGTAGATACATGCTAAGTTCTGGGGCTTGTGAAATTCAGGTGCTTGTTTTATTTCAGGTGATTTTATGCTTTGTTTTGGTAGCTTAGGTGTGCCCTGTATGTTTGCTTTTCTCTGCTCAGTGTGGCTGATTAGATAGGGAAAGTAATAGATATTTTCAGTGGAAGATTGTAGGGATAGGTAAACTCCTAAGTCAAGAGAGTGGTTGTAATTATTTGGATAGTGTTGGGAAATTGAGAAGCACTAGTTAATTATGGAAAGGATGACATATAGGTAAAATTTTGCAAGTTCATATAGAGTGATTGAAGTTGATATTGTAGTAGTAATTTTCTGTTCAAGTTGGTTAAAGGAAGAAGAAAAATGTTGTGATGATTAATTGGATGAGAAAATAGGGAGTTGTTATTGTGGTATTAGTTCAATAGGAATGAAATTGAATGGAATGTGAAGTGAACTAGTTATTCTTGGGTTCATTGGGTTTTGGTTGAAATATACTTTGAATTGAAATGCTGAAATTGTTGGTTTGGTGGTGGTATTTATTGGATTAAATTAGTGTTACGAATTAAGAGTAGATGAAAAGAGATTTGATGAATCATATATGTTATGTGTGGCTGTATGCTTGTTTTCCCTAGTATGACTGATGCTCTTGAACACTAATCATGAAAAATGAAATGGTTCTCTTTTGTTGCCTGTCATGTTTCGATTATAGTATGTGATTGGAGACTTGTGAATAAATGGGTTATTAATTAAAGATGACATAGATGTAAATGGTTATATAATTTGAAAATCTGGAAGTATATATTAGCCCTGGATATGTAAGGAATCAGATAGGTTCGTATGTTGTTAATCATGTGCTAAGATGCCTTGGTGTTGGTTAATGAAAAACCAAGGTTATAAGAATATAATTATTGCTTTGTACTGAAATAGGAATGCTGATCATGACACTGTAGGTTCTGCTAGTATGAGAAAAGAGATATAAAAGTGCATGTGTGTAAGTATAGGGTCTGAATGAAAGTTATTCGTCCTTGTCGGTATGTGTTACTGTTTACTTAATTGAGGACTTTATGAAGGCTTGAAACATGAATATAACTATTTTAAATATTATATAGATAAGGTTGGGTTTATGGGATCTCATTAGATTTCCTTAAGAGAAAAGTATAACAATATTATAAAAATTCAATATGTAAGGAGATTATGAAATGTAAAAGTTTATAAGGTGATTGCTGTGGTGCTTCTTGATTGCTGTATAAAGTTACTTTAACCTACTTTGTATGTTTATGTTATTCCATATTGGTTACTTTCTATGGTCTTGGACTTTATTGATCTTCCTCTCAATTTGATTATGCACATCTTGAATGAGATTTAAGCCTTACGCAAAAGTAGTTTAAATTATTCTCAATATGTTTGTGGAGATATTTTTGTAATGTTAAATTGTTTGGAGATTGTGGAAGTATTAATAAATTCAATTAGATTTAATATAAATTCATGAAAAGCATTTTTAGACTTTAATCAAATATGTTGGATTAGTAACTTTAAGGAATTAAAGTTCATTTTTGGAAAGGTCATATATTGAAGTGTTAAGGTTAGTTAAAATAGTAGAGATGATGATTTTCTTTAGTCATAAGTTTTATAATTTAACATTAGTAATATGTAAGTTTGATTTAAAATAATCGGGATATTTTGATATATATATTTGTAGATGTGTGTATTGTTTAATGATTTTATGATGTCTGCTGATGATTTTATGATTAACAATTAATGTAGAGATTAGGACTTAATCATATATTAGATCTGGGAAGGGTAGTGATAAATGAATGTGAGAGACGCAAACTAAATATAATTGTATAAATATTAATTTACGTTATTATTCGTATGAAAAATAAATAGGTTATGATAGTGGAATAAGCTCAGCAAGTCAGTGGAAAGGAAAGGAGCAGGCGTAGGACTAAGTGCTAGTATCCAGGTAGCAGTTTCATTCAATTTCACCTATCATGTATTAATAATTGCATAGCATGTTTTATAAATTCACAGTAAAATTCAGGGCCAAAAGGTCACTTTAACCTTGTCAGAAATATTCATGGGATCCGAGTACTCGATGACTAGAGGGCTAGCTACCCCTGGTACAGTTCAGTTATGACCGAAAGGTTATACTCAGGAGGGTAAACCTCATAGTAGTGCCTTAAGTGCACTAGCAACAAGGTTAATGTTTACTTATATGGGATGAATGCGGGGGCCCACAGAGGGGCAACATCCCTACCCATACAGACATGTTTTTATTTATACATATTTGCTAATTATTATGCATGGTAATGAATGAAATGAACTGCGTTAAATTGCTGTTTCAGATAAGCTAGTAGATGGTAAGGTGATTGAGATAAGGCAGGAAAGCTGGAGGAAGATTAGATGAAGAATTTAGGATTACGTTATAAAAAGTAAGGTTAATTGTATATGATGTAATTTTAAGTTATTAAATTTATAGTAGAAAGAATAAAAAAGTAGAATTGTATAAATTTATAAAAGGGATTTAAATCTTCCAAGTACTGTAAATTGAAAATAAATACCTTAAGAGTGTTAATGAATTTTTAATTGTCTTATAAACCACTTTGTTTTATAACAAGTTCTAAATTCTAAGTTGTTCGAAAAGCCCATTCCAACTGCAATAAAGTTGGAACATTGTTTGAAAAGAAAAAAATTTAAATTTATTCGTATTTTTGGGCTTTCGGAACTGAAATAGTGGTTATAATTCAATTAAAATGTTATAATATTATAGTAAAAATCCAGGTGTTACAACTTGCTTGTAAATATGTGGACTACCACAAACAAAACAAAGACACCTCCCATTAGTTAGTTTATTGTTTTCACAATTGTATTAGTATTATCATTCCTGAAAAGTAATTACTCATTCGGTCCTATCAAGCTAATTTTTTTGTGGAGATTAAGAAAATCAAATAGACCATTTAATTTTAACATATGTTACATGTAATTAGATTTTATGATAGTTTATAAGTAGGATGACTTAGTTTTGAGGGAAAAAAATATAAATCTAGATATTTTAAAGTGGTTAATTTCTCATCCTTAATTTCTCCAAAAAAATTATTTTGATATTATACGTATTTAGGACCAGATGGAGTATATTGTATTATTACTATTATTCCTAAAAAATAATTAGTATTTAAATTTAGGGAAAATGACAGAAAAAGACCATCAAATTACACAAAGGACAGTTCAGTACAACGAATTTCGAAAAGGACAGTTCAATACAAATGACTGAACTGTCCAAACCCAAATTTAAAGGAAATGTCCAAAATGCCATTTGCTACAACTAAGTTGGGAATCCCTTAAGCCAAGTTGGGAATCCCTTAAGGGAAGTTGGGAAGGCTTATACGAAGTTGGGAATCCCTTAAGGGAAGTTGGGAATCCCTTGTGGGAAGTTGGGAATCCCAACTTCCCATAAGCCTTCCCAACTTCCCTTAAGGGATTCCTAACTTCGTTTAAGGGATTCTCAACTTAGTTGTAGCAAAGGCATTTTGGACATTTCCTTTAAATTTGGGTTTGGACAGTTCAGTCATTTGTACTGAACTGTCCTTTTCGAAATTCGTTGTACTGAACTGTCCTTTGTGTAATTCGAGGGTCTTATTCTGTCATTTTCCCTTAACTTTATGTCCATAAAAATAGTAAAATTAAATCGAATCAATTTAGGAAATTGGAATAGCACGTGTGAGGGGTTATTTGGCACGTGCCTGCCACTTTCAATTTCTCCCCCAGAAACCCACAAACAACACTTCCCACACTTTCACAACAATGGCCGTATCGAATCTCCAGAGGCTTTCCTCTCAAATCCATCGCCTTCCTTCCCTTTCCTTCTTCTCCAAATCCCTAATTTCCAGATCCTCCGCTTCTTCCGCTTCCCCTTCCTCTTCTTCCAAGAAAGTCTCCGATCGCATCGTCAAGCTCTTCGCAATCGATCCTTTGGGCTACAAGCGCGAGATCGTCGGTCTCTCTGGTCAGACTCTCCTCAAGGCCTTGGCTAATACTGGGCTCATCGATCCTGAATCTCACAGGCTTGAAGAGATTGACGCTTGTTCTGCTGAGTGTGAGGTGAATATCGCTGAGGAATGGCTCGAGAAGCTTCCTCCTCGATCGTACGATGAGGAGTATGTGCTGAAACGGAATGCTAGGTCTAGGGTTTTGAACAAGCATTCTCGCCTTGGTTGTCAGGTTGTTCTCACTCCTGACCTTCAAGGTATGGTCGTCGCTGTCCCTGAGCCAAAACCTTGGGATATTCCCTAGTAGGGATTTTTTTTTTTTTTTGAAATTAGGCTTTGTTGGGGGGTTTATCTCTTTGTCCATTTCAATAATGTCTAATACAATTTGGTGAAATTAGAAAGACGGAAACATGTTGAGGTGTTTAATGGTTGTTTTTTTTTTTTTTTTTTCGTGGAATTTATTGTAGCCCCTTTGAGTTTATTATGTGGGCATGTTGGAATTTCTGTTTAATATATTGGACTTCAGAATTTGAGCAATAGGCTTGATATGAATAACTATTGCGTTGTCGTTTGACTTTGTTTCCTGGTGAGGAAACAATTATTTTCCTCCGAGGAAGTTTGCTGAAGTACTTGATGCTGTGGTAGGGATTGTTTCTTTGTTTGTCTATGAATGGAACAAACATTTGACAGTTAGACTTACGTCATTCGAACATTCGTTTATTATTTTCGTGAAGATGTTGAATGTGGCATGCTTTTTAGACTGTAGGAGGGCAAATGGGATTAAGGGAAAAGCTTTGGCTCTGACTAAAATGTAGATAGAATAGCTATGATATGAAGGAACTGCTTATAATTCCTTTTCCTCTGGAAGTTGTGGTATGCTTCTATAACAAAAGAAGTTGAATGATGAGGTGGTTAATTTCATAAGATTTTGTCAGCTCCAATAATGCTAATTTTGCTGTGGACTACTCTGCTGTTTTGCTGTTGAAAGACCTAGGCTTAGGATCATATTGTACATCATTCACCATTATTGTTCGCCTATAGGAAGGTTTATGTGAAGGTCCTTCCATTATAGTTTCATAAATAGGTGTGGAAAGTCCCTCTCTTTTGTCCATACTCCAACAAACAACACCAACATCTGAGCTATACACTGCAAAATATGCTGAAGCTGGCAATGTTCTTACAATCAAAATGCTCTAAAAAGGAATAAAATTCAGACTTATTCTTGTAGAGTAGTTTTCTGGCCTTCTTTTGAGACTGTCAATTGCAGGAATTTCAGAAGATGCTGGAAATCATCATCATCCAAAGCATTGAGAGAAGAGTTTGGCTCAAAAGCCTCCTTTCCCTGGCTCATATAAGAGGCCATTCATACTCCTTTCTCTTTTGGATCACCTCATGGCATGACACCTTTAGAAGAATAGCCATGCCAAGCAAACCTTCGATATAATTTCTCATTTCATCTCTAAAATGCAGCATATGCAATCCAATTCAACCTCTAGTGAGTAGTGACAATGGGTTTGCTGGCACCAAAGAACTTAGTCCCATAACCTCCTTGGCATTAGGATTGGTAGGTGTTGAGGATTGTTATCTTATTTTATTGCATCCTCATTGTTGAGTGTTGTAAGATTCTCCATCAAGGATCTTTTAAAATATCTGGCCGAATGGACAGAGTCAGATAATCAACAGAATTAGCTGCTAGAAAGCTAAAGGATTGCCTACGAAGTGAACCATTTAGAAGCTCTAAGAAGTTTAGACTGATAGGTATCTCTACATTCCCTCAGGGAGGTTGCGTCTTTCTCCCACACTTACATTGATCGCCTACACGGTCTACCCAAGGCAGATAGAAACCTTGGGTGTTTTCTCAATGTTGGTGGTGGAAACTTCTTTGGAGTTTTTGAAGTTGCCCCTTACATTCTTGTCGACCCAACCTCAATCTTCATTTCTGCCAGTCACAAGCACAGAAGTCAATCCACAGCTTATTAATAGCTTGCTATTTGTGAGAGCCTTAAAAATATCGTTTGGGTCAGAAAGCAATGCCTCCTTAATAATGTTTTGGAGAATGTAAAACAACCATCAACTTTATTGATACCTGCAACTGTGTAAACTAGGCAATGACTGAGACTTGCTGGACATAATAAACCAAATTCCCAGGTTGATAGGACCTGTTCATTTATTTAAAATCAGCTCATTGCTACAGTGATTCTCTCTACCAAGCCTGCTCCCATTGATTTAGTATGTTGTTCTAGCTGTTGGGAACGCTCAACACCATCCTCACCCTATCTTTAGAGGTATCTATAACCTACAAAATAGCGTCCTACTTAGAATTAGAGCAGGAACGTATTTTGTTTCACTCTGACTGCATAAATGCTCTATTATTTGTTTTTAGCTCCCATGAAGCTTCTTGCTTGCCAACTATTCTTCTGATTCCTCTATTGCTTTTCGTTTACTCCCCCTCTTTTACTCCACACACATATTAAACATGAATCTCCCATATCTGCATTTTTCATTTTGCTCCTTTGTTTATACCTCTAATGCAAAGAGGCCAAACCATCATCAAGGGGTCCTTCTGTAGTTGTCAGGTCTCTGGCTACTTACCATGATTCCCAATGTGCTTTGAGTCGTGTTCCAAGATCTGATTGCAGAAGTATGCTCAGAAAATGGAACTTGTCACTCCTGTCGCTGCAGACATCAAGGGAGGGCACCTGACTTGGTCGATTAGTGTGTTGAATGATGATGAGTATGATTTTTTGCTTATGATTTTAAAATTTCCAGTGCAAAGCTTCAGAGAGCTATCAACAATAGAAATTGCTTTAATGGTGTTGGCATAACCTGTAGGCGTTAATTGGTTTATCTCCCAACCTAATTTGAGAAGTCTTTTCTTATTCCAATATATTCTACTAAATGTTGCCATTCTATTTTGATACATTCTTTTCGCAGCTTGTGCCATCAGTTTCGCGCAAATCTGAACTGATCATCATCAGCTCTGGTTGAGTTTTTCACAAACACAGACAGATTGAAAATATTTGACCTTTTTTGCTCAACAATTTAAAGGATTTGAATGACAATATCATTAATCAAGGCATCATCTCCTTGAAGTCTTTTGCCTTTTTTTTCCTGTACACGTGGCTGATCACTCCTTGTCAATCACATCCTTTCCATCTCTTAGAGGTTGTCCTTTTTAAAAAAAAATAAATAAATGAGGTACATTATCACCCAATATCATTTGGATGATTTAAAAGGAAAAATAGGCCAGTCCCCATCTTTCTTCCTCTCTATCCTCTCCTCTCACGTTGAAGAACCTTATTCTTCGGCGGCGTTGAAGCTCTCCTTATGCAACTAGACAACCCATATCTCTCTAATTGAGTTTCTCTCATAATCCTTTCTTTTTTATAAAGAAAATTTAGTAAAGGGGTTGAACTCATCAACAATTTAACGGTAGGGTAACTCATGTTTTACTAGAGCCTATCTCTGTGGGTTCCTTCTACACCAGTAGGTTTCGCTCAACTTCTCTTAGCTGCAGAGATGTTTTTCCAAGCACCCTGATTGAAATCACAACTAAGTGGTCCTCCCCAGGAATCGATTTCTCAATAAGATAGTCGAATATTCAACTCTTTCGTCAGTTGAACTCATGGACAATGGACGTTGGGTAGTCTTTTCTCATTAAATTTTAATCTCATATCCACCATTGGATCAAAACTATGAACGGTTTATATGTAATACTTTATTAAGCTATTGTTACAATAATGTACACATTATTTTTTTCACAATGCAAGTTGACAAATTCATACCAGAATTTAGCATATTGAAATTATTTATTTATTTTAAAAACATATTTTATTAGATATTACATCCAAACCATTTATTTTGAAATTCAAAGGTGAAAGAAGGATTATAGGAAAAAAATGATAAAAAATATTGAGAGGATTATCTTCGATAGCTTTGCTTTACTTTGAGATGAGTATCGCATTGTTCATCTTAAAACGACATGATCTGTTTTCTTCATATTTCCCTAGTCATTTCTAAATTCCAAAGCTCAAACCTTTTTTGATTTTTTCATTTCCAAATTTTTTTATTAAATAAAAAAACATATTTAATAATCAATTTTGGGAGAATTCAAATAAAAAAAAATATCACCTCAATTTTGAAATTCCAAAAAGGTAATATCAATATGTAAAAGTACCTATTGGGTAGATAGTAGGAATTGAGCACAATAAATTTTGAGGTAAAAGACAAACATGTCCTTGAGAAGCTTTTTTAAAAGTCTTCTCTCCACGTCTTCTCACACCTTCGTCCTTCAGCTTCCTTCGCCTTCTTCACTCACTCTCTTTTTATCCAACTTCATTTTTCCATATTCAAAATTGCATCCAATGTAAAGCCGAAAGCTCCATGTAAAATCTGTCCACTGTTATTTATCTCTTAGGGCCTGATTGGTATGAAGTTAAGGGAGGGAAAATGGCCGAAAAGAAATTTTGTTTGATTTGACTTTAAAAAAATTAGAGAAATGGGTTTGAAAGCTCTTAATTAACATTTCCTACTTTTTTATCTCATATCTCATATCTTATATTTCTTAAAATATCATAACCACACTTATTTAATTTTTGAAAATTCAACTCAAAATTTTTTTTTCTTTCCTCCCCTTCCATCCAAATCTCTTGTATCAAACAGACCTTTAATCCCACTCTCGCTCCTGCTCCTCACTTTGCGCTCTCCCCCTCTAATTATCACGTAATGTTGTACATTCCACTGGTTAGTATGTATTCTTTCTTTGATCAAATAATTTCTTTTGAAACTTTTATGTGTAAGAGATATCTATGAAAAATATAATCTTTTACTGTTTTTCCCCTCTTTTGCTATGTGAAAGATATGTATGAAATAAGTTGAACCTAATGTTCTAAATCCAGAAAAAGGAGCATAATGTTCCTCAAGTTTTATGATTCTTTTCCTTTACATGACTTGGGAAACAATTGGTAAATTTTAATTAAGTAGGCAAGGTTTGTTGAAATTTACTATACTTTTAAACGGATTGACAACTTATGTAACAATTTTAACAAGTTGTGTAATGTCATTCATTGACTATCATTGCTTTTATGTGAAATTGGGTAGGGTTTAGTGGAATTAACTAAACTTTTAATAGGATTGACAACTCGTGTAGCAGTTTTGATAAGTTGGTTAACACTATTGAATTCCAGTTTTAATATGTGGAATTGGCAGAGGTTTTTTGAAGTAGACTACACAAAGGATTTGACAACTATGTATTTATTTTAACAAATTTCATATCAACCAATAGAAAAAAAGCCACCATAAATTTATCTATTAAAAAAAGCCGCCATAAAACGAACAAGGGAAAATTAATCATTTGATCCTTATAGTTTCACTGAGTTTGTAACTCAGTCCCTTTAGTTTGATTTGTCACGGCTCAGTCCCTGTAGTTTCAAAATTTTTATAAGGACTCTGAGTCTCTGGTTCAAGTCGTCCAACATGGCACAAAATGTTGTTATTGTTACTGCCACATCAGTAACTTCTCCTTCTCCCTCCTCCCTCTTCTTCCATTGCCTCCCGCGCTCCCATCCCCTTCCTCCTTGCTTGCTTTTTTTTCTTTTCTTTTTTTTGGATAAGTCTTGCTTGATTTTTTTTATCCCCTTCCTCCTCTCTTTTTCCTCCTCAATCAAACTCTTCTCGCAGCAGCTAAATTCTGGTGGTGAGCTTCTTGACCAATGAGGATGAAGATTCAATGTTGCAAAAATATGTAGAGAGATCTCACTTGTGACTGGGATAAAGCAGAGGTCTGAGTTCATGGAAAATATAAAGAAACCTGCAATTAATTTATACATACGTAGTTGGTGAGTGGTGTGGTAGGTGATAAGATTTTGATTTCAAAATCTGATCAAGTTAGATATATTTTTCTCCTGTTTTTCACTGATTGTTTTTTTTTTTGACTTTCTGTAGCAGTAGTGCCTCTCACTGTGCTATCTGCCACATGTCCCCTCTCGTACTCCTCCACGTGTTGCGCTCTCAAATTCTCTGAAATGTGACAAGTTGCTACTCAAACTCATGACCTCCTGCGAGCATGCTAATGCCTTAACCAGTTGAGCTATGAAGACCTTGAGATATTATTTGCAAACAATTATATTTATTATATTTATACTCCCACTAATATAATTATATTTAATCTTATACTCCTATATACTTTACATTATATTTAAATTAATAAATTATCAAATATATTTAATTATTAATATAAAATTTACATATTAATAATTATTATTTTATTATATATTATTAAAAATTTTAAATTAAATTTGTAATAAATAACATATTACCTAATAAAAAATTCAAAATTAAATTGTAATAAATATATATGTACGTATTAATATTTATAAAATATATTTATTAACTATTATATATATAAAATAGTTAACAAATTAAAATAAATAATCTTATTTTTTTAATATTTTTTATAATTTACTGACGGAATTCCGTCGGTAATTGATTAAAAAATAATAAATAAGTTACCGACGGAATTCCGTCGGTAAGTTTTAAAAAATTATTTATTTTTTAATTTTTCTTAAAAAAATTACCGACGGAATTCCGTCGGTAATTATTAAAAAATATTAAATAAATTAACGACGGAATTTCGTCGGTAATTATTACAAAATATTAAATAAATTACCGACGGAATTCCGTCAGTAATTTTTTATTAAATAATTAAGTTTTTAATATTTTTTATAAATTACCTACAGAATATGGCTTGCCTCTTACAGTATTCTAGATTAAACCTTAACAAAAAATCAAAAGACAATATCAAACATGTGGTAATCTTTATAACCAAAGTTGTAAGAATCAGATTTTTTTTTAAAGAGAAGAGAATAATGGAAGGGGAATGTGAATCTGGAAATCAAGGGAGAGGAAGGAAAATGTAAAGATGTAGGAAATAAAAATAGAAAGAAGTGTATGAAGTATGGAAAGGAATTCAGAATAAGAAACAAGAAGAATAAGGAAATTAGAACACAAGAACAATGAGAAATGAGCCTTACCACCCAAATTTGAAATTAATGGTGATTTGAAAAGGAAACTTTTCCCAAATCTTGAAATTTACCAACCTGCAAATCTCTCTTGTGTTTTTTTTGAATTTTCTTCTTTTTTTTTTTTTTTTGCTTTTTTTTCAGTATCACAATACTTTCTTTTTTCTTCTTTTTTTTGACGATTTTTTTTATTTTTTTATAACAATATCACACAAACACAAAGAAGGGGTGGAAGAAGGAAATGAAACTAAAAGAAAGAACAAGAATGCTGGAAACAAAAAGAAGAAACAAAAGAACAAGTGATAAGTAAAGAAGACAGAAATGAAGAACACAGAAGCAATACTACAAATGAAACAAAAAGGATAAAGACACAAAGGATAGAACTTGAAATCTAGCAAGCCATTGCTCTGATACCAAATGATATATTATGGGGAGCGGATCGGCTAGAAGACAAGTATAAAGACGAGAAAAAGATAACACGGAACCGATGATCAATGGGAGGAAGAGTACCCGTCTCTTACAACCCTAACCCACAAAGACATCACAAGGATGATCAGTCCTTGATACAGTCAAGTATTCTCAAGAGAATACAAAGATGCAAGCAAAGCTCACACAAGAGAAACAAAAATCTCAATTCATTCAAGTCTGAAATGTTTAGTACAAAGCAAGCCTATATATAGGCAACAATGGAATTGTAACACCCCAAATTTTAGAAAAGAGAAAATAAGGAATTAATTAAGATTTAGGAAATATTATTAAAATATTAAAAATCATTAAAAATGAAATTATGATGTTTTAGACATTTTTAATAAATTTTAAGGGTTATTTTATTTATACATAAAGGTAAAATAATAATTACAAGATAAAGTTTAATCTAAGAAAATTTAATTGGGAAAGCATTTAGAAATTTGAAAGCCTTATAAATGAATTTATGAGGCTAGGTGTATTTTTAATAATTTTTAGAGTTTAATTCCTTTATTTACTAAGGAAAAATAGTTAGAAGATTAATTTAAATAAGGGAATATTTAGAACCCTGAGGTATTGTTTGATATTTAAACAGTCTTATAAATAAATTTAGAAATTAAAGTATATCTAGGAAAATTATTTTGGGAACAGATTTAGGTATATTTCTAAATGATAATGATAAACAAAATTATGATCAAAGAGAAAAATAGAAAATAGAAAATGAAAAAGACAATATCTACCCCTAGTTCAAAATATCTCCAGTTGTAATAGGAAGGGTAAGATGGTAAAATACCCCTTAAAAATATCAACTCCCTCTTTTATTATAAACACCCACGTGTTCCTTTCCTCTCCATTCACTCTCTTCCTCTCCAAAACCCGTCTTCCCCCTCTCTGCTCTCACTCTCTCCGTCCTCTCTGGTTCCTTCGTACATCCAGTGGTGGCCGACGGCGAAAACGACGACGGCTGGCGGCGAGGAGTGGCAGAAACTCATGGGAAGCTTGGGGTTAGCTCTGGGTGAGTCCTCTTCTTTCGTTTTCTTCCCTTTCTGTTCCAATTCGAGCGAGATTGGGGGGTGGGGATTGACTCAGATTTTAGGGCTTTTGGAGTTCTTAAATCCATTAAAAGGAAGCTTATGGTGCGATTAGCAAACCCCAAGAACGAATTTGATCAGTAGAATAGCATTAATCAAGATTTCCCAATTTTTCTTCCTCCGTGCACTGTTCACCGTCGGAAATTTCGTTGATTTCTGGGTGTTCAATGAACGAAAACTTAATTAAACGTGATTAGATGTAGGTTTAAGTGAATATGCGATTATGTATGTTGGATTTCTGATGTTTGGGAATTTTTGAAATTTTCTTCTTCCTCCTCTGTTTTCTTCGAATCTGACGGGTTCTGGGGATGCCAACTGAATGGGAATTTTAGGTAAATGAGAAAGAACAAGATTGGGTAAGAAATGAGGTTTGTATTGAATTTTTGAGTGTTCTCTAGCTTGCTTGTTTTCTCCTCCTCTGTCTGATTTCGTGTTGCCCGAATTTTTGTTCTTCTGTGATGGTAGTTCTGCATATAATAAAGGTGATGAAGTTGATGTTGATTGGTTATGGTTTGGTGTTATTTTTCTTTCCTTCCCTGCTTGTTGATCGACGGATTTCAGTAGCAAGGGAGAGGCAATTTGTGTTGTTAAACTCCAATTAAGATTTTATTAGGTGTAATTGAGTGTTATGAAGATGGTTGTGAATTTTTGGGCCTTTCCTCTGTGTATGTGTATCCGGGGTTGCAAAGAGGAAAGGGGAGTTCATGAACAAGGAAGGTACTATGGTGTTGGAAACTTTTGGGATTCTCTTTAACTGTCAAAATGTGTGACTATTCAGGTGTATTGGAGATTATTTTTGTTGATTAAATGTTACTGTATAGGGAATGTTATGTGTTCTGAATTAATGAAGCTAAAGGCTGTGAGTTTTTCCCTATGATCAGTGAAGGTTCCAACAAAAGAAAAGCAAGTTTGTTAAACCTTCAAGGCACTGAAAATAACTTACTATAAAATCGTTAAATTGGATCATTATAAAGGGATGTTCATATGCTGAGAAGACAAATAAATGTCGGTGAATAACAATAGGATCTTAATTGTTGAGGGTTGAAATTGATTATAAGTGAGGTGTTAAAGGTTAATGGCTATTATAAGATAAGGAGATATAGTATAGGACCGGAGAAAAGATTTGGAGGAACTAAATCTCAAGGGATATAGAGGAATTGAGGAACATAGATCTAAACCAAAATTTTAGAAGTATAAAGGATTATGTTTTAGAATGTATTCTTTAAAGCTTTGAATTGATTGGGATGTATGAATGTTTATGTATATGAATAAGTTAAATGATGTTAGTATAATAAGGATTGTTTGAATGATTGAGGTTTTTAAATGTCACACGAATATTTTATAAATGTTTCTATTGAAATGAATGAATATCTGTTAAAGATTCTAAAGTAAAGATAAAGATTATGTGAATAGGATATAGTAATGCTTTGTTTTAAAGTTAAAGTGAGTTTCTAATTATGTTCAATTGGAGTTTGGAAGTAGATAATGATTTGTAATGTTATGTAATAAATTTAATTGCTTGAGCTTAAATAAACAAGAATGAATGATTTAAAGTGTTGATTGATTTACCTTGAGGATTGGTAATAAGTAGGAAGTAAGAATATATATATTTGTGTGTGTGTGTGTGTGTGTCGTTTGATTTTGAAGATAATAGTGATTAGATTAATATGGGTATTATGTTAATATTGTTATTTAGAGTATTCAAGTCCAATCTAAGTATTGTAAGTGTTAAGAGCATATAGGATCAGGGTTTTGTTGTTTACAATTTAAAGTCTTTAAAATTAAAACAAGTCTAATATGTGCTAAGAGTGTATTGAAATCAAAGTTTATGTTATTATGAAATTATGAAGTTAACTAGTATGTAAAGTGGCATTTGCTTCTAATTGAATTAGAAATGTATTATTATAAAGTTATATTATTACTGGATGAGTTATAATGTTAATTTGTTTTACGTCATATACAGGATTGTACTTATAGGAACTATTGTCAAACATTGAGAATAAGAAAGATTAATTGGAATAGAATAATTAAAAGTGACCTTTTTATCTTAAATAATCCGGTTAATTGTAATAAGTTCAATTGAAGGTAATTATTATAAAAGTGGAAGGGAAAATTAGGATCATTGGAAACTTATTTAAAAATCCATTTAATTTAATTAGGTAAAGTAAGTTATTATATATGTTATTATATGAAGTAAGTTTGGTATTAAAGTAATAAGGATAAATTCATGTTTGCATTTTGTAAGTATCTGTTTAATCATAATGTAATTAGCAACTAAGTTAGAAAGTAATACTGTAACATATATTATCAAAGGGGAAGGGTAGAAATAAACAAAATTATAGGAACGTGAGAGCCGCCGAATTATTATAAGTTAGTATATATATATTAATTTATTATCTATATGTAATTATAGGAGAAATAGTGAGACTGAATCCCCGAGACACGGAGAAGGAAAGAAGCCAGTATAGGAGTAAGAATTAAGCTTGGATTTCAGGTAGCAGTTTATTTCAGTAACAATTAAATTGCATGTATTATTTTGTAATAACTGTTGCATTTAGTTGGTAAGTTGTTATTCCTCAGATGGAGTACTCCAGGCTTAGGTGATTAGCTACACCTTTGCGAGATTAGTTACGTTTTAGCCTTATGTGCTTTAACGAGAAACCCTGCAGGTAAAGCCTCCACTATAACGAATATATTGTTATTAGTGGTTGGCAGGTGCTTTTAGCACACAGATTAATAGGAGTAAGACTATCATCATTTGTACAGCTTTATGAAATATATACATGACAATGCTATTATGATCATATATGTTAATGAAAGAAACTGCTATTGGGATTTCCAATCTCACCCCCTTCCCCAAACATTTTCAGTTTGGCAGGTTGAAAGAAGCTAGCTGGGGAGAAGAGTAGACGAAGAAATTAGGATTAGAAATTTAAAAGCCAGAGGTAGTAAATATTTTAATAAGATTATTGGTATATGTTGTAAAAGTAAATTATTAAATTAATAATAGAGAGCACAGGAAATAGAATTACAATAAATTTATTAAAGGAATTAAATTTCCTAAGGGTTAAGAATTATGAATAGATACTTTAAAAAGAAAATGTATGTATTACCCTAATGTCGCTGCGTATTCTGGTAGAAGGGTTATCAACTGAGATGACCCCAGCGTTTTAATATTGGAAAGGTAGAAACCCATCAATAGATGTAGAGAACCCATGAGTGGGTTTTCGCTCCCCACACACTATCATCAAGGGGAGGAAATTATAAGGGAACTTAAGTAGTTTAATTGTTTTATGCACCACTGGGTTTTATAAAAAGTTTTAAAAATTCTGAATTGTTCGAAAAGCCCATTCCAACTGACCGAAGGTTGGTTCAATGTTTTTAAGAAAAAGTTTTAAATTTTCCGTATTTTTGGGCTTCGAATATTCATAAAAGTGGTTATAATTCAATTAAATTACTATAATATAGTAGTAAAAGTCCAGGTGTTACAGGAATACTCTAGAATGAAGACAACCCTAAGACATCAATGGTGCATTAATGATGATTGGCATTTTGAATTGCACCATTCCATACAAAGAAATGACTTATTCTTGAAGAAAAAGTCAGCTATTCAAAATAGGAAAATAAGACAAGACATTCTAGAACATTCATTGACCAAATGGCCTTATTTTATGGAAATAAAATAAGAGACTTAATTGAAATGAAATGCAATCAGATTTGATGCATAAGGAAGTGTTCTAGATGCTTCTTGATTTGTCCAAAACGTCACTTATGCTCCTCCTCCAAAAGCACATGCTTGTCACATGTATTTTAAGTGAATTCTTCAATATGAACACCATTTAAGCCTTGTATATCAACTTGTTGGGCTTCTAACATTGTGACCACCTTTATTGGGCTCTTGTTAGACATATGAATGGATGAATGTTTAAGTAGTTGGGCTCCAACTCTTTAAGATCTCTTATATAGCAGTTCAGGGCCTCCTTCATAGCTTTGGTCCTTGCTCTTGTCATCGGGCCTCCAATGCCTTGTAATAGATCTTTTAGAATGTTGGGCTTCCATCCTTGAGCTTGCTCCATGTCTGGTTCAGCTGCCTTTAAAGTCTTGGCACTCCATGCTCCTTCATCAATGGTGGGGTGTGTTTATGCTATATTCTAATTTGTTTTTAGTCTATTGTGGATGTATGAGCAAGAGGGATAATGGAAGTTTAAATAAGTTTCAAATTTTAGTTTGACAAGCTTGGTGAGTTTTGTTTGAACTTGGATGTTTAGAGGTTCATGATTTCTAGCTTGGCGAGTAAGCTATTGGCTTATTGAGTTAAACTAAATGCCTACAAGATGTTTGATGAAATGAGGGAAAGAATAATGATGCTTTGGAGATTATCTAGCTTAGGCATGAATGAGGGAAGTTTATTTGGATATGCATTTTACTGATATTTTTTATTGTAAGAGAAACAACATGTGATCTACTTATTTATGATTCAAATGTATTTAGGATTTAATTGATGTGCTTGGTATGATTTTCTATGAGCGATTGAAGATATTTTGATTCAATAATATAAGATAATAGTTTTGGAGTTGCGACTTGTTCTCGAATGTACATGCAAAGTAGTTGTAGAATGGTGTATCAAAGGAATTGGATTAAGATTTAAACTATTTAATGTGATTAAATTGATTTTTTGAATGGGTGCACTCTAAGAGTTTGATATAATGTTAAAGGAAGAGGTTTAATTGAATTAGTGTTCTTATATAATTTCCTTATAAGGGAGTTGACAAATACTTAGATTTGTATTGTTTTGCTATGCTAAAAATGAGGCTTTTAACATATTTAAGATGCAATTTTGGTCCATATAAGCTTATTGAACATCATAGGCCTTTAAGTGGAATTAGCATGAAAATGAGGTTAATTAGCCATAATTGAAGATTAGTTTGTATTAATTGATCTCTAGGACTTTTTGATCCTTGTCTATTACAATTTTGTTGTAGGGTCGCCCAAGGACCAAAGGAGAAAGGTTCAAGGTGAAAGGAAGAAGTTTGCATGAAGAATGAGTCGGAATCAGAAGAGTATTCAAGCAACGGAAAACCGGAGGTGGACAAAACAGGGGATATATCTCACTGCCTTGTTCACCGTGGTGGACAAATGTGTCTACCGCGGCAGACTAATCAGTGAGCATTTCCCCCTCTCTGTCTTGTCCGCCGCGGCGAACACACGATTTTCTGATGCGCGATTTTTGCTGATATTTCGGGTTTTTAGGGTTCCAAATGGGTAGACCCGACCTTGAATGACCCATACCCGGTTCCTAAGCATATATTTCGACCTAAAGCCTCACTCCCTTCATCTTCTCCACCTCCATTTTATCTCCCACCCCATTTTCTCTCAAATCTCTCATCCCATCTTCCATTTTCCTTCCTCCAAATCCATGGCTTCCATTCCTTCTTTCCTTGTTGCTGGTTCTTCCATAAAGAGTAGCAGCTAGGCTCCACCATTCTTGGTGGTGGAAGCCAAGGGATGAGCTTGAAGCTTCAAAGGGGAGTGTTGTTCTCCATTCTCTCTTCCTCTTGTGTATTTCAATTTATCTAGGGTTCTAGGGATTGTTATATGCATTTGGTTGTAATTTTATTCTATATCTTTGTATGAAAGTGGTAGAAACAACTTGTCTTATTTATTTTCTTTGTATGGATGCTTGACATTGCACCTATTGACTTGAGCATATGTTATTTGTATGGGTTCATCATTTAATATATGTTTTCTTGTTAAAATCTTGTGCTAAATGAGGGTTCTTGTTTAGTGGGTCATGGTGTCAAGTGTTTGTATTTAGAAATTAGCAAGTAAATCTACTAATTGCTTGAGTAACATTGGACTTCAACCTATTGGGTTCAATTTATTGGTTGGGGTTCCACCAATGACTTGGGACTAATAGGTTAATCTTGTTGCAATGCGGGGTTCCGATTGTAGGATTAAGAGTTCCTTGTGATTAGTAGGTTTAATTGGTTCTTGAATTTGTCAAATTGCATGAGTGGCATTGGGCTTCAATCCTAGAGTATTGATTTGTTATGTGGGGTTCCAATAATAAATTAAACCCTAGGATTAATTAAGTGGCAATTCGGGGTTCCGGTTGTTGGATTAGGAGCCCCTTACAATTAGTAAATTCACTTTGATTTTGAGCTCAATCAACTTAGGTTAAATTTTGCGGGGTTCTGGCATTAATTAAGTTAACCTAAGCCTATCCTAGAGGGGTTCCTCTAGGGGTCTTTCAAAAATCAACATGAAACTCCCTAAATATCTTTTGAAGCGATGAATCCCAAGGTTTCCATTTATCAAGAATGATTCCATTTTCATCCCCCTTCAAATCTCATTTTTAACTTATTTTTATTTTACTTTTGAACATATCACACCTTTTGCACCTATTCCATCCAAAAACCAAATACAATATTTTTACCCGCTTTTGTTAGTTTGCATCTTAGCTGCTAGGTCATCTTTTGCGTTAGGCTCCTCAAGCGAACGACACTCGGGGGTTAGCTTCTACTATCCCCTTGGTTCTTATTTTCTTGAAGGGCGGACCCAAGGGCGCGCTACACACACACACTTGAAAGTGGTGCTCTTCAGGAGGATTTAGATTATGTTTTGATTTAAATCTTGTTATAAGATAAAAGTAGAAAGTTTAGTAAATTTGTGTTAATGTAGCGTCATTTAGGTTCAGTTTTGGTGTTTCACAATTAAGACAAGCGTTGTCAAGGAAATGAATTTGGAAACTTTTCAATCGGTAGGGGTGTAGGGAAGAAGAACATTGTAAATTTCAATGATTAAGTTTATTTATTCATATGTTATTAGTTTTAAAATAAAGAGGCCTCTGAACAAATGGTTAATTTGAGAGAATCAAGGGGAGTTGAGAAGAATAAGGAGAATAATGGGGAGGGGAGTTAAAGAGAAATTCTTAGGTACTCTGGGAGTACCACTGAAATTGTGTACTGACCAATAAGAGGAAGCCAAATCGCACGGTGGGACCCATATTTTTGACAGCTCCTCACTCTCTCATTTGGCACCCCACGCGCACACACACTCCCACTTCCTCTCCCTCTCACACTTTCTTTTTAATTTAATACTCCTTCTCTCGAATCAAACTTCCTCCCTCTCCCGTTTTTTTTTCTGCTAGACCTCCCTCGCTTTTCACCCTCTAACACTCTCAAATCCATATAAGTTTATGTAGTACTTTTTAAATCTTCTAGTAATATTAACTGTTCTATATTCTGAAACAAAACATTATAAAAAAAATCCTCCTTTTTAGATTTATTTATTTTAGTTATGGTGAAAACAATTTATTTTCTTAATAACATTAGAATATTTAATTGCACTAAAATACTCATTTCTTTCTGAAATATAGGACTCATTTGATGACTAGTGAGGAAACTTGTTCTTAAATATAATGTCTCTTTCTATTTTTTTAAGTTTAAATTATCCCTATAATACTTTTCAATAATAAATATGCAAGAGATTAGGGGTGCAAAAAAGGTAAATGATTAGAGTGTTTAATTTTGATAATATATGTGATTTTAACTAATTTAACTATCACCGTTAATCTAATTAAATTAGGTAAATAGATAAATTTTTTTAATAAATTTCATAATATTGTGTGCCACTAAGAAAATACCCCCTCCATCTCTAAGTATAAGACATATTTAAATTAAAATCACATATATTACATCAATATAATATTGTGTCTTTGTTCATTATTGGAAAGAATTAATAGGGTTAATTTAAGTTTAAAAAAGTAGAAATAGACATTATATCTGAGATCAAGCTTTCACTAGTCACCAAATGGGTCCTATATTTAAGAAAGAAATGAGTATTTCATTGCAATTAAATATTCTAGAGTTGCTAAGATAAATAATTTTTTTCACCAGAACTAAAATAAATAAATCTAAAAGGGAGGTTTTTTTTATTATGTTTTGTTTCAGAATATAGAATAGTTAATATTACTAGTAGATTTAAAAAGTACTACATAAACTTATAGGAATTTGAGAGTGTTAGAGGGTGAAAAGGGAGGGAGGTCTGGCAGAAAAAAAACCGGGAGAGGGAGGAAGTTTGATGGGAAAATTTCAGTTTACCCCCCTAATAAGGAATTAATCTCAGATTCCCCCCTGAACATTCTGAAATTTCACTACACCCCCAAGGGACTAAAGTGAAATTAAATGTTTCAGCTAAAAGACCAAAATGTCCTTATTGAATTTTGTACTGGATTTCCAAGACACATATGAAGAATTTCCAAGACACATATGAAGAATTTTCAAGACATTTGTGGGAAATTTCCAAGACGTATATGAGGGAACTTTTCAAAATATTTGTGCTTATTTTCAACATCAATGTGAGTATTTTTAAGTCTCAAAAATCATGGAATCCAAAACTAAAACATCCAAAATTTCACAACTATATTTCCAAGACACATATGAAAAATTTCCAAGACACATATGGAGAATTTCCAAGACACATATGAGAAATTTTCAAAACGTTTGTACTTCTTTCAATAAGGACATTTTGGTCTTTTAGTTGAAACATTTAATTTCACTTTAGTCCCTTGGGGGTGCAGTGAAATTTCATAATGTTTTGGGGGGAATCTGAAATTAATTCCTTATTATAGGGGTAAAATGAAATTTTCCCAAGTTTGATTTGAGAGAAGGAGCATTAAATTAAAAAGAAAGTGTGAGAGGGAGAGGAAGTGGAAGTGTGTGCGCGCATGGGGTGCAAAATGAGAGTGAGGAGCTGTCAAAAATATGGGTCCCACCGTGCGATTTGGCTTCCTCTTATTGGTCAGTACACAATTTCAGTGGTACTCCCAAAGTACCTAAGAATCTCTCGTCAGGGAAAGCAAAGGGTGATTTTGTAGAATATGAGAATATATTTTCTAAAAATCCATTTGTAGCTTTGGACCAAAACAACGAGCAGGCTATGGGGTCAGAGTCCATTGGGCTAGTTTCCTCACATGATGTGGCAAATAAAGGTGATGAAGGGAGTAATTTAATTATGAAGGATGATCTGGATAAAGTCTTGAAGCTCAAGAAACATTGAATGGGCCTACTCTTCATGGGAAGAAGACAAGATGGAAGAGCAATGCAATGATATGGATGCAGATACAACGAGTTCTTCGAGAGAGTGTTCTCTCACCACAACAGCTGTTTCATCATGATTTTTTTGTTCTGGAATTCACGTGGCACGGGAGCTAAAATGTTCCCCAATTTAGTCCATGAACTTAAAACCTTTCATAAGCTGGATTTTATGGCTTTAATGGAAACTAGATGTAGTGGGTTTAAAGCTAGAAGGATTGTTGAAAAATTAGGATTTCCTTATTATGAAATCATAGATGCAGAAGGTTATAAAGGACGTATTTGGTGTTTATGGAATGAGAAGTTTCGGTCAGTTGTAGTTACTGAAAGATCACCTCAGTACATTCATTTAAAGATTGAGAATCAAGACCGAAGTTGCTGGTATTTAACAGCAGTGTACGCAAGTCCGCAGAGAATGGAAAGACGTGCATTATGGGAAAATCTGAAAAGATTGAACGAGATTATTCAGGAACCTTGGTGTCTTGGTGGTGATTTCAATGCTACATTGTCTCATGAAGAAAGAAGATCATCAGGAACCCAAGGGGAACCAGATAGAGATTTTTGTAGCTTTATGAAGGACACTAATCTCTTTGACTTTGGCTTGATGGGACCACGTTTTACTTGGCACCGTTCAGATGTAGAGAGCAAAGTTGATAGATGTGTGGGATCAAAAGAATGGGTGGAGACATATCCAAATTTTAGTATGACTCATTTGCCTTGGTATAAATCGGACCACAGACCCCTCCTTCTCAAACTAGATGGATTGCGGCAGGTTCGAACTGGTCATCAGCCATTTCGATTTCTTGCGGCATGGGTACTTCATGATCAATTTGAAAAATTTGTTCGTGACCAATGGAAGAAAGATACAGGTTGGGTAGAAAATATACAACAATTCACGAGAGATTGTCAAATATGGAATAAGGAAGTCTATGGACTCACTCATGCTTGAAAGCAATCCTTGTTACGAAGATTGAATGGCATTGCTCGGATTGAAGCGTCCCGTGAGTTGAGCTTGCAACAGAAAACTCTACAGGAGCAACTTTGGCGAGAGCTTGAAGATGTGATGTTACAGGATTCTATTATTTGGGCGCAAAAAGCAAGAAGTGAGTGGTGTATTAATGGAGATCGCAATTCAAAATTTTTTCACTCACGAGCAAATAGTAGAAGGAAAAAGAATTTTGTGGGGGCCATTTGTAGAAGTGATGGAGAGTGGGTCTATGATCAAAAGGAAATTTCCTGTATGGCTACCTCTTATTTCTCAACATTATTTCAAGAAGATAATCCCATACGTGAATTCTTGAAGTGCAGTGTGTCATATCCTGAGATTGAGATCGAAGCTTTAATACGGTGTGATCATGGTGTGAAGGAGGAGGAAGTAAAAAATGCTTTATTCAGTATGGGTTCCCTAAAATCACCTGGACCGGATGGATTAAATGCTTTGTTCTATCAAAGCCAATGGGAGTGGGTGGCACCATCGATTCAGCAATTTATTAAACATCTTTGGTTGAACCCAGCTGATATATGTACCATCAACGATACTCTGATTGTTCTTATCCCAAAGAAGGATCACCCAGAAGATTTTAAAGACTTTCGTCCTATCAGCTTATGTAATGTAATTTTTAAAGTTCTAACAAAAATTATTGCTAACAAGCTAAGAGTGTTGTTAACGCAGGTTGTAAGCCCAAACCAATGTAGCTTTGTCCCAGGAAGGCACAGTTCAGATAATATCATTATAGCTCAAGAGGTGATTCATTCTATGAGATCAATGACTGGTAATAAAGGTTTTATGGCGATCAAGATTGATCTAGAGAAAGCTTATGATAGAGTCAATTGGAATTTCCTTCGAAATTACCTGATAGAGCTCAAATTTCCTAATCATTTTATTGATTTGATTTGTAGATGTGTAAATACTCCATCTATGCAGTTGATTTGGAATGGGGAGAAAGCTGATAAATTCACTCCAACAAGGGGTGTGAGACAAGGAGACCTAGTCTCACCGTATTTATTTGTGTTATGTATGGAGAAATTGGCTCACTTAATTCAGGAGTGCTTGAACTCTAATGAATGGAGGCCTATATTATTATGCAAAAATGGCCCACCTATTTCACATTTATTTTTTGCTAATGATATAATCCTGTTTGCTGAAGCATCCATGAAACAAGTAGATATTGTTAGGCAATGTTTGGACAAGTTTTGTAGTAGCTCTGGATTGAAAGTCAATGTTGCTAAGACAATAGTGTTTTTTTTCTAAGAACGTGAACCATACACATCGTACCCAGTTAAGTGAAAATTTGGGATTCCAGATGGCGGCTGACTTAGGGAAATATCTGGGTGTCCCTTTACACCACTCAAAAGTATCTATAGCTACTTTTCAAGGAGTGATGAATAAGGTTCGTGATAGACTTTCAAATTGGCAAGAGAAATCATTATCACTAGCAGGAAGAATTACCCTGGTATCGACAGTTACTTCAACTATACCAGGTTATACTATGCAGATGGCTTCTCTCCCAGTAACGATGTGTGATGCGATTGAAAAAAGCAATAGAGGCTTTATTTGGGGTTCAACAGCGGAGAAACGGAAAACCCATCTTGTAGCATGGGATATAGTATGTGCTCCAAAAAAAATGGGGGTCTGGGTCTTAAGCATTTAAGAAACCAAAATAAGGCTTATATGATGAAGCTTGGATGGCAACTCATCACGAGAAAAGACGATTTAGGGGCCAAAGTGATCCGGAGCAAGTATAGATGCGGAAATGACCTCATTCCTATAATTGATATTGAAAGGGGAGGCTCTAATACGTGGACTAGGATAAGAAACTCATGGAAGCATGTGCAAGAGGGTATGGTGGTAGACCATGCAAGAGACACCGTCAAATGGGGGCATGATCAATCTGGCATGTTCTCAATTAAATCTGCATATGGAGCTCTAGTAGCGGATCAGCAACACTCGGATCCCATCTGGAAGAATATTTGGAAACTGAATACATTACAGAGATGTAGAACATTCATGTGGCTAGCTACTCACAACAGGCTCCTTACAAATGAGGTACGCTGTTATAGAGGAATGAGTCAGACAAGTACATGTACAAAATGTAGGAATGAATCAGAATCACTTCTTCATGTATTAAGAGACTGTCCAGAAACCAAGCTGCTGTGGAATAGTTTGGGAAGTCAAGCAGATCCTCACTTCTTCTTTATTGATGACGGTCGAGCTTAGCTACGCCGTAACCTATTGCGGAGGGACCGTGGGGTATGGGAAGGATGGAAAGATAATTTTGCGACGATTTGTTGGCTCATATGGCATAGAAGAAATGAGGAGGTGTTTGAGAACCGTACTCATCACAATAATGATATTATTCATCATGCTACTGCTATACTATGTGCAATGAATCAGACCTCACATAAGTTGAAAGGAGTAAATTTAAATGGCACGTTAGTATGGTGTCCGCCACCCCAAGGTCGAGTGAACGTCAATGTAGATAGAGCCTGGACAAGGGACAAAGGGATGGGGTGTGGAGGGTTAATGAGAAATGAGAGAGGTTTGTCTCTTGGAGGTTTCATGTTTCATATACCTTAAGGAGACAGTTTGCTATAAAAAATATGAGCTCTTATTAATGGTCTTTGTATGGCTTGGGATAAAGGCTATCGTGATGTTATTGTGGAGATGGATTCAATGGAAGTTATTAACCTTGTGAAGGCCGACAATGTAGAAAATCATAGGGATAGCGCTTTGCTTGACTTGGCTAAGGATATTCTTGCTCGTGATTGGGTGATAGAGATCAACCACATATCTCGTAATGCAAATGGAGCTGATGCACTTTCAAAGCAGGCTTTAATGACTACGTTTGTATGTGTGTGTAGCCAGTAGGCCCAAGGTCGGACGAAGATCAAATTACATTTCCAAGAAGAGACTCTTTGTGTATTTATCATGAATAATTACTGCCAAATTGGGAATTAATGATTGCCTCTTTAATAATTGTGCAAGCGATGCGCCAAATCGATTTGTTAGTTAGGTTAATTGGACTTATTAAGTAATAGCTTTATGTTTTTTGATATTAGAACTTGGATTTATGACTCCCATATCATTCTAGAAGCTAGGAATGTTGCCAAATTTATCAAGAGACCCATGATCATCCATTAATTTTTGGGTTAAAGGGAATTTTTGACCTGGAAGTTTTCTTAGAGGAGTTATGGGTGTCTGGAAGTTTTCAAAAGGGCAATATTAATGTTACCCCTCCATTAACTTACCTAAGGGTCAACTGTTAGTTGACCAAACTTTGCTGATGTGGCATACCTACTTGATATCTAGTTAACTCTCCTTTTTCCACATCAGAATTTCAGTTAAGTTTTTCTTTGAAAAGCAAATATTCTTCCTCCTCTCCCTCCCTGACATCCCAACACCCCAACCTCCTCTCTAAAAAAAAACAACTCTTCCAGCCACAAACTTTTGTAGCTTTCCATGATTTGGTTGAATGGTCGGTTTTCCTCTGGCAAATATATATATATATATACACATATATAAATTTTGTAGGTTGATAATTTGATGCAAGATCATGTGCCTCTACGGTAGTAGGCTTCATTGATTTTTCGAAAGAAAACAGCATAGCCATCGAATTGTCCGGGTCAATCACCACCACGAGCAATTTGTTCTCGTTGGTTTCTGACACCACCGAGAAATGCAGGCATTTCTCCTGCGGATCATTTAAAAAATTCAGCATATTCACCTAATTTTAAAATTTTGTGTGTATTTTTGCGTCTCCAAAAACCATATGGTGTTGCATATACTTTGGGTAAAACTTCATGGGTATTTTTGCACCTTTTCCCTTTAAAAAAATAGGAGAAAATCTTAGTTTTTTATTATTTTTTCTTGCTAAATATCTTACATAGAAAAAAAAGTGAGGTGGATGACACATAAGCATGCCAACTCACCAGAGCTTGGTCAACTAATAGTTGACTATTAGGTTAGTTAACGGAGGGGCAACATTACCCTTTTGACAACTTTCAGACACCCAGCCAGTAGAAATGACTTAATCGAGAGAGAGAGAGAGAGAGAGAGAGAACACCTTTGAACAGGATCAACTATAGCTTCTCTGTGAAAACTTCTTGGGCAAAAGTTCCGTTTAACCCTTAGTTTTTCAATCAACATTAATTGCTTTCTTTAAAATAAAAAATCACAAAAACAAGTACTTTTGTAATGACCTACAATTTAGAATTGGAAATTTATGTCACTTTTATTAATATTGTATTTAATTATTGTAATTATGCATCAATAGTGAAATGGGGCCCTTAATGGAGATTGTGTTTGTTGCCTTTATTTGGGTATGTGGTTGGAATATTTCCTAATCCAAGTTGTAATTTTATTTTGTTTGAATATGCTGAAATTACTAACATATCCTATTAATCAATTATCCATTGCAACAAAGGGCATTCTAGTCTTTCTCCATATAAATTACCAACCCTCAGATTTTTTTTCTTATTGTCGGTTTAGCAGCTAGGAAAGAACATAAGAGAATTCTAGAGGCTTCATGGATGTAGCTCTTCTCCATTTATCTTAATCGCCTCTCACCGGTGTATTTCCTTGTTTGCCACTACTATTTCTAGAATTTCTGTCCTTTTCCCTTTCCAATTTGCAAGATCATGTGGTAGTGTAAGTTTCTTTCCCTAGAGCTTTTCCTTTAAAAATGTCTCTGCCTCTGCTTCTGTCGTTGGGTGTCGGCTTTTCGCAACAATTCTTCTTTTCTCCATTCTTTGTTTTTCATGATGGAAGATTTCATTTATACCTCCTTTGCACTGTAAAATGCTGCTGCTAGGGTATGTTTGAAAGCTATTCATTTCCTCCTAATCTATGTGACTTCGTTTGTGTGTGTGGGATATGTAAGAGATTAAAATTTCTTCTCTTTGTTTCTGGTAGGTCTGAAATGGAGAAGAGTTTAGGGTATGGGCCATATTAGACAAAAGAGAGCTATTGTAGATAGATGTTTTATGGGTAATGTATTTACCAATTCAGAACAAAATATAATTTTGTCTTCCTTTTCTTCCAAGGTCAAATCAAATACATAAATTAGAGATTTCTAGTTAACCAATCACTGGAGTTAAGGTATACTTAAATGGGTGGTTGTAGAATATTTTGTTAATGCTATAAGAGGAATAAGATGGATTTAATTATTTTATCATGATTATAAGTTAGATATTATTTAGAAATTGAATTGAGAAACTGTCACTTATATGCCCCCAAGTGTTTGATGAAATGTTTGACAAAAAAAGGTGTTTGATAAAATGTTTGATAGAAAAGAGGCCTAGTTGGATATGTTTTTTTTTCATGTTATTTATAAGGTGAAGTAGAATTAAGATTCTATTTGGGGTTGATTAAGGTATAAATGATGCTTAAAGATCAAATTTAGAGGTGTATTTTTAAATAACATAGGAAAAAGGATTGTCGAGAAATTATGAGATTCTTACCGTTTGGTGTTTGGGGCAAATGTTACAAATTGGTGTTTGGAAGGAAAATGATTTGCTGTTAAAATGTGTGATGGTTTGTTGGTTGTGATAGTGAAATAGTACACCTGTAGCTTGTTAGGTATGTTCCACAAAGAAGTGTTTGATAAGAAGCTCACATGTAATGAGAATTAAAGAGAAATGTTAAGAGACTTTATGATTATATTAAAAAAAAGAATTAAATTATAATCCAACACTAAGCGTGCTTGTGTATTTGTTAGCCTTTAGGTCATTTGTGAAGTCTTGATTTTGATGCTAAGGTGCTGTGGATTATTAATTGTTGATTTCAAGAATGTAAAGTTAAGTTAGAACATGTTGATATTGGTTAGACTAAAGAATATGAATTATATAGATATCCTTGTATATAGAAGAATATGGCTTTATGAATTTGGTAAAAGAAACGACAATAGTTTTGTTTTTGGCTAATTTGAATTGTGGATGAGTTAGATAATATAATAAAGAATCTTGTTACATGAAATATTAGGAAATGTTTGTTTAAGTTATACTTGAAGTAATAGTATTCTTGCATTGGAATATTAGGGGAGTAAGGGGTGAATATGGCAAAAGCTGATAATTGTGAGGAATTGTATATTTAGAAGCATAGTAGGTGAGTGAATAGCGTCCTATCTATATTTTACTACTTTTTTCAACTACATTAGATTAACCATTTTGTTAGTGTATTATATTATGAAAATAGGTTAAAAAAAATTATGTTATTGTTTAATATGTTGGGTGATTATAACAAATAGTAATTTTTGGCTTAATTATTTACTACATTGTCCTACATCATTTTATCCTTTTCAGATCTTTGCTAGAGAATTTAATGAAATTGTTTGGAATGATTTTCTAGTGAATTTCATGTTGGGGTCCTCGATTATAGAACATCCACATGTGACTTTGGTATAGGAAGATGTTTAATATCTTATAAGACAATTTGACTCTAAGCAATGCTTGACAATGTTTTAGAAGACTGAATACAGAACGATGGTTACTAACAGCAGTACTGTTAGTCCTTGCCTCGTCATGGTAAACTCGAGCTCGCTTGACACTCGTAGACACTATACTCACGCTTGATATCCATGGGATTCGTTCTCACGCTTGTTAATCATGGGTCTTGTGCTTGTTTCGTGGACACGTGCTGCCCTTACTTGGTTACTTACTCCCGTGGACTATGTGTCCACGTTTGTGTTTGTAGCTTCAAGCAGCCTTTGGTTATTTACCCTCGTGGACTGTGTATCCAAGCTTGTCCGTCAGTTCTTATTTGATTTGGTGAGTACTTTTATTTATATTTTTTTTAATGTTATAATTTCTGTTGAGATTTATCATCATATTTTATCATTCAAAGTTTTAATATTTTTAAATCATTTCCTTCAGTATTTTATTTATTTCTATATATGGGACGTTATTCACTGGAATATATTTTGGTGTCAGGTAGGATAGCTGATCCTATACTCCTGTCAATTACTGAGAAGCTTGTATTTAGAGTTGAGGATGAAGCATAGTCCTAAAAGATTCCCTTTTCAATGTAAAGCTCAAACTCATGTATGATTATTACTATTATTGTTCTTGTAAATGTAAAACTTCTTTAGATGCTCCACGTAAACTATAGTTAGGATCTTAGCCTTCCTTATATATAATTTATATTGTTGTGAAACATTCAAGATTTCATATTTGCATAGAAGGTTTTACTAAAACTTCTAGTGATGGCTAATAACTTTGTTTGAATTAAATATATCTAAACTCTATATTTTGTATCATAGATGTGTCTATTAATATTAATGAAGAAATTTATACTTAAGTAAGGCTTAAGGGATGTGGGTTTTTCTCATATTCCGAGCCTGTCACACCTCAACTTCTTGGGGTGCGACAACTTTATTTTCCCTAATAAAAAATATCCAAAAACCTTAGTTTTACCGCTTTATGCTTTTAATTAATCTAGATAGTTAGTTAATTGATTTAATGTAAGACGACCTGGGAGAGCACCACTTGTGCGATCTTTGGTTAGTTTAATTTTGTATTTGAACCCCAATACGGATTAAGAAAGGTACAAATCGGAAGCCTTTTTAATGTCCTGAATAATGATGATAAGGCTAAAGGATTGGATTGGAATAAGAGAGTGAACATCATCAAAGGAATAGCAAATGCTTTGTTCCACATGCATTATGTTGTGCTCCTTCAATAATCCTTTGAGAAATAACAAGTAGTAATGTATTGTTGAACTCAAAGATTGAGGCCTTTATATCTGACTTTGGCACAGCTAGAATCATTGATTCAAATAGATATTAAAAAGTCCTTTCTATTTGACCACACCATTATTGATATGAGAGCCACATTTTTCACTCTACTAAATTTCATAAACATATTTCTTTGATCTATACAGTTTAGATCCGCGCCATCTAATTAATTCTTCCTCTCATAAACTAATCTTTCAACTAAATCAAAATTTTGCTTATGACTAGTTTGCTTTTTTTCTTTTTCCCCTTGTGCTTGATTAATAATCTGTTTTCTCCTGTATCTGTCTGCCATATTGCCACATTGAGCATAAATTGACAAACCTATTTAGTGTCATCTTGATATGCATATTTCTATGAAATATAATGGGTTAAGGTGCGAAATTGTCCTGAACGTTTCCGCTCACAAGCTATTTTTTTCCTGATAGTTTATTTAGGTTTAAAGTTTCCTCAAAAGTTTCAAAACATAGCCATTTTGCCTTTACTGTTCATCAATAATGGTCAATGTTGATATTGTAATAATAAATGTTAAAATTGCTATGTTTTGAAACTTTCAGCCAAGGCAAAATAACTCCCCGACAAAAACTTTCGAGGCGAATTTGCGGCTTAACCCAAATATATTCAAGAGCACAATGGCTTTTAAAATCCTCAAAATCTACATTTTTGTCTTATGTGTACCAGAATTTCGGAAAGGTAAAACCGACTTCCATTATTCTTTATACCATAACTTTTCATTCATATAATACAACACAAGTGGAGGTCACTTGTGGACTAGAGTCCCAATATGTTATACATTTCTTGCAACAATCACAACATGGTCATGGGAGATTTTATCTGAACGGCATAATACAAAAGGAAGAAAAACAAGATAAAGTGGAAATCATGTGCATTAACTGACATTCTTGAGCCATCTTCTATGGTTATGAAAGGGTTGTGTAGATGGATGCTGAGTATTATCAAGGCTGAGAGAATCATCTAGGACCTGACAATTCATCTGGTGGGATATGTGAAGCTGAGTCCTTAATCCGCCAATTAGGATTTGGGAGAAGGGTTTGATTATCTCGTCGATACATCTCGTCTTTCTGCCATTGATCCCATTTCTCAGCCAAACCATCACCTTCAAGCATCCTTACCACCTCAGACATCTTTGGTCTTTCCAAAGCCGAGCTTTGTGTGCAGAGCAAAGCCATTTGGGTTAGTTGCTCTAGCTCCTCTTCATTGTATTCACCCCCCAAATCAGCATCCAGCAGTGTTTCCCATCTCTTGTCTTTCAAAAGCCCTTTCACCTGCATCCAATGCAAAACATGTTTGGATTACATAAAATCATCCCATAAAAATGTTAGTAACATGTTATGAGAAAATACAAAACATACCCAATCAAGTAACATGTCACCGTCATCATTGGCAAGTCGTCCAAGTTCGAAAACCCTCTGTCCAGTAATTAGTTCAAGAAGCATGACACCATAACCAAACACGTCAGTCTTCTCTGAAGATTTCCCGGTGGACAAGTATTCTGGTGCAATGTGCCCAATTGTACCACGCACAGCAGTGGTAACATGAGTTTTTTTGGGGTCCATGAGTTTTGCCAAGCCAAAGTCCCCAACAACTGCTTCATATTCCTCATCCAATAATATATTGGCAGCCTTAACATCACGGTGAATGATCTTTGGATCACAAAAAGCATGCAAATAAGCAAGCCCCCTAGCAGCTCCCTGTGCGATTCGCTTCCGTACACCCCATTTGAGTGGGGGTCTTGATTCCGGGCGGTCTAAAATAGGAGATGACCGATATACATAAATGCATTCCAATATGAAAATACAACTTAAATATTTTACAGTGAAATATATTTTTGGGAGATACTTGTGTTGCCAAATAACACTAAATTACTCCATAAGAGCCTAAAATTTGAATTTCCCTAGTTCTTTTAATTAGAGCCTACTTAGAGTTGTTTGAGCATTTAATATGTTTTTACCATTTTTGCTACTAATTAATTTTATTCCCTCTCCTCATCTTTTTCCCTTATTATATTCTCTTTCATACTTCCTGTGATTATTACTATATTTCTTTCTCTTACTTGCCCACTTTTTAATAAATGCACACTAAGGGAAAAAGTTCATTTCCAAGATACTTGTAACTAATTTTAATTGTTTCTTAAACCGGGTTATTTAATTATCAGACTCTTAAAAAAAAACTGGAGGAAGTAATTTCTCTTATACCAACCATATACAGGTTTCAATTATGAGTAGAAGCAATGCTAATTATCTTCCAAAAAAAAAAAAAAATTAATTAAACAACCAAAGTAGAAGAATAGAGATACCTCGTAAACATGATGCCACACTACCGTTAGCCATGAAAGGATACACAAGCAACCGTTCAGTTAGTGTCATGCAATAGCCATGTAGCCGGAGCAAATTAGGATGAGCAGCCAAACTGATCATTTTTACTTCCGCTTGAAATTGCAGCTCTCCACCCTGAGTTCGTTCCTCTTTAAGTTTTTTCACTGCAACTAGAGACCCATCAGTTAACCTTCCTTTGTAGACCTTACCAAATCCTCCTCTTCCCAGAATGTTTTTGTTATTAAAGTTGTCCGTCGCAACTTGCAGCTCATGCAGGGGAAAGTTTTTAAGCTGAACAAGGTGAACTGCAGGGTAAAAAATTTTACAGATTACAAGTAGAACAGGAAACCATCATTCTATTCAAAATATTTAATCATTTGCTCTTATTTTCTATGAATTAAATTTTCAATAAAAATAATTATTCACAGACTCACAAAGGAATCATCTATGATTACAGTAGAGAATTTAAACAACTGTGCCGTCTTTGAATTTTCTATGCACACTTTTCTTCAGGGAAAGGAGCAAAGGAAGCAATATAATCTGAATATGAAAACACACCATCGGGCAACATGTGCAAGTCCAGCTATGTACTCTTTATTAAAGAATTTAGAGTTATGTTTAGTTATAATTTAAGGTAGTTATAATGCAAAAGTATATGTCTACTTTTCAAGCTTAATAAGTTTCTACATGAGAGGGTCTGTTTTCTAACTTTAAGGTAGAGTAGTTGTTTAATTGCTTTCGTAAGTTTCTTTCTTAGGAAGAAACACTCCGTTGTAAGTTTCCTTCTAGTTAAGGAAACCAAATCTGCTTTTTGCTTTTAAATATTATATTATCAAGTTGTCAACAAGGTTACTTCATAAGAAGGAGACCTTGATCTGTAAATAGGAGTAGGAAGCATATGCAATGCAGGCTTGATGAAATGATATTCTGAAGTTATTCAAGGTTCTTTTGCAGCTTCCAGTAAAAGAGCAAATTGTAGATAAATCAATTAAGGCTGTCACATACAACATCAATCATTATATATGTAATCTTCTCTATTATTCAACTAACCAGAAACATCAAGGGCATAATCTGGCTGTCTCCTTTTCCAGCAGTAAGCAATTGGAATCCTTTTTCGGTAATAAAAAACAAGTGCAATCACAAAGACTGTAAATGATAGAGAAGCTGCACCAACTCCTGCAGCAGTAGCTCCAGCTTCCCAATTGCCTAAAACAGTTTACAAATTACAAGTAGAACAGGAAATCATCATAACATTCAAAGGATTTAACCATGAATACATTATAATCTCATCTTCTTCTATGAATTAAATATAAATTTGATTCATGGACTCGCACAAGAATCGTCTATGATTACAATAATGAATTTAAAATAGACATGTGAATTGTCAACTTTTTCATTTGTCCAGAACTGGTGAGCATAGACCTCGATCTATGAATAGGAGTAGGAGACCTCCCCCTATGTTCTGTCTCGTCCCTCACCCCCCCCACCAAAAAAAAAAAAAAAAATCTCTGTTCAGTCGCCCCTACTCTCTGTGTTTCTCACTCTCCCTTCATTGTTTTCCCATTTTCCTCCCCTAATAGTTTCTGTCAGAATTAGATAAGAGTGTGCGTGTGCGTGTGTGTGTGTGTGAGAGAGAGAGAGAGAGAGAGAGAGAGAGTTTTACATTCGTAAATCTTTCAACAATCTAAATTATTATTAAAAAAGTTATCAACAAACCTAAACGAGATGGTGTTGGCGTTGGTGAAATTGGTCCAGGTGTAATGTTTAGTGATTTCAAATGAGGATTCCAGTTAAAACTGTTAATTAGAAAAGAGTGATTAGCAGAACATTGATATGTTCCTCCTTAGTCCACACTAATAACCAGAAACAAATAAAACCACTTGCACCAACCTGAGTTGTGTAAATGATTGAAATGAACCATTGATTGGGATGTCTCCTACTAGATTGTTACTTGAAAGATCACTAGATTCCAAAATGACATGAGCTTACAATTCATTGTAGATATATAACTCAATATCTACACTTATATATATAACAGTAGTCAATGTCATTGAAACTTAGCAGACACTCACAGGACTTGCAATGATATAACAGTAATCAAGGTCATGGGAATTGCTCCAGTCAAGTTATTATTGTCGAGACGCCTATTTCAGAGAGAAAGAAGGATTACTCTGCAAATAATAGCAGGCTAAGGTAGGGAGAAATATGAAAATAATGGGCAAACCATAATATTTTTATACATAAATTGAATGTGTCAATCCAATGTAGATAGCATAAACTTGTACTTGGAATTGGGACTGTAAATATGTTGAAAATTGAATGTGTCTAACTATAGCCATTGGCTGATGCATCCAGAAATTGAAATTTAGCTTCAAGTATAATATAAGAATTGAATGATTAAAATTTACAAATAAGATTAAAAAAAGTTCTTTCTTCTTTGCCCTTTGACTTATTGACCATTGTATGGCATATAAGAACTCACTATGGATTATCAGAGATGATATAGACATTTCAGCTTAAAAGCAGTACCAATGAGACAGAACCCAAGCCATAACAACTTAATTTCTGAGGCCAGATCACTTCCAATAAACATTAATGATTTGCAATGGGCAATAAGCCAATATATATCGATATGCTCATCCTAGTTTATAGACACTGGTGGCAAATCAAAATTAAACTTACATTATTGAAAAACTGTATATGAAAATATTTCTTTAAGAAAAATCCATTGTTGAGTTTGAAGTTATAATCATAAATGTCTCACAAAGTTTGACATTAATCCAAGCCTTTTAATGCCACCCTAACTTGTTTATGTTTATACAAAAGAAACTCAGAATTACGGAATGGAGGTAAATGACTCTCAATCCATTCATTGGATGCTTTCACTTCATCATTCCCATATAGAAAGTCAAAGATTCCATTAGTCTCTCAATATCCACACAAGCCATCCAGAGCATTGTCTCCTTGTTTACCGTTAAGGATAACAAATAATAAACCTTCGAATCCATGAAAAATTCATCTTAATTAGTATACAGTTGGGTAACCTCAGACTTCTGATTTTACGCCCCGCCTTTCGACGGCTGCAACCCTTCCCGGTGGCAGGCCGGGTGGGCCGTGTCGGGGTAAGAGCCGGGACTTCGCCACACCTCATCCAGTGAGAACCCCCGATCACGGTGTCAGAATTCGCCCTCTTACCCTAACCAGCTCTGATACCAAAATGGGGAGACAACGGTGGCCCATTGGGTAACCTCAGACTTCTGATTTTACGCCCCGCCTTTCGACGGCTGCAACCCTTCCCGGTGGCAGGCCGGGTGGGCCGTGTCGGGGTAAGAGCCGGGACTTCGCCACACCTCATCCAGTGAGAACCCCCGATCACGGTGTCAGAATTCGCCCTCTTACCCTAACCAGCTCTGATACCAAAATGGGCCACCGTTGTCTCCCCATTTTGGTATCAGAGCTGGTTAGGGTAAGAGGGCGAATTCTGACACCGTGATCGGGGGTTCTCACTGGATGAGGTGTGGCGAAGTCCCGGCTCTTACCCCGACACGGCCCACCCGGCCTGCCACCGGGAAGGGTTGCAGCCGTCGAAAGGCGGGGCGTAAAATCAGAAGTCTGAGGTTACCCAATGGGCCACCGTTGTCTCCCCATTTTGGTATCAGAGCTGGTTAGGGTAAGAGGGCGAATTCTGACACCGTAGATTTAAAAAGAGCATTTCATACAGGAAACGTAGTCTTTGAAGGTTGCCCAATGCTTCTGGGATGCCACCAGTTATGTTATTGGAGTACAGATCCAAGCTCACCAAATTTGTCAAATTTCCAATTTCATCTGGGATTTTTCCGGTTATACCATTAGCATATAACTCCCTAACATAAAAAAGACCAAAAATTCATATTAGAGCAAAAGGAAAAAAAATCCTAACAAACATTTAGATGATGACAGATATGAGCCCAAAACTGGCATGGAGGTGAAAACTGAAGCGAACACACCCGAAATAAATATCATTGCTGGACTGTGTGACATATTACGTGTAATTTTTGCTTCTGCAATTATATAACCATCTCTAAAGGCCAGTTGATGTGAAGTATAAGCTTGGGAGACAGTAAAAGTCGTTAACACATAGCTGCTCCATAAGATAGTGTGGTTAATATGTATTTATTTATTATGTGTTTAATATTTAAATTATTGTTGAGAGATGACAGCTGCTAGATAATAGAAATTAACGAGTCCTAGTGCTAGATTTTAGGTGATCAAACTGTTATCCTAGAATCTGGGTTGTTAGAGAATATTGTGGGATTTAAATCTGATTGCACCAGACTTTGTACTCTATATAATTCACGGAATAAGCAGCAATAAAGCATTGGATTTTATGCTCAGAAATCTACATGGTATCAGAGCAAATCTGGGCATTTCTTTTAAATCCGAATCAGTTTTAGGGTTGAACCTGTCGTGAGGCTGCCATGGATGCTTCACTTGATGGGTCCCCGTCTTTTGATCCCAAGAATGCAGGAGGTCCCTCCGGGTCGACTTCCAGCTTCGAAGGTGGATCTCCTATCTCTATCGTGTCTGAAAAATTAACCCTCACGAATTATCGTGATTGGGCTCAGGCCATTCAATTAGCTGTGCAAGGCCGTGGAAAACTGGGATTCTTGACCGGCGAAACTCCAGCCCCTTCTGATGCAAAATCACCTGCGATGGCTCAGTGGCGAGTTGATAATGCCCTCGTCTCCTCTTGATTAATTAATGCCATGTCTCCTGGAATTAAGAGGACATTTATGTACCTTCTCACTGCAAAAGATATTTGGATTGCTGTTCGGGATCTTATGTTGTTGGGAAAGATCTTTCTCGTCTTTATGCTCTCCGCCGTCAATGCTGGAAATCTGCACAGGGGTCTCGGAGTATCACAGAGTACATGTTCGAACTTTGTGCGGTGTGGCAAGAGATTGATTTGATTGCCGATGATGAGTGGGTGTCTCCAACTGATGCTGCAAGGAACAAGCATGATATTGATGTGGATCGAGTGATGCTGTTTCTTGCAGGACTCAACCCAGAATATGATGATGTTAGAGCTCGAATTCTGAGTTCTTCATCTCTCCCATCTCCTCGTGAACTCTACTCTGAGGTTCGCCGTAAAGAAACCAGGAGGGAAGTGATGCTCCCTGGACCGACAATCTCCTCCCCAGACCTATCGGCTATGGTGAGTCATAATCCCAGCCATACCCCTTCTGTTATTAAAGGAAAAGTTTCATGTGATCATTGCAAAAAGAGTGGTCATACACATGATCGATGCTGGGAATTACATGGGAAACCACCTGATTGGAAGCCCAAGAAAAGTAAACCACGAGCAAACCAGATTGCTAATGATTCATCGTCTCCCAATACGACTGAGGTACACTCTCCTATGAGCCAAGAACAGATGAACCAGCTATTGAGTCTTCTAAATAAGTTGCAGACTTCATCAACTCCTTCTGCCTCCTTATCGGTTGCACCACAAGGTAATCTTCCAGCTGCTTTAAATACATCATTCTTGTCATCTCAGTGGATTGTGGATAGTGGTGCTTCAGACCATATGACATCAGATTCCAGTAGGTTCATTTCTTATCTTCCTTCAGCTGGTAATAACAAAATTAAGACAGCCACGGGATCTTCTGCCCCAATAGCTACTGGTACTGTTGCAATTTCAAAATTACTCCGCCTTGACTCTGTACTTCATGTCCCACATCTGGCATGTAGCTTACTTTCTATTAGCAAATTAACCAGACAAGCTAACTGTTCAGCTCACTTCTTCTCCACTCACTGTATTTTTCAGGATCTCTCCTCAGGGAAGATGATTGGCACAACTAAGGAATGTGATGGACTCTATTACCTGAACGCTTCTACCGTCAGCGCCTTGTGTTTTAGAATAAATAGTTTTGTTTCCACTTCTATTGATAATGATTTATTGTTATGGCACCAAAGGATGGGTCATCCTGGTCCCTCTTATTTGAAAAAATTGTTTCCTTCTTTTTCATCTAATAAAAATTTTCATTGTGACGTTTGTGAGTTAGCCAAACATCACCGCACTACTTTTTCACCATTACTTTACAATCCCTCTCGTCCTTTCTCTTTTATTCACAGCGATGTTTGGGGTCCATCTCATGTTAAAAATAGAACTCATTCCAAGTATTTTATTACATTCATTGATGACCACACTCGCATGTGTTGGGTATATCTTCTAAAAGAGAAATCTGATGTTTGCTCTATCTTTATCGAATTTTCCAAATATGTTCAAACTCAGTTCAATAGTAACATACAGATTTTGCATACTGACAATGGCACTGAATTTTGCAATCACTCTCTTACAGTTTTTCTAAAATCCCAAGGCATTGTTCACAAAACCAGTTGCTCCCATACACCACAGCAAAATGGTATTGCTGAGCGTAAAAATAAACATCTCCTTGAGGTAACCCGAGCACTACTTTATACTTGTCACGTCCCAAAATATTTTTGGGGGGATGCCGTCCTTACTGCTACTCATTTGATTAATAGAATGCCTAATCGTGTGCTTAATTTTATCTCCCCTCTTGATAAACTTCGTGAAACTCATATCACAACTCACTTAGACTCCTCTCTTCCACTTAGGGTGTTTGGTTGTTCTGCATTTGTCCACCTTCATCAACAATCCTCCAAATTTGATCCTCGTGCTGTCAAATGCATTTTTATTGGTTACTCTAATTCTCAAAAAGGTTATAAGTGCTATGATCCAGTTTCTAGGCATCTATTTGTTAGCCGAGACCTTACTTTCCTTGAAAAAGAACCTTTCTACCCCAAGTCCAAATTGAATCACCACTCAGGCTTTATTGTGACAACAAAGCAGCTTTGAGTATGGCATTAAACCCGGTTCAGCATAGCAGGACAAAACATGTTGAAGTTGATCGAAACTTCATCCGAGAGAAAGTGGAAGATGAGATCATTTGCCTATCTTACGTACCCACACGACAGTAGCTTGCGGACATTCTCACCAAGGGTTTGTCAGAGGATATCTTTGAGAGTTTTGTAAACAAGCTGGATATGATAAATATCTATAATCCAACCTGAGGGGGAGTGTGGTTAATATGTATTTATTTATTATGTGTTTAATATTTAAATTATTGTTGAGAGATGACAGCTGCTAGATAATAGGAATTACCGAGTCCTAGTGCTAGATTTTAGGTGATCAAACTGTTATCCTAGAATCTGGGTTGTTAGAGAATATTGTGGGATTTAAATCTGATTGCACCAGACTTTGTACTCTATATAATTCACGGAATAAGCAGCAATAAAGCATTGGATTTTATGCTCAGAAATCTACAGATAGTTTAGTCTCTGAAACAGCCAGAGGAGCAACTTGCCTTATATCAACACCATGAATTAGTAAGTTGATCTAAATTATAGTAATAACTAGTGGTTGATCACAAAACTTTGGAATAATAGACAGCAAAGTTTATAATAAATAAAGCAGATAAGTTTGCTGGTTCTTGCTTTGCACAGGAGGATTCGAAGGCTGAGATAATCTTAAATGGTTCAAGAACTCAAGGTTCGAATTTTTAGACAAAAAAAAAAAAAAATCACTCACATTTTCGCTTTTATTTCATCCGCAGACAAGTGGTGTAGAATTGAACTAATGAAGATCAAAAGTTATAAGGTAGGCCCTAAGATCAATAACATTCAATTGACTCCATGCCCTTTCCTGCACAAGTTGGGGTTTGGTATACTATGCAATAATATGCACTAACTGTCAAGTCTCAATTTTAAATGCATATTCATAACATTAAAAAAGGACTTGCCTATTTGATTTTTTCCTTCAGTCCTATCATCATTTCTAGGTTAATTTTCGAAATTATAGATTTTGACATGCTTTTATGTGGAAAATCCTCAGTTGGACTCCATCTACTTGTTCGTAGAGAAGTTAAAGAAGCAAAGAGAGCCAGTTTTCTAATGCTTGGAAGCCTCATATGAATAGTCCAAAGGAATGAGCAAAACGTCATTCAAAACAAGAAGCCTAAAAAGTAGTACTAAAGATGTCTACAAGTCAAATTACAAGAAGACACTAATCCAAGGAAGGTCTAGATACCGATATGCCAAATTGGAGGCTCAATTTATCTTGTGTGTGATGCCTAAACTTGGAGAGGAAGAAAACAGAGTAGGAATTCATTGCAAGAGAAAAAGGAAGCTTCCTAGAGCTGCAAGGATAGCAAAAGTTATTGCATATTAAAAAACTTCAACTAGGAAAGTCTTTCTTCTTTGCTAATTATTGTTTATTCAGAAAGTCCCCATATCAAAGGTGGATGTAAATAAGAAAGCGATCTAGAGCAAAGAGAAAAAAGGAAATTTGGAAACAGTTGCAATTTCTACTGTAGGAAACCACAGGAAGAGAACAAGGGAAATAAAGCTAGACAAGTACCAATAACAGTCAGGAGTGGCAAGTTCTAACATGTGGTAGAGCAGTATAGCAAGATAACAAGGACATTTTTCACCAAAAATAATACTACATCCTGTCTTTAATATAAGATGGAGTTTGTAGTGTTGGTCAACAAACTAAATCTCATCAATGACCAGATGTAGTGTATCCTATTCATAGCTTGTTGATCAAACAGAAGAAGAAGGTGGACAAAGTAAAGCACCTGAACTTTGCTAGATGGAGGGCATAGGCAGAGGGGGAAAATAGAGAATACTCGCCAATATGCACAATATTTAAGATAAAGTATGAGAATTTAAGAGTTTGAGAAATGAATTGCATCAAGTTTGAAGCTCAGAAATGTCATACTAAGAAATAAGTGAAATTGCAGCCTACTATATAAAGCCAGCCACTGTAATGATGGTAAAATCATCAAAACCACCAAAGGACAGAAGA
Organism: Mimosa bimucronata; assembly: GCA_037074515.1. Taxonomy (NCBI): domain Eukaryota; kingdom Viridiplantae; phylum Streptophyta; class Magnoliopsida; order Fabales; family Fabaceae; genus Mimosa; species Mimosa bimucronata. The sequence continues at coordinate 12,445,409 of CM073446.1, forward strand.
GATAATGTCCCAAAAAATAATGTCAAAATCATATGATTTCCAGGAGAAGATGCAAATCTGTGCAATAAAATCATATTCGATTCACAACTTACAAGTACTGCAAATTTGGGAGTTGGCCAAGCTGTGGAACTAGTTGACCCGTAAGGTTGGCATTTCCAAGATCACTGACCAGAGATAAATAGAATTTTTAGCATATGCAGTGGTCATAAATGATAGACAAGAATCCCAGAAATAACATACACACGGATCACGCTATTATCACTATTGCATGTAACATGAAACCACATGCAAGGATTGACAAGGGTAGGATCCCAGCTTTGGAGAACATTGTTTGGATCAGCTACGCTGGTCTTAAACGCATTCAGGGCATCACCTGTGTGAGAAAAAAAGCAATTTTCAGAGGCAGAATAGCCAATGTATATGCTGCAACGGATAAAGGGAAACTTTCTAAGTTCACCCTGAATCACAGTCATAGAACACGAACAAACAGTACAGATTTATGTTAACGGAAAGAAAAATATGATCAGTTTTTAAATATCAAAACCATTTAGACAAGTCATTCGAAGATGTCCAGATAACTCAGACCCATCAATTCTCAATGAAGTATAAGGACGAAATTTATGAAAACCCCTTAATCATCTCCGTTCGTACTCGAATAAAAGCATTGCAGACAACCACAAAGGGCTGTGAGATGAAATATGCATGTCAATCAAGAAGTAATATAGCGAACAAAGCAAGAAGAACAGCAAAATGGTGAATTTTCCAATATCAATGCATGAAAAAGCATCCGTAATATGAGATGAAAGAAACCAAAGGGCTGTGAGAAAAAAGGTACCACCCACCTTCGGAATTAGCAGAAACATTAAGTACCAAATTAAACACTAGGATTGCGCAAAGGAGTAGAGCACCCATGAAAAACCAAATTGCTCTGTCCATATCTTCGACTAAAATCCCATGAACTCACAAGCACGTTGACTTCAAGTCTTCAACACATTATATCTTGGAGCCATTTATTTGGAAATTTCCTTATATTAAGGAGAGAGGAACTAGAGAAAATTATTATGATGTTTTAGAGAAAATGGTATACTAACAAATTTACCTACCTTCTTGTTGTTTTGGAGCAAATGAAGGTCAAGTGCAGCTGTAGGATCATGTTCAGCAAACATAAGGTAGACTCTCTGGACTTAAGAGTCAACAACGCAATTTCCATTCTCATGTTCAGTAATAATATCAGTGCTTATGTACGTCACTCGATTTCTTCTACTCTCCAAATAAAATATAAACACAAATTGGGAAAATATTTGGGTGTCACGATTGATCAGGAGAGGAGCAAGAAATACTTGGAAGAGATGGTGGCAAAACTTCAATCTAGATTGGAGGTTCGGTGGCGTCTTCAGTTGTCAATTTCAAATCACGTGTCAAATTAACTAAAGAAGGTTCATCGAAATTGGACTAGATGTGCAATGATTTTTTTTTTTTTTTTTTTTTGGGGCCAGTCGAATGACCATAAGAATATTCATTGTATCAATTGGAGGGGCATTTGTCAACGAATTGACAGAGGAGGATTGCGCATGAGGAGATTTGAAGACAATAATGATGTCTCACTTGCCAAAAACTCATGGAGATTGATTGAGTCTGGTGAAGATTTCTTTTTAAAACAGGTGATGGGGCAAAAGGTTATTTCAAAGAGCGCAGGTAAAATTTTTGGGACAGGGACAAGTCTATGTTTTAATTGGAGAGGTGTATTGAAAACTCAAAACCTCATTGAAGACTTCCTTAAATAGAAAGTTGGTTCTGATAATTCTATCTTGATGGTGGTATATGTTGTCTTCTCCATCGTCGGGAATCCGAATGGTGTTTGAATTTATTAAGCATAATGAAAGAGGATGGAATGAAGCATGGAATAAGATTATTTTACATGAACTATATTCGCCTTCCACGAGTGCTCAAATTCTTCAGACACCGTTCTCCACTTTAGGAGCTTTTGATAAGCTGATATAGTGGTAGAGTCCAGATGGCAATTGATGATGTCATACTTTTCTTGCTAAAGTAATCAATTAAAATTAGGTTCAATTACAAGTGCAATAGAGGGGCAACTTAGGTCATTTTTCTAAGGAGCAATCTATAGGTTCTCTTTTAGGATAGAATTTAGGTGAAAAAATGCAATAAAATGGACCTAATCTAGAATAAAAATCTAAATCCTAAATGAGAATGAAACTAATCTATATGAATGCAAATGCAATGTTTTGGGGTTTTTTTATTGTTGAAAATTTAAAATACTAAAAAAAGAAACTAATTAATGATTAAAAGAGAAAATGGAATTTGATTCAGTTACAGTGAATGGGAACAACTTAGGAATCACATTGAATTGAGTTTCTTAGCCTGAATAATTTAATTAAACCAAAGAGAGATACAAGATATTGGAATTAATATATTAAATTAACTAAGTATTGTATGAGAAACCCTCAACACAACACCTCTTAATCCATTAGAGAACTCATTACTAAGAGTTAGTTAACTAAATCTATTTAAACAAATACAATTTAATTTGAATAATTGCGGAAATTATATTTCGGATTATCTAATTAAACAATTAAATGATATACCACTCAATTAAGCAATCAAGTGATATAAAACCGAATTTGCAATAAAAACAACAATGGCAATCAATTTAATTTGAATAATTGTGGAAATTATATTTCGGATTATCTAATTAAACAATTAAATAATATACCACTCAATTAAGCAATCAGGTGATATAAAACCGAATTTGCAATAGAAACCACAATGGCAATTAAATTAATAATGAAAACTCAATTATAAATTTAATTGCATTGCAAGGGTTTTTTAAATATAAAATCCAACAATTGATAAAATACGAATATAATCCTGTTATCAATGCAATCCAGAAATTAAATGAGTATATAATTTAAAACTAGATTAATCTAAAAAATTATAACTTAAAATTATTTAAAACTAAATAATTTTAAGTCCTGCATCAAAATGATGAAAAGAAAATCACTTCCTTGTAGTCTTCAAGTGTAAGTACTAGGCTCTAGTCTCCTTTATGTTTGTCCTAAATTGTTTCCCAAACTAGCTTACGCTCCCATGATTTTTTTCCTTTTCCCGCAAGCCAAATAGCTCACAGCCATATAAATGTTCAATAATAACAAGATGGTGATGTGGCGTGAGGAGAGAAGATGGGTGGTGGTGCAGTGAGTGAATGGAATTGGTGGATGAATGAGGGGGGCCGTGGGATGATCAAGGAAGCAAAGGTGTTGAAGGAATGAATGGGATTTGGTGAGGTGAGATTATGGATGGAAGGCTTTTAATGGGTTATGGTTTTTTTTTTTTTGATAATTAATTACATAAAGTGAAAAAAGTCTTACAAATAAGTATTACAATATATGGAATGTAGAGAACTTATGCAAGATAGCTAGACAATCCTGTAAAAGCCGATGAGCATCTACAGCTAGGGAAATTTGACCCTTCAAAACCCGCATCAGTTCTTAATCTTCACTAGAGATAATTATACCATACCTACACGGATTCAAAATATGTTGTTGATTGCACACGAAGAGCAGTACTTGTCTCAAATAAAATAATGTAGCAATCCATTTGGTTTGACCGTTCTTCCAGAGAATGAAAAGTGGTTGATCAAATCCCTTTGGAAATAAACACAGAATCTAATCGAAGAACGACCATATTGTTTAGATTTGGTGATCTTAGAGGCGAAAATATTCCAATCTTGCTGTAGATGAGACTGGTGGGATGATTCATGTACTTGATTATCCTCTAAGCTAGTTAAAGTATGAGATGGAGAATCTATGACTGATGTTTGAAAATTTATTTGGGAGAATATTGTATGTAGCACTTGTTGCGGATGAATGGAAAGATTTTCTGCAAGCATTCTATTCCTGTATAACCAAATGATATATAAGGTCCAAGCAACCATAGAAGCAATAGAGTCTGATTCTCTCTCCAATATTTGTAGCAACCAATGAATTATTTATGCGGGAGGAATTTGATCTGATAATAAACCAATTAGGAGCCTAAACCAAATCATTCGAGACCAGGTACATTGAAAAAAGAGATGATATGTGGTCTCATCATTACTGGAACAAAACAAACATGATGATTCAACTAATAAATGATGTATGTGTAAGTTTGATCTGACAGGTAAAGAATCCCAAATGAATCGCCATAAAAATAAGACCAGCCTAGAAATTAGATGGAGTCGCTTCACTTGATTCCAAAACGAGTTGAAATCAAAGAAACGATCTCTAGGATTCTGCAGTAATAAATTATATCCATCAGCGACTGTGTAGATGCCATGAGAATTACCCAACTAACGAAAGGATTCATCTTGAGTAATAACTGAAAAGGGTGTAGAAATAATATTGGCTGCCACTTGAGAAGAATATAAGAACCGAACTAAAGAGACATTCCAACATCCTCTGTGGTGCAGAAACAAATTTCCAACTGTTGTGATTGACAGTGGACGATTACACTACAATGGCCACCATAGGTGGCTAAAGAGGCTGATATGAGAACCATTCCCAAGCATCCAGCCAAGACGATCAGTGATCAAACCCTTAACTGTAACACTATCTTTCCATAAAGAGGATTGGATAGTTCTTGGAACAATGAGACCATCAATTTGGGATGAAACATATTTGGATCTTAAAACCTGACCAAGTAATGAATCATCGCCAGCAGAAATAAGTCTCCAGACATTTTTGGCTAACAAAGCATCATTAAAAGCATTGGTTTTTCTAAATCCCAAACCACCATTGTCTTTTGGACAACAGATTTTATGCCAAGCCAGCATATGCATTCTTTTACTGCCATCTCTAAAGTCCCAAAAGAAATCAGCTATCTGTATCTCAATTTGATGAGATAAGTAGTCAGGCAATTTAACAAAAGACATGGAATAAACTAGGACCGAGGAAATGACCGATTTAATAAGAGTTACCTTCCTAGCTTGATTATTTCCCCTCAACTAAACAAAATTTAACATACATCATCAATCATAAGCTCCATTATTTCCCCTCCCAACTCAACTCCAATAAAGTCCCACTGTTTTACAACTAAATGCCATTAGCATAATCAATCTATTTTCCAAATACTTCTTTAGCATTTGAGAACCTTAAAGTTGTCTACAAAAATCATATTAATCATTCAAATTATCCAAACAGCAGCACATAATGATCTGAAAATATTTCTCGTTTCCAAAAACAACCACCGACACAAATCTCAAATTATTTCTTCCATTAACAATTATATTTATTCACGGTCAACATATATATCAAAATAGAGGATTAAAAGTTCCCAAAATCACTGCCAAAACAGAGGTAGATTGGACGGAAAAGATGACCAATATATATAATGTGTGTATGCATGTTTCAAGCTTGGACCTTGCTTGTATATGTTATATCAAACCGTTTTAACTTCAAACCTCATAACACAATCTGTAAATAAATCTACAATAGAACCTTGAATTTCTTTGAAAACCTTATTCCAAAATCAGTTTTGATTCAATAAATTGCACATCACACTATGTATATGGTTCACCTTCCAACTTTCAATACCCACAATTGCATATGCTTGTGACTAGAAAATTCAGCAACTACATTCTCTTTTATAAAATTATTTAACATCCTCTTTTTGGTTCATTGAACCTGGCGCTTACACACACCCAAACACGAGACTGATTTAAAGATTCATCATTCCTTCTCCTAGATAAAAAACCCCTATCTTTGTCTTATTAAACAAGAGAGAAATTAACCAATAAGTGAAAGAAATAAAAAACCCCACTAGAAAATCCAAAACAGAAATCAAGAGTAGAGCACGAAGGGGAGAGATCAAAATCAACCAATAATGTTTCATATATGCTCATACAAGCTTCTAATCACTGATTTAACTTAGTATAATCCCCAATTTAATTGAACCTCACCAACTCCAATGACACAAATCAGAGAAAACGATGGTAGAAAGGAACCGAAGAAACTTACAGAAACTTGAAACTCATTTCTTAACTCAATATTGCTATTATTCATGTTAACTCGCAATTTCCATTCAGTTGTACCCAGAATCCGGCGCCGGTGAACAGTAGTATAAACAAAGAAATTAAGAATCCGACCAATAACTTGATGCATGCTCAAATTTCTCTAGAGGAACTAAAAATCTAACCTTAATCTTTGATTTAATCGGTTCATATAGTTCAAAACACCTAAACCCCAACTCGGATACTCTCTAAAACGACCCTCACCGAGGAAACAAAGGGTAGGAGTAGGAAGAGGATGCTCACCAGAGTCCAAATCGGGTCTTGCATGTCCCGTTACCCTTCTCCTCCGGCGCCGATGACTCTTGACACCTCTGGCGACCCTCACCTCTCTCATTCTCTCTCATGTCTGATTTGAAGAAGATGAAAAGGAGTGAATTGGGGAAGGGAAGGATGAGAGGGAAATATTTAAGGATTGAGAGGTTTTTCACGTGAGACACCACTTCTCACATTTAAAATGAGACTGCGACGTGAAAAATATTTGTGAGATGTGGAAATTAATTTCCCTCTTCCTTTTTGACCCTTTTTTGTTTTACTACTCTTTTTTTTAAGAATTCACGTCTTATAATTAGAAAAGAGACATTAAAATTTTGTTAAATATTTATAATTTTGCCACCGTCTTTTTTCTAAGTCTAATATTTAAAAAAGAGATGTAACACCCCAAATTTTAGAAAATAAGAAATAAGGGAATATTTGGAATCTTGGGGTATTATTTGATTTTTAAATGGTCTTATAAATAAATCTGGAAATTAAAATATGCCTAGAGAAATTATTTTGGGACAAATTTCAGATTTATTTGTAAATAAAAATGGTAAAAGAAATTACCATTTAGAAGAAAATGTAAATTGGAAAATTAAAAGGACAATATCTGCCCCTAGTTGGAAAATATCCTCAATTAAAAAGGGAAGGGCAGGATAGTAAAATACCCATACAACAAAATATCACTTTTCTCTTTAAATTACAGCTACACACGTGTCTTCTTAATTGTCCTACTTTCTTCTCATTTCTTCCAAAACATTCCCTCTCTCCCCACGTGTACACATATACAATAATAAAAAAAAAGAAAAGAAATTAAAATTATATACTCCCTCTGCCGAAATACACACACATATACACACACCAAATCACACTTCCTCTCTCTCCCGAAAACCACTCATCTTCTCCCCTGTTCTTCGACTCCAGCGACGGCAACGGCGGCGATCGACGGGCCACGCAGCGGGAAACGTTTAAGCAAGCTCAGGCATCCTTAGGTAAGCTCTGATCTTCGTTTTCTTCTCTTTCTGGGCGCGAATCCGAGCGTATATGGGGGGATGGATTCGAATTTTTGAATGGTTTTTGGAGATTTCTGAAATTGTAGAAATTATGCTTGAGGCTTATTATTATTGTTTTGGTTGTTGATTTTGAAGATTGAGGTGAAATAGGTTCGGATTTGGGAAGGAAATTCGTTGGGTTACTGTTCACCCGAAATCAAAAATTGGGATTTCGAGTGATTGGTTGTTTTAAGGCTTGAATTCTCACATCTGATAGTCACTTTAAGGGTATGGAATAAGGTATTGGAATTGATTGGAGGGATTTTGGAATTCTGGTTGTTATTTTGTCTTCCCCTGTTCCTGCATTTCTGTTCGGCCAAGAAGGAGGAAAATTTCTGGATTGAGATACACATTAATTGGAAGCTAGAATGGATGTTTAAGTGTGTGGATTGAAGAATCATTGATTTGCTTGACTTGTTGTTCAATTTCTTTGCTTTTGTTCTGCTGGCCGAAAGGGAGAAAAATGAAAGAAAAGAATTTTGGGAAACCAAAATTCTTGAGATATATTTGTTGAATTTTCCCTCTGCTTTGTGTGTGATAAGTTTGAGTTATAGTTGCTAATTCTGTTCCTTCAATTTTCTGTTCTGTTTCGACCAAAGAGAAAGAAATGGCCATTTATGTTTGTTTGTTTTGGGAGATGGATTGGAATTTTGTTTATATATGGTTGATTAATATTAGGTTCTTAGAGGTACAATTCTTGTTTATTTGATACCTGGCTGATTTGGAACTGATTAGGGAAAGAAGAAAAAATGCTGTGATGGTTAAGTTGAGCAAGGAAAAGGAAAGGATTATGGATGATATAAGAAGAAATTGCTATTGTTGTTGATTAAAGGTTTAGGTGCTGAAAGTTAGAAGTTTAATTGTTTTGGGTTACCAATTTAGTGACAAAGGAAAGAAAATATGGTTTGTTGTGGTAATAGGTTCTAGAATTCTAATTATTAGTTTGATCAAATCAAAGTAAAGGAAATAGTGATTTTATGATCTTGTTAATGCTAGTGGCTGTTGGTTTTATGAGCAAAGACAAAGGAGGTTATGGTGATTAATTGGAGGATACAAGAAGAAGTAGTTGTTGTTGTTTGATTGAGGGTTTTAGGTGTTAAAGCTATGATTTCTGGCTGTCTTGGCTGCTGGTTTGTTGACAAAGGAAGAGGGAATGATTATTGATATTGTTGGTTGTTGATTTATGATAGGGAGAAGGATAGGATTATAAATACGATTGATTAAGTAGTAGGAAAAGAAAGTGGTGATTGAGGTTGGATTAGGAGTCTAAGGATTGAAACTCTAAATATTTAATTGGTGGGTGATCATTGATTTTAATGATGAGGAATATGAGTTCAATGGGAAGAAAAGGGAAAAGTAAGGAAAGTTATTAGTGATTTACTATATGAAGTGCTAAGATAATACCTTTAAATATTTATGATTAGTAGAGTCAAGCTAAGGATTTGCAAGGTTAGCTGGAAAATTAATTTACTATTTGGGATTCTCAAGGAGTAGGACAAAGTTTAAAAGTATTGAATTCTAATCCTTGATTGGTAAGTTTATTAAAGTATTAATTGATTGATAGTAAAGGTTAGTTAATATTAAATGGTAAAGACCCTTTTGTGCTTATGTTTTATATTGTGTATACTAATTTTATTTGTGTGTATATTATTATGTGTTTGTGCAATATGTGTTAATAATGGTGTGATTAACCATTTATTTAGAAATTAAGAATTAATAGTATTAGAAATAGAAAAGGGTAGTATGATAGGTCTGTGAGAGACGTTTAAATTATTACACTTAAGTTTAGATATTAATGTAATATTTTATATTATAAATATTTATAGGACAAGATAGTGGAATAGAATTTCCAGAGTACGAGGCAGAGAAAGAGTACAACGAAGAGTAAATCAAGAATCAGGTAGCAGTTTATTTCAGTAACAAATTAAAGTACATGTATCATTTTGTATATCTGTTGCATTTAGTTGATAAGTTATTATTCCACAGTTGGAGTACTCCAGGGTTTAGGGGTTTGGCCACCTCTTTTTCCAACCAGTTAGTTATAGTTTTAAATGCTATAACGAGAAATCCTGCAGGTAGAGCCTCCACTCTTAACGAATATATCGTTACTAGTGGTTGGTAGGTGCGGATCGCACACAGATTAATAGGAATAAGCTATCATTACTTGCACTGATTTATAAAATGCATACATGTCAGTATATATATATTCAAGAGAATAAAGGTTAATGAGATAAACTGCGTTGAACCATTGCTTTTCAGATAAGCTAGCAGGAGTTAGACTTTTTGGGAAGTAAGGTAAAGTAGAAGAAAGCAGGAATGCCTGCTTGTTAGTGTATTATGATAAACATTTTGGGCCTAGTTGTATATATTGTAAATATGAAAGATAAGCAAAAAGACAAGCATAAGTATATAACTGATAAGCAGTAAGCTAATAGGTACAGTTAAAGAGGATCGTCGATCGAGATTGTTCCTCTAGTTTATTTTTAAGCCACGCTAATCGTTACTAAGTGTTAGATCGATATTAAGACAATTCTAATTAATATTTTAATTGTCTTATAACCACTGGACCTTATAAAAAGATTTTAGTATTTTAAATTAGTCTGAAAAGCCCATTCCAACTATACTAAGGTTGGAACATTATTGCCGAAGAGAAAGGTTTAAAATTTTTCATATTTTAGGGCTTTCGATATTAAAAAGTGGTTATAATTCAATTAAAATACGGTAATATAGTAGTAAAAGATAAGGTGTTACAAGAGACGTGCAATGAGGACGTAAATAATGTTTTTCGTAGTAGTGGGTTGTTATCTAAATTTTAAACTGTTACCCTATAGTATATACATGGCTTGGCTGCTCGACATGTTCATTATTTTCATAGGCCCGGCCCTATTCTTCAGGATGTTGGGTTCTATCTTCTTCCGGTCTGTAATTGCAAGCCCTTTTATCTTTTCCTCTAAATTGTTTTTCATATTATTAGCCATGTGTTTTCAATTTGCAATGTTTGTGTTGTTATAGGAGCTTGGACAAGAAAAAGCTTACATGAGCGAAACCTTGTTTACCTTTATCTTTTTATCTCTTTTTTTTTCTGGTAAGTGATCTTGCCCTCTTTCTCTCCATTTTCCACCCAGCTATTATATGTTTATCTGTGGTAATTTACTTTATTAAGAAACAAATTTTATTGATATCTGGAGATAGTGGTCCCTGATATGGGCTACATTTTGATTAACTATGGTGTGTAAGCCATGATGGCAGAACAATTGGTTCTAGTAGGAACTATTTCGTTTCTCTCACTTTCATATGAAAATGAATCAAGTCAATGCATCTAGTGTCAGGTTACTTAGAAAGTGTATAATCCTTTTTACAAGTTTAGGGTACTTTGTACTTGACAGCTTTGTTCTTGTGTTGAGGATAACTTGTTGAAAATATGAACTGAAAGAAGAAAATTATATCTCAATTTGTGGTTTGTGGTTTTATTGTTGCAGAATTTTAGTCTGTCACCAAAGAAGTCTGCAAACTACCTTCATTTTCTCCACTGCTTTGTTTAAAAAAAATTGATGTCAATTTTACTGGAACTATAACAAGATGTCTATTTCTACTTCATCTGTCTGAATCACTGTAATGACCGGATAATTAATTGATAAGGTCAATTAAGGGGGGGAATGAATGAGAGGAGACAATATAATTGGTATAGTGTAAAACAACAATCATAAAGGTGAGTGAATAATGTCCCATCCTAAATTATACAGATAATATTATTACTATTTATTATATTTAAAAATGTAACTTGATTTTGGTATGATTCCACCATGGATAGTTATTCTTGTTATCGCCATTTCTTATTTACATTGGAATTGAGCCAGTAATGGTAATTACTTATTTATTGTTATTAGTTACTTTTCATTTTCCTTATACGAAGCATTTATTTAGTGTTATTTTAAAATAAAAGAATAATATGAGATGTTCTCCTAAATTTTCATGCTAGGGTCACTAAATATGTAGAATTTATAGTTAAAAGAAGATATTTGTTCATTAGGTATAGATTGACTCTTAGCATGCTTGGACTGTTTTTTCTAAGGGATTGAGTATAGAACACTGGTTACTAACAGCAGAGCTGTTAATCCTTGGTACACCATGGTTAACCTTGAGCTCGCTCGACATTCGTGGGCACGGTACTCACGCTTGATAATCGTGGGATTTGTTCTCACCCTTGTTATTCGTGGGTGTTGTACCTGCGCTTGTTTCATGGTATCGTGCTGCGTTTGGTTAGTTACCCTCGTGGACTATATGTCCACGCTTGTTATCTGTCTTGTTGAAGTCCTAAGGAAATAAGAAACTTTATAGTTATTGTTTTTCTAATTGATTATATGAAGCAAGTGGACATAATAGTTTTTTTCCTTCACCTATCTATTATGGTGTTCAATTTTTGCTTATGATTTTATACTTCAGAAGTTGTAAGTTCTAGTGATGTTTTATTGTTCAAGGTTAAGTTGTGTAAATAATTCCTTTTAGTATTTTACTTGTTCTCATTAACGGGACGTTATTCATCGAAATATATTTTTTGGTCTCAGATGGAGCAGCTGGCTATATTCCTTTTAATGATCGTTATAGATCTTCTCTTCTGCTTGAAGTTAAAGCGTCATGCTGGAAAATGCCTACTAAATGTAAGATTTAAACTTATGTATCTACATTTGTAATTAGGTGCTCCACTTATGCTATAGATAGGATCCTTACCTTATCCATATGTTGTGTACTTATTTCTAAGGAGTATAACTCATCTTGACCATTTTTGGCTATTGTGGAATGAATGATATGGAAAATGGAGCTGCAAGATGTTGGCAACTCCAATGAGCTTTTTCTAAGTGTACACTTTTTTGGTTAATGTGCAGTGATTCTCTCCTTTCCTCCCATGGGGGAATAGATATTAAATTAGGTAGAGATTAAACCAAATATATTTTTTAGATTTACTTGTGATGTGTGCATTAAATTAAGCCCACAACCTCTATTCCTTCTAATATGGCAGATTCTCATGCTACTGCTTCATTAGCTTCCCATGGAGTTCGTACAAAATGCCTTATTGTCCTGAAGATAACTGTATGTTACATAATTCAACATTTTCAAAGTTTATTAAAATGTTTTGATAGACCCCCCACATGCGATATGGGAATTCCCTGGATTGCTATGTCAACCAAGGGGTCACTGTTCATGTTTTCATTTTCACCCAGATTCTACATATTTGAGTTCTTCTTGGACCTAAACTGATGACTGATCATTGCAGGAATAAAAGAGGGATTTAAAGTGATGGATGCTAGCAATAGAGGAAAAATCAACATTGATGAGCTACGAACAAGGTTGCATAAACTAGGCCATTGATGAGCTACGAGTATACAGCATTGCTAATCCATAATATATGTATGAAAATGGCATAGGCAGAGTAAGTTAACAAAGATATTAATTCAATTCTATCCATATCTTATGATTCAGTTGGCCCTTGTGATCCTGTCATAAAGAACCTTTAATTTATACTCTGTTATCAATAAGAGCTCTGTCCAAGAGTTGTTTACGGATGCTTGCCACTTTCTGCAAGTGAAAGATTTAATGAGATCGTGGGAAGTCCTTATTACATGGCTCCAGAGGTACTAAAGTGAAATTATGGGCCTGAAGTAGATATATGGAGTGCTGGAGTTTTAATTTAGTATTATCTTTTAGATTTGCTAATAATGTTGGGGATTATTAGGATTGTTCTTGCCCTTTATGAATTGTATGAGATGTTGCACTTTATGAATTGTATGAGATGTTGCTTTTGTATTGCCTTCTCACTGTTATAATGGACATATATTTTATATGCTGCAGTTTCATAGTTGTGACTGATAACTATCAAATTTTACTTCAAATGTTCATACATACATTTTGTTTGGGATTGTGGATGATTCTAATACAAAAAATTGCCCCTATTTTTTTTGATCAAATGTTATTGCCCCTATTTTTTTTAAAAAAAATCCGAGACTTTCCACGTCCCATATTAGCTAATAAGGCACGTGCACGTCCCTTATTAGCTAATATGGGACATGGAAAGTCTGGTCTAGACTTTTCACGTCCCATGTTAGATAATAAGTGACAAGGAAAGTCCCGGCCAGACTTTCCACGTCCCTTATTATATAATATGTAATATGGAAACTCTGACATTTCACATCACATATTTTGGGACTTTAAAAGTCCATTTTTCCACGTTACATATTTTGGGACGTTAAAAGTCTATTTTTCCACGTCACATGTATTAACGTCCCCAGAAAAAGTAACGTGAAAACCCCAAAATAAGTGACGTGGAAACACTTTTCTGCAGTAGTGGTAGTATATTAAATAAACCTGTATGTCCTTTTTCTTATTTGAAAACTTAGATGCTTGGTTTAAGGTTGAATGTACTACTTTAGCTTGTTCTTTATGGAAGAAATATTGTCAGCTTTTACCCTTTAATATACAAATATTTACTGCTTTCTATCGGTAACTATCAATTTTAACTCTAGCCTATTTTGAGCATGTTTCATATTTGTTTGTTGTGCATTCTTTGACAATGTTTTTAGGTTTTTTTATTTCAAACTCTTAACACAAAACTATTATATTGGTGATTCCATGTAAAATAGTTTTTGAAAATAATAAGGAAAATGAAGGGATTCCATGTAAACTAGTATGAGTTATCGCCTCCCTTGCAAGATATGTAAATTAGTTTTTGATGAAATGAAGAGATTATTCATTTGACTTCAGTTAAAGCATGGCTTGATGATATTTTACTTCTGAAATCTGATCTTCTAGAAGAGAATAACATGGTTCCTTATCTGAATCGTTTACAACAGCAAAATAGTTATTACATGAGTTTTTGGTTCACTACTACAAAAAACAGTATTTACGTCCCCATTTTACGTCTCTTTTTTAAATATGAGATGTAGAAAAAAGGTGGTGGCAAAATTGTAAATATGTGAAAAACTTTCAACGTCTCTTTTTTTAATTAAGAGACGTGGATTCTTAAAAAAAACGGTAAACATGAAATATGATGAAAAAGAAGGCAGGAAGCACTTTCCACGTCTCACAAATTTTGTGAGACGTGGAAAGTCATTTTTCCACGTCTCACTTTTAAAAGTGAGACGTGAAAAACCTTTGGGACATATTTTTCACGTGTGGATACTATTTTTTTTTTTTAAAAAAAAGAGAGGCTTTCACGTCTCACTTTTAAAAGTGAGACATGAAAAACCTTTGGACATATTTTCTACGTCTCACTTTTAGTGAGACGTGGATACTATTTTTTTTTTAAAAAAAGAGAGAGGTTTTCACGTCTCACTTTTCAAAGTGAGATGTGAAAAACCTTTGGACATATTTTCTACGTCTCACTTTTAAAGTGAGATGTGAATACTATTTTTTTTAAAAAAAAAAGAGGTTTCCACGTCTCACTTATAAAGTGAGACGTGGTTACTATATTTTTTTATAAATAAAAAGGGTTTCCACGTCTCACTTTATAAAGTAAGACGTGGAAACTATGTTAAAAAAAAAAGAACCCTGACCCTAATCGTTTTGCTCCATATCAACCTTTCCTTCATTCTCATTCTCCATTCTTTAGGATTTATAGATGGCCGGTGTTGGTGACGACAAAGGTGAAGGTGATGGCCAGCCTTGAGTCTAAATCAATCGACCTAAGTAACCTAGCTTCCATCTCATCTCATCATTCTCAGCTTCATCCCCCTCTTCAGCACAAAAACTCGTCTTCTACCACCATTAATAATTGATTTCAGATTCACCCCCTTCTTCCTACGCAAATATCACCATCCGCTGCCGCTAATCAGCGTGTCGTCGGCGTTCCTGAGCTTCCGACCATCAAGATGAAGGCGTCCCTCTTTATTCATCTCGTGAATCTTGATTTCATCACTCTCCCCTGTTTCTGGTCACGATTCGCTTCTGTCGGCCATGCTTTCTGCTCTGTTCACTGATCTCGTTGCTGTCAGTTGGTGCCTTTTCGGACATTATCACATCGTGCTTCCTTGGTTCTACTCTGGTTATCGATTTTGAACCCTCTATTTTTTGAGCACGATTCTCTCCTCTTGTCTAAAGCTCGAAGTTTGGAGTTTTAAACCCTCTATTTTGAAGTTTAGGGTTTAGTCTGCCGCTGTTAATCACTGTGTTAGTTGCAGTTTCTCTTTTCAGACCTGCATCTTCACTATGTTCGTCCTTCCCCTTGTGTAAAGCTCAAAGTTTGGAGCTTGTTTTCTTCATGTGCATCATTTTCTGATTTTATTTGGGGTAAGCGATTTCTGCATTTCATGCTTGTTTAGTTGCTAGTTTTTGTATTACGATTAGAGTAGGCGATAATTTTCTAGGAAATAGGTTGTTTTTGGTCTGCTTGAGGTGATTATTTTGGATATCAATGATGCTGAATCTATTCGATTGGCTCTGAAAATTAGTGAATCATTACAGTTAGTTTGGAGTTGTTTTCAGGACAGGGATGTTATATGTATGTATGTTCTGGCCTAGCCATGTCGTTAATTGTTATACCATTGCCTTTGGAGAATTCAAAATTCAGAAATAATTATTTGATGAGTAGGAAGAGAGCAATTTGACATTAGTTCTTTGTAATTTTTTCAAGTTTGACAACATTAATTAATGGATAATTTATATTTCATAATTCTTACCAGCATACTGAATTATTTTGCAGGTCTCAGCTGATGTGGTTGAAGGCTCTCCGGATGCCAAAAGGATGGTATGTGGAACTTATGTTACTCATTCTTTTTTCCCTTTTATTTCATTCACTGAAGATAATCTACCTTGAGTTATCTTCTTAAGTGATATTGGTGAAAACTTCTAACGTAATTCTTTTGAGGTTTGACCTTACCTTGTTCTTGGACATGGTTTGTTGGACATAATTTACAGAGAGAAGATGAACACTCTTCCCTTGCTAACCTATCTCAAGGAACTTTGCCTGAGAGTTCTAGCTCTGGTTTGAGTATGGTGCAAGGCAATGATGGTAATTCAATTCCTTGTTTTGTGAAGGTAAGAACTATTCTCTAACTACCCTTCTTTAAACGTCTTGTAAAATTTATTGATGTGGAATTTTTTGTTATTTATAAATGGCTTTTATTTATTGTTAATATTTTTTTAAGTTCTCATAGTTTGCCCCTTATTTTCATTCTTTTCTGGCAGATATATGATACTCCAGAATCTGACATAAAGCTGAATGATGTATTTGAGTTTGTGGGTGTCCTTGCATCTAATGTTGATCCTCTTGTAGACACCAAGGATTGTGAATTTCCAGATGATTTTTGTGAAGACCTATTGCAACATTTTCCAGCCAACAAGGTCTTTACTACAATTTACAATGAAAGAATCATCAATCCCCGTCTTTTTTATAAACAAAGACAATCCTTATCTTCTTTGTCTGTGTTTGTGATAGGTATTGATAAATCTTTCTAACATTAGTGTAACTGCTTCCAATGACCATTCTTAATAATCATACATGTAAAGTGAACTGAGCTTACTTCTCTAATATGCTCTTGTTATCATCTAGCATCACTTTTCTGATATGCTCTTTTTATCGAAAGTGTTAGTTGATGTTTTTTCCTTACAGTGGATATGGAATAGCAGCACAGTCTTTAACTACAGTGGATATGCTCTTTTTATAGATGTCTTTATTGAGTCTGCTTGTGGTTTAAGTGTTAGGGAGTATGAGCATATTTTTTGTTAAGATTTATAATTGTTATGGTCAGTTTTACTTTCTTTCTTTTTTTTTTTTTTTTGCTAACCATCCCATATTTTGGGATCAAAGTTTTATTATAACATTTTTGTAATATTAGTTTAGATATAAATAATAAAATTAGTTTATTTTTTCATTTTAAGTGTTGTATTTATATTATTCTGATAAAATTATTGGTTTTTTTTTGGATTGGGATTAATCATCTTAATTAAAAAAATATTTTTTTTAAAAAAAAGACTTTCCACGTCTCTTATTTGAAAAAGAGATGTGGAAAGTCTCACTTTCCACATCTCATTTCTGGAAAAGAGACGTGGAAAGTGTTGAACTGGACACTTTCCACGTCTCACATTAAAAAAGAGATGTGGAAAGTGCACGTCTCTTTTTTAATGTGAGACGTGGAAAGTGTCCAGTGATGTGGAAAGTGCACGTCTCTTTTTTAATGTGAGACGTGGAAAGTGTCCAGTTCAACACTTTCCACGTCTCTTTTCGAGAAATGAGACGTGGAAAGTGCCACTTTTCACGTCTCATGTTTGAATATGAGACGTGGAAAGCGGCAACTTTTCCATGTCTCATATTAAAAAAGACACGTGGAAAGTGCCGACTTTTCACGTCTCCCCAATCCACGTCCCAGCAAAAAGAGACGTGAAAAGTCTAAAAAAAGAGACGTGAAAAGTGTTTTTTCTAGTAGTGGTTGTTTCTTGTATTCTTGATTTTGCTTATACTAATTTCTTCTCGAAGTGCAAAAAAACATTTTATATAGATAATACTTTGAGGAATAGGTAAACCACAAGTTTAGTCAATGCCATGAGTGGGGTTTCAGTACAAAAACAAAAATTATATCTAAATGAAGTGTGCGAATTTCTATATATTGCATTTTGAATCACTAGAGGATGCCCTACACTACAAAAAAGCGGGCTTTAGTAGCGGTTACATTAGTAGCGGAACACCAAAATAGTCAGTAGTTATGAATTAGTAGCGGTTACAAGTGGAAACTACAAGTAAATATGACGGTTTGACTAAAGAAGTAGTTAGTGTCAGACTTTACTCGCTGTTCGCTCCGCAAGTGCACGGGTCGCATCAAGTAATAGAGTAATAAGAAAAGTATCGTTCCCTCAGGGATTTGGTTACAAATGCGGTCAAGCAGAAGGCTTAGCGTATTAGATCAAGTTGAGCTAAACAAGGTTTTTCTTTGAAGAGTTAACATATAAAATTAAATCAATAAAAAGGGCACTTCTTTTTGAGATTTTTATATTAAAATTCTTAAACAAGAGAAATGATTTAGAAATACTTGGTAATATGGATGAGAAAACCTAGGGTTACCTTTCCCCATTTAACTTCAAGACCCAATAAATTCCTTCCCTTTTCCTTACCGAATGAATTTCATGCATGAGTTCAAGGTTCTCTTTCATTTGAAAAAGCTCTCTCAAGTCAAAATCAAATTTTTTACTAGCATTAATTGCACAATCTCTTGCAACAATTAATGCTAGCCATAAATCTTCCACCAACCTTATAGGAACAATGTTAGGTCAATAATTATATCTCTATATTATCAACAAACCATCCATCTAAAAGCATAAATTTCAAGTCTAACATGATTTCCCCCAAGTTCTAAAACAAAATATACTCTCTCAAGCCATACTTCATTTAACACTTCAAGTGATGATCAAGCACTTGTTTCATTTAAAGCAAGATGAAAATCCATACATAAATATTCATTAAATATATCAAAGGAAGGAAATACAAGAGTCAATCCATCAAATGGTTCAAAGTAACCCTAGACTATGAGTTTAGTTACACATGAGAAACTGAAAAATAAAACTAGAAATAAAAGGCAGAGACATGGCAGAAATTAGAGAAAAAGGGAAGAAGAAAAGAAACCCAGATCACAACTTGAGTCTGTCCAAGATTTTCCAAGCTTCCTAGCCCTTCCCCACTCTCTCCTTAAGCTCCAAAATGCTCCAAAACGTGCCCTTAATGCTCTGTGTCTTCTTCAGATCGCATTCAATGTCATTTATTACATTCAGTTCGCGTAATTACTCAAAACGCGCAGTTTATAGGTGAGTTCGCCGTGGCTTCGCCGCGGCGAAGTCACGGCGAACTAAGGGCTTTTTGCTTCCAGAGGATGAGTACACTCGCCGTGGGTTCGCCGCGGCGAAACCCACGGCGAAGTCCCTTTGCTTCGGGTTCTTGGCCTTCTCATCATCTCTCATTCTCCATTCCAGCTTTCCTTGCATTTCTTTGGCTCTTTCTCTGTATCACCTCTTCCTGTACAAGATTGAAAGAGGGTTGATGAGCTTTTTTTTACATTTAATAACATTCACACACAAATTTTTGAATAGAGAATCATTAAGCTCTAATTTTCATGCACAACCACTTTCTTCTTCATTAAGGATTTTCTTTGAATTTCTATGTCTATTTCAAAACATCACTTTCAAAAATATTCACAAATGAGGAAAAATTACGATGAAATATGTGAAATTTTAGGAGCTTAACACTCGCGCTGCAGCAAAATTGGCGCCCTTTGGCGGGTTTAGTAGTGGTGTAAATTTAGTCGCGGTTCAGGAAAAAAACGCGAGAAAATGAAATTAATGGCAGTTCATGGGAATTAGTGGCGGTTTGACCATAACCGCCACTAACTTCACGCAACTTCACGCGTAGTAGCGGTTCTTATAGAACCGCTACTAAATTCAATAGTTGAAAGAGGCTCGTGCCTTTTCAGAAAAAAGGCACGAGCCTTTTTAGAGAGAAAGTGACGTGACATGACTTTGACGGATACGAGGAATAGGAGAAGTATTTTGTCCTATAATCAGTTAAAATCATGGTCAGAAAGAGCGATCGCATCAGTAGAGAGAAGAGGCCCATGACCGATGAACAACGGGAGGAAGAGGAACGGCTTTGTAAGGAACTGGCTGAGCAGGCCAAAAGGGATCGGGTAGAACAAGAGCGCATCCATATAGAGAACGAGCCGATTCCCGAGAATGTAATCAACGCATTCTGGAGTGGGGAAGAAAACTTAGACAGGACTGGAGGAGTGGATTTCGAAGATATGGCATTTTGGTTGGACGATGAGGAAGATGAAGACGCGGGGTGCCCTGAATGATCCTCCGGAAGGTCCACCGGTTATGAAGTAAAGGTTCAGGATAAAGAAATTCAAATTTTACCGTTTTTATCAGATAATTGTAATTTTTTATCGCTAATAAAATTGTTGCCTAAATTTTACAGACCCTTCTGGTAGCATACGCGATAGGAGGTTGACGATACAAGATGTGATGAACCTTCCGAGCGGGCACCGAGTTAAAGTTGAGTGGGACGACAAGTTGACCAAACTGCCGGTAGGATAAGGGAGTCAACTGTACGGCAGGTTCTGCAGGAGTGAAGGCCAGAATTACCAGCGATTCCTGATAGACGCTTTGGACTGGAGAAAGATTGATAAGGATTCCAAAAGGTTCGCGTGGAACGAAATTGTGAAGGTTTGTTGAACTAACTATAAACTTATTTAATGTTTATTATTTATTATTATTAGAATGTGATTTTAATTGAACATTTTTAGGAAATATTCTTATTATGTGTGATTTAATATTTATTTATTATTATTGGAGTTTGATTTTAATATTAGTTTTAGGAATTTTATTTATTATGTGTTATTTCTTATTTGTTATTGTTGGAATTTGATTTTAATATTAGTTTTAGGAAATGTATTTATGATATGTTATTTCTTAATTTCTATTATTGGAATTTGATTTTAATATTAGTTTTACGAATTGTATTATTATTTGTTATTTCTTTTTTGTTATTATTGGAATTTGATTTTAATATTAGTTTTAGGAAATGTATTTCTGATATGTTATTTCTTATTTTTTATTATTGGAATTTGATTTCAATACATATTGTTGGAAATGTAATTATGATTTGTTATTTGTTATGTTTGGAATATGATTTCAATTATTATCTTCATAATATTATTTAACCATAGTTAAATTTTATATTTTACAGAGAAAGTTTGATGTGAGGGACATCCGCAAGAATTGGACAGAATCAAAGATGGGGGATAGTTGGAAGAACAAGCGGTTGGATCTGTTCAAAGCAAGAGATCAGATGGGGAGTAGGCCGCTTCAGGAGCTGATCGATGATGTCCCTGGTGGCGTCCTTGCTAATGCGTGGAGAGATATGTGCATTGGAGGAGAGGAGATGTAGGAAAGGTATAATGAATAATATTATTGATTTGATATGGAAATATCATATTCGAGAAATATTTTTGAATTACTGATGATAATTCAATTTTATTTTATGTCAACAGAAGAGGTCGCAACAAGGTCTTGCCTCCAAGGCACATCAGAAGGTTCATCATATAGCTGGGACGAAGCCGTTTTCGGTTGGCTACAGAGAGATGGTATGAAGGAATTGAATGAAGCTTTGTTGTTTAATTTAAAAATAATTTCATTTGATATAATAATATTTAGTTGTATCATAATTTTCAGGAGGTTGAAGCTGCGAAGAAGGGGGCAGAAGGCTACCTATGGTCGTTTCTACCAAATAAAGCACAGACACATGGACCCGAGAAATGTCCACCTTGTTCTCTCATCAAATGGGTTCAATCCATTCAGGAATCTTAGCGCTATGTATAGTATATGGTCTGTGGTATTGATACCGTACAACTTGCCCCTTGGATGTGTATGAAATAGAGCTCATTTATTCTTTCGATGATTATTCCATGGAAGAAAGCTCCTGGAAATGATATAGATGTCTACCTTCAACCGTTGATAGAGGAGTTGAAGGAACTTTAGAGCAACGGAGTTTAGACGTATGACACTTACAGTAAGATGCTCTTCACATCCATGCATCGTTGATGTGGACAGTGAGCAATTTTCCCAGAATTGACAAATTGCCCTCAAGTGGAGCCTACATTCAGTTAGAATTCTAACACTATATACACGTATCATGTTATATTTTTAATTCCAAAACATAGAACCCTCTGATGTTCTATTGAATTTTAGGGATTTCCGCCGTTATGTTAAACACCAACTACGAAGCCGCACAAGGTCGTCTACTGAGGTGGATAAAAAGGTCCATCAAGAGTTTCCGGATTGGTTTGCACGGAGGATACTCAATGACAACAATCCCCGTCCACCTGATATGATAAATCTAGCAACCGGTCTACTCGACCATGCCAGGAGATATACGGCATACAACGTCAACGGGTTCAAGTTCTGCACCGTTGCAAGGGATAAAGGTTCTGATTGCACCATATTTTTATACACTTTTCATTGATAAAATCAGTAGATTATTGCATGTTCTTGGGGTAATTGCACCTAATTAGGGTAATTTCTGGCTTTTGCACACTTTGTTGGAATTTATTCTAGTCAAGGGCAATTTGGGCATAGTTAGCATAAATTATTGTTAACCTATTTTCAAGAACATTAGATGCTACCTCTGGCTTGATTTTATTTGTAGGTCATAGAAGAAACATGCCCAAATTAAGGAGACAAGTTGCAGCGAAGAATTCTGGACGGGGAAGAAGAAGGAAGCGAAGAGAGAAACAAAATCAATATCCCTTCGCCGCGGCTAACGCCGCGGCGAACTGGCGGTGAGAAAGTCCAGGGAGGCAGAAGCAACGTGAGCTCGCCGTGGGTCTCGCCGCGGCGAACTCACGGCGAACTCCCCAGCAAGTTCCAGAATGAGTGGTAGCTCGCCGCGGCGAGCCCACGGCGAAGTGCCCAGTATCTGCGAAATCTGACGCTATTTTAGGGTCTCTGAGGGATTATAAATAGTTTCAAACACACGAAAATCAGAAGCCAAGCCCTCTCTGTCCGAAAACCAGCCCTCTCCTAGGGTTCCTCTTGTTCTTCTTCATTCCTCACTCAAATCCTCTCATCCCCACTCATTTTCCACCTCCATTGTTGCTGATTTTCTTGTTCTTTCTCCTTCCACCTTCCATTTCCACTCCACATTTCCTTCTATCTTCTTCATTCATGGAAGCTATCATTATGGGTCCTCTTGGGCATGAGTTTGAAGATATGAGAGGCTAAGTTCTTGGTGCTTTGGTGGTGTGAAGGTGGCTCTAGCTTCATGGACCAACATAGGGGAGTTTCTAGTTTACAATTTCTTATTTCCTTTGTATTTGGCTTCTACTCTTTTGTATTGGTCTTGTATTTGGATTTAAGACTTGGGATATGTGATTGCTATCCATGTTTGTGAACTATATTGTGTATGCTTTGAATTTAATGTGATTGAGATATAATTTACTATCTACTTGTGATTGCATTCTTAGTTGTAGCCATTTTAGTGGTTGCTAGTGGTTATAGTCAATTTCTTCCATGCATGAATGTTGTGGTTGCACTTCATGAGAGTTAAATTGCATTTGTTTCAAGGCATTTCACAAACCAAGTGGATCTTAACACTAACCCTAAGTAATGGCTATGAAAGTGGTTGCTAGATTAGTCATTAATTAGGGCTAGTGGACCCCTAGTGGTTGCTTGGGGATCTTTCAATTAGACTTGGTAAATTAAACTCCCACTCATCATTTTGAAAGAAGCACTTGAGTCACCGAAACACTACCAAAGCCCATTTTATAAAATCACCCTTAATCCAAACTCCTTCCACTTTTCACTTATTAATCTAAAACACCAAAAACAAGTAACTGCTTTTGTTAATAGCTTTAGTAAATGAATCTCCAAACCAAAACCCCCATACCTTTTTATTGTTTTAATTGCATTTAGTTAGCTTAGGTTGTTTAGAAGGACTCCTCAAGTGAAACGATCCGGGATTGTGCCACTTTACACAATCCTTGGTAATTATTGTGATTTTAACCCCAAGGCGTAAGGAAAAGGTTAAATCAAGTTCTCTCACCCAAAATTTCGGAGTGTTTGGCACATTCGGTAAAAGGAGTTATGCCAACTCACGGGATGTAGGCATGCAATTTGGAGGCGTATCATACTATGGCAAGCTTGTGGACATCATCGATCTTAACTATCAAGGTCATTTCACCATGCCTCTCTTCAATTGCATATGGGCAGACACCAGAACTTCTCGAGGCATTACTGTAGATAGCTTGGGCATCACCTCCGTCAATTTATTGAGGCTCATTCACACAGGGGAAGTGGCAAATGACGAGCCGTATATTCTTGCCTCACAGGCGCAGCAGGTTCACTATGTGGAAGATCAGAAACACAAAGATTGGCACATGGTGATTTATATGAAGCCTCGTGACCTCTACGAAATGGGTGACGAAGATGATCTAGAACTAGCAGCCAGTATTTTGAACCTGACAACTTCGAGAACCTCATTTCAGAAGAAGACGGTCATTTACCAGTAGTTAGGTAAGGCTTTTTACTACAAATAATTTAAAAAAATTCCAACACCATTAGTAATAAAAATTTATATATTTGTTTATTTTTTTAGGTTGGAGCAAGAAGAAGATGATTGAAGCAGGCAGCTACAATTATTTTTTATTTTGTAAAATTTTTATATCAATGTGTATCAAACATTCATATATCATGTTTTTTTAAGGTAGCTTGAGTATATTTTTTTTAAATTAGTAACAATTAGTAGCAGTTCAAGAACTGCCACTAAATCTACAATTAAAGTTTAGTAGCGGTTCTTTAACTGCTACTGATGTTTTTTGTAGCGGTTTATAACCGCTGCCCAAACCGCCACTAAATCCCGCTCAGACCACTATAAATATCCACCCCTCCTCTCATTTTTTTCTCACACATTCATACAATTCCTTCTCCTTCTCCTTCCAATTTGTTCCCAAACAGACAAGCGTTATTTTCTCTTTTATTTTATTATTACTTTATCTTATATATTTTTTATTTCGAGTTTTTTATTTTATTTTCTGATTTCCTTAGTTTTCTAATTTTTTTTAGGTTACAATATTGAATTTTTCGTCATTCTTACTGATAAAATTTTGTTTGATTTATAATTCATAATGTTTACAAAACATAGTTAATTTATTGTTTGATAAATGTTTTTCTTATACATATGGTGATTGTTAATATTGTTGAGAGATTTTTTAATTTTGAAAATAATGAAATTTATAGTTAATAGAATTTGTATTGGTTTTTTTTTCAATATTTTAGAAAATTTAAAATTGATTCTCGAATATTTAATCTTGTTAATTTTTTTCTGCACGTTAACATTTAGTAGCTGTTTATAACCGCTACTAATACCCTTTTTTTTATTTTTTTTTAACAAAATATGAGCGTTTAGTGGCGGTTCTAGTTAATTTTTATTTTATTAAATTGCGACTATTAGTGGTGGTTTCAAAACTTAATTTTACATCCACTTGTAGTTGTTTCAAAAATATCGCTCAACAATGAGAGTCTTCGGCTCTTCGCTCTCAACCGCATGTGCAATATCAACAATACCATTTGAGGACAAAATAATTTACTGGTGAATAAAGTCCCATTAATAGAATAATGACTTTGAATAATAACAAAATAATACAATATGCAATTCAAATAAATAGAACTAGATAAGATTTTATTAATCAAATAAATCTAAGAACATCAATAAATACCTTATCTAATCGGTGTTAAAATCTTAAGTTTTGATGAAGACTGACCCCAATAGATAACATAAGTAAATAGAGTGTAAGTTACCTTTGAATTTAACAAGTAAAATCTGATAGGTAACAGATCACTATCGCTAATAGACAAAGAGCCTTAGCAAATAAAGACTTAGAAATAACAAAGTTAATATCTATCACTAAGTCATTCACTATCGCTAAGAAATATCCTATCGCTAGAAGTTCATTGAGAACATGGATAAATGAAAGGAAGAACATCTAGCAGAAAAATAAACCAAGTCCTTGAGCTAATGGAATCAGCTAGAAATAACAAGTTAAGCTATCGATAACAGAGTACTTCAGATAATAATCATTCAGATAGCTAGTACCTGAGAGCAAATGAGTTAACTAGCGATAACATAGTTGCTAGCGCTAACACATTTAGCTATCGATAACAGGATACCTGAAATTACTTTGAATATTCATATAACTCAGTATCCTTAAGCTAATGAGCAATCAAGTAACTAGCGATAATGGGACTAGCTATTGATAGAAGAATACTTATTGAAATGATATAGCTAGTATGCTGAACGTTTGAACTAAAAGAATATGCTAGCAATAATGTTTATGTCTATCGATAGAGAATGCTTTGAAATTCCTTAGCTGATATATTGTCTTTATCTCTTTGAGCTAATGAAATGCTCTATCGGTAACATCCACTGCATGAGTACTTGTTTTAGCTAACAGCTTAAGTGCATGACTCACACTGTTAAGATAGCGATAGCCAAGGGAGCTAGCGCTAATGAAAAAGCTGACATGCAAGTACAGTGGTAGGTAGCAGCAGGATAACGTTATTCACAGTCTCTGTCTCTCTTATCTTATCCTCTGCAAGATTAGTTGAAGCAAGAGAAGAAATAAAAGTGTCAACGGCTAGTTCTCCAAGTCTCCAACGGATAAGAAAAGTATAATACAATATATAAAGACTTGAAGACATCAGAAAAAACCACGAACGAACACACGACGCATTTGCATGACAAGATGATATGAGATGAAAAACAGAGGCTCTGCACAGAGTATTATTTTCATATCAGTGAGCCCAGAAAATGGAGAAATAAAAATGAGTATAGTTCAATAGAATAGAAGAGCTAGAGCAACCATAGTTCAAATCTTTGAGCTCTAGGATTTGTATTTCTTCATCATATATGATTCTGTACTTAAGTGATTATCTAAAATCCTCTATTGTTTGAGGTCGTTCTAAAGTTTGGTGCTTTAAGAATAGGGTTGTAACCTTACAGGTTGTAAGGGGGAGTGTTTAGAGAGAATTCTAAAGCTCTATGAAAAGGTTGGCAGGTGAACCTGTGTTCGTAAAACCTGTGGTAGGCTTCACAAGTGCCTGGCTAAACTTGTGGGTTGTAAAGGCTTCTCTTGTGCCCAGTTTAAACAAGAGGGTAGTGGAAATCTCAGGTGGAGCCTGAGGACTGGATGTAGGTCTGGGTTGACCGAACCAGGATAAATTCTGTTTGCATTATCTCTTCCCTTAACTCTCTTAGTTTCAGCATATCTAACTTGTATACTCTTTAGTGCATTTCATGTTTGAAATATTCTCAGTGATAAACCAAAAGGATTTTAAAGATTTCCTTCAATAAAAGAGAAGATATGAAAAGAGTTTTAAGTTTTATCCCATCACCCAATTCACCCCCCCCCCTCTTGGGTGACAGCCAGCACTATCAATCGGATCAATTTAAAATGATAGTTCTAAAATCTCATCATTTCATAGGACGTCAACAAAACAAAATGTTATGCGTGGACACACAGTTCACGAGGGTAATTAACCAAGTATAGCTCGAGGCTACGAAAACAAGTGCAGCACGAGGCCATGAGACATGCGCAGCCTGAGGCCACGAGACAAGCGCAGGTACAAGATCCATGAATGACAAGCATAAGAGTGAATCCCACAAATATCAAGCGTGAATATTGTGTATAACCCAATTTGAGTTCGAAAGTCGCATTTAAAAATTGATGATTTCACAGCCTTGCCGTGGCGAGTCCACGCCGAGCAACATATTTCTATGCCTCTATTTTAGCCACATTCTCCAAATAGAGGATTTTTTTGCATCTTTTTTTGGCTTCCTTCTTCATCCGTGATCCTATTCTTGGTCCTTAGACGACCCTACAAGTAGAAATAAGATGGAAAAATGATCCGTAGCACTATAAATTAATTAATACAAATCAATATACAATTATGGTCAATTAATCCTAATCTCATGCTAATTTCACCTAAAAGTCTAAGATCTTTATTAAGCATTAATGAACCAATATTGCATCTCAATCATGTTAATTGTCTCATTTTAAGCATGTAAAAACACTACAAATAAGAGATTTGTCAGTTGGAATGAAATTAATTATAGTTATGAGTAGCTAGTTAATTTGTACTATGATTATTTTAAACCATTGCATAGATTGAGACTTATTTAGTTCCCAATTTTTGTTGTTTAATGATAATTAAGTGTTTGTTTTGTGCCTAATGATTCCATTTGATTGGCCACTATATGGTTTTGTTTAGTTCATTTAAACTATATATGGTCGAGAGAGATAATTTAGGTGTAGAACTTAGGTAAACAATGTTAGACTTGAAATTTGTGGATTAAATGGATGATTTATTTTCTAGTAACAGAGAGATAGAGTTATTAGCCTAACATTGCCAAATTAAGGTTGATGCCTAATAATAATTCCCATTAAGTGTAGCAAGAGATTGTGTATTTTAATAAGAGTATAAATTTGATTTATGCTTGAGAAAGAATTTTCAAATGTTAGTGAACCATGGACAAACATATATTTTCATTTCAATACTAATCAAGATGGTTCCTATTAAGTTTCATGAAGTGCAAAGGTGATAAATAATTCTAGAATTCTCGTCTTAATTCAAGTTTCAATTTAGTTTTTATCAAGGTATTTTCATTTTTAGTGCTTTTGAATTTCAAAAACAAAAATTTTCACTCAACCTAATTGATACTATAATTGTAATTATTAACCCCTCTTTGCCTTAGTCCCTGTTGGAATGACAATACCCTTTAATTGATAAGCCATACGCTTGCTAATATGCTAAATAGCGGACAATACCCTTAATTTAAATGTGATATTTAGTTCACCTATTCTCGTTGTTGATGGGGGGAACAAGATCTGGATCCCATGATGAGGCTTGTATTTTGAAGCATATATAGATTTAATCTGACAGCTGAAAGACTTCCAAGTTTCGACGTGCATTCCAATTTGAGGATCAATATCTAAACTCCAAATTATCAGATGTCAAATCATTGTTAAAAGAAAAAACTATGAAAATGCAATTTTAAATCAAAATGTTGCAAGCTCTGTTAGAGGACTATTTGATTACATACTATACCAGGTGAAAATATTTTGAACATCGTTTGATGTATGCTAAAGAGCTATTTCACCTGTAAGTTTTTTTTTTAAAAAAAAATATTGCCTTATAAGTTTCTTAATATAAGAATTTCACCATTTACCGTTAAAAAATTAACGACCAATGTTAATATTTAAATTGTTAACGTTAATCTTTTAACTGTGAGAACTACGTTTTAAATTTCTTAGGGAAATTTTGAACCCAAAAAAATTCCAAGCTAGAATAGTTATTTAGGCAGAAACTTTTGGGACAAATTTGCATCTACATCTTAACCCTTTAAAGATTTAATAACTTCTTAACTTTACCCATATTCATTATAGAAAATGAGTGATAACTCAGAAGTCCGGTAACAACAACAAATTAGGAATAAAACTGACCAATTATACAATGAATTTAACAAGGTGGCATATATTAATGAAAAAAGGAATGCCCTCTCTTTGTCCTATAAAGAGAACAAGACTAGTGGTTCACATTGCCCTTTGTAATTGCATTCTTTAATACAGTTTCTCCATTTCTTTAAGAAAATTATAAAGTAAAAAGAGACAAACTAGCCTCATAACATGATTATTTATTAAATTGATATAGATTACATGACATCCATACAAAAGCGGACAAGCACAAACATGAAAGATCATTATCATCAGGACACAACATAACAAAAAGTAAAGGTGACACACAACAAAGTTACATATAGAACTTAAAAGTCCCAGATAATTTATTCATTATTATTGCTAGACATGAGAGTGCAAAGTAGCTAGCAAGCTCATCGATCCACAATCACTGAGTCGATTTGGTTTTCTGAAGTGGGGTCCAAATAATCTCTCCGTTCACATGATTCTCGGATGATGCCTGATGGCAACACTTGTAGCTAACAACTTCAACCTCCATAATCTTATTCTTACAAGATGGTTCAGGGCAAGTGATAATGAAAGGAACTCCTGAGCTTATATTTCTCAATTCGATGTGGACACAAGGAGCAGGAACAACTTCCTTCTTTTCATAGTAATATTTCACAAATGCTTCATCAAAACCCAGCACTTGAACGTTCATTTTCCATTCATCAAATTCATCTAGTATGCTTGTTATCAGAGGATCATACACTAAAACAAGAACCTTGTTGCCTTTGCTGACGATGGCCCATGTTTTGTCGTTGCTGTAGGAGAGTAATGTTTTAATTTCTTTAAGGACAGTGTCTTGTTTGTAGTCCTTATTTAGAACTCGGCTTAACATTGAGTTGTTGATGCTGGCCCAGAAATTAGAGAGACAGGTTGGGTCACCCTTTGAGAGGTTGAAGTGCTCGATTATGGTGCCTGTTTGTTTGATGATTTGGTCCTTCTTAATGCAGTCTAACAGTCCACCAATCCTTTGGGTCCCAGCAACACAAGTTCCTCCATATATGAAAACGTACTTCTCCTCCTCAATCTGCACATCATAATATTTGCTTAGCTTGGTGATGGTTAGTTCCTTGGAGAAGATAATAGCTAAAATATGATCCAATAACATATTCCCCCTTCTCCTAAACATAAGATATCACCCCACTTGTCTCCCAAATTTATAATGTTTCCTAAAGTCTCTTCCTATTAATTGCATATATTAATGAATATTTGCAAGATAATTATGGGAGACTAGCCAATTTTGCTAGATCTAATCCCCTTGTCATTGAGAAAGTTTTCTATCAAGAGAGTAGTTACTCAAATGATTAGAAAGAGTAGTTTGAGTCGAATAAACAACCCAATTTTATACAACAAACATTTTTTTCGAGTACCTAATTTAACTAAGCTTTTAATCTCTGGAAGTTAATTATTAAACTCTATATGAAATATTTGAATGGTTCTCCCCTCAATTTTTATTCAGTTCCTGAACTATGACTCAAATAAACAACCCAATCCTAACAGTTTGTTGGCTAGAAACAACTCAGTTAATATTATTACTTAATTCATGTAAAGTATAGGACTAAGTTTTAACAAGTAAAAACTTGGGTACTTAATCAAAGATCGTTAAAAAATAGTACTCACCCATGTTCCAATCTCTGGGAAAACATTGATCGATTTCCAAAACCAGTTCCAGTGAAGGGAGAGTCTTTCTTCAACCTCAAATGAAAATGGGAAGGCTTCAATCTTCCAAACAAAGATCATGTGCATTGCATTTCTGTGAATCACTTGACCTCTAGGGTTTGTAACCACAACGATAGGCTTTCCGTGGTAATGCCACTCCTCTTCTAGAACCTTCTTACCTTTTATGGCAAATAGGTTCTGTAAAACATACCATGGCATGGTTGCTTTTAGATTCTTGAACTTCTCTTTCTGATCATCACTTATCTCAGCTTCATCCACCACAGGAATCCATAGAATTTGAAAGTTCTGCTTCTTTTTGTCTTTCATGAATGCTTTATGAATCGTTTTCAGAACACAAATCTCGTCCTCAATGTTGTCTAGACCCGAGATGAATAATAATAGATTCTTTGTCTTCAGAAAATCGTTGGTTACCTGAAATTTGGCCCACAGAAAAGCACACCATCATTTATAATGCATAATATATGTTCTATATACTTCTTCTGTCGAAAGCCTCAAGGGTCTGTCCCACCCAATAGGGTGGCCAGTCTCGTGAACATAGGGTTCTCAAAGGAAGTACTAATGTTATGAGTAAAAATCGAAACTGTGAACCTATCACGAAATACTAATGTAACCTATTAGGTGGAAGAGCCCTTTAAACTTATCAACATAAATTTTTTCATGGGTCTATGGGATGTGCGACTCATAACAACAATTTATTATTGAGTGTGAAAATTTTGTGAACAAACCACTTGGTGAGCAGTGTTATCGAAGATTTCAAACTCAGTAATTTCCAAGGAGAAGATGAGAGCCTTCAAAAGATCCACAATTCCTGAAGGAGAATAGATAACACCGCATCGCCATGCTCTGTCTTTTGCATTATCTGAAAATTTCAATAAAGACAGCACCGTTAGCATTGGACACACACACGCACACATATTACTAACCTTTTTTTTTTTTTTTTGCCAGCTATATATATTACCGACTAAATGATACGAGTAGTTTGAACTCCAAAATTAAATATCAATTCAATAACATTTAAGATTTAAAAATTTTTTGTTGAAAAAAAGGTATTTATTTTCGGTAACCTTCTTCACGTCTAATCAGAGTCAACTCATTGTTCAATCTCATGAGAACATGGTTGAGCTTCCCAACAACTTCAGATTTTATGCTCCAATCCCTGCATCAAACACAATGACAATTATATATATATGTGTGTGTGTGTATAAATCATCTCATCGATCAATAAATGTAAGCATACACGTTTGTGAAGGGATATATGCAGATTCATTAAGAAAAAAATATATTCAGGAGATAAGATTAATAAAAAGATAAAGAAATAGATAGAAGTGGGGACCATCTACTATGCTATTGAGAATTCAATTTAAATCAAATTTCCAACAAATAAAAATTAGGTTCTTTGCCAATAAAACGGTGATACCATGTTTATATGCACACAAAAATAAAATTACCTTAATATAAGATTACTTTATTTTGTACCTTGACACATCATGACCAAAAATCTCGAGAAACAAAAGAATTTAATCCTCATAATTTTTTTCAAAAAAAAATTGAATAAAATTTGATTTAGTTGAAAACATATGCTTCATAGAACCGGTTTCCCTATTAAACACTTTGTTTACCCAAGCGATATAATCAAATAATGACTATTTAGATTTGATCTGGACAGTATATATTTGATATTCTTTAAAAATATTATTTTAATAGGTATATAATCTGAAACCCAACTTCACTATGACACGAGAAGAGATTTGTACATATTTGTGGATGAAATCATGCATAAAGAGGACGAAAGAAATGAAATACTCACAGTTCAGTCATTCGATTAGAACAAGTAAGAAGGGCCAAGATTGCCCAATAAGCATAGAATTCTCGAGGAGCAGCATACAAAGTTGGGACATCTTTAGGACTAAGAGTTTTATTAGTTATCTTCTTCTCTAACGTGGATATTCCCTCAATAAGTTTGAATGTAATATCCACCAAAGCAGTTATGACATCTAAGTTGCTTTTGCTAGGCTTGGCTTCCTCACCTAGCCTGAAAACGTGGAGTTGAAGAGAATTATCCTTGGAAGGTTCCATAAGTGAAAGACGCCAAGTTTCTCCAAAGTCCAAAGCAAAAGCTGAGAGCTATCACTGCCTTTACGTCCCATGTGTAGCTTCGAAGCATCTCTAGAATTCCCACTACTGTTTCGTGTGCCACTGATTTGTTAAAAGGCTTGCATGTCATCTGTATCAAAAATTTATCTATTAATACCGACCGAGTCTCTTCCATTCAACCTAATTTGTTATTCTTTTTTTTTTTTGGCCCCCTACGAAGTTATGATAAAATTACAAAAAAGAATCAGAAAGTTGGACATTAGAGGCCTCAAATCTCCTTTTTAAGAGTGTCGTACTATCTAGCATCAATAGCTTATACATTTCTAAGAGACATGACTATACATTTCTAAGTAGTATCTTTCTAAGAGACATGATTATACATTTGATCATCTTACTTTATATAAGGTTTTATTTAGTCACTTAACTTTACGAAGTATCTGATTAGTCCTCCAACCCTAACACTACCATCAGTCTTAAAATAATGATTCTTTATGTGAAACATTGTTCTTTCTGAAAACCAAACTTCATATGCAACCAATTAAGAATTTTTTTGTTAACATGGTAGAATTAAAATTTTGATGTCATCATTTTTTGTTAATAGCCTTAGAGTTAGGAAAGGGTTTCCCAGCAAAGTGCATTTTGTTCAGCATTTAGCAAAGGAAAGCTAATTAATTATAGATCATTTAGATTTGATTTTCTTTAAGCTAATTTATTATAGATCATTTAGATTTAATTTTCTTTTGAAAATGATTATTTTTAAAATAAATCACTATTTTAAAAAGTTTGGTTGTAACACATTGCTTCTTCTTTTTTTTTTAAAAAAAAAAATGTTATATATGGACTATAAAATCAAGTATGAACAATCCAAATCTGATTAGCTCTCTGTAGTAAACAAGTGCTTAACATACAGGGAAAACTAGTTCCTTAGAATTAGAAGACTAAAATGAAATGACTAAAGAAAGATCCTAAGTAAAAATTAAAGGAAAAATGCGATTTTGTCCTTTCTAGGTATGAATAGAACAAGAAGGAAAAGAAGGATGACCTGACAAGCAATTTCTTTGAGGGTACTGAAAGGTGGCATGAAACTGGATTGAGGAACCTTGTCTTCCACAAGTTCAACGGCTTTGGGACGCTGTCAAAAAATATAATATAAACAATGTGGTGGTTAATCTATCAATAAACAGAAAATATTCTTAAAACATGGTAGCTGACCCACTAATATATATACCCATTTGATTCTACAAATATATACACCGAAATTGGATAACTAATATACATGTGATACAAAAATTACTTGAGCGAATAATTTATAACAAATAGTACCTTGAGATCGAGGGAGTTGGCGACGGAAGTGGAGCTCTTGACTATGTTGGAAACAACATTGTAAAGAAAATCAACATCCTTCTTAGGGGCTTGAGAGTCATGGATTCCTATGATGTGGTTGGAGATGACTTCATCAGGTGCACTGAAAGGGTCGATTTGATCCAATAAAGAAAATGAAGGTCGCAGAGAGATTTTCACTGGTGAAACAGATGCAATGGAGGATATCTTACTAATCAACGACATGTTTGCAAGTGATGTATGATCTCTGATAGAAAAAGAATATAAGATGAGACAAATAGTTGTACTCTTTTGGTTGTCTCTCCTTGCTGCTTCTCATGTCGTATTTATAGGCCATTATTGGCATGCGCTAGAATTATAAATAATACTCCCTCCGGTCCTAATTATAAGACCACTTTGACTTTTTTGACTTTTTTTTTCTAATAAAAAAAAAGTAGTTTCAGTTCCAAAAAAACATATTTTTTCCTCAATAAAACTAATTGATTCTACTTATAAACTAACCTATAATCTAATTTCATGTGACATATGTTATAATTTAGTGGTCTAATTTGCTTCCTTAACTTCCACAAAAAAAAGTCAAAGTGGTTTTATATTTAGGACCGGAGGGAGTAATATTAAATTGATAAATGAATATATAAGAAGAAAGATGCGAATATAATGAAGATACTCTTTTTAGGGTTAGACATATGCATATTAAGATATAATGATTTAGTCGATCTGATGGAAGATATAGAAAATTAGGTGAAATTGTTGGATGAACATGGAAGGCTACATCATTCATAGTCTAATGCAAATCACATTATTCAATACATGAGAGAGAATTAATTGGAGAGATGAGAGAGTAATTTCACGGAGAGAAATTGGTATAACTAATTTATCAAATATCATGTAAATTTTTACACTTGATTAAATAATTTGATTAGGTATATTTTAATTGGACATACCATAAATGATATGATGCTTCAAGTTTATATAAAAATTTCTCAAAAATTAAGAATAAGTTAGTGATATGTTTAATTTCTTCTTCTAAGTTTTCATTAAATTTTTATAAAATATATTTTTACTATATTGATGTCACCACCGTTAATCTCAGTAAAGAAACATGTTGAACTAGTGAATTTCAATAATAAATCTATAATTTGGAAAAAACAAAATATGAATCTATAATTAAATACAAAAAATTATTAGTTATTTAAAATTTGTGAATTAAAATATATTTAAAATTAAAATCAACGAAGATGCAATCTGATCTATATCTATACTTTCAACAACAACAACTCATCATTAAAAATATAAAAATATTAAATTAAAGGATGAAATTTTAATAATAATGCTTTGTAAGCATTTAATTGTAGGGTTACTATTTAAATTTAATTTGTTGACTCAACACTTGGTTAATGAGATTACTGTTGTGAAAATTAAAGATCTAAAAATACATTTTATAAACTCAAGAGATTAAAATAAAATTTGATGTAAATTTAGAAAACCAAAACAATAATTTTAACCTATTTATTATATTACTATACATAAACACATTTTTCTGGTAATAATTTCCATTGATCAAATAGTCTTTATATTGTATATAAAGCTTAAAAGTAGAATAAAAAGTATGCTTTTATCTTCTTCTTTTTTATCTCTTCACAAAAGATAGTGATATTTCGAAAAACAAAATTCATTGTTAATTAGAACTGTCTAAATATTGCTTTGAAATTATATTAAACATAAACTATTATAGTTGAGTAATAATATAATAAATATAACAAATATTATATCCGCATATATCTATTCTTTTCCGTGCAATAAAAAACGTATTTTCATGTATGTTACCAGATCCCCTTTCTACAAATTGATACCTGGACTTCATATACTTCATATCAAACTCAGAAGTAGACTACTTTTAAATGGTTTATTGCACAAAATAGTAAATAAATTATTGATATCAAAAAAATGATATGTTCGAAAGAGAAAAGGATTATATAGGTTGAAGATGTCATTTATGTCATTCAATAAAATAAATAATTTTATTTTTGAGAAAAGAGTTCTTGGCGCAAGTTTAGAAAACAGACCATTATTTTCAAGGGTTATAAGAACATGGGAAAATTTCATTTAAGGACCACTGTAGACAATTAATGTAAAAGAAGGACCACAAAAATCTGAAATTTCACTGCAGGACCTAGGTCCTTAAATGAAAAAAAATTGTTGTGTGAAAAGACCTAAAAGCCCTTCCTCGTGCATATGGCGATTTCCTTGTGCATATGGCCATTTCCTTGTGCATATGACCATTTCCTTGTGCGTGGCCAATTAATTTCAAATAAGGACCTATGCAAAAAGTCTTATGACGCTGACACTGACGCTAACAGGCTGACGCTGACGCTGACGCTGACGCTGCGTACTTCTTTGGCTGACAAAGTACTTCCTCGTACATATGGCGATTTCCTTGTGCATATGGGCATTTCCTTGTGCGTGGCCTGGACATAACACATTATAAGGGATTTTCAGGCCACGCACAAGGAAATGCCCATATGCACAAGGAAATGGCCATATGCACAAGGAGTAATTAATTGACCTTATAATGTGCTATGTCCAGACCACGCACAAGGAAATGGCCATATGCACAAGGAAATCGTCATATGCACAAGGAGCAATTAATTGGCCATATGCACAAGGAAATGGCCATATGCACAAGGAAATCGTCATATGCACAAGCAGCAATTAATTGGCCTTATAACGTGTTATATCCAGGCCACGCACAAGGAAATGACCATATGCACAAGGAAATGGCCATATGCACAAGGAGTAATTAATTGGCCATATGCACAAGGAAATGGCCATATGCACAAGGAAATCGCCATATGCACAAGGAAATGGCCATATGCACAATGAGTAATTAATTGGCCTTATAATGTGCTATGTCCAGGCCACGCACAAGAAAATGAGCATATGCACAAGGAAATCGCCATATGCACAAGAAAATCGTCATATGCACGAGGAAGTACGTTGTCAGCCAAGGAAGTACGTTGTCAGCGTCAGCGTGTCAGCGTCAGTGGTCAGCGTCAGAAGACTTTTGTTGCATAGGCCACGCACAAGGAAATGACTATATGCACAAGGAAATTGCCATATGCACAAGGAAATCGCCATATGCACGAGGAAGTACGTTGTCAGCTCAGTGGTCAGCGTCAGAAGACTTTTGCACAGGTCCCTATTTGAGATTAATTCACAAGGGCTTTTAGGTCTTTTCACACAACAAATTTTTTTCATTTAAGGACCTTGGTCCTGAAGTGAAATTTCAGATTTTTTTGGTCCTCATCTGACATTAAATTGCTACAGTGGTCCTACAATGAAATTTTCCCTAAGAACATTAAAAGGAAGGGAAGGGTTCATTTAGAAAATCTAATATGGAAAACAATAAGAAGAAACAATAGAATTAATCAACGGCAATAGTTAAGGCATATTAAATATTTTTATAACCCTAAATGAGATCTTATAAAATAGAATAAAAGCAATTCAAGTTTCAGACTATTAAAAAAATATATGCATATACAACAACAACAATAACTAAGCCTTACAATCATCAAAAAAAAAACTAAGCTTTATCTCACTAGGTGGGGTCGGCTACATGGATCGCATGACACCATTTTGCTCGATCAATAGCCATGTTTCGTGATAAATTATTAACTAAAAGATCTCGATGAATAACTTCGTTAAGAGTTCTCTTCAGTCTTCCCCTCCCTTTTTTGGATGGACTCCACACTATCTGATCAACTCTCCTTATCGGTGCATCTAATTGTCTCTTTTGAACGTGCCCAAACCACCTCAAGCGACTTTCTACCATTTTCTCTACAATCGGTGCTACCCCGACTCTTCTTCGGATATAATTATTGCAGATCCTATCTTTTATCGTATGACCAAACATCCATCTCAACATTCTCATCTCTGCTATCCTCATCTTATGTTCGTGTTTTCCCTTTAGAGCCCAACATTCACTACCATATAACATTGCTGGTTTAATGGCTGTCCGATAAAACTTCCCTTTTATTTTATCTTGTACTTTACGATCACATATAATCCTAGTAGCTTTTCTCCATTCAAACTACCCGGCTTGAATAACATCATCATCAATTTTACAATCTTTTTTGTATAATCGATCCCAAATATTTAAAATTGTCCACATGTGGTATAGTCTGGTCTCCCAATTTAACTTCTATATCCTCATGTGTTTGCCTCTTATCAAAACTACAGTGCATATATTCCGTCTTGACCCTGCTCAATCTTAACTCTAGAGTTCTTCTCCATAACTATAGTTTAAAATTAATTTCTTCTCTTGATTCTCTTAAAAGGACTATATCATCCGCGAAAAGCATGCACTTAGGAATTTCCTCTTGGATATTTGCAGTTAAAGCGTCCAAAACATGGTTGAACAAATATGGGCTTAAAGCCGAACCTTGATGCAATCCAATTTTTATTGGAAAGTCATGTATTTCTCCTCCTGGTGTTCTAACGCTAGTCATTACCCCCTCATACATATCTTGAATTGCTTTGATATAACCAACCTGTATCCCTTTCTTTTTTAAAGCTTTTCAAAGTATTTTTCGTCTAAAAAATATATGCATATATATATATATAAGGATAAAATTTTATAACTTTATAACAGGGGACGGGGACTGACGCACTCCAGTTTGATGCATAGCTGTACAAAAGGTACACCTTATTGATTATTCAACGTTACATTTCTATTAAAATGGGTTAAGTTAAATTTATCCCAAAAGGTTTCATTCATAAGATATTTTTTGTCGGAAGTTTTTGGTTTCTAAATTGGCAAGAAAGTTTTAAAACGCAACAATACTGATTTATCCCATTAGAAAACTAGTTTGATCATTAATATTTTAACAATAAAAAATAAAATTACTCTATTTTAATATCTCAAAGGCAACACTGCTCCAAAAAAGACTTCTGGTGCAATTTGTTCTTAATCGAAAGCTTCTAAGGCATATTTGCACATTAAACCTTATTAAAATAGTAATACTCAATATTTTTACTAATAAAATAACCTCTCTGTTCTTTAATATAATATACAATTGACATTTTGGAGAGAGTTAAGAATCTAAATAAAACATTTAATTATAACATATTTTATATATTATTAGATTATATGTTAATTTATGAGTAAAATGAACTAAAAGGTCAGTCACATTAATTTATAAATAAATTATTCAATTTTTTAAAATTTTCTAGAACAGTTGAATATATCTTATATTTCAAAAAGAAATATTTGCAAACACAGCCTAGTCAACTTTATAATTTTTTTTATCACGCTTGACGACAAACAAAGTGTACTATCGTAAATTTAATTTGGGTACAGACTGTACAGTTATATATATATATATTTTTTTTTTTTTTTTTTTATCAGACAGACTGTGCAGTTATCAGTTACCACGTTGCATTTTATGAAAATAATTATCGACCTTGTCCTCTATCAATGAATAATAATTTAGGCTTTGGGTGGCAAGGATTACATTATTGAGAATCGAAGGTTCCGTAACTATATAAAATATTTTAGGGAAAATTCCAGAAAAAGACCCTCGAATTACCAAAAGGACACTTTAGTACAACGAATTTCGAAAAGGACAAGTCAGTACAAATCCGTACAGTGACTGAATTGTCATTTAACAAATTTAAAGGAAAAG
Organism: Mimosa bimucronata; assembly: GCA_037074515.1. Classification (NCBI taxonomy): domain Eukaryota; kingdom Viridiplantae; phylum Streptophyta; class Magnoliopsida; order Fabales; family Fabaceae; genus Mimosa; species Mimosa bimucronata. Next base: position 12,485,628 of record CM073446.1, read on the forward strand.
TCCAAAATGCCCCTAGTTCAATTATTTTTTTTTTATATTTTGGCCCACCACCAGCCACCGCCGGAGCTCCAGCAGCCGCCGCCGGCGGCCTACCCTGCCACGTGGTGGCGACCCACACCGCCATGTGGCGTGTTGTGGGGGCTGCCACGTGGTTATAAGGGACACAAAATGTGAGGGGGTGGGTTCGCACCCCCTCAGCTTGGTGACCACCAAGCCACCAAGTCCTATAATTATATATATTACAAAAGTAATATATATACTATATTTCATTCTTTTTTAATATTTTCCTAGAAACGTTCAAGGGATTATCAACTTCGCATAAGAGAATCCCAACTTCTGTTAAGGGATTTCCAACATGTACATTACCATTTACCAACTTCCAAAATACTTCACCAAATCTTCCTACTTGTTACCAGAAACGTTCAAGGGATTCCCAACTTTTGTTAAGGGATCACTGTAACACCCCAAATTTTTGAAAATAGAAAATAAGGAATTATTTAAAGTTTTGGAATTTTACTAAAACATTAAAAAGTATTGAAAAATGAGTTTATAATATTTAGGCATTTTTAATAATTTTAAGGCTTATTTTCTCTAAGAAATAAAGAGAAATAATTAGGAGATAAAACTTAATTTGGAGAAAAGAGATAATAAGGATTTATTTAAAGTCCTGGGATGTCATATAGAAATTAAACAGTCTTATAAATAAATTTATGAGGCCAGGTATATTTTTAATAATTTTTAAGGTTTATTTTCTTTAGTAGTTAAGGAAAAATAGTTAGGTGATAAATTAAAATAAGGGAATATTTAGAATCTTGAGGTATTGTTTAGTATTTAAAAAGTCTTATAAATAAATTTGGAATTTAAAATATATCTAGAGAAATTATTTTGGGACGAATTCAGGTTTATTTGTAAATGGGAATGGTAAATAAAATTACCATTTAAAGGAAAAATAGAAAAAGGGAAATAAAAATGACAATATTTGCCCCTAGTTGGAAAATATCTTCAGTGAAAAGAAGGGGCAAAATGGTAAAACGCCCATTTAAAATATCTCTTCCTTCTTATTTATTTCCCCCCCACGTGTTCCCTTCCATTTTTCACTCTTCGTTTTCTCTCTGTTCCCCGAGTCCTCTCTCGCTCTCAACTCCCTCTGTGTTTCGAGCTTCAACAACGGACGAAGGTGGTTCCGGCGAAGGATGACGGCGAAACGCGGCGGATGTTCAAGGGGGAGCTTGGGATAGCTTTGAGTTTGTTCTTTCCTTCGATTTCCTCTCTTTTCTTGTCTGATTTTGAGCGAGTTTGGAGGGGAATCACTTTGGATTTTGGGGGTTTTAGAAGCTATAAATTGGTGAAATCGAAGCTTAGGTTTCGATTAATCACTTATGGGAACGAATTGGAGTCAAGAAGGAGTATTCATACGGTTTTTCTCAAATTTCTTCCTCCATGCACTATTGATCCGATGCCATTTTCGTGATTTCTGGAGCTTCGTTGCTTTAAAGCTCGATTAAACATTAACATGAGTAAATTTAAGCATATTTGTTGCTTTGTATGTCGATTAATAAAGCTTGGGATTTTCTTTGAATTTTTCTCTGATTTCTTGTTGCCGGTTCAGCCGAATTCTTGTTCTTCTTCATGTCCACTCGAATTTTCTTTTCTTTCTGGTCACTGATTCTGGTGTTTATTGGGTTAAACTGATTTGTTGCTTGATTTGGTTAAATTTTGCTTCCTCCGTTTCTTGTTCTGTTCTGCCGAATTCAAATTTCCTTCAGGTTGCTTGATTTTGTTATTTCCCTGGATATACTAACATCTTAAACATGAGGAATAGATGATGAAATAGGTGAAATTGATTAAGTGTGGATTCTTGTGTTCTCTTGCTTCTCTGGTTCTGTTTTGGCTGTGGAATTTGGGGGAGTATTTTGAGAATTTTGGTATCTCTGCTCCTGATTAAGTATTATGCATAAGCTGTGATCTTATGAGATGAATATGAAATTTTATTGATGTAAGTATGCCTAGTATGTCTGATTTTCTGGCTTGAGGTAATTGATATTGTATGATGGAATTGGTATCATTGACAATGAATGATTGAAGATTTGAAATAAGATAATCTGAAGCTAGAATCATGTTTAGATTAAAGAATTGTTAGGAACATAATTTCAGGATTTAGGAACAATCTGGAATCTTGTTATTGTTGCTAAATATTTAGATGAGTGGCTAGGGTTCCTAATTGCCTATGGCTGATTGATTAAAGAGGAAATGAAAGCTTTAATTATGTTTGGTGTTTTAAAATGTTCAAAGAAGTTTGGCTTGCAAGGGCATATCCTGTTCTGATTTTGGTTATATTTGTTTGGTATTATTAAGTATTTATGTAATGGTATAGTTAATTACTGATTAAATGGAAGAGTTAATGGTATTAGAACTAAATTGGAATTTATTTAACTATGCTATAGACAGTGAAGTCAGAAGGCTTAAAGACAATAAGTAAATATGTGGCAAGTTCTTCCTTCAATTTTGGGTAATAGAAAGTGGGGAATAGTTGTAAAAGATTTTGGTTATCTAATAATAAGTAAAAGATGGTGCAAAGGGTGTTACACGTATGTTATTAGTTTCAGCTTTAATAGTTATTATAGTTAATTGATTATTTATAATTCCAGAAGTTAAAATCAAGGATTTACTCTAAATGTAGATAATGGATTGTAAGTTTTGTGACTTATTTCTTTTAATTTAATTTTCTTTAGTTTTAGAGCTGTCTGAAGTTAGGGAATATAACTAGTTAAATTTGATGATTTGGTAATTGATTAGTTGATGTTAAAAGCTTAAAGAAGCTAAGTGAATAGATATAATCGGTTATTGATGAGGCATGTTGGGATTTTGATTTAAATGTAATTTGAATTGTATTTCTCAATTGTTGGCTTGGTGATGATAGTTGTTAGGTTGAATTAAGGTTATAATTGAAGAAGAAATGAGCGGGAATTGGATGAATCACCTATGTGGTCAAGAGTTGGATTCATTTAAAATATTGTTTCAAGAATTTGAATTAAGATAGGATTAATTAGATAGAAGGAAATTGATTGGTGATTTATTGGTTTAAGTTCTAAGTTAATATTTTTTTTAAATGTTCATAATTAGTACAGTCAAGCTAAGGAGTTGTAAGTTTAATTTGGAAGTTTAATCTATCGCTCAAGGATTTTCAAAGATTAGGATAAAGCTTTAAGTTTGATTATAAATATGCGTTATTGCATTAAGTAGGTAATTGGAGAGTTAATTGTTGTTAAGCTAAATTTAAAGATTTGTAAATAATAATAGGTGTAAGTTTTATATTGTTTGATTGAATCATTAATTGATGATATTATTTTCGAAATAAAATGTGTGCTTCATTCTGTTTGAAGTGTTGTTGACAAATCTCTGATTTGTATGGTTTTTATATGCCTAAATTGAGGAAATTAACATGATTGAGATGCGATATTGGTCTAATAATGCTTAATGTAGAACTTAGACTCTTAGGTGAAATTAGTGTTAGATTAGGGTTAATTAGCCATAATTGTAGATTAATTTGTATGAATTGGTTTATAGGGCTATTTGATCCTTGTTTACTCTTGTCTTCACTTGTAGGGTCGTTCAGGACCAAAAGATCAGACCCGGGATGAAGAAGAAGGCAAAACAAAAGAGCAGAAACAAAGTGACTTCACCGCGGCGAATCAGACGGCGAAAATCATCCCAAAGAGGCAGAGGAGAAGTGAGTTCGCCGTTGCTTTCGCCGCGGCGAACCCACGGCGAAAAAGGATGAAGAACTAGAGGCTACATGACGAAGTGGACGGCGAACGAATGAATCTGCAGAATTTTCAGTCGCGAATTTCGGGCCTGATTTGGATCCAACTTGAAACCCACTCACTTGACCCGACTTGGGGGAACTTAAAACACGAAATACCCACTCCCTTAGGGCAGATTTGGTTCACAATTTCATACCCCAAGCCCTAGCTCTCTCTTCTCCATCTCCATCTTCATCTTCTTCATTCTTCTTCCATCCTTCCATGGCTTCCCTTCCTTCCTTCCTTCTTGTTGGTTCCTCCATGGAGAGTAGCAGCTAGGCTCCACCATTCTTGGTGGTGAGAGCCAAGGGATGAGCTTGAAGCTTCAATAGGGGAGTTTTCCTAGTTCTAATCCTTTCCCATTTATTGTATTTATGCTTTTCTAGGTTTCTAGGGTTGCATTTATGACATTTTGGTGGGTTGTATTAATTGCCGTTGCATTTGGTTGAGGTGCATTTATGGCACTTAGTTGAATGCATTTATGTCATTAGGGTTAGACACTGTTTATGTTTATGTTGTTTCCTTCTTGTATAATGCTTGACATTGCTACTTATTAGCTTCGAGTTTAATGAAATTTATGGGTTCATAGTTTTGTTATTCTCTTGGTGAAAATTATGTGCTAATGCAAGGTGGCTTGGTTAGTGGATTAAGAGTGTTAAGCTATTTGCTTGAAGGAGATGGCATAAGAATTAATTGGTTGTGTTGAGACATTGGGCAAACACTTTCTAGGTCCTAATTTATTGTATGGGTGGCCATCAATAGATTAGGGTTTAGAGAGAAATTTAGAGCAATTATGGGATGGCCCATATTGTGGATTTAATAAAGTCTTACATAATCAATTATTTCTTGATTTTGAACTTAATCAACTTGGGTTAAATTAAGTAATGTGCGGGGTTCCGGCATTAATTAAGTTAACCCAAGCCTAGCCTAGAGGGGTTCCTCTAGGGTTCTTTAGAAATCAAATAAACTCCTCGAAAACCTTTTGAAGCAATGATTCCCAAAGCTTTCATTCATCAAGAATGACCTTTATCCTATTTTCATCCAAATCTCACTTTTAACTGTAATCTTTTACTTTACCTTTGCACATACTAAACTTCCTATCAAAACCAAACAAAAATGCTTTTTACCCGTCTTTTCAAATTTATAATTTAGCTATTAGGAATCATATTACACTAGGCTCCTTGAGATCGACACCCCGGGTTAGCTTCCACTAACCCTTCGGGTTTAATTTCTTGGAGAGCGGACTCGAGGCGGCACTGCTCCGAACCTAAACCCTTAATCAATTTTCGAGCTCTTCAGTTGTCTTTGGATACTTACATGGTGAATTAGACTCCTAAGTTTAAAGTAAGTGGTTGTATGGGTTACCAAGAAATTTGGAAAATAAATTGGACTAAAAGTTAATTGATTAATAGGCAATGTAAGGTTAATTTAAAATGGTAAAGATATTCTTATGTTTGTGCAGTGTTGATTGATAATGGTGTGATTACTTATTTAGTTAGAAATTAAGATTTAATTGTATTAAAAATAGAAAGGGTAGAACTATAGGAACGTGAGAGAAGTTTAATTATTTTGAATAAGGTTAGATATTAATATATTATTTTGGTATTATAAGTACTTATAGGAAGAAATAGTGGAGTTGAATCTCCAGAATACAGCGAAGGAAAGAAACCAAAATAAGAGTAATTCCAGAAGTCAGGTAGCAGTTTATTTCATTAAAAGAATTGTATGTATTATTTTATAATATCTGTTTCAAGTTTACATTATGCATGAAGGTGATAAGCCTTGTTAATTCCTGCATAGTAATTTATGGAATATTCCAGGCTTAGGTGGTTCTCTACTCCTTTGCCAACCCAGTTAGTTATAGCTTTAAATGCTATAACGAGAAGTCCTGCAGGTAAAACCACCACTAGGTAACAAATATATTGTTAATAGTGGTTGGTAGAGCATGTAGCGCAGGAAGTATGTGTAATTACTTTATTTGTTCAGGTTTATGAAATATATACATGACAATGCTAGCATAAAAATAACAGTTAATGAAAGAAACTGCTATTGGGATTTCCAATCTCACCCCCATCCCAAACATTTTCAGTATGCAGGACGAAAGAAGCTAGTTGGGGAAGAAGATTAGACGAAGGAATTAGGATTATAGTTGGAAAAGTAAGACGTAGTTATATATTTTAGTAATATTATTTGTATATGTTGTAAGAATTAAATTACTAAATTAATAATAGAAAGCATAGAAAATAGAATTGCATAAATTTATTAAGGGATTTAAATTCCCTAAGTGTTATGAATTATTAATAGACACCGAAAGAGGGTTAGTGTACTTTTAATTGTTTTATTAACCACTTTATTTTACAAGAGTTTTAAGTTGTTCCGATTTGTCTGAAAGGCCCATTCCAACTAATCAAAGGTTGGTTTAATGTTTTAAAGAAAAAGTTTTAAATTTTTCGTATTTTTGGGCTTCTGACATTGAAAAGTGGTTATAATTCAATTAAAAATTGCTATAATATTGTAGAAAATTCTAGGTGTTACAATTACCAACATGTACATTTTACCAGAATTGTTCAAGGGATTCCCAACTTCTCAAAAGGGAATTCCAACTTCTGTTAAGGGATTCCCAACATGTACATTACCATTTACTAACTTCCAAAATACTTCACCATGTTGGGATTCCCTTAACAGAAATTGGGATTCCCTTATGAGAAGTTGGGAATCCCTTGAATGTTTCTGGTAACAAGTAGGAAGATTTGGTGAAGTATTTTGGAAGTTGGTAAATGGTAATGTACATGTTGGGAATCCCTTAACAGAAATTGGGATTCCTTTATGCGAAATTGGGAATCCCTTGAACGTTTTTGGTAACAAGTAGGAAGATTTAGTGAAGTATTTTGAAAGTTGGTAAATGGTAATATACATGTTGGGAATCCCTTAACAGAAGTTGGGATTCCCTTATGCGAAGTTAGGAATCCCTTTGAACTTTTCTGGGAAAATATTAAAAAAAATGAAATATAGTATATATATTACTTTTGTAATATATATAATTATAGGACTTGGTGGCTTGATGGTAAGACCACCAAGCTGAGGGGGTGGGTTCGATTCCCACTCCATCACATTTTGTGTCCCTTTTTTATAAGGGACACACGCCACGTGGCAGCCCCACAGCTCGCCACGTGGCAGTGTGGGTCGACGCCATGTGGCAGGGTGGGTCGCTGCCAACGGTGGGCCCAACTGCCGGGGGTGGCTAGTGGTGGGCCAAAATATAAAAAAAAATAATTGAACCAGAGGCATTTTGGACTTTTCCTTTAAATTTGTTAAATGACAATTCAATCACTGTACGGATTTGTATTGACTCGTCATTTCCGAAATTCGTTGTACTGAAGTGTCCTTTTAGTAATTCGAGGGTCTTTTTATTGAATTTTCCCAACACTTTACCTGTTTTTAAATATAAGATTTAATTATTTAATTTGGTTAGATTAAAAATTGTTAGTTAATTTAGTTAAATTCAAATGATATTATATAAACACCCTTACCATCTACCTTTATTCTCATTTCACTCTCTTGTTTGTTTATTATTGAGGAGTATTAATTAATATGGATAATTTGGGGAAAATTTGAGAAATGCTTTATATTTAGTGACAAATTCATATTATTAAATAAGTTTTATATTTAGAAATAGATGGTAAAATTAATGTGCCTTTTCAATTTTACCTTTATATAATTTATTATACACTCACAAGTCACACCCTCTCATCGATATATTTAATAAGGGCGAAAAATGGAAATCAAATATTTATTATTTTAACTTTTACATGTTTTCTCAATTGAATTTAACTTTTACATGGTACCTTTTATAATATGGACAAAAAAAACTCCCATATTTCCTCTTATATTATGAATTAGAGGGAGTACAAGAAAAATCAACGAATCTGCTTTAGGAAACACGGATCCATCACAGACGCTTCCTTTCTTCATTATCCCTATTCTTTAATCTTAACACTAAACTCCTCAATCATGTGCACAATCACAAAGAAGCTTAGGTTATTTGAATATCAATTAATTAATTTTTATTAAGTCAGATCCCTCTTCAACATTTTTCCTATGGGGAATTAAAAAAAAAAAGGATCCCGTTGCTTTGGGGATATTGCCAGGAGTTGAGAATCAAATGCCAAAAATTAGACAAGTTATGGAGCGATCAAGATAGTGTGGTTCAAGGATTAAGCGTTCAGTTGTGGTTGAACGAAATCAACCCAATTATATATAATTAAAATGATATAATTTGAATAAAATATACAAAAATATTCAAATGTAACATTGGAAAAATCATTAGTTCACACTTCACAAGTCAATGAAATATTATAAATCACACATAATATAATAAAATAAAACATAATTATTAAAATATAAATATTACATATTACTTTTTAAGAAGTTAGTTGAAAGGTTAAAATTGGAGTATTGAAATTGTATTTAGACGATGTGGATGCTCATCATTTTAGTGAACACTAATTCCAGTTAGCAACCAAAATATTTATGATTGTATCCACCATAAATTCCCAAATATGAATTAACGAGTTGTCTGAAACCACTACTAATCTTAAGCTTTACGATAAAAGTTCTATCATCAAAAGATAACTCACTCTTGCTTTTCTCTCCGAGGGATACCTCACATGTTGGAAGAAGTTGGTGATCACACTTTCAATGCATTTAACTCATTTTCATAATGTAAAGCAAGATGATTCTCTTTTTCTTTTTTTTCGTTTGGCATTATTTAGTACCCCAGTCCTAAATATAGGACCTATTAACTACTTTGATTATATTAATGATGTTAGTTAGTATATTGTGTTTTTTGTAAAACACCCCAATTATCTTCCTCTATTCCCTCCCCCATCTCTTGATTATAGTTAAAGGAGCACTAATATGAATAATTTGAGAAAAAATTAACAAAAATTAGAATTAAGTCCTATATTTAGAATCAAATCAAAGCCTCAAATAGGTCCTATATTTGGGATCGGAGGGAGTATTAAAAGTCTCGTAGTGTGCACTTAGTGGTATAAGAAAAATCAACGAATCTGCTTTGGGGGCACACAGATCCATCACAGATGTTGCGTTTCTTCATTATCCCCATTCTTTAATGTTGACCCTAAAGTCCTCAAACATGTGCACAATTTAATAGAAGCTTTAGATTATTTTATTATTAATTAATTGATTATTTTTTATTAGTAGTTCTTCTTCATTATCCCTATTCTTTTATGTTGACCCTAAAGTCCTCAATCATGTGCACAATCAAATAGAAGCTTTAGATTATTTTATTATTAATTAATTGATTAATTTTTCATTAGTAGTTCCGTTGTGATTAAATCAAAAGCATCAACCCAATTATAGTTAAAATAATAATTTAATTACAATATACAAAATATTTATATGCAACATTGGAAAAATTCATATTCAGATGGAAAAAGCATTACTTCACTAGTAAATGAAACATTTATGTATAGATCACATATAATTTGTTAAAATAAAATTATTAAAGTACATATTGACACATTGATATTTATATTTTTTATATTAAAATGATGTATAATTTAAGCTCGGGAAGATGAAAAAAAAATATGAAAAATCCTAATCAGATCGCCTCATCTGAAATTTTTTATTAGAATGACTATAGAACAAGTTCATCTCGGTTCACTGATATGACTGGTAGATACAAACGGAATTTTAATACCATTGTGAAAAGAGAATAATTATATTTGAAAGTTGCATCTAATAAGATAAAATAATATTTCCTCCGATTCCATTTGAGAAGTTAGTCTTATTTCTAAATAGAGAATCAACTTTTAATTTTGCCATTCATTTTCAAAATTACATGTATTGATATTCCCTCAACATTCAACAATACTCGATTAAAATAAGGAGAGAGGGAATTTCGGAAAATGGCTATAGTGTTTTAAAAAAAAATCACGTCGTCTCAACTAATTTAATTAATATTCTTAATTTTTAATATAATCAAACTAGTTAAATATGCTTTATATTTAAGACATAATGGACTAACATTTAACTACCTTAGCTTTTATAACTGATAATGTAGGATCCAAGCTGTAACACCTAATTTTTCACTACATACGATGGCATTTTAATTGAATTATAACCACTTTTTTAACGTCAAAAGCCCAAAAGTACAAAACATTTAAAACGTTTTCTTTCCAAATATCAATTCAACTTCATTTCTGTTGGAATTGACTTTTCTGACAAATTGAAACAACTTAAAATTTTTTATAAACAGAGTGATTATTAAACCATAAAATATCTCAATCTTCTTAACATACTTACTCCATTCTAATAGCGCTTATGAAGTGAAATCCCCATATTCTATATATATATATATTCCCTACATAATATATTAGTGATCTACCTACATCTCTTCTATCATAATAACAAAATAATGGGTTATCCTATATATGACTCTGTACTATTCACTAGGGATATATACAATTATATATATTAATTACTACACAAGCTTCCAGCTCGCTTACTTACTTAATCTTATAACATACATAGGTAACATATGTCACAAAATAGTAGTGCATGTTTGGGATAGCTTTTTTGGGCTCAAAAGGACTTCTGGGTCGGAGAAGTCATTTTTAGGATAAAAGTTATGTTTGGGTTGATTTCAGGTGGAGAAGTACTTCTGCTTCAAAAGTTCGGTGGGGAAGCTAAAAGCCAGAAGTTAAAGGTGTGTTTGGATTGCCGTTAGAGAAGTAACTTTTTTTCGGAATGACTTTTTTAGAAGTGACTTTTGGATAAAAGTCAGATTGTGTGAAGTGATTTATGTTTGGATTTGTGATGATAGAAGTGACATTTTTTCAATCTAACTTTTAGAAACATGTTTGGATGATTATATTGAAAAGCACATTTAGATGAAAAATTACTAAAAAGAGCATTATTGTCATTAAATAATACATATATAATATGCATATATTCTTATTAAAGGCTTAGTTTCTCCCTTATTTTTAGGAAACTAATTTTAAAAAATAATATTTTTAGCTCAAAGAAGTATATTGTGGGAGAAAGTAGTTAGAAATTATTATGGTAAATTTTTGGAGATAAAAAGAAAATTTTAGATTAAAAGAAATTATCTTATTTGAGAATTTTAGGGGTCTAACATTCTAATTTTCCTACCCACTTTATTAAATAATACCTAACAAAAGGCTTGGGACCCATCAGAAGCCAGAAGTCAAAAGCCAAAAGCCACTTTTTTTTACTTTTGACTTTTGCTGTTACAGAAGTCATTTTGGACCAAAAGTCATTCAGAAAATATGTGGAACCAAACATGGTTTTTTTAAATGACTTTTGCCGTTGGGGATGTGCTTATAGGATCCAAAAGTAGGATCCAAACACACCCAAAAATTTTGGGTGTGTTTGGATCCTACTTTTGCAAGCCAGAAGCACATCGCCAACGTGGAAGTCATTTTGAAAAAAAAAATGTTTGGTTACACTTATTTTCAGAATGATTTTTGGTCCAAAATGACTTCTGCAACGTGAAAAGTCAGAAGCAAAAAAAGTTACTTTTGGCTTCTGACTTCTGACTTTTGGTGGGTCCCACGCCTTTTGTTATGTATTATTTAATAGAGTGGGTAGGGAAATTAGACTGTTATAGCCCTAAAATTCTCAAATAAGATAATTTCTTTTAATCTAAAATTTTCTTTTTATCTCCAAAAATTTACCATAACAATTTCTAACTACTTTCTCCCACAATATACTTCTTTGAGCGAAAAATATTATTTTTTAAAATTATTTTCCTAAAAATAAGGGAGAAACTAAGCTTTTAATAAGAATATATGCATATTATATATGTATTATTTAATGAAAATAATGCCCTTTTTAGTAATTTTTCATCTAAACGTGCTTTTCAATATAATCATCCAAACATGTTTCTAAAAGTCAGATTGAAAAAAAGTCACTTCTATCATCACAAATCCAAATATAAATCACTTCACACAAATGACTTTTATCCAAAAGTCACTTCTGAAAAAGTCATTCTGAAAAAAAGTCACTTCTGGCTTCTGGCTTTTGGCTTCTGATGGGCCCCACACCTTTTATTGTTTGTTATTTAATAAAGTGGGTAGGAAAATTAGACTATTAGAGCCCTAAAATTTTTAAATAAAATATTTTTTCTTGTAATATAAAATTTCTTTTTTATATCCAAAATTTACCATAATAATCTCTAATTATTTTCTCCCACATATCTTTCTTTGAGCTAAAAATATAATTTTTTAAAATTATTTTCCTTAAAATAAGGGAGAAACTAAGCCTTTAAAATCTTTCAAAAACCCGAATTTCACTTTTTCTTTCTAAACTATAAGAATATATGTATATTATATATGTATTATTTAATAACAATAATGCCTTTTTAGTAATTTTTCATCTAAACTTACTTTTCAAAATAATCATCCAAACATGTTTTAAAAATCAGATTGAAAAAAAGTCACTTTTAACATTACTAATCCAAACATAAATCACTTCTTACAATCTGACTTTTTTCCAAAAGTCCTTTTAAAAAAGTCATTATGAAAAAAAGCCAATCCAAACACACTCGTAATCTACTGAGGTACAAAATATAGTAGGCATTCCTACCTCTTCACATACTATCTTATCCCAAAAGCTTGTTCCTTCCTTGCTTCTCTGTAGACAAAGGTTCAATGCACTTTATTTCATATATTTTTAATATCATACATGCACTTGTGCATATATATATATATATATAAATTTTATAAACCTTTGCAGATACTGAAAGCATTTATCCTTTTAAGCTGAGTGTCATAAGCACGTACCAACCACTAAATTAACAATATATTTGCTAATAAGTGGAAGCTATACTTATAGGACTTCCCAGTTATAACTATTAGGTTATAAAAGCTAAACTAGAAAAGGGATAGTGAACCACCTAAACATTGGAGTATTCCATAATAACCATAAAGGAATAAAGCCCATTTTCTTTCAATAGATATTACAAAATTATATATGTAAATTTTAAATTATGAAATAAACTGCTACTTGTACTTCAGAATTACTCATAAATTAGTTCTTTCCCTTCGCGATGTACCGAAGATCCAATTCCACTATCTTTCCCAATAATTATGTGTAACATATATAATACATTAATAATTATGATTATTTAGAATCAATTAGCGTCTCTCACATTCCTATAGTGTTACATACATTTCTACCATTCTCTTTTCTAATATATGTTTAAATCAAATCGTATTCATACCATTACCTAATTGTAATTAAAGAAAAGACAGAAGATGCCTTTTATAGTCCTAACACGATTAAGCTGCAAGCATCAGCTAGCTCATTAGGAAGTTCAAGGATTTCCAAGAAATATCAATTTAAGTTAAATAGAACATAAATAAGAAAATTAACATCAACTATGTGCGCCCTTGATAATCTGATATGATGGGACCTATTTTTATTACTAAATCCAAAAAGTGTTTAATTCTAATTCTTTAGCCTGTCTTGATATTATCTTGAGACAAACATTGTAATTCCTAACTTCTATAGAATGAGAAATGAAGCTCCCTTTTAAGATAAGCAATCACACAAATTCATTTAGCGGAGATTAATAGACTCTTTGCAGACATTTTTCCCAAACGTAAATAATCAAGCATAAACATATCCTTATCTTTTATCCAATAAAAAAAAAATTCCAAGAATTAACCATCATCAACATCATTGTCATCAATATAATTCTCATTTATCTTTCTTCTAAGAATATCTTAATCGACACATCGTATCAATACCCTTAGCATTCCCAAACTTAATCTTTGTTCTTACTTCCTTACAATCATAAATCCTTATTAATTTAAATTGAACTTACGCACATTTACTTACTTGAATCATCCATATACACAATCTCCTTCCAAAATTAACTGCTCATACTTCAAACTATTGTTCCTCTTTCTGAAACAAAATATTCAACCTTAAACCAATCCAATAATACCCCCTCACATCCCATATAATTTCCAATCCACAATGATCTTTACCCCATCAATACAGATTCAATTCCCTACCAATTATCATTTGTACCTCAAGATACTTCCCATAAATTCATATTTCATTCTAACAGTTTAATAAACACCTACCCAATTAATCATCCATATGTTTGAGTCCAATAATCACTATACCTTTGCAAACAAACTCCTGATACAGCTTCACCTTATCCTCTTTATTGCTTTAATCCTGAAATGAACCCTCTTCACATCACAATCTTTAAAGTATCTTCCCCAATCAACCAACATTAAATCCTTAACTTTCACTACTATAGAAATAGGCTATTGCAGCACAATAATAGCAGCATTTACAAAATGCAAGCGCTGGGATAGGTGTTGGGTGACCTATACCGGCGCTTTAATTTTAAAAGCGCTGGAATAGGCTCAACTTTGTTTTATTTAATTTTTTTATAGAATGCATGATTATGAGTTTACTTCAGACCTTTTTTTATTATTTTTTGCCTCTAATCCGGCGCTTTTTAAATAGAAAGCGCCGGGATAAGCTCCCTAACTATTTTTTTAATATTATTTTTTAATATTTCCTTTTTTTCTTAATTTTATTTTTTTTAATTTATTTCAGACATTTTTTATTATTTTATTAGCCTATCCTGGCGCTTATTATGTAGAAAGCACCTGGATAGGCTCCCTTACTAGTTTTTTAATATTTCCTTTTTTCTTAATTTTATTTTTTTAAATTTATTTCAGACATCATTTTATTATTTTATTAGCCTATCCCGGCGCTTATTATGTAGTAAGTGCCGGGATAGGCTCCCTAAATATTTTTTTAATATTATTTTCTAATATTTAATTTTTTTCTAAATTTTATTTTTTAAATTTATTTCAGACATTTTTTTATTATTTTATTAACCTATCCCGGCGCTTATTATGCAGTAAATGCTGGGATAGCTCCCTACCTAGTTTTTTAATATTACCTTTTAATATTTCATTTTTTTCTTAATTTTATTTTTTAAAATTTATTTCAGACATTTTTTATTATTTTATTAGCTTATCCCGGTGCTTATTATGTAGAAAGCGCTGGGATAGGCTCCCTTACTAGTTTTTTAATATTTCCTTTTTTTCTTAATTTTAATTTTTTAAATTTATTTCAGACTTTTTTTATTATTTTATTAGCCTATCCCGGCGCTTTTTATGTAGTAAGCGTTGGGATAGGCTCCCTAACTATTTTTTTAATTTTTCTTTTTTTCCTTAATTTTATTTTTTAAAATTTATTTCAGACATTTTTTTATTATTTTATTAACCTATCCCGACGCTTATTATGTAGTAAACGCTGGGATAGCTCCCTAACTAGTTTTTTAATATTACTTTTTAATATTTCCTTTTTTTCTTAATTTTATTTTTTAAAATTTATTTCAGAAATTTTTTTATTATTTTATTAGCGTATCCTGGCGCTTATTATGTAGTAAGCGTTGGGATAGGCTTCCTAACTATTTTTTTAATATTTCCTTTTTTTCTTAATTTTATTTTTTAAAAATTTATTTCAGACATTTTTTTATTATTTTATTAGCATATCCCGTCTCTTATTATGTAGTAAGCGCCGGGATAGGCTCCCTAAATATTTTTTTAATTTTAATTTTTAATATTTCCTTTTTTTATTAATTTTATTTTTTAAAATTTATTTCAGACATTTTTTTTATTATTTTATTAGGTTAAGATGCGGCAAACTCTATTCATTTCCCTCTAAAATTTTCATCTTCCTCACCCATTTTCATCCTTCTAACTCCCTCTCACTTTTGGCCTTTCCCTCTTATTGTTCTTGCTTCCTTCCAAGCCCTAGCCGTCGCCATTCTCAACCCCATCTGCCATTCTCCATCTCATTTTGCCCTCTCATTCTTCTCCGGCTACCTCTTGCATCCTCTGACAACATCAGCGTTCACCACAGCGTTCTCCAGTTCGTGTCCGCCGTCGAAGCCAAAGGCATCTGAAAGCCAAACCTGATGACGAAGCTGTCCAAATCTCTCACCGTCTATGCCGCAGTCGCCGCTCATTCTCTCGTGGTTTCAGTTTTATACGATTTATCTTTTCTTATCTTGCCCTAATCTTTCGTTGCTCGTTTTGAAATCTGGGGCTTGGTTTGAAATCTCTCCAGTTCGTGTGTTGATTTTCAATATTTATGGTGTGGCCCTGGGGTAGGGTTTGTGGCTGATGTTGCTGCCCTTACAGTTGCCTTGCCGTCATTAAGAATGGCCCTACCACTAAGCCATTCTTAGTTCCCTTTGTTTGATTCAGTCC
The DNA here is from genome assembly GCA_037074515.1 of Mimosa bimucronata. NCBI lineage: Eukaryota > Viridiplantae > Streptophyta > Magnoliopsida > Fabales > Fabaceae > Mimosa > Mimosa bimucronata. Next base: position 12,501,727 of record CM073446.1, read on the forward strand.
ATCTCTCAGTTCCCTTCGGTTTGTCGTTCGCCGCCGACTTCTCCTTCGGCCCCATTTCAGAGGATGACGACTTTCAATTTTTGGTTCTAAGCAGAAGAACTTCGCACTTTGATAATAAAAGGATTTGAGGTAATCGAAGCCTTGACCTTTGGAAACTCCGATTTCAAGAAACATGCTTGTAAATCCATTGATGCTGCTCTTGGATTAAGGAGGCTTCTTTAAAGCGAAGAAGGCCAATGTGAGAATCAACCCGTTTTAGGAGCAGTTGCAGGTTTGGATGCCAGTGACATACAGTTTTTCACCTCCAAGAGCGGACATGACACAAGCCTCGAATGTGTTACGTTTGTCAACTTCCTGTTAAGTTGCCCGTGTAATACGCTGCAAACAATCCCAGTGGTAGGTTTCCTTACTGAACCGGTTTGTTTTTATCACTCTAGCATGCAGCTGATTAGTTTAGTGGTCGAGCGTTATACTATAATTAAGATGCTATGTTCTAACCTTCCCTTTTGGAATCCGTTGATGAGCTACTTCATATCAATGGGAGATTAGTGATGCTCTTATTGAAAATGCTTTAGTTGTGATTCGTGATGCTATTGAAGGAGCCGAACTATGAGAATTTGTTGCTAGGGATTAATGTTGCAACTATACCTGCGTAACATGAAAACATTAGTAAATTGTCTTAGGCTTATAGTTTACCACATTGTACAGATAGTGGATTATTGATAAATCTTGTTCCACAGATATCGAGAAAGCTTTTTCTCGTGCAACTAAAGCTGTTATTGCCAAGTTAAAAGATCTACAAGCTGTGTACATGTTACAGACATCAAGCAAAGCCTCTGTGGACCAACTTCCGCTGGCCGTAATCCGAGGAGAACAATTGGACTTTAACACTAGTCTCTCCAAGTTATGGCCTTTGGCTGTTGGAGGTTATGGCTTTGATGCAAAATCTCTGTCATGTTCTTACTTTTCCCTGAAAAGTAAAGCTGGCTCACCAATATTTTCTATGGAGGTGATAAAAATGATTGACTTTATCCTTTTGTTTCCTTTTGTTTTCTCTTTTTTCAAATTTTCCTTACTGTTGATAGCTTTCTTAATGTTATCTGGTGGAAATTGATGATGTTGTTGCCTATTAGTTTGCTTTTAGACATGCTTTATTAATCGTCAAATGATCTAATATACTTAGACATGTAGACGGGATTTGGCAGATGTTCTAATATACTTGTCTTATGCTTTCTTTTTTTGTTTTATTATTAGAATAATCTCAATGAATAATATTAATTTTTATTGATGATGTTGTTATAGTCATAAATTTGTAGTTATTATCTAATGTGTTTGTTAGAGAGGTTAGGATCTAGATAACATATATTTAATTAATTTTCAAATGCAGATTTAATGTACGCATAATTTATCTACATTTGAATTGATGCAGACAAAACAAAGGATAGTATTAAAAATTAAAAATAATTTTTTTTAAAAAAATACCTATCGCAGTGCTTTTCTGAGAAAAATTCCGCGATAGGTAAATATTTTTTTTAAAAAAGATATACCTAAAGCGGCGCTTATTTTTAAAAATAGGCGTCGCGATAGCCATACCTATAGCGGCGCTTATTAAACGTAAATAAGCGCCGCAATAGGCCTCTAGGCCTATTGCCGCACTGGCTATTGCAGCGCTTAAAAGCGCCGCTATTGAGCCAAAAAAAGCGCTGCTATAGGCATTTTCTGTAGTAGTGTTTATTTCTAAAACCCTTTTAACACAATAGCTATAATTTAAACCACAAATTCTCAACAAATACCTTCAACCTATTTTGTCCTAATCTCCAAAATTAACCACATTCTAATTTAACCTTAACAAATATCTCACCTTAATCATTGACTTAAACTCCTAATTTCTTAATTAAAGTCTATTCCTTACATCCTTTTTGCTTCAATTGGTAATCCATCAATTACAATCCTTTATCTCACTTTTATCCCATAATCAATAATCAATTAATCCTTATAACTAATTAATATGGTATCCACTTTAATATCCAACCCAATTTATAATTTCATTCCAACCCAACAATCTAAAAGACATACCAACTCACATCCAAACTACCATTCATTTATTAATTATGACACTAAGAGTAAAGTGAATCCTCTAATCTAAATCACCCTTTATAACAGAACATTACCCAAACAGAACACAAAATTCAACATTCAAAATGATAATATTAATCAAACACCATCACCATAAATTCCCAAAAATTACTTCTTTACCCTCTTGTAGTATCGAACACAGAATAAGGAAAGAAACAAATCAATTCCACTATTAACATTTATTCTTAATCAAAAGCTAAAAATGATACAACAATCACATTCAAAATCACCATTAATCTTTCTTCCTCATCACCGAACCCCATCCAACAACATGGCAGAGAGGAAAAATCAATTTTTCACCTTCCGTCAGATATTAAATAGGCAATAACATACATGATCTTGATTACATCTTCTCCATGAATCAAATGAAGTAGAAACCCGAACAGAGGAGACAGAATTTCCAAAACCTCCCAAGCTTAGAAAATTCAACATACAAATTCTTAAATTAGTTCTATCCTAGCCTTAACTTCATTTAATCACCAATTACAACCATCCCAAGCCAAGAAATCGATGGAACAACGAGAGAAGAAAAGAAACAGAAATTTTCAAAATCCCCCGGAATCATAAATTCCAACATGCAAGGACTTTATAAACATAAACTTACTCCTAATCATGATTAATTAAGCTTTGAATCGATGCTCACCCATAAATCACCAAGAACGGCATCAAATGAATAGTACCCGAGATTTCCTTCAAAAGAAATTCGGCCAAATCAATCTCTATTCACAAAATCTCTTGAAGAATGCTTTAAATTGAAGCTTAATTTTACTTTTGACTGGTCTAGAAGTTCCAAAATCCCCCAACACCCAAATCGGATTTTGCTCAAAGTCGCCCAAATCGGAGAAATGGAGGACGAAAATGAGAAGAGAGGGCTCACCTAAGGTAGAATCAAGTGTTGCATGTGTCTTGCAAGGCTTTTAAATATTAGAATAATACCCCAAGATTCTAAATATTTTCTTATTATCTCTTTTAAAAATTTTGGGGTGTTACACAAGCCTTGGTTTATTAAAAAGAACTGGTGCGACCAAAAAGCCCATTATTCATTTGAAAACGTAAATACCTTTAAAAGTTAGAAAAATTCCAAACTCATTTCGATATTTATGTAATATTATTTTAGCTCTAAGATCTAGAAGCTTGAATTTAAAATTTAGGCCAAAGTATACCTTTTACTTCTCTAAGTTTGCATGAAATCTCATTTTAATCCCATAACTTTACAAAGTGTACTTTAGTTCTATAATTTTAAAACTGTGAGTGCCTATAACAGAAAACGCTGACTCAATGACTTAAGTGATGACTATATAGCTAACAAAACACATTTATATTTTTTTTATAATGTAATTTAAATTTATTGATTAATTTTGTAAAAAATATCATAAATGAGTCTTTTATAATGTAATTTAAATTTATTGTTTAAATTGTTAAATCAGCATTTCCTGTTAGTGAAATTAACGTTGTTAAATTATAAGATTAGAAGTACACTTATAAATAAAGGGCTAATATAAAATCTCATATATACTAAATTATAGGATTAAAAGTATAGTTAAGCCTAAAAATTAATAAAGATTATATAATGAAAGCTTTGTTTATAATATACTGAACATTAATTTTATTTAAAAACTTCTAAATTATACTAAGCTTCTAGGTTTTTAGCAGTGACATTTAAGTCTATATTGCTTTTATCAACCAAATGCCAAAGTTCTTCCAAGGTAAAAACTAAATAGGACATTGTTTTTAAAGAAAAACCATTTTAGAATAATGGTTTTTTAGATCAATTTTAATTTGACCCTTAGGTAAAAAAAACCGAAGACACACCCTCGTCTCTGGTCGATAGCATAGCCACCCTCTAGCCTAAGTGTCTTTTTGGGATCAAGGTGGTGGAGTTGGGACTTGATCCCAACAACCCTTGATCTCAGGAGAGCTTGATTACCATTGAGCCACCATTGCTTTTCAATAATGTAATTAAAAATAATACATAAATTAACTATTAAACCTTGATCACATATGATTTACTACCTGTATAATGCAATTAACTACACTTCAATAAAAATTTTCCATAATAACAATGCAATTGATAACCATTTTTTTGCAGTTCTCAAAATTGTTAAAATAAATGAATTATTATGGCGATTTATTACGTTTGTAAAGTTATTTGCTAGACTTCAATATATATTCTACTCTATGAGTAATGCAATGGACAATTACTTTTTCCAAATCTCAAAATTATTTAAATAAGTGAAACATTCCTCCCCACTTCCTCTCTCCCACTCTACCCCCAACAAAGCCCCCCATCGTGTTTCGCCGGCGCTTCTCTCTCTCTCGACCCAACATTCCCAAAACACCCATCTTGCCCAACAAAATCCCCATCGTGCTAGTCCTCCTAAGTTTCCCAAAAGCCTTCCTCGTTGCTGCCTCATCAAAGCCTGAATCGCATCTCATCCTCACTATACTCGTCTCCTCCAAGCCGACATTGATTGCCACATGGTACACACATACACACACACACACACACACACACACACACACACACACCCATTTTTCTTCTTTTACTGTTTTTTTCTTCGTTTAAACATCGACTGTTACTAGCCTCCGTCGCATCTGCTCCAGCTTTGAATCTCTTCCCAAGGTTCCCTTCTGTTCTTTTGATTTTGAATTCGTCAATTTTGAAGCTTTTTGTTTGTTTTAATTACTTTTTTTCCCCCTTGAATCTAGAGTGAATCAGGCGCCTCCATTGTTGGTGATCTTCTCGATTATTTAAACGAGTCCTGGACTCAATTCTATGCTATGGGTAATCCAATTTCTCTTTTTTGTTCATGTTATTATATGTGTTCAGCTAGAATATGTGGTTTTTTGTTTAAATGTTTATTTTGCACTACGGTGTGTCATTGCCCATCCTAATTGAGTTGGTGTCACGAAGAAAATTGCATAATTTGAGAATTTGTCGCTTTCGCCCTATATTATCGTTTGAATTAATTCACTTTTAAGATTTATTAACTTGTCATCCTAATCATAAGTTCTTAAAATAAACATAAGCAAACTCAATGTATTTTTATATAGGCGACTATATTATAATATGGTTTCATTTACAACTTATATTTTTCATATAGCTGAAGCAAAACGAAAATTAATTGTTGCTAGCTTTGCTGTTGGTGAAAAGTAAGTGAACTTCTCATCGGTAGAAAGTATTGGACTTCCTATTATAAGAAAAACGAATTCAGTAGGCTTCTTTGATAATTTCCCTGGTTTGTCTTGATTCTTCTTGTGTAATTAGTGGCTTCATTCTTTGTCACAACTTCAGATTTGGGCTTTGGTAATTTTCCTATTTAGGAAGATGTTCTGTGCCTTATCATGTGGGGAGGTTATAATTTGGAATAGTTTAGTCGCTAGTTATAGTTCTAATATGGAATAACTTATTAGCTCGTTGTAATTCTAATACGGTATAACTTAATAGCTAAAATATTTAGAAAATTATCTTGTTTATGCTTTCATTTCTCATTGATTCCGTTTATCACTTGAACTATGAATATGCGGAGGCTATTTGGTCTTCCGAGAATATTATTGTGATTCAATCTAAATGCCTCAAATAATCAAAGAAACTGCTTTGGGGTATGTGATTGGAATAGTGTGTATATGTTTATTGGTGTTGAATTAGTAATGGTATGATTTTGTATTTACTGAATTTAAATTATTTTTGGATGTCATATTTACAGGGGGGAACTTTGCCAAATTTTCGTAAAAAACTGCTTGAAGTAAAGTTAAGTGTATAGCATGCCTATTTTTTCACAAGTTACTGAGCTAAACTTGACTAATTTGTTGGAAATGGTATAGATTTAATAGAATGGATCGTAGTTGGATGTATGCATTGAGAACCAGTAAAGAATATCAAATGGAGGTGGAAGAATTTTTTAAATTTGCCAAAAGAAACATGCCTAGTAAGAATGGCATATATCTTTGCCCTTCTGTGAAGTGTACAAATGTTGATCATAAGAGCGTTGATGATATAAGGGATCACCTTCTTTGTGATGGTATCAACCTCCGTTATAAGAAGTGACTTTGGCATGAGGAATTGGGAAGAACCATACATACATGCATGTCACAAAATGTAAAAGCAGTGGTAGATGATTTTTGTGATGATGGAATGGATGACATGATCCAGACATTGGGGCGGAGTCATTTTCTTTTGTTGACGAGTTTGACAACTTGCGGAGTTATGCAGAGACATCGATGTTCTTGGGTTGTACTTGTAACACCCCAAAATTTAAAAAATAGATATAAAGAATTATTTAAGCTTTTGGGAATATTATTTAAATATTAAAAAGCATTAAAAATAAATTTATGATGTTTTATATATTTTTAATAATTTTTAAAGCTTATTTTGTTCAGAAAATAAAGGAAAAATAATTAGAAGATAAAATTTAATCTTCAAAAAGAATTAGTAAGGAAATATTTAGATACCTGGAGTATTGTTTAAATTTTAAAAAGTCATATAAATAAATTCAGAAATTAAAGCATATCTAGAGAAATTATTTTTGGAGTAAAATAAGATTAAATTGAAAGGGAAATAGTAATTAAAATTTGTAAAGAAGGGTAAAATGGGAAAGAGAAAATAAAAATGGCAATATCTGTCCCTAGTTCAAAATATCTTCAGTTGTAAAAGAAGGGATAAAAGGGTAAATCACTTAATTAAAATAGGGTTAAGGGTAAAAAATATACATGTGTTTTTGTCAAAAGTTCATCCAGTACCAAATGTTATGTTTTGGACCAAAAATACACATGACCTTTCAAATTGGATCAAAAATACACATCTACAGTTAAATTAGAGTAAAAAATACGCATATAATTTTGTAAAAAGGTTCATCTAGCACCATGCGCTTTTTTTCGGAATATTACTGTAAATGTGATTTTTGATCCAATTTGAAAACTTATGCGTATTTTTGTCCAAAAAAAAAAACATTTGGTGCTGGATGAATTTTTGACAAAATCATATATGTATTTTCGACCCTTAACCCATTAAAACATCAACTCTTCCTTATCCTTTTATTATATACACCCACGTGTTCCATTCCTTCTCCCTTCACTCTTCACTCTCTCTCTCTCTCTCTCTCTCTCACTCTCCTCCCTCTGTTCTTTGAGTTCTACTGGCGACCGACGGCTTCAACGGCGAAGAACGGTGGTGGGAGGCGGTGAAAATGTACGGGAAGCTAGCTTTGGCTTTAGGTAAACCTCCTTCCTTTGGTTTCTCTCTCTTTTGGGTTCGATTGAGCAAGTTTGAAGGAGCAATTGATTTGGATTTTGGTGTTTCTAGGGTTCCTAAATCCGTTAAAATGAAGTTTAGGCTTCGAATTCAACGATTTAGGGAGTGATTTTGAGTAATAAACCAAGTTTGATCAATTTTCTTCAAGAGCCCTAAATCGGGTACTATTCATCCGCCTCTGTTCTTGAAAATTTCTGAACAAACATTGATTGAAACCTAAATTAAACACGATTTGGAGTAAGCTTCAGTACAAAAAGTGTCTTGCATGTTTAATTTATGAGATTTTTGGAATTTTGTCTTCTTCTTCCTCCCCTGTTCAGCGTCACTGCCGACAAAAGAAAGGGGAAGTGACAAATTTATGTTCAATAGTGAAGGATTTAATCTACTTGTTTTAGTAGCTTGAATGATGTTAGTTAATAATTGTTCAATTCCCTTTTTCCTTGCTGCCCTATTCATTCGAATTTCTTGCCTCTGTGCCTTCATATTTCTTGTTCTTTTCCCTCTTTCTTGTTCAGCTCGATGAAAAGGAAGAAAAGTAATTGTGATGTTGAATGTACTAGATGTTTTTGCTGTTGAATTTTTGGATTTCTGAAATACCTATTTGTCTTTTTGTTTCAATGATTTTCTGCTTGCTTGGCCTAAGCCAAAATGCTGCTCTGTTTAGTGTAATTTAAATATTTTCTGTATTGTTTGGTTGTCTCTGCTTTGCTTGGCTGATATGATAGTAAAATGAGGAAAAATTTGATGTTTAAGGGTGTAGAGATTTATGGTTACTTTGAATTAAAGTTGTTATTTTGTTCTTTGTTGTTACTTGTAATTTGATTCTGATCTTCTTCTTGTTCTTCTCTGTTCTGACAATTTATTTTTGTAATGTTGGCAAATGGTTATTAAATGAAGGTAAAATTAGAACATAATGAAAATAAGATATTGCATGTTGAATTCATATGCTTAGAGAGGATTCAATAGTTTTTCTTCCCCTGTTCTCTATCCAATTCGGTGAAGAGAAATTTAATTGATGATTTATGGTTGATTTTTCCTCTGCTTCTGGTTCTGTTCATTGGTGGCTGAAAAGGATTTTGGAGATTTTAGAAGTTGATTTTGTTTTCTTTTCTGCCCTGCTCTGTCCTTCGGGTTTCTTGTTCTTTTCCCCTGTTTGTGCGATTTCTGATTGCTTGGAAGAGGTAATAGAGTTGTTATGTTGTTGCATGTTTAATGTAGGATTGCATGTGAAACTTAATTTTCTTCTTTCTTGCTCTGTTTTGTGATAGCTGAATTTGTGGCTTGATATTTCTTTGGTTTTGATATGTCTGAAATCAGGGGAGTTGATATTGTGTGTGTGAAACAATATTTTGTGATAATAGGATTAAAAAGAGGGTCTTGAAAATAGAATGGGAAGCTTAACTATAGGGGGCAAGATATTATTCTTGAGACATATATGTGATTATAGAAGTTGTAACCAAAGGAAGAAGATTGAGTTTAAATAATACTTAAGGGTATATGATGTGATTATTATTTTAATTCAACTGTGGTGCTCCGTTATTGTTTAAAGAGATGGAATAAGTTCAAAGTGCCAATCTATGATTAAGGAATTTCAATTAGTTTGCAATTGTTCAAAACTGAAAAATTTAGTATAAAGTGATTACAGAGGTTATTTGGTGAACAAGCTTGTGCTCGCCCGTGAGTTGCACGGGGAGCATATGATTTAATGCGTAAATGAAAAGTTATGAAAAAAATGCGTACAAGTTAACGTAAGAAAACGGTTAGTAGTAATTTGTATACAATGATATGTAATAAACCCCCGGGAAAAAATTAGGTCATGTGGCAGCTTAATGCGAACGTGAATAAGAAGCAACTGAAAAACGGGGGAAATTTCATGTAATGGTAAAATTTAGCAGCTGACATTCCTGAAAACCTCCCTATAGACAACATTGGTTGTTTGGTTGGCAACTCCGTTGACTCCACTAGGAATAACTATTTTGAGACCATCCATACTCTTTACCCTGGACAATGCAACGTATAGTTGTCCATGCGTGAAAACAGTCTTAGAAAGGAAAAGTCCGACATGCCTAAGCAATTGGCCTTGACTTTTGTTTATGGACATTGCAAACGATAGAGCAATAGGGAATTGTCGACGTTGCATTCGGAAGTTCCAACGATAATCAGAAGGATTCATATCCATTCGAGGAATAAGAACTTTTTGATTTGGATGAGAGCCATTCAATGTAATGGCACCTACAACATTCTTGCCAAGATGGGTAATGCGCAGGCGGGTGCCGTTACAAAGACCTGCAGCTTGATCAATATTCCGCAATAACATGACAGGGGCACCAACCCTGAGTACCAATTTGTGAGGAGGTAGGCCTGAACAGGTAATTGTATTAAGAAATTCGGTGGTGCACAAGTCTTCGAAGCAATCCAAATCATCAGTGGACTTACAAACTGAGTCACAGCTTGAGTATTCATGAGCTTCACCAGGCAAAAGAGAGCACATGTATTCATTAATTTGCTTGACCATATCAAGTGTCGGGGCTAGGATAGCCCTGTCGTTGAAGTAATCATTTACATGCAAACTATCCAGGAGGTTGGGATATGTTGACCGAACAATAGCGCGGATAGGATCATCACCTGGACAAATCAATAACTCATGGGGTATCTCAATTTCTGAAATTCCATCCAAGTCTGCACCAATTTTCCCATCACCAACGTCTAATAACCACTGTGAAAACCAACGTAATTTAGCAGCGTCAGTTGAAGAAGCAAAAGAAGACAACCTCATATTTTGAGTCAGGCGGAAAATAGTGCAATGGTGCCACAAGTAAGAAGAATTTATACATGAATCAACAATGGAACCCCTTGATGCCTTAGGAATAACAGGAAGAATCTGGCGGAAGTCACCACCCATCACAATGGCTTTACCACTAAAAGGCTTATCACAGTGCATGATATCCCGGAGTGTCCGGTCGAAGGCCTCAACACAAAACCGTTGGACCATAGGAGCCTCATCCCAGATTACCAACTTTGTTCGAATGAGAAGATTTGCCAAGGGTGAAATCTGACGGATTGAACAAATGGAGGATTCACAAATCTGTATGGGAATTGCGAAGCGGGAATGGGCAGTTCGGCCAGAAGGTAAAAGAGTAGCTGCAATGCCGCTTGTCAAAAACTGAGCGCTGTTCTATGTTAAGAGACGAGATCAAACTGATGGCTTCAAGTGAGAGAGCAACCCTATCATAATTTAACTCTTGCAATATAAGATGATTTGACATGTCAATGAAATCAGTTGATGTAGGAAGGGGCATTGGTGGAAAATCACTAAGTTTCTTTCCATTACGTTGCAACAATGACTCAATGTCAGTTAGGCAGGCATTTTCTCGATCGCCATTTGTAGCTGTAAATCCTGTGACAAAGGATGTCGCACTAAAAATAGGTATATATAAGGGAAAACAATGCTAGAATCGGAAAGGTAGAGGATACGGCACCTGAATAGGAAGGGTCCCGACGATCAACATAAAAGAAATCCTCAGAAAGTAAATGCTTTGTCTTCTCCCAAACGACGTTAGGTTGTTGTAGCGACGAAGTCAACAACATACTAACAAAAAGGCTCCTTAACGTGGGACCAGTAGCCCATAAAGATGCTTCTGTGAGAGCATTGACATACTCAGCATCATCTTCCAAGAGACCACGAGCAAAACATGCTTCCCGAAACGTTCTATGAACAACACCATTGAAGGCCTTGATGTCATCATACGAAGTAGGGCCTTTTACCTTAGTTAGAAGGACCCGAAGGAAGTACAATTCCCCGGAAGACGGAGAAACATGAGTTATTCTACCGATAGATTTGTCCTGTTTACGACGTGTCCAAACTCGAGTGGATTTATCATAAACATAATGCTTGGGAAACTCAACATAAGTTAACTCACGAGCAAAAGGCTCAGCATCATTTGTTTTTAGCCAGGCTAGAAACTGTGATTCACAAACTCGAGGTTTATCCAGCAAATCCTCCACATCATCATTGTTTGCATAAATAATGAACTGCTCATTCGGTAAATGAAAACTTAGCCTTACAACAGGAGGATTCCTATGATGTATTTTAAAGCCGAAGATGCGCCATGCACCCTCACAAGAAGAAACATATCTACAATTGTAATATTGTTGAATTTCATCAACTACCATGTCCCGAGTGTTCTCTGTTTCAGGATCAAAAATAGCGGCCACTACCCTATCACTTCCCTTGCTAATAAATTTGAATAGGTACTTAATGGCAATCGATTGGTTGCATTTTTCAACATTTATATGAGCATGATACATCAGCAGTAATGTGGGATTGTAAGGAACGACATATCGGTTGTCTAGGTTTATACCCTTAACTTGAATAGTCTTACCATCATCACGCCTTCTGTAAGTGGGAAATCCTTCTTCGTCAACAATAGTTTGATTAACGAACTGCTTCGGGAATTTCTTACCACACTTCATCCCCTTCATGCAAGGAGCATTTAGCCTGATTCTCCCACAAGGACCATGCACCATGAACTTCCCAACCAACTCATGTAATGTGGGGGAAGAAATGAGATCTGGAATCTCAGCAGTGATGAACTTATCAATTGAAACAGCATCTTTAACTTTACAGGGCGGATCGAACCATAAAAGGATATGAGCATGTGGAAGACCTCTCTTTTGGAACTCAATGGTGTATATATCTACAAGCGAAAAAACGCAAATCACAAAATATGGAGATCATGCATCACCCAAAAAATAGATAGCTAAGCAAATAGCAAAAACAAAATGGCAGTTTATAAACGTTAGTAGAAGTATTTTACCTGCTTGGATAGGGCCAAAAATGCATTTGTCCTTTAGTGTCCGCATCAAGCACTCCAATTTCAACCTAAAAATCCTAGACATAACATCTGGACGATCGGAAGGCTTCAAGGAATGTAAGGCACAATAGCGATATATTTCTGGCCATCGAGGATTGCATGTAAAAGTTACAAAAAGATCTGGATAACCAATTGATCTACATATTGCCATTGCATCTTGGTAGTTTTGAATCATATATCTTGCACCTCCAGTGAAAGACAAAGGCAAAACAATCCTCTTTCCAATACACGAAGCATTACGGTCCCCGCGCAAAACAGCATCAGATATACCTTGATACAAATCCGCCCTTAATTCTTTCTGGTGTGTTCTAACCCAGCATATTCGTTGCGATTCAACCATTGTGTACGCATCGACCAAAAACTGAAGGAGAAGCCTAGAAGAGTGTAGAAGGGCAGACACCTCATGTTTCCTTGTCATCAGGCGATAACTAATAAACTCACGCATACTTAACATTTTCTTAAACTTTGTCTTGCTTAAAGTGTCTTCCCTATGTGGGACATCATCTCTGTATCCATCTTCCCCAAACGGGAACAATATAGGGTATTGCAATGGTAGGTATGACGCATGCAACTCATTTATTCTTTGCGGATGTCCATCGTGTTCCTCAACAATGATATCTCGCACATTATATGTAATGTCGATATCCCCAACAACCAATGCTGCAACTTCAGAAGCACTCGGCATGTTGTAAACACGCCCATCATTATTCCTCGAACTGATGAGACGCAACTTTAACATTGAATGATCAGGAAAGGTTAACATAGATGACGCGAGGCGATATTGTAGAACAAAAGGGTTGACTTCATCCAACTGTTCCTTAATCATTCGGACAATAGCAGGATCAATATTTGACTTTGATTGGAACTTACTGCAAGGCAATAACAAACATGCATGAGTAGGAAAGAATGAAGGCGGAAGGAAAAATAAGCAGAGCAGCAAGGGACATACCTAATAGCTGCAATCCGATTGGAGACCTCATTATCAGTGTCATAAATGTATAGCTGGGAATAAATAGGTCTCATACCCGATGGTGGGCAAAGGCTACCTATATTATGGTAGTTCATTCCACCCATAACAAATGAATACGGAGCACTTCCACAATTTTTCGAATGATCAACCTTGCCCCCCATGGAAGTGAACGAAAACATATTGTTATTGAAAGTGGCAATCGCACAAGAGGGGGGGTGAATTGTGCTATTCAAAAACTCTAAAGAAAATGAATACAACTCAAGATTTATACTGGTTCGGCCAACACTGCCTACGTCCAGTTCTCCAACACTCTGTTGGGTTCCACTATCCACAGGTTTTACTAACACAGGTTCACCTGTAAACCTTTACAGAGTTTTAGAATCTCTAAACACTCCCCCTTACTACCTGTAAGGAAATATCCCTGTTCTAAAGCACCAAGCTTTCAGAACAACCTCAAACAGTAGAGGATTTCAATAAATGCGTTCACTAAATGAACTGATTTTGATAAACACTTAAGTACAGAAAAAATCTTTAAGACAATAAATACAGAGTAATGAATGAGCTTGTGAATGTTCTCGTTTTTCGTCTATTTTTCTCAATAAATGCTTGAGTTCTGTATTTATATCTTCTTCGTCAGATTTTGCCCTTAGATTCAACATTCAAGAAGCCGTTTGAATTTAGTCGTTGGGAGCTCATAGCCGTTGGCATTTAATGCAGCTTCTTTATCGGGCTTAACTCTCTGCTCTAGCTTCAACTACTTCTTGCATAGGGTGAGCTAAGAGAGAGACAGACTCAGCGCTCTGAGTATCCGTACAAATAGTACTTTCTGGCAGCTTTTTGTTAGCGCTAGCTTGATCTGTTATCGCTAATCTCATAGAGTGTGATCTGCACTTAAACTGTTAGCTGAACAGATAATCTTCCAAAGATATAGGAATGCTATCGCAAACTTAGTCTGTTAGCTCAATTGAGATAAAAACAATATAAGGAATTTCAGAGCTTTTTATCGATAGCATATTCTCTTGGTTTAGAAAGCATCATATCAGCATATATTCTTCTATCGATTTCTTAAACTACTATCGCTAGATACTTGATTTGCTTATCAGCTTTAAGGATACAATTATAAAAGAATTCAGAACTTCAAGGTATCCCATTATCGATAGATAAACATTTTAGCGAAAGCAAACATATCAGCTCTTGATTCAATAGCTCTTAGGCATTAGCTATCTGAAAGATCATTATCTGAAGCACTTATGGTTATCGATAGCTTAACCTGTTATCGCTAGCTAATTTAGGGACTTAGTTCATTTATCTGCTGGTTTTATTTACTCATAAGCTCAATGAACTTCTAGCGATGGGATCTTTCTTTAGCGATAGATAATGACTTTGTTATTTCTAAGTCTTTTACTAGCTATGGCTCTGTCTATTAGCGATAGGCTTTAACATTATCGATAGGATTATGTTACCTACTAAATTTAACTTGAATATTTCAGAGGTAACTTTTACTTATGTTTTCTCAGGGTCAGTCCTCATCAAAACTTAAGATTCTAACAGTTATATTGCCTTATATTCTCAAGAAAGTTCCTTGAGTTAGAAGATTGTTTGTCAAAGAATAAACGGGATAAGATCGGAGGAGGTTCCTTCATAGAGGGTAAGACAACCTTGCCCTTAAGACAACAAAGCGAGAACGTGCTACCACCCTTCTTAGTGCTATCATTCTTACAACGTTCATTAAACCAGAGTAACGCTCCACAATATTTACATTCGTGGGTGGGATCTCCCTCATCCATATAAACTAAATAAAAAGGAACAACAGAACTGAAAGGATAAGAAAGATAGGCATTGCATTGTAACAGAAGGAAAAACTTGCAAGGTATTTGAAATGACCTGCTTTAGATATGACATCATCAACATTGGAGCGAACATCATCATTTTTCGTCAAATCGACATTGTCATCTAAAGGAGTACAAAGGCCAACATTCAATTTACTTTGTAAGAAAAGTATGATGTGATGAAAGACTTTATATAGAATCAACCAAGAAACCACGCACACGAACCTCTATCAACATTGTCCGTATCATCATTATCACTGAAATATGGATTAATCTGAAAATGAATGTCCCTATAATACCGTTCCTGTGGAGGAGCTACAAACGGCAAAGTAATGACTCCTAGAAAGTCATGATTATTTGAGTATATTTACTTGAGTTTTTGTCTATTATTGATACATTTTGGATACTCAAGAGGGAAAATGCTCATTTGATCTTCGGTTGCACCTTATTGTATATTTATATAGATTTTGATTGTTTTTATAGTTAGTTTCTCATGTTGTTGTATATAATTTTTGTAGGAATAATTTGAAGCAATAAACAAGAGATTTTAGCCCTCCACCAAGCTCCCAATTGAACAAAAATAAGAAGAAGCCAAAGAGCAGCCAAAGAAATAAGAAAGCAGAGCAAAGCACCAGAGAAGCAGAGACTTCGCCGTGGACTTCGCCGCGGCTTTCGCCGCGGCGAAGTGAATCTGCCTCTGCCCATTTTTGGGAGAGCTCGCCGTCTGCTCGCCGCGGCGAAAGCCACGGCGAGCGACTCTTGATTCTGTAATTTTGGGACTTCGCCGTGGGCTCGCCGCGGCGAGACCCACGGCGAACTTCACGTTTTGCGCGTTTTGGACAGATCAGGCGCGTTTTCACTGATATAAAAGCTAGGGCTTCGTTGTGAGCCCTCATTCTTCGACTTCTGGGCATACTTTGGGCGTGTTTGGCTCTGCTAGGGCTTGGAGATTGGTGGGATTTGGCTTGGGCTCGGAGCTTCAAAGAGATTTGGGCTTCCTCTCTTGGTTTATCTCTTCCTTCTTCGTTCTCTTCTCTTGTTCTGTTTGTAATGTTGTATATATATGCTCCCTTGGAGTTGTAGAACATGAGTAGCTAAATACTTTGATTCTAGGATTATTTTGAACCCTTGTATGTATTGATTCTTGATTCCTCTTCTTGATTTGTGATTAATAATATCTATGTGCTTATTTTACCCCGTTCTTAATGCTTCTAAGTGCTTGATCACCATTTAGATGTTGTGTTCGCTTGATTTATGACTCGAGAGAGCTAGGTTGAGTGTAGAACTTGGGTAAAGTAGTGTAAGAACCGGAAGTTTGCATGACGAACGGATGGTTTTGTTGGTAAGATAGAGATATACTTGCTAGCCTTGCATAGTCACATTAGGGTTGGAGTGTGATAATTGGGTTCTATCAAATTGTGGCAAGAGATTGTACAAAGAATAGGACTAAACACTTGTTCTTGACTCGAGAGAGCATTACAAGTACTCTTTGAACCCTAGATTAGCACGCAGCTTCGTTGAGAGCTTCTTGAGGGGAGGTTAATTGAGTTTTGAGAAGTACAAAGGGGGATAGATAATCCTAGGACCCTTTTTATCCTTGAAGTTGGGGAATCACTTGTTTATATTTTATTTTCTTATTTAATTTTCAATCTCAACATTTGTATCACTCAAATTGGGAGAGAGTGTGATAATCATTGTTTGACCGGGTTTTGGACAAATCCTCGTGGGAACGATACTCTACTCATCATTTTATTACTTGGCGCGACCCGTGCACTTGCGGCGCGTGGCGAACACAAAGTAATAGCTTGGCAATGAGAAAAGTTATATCACCAATTTCACTACTACTATAAAGCAGATCATACAGAGAGAAGAGCAAAGACAACTTGTATGAAGAAATGATTCTATAACTCATATTAAATATACCGATTGGTTGCATATAAGGTGGCATACTATTAGTGGGGGCCAAACTGAGTGCTCTATGCTTTTCACCTAACATAGAAATATAAGTTAAAAGAACTGAACTGTAACAACCATGCAAAACATACTAGAATAAATGAAAATCCAAGAAATAAATTTTCAGGGAACAAAAGCAATAAATTGGCCGTAACATTATATTTTTATCGCCCTTTTTACAGGTTGGAAAAAGATATTCTTCTCATTTGCTCTATACAAATATATTAAATCATTGGAAGGCCCCTAAAATATAAATTAAAAGAACTGCACTGTAACAACCAAGCCTGAAATATAGCTCTCTAATAAGGGCCTTCATGGAAAAGTATGAAACCACAAGCGCACATAAAAGACGCAGTCACGCTCTGTAATAGAAAGCAATCAACAGGAACTAATTGAAATATCATGTAAGCATGAGGAAATCCGGAAAAAATATATAATTTCGTGAGGAAGTGGAAATTCTGGACAGATAGATGGTTAAACTAAAAAGGACAAGTGCAATGTTACCAGCATATTCGGACTGTTTTATTCTTTTCCTAATGCGTTTTGGTTCTGCAGTTTGCATGTTCTGTAGGCCTCTCCAGCGTGTACTATTGATCGGATCAGAATTAAATATTCCTGCATGTATAGGTCAGGGAAAAAAGTGAAGACATATCTTGCATCAAACCGAGCCGAAGACAAAGGAAGGGGACATAAAAATCCACTGAGCACATGAAATGAATTTAACGTACCTTCATCAAAGTTGGACCCAAAAACTGAAGGAATATTAGTTATATCCTGTAGTGCATGGGCTGTTCTTCGGCCTCCAATGCACTCGGGGTTATTGGAAGTGTTTGAGAATGAAGAATGATTAACTTTTGATGCCGTCGATCGTGCACGAGATCCCCTTGGGTGTGTATGCAAAGCTGAAAACGAAAATCATGTCTATCCAGAGTATGAGAATGACATAACAAAAAACCAACTAAGTAAATAACACAAGAAGAAAAGGCTTACGGGTGATGGATGATGTACAAGATGAAGGAGCAGTGGAAGGACCTGGTTGCTGTGTATGATGTAGGCTGGAAAAGGGATGGAAGGTACAGTCAGAGTGGCCTTCCAGGCTGGGAGAAGAAGATGCAGTTGGATGTGAATCTCCAATCTTGTGCTCCATTCTCTAATCAAATGAGAGGGCTGAAGGGCATGGAAACAAAGGGAAACATGTGGCAGGTGAAATACAGAAAAGAGCAACACCTAATAAGGGGAGAGATGATGATGTTGATACATGGTAGCAGCCGAGAATGGTAGAGATTGAAAAAGAATAGAGAAGGAAGCTTTGATGACACGATATGGGCCAACATATAAGGTATTGGGTAAATGTGGACCTTGCACTTGAGTCACAGTTGGTGGAAACATCGTACGGCCAATACAAAAGGGAAATATGAAATATGGGCTGTCTTTGTTAAAATTATTTGGTAGGTGTGAATGTGGGTGTCCGTATGCGTCTACACATACATGCGCACAAGACCAAAGAAAATAAGCCCAATTATTGCAATGGAATAGCCCTGTGTACCTGGAGGACCTAAGAGTCTGTTTAGGCCTTATTGCGAGAGCAGATGTTTTTTTTGGAGGAGAAGAATCATAGTGTGTATGACGGAAGAAAATAGAGCTGCAAAACAGCATGTACCTAACCTAAATTATGCAAATGAAGGTCCATTTTTTAATGTTTACAACCGAGGCCCACCACAGCTTAGGCCCAAAAAACAAAAACCACTATCCACACTCCACCAATTATATATATTTACATGTTGTCGTTAGATGAAGGGGTGAAATAGTTTTTTTTTTGTATACAAAGGCAAGCTAAGCTTGAAGAGAATATAAAAATAAAAGCCCCCTAGGTACAGGTATTCAGCAAAGCAGATTGCATATCATGCCAGACCACTCCTATACAACTTGGCAGAATCGTGTGGACTAATGTAGTCTCATTTGAACCATTATGTCCTTCCTGGGCCAAGAGGTGGGCGCATTGGATAATCTCTCTGGATGTATAATGTAATTCCACGTCCCAATCTTCATATAGAATACTACGTATCTCTCTCAAGAGATTTTGCAAGGATTGTTCCTGATCAAAAGACCGCATTAGCTGATTAAAAGCATTAAGAGAATCTGTGAACACAATTATTTTCTTGAAACCAAGCTGTTGGCAGACTTGCAACCCAGTTTGAATGGCTGTTAATTCCGCTTCGAGCACCGATCTTTGTCCTATTTTCTTGTGGAAACCCACTATCCATTCTCCCTTGCTATTTCGAATAACACCGCCGCATGCCGCTTCATTGAGGGAGTTCCACACCGAGCCATCCACATCCACTCGCACTTGCTCTTCACTAGGTGGCGTCCATTTCTCCTCTTGCTTACTCCCTCCATGAAATATCTGATGTTTGAAAGCTTTATTGATGACACATTCCATGAGTTGATTATAACACCTCTGAATTATGTCATTTGAAGAAATGGATTTTCGTTCAAATAAAGCACTGCACCTCGCTGTCCACAACAACCAGCAAATGCTACTGAAGGTTCTTGTCCATTCCCATGTGAGTGACCTACCACGACCTGGGTGATTTCTTGCATTCCATCTTAACCATACCTGCAAATCACCAGAAAAAAATCTAGAAAACATGTTAGGTTTTAAAATACTTTGCCACACATCTCTTGCTTTTCTACAATCTCTCAATATATGTAAGACACTCTCCTCACTGTGACACTCAAAAGGACAGAGATTTGAGTTTGATAGTCCTCTTTGTGCTCTGAGTACATTAGTAGTGAGTCTCTCATGAGTAACCCGCCACATGAATGTTTTAACTTTCTCAGGTATCTGCCATTTCCAAATCTGATTCCATAAGGGATTATGCTGCTCTGTACTTCTACAAGTAATAAAATTATAAGCAGACTTTACCGAGAAATTCCCATCAGCTGCTGGCCTCCATCTGAAAACATCCTTAGATTGTTGTGACGGTGGATTAACTCTCTGGAGAATATTGATAACATTCTCCGGAAGATTACCACACCACTTATCAACATTCCATCCCCCACTGGGAAGGATGTGATCTTTAACCATATCATTTGCACAAATCTGAGCTCCATCAGTAACATAGAATATGAGTGGTTGATTCATGGGTGTCCATACATCCCACCAAAAACTGGTATTTTCACCACTCTTTACAGTCTTGCCAACCCCTTCCATAAATTCATTCCATACTTTAGAAATTGATCGCCAAGCCAAAGATGCAACCCTCTTCTTTACCACACATGGGATTTCACTGCTCCCACACTTATATTTAGCCTTTAGGCATCTTACCCATAGTAACTCAGGTTTTGTTAAGAGCCCCCAGCAAAGTTTCATAATAAAAGCTTTATTTTGGTTCCAAAGATTTCTGATCCCCAAGCCCCCATCTTCTTTGTCTTGCTGAATTCTATCCCAAGCTATTAAGTGCATTTTCTTAGCCTCTGCATCCTGACTCCATAAGAAATTTCGGCAAATTTTTTTAATCTCATTTAGTGTACCCTTTGGGAGGAGGGAAGACTGCATGTAATAGCTTGGAAGAGCTGAAAGAACAGACTTAATAAGAATGGTTCTTCCCGCCAAACTAAGATGCCTACTCTTCCACGATGACAACCTTTTCCTGGCTTTTTGAATCAAGGGGGAGTAAGTCGAGTGTGTGACCCGAGTATGTATAAGGGGAACACCCAGATACTTCCCCAAATTAGCTGTAATATTAATGCCAAGACATTGGCTTAATTCCACTGCCCTGTTAAAATGAATATTTCTTGAGCAAAACATTTTAGATTTCTCTAGATTGACACGATGCCCCGAAACTGCACAAAAACTTTCCATAACCTCTTTCATTAGCCCCATCTGTTCTATGGAAGCCTCCGAGAACAAAATCAAATCATCGGCAAAAAATAAATGAGATATGAAAGGCCCTCCCCTTGAGATTGGAAGAGGCTTCCATAGTTTCTCTTCACATTTGGATCTTATGAGGTGACTCAGACGTTCCATACACAGCACAAATATGTAGGGACTCAAAGGGTCACCTTGTCGGACACCACGTGAAGGGTAAAATTCATCAGTCTCTTCACCATTCCATAAAACTCTCATGGAGGCTGTAGAGATACATGCCATAATAAGATCCAAAATGTTTTGATGCAACCCAAGACGTTGAAGAGTGTCCCTAATGAAATCCCAATCCAGACGATCAAAAGCTTTCTCCATATCTACTTTAATGGCCACATATCCTTTCTTCCTCTTATAGAATCTCATGGAGTGAATAGCCTCTTGGGCTATGAGTGTATTGTCGCAACTCATTCTCCCCTCAATGAAACTGCATTGTTCAGGACCCACCAACTTATTCATAACACGCTTGAACCGGGTAGCAAGAATTTTGGTGACTATCTTGAAACTAACATTACATAGCGAAATGGGCCGAAACTCTTTAAGCACACTCGGGGTATCCACCTTTGGTATGAGTACTATATTGGTCTGGTTTACCTCTCTAACAAGACTAGGCTCTTGAAAAATCTTTTCTACCATTTCACTAATTTTCCCTCGAATAATGTCCCATTGAGATTGGAGAAAATAAGCCTGTAAACCATCCGGACCTGGGGCTTTGAAAGCACCCATAGAAAATACCGAATTTTTAATTTCAAATCTATCCACCGGTCTTGAAAGCCAATATAAATCATCCTCATTTAGCGCTGGAAAATTAGCCATCCAATTTGCCGGGTCATTCAAGCTTCTTTCTTTCTTATATAGATTTTGGAAATAAGCAGATGTCATTCTCTTCAAACTTTCTACATCTTCCACCCAAATCCCTTCATCATTCATCAAGGAAGAAATATGTTGTTTCTTTCTCTTTATCATCGTTGAAGCATGAAAGAATCGAGTATTATGATCCCCCCACTGAATCCAATTGCTTCTTGATTTTTGGAACCATATAAGTTCTTCTTGACTTGCCAATTTTAAATACTCCTTCCATAACTTCTCCTCAAGTTTTCTAAGTCCGGTTCTTCGGTTTCCTTGCCTTGCTTTGTCAATGCCTTCAAGACGCCGAATTAGTTCTCTCTTCTTCTTAGCAATATTACCTACTCTTTGATCATTCCATGAAGCCGCAGCCTTCTGAAAATAATCCACACCCTCTTTCCAACATTTTTGCTCCCACGAGTTTTTCACTAGATCTTTAAAGTCATCTTCAAGAGTCCAAGCCACTTGATAAGCAAAACGTTTGCCCCTTCTTTCCATTTGATCAATAGGATTCGAATCAACTATTATCACACGATGATCAGATTTGTATTTTAAATCATGAGTCACCTTCATATTTGGATAAGAGGAGAGCCAAGCTAAATTTTGGAAAACCCAGTCAATTCTTTCTCGGAGACCAGACCTTTCCCATGTAAATCTATCACCCTTGAAACTTGTTTCCAGAAGCCCTGTATCATCAATGCATTGATTGAACTGAAGCATTGAAATTTGGTTTGGAGGACTCCCTCCTATTTTGTCCCCCATTGACCTATATGCATTAAAATCACCTAGAACAACCCATGGCTCTGTTGTATTTTCTGCAATAATTCTCAGAGAGTCCCATAGAGCAGTTCGTCTATAGTGATTTGTTTCCCCATAAATTGCTGAGAGAAAACACCTGCGTTTAGACTTCACTGCCATAATTTCAACATGAAGAATTTGAACATTTGAGTAAATATATTCCACTTTAAAATCAATGTTATTCCATAAAATCCAAATACCTCCCGCGAAACCATTTGCCTCAACTCTAATCCAATGACTATATCCTAAACGGATAACAATTTGATCTGCCCTTTTCCCACTAACTCTTGGCTCAAGAAGACATAAGATATCAACTTTATTTTTTCTCACAATATCTCTAATAATATTGGGGAAGGACCGGCTACCAGCCCCCCGACAATTCCAAGATGCAATTATCATTTCAATAAACACAGATAATTATGGAGCAATAAAAGACTTACTAGTTCAGTCCACCTCCCTTCATCTCTTCATCATCCTCTTCACGCAAATCAGCACTTTCCGACAAAGAGTCTTCCAAAAACTCCTTTGCATCATTGAAAATTGCGTCATGAGGGTCTGGTGGCTTTGGATTCTGAGCTACCATTGCTTCTTGTGGAGAGCAAGTCTCATTTTTTTGCATCATTCCGCCTTGAATATACATTTCTGGTGATGGAATATTGACTTCAAGCCCACAATTATTTGCTTTCTCATGTTGAGTTAATTGTCTATTCAAGCCCACGTTTTCTAGATGACCTTGGACCACTTGGTGGGCCCTTTGTCCTTGTTTACTATTTTCCCCCCCTTTACTCAGATTACCCACTTGCATTAATTCATTCTCCTTTAAATCCATACCTTCATTTCTCCCTGGCCCAGCTACAGATCTCGGCCCATTTAGTGGCTTGACTTTCTCCATCTCCATTAGCTTAAATTGGACATTACGTTTAGATCCTTCTAGACTCCCTAGATCACCTTTTTGTTTTTTCCTCTGCAAAGGCGCCGTATTGGAAGCCCTTCTTTTGTCATAAATCACCATCTCCTTTCTTCTATTGTCAGACGCTCCATGCTCCATTTCAATGCCTTGAAGAGGGTCAAAACTTGCAGGTTCAGCTTCTTCCATGTCCTCAAGTACTGCAAATCGGCTTGACCGTACAAAAGAGGCCCCATTTTTCACATTTTTCCCCAAGTTTGCAGGTATACTACTTACCCCTTTCTGATCTTCCCTCCTCATTACTCGGGCTTTATTATTTCTTGCTGATATCATCCATGGACCAAAAGTATCTGTCACATCACCATCCTTCCTCTCCGGTGACCCCATCGGTGTTTGCACCTCCGGCACAGTTTTCTCCATTTTCCCCAAGTTCTCGCTGCAAGTAGCCTTCCATGGACATGATTCTTTTCGATGCCCAAACCTCCCACATCCGAAACAAATTACTCCCAAACCTTCATACATTACATTAAACACCTGCCCTGCATGAATGACCCTTGGGACCAGTTTTTTTGTAAATCTAGCTCAACACATATCCTAGCAAACTTACCTCGTTCTACTTTAGCGTTGCTAGGACCGAAATTGTCTAGTGTGTTGAAATCTACTTTTAAAGTCCTTCCTATTCTGTCACCAAGTCGTGAGATGAAATGATTGTTATAGCAATACATTGGGATATCTGGGACTCTTATCCATGTAGCTGCTCTTCTTAGGGGATTTTGGTAAGGGTTGAAATACGGTGTCCACCGTTGAACAAGAACACAGTGTTGCTTCACTGTCCATGGCCCTTCATATAAGACCTTCCTATAATGATGTTTCCAATTCTCAGTATCATTGAAGCGCAAGATAAAATAATTATTTGGGAGATCAATTAGTTCAAAGTTTGAGAAACCCCACAGACTTCGAAAATGTTCCCTGAGAGTAAAAACATTGAATCTTCTGCCCAGAACAGTAAGAACAAGTGAATAATTCCAGGGTTGGCACCATTCATTAAATTCTTCATGAGACATAGGAATTGTAGGATATATTTCCATTAATTTCTGAACTTCTTCTGGTGTTTCAGGTAGGTCCCAGCAGATGTCTCTATCATCATTAAAAAGCTCTTCTTCTTCCATTGGACTCGCACCATGAGCAACTCCATTGTAACCCATCAATGATGCCTTATACGAGGGAAAGGTCTTGGTTACAGCACACTTTCCATCTGCTTCTGCACCAGTTTCGCCTTCACAGTTCTTATCTTCCATGCAATCATCCATGACTTCCAACGATCCATCTTCTACTTTCTTTTTCTTCCTTTCATTTTGCCCTTCACATGGTGGTCGATCTGGTGGAATCTTTCTTTGGCTTGGTTCTGACATCAACCCAGAAAGTGAAAACAAAACAAGTTAGCGTGATTCCCAAGAGAGAGAAAAACTCTAATCGACTCAGCAAATCCTCTCTGTCTTTTTTTCCTTTTTGGTGAAATAGTTTTTTGCACATATTACACTGCACGCTGGTTTATTAAGAACGAACGGTGAAAGTAATAGTAACCCCAAACAATAAAATAAAGGGACAGTACAATATAAACGCTACATTGAGATAGATAACTTGCATTAGGAACATAAAATACATGATTTTCACTAATAAACCAAATGATTACATGAAATCAGAAACAGGACATAGCTAAAACAACATAAGTAAATGAACAAACAACAAACCACTGGGAAGAGAACATCATTACATGACACTAAGCAACAACTTTTACTTTAAGCAATTGCCGTAGCTAAAGCCCAAAAGGAGATGACATGGTAAGGATTAAGTAGTAGCCTTAACCACAGACAAGGCCAAAATCAAGAAGCCTAAAGTATCAACTGGAGCATAAAACACAGAGACACAGAAAACGCAGACCTATATACTTGCAGCTGCATAAATCAGTTGGGACAACTACTTTTCCTGCTTTATGACCTTCAGAAGTCTTTCATCAGTAGGTGCTTTGACAGCAAGTTGAGGATTATTTCTTGGATCTTCCCTAGCAACAACCCTTTTGACATTGGTCCTTCTTTTTCCCTTGGCTGGAGCTGGAGTTACATCCTGGGTAAGATCCATTATGTTGATGTTTTCTTTGTTGCTAGCACAAGAACTCAATGGAATGGACATGTGGACAACATCATTGATATCCTTAGCTGACTGGGAACCAAGAGAAGTAACCGGAGCAACCTCTTCCTGTTATAGCAAATGGAATAAAAAATGGTTAGCCATCGCGCAAGTCCGCACATGAAAAGTAGGTCAAGCAAGCATGCACAACCTTGTCCCCAAGATTTATAGCACCTGAAACCTGCAAATAAGAACACAAAAGAAATCAGAAATTGATGGCTCCGGTATATGTAGTAATCTGGACAGAATGATTAAATGAACAGGATTAAGTATGCCGATGAAGGCACCACACAAACCTGTGAAGAAGCTTCATTAAATTGTTGTAGTAGATCTTGGCAAATAGTATAGTGAGTCACGCTAACACTTGAAGTTGGATGCTTCTTGTTGTACTCATTAATCTTCAGCCTAAGTACCATCCTCTTGCCAACTGGGTTGTCTAACTCATCCGGAAAATCATACTCACGTTCCTCCTGTTGAAAGGACAGAAAGAAGTGTGATAAGAATCAGAACAGTAAGTCACATCTCTTTCCAAGTACAAGAGATGGAGAATGAACCTGGTGGAGTTTGAACTTCATTTCTTTAGCAGACTTCCCTATCAATTGGGCTGCAAGTTGGTCCCAAAAAATGACAGAAATAGAACCTGTCTCATCTTTAACTGTGTAGTGAACTTTCAACCTGAACATTCAAACACTTCAGTGAAAAAGGAGCCAAAGCACACGGCAATAATGTATAAACTGAGATGAATAACAAATAAAACACTACTTAGGCTCAACAATATCTGGCTTCTTTTTACATCCACCACAGTAGATAGACAAATTATCTTGTCTAGGTTTGGCGGAACACTTGGCGCAACCATCGTACATCCAACCAAACCTCGTTTCCAACTTAGATATCTCACAATTTATGACGAAGGATTCACCCTGCAACATACATGCAAGTCAATAGACATGTGATGAGGACACACCAATGTAACAAAGATTGGACGATAAGCATACCACCGATTGATCAAGAACCTCAGAAATTGTCAATGTGGCATGGTTATTGAATGAGCTACCTCCAGAAGGTTGTGATGAATACTTGGGCATAGGATCGGTGTATGTTACCAAAACAGGGGTGGTAGCTTCCTTTGCACTAAGAAAATGCACAAAGTAGCAAATGTTAAAGAATTGGGGAAAAATATGTTACAAACTGTAGGGAAGTGAGATGAAGAGGTTCAATGATGTAATAGGAACATAGGCAAACCTTTGAAGCATATTCTTGACCTCCTTGATGGCCGGATTGAAAGAAACTCGAGTGGCATTGAAGGAATTACATAGTTGTGGCTTACCTGTGAAATAACAGGGAAAGAACAAAACAACAGTTGCAAATTAAGATAGAGCGGAGGCGTGAAATTAAAGTCCCAAACATCAAAGAAGAATGAACCATCATCAGAAAATCCAATGCGAGCAAGGTTCAACACAATGGCAATGGGACTGTTAATATTTTGAAGCTGGCACATGTAGGCATCCGAGGCACAATCATTAAACAGAATGCAATCAACATCATTATCCCTGAGATAATACATGAAATTTTGATCAATGAACCAAAACGTGGTAGACATATCACCAAAAACGCATGAACAATATTATCATACTCTAGATCAGTCAAAACCATCCGAAGCTTATTTTTTGTCTCAGAATCCTTCCTGTACTCTTCAAGTGCTCCGATTGACTTGACCAGGGCAATAACGTCTGCAAGAACAGTAGAAGCATAACTAATATATTGAAGGAATCAAGCAAAAATGTAGCAACCATTAGGCAGTAACATCTGGGCTTAGGCAACTACATTGAAAGGTGACAGGGAACATACCAATCAGGTAATCGACGTTGCTGTCCTCAGATATGGCCAGAATGCTTGGGATTGTGAAGAATTTGTAAGAATAGTCAGGAAAATTCATGGTCTTCGCCACAACATGGGTTTGTGGAGTAAAGGTAAGTTTGAATGGATGAGTTGAAGCTTTGAATGGGCTGTCATTCGAAGAGACAACAAAATTAGCGAACAAATAAGTTTGTCCCTCACTAATGGTTGTCCTATACCGATCATGTAGCCCCTTGTTCAGGACACTGCCTTGAATATTGTTACCCTACATAATATAGCGAACATGTCAGATGAAAAGAAAATAGGATGACAATTGGTAAGGTACCAACTGGAGCATCTCACAAAATAAGCAAAACAAAACAATGAAGGATACATATGGCATACCTCTGCATCTGCCAACAACATGCAAATACAGAAAAGATCAGACGGAGATGCCTTGTGGAAGACATTCCATTTCGTCAAAACCTGTACCACAATTGTCCAATGGTCAGTTCCATCATACACTTCTTTTAGCGAAGCAACACGAGACATTGTGAATAAAAAATGAACACAATCACAAAGAAAGAAGTATAGGTGTTTAGGTTATGATTGTGTGAATATGGGAGAGATGGCAAAGAAGTTATATAGGACACATAAGGCATGTAATAGCGGGAAAACAGAGAAGTTCAAATCTGGCGTTCCCTCCAAAACATGGACAGTAAATCTGTTATAGGGAGAAAGAAGAGTCCAACGTGAAGTTCCCAGGGGAGCAATAACCACGAGGCATAGTGAGGGTAAAGATTCACAAAAGAAAAGCAATTTAATTTAAAATCAATTTAATTAAGAGTTTAAGACCCACTGACGCTGAGAAACTAAAAGAAGTGCACAGAATAAAAGGGGAAGTATGCATCAGGTCCCGAAATAGCATTTCATAAATTACCAAAGACACCCACTTGGTTCAGTATGACTCAAAAAAGGGAGACACTTCTATATCTCATTGAATGGTTCATTATTTGAAGAAGAGACTGGCCGAAAAAATGTATAGTGGTTTTTGATGGATTAGTATAAATTCACAGAAAAGGCAACTTACATATAAAAAAATGCAACAAAAAAAGAGCCACGTTAAAACCTATGATAACACATCAATAATTACAGCACACACAAGGTGTAAAATGGTAAATTTCATATTAAATTAATTAAATTAAATGACACCATATCAGATACGGATGCCCACAGTTTCGTGATGATCAAGCATTGGTAACCTCACTGAGAACACATAAAAGCAGTGGGGGTAAAATGGGGGAGGCGACTGTGGATGTTGAGGCATAGGGGGGTTACTGTGCACCAAACAGTCTCATATGGCAGAGAGCAGCTACTTCAGTTCTCATCTCTGTGCCACCCCAATGCTGTCACAAGTATGCACATGGTTTCTCTACTTAAAAAAATGTAATAAATTGGGATTGTACTTTTTACAACATGTCTGATTCATTTCTCACAATCATCTCCAATGACTTGCCTATGTTTGTGATAGTAATATGTATTAAAGGTCAAGTTTACCCTTAGAGATTGTAACGTACGAGAAGTAATTACTCACAAGTATCAATTCAATATATAACCTCAAAATGAGAAATTATATGTTAGACAACATGTATCCTACATCAGTATAAATGATTCCTACCACATAGAATCCTGATTTCCTTTTCATACCTCACTGATCATAGCTTCCTTTGGTTATATATATCACAAAAGGCTACATGTATTACTATCTTTGCCACATAATCTACTTTGATTCTTATACTGCCAACATTAAAAAGTGCATATTCCTGTTAGGTCAATTGGGGAATAAAGGCTTCAACTTGGACAAAGACCAAGAAATACAACCAACTTTAGCAAAAACAAAGATCAAAGTTAGCACACACCGTCCTTAATTAGGTAATGTCTAACCAATTGGCTCATGTATTGTTGCATTTATATATAATAGATACATATAGTGTATAATGAGGGGAAATAGCTTTCACAACAATAAGAAGAAAAAAGATGACAGGAAATAATGTTTTCATCATAAACTTTTCAGACTTTAGAGTTTCTCTCTTTCATTAGGACCATATAGTTAAAATTAAATTAAATAATAGAGTATGTTCACCCAAACTATGATACATAAGAACAATAATTTCTTTGCCTGAGTGTATAATGGCCTATAGGTCATGACGAAATCAAAATGACTGCCACATATAGTAAACCCCATCCCCAAGGGGACCAATCTCAAGAAGAACAAAAAGATAAGAGAAAAGGGGATTAGATGCATAGGGTGGCAGAGAAGGACAACTCCATCACAAGAAAAGATACGAAAACACAGAAATAGGCATTGCCATAGAAACAGAAGAAAGTGTCAAAAAACATGACAATACACGCTGAAGAACACAAACTTGGGCATCAAGTATAATTTATGAACAAAAAAGAAAGGGAAAAGGGGATTAGGTGCATAGGGTGCCAGAGAAGGACACCTCCATCATCATGAAACGTGGAAAATGCCACAGACATATGATGGGAGGAGCTGGTATTATTGGTGAAGGGGAAAGGTGAATTCCTTATGGGGGAGCCACAAGGTTTGGTAGCAAAAGGACAGCTACCTCCATTAAATAAATTTGCCTTGTCCTATCATGATATGAGGATAGCTGGCTTAACATGAAAGGCATACAAACATAACAAAACACACTTATTGGCAAAAGTATATATGGCTCTCAGAACGCCTACTACATAAATAGAGACATCAAAATGGCTGATAAAAAATGTAAGCCTCATCGCGTAGCCAACAAAGTGCACTGATTGAAGTTAATAAAAAGCTCATAAATAATATTTCCATCATCAACTTTCCAGACTTAAGAGTTTCTCTCCTTAATTAGGGCCATATAATTAAAATTAACTAATAGAGTATGCTCACCCAAACCATGATATCTAAGAAAAATGGTGCCACATATACTAAACCCCATCCCCAACAGCCCAGAGGTTATGACAGAATCAAAGTGACTGCCACATGTACTAAACCTCATCCCCAATGGGACCAATTTCAAGACGGAAAAAAAGATAAGAGAAATAGGGATTAGATGTATAGGGTGGCAGAGAAGGATATCTCTATCACAATAAAAGCCACAAAAACACAAAAATAGGCATTGCTATAGAATCAGAAGGTGTCAAAAAAAACATGACAATGCACGCTGAACAACAAAGACTTGGGCATCAAGTATAATTTAGGATCAAAACATAAAGGGAAATGGTAATATGATGCATAAAGTGCCAGAGAAGGACACCTCCAGCACGATGAAATGTGGAAAATGCGACATACATATGATGGGAGGAGTTGGTATTAAGCATGAAGGGTAAAGGTGAATTCCTTATGGGGGAGCCACAAGGTTTAGTAGCTCAAGGACAACTACCTCTATCAAATAAATTTGCCTTGTCCTATCATGATATGATGACAAATTTTTTAACCTAAAAGGTATACAAACACAACAAATCACACCTACTGGCAGAAGTATGTATGGCTCTTAGAATGCCTACTACATAGCCTAATAGTCATTATGCCCTATGACCAACTTCTGTAGGGAAAATGTTAGGGCCTGTAATGAAATAGGGGAAACTTGAGGTATGAAATGACAAACAACCATGCTTAAATAGGAGACATATAAAAAATGGAACTATTACGCTGGTGAGAAAAATCCAATCAAAAAACTGACCCCTATAAATTTCACCACACAATACAATACAGCCACAGTCAATCGGCAACGTTCTTGTCGGCAACAACCTTGTGAGAGCAAATGGAATACAAAATGTCTGAGCTCCAAACATTTTGTGAGGAAAAGTTGAGAGAATTAATCAGTGAATGGAAGAAAAGCAGGGTACGAGTGATATCAGTAAAGTGCGGGACACTCGGTGTCTCAGAAGAATATACCATTGAAAGAAGATACCACAATTATTTCGTATACATACCTCATCATAATCAGTATCAACTAATGGAAGGTGTATACGAAACAGTGAGACCCGAAATTTATGTTTCAGAGGAAAGGCCCACCCGTGTGGGTTCCATACGCTAGATGCTGCCTGAGTACGACCTCTTGCGAAGCTTCTACTACATGTTCAAGGGAGAAGGAATGAGAAACCGCTATTGGGACGAAAACGATCTGTCACTTCCTGAGAATAACATGGTTGTAACACCTCAAAATTTTTAAGAGAGAAAATAAGGGAATATTTGGAATTTTGGGGTATTACTCTAATTTTAAAAAGTCTTATAAATAAATTTGGACACCAAAATATATCTGGATAATTTATTTAAGGACTAAATTTGGATTAAAATTTATTGGGAGTGGTAATTAAATAGTTGATGGAAGGGTAGAATGGGAAAAGGGTGAATGGTATATGGTAATTTTGAGGTGAATCAAGGGTAAAATGGTAAAGTTTTGTCATCCTTATCCCCTTCAAATATATACATGTGATGAAATAGAAATTATATACTTCCTCTTCACCGTCTCTCTCTCACTCTCAATACTCTCTCTCGTTCTCTCATCCCTGTCTCCCTCATTCTTTAGCGTCGGACGGCGGGTTTCGGCCGGAATCAGTGGCAAACGGCGGAGCAAGGAGGAGCAACACGCATAAGACATTGAAGCCAACCTTGGGTAAGCTTCTTTTCCTCATTTTCCTTCTCTATTTCGCTGATTTCGGGTCTGAATGGGAGGAAGAGGACTTCGAAATTTGGGAAATTTACAAGCTTCTAATCCCATAGAACTGAAGCTTAGAACCTGGGTAAGAGTATTCCTAAAGTGATTTTGTAAGGGGATGAAGTTCAGGGGTTGATTTTCGTCGATTAAGGCTTCGGGTACTGTTCACCTCGATGCCATTTTCTGATTTCAGAGCTTCCTTGCTTTGAAGCTTAGTTAATCTTGTTTAGGAGTAGGATTAATGCTATAATCGGACCTTGTATGTGAATATGTGAAACTTAAAGGTTTCTTGAAAATTCTTCTTTCTTCCCCTATTCTCTGTTCTGCCGTCGGCGATAATGGCTAGTGGTGAAGAAAAATTGTATCATGATTAAAGGTTTAATCTCCTTGTCTAAGTTGTTTGATAGTGTTAGAAAATAAGTGTTCAAATTCCTTTCCTTCTTGCTGGTTGTTCGGCCAGATTTCTTGTTCTTTATCTTTGGGTGATGCTGAACATGTTTTAAATGGAATTGGTATATATGATACTCTGAAAATGTTGGTGGTTGTTGATTTAATCTGATTAGTAGTTGTGTTGGTTGAATCTTTGTTCTCTGTTTCCTGTTCTGTTTTGGCCGAGTGGTTGGGGGAAAAGTTTAGAGAAAATTGGCTTCTATGTCTCTAATTAATTGATGCACATAAACTAAGATGCTATGATGGTGAAGTTGGAATTTAATTTAATGATGGCATATTTTGTATGTTTGATTTTTCTAGTTTAGGATAATTGAAATTGAAAGGGAATTCTTTTTATGAGAGTGTTATGTGTGTGATGTTATTGTGATTGAGTGTTCTTTCTGTTCTTTTGTTGGGCTGACTGGTTTAAGAATAAGAGGAGAAGGGGATTTTAATGTTTGACTTTAGTAAAACTTGTTGACAATTATTGATTTGTAATTGAATTATAAAATTATTTTGATTACCCCTTTTCTTTTCTGTTGAGCTGACCAAAAGTTGAGCAGAATAAAGAAAAGAATTTTTAGGAATAACTTAGTAAGAAAGCCTTAAGTTGGTTAAGCTAAAATGGTTTTGTTAGAGATTGCCATGTATTGGTGATCTTGAGGATGTTTGATTGATGATAGGAATGTATGTACTTGTTGTGCTAATTCCTCTGATATGATTAAGGGTTGAAGTTGGTGTTGGTGTGTGGGTGCATTGTACGAATGTTTGTTTATGATTGTGTGATTAGTAACTTAGTTAGAAATCAGGATTTAGATATATATTAAGAATGGGAAGGGTAGTCTCTTAGGAACATGAGAGACGTTGAATGATTCCCAGTTAGTATATAAATACTAAGTTATTATTTATATGTAATTATAGGAGAAGACAGTAGAGTTGAATCTTCCGAACCTTGGGAAGAGGAAGCACCGAGTTACGAGTAAATTGGAAGCCAGGTAGCAGTTTATTTCAGTAACAATTAATTACATGTAAAATTTTATAATATCTGTTGCATTTTAATTGATAAATTCTATTCCTTCATGATTGGAGCTCCAAGGCTTAGGTGATTAGCTACACCTTTGCGAGATTAGTTACGTTTTAGCCTTATGTGCTATAACGAGAAATCCTGCAGGTAAAGCCTCCACTGTAACAAATATATTGTTATTAGTGGTTGGCAGGTGCTTTTAACACACAGATTAATAGGATATGAATTATTGATGGTTGTAAAAGGTTTATAAAATTATTACATGTTAATACGCATATAACAGTTATGGTTAATGAGATAAACTGCATTGAACCGCTGTTTCAGATAAGCTGGAGAAAAGTTGATTTTGGAGAAGGTAAACTGAAGCAAGCAGGAATGCCTGCTAAGATGTGTATAGTTACTTTGCTATTTTGGTTAGTTATTTCAGGGTATGTTTAAGGTTTAAGTAGATAACAAACTTTAAGCTTTATGTTTAATTATTATAAGGTTGTATAATTGTATATATGTAAATAGTAACTAAACCGTACAGTGTATGTACAGGTACGAGGGTTGTCACCCAGATAACCCGCCAACGTACGCAGTTAAATAGTATTTAATCTAGGACCGTATAATTATAGACGATATAAAGAAATGCTAGGTTCAAAACAAGGTTAGAAAAGTATAGTTATCTTAGATAAACAAGTTATTTTAATTGCTTTACTAACCACTTTGATTTATAACGGTTTTCAAATGATCCAATTAGTCTGAAGAGCCGATTTTGATAAAAGTATAATTGAGGTAAGGTTTACAAATAAAAAGTTTAAAATTTTTCGTATTTTCGGCTTCTAATATTTGCAAAAGTGGTTGTAAATCACTTAAAATGTTCTAATATAATAGTAAAAGCTTAGGTGTTACAATGGTGACCAAGATTAGGGCATACACACCACACCTTTTTGTGAATAACTACATGAACATGATACGGGACTACGCACCACACATTCTGGTGAAATACCCCGAAAACCAACACGAACCATTAGTGATCAACGACATGTGGAACGAAACATATATGAAAGTGACACCTTCACGAAGAAGAGGCCACGGACATGTACGATCAACACCCGATCCACCAAGCAATACTCAAGAGGAGATGTCTTCACAATCAGGCCGGTTCCGTGACCGTAACAACACAGAGGAGCATGAGAACGGAAGCCTGACCACGAAGGTGGGAGATGAAGGGAGGATTGTTCTGCCGACAGCGTCAGAGCTTGGAGAAGAGCTGGGCTTTGTGAAAGAGTAAAGCAATTTGGTCCGATTGAAGAGATGAGGCGATGGGGAACTGGGATAGCACGTGTTCTTTTTATTTTACTTTAATTCCCTTTATGAGTCATATAATGTATTGTGACCTCTGCCCTTTTAACTGATATGTTATAGATCCATGAATGAATGGGTATGCTGGGTCCCTTTTGGTATATCTACCACCCATTTTCAATTGAAACCATATTCACATCCAAAATGAAAGGTGAAGCCACCGCCATCATTTTTGCCCACGAAAGAGAAAAAAGACCAACACCATCTTAGAATTGACAACACATTAAAGGGAAATAACTTTTCCCACCAACGCTAACAAAACTCTAAACTAAATTTGAGAGATCTAACTGTTTTATTCCACCCAAGTTCATATTATATCCTAATTATTATAAGACCCAAGAAACTTTTTCAGCCAAGGTGAGAAGTTGCTGATACAAAAATATTCATTTACAACTGGCTATGGGCATCTTTTTTCATTGAAGTTAATTTATCCCACTCATAAAGTAACCTACAATTTAATCACATATGACATATTCTATAATTTGACCGATTAATTTGTTTCATTAACTTCCAGCAGACAAATAAAATTGATCTTATATTTAAAAGACAAAGGAATATTTAATTTCCTCATTGTAGGTGGACCCAGGCTGCAGTAACGATGGTTTCATGCGTGCAAGCTAAGCCAAACGTGAGGTAGTTGTAGAGAGAAGGTGGCGTGTTAAAGGAAGGCACCTTGGAAAAGTGCACAGTGAAGCCAAGTGGCTATAGTAAAACCAAAGCATAAATACAAAAGGGTATATAGGTGTCATAATGACACCAATTTGTTGTGTTGCGTGAACACGTTGTCCTTCACGTGAATGGGTAAGGAATATGAGTTGTGGGAATGTATACCAAAAACTGGTTACTCAACAAAAAAAAGCTCAAGCTAGACACATGCGGAATAAAATAAGGGAACAGTTATTAAGCAAAGGGAAAATAAAACCACCAACCCTTATCTGTGACAATTACTTTACATAATGAGACCAGTAAAGCCCAATTTAAATTATGGCATTT
This sequence comes from Mimosa bimucronata, assembly GCA_037074515.1. Classification (NCBI taxonomy): domain Eukaryota; kingdom Viridiplantae; phylum Streptophyta; class Magnoliopsida; order Fabales; family Fabaceae; genus Mimosa; species Mimosa bimucronata. Next base: position 12,537,744 of record CM073446.1, read on the forward strand.
TGGAATGTGGCCTCGCCTTTTTTAAATGCATTGTGGAAGCCTTGCAAGATGGTTTACTTAAATACATTAACGACCATTGCATTAGATCCAACTGCAAACTAAGAAAGTTTAAAACACGTAAATAATGGGATACCCAAAAAAAGTGTCCCATTCTATTTGGTTAATTATACAATAGACAAACCACAGTGACGGATAACAGTTTCCACAGCACCTTACTTGGAATATTTACAGTATAAACTTTACATGTATATTAAAAAGCCACTAAGCCATCTGTTTGGCAAACTCTCAAATTAACTAAACATTCTATCAATTACATATGTAGCCGTATTTCGACTCTACACCCACCCATTAAACGGCTACATTCAACAATAAATATTTTGCAGGGTTGCCCCTCACATCGATTTGTCTGGAATACTTCGAGCCTCTCTGCAACACCGATCAACCTTTGAAGCAAAGAGCGATGAACATCTGCACCTGCGCGTTTAAAAAAAGGGTAACTACATCTCAACCAGACAAGAAATAAATGAAAACGTTCATAAAGGAATGCTCCTTTGTGCCAGTTGTGCATTTAAATACGAAGCTTTTACACACGCAGACAACAAAATATTCACATACATGAATGTTTGCATACTGTTTCAAAAGACAAAAAAAGGATATCACCCACCCAAGAGTGCAGCACATGTCAAACTCCAACAAAACAAATGATAGTATGCAAACCAAATTATATTTTTCTTATGATGTCTTTTTATTTTGGGTCTTCATCAATGACTCCGGTGAAAACACTAATGTATACCATACAAAAATGTGTACCGCCAAAAATGGCAGAGATTTAAATGGAGGGAGTAAAAAAAAGAAAGACCATGTAAAGGGCCATGAGGAAAAATCAGAAGCAGAAAAGGAAACACAAAGTTTAATGTATTCTTCTGGAAGCTTACCTCATGAACAAAGAAACAAACAACACCCGAAATATGCAAATACAGTACCTTGACCTTCTACCTTAGATGAACTCAAACAAAAAGGGAGAAACAGCGGACCAACAGTGATGACACAAACTGGAATCACCTTTCTGGGCCCGCGGCAATCATCATTATCACCACCAAGGACAACTTCGTTCTACTGCATCTACACATGGCATCAATCCCATCCACGTTGAGAAGAAAAACATAGATCCCCCATGAATCCTTTAATTGTCGCTAAATGCCATCCAACATAAAAGGCACCACCACCCAGCCAGAGGAAAAACCAAAAAAGGGCCGGTCAAACATTGAAGAGGGAGGACCATATAAATGGGAGGTTTTGTGTGGCTTGTGGAAGACGATTGTAATGGGGCCCTCACGGGGAAGCAGGGAACCCTCTAGAAGCAAGATGCAAAGGCGTGAACCACACAAAAGTAGGGTTCCCTTGGGAGCTGCAGAGATATGCACGTGTATGGCCCACTGTAGAGCATAAGAAAGCTTCTGGAAGGAGCTGCTTACCTAGAGGAAAAAGCAGAGGAGTAGGGCCCACTTGGGCCAACACGTGAATGTTGATAGAAGTAGGACCATCGACACTGACAGAGGACATGTTGAAAGGCAATGGTGCAAGGCTGTGAGGCTGACACGGAGGCGCGGGCGGGATTAAAAAACAAAGAAAAATACAAACGGCTCCATGAATAGTAAAAGCAGAGAGGAGCCGACTGTAAGCCACATTGGAATCGGCTAAAAAAGTGGGATATATGAGATATAGGATTATGTTTGGTTTAAAGGACTACTTATTTGGGAGTTAAGTTAAATCTGCTTGTGAGTTCATTAAGGAATTAGAAAAGATTTCTAAGTTCAATTTATTGATAATGTGATCATAAGTGGAATGGATTAGTGAGGGTAAGTAATATTACTTGTAAATGGATTAGTGAGGGTAAGTAATATTACTTGTAGTTGAATAAGGTTGTAAATAATGAACAATGTTGCAGTAAGAAAGATAGGTGCATTAGTATGGAATTTTAAGGATAAAAATAATAAAGTTCTTTGATGTGTTTAAGGTTAAAAAGATAAAAGTGTGTATTGATATGTGATGTCATTTGGTTCTTCAATTTATACTTAATTACAAATGTAAATTATTCGAAATATTATAAGATAAGAACTAAAGTTTGGAATATTGTTTAGTTTCGTTAATTGAGGGTAAATCATATTTGAATCTTTGTTTTAGGATCCCTAACGGCTAAATAATTATTCAAAGTTGTTGTTTCATGCCAGGAATATGTTAGAATCACGATAAATTGTAAAAGCATACACAATTGGCTTCTATTATAGAAAAGCAGTAATCGTTGGGTTTATTATTTAAATAGTATTTTAAGCAGGTGTCTCTATACCTTCCCGATCCTGGTGATCCCGTATCGGTCTCGATTCCAGCCTTCCGGGACCTGGAATTTCCTGTCCCGAGAAATCCCTGGTCCCGGTCCCTGATATTTTTTTTAATATTGATTTTTCTGGGTTCAAGAGGGAGGTTTCTTTAAATTTTAACCAAAAACAATTGGCCCAAGCCCAAATGTGTTTTGCCCTAGTCCCTAAGTGGCCCCTTTTTTATTTTCATAGCTTCCTTCATGTTCGTGCGGCAACCTTCTTTCATAGCAAGGTTAGGAAATTTGACTTTGAAGACTGAAGTTATCCTCATGTCCTTGCTGAAAGAGGCAAATCGCACAAGTGGGGGGGTGAATTGTGCTTTTCAGAAAATTAAACTTTAAGACATAAAGTCAATCCTTTATATTGGTTCGGCTAAACACTGCCTACGTCCAGTTCTCCAACTCCTCGTTGGGTTCCACTAAACCACAGGTTTTACAATACAGGGTTACCTACCAACCTTTACAATCACAGAGCTTTAGACTTCCTCTAAACGCTCCCCCTTACAAGTTGTAAGACTACAATCCTGTTCTAAAATCCCAGATTTTAGAACAACCTCAAACAGTAGAGGATTTCAATAAATGAGTTCACTAAATGATCAGATTTTGATAATCACTGAAGTACAATTAAGCTCACTAAGAATAATAAACTTTTAGCAGAGGATAGATAAGAGTAATGAATGTAAATTTGTCAATTCGTTCTCTACTTCATAAATGCTCAAGCTTTGGCTTTTATATGACGTCTTTGTCTTCCTTGAAACTTTCATCTTTGAATCCGTTTGAATATTGTCGTTGGAAGCTCCTAGCCGTTGGCATTTAATGCTGGTCTTTATCTTAGTCATCTATCTTCTCTTACTTCATTTAATTCTTGAAGAAGATGAGCTATGAGAGATAGGCTGTGTTTACCAACTACCTGCAACATTGTACTTGTGTAGCAGCTTTTTCAGTAGCACTAGTATCTCATCCTATCGCTAGCTTCATAGAATAAGTCCTGCACTTAGCTTGTTAGGTAAAGAAGTATTCATGTGAAGCACAGTAGGTGTTATCGCTAGAATGATTCATTATTTCAGTGTATACAGATAATTTATTGGCTATCTGAATGTCTTTGTTTCAGCAAGAGATTTCATTATCGATAGCTAAACTCATTATCGCTAGTAGCCATGTTGATGAGGGGTTAACTCAACTTATTTGAATATCTAAGTGTTCTGCTATCGCTATCTATTCATGCTATCGCTAGTGCCTATGTCTTTTTGTCTGTTATGAGTCCCTAGCGATAGAGATATGTTCTAGAGATAGTGGTATTTTGTTCTTTGGTTTAGACTAACCCAGACTATTACATTTGCGATAGTGAAGTTCTTAGCGATAGAAATTTTTGTCTAAGTTTATTGCTAAGACTTCATTAGCTATTATTATTTTTATCTCTTTACTTGTTAGCGATAGGCTCTTAGTCTAGTGATAGTATATCTGTTATCCATAGAACCTGATTAACGTTTAGATAACTTATATTTTTCCTTAGTCACTTCCCTTAATTCTTTTCTGACTAAGTTATATTTTTATTTGTTCATTTTACTTATGCTATCTATAGGGTCCAGTCTTTATCAAAACTTAAGATTTCTAACACTTGCCGAGCAGTGCGCCTCTGCATCCCAGTTGAGCTCATTATTCTTTATCTCTCTACAATGTTTTTGCCTTGGAAGAAAGAAGAATGAGTAAAAATAATTTTGATTTATCCCTGTTCTCGTCATTACTCATAACAGTGGATCGAGAAATCTTGGGTGCACGGATCTTCCCACGGTGGAGGAGAAGAGGTGAGGACTTTTATGAATCCCTAATTTCCGGGTGTCTTAGGCAGCTTTGTTTGTCTATTATCATCAAATGAACTCAACCTTGGTCAAATCCTTTCATACCATCTCTGTTTACCTTGCTTTTTCTGAATGGGATGTATGAAAAAAACAATTTTTTTGAGCCCAAACACGGGAAATCCCGGTCCCTTTCTCGGGATTTCCCGGTACTACCGGAACCAGGACTCAATCTTAGTCCTGGCCTCCTTCTAGGAAGGGATCCGGGAGTGGGGATTCCCAGTCTCGGACTTGGACACCCCTGATTTTAAGATTAGATTTTGATTATTGCTTTAATGTTTTCCAAACACTAAACAAGCAACTTAAATTATAGAAGCATGTGACTTAAAATGTTAATATATCTTTACATGTTCTAAAGTATTAATCTTAATATGGATTTAGAGTTAAGAATTAAGAATTGACTAGTATTCATACTTTGTGAATGTTTAAGCTTTTGTTCAAGGAATAAAGATGATTAGTGGTTACACATAATTGATATAAGTAAGGTAAATAAGGGCTGTTGGTATTTGTCAGTTTATTAGTTGATTGAGCTGACTTTTGTTGTTTTGAACATTTTCATAGTGTAACGACTTTAGTTGTGCGTGTTTAATGAGGTAACAAATAGTGATGAAGTCAGTATGAGCCTAGTATCTTATTCTCAGTATTTATTTTAGGTTGTTATTTTTCTTAATCACATTGCATTGTGGAAATCTAAATTTTCTGGTAATTGATTATTACTAGTTGATGAAATGATGAAATTGACGCATGATTTTTGTTATTACTTTGGGAAATTATTGAGAGACTAATTTAATGTTAATTGTTTGATGATTGTTGTAACAAATCGTCCCCTAAACCCACATTAAACCACCCATAATCAAATTTAAAATTGTTTTATAACAGAAGAACTTTGTTAGGGAAAGGAATTAACTTAACAAAATTAGCTGACATAGTTAGAAAAAGACTTTCCATAAAGGTTTCCATTAAAAACATTTACTACGGTCTAACTACAATAGAAAAGAATTTTTCAAAATAATAATAAAATCTTTCATAGTTAGAAAATTTTAGTCTTATCAAAAGGTAGTCCATGTTAGAAAAGAATTTCAATAATACCAAAAGCCTAACATGGATAACAAAATCTTACATGTAACATTTATTATCTTAATGTCCTTTTAAATCTCTCACAGCTAAATTGAATTATTTACTAAATGCTAATTATGTTAGGAAAAAGAAAATAACATATAAAAATAACTAACATAGTTAGAAAATGGTTTTCCATAATATATATTATTATAGATTTAACAGTCTAACCATGATAAGAAAAAGAAGGTTCAAATCATAAATAATACCTATCATGGTTAGAAAAAGAAATTGACTTAATAAAGAGAATTTCCATGTTAGAAAAATAAACGAGATAAGTGAAACCATGGTAACATAACATATATATTGTAGTATATTTCATTTCTTCTAGTCGAAGAAAGAATTTTACTGTGACTTGAACTAACATGGATATTTAAGACACACCTAGACATAAATCAGTAATAACAATCCGAATGAATCCCCTTTTACCATGATAGGAAGGAAACTCCCTATCATGGTAAGTAAAATATTCCTCATATTATACACACCTTCATCCTGAAGTTACCAAATTAATCCGATTTTCCCCAATTAAATTCACCATTATCAAAACATAACCTCATTTCCAACTCATTAAATAGTCCATCGCATAATTCCTTATTTAATCCTAACAAATCCATCTCGACAATGCCATACGTCTCAAATGAAATTGGAATCATGACTGTTCTAACAAATAACCAAGCAAAGTTTTATGGAAATGGACTGGTCTCAAAATAACCACAAACAGCAAGGAATCCAGAATACAATATCATGCAAAAATTATACAGCAAATCACAAATTTAATGATTGGGTTCAGTAAAAGCATCACAAAATTATGATCCTAATGTGGCAATACCATCCAATCCCAATGGCCCAGATAACTCACTATTTCAGTGAGAAGTTTTCGGATCCTTCCCTTGACTTCCTGCTCCTTTCCTAGGAACTGTAAAAGTGAGATAAACGGGGGTAGCCCCAAACGCAACCACTAACTACTCATTTACGTGCGATGTGTGCTAGCAAGGTGTCCAGTGGTATAATACATATATATAAAGTTTCAAAACATGCTTATATAACAAATAAATGCACAACAACAACATGTATAACCGCAAATTGGTTCCAAACCATATGTTTCCATAGAAATATGCTGGTTCTAAAACAATACTTTCCAAATCCTTTACAAATTTATTTCATTTCTCCGTAATAATATCAATAAACCCCAAGCGATCGTTCACGACTTGTTGGAAAAAAGCGGAACCACCCAGGGCTCTCTTCCTATTCATGGAACAGAAACGTAGAACCGGCCGGGACTCTCTACCCGTCCTTGGAACCATGATATGGGTCATGAGGGACTTTCTACCCTCCATGAAGCCGTTATATGGTTTAGAAGGGACTCTCTACCTGTAACACCTTAACTTTTACTACTATATTATAATATTTTAATTGAATTATAACCACTTTTTAGTACCGAGAGCCCTAAAATATGGAACATTTTAAAACTTTTCCTTTGTAAATACTGTTCCAACTTTATTATAGTTGGAATGGGCTTTTCGAACTAACTTAGAATACTAAAATCTATTTGTAAAGTTTGGTGGTTATAACGCAATTAAAATAATTAAAATCATCTTAATATCGATCTAGTTTCTAATATTGCCTAGCGTGGCTTAAAAATAAATTAGAGGAACAATCTCGATCGACGATCCTCTTTAACTTTACCTACCATCTTACTGCTTCTCAGTTATATACTTATACTTGTCTTTTTGCTTATCTTTTAGCTTTACAATATATACAAACTAGTCCCAAAAATAACTATCAGAATACACTGTAAAGCAGTGCAAATAATGATAATCTTATTCCTATTATTCTGTGTGCTATCCGCACTTACCCTCCACTAGTAACGATATATATTCATTATCTAATGAAGGTTCTATCTGCAGGACTTCTCGTTATAACATTTAAAGCTATAACTAACTGGTTGGGAAAAGAGGTGGCCAAACCCCTAGACCCTGGAGTACTCCAATTGAGGAATAATAATTGATCAACTAAATGCAACAGATATTGTAAAATGATACATGCAATTTAATAGTTATTGAAATAAACTGCTACCTGATTCTCTTGCTTACTCGTCACTATCCTCTTTCACTTCCTCGTAGTCTGGGGATTCAACCCCACTATCTTGTCCTATAAATATTTATAATAAAAATAGTATATTAATATCTAACTTAGGAATAATAATTAAACGTCTCTCACAGTTCTATTGTACTACCCCCTTTTTTTTCTATTTTTCATACTATTAAATCTAAATTTCTAGATAAATGGTTAATCACACCATTATCAACAAACATTGTACAACCATCAATTAATATACACACAAATACAATTAATATACAAACAGGATAACATAAGAATTTCTTTACATCCTAAGAAACTGGATGCAAATAAGTCCTTAAGTAACCACTCAACTTCTTATCTCCAACCAATTCTAATCAACTTAAAATATTGATTTGGAACTTCCAACAATAAATCACTAATCAACTTCTTCTATTTAATTAATCATATCTTAATTCCAAATCCAACCGTAACACTAATTTAGTCCAATAAATATCATTCCAAGCCACAATTTCAGCATTTCACCTCAAAATACCTTTTAAACCAAAGTCCAATAGACCCAAGAATAACTAATTCACTCCACAGTTTCTTATACTTCATTTCTAATGAATTAATATCATCATTTCTCTTGTACTGCCCCTCAAGCCAGCCGCCAATAATCAAATAAACAGAAAATCATTACTACAATATTACCATCATTGAAGTCTATGATCAGCCACTAATCAAGATTAGAATTTCAACACCTTAAACTCACAATCAACCTCAATAATCACTTCCTTCTCCTATTAATTAATCAATCGTAAGGCTATCCTTCTTCCCTACTAATAAACCAACAACATCGATAATCATTTCTTGCTTAACATTAACAACCATTTTAACTTCCCACTTCTCCTAAATTAATTCCTATTAGATTAACCTCATCATTTCTCCTTTCTTTGCCAATAAACCAGCAGTCAATATCATCAATAAGAGCAGGAAATCATTGCTACATCCTTTCTTGTCAACATTATTAACTATTTCCTAATTCTTGTTTAACAAAATATCATAACATTTCTTTCTCTTTCTCTGAACCAATCAGTCAGCCAGAGCATCAAGAAAACGAGAATTACACAGTTAATAACCCAACACTAATAGTGAACAACTTCAATCTATCTCTCTAAGCACAACAAAATGCCAATAACAATTTTTCCCCCAACCATTCAGCCAAAACAGAGTAGGGAACTGAGGAAATAAAAATCCTACCAACAAACATGGAACAAACACAATGGCCATTTTTCCTTCTTTTGGACGAACAGAACAGAAAACTGAGGAACAAAATTTAGCGACTAAAACTCAAACCAATCACACATATAGCAGAGAGAGGAATCAACAATTACTTTAAGAATTTTGGCTTCCAAAATTCTCTCCTTTCCCTTTCCTCCCTTTCGGCCAAAATAGAACAAGGCAATAAGAGAAGCAAAAATTCATCCATTCCAAATTCCACGAAATCACACATCCAAAGCACCCATTCTGGCCTCTAATTTGCACACACATTAACTCAAACAATTTCCCTTTCTCGGCCAACAAATTCGCAGGAACAGGGCAAGACAATTCGAAGGCGCAGGGGAACAAGAAGAAAGGAAAATTGAATAATTATCATCTAACCTCATCAAGGATTAAAACAAGTAAATTAAATCCTTAATGATTTCCTAATTTCATCACCTTCAGTTATGATTACCGATGGCATGAATCAAGAACAAGGAAGAACAATTTCAAGAAAAATCTCTAAGCTTCAATAACTCCCTAAACAATGAGCTAAACATACTTAAAATCACTCATGCACTCGATTAATCTAGCTTCAGAGCAACAAACACCCAAAATCCCAAATTATTGTTTCGGGTGAACAGTACTCGACGGCATTTCTTTGAGAAATCGGACCAAATCAAGCTTCCTACCTTCAATCCACTTCAAGATTATCCTTGTTCAAGTCTTAGGCTTTAATTTCATGCATTTTGAGGCTTCAAAACCTCACAAATTTCATATTCTTCCCCCCCATAATTCGCTCAAAAACGCGCCCAGAAAGAGAAGAAAACGAGAAGGAATACTCACCTAAGGTTGTTCCAAGCTTCGTGCGTCTTTTCCTCGCCTCGTCGCCGGTAACCGTCGCTGGTCTGGGCCATGGCCGCTGCTGAAAGACGAAGCACGGAGGGAGGAGAATGAGAGAGTGAAGTCGGGGAGAGAGAGTGAAGGAGTGTATGTGTGTGTATATGTGTGTTCGGGTTTGGGGGTGCAGAGAGGAAAAAGGGAAATATAGAGAAATAAGAAATTGAGGACACGTGTGTGGTCCATAATAAAAGAAAGACTGATATTTTTGTTTTATAGGTATTTTACTATCTTGCCCTTCCCTTTACAATTGAAGATATTTTCAACTAGGGGCAGATATTGTCTTTTTTCATTTCCCAATTTATATTTTCTCTTAAATGGTAATTTTATTTACCATTCCCATTCACAATTAAATCTGAAATTTGTCCCAAAATAATTTCTCTAGATATACTTTAATTTCCAGATTTATTTATAAGACTCTTTAAATACCAAATAATACCCCAAGATTCCAAATATTTCCTTATTTCTTATTTTCTAAAATTTGGGGTGTTACACTACCCTTCCTAAACTAAGAGGGGCGCTATTCCTCTCAATCAATTAGTCCATGTGGGTCAACAGGATACCTTATCACGTGATGGCATTATCTCCACATACACTGGTGTCACACACTCACATGCAATTCACTGCAACATACACATGTATGCAATAATCATCAATCAAGCACTTGACCTTCTAGTAATTCCCAAATATATATGCGTATATACGTGCAATCACTTCAAAATCATATGTATATCTTATTTCCAAATATGTCAAATCACAACTTATGACAGTTTCGAAATAATATTCCACTAGACAATTATATCATGAAAATAATAGTTCAAACTTCATTTCTCAATAATCAAAATTCCCAAGTCACAATATCACAAATTGTTGTTTCAAAATCCACTTTTCATATATCATCATAATTATCAACTCATAATACTTAAAATTACTTACTAACACTACACACACACATAGACAAGCAGAAGCGATTACCTGATAGCTAGCACTATTCTCACAATAGTGCAGCTCCCCCGTGCTGACTCCAGACAATTCAACACTACATTGACACCTACAAAAAATCATAATTAATTAACTACCATACAATTCACACATAGAAAATTAAATCACTAACTACCCTTCCCTTTTCTCTTTGTGAATTCCAATTCTATTATTAACCTTTCTTTCTCCTCCATATATCCATCTTCACCTCTAATTGTCCTCACTTAAATTAAATCATAACCCTTTTAATCCTATCCTTATATCCAAAATTCATCCTTAATCTAACTTATACAATTTCAAGCCTAAATATTCATTCTTACAATAACCATTCCTTTAAAACCTTAAAACAATCCTCCCTAAATTATTACTAATCCCAATTAACCAATTCAAGCCTAGGTATCAATCTCTCCAATAACCATTCATCTTAAACTTTAACATTCAACAATCCCTCATAATTCATCAATAATGTCAATTCATAAAATTCAAGCCTAAGAAAAATTTTCCAAACATCCACCAATTATTTTTCAACCTCAAATCCATTCATTAATCCAAAATTTATTTTCTAAACCTTAATACTCAATAAATTCAAGTTCAAGCCTAAAAATATCCCATTTCCCAAATCAATGTCTACACCCAATCTAACCCAATCAATCTCATTAATATTTTTGTTGAGTATAAACTAATCCCTTAATTTCATGATCCAACATCCAACATCTAGAATCATAAAATTACCTACCCAAATTCGCACTTGTTCCAAACTTTAACCATCAATATTTTCTTAGGTGCAAATTACAATCAAACCAATCAATCAAATCTCCTTCTATGACCTTAAAAAACATCTAGGAATCACCAATTTATCCATAAACTCCTCAAATCATCAAAAGCCCCAATTATATTCCCAACATCTCCAAAAATCCAAAAATTTCCAATAATTAGAAAAACCTCTAACAATTAAAAATCTATTCAGAGGAACTCAAATTCAAGGTCCAAGCTTCAGTTTATTAAGCTTAGGACTCCCAGAAATACCAACTTAGACAAGACATGATTTTTCAAATATAGCCAATTAAAAAACTAATGACATAGGAATGTAGAAGATGTAACAGGCAGGAATGCACAAGAGGGGGGTGAATTGTGCTTTTTAAAATCTAATCCTGAGGACAAAAAATACAGTTTATACTGGTTCAGCCCAAACTTGGCCTACGTCCAGTTCTCCAACCTGCAGTTAGGTTCCACTAATTCCTCAAGATTAAATCAGGCTCTTGATAGCCTTTACAAGTGACAGTAAGAACTCCTCTCTTTACTGATCACTCCCCCTTACACTTTGTAAGTTTACACCCTACTCTTAAGATCCCACTATCTTAAGAGTAAATCTCACTTTGAAAGTGAATACAGAATAATTGTTCATTCAATTAAACAGATTATGTTACACACTTAAGAATATGAGAACAGTAAGCGTTGAGAGTATTGAATGCAGTAGATACAGATAATCAATGTGCAATCAATTCTTGCAACTAACTTCTCTTCTAAAGCATTTATAGTTTCTCTTTGAAATATATCCGTTGATAATATGGCTGTTTGAACATGTCAAGAGAGTTGAGTGATCTGGTGACGTATGGAAGATGTAATCTGCTATGCATTTACTCCATTGTACTTGATTTTGCTTTAGCTCATCCCTCTTCTTCTATCGCTGACAGAGTAGGTGAGTTCCAACGGCTCTTTTGATCAAATTGTGTCTTAACGTAAACTTCCTTAAGTAGGTCTGAACAACTCTGTACTTGGAAAGCCAAAAATAGGCTTGTCATTGATTTTGAATATTTCTCATCGTTACTAAGATTACATGCCTCTGATCGATCACAGGGTCTGATGTCTGATCGATTACATATCGATTACCTATAGATTATAGCCTGCATAACTGAACATCAGATTAGAAATTCATGCGCCTAATCGATTACAGGGGAAGCCTGATCGATTAGGCAGGTTTAATCGATTACCCACAGAATGTATATATATTTCTCTAATCGATTACAAACAGATTATATTTATATTACTTAATCTTCTCTAATCGATTACATAGCTCTAATCGATTGGGCATCTTTCTCTTAATCGATTACTGGGCTCTAATCGATTGGGCATCTTTATCCTAATCGATTACATAGCTCTAATCGATTGGGCTAATTCCACTCATCAATTATAGGGGCCTATAATCGATTGGGCGCTATGTGATCTGAACATGATTCATCTCTAATCGATTGGGCTTAAGTCCTTTGACTTGTAATCTATCCCTGATTGATTGGGCAGGACTTAGGATTTTCTATCAGATTATCCCTAAGATATTTCTGTTCTTATCATAGCCCTTCTTTATGCCTAAGTTATGTTTAGTTATCATCAAAACTCATTATTCTAACATAAGAGACTTACGGGATTCCGAAAATGTGCTTAGTTGGCTGGAAAAGCTCTGACTCCGGCACCGGTGAGCTCAAGAAGTTCTGGCCAAAAATAATTTCTATATCCTCCTATAAGCATAGATCGGACCAGAGAATGGAAGGAGGAGGATCTTGGAGGTTGGGGAAGGTGAATGGAGGTGGGAGAAGGCAATTTCCAGTGAGTTTTCACCGGAAAAGCCCCTTCTTTTTCTAAGGTTGTCGGTGGCTAGAAATGAGGGGGGAGAGATAGAGAGACGTCGTGCAGTGATGGGAGGAAGAAAGAGAAGAGAGAAGAGGGACACGGAGGGGAATGGTGTCACTCCGTCGGCGGCGGCGGCGGTCGGAGAGGGTGAGGGAGAAGAGAAAGAGAGAGAGAGCAGAGAATGGAACACTGGGGGGGACTAAGCATGAAGAAGAGGATGAAGGGATTAAAGAAAATGAAAGAGAAAATAATAAAGAAAAAGAAAGGGAAAGCCTAGACTACTAGGCCCTAAAATTTTCAAATAAGATATTTATTTTGAGCTATAATATTTCTTTTACTTCCAAAATTTTACCTACCAAACTCCTTAATTGTTTTCTCCCATAATAATATCTTTTGAACCTAATAATTTTCCCAAATTTATTGCCCTTAAAATGAGGGAGAAACTAAGCCCTTTAAAACCTTCAAAAATACCTCAAATATTCTCATAATTTCCAAATTTCTAATTACCCCACAAATCCTCAATTAATTTCTTGGGATGTTACAATTGTAAATGTTTGTTGATGATTATGTGATTAGCAATTAAGTTAGAAATTAGGATTTCATTATATATATTAGAAATGGGAAGGGTAGAGTTATAGGTAGTACAATAGGACCATGAGAGTCACTGAATAATTATATATAAGCATAGGTATTAATTTATTATTTATATATTACATGTAAATAGGTCTTGATAGTGGCAGAATTTGAGGAGGTCAGTGGAAAGGAAAGGAGTAGGCTCATGATTAAGTTCTGGTATCCAAGTAGCAGTTTATTTTAGTAACAATTAAATTGCATGTATAATTTTGTAATATATGTTGCATTTAATTGGTAAGTTTTTATTCCTATCATGTTTCATATGGAGTACTTCAAGGCTTAGGTGGTTAGCTACCCCTTTGCTAGATCAGTTACATTGTAGCTGTAAATGTTATAATGAGAAATCCTGCAAGTAAAGCCTCCACTAGTTAATGAATATATTGTTATTAGTGGTTGGTAGGACAGAGGGTGAAAATTATCATTATTTGTATGGGTTTATAAAATGTATACATGACAATGCTAGTATGAAAATAACAGTTAATGAAAGAAACTACTACTGGGATTTCCAATGTCATCCCCTCCCCAAACATTTTTCAGTAATGCAGGTTGGGAGAAGCTAGCTGGGAAAGGAGTTGAGCCTATGGGATTAAGGTAGTTTATGAAGAAGCAGGAATGCTTGCTAGTTTAGTGTATTTATAAAATTTTATTTTACTTGTGCTTGATAGAATAATTTTTATTTAAATTATTATTATTCTTATTGTATCCTTCCTCCAGAGGGAGGTCCAACATCAAGCACAAGTGATAGGCTATCAACTGATATAGGCAAGTTATTATTAGTTATATATATGATAGATAATATTACATATAATTAGATATATTAGAATTATTATTATTTTTGGGCTCTCCAAGCACTATCATTAAGGGATAGAACCATAAGAGGGTTCAAGTAATTTAATTGTTTTATGAACCACTCTATTTTATAAAAAATTTTAAATTGTTCCAATTTATCTGAAACGCCCATTCCAATAGAAATGAAGCTGGAATAATGTTTGAAAGAAAAAGCTTTAAATTTTCCTTATTTTTGGGCTTCTGTTATTTTATAAAAGTGGTTATAAATCAATTAAATGCTATAGTATAGTATTAAAATTTTAGGTGTTACAGTACTAAGTATACTCGATTGACCGGTGATTGCACCATATTTTTATACACTTTTCATTGATAAAATCAGTAGATTATTGCATGTTCTTGGGGTAATTGCACCTGATTAGGGTAATTTCTGACTTTTGCACACTTTGTTGGAATTTATTCTAGTCAAGGGCAATTTGGGCATAATTAGCATAAATTATTGTTAACCTATTTTCAAGAACATTTGATGCTACCTCTGGCTTGATTTTACTTGTAGATCATAGAAGAAGCATGCCCAAATTAAGGGGCCAAATTGCAACGAAGAATTCTGGACAGAGTGGAAGAAGAAAGTAAAGAGAAGTACAGAATCATCTGCACTTCGCCGTGGCTTCGCCGCGGCGAGGTCACGGCGAGGAAGAAAAGAAGAGACAGAATTAATGTTGGCTCACCGTGGGTTTTGCCGCGGCGAACCCCTGGCGAACTCCCCCAAGTTCCAGAGTTAATGTTGGCTCGCGGCGAAACCCACGGCGAACTCTCCAGAATCTGCGAAAATTGACGCATTTTCAGTGCTTCTAGGGCGGTATAAATAGATTCTAACACCCGAAAATCGGGGAGCTAAGCCTTCTCTGCCCGAAAAACAGCCCCTCTCCTAGGGTTTATCTCATTTCCTCCATTCCTCACTCCCAATCCTCATCTTCCCACTCATTCTCACCTCCATTCTTGCTGGTTTTCTTGTTCTTCCTTGCTTCACCTTCCATTTCCACCATTTTTCTCCTTCTACCTTCCTCATCCATTGAGGCTGTGGTCATGGGCCATCCTTGGCTCGAATTTGAAGATATGAGAGGCTAAGTTCTTGGTGCTTTGGTGGTGTGAAGGTGGCTCTAGCTTCATGGACCAACATAGGGGAGTTTCTAGTTTACAATTTCTTATTTCCTTTGTATTTGGCTTCTACTCTTTTGCATTGGTCTTGTATTTGGATTTAAGACTTGGGATATGTGATTGCTATCCATGTTTGTGAACTATATTGTGTATGCTTTGAATTTAATGTGATTGAGATATAATTTCCTATCTACTTGTGGTAGTATTCTTGGTTGTAGCCATTTTAGTGGTTGCTAGTGGTTATAGTCAATTTCTTCCATGCATGAATGTTGTGGTTGCACTTCATGAGAGTTAAATTGCATTTGTTTCAAGGCATTTCACAAACCAAGTGGATCTTAACACTAACCCTAAGTAATGGCTATGAAAGTGGTTGCTAGATTAGTCATTAATTAGGGCTAGTGGACCCCTAGTGGTTGCTTGGGGATTTTTCAATTAGACTTGGTAAATTAAACTCCCACTTATCATTTTGAAAGAAGCGTTTGAGTCACCGAAACACTACCAAAGCCCATTTTTTAAAATCACCCCTAATCCAAACTCCTTCCACTTTTCACTTATTAATTAATCTAAAACACCAAAAACAAGTAACTGCTTTTTTTAATAGCTTTAGTAAATGAATCTCCAAACCAAAACCCCCATACCCTTTTTATTGTTTTGATTGCATTTAGTTAGCTTAGGTTGTTTAGAAGAACTCCTCAAGTGAAACGATCCGGGATTGTGCCACTTTACACAATCCTTGGTAATTATTGTGATTTTAACCCCAAGGCGTAAGGAAAAGGTTAAATCAACCGGCATCCTTAAATTGTTGAAAATAAAGAAAGAAAATGGGTGGGTGGATGTGGGTTTCTCACACATATGCTTGAAGCTTTGAGTGATATGTTTCCGATTGGCAATGTGCTTCTGAAGCATATGTAGGAGGCTAAAATTTTTTTAAGTAAGATGGAAATGGAGTATAAGAAGATACACTCTTGCCTTAATGATTGTGTATTGTATATGAATGAGTATAAAGGCCTAAAAGAGTGTCCAAAATGTACTACTTCGAGGTATAAGCTGAGGAAGGATTCTGGTGGTCATGATGATGGATCAAAGCAAGGGCTACCTTTGAAGGTAATATGGTACCTTCTAATTGTGCCACAATTTAAATGCTTGTTTGCAAATAAGACAGAAGCAATGAATCTAAGATGGCATTATGAAGAGAAAATCTACGATGGAAGATATCTCTAGCACCCTACTGATTCTCCTTAATGGAAGAAGATAGATTCCATGTTTCCTGAATTTGGTGGTGAGCTGAGGAACCTTCATCTTGGACTATGTATGGATGGATTCAACCCTTTTGGGAGTCTCAGTAGCACACATAGTGCTTAGCCAGTTTTGCTGGTCATTTAAAACCTGCCTCCTTAGTTGTACACGAAATGCAAGTATGTGATGATGTCAATTATTATTTTTGGGGCCGAAACAGCATGGGAACGATATTGATGTCTACTTGGCACCTTTGATTGAGGACTTGAAGATGTTGTGGGAGGAAGGCATCGATGTGTTTAATGCAAACAGGCAGGAGACATTCAAGTTGTGCGCTATGCTATTTATTGCAATAAATGAATTTCTTGCATATGGCAATTGTAACGTCTGGAATTTTAATACTATACTATAACATTTTAATTGAATTACAACCACTTTTTAATGTCAGAAGCCCAAAAATACGTAAAAATTTAAAACTTTTTCTTTCTAAACAGTGTTCCAACTTTATTGCAGTTGGAATGGGCTTTTCGGACAAATTGATTAATATAAAAACTCTTTATAAAATAAAGTGGTTAATAAAACAATTAAAAGTACTATAACCCTCTTAAGGTGTTTATGCTTAATTCATAAAACTTGGGAAATGTAAATTTCTTAATAAATCTATATAAATCTATTCTCTATGCTTTTTGCTATTAATTTAATGATTTAATTGTACATCATATACAAATAAGCTTACTTTTAATAATCTAATCTTAATTTCTTCACCTAATCTTCTTCCAGCACTCCTGCCTTATCTCAACCATCTCACTATCTTTCAGCTTCTCTGAAACAGCAGTTTAACGTAGTTTATGTCATTAACTGTAAACTTTTATGCATGCATTGCCATGTATATATTTCATAAAACTGCACAAATGATGATAGTCTTACTCCTATTAATCTGTGTGCGATCCGCACCTACCAACCTGATTGTACCATATTTTTATACACTCTTCATTGATAAAATCATTGGATTATTGCATGTTCTTGGGGTAATTTTGCCTAATTAGGGTAACTTCCGACTTTTGCACACCCTGTTGGAATTTGTACTAATCAAGGGAAATTTGGGCATAACTAATATGATTTGTTGTTTATCCCATTTTTAAGAACATTATGATTCTACCTTAGGTCCATTTTATGTGCAGATCATGAAGGAATATACCCAATGGAAGAGCCAAGTTGCGGACAAGAATGCCGACGGAGCGCAAGGAAGCATAAGAAAGGATTCTGAGTTTCTGCCCCTCGCCGTGGCTCCCCCACAGCGAGGGCCACAGCGAGGGCACCCCAAAATTGTGCATGTTTCTGTCCCTCACCGTGGGCCTTCCACGGCGAGGCCCACGGCGAGGCCCCCCTTCTCCTGAGCCTTTTCTGTCCCTCGCCGTGGACCTTCCACGGCGAGGCCCACGGCGAGGACCCCTGTTATGCAGCCTTTTCTGCCCCTCGCCGTGAGCCTTCCACGGCGAGGCCCCGAAAACTGGGATTCTGCTGTGCGTTTCAGGAATTTTTGGGGGAGTATATAAGATAAAAATCAGACCCTTCTTCATGGTCCAAGCTCCCTCAGGCACGAAACACAGCCCCTCTCCTAGGGTTTCCTTCCATTCCTTCATTCCCCACTCATTTCCACCTCCATCTTCATCTTCTACCTTCTTCCACCCTCTTCTTCCATGGATTTTCGGATGGGGCCTCTTCTTGGGGTTCCTCTTGGAGTTTCTATGTTGGATTGAGGAGCTCTTCATCTCTTGAGGATGGGTTGATGGTGTCTCAAGCATGGGTTCTTCATTAGGGGAGTTTTTCTTTGTTCTAACATATGTATTTAGGATTTCTTCTATGTTTATTTGAACCTCTCTTGGAAGATGTTTGGATTTATGTATTGGATTGAGATTTTGGATATGTATGTGTATGAACTATATGTGTTTATTTTGGGCTTTGAACACTTGAGTTATGAATTCTTATCTACATTGTGGTTGTATGAAGTTAATTTCATTTTAGTGGTTGCTAGTGGACTTAATTGATTGCTTCCATTCATAATTATTGTGATTGCATTTTTATGAGAGCCACAAGTGTTTTGACTCAAAGTATTTCACACATCAAGTGGACTTTAACACTAACCCTAAGTAATGGCTATGAAAGTGGTTGCTAAATTAGTCATTGATTAGGGCTAGTGGACCCCTAGTGGTTGCTTGGGGATTTCTCTAACTAGACTTGATGAATCAAACCCCCAAATGATTTGAACCTATGTTTGTCACCTCACCTAGACTCAAGAGATTCATTCCATCAATTTCACTTCATCCATCCATCCATTCCACCTCATTAAAGAAAAGATAAAAAAATATTGTAGTTAGGCTCATTTTGCATATTTCTTATTAAAACCCAACAAAACCCCTTTTTATACTTCATTTGCATGACATTTAGTTTCCTAGGTTAGTCATTAGGCTCCTTGAGAGATGATCCGGGATCACACCATTATAGTGCAATCCTTGGTTTTATAAATATTTTGCATTTAACCCCCAAGGCGATTAGGAAAAGGTTAAATCAATGGCGCCGTTGCCAGGGAGTCATTTTTGACTCCCTAGGATAACTAAGTGTCACTTGAGACATTTAGAAGGGGTAGGAGCCTTTAGGTCATATTTGCATTATTTCACCATTTAGGTTAGCTTTGATGCATTGCATTTTGCATACTTTTTCTTCTTTTTAATTCTTGTTTTAAATTGCACATAGATTAATTGCTTGTGATTCTTTGGGACTTTGGGGATTCTCATTCTTTTGCAGGAAATACCACTCGGACGGAAGAGGCACCTTCTTCAAGCATGGAAGAGTTTGGTAAAGAAAGAGATAAAATGATGGCCAATCTAAATTCTTTCTTCCAATCCTATGACACATATTGTAGGGACCCACCTTCATCCACACCACATTCATACTTCGATGAACCTTACTCACCATATTTCCCTCCATGCCATGAGCCATACCCTTCACCATACCAATCTTCACCATATGAGCCTTCACTTCCACCATATAAGCCATATCATGACTCTCCCCTCCAATTCGAGCCATCCTCTCCATTCCTACCCTGTCCGCCACTATCTCACCATTCCTACCAAAGCACATACCAACCACCACCACGTGATCCCTCACCTCCACCCAAACCCATCACACCTAAACCAACAGGGCTTGACGCTTTCTTTGATATCCTGACATGGATGATCGTACAAAGGAGCTCAAGAGGATGTATGAGGTCCACAAGGCTCGTTCCATGGAGTTGTATAGAAAGAAGACCACAATTGGACTCTCCAAGAAATTGGAAGATGAATTGGATGAGCTAGGGGAGTACCTCAATGCATTCTACCTGCATGTGCTTTGGAAAAGAATGGGAGGAGAAGAAGGAGCCTTATGGCCTTATGCCAATAATGCTGAAGAGGAGCCGGGGACATTTAATGAAACGCAACATCCCACATCTCTTGTGGAGAATACCCAACCTCCAGTGGTAACCGTTAATGACCTCACACAAGTTGAAGAAATGAAGCAAGCTACTCCACAACCTCAAGAGGAAATGCACTTCCCACTAGGTAATACTCCTATCCTTGAGGAGATTATTCCTTCTTTGGTTGATCCCTTGATTGAGCAAACTACTAATCATATGAGTGAAGATGAGGTGGATGAGGAAATCATTTGTGAATTCCCTCATCGATTTATTGATGAATATGCTCAACTTAGTGCTTCAAGTAGTAGTAGCTCAATTGAGAATGTTGCTTGCACTATCATGGATTCTTCTTGTGATAACCATGCTTCTCTCCTTAGTACTAGTTATGTTGATGTTGTTGAATTTAATAAGGCTAAATCTTGTTCATGTGTGGAATATGAAATTTGTGTGCATTGCTATGATGTGAAGAAACCCTTACTTGTTGAATTTCGAAAGCATAGTTTTGACACAATGACCACTTTTACTATTGAACATGATGCATCTACTAGTGTTAGGAGTGCTGCAATTTGTAAGCATGTGATAATTGAGAATGAGAGTTACATTGTGCTTGAGAATGTAACATTGTTCCCATTGAATTGCATGATGTTGAGAGTGCACTTGGGAAGGATTCCCCAAACTTTGCATTTTGATATTTTTGACAACAAGGAATCCTTCAAACAAATACTTTCTTGTGATCTTCCACCTGACATATCTAAAAATGCAAGTGTTTGTTATGCCACTCCCAACGTCCAATTTTCTTTTCCCCCTCTCTCAGCTGCCTCTTGTGTATGTGAATGCAATGTGTCCGCTACACACACACTTGAGTGTTTTCAAAATAAATTTTCTTGTTTTACTCCTACTGATGGGAGTTTGATTGACTTCCTTGGTTGCAATACCTATTTGGAAAAATTGTTTCCTTGCCTAGAATTAGATACTGTTGTATTCGTTGAATTCTTTTTGCAGGAAACGCAACACTTCACACCAAGGAAGGAACATGTGGGAGAAGTGGCCCACATGAAGCCATGCATGTTTCTCATTCGAGATGAGAACTTCTCCTACAAGAGTTTGAAGCGTTTTAAACGCAAGGTTGTCCCTCTCCTCTCTTGTATTTTCATTGCCTTCAATTGTTGCATGCTCTTTTGAGATTATGATGAATGATAAGTGTGGGGGAGGGACTGCACCATTAGTAAAAGATAGACTTAGTGTTAGTTGAGTCAATAAATCCCCATTGTGTTCTCTTGCTTACTGCACCTTACATTTTGATTTTGCATTGGGGACAATGCAAGATTTAAGTGTGGGGGAAGGGTCGTGTTGCTTAGGTAGACTTGCTTGATCCATTGATTTTATCATGTTATGTCACATTAGAGAAAATTTTAAATTTTTTGTCAAAATTTTTCAAAACCAAGGTAGATTGTGCTCCTTAGTTCTTCATTGTGATAAAGGGTCGCATTCATTGCAATGGAGGACCTAGTTGCATTTTTTCTGCCCTTTTTTTAAAACTTGTTTGTGAAAACCTAGTGTGGCAAAATTTTGGAAAACCATGGAGCAAGACTGGACCTTACCCTTGGATCAATGAACTTCATGAGCAATGGGAAGAATTCAAAGAATTATGCATGTTATCCTTTCAATTTCCAAAGAGCTAGTGATGAGTTATTTTCAAGCATATGCATTGTGTTAATTGGCCTTGCAATTGGATGTTCAATTAGCAACTGAGGTTAACCTTGTTGTGAGATTTTTTTGGGCCTATTTTTCATTTCAAGAGTGTATACTTGCTTGATCATTCAATTTCTAGAACTTGTCTCTACTCTTTGTCAAAGCTAGAATTGCATTCATGCATGAAGATGATTAAGGCATTCATTTCATCACCCCATTTTCCCAAACACAAACCCACAATTTGACATTTTCCATTGTTCACCCACTTTGAACCATTCCTTGGTTGTAATGCATTAATGTGAATTTTGTGATGAAACATTGAGTTTGAGCCACTTTTGTTTAGTGTTAATGCCATCTATATGTTAGAAAGAAAACAAAATAGAAAAGTGTGCATGAAAAAAAAAAAGAAAGTTTGAAGAATAAGGCATTTCTTGGTGTGGCATCATTATTATTGAAATTATGCTCTCATGTGCTATGTTCTTAAATTGTGACTTTGAATTGCATTGCAACCTTTCCTTTTCCATAACATGCAATCCATCTTGCCTTTTCCATCATTTCAACCTTGCAAGTCCTTTTGATTCATACGTGATTGTATGCATGTGTGGAGATGTTAGGGTAGTTACAAGCTTATGGCAAATTGTTGTTTGAGCAAGTTAAGTGTGAAAAGATCCCACATGAGGTGAGTAGAGGGAAACACTATTATCTTGAGAGTCCTCTTCACCAGTGCTTTATCAAATTGCTTTGCCAATTCTCCCTTTGCATATCCTTGATCGTGACTCATGCTGGCCTGAGATTATTGATTGGTTAAAACCATTCTTCTTTGCATTGTACCCTTTGTCCAGGAGTACAAAGGTTTAAGTGTGGGGGAAATGATTGTACCATATTTTTATACACTCTTCATTGATAAAATCATTGGATTATTGCATGTTCTTGGGGTAATTTTGCCTAATTAGGGTAACTTCCGACTTTTGCACACCCTGTTGGAATTTGTACTAATCAAGGGAAATTTGGGCATAACTAATATGATTTGTTGTTTATCCCATTTTTAAGAACATTATGATTCTACCTTAGGTCCATTTTATGTGCAGATCATGAAGGAATATACCCAATGGAAGAGCCAAGTTGCGGACAAGAATGCCGACGGAGCGCAAGGAAGCATAAGAAAGGATTCTGAGTTTCTGCCCCTCGCCGTGGCTCCCCCACAGCGAGGGCCACAGCGAGGGCACCCCAAAAATGTGCATGTTTCTGTCCCCCGCCGTGGGCCTGCCACGGCGAGGCCCACGGCGAGGCCCCCCTTCTCCTGAGCCTTTTTTGTCCCTCGCCGTGGACCTTCCACGGCGAGGCCCACGGCGAGGACCCCTGTTATGCAGCCTTTTCTGCCCCTCGCCGTGAGCCTTCCACGGCGAGGCCCCGAAAACTGGGATTCTGCTGTGCGTTTCAGGAATTTTTGGGGGAGTATATAAGATAAAAATCAGACCCTTCTTCATGGTCCAAGCTCCCTTAGGCACGAAACACAGCCCCTCTCCTAGGGTTTCCTTCCATTCCTTCATTCCCCACTCATTTCCACCTCCATCTTCATCTTCTACCTTCTTCCACCCTCTTCTTCCATGGATTTTCGGATGGGGCCTCTTCTTGGGGTTCCTCTTGGAGTTTCTATGTTGGATTAAGGAGCTCTTCATCTCTTGAGGATGGGTTGATGGTGTCTCAAGCATGGGTTCTTCATTAGGAGAGTTTTTCTTTGTTCTAACATATGTATTTAGGATTTCTTCTATGTTTATTTGAACCTCTCTTGGAAGATGTTTGGATTTATGTATTGGATTGAGATTTTGGATATGTATGTGTATGAACTATATGTGTTTATTTTGGGCTTTGAACACTTGAGTTATAAATTCTTATCTACATTGTGGTTGTATGAAGTTAATTTCATTTTAGTGGTTGCTAGTGGACTTAATTGATTGCTTCCATTCATAATTATTGTGATTGCATTTTTATGAGAGCCACAAGTGTTTTGACTCGAAGTATTTCACACATCAAGTGGACTTTAACACTAACCCTAAGTAATGGCTGTAACACCCTAAATTTTAGAAAAATAAGAAATAAGGAAATATTTGGAATCTTGGGGTATTACTTGATATTTAAATAGTCTTATAAATAAATTTGGAAATTAAAAGTATACCTAGAGAAATTATTTTGGGACAAATTTTGGATTTATTTGTAAATAAAAATGGTAAAAGAAATTACCATTTAAGAGAAAACATAAATTGGGGGAAATTAAAAAGACAATATCTACCCCTAGTTGAAAATATCCTCAATTAAACAGGGAAGGGCAGGATAGTAAAATACCCATACAGCAAAATATCACCTTTCTCTTTAAATTACAGCCACACAAGTGTCATCTTAAGTGTCCTATTTTCTTCTCATTTCTTCTCAAATACTCCCTCTCTTCCACGTGGATACACACATATATATAAAAAGAAAAAAAAAACTTATCAATTATATACTCTCTCTCCGTCAGAATTACACACATATATATATATATATATAAAAAAAATAATAACCTTATATACTTCCTCCCTCTGCCAAAATAAACACATATACACACACACACACACACACTTTAATCACTCACCACTCTCATCTTCCTCCCTCCGTTCCTTCGTCCAGCAGCGGCAGCATCGGCGGCTTCGACGGCGGCGAGCGGCGGCCACATGCAAGGGAAAACGAGCAAGAAAGCTAGAGGAACCTTAGGTAAGCATATTCCCCTCATTTTCTTCTCTTTCTCTCGCGAATCTGAGCGTTTTTGGGGGGATGATTCAAATTTTTCAGATGTTTTTAGGGATTTCTGAAATTATACAAGTGAAGCTTGAAGCTTGTTATTGTTGTTTGGGTTGTTGATTTTGGGAAAGGAAGTGAAATAGCCCAAGAAGTTCGATTTCTTCCTCCCCTGCTACTGTTCACTGGCGGCCAAATTTGGGAGTTTTGAGTATTTGTTGTTTCTAAGCTTAACTAATGGTAATTAGAAGCAAGTTAAGCTCATGAAATAGATTGGTTGTGGAATTATTGAGGATTTTGGGAAATTTTGGATTTTATTTTTCTCCCCTGTTCTGCGTTTCGTTCGGCCAGGAAGAAAGAAAATTGCTGGACTAATATACACACTAATTGGAAGCTAGAATGGATTGTTTATGCGTGTGAAATTATGGAATTTGGAATTGTTGAATTTTGTTCCTCTTGTTCTTGTTCTGCTGGCTGAGAGGAAAAAGAATGAAAGAAAAGAATTTTGGGGAAGCAAAATTCTTAAGATATATTAGTTGAATTTTATCTCTGCTTTGTGTGTGTTAAGCTTGAGCTATAGTTGCTAACTCTGATCCTTCAATTTCCTGTTCTGTTTCGGCCAAAGAGAGAAAGAAATGGCCTTGATGTTTGTTTTGTCTTGGGAGATGGCTTGAAATTTTGGTTATATATGACTGATTAATATTAGGTACTTAGAGGTACAATTCTTGTTCAATTGATACCTGACTGATTTGGAATTAATTAGGGAAAGAAAAAAATGTTGTGATGGTTAAGTTGATCAAGGAAAAGGAAAGGATTATGGATGATATAAGAAGAAATTGCTATTGTTGTTGATTAAAGGTTTAGGTGCTGAAAGTTAGAAGTTTAATTGTTTTGGGGTTACCAATTTAGTGACAAAGGAAAGGAAATATGGTTTGTTGACAAAGGAAGAGGGAATGATTATTGATATTGTTGATTGTTGATTTATGATAGGGAGAAGGATAGGATTATAAATACGATTGATTAAGTAGTAGGAAAAGAAAGTGGTGATTGAGGTTGGATTAGGAGTCTAAGGATTGAAACCCTAAATATTTAATTGGTGGGTGATCATTGATTTTAATGATGAGGAATATGAGTTCAATGGGAAGAAAAGAGAAAAGCTAAGGATTTGCAAGGTTAGCTGGAAAATTAATTTACTGTTTGGGATTCTCAAGAAGTAGAACAAAGTTTAAAAGTATTGAATTCTAATTCTTGATTGGTAAGTTTATTAGATTATTAATTGATTGATGGTAAAGGTTAGTTAATATTAAATGGTAAAGACCCTTTTGTGCTTATGTTTTGTATTGTGTATACTAATTTTATTGTGTGTATACTATTAGGTGTTTGTGCAATATGTGTTAATAATGGTGTGGTTAACCATTTATTTAGAAATTAAGAATTAATAGAATCAGAAATAGAAAGGGGTAGTACAATAGGACTGAGAGAGCCGTTTAATTATTATTCCTAAGTTAGATATTAATGTATTATTTTTATTATAAATATTTATAGGACAAGATAGTGGAATAGAAATTCCAGAGTACGAGGCAGAGAAAGAGTACAGCGAAGAATAAACCAGGTAGCAGTTTATTTCAGTAACAAATTAAAATACATGTATCATTTTATATTATCTGTTGCATTTAGTTGATAAGTTATTATTCCTCAGTTGGAGTACTCCAGGGTTTAGGGGTTTGGCCACCTCTTTTCCCAACCAGTTAGTTATAGTTTTAAATGCTATAACGAGAAATCCTGCAGGTAGAGCCTCCACTCTTAACGAATATATCGTTACTAGTGGTTGGTAGGTGCGGATCGCACACAGATTAATAGGAATAAACTGTCATTATTTGCACTGATTTATAAAATGCATACATGTCAGTATATATATTCAAGAGAATAAAGGTTAATGAGATAAACTGCGTTGAACCATTGCTTTTCAGATAAGCTAGCAGGAGATAGACTTTTTGGGAGAGTAAGGTAAAGTAGAAGAAAGCAGGAATGCCTGCTTGTTAGTGTATTATGATAAACATTTTGGGCCTAGTTGTATATATTGTAAATACGAAAGATAAGCAAAAAGACAAGCCTAAGTATATAAATGATAAGCAGTAAGCTGATAGGTATAGTTAAAGAGGATCGTCATTCGAGATTGTTCCTCTAGTTTATTTTTAAGCCACGCTAATCGTTACTAAGTCTTAGATCGATATTATTAATATTTTAATTGTCTTATAACCACTGGACCTTATAAAAAGATTTAAGTATTTTAAATTAGTCCGAAAAGCCCATTCCAACTATAATAAGGTTGGAACATTTTTCCAAAGAAAAATGTTTAAATTTTTTCATATTTTAGGGCTTTCGGTATTAAAAAGTGGTTATAATTCAATTAAAATTCAGTAATATAGTAATAAAAGATAAGGTGTTACAATGGCTATGAAAGTGGTTGCTAAATTAGTCATTGATTAGGGCTAGTGGACCCCTAGTGGTTGCTTGGGGATTTCTCTAACTAGACTTGATGAATCAAACCCCCAAATGATTTGAACCTATGTTTGTCACCTCACCTAGACTCAAGAGATTCATTCCATCAATTTCACTTCATCCATCCATCCATTCCACCTCATTAAAGAAAAGTTAAAAAAATATTGTAGTTAGGCTCATTTTGCATATTTCTTATTAAAACCCAACAAAACCCCTTTTTATACTTCATTTGCATGACATTTAGTTTCCTAGGTTAGTCATTAGGCTCCTTGAGAGACGATCCGGGATCACACCAATATAGTGCAATCCTTGGTTTTATAAATATTTTGCATTTAAGCCCCAAGGCGATTAGGAAAAGGTTTAAATCACAACCACTGATAACAATATTTTCGTTAACTAGTGGAGGATTTACCTGCAGGACTTCTCGTTATAACAATCCCGTTATAACTAAACTGATTTGGCAAAGGGGTAGCGAACCACCTAAGCCTGGAGTACTCAAACTGAGGAATAACAACTTACCAACTAAATATAACAGTTATTACAAAATAATACATGCAATTCTTTTTAAGGAGATAATGAGATAAACTGCTACCTGGACTCCAAGCTTAGACCTTATCTGCTCCTTTCCTTTCCACTGATCTTCTCAATTTAGGTTACTATCAAGACCTATTGACATTTATTATAAATAATAAATTAATACCTATATTTCGATATGATTATTCAGCGTCTCTCACGAATCCTAATTTAATTGATACTACCCAAAGCTTATTTTCTAGGTAAATTATATTTTGCTCATATTTATTTAGAATTGTGACCATTCAAAATACCTTAATAATTTACTTATTTTAAACATTCTTATTCTCAATGTTTGACCAATAGTTTTATAAAATCCTTTTGTAAAAACTTTAGTCATTTACTAACATACCTATATTTATTTTCTATTTATTATAAAATTTCAAGAATCAATCAATCAACTAAATAATATAAATCAAGCTCCAAATCATTCACAATACAAAAGGTTAGAATTTTAATCTTCATGTAAGCATTTAACTATCATCCAAAACGGAACCTAATGCCTCCCTCCAATAAAATTAAATGCATCTCTTACTACTTCCTTCTACTTCCCATCATCAGATGAATGCTATTAAACTCTTCTTTACATTCACTATTTGACAAAGTCCCTTAATAACCCAACAATCATCATCAACCACAAAGCACCTTTCCAAAAGTATTTAACAATTTTCATAAATCAAATTAAATCATAACTTTATTTCTAATTCTAATAATTTTATTGAGCCTAATTAATCAAATTAGATCTCCTCACTTATATCACCATAGTAGTCAACATATAGTTACCTTATCCTACCTTTAAAATCCTCAAAACAGTCGTCATGGGTTAAATTATCATTCACTCAAACCACATTTCCCCTATCATTCAAAGTATATTCTCCACACCAAAACATTCTTCAAAGCAACAGCAACAACAACCACTAAATCAGGATACATATAATCCTATTTTAAACTTCATTAATCATCATTTGGTTATTTCATCTATAGCATTACCCTTTTAAATCTTTCTCAATTCTACTTCTAAATCTGAAAAATTTCCTACCAATCCTTTCAATATACTAAAATGCAAATCCCTTGTTTCATTTAATCATCAAAATCATCATTTCCAATCAACAATCAAGAGCAATTAATCCAACTTACTCAATTCCTTAAACTTAATTCCTTTTGAACCATCACCTAACAAAATCAAAAAGCCACCAATCAAGGATTAGAGCTCTAACACCTTAAACTCACAATCAAACCTTATCCATAATTATTTCTTGCTCAACATTAAAACCATTTTAACTTCCCACTTCTCTTAAATTAATCCCCAATCAATAGTTAGAAATACCATCACAACCAATAATCAAAATTCTAAAATCTAAGCTTATGACATCCACCTATAACACCTCACATGGACCCAATAACACAATTTCTTCTTAAACAATTTTTCCACATCTTTAGGACTTAACCACCTTCAATCAAAGTTAAAATCACATTTAACAATTCTCATTCAACAAAACTTACTCCTCCTTCATGATTATACACCAACCAAAACATAACAATGTTGACACCTTTCTTTTGGATTTACCAAGCATATTTGAATCCTCTAAAAGAATTATATAGCCATGCAAATCTCCTCCTACCTCACAAATCTTCCACAACTATTAAACAATCCCACTAATTAAGTATTTAATTCCTCAAGCACATTTACAACTGTAACAGTCCTCAAATCAGAACAATTCAATTATTCTTGAATTAACCATCATCCCTCAAATAGTCCTAACTCAAGTATAGCTAACCACACATATTCATCCTTAATTTCCTTATGTTTGGGCCACTCAAGAATTCCTCAGCATCAATATAACTAACAACATTCACAATCACAGATAGCCAATATACTCACCTCATCAACAGAGTTGTAGAAAACAGAGAAATCACACAGTTAGGGGAAAAGAGCCGAATACACACACAAAGGAAAGAAGCCAGAAATGATTAATCATCCTCAAAATACTTGATTGCACATAATGAAGTTTTAATCCAAGCCTAATGCAAACAACCACCCCTCTCTTACTGCCGATGAATCATGTCGGCAGGGCAGGTAAGAGGAGGAAAGATAATTAAACAATTAACATCCCCTAATTAACCAACATCAATCCCATCTTTATCTCATCATCATTCTCAGAAACAAAGTCACACGAAACAAGAATTCAAACAGCAACAGAAATGGGTTCACAGGGAGGCAGAAAATCGAACCAATAAGGGAAGAAAAATTGGGTAATCCAAAACCATCAAAACTCAACATACGTCAACAATAATAATCTCCATTATTTCCCATTTCAGGTCAATGAGAACAACACATCAACGAAGAACATAGGGAGAACGAAACTCGGCGGAACAGAGGGAACCAGTTTTGGCTAGAATAGAACAAGAATAGGGGAAACCAAGAACAACCATACAAGGCACGTTTATATCATTAATCTTACTCCTATTGATGTTTAATCAAGGTTTTGATTGATTCTTGCCCAGAAATCACCGTGAACAGCGCCGTATGAATAGCGAAAGAAAAGAAATTTTGGGGAAACTTGCCTAATGCCACTTCGTTGCTCGTAATCATTCATAAGGTTGGTTAATCCAAGTCTAAGCTTGTTTTTAATCGGATTGGAATCCCCAAAACCCCCTTACACAAATCGGACCTCCCTCAAATCCTCTCAAACTCAAACCAGAAAGAGTAAGGAAAGTGAAGGAAGAAGATATACCTATGGCTACCCCAAGCTTCCCATCCGTTTTCCTTTCTTTCCGCCGTCGATAGCCGTCGCTCTGGCCGGAGCTGCCGCCGAAACGAAGAGAAAGCAGAGGAAACAGGGAGAAAAACTGAGAGAGAGTGAAAGCAGAGGGAGATCGGGTCTGAGAGGGAGTATATAAATTTTTTTTTCTTTTAAGTGTGTGTGTATACGTGGACAGAAGGAGGAAGGAAATTGGGTTAAATTATGACACTTGTGTGGCTAGTATTTAAAGGGATCTGATATTTATCTTTAACAGGTATTTTACCATTTTGCCCTTCCCTTTATAATTTAGAATATTTTCAACTAAGGGCAGATATTGTCTTTTACATTTTCTATTTTCTATTTTTTTCCTTAAATGGTAATTTTATGTACCATTATCATTTACAAATAAATCTAGATTTGTTCCCAACATAATTTTTCTAGATATACTTTAATTTCCAAATTTATTTATAAGACTTTTTAAATACTAAACAATACCTCAGGGTTCTAAATGTTCCCTTATTTAAATTCATCTTCTAACTACTTTTCCTCAATTAATAGAGAAAATAAACTTTATAAGTTATTAAAATACACCTGGCCTCATAAATTTATTTGTAAGGCTGTTTAATTTCTATATGCCATTCCTAGACTTTAAATATATCCTTATTATCTCTTTTCTCCAAATTAAGGTTTATCTCATAATTATTTCTCTTTATTTCTTAGAGAAAATAAACCTTAAAATTTATTAAAAATGCCTAAATATCATAAATTCATTTTTAATGCTTTTTAATATTTTTAATATTATTCCAAAACCTTAAATAATTCCTTATTTTCTATGTTCTAAAATTTGGGGTGTTACAGCAATCTTTCTGGATACAGTGTGAAGGGCCCTATGGCATGTCCTATATGTGAGTCCGACACAAACTTCCACCGGCTCAAACATGAAAGAAAGACCATTTACCTGGGTCCTAGGAGGTTTCTTGATCAGTTTTATCCTTACCATTGACTAAAGAAGTGTTTTAATGGCTCATCTGAGTATAGATCTGCTCTAACCCCCTTAACTGTGGAGGAAGTTTTCCATCGTGTTGAGAATGTCAATGTGGTATTTGGTAAGAAACAGAAGACTAAGACCGATTTTGAGAAGATCATTTGGAAGAAGACGTCAATCTTCTTTGATATACCTTATTGGTGATTTGACAATGTGAGGCACAGTATATATGTGATGCATTCTGAGAAAAACATCCAAATAGAGTCTTGTCGGGACTTTGTTGCACATATAAGGGAAGACTAAGGACGGACTCAGTGCACAGTTAGACTTGGTTGAAATGGGTTTAAGACAACGGTTGCATCCTATAGTCAGTGAAAATGGCAAGAGGGCTTATATGGAAACTGTTGTTCATACACTCTCCAAACAGAATAAAAGAGTCCTGTGTGAGTGTTTGCATTGGATCAAGGTGCCACAGGGTTATTCTTCTAATGTTAGCAGACTTATGTCTGTGGATGATTTGAAGTTGGTAGGAATGAAGTCGCATGATTACCATGTATTAATGCAACAACTCTTACCAGTGGCTATTAGAGGCATTATGCAAAATGATGTGAGGATTAATATAACAAGACTGTGCATGTTTTTCAATGCTATCTGCAGTAACGTTATCGATACTGAGAAGCTTGTTGAGTTGGAGAATGACGTTAATGCACTTTGCTCCATCCTTTTTCGATATTATGGTTTACTTGATTGTTCATTTGGTAAGGAAGATAAGGCTCTATGGCCCGGTTTATCTAAGGTAGATGTACCTTTTTCGATCAATTCATGAAAGTATTGAAAGGGTATTCTAAGAACCCACATCGACTTGAGGCATCCATTGTTGAAAGATACTTAGTTGAAGAGGCAATGGACTTTTGTAAGTCATACCTAAAAGGGGTTGAAGAAAACCCTCGACATGAAGATGAGATCGGTAAGAGGGTACGGGTCATCAAAGTCGAATAGTTGTGTTCTTGTGCGAGCTGGGGGATTTTTTAAACCCTATTTTCGTGCTGATGTGTTCACTATTTGCACTCTGTCAGCATTTTGCCTACGGCCAAAACTTTTGCCTGCAGCCAATAACTCTCTGTCTGGAAATTTTTGGATTTGGCTACGGCCAGTTATTTTGCCTGCACTTTTGGTTGCGGCTAATAACTCTCTAGAAACTCATCTTTTTTAGCTTTCTTGATTGTGCTAAATCTTCTTTCCCACTTCTTGTCCCTTGACTTTAGCTTTAAATGCAACTCAAATGTGGCTTAGTTGATTAGCTTCAACAACCTAACAAGAAATGAAATCTACAAAAGTCAAAGTTGATAAAAAGAAGGTAAAATATTCGCATTTAAATCAAGAATTCAATGACTTTAACCCAAATATCAACCAAGCACAATTTCCTATCATGTATACATCCAAATATGAATAAATGCACCAAAAATGTAAGAACTATAGGAAAATGTGCTAAAATGGCATGAATTTCATGAGGTTAACAACTGTGTAGCAATTTTAGTGTCCTTCCTGAATGCTTTTTCTATGGGTCTTTTGATCATAAGATTCTATAGAAAGTGGGTTACATTTTAGATCTTATGGCTGAAAAATGGTTTACTTTTTAATTTTATATGATTCGTCAAATATTTCTACTCAAAATTCAAAACAACCTTCCCAACCAAAAAGTAGTAAATCTTTGAAATCATAAAAAAATTGTGAATTAAACCATTTTTTGCCAATAAAATTTCAAGATATCACTCATTTAATGTAAAATCCTATAACTAAAAGACTCATAAAAACATTCGGGAAGGGTACCAAAATTGGAGCGTAGCTAGGCCGCAGTTGAGAGTGTGTAGCTAACATCGCAGGCTCCTAAAATGCTACCATTCTGTTTCTTATTATAAGTTTAATTACCACAAATTTTTTGTTCCTAAATATAAGTCTACTTTGTGATTAATTAATGCTACTGTGACTATTTTACCCCTACGTTGGAAATAGGGAAGATAAGAGAGAATGTTTATAATACATAAAATATTAATTTAACACATATTCTTAAATAAGGGCAAAGTTGGAAAATTCTTTTAAAATATGACATATTTAATGCTATAACTTCCTTTTCTTAGTATGTAAAAAGTAGTTAAAGTTGACTTATAATAAAGAACAAAGTGATATTCTTTATAGTCAAAGCTTACTAAAGAATGGTTGAAAAGGACATGGCCACA
Source organism: Mimosa bimucronata (assembly GCA_037074515.1). Lineage (NCBI taxonomy): Eukaryota > Viridiplantae > Streptophyta > Magnoliopsida > Fabales > Fabaceae > Mimosa > Mimosa bimucronata. The sequence continues at coordinate 12,571,695 of CM073446.1, forward strand.
TGGGTGCCTGATTATAGCAACAACATGATTAATTTTATGATTGCTTTTCACGTGACCTTTTCATTCACTTGTTGGAAATTGAAATTGTCGGTTAAATTGAAATAATCCTTGACTGGAATTGATTAGTTATAAGAAAAATGGCAGACAAGAAAAGAAGTACGAATTTGAACGGCATTGCTATTTTTTGGCCAAAAATGTCTTACAAATTCTATACAATTTTTTAAAATGAAACATGTAGTGTATAAAATAAACATGTATATCATTCTTCTTCTTCTCTTATATGAAAAAAAAGATGCTTGCTTTATGGGTGAATGTACTGCTTTAACATGTTCATTAAGGAGAATTATTGTCAGCTTTTTCCATTCAATATGTAAATTTTCACATTGTTGATTTCATGTAAATTTTCACTTTATTGATTTCTTGTGAATTAATTTTTTAAAATATTAAGGGAAAGGAATGCCACTTCTTTCTGTGGGTTACAAGGATTTGATAAAGTCAAGCTCTTAAACTAGATTTGATACCCTGGACATGTTTTTGTAAACACATCTTGCAACGGAGGCAATTACTGATAACAACTTTATCATGGATAATTCAACTGTATGATAGGCGGGTGATGAAATGAGGGATTAAGGATTCAGTTGAATTAAGCTACAGCTAGACCTGATAATATTTCACTTCCGAAATCTGATCTTCTAGGCGAGAATATCATTGTTCCTTATATGAATCCTCTACAACAGTAAAATATTTATTTAGAGATTTTGGTTGTTTGTTCTATTCTTGATTTTGCTTGCACTAATTTGTTCTCAAAGCATGCAGTAAAACATTTTATTTAGATAATACTTTGAGGGATAGGTAAACCACATTTTTAATCAATGCCATAAGTGGGGTTTCAGCACAAAAACCAAAATTGAAGCAAACGATTGTTGCTTCTGTGATTGCAAAGAATTTTAGTGCAACCGAACAGACTATTAATTGCTACCATGCATAGTGTCAAATATCATGATTTTCTTTTTTTGATCAAAATGATATTACTAATAAATATAATTATACAAGACAGTTTACTTTAGGACAGGAATTTAAAGAAAGAAAGCAACTGTTAGGTAAGCCAGTACAGTAAAAAACATTAAAAGATGCAAAGTTGTCAAGCTGCAGCAATATATCTTTGCTGATTATGCCTCTGGATTTCATGAGGGAATCTGGAGTCAAAATGGGCCCGACTTTGATGGCCCATATGGTGACTTCAATAAGCTTTCCCGGTGGAGACGAGAGCCCAGACGTAGAAGTGAGCCCAATGATCCACGAGAGTGATAATGTGATTTGTCATGCTGAGATTTTTTCCGGAAAGAAAAGCATATGAGTGATTGCCGTTGGAAACAGATCCAAACTTCAGATCCGTAACGTTGCTGCGTTTTGAGCAGGGAGATTTGGGAGGACTGGGAGTGGATCTCTTTCAAAGTTCTCCTTACATCCATTTGTTTCCCCTCATGTATGGAAGATTTTCATTTCATCCATACAACATTGAGGAGAATGATGGTATGAGATATGGTATCTTTGTTATTCCCTTGACTCAAAATCATTAGAGTTTGTTTGAGCCAAGTCTTGAACTCCTAAAAATTGTTCACTAATAATCTCATTCCGAAGCAATGAAACCAAAGGGCTCTGGTGCAGGGACACTCACAAAAGAGGTGCACGAGGGTTTCATTGCAATCGCAGCCAAACGAGCATAACTCATTTAAATTAAGATGATGCAATTGAAAAATATCATTTGAGGGAATGGCATCATGAAGAAGCTTCCAAATGAGGAGAAGGTATTTATTTGGTAATGATATGGCCCATAAGAAATTCCAGAATTCCTCTTTTGGAGCTGTGAACTTTTGTGATAGGAGAAATTTGTACCCGGCCTATAACACCCCAAATTTTAGGAAATAGAAAATAAGGATTTATTTAAGGTCTGGGGGCATTTAGAAATTAAAAAGCCTTATAAATAAATTTATGAGGCCAGGTGTATTTTTAATAATTTTTAAGGTTTATTTTATTTATTAATTTGGGAAAAATAGTTGGAAGATGAATTTAAATAAGGAAATATTTAGAACCTTGGGGTATTGTTTAGTATTTAAAAAGTCTTATAAATAAATTTAGAAATTAAAGCATATATAGAGAAATTCTTTTTTGGGACAAATTCAGGTTTATTTGTAAATGTGAATGGTAAATAAAATTACCATTTAAAGGAAAAGTAAAAGAAAAGGAAAAAGACAATATCTGTCCCTAGTTAAAAAATATCTTTGTTAATAGCAGAAGGGCAAAATGGTATATTACCCAATTAAAATATCTAATTCTTCTTCTTTATATACTCCCCACGTGCTCCTTCATCACCCCACACACACTCTCTCTCCTCTCCCGACCTCCCTCTATCTGTCACCCTCTCTGTTCTCTCTGTTCCTTCGAAGCTGGCAGCAGCAATCAATCAATGGTGAGAATGGTGTAGACTGGCGACAAAGCGTGACGGAAACACGCACAAAGCTTAGGATAGCTTTGGGTAAGTCTCTTCCTTCACTTTTCTCTCCTTTCTGGGTCGATTTGTGCGAGTTAAGGGAAGGGATTAATTCGATTTTAGGGGTTCTTATGGTTTGTAAATTCATAGGAATGATACTTGGGCTATGTTTTCAATGATTTGGGAAGTGATTTTGAGTGGGGATTCCAGTTTAGTCCGATTGCCCCAAGAATCACAAAATGGTCACTGTTCATCCGCCATTGTTTTGCGATTTCCGGATGGAAATAAGCTGAAACCTTAATTTAACATGGTTAGTGGTGATATAGAATTGATAATTGGAGTTGCATGTTTGGTCTTGAGATATTGTTCTAATTGTTGTTTGACTCCTTTGGCCGATTCTATTGAGGCCAAATCCTTGTTCCTCTGTGCTTTGGGTTTTTGAATATGAATTAGGGAGGATGGAATGGATGTTAACCTTGTAGGATTGATTCGAAATGGAAGGTGAAGTTGTTCTATTTCTCTTGCTCTTCATCTGTTCGGCTGAGTCTAGAAGGATAAAGGGCAGGGGAAGTTGGTGTTAGATGAGAACTAGAGCTTTATTGTTTATAATTGAGGGTTAGTTGATTTCTCATGCTCTGCTGGCTGTGATTCGGTGAGATGGGAAGAAGTTATGATTTTTCAGTCTTGGTGTTGCAAATAAAATAAAGAATAGGATCTGGAAGGTTTTGGAATTGAATGATTTGTGCTCACTGGATGAATGTGAAGTAATTAAAATATGCTTGAGTTTATGACTTTAGTTAGAAATTGATTTGTAAGCTACTGTATGGTCAAATACACATTGTGGGTATGTAATTCCTTATTGAATATTGATGTGAAATATGGAGGTCATTGAATGTTGTTGAATTTTATGACACTTGAAGAATGGATTAAATCTGGAAAATTGTTCTGGTATTTAGATCTTGGGGAAAACAGAAGATTTGGTAAAAGTATGGGGAAACAATGATTTTAGATAAATGGAACTTAAAGAAGTGGTTTAAAGGGCTAACGGCACTTGATGCTCTGCTTTGGGTGTACTGATGTATTTGGGAATTATTTTCTTAAATTAGGATGATGTTATTGATTTTCTAAAGTTAGGAAGGGATTTAAAGAATTAGAAGTATGAAGTTTGGTAGTTTTGGGAAATAGAATTTCAAGATTTCACAGTGAATGGTGAATAGGGCTAGATGTAAAGTGATGTTGTTGAAAAAACTAGAAGCTAAAACTTATTCTGGACTTGCTGATTTTGCTGAAACATTGTTGTAAATGTTTGGTGGATAATGAATCTAAATGATATACGGATGTATAATTGCTTAAGTTGAGATGTTGAGGAATGATAATTTGAGAATTGGAAGTATTTCCCCAATCATGAGGAGATGTCTCATGAATACTTTTGAAGGATTAGAAACTAGTCTCAGATTTAGAAAGTAAGCATTTTCAAAGGGTTTTAACTAATTATAATAAATGGGAAGAAAGTTTACTTCATTAGGCATTTTGGGCTAGAATCTCAATTGTTACTAGAAAAGAACATGAATGGTAATTTATATCATAGATGCGTTAAGAAATTTAATTTAGGAGACCTAGTGATCAAATGTGAATTTTGTTAGTTAATGGGACAACACTATGGAATAACAAGTGTTTTATAACTTATTTTCTTAGGATGCAAACAAGGCGTTTATTAAAAAGACTTTTGAGGATTAATGAGTATAAAGAAGAGTCAAATAGCTTCGAAGGTCTCTAAGATAGTGTGATGAAAGTTGACTATATGACGTATTGCTCCTAGGACTAAGGAAAGGGGAATCAATAAAGATATGTTAAGTAAGGGTGGCGATATAAATTGGTTTCTAAGTGTTCTTTTGGATTCTTCAAAAGAATGAAATAAAGCAAATACAAATGTTTAGTTAGTAAGGTTTGGAAGGTATTTAAATGGTACTCAAGTGACCGTGATGACAATGTGATTAAATCTTTGTTTTGCCTTAATTGGTTGATATCTTAGCTATGATTCTAATTGAATTTTTAGAGGTTGGAAGCTAGTAATGAGAAGTTGTTTGAGGCTGAATAATATGAGGCGACATGTCTGGGCAAGTAGTCTTGTATGTTACAGATTGAATTTTAAAGATTATTGACTTTTGCAGATATTACTGGAGTTATTAAGGAGCTTTAATATTGATAATATTGCTTTGTATTTTAAAAACGATTATGAGAGGTTAAACAAGTATTATCAAATGATTAAACTCTGATCTAGGATATTTACAGTGGAAACGATGGTATTGTGACTAAAGTTATGTAGTGTTGAGATATTAATAAGTAGTCCTTGCTGTCATTGAAAGGAAGAGAAGTAAATAGTGATTAGGGATAGGTTTAATTCGGTGTTTTAGGTTGTGTTGAATGATCTATGAGAATATAACTTTATAGGAATTGTTTTAAAGATTTATAGGTAGCAAGAGATAGTATGAGTTCAAGGATTGTAATTGACCAAAGAAGGAAGGAGATGAGATCGATAGGAATAAAGATTATTTCAGATCCTTGTGAGAATGAAATTGGTTTATTGGGTGATTACTAAATAGGGTCCACATGAAGTATAGAGAATTAGTTTAAGGACTAAGTGTGAAATTAGGGATGTAGATGGTTTAAGGACTTCTGGGAGAAGAAATCCTATATTAGTTATAGGGATTAATTGTTCTTATTTGATTAGGAAAATAAAGAGGGAAAGAGGATTTAGGTAATTTGATTTTCACTTAATTAAGTCCAATTTAGATTATAATTGAAGCTGAAATATCTAAATGATATTATAGTATGGATGGAAGTTATAGATTTCTAGAAGTCTAGATTTATTTCTGTGCGTGGTTCCATGTCTGATTGCCTTGTATTTTGATAGTAGGAAGTAATGATAGAAATAGAAATTAAATCTAGCTACGGTTTGTTTGTTAGACTAAATGTAATAAGTTGAAACCTCTGTTCTATTTATGTTCCCTTAAACAATATTTTTAGTGACAACAGTGAATCAGTTGTAAGCTGCGATTCTGATAAGATTAAAGTTATACTGTGTAATATCCCAAAAATCCAAGAAGCTTTAAAGTAGCTAGCTAATGAATATTAAGGAAGATATGTAGGGCCTTAAGAAAATAGAGATATTTGAGATTTTAGAAAGGGAATTATTATAAGATTAAGGGCCTAAAATAGTTATATAAGTTTTTGAATTAAGTAAATTATATGTTCCAAAAGTTTATATGTAGCAAGTTTCAGTTGGAAGTTTATTATTGGGATCATAAAAGAGTTTAATTTATATGTCTAGGACATGTCAAATAATCCCAAAATAATTAGCCATCTTGTTACAAATAAAGACAATTTTATTTAGCAAGTTTCCAACTAATTTCCATTTATAAGGGTAAATAGGACTCATGGCTTATTTTTGCTACAAGATATAAATTTTGGACTTAAGAAGAAGCCACCATTATTGAAGAAAGGACAAGTGGCCTCTCATGCAAGACAAGTCTTGCTCTTCAAGTAGGTGTGAGTTGGTCTTCAAGATTGGTGTGTGCAGATTGGTGTGCGTAGCTTTTTGCATGCCACCCTTTATCTCTTCATGACACATGGAGTGTCATGCAATGCTGGCTTTGCCTCCAAGTTGTCATGCGGCTTCCACCTTAAGTTGATGTACTCTTGCCTTTCAAGATTGGTGCATGCGTGGCTTTCAAATTCAAAGAGAAGCCGCCACTTTTCCTCTCATTGTCATGTGTCAAATCCTTTCTCCTCAAGCATATTCTTGCTGACCAAGTAGATTATATAATACCTCAATTCCAAGCAAGGACACATGGCTATTCCTCCTTCCCGGCCAAGCTTCATGTGGCTTTCTCTTCAAGTTGGATATGCGTGGCCACCAAGCACTCTTGTCCTATAAATAGATGCATGAGGAGTGTGAGAGCTGAGGAGTGAACGTGAGTTGAGTGGTCTCGGGCAGAGAAAATAATAGAGAGAGAGAAAGAAAAGAGAAGAGAAAGAAAAAGAGGAAGAAAAATAGAAAGACAAGGAGGCCTAATTAGAGAAAGTGCTTTAGAAAGAGGCTCTTCAAGAGGTAGCTTTAATTTGCAATTTTGTATATTTTGTTTTGGTTGCATGTATATTTTTGCCATTTATGCTGTAGTTAGGCATGAGAATATGTAATATCCTTACTCAGTTTGTTTTGCCATGATCATGTGTGTAATAATTACAGTTTACAGTTTACAGTTTTGTAAGGTATTATTCTCATTGGCTTATTCTGCATGCTTAGTTTTTACCTTACATGATATACTAATTGTGATTATTGCTACTGTGATTTCCCCAAATCTCACCCCCCTCTTTCTATGCCCCACCCATAGGACCGAGCACTTCTAGAGGAAAGGAGAAGCAAGCAGATCTCTAGCTAAGGCAAGGAAGGCTTGGATGTTTTGGAAGTTATAGTTTAATTATCATATTTTGGTCTGTATGTATAAACTCCATAAGGAGCCTCGTTAGCTTAAAGACCTATAATGGAACCAAGAACTTAGATTCTACTTAACGTAGAAAGTTATATCTATGCATAGAAAAATTATGAGAGCATGTGAACATGTTTTATTGTAGTTGATATATCGACATGTTTTAACGTAGATAGTTAGTACATATCCTAAGCTTTATATCAAGTACTCATACATAATTTTTGGACGTGTAGATTAGAAGATATGAATTTTGCAAGTTAGGCGTAAAAACAGAAATTTCCTGCGAAATTCTTATATGTCTGGAAAATATAAGAAGGTTTTTCAGTGGTAATGGGACCAAATGGAGCTAAGATCATATCATGATTATAAAGAATATTTAAAGAGCTAAAGTTTGAGCTTAAAACCACTATTTTTGAGTTTATATTCAATTAAATATGAATTTTCAAAGTTAGAAGCCCAAGTAAGATATTTAAGAAAAGTTTTAAGTTTTTGGCATTCTTGGGTTTCTAAATAGCTTTAGTGGTTCAAACTCAATCAAAGGGCTCTAAAGATCGTCCCTAGAGTAAGGTGTTACATACTGTACAAGAATAAGGAATTAATATATATAGTAGAAGATGGTAATGTTTAATAAATTAATTATGATTAAGTCATTGGGATTTTTATATTTAATTTCGGAAAAGATGACAATGAGAATCAAAATTATTAATTGAAATAAATTATTTATAATTGACCTTTTAATTTTAAAAGGGGGTTAAGATAATTATAGTAAACTGCAATCTTTCACTAATACAAAGAATGGGGTATTATTAATTACATTAGGACCGTGAGAGATAGGGGTGTCCAAACCCGGGACCGGGACCGGGAACCCCCATTCCCGGATCCCGATCCCGGAAGGTGGCCGGGATCAAGATTGGATCCCGGTCCCGGTCCCGGGATTTCCCGGTAACACCGGGACCGGGACCGGGATTTCCCAGTTTTTAGGGATAAAAGAGAGAGAGAGAGAGAGGATTGAGGGAGGGAGGAAGAAAATTAGAAGAACAAGCCCTCACTAACTCATATTAATAATTTAGCAATGTGGTATTCTTAGATAACTGAATGAAAAAAAAAGAAATGATTTTACAATTTAAGAATTATCAGTGTGTGCAAATGATTAAAAGATGTGTGCAAAACTGCAAATGGTGCAGACGTGCAGTGCAAAAAGAAATGATTTCAGTGTGTGCAAATGATTAAAAGATGTGTGCAAATGGTGCAGTGCAAAAAGAAAGGGAAATCAAAGATGTGTGCAAATGTGAATGGGTTCAGTGTGTGCAAATGCTTACTCCCAAACTCAACATTTTTGGTCTAACTATGAAAGATCAAAGAAGGCTGCCAAGTAAGATGTGATAATTAAAAAAAAACTACTTAGGACTCAGGAAAAAAAAGATTTGGGCCTTGGGCTAATTGTTTTTGGATCTTAAAATATAAAGAAGTCCCTTTCTTGGATTAAATAAATATCAACATTTCACTCAAAAAAAGAAAAATAAATACATATCAACATTAAAAAAAATCTGGGACCGGGATTCCCGGCCCTAATCCCGGTTCCTGTCCCGGTCCCGGGACTTTCTGGGACGGGAAATTCCCGGCCTAAACTTTCCGGGACCGGGACAAGTTGGACACCCCTAGTGAGAGACGTCAAATTATTAAGAATAAGAATAGATATTAATATATCATTTTATATTATAAATACTTATAGGAAGAAATAGTGGAGTTGAATCTTCAGAATACGGCGAAGGAAAGAAATCAAGATAAGAGTAATTCCAGAAGTCAGGTAGCAGTTTATCTCAATTCACTAAATTGCATGTATAATTTTGTAATACATGTTGCATTAAAATGATATGTCTTTTATTCCTAGCATGATTGGAGTATTCCAGGCGTAGGTGGTTCGCTACCCTTTGCCAATTCAGTTACGTTATAACGGGATAGTTATAACGAGAAGTCCTGCAGGTAGAACCTCCACTAGTTAACGAGGATATCGTTATCAGTGGTTGGTAAGTGCTTATGTCACCCAGATTAATAGGATAAATACTATCATTAATTGCAAAGGTTTATGAAATTTATACACGACAAAGCATGCATTAAATTTATAGTGAATGACATAAACTGCATTAAATTACTGTTTCAGAGAAGCTGGGAGATAGTGAGATGGTTAAATTAAGGCAGGATTGCTTGTAGAAGATGAGATGAAGAAATTAAGATTATACTTTAAAAAGTAAGGTTATCTGTATATGATGTAAATTTAAATTATTAAATTACTAGAAGAAAGCATAGAAAATAGAATTGTATAAATTTATAAAAGAATTTTAAATTCCTAAGTATTATGAATAGAGAATAAATACCCTAAGAGGATTAATGTACTTTTAATTGTTTTATGAACCACTCTACTTTAGACAAAGTTTTTAAATTATTCAATTTGTCTGAAAAGCCCGTTTCAATAGAAAGAAGATTAGTTTAGTGATTGAAAAGAAAAAGTTTTAAATTTTTTCGTAGTTTTGGGCTTTTGACACTGAAGAGTGATTATAATTCGATTAAAAATTCTATATTATAGTAGTAAAAATTAAGGTGTTACAACTCCATCATGCTTCAATGCCCAAATGATTTTGTCACAACCATTTGAAATTGATGTTGGTAAACTCAAGATGATTTATGATGTTTCCTGGTTTTATAAGGATCGAACTAAATCCCGATTCCATTCCAATCCCTTCCATGAAGAAGGGTTATGCATTTACAACCGCCCTACTAATTGGGGAGTCTAATTAGGAGAGACGGAATGCTGCATTTGCCACCACAACAGGTGGTTTATAGGAATTGATAGGCCATTACCAACTAACCATTTGAGATAAGGAATTATCTTAAGAATCTGTTTCCAAAGCCAGGACAAGTTATAAGGCTTCCTTAGGAGTTCATCTTTTGTCCAATCTATATACTTGTCTTGGAGGGTGCTCAGTATGAAAGATGAGTTTGAGGAGGTGATGATTGGCCGAAGTTGCTTACATAGCAGGGATTGGTTCATCTGATCAGCAGGCTGAATACCTAAACCTCCCTCCTCTTTTGGCAGGAACAGAACATCCTTCCTAACAAGGTGCATTTTGGATTTTTCAGTAGAATTCCCCTAGAAAAAAGTAATGCACCTTGAATCAATCGCATCACAGATGTGCTTTGGAAGGGATACACACGACATATTATATGAACATCCACTACTAATAAAATTATTTTATCAATTTGCAATCTGGAGGCTTGAGATAGGAGCTTTGATTGCCATGAGCTAGTTCTTCTTCCAATCATTTCAATGACATGATTGTAGATGACTTTCTTGCCTCTGTAAGAATCTTTCCATGTACCCAGATATTTCCCAAACTTTGATACAAACCAAATGCCAAGGGTGTTGGAGAATGAGGTTTTTGCCCTATTTGATACATTTGGCCTGAAAATGATACTTGACTTGTGCAAGTTAATTTCTTGCCGAGACTACTTACAGAATTTGTTTAATATATATTTAACTACTTCAACATTGTCTTGGGTAGCTTTAAAGAAGAACATACACTACAAGAAAATAGGACGCTTGTCATGGTTTTATATTTAAAAGATTTATATAATAATTGATCTATTATAGATTCTTTATTTTCATGTATGTAATTTCAAGTTATCAAAGATAACTGTTATATATTTTTAGAAGAATAACTATTGTCTTGAGAAAATTTGAAATACACCTGCAATAAAACAATTTAAACAATAATTAGAAATTACTAGTGATAATATTTGAATTAAATGTGTATAAAATAAAAAGAAAAAACGATTTAAATAAATTACCAAGATTGAGAAGAAAGAGCAGCAGAAAACATCCCTGAGAGGAGAGGAGAGAAGAGATGAGGAAAGAAGAGGAGTGTAACACCCCCAAAAATTTGGATTAGAGATAATAGGGATTTTTAAAGGTTTTGGGGTGTCATTTAGAAATTAAAAAGTCTTATAAATAAATTTATTAGGTAAAGATGTATTTCTAATAATTTTAAGATTTATTTTCTTTATTAATCGAGGAAAAATAATTAGATGATAAATTTTAATTTGGAAATTTGAGGAAAAACTATTTTGAGGCCCAAATAAATTTATGGGTAAGAAAATATATAATCTGATATGAGAACTAATTTTAGGAAAGTAATTTTTCAGATAAGGACCAAACTGAAAATAATAGAAAGATTAAGAATAAGGACTAAATTGAAAAGAACAAAAGTTAAAATGGCAGAAACGAACTTAATTCCTAACCCTTATAAAATACCCCTCCTTCCTTCCTTCCTCATTTTCCCGTCCTCCTTCTCTCTCTCTCTCTCTCTCTCTCTTCCTTCTTCACTTTCTCTCACTCCCTCTCGGGCTCTCTCTCGTCCCAACAACCACCGGCAGCTTCTACGGCCGATTCACGGCGGAGCAAGGTGGCGACGACGCATGCAAGCTTGGGAGTGAACTCAGGTAGCTTTACTCTTCCTATTGCTACCATTTTTCGTCCGTTTTGGGAGGATTTGGAGAGGAACCGATTTCGAGTTTGGGGTTCTTAGGGGCTGTTAAACTGATGAAATCGAAGCTTAAGCCTCGATTAATCACTCTTGGGAACGGATTCGAGTAAGGGAGTGGTATTCATAAGGTTTTCTTCAAATTTCTTACTCTGCCACTGTTCATCCGGCGCGATTTTCACTGATTTCTGGGTGATTGTTGCTGAAATGCTTAATTAGTCGTGATTAGGAGTAAATTTGAGTAAATAGATTTGATTGCATGTAGAGTCTTATCTTCTTTTCTTCCTGCCCTGTTTTGGTCACTATTCCGGTGCCGATTTGGGGGTAATTTCGGGTTAGAACTGGACTAAAGTTTGATTAAACTTAGATAGGATTAAGATTGAGCTAATAGATTTGGTTGCATGTTGAATTTTGTTCGGTTTTTTGGGGATTTCCAAAATTCTGATTTATTTCCCCTGTTTGGTTCCATTTTTCTGATTTCGGGTTTTGGGTCTAATTAAGGGGGAGAACAATTAAGAGCTCTAATGAAGATTGAAGTTAAAATCGGTGTTATATGTGTTGATTTTCTTTGGCTTTGCGATGACTGAACAAAGACTTCTGGTTTCTTTGTGTGTGACTGCCGAAAATTTAAGATTTTATAAGGTGAATTTATGTGCATTTGCCTGGTTGAAACTTAGCTATGTGATGGCTTGATTTTAATCCACAAATTTCAGTTTTAAGGACGTTGAAATTAATCCAGTATTTTTATGTAAATGCTTTGTGATTTTTAAATGATATATAGGTCAATTGAAGTGGTAAGCTACACTTTAAGATGTCTAGATTTTGATGGAATGATTAGTAAACAAGTTAAAACTTTCAATGTTTTCTATGGAGTTAAATTTTGGGAAAAGAGTAAGATTTGAGTTGAGAAAGAAAACTGATTTGGATAGAAATTTGATTGGGTCATTGATGGAACCCATTATTTATTTCTCCGTTTAGATGGATGTATTATTACTTATGTTTGTTATTGATATGAAGGGGGGTTGGATCTCTAAAGAAATTAGAGATGTCAAAGTATGTGTACGTATATACATGTGTGTGCGCGTTATTGGAGTTTTGTTGGCAGTGGGAGTTGATAGGAGAAAAAGTAGTTAATTAATGTTTGAAGATTTAGTTCGTAACTATAAACTCTATCTGGATTGAAGGAAATAGTTTCAGTTTTGAAAATAAACAATGAAGCTTAGAAATCTAATTTTAAAATCTGTCGTAAGGTTCCTAAATACCTATTGTACATATATATATGTATGTAAGTAGGAGGTTGTGTGGTTTGGACTGTGTGAAGAGGAATTTAATTAATGATAGGTACTATGAAAGTAAAGAAGTGCTGGTTGTTTCAAATAAATTTTAATGTTTTATGTTACATATTAACTGAACCTACGCCCCTGATTATTTACTAAAGTTATATTGATTTCTCTCATGTAAAAGAAAGTACTGGTATGTAATGATAAGTTGTTATAAGTATAACGGAGTTTATTGTTGTTAATTTCATGGGTGTTTTAACTTTGGATCCATGAGTATTGCTTTGTCTGGGTTGTCCTGTTTGTGATTGTCAAATCTGGTTACTGACTTGGTGTGAGGGATATTGTCTAATTACTTCAAAAGAGGAGTGCTAACATATGATTTTGAATACTTAATACATGGTAGAGGTATTAAAAAATGCTAAAAAAATATTTGGAAAAGAGTATGATTATGCTAATAGTATTTGGTTGTAAAAAAAAACAGTGGGACTTTATTGGAGTTGATTTGGGAGGTGAAAGCCACAAGTAAATAATTGTTTTGATTGAAGCATAGTTAGGATTTTAATAAGATGAAAAGAAATTCCAGCTCCGCTTTGTCTTGCATTTTACTGAAATTAAGTGTATGGAGATTTTCTGTAGATTACTTATAATTGATCATTTAATCTTAAAGGGTCAACGTAGTTCTAGTAAATTATAATTTGTCACTTTATTAGTTAATGTCTTGTTGTTGAGTTTTTGGATTTCTGAAATATTAGTAATTGTTGTTGCTTCAGCGATTCGCTGTTTGTTTTGCCTGAACTGAACTGCTGCTCTATTTTGTGTAGTTATTAATTGGATATGAAATTTCTTTGTGGGAAGCATTATGTGCTTGATGATATTGTAATTAATGACGTAATTAGATAATTAATGAAAATAAGTTTTCAAACCTGCAATGTTTTATAAGTTTGGAAATTTCATATTTAAGGTGAAAGTTTTGTAAAGTTTGGAATGATTGATATGATATTTAAGTGAGTATGTATATATATGTTAAGTGTGTGAAGGACTAAGGTCTTTAAAGAATGGTTTCTAAAGAAACTATTGGTCAAACATTGAGAATAAGAAGTACTAATTGGAGTAAAGTAAGTCAAAGTGATCTTTTAATCTTACATAGTCAAGATAGTTATAGCAAATTATAATGATTCATAGATATAAATTGTGGGGTAGTCACAAGCATTTAGGACTCGAGAGAGACGCTTAGTATAAATATAGAAGTACATATATTAACTTACTCTTATTATAATATGATGTGTAGATAGGCTTTGATATTGGTATGAGTTCACCAAGACAGTGGAAAGTAAAGGATCTGGTTCAGGAAATAGCTCTGGTGTCCAGGTAGTAGTTTAATTCATAATATAAATTTCTTTATATAATTTTGTAATATCTGTGGCATTTAAATGGGTATTATTCCTGTTATGATATTGATGATATTTATGGAGTACTCCAAGGCCTAGGTGGGTCGCTCCCCCTTTGCCAGTAAATTCCTATAACCGTGAGGGTTATTGAGTAGCAGTGAGGGCTATAATTAAATTCCTATAACCGTGAGGGTTATTGAGTAGCCGTGAGGGCTACAATTGGAAAATCCTGCAGGTATTGGTTTAAAAGGGATATAGGCTTTCATTATATGCACAGGTTTATGAAATTGATGTATATGTATATATATAAGTGCACACATGATATGGAATAAACTGCTATTGAGATTTCCAATCTCACTGTTTTCCAAAATGTTTTCAGTATAGCAGACTGGGGCACATAGTACACGGGGTACGTAACACTAGCGTGGACACATAGTCAACGAGGGTACGTAACCAAGCAAGCGCAGCATGAAGCCACAAAATAGGCAAAGGTACAAGACCCATTGTAGCGCCCTAAAATTAGGTCAAATGGAGTCGCCACCAAAATTTTTAAAATAGGATAATTTTAGAAAACCTTTTGAAAATATATAAATGGTCTTTAAAACCAAATTGGGTTTGGGAGTCGATTGTGTATGGGGAAGGTGTTAGTCACCCCACAGCACCCGTTCATGAGAACGGTAACCCTAAGTTAATTATCTAAAAATAAATATGGCCTTGAAATTTATTTTAATCACCCAAAAAGTAATATAAAAATATATTCTAAAAAAAGTATTTACATAGTTGGACTTGACCTAGGATTTAACCTAGGGCCTACGTACCCTTAAGGGATCAAAGCCCACATAGTTCGAGTAGAAATGCGTGTCACTGAGTTTGTGGTTTTTAGTAAACATGTTTATTTTATTTTTTAAAGAAAAATATTTGTTGTTAGTTTGTATTTTTTATTTAGGAAAATATGTCTTCATTTTTTATTTAGGAAAATACTTTCAAAAGAATTTTGGACTAGACTTCTTGATTAGACTTCTTGAGGAGATTCCCATAATCTCGCACAGAAGAATAATCGATTTTGCCTGAGGAGGTTCTAAAAAGCCTCGCACGACATAATCATTTTGAAATCTTGTTATTAGTTTTTATACAAAAGGAGAGTGATTTTACTTCAATCTTATTTAAAAAATATGTATCAAAATCATGTTCTCATACAAAAGAATTAGATCATGACAAATATTGAAGCAAAAGAGATTACCATTTAAACTTGGTGATCCATTGGATGATTGTGATGACAAGAAGTATCTCTAAACCTGCTCATGTCCATCCTCTAATCCACACATAGCCATGTTTGCAGAAAATGGATTAAGAATCAAATATAAAAGGAGGTGACGTGAATGTGATTTGATGTTGAGGTAAAAATGATGCACGGATCATCAATAAATTCTAGAGACTTAAGGAAGCATGCGATCATTCCAATGGTTAAACAATCACGAGAGGAAACAATTGTCAACCAAAAAGAAAGAAAGAAAAGAAAATGGAGTTAAGGAAAACATTTAGTGGATGAACATGACTGAACTTGATAATTCAAATAAGATCATGAAAGAAATAGATGTGTTTAGAGCTTTTACAGATGTGCCTCAATCTTATAGATAAGTTCATCGGCATGATAAGCGTTTAGACATCTAAAGGATTAATGCAATAGCGGCTCTCTTCTTTTCTCACTTGTCTCTTCCTTCTCCAAATTCTTTTTTCTGCCTCCTCCTAAAAATCCTAGCCTCTCCAAATTCTTCTCCAATCATCTCTGATGTCCTCATGAGCTCTCTCTTACTCTCCTTTATATAGGCGCCACTAGGGTTTGCCTCATTTATTACAATTTTATTATTGTTCTCATTTATTATTTTTTTTATTCTTTCTTTAACTTCCGTGTGGGCAATCACACCACTTTCATTGCCTTTTTTTTTAACATGAAGCAATCAGCCATGCAAATTAATCATTGTCAACATTTTTTTTAATTGTTTCTAATTTATTGTTTCCTTTTTCCAAAAAAGATGCTTGCACAACAATCTTCATTCCAATTGTCATTGTTTCCTTTTTACTGCCTTTTCTCTTTAAAACTTCCTTAATTAAATTACACACATCAATCTTTGAATTGTTTCGTTTTGTCATCTTGGGTGATCAATTTCAATTAGGACCATTATTTCATTCACCATCCTATTGAGATCTTTCCTTGTTTTGACTTATTTTCAGCAGATTTTTCTTTTTACTCACTATAATGACTAGAATTATGTATTCAATCACCATGATTATTGTAACACCTGAACTTTTACTACTATATTATAGCAATTTAATTGAATTATAACCACTTTTACGAATATTCGAAGCCCAAAAATACGGAAAATTTAAAATTTTTCCTTTTAAAACATTTAACCAACCTTCTGTTGGTTAGAATGGGCTTTTCAGACAAATTGAAATATCTCAAAATTCTTATGAAATAAAGTGGTTAATAAAACAATTAAAAGTACACTAACCATCTTAGGGTTATTCCTAATTCATAATAATTAGGTAATTTAATTTCCTTAATAAAATTTATACAATTCTAGTGTCTATACTTTCTATTATTAATTTAATAATTTAATTTACAACTAATACAAATAACCTCCCTTTTCAAAACATAATCTCAAAATCTTTATCTAATTTTCTTCAGTACTCTTGCCTTATCTCAGTCATCACACTATCTTCCAGCTTATTTCTTCTAACCTGCATTACTGAAAAATGTTTGGGGATGGGGGTGAGATTGGTAATCCCAATAGCAGTTTCTTTCATATGAGTTCATGCATAATAAATCATAAATCTTCACAATATGAATAATCTTTATCCTTATAACCTCTACCAACCACTACTAACGATATATTCATTAAATAGTGGTGGTACCTCTACCTGCAACAGGATTTCATAACTTCTGGCAAAGGGGGAGCGACCCACCTAAGCCTTGGAGTACTCCCCTCATAACCTCTAAGGAATAAAATTACCATTGCTATAGATATTATGAAATTTATGCATGTAATGCGCTGTAATTAAATATTATATGAAATAAACTGCTACCTGATTCTTGATTTACTCTTTGCTGTACTCTTTCTCTGTCTCGTACTCTGGAATCTCTATTCCACTATTTTGTCCTATAAATATTTATAATATAAAATATTACATTAATATCTATCTTAGGGATAATAATTAAACGTCTCTCTCTCAGTCCTATTGTACTACCCCTTTCTATTTCTAATTCTATAAATTCTTAATTTCTAAATAAATGGTTAATCACACCATTATTAACACATATTGCACAAACACCTAATAATATACACACAATAAAATTAGTATACACAATGCATAACATAAGTATAATCTTAAGCACAAGAATTCCTTTATTATCTTAAATTAATTAATCCTTCCTTATTGATCAATTAACAATTCAATAATAAATTTCCTTCTACCTCATTAATCTTATCCTGATTGCAAATAAAATCTTAATTCACAACCTTTAAAATGATAATCCAAAAGAATTCAACTCACATAACACTTTAAACCAAGTCTAATAAATCCAAGAACAACCAATCAAGTTCCCAACTTCTCTTAAATCAATTCCCATTAACTAACACCATTATTTCCCTTCCTTTGCCCATAAGTCAGCAACCATTACAATTAAATATCACAACTCTAGTGCCTAAAATTTCAATCAACATTAGCATTAATTGTCTATTTCCTCTTCATCTACCTAATCCCATCTTAGTTTAAGATTCAATCTTAACACTAATTTAACCCAATAAATCCAATCAATATCATTCCTAAAGAACCACTTGAAAACCATAGATCAATCCTTTATAAGTAAACAAATTTCAATTCATTTTCCAATAACAAAACACCTCAATGGTCATATTTCTTTTTCTTCTCTTTTCTTTTCCCCTAACTGCACAGAACTGAAGCAAGAACAACAAGAATTCTATAGTCAATGCAATCACCTCTATTCCATCTATTCCTCTTATTTGCATTGTGATTGTATCCAAAAGAATAGATAATAAAATAAGCAACTCCAAGGGAATTGAAGTTAGGCCTGACATAAACAACCAAAATTTCTAAATTTCATCATCTCAAATATCAAACCATCCATTTCAGATTTCAAATTCCTACATGCTATATTTCAGAAATTTTCCCCTTTATCCTTCTCGGCCAGAACAGAACAAAACCAAGAAATTGAGCAACAAATCAACAAATCAAAAATTCATCAATCCACACACATAAAGCCTCAATTTCTGATTCCATTTCATACATATATGTACTTCAAATATTTTCTTCTTCTTGGCCGAACTGAACGCAGAACAGCGGAAGCAACAAAGCAACAAATCAAGGATTCTTCAATTAACATACTTAAACATCCATTCTAGCTTTCAATTAATGTATATATCAGTCCATAAATTTTTCTTCCTTCCTGGCCGAACAGAGAAACAGAACAGGGGAAAAAAAACTTCAAAAATTTTCTAGGCTTCAATAATCCACATTCAAGGCACAAACATGCCTAAAATCACTCATGCATCAGACTAATCGAGCTTCAAAGCAACAAATACCCAAAATCCCCAAGTTCTTGCCGTCGGTGAACAGTAGCAGGGGAGGAGAAAATTCGAAAATCTTGATTCCAATACACTTCCTTTCCAAAATCAACAACCCAAACAACAATAACAAGCTTCAAGCTTCACTTCTATAATTTCAGAGATCCCTAAAAACATCTGAAAAATTTGAACCATCCCCCCAAAAACGCTCAGATTCGCGAGAGAGAGAAGGAAATGAGGGGAATATGCTTACCTAAGGTTCCTCTAGCTTTCTTGTTCATTCTCCCCTGCACGTGGCCGCCGCTCGCCGCCGTCGCCGTTGCCAGAGTCGAAGGAACGGAGGGAGGAAGATGAGAATGGTGAGTGAGAGAGAGAGTGTGATTTTTGAGTGTGTGTGTGCTTGTGTTTTCGGGCAGAGAGGGAGTATATAATGTTATTATTATTATATTTTTTTATATATATATATATGTATAATTCTGACGGAGAGAGAGTATATAATTAATATTTTTTTTTATATATATGTGTGTGTATCCACGTGGAAGAGAGGGAATATTTTGGAAGATATGAGAAGAAAGTAGAATCACCAAATTGACACATGTATGGCTGAGATTTAAAAGGGAAACTGATATTTATTTTTATCAGGTATTTTACTATCCTGCCCTTCCTTTTTAATTGGGGATATTTTCCAACTAGGGGCAGATATTGTCTTTTCAATTTCCCAATTTACATTTTCTTCTAAATGGTAATTTCTTTTACCATTTTTATTTACAAATAAATCTGAAATTTGTCCCAAAATAATTTCTCTAGGTATACTTTTAATTTCCAGATTTATTTATAAGACTATTTAAATATCAAGTAATACCCCAAGATTCCAAATATTTCCTTATTTCTTATTTTTCTAAAATTTGGGGTGTTACAATTATTTCTAACTTATTTCCTAACTTGAGGCTCAAATATCATAGTTGACTCTTCCCACCATTAAATTTATGTTTGCCCAACTTGCAAGAAAGAATCAAGAAATTTTATCTACTTGTTATGTTATTTTATTTTATTTTTATTTTGTGGGGTCCGGACAAAATAGAGTGTTTACACACGATTAACAAGAGTGATAACAAAGCCCACGAATATCAAATGTGAGTACTGTACCCACAAATATCAAGCGAACTCGAGTTTTCCATGGTGCGACAAGGGCTAATGGAACTATCGTTAGCAACTAGCATTCTGTATTAAGTCCTCTCAAAAAAATTTTAAGCATGCTTGTGGTCCGGTTATCATGTAATACGTAAAGCAATCTTTCAATATCGAAATTCCACAGCAAATACTTCATAAACTACGACCCCAGCATGAAACTCACATTAAGCATTCCAAATAATTCATCTAACTTTTCGTATATAGAGATTTGAAAAAAAAAATAGTGATATAAAACAATTAAGTGAATGACTACAATGAAAACCGTTATTTCTCCCAATCATTCAAATATAAATAAACAATGATATAATTATGGTGAACCTATTTAAAGAGAATAATACGGAAAGCTTGATAATTTAGTGAAAATGTGACAAGTAATGAGTTAACAATTATGGAAATTATAAGGGGACGTTATCCACTTACCTGTTGTTCTCACCTTATCTTTATAATTCATACTTTTAAGACTTTCCAACTAATGACTCTCACGTCATTTTCTTACCTAGACAAGAAGTAACAACGTTAATAGTATCCCAACTTCATATATTATCAACCACCATTCATCACTACAATTCCTTACTTAGAATATATTGACGCTTGAACAATCCTTCCTTGTCCTTTATTTCCAAACATTAGAAATTTCTATTATTTTTAACCTTTTCTCTATGCTCACAACAGTTTCCAAAATCCTCTCTCTACACATAGGCACTTGAAACCTCCTGAATTCCAAGTTACAACATAGAAATTGAGTAACTTCTACATAGAAACATTCTTAAGTATTCAATTAAGTTACAATTTCTTCCCTAGACATTTCATCAACCACCTTATGTGCATTATAATTCCAAACATACAGCAAGTCTCAAGATTTTTGAATAACTTATCAAACACCATTTAAAACAAATAACACCATCTTATAAAGTTTCCCAATCTCATTTTCCTAACAAGGTTTGAATTAAAAATAGAAGCAAAGTTGAATCAAAGTCCATTGTAACATAGGTTTTAGCTCCTCAAGTACTATCTAAAAGGATCGATACCCTATGATGATCTTGCTATTTAATTGATTTGCAAACCATTTGTTATTTTATAAAGCTGGTAATTGAACCAATTTGTCAGAAAAACCCAATCAATGAAAAAAAGTGTTTTCATTTAGTATAGTGAAAGGAAAAGTTTTAATTTATTCACATCTTTGGGCTTTTTTGGGCTTTTGGATAAAGATGAAGTAGTTTTAAATTAGTTAAAAGGTTTATCGTATACTAAAAGAAAATTAGGTGTTACACCTGAAAGTACTGACTGTCACCCAAGAGGGGGGTGAATTGGGTGATAGTACAATTGTTTAAACTCTTTGCAATCTTTTCAGTAAAGGTTAAATGCACTAAGAAAGATATAATGTTGACATGCTGTAAACTAAGAAAGTTAAGGGAAGAGATAATGCAAATAGAGTTTATCCTGGTTCGATCAACCCAGACCTACATCCAGTCCTCAGGCTCCACCTGAGATTTCCACTACCCTCTTCTTTAATCCGGGCACAAGAGAAGCCTACCACATGTTTTACAAACACAGGTTCACCTGTCAACCTTTACAGAATTTTAGAATCCTCTAAAACACTCCCCCTTACTACCTGTAAGGTTACCACCATGTTCCTAAAGCACCAAGCTTTGGAACAACCTCAAACAGTAGAGGATTTTAACAATAAGGTTCACTCAATGAACGGATTGTGATAAACACTTAAGTACAGAGCAAAGTATGATGAAATACAAATTCTAGAGCTTAAAGATTTGAACTATGGTTGCTCTAGCTCTTCTTTTCTAATGCGCTCATCTCGTCATTTCTGGGCTCACTTAGTTTTGCTCTTAATCAGTGTAATCTGCAATTCTGCATAAAGCCTTGTTCCATCGTTGTTTGATAATTCATTCGTTGATTCTACTTCTTCTTCTGGAAGCAGATCTTGTTCTATTTATATCTTCACAGATTGTCTTTTGATTCAGCTTCATATGACCGTTAGAATATAGTCGTTGGAAGTCCATAGCCGTTGGGGATAGATACTATTCTTCAGCTGATTCAAACTTCTGAACTGTTCATGCGTAGAGTAGGTTAGACTGTGCGTTTTGAACACCTGCACTTTCATAGCAGCTTTTTCAGTAGCGCTAGCATGCTTTGCTATCACTAATTGCATAGTATAATTTCTGTACTTGAGCTGTTAGCTAAACAGGTAAAACATATAATGCATAGAAGGTGTTATCGCAAGCATAACCCATTAGCTCAATGTGATAGATATCAGCTAAGGATTTTCATAAAGCATTCTCTATCGATAGATATAACATTATCGCTAGTATATTCTTCTAATTCAATGTTCATCATACTAGCTGACTCCTTTATGAATAATCTTCTATCGATAGCTAATTTCATTATCGCTAGTTACTTGCTTGTTCATTAGCTTTAGAGATACTGGGATGATTATTCAAGAGTATTTCAGGGTATCCTATTATCGATAGCTAACCGTGTTAGCGCTAGCAATCATGTTAGCTCATTTGACTCATTTGCTCTCAGGCACTAGCTATCTGAATGATTATTATCTGAAGCACTTTTGTTATCGATAGCTTAACCTATTATCACTAGCTGATTTTCTTTGTTTAGGGACTTGGTTTATATTTCTGCTTAGCTATTTACTCATTGTTCTTCCATGAACTTCTAGCGATAGAATCTTTCGTAGCGATAGTGATAAACTTAGCGTTAGATATTAACTTTGTTATTACCAAGTCTTCATTTGCTATGGCTCTTTGTCTATTAGCGATATACTCTAACTTTAGCGATAGTGTTCTGTTACCTATTAGATTTCACTTGTTTAATTTAGAGGTAACTTACACTTATGTTTTCTATGGGTCAGTCTTCATCAAAACTTAAGATTCTAACATTATCCCCCTTTTTTATGATGACAAAACATAAGTAAAAGATATACATTAAAGCACATTCAGAACATATATCAGCATTAAGCATAAAAGAATAATAAGGCATGAATAGAGTATGTTCAAAGCAATCATTGAGATAAAAGATGTACATTTTTATCTTGTATTGCAAAAGGAAATACTACACATAAAGTATAAAATTGTTAATCATGCAGTTTATGTAGGATGCATATGAGAATGGTTTTAGGGAATTATTCAGGCTTTTTGGTTTATTCAGAATCAGAATCATCCTTCCAGTATGATGTGTCCAACTCATAATCTCCAGACTCACTGCTTATTCTCCAAGAGTCAGATGAGGGATCTTCAAGTAACTCAGATTCAATTTCAACCTCCTTTATCTTAGCAGGAGCTTTCTTCTTCTTGGTGACAGCTTTCTTCTTAGGAGGAGATGGAGGAGTTTTCTGAATAAATTGGGCTAGAATCTTTTCCCCATAGCTCAGTTGCTTCTGCTTCTTCCTTGGAGGAGGCTTGATTGATTTTCCTTTCCCTTTAGGTGCTGCTTTCCTCTTTGATGACTTAGGGGCTGACTTGGGTTCTTCAATCACAATCCCTTTAGATGCCCTTGATTTCTTTCTTGGAGGTTTGGGAGCAGATTTCTTGATCCTTATCTTCTTGGGAGCAGACTGGTCCTCTGATGCTTTTTCTTTCCCACTAAGTTCTAGGTTCTGAGAGGTAGTCTGAATAGGATCTTTTTCCTTTTCCTTCTCTTTTTTAGCTTCTGCCCTTGCTGCATCTCTATCTTCTCTTTCCTTTAGAGATTGAGTAGACCTTTCTAGCAATTCTTCAACTTCCTCATGCAGTTCTTGTGCTCACTGAAAATAATGAGGAAGAAGATTTACAGAAACTGGTTGAAATTCTTGCTCATATAGAACCATGGCCATGCTCAAATCTTCCTCTTGAACTTCATTATCAGGAGAACCATCAGGATTGATTGATGCATTTTCTTCCTCATCAGATGCATCCTTCACTGAGCCTTCTACTAAGCCTTCTTCTGCCACATTTTTGTCCCTTTGTTTCTCCCCCTTTTTGTCATCATCATTGGCAGGGGTAGGTGAAGAGGGTGGGTTATGAATTTGAGAAGAGATGGGAGGGGAAGAAGGGTTTGTGATAGTGGTAGCGATAGAGGTTGGCTGAATTGGTGGTAAAGTAGGATTGCTATCGCTAGGGATGGTGCTAGCGATAGGGGTTGTTTGTGGTGTTGGGACTCTGGTGGTTGAGGGTGAGGCTTGTGTTTGTGGGCTCAGAGGTGAAGCTTGTGTTTGTGGGCTAGCGCTAGGGGAAGGATTAGCGGTAGGAGTATCTGTGGGTGTTGGGATTTTGGTTTGAGGAGAAGGTGGAGGTGTAGGTGTTTGGGCTTGTGAGTGATGATGTGGTGAAGTACCTTCTGACGGAGGAGTTATTCCTCTTCGTTTGATATACTCAGGGACAAGGCATAGATTCTCTTCCAGATTTTTCACTTGATTCTGTAGCTCACGAATAGGCTTCATCAACTCTGCTTTTTGCGCTTCCAAGGCCAGGTTAAATTCGGCAGAGACCCTGAAGACAATTTCTTCTATTACATTCTTGGAGAAGATTGACTTTGATGTAACAGGAGCAGAAGGAGTTGTCTCTTGTCCAAGATTATGCTGCTGCTGAGGAGAAGAAATTCTTTGTGATTGAGTCTCTTCCTCAATAGGCTGAGACTAAGCTGATGTAGAAGGAGCATGAGAGGCCTTAGAACCAGAGACAGCACCACTTGATTTAACAGGAATCCCCATTTTTCTCAACGTAGAAATGGTAAGTTGTTTGCAATTTTTGTTGTCTCTTTCCCCTACAGATTTGATCTTTGAGAACTCGAGGAGATAAGACATGAGCTGAGGATATGGTAGAGGGGCCTTGGCAGATTTTCCAGATAAGTATCGGTGAAGCTCCATTGATATCAACTGCCCTGGATTTAAAGGAACTTTTGAAATCAGATTGGGCAGCCAGGGGTTGTCTATCTTGGGAAAACTACTGAAGTTCCCTGCCTTGTGAGTCATCAATCTGGTATACACATAGTGTAGTATTCTGTTGACCACAGGCATGCTGGCTGGCTTATTGGAGGAGTTTTCATAAATTTCTGCAAGCTCTTCTTCGGAGTAGGGCTCAGAGGAGTACCACTTGTTATGCTCTGCTTCAAATATCCCCAGAATTTTGTTGATAGCTAACCAGTTAAAAGAGATCCCCCTTCCTCTCACTGTCGCCTCAAACACAATATTGACCAGCTCCTTTTTCTTAGGACCTATGATTTAACTTAGGGCCTACGTACCCTTTAGAGGGATTCGGGGTAGAAATGCATGTCAATGTGTAATACCCCAAAAATCTAAGAAGTTTTAAAGTAGCTAGTTTATGAATATTAAGGAGGATAAATAGGGCATAAGAAAATAGAGTTATTTAAGATTTTAGAAGGGGAATTATTATAAGATTAAAGGCCCAAAAATAGTTATATAAGCTTTTGAATTAAGTAAATTATATGTTCCAAAAGTTTATATCTAGCAAGGTTCATGTGGAAATTTATTATTGGGATCATAAAGGAGCTTAATTTACATGTCCAGGACATGTCAAATAATCCCAAAATAATTAGCTATCTTGTTACAAATAAAGATAATTTTATTTAGTAAGTTTCCAAATAATTTTCATCTATAAGGGTACCTTAGACACATGACTTATTTTGCTACAAGAGATAATTTTAGGCTTCAAGAAGAAGCCATCTTGCTTATGAATGTGGCTCTTCTAGATGGTTTATACTTGGCCTTCTAACACTACCACAGAAAACCCCTATAGCGGCGCTTTTTTTGACCCTATAGCGGCGCTTATAAAGCGCCGCTATAGCTAGCGCCGCTATAGGTCATTTGACCTATAGCGGCGCTTTGTAGGCCTATAGCGGCGCTTTTCACGCTAAGCACCGTTGTCATTTGACCTATAGCGGCGCTTACAAAGCGCCGCTATTGGGTAGGCCTATAGCGGCGCTTTTCACGCTAAGCGCCGCTATAGGCCAATTATTTTTTTTAGAAATAATTGGCCTATAGCGGCGCTTAGCGTGAAAAGCGCCGCTATAGGTGTATTTTTTTTTAAAAAAAATAAACCACTTATTTTTATGAACACCCACCTACATTAGTACTAAAATACCAATAATTCTATACATTCCAAGCGTTTAGGGTTAAATAATTCTATACATGCCCACCTGCATTAGTATTCAAAAATCATATATATTGTACCATAAACACTTGTAATCATTAATTTCTTTTGATTAGGGTCAAAATCCTATATTTCTCAACAATGAATCAGTAACTTCAGAGTTTAAAAATCACAAAACCAAGCTTAATCAACACACCATGAGTACCGATTCTAAGCCTTATTCTTCCTTTAGCCAACTTTAAAGCCCTTACTTATTGATTTTGCTTTCAAAAAACACCTTTCAATCTCTTCTTTCAAACCCTTAAGAAACTATATTGAGAAATCTAAAGATGGAAGAAGGCGAAGAAAGCTTACCTAAGATGAAATTGAAGAGAATGGGAAGAGAACAAGGGAGCACGGGTGGCTGGCTGAAGCTTGGAGGGAGCTTGGAGAGAGCAAGGGAGCACAGCGTGAGAGGGAGCATCGTGGCTGAAGCTTGAGAGGGCACGACATGTTGTTGAGCTTTGACAATGGTTGAAGCTCACGAGCTTGAAAGAGCTAAAATTTGCAGAGAAAAAAGAGGTAGAAAAGAAACAACTCACGGGCAGTAGGAAAAAATAGAGGAAGAATTTATCACCATTTATTTCACCTATACCGGCGCTTTTCTTAAAAAGCGCCGGGATAGGCCTTTGACTGAAAAAATGGAGGGAAATTTCCCTCCATTTTTTTCACCTATACCGGCGCTTTTTTAAAAAAGCGCCGGTATAGTTGATCAAATTAAAAAATTAAAAATACACGAAAAAATGGAGGGAAAGTTCCTTCCATTTTTTTAACCTATACCGGCGCTTTCGAATAAAAGCGCCGGTATAGATAATTATTAAAAAATTAAAAACAGAAATGAATATTTAATATTAAATTCTTATATTAATTATTTATTAATAATTATTTTCTATTTTATAATCAAAAAAATATTAATTATTTTGAAAAATAATTAGGATTACTTTATTTAATATTTAAATAATTATGTTAATATTTATTAATAATTATTTTCGTTTTTATAAGTTAAAAAATATTAATTATTTTTTAAAGTAAATAGGAATATTTTATTAAATATTTAACTAATTATATTAAGATTAAATAATTAATTATTTAATATTTAATATTAAATTCTTGTATTAATTATTATTTTCTTTTTTATAATCCCAAAAATATTAATTATTTTTGAAAATAATTACGATTATTTTATTTAATATTTAAATAATTATATTAATATTTATTAATAATTATTTTATTTTTTATAAGTCAAAAAATATTAATTATTTTCAAAATAAATATGGATATTTTATTAAATATTTAACTAATTATATTAAGATTGAATAATTATTTATTAATTAATAATTTAATATTTAATATTAAATTCTTGTATTAATTATTAATTGTTAATTATTTTCTTTTTGAAAATTAAAAAAATACATTTTTATAAAAAATTAATTGGAATATTTTATTTAATATTTCAATAATTATATTAATATTTAATATTAAATTCTTCTATTAATATCCTATACCGGCGCTTTTTTAAAAAAGCGCCGGTATAGGTGATCAAATTAAAAAATTTAAAATACACGAAAAAATGGAGGGAAAGTTCCCTCCATTTTTTTGACTTATACTGGCGCTTTCGAACAAAAGCGCCGGTATAGGTAATTATTAAAAAATTAAAAATACAAATGAATATTTAATTTTTAATTAAATATTTAATATGAAATTCTTATATTAATTATTTATTAATAATTATTTTCTTTTTTATAATCCCAAAAATATTAATTATTTTTAAAAATAATCAGGATTAATTTATTTAATATTTAAATAATTATATTAATATTTATTTTCTTTTTTATAAGTCCAAAAATATTAATTATTTTTTTAAAAAATAGGAATATTTTATTAAATATTTAACTAATTATATTAAGATTAAATAATTAATTATTTAATATTTAATATTAAATTCTTGTATTAATTATTAATTTTTAATTATTTTCTTTTTGAAAATTAAAAAAATACATTTTTAAAAAAAATTAATTGAAATATTTTATTTAATATTTCAATAATTATATTAATATTTAATATTAAATTCTTCTATTAATAACCTATACCGGCGCTTTTTACAAAAAGCGCCGGTATAGATGCATTAAAATAAATAATTAATGTTTTAATATTTAATATTAAACTCTTATTTTAATTATTATTAAAAAAACGAAAAATTGTTTATTACTAGCCTATACCGGCGCTTTATTTAAAAAGCGCCGGTATAGGTGCATTAAAATAAATAATTAATGTTTTAATATTTAATATTAAACTCTTATTTTAATTATTATTAAAAAGCAAAAAATTGTTTATTACAAACCTATACCGGCACTTCTACAGAAAGAACCGGTATAGGTATTTTAATAAAAAAAAATAAATAAATGATAAACTGAAACCCTATACCGGCGCTTTTAGTACCAAGCGCCGGTATAGGCTTACCTCTATTCCGGCGCGTTTCTTAGTAAGCGCCGGTATAGGCTCCTTCTTTACCAATACCGGCGCTTTTTTCTATGAGCGCAGCTATTGTTGCGCCGCAACAGGATAATTCTGTAGTAGTGTAATCAAAAGAAATTAGCCACCTTCCTACCAATGACACATGTTTAATTCTTCCTTCACAAGTTTATGGTTATTGTTCAAAAAGTAAAGTCTTGCTCTTGAAGAATTAGTGTGTGCGTGGCCTCTAGATGATCCTTGACACATGGCACAAAAACACTTCCTTCACAAGCTTATGTTGGCCGTCCAAAAAGTCATGGGCTTGCCCTCCAAGTTCACATATGGCTTTCTTTGCAAGATGGCATATGCTTGGTCACCAAGAATTAATTGGCTATAAATAGAAGTGAAAGCAAGGCATGAAGGCAAGAGAGGGAGCTGAGTGGCGTGAGGAAAGAAAGAAAGGAAGAGAAAAATAAAGAGAAAAAGAGAAAGAAAAGAGGAAGAAAAATAGAGAGAAAAGAATGCCTAGTTAGAGGAAGTACTTAAGAAAGAGACTCTTCAAGAGGTAGCTTTAATTTGCAATTTTGTATATTTTGTTTGGGTTGCATGTATGTCTTGCCATTTATGCTGTAGTTAGGCATGAGAATATGTAATATCCTTACTCAGTTATTTTGCCATGATCATGTGTGAAATTAGTTACAGTTTACAGTTCACAGTTTACAGTTAATCAGCTTGTAAGGTATTATTCTCATTGACTTGTTTTTACATGCATAGTTTTTACCATGCATTACTAATTATGATTATTGCTACTGAGATTTCCCCAAATCTCACCCCCTCTTTCCATGTCCCACCCATAGGACCTGACATTTCTAAAGGAAAGGAAAAGCAAGCAGATCTCTAGTTAAGGCAAGGATGACCTGGAATATTTTGGAGTTTATAATTAATTAATGTATTTTGGTTTGTATGTATAAACTCCATAAGGAGCCTAATTAGCTTAAAGACCTGCAAAGGAACCAAGAACCTGAATTCTACTTCAAGTAGAAAGTTATATCTATGCATAGATAAATTATGAGAGCATGTGAACATGTTTTATTGTGGCAGGAATTTCGTCCAGTTATAATTTGAGTTTGGCCTTGATATTTTCCAGATAGTTAGTACACGTCCTAAACTTTAAATCAAGTACTCATACATGATTTTTGGATGTGTAGATTAGGAGATATGAATTTTGCAAGTTAGGCGTAAAAACAGAAATTTCCTGCGAAATTCTGTTATGTCTAGAAAATATAAGAAGATTTTTCAGTGGTAGTGGGACCAAATTGAGCCAAGATTATTTTATGATTATAAAGCATATTTAAAGAGCTAAAGTTTGAGATTTGAACCACTATTTTTGAATTTAGAAGTAAATAAATATGAATTTTCAAAGTTAGAAGCTCAAGTAAGATATTTGAAGAAAAAGTTTTTAGTTTTTATCATTCTTGGGTCTTCTAAATAGCTTTAGTGGTTCAAACTCAATTAAAGGGCTCTAAAGAATGTCCCTAGAGTAAGGTGTTACACAATGAGTTTGTGTTTTTTTAGTAAAAATGTTTATTTTATTTTTAAAGAAAAATATTTATTGTTGGTTTATAGCTTTTGTTTAGGAAACTGTCTTTATTTTTATTTAGGAAAAGACTTTCAAAAGAATTTTCTATTAGACTTCCTGATGAGGAGATTCCTATAATCTCATAAGGAAGAATAATCGATTTTTCCTTACACTACATGAAAATCATTTTGAAAACAATTTTATTTTTAATTGGAAAAGAAGGTTTCTTGAAAAAAAATTTGGATTGAACTTCCTGAGGAGATTCCCATAATCTCACTCGGAAGAATAATCGATTTCTACCTGAGGAAAATCTAAAAACCCTCACAAGGTATAAAAACCACTTTTGAAAATGATTTATTTATATATATTTTTTTTAAAAAAATACAATTTCTTATTTTTTGTTTACTTTATAAGAAAAAATGGATTCACAATTATTAGTAAAACAACAAAGATAAAAATTACTTGCATGACCTATTCTTATTCATGATAGATGATCCAAAAGTATAGCGAGGGTGTATACCTCCGATGCTTTTGTGTTATCTTGCGGCAAAAGAGACAAAGTGAAATGACCACATGACAACATCTATACAATTCCCAAAATATATACATGGCTTTCATTGCTCTGACTTTAAAAACAACAAGGTGAGTAGTAAGACAATACCTAAGTCAATATATAATTTGTGGTATTGCATAAAATCAATCTCATGAATTTTACTCTTATTTTAGAACGCAAGAAACAATATTGTAGACCAAATGAATAAATAGAAAAAGCCAAGTAATTAGGAAGAAATGTGGCAAAGAATTAGAGAGCATTACTCCCATATGAATCCACAACGGAAAAACATGTCAACAATTGGTCATTATGAGAAGCAATAATCATATCCACATAAAGCATGAATGAATTACAAAAGAGGACAAAGAGATGATAAAAATATAATCAAAAGTTTATGAACACCTAGAGCAAAAAAAAAACGAAAGAACATGTGTACATGGCTAAAGCTTGATATCTATATGCCTCAATCTCATTGATAAGTTCTTTGGCATGGCAAGCATTTAGACATGCAAAGAAGGATTGGTGTAAACTAAATTCTTAATTCTTGACAAACAAGGGAATCAATAAAACAATGGATCTCTTCCTTCCTTATTTTCTTGTCTCCTTGTCTCTCTTTTCTCTCTCAATCCCTTTGTGCCTCGTCTAAATTCTCTCCAAATTCTTATCTCCCTCTTCCAAAATCTCTTACTATCTTTTTTATGAGCAACACCTAGGGTTTGCCTAATTAATGATCATTTTTTTTAATTTTTTTTTAATTTTTTTTGTTATTTTTATTTTAAAGACATTTCCTATTTTGAGACCAATCAACATAAATGAATATTTATTTAATAATTTTTTTAAATGTTTTTAATCATCAATCACCCATCAATCATTATTAATGACTAATAATCACCATTAATTTTATGTTTTTAAAATTTTATTTTGTAATGATGACCCACCAATCAATACTAATGACACCTAATCAATGATTTTTTTTTTGAAATTTTCTGTAATAATGATAAAAATCTCATTTTTCAATTTGGCATCAATCATAATCAATGAGGATTCTACAAGGATGATTTAACTACGACAAAATACCCTTTTCATGTCACCAATTAACGTCATTTAATTATAAACCTGACATAAAAAAACGTGGTGACATTTTTGTAATTAAGCTGGAGGTGGAGGGAGAATCAACGTCACATAAGTTGTCAATATGTGACGTTTAAAGAAACGACGTCACAGTTAATTTAAGTGTGACGTGGCTTCCTCTCCCCGCCCCACCCCCCGAAATTTTCATTGCGTGCCAACCCACCCAAAGCTCCCCCCACAGCTCCCCCGTCCCCCCAGCTCCCTCTCCCCCCTCAGCTCCCCCCATTAAACCCACCCAAAGCTCCCTCCTCCCCACAGCTCTGCCTTCGGCCCAGCTCCCCTGAATCCCCCACCCCCAGCTCTCCCCCGGCCCCAGCTCCCCCGAATCCCCCACCCCCAGCTCCCCCTATTAAACCCACCCAAAGCTCCCCTCTCACCCTAGCTTCGCCCCCGGCCCCCAGCTCCCCTGGATCCCCCACCCCTACCTCCAAGCTCCCCCGGCCCCCAACTCTCCCGAATACCTCCAGCTCCCCCGAATCCGTCACCCCCATCTCCCCCCAACCCTCAGCTCCCCCGAATTCCCCCAGCTCCCCCAGCTTCCAGCTCCTCCCAGCTGCCCCCCGCGTGTCATTCCCGGTAAGCCCTTTCTTTTCATTCCTATATCCATTCTTTTCTGATTTGTGTTGTTTCTGAGAAATGGGTGTGAATGAATTTGAGTTTCTTGTTGTTTCAGCGCTTTTAAGGAGTATGTTTAATTTGTTTTGAGTAACCCCACGATTTATCTGAGGGGTTTTAAAGGGATTTTGGGCATTAAATTACCTTGCTCTGTTCTGGTTTGATTTTTGATGCCATTAATAATGCTTAAATGTTTGATGGTATTAGTTGATTATCTTCTAAGAGCTCTTGTCTTGAATGATTTTGTGTTTTTGTAAGATTTTGAAAGGGATATGTAGGTTGATAAAGTTGCATAAGTCTTGGTTTATGATAGTTGCAAAGTTAGAGAGAAGTTATCTTTTGGTTAAAGTTACGAAGAAACTTTAATGGATGGTGATTTTGAACTGTTTAATTCATCTTCCTCACATTGTGTCCAAGGTTTGTTGATTTTCGGTGATTCTGGATATTGATTTGTTGTTTTGAATCAGATATTTCTGTCATTGTTGACATTTGGTGCTACGATTTTAGTGTTGGGTCTGACTTCATTTGAGTAAGCAAGTTCTCCACTTCATTTTCGTGATGTTGAATTTTATTACTATTAGTACTATTATTGAATTTGTTCCTTTCATTCTAATATGGTATAACTCAATAGCTAAAACATTTAAAAAATTATCTTGTTTATGCTTTCATTTCTCACTGAGTGTGTTTATCACTTGAACTTTGAATATGCTGAGGCTGTTTGGTTTTCTGAGAATATTAGTGTGATTCAATCTAAATGCTTGAAGTAATTAAAGAAACTACTTTGTGGCATGTGATTGGAATAGTGTGTATATGTTGATTGGTGTTGAATTAGTAATTGTATGATTTTGTATTTACTGAACTGAAATTAGATTGTAAATGTAATTTTGGATGTCATATTTACAAGAGGAAGCTCTGCCAAATTTTTTTAAAAATTTGCATGAAGTGATGTTAAGTTCATAGCATGCCCATTTCTTCACAATGTAGTGAGATAAACTTGACTAGCTTATTGGAAATGGCAGAGGTTTAATAGAATGGATCGTAGTTGGATGCATGCATTGAGAACCACTAAAGAGTATCAGATGGGTGTGGAAGAATTTATTGAATTTGCCAAAAGAAACGTGCCTAGTAAGAATGGCATGTATCTTTACCCTTGTGTGAAGTGTGCAAATGCTTATCGTAAGAGCGTTGATGATATAAGGGATCACCTTCTTTGTGATGGAAGAAAAACTGTCTACCTCAGTGATCACAGGAGGTTTCTTGATCGGTTCCATCCTTACCGTAGACTAAAGAATTGTTTTAATGGCTCTTTTGACATAAATGGTTATTCTTTCTACACTAAGGCTCAGGACAACAACAGCACTATGCAAAACAGTGGCGTGATGGTGGTACCCGAAGCGATGCACTTCTCCAGTTCGAAAGATAAAAACCCAAG
Organism: Mimosa bimucronata; assembly: GCA_037074515.1. Lineage (NCBI taxonomy): Eukaryota > Viridiplantae > Streptophyta > Magnoliopsida > Fabales > Fabaceae > Mimosa > Mimosa bimucronata. The sequence goes on from CM073446.1 coordinate 12,605,575, forward strand.
ATTGGCTTCCATGGCATATTATGGTTTAATTGAAGAAATTTGGGAAGTTAGTTACACCAAGTTCAAAGTTCCAATCTTTAAATGCAAGTGGGTTAACAATAGCGCAGTTGTGGTTGAACCCCACACTGGTATGATCTCAATTGATCTTCACAAGGTAGGGTACAGAGATGAGCCCTTTATTTTAGCAAGTCACACAAAACAAGTGTTTTATGTAACGGATTCCGCAAATAAGCAATTGTCCATAGTCTTGCAAAGTAAAAAGCAAAAGGATCGTGCTCCCACTTTAGATCTTGATGAGATACCACCTTTGTGTGCAATTCCACCTTAACCAAGTGAATCGGAATTGATAGATGATGACGACCAATTTGCCTCTAGAAATGATCATTGTGAGGGGATATGGGATAACACCTAAAGTGAGAATCTTTTTGAATTATCATGTATTAAGTATTGTTATTGTTTTTGTTTTGGTTTTGTGAAAGTTGTTGCCTTGTAATGACTCATCACATCTTTGATCTGTTAACAGGTACATCATGGCAGATGATTCTAACAATCAGCAACAAGACAATCCCCCTTGAAAAAAGGGAAGAGGTCCTACGAAGCTCAAAGACATTATTTTCCATCAGGGGATAAATGTTCAGCCTATCCGTGTGGAATTTGATGAGGACATGAATCCTATCGGGGAGATTGGCGCGAATTTCGTGAGCTATGTCGGTTTTGTGGCAAGGAACCGAGTAAGCATCTTGGATGATAATTGGAGGGAAGTCGATAAAGACATTAAGGATCAATGTTGGTCAGATATCTTGGTATCTTTTATCATTATCTATTTTTTTGTTCCTAATATGCATGTATTTGTTTTTTTAGTTAACTCAAATGATGTGTGTTTTATTCTTATTTTTCTTTGCAGCAAAACTTCGATGTCCCAAACACCCAATTATTCAAGGATTTTTGGTTGAATGAAGCACGCAAGATGTGGAAGAATTTTAAGAATAACCTAACCAGAGGCTACATTCGGGGGGACAAGATGGGTAAAGATCCCTGTCAGGCCTATCCCTCTATTGACCCAGAGACTTGGAAGACCTTTGTTAAGAAATGGCTAGACCAAAAGTTCCAGGTGTATATAGGTTATAAATAGCTCTTTAACTTTTCTTCAAAACTGAATTTTTAACACATTATATTAATTAACTAACTTAGTTTTATTTTCATAGGAGAATAGCCAAAAACAAAAGGAGCGACAAGAAAAGAATATTTACAAGCACACAATGTCTCGGGGAGGTTACAAGTGGGTCGAGAAAAAGTTGATTGAGAAACAAATTGCAGAAATGGAGGAAGCGACACAGTCCGATCCTACCGTTATTCTATAGCCTCCACCGCCCATCTCACGTCATACGAAATGGGTCGAGGAAATGAAGTCTAAAGAAGGAACATTTGTCAATCTGGAGGTTGAAGCAGTTGCAAAGAGGATTGTAAGTATTTTTCGGTCATTGCAGGAAGAACTTGAGCAGCAGACCACCCAAGGGTCCTTCACACCTTATGGGAGGATGGATATCCTGGCCACGACAATTGAGAAGCCTGACCGCCCCGGTAGGGTACTCGGGGAGCCTAGGACTAGGGCTGAGTAACGGGCGGGTACGGGTGGCCCGTGGGTGTACCCGTAGCCCGCCCGTTTATTTTTGAACGGGTACGGGGAAGCCCGTACCCGCAAGAAGCCCTTTTAAACCCGTGCTTAACGGGCTTCGCAAAACCCACGCGGGTACGGGCAGGTTACGGGTAACCCGTTTAACCATAATCATTAAAAAAAAATCTGCCAGGCCCCCAGAAAAAGCTGAGGAAAAAAAAACTCGCAAGGCTCCTAAAAAACTCAACAAGAAGAAGAAAAGAAAAGAAGGAGGAGGAGGAGTGTCTACTTGCTAAGGTGAAGGGTCTGGTTGTTGGGGTGGGTCTCCGTTGCAGCGGTGGGGTAGTGGAAAAGCGGCGGCAGATCATGGAGCAAGATGAGGGAAGAAGGTAGATCTGTGTGAATAAGAAAGATATATGAAGAAGAAAGCAGATCTGAAAAATATGAGCAAGATGAGGGAAGAAAGCAGATATGTATGAGGGAAGAATGTGTGAAAGGGGAGAGAAAAAATAGAGGAGGTGACGAAGACAGTACGGCAGGCAATAGAATGGAAATGAGGGAGAGGGATTGAACAAATGGGATGGTCAATACTCAATAGTGTTTTTATTTGAGTTGTCTTGTCATGTGTGGGGGGAAAAAATTAAAGTGGAGAGTAGCCTATGGAATCGAACCTGGACAAGGAACTTTAATGTCATGTATTGAGGGTGCCTTTTGCCACTTCACCAATAAATGTTATCATTGTATGAGTGGGAAAATTATAAATATTATAGTAAACTTAACATATTTCAAAATAAAAATATATAAACGGGCGGGTAACGGGGTACCCGTGGCCACACCCGTACCCGTACCCGTGTATACTTAAATGGGCGGGCCCCGCCCGTTTATTTTATGGCCAAAAAATGGGCGGGCTTTGACGGGCAAAATATACGGGTCACGGGCGGACCCCGCGGGTCGCGGATTTTTTGCTCAGCCCTACCTAGGACTGTAGGGTTTACCAAGTATTTCGGCCGCAGATCCCGATCCACCCGTATAGAATCTACTGAGGAGAATGTGGCTAAGGCTCAGGCGGAGATGGAGGCTCAATTGGAGGAGTGGGTTGCTTTATCCCAGCAGCAGATGGCAGCACAGTTCGATGAGCAGGTGGCTGGAAAGGTCTAGGAAGCTCTTTCGGGATATATGGGGGAGCAGATCCGAGCGCAGATTAAGGCATAGGTCAGAGCGTTTACCATGCAGCTTGGACTATCATCAAATTCTTCTCAACAAAGACAATAGGTTTGACCATCTCCCATATATGTTAATTATCGAATTCTGGGTTTATCAATTAGGCTCACTCTGTATATTCTCATCTCCTGTAGGAGTCCCCTGCTACCGGCGGTCCAACCAGCAAAGACAGCTACAATCAGACTGTGCCGTTAGGATCAATTCGTGAGAATGAATCAGATCCCACACTAGACAATGACCCTGAAGTTGGAGTGGAGTGTTATCTCCATCTCGATTTCCCTCGCTTTCACCTGGTCGCAAAAGCTCACTAGTTCCCGAACGCCTCCTACATAATATGCTTATTCAGGAGGACCAAGTGAAGGTGTCTGTTACAAATATCCTAAATAATGTGGGGAGGACAGCTGTATCCTTTCCTGATAACGAAGTCACCAAACTATACGAGGCGATCGGGGCATTCATCCTGTGGCCTAGACCACTTGTACACAACACTCCACAAAAGGCGCCGATTGATGTGGTATGTACACTTAATTTTTGAGACTCCTTGTTTCATATATTACAGTTTGTAAGAATATATAACATTGGTTTTTTCATCTCTCACAGTTCTTTTCAGATGAATATCCTTCTCTCCAACTCCTGCGGGAGATGCAGCCAACTTTGCACTCCACAACCGTTAGGATGCCTCCAGGAGTAGTCAGTCCTTATCGTACATATGAATTTCTACTTGATGGTGACAGAGATATCGTGGAGTTTTTTCCGATGAAAGAAATTGACCTCGCCTGGCTCGAATTAGCAACTTTGTAAATGACTGTTACTTTTTATGTATGTGCAATATGTTTATGTCTATCCTTTTATAATTTCAATTATTCTACGATAGGTACTTCCACCAGCTGGGCAACCAATTAGGCAGGGGACAATACAGATTCCTTAGTCCAATGGCCTTGGTGAGGAGAGATGATTTTAACACCGACGAGGACAAGCTGGAGTATGAGGACGAGATGCGGGCTTATGTCATACATCAAATGTCAGCGAATCGAGGATCTGTCTATTTTGCGCCTATTCTTCAAGAGTAAGTGTGATTATTACCTTTAGCCAACTTTTCATTATTTGCCCATTTACAAATGTTATGTTTCTGTGTCGACATAATATTTTTAATGTCTTTCAGTAAACACTAGTCATTAGCTGTCGTTTGGCCCATACAACATCGTCTGGTTTGGTTTGACCCCTTGAGATATAATATAACCTCATATTATAAAACCCTCTTATCTAAGTAAGTACATTTAATGACTTTTTACTTTGGGCTACATAAATTATTTTCATGTATATGTGCTAATTTTAGTTCCATTTTAGGGGCATTCAACAATGACATTTTGCAGCAGAAACCGATGAAATGGATAATGCCATCGTGACACAAAGACCTAAAGTAAGTACTTTTGATTTAAATTCCTTCAATGTTAGTCAATTGAGATATTATTTACTTTGTTATTAATTTATATTATTTCTTGTGATTTATAAAGTGCCCCCAGCAACCGACGAATAAGGAGTGTGGGTATTACGTCATGAAGTATATATGTGTGACATTATTGAGAGTAATCGTACCTAATCCTTTACACAGGTATAAATTAAATTCTTATCTATAACTTAATACAATCAGTACATAAATATATGATTTATTTATCTAACTTTGCATTAATCAAAGCATCCATTATTGTTGCAGTTTTATGATGGAAACAACTCATTTGAAGACAAAGACCTTAATTCACTTCGTGAACGTATTGCTAAATTTTTTCTTTCATTTTTGGTTGATTAAAAAGTGATCATTGCACAAAATACTTAGTTTTGTAAACATGGAATTTTTGTGTGTGTATATATATATGTATAGTTTTATTTAGTTATAATATAGCTATGTATACATGTTGTGTGAATAATGTATACTATTGATCTGCATTGTATCTATTTCTGTGACATTTGCAATGAATACAGATTGGGAAACCAAAAGAAGTTAATTAAAGAATCGTTTTTGTTAAAAAAAAACCAACCACGTCACACATTACCAATTTGTGACGTGGTTTCTCTGATCTTCCCTCATTATATCCGTATCAATAACATCTAATTTTGGACAAACAACGTCATAATTTTTGTAATTTGTGACGTGAAAAATATGACTTTCCATGTCAGTTTTTTGTGTGACGTTAAAAGTTCAGTTTTCCACGTCACTTTAATTTATGTCCCCTTGAAAAGTGACGTGAAAAGCCTGAAATTTGTGACTTGAAAACCCCCTTTTGTAGTAGTGTTTTTATTATTTTTATTTAAAAATGGTAGGAATGTTAAGATAATACGTCTCATTTTGAAAGATTGGGTGATGAGTTAAGGGTACATAATGTTAGTGTGAGTCCTCTCATATTAGCTTAAACTTTTTTTAAGAAAGATAAACCAAACACACACACACAATTGATTCATATTTCAACACATTCAACCCAGAAGGCATCAGATCATATATTTCATTTTTTCCTTTGCCCTGGGCTTGTACTGTTTTTTAAGTCTTAGATACCTTAGGTATACAAATATACTTTTCTTAATATTCATATTCTCTTTTTTTTAGCCCATTGATCAAATCATTGTGATATCATATTAAAATATGAATTAATTGTTTCATTAAATAAGCCTTCACGGCATCATGTACCTTGCTCAGTTAATATAATTCTTGACCATTAAATATTTTGACGGACTAGTTGTCGTGATTGTTTTAGCTGAATTACTAATTTCATATTCAGGTCTTTAACATACAGTTGAGATAATCAAAATTTTATGAACAGCATAAAAAAAATGAAAGAACATGGGTACATGGCTAAAGCTTGATATCTATATGTCTCAATCTCATTGATAAGTTCATTGGCATGGCAAGCATTTAGACATGCAAAGAAGCATTGGTGTAAACTAAATTCACAATTCTTGACAAACAAGGGAATCAAGGGTATGAATTAAGGGTACATAATGTTAATGTGAGTCCTCTCACATTAGCTTAAACTTTTTTTTAAGATAGACAAACCTAACACACACTCAATTGATTCATATTTCAATACATTCAACTCAGAAGGCATCAGATCATATATTTCATTTTTTTTCATTTGCCCTGGGCTTGTACTGTGTTTTAAGTCTTATATGCCTTAGGTATACAAATATACTTTTCTTAATATTCATATTCTCTCTTTTTTTTAGCCCATTGATCAAATCGTTGTGATACCATATTAAAATATGAATTAATTGTTTCATTAAATATACCTTCATGGTATCATGTATCTTGCTCGGTTAATATAATTCTTGACCATTAAATGTTTTGACGGACTAGTTGTCATGATTGTTTTAGCTGAATCAGTAATTTCATATTCAGGTCTTTAACATACAGTTGAGATAATTACTTAGAGTTAACAATATTCCTCTATTATATGCCTACATTTTTTAAAAATTGATCAATCAGTTATTAGTAAAATCATATATATGAGTGAATTAATCTGAAATAAAATATCATGCTCATCCTAATTAAAAACAATTCACATCATCACGCCATCTACGTTTACCTTTCGCTATCTCAACTTCTTGGTGTTAGATTATTATTATTATATTATCATATTAGTGATATTTAGGATTAATAATAATGTTTTGGTGGCCCGTGTAACACCTAGTCTTTGTTTTACCTTCTTAATAAATTCTTGCCTACTTTGTAGCTTTTCTTAATGTTTGGTTAATATTTAACTAACTAGAACTTATAGAAAACCTCTTTAAGTAGTCCAAAACTGTCCTGATTAAAACTTTTATTGAATCCTTGATATGTTAAAACAATTTATCATGTAATGCCTTATCAATTTAAATTTTTATTTAGTACTTGATCATCAAGCTTCACTAACATATATATATAAACTATCATTTACATGTCGATCCCAACATCACACCATCTCCTACGATAAGGACATCGGATTAATACATATATATCGAGACTCATACCCCTGTTGATATCCACTACAACTTTACCCCATATTCACTTACATGTAACAACTTCTTCCCACCATAGTGTTTGCAAAATATACATATACAACAAGTATTTCGTATGGCTTAACATTAATATACTCAAAAATATATACAAATTGCCTAAGCAATCTTATGCTACATCCTCAGGCTACATATGCCTTCGCTAAAACCAGCCTTACCAAAAGCAGTCCGGCCTATCTTTCCCTGCAACCAAAATTTTCTCAGGTTTACCTCATACACTCTAATTTCATACAATCATACCATCACAATTCATTTAAACTATACAGATCATGATAATGTTATTCTCATATTTCGCGTCTCTGACGCTGGTCATCCAAGTAATGATACATTCATTCACTTGGAGACTAATTATTTCTCTCAATGTGCATATAGCACCTGCCACTTATTAATAAGGATACATCCCCTATTAGTAGTAACTATACCTGCAGGGTTTTAATAATATAATACAGATATATCATATAGATGAAAAATATCTGACATAGGGGGAGCGACCCACCGTGTGCCTGGGAGTACTCCGAATTTAAAAATAATAAGAACATACGAGCAATAATCATTTATCAAATATCTGTAACAGTAATCATGCTTAATTATCATACCATTCAATCATGCATTGTTCTAGGTGTGTATGAAGTAAACCCTCACCTGTGACAACCACACATTACTCCACTGTAGCCTTTCCTTCTCGCTGCTTATGAGATTTATCACCACTTGGTCCTCCTATTATTACATCATGTAATAATAGAGGTCAATACTCATGTTATACCTATTAGATATCTCTCTCGGTCCTAGTATACTACCCACCCCTTAGTGATAGTTCTTACTAGATTAAACACATTCACATCTCAAATTAGAACAACAAGTTTCATTCTCCAACTCTAAAAGTTGGTATTTCTTATTAAAGAAAGAAATCCCACATTCAACGTTTAATACAGTACAATATATGGCTGGACTTAATTGTCAATTCAACAGCAACAATTAAATTTGTTTATGTATAAGAAGTATCACACTTTAAGTCCTTGTTATAGTACAATTGGCAGCAACTTTTGAACCTAATTTAATTAGAATTATTTACAATAGGGTAGCAGCAACTTGTACTCACAATTATCAAACATCTTGTAATGTAATGCAACGAAAATCTATGTCACATTATCTATAATTGCATTACAATTATGCAGCAGCAAATTTAGGCAAACTATAATGCCATTCACATTGTTTTTAGTCATTACAAGCCACCACTTCCAATTCCATTAGTCCCATTTGTTCAAGGCCAAAACAGAACCACTTTTCATCTACCATCATCTCAAAGCACAATCTAATCAATTTAATCAAAATTGCTGTCACAAATTGCAGCAATATGCACAAATCATAACTTTATATTTCCTTACTACTTTACAGCAACTTTAAGAATCAATAAAATAACTAAGTTATGTTAAACTTGTATGAATTATAAAAGAAAATCTGCACACACATAAATAAGCTTCATGGCTGAACCGAATTGCCACTGCACAAATTGACAGCAATATTCAGCACAAACTTGCCTCCATTTGCAGCCAATTATTTACAAGATATAGCCCCAATTTTTCTTGTAACTTTCATAGATAAAAGATGAAAATGTTAGAGCCAATTATCTCCCTTTAATCGGTCAAGAAAACTGACCAGAATCACCCAAATTTCGGACAGATTTCATGGCTCCCTCGTTTTGACAGAAACAGAGCATCAAAGTTATATAAATACACATGCAACCACCACTTTTCACTCACATAAACACCTTTAACAATATCCCATTTACCTACAGAAAATCAGGTTCGAACAGCCCCAAATTCCCCCTCAAACCCGACATGCATCATCACTTAAATCACCTCTTGATTGAATAAAATTTGGCATAGATGGGTAGAAGATCTTCACCTGAGTTTGAATCTTGCTTTGCATGTGAATTCCACCTCAATCTTCCTCCAAATTCGTCCAAGGAAGCTGCTGGAGTTTGGGCAGAAGTTGAAGCATTTTAGAGAGCAAGAGAGAGAGACCGAAAATTTAGAAAGAGAGAGTAAATGAGGGAATGATTCGGCTGAAGCATGAGGGAGTAGATATAATTTAATTGTTTGTTATTTGAGTAAAAATAATTTAGTCATCTCCCTAATTTACTTAATTGACTCTTTTACTCTTATATATATATATTTAACATTATTACATATTGTTCCTATTTGGTAAATGACATTTCTTGTCTTCCTTGGGTAATTTTATTTACTAATTGGGTTTTTGGGATGTTACAGCCGTAGTCAACATATAGGCCCAGTTGTCAAAGTTAGGGTTTTTCATACTTAGGTTATCTATATAAGGGGATTTTCTGATGGGGAAAACATACCAATGACAAAACATCTTTAAATGCGGCAGATAACCAAATTACAGAGAGTGTTTCTTCTCTCTAACTTCTGGGTTCCCTAACTAGTTAAGGCTACTACAACAGATACCAATGATAATGTTCTATTTTGCAGTTCCTCGTAGATCTTTCACTCATCAAACAATAGCAATGGCGAGAGGTATTCCGACTTCTGCTGTATTACTTATTCTGATTAAAGATAGCATGTATGAATGATATATGTTATATGTATGGCTATCTTATTCTCACATGTGGCATCAGAGCCATTATTTTTTCTCTACCATGCTATTTGTTGATCACATGAAATAAATTTTTGTATGGTAATTTTGTTTATGGATCTGTATGTCATGAGCATTATCATTTTAAGTTTTCTAGTCTTGTTGATTTTCAAACAGTTGAAGCCAAACTTTTTGGAGAAAATCAATCTGTTTTGTTCCAACGTTTATTTTCAGTTCCTTGTGGACAATTTTTCGGCTGAACAAGCTTTTTGAAATTTTGAAAAACATGGAGAACAGATCGGACTCCCGTTGGATTTTCAAAAAAAATGTGCACGTTGAAACATGGAAAAATCGTGGAGATAAAATCTCCATTTAGTTATGCGCATGACCCACGTTTTTTTCAGAATTAAGACACTAGAATCATGCTCCAGGTCACCAAGAATGGCGCCTGGTATGTCAGACACGAACGGCGGCTGGGGAGTTGCAAGGGGCAGGTCACGCGTTTCGGGTCGGGTTAAGGCAGCAGGGATCCGGGTGGGGAAGAAGGGAATCAAAACGCACCGTTTTGACTAAGGAAAGGCACTTCTTCAGGTTGCGCCAAAACGGCGCCGTTTGGGGCTCCAAGTGAAATGCTACGTTTCACTTATGCAGCGAGCTTGGCCGGCGCATTTCGGGCCTAGATTCTTGGGCCTTTCTCTTATGTAAAAAAAAATTAAGCTTTTTAGGCCATTTTTTTTCTTTTATTTTCGGCCAGTTTTTGATTTTCGTTTGGGCCACGTGCCTTCAACCCACTTTTGTGTTTTGTTTTTGGTTTCTGAAATATTTTTCTTGGGCCTTACCGATGGACTTTAATTTTGGCTATATGTGTTTATGTTCAGAAACATTAAGAAATAAATATATGTGAATATTTACAAACTGATTTGATTTTCCATGACATATATTTGTATACATGTTTATTTTAGGCTGCGAAAATTCAATTTTTTTTCCTATTTTACTTATGGAATTATATTTTAGGCTTTTCTAATGTTTTAAATTGTTAAGCTATTTATATTTTAAATTCCAGAAATTATATATGGGTAAATATATTGACTTTTGTAATTGTTTTAATTGTATATGTCATATTTTTAGCATGTGTAATATTTTAGCATCATTTTTAATTGTTTAAATTTAGGAAAATTAATCTTGGCTATTTCACAAGTTGGAATTATTAAGTGATATATGCTATAGATTAATTATTAAACAATATATTTTGTGGATGCTATAATTAGTGGGAGTTTTATTAAATTAAATAAAGGTCAAATTAATTTAATAATTCCCAATAAAGTATGTGCATATAATTGAATTTAATGATTGCACATTATGATATTTTGTGATATGCTTTTGCCTTAAAGGAGTAGCCACAACATCCTTTTCTTAAGTTGCATACATCACATATGGTTAGAAAATATCTATTGTAATTAAATATGCAATTATAATTAATCTTAGCCCACAAGTAGATAATTATAAGAGTATATTTAATTAGGGTGGGATAAAATGACCTTTTTATTTCCTAAGTTGCCCACAGGTATTAGGAGATATAAATGTGTTTTAGTTTCATCATTTTGAGATAAATACATGCTATGCTAATTTCTTTGCCCACAGGTAGATTTTAGTGATATGTATTTATATTTGTATGCTTTTATTGGTTTTTCTAAAACATGCATGGCACAGTGAATTATGATTGCCTCAAATTATATGTCTAATTTCTATTTTTGATTCTCTGAATAACGCAGCTAATATTCCATCTCAGTTTCTCACTAGCATATTGGCTCAAGCTGGAAGGAATAAATTTTGGATAACAACAACTTTTCTGAATAGAAGGATAATATCCTTCTACAACTGGGGTGCATGGAAATGGATTTTGTCCTTGAGACACCCAGGCCCCCTATGCCTGCTGATTCAGTAGATGAGGAAACTAAGGAGTACCATAGGCTTTGGGAAAAGACTAATCGTCTTGCCATGCTACTCATAATGACTAGGATCCAAAAATGCCTTGAGGAAGCGATCCCAAAATGCCAGACTGCCAAGGAATACTTGGAAGCTATTGAGAAACAATATAAGCCAACTGACAAACAGATGGGTGGTTCCATCATGTTGGAGTTGTGCTCTATGGAGTTCCATGGTCTTGGTGGGGTGCGGGAACATATCATGAAGATGAGAGATCTATCCTCTCATCTAAAATCCTTCGATATGGAGCCAACTGAGCAATTCTTGGTGCAATTAATTCTGAAGTCCCTTCCAAAACAATATGAAACTTTCAAAATCTCTTACAACACATATAAGGATATATGGACAATTGATGAGCTCATGCCCATGTGTGTGCAAGAGGAGACTAGACAGTTATTAAAGGGAAAGGGTGCACCTAAGGAAGCTCATATGGTGGAAAGCACCAATAAGGGTGGCGGCAAGAAGCAGGAAAAGAGGGATAACAAAAAGAAAAAGAACAAGATTCCTCCTGCTAAGGCCGACATGAAGAAGAATGTCAGGTGTTTCTTCTGCAAGAAGAAAGGGCATATGAAGAAAGATTGCCATAAAAGAAAGTCTTGGTTCGAGCGTAATGGTATGCCAATGTCCTTTGTAACATCCCAAATTTTAGAAAATAGAAAATAAGGAATTATTTAAGGTCCTAGGGTGGCATTTAGTAATTAAAAAAGTCTTATAAATAAATTTATGATGTTTTAGGTATTTTTAATAAATTTTAAGAGTTATTTTATTTATTAGTTGAGGAAAAATAGTTGAAAGATGAATTTAAATAAGGGAATATTTAGAACCTTGGGGTATTGTTTGATATTTAAAAAGCCTTATAAATAAATTTGGAAGCTAAAGTATATCTAGAAAAATTATTCTGGGACTAAATTCAGATTAAATTAAAAAGGGAAATGGTAAATAAAGTTACCATTGAAGGGCAAGATAGTAAAAGGGAAATAAAAATGACAATATCTGCCCCTAGTTCAAAATATCTTCAGTTGTAACAGGAAGGGCAAGATGGTAAAATAGCCATAAAAAATATCAACTTCTTCTCTTCATTAAATATACTCCCACTTGTTCCTTTCATTATTCACTCCCTCTCAACCGACTTTCCCTCTGTTTCTCTCTCTCGCGTCGTCCTCTACTTTCTCCGACGGGTTTAAGGGAAACAAAATCATTTAAAGTTAATTACCAATTAAGAGCTATAATAAATGTTTTGAATGTGTGGATTAATGAAAGTGGATTATTCTTCATTTTCCCTGTCTCTGCTCTGTCTGGCCGAAAAGGAGGGAGGAAGGAAGGATAGGATTTTGAAGTTATAGTTCTTAATGTTTCACCTCTATGAAGTTTAATGGATTGAGGTTTAGGAATGCTTGTTTTCCTCCTTCTTGGTTCTCTGCTTCTGTTCGGCTAGGGAGAATAAAATGGCTATTGATATTTTGTTTTTCTCTGAAACATGAATTGAGGTTGTTTGCTGTTGATTGATGGATATTAAACTGTTAAATGCTCAATTCTTTATCTCCTAGATGCTCTGGACGATGGTTGTTGTTCAGGGGAAGCGAAATTTTGATATGCTTGATTACCTTGGTCATTTTGGTTCTAATATAATGTTGATAATAAGGCATGTTTAGTGATTTCTGATCTTGTTAATGTTGTTGGCTGCTGGTTTTATTGCCAGGGAAAAAGAGGAACTTGTGATGTTAATTAATTCAATAGGAATTAAGTTTAAGGAATGTAAGGATAGTTATGCTTCCAAGTTATGAGAGTATTTCTAATTATTCAGATAGTGTTGGAAAATTTAGAGGTACTGGTTCATTAGGAAAGTATGTTCTAATAAGTTCTGTTTTGATTATTAAAGGTGCAATAATCTTGGACTAAAATATGATGGAAGAGGTGTTATATAAATGGGAAGGTTTGTTCTAGGGTTTGAAGGATTGTTAAGAGTAGGATATGGTGATTAGATGTTGTTTAATATGATAATTGAAAGTTAGGATTGGACTTGAAAGGAGTGATCGGATAGTAAGTGAAATTGACAAAAAGTGTGGAAATTATGGAAATTCGATTATGTTAATTCTGTTATAAGTTTTCTTGAGACTTAGATGGTTTGTGATTAGATTTAGTAATGTAAAAGATTTTAAGTAAATAACAGGATAGGAGCATAGATGTAAATGAGTATACATATGGTGTTGAAGTCTAAATGGATTTTATTAAATAGACATTTTGCTTTAAGAAATGGGATTGATCTTTGTGTAACAGTAGGGTATGGGTTGGAGTAATGGGAAATGGTGTAGTGCATGTTGTTACTTGATAGGCCTAAGTTTTGAGATTTGTTTATACATCCTTGTGAATCTTCTGATTTATAAGAAGGGTACATGTGATTCTTCTGAAGGGATTAGATAATTTCATGATTTTATAATATTAAATTGTTAGGAGTAGAATGGAGGGTTGTACAATGAGGCTTGTGTAAGTGGGAAATGAGTAATTACATATATGAAGTAATGAGATTTTGAAGGTTTGCATCTTCATTTCGATTTAGAAGCGAGTGTTAGTAGATAAAATGATACAATGGTTTTAACTAGATGTTAGATCTTATGTTTGATTATTTAAGTGTCGATAGTTGCTTAAAATGATGAGTTTAAGTTAGAGGTGTTTAAAGAGGTTAAGTTCTGGTATAAAGAATGAGGTTTATTTAGTAGAATGTGTATTTTAATGAAGTAGTAAATCTTGAGAACAAGGTTGGATTTTCTGAGCTGCAGAAAAATAAAAGAAAAGACATTATCTAAATGTAGAAGAATGAAAAGTAGTGTCTACATATTGTTATTGTTAATAGTCTTGGGACTATAAAAGGTCAAGTTATGAAATCTGAGGAGTTAATATACAAGGAACTTTGATGATAAGGAATAAAGATTTGATGAGTTGAGTAGTCTCGAAGTTGGAACTAGTTGGAGCTTTATGGAAGGTTAGGAATGATTTCTGGTGATTAAATGGATAGTACAAGTGATCTGTGGATCTTTTACGTTGACTGGAGTAGTGCTATGCTTATCCTCTCATCACGACTTAATGGAAATAATTAATTAGGTAATGATAGAATTGATAAGAAACTTTTGGTTATTTGCCACTCTTAAGTGTTTATATTGTCTAAACAAGTTGAGGTTGATTAAAGATGACTTTATGATCTTTAAGGTTTGAGGTAGTGATGACAGATCACAATTTTCTTAGTTACAAAGAATAGGGGATTATTTATGATGGAAGAATGTCTGATGATAATTTAGGTTGATGAATTGGAGGAGTTATTTTAAAGTTCATAAATGATATGAGAGTGATTCAAGTGCTAGAGTACAATTTAATATGTTTTAAATGTGTTTAGGGTAATTATTGGAAGCATTAAGGTAAGTGAGGATATAGAAGATAAAGAAATATGATTTGGATATAATTGTGATTGATGATTTGATTTGTAATATTCTTTAATAAATTGAATTACTTGGGCTTGATTTACACTATTGATTTATTTATTATTATTATTGAAATTTTGTAATGAAAAGGAAGTAAATATATATAGGTATGTGCTTGTGTGTGTGAACAACTATGGTCTTTAAAAAAGGTTTTATAAAAAGTATTAGTCAAACATTAAGAATAAGAAATATTAATTGTAATAGATTATTTATAAGTGCCTTCTTAATTTAAGAAAGATTAATAGGAATAGATTATTTATAATTAACCTTTAAATTTTAAGGAGGTTAAGATAATTATAGTAAATTGTAATCTTTCACTAATACCAAGAATGGGGTAGTATTAATTACATTAGGAGAGACGCCGGATAATTATGCAAGAATATAGATATTAATTTATTATTTGTATATTACATATAAATAGGTATGGATAGTGACATAAGTGGGGAGATCAGTAGAAAGAAAAGGGAGCAAGTTCAGGACTAAGTTCTGTTATCCAGGTAGCAGTTTATCTCATTACACTAAATTACATGTATTATTTTGTAATATCTGTTGCAAGTTTACATTGTGCATGAAGGTGATAAACCTTGTTAATTCCTGCATAGAAATTTATGGAGTAGTCCAGGCTTAGGTGGTTCGCTACCCCTTTGCCAAACCAGTTAGTTATAGTTTTAAATGCTATAACGAGAAGTCCTGCAGGTAGAACCTCCACTAGTTAACGAATATATTATTATCAGTGGCTGGTAGAAAATGTAGCGCAGGAAGTATGTATAAATGTATTATTTGCAAAGGTTTATAAAATATATACATGGCAATGTAAGCATGAAATTTACAGTTAATGACATAAACTGCGTTGAACTGCTGTTTTACAGAGAAGCTGATAGATAGTGAGATGGTTGAGATAAGGTAGGAGTGCTGGAAGAAGATTAGATAAAGAATTTAAGATTATGTTATAAAAAGTAAGGTTGTTTGTATATGATGTAAATTTTGAATTATTAAATTAATAGTAGAAATCATAGAAAATAGAATTGTATAAATTTAAAGGGATTTAAATTTCCTAAGTATTATGAATTGAGAATGGATACCCTAATAGGGTTAGCGTACTTTTAATTGTTTTATTAACCACTTTATTTTATTAAGAGTTTTAAATTGTTCCAATTTGTCTGAAAAAGCCCATTCCAACTAACAGAAGGTTGGTTTAACGTTTTAAAAGAAAAAGTTTTAAATTTTCTGTATTTTTGGGCTTCTGACATTGAAAAGTGGTTATAATTCAATTGAAAGGGTACATGGTGGATTGATACCGGTGCTCAAATACATATTTCTACTACCATGCAGGGCTTTCTAACAACCAGGCCTCCTCGTCCCAATGAGGCTAAACTCTTATCAGGAAGTGGGAAAGGATATCCTGTGAAAGCAGTTGAAACTTTTCAAGTTGTTTTTTGGAATAATTTTATTTTCGACTTACCAGAGACATTTTATGTACCCTCTTATAAGAGGAATTTGATTTCATTATCTAAACTTATTCCATTTAATTATGGTATTTTGTTAGAAAAGGATTTGAAATATTTCAGTTTGAACTCTATTCCAATTGCTGAGGTTATTATTATTGATGGTTTATTTAAAATTGTTTTTGGATATTCAAATGTTTTTTCTACTATGCATGGTGTTAAGAGAAATATGATGAATGAGAACTCTATTAGCTTGTGGCATAATAGATTAGAACATATCTCTACTGACAGGATCAAGAGGTTAACTAAAGAAGGAATCCTTCCATCTTTAGACCATTCGGATCTTGCTACCTGTGTGGACTGCATAAGGGGAAAGCAGACCAATAAGTCACATAAGGGAGCTAAAAGAAGTTCTGAATTGCTCGAAATTATACACACAGACATATGTTGCCTAGATCTAACCGATCACAGTCAAAATTACTTTATTACATTTATTGATGACTTTTCGCGATACACGTATATCTACTTGCTTTATAATAAAAGTGAGGCACTAGATGCCTTTAAGGCATATAAGGCTGAAGTAGAAAAATAGATTGGGAAACCAATCAAGATCGTGAGATCTGATAGAGATGGTGAGTATTTCGATAGATACACTAGTGAAGGACAAGCGCCAGGTCCTTTTGCGGATTTTCTTCGAGAGCAAGGTATAGTTGCACAATATACCATGCCTGGCTCACCTCAAATGAATGGTGTAGCTGAAAGAAGAAATAGGACCTTACTTGACATGGTTAGGAGCATGATGAGTAGCTCTAAACTGCCAATTTTCTTGTGGAAGGAAGCACTCAAGACAGCCATACACATTTTGAATAGGGTTCCAACAAAGGCAGTGTCTAAGACACCCTTTGAAATCTGGAAAGGTTGGAAACCCAGTTTAAACCACTTCAAGGTGTGGGGTTGTCCTGCGGAATTAAGAGTGTATAACCCACAAGAAAAGAAATTGGATCCTAAGACCATTAGAGCTTACTTTGTAGGTTATGCGGACAGGTCAAAAGGTTACAAGTTTTATTGTCCTCCACCTTCAGTGCATTTTGTAGAATCCAAGAATGCCAATTTTCTTGAGAATGATGTGATTAGTGGGAGTGATCACACTATAGACGATCACATTAAGGGATCCTCTAGCATAACTGAGGAAGGGACATTGGCTGTTGGCGACATTTCTACCATTAGATATGTTACGCCAATTGAGACTGTAACACCTACTTCTAGGACTGATTCCCAAGCCTAATAATCTTTGGGAATCATATTCAAGCTCATATGGGACTTAGAACAACAAAACCACAACTTTTAAAACTTTTCTTTATTTCTGGAAAAATGCTGAAAATGCGGAACTTTTCCAGCAACTTTGAAACATCATAACTAATTGTAGAAAAATGGTTTTGACTTGGTTCAAGTCTCTAATTAAAGCATGAAGAGCCCTCTTTCTGGGAAAAATATCAAACATAATATGCATCAACCCAGGTGATAAAGATATTTGATTTTCCCAACCTGCCTTCGTTTTCACGCCCAGAAATATTGGCCTTCTTGCGTGATTTTTAGCTTAAGCTACATAACTCCAATTTACTTCGTTTTTGGGTTTCCGAAAATCCCTACATGTCTATTATGTTACATAAAAATTCCAAAGCTAAAGGAATTCATCTTCTATCTTGAATAATATCAACAATAGACATTGCACAGAATGGAACCCAGAAAACAGCATTTCATTTGCATGAATTAAAACTTGTTCTTAATGGCCAAGAATGACCATATACATACATAAATCCAAAAGGATAACATAATAACAGCATAATCAAAAGCATCCCAACAATATTACAGATTTATCATGAGTTCAAAGATGCATAACAAAAACAAGAACATTGAATTCTTCATCTTGACTAGGCTAGCTTCTTCTCTTTCTCCTTTGATGAACTTGCTCCTAAAATGGTTTAGATTTGGGGGGGTGAGATTTTGGGGAAAATCTTAGCAGCACAATACTCAACAAACAACCATGCAAGTTTAACATTGGACAAGATATGGCAATACCAATAACTTATACATGTGAGCATTTATGTTCTTAAATAATAACATATGGCCATAGCATTATAAGAAACACATAATCACTTCAAACATGATTCATCAAGGCAGCCAAATACCACATCACAATATTGAAACAATGCTGGAAATGTAAGAGAGTAAGTACTACTTTAAAGCTTTTCAACTTCTCTTGGAGTCCCAACCTTCAAGACTCCTCAAGAACACTCCAGAACACTCAAAAACACTCAAGAACACTCAAGAGCACTCCTTTTTCTCTCACTCTCTTTGGGGCTACGAATTTTGGTGTGAAGAATAGGATGGAAGAGGTCCTATTTATAGGGGAAATGAGGGCAAAGATCATCCCAAGCCACTTCACACATTACCCAATAGAATTGAGACTTTATCCTACCTAATACTCCACTCATGCTTTCTTTTCTTTTCTTGCTTTTCTTTCCTTTACCTAATTCTCCAATCATGCTTTCTTTTCTTTTCTTGCTTTTCTTTCCTTTACCTAATTCTCCACTCATGCTTTCTTTTCTTTACCTAATGCTCCACTTGTGGCTAATTGGGAAAGGAAGAGAGACTTCTTTCTCTTATCATGCATGAGTCATGATGACATCACTCACAAGAATTTCCACTTATTATTTTCTTATTTATTTCTAATATAATTTTATGCTTACACATATTACAATTCCTTTTTTATTTATTATTTGCAACATAATTCCTTCCTTCTTCATGACATGTGGTGCCAACCTAGGCTCCACAAGGGGAAATTACTATTTCTCATGGGCTAAGGTCTTTCTCTAGTCCATTTTCTAAGCCTAACCCTAAACTAGATGGGTTTCTAAGCATATAATACCATATTATCATGCAAAAATTCTACTTAATTATTATAAATTCTCTGTTAATGTTTTATGAGAATTCTTAGGGAAAAATACTTAACTCCCTCATGCTTTAAACTAATGCCTATAGAATGTAATTTCCGGACTATTAAAATCCGGGACATTACATTTCTACTCTCCTAAAAAAATTTCATCCTCGAAATTTAACATATAACTTAACTTGATATCTCGGGATATAGCATCTTCCATTTCCCATGTAGCTTCTTCAGCGGATAACCCTTTTCAGACAACCTTGATTAGCGGAATACTCTTATTCCGCAGTTGCTTGACCTTGGAATCTATGATTCCCTCTGGTCTTACTTCGAAAGACAAGTTGTCTCACCGAGCTATGTCCTCATATTCTATGACATGCGCTGGATCCGGCTGATACTTCTTTATTTGGGAAACATGAAAGATATCATAAATCTTGCTTAAATTAGGAGGTAAGGCTATTTTATAAAATATTGGACTAACTTTTGAAAGAATTTGGAACGGTCCTATAAACATAGGGCTTAGCTTCCCTTACTTAAGAGCCCTTCCTATTCTAGTCGTAGGAGATATTCTTAGGAAAACATAATCCCCGACTTCAAATTCTAATGGCCTTCTTCTCTTTTCTACATAATTCTTCTATCTTCATGAGCTGTTTCAAGCTTCTACTTGATCATTGCAAAATTTTGAGAAGCTTTAATTTGGACCTAATTTACTTCTTTCTTTCAAATTTTGTCCAATATAGTGGATACCTGCACTTTCTACCATAGAGAGCCTAATATGGACTGATTAGAATGCTCACATTATAACTACTATTATAGACAAACTCTATCAATGGTAAGTGTGTATCCAACTTTCCTTCATCTCTAACATGTAAGCTTTTAGCATATCTCCCTTCATCTTACCATTATGAATGATATGCTTTGCTAAACCTTAGCTTCATGCTATTGCCTTTTGCATAATAACCTTTTACATGCTCCTCTTATCTCATAATTCTCATCTTATGCCCATTTTACAAAAATTATGCTTCCAATTTGCATGCTACAAGATAGGTTTAGATTTCTAACCTTTATTTCTTATTCTTCGATCATTAGGCCAGCAACTTGGATAACCTTTCTTCTTAGGGCGTTAGCTATAATGTTTTCCTTTCCTAGATAGACTACTTCAACATATACTCTTAGTCTTTGAGAAGCTCCATCCTTTTTCTTTGTCTCATATTCAACTCCATATGGATAGTGCCTCCATATTTTGAGAGCGCACACTACCGCTGCTAACTCCAAGTCATGCGTGAGGGAATTCTCTTCGTGAGTCTTTAGCTGTCTAGAGGCTTATCCTACAACTCTTTCTTGCTTTATCAATACACAACCCAATTTATGCTTGCTAACATTACTATAGTCCACATAGGCTTGAGATGGACATGGGATAGTGAATACTGGTGTTGAGGTTAGCCTTCTCTTTAGCTCTTAGAAACTTTGCTCACACTTCTTATCCCACACGAACTGCTGTTCTTCCTTGTAAGTTTCATCAGCGGTAAGGCAAAAAGTCTTTGGTAAACCTTCTATAGTAACCCGCTAAACCAAGAAAACTTTTTATTTCTGTAAATGTCTTAGGTCTCTATTCTTCTAGGACTACTTCTACTTTAATAGGATTTACTATGACCCCATCCTAAGAGATCACATGTCTTAAGAATCTGACCTCTGTGAGCCAAAACTCACATTTACTAAGTTTAGCGTATAACTACCTTTCTCTTAAAATATTAAAGACATTGTTAAATGCCTCTGAGGCTTCTCAGCTGATTTAGAGTATACTAAAATATCGTCGATAAAGACCATGACAAACTGATCCAAGTGCTGCCTAGAGATCCTATTCATGTAATCCATGAATATAGCAGGTACGTTGGTCAAACCTAAATGGCATCATTAAGAACTCATAATATCCATATCTCGTCCTGAAAGCCGTTTTAGAAATATCTTTAGCTTTTACTCTTTAACTGGTGATATCCTGATCTAAGACCTATCTTAATGAAAAACTTAGCACCAACTAACTGATCTAATAAATCATCTACTCTTGGCAAGGGATACTTACTCTTAATTGTCATTTTACTAAGCTCCCTATAATCCATTCACAATCTAAGGATCCCATCCTTCTTCTTAACAAATAGCACTGGAGCACCCCAAGGGGATACGCTTGGCCTGATCAAACTCCTGTCCAGTAGCTCTTCGATTTGCGCTTTCAGCTCAGCCATCTCGCTTGGAGCCATCCGATAAGGTGCCTTTGATATTGGCCTTGCTCCTGGCACGATATCGATTGTGAACTCTAATTCCCATTGAGGCGGCATTCCGCTTATCTCTTTAGGGAAAATGTCAGAAAATTCCCAAATTATAGGGATATCTTCCATCCTCTCTTCTTCATCTACTTGTACTATGAAAAATACTATGAATCCTTAGCATCCTGTCTCTAAACATTCCTCTATCCTTGAGGTAGTTATGAAATTTAACTTAATCTCGCTAGGATTCGCTATCTTATGAGGGGAAAGATGATTGTCTAATTCTTACAATCAGGGAGTATTGTATTGGCAGCCATCTAATTTTAATCCAATGACTACTTCTATGTCAGGGAATGGCATGCATATTAAGTCAAGTGTGCTACTACAATGTTCTTACTGGACAATGCAACCTAGGCAAACAAAGGAGGTCCTAACCTTCGCCTCTGCTGGCGTGGTAACATTTAAGTTGTAAGGCAACCTACTAACTCTTAGACCTAATCTCCCAACACAGTCATATGGTATGAACGAATGACTAGCACCCGAATCAAACAACTCATTTACAAGGAGTTGATTGATTTTGATCATATCTTGTATCATCTCTGGCAACTGGAGAGATTCATTATGGGTTAATGCATAAACCCTTCCTTGAACTTGAGGTCTAGAGCTGCCTTCCTCCTTATTGCACTCCCTTGCATAATGTCCAGGCTTACCACACTTGTAGCAAACATTCTTCCCAGCTAAACATGGTCTGTCACCATGGTTCTTGCCACACTGACTGCATCCCGAAACTATTGGACCCTTGTGTCCATTAGTTCCTCCTTGACGACCTGACTTCTTAAACTTCTTACTCCAAGGCTTCTTTCCTTTCTTCCAATTGGAAGTTCCCTCCTCAGCTTTCTTGCCCATCTTCGAGTGCTCCTGACTTGCTCCTCGATGATTCAAGCTATACTCAGTAATACTACAAACCTCAACTATCTTATTTAAAGGTTCGTATAGGGGTTATTCTTCCTCTCATGACTGAAGTCAATCCCCTCCTAGCTTCCTTTCTTATAGATCTTCAGTCAAAAGCATGTACTGAGTCGCAGCTTTATCAATGTCAATTCCTCAGTTGTTGAGAGCGCTTCCTTACTTCAAACATTAGTCATTGATATGGGATATTCATCTTCTAACTAGGGCTTGAGCCTTTTACTCTTTGAGAGCCTAAAACTCCACTTAATGGATCAAGCCAATGCCCATAACCTCCTACCCTTATCATGACATCTTTGGTTGATTTAGAAATCATACGTCCTTGCACAACCAAAGACTGCACGTATGCCCATTTACCTTCTAATCATCTCATGCCAACTTCCTCATCATTGCTCTATATTTGTTTCTGTTGAAGAAACTCCTAGGGGTGACTCCTCTTTTCTTCTTGTACAACCTCTAACGAATTGAAGAACTCAAGCACTGCCTTCATGGTAGTCTTACGGTCTTGGTTAAGGTCTAATGATGTCGAGTTAAGGTTACTGCCAGACCCTTCCTCAACTATCCAACCAGTTGTCCCTTACATTACTTTAGACGGGTTTTGACTTCTATCTCCATCCGGTCATGACTTATGCGTAAATACTCTTTTACCATCTTTACTATTTGCTAAAATTACCCTACGTAGCTACTTCATTCTATGGAGTCTTTATTTGACTCATGGCCATAGCTATGGGTTTTACCATTATCATATTCAAATGGTATCTTGATAAAGCATTACCCTAAGCTTACCATCGTCTATTCTAGGGAACAATGTGACTAAGTCACATATTTTAAGCTTATAAGCAAAAGTTTCACTTCCTATGTCTTGATAAAACCTTTGCTTGTACTTGGCTTGCGTAAACTAATTTAATCTAAGACTTATAGCTTTATTCCTTCTAACATTTACTTTTTACTTACTTAATTTCTCCTTTTTATAGAATCTTAGCTTTTGCCTTAAACATCTATTAGGTCATAGCTAGGTGATACTCACTTCATCTTTAATAAAGTTTACCACCTTGAAATCTTTTCTTAAGGTCTTATTTCCTTCTACCTTTCTTGACTTTTAACAAGCCTTTACACAATAGTCTGACCTTAGAGGGACATAAACCCTCCACCTTAGCCTTAACTTGAAATTTCAAGTCTGCCTTTACTCTTCATTTCTAGACTTTTCCTTCACCTTAACCATTACTTTTAACTCTACCTTGGGGATCTATCTCTTTATACTCAGTATATGTATGATACATCTGGGGTACCTTTCTTTCTCTAGCATCCTTGTACATAGCATACCTAAATGCTTTTGTAGCTCCATTTACTTTCTTTTGTTCACCAAAGTTCAACCTCATTGTCAACTAGACTATCTAAAGAAAAGTCATTGGGTACTCTTTCTATACTAATTAGCCAACTTAGATAAGTTTAAACTCGTCCTTTGTCAAAGTCTTACCAAAAGAGTTATCATACTCTTATTCTTATGGTTTAATCACTTTACTTTGCTAGGTCAACTATGACTATGAGGTATACTGTGATCTCCCTTAAAAATCTATCTTTCATGTCTACTATGATTTTAATATCTTCTATGATCTCTCCAAGCCAAATTAGGATCTTTAGGAGACATAGAACTAAGTTAAAGGGTAACTCACCTCTTCTCAATTGGCAACCTTACTACTCATTTTCCAAGACTAGTCATAAATGTCAACATTGCCCTTCTAAAGGTATCATATATTTCTTTGGTGACTTTGGAATCTATTCCTTACACATTTATCTTAGCTTTTGTATTTCCTCAAGCCCTCTCATCTATTCTTTCTGTGGCCTTCTAATTATGTATGCCACTTCTTCATGTTTGTGGCTACAAGGCTTAGCTTCATATCTATGCCATACTTACCCTATCTTAATTCTTACAAATTTGACCACTTTCACTAACTTTAGATGGTTTAGGGAGAGAACTTAAAATCTTTGCCTATCCTCTCTTAACGCCATCTTAACTCTATAAAGGCTTGGGTCACCACACTATTGTTGTGACAAAGCACAATTTCATACCCTTGCTTACTTAACTTTAGCTATTTTATAAGGAAGTCTCTTTAGCTTTAAGGTGGTGCCTACCTATCATTCCTTTTGTCTCTCCACTTAACTCATCTAATTGTGGCACTTATTTAACATATAGGAAAATTACATTTATCTACTTTCTTTGGTAGCAGCTTGGCCTTTTGAAACATTCATTTAGCATCCTAGACTTTTTGACCATTCTTTACTATCAATAAGGTAACTCCATTTGCCTTGTCTTGCCTTATCTCTTTCTCTCGGAGAACCTATTGTTACTATCATGGGAAACACTCCCTGGCCAAAACCTTGCTCATAATAAGTCTAGTACTTAAACTCATACTACATATCATAACTCTTTTCATCTTACTACTTATCATAACTCTTTTCACTTGCTTACCGTTTTTGATTCATTATTGGCCTGAGTACTCTAACTCTATCAATATCATAGGTAAATTTTCTAGCCCCGATGTTTACTGAGTATCATAGGAAAAATGTTCCATAACAATCAACTTTAACACATATCTTCGTCTACTTGTCTATAATTTCCTCCCCAAGGAATTCGGTAAGAGTTTCTAACTCTCACTCTTTCTACCATTCTACATCTAAAGGGACATCTTTAATATAGGCATGAGCTATTGGGAAATTCTCTATATATCACCATCATAATTCCTTATCACTAACTCCTCATCAGGTCTTTTCAATAGTCCATCCAAGATTCTTAATCAAATCCCAATCTATGTTCCATTGTCTCTAAATTTTTACAATAGCTAACTATGGGATTCTCTTTCAACTATACTTTTGGATTGGACTCTTAAAATTGATAATAAAAATTATCATCTAGAGGCAGTAAGAATGTGATATCATCACAAATACTTTACCTAATTATTATAGCTTAGTCACCATGACCAAACCAAAGTTAGTGAATTATGTAGAAACTAAAACTTTCTACATCTCATTCTAAAATAAAGGTCTAACTATCTTTGCCAGAACCTTTGCTCTGATACCAAAAAGTGTAACACCTACTTCTAGGACTCATTCCCAAGCCTAATAATCTTTGGGAATCATATTCAAGCTCATATGGGACTTAGAACATCAAAACCACAACTTTTAAAACTTTTCTTTATTTCTGGAAAAATGCTGAAAATGTGGAACTTTTCCAGCAACTTTGAAACATCATAACTAATTGTAGAAAAATGGTTTTGACTTGGTTCAAGTCTCAAATTAAAGCATGAAGAGTCCTCTTTCTGGGAAAAATATCAAACATAATATGCATCAACCTAGGTGATACAGATATTTGATTTTCCCAACCTGCCTTCGTTTTCACGCCCAGAAATATTGGCCTTCTTGCGTGATTTTTAGCTTAAGTTACATAACTCCAATTTACTTCGTTTTGGGGTTTCCAAAAATCCCTACATGTCTATTATGTTACATAAAAATTCCAAAGCTAAAGGAATTCATCTTCTATCTCGAATAATATCAACAATAGACATTGCACAGAATGGAACCCAGAAAACAGCATTTCATTTGCATGAATTAAAACTTGTTCTTAATGGCCAAGAATGACCATATACATACATAAATCCAAAAGGATAACATAATAACATCATAATCAAAAGCATCCCAACAATATTACAGATTTATCATGAGTTCAAAGATGCATAACAAAAACAAGAACATTGAATTCTTCATCTTGACTAGGCTAGCTTCTTCTCTTTCTCCTTTGATGAACTTGCTCCTAAAATGGTTTAGATTTGGGGGGGTGAGATTTTGGGGAAAATCTCAGCAGCACAATACTCAACAAACAACCATGCAAGTTTAACATTGGACAAGATATGGCAATACCAATAACTTATACATGTGAGCATTTATGTTCTTAAATAATAATATATGGCCATAGCATTATAAGAAACACATAATCACTTCAAACATGATTCATCAAGGCAGCCAAATACCACATCACAATATTGAAACAATGCTGGAAATGTAAGAGAGTAAGTACTACTTTAAAGCTTTTCAACTTCTCTTGGAGTCCCAACCTTCAAGACTCCTCAAGAACACTCCAGAACACTCAAAAACACTCAAGAACACTCAAGAGCACTCCTTTTTCTCTCACTCTCTTTGGGGCTACGAATTTTGGTGTGAAGAATAGGATGGAAGAGGTCCTATTTATAGGGGAAATGAGGGCAAAGATCACCCCAAGCCACTTCACACATTACCCAATAGAATTGAGACTTTATCCTACCTAATACTCCACTCATGCTTTCTTTTCTTTTCTTGCTTTTCTTTCCTTTACCTAATTCTCCAATCATGTTTTCTTTTCTTTTCTTGCTTTTCTTTCCTTTACCTAATTCTCCACTCATGCTTTCTTTTCTTTACCTAATGCTCCACTTGTGGCTAATTGGGAAAGGAAGAGAGACTTCTTTCTCTTATCATGCATGAGTCATGATGACATCACTCACAAGAATTTCCACTTATTATTTTCTTATTTATTTCTAATATAATTTTATGCTTACACATATTACAATTCCTTTTTAATTTGTTATTTGCAACATAATTCCTTCCTTCTTCATGACATGTGGTGCCAACCTAGGCTCCACAAGGGGAAATTACTATTTCTCATGGGCTAAGGTCTTTCTCTAGTACATTTTCTAAGCCCAACCCTAAACTAGATGGGTTTCTAAGCATATAATACCATATTATCATGCAAAAATTCTACTTAATTATTATAAATTCTCTCTTAATGTTTTATGAGAATTCTTAGGGAAAAATACTTAACTCCCTCATGCTTTAAACTAATGCCTATAGAATGTAATTTCCGGACTATTAAAATCTAGGACGTTACAGAGACTGTCCCAATACCCATAGTTGATCATGCGGGACGTGTGGAACATATACCTGAAGGTCCACCTGTCACAAATACAGACTTACCACCAGTTGTGACAGAGAATATTCTGAACGAGCAATTGGACCCAACCCAAGAGGTTGAGTTAAGGAGATCAACAAGGGCAAGAAAACCGGCAATTTCAGATGACTACGTAGTGTATAATGCTGAAAATGACTGTAATATTGGCATTGATAATGATCTATTAACATTTTCTCATGCTATAAAAAGTGAGAACTACAAATTGTGGTATAATGCTATGATTAAAGAAATGAACTCCATGGCAAACAACCTTGTATGGGAACTTGTAAGTTGCCTAGTGGGTCCAAGTCCATTGGTTGTAAATGGGTTTACAAAACCAAAAGGGACTCACAGGGTAACATTGAGTTCTACAAGGCAAGGTTGGTTGCTAAGGGCTTCACTCAGGAGGAAGGAGTCGATTATTATAAGGAGACATTTTCTCCTGTTTCGACTAAGGATTCTTTCCATATTATCATGGCATTGGTTGTGCATTTTGACTTGGAGTTACACCAAATGGATGTTAAGAATGCTTTTCTCAATGGTGTTCTTGAGGAAGAAGTCTACATGAAGCAGCCTGAGGGTTTTGTTGCAAAGGATAAGGAACATTTGGTGTGCAAATTAGGAAAATCAATATATGGCTTAAAGCAAGCTTCCAGGCAGTGGTATTTAAGGTTCCATGAGGTAATCTCTTCATTTGGTTTTGTTGAGAATATCGTGGATCAGTGTATATACCACATGAATAGTGGGAGCAAATCCATATTTTTTATTTTGTATGTCGATGACATATTGCTCATAACCAATGATTTAGGACTGTTACGTGAGGTGAAACAGTTTTTGTTTAAGAACTTTGATATGAAGGACATCGGTTAGGAATCTTATGTCATTGGCATTAACGTCCATATGGATAGAGCAAGGGGTCTTCTAGGCCTTTCTCAAGAAACCTACATCAACAAAGTTCTTGAGAGTTTCAGGATGAGAAACTATTCCGCTAACGTTGCTCCAATTGAAAAGGGAGATTTCTTCAGTCTAAATTAGTGTCCTGATATAGAACTAAAGAAAAAGGGGATGAAAAAATGTTCCCTATACCTCTGCTGTAGAAAGCTTGATGTATTCACAGGTCTGCATAATACCTGACATAGCTTTCGCAGTAGGCATGCTGGGGAGATACCAATGCAATCCTGGTAAAATGCATTAGGAAGCTGCAAAGAAGGTGTTTAGGTATCTCCAAGGCACCAAGCACCTTATGTTGACTTACAGAAGGATAGAGAATCTTGAAGTGGCGGGTTACTTAGATTCTGATATGGGAGGATGTGTGGACACCAACAAGTCTACGACAGGTTACATTTTCTTATTAGTGGTGGGAGCTATTTCCTGGAAGTGTGCCAAATAGACACTCACAGCTCCTTCTACTTGTGATGCTGAGTATATCGCGTGTTTTGAGGCAAGTTCATAGGCTATCTGGATAAGGCACTTCATTGACTGACTGAAGATTATAGAATCAATCTCCAGGCCAATCAAGATGTATTACGATAATAAAGCAGCAGTGGCCATAGCAAATATAAGAAGGAGTGGAAGCAAAAAGTTTATTGAGCTGAAATTCCTTAGCTTGAAAGAAAGCATTGTTGATAGTCAGTTCACTGTTGATCTCATCCGAACAAAGCAAATGCTAGCTGATCCTTTGACTAAAGGGATGAAACCAAATGAGTTCGCTATACATGTACCTCATATGGGGATTGTAAGTCTTTCTGTATAATTGTGGTATGCAATGAGTATTTTTGGGATTTTGTTTATTATCTCTATGGTTGTTGTGTACACTTTTGATGTTGATGAGATTAACAAACATTTAAAGTTTTTATTTTGGAACTGAATAAACATATATGTTTTGAAGGTTTATTCATGGAGTGATACCCATTAGGTAAGGAATACTGTTTGTAATATATGGAAGGTAACACTTTATGATAAAGGACTTATCGCCATGATTCTTGCAGTATGACCTTAGTTGATTTGACTAAAGGGAGCAGTTGACATAAGAGTACGGACCAAGTGGGAGAATGTTAGATTATTATTATATTATCATATTAGTTATATTTAGGATTAATAATAATGTTTAGCTGGCCCATAGTCAACATATAGGCCCAGTTGTCAAAGTTAAGGCTTTTCATACTTAGGTTATCTATATAAGGGGAATTTTTGATGGGGAAAACATACGAATGCCAAAACATCTTTAGATACGCAGATAACCAAATTACAGAGAGCGTTTCTTCTCTCTAACTTCCAGGTTCCCTAACTGGTTAAGGCTACTACAACAGATACCATCACTGTGCCGTACTCCAGTTAGAAGAGCTTTGGGTGATTTCTGACAGTGTTCTATTTTGCAGTTCCACGTAGATCTTTCACTCATCAAACAATAGCAATGGCGAGAGGTATTCCGACTTCCGCTGTATTACTTATTCTGATTAAAGATAGCATGTATGAATGATATATGTTATATGTATGGCTATCTTATTCTCACACTTGGTGCTTATTTGCTAACACCTCAAGTTCCCACATGAAAAAGTCAATTTCTTCACCCACTAAAAAATCTTTGCCCTGATAAATACTCATATTTAACAATAATAATTGATGACAATGAATAATTTAATATATATATATATATGTGTGTGTGTGTGTGTGTGTGTGATGAGGACAAGTTTTGCAGATGTGGTGAAGTAGGATGATGTAGACGTCCTAAATGAACCACATGATGGTGTCGGAGTTCAGTTAAGGGTGTCTCTATTACATAGCCTCTCCACTTCATATTCACTTAGGATCTCTAACATTGGATTTACTTTCAATGGTTGAGATCTAATATAATTGTAAAAATATTATACATTCAACAATAAATAGATAATAATATTTTTAAGATTGTAATATATCTAAACAATTGAAAGCAAATCCAATGGTAGATATCTAAATAGAGAATAAGTGGAGAGCTAGAGGCTGTGGTGTGGTGGAGAGGCTCCTTGCCGGTGGGGTTACCCTTACTTTGCCGACAGACATACCACGTGTTCTTTATTTTATTGGTTCAATCTAATCATTTTAAGCCCATATATTAGGGGTCTCCTTGCGGAGGCTGCGTTTCTATTGCACACATGACATAGTTGTACCAACTGATTTAGAATTCTATATTTTTAAAAGAAATCAAAAGGAACGAACTCTCACTTATAGAGAATTTTCATGCCACCAAGCTATTTGTTTGTTTTGATTGGTATTTGTAAAGCACATTTAACGAAAGACATTTTACTATACTGGTAGTATGACATTGCTCAATAAGTGGAATGTTGTAGATTCGATCCCGATTATCATCAAACTGATAGTGCCTAGCTTTAAATTTTGCTTTTAGAAAAGCATGTTTTTGGAAATCGGGACAAAACTCACATAACATACTTTGTACAATATAAATCATGTGGGAAAATAAACTTATTTGGCTAATCTCACTATAACTTACTGTGTTTTTTTATATATAATGTTGTTGAATTGAAATTCCATCTTTTTTTTAATCATTTTATCATTTGTTTCAAGGATAGTATATTACGTTATCAATTATATAGGTTAAAAGTCTGAATCTTCCCAACAAATTAGAAAAAGGTTAATGATTTTTTAAAAAAAATAATTACATGCGGTGAATTTTATAAAAAATGCTACGTTTTTAACTTATGCATTAATATTTCAAAAAATTGATGAAAAGTATGTATAGTTTAAGAAAAAGAAACATTAAATTCATCTCCATTCAAGAGATGTAAATTTTATAAAGCATTATGGCCCTTTAAGCGTAAAATCTTAAAAACCGAGTTTTTTAAATGCAAGTACTAGTGTTCAAAGAATTATCATAATTTGAGTCGACATTGTAAAAAATGGTTTGATATGATGAATATACTCCCTTCGATCTATATTATAAGATGCAGTTAAATATATCACACAAACTAAAGAAACATAGTAGAATCATTTATCATGTGTAAAATTATTGTATATTTCCAATTTTACTCTTATATATATAATTTATTATACAGACTCTCTCTCCCTGTCTTTATATTTTATATGCAAGGGGGAAAACGAAAATCAAACATTTATTATCTTAACTTTTACACTTTGCCTCTTAGATGGACTTGGACAAAAACATTTATTAGCTTAACTTTTACACGTTGTCTCTTAGATGTGGACAAAAACATTCTCATATTACCTCTTCTAATATAGAGAGGAGGGAGATAACAAATGGGTATTATATGTAAGATCCTAAATTTCACATATTTCATCACATTTGTCCCCATTTTTGTATATATTTTTGAAAGTGATGTTTTGAAATGGACATAAAAATTCAAAGAAAATCCTTAATGAAGAAGAAAGCGTTTATGCATGAAATTTAGAGCTTAATGGTTCTTTTCTTAAAAATTTGTGTGTGAATGTTATTAAGTTTTAAAAGCTCATCAACCCTCGTTCAGTCTTGTACAGGAAGAGGTGATAAAGAGATAAAGCCAAAGAGATACAAGAGGCTCTGGAATGAAGAATGAGTTGGAAGAAAGATCAAGGAACCAGAAGCAACAAGACTTCGCCGTGACTTCGCCGCGGTGAAAGTCACGGCAAGCTATTATTGGCTCTGCCTGCACCACATTTTTTCGCCGTGGGTTCGCCGCGGCGAAACCCACGGCGAGTGTAGGAGTTCTCTGAAAGCACGCTTTCTTGCAGTGACTTCGCCGCGGCGAAGCCACGGCGAAAACACCTGATGCTGCGCGTTTCAATTAATTCAAGTTGTCTGAAAGAAATAAATGACATTGAATGCGAACAGAAACAGACACAGAGCATTTTAGGGCACATTTTGGAACATTTTGGAGCTTAAAGAGAGAGGGGGGAAGAGCTAGGAAGCTTGGAGAATCTTGGAGAGATTCAAGTTGTGATCTTGGTTTCTTTTCTTCTTCCCTTTTCTCTAATTTCTGCAATGATTCTTCTTCTAATTTCTATTTTCATTTCTTATTTACTCATGTGTAACTAAACCCCTTTTCTAGGGTTACTTTGAACCATTTGATGGATTGACTCTTGTATTTCCTTCCTTTGATGTATTTAATGAATGTTTATGCATGGATTTTCATCTTGCTTTAAATTATACAAGTGCTTGATCACCACTTGAAGTGTTAAATGAAGTATGACTTGAGAGAGTATATTTTGTTTTAGAACTTGGGGGAAATCATGTTAGACTTGAAATTTATGGTTTTAAATGGATGGTTTGTTGGTAATATAGAGATATAATTATTGACCTAACATTGTTCATATAAGGTTGGTGGAACATTTATGGCTAGCATTAATTGTGGCAAGAGATTGTGCAATTAATGCTAGTAAAAAATTGATTTTGACTTGAGAGAGCTTTGTCAAATGAAATTGAACCTTGAACTCATGCATGAAATTCATTGGATAATGAAAAGGGAAGGAATTTATTGGGTCATGAAGTTAAATGGGGAGAGGTAACCCTAGGTTTTCTCATCCAATTTGTCAAGTAATTCTACGTCATTTTTCTTGTGCAAAATTATTAAAACTAAAATCTTAAAAAGAAGTAACCTTTTAGCGATTTAACTTTACATGATAACTCTTTAAAGCAAAACTTTGTTGAGCTCAACTTAATTTAATACACTAAGCCTTCTGCTTGATCGCATTTGTAACCAAATCCCTGTGGAACGATACTTTTCTTATTACTCTATTACTTGATGCGACCCGTGCACTTGCGGACCAAACAGTTAGATAGGGGAAATACTCAAGAAAGCGGTGAATTGGGTATGTTAGATAGGGGAAATACTCAAGAAAGCGGTGAATTGGGTATTTCAATAAAAAACTTTTCAAAGACTTTAAGTTTTAAACACAACTTTTGAAATGAAACACTAAAGAAACAATGTATTGAAAACCAAGAAAATAGATTAAGGTAGAGTTAGATGCTTATGAATGGGGTTTGAGTATAAAGCAATTTATATTGGTTTAGTCCAACAATCTTGACCTACGTCTTCTCTAACCTTAGCTAGGTTCCACTAATCCCCAAGATTACAACATCCTATTGTTGCCTCAGTTTAAATGAATGACACTCTCAATCACTCCCCTTTATAGCCTGTAAGTCCACAACCCCTCAGAATTTCCCAAATTTGACTCACTCTAACAAAAGAATATAAGATTTGATAGCTCTCTCACGGAGTATATGATGAACACTTAATCTCACAGTAAATATGAAAACAGATTGACAAATCCATAGCTTTGCACATATTTCATATCATTTTGGAGGTATTTTATCATTTTATTTAGGCATTAATGAATATCATGTGAAGAAATTAGGTTCTAGAGTAATTACATGCACTTAGTGGTAAAAAAGGGCATTTTTGGAATGTTTTTGTGATTACTCTTGATTTAATTGATTATTTGGGGCTATTCATATTTCATGGGGTTATTTTATATTGTAGGAACCTTGAAGCGGGGAGAAATTAGGGTAAGAAGCTGAAAATTCAAGAAAAAAAGACAAGATACAAGTTTCTGGATAATTTGTGAAAATTACAGCAAAGACCCAGAACTTTTTGAAATTTTGCAGTTTAGTCCCTCCTCACCGTGGGACCACATAGTGAGGCCCACAGCAAGGGTCCAAAAATTTTCATGGTTGTCTGGCCTTGGCCGTGGCACCCCATAGTAGGGGCCACGGCGAGGCCACGATTCTGCAGCACAACAGACTGAGTTTTGGGCCTCAATCCGGATTTAACTCTTGCACTCACTAATGACCTGACTTGGGGATGATATTAGGCACGATTTTGAAGCTCTTAGATCATATTTGGAGCCACCATAAATCCTAGCTCCCATTTTCTCTCATTTCCTCTCATCTCCATCTTCCATCTTCCACTTTCTTCCTTCCAATCCTCCATGGTTCCTCAACCTCCACTCCTTGTTGGTGCTTTTCTCATGGAGAGTAACATCTAAGTTTGCCCATTCTTGATGGTGGGAGTCAAGGAATGAGCTTGGAGCATATATAGGGGAGTTTTATTTCTAATCCTTCTTCCTCTTGTTGTATTTATGTTTTTCTAAGGTTCTAGGAATACATTTATGACGTTTGGTTGTGTTCTTCATTTCTACATGTTGTATAAGGTTTAGAAACTATTTTATGTTGTTTCTTTCTTGTTGAATACTTGACATTGTGCTACATTAACTTTGAGTTTAATGAAATTTATGGGTTCATAGTTTTGTTATTCTTTTTGTGAATATCTTGTGCTAATTCAATGCGGCTTGGTTAGTGGATGAAAAATGTTAAGTGGTTTTGCATGAATGAAATGGCATAGGAATTAATTAATTGTGTTTAGACATTTGGTATTCACTCTTTTCAACGTTAATCTTTGTTTGGGTGGCTGTCAATGAATTAGGGTTAATTGAGAAATTAAGTGCAATTGTGGGGTGACCCAAATTGTGGATTTAAAGTTTTGCTGATTAATTAGTTCTTGAATTTGTCAAATTGCATGAGTTGCATTGGACTTCAATCCTAGAGTTTTAATTGATTATGTGGGATTCCAATAATTAATTGAACCCTAGGATTAATTAAGTGGCAAATTGGGGTTCTGGTTATTGAATTAAGAGCCCCTTACAATTAGCAAATTCACTTTGATTTTATCTTAATCAACTTAGGTTAAATTAAGTAATGTGCGGGTTTCTGGCATTAATTAAGTTAACCTAAGCCTAGCCTAGAGGGGTTCCTCTAGGGGCCTTTTGAAAATCAACAAGAAGCTCCCCAAAAATGTTTAGCAGCAATGAATCCTAAAGTTTCCATTTATCAAGAATGATTCCATTTCCATTCCCCTCCAAATCTCACTTTTATCCTATTTTTATTTCACCGTTGAACATATCACACCATTTGCACCTATTTTATATCAAAAACCAAATACAATACTTTTGACCCGTTTTACACGTTTGTACATTAGTAACTAGGTTACTTTTGTGTTAGGCTCCTCAAGTGAACGACACTTGGGGCTTAGCTTCCACTATCCCCTTGGTTCTTATTTTCTTGAAGAGTAGACCCAAGGGTGTGCTACACCACACACACACAATCACGATGCTCTTCATTCTTGATATATCTATTAAAGGATATTTTTAAGCTCTAAGAATGCACTTGAACGTTGTAAATTATCCATTATAAAATAGCCATTTGATATGCTCTATTCTCACTACTACAAAAAACCCTTTTCATGTCACCAATTAATGTCTGTCAATTATAAAACTAACATGGAAAATATGCGGTGGCCTTTTGTAATTAAGTTGTTCAAAGTTTCTTTTTCAGCTCTATTTTCCTATCCAGTCTAGAGTGGGAGGCTTAAGGTTCAGCAACTTCAATCATGCGATTCGCCATTGCTTTTCTCCGTGTGGTATGCTCTGATCTTCTTTTTTTTCTCAATTGTAAATTATAAGTGTTTCTATATACTGTTTAAGCGAAGAACTAAATTGGATTTGAATGTTTAAATGTGGAAAAGGGGAGAAAAGAAGGGTATTGCTGCTGTTACCTTGAAGTTGCTACAAATCTTGCATACTTGCCAAACTGTTTTGTAAACCTTCTAAATTGGTTTGCCTCTGCTTGATTTACAAAATACTTGTTATCACACCTGTTGTCTATGGTTGCAGTTTCTTGGAACCATATAGATTTGGAGACAAAAGTGTCACATTGTCATTTTTTTTTAAATTAGAACTCAATTTGCCACCAAGCCTATTTTCCCAAGTCATTTTCATGGTTTTGGATTTGTTGAGAGGTGAGATTCCATTTCCAAAGCTTTTCTCTACTAATTGGTTTTCAAACATCTACTTTGAAAGTGAAAACTGATTTGTGACACTGAATGAATCAAATTGAGTTCTAAGAATGCTTGCATGGTTTTCTAATCCAAATCTAGTCTCATTTAACATTTCAAGCTTATTTGGAGGTGCACTCATTGGTTCACTTAGCCAACAAATATCCACTTTGCTATCATTCTTATTCTTGCTGTTCAACTTCCTGCTACATGTGATACTATCATCATTTGGCTACTGTTTGATGACGGTTGAGAAATTGTTGTGTACTACCACTGTAATTGATTTTTTAGCTTTAGTTGCTGTGGAAGCATACTTGTGTTGTGCCGAAATTCTGTTATGTTTTCAGCTCAAATTGCTATTGAATCATACGTGTAAACTTCTGCTGTGTTGGTGCTGTAATTTTACTGGTATTTGTTGTCTGAATTGCTATAAAGTTACAGCAATTCGCTATTGGTTTTTGTGCTCAAATTGCTGCAGATTTTTTTGTCAAATTGATCTTTTTGCTATTGAAATTGTCAAGAATTTCGCTGCATTGTTGCTTGTTTCTTTGCTGCACTTTTATGTGCTGCTAAATGCTTATTTGCTGCTGCATTTGTCCGTATTCTACTTGCTGGTTTTGTTGCTATAAATCGCTTCAAATTACTACTGTATTGAGTTGAATTTTCACTGAAAATTTGTTGCATAATTTATCTTTTTGGTGCTGATTTGTGCTGCCACTTTACTGATTTTTTTGTGTGCTGAAATTTCATCTAATTTGCTGCACCTTTTGTAGCCTACTTTGTGCTTGTATTGCAGCCATATTTCTCCATATGGTTGTCGCAAGATTGCTACCATTTGTGCTGATGTTTCGCTGAAAAATTGCTGCACTATTGGCACTGGTGTGCTGCTTCATTTGTGCTGTTTCTTACTGCCCAAATCTGTTCTGCCGTTTTCTTTCCACTTTGAAACTGTACATATTTATTTCACTTCCTTTGTTCATGAAATTGTGCTAGTGTGCCATTGTATAGTTTTTTACATCCTTCCTCTTACTCCACCTCTTGACACACCATTTAATTCGAAAGCAATTTCCGCAACTTTGCATCTCACACAGTCATATTTTGTAATTGAGCATGTTTTGACCTTAAATTCATTTCTCCATGTCCTCATGCCTGTTTTGAACCTGTTTGGACGATTCAAACCTGTTTTAAAAAAAATATCAAAAACTTGTAACATCTCTTTCTGCACAAATTCTACTGGTTTTGCTAAGAATTTGCTATCTCTATGTGTGTGCAATCTGAAACTGTGAATACTAGCTTCATATCTTGTGATTTTGAAATCATCGCTGGCCTTGAAGTGCCTTTACTGTTGCAAAATCATTGTTCCTAACTCCATTTTGTTGTCAAGTTGTCAAGATTTGGTTTAATTTGGTCTCTTTTGAAATTAGTCTATATCTGCTGTTGCAACTTGCTTCACTTTGAACCAAATGTCATCCTGTTTTAATGATTTTTTAATCAATTACGGTTGAGACAAAGTCAAATTTTCTTAGGCCAATCATTTGATGCCATCATTTTTGTGGTGTTTCTACAACAAGTTACTTCACATGTGTAACATCCTAAAAATTTAATTGAGGTTTAGTGAGAGTAAATAAGAATGTATTAATGAGAAATGATGTGTTATGAGAATATTTGAAAGATTTTGAGGTATTTTTGAGGATAATAAAGGCATAGTTTCTCCCTGATTTGGAGTATAATAATTTTGAGGAAAATATGTTTAGGCTCAAAATAGGTTATTATGGTAGGAAATAAATAAAAGATAATATAGGAAAATTTTGAGAGTGAAAAGAAAATTTTTTGTTCAAAAGAAATATCTTATTCGAGAATTTTGGGGTCTAACAGTGTATTTTTCCCTAATCTTTTTCTTTTTCTTTTTCTTTTTACTATTCACCCGTGAATTCATTTTTCTTCGCCCGTGAACTTTGCCTTGCTGCCCGTGACTCTTTATGTTTTTTTTATTATTATTATATTATTAATTTATTATATTATTATTATATTATTATTATTACTATTGAGTTACTATTTCACAATATATATATAAACACACTCTCCGTCCGTTCCCCTCACTTTCACTTTCTCTTTCTCTCTCTCACTCTCACGTCTCTCTCTCTTGCTCTCTCTCTTTCCACCATATATTTATTCCTATAACTGGACTTATCAGAGTCCGTCGGCATAGGAATAGTACGTTTTTCGGCCAAATAAGCACGTTTTTAGAACCCTGTAAGTCTCCTCTACATTTCTATGTCATTAGTTTTTCGATTTGATATACTTGAAAAATTAGACCTTGTCTAAGTTGATAATTTTTGGGAGTCCTAAAATTAATAAATTGAAGCTTAGGCCTCGATTATAAGTTTCTCTAAGTAGATTTTTCATTGTGGGAGGTTTTTCTTAATTATTGAAATTTTTGGATTTTTAGATATATTGAAAATTAGGACTTTTGATGATCTGCGGTGCTAATAATTAAATTAATAATTTTTAGATGTTTATTAAGGTTATATGAGGAGATTTAACTAATGGATTCGACTGAAGTTTGGACCTAAGAAAATATTGATGGATAAAGTTTGAAATTAGTGGGATTTTATGTAGGTAATTCTGTAAATTCCGGATGTTGGATATGGGTTTATGGATTTATGAGATTAGTTTATACTCAACAAAAATAATATTTAATTAATAATATTTATCATTTAGTAATATTTTATCCGGAATAAAAAAAATAAAGGTATGTATATATTTAGGGGTAGTTTAAGGAAAAATTGTGTTAGAATACTTTTAGGAAGTGTTGAACTATATTAATAGATATTTGTATTGATATTGTAGAGTCTCATTAAGAATTACGGAGTGACTGTGTGTGATTATCTGTGAGCTAAGGAGCAACAGGTAACTCTGAAAATTTCTTTCGTATGCTTGTGAATTATGTGTGGTTTTACTTTAATTAATTATCACACAATAATAAGTTTGTCACTTTTTCAAGCATGCTTGCTTATTGCCTATTTGCTATGGAAAATAAATTACGCTTGTTTTATTTTAAGCATGCTTGAGTATGTTGAATATAATGGGCTGATAATTATTTATGAATTATTTATGGTGTAATGATGATTGCATTTGCATCCATGAGGGGTTAAGATTTGAAGAGGAGATATATGATATCCGTACTACCACGTGGTAAGCCATCACTCGGTGCACAGTGGATGGCACTTGTCAGGGCCCCTCCTTCCATGTTTTCCTTTGGCCGGGATTGCATTGGAGTTGTGGGACATGTGACACCTCCTTAGTGTGATTCTTTAAGGAGGGGAGCCATAGTCCATACTTGAGCTCTGTATCTTTGGCCGGATACATCTTAAGTACTGGTGAGCTTGAGATAATTCAGTTGTATGAATTAGTTCTCTATTGGACAATATGTGTTAGCCTATGGCTCCAGTCAGCGGAATAAGGATGGACGGTGAAATAAGGAGTTGCATATTGCACATATAAATATTTATTTATGAGTACAATTTATTGAGAATTTAAGAAATTTTTCCCTATGTTGGGTATATATATTTGAAAGCCATGAGTTGTACGAAGAACTACATGTGTATAATTGGTTAAATTAGAATTATACGTGATTTGCTTGTGTATGTTAGGATTTTTCGGTAGTTACTGAGATGTCGATCTCATCCTATTATTAACATTTTCCAGGCGATTGACCTAATAGGAAGCAAGGGAAGACACTTGAGAAGTGAGCTTTGAAGGCTCTTTGTGCCACTTAAGTTTATGATATGTTGTATTTATTTTGCCATGGACTTAAGACTTTATGTTTTATTATGTTGTATAAATTATCGTGAAGTTTTAAGATTTTCACTATGACATGGGACGTATTTGAACTAAATAATTATCTATGCTGGATATTGGATAATTTTAATGCTATAATAGCATTTTGATCAAGTGCTTGAACTAGAATTTTGGGGGGTGTTACACTTTTGGTATCAGAGCTACAACGTTTCTTGGCTATTTGTTTGACTTTGTTGAAAAGTTTTTTTTTAAAAAAAAAAAATAAAAAAAAAAAAAAAATTTTGATCATATTAAATGTCATGGCAAACTAAATACCATAGCATATGTCTTCCCTTTATTTTAGATATAGAATTTGTTTTGGTTATGTTGTTTAGCTTACCTAGACTCCTCTTGATATTATCTATAGGAAGGAAGAATGGTAAACACTCGTAGGACTAAGTCAGCCCCAGTTATGCGTCCTCCCCAAAATAATAATGAAATCTTACGGGATTTACGTGATTTGGTCCTAAGTATTGACCAAAAGGTAAAGAGGCATGACGATATTTTGGCTGCAAAGAACGGTCAAGATGAGCACGTGGTAGTGGAGGATGGACCTGTTAATGAAAAAGAACCTAGTGATCAACAATCTGAAGGTGATCACTATAGAGGTTTTGAGTCAAAAGGCAGCAGTGGCTCACAATCTCAACGTTCCTCCGTATCCATTACCCAAGTTTGGGTTAATTTTAGGAAGTTTAATCCTCCTAAATTTGAAGGAAAGCCCGATCCAGTTGAAGCAGTGGAATGGTTGAAGCAACTAGAAAAGATCTTCAAGATTGTGGTATGCACCTCTCAACAAAAGGTGCTAATTGCGGAGCAGCTGATGCAGAAGGCAGCCCAGGAATGGTGGGACAGCACCAAACTTGATGATGCGTACTGTGATTGGGAGGAGTTTAAAGAAAAGTTCTTGCAATATTATTTTCCTGTTTCTCTTAGAGTTGAGAAGGAAACAGAGTTTCTTACTTTCCAACAAGGGAATCTCCATGAAGATGAATTCATTGCTCGTTTCAGAGAATTGTCAAAGTACTGCTCGTACACTCAGAAATATAAAGACCCTAAATGGATGTGTGACCGCCTGGTGGAAAAAGCTAAGCCTGAATTGAAGACAGCTTTAGCGCCATTTCTGGATGAAATAACAAGTTTTGATAGGATGTGTAACAAGCTGCGTACCACAGCTAGAAGGATGAGGGAGGAAGAAGTTGAGAAGAGAAAGGAATTCCAGGCTCGATCTGCATCTTTCATGAGACCAGTAGGAGGGATAAGTAAGACTAATAGCCATAGCTTTAGTGGTGTGAAGAAGCGGTTTAACCAGCCTTTAAGGAATTATTCTGGTGGGCCTTCCAGGAGTCATTTCAGTGGACCACCAAGGGGTCAGTTTAGTAGAGGACAAAACTCTTTCAAGAGCTCTACAGCACCTACCATAAGTACTGCTAACAGCCAGAAGTGTGACAAATGTGGGAGGGTACACCAAGGGAACTGTCTGATCTGTTTCAAGTGTGGAAAGCCGGGCCACATCTCCAGGTACTGTGAGGATGGCTCTCGAGGAGCCAGTGATGCTAGAACTGCAATCCCAGGCAGAGTGTTTGCATTATCACAACAGGAGGCTAGTGCTGCGCCAAATCTAATTAAAGGTATTCTCAAACTCCAAGGCCTTGAAATTGAAGCTTTATTTGATTCTGGTGCAACGCACTCGTTTATATCTGTTGCTTCTGTACCCCGTTTGAAATTGTGTGCATATGAGTTGCCTTTTGATATGATTATTTCCACACCGGCTGGAGCCTCGGTGAAAACTTCTAAAGCTTGTTTGAATTGTTTAATTGAGTTTGATGGTAGGACCTCCACAATAGATCTTGTATGTATACCCATGAAGGGTATTGATGTGATAGTAGGGATGGATTGGTTGTCAGCAAATGGCGCCATCCTTGATTGTAAAAAGAAGACCGTAGCTCTAGCGGTCTCTTTTACGCGTACAAATAGGCCACAACTAATGTCATCAGTACGTGCTGAGAAGAATATTCGTAAAGGTTGTCACGCCTACATAGTATTCTTCTCTATTCAGGCAGAAGTGGAGGAAGGGGTGCATGAGATCACGGTGGTGAATGAATTTCCCGAGGTATTCCCGAAGGAAATGATTGGTTTGCCTCCAAAAAGAGAAGTGGAGTTTTCTATTGACCTTGCACCCGGGACAGAGCCTATATCTAAAGCCCCTTACCGGATGTCCCCATCAGAATTAGCAGAATTAAAGAAGCAGATTGAGGATTTAATGGAACAAGGTTTCATTAGACCTAGTGTGTCCCCTTGGGGTTCCCCCGTACTCTTTGTAAAGAAGAAGGACGGGAGTTTAAGGTTATGCATTGACTATCGTCAATTGAATAAAGCAACGATAAAGAACAAATACCCTTTGCCTAGAATCGATGACCTTCTGGACCAGTTGACCGGAGCATCCATATTCTCCAAGATTGACTTAAGATCCGGCTACCACCAATTGAGGGTCAAAGCTGAAGACATCCCAAAAACTGCCTTTAGAACTAGATATGGCCACTATGAATTTCTGGTTATGCCCTTTGGGCTAACTAATGCCCCAGCTGTTTTTATGGACTACATGAACCGAATCTTTAGGCCTTACTTGGATAAATTCGTAGTTGTCTTTATCGATGATATCCTTATTTACTCTAAGGATGAGGAAGAGCATAAGGAGCATCTTCGAATTATTCTGCAAGTGCTGAAAG
Organism: Mimosa bimucronata; assembly: GCA_037074515.1. Taxonomy (NCBI): domain Eukaryota; kingdom Viridiplantae; phylum Streptophyta; class Magnoliopsida; order Fabales; family Fabaceae; genus Mimosa; species Mimosa bimucronata. The sequence continues at coordinate 12,648,485 of CM073446.1, forward strand.
AACATAAGCTTTATGCCAAATTGTCTAAATGTGAGTTTTGGCTCAAAGAAGTAAAATTCTTGGGTCATGTTGTATCAGCTGAAGGAGTGGCAGTGGACCCTAATAAGATTGATGCAGTGTTGAAATGGGAGAGGCCACAAAGTGTCACAGAAATTAGAAGTTTTCTGGGATTGGCAGGCTACTACAGGAGGTTTATTAAAGGGTTTTCACAGATAGCCATGCCTTTAACCAAATTGACTAAAAAGAACCAACCGTATGTTTGGGACGATAAATGTGAAGCAGCCTTTCAAGATTTGAAGACTAAGTTGACTACTGCACCGGTTCTAGTGATTCCAGATCCTACTCAGACTTTTACCCTTTACACAGATGCTTCCAAGAAAGGTCTTGGTTGTGTGTTGATGCAAAATGGTAAGGTTGTCGCTTATGCTTCACGGCAGTTGAAGCCACATGAAGAAAATTACCCTACCCATGACCTAGAGTTGGCAGCCGTAGTGTTTGCATTGAAGATTTGGAGGCACCATCTTTATGGTTCGCAATTCGAGGTCTTTAGTGATCATAAAAGTTTGAAGTATTTGTTTGACCAAAAGGAGCTTAACATGCGGCAACGAAGATGGATGGAGTTTTTGAAAGATTATGATTATGAGTTAAAGTATCATCCAGGGAAGGCAAACGTTGTAGCAGATGCATTGAGTAGAAAGTCGATCCACGCAGCCCAGTTGATGGTCAAAGAACATAAACTGTTAGAGGATATGCAGAATGTGCCTATGGATGTAATGACAGGTTTGATTGCCACTATGGAAGCACTAACCATTGAAAGTACAACTTGGAAGGAAATTAAATTTGCTCAATTTGAAGATGAATATCTATTGAGCATTAGAGAGGAGGTTGAAGAAGGAAGGCAGTCAAAATTTGAAATTGGTGGAGATGGAATACTGAGGTATAAAGGAAGAGTTTGTCTCCCTAATGATGGAGAATTAAGGAAGCTCATACTTGATGAAGCTCATAGGAGCAAATATACTATTCACCCTGGAGCAACCAAGATGTATCATGATCTAAAGCGGAATTGGTGGTGGCAAGGTATGAAGAAAGATGTGACACAATTTGTTACTCGTTGCTTGACTTGTCAGAAAGTCAAAATTGAGCACCAGAAGCCCTCAGGGTTGATGCAAAACTTACAGATTCCAGAATGGAAATGGGATAGCATCTCAATGGATTTCCTTATGGGTCTACCTACAACTGCATCTGGAAACAATGCAATTTGGGTAATTGTCGATATATTGACCAAGTCAGCACACTTTCTAGCTATCAGGGCAGACTACTCTCTTGAGAAGTTAACGCGTATCTATATGAAAGAGATCGTAAGATTGCATGGCATTCCAGCGAGTATTATATCAGATCGAGATCCACGTTTCACTTCAAGATTTTGGAGATCATTGCAGGAGGCCATGGGTACTCGGCTAAGATTCAGTACTGCTTATCATCCCCAGACAGATGGACAAACAGAGAGGACTATTCAGACTCTAGAAGACATGTTGAGAGCCTGTGCAATTGAATTGAAGGGAAGTTGGGATAGTCACCTTCCTCTAGCAGAGTTTGCATACAACAACAGTTATCACTCAAGTATTGAGATGGCACCTTATGAGGCATTGTACGGAAGGAAGTGCAGATCTCCTCTTTGTTGGACAGAGTTGAGTGAGAGAAGTTTGTTAGGTCCAGATTTAGTGGATCAAACTACTGAAAAGGTTAAGATGATACAACAGAAATTGCTTACCGCCCAAAGTAGACAGAAGAGTTATGCTGATAGGAGAAGGCGACCATTGGAATTCATGGTAGGAGAGCATGTATTCCTGAGAGTCACCCCGATGACTGGAATTGGAAGATCGATTCAAGCAAAGAAGCTCACCCCTCGTTTCATGGGTCCTTATGAAATTTTAGAGAGAGTAGGACCAGTGGCTTACAGAATTGCATTGCCTCCGCAGTTATCAAATCTCCATGATGTTTTCCATGTTTCTCAGTTGAAGAAATATCATGCAGATCCTTCTCATGTGATTGAGCCTGAGGAGGTCGAGTTGAGAGAAAACTTGACGTATAAAGCTGAGCCGGAGAAGATTTTAAACGTTAAGGATAAGCAATTGAGGAACAAGACGATTAGACTAGTTAAGGTATTTTGGAGAGGTATGACTACAGGGGATGCAACCTGGGAAACCGAAGAGCGCATGCGACGAGAGTACCCTTACTTATTCCCTGGGTAAGCTAGGTTTATTGAGTGATTTTTAAACGTTGTATGTGTTGTGTGCGTTTGTTTTAAAGTTATGTTAGCAGAATTTTGGGGACAAAATTCTTAAAAAGGTGGGGAGAATTGTAACATCCTAAAAATTTAATTGAGGTTTAGTGAGAGTAAATAAGAATGTATTAATGAGAAATGATGTGTTATGAGAATATTTGAAAGATTTTGAGGTATTTTTGAGGATAATAAAGGCATAGTTTCTCCCTGATTTGGAGTATAATAATTTTGAGGAAAATATGTTTAGGCTCAAAATAGGTTATTATGGTAGGAAATAAATAAAAGATAATATAGGAAAATTTTGAGAGTGAAAAGAAAATTTTTTGTTCAAAAGAAATATCTTATTCGAGAATTTTGGGGTCTAACAGTGTATTTTTCCCTAATCTTTTTCTTTTTCTTTTTCTTTTTACTATTCACCCGTGAATTCATTTTTCTTCGCCCGTGAACTTTGCCTTGCTGCCCGTGACTCTTTATGTTTTTTTTATTATTATTATATTATTAATTTATTATATTATTATTATATTATTATTATTACTATTGAGTTACTATTTCACAATATATATATAAACACACTCTCCGTCCGTTCCCCTCACTTTCACTTTCTCTTTCTCTCTCTCACTCTCACGTCTCTCTCTCTTGCTCTCTCTCTTTCCACCATATATTTATTCCTATAACTGGACTTATCAGAGTCCGTCGGCATAGGAATAGTACGTTTTTCGGCCAAATAAGCACGTTTTTAGAACCCTGTAAGTCTCCTCTACATTTCTATGTCATTAGTTTTTCGATTTGATATACTTGAAAAATTAGACCTTGTCTAAGTTGATAATTTTTGGGAGTCCTAAAATTAATAAATTGAAGCTTAGGCCTCGATTATAAGTTTCTCTAAGTAGATTTTTCATTGTGGGAGGTTTTTCTTAATTATTGAAATTTTTGGATTTTTAGATATATTGAAAATTAGGACTTTTGATGATCTGCGGTGCTAATAATTAAATTAATAATTTTTAGATGTTTATTAAGGTTATATGAGGAGATTTAACTAATGGATTCGACTGAAGTTTGGACCTAAGAAAATATTGATGGATAAAGTTTGAAATTAGTGGGATTTTATGTAGGTAATTCTGTAAATTCCGGATGTTGGATATGGGTTTATGGATTTATGAGATTAGTTTATACTCAACAAAAATAATATTTAATTAATAATATTTATCATTTAGTAATATTTTATCCGGAATAAAAAAAATAAAGGTATGTATATATTTAGGGGTAGTTTAAGGAAAAATTGTGTTAGAATACTTTTAGGAAGTGTTGAACTATATTAATAGATATTTGTATTGATATTGTAGAGTCTCATTAAGAATTACGGAGTGACTGTGTGTGATTATCTGTGAGCTAAGGAGCAACAGGTAACTCTGAAAATTTCTTTCGTATGCTTGTGAATTATGTGTGGTTTTACTTTAATTAATTATCACACAATAATAAGTTTGTCACTTTTTCAAGCATGCTTGCTTATTGCCTATTTGCTATGGAAAATAAATTACGCTTGTTTTATTTTAAGCATGCTTGAGTATGTTGAATATAATGGGCTGATAATTATTTATGAATTATTTATGGTGTAATGATGATTGCATTTGCATCCATGAGGGGTTAAGATTTGAAGAGGAGATATATGATATCCGTACTACCACGTGGTAAGCCATCACTCGGTGCACAGTGGATGGCACTTGTCAGGGCCCCTCCTTCCATGTTTTCCTTTGGCCGGGATTGCATTGGAGTTGTGGGACATGTGACACCTCCTTAGTGTGATTCTTTAAGGAGGGGAGCCATAGTCCATACTTGAGCTCTGTATCTTTGGCCGGATACATCTTAAGTACTGGTGAGCTTGAGATAATTCAGTTGTATGAATTAGTTCTCTATTGGACAATATGTGTTAGCCTATGGCTCCAGTCAGCGGAATAAGGATGGACGGTGAAATAAGGAGTTGCATATTGCACATATAAATATTTATTTATGAGTACAATTTATTGAGAATTTAAGAAATTTTTCCCTATGTTGGGTATATATATTTGAAAGCCATGAGTTGTACGAAGAACTACATGTGTATAATTGGTTAAATTAGAATTATACGTGATTTGCTTGTGTATGTTAGGATTTTTCGGTAGTTACTGAGATGTCGATCTCATCCTATTATTAACATTTTCCAGGCGATTGACCTAATAGGAAGCAAGGGAAGACACTTGAGAAGTGAGCTTTGAAGGCTCTTTGTGCCACTTAAGTTTATGATATGTTGTATTTATTTTGCCATGGACTTAAGACTTTATGTTTTATTATGTTGTATAAATTATCGTGAAGTTTTAAGATTTTCACTATGACATGGGACGTATTTGAACTAAATAATTATCTATGCTGGATATTGGATAATTTTAATGCTATAATAGCATTTTGATCAAGTGCTTGAACTAGAATTTTGGGGGGTGTTACAACATGCACATGCACACATATAATCTGCTGGTGGGTAGATATAGTCTATAATTGTAGGTATGTTTGATGATTTTGCTTGGCTATGGATGCACATGCTATTGGGGATTTTGCTGTTGCTTATTGATTTGTGTTATGAATTTTTTTTGGAAATTTTGCATTGATTTAGCTTTGTTAGGGCTGTAAGAAGCTTGAATAATTTCTAGGTTATGAACATTAAATGAACTAGAGTAGTGATTGAGAAGGCATTAGAGCTAGTTGTTGTGGTTACATTGGTTTGAGTTGTGGTTTTCTAAATTGAGAATTGATATTCTCTTGGAATATGGAGGCCTTAAGCAAGAGGAATTAGAGACAGAATATATTTAGGAGTTTAGAGTGTTGGTTTATTGATTTGTATGAGTCAAATTTTAGCCTTGTGATTGAATTTATTGAATTGTTTTATGTTGGACAGTTGAATGGGTCTATTGATGCCTTCATTGTGTGGTTAATTCGTCATTTGTCGTAGAAGAAAGTGAAGCCCTCTCTCACCACTGCAAGTAGAAGGAAGTGAACCTGAACAAGTGGCCATCTCTTCATCTACATAGGTTTCCACTCATCCCTTACCACCTTCAGTGAGTATTTAATTTACTGATTGTAGAGCAATAATGTTTAATTTCCATAAAATTATGGTGAAATTATAGATTTTATAATTACTGATTGGTGTTGAATTAGTAATGGTATGATTTTGTATTTACTGGACTGAAATTGGATTGTAAATGTAATTTTTGGATGTCACATTTACAAGAGGAAACTCTGCCAAATTTTTTTAAAAAATTGAATGAAGTTAAGTGCATAGCGTGCCCATTTCTTCACAATGTAGTGAGATAAATTTGACTAATTTGTTGAAAATGACATATGTTTAATAGAATTGATCGTAGTTGGATGCATGCATTGATCGAGAACCACTAAAGAGTATCATATGGGTGTGGAAGAATTTATTGAATTTGCCAAAAGAAACGTGCCTAGTAAGAATGGCATGTGTCTTTGCCCTTGTGTGAAGTGTGCAAATGCCTATCGTAAGAGTGTCGATGATATATGGGATCACTTCTTTGTGATGGGACCAATCTCCATTATAAGAACTGGCTTTGGTATAGGGAATTGGGAAGTACCATACATGCGTGCACGTCACAAAATATAGAAGCAGCGGTGGATGATGTTTGTGATGATGGAATGGATGAGATGATCAGTGACATTGGGCCGGAGTCATTTTATGTGGTACATGAGTTTGATAACTTACGGAGTGATGCAAAGACACCGTTGTTGCTTGGATGTACTAAGTATACTTAGTTGACCGGCATCTTGAAATTGTTAAAAATAAAGACAAAAAATAGGTGGGTGGAAGCTGGTTTCTCACAGATGCTTGATGTAACACCCCGAAAATTCGAAAAGAGAAAATTAAGGGAATATTTAGAATTTTAAGTATTTAGTTTATTATTAAAAGCCCTATAAATTAATTTTTAAATAAAAATGTATCTGGGTAAATTATTTAGGAATTCAACTTGGATTAGTATTTTAAACAGAGTAAGGTAGCTTAAACTGGACGGATAATAGAAAAAAAAATATATGGGGCAGAAATGTAAATTTTGATAGTATTAGGGCAAAAAGGGGTAAATTAAGCCAATTAAAAAAATTATATACTCCCTCCCACCCTCATCTGCGCACATCACTTTCCTCTCTCTTTATTTTTTTTTCTTCATTTCTTCTTCCTCATTCTCTCTCGCGCTCTCTCTCGGTTCAGCGGCCGCCGGCGGTTTCAGCGGTGTTTCACGGCGGATGGCGACTCGGATAGTACATGCAAGGCCGGATTTGAACTCAGGTGATTTCCTTCTCTCTATCTCTACCCATTTTCCGTCGGATTTGAGAGGAATTAGAGAGGAATCAGTTCTGGTTTGGGCGAAATTGGGAACTTTAAACCAGTGAAATCGAAGCTTAGGCTTCGGTTAACAACATTTGTGAAGCATTTTGAGCAATAGAACAACATTAATCAAGTTTCTCAAAAATCCCCTTCGTTTGGCACTGTTCACCCGAGGCAATCTTGGTGATTTCTGGGTTTTCAATGTTTCAAAACTTAATTAAACGTGTATTGGGGGACGATTATAAGAGTAGAGTGCAATGCATGTTGATTTTGCTGAGGTTTGAAGCTTTTAGGAATTTTTGGAGAAAATTTTCCCCTCCCCTGTTTCGTGGCCGACGGTATGCAAGGAAAGAGAATTCGGGAAGTATAAATTTAGTGTGGAAAATCATGATGGGTGTCTTATGTAACGAAATTCTGAGTTGGGTATTGTGATTGATGGTTCTGCATTTTGGTTCTCCCCTTATTTTCCCTGGTCCGTGACTTTCTTGTTCTTGCTCTTGTTATTGTTCTTGTTCTTATTCCTTGTTCTTTGTTCTATGTCCTGTGTTCTTTGTTCCTTGCCTTGTTTCTGTTCGGTTGAGGGGTCATTGGACCATCATGGAAATTGTTTCAATTCCTTAAGTTCTTGTTCTGTTTTGCTCTGTTTCGGCCTGATTATTCAATGAGGCTGATTGAGCATATAATTGTTGTTGCATGTTGATTGTGTCTCTGCTTTGTGCAAACATTTCTGTGTCTAGTTAAGAAAAATTGATGGAAGTGGCACTGGTTGTTGGAGATGAAGTATGCGTGAATGTAAAGGAATTATTGCGCTCTTTTGTTTTGATGGCAAGTCAGATTATTGTTATGATGTAGAATGATTTTTAGATTCTTTGTATGTTTGGTTTTGGCCACTCTGATTGGTTATGGGTGGTGTGATTTATGTCCAAAAGTGGTTAGTAGTTATTGGAATTTAGTATAGTGAAATTGAATTGCTTCTTCTTATTACGTTGCATTGGCAAATGAGTCTTGGTTTGATTATTGTGTGTATGTGCTCATGGTCGTTTATTAGATGTGATTAAAGTTTTGGCTTGGGGTTGTGAATTGATGGAATGTGAATTGGTGATTGTGTACTTATGTTGATTGTTGTTTTGAGTTAATCCTACTAATTGAGTGGTGTGTATTATTACACTGATTATGATAGTATAACTGGTGATTAAAGAATATAATTGTGAACTAGGAAGGGTAGTACAATAGGAACGTGAGAGACGCTGAAGTTTCATGAAGAAGTACTGATATTAATATTATTTATGTATTATGAATAATTATAGGACAAGATAGTGGTGTTGGGACCTCAGGTCGTCGGGCAGGAAAGGAACCGGTTTGTGGATAACTTCTGAAGTCAGGTGCGGTTTATTTCATAACATAAATATTGTGTGTATATATATATTGTTTTGGAAACAAATCTGTTGCAATAAATGAGCATTATTCTGGTGGTGATATTATGATATTGATGATATGATGTTGATGATATTTGTGGAGTACTCCAAGGCCTAGGTGGGTCGCTCCCCCTTTGCCAATAAATTCCTATAACCGTGAGGGTTATTGAGTAGCTGTGAGGGCTACAAATAAATTCCTATAACCGTGATTGTTATTGAGTAGCTGTGAGGGCTACAAATAAATTCCTATAACCGTGAGGGTTATTGAGTAGCTGTGAGGGCTACAAATAAATTCCTATAACCGTGAGGGTTATTGAGTAGCCGTGAGGGCTTTAATAAAATAAATGGATATATGCTTTCATTAATTGCACAGAATGGAATTGTATATGAATATGTGTATTTGAGTGTATATGATAATAAGTATGTATGAAATAAACTGCGTTGAACCTTTGCTTTTCAGTGAAGCAAGAGGCGACCGTTTTCTTGGGATAAGGTAGTTATGAAGAAGCAGGAATGCCTGCTATATTTTGTACCATCTTTTGAATGACTATCTTATTAGTAATTGTATATGTTATATATATAGAATAGGGAAGTACAAGCTGGAAGCTTGTAGAGTATATAACTCTCTGTATCTATGTATCCCTAAACCATAGCAACAACATAAGTAAGTAACGGGTTATCGACCGCGATGACCCCAATATTCTGATAGTAGGCCGGATAGATATGGTTAGATACCAACCCAACCTTAAGCTAATAGAAGTATAAGTAGAATACGTAAAACAAGACATCTTGATACACTAAGTAATAGATTTAAACACTATAATAGGATCTTAATCATTTTAATTGGTTGATAACCACTCTATTTTACTTACAAATTTTGATTTATTCAATTTGTCTGAAAAGCCCATTCCAACTTCAATAAAGTTGGAATACTATTTGAAAAGAAAAAGTTTCAAATTATTCCATATTTTTGGGCTTATGACGATTTAAAAGTGGTTATAAATCAATTAAATGCTATAATGAGGTAGTAAAATTTAGGTGTTATGTAACATCCCGAAAATTCAAGAAGCTTTAAGGTAGCTAATAAATTAAGTAAATTATCTGTTCCAAAAGTTTATATGTAGCAAGTTTTAGTTGGAAGTTTATTATTGGGATCATAAAAGAGCTTAATTTACATGTCTAGGACATGTCAAATAATCCCAAAATAATTAGCCATCTTGTCTTAAATAAAGACAATTTTATTTAGCAAGTGTCCAACTAATTTTCATTCATAAGGGTATTTTAGATACATGGCTTTTTTCTTGCTACAAGAGATAATATTGAGCTTCAAGAAGAAGCCATTTGATCATCTAAGCCTTCATTGGACATGGCTTCTAGCATGATTTAAGATGCCATACATTAGCTAGTATGGACACTTGGCACTTGAATGCAAGGAAGTCTTGGCCTTAAAGTTGATGCATGCGTTGCCTTATACATGGTTTATGCATATTATATATTGTCCACCAAGTTGTGTCTTTAAGTTGATGCATGATTCAAGATGTTAAATACGTGGCCTCTCATGATTTATGCATATTATTTAATGCTACACATGGAAAATGGATGAACGAAAGCATTATTGTCTTCAAGTTGCCAAGGAAGTCAAGATGAAAGAAAGCATTATTGTCTTCAAGTTGCCAAGGAAGTCAAGATGAAAGAAAGCATTATTGTCTTCAAGTTGCCAAGGAAGTCAAGATGAAAGAAAGCATTATTGTCTTCAAGTTGGACATGCATGGCCTACTAAATGCATTATGCAATATCATTGAAATCTTCCCTCTCACAAAGCCACAACGTGGCCTAGGAATGAAAAAGGAATCAGCCACCTAATCCACATAAAACATATATCAAATAAGAGAGCTTTGTCTTGAAGTGTCATAAAGTCTTCAAATTTAGTGTGTATCCGTAGAAATTTTGCATGACTAATGATCCCATCTTTCTTTCCTTAATGACACATGTCCTATCCAATAATTATGTTATATTATTTTCCATTGCAAGCAGCCACAACGTGGCCTTCTAGTGAATGAAAAGGAAAAAGAAAAGTAGCCACCAATGACACAATTTCAAGCAAGGACAAATGGCTTTTATAAAAAACATTTCCTCTCCAAGTTGATTTATGCTTAGTCACCAAGAACTTTTGGTCTATTAATAGACTTGGTTGCAATGAAATGGAGTGTTAGAAGGCTGAGTGTGTGGCTTGAGAAAGAGAAGAAAGAAAGAAAGGAAGAGGAAAATAAAGAGAAAAAGAGGAAGAAAAATAGAGAGACAAGGAGGCCTAATTAGAAGGAGTTCTAGAAGGAAGTTATTTTAAGCTCTTGGTAAGTATATTTTTATCTCCCTATTTTCAAGTTTATACAATTCTACAGTTGGATTAAGAATTGAATTGTATAGAAGTAATTCTAAATGGGAGAAGAAAGTGTTCATATGCTTACCAAAAATAAACGCCTCAAGTTATAGCATGAAATAAATAGAAGAAGTTTTGATTTGTGATTGAAAATTTAGAAATGGAATATTTTGGGGTATAAACGAAAATTCAAGAGGAAGAGTAGTAAAAGGTTTATCCCATGCACCAAAATATTAATCTCTTGTTGTACCTATTAATATTAGGGATTGATCTGCAATCGGTTTTACCAGAAGGAAATCAGAGAGGAAGTGCTATAGAAAGAGAATCTACAAGAGGTGGCTTTAATTTGCAATTTTGTATATTTTGTTTTGGTTGCATGTATGCTTTTGCCATTTATGCTGTAGTTAGGCATGAGAATATTTAATATCCTTACTCAGTTCATTTTGCCATGATCATGTGTGAAATAGCTTCAGTTACAGTTTACAGTTACAGTTTTGTAAGGTATTATTCTCATTGGCTTATTTTACATGCACAGTTTTTACCATGCATTATATACTAATTGTGATTATTGCTACTGAGATTTCCCCAAATCTCACCCCCTCTCTCTATGTCCCACCCATAGGACCAAGCACTTCTAGAGGAAAGGAAAAGCAAGCAGATCTCTAGCTAAGGCAAGGAGGGCCTAGAGTATTATGGAGTTTATAGTTAATTATCATATTTTGGTCTGTATGTATAAACTCCATAAGGAGCCTAATTAGCCTAAAGACCTGCAATAAAACCAAGAACATGAATTCTACTTCAAGTAGAAATTAATATCTACACTTAGAATAATATGAGTGCATGTGAATATGCTTTGTTATGGTGGATATTTCGTCAAGTTATACTCTAATTCAGGACGTGAAACTTTCCAGATAGAAAGTACATATCCTAAGCTTTAAATCAAGTACTCATGCATAATTTTTGGACGTATAGATTAGGAGATATGAATTTTACAAGTTAGGCCTAAAAACAGAAATTCCTGCGAAATTCCAATATGTCTGGAAAATATAAGAAGGTTTTTCTGTGTTACTGGGACCAAATTGAGCCATGATTATGTTATGATTATAAAGAATGTTTAAAGAGATAAAGTTTGAGCTTTGAACCACAATTTTTGAGTTCATATGCAATTAATTATGAATTTTCAAAGTTAGAAGCCCAAGTAAGATATTTAAGAAAAGTTTTAAGTTTTTGGTATTCTTGGGTCTTCTAAATAGTTCTGGTGGTTCAAACTTAATAAAAGGGCTCTAAAGATTGTCCCTAGAGTAAGGTGTTACATGTTACACTTGAAGCTTTGAGTGATATGTTCTTAGCCAGCAATGTGCTTCCAAAGCGTATGTACAAGGCTAAAAAGGTTCTAAGGAAGATGGGAATAGAGTATAAGAAGATACACGCTTGCCCTAATGATTGCGTGTTGTACAGAAATGAGTATGAAGGCCTAAAAGAGTGTGCAAAATGTAATACTCCAAGGTATAAGCCAAGGAAGGATGCTAGTGGTGATGATGACGGATCAGAGAAAGGGCCACCTTTGAAGGTAATGTGGTACCTTCCAATTGTGTCACGGTTTAAACGCTTGTTTGCAAATGAGGCATAAGCAAAGAAACAGAGATGGCATTGTGATGAGAAAATCTTCGATGAAAGATATCTCTAGCACCCTGCTGATTCTCCTCAATAGAAGAAGATAGATTCCATGTTTCTTGAATATGGTGGTGAGCTGAGGAACCTTCGTCTTGGACTGTGTACAGATGGTTTCAATCTTTTTGGGAGTCTCAGTAGCACACATAGTGCTTGGGCAGTTTTGCTGTCATTTACAGTCTGCCTCCTTGGTTGTGCATGAAACACAAGTATGTGATGGTGTCAATGATGATTCCAGGGCCGAAACATCACGATAACAATATCGTTGTCTACCTGGCACCTTTAATTAAGGACTTGAAGATGTTGTGGGAGGAAGGCGTCGATGTGTTTGATGCGTATAGGAATGTGACATTCAAGTTGCAAGCTATGCTATTTACCACAATAAATGACTTCCCTGCATACGACAATCATTCTGGTTATGTGTGAAGGGCTATATGGCATATCCTATATGTGAGTCTGACACACAATGCCACTAGCTTAAACACAGAAGAAAGACTGTCTACCTCAGTCACAGGAGGTTTCTTGATTGGTTCATCCTTATCGTAGACTAAATAAGTGTTTTAATGGCTCATCTGAGTACTGATCTGCTCCCACCCTTTTAACTGAGATGAAGTTTACCGCCATATTGAGGATATCAATGTGGCATTCGATAAGAAATAGAAGATGAAGATTGGTTTTGAGAAGATTATTTGGAAGAAGAGGTCAACCTGCTTTGATCTACCTTATTGGTGATATCTCGATGTGAGGCACAGTATTGATGTGATGCATGTGGAGAAAAATGTTGGTGATAGTCTTGTTGGGACATTGTTGCACATACAAGGGAAGACAAAGGATGGACTCAATGCGCGATTATACTTGGTTGAAATTGGCATAAGACAACGGTTGCATCATATAGTCAGTGAAAAAGGCAAGAGGGCTTATATGGAACCCGCTACTCATACACTTTCCAAATAGGAGAAAAAAGTCTGTGTGAGCGTTTGAGTGGGATAAAGGTGCTGCAGGGTTATTCTTCTAATGTTAGCAGACTTATGTCTATAGATGATTTGAAGTTGGTGGGAATGAAATCGCATGATTACCATGTATTTATGCAACAACTCTTACAAGTTGCTATAAGAGGCATTATGCAAAATGATGTGAGGAGGACTATAACAAGACTTGTGTGTTTTTCAATGCTATATGCAGCAAAGTCATCGACAGTAAAAAGCACGATGAGTTGGAAAATGAGGGTTACATTATATTGTCCAACTAGAGATGCACTTTGTTCCAAACTTTTTCTATATTATGGTGCACTTGACTGTTTATTTGGTAAGGGAGATAAGGCTCTGTGGCCTGGTCCTTTCGAGCAATTCATGAAAGTCTTGAAAGGATATTCCAAGAATCCCATCGACTTGAGGCATCAATTGTTGAAAGATACTTAGTTGAGGAGGCAATGGACTTTTGCAAATTGTATCTAAAAGCGGTTGAGGAAAACCCCTGATATGAAGATAGGATCGGTAAGGGGGTACGAGGTGTCAAAGTAAAGATTATGTACCGTGAAGAAGTGTTACAAGCACACCTATACATCTTAAATAATATAGAAGAAGTACAGCCTTATTTGAACGAGCATAAGAGAATCTTGAAAGAAAAGAACCCGAAAAATAGAGACATGCAGATTTCTAACGAGTATAACAGGACATTCATTGGGTAGTTCAAGGAGTATGTTGCAAAGGAGACCGGTGTGCCAGATACAATTAGATGGTTAGCCGGAGGGCCTGGTTTTGAGGTTATTACTTGGGTTTCTCTTGACATAAATGGTTATTCCTTCTACACTAAGGCCCAGGACAACAACAGCACCATGCAAAATAGTGGCGTGATAGTGGTAGTCGAAGTGATGTACTTCTCTAATTCGAAAGATAAAATCCTTAGTTGACCTAAGCCTAGCCCAGAAGGTTTCTTCTAAGGGTCTTTTGAAAATCAACAAGAAGCTCCCCAAAAATATTAAGAAGCAATGAATCCCAAAGCTCTCATTTACCAAGAATGATTTTTATCCCATTTTAATTCAAATCCCTCTTTATTTAATCTCAATTTGTTTTTGAACATAGTACACTCTATTTATATAAAAATCAAATACAATGCCTTTTCCCATCTTAACAAGTTTTGCATTTAGGTATTAGGAATCATATTGCATTAGGGCTCCTCGAGAGAGCGATACCCACGGGTTAGCTTCCACTATCAACTTGGTTCTAATTTTCTTGAAGGGTGGACCCAAGGGCGTGCTACACCGGACACAATCACGGTGCTCTTCAGTATTATTGCCACATTTTAGGCTCATACATTGCGATGCATCCGCTTTTTTTCAGTCATAGTTTCTTATTTGGATTGTAGACTATTATTTGGCTTTTCTTAAATATGTTGGTTGATGGATAGTATTTTGGTACTAGTCTATTTCCGATAGTTTTATTGTTATCTGGTGATTGAACTTTTGATTATATCGAGTACTTTAAAACAATGCGATTAATTGAGGACGTTATGGTATGATGTTGTGTATGGTTTCTTGTAATTACCATGATAGAGTGTTCTTTTCCATCATGATGTACGTGTGTTTATTTATTCATGTTAGTAGGTTATTAGGAAACTCTTTTTTCACGGTTAGAGATATACCAGATACTTGTATTATAATTGGCAGGAATGCACAAGAGGGGGTAAATTGTGCTATTTAAATTTAAACTAAATGAGACAAGATTTATACTGCTTCAGCCCAAACTCTTGGCCTACGTCTAGTTCTTCAACTTTCAGTTGGGTTCCAATGATTCCTTAAGATTCAAGAATGCCTTTACAAGTGATCACTCAGTAAGAACTCCACCTTACAGATCATTCCCCCTTACAGTTTGTAAGAATACAACCCTTCCTCTAAGATCCCAGTATCCCAAGGAAATCACTCAACAGATAAGTAATTCAGAAATACAAAGCTTGCTCACACACTTGAGCTGATAAGATTACAGATTGAAGAACAATTGAGAGAACTCAGATTGAATTGATTGCAGTAGGAAATAGGAAGTTGGATTTCACTTAATGCTCTCTGCCAACCAATTTCAACTTCAACGCTTTTATAGTCCTTTTGGAAATTTCTGCCCGTTGGTGCAAATTCTAAGTCTCTGATATATCCGTTGTGTGGCTGAGAGAGAAATGAGATTCTAGTGTTTGATGATGATTCTGAGTTTCATTTTATGCTCCAGAGTTGTTTTGATTTGCGTTCTCTCTTTCTTTCTCCTCTAGTGTTCAGCGTACTGTGATAGTCTGGGTTGCTGTGAGTAACGTCTCTTTGTTTATGTTTCTTTGTGTCCAACATAAACAAGTACAACTTGCAATATAAAGTTAGTTAAACATGAGAAAAGAAGCAAATTTGAAAATCTTCAGATGTCAATCAATTGCTAGATGTCCCAATCGATTGTTGTATCTAGCCTCCAATCGATTGCCTTCAGATTGGTTCAGATTGCTACCTGTATCACTCGATTGATATGTTAGCTATCAGATGAAAACAAAGATTATCAATCGATTGCTTGATTTCTCAATCGATGGAGTCATGTCAATCGATTGTTCCAGTTCCAATTGATTGCTTATACCTTGGATTTAAACTGAGTTCCAATCGATTGCTTATCGGTTACTCATCGATTGTTGTCTCAATCGATTGCTTTTTCTTTCAATCGATTGCTTGTTGACTGGCTATTTTGAAAATCTTGGATCAACAATTGATTGTTCAGTCTTCATATCGATTGAAAAAGGCCAATCGATATATAATCGATATGCCATCAATTGCGGTGGTATCCCTCCAATCGATTGCCAGTCTTAGCCATCGATTACTTAACTTAGATTTTGAGAAACAGATTTTCAAAGTGTTTTTCTAAGTTAAGATCTCATGAACCTATAGCCTAAGTCATGTTTGGTTATCATCAAAATCCATAGTTCAACATGTATATCCATGTTAGCACTATTTATCTACTTGAACTTTTTTTCTAACTTGGATATATCCCCACTTGATTAAGTGAAGTCTTTTCTAACCATAATAGATTATAGTTGCAATTTGGGAACCTCTTTTTCCTATCATGGTTAGCCAACCGATTTTATAATCTGTGAGAATTATGAAAACCCTTTTCTAACTATATTAGCCACTTAAACTGAGATAAATCATTTTCCTAACATAGTCATCGTTGTATAAGTAATGATGATGTGTATATTGGTTTAAAAAGTATAATTAGTAAGTAAGTGTTACAAACACCAAATAGCAGGGACAAAGACTGTCCTTGGTGATGAGCACAATGTAATAAAAATGCTTAAAATTGTTTGTGGAAAAATAAAAAATAATACTCCCTCCATCCCTATATATATGAGGTTCTTTCGACTGAATTGCGGTTTCCTAAAAAATAAGTTAAAATTAGTTAAAAATAATAAATGTGTAGGAAATATATTCTTTATTTTTTTTTAAAAGTGCCCTTATTTATGAATGAGAAAGAGAGAGAGAGAGAGGGTAATTATGAAAAAAAATATGAAAGAGAATGTGTGGGAGAAATTAATTCATGGGTAAAATGAAGAAAATACAGTTATTGCTCAATCAAAGTCAAATAAAGCCTTATAAAAAGTGACAAACTATTTTCCAAAAAAGACCTTATTTATAAGAATGAGGGAGTGGTGGGTTTACAATCTGTGTGTGGAATTAATAAACTTATATGTACTAGTAACTCATTACTTACTTTATTGGATACATGAGCGTGCTATTTAATTATTTTTGTATTTAGTTATTGTTGAGAGAGTTTAAGAAAATTATGATAAATATAGGTATGAAAATAGATCCTATATTTTTAAGATCAAAATCAACTTGACAAAATGATCATATAACAACAAGGAGAGGGGTATGAATTATTATTTATTTAATTTCATAGACTCATAATATTTCTACGTTGTCTCTCAATTGCATTGAGAAATGGGATCATAAAACTAAAAGAGAAAGCATAGTCCGCATGTCAAAAAAGTCCATTCTCTCTTTCTCACACGCACAGAGTTTAATACTTCAATTTCAATCATTATCAATAAGTGCGTATTACGCAGAATTGGCAAAATAAAAAAGGTGAACTAAAGACTATATTATAACATAAAATAAAAATTTAAAAAAGGAGCAACAAATACTATTTTTGAACTTTAGCAAAAGATCCATTTATCTATTTTAGATATATTAAGGAAATTAGTTAAGTTAGCTATCTAATCTTGGGTTAAGGGTAAAAAATACACATATGATTTTGTCAAAAGGTCATCTAATACCGAATTTTGGACAAAAATAACTCTAAACTTTCAAATTGGATCAAAAACCAAATTTACAGTTATATTCCAAAAGAAAACGTTTGGTACTGGACGAACTTTTTTACAATATCATGTATGTATTTTTTATCCTAATTTAATAGTAAGTGTGATTTTTGATCCAATTTGGAAGTTCAGAGTTACTTTTGGTTAAAAAAAAACATTTGGTGCTGGACAAATTTTTGACAAAATCACATGTGTATTTTTTACCCTTAACCCTCTAATCTTCAACAAATATTAGTTGACTTTCCTAAGTACTATTTTATATTGTAATTACATTTGAATGGAAACTCCCTAACATGTGTAACCAATGTGGATAATTCAGAGAAAGAATTGTAAATTTAGGGGACAAAATGTATTGTATTAGGACCAAGTGTAAGCTCCAACACCTTATAGCCAGCAACATACTAGCTAGAATAATGACAAAGACACATAATTTATTGATGACAAAAATAGTTAGGAAGAACAATTACGACCAAAACAAACATGAGAAGGAAGAAACAGACAACTAACAACTAATACTTAAAGATCAAAATTGAAAGAGTTGCTGAACAGTGTGAGGGAAGGTAACATTGGTTTCTCCTCCCTCCCACATTAAAAGAGTCTTTTGTATGTTGGCCCCTTCACCTGTGTGTGCGAAATCAAACCACAGATACTCATATGGATTATCGCATAACTGAAATGGGTACTTCCCATATCCTCCACACGAATATTCTGCTCTGAATGCTCCTCCCCCACAACATGCTACATGCCCCTCCACAAATCCTTCACATAATCATCATCGTCGTGGTCATCATCATCATCATTAATTTCACCACAATGTCATATATAGAGAGAGAGAGACACACACACATACATATATGAGATTTGACAAAGATATGAGGTTAATTAGGGAACTGGCTTGGGTTCTCATCAAAATGATAAGTACCACAAACCCATCATATCCGGTTTTGTCTTCATTTTTAAAAATATTATTTTCTTAGGTAAATAATTTAAATTAAAAATAATCTCTTAACTATATTTTTTAAAAAATGGTTATTTTTTTATTTAAATATGGACAGTCAGGATAAGACCGAATCAGTTAATTAGTAGAGGCTTAATTTACCATATTTTTGAGGGTTGGACATTCTTTCCATCAATGTTTTATAGTGATCAAAGATGGAGTACTTAAATCCAGGAACCTCTTTCTCTAATTGCTTCATTAATTGTATGAGAGCTTTGTTGTTTTCTCTTGCTAATACATTTTCCTTCTCTATACACGTCGGATTTGATTTTCTACTTGCTGGAAGACATCCAATTGGTGCCACGCTCTGAAATGCAATTTTCTTCCCTCCAAATCTTGTAATTTTCTGTGTGCGTGCACCCAAATATATATAAGACACCGAAATAAGAACATTGATGATGACAACGACAACAACATAAAAGAAAACCACGACATATATTGATTGGACATCATCACTGTAAAATTATGCTTTCGCATATCCTAAATGTTTGACCTACTTTATACTGTAGTATACGCTATAAAATTATACTTTCGCATATCCTAAATGTTAGACCTACTTTATACTGTAATATACGCTATAAACTTGCAATTACATTTAGGACGGGAGGAGTATAATTCATACCCGGAGTTGTCTATGCAACTGTCCGATGACTTTTTTCACGAAAGTTCTCATTTCGTCTTCAGTGTAATCAGGATTCTCATCGTAAAACAACACATAATCGACACCACCAATGCTGAATAAGTAGACGGCATCGCTCAGAACCCTGTTGGCTTCGTTTTCACCAACTTGCTTCTTCAATAATCCTACCATTTGCTTGAAGTATTCTACCTGGGTTGGTAAATCTCCCTGAAACACACAAATTATTTTTCAATAATTCATCAATAGCTACACATAGTTAGATAGATAGATATGAGCTTATTAATTAATTTTGTCAAGCTGTACAGTTGAATCGGATGATGTAGGAACAACACAGGCTCCACCAACAGCGAAATTAGCTCCATAAGTGAACTCATGAGGTCCTGGTTGTAGATATGGTGGAAGAATGGGCAAGCCTGCAAATGTAGCTATGTCCAACACAAAAAAGAACATATATCACAATTTGTTGTTTGTGATGATGTAGGAAGGGTAAGGGGAAAAGATACAAGAGGAGGGACAGGAAGAGACCAAAAAATATAAGTTTTTATTGATCAATTCATCATCATCAAAGTTGATCATAATTAATAACCCTATCTCTTTTCATGGAACTTTTAAAATATTAAATAATAATAAAATCTTAATCCCTGTAATAAAAGATAATAAATATGATAGTAGAATATCAAAGGATAGCAACTCAAAGAATATTAATTCAAATCCCTAATAGATGCCCTAATTATTTCTTTTTTTTTTTATACTATCAACAGGTAACCAGAGTCTTTTTCTATTATCAAGTATCTGAGCTAGGTTTACACCGCTAGACCAATTATATGATGTTGATGCCGTAATTAATTAAATCCTACCCAATAATATAGCTCCACCAGTTTGGCCATGCAAAAGGGAAGTTGAAGGAAAAACAGTACAAGTTAATAATAAGGGTTAAACATCCTTTTGGTCCTTATAGTTTACTCCAATTTGGGTTTTGGTCCCTGTAGTTTGAAACTGGTAGTTTTTATCCCTCAAATTTGCTCCGTCTATAATAGTTAGTCCTTAGAGTTTGAAAATGACTTAAACTTGATTTTAACAGAGTTAATTGTGCTGACGTGTTACTAGCTCTGTTAATTTTGCTTACATGGCTTGATGCACATGAATATATGGTTTATTTCTAAAATAATAATAATAATAATAATAATAATAATAAGGGTTAATACAACTTTTGGTCCCTGAACTTTGAAATTTGTGGTTTTGGTCTTTGAACTTTCGGTCAATTTTGGTCTTGGTCCCTGAACTTTCAGTAATATTGGTATTGGTCCCTGAACTTTCGGTCAATTTTGATCTTGGTCCCTGAACTTTGCCATCGGTTGACTTCTGAGAAAGTTTTGGCGACTACGGGGGATTTCAAGGGAGGAGTTGATGGTTGATTTGAGAGGAAATGTGCGAGATTTATTCAAAATTACTACCTTTTTCATTTAACTCTTGCTTAGAATTTGCAAAATGGGTCTGTTATTGCTATTATTGACACTTGTTTTCTTTGAGATTTCATTCTTAGCTTATTTCAGTTTGATTCCTGTTTTGATTTCCTTGTTCTTATGCCTTAATTCAATGTTAATAGATTAGTATCACTACTACAGAAATACTCTATTGCAGCGCAACAATAGTAGCCCTTACAAAACGTAAGTGATGGGATAGGTATAATAGGACCTATACCAACGCTTTAAAAAAAGTGATGGTATAGGTATACGTATATCCCAACACTTAATAATTTATAAGCGATGGGATAGGCCTCAAAATATTTAAATATTGTTTAAAGAAATTCAAAAAAAAATTTAAAAATACACTCTGGCTTTTTAAAAATAGGAAAACAATTTAAAAATATATAAGTAGGCCTATCCCAACGCTTATGACGTCATAAGCGTTGGTATAGGCCTAAATATGTATTTTTAAATTTTTTTCCTTTTTTAAAAAGAATCAGTATTTTTAAAATTAGTTTTAGATATTTTTTAAATAAAAATTAAATCACATGCCCCAGAGTATTTAAATATTGTTTAAAAAAATTCAAATAAATTTTAAAATATACTCAGGCTTTTTAAAAATAGGAAAAAAATTTAAAAATATATAAGTAGGCCTATCCCAACGCTTATGACGTCATAAGAGTTGAGATAGGCCTAAACAGGTATTTTTAAAGTTTTTTTCCTTTTTTAAAATGAATTCGTATTTTTAAAATTGGTTTTAAATATTTTTTAAATAAAATTTAAATGACAGGGGGCCTACCCCAACGCTTATTAAGTAATAAGCGTTGGGATAGACCCCAAAGTATTTAAATATTGTTTAAAAAAATTCAAACAAATTTTAAAAATACACTGAGGCTTTTTAAAAATAGTAAAACAATTTAAAAATTCATTTAAGTAGGCCTATCCCAACGCTTATGAGTTATGACGTCATAAGCATTGGGATAGGCCTAAATATGTATTTTTAATTTTGTTTCCTTTTTTAAAATGAATCAGTATTTTTAAAATTGGTTTAAGATATTTTTTAAAGAAAATTTAAATCATGGGGGGCTATCCCAACGCTTATTACGTAATAAGCGTTGAGATAGGCCCCCTGGCATTTAAAAATTATTTAAAAAATATTTTATACAAATTAAAAACTAAGGATTTTAAAAAAGGGAAAACAATTTAAAGCTTTTAAAATATTTTTTTTATTATTTATTTGCCTATCCCCACGCTTTTATTAATCAAGCGTTAGGATAGGCTGGCATGAAACTGATTTAATTCTTATTTCCCTCTATCTTGAAATAATCCCCTCAGCTCAGATAACCCTTAGCTTCTAAGAGTTCATCCGCCGCTCAGAGCTCATCCTAATTGTATTTGAACTTGTTATTAGATTTCAAGTATATTTGATTGCCATTCAAATACATTTGTCTGTGCAGTATTACCCAGACGCACATTGCCTGATGTTGTCGAGGAAAAAAATGAATGCGCTAATTGAAGAATTGTGCGCTTATGTACTACTAATTCTAGACTTGCTACTTATGGATCGTATTTATGTTTTTTATTTATGCTTGGTCCCTTATTTTTTGATTTTCTAATATTTGGAGTAATGAACAATTGTTTCATGTCACTACTTTTTTCTGTTCTATTTAATCTCATTTTTTGAATTGTGATGTATCTTTGCTTTTGTTGTCTTTATCTAGTAATTAATTATTTGTGTAACATTGCCAATTTGCTATTGTTAATTAAAAAACCGCATAAATTTAGCATGTTCTTCCCTTTTAAGTTTTATATATACCATTTTTGACAAATTATGTCACTTAACTTTGCTGCACAATTTATATTCAATTACCCATCTTTGTTTCTTTAATTTTTTCGCAGTGCAATTTCATTGATCAAAGAAAGTTAAAGCCCTTCACTACTTTTAAAAAAAAGAGTAAAAGCTCGTCGGGCCGGCCCGAACCCGACCTCTTAGGGGCCGGGCTTCAATAAAAGGGTGTATTTTTGTTCGCGGGCATAAACGGGCTTGGCCCGTTTAAGCCCAGCCCGCCCGAATTTCCAACTCTATGTACTACCTCTTTTTCAATAAGTACAAATGTAGATAGTAGTATAGCTAGTAGCTTGCTTTTTGTTTCCCAATTATAATATTTATTGGTTTAATTGTACATTGCTCTCTGGATGAGTTATTGGTGTATATTCGTTCCCTGGAACTGTATAAAATTGATGGTATTTAGTTCTGATGCAGGTAGGGTATATATAAAATAAAATCAAATATTTTAAAAAAATCAATAGCAACGCTTATTTCGTTATAAGCACTGCTATAGGTATTTTTTTTAAATAATAAATTACCTAAAGTAGCGCTTATAAAGAAATAGGTGCCGCTTTAGGTATACCTAAAGCAGCGTTTATACAGAAATAAGTGCCGTTTTAGGGTACCATAAAGCAACGCTTATTAAATTATAAGCACTGCTATAAGTATACCTATTGCAGCGCTTACTAAGCGCTGCGTTAGGCTTAATAGCCTATCGCAACACTGGCTATTGCAGCGCTTATAAGTGCTGCTATAGGGCCAAAATAAGTGCTGTTATAGGCAATTTTTGTACTAGTGTATGCTTTTATTTTGAATTAATTCATACTTCATACAGTTTTGTCTGGGTATGGGAGAATTACTTGCTGTTCTCATGGAATTAACATGTAGGCATTGTCTTCAGTTCTTATGGCCGCTTCTTCTTCTTTTATTTTGCTTGTTTCACGCCTTAGCTTTACATTTACGGTAGTGACCTTGTGTTAGCAGCAAAGAGAATGAACAAAGTTTAAGAACAAGGGGAAGATAAATTTTGCATAGAAATAGAGCTTCTTGTCTCTGTGTGCGATTTGTGAATTGTGATTTAAGAGGGGCTGATTCTTTTTTTTTTTTTTAAATCCATATATCCACATCATCAATACATTAAGCAAAACTGATAGAGTTATTGACACGAAAGCACAATTAACTCTATTAAAATCAAATTTAGGTCCTTTTTAAATTCTCTAGACTAACTGTTATAAACTGAGCAACCTTGAGGGACCAAAACCACCAGTTTCAAACTATAGGGACCAAAACCTAAATTGGAGTAAACTATAAGGAGTAAAAGTATGTTTAACCCTCATAATAATGTATACTTTATAAAGTTAAAAAGTGGAAATTAAGTAATGAATGATATTAAACTAAAAAAATAGTGAGAAAGTTACCGATTAAGTCGGCTACTAGGCGTCCATCTGAGAATCTTCCAGTAGCACGGTGGAAGAAGGTTTCACCATAAGGCCAATATGTACTTGCTAATTCAGAATGAGAACTAGAACTTAAGAAAGCTTCATTTCCAGGATCAAAGAAAGAATCACCGAAAACAAACAATGCCTTGCGCCCAGTATCATTCACTACTTGTGGAGTTTGCAGCTGCTTATTAGTATACCCAACAAGGCAAGTCTCAAAGTTGATGAAAATGTTGACTAAAGAACACAATATATAAGCAACGCTTGCCATTATTATGGCCCTATAGATCTCTCTTTTTAATGACCTACACTTTTTATGATTGCTTGCTCTCCCGTTTGCAATCTTGTTGTCTGGATGGGCATATGTATTTGTGCTGATAAATTACCTGAAAGTCAATACTCTCGAGGCGTTGGGAAGGGTAGAAATGATCCTCCACGTTATTTTGGCCAAGAAGGGTAGAAATGATTGTGAACCACCTTGCACGGGATGGGAAATTCATCGTCTATGTGTAGAAAAGACAAATTTTGGTGCTAACAAGTTTTCCTATAAAATAAAAATAAGAAAATATATATAAATAAAGACTTCATATTTTTTAAAAATGACCCTCTAGGTAAACTTGTGTGATGGTGATAGGCATTAAATAAGGAATTTATTAACTGTGGGGTACAGTAAGCTACCACTGCTGCTGAACTCTGGATTCTATACAGACTTGGCCCAAGGCTAAAATTAAGCTTTTTTTTTTTTTGGAAAAAAATAAAAGGGAAATGCTATTGAATGAGTGGAGTAAAATAGATCTAATTTGGACTAAGAAAGCTATCCACAGTGAATTGTTGATATGTGGTGAAGATACATTCGTTTCTCATATCCCACAATTTCCAGCACGTGATGAAGAATCCTATTCTCCATGACAATAAGGCTGCTTTTTGGACACCCAAGACACCTTTACTCCCTGAACCATTATTCACCATCAGACTTCAGATCTAAAAGCTCCATTGCTTCAGAAGCCAATCACGCTTTCATTTACTCTTTCATGACCATGGCAACTTGCTAAATTGGTGGATTTGAGTGTTTAACGTTATGGATTTTCTCCTTCCTTGCTATCTTCTTCCCCTGTTTGCTGAGTCTTAACTCCGATATATATTTTTTCAACGGAGTCGAAGCATGACAAATTCAGGCCCGTTCGGTTTTGCAAAACTCTTCTGGCTACTAGCTGAACACCAGATCCCACACCGAAAGCAAACTTACAGCGGATCGAAACGGCTCACTTGGCAAAGCAGGTGATCTATGAAAAACCAAACCGGAGAGAGTACCGTTCATCAGATGTACTGACTGGACCATCTGGTGTGAGTTTCAAATTGCATGCATATTGCAAAAAAGAAACGAACATAGAGAATGAATAAGAGAAAAATGGGAGAGAGGAAGGGGATATGTTCAAACAAAGAAACATCAAAATGGCCTCTCATCAAACCAAAGAAGAATCTCCAGATTACTCGCTTCAAAGATGACAATATGTTCACGGTTCAGAGCTTTTTCTCATCTACTGAATCAAAGGCATTCATTAAAGTTGCCAAAATGATGGGTTTTTCTCATCAACAAAGTGTTGGTCCAGCTAAAGATAAAGCTTATAAGGATGATAATGACTGAATTTCTGTTCATGATCTTGTATTGGCAAATACAAATTTGGTAGTCTGGACATAAGCTTGTAACAGTTATGCGTGTTAGTGCCACTGGCAGTGGAGGAAGAGGAAGAGGAAGAGGTGACAGAGGGTTTATTCTCATCCCCAAACCCAACCGCCCACCATCACCTTTTTCCCCAAATTCAAATATTCCCATCAACCATCAAAGACAAATGAAAAAGCCCACAAAAACTACAAATACAAAATACAAAACAATAAGTTGGTCTACCCTACCGTCCTTGATTAGGAACCGCCCCGCAATAAAGAAGGTGGATGATAAGAATACAAAAAGTTTCTTTCCTCCACCATAGCCAATCTTTTTTCTCCATCTGTGTAATGACCCTGAAAAAAAAAAAGGAGAGATATCTAACATTTTTGCTGGTAGTTCCACACTTTTATCGAATCTGGGCTTGCCACTATGAGTAATATTTTTATTTTCGTAAACCCTCACAATTACAATTATACCCTTAAGTATACAAAAAAATTAAAGGTAAATTCAATATCATATTTCATTCTCATCTCCACCGACTTTAGTGTAAAAAGAAAAGGGAGATATTCTTCAAGAATGTTCCACATTTGTTTAAAGGGTAAAGGGTCAAAAATGACCATGTACTCATGTCTAAGACGTATATGATATTTTGTACTTTTTTTTGTTCAAAATTGTCTATCAACTTTCAAAATTCGGGGTTAATAGTGACTTTTCCACCAAATTGGTGCAACAGATGTTTCAAATTCAGGTCAATAATAACTCCGTCGTCAAACTGGTCCAACGGACGTTTCAAGTTCGATTCTTGCGTCAAACTGTCCTAACAAAAATTAGATTCCTGTGAAATTCCAGTGTGGGTCTACCCATAAAAAAGTAACGGAAATTGAGCATGTTTGACGGTGGAGTCATTATTGACCCGAATTTGAAACATCCGTTGGGCTAGTTTGACGGAGGAATCATTATTGACCCAGTTTGACGAAATAGTCATTATTGGCTCGAATTTGAAAATTGATGGACAATTTTGAGCCAAAAATAGTATAAGGTACCAGATGCACCTTAGACATAAATACATAGTCATTTTTTACCCTTCACCCTTGTTTAAAATCCCCCTCCATCCTTCCCTTAGGGGGTCGTCTTCCGTTTTCCTTGCCATTGTCGGTGTATGTGCCAACAATCAGCAATTATGCATATGGTCTCCCTCATTCTTCTCGGTCAATGTTTTACTAATATTAAAATCATGGAGGAAAACTTTTGGGAAGCTTCTTAGTCGTCTCTTCATGATTGCTTGATTTTGGTCTTGTCTTTCTTTTTGACTTGTCATGATGTAGGGAGTTAAGGAAAGAAATTCCTATTTTCTACAGCTTGATGTTGAAATAGGAGAAAAATTTGAGCATTTCTTTATGTGGAGAAGAATTGAAGAACGATATTTAAATAGATATTTTGGAGTGGGTTGTCATATTAGACGTGATTGACAAATTGGGATGGAGGTTGGTATTATTGTATTTTGATTCTAGGCTAAACTATGTCACAAAATGGAATCTGGTAAACTCGGGGAAGTTATTTGGAAAATTGAAGGTTATAAAGTTGGTAATATATGAAGTAGGATGTTTGTTTGTGATTTGATCTCATAATGTAGATAAGGTATTTGATAAAATGGTTAAAAGAGAAATTTGGGGGTAATCGGGTAATAGATTGGGCAGAAATAGAACTTGATGCAATTGTTATATTGGTGCACACAAAGTGTTTGTTGAAATGTTTGAGGGGATATTATTTCTTCAACTGGTTGTAGAGTGTGGTCACTGTGATTGTAAATCATAGGGTATGACTTTATATGAATCTTACGTTACAATTGGGAAGTGAAGTTGGTGGTTTATAACAAAAGGAAATTTGGGATCACAAGCTAAAAACGAAGAGAGCCTTGCTGCTTATCTTAAGAAAAGAGTTGACAAATAAGAATGAAAAATATAGTGAATGGGAAAGTATTTACATAAGGTAGTGAATAAATTTTGTATTTTCAAGGTGCTTCTAAGTGTTTGAGAGGAAGGTTCGAGAATGGAATAATATGAAATTTGATGTATTGCTTATGGAATTGAACAAATTAATGTACAGTAGTTATTTAATCTTCATAGTGAAACTTCGAGAGATTATATATATATAAGTTATGATGGTCTATTAATTAAATTAATTATGGCATTTTTGCATGAGAGAAGCTAAAAGCTAAGATCTTTTTAGTTCTCTAGATTATTTTGATGTGTGTTCCATATAAGTTGTTGAAGTTTACCCCTGAATGTTTTGAAGGGGTATGAGTTACACTGTACAAGTTGTAGAAATTAATGATGTGTTATATAACGTTAAGGAAGTGGGGAATCACATGGCGAATATAAGTCAGAAGTTGATATATACAGCAGTAAGCCATATATGTTCATAAGCCTAACAGGCATTAAAAGTTTTAGAGTTGATAATTGTACTACTTGTTATATACCTACAAAAAAAAAGACTTTCGTCGCCGCCAAAACCCTTTAGCGGCGACAAAGAGTCGCCGCCAAGTCGCCACCTATGTGGCCGTCGCCGAAGGCTTTGGCGGCGACAAAGGAAGGTCGCCGCTAAAAATGCAGTTTCCGCGGCAACAATTTGTCGTCGCTGAAGGCCATAATTGTGGCCACAGAAGCTGTGGCCTTTAGCGGCGACATTAGTCGCCGCCGAAGAGTTACCCTTCAGCGGTGACTAATGTCGCCGCCGATGATTGCCCCTTCAGCGGCGACTTTTGTCCCCGCTGAAACCCTTTTTTTAAAAAAAAAATTAAATTGATTGATATTCATTTGCCATTAAATATATATCCCATAAACAAATAAATAAATGACTTAAAAATTAAATATTGGCAACAACAATACATTATACTAATAAAATCAATTATATTGTACTTCAAAACACAATCTTATACATAATATTCAAAGTCCTCAACATATATAAATACCAAGTCAGATGAAAAGACTAAGGATGGGGATTTGCTTGCATGTTTTTCATCATGGCAGCGAATTGAGCTTGCATTTTTTGCTCCATTCTTTGTTCCCATTGCTTGTGCTCTTTTTCCAGCTTTGCTCGCTCTGCTGCATGTTCTTCTTCCATCTTTGCTAGCTTTGCTCGCTCTGTTGCACGCTCTTCTTCCATCTTTGCACGTTCTGCAGCAAGGTTTGCCTCATATTTTTCTCGCTCCTCTTGAATTTTCTTCTCAAAGTCTTGTTGTATCTGTATTCGCACTTGATCAATTGAAGTTTGACTCGATTGAGGGCGATCTCTCTTCCTTAAAGGCTGTGCTCCATAACCCTTTCCTCTAACATATCCAGATCTCTGCCCAAGAACACTGGTTAATATGTCATAATCGGTCATCTGGACATCACCCTGTAGTTCTTGTGTTTGTCTTAGATCCCTCATTTGCATCTGCATTAAAAGTATGAAGTTATGGAATAAAACAAATATTCATGAACAAAACAAGAATAAATAGTACCATACATACATAAGCTTCTTCGGCGGCAGGATCTGACCACTGTAATTGTCCATCTGCCGTCTTTCTGGTGTGTTTGATCTGCCACAACTCTTCCAGCGGTGGGCATTCTCCAGTTGTAGGGTCAGTCTACAAAGTGAAATAAAAAATACAAGTAGTATACTAAAAGATAAAAAATTAAGTAAAACATAAATCAAAGTAAAAGAGAGAGATTGAACTTACAACAGAGTAATCTACTTCAGTAAATGATAAACAACCACAAGTATGTTTTGTAACCTGTTTTGCTCTGTTTCCCTTGTTTCTAGCACTCACAGTCTATAATAAAGTTAGTTAACTAATAAGTATTTGATTGAGCAAATAATGAGAGTTCATTGCAAAAGTTGGTAAGGTACCTGGAATTGGGGGGATTTAAAATATGTCAATAAATACTCCCAATCTTCAGGACTTATCTACTCAGGTGGGTTAGCTAACCTATCTGCATCACTTGCATATTTTTTGTAGTGATCATGCAATTTGCTCTTCCAATTGTTAAATGCTTTTTGGAGAGCGATTTTTAAATACATATCAAAATTTTCTTCTTGTCCAGCAATCGCAGGTTCAAATTTGTTCTGAAAAATATAAATGACAGCCAAATCAAATTCTTCACCAATTTTATTATCAAATATCATCAAATTGCAATCAGTGACTATCATTCTCATATCTTTAATTTCAATACTTTGTATTTCTTCCATCAAACATATCATTAATGACATAATAAGCCTAAGTAATCTATTTGTTCAATTGGAACTCATACATAATACATAGTTGGCCCAAAATCAAAATACAACATACACAGGTTAAAATTAGTTTTTCAAAAATTGAGCAATGAACTAACATAGACAAGTCCTATCAATGCTTAAGCATTATTGCTGATTAATATAACAAAAAGACAATCCTTGAAAGAAACAATTTCACTTTACATAGTAAGCAGCAAACTATAACAAGATTTATAGCTAATTTCTTCATAAACCATTAAATGACTCAACTTCAGGTTATGTCACTAGTAATAGATGTAAAAGATCAAATAGCTCATAAGCACTAAAGCAGGTATCATTTTTGAGAAACAACAACATTTGAATTTAAGGATAGTACCTTCACTTTGAATAGAATATCTTCACCATATTTTTTAAATGCATCCTCCCACTTGACACATTGCCGAAAAGATATTGTTGTCCTCATTGTCAAACCACAATAGTTAGCTAAGTCTCTTGCTCCCGGTCCGACTGGTCTGACCACCTTATCTGATAATTGAACTTTAATCTTTGAAAATCTTGTTCTCGATTCCACATTGATTGATTTATATACTCCTCTCCTCTTAATGATTGTGCTAGTAGAGCCTATCATTCAAATGGAACAGTTAAAATATGTGCTAGGCATTCAGAAATAAAGGTTAAGTGTCAGTAAAATCACGTTAGTGTCAATAAAATTTACCCGCACTACTATTTTCAGTTGGAGCGGAGTTGTCAGGCTGATTCTCATGCTGAGTACCACCAGTACTAGGCATAGAGCAAGTACCGCCACTACTAAGTGAGCCATGTCCTCTCCTTATGCTAAGTAAACGAGAACTCCCACCTCTTCCTCGAAGTCCAGACATATCCTGCAAGGATATACAAAATTTAGCGTATTCTCTAAAAAAACAGAAGTATAAAATCACATTTAATCAATTATAATTAAAATACCATTGATAATCACACTAAATTCATTCAATTGATTCTTCTGAGAAGTTATCACTACTATAGATATCTTCTGAGTCACTCTCTTCCATTTCATCATTTATGTCACTTTCTTCTTCACTATCGCTAGCATTATCATCAAGCACATCCTCCTCATCATTATCTTCATGAGATGATAAATGAGTCTGGCTACGTGATGGTGCTCCTGCTTCCATAGAAGTTTGTGGTGGTACAACATCATCGCCTAAGTCAATGAAAATATCAGGAACATCAAGACTTGTAGCATTAATATTCAAGTCAACCACCAATTGTTGATAAGCATCTTCATCAAATGTAGTAACATTTCCCCTTCTACCAGCATCATCATCTTCATCATTCACACTTAGCATATTGAACAAGTCTCGTGGATTTGTTCTTATCACAACAAGCCAACCAGGATGAACAATATCGTCAACATAGAAAACTTGCTCCGCTTGAGATGATAAAATGAATGGTTCATCAGTTTCCAATGAATATTGAGTGTTAATACTCGTGAACCCATGCTTGTCGACCTTATATCCTTCGTCTAAATTATCCACGTCCCACCAATGACACTTAAACAAGTATATTTTCTTATTTCCTACATAAGACAACTCATAAATATGCTCTAACACACCATAATACTCTTTATCCACATTACCAATATCAACCTTTACCATGACTCCACTATTTTGAGTTTGTTTCCCCGTAGCTCGATCTTTTGTGTGGAAGCGAAATCCATTGCCTATAAACATGGAATAACGCCTCACTACCTTCATAGGACCAATGGATAAACTGTCAAGTTCAGGACCTAAGTTGCCTTGAATGGACAATGTCACCACCTATGCAAACAAAAACCATTTTTTAAATATCTCATACTAATAAAAACTAATACACACATCAAGGTCCAAAATACTAATGCTTACTCGGGAACGAAACCAATCATGAAACTCCTCATATTGTCTATGCTTACTCATTGATTCTTGTTGGGTTCCAAGCATATTCTGATATTCCCTATAAGGTTTACACAAGTAAGAAAAATATAGATTACAAATACACCATTTTTAAGTAAGACAAACTTACTCTATGAATGGCCAAACTTCTTCACAATTTTGGAGGACATACATTCTCGCTTGACAATACTCTTCATGGGAAAGAGAAATTGTATCATACTATCCCCTAGGTTCACCACTTCTCTTGAATACTGATAGTTCATAATTGGAGTCAACATCATTTTCTTCATTCCTACGTTGCACATTGAATTTTGTAGGAAAATCTTGTAAGTACCGCGAGCAAAATGTGAGACTTTCATCTACTAAATATCCTTCTGCAATTGATCCCTCAGGTCGAGCCATATTGCGAACATTTGATTTTAGTGATCGCAAATACCTAGAACAAAAAAGTTGCATAAACTTAAGTGGTAGGTATTTAACGATGTGAATGTAATAGTAATATGGTTTAATAAAGTATCTTACCTTTCTATGGGATACATCCAACGATATTGAACAGGCCCACCAAGTTTTGCTTCTCGTGCTAAATGTATTGGCAAGTGTACCATGACATCGAAGAAGGCAGGCGGGAAGATAGTCTCTAACTTGCATAAGGTTACTATTATTTGGCTTTGAAGCTTGTCAAGTTCTTCACATGTTAAACACTTAGAACAAATGTTCTTAAAAAACCTTCCTACTTCTATAATTGGTTCACAAACTTTGGGAGGTAATAGTCCGCGTATTGCAACAGGCAATAACTCTTGCAATAGCACATGATGATCATGACACTTCAAACCAAATATTTTCCTCTCATTAATGTTGACACACCTTGAAATGTTAGATGCGAAGGCATCAGGCACCTTTATGTTGGCTAAGAATTTACAGATATCTAGTTTCTATTCCGATGACAATGTGTAAGAAGCACGAGGCTTTGAAACATTATTACCCTCACCAACCGGGTGTAAATTACGCCTAATGCCTAGGTCCATCAAATCATATCTACTCTTCAATGTGTCCTTGGTTTTTCCAACCAAATCCATTATCGTTGACACAATATTATCAGAAACATTTCTTTCTATATGCATCACGTCAAGATTATGTCTTATTAACAATGCTTTCCAGTAAGGCAATTGGAAAAAAATGCTTTTTTTCCTCCAATTGTAAGCCTTAGTCTCTGTATGGCGCTTTCGTTTATGAACTTTTCCAAACGACACATCACCCAATTGTTGTAACTGCATAAGTACTTCATCTCCAGTTAACGGAATTGGTGGAGCACCGTGTTCTTCATTCCCATCAAATGACTTCACATCTTTACGCCATGGGTGACTTTGCGGAAGAAAGCGTCGATGACCCATGTAAGCTAACTTATTCCTTAATGAAATGCAATGTGTGTCTTTGTGGCAACACGGACATGCAAGCTTACCTTTCGTTGACCACCCTGAAAGATTTCCATATGCAGGAAAGTCATTTATTGTCCATAATACTGCAGCGTGCATGTTGAAATTTGATTTTGTGTGTGCATCATATGTTTCCACCCCTTCTTCCCACAACTGTTTTAACTCTTCAATCATTGGTTGTAAGTAAACGTCTATTTCATTACCTGGACACTTTGGACCGGGAATAAGAAGTGTCATCATAAAATAAGGACTCTTCATGCAAATCCATGGTGGCAGATTGTATGGCACTAAAACAACGGGCCAAATACTATTATTAGCACTCATGTTCCCAAAAGGTTGAAAACCATCACTTGTCAAACCCAACCGGACACTCCTTGGATCAATGGAGAATCTAGGGAATTGCTGGTCAAAGTGTTTCCAAGCAAGAGAATCAGCAGGATGCCTCATTACATTATCATCAACGTGTTTCTTCTTGTGCCACCTCATTTGTTTAGCAGTTTCTCCTGCCATATAAAGCCGTTGAAGTCTAGGCTTTATTGGAAAATGCCTCAATACTTTATGAGGAACATTTTTTCCTTTCACCTTATTCAACTTCCATCTAGGAGCTTTACACTTAGGGCATAATTTTGCATTTGCATGGTCTCTCCAATATAATATGCAATCGTTTTCGCAAGCATCAATTTTCTTATAATCTAAACCTAAATCACGAATTACCTTCTTAGCTTCATAGAATGATTGTGGGATTAAAGCTTGTGGGAAAGCTTCTTTCAATACGGTAAACAATAGATCCATGGATTTATTGCTCCAATGGCTAAGACATTTCACTTGAAAGAACTTTACAATGAAAGACAATTTTGACTCTTTGCCACAACCTGGATAAAGTTCTGTCTCTGCATCTTTTAACAGGTCAAAAAATCTTTGAGCATTCACATTCGGCTCTTCACTTTCACTTCTTATGTTTGCATCATCTAAAGAAGGAATTCCATATGCATCATATACCATCCCTGTAAGATCTTCCTCCTCATAAGTGTCATTTTCTACCACTCTATTTGAAGTCTCACAATCACTTCGAAATCTAGAAGTTTCCCCATGCAAGTCCCACACTTTGTAACTAGCCCAAAAGCCTTTAGTCAACAAGTCTACTTTAACTTCTGTTCTAAATTTAAATGTAACGTTCATACATTTTTTACAACGTATTTTGCTCCTTACTCCATTTTGACTAAAAGCCCATTCAATAAAACTTTCTACTCCTCTAATATATGCCACATTGCCTCTGTCTTTAATGTACAACCAACTTTTGTCCATTACTTGAAACATGAAAAGTTTAAGGTAGATACTCAATGTCAAAAGAAAGGAAACAATAAAGTATTAAAGAAGTACAAAAGTTAAGCAATAAACTAATAAATACAAGATATAGACAACACTTTAACAAAGAAATATTAAAAGAATTGCAAAAGAGAAAGTTGAGTTGCTGAATGTACCTGATGAAGACTACAAGAGAAAATGATGCCCAGAAGATAACGGTGCCGGTAAGAGGAAAAATAGTAAACTTCAAAAGCAACACAGCAACATCAATCTAGCAAGTAAAGCAAGCAAATAAGGCCATATAAACTCAAATCAAAGAAAGAACTAGGAGAAACAAACAAAAGAAGCGTGTTTGAAAGCAATTATCAATCCCATATAAACTCAGTTTTGTGAGGATTAGATTATGGACAAAACAGAATCACTTAGATTTCACATTATGAAGCAAATCTGCAGCAATCCTAACAGCAAAAATGGTGATGAAACTTCAGCACCTATGACAGCGCACCAATCAGCACCAAACAGAAAATGACACCAAACCATTGACAAAACACGTACTTAGCAGCAGAAAATCAATCGAGAAAATGCACAAATTGTAGCAGAGAATCTGCAACATGACATCACCAAACACAACTGCAAATGACATCAAATTAAATACCAAAACAGCAGCAATTTGAAGCCAAAATCAATTGCAAATGATAGACAAAGAAAATGCAAAATAAGCAATTAAATCACAGCGTAATGCAGTGAAATTGGAGCTACAAAACAGCACCATATCCAGCTGCAAAAATGCAGTAAATCAGCCCCAAAAACAGCACAAGATTCAGCAACAAAGCAACGCACAAATCATCGCCAAATGACAGAAAAATCCAGCACAATTTAGCGGCAAATTGACACACTACATGCAGCAAACTTGCTGCACCAAAAACAGCAGAAAATCTGCTGCACCAAACATTTGACTTGTAAGTAAATTCTTCTCTTGTAGCAACCCAAAATTCAGCAACCTGTCTCCTTGAGTGATCTTTCTTACTCAATACCACAGCTATTTAACTTGAGTGATCTTTCTTTCCAAGCTGCATGCCTGTTTTATCTATGCTACTATTCTATTAGTCTTCTCTGTTCATGTGTTGAACCCATCATGGCATTCAACATTTTACTGCAATCTTGTAATTCTGATATTTCTATTAAATTTCTTTGCAGGCTAAAGCTAATGAGATAGCCAAATTGATGAGTGAAAAGATGAGCTGTTTCTGAATAATTGATTATGTGGGCATTCAGCCGCATAATGGTTATTTCTTTAAGTTTTCATTGACTTCTCAAAGTTTATCTTGTGGTTCATCAAATTCCCAGGCAATATAAGTATACCATGTAAATAAAAAAATGGGGAAGTTGAAATTCAGAAACTTTCTATGATTTGTCCTAAAGCTTAGTTTATCAACATAGTTTGTACAATAAATAACAAAATTCATGTGATAGTGGCGTTAAAAAAATGAAATTCATGACAGAGGAACTATACAATATTATAAATAAATGAAAGAATTAGAAAAGAGATTAAAAGAATTGAACAGCTTTATTAGGACACATGCCGGGTGATATCCCATAAAGGGAAGCATGCCGGGTTTCAATCTCTCAGTCAGAAAATCATGATTAGGAAGCAATCAATACATTATATTATAATATTAATACAAGTGTCAATTATGTAGAATTGTACACTCACCTGCTGATTCTGCAGGAATTATTTCAACAAATAGTTATCATTTCAACAAATGCTGTGTGCCTCATCACCAAACCCACCTAAGTTTTATTCATCTCTCCTATAATTAATTTACTTGTTCTTATTTTTAATGATTATAAACTTGAATTTTAATTAAACTAGCTAGTGGAGAAACTGTCAGCCTTTTCTAGAGCAACATGATAACATTATTATTCTTTGTACGACTTAAAAATTTGTGGTTACTTTGTTATATTATTTGTCAGGATTATTCTTGCTTTTTAAATAAATAAACTGTTGATAAACAGAGAGGACTGGGTAGCTGTAGCCCATATGGTGAGTGACAAATACCATGGTGTGAGTTGGGCTGTGAATGAATTATTGGATAATGGAATTAGCATTGAAAATTCAGAAACTTCAGAAATCATAGAAACCAAACAAAGAAAAATCATAGTTTGATGAACCAATGACAATGTTGATAAACTATGTTGATAAACAAAGAAACTTTCTATGGAATTATTGGGTTTGAAATTCAGAAACTTTCTATGAACATAGTTTGTCTTAGCAATAATTCCAATGACAATGAAAATTAGCCTTGTTACGGACAGACCCACGCTGACTAAACCAAGTTCGTGCAATGATGGTCAAAGAAAACAACCTAATTTTACATTCTAGTACAAGCAGAAACCAAACAAAGAGAGACTAAAACAAAACAATAATGAGAAGAATGCTAACAATTGAGATAAATCACAAAGCAGAGGCTTCAATAGGTGTTTAGGTGGCAAGAAAGTGGTATTAGACATATTTACTCTAGTTAAACCCATCACTAATTAAATAAACATTAAAACAGTACATACAGAAAGCCAGCAGCAGCAAAAAAAATGCAAAACCCTTGGGAAAAAAGCCAGAACTTAAAACATTTTGATGAAGCTCAACAGACCAGAATGTTACATACTTCATCCGATCATCAAATCATCAAATCACAAATCAATAACTTTAGTACCAATAAACTAGAAAAAGAAATGGCATAGGAAACAAAAGTGGATTAAAGAATAGTTACATTCATGTAACTGCAAAGAATTAATATCTAACAAAATTAACAGAGCCATTGTAGTTGTAATAATAGACAATGTAAAACAAACAAAATTCAAATAGGCATACACCAGAAACTGATATATTTGCAAGCACCCTTGAAAAACAATTAGTTAATAAAACATAATTCAGTTTTCTTGCATGTCCTCTGAAACAGCCATGAAAATCAGAGGAATATATATAATAAACAAAGACCTCTGTATCTCATTCTCCCTTCCCATTTATAGCTCTTAAACTTCTCTATCTCTTCCTCTATGATTCTGGGTTTTACCAGAATTCACTCTTCAATTTATTAGAATTAAAGTGTGAATTCTAAATGCTTAGTGACCACATTCCTTCAATTTGCATCACAGAACAATCCTACTCCTAAGCCTATAACCTTAGTCCCTAACCTCTCTATCTCCCGTTCTTTCTCAGTCTACAAACCTAGAATCAATAACAACCAAAAAAACAAAAAAAAAACAAGAAAAGAAAAAAACCCAAACAGTACCGATCAAGAAAAAAAAAGATGCATACAGATTGCAGATGAATGTTCTCCTTCTGCGTTTGAATTTCAGCGAATTTAGCAATGCGTTGATTAAGGGATGCTTCGAGTTTAGCAACACGAGACTCGAGCTTTGAGGATTTAGCAGTAAGAGAGAGATACTTCTGCTCTATGAGAGAACATTCCTGAAATTTCAAGGAAAATGAAATTACAAAAAGATTAGGACAACCGCAGAAGAAGAAGAAGAAAAAAAGAGGGGGTGGACATAATCTAGTTTATCCGCTTATCAGCACCATGAACGATTAAAAACAGGAAAAGGATGTCAATAAATAACTCCAAAACAAATTTTGGTTCAACCAGAGGTAATGCTCCATGGTAATGAATAATGGGGCGTGTCAATTAACTCTATCTAGTCCATCGAGTTTTCTCAACATCCTTATAGACAACCCGGCAAGTTTTCTTCTCAGTTTCTCTAATGTCAACATATCAGTATCCATCATACACAAAACTACAAGAGATAAAATTATGCAACATAGGCTGTCAATAATGGGGTGTATCAATTAAGTCTATCTAGTCCATCGAGTTTCCTAAGCATCCTAATAGAAAACTCGACAAGTACTGTTCTCATTTTGGCATGCTGTCATTGCAGGAACATGAAACATCACATTATAGAATGGAAGTAAAATATACTTTAGTTTCTCGTCTCCAAACTCTGTTCAGCGTCCAATTGGCTTTCAGTTACACATGAAATTCATCAGTTTATTATTATACGATCACCTAGCATAAGGACTACAGCTTTCAGTGAAACACAAATGAACCAGATCAGTGAAAAGTATCAGCCATATCAGCTGGACAGCAAACTTCCTAGTTGAGTAAAAAAGGCCCCAGTTCTAAGTGTGTAGCTTCCAAATAGCTCAATCAACAGAAAGCAAATTACAAAATGTTTCAGATTCTCCAGAGGGCTCAAATTTAGTAGCATCATTCAACTCAAAGGAGGGAAAAGGTTAAAGAAAGAAAGGCGGGAACCCCAAAAAAGACATAATCAATTTCAAGCAATTAACAGCATCGAACGATGAGAGAAAGGGAATATAGAGGCGATCGAAGGGCAAAACGAGTTATATTGCTTAGAGGAAGGAAACCCACCAGTAAATTGAGCTTAAGGGAGGCAATAAGATCCCCGGGGGGGCCTTTGGTTCCAGGGAACAGCCGAATTCAGAACAAGGCTTCTTCGATGGTGGCGGCGGGGGCTATGTGGATGTGTGAGAAGAGAAGAGTGGGGAATGCCATCTACGATGAAAAAAGCCCAGAAAAGAAGGGCAATACCTACTTGAGGTTTCACAGAAAAGATGACTACATCACTGGCTTCAACCACCTACGATGAAAAAGCAAGAGAAGTTATAAATGGATTCGCAAAATAACAAGCAGAAACAAAAATCACCACAGGAGTTCGTGAAGAAGAGGAATACGTCCTGATTGCGGGAGAGAACAGAGACGCCGAAGGAATCAAAGGCGGCACGGAGTGAGAAGTGCGAATACGAGAAGGGGGCAAGATGCCAGGGGAGAAAATCACGCACGAACAAAGCTTCACAACAATAGGGGCATACCCAGATTTCTTCAACCCTCACGCATGAACAAAGCTTGGCCGACGGAAGAAGCAAGAACGACGCTTGGTGGAGAATTTGGGGAAAGAAACGAGTGAGAGAGCGAGAGAAATTTGGGGAAATTTGGGAGTAGCTTCGCGGCAGAACGAGGGAAAATTTGTAGTCTAAATTTCATTCCGAGATGTTACATATAAAATATGAAGTAAATTTTGTCAACATTGGCTTACTGGTTTACTTGGCTTGAAAGGGGGTCAATGTATGCAGAAGACCCAAGTTCGATCCCCCAAGACAGTTTTCTTTTATTTCTTTTTAGCAAGGACTTTCAGTGGCGACAAGAATTGTCGCCGCTGAAAGTGTTAGCTTCTGCGGCGGCTTTTTTAAGTCGCCGCTGATAAACACACATTCAGCGGCGACAAGCATTGTCGCCGCTGAAAGTATACACTTTCAGTGGCGACCCAAAGTGTCGCCACTGAAACCCCCACTTTCAGCGGCGACATTTTTTGTCGCCGCCGAAAGTGGCCACCAAAACCCCTATTTTTTGTAGTGTATTTATTTTATTTTATTCAAATTACCAAATTTCTCAAGCATGATTCTATCAATGCTATATGATGAAATTACATCATTTGTTTGTTGAATTTAATTCCTTAGATAGAAAAGGGTCTAATTTGAGGTCATTCCCGCTTCTTCCTTATGATTATGTGGAATACTCATGCATGGAATTGCTAGAAGTTTTGGAAAGTGTCATTCAAGAATTCTCATATTGATATGATTATGTATTATGAATTTTCATGTGAGAGTTTATTAATTGAGAGCATATTTTGTTGAAGAAAAATCAATTACATGCATGCTTGAAAATATTTTTTTGTGAGGACTGAACACAGAACACTGGGTACTAACAGTAGAACTGTTAGTCATTGGCACGCCATGGTAAACACGAGCTCGCTTGACATTCGTGGGCACAGTACTCACGCTTGATATTCGTGGGCTTTGTTCTCACGCTTGCTAATCGTGGGTCTTGTACCTGCGCTTGTTTCGTGGCCTCGTGCTGCGCTTGCTTGGTTACTTACCCTCGTGGACTGTGTCCACACTTGTGTTCGTGTCTTTGAGCTGTACTTGGTTACTTACCCTCGTGGACTGTGTGTCCACATTTGTTTTCCGTTTTGTTGAAGTCCTACGAAATGAGGGGAGATTTGAGATT
This sequence comes from Mimosa bimucronata, assembly GCA_037074515.1. NCBI lineage: Eukaryota > Viridiplantae > Streptophyta > Magnoliopsida > Fabales > Fabaceae > Mimosa > Mimosa bimucronata. The sequence goes on from CM073446.1 coordinate 12,688,974, forward strand.
TATGGTTTTAAAACTGATTCTTTAAAAAAATGGTTTGATGGCATACTTGAATTTATTTAATTAAGGATTTTTTACATAATTATTTATGTTTGTATTTGTATATCTTAGAAGCTGAGAATTAGTATATTATGTTTTATCATCTAAAGTTAGATATGTCTTAGTTATCTCATTTAGGTGTTTTATTTAATCTTATTAATGGGACATTATTCATTGAAAATTATTTTTGGTCTTAGATAGCGTTATTGATCTTACTCCTTGTGCTGATCATTGAAGGTTTGAACTACTTATTTGAAGTCGAAGTGCCAAGTGAAAATTTCCTAATTAATGTAAAAATGCAAAGTTATGTATTATATTTTTATTTTCCTATAAGCTCCACGTAACCTATAATTAGGATCCTTGCCTTTGATATATGTTGTATATCTATTAGTATAGAGCGGAGTTCCCTTTCTTGAATTATTATTGATGACTATGTGGTTCTATAGTTTTCGGGATGTCCCATTTATAGTAGAGATTCTGTTGAAATTTCTTGAGAAAGTTTATACCTTACTGATAATTCATTAATTCAAGTGATTAAAGTGTGCATATTTGAGCTTAAACTAGTGGATTAAATGGTAAAATTTGCATTATAGTATGATTAATTTAATTAAATGTGCATTTAGTTGCTAAAATCTGGAATTTAAAGTGGTTTTAGTGTCTTAATATAATATTCTAGATTTACCCTTCATATATTCTCCTTGCCTTATGATATCCAGGGCAATTTCGGAATTGAATTACATTGGAAGAAAGGAAGCACTAGGTCTGAAGCAAAGAGGCACACTCACTCTAAGCCTGAGGCGAACTCAATGAAGGATGAGGGAAGTGTTCTATGCCAGCGAAGGAAGCAAGAAAGAATTGATAGGAGAATGTGTGTGAGGAACAAAGGAAGGCTGAAATTGAAGAGGAGGTTTCACTCGAGAAAATGAAGGGAATTACGGAGTCTTCAAGGGCAAGAACAGAGGGAGTTCGATACAGAGCAGAAGTTGGAACTCACTTCGAAGATTCAAGCTTTTCAAATTGATTGCCAGCGTGGCCATGTGGTTTGAACCGAATCAGTTACGGAGGGAAGCAAAATTGAATTCTGGAGGGATTTAAATACCTGTCCAGATTCATGAGAGGGATTCATTCCTTCATTTCATTTTCCATTCCGTTTTCTTTTCTCCCATTTTTCCTTCACCACTTCATCATCTTCACCATTCTCTGCTTCTTCTTCCCGGTTCCTCTCATCATTCTTCACCTACACTTTTCATTCCATTGCTGGTTCTGTGAAATTGCTTTCAACAATGAGTAGTTAAATTAGTCCGTGAATTTCTCCTTGAGTTGAAGCTTGGTCCAAGCCTCTATTTGTTGCCAAGAGAGTTCTCAATCATCTTTTAGTTGATTCTTAGTTTCTATATGTATATCTTGTGGATTTCATGTAGAAATGGTTAGAACACGAGTATTGTTCTGAATTTCCAAATTTAAAAGATGACTTGTGAATGGATTTTGTTAGAATCTTAAGTTTTGATGAGGACTGACCCCATAGATAACATAAGTAAATAGAGTGCAAGTTACCTTTGAATTAAACAAGTAAAATCTCATAGGTAACAGATCACTATCGCTAGAGTAAGAATATATCGCTAATGAAAGGCTCAACTATAAACAGACGGAAACTTAGCAAAACACTAGAATAAATATCTCTATCGCTAAGTGTATCCCTATCGCTAATAGACAAAGAGCCATAGCAAATGAAGACTTGGAAATAACAAAGTTTATATCTATCGCTAAAGTCTTTCACTATCGCTAAGATATATCCTATCGCTAGAAGTTCATTAAGAACATGGATAAATGAAAGGAAGAACAACTAGCAGAAAAATTAACTAAGTCCTTGAACAAATGGAATCAACTAGCGATATCATAAGCTACTATCGATAACAGGATTAGCTATCGATATCTAAATACTTGAGGAAATAACATAAATTACTCAGATAGCTAACTTAGAGATAACAAAGATCACTAGCGATAACGCATCTAGCTATCAATAGGAGAATGCTTATTGAGATAACTTAGACAATCTGATAAGCTGATACATTGAGCTAATAGACTAAGCTAGCGATAACATCTGTTGTGCATTACATGAATACTTGTTTAGCTAACAGCTCTAGTGCAGGAATTACTCTATGCAGTTAACGATAGCAAAACATGTGATTTAACCTTTTCCTTACGCCTTGGGGTTAAAATCACAATAATTACCAAGGATTGTGTAAAGTGGCACAATCCCGGATCGTTTCACTTGAGGAGTCCTTCCAAACAACCTAAGCTAACTAAATGCAACTAAAACAATAAAAAGGTATGGGGGTTTTGGTTTGGAGATTCATTTACTAAAGCTATTAAGAAAAGTAGTTACTTGTTTTTGGTGTTTTAGATTAATAAGTGAAAAGTGAAAAGAGTTTGGATTAGGGGTGACTTTATAAAATGGGCTTTGGTAGTGCTTCGGTGACTCAAATGCTTCTTTCAAAATGATAAGTGGGAGTTTAATTTACCAAGTCTAATTGAAAGATCCCCAAGCAACCACTAGGGGTCCACTAGCCCTAATTAATGACTAATCTAGCAACCACTTTCTTAGCCATTACTTAGGGTTAGTGTTAAGATCCACTTGGTTTGTGAAATGCCTTGAAACAAATGCAATTTAACTCTCATGAAGTGCAACCACAACATTCATGCATGGAAGAAATTGACTATAACCGGCCACTAGCAACCACTAAAATGGCTACAACCAAGAATACAACCACAAGTAGATAGGAAATTATATCTCAATCACATTAATTCAAAGCATACATAATATAGTTCACAAACATAGATAGCAATCACATATCCCAAGTCTTAAATCCAAATACAAGACCAATACAAAAGAGTAGAAGCCAAATACAAAGGAAATAAGAAATTGTAAACTAGAAACTCCCCTATGTTGGTCCATGAAGCTAGAGCCACCTTCACACCACCAAAGCACCAAGAACTTAGCCTCTCATATCTTCAAATTCGAGCCAAGGATGGCCCATGACCACAGCCCCCATGGATGGGGAAGATAGAAGAAGAAAAATGGTAGAAATGGAAGGTGAAGCAAGGAAGAACAGAAAAACCAGCAAGAATGGGGGTGAGTTTGAGTGGGAAAATGAGGATTTGGAGTGAGGAATGAAGGAAATGAGATAAACCCTAGGAGAGGGGCTGTATTTTCGTGTTTGGAGGCTTCGAGAAAGAAGGTGGGGGCATTAGGATCCATTTATACTGCCCTAGGAACACTGAAAACGCGTCAATTTTTGCAGATTCTGGAGAGTTCACCGTGGGTTCGCCGCGGCGAAACCCACGGCGAGCCAACATCAATTTTGGAACTTGGGGAGTTCGCCGTGGGTTCACCGCGGTGAAACCCATGGCAAAGTAACATTGATTCTGTTTCTTCTTGTCTTCCTCGCCATGACCTCGCCGCGTTGAAGTGCAGATGATTCTGTTTCTCTCTTTACTTTCTTCTTCCACTCCATCCAGAATTCTTCGCTGCAATTTGGCTCCTTAATTTGGGCATGTTTCTTCCATGATCTACAAATAAAACCAAGCCAGAGGTAGCATCAATTGTTCTTGAAAATGGGTTAAGCAACAAATCATACTAATTATGCCCAAATTGCCCTTAATCAGAACAAATTCCAACAAAGTGTGCAAAAGTCAGAAATGAACCTAATTAAGTGCAATTACCCCAAGAACACGCAATAATCTAATGATTTTATCAATGAAAAGTGTATAAAAATATGGTGCAATCATTTCCCCCACACTTAGACCTTTGTACTCCTGGACAAAGGGTACAATGCAAAGAAGAATGGTTTTAACCAACCAATAATCTCAAGCTAGCATGAATCATGATCAATAATATGCAAAGGGAGAATTGGCAAAGCAACTGGATAAAACATTGGTGAAAAGGACTCTCAAGATAATAGTGTTTCCCTCTACTTACCTCATGTGGGATCTTTTCATACTTAACTTGCTCAAACAACAATTTGCCATAAGCTTGTAACTACCCTAACATCTCCACACATGCATACAGTCATGTATGAATCAAAAGGACTTGAGGGATTGAAATGATGGAGAAGGCAAGATGGAATGCATGTTATGGAAATAAATGGTTGAAATTCAATTCAATGTCACCATTGGAGTACACAGCACATAAGAGCGTAATTTCAACAATAATAATGCCACATCAAGAAATGCCTTATTCTTCAAACTTTCTTTTTTCGTTTTCACTTTCTTTTTTTTTCTTCTTTTTCTAATTTTTTATGCACACTCTTTTTTTTTCTTCTTTTCTTTCTAACATAAGCATGGCATTAACAACAAACAAAAGTGGCTCAAACTCAATGCTTCATCTCAAAATTCACATTAATGCATTACAACCAAGGAATGGCTCAAAATGGGTGAACAATGGAAAATGGCATGTTGTGGGTTGTGTTTGGGAAAATGGGGTGATGAAATGAATGCCTAAATCACCTTCATGCATGAATTGCAATTATAGCTTTGACAAAGAGTAAAGACAAGTTCTAGAAATTGAATGATCAAGCAAGTATACACTCTTGGAATGAAAATAGGCCCAAAAATCTCACAACAAGGTTAACCTCAATTGCCAATTAAAATCCAATTGCAGGGCCAATTAACACAATGCATATGCTTGAAAATAACTCATCACTAGCTCTTGAAAATTGAAAGGCTAAAATGCATTGTTCTTTGAATTCTTCACATTGCTAATGAAGTTCATTGATCAGAAGGTAAGGTTCACTCTTGCTCCATGGTTTTCAAAAATAGTTGCCACACTAGGTTTTCACAAACAAGTTTTAAAATGGGTAGAAAAATGCAACTAGGTCCTCCATTGTAATGAATGTGACCCTTTATCACAATGAAAAACTAAGGAGCACAATCTACCTTGGTTTTGAAAAATTTGACACAGAATTTTAAAAATTATCTCTAATGTGGCATAAACATGATAAAACCAATAGATCAAGCAACAAGACTAACAAGGCTACCTAGTCCCCTCCCCCACACTTGGAATTGACATTGTCCTCAATGGCATAGGGTATTTTATTGAATGAAAAAGTCCTAATTTTCTACTTTCTACTAGGATGCTCCCTCCCCCACACTTGTTCAATGCAATGACAGTAAAATATCAACCAGCCAGTCCAGAATGCATGAAAGTAAACAAGATAAGGAGAAGAAGCAACCTGGCCTCAAGGAGGCTTGGCAACCGGTTCATGGTAGAGCTTGAGGAGGTGCCCGTTTGACACAAATTCTTTCCCGGTCTCCTCTTCAATGAGCTCCACCATCCCATACTTGTTGACCTTTGTTACTTTGCACGGCCCGAACCAATTGGATGTGAGCTTCCCATGACCATGGCGGAAGCGGGCTTGGTACATAAGGACTTGGTCACCAACTTTGAAGCTGCGATTGAAGATCTTGCCATCATGGATCAACTTGGTCTTTTCCTTATAGAGCCTTGAGCTCTCATATGCCTGAAGGCGCAGTTCATCAAGCTCTTGCAATTGAAGGCATCTTTCATTTCCGGCGGCATCCAACTCCATATTGCATAGTTTCACGGCCCAATAGGACTTGTGCTCCAATTCAACCGGCAAATGACAAGCCTTACCAAAAACTAACCGGTATGGAGACATGCCTAAGGGTGTCTTGAATACAGTTCGATATGCCCACAATGCATCCTCAAGCTGATCACTCCAATCTTTTCTTGATGGCTTTACAATTTTCTCCAGAATATGTTTTATATCCCTGTTCGACACCTCTGCTTGGCCATTGGTTTGGGGATGGTATGGGCTAGACACTCTGTGGAACACCCCATACTTAGCAAGAAAGTTATCAAGAAGCTTGTTGCAAAAGTGGGTTCCTCGATCACTTATGAGACCTCTTGGTACTCCAAATCTACTAAAGATGTTAGACTTGAGAAACTTGGAGATCGTGGGTGCATCGTCTTTTTGGGTCGGGATAGCTTCTACCCACCTAGAGACATAATCTACTGCAAGTAGGATATAAGTGAAACCAGAAGAAGGTGGGAAAGGTCCAATAAAGTCTATTCCCCAAATATCAAAAATCTCACAAACTAGGATGGGTCGTGTAACACCTAGACTTTTACTACTATATTATAGTAATTTAATTGAATTATAACCACTTTTATGAATATTCGAAGCCCAAAAATATGGAAAATTTAAAATTTTTTCTTAAAAACATTAGACCAACCTTCGGTCAGTTGGAATGGGCTTTTCGTACGACTTAAAAATTAAATCTTTTTATAAAACCAAGTGGTGCATAAAACAATTAAACTACCTAGGTTCCCTTATAATTTCCTCCCCTTGATGATAGTGTGTGGGGAGCGAAAACCCATTCATGGGTTCTCTGCATCTATTGATGGGTTTCTACCTTTCCAATATTAAAACGCTGGGGTCATCTCAGTTGATAACCCTTCTACCAGAATACGTAGCGACATTAGGGTAATACATACATTTTCTTTTTAAAGTATCTATTCATAATTTATAACCCCTAGGAAATTTAATTCCTTTAATAAATTTATTGTAATTCTATTCCCTGTGCTCTCTATTATTAATTTAATAATTTACTTTTACAACATATACCAATAATCTTATTAAAATATTTACTACCTCTGGCTTTTCAACCTGCTAAACTGAAAATGTATGTATTACCCTAATGTATGTATTACCCTACTCTTCTTCCCAGCTGGCTTCTTTCAACCTGCTAAACTGAAAATGTTTGGGGAAGGGGGTGAGATTGGAAATCCCAATAGCAGTTTCTTTCATTAACATATATGATCATACTAGCATTGTCATGTATATATTTCATAAAGCTGTACAAATGATGATAGTCTTACTCCTATTAATCTGTGTGCTAAAAGCACCTGCCAACCAATAATAACAATATATTCGTTATAGTGGAGGCTTTACCTGCAGGGTTTCTCGTTAAAGCACATAAGGCTAAAACGTAACTAATCTCGCAAAGGTGTAGCTAATCACCTAAGCCTGGAGTACTCCTTCTGAGGAATAACAACTTACCAACTAAATGCAACAGTTATTACAAAATAATACATGCAATTTAATTGTTACTGAAATAAACTGCTACCTGAATTCCAAGCTTAGTCATTTTCTACTCCTTTTCCTTCCTACTGATCTTCTCAATTTATTTTACTATCAAGACCTATTAACATTTAATATAAACAACAAATTAATATCTAAACTTCTATATAGTTATTCAGAGTCTCTCTCGGGGTCCTAATATACGTAATACTACCCCTTACTTTATATCTTATATACATATGTTTCACTTTAAATATTTTGACCTTTTTAAAATTAAAAGGCCACTTAATATAATTTATTTCAATTAATAGTTATGATTCTTATTATCATCTTTTCCGGAATTAAATATAAAGAAAAGTCCTAATGACTTAATCATAATTAACTTATTAAACATTATCATCTTCTATTACATATGTTAATTCTTTATTTTTGTACCGTATAACTTTAATCTTATCAGAATTATTGCTTACTATTGATTCACTGTTGTCACTGAAAATGTTGTTTAAGAGAACAGAAATTGAACAGAGATTTTAACATAACATTTTATTATCTTTATTTTACTTTGCACCCATCACTCATTTAAACAAAAGAATTCTAGCACTTATATTCTAGTAATTCTGTAACAGAAATATATTACACTCACACACACCTACATACAGCCTTATGTTTTCCCTTTATCACACAATTTCACGAATAACTCAATCCATTCAAGAACTCTATCAATTCTCAATCACAAACAATACACTTCATACAATCTAGTATTCCCAATTAACCTTTAGAATATTTGTACCCTACACTATTTTAAACTTGGTACTAAATGAAAATCGTATTACATGACATGTTTAATTTATAGAACCTATAGCTTTTGGACCTCTCCTTATCAACAAACTTATTATCTAATTTTGAAACTTAACTTCCAAATTTACTAAGATCAATAACCTCATTAATCCATGCATTCTTATCCATCAGATTCCTATCTACTCTTTACTTCTAAATTCTTCTAAATATTCCAGATTCAATTCAAATCTTTTGTCTAAATCTTAGCCAACTCCAAAATAAAGAAATTGATCCTCTCATAATTCAAGCTAGTTGTGCCCCTTCTATCATTAACACCATTAAACAAATTTCATCATTAATCTTAAAATCATCACTAACTTACATTCTACAATTATCCCATGAATAAACTAATAAAAATCCTTAACTTCAAATAGTCTTAATGCTTATTTCTCCACCCTTACATAAATTGAACAATTTCTAAAATAAAGATTTACAACTTCACTAAGATAAACAATCTTACCAAATAAATTCTATCTCTTATATTGAAACTTGATTTCTTTAAACACTTGTATCTCAACCCATCATCTTAAAGTGATCAATGCCTTTAACTAAGCAACTATATCTCATCCACCACTAAACTTCAATCGGAATTTATAGAAATAAATACCCTTCAATCACTTATTTACTATCTTATCAAAGCCAATATCAAAACTAAACACTGAAACATACACTAACTTAAATAAAATAAGAGCTTCTATTAATACCAATCTCCAAATAAACTAACAAATACTTTCTATGCTTCTAATTAGATTCCCATACTCCAACATAATCTTTTCTAATAAATTTTAACCTCCAATTCATAGAATTTATCTTCAAAAACCCAGGTGATTCATCAGCAGAAACAAAACAGGGAATTAATCAAGTCTCTCATTCAAACATAAATGGAGTATACACTTCCTTAGTACCATTCTTCTTCTAACTCTTACTAACATCACAACCAAATAAATCATATTCTAAATTACTTTGCTTACCCATCAGTTGAATACCATGAACATGTCTAACTATCAAATATATACACTATATCCTCTTACTTAGGAACCTTAAATATTGGATAATTGTTTCAAACCCTCCACCCTTCTTCAATTCACAACATAATATCCATTGACAAACTTAGAAGTGTGTTCTAATCCTACAAAGAGACATTGAGTGAGCTAAGTTTAACTCCTTACATACCTGAATACATATATGTAAAAGAAGGGCCAGAAATTCCTGATTATCATCACAATACTCCTTCACATATATTATACCCCTAATAAAAATTATTACCAACTGAACTCCCTCTTCCTTCTTTCTGAAACAGTCGCACAACACTACTCAAAATAAAGAGAAGTTACAACAATCCCCTACATCAAGTTAAACAACAATTCCACTCACTTAAACATCACATTTTTTTTCCTTTCTTCCTACCCCCTAAAGCCAGCGGCCAGAGCAACCAACAAGGAAGAAAATTACATAACTAACACCTATTCCAATCATACATAGAGCAAGAAAAAAAAATCAATAATCAAACATCAATTCCACTTCTTATTTCCTTCCCCTGAACCCCTCGGCCAGCAGGACAGAACAGAAAATTTGCTACAAATTCACATACTCAATCCAACTTCAATCCTACACCATTAAACATCAATTTCATCCTCCTACTATGCCTAAAATGAACATTACAGAGAGGAAGAATAGAAATAGAACAGAAAGAGGAAGAACAGGAATCGGTTAGACAGGAAAAGAAGAAGAAAATTTTCAAAATTCAGAAATCACACGTGCAACCTCGAACAACATCTTGAATCAACACTTAACATCGTTTAAACATTAATTAGTTTCATTTTGGGTGCAGAAATGAAGAAAAACGACGGGTGAACAGTGACCCGATTTGCGGTCTGAGATGGAATCAACCAAATTCAACTCCCCACCAGAAATTGCTTCCCAATAATTCAAAATCGGAGCTTATGGATCATCTTTATGAATTCAGGAACTTTAAAAATCAAAAACTCAAATTGATTTCCCTTCCCAAGCCCCACTCGAATCGGACCAGAAAGAGAGGAAAAATGAAGGGAAAAGTCTCACCCATAACTTCCTTAAGCGTTGCGTGTCTCTTCCCCGTATTTCATCACCGTTCGCCGCCTGATTCACCGCCGTCCGCCGCTGCGAGCTTCGAAGGAACAGAGGAACGAGGCAGGAGAGGGAGTGAGGGCAGAGGAAATAGTGAGAGAGAGAGAAATCGGGATGAGGGAGTATTATATATATGATGAGGGGAAAATTAAAGTTCTGACCCCTAAAACTTTCTTCTTTTCGTTTTAATCCCTATAATCAACTTTTTACTATTTTCAGTTTAGTCCCTTTCTGAAAAATAATTTTCTAGAATAAATTCTTATATCATATTAGAGATTTTTCTTAGTCATAATTTCTTTAAGCCTTAAAATAAATTTTCTTGAAGTTCCCAGATTAACATTTATCTTCTAATTATTTTTCTTTATTTTCTAAAGAAAATAATCCTTAAAATTATTAAAAATGCACATAGCCTCATAAATTCATTTATAAGGCTTTCAAATTTCTAAATGCCTTCCCAGTTAAATTTTCTTAGATTAAAATTTATCTTGTGATTATTTTTTTTTTCCTTTATGTGTAAATAAAATAACTCTTAAATTTATTGAAAATGTCTAAAACATCATAATTTCATTTTTAATGCTTTTTAATATTTTAATAATATTCCTAAATCTTAATTAATTCTTTATTTTCTCTTTTCTAAAATTTGGGGTGTTACAGGTCGTTGGGGCATCTCATGTCTTTTTGTCACACTCCCCCCAAATTTTTGGCACTTACCACACGATTTACAAAAGGCATAGGCATCTTTGAAAAGTGTAGGCTAATAAAAACCAGCGTCTAAGACCCTCCTAGCAGTTTTCCTAGAACTATAGTGACCAGCACAAACCATCGAGTGGCAAGCAGAAAGGATGTCTAGGGACTCGGATTCCGGTATCACTACTATAAAACAGGGTTTTCACGTCACAAATTTTGGACTTTTCACGTCACATTTTGGTGTGACATAAATTGAAGTGACGTGGAAAACTGGACTTTTAACGTCACACCAAGAAGTGACGTGAAAAGTCATCTTTTTCACGTCACAAATTACAAATATTGTGACGTTGTTTGTCAAAAATTAGAGTAATTTGATTAAGATGTGGCAGAGAAACCACGTCACAATTTAATAATTTGTGACGTGGTTTATGAGAAACCACGTCACAAATTATTAAATTGTGACGTGGTTTCTCCTGAAACAACGTCACAAATTACCAATTTGTGACGTTGTTTCTGAGAAACCACGTCACAAATTATTAAATTGTGACATGGTTAATTTTTTTTTTTTTAAAAAAAACGATGGTTAATTTTAACTTCTTTTGGTTTCCCAATCTATATTCATTGCAAATGTCACAGAAATAGATATAATGCAGATCAACAGTATACATTATTCACACATGTATACATAGCTATATTATAACTAAATCAAACTAAACATATATATATACACACAAAAAATTCCATGTTTACACAACAAAATATTTTTTGCAATGATCACTTTTTAACCAACAACAAATGAAAGAAAAAATTGAGCAATACGGTCACGAAGTGAATCAAGGTCTCTGTCTTCAAATGAGTTGTTTCCATCATAAAACTGCAACAATAATGGATGCTATGATTAATGCATGCAAAGTTAGATAAATAAATCATATATTTATGTACTGGTTGTATCAAGCTATAGATAAGAATTTAATTTATACCTGTGTAAAGGATCCGGTACGATCACTCTCAATAATGTCACACATATACTTCAGGACGTAATACCCACACTCCTTATTTGTCGGTTACTGGGGGCACTTTATAAATCACAAGAAATAGTATAAATTAATAACAAAGTAAATAATATCTCAATTGACTAACATTGAATGAATTTAAATTAAAGGTAGTTACTCTAGGTCTTTGTGTCACGATGGCATCATCCATTTGACCAGTTTCTGCTGCAAAATGCCATTGTTGAATGCCCCTAAAAATGGAACTAAAATTAGCACATAAACATAAAAATAATTTATGTAGCCCAAAGTAAAAAGTCATTAGAAATACTTACTTAGATAAGAGGGTTTTATAATATGAGGTCATATTATATCTCAAGGGGTCAAACCAAACCAGACGATGTTGTATGGGGCAAACGACAGCTAATGACCAGTGTTTACTGAAAGACATTAAGAATATTATGTCCACACAGAAACATAACATTTGTAAATGTGCAAATAATGAAAAGTTGGAAAAAGGTAATAATGACACTTACTCTTTAAGAATAGGCGCAAAATAGACAGATCCCCGATTCGCTGACATTTGATGTATGACATAAGCCCGCATCTCGTCCTCATACTCCAGCTCGGCCTTGTCATTTTTAAAATCATCTCTCCTCGCCAAGGCCATTGGACTAAGGAATCTGTATTGTCCCCTGCCTAATTGGTTGCACAGCTGGTGGAAGTACCTATCGTAAAATAATTGAAATTATAAAAGGATAGATGTAAAAATATTTCACAGACATAAAAAAATAACAGTCATGTACAAAGTCGCTAATTCGAGCCAGGCGAGGTCAATTTCTTCCATCGTCAAAAACTCCACAATATCTCTGTCACCATCAAGTAGAAAATCATATGAACGATACGGACTGACTACTCCTGGAGGCATCTTAATGGTTGTGGAGAGCAAAGATGGCTGCATCTCCCGCAGGAGTTGGAGAGAAGGATATTCATCTGAAAAGAACTGTGGGCGATGAAAAAACCAATGTTATATATTTTTACAAACTGTAATATATGAAACAAGGAGTCTCAAAAATTAAGTGTACATACCGCATCAATCGGCGCCTTTTGTGGAGTGTTGTGTACAAGTCGTCTAGGCCACAGGATGAATGTCCCGATTGCCTCATATAGTTTGGTGACTTCATTATGGGGAATGGGTACATCTGTCCCCCCCTCATCATTTAGGATATTTGTAACAGACACCTTCATTTGGTCCTCCTGAATAAGCATATTATGTATGAAGGAGGCGTTCGGGAACTGGCGAGCTTCTGCGACCGGGTGCAGGTGAGGGAAATCGAGATGGAGATAACACTCTACTCCAACTTCAGGGTCATTGTCTGGTGTGGGATTTGATTCATTCTCATGAATTGATCCTAACGGCACAGTCTGATTGCAGCTGTCTTTGCCGCTTGGACCGCCGGTAGCAGGGGACTCCTACAGGAGATGTGAATATACAGAGTGAACCTAATTGATAAACCTACAATTCGGTAATTAACATATATAGGAGATGGTCAAACCTGCTGTCTTTGTTGAGAAGAATTTGATGACAGTCCAAGCTGCATGGTAGACGCTCTGACCTGTGCCTCAATCTGTGCTCGGATCTGCTCCCCCATATAACCCGCAAGAGCTTCCTGGACCTTCGCGGCCACCTGCCCATCGAACTGTGCTGCCATCTGCTGCTGGGACAAAGCAACCCGCTCCTCCAACTGGGCCTCCATCTCTGCCCGAGCCTTAGCCAATATCTCCTCAGTAGAATATGTGCGGGTGGATCGGGATTTACGGCCGAAATACTTGGTAAACCCTACAGTCCTGGGCTCCCCTAGTACCCGGCTGGGGCGATCGGGCTTCCCAATTGCCGTGGCCAGGATGTCCATCCTCCCAGAAGGTGTGAAGGACCCTTGGGTGGTCTGCTGCTCAAGTTCTTCCTGCAATGACCGAAAAAATCTTAAGTTGTAATGTGCTATAAAACCACAAGTTAAAGGAATAAACAACCAAGCAAAATACTTACAATCCTCTTTGCAACTGCTTCAACCTCCAGATTAACAAATTTCCCTTCTTTAGACTTCCTTCCCTCAGCCCATTTCGTATGACTTGAGATGGGCGGCGGAGGCTGTAGAACAGCGGTAGGATCGGTCCGTGCCACTTCCTGCATTTCTGCAATTTGTTTCTCAATCAACTTTTTCTCGACCCACTTGTAACCCCCCCGACACATTGTGTGCTTGTAAATATTCTTTTCTTGTCGCTCCTTTTGTTTTTGGCTATTCTCCTATGAAAATAAAACTAAGTTAGTTAATTAATATAATGTGCTCAAAATTCAGTTTTGAAGCAAAGTAAAAGAACTATTTATAACCTATACACACCTGGAACTTTTGGTCTAGCCGTTTCTTAACAAAGGTCTTCCAAGTCTCCGGGTCAATAGAGGGATAGGTCTGACAGGGATCTTGACCCATCTTGTCCCCCCGGATGTAGTCTCTGGTTAGGTTATTCTTAAAACCCTTCCACATCTTGCCCAATTCATTCAACCAAAAATCCTTGAACGATTGGGTGTTTGGGATGTCGAAGTTTTGCTGCAAAGAAAAATAAGAATAAAAGACACATCAGTTGAGTTAATTAAAAAAAACAAATACATGCATATTAGGAACAAACAGATAAATAATGATAAAACATACCAAGATATCTGACCAACATTGATCCTTAATGTCTTTATCGACTTCCCTCAAATCGTCATCCAAGATGCTTACTCGGTTCCTTGCCACAAAACCGACGTAGCTCACGAAATTCGCGCCAATCTCTCCAATAGGATTCATGTCCTCGTCAAATTCGACACGGATAGGCTGAACATTTGTCCCGTGACGGACAATAATGTCTTTGAGCTTCGTTGGGCCTCTTCCCTTTTTTCGAGGGGGATTGTTTTGTTGTTGATTGTTAGAATCATCCGTCATGATGTACCTATTAACAAATCAAAGATGTGATGAGTCATTACAAGGCAACAACTTTCACAAAACCAAAACAAAAACAATAATACTTAATACATTATATTTCAAAAAGATTCTCACTTTAGGTGTTATCCCATATCCCCTCACAATGATCATTTCTAGAGGCAAATTGGTCATCATCATCTATCAATTCCGATTCGCTTGGTTCAAGCGGAATTGCGCACAAAGGTGGTATCTCATCAAGATCTAAAGTGGGAGCACGATCCTTTTGCTTTTTACTTTGTAAGACTATGGACAATTGCTTATTTGCGGGATCCGTTACATAGAACACTTGTTTTGCGTGACTTGCTAAAATAAAGGGCTCATCTCTGTACCCAACCTTGTGAAGATCAATTGAGATCATACCAGTGTGGGGTTCAATCACAACTGCGCTATTGTTAAACCACTTGCATTTGAAGATTGGAACCTTGAACTTGGTGTAACTAACTTCCCAAATTTCTTCAATTACCCCATAATATGCCATGGAAGCCAATCTTGGGTTTTTATCTTTCGAACTGGAGAAGTGCATCGCTTCGGCTACCACCATCACGCCACTGTTTTGCATGGTGCTGTTGTTGTCCTGAGCCTTAGTGTAGAAAGAATAACCATTTATGTCAAAAGAGCCCCAAGTAACAACCTCAAAACGCGGCCCTCCGGCTAACCATCTTATTGTATCCAGTCCACCGATCTCTTTTTCAACATTCTCCTTGAACCACCTAATGAATGTCCTATTATGCTCGTTAGAAATCTGCATGTCACTCTTTTTCGGGTTCTTTTCTTTTAGGATCCTCTTATGCTCGTCCAAATAAGGCTGCACTTCTTCCATATTATTCAAGATGTACAGGTGTGCTTGTAACACCTCTCACGGCACATAGTCTTTACTTTGACGCCCCGTACCCCCTTACCGATCCCATCTTCATGTCGTGGGTTTTCCTCAACCCCTTTTAGATACGATTTGCAAAAACCCATTGCCTCCTCAACTAAGTATCTTTCAACAATTGATGCCTCAGGTCGGTGTGGGTTCTTGGAATACCCTTTTAAGACTTTCATGAATTGCTCAAAAGGGTACATCCACCTTAGATAAACAGGGCCACAGAGCCTTATCTCCCTTACCAAATGAACAATCAAGTGCACCATAATATCGAAAAAGGCTGGAGCAAAGTGCATCTCTAGTTGGCACAATATAATGTAACCCTCATTTTCCAACTCGTCTAGCTTTTCAGTGTCGATGACTTTGCTGCATATCGCATTGAAAAACATACACAGTCTTGCTATAGTCTTCCTGACATCATCTTGCATAATGCCTCTTATAGCAATTGGTAAGAATTGTTGCATCAATACATGGTAATCATGTGACTTCATTCCCACCAACTTCAAATCATTCATAGACATAAGTCTGCTAACATTAGAAGAATAACCCTGTGGAACCTTGATCCCACTCAAACACTCACACATACTTTTTTTCTCCTGTTTCGAAAGTGTATGAGCAGCAGGTTCCATATAAGCCCTCTTGCCATTTTCACTGACTATAGGATGCAACCGTGGTCTTATGCCCATTTCAACCAAGTCCAATCGAGCATTGAGTCTGTCCTTTGTCTTCCCCTGTATGTGCAACAATGTCCCAACAAGACTATCACCAACATTTTTCTCCACATGCATTACATCAATACTGTGCCTCACATCGAGATATCGCCAATAAGGTAGATCAAAGAAGATTGACCTTTTCTTCCAAATGATCTTTTCAGAACCGGTCTTTGGCTTCTGTTTCTTACCGAATACCATACTGACATTTTCAACACGGCGGTAAACTTCCTCCCCGGTTAAGGGGGTAGGAGCATATCGGTACTCAGATGAGCCATTAAAACACTTCGTTAGTCTACGGTAAGGATGGAACCGATCAAGAAACCTCCTATGACCGAGGTAGACAGTTTTTCTTTCGTGTTTGAGATGGTGGCAGTGTGTGTCAGACTCACATATAGGACATGCCATATAACCCTTCACACTGTAACCAGAAAGATTGCCATATGCAGGGAAGTCATTTATTGTGGTAAACAACATAGCTCGCAACTTGAATGTCTCCTGCCTGTACGCATCAAACACATCTACGCCTTCCTCCCACAACATCTTCAAGTCCTCAATCAAAGGTGCCAGGTAGACATCGATATCATTACCAGGATGTTTCGGACCCGAAATCATCATTGACATCATCACATACTTGCGCTTCGTGCACAACCAAGGCGGCAGGTTGTAAATGACCAGCAAAACAGGCCAAGCACTATGTGTGCTACTGAGACTCCCGAAAGGGTTGAAACCATCCGTACACAGTCCGAGACGAAGGTTCCTTGGCTCACCACCAAATTCAGGAAACATGGAATCTATCTTCTTCCATTGAGGAGAATCAGCAGGGTGCCGAAGATATCTTCCATCGGAGATCTTCTCGTCACAATGCCATCTCAGTTTCTTTGCTTCTGCCTCATTTGCAAACAAGCGTTTAAACCGTGGCACAATTGGAAGGTACCACATTACCTTCAAAGGTACCCCTTTCTTTGATCCATCATCATCACCAACGGCATCCTTCCTCGCCTTGTACCTCGGAGTATTACATTTTGGACACTCTTTTAGGCCTTCATACTCTTTCCTGTATAACACGCAATCATTGGGGCAAGCGTGTATCTTCTTATACTCCATGCCCATATTTTTTAGAACTTTTTTAGCCTCATACATATGCTTCGGAAGCACATTGCCCGCCGGGAACATATCACTTAAAGCTTCAAGCATCTGCGAGAAACCCGAGTCTGCCCACCCATTTTCTGTCTTTATTTTCAACAATTTCAGGATGCCACTCAACCGAGTATACTTAGTACACCCCGGAAACAACGGTGTCTCTGCATCACTACGCAACTTGTCAAACTCTTGTACCACAGAAAATGACTCCGCCCCAATGTCATTGATCATCTCGTCCATTCCATCATCACAAACATCATCCACCGCTGCTTCTACATTTTGTGACGGGCACGCATGTACGGTACTTCCCAATTCCCCATGCCAAAGCCACTTCTTATAACGAAGATTGATCCCATCACAAAGAAGGTGATCCCTTATATCATCAACGCTCTTACGATAAGCATTTGCACAATTCACACAAGGGCAAAGATACATGCCATTCTTACTAGGCACGTTTCTCTTGGCAAATTCAATAAATTCTTCCACACCCATCTGATACTCTCTAGTGGTTCTCAATGTATGCATCCAACTACGATCCATTATATTAAACGTATGCCATTTCGAACAAGCTAGTCAAGTTTATCTCACTACATTATGAAGAAATTGGCATGCTATGCACTTAACTTCACTTCATACAATCCAATTTCAGTCCAGTAAATACAAAATAATACCATTATTAATTCAACACCATTCAGTGATTATAAAACCTATAATTTCATCTTTTTTCAGTGCAAACAAAAATCAGCAAAGTGGCAGCCACATATCATCACCAAAAAGATGAATTATGGAACAAATTTTCAGCAAAATTTCAGCTCAATACAGTAGCAAACCAATTTAGAAGACTTACAAAACAGTTTGGCAAGTATGCAAGATTTGCAGCAACTTCAAGGTAACAGCAGCAATACCCCTTTTTTTCCCCTTTTCCACATTTAAACATTCAAATCTAATTCAGTTCATCGATTAAACATTCTATGGCAGCATTTACAATTTGCAATTGATAAAAAAAACAAAGAAAATCAGAGCATACCACAGGCACAAAAATACCCTCGAATCGCACGATTGAAGTTGCTGAACCCAATAAGAAAACAGAGCTGAAAAAGAAAGTATGAGAGACCAAATGTGATTTAACTCTTCAATGGAACAAAGCTTATTTGAACCTTTGCAAGACAAACTTATTTGAACCTTTTAAAACACCAAACATAAATAAAGCTTTCATTTCCTCTTAAACCAACCTTTCTTTTTATTTAACAACATAAACTTAGTTTTCACATATATAGAAATCATTCACTTCAATTAACATCTATGTATATCAATATGTACTTAATTCCTATACCTTTCACCAATCATCAAACAATCAATTCCATATTCTTAATCCTTTAATTAGCTCAAAAAAATAAAATTCCAGACTTAATTAATATTAATTAACAACGTCAATCTTTGCTAACTCTTTTAAATACTCCTTATAAAACAAAAAATTCCACCTTACTTCCTACAGTTTCTAATGCCTTCAATATTTCCAACAATACCAAGGCAGGGCCGAACATAAGCCAGAGAATATGAAGAATATTAACATAAACCAAGGCAGGGCCGAACATAAGCCAGAGAATATGAAGAATATTAACATAAACCAAGGCAGGGCCGAACATAAAGCCTAATGATAATTGTCAAACAAATTAACTTATCCAGAGAAATAGACGATGCAGCACCACAACAATATTCCAGAAATCCAAAAACTAAACTACATTCAACACCACAACTAATTATCTTCCTCATAAATTTCATTATTTTATTTTCAATTGCATATATATTAGTAAAAAAATGATTTCAGAAACCTGGTGGGAAAAAAATTAAGCACGATGACATAATGACAAACAAAAAAAATGTAAAAAAAAAAAGAAAAAAGAACTCACAGGGTAGGGAGCTGAGGGTTGGGAGAAGGGGGGAGCTGGCGGCGGCGGCGGGAACTGGCGGCGGAGCTGGGGGCTGAGCTGAGGGAGGGAGGAGCTGAAAAAACGAAACGAAGCTGAGGGAGGAGGATCTGAAAAAACGGAGCTGAAGGTGGGGGGAGGGGGAGCTGGGGGCGGAGCTGAGGGAGGGAGGAGCTGAAAAAAATCCCTTAGCTGAAGGTAAACGAAATGGAGCTGAGGGAGGAGCCAAGGGATTTTGATTTTGGGGGAGCTAGGGGCGGAGGAAAATGGAGCCAAGGGTTTTTGATTTTGGGGGAGCTGAAGATACAGGGGCGGGGGAGGGAAGAAAACGCGGGTTTTTTTTAATATAGTGACATTTTCAACGTCACACATTATATAATGTGTGACGTTGAAAATCAAAACGACGTCACACATAGCATATGTGTGACGTCGTTTTGATTTTCAACGTCACACATTATATTTTGTGTGACGTTGAAAATCTTATTTTCTTTTTTTTTTTAAAAAAATGAAGTTTCAACGTCACACAATACTTTATGTGTGACGTTGAAACTCTAATATTTTTTTAAAAAAAATAGATTTTCAACGTCACATATTATATTTTCTGTGACGTTGAAAATCCAATATTCCAACTTTTTTATTTTTTTTTTTAAAAAAAAGAGTTTCAACGTCACACAATATTTTCTGTGTGACGTTAAAACTCTAATATTCCTCCGTTATTTTTTAAAAAAAAAATAGAGTTTCAACGTCACACTATATTTTTTGTGTGACGTTGATACTCTATTATTACAACGAATAGCATTTTTTTTATTTTTCAAATGGAGTTTCAACGTCACACATATATTATGTGTGACGTTGAAACTTTCAACGTCACATATTAAATTATATGTGACGTTGTTTCCCTTCAGTTTCTAAATTATTTACAAAAATGCCACCGCGTTTTTTTTGAACGTCACATTTTTAATTATCAGACATAAATTAGTGACATAGAAAGGGTATTTTGTAGTAGTGTATGCATCTCCGGATTACTTGATCATTGCATAGCCTCCATAGGTGTGGTTCATCCCAAACGTAGTGTTGGGCTTCTCTCTTCAACTTTTGCACCTGGAAAGGAGACATGTCATCCGGGGTAAGGGCACAAACAAGATAATTGACTAAACAAGCATACCAAGGCACCTCAACACCAATTGCACACAAAGAGGAATCTGGAAAATTATCACAAGTTAAGTCAGAAAGATCTACTCCCCTAGTATTTTTTGGGAGTCTACTCAAGTGGTCGGCTACCAAATTGGCATTGCCGGCGCGATCCTTGATTTGCAGATTAAACTCTTGAAGCAAAAGTGTCCACCGAAGAAGTCTCGGCTTGGAGTGTGGCTTTGTGAATAAAAACTTTATAGCTGCATGGTCAGTATAAATGACAACCACAGAATGGAGCAAGTATTGTCTAAATTTGTCTAATGCAAAGACTATGGCAAAAAGTTCTTTTTCAGTGGTGGTATAATTCCTTTGTGCACAGTCCAAAGTCTTAGATGCATAAGCTATGACATGTGGTGTCTTGTTGCTCCTTTGACCTAGCATGGCGCCAACCGCATAGTTGGAAGCATCACATGCTAGTTCGAAGGGCAATGACCAATCAGGAGCAAGAAGAATAGGAGGCTCCAAAAGAGTTTTCTTCAATGTTTCAAAAGCCATTTTACACTCATCATCAAAAACAAATTCGACATCTTTTTGCAGTAAATGAGAAAGAGGCAATGCAATTTGGGAAAAACCCTTGATGAAGCGTCGGTAAAAGCCTACATGTCCCAAGAAAGAGCGAAGCTCTTTGATACAAGTGGGATAAGGCAAGGACGCAATCACCTCGGTTTTGGCTTTATCGACCTCAATGCCTCGGCTAGAGATTAGGTGGCCAAGAACTATGCCATGTGTGACCATAAAATGACATTTTTCATAATTAAGCACTAAATCCTTCTCGACACACCTAGCTAGAACTCTCTCCAAACTATGCAAGCAAACATCAAACGAATCACCAAAAACAGTGAAGTCATCCATGAAAACTTCCAGGAAATCATCAAGCATATTAGAGAAGATGCTCATCAAGCAACGTTGAAAGGTGCCCGGCGAATTCCATAAACCAAAGGGCATGCGCCTATAGGCAAAAGTACCGAATGGACACGTGAAAGTGGTCTTTTCCTGGTCCTCGGGTGCTATAGGAATTTGAAAGTACCCCGAATAACCATCTAGAAAATAGTAATGGCTTCTTCCCGCAAGCCGTTCCAACATTTGATCAATAAATGGAAGCGGGAAGAGGTCCTTTCGGGTGGCATCATTCAACTTCCTATAGTCAATACATACACGCCAACTATTTTGCACCCTTGTTGGAATAAGTTCATTGTTTTCATTTTTCAAAACAGTGATTCTGGACTTCTTAAGCACCACTTGGACTGGGGAAACCCACTCACTATCCGAGATCGAATATATGATGCCGGCACTTAGGAGTTTTGTGACCTCCTTTTTGACCACATCCAAAATGAGGGGGTTAAGCCGCCTTTGAGGTTGCCTAAGAGGCCTAGCATCCTCTTTAAGTAAAATCCGATGGGTGCAAATAGTGGGATTGATACCCGGAATATCAGCCAATGTCCAACCTAAAACCTTGCTATATTTCTTCAAAACATCAAGCAATTTGACCTCCTTAATTGCACTCAAGGTATTAGAAATAATAACTGGAAATTTTTCATTGGGGGCAAGAAAAGCATATTTTAAATTGCTTGGCAAAGGCTTTAATTCCAAATGGGTGGTTCCAAAACAGAGGGAACAAGAGTAGGGAGAGTTAAAGTGTAAGAAGAACTCCCCTTTGTAGACCCAATTGGAAAAGATGGACTAGGTTCAAAAGACCCCATCATTTGTGCATTAGTCTTCCCAAGAGCCGAATCAACACTTGGTTGATCTATCGCAGCGACTTGCCTTGGGGAACTGTCATCCACAACACCTACATCACAACTTGTCACAAGATCATTCAAATATCTAAGTGTGTGGGCAGAAATCCTAGGTCTAGGATTAGAATCAATGGAAGAGGGTTTAGAATGTGGCCCTTTTACCACATGGTGATCCGGTCCAAAGAAGGTCAAGTGTGAAGTGGCTTTGGTTGGGGTGAGGGCGATACCCTTTGAGCTCAAATCGGCCAACTCTTGGCTTCCAACCTCAAATTTACATTCTTCAACCAACTTATGACTTGAAACATTAAGAAAACTACCATCCTCCAAAGAAATGTCATCACTCATCAGAGAAATGTTAGTGGAGCTCATATCCAAATTAGCATTATCATTATCAATCAAAGAAAAATCCAAAGGGACAGAAAGTAGACAATCAACTACATGTAAGTCAAGTTCATACACGTCATCACCTAAGGAAGAAAAAGAATGAACAGAAGGTAGGGTAGAAAAATAAGAGTCATAAGCTTCAAGATCAGATGTGTAATCATATGAATGCAAGCTTGATTCATGCTCCTTAATGGCATCTTCCACAACAATATCAATCACATTCAAATCTAGAAGAGAGTAATCCTCATGAGGATGTCGCATTGCTTCATACATGTTAAAGCTAATCTTATGTTCTCCCACCTCCATTGTTATCAAACCATTTTTCATATCAATTACCGATCCGGCGGTCCGCATGAAAGGCCTACCAAGAATGATAGTCGATTCACATGGCTAGCTAGCGGTGTCAAGAGCATAGAAATCGGCGGGAAAAACTAAGTCTTTAACCTTAACAAGTATGTCCTCAAGAATACCTTGTGGATATCGGAGTGTGCGATCGGTCAATTGCAAAATGACACTTGTCTTTTTCAAACCGGTGATGTCTAAAAAGGTGAAAATCGCACTAGGCATCACATTAATGGCTGCTCCTAAATCCAACAATGCATTTGTCACCGTCAAGTTCCCTATGGTATAAGGAATCATGAATGATCCAGGGTCTTTGTACTTGACCGGCAACTGAGGCTTGAACAAAGCCGACACACTAGGATTCAATTGAATTCTCTCATTTGGCCTAAACTTTCTCTTATTGGTGCACAACTCTTTCAAGAATTTACAATAACTCGGCATAGATTTCACAAGTTGAAAGAAAAGCACATTCACATGCAATTTGCTAAAAAGTTCAAGCATTTCATTTTCAACAACTTCATCATGTTTCTTTTTGCTTTTAAAGTAAGCTTGAGGAAAAGGAAGTTGAGAGATAGTTACCTCCTTGGCCGGAGGTTTGGCCAAGGTATCTTGTGTGCTACACTCTCCTTTTTCATTGATACTCAATTGCTTGTTGTGCTGCTTCTTCTCTTCTTGAGGTTGTACCTTAGGATCCTCCACCACTTTCTCCTTTCTAGTCAATGCCTTCCTTTCTTGAAGTTCCTTTTCCTTAGCACTCTCAGATTGTGCAAACTTCATTGGGCTCAATGGTGGGCTCCAAGTAGGGCTTTCCACTTCAATCTCCTCATCCACTGGCTCGTCATCATCCTCCTCTTCACTACTTGAAAAGTGAACCCTCTTCTTGATTGGCATGGGATTTAGTGATTTCCCACTTCTCAAAGTAACAGCATTTAAAGACTTGGGGTTGATGACCGTATTCGACGGAGTTGGGCCAATGGCCTTGGCTTGAAGCTCATTGAAAGAGTTTGAAAGCTTCATGACATAATCCTCCAAGTTAGCACTCTTGGTCTCCCATTGGCTCATACGGTTATCTACCTTCTCAAACCTTGACTCCATACATTGCTCCGTTTCATTCGCCCTAGAGTCAACGAGACCTTCCACATGACGGAATCCCATAGTGATGGACTTGTTCAACTCTTCAAAGTCATTAGTGGGTCTGTCCCTTCTTACGGGAGCTAGTGCTTGGGAGGACTCCCCTTGGAATTGCCTTGGGGGGTTGCCATCTTGGCGCCAACTAAATTTTGGATTTTGTCTCCACCCTTCATTGTATGTATTGGAATAGGGGTCCCATCTCGGATTGTTGCCTTGCCTTGGTTTGAACATTGCATTACATTCTTCCAGCTTAGAAGGGCAATCGCTTGAGAGATGCATAGGTGATGCACAATAATCACAAGACGGACCCACCAACTCATTACCAATTGGACCTTGTGGGGAAGATGGACTTGAGATCTTGTCCAATCTAGAGTGGATTGCTTTGAATTCGGCCTCAAACCTATCCAATTGAGGAATGTGAAGAGAAGTAGAATCAACCCTTTGAAGACTACGAGTTGATCTTCTTGAACCATGTTTCTCTTTGGCCAAAGCGAGCTTACGAACTAAAGGCCATGCCTCTTCAGGTGTGTAATCAATGAATGAGCCTCCTGCGGCTGCATCCAGCTTGTCTTGGTCTCTTTCCCTAACCCATCATAGAAGGTATGGGCTAATTGTTCATCGGGAATTTGGTGATGAGGGCATTTCTTCAAAAGGTCTTGGAATCTCGACCAATAATCAAAAAGAGATTCATCGGGCTCTTGAGTGATTGAATTTATCTCTTTTCTTCTTGCAGATGTTCTAGTGGCTGGGTAGAACTTTTCTAAAAAGGCTTGCTTCAATGTGCCCCAAGAGGCGAGGGCATCCGGATTGAAAGTAGGCAAACTCATATACCATTGCTTAGCTTTGCCTTCTAATGTAAGGTGGAACATTCTCCACATGACATCCTCCACTTGTGCTCTCACTGGTTTCATGGTGTTGCAATGGATGAAGATCTCATCCAAGTGATCATGTGGCTCATCTTCCTGCAAACCATAAAACTTAGGTAAGGATTATATCAATAAGCCTTTAATTTCATAATCAGTGTTCATAGTGGGGAATGCATTCATAAATGGGTTGTGGTTAATGTTGGTTGTGGTGGCTTCCCTAATGGTTCTTCTTTTATGTTGCTCACCATCATTAAACACTTGTCCTCCCCCATTACCACCTAGATTTGGCTCTGCTTGGACTTCAGGAATATGGTGATCTCCCTCCATATCTCTAGTATCACTCTCATTTTCGGGGTCACTCTCAATACTAGACTCACAAGAGGGTGGGTGTTCAACTATCAAGGATGTAACTGAAGTTCCCTCTCTCTTTGTCTTTCTCAACCTAGTAAGGTGTCTCTCAATTTCTGGGTATTCAGGGTAAAATTCTTGGTCTCTAGGGTTCCCTCGAGTAATACACAAGGCACAGACAACAAGTGTAGACTAAGGCTCAACAAAGATGCACTTGCACAAATTCAAGGAAAAATGGATGAACGATGATGTAAGTGAGTATGGTGTGAAAGTATGATGTAAAGTACGTGTAGTGTAACGTATGTGTGAAGTGTGTATGGCAGAGTATGGTATGAGATGTGTATGCGATGTATATGAGTGTGGAAGTATGGCAAGTCAAGTATTCACAAGTAGGTGCAAGAAAGTCCAGCAATACACCTAAGCAAGTATCACAATTTAAGCAAGAGCAAAGGGCAAGCAATATTTTTGGTATTTTCTTGTCAAACTTTATACAATGCATAACAAGTAATTGTAAACTAACCTAAGAATGTAAATGACCTAAATCTAATCCTAATGACTCCTACCCCTAGTCAATAGTTTCAATTGACACTTAGCTAACCTAGGGAGTCAAAAATGACTCCCCGGCAACGGCGCCATTGATTTAACCTTTTCCTTACGCCTTGGGGTTAAAATCACAATAATTACCAAGGATTGTGTAAAGTGGCACAATCTCGGATTGTTTCACTTGAGGAGTCCTTCCAAACAACCTAAGCTAACTAAATGCAATTAAAACAATAAAAAGGTATGGGGGTTTTGGTTTGGAGATTCATTTACTAAAGCTATTATGAAAAGCAGTTACTTGTTTTTGGTGTTTTAGATTAATAAGTGAAAAGTGAAAAGAGTTTGGATTAGGGGTGATTTTATAAAATGGGCTTTGGTAGTGCTTCGGTGACTCAAATGCTTCTTTCAAAATGATAAGTGGGAGTTTAATTTACCAAGTCTAATTGAAAGATCCCCAAGCAACCACTAGGGGTCCACTAGCCCTAATTAATGACTAATCTAGCAACCACTTTCTTAGCCATTACTTAGGGTTAGTGTTAAGATCCACTTGGTTTGTGAAATGCCTTAAAACAAATGCAATTTAACTCTCATGAAGTGCAACCACAACATTCATGCATGGAAGAAATTGACTATAACCACTAGCAACCACTAAAATGGCTACAACCAAGAATACAACCACAAGTAGATAGGAAATTATATCTCAATCACATTAAATTCAAAGCATACACAATATAGTTCACAAACATAGATAGCAATCACATATCCCAAATCTTAAATCCAAATACAAGACCAATACAAAAGAGTAGAAGCCAAATACAAAGGAAATAAGAAATTGTAAACTAGAAACTCCCCTTTGTTGGTCCATGAAGCTAGAGCCACCTTCACACCACCAAAGCACCAAGAACTTAACCTCTCATATCTTCAAATTCGAGCCAAGGATGGTCCATGACCACAGCCCCCATGGATGGGGAAGATAGAAGAAGAAAAATGGTGGAAATGGAAGGTGAAGCAAGGAAGAACAAAAAAACCAGCAAGAATGGGGGTGAGTTTGAGTAGGAAGATGAGGATTTGGAGTGAGGAATGGAGGAAATGAGATAAACCCTAGGAGAGGGGCTGTATTTTCGTGTTTGGAGGCTTCGAGAAAGAAGGTGGGGGTATTAGGATCCATTTATACTGCCCTAGGAACACTGAAAAGGCGTCAATTTTTGCAATTTCTGGAGAGTTCGCCGCGGCGAAACCCACGGCGAGCCAACATCAATTTTGGAACTTGGGGAGTTCGTCGTGGGTTCGCCGCGGCGAAACCCACGGCGAAGTAACATTGATTCTGTTTCTCCTTGTCTTCCTCGCCGTGACCTCGCCGCGGCGAAGTGCAGATGATTCTGTTTCTCTCTTTACTTTCTTCTTCCACTCCGTCCAGAATTCTTCGCTGCAATTTGGCTCCTTAATTTGGGCATGTTTCTTCCATGATCTACAAATAAAACCAAGCCAGAGGTAGCATCAATTGTTCTTGAAAATGGGTTAAGCAACAAATCATACTAATTATGCCCAAATTGCCCTTAATCAGAACAAATTCTAACAAAGTGTGCAAAAGTCAGAAATGAACCTAATTAAGTGCAATTACCCCAAGAACATGCAATAATCTAATGATTTTATCAATGAAAAGTGTATAAAAATATGGTGCAATCAACATGCTAGCGCTACTTAAAAAGCTGCTATGCAAGTACAGTTCGTACAGATGCTCAGAACGCTCAGTCTACATCTCTCTTAGGTCACCCTACGCAAGAGCAGTTGAAGCTAGAGCAGAAAGTTAACCTCGATGAAGAAACTGCATTAATTGCCAACGGCTATGAGCTCTCAATGACCATATTCAAACGTCCTCATGAAGATTTGAACGCAATGGCAAATCTGATAATAGATATAAATACAATGCTTGAGCATTTATGAAGGACTGACGAAAAACAAAGAATATTGACGAACACATTCATTGCTCTCTGATCTTTGTATTTATTGTTCTTAGTGATTTGATTTGTACTTAAGTGATTATCACAATCCGTTGATTAAGTGAACTTTATTATTGAAATCCTCTACTGTTTGAGGTTGTTCTAAAGCTTGGTGCTTTGAGAACAGGGTAACCTTACAGGTAGTAAGGGGGAGTGTTTAGAGAGATTCTAAAACTCTGTAAAGGTTGACAGGTGAACCTGTGTTGTAAAACCTGTGGTTAGTGGAACCCAATGAGGAGTTGGAGAACTAGACGTAGGTAGTGTTGGCCGAACCAGTATAAAGATTGTGTTGCATTAATTAGTTTTAATTTTCGGAAGCACAATTCACCCCCTCTTGTGCGATTGCCATTCTCAGATTTCAGATTGATAGTTGCCTATGTCAATGCTCAATACCTTGTAATCTTTGATTTCATAAACCTATCTAGTTGTTTAGGTTGTGAAAGTAGGATGAATGATTCATAGGATCCTAGTTGGAGACTATTTGCTTGATGCATGCAATTTGAATCAATTCTTGTGTTTCTACATGATGAATTTAACTTACTTGGTTAGTGAATTCATGTTCATAGTGAAGAGGCACCAATTTTGCAAACCTAGAGAAGTCTAAGTCAATTTAAGAGGCAATGAAGATCTAATGGATACAAAAAGGAGAAATTCTTCATCATAATTGATATTTCTTTCATCTTTATTCTCTATGTTCATAATTCCATTCACTAGAAGAAAATAATAAAAAGAATTAGATAGGAATAGATAGCTTTGAATCTGGAATTTGGTTTTAATTTGTGCTGACTTTGCAATTTAATCACATATCTAGCCAAGAGAACAAGGAGTTCGACCTAGGATCTTCCCTATTCTATAGGAATTAATCTAGCTAAGTTTTGATAGCCTAACAACAAGGTTTAATCACTTACATTATATGAACAAATAACCATGTAATGCACAGCAGATGTTATCGCAAGCTTAGTCTATTAGCTCAATGTATCAGCTTATCAGTTTGTTATCACAATGAGCATTCTCCTATCGATAGCTAGATGCGTTATCGCTAGTGACCTTTGTTATCGCAAGTTTGTTTAGCTATCTGAGTATTTAAGATATTCCAATAAGAATACAGATATCAATAGCTAGACTTGTTATCGATAGCATCATTTGTTATCGCTAGCTGATTCTATTAGTACAAAGACTTAGTTCATTTTTCTGCTAGTTGTTTTTCCTTTCATTTATTCATGTTATTAATGAACTTCTAGCGATAGGATATTTCTTAGCGATAGATATTAACTTCTCATTTCTAAGTCTTCATTTGCTATTCCTTCTTATCTTTTAGCGATAGGGATACACTTAGCGATAGAGATATTTATTTTAGTGTTCTGCTAAGTTTCCATCTGCTATAGTTGAGCCTTTCATTAGTGATATATTCTTACTCTAGCGATAGTGAAAGACTTTAGTGATAGATATTGACTTTGTGATAAGTTCTGTCTCTAGCGATAGTAATCTGTTACCTATCAGATTTTACTTGTTTAACTCAAAGATAACTTACACTCTATTTACTTATGTTATCTATGGGGTCAGTCCTCATCAAAGCTTAAGATTCTAACAACTTTTGCAATAAAAAAGGACACACTGAATCTACTTGTTATCCTAAGAAACATGGTGTGTCTTGATTATACAAATGGTTCCCCAAAGGGACACAGCAACCTAAAGTCCTACCGTTTTCTTTTTATAAGGGCTAAAATAATTTATTTTGGCTTTTTGACCCCATATTGTAGGGTGGATCTGGAAAGATATGAAAGATCTCCCTCCAAACCGTACATACGACTTTCATCGAATATGGCTTTCCACAGAATTCTATATGTATCTTTGAGATCGAGTATTGGACCAGAGGCAACAAATTAATCCCAAAGGACCCAAAAAAATTTGGGTACCTAAATCTTCTTAGTCTGTGCAGGTTTGTCTCAAAGCATCCAACAACAATAAGTGTACATTGACAGTGGATGCTCAAGACACATGACTAGAGATAAAGAGAAATTTGATCATCTTATCATGAAAGATGGAATCGAAGTTAGTTTTGGTGGAAACCAGTCAGGAAGAATTGCTGGAGTTGGAGAGATTGGGACAATCAAAGATGTCTATCTAGTTTATGGTCTCTGCCACTGATTGTGCATGATTATTATACTATTTTAACTACTAATAATGGGAAATTAGCATTCAGTTTAGGAGAATTCAATGGGAATTATGTACAATTGCATGCATGGTCCATACTTAAGGAATTAGTTGCATTTCCATGGTAATTTGAGCATATTAGGTTTTTAGCTCATGCATTTCATGATTATGGACTTAAAATACCTCACATATACTTTAATTTCCCATTATAGGTGCAAAGGATGAGGCCCCAAATGAAGAAAATGTGAGAAAAGCAAAGAAAAAGTTTCTGGTCCTCGCCTTAACCCCTCACGGCGAGGCTCACAGCGAAGGACAGAGAGCACACAGCAAGTCAGTTTCCGCGCCGTGACTCGTCACAACGAGGGTCACAGCGAGGGCCCGATAAAAATTCTGAAACGGAAGTTTTTAGTTTATTTCCAAATTTTGGGTGATTGGGTCTTCTTTCATTGTTTCCTAAAGGATGAATTCGACCTTCCTAAGTAATCTAGAGGAATTAGGAAGGTTTTGGGTTTCCTATCTTGTTCTTTAAATTTATACCTGAATTTCCTCTTCCACACCACCAATTCAGATTTCCCTTCACTCTTCATTCACTCTCACCCTTTCCTCTCCTTAGCCCTCTGCCCTCTGCACGAAAATTCACCTCCCATTCATCCATCTACATCAATTCCACTCATTCTATATCAATTCATGGCTTCCACAACCAAATTTCATTCAATCGGGTTCGAGAGCATGAGCGGCTAAATTCATTGTGGGGATCTTGATGGAGGAAGGCAACCGGAGCTTCAACGTTCTTAATGGGGAGTTATTTAGTTTCTCTTGTCTAATTCCAATTATGTATTTCAATTCCTTGTGCTTTGTCATATGTCTTTGGTTTTGGAACAAGTGTGCTTAAGCGTTTAATCCATTGTTTAAAGGTCATGCATGTAATTAAGCGATGTTCTTTTATGTGTATGAACCTAAGTGTTGATTTCATGATATCATGCAATAGACGTGTTTCAATTTTATCTCCTTTGGATTTCTAGTACATGTTGAATGCATGGGCGATTGTATATGTGTTTAGACACTAGGTCCAACGTTAGATGGTTCGATCTACTTCTAACGAGAGCCTCTTTGTGTGTTTATCATGAGTTCTCACTACCAAGTTGAACCTTAACAATTTCCTATTTGATTAATTAAATGAGCGATGCGCCACGTTAGTTAATTAATTAGGCTAATTGGACTAAGAGCGATTGCCTTAGGTTTTGCATTAGAACTTGGTTTAAACTCCCATATCATTTAGAAGCTAGGAAGGTTGCCCAATTCATCAAGAGACCTACGTTTTCCATATAGTTTTCACAACCTTGTTTTACTTGCTTTCTTTAATAACAAAAATCCCAAAAAGAATCTAGTTTAGTTTCCTTGATTAAAATCTCAAAAACCCCAACTTTATAGCTTTTCATGCATTTACTTTCCTAGGTTAGTTCATTAGGCTCCTTGAGAGACGATCCGGGAGAGCACCACATTGCAATCCTTGGTTTTAATAATTTTGCATTTGAACCCCAAGGCGTATTAGGAACGGTTCAGATCAATGGCGCCGTTACCGGGGAGCCATTTTTGACTCCCTAGGTTAGCTAAGTGTCATTTGAGGAATTTACAAGGGGTAGGAGTCCTTAAGTTGATTTTTAGTTCATATAGTTTCATTTAGGTTTTTAGTTTATTTTTAGTTGCATTCGCATTGATAAAAATTGAAAACTCCAAAAATATAGTGTTCTTGATCTTGTGGTTGATATTTGCTACTGTACTTGTGGTGTATTGCTGGTTTCTTACACCATTTGAGTGAAATTCGATTGACTAGTTGCTGCTGTGTGGTTTTTGCCTTGATTGGTTGAGCTTGTATTTGTGCATCACATACCCATATTTTGCATTACACTCAATTTTTCAACCAAAACCACTCAACTAAGTCATTTTCTAGTATTTGGACTTGCTGAGGCCATTTGCACCAAGTTTTGAACTCAAATTCTTGAACTTGTGCATTTGGTCAATTTTCAAAGGCATTTTCTTGCAAATTTGGCAACCTAAGGGGTGAATTTTTGTTCTAGGTGGTTTTCAAGTGTTTTGACATTTTTCCTAAGCTTCCTCATCTTATTTAAACTTGTTTCAATCATTGGTTTGTGTTAAAATTACTTGGAATCATTTTTGGACTAAATTTCCCCTTTGCTGTTAAATTGCAGATTTTACTGTCAAACTTTTCTGTTTCTCGTCGTAGCACCCCACGGTGAAGGTCACGGCGAGCCTTTGAAGAGCAATTTCGTTTCTGTACCTCGCTGTGAGCACTCACGGCGAAGGACAGAAACCACAAATTTTCTGGTTTTCTGCAGAATTGCCTACTTGCACCATTTTTTCCCAAATTCAATTCCAATTGATCTCAAATTTTGCACACACATTCTAACCATCATTTGTGACTTTTTTTCATTGGTTTCACTCATATTTCATATTCCTATCATTAATTTGACTTGTGAGTGCTATTTTGGTGAATTTTGGGATTGTTGGTTGCTATCTTTGTGCATATCTTGCATTTCTTGCATACACTTGCTGTCTGTTCCTTGTGTATGACTAGAACCACTACTAGTGAGTCTGAATTATTGCCTGAAAACCCTGAGATTGAGCGTCACCTTACCCAGTTGAGGAAATCTAATAGAGCCACTGCTTCTACTCACGAGGTAGTTGTAGAGGACACATCTTCTAGCGACTCTAGTGACCAGGAACATAACACCGAGTCTGACTTAGACCTCCCAGCTATGGACATACCTAACAACCAAATTTACCAAGTTGTGCTTGGAATGCCGGACATACCTAACATACCAAATCAAGGTGTTGAGCCACCTAGGAACCAAAATGGGGGTTACGGTTTGCATGTTCACAATGGTAATGGGGATGGGATACCACATGGAGCTAGGAGAACCATTAGGGATGCCACTACTGCAAATTTTGATTATAATCCATTTATGAATGCATTCCCTAATATTAATGCTGGTTATAAAATTAAGGGTTTATTGATTCAGTCCTTACCCAAGTTTCATGGTTTGCAGTTAAAGGAACCACACTTGCACTTGGACGAGATATACATTCGCTGCAGTTCTATGTTGCCAGCTGGCGCGCATATTGATGATGTTATGCGGAGGGTGTTCCACCTTACTCTTGAGGGCAAAGCAAAGGAATGGTACATGAGTTTGCCACGAGTTGCACCTACAGCCCTACGTTCTTGGGCTAATTTGAAGAATGCCTTCTTTGAGAGATTCTATCCTGCTACACGGACCTCAGCTAGACGGAAGGAGATCAATGGGATTGTGCAAGATGTAGATGAGTCACTTTACGACTATTGGTCTAGATTTCAAGATTTGCTACAACGTTGCCCACATCATCAAATACCTGAGGAGCAACTTGCTCAAAATTTCTATGATGGGTTGCGTGAGAAAGAGCAAGATAAGCTGAATTCTGCTGCTGGTGGTTCCTTTATTGATATGACTGTTGAGTAGGGTTGGGACCAAGTCAGGAAGTTAGCCCTTGCTAAGCAACAACATGGTTCATCTCGGAGATCTATCCGAGACCTTGATCGGGTTGAGGCTACTTCTCTCCACATCCCTCAGATGGAGAATTTTGAGTCTAAGCTTAATGCTATTTTGGACCGTGTCTCTGGTCCTTCTACTTCTTCTTCGACAGGCCACGCAGCAGGTAACTAACTTGTAGCCCCTTCTTGTGATTTTTGTGGATCTGCTATGCATGTATCTTGTAATTGTCCCTCCCGGTATGAGGAT
The DNA here is from genome assembly GCA_037074515.1 of Mimosa bimucronata. Taxonomy (NCBI): domain Eukaryota; kingdom Viridiplantae; phylum Streptophyta; class Magnoliopsida; order Fabales; family Fabaceae; genus Mimosa; species Mimosa bimucronata. Next base: position 12,722,887 of record CM073446.1, read on the forward strand.
TGTAATGCCATGTTCCAAGGACGCCAGGGAGGTGGAAATCCACGTTGGACAATATTAGAGGGAATAGAACCACTGAATTGTGCCTGCAGCTCACTAAGAGAATTAGACAATTTTGTAACATATTCTTCCATATTAGAATTCTTTGTCTCAAGCTGCTGGAATCTAGCATCACTCTTGTCTAATTTAGAATCAAGGCCTCTAATCATCTTAGTCAACTCATCAAATTTATCAGGCCTAGCAGGAACTATTTGATTTGAACTTTCACCTTGGCCTGAGCGATTGAATGGCCTAGGTGCATCACTATCCTGCCTCCATGAGAACTTAGGGTTTTGACGCCAACCCTTATTCTATCAAGAGAGTAGTTACTCAAATGATTAGAAAGAGTAGTTTGAGTCGAATAAACAACCCAATTTTATACAACAAACATTTTTTTCGAGTACCTAATTTAACTAAGCTTTTAATCTCTGGAAGTTAATTATTAAACTCTATATGAAATATTTGAATGGTTCTCCCCTCAATTTTTATTCAGTTCCTGAACTATGACTCAAATAAACAACCCAATCCTAACAGTTTGTTGGCTAGAAACAACTCAGTTAATATTATTACTTAATTCATGTAAAGTATAGGACTAAGTTTTAACAAGTAAAAACTTGGGTACTTAATCAAAGATCGTTAAAAAATAGTACTCACCCATGTTCCAATCTCTGGGAAAACATTGATCGATTTCCAAAACCAGTTCCAGTGAAGGGAGAGTCTTTCTTCAACCTCAAATGAAAATGGGAAGGCTTCAATCTTCCAAACAAAGATCATGTGCATTGCATTTCTGTGAATCACTTGACCTCTAGGGTTTGTAACCACAACGATAGGCTTTCCGTGGTAATGCCACTCCTCTTCTAGAACCTTCTTACCTTTTATGGCAAATAGGTTCTGTAAAACATACCATGGCATGGTTGCTTTTAGATTCTTGAACTTCTCTTTCTGATCATCACTTATCTCAGCTTCATCCACCACAGGAATCCATAGAATTTGAAAGTTCTGCTTCTTTTTGTCTTTCATGAATGCTTTATGAATCGTTTTCAGAACATAAATCTCGTCCTCAATGTTGTCTAGACCCGAGATGAATAATAATAGATTCTTTGTCTTCAGAAAATCGTTGGTTACCTGAAATTTGGCCCACAGAAAAGCACACCATCATTTGTAATGCATAATATATGTTCTATATACTTCTTCATTAGAAGATAGTTATGAGTTCCATGTCAAATAGGGTGGCCAGTCTTGTGAACTTAGGGTTCTCAAAAAAAGTACTAATGTTATGAGTAAAAGCCGACACTGTGAACCTATCACGAAATACTAATGTAACCTATTAGGTGGAAGAGCCTTTTAAACTTATCAACATAATTTTTTTCATGGGTCTATGGGATGTGCGGCTCATAACAACAATTTATTATTGAGTGTGAAAATTTTGAGAACAAACCACTTGGCGAGTAGTGTTATCGAAGATTTCAAACTCAGTAATTTCCAAGGAGAAGATGAGAGCCTTCAAAAGATCCACAATTCCTGAAGGAGAATAGATAACACCGCATCGCCATGCTCTGTCTTTTGCATTATCTGAAAATTTCAATAAAGACAGCACGGTTAGCGTGGGGACACACACACACACACATTACTGACTTTTTTTTTTTTGCCAGCTATATATATTACCGACTAAAGGATAGTTTGAACTCCAAAATTAAATATCAATTCAATAACATTTAAGATTTAAAAAAATTTTGTTGAAAAAAAGGTATTTATTTTCGGTAACCTTCTTCACGTCTAATCAGAGTCAACTCATTGTTCAATCTCATGAGAACATGGTTGAGCTTCCCAACAACTTCAGATTTTATGCTCCAATCCCTGCATCAAACACAATGACAATTATATATATGTGTGTGTATGTGTGTGTATAAATCATCTCATCGATCAATAAATGTAAGCATACATACTATTAAAGTTTGTGAAGGGATATATGCGGATTCATTAAGAAAAAAATATATTCAGGAGATAAGATTAATAAAAAGATAAAGAAATAGATAGAAGTGGGACCATCTATTATGCTATTGAGAATTCAATTTAAATCAAATTTCCAACAAATAAAAATTTGGTTCTTTGCCAATAAAACGGTGATACCATGTTTATATGCACACAAAAATAAAATTACCTTAATATAAGATTACTTTATTTTGTACCTTGACATTTCATGACCAAAAATCTCGAGAAACAAAAGAATTTAATCCTCATAATTGTTTTTAAAAAAAATTGAATAAAAATTGATTTAGTTGAAAACATATGCTTCATAGAACCGGTTTCCTTATTAAACACTTTGTTTACCCAAGCGATATAATCAAATAATGACTATTTAGATTTGATCTGGACAGTATATATTTGATATTCTCTAAAAATATTATTTTGATAGGTATATAATCTGAGACCCAACTTCACTATGATACGAGAAGAGATTTGTACATATTTGTGGACGAAATCATGCATAAAGAGGACGAAAGAAATGAAATACTCACAGTTCAGTCATTTGATTAGAACAAGTAAGAAGGGCCAAGATTGCCCAATAAGCATAGAATTCTCGAGGAGCAGCATACAAAGTTGGGACATCTTTAGGACTAAGAGTTTTATTAGCGATCTTCTTCTCTAATGTGGATCTTCCCTCAATAAGTTTGAATGTAATATCCACCAAAGCGGTTATGACATCTAAGTTGCTTTTATTAGGCTTGGCTTCCTCACCTAGCCTGAAAACGTGGAATTGAAGAGAATTATCCTTGGAAGGTTCCATAAGTGAAAGACGCCAAGTTTCTCCAAAGTCCAAAGCAAAAGCTGAGAGAGCTATCACTGCCTTTACGTTCCATGTGTAGCTTCGAAGCATCTCTAGAATTCCCACTACTGTTTCGTGTGCCACTGATTTGTTAAAAGGCTTGCATGTCATCTGTATCAAAAATTTATCTATTAATACCGACCGAGTCTCTTCCATTCAACCTAATTTGTTATTCTTTTTTTTTTGGCCCCCTACGAAGTTATGATAAAATTACAAAAAAGAATCAGAAAGTTGGACATTAGAGGCCTCAAATCTCCTTTTTGAGAGTGTCGTACTATCTAGCATCAATAGCTTATACATTTCTAAGAGACATGATTATACATTTCTAAGTAGTATCTTTCTAAGAGACATGATTATACATATGATCATCTTACTTCATATAAGGTTTTATTTAGTCACTTAACTTTATGAAGTATCTGATTAGTCCTCCAACCCTAACACTACCATCAGTCTTAAATAATGATTCTTTATGTGAAACATTGTTCTTTCTGAAAACCAAACTTCATATGCAACCAATTAAGAATTTTTTGTTAACATGTAGAATTAAAATTTTGATGTCATCATTTTTTGTTAATAGCATTAGAGTTAGGAAAGGGTTTCCCTGCAAAGTGCATTTTGTTCAGCATTTAGCAAAGGAAAGCTAATTAATTATAGATCATTTAGACTTGATTTTCTTTAAGCTAATTTATTATAGATAATTTAGATTTGATTTTCTTTTGAAAATGATTATTTTTAAAATAAATCACTATTTTTAAAAGTTTGGTTGTAGCACATTGCTTCTTTTTTTTAAAAAAAATGTTATATATGGACTATAAAATCAAGTATGAACAATCCAAATCTGATTAGCTCTCTGTAGTAAACAAGTGCTTAACATACAGGGAAAACTAGTTCCTTAGAGTTAGAAGACTAAAATGAAATGACTAAAGAAAGATCCTAAGTAAAAATTAAAGGAAAAATGCGATTTTGTCCTTTCTGAGGTATGAATAGAACAAGAAGGAAAAGAAGGATGACCTGACAAGCAATTTCTTTGAGGGTACTGAAAGGTGGCATGAAACTGGATTGAGGAGCCTTGTCTTCCACAAGTTCAACAGCTTTGGGACGCTGTCAAAAAATATAATATAAACAATGTGGTTGTTAATCTATCAATAAACAGAAAATATTCTTAAAACATGGTAGCTGACACAATAAAATATATACCCATTTGATTCTACAAATATATATACCGAAATTGGATAACTAATATACATGTGATACAAAAATTACTTGAGCGAATAATTTATAACAAATAGTACCTTGAGATCGAGGGAGTTGGCGACGGAAGTGGAGCTCTTGACTATGTTGGAGACAACATTGTAAAGAAAATCAACATCCTTCTTAGGGGCTTGAGAGTCATGGATTCCTATGATGTGGTTGGAGATGACTTCATCAGGTGCAGTGAAAGGGTCGATTTGATCCAATAAAGAAAATGAAGGTCGCAGAGAGATTTTCACTGGTGAAACAGATGCAATGGAGGATATCTTACTAATAAACGACATGTTTGCAAGTGATGTATGATCTCTGATAGAAAAAGAATATAAGATGAGACAAATAGTTGTACTCATTTGGTTGTCTCTCCTTGCTGCTTCTCATGTCGTATTTATAGGCCATTATTGGCATGCGCTAGAATTATAAATAATAATATTAAATTGATTGATGAATATATAAGAAGAAAGATGCGAATATAATGAAGACACTCTTTTTAGGGTTAGACATATGCATATGAAGATATAATGATTTAGTCGATCTGATAGAAGATATAGAAAATTAAGTGAAATTGTTGGATGAACATGGAAGGCTACATCATTCATAGTCTAATGCAAATCACATTATTCAATACATGAGAGAGAAATTGGAGAGATGAGAGAGTAATTTCACGGAAAGCAATTGGTATAACTAATTTATCCATGGTTATCTAACCCGGACCGGCCCGGCCGGGTCAGCCCGTACAAGACCTGTCCGAGTTGATAACTAACCCAGCGCCTGGCAACCCGGGGGTGACCCGGAGCAACCCAGGCTCAACCCGGGTAACCCGGTGGGTTGCTGCTGGGTTGACCCAGTTTCCCCTTTTTTAAAAAAAAAATTATGAATATAAATTATAGAAAACAATATTGGTCAAAGTTAATGATTATTTTGGTGTTAATAACTATTAGTTTGATGACTAAATGATTGTAGACATGAATATTTTGTTATCATCTATCTATTTTGATATTTTACTAAGAAGAATATTTAATAATTACTTTTTATGGTGTCATTTGATGGTTGATTGTTATTGTAATGTCGATATGTCAAAGAAATTGGAAAAATTTTTGAATAAATATATGATTATTTTGTTAATGATTTAATGTATTGAATTAATATTTAAAGTAGAAATTATTTAATGTCAATATGATATGATGTTAATTTGTCAAACCAACTGTAAAGAATGTAAGATACTATAATTATTTTCTTATAGTGGTTCAAGGTGATAAAATGAAATTTATTGTTGAGAATTTTGGAATATGTGATGAGATTTTAAGTATTTTTTATTTTTTATTTATTATCGGGCTAGACTCCAAGTTGATTACGGGCTAACCCACTAACCATTGACCCACTGCCTCGACCGAGTCAGTGGCCGGTCCGGGTTTGATTACCTTGAATTTATCAAATATCATGTAAATTTTTACACTTGATTAATAATTTGATTAGGTATATTTTAATTGGACATACCATAAATGATATGATGCTTCAAGTTTATATAAAAATTTCTCAAAAATCAAGAATAAGTTAGTGATACGTTTAATTTCTTCTTCTAAGTTTTCATTAAATTTTTATAAAATATATTTTTACTATATCAATGTTACTATCGTTAATCTCAGTAAAGAAACATGTTGAACTAGTGAATTTCAATAATAAACCTATAATTTGGCAACAAAAAAAAATATGAATCTATAATTAAATACCAAAAAATTATTAGTTAATTTAAAATTTGTGAATTAAAATATATTTAAAATTAAAATCAACGAAGATGCAATCTGATCTATATCTATACTTTCAACAACAACTCATCATTAAAAATATAAAAATATTAAATTAAAGGATGAAATTTTAATAATAATGCTTTGTAAGCATTTAATTGTAGGGTTACTATTTAAATTTAATTTGTTGACTCAACACTTGGTTAATGAGATTACTGTTGTGAAAATTAAAGATCTAAAAATACATTTTATAAACTCAAGAGATTAAAATAAAATTTGATGTAAATTTAGAAAACCAAAACAATAATTTTAACCTATTTATTATATTACTATACATAAACACATTTTTCTGGTAATAATTTCCATTAATCAAATAGTCTTTATATTGTATATAAAGCTTAAAAGTAGAATAAAAAGTATACATTTATCTTTTTTTTTTCTCTTCACAAAAGATAGTAATATTTCGAAAAACAAAATTCATTGTTAATTAGAACTGTCTAAATATTGCTTTGAAATTATATTAAACATAAACTATTATAGTTGAGTAATAATATAATAAATATAACAAATATTATATCCGCATATATCTATTCTTTTCCGTGCAATAAAAAACGTATTTTCATGTATGTTACCGGATCCCCTTTCTACAAATTGATACCTAGACTTCATATACTTCATATCAAACTCAGAAGTAGACTACTTTTAAATGGTTTATTGCACAAAATAGTAAAGAAATTATTGATATCTAAAAAATGATATGTTCGTATCAAATCCAGATAATTGAAATGCTATTCCTACTTTGAAAGAGAAAAGGATTATATAGGTTGAAGATGTCATTTATGTCATTCAATAAAATAAATAATTTTATTTTTGAGAAAAGAGTTCTTGGCGCAAGTTTAGAAAACAGACCATTATTTTCAAGGATTATAAGAACATTAAAAGGAAGGGTTCATTTAGAAAATCTAATATGGAAAACAATAAGAAGAAACAATAGAATTAATTAACGGCAATAGTTAAAGCATATTAAATATTTTTATAACCCTAAATGAGATCTTATAAAATAGAATAAAAGCAATTCAAGTTTCTGACTGTTAAAAAAATATATGCATATACAACAACAACAACTAAGCCTTATCCCACTAGGTGAGATCGGCTATATGGATCTCATGACACCATTGTGCTCGACCAATAGCCATGTTTCGTGATAAATTATTAACTAAAAGATCTCGATGAATAACTTCGTTAAGAGTTCTCTTCGGTCTTCCCCTCCCTCTTTTGGATGGACTCAACACTATCTGATCAACTCTCCTTACCGGTGCATCTAATTGTCTCTTTTGAACGTGGCCAAACCACCTCAAGCGACTTTCTACTGTTTTCTCTATAATCGGTGCTACCCCGACTCTTCTTCGGATATGATTATTACGGATCCTATCTTTTATCGTATGACCATACATCCATCTCAATATTCTCATCTCTGCTACCTCCATCTTATGTTCGTGTTGTTCCTTTAGAGCCTAACATTCACTACCATATAATATTGCTGGTCTAATGGCTGTCCGATAAAACTTACCTTTTACTTTATCTTGTACTTTACGATCACATATAACCCCAGTAGCTTTTCTCCATTTAAACTACCCGGCTTGAATTCTACTATTAACATCGTCATCAATTTTACAATCTTTTTGTACAAGTGGTATAGTCTGATCTCCCAATTTAACTTCTATATCCTCATGTGTTTGCCTCTTATCAAAACTACAGTGCATATATTCCGTCTTGCCCCTGCTCAATCTTAACTCTAGGGTTCTTCTTCATAACTATAGTTTCCAATTAATTTATTCTCTTGATTCTCCTAAAAGGACTATATCATCCGCGAAAAACATGTACTTAGGAATTTCCTCTTGGATATTTGCAGTTAGGGCGTCTAAAACCAGGTTGAACAAATATGAGTTTAAAGTAGAACCTTGATGCAATCCAATTTTTATTGGAAAGTCATGTGTTTCTCCTCCTGGTGTTCTAACGCGTCATTACCCCCTCATACATATCTTGAATAGCTTTGATATAACCAACCTGCATCTATTTCTTTTTCAAAGCTTTCTAAAGTATTTCTCATCCAAAAAATATATGCATATATATATATATATATATATATATATTTATAAGGATTAAATTTTATAACTTTATAACAGGGGACGGGGACTGATGCACTCCAGTTTGATGCATAGCTGTACAAAAGGTACTCCTTATTGATTATTCAACGTTACATTTTTATTAAAATGGGTTAAGTTAAATTTAGCCCAGAAGGTATCATTCAAAAGATATTTTTTTCAGGAAGTTTTTGGATTCGAAATTGGTAAGAAAGTTTTAAAACGCAACAATACTGATTTATCCCATTAGAAAACTAGTTTGACCATTAATATTTTAACGATAAAGAGTAAAATTACTCTATTTTAATATCTCCAAAGCAACACTGCTCCAAAAAAGATTTCTGGTACAATATTGTTCTTAACTGAAAATTTTCAGGGCATATTTGCACATTAAACCTTATTAAAATAGCAATACTCAATATTTTTACTAATAAAATACCCTCTCAGTTCTTCAATATAATATATAATTGACATTTTGGAGAGAGTTAAGAATCTAAATAAGACATTTAATTATAATATATTTTATATATTATTAGATTATATGTTAATTTATGAGTAAAATGAAATAAAATGTCAGTCAAATTAATTTATAAATAGGTTATTTAACTTTTTTAAAATTTTCTAGAACAGTTGAATATATCTTATATTCTAAGAAGAAATATTTGCAAACACAGCCTAGTCAACTTTGTAAGTTTGTTTGTTTGTTTTTTTTTTTTTTTTATCACGCTTGACAAAGTGTACTATCGTAAATTTAATTTGGGTACAGACTGTACAATTCTATATATATATATATATTTATCAGACAGACTGCGCAGTTATCAGTTACCACGTTGCATTATATGAAAATAATTATCGACCTTGTCCTCTATCAATGAATAATAATTTACGCTTTGGGTGGCAAGGATTACATTATTGAGAATCGTAGGTTCCGTAAAATACTTTACCTGTTTTAAATATAAGATTTAATTATTTAATTTCGTTTGATTAAAAAAATTAGTTAATTTAGTTAAATTCAAATGATATTATATAAACATCCTTACCATCTACCTTTATTTTCATTTCACTCTCTTGTTTATTTATTATTGAGGAGTATTAATTAATATGGATAATTTGGGGAAAATTTGAAAAAGGCTTTATATTTAGTAACAAATTCATATTCTCAAATAAGTCTTATATTTAGAAACAGATGATAAAATTAATGTGCCTTTTCAATTTTACCTTTATATAATTTATTATACACTCACACACCCTCTCATCAATATATTTAATAAGGGCGAAAAATAGAAATCAAACATTTTGTTATGAATTTCTTATTATTATGGATGTCCATAACTCCTATTTCCTATTATCAACATATTATCATTAATGCTGATTGATTATATTGTAACCCTAGAGCCTTGCCTATAAATACAAGGTTTGCATTGTGTATTGACAACTCTTGAACGTTGAATGAGAACGACTTTCTATTCTCTCTACTCTTCTCCCCCATTCTTTATTATCTTCTTCTATTATTTATAACACGTTATCAGCACGAGCCTCTAACCAAGGTAATCTATTTTTTATTCATAGAATCCTTTAATGTTATGCTCTTATGGAGAACCTGAAGTTCACCTTTCTATTTCTCTTCATCTTCATCTTTCTTTATATTTTCTCATGACCTGAAGTCATAGTTCATTGAACCTGAAGTTCCACTTTGCATTATAATGTAATCATCATTGACCTGAAGTCATTTTTTTTATGGAACCTGATGTTTCACTTTATATTTTAATGTATACGCATTGATGAAGTCATCTCTCATGGAACCTGAAACTCCACTCTATATTTTAATACATTCGCTACTGACTTTAAAGGAACATGATATTTCACATAACAGTCGATAATTTTTTTTTAACCTGAAGTCATTTTTTATGGAACCTGAAGTTCCACTTGATGTAGATTTATTTTTATGGCCAGAAGCCATATAAATTTAATTTTTCTATTTAATTATAATATGGCCAGAAGCCATATAAATTCAATTTTTATGTTTGAACATCGTATGGCCAAAAGCCATATAGATTTAATTTTATGGCCAGAAGCCATATAAATTCAATTTTTATGTTTGAACATCGTATGGCCAAAAGCCATATATATTTAATTTTATGGCCAGAAGTCATATAAATTCAATTTTTATGTTTGAACATTATATGGCCAGAAGTCATATAGATTTAATTTTATGATGAGAAGCCAAATAAATTTAATTTTAATATTTAATGGCCGAAAGCCATATAGATTTAATTTTATAGCTAGAAGCCATATAAATTTAATTTCTCTATATGGTCAGAAGCCATATAAATTTAATTTCTCTATTTTAATATTAAATGGCCATAAGCAATATAGATTTAATTTTATGGCCAGAAGCAATATCAATTTAATTATTCTAGTTTAATATTCTGTGGCTAGAAGCCATATAGATTTAATTTTATGGCTAGAAGCCATATCGATTTAATTATTCTAGTTTAATATTTTGTGGCTAGAAGCCACATAGATTTAATTTTATGGCTAGAAGCCATATCAATTTAATTATTCTAATTTAATATTTTGGGGCTAGAAGCCATATAGATTTAATATTATGGCTAGAAGCCATATAAATTCAATTTTTTTTATTTTAATATTAAATGGCTAGAAGCCATATGCCTCTAATTTATTGGAAAATACTATATGTGAGATATTTGGTATGCCTAGATTATAGGATACTTAAATATTTAAATACAATGCATACTTAAATATTTGGTATGCCTAGATATTTGGTATGCCTAGATATTTGGTATGCCTAGATTATAGAATACTTAAATGTTTGAACATTATCCAATGACAAATGTGTTTTTTACACTAAAGTCACATTAATTTTTTTAAAATGGCCAGAAGCCATATACCTCTAATTTTTTTTTATTATTTTATTTTGGTATTTAATGGCTAGATGCCATAAATATATGTTTTCCATTTTATAGTCAAATAGTTAATCTTTGTGATATGGAGTGCTTTTTGATGGACTCAAAGGTCCAATCCTTTGCACTCTAACGTTACTATCTTCAATTGAACCTGAAGTTCAGATCAATATTTGCAACCTCTTTGAAAGCTTACAGTTAGTTTCATTACTAAAAACGAATATCGATTTGATTTTCTATCTTTATATATTGCTAGAAGCTATATAGATTTAATTTCTAATTTTGAGATTATATATCATATAATCTTTAACATTATTAGGTGGCAAGAAGCCATTAATTTATTTATTTTTCATTTTTTTTATTTTAATATTTAATAGCCAGAAGATATATAATTTTGAATATCTTATTAATTGGCCAAAAGCCATATACATTGGATTTATTTTTATTGAAGTCCTGCAGATCAGACTAATACTTGTTGAAATTTATGGTGCGATAAGAGAGAAATAATATCTCTACATTTGATATGCTTTTGAGAAATTTAATAATCACATTTATATCAAAAATGAAATATAGCCATGAAGGCTAATGTTTTGAACCAAATTGCTTGTCGTTCAAGTATTAGAACAATATATATTCTGAAAATATTATTGTAATGGTCCTGAAGACTAACGTTTATTGAGATTTATATCATAATAAATAATAGTTAATTCCATAAGAAATAAATAAAGACAATCATGTTTTGTTATGCATTGTTGATTAATGCTCCTGAAGAGCTAGATGAGCAAAATTTCAATTAACACTAAATAAAAATATTTATGCCAATAAAACCACATATATTTTATCTTACTAGTTAGTTGATCATTACTATGGCAATTATGTGCTCTTGCATTAGTAATATTTGAGCGTAAAGTTGATATGTTATATGATATTTGATCTAACAATCCCGTTCAATGATCCTTATTTTACTTTAGCATAAAGTTAGCAAGATTATTTATATAAGGATGTAGATATATGTTTTTATAAATACATAAGAAAATGAGTCTGCAATAATTGTTGGCATAAATGTTATTCAAACTTTTGATGAGTTTAAATATCTCATATGCTATAGTGTGATTTTTATGTAGTTTGATTTAAATTCTTATAAATTTTAATTATTCATATTTCTATTGAGTTTACAAATTACATAGTGAATATATATATAACAATTCCTGAAGAACGATATGGCAGTTCCTGAAGAACTAATATTTTTATTTTGTAAGTGGAAAGTATGTTTACATGACTCACTTGAGGGGGAGATTATTAGAATATAAGTATGAGTCATATTGGATGGAGTTTCACTCCTATACTTTCCATAAAATTCGTATAATCTCCTAATGAAGGTCAAATTAATAATATGACACGATAACCATAAGTTATATGATAACAAACATGAAGTTTGTGGATGTATTGTTTGGCATGACCGGTTAGATCATCCCGGATCATAGTGATGCAAAATATAATGTTGAATGCATAATGACACTCATTGAAGAACCAGAAGATCCTTTATAAATAACAAGTGTTTTTATGTATTGTTTGTTCTCAAAAGAAGTAAATATGAGAACATCACTAGCTATGGTTGGAATTGGATACATGTACATTTGTACGGTATCAAATATATATGGGCCCATGTAGACACCATATGGACTAAATTAGTACTTTATCAATAATGGATGCATCTATAAAATGGTCATATCGGTGTCTGTGATCAACTTGCAACTTGAAGTTTGCGAATTTGTTCTAATAAGTACATTAGTTCTCAACTATGCAACCATATGATTTCCATAGAAATCACTAGTGATTGTTTATCAAGTTTTCAATGATTAAATGCTATGTAAAGCATATTTAACAAATATATCTAGCAATACTACTATCGAAACCTCCCTGAGCAGCTAGATCAAAACTTTTGAGAACAAAGTTCCAATTTTAGAGTTGGAAGGAATGATTTTACACACTACCATATATAAATGCATCATGCCAACATAGTATTATGAATTCTCCCATTGGCTCTTGGTCAGTAGCCAGATAGTTTTCATCTTATAATGTGCAATATTTATTTATAGTGTTCCACCACAATTATGCACATAGATGGATATTCATTGAAAGTTGGGATAAATGTTGGATAAGAACCTTCTTCCTCTTGTTTATCTCTAAATGAAACAAAATGATGTTTCTAGAGAAAGTAAATGGATTGAGCATACTTATATAGCATGATTAGTTGGTTGTCATTTGACAAAGTTTTCCTAACTTGAGGGAGAGAAAATGAATAGCTGGAAGATATATCACATAATATACATCAACCTAGATCCTCAAATATAGCGATATGAACCAGAAGTTCATCAAATGATGCATACATAAAATATTACAAAATATTTGCCAGACGCAATTACTGACCAACATAAGAATTCTTATATTTCATTCCAGCTTAAGCTCCAATCAGTACAAGAAAAAAATGATACCATCCTGAAGCATGAGAAAATGATCGGTTCCAAAAGAAAAGAAAATGGAGCAAATAATCAAGATGATCATACAGAGGAGGAAAGAATTGAGACATAACTATTTGTAATACCCCAAAAGAGGTGTAGGTACCTAAGAGAGATAGAGATCTCAATAAAGTTATGTCACAAGAAAAAGGAACCGCAAAGAGATAAAGTTGTGGACAAGGATTTTGATGATAATATCACGTGATCAAATGAGGATCTTCTATACAAAAATGTCATGAGATATAGACATAAAGATGGCTAGCTAGCAGGAAAGAAAAAGACGCGACATGAAGTATCATAACATAAATGTATGTATTTAGCTTAAGCACCCGAAGTGCAAAGCTAGTATTGTATAAATAAGAATTCTTGTGCGGAAAAGGGGGGAGAGATATAGTCTCAATAATTTTCGCATAAGTTAATTCTTTATAGATATTATCTTGTGGTGGACTGAATTTCATGTCTTCTTAATTTAGAAGTCTGGCGATATATGAAAACTTTGTTATGCGTCTAGAGAATATGATCGTGACCCATGAGTCATTGTAGTGTGATTTAGAAGTAAATCCTAGAAGGATTTCAAATACTAGAAGTATTATGGAGTAACATACTTATAAAGTCACTTAATCACATGCATGTATAGATTATATACAAGCATTTGAAAGTTCCTGAAGGATTTTCTAAAAGTATATGATTTAAATAATTAAAACTCCCCAAAGGATTAAAGTTTCCAGAAGCAAACAATTTAATCCATATCTCTATATGTTTCAAATCAACCTGACAAATATGGTATTATCGAATCGATAGATATCGATTGAAAGAAGGATATATTGTATTTAATCTTTCAATATATGTTCAATGTTATTAAGATTCTTGATGTATTTAGATATCTCTGGAACTCCTGAAGAGTTTGCAAAATATGAATATTGCTTAAACTCCTGAAGAGCCTGCAGAAGCTAAAAACATACTTCAAGAAAGAATTTGAAATGAAATACTTTGAAAGAATAAGGTGTTTCTTTATATATAAATCACCATGTGCTCTAATAGTTGTAAGATCCGTAAATGTGGATTGAGATCATTTTATACCTCAATACGTTGATGGAGAAATTTTGGTCCAGAAGTACCATGTCTATAGAATTCAAGAAGGTGATGAAAAAATACTTGGTCTAGAAGTACCATATCTTTGTATAATTGGAGTAATTATATTTGATCTGACTAGCCATGCATGAGCCGGTGTATTATTTGCTAATCAACATGATACATTGATTCACCAACACGAATAAATTGGGATGGACTACATCAATAGAAGATGGTGAAATCATTGTCCAACAAATCCGATCAAACTAAAGTTTAGCAGATATGTTTACCAAATCACTTCCTGCTACAATATTTGAGAAGCTTGTTTATGGCATCTGATTTCGCAGACTTAGAGATATCAACTGAAGTGGTCAAGAGGGGGAGATGATACACGCTGTACTCTTTTTCCCTTGTCTATGGTTTTTTCCCACTGGGTTTTCCTAGCAAGGTTTTTAATGAGGCAGCATTAGGAAGTGTATCACTAAACATTGTACTCTTTTTCTTCTACTAAGTTTTTTGTCCCACTGGGTTTTACTTAGTTGAAGTTTTTTAACGAGGCACATGTTTAGTCATGGGCATCCAAGGGGGAGTGTTATGAATTTCCTATTATTATGGATGTCCATAACTCCTATTTCCTATTATCAACATATTATCATTAATGCTGATTGATTATATTGTAACCCTAGAGGCTTGCCTATAAATACAAGGTTTGCATTGTGTATTGACAACTCTTGAACGTTGAATGAGAACGACTTTCTATTCTCTCTACTCTTCTCCCCCATTCTTGATTATCTTCTTCTATTATTTATAACACATTTATTATTTTAACTTTTACATTTTTTCTCAATTGAATTTGACTTTTACATACCTTTTATAATATGGACAAAAAAACTCCATGTTTTCTCTTATATTATGAATTGGAGGGAGTACAAGAAAAATCAACGAATCTGCTTTAGGAGACACGGATCCATCACAGAAGCTTCCTTTCTGATCATTATCCCTATTCTTTAATCTTAACCCTAAAGTCCTCAATCATGTGCACAATCACAAAGAAGCTTAGATTATTTGATTATCAATTAATTAATTTTTATTAAGGCAGATTCCTCTTCAACATTTTTCCTATGGGGAATTAAAAAAAAAAAGGATCCCGTTGCTTTAGGGATATTGCCAGGAGTTGAGAATCAAATGCCAAAAATTAGACAAGTTATGGAGCGATCAAGATAGTGTGGTTCAAGGATTAAGCGTTCAGTTGTGGTTGAACGAAATCAACCCAATTATATATAATTAAAATGATATAATTTGAATAAAATATACAAAAATATTCAAATGTAACATTGGAAAAATCATTAGTTCACACTTCACAAGTCAATGAAATATTATAAATCACACATAATATAATAAAATAAAACATAATTATTGAAATATAAATATTACATATTACTTTTTAAGAAGTTAGTTGAAAGGTTAAAATTGGAGTATTGAAATTGTATTTAGACGATGTGGATGCTCATCATTATAGTGAACACTAATTCCAGTTAGCAACCAAAATATTTATGATTGCATTCACCATAAATTCCCAAATATGAATTAACGAGTTGTCTGAAACCACTACTAATCTTAAGCTTTACGATAAAAGTTCTATCATCAAAAGATAACTCACTCTTGCTTTTCTCTCCGAGGGATACCTCACATGTTGGAAGAAGTTGGTGATCACACTTTCAATGCATTTAACTCATTTTCATAATGTAAAGCAAGATGATTCTCTTTTTTTTTTTTTCCGTTTGGCATTATTTAGTGCCCCCAGTCCTAAATATAGGACCTATTAACTACTTTGATTACATTAATGATGTTAGTTAGTATATTGTGTTTTTTGTAAAACACCCCAATTATCTTCCTCTATTCCCTCCCCCATCTCTTGATTATAGTTAAAGGACCACTAATATGAATAATTTGAGAAAAAATTAACAAAAATTAGAATTAAGTCCTATATTTAGAATCAAACGAAAGCCTCAAATAAGTCCTATATTTGGGATTAGAGGGAGTATTAAAAGTCTCGTAGTGTGCACTTAGTGGTACAAGAAAAATCAACGAATCTGCTTTGGGGGGCACACAGATCCATCACAGATGTTGCGCTTCTTCATTATCCCCATTCTTTAATGTTGACCTAAAGTCCTCAATCATGTGCACAATTTAATAGAAGGTTTAGATTATTTTATTATTAATTAATTGATTAATTTTTTATTAGTAGTTCTTCTTCATTATCCCTATTCTTTAATGTTGACCCTAAAGTCCTCAATCATGTGCGCAATCAAATAGAAGCTTTAGATTATTTTATTATTAATTAATTGATTATTTTTTTATTAGTAGTTCTTCTTCATTATCCCCATTCTTTAATGTTGACCCTAAAGTCCTCAATCATGTGCACAATCAAATAGAAGCTTTAGATTATTTTATTATTAATTAATTGATTAATTTTTCATTAGTAGTTCCGTTGTGATTAAATCAAAGCATCAACCCAATTATAGTTAAAATAATAATTTAATTAAAATATACAAAATATTTATATGCAACATTGGAAAAAGTCATATTCAGATGGAAAAAGCATTACTTCACTAGTAAATGAAACATTTATGTATAGATCACATATAATTTGTTAAAATAAAATTATTAAAGTACATATATGACACATTGATATTTGTATTTTTTATATTAAAATGATGTATAATTTAAGCTCGGGAAGATGAAAAAAATGAAAAAAAAATATGAAAAATCCTAATCAGATCGCCTCATCTGAAATTTTTTTATTGGAATGACTATAGAACAAGTTCATCGGTTCACTGATATGACTGGTAGATTCAAACGGAATTTTAATACCATTGTGAAAAGAGAATAATGATATTTGAACGTTGCATCTACTAAGATAAAATAATATTTCCTCCGATTCCATTTGAGAAGTTAGTCTTATTTCTAAATAGAGAATCAACTTTTAATTTTGCCATTCATTTTCAAAATTACATCTATTGATATTCCCTCAACATTCAACAATACTAGAGTAAAATAAGGAGAGAGGGAATTTCGGAAAATGGCTATAGTGTTTTAAAAAAAAATCATGTCTTTTCAACTAATTTAACTAATATTCTTAATTCTTAATATAATCAAATTAGGTAAATATACTTTATATTTAAGACATAATGGACTAACATTTAACTACCTTTGCTTTTATAACTGATAATGTGGGATCGAAGTTGTAACACCTAATTTTTCACTACATACGATAGCATTTTAATTGAATTATAACCACTTTTTCAATGTCAGAAGCCCAAAAGTACAGAACATTTAAAACCTTTTATTTCCAAATATCAATTCAACTTCATTTCTGTTGGAATGGGCTTTTCTGACAAATTGAAACAACTTAAAACTTTTTATAAACAGAGTGATTATTAAACCATTAAAATATCTCAATCTTCTTAACATACTTACTCCATTCTAATAGCGCTTGGGGAGTGAAATCCCCATAATATATATATATATATATATATATATTCCCTACATAATATATTAATGATCTACCTACATCTCTTCTATCATAATAATAAAATAGTGGGTTATCCTGTATATGACGCTGTACAATTCATTAGGGATATATACAATTATATATATTAACTACTACACAAGCTTCCAGCTCGCTTACTTACTTAATCTTATAACATACACAGGTAACATATGTCACAAAATAGTAATCTACAGTGGTACAAAATATAGTAGGCATTCCTCCCTCTTCACATACTACCTTCCTTATCCCAAAAGCTTGTTCCTTCCTTGCTTCTCTGTAGACAAAGGTTCAATGCGCTTTATTTCATATATTTTTAATATCATGCATGCACTTGTGTGTGTGTATATATATATAAATTTTATAAACCTTTGCAGATACTGAAAGCATTTATCCTTTTAAGCTGAGTGCCATAAGCACGTACCAACCACTAAATTAACAATATATTTGCTAATAAGTGGAAGCTATACTTGTAGGACTTCCCAGTTATAACTATTAGGTTATAAAAGCTAAACTAGCAAAGGGGTAGTGACAAATCTCTGATTTGTATGGTTTTAATATGCCTAATTTCACTACTACAAAAATCAGTATTAACGTCCCCATTTCACGTCTCTTTTTTGAAAATGAGATGTAAAAAAAAGGCGGTGGCAAAATTGTAAATATGTGGAAAACTTTTAACGTCTCTTTTTTAAATATGAGACGTGGATTCTCTGAAAAAAGACCGCCAAGCAAAAAAATGTGCGAAAATATAGGCGGGTGTGAGACGTTGAAAGTAGGCAATTTTTTTTTAAAAAATGTAAACTCTTTCCACGTCTCACAAAAATTGTGAGACGTGGAAAGAAGGTAATTTATTTAAAAAAAATACTCCTGAGCTCTTTCCACGTCTCACAAAATTTGTGAAACGTGGAAAATGGTTTTCAAAGTCTCACAATTTTTGTGAGACGTTGAAAGAGTTTACATTTTTTTAAAAAAAAAAATTGCCTACTTTCAACGTCTCACAAAAAATGTGAGACGTTGAAAGCTTCTTTCAACGTCTCACATTTTTTGTGAGACGTTGAAAGTAGTTTTACATTTTTTTTAAAAAAATATTTGCCTACTTTCAACGTCTCACAAAAAATGTGAGACGTTGAAAGTGGTTTTCAACGTCTCACAAGCTTTCAACGTCTCACATTTTTTGTGAGACGTTGAAAGTAGGCAATATTTAAAAAAAAAACTACTCTGTCTTGTTATAAGCTCTCTCTTTCTCTCTGCTCACGCACTTCTGCTTCACTTTCTCTCATCACTCTCACGTTTCTGTCGTTTCTCTCGATGACCACAGCGGCGCGCCTCCGGCAAGGGTGAGGTCCTTTTTCAGCGACCAACCACGAAACTTTCATCTGATTTATGCTCCCATTTTGAGCTCCATTTGACATCAGGTGAGTGGTTTTTGAGTGGTTTTTTCTCCCATTTTTCGCTGTTCGATTTATGCTCTGATTTGGTGTTGCATGCTTAATCTTTCCCCTATTTATGCTCTGATCTGTTCTGTAATACCTGATTTCTGATCTATTGTTTTCGAGTTTTGCTCCCATTTGGTGAGCTTCGACGAGCAAGAAGGGTGAACAGGGCTGTGTGAACATGGATGTCTCTGGTTCATCATGATGGGCTTCCTTTGGTAGCTTCGCTCCATATTTCTGTAAGCATAATTCTATTTTGGCTATGCCTATTTTCTGAGTTTTCATCACTTTCCAAATATTTTGCCTCCACCAATTTCAGGTATTCTTATTAGAAGATATAATATGGGGAAATATGGGGATGGAGACAACTCGGCAATGATAAGAGTGCTTTAAAGTAGATGAATTTTCTCATGAACCTGCGCAATTTCGATGACTCAGTGATTGGATACTAAATATAATTCTGGGTTGTATTCCCTTTCCCCTATCCTTGTTTGTTTTAAGGAAAAAAAAAAGCCCAGACCCAATGCCAATAGCACACAATTCGGTTTAGATTTTCAGTCTTTGATTTGGGTGGGACAATATCTTGCTTGCATCTTTTATGGGTTAAACAAAATAAATGAGAAAACGCACCATTTGTGCATGGGCAGTTGCAATTGTGTTTCAATGAAGCTTCGCCTATAGCAATGTCCGTTGATTGCCTAGTATTTAAAATATCCTTTTCGTCTCTTGTATGCAAATTGGAATTTGATTCTTCCAGGAATGCACATGCAGCTATAAAATGTCCTTGGAATTTTATATTGTATTCAAATGTTTTATTATGAGCCCTTAGGCCTGAATGATGTTAGGATTGGGAAGGAATTAGTTTTCCTCTGTTAAAATGATTGTGATCAAGCTATTAAAGACATGTTTCATTTGAATAAATTGCATCTCTGATTCAGCTTTAACTAAAGTTGTTAATATTGAAATATTAATTTTCAACAAAATAGTTATATCAATTACCTCCCAACTAATTTCACTCTCTCGCAGGTAAATTGATTGCACTTCAAAACTCCTTTTTCAAGTCACTGACTCTTTTCATACAAGCCGCTTTGATTTTCCAGGTACAGTAGCTGCAATCTTCTCCCATCTCATATAAACTAATCTCTTCTTTTACTTGTCATTCTCTGATCATATATTAAAGGAAAGAGGAAAGATGCATTTTTTGTCCGAGTGTGAGTTCTCAATGTATTAACTTGCTTCCATTGTCTTTGTAAACCCCACTTGGAAAGTTGGGACTTTCCACGTCTCATTTTTCCATTTGAGACGTGGAAAGTTGGCAGGGAACACTTTCCACGTCTCATTTTCAAATGTGAGACGTGAAAAGTCCCGACTTTCAACGTCTCCCTGATCTACGTCCCAGCAAAAAGAGACGTGAAAAGTCCAAGAAAAGAGACGTGAAAAGTGTTTTCTGTAGTAGTGTTTGAGGAAATTAACATGATTAAGATGCAAGTTTGGTCCAATAATGTCTAATTGAATGTCTCAAACTCTCACTTTTATCTTATTTTTCTTTTTACCCTTGAACATATAACATCTTTTGCACCTATTTTATACCAAAAACAAAATACAATACTTTTTACCCCCTTTTGTTAGTTTGCATATTAGCTACTAGTAAATCTTTTGCATTATGCTCTTCAAGCGAACGACACCCAGGGGTTCGATTCCACTATCCCCTTGGTTCTTATTTTCTTGAATGGCAGACCCAAGGGCGCGTTACACGCACACACGCTAGAAAGAGCTGAGCTCTTCAGGTAGCGAACCACTTAAGCATTAGAGCACTCCATAATAACCATAAAGGAATAAAGCTCATTTACTTGCAACAGATATTACAAAATTATATATGTAAATTTTAAATTATGAAATAAACTACTACCTGTACTTCAGGAATTACTCGTAAGTTAGTTCTTTCGCTTCGCGATGTACCGAAGATCCAATTCCACTATCTTTCCCCATAATTATGTGTAACATATATAATACATTAATAATTATGATTATTTAGAATCAATTAGCGTTTCTCACATTCCTATAGTGCTACATACATTTCATTTTGACCATTCTCTTTTCTAGTATATGTTTAAATAAAGTCATATTCATACCATTACCTAATTGTAATTAAAGAAAAGACAGAAGATGCCTTTTATAGTCCTAACACGATTAAGCTGCAAGCATCAGCTAGCTCATTAGGAAGTTCAAGGATTTCTAAGAAATATCAATTTAAGTGAAATAGAACATAAATAAGAAAATTAACATCAACTATGTGCGCCCCTGATATGATGGGACCTATTTTTCTTTCTAAATCCAAAAAGTGTTTAATTCTAATTCTTTAGCCTGTCTTGATATTATGTTGAGACAAACATTGTAATTCCTAACTTCTATAGAATGAGAAATGAAGCTCCCTTTTAAGATAAGCAATCACACAAATTCATTTAGCGGAGATTAATAGACTCTTTGCAGACATTTTTCCCAAACGTAAATAATCAAGCATAAACATATCCTTATCTTTTATCCAATAAAAAAAAATTCCAAGAATTAACCATCATCAACATCATTGTAATCAATATAATTCTCATTTATCTTTCTTCTAAGAATATCTTAATCGACACATCGTATCAATACCCTTAGTATTCCCAAACTTAATCTTTGTTCTTACTTCCTTACAATCATAAATCCTTATTAATTTAAATTAAACTTACGCACATTTACTTACTTGAATCATCCATATACACAATCTCCTTCCAAAATTAACCGCTCATACTTCAAACTATTGTTCCTCTTTCTGAAACAAAACATTCAACCTTAAACCAATCCAATAATACCCCCTCACATCCCATATAATTTCCAATCCACAATGATCTTAACCCCATCAAGACATATTCAATTCCCTACCAATTATCATTTGTACCTCAAGATACTTCCCATAAATTCATATTTCATTCCAACACTTTAATAAACACCTACCCAATTAATCATCCATATGTTTGAGTCCAATAATCACTATACCTTTGCAAACAAACTCCTGATAATAAATTACAGCTTCACCTTATCCTCTTTATTGCTTTAATCCTGAAATGAACCCTCTTCACATCACAATCTTTAAAGTTTCTTCCCCAATCAACCAACATTAAATCCTTAACTTTATCTCTAAAACCCTTTTAACACAATGGCTATAATTTAAACCACAAATTCTCAACAAATACCTTCAACCTACTTTGTCCTAATCTCCAAAATTAACCACATTCTAATTTAACCTTAACAAATATCTCACCTTAATCATTGACTTAAACTCCTAATTTCTTAATTAAAGTCTATTCCTTACATCCTTTTTACTTCAATTGGTAATCCATCAATTACAATCCTTTATCTCACTTTTATCCCATAATCAATAATCAATTAATCCTTATAACTAATATGGTATCCACTTTAATATTCAACCCCATTTATAATTTCATTCCAACCCAACAATCTAAAAGACATACCAACTCACATCCAAACTACCATTCATTTATTATGGCACTAAGAGTAAAGGGAATCCTCTAATCTAAATCACCCTTTATAACAGAACATTACCCAAACATAACACAAAATTCAACATTCAAAATGATAATACCAATCAAACACCATCACCATAAATTCTCAAAAATTACTTCTTTACCCTCTTGCAGTATCGAACACAGAATAAGGAAAGAAACAAATCAATTCCACTATTACCATTTATTCTTAATCAGAACCTAAAAACGATACAGCAATCACATTCAAAATCACCATTAATCTTTCTTCCTCATCACCGAACCCCATCCAACAACATGGCAGAGAGGAAAAATCAATTTTTCACCTTCCATCAGATATTAAACATGCAATAACATACATGATCTTGATTACATCTTCTTCATGAATCAAATGAAGTAGAAACCCGAACAGAGGAGACAGAATTTCCAAAACCTCCCAAGCTTAGAAAATCCATGACAAATCTCTGATTTGTAATGCTTTTATATGCTTAAATTGAGGAAATTAACATGATTAATATGCAAGTTTGGTCTAATAATGTCTAATTGAATATCCCAAACTCTCAAGGGAAATGAGTGTAAAATTAGGAGTAATTAGCCATAATTGTAGATTAATTATATTAATTAATTTATAGGGCTATTTGATATTGATTTTATCTTATTCTCACTTGCAGGGTCGCTCATGACCAAAAGATCGGACCCGGGACGAAGAAAAAAGCCAAACAAAAGAGGCATAAATGAAGAGGCCGCGGCGAGCAGATGGCGAACAAGCTTCAATTTTAGCAGAGAAGAATGTAGCTCGCGGTGAGCCCAAGTCGAGAAGGCCCCAAAAGTTCCAGAAGCAACATCAGCTCGCCGCAGCGAGCGGACTTTTTGCAGAAATTTCAGTTCGCGTTTTGGGCCTGATTTGGGTCCAACTTGAATACCCACTCACTTGACCCGACTTAGGGGACATAAAACACGAAAGACACACCCCATTAGGTCATATTTGGATCACATTTTACACCCTCCAAGCCCTAGCTCTCTCTTCTCCATCTCCATCTTCATCTTCTTCTCCTTTCCTCCATCCATGGCTCCTTTACCTTCCTTCCTTGTTGTTTGTTCTTCCATGGAGAATAGCAGCTAAGCCCCACCATTCTTGGTGGTGGGAGCCAAGGGATGAGCTTGAAGCTTGAATAGGGGAGTTTTTTTTCTAGTTTTAATCCTTCTTCCATTTGTTGTATGTATGCTTTTCTAGGGTTCTAGGAGTGCATTTATGGCATTTGGTTGAGTGTATTTATGGCACTTGGTTGAGTGCATTTATTCTTTGGGGTTAGAAACTATGTTTATGTTATTTCCTTGTACAAATGCTTGACATTGCTATTTATTAACTTTGAGTTTAATGAAATTTATGGGTTCATAGTTTTATTATTCTCTTGGTGAAAATTATGTGCTAATGTAAGGTGGCTTGGTTAGTGGATCAAAAGTGTTAAGTTATTTGCTTGAGGGAGATGGCATAAGAATTAATTAATTGTGTTGAGACATTGGGCAAATAGTCTTTAGGCCTTGATTTATTGTATGGGTGGCCATCAATAGATTAGGGTTTAGAGAGAAATTTAGAGCAATTATGGGGTGGCCCAAATTGTGGATTTAAAAGTCTTGCATAGTTAATTAGTTCTTGATTTTGAACTTAATCAACTTGAGTTAAATTAAGTAATGTGCGGAGTTCCGGCATTAAGTAAATTAACCTAAGCCTAGTCTAGAGGGGTTCCTCTAGGGCTCTTTAGAAAATCAACTAAACTCCCTAAAAACCTTTAGAAGCAATGATTCCCAAAGCTCTCATTCATCAAGAATGATCTTTATCCCATTTTCATCCAAATCTCACTTCTAAATTCACTCTTTTACTTTGACTTTTGAACATACCACATTATCATACCAAACTTCACATTAAAACCAAACAAAAATGCTTTTTACCCTCTTTTTCAAGTTTCCATATTAGCTATTAGGAATCAAATTACACTAGGCTCCTTGAGATCGACACCCGAGGTTAGCTTCCACCATCCCCTTGGGTTTAATTTCTTGGAGAGCGGACTCGAGGCGGCACTGCACTGACATAACCCCAACGGTTAGGTGCTCTTCAATCCAACATGCAAATTCTTAAATTAGTTCTATCCTAGCCTTAACTTCATTTAATCACCAATTGCAACCATCCCAAGCCAAGAAATCAACGGAACAACGAGAGAAGAAAAGAAACAGAAATTTTCAAAATCCCCCAGAATCATAAATTCAAACATGCAAGGACTCTATGAACATAAACTTACTCCTAATCATGATTAATTAAGCTTTGAATCGATGCTCACCCACAAATCACCAAGAACGGCATCAAGTGAATAGTACCCGAAATTTCCTTCAGAAGAAATTAGGCCAAATTGATCCCTATTCACAAAATCTCTTGAATAATGCTTTAAATTGAAGCTTAATTTTACTTTTGACCAGTCTAGAAGTTCCAAAATCCCCCAACACCCAAATCAGATTTTGCTCAAAGTCGCCCAAATCGGAGAAATGGAGGACGAAAATGAGAAGAGAGGGCTCACCTAAGGTAGAATCAAGTGTTGCATGTGTCGTGCAAGGCTTTTAAATATTAGAATAATACCCCAAGATTCTAAATATTTTTTTATTATCTCTTTTAAAAATTTTGGGGTGTTACACAAGCCTTGGTTTATTAAAAAGAATTGGTGCGACCAAAATGCCCATTATTCATTTGAAAACGTAAATACCTTTAAAAGTTAGAAAAATTTCAAACTCATCTCGATATTTATGTAATATTATTTTAGCTCTAAGATCTAGAAGCTTGAATTTAAAAATTAGGCCAAAGTATACCTTTTACTTCTCTAAGTTTGCATGAAATCTCATTTTAATCCCATAACTTTACAAAGTGTATTTTAGTTCTATAATTTTAAAACTGTGAGTGCCTATAGCAGAAAACGCTGACTCAATGACTTAAGTGATGACTATATAGCTAACAAAACACATTTATATTTTTTATAATGTAATTTAAATTTATTGATTAATTTTGTAAAAAATACCATAAATGATTTTTTTATAATGTAATTTAAATTTATTGTTTAAATTGTTAAATCAGCATTTCCTGTTAGTGAAATTAACGTTATTAAATTATAAGATTAGAAGTACACTTATAAAGAAAGGGCTAATATAAAATCTCATAATAAATTATAGGATTAAAAGTATAGTTAAGCCTAAAAATTAATAAAGATTATATAATGAAAGCTTTGTTTATAATATAGTAATATACTGAACATTAATTTTATTTAAAAACTTCTAAATTACACTAAGCTTCTAGGTTTTTAGCAGTGACATTTAAGTCTATATTGCTTTTATCAACCAAATGCCAAAGTTCTTCCAAGGTAAAAACTAAATAGGACATTTTTTTTAAAGAAAAACCATTTTAGAATAATGGTTTTTTAGATCAATTTTAATTTGACCCTTAGTTAAAAAAAACCGAAGACACACCCTCGTCTCTGGTCGATAGCATAGCCACCCTCTAGCCTAAGTGTCTTTTTGGGATCAAGGTGGTGGAGTTGGGACTTGATCCCAACAACCCTTGATCTCAGGAGAGCTTGATTACCATTGAGCCACCATTGCTTTTCAATAATGTAATTAAAAATAATACATAAATTAACTATTAAACCTTGATCACATATGATTTACTACCTGTATAATGCAATTACCTACACTTCAATAAAAATTTTCCATAATAACAATGCAATTGATAACCATTTTTTTGCAGTTCTCAAAATTGTTAAAATAAATGAATTATTATGGCGATTTATTACGTTTGTAAAGTTATTTGCTAGACTTCAATATATATTCTACTCTATGAGTAATGCAATGGACAATTACTTTTTCCAAATCTCAAAATTATTTAAATAAGTGAAACATTCCTCCCCACTTCCTCTCTCCCACTCTACCCCCAACAAAGCCCCCCATCGTGTTTCGCCGGCGCTTCTCTCTCTCTCGACCCAACATTCCCAAAACACCCATCTTGCCCAACAAAATCCCCATCGTGCTAGTCCTCCTAAGTTTCCCAAAAGCCTTCCTCGTTGCTGCCTCATCAAAGCCTGAATCGCATCTCATCCTCACTATACTCGTCTCCTCCAAGCCGACATTGATTGCCACATGGCACACACACACACACACACACACACACACACACACACCCATTTTTCTTCTTTTACTGTTTTTTTCTTCGTTTAAACATCGACTGTTACTAGCCTCCGTCGCATCTGCTCCAGCTTCGAATCTCTTCCCAAGGTTCCCTTCTGTTCTTTTGATTTTGAATTCGTCAATTTTGAAGCTTTTTGTTTGTTTTAATTACTTTTTTTCCCCCTTGAATCTAGAGTGAATCAGGCGCCTCCATTGTTGGTGATCTTCTCGATTATTTAAACGAGTCCTGGACTCAATTCTATGCTATGGGTAATCCAATTTCTCTTTTTTGTTCATGTTATTATATGTGTTCAGCTAGAATATGTGGTTTTTTGTTTAAATGTTTATTTTGCACTACGGTGTGTCATTGCCCATCCTAATTGAGTTGGTGTCACGAAGAAAATTGCATAATTTGAGAATTTGTCGCTTTCGCCCTATATTATCGTTTGAATTAATTCACTTTTAAGATTTATTAACTTGTCATCCTAATCATAAGTTCTTAAAATAAACATAAGCAAACTCAATGTATTTTTATATAGGCGACTATATTATAATATGGTTTCATTTACAACTTATATTTTTCATATAGCTGAAGCAAAACGAAAATTAATTGTTGCTAGCTTTGCTGTTGGTGAAAAGTAAGTGAACTTCTCATCGGTAGAAAGTATTGGACTTCCTATTATAAGAAAAACGAATTCAGTAGGCTTCTTTGATAATTTCCCTGGTTTGTCTTGATTCTTCTTGTGTAATTAGTGGCTTCATTCTTTGTCACAACTTCAGATTTGGGCTTTGGTAATTTTCCTATTTAGGAAGATGTTCTGTGCCTTATCATGTGGGGAGGTTATAATTTGGAATAGTTTAGTCGCTAGTTATAGTTCTAATATGGAATAACTTATTAGCTCGTTGTAATTCTAATACGGTATAACTTAACAGCTAAAATATTTAGAAAATTATCTTGTTTATGCTTTCATTTCTCATTGATTCCGTTTATCACTTGAACTATGAATATGCGGAGGCTATTTGGTCTTCCGAGAATATTATTGTGATTCAATCTAAATGCCTCAAATAATCAAAGAAACTGCTTTGGGGTATGTGATTGGAATAGTGTGTATATGTTTATTGGTGTTGAATTAGTAATGGTATGATTTTGTATTTACTGAATTTAAATTATTTTTGGATGTCATATTTACAGGGGGGAACTTTGCCAAATTTTCGTAAAAAACTGCTTGAAGTAAAGTTAAGTGTATAGCATGCCTATTTTTTCACAAGTTACTGAGCTAAACTTGACTAATTTGTTGGAAATGGCATAGATTTAATAGAATGGATCGTAGTTGGATGTATGCATTGAGAACCAGTAAAGAATATCAAATGGAGGTGGAAGAATTTTTTAAATTTGCCAAAAGAAACATGCCTAGTAAGAATGGCATGTATCTTTGCCCTTCTGTGAAGTGTACAAATGTTGATCATAAGAGCGTTGATGATATAAGGGATCACCTTCTTTGTGATGGTATCAACCTCCGTTATAAGAAGTGACTTTGGCATGAGGAATTGGGAAGAACCATACATACATGCATGTCACAAAATGTAAAAGCAGTGGTAGATGATTTTTGTGATGATGGAATGGATGACATGATCCAGACATTGGGGCGGAGTCATTTTCTTTTGTTGACGAGTTTGACAACTTGCGGAGTTATGCAGAGACATCGATGTTCTTGGGTTGTACTTGTAACACCCCAAAATTTAAAAAATAGATATAAAGAATTATTTAAGCTTTTGGGAATATTATTTAAATATTAAAAAGCATTAAAAATAAATTTATGATGTTTTATATATTTGTAATAATTTTTAAAGCTTATTTTGTTCAGAAAATAAAGGAAAAATAATTAGAAGATAAAATTTAATCTTCAAAAAGAATTAGTAAGGAAATATTTAGATACTTGGAGTATTGTTTAAATTTTAAAAAGTCATATAAATAAATTCAGAAATTAAAGCATATCTAGAGAAATTATTTTTAGAGTAAAATAAGATTAAATTGAAAGGGAAATAGTAATTAAAATTTGTAAAGAAGGGTAAAATGGGAAAGAGAAAATAAAAATGGCAATATCTGTCCCTAGTTCAAAATATCTTCAGTTGTAAAAGAAGGGATAAAAGGGTAAATCACTTAATTAAAATAGGGTTAAGGGTAAAAAATATACATGTGTTTTTGTCAAAAGTTCATCCAGTACCAAATGTTATGTTTTGGACCAAAAATACACATGACCTTTCAAATTGGATCAAAAATACACATCTACAGTTAAATTAGAGTAAAAAATACGCATATAATTTTGTAAAAAGGTTCATCTAGCACCATGCGCTTTTTTTCGGAATATTACTGTAAATGTGATTTTTGATCCAATTTGAAAACTTATGCGTATTTTTGTCCAAAAAAAAAACATTTGGTGCTGGATGAATTTTTGACAAAATCATATATGTATTTTCGACCCTTAACCCATTAAAACATCAACTCTTCCTTATCCTTTTATTATATACACCCACGTGTTCCATTCCTTCTCCCTTCACTCTTCACTCTCTCTCTCTCTCTCTCTCACTCTCCTCCCTCTGTTCTTTGAGTTCTACTGGCGACCGACGGCTTCAACGGCGAAGAACGGTGGTGGGAGGCGGTGAAAATGTACGGGAAGCTAGCTTTGGCTTTAGGTAAACCTCCTTCCTTTGGTTTCTCTCTCTTTTGGGTTCGATTGAGCAAGTTTGAAGGAGCAATTGATTTGGATTTTGGTGTTTCTAGGGTTCCTAAATCCGTTAAAATGAAGTTTAGGCTTCGAATTCAACGATTTAGGGAGTGATTTTGAGTAATAAACCAAGTTTGATCAATTTTCTTCAAGAGCCCTAAATCGGGTACTATTCATCCGCCTCTGTTCTTGAAAATTTCTGAACAAACATTGATTGAAACCTAAATTAAGTGTGATGTTGTTTCTTTCTTTTTTGTTTTTAATGTCACATTTTTAAATAAGTGACGTTAATTGGTGACATAAAAAGGGCTTTTTGTAGTAGTGCTTGCATGTTTAATTTATGAGATTTTTGGAAGCGTCACTGCCAACAAAAGAAAGGGGAAGTGACGAATTTATGTTCAATAGTGAAGGATTTAATCTACTTGTTTTAGTAGCTTGAATGATGTTAGTTAATAATTGTTCAATTCCCTTTTTCCTTGCTGCCCTGTTCATTCGAATTTCTTGCCTCTGTGCCTTCATATTTCTTGTTCTTTTCCCTCTTTCTTGTTCAGATCGATGAAAAGGAAGAAAAGTAATTGTGATGTTGAATGTACTAGATGTTTTTGCTGTTGAGTTTTTGGATTTCTGAAATACCTATTTGTCTTTTTGTTTCAATGATTTTCTGCTTGCTTGGCCTAAGCCAAAATGCTGCTCTGTTTAGTGTAATTTAAATATTTTCTGTATTGTTTGGTTGTCTCTGCTCTGCTTGGCTGATATGATAGTAAAATGAGGAAAAATTTGATGTTTAAGGGTGTAGAGATTTATGGTTACTTTGAATTAAAGTTGTTATTTTGTTCTTTGTTGTTACTTGTAATTTGATTCTGATCTTCTTCTTGTTCTTCTCTGTTCTGACAATTTATTTTTGTAATGTTGGCAAATGGTTATTAAATGAAGGTAAAATTAGAACATAATGAAAATAAGATAGTGCATGTTGAATTCATATGCTTAGAGAGGATTCAATAGTTTTTCTTCCCCTGTTCTCTATCCAATTCGGTGAAGAGAAATTTAATTGATGATTTATGGTTGATTTTTCCTCTGCTTCTGGTTCTGTTCATTGGTGGCTGAAAAGGATTTTGGAGATTTTAGAAGTTGATTTTGTTTTCTTTTCTGCCCTGCTCTGTCCTTCGGGTTTCTTGTTCTTTTCCCCTGTTTGTGCGATTTCTGATTGCTTGGAAGAGGTAATAGAGTTGTTATGTTGTTGCATGTTTAATGTAGGATTGCATGTGAAACTTAATTTTCTTCTTTCTTGCTCTGTTTTGTGATAGCTGAATTTGTGGCTTGATATTTCTTTGGTTTTGATATGTCTGAAATCAGGGGAGTTGATATTGTGTGTGTGAAGCATTATTTTGTGATAATAGGATTAAAAAGAGGGTCTTGAAAATAGAATGGGAAGCTTAACTATAGGGGGCAAGATATTATTCTTGAGACATATATGTGATTATAGAAGTTGTAACCAAAGGAAGAAGATTGAGTTTAAATAATACTTAAGGGTATATGATGTGATTATTATTTTAATTCAACTGTGGTGCTCCGTTATTGTTTAAAGAGATGGAATAAGTTCAAAGTGCCAATCTATGATTAAGGAATTTCAATTAGTTTGCAATTGTTCAAAACTGAAAAATTTAGTGTAAAGTGATTACAGAGGTTATTTGGTGAACAAGCTTGTGCTCGCCAGTGAGTTGCACGGGGAGCATCTGATTTAATGCGTAAATGAAAAGTTACGAAAAAAATGCGTACAAGTTAACGTAAGAAACTGGTTAGTAGTAATTTGTATACAATGATATGTAATAAACCCCCGGGAAAAAATTAGGTCATGTGGCAGCTTAATGCGAACGTGAATAAGAAGCAACTGAAAAACGGGGGAAATTTCATGTAATGGTAAAATTTAGCAGCTGACATTCCTGAAAACCTCCCTATAGACAACATTGGTTGTTTGGTTGGCAACTCCTTTGACTCCACTAGGAATAACTATTTTGAGACCATCCATACTCTTTACCCTGAACAATTAATTATGGTGATTTTCTAAAATTTCGACTTCGGTTGTGACCGAAGTTCATCATGTGAAAGAACTGTAAGTTTGAGTAATCGATTATAGGTACTGTTTATTATATAGGACTTGATTATTAAAGAGTATATTAATTACCTTATGAAATGGTTGGTGATAAATTTAAATTGTTTTCTGTTCAAGGTCCTTAAATGTTAGTAGGTAATTCAAGGTATGGTATTTGAAAGGGTTAAATTATATGAGTATTGTGAATTTCAATGGTAAAAGAAGACTAAAGTAATGGAACTAATGCATAAACAAGATTTGATTGTTATATTATTGTTATTTTAATTAAGGTATGACTATGTTAAGAATCCAAAAATCATCATAATTTGCTGCTGCTTGAAATGTTCAAAAATACAAGGGGGTTAATAATTATGTTCAAAGTATGTCAAGGGTGGTATGTTAATATCTTTGGTAATGATTGAAAGTTTTAAGTTGATTTAAAGTAGTAACACCCCAAATTTTAGAAAATAGAAAATAAGGATTTATTTAAGGTTTTGGGGTGTCATTGAGAAATTAAAAAGCCTTATAAATAATTTATAAGGCCAGGCGTATTTTTAATAATTTCAAAGCTTATTTTCTTCATTAATTGAGGAAAAATAATTAGAAGATAAAATTAAATTTTCAAAAGAAGAAAATAAGGAGATGAATTTTAATATAAGAATTTTAGGTAAATCATTTTGAGACTTAAAGTAAATTATGGTGGAAGAATGTATCTAATTGGATACAAGGATTTAATTTTAGAAATT
The DNA here is from genome assembly GCA_037074515.1 of Mimosa bimucronata. Classification (NCBI taxonomy): domain Eukaryota; kingdom Viridiplantae; phylum Streptophyta; class Magnoliopsida; order Fabales; family Fabaceae; genus Mimosa; species Mimosa bimucronata. The sequence continues at coordinate 12,755,687 of CM073446.1, forward strand.
ATTTACAAGAAGGGACTAAACTGAAAAAAATAGCAAAAAGTGGATTTCAGGGATTAAATCGAAAAGACGAAAGTTTTAGGAGTCAGAACTTGAATTTCCCCCCTCATCTCTTGTATAATACTCTCCCTCCTTCCTTCTCTATTCCGTCTTCCCTCTCTCTCTCTCTCTCTCTCTTTGTTCCTTCTTCATTTTCTCTCATCTCTCTCGGGCTCTCTCTGATTCCAGCGTGGCCGTCGATCTCGACGGCAGGATTCCGGCGATCGGAGGCTCCAATGACACATGCAAGGGCGGATTTGAGTTCAGGTGAGTCTCCTCTTTCCATTCCCACCATCTGTTTCTTCGATTAGTGTTGTTTTTGAGAGAGGTCCGGTTTGGGCTTGGGGCTTTCAAGAGTTTTATACCAATTAAAAGGAAGTTTGAGCTTTGTTTTAAAGGTTTCCTGAAGAAATTTGAGTTGTATGAAAGATTTTGGTCGAAGACCTAACCTTCTGTTTTTGCTGCTGTTCACCTTCGAGTTTTGACAGATTTCGACCCAAAACTACCTAAAAGCTTGATTAAAATTAGTTAGAAGTAAGATATAACTAGGCATGTTCGATTGCATGTGAGTTTTTGCTGAGCTGTTGGAATTTTCGAAATTTCCAATGTATTCCTTTGTTTGGTTCGATTTTCTGTTTTGTATGGATGTGGTTGATAATTAAATGAGTAAAAGATGATAGAAATATGATAGAATTAATATAGAGTCATGAATGTGGATTTTCTGTGGTGTGTGAAAAAAAATGAGATTGTTGATTTGTATGCTCTGTTTTTCGGTGAGTGGATGCTTAAGTTTCTTTTAGTAGGTGATATATGAAATTATGAAATTGATGTTCTGTTTTGGTGCAAGTTTCTGTCGGGAAGTTGTATTGGATTTCAAATGATGAAATTAACTCTAATTCATACATATAAGATGGCATGAATGGTTAGGGATTTTGGCTGAAATAAACACTTTTTAGATAAATACATACATATGATGTTAAGTTGATTTTAGGAGTTTTAAGACTTATCTATCTATGTAGAAATTCTGAATCTTTTTTTTTTTGAATGATGATTTGTGCAGTTTTCAATTTGAATTATTGGAGAAGATGGGCAATAAGTAAATCTGATTGAAAATTAGCTCTTTAAGCTCTAGGATGTAAAAAGGAGTGTAGGTGCTGTTTGGGATTTAATGGTTTTAAGATTCGTCTTGGTAGAATGGCCGAATGATTAAGTTAGAGGGATTGTAAATGGTCTTTGGTTAAAAAGAATGTAACATGTTAAGCTAGCTTCATATGGTTTAGTGAATGATATTCTTCAATTGGTAAGTGGTAATACATGAGACAGAGGATAAGGTGGATATTGATTGAAGTAAAACGTGATGGCTCTGGCTCTGCATATTTAAAAACATTGTGAGGCTTCAAAATATACTTGCTATAGAATGCTAGACTTGATTCCTGCTTTATTTCATGAATTCCTTTCTTGAATGTGAATTTAAAAATGAAAAATCAGATTGGTTAATATTAGGATCAGATTGAGATTGAGGTTTATTCAAGGTAGTCAAATTCATCAGATGCCTTAGCTTATGCCTTTGAGCAATAGGCACTGGAAAAGTGTTCTTATCAGTGAAGAAAAACATTTTAGTAAAGGAAAGAAGTTGATTTGCCTAATAAATTAACTCTTGCATAATAATGGATAATCATTATTTATTTTCCTTCTAGTAAAGTTTTGAATGCTGCATCAAATTTTATTTCTTCTTTGTGACAGAACTGACAATGTGGGTGTTTAAGGAATAAATGGGAGACATCTATTTTCACTTGTACAGTTTGGAAGATTCATTTGAACCACGATTTTTAAATTAATTAGAATGGTATTGTTGTTGTATTGTTAATTGATTTCAATGTGTTATTTGGTGGAACGTTGTAAGATTTTTATAATTTCACTATCATGAAAATCTTATTGCTTGAAAGACTTTGAAGTTCGAAATGTTTTTTGTCTACTGTGATTCTCTCAGATTAAGCTTTATGAACTTCTACACATTTACAAAATAACTTTCCTAAGCAGCCTTATTTTCTGAGTTATTCACCAAAGAGCCACTTGCAGGAAGAACTTACAGAAATAGATGATTTATTTCCATTATGTTTGTATTATGTGTGTTTGATTTAATTATACTAAGCTTGTGGGAATAAAATTTATTAAAGTTTAAAAATCTGATTTGAAACATTTCTGGTTTATTCTTCTTAATGCTGAATCTTGGAGATAGATGATTTAAAAATGGTTCTTAAAGCCTGAAATTTTTAGAATTATAATTGGTTATGGCTTAAGAAATGTTTACTCAGTTTGGATATGGCAGAATGGTATGAACTAAGAGGTTTGATAACAGTAATGCTTGAGAAATTGAAGTTGAAAACACTGCTTTGTAATCTTTAGATGTTGAGCATTGTTAAGCTGTTCAATGGTAGTGAATATATTGGTCAGATGGTTTCATGGATTAAATAATGTCCTGGGAGTCGATAAATGTGTTAGATATTGTAAGCATACAATATTTGTTGTTGATGGTTTTTATTCTTGTGTAAGCTATAAAAGATTGTTAAATAGATATGTTTAAAGAATGAGTTAAATACTAAGGCTAGAAATTGTAATACAATGAAAAGAACGCTGTCTACAAATTTAGTAAGGTTCGAGTGTATCAAAGTTAAAAATATTGAAATTATGTAAGTAATAGATTAAAGATGTTGATTTGCCCATGATTGCATTGATAATTGATTGAGGTTTGGATAATAACAAGAAGTACATATATTAACTTACTCTTATTTTAATATGATATGTAGATAGGTTTTGATATTGGTATGAGTTCACCAAGACAGTGGAAAGTAAAGGATCTGGTTCAGGAAATAGCTCTGGTATTTAGGTAGTAGTTTAATTCATTATATAAAGTTTTATATATATAATTTTGTAAAATCTGTTGCAATAAATGAGCATTATTCCTGTTATGATATGGATGATATTTATGGAGTACTCCAAGGCCTAGGTGGGTCGCTCCCCCTTTGCCAGTAAATTCCTATAACCGTGAGGGTTATTGAGTAGCTGTGAGGGCTACAAGTAAATTCCTATAACCGTGAGGGTTATTGAGTAGCCGTGAGGGCTATAATTGGAAAATCCTGCAGGTATTGGGATAAAAGGATAAATGCTTTCATTATATGCACAGATTTATAAAGTTGATGTATAAGTATATATATAAGTGCACACATGATATGAAATAAACTGCTACTGAGATTTTCAATCTCACTGTTTTTCAAAACGTTTTCAGTATAGCAGAATGGGAGTAGCTAGCTGGGAAAGAAGTAAGGTAATGTGAAGGGGCAGGAATGCCTGCTTTGTCTTGTACCCTGTAGGTAGTTACTCTAGGAACCTATTTACCTGTGTATGTTGTATGATTAAATAATTAAGACAAGTTGGAAGCTTGTCTAGTAATTAATATATATATAATTGCATATGTAGATATACCCTTAATAAATAATAGAATTACATACCCATGTAAGAGGGTTATCAATCGAGATAACCCGCCAATATATTAGTATAGTAAGAGAGGTGTAAATAGATAAATAGAACATAATCTAAAGAATATGTAAATATAGTGTAAGGGATTTGAATCCCCAAACATTATAATTTGAGTTATTTTAATTGTTTTAATAACCACTTTATTTTATTGAAAGTTTAAAGATATTCCAATTTGTTCGAAAATCCCATTTGAAAGAAAGGAAATTTGATTTATACTTTGGAAAGAAAAAGTTTTAAATTTTTCGTATTTTTGGGCTTCTGGAATTAAGAAGTGGTTATAAATCAATTAAAATACTATAATATAGTAGTAAAAATTTAGGTGTTGCAGAAGATGTTCTGTGCCTTATCATGTGGGGAGGTTATAATTTGGAATAGTTTAGTCGCTAGTTATAGTTCTAATATGGAATAACTTATTAGCTCGATGTAATTCTAATACGGTATAACTTAATAGCTAAAACATTTAGAAAATTATCTTGTTTATGCTTTCATTTCTCATTGATTCCGTTTATCACTTGAACTATGAATATGCGGAGGCTATTTGGTCTTCCGAGAATATTATTGTGATTCAATCTAAATGCCTCAAATAATCAATGAAACTACTTTGGGGTATGTGATTGGAATAGTGTGTATATGTTTATTGGTGTTGAATTAGTAATGGTATGATTTTGTATTTACTTAATTGAAATTATTTTTGGATGTCATTGACAAATATCCTATTTGTAATGCTTTTACATGCCTAATTTGAGGGAATTAACATGATTAAGATGCAAGTTTGGTCCAATAATGCTTAAGTGAATATCTTAAACTCTCAAGTGAAATGAGTATAAAATTAGGATTAATTAGCCATAATTGTAGATTAATTACATTGATTAGTTTATAGGGCTATTTGATTCTTGTTTAGTCTTGTTTCCACTTGTAGGGTCGTTCAGGACCAAAAGATCGGACCCGGGATGAAGAAAAAAGGCCAAACAAAGAGGCAGAACTGAAGACACCTCGCCGCGGCGGACAGACGGTGAGAACGTCCCCATTTTGGCAGAGAAGACATGGGCTCGCCGTGGCTTCACCGCGGCGAGAAGGCCCCCAGAGTTCCAGAGAACAACACACGAAGCCGCGGCGAAGTGGACGGCGAAGTACGTTCTGCAGAATTTTTCAGTCGCGAATTTCGGGCCTGTTTTGGGTCCAACTTGATACCCACTCACTTGACCCGACTTAGGGAAGATAAAACACGAAATACACACTCCCTTAGGGCAGATTTGGCCCCTAATTTCACACCCCAAGCCCTAGCTCTCTCTTCTCTCTTCTCCATCTTCATCTTCTTCATCTTTCTTCCTTCTTCCATGGATTCCACACCTTCCTTCCTTCTTGTTGGTTCCTCCATGAAGAGTAGCTGCTGGGCTCCACCATTCTTGGTGGTGAGAGCCAAGGGATGAGCTTGAAACTTCAATAGGGGAGTTTTCCTAGTTCTAATCCTTTCCCATTTGTTGTATTTATGCTTTTCTAGGTTTCTAGGGTTGCATTTATGACATTTTGGTGGGTTGTATTAATGGCTATTGCATTTGGTTGAGGTGCATTTATGGCACTTAGTTGGATGCATTTATGACATTAGGGTTAGAACTTATGTTTGTATTTATGTTGTTTCCTTCTTGTATAATGCTTGACATTGCTACTTATTAGCTTTGAGTTTAATGAAATTTATGGGTTCATAGTTTTGTTATTCTCTTAGTAAAAATTATGTGCTAATGCAAGGTGGCTTGGTTAGTGGATTAAGAGTGTTAAGCTATTTGCTTGAAGGAGATGGCATAAGAATTAATTGGTTGTGTTGAGAAATTGGGCAAACACTCTCTAGGTCCTAATTTATTGTATGGGTGGCCATCAATAGATTAGGGTTTAGAGAGAAATTTAGAGCAATTATGGGATGGCCCATATTGTGGATTTAAAGTCTTGCATAATCAATTATTTCTTGATTTTGAACTTAATCAACTTGGGTTAAACTAAGTAATGTGCGGGGTTCCGGCATTAATTAAGTTAACCCAAGCCTAGCCTAGAGGGGTTCCTCTAGGGTTCTTTAGAAATCAAACAAACTCCCCGAAAACCTTTTGAAGCAATGATTCCCAAGTTCAGTGGCAGAATCAGCCACTCCTTGCTTTTGATTCCTCGCCGTCACCTCGCCACGGCGAAGAGACGGCGAGCTCCACCTGTGTCATCCTCTGTTTTTGCTGACTTTTGCTATTCTCTGATCATTCCTGCTGCATATACACCTCATACTCACACCTTATTCGTACATACACACTTCATACACTTCCATACATCACATACCATTCACTCTTACTTGAGTTTTGTACATTCTAAGTCTTAGTTGCTGCTGATAGTCCACTTGTTGTCTGTGCCTTGTGTGACTCAACTTTGACTTGCTTTTGATTTCTTCTACTTGTTTATATCCCATTGTGCATGCCTAGAGGGAGAGGTAGAAGGAGAAGAGGATCAAACCTTCCATCCTTAAACCTTGGGATTGAGCCACATCTTAGGAGAGCCAATCAAGGAGGCCCCTCTAGCCCTATTTTAGAAGAGTCCTTTTCTGGGGAGTCTAGCAGTCCCTCTCATTCAGACACTGAAACCGCCATCCATATAGAAATACCCCTAGATATTCCTATGGCTCAGAGACCACCACCTAATGGCAATAATGGAAACAATGGTGAGGGTGAGGGAGTAGGAAACAATGACATCCCTAGGAGGCGTAGTATTAGGGAAGTTACCTCAAGTGGTGTCACAAACGACCCATTCCAAACTGCATATCATGCTTTAAATGCTGATTTTGAAATTAAAGGACCATTGATTGCAGCGTTGCCTCATTTTGCAGGATTGGAAGGGGAGGATGCATATGGCCATCTATATGGGGTCTACCTTGCCTGCACAAGCATGAAACCAGCTGGGGCAAATATTGATGATGTGCAGTTGAAAGTCTTTCATTTATCGCTGGATGAAAAGGCCAAGGAGTGGTTCCGACTTTTGCCTAGGCATGATGAGAACGCCCTTACTTCTTGGGCTAATTTGAGAAGGGCATTTCTGGAGCATTACTTCCCAAATGTCAAGACTGAGGATCTGAAGAAGGATATCTACTCCATCAGACAAGATCCTCCTGAAAGTTTCTATGAGTATTGGTGCCGGTTCCAAGAGCTGTTAGCCAAGTGCCCCCATCACCAGATTATAGATGAACAGTTGATTCAATATTTTCACAAGGGGCTCTTGCCTAATGAGAGAGGCATTAAGGATGCTAGTGCCGGTGGTTCTTTGGAAGATTTACCCGCCGCAGAAGCTTGGGCTATGATTAAACTGAGAGCCAAAAACACCCAACAATACAACAGAAGAGGTTCCAAAGGGGTGTTTGAGTTGAGCTCCAACCCACAACAAACAAGGAGGCTGGATTCTTTAGAGGCCAAGGTGGATACTTTGAGTTCCCAACTTACTTCTCAGCTTGCTTTCATTACTTCTGAGTTGAGGAACCTTAGCATGCAGCAGTGTGCTCCCACTTCCTCTACCTCCAAGGCCTTAGTTGCACCAAGTTGTGAGCATTGTGGTTCAGTGATGCATATCAGTAGCCTTTGTCCTAATGAGCCGGCGGATGTCAATGCCATGTACCAGGGGAGGTCCAGCTCTAATCCCAACCAAAAATGGGATCCCCACAACAACACTTACAATGAAGGGTGGAGGTCACACCCAAATTTCCGGTGGAGAGACAACAATAATTCCATGACTAGTTACAAGGGCCAATCTTCTTCTTCCCCAAGGACCTTGGTTCCCCAAGATTCACCAAGAGGGGACGATTCATGTGATAGAATTCTCAAGAGCATACAGAGGATGCATGAGGATATGAATGCTCGCAACGATGCGAGGTTTGCATCTCTTGAGTCTAAGATGGAGCAATGGGAAACCAGAACTACAAACCTTCAATCCTTTGTGACCCAATTGTCGGATGGTTTAAGCGACAAGCAAGCAAGGACAAGTGGAGCTTCTTCCTCTAACACTGTGATTAACCCAAAGTCCCTCAATGCCATCACCTTAAGAAGTGGCAAGAAAGTTAAATTCCAAGGCCTTGATGGTGATGAGTCCGATGTTGATGAGGAGATTGTTTGTGATAGACCGCCTTTGGGTATGGGAGAGTATTCCAACTCTAAGACTATTGAAGAGAGCTCCTTGCCAGTGCCGACCCCTCTGGTCCAAAGTGAGAGCAAAGAAGAGAAAAAGCTCCTAGCTACCCCACCTTCCACAAGAAGAAAGAGAGGAGTTCGCTTTGAAACACAAGAATCACCCAACCAAGAGCCACAACAAAAAGGTAAAGAGGTAAAAGTTTCTGACCTTCCTTTTCCTCATTCATACTTGGCTAGTAAAAAGGTTGTGGAGGATAAGTGTGATAAAGAGATGTTTGATATGTTTAGTAAAGTTGAAGTGAACTTACCTCTTCTTGATTTGATTAAGAAAATGCCCAAGTCGGCAAAATTTTTAAAAGATTTGTGCACCAACAAGAGGAAATACAAGCATAGTGAAAGAATCCAACTGGGGTCTAATGTGAGTGCTTTGTTTAAACCACAACTACCTTTAAAATGCAAAGACCCGGGTTCTTACACTATCCCTTGTATTATAGGCAAGACCACCATTTCAAATGCTTTACTAGACCTTGGTGCTGCGATAAATGTCATGCCTTCCTCTATTTTTGAGTCATTGGGTACCCAATTCATTCAGGACACAAGTGTGGTTCTCCAACTTGCGGACCGAACAATTACGTATCCAAAAGGCATTTTGGAAGATATTTTGGTGCAAGTAAAAGGGCTTGTTTTTCCGGCCGATTTCTATGTCCTAGACATGACTAGTGACAACCCTAGTGATAGTACTTTGATTCTTGGCCGACCTTTCCTTAGGACGGCCGAAACCATCATTGATATGAAATAAGGTACAATCACTATGGGGACTGGTGACCAAGAGGTCAAATTTCTGTTTTCTGAGACCATGCGCAATGCTAGTGATGATTGTACTTATTTAGGCATTAGCGCAATTTCTTGTGTGGATGATGAGATTGATGAAATTTGTGATTCTACATGGTTTGATTCGATTGAGCATGTTGAGCCATCCCCCATTACTTCTTCCTCCCATACATCTTTGTGTTGTGCATGTGTTGGTGATGTGAAATGTGTTGATTGCATTGAGATTGATGATTACCTTTCCACATCACATGATTTGGATGAGTTTACATGCTTAGTTGATACTTTATCTCCTTACCCCACACCCAATGGTCTTGGGAAAGTTTCTTCTGATTGTGACGCAGGTTCTGCTGACCCCATAGCTTTATCTATGGTGGATACTTGCTCACCTTTAGGAAGTGGAGAAATTACAGCATTGGTAGATGCACCCGTATCTCCTTCCTCACTTTGTGATGACACAACTTTGCCAGTTGCTGCACTTGAGCTTCAGGAATTGGTACCGTCTGTGGTAAAACCCCCAATTGTGGATCTCAAACCCTTACCTCCTAACTTGAAATATGCATTTCTTGCTGATTCTGATAAATTGCCTGTGATTATTTCAAGTGCTTTGTCTGATGTTGAGGAGGGTAGACTTGTTTCTCTTCTTAGGTCTTATAGGGGTGCAATTGGGTGGTCTCTTGCTGACATTCCAGGGATCAATCCCTCGGTTTGTACACATAGGATCCTTTTGGAGGAGGGTTCTAAGCCTAGTCGGCAACCACAGAGGAGACTGAATCCTCTCATTCTTGATGTTGTGAGGAAAGAAATAGCTAAGCTCCTGAGTGCTGGGATCATTTATCCCATTTCTGATAGTGAGTGGGTGTCACCGGTACAAGTAGTACCGAAGAAGAGTGGAATTACCGTTGTCCGGAGTGACAACGATGAGCTAATTCCTACCAGAGTCCAGAATTCGTGGAGAGTTTGTATAGATTATAGAAAGCTCAATTCCTCGACTAGAAAGGACCACTTTCCCTTGCCTTTTATTGATCAAATGCTTGAGAGGATCTCTGGTAAGTCTCACTACTGCTTTCTTGATGGTTTCTCCGGGTACTTTCAAGTACCAATTGCACCGGAGGACCAAGAAAAAACCACCTTCACATGTCCTTTTGGTACCTTTGCTTACCGTAGGATGCCTTTTGGACTTTGTAATGCTCCTGGTACTTTTCAAAGATGCATGATGTCCATTTTTAGTGATCTGTTGGAGCATAACATGGAGGTGTTTCTGGATGATTTCACTGTTTATGGTTCTAGCTTTGATGAATGCCTCTCTAGTTTAGAACTTGTTTTGAAAAGATGTTTGGAAAAGAACTTGGTTTTAAACTATGAGAAGTGTCATTTCATGGTAGATAGTGGCATTGTTTTAGGTCACTTGATCTCCCAAAAGGGGATTGAGGTTGACAAAGCTAAAATTGAAGTTATTGCATCTTTGCCCTATCCCACCAATTTGAAAGAAGTTAGATCATTTTTGGGGCATGCGGGGTTCTATAGGCGTTTCATTGCTAATTTTTCCAAAATTGCCTTACCCCTTTCATCTTTGCTAAAAAAGGATTATGATTTTGTTTTTGATGATAAATGTAAGCATGCCTTTGATACTTTGAAATCCTCCTTGATTACTCCTCCCATTATTAGTGCACCCAATTGGCAAGTACCCTTTGAGCTTTCATGTGATGCATCTAATTCTGCGGTAGGAGCCATGCTTGGTCAGAAAGTTGACAAGGTCCCTAGGGTCATTGCATATGCATCTAGGACGCTTGATTCCGCACAAGTTAATTACACCACTACTGAAAAAGAGTTGTTTGCTATAATTTTTGCACTTGACAAGTTTAGACAATATTTGATAAACTCTTCTGTGGTAGTATACACTGACCATGCAGCTGTGCGGTATTTGTTTCAAAAGCCCCAGTCTAAGGCTAGACTGCTGAGATGGGCTCTCTTGATGCAAGAATTTGATGTGAGAATCAAGGGTCGGGCTGGAGCTGAAAATCATGTGGCTGATCATTTGAGCCGCTTGCCTCCCGATACAAGGGGAGTTGATTCTTCTGATCTTTGCATTGATTCTTTTCCTGACTCTGCTTTATTTGCCTTGGCCACTGTTGAGCCTTGGTATTCTCATATTGTGAACTACCTAACCGCTGATGTGGTTCCCTCTTCCTTGTCTCATTTCCAGGTCAACAAATTGAAGAGGGAGGCCAAGTACTACATCTGGGATCCACCCACTCTGTGGCGCATTTGTAGTGACCAGATCATCCGCCACTGTGTCCCAAATGATGAGATTCACTCTATCCTTACTCATGCTCATTTTTTATCTTGTGGTGGCCATTTTAGTGCCAAAAAGACTGCTAGGAGAGTGTTAGAGTGTGGATTTTTCTGGCCTACCTTATTTAGAGACGCATTTATTTATTGTAAGTCTTGTGCGAAATGTGAACAGTTTGGGAGTTGGGGTAAGAGGCATGAAATGCCTATGAGGCCCATGCACTTTTATGAGGTTTTTGATGTGTGGGGCATTGATTTTATGGGACCTTTTCCCCCTTCCTGTGGATTTACTTACATTTTTCTTGCAGTAGATTATGTGTCTAGATGGGTTGAGGCAATCCCAACTAGGAAAGATGATGCTGCTACTGTTTCTAGATTTTTACGTTCTCATATCTTTTGGAGGTACGGCATTCCTAGGGCTATCATCAGCGATCAGGGGACACATTTCTGCAACCGGATCATCCAGTCCCTCTTTGCCAAGTATGGAGTCACTCACAAAGTCGCTACACCTTACTATCCCCAGACCAATGGGCTAGCTGAAGTTTCGAACCGGGAGGTGAAGTGCATTCTTGAGAAGATAGTGAAGCCATCTCGCAAAGACTGGAGTGATCGATTGGAAGAAGCTCTTTGGGCATATAGGACGGCCTACAAGTCGCCTATTGGGACATCACCCTTTAGAGTTGTCTATGGGAAGTCCTGCCATCTACCTATGGAGTTGGAACACAAGTCTTACTGGGCTATCAAAGCCTGCAATGCCGATTTGGAGTCTTCTTTGACCAATCGGATGATGCAACTCCAAGAGCTTGAGGAATTACGGTTGCATGCCTATGAGAATGGGCTAATCTACAAGGATCGGTTGAAGATGATGCATGATAAGCACATCATGAAGAAGAACTTCAAAGAAGGGGACAAGGTGATGATGTTTAAAGCGAGACTCAAGATCCTACCGGGAAAATTCAAGTCTAGGTGGGAGGGTCCATATCAAGTTGTACAAGCCTACCCCTATGGTGCATTTGAGCTTCTAGATGGAGTCACCGGATCAAAATTCAAAGTCAATGGCCATTTGTTCAAGCACTATCACGAGCCATCTCAACCACCTTAATATGAGGTTGTTCCTTTCATCTTTACTTGCTCCTTTGCTTTATAATTGACATATGTTTTTGAGCTAAGTGTGGGGGAGGGAACTTACCAGTAAGAAAAAGTAGTTGTAGTTGCTTTTAAATTCTTAGGCTAGTAAAAGCTTCTTGCTCACCACACTTGATTTCAACATGCTTTGAAAATTTCATTGGTATAACATTTTGATTCACTCTTGCCTCTCCCTATTTTTCTTTTGGTGTTGATGACGTGTTGTGCTTCAATCTTGAATTGGACTTCACAACTTTCCACTTCACCCCAAGAGTTGAGTTGAATTGATATTTCCATATTTTTGCTACATTGAGGACAATGTAGAAATTAAGTGTGGGGGAGGGATGTGTGTTGTAATGAGTGAAGTGGGTAGAAAATCATTGCATCTTGGTTATGTTTTTAGCTTCAAAAAGTTGAAAAATTTGAAAATTTTTAACTTTTCCTCACTTTCTCTTTTGTTTCTCCGTGGACTTGATATGAAATTTTTGGACTTGTTTTGGCAATTATGGGAATTCCTTCATGCTTTCGGATATGTGTTGATGTTTTTGACTTAATCTTCTTGATTGACAACTTTGTTGATTGAAATTGATGCTTTATGGTTGAATCTTGGGTGTAGTTGAGCTCTGTTTATGAGTTTAGGAGAATTAGCCATGTTGTGAGGTTTATTTGGGCCTATTGTTCATTCTTGTGTGATAACCCACTTGTTGCCATTCTCTAGAACTTGTTTGCATTCTTGGTCAAAACTTGTTGCATTTAGTGTAATGAAGCATGATAAAGGCATTCATTTCATACCATATCATCCCAAACACAAACCACAAATACTTCTTCCATTTGTCACCCTATTTGATCCCTTCACTTGATGTTTTGCATTTGACATGCCAAAATATGAAAAATTGCATAATTGTTTGTGTTATTTGAAAAATGCCACTGCTTGGTTGTATATAAACATGCCATGTATAGAGAAAAACAACAATACAAAAAGAAAGAAAAAGAAAATGAAAAAAAAATGAAAAATAAGGCATGTGTGGTTTTAGCAAGTTGCAATTGGTGCTTTGAGTTGAATTAGGCATTTAAACATGCCTCTGGTATAGTGTGCTTCTAAGTGGATTTTGAGAGTAGAAAATGAACCCAATATGGTGAGAAGAGTGAAACACTTATCCTTGAGTGACCTTCTCCTTTGCTCATCCTCATTGCATTTACTACACTCATGGTTAGCTCTTTAGCATCACTTCATCCCTCATTGCTTGTTGGTTAGGGGGTTCTCAATTTGCATTAGCTCATATTCTCCTAGCATGTTGAAGTTCTCATTTATGCCTTGCTTACCATTGTGCTTAAGTTTTGAAATATGTCTTTGTCTAGGAGTACAAAGGTTTAAGTGTGGGGAAGTTGACAAATCTCCGATTTGTAATGCTTTTACATGCCTAATTTGAGGCAATTAACATGATTAAGATGTAAGTTTGGTCCAATAATGCTTAAGTGAATATCTTAAACTCTCAAGTGAAATGAGTATAAAATTAGGATTAATTAGCCATAATTGTAGATTAATTACATTGATTAGTTTATAGGGCTATTTGATTATTGTTTAGTCTTGTTTCCACTTGTAGGGTCGTTCAGGACCAAAAGATCGGACCCGGGATGAAGAAAAAAGGCCAAACAAAGAGGCAGAACTGAAGACACCTCGCCGCGGCGGACAGACGGCGAGAACGTCCCCATTTTGGCAGAGAAGACATGGGCTCGCTGTGGCTTCGCCGCGGCGAGAAGGCCCCCAGAGTTCCAGAGAACAACACACCTCGTCGCGGCGAAGTGGACGGCGAAGTACGTTCTGCAGAATTTTTCAGTCGCGAATTTCGGGCCTGTTTTGGGTCCAACTTGATACCCACTCACTTGACCCGACTTAGGGAAGATAAAACACGAAATACACACTCCCTTAGGGCAGATTTGGCCCCCAATTTCACACCCCAAGCCCTAGCTCTCTCTTCTCTCTTCTCCATCTTCATCTTCTTCATCTTTCTTCCTTCTTCCATGGATTCCACACCTTCCTTCTTGTTGGTTCCTCCATGAAGAGTAGTTGCTGGGCTCCACCATTCTTGGTGGTGAGAGCCAAGGGATGAGCTTGAAGCTTCAATAGGGGAGTTTTCCTAGTTCTAATCCTTTCCCATTTGTTGTATTTATGCTTTTCTAGGTTTCTAGGGTTGCATTTATGACATTTTGGTGGGTTGTATTAATGGCTATTGCATTTGGTTGAGGTGCATTTATGGCACTTAGTTGGATGCATTTATGACATTAGGGTTAGAACTTATGTTTGTATTTATGTTGTTTCCTTCTTGTATAATGCTTGACATTGCTACTTATTAGCTTTGAGTTTAATGAAATTTATGGGTTCATAGTTTTGTTATTCTCTTAGTGAAAATTATGTGCTAAAGCAAGGTGGCTTGGTTAGTGGATTGAGAATATTAAGTTGTTTGCTTGAGGGAGATGGCATAAGAATTAATTGGTTGTGTTGAGACATTGGGTAAACACTCTCTAGGTCCTAATTTATTGTATGGGTGGCCATCAATGGATTAGGGTTTAGGGAGAAATTTAGAGCAATTATGGGGTGGCCCAAATTGTGGATTTAAAGTCTTGCATAATCAATTATTTCTTGATTTTGAACTTAATCAACTTGGGTTAAACTAAGTAATGTGCGGGGTTCCGGCATTAATTAAGTTAACCCAAGCCTAGCCTAGAGGGGTTCCTCTAGGGTTTTTTAGAAATCAAACAAACTCCCCGAAAACCTTTTGAAGCAATGATTCCCAAAGCTTTCATTCATCAAGAATGACCTTTATCCCATTTTCATCCAAATCTCACTTTTAACTCTAATCTCTTAATTTACATTTGCACATACTAAACTTCCTATCAAAACCAAACAAAAACATGCTTTTTACCCGCCTTTTCATGTTTACATTTTAGCTATTAGATACCATATTACACTAGGCTCCTTGAGATCGACACCCCGGGTTAGCTTCCACTATCCCCTCGGGTTTTAATTTCTTGGAGAGTGGACTCGAGGCGGCACTGCTCCGAACCTAACATCCTTAATCAATTCTTGAGCTCTTCAGTCATATTTATAGGGGGGAACTTTGCCAAATTTTCGTAAAAAACTGCTTGAAGTAAATTTAAGTGTATAGCATGCCCATTTTTTCACAAATTAGTGAGCTAAACTTGACTAATTTGTTGGAAATGGCATAGATTTAATAGAATGGATCGTAGTTGGATGTATGCATTGAGAACCAGTAAAGAATATCAAATGGAGGTGGAAGAATTTTTTGAATTTGCCAAAAGAAACGTGCCTAGTAAGAATGGCATGTATCTTTGCCCTTCTGTGAAATGTACAAATGTTGATCATAAGAGCTTTGATGATATAAGGGATCACCTTCTTTGTGATGGTATCAACCTCCGTTATAAGAAGTGACTTTGGCATGAGGAATTGGGAAGAACCGTACATGCATGCATGTCACAAAATGTAAAAGCAGTGGTAGATGATTTTTGTAATGATGGAATGGATGACATGATCCAGACATTGGGGCGGAGTCATTTTCTTTTGTTGACGAGTTTGACAACTTGCGGAGTTATGCAGAGACATTGATGTTCTCGGGTTGTACTTGTATCACCCCAAAATTTAAAAAATAGATATAAGGAATTATTTAAGCTTTTGGGAATATTATTTAAATATTAAAAAGCATTAAAAATAAATTTATGATGTTTTATATATTTTTAATAATTTTTAAAGCTTATTTTGTTCAGAAAATAAAGGAAAAATAATTAGAAGATAAAATTTAATCTTCAAAAAGAATTAGTTAGGAAATATTTAGGTACCTGGAGTATTGTTTAAATTTTAAAAAGTCTTATAAATAAATTTTGAAATTAAAGCATATCTAGAGAAATTATTTTTGGAGTAAAATAAGATTAAATTGAAAGGGAAATAGTCATTAAAATTTGTAAAGAAGGGTAAAATGGGAAAGAGAAAACAAAAATGACAATATCTGTCCCTAGTTCAAAATATCTTCAGTTGTAAAAGAAGGGTTTAAATGTTAAATCACCTAATTAAAATAGGGTTAAGGGTAAAAAATACACGTGTTTTTGTCAAAAATTCATCCAGTACCAAATGTTATGTTTTAGACCAAAAATACACATGACCTTTCAAATTGGATCAAAAATACACATCTATAGTTAAATTAGGGTAAAAAATACGCATATGACTTTGTAAAAAGGTTCATCTAGCACCAAACACTTTTTTTCGGAATATTATTGTAAATGTGATTTTTGATCCAATTTGAAAACTTGTGCGTATTTTTGTCCCAAAAAAAAACATTTGGTGCTGGATGAATTTTTGACAAAATCATATGTGTATTTTCGACCCTTAACCCATTAAAATATCAACTCTTCCTTATCCTTTTATTATATACACCCACGTGTTCCATTCCTTCTCCCTTCACTCTTCACTCTCTCTCTCTCTCTCTCACTCTCCTCCCTCTGTTCTTCGAGTTCCACTGGCGACCGAAGGCTTCAACGGCGAAGAACGGCGGTGGGAGGCGGCAAAAACGTACGGGAAGCTAGCTTTGGCTTTAGGTAAACCTCCTTCCTTTGGTTTCTCTCTCTTTTGGGTTCGATTGAGCAAGTTTGAAGGAGCGATTGATTTATATTTTGGTGTTTCAAGGGTTCCTAAATCCGTTAAAATGAAGTTTAGGCTTCGAATTCAACGATTTAGGGAGTGATTTTGAGTAATAAACCAAGTTTGATCAATTTTCTTCAAGAGCCCTAAATCGGGTACTATTCATCCGCCTCTGTTCTTGAAAATTTCTGAACAAACATTGATTGAAACCTCAATTAAACACGATTTGGAGTAAGCTTCAGTACAAAAAGTGTCTTGCATGTTTAATTTATGAGATTTTTGGAAGCGTCACTGCCGACAAAAGAAAGGGGAAGTGACGAATTTATGTTCAATAGTGAAGGATTTAATCTACTTGTTTTAGTTTCTTGATGATGTTAGTTAATAATTGTTCAATTCCCTTTTCCTTACTCAGCTCGATGAAAAGGAAGAAAAGTAATTGTGATGTTGAATGTACTAGATGTTTTGGCTATTGAGTTTTTGGATTTCTGAAATACCTATTTGTCTTTTTGTTTCAATGATTTTCTGCTTGCTTGGCCTAAGCCAAAATGCTGCTCTGTTTAGTGTAATTTAAATATTTTCTGTATTGTTTGGTTGTCTCTGCTCTGCTTGGCTGATATGATAGTAAAATGAGGAAAAATTTGATGTTTAAGGGTGTAGAGATTTATGGTTACTTTGAATTAAAGTTGTTATTTTGTTCTTTGTTGTTACTTGTAATTTGATTATGATCTTCTTCTTGTTCTTCTCTGTTCTGACAATTTATTTTTGTAATGTTGGCAAATGGTTATTAAATGAAGGTAAAATTAGAACATAATGAAAATAAGATATTGCATGTTGAATTCGTATGCTTAGAGAGGATTCAATAGTTTTTCTTCCCCTGTTCTCTATCCAATTCGGTGAAGAGAAATTTAA
Source organism: Mimosa bimucronata (assembly GCA_037074515.1). Taxonomy (NCBI): domain Eukaryota; kingdom Viridiplantae; phylum Streptophyta; class Magnoliopsida; order Fabales; family Fabaceae; genus Mimosa; species Mimosa bimucronata. Next base: position 12,773,210 of record CM073446.1, read on the forward strand.
TTGATGATTTGTGGTTGATTTTTCCTCTGCTTCTGGTTCTATTCATTGGTGGCTGAAAAGGATTTTGGAGATTTTAGAAGTTGATTTTGTTTTCTTTTCTGCCCTGCTCTGTCCGTCGGGTTTCTTGTTCTTTTCCCCTATTTGTGCGATTTCTGATTGCTTGGAAGAGGTAATAGAGTTGTTATGTTGTTGCATGTTTAATGTAGGATTGCATGTGAAACTTAATTTTCTTCTTTCTTGCTCTGTTTTGTGATAGCTGAATTTGTGGCTTGATATTTCTTTGGTTTTGATATGTCTGCAATCAGGGGAGTTGATATTGTGTGTGTGAAGCATTATGTTGTGATAATAGGATTAGAAAGAGGGTCTTGAAAATAGAATGGGAAGCTTAATTATGGGGGCAAGATATTATTCTTGAGACATATATGTGATTATAGAAGTTGTAACCAAAGGAAGAAGATTGAGTTTAAATAATACTTAAGGGTATATGATGTGATTATTATTTTAATTCAACTGTGGTGCTCTGTTATTGTTTAAAGAGATGGAATAAGTTCAAAGTGCCAATCTATGATTAAGGAATTTCAATTAGTTTGCAATTGTTCAAAACTGAAAAATTTAGTATAAAGTGATTACAGAGGTTATTTGGTGAATTATGCTTGGGTTTAAAAGACTACTTGTTTGGGAGTTAAGTTAAATCTGCTTGTGAGTTCATTAAGGAATTAGAAAAGATTTCTAAGTTCAATTTATTGATAATGTGATCATAAGTGGAATGGATTAGTGAGGGTAAGTAATATTACTTGTAAATGGATTAGTGAGGGTAAGTAATATTACTTGTAGTTGAATAAGGTTGTAAATAATGAACAATGTTGCAGTAAGAAAGATTGGTGCATTAGTATGGAATTTTAAGGATAAAAATAATAAAGTTCTTTGATGTGTTTAAGGTTAAAAAGATAAAATTGTGTATTGATATGTGATGTCATTTGGTTCTTCAATTTATACTTAATTACAAATGTAAATTATTCGAAATATTATAAGATAAGAACTAAAGTTTGGAATATTGTTTAGTTTAGTTAATTGAGGGTAAATCAGATTTGAATCTTCGTTTTAGGATCCCTAACGGCTAAATAATTATTCAAAGTTGTTGTTTCATGCCAGGAATATGTTAGAATCACGATAAATTGTAAAAGCATACACAATTGGGTTCTGTTATAGATAAGCGGTAATCATTGGGTTTATTATTTAAATAGTATTTTAAGTAGGGGTGTCCATACCTTCCCGATCCTGGCCTTCCGTGACCTGGAATTTCCTGTCCGGAGAAATTCGAGAAAAAAATCTCGGGACCGGGAATCCTGGTACTGGTCCCTGATATTTTTTTAATATTGATTTTTCTGGGTTCAAGAGGGAGGTTTCTTTACATTTTAACCAAAAACAATTGGCCCAAGCCCAAATGTGTTTTGCCCTAGTCCCCAAGTGGCCCCTTTTTTATTTTCATAGCTTCCTTCATGTTCCTGTGGCAACCTTCTTTCACAGCAAGGTTAGGAAATTTGACTTTGAAGACTGAAGTCATCCTCATGTCCTTGCCGAGCAGTGCGCCTCTGCATCCCAATTGAGCTCATTATTCTTTATCTCTCTACAACGTTTTTGCCTTGGAAGAAAGAAGAATGAATAAAAATAATTTTGATTATCCCTGTTCTCGTCATTACTCATAACAGTGGATCGAGAAATCTTGGGTGCACGGATCTTCCCACGGTGAAGGAGAAGAGGTGAGGACTTTTATGAATCCCTAATTTTCGGGTGTCTTAAGCAGCTTTATTTGTCTATTATCATCAAATGAACCCGACCTTGGTCAAATTCTTTCATACCATCTCTGTTTACCTTGCTTTTTCTGAATGGGATGTATGAAAAAAACAATTTTTTTGAGCCCAAACACGGGAAATCCCGGTCCCTTTCTCGGGATTTCCCGGTACCACTGGGACCGGGAAATTCCGGGATCGGGACTGGGACTGGGACTCAATCTTAGTCTCGGCCTCCTTCTGGGAAGGGATCCGAGAATGGGATTCCCAGTCCCGGTCCCGGTCCCGGACTTGGACACCCCTAATTTTAAGATTAGATTTTGATTATTGCTTTAATGTTTTCCAAACACTAAACAAGCAACTTAGATTACACAAGCATGTGACTAAAAATGTTAATATATCTTTACATGTTCTAAAGTATTAATCTTAATATGGATTTAGAATTAAGAATTAAGAACTGACTAGTATTCATACTTTGTGAATGTTTAAGCTTTTGTTCAAGGAATAAAGATGATTAGTGGTTACACATAATTGATATAAGTAAGGTAAATAAGGGTTGTTGGTATTTGTCTGTTTATTAGTTGATTGAGTTGACTTTTGTTGTTTTGAGCATTTTCACAGTGTAACGACTTTAGTTGTGCATGTTTAATGAGGTAACAAATAGTGATGAAGTCAGTATGAGCCTAGTATCTTATTCTCAATATTTATTTCAGGTTGTTATTTTTCTGAATCACATTGCATTGTGGAAATCTAAATTTTCCGGTAATTGATTATTACTAGTTGATGAAATGATGAAATTGACGCATGATTTTTGTTATTACTTTAGGAAATTATTGAGAGACTGATTTAACGTTACTTGTTTGAAAACAACAAAAGGTAGAAAATAATTTTACCTACCAACTATGATAGAAAATAATTTTTCAAAATAATAATAAAATCTATCGTAGTTAGAAAATTTTAGTCTTATCAAAAGGTAGTCCATATTAGAAAAGAATTTCAATAATACCAAAAGCCTAACATGGATAACAAAATCGTACATGTAACATTTATTATCTTAATGTCCTTTTAAATCTCTCACAGCTAAATTGAATTATTTACTAAATGCTAATTATGTTAGGAAAAAGAAAATAACATATAAAAATAATTAACATAGTTAGAAAATGGTTTTCCATAATATATATTATTATAGATTTAACAGTCTAACAATGATAGGAAAAATGATAGGGAGGAAACTCCCTATCATGGTAAGTAAAATTTTCCTCATATTATACACACCTTCATCCTGAAGTTACCAAATTAATCCGATTTTCCCCAATTAAATTCCCCATTATCAAATCATAACATCATTTCCAACTCATTAAATAGTCCATCACATAATTCCTTATTTAATCCTAACAAATCCATCTCGACAATGCCATACGTCTCAAATGAAATTGGAATCATGACTATTCTAACAAATAACCAAGCAAAGTTTTCTGGAAATGGACTGGTCTCAAAATAACCACAAACAGCAAGGAATCCAGAATACAATATCATGCAAAAATTATACAGCAAATCACAAATTAAATGATTGGGTTCAGTGGAAGCATCACAAAATTATGATCCTAATGTGGCAATAACATCCAGTCCCAATGGCCCAGAATAACTCACTATTTCGGTGAGAAGTTCTCGGATCCTTCCCTTGACTTCCTGCTCCTTTCCTAGGAACTGTAAAAGTGAGATAAACGGGGGTAGCCCCAAACGCAACCACTAACTACTCATCTACGTGCGGTGTGTGCTAGCAAGGTGTCCAGTGGAATAATACATATATATAAAGTTTCAAAACATGCTTAGATAACAGATAAATGCACAACAACAAAATGTATAACCGCAAATTGGTTCCAAACCATATGTTTTCATAGAAATATGCTGGTTCTAAAACAATACTTTCCAAATCCTTTACAAATTTATTTCATTTCTCCGTAATAATATCAATAAACCCCAAGCGATCGTTCACGACTCGCTGGGAAAAAGCGGAACCACCCAGGGCTCTCTACCTGTTCATGGAACAGAAACATAGATCAGCCAGGACTCTCTACCCGTCCATGGAACCATGATACGGGTCATGAGGGACTTTCTACCCTCAATGAAGCCGTTATATGGTTTAGAAGGGACTCTCTACCCTTCCTAAACTGAGAGGGGCACTATTCCTCTCAATCAATTAGTCCATGTGGGTCAACAGGATACCTCATCACGTGATGGCATTATCTCCACATACACCGGTGTCACACACTCACATGCAATTCACTGCAACATACACATGTATGCAACAATCATCAATCAAGCACTTGGCCTTGCAGTAATTCCCAAATATATATGCATATATACGTGCAATCACTTCAAAATCATATGTATATCTCATTTCCAAATATGCCAAATCACAACTTATGACAGTTTCAAAATAATATCCCACTAGACAATTATATCATGAAAATAATAATTCAAACTTCATTTCTCAACAATCAAAATTCCCAAGTCACAATATCACAAACTGTTGTTTCAAAATCTACTTTTCATATATCATCATATTATCAACTCATAATACTTAAAATTACTTACTAACACTATACACACACATAGACAAGCAGAAGCGATTACCTGATAGCTAGCACTATTCTCACAATAGTGCATCTCCCCCGTGCTGACTCCAGACAATTCAACACTACATTGACACCTACAAAAATCATAATTAATTAACTACCATACAATTCACACATAGAAAATTATATCACTAACTACCCTTCCCTTTTCTCTTTGTGAATTCCAATTCTATTATTAACCTTTCTTTCTCCTCCTTATATCCATCTTCACCTCTAATTGTCCTCACTTAAATTAAATCATACTCTTACCCTTTTAATCCTATCCTTATATCCAAAATTCATCCTTAATCCAACTTATACAATTTCAAGCCTAAATATTCATTCTTACAATAACTATTCCTTTAAAACCTTAAAAGAATCCTCCCTAAATTATTACTAATCCCAATTAACCAATTCAAGCCTAGGTATCAATCTCTCCAATAACCATTCATCTTAAACTTTAACATTCAACAATCCCTCATAATTTGTCAATAATGTCAATTCATTAAATTCAAGCCTAAGAAAAATTTTCCAAACATCCACCAATTATTTCTCAACCTCAAATCCATTCATTAATCCAAAATTTATTTTCTAAACCTTAATACTGAATAAATTCAAGTTCAAGCCTAAAAATATCCCCTTTCCCAAATCAATGTCTACACCCAGTCTAACCCAATCAATCTCATTAATATTTTTGTTGAGTATAAACTAATCCCTTAATTTCATGATCCAACATCCAACATCTAGAATCATAAAATTACCTACCCAAAATCCCACTTGTTCCAAACTATAACCATCAATATTTTCTTAGGTGCAAATTACAATCAAACCAATCAATCCAATCTCCTTCTATGACCTTAAAAAACATCTAGGAATCACCAATTTATCCATAAACTCCTCAAATCACCAAAAGCCCAATTATATTCCCAACATCTCCAAAAATCCAAAAATTTCCAATAATTAGAAAAAACTCTAACAATTAAAAATCTATTCAGAGGAACTCAAATTCAAGGTCCAAGCTTCAGTTTATTAAGCTGAGGACTCCCAGAAATACCAACTTAGACAAGACATAATTTTTCAAATATAGCCAATTAAAAAAACTAATGGCATAGGAATGTAGAAGAGACTTACGGGATTCCGAAAATGTGCTTAGTTGGCTGGAAAAGCTCTGACTCCGGCATCGGTGAGCTCAAGAAGTTCTGGCCAAAAATAATTTCTATATCCTCCTATGAGCATAGATCGGACCAGAGAATGGAAGGAGGAGGATCTTGGGGGTTGGGGAAGGTGAATGGAGGTGGGAGAAGGCAATTTCTGGTGAGTTTTCGCCAGAAAAGCCCCTTCTTTTTCTAAGGTTGTCGGTGGCCAGAAATGAGGGGGGGGCAGAGAGAGACGTCGTGCAGTGATGGGAGGAAGAAAGAGAAGAGAGAAGAGGGACACGGAGGGGAATGGCGTCACTCCTTCGTCGGCGGCGGCGGCGGTCAGAGAGGGTGAGGGAGAAGAGAAAGAAAGAGAGAGCAGAGAATGGAACACCGGGGGGGACTACGCAGGAAGAAGAGGATGAAGGGATTAAAGAAAATGAAAGAGAAAATAATAAAGAAAAAGAAAGGGAAAGCCTAGACTACTAGGCCCTAAAATTTTCAAATAAAATATTTATTTTGAGCTATAATATTCCTTTTACTTCCAAAATTTTACCTACCAAACTCCTTAATTATTTTCTCCCATAATAATATCTTTTGAACCTAAAATAATTTTCCCAAATTTATTGCCCTTAAATAATTTTCCCAAATTTAAGCCCTTTAAAATCTTCAAAAATACCTCAAATATTCTCATAATTTCCAAATTCTCATTAATAAATTTCTAATTACCCCACAAATCCTCAATTAATTTCTTGGGATGTTACAATTGTAAATGTTTGTTGATGATTATGTGGTTAGCAATTAAGTTAGAAATTGGGATTTCATTATATATATTAGAAATGGGAAGGGTAGAGTTATAGGTAGTACAATAGGACCATGAGAGTCACTGAATAATTATATATAAGCATAGGTATTAATTTATTATTTATATATTACATGTAAATAGGTCTTGATAGTGGCATAATTTAAGAAGGTCAGTGGAAAGGAAAGGAGCAGGCTCATGATTAAGTTCTGGTATCCAAGTAGCAGTTTATTTTAGTAACAATTAAATTGCATGTATAATTTTGTAATATATGTTGCATTTAATTGGTAAGTTTTTATTCCTATCATGTTTCATGTGGAGTACTTCAAGGCTTAGGTAGTTAGCTACCCCTTTGCTAGATCAGTTACATTGTAGCTTTAAATGTTATAATGAGAAATCCTGCAAATAAAGCCTCCACTAGTTAACGAATATATTGTTATCAGTGGTTGGTAGGACAGAGGGTGAAAATTATCATTATTTGTACGGGTTTATAAAATGTATACATGACAATGCTAGTATGAAAATAATAGTTAATGAAAGAAACAACTATTGGGATTTCCAATCTCACCCCCTCCCCAAACATTTTTCAGTAAAGAAGGTTGGGAGAAGCTAGCTAGAAAAGGAGTTGAGCCTATGGGATTAAGGTAGTTTATGAAGAAGCAGGAATGCCTGCTAGTTCAGTGTATTTATAGAATTTTATTTTACTTGTGCTTGACAGAATAATTTTTATTTAAATTATTATTATTCTTATTGTATCCTTCCTCTAGAGGGAGGTCCAACATCAAGCACAAGTGATAGGCTATCAACTGAGATAGCCAAGTTATTATTAGTTATATATACGATAGATAATGTTACATATAATTAGATATATTAGAATTATTATTACTTTTGGGCTCTCCAAGCACTATCATTAAGGGGTAGAACCATAAGAGGGTTCAAGTAGTTTAATTGTTTTATGAACCACTCTATTTTATAAAAAGTTTTAAATTGTTCCAATTTATCTGAAACGCCCATTCCAATAGAAATGAAGCTGGAATAATGTTTGAAAGAAAAAGTTTTAAATTTTCCTTATTTTTGGGTTTCTGTTATTTTATAAAAGTTGTTATAAATCAATTAAATGCTATAGTATAGCATTAAAATTTTAGGTGTTACAGTACTAAGTATACTCGATTGACCAGCATCCTTAAATTGTTGAAAATAAAGACAGAAAATGGGTGGGTGGATGTGGGTTTCTCACACATGCTTGAAGCTTTGAGTGATATGTTTTCGACTGGCAATGTGCTTCTGAAGCATATGTAGGAGGCTAAAAAATTTCTAAGTAAGATGGAAATGGAGTATAAGAAGATACACTCTTGCCCTAATGATTGTGTATTGTATAGGAATGAGTATAAAGGCCTAAAAGAGTGTCCAAAATGTACTACTTTAAGGTATAAGCTGAGGAAGGATTCTGGTGGTCATGATAATGGATCAAAGCAAGGGCTACCTTTGAAGGCCTTCCAATTGTGCCAATAAGACAGAAGTAACGAATCTGAGATGGCATTATGATGAGAAAATCTGCGATGGAAGATATCTCCAGCACCCTACTGATTCTTCTTAATGGAAGAAGATAGATTCTATGTTTCCTGAATTTGGTGGTGAGCTGAGGAACCTTCGTTTTGGATTGTGTATGGATGGATTCAACCCTTTTGGGAGTCTCAGTAGCACACATAGTGCTTAGCCAGTTTTGCTGGTCATTTAAAACATGCCTCCTTAGTTGTACACGAAATGCAAGTATGTGATGATGTCAATTATTATTTGTGGGCCGAAACAGCATGGGAACGATATTGATGTCTACTTGGCACCTTTGATTGAGGACTTGAAGATGTTGTGGGAGGAAGGCGTCGATGTGTTTAATGCAAACAGGTGGAGACATTCAAGTTGTGTGCTATGCTATTTATTGCAATAAATGACTTTCTTGCATATGGCAATATTTCTGGATATAGTGTGAAGGGCTCTATGGCATGTCCTATATGTGAGTCCTACACAAACTTCCACCGACTCAAACATGGAAGAAAGACCATTTACCTGGGTCATAGGAGGTTTCTTGATCAGTTTTATCCTTACCATTGACTAAAGAAGTGTTTTAATGGTTCATCTGAGTATAGATTTGCTCTAACCCCCTTAACTGTGGAGGAAGTTTTCCATCGTGTTGAGAATGTCAATGTGGTATTTGGTAAGAAACAGAAGACTAAGACCGATTCTAAGAAGATCATTTGGAAGAAGACGTCAATCTTCTTTGATATACCTTATTGGTGATTTGACAATGTGAGGCACAGTATATATGTGATGCATTCTTAGAAAAACATCCAAATAGAGTCTTGTCGGGACTTTGTTGCAAATATAAGGGAAGACTAAGGACGGACTTAGTGCACAGTTAGACTTGGTTGAAATGGGTTTAAGACAACGGTTGCATCCTATAGTCAGTGAAAATGGCAAGAGGGCTTATATGGAAGCTGCTGTTCATACACTCTCCAAACAGAATAAAAGAATCCTATGTGAGTGTTTGCATTGGATCAAGGTGCCACAGGATTATTCTTCTAATGTTAGCAGACTTATGTTTGTGGATGATTTGAAGTTAGTAGGAATGAAGTCGCATGATTATCATGTATTAATGCAACAACTCTTACCAGTGGCTATTAGAGGCATTATGCAAGATGATGTGAGGATTAATATAACAAGATTGTGCATGTTTTTCAATGCTATCTGTAGTAACGTTATCGATACTGAGAAGCTTGATGAGTTAGAGAATGACGTTAATGCACTTTGCTCCATCCTTTTTCGATATTATGGTTTACTTGATTGTTCATTTAGTAAGGAAGATAAGGCTCTATGGCCCGGTTTATCTAAGGTGGATGTACCTTTTTTGAGCAATTCATGAAAGTATTGAAAGGGTATTCTAAGAACCCACATCGACCTGAGGCATCAATTGTTGAAAGATACTTAGTTGAAGAGGCAATGGACTTTTGTAAGTCATGCCTAAAAGGGGTTGAAGAAAACCCTTGACATGAAGATGGGATCGGTAAGAGGGTACGGGGCATCAAAGTCGAATAGTTGTGTTCTTGTGCGAGTTGGGGGATTTTTTAAACCCTATTTTCGTGCTGATGTGTTCACTATTTGCACTTTGTCAGCATTTTACCTACTGCCAAAACTTTTGCCTGCAGCCAATAACTCTCTGCCTGGAAATTTTTGGATTTGGCTACGGCCAGTTATTTTGCCTGCGCTTTTGGCTGCGGCTAATAACTCTCTAGAAACTCCTCTTTTTCAGCTTTTTTGATTGTGCTAAATCTTCTTTCCTACTTCTTGTCCCTTGACTTTAGCTTTAAATGCAACTCAAATGTGGCTTAGTTGATTAGCTTCAACAACCTAACAAGAAATGAAATCTACAAAAGTCAAAGTTGATAAAAAAGAGGGTAAAATATTCACATTTAAATCAAGAATTTAATGACTTTAACCCAAATATCAACCAAGCACAATTTCCTATCATGTGTACATCAAAATATGAATAAATGCACAAAAAATGTAAGAACTATAGGAAAATGTGCTAAAATGGCATGAATTTCATGAGGTTAACAACTGTGCAGCAATTTTAGTGTCCTTCTCGAATGCTTTTTCTATGGGTCTTTTGATCATAAGATTCTAAATGGGTTACATTTTAGATCTTATGGCTGAAAAATGGTTTACTTTTCAATTTTATATGATTCTTCAAATATTTCTACTCAAAATTCAAAACAACCATCCCAACCAAAAAGTAGTAAATCTTTGAAATCATAAAAAAATTGTGAATTAAACCATTTTTTGCCAATAAAATTTCAAGATATCACTCATTTAATGTAAAATCCTATAACTAAAAGACTCAAAAACATTCAGGAAGGGTACCAAAATTGGAGCGTAGCTAGGCCGCAGTTGAGAGTGCGCAGCTAACATCGCAGGCTCCTAAAATGCTACCATTCTGTTTCTTTTTATAAGTCCAATTACCACAAATTTCTTGTTCCTAAATATAAGTCTACTTTGGGATTAATTAATGCTACTGTGACTATTTTACCCCTACGTTGAAAATAGGGAAGATAAGAGAGAATGTTTATAATGCATAAAATATTAATTTAACACATATTCTTAAATAAGGGAAAAGTTGAAAAATTCTTTTAAAATATGATATATTTAATGCTATAACTTCCATTTATTGGTATGTGAAAAGTAGTTAAAGTGAACTTATAATAAGGAACAGAGTGATATTCTTTATAGTCAGATCTCACTAAAGAATGGTTGAAAAGGACATGGCCACATGGGTGCCTGATTATAGCAACAACATGATTAATTTTATGATTGCTTTTCACGTGACCTTTTCATTCACTAGTTGGAAATTGAAATTGTCGGTTAAATTGAAATAATCCTTGACAGGAATTGATTAGTTATAAGAAAAATGGCAGACAAGAAAAGAAGTACGAATTTGAACGGCATTGCTATTTTTTGGCCAAAAATGTCTTACAAATTCTATACAATTTTTTAAAATGAAACATGTAGTGCATAAAATAAACATGTATATCATTCTTCTTCTTCTTCTCTTCTATGAAAAAAAAGATGCTTGCTTTATGGGTGAATGTACTGCTTTAGCTTGTTCATTAAGGAGAATTATTGTCAGCTTTTTCCATTCAATATGTAAATTTTCACATTGTTGATTTCATGTAAATTTTCACTTTATTGATTTCATGTGAATTAATTTTTTAAAATATTAAGGGAAAGGAATGCCACTTCTTTCTGTGGGTTACAAGGATTTGATAAAGTCAAGCTCTTAAACTAGATTTGATACCCTGGACATGTTTTTGTAAACACATCTTGCAAGGGAGGCAATTACTGATAACAACTTTATCATGGATAATTCAACTGTATGATAGGCGGGTGATGAAATGAGGGATTAAGGATTCAGTTGAATTAAGCTACAGCAAGACCTGATAATATTTTACTTCCGAAATCTGATCTTCTAGGCGAGAATATCATTGTTCCTTATATGAATCCTTTACAACAGTAACATATTGATTTAGAGATTTTGGTTGTTTGTTCTATTCTTGATTTTGCTTGCACTAATTTGTTCTCAAAGCATGCAGTAAAACATTTTATTTAGATAATACTTTGAGGGATAGGTAAACCACATTTTTAATCAATGCCATAAGTGGGGTTTCAGCACAAAACCAAAATTGCAGCAAACGATTGTTGCTTCTGTGATTGCAAAGAATTTTAGTGCAACCGAACAGACTATTAATTGCTACCATACATAGTGTCAAATATCATGATTTTCTTTTTTTGATCAAAATGATATTACTAATAAATATAATTATACAAGACAGTTTACTTTAGGACAGGAATTTAAAGAAAGAATGCAACTGTTAGGTAAGCCAGTACAGTAAAAAACATTAAAAGATGTAAGGAATAAAAAATCGGACCGGATAGTGAACCAGTCGAGGTGAAGGGTCAAGGGTCAGTGGGTCAGACCGAGGTTCAACCCGTAGGTTAGACCGGGGTTAATAAAAATATATATTCCATGCTGCAAGCATTTTGAATGTGTCTATGTAACTGATCCTATAATTACGAATCATTTTTGTATGTGCGTTAGTGCTGAATAGTTGTAATCTATTATATGTACAGTATCTTTATAAATAAATCAATACAATATGATGCAGATATTAAACTATCATAATTAAAATTTCTAGATCCCATCATAATTACAATACGGTGAGTCTGTGATTGTGAGACACTATAAATGAAGTTCAGAACAGCAAAAAGGGAAGCAAAATAGCATCAATTTCTAAGAAAAATAATTTTTTATAAGTAACCCGGGTTGAGCCGGTTCAAGACGGGTTGTGCCGGTTCACACCGGTTTAGTCCGGTTCACTACGTTTTGGCCGGTTCACGGTCTGCACTACTTTCTCTATCAGCTCGGACCGGTCGCCGGTTCACGGGTCAACCCGGCCGGTCCGGTCCGGTTTTTAATACACTGAAAAGATGCAAAGTTGTCAAGCTGCAGCATTATATCTCTGCTGATTATGTCTCTGGATTTCATGAGGGAATCTGGAGTCAAAATGGGCCCGCCTTTGATGGCCCATATGGTGACTTCAACAAGCTTTCCCGGTGGAGAAGAGAGCCCAGACGTAGAAGTGAGCCCAAAGATCCACGAGAGTGATAATGTGATTTGTCATGCGGAGATTTTTTCCGGAAAGAAAAGCATATGAGTGATTGCCGTTGGAAACAGATCCAAACTTCAGATCCTCAACTTTGCTGCGTTTTGAACAGGGAGATTTGGGAGGACTGGGAGTGGATCTCTTTCAAAGTTCTCCTTACATCCATTTGTTTCCCCTCATGTATGGAAGATTTTCTTTTCATCCATACAACATTGAGGAGAATGATGATATGAGATATGGTATCTTTGTTATTCCCTTGACTCAAAGTCATTAGAGTTTGTTTGAGCCAAGTCTTGAACTCCTGAAAATTGCTCACTAATAATCTCATTCCGAAGCAATGAAACCAAAGGGCTCTGGTGCAGGGACACTCACAAAAGAGGTGCAGGAGGGTTTCATTGTAATCGCAGCCTTTACATTAAGATGATGCAATTGAAGAACGTCATTTGAGGGAATGGCATCATAAAGAAGCTTCCAAATGAGGAGAAGGTATTTATTTGGTAAGGATATGGCCCATAATAAATTCCAGAATTTCTCTTTTGGAGCTGTGAACTTTTGTGATAGGAGAAATTTGTAGCCGGCCTGAGCAGTGTAAACTCCATCATGCTTCAATGCCCAAATGATTTTGTCACAACCATTTGAAATTGATGTTGGTAAACTCAAGATGATTTCTGATGTTTCCTGGTTTTATAAGGATCGAACTAAATTACGATTCCATTCCAATCCCTTCCATGAAGAAGGGTTATGCATTTACAACTGCCCTACTGATTGGGTAGTCCAATTAGGAGAGGAGGAATGCTGCATTTGCCACCACAACGGTGGTTTATAGGAATTGATAGGCCATTACCAACTAACCATTTGAGATAGGGAATTATCATGTCAGAGCATTGAGAATCTGTTTCCAAAGCCAGGACAAGTTATAAGGCTTCCTTAGGAGTTCATCTTTTGTCCAATCTATATACTTGTCTTGGAGGGTGCTCATTATGAAAGATGAGTTTAAGGAGGTGATGATTGGCCAAAGTTGCTTAGATAGCAGGGATTGGTTTATCTGATCAGCAGGCCGAATGTAACATCTAAAATTTTCTACTATATTATAACAATTTTAATTGAATTATAACCACTTTTCAATGTCAGAAGCCCAAAAATATGGAAAATTTAAAACCTTTTCTTTTAAAACATTAGACCAACCTTCTATTGGTTGGAATGGGCTTTTCAGACAAACGGGAATAATTTACAACTCTTTATAAAATAAAGTGGTTAATAAAACAGTTAAAAGTACACTAACCCTCTTAGAGTATCTATTTTTAATTCGTAGTACTTAGAAAATTTAAATTCCTTTTTATCAATTTATACAATTCTATTTTCTATGCTTTTTAATATTAATTTAATAATTTAAAATTACATCATATACAGATAACCTTACTTTTCAACTATAATCTTAATTTCTTCATCTAATCTTCTTCCAGCACTCCTGCCTTATCTCAACCATCTTATCATCTACCAACTTCTCTGTAAAACAGCAGTTCAACGAAGTTTATGTCATTAACTGTAACTTTTATGCATGCATTGACATGTATACATTTTATAAACCTTTGCATGTAATACACTTATACATACTTTCTGCGCTACATTTTCTACCAGCCACTGATAACAATATATTCGTTAAATAGTGGAGGTTCTACCTGCAGGGCTTCTAGTTATAGCATTTAAAGCTATAACTAACTGGTTTGGTAAAGGGGTAGCGAACCACCTAAGCCTGGAGTACTCCATAAATTTCTATGCAGGAATTAACAAGGTTTACACCTTCATGCATAATGTAAACTTGCAATAGATATTACAAAATTATACATGCAATTTGATTGTAATGATGAGATAAACTGCTACCTGAACTCCAAGCTTAGTCCTTATCTGCTCCTTTCCTTTCCACTGACCTTCTCAACTTATGTTACTATCAAAACCTATTGACATTTAATATAAACTGTAAATTAATACCTAAACTTCTATATAATTATTCAACATCTCTCTCGGGTCCTAATATACTTAATACTACCCCATTCTTTATATCTTATATAAGTAGGTTTTACTTTAAATATTTTGACCCTTTTAACCACTTAAGATAATTCATTTCAATTAGTTATTCTAATTCTTATTATCATTTTTTTCCGAAATTAAATATAAAAATCACAATGACTTAACCATAATTAATCTATTAACCATTACCATCTTGTACCATATATTAATTCCTTATTTTTGTACAGTATAATTTTAATCGTATCAGAATCATAGCTTACAATTGATTCACTGTTGTCACTGAAAATGTTGTTTAAGAGAACAGAAATAGAACATAGATTTCAACTTATTACATTCAATCTAACCAACAAACCATAGATAAATTTGGTTCCTGTTTCTATCATTACTTCCTATCGTATATATAAAAAAAATACAGAGCAATAGGACATGGAAACAAGCACAGAAATAAATTCAGACTTTTAGAAATTTATAACCTGCATCCACACAATAATATCCTATAGATATACTAAACTTAATTTAGAATCTAAACTGAAATTAATCAAGTGAAAATATAATTAATCTCTATAAATAATATAGAATCTCTTCTCCCAGAAGTCCTTAAAATAGTTATTCTAGATTAAATCCCAATCTTCGGAATTAACTTCTTTCCCTTAGTTCTAGGAACCATAATTTGTGTATTCAAACCCTCAAATCCACTTCATCAATTACAATCTCTGATCTCATTTTACCCTATAATTAGCATCAATTAGTCCTCACAACTACATGAAATTCATTTTCCAAAATTACCTCATACTAATTTAATCTCATATTATCTTCTATTACCCATAAATCTTCCAAGCAATTCCCATACAATAAGTCACCATAAGTTGTTCCTTTATAACTTCCACTAACCATATATCTTTAAACCATTCCTAATAATTAGATTCGTAAACTCAAATAAACTTTACCTCCAATACTCAATATATGACTAACAGAAACCCATATAGCCTAAGGTCATGGTCTACTTCTCTAACATTCACTTTAAAACTTAACTTTATCTAGTACTTAATCATATTCAATCCTAAGCTCATGAGTATCTAAATTTAATACCATTCAATCATCTAAGCATCTATTTCATATGACCAAACCATTATTTCCTTACAAAATACTTTAATCTTGCATCACATCTAATCTTAACCTTAACTCAAATAACAACCGATAACCCTCTCCCTAAAGTCTCATATGGTTGTAGACTCAGGAGGATCTTTTCAAAACTCATTACACATCAAAATATTACACCTTAAAACATAAAAATCAAGGAAAGAGTCCAAAAATCATCATTCATATCCCCAATCACACCTCTTATCCCATAATCTCACAATTCTAATATAATCCATTTAAAATCTCTTAACATCCATTATTCAATTTCTTCTTTATCTCAACTTTAATTAATACTAACAAAACCTTCAACATCTTTACCAATATCAACCAATACTTTAATCTTCATCCTACCCCTAAAAGGGTTCAAACACAACTATAATTGTACCCTCAAATCCTCAACAACACCACCACTAACCAGAACATACACAAGATCAGCCTCTAGTTCTCCATAATCCTCCTTTCTATTCTTCTTACAACACCAAACTCACAAGTAGACAAATAAAATCATAATCCACATTTCCTTTATTCTAATTTTCTTTCCTTCTTTAGATATAAGATTAAAATCTTATAACTCTTAACAGTCTATTATCAAACTGAGATCATAATACAAATTTCTATTCCCTTGGTGACTTCCAAACAACTAATTCACATTTTCTTTCTAACTTTTCCTAGATTCACCATGTTTACTCATCATATCCTATTAATTCCCACTTACACCTGCAAATCAATCAATTATCCATAAAAGTCCAGTTTCAATGCCTTAACTTAATCCTTCTCAATACTAAACACCTAACTTCAATTCACTATTCATCCTTACTTAGTTAAACACCAATCTTACTAGATTAACACTAACAATTCTCCTTTCCCTATTTTTAAATCCATTGGCCAGCAAAGCAAATAAATAAATAAATAAATAAAATCCCAAATTCATCTATTCAACTAAACCTCAATCCTTCCTCATTAAACATATATTTTCTCCTTCCTAATTCCTGTAATTTCCGGCCAGAACAAGTAGAAAAAGAAGAATTGAACAATTTCAAATTCACATATCATCAACCAGATACAATCATCCTCATAATCTTGTACCAGAAATCAGTGGCCTAAAGGGAAGTAAAATTTGAATGAGCAAGGAAGAAGAACAAGGAATCAGACGACAGAGTAGTCAAGAGGAAAGAAGAGGAATTGAACACTTATACACAATTAATCATAAATCCTTCATCATCAGTAATACCAACTAATTCCTCTCTCCCTTTACTGGAACTAGCCAAGCAGAACAAGAAAGAAAGGAAAATAAGATAAAGTGGATGAAATCACTTCCCTTGACACTAAATAGCGTCGACCAGCACAGGGAAGGAAAGAGAATTTAAACAATTACCAATTCACTTACAAATCAACCATTAACCATTATTCCTTTATCATCATCAACAGCCACAAGAACCTAATCTTCAATTCACCAGGAATCAACAACACAGAGGAACAAAGCATGATGGAACAGAGGAAAGAAAACAGAATAAAATGCCAAAATTCCAAACCTCAACAAATCAAACATGCATTAACATCTGATGACCCTAAGCTACTCCTGCTCTCATTTAATTAAATTTTCATTCGAATTTCGCCCAGAAATCACCAAGAATCAGTTCGGATGAACAGTGAAAGAGAATAAGAAATTTGGGGAAACTTATGAGTATCACTCCCTTGCTCAAATTCGTTCCCAGAAGTGTTTAATCGAAGCCTAAAACTCGTTTCTATGAATTCAGAAGTTTCAAAAACCCCCCAAAATTCGAATCGATTTCTCTCAAATCTCTCTCAAACTCGGCCAGAAAAGAAGGAAAAACGAAGAAATGAGCTTATCCAATGTTAGCCCGAGCTTCTTGAGCGTTTTCCACCTTGTTTCATCGCCGTCACCGTCGATTTCCACCGTTACAAGCTTCGAAGGGCAGAGGGATATAGAGATAGGAAGAAATAAAACAAGGAAGACAAGGAACAAAGGAATAGTCGGGTGAGAGAGGGAGTATAAGATGAATGGAACACGTGTGGGAGAAAGAAGAGAAGATATTTTAATAAGTTGATTTACTATTTTGTCCCTCCTACTTTAACTAAAAATATTTTCAACTAGGGGCAGATATTGTCATTTTTATTTACTCTTTCCCATTATGCCCTTCTTTAGTAATTTTATTTACCATTTCCTTAATAAATTAATCTGACTTTACTCCCAAAATAATTTTCCGAGATATACTTTAATTCCCAAATTTATTTATAAGACTGTTTAAATACTAAACAATACCCCAAGGTTCTAAATATTCCCTTATTTAAATTTATCTTCTAATTATTTCTTTTTATTTCTTAAAGAAAATAAGCCTTAAAATTATTGAAAATGCCTAGATATCATAAATTTATTTTCCAATGCTTTTTAATGTTTTAGTAATATTTCAAAACCTTAAATAATTCCCTATTTCTTATTTTCTAAAATTTGGGGTGTTACACCGAATACCTAAACCTCCCTCCTCTTTTGGCAGGAACTGAACATCCTTCCTAACAAGGTGCATTTTAGATTTTTCACTAGAATTCCCCTAGAAAAAAATAATGCACCTTGAATCAATCGCATCACAGATGTGCTTTGGAAGGGATACACACGACATATTATATGAACATCCAGTACTAATAAAACTTATTTTATCAATTGCAATCTGGAGGCTTGAGATAGGAGCTTCGGTTGCCATGAGCTAGTTCTTCTTCCAATCATTTCAATGACATGATTGTAGATGACTTTCTTGTCTCTGCTAGAATCTATCCATGTACCCAGATATTTCCCAAACTTTGATACAAACCGAATGCCAAGGGTGTTAGAGAAAGAGGTTTTTGCCCTGTTTGAGACATTTGGGCTGAAAATGATACTTGACTTGTGCAAGTTAATTTCCTGCCGAGACCACTTACAAAATTTGTTTAATGCATATTTAACTTCTTCAACAATGTCTTGGGTAGCTTCAAATTAAAGAAGAACATACACTACAAGATAATAGGACACTTGTCACGGTTTTAATAGTGACAAACATGCTTTGTCATGGTTTTAAAACCGTGACAAAACCATCTGTGGCAAGCCGTGATAAAGATAACAAAAACCGTGATAAGCAGAGATCTTTGTCACGGTTCAAATACAAAAACTGTGACACTTTGTCACGGTTCTCTTGTCAGAACTGTGACAAAGTGTAATTTTTATTAAGAAAAATGGAAATCATTATTTTTATTTTGAACGACTTAATTTAATGAACATATTACATTTTAAAAGATTTATATAATAATTGATCTATTATAATAGATTCTTTATTTTTCATGTATGTAATTTCAAGTTATCAAAGATAAATATTATATAAATTTTTAGAAGAATAATTATTATCTTGAGCAAATTTGAAATACACCTGCAATAAAACAATTTAAACAATAATTAGAAATTACTAGAGATAATATTTGAATTAAATGTGTATAAAATAAAAAGAAAAAATGATTTAAATAAATTACTAAGATTGAGAATAAAGAGCAGCAGAAAACATCCCTGAGAGGAGAGAAGAGATGAGGAAAGAAGAGGAGAGTGTAAATGAATGAGTAGGAGGAGGTTTATATACTAGAATCGGTTTGCAGTTTGCCACGATTTTTTTATAAAAACCGTGACAAAGTTCCTGCAACCGTGACATATTGCATACATTTGTCATGGTTTTAATAAGCGTGACAAACAGACCTTTTTTTTGTAGTGATAGAATCTTCTGCATAAAATAGGTGAGAGATATAGGCCGGGAATTTGAATAAATTCTGATTTCCCTCCATTTGCCTTCTGATTCTAACTGGTACAATAGGCAGGATATAACATTTGTAGCTAAAATGAAGAGGTAGGGAGAGAGGATACCCTTGCCTAATTCCTTGTGATGGGGAGAAAGGTTGGGACAATCTAACATTGAAGAAGATTTGATATTGTATTGTTGAAACGCATTTGTGTATTAATTGGATCCACTTTTGAGGGAAGTTCATCCTTTGCAGAATATCAAGATTTTCGATATTTGATGAAAGTAGGTAATTTATATCGAAACATTGACATCAATAGTGAGGCATATACTTCTAATCACTGTGGCAGTATGTTCCCTCTTCCTTCTTAACACTTGACTAATCATTCTAGCCTCATTCAGAGAATGGATACAATGTGTTACTCAAATTACTAAACCAGAAGCATATATGTACTAACCATACAAAACAGTGAAGACAAACCATTGATCTGCTCACTTTTTTGGAATCTCAAATATAGTTAACTATCATGCATATATACCTAGAAAAGGCAAGTGTAATACTAAATTATGTCCCTCAGGAATATAAGTCATGAACAATTAAACCAGTATATATTGAAATTGCCTGTGAAAAGCTAAACTATGACCAAAATCATCATCTTCATTTTTTAATAGAGGAAATCTCTTTGATATGTGAAATAGAAACTTCATAAGAAACTGTCATAAGAACTCTGCAGAGAATCAGAGGACTCAGCTATATATGTTTCTTTCCAGCAACATAATCGAAACATGGCTCATCTTCATTCTTATTTTCTATAGTAGCAGCTTCAAAAGACTACATTAATATTTCCTTATTTTGCTCCTCACTAGTGAAAGCAACATCTTTCATTCTTTTTTTACAACAGCTTTAGAAGGTTTCAACGTTTCTTTTGTTTTCCTTCTGCAACACCTCAAATTTTAGAAAAGAGAAAATAAGGAAATATTTGGAATCTTGGGGTATTATTTGATATTTAAAAAGCCTTATAAATAAATTTGGAAATTTAAGTATATCTAGAGAAATTACTTTTGGAGTAAATTTAGATTAAATTGAAAGGGAAATGATAAATAAAAATTTCAAAGAGGGGTAATATGGGAAAAGGAAAATGAGAATGACAATATCTACCCCTAGTTGAAAATATCTTCAGTTATGTTAGAAGGGGAAAATTGGTAAAATACCTGCTAAAAATATCTTTCCTTTCCTTCCTTTTTTTAATATACCCCAAGTGTTCCTATTCACCATCACTCTTCTCTCTCTGTCCCAACCTCCCTCTGTTCCTCTCCCTCTCGTCCTCTGTTTCTTCGTTATTCCAGCGGTGGCTCCGGCCAAAATTGGCGCCGAACGGCGGCATGAAGGGGTGGAAACGCATGCGAAGTGTGGATCAGCCTTGGGTAGGCCTTTCTCCTTCGTTTTCTTCTCTTTTTCGGTCTGATTTGTGTGAGTTTGGGGAAGGGCTCAAATTGATTTTAGGGGTTTTTGAGGATTCTAAAATCATGAAAATGGAGCTTAGTCCTCAATTTAGACGATTTGGGAAGTGATTTTGAATGGAGAGGGGAGTTTTGCCGTGTAGCTCTAAGAACCCCAAATTAGTCAGTGTTCATCGACGTTCCTTCTCGATTCTTCACCCAAAATGAAATTAATTAGTGTTTAAATGATGTTAAGTGTTGATTAAAGGTGTTGTTTGAGGTTGCATGCTCAATTTCGAATTTTCCTCTTTCTGCTCTGCTTATTCAATTCTTTGCTCTATATGGTTTGAATCCCTGCTCTTTCTTCTGCGATTTTGATTTCTATTGATGAAGAAAGGAAGGCGGAGTTGAGATTGATTGTATCTGGTTGATGGTATGTGAATTTGAAATTGTTCAATTCTTCTCTTTTCTCATTATGTTGGCTAACTGGTTCAATGATAGGAAAAAGTGGAAATTTTGTGATGTTAAATTGTAATCTTTCTCTTCCTTATTTGGTTTGGCCGGCAAATTTTATGACAGAAGGAGGAGGAAAATTGGGATGCTTAATTGGAATTGAAGTGTTGTAATTTTCTCCCTCTGGTTCTATTCAACCGTTGACAGGAAAAACAAAAAGGGGCAGGGAGTTTAATTGATATTAAACTTGGAATTAGAACTTTAGTCTATGTGATTGTGTACCATTATGATGGTGGAAAGTTTTGGCTCATTTCTTTGTGTGTATTTAGTTCTTTTTGTTGGATAATTAAGTTGAAATGGGATATAGATTGTGATTTTACACTACTACAGAAAGGGGCTATTACGGCGCATCAATCCCGACGCTTTAATTTAGTAAGTGTCGCGATAACCTATCCTGTCACTTATTTCTTATAAGTGCTGGGATAGGTATAGAACTATCCCGACACTTAACAATAACAAGCACCAGGAAAGGGTTCAAAATTTTTTTATTATATTTTTTTAAAAGAAGGTTACCTATCCCGGTGCTTACTAAAGAGTAAGCGCTGGGATAGCCTTATAATTTTTTTTTTAATTTTTCGTCCAACATTTGAATATGATTTTTTTAAATATTATTCTCTTATAATTAGGATAGGCCAGGATAGGCCTAATTATCATTAATTTTTTGTCCAACATTTTTAATATGATTTTTTTAAATACGTTAAGCCTATCTCGGCGCTTGTATACTAATATGCGACGGGATAGGCCTGTGGAAATCTTTTAAATTTGTTTTCTTTTTTTTAATTGACTTCCAATATTTTTAAATTGTTTTTCGTGTTTAATAAATATTATTTTCTAATAACTGGGAAGCCTATCCCAGTGCTTGTGTATTAATAAGCGCCGGGATAGGCCTGTGGACTTTTTTCCAATTTATTTTTCCCTATTTTAATTGACTTTCAATATTTTTTAATTGTTTTTCGTGTTTAATAAATATTTTTTTTTATTTCTGTGCAACTATCCTGGCGCGTATTTTATAATAAGCGCTGGAATAGGCCTATGGAATTTTTGTAAATTTATTTTCCCTTTTTTAATTGACTTTCAATATTTTTAAATTGTTTTTCATGTTTAATAAATATTATTTTCTAATAACTTGGAAGCCTATCCCGGCGCTTGTGTATTAATAAGCGCCAGGATATGCCTGTAGAAATTTTTCCAATTTATTTTCCCTATTTTAGTTGACTTCCAATATTTTTTAATTGTTTTTCGTGTTTACTAAATACTATTTTCTAATAATTGGGAAGCCTATGCCGGCGCTTGTGTATTAATAAGCACCGGGATAGGCATGTGGATTTTTTTCCAATTTATTTTCCCTATTTTAATTGACTTCCATTATTTTTTTTAATTGTTTTTCATGTTTAATAAATATTTTTTTTTATTTCTGTGGGACTATCCCGGCGCTTATTTTAGATAAGCGCCAGGATAGGCCTATGGAATTTTTTCAAATTTATTTTCCCTTTTTTAATTGACTTCCAATATTTTTAAATTATTTTTCGTGTTTAATAAATATTATTTTCTAATAACTGGGAAGCCTATGCCGGCACTTGTGTATTAATAAGTGCAAGGATATGCCTGTGGAATTTTTTCCAATCTATTTTCCCTATTTTAATTGACTTCCAATATTTTTTAATTGTTTTTTGTATTTAATAAATATTATTTTCTAATAACTGGGAAGCCTATGCCGGTGCTTGTTTATTAATAAGCACCGGGATAGGCCTGTGGATTTTTTTCCAATTTATTTTCCCTATTTTAATTGACTTCCAATACTTTTTTAATTGTTTTTCGTGTTTAATAAATATTTTTTTTATTTCTGTGAGACTATCCCGGCGCTTATTTTAAATAAGCTCCAGGATAGGCTTGTGGAATTTTTTCAAATTTATTTTCCCTTTTTTAATTGACTTCCAATATTTTTAAATCGTTTCTCGTGTTTAATAAATATTATTTTCTACTAACTGGGAAGCCTATGCCAGCGCTTGTGTATTAATAAGCACCGGGATATGCCTGTGGAATTTTTTCCAATTTATTTTCCCTATTTTAATTTACTTCCAATATTTTTTAATTGTTTTTCGTGTTTAATAAATATATATTTTTATTTTTGTGAGACTATCCCGGCGCTTATTTTAAATAAGCACCAGGATAGGCCTGTGGAATTTTTTCAAATTTATTTTCTCTTTTTTAATTGACTTCCAATATTTTTAAATTGTTTTTCGTGTTTAATAAATATTATTTTTTAATAACTGGGAAGCCTATCTCGGTGCTTCTGTATTAATAAGTGCCGGGATAGGCCTATGGATTTTTTTCCAATTTATTTTCCCTATTTTAGTTGACTTCCAATATTTTTTAATTTTTTTCACGTTTAATAAATATATATTTTTTATTTCTATGAGACTATCCCGGCGCTTGAGTATTAATGAGCGCAGGGATAGGCTGGCGCCAATCCCATTAAATTTTTCATTGTTCCCTCCATTTGCCCTAGTTATTTCCTTCAGCTCTCTCTTTTCCCTCAGCTTCAAGTCCGCTGCCCCAAAAGCTTTAGAGCATTTGAACCCCCTCAGCTTCAAATCCTCCTCGTTAACATTCTTGTTCTGTCCCCATTTCAAGCACCAGTGACATGAAACACCATTTCACCAGCAAAATACACAGTTTGGCTCTCTCACTCAAATTTTTTCTTGGCCTTCAGAGCTTCAGGAAAACGCAACGGTGACGGCGATTGAGGTGTGGGAGTAGGCATGCAAGACTTAATTTAAAGTTGGTGAGCCTCCTCTTTCCATTTCTACTCCTTGTTTCTCCAATTGGGGCCGTTTTGAGTGAGGGTCTGATTTGGGGTTTAAGGTATTTTGGAAGTTTAAACCAATTCAAGCTCTTATTTCTGATGCTCCTTTACAAAATGCTCTGGACCTATTATTGGCATCACTAGGAATAGCAACAGCATTGACATTCTTTTTTTGTTTGAATTAAATGGCTTGACTATTAAGATCTTATACTTGTCATTATAAACCTCAGGTTCACCTCCAGCAAGCAACCCAAATTCTATCAATGCCTTCTCTGTCGGAGTACCTATAACCTTATTATTCTTCCCATTTTCACCCCTGACCACCTTTGCTCCAGTATTCTAAAATATTGAGTGCAAAAGGAGGTAAAACATTTTCTCAGAAATCATTGACTTTATCGCACTATTATTATTGTTTATAATCTCCTTAGTTTGTTTGCAAATCCATACTTTATTCACAACCATGTGATTTGTTGTCAAAGTTCCTGTTTTGTCAGTGCAAATACAACCAGCAGAGCCCATGGTCTCGCAAGTAGAGAGGTGCCTGACAAGTGCCTTATTGTTCATTAATAAGGACAGATTTGTAGGAGTTTTAATTTCAAATTTTTGGTTGTCTGAGAATTTTAACTAATATTCTAAGTTCTGAGCATTTGAAAGTGTTTATGCTAGGTTGTGATTCTGTTCTAATTGGGTTAAATAGAAGTAGTTAGTTAAAATAATGAAATAAGAAACTAAAGATACTAGAGTTGGATACTGAAGTTGTAAAAATATAAATGATTATAATGAGAATGACTTTGTGTTCAAAGGAGTTCATTGCAAGAGTTTGTAGAGAAGGATTGAAACATAATATGAGGATTGATAAATAATGATGATGACTGTTTTAGGATGTTTGAAGTGGAAATCAATTGAATCTGTCTAAATGTTTGCTTGTAATTTTTCTGTATTTCAGCTTTAATTGCTTGTATGAGTATTTTTATGAACAAATAGCCTTCAAAGGAGTTAGGGGATTAATTACTTGATTTTTTTATAGGAGCCTACAGTTGCCTCATAGTTTGTTGGCAAAAATAGGGGACTAAAAGTGAGATACTTTTGTGCAGTTTGAGAGCTTTTATTAATCGACTTTGCCACATAAAAGGTATGTTCTTAATTTTCCTTTCTCCATTAAATTATGAATAATCTGATTGTGGTTTCATTAGAGTCTCATGACTAATTTTGATGTGGTAGTAATTGTGCAATATTTGATATGATCCATGAATGGTAGTAATTGTGAATTTGTGCCCATTAATGCTATATGTATATATGCTCTATGAATCATGTTGGAGACTGGAAAATTACTGATTTGATGATTGGTATTTTGTGGGCTATCCATTTCTATGTTAAAAAGAGAGGGCCTTGAGCATGAGAACGTTTATTTTGTAGCCGTTATAAGTTTTACACTAATTGGGAATTGGTATGGTTTCTATGAAGGCACCTGTATGAAGATGTCATGATCGCCGCGGAGCATGTGTTGTTCAAATTCATAAGCCCTTATGCCATAGCATATATTTCAGGTGCAAGACATGACGAGCAGTCCATGACGATTAAAAATCGCTTTTCTTTAAAGGCAATATGCAAGACTTTATTCTTAGCTCCAATTAATACAGGGTAAGTCTATACGCATTACAGGTTTCATCGTATTCTTAGCTCTAAGCATCATAGATAAATATACTGACATAACGTTCTAAAACATTTTAGGGCACATTGGCTTTTGCTTGTCATTTATCCGACAGCACAACCGGAACCCTTAATTTACTATTTGGATCATGTGCGAGGTGCTGAACTAGACAATCGCCCAGCTTTGATGTGCATCGTCAATAGGTATGTGAATGTCAACATTGTTTGAATGAGTTGTATTATTTGTCATTTTATGACCCTAACTAATAAAATTAATTTAATTTGTTTCGTTTCCAGCGCATTGACCAGTTTTTGATCCTCCATTAACTTGAGTTATTCCAAAGCCCTTGACCAAAAAGATACTTATCAGTGGAGCATAGTCCAGGTTTTACAAGTTATTCAATTTTTTAAGCAATCTAGTTAAACGTAACGTAAATGTTTCTCATATGATATTTGGTGGTTTTTGTTACATTAGCCCTCCCAACCCAATAACAACGACTTTGGATACTATGTAATGCAGTTTATGAGGGAAGTCGTTACACATGATCGATGTAGCATTCCATTGATAGTAAGTTTTATATTTTGCCAACTATAATTGTATTTGTACTTGTTATTAGAATTCAAGTAGATTTGATTGTCATTCAAATATCTTTGTTTGTGCAGAATTACCCAGACGCACGTTGCTTGATGTTGTCAAGGGAACAAATGAATACGCTAATTGAAGAATGGTGCACTTATGTACTACCTCTTTTCTCTCATTATGTACAAAATGTAGATTAGTATAGCTAGTAGCATGCTTTTTGTTTCCCAATTAGAATGCTTCATTTAATTGTATATTGCTCTCTGGATGAGTTATTAGTGTATATGGATTGACTGGAATTGTATAGAATTGTTGGTTTTTGGCACTGATGTAGGTGGGGTGTATATAAAATTAAATCAATTATTTAAAAAAATCAATATCGGCACTTCTTATGATAAATGACGCTATAGGTGCACCTACAGCGGCGCTTGTATCGTTGTAAGCACTACTATAGGTATTTTTAAAAATATCCGAAATTTTAAAAAAATATATTTGAATGGCCTAAAGCGGCGCTTACGTTAGTTAAGCGCCGGTTTAGGTGTACCTATAGCGAGGCTTTTAACTAAATAAGCATCGCTATAGGTTACCTATAGCGATGCTTATCTTACCTATAGCGGCGCTTATTTAGTGTCGCGTTAGGTTTAATGGCCTATTGTGCATTGTTTAAAGACCTGGACCGGACCAGACAGTCTGGCCGGAAACTTTTTCGGCTTGGTTAAGATCTAAAACTCGCTCTGAAGCTTTAGCCGTGTTAGGCCGTCATTTGGCCGTTTTTGAGCCGTCAACCGTCATAAACCCGGGAACCGGACCGAGTATATGAAAGCCGTCTAGCCAGATTCCCATCCAAACTTTCCTGTCAAACTCGAAAACTTCGTCTTCACAGCTGCACAAGTTTACCCTTTTCCATTCGCAATAGTAAGTCCATTCGACTTATTCACTGTCCCCCACCATTGTGAGTGCGTCTGCAACAAAAAATAGGAGGCATATATACATGAAAAATAAGGATGCAAGAAGGGAAAACGGTGTTTCAAGCGAATAGACAGAAGGAGATGGATAAAGAAGGGAGAAAGAGAGCAGGAGACAAAAAAATAAAAGAGAAAGAGAGCACGGAGTGAGTCTTGAAGGAAAAGAAGGGAGATGTAATGTAGAGTAGTAGCCAGTAGGAGCAGACCTTGAAAGGCTCAATGAAGTGACATAACAGAGGCAAAAATCTGAAATAGAAAATTAATATTTGAAATTGATTAAGTAAATGACACTCCCATTAATTAGACATTAGTCAAGTTCCCGTCAGAATTCCTTAAGCATGACATTTAAAAAACAAAAATAAACGTGTTATAATATATTTTTGTATAAAATGATTTCTTATTAATATTAAGTTAAAAAATTAGACCACTTATTTTTCTTAAAATTTTTAATATTTTGATACTTTATATCTTATACATATATTATATGTACGTAATATTATTTTTATTTAAATTATTATGTTACCGGCCCGACCGAACGGCCTAACTGTTCCAATCGTTTGAACCATGAATCGTTAATCTATCCGGCTCGACATCCGGTCCGGCTTTTAAAACATTGCTATCGCGGCACTAGCTATAGCGGCACTATAGGGGCAAAATAAGTGCCGCTATAGGCAATTTCTGTGGTAGTGTTAATTTGCTGCTTGTTGAGTGTGGTATTAGAAGGAGAATAGAGGGGAAGATTATGGAGAGATAGAAGCTGATCTTATTTTATGTTTTGCCTGTTTTGAACCCTGTTAATGATGAGGATTTTGGGTAATAATATATGAAAGCATAAGATACTTGGATGGTATGCTCTATTTCTTGTTTTTGTTCTTGTATTTCTATTAATGGGCTGATTTCTATTTTGTGGAGATGATATGGTTGGGAAATATTAGCAAGATTAGAGGTTTCTTGTTATTAATTAAATTTGGAATTTCTATATGGAAAGCAAACCAGGAAATGCGAAATAATGGGCTAAAAGAATTGTAATTAATGGATGAACAACTAGAGCTAGGGGATGGAAGTAATAGGTTTGAGTAAGAAATTAGGAGATTAAGTTACTGATTGAGGAAAGATATTTATTAAGGTTATAAATTAGAACGTAGTTGACCTCGGAGATTGGAATAAAACATGTTGGAGGTATTTGTTGATGATTGTGATTTTGAATAGAAGTTTGCCATGTTTACATTGGATGGTCTTTAATGTCTAAGATGTACGATTGGAAACACTTGGATGTAATCTTTGAAAAAGGGAAAGTTAAGTGTTTTTAATGGAGGATTGAAATATGGTTTTAAATAGTGACATAGAGATATTTAAATGATCAAGATATTGATTGAAGATATTAGAGTGATGATGAGAAAGAGAAGAAGAGTTGGACATCCAGCATTATTATCATTTATAATGCATTAAAAATTTAAGCTTAAAGATTTTGAATTTTAATTGAGATTGATTTAAGAAGAACCATTTTCAAATAATTTACAAGTTCTTAGGTTTTCATAAGAATTAATGTAGATTCAAAGAATTGGAAAGTTGGGTTTGGTGAAAGATAACGTTACTGGTTTCATTTGGAATTATGGATTGGAAGAAATGCTATGAAACTATTATAACTTACCTTATATTAAGGCCAAAGTGGACGGTGGTGTAACAAGAATTAGGTAGACGTTATTTAAGTTTGTAAACCAGATTGTTCTTTCTGTGATTTTGTTGATATTGTAGACATCATAACTTAAATGAATGCAATGGTCTTTGGTTAAGAAAATGTTGGAGGCAAGGATAAAGTATAAGATTTTGGGGGATTTAATGATTGAAGTTTTATTAAATTAAGTTGGTGATTTGAGAATGGTGATACGAACAATGGTGGTAGTGTAGGGTTTATTACCTTGTTTAGTTGAATTAAAGATGGATGGGATTTTGAAGATGATGCCAGGGATGTAGGAAATGAAATTAGTGGAAGTAAATGTAGTTCAGATTCTTATGGGAATAAGATTGGTTAATTTGGTTAATTATTGCAATGGATTCCAAATGAAGTATAGAGACTAATTGAATGGTTAGGAGTGAATTGATTGGCGTAGTCGGCTTGAGGATTAGAGTTTATGGAGTATTGATTCTAGATTAAAGGAAAGAAGTTGATTCCTGAGGTTGGGATTTAATCTAGGGTGATTATTTTAAGGACTTATGGGAGAATAGATTCTATATTATTTGTAGGGATTAATTGTTCATATTTGATTAGGAAAAATAAAGAGGGAAAGAGGGTTTATGTACTTTGATTTTCACTTGATTAATTTCAGTTTAGATTCTAATTGAAGTTTAGTATATCTAAATGATATTATAATGTGGGTGGAAGTTATAAATTTCTAAGAGTCTGGATTTATTTCTGGGCTCGGTTCTATGTCCGATTGCTCTATATTTTTTATAGCAGGAAGTAATGATAAAAATAGAAATTAAATTTATCTATGGTTTGTTTGTTGGATTGAATGTAATAAGTTGAAACCTCTGTTTTATTTCTGTTCTCTTAAACAACATTTTTAATGACAACAGTGAATTAGTTGTAAGCTGTGATTAGATTAAAGTTATACTGTACAAGAATAAGAAATTAATATATGGTTGGAGATGGTAATGTTAAATAGATTAGTTATGATTAAGTCATTGTGATTTTTATATTTAATTTCGGAAAAGTTGATAATGAGAATCAGAATGATTAATTGAAATGAATTAGTTTAAGTGACCTTTTAATTTTAAAAGGGTCAAAATAGTCAAAGTAAAACCTACTTATATAAGATATAAAGAATGGGGTAGTATTAAGTATATTAGGACGAGGCATTGAATTGCTGTTTTTAGAAAAGCTGGTAGATAGTGAGATGGTTGAAATAAGGCAGGAGTGCTGGAAGAAGATGAGATGAAGGAAATAAGAATTATATTTTGAAAAGCAAGAATATCTATGAGAGTGCTTTACTATGGTAGTTAAAGATTTTTTTTTATAAAGAAGGAGTAACTACCCTGGGAGCCTAACCAGTACCAGGAGACCAATTACAATCCTTATGAAGCAAAGACAATAAATCTAAGGGAGGGTCCACCACCGGGTGATAACCATTCACTACCCCAATGGCTTGTTTTGCCAAGTGGTCTGCTGCTGCGTTGCGAGATCTTGGAATAACTGTGAGCTCTACAAACCAGTCACGATCAAGCCAGGACTTGGCTTGAAGAATGAGAGATACATGCTGGTGTTGACTTGTGTCCTCTTGGTTCATCAGCTTCAATACTTCCGTTGCATCAGATTCAACAATAATACGACGCACTCCGTTTTCCCATGCAAGTTTCATACCCAGGACTAAGGCCCAAAGTTCAGCTGCAAGACTGTCCCCTTCAGAAGGTTTGAACATAAAGCCTCCATGAAAGGATCCATCGCTATCACGCAGTAATCCCCCACATCCAGCACCATAACTAACTAAAAATGCCCCATCTACGTTTAACAGTAGTTAAATATTTTAGTAGTGTTATCTGTATATAATATAAAATTAAATTATTAAGTTTATTAGTGGAAAGCATAGAAAATAGAAATATATACATGTATAAAGGGATTTAAATTTCCCAAGTGTTGAACTCTATATTTTGATGATAACCAAACATGACTTAGGCTATAGGATCATGAGAACTTAACTTAGAAAAATACTTCAAAAAACTGTTTCTCAAAATCTAAGTTAAGCAATCGATTGGACATACCTGCAATCGATCGGAGAATTACAGTTGTAATCGATGGGATATCAATTGTATATCGATGCGGAACTATCAATTGATAGGAAAATTGAACAAATGATTTTTGCACAAAATTGCTCTTAGTAATCGGAATGTGATCAATCGTTGGTTGGAAAAGCAATCGAATGGAATAGCAATCGATGTGCAATCGATTGGAACTAACTTTGAATCCGAGATATATGCAATCGATTGGAACTTAATCAATCGATTAACACAAGGCAATCGATTGGGAAACCAAGCAATCGATTGACACTCCTTGTTTTTATCTGATAGCTAACATATCACACTACTAGAAAAAACACTTTTCACGTCCCTAATTCACGTCCATTATTTTAAAATGGACGTTAAAAATAGGCGGTGGCATACTTGTAATTAAATTCTGAAAAAACAACGTCCATTATTGTGAAAATGGACTTTGTTTTTCATAAATAAAAGATAATTGACATCCATTTCAATATAATGGACGTAAAAAAAGGCGGTGGCATATATTGTAATTTTATGTTTACAATATTTACGTCCATTTTTATATAAATGGACTTGAAAAATTTGCCCTAAATTTAGTTTTTGGCGCCCATCTCTTAAACAAAACTAAATCCTAAATTCACTTTGGCGCTCAGAACAAAACTGATCACATCACATTATCAATTTTTAAAGAGCAAATAAAATTTGCTAATTTTTAAGCGTGCCCTAATTGCAGTAAGTAGCGAAGAATCCCCTGCAAAACTAAATTGAAGAATCCCCTGCAAAACTAAATCGAAGAATCGTCACAATAGTGAAGGACGATTCTGAGTCTATTCTGGCTAAGCGAAGGACGATTCTGGTTCGAAACTTGGAGAAATTGGTTCTGCAATAGCGATTCTTCCCAGTAGCGATTCGGTTTGCTGGGATAAGCGAAGGACAAAGGACGAAGCTTGGGCGGTGCACTATCCAAAACTGCAAATCGGTGACTCCAAATCCCCCTGGCCGAAGGACGAAGCTTTGAAGGACGCCATTCGCTTTACCCAGTGCAGTTTACGCCAGAAGGACGAAGCTTTGAAGGACGCTTTACACCATTCGATTTGTTTGGTTAAGCGAAGGATGCCATTACAGTCCATCGGAGACGCCATTGCAGTGCTTCGCTCTCTAATTGCAGTCATTCTAGGTACCTTTCTCTTTTCATTCTCTCATTCTCTTTTGTATGCTCTGTATTATGCGAATTAGGGGAAATCTTTGAACTGTTGGTTTTTAAATTTAATGCCAATTCTCTCTGCGAATTTTGCAATTTAAGAGTGGCTGAAGTAGTTGTTTAATTCCGGTGTCGGCAAATACATAATCCGTTGAACCGGCTGAAAATACAGAATCCGAGTTTGTATTCTTTCTTTTTGGACTCGTTCGATTTCCTTTTGCACAAGGTTTCCGTTTTATTTTTTTAATTTGAGGGAGTCTAAATTGTATGGTTCTGGTCATTTTCTGTCAAGCCAGTGTCCTTTGCCAACCTTTTTTTTTTCCTACCCCACCTCATTAACGCACCAAGTCCAATCACAGTTCAATCCGTATGTTGTTTAATTTGGTATGTTGTTACGTGTTTTGATTGTCAATTCGTATTTTGTAACACACGGAATCTTCTGGCACTGACCCACCCACGTTGTTATTGGAGGCCATTTTAAGATATGTATTTGTATATCTTTTCTAACAGTGTTTATTGTCTGCCTTCTTTTTACGTCATATTTTAATATAGGTTACTGTAGCTTACAACAAGGATCCAAGTCCAGTTAAGTTGAATTTGGGTGTTGGTGTTTATCGAACTGAGGTGAGTGCTATTCGAATCCAGTTTTGGTTATTAATTATCTGTAAACATTGAGCACCATGGGAATGGACAAGATAAACTAGACCTGGCTTGATGTTGTTGATTTTTATATTTAGGACTGGGTGTGAGTGGTTGAACTGAACCCAAGCCATATGAACATAAAGTAATTCTGATATTGATTTAACTGTGATTGGACTAACTTGGTTCACCTCATTAGCTAGTGTAATTTTTTCATTTTCTGTTTGCAAGTAATATTCTGTATGCTTTGGATTGTATATAAAAATTTTGGTATTGTTACTATTATGGGGAAATGCTGCCAAAATTTTTAGAAAATGTGTAAGGCAATTCATCAATCACATGATGATTTAGTGATGATCTAAACTTATACCTTTATGGTTAATGGCGTAGGTTTAAATAGAATAATGGATCGAAGTTGGATGAATGCGTTGAGAACTAGTGATACGTATGAGCTTGGGGTTGAAGAGTTTATTGAGTTTGCTAAAAGAAATGCACCTAGTACGAGCGGGATGTATTTTTGCCCTTGCATGAAGTGTTTAAATCGTAGTCGAAAGAGTATTGATGATATAAGAGATGACCTCTTTTGTAATGGAATCAATCTTCGTTACAAAAAATGGGTTTGGCATGGTGAATTAGGAACAACAACAGTTTCTTCCACATCCTAAAACATGAAAGTTGTGGATGATGTGGGTGTTGGAAGAATGGAGGACATGATTAATGATATTGAGGTGGAATCATCCACACCACTTTCAGAATATGACAAGTTGAGGAGTGATGCGGAGACACCATTGTACCCCGGGTGTCGTAAGTATACACGTTTAACTGGTGTGTTGACCTTATTGAACATAAAAGCAAGTAATGGGTGGGCGGATACAGGTTTCTCACAGATGCTAGAAGCTTTAAGTGATATGTTTCCAGATGATAATGTTCTTCCGAAAGGAATGTACGAGGCTAAAAAAATTCTTAATAAAATGGGTTTGGAGTATAAGAAGATACACGCTTGTCTTAATGATTGCGTGTTGTATAGGAATGAGTATGATGGACTAACAGAGTGTACAAAATGCAAAACTCCAAGATATAAAGTTAGGAAGGATGTCGGTGGTGGTAAGGAAAATAAAGGGTTTCCTTTGAAGGTGATGTGGTACCTTCCAATAGTGGCACGATTCAAACGTTTGTATGCAAATACACAAGAAGCGAAGAATCTAAGATGGCACTATGAGGATAAAATATCTGATGGAAGATACCTTCAACACCCAGCCGATTCTCCTCATTGGAAGAAGATAGATGAAATGTTTCCTAACTTTGGCTGTGAGCCGAGGAATCTTTGGCTTGGTCTATGTACCGATGGATTCAACCCTTTCGGAAGCCTCAGTAGCACACATAGTGCTTGGCCTGTTCTCCTTATCATTTACAGCCTACCCCCTTGGTTGTGCATGAAACGTAAGTACATGATGCTTTCAATGATGATTTCGGGGCCAAAACAGCCAGGAAACGATATCGATGTCTACCTGGCGCCTTTGATTGAAGATTTGAAGAAGTTGTGGGAAGAAGGCATCGATGTGTTTGATGCATACAAGCAGGAGTCATTTAAATTGCTCGCTATGATATTCACAACAATAAATGACTTCCCTGCATATGGAAATCTCTCAGGATATAGCGTGAAGGGGCATAGGGCATGTCCTATATGTGAAGCAAACACGCATTACCACCAACTTATAAGCACGGGAGGAAGACTGTATATCTTGGTCATAGGCGGTTTCTTCACCGGTACCACCCTTACCGTAAGCTGAAGAAGAATTTTAATGGTTTACCGGAGCATGGATTAGCTCCTAAGGCATTATCAGGGGAGGAAGTTTATTATCGGTTGAAGAATGTTAATGTCATATTTGGTAAGAAACAAAGGAGTGGAAGTGAGAATAATATATGGAAGAAGAGATCAATCTTCTTTGATCTGCCATATTGGCGCTTTCTTGATGTGAGACACAATATTGATGTGATGCATGTAGAGAAAAACGTGTGTGATAGTCTTATCGGAACACTCTTGCACATACCAGGGAAGACTAAGGACGAACTCAATGCCAGATTAGACTTGGTGGAAATGGGAATAAGACAACGGCTTCATCCAAAAGTAAGTGATAATGGCAAGAGGGTTTATATGGAACCAGCAGCTTATACACTGTCCAAACAGGAGAAAAAAGTCTTGTGTGGGTGTTTGTGTGAGATTAAGGTGCCTCAAGGGTATTCTTCTAATGTGAGTAGACTTGTGCGTATGGATGATATGAAACTAGTAGGAATGAAGTCGCATGATTACCATGTTTTGATGCAACAACTATTACCAGTTGCTATCAGGGGCATTATGCAAGATAATGTGAGGAATACTATAACTAGACTATGTATGTTTTTCAATGCTGTATGCAGTAAAGTTGTCGACATTGAGAAATTGAACGAGTTGGAAAATGAAGGTTACATTATTCTATCCCAATTAGAGATGCATTTTCCTCCAGCGTTTTTTGATATAATGGTTCATTTGGTTGTTCACTTGGTAAGAGAGATACGACTATGTGGCCCTGTTTATCTAAGGTGGATGTACCCTTTCTAGAAATTATGAAAGTTTTAAAAGGATATTCTAAGAATCCATATCGACCCGAGGCATCTATTGTTGAAAGATATCTAGTTGAAGAGGCAATGGACTTTTGCAAATCATACCTAAAAGAGGCGGATGAAAAGCCACGACATGAAGATGGCATCAGTAAGGGAACACGAGGCATCAGACTAAGAAGTATGAATCATGAAGAGGTGTTGCAAGCTCACTTATACATCCTAAATAATATGGAAGAAGTTCAACCTTATTTAGATGAGCATAAAAGGAGCCTAAAGGAAAAGAATCCAAAGAAAAATGAAAAGCAGGTAGCTAATGAACATAACAAGACATTCATTGTGTGGTTCAAGGAAAATGATGCAAAGGAAACCAATGTGTCAGATACAATTAATTGCTTAGCTGATGGCCCTCGTTTTGAGGTTGTCACTTGGAGCGGATATGATATAAATGGGTATTCTTTCTACACAAAAACTCAAGATGATAATAGCACTATGCAAAATAGTGGTGTAATGGTTGTAGCCGAAGCAATGCACTTTTCTAGTTCGAAGGATAAAAATCCGAAATTGGCTTCCATGGCTTATTATGGCGTTATTGAAGAAATATGGGAAGTAAGTTATAACAAGTTCAAAGTTCCACTATTCAAATGTAAGTGGGTTAACCATAATGCAGTTGAGATTGATCGCCAGTTTGGGTTTACGTCTGTTGATCTTCATAGGGTTGCTTACAAAGATGAGCCATTCAGTTTATCGAGTCAGGCAAAACAAGTTTTCTATGTGACTGATCCTGCAAATCCTCAAATGTCCATAGTTCTACAAAGTAAAAAACAAAAAGACCGCGTTCCAACTTTAAATCTAGATGAGATACTACCTATATGTTCAAATCCACCTCAACTAAGTGAATTAGAATTGGTTGATGACGACCAATATGCTGCTAGGAATGATCATTGTGAAGGGATATGGGATAACATATGAAGTGAGGATTATAATGAATCATAATTATTATGTTTTATATTTCATGTTGAAGTCATTTCATTTATTACCAACATTTCATTACATTGTACTA
This sequence comes from Mimosa bimucronata, assembly GCA_037074515.1. Taxonomy (NCBI): domain Eukaryota; kingdom Viridiplantae; phylum Streptophyta; class Magnoliopsida; order Fabales; family Fabaceae; genus Mimosa; species Mimosa bimucronata. The sequence continues at coordinate 12,809,920 of CM073446.1, forward strand.
ACACATTGTATTTCAATTTGTAACAGGTAAATGTCGTACAGTTCTGACGAGCACTCGCATGAGGAGCACTCACATGTAGATCCGCCTCAGAGAAGGCGGGGTAGAGGCTCCACCAAGCTTACTGATATTACGCTCCATCATGAGACAAATGCTGAACCACTTCATATTGATTTTGGTGAAAAGATGAGGCCACTTGGTCCAAATAGAAAGAAGTTCGCTAGTTTTATCGGATATGTAGCACGGACCCAAGTAAGCATACTTAAACACAAGTGGAGGTCAGTGGATTTGGATACTAAGAACAGAGTCTGGACAGACATTGTGGTAATTTCCTTCGTTAAATTGATTAATGATGATTAAATATATCTGTTTTGTTAATTAACTTAACACTTTCATAATATGGCAGCAAAACTTCACTGTCCCAAACACCGAAGTATTTAGAAACCATTGGTTGAAGCAAGTACGCAGGCGATGGAAAGATTTCAAGAGTAGACTTACCAGAGAATATGTTCGAGGACCTAAGAGACATCTAGATCCTTGTCTTAAATGGACATTTTTTTCTCGAGAAGATTGGAAGGAAATTTATGCATCATGAATAGATCCCAATTTTCAGGTGGATGTCTATCTTCTTTGTTTCATATTAACCTTGTTTCCTCACTACATATTTGTTACATAATGGTAACTTTGGTTTCTTTGCACAGGAAATTAGTAAAAAACAGCAAGAGAGACAGAAGTTGAATGTATATACACACACAATGTCTCACGGGGGTTATTTGTGGATAGAAGAGAAGATGACAAAGGAACAATTGAAGTCAATGGAGGAAGCATCCCAATCAAATCCTAGTATTGTTCTTGAACCTCTTCCACCTATCCCACGTCATAAAAAATGGGTAGAAGGAAGGAAGAGAGGAGGGAAATTTATAAACCCACAAGTAGAAGAGATTGCAAGAAAGATTGTAAGTTATTTGTCAATTGATGTTCAATAAATTGAAATCCTAAATTTTTCCCTTGAACAATTGCGAATGATTGTTTTTCTGCATCTTATAGGATGAGCTTGAGGAGCAAAGTTCCCAAGGGTCAATCTCTCAGACTGGTAGAATGGACATATTGGCTACAACAATTGGGAAGCCAGATGCCCTCGGACGCGTTAGAGGGGAGTATGGGTCAGTTGGTCTGTCCAAGTTTTTCAGTCGTCGTACTGAAGCCGAACCTAGTGAGGAACTTGTGGCCAAGATACGAAGCAAGTTTATGGATGAGGTGATGGAACAAGTTCATGGTATGGTGAGTGATTTAACCTTTTCCTTACGCCTTGGGGTTAAAATCACAATAATTACCAAGGATTGTGTAAAGTGGCACAATCCCGGATCATTTCACTTGAGGAGTCCTTCTAAACAACCTAAGCTAACTAAATGCAATTAAAACAATAAAAAGGGTATGGGGGTTTTGGTTTGAAGATTCATTTACTAAAGCTATTAACAAAAGCAGTTACTTGTTTTTGGTGTTTTAGATTAATAAGTGAAAAGTGAAAAGAGTTTGGATTAGGGGTGATTTATAAAATGGGCTTTGGTAGTGCTTCGGTGACTCAAACACTTCTTTCAAAATGATAAGTGGGAGTTTAATTTACCAAGTCTAATTGAAAGATCCCCAAGCAACCACTAGGGGTCCACTAGCCCTAATTAATGACTAATCTAGCAACCACTTTCATAGCCATTACTTAGGGTTAGTGTTAAGATCCACTTGGTTTGTGAAATGCCTTGAAACAAATGCAATTTAACTCTCATGAAGTGCAACCACATCATCATGCATGGAAGAAATTGATTATAACCACTAGCAACCACTAAAAATGGCTACAACCAAGAATACAACCACAAGTAGATAGGAAATTGTATCTCAATCACATTTAATTCAAATAATACACAATATAGTTCACAAACATGGATAGCAATCACATATCCCAAGTCTTAAATCCAAATACAAGACCAATACAAAAGAGTAGAAGCCAAATACAAAGGAAATAAGAAATTGTAAACTAGAAACTCCCCTATGTTGGACCATGAAGCTAGAGCCACCTTCACACCACCAAAGCACCAATAACTTAGCCTCTCATATCTTCAAACTCGTGCCCAAGAGGACCCATGATGATAGCCTCCATGAATGAAGAAGATAGAAGGAAATGTAGAGTGGAAATGGAAGGTGGAAAGAGAAAGAACAAGAAAATCAGCAATAATGGAGGTGGAAATGAGTGGGGATGAGAGGATTTGAGTGAGGAATGAAGAAGAACAAGAGGAACCCTAGGAGAGGGCTGGTTTTCGGATAGAGAAAGCTTTTATTCCCATTTTCGGGTGTTAGAAACTATTTATAATCCCTCAGAGACCCTAAAATCGCGTCAGATTTCGCAGATACTGGGCACTTCGCCGTGGGCTCGCCGCGGCGAGAGCCACGGCGAGCTACCACTCATTCTGGAACTTGTTGGGGAGTTCGCCGTGAGTTCGCCGCGGCGAGACCCACGGCGAGCTCACGTTGCTTCTGCCTCCCTGGTCTTTTTCGCCGTCAGTTCGCCGCGGTGAGACATTGATTCTGTTTCTCTCTTCGCTTCCTTCTTCTGCTGCGTCCCGAATTCTTCGCTGCAACTTGGCTCCTAAATTTGGGCATGCTTCTTCTATGATCTACAAGTAAAATCAAGCTAGAGGTAGCATCAAATGTTCTTGAAAATAGGTCAACAATAATTTATGCTAATTATGCCCAAATTGCCCTTGACTAGAATAAATTCCAACAGAGTGTGCAAAAGTCAGAAATTACCCTAATTAGGTGCAATTACCCCAAGAAGATGCAATAATCTACTGATTTTATCAATGAAAAGTGTATAAAAATATGGTGCCATCATTTCCCCCATGTAACACCTTACTCTAGGGACAATCTTTAGAGCCCTTTTATTAAGTTTGAACCACCTGAACTATTTAGAAGACCCAAGAATACCAAAATCTTTAAACTTTTCTTAAAGATCTTACTTGGGCTTCTAACTTTGAAAATTCATAATTAATTGCATACGAACTCAAAAATTGTGGTTCAAAGCTCAAACTTTATCTCTTTAAACATTCTTTATAATCATAATATAATCATGGCTCAATTTGGTCCCATTATCACAGAAAAACCTTCTTATATTTTCCAGACATATTGGAATTTCGCAGGAATTTCTGTTTTTAGGCCTAACTTGTAAAATTCATATCTCCTAATCTACACGTCCAAAAATTATGCATGAGTACTTGATTTAAAGCTTAGGATATTTACTTTCTATCTGGAAAGTTTCACGTCCTGAATCAGAGTATAACTTGACGAAATATCCACCATAACAAAGAAGATTCACATGCACTCATATTATTCTAAGTGTAGATATTAATTTCTACTTGAAGTAGAATTCATGTTCTTGGTTTTATTGCAGGTCTTTAGGCTAATTAGGCTCCTTATGGAGTTTATACATACAGACCAAAATATGATAATTAACTATAAACTCCATAATACTCTAGGCCCTCCTTGCCTTAGCTAGAGATCTGCTTGCTTTTCCTTTCCTCTAGAAGTGCTTGGTCCTATGGGTGGGACATAGAGAGAGGGGTGAGATTTGGGGAAATCTCAGTAGCAATAATCACAATTAGTATATAATGCATGGTAAAAACTGTGCATGTAAAATAAACTGGCCAATGAGAATAATACCTTACAAGCTGATAACTGTAAACTGTAACTAATTTCACACATGATCATGTCAAAATAACTGAGTAAGGATATTACATATTCTCATGCCTAAATGCAGCATAAATGGAAAAACTATACATGCAACCAAAACAAAATATACAAAATTGCAAATTAAAGCCACCTCTTGTAGAGTCTCTTTCTATAGCACTTCCTCTCTGATTTCCTTCTGGTAAAACCGATTGCAGATCAATCCCTAATATTAATAGGTACAACAAGAGATTAATTTTGGTGCATGGGATAAACCTTTTACTACTCTTCCTCTTGAATTTTCGTTTATACCCCAAATATTCCATTTCTAAATTTTCAATCAAACTTCTTCTATTTATTTCATGCTAAAACTTGAGGCCTTTATTTTTAGTAAGCATATGAACACTTTCTTCTCCCATTTAGAATTACTTCTATACAATTCAATTCTTAATCCAACTGTAGAATTGTATAAACTTGAAAATAGGGAGATAAAAATGTACTTACCAAGAGCTTAAAATAACTTCCTTCTAGAACTCCTTCTAATTAGGCCTCCTTGTCTCTCTATTTTTCTTCCTCTTTTTCTCTTTATTTTTCTCTTCCTTTCTTTCTTTCTTCTCTTTCTCACGCCACACACTCAGCCTTCTAACACTCCATTTCATTGCAACCAAGCCTATTTAATGACTATAAGTGCTTAGTGACTACGCATACATCAACTTAGAGAGGAAACTTTTACTTCTTGCTTGACATGTGTCTTACATGATAAGTATGTGGTTGTCTTATTCTTGGATGAGAATGCCACGTTTTGTGGCTGCATGAGAGGGGAACAACTTTGTTAATAAGTCAACAAAGAAGGATTAGGACATAACTTGGTGGGATAGTAGGTAATAAACTTACATAAGTCATGTAGTAGGCCACACACCAAGACTTTATGACACTTCAAGACAAAGCTCTCTTATTTGATATATGTTTTATGTGGATTAGGTGGCTGATTCCTTTTTCATTCCTAGGCCACGTTGTGGCTTTGTGAGAGGGAAGATTTCAATGATATTGCATAATGCATTTAGGAGGCCATGCATGTCCAACTTGAAGACAATAATGCTTTCTTTCATCTTGACTTCCATGGCAACTTGAAGACAAAGCCTTCTTGCATTCATTTTCCATGTGTAGCATTAAATAATATGCATAAATCATGAGAGGCCACGTATTTAGCATCTTGAATCATGCATCAACTTAAAGACATAACTTGGTGGACAATATATAATATGCATAAACCATGTATAAGGCCACGCATGCATCAATTTTAAGGCCAAGACTTCCTTGCATTCAAGTGTCAAGTGTCCATACTAGCTAATGTATGGCATTCTAAAATCATGCTAGAAGCCATGTCCAATGAAGGCTTAGATGATCAAATGGCTTCTTCTTGAAGCTCAATATTATCTCTTGTAGCAAGAAAAAGCCATGTATCTAAATACCATTATAAATAAAAATTAGTTAGACACTTGCTAAATAAAATTGTCTTTATTTAAAACAAGATGGCTAATTATTTTGGGATTATTATTTGAGATGTCCTAGACATGTAAATTAAGCTCTTTTATGATCCCAATAATAAACTTCCAACTGAAACTTGCTATATATAAACTTTTGGAACATATCATTTACTTAATCCACAAGCTTATATAACTACTTTGGGCCCTTAATCTTATAATAATAATTCCCTTTCTAAAATATTTCTATTTTCTTGAGGCCCTAATTATCTTTCTTATAATTCATTAGCTACTTTAAAGCTTCTTGGATTTTTGGGATGTTACACCCCACACTTAGACCTTTGTACTCCTGGACAAAGGGTACAATGCAAAGAAGAATAGTTTTAACCAATCAATAATCTCAGGCTAGCATGAGTCATGATCAAGGATATGCAAAGGGAGAATTGGCAAAGCAATTTGATAAAGCACAGTGAGCAACATGGTCTCCAACATGCAAGTTGGTCAAACACCACAACATGTCAGTATTTAACTGTATGTGAAGTAGTATTGAGCTTTACTTTCAATTAGCTTATTTCTTTGATTTCGCTTCCACTACAGGAATGCCCCGTCTTTCAAAGCACAAAGAACAGTTGCACTGAGGTAGACGTGGATCATAATAAACCCCCTGATCATAGCTCATCTGTTGAGGGAGAACCTTGCTTTCTACATTTGGATGTCCCAAATCTTCGAGCTGTTGCCAAAGGTACAAGTTATCCGAGGGCCTCCACCATTCATAATATGACCATTCCCGAGGACCAAGTTAAAGTATCAGTTATAAGTTTTGTCGCAGGGGAGGCAACTACAGATATCCTGTTTCCCATTGACGATGTCTTCAAATTAGGCGAAGCAGTAGGCTATTTTATTTTATGGCCAAAGCGACTTGTCTTCGACACACAGATCATGAGTTCTATTGAAAATTCTAGCAGATATCCCTCTTTAGAAGTGTTGCACAACTTCGTCCCTTCACTTCCTAACAAAATTGACTTGAAGATGGCCCTAGGAGTCGTTGGTCCTGATAAGACGTATAAGTTTGGATTTGTGCCAAGTGATGTAGTGGCTTTTTTATCTATGCAAGAACTAGACCTTGGATGGCTGGAACTTGCAATCCAGTAAGTTTACATTTTTCCTTTTTTACCTTTCATTTATGCACAAATATAATTTAATAATGTTGTCATTGCAATTCTATTATAGGTACTTGTACCATACATGTTGTCAGGCAGGTTATATGGACTACGCATTCCTTAGTCCAATGTCGTTGCTAAGGAGTACAGCCAAGGAAAAGGAAGATATTGAAGAACACAACACCGTTATGCAGGCGTATGTTGGGTTTCAAATGGCACATACTAGAAAGCCTTGTTATTTGGCACCAATTCTTGATAAGTAAGCTTGTTAGCTATACATCTACATTTTTCCTTTAATTATTTTGTTTTCTATCTTTGGTAATATTAACTCTGTGTTTCAGGAAACATTGGAGTTTATGTGTTGTATGTCCCGATGAAAGCCTTGTTTATTGGTTTGATCCCTTGCACTGGAAGCCAACCCCTCCGTATAAAACAATTTTTAACAAGTGTGTTGATGATTAATTCTTATCAATAATTTGGGCTAAATTGTTTGTGTATATTCTAATTTTCATTTCATTTCAGGGCCATAAGAACTTGGCATTACATGCGTAGTACAGGCCGTGGAAGTAACGCAATCAAGTGGGTTTTTCTTAGAGTAAGTCATTCAGATTGAATTAATTTGATATATCCAATGATATTGCTTGTTTATTGATATATTTTTGTATAATTTACAGTTCCCTAAGCAACCTGGAAACAAAGAATGTGGATATTATGTTATACGGTATATGTATAACATCATCATGAGTGGACTTCATGGAAACTTGACTAATGTTTGTATCAATTTATAATTGCATCACTTACTTACAATTGTTTGCTTTACTTATTAATTATAATAAACTAATTGATGTTTTATTTTATGTTTTTTTGTCCAGATTTTTGATACAAATGTCCCTTTTGGTGAAGATGTCATTGATGAAATTCGGGATAAATTAGCTGGTTGGTTAATTCAACATATGCTTTGGAGTAAAAAATAGATAGGATTTTACTTGCATTATAATGCATTTTGTTTGTATTTGGATCTATCTTACTTTTAATTGTATGGAGACTTGATTTGGACGAAATGTATCCATTCTTCTCTTAGTGAAACGTATCTATGTTTCTGGTTGTTTGGTGTGATAGCAGGTTCAACTTTAAAATGTGTACATATAGATAGATAGATAAACAAAATCACATCCTAATTAAAAAAAATTGCCAAATTCACGTCCATTAGCTATTTATTGGATGTGGATTATGGTAAAATTGGGCATTATCCACGTCCATTCTCACAGAATGGACGTTAAAGATGCAACTTTAAGCTTCATTTTCGCCATCTTTAATGTCCATTCTGTCAGAATGGATGTGGATAATACCCTTACTTTAGATATTTCATGTCCAATATTGGTGAATGGACGTGAATTATATGATATTCAACGTCCATTTTAAAATGGACGTGAAAAATCAATATTTTCAATGTCACTTTTCCTTACGTCCCTCTATTTTTGGACGTTAAAAGTCCAAAATAATGGACGTTAAAAGTGTTTTTTCTAGTAGTGTCAATCGAGTGTTACAGGTAGCAATCTGAACCAATATGAAGGCAATCGATTGGAGGCTAGAGACAGCAATCGATTGGAGCATCTTGCAATCGATTAACTTGTGATGATTTTCAAATTTGTTTCTTTTCTCATGATTAACTAATTTTATATTGCAAGTTGCACTTGTTGCTATTTTGGGCAGTTTACGTTGGACACAAAGAAACATAAACAAAGATAGCCGTTACACACAGCTACAGAAAAATTCTGGCACAGTACGTTGAACATAGAGGAGAAAGAAAGAGAGAACGAAAAATCAAAACAACTCTGGAGCATTAAATGAAACTCAAAATCATCATCAAAATCCATAATTCCATCTCTCTCTTAGTCTCACATCAGACACATCAGAGACTCAGACTTTGGTTCAACGGGCAAAAGTTTTCAAGGACTATAAAAGTGTTGAAGTTGAAATTGGTTGGCAGAGAGTATTAAGTGAAATCCAACTACCTATTTCCTACTACAATCAATTCAATCTGAGTTCTCTCAATTGTTCTTTAATCTGTAATCTTATCAGCTCAAGTGTGTGAGCAAGCTTTGTATTTCTGAATTACTTATCTGTTGAGTGATTTCCTTGGGATAGTGGGATCCTAGAGGAAGGGTTGTATTCTTACAAGTTGTAAGGGGGAGTGATCTGTGAGAAAGAGTTCTTACTAAGTGATCACTTGTAAAGGCATTCAAGAGCCTGATTGAATCTTGAAGAATTAGTGGAACCCAACTGAAAGTTGGAGAACTGGACGTAGGCCAAGAGTTTGGGCTGAACCAGTATAAATCTTGTCTCATTCAGTTTAAATTTTTAAATAGCACAATTCACCCCCCTCTTGTGCATTCCTGCCAATTACACCAAGTACCATAAATAAGGGATAGATACCCTAAGAGGGTTAATGTACTTTTAATTGATTTATGAACCACTCAGTTTTAGTAAAAGTTTTAAATTATTCTAATTTGCAAGAAAAGTCCATTCTAACAGAAAGAATATTGGAATAATGTTTGAAAAGAAAATGTTTTAAATTTTTCGTATTTTTGGGCTTCTGACACTAAAAAGTTGTTATAATTCAATTAAAATGCTATAGTATAGTAGTAAAATTAAGGTGTTAGGCCTTCCTATCACCAGCGTCATCGACCTCGTCCACCCGCACAGCCATGTCAGCAATATCAAAATTAGAACCAACCATGATAAAAATTTACCCTATGGTAAACATAACTAATAAATAATTGCTACGAAGAATCTGGGAAGGGAAGGCTCTATAATGAGGCAAAAGAAGAGGCTCATCTAATAAGAAATCCAGATGATTGTGGCGGCTTCATTGCCATTGAACTAATATTCCTCCAATGAAGCATATTCAAAGCCAACATGTTGATAATCTTATTTTTCATTCTGAACCCTCTCAACTTCATCCACATGAATGTACTATTCCACACAAATCCTTCTTATCAAGTTTAATCCACACAAATTATTTTGTTATATAGGAAAAAAAATGAATGTAGAGCAGGACGTAAAACCAAGAGAAGATTTGTCAAACAAAGCTGCAAAAAAAATTATTACCTCAAACTCTAATCTTAAATCTTAAATACAAAACCCTAACATTTTTCCTATAAAATCCTTAACAAATGCCACTGAAACTCCAGAGACATTTATTTCGATTCATTTCAAAATCATTCATTGATTAACAAACTAATTTCTATGCATATGACAATGGTATTAGTATTGTAAATGCATGATCTAGAAGATTATGAGTCTCAATAAATTCTATAGATACCTTAATTTGGTATTCCATCAATCTGATTTGCAAATGGCCTCCATCTTTCTCTCAAAACAATGCCATCATTGTCTGATCTCAAAATTCTACGGAAGACATGTTTAAAGCATTACTCATTAGAGCAATTATGAAGGAAACCCCTATGTTTTAAGTAGAGTTTGACAGCCGCTTTTTTCGGCTTCTGAAACTTAAGTGACATTATATATACTACTAGGAGACCAAGTGTTTTCTTTTGGCCCATGAGAAGGGCACTTAAGGTTTGAAAACCGAGCACGATTGAACGTATTTAGCACATGTAGATTTAAGGACAATTTAGCTACAAAAAAACATATATCATCGTTTTGAAGGACTTCAATAGAATGAAACACAAGCGTGAATACACAGTCCATTAGGGTAACTAACTAAGCGCAGCTCAAGGCCACAAACACAAGTGTGGACACATAGTCCACGAGGGTACGTAACCAAACAAGCGAAGCATGAAGCCACGAAACAAGCACAAGTACAAGACGCACGATTAACAAGAGTGATAACAAAGCCTGCAAATATCAAACGTGAGTACTGTACTCATGAATATCAAGTGAGCTTGAGTTTTCCTTGGCACGACAAGGGCTAATGGAACTGTCGTTAGCAACTAGTATTCTGTATTAAGTCCTCTCAAAAAAATTTCAAGCATGCTTGTTGTTCAGTTATCATGTAATAGGTAAAGAATCTTTAAATACCGAAATTCCACAGCAAATACTTCATAAACTAGGACCCCAGCATGAAACTCACATTAATCATTCCAAATAATTCATCTAACTTTTCATATATAGAGATTTGAAAAAAAAAATAGTGATATAAAACAATTAAGTGAATAACTACAATGAAAATTGTTATTTCTCCCAATCATTCAAATATAAATAAATAATGATATAATTCTGGTGAGCCTATTTAAAGAGAATAATACGGAAAGCTTGATAATTTTGTGAAAATGTGACAAGTAATGAGATAACAATTATGGAAATTATAAGGGGACGTTATCCACTTACCTGTTGTTCTCACCTTATCTTTATAATTCATACTTTTAAGACTTTCCAACTAACGACTCTCACGTCATTTACTTACCTAGACAAGAAGTAACAACCTTAATAGTATCCCAACTTCATAAATTGTCAACCACCATTCATCACTACAATCCCTTACTTAGAATATATTGACGCTTTAACAATCCTTCCTTGTCCTTTATTTCCAAACATTAGATATTTCTATTATTTTTAACCTTTTCTCTATGCTCACAACAGTTTCCAAAATCCTCTCTCTACACATAGACACTCGAAAGCTCTTGAATTCCAAGTTACAACATTGAAATTGAGTAACTTCTACATAGAAACATACTTAAGTATTCAATTAAGTTACAATTTCTTCCCTAGACATTTCATCAACCACCTTATTTGCATTCTAATTCCAAAACATAAAGCAAGTCTCAAGATTCTTGAATAACTTATCAAACACCATTTAAAACAAATAACACCATCTTATAAAGTTTCCCAATCTCATTTTCCTAACAAGGCTTGAATTCAAAATAAAAGCAAAGTAGAATCAAAGTCCATTGTAACATAGGTTTTAGCTCCCCAAGTACTATCTAAAAGGATCAGATACCCTATGATGATCTTGCTATTTAATTGCTTTGCAAATCATCTGTTATTTTATAAAGTTGGTATTTGAACCAATTTGTCAGAAAAACCCAATCTATGAAAAAAAAAAGTGTTTTTATTTAGTACAGTGAAAGGAAAAGTTTTAATTTATTCACATCTTTGGGCTTTTTTGGGCTTTTGGATAAAGATGAAGTAGTTTTAAATTAGTTAAAAAGTTTATAGTATACTAAAAGAAAATTAGGTGTTACACCTAATTGGATAATAGTTCTCACAATAATAGATCTTTCAGCAATTTCTGTCGAGAAAGAAGGGTAAAAATGATTTTGAACAAGAATTTCCAACTTGGAAGCTATATAAAGGCACGAATCATTATGGCCCTACTTTTGAATTAAATTAAATGCAGGTCCCACCATGTTTAGATGCCTCCATTTTCACACATAACAACACACTCCTTCATCAAGTAGGTGCATGCATGCATGTGCCAATCTAACTGTCAAAACAAATTCTAAACAATCAATGCCTAGCTTGCGACCTGGGGTCAAAATAGGCAAACCAATGTCTCTATTCATATTTGGAGACTCACTATTTGATGATGGAAACTATAACTACATCAACACAACACCTGATTTCCCGGCAAATTCCTGGCACTATGGGAATACTACTTTCAAGTATCCTTTTGGAATACCTTCAAATGGACGCCTAATACCAGATTCTATTGGTAATAAGATTAGTATCTGTATTTTATATCCTAAAGAAGTCTTGGGTATTATCAGTTTACGTGTTTGGCATGCTTTCATGCGGTGCTTATCTTTGAAATGCTCATAATTTGTGTAAGCTAAGTCTATATAGGAATACAAGTCTTATCTTACTTAGGTGTGATCACATACATACATATATATATCTATATATATGTATAACACAACGTTACTGTACTCTATAAACAACGAAATCATTAGATAAATTGTTGACCAAGAGGTCCTAATCAAAAACTTCGTTGAGTATTCTCTTTGGGCTTTATCTTTTAGTAAAAATAAAAATGGCCTTTAATTTTATTTTAATCATCCAAAAAAATATATTCACATTAAAATAAGTATTTACATAGTTGAATTTGACCTATGATTTAACCTAAGGCCTACGTACCCTTTAGAGGGATTCGGGGTAGAAATGCATGTCAATAAGTTTGTGTTTTTTAGTAAAAATGTTTATTTTATTTTTAAAGAAAAATATTTATTGTTGGTTTGTAACTTTTGTTTAGGAAATTGTCTTTATTTTTATTTAGGAAAAAACTTTCAAAAGAATTTTCTATTAGACTTCCTGAGGAGATTCCCATAATCTCACACGGAAGAATAATCGATTTTGCCTCACACTACATGAAAATCATTTTGAAAACAATTTTATTTTTAATTGAAAAAGAAGGTTTCTTGAAAAATTTTTGGATTAAACTTCCTAAGGAAATTCTCATAATCTCACTTAGAAGAATAATTGATTTCTACCTGAGGAGGTTCTATCAACCTCACACGGTATTAAAACCACTTTTGAAAATGATTTATTTATATTTTTTTAAAAAAAGAAAATTTCTTATTTTTTTTAACTTTATAAGAAAAAATGGATTCACAATTATTAGTAAAACAACAAAGACAAAAATTACTTGCATGACCGATTCTTATTCATGATAGATGATCCAAAAGTATAGCGAGGGTGTGTACCTCCGATGCTTTTGTGTTATATCTTGCGGCAAAAGAGACAAAGTGAAATGACCATATGACAACATCTATACAATTCGTAAGAAACAATATTAAGAACAACAAGGTGAGTAGTAAGACAATACGTAAGTCAATATATAATTTGTGGTATAATAAAATCAATCTCATGAATTTTACTCTTATTAAGAACGCAAGAAACAATATTGTAGACCAAATGAATACATAGAAACAGCCAAGTATAATTAGGAAGAAATGTGGCAAAGAATTAGAGGGCATCACTCCCATATGAATCCACAACGGAAAAACATGTCAACAATTGGTCATTATGAGAAGCAATAATCATATCCACATAAAGCATGAATGAATTGAAAAAGCGGACAAAGATATGATAAAAATATAATCAAAAGTTTATGAACACCTGGAGCATAAAAAAAACGAAAGAACATGGGTACATGGCTAAAGCTTGATATCTATATTCCTCAATCTCATTGATAAGTTCATTGGCATGGCAAGCATTTAGACATGCAAAGAAGGATTGGTGTAAACTAAATTCTTAATTCTTGACAAACAAGGGAATCAATAAAACAATGGATCTCTTCCTTCCTTATTTTCTTGTCTCCTTGTCTCTCTTTTCTCTCTCAATCCCTTTCTGCCTCCTCTAAATTCTCTCCAAATTCTTGTCTCCCTCTTCCAAAATCTCTTACTATCCTTTTTATGAGCAACACCTAGGTTTGCCTCATTAATGATCATTTATTTTAATTTTAATTTTTAATTTTTTGTTATTTTTATTTTAAAGACATTTCTTATTTTGAAACCAATCAACATAAATGAATATTTTTTTTAATAATTTTTGTTTTTTTAATTTTTTTAATCATCAATCACCCATCAATCATTATTAATGACTCATAATCACCATTAATTTTATTTTTCAAAATTTTATTTTGTAATGATGACCCACCAATCAATACTAATGACACCTAATAAATGATTTTTTTTTTGAAATTTTCTGTAATAATGATCAAAATTTCATTTTTCAATATGCCATCAATCATAATCAATGAGGATTCTACAAGGATGATTTTTATTATTTTTATTTAAAAAATAGTAGAAATTAAGATAATACTTCTCATTTTGAAAAATTGGGGGATGAATTAAAGGTACATAATGTTAATGTGGGTCCTCTCACATTAGCTTAAACATTTTTTTTAAGAAATACAAACCAAACACACATGCAATTGATTCATATTTTAACACATATTCAACTAAGAAGGCATCAGATCATATATTTCAATTTTTTGTTTGCCTTGGGCTTGTACTATTTTTTTAAATCTTAGATGCCTTAGGTATACAAATATACTTTTCTTAATATTCATATTATCTATCTTTTTTTAGCCCATTGATCAAATCGTTGTGATACCATATTAAAATATGAATTAATTGTTTCATTAAATATACCTTCATGGCATCACATATCTTGCTCAGTTAATATAATTCTTGACCATTAAATGTTTTGGCGGACTAGTTGTCGTGATTGTTTTAGCTGAATCAGTAATTTCATATTCAAGTCTTTAACATACAGTTGAGATAATTACTTAGAGTTAACAATATTCCTCTATTATATGCCTACATTTTTGTAAAATTGATCAATCAGTTATTAGTAAAATCATATATAAGTGAATTAATCCAAAATAAAATATCATCCTCATCCTAATAAAAAAAATTCACATCATCATGCCATCTACGTTTACCTTTCGCTATCTCAACTTCTTGGTGCTTATTTGCTAACACCTCAAGTTCCCACATGAAAATGTCAATTTCTTCACCCACAATACCACAGGGGTTGAATACTCTATTAGTATGTAGAGTCTCAGTATGGAGATTCTACAGATCATTACCGTTATGTCTTTTCATGTCATCCATTTGCCTTAACAGACTTAAGGTATCATGATCGCATAGAACTTCATACTAAAATCATACAGATTAATAATAATATCTACCCAAATGGATCATGTCAGATTTCTTCTCATACACAGGATCCTTCATAGAAGGCAAGTGCAGAGCATAATGAAATCTCTAAGAGAGTTAGAAGATAGATATTGAAAGATAAGCTTTCAGAAAGAAAGGGAAGTGTTTAGAAACATATGCTTATATTGACAGTGAATAATGCTTACAAACTTCTGATGCCTTACAAGATAAGAGGACTCCTCTTATATAATGAGCGGGGGACCTAACTAGGATTAAGTGAGTAACTCTGGTAAAGGGTTCAGCCAGTCAGATTGAGGCATATAGTCCTTTTTCAACCAGGGTTAGTCTGAGGGGATAAAGCAATCATGAATGATTATCACATGCTGCCGATACACAATATTACAGACACATGCCGACACACAATATGTTACAGATGCATGGTTATTAAATATGTTACAGCACTACTACATAATTATCCTATCGCGACACAACAATAGCGATGCTTATAGTAAAAAGCGCCGCTATTGATAAGCAAGGGGCCTATACTGGCGTTTACCAAGAAAAGCGCCGGAATAGAGTGTAGCCTATACCGGCGCTTGGTCATAAAAGCGCCGGTATAGGTTTCCAGTTCAAAATTTATTTAATATTTCTTTTATTCAAATACCTATACCGGCGCTTTATGTATAAGCGCCGGTATAGGCCAGTGAGTAATTTATTTATTTTTTCAATTTTAAAAACCCTATACCGGCGCTTTTCCTCTGAGCGCCGGTATAGCTTGTAATAAATAATGAATATTCCGTTTCATTTTTTAATAATAATTAAAATAATAATTTAATATTAAATATTAAATCATTAAGTATTTATATTATTAAACCTGTATATACACCTATACCGACGCTTTCTTTGAAAAGCGCCGGTATAGGCCAAAAATTGGAGGGAAATTTTCCCTCCAATATTTTGGCATCCCCTTAGTAAGCGCCGGTATAGCCTAGACTTGCATCAAAACCTGTGACCTCTCTTTCTTTCTTCTTTGTTCTTTTACTTCGCTCCTCTCTCCTCAAGCTCCACGCCGCCGTTCGCTCTGCCGCCACCGTTGCTCCTTCCTCTTCTGGCGTTACTCACTCTTCCTCTTCCCAGCGTTACTCCACATCGCCGTTCACTCCGCCACCGCCGCACTCCACCATCGCCCTTGTTCTCCTCAGCTCGAAACCTCGCCGTCGCCACCGCCGCCCATTTCCACCAGGGACTTCACCCTCTTCTCCAACACCAAGCTCGCCGGCATTTTTGAAACCTGAGCATTCTCCAGATTGTGATCCAAGACCCTTCTCTGGCCGTCAACGTTAAAGCTCAAAGCGTGCTCATGATTTGCTCTTCTCCCCTCATCAAGTTCAAATCCCTCTGTTCTGCTCGTCGTTGCTGATCTATTGGTTCCAGTCAATTCACTGCATGTTTGTCTTTCCTGAGTGTGATCGAAATTTTGTGCCTTCAGTTTCTATTTGTTGCATCTGCCCTGTTTGTGGTTTGGGTAAGAAATTTCTGAATCCCTTTATTGTTTAGTTTCTAGTTTTTGTGTTAGGATTAGATGAGGAAATAAAGTTTAGAGTAATCAGTTGATTTTGGGTTGTTTGGACTGTTTCTTCTGGCTGCCACTGATTTTTAATCTGATTAAATTCACTCTTAAGCTGCTCTGAATTGTTGTTGCTAATTTTGAAGTTGTTTCTCTTGTGGTATAGGCATCACTTTGTGCTACAGATATAGGATGTTAACGTCTGATTTTTTGGGCTGCATTAAAGGATATGATCTTGATTGATTAAAACCGAAAATCTTTGAACAGATTGGAGTGTGAAGCATTTTAAAATTTTCTGATTTTAGTCATTAGCTTGAACAGATTGGAGATTTTTAGGAGGATCGAGTCATTGAAAAAAAATGAACATTGAATTTGTTTCATTGGTGGCAAGCTATTTTGAGGCTTAATTAGATAGTGATTAAGTTTGGGGGAATCTCTCTTTTGTTTTCTTCTAGCATAGATTTTAGATTAGGATTTTGTTTCTAGGATTATGCTTCCTTTTCCCTTAGTCTCCATCAAGATATGTAGTCATTTGGAACGGAAATATCGATTTGCTCTCTTGCTTTTTGTTTTCTTTGAACATTGAGTTAAATCAAATCTATTTGCTTTTTGTTTTCCTTATAATATTTACAGATTATTGCTCGACACTTGAAGGTGAAGAATCCTATTGTTGCTAGCGGGCTTACTTTGAGCTAAAGGACCTCGAAGTAAGTCTTATCTTTTTTTCTTTAATTCAGCAGGTTGGGACATATCAGATGATTAAGTTTTGGTACTTTCCGATGAATCCTATTGTGTGGTGTTTTATTTTACTCGTGTGAAATTTTTGTTTTGTGGAACTATTAATGCTCTATATATATAAATGCTCTGTGAATTCTGTTGTGGTGGGCTTTGGAAATATATTGAGTTGATGTTGTTTATATAGTTGGCAATCCATTTCTATGTAAAAAAGAGAGGGCCTTGAGCCTAGGAACGTTCATTTTTTAGCCGTTATACTGCCGATTTTTTGTTAAGAAAGTAAGGTAACATTGTAAGGTGGCTACCTAATGAGTAAGTCATATACATCTTACCGACGTTTTCCTTTAGTAGGTTATAATGTTGGATCGGAAATGGATGTCTTGTGATCGACGTTCAAGGGAATATATAGATGGAGCAAAAGAGTTCATTGAATTTGCTGCTGAGCATGCAGAGAATGCTAACAGAATTGTATGCCCCTGTATGTCGTGTTTGTATGGAAGGCGTCTCCATCCTCTTGACTTGTTGGGTCATTTAATTTGTCATGGAATCGATCCATCTTATACACGTTGGACTAAGCATGGTGAGACATATGAGTATTCTGGCGGAGTCCGGGTACCTGATGTTAGTAGCGCTTCAAATGTAGTTGACACAGACATGTGTGATGAGAGCAATAACCCTGAAGAAATGTGAATGTGGTGGGTGAGGTGGATCCTGAAATATTTCAGACTCTGAAGAGTGACGCAGAGACGCCGTTATATGTGGAATGCAGCAAATACACAAGATTGAGTGTGGTGCTTAAATTGTATAACTTGAAAGGGCGATACGGTTGGAGTGATGCAAGTTTCATCGCACTACTTTCCGTTCTGTGAGATATACTTCCAGAAGCGAATGTACTGCCTTCGAAAACATACGAGGCAAAGCAAATTCTCCGCTCGACCAGTATGAAATATGAGAAAATACATGCATGTCCCAACGACTGTATTTTATTCCGAAATCAGTATGCATTGTTGGAGGAGTGTCCGAAATGCAACACGTCTCGGTATGGAAAGAAAGGTAAGAGTCCTTCTAAAGTCTTGTGGTACTTTCCAATCATTCTGAGATTCAGGCGCATGTTCAATAATGCGGATGTTGCAAAGCTTTTGACTTGGCATGCCGATGAAAGGATTAAAGACACCAAGCTTAGGCACCCCGCAGATGCCCCCCAATGGAAAAAATTGATTATGAGTACCCTGATTTCGGTGAAGAACCAAGAAACCTACGACTTGCATTGGCAACTGATGGAATCAATTCGCATGGAGTTCAGAGTAGTACTCATAGCACATGGCCGGTGATTTTGATGATATACAACCTCCCCCCAAATTTAATCATGAAACGCAAATTTATGATGCTTTCTATGCTTATTTCTGGGCCTAGACAACCCGGCAACGATATAGACGTCTACTTGGATCCATTGATTAAAGACCTAAAGTATATGTGTAATTCGGGTGAGACAGTTTTTTATGGCTGTATGGAAGAAAGTTTTAATTTGAGAGCCATGTTGTTTGGCACGATAAATGATTTCCCAGTATACGGTAATTTGTCCGGATACAGCATCAAAGGATATGGTGCATGCCTTGTATGTGAAGATGATACCCATTCGATGCGACTGGATCATTGTAAGAAAAATGTTTACATGGGACATCGGAGGTTCTTGCCGTTAAAACATTGTTGGCGTAGGTGGAAAAAGGCGTTTAACGGGAACTCAGAAGAAGGTAGGCCACCAAGGACATTGAGCGGGGATAGCATTTTTGAAAAGGTGAAGGCGTTGGAGAACGATTTTGGTAAGCCTTTTGCAAAAAATGTGTTGACAAGTGGTTGGAAGAAGAGATCCATATTTTTTGAACTCCCGTATTGGAAGTCCTTATATGTTAGGCATTTTCTTGATGTGATGCATATTGAAAAAAACATCTGTGATAACCTAATTGGCACGTTGCTGAATATGCATGGGAAAAGTAAGGATGGTGTCAATTCGAGGTTAGATATGGTCAAGTTGGGAATAAGACAAGAGTTAGCACCTGTTGAGAGAGGATACCGCACTTATTTACCTCCGGCAGCTTACACCCAAAAAGGGAAAAGATCATTTTGTGAGTTTCTGAATGGAATCAAAGTTCCAGAAGGCTATTCCTCAAATGTAAAGAACTTTGTGTCCATGAAAGAGTTGAAGTTGAAGAACTTGAAATCTCATGACTGTCACGTCCTGATGCAACATTTCTTACCGGTCGGCATACGCAACATTTTACCTAAGAAATTGCGGAGCACGATCACCAGACTTTGTATGTTCTTTAAGCTCATTTGTAGTAAAGTGGTTGATACAACAAAGTTGCAGGATTTGCAGAGACAGATCATTTGTATCCTGTGCGAACTTGAAATGTATTTCCCCCCTTCATTCTTTGACATTATGGTTCATCTTACAGTACACTTGGTCAAAGAGGTTCAACTGTGCGGCCCAGTCTATTTGAGATGGATGTACCCAATTGAACGGTTCATGAAAGTTTTAAAGGGGTATGTTAAAAATAGATATCAACCAGAGGGGTGTATTGCTGAACGATACATCGTTGAAGAAGCGAGTGATTTGTGTGCAGATTACCTATCAAATATTGAACCTATTGGTTTACCCAAGTCTCGTCACGACAGAAGATTAACGGGGAAAGGAATGAGTGGGTTCAACTTAATACGCATTTTGAATGTTGAAAGGGAGCTAGCTCACTTGTATATTCTTCACAATACTCCTGAGGTTGAACCATTTGTTGAAGAACACAAAAAACTTCTTCGTGAAATTCACGGTGATAGAAATGAGAATTTGATCACAAAGGAGCACAACAAACATTTCATTAGATGGTTCAATGCGCGTATTTGTCAGCAGCTTGAGCTTAACGCTGGATCAGTTTGTGAAAGATTGTTTTGGCTGTCGAAAGGACCGGGTTTGCACACATTTGCTTACACTGCCTATGCAATCAATGGTTACACATTCTATACAAAAGGTCAGGATGAGAAAAGCACAATGCAGAATAGTGGAGTCACAGTTGTTGCCGAGACATGGCATATATCCAGTGCAAGAGATACAAATCCCGTCTATGCACAGATGTCATACTTTGGTGTGATTGATTGCATCTGGGAGTTAGATTACACCATGTTCAGAGTTCCTGTGTTCCGCTGTCAGTGGGTTAATAATAATAGTAGACGACGGTTAGATGAATTTGGGTTTATATCGGTTGACCTTTCTAAAGTTGGATATAAGGATGATCCTTACATTCTACCATCTCAAGCAGCACAAGTTTTTTACATTGCAGATCCTTCTAAGAAGAATTGGTCAGTTGTCATTCAGTCGAACAAAAATTATGCCGAACAAGTTGATGATGGAAGTAATGATGAAGATATGAATATGATTGAAGATGATCCTTCCTTTGATACATTAGTGGCAGAAGACTTTGATGCAGACGGATATGATGACGAAGATGAGCCTGTTTATGTAAGGGGTGATCATGAAGAAGGCATTTGGGTCAACACAACCCTAAATCCCACAAAAAAGAGGAAGCCAACAATTTTGGATAATATAACAATGAGAAAAAGGAGTCGAATGCCATCATAATGATTTAAGTTTGTATATATTTTCTTATTTTTTTACTACGAATTATTTCATTATATGCATATGCATGCACTAAAATCATATATTGTTTAATTATTTTACAGGACAATGGATCCAAACGTACCTGAGGAGGAGGAAGCACCACCGAGTGCCCAGCAAGTTATTGATGAGGGTGGAGAACATGTTGAGGACCAAGTTCATCGTGGCAAGACCATTAAGCGTGATCTCCTCAAACGTAGAGCTAAGGGAAAAAAGACAGCCCTTGTATGGAACGACAATGGCCAACTAGTTGGAAAGAGTGTGAAGGCCCTTACCGGTTTCGTTGGATGCACTGTTCGTAATAAAGTTCCTATTACAGTTACAGATTGGAGAAAAATAAACAGGGACACACGTGATGAGATTTGGTCAGAGGTTCAGGTAAGCTATTTTTTTACAATTAAGTTTAATTTCGTCATGATAACATTGTAACTAACAAATTTAATATGATTTCTATTGCTACAGACTGTTTCATATTAATGAGACTCACAAGAACTATGTTATGAAGAAAGCTTCAAAAATACACAGAAACTTCTGTTCAGATTTGTCGACATTATATATGAGAAATGAAAATGGGGAGGTCGTTCCAACACCCCCATCTACATATGAAGGGGTCATAACTCAAGCACAGTGGGATGAATTTGTGCAATCACGCTTATTAGAGGAGTTTCGGGAAAGAAGTGAAAAAAATAGCCAGGCGGCTAAAAGCTGTCCGTATCCCTACTTAGGCGGCCGGAAAACATTTCCAGAATTGGAGTACGAGATGGTATGTTAGTAAAGCCCTTTTGCTTCTAAAATTGTGAATTAATGTTTATGTAATTAATTTATAAGTTCACCTGTTTTACCTTGACAGATTTAGGAAGAGGGTTTAGAAGGTCACCCTCCACGGTTTAGGGTCTGGATCAAAGGACACTCTAAAAGCCACGGAACCATCGTTCACGAAGAGGTTAGAAGAGTCCGTGAACGATGTGTAAGTCATTCTCTTGGACTTTGTAATTTTTTTATTAGTGAATTTCCTAACTTAATAACTAATAATCCTTCTTGTTATAGGATATGTTAACACAAGAATCACCCGAGGAGGTAAACATATTTGGCCAAGGCGATATCCTCAGTAGAGCACTTGACCGTCCTGAGTATTCAGGCCGTGTTCAAGGCACTGGTATAGGGGTCACGCCTTCAGCTTACTTTGGCCACCAAAAGCGGGGTAACACAAAGTAAAGTTTCTGTGTTGAAAGATGAAGTCAATACTCTGAGGGAGACTATGCTTGAAATGCAAAGAAGGAATGAGGAAATGCAAAGACGGCAAGATATGATGTACGAATTTTTCCAGCGTAACAATGTTGGATCACAAATGTCGAACTTCATGCAACAAGGTAACGTTCCTTCCTGTGAGAGTCCAAGCATCAGGGATAGTTGTACGATGCCTAGGGCTCAAATTCCTCAGGTAATTCTTGTCTTTTGTACTTATAAACTTGTAGTGATACTGTTATATTATCGATTGGGAGCTAACGTTGTCAACTCTTTTGTAGGGATCAATCTTTCAGTGAAGTAGTTCTGATCGGTACGGTCTTCAACACTTCAAACAGGACCCTGCACAATTCTCCGTTGCCTGAAAATACATTGAGGGTTATGATTGAAGTCTCCCGGAATAGGGATGCACCGTTACCATTCCCTACTCCTGATGAGATGACTAAGGTCGGAGATATTGTTGGTGCATATGTTGCTTGGCCCATCAGTTTGATTAAGCCAATACCACAGGTGGTTATTTACTAATAACGTTTAGACTAGCATTCTTTGTTTTGGAATAACGCTCTTTTACTATTTATAAGTTTTTACAGGGTACAGAGGCTCTGGGACAGAAAGCACAAGTGGCTAGTGTAAACGGTACCGGTGGCCCAGCTACTCAATTGAAGAAAAAGAGTTCACGAGCTGGTCTAGTGTCACAGGTGGTTATTTGCTAATTAATTTAAACTAATACTCTTCTTATTGGAAGAATTTTTGAAACTTTCTATTTATATGGTTTATAGGCAACAAAAGCAAAGGGCAAGAAGAAAGTTCAAGTGCATGCTCCTGTTATCCAAGATACAAGTGCTGAAACGCCAAATCGTGCTCGATTGCAAGCATTTGCAGCTACCGTATCTCGTGATGCTACTGTCACAATCCCATTCAACAGGCTTATATTTGGCGAGTCAAATTTCAATGAGCTTCTTTCTAGGGATCAGGTCATGGAGGTGCTTGACGAAAGATGGGTCGGTGCTACGATCATCAATTTATGGATTAGGTATATATGTGTTTCCATTGTGGTTTCATTCAATGTCATAAGTTCTACACTAATTGGATGTCTGTATGGTTTCTTTGAAGGCACCTGCATGAAGAAGTCATAGTCTCCGAGGACAGTGTCTCTTTCAAATTCATAAACCCTTATTTAATAGCGCAAATTGAGGGTGTGAAACGTGATGATCAGTTCAAAGCGATTAAGAAGCGTTTCACTTTAAAGGCAACAGGCAGAACTTTATTCTTAGCTCCAATTAATACAGAGTAAGTGTATAAGCATGATAGCTTTCATCGTATTCTTAGCCCCAATCATCATTGATATATATACTGACATAACGTTATAAAACGTCTTAGGATACATTGGGTTTTGCTTGTCATCAATCCGACAGTATAGCCGGATCCACTTATTTACTATTTGGATCCTGTGGAATCTGCTTAACCAGATAATCGCCCGGATTTGATGCGTCTCTTCAATGAGTAAGTGAATGTCAATATTATTTGAATGTGTTGTATTATTTGTCATTTTATATGACCGACCCAAGCTACTAAAATTAATTTAATATGTTTTGTTTCCAGAGCATTGACTAGTTATCCGGCTGCTAATGGGTACAATTATTCCAAAGCCCATGACCATAAAGATGCTTATCCGTGGCTCAAAGTTCAAGTTTAAGTTATTCAATTTTTCAAACAATCGTTACTTAAACAATAACGTAACTGCTCTTATATGATATTCTGTATTTTTTGTTACAGTGCCCACATCAACCCAATGACAACGACTGTGGATACTATGTCATGCATTATATGAGGGATATCGTATCACGTGATCGAGATAACATCCCATTGACAGTAAGTTTTATATTTTTCCTAATCTAAGTGTTTGTACTTGTTAGATTTCAAGTAAATTTAATTGTCATTTAAATTTCTTTACGCAGTATTACCCAGACGCACGTTGCTTCATGTTGTCAAGGGAGAAGATGAAAGCGCTAATTGAAGAATGGTGTAGTTATGTACACCCTCTGTTCTCTCAAATTGGACAGCCTGACTAGTAGTATGCATGCTTTTTTTCTTAATTGAACAATATAGCTTTTGATCTTATTGTACATATTCTTCTCTGTTTGAGTTACTGGTGTATATGGACTGCCTGGAATTGTATAGAATTGCTAGAATTTTTGCAATGATGCAGGTGGGTGTGAATTAAAAAACAAATTGTATATTTTAAAAAAAATATAACCTATAGCGGCGCTTTTTACGAAAACTGCCGCTACAGCTTACCATATAGCGGAGCTTTATTACCCAAAAGCGCCGCTATAGAAATGCAGAGACTATCTTCTAAATTCCTTACTTGAGCCTGAAGCTCCTGGATATACTTTAGCAATTCCTCTTTTTGTGCATTCAGAGCAAAAGCAAACTCGGCAGAGAGCCTGAAGACTATTTCCTCCACAGCTTCCTCGGTGAACCTTGAAGTTAGATTTTCAGCAGAAAGAGGAGGAGGAACTCTTTTGGATTGAGCTTCTTCCTCTGGGAAGTCAGGCTGAGCAGACGAGGCAGAGACATGAGAAGCTTTAGACTTAGAGCCAGAAATCCCTCTGATTGGACCAATTGAGATCCCCATCCTCTTCAGGGTGGAGATTGTGATTTGCTTGCATTTCTTATTCTCTCCATCCCCGATAGACTTGATTTTGGAATGCTCCAGAAGTAAAGAGATCAACTGAGGGTATGGAAGAGGAGCCTTGGCAGATTTTTCAGACATGAATCGCAGCAATTCCATACACACTATTTGTCCTGGATTTAAGGGAATCTTCTGAATGAGATTGGCCAACCAAGGTTTGTCAATCTTGGCAAAACTGCTGAAGTTCCCAGACTTGTGAGTCATGAGCCTAGTATATACCTAGTGAAAGATTCGATTGAGCACAGGCATATCTGCAGGCTTCTTGGATGAAGTCTCATATATTTCAGCAAGTTCTTCATCTGTATATTGCTCAGTCATGAACCACTTGTTGTAATCTGCCCCAGAAATCCCCAACATGTTGTTGATAGCGGACCAGCCAAAACCAAAGCTTCTCCCTCTGATAGTGGCTTCAAAAGATACGTCCCTTAGAAGCCCTTTCTTGTAAACTTGGATGACTTTCAGGTTTGAGTAGAAGGATCTCAGAACGTCTTCATTGTAATCATTCTTCACACTCACCCAGTTCTGGTATGGTAGTAACCAAGCGTCTAAGTCAAAGCCCTACTCCTTGAAATACTTCAAATCTACCCAAACTACTGCCTTATCTAGGGTTCCTTTCTCTGCAAAGGAAGAGCTGGGAGCTTCTAGACGTTCTGATGCGTAAGACAGATCTGTGGACAATCGCTTTTGACGCTTCTGGCCTGATTCAATCACTTCTTTTGAGAATGATACACTTTTCTGGGTTCTGGACCTCTTGCTAGCGGATTGGGAAGAAGGTTTAGCGCTATAGGTGGTCTTAAGAGCACTCACATTTGGAAATTTGGTTCTGGCCATTGCTGGATTAGGGTTTTTAGGGATGCAAAAATGTTTTCAAAAATGCTCAAAGAGTACTCAGACAGTGTTTGGAGTAGAGGAGAATGAATGCAAAATGAATGCAACTGCAAAATGATCCACCTTTATAAGTTTTAGGGTTTAGGGTTTTACCATATGTGACGTACATCAACTATCGTTTCGTATTCTGACTTGAAGTGACTTTCTATCGCTAATATGATAAGCTATCGCTAGCAGGCATGATCCCACGCTGAGTAAGTGACTTAGATTTCAGTCCACTTACTCCTTCCATCTATCGAAAGCTGACTTTGCTATAGATAATGCTTTTGGCTAGCGATTGCAATCTTGACTCAAGCTTTTGCTCTGCACATAGCTAGCGATAGTGAAGCTTACTATCAATGGATCAGAGTTACAAAACTTAAGATTTAACATTTGAACAAATTCTATAAAGCAAGATAGTTGTTAATTGTGTAGGGAGGTGACAAAAATAAATTTAGATACTAATATCTGAAATTTTATGCAAATTAACTTTATTTGGCAATTCTTCCCATAATGATAATACATGCATTTTGAAATCATCTTATGAGGTCAAATTGTAGCATTTTCAATTTTATCTTTCAGTTTTCAAAATTTATCCAAATCCACAAAGTTTTTTCAAAACATATGAATGCACTTATTATAAACATACTGATTTAATATTTAAACAAATTTGAATTTCATTTCAGAGATTCCACATAAGATAATACTATACACAATTTCAATTAATCATGTAGCAATCTGTCAGATAGATCAAAAATTTGATTGCTAATGAAAAGGAACAATCATTTATAATCCAAACAATATTATATTCATTTAAGATAGGGTAAGAATGATATCACCATAACTGCACTTGACTAGGCAGAACATTGCTATCGGTAACGAGAGTTGCTATCGATAGAGCTCTTGATGACAATCAATTCAATCTTAGCTCTATTTTGCATATGCTAAGCGATAGTGAATTTCATCAAGTGGTTCTCACATGCTTATTTATGGGTTGCAGAGATCTCTTATATGAAACAGAATTCAAGAATCTTCTTCTTGATGTGTGAGGAATTCTGTTTTTCCTGTTTTCCTCAAGATAATTGAATGGCACTTTGTTATAGCTCATTCTTGAGGTGGAGCATGCTCTTCTTGAGATTGTGCACTGCTTTCTATGGTATGAACCAGATGAAGCAACAGTGGCTTTTCCCTGAGTTCTCCTTCTATATATAGATTATGTGAATCTTGTTCCTGAAGTATGAGGAACTCTTGGATTCTTCTCTGTTGTCTTTGTATCATGATGTCCATTTCTTCTAAAATTTATCTGCATACATAAAGTACTAAATGGACATTTTGGTACCCATTTGAACTTGGGTCCTTTAGTGTTAGTATTGGACCTTACATGTCCTTTTGGAACCCAAACAAATTTATTTCTCACATTTGAATTTATTCTAATGCTGCATATGTGAGAAATATGACCAGATTTACCACAATAATAGCAAATAATAGAATGATGTACAACATGAGATTTTATGCAATTATTGTGATGGTCAGAGAAGTGCGAACACAAATTGCTTTTATTTAAATGATCTTTCTTCCCAAAGCATTTTCCAGCATGATTTAAAACATTTTCAATCCTTGAAATATGATCTGTGATAGGTAGTAAATCAATTTTATGTAGATCAAAATTGTTTTTCTCAAAAACACAGGACTTGGAACTATATACCATAGCTGCATCTTGAGCTCCAGAGAATGATTGATCAGATTCATTCAGGTAGAGCTCTTGACAGTCATCCTTTTCTTGACCTTCTGTGTTGATTGAGTCTTGGAAGGGCTCTATGATTTCTCCTTCTTCAATTTCAGCTTCCAATTGCTCATCAACCATAGATGTGCAATTTTGAAATTCAAATAAGCTGTCAACACTTTCAGTTTCAACAAGATGGTTAGTGATATACATATATTCAAGAGAATCCCGAATTTCTTTAGCATTAGAGCAAAATCTGATTTTCTGATAATCATTTTCAATTAAGCCTTTATGCAAAATTTTCATTGCTCTAATGTTCAACGAAAACATTTTCTTATCTTTCTCATTCCAATCCTTTCTTGGTTTGAAATCAAGATCATTTGTGAAAACATTCCACATATGATAGTCACATGATTTTATAAAACTTTTTATCCTAGCTTTCCAAAACGAAAAATCAATATTTTCAAGTACAGGTGGAATGGTATGATCAAAACCTTCTGAAAAGGAGTTATACCCAAAACCAGCCATGATCTTTACACTTGAGATCGTTAGATCCTTTAAACAAGTGACCGACTCTGATACCAATTGATAGTACTGGCTGTCACCCAAGAGGGGGGGTGAATTGGGTGACAGAGTAAAAATTGTTTTGAACTCCTTATATAAAATAAAAGAGATGTTAATCTTTGAAATCCTTTTAGGTCTATCACAGAGAATATTTCAAAACATGAAGTACACTGAGGAGTAAATAACTTTGGTAAGCTTGAAACTAAGAGAGTTAAGGCGAGAGAAAATGCACACAGAGTTTATCCTGGTTCGGTCAATCCAGACCTACATCCAGTCCTCAGGCTCCACCTGAGATTTCCACTACCCTCTTGTTTAATCCTGGCACAAGAGAAGCCTACCACAGGTTTTACAAACACAGGTTCACCTGTCAACCTTTACAGTGTTTTAGAATCCTTCTAAACACTCCCCCTTACTACCTCTAAGGTTACCACCCAGTTCTCAAAGCACCAAGCTAGGGAACTACCTCAAATAGTAGAGGATTTTAACAATAAAGTTCACTCAATGAACAGATCGTGATAAACACTTAAGTACAGAGTAATGTATGATGAATACAACTAGAGCTTAATAATTTAAACAGTGAATTGCTCTAGCTCTTCTTTTCTAACATTCTCAATTAATCCATCATTTCTGGGCTCACTAAAATATATCTAATACTATGAGCAGAGCCTCTTGTTTTTATCTCGCATCATCTTGTCATGAACAATGCTTAGTATATTCTTCGCGCGTTGTTGATTCCGAAATCTTTAAGTCTTTATATATGGTGACATACTTTTCTATCCATTGGAGATTTGGAGAACTAGCCGTTGGCACCTTTTCTATCTTTTCATGCTTCAACTGATTTTGCAGAGGATGAGATAAGATAGATAGAGACTGTGAGTAACGTTATCCTGCTGCTACCTGCCACTGTACTTTCATATCAGCTTTTTCATTAGCGCTAGCATGATTTGCTATCGTTATCTTAACAATGAGTCCTACACTTAAGCTGTTAGTTGAAACAAATACTCATGCAGAGAATGTTATCGATAGGGTATTTCATTAGCTTCACAAGATAGAGACAATATATTAGCTAAGGTATTCTCAGACACATTCTCTATCGATAGTTAATTCTATTATCGCTAGTTACTTGATTTGCTCAACAGTTCCAAGGTATCCTTCTACCGATAGCTAACCGTGTTAGCGCTAGCAACTATGTTATCACTAGATAATTCTTCCTCTCAGGCACTAGCTATCTGAATGATCATTATCTGAAGCACTTTTGTTATCGATAGCTTAACCTGTTATCGCTAGCTGATTCCATAAGCTCAAGGACATGGTTCATTGTTCTGCTGGTTATACTTCTTTTTATTTTCCATGTTCTTAATGAACTACTAGCGATAGGATTTTTCTTAGTGATAGTGCTAGACTTAGCGATAGATATTAACTTTGTTATTTCTAAGTCTTCACTTGCTATGGCTCTGTCTATTAGCCGTAGGGATACACTTAGCGATAGAGATTTTTATTCTTAGAGTTCTGCTAAGTTTCCATTTGCTTTGAGCCTTTCATTAGCTACACTTTCTAACGATAGTGATTTGTTACCTAATAGATTTAACTTGATTAATTCATAGTGGTGAGTATTCCTGCCTGTCACGCGGGCGACCCGGGTTCGATCCCCGGCAACGGCGCCAATAGTGGTGTAGTATAGTGGTGAGTATTCCCGCCTGTCACGCGGGCGACCCGGGGTTCGATCCCCGGCAACGGCGCCAAAAACTTGTTCGCCAGGCGCCGCAAGTGCACGGGTCGCGCCAAGTAATAAAGTGATGAGAAAAGTATCGTTCCCACGAGGATTTGTCCAAAACCCGGTCAAACAATGATTGTCACACTCTCGCCCAATTTGAGTGATACAAATGTTGAGTTTGAAAATTAAATAAGAAAATAAACTATCCTAAATGAAAGCAAAATTATGAACAAATGATTCTTCAATTTCAATGGCAAATTTGGGTCCTAAGATTGTCTATCCCCCTTGTACTTCCTAAAACTCAATTAACCTCCTCTCAAAGATGCTCTCAATGAAAGCATATGCTAATCTAGGATTCTTGGAGTACTTGTAAAAGCTCTCTCAAGTCAAGAACAAGTGTTTAATCTTGTTAATTGCACAATCTCTTGCTACAACTTAACAAAACCCAATTTTAAAGCTCCAATCCTAATGTGATTATGTAAGGTTAGCAAGTATATCTCTATCTTGCCAACAAACCATCCATTTAACACTATAAACTTCAAGTCTTACATTACTCTACCTAAGTTCTACACTCAACTTAGCTCTCTCAAGTCATAAATTGAGTGAACACAACATCTAAATGGTGATCAAGCACTTAGAAGCATTAGGAGAAGAGTAAAATAACCACATACATAACATTAATCACAAATTAAGAGGAGGAAACAAGAATTAATCCATACAAGGGTTCAAAACAACCTTAGAATCAAAACCTTAGCTCCACATGTTCAGAGAATTCAAAAGAATATATACATACATCAGCAAATTCATGAACAAGAGAGAGGGAAAGGAACATGGAGAAGAGAAACCAAGAATCAAAGCCAAAATCTCTTCCAAACTTCAACTCCTTGCTCCAAGCTCCTCCAAGACCCAAACCCTAGCAGAGCCAAGCCCCCAAGCACGCCCAGGAAGTGAAGAATGCGGAATTAGGTCGAAAATTTCCTTATATAGGTCCAAAATTCCGCTGGCAAAATTAAAACGCGCAGCTGCATAATTCAGTACCCTCGCCGTGGCCCTCGCCGTGGAGGTGCCACGGCGAGGGGCAGAGAGGGAGTTCTTCATATTTTGCCTCGCCGTGGCCCTAGCCGTGGAGGTGCCACGGCGAGGGACAGAAAGCTGCCCAAAATGACAAGCCTCGCCGTACCCCTTGCTGTGGAGAGGCCACGGCGAGGGCCAGAAAATTGCCCACAATTGATAAGCCTCGCCGTGCCCCTTGCTGTGGAGGGGCCACGGCGAGGGCCAGAATTTGGCCTTCTCCATGCTCTTTGTCTTTGAATTTTGCTCACTTGAATGCTTGGTGATGAGGCTATAATTCTTTGGTTATTGCTCCAAAATATTCCTACAATATTTACATAAAACAACATAAGAAAATAGCTAGAAATATGAAGAAAATCTACACAAATAAACAATTATGTGCAATCTAAAAGAATGAACATTTTCCCATCTTGAGTGTCCAAAATATATTAATAATTGCATAAAACTCAAGGGAAATGTGTTGATATTACATGAATTCTTGGGAGTTATCAGTGACTTGCACTTACTTGCTTATGTTATGTATGGGGTCAGTCTTCATCAAAACTTAAGATTCTAACAATTATCATGTGGGAAAATAAACTTATAGTGCCTACCTTTAAATTTTTGTTTTTTTAGAAAAAGAATGTTTTTGGAAATCGGGACAAAACTCACATAACATACTTTGTACAATGTAAATCATGTGGGAAAATAAACTTATTTGGCTAATCTCACTATGACTTACTGTGTTTTTTTATATAATGTTGTTGAATTGAAATTCCATCTTTTTTTTAATCATTTTATCATTTGTTTCAAGGATAGTATGTTACGTTATCAATTGAATATAGGTTAAAAGTTTGAATCTTCCCAACAAATTAGAAAAAGGTTAATGATTTTTTTTTAAAAAAAATAAATAATTACATGCGGTGAATTTTATAAAAAATGCGTCTACG
The DNA here is from genome assembly GCA_037074515.1 of Mimosa bimucronata. Lineage (NCBI taxonomy): Eukaryota > Viridiplantae > Streptophyta > Magnoliopsida > Fabales > Fabaceae > Mimosa > Mimosa bimucronata. The sequence goes on from CM073446.1 coordinate 12,841,676, forward strand.
TTTTTAACTTATGCATTAATATTTCAAAAAATTGAAGAAAAGTATGTATAGTATAAGAAAAAGAAACATAACATTCATCTCCATTCAAGAGATAGATGTAAATTTTATAAAGCAGTTATGGCCCTTTAAGCGTAAAATCTTAAAACCGAGTTTTTTAAATGCAAGTACTAGTGTTCAAAGAATTATCATAATTTGAGTCGACATTATAAAAAATGGTTTGATATGATGAATATACTCCCTTCGATCTATATTATAAGATGCAGTCAAATATACCACACAAACTAAAGAAACATAGTGGAATCATTTATCATGTGTAAAATTATCGTATTTTTCCAATTTTACTCTTATATAATTTATTATACACACTCTTGAAAGTGGCAATCGCACAAGAGGGGGGTGAATTGTGATATTTAAAAAAATCTAGGAGAAATTAACTCAACACAAAATTTATACTGGTTCGGCCAACACTACCTACATCCAGTTCTCCAACACTCTGTTGGGTTCCACTAACCACAGGTTTTACGAGCACAGGTTCACCTGTCAACCTTTACAGAGTTTTAGAATCTCTAAACACTCCCCCTTACTACCTGTAAGGAATTATCCCTGTTCTAAAGCACCAAGCTTTCAGAACAACCTCAAACAGTAGAGGATTTCAATAAATACGTTCACTTAATGAACTGATTTTGATAAACACTTAAGTACAGATGAAATCTCTAAGACAATAAATACAGAGTAATGAATGAGCTTGTGAATATTCTCGTTGTTCGTCTCTACTCAATAAATGCTTGAGTTCTGTATTTATATCTTCTTCTTCAGATTTTGCCCTTTTGATTCAACATTCAAGAAGCCGTTTGAATTTAGTCGTTGGGAGCTCATAGCCGTTGGCATTAAATGCTGCTTCTTTATCGGGCTTAACTCTCTGCTCTAGCTTCAACTACTTCTTGCATAGGGTGAGCTAAGAGAGAGACAGACTCAGCGCTCTGAGCATCCGTACAAATAGTACTTTCTGGCAGCTTTCCATTAGCGCTAGCTTGATCTGTTATCGCTAATCTCATAGAGTGTGATCTGCACTTAAACTGTTAGCTAACCAAATAGTCATATATTGCACAGAGGTTGTTATTGCAAGCAAAGCTCATTAGCTCAATGAGATAGATAATATATGATTCAGTTAAGGAATTTTATTGAGCACTTTCTATCGATAGACATCTGCTTGCTCATTAGCTTTAGAGATACTGGGATGATTATTCAATAGAATTTCAGGGTATCCTATTATCGATAGCTCAATCCATTATCGCTAGCAACTACGTTAGCTCATTTGACTCTTGCTCTCGGGCACTAGCTATCTGAATGTTTATTATCTGAAGCACTTTAGTTATCGATAACTTAACCTGTTATCGCTAGCGGATTTCATTAGATCAAGAACTAAGTTTATTTTTCTGCTAGCTGAGTTATCAATGAGCTTCTAGTGATGGATTCTTTCTTAGCGATAGAGAATGACTTAGCGATAGATAATGACTTTGATATTTCAAAGTCTTCACTCGCTATTCCTTTCTATCTATTAGCTTATACAGATATACTTAGCGTTATTGATTTTCATTCTTATTGTTCTGCTAAGTTATCATTTCTTATTAGCGATATTTTTCATAGATTAGTCTTCATCAAAACTTAAGATTCTAACAACTTTCTCTCCCTATCATTATATTTTATATGTAAGGGGGGAAAACGGAAATCAAATATTTATTATCTTAACTTTTACACTTTGCCTCTTAGATGGACGTGGACAAAAACATTTATTAGCTTAACTTTTACACATTGTCTCTTAGATGTGGACAAAAACATTCTCATATTACCTCTTCTAATATAGAGCGGAGGAGTATAACAAATGGGCATTATATGTTAGATAGGGAAATACTCAAGAAAGCGGTGAGTTGGGTTTTTCAATAAAAACTTTTCAAAGACTTTAAGTTTTAAACACAACTTTTAAAATCAAACACTAAAGAAACAATGTATTGAAAACCCAGAAAATAGATTAAGGTAGAGTTAGATCTTTATGAATGGGGTTTGAGTATAAAGCAATTTATATTAGTTCAATCCAACAATCTTGACCTACGTCTTCTCTAACCTTAGCTAGATTCCACTAATCCCCAAGATTACAACGTCCTATTGTTGCCTCAGTTTAAGTGAATGAAACTCTCAATCACTCCCCTTTACAGCTTGTAAGTCCACAACCCCTCAGAATTTCCCAAATTTGACTCACTCTAACAAAAGAATATAAGATTTGATAGCTCTCTCATAGAGTATATGATGAACACTTAATCTCACAGTAAATATAAAAATAGATTGACAAATCCAAAGATTTGCACATATTTCATATCATTTTGGAGGTATTTTATCATGTTATTTAGGCATTAATGAATATCTTGTGAAGAAATTAGGTTCTAGAGTAAATACATGCACTTAAAGGTAAAAAGGGTATTTTTGAAATGTTTTTGTGATTACTCTTGATTTAATTGATTATTTGGGGCTATTCATATTTCTTGGGGTTATTTTATATTGTAGGAACCTTGAAGAGGGGGAAATTGGGGCAAGAAGCTGAAAATCCAAGAAAAAAAAACAAAATACAAGCTTCTGGACATTTATGAAAATTACAAAAAAGACCCAGAACTTTTTGAAATTTTGGAGTTTAGTCCCTCCTCGCCGTGGGACCACATAGTGAGGCCCACAGTGAGGGTCCAAAAATTTTCATGGTTTTTCGCCTTGGCCGTGGCACCCCACAGTGAGGGCCAGGTGAGGCCACGATTCTGCAGCATAACAGACTGAGTTTTTGGCCTCAATCCGGATCCAACTCTTCCACCCACTTATGACCTGACTTGGGGATGATATTATGCATGATTTTGAAGCTCTTAGGTCAGATTTGGAGCCACCATAAATCTTAGCTACCATTTTCTATCATTTCCTCTCATCTCCATTTTCCATCTTCCACCTTCTTCCTTCCAATCCTCCATGGTTCCTCAACCTCCACTCCTTGTTGGTGCTTTTCTCATGGAGAGTGATAGCTAGGCTTCCCTATTCTTTATGGTGGGAGCCAAGGGATGAGCTTGGAGTATATATAGGGGAGTTTAGTTCTAATCCTTCTTCCTCTTGTTGTATTTATGCTTTTCTAAGGTTCTAGGAGTATATTTATGACATTTGGTTGTGTTCTTCATTTCTACATGTTGTATAAGGGTTAGAAACTATTTTATATTGTTTCTTTCTTGTTGAATACTTGACATTGTGCTACATAGTTTTGTTATTCTCTTTGTGAATATCTTGTGCTAATTCAAGGTGGCTTGGTTAGTGGATGAAAAATGTTAAGTGGTTTTGCATGAATGAATTGACATAGGAATTAATTAATTGTGTTTAGACATTGGATAGTCACTCTTTCCAACCTTAATCTTTGTGTGGGTGGCCATCAATGAATTAGGGTTAATTGAGAAATTAAGTGCCATTGTGGGGTGGCCCAAATTGTGGATTTAAAGTTTTGCATGATTAATTAGTTCTTGAATTTGTCAAATTGCATGAGTGGCATTGGACTTCAATCCTAGAGTTTTAATTGATTATGTGGGATTCCAATAATAATTGAACCATAGGGTTAATTAAGTGGCAATTCAGGGTTCCGGTTGTTGGATTAAGAGCCCCTTACAATTAGCAAATTCACTTTGATTTTGAGCTTAATCAACTTAGGTTAAATTAACTAATGTGCAGGGTTCCAGTATTAATTAAGTTGACCTAAGTCTAGCCTAGAAGGGTTCTTCTAGGGGTCTTTTGAAAATCAACAAAAAGCTCCCCAAAAATATATAGAAGCAATGAATCCCAAAGCTCTCATTTATCAAGAATGATTTTTATCACATTTTAATCCAAATCCCTCTTTATCCAATCTCAATTTGTTTTTTAACATATAACACACTTTTTATATAAAAATCAAATACAATGCCTTTTTCCCGTCTTAACAAGTTTTGCATTTAGCTATTAGGAATCATATTGCATTAGGGCTCCTTGAGAGAACTATACCTGGGGGGTTAGCTTCCACTATCCCCTTGGTTCTAATTTTCTTGAAGAGCGGACCCAAGGGCGCACTACACCACACACAATCACGGTGGTCTTCAGGATTATTGCCACATTTTAGGCTCATACATTGCGATGCTTCTGCTTCTGCTTTTTTTTTTCAATCATTGTTTCTTATTTGGATTGTAGACTATTATTTGGCTTTTCTGAAATATGTTGGTTGATGGTTAGTATTTTGGGACTAGTCCATTTCCGGTAGTTTTATTGTTATCTGGTGATTGAACTTTTGATTATATTGAGTACTTTAAAACAATGCAATTAATTGAGGATGTTATGGTACGATGTTGTGTATGGTTTCTTTTAATTACCATGATAGAGTGTTCTTTTTCATCATGATGTATGTGTGTTTATTTATTCATGTTAGTAGGTTATTAGGAAACTCTTTTTACACGGTTAGAGATTTACCAAATACTTGTATATTCATGTTAGCACTATTTATCTACTTGAACTTTTTTTCTAACTTGGATATATCCCCACTTGATTAAATGAAGTCTTTTCTAACCATAATAGATTATATTTGCAATTTGGGAACCTCTCTTTCCTATCATGGTTAGCCAGCCGATTTTATAATCTGTGAGAATTATGAAGACCCTTTTCTAACTATGTTAGCCACTTAAACTGAGATGAATCATTTTCCTAACATAGTTATCGTTGTATGAGTAATGATGATGTGTATAGTGGTTTAAAAAGTATAATTAGTAAGTGTTACAAACACCAAACAGCTGGGACAAAGACTGTCCTTGGTGATGAGCCCAATGTAATAAAAATGCTCAAAATTGTTTATGGAAAAATAAAAAATAATACTCCCTCCATTCCTATATATATGAGATTCTTTCGACTAAATTGTGGTTTCCTAAAAAAGTAAATTAAAATTAGTTAGAAATAATAAATGTGTAGGAAATATACTCTTTATTTTTTTTAAAAGTGCCCTTATTTATGAATGAGAGAGAGAGAGAGGGGGTAATTATGAAAAAAAATATGAAAGAGAATGTGTGGAAGAAATTAATTTATAGGCAAAATGGAGAAAATACAGTTATTACTCACTCAAAGTCAAATAAGGCCTTATAAAAAGTGACAAACTATTTTCAAAAAAAGATCTTATTTATAAGAACGAGGGAGTGGTGGGTTTACAATCTGTGTGTGGCACTAATAAACTTATATGTAGTAGTAACACATTACTTACTTTATTGGATACATGAGCGTGCTATTTAATTATTTTTGTATTTAGTTATTGTTGAGAGAGTTTAAGAAAATTATGATAAATATAGGTATGAAAATAGATACTATATTTTTAAGATCAAAATCAACTTAACAAAATGATCATATAACAACAAGGAGAGGGGTATGAATTATTATTTATTTAATTTCATAGACTCATAATATTTCTACGTTGTCTCTCAATTGCATTGATAAATGGGATCATAAAACTGAAAGAGAAAGCATAGTCCTCATGTCAAAAAAATTCATTCTCTCTTTCTCACACGCAGAGTTTAATACAGTACTTCAATTTCAATCATCATCAATAAGTGCGTATTAATTGGCAAAATAAAAAAGGTCAACCAAAGACGATATTATAACATAAAATTAAAAATTTAAGAAAGGACCAACAAATACTATTTTTGAACTTTAGCAAAAGACCCATTTATCTATTTTAGATATATTAAGGAAATTAGTTAAGTTAGCTATCTAATCTTGGGTTAAGAGTAAAAAATACATGTAACTCCCCAAATTTTAGAAAATAGAAAATAGGAAATTATTTAAGATTTTAGGAATGCAACTAAAGTAGTAAAAAATCATTGAAAATGGATTTATGATGTTTAGGCATTCTTTAGTAAACTTTAAGGTTTATCTTTTTAGGAACAAAGAGAGAAATAATTAGAGGATAGCACTTGAGAGGATAGAGATAATAAGGATTTATTTAAGATCTTGGAATAGCATTTAAAAATTAAAAAGCCTTATAAATAAATTTATGAGGCCAGATGTATTTTTAATAATTTTTAAAACTTATTTTATGTATTAATTGAGGAAAAATAGTTTGGAAATGGATTTAAATAAGGGAATATTTAGAATCCTGAGGTATTGTTTGATATTTAAAAAGTCTTATAAATAAATTTGGAAATTAAAGTATATCTAGAGAAATTATGTTGGGAACAAATTCAGATTTATTTGTAAATGTGAATGGTAAATAAAATTACCATTTAAGGGAAAAATAGAAAATAGGAAATGGAAAATGACAATATCTGCCCTTAGTTGAAAATATCCTCAATTAAAAAGGGAAGGGCAAGATAGTAAAATACCCATAAAACCAAAATATCATACTCTCTTTTATTATGAACCCCACACGTGTCCCTAACCATTAAATACACTCACTCTCCTTCAGTTTCTTTTTATTTCTTTCTTCCCTCTCTCACCGAACACACATATACAGACACATACACCCTCGTTTTCTCACTTCACTCGGGCTCCCTCTGTTCTTCTTCGTTCTTCCGGCCTGGCAGCGATGAACGATGGCGATGGCGGTGATGAACGACGGCGAGTGGCTTAGAAGTGTAGGGAACATTGATTCAGACTTAGCTGAGTTCTATTTCCTTCATTTTTCTCGTCTTCCCGTCCGATTCAAGCGAGTCTGAGCAGGGGGAGTGATTGGGATTTTGGGGCTTTTGAAATTTCTAAAGGCAAGGGAATGAAATTTAGACCTTGATTTTGATTATTTGGGTGTCGATTTTAAGGAAGAGAGAATGTTTTGATTGATTTCCTTCAAGAACCTTAAATCGGGTACTGTTCATCCAATGCTCTTCTCTTTGATTTCTTGGTGTAGGTTGCTTGAAGTTCTAATTAATCATGTTTAGGAGTAATTTTAAGCATATTCAGTGTCTTGGATGTATGGTTTTCAAGGGTTTCCAAGTTTTGGGGAATTTTTGTCCTTCCCTTTCTGCCAGCCGAATTCTTGGCTTGGATAGCTGAAAATTTGACGGTTAATGGAGTAATTTTAGGATAGGACTAAGGTATGAAAATTGCCTATTGATTTCTGAGGTGTTGGAAATTTTGTTCCTTGTTTCCCTGTTTTCTGTGCTCGGCCAGGTAGTATAAATCTGTATTGGTATTTTGTTTTGCTCTGAAATATGAATTGAGGTTGGTTGCTGATGATTGATGAATATCAAATTGTTAAATGCTCAATTCTTTGTCCCTTGGATGCTCTGGCCGATGGGTGTTGCTTAAGGGAAGGAAAATTTGGATATGCTTGATTACCCTTGTTTTGGTTCTAATATAATGTTGATAGTAAGGCATATATTAGGGATTTCTCATCTTGCTAATGTTGTTGGGTTAATGAAGCTTGAGAAGGTATATGGGAATTTTAATGGATTGAGAATAAGAAATAGAAAATGATTATTGATGATAATAAGCATAGTGGTGACTTTCTGCTCTTGTTACTGTTAGTGGCCGTTGGTTTAGGGGCTAGTAAAGAGAAAATGATTATGTTAGTTTAATAGGAATTAATATAAGGAAGGTGGGAAGTTGGTAGCTGTGAAGAGTATGTTGGTGTGGAGGACTTAATTTGCATTTGGAAGAAATGGTTTGAGTGATTGAGGCTTGGGAATTTTGTCTCTGTGTTCATTCGGGATCTACTCCCTCTGTTCTATATATGATTGTTGTAGGTTGTTAAGTGTTTAATTTGCTTCCCTTTTTGGCTGCTCTGGCTGGTGATTTCCATGGCAGGGGAGGGAGGAAAAATTGTGAGCTTTGGTGATGGTTGGTTGTTTCTGGTTGAGTGTGAAGTTGTGTGGTTTTTTATTATTCCCTTGGCTGTGTTGTCTAACGAATTCCAGTGACAAGGGAGAGGAGTTTGTGATATTTAATTTGGTAAAATTGGTGGTTAATTGGATGCCTGAAGTTGTTGTAATTTTTCCCTCTCAATCAGCCAATTTCTGGGCTTGTTCGGGCTACTGGTTTCATGATAGGAGAAGAGGGAAACTTGTGGTATGTGGGAATGTTCTGTTTTAGGATATTAGAAAGATATATAGGGAATTAGTATATGATGACTTTGATTAATGGAAATTTAGTTTGAGGATTATGATTTTGTTTTATAGAAAAAAAAACTGATATAAACATAAGTTTCAGTCTTTCTTTAATGGTTTGGCTGCAATTTAAGGAAAAAGGATATCGTAGTTAAGTTTTATGAATCGTAGAGGAAGGAGTAAGTATTTAGAAGGAGAAATTGAGCTTTGAATTGATGGTGGTTGTTACTTGTATGGAATTGTGAGGTAGTTAAGTCTTGTGGAATTGTTGGGAACAATTCTAGATATGAATGGAAGAGGTATCCTAAGAAGTTAAAATGGTTTATCAAAGGACTGATTTGTAAGTTGTCAAGTGGTTCTATAATTTATTTAAAGTGGTTTGAGGATTAGAGAAGTGTAGGTTCTTTGGGGAATTACATCATTTTAATCATCAAAGTCTCTAGGAATGTTAAGAAACTAGGAAAAGGATCGATTGATGTTGAAGTCTTTAGAGAAGCTAAGTAAGGAAATTCTGAGAGTATGAAATGTTTTAGGTTTGAAAGGTGTTGATTGTGGAGTATAAAGCTTTAAGTTGGAGTTTGTCATAGAGGAGATTTAGATTTTGATTGTGGTGGATGAGTGATTTCGGGGATGTTAGTGTTTGAAGCTTTATCAAATGGAGTTAGCTTATGATTTAACAATAGTGATAATGGTATTTGTGGTTTATGATGGAAATGAAAGAAGAGGAATTTATGTTAATGGAATTTGATTTTATTTTCCTCTTTGTTGGCTTGTGCTTTGGTGCTTTAGTGCTGAGAAAGAAGTGATGATAATAAGATAAGAATAGGGTTAAGGAAGTATCTGCTCTGTTTATGGTTGAATAAGGAATTTGATTAATTCTTTGTTACTTTGTTTCTGTTGGTAAATCATATTGGTTTTTAGAAAATGAATTCTATGAATTTGAGGTTGTAGGAGGAGTTGATTTAGATACCAATACTTGGTGGTTGAGAAATTGTACAACAAAGTTGGGATTTAGAAATTTTACATGGATTTGGTACAATTATCTTGCTACATCTAAGGGAAATGTGAATAACCTGAAGCTTTAGAATATGATTTATTTGGTTTGGTTACGTAAGGATAGCCTATAAATTTCTATATTATTATGTTTATATAGTTAGTGAATTTAGGAATATAAGAAATTGATATTTGGGGCTACATATATTCTACTATGCGCTGATTACGATTGAGCAGGTCGTTGGATGAGGAATTTGTGTTTTTGTAATTTGGGATTGAAGGAAACAGAGGAATAATGTTTAAGGGATTGTTAAATATTAGATATTGATCTAATGGGTGCTCTGTAAATATGGTTCAAGCAGGAAAAATTAGTATGAACGATCAAAGCCATAGACCTTTACTAAATTAGAAGAAGGAATGGTATATGAAGCAAGTTGATTTGTAGGGTAAAGGTTATTTTAGATCCTTGTGGGAATGAGAATTTATTTATTAGGCAATTGTTGAAGGGGGTCCACATGAAGTATATGGATTAGTTTAATGCATTAGGCATAAATTGATTGATGAAGATGGCTTGAGAATGTGGATATGCGAAGTATTAACTCCAAGCTTGAAGGAAGGAAGTTGATTCTCGAAGTGGTGATTTGGTCGGTAGTAACCATCTTAGATATTATCGAGGTGAGATATGATGATTATACTTTGGTTGAGGATCTTAAAGTTTGGACATAGGCTGTTAAATTAAAAGCTATAAATTTCTAAAAGTCTAGATTTATTTCTGTGCTTGGTTCCATATCGGATTACCTTATATTTTGATAATAGGAAGTAATGATACGAATAGAATTTAAATCTAACTACAATCTGTTTGTTGGATTAAATATAGTAAGTTGAAACCTCTGTTCTATTTCTGTTCTCTTGAACAACATTTTCAGTGACAACAATGAATCAATTGTAAACTGTGATTTTAATAAGATTAAAGTTATACGGTACAAGAATAAAGAATTAACGTATATAGTAGAAGATGATAATGTTTAATAGGTTAATTATGATTAAGTCATTAGAACTTCTCTTTATATTTAATTTTGGAAAAGATGATGATAAGAATAAGAATTATTAATTGAAATAAATTATTTATAATTGACCTTTTAATTTTAAGAGGGGGTTAAGATAATTATAGTAAACTGTAATCTTTCATTAATACAAAGAAAAGGGTAGTATGAAGTTTATTAGGACCCCGAGAAAGAGAGAGACGCTGAATAATTATATAGAAGTTTAGATATTAATTTATTGTTTATACTAAATGTCAATAGGTTTTGATAGTAAAATAATTTGAGAAGATCAGTAGAAAGAAAAGTGAGCAAGCACAGGACTAAGGTCTAAAGGAGCCAGGTAGCAGTTTATTTCAGTAACAATTAAATTGCATGTATTATTTTGTAATAACTGTTGCATTTAGTTGGTAAGTTGTTATTCCTCAGTCGGAGTACTCCAGGCTTAGGTGGTTCGCTGCCCCTTTGCCAAACCAGTTTAGTTATAACGGGATTGTTATAATGAGAAGTCCTGCAGGTAGAGCCTCTACTAGTTAACGAAAATATCGTTATCAGTGGTTGGTAGGTGCAGATTGCACAGAGATTAATAGGAGTAAGACTATCATCATTTGGACAGTATTTATGAAATATATACATGACAATGTTAGTATGATCATATATGTTAATGAAAGAAACTGCTATTGGGATTTCCAATCTCACTCTTTCCCCAAACATTTTCAGTACGCAGGATGGAAGAAGCTAGCCGGGAAAGAAGATTAAATGAAGGAATTAGGATTATAATTTAAAAAGTAAGAGGTAGTTAAATATTTTAGTAATGTTTTTTGTATATGTTGTGAAATTGAATTATTAAGTTAATAATAGAAAGCATAGATAATAGAATTATATAAATTGTATAGAGGAATTTAAATTTCCTAAGTATTATCAATCATGAATAGACCCCTAAGAAGGTTAGAGTATGTTTAATTGTTTTATGAACCACTTTGCTCTATAACAAGTTTTAAATTCTAAGTGGTCCGAAAAGCCCATTCCAACTGCAATAAAGTTGGAACACTGTTTGAAAAGGAAAAGTTTTAAATTTATTCGTATTTTTGGGCTTCTGTTATTTATAAAAGTGGTTATAATTCAATTAAAATGCTATAGTATAATAATAAAAATCTAGGTGTTACAATACATATATGATTTTGTAAAAAAGTCGTCTAATACCAAATTTTGGACAAAAAATAACTCTAAACTTTCAAATTGGATTAAAAGTCATATTTACAGTTATATTCCAAAAGAAAGCGCTTGGTGCTGGACGAACCTTTTTACAAAATCATATGTGTATTTTTTATCCTAATTTAATAGTAAGTGTGATTTTTGATCCAATTTGGAAGTTCAGAGTTACTTTTGGTTAAAAAAAACATTTGGTACTTGACAAATTTTTGACAAAATCACATGTGTATTTTTGACCCTTAACCCTTTAATCTTCGACAAATGTTAGTTGACTTTCCTAAGTACTATTTTATATTGTAATTACATTTGAATGGAAACTCCCTAACATGTGTAACCAATGTGGATAATTCAGAGCAAGATTATAAATTTAAGGGACAAAATGTATTGTATTAGAACCAAGTGTAAGCTCCAACTGCCAATTACCTTATAGCCGGTAACATACTAGCTAGAATAATGAAAAAGACACATAATTTATTGATGACAAAAATTGTTAGGAAGAACAATTACGATCAAAACAAACATGAGAAGGAAGAGACAACTAACAACTAATAATTAAAGATCAAAGTTGAAAGAGTTGCTGAACAGTGTAAGGGAAGGTAACATTGGTTTCTCCTCCCTCCCACATTAAAAGAGTCTTTTGTATGTTGGCCCCTTCACCTGTGTGTGCCAAATCAAACCACAGATACTCATATGGATTATCGCATAACTGAAATGGGTACTTCCCATATCCTCCACAACAATATTCTGCTCTGAATGCTCCTCCCCCACAACATGCTACATGCCCCTCCACAAATCCTTCACATCGTCGTCGTCGTCGTCGTCATTAATTTCACCACAATGTCATATAGAGAGAGAGAGAGACACACACACACATACATATATGAGATTCGACAAAGATATGAGGTTAATTAGGGAACTGGCTTGGGTTCTCATCAAAATGATAAGTATCACAAACCCATTATATCCGGTTTTGTCTTCATTTTAAAAAATATTATTTTCAAAGGTAAATAATTTAAATTAAAAATAATCTCTTAACTAAATTTTTTAAAAAATGGTTATTTTTTATTTAAATATGGACAGTCAGGATAAGACCGAATCAGTTAATTAGTAGAGGCTTAATTTACCATATTTTTGAGGGTTGGACATTCTTTCCATCAATGTTTTATAGTGATCAAAGATGGAGTACTTAAATCCAGGAACCTCTTTCTCTAATTGCTTCATTAATTGTATGAGAGCTTTGTTGTTTTCTCTTGCTAATACATTTTCCTTCTCTATACACGTCGGATTTGATATTCTACTTGCTGGAAGACATCCAATTGGTGCCACGCTCTGAAATGCAATTTTCTTCCCTCCAAATCTTGTAATTTCCTGTGTGCGTGCACCCAAACATATATAAGACACCGAAATAATTAAGAACATTGATGACAACGACAACAACATAAAAGAAAACCACGACATATATTGATTGGACATCATCACTGTAAAATTATACCTTCGCATATCCTAAATGTTAGACCTACTTTATACTGTAATATACGCTATAAACTTGCAATTACATTTAGGACGGGAGGAGTATAATTCATACCAGGAGTTGTCTATGCAACCGTCCGATGACTTTTTTCACGAAAGTTCTCATTTCGTCTTCAGTGTAATCAGGATTGTCATCGTAAAAATCACTACAATCGACACCACCAATGCTGAATAAGTAGACGGCATCGCTCAGAACCCTGTTGGCTTCGTTTTCACCAACTTGCTTCTTCAATAATCCTACCATTTGCTTGAAGTATTCTACCTGGGTTGGTAAATCTCCCTGGAACACACAAATCATTTTTCAATAATTCATCAATAGCTACACATAGTTAGATAGATAGATATGAGCTTATTAATTAATTTTGTCAAGATGTACAGTTGAATCGGATGATGTAGGAACAACACAGGCTCCAGCAACAGCGAAATTAGCTCCATAAGTGAACTCATGAGGTCCTGGTTGCAGATATGGTGGAAGAATGGGCAAGCCTGCAAATGTAGCTATGTCCAACACAAAAAAGAACATATATCACAATTTGTCGTTTGTGATGATGTAGGAAGGGTAAGGGGAAAAGATACAAGAGGAGAGACAGGAAGAGACCAAAAAATATAAGTTTTTATTGATCAAGTCATCATCATCAAAGTTGATCATAACTAATAACCCTATCTCTTTTCATGGAACTTTTAAAATATTAAATAATAATAAAATCCTAATCCCTGTAATAAAAGATAATAAATATGATAGTAGAATATCAAAGGATAGCAACTCAAAGAATATTAATTCAAATCCTTAATAGATGCCCTAATTATTTCTTCTTTTTTTTATACTATCAACAGGTAACCAGAGTCTTTTTCTATTATCAGGTATCGGAGCCAGGTTTACGCCGCTAGGCCAATTATGTGATGTTGATGCCGTAATTAATTAAATCTTACCCAATAATATAGCTCCACCAGTTTGGCCACGCAAAAGGGAAGTTGAAGGAAAAACAATATAATACAAGTTAATAATAAGGATTAAACATACTTTTAGTTTACTCCAATTTGGGTTTTAGTCCTTGTAGTTGTAGTTTGAAACTGGTAGTTTTTGTCTCTCAAATTTGCTCCGTCTATAACAGTTAGTCCTTAGAGTTTAAAAATGACTTAAACTTGATTTTAACAGAGTTAATTGTGTTGACGTGTCACTAACTCTGTTAATTTTGCTTACATGGCTTGATGACATGGATATATGATTTTATTTCTAAATAATAATAATAATAATAATAATAATAAAGGTTAATACAACTTTTGGTCCATGAACTTTGAAATAAGTAGTTTTGGTCCTCGAACTTTTGATCAATTTTGCTTTTGGTCCCTGAATTTTGAAATTTGTGGTTTTGGTCTCTGAATTTTCGGTCAATTTTGGTCTTGGTCCCTGAACTTTCAGTAATTTTGGTATAAATCCCTGAAATTTCAGTTAATTTTGGTTTTGGTTCCTGAACTTTGCCTTCGGTTGACTTCTGAGAAAGTTTTGGCGACTGTGGGGGATTTCAAGGGAAGAGTTGATGGTTGAGTTGAGAGGAAATGTGCGAGATCTATTCAAAATTACTACCTTTTTCATTTAACTCTTGCTTAGAATTTGCAAAATGGGTCTGTTATTGCTATTATTGACGTTTGTTTTCTTTGAGATTTCATTCTTAGCTTATTTTAGTTTGATTCCTGTTTTGATTTCCTTGTTCTTATGCCTTAATTCAATGTCAATAGATTAGTATGCTTTTATTTTGAATTAATTCATTCTTTATACAATTTTGTCTGGGTGTGGGAGAATTACTTGCTGTTCTCATGGAATTAATATGTAGGCATTGTCTTCAAATCTTATGGCCGCTTCTTCTTCTTTTATTTTGCTTGTTTCACGCCTTAGCTTTACATTTACAGTGGTGATCTTATGTTAGCAGCAAAGAGAATGAACAAAGTTTAAGAACAAGGGGAAGATAAATTTTGCATAGAAATAGAGCTTCTTGTCTCTGTGCGCGATTTGTGAATTGTGATTTAAGAGGGGCTGATTCTTTTTCTTTTTTTTTTTAAATCCATATATCCACATCATCAATACATTAAGCAAAACTGATAGAATTATTGACACGTCAGCGCAATTAACTCTATTAAAATCAAATTTAGGCCCTTTTTAAATTCTCTTGACTAACTGTTATAGGCGAAGCAAACTTGAGAAACTAAAACCACCAGTTTCAAACTATAGGGACCAAAACCCAAATTGGAGTAAACTATAATAAGGACTAAAAGTATGTTTAACTCTCATAATAATGTATACTTTATAAAGTTAAAAGTCGAAATTAAGTAATGAATGAT
Source organism: Mimosa bimucronata (assembly GCA_037074515.1). Classification (NCBI taxonomy): domain Eukaryota; kingdom Viridiplantae; phylum Streptophyta; class Magnoliopsida; order Fabales; family Fabaceae; genus Mimosa; species Mimosa bimucronata. The sequence continues at coordinate 12,856,908 of CM073446.1, forward strand.
ATTAAACTAAAAAAATAGTGAGAAAGTTACCGATTAAGTCGGCTACTAGGCGTCCATCTGAGAATCTTCCAGTAGCACGGTGGAAGAAGGTTTCACCATAAGGCCAATATGTACTTACTAATTCAGAACTTAAGAAAGCATCATTTCCAGGATCAAAGAAAGAATCACCGAAAACAAACAATGCCTTGCGCCCAGTATCATTCACTACTTGTGGAGTTTGCAGCTGCTTATTAGTATACCCAACAAGGCAAGTCTCAAAGTTGATGAAAATGTTGACTAAAGAACACAATATATAAGCAACGCTTGCCATTATTATTGCCCTATAGATCTCTCTTTTCAATGACCTACACTTCTTATGATTGCTTGCTCTCCCGTTTGCAATCTTGTTGTCTGGGTGGGAATATATATTTGTGCTGATAAATTACCTGAAAGTCAATACTCTCGAGGCGTTGGGAAGGGTAGAAATGATCCTCCACGTTATTTTGGCCAAGAAGGGTAGAAATGATTGTGAACCACCTTGCACGGGATGGGAAATTCATAGTCTATGTGTAGATGAACTTGTGTGATGGTGATAGGCATTAAATAAGGCTACTTTTCTCCATGACAATAAGGCTGCTTTTTGGACACCCACGACACCTTTACTCCCTGAACCATTATTCACCATCAGACTTCAGATCTAAAAGCTCCATTGCTTCAGAAACCAATCACGCTTTCATTTACTCTTTAATGGCCATGGCAACTTGCTAAATTGGTGGATTTGGGTGTTTAACGTTATGGATTTTCTCCTTCCTTGCTATCTTCTTCCCCTGTTTGCTGAGTCTTAACTCCGATATATATTTTTTCAACGGAGTCGAAGCATGACAAATTCAGGCCCGTTCGGTTTTGCAAAACTCTTCTGGCTACTAGCTGAACACCAGATCCCACACCGAAAGCAAACTTACAGCGGATCGAAACGGCTCACTTGGCAAAGCAGGTGATCTATGAAAAACCAAACCGGAGAGAGTACCGTTCATCAGATGTACTGACTGGACCATCTGGTGTGAGTTTCAAATTGCATGCATATTGCAAAAAAGAAACGAACATAGAGAATGAATAAGAGAAAAATGGGAGAGAGGAAGGGGATATGTTCAAACAAAGAAACATCAAAATGGCCTCTCATCAAACCAAAGAAGAATCTCCAGATTACTCGCTTCAAAGATGACAATATGTTCACGGTTCAGAGCTTTTTCTCATCTACTGAATCAAAGGCATTCATTAAAGTTGCCAAAATGATGGGTTTTTCTCATCAACAAAGTGTTGGTCCAGCTAAAGATAAAGCTTATAAGGATGATAATGACTGAATTTCTGTTCATGATCTTGTATTGGCAAATACAAATTTGGTAGTCTGGACATAAGCTTGTAACAGTTATGCGTGTTAGTGCCACTGGCAGTGGAGGAAGAGGAAGAGGAAGAGGTGACAGAGGGTTTATTCTCATCCCCAAACCCAACCGCCCACCATCACCTTTTTCCCCAAATTCAAATATTCCCATCAACCATCAAAGACAAATGAAAAAGCCCACAAAAACTACAAATACAAAATACAAAACAATAAGTTGGTCTACCCTACCGTCCTTGATTAGGAACCGCCCCGCAATAAAGAAGGTGGATGATAAGAATACAAAAAGTTTCTTTCCTCCACCATAGCCAATCTTTTTTCTCCATCTGTGTAATGACCCTGAAAAAAAAAAAGGAGAGATATCTAACATTTTTGCTGGTAGTTCCACACTTTTATCGAATCTGGGCTTGCCACTATGAGTAATATTTTTATTTTCGTAAACCCTCACAATTACAATTATACCCTTAAGTATACAAAAAAATTAAAGGTAAATTCAATATCATATTTCATTCTCATCTCCACCGACTTTAGTGTAAAAAGAAAAGGGAGATATTCTTCAAGAATGTTCCACATTTGTTTAAAGGGTAAAGGGTCAAAAATGATCCTGTACTCATGTCTAAGGTGTAATGTCTGAAATTTTACTACTATATTATAACATTTTAATTGAATTATAACCACTTTTTAATGTCAGAAGCCCAAAAATACGTAAAAATTTAAAACTTTTTCTTTTAAAACATTCGACCAACCTTCTGTTGGTTGGAATGGGCTTTTTGGACAAATTAGAGCTACTTAAAATTCTTTATAAAATAAAGTGGTTAATAAAACAATTAAAAGTACGCTAACCTTCTCAGGGTAACTATTCTTAATTCATAATACTTGAGAAATTTAAATCTCTTAATAAATTTGTACAATTCTAATTTCTATACTTTATACTGATAATTTAATAATTTAATTTTACATTATATACAAATAATCTTACTTTTCAATTTATAAAGTTTAATTTCTTCATCTAAACTTCTTCTAGCACTTCTGCCTCATCTTAATCATCTCACTATCTCCCAGCTAGATTCTTCCAAACCTGCGTTACTGAAAAATGTTTGGGGATGGGGGTGAGATTAGTAATCCCAATAGCAGTTTCTTTCATATGAGTTCATGCATAATAAATCATAAATCTTCACAATATGAATAATCTTTATCCTTATAACCTCTACCAACCACTACTAACGATATATTCATTAAATAGTGGAGGTACCTCTACTTGCAACAGGATTTCATAACCTCTGGCAAAGGGGGAGCGACCCACCTAAGCCTTGGAGTACTCCCCTCATAACCTCTAAGGAATAAAATTACCATTGCTACAGATATTATGAAATTTATGCATGTAATGCGCTGTAATTAAATATTATATGAAATAAACTGCTACCTGATTCTTGAGCTTAACCTTCACTAAACTCCTTTATCTCTTCGTACTCTGGGGATTCAATCCCACTATTTTGTCCTATAAATATTTATGATATAAAATAATACATTAATATCTAATCTTAAATATAATAATTAAACGTCTCTCACATTCCTATTATACTACCCCTCTCTATTTCTAATACTATTAAATCTAAATTTCTAGTTAAATGATTAATCATATCATTGTCAATCAACATTGCGCAAACATAGATTAATATACACACAAATAAAATTAATATACACATAAACACAAAAGTGTCTTAACTACTTTAAATTAACTAACATTTCTTATCAATCAATTAATACTTCAATGAACTTACATTCATTATAAGTTTTAAAGCTTTAAATTCACTTAGCACTAATTAACTCCCAAGTTACCTATTAAATGCAATAATACCTATTTATAATTTCACTTAAAGCTTTGTCCTAATCCTTGAAAATTCTTAAGAAATGAATTAACCTTCAAACTAAACTTCTTAACCTTTCTCCATACATTGACCTGGAGTTTAAATTAATGAATCACTAATAAATTTCCTTCTACCCCATTAATCTTATCCTCATTGCAAGTATAATCTTAATTCACAACCTTTAAAATAATAATCCAAAAGAATTCAACTCTTACCCCTCACACCAATGACAAGTCAACAATCCATAAATGCAACTCACATTACATTTTAAACCAAGTCTAACAAATCCAAGAACAACCAATCAAATTTCCAACTTCTCTTAAATCAATTCCCATCAACTAACATCATTATTTCCCTTTCTTTGCCCATAAACCAGCAACCAAAACAACCAGATATCATAACTCTAGCACCTAAAACTTTCAATCAAACAATAGCATTAATTTTCTATTTCCTCTTCATTCAATTAATCATCACAACCTCATTTTCCTTTTTCTGCCCATAAAACTAACAGCTATTAGTATTAATAAGATCAGAAAATCACTATTTCACTCCCTTTGATTCAATCAAATCGGCCATTAAATTCTAGAATCTGAAACCATAAACCTCATCCATAATCCTTTCCTATTCCTTGCTCAACTTAACCATCACAGCATTTTTTTTCTTCTTTCCCTAATCAAACTCACGGTCAGAGCAGCAATTATAAGAGGATAAAATTAAATAACTACTATCAATCAACACTAATTCATCAATCCAATCATGCAATTCAATTAATCCAACTCTCAAATCCTTTCCTTTTTCCTTCGGCCAAAACAGAACAGATCAGGGAACAAGAGTCAAGAATTCAATTACCTCTTGTTCACCATTTACCTTATGCTTGGATTAACCACACACCAAGAACAGAACAAAAATCAAGCAATCCCATAGGAAATGGGAGCTCGGCCAGCGCAGAACAAGAACAACAAGAGGAGCAAAATCTAACCATTTCAAATTTCATAATTTCACACACCCAAAACCTTCAATCAGACAACAAAATTAGCTTCCTAATTACAAATATAATATGCTCAAAAATTTCTCCCTTTTTGCCCGTCAAAATGCAGAAAACAGGGGAGGAAGAGAATTGTTTCCAAAATTCATTATCCTCCAATAACCCACATATAATTCGTTCCTTAAGCTTAATCTTACTCATAATCATGAGTAATCGAGACCTAAAACAAGAAACCCATAAAAATCCCAAAGTTTTGCTTCGATGAACAGTAACCGACGGAAGTTTTTGAAGAAATCCGAGCCTAGTTCATCCTCTCTTCCAAAATCAATACTTCAACAACTAAGAACAAGCCTCACGCACCATTCCTACAAACCCAGAAACTTCAAAAACCACACATATTTCGAATCCCTCTACCCCCAAAACGCTCAGAATCGCGAGAGAAAAGAGAAGGAAATATGAGGGATAAGCTTACCTAAGAACGATCCTAGCTTCTTGAATGCTTCCCACCGTGATTCGCCGCCGTTCGCCGTCGACTTGGGCCGTCTGCCGTCGCCGCTTCGCAGAAACCAGAGAGAAGAGAGTGAGTGAGGGTGAGAGAGTGATTTAGGTGTGTGTATATGTGTGTGTATTTCGGGCAGAGGGAGTATATGGTTTTAATTTCTTTTTTTTTTCTTTTCCTTTTTAAGTGTGTGTACACGTGGAATAATAGGGAATAAAAACATGACACATGTGTGGTGCATGTTTAAAGGGATCTGATATTTATTTTTAACAGGTATTTTACTATCTTGCCCTTCCCTGTTTAATTGAAGATATTTTCAACTAGGGGCAGATATTGTCTTGTTAATTTCCCAATTTATATTTTCTCTTAAATGGTAATTTCTTTTACCATTTTCATTTACAAATAAATCTGAAATTTGTTCCAAAATAATTTCTCTAGGTATATTTTAATTTCCAGATTTATTTATAAGACTTTTTAATTAATAACCAATACCTCAAGATTCTAAATATTCCCTTATTTAAATTTATCTTCTAATTATTTTCCTTGAGCTAATAAAGAAAATAAACTTTAAAAAAAATATTAAAAATATACCTGGCCTCATAAACTTTGTAACACCCCAAAAATTCGAAAAGAGAAAATTAAGGGAATATTTAGAATTTTGAGTATTTAGTTTATTATTAAAAAAAAATATGAATATATGGGGCAGAAATGTGAATTATGATAACTCTAGGGCAAAAAGGGATAAATTAAACCAAGTAAAAAAAAATTATATACTCCCTCCCACCCCATCTGCGCACATCTCTCTCTCCCTCACTCTTTATATTTTTTTTCCCCTTCTTCCTCATTCTCTCTCGCGCTCTCTCTCTCTGTTCAGCGGCCGCCGGTGGTTTCAGCGGCGTTTCACGGCGGAGGAAGGCTTGGGTGATGCATGCAAGGACGGATTTAAGCATAGGTAACTCTCCTCTCTCTATTCCTACTCGTTCTGACCGATTTGTGAGAGATTGAGGGAAATTGATTTCGGGTTCTGGGAGAAATCTGGGAAATCTAAACCGGTAAAATCGAAGCTTAAGCTTCGATTATCAACCTTTGTGAAGCGATTTTGGGCAATGTAGTAGAATGAGTCAAGTTTTCCAATTTTTGCCCAGTCTGGCACTGTTCACCGACGCCGATTTGGGGAATTTCTGGGCAATTAGTTAATGAAACTTCAATTAAAATGTGTTCAGGTGTAGGATAAGTGCATTTGGTGCCTTGCATGTAAGATTTTGGAAGTTTAAGAATTTTTGGGAATAAAATCTCTCTTCCTCTGTTTTCGCTGACGACAAGGCAAAGAAAAAAACAAATTGATGAAGTGTGAATCAAGAGTAGGAAATCATAATGCATGTCTTGAATGATGAAATTTTTGGGTTTGGTAATATGTTGATGATTCTGCAATTCTGGTTCGTCCCTTATTTTTCCTCTGGCCGTGAATTTTGTTCCTGTTCTGGTTCTTGTTCTTGTTTCTTGTTTTATGCTCTTTGTTCTTTGTTCTTTGTTTTGTATCTGGTTCAGCCGAATGGTTATTTGACCATAAAGGAACTGGATTTTTTTTTATTCTCTTTCTGTTCTGTTCTGGTTCGGTGATGTATGAAGGATGAACAATAGGATTTTTGAAATATTAATGTTGATGCTTAATCCCTGTGATATTTTCTGGGCTGATTGGTTTTATGTTTTGAGCGTGAAAATACTTCTTGTTCTATTTTGGTCCGTATATATATATATATGATGAGAGGAGTTGTGTTTATTAGATTTGCATTGTAAAATTCTGTTCTCTGTTTCTGTAGGAGTGTTAAAGTGACTAAAGCTTTGACTTTTATTTTGAGCAGCCATGTAATTGTTGAAATTGGTTGTCATTGGTGAAATATGAAGGTGATGAAATAATCTGGTTGATTTTGGTTTGATTCTTACTAATTTAATAATGAGACGAAGCAGAGGAGTAGAGGATTGAAGTCAATTTAATTGTTCAATATGCCTGTACAAATGGTTGCTACTTTGTTTGGTATTGGAGGGCATCCGATGTATGTTTTAAAGTTTTAAAATGACCAAGTTAGAAACTATCAAATACCAGATTTTTGGTGAGTGTTGTGTTCTGCTCCTGGTTGTGTGTTAAATGTGATTAAAGTTTTGGCTTGGGGTTGTGAATTGATGGAATGTGATTGGTGATTGTGTACTTATGTTGATTGTTGTTCTGAGTTAATCCTACTAATTGAGTGGTGTGTATTATTACACTGATTATGATAGTATAATTGGTGATTAAAGAATATAATTGTGAACTAGGAAGGATAGTACAATAGGAACGTGAGTGACGCTGAAGTTTCATGAAGAAGTATTGATATTAATATTATTTATGTATTATGAATAATTATAGGACAAGATAGTGGTGTTGGAACCTCAGGTCGTCGGGCAGGAAAGGAACCGGTTTGTGGATAACTTCTGAAGTCAGGTGCGGTTTATTTCATAACATAAATATTGTGTGTATATATATATTGTTTTGGAAACAAATCTGTTGCAATAAATGAGCATTATTCTGGTGGTGATATTATGATATTGATGATTTATGGAGTACTCCAAGGCCTAGGTGGGTCGCTCCCCCTTTGCCAGTTAAATTCCTATAACCGTGAGGGTTATTGAGTAGCTGTGAGGGCTACAGTTAAATTCCTATAACCGTGAGGGTTATTGAGTAGCTGTGAGGGCTACAGTTAAATTCCTATAACCGTGAGGGTTATTGAGTAGCTGTGAGGGCTACAGTTAAATTCCTATAACCGTGAGGGTTATTGAGTAGCCATGAGGGCTATAATAAAATAAATGGATATATGCTTTCATTAATTGCACAGAATGGAATTGTATATGAATATGTGTATTTGAGTGTATATGATAATAAGTATGTATGAAATAAACTGCGTTGAACCTTTGCTTTTCAGTGAAGCAAGAGGCGACCGTTTTTCTTGGGATAAGGTAGTTATGAAGAAGCAGGAATGCCTGCTATATTTTGTACCATCTTTTGAATGACTATCTTATTAGTAATTGTATATGTTATATATGTAGAATAGGGAAGTACAAGCTGGAAGCTTGTAGAGTATATAACTCTCTGTATCTATGTATCCCTAAACATAGCAACAACATAAGTAAGTAACGGGTTATCGACCGCGATGACCCCAATATGCTGATAGTAGGCCGGATAGTTATGGTTAGACATCAACCCAACCTTAAGCTAATAGAAGTATAAGTAGAACACGTAAAACAAGACATCTTGATACACTAAGTAATAGATTTAAACACTATAATAGGATCGTAATCATTTTAATTGGTTGATAACCACTCTATTTTACTTACAAATTTTGATTTAGTCAATTTGTCTGAAAAGCCCATTCCAACTTCAATAAGTTGGAATACTGTTTGAAAAGAAAAAGTTTTAAATTATTCCATATTTTTGGGCTTATGACGATTTAAAAGTGGTTATAAATCAATTAAATGCTATAATGAGGTAGAAAAATTTAGGTGTTACATTTTTGGTATCAGAGCAGAGATTCTGGCATGGGATAGCTAGAATACTTTGCTCGATTATCATAATTAATATTTAGTTACCTAGTTTTTAATATTTAGAACCCTTAAATAAATGTATCTCACTTTGAATGTATTTGGATATAGGATCATGGTTAGAACTGCTCGTACCAATTTTGTTAGGCGTGGTCAATCAGTTCCCTCAGATCAGTTAAGTGGTACTGCAGCGACAAGCCGTCAATACCCGCCTGCGCATAACCATCCTATAGATCAAATCGTTTATGTTACTGGGGCACCTAGTAGGGAATCCTCAATGGCTGAAACCAACCCTGTAGGGGTTACTGCGAGTAACCCTATATGTATTACTTCTGAGGATTCTGAGATAGATCCTCTAGACCCTGACGTGGATGAGGGGATTGAAGAGTCAACTGAAGAGCAACGTAATGATGTGATGGAATATGTACTTGAACAGTATATCTTGTTGATTGATCAGATTGAGGATAAAAAGGAACGCCTTAAGCATATCCTGAATTCCCTTGAGACCTATAGGAGTGTGGGACCTAGTTCACGAAGTAGGGTAGAAGAACGGTACTGGATTCAGGCATTTATGATGTGTCTTGATGCAAATCAGGTGACTCAGAACAAAGAAAAAGAACTGCTGCGGCGTGGACCGTTTTATATAAGACCGTTTGTTGTGGAAATGAGTAAATGGCTTGATGAAAACTACTAAGGAAAAAGATTATGTTAAGATGGTGAATGTTGAAATGAATGTGTGTTTGTGATTGGATGTATGATAAAGTGGTGTTAAATGTGTGTTTGTGGTTGATTGTATGATAAAGTGGTGTTGTTGATTTCAGTATGTATTTTCTTTCTATTGAGTTGTTAGTAGTTGAACTTGATCAGTGTAATGTAAACATAAATGTGATAATTATTGAATGTTATTGTGGTGAATGTGCTGTGGTGATATAGATTTATGTTGTACGGAATTAATTATGAAATTGTTAGCTTATTTCCAATTAATGTTGATGATAGGAAAATAAATAATCATGGTAATCATTAGAGGCGGGCGATCGGGGGATAACAGGCCCCCAGTCGATCCACTTCAAACTATTCTGGATCGTCTGCATGAGCAACAAGCCATAATGAACCAAATAAGGGAAACGCAGGAGCAGCAAGCAAAACGATTAGAAGATATTGAAGTGAATAGGCGTCATGAAGAACCACCTGAGGACCCGCCTAGACAAAATGACATTCCTGGAGATATTCTACAACATGCTATAGATCGTTTTTGTAAGCATCGTCCACCATCGTTTGCTGGAAAAGTGGATGTAAATCAAGCAGAGCATTGGTTAAGGACTTTGGAAAAAATATTTAAAGTTATGAATTACTCTTCAGAAATTAAAGCTCAAATGACGATCTATAAGCTGGAAGGTGCTGCCAATCATTGGTGGCAAAACACTGAGTTAATTCTGCAGGCTCAAAATATTCCCATCACATGGGAAATATTTAAAGCAAGGTTTAATGAGAAGTACTTTCCTCGTTCTCTTAAGGATGAGATGGAGGCAGAATTCCTTACCATTAAGCAGGGTAACAATGAACCTTTTGAGGATTACCTGTCCCGTTTTCTTCAACTATCTCGGTACTATACGCACCGCAATGAAAATGCTAATGGTCGATGGATGACTGGCAGACTGGTGAGGGGATTGATTCCCTATATGCGGGAGAAAATAACTCCCATGCAGCTTGAAAATTTTGATAAAGCTATTGAAGTTTGCACTACTACAGAAATGCCCTATTGCAGCACACCAATAGCAGCGCACAATAAAAGTAAGCGCTGGGATAGGTATATAAGACCTATCCCAACGCTTTATAAATATTTATAAGCGCTGGGATAGGTCATTGTGAATTATAGCTAATTCCCTGAATATTAATTTAAAATAATGTCTTTTATTTAATAATTTCTAAATTACCTTTTAGGTTTGTCTTTATATAGGTGATTTCCTTTGAACTTAATTCTCTGAACCTTACCTGAACCATATTTAACCCCTAGAATATATTATACATGTCCTTATTATTTAATAATTAATAAAATTCCCCCAGTTTTTTTTTAAATTTTTAATGACCTATACCAGCGCTTTTTACGTAAAAAGCGCTGGGATAGGTCATTTATAATTTATATTTTATTCCCTGAATATGTAAACTTATATCTTTTATTTAATAATTAATAAAATTCCCCCAGTTTTTTTTTTTAATTTTTAATGACCTATACCAGCGCTTTTTATGTAAAAAGCGCTGGGATAGACCTCATTAAACAAATTTTTAATTTAAATTTTTATTTGTTTTCTTTTTACTTATCAGATTTTTTTAGAATATATTTTTCAATTTTTTTTTAATTTTTCATGGCCTATCCCAGCGCTTTTTACTTATAAAGCGCTGGGATAGGCCTCATTAAACAAATTTTTAATTTAAATTTTTATTTGTTCTCTTTTTACATATCAAATTATTTTAGAATATGTTTTTCAATTTTTTTTAATTTTTCATGGCCTATCCCAGCGCTTTTTACGTATAAAGCGCTGGGATAGGCCTCATTAAACAATTTTTTTATTTAAATTTTTATTTGTTCTCTTTTTACATATCAGATTATTTTAGAATATTTTTTTTAATTTTTCAAGGCCTATCCCAGCGCTTTTTACTTATAAAGCGCTGGGATAGGCCTCATTAAACAAATTTTTAATTTAAATTTTTATTTGTTCTCTTTTTACTTATCAGATTATTTTAGAATATGTTTTTTAATTTTTTTTATTTTTCATGGCCTATCCCAGCGCTTTTTACGTATAAAGCGCTGGGATATGCCTCATTAAACAATTTTTTTATTTAAATTTTTATTTGTTCTCTTTTTACATATCACATTATTTTAGAATATTTTTTTTAATTTTTCAAGGCCTATCCCAGCGCTTTTTACTTATAAAGCGCTGGGATAGGCCTCATTAAACAAATTTTTAATTTAAATTTTTATTTGTTCTCTTTTTACTTATCAGATTATTTTAGAATATGTTTTTTAATTTTTTTTATTTTTCATGGCCTATCCCAGCGCTTTTTACGTATAAAGTGCTGGGATAGGCCTCATTAAACAATTTTTTAATTTAAATTTTTATTTGTTCTCTTTTTACATATCACATTATTTTAGAATATGTTTTTCAATTTTTTTTAATTTTTCATGGCCTATCCCAGCGCTTTTTACGTATAAAGCGCTGGAATAGGCCTTATTAAACAATTTTTTTATTTAAATTTTTATTTGTTCTCTTTTTACATATCAGATTATTTTAAAATATGTTTTTCAATTTTTTTTTATTTTTCATGGCATATCCCAGCAATTTAGGCCTCATTAAAAAAATTTTAATTTTAATTTTTATTTGTTCTCTTTTTACTTATAAAATTATTTAAGAATATGTTTTTCATTTGTTTTTATTTTTCATGGCCTATCCCAGCGCTTTTTACATATAAAGCGTTGGGATAGGCCTCATTAAATAATTTTTTAATTTAAATTTTTATTTGTTCTCTTTTTACTTATCAGATTTTTTTAGAATATTTTTTTTAATTTTTCAAGGCCTATCCCAGCGCTTTTTACGTATAAAGCGCTGGGATAGGCCTCATTAAACAATTTTTTAATTTAAATTTTTATTTGTTCTCGTTTTACTCATCAGATTATTTTAGAATATGTTTTTTAATTTTTTTTATTTTTCATGGCCTATCCCAGCGCTTTATAGGTAAAAAGCGCTGGGATAGGTGATTAGCTTTATATTTAATTAATTATCTGAATATTTAACGTTATCTTTTTTATTTAATTTTTTATAAATTCCTTTTTTTTTAATTTTTATGACCCTATCCCAGCGCTTTTTACTTAAAAAGCGCTGGGATAGGTGCGCGGGAAATTTCCCTCCAAAAATCTAAAATTTTCCTTTTCCCTCTCATTTCCCCACATTTCCCTATACCCAGCACCGTACTTTTACTCTTCTACATCACCACCCATTCAATTAATCACTCTTATTCATCTCCTCCTTGCTTATTCATCTCTTCCTTACTTCTTCATCTCCTCCTTACTTCTTCATCTCTTCCTTCTCTCCGTTCATCATCATCGAGGTCTCTCAGATCTGTATGGATCAAATCCAGATCTACATGCTGATGGTGGTTTCTTAAGGGTAAGGGTCCTCTCTCATATTACCTTTTTCTCTTTTCTTCTTCCCCTTCGAAAATTTTTTTTATCTTTAGTCACGGATCAGATTTTGTGCTCTGTTTTTTCTTCTTCTTCACTACTCTTGACTTCGCTTATGGACTTTGCTTCTTATTCATGTGTTAATTTTTATTTTATTTGAAGCTCGTTATTTTTGGTAGCTATGGTTACAATTCTGATGCTTTCTTGCTCTTTAGTTTCTGGATATGGCAAATTAATAGTTTAATTAGAAGAGATATTTTGGTTGTTGCTCTTCTTAGTTTATGTTCATTCCATCATATTGATATGAATGTATCATTGTCTGATTCTTCTTATTCCATCATATTGATTGTTAATATGCATTGGTTGATGTTTTCCGAGGCTTGAATTTATGAAGTATTCATTAGGAATTTTGCACTGATGTAGGAGGGTGTAAAACAAAAATAAATGAATATTTTTTTTAAAAAAATAATGCCTATAGCAGCGCTCATTACGTAATAAGCGCTGCTATAGGGGGTACCTATAGCAGCGCTTATTACGTAATGAGCGCTGCTATAGGCATTATTTTTTATTTTTTTAAAAAAATAATTCATTTAAGTATGACCTAAAGCTGCGCTTTTGAGATTATAAGCGCCGCTATAGGTTACCTATAACGGCGCTTATAACACAAAATAAGCGCTGCAATAGGTCATATGACCTATTGCAGCACTGGCTATAGCAGCGCTTAAAAGCGCTGCTATAGGGTCAAAAAAAGCGCTGCTATAGAATATTTCTGTAGTAGTGAAACTAGTTATCAACAATTCCAGCAAAGACCAAAAGCCCCATCAACTCAAGGAGGTGGAAAGTGTAGGCGATGTGGACAGTCACATGTTGGGTATCCATGTGGGGCAAATCAGCAAGTCTGTTTCTCCTGCCACAAGCCAGGGCATTATGCTTACAATTGTCCCCAGAGGCAGTATTCACCAAGAACTGTACAAAATGGCAAAGTGTTTGCATTAACTCATGAAGAGGCAGAGAAGTCTTCCGAGATGGTGAAAGGTATGATACTTATTGATGGGCATCCCATTTGTGCAATGTTTGACAACGGAGCTAGCCATTCTTTTATATCAAATTCATGTGCTAAGAGTTTGTGCATCAGGGTAGATAAATTACCATATGATATTTGTGTTTCTACACCTATGGGTGCAAAAGTTATGACATGTGATGCATGCTTAAATTGTGTGATTCAATATGAACAGATTAGTAGTACTATAGATCTGGTATGTCTACCATTTCAGGGTATTGATGTAATTATAGGCCTTAATTGGCTGTCTGCCCATAATATCCTAATTGACTGTGGTACTAAAACCTTAGTGGTATCTAAGGGTGTAAAACTGAGCAGGGAAGAAATTTGTATGAATTTTATCTCTGCAGCTCGTGCAGAAAGAAGTTTGTGTAAAGGCTGTCAGGGATTTATAGTGTTTTTCTCAGTTCAGGCTGAAACTGAGGTCAAAATAGAAGATATTCCTGTAGTTCAGGAATTTCCTGACGTATTTCCAGATGATGTTAGTGGATTACCACCAGAGCGAGAAGTGGAGTTTTCCATTGAGCTAATTCCTGGCACAGGAGCCATCTCTAAAGCACCTTACCGTATGGCTCCAAATGAAATGGCTGAATTGAAGAAGCAGATAGAAGAATTGCTAGAGAAGGGTCTTATTCGCCCCAGTGTTTCTCCTTGGGGAGCTCCAGTACTCTTTGTGAAGAAGAAAGACGGAAGCCTTAGACTGTGTATTGATTATCGTGAGCTGAACAAAGTGACAGTGAAGAATAAGTATCCATTGCCACGCATTGATGATCTGTTAGATCAATTGGCTGGAGCAAGTATATACTCTAAGATAGACCTGCGATCAGGATATCATCAACTTCGAGTTAAAGCAGAAGACATTCCGAAGACTGCTTTCAGAACTCGTTATGGACATTATGAATTCATGGTAATGCCCTTTGGGTTAACTAATGCTCCGGCTGTATTCATGGATTACATGAATAGAATTTTCCGGCCATATTTAGATAAATTTGTGGTTGTCTTTATTGATGACATACTGATATATTCTAAAGATCGCAAGGACCATGAAGAGCATTTAAAAATAGTTTTATCTATTCTTCGAGAAAAGCGATTGTATGCTAAGCTAAGCAAATGTGAGTTTTGGCTTTCAGAGGTTAGATTTCTTGGTCATGTTATCTCACAAGAAGGAGTTGCTGTAGATTCCAATAAAGTAGAAGCAGTTTTGGGATGGAAGCAACCCGAGTCAGTTACAGAAATCATAAGCTTTTTGGGATTAGCAGGATATTATCGGCGATTCATCCAAAATTTTTCAAGGATCGCGTTACCTTTGACGAAGCTCATCAGGAAAAATCAAGCATTTATTTGGGATGATGCCTGCGAAGTTAGTTTTCAAACTTTGAAGCAGAAACTCACCTCTGCTCCAGTGTTAATCATTCCGGACTCTCAGGAAAACTATAAGGTTTATAGTGATGCTAGTAAACAGGGTTTGGGATGTGTTTTGATGCAGCAAGGTCGAGTGGTGGCTTATGCATCCAGGCAATTAAAGCCTCATGAACAGAATTATCCTACTCATGATTTAGAGTTGCTAGCAATTGTATTTGCTCTGAAGATCTGGAGGCATTATCTATATGGAGCTCAAGTTGAATTATTTTCTGATCACAAGAGTCTCAAATACCTACAAGATCAGAAAGAATTAAATATGAGACAAAGAAGGTGGATGGAGTTACTGAAGGATTATAACTATGAGGTAAAGTATCACCCTGGCAAGGCAAATGTAGTAGCAGATGCATTAAGCCGAAAGTCTATACATGTAGCTGCCGTAATGATTGAAGAACAGGAGTTGATAGAAAAATTCCGGGATTTTAATTTAACAAATGAAATCCTTTTAGCTGAATGTCATGTATATAAAGTAGAAAGTGATCTGCGAGATGATATTGAAGATGCTCAGAAACAGGATAACCTAGCTGGAATCATCAGAAAGAAGATCGAAGCGAATGAAGATCCTAGTTATGACTTGTCACCAACTGGATTGGTTCGTTATAAGAAAAGAATTTATATTCCACCGAAAGCTAATATCAGAATGAGGATTCTCGAAGAGGCTCATAAGAGTCGATATACTTTACATCCTGGTATGGTCAAGATGTACCATGACTTAAAAGCTTTGTGTTGGTGGCCAGGAATGAAAAGTGACGTTACCAAGTTTGTAGCTCGATGCCTTACTTGTCAACGAGTGAAAGCAGAACATAAGAAGCCGCCAGGTCTACTACAGACAATTGATCTTCCTGAGTGGAAATGGGAAAGTATAACTATGGATTTTGTAGGGGGTTTACCAAGAACTTTCTCCGGATATGACACTATATGGGTTATTGTGGATCGGTTAACTAAATCCGCTCATTTCTTGGCCATCAAGGCCAATTATACACTGGATAAATTGGTGAAAACTTATATAAAAGAGATTGTGAGGTTGCATGGGGTACCAACTAGCATCATTTCAGATAGAGATCCGAGATTTACCTCGCGATTTTGGCGATCCTTGCATGAAGCTTTGGGAACACAGTTGAAATTTAGTACAGCATATCATCCTCAAACCGATGGTCAAACCGAGAGAACTATTCAGACACTTGAAGATATGTTGAGATCCTGCGTGTTAGATTTTAAGAAGAGTTGGGAGGAAATCTTGCCTTATGCCGAGTTTGCATACAACAATAGTTATCATGCAAGTATTCAGATGGCTTCGTATGAAGCCTTATATGGGAGAAGATGCAGATCTCCCTTGTGTTGGACAGAATTGAAGGAGAGGAAGCTTTATGGCCCAGAATTGATAGATCAAACATCATAACAGATCAAGTTGATCCGAAAAAGGTTATTGGCAGCCCAGAGTAGACAGAAAAGCTATGCGGACAATCGAAGAAGACCTTTGGAATTCGAAGTGGGAGATCATGTGTTCTTAAAAATTTCACCTTTCTCGGGGATCGGTCGATCGATTAAGCATACAAAATTGAATCCCCGATTTATTGGACCATTTGAGATTCTCGAGAAAGTAGGAAAGGTAGCCTATCGGATAGCCTTACCACCACATTTGAGCCGATTACATGGAGTATTCCATGTGTCTCAATTGAAGAAATATCAGCCGGATCCAAACCATGTGATCGAACATGAGAATTTAGAAGTTCGGGAGGATCTAACCTATGAGGTGGAGCCAGAACGAATCATCGATCGACAAGAGAAGAATCTTCGCAATAAAGCTATTTCTTTTGTAAAGGTGGTCTGGAAAGGATTTTCGCCAAGCGAAGCAACTTGGGAGTTGGAAGATCTGATGAGCAAGCGATTTCCGAAATTCATGTCTCAAGGTAATCTCTCCTAATTTCGAGGACGAAATTATTTTTAGGGGGAGAGAATTGTAACACCCCAAAAATTCGAAAAGAGAAAATTAAGGGAATATTTAGAATTTTGAGTATTTAGTTTATTATTAAAAAAAAAATATGAATATATGGGGCAGAAATGTGAATTATGATAACTCTAGGGCAAAAAGGGATAAATTAAACCAAGTAAAAAAAATTATATACTCCCTCCCACCCCATCTGCGCACATCTCTCTCTCCCTCACTCTTTATATTTTTTTTCCCCTTCTTCCTCATTCTCTCTCGCGCTCTCTCTCTCTGTTCAGCGGCCGCCGGTGGTTTCAGCGGCGTTTCACGGCGGAGGAAGGCTTGGGTGATGCATGCAAGGACGGATTTAAGCATAGGTAACTCTCCTCTCTCTATTCCTACTCGTTCTGACCGATTTGTGAGAGATTGAGGGAAATTGATTTCGGGTTCTGGGAGAAATCTGGGAAATCTAAACCGGTAAAATCGAAGCTTAAGCTTCGATTAACAACCTTTGTGAAGCGATTTTGGGCAATGTAGTAGAATGAGTCAAGTTTTCCAATTTTTGCCCGGTCTGGCACTGTTCACCGACGCCGATTTGGGGAATTTCTGGGCAATTAGTTAATGAAACTTCAATTAAAATGTGTTCAGGTGTAGGATAAGTGCATTTGGTGCCTTGCATGTAAGATTTTGGAAGTTTAAGAATTTTTGGGAATAAAATCTCTCTTCCTCTGTTTTCGCTGACGACAAGGCAAAGAAAAAAACAAATTGATGAAGTGTGAATCAAGAGTAGGAAATCATAATGCATGTCTTGAATGATGAAATTTTTGGGTTTGGTAATATGTTGATGATTCTGCAATTCTGGTTCGTCCCTTATTTTTCCTCTGGCCGTGAATTTTGTTCCTGTTCTGGTTCTTGTTCTTGTTTCTTGTTTTATGCTCTTTGTTCTTTGTTCTTTGTTTTGTATCTGGTTCAGCCGAATGGTTATTTGACCATAAAGGAACTGGATTTTTTTTTATTCTCTTTCTGTTCTGTTCTGGTTCGGTGATGTATGAAGGATGAACAATAGGATTTTTGAAATAT
Organism: Mimosa bimucronata; assembly: GCA_037074515.1. Classification (NCBI taxonomy): domain Eukaryota; kingdom Viridiplantae; phylum Streptophyta; class Magnoliopsida; order Fabales; family Fabaceae; genus Mimosa; species Mimosa bimucronata. Next base: position 12,874,871 of record CM073446.1, read on the forward strand.
TAATGTTGATGCTTAATCCCTGTGATATTTTCTGGGCTGATTGGTTTTATGTTTTGAGCGTGAAAATACTTCTTGTTCTATTTTGGTCCGTATATATATATATGATGAGAGGAGTTGTGTTTATTAGATTTGCATTGTAAAATTCTGTTCTCTGTTTCTGTAGGAGTGTTAAAGTGACTAAAGCTTTGACTTTTATTTTGAGCAGCCATGTAATTGTTGAAATTGGTTGTCATTGGTGAAATATGAAGGTGATGAAATAATCTGGTTGATTTTGGTTTGATTCTTACTAATTTAATAATGAGACGAAGCAGAGGAGTAGAGGATTGAAGTCAATTTAATTGTTCAATATGCCTGTACAAATGGTTGCTACTTTGTTTGGTATTGGAGGGCATCCGATGTATGTTTTAAAGTTTTAAAATGACCAAGTTAGAAACTATCAAATACCAGATTTTTGGTGAGTGTTGTGTTCTGCTCCTGGTTGTGTGTTAAATGTGATTAAAGTTTTGGCTTGGGGTTGTGAATTGATGGAATGTGATTGGTGATTGTGTACTTATGTTGATTGTTGTTCTGAGTTAATCCTACTAATTGAGTGGTGTGTATTATTACACTGATTATGATAGTATAATTGGTGATTAAAGAATATAATTGTGAACTAGGAAGGATAGTACAATAGGAACGTGAGTGACGCTGAAGTTTCATGAAGAAGTATTGATATTAATATTATTTATGTATTATGAATAATTATAGGACAAGATAGTGGTGTTGGAACCTCAGGTCGTCGGGCAGGAAAGGAACCGGTTTGTGGATAACTTCTGAAGTCAGGTGCGGTTTATTTCATAACATAAATATTGTGTGTATATATATATTGTTTTGGAAACAAATCTGTTGCAATAAATGAGCATTATTCTGGTGGTGATATTATGATATTGATGATTTATGGAGTACTCCAAGGCCTAGGTGGGTCGCTCCCCCTTTGCCAGTTAAATTCCTATAACCGTGAGGGTTATTGAGTAGCTGTGAGGGCTACAGTTAAATTCCTATAACCGTGAGGGTTATTGAGTAGCTGTGAGGGCTACAGTTAAATTCCTATAACCGTGAGGGTTATTGAGTAGCCGTGAGGGCTATAATAAAATAAATGGATATATGCTTTCATTAATTGCACAGAATGGAATTGTATATGAATATGTGTATTTGAGTGTATATGATAATAAGTATGTATGAAATAAACTGCGTTGAACCTTTGCTTTTCAGTGAAGCAAGAGGCGACCGTTTTTCTTGGGATAAGGTAGTTATGAAGAAGCAGGAATGCCTGCTATATTTTGTACCATCTTTTGAATGACTATCTTATTAGTAATTGTATATGTTATATATGTAGAATAGGGAAGTACAAGCTGGAAGCTTGTAGAGTATATAACTCTCTGTATCTATGTATCCCTAAACATAGCAACAACATAAGTAAGTAACGGGTTATCGACCGCGATGACCCCAATATGCTGATAGTAGGCCGGATAGTTATGGTTAGACATCAACCCAACCTTAAGCTAATAGAAGTATAAGTAGAACACGTAAAACAAGACATCTTGATACACTAAGTAATAGATTTAAACACTATAATAGGATCGTAATCATTTTAATTGGTTGATAACCACTCTATTTTACTTACAAATTTTGATTTAGTCAATTTGTCTGAAAAGCCCATTCCAACTTCAATAAGTTGGAATACTGTTTGAAAAGAAAAAGTTTTAAATTATTCCATATTTTTGGGCTTATGACGATTTAAAAGTGGTTATAAATCAATTAAATGCTATAATGAGGTAGAAAAATTTAGGTGTTACAAATTTATTTATAAGGCTTTTTAATTTCTAAAGACATTTCTAAAATCTCAACTATATCCTTGTTATCCATTTTTCCTCAAAATTACGTTTTATCTTCTAATTAATTCTTCTTTGTTTCTTAAATAAAATAAGCCTTAAAATTATTAAAAATACCTAAAACATCATAAATTTATTTTTAATGTTTTTTTTAATATTTTAATAATATTTCCTAAATCTTAAATAATTCCTTATTTTCTTTTTTCTAAAATTTGGGGTGTTACATAAGGCGTATATGATACTTTGTACTTTTTTTTTGCTCAAAATTGTCTATCAATTTTCAAAATTCGGGGTTAATAATGACTTTTCCACCAAATTGGTGTAACAGACGTTTCAAATTTGGGCCAATAATAACTCCGTCGTCAAACTGGTCCAACGGACGTTTCAAGTTCGGTTCTTGCGTCAAACTATCCCAACAAAAATTAGATTCCTGTAAAATTCCAGTGTGGGCCTACCCATAAAAATGTAACAGAAATTGGGCCTGTTTGATGGAGGAGTCATTATTGACCCGAATTTGAAACATCCGTTGGGCTAGTTTGACGGAGAAATCATTATTAGCCCAAATTTGAAACGTCCGTTGGATCAATTTGACGAAATAGTCATTATTAGCTCGAATTTGAAAATTGATGGACAATTTTGAGCCAAAAAAAGTATAAGATACCAGATGCACCTTAGATATAAATACATAGTCATTTTTTACCCTTCACCCTTGTTTAAAAGCCCCCTCCATCCTTCCTTTAGGGGGTCCTCTTCCGTTTTCCTTGCCATTGTCGGTGTATGTGCCAACAATCAGCAATTATGCATTGTCTTCTCCTCTCGCTTATCCATATGGTCTCCCTCATTCTTCTCGGTCAATGTTTTACTAATATTAAAATCATGGAGGAAAACTTTTGGGAAGCTACTTAGTCGTCTCTTCATGATTGCTTGATTTTGGTCTTGTCTTTCTTTTTGACTTGTCATGATGTAGGGAGTTAAGGAAAGAAATTCCTATTTTCTACAGCTTGATGTTGAAATAGGAGAAAAATTTGAGCATTTCTTTATGTGGAAGAATTGAAGAACGATATTTAAATAGATATTTTGGAGTGGGTTGTCATATTAGACGTGATTGACAAATTGGGATGGAGGTTGGTATTATTGTATTTTGATTCTAGGCTAAACTATGTTACAAAATGGAATCTGGTAAACTCGGGGAAGTTATTTGGAAAATTGAAGGTTATAAAGTTGGTAATATATGAAGTAGGATGTTTGTTTGTGATTTGATCTCATAATGTAGATAAGGTATTTGATAAAATGGTTAAAAGAGAAATTTGGGGGTAATCGGGTAATAGATTGGGAAGAAATAGAACTTGATGCAATTGTTATATTGGTGCACACAAAGTGTTTGTTGAAATGTTTGAGGGGATATTGTTTCTTCAACTGGTAGTTGAGTGTGGTCACTGTGATTGTAAATCATAGGGTATGACTTTATATGAATCTTACGTTACAATTGGGAAGTGAAGTTGGTGGTTTATAACAAAAGGAAATTTGGGATCACAAGCTAAAAACGAAGAGAGCCTTGCTGCTTATCTTAAGAAAAGAGTTGACAAATAAGAATGAAAAATATAGTGAATGGGAAAGTATTTACATAAGGTAGTGAATAAATTTTGTATTTTCAAGGTGCTTCTAAGTGTTTAAGAGGAAGGTTCGAGAATGGAATAATATGAAATTTGATGTATTGCTTATGGAATTGAACAAATTAATGTACAGTAGTTATTTAATCTTCATAGTGAAACTTCGAGAGATTATATATATATAAGTTATGATGGTCTATTAATTAAATTAATTATGGCATTTTTGCATGAGAGAAGCTAAAAGCTAAGATCTTTTTAGTTCTCTAGATTATTTTGATGTGTGTTCCATAAGTTGTTAAAGTTTACCCCTGAATGTTTTGAAGGGGTATGAGTTACACTGTACAAGTTGTAGAAATTAATGATGTGTTATATAACGTTAAGGAAGTGGGGAATCACATGGCGAATATAAGTCAGAAGTTGATATATACAGCAGTAAGCCATATATGTTCATAAGCCTAACAGGCATTAAAAGTTTTAGAGTTGATAATTGTACTACTTGTTATATTTATTTTATTTTATTCAAATTACCAAATTTCTCAAGCATGATTCTATGAATGCTATATGATGAAATTACATCATTTGTTTGTTGAATTTAATTCCTTAGATAGAAAAGGGTCTAATTTGAAGTCATTCCAGCTTCTTCCTTATGATTATGTGGAATACTCATGCATGGAATTGCTAGAAGTTTCGGAAAGTGTCATTCAAAAATTCTCATATTGAGATGATTATGTATTATGAATTTTCATGTGAGAGTTTATTAATTGAGAGCATATTTTGTTGAAGAAAAATCAATTCCATGCATGCTTGAAAATATTTTTTTATGAGGACTGAACACAGAACACTGGTTACTAACAGTATAACTGTTAGTCCTTGGCGCGCCATGGTAAACATGAGCTCGCTTGACATTCGTGGACACAGTACTCACGCTTGATATTCATGGGCTTTGTTCTCACGCTTGCTAATCGTGGGTCTTGTACCTGTGCTTGTTTCGTGGCCTCGTGCTGCGCTTGCTTGGATACTTACCCTCGTGGACTGTGTCCACATTTGTTTTCCGTTCTGTTGAAGTCCTACAAAATGAGGGGAGATTTGAGATTTATGGTTTTAAAATTGATTCTTTAATTAAAAAAAATGGTTTGATGGCATACTTGAATTTATTTAATTAATGATTTTTTACATAATTATTTATGTTTGTATTTGTATATCTTAGAAGCTGAGAATTAGTATATTATGTTTTATCATCTAAAGTTAGATATGTCTTAGTTATCTCATTTAGGTGTTTTATTTAATCTTATTAATGGGACATTATTCATTGAAAATTATTTTTAGTCTTAGATAGCGTTATTGATCTTACTCCTTGTGCTGATCACTGAAGGTTTGAACTATTTATTTGAATTCGAAGTGTCAAGTGAAAATTTCCTAATTAATGTAAAAATGCAAAGTTATTTATTATATTTTGATTTTCCTATAAGCTCCACGTAACCTATAATTAGGATCCTTGCCTTTGATATATGTTGTATATCTATTAGTATAGAGCGGAGTTCCCTTTCTTGAATTATTATTGATGACTATGTGGTTCTATAGTTTTCAGGATGTCCCATTTATAGTAGAGATTCTGTTGAAATTTCTTGAGAAAGTTTATACCTTAATGATAATTCATTAATTCAAGTGATTAAAGTGTGCATATTTGAGCTTAAAGTAGTGGATTAAATGGTAAAATTTGCATTATAGTATGATTAATTTAAATGTGCACTTGGTTGCTAAAATCTGGAATTTAAAGTGGTTTTTAGTGTCTTATTAATATAATATTCTAGATTTACCCTTCATATATTCTCCTTGCCTTCTGATATCCAGGGCAATTTCGGAATTGAATTACATTGGAAGAAAGGAAGCACTAGGTCTGAAGCAAAGATGCACACTCACTCTATGTCTGAGGTGAACTCAATGAAGGATGAGGGAAGTGTTTTGTGCCAGCGGAGGAAGCAAGAAAGAATTGATAGGAGAATGTGTGTGAGGAACAAAGGAAGGCTGAAATTGAAGAGGGGCTTTCGCTCGAGAAAATGAAGGGAATTACGGAGTCTTTGAGGGCAAGAACAGAGGGAGTTCGATACAGAGCAGAAGTTGGAACTCACTTCGAAGATTCAAGCTTTTCAAATTGATTGCCAGCATGGCCATGTGGTTTGAACCGAATCAGTTATGGAGGGAAGCAAAACTGAATTCTGGAGGGATTTAAATACTTGTCCAGATTCATGAGAGGGATTCATTCCTTCATTTCATTTTCCATTCCATTTTCTTCTCTCCCATTTTTCCTTCACCACTTCATCATCTTCACCATTCTCTGCTTCTTCTTCCCGGTTCCTCTCATCATTCTTCACCTACACTTTTCATTCCATTGCTGGTTCTGTGAAATTGCTTTCAACAATGAGTAGTTAAACTAGTCCGTGAATTTCTCCTTGAGTTGAAGCTTGGTCCAAGCCTCAATTTGTTGCCAAGGGAGTTCTCAATCATCTTTTAGTTTATTCTTAGTTTCTATATGTATATCTAGTGGATTTCATGTAGAAATGGTTAGAACACGAGTATTGTTCTGAATTTCCAAATTTAAAAGATGACTTGTGAATGGATTTCAGATTGATAGTTGCCTATGTCAATGCTTAATACCTTGTAATCTTTGATTTCATAAACCTATCTAGTTGTTTAGGTTGTGAAATTAGGATGAATGATTCATAGGATCCTAGTTGGAGACTATTTGCTTGATGCATGCAATTTGAATCAATTCTTGTGTTTCTACATGATGAATTTAACTTACTTAGTTAGTGAATTCATGTTCATAGTGAAGAGGCACCAATTTTGCAAACCTAGAGAAGTCTAAGTCAATTTAAGAGGCAATGAAGATCTAATGGATACAAAAAGGAGAAATTCTTCATCATAATTGATATTTCTTTCATCTTTATTCTCTATGTTCATAATTCCATTCACTAGAAGAAAATAATAAAAAGAATTAGATAGGAATAGATAGCTTTGAATCTGGAATTTGGTTTTAATTTGTGCTGACTTTGCAATTTAATCACATATCTAGCCAAGAGAGCGAGGAATTCGACCTAGGATCTTCCCTATTCTAGAGGAATTAATCTAGCTAAGTCTTGATAGCCTAACGACAAGGTTTAATCACTTACATTATATGAAATTTAATCATAGACTTTATATTACATGTTGTAGATATATTTACAAATAAGTGTAGAAAACTTTATATATTTAAGGCTAAGGGATGTGGGTTATCTCATATTGTGGGCCGGTCACCCCTAAATTTTCAAGGTATGACAATCTAGAAATTTTACCTGGGGTATGGGAGAGAAAGATCGAAATTTTAGGAACAATGAGGTTGGCTACAGGGAAAGGGATTGTAGGCGAAGAGGTTTACTTCACAAGCGCATTGCTATCACCTGTGTTTTTCTTGAAGAAGACGATGAGTGATTAGTGGAGATGAGAAGGAGTAGTTAATTTTTTACTTAAATTATTTTACTTTTTTGCTCAAAAAATTATAAACATGTTTTGTTAGTGTTAAATTGAACAGTCATCACTTAAAATTTGATGAGTCAGCAATCTCCATTATGTAGACTAACGGTGTTAGATTTGAAGGACTAAAAGTGTACTTTATAAAGATAAAGGAATAAATTGAAACTTGATGCAAATATAAAGGACTAAAAGTATACTTTAACCTTTAAAATTTGAAATATGAAATGAATTGGAGGGAAAAAAATACATTAAATTTGTCTTCCAAGAGCCCAATACCAAATTGATGCACTGCACGCAGCCCAAAAATTTGTAATTTGGCTCCAAGTTGATTTTGAGGTGGCACTGTTCATAGGAACAGTGAGGGTCTGGTTTGAAGGAAGGAGAGGGGAGGGAGTAGAGGGGAGGGGAGGGAAAGAGAGGGTGTTACCTTGTTTGGTTTGGTTGGAGTGGAGGGGAGGGCAGGGCAGGGAACAAGAGGATAGCTGAGGAACCTGATTGCATAAAATGTAAACAAGTCTCAACAGAACAACTTCCTCAGAAAGTTAGAATATGAAAAGATTTCTGGTGTGCTGAAGAAGTTCACTAAAGGCACTGAAGCATTAGATATTATGCTATTGAATCAGAGAGCCTTTAGAGATAGAATTGGCTTAGGATATGATTTAACTCTAAATCTTTTTCAATAAAGAAAACCAATATCTAAGGAAAAACCTTATTTAAAATTCTTCAGAAAAGCTTTAACTATTCTTCACCATTTAGTTTTTGCAACTTTTGCAATAGAAAAGGATACACTGAATCTACTTGTTATCCTAAGAGACATGGTGTGTCTTGATTATACAAATGGTTCCCCAAAGGGACACAGCAACCTAAAGTCCTATTGGACCAGAGGCATCAAACTAATCCCAAAGAACCCAAATAAAAATTTGGGTACCTAAATCTTCTTAGTCTGTGCAGGTTTGTCTCAAAGCATCCAACAACAATAAGTGTACATTGACAGTGGATGCTCAAGACACATGACTAGAGATAAAGAGAAATTTGATCATCTTATCATGAAAGATGGAGTCGAAGTTAGTTTTGGTGGAAACCAGTCAGGAAGAATTGCTGGAGTTGGAGAGATTGGGACAATCAAATATGTCTATCTAGTTTATGGTCTCTACCACAATCTCCTAAGTGTTAGTCAGAGTACTGGCAGAGGCAACTGAGTAATTTTTTATTCAAATGAGTGTCTTATAGTAGATAAGAAAGAGCTAGCCATAGATAAATCTAGTCTTAAGTGTGGGAATCTATATACAATTGACTTAAATTAGCAATTTCAAGAAAAGTGTTTTGTAAGTAATTTTGAAAGTTGTTGGTTATCGCATAAAAGATTAGCTCATGTGAACAGGTCTCAATTAGATAAGCTAGTTAAAAAGGACCTTGTTATTGGCATACCTGACTTGAAGGTAAAAACATATTTAATATGTGAAGCATGTCAAAAAGGGAGACAAACAAAATCCTCGTTCAAACTAAAGAAAAAAGTCTCCACTATCAGACCTGTAGAACTGGTTCATATGGATCCAGTTGGTCTAGCAAGAGTAAAAAGTCTAGGAGGAAGTCTATACACTGTTGTAATTGTGAATGATTATTCAAGGTTTACTTGGACTATGTTTCTTTCCTCTAAGCATGATGCTTTTGATGCCTTTCACTTGTTTGCTAAGAAAGTGCAGAATGAAAAAGGATAGAGAATCATCTCAATAAGGACAAACCATGCAGGAGAATTTGAAAACAAAGACTTCCTGGAGCTGTGTGAAGAAAATGGGATACATCACAACTTCTCAGCTCCCAGAACACCTCAACAAAATGCAAGTTTGAAAGAAAGAATAGAGTACTTACTGAGATGGCTAGAACAATGCTAAATGAAAAATGAGTGTCTCAACTATTCTGGGCAGATGCAATGAGTACAGCTTGTTACATCTCCAACAGAGCTTACATTAGAAAAGAAATGGAGAAAACTCCATATGAGCTTTACAAAGGAGAAAGCCAAATGTAAGTCATCTCAAGGCCTTTGGTTCCAAATGCTTCATCCACAACAATGGGAAGGTAAACCTAGATAAATTTGATCCTAAAGCTAATCCTGGTATTTTCATTAGCTACTCTAACAGGCATATAGAGTTTTCAACAAAAGAACTTCCACTGTTGAAGAATCAGTTCATGTAGTATTTGATGAAATTGATTCTGAACAAAAGCTTTTGGAAGAAGAGGAATCTGATTTTTCACATAAAACTAAGCCTTCTACACAACTGATAACATCACCAGTTGAATCATTTAAAGAAGGCCAAAAGGATGATTCTCATGATGAACCTGCTGAGCCCTCAGCTTGAAGACATCACAGGGATCATCCATCTGAGCAAATCATTGGTGTTGTTGGTGGAGGTGTTAAGACCAGAGGCTAGATTCAACATGAAATGCACTTCTCTACATTCATTTCTGAAGTTGAGCCTACTTGCATTAGAGAAGCACTAGTAGACTGTAATTGGATAGTTGTAATGCAAGAAGAGCTTAATCAATTTGAAAGAAATCAAGTTTAGGACTTGGTTCCTAGACCTTCAAATTATCCTATTATTTGAACCAAATGGGTTGTCAAAAACAAACTTGATGAATCTGGAACAGTAGTCAGAAACAAGGCAAGGCTTGTGGCTAAAGGATATAACCAAGAAGGTGGCATAGACTGTGAGGAAACTTTTGCTCCAGTCGCAAGGCTTGAAACAATAAGAATCCCCTTAGCTTTTGCTTCCATCAAGAATTTCAAACTATACTAGATGGATGTAAAGAGTGATTTTCCATGGAAGAGGTGTATGTTGAACAACCTCCTAGTTTTGAAGAAAACTCTAAGCCAGATCATGTTTATAAACTCAATAAAGCTCTATATGGCCTAAAAAAAGCACCTAGAGCTTGGTATAAGAGGCTTAATAGTTTTATGTTAGAAAAGGGTTTTGTGAGAGGTAAAATAGACACAACATTATTTATTCTGCACAAAGATAATCGTATGCTTATTATTCAAATCTATATGGATGATATTATTTTTGGTGCTACTATGAAAAACTTTGTGGAGAGTTTGTTGAGACAATGCAGGGGGAGTTTGAAACGTCAATGATGGGAGAAGTAAATTTCTTCCTAGGCCTCCAAATCAAGCAAAGAAAGGATGGCATTTTCATATCTCAGACAAAATATTGCAAGGAGATCCTCAAGATGTTTGGAATGGACATGTAGAAAGCTGAGGATACTCCAATAAGCACATCTGCAAACTTGGATGCAGACATAGTGGGAAAGAAAGTCAGTCAATCTCACTATAAACGTGTGATTGGATATCTGCTGTATTTGACAACAAGTAGACTAGATATCCAGTTTAGTGTCGGGATGTGTGCAAGATATCAAGCCAATCCTAAGGAATCACATATAACCAATGTGAAGAGAATTCTAAGATACATGGCTGGAACTCAAGAGCTTGCAACACTACTACAAAACAGGGTTTTCACGTCACAAATTTTGGACTTTTCACGTCACTTTTTGGTGTGACATAAATTCAAGTGACGTGGAAAATTGGACTTTTAACGTCACACCAAAAAGTGACGTGAAAAGTCATCTTTTTCACGTCACAAATTACAAAAATTGTGACGTTGTTTGTCCAAAATTAGATTATATTGATAAAGATATGACAGAGAAACCACGTCACATTTTACAAATTTGTGACATGGTTTCAAGAAACCATGTCACACATTACATAATATGTGACGTGGTTTCAAGAAACCACGTCACATTTTACCAATTTGTGACGTGGTTTCTTGAAACCACGTCACACATTACCAATTTGTGACGTGGTTTCTTGAAACCATGTCACAAATTTGTAAAATGTGACGTGGTTAGTTTTTTTTTAAAAAAAAAAACGATGGTTTAATTAACTTATTTTGATTTCCCAATCTGTATTCATTGCAAATGTCACAGAAATAGATATAATGCAAATCAACGGTATACATTATTCACACAACATGTATACATAGCTATATTATAACTAAATCAAACTAAACATATATATATACACACAAAAAATTCTATGTTTACACAACAAAGACATTGTAAATTTTATAAGATAAAAATGAACAATTTCCAAATTAGTATGAACATTCCAAAAATGACATGTTTCATAATACATCTAACAAAATTATACTTTACTAACCCATAAATAATCTCCATTCTCGTTATAATAACTCAGAGCTTTTCAATGCATAATACCTTGAAAGGAACACACAATCAGTCTTGCAGAACAACTCATTTTATCCAAGAAAGTTATGATTTGCCTCACACTTTCTTGAACTTTTTAAAATAAAAGGTTGCTTATAAATAATCTATTCTAATTGATTTTTCCTTATTCTTAATGATTAATAACTTTAGGAATCATTCTCTTCTACAGTCATAATCAATCATAATCAAGCTTGACACTTTAACACTATGAAACAAAGTTTCCTTTAATTTAAAATTTCTCAAGATAAGTTTTCATGATAATTTTCTTGCCACAATTAAATCAGTCTAAAATATAATTTAATAGCTAGGAATTTAATTAACACAACAACCCCAATATATAAACTACAAACAGCAAAAATTAATATGCCTTTATGTATAAATTAAATGTCCTAGAGTACCTAAAAATCAATTTCCTTACCATAGTTAATATTAATTCCTTTTTGCGTCTATAATAAATTTATTAGCCTAAATTCCAATAAACTAACATTATAACTCCTTTTATTTCCCTAAATCAGCGATAATCTAAGAGCAAAGGAAAAACTTGGGCTGACCACACACATAACAAATCATAAAGAAATGAATGAAGGAAGGAAAAGAATGGAACACCTAAACCCATGTAAGCAATGAACAGTTAAAGAGGAATTAAAATACACCTTCATTCCACTGTGCAAGCATCAGTAAGGAAAAGTTACAGACATACCTAAGCTTTCACAAAATCTTAACCAACTCCTCAAAATCTTTCACAAAACTCCTTAACCAAAGCTTAAACTTGTTTTTGACCGGTTTAGAAGCTTCAAAATTCCCTAGCACCCAGATCGATCCTCGCACAAAATCGCTCAAACCGAAGGAGTTAAGGGTAGAAATAGGAGAGAGGGAAGTCACCTGAACTCAACCCAGTACTTGCATGGGTCGTCGGAGCTCCACGCCGCCGTGAATCGCCGTCGTTGAGGGGGGAAGTTGGGGGGCTGGGGGGAGCTGTGGGGGGGAAGCTGGGGGGCTTGAGGGATTTAGAGGGAGCTGAGGGCGCGAGATCTGAAATATTGGGGGTGTGGGGGTGGAAAGTGTTTCAATTTAAAAAAAAAAATTCTGTGACTTTCAACGTCACAGTTTATTAAAGTGTGACGTTGAAAGTCACAGAAATTTTTTTTAAAAAATATTTAAAAAAAAAATTCGTGACTTTTCATGTCACACTTAAATTAAGTGTGACATGGAAAGTCACGAATTTTTGTTTAAATATTTTTTTTAAAAAAATTCTGTGACTTTTAACGTCACACTTAATTTAAGTGTGACATGGAAAGTCACCAATTTTTTTTTTAATTTTTTTTTAAAAAAATTGGTGACTTTCAACGTCACACTTAAATTAAGTGTGACGTTGAAAGTTACAGAAATTTGTTAAAAAAAATATTTAAAAAAAAATTGGTGACTTTTCAAGTCACACTTAATTTAAGTGTGACATGGAAAGTCACCAATTTTTTTTTTAAATTTTTTTTTAAAAAATTGGTGACTTTCAATGTCACACTTAATTTAAGTGTGACGTTGAAAGTCACGAATTTTTTTAAAAAAAAATTGGTGACTTTCCATGTCACACTTAAATTAAGTGTGACTTGGAAAGTCACCAATTTTTTTTTTAAAAAAAATTTAAAAAAAAAATTGGTGACTTTCCACGTCACACTTAAATTAAGTGTGACGTTGAAAGTCACAGCAATTTTTTTTTTTTTCGTTTTGTAACATACAACGTCACACATATCTAAAGTGTGACGTTAAAACTTTCAACGTCACACTTTAAATTATGTGTGACGTTGTATCTCCCTCCATCTCCAACTTAATTACGAAAATGCCACCGCGTTTTTTTTTCATGTCACTTTTATAAATATGTGACGTTAATTGGTGACATGAAAAGCCTGTTTTGTAGTAGTGTTGGGTTATGGCACCCTAAAGGAACTCAAGAATATCTTCTAGCATATTTAGATTCTGATCATTCTGGATTCAAGACATATAGAAAAAGGACCAGTGGTCAGTGTGAGTTCTTTGGAGGATGCTTGGTGACATGGGCTAGCAAGAAGCAAAATTGTGTATCACGGTCATCAACTAAGGCTGAGTATATAGCTGCTGCAAGTTACTGTGCTCAAGTGTTATGGTTGAAGAATCAACTAAGGGACCTAGGATTGCAATTCCAAGAAGTGCCTATCCTTTGTGACAACACAAGTACAATAAGCTTGGCCAAGAATCCAGTTTATCATACCAGAACAAAGAACATTGATGTGAGGCACCACTTTATCAAAGATCATGTCCAAAAGAAGGATATGAAGGTGGAATTCATCCCTACATACTTACAACTTGTAGACATCTTCACCAAGCCTATTGATGCTGAGCAATTCACGATCATCAAAAGAAAATTGGGGATGGTAAACCCCAATGAATTGTAAATATGTATCAAACCTTCTTCTTACTCTATTCTCTTAATTTCTCATTTAATTTAAAGTTGTCTTTGATGATAAAGTACTAACTTAGGCATTGGAGTACCAAATTAAATCTTTACAGGTTCTGTGTCAAAAGATATTTTCCATAGATCAATCGACCAGGAAACCATGATCGATCATAGAACATGTTTTGTCCTCAATTGGGATTCAATTATGGGCTAAGGAAAGGAGTGAGAAGGAGATAGACTAATCGATTAGGGAATGGAGCAATCGATCAAGGTTACTTGATCGATCATAAGGAAGGGGTATTAGATCAGGCATCAAATATCCAGTGTGGAATCCAATCAATCACAAAAATCCCTAATCGATTAGACATGCATATTTGAGTAAGAACCAGTCATCGTGATCGATTACAGAGAACTTGTGATCGATCAAGCACGCAACGATAACTTTTACAATGGTCAATTTCACACTTATTCTTTCATATATATTTGACATTTGTAGCCGTTGCATCATTTTGTATTCACTCTCATTCATTCCCTCCTACTCTTTCACACCTAAACGCCAAGAATCATCACCTTCCTTCATCAAATCCTTCTGTAACCGCTCTCATTTTCAAAACATCAAGTCGTGACCTCTAACAATCGATATAAACCCAACAATGGCACCCAAAATGAACATTCCCAAACACTTCAGACCTAAAGTTGCTGAAGATATAGTGCCTCTTCCCTTCGACGATCCTGCACTTACCTATAGACAATCTTCACAACCTTCTATTAGAATCTTAAGTTTTGATGAGGACTGGACCCATAGATAACATAAGTAAATTGAACTAATAACGTACAACTCAGTCTGAAATGGATTAAGATAAGAATCATGTTATAGGACTAAGTGTAGGATACAGATACCCTATCGCTAATGCTTCAACCTATCGCTAACAGATGGAAAGCTTAGGGTAACATTAGCTAATGAGGACTTAGCAGTAATCTGATGAAGACAATACCCCTATCGCTAATATAAAGAATTAAGCTAGCTTAAGCAAAGAACAATAGATCACTATCGCTAAAATATGCCTCTATCGCTAAGGTCCCACAAACAACATGGATATCACAAAGAAAAAAATTAGAACAGCTATCAAAGAGAACTAGCGATAACAGAATCAGCTATCGATAGTAGAACACTTGAGATAACCTACAGACAGCTAATACATTGAGCAAATAAACTGAACTAGCGATAAGGAGATCAGCTATCGATAGGAAATCACTTGATTGAAATAACTTAGACGTTCTGATAGCTAATATATTGATGTACACAGAGCTAATGAATTTCTCTAGCGATAACACCAACTGTGCTTCACATGAATACTTGTTTAGCTAACAGTCTAAGTGCAGGATTAACACTATGAAGCTAGTGATTGCTTGGGATGCTGGCGCTACTGAAAAAGCTGCTACACAAGTACAATTCTGTAGGTAGTTGTAAGACTCTGTCCCTATCTCTCATAGCTCATCTTCTACAAGAATTAAATGAAGTAAGACAAGAAAGATGACTAAAATGAAGATCAACATTAAGTGCCAACGACTAAGAGCTTCCAACGGACATATTCAAACGGATTCATAAAGCTGAAAGAAAAAGGCAAAAACTGAGAAGAGATATAAATACCAAGACTTAAGCATTTATGAAGTAGCGAACTAACTGACGAACATTCATTCATTATTCTTACCTACTCTCTGTTCATTCAGTGAACTCATTTATTGAAATCCTCTATTGTTTGAGGTTGTTTTAAAATATGGGACTTTAGAACAGGGTTGTATTCTTACAACTTATAACGGGGAGCATTTAGAGGAAGTCTAAAGCTCTGTTTTGTAAAAGGTTGGCAGGTGAACCCGTGTTCTAAAACCTGTGGATTAGTGGAACCCAACGAGGAGTTGGAGAACTGGATGTAGGCATTGTTTGGCCGAACCAGTATAAAGGATTGTCATTGAGTTTACAGTTTAATTTTTGAATAGCACAATTCACCCCTCTTGTGCATTTTGCCATTCACATTTAGTATCAGAGCGGGTCTTCGCCTTTTGATTCCAACGAGTCTGAGAAGCAAATATAAAAAATGGCATCGTACGAGAATATCTTGCCTGAAGGAAGTTCCATCAAGAAACCCCCTGGCTTTGATGGAAAGCATTATACCTTCTGGAAACTCAAAATGAAGATATACATCAAAGCAAATGGATATAGGCTATGGAAGATTATAGAAGAAGGGGACATTGTGCCTACAAGCATTCTAGGCAATCCAAAGAGTGAAAATGAATATACTCATGAAGACATTGCAGATCTTAAGTTAAATAGCAAGGCAATCCTCATGATCCAAAGTGCCCTTAGTCAAACTGAGTTCTTTAGAATTAGTCACTTAAACACAGCTAAGGAAATGTGGGATGCTTTGCAGATTGCTCATGAAGGAACCTCAGGAGCAAAAGACAGAAGAGTGGAAATGCTTGTTGAAGAATTACACAAGTTTGAAATAATTGATGGAGAAAAGATAAGAGATCTGGAGATCATATTCACTCATCTCATCAATAATCTTGCTGCATTAGGAAGAAAATTCCAGAGAAGGAACAAGTCAGCAAGATTCTGAAAGTATTAAAGGGTGATTGGCTTATGAAGGTCACTGCCATTCAAGAAATGCAAGGTGGATCAACCAAATCCATCACTTCCCTGTTTGGGAGTATTGCTGAATATGAGCCAACCCTTATAGCTCAAAGGGAAGCTTAAGGAATTCCTAAGAAGAAGTCTCTTGCCCTTGCTGTATCTGAAAGAGATGAATATAGTGATGATGAAGATCTTGATGATGAGGATATGGCCCTCATGGTCAGAAAATTTAAAAAGTTCTCCAGGAGAAGAGGAGGTTTCCAGAGGGGTGGTCCTAGCTTCAGAAAGAATACTCAGAAATAAAAGCTCCTGTATGTTTTGAATGCAAGAAGCCTGGACACTTCAAAGCATAGTGCCCAAGTCTTCAAAGATTCAAGGAAAAGGAGAAAAAGAATGTTAGAATCTTAAGTTTTGATGAAGACTGACTCATAAATAACATAAGTGTAAGTTACCTATGAATTAATCAAGTAAAATCTGTTAGGTAACAAATCACTATCGCTAGAAAGTGTCGCTAATGAAAGGCTCAAAGCAAATGGAAACTTAGCAGAACACTAAGATAAAGATATATCTATCGCTAAGAGTATTCCTATCGCTAATAGACAAAGAGCCATAGCAAGTGAAGACAGAAATAACAAGGTTAATATCTATCGCTAAGTCATTCACTATCGCTAAGAAAGATTCTATCACTAGAAGTTCATAGATAACATGGGCTCATGAAAGTAAGGACAAATAGCAGATATATAGACCAAAGTCCTTGAGCTTATAGAATCAGCTAGCGATAACAGGTTAAGCTATCGATAACAAAGTGCTTTAGTTAATAGACATTCAGATAGCTAGTGCCTAAGAGGAAGAATTATCTAGTGATAACATAGTTGCTAGCGCTAACACGGTTAGCTATCGATAGAAGGATACCTTGAATACCTTTGAATAATCATCTCAGTATCCTTAAAGCTAATGAGCAATCAAGTAACTAGCGATAATAGAATTAACTATCGATAGAGAATGTTTTGAAAATACCTTAACTAATATATTGTCTCTATCTTGTTGAGCTAATGAAATACCCTATCGATAACTTTCACTGCATGAATATTTGTTTCAGCTAAGAGCTTAAGTGCAAGACTCACTGTCAAGATAGCGATAGCAAATCATGCTAGCGCTAATGAAAAAGCTGACATGAAAGTACAGTGGCAGGTAGCAGTAGGATATCGTTACTCACAGTCTCTGTCTATATTATCTTATCCTCTGCAAAATCAGTTGAACCATGAAAAGAAAGAAAAGGTGCAAAAGGCTAGTTCTCCAAGTCTCCAACGGATAGAAAAGTATATCACCACATATAAAGACTTGAAGATTTCATTTTCAACTGGCGAGCGCACACACGACGCATCTACATGAAAAGGTGATACGAGATGCAAAGGAGCTTTGCCCAGAGTAATAGATATATCTCAGTGAGCTCAGAAATGATGAATCAATTGAGTTAGAATTATAGTTTCATCATATATTCATTTGTACTTAAGTGTTTATCACAATCAGTTCATTAAGTGAACGATTTATTGAAATTCTCTACTGTTTAAGGTTGTTCTGAAAGCTTGGTGCTTTATAATAGGGATATTACCTTACAGGTAGTAAGGGGGAGTGTTTAGAGGGATTCTAAAACTCTGTAAAGGTTGGTAGGTGAACCTGTGTTCGTAAAACCTATGGTAGGCTTCTCTTGTGCCAGGATTAAATAAGAGGGTAGTGGAAATCTCAGGTGGAGCCTGAGGACTGGATGTAGGTCTGGGTTGACCGAACCAGGATAAACTCTGTGTGCATTATCTCTTCCCTTAACTCTCTTAGTTTCAAGCATACCAAAGCTACTTTCAGTGCATTTCATGTTTTGAAATATTCTCTGTAATAAATCTTGAAAAGATTTCAAAGATTGACATCGCTTGTGTTTTATTTATAGAATCAAAAGTTTTTATTCTATCACCCAATTCACCCCCCCTCTTGGGTGACAGCCAGCACTAACAAAGAAGTCCTTCGGAAAGAAGAAAGCATATGTATCATCCATCTGGCGTGATAGCTCAGATGAGGAAGCTAGTGATAATGAAGAAAGTACAAATGTCTGCCTGGTTGCTCAAGAGGAGCTAAGCGACACTGAGGTACATGATTCTGAACCTACTCACTCTGAACTTCAAAGCATGTATAATGAGATGCATACTGAATTAACTAAGCTAGCTAAAGAGGTTATAGGGTTGAGAAAAGAGAACAAGGAACTTAAGAAAAATATTTCCTCTTCTGCATCAAAAGTTCCTTCTTCGCTATCGATAGAAGAGCAGCTAGCGCAAGCTCCCAGAGTTGAGCTATCGATAGCCACTCCTCCATCGATAGCAAATCCTCCATCAAAGCTTGACAGTTGTTCTAACTGTGAAAAGTTATTGAAGGAAAAAGAAAAGCTTTCAAACGCCTTAGAAAAATTTACAAAAGGCTCAGATATGCTAAACATAATTTTAAAGGATCAAAAAGCTTTTAGAAATAAAACTGGCATTGGTTATTGACAAATATCTAATTTGTAATGTTTATATATGCTTAAATTGAGGCAATTAACATGATTAAGATGCAAGTTTTGGTCTGATAATGTCAAATTGAATATCCCAAACTCTCAAGGAAAATGAGTGTAAAATTAGGAGTAATTAGCCATAATTGTAGATTAACTGAACTAATTAATTTATAGGGCTATTTGATCTTGGTTTTATCTTATTTTCACTTGCAGGGTTGCTCAGGACCAAACGATCGGACCCGGGATAAAGAAGAAGGACAAACAAAGGAGCAGAAACAAAGTGAAGCCGCGGCGAGCAGACGGCGAAAAGGGCCTCCAAGTTCCAGAAAGAAGTGAAGCCGCGGCGAGGTGACGGCGAAAACCCCTGGACAGGCAGAACCAAACCTTGCTCGCCGCGGCTTCGTAGTAGTGAGACGACGGCGAACGGACGTTTCTGCAAAATTTTTAGTCGCGAATTTTGGGCCTGAATTGGATCCAACTTGATACCCACTCACTTGACCAGACTTGGGGGACTTAAAACACGAAAGATACATCCCATTAGGGTAGATTTGGTTCACATTTCACACCCCTAAGCCTTAGCTCTCTCTTCTCCATCTTCATCTTCATCTTCTTCATCTTTCTTCCTTCCACCCATGACTTCCACAACTTCCTCTCTTCTTGTTGATCCTTCCATGGAGAGTAGTAGCTAGGCTCCACCATTCTTGGTGGTGGGAGCCAAGGGATGAGCTAGAAGCTTGAATATGGGAGTTTTTCTAGTTCTAATCCTTCCTCCATTTGTTGTATTTATGCTTTTCTAGGGTTCTAGGGTTGCATTTATGGCATTTGGTGAATGTATTAATTGTATTTGGTTGAAGTGCATTTATGGAACTTGGTTGAGTGCATTTATGTCATTAGGGTTAGAAACTATATTTATGTTATTTCCTTCTTGTATAATGCTTGACATTGCTACTTATTAGCTTTGAGTTTAATGAAATTTATGGGTTAATAGTTTTATTATTCTCTTGGTGAAAATCATGTGCTAATGCAAGGTGGCTTGGTTAGTGGATTAAGAGTGTTAAGTTATTTTCTTGAGGGATATGGCATAAGAATTAATTGGTTGTGTTGAGACATTGGGCAAACACTCTTTAGGTCCTAATTTATTGTGTGGGTGGCCATCAATGGATTAGGGTTTAGGGAGAAATTTAGAGCAATTATGGGGTGGCCCAAATTGTGGATTTAAAAGTCTTGCATAATCAATTATTTCTTGATTTTGAACTTAATCAACTTGGGTTAAATTAAGTAATGTGCGGGGTTCTGGCATTAATTAAGTTAACTGAAGCCTAGCCTAGAGGGGTTCCTCTAGGGCTCTTTAGAAATCGATTAAACTCCTCGAAAACCTTTTGAAGCAATGATTCCCAAAGCTTTCATTCATCAAGAATGACCTTTATCCCATTTTCATCCAAATCTCACTTTTAACTCTAATCTTTTACTTTACCTTTGCACATACTAAACTTCCTATCAAAACCAAACAAAAATGCTTTTTACCCGCCTTTTCAAATCTACATTTTAGCTATTAGGAACCATATTACACTAGGCTCCTTGAGATCGACACCCAGGGTTAGCTTCCACTATCCCCTCGGGTTTAATTTCTTAGAGAGCGGACTCGAGGCGGCACTGCTCTGACACAACCACAACGGTTAGGTGCTCTTCAGTTATGAGCCAAAGAAAGCTTCAAAATGGGAAGAACCCAAGGTGAAACCCTACTTGAAATATTCTAGAAAATCTTCAGAATATTCTTCACCTTATAGTTTCTGCAATTATTGTAACAAAAAGGGTCATACTCAATCTACTTGCAATCCAAGAAAACATGGAATTAGTGGATCATATAAGTGGGTTCCTAAAGGAACTTATATGCCTAAGGTTTTCACAAACTCAGAGGCCAAGACTAATCCTAAAGGACCCAAGAAGGTTTGGGTACCTAAATCTGTCTAGTTTGTGCAGGTGTGCCTTAAAGCATCTAACAAAGGAAAGTGGTGCATTGATAGCTGATGCTCAAGGCATATGACTGGTGACAAGGACAAGCTCAACAATATAGTAATAAAAGAAGGAGCCAAAGTAAGCTTTGGTGGAAATCAAAGTGGAAAAAT
This sequence comes from Mimosa bimucronata, assembly GCA_037074515.1. Taxonomy (NCBI): domain Eukaryota; kingdom Viridiplantae; phylum Streptophyta; class Magnoliopsida; order Fabales; family Fabaceae; genus Mimosa; species Mimosa bimucronata. The sequence goes on from CM073446.1 coordinate 12,895,859, forward strand.
CACTAGAGTTGGAGAAGTAGGTACTGTCAAGGATGTATACCTGGTGGATGGTCTATGCCATAATCTGTTGAGTGTGAGCCAAAGCACTGACCATGGTAACTGGGTAATTTTTTATTCCAATGAATGTCTTATTGTTGATAAAAGGGATTTAGAGTTAAATAAAACTAATCTTAAGTGTAAGTTGAAAGCAAATAGAAATGGTAATTGACAAATCTCCGATTTGTAATGCTTTTACATGCCTAATTTGAGGCAATTAACATGATTAAGATGCAAGTTTGGTCCAATAATGCTTAATTGAATATCTTAAACTCTCAAGCGAAATGAGTATAAAATTAGGATTAATTAGCCATAATTGTAGATTAATTACATTGATTAATTTATAGGGCTGTTTGATTCTTGTTTAGTCTTGTTTCCACTTGTAGGGTCGTTCAGGACCAAAAGATCGGACCCGGGATGAAGAAAAAGGCCAAACAAAGAGGCAGAACTGAAGACACCTCGCCGCAGCTTCGCCGCGGCGAGACAGACGGCGAAAATGTCCCAATTTTGGCAGAGAAGACATGAGCTCGCCGTGGCGAGCCCACAACGAGAAGGCCCCCAGAGTTCCAGAGAACAACAAAGCCGCGGCGAAATGGACGGCAAGAATCGTTCTGCAGAATTCCAGAACGCGAATTTTGGCCCAAATCCGGATCCAACTTGAAACCCACTCACTTGACCCGACTTTGGAAAGATAAAACACGAAATACACACTCCCTTAGGAGAGATTTGGCACACATTTACACCCTCCAAGCCCTAGCTCTCTCCTTCCTTCATCTTCATCTTCATTTTCTTCATCTTTCTTCCTTCTTCCATAGATTCCACACCTTTCTTCCTTGTTGTTGGTTCCTCCATGAGGAGTAGCAGCTAGGCTCCACCATTCTTGGTGGTGAGAGCCAAGGGATGAGCTTGAAGCTTCAATAGGGGAGTTTTCCTAGTTCTAATCCTTTCCCATTTGTTGTATTTATGCTTTTCTAGGTTTCTAGGGTTGCATTTATGACATTTTGATGGGTTGTATTAATTGCTATTGTATTTGGTTGAGGTGCATTTATGGCACTTAGTTGAATGCATTTATGTCATTAGGGTTAGACACTATGTTTATGTTTATGTTGTTTCCTTCTTGTATAATGCTTGATATTGCTACTTATTAGCTTTGAGTTTAATGAAACTTATGGGTTCATAGTTTTGTTATTCTCTTGGTGAAAATTATGTGCTAATGCAAGGTGGATTGGTTAGTGGATTAAGAGTGTTAAGCTATTTGCTTGAGGGAGATGGCATAAGAATTAATTTGTTGTGTTGAGACATTGGGCAAACACTCTCTAGGTCCTAATTTATTGTATGGGTGGCCATCAATAGATTAGGGTTTAGAGAGAAATTTAGAGCAATTATGGGGTGGCCCATATTGTGGATTTAAAGTCTTGCATAATCAATTATTTCTTGATTTTGAACTTAATCAACTTGGGTTAAATTAAGTATTGTGCGGGGTTCTGGCATTAATTAAGTTAACCCAAGCCTAGCATAGAGGGGTTCCTATAGGGTTCTTTAGAAATCAAACAAACTCCTCGAAAACCTTTTGAAGCAATGATTCCCAAAGCTTTCATTCATCAAGAATGACCTTTATCCCATTTTCATCCAAATCTCACTTTTAACTCTAATCTTTTACTTTACCTTTGCACATACTAAACTTCCTATCAAAACCAAACAAAAATGCTTTTTACCCTCCTTTTCAAATCTACATTTTAGCTATTAGGAACCATATTACACTAGGCTCCTTGAGATCGACACCCCGGGTTAGCTTCCACTAACCCCTCGGGTTTAATTTCTTGGAGAGCGGACTCGAGGCGGCACTGCTCCGAACCTAAACCCTTAACCAATTTCCGAGCTCTTCAGTAATTTATACACTTTAGATTTATGCCAACAGCTTGAAGAAAAATGTTTTATTTCAAATGATGAAACTTGTTGGCTATGGCATAAGAGACTAGCTCATGTAAATTTTATTCAACTTGATAAGCTAGTTAAAAAGGAACTAGTCATAGGTATCCCTAGTTTTAAATCTAAACATGATTTAATTTGTGAATCTTGTCAAAGGGGTAAACAAACAAAGTCCTCTTTTAAAACCAAGAAGACAGTCTCCACAAGTAGGCCATTGGAACTAATCCACATGGATCTGGTTGGGCCTGCAAGAGTGAGAAGTTTAGGTGGAAGTCTATACACTCTTGTGGTTGTGGATGACTACTCAAGGTTTACTTAGACAATATTTCTTTCCTCAAAACATGAAACTTTTGATGCCTTTTGTGTGCTTGCTAAGAAATTGTAGAATGAAAAAGGCACCAAGATTATAGCAATAAGGACTGATCATGGAGGAGAATTTGAGAACAAAGAGTTCATGGAGTTGTGTGATGCAAGTGGTATTGAACACAACTTCTCTGCCCCGCGTACTCCTCAACAAAATGGTGTTGTGGAGAGGAAGAACAGAGTGCTCACAGAAATGACCAGAAGCATGCTGAATGAGAAACAAGTGCCTCAAATATTTTGGGCAGATGCAATGAGCACAGCATGCTACATCTCAAATAGAGCATACATCAGAAAGGGGATGGAGAAGACTCCATATGAGCTCTACAAAGGAAGGAAGCCCAACATCACTCACCTAAGAATTTTTGGATCCAAGTGCTACATTCACAACAATGGGAAGGTAAACTTAGGTAAATTTGATCCTAAATCTGACATTGGCATATTTATAGGATATTCAAATAGGAGTAAAGCATATAGAGTATATAATAAGAGAACCCAAACTGTTGAAGAATCAATGCATGTAGTGTTTGATGAAACTCCTCAAGAAAAACAACACTATGATAATGAGGATGAAGATTTTTCTCAAGTTTTAAAACATTCACTATCGATAGCCCCAGAGCCATTGATAGCAAACACTGAAAATCAAAATTCTTCAAACCTTTCAAAACCTCCCCTATCGATAGCACCAAAGCCATCGATAGTGGATTCTGAGAAAAATGCTGAATATGATCAAGATGAAGCTAATGAGCCTCAATCTTCTATAAGACATCTTAGGCACCATCCTCCTAAACAAGTAATTGGAGAAATGCCAAAGGGAGTTAGAACCACAAGGCAACTACAAAATGAAATAGAATTTTCTGCCTTTATTTCTGAAATTGAACCAACCTGTGTTGATGAAGCTCTTGTTGATTGTGATTGGATAGTTGCAATGCAGGAAGAACTTAATCAATTTAAAAGGAATCAAGTTTGGGATTTAGTACCTAGACCAAGAAATTATCCTATTATTGGTACTAAAGGGTTTTCAAAAACAAACTTGATGAATATGGTCAAATTGTCAAAAATAAAGCCAGATTTGTTGCCAAAGGATATAACCAAGAAGAAGGGATTGATTATGAAGAAACTTTTGCTCCAGTTGCAAGAATTGAAGCAATAAGGATTCTACTAGCTTTTGCATCCATCAAAAATATGAAACTTTATCAAATGGATGTTAAGAGTGCCTTCCTTAATGGGTATATCAAAGAAGAGGTGTATGTTGAGCAACCTCCTGGTTTTGAAGAAAACTCTAAGCCTGACCATGTTTACAAACTTAAGAAGGCTCTTTATGGTCTCAAACAAGCACCTAGAGCTTGGTATGAGAGGCTTAGCACATTTCTCATTGAAAAAGGCTTTTCTAGAGGAAAATTAGATACTACCTTATTTATCATGCATAAAGACAAGCACATGCTTATAGTTCAAATATATGTTGATGATATTATTTTTGGTGCTACTAATGAAAAGCTCTGTGAAGAGTTTGCTAAGATGATGCAGGGTGAATTTGAAATATCAATGATGGGAGAATTAACATTTTTCCTAGGCCTCCAAATAAAGCAAAAGAAAGATGGCATCTTCATCTCCCAAACCAAGTATTGTAAGGAGATTCTCAATAAGGTAGTATCTACAGAGGCTGAATATATTGCAGCAGTAAGTTGTTGGGCTCAAGTCCTGTGGCTTAAGCATCAACTAAGAGATCTGGGTTTGGAATTCCCAGAAGTGCCTATTCTCTGTGACAACACCAGCACAATAAGCTTGGCCAAAAATCCAGTTCATCATTCCATAACCAAGCATATTGATGTGAGGCATCACTTTCTGAGAGATCATGTTCAAAAGAAAGATGTCAAGGTGGAATTCATCTCAACAAACTTGCAACTTGTTGATATCTTTACCAAACCTCTTGAGTCAGCTCAATTTATCTTCATCAAAAGGGAATTAGGAATGGTAAATTCAAAAGAGTTGTAAATATCTCTGACTTATTCTGAATTTAATTTCATTTTATTCATGCAGATTAATCACTAACTTAGGCATCGGAGTACCAAATCTTAAGTTTTTGCAGGACTGACCTATCGATAGTGAGGTTCACTATTACTAGCATATGCAGGGCAAAGCTAAGGTTGAGCAAAGATTGCCATCGCTAGCTAAACATATTATCGATAGCAAAGTTAGCCATCGATAGCTGGAAGGAGTGAGCGATAAGACAGTCACTTGCTCAGTGTGGGATCATGCCTGCTAGCGATAGCAGCTTGTATTAGCAATAGCAAGTTACTTAACAGGTCAGAATGCGAAACTTTAGCTGATGTACTTCACTAATGGTAAACCCTAAACCTATAAAGACAGGTCATCTGCACTTACATTCATTCACGAACACTCATTTTCTCTTCTACTCCAAAACCTCTCTGAGCATTCAAGCATTCATTTCCACACTCTCTGTTCTCAAAACCCTAAAATGGCAAGAACCAAAGTACCCAATATTGGAGCAACCTCTAGCGCTAATCCATCCTTTCCATCCGCAAGTAAAAGATCTCGTGCTCAAAAGAACGTCTCATTCTCTAAGGAAGTCGCTGAGAGAAATCCCAAGCGACAGAAAGCAGTTTCTTCAAGTGTTCCCTATGTACAAGACCCTCTTGAGGCTCCTCGTCCATTCTTTGCAGTAAAAGGAACCCTAGATCGGGCTGCTGTTTGGGTAGATTTGGATTATTTCAAGCAATAGTGCTTTGATCTAGATGCTTGGCTACTCCCCTACAAATCATGGCTGAATGTGAAGAATGACTACAATGAAGAAGTGCTGAGGTCATTCTACTCCAGTCTAAAAGCCATTCCAGAGTACAAGAAAGGGAAACTGGTGAACATCTCTTTTGAAGCCTATGTGAGAGGAAGAGGCATTATTTTTGGTTGGTTGGCTATCAACAAAATCTTGGGGATCTCGGGGGAACAATACAACAAGTGGTACATGCATGAGAAGTACTCAAAAGAAGAACTGGCAGAAATTTATGAGATAAACACCAATAAGCCAGCAGATATGCCAGTTATAAACAGGATTGTTCACTATGTCTACACCAGGATCATGACTCACAATTCAGGGAACTTCAGCAGCTTCCCAAAGATTGACAATCCTTGGCTGCCTAATCTGATCAATAAAGTTCCTCTCAATCCGGGCCAGATGGTGTGTGTTAGAATCTTAAGTTTTGATGAAGACTGACCCATAGAAAACATAAGTGTAGGTTACCTCTGAATTAAACAAGTGAAATCTAATAGGTAACAGAACACTATCGCTAGAGTTAGAGTCTATCGCTAATAGACAGAGCCATAGCAAGTGAAGACCTGGAAATAACAAAGTTGATATCTATCGCTAAGTCATTCACTATCGCTAATGAAAGTATCTATCGATAACTCAGCTAGCAGAAAAATAAACCAAGTCCTTGAACTAATGAAATCAGCTAGCGATAACAGGTTAAGCTATCGATAACAAAAGTGCTTCAGATAATAATCATTCAGATAGCTAGTGCCCGAGAGCAAATGAGTCAAATAAGCTAACATGGTTGCTAGCGCTAAAACGATTAGCTATCGATAGAAGATTACTTATGAATAAATCAGCTAGTGTGTTTTGAACATTGAATTAGAAGAATACGCTAGCGATAATGTTATATCTATCGATAGAGAGTGCCTTATGAAAATCCTTAGCTAATATAAACATTATCTACACATTGAGCTAATGGATTATTCTTGCGATAACATCTGCTGTGCATTATATGTTTTACTTGTTTAACTAACAGCTTAAGTGCAGATCTCACACAATGAAGTTAGCGATAGCAGAACAAGCTAGCGCTACTGAAAAAGCTGACATACAAGTACAGTAGCAGGTAGCAGCAGGATAACGTTACTCACAGTCTCTGACTCTCTTGTCTTATCCTCTGCAAGATTAGTTGAAGCAAATTATCAACGGCTAGTTCTTCAAGTCTCCAACGGACAGAAATTTATCAATCTCTATATAAAGACTTGAAGACATCTGGAAAAAGGATGAATACACAACGCTTATACGAAAACAACGATGGAACAGGGCTTTATGCAGAATTGTAGATTACATTGATTGAAAGCGAAACCAAGAGAGCTCAGAAATGATGAGATAAGCGCATTAGAAAAGAAGGGCTAGAGCAACCATAGTTCAAATCTTTAAGCTCTAGAATTTGTATTTCTTCATCATATACGAGTCTGTACTTAAGTGATTATCACAATCTGTTCATTCAGTGAACTTATTACTTTGACTGAAATCCTCTATTGATTGAGGTTGTTCTAAACCTTGGTGCTTTAAGAACAGGGTTGTAACCTTAAGGGTTGTAAGGGGGAGTGTTTAGAGAGATTCTAAAACTCTGTAAAGGTTGACAGGTGAACCTGTGTTTGTAAAACCTGTGGTTGGCTTCTCTTGTGCCCGGTTTAAACAAGAGGATAGTGGAAATCTCAGGTCGAGCCTGAGGACTGGATGTAGGTCTGGGTTGACCGAACCAGGATAAATTCTGTGTGCATTATCTCTTCCCTTAACTCTTTCAATTTCCAGCATATCTATTTTAGTATTCTCTTTAGTCCAATTCATGTTTTGAAATATTCTCAGAAAAAGACTTTAAAGATCATCCTCATTGTGTTTTAGTAGAGAGAAGTAATAAATTTTACCCTATCACCCAATTCACCCCCCTTCTTGGGTGACAGCCGGCACTTACAGTGTGTATGGAGTTGCACAAGTTTCTATCTGACTAATCTTCCAAAGCTCCTCTTCCATATCCTCAGCTCATGTCTTACATCCTGGAGTACTCAAAGATCAAATCATTAAGGGATGATGAGAACAAGAGATGCATGCAGTTGACCACTACCCTTAAGAAGATGGGGATTCCAGTGACTGTCAATGGAGGTGGTTCTATCTCTCAATCTCAGGCCTCTCATGCTCCCTCTTCTTCAGTTCAGCCCAAGCCTACTGAAGAAGAAGCTCAATCCGAACGGGCCCCTCCTCCTCCTCCTCCTCCTCCTTCTGCTACTGCATCCAAGTCCTTCAATTTTTCAAGAGACGCAGTTGAGGAGATCGTTTTTAGACTCTCTGCCGAATTTAATTTTGCTTTGGAAGCTCAGAAAGCAGAGTTGTTGAAGCCTATCAAAGAGCTTCAGGCACAAGTTAGAAATTTGGAAGAGTACCTCTACCTTGTCCCATAACACATTAAGCACAGAGAAGCCCCTCCTAACTCACCAGGTACCACATCACCAACCATCTTCCCTTCTCATCCATTTCATTCCCCTCTTCCTTACTCCTACTCACCTCTCCATTCCCCACATCACTCTTCAACCTCCCTCTCACCATAGCCAACCTCCCTCTCCAACCCGACAATACACCAAAGTGCCAACCCCTCCAGCAACCCCTATCGCTAGCCCATCTCCTAGCGATAGCCACCACACTCTACTTGCATCTGTTCCTAAACCACATACCACCCCTATCGCTCATACCTCCCCTAGCGCAAGTCCCCATTCCCAAGTCCCTCCAACTCACTGACAAATCATTGGATTTGTATGTTTTTATATGCTTAATTTGAGGTAATTAACATGATTGAGATGCAAAGTTGGGTCCAATAGTGCTTAATTAAATGTATCAAATTCTCAAGTGAAATTAGTACAAAATCAGGATTAAGTAGTCATAATTGTAGATTAATTGTATTGATTAATTTATAGGGCTATTTGATTCTTGTTTGGTCTTGTTTCCACTTGCAGGGTCGTTAAGGACCAAAAGATCAGACCTAGAATGAAGAAGAAGGCCAAACGAAGAAGCAGAAAAGAAATGAGTTCGTTGTGGCTTTTGCCACGGCGAAGACACGGCGAAAATACCCATAAGAGGCAGAGGAGAAGTGAATTCGCCGTGGCTTTCGCCGTGGCGAAAAGGGCAAAAGAACTAGAGACTACATGAGAAGCCGCGGCGAAAATCATGTTCTGCAGCTTATCAGTTCACGAATTTCAGGCCCAATCTGGATCGAACTCATTACCCACTCATTTGACCCGACTTGGGGACTTAAAAACACGAAAGATACATCCCATTAGGCAGATTTGGTCCACATTTCACACCCCCAAGCCCTAGCTCTCTCTTCTCCATCTTCATCTTCATCTTCTTCACCTTCTCCTTCCTTCCATCCATGGCTTCCACACCTTCCTCTCCTCTTGCTAGTTCTTCCATGGAGAATAGCAGCTAGGCTCCACCATTCTTGGTGGTGGGAGCCAAGGGATGATCTTGAAGCTTGAATAGGGGAGTTTTTCTAGTTCTAATCCTTCCTCCATTTGTTGTATTTATGCTTTTCTAGTATTCTAGGGTTGCATTTATGGCATTTGGTGAATGTATTAATTGCATTTGGTTGAAGTGCATTTATGGCACTTGGTTGAGTGCATTTATGTCATTAGGGTTAGAAACTATGTTTATGTTATTTCCTTCTTGTATAATGCTTGACATTCTACTTATTAGCTTCGAGTTTAATGAAATTTATGGGTTCATAGTTTTGTTATTCTCTTTGTGAAAATTATGTGCTAATGCAAGGTGGCATGGTTAGTGGATTAAGAGTGTTGAGTTATTTGCTTGAGAGAGATGGCATAAGAATTAATTGGTTGTGTTGAGAAATTGGGCAAACACTCTTTAGGTCCTAATTTATTGTATGGGTGGCCGTCAATGGATTAGGGTTTAGGGAGGAATTTAGAGCAATTATGGGGTGGCCCAAATTGTGGATTTAAAAGTCTTGCATAATCAATTATTTCTTGATTTTGAACTTAATCAACTTGGGTTAAATTAAGTAATGTGCGGGGTTCCGGCACTAATTAAGTTAACCTAAGCCTAGCCTAGAGGGGTTCCTTTAGGGCTCTTTAGAAATCAATTAAACTCCCTAACAATCTTTAGAAGCAATGATTCCCGAAGCTCTCATTCATCAAGAATGATCTTTATCCCATTTTCATCCAAATCTCACTTTTAATTCCCACATTTTTCTTTACTTTTTGCACATACCAAACTTCATACTAAAACCAAACAAAAAAAATGCTCTTTACCCGCCTTTTCAAGTTTACATATTAGCTATTAAGAATCATATTACACTAGGCTCCTTGAGATCGACACCCATGGTTAGCTTCCACTATCCCCTCGGGTTTAATTTCTTGGAGAGCGGACTCGAGGCGGCACTGCTCCGATACAAACCCCAATCTGTGAGCTCTTCACTCACCCAACCCCTATCGCTAATCCTCCTATTAGCGATAGCACTTCTATCCCTACCACCATCACTAGCCTTCCTCATCCTCAACTTCCTATCTCTTCTACCATTTCTGCCCAACCACTTACCCATGGTGCTGATGATAACAAAAAGGGGGAGAATAATCCAATCCTTAAGGATGCTATTCTTGAGGATACTGAGGAGATTGAGGATGCAATCAGACATATTGCTCGAAGTTACATGGCATCTGAGGACCACTTTACTCCTCCTCTAGCTTCTAATAAGCCTCAAGAACAAGCTCAAGCTGCTAAAGCTCCAGAAGTGGACATGCTTGCAGAAGCACTTGTGATAGCAGACAAGTATGGGATTCCTCCTAGTGTCTTGACTGCCAAGCCAATCCCAATCTCTGTGCTTCCTCCTGGAACTGATGGGGAAATAACAATCCAGGACAAGCCCAGCACCGGAAATAAGTTTCAAGATAACATTTAGAAATTACTAGTGTCTGAAGCTAAGAAAAATAAGAGCAAAGAAAGGAGCAAGAGGAAAGCCAGAGAAGAAGTCTCTTTTAAAGTCATCCCAAAGACTACCTCTGAGGCTCCTAAAGTTCAAAGAATGAAGAAAGTAGCTCCAACTCGGAGGATATCAAGAGAAGAAAAGAAAGCTCATGCCGAAGTCTTGAGACACAAGAAGGAGGCTTTTGCTAAAGCTATGAAGGAAGCAGAGGATGCAAAGAAAAAGTCCAAGGAGGCTGCTAAGGTAAAAGAAAAAGCAGAAAAGAGAGCTACTGCTGAGGAAAAGAAGAAGGCAAAGAAAGAAGCCAAAAAGAAAAAGAAAGAAATCATCCAGGGAAAGAAAGTATGGACATATAAGAGGAGATTTCACTTGAGAAAGGCTTCAAAGAAAAAGGCTACTTCCAAAGACATATCCATTGCTGAACCATCTCAGCCCTCTGAGCAAGAGAAAGAGCATGAGAAAGAGAAAATCGAGAATGACAGATTCTTCTACTCAGACTCTTCTGATTCTGACTATCCTGATGAAGAATTCAGAGTCACTCCTTCTGGAGCAAAATGCGATAGAAAAGAAGATTTAGTTTTCAAAACTCATTCTGCATATGCATCATACATGGCTAAAACTGATGTACTTCCTTTTTGCAAATTTAAATAATGTATATGTTTGACTTAACTTATGCTCTATACATGCCTTACTTTATACATACTGATACTTATGTTTTGTCATCATCAAAAAGGAGGAGAATGTTAGAATCTTAAGTTTTGATGAGCACTGGACCCATAGATAACATTTATGGTAAAAAAAGACCCATAGATAACATAAGGGAATTGAAATAATAACGTATAACTTAGTCTGAAATGGATTAAGATAAGAATCATGTTATAGGACCAAGTGTAGGATACAGATACCCATCGCTAGCAGATGGAAAGCTTAGGGTAACATTAGCTAATGAGGACTTAGTATTAATCTGATGAAGACAATACCCCCATCACTAATATAAAGAATTGAGCTAGCTTAAGCAAAGAACAATAGATCACTATCGCTAAAATATGCCTCTATCGCTAAGGTCCCAAAAACAACATGGATATCACAAAGAAAAAAAATTAGAACAGCTATCAAAGAGAACTAGCGATAACAGGATCAGCTATCGATAGTAGAACACTTGAGATAACCTACAGACAGCTAATACATTCAGCAAATAAACTGAACTAGCGATAACATGGTCACTAGCGATAAGGAGATAAGCTATCGATAGGAAATCACTTGATTGAAATAACTTAGACATTCTGATAGCTAATATACTAATGTACACAGAGCTAATGAATTTCTCTAGCAATAACACCAACTGTGCTTCACATGAATACTTGTTTAGCTAACAATCTAAGTGCAAGATTAACACTATGAAGCTAGCGATAGCTTGGGATGCTAGCGCTACTGAAAAAGTTGCTACACAAGTACAATGCTGCAGGTAGTTGTTAGACTCTGTCTCTATCTCTCATAGCTCATCTTCTAAAAGAATTAAATGAAGTAAGAAAAGAAAGATGACTAAAATGAAGACCAGCATTAAGTGCCAACGGCTAGGAGCTTCCAACGAACATATTCAAACGGATTCATAAAGCTGAAAGAAAAAGGCAAAAACTGAGAAGAGATATAAATACCAAGACTTAAGCATTTATGAAGTAGTGAACTAACTGACGAACATTCATTCATTATTCTTACCTACTCTCTGCTCAAAGTTGTATTACTCTTAGTGAGTTTATTTGTACTTCAGTGTTTATCAAAATCTGTTCATTAAGTGAACTCATTTATTGAAATCCTCTATTGTTTGAGGTTGTTTTAAAGTCTGGGACTTTAGAACAGGGTTGTATTCTTACAACTTGTAAGGGGGAGCGTTTTGAGGAAGTCTAAAGCTCTGTTTTGTAAAAGGTTGGCAGGTGAACCTGTGTTGTAAAACCTGTGGATTAGTGGAACCCAACGAGGAGTTGGAGAACTGGATGTAGGCAGTGTTTGGCCGAACTAGTATAAAGGATTGTCATTGAGTTTACAGTTTAATTTTTGAATAGCACAATTCACCCCCCCCTCTTGTGCATTTTGCCATTCACACCTTCAACTTCTCAACCATCATCCTCAACAATGCCAGAAACTCGAGCCAAAGCCTCCCAATCCAAAGGCAAGAGTACTGGTACTATGAAAGTGAGGGATTTAATCTTTGAAGATGCAGAAGTTCTAGTGGATCCATGTAAATTCATTAATGAGAAATCCATCATGCAGAGATGTGCATAGTGGACATTAACTACTTGGAGAAAATGGCTACAATGTGTCAGAATGGTTGGGGCCCTACAAGAAGTGGATTGGCATAAAAAATCACTACAATGACAGGGTTGTCAAAGCCTTCTATTCGAACATGACAATTTCCACTACAGAATCTGATGGCAAGATTACAGGGATCTCTGTGTCATCCAAAGCTCGATGGAAGGAGTTCTCCTTTGACGGGAAAGATCTGAATGAATGGCTAGATATGGACAAACCTGAGTTGGTTGAGTATAATGTTTGGCAAGAAAATGGGGAATACTCAAAAGATAAACTCATGCAAGCTTACCAACCAGAGGGTTCAATCAAAGGAAAACTTTGACCTGCTCAAATGCCTCTAGTCAATAGAATAATTCACTATGCCTATTCAAGGTGCATGGTGAACAAAGCAGGCAATTTCACTCAGATTTTGGAGATAGACAATCCTGTGTTACCAATGCTAATCAACAAGGTCCCTATCAATCCTGGCCAATTGATTTGTGAAGAGCTTCTCGGATTCAAGAGGTCTAAATCTACTAAGACTCTACTTCCATTTCCTCAATTGATTTTCTACATTCTTGCCAACAACCTGATTTTCTATTTAGAGGGGGACAAGAACATTGAGACCCCTAAATGTGACATTCACACTTTCAAAAGGATGAAGCTTCAACAATTTATACCAGGGAATGCTCAACCTCAAGATCAAGAAGTGGTACCTGAGGAGGAAGATCAATCTTAGGGAGGACATGATGAGGCCTACTCCTCTACTCCTCAAACTTCTCAACCATCCTTGCTTGCTTCTACCAAAGCTACATTGTCTGAAGAACTAATTGAATAAGTTGCAAAATGGGTCATAGAGGAGTTAAAGGCATCATAAATACCTAAGCTCATGAGCAAAATTGAGGGGAGTTACATGCTGCAAAGGGCTCATATGGTCAAATCCATTTCTAAGACCATTGACATTGAGATGATGCCAAGGCTCTATCAACATGTCAGAGATCTCTATGCTGGTTATGATCAGGTGGCTAACATGAACAAGTTCATCCACAACAAACTTGCTAGAGTTAAGGCAATTTTTAAAGCAAAATTTGACATTGCTCTTCCTGGTTCATCATTGGAGACCTTCCTTGGACACGAAGCTCACAGAATTTCCCCAATGCACTTCCCTTTCTACAAACACTCTTCTCCCTTAGTCCCCTCTCCAACACATCCTAAAGACCCTATAGACTTGTCCTCCCCTCACAAATCTCCCACTCCAAACAAAACCACTCCTCCCACTTCCAAACCATCATCCCCAAAAGCAACTATCCCTCACCAAGAACCTCAATCAGAACCAACACCCACACAAGCCTACCAAACTACTCCACAACATCCCTTTCCCATCCAATTGACTCCTAGACCTAACCCTTCCCTCACCTATACCAGAAAGGATAAAGGAAAAGTAACCTCCTCTCCTATCCTTCCATATGTCCTTTTTGATTATGACAAAAAGAGGGAAAGTAGTATTGTCCAAGAGAAGGCCATTGAAGTTGCTGCCATCTTGTCATCTATTACTTCTAAGGTGATTCGAAAGCTTGTTATAGACATTTCTGAAAAAGATGTGCAAGTCCTATCTACATCCAAGTCTCAAGTCACTCAAGTTCCTGAAGAGGCTTCTCCTGATCCCACATTAAGCCAAATTCTTCCAAAGATTCATGAGCTGGCAGAAGGAATCAAATTGAGCATGGAAGAGCAAGTCCTGGTCGAATTGGTGAAATTTTGAGACATAAGGATTTTGTGTCATCCTTAAACTTGAAAATGGTTGAGACTATCATGATTGTTATTAGATTGCTGTCTTTCTTCCACTTGTATAGCTATTGTGCCTCAATTTTAGGAGCTGGTAGTTTCATTATCTTTACTTTAACTACTTAATGTTGCATGTTCACCTTGAGGACAATGTGATATTAAAGTGTGAGGGTGAGGGTACTATTGATTTTGTATGACTTATCCTTGAGTTTTGGGTTTGTATTTTTTGGAAGTTTGGATTTTACTTGGAAACATTGTCAAAGTTGACTCAATTTGAACTTGAAAAAATTGTGTTTGATTAAAATTCGATTCTATCTTCTTGGAATGTTTGTCAATATACAAGTAATTTCGCTTAGGTAATTGACTTTGGCATGTAGTAGAACCGGTGAGTAATTTGAACATAAATGTCATTTCTTTCAAAAAGGAGTATACTTATTGTGATCATCTCTAGAATTTGACTTGAATCTCTTTTGAAACTTAAAAATCTTTTTTGCATGCACAAAAATGATTTAGGCATTTGTTTCGTGACTAGATTGGCCAAATTCCAATCCTATTGTTTTGTTAAACTCATGAAATTCATGCCATTTTAGCATATTTTTCTATAGTCCTTACACTTTTTGGGTGGATTTATAGATATTTTGATGTACACATGATAGAAAAATGTGCCAAGTTGATATTTGAGTTAGAATCATTGAATTTTTGATGTAAATATGAATATTTTACTCTCTTTTTATCAACTTTGGCTTGTGAAGATTTCATTGCTTGTTAGGTTGTTGAAGCCAATCAATTAAGCCACATTTGAGTTGCATTTGAAGCTAAAATCAAAGGGCAAGAAGTGGAAAAGAAGATTTAAAGCAATCAAGAAATATGAAAAAATGAGTTTGCAACAAGTTATTGGCCACAGCCAAAAAGCACAAGCAAAATTCCTGGCCACAGCCAAATCCTGAAAAATTCCAGGCAAAGAGTTATTGGCCGCAGCCAACCAGTGCAGGCAAAATTATTGGCCGCTGCCAAAATGCTGATAGAGTGCACAGTGGATAATTTCAGCTCGAAAATATGGTTATAAAACAGCCCAAAAACGCACAGAAACACATTCTTTTAACTTGGGCTTTCTTTGGGGACTACTTGGGAGCTAGTGTTTGGAGATTTTCAAGGAGATTCAAGTGGAGATCCAAGATTTGAAGAGATTCAACCTCATTTCCCTTGGTTTTTCTTGTTCTTCTCTCTTTCTTCTTTGAAATCCTGCCATGGCTGTTCTTACTGTCTAGATTTGTATATTGTTCTCCATGAGTGGCTAAACTTCCATTCTATGATTATTTTAAACCTTTGTATGGATTAAGACTTGATTCTTCCTCTCTATATGTGTTGATTTTATCCTTCTCTTCAAGCTTCTAAGCGTTTGGCCACCATTTAGTTTGATTTGTTCATGTGGGTTTGACTTGAGAGAGCTAATCCATGTGTAGAACTTGGTTAAAATCATGCTTGACTTGAAATTTACATGATAAATGGAAAGCTTGTTAGTAAAATAGAGATATCTTTAGCTAACCTTGCATTGTCACATTAGGGTTGGTTTTCAAAGTGGATTTTCATTATTTGGACCAAGAGATTGTGCATTTTAATGAAAAGATAAACTTGATTTTGACTTGAGAGAGCTTAGTTAAGTGCATATGAATTCTAGTCAAACATATATATATTCATGGAAAATACCATTTGAGAGGGAGTTCTTCATGTCTTATGAAATGCAAAGGGGATAAATAATCCTAGACCCCATTTAATCCTTAAAGTCAAAGAATCCATTGTTTTTATCACTTTCTAGTTTTTAGAAATATATTCACCATTTATTTACACAACCCAAAAATATTTTCTTAGTTCAACTTGATTGAAATCACTTAGTCTTTTGCTTGGTCAAGATTTTAGTCCAAATCCCCGTGGGAACACTATTTTATACTACTTGCGATCCGTGTGCTTGCGGTTAACGCTTGACGACGAACATGTTTCATCCTTTGCTTTACCCCTTTGAGCCTAAACTTTCTTACATGAAAAATGGCATTAATTAAATAGCCCTTTGTTTGAGTTACAATTTTTCTTCTTTCTCATTCACTCACTACTTTGATAAGTGCTAAGTTATGCTATTTAGAAGAAGAATGAAAGTATTTTTCTTTTCTTTTTTTAAATGTCATTACAAAAAAAGAGGGTACATGTATAACAAAAATGAAAAAAATAGTTAAAAGAGAGTTTGAATTAAGAAGAAAAAAGCTTGCAATTTTGTATGTAAAATGTCTGTGCTTTTTTTTTAGCTTGATAGTCTTTCAATCTTTAGGTTTGTCATTAGAATGCTTAGCACAAATTGAAGTATTCCCCCATTTTCATGTTCATTCCATTATCTTTCCTTATTCATTATAAGCCTTGAAAAGTCCTTTTGATTTGTGAATGAAATGGGATTAAAAAGTAGAGTTTGAGATTATAGACAAGCTTATGGTAGATGAGTTTCAATAGGTGGAATAAAGTGAAACACAAGCCCTTAATTATTGTGAGAGAAGAGTGCAAACACTTGATTTGTGAGGGGTATCTTATTGTTATTTAATTTTGTCAAGTTATTTGCCTTGCCACTTACATTTTTTTGAAGATAGAAAGGATATTTGTGGAGACTTAGATTCTTGAAAGATTGAATTGATTTTAACTTTGAAATGTTTGTATTGAATTGCTGCTTCCATTTTTCTTTTTTAGAATTTAAAATCTTGAGGACAAGATTTGATGCAAGCGTGGGAGTGTGATGACTCCCTATTTTTAATTAGATTTAATATATATTTGGGTATATTTGGGGAGTCATTGATGCAAAATTAAAGGGATTTTGTTAGGATTTTGATAAGATATCGATTTAGTCCATGATTTGGGAGCTTGATAATAAACATCTTAGTTTTTCAATTAAAAGAAAAATGTTTTAGTTTAGGTAAAACGCTAAATAAGTAAACAATAATTTAAAATATAAAAAAAAAGAAAGAAAAGGAAAAGAAAAAGGGAGAATTGCAAATAGATCCCAAGCAAGAGAATTAATTTCAGACAGGTCCATTGACAACTCCTGCACTTGTTAACTAAGGCTATTGCAGTTGTTAATAGTTGTCATTAACAACTCTTTAGGACCTCTATGAAATTAATTCTCTTACTTGGGACCTATATGCAATTGTCCCAAAGAAAAACATTGTAATCACTGTTGCTATTATTGCTCCTATTATTATTATTATTGTTTTTTTTAACTCTCTTTGCTTCCTCCCAGATTGCACAACACACCGTTTAGAATTGGAAAGTGGAGCTAACCTAAAAGAAAGAAAAGAAGATGCATACAGCAAGGGAGAGAGCGGCAAGCTTCACGGCGCACACATTTATCTATTTCATCTTTTTCCTCCCTAGCGATCCTGAACGAGACACAAAATGGAGAGAGACCTTTGATTTTTTGATCCATCACTTTCACAGGGGGACGAGAGGACTGTAAAAGTGATTGGATCAGTGGCATCAGCGACTGGGTTGTCTCTTTCAGGCAACGGCACCGTGATGGCTAAAGCTACGTGCAGTAAAGAAAAGGAGATGAATGAGCATTGATTTATTCTCTTCTCTTTACTCTTTTTATTGTGATTTTGAACTTTAAATTTGTTTTAAGTGTTGGAATGAACTTGAATGTAGTTATGAGTAGCTAATTAATTTATACTTGGATTATTATAAACCATTGCATAGATTGAGACTTATTTAGTGCCTGTTTCACCTGTTAACAATAATTATATATTGGTTTTATTTTGTGTCTAATGTTTCCATGTGATTGTCCACCATATGGTTTATTTAGTCCATTTAAATTATGGTCAAAAGAAATAAAGTGTAGAACTTAGGTAAACCATATTAGACTTGAAGTTCAGGGATTTTATTTTTTGATCACCTGGATACTTCCATTATAAAACAATACCAGTACATAACAGTACATTATACAAATTACAAAAAACATGTAGTGATAATTAGAAACATACAGGTGGGTATGCTACTAAAAGGGTTAAGAAGCAAATCCGCCCCGGAAGTAGAACCCTTGTCTCAATTTTACCCTGGAAGTTTTTCTTATCTCAATGTCGCCCCGGAAGTTCTAAAACGTAGTAATGTCACCCTAGAGTTAACAGATGTTAAGTTTGACCATTAAATTCCATGATTGACCAAATTATGCTGATGTTGTATGCTGAGATGGAAGATGTGATGTGGCAAACCTTTAATAAATTAATTTTTTTATAAAAATGAAAATACAAAAGAACCAAATCACCTTTATTTCATCTCGAAAAAAGCATTCTTCCTTTTCATCACCTTCATCATTCAACCACCATTGTTATTGTTAGAGCTTCTTTGCTTCCTGAACAATCGCGTCACCTCTTCAATCAAAATATATAACCAGGCAAGCAGCACTTTATCCCACTCCTACCCATTTATATGTGGCTGCCAAATAAGCCAAATTAGTCAAACAAATATTAATAACTGTCAAACTTAACATCTGTTAACTTCGGGGCGATATTGCTACATTTTAGGACTTCCGGGGAGACATTAAGATAAGAAAAACTTCCAAGGCGAAATTGAGACAGGGGTTCTACTTCCAGGGCGGATTTGCTACTAACCCGCTACTAAAATAAAAAGAAACAAACAACACATAAACAATAGAATACATAACAGACTACACACATCAACCAACTCCTGTACGCACATGAGAAGTAGAATAACCATTAACATCTTCAGAAGCCTCTTTGGCATCCAAGGTTAGTAAAGAAAACAAAGGGAGTGATGGTTTTGCAACCCACCCCGGGGGGAATACTCCCTTACAAGCATCAGCTGCAAGAAGGTTAGCAACATGATTACCGCGTCTTGGAGTAAATGATAGAGAGAACCCAACCTGAGAAGCAAAGAGATTGATGATGTCTTGGACTATACTCCTGCTCTTCGAATCAAACAAATCAAATGATTGTGATATAACAGTAGCATGTAAGAGAAGGCAATCTATTTCAAATAAGACTTTATCATGTCCCATGTCAAGAGATAACAGTAATGCACGTTTCAAAGCCAATGCTTCAGTCATGAAAGCAAGTTCATGGATTAAATGGATGGTTTATTTGCTAATAAAATAGAGATAAAGTTATTAGCCTAGCATTGTCAAATTCAAGTTGATACCTAATAATAATTCTCATTAAGTGTAGCAAGAGATTGTGCATTTTAGTAAGAGTATAAATTTGATTTTAGCTTGAGAAAGAATTTTCAAATGTTAATGAACTTTAGACAAACATGTATTCTCATTTCAATGCTAATCAAGAGGGTTCTAATTAAGTTTCATGAAGTGTAAATGTGATAAATAATCCTAAACTTCTCTTGTCTTAACTCAAGTTTCGATTTAGTTTTTATCAAGCTATATTCATTTTTTATGCTTTTGAATTTCAAAATACAAAAATTTATACTCAACATAATTGATACATATATAATTATAATTATTAATCCCTATTTACATTAGTCCCTATTGGAACGACAACATTTTATATATTATTTTTTATGAGCCGTGCGCTTGGTGATATGTTAAACGGCGGACCATACCCTTTACATGTAGTATTTAGTTCAGCTCTTCTTGTTGTTGATGGGGGGAAACAAGATCTGGATTCGATGATGAGGCTTGTAAGTTGAAACATATATAGATTTAATCTGACAGCTGAAAGACTTCCAAGTGTCGACGTGCATTCCAATTTGAGGATCAATATCTAAACTCCAAATTATCATATGCCAAATCATTGTTAAAAGAAAAACTAAGAAAATGCAATTTTGAATCAAAATGTTGCAAGCACCGTTAGAGGACTATTTGATTACATAGTGGACCAGGTGAAAATATTTTGACCATCTTTTGATGTAACAAGATTGCCACCGAAAGTGCTTGCTCAAGAGCTATTTCACCCTGTATTTTTTTTTTTTGTTTAAAATTGCCTTTTATGTTTCAAAACGTAAGAATTTCACCATTTACCGTGAAAATATTAACGACCAATTTTAAATTTTTAATTGTTAACGTTAATATTTTTATTGTAAAGGCAAAAGTGCTAGGCTTTAAAACTCTTAGGGCAATTTCGAACCCAAAAAAATTCCAAGGTAACATAGTTCCTAGAAAAAAATTTTGGGATCAATTTGCATCTTAATAAGCCTTTAAAATTTAATAACTTCTCTAAAATTTAATAACTTCTCAATTTTACCCATATTCAATATAGAAAATGAGTTAGAACTCAGAAGTCCAGTAACAACAACAAATTATAAATAGAACAAGACCAGTGGTTCACATTGCCCTTTGTAATTGCATTCTTTAATACAGTTTCTCTGTTTCTTTAAGAAAATTATAAAGTAAAGAGACAAAATAGCCTAATAACCTGATTATTCATTAAATTGATATAGATTACATGACATCCATACAAAAGCAGACAAGGACAAACATGAAAGATCAGTAACATCTGGACACAACATAACAAAAAGTAAAGGTGACACACAACAAAGTTACATATAGAACTTAAAAGTCCCAGATAATTTATTCATTATTATTGTTAGACATGAGAGTGCAAAGTAGCTAGCAAGCTCATCGATCCACAATCACAGAGTCGATTTGGTTTTCTGAAGTGGGGTCCAAATAATCTCTCCGTTCACATGATTCTCGGATGATGCCTCATGGCAACACTTGTAGCTAACAACTTCAACCTCCATAATCTTATTCTTACAAGATGGTTCAGGGCAAGTGATAATGAAAGGAACTCCTGAGCTTATATATTTCTCGATTCGATGTGGACACAAGGAGGAGGAACACCTTCCTTCTTTTCATAGTAATAGTTCAAAAATACTTCATCAAAACCCTGAAGCACTTGAATGTTCATTTTCCATTCATCAAATTCTTCTAGTACGCTTGTTATCAGAGGATCATACACTAAAACAAGAACCTTTTTGCCTTTGCTAAGGATGGCCCAAGTATTGCCGTTGCTGTAGGAGAGTAATGTTTTAATTCTTTAAGGACAGTGTCTTGTTTGTAGTCCTTATTTAGAACTCGGCTTAACATTGAGTTGTTGATGCTGGCCCAGAAATTATATAGAGAGGTTGGGTCAATCTTTGAAAGGTTGAAGTGCGCTCGATTATGGTGGCTATTTGCTTGATGATTTGGTCCTTCTTAATGCAGTCTAACAGTGCACCAATCCTTTGGATCCCAGCAACATCAGTCACTCCATATATGAAGACGTACTTCTCCTCCTTAATCTGCACATCATAAAATTTGCTTAGCTTGGTGATGGTTAAACCTTTAGAAAAGATAATAGTTAAAATACGATCCAATAACATATTCCCCCTTCTCCTAAATGTAAGAGAGCTAGCTAGGGGTTTGTTTTTGTCCTAAACATAAGATATCACCCCACTTGCCTCCCAAATTTATAATGTTTTTCCTAAAGTCTCTTCCTATTATTTGCATATATTAATGAACGTTTGCAAAATATATGAGAGACTAGCCAATTCTGCTAGATCTAATCCCCTAGTCATTGAGAAAGTTTTCTATCAAGAGAGTAGTTACTCAAATGATTAGAAAGAGTACTTTAGGAAATACAACAAACATTTTTTATGAGTACCTAATTTAACTAATCTTTTAATCTCTGGAAGTTAATTATTCAACCTCAAGTGAAAATGGGAAGGCTTCAATCTTCCAAACAAAGATCATGTGCATTGCATTTATGTGAATCACTTGACCTCTAGGGTTTGTAACTACAACGACAGGCTTTCCTTGGTAATGCCATGTTCATTGTTAGCGAAGTCTTGTTAACGAAGGCTTATTCAATTGTTAGTAAAGTCTTGTTGAGTTGTTAATGGGGTCTGATGGGATATGTGATAAACTCCATTAACAATTCAACAAGATTCCGTTGACAACTGAATATGCCTTCATTGACAACTGAATATGCCTTCATTGACAACTGAATAAGACTTCCTTAACAACTAAATTTGGTGAGTAATTCCATTTTATTGCATTCAAGTCCCTAGGGACTTGCTAATAATTTTGAGATTTCAAGGGACCTTAGAGTAATAATTTGTCTTATTTGGGCCCCTACTGCAATTTTCCCTAGATCCTTATGGCTGAAAAATGGTTTACTTTTCAATTTTATACGATTCTTCAAATATTTCTACTCAAAATTCAAAGCAACTTTCCCAACCTAAAAGTAGTAAATTTTTGAAAAATCATCATAAAAAGAAATTGTGAACTAAACCATTATTTTTTCCACATAAAATTTCAAAATGTTACTCATTTTATTATGTAAAATCCTATAAGTGAAAGACCCATAAAAACATTCGGGAAGGGTACCAAAACTGGTGCGTAGCTAGGCAGCAGTTGAGAGTGTGCAGCTAACATCGCAGGCTCCGAAAATGCTATTCTCTATAGCCAGAGCTTACTAAAGAATGGTTGAAAGGGACATGGCCACATGGGTGCCTGATTATAGCAACATAATTAATTTTATGATTGCTTTTCACGTGACTTTTTCATTCATCACTTGTTGGAAATTGAAATTGTTGGTTAAATTGAAATCCTTGACAGGAATGGATTAGTTATAAGAAAAATGGCAGACAAGTAAAGGAGTATGAATTGGAACGGCATTGCTATTTTTTGGCCCAAAAATGTCTTTCCAAATTCTATACAATTTTTCAAAATGAGATATGTAGTATATAAAATAAACATGGATATCCTTCTTCTTCTTCTATGAAAAATAAGGTGCTTGGTTTATGGGTGAATGCACTGCTTTAGCTTGTTCGTTAAGGATAATTATTGTCAGCTTTTTCAATTCAATATGTAAATTTTCGCTATGTTGATTTCGTGTAAATTAATTTTTTAGAATAATACGGGAAAGGAATACCACTTCTTTCTGTGGGTTATAAGGATTTGATAAAGTCAAGCTCTTAAACTAGATTTGATACCCTGAACATGTTTTTGTAAACATATCTTGCAAGGGAGGCAATTACTGATAACAACTTTATCATGGATGATTCACTTCTTTATTTCATGAGTTGTTATACAATGCTTTTAAGTTATAATCTTGTAATTTATCTCTGTATGATGGGCGGGTGATGAAATGAGGGATTAGGGATTCAGTTGAATTAAGCTAAAGCAAGGCCTGATATTATTTTACATCCGAAATCTGATCTTCTAGGAGAGAATATCATTGTTCCTTATATGAATCCTCAACAACAGTAAAATATTTATTTAGAGATTTTGGTTGTTTGTTTTATTCTTGATTTTGCTTTCACTAATTTGTTCTCAAAGCATGCAGGAAAACATTTTATTTAGATAATACTTTGAGGGATAGGTAAACCACATTTTTAATCAATGCCATAAGTGGGGTTTCAGCACAAAAACCAAAATTGAAGCAAACCAATGTTGCTTCTGTGATTGCAAAGAATTTTAGTGCAACCGAGCAGAATACTATACCATGCAGTGTCAAATATCAAGATTTTCTAGATTTGATGAAAGTAGGTAATTTATATCGAGACATTGACATAAAATATTGAGCCTATACTTCTAATCATTGTGGCAGTATGTTCCCTCTTCTTTACAATTGACTAATCATTCTAGCCTCCTTCAGAGAATGGATACAATGAGTTTCTCAAATCACTAAACCAGCATATATGTACTAACCATACAAAACAGTGAAGACAAACCATTGCTGTGCTTATGTTTTTGGAATATCAAATATAATTAACTAGCGTGCAATATATAATTGAAAAGGCAAGTGTAATACTAAATTATGTTCCTCAGAAATACAAATCGTGAACAATTAAACCAGCATATATTGAAAATGATTGTGAAAAGCTAAACTATGACTCAAATCATCATCTTAAATTGAGGAAATCTCTTTCAGATGTCAAATAGAATCTTCATAAAAAACTCTGCAGAATTAGAGGACTCAGCTATATATGTTTTTTTTCCAACAACATCATCAAAACAAGGCTCATCTTCATTGTTCTTTTCTGTAGTAGCAGCTTCAAAAGACTACATTAATATTTCCTCGTTTTTGCTCTTCAATAGTGAAAGCAACATCTTTCATTCTTTTTTCCAACAGCTTTAGAAGGCTTCAACGTTTCTTTCTTTTCCTTCCTATCACCAGCGTCGTCGTCCTCGTCCACCCGCACAGCCATGTCAGCAATATCAAAATTAGAACCAACCATGATAAAAATTTACCCTATGGTAAACATAACTAATAAATAATTGCTACGAAGAATCTGGGAAGGGAAGGCTCTATAATGTGGCAAAAGAAGAGGCTCATCTAATAAGAAATCCAGATGATTGTGGCGGCTTCATTGCCATTGAACTAATATTCCTCCAATGAAGCATATTCAAAGCCAACATGTTGATAATCTTATTTTTCATTCTGAACCCCCTCAACTTCATCCACATGAATGTACTATTCCACACAAATGCTTCCCATCAAGTTGCATCCACACAAATTATTTTGTTATATAGAAAAAAAACGAATGTAGAGCAGGATGTAGAACCAAGAGAAGATTTGTCAAACAAAGCTGCAAAAAAAATTATTACCTCAAACTCTAATCTTAAATCTTAAATACAAAACCCTAATATTTTTCCTATAAAATCCTTAACAAATGCCACTGAAACTCCAGAGACATTTATTTCGTTTCATTTCAAAATCATTCATTGATTAACAAACTAATTTCTATGATTATGACAATGGTATTAGTATTGTAAATGCATGATCTAGAAGATTATGAGTCTCAATAAATTTCTGTAGATACCTTAATTTGGTATTCCATCAATCTGATTTGCAAATGGCCTCCATCTTTCTCTCAAAACGATGCCATCATTGTCTGATCTCAAAATTCTACGGAAGACACGTTTAATGCATTACTCGTTAGAGCAATTCTGAAGGAAACCCCTATGTTTTAAGTAGAGTTTGACAGCCGCTTTTTTCGGCTTCTGAAACTTAAGTGACATTATATATACTACTAGGAGACCAAGTGTTTTCTTTTGGCCCATGAGAAGGTCACTTAAGGTTTGAAAACTGAGGCTTGTAATGGCACGGTTGAACGTATTTAGCACATGTAGATTTAAGGACAATTTAGCTAAAAAAAACATATTTAAGGGAAATTTCAATTAACCACCACAGGAGAAATCTTATTTCAGTCAAGCCCAAACAATCTTGTTGTTACACCCATAAAATTTAGGGGTGACCGGCCTGGAATTTAACACTACAAAAAAATCACAGTTTTTCGACGGACATTTCCGACGGATTTCCGTCGCTAATTCTGATTTCCGACGGAAATTTCATTGAAATTACGTCGGAAAATTATTTCCGATGGAAAATGGTCCGTCGGAAAAAAGGCCGTTGGAAATCCGGTTACCGACGGAATATTGATCCGTCGGTGATCACCGACGGAATATTCCGTCGATGATCACCATTGATTACCGACGGGATATTCTAGTTTACCGACGGAATATTCCATCGGTAACTATTTTTTGGGTTTTTTTTTTAAATTTTGTTACCTACGTTTTTTTTTCTTTGCTTTTTTTTTTAATTTGTTTTAATTTTTTTTAAAACCACACCATGGTGACCTGCACATAAGTATAATAGACACGTGACTATTTACAATATTGCTACCTAATTATAAATAAAAGTACAAAGTAATAGTACCAAATCCATACATAGATTGATAGATGTGTCATAAAAAGAAGTTCAAAACTTGTAATGTCATACAAGCAAAAGTCCTATAATAAACAGAAACCAGCACCACAAATGATTTCAACTTTGACTGCCTGCATTTGGATTAGCTGGATTTGGTAATTGAATACCCAGTCTGTGCAATGCAGTCACAATCATGCTATAGTTTTGTTGCATCGTGTTATAGTTTTGTTTCAAGCTTTCATTCTCTTGTTGAAGGTGCTCGGTTGTTTGTTCGAAACTTCTTTAAGCTTCTCATTCTCCTGGGAAAGCTCTGAGATCTTGTTACACAATTCTTCTTCAATCCTATCATTGATGATTGTTGTATTGTTGATAGAAGGAGGTGAACTATCAACAATATTTTCATTTTCAGAGCCAAACCCATATATGTATCCCTTCTTGTTTCTTCCTCCTGTAACCTCCAACCATAAGTTTAATTCATCCTCATTAGATTGCACACTCGGAGAAGCACCCTCAGCAGTTAAAGCCTCTTTCCGCCTCATGTAATCCTCCTGTAAACATAACAAATACATAAAAGAATTGAAAATTCAACACACGACTAATTCACTTTAATTTTCACCAAAATACACTTTGACTTCAACAAATTGAGAATTTCCAAAAGCAAAAAGATAATGACATATAAAAATGAAAGAGGAAGCATCCAACAACATTTTAATATCAACCAAAAAGCAAATTGATGACAGCAAATTATTCAAGAGCCCAATCACGATTTTTAATGTGTTAACCTTGTTTCCTATCAGTCATGAAATTCAACTTAGATTGTAAGCAACTCAAAACACAACACTGCACATTTCTCCCAAGAAATTCAGTTTCCAATGCAAATATGAAGAGTCCAAGAAAAATTCTAGCAAGGCAGGACTAGGAAATTCAAATTCTAACAAAAAAGAAAAATAGAAACTTAAATCAGATTCCCATTGCACCAAATTCATAACAAACTCAACTAGTGAAACAAAAACGCAGCAGAACCAGAACTAATGAATTAAACAGTACAATGTGCAGCAACAAACTGGACAAATCTGATATGCCACTTGCAAATGTTTGGGCGAATTTGTGACAGAACACAGTTAGGCAAGGGACAAGAAAATCAGTCAGAAATCAGCTTTGAAATAGCAAAAGAGACCGCAATTTCAAGTCTCAAAAGCAGAACAATATAGATCAGCAGGAACATATACTTACATAGACTGATTGGGCACGATGGTCCACAAATTCTCCAGTTGTCTCATTGTAATGTGTCTTCTTGAACACTTCAAATGGAGTAGGCTCCCTTCCAATCATCCGAGCCTACAATTATTTAATAAGATATGTCATAGCAAAACATCGCATCAAATAAATGATTGAATTCAATAGAATAATTCTTACCAGCCTCCTCTTATGCTCAGTAACAGGAATACTACCCCCCTTATATAGAGTTCCTCCTGTCTCAGATGCTCGATTAGCTTGAGCAATCTCACTTTTTTGTTGGTAATTCGGGGTCGTCCATATTGTCACCAACTCATCCATCACAAGATTTGGAATCCATGCAGGTCGTTTTCCATTTTTGAAGAAAGCCTTCCTGACTTCATGCATTTGATCTCTTAAAATGGATTGACACTTGTGTTTCCAGTTTTCCCTAATTGCACTATCATGTTGTGGTAACCACTTATATTGTTTCTACATAAATAAAAAGGCGTTAAATATGCAAAATAAAAACTCCATATAATAGAATCCAAATATGATAACTTATGATAATAAAAAGGATAAGATATACCGCCCAGTCTTCAAACCACTTGATCGTATACGGTTTCGGCGTCATTTTCCAACACGAACATGGATGGTCAAATTTGGCACGAATTATTTCATGAATACGCCGAACAGTTGGTATGGGAGGATCAAACCTAATAAGAATGAAAACATAATCACAACTATTATAAATAATTGAAAGTGTCAACTCAAAAAATACAATAATGACAAGTTTTGATGATGACTTACGATTGTTTCTCAGGATGTATCCACATTCGACCATCTAAAGGATCAATGCCAGAATCTTGAGCACTATATTGAGGACCTTACGGAGTAGGGGGTTGCGAGTTATCACTTCCGGGGGATGGGATATAAGATGGTGTGTCAAAGGATGGAGTATGGCACTGTGTATCAATGGGGTCATGCATTCGTGAAGATGATCCACTTGATATCAAGTGTCTATTTTCTCTAGGAATTGATATTGGTCTCGTGTGTTGCTGTTCCAAGGTTGGAGCTGATGTGATTGGCACATGAGCAGTTGAAACTTGTCCTACTTGCACGGACAACTGTGGGAAATTAGGAGCACTTTTTGTAGCTTTATCATGCTTTTGCTTGCGAAAAAACATCTGCAAATTCAAATGTGAACAACCCATTAGTCATAAATATTAAATAAGTATTTACAAAATTGAATAGGTTAAATTAAAGTAGAAGTAAATGCAAAACATGATCATCATCATCAAGTGTCGCAATCATCATCATCATCATCATCATCATCATCTTCTTCTTCTTCTTCTTGTTCTTCATCATCATCTTCTTCTTCTTCTTCTTCTTCTTCATCATCATCATCATCATCATCTTCTTCTTCTTCTTCTTCATCATCATCATCATCACATCATCTTCTTCTTGTTCATCTTCATCGTCATTTTCTTCTTCGTTGTCTCCTTCATCTTCCTCTTCATCCTCCTCCTCCTCCTCTTGATGATTATAAGTCATGTTATCAAGTGGCATATCCACATCTTCATAACAAATTTATGTGTCTCCTTGATCTCTTAATTCATCATCATGAGCAATTATTGGTAATACAACTTCTAATCCATCTATTTGAAATGGCCCTACGTTTATTTCAAATGCTGGGGTTTCAATTATACTACGAGCCTTGATCTTAATAACAGCCAGCCAATTAGCCTTTTGACGACAACAAGGATAAGGGGTGAAGTAGACCTGCATTGCTTGAGTAGCAAAAATGAATGGATCATACTTGTTGTACCTGCGTAATGCATTGACTTTAATAGTCCCATAATGTTTGTAAACCCTGGTACCACGATTTGGTGTTGCATCAAACCACTCACATTTAAACAGCACCAATTTCTTCACTGGCATACCCATATACTCAATCTCGATAATTTCTTGTAGAATGCCATAAAAGTCATGTTCTGATTGTGTGTAGTCAGTTCCCTTGATGCATACACCACTATTTGTAGTTGCTTTTCGAATAGCCCATGAAGCTGTATGAAACTTGTAGCCATTGACAAAGTACATAGGCCATGTTCTTACTTTTCTATTGGGGCCCCAAGCAAGGTCATGCAAAAATGAATCCGCAATGTTGTTTGAAGGGTCTTCAACCTTCACGAGATCAATAAAATGAGGTTTTATTTCTCCTGAACGGATGATCATTTGGGAGGAATTGACGATGGCAGTCAAAGAAAGATGTTTTACGTCCATGCTTTAATTGGAATGCTTTCAAGTTCTCCATACATATTGGACATGATAGTCTTCCCATTGTCATCCACCCAGACAACATACCATAAGCAGGAAAGTCGTTGATTGTCCATAACAATGCAGCACGCATATTAAAGTTTTGTGCCAGTGAGGCATCATATGTACACACCCCTTCACTCCACAATAACTTTAATTCATCTACTAATGGTTGCAAGTACACATCTATTTTTCCTTTAGGATTATTAGGACCAGGGATGATCAATGTCAAGAACATATACTCTCGGGTCATGCAAACCTCGAGTGGTAGATTATATGGAGTAAGAATCACAGGCCAACAAGAATAACACTTCCCAGATTGCCTAAATGGCGTAAATCCATCAGCACACAATCCAAGTCTCACATTTCTTGGATCATACGCAAAGTCTGGATATGTCCTATCCAAAACTTTCCATGCTTCACCATCAGAAGGGTGAGAGAGGACATTGGAACCACGGCGATTTTCATAGTGCCATCTCATTTCCTTTGCGGTTCTTTTAGAAGCAAATAATCTTTGTAATCTTGGAATGAGTGGTAAGTACCACATTTGCTTCCTTGAAACTTTTTTTCTCCTTCCATGACACCTTTTGGAGGAATATCTTTCTTCACAGCAAAACTTACATCGATTTGCACTTTCATTAATTTTGTAATACAACATACACCCATTCACACAACAATCGATCTTCTTATAATCAAGACCTAGCTTCGCCACCAACTTTTTCGCTTGATACAAGTCCATAGGCATAAGAGTGTCTTTAGGTTGTGTCCTCTGCATGAGTTGTGAAACTAAATTGTAGGATTGTTGAGACATGTTTGTTGCAGCCTTAATGCTTAATAACTGCAAAGTAGCAGAAAGCAGAGATTCTTCACAACCTTCCCACAATGGTTGTTGTGCAGCAAGTAACATGTCATAAAATTCTTTTGCAAAAGGATTTGGCTCCTCTTCAATCCTTTCATTATAATTACCCCAAAAACTTGGCCCAGCTGCATCAATCACCATTGTTTCATATTGACTTCGTTGATTACCAAGCACCTCAGGTGAGGCATGTAGGGCAACTGGTATCTCAGACACAAGTGAGTCATCCTCTATCATGTTTTGCCCATGACTAGTCCATATATAATAGTCCTCCATGAATCCCCAACTATAAAGGTGTATCTTCACCTTATCAAATTTTAGATATGGTTGACATTTACATTTCACACATGGACACCTAAGCTTTTTCATTCTTTGAGAGTGAATGGATCTACGTGCATGAGCAAAAAATTCTTCAACACCCCTTTGAAACTCTAATGTAGCCCATTTGGTCCTCGGATCGATTCTATTATTATACATCCATCTTCGATTTTCCGGAATTTCCATTCTAAGTAAGAGATAATGTGTATTTTGATTGATATGCATCAAATAGAAAGCCAAATTAGACATTATATTAATCATCAATCATTTTGGCTCTTAGAGAATGTAAGTAAAGAATAGGTGAGTTAAGCTAGCAGTAGGAAAGGTAGATCTTTCAGCAAATACACCCAATTACATAGTAGAAGCAGACCGAACAACTTAAAACAACAATTCAAGGAATAGCATTTTTAAAAGAACAATTCAACAAAAGCATAACATAATTCAAGGAATAAAAATGCACACCAAACAACTTAAAACAACAATTCAATAAAAGAATAAAAAAAATATAAGCCCTACTAAGCCTAATTACCTTATAAGATTGCCCTAACTGCACCACCAATCAAGCTACTTCCAATCTTATAAATCCTCCTGAAACAAAGAAGAAAATACAAAATTGAGAACCCCAAATAACAAGAAAATAGAAGAAATGAATATAGTTGATTGAGATCCACCAATCAAGCTACTTCTAGTCTTATAAATCTCCAATATAAGCAAACACATGTGATGTTTGATTTGAAAGCTCTTAATTTATCCCTAACTAACATATATGTGTGTAAATATGTGTGTACTTATATAATTTCTGATACTACCTTGTTATATAATAATCATTATTATTATTCCTTTAAATTACTATATTTAAATCATATATACCTTCCTCCACTTTATCATATTATAGTGTGTCATTATTATTATTCCTTCTTGCATGGTTTTGATTCAAGAGTTGTTCATTAAATCTTGAATTCAGTTACTCCTTCCTATTCTTCTTATAAGCCCCAAATAACAATTTTACAAAAAATAATGAAGTTAGTTAAAATTAATTAATTATTCATTATAAAATAACAAAAGCTTTTTGATTCTAAAACTAGGAGCTTCTTACAAAGTCTTACATAAAAAAGGAAACAGAGAAGAGAGCATTATGAAAGTTCCAATATAAGTATTGAATTCATCAAGAACAAATCCAGAAACAGAGTAAACAAAACCAAAGAAAAACACATATAGCTCTGTGTTTCAGTTCAATTTAAACCTGAATCATAATTTATTGCTCACAAGTACTTCTCTGCTCGTGGGCATACAGAAAAAGAGATAATATCATCTTAACCTAAAAATTTTTGTGCATCCAGAAAATTCAGAGAATATGCAAACAGGAGTCTGGATCCAGGAAAAGCTACACCTCCAAATTGATGAAACATATAGCAAGTTTCACAAATGCATGGTCGACCAATTGTTATTGGCGTGATTTCACATAAAAAAGCTAACAAATGGTAAATTAATATAAGAAGAAATGAGGAGAAGGCAATCTGAATGATAGTTGGCATCTAAGTTTCAAGGACATAGAGTTGGACAGTCAATCCCAATAGTGAAGCAAAAATGTCTCCAAATCCATATTGGGCAGTTTTCATGATAGATATTAATCAATGATTTTTTCACCATATCTACAGGTGTGACTGGGGAGCCATTTAAACGCATTCAACAATAAATTAACACATCTATCGACAACCAGAAGAACCGATTTCATAAATGGCTTCAACAGCAGTTCTTAATAATACCCAAGCATAAAGAACCGATTTCATACTTCATACAAAACCAGAAGCCCCCAAACCCTACACCAAAATTCCAAATTCAAAGCCCAAAAGAGATTGACTTCCCTAAATGCAGGTGGAGCCTTACCAAACTGAATGGTCCTCCCCTGCCCTTGCTGTGACTTCCCTGGACGGCGGAGAGAGCTTAGTGGTTGAGAGCAACGGCGGAGAAAATGGAAATGGGAGATTGAGTGCCTTACCGAACTGAGATGGTGACGGTGACCCGGGGGGGCTGAGCGTCGGCGATTTTCCGGATGATTTTGATGGAGCGGCGGCGATTAAGGGCTGAGCGTCTTCTCCCTGTCCCTTCTTCTTCTATCAGCGGATGGAAGAACAAGAGATGGCGACGGCGACCCGGGGGGGCTCTGAGCGGCGAATTAGGGCTGAGAGTTTTGGGGGGGCTTCTGAGCGTTCTGTTCTGTATTTGGGGGGGTTGTTTTAATTGGTAAAAAAAAATAAAGGCATTTCCGACTGAAATTCCGTCGGTAATATTGCCGACGGAAATTCTGTCGGTTAGTATATATTCCAACGCATTTTGCGACGGAATCCATTCCGTCGCAAATTTCCGACGCATTTCCGTCGGTAATTCGTCGCTAATTTTAGCGACGGATTTTCCGTAGATAATCCGTCGGAAATTTCCGACGGAATGGATTCCGTCGCAAATCGCCAGTTTTTTTGTAGTGTAAGAGAACCCACATCTCTTAAGCCTTAAATATATAAAGCTTTCTATACTTATATTTAAACATATTTAAAGTCAAGGATCCTAGCTACAATTTACGTGGGGTCTTAGAAGAATCCAAATCAAAATATAATACATAAGTTTGAATTTCTTTACATAAATTAGGAACCTTTCACTTGACACTTCGACTTCGAATCAGCAGTTTAATCCTTTAGTGATCAGCAGGAGGAAAAAGATCAGTGACACTATCTAAAATCAAAAATATTTTTTTCAGTGAATAACGTCACATTAATAAGATTAAATAAGACACATACATGAGATAATTGAGACAAACTTGAATTTGGAGAATAAAATTTAATACTGAATCCCAGCTTCTAAGGTAAAAATACAAACATAATTGAATATAAAAAAAATCATACATTGAATAAAACCAAATATGTTATCAAACATTTTTCTATAGAATCAGTTTAAAGGAATCTCACATCTCATCGTTTTGAAGGACTTCAACAGAATGAAAGACAAGTGTGGATACACAGTCCACCAGGGTAACTAAGTACAGCTCAAGGCCACAAACACAAGCATGGACACATAGTCCATGAGGGTACGTAACCAAGCAAGCGCAGCGTAAATCCACGAAACAAGCACATGTATAAGACCCACGATTAACAAGAGTGATAACAAAGCCCGTGAATATCAAACGTGAGTACTGTACCCATGAATGTCAAGTGAGCTTGAGTTTTCAATGGCGCGACAAGGGCTAATGGAACTGTCGTTAGCAACTAGCATTCTGTATTCAGTCCTCTCAAAAAAATTTCAAGCATGCTTGTGGTCCGGTTATCATGTAATAGGTAAAGCAATCTTTCAATACCGAAATTCCACAGCAAATACTTCATAAATTAGAACCCCAACATGAAACTCACATTAATCATTCCAAATAATTCCTCTAACTTTTCATATATAGAGATTTGGAAAAAAAATAGTGATATAAAACAATTAAGTGAATAACTACAATGAAAATCGTTATTTCTCCCAATCATTCAAATATAAATAAACAATGATATAATTCTGGTGAACCTATTTAAAGAGAATAATACGGAAAGCTTGATAATTTAGTGAAAATATGACAAGTAATGAGATAACAATTATGGAAATTATAAGGGGACGTTATCCACTTATTGTTCTCACCTTATCTTTATAATTCGAACTTTTAAGACTTTCCAACTAACGACTCACGTCATTTACCTACCTAGAAAAGAAGTAACAACCTTAATAGTATCCCAACTTCATATATTTTCAACCACCATTCATCACTACAATCCCTTACTTAGAATATATTGACGCTTTAACAATCCTTCCTTGTCCTTTATTTCCAAACATTAGAAATTTCTATTATTTTTAACCTTTTCTCTATGCTCACAACAGTTTCCAAAATCCTCTCTCTACACATAGACACTCGAAACCTCCTGAATTCCAAGTTACAACATTGAAATTGAGTAACTTCTACATAGAAACATACTTAAGTATTCAATTAAGTTACAATTTCTTCCCTAGACATTTCATCAACCACCTTATGTGCATTCTAATTCCGAAACATAAAGCAAGTCTCAAGATTCTTGAATAACTTATCAAACACCATTTAAAACAAATATAACACCATCTTATAAAGTTTCCCAATCTCGTTTTCCTAACAAGGCTTGAATTCAAAATAAAAGCAAAGTAGAATCAAAGTCCATAGCTCCATTTCTTTTTCCAACAGAAAAAGAAATGGAGCATAGGTACATATATAACATAGGTTTTAGCTCCCCAAGTACTATCTAAAAGGATCAGACACCCTATGATGATCTTGCTATTTAATTGATTTGCAAACCATCTGTTATTTTATAAAGTTGGTGTCTGAACCAATTTTTCAGAAAAACCCGATCTATGAAAAAAAGTGTTTTTATTTAGTACAGTGAAAGGAAATGTTTTAATTTATTCACATCTTTGGGCTTTTTTGGGCTTTTGGATAAAGACGAAGTAGTTTTAAATTAGTTAAAAAGTTTATAGTATACTAAAAGAAAATTAGATGTTACACGACCTACTTGGATAATAGTTCTCACAATAATAGATCTTTCAGCAATTTCTGTCGAGAAGGAAGGGTAAAAATGATTTTGAACAAGAATTTTTGGAAGCTATATAAAGGCACGAATCATTATGGCCATACTTTTGAATTAAATTAAATGCAGGTCTCACCATGTTTAGATGCCTCCATTTTGACACATAACAACACACTCCTTCATCAAGTAGGTGCATGCATGCATGTGCCAATCTAACTGTCAAAACAAATTCTAAACAATCAATGCCTAGCTTGCGACCCGGGGCCAAAATAGGCAGAGCAATGTCTCTATTCATATTCGGAGACTCACTATTTGATGATGGAAACTATAACTACATCAACACAACACCTGATTTCCCGGCAAATTCCTGGCACTATGGGAATACTACTTTCAAGTATCCTTTTGGAAAACCTTCAAATGGACGCCTAGTACCAGATTCTATTGGTAATAAGATTAGTATCTGTATTTTATATCCTAAAGAAGTCTTGTGTATTATCAGTTTACGTGTTTGGCATGCTTTCATGCGCTGCTGATCTTTCAAATGCTCATAATTCGTGTAAGCTAAGTCTATATAGGAATACAAGTCTTATCTTACTTAGGTGTGATCGCATACATATATATATATGTATGTATATAATGATAACACAACGTTACTGTACTCTATCAACAACAAAATCATTCTTCAAATTATTCCGTCGGTAATTACCGACCAATTTTCGACGAAATTTCCGTCTGTAATTTTTTTATTAATTATTATTTTATAAATAAATTATTATTTTAATTTATAAATTTTATATTAAAATAATTAATTACCGGCGGAAATTCCGTCGGTAAATTTTTTTATTAATTATTATTTTATAAATAAATTATTATTTTAATTTATAAATTTTATATTAAAATAATTAATTACCGACGGAAATTCCGTCGGTAAATTTACCGACGGAATTTCCGTCGGTAATTATTTTATAAATTATTATTTTAATTTATTAATAATATATTAAAATATTATTATTATCGACAGAACATTTCCGTCGGTAATTTTATGTATTATATTATTATTTTAATTTATAAATAACATATTAAAATATTATTTTATAATTTAAATATTATTTTTAAAAATATTTTATAAATAAATAATATTTAATAAATATTAATAAAAATTAACATATACACGTATATGATATAAATTTCTAATAAATTTAATTTTAATTTTTTATTAAATAATATGTTATTTATTAATAAATATTAGTAAGAAATATGAAAAATAATTATAATTGAAGTATTCTTATTAAAATAATTTAATAATTAAAATTAAAATTATTATTATTTAATTGTAAATTATATATTAATAATTTAGATAAATTATAATTATAATTGTGGGAGTTTGAATATTATAAATATAATAGTTTGCAAATAATATCACATGGTCTTCACAGCTCAACTAGTTAAGATATCAGCACACGCACAAGAGGTTGTGGGTTCGATCCTCAGGTTTGCCACAATTGAAGACAATTTGTAGAGGCGACACGTGGCAACATGTGGAGGCGACACGTGGAGGTGGTACAAATAATAATTTATTTATAAAATAAAATAATAATAAAATTACTGACGGAAATTCCGTCGGTAATTTTATCGATGGAAAAAATTTTCCGTCGGAAATTTTTTTCCGATGGAATTCCATCGGAAAGCTGAAATTACCGACGGAATTCCGTCGGTAATTTTGAGTTTTTTTGTAGTAAAAGATAAATTGTTGACCAAGAGGTCCTAATCAAAAACTTCGTTGAGTATTCTTTTTGGGCTTTATCTTTTAGTAAAAAGAAAAATGGCCTTTGATTTTATTTTAATCAACCAAAAAAATATATTCACATTAAAATAAATATTCACATAGTTAGATTTGACCTATGATTTAACCTAGGGCCTACGTACCCTTTAGAGGGATTCGGGGTAGAAATGCATGTGAATGAGTTTGTGTTTTTTTAGTAAAAATGTTTATTTTATTTTTAATGAAAAATATTTATTGTTGGTTTGTAACGTTTGTTTATGAAACTGTCTTTATTTTTATTTAGAAAAAAGACTTTCAAAAGAATGTTCGATTAGACTTCCTGAGGATATTCTTATAATCTCACACGGAAGAATAATCAATTTTGCCTGAGGAGGTTCTAAAACCCTCACACTACATAGAAATTATTTTGAAAACAATTTTATTTTTATTTGGAAAAGAAGGTTTCTTGAAAGAATTTTGGATTGAACTTCCTGAGGAGATTCCAATAATCTCACATGAAAGAATAATCGATTTCTACCTGAGGAGGTTCTGAAAACCTCACATGGTATAAAAACCACTTTTGAAAATGATTTATTTATATTTTTTTAAAACAATAAAAAATTTTTTCACTTTATAAGAAAAAATGGATTCACAATTATTAGTAAAACAACAAAGACAAAAATTACTTGCATGACTAATAAGCTCCTAAATTTCATACAACATCATCATGATTTACCCAACACTTTTGAATAGTTTTGTGAATAAAATGGTGAAAAGAGAACAAAAGCTAAGAGAAAAAAGAGGGTAAAGAAAGATCTTCGATTTGTATGAAATTTGGAGCTTAATGATTTTATATACTTTAGTCAATTGTAAAACTCATCAACCCTCTTTCTTTCTTGCATAGGAAGAGGTGATCAAGTGAAAAAGCCTAGAGGAAACAAGAACAAAAATGGAACAGAAGAATAACTGAGAAAAAGATTAAAGGACCAGAAACAACATGACCTCGCCGTGGGCTCGCCAGGGTGAGCTAATAACAATTCGGCCTCCCAGGCAGGCTGGCTCACCGTGGCTTCGCCACGGTGAACCCACAGCGAAAATACCAAATGTTGCGCGTTTTGATTAAAATAGCTGACTGAAATGGGAGAAAAGGATTTTTTCTGAAGAAAAGACGGGGAGAACGGACTGAGGGCAAATTTTTGGTACTCTTGGAGCTTCAAGGAGAGTGGAGAAGTGCTAGGAATCTTGGAGAATCTTGGAGAGATTCAAGTCACTTATCTTGGTTTCCTTTCTTCTTCCTTCTTCTCTATTTTTCTATCATGAATTCCTTCTCAATCTTCATTTTCATTTTTTATTTTTCCATGTGTAACTAAATCCCTTTTCTAAGGTTACTTTGAACCATTTGATGGATTGAACCTTGTATTTCCTTTCTTTGATTATTGAATGAATTTTTATGTGTGGAATTTCATCTTGCTCTTATTTATACAAGTGCTTGATCACCACTTGATTTCTTAAATGAAACATGGCTTGAGAGAGAGTATTTTGTTTTAGAACTTGGGTGAAATCATGTTAGACTTGAAGTTTATGGTTTTAAATGGATTGTTAGATGGTAATATAGAGATATAATTACTAACCTAACATTGTTCATAGGAGATTGGTCGAGTATTTATGACATGTATTAATTGTGGCAAGAGGTTGTGTAATTAATGCATTAATCGCAAGCGCAATGCAAGGATCGCAAGTAGTATAAAATATCGTTCTCACAGGGATTTGGACTAAAATCTTGACCAAGCAAAAGACTAAGTGATTTCAATTAAGTTGAACTAAGAAAATATTTTTGGGTTATGCAAAGAAATGTTGAAAATCTATTTCGAAAAACTAGAAAGTTATGAAAACAATGGTTCTTTTGACATTAAGGATTAAGTGGGATCTAGGATTATTTATCCCCTTTGCATTTCATAAGACATGAAGGACTCCCTCTCAAATAGTATCTTTCATGAATATATGTGTTTGTCTAGGGTTCATATGCACTTGACTAAGCTCTCTCAAGTCAAAATCAAGTTTATCTTTCCATTAAAATGCACAATCTCTTGCTACAAATCATGAAAATCCCCTTTGAAAACAAACCCTAATGTGACAATGCAAGGTTAGCAAAGATATCTCTATTTTACCAACAAACTTTCCATTTATCATGTAAACTTCAAGTCAAGCATGATTTTAACCAAGTTCTACACATGGATAAGCTCTCTCAAGTCAAACCCACATGAACAAATCAAACTAAATGGTGGCCAAACACTTAGAAGCATGAAGAAAGGGATAAAATCAACACATATATATCATTTACTACCAAAAGAGAGGAAGAATCAAGTCTTAATCCATACAAAGGTTCAAAATAATCCTAGAATAGAAGTTTAGCCACTCATGGAGTGAAAACAACAAATCTGGAACATATACACAGTCATAGCAGAAATTTCAGTGAAGAAAGAGAGAAAAACAAGAAAAACCAAGGGAAATAAGGTTGAATCTCTTCAAATCTTGAATCTCCACTTGAATCTCCTTGCAAATCCTCAAGCCCTAACTCCCAAGTAGTCCCCAAAGAAAGCCCAAGTCAAAAGAATGTGTTTGAGTGTGTTTTTGGGGTGTTTTATAACCCTATTTTCAAGCAGAATTTTTCATTGTGCAGTCTACTGTCAGCAGTTTTGGCCGCGGTCAAGATTTTTGCCTCCACTGGTTAGCCGCGGCCAATAACTCTCTTCCTGGAATTTTTAAGGATTTCAATTTTGCCTGTGCTTTTGGCTGTGGCCAATAACTTTCTGCAACTTCTCTTTTCAGCTTTCTTGGTTGCTTTAAATCTTCTTTTCCACTTCTTGCTCCTTGATTTTAGCTTCAAATACAACTCAAATGTGGCTTAATTGATTGTCTTCACCCACCTAACAAGCAATGAAATTTTCACAAGCCAATGTTGATAAAAAGAGGGTAAAATATTCACATTTATATCACGAATTCAATGACTTCAACCCAACTATCAACATGACACATTTTCCTATCATATGAACAACAAAATATGTATAAATCCACCTAAAAAGTGTAAGAACTATAGGAAAATGTGCTAATATGGCATGAATTTCAAGAGGTTAACAAACCCCCAAACTTGAACTTTTGCTCGTACTCGAGTAAAACAAGTGATGTAAGTGTTAGATTCACTAATTATCCATTTAAGGTCCATGCATGATGATATCCTCATTGGTTGCTTAAGATCATATAATCAATAGGAAAGAAGTGGAATAAATGCAAATTAGTTCACGGGACAAGACGGGACCGGGACAAGCCCGTCCCGTCCTGTCCCGAAAAATTGTGTTCGGGATGAGAATTCCGTCCCGTGTCCCGTCCCAAACTTGTCCCGTGTCCCGAACTTGCTTAATTTTCTTTTTATTTTTTTAATGTTTTTTATTTTATTTTAATTTTTACAAATTGAGAATTGTAGAGTTGCTATTGCAAAGGAACGAGTAAGAAGGAGAGGGAGAAGAAGGAAGAGACAAAGGGAAAAATAAAATAGAGAAGAGCACAATTTTCCAACTTATCTCTACAGATTCACTTACAGATTCTTCTTAATT
Source organism: Mimosa bimucronata (assembly GCA_037074515.1). Lineage (NCBI taxonomy): Eukaryota > Viridiplantae > Streptophyta > Magnoliopsida > Fabales > Fabaceae > Mimosa > Mimosa bimucronata. Next base: position 12,936,363 of record CM073446.1, read on the forward strand.
TCTACAAAACCAGTGAACCACAATCAAAATCACAGCCTCTTTTCTCACTTTATTCATTCTCTATTCCCTACCCTATTCGCTTTTCTATTATTTCTATCAAGACCATGTCTCAACAATTAGATTTTTCTATATTTGTGAAAAAAAATATATATTATAAAAATATATATTCGGGACGGGACGGGATCGGGACGACCCCGTCCCGTCCCGAACCCCTATTTTGTCCAGTCCCGATTTGTCCCGTCCCGAAAAATTTCGGGACGGGATGGGACGGGACGGACCGGGACGGGACAAGCCTGAAAAGCCCTAATGCAAATGCTAGATTTGCAAATTAAAAACAAATTTCCTACCAATTTTCAAAAGGGTGTGTGTGAGGAGTCATAGAATAAAAATCCTGCAGTTATCAAGATCAAATGCAACATTTCAACATGTATAAAGCAACCTCAACATCAAGACTTCATAAGCTCAAAATCTCCTCTCTCTCCACCACAAAATAATTTTACACAATTCCAAAATCAATGGGACTTTATAAGCTTGTAATGTGGTTTAGGGCTAGGCTAGCGAAAGAAAGGTCAAAAGAAGAATTCAAACATCTTGAGATAAGTGACTATAAGCATATCTTCCATCTTCCTTCACTTCACAACATTTTTTTTAAAAAAGCAACCACTCTCCGAAACTTGTTTCAAATTGAAATCTTTGTACTCCAAGTCTTATTGAGATAATTGAACTACATTTTTTTTTCTTTTTCTTTTGCTCATCATTTTTTTTTCATTTTTCTTGGCTTCGAAGTACAAGCTATTGAGAACATGATGCACCACTTATATTCCCCACACTAATTTTGTACCATCTTGCACATTTAGCAACCATCAAATACTTTCTACCAATGATTCATCAATTATCTCAAGATTTGGGTAATTCATGGTTTTTCAAATTGCTAAGGTTAAAGTCCATTGTGGGTTTCAAAAAGAAAATTCATATGGTTTTTCATTATAAGGCTCAAAGAGGGTGCAAATGGATTTATGTCATGGGTTGGCTTGAAAGGCTCAAACTCATTGAAAAGAATGCCCAAATAATCTTTCAAAAATGTGTGAAAACATCCAATTGTTTCAAGAGATTCAAAAATGAGTTCTAAAGTTTTTCAATAGAGAAAGAAAATACATGCCAACTTGCTACAAGATCCCCCAACAAAAGCATTCAAATCATTCCATAATCTCATGTGCATGAATTTTGTTTCCAAAAATTACTAGGAATTAAGCTTTAAAATGCAAATCAATCATCCACAAACATTGACCATAATTTCCTATCAAGCATATCACCAAAGCAACTTTTCTATCATTGGATCACACATTCACCATATGAGATAATTAATCAATCTAACTCAATTTTCAAACATTTAAACCACAAAATAGTCCAAATTTCCCAAAATTGAATTTCATGCCAAATTAGCCAAAAAGTTCAAAAATAAAAAATACCCTCACCCCCAAACTTAAAATTGACAGTGTCCTCACTGTCAAGAGGGAAAAACTGAGGGCCTTCTCTCCTGAGAAATTACATGAAAGGCTCAAAAATACCTGTAATCAATGAAGCATATATCAATCAAATCCACAAGCAACAAAGTGAAAGTTAGCTGTATCATATACAAATGGGCTAACTAAAATAGCAATTCACAATGTCAAGCATGTTCATTCCAATCAGGTAACAACAAAATGAGAGAGCATGGTAGTGCAAAGATCACAATTTGCCTAAAAGCATTGCCCAACCAAGAGTTGTCCAAAAGTCCTAAAAGTTCTAACACCCAAAGAGCAAGCTAGGACTAACAACTAAAAGCTAGCTACTCCCTATGACTATCATCACAACAAAACAATTAACCAGCTCCACTTGTTCATTTGCAACACGAACATCAGTATTGGTCTCCTCATTAGAAATATGAGGCATCAAATTTTATCCTCACATTTCCTGCAAACCAAAATAGAACAAGTCGACCACCAAAAACAAACAAGCAGTTAATCACAGGGAAAAGTAAGCACAATCCTAAAAACAAAACTAAAATCAAAATCTAAACCTAGAACCGATCCTAGAAGAAAGTAAAAGATTCCCCCAAAACAGCTTGCCATCACTCAATCATATTCAATGTCATCTCCCAAATATAATGCTTAGTCAAATTATCATGAAAATATTTAATTCAACCCCTAAATTACAATCTAAGTCCATTCATTCTCAGCCGGTTCAAGCCTAATTGCTGCAACACTCAATACTTCAACTATCTAACTTCCTAACCAAGGACAACAGCCCAGAATTCATCCTTCAAGCCAAATTAGATTGAAAAGTGTATATTTCCTTGTTTACAGTGAGTTCAAAGATGAATTTTATCCTTGTTCAAAAAGACTACATCCCAGAATAACCACAAAAATTAATTAACTTCACCCCTGTTTCATTTGAAATGTAGGGGCCAATCTGATTTCAATGTTAATTACCAATGTGCAGCCAAAGGTACCATGAAAAATTAGTAAAGGTGCCATGAAAAATTAGTAATTTAAGACTTTAGACACATCCTATTTCCATTCAAAGTAACCTCAAGATTATAGTCCATGCCATACATGCTCCCAAGTCCCAAACCAAATAGTTGCAACTTCAATCAATCACAAACATATATCCTGCTCAAAGTTCAGACTTTTAATATGCTATATCGATAGCACACAACAATGCTCAACCCGCCTAAAAGAAACAACTTCTAACCAGCCACAACAAGTTACATTTTCATATTTAATCTCACAGTATCAACCTCCTTGACAGCCCAAATTATCACCAGAAACAATCCAGAAGCAACATTCAACTCTGAAATTTATTTGCCTACACTAATCCTAACACAGAAACGAACAACTAAACAAGCAAAAGGGTCAGAAATTTCTTACCCAAAATGAGAACAATGAAGATGAGTCAGATAGAGAATTAAGGCTCAATATTTTGAATCCAAAGAATAGAGGAAGGACAAACACCCATAAGAATTACTGTGAGGAGAAGAACAACGGAGGACCAGAACAATGAAGGCGAGCAGCGACAGCTAGTAGTAGTGGAAAACGACAAACTCGATGGCAAGAGACGAAAAATTCGCGATCTGGACTCCATAGCCAAATAACAGAAAATGGAGAGTGACTAGGATACAAGAGGGTGATAATCATGGCGGATAAAAGCTTGAACGGCAGCAATCTTGGTTGTGGCCGAGCTATAAGATTTAGCGGCGGAGGATAGAGGTGTGAAGGTGTGAATAATCATGGTGAGGAAGGAAAGGGGATTGACGAAGAGTAGGGAAGCCACTAGAGGTTTGCCGCTTCTGGTGGCCGGTGGTGCTTGTCGGAGTGGACGAAGTGGTAGCCGGAGTAGGGCGGTGGCGGCTTGATGGTTAGCGATGATGGGGTTGGGGTGAGGCTTATGGTTGTGGTTTGAGGGAATAGGGGGTGGCGTGTGAATGAGGAAGATGAGGGAATTAGGTTAAGAATTTTTTTAATTTTGAATTTTTTGTTTTGAAAGGTGCACCGCACCCTAGTAATTTTTTAATAAGGTGTATTGAGCACCCTGAGATTTATTATTATAATAATATTCATTTTTTTTCTTTTTCACTGTTGGCTGCAGCCAATTCTCTGGCCTGGATGCCTTGGCCATAGCCAATAACTCTCTGCCTCGACCAGAATCAGCAACACAGCAACCAGCACCCCAAAAATTCAGCAATGCATAGATTATTTTTTAGCTTTTTCCTAGGTGCAAAACTTCCTCCAACACACCAAAAATAACATCTAATACCACAAATCATTCCAAAATCACACCAAGTCAATCTCCAAACTCAATTCCTCACCAAAATTCAGTCTTCCACATACATGAATTCACTGCAAAATGAGCAAAATCTTGCTGAATCTTGACAGCATATTTTTTTATATATCAGCACAAATTCCACACATTAAGAACATGATATCACACACAAAATTCTCAAGCACATCACACCCAAACAAATAAGTCAAGAGAGGTTTAAAACATCAATAAACAGCTGCAAATTCTCAATATATTTAGAACATCCCAATGCATTCACTGAACCATCCAACTCATAAATCAGTCCAAAATCATATCAAATCAATTCCCAAACACAAATATTCAACAACATTCAATAATCCATATACATGAATTCATTGCAACATTAGCAAAAGTCCTCAAAATTCTTGACATCACTTTTTTTTCATCAGCATTAATTGCAGTCAACAAGAACATGACAGCACATTTAAAATCCTCAAGCACATCAAATCAATCCCAAAATGCAATTTTTCACTCAAAATGAATTATCCATAGATCTGAACATATAGCAGCATGGTCAGAATTTTGTCCCAACTCTTGACAGCATTTTTCCTCAACAAAAACACCTGATATGCAGAATTTTGACAGCAAAATAACAACAGTAGTTCTCATCGCAGTTCAATCCAAAATCACATCAAATCAATTCCTAAGTGCAATTTTTCACAGGAGTTCTATCATTCACAAGTATGATCCTATTGTGCACTAATTCATGACAGCATTTTCCATCAATTACAGCCCCAAATATGCAGATTTATGACAGCATTTTCAACTCCCAAACAAACACACAAGTCCAGAAAATTTCAGAACACCAAGAGACTACTCACACAAGCTCAGATCAAGACAGATGCTTCATATGACAGATTTAAACCAGAAAAATCTTGATGAATGAAATACTTCCCTGAAAATGGCCTATATATCAGCTTCAACTGTTCCATTTCCTTCCAAGCATCGGGGTACCCCTTTCACCTACAAAAAGGAAAAGACCAAACATAAAACCTCTAAAACACTACATAAACATAAAAATAAGGTTGAGAACTTGGGTTGCCTCCCAAGAAGCACTTGGTTTAGAGTGTCCTCCAGCCTGACTCTTCAATCTTTCACATTGTTGTAGACAAGTAGAGAGTGGCCACTTGACGCTCCACATGTCCGCCCTAATAATGCTTCAACCGGTGACCATTCACTTTGAATTTTTCACCCTTTTCATTTTCTAGCTCCACAACACCAGAATTTGAGGCTTGAACAATGGTGAACGGCCCAGACCAACGGAATTTCAGTTTTCTTGAAAATAATTTGAGCTTGCAATTGTACAAGAGTACTCTTTGACCAGGATCAAAAGTCTTTGGAATAATTTTCTTGTCACTGCACATTTTATTCTTCTCTTAATAAGGCTTTTCATTCTCATAGGCATTGAGATGAAATTCCTCCAATTCATTGAGTTGAGGAAGTGATGGTTTCGATTCCAAGATTGGAGGTTCTTCAGTAGATGGCTTCAAAGAAGAGCTTAATGCATTGGACACACCTAATGGTTCAAAAAGTTTGAATCTTGCATGACCATAAGTGTCCATAGCACACATTTTCATTAATTCTTCATCATGAACATCTTCAACACCTTTTTCTCCTACCATCATTGCCTCTAAGGGATCTTTAATCAATGAAGCACAAAACTTCTCTTGATAGACAGAGTCAACTACATCCACAAAAGAACATTGAGGAGAATCATCTAAGATTTTCAAAGTGGTGTTCATGTTGAAACTCACTTGTTCATCATTGGCCCTCAAAGTGATTTCACCCTTCTCCACATAAATAAGGGTCCTAGTTGTAGCAAGAAATGGTCTCCCAAGTATCATAGGAATATTCCAATCCACCTCACAATCAATAAGAATAAAGTCAGATGGAAAAATGAACTTGTCTACTTTCACTAGGACATCTTCAATTATCCCTCTAAGATGAGAGACACTCCTATCAGTAAGGAGCAATGTAACCGTAGTAGGCCTTGCATCTCCCAAGCCTAGTTGATTAAAAATAGCAGAAGGCATCAAATTCACACTTGCTCCCAAATCACAAAGGGCTTTTCCTTGAAAGTTCTTGCCAATATTACATGGAATGTAGAAACTCCCTAGATCTTTCAACTTTGGTGGAAGCTTTCTTTGTAGGATAGCACTACAATCTTTAGTCAAAGCCACGATTTCAAATTCATTGAATCTCCTTTTCTTGGACAACACATCTTTCAAGAACTTTGCATATTTAGGCATTTGCTCAAGTGCCTCCGCAAAAGGAATATTGATATGCAATTGTTTGAACATTTCTAGAAATTTCTTGAATTGCCCATCTTCTTCTTTCTTCTTGAATCTTTGAGGAAATGGAAGTGGAGGCATATAAGCCAGAGGACCATTTGTCTTTGGCTTTGTCTCTTGCACTCTTTCTTTAACCACATCATCATTAGCCTTCTCAGCTTTCTTCTTTTGCTTACCCTCATCATCATCAACTAGTGGCTCTTCATCTCCTTCTCTTGCATCAAGAACAACATCATCTTGGACTTCTTTGCTCATTCCACTAGGATTAGGCACATTAGACAATTTCTTACCATTCCTTATAGTGATTGCCATGCGTTTCTCTTTACCATCCCTCTTTGGATTAGGTATTGTATCACTAGGGAGATTGCCTCTTGACATAGCATTTATTTGAGAGGCCAATTGCCCCATTTGCACTTCAAGATTCTTGATTGCCGTCTCGTGGAGAGAAATAGTGGATTTAGTCTCAATTCTTGTAGCTTCTTGATTAGCCAAGATTTGAGCAAGCATCTTTTCTGTTTTTGACTCTTCTTCCTTAATGGGAATTTGCCTTTGTTGAACATGAAAGCCCGGTGGATGAGTAGGCTTAACACCGGAGGAAGAAGGTTGATTCAAAGATTGGCCTTGATTCCAAGAGAAATTAGGATGGTTTCTCCACCTCGGATTGTATGTTTGAGAATATCGGTTGTTTTGAAACTTTCCCATGTAATTGACAGATTCAAAGGCCATATAAAGAGGACAATGATCCGGAAGATGAACATCATGGCATTGCTCACAAACAACTGGAGTAGTATGAATGGAGTGCACACTTTGAGAATTACCCTTATGCATTTGAGACTCCAACACATTAATAACCTTATTCAATGCAGAGAGAATAGTTGCAATTTGTGAAGAGGAAGGAGCATCTTCCTTGAGAGTTGTCAATGGTTGTGAAGTCCTCCTATCAGTGCCTTGAGAATTGTTAGCAGATAGTTGATCTAGAAGTCGAAACACTTCATTAACAGGGACATTTCTATACCCTCCATTTGTCATATAATCAACCATTGCCTTAGATTGAGGATTAAGGCGATTGCAGAAAATTTGGACTATCACCCATTTGTCTACCCCATGATTAGGGCATTGCTTCATCAACATTTTATACCTCTCCCATGCTGCATAGAGATGCTCGTCATGATGTTGTCTAAAGCTTAGAAATTCATCTTTTGCTTCCACAGACTTGTCATCAGAGAAATTGATAGATCCCTCTGGTAAGTTGTTGAACCACTCCCTAGCTTTGCCTTGGAGAGAAAAAGGGAACAACCGAAGTCTAAGAACATCATCAGGAACTTCATTTTGCTTGAAAGAACCACATACTTCCAAGAAGTACATCAAGTGCTTGTTGGCATCTTCATTGTAAAGCCCATGGAACATCCCATGTTAGAATCTTAAGTTTTGATGAAGACTGACCCATAAGGAACATAAGTAAATAAGAAAAAGTTACCTATGAATTTAAACGTGTAAAATCTGATTGGTAACATATCACCATTGCAAGAATAAAGATCCATCACTAATGAAAAATGATAACTTAGCAGAACAATAAGAATGAATATCTCTATCACTAAGTGAATCTCTATAGCTAATAGATAGAAAGGAATAGCAAGTGAAGACTTAGAAATAACAGAGTTGATATCTATCGCTAAGTCATTCACTATCGCTAAAGAAAGAATCTATCGCTAGAAGCTCATTGATAACCCAGCTAGCACAAAAATAAACTCCTTGAACTAATGAAATCAGCTAACGATAACAGGTCAAGCTATCGATAACAGAAGTGCTTCATATAATAATCATTCAGATAGCTAGTGCCTGAGAGCAAGAGTCAAATGAGCTAACATTGTTGCTAGCGCTAACAAGTTTAGCTATCGATGATAGGATACCTTGAAATACCTCAATACTCGTATCTGTATCCTTAAGGCTAATAAGCAATCAAGTAACTAGCGATAATTGGATTAGCTATCGATAGTAAAATACTTGTTGGTATGATATTGCTAGAACTTTAAGCATTGATCATTAGGGATGTATTAGCTATAATGCTCTTGTCTATCGATAGAGAATGCTTTCAATATAACATATATTAATTGTCTCTATCTCATTGAGCTAATGGACTATGCTTGCGATAACATCTGCTGTGCATTATATGATTATTTGTTCAGCTAACAGCATAAGTGCAGATCTCACACAATGAAGTTAGCGATAGCAGATCAAGCTAGCGCTACTGAAAAAGCTGCCAGAAGTACAATTCGTACAGATACACAGAACGCTGTGTCTATCTCTCTCCTAGCTCACCCTACGCAAGAAGTAGTTGAAGCAAGAGCAGATAGTTAAGCCCGATGAAGAAGCTGCATTAAATGCCAACGGCTATGAGCTCCCAACGACTAAATTCAAACGGCTTCTTGAAGATTGAACGCTAGGGAAAAATCTGAGAAGAGATATAAATACAGAACTGGAGCATTTATTTAAAGAGGAGGAAAAACCGAGAATTTTTATAAGTTCATTCATTGCTCTCTGTTTTCTGTATTTATTGTTTAGAGATTTTTATCTGTACTTAAGTGTTTATCAAAATCAGTTCATTAAGTGAACGTATTTATTGAAATCCTCTACTGTTTGAGGTTGTTCTGAAAGCTTGGTGCTGTAGAATAGGGATATTGCCTTACAGGTAGTAAGGGGGAGTGTTTAGAGAGATTCTAAAACTCTGTAAAGGTTGACAGGTGAACCTGTGCTCGTAAAACCTGTGGTCAGTGGAACCCAACAGAGTGTTGGAGAGATGGAAGTAGGCAGTGTTGGCCGAACCAGTATAAAGTCTGTGTTGTTTTAATTATTCCTAGATTTTTAAATAGCACAATTCAACCCCCTTCTTGTGCGATTGCCACTTTCATTTGGTATCAGAGCAAGGTCTTCTCTGTTTTAGATTCCAACGAATCAGAGAAGCAAAGATCTAAATGGCATCGCTTGAAAACATCCTCCCTGAAGGAAGCTCCATTAATAAGCCTCCTGGTTTTGATGGGAAGCATTATACTTTCTGGAAGTTAAAAATGAAGATCTACATCAAAGCCAACGGATACAAGCTCTGGAAAATCAGTGAAAAAGGAGATATTGTACCTAAAGACCCCATGGGTATCCCAAAGGCTGAGGATGAATACACAGATGAGGACATTGCTAATCTTGAGTTAAATAGCAAAGCAGTCCTCATGATCCAAAGTGCTCTCAGCCAAACAGAGTTCTTTAGAGTGAGTCACCTTGACTCTGCTAAAGAAATGTGGGAAGCACTGCAAATTGCTCATGAAGGGACTTCTGGAGTGAAAGATAGGCGTGTAGAAATGCTGGTGGAAGAGTTCCACAAGTTTGAAATGTCTGAGGATGAGAAGATAAGAGATCTGGAGATCAGATTTACTCATCTCATCAATAATCTTGCTGCTCTGGGAAGAAAAATTACAGAAAAAGAGCAGGTCAACAAAATTCTGAAAGTCCTGAAGGGAGACTGGCTCATGAAAGTCACAGTCATTCAAGAAATGCAAGGAGAATCAACTAAATCCATCACTGCTCTGTCTGGCAGCCTTGCTGAATATGAGCCAACTCTGATAGCTCAAAGAGAAGCTCAAGGAAATTTCAAGAAAAAATCTCTTGCTCTTGCTGCTTTAGAAAAAGATGAAATTAATGATGATGAGGAAGATCTTGATGAGGAGGACATAGCTCTTATGGCCAGAAAATTTAAAAAGTTCTTCAGAAGAAGAGAAAGATTTCAGAGGAGTGGTCCTAGCTTCAAAGACTCCGAGAAAGATAAAACTCCTGTATGCTTTGAATGCAAGAAGCCTGGTTACTTCAGAGCTGAGTGTCCCAGTCTTCAGAGATTAAAGGAGAAGGAGAAAAAGAAGAATTATGGAAAGAAAAAGGCTTATGTGTCATCCATCTGGGGTGATAGTTCTGATGAAGAAGCTAGCGATAGTGAGGAATGTGCCAACCTCTGCCTAGTTGCTCAAGAAGAGCAAAGTGATTCTGAGGTATCTGACTCTGAACCTTCTTATTCTAAACTTCAAAGTTTATACGATGAAATGCACATAGAATTAATGAAACTTGCTAAAGAAGTAGTCAGACTAAGAAGAGAAAACAAAGAACTTCAGAAAAACTCTTCACAAAAAGATTCTTCTTCTCTATCAATAGAAGAGGAGCTATCGCAAGCTCCCAGAAAAGAACTATCGATAGATGAGCCTCTATCGATAGTAATTCCTTCAATTTCTGAAAATTGCTCTAATTGTGAAAAATTATTGAAGGAAAAGGAAAAACTTTCGAATGTTTTAGAAAAATTTACAAAAGGCTCAGAAACCTTAAATGTGATTTTAAGCAATCAAAAAGTTTTTAGAGATAGAACTGGTATTGGATATGAGCCTAAACAAAAGTTTTCAAAAAGATGGGTTGAACCAAAGGTGAAGTCATACATGAAATATTTTAGAAAATCTTCTGAAAGTTCTTCACCATATAGTTTTTACAATTATTGTAATAAGAAAGGTCATACCCAGTCCATCTGTAATCATAGAAAATATGGCATAAGTAGCTCTTACAAGTGGGTTCCTAAAGGAACTCGTGTGCCTAAGGTTTTTACAAACTTAGAGCACAAGACTAACTTTAAAGGACCCAAGAAAGTTTGGGTACCTAAATCTGTGTAGTTTGTGCAGGTATGTCTTAAAGCATCCAGTAAAGGAAAATGGTATATTGATAGTGGATGCTCAAGACATATGACTGGAGACAGCGACAAAATCAACAATCTGGTGATAAAAGATGGAGCCAAAGTTAGCTTTGGTGGGAACCAAAGTGGAAAAATCACTGGAGTGGGTGAAGTAGGTCCAGTCAAGGATGTCTACCTAGTGGATGGTCTCTGCCACAACCTACTGAGTGTTAGCCAAAGTGCAGACCATGGTAACTGGGTAATTTTTGATTCAAATGAATGTCTTATTGTTGATAAAAATGATTTAGATATAAATAAATCCAGTCTGAAGTATAAGATAAAAGGAAATAGAAATGGAAACTTATACACTCTAGATTTATGCCAAAAGCTTGAAGAAAAATGCTTTATTTCAAATGATGAAAATTGTTGGTTATGGCATAAAAGATTAGCTCACGTGAACTTTTCTCAACTAGATAAATTAGTTAAGAAGGAGTTAGTCATAGGAATCCCCAGTTTTAAATCAAAGCATGATTTAATTTGTGAATCCTGTCAAAGAGGTAAACAGACAAAGTCCTCTTTTAAAATCAAGAAGACAGTCTCCACTAGTAGGCCATTGGAACTAATTCACATGGATCTAGTTGGGCCAGCAAGAGTGAAAAGTCTAGGAGGAAGCCTATACACTCTTGTAGTTGTGGATGACTACTTAAGATTTACCTGGACTATGTTTCTTTCCTCTAAGCATGAAACTTTTGATGCTTTTTGTGTGCTTGCTAAGAAATTGCAGAATGAGAACAGCACAAAGATCATAGCAATCAGGACTGACCATAGAGGAGAATTTGAGAACAAAGAGTTCATGGACCTGTGTGATGAGAATGGAATTGATCACAACTTCTCTGCCCCTCGTACTCCTCAACAAAATGGTGTTGTAGAGAGAAAGAACAGAGTGCTCACAGAAATGGCTAGAAGCATGCTGAACAAGAAACAAGTGCCTCAAATATTTTTGGGCAGATGCTATGAGTACAACTTGCTACATTTCTAACAGAGCCTACATCAGAAAGGGGATGGAGAAGACTCCATATGAGCTCTACAAGGGAAGGAAGCCTAATATCAGTCACTTGAGGATTTTTGGATCAAAATGCTACATCCACAACAATGGAAAGGTAAATTTAGGTAAATTCGATCCTAAATCTGATATTGGCATATTCATTGGGTATTCAAATAGAAGTAGAGCATATAGAGTTTATAATAAAAGAACTCAAACTGTTGAAGAATCTGTACATGTAGTATTTGATGAAACTCCTCAAGAAAAACAACAATCTGTTGATGAGGATGAAGACTTTTCAAAGTTTTTAAAACAGCCTCTATCGATAGCGCCTCAGCCACCGATAGCAAATCCTAAAAACAATGCTGAAAATAATCAGGATAAATCCAAAGATGATCTAGATGAAGCTAACGAGCCTCAATCTTCCATTAGACATCTTAAAAATCATTCTCCTGAACAGATTATTGGAGAAATTTCAAAAGGAGTTAAAACAAGAAGGAAACTTCAAAATGAAATGGAATTCTCTTGCTTTCTTTCTCAAATTGAACCAACTTGCATTGATGAAGCTCTTGCTGAATGTGACTGGATAGTTGCAATGCAGGAAGAACTTAATCAATTCAAAAGAAATCAAGTTTGGGATTTAGTACCTAGACCAAGAAATCATCCTATTATTGGTACTAAATGGGTTTTCAAAAACAAACTTGATGAAGTTGGACAAATTGTGAAAAATAAAGCCAGATTGGTTGCCAAAGGATATAACCAAGAAGAAGGCATTGATTATGAGGAAACTTTTGCTCCAGTTACAAGACTTGAAGCAATAAGGATTCTTCTAGCTTTTGCATCCATCAAAAATTTTAAACTTTATCAAATGGATGTTAAGAGTGCTTTTCTTAATGGATATATTAACGAAGAGGTGTATGTAGAACAACCTCCTGGTTTTGAAGAAAAGTCTAAGCCTGACCATGTTTTCAAACTTAACAAGGCTCTTTATGGTCTCAAACAATCACCAAGAGCTTGGTATGAGAGACTTAGCACTTTTCTGCTTGAAAAAGGATTTTCTAGAGGAAAATCAGATACTACATTATTTATCATGCACAAAAATAATCACATGCTTATAGTTCAAATTTATGTTGATGACATTATTTTTGGTGCAACTAATGAAACTCTTTGTGAAGATTTTGCTAAGACAATGCAAGGAGAATTTAAAATGTCCATGATGGGAGAATTAACATTCTTCCTTGGTCTGCAAATAAAGCAAAAGAAGGATGGCATCTTCATATCCCAAACCAAATATTGCAAAGAAATTCTCAACAAATTTGGGATGGATCTATCCAAAGAAGGGGACACTCCCATGAGTACCTCTACCAAGTTAGATGCAGATGTTCCAGGCAAAGAAGTAAATCAATCTCATTAAAGAGGAATCATTGGTTCTTTACTTTATTTAACTGCTAGTAGACCTGACATCCAATTTAGTGTAGGGGTATGCGCTAGATATCAAACAAATCCTAAAGAATCTCATCTAACAAATGTAAAAAGGATTTTACGTTATTTACAAGGGACTCAAGAGCTTGGACTGTGGTATCCCAAGGGAACTCAAGAGTACCTTCTTGCCTATTCTGACTCTGACCATGCAGGTTATAAATCAGATAGAAAAAGCACGAGTGGTCAATGTCAATTTCTTGGTAACTGTTTAATCACTTGGGCAAGCAAGAAGCAAAATTGTGTTTCTCTTTCATCCACAGAGGCAGAATACATTGCAGCAGCAAGTTGTTGTACTCAAGTCTTATGGCTTAGGCAGCATCTAAGAGATCTGGGTTTGAATTTTTCGAAAGTACCCATTCTCTGTGACAACACCAGCACAATAAGCTTGGCCAAAAATCCAGTTCAACATTCCAGAACCAAGCATATTGATGTGAGACATCACTTCTTGAGAGATCACATTCAGAAGAAGGATGTCAAGGTGGAATTTATATCAACTCACCTGCAACTTGCTGATATATTCACCAAGCCTCTTGAGCCTGATCAATTTCTATATATCAGAAGAGAGCTAGGAATAGTAAATCCAAATGAATTGTGAATATTATTATAATTCTTAATTTGTTCTATTGATTATTCATATGAATTATTGTTAACTTAGGCATCGGAGTGCCAAATCTTAAGTTTTTTGCAGGACTGACCAATCGATAGTGAGTTTCACTATCGCTATTGTAACACCTACTTCTAGGACTCATTCCCAAGCCTAATAATCTTTGGGAATCATATTCAAGCTCATATGGGACTTAGAACATCAAAACCACAACTTTTAAAACTTTTCTTTATTTCTGGAAAAATGCTGAAAATGCGGAACTTTTCCAGCAACTTTGAAACATCATAACTAATTGTAGAAAAATGGTTTTGACTTGGTTCAAGTCTCAAATTAAAGCTTGAAGAGTCCTCTTTCTGGGAAAAATATCAAACATAATATGAATCAACCTAGGTGATACAGATATTTGATTTTCCCAACCTGCCTTCGTTTTCACGCCCAGAAATATTGGCCTTCTTGCGTGATTTTTAACTTAAGCTACATAACTCCAATTTACTTCGTTTTTGGGTTTCCAAAAAGCCCTACATGTCTATTATTTTACATAAAAATTCCAAAGCTAAAGGAATTCATATTCTATCTCGAATAATATCAACAATAGACATTGCACAGAATGGAACCCAGAAAACAGCATTTCATTTGCATGAATTAAAACTTGTTCTTAATGACCAAGAATGACCATATACATACATAAATCCAAAAGGATAACATAATAACAGCATAATTAAAAGCATCCCAACAATATTACAGATTTATCATGAGTTCAAAGATGCATAATAAAAACAAGAACATTGAATTCTTCATCTTGACTAGGCTAGCTTCTTCTCTTTCTCCTTTGATGAACTTGCTCCTAAAATGGTTTAGATTTGGGGGGGTGAGATTTTGGGGAAAATCTCAGCAGCACAATACTCAACAAACAACCATGCAAGTTTAACATTGGACAAGATATGGCAATACCAATAACTTATACATGTGAGCATTTATGTTCTTAAATAATAACATATGGCCATAGCATTATAAGAAACACATAATCACTTCAAACATGATTCATCAAGGCAGCCAAATACCACATCACAATATTGAAACAATGCTGGAAATGTAAGAGAGTAAGCACTACCTTAAAGCTTTACAACTTCTCTTGGAGTCCCAACCTTCAAGGTTCCTCAAGAACACTCAAGAACACTCAAAAATACTCAAGAACACTCCTCTTTCTCTCACTTTCTTTGGGGCTACGAATTTTGGTGTGTAGAATGGAATGGAAGAGGTCTTATTTATAGGGGAAATGAGGGCAAGGATCAAGCCACTTCACCTAATGCTCCACCTAATTTCTTTACCTAATGCTCATGCCTTCCTTTCTTTACCTAATGTTCATACCTTCCTTTCTATACCTTCCTTTCTTTACCTAATGCTCTTACCTTCCTTTCTTTACCTAATGTTCATACCTTCCTTTCTTTACCTAATGTTCTTACCTTCCTTTCTTTACCTAATGTTCATACCTTCCTTTCTTTACCTAATGTTCATACCTTCCTTTCTTTACCTAATGTTCATACCTTCCTTTTTTTACCTAATGGTCTACTTGTGGCTAATTGGGAAAGGAAAAGAGACTTCTTTCTCCTATCATGCATGAGTCATGATGACATTACTCACAAGAATTTCCACTTATGATTTTCTTATTTCTTTCTAATATAATTTTATGCTTACACATATACAATTCCTTTTTTATTTATTATTTGCAAAATAATTCTTCTTCATGGGCTAAGGTCTTTATCTAGTCCATTTTCTAAGCCCAACATAAGCTCCATAAGGGAAAGTTACTACTTCTCATGGGCTAAGGTGTAACACTCCTTCTAAGCAAATAATACCATGCAAAATTCTACTAAATTATTATAAATTCTTCTCAATGTTTTATGAGAATTCTTAGGGAAGATTATCAACAAATATTTAAACTTCATCATGCTTTAAACTAATGCCTATGAAATGTAATTTCCAAGCTAATAAAAATTGGGACGTTACATTTCTACCCTCCTAAAAAAATTTCGTCCTCGAAATTTAACACATACCTTAACTAAACATCTCGGGATATTTTTCTTTCATAGCATCTTCCATTTCCCACGTAGCTTCTTCAGCGGATGACCCTTTCCAGACAACCTTGACTAGCGGAATGCTCTTATTCCTCAGCTGCTTGACCTTGGAATCTATGATTCGCTCAGGTCTTACTTCAAAAGACAAGTTGTCTCGGAGAGCAATGTCCTCATATTCTATGACATGTGCTGGATCCGACTGATACTTCTTTATTTGGGAGACACGAAAGACATCATGAATCTTGCTTAAATTAGGAGGTAAGGCTATTTTATAAGCTACAGGACCAACCTTCGAAAGAATTTGGAATGGTCCTATATACTTAGGACTTAGCTTCCTTGACTTAAGAACTCTACCTATACTGGTCGTGGGAGATACCTTTAGAAAAACATGATCCCCGACTTCAAACTCTAATGGCCTTCTTCTTTTGTCTGCATAACTCTTCTGCCTGCTTTGAGCTACTTGAAGCTTTTGCTTGATCATCTCGATCTGCTGAGAGGTTCTATCTACCAATTCAGGACCTAACATACTTCTTTCTTTCAACTCTGTCCAACAAAGTGGAGATCTACACTTTCTACCATAGAGTGCCTCATATGGAGCCATCTGAATGCTCGTATGGTAGCTATTATTGTAAGCAAACTCTATCAGAGGTAAGTGTGAATCCCAGCTGCCCTTAAGCTCCAACACGCACGATCGCAGCATATCTTCTAGCGTCTAAATGGTTCGCTCCGTTTGACCGTCGGTCTGCGGGTGATATGCCGTGCTAAACCTTAACCTTGTACCCATCGCCTTCTGCAATGATGTCCAAAATCCAGATGTAAATCTCGGATCTCTGTCTGATACGATACTCATCGGCACCCCATGCAATCTAACGACCTCCTTTACATATAACTCTGCTAGCTTATCTAAGGTATGGGTTGCTTTGATCGGCAAAAAGTGAGCTGACTTGGTTAGTCGGTCCACTATTACCCATATAGCATTACTTCCTGAAGGCACTACAGGTAATCCCATAACAAAGTCCATAGATATGCTTTCCCATTTCCATTCTGGGATATCCAAAGATTGCAAAGTTCCTGCCGGCTTCTGATGCTCTATCTTTACCTTCTAGCACGTCAAACACTGAGCAACGTACTGAGTTACTTCCCTCTTCATGCCAGGCCACCAAAACATTCCTTTGAGCTCCTGGTACATCTTCGTGATGCCTGGATGAATGGTATACTTGCTCTTGTGCGCTTCATCAAGAATCTTCTTCCGAAGTTCAGGCTTTGGAGGAATATAAATCCTCTTCCGAAACCTTACTATACCATCATCTGAGATCTCGAATCCTGGTGTGTCTTTATTCTTAAATTTACTCTTCATTGTCTCTGCATAAGGGTCTTGAAGTTGCGCTTCCTTGATTTGATCTCCTAACTCCCATCCTATGCGCGTTTCCACTATTCTCATACTCTTAACTTGCACGCTATAGGTTAGGTTAAAATCTCTAAACTTCTCTAGCAACTCTTGCTCTTTGATCATCAAGCTGAAAGCTTGAATAACCTTCCTACTAAGGGCATCAGCTACTACGTTTGCTTTCCCTGGATGATACTTCAACGTATACTCATAATCCTTGAGAAGCTCCATCCATCTTCTTTGCCTCATGTTCAACTCCTTTTGATCGGATAGATACTTGAGACTCTTGTGGTCACAGAATATCTCTACGGGAACTCCGTATAGATAATGCCTCCATATTTTGAGAGCGTACACTACTGCTGCTAACTCCAAGTCATGCGTAGGGTAGTTCTCCTCATGAGTCTTCAGCTGTCGAGAGGCATATGCTACAACCTTTCCTTGCTGCATCAATACACAGCCCAATCCGTGCTTGCTAGCATCACTATAGATCACATAGGACTGAGATGGATCTGGGATAGTAAGTACTGGTGTTGAGGTTAGCCTTCTCTTCAGCTCCTGGAAGCCCTGCTCACACTTCTCGTCCCACAAGAATGGCTGGTTCTTTCTTGTAAGCTTTGTCATTGGCAAGGCAATTCGAGAAAAGTCTTGAATAAACCTTCTGTAGTAACCCGCTAAACCAAGGAAACTCCTGATCTCTGTCACTGTCTTCGGTCTCTTTCATTCTAGGACTGCTTCTACCTTACTAGGATCTACTGCGACTTCATCTTGAGAGATCACATGTCCTAAGAATCTGACCTCTGTGAGCCAAAACTCACATTTACTAAGTTTAGCGAACAACTTCTTCTCTCTCAGAATGCTTAAGACAATTCTCAAGTGCCTTTCGTGCTCCTCGGCTGATTTGGAGTAGACTAGGATATCGTCAATGAAGACTACAACAAACTGATCCAAATGCTGCCTGAAGATCCTATTCATGTAATCCATGAATATAGCAGGTGCGTTGGTCAATCCAAATGGCATCACTAGGAACTCATAATGCCCATATCTTGTTCTGAATGCCGTCTTAGGAATATCTTCAGCTTTCACTCTTAACTGATGATATCCTGATCTAAGATCTATCTTGGAGAAAATCTTAGCACCAGCTAATTGATCCAATAAATCATCTATTCTTGGCAAGGGATACTTATTCTTAATTGTCACTTTGTTAAGCTCCCTATAATCTATGCACAATCTAAGGCTCCCATCCTTCTTCTTAACAAATAGCACTGGAGCACCCCAAGGGGATACGCTTGGCCTGATCAAACCCCTGTCCAACAGCTCTTTGATTTGTGCTTTCAGCTCAGCCATCTCGCTTGGAGCCATCCGATAAGGTGCCTTTGATATTGGCCTTGCTCCTGGCACAATATCGATTGTGAACTCTAATTCCCGTTGAGGCGGAATTCCGCTTATCTCCTTAGGGAAAATGTCAGGAAATTCCCTTATCACAGGGACATCTTTAATCTTCTCTTCTTCATCTACTTGTACTGAGAAAAATACTATGAATCCTTGGCATCGTCCTTCTAAATATCCCTCTGTCCTTGAGGTAGTTATGAAATTTAACTTAATCTTGCTACGATTCTCTATCTTACGAAGGGGAGTGATGATTGTCTTATTCTTACAATCAAGGACTATACTATTCGTAGCCATCCAGTTCAATCCAATGACTACATCTATGTCAGGGAATGGCAGGCATATTAAGTCTAGTGTGCTACTGCAGTGTTTGTACTGGACTATGCATCCTAGGCAAACACAGGAGGTCCTAACCTTTGCTTCTGTTGGCGTGGTAACATTTAAGTCATAAGGTTGTCTACAAATTTCTAGACCTAGTCTCCAAGCACAATCATATGATATGAACGAATGACTAGCACCCGAATCAAACAATGCATTTACAAGGAATTGATTGATCTTGATCATACCTTGTATCATCTCTGGCGACTGGAGAGCTTCATTATGGGTTAATGCATAAACCCTTCCTTGAACTTGAGGTCTAGAGCTGCCTTCCTCCTGATTGCACTCTCTTGCATAATGTCCAGGCTTACCACACTTGTAGCAGACATTCTTCCCAGCTAAACATGGTCTGTCACCATGGTTCTTGCCACACTGATTGCATCCTGAAACTATTGGACCCTTGTGTCCATTAGTTCCTCCTTGACGGCCTGACTTCTTAAACTTCTTACTCCAAGGCTTCTTTCCTTTCTTCCAATTGGAAGTTCCCTCCTCAGCTTGCTTGCCCATCTTCGAGTGCTCCTGACTTGCTCCTCGATGATTCAAGCTATACTCAGTAATCCTACAAACCTCAACTAGCTTGTTAAAGGTTCGTATCTGCATTGGGGCAACTCTCTCTTTCATAATCGAAGTTAATCCTCTTTCCAGCTTCTCTGTATTCCACCTTTCATCATCAACTTGCTGCAGATAAGTTGAATACCTTGACAGACTAATATGCTTGGCCAAGTACTCATCAAATGGCTCGCTATTTCCTTGACAAAGCGTGAGGAATTCTGCTTCCTTTTGATCCCGAACAGACCTTGGAAAATACTTCTCATTGAACTGCTCCATGAACACTTCCCAAGTGATGGCAATTCCTCTTGCTCTCAGGATCATCTCCGTATTCCTCCACCAGCGATCAGCTTCTTTTTCCAACTTGAAAATTTCCATTTGAGCTCTTATCTCTGAACTACAGTTTAAGACTTTGAAAATCTTCTCAAGTCTCATGACCCAGTCTTCAGCATTTTGAACATTGAATGTTCCATCAAATGATGGCGGATGATGCTTGCAAAACTTTGCAATAAGCTGGCCCTCTTGATTAACTACGATCTCAGGCTGTTGAATTCCATTGGCGCCTTGCTCTCGCTCTTGCCTTTCTCTTGCCAGGTCCTCTTGCAGCTGCTCAATCAATCTCTGCTGTTGATCTAAGCGATTCAACATTATTCCCATAGGGTCATTTGGAGGCCTCTCATCGTTTCCACGATCCCTATGATTCGGTGTTCTCCTAGTATTCACCATCTCTTAACTCTTAAGGGGTTGATTATCTGCGTAGAGGAATTATTTTTCTTAGCGCAAATTTTAAACATAACTTCTCTTAAACATATTCTTTAAATATAACTTTTGGCAAATAAGAAAGGAACTTTTCATTTCATCATACTACCTAAGATTAAGACTAACTAGCTTGGTACTAACATATTAAATTGGACACTATCCTCTCCTGGATCACATTCTTTGATCGGCTTTGAAGATGATGCCTCCTTATCATTCTCCAATGAGGGGGCTTTCCAAAAATTCTTTAACTTACAAGCTAGCATCTCAACTCCCATTGGCTCTTTCTTCTTCCTCTTCAAGCTCATACTCTATGGGGTCCTCTTCTTCTTCTTCTAGAAGCATATAACCAAGTCCAGCATTCATCCTTATCCAGTCTTCGGCAGTTGGGAGTGCTTCCCTCCTTTCATTGAGAGCTACTATGGGCGATCATCCTCCTAGAGATAGGTTCGGGCCTCTTTCTTCTTGAAAGCTTGCTTCTCCGCTTAATGGGTCAAGCCTCTGCCCATAACCTGCCCTTATCATGGCTTCTTGAGTTGCTCTAGGAATCATGCGTCCTTGTTCAATTAAAGACCTTGCATACGCCCATTCGTCATCTACTTCATCATTTCTTCTAATGCTCTCCCTTGAGTGAAGCTCTTGAGGCTACATCGTCTCCTCATCCTCAATTATCCAACCACCTAAACCTTGCCTAGCTCTAGCTTGGTTATGACTTCCAATTCCTTCCGGCCATGTCCTATGCGCCGATACTCTTCTAACCCTTTTTATGGATGGTCGGAATTGCTCTAGGTAGCCAACACTTTCTACCGAGTCATTTTCCGATTCATATCCTTGGGTTGAGCCAATATTACTTTCGGATGTCATATTTGATAATCCTGAAAGTATAACCCCAAAGCTTGCTATGAACTCTAGAGGATAATATGACTAAGTCACTTATTAAGGGTTCTAAGAGATATGTTCGATTTCTAAGTTTTCCAGAACCATTGCTCTGATACCAAAAAGTGTAACACCTACTTCTAGGACTCATTCCCAAGCCTAATAATCTTTGGGAATCATATTCAAGCTCATATGGGACTTAGAACATCAAAACCACAACTTTTAAAACTTTTCTTTATTTCTGGAAAAATGCTGAAAATGCGGAACTTTTCCAGCAACTTTGAAACATCATAACTAATTGTAGAAAAATGGTTTTGACTTGGTTCAAGTCTCAAATTAAAGCTTGAAGAGTCCTCTTTCTGGGAAAAATATCAAACATAATATGCATCAACCTAGGTGATACAGATATTTGATTTTCCCAACCTGCCTTCGTTTTCACGCCCAGGAATATTGGCCTTCTTGCGTGATTTTTAGCTTAAGCTACATAACTCCAATTTACTTCGTTTTTGGGTTTCCAAAAAGCCCTACATGTCTATTATTTTACATAAAAATTCCAAAGCTAAAGGAATTCATCTTCTATCTCGAATAATATCAACAATAGACATTGCACAGAATGGAACCCAGAAAACAGCATTTCATTTGCATGAATTAAAACTTGTTCTTAATGGCCAAGAATGACCATATACATACATAAATCCAAAAGGATAACATAATAACAGCATAATTAAAAGCATCCCAACAATATTACAGATTTATCATGAGTTCAAAGATGCATAACAAAAACAAGAACATTGAATTCTTCATCTTGACTAGGCTAGCTTCTTCTCTTTCTCCTTTGATGAACTTGCTCCTAAAATGGTTTAGATTTGGGGGGGTGATATTTTGGGGAAAATCTCAGCAGCACAATACTCAACAAACAACAATGCAAGTTTAACATTGGACAAGATATGGCAATACCAATAACTTATACATATGAGCATTTATGTTCTTAAATAATAACATATGGCCATAGCATTATAAGAAACACATAATCACTTCAAACATGATTCATCAAGGCAGCCAAATACCACATCACAATATTGAAACAATGCTGGAAATGTAAGAGAGTAAGCACTACCTTAAAGCTTTACAACTTCTCTTGGAGTCCCAACCTTCAAGGTTCCTCAAGAACACTCAAGAACACTCAAAAATACTCAAAAATACTCAAGAACACTCCTCTTTCTCTCACTTTCTTTGGGGCTACGAATTTTGGTGTGTAGAATGGAATGGAAGAGGTCTTATTTATAGGGGAAATGAGGGCAAGGATCAAGCCACTTCACCTAATGCTCCACCTAATTTCTTTACCTAATGCTCATGCCTTCCTTTCTTTACCTAATGCTCATACCTTCCTTTCTATACCTTCCTTTCTTTACCTAATGCTCTTACCTTCCTTTCTTTACCTAATGTTCATACCTTCCTTTCTTTACCTAATGTTCATACCTTCCTTTCTTTACCTAATGTTCTTACCTTCCTTTCTTTACCTAATGTTCATACCTTCCTTTCTTTACCTAATGGTCTACTTGTGGCTAATTGGGAAAGGAAAAGAGACTTCTTTCTCCTATCATACATGAGTCATGATGACATTACTCACAAGAATTTCCACTTATGATTTTCTTATTTCTTTCTAATATAATTTATGCTTACACATATACAATTCCTTTTTTATTTATTATTTGCAACATAATTCTTCTTCATGGGCTAAGGTCTTTATCTAGTCCATTTTCTAAGCCCAACATAAGCTCCATAAGGGAAAGTTACTACTTCTCATGGGCTAAGGTGTAACACTCCTTCTAAGCAAATAATACCATGCAAAATTCTACTAAATTATTATAAATTCTTCTCAATGTTTTATGAGAATTCTTAGGGAAGATTATCAACAAATATTTAAACTTCATCATGCTTTAAACTAATGCCTATGAAATGTAATTTCCAAGCTAATAAAAATTGGGACGTTACAGCTATCATATGCAGAACAAAGCTAAGATTGAGCTAAGATTGCCATTGCTAGCCTAAAAGATTATCGATAGCAAAGTCAGCTATCGATAGATAAAACTTGGAAGGAGGAATTGATGACTATTACTCAGCGACTAATAGTAGCGGTTCTTGCAGAACCGCTACTAAAATGAACAGTTTAAAAAGGCTCGTGCCTTTTCAGAGAAAAGGCACGAGCTTTTTGAGAAAGAAAGTGACCTGACGTGACTTCGACTAGAAAAAAGAGATCAAAATCACGGTGAAAAAGGGCGATCGCAATAAGAGGCCTATGACCGATGAACAAAGGGAAGCTGAGGAGCGGCTACGTAAGGAACTGGCTGAGCAGGCCGAGAGGGATCGTATAGAACAAGAGCGCATCCGTGTGCAGAACGATCCGATTCCAGAAGATGTAATCAACGCATTCTGGAGCGGGGGAGAGGACTTCGACGAGACTGGAGGAGGAGCGGATTTTGAGGATATGGAACGTTGGTTGGACGGTGAGGAATTTGACGAGGCAGGGCACCCTAAACGATCCTCCGGAAGGTCCACCGGTTACGAAGTACAAGTTCAGGGTAAGTAAATTCAATTTTTATTGTTTTTATGAGATAATTATAATTTTTTATCGCTCATTAAATTGAAATTGTTGCCTAAATTTTACAGACCCTTCTGGTAGCATAAGTGAGAAGAGGTTGATGATGCAAGATGCGATGAACCTTCCGAGCGGGCACAGAGTTATAGTTGAGTGGGACGACTTGACCAAATTACCGGTTGGACAAGGGGGGCAACTGTACTCGAGGTTCGTCGGGGGTGTAGGCCAGAATTATCAGCGATTTCTGATTGACGCTTTGGACTGGAGGAAGATTGACGCGAACGTTTGACGAAATTGTTAAGGTTTGTTGAATTAACTTTGACCTTATTTATTGTTTATTATTTATTATTATTAGAATGTCATTTTAATTAATACTATAAGAAATATTCTTGTTATTATGTATTGTTTATTATTTATTATTTATTATTTCTTTTCTGTTATTATTTGAATTTGATTTTAATAAATATTATAGGAAATATATTTATTATTTCTTATTTCTTTTCTGTTATTATTTGAATTTGATTTTAATAAATATTATAGGAAATGTATTTATTATTTCTTATTTGTTTTATGTTATTATTGGAATTTGTTATTATTTATTAATTTCTAATTAAACATACTTAAATTTAATATTTTACAGAGGAAGTTTGATGTGAGGGACAGCCGCAAGAATTGGACAGAATCAAAGATGGGGGACGGTTGGAAGAACAAGCGGTTGGATATGTTCAAAGAAAGAGATCGGGGTGGGAGTAGGCCGCTTCAGGAGTTGGTCGATGATGTCCCTGGTGGCGTCCCTGCGGATGCGTGGGAGAGATATGTGGGTTGGAGGAGGGGAGACATTGGGAAGGTATAATGAATAATATTATTGAATTGATATTGAAATATCATATTGAAAAAATATTTTTGTATTACTGATGATTATTTAATATTATTTTATGTTAACAGAAGAGGTCGCAACAAGGTCTTGCCGCGAAGGCCCATCAGAAGGTTCATCATACGGCTGGGACGAAGCCGTTTTCGGTTGGGTACAAAGAGATGGTATGAAGGAATGAAGTTTCATTGTTTGATTTAAAAATAATTTATCTTTATATATTAATAACTGTTTGTATCTTAATTTTCAGGAGGAAGAGGCTGCGAAGAAAGGGCAGAAGGCTACCTACGGTCGTTTCTACCAAATAAAGCACAGACACGCCGACGGGAGCCCAACATCCAGGGAGGCTGAGGAGCAAATTGTAAAATTTTTATTTATTTATTTATTTTTATATTATTATATTTTTAATAACAACGACATCAAAGTAAAATTGTTAATATGTTTGTGTGTGCAGGCTAGGATTGAGGCTGCGGAGAGAGAGATCGCCGAGTCGCAGGGCGACAATGTAGACCCCACTGCCTCGCTAAGGGCTGCCCTAGGGACTCAAGAGCACCCTGGCCGAGTTCGCGGGATGGGATTCGGAGCCCGACCTACGGTGGTGTACGGCAGGTCAGGCGACCCAGGCAGCGCCCAGTCTACCGCTTCGAGCCAACCATCAACAAGTGGCCCTATTAGGGGAGATGCAGAGTTTGAGGCTCAAATGAGGGAGAGACTCACTCATGAGATTACGGAACGGGTGACTGATCAGGTGTACGACCGACTGGACTCCTGGGTGCACGACGCCAATAGCACGTTGGAACGGATACAGCGGATGTTCGACCCGGATCGATCTCCTTTGCGAGTACCACTACCTCCACGTCCACCGAAGCACCCTCGCAACCGTTCTCCGGAGCATCAAGACGACGATCAGCCTCCTGCGGCGTAGCTCTAGGGTCTTTTTTTATTAGAATGTTTTTTATTTCAGGATTTCAGTTGAACATTTTTATATTTAAATGTTTGCTAATTTGAATATTAGTTGTTTAAACATTTCATATCTTTAATGTTGCATAATTTTGTTAGTTGTTATTATCTGATTTTATTTTTTACTTTACAAATGGCGATAATTTTTTTCTTATATAGTATTTGAAATGTCCGCCTCGCTCTATTAATGATGCTCTAATTTTTTCTTACATTTCATTTCATATCTTTAATGTTGCATAATTTTTCATATCTTTAATGATGCTCTATTCCCGGAATTTGCCAGTGACCCGAGAAATGTCTGCCTCGCTCTCGCCTCAGATGGGTTCAATCCGTTCGGGAATCTTAGCACTACGTACAGTATATGGCCTGTGGTATTGATACCGTACAACTTACCCCCTTGGATGTGTATGAAAAAGAGCTCATTCATTCTTTCGATGATTATTCCGGGGAAGAAAGCTCCTGGAAACGATATAGATGTCTACCTTCAACCGTTGATACAGGAGTTGAAGGAACTTTGGACCAACGGAGTTGAGACGTATGACGCTTACAGTAAGACTCTCTTCACACTCCGTGCGTCATTGACGTGGACAGTGAGCGATTTTCCCGGACTTGGCACATTGTCTGGTTGGAACGTGCATACAGGCAGAGCTTGTCCCAACTGCAACTTTGACCAAGACTCGGTCCGCCTTCCTCACAGTTGCAAGTGGTGCTTCATGGGTCATCGGCGGTTCCTTCCTGGAGGTCATAGGTTCCGGCTGCAGAAGATTAGATTTAGCGGATCGCAGGAAATGAGGGATCCTCCTACGTTTTTGTCTGGCGCAGATATTCTTCAACAGCTTGAAGATGTTCACGTAGAGTTCGGGAAGACAGACGGCGTTCAGCCTGGGGGAAAAAGGGGACGCGGCCAGTCCCAGGGGGAAAACGTGCAGCAATGGCGAAAGAAGAGCATTTTCTTCGAGCTCCCCTACTGGAAATCTAATCTACTTCGCCACTGTCTTGATGTCATGCACATCGAAAAAAATGTGTGTGACAATATTTTGTACACTTACTCAACGAGTCTGGAAAGTCCAAGGACCATCTTCAAGCAAGGAAAGATCTGATGGCGATGGGAATACGTGAAGACGCATGGCCGGATGAGAATGACAAGTTTTCCCCAGCCTCATTCACACTGACAAGAGCCAACAAGGAAGTCTTCCTCTCCACACTTAAGGACATCAAAGTCCCTGATGGTTATTCAAGCAACATCTCAAGATGTGTGGACATGCACTCTAAGAAGATTGCCGGGTTGAAAACCCATGACTGCCACGTTTTGCTCCAGCAATTCCTACCTCTGGCAATTAAAAGCACATTGCCCCCGGAGGTGTCTAATGTTTTGGTTCAACTCAGTTCTTTCTACCGACGGTTGTGCGCAAAAGTTTTGGACAAAGCAGAGCTGGATCAATTGCAGGAAAAAATTGTTCTAACGCTCTGTCATATGGAGATGATATTTCCCCCGTCTTTCTTCACGGTCATGGTCCATCTCACTGTACACCTCGTTCAAGACGCAAAGATGGGCGGCCCTGTTCAATACCGCTGGATGTATCCCATAGAGAGGTCCGTTGATTCATTTTTCCAGTGGTTTCATGATTTTGTTTCAGTTACCTGATTGTACTTGTAATTACAGATACTTGGGGAAATTGAAGTCGTATGTGAGGAACAAAGCATCTCTAGAGGGTTCTATAGCAGAGGGTTATTCTGGTGACGAGGTGTTAACATATTGTTCGCGCTATTTTGATGATGACATCGAGACTTCATTCAACCGCCCTCCTCGTGTCGATGACAGCCCCACCAATGTCCAGTCACCTTCCAACACATTATTCCCGCTAGTCGGAAAGCCAGTTGGAGGAAGTCAGTATTACAGGCTCACCCCACTGAGAGGTTGTAAGCACACAGACATGTCTTGACAAATTGCCCTCAAGTGGAGCCCTACATTCAGTAAGAATTCTAACACTATATACACGTATCATGTTATTTTTTTATTTCAAAACCACATAACCCTCTGATATGTTCCATTGGAATTTAGGGATTTCCGCCGCTATGTTAAACGCCAACTACGAAGCCGGACAAGGTCATCTGCGGAGGTGGATAAAAAGGTCCATCGAGAGTTTCCGGATTGGTTTGCACAGAGGATACTTAATGACAACAATCCCCATGCGCCTGATATGATAAATCTAGCAACCGGTCCACTCGACCATGTCAGGAGATATACGGCATACAACGTCAACGGCTTCAAGTTCTGCACCATTGCAAGGGATGAAGGTTCTCTCACCCAGAATTCCGGAGTCTTTGGCACATTCGGGACAAGGAGTTATGCCAGCTCACGGGATACAGACATGCGATTTGGAGGCGTATCATACTATGGAAAGCTCGTGGACATCATCGAGCTTAACTATCAAGGTCATTTCACCGTGCCTCTCTTCAACTGCATGTGGGCAGACACCAGAACTTCTCGAGGCATTACATTGGACAGCTTAGGCATCACGTCCGTAAATTTCTCGAGGCTCATTCACACAGGGGAAATGGCAGATGATGAGCCGTATATTCTTGCCTCACAGGCGCAGCAAGTATACTATGTGGAAGATCGGACACACAAAGATTGGCACATGGTGATTCATATGAAGCCGCGTGACCTCTACGACATGGGTGACGAAGATGATGTGGAACTAGGCAGCCAACATTTTGAACCTGAAAACTTCGACAATCTCATTTCTGAAGAAGACGGTCATTTACAAGTAGTTAGGTGAGGATTTTCACTACAAATAATTTAAACAAATTTCAACACCTTTAGCAATAGAAATTTATATATTTGTTTATGTTCTTTTTAAGCAGGAGCAAGAAGAAGATGATTGAAGCAGCCAACCATAATTATTTTTCAGTTTACAAAATTTTCATAAAAATTTGTATCAAATGTTCATATATCATATTTTTTTTAATGTAGGTTGAGCTTTTTTTTAATTAAAGACATCTAGTAGCGGTTTTAGAACCGCTACTAATTCTGCGGAAAACAATTAGTGGCGGTTCTAGAACCGCTGCCGAAACCGCTACTAAATCCCGCACAAACCACTATAAATATCCACCCCCTCCCCTCATTTTTCTTCACACATTCATTCAATTCCTTCTCCCTTTCCATTCAATTTATCCTCAGTCTGACCGCTAATGCTTTTATTTTTTGTTCTGAAAACAATTTACCTTATATTTCTTATTATTTAATGTGTTTTATTTTCTATTCTGAATTAGTTTTTTTACTAATATATTTTTTTTCAGGTAACAATATCCGAATTATTTATCCATTTTTAGTTATAAAAATGTTTTAATTAATTATTCATATTAATCGTACAACAAATAAAATTAGTTGTTTATTTATAATTATTTCTTTTTTAAGTGTGTAATATATTGTTTTTTTATACATATGGTTGTTAATATAGTTGAGAAATTTTTTTTGTTTTAACAATAAAAACATTTTGTAATAGACTAATTTATTATCATTAATTTTTGATTACATTTTAATCATATGACATTTATTATTTAATATCTAATCTGGTCGTTTTTTGAAAATCCTTAAAATTTAGTAGCGGTTTGGAACCGCTACTAATAAATTGGACCAATTGTTTTTTATTTTTTTTCCTTCTTAATTAGTAGCGGTTTGAGAACCGCTGCTCAAACCGCCACTAAGAAATGGCCAATTTTTTTTTATTATTTTTTTAATTAGTGGCGGTTCAAACCGCTACTAAATTGAGAATTGAATTTTCCCGCGATTATGCTAATTTTTACATTAGGGGCGGATTTTTTTATTTAGTAGCGGTTATAATAACCGCGACTAATTAGTAACGTCTTTGACTTTATTACACGCGGTTTCAATAACCGCTAGTAATTGTTTGTCACGGACGATTTAGTGGCGGAATTAGAAACCGCTAGTAACATGTTAGTAGCGGTTACAACCGCTACTAATCGGCATTAATAACCGCTACTGATGCACCCTTTTTTTGTAGTGGAATGACTATGTATCCATGGTGAAATCATACCTAAGAATTACAACAACTAAATTAAATTTTAAACATAAGAGATCATAAAAATGTCATCTAAATAAATTAGGATAGGACGTTATTCACTCACCTGTTGTGCTCCAAAACATATCATATACTCCTGATTAGCTGCTTTTAACATATTACTTCTTATTCCCTACCCTACCTCATAAGAACACATTAATATTCCCATTAACATTTTATGTAAGAATATCCATAATATTCCATTCAATCAAATTGTTTCGTATTCTTCTTGTTAATCACAATCTTGAACTATACAATCATTCACAAATTAAGCTTCATACCATACTAAATTTAAATCACTTCTTTTTCGCAATCTACACGTCATTTCAATCCTCAATTCATAGGAATTTAAAATGGAAGGAAAGTTTAAAATTTATTCCCTTTCTATGGATAACATAATCACAAGTTCGACTAGAAATAGAATCTTATTACCATAAACAATTAATCTTCTCATTTCAACTTTGAAAGAGACTTATCTACTTTGGCTTTATTATTATTATTTTTTTTACATGCTTCTAAATTCAATTCAGCAATCAAAGTTGAACCCCCACAACAACTATATTTATATATAGATAATGCAGTGACCTTTACCCTTTTGTTTCCATTGTTTTACATGGAGCTTAATGGGTAGTTTTAGTTCAATAAAGATTGCTCTTCTCTTGAAAAAAAAAAGATTGCTCTTCTCATTAACCACTCTCACCGCAACTACCAAGAACCATACGTGCATACACTACTACAGAAATACCCTATTGCAGCGCTTATAAAATGCAAGTGATGGGATAGGTATAATATGACCTATACCAGCGCTTATAAATAAAAGTGATGGTATAGGTACAAGCATATAGCAGCGCTTAAGCGCTGCTATAGATCCCCTTGGATTTAATTTTATTTTGAAAAATAAGTAAAACAATTTAATAAAATCATTGGAAAATTAAGAAATGGAAAATATATTAAAAAAATACTTACTTAGCCCCCAGGAATTTAAAAATTAGATAAAAACAATTTGATACAATTTTAAAAATATGAAACAATTAAAAAGAAACAAAAGCATTTAAATTGTTTTTATTAAATTAGGTTACATATAAAAATTAAATCCCAGGGGGCCTATAGCAGCGCTTAAGCGCTGATATAGGCCCCTGGGTTTAATTTTTATATTAAAAAATATGTAAAACAATTTAAAAAAAAATTGGTAAATTGTTTTACATTTTTTTAAATAAAAATTAAATCCCAGGGGCCTATAGCATCGCTTAAGCGCTGGTATATGCCCCTGGGTTTATTTTTTATATTAAAAAATATGTAAAACAATTTAAAAAAAATTGACAAATTGTTATACAATTTTTTAAATAAAAATTAAATCCCAGGGGCCTATAGCAGCGCTTAAGCGCTGGTATAGGCCCCTGGGGTTTATTTTTTATATTAAAAAATATGTAAAACAATTTAAAAAAAATTGGCAAATTGTTTAACATTTTTTTTAAATAAAAATTAAATCCCAAGGGCCTATAGCAGCGCTTAAGCGCTGGTATAGGCCCCTGGGGTTTATTTTTTACATTAAAAAATATGTAAAACAATTTAAAAAAAATTGGCAAATTGTTTAACATTTTTTTGAAATAAAAATTAAATCCCAGGGGCCTATAGCAGCGCTTAAGCGCTGCTATAAGCCTAAAAATGTATTTTTAAATTTTCTTTCCTTTTTTAAAATGAATTAGTATTTTTAAAATTTGTTTTAGATATTTTTTAAATAAAATTTAAATGACAGGGGGCTTAGATAGGCGTAAATAGTTACTTTTAAATTTTTCTTTCCTTTTTTAAAATGAATTAGTATTTTTAAAATTGGTTTTTGATATTATTTAAATAAAATTTAAATCACAGGGGCCTATAGCAGCGCTTAAGCGCTGCTATAGGGCCCTGTGATTTAAATTTTATTTAAATAATATCAAAAACCAAATTTAAAAATTTCAATTTTTTATACTCGCGCCATTTTCCCTTATTTCCCTCCCTAATTTCATCAACCCTCCCTCCTCAATGACACACACACATGAACTCTTCTTTTATTTCCCTTTCTCTATCTCTCAACACACACACACAAACTCCCTCTCTCACCGACGCACACACACTCTCATTCTCTCTTATCTGTTCTTCGTCTTCCAGCGGCGGAATCGACCCCATCGACGGGGTTTGACGGCGGAAAACGTTCGGAGAAGCTTGAAACAAGTTTAGGTAAGCCTTCTTCTCTTGTTTTTTCTCTTTTCCGCCGCGATTTTTGAGTAGAATGGGGGAAATGATTCGAATTTCTGAGAAGCTTCTGAAATTATAGAAATGGTTCTTGAGGCTTGTTCTTAATGTTTTGGGTGTCGATTTTGGGAAGGGAAGTTGAATAGGACCCATTTTTGCACAAAATTCCTCCTCTGGTACTGTTCATCTGAAAAAAAAATTGGGATTTTCGGATGTTTGTTGTTTTGAAGTTTAATTGCTTGTGATTTCTAGCAATTCTAAGACTATGGAATGGATTGAATGTGTGTTCTTGAGGTTAGGGAATTTTTGGGATTTAATTCTTGTCTCCCCTGTTCCTACGAGTTTTCTGGGCCGAGAAGGGGAGAATGTCTGTAATTTCTAAATTGATGCAGGGATAAAAATTAATTTTTTTTTAAAAAAATAATACCTATAGCAGCGCTTATGAAAATAAGCGCTGCTATAGGTATTATTTTTTAAAAAAATAAATTACCTATAGCAGCGCTTAAGCGCTGCTTTAGGTCACCTATTGCAGTGCTTAAAAAGCGCTGCGTTAGGCTTAATAGCCTATAGCATCACTGGCTATTGCAACGCTTATAAGCGCTGCTATAGGGCCAAAATAAGTGCTGTTATAGACATTTTCTGTAGTAGTGATACATATCCATATGGCCTCCTAATATAAATTTCTTATCTAAATCCCAATTATAATCAAAATAAAACAATATACAATTCCCCTTTTTATTTATTATAACATAAGCCTTAGCTATCTAGCAACTTTCAACAGCATTTCAATAAAATTATTCTCTTAAGCATTTTAACAAACACTTAGAGTGCAATCACAATCATACCATATTATCAAAATTTCCATTCTTCAAATCTCTTGGCACACAATCTCTAAACACCAATATATACATCAACTAAGCTTTCCAAACTCAAAGATTTACTAGCAATCAATTTAACCCAAGGAGAATTAAATCTTAATTTTTCTTCTTCAAAATTTAATAACCCAAACAATTAATGAAGGGATTACCTAACAACCAAATTTGTACCAGGAAAAGAAGAGGAAAGGAAAAGAAAAAAAAACAATACCCAACTCCTTCTCAAGTTACCTGGACGTGATAGCTAAAGAAGGAACAAAGAGGACTCAATGATTTAGGCATCCAACAATTATCAACTATGATTGAGGAGAGAAAGGGAAAGACTAGCGCCTGGAATCTTGAATACATGAAGGAGATGAGATGATAGTGAGCAGATGGAAGGCGAAGCACAACATTGGCGATGATAAGGAAGGGCTGAGGGACCGAGAAAAGCAAATAAGGATGTGATTGAAAATGCAGATCTAGAAGCTTCTTTGGTTCTGAAAAAATTGAAGAGTGAGAGAAAAATTTCTGGTTCTTATTATTATTTTTTTAAAGAGCATAAAGGTAATTGGAAAAAATTCCTCTTTTGATAAAGAAAAGAATCGAACCCATATTCTTGAGGCCAAGATCAGCCTCTTATACCATTAAACAACCATCTTCACTTTGTTGTCAAGTTACTTAAAATGATTTAAATTTTAATCAATTCATTACACTTTTTTAAGGCTATCAGAAAATGTATTGTGTAATGTCCCATATCGGCTGGGTTCGAGATTCTCCAAGCCAATATAAGGTGTTAGACTCTCCTACCCATCAGGACGCGTTTTCACAGGTGAGTGTGGGAGGCTTCGGCCATTATCCCTACCATGAGAAACAAAGCAGACAATATCCTGATCAAGGTTGGGCTGTTACAATGGTATCAGAGCCAGGCTCGGGTCGGTGTACCAGCTAGGGCACTGGCCCCCAAGGGGGGTGGATTGTAATGTCTCACATCGGCTGGTTTCGAGATGTGGATTGTAATGTCTCACATCGGCTGGTTTCGAGATGTTCCAAGCTTATATAAGGTGTTGGACACTCCTACCCATCAGGATGCGTTTTCACGGGTGAGTGTGGGAGGCTTGGGCCATTATACCTACCATGAAGAACAAAATCGTAAGGGGCATAGCTATGTTGCCAAAGCGGACAAGCGTTTTCACGGGTGAGTGTGAGAGGCTTGGGCCATTATACCTACCATGAGGAACAAAATCATAAGGGGCATAGCTATGTCGCCAAAGCGAACAATATCCTGATTGAGGTTGGGTTATGAGGGGCATAGCTATGTGAGGATTAAGTTGGAATCATAATGTGTATGTCTGCTTTGGCAACATAGCTATGCCCCTCACGGTTTTGTTCCTCACGATAGGGATAATGGCCGAAGCCTCCCATACTCACCGGTGAAAACGCGTTCTGATGGGTAGGAAAGTCCAACACCTTATATAGGCTTGGAACATCTCGAATCCAGCCATATTAGAACCAAGTGTAAGCTCCAACTACTAATTACCTTATAGCTTGTAACATGCTAGGAAGAACAATTACGACCAAAACAAACATGAGAAGGAAGAAACGACAACTAACAACTAATAATTAACGATCAAAGTTGAAAGAGTTGCTAAACAGTGTAAGGGAAGGTGACATTGGGGGCCCCCTACTAAAACCAAAACCCAAACCAATGCCAGATGGTTCATAACTTTCATTGATGATCAAAGTTGAAAGATCGTTTTATCTTCCTTTTCATTTTACTAACTCTTCCCTTATGACCAAAACAAACATGAGAAGGAAGAAACAGACAACTAACATGTAACACTCCAAATTTTAGAAAAGAGAAAATAAGGAAATATTTGGAATCTTGGGGTATTATTTGATATTTAAAAATCCTTATAAATAAATTTGGAAATTAAAGCATACCTAGAGAAATTATTTTTTTAATAAAGTTAGATTAAATTGAAAGGGAAATAGTGATTAAAATTTTTAAAGAAGGGCATAATGGGAAAGAGTAAATAAAAATGACAATATCTGCCCTTAGTTGAAAATATCTTTAGTTATTGCAGGAGGGGCAAAATGGTAATTATCCAATTAAAATATCTCCTTCTTTTCTTACTTTTTATACTCCCACGTGTTCCCATTCTTCATCATCCTTCTCCCTCTCATCCTGACTTCTCTCTTTGCTCCCTCTCTCAATCTCTCCGTTTTCTTCGAGTTCCAGCGGCCATCGACGGCATAATGCGGCGGCGAAATGTGGCGAATGTTTAAGGGAAGTTTGGGATAACTTTGAGTAAGTTCTTATTCTTCCCTTTGATTTCCTCTCTTTTCTGGCCGGTTAGTGCGATTTTTGGGGGAAGAATCAATCCCGTTTTTAGGGGTTTTTTGAGCTTTCTAAATTCATATAAATGATGTTTGACCTTTGTTTTCAATGTTTTGTGGGGTGATTTTGAGAAAGAAAGTGAGTTTGGTTTATTTGCTCCATGAACCCCAAATATGGTTACTGTTCATCGGCACTGATTGAGGATGAATTCAGGTGGAATTCAGTTGAAAACTTAATTAAACATGATTAGGAGTGAGTTTAGTCATAGAGTGTTTTGTATGTTGAAATTTCTAGCTCGTTATTTCTATTCCTCTTCTCTTTGTTTCACCGATGACTTTGCTCATTGAATTTCTGTTCCTCTATGATTTTGCTTCTGAATATGATTAAGGAATGACGGAGTTAATGCTTGATGATGTATAGTTGATTTTTTTAATTGAAGGTGAACTTTCTGTTTTCCTCTTCCTCTCTAATTGATTCGGTTCCTTATCCTGCTTGGTTCGAATTCTGGAGAATTTAAAGGGACTTTGGGAATGAGTTAATGACAATGAATTTGGGTTAGAACAGGTATATGGAGGTATAGGTGTTAGAGGTTTTTCTTCTTCTTTGTTTCCTTTGTTCCTGTTCGATTTTTCTAGGTCTTCATTTGCTGGGTGCCTAATGAAGACGTAAAAGCTTATATATATATGGTTACATGTGTAACAGGTAGGAATGCACAAGAGGGGGGGTGAATTGTGCTTCTTGAAATTTAATCCTGAAGATAAACAACACAGTTTATACTGGTTCAGCCCAAACTTGGCCTACGTCCAGTTCTCCAACCTGCAGTTGGGTTCCACTAAATCCTCAAGATTAAATCAGGCTCTTGATAGCCTTTACAAGTGACAGCAAGAACTCCTCTCTTTACTGATCACTCCCCCTTACACTTTGTAAGATTACACCCTACTCTTAAGATCCCACTATCTTAAGAGTAATCCTCACTTTAATAATGAATACAGAATAATTGTTCACTTAATTGAACAGATTGTGTTACACACTTAAGAATATGAGAGCAGAAGGTGTTGAGAGTATTAAAGCAGTAGATACATATAATCAATGTGGCAATCAATCTCTACAACTAACTTCTTCCCAATAGCATTTATAGTTTCTCTTGGAAATATATCCGTTATAAATATGGCCGTTGAACACATCAAGAGAGTTCAGTGATCTGGTGAAGTATGGAAGATGAAATATGCTATGCATTTACTCCATTGTACTTGCTTTTGCTTTAGCCCATCTCTCTTCTTCTATCGCTGACAGAGTAGGTAAGTTCCAACGTCTCTTTTGATCAGCTTGTGTCTTAACGTAAACTTCCTTAAGTAGGTCTGAACAACTCTGTACTTGGAAGGCTAAAAATAGGCTTGACATTGATTTTGAATATTTCTCATCGCCACTCAGATTACATGCCTCTGATCGATCACAGGGTCTGGTGTCTAATCGATTACACATCGATTACCTATAGATTATAGCCTGCATCACTGAATATCAGATTAGTAATTCATGCGCCTAATCGATTACAGGGGAAGCCAGATCGATTAGACAGGTTCAATCGATTACATACAGATTACACATACTTCTCTAATCGATTGCAAACAGATTATACTCAGATTACTTAATCTTCTCTTAATCGATTACAAGGCTCTAATCGATTGGGCATTTGACTCTTAATCGATTGGACGACTCTAATCGATTGGGCGAAATCTTCTCATCGATTACAGGGGCCTCTAATCGATTGGGCATTTGACTCTCAATCGATTGGACGACTCTAATCGATTGGGCTAAATCTTCTCATCGATTACAGGGGCCTCTATCGATTGGGCATTTGACTCTCAATCGATTGGACGACTCTAATCGATTGGGCTAAATCTTCTCATCGATTACAGGGGCCTCTAATCGATTGGGCGCTATGTGATCTGAACTTGATTCATCTCTAATCGATTAGGCTAGTTTCTCTCATCGATTACAGGGGCCTCTAATCGATTGGGCGCTATCTCTGATTCTTCTCTAATCGATTGGACATAAGATATTTGACTTATAATCTATCCCTGATCGATTGGTCAAGACGTAGGATTCTCTAGCAGATTTTGCCTAAGATATTTCTGATCTTTATCATAGCTCTTCCCTACGACTAAGATATGTTTAGTTATCATCAAAACTTATCATTCTAACATTCTCCCCCTTTTTGATGATGACAAAACACTGAATTTAGTAAACAGGTAAAGAACCAGAAATAAATAGGGAACTGATAATAAACATATTATAAACCATAAGTTGAATAATACAAGAGAAATATAATTGATCAGATAATAAGACAACAAAAACTATGAAGCAAATAAATATGCATAGTGTGAGTGATGCATATGAGGATAGCTAAGGGTGATGAAAGTTTTCTGGATCAGTCAGAATCAGTGTCATCCTTCCATTTTGAAGTGTCCAGATCATAGTCCCCAGATTCACTGCTAATTCCTCCAGAGTCAGTTGATGGATCTTTAAGTATCTCAGACTCAAGTTCTTTCTCCTTTATCTTAGCAGGAGCTTTCTTCTTCCTTGTGACAGCTTTCTTCTTAGGAGGAGATGGGGGAGGAAGCTAGGACAAAAGCTTATCCAATTTAGATGGACGCTTTTGTTTCTTCTTAGGAGGAGGTTTGACAGATTTTCCTTTCCCCTTAGGTGCAACTTTTCTCTTTGAAGCTGGCTGTTGGGCAGGCTTAGACTCTTCAATTACAATGCCTTTTGTTGCCCTGGTACTCCTCCTTGGCATTTCTTTGACAGCTGGCTTAGGGACAACTTTCTTGATTCTTTTCCCTTTATCAGCAGATTGAACTTCTTGCCCCTCTTCTTCCTCATCAGATTTCAGAAAGTCTGATGTAGTCTGAATGGGATCCACCACTTTCTTCTGATTAGACTTTTTAAATTTAACTTGCTTCTGAACACCCCATTTAGGTAATACAGGCTGAGGCTCATGAGGTTTCTTTCCTGAATCAGCCAACTCAGCCTTTGCTGCATCTCTGTCTTCCATTTCTTTTTGGCTCTGAGCCAAAGTTTGGCACAATTCTTCTACTTGCTGATGCAGCTCTTCTGCCTGATGAAGAAGATAATGGGGCAACAAGTCAATAGCAACAGGTTTGGGCTCCCCTTCATACAAGACCATAGCCATCTCCAAGTTTTCTTCCAGAACATTTTCAGCATTTTCTGGAGGAACATTGGTGGTGGCTTCAACTTTAGAATCTGAGGCTTCTTCTACTACCACCTCTTCTTCAGCCATGCTTAAC
Organism: Mimosa bimucronata; assembly: GCA_037074515.1. Lineage (NCBI taxonomy): Eukaryota > Viridiplantae > Streptophyta > Magnoliopsida > Fabales > Fabaceae > Mimosa > Mimosa bimucronata. Next base: position 12,974,969 of record CM073446.1, read on the forward strand.
TTGATGGCCTCTGCAAGCTCATGAATTTCCTCAAGAGTCTAGCTCATGGTGACTTCCTCAAGAATTTGAGGCATCTGAGGAATTTCAGAGGCAATGGATGAGAGAATAGTGGCAGCTTCCACAGCCTTTTCTTGAATCTGACTGCTTTCTCCAGGAGTTGGAACACTGAATATCTTCTCCCCCTTTTTGGCATCATCAAAAGAGGGAGGGGAGACTTCGAGGACGGATTTCCCTTTTCTAATATATGTCTTAGCAATTTCAGGTTTAGGAGAAGGTATAGGCTGAGAAGGTGGTGGTGGAGGAGGTTGTTGGGGTGGTATGCAGGATGAGAGGCAGTGGTAAGGATGTGGTCAGGAGAGGGTAGAGGGTCTGTATGATCTGAGGAACTGGAAGAAGGTTGTTTGGAGGGAGAGGAAGATTTGGATGGTGAAGGAGTGTGTTTGGGTGAGATTTGTGTTTGGGGAATAGGAGGAGAGGGATGAGAGTGAGAGGGTGAATAGTGAATGGGAGAAACCTGATATGCCTCATGTCCAGCAAAGGGGGATAAGGGAGATCCTGGGAGTTTGACCTGATGAGATTGTCTGAGAATGTCCTCCAGCCCAGCAAGTCTATTGTGTAAGAACTTGTGCATATTCACCACAGCATCATACCCATTGAAAATGGTCATGGTGCTTTCCTTGACAGATTTCACCACAGAGTCATTCAAAGCAGCCACTAATCTTTTGAGAAATCGATCCTCCATGGCTTGATGTTCCAGAGCCACTTCTTCCACAACTCTGGCTGAAACTCTCTCAACCAGATTATCAATAATGTTTGCAGGAAGGGAAACCCCTTGATCTGGAAGAGATGTTGAAGGATGAGAATGTGACTGTGGTGCAGGGCTCACAGGAGAGGCATGTGGTGTTTCTTCTTGATCCATGGGGTCTGGAACATGGCCCTGGTCAGGAATGTCTTCTGGTCCAAATTCCTCTTGAGGCTGTTCCTCTTCAATGTGAATGGTAGGATCAGGCAAAGAAGGAATCTGTCCAAAGGGACTTATCCCCATCTTCTTCAGAGTTGTCAGATCAAACTTGGGTGGTTCTTTATTCTGTTCCCCTTCAAGCCAGAAAATTTTGTTGTTGCAGAGAATGAAAGAAACAAGTTGAGCAAAGGGAAGAGTGGTCTTCACTGTCTTAGTCTTGTGAAACCTCAGAAATTCCTCACAGATAACTTGTCCAGGATTGATGGGAACCTTGTTAATTAGCATGGGCAGAATAGGATTATCAATATCAAGAATCAGGGAAAAATTGCCTGCCTTGTTGACCATGCATCTGGAATAAGCATAATGAAGGATCCTATAGACAGGAGGCAGTTGAGCAGGTGTCAAATTACCCTTGATAGGACTCGTTGGCTGATAGATCTGCTTGAGTTCCTCATCTGAAAATTTTTCCCTTATCTGCCAAGAGTTGTACTCTTCCATATTAGGCCCATCCATATGAAGCCATTGGTTCAAATTCTTCCAATCAAAAGAGAAAGCCTTGCCTCTGACTTTGGAAGAGATGGTAATTCCTGTGACTTTCCCTTCTGTTTCAAGGACATGAATCTTCATGTTGGAATAGAAGGCCTTGATAACCTTCTCATTATAGTGGTTCTTGATCCCTATCCAATGCTTGTAGGGCTCCAACCATTCAGACACAGGAAAACCATTCTTCTCTAGATAGACGATATCAACAAACCCACACCTAGGTTGCAGAGATCTCCTCTGAATATCATCTGAGGCATCCTCAATAGGACTTTAAGCAAATGATGAATCAATAGGCACTTCTGTATCCCCAGAAATGAGTTCTCTGACTCTGACTGAAGTAGGACTTTTGGTTTGGGATTTTGATGCAGAGCCACGGGTTTTGGCCATTTGTGGTGATGGATGAGAGGTTGATGGAGGAGGATTTGAGGGAGGTGATGAGAGTCTGTAGGTTAAAGCAGGATCACCTTCTAGCAAAGGAACTGTGTCTGGGATGATCTGGGCTCTGTAGTTCTTTGGTATGCGCATTTTGGGTGCCAAGGGTAGGGTTTATATAGAGAGGTTAAGGATATGTCTGATGATTCGAAGGGTTGTAACTGGTTTGGAGGAGTTATGTCTGATGATGATTCGAATAATGGCAACAGTTATGATGGTTACGAAGAGATTTGATGATTCGAACGTTAGGGTTTAAGAGTAGATGAAGAGAGAATGCTTTAGAACGAATGAAATATGGTGCGAAATGATGCTTCAGATACATATGTCAAGTTTATATGAGAGAGAAATCACAGAAAAACATGTAACTGTCAGAGAAAGTGTATGTTACAAAAGTTACCAATGACGCCTAATCCATTACACGTGCTGAGTAATCGATTACAGGGTGTACTCTCTGATCGATGAGATGCGTCTGATCAATTAGGGATTGCTGTGATCGATAGGTCCATGCTGAGTAATTGATGCCCAATCGATTACTCCTTCCTTGTGATCGATCAGATAGTTCTGATTGATTGTGCCTTTTTCCCTAATCGATCCTTCTTTCTTCTCTAATCGATGCCTAATCGATTACAGGGCATGCTCTGTAATCGATTAAGGTTGTCTGATCGATTGGACGCAAAACCTGCAAAAATTCTATTTTGACACTCCGATTTCTAAGTTAGTACTAGATCATCAAAACATGAAATAATTCAGATGAATTCTAGAAGATTAAAGAGTTCTACATAAACTTACAACTCATTAGGATTTACCATTCCCAATTCTCTTCTGATGAACATGAATTGTTCAGTTGCTAAGGGCTTAGTGAAGATATCAGCTAGTTGCAAATGTGTTGAAATAAATTCCACTCTGACATCCTTCTTCTGTACATGATCTCTGATAAAATGATGCCTTACATCTATGTGCTTTGTTCTTATGTGATGCACAGGATTTTTGGCTAGACTGATGGTGCTTGTGTTGTCACAGAGGATTGGAACTTCTGGAAATTCAATCCCCAAATCCCTTAATTGATGCTTGAGCCACAGAACTTGAGCACAACAGCTTGCAACAGCTATGTATTCAGCTTCAGTTGATGATAGAGAAACACATGTCTGCTTCTTGCTTGCCCATGAGACTAAGGATCCTCCAAGATATTGACATTGACCACTGGTACTCTTTCTGTCAGTTTTGTACCCAGCATGGTCTGAGTCTGAGTAAGCAATGAGATACTCCTGAGTTCCCTTTGGATACCACAATCCCAGCTCCTGAGTTCCTACCAGATATCTTAAGATTCTTTTAACACATGTGTGATGTGTTTCTTTTGGATTAGCTTGATATCTGGCACACACTCCCACACTAAATTGAATATCTGGTCTGCTGGCCGTTAGATATAGGAGAGAACCAATTAGACCTCTATATATTGATTTATTGAAGTCTTTTCCCTCTAGATCAGCATCCATTACCACTGTAGAGCTCATTGGGGTATCTTCTTCCTTGGACAAGTCCATTCCAAATTTCTTCAAGATCTCCTTTACATACTTGGATTGGGAAATAAAGATTCCATCCTTTCTTTGTTTAATCTGAAGACCTAGAAAGAAATTGAGTTCTCCCATCATGGACATCTCGAATTCTCCCTGCATAGTCTTAGAAAATTCCTCACAGAGAGATTCATCAGTAGCACCAAAAATAATATCATCTACATAAATTTGTACAACAAGCATATTTTTCTTCTTATGTAAAATAAATAGAGTGGTGTCTACTTTTCCTCTTGAAAAACTCTTTTCTAATAGGAAATTACTTAGTCTTTCATACCAGGCTCTTGGTGCCTGTTTAAGTCCATATAAGGCCTTTTTAAGCTTAAAGACATGATCTGGTTTAGTGGAGATTTCAAAACCAGGAGGTTGTTCAACATATACCTCCTCCATGATATAACCATTAAGAAAGGCACTCTTTACATCCATTTGATAAAGTTTAAAATTTTTTAGAGATGCAAAGGCTAATAAAAGTCTTATTGCTTCCAATCTTGCAACTGGGGCAAAAGTTTCCTCATAATCAATACCTTCTTCTTGGTTATATCCTTTAGCCACAAGTCTTGCCTTATTTCTGACAACAGACCCATATTCATCAAGTTTGTTTTTGAAAACCCATTTAGTTCCAATAATAGGATAATTAGAAGGCCTTGGAACTAAATCCCAAACTTGACTTCTTTCAAACTGATTAAGCTCATCTTGCATTGCAACTATCCAATCACAATCCTCTAAAGCTTCTTCAATGCAGGTAGGTTCAATTTCAGAAATAAATGCAGAGAAATGCATTTTATTTTGAATTTGATTTCTGGTTTTAACACTTTCATTAACCTCACCGATGATTTGCTCAGGTGGATGATCCCTGTGATGTTTCCATGCTGAGGGTCTAGCTGGTATATCACGAGGATCATCCTCTTGTCCCTCCTCATGGGATTCATCTAGTGGAGATAATGATTGTGAAGAGTTTTTAACTTTCTTTTGAAAAACATATTCATCTTCTGTTGAAATATTCTGCTCAGAGTCAGTTTCATCAAAGACTACATGAACTGACTCTTCAACAGTAGAAGTCCTTTTATTGAATACTCTATAAGCCTTACTTCTACTAGAATAGCCAATGAAAATTCCAGAATCAGACTTAGGGTCGAATTTACCTAGGTTTACCTTCCCATTGTTGTGAATGAAGCATTTGGAACCAAAAACCTTGAGATGGCTTACATTTGGTTTTCTTCCTTTGTAAAGCTCATATGGAGTTTTGTCTATTCCCTTTCGAATATAGGCTCTGTTTGAAATATAACATGTTATATTCATTGCATCTGCCCAGAACACTTGAGATACTTCCTTTTCATTTAGCATTGTTCTGGCCATCTCAGTGAGTACTCTGTTCTTCCTTTCAACCACTCCATTCTGTTGAGGAGTTCTTGGGGCTGAGAAATTGTGATTGATGCCATTCTCTTTGCATAGATCTAGAAAGTCTTGATTCTCAAATTCTCCTCCATGATCTGTCCTTATTGAGCTGATTCTCTTGTCTTTTTCATTCTGCACTTTCTTAGCAAACACATAAAAAGCATCAAAAGTTTCATTTTTGGAGGAAAGAAACATAGTCCAAGTGAACCTAGAATAGTCATCCACAATCACAAGAGTGTACAGACTTCCTCCAAGACTCTTCACTCTTGCTGGACCAATCAAATCCATATGAATTAGTTCCAGAGGTCTTGTAGTGGTGACTTCCTTCTTAGGTCTAAAAGAGGACTTTGTTTGTTTACCCCTTTGACATGCTTCACACACCAAATCAGATTTTACTTTCATATTTGGTATCCCAAAAACCAAATCCTTTTTGATTAATTTCTCTAATTGAGACATATTAACATGAGCTAATCTTTTATGCCATAGCCAACAGTTATCAGAATTACTAATAAAACATTTTTCAGAGAGATGCTGATTTAAATCTACTTCATACAAATTTCCATTCTTGTTGGCTTTCAATCTGTAATTTATATTTGATTTGTCTGTAACCAATTCATTCTTATCTACTATGAGGCATTCATTTGAGTCAAAGATTACCCAGTTACCTCTGTCAGTACTCTGACTGACACTCAGCAAATTGTGACAGAGACCTTCCACAAGATAGATATCCTTAATTGAACCAATGTCTCCTTTTCCAGCGATTTTACCAGATTGATTTCCTCCAAAACTCACTTTGGCCCCATCCTTCAAGATCAGATTGTCCAATTTTTCTTTATCTCCTGTCATGTGTCTTGAGCACCCACTGTCAATATACCATTTTGCGTTGTTGGATGCTTTGAGACATACCTGCACATACTAAACAGTTTTAGGTACCCGGATTTTCTTGGGTCCTTTGGGATTAGTCTGCTGCCTTTGATCCAAGTGGACTTTAGGCTGATGTGTCCCTTTAGTAACCCACTTGTATGATTTTGATAATCCATATTTCTTAGGATAACAGGTTGATTCAGAATGACCTTTTCTATTACAGTAATTGCAAAAAGAGAAAGGTGATGAATACTCTGAAGCTTTTCTGAAAAATTTCATGTATGATTTCTCTTTTGGCACAGATCTATTTTCTTGCAAATTTTTGGGAGTTGAATCAAACCCTATTCCAGTTTTATCTCTATATGCCTTTTGATTCATTAGCATGATATCAAGTGTTTCTGTGCTCTTAGTGAACTTCTTTAAAATTTCAAAAAAAATTCCATTTTCTTTTCGAAGAGTTTCACAGTTTTTGCAATCAGAATTTTCTTGAAAAGCCTTCTCTGAACTCTGTTTACATTTCTCACAATTAGATTTTTCAGCTTTCTTTTCAAGTTCTTTGTTTTTCTTTCTCAGAATAGATACTTCTTTTGCAAGCTTTTCAAATTCAATATGTATGTCATCATAAGCATCTTGATGCTCTTGAAAAGATAGGTTAGTAGAATATACCTCACTGTCAGATGATTCCTCTTGAGCCACTAGGCATATGTTGGCTGCTTCCTCAACATCACTAGTCTCCTCATCCGAGCTGTCTCCCCATATAGATGAAACGTAGGCTTTCTTTCTGCCTTGGAATTTCTCCTTCTTTTTTTCTTTCTCTTTAAATCTTTGAAGACTTGGACATTCAGCCTTGAAGTGTCCAGGCTTCTTACATTCATAGCACACAGGAGTATTCTTCTGGGGATCCTTTCTGATGTTGCTTGAGCCACCTCTCTGGTATCTTCCTCTATTTCTGAAGAACTTTCTAAATTTTCTGACCATAAAGGCCATCTCATCATCATCCAGTTCCTCCTCATCTTCCTCATTCTCATCACACTACTACAAAAATCCCATTTTATGTCACCAATTAACGTCACTTATTTAAAAATGTGACATTGAAAATCAACAAAAAATAAACAACATCACACTTAAAACTAAGTGTGATGTTGAAACTTTTCCACGTCACACTAAAATTTTAGTGTGACGTTAAAAGTGTTTTTCAGAAAATGAAAAAAATGAAAAAATGGTTGGAGGGAAAATGAAAAAAAAAAAAAAGAGGGGGGGTTTTCCACGTCACACCACTAAGTGGTGTGACGTGGAAACCAGGTTTCAACGTCACACCACTTAGTGGTGTGACGTGGAAACCAGGTTTCCCGCCCCAATTTTCCCCTTCCCGCCCCCTCCCCCCCACAAGCTGGTGAGGGGGCCCACACACAAACACACACCCCCACCACCCCCCACCCCCCCCACACACACACACGGCTTCACCACCCCCCCACACACAGACACACACCCCCACCACCCCCCACCCCCACCCTCCCCCACACACGGCCAAACCCCACCCCCCACACACAGACACACACCCCCACCACCCCCCACCACACACGGCCAAACCCCCCCCCCCAACAAGCTCACCACCCGGCCCCCACCCCCCACCCCCCCCAAAAAACCCACGGCCACACCCCCCACCCCACACGGCCCCACCCACCCCCCCCACACACACACACAGAGACACGGACACACACCCCCACCACCCCACCCCCACCCCGAGACCCCCCCACCACACCCCCAAACCCCCCACCCCCCACCCCACACACACACACACACACGGACACACCCCCACCCCCACCCCCACCCTGAGGACCCCACACACACACACGGACCCCACCCCCCACCCCCACACGGCCACACACCCACACCCCCACACACACGGCCACACCCCCCCAACACTATGAAGTCATTGAGAATTGGTACGTTCTTCTTGCTATTGCTATTTCGGTTTCTGTTATAGTTCAGAATCAAATCTTTATTTTTTCTGTAATTTGATATTGGTAGGAGCTTAGAGGGAAGCTGTAATGTGGGCTATTTGTTGGTGGTGAAATGGTTCTTTGCTTTGCTCATAGGAATTGGTACGTTCTTCTTCTTTCTGCCTTGAGTTTCTTATCTTAACCTTGAAGTGTATATATATTCTGGTAGTTTCAATTTTATAAGCTCTAGTTCTGAATTGCCATGATTGAACTATTAATGGTTCATTTGGTATGTGGTTAGAAAAATCCTTTTCTTTTTTTAATTTGATTATCTTGCGTCTGCTGTGATTATTTTTCATTAGTTCTGTTTTTATAAATTATTATTATTCTAATGCAGATTTGATGGTATTTTTTTAATTCTAAAAAATCGTTTTTTGGAGGAGGAAAAAAAATGAGACATAGGCATAAAGCTTAGTGACGTTATGTCTTTCATGCATGCACCTTATATATCCTTAGCTTTCTCATATATGTTAAATTATTGTTGATTATGTGTATTTCATCAAATTTTAACAGGTACTGGAATAGCTGCTGTTTTCATCAATATATCTGTTGAAAACTTCGCTGGTTGGTAATTAAATATGCAATTCTATCTATCTGGTTCTTTTTTTTTTACTTGTTCAAAGTTTTTTTCAGCTCTGATTTCCTCCTATCGGGTTCAGCAATTTCAATTGCGCCTCCGTTCACAGCTTCACTTCATCAAGGTTCCTTCTTTTCCTTATTTTTTCCTGATAATTAAATCTGCTGCCTTTTTTTTCAATTGTAAATTGCAAAAAATGCCATAGCATATTTAATGGTTTTGTAAGTCTTATAAATTGGTCTCCCATAGAATGTTTAATGTTCAATTGTAAATTGGTTTGCAAATGCTGTTACGTTGTAGTCACTGCAAATATTGCATACTTGCCAAAATGTTTTATAAGTCTTGTAAATTGGTTTGCTATTGGTTTTTGTTCTCAAATTGCTGAAGATTTATTTTGTCTAATTGATCTTGTTGCTACTAAAATCGTCATGAATTTCGTTGCATTGTTGCTTGTTCCTTTGTTGCATTTTACATGCTGGTTTTGCTTCTATAAATCACTTCAAATAATTGGAGTGAAATTGGATTGTAAATGTAATTTTTGGATGTCACATTTACAAGAGGAGGCTTTGCCAAATTTTTTAAAAAATTTGCATGAAGTGAAGATATGCATAGCATGCCCATTTCTTCCTAATAATGTAGTGAGATAAACTTGACTAGTTTGTTGGAGACGGTATAGGTTTAACAGAATGGATCGTAGTTGGATGCATGCATTGAGAACCACTAAAAAGTATCAGATGGGTGTGGAAGAATTTATTGAATTTGCCAAAAAAAACGTGTCCAGTAAGAATGGCATGTATCTTTGCCCTTGTGTGAAGTGTGCAAATGCTTATCGTAAGAGCATTGATGATATAAGGGATCACCTTCTTTGTGATGGGATTAATCTCCGTTATAAGAAGTGGCTTTGGCATGGGGAATTGGGAAGTACCGTACATGCGTTCCCGTCACAAAATGTACAAGAAGCGGTGGATGGTGTTTGTGATGATGGAATGGACGAGATGATTAATGACATTGGGGCGGAGTCATTTTCTGTGGTCCATGAGTTCGACAAGTTGAGGAGTGATGCAGAGACACCGTTGTTCCCGGGGTGTACTAAGTATACTCGGTTAACCGGCGTCCTGAAATTGTTGAAAATAAAGACAGAAAATGGGTGGGCAGACGCGGGATTCTCACAGATGCTTGAAGCTTTGAGTGATATGTTCCCGGCAGGCAATGTGCTTCCGAAGCGCATGTACGAGGCTAAAAAAGTTCTAAGCAAGATGGGCATGGAGTATAAGAAGATACACGCTTGCCCTAATGATTGCGTGTTATACAGGAAAGAGTATGAGGGCCTAAAAGAGTGTCCAAAATGTCATACTTCGAGGTACAAACCGAGGAAGGATGCCGTTGGTGATGATGATGGATCAAAGAAAGGGATACCTTTGAAGGTAATGTCGTACCTTCCAATTGTTCCACGGTTTAAACGCTTGTTTGCAAATGAGGCAGAAGCAAAGAAATTGAGATGGCATTGTGATGAGAGAATATCCGATGGAAGATATCTCCGGCATCCTGCTGATTCTCCTCAATGGAAGAAGATAGATTCCATGTTTCCTGAATTTGGTGGTGAGCCGAGGAACCTTCGTCTCGGACTGTGTACGGATGGTTTCAACCATTTCGGGAGTCTCAGTAGCACACATAGTGCTTGGCCAGTTTTGTTGGTCATTTACAACCTGCCGCCTTGGTTGTGCACGAAGCGCAAGTATGTGATGATGTCAATGATGATTTCAGGGCCGAAACAGCCTGGTAACGATATCGATGTCTACCTGGCACCTTTGATTGAGGACTTGAAGATGTTGTGGGAGGAAGGCGTAGATGTGTTTGATGCTTACAGGCAGGAGACATTCAAGTTGCGAGCTATGTTGTTTACCACAATAAATGACTTCCCTGCATATGGCAATCTTTCTGGTTACAGTGTGAAGGGTTTTATGGCATGCCCTATATGTGAGTCTGACACACACTGCCACTATCTCAAACACGGACGAAAAACCGTCTACCTCGGTCACAGGAGGTTTCTTGATCGGTTCCATCCTTACCGTAGACTAAAGAAGTGTTTTAATGGCTTATCTGAGTACCGATCTGCTCCGACCCCCTTAACCGGGGAGGAAGTTTACCGTCGTGTTGAGAATGTCAATATGGTATTCGGTAAGAAACAGAAGACGAAGACCGGTTCTGAGAAGATTATTTGGAAGAAGAGGTCAATCTTCTTTGATCTACCTTATTGGCGATATCTCGATGTGAGGCACAGTATAGATGTGATGCATGTGGAGAAAAATGTTGGTGATAGTCTTGTTGGGACACTGTTGCACATACAGGGGAAGACAAAGGACGGACTCAATGCTCGATTAGACTTGGTTGAAATGGGCATAAGACCACGGTTGCATCCTGTAGTCAGTGAAAATGGCAAGAGGGCTTATATGGAACCTGCTGCTCATACACTTTCCAAAGAGGAGAAAAAAAGTCTGTGTGAGTGTTTGAGTGGGATCAAGGTTCCGCAGGGTTATTCCTCCAATGTTAGCAGACTTGTGTCTATGAATGATTTGAAGTTGGTGGGAATGAAGTCGCATGATTACCATGTATTGATGCAACAATTCTTACCAATTGCTATAAGAGGCATTTTGGAAGATGATGTCAGGATGACCATAACAAGACTGTGTATGTTTTTCAATACGATCTGTAGCAAAGTCATCGACACTGAAAAGCTCGACGAGTTGGAAAATGAGGGTTATGTTATATTGTGCCAACTAGAGATGCTCTTTGCTCCAGCATTTTTCGATATTATGGTGCACTTGATTGTTCATTTGGTAAGGGAGATAAGGCTGTGTGGCCCTGTTTATCTAAGGTGGATGTACCCGTTCGAGCAATTCATGAAAGTCTTGAAAGGGTATTCTAAGAACCCACATCGACCTGAGGCATCAATTGTTGAAAGATACATAGTTGAGGAGGCAATGGATTTTTGCAAATCGTATCTAAAAGGGGTTGAGGAAAACCCACGACATGAAGGTGGGATCGGTAAGGGGGTACGTGGCGTCAAAGTGAAGACTATGCGCCGTGAAGAGGTGTTACAAGCACACCTATACATCTTGAATAATATGGAAGAAGTGCAGCCTTATTTGGATGAGCATAAGAGGATCCTGAAAGAAAAGAACCCGAAAAAGAGTGACATGCAGATTTCTAACGAGCATAACAGGACATTCATTGGGTGGTTCAAAGAGAAAGTTCAAAAGGAGACCGGTGGGCCGGATACAATAAGATGGTTAGCAGGAGGGCCTCGTTTTGAGGTTGTTACTTGGGGCTCTTTTGACATAAATGGCTATTGTTTCTACACTAAGGCTCAGGACAACAACAGCACCATGCAAAACAGTGGCGTGATGGTGGTAGCCGAAGCGATGCACTTCTCCAGTTCGAAAGATAAAAACCCACGATTGGCTTCCATGGCATATTATGGGGTAATTGAAGAAATTTGGGAAGTTAGTTACACCAAGTTCAAAATTCCAATCTTTAAATGCAAGTGGGTTAACAATAGTGCAGTTGGAGTTGATCCCCACACTGGTATGATCTCAATTGATATTCACAAGGTTGGATACAGAGATGAGCCTTTTATTTTAGCAAGTCACGCAAAACAGGTGTTCTATGTAACAGATCCCACAAATAAGCAATTGTCCATAGTGTTGCAAAGTAAAAAGCAAAAGGACCGCGCTCCCACTTTAGATCTAGATGAGATACCACCTTTGTGCACAGGACCACGTGAACCAAGTGAATTTGAATTGATAGATGTTGATGATGACCAATTTGCCTCTAGAAATGATCATTATGAGGGGATATGGGATAACACATAAAGTGAGAACCTTTTTGAATTATCATGTATTAAGTACTGTTATTGTTTTTATTTTGTTTTTGTGAAAGTTGTTGCCTTTTATTGACTCTTCACATCATTGATTTGTTAACAAGTACATCATGGAGGATGATTCTAACAATCAGGGACAAAACAATCCCTCTCGAAGAAAGAAAAGAGGTCCGACGAAGCTCACTGACATTGTTGTCCGTCATGGGACAAATGTGCAGCCTATCCATGTGGAATTTGACGAGGACATGAATCCTATCGGGGAAATTGGCGCGAATTTCGTGAGCTACGTCGGTTTTGTGGCAAGGAATCGAGTAAGCATATTGGTTGACGATTGGAGGGAAGTCGAAAAAGACATTAAGGATCAATGTTGGTCAGATATCTTGGTATGTTTTATCATTATCTATCTGTTTGTTCCTAATATGCATGTATTTGTTTGTTTAGTTACTCAACTGATGTGTATTTTATTCTTATTCTTTGCAGCAAAATTTTGCTGTCCCAAACACCGAACAGTTCAAGGATTTTTGGTTGAACGAAGCGCGCAAGATGTGGAAGAATTTCAAGACTACCCTGACCAAAGATTACATCCGGGGGAACAAGATGGATCAAGATCCCTGTCAGACCTACCCCTCTCTTGACCCAGAGACTTGGAAGACGTTTGTTAAGAAACGATTAGATAAAAAGTTTCAGGTTTGTATAGATCTTTTACTTTGCTTCAAAACTGATGAATTTTAACATATTATATTAGTTAACTAACTTAGTTTAGTTTTCACAGGAGAAAAGCCAAAAACAAAAGGAGCATCAAGAAAAGAATATCTACAAGCACACAATGTCTCGTGGGGGTTACAAGTGGGTCGAGAAAAAGTTGACCGAGAAATATTTTGCGGAAATGGAGGAAGCGGCACGGTCCGATCCTACCATTGTTATAGAGCCTCCGCCGTCCTTCTCACGTCATACAAAATGGTCTGAGGGAAGGAAGAATAAAGAAGGAACATTTATCAATCCGGAGGCTGAAGCAGTTGCAAATAGGATTGTAAGTATTTTACTTGGTTGTTCATTCATTTAACTTGTGGTTTTATAACAAATTACCACTTACGATTTTTCGGTCATTGTAGGTCGAACTTGAGCAGCTGGCTACCCAAGGGTCCTTCACACCTTCTGGGAGGATGGACATCCTGGCCACGGCAATTGGGAAGCCCGATCGCCCCGGCCGAGTACTCGGGGAGCCCAGGACTGTAGGGTTTGCCAAGTATTTTGGCCGCAGATCCAACTACAACCGTAGAGAATCCACTGAGGAGATTGTGGCTAAGGCTCGGGCGGAGATGGAGGCCCAATTGGAGGAGCGGTTTGCTTTATCCCAACGGCAGATGGCAGCACAATTCGAAAGTCAGGTGGCTGCGCAGGTCCAGGAAGCTCTTTCGGGTTATATGGGGGAGCAGATCCGTGCGCAGATTGAGGCACAGGTTAGAGCGTCTACTATACAGCTTGGAATCTCATCAAATTCTTCTCAACAAAGACAGCAGGTTTGAGCATCTTTTATATATTTTAATTACCGACTTCCGAGTTTGTCAATTAGAAAATTACACTCACTCTGTATAATATCATCTCCTGTAGGAGTCCCCCGCTACCGGAGGTCCAAGCGGCAAAGACAGCTGCAATCACACTGTGCTGTTACAAATGTTCGAAAGAATGAGAGGGGTTCAGCTATACCTTGTTAGAATAATAGGTTTTGATGATAACCAAACATATCTTAGGCATAAGGTAAGTGAGTGATAAGTGTTTGGAATGATATGTCTTAGGTATGCATAGATAGCCCATTTGATCAGAGATAGATTCCAAGTCAAGTCATTTGGTCTAATCGATTAGAGTTCAGTCTAAGTTGTCACCTAATCGATTAGAGACCCCTGTAATCGATGAGAGATCTTAGCCTTTCGATTAGGAGAAATTGATGTAATCGATTAGGCTCGCCTGATCGATTAGAGGATCATTGCCTAATCGATCAGAGTCCTATAATCGATAATAGATAAATTGCCTAATCGATCAGAGTCTTATAATGGATCAGAGAAGTTGGTATGTGTAATCGATCAGAGCCATGTAATCGATTAGAAGAGTTGTGAGTGATCTGAATGTAATCGATCAGAGGTAAGTAATCGATTAGAGGAAGTTTAAGTGTAATCGATTAGTCTTGCTTAATCGATCAGGCGTCCCTGTAATCGATTAGGCACATGAATTTCTAATCTATTGTTGAGTGATGCAGGTCCTAATCTATACATAATCGATATGTAATCGATCAGCCACCAAGTCCTGTAATCGATCAGAGGCTGTAATCTGAGTGGCGATGGGAATTATTCAAAATCAATGGCTAAAGCTATTTTAGGCTTTCCAAGTACAGAGTGCTCAGACCTACTTAAGGAAGTTTACGTTGGACACAAAATCTGAGCAATATAGCCGTTGGAACTCACCTACTTCCTCCAGCGATAGATAAAGAAAGATGAACAAAAAGCAAAGGAAGTACAATGGAGTAAATGCAACACAGGCTACATTCTCAACACTCCTCATCCGATTAAGATCTCTCTCTCTCTCTGAACAACTCTCAACGGTCATATTTATTACACAAGCTTCAGAGTGAAGAGTATAAAAGCATTGAGAAGCAGTTGGTTGAATACAATTGATTACTTCATTAAAGATCTTGTATCTACTGCATTCAATTCTCTCAACAATCACTGTTCTCAAATTCTTAAGTGTTAACACAATCCGTTCAATTGAGTGAACAATTTCTCTACACTTGTATTTATTATCCGAGTAAGGATTACTCTTAAGATAGTGGGATCTTAAGAGTAGGGTGTAATCTTACAAAGTGTAAGGGGGAGTGATTAGTAAGGAGGTGAGCTCTTGCTGTCACTTGTAAAGGTTGTCAAGAGCCCGTTTAAATCTTGAAAAGCTAGTGGAACCCAACTGCCAAGTTGGAGAACTGGACGTAGGCCAAAAGTTGGGCTGAACCAGTATAAACTGTATTGTTCATTAAAGTTTTTTTTTTAAAGAACAATTCACCCCCCCTCTTGTGCATTTCCTGCCTGTTTCATTTGGTATCAGAGCCAGGTCTTCTCAGATTCATCTGATCCCACGATCAGGAGAAGCAAAGATCTATCATGGCAGGATATGAGAATGTTCTCCCTGAAGGCAGTTCAATCAACAAACCTCCTGGATTCAATGGTGAGCATTATACCTTCTGGAAGATGAAGATGAAGGTTTTCATCAAATCATCAGGTTATGATCTCTGGAGGATAGTTGAAGAAGGAGACATCGTTCCTATGAAAACAGAAAATGGAGTTCAAGTGCCTAAACTCCCTCAGGAATTAACGAGTGATGACAAGGATGATCTGGAACTCAATAGCAAGGCAGTCTTGATTCTTCAAAATGCCCTAAGTCAAAAAGAATATTTCAGGGTCTGTCATCTAGAGACAGCAAAAGAAATGTGGGATGCCCTAGCAGTTGCTCATGAAGGGACCAGTGGAGTAAAAACTAGAAGAGTGGAACAACTTATCACTGACTTTCATTTGTTCAAAATGGAAGAAGGGGAACCAATAAGGGACCTGGAAATTAGATTCACTCATCTGATCAACAATCTCACAGCTCTTGGAAGGAGGATCTCTGAGGCAGAACAAGTCTCCAAAATCTTAAAGATTCTAACTCCTGAATGGCAGATGAAGGCTACTGCAATCCAAGAAATGAGAGGAGAATCTATGAGCTCTATCACTTCTCTGTTTGGAAGCCTGGCTGAATATGAAACAACCATCAAGGTTCAAAGAGAGCTCTATGGAGATAAAAAGAAAAAGAATCTGGCACTAACTGTCTCTGGAAAGGATGATGAGGATGAGGAAGAAGATGAAGAACTGGACGATGATGAAATGGCCTTTATGGTCAGAAAGTTTAGGAAATTCTTCAGAAATAAAGGAAGATTCCAGAGAGGTGGCTCAAGCAACTTCAGAAAAGATTCACTGAAAAATGTCCCTGTATGCTATGAATGTAAGAAGCCTGGACACTTCAAAGCAGAATGTCCAAGCCTCCAAAGATTCAAGGAGAAGGAGAAAAAGAAAGAAAAATTTCAAGGCAAAAAGAAAGCCTATGTTTCGTCTATATGGGGGGACAGCTCTGATGAGGAAGCCAGTGAAGCAGAGGAAGCTGCCAACCTGTGTCTAGTAGCACGAGAAGAATCTTCCAATAATGAGGTATATCCTGATGATCTATCTTTCAAGAACTTCAAGATGCATATGATGACATACATATTGAATTTGAAAAATTGGCAAAGGAAGTTTCTGCTTTAAGAAAGAAAAACAAAGTTCTTGAAAAGAAAGCTGATAATTTTGATTGTGAAAAATGTAAACTGAATTCTGAAAAGTTTTCTCAAGAAACTTCTGATTGCAAAAACTGTGAAAACCTTGTGAAAGAAAATGAGAAGATCTCTGGAATTTTAAAGAAATTTACTAAGAGCACAGAAATTCTTGATGTCATGTTAATGAATCAAAAAGCATATAGAGACAAAACTGGTATTGGTTATGATTCATTCTCTAAGAACATGAAAGGAAATAAGTCTGTGTCTAAAGAGAAATCGTACTGGAAATTTTTCAGAAAAGCTTCAGATTATTCATCACCTTTCTCGTTTTGCAATTACTGTAATAAAAAGGGTCATTCTGAATCAACCTGTTATCCCAAGAAACATGGTATGTCTGGACACTATAAATGGGTCCCCAAAGGGACACATCAGCCTAAAGTCTATACAGACCAAAGGCAGCAAGCTAATCCCAAAGGACCCAAGAAAATTTGGGTACCTAAATCTGCTTAGTCTGTGCAGGTTTGTCTCAAAGCATCCAACAAAAATAGCAAGTGGTATATAGATAGTGGATGCTCGAGGCACATGACAGGAGATAAAGAGAAACTAGACAATCTAATCCTGAAGGATGGGGCCAAGGTTAGTTTTGGTGGAAATCAGTCTGGCAAAATTACTGGAAACGGAGATATTGGTCCAGTTAAAGATATCTATCTTGTGGAAGGTCTCTGCCACAACTTGCTGAGTGTCAGTCAAAGTACTGACAAAGGTAATTGGGTGATTTTTGATTCAAATGAATGCTTCATTGTGGATAAGAAAGAATTGGCTATAGACAAATCAAATATGAAATATAGATTGAAAGCCAACAGGAATGGAAATTTGTATGAAGCAGATTTGAATCATCAACTCTCTGAAAAGTGTTTTATTAGCAATTCTGATAACTGTTGGCTATGGCATAAAAGATTGGCTCATGTTAACATGTCTCATCTAGAAAAGCTAATTAAAAGGGATTTGGTTATTGGGATTCCAAATATGAAAGTTAAATCTGATTTAGTGTGTGAAGCATGCCAAAAGGGGAAACAAACAAAGTCTTCTTTTAAACCTAAGAAGGAAGTCACCACAACTAGACCTTTGGAACTAATCCATATGGACCTAGTTGGACCAGCAAGAGTGAAGAGTCTAGGAGGAAGCCTGTACACCCTTGTGATTGTGGATGACTATTCTAGGTTCACTTGGACTATGTTTCTTTCCTCCAAAAATGAAACCTTTGATGCCTTTTATGTGTTTGCTAAGAAAGTGCAGAATGAAAAAGACAAGAAAATCAGCTCAATCAGGACTGATCATGGAGGAGAGTTCGAGAACCAAGATTTTCTAGAGCTTTGCAAAGAAAATGGAATCAATCATAATTTCTCAGCTCCTAGAACTCCTCAACAGAATGGAGTAGTTGAAAGAAAGAATAGGGTACTCACTGAGATGGCCAGAACAATGCTGAATGGAAAAGAAGTATCTCAGGTATTCTGGGCAGATGCAATGAATACTGCATGTTATATATCAAACAGAGCCTACATTCGGAAGGGAATGGATAAAACTCCATACGAGCTTTACAAAGGAAGAAAGCCAAATGTAAGCCATCTTAAGGTATTTGGTTCAAAATGTTTCATCCACAATAATGGGAAGGTAAATTTAGGTAAATTCGATCCCAAGTCTGACTCTGGAATTTTCATTGGTTATTCTAGTAGAAGTAAGGCTTATAGAGTTTTCAACAAAAGAACTTCTACTGTTGAAGAGTCAGTTCATGTAGTCTTTGATGAAACTGATTCTGAACAGAATATTTCTTTAGAAGATGAATCAGCCTTTCAAAAGAAAGTTAAAAATTCTACTCAGTCATTAACTCCACCAGATGAGTCTCATGAAGAGAGACAAGAAGATGATCCACATGATGCACCAGCTGGACCATCAGCATGGAAACATCACAGGGATCATCCACCTGAGCAAATCATTGGTGAGGTTAATGAAGGAGTTAGAACCAGGCATCAAACTCAAAATGCAATACATTTCTCTGCATTTATTTCTGAAATTGAACCTACTTGCATTGAAGAAGCTTTAGAAGATTGTGATTGGATAACTGCAATGCAAGAAGAACTCAATCAATTTGAAAGAAGTCAAGTTTGGGATTTAGTTCCAAGGCCCTCAAATTATCCTATTATTGGAACTAAATGGGTTTTCAAAAACAAACTTGATGAATATGGGACTGTTGTCAGAAATAAAGCAAGACTTGTGGCTAAAGGATATAACCAAGAAGAAGGTATTGATTATGAGGAGACTTTTGCTCCAGTTGCAAGATTGGAAGCAATAAGACTGTTATTAGCCTTTGCATCCCTCAAAAATTTTAAACTTTATCAAATGGATGTAAAAAGTGCCTTTCTTAATGGTTATATCATGGAAGAAGTATATGTTGAACAACCTCCTGGTTTTGAAATTGCCACTAAACCAGATCATGTTTATAAACTTAAAAAGGCCTTATATGGACTTAAACAGGCACCAAGAGCCTGGTATGAAAGGTTGAGCAATTTTCTGTTAGAAAAAGGTTTTTCAAGAGGAAAAGTTGATACCACTCTATTTATTTTACACAAAAAGAAAAGCATGCTTGTTGTACAAATTTATGTAGATGACATTATTTTTGGTGCTACTGATGGATCTCTCTGTGAGGAATTTTCAAAGATTATGCAGGGAGAATTCGAGATGTCCATGATGGGGGAACTCAACTTCTTTCTAGGTCTTCAGATTAAACAGAGAAAGGATGGAATTTTCATTTCTCAATCAAAGTATGTGAAGGAAATCTTGAAGAAATTTGGAATGGATTTATCAAAGGAAGAAGATACTCCTATGAGCTCCTCAGTGGTGATGGATGCTGATGTAGAAGGGAAGGACTTCAATAAATCAACATATAGAGGTCTAATTGGCTCCCTCTTATATCTAACTGCTAGCAGACCAGATATTCAATTCAGTGTAGGAGTATGTGCCAGATATCAAGCTAATCCTAAAGAAATGCATCACACATGTGTTAAGAGAATCTTGAGGTATCTGGTGGGAACTCAGGAGCTGGGGCTGTGGTATCCAAAAGGAACTCAGGAATATTTAATGGCTTACTCAGACTCAGATCATGCTGGGTACAAAACTGATAGAAAGAGTACCAGTGGTCAATGTGCATATCTTGGGGGATCCTTAGTCTCTTGGGCAAGCAAGAAACAAACATGTGTTTCTCTATCCTCTACTAAAGCTGAGTATATTGCTGTTGCAACCTGTTGTACTCAAGTTCTATGGCTCAAGCATCAATTGAGGGATCTAGGTATGGAGTTTCCAGAAGTTCCAATCCTCTGTGACAATACAAGCACTATTAGTCTAGCCAAAAATCCTGTACATCACACAAGAACAAAGCACATTGATGTAAGGCATCATTTCATCAGAGATCATGTGCAAAAGAAGGATGTCAGAGTGGAATTTATCTCAACACACTTGCAGCTGGCTGACATTTTCACCAAACCTCTAGCAACTGAGCCATTTATGTTTATCAGAAGAGAATTGGGAATGGTAAATCCCAATGAATTGTAAGTTATTTTAGTTATCAAAATTATTTCAATCTAAGGATGTTTTGATGATATTATACTAACTTAGGCATCGGAGTGTCAGATCAAAATTTATGCAGGACTTAGAGGCTCAGAATAGAAAATCCATCGCCTAATCGATCAGGTAAGCCTGATCGATCACAGGACACTCCCTGTAATCGATTAAGCATCGATTAGGCTGAAATGAAGCATCGATTAGGGAAAGGCGCATAATCGATCAGAACTGTCTGATCGATCACAAGGAAGGAGTAATCGATTGGGCATCGATTACTCAGCGTGGACCTATCGATCACAACAACCCCTAATCGATTGGGCGCATCTCATCAATCAGAGACAACACTCTGTAATCGATTACGCGACATCTGTAATCGATTAGGCGTCAACGGTAACATTTGTAACGTACATTTTATCTGACAGTTACTTACTTTTCTAAGCACACCCACTCTTATAAACTTGACATATGTAACTGTAGCATCATTTCGCACTCTATTGCATTTTGTTTCTTCTTCATCTCCTCATCCTTCATCAAATCTTAACGTTCGAATCATCAAATCTCTCTGTAACCATCGTAACTGTACCCACTACTCGAATCATCATCAGCCATAACTCTCCCTCACCAGTTACAACCCTTCGAATCACCAATCATAATCCTTGAGCCCTCTACATAAACCCTTCCCATGGCACCCAAAATGCGTATTCCAAAGAACATCAGAGCCCAAGTCGTTTCTGATACAGTACCATTACCTGAAGGAGATCCTGCATTGACCTATAGACCTTCATCACCCCCTTCAAATCCACCACCCTCCACCTCTCAACCAACCTCTCAAATGGCCAAAACTCGTGGTACTTCATCCAAGTCTCCAGCCAAAAGCCCTTCCACAGTCAGAGTCAGAGAACTCATTTCTGGTGACACAATGGTTCCCATCGACTCCTCCTATGCCCAAGGTCCTATTGAAGATGCCTCAGAGGATATTCAGAAAAGGTCCATACAGCAAAGATGTGGGTTTGTGGATATTGAGTATCTTGACAAAAATGGCTATCCTGTCAAAGAATGGCTGCAACCTTATGCGACATGGCTGGGCATTAAAAATCATTATAATGAGCGAGTCATAAAGGCCTTCTACTCAAACTTGAAGATTTCTGTTACGGAAGCAGAAGGCAAAACCTCAGATATCAAGATTTCTTCTCAAGTCAGGGGTAAGAAGTTTTCTTTCACTTGGAAGGATTTGAACAAGTGGCTTCACATGGATGGGATTAATATGGCAGAGTACAACACATGGCAAACAAGGGAAAAGTTTTCTGATGAGCAACTCAGGCAGATTTATCAACCTACAAGTCCTATTGAGGGAAATCTCAAGCCTGTCCAATTACCTCCTGCCTACAGAGTTCTGCATTATGCTTACTCCAGGTGTATGGTCAACAAGGCTGGCAACTTTACACTTATCCTGGATATAGACAATCCTCTCTTGCCCATGCTGATCAACAAAATTCCCATCAACCCTGGACAAGTCATCTGTGAGGAATTCTTGAGGTTCCAGAAGACAAAGTCTGTTAAGACTCCTCTGCCTTTTGCATCTCTTATTTCATTTATTCTGTGCAACAATCAAATTTTTTGGTTGGAAGAAGAGCACAACAAGCAGCCTCCCAAGTGTGATCTGACCACTCTCAAGAAGATGGGGTTGCAACCTTTTGGGCAGAGTTCCATCCCCTCTAAGCCTCTACCAGATATTGAAATTGAAGAGGAACCCCCTACAGAAGAAGGACTTGAACCAGGGGAAATCCCTGGCCATCATCCTAATCAAGAGCCTCTGATTCAGGAAGAAGCAGCACCTGCTTCTCCTGCCAACTTTATTGATCAAGTGGTGGAAAGGGTCTCTGCCAGAATAGTAGAAGAAATGGCCCTCGAGCATCAAGCCATGGAGGACAGATTATTGCACAGATTGGTGGCAGCTCTCAATGATTCAGTTGTCAAGTCTGTGAAGGAAAGCACCATGACCATCTTCAATGGGTATGATGCTGTGGTAAATATGCACAAGTTTTTACACAACAGACTTGCTGGACTGGAAGAGATTCTCAGGGAAAAGTATCAAGCCAATATTCCTGGCCCTCCTCTGTCACCCTTTGATGGTTATGCACCACATCAGGTATCACCCATTCATCACTCACCTTCACAATCTCATCCCTCTTCTCCACATCTCCCCACTCAACCCTCTCCAAAAACCACTCCTCCTCCTTCCAAACCTTCCTCACCCTCACAGAAACCCTCCTCCAGTTCCTCAGATCATCCAGACTTCCCACCTTCTCCTATCCACATATTGACCCCTGCCTCTCATCCCACACCCTCTCAACCACACTCTCCTTCCCCTAAACCAGAAATAGCCAAAACTTATACCAGAAAAGGCAAAGCTCCTTCACTAGAAACCCCCCTCCTTTTGATGATGCCAAAAAGGGGGAGAAGATATTCAGTGTGCCAACCCCTGGGGAAAGCAGCCAGGTTCAAGAAAAGGCTGTGGAAGCTGCCTCCATCCTCTCAGCTATAGCTTATGAGATCCCTCAGATGTCTCAAGTTCCTGAGGATGTACCCATGAGTCAGACACTCGAGGAAATTCATGAGCTTGCAGAAGCCATTAAGCTAAGCATGGCAGAAGAAGAGGTTGTGGTAGAAGAAGCCACAGAGTCTGAAACTGAGGCCACTGTCAATATCCCTCCAGAAAATGCTGAAAATGTGATAGAAGAAAATCTGGGAATGGCCATGGTTTTGTATGAAGGGGAACCTAAACCCATTGACATTGATTTGGTGCCTCATTATCTTCATAAGGCAGATGTACTGCACCAGCAAGTGGAGGAACTAGAACAGACCTTGGCTGCAAATCAGAAAGAAAGAGAAGACAGAGATACAGCTAGGGATTTGAGTCAGAAAATTCAAGAGAAAGAATCCCCTCAGCCTCTATTTCCAAAATGGGGAGTCAGAAAGACCTACACATATGGGGATCCAGTCAAGCCTGCTCAGAAGAAGGACCCCATTCAGACTACTTCAGAATTTTTGAAGTCTGACAAGGAAGAAGAAGGCCCAGAGGCTCAGTCAAAACCTAAAAAGCAAAGGATCAAAATGACTGCCTCTAAGCCTGCACCTAGGGTTGCTCCTGCAACAAGAAAGAGCACCAGAGCAACCAAAGGAATTGTTATTGAAGAACCTAAGGTTGTCTCCAAGCCTGCAGCTAAGAGAAAGGCAGCACCAAAAGGGAAGGGAAAGGCAGCAAAGTCTCCTCAAAAGAAACAAAAGAGACCATCCCAATTGGATGTGCTTCTGTCCTTAGTGCCTCCTCCTCCTCCCAAGAAGAAGAAGGCTCCTGCTAAGAAGAAGAAGGAAGAAGTCGTTTTGGAATCAGAGTCTTCCTATGACTCTGGTCGAATTAGCAGTGAATCAGGGGACTATGATCTTGACACATCAAACTGGAAGGATGACACTGACTCTGACTAATCCATACTCCCTGCAACACCAAAAACCCTTTCACATGCATCATTCATATTTTGCTCATTTTATATTTTTTTTATATATATTTAGTTCCATGCGTAAAGACAATGCCAGTATCCTTGTGATATCTGAATTATTGTTTCATATATATATATCAGTTGTCTGCTTGTTGATCTCTATATGTATTCTGTTATTGCAATTATTTCTAATGTTTTGTCATCATCAAAAAGGGGGAGAATGTTAGAATAATAGGTTTTGATGATAACCAAACATATCTTAGGCATAAGGTAAGTGAGTGATAAGTGTTTGGAATGATATGTCTTAGGTATGCATAGATAGCCCATTTGATCAGAGATAGATTCCAAGTCAAGTCATTTGGTCTAATCGATTAGAGTTCAGTCTAAGTTGTCGCCTAATCGATTAGAGACCCCTGTAATCGATGAGAGATCTTAGCCTTTCGATTAGGAGAAATTGATGTAATCGATTAGGCTCGCCTGATCGATTAGAGGATCATTGCCTAATCGATCAGAGTCCTATAATCGATAATAGATAAATTGCCTAATCGATCAGAGTCTTATAATCGATCAGAGAAGTTGGTATGTGTAATCGATCAGAGCCATGTAATCGATTAGAAGAGTTGTGAGTGATCTGAATGTAATCGATCAGAGGTAAGTAATCGATTAGAGGAAGTTTAAGTGTAATCGATTAGTCTTGCTTAATCGATCAGGCGTCCCTGTAATCGATTAGGCACATGAATTTCTAATCTATTGTTGAGTGATGCAGGTCCTAATCTATACATAATCGATATGTAATCGATCAGCCACCAAGTCCTGTAATCGATCAGAGGCTGTAATCTGAGTGGCGATGGGAATTATTCAAAATCAATGGCTAAAGCTATTTTAGGCTTTCCAAGTACAGAGTGCTCAGACCTACTTAAGGAAGTTTACGTTGGACACAAAATCTGAGCAATATAGCCGTTGGAACTCACCTACTTCCTCCAGCGATAGATAAAGAAAGATGAACAAAAAGCAAAGGAAGTACAATGGAGTAAATGCAACACAGGCTACATTCTCAACACTCCTCATCCGATTAAGATCTCTCTCTCTCTCTGAACAACTCTCAACGGTCATATTTATTACACAAGCTTCAGAGTGAAGAGTATAAAAGCATTGAGAAGCAGTTGGTTGAATACAATTGATTACTTCATTAAAGATCTTGTATCTACTGCATTCAATTCTCTCAACAATCACTGTTCTCAAATTCTTAAGTGTGTAACACAATCCGTTCAATTGAGTGAACAATTTCTCTACACTTGTATTTATTATCCGAGTAAGGATTACTCTTAAGATAGTGGGATCTTAAGAGTAGGGTGTAATCTTACAAAGTGTAAGGGGGAGTGATTAGTAAGGAGGAGCTCTTGCTGTCACTTGTAAAGGCTGTCAAGAGCCCGTTTAAATCTTGAAAAGCTAGTGGAACCCAACTGCCAAGTTGGAGAACTGGACGTAGGCCAAAAGTTGGGCTGAACCAGTATAAACTGTATTGTTCATTAAAGTTTTTTTTTTAAAGCACAATTCACCCCCCCTCTTGTGCATTTCCTGCCTGTTTCATACCTGTTCATGATAGCGAAGTAACCAGACTAGGCGATGCTATGGGGGCATTCATCTTGTGGCCAAGACGACTTGTACACAAGACTCAACAAAAGGCGCCGGTTGATGTGGTATGTACACTTAATTTTTGAGATTGCTTGTTTTAATATATTACAGCATGTAAGAATATATAACACTGATTTTTTTATCACCTACAGGTCTTTCCAGATCAATATCCTTCTCTCCAACTCCTGCGGGAGATGCAACCAAATTTGCAATCCACATCCATTAAGATGCCTCCAGGAGTAGTCAGTCCAGATCGTACATATGAATTTGCGATTGATGGTGACAGAGATATCGTGGAGTTTTTGACAATGGACTGTATTGACCTCGCCTGGCTCGAATTAGCAACTATGTAAATTACTATTACTATTTATGTCTCTGCAATATTTGTACTTCTATCCTTTTATAATTTCAATTATTTTACGATAGGTACTTCCACAACCTATGCATCCAATTAAGCACAGAACAATACAGATTCCTTAGTCCATTGGCCTTGGCGAGGAGAGATGATTTCAACAACAAGGCGGACCAGCTGAGATATGAGGATGAGATGCGAGCTTATGTCATACATCAAATGTCAGCGAATCGGGGATCTGTCTATTTTGCGCCTATTCTTCAAGAGTAAGTGTGATTATTACTTTTTGCCAAATTTTTATCATTTGCACATTTACAAATGTTTTGTTGTTTCCGTGTGGCCTTAATAGCTTTAATGTCTTTCAGTAAGCACTGGTCATTAGCTGTCATTTGCCCCAGACAACATCGTTTGGTTTGGTTTGACTCCTTGAGGCATAATATAACCTCCTATTATAAAACTCTTTTATCGAAGTAAGTAGTTTTAATGACTTTTTACTTTAGGTTAAATAAATTATTTTCATGTATATGTGCTAATTTTGGTTCCATTTCAGGGGCATTCAGCAATGGCATTTTATGGAAGATACCGATGAAATGAATAATCCCATCACGGTGCAAAGACCTAAAGTAAGTATTTTGATTTAAATTCCTTCAATGTTAGTCAATTGAGATATTATTGAGATATTATTTACTTTGTTATTAATTTATATTATTTCCTTTGATTTATAAAGTGCCCCAAGCAACCGACGAATAAGGAGTGTGGGTATTATGTCATGAAGTATATGTGTGACATTATTGAGAGTGACCGTAGCGGATCCTTCCCACAGGTATAAATTCTTATCTATAGCTTATTATATGATTCATACAATTTTATCTAACTTTGTATTGATCATAGTATCTATTATTGTTGCAGTTTTATGACCGAATCGATGAATTTACAGTCGAAGACATCGATGCGATTCGTGAACGTATTGCTCAATTTTTCCTTTTATTTTTGATTATGTAACAATCTGAATCAAAATTATTTGCTGGTGATCTTTCCTTTCATTCGATTCGACTTATTTTCTTTGGTCTGGCCTATGTTGGTGATTGTATAGTAGTGATAGCATTTTATTGTTATGCTCTGTACATTGCTTGGAACTTGAATTTTGTGTATGTATTATCTGACCTGCATTTAGACATTTGCAATGTATATCAACGGGGAATAGAAAAATTAAAAATTTTTTTTTAAAAAAAAAAAAAAGAAACAACATCACACAGAATATTATTTGTGACATGGTTTCCAGGAAACCACGTCACATAGATTATATTTGTGACGTGGTTTCCAGGAAACCACGTCACACAAATATTCTGTGTGACGTGGTTTCCTCCGAGAAACTTACAACATCACACCTAATATTATGTGTGACGTGGTTTCTCTGACTTTCTACGTCACATAAATATGTGACGTTAAAAGTCCATTTTCCATGTCACTTGTTTCAATGTCCCCTGAAAAAGTGACGTGGAAACCCCCAAAATTTGTGACGTTAAAAATACTTTTTGTAGTAGTGTCATCTTTTGCTGAGGCTATTAGTGCAAGATTCTTTTTCTTTTTATCTCCATAGAGTTCTCTTTGCACTTTAATAGTTGTTTCATACTCTGCTAGGCTTCCAAACAGAGATGTGATGGAGCTCATGGATTCTCCTCTCATTTCCTGAATTGCAGTAGCCTTCATTTGCCATTCAGGAGTTAGAATCTTTAAAATTTTGGAAAGTTGTTCTGCCTCTGAGATTCTTCTTCCGAGAGCTGTAAGATTATTGATCAAGTGAGTGAATCTGATTTCTAGCTCCCTAATTGGTTCTCCTTCTTCCATTTTGAATAAGTGGAAGTCAGTAATTAGTTGCTCAACTCTTCTAGTCTTTACACCACTGGTTCCTTCATGAGCAACTGCTAGGGCATCCCACATCTCTTTGGCAGTCTCCAAATGGCATACTCCAAAGTATTCTTTCTGACTTAAGGCATTTTGGAGAATCAAGACTGCTCTGCTATTGAGTTCCAGGTCTCCCTTGTCATCATCCGTTAGTTCATGAGGGAGCTTTGGCACTTGAACTCCATTTTCAGTTTTCATGGGAACAAGATCCCCTTCTTCAACTATCCTCCAAAGATCATACCCAGATGATTTGATGAACACTTTCATTTTCATCTTCCAGAAGGTATAATGTTCACCATTGAATCCAGGAGGTTTATTAATTGAACTGCCTTCTGGGAGCACATTGTCATATCCTGCCATTATAGATCTTTACTTCTCCTGATTGTGGGATCAGTGGAAACTGAGAAGACCAGGCTCTGATACCAAATGTAACAGGTAGGAATGCACAAGATGGGGGGTGAATTGTGCTTCTTGAAATTTAATCCTGAAGATAAACAACACAGTTTATACTGGTTCAGCCCAAACTTGGCCTACGTCCAGTTCTCCAACCTGCAGTTGGGTTCCACTAAATCCTCAAGATTAAATCAGGCTCTTGATAGCCTTTACAAGTGACAGCAAGAACTCCTCTCTTTACTGATCACTCCCCCTTACACTTTGTAAGATTACACCCTACTCTTAAGATCCCACTATCTTAAGAGTAATCCTCACTTTAATAATGAATACAGAATAATTGTTCACTTAATTGAACAGATTGTGTTACACACTTAAGAATATGAGAGCAGAAGGTGTTGAGAGTATTAAAGCAGTAGATACATATAATCAATGTGGCAATCAATCTCTACAACTAACTTCTTCCCAATAGCATTTATAGTTTCTCTTGGAAATATATCCGTTATAAATATGGCCGTTGAACACATCAAGAGAGTTCAGTGATCTGGTGAAGTATGGAAGATGAAATATGCTATGCATTTACTCCATTGTACTTGCTTTTGCTTTAGCCCATCTCTCTTCTTCTATCGCTGACAGAGTAGGTAAGTTCCAACGTCTCTTTTGATCAGCTTGTGTCTTAACGTAAACTTCCTTAAGTAGGTCTGAACAACTCTGTACTTGGAAGGCTAAAAATAGGCTTGACATTGATTTTGAATATTTCTCATCGCCACTCAGATTACATGCCTCTGATCGATCACAGGGTCTGGTGTCTAATCGATTACCTATAGATTATAGCCTGCATCACTGAATATCAGATTAGTAATTCATGCGCTTAATCGATTACAGGGGAAGCATGATCGATTAGACAGGTTCAATCGATTACATACAGATTACACATACTTCTCTAATCGATTGCAAACAGATTATACTCAGATTACTTAATCTTCTCTTAATCGATTACAAGGCTCTAATCGATTGGGCATTTGACTCTCAATCGATTGGACGACTCTAATCGATTGGGCTAAATCTTCTCATCGATTACAGGGGCCTCTAATCGATTGGGCATTTGACTCTCAATCGATTGGACGACTCTAATCGATTGGGCTAAATCTTCTCATCGATTACAGGGGCCTCTAATCGATTGGGCGCTATGTGATCTGAACTTGATTCATCTCTAATCGATTAGGCTAGTTTCTCTCATCGATTACAGGGGCCTCTAATCGATTGGGCGCTATCTCTAATTCTTCTCTAATCGATTGGACATAAGATATTTGACTTATAATCTATCCCTGATCGATTGGTCAAGACCTAGGATTCTCTATCAGATTATGCCTAAGATATTTCTGATCTTTATCATAGCTCTTCCCTATGACTAAGATATGTTTAGTTATCATCAAAACTTATCATTCTAACAACATGTTTAATACATGATTGAATATGGAATTAATTTTCCTTCTTTTGCCTTGTTTTGGCTGTTCGGTGATGAGAAAGAGGAATTATTGATAATTTTGATTTAATTGGGGTGTTTTTTTGAGTTCTAAATAGGAATAAATTTTATTAGTTGAATTTGATGGGGTGTTCAACCTGTTATGATAATTCTGCCTGGATGGTGCATGTGCTGCCGTGAGGAGAGTGATTGGTGTAGAGGGTTGAACCTACTCTAATTACTAGAGATAAAATAGTTTGGATATTTGGTAAATTCTGATGGTGCAAACTGGAGTTAGAATTTTTGGGTATATGTTCTGTGAGGTCTTAATTCAGAATTTAGTTTGAACAAGGAAAGTGATTTTGAAGATGGGTGTAAGATGTTTTGTTTGGGGATATATACATAAGTGGGTATTTCCCTAATTTTCTTATTGGTTCCATGTCATTAAAGGAACAAATTAGAGATGGGGTGCTCTATGTTAGTTTCTAAATGTAAGTTTAAAAAGGAGGTTAAGACCTGATTCCATTTTACGATTGGAGGTCCTTAAGTATTAACCAATGATTCAAGGTTTTAAAGGATGACAATGTGGGCTCAACATGGGTACATATTTTATAATAATGAATTAAGTGTTGATACATAGGTTAGAAATTGTTCTACAATTAAAAAAGAAATGATGTCCAAACTTATCAAAGAGGTTTTAGAATTTGAATGGGATCATCGTTGAGTTATTTAGATTATCTAAGGATGCTAGAGATTATATTATAATGACAGATAAACACCTTAAAACATTTTAGACAAGAATGAAAGTTTGTGAAGGAAATATAAAGGTCGAGTATAATGGTTAAAGAGATCAAATTAATAAAAAGGGCTTGAGGGTTTGACTATAAGAAGTATTGATTCTAGGACCAAGGAAAGGGAATTGATTTTATAAAGATGCAATTTAAATTATGTAAGTTGTTTAAAGATCTTTGAGTGATATGATTGTTAATTAGAAGGCATCAACTTCAGTATTAAAAATGGTTAGGATAGGATTTTTAACAGTTTATTTAGAGGTTGATTGGGATTAAAAATTTGTTTCAATCATTGAGCTTATTAGGTTCGGTTCTAAAAGTTCTTAGTTGTTTGAGAATGGTGCTAAATGATTAAGGGTATGGTTTGAATTTTGTTTATTTCTGTTTCGTGGTGATACAAGTGTTGTGAAGTTGAACTGATTTAAGGTCCTAAATCCGGGATAAGATTTGATGTTTAGAGGAAGTTGAAGTATAGGTAATTATATAGTTAACCAAGAAAGAGATGGAAAAATTACATATATAATATTATTATCATTTATAATGAATTAAAGTTTAAGTTTATAGATTGTGGATTCTAATTTGGATTGATTAAAGGAGAATCAGTTTTGAGAATCCAATTTATTAAAGTCTAGGAATTTGGATGCACAAGTTGATTGAGGTGTATAAATTGGAAGTTCCTGTTCTATCTCTGGTTTTGATATTGTGAGGATTAAGTTGGAATCATAATGTGTACGCTAAAGTTCTATAATTTCTAATAAATTCTAGATTCAGGGTATTGATTCCTTGTTTGGCTGTTTTGATGATATCGAGGATACAGTAGAAGATTTTGAGAAATTCAATGATTGAGGTTTAATTAAATTGAGTTAGCTTATGATTTAAAAAATGGTGATATTGACAAGTATGATAGCATTGAATTCATGAATTTGGTGGTTGAATCAAGGATGGATTGGGCTTTGAAAATGATATAAGAGATGTGGGAAATGAAATTTGTTAATTGGGTTGATGATTGCAAGGGATTTCCATATGAAGTATGGAGATAGATTTAAGAGGTTGGTGTAAGATGGGATAGTAGTAGGAAGAAATGGTATATGAAGCAAGTTGAATGGAAGAGGAAAGGATTTATGATTGGGTATAAAAAGGAGAACAAAGATTGGAGTTGGAAAGGATAATAGTATAAAGTATTGAATTAATGTGGTGGATCCTGGGAATTTTAGTTAATTTTATGGGAAGTTCTAAGGACTTAAGTGTGGTAGAAGAAGGTGATCATATATGATTTAATTTGTTATTAAGAAGTAGGAGACTGATTGTGCTTGATTAAGATTAAAGTTATTGTTGCATTTGAATGATGAATAAAATTGTTTCAATGATGTTATGGATGTAATGCTAAATGTCTTATGGTGGGAATTTAGTATTTATTTCAAGATAAGAATATAGTCTTGGATATTTGTGTTTATGTGTGTAAGGGTCATTAAATGATTTTGGAAATTTGTGATTAAAATTAAGAACTATGATTAAAGAAGATATCATAATAAAAACGATAGAAATATGAATGATATTATAGGAGTGTTGTAACAGCCCAACCTTGATCAGGATATTGTCCGCTTTGGCGACAGCTATGCCCCTCACGGTTTTGTTCCTCACGATATGGATAATGGCTGAAGCCTCCCACACTCACCCGTGAAAACGCGTCCTGATAGGTAGGAGAGTCCAACACCTTATATAGGCTTGGAACATCTCGAACCCAGCCGATGTGGGACATTACAATCCACCCCTTAGGGCCCCAGCACCCTCGCTGGCACACCAACCAGAGCGTGGCTCTGATACCACTATAACAGCACAACCTCGATCAGGATATTGTCTGCTTTGGCGACATAGCTATGCCCCTCACGGTTTTGTTCCTCACGGTAGGGATAATGGCCGAAGCCTCCTACACTCACACATGAAAACGTGTCCTGATGGGTAGGAGAGTCCAACACCTTATATAGGCTTGAAATATCTTGAACCCAGCCGATGTGGGACATTACAAGTGTGAGAGACATCAAGTCAATACAAATAAGTATTGGTATTAATTTATCATTTATACGTTATATGTAATTCTAGGAAAGGATATTGGGAGTGGTTTTTCAAAGCATCGAGAAGGAAATAAGCCATTACAGGGTTAAGTGTTGGTATTCAAGTAGCAGTTTATCTCATTGCACTCAATTGCATGTATAATTTTGTAATACCTGTATAATTTTGTAATACCTGTAGCATTTAATTGGTAAGACTTTTATTCCTTTTATGTTTGGAGTACTCCAGGGCTTAGGTGGTTCGCTACCCTCTTGCCAGACCAGTTACGTTATGACTTTAAATGTTATAACGAGAAATCCTGCAGGTAAAGCCTTCACTAGTTAATGAAGATATTGTTATCAGTGGTTGGTAGGTGTAGATCGCACACAGATTAGTAGGATAAATGCTATCATTATTTGTAAAGGTTTATTAAATGTATACATGACAATGCATGCATGAAATTTACAGTGAATAACATAAACTGCGTTGAACTGCTGTTTTACAGAGAAGTTGGGAGATAGTGAGATGGTTGAGTTATGGCATGAGTGCTAGAAGAAGATTAGACGAAAGAAATAAGATACTATTGTGGAAAGCAGGAGTATCTGCTGCACTATGTAGTGGAATGTTTTAGTATTGCCATTCGTTTATGATATAACATTAAATTATTAGCGGAAAGTATAGAAAATAGAAATGTATACATGTAGAAAGAAATATAAACTTCTTTAGTACTATAAATAAGGAATAGATACTCTAAGAGGACTAATGTACTTTTAATTGTTTTATGAACCACTCTGTTTAGAAAAAGTTTTAAAGTGTCCAATTTATCAGAAAAGCCCATTCTAACAGAAAGAAGATTGGTTTAATGTTTGAAAAGAAAAAGTTTTAAATTTTTCATATTTTTGGCTTCTGGCACTGGAAAAGTGGTAATAATTCAATTAAAATGTTATATTATAGTAATAAAATTAAGGTGCTACATAACAACTAATAATTAAAGATCAAAGTTGAAAGAGTTGCTGAACAGTGTACGGGAAGGTAACATTGGTTTCTCCTCCCTCCCACATTAAAAGAGTCTTTTGTATGTTGGCCCCTTCACCTGTGTGTAACGAATCAAACCACACATACTCAAATGGATTATCGCATAACTGAAATGGGTACTTCCCATATCCTCCACACCAATATTCTGCTCTGAATGCTCCTCCCCCACAACATGCTACATGCCCCTCCACAAATCCTTCACATCATCATCATCATCGTCATAATCATTAATTTCACCACAATGTCATATATATATATAGAGAGAGAGAGAGATACACACACATATACATATATGAGATTTGACAAAGATATGAGGTTAATTAGGGAATTGGCTTGGGTTCTCATCAAAATGATAAGTATCATTTTAAAAAATATTATTCTCATAGGTAACTAATTTAAATTAAAAATAATCTCTTAACTATATATTTTTTTAAAAATGGTTATTTTTTATTTAAATATGGACAGTCAAGATAAGACCGAATCAGTTAATTAGTAGAGGCTTAATTTACCATATTTTTGAGGGTTGGACATTCTTTCCATCAATGTATTATAGTGATCAAAGATGGAGTACTTAAATCCAGGAACCTCTTTCTCTAATTGCTTCATTAATTGTATGAGAGCTTTGTTGTTTTCTCTTGCTAGTACATTTTCCTTCTCTATACACGTCGGATTTGATATTCTACTTCTTGGAAGACATCCAATTGGTGCCACGCTCTGAAATGCAATTTTCTTCCCTCCAAATCTTGTAATTTCCTGTGTACATGCACACAAACATATATAAGACACCGAAATAAGAACATTGATGATGACTGATTGCACCATATTTTTATACACTTTTCATTGATAAAATCAGTAGATTATTGCATGTTCTTGGGGTAATTGCACCTAATTAGGGTAATTTCTGGCTTTTGCACACTTTGTTGGAATTTATTCTAGTCAAGGGCAATTTGGGCATAGTTAGCATAAATTATTGTTAACCTATTTTCAAGAACATTTGATGCTACCTCTGGCTTGATTTTATTTGTAGATCATAGAAGAAACATGCCCAAATTAAGGAGACAAGTTGTAGCGAAGAATTCTGGACGGGGAAGAAGAAGGAAGCGAAGAGAGAAACAGAATCAATGTCTCTTCGCCGCGGCGAACTGACGGCGAGAAATACAAGAAAAGGCAGAACCAGTGTGAGTTCGCCGTGGGGTTCGCCGCGGCGAACTCACGGCGAACTCCCCAGCAAATTCCAGAACCAATGTGAGCTCGCCGTGGCTTTCGCCGCGGCGAGCCCACGGCGAAGTGCCCAGTATCTGCGAAATCTGACGCGATTTTGGGGTCTCTGAGGGATTATAAATAGTTCCAAACACACGAAAATCGGAGGCAAGCTCCCTCAGGCACGAAACTCAGCCCCTCTCCTAGGGTTTCCCTTCCATTCCTTCATTCCCCACTCATCTCCATCTCCATCTTCATCTTCTACCTTCTTCCACCCTCTTCTTCCATGGATTTTCGAATGGGGCTTCTTCTTGGGGCTCCTCTTGGAGTTTCTATGTTGGATTGAGGAGCTCTTCATCTCTTGAGGATGGGTTGATGGTGTCTCAAGCATGGGTTCTTCATTAGGGGAGTTTTTCTTTGTTCTAACATATGTATTTAGGATTCCTTCTATGTTTATTTGAACCTCTCTTGGAAGATGTTTGGATTTATGTATTGGATTGAGATTTTGGATATGTATGTGTATGAACCATATGTGTTTATTTTGGGCTTTGAACACTTGAGTTATGAATTCTTATCTACATTGTGGTTGTATGAAGTTAATTTCATTTTAGTGGTTGCTAGTGGACTTAATTGATTGCTTCCATTCATAATTATTGTGATTGCATTTTTATGAGAGCCACAAGTGTTTTGACTCAAAGTATTTCACACATCAAGTGGACTTTAACACTAACCCTAAGTAATGGCTATGAGAGTGGTTGCTTAATTAGTCATTGATTAGGGCTAGTGGACCCCTAGTGGTTGCTTGGGGATTTCTCTAACTAGACTTGATGAATTAAACCCCCAAATGATTTGAACCTATGTTTGTCACCTCACCTAGACTCAAGAGATCCATTCCATAAATTTCACTTCATCCATCCAACCATTCCACCTCATTAAAGAAAAGATAAAAAAAATATTGTAGTTAGGCTCATTTTGCATATTTCATATTAAAACCCAACAAAACCCCTTTTTATACTTCATTTGCATGACATTTAGTTTCCTAGGTTACTCATTAGGCTCCTTGAGAGACGATCCGGGATCACACCATTATAGTGCAATCCTTGGTTAAATAAATATTTTGCATTTAACCCCCAAGGCGATTAGGAAAAGGTTAAATCAATGACAACGACAACAACATAAAAGAAAACC
This sequence comes from Mimosa bimucronata, assembly GCA_037074515.1. NCBI lineage: Eukaryota > Viridiplantae > Streptophyta > Magnoliopsida > Fabales > Fabaceae > Mimosa > Mimosa bimucronata. Next base: position 13,010,644 of record CM073446.1, read on the forward strand.
GCGACATATATTAATTGGACATCATCATTGTAAAATTATACTTTCGCATATCATAAATGTTAAACCTACTTTATAGTGTAATATACGCTATAAACTTGAAATTACATTTAGGACGGGAGGACTATAATTCATACCCAGAGTTGTCTATGCAACTGTCCGATGACTTTTTTCACGAAAGTTCTCATTTCGTCTTCAGTGTAATTAGGATTGTCATCGTAAAAATCCATATAATCATTACCACCAATGCTGAATAAGTAGACAGAATCTCTCAGAACCCTGTTGGCTTCATTTTCACCAACTTGCTTCTTCAATAATCCTACCATTTGCTTGAAGTATTCTACCTGGGTTGGTAAATCTCCCTGAAACACACAAATTATTTTTCAATAATTCATCAATAGCTACACATAGTTAGATAGATAGATATGAGCTTATTAATTAATTTTGTCAAGATGTACAGTTGAATCGGATGATGTAGGAACAACACAGGCTCCAGCAACAGCGAAATTAGCTCCATAAGTGAACTCATGAGGTCCTGGTTGCAGATATGGTGGAAGAATGGGCAAGCCTGCAAATGTAGCTATGTCCAACACAAAAAAGAACATATATCACAATTTGTCGTTTGTGATGATGTAGGAAAGGTAAGGGGAAAAGATACAAGAGGAGGGACAGGAAGAGACCAAAAAATATAAGTTTTTATTGATCAATTCATCATCATCAAAGTTGATCATAACTAATAACCTTATCTCTTTTCATGGAACTTTTAAAATATTAAATAATAATAAAATCCTAATCCCTGTAATAAAAGATAATAAATATGATAGTAGAATATCAAAGGATAGCAACTCAAAGAATATTAATTCAAATCCCTAATAGATGCCCTAATTATTTCTTTTTTTTTTTAATACTATCACAGGTAACCAGAGTCTTTTTCTATTATCAGGTATCTAAGCCAGGTTTACACCGTTAGACCAATTATGTGATGTTGATGCTGAATTAATTAAATCTTATCCAATAATAGCTCCACCAGTTTGGCCACGCAAAAGAGAAGTTGAAGGAAAAACAGTACTAGTTAATAATAAGGGTTAAACATACTTTTAGTCCTTATAGTTTACTCCAATTTGGGTTTTAATCCCTATAGTTGGAAACTGGTAGTTTTTGTCCCTCAAATTTGCTCCGTCTATAACAGTTAGTCCTTAGAGTTTAAAAATGACTTAAACTTGATTTTAACAGAGTTAATTGTGTTGACATGTCACTAACTCTGTTAATTTTGCTTACATGGCTTGACGACATGGATATATGATTTTATTTCTATAATAATAATAATAATCATAATAAGGGTTAATACAACTTTTGGTCCCTGAACTTTAAAATCGGTGGTTTTGGTCCTCGAACTTTTGATCAATTTTGCTTTTAGTCCCTGAACTTTGAAATTTGTGGTTTTGATCCCTGAGCTTTCAGTTAATTTTGGTCTTGATCCCTTAACTTTCAATAATATTGGTATTGGTCCCCTCAGTTTTAAAAAAACTTCAAAAAAAATTAAAGTTAAGGGACCAATACCAAAATTTACTGAAAGTTCAGGGACCAAGACCAAAATTGACCGAAAGTTCAGGGACCAAAACCAAAATTGATCAAAAGTTCGAGGACCAAAACAACTGATTTCAAAGTTCAGAGCAGGGACCAAAACCACAAATTTCAAAGTTTAGGGACCAAAACCAAAATTGATCAAAAGTTCGAGGATCAAAACCACTAATTTCAAAGTTCAGGGACTAAAAGTTGTAGTAACCCTTGTGGTGGTAAGTAGTGGTAGTGGTAGTGGTAAGTAATAGTCGTAGTAGAATCATCCACTGCATCACAAATCGCATACACATGTGGCAGAGGAATTAGGGCACAACTTCGTTGAGCTTTGGCGGAGATCATCTTCAAGGGAGTTTGAGGGAGGCGATGAGGCGTCATCGCGGTGGACTGCAGGGGAAGCTTCGGCAGCGGTGGAGGACTTCAAGGGAGGCTTTGGTGACTGCGGGGGGATTTCAAGGGAGGAGTTGATGGTTGAGTTGAGAGGAACACTTGTTTTCTTTGAGATTTCATTCTTAGCTTATTTTAGTTCCTGTTTTGATTTCATTGTTCTTATGCCTTATTTCAATGTCAATAGATTAGTATGCTTTTATTTTGAATTGATTCATACTTTAGACAGTTTGTCTGGGTGTGGGAGAATTACTTGCTGTTCTCATGGGATTAATATGTAGGCATTGTCTTCAGTTCTTATTGCTGCTTCTTCTTCTTTTATTTTGCTTGTTTCATGCCTTAGCTTAACATTTACAGTAATGATCTTATGTTAGCAGCAAAGAGAATGAACAAAGTTTAAGAACAAGGGGAAGATGAATTTTGCATAGAAATAGAGCTTCTTGTCTCTGTGCGATTTGTGAATCGTGATTTAAGAGGGGTTGATTCTTTTTTTTTATTATTATTATTTTAAATCCATATATCCACATCATCAAGACATTAATATTATTATTTCCAATTCATCTTATCCATTCATCAAGCCATGTAAGCAAAACTGACAAAGTTATTGACACGTCAGCACAATTAACTCTATTAAAATCAAATTTAGGTCCTTTTTAAATTCTCGAGATTAACTGTTATAGGCGAAGCAAATTTGAGGGACCAAAACCACCAGTTTCAAACTACAGGGACCAAAACCTAAATTGGAGTAAACTATAAGGACTAAAAGTATGATTAACGCTCATAATAATGTATACTTTATAAAGTTAAAAGTTGAAATTAAGTAATGAATGATATTAAACTAAAAAAATAGTGAGAAAGTTACCGATTAAGTCGGCTACTAGGCGTCCATCTGAGAATCTTCCAGTAGCACGGTGGAAGAAGGTTTCACCATAAGGCCAATATGTACTTACTAATTCAGAACTTAAGAAAGCATCATTTCCAGGATCAAAGAAAGAATCACCGAAAACAAACAATGCCTTGCGCTCAGTATCATTCACTTCTTGTGGAGTTTGCAGCTGCTTATTAGTATACCCAACAAGGCAAGTCTCAAAGTTGATGAAAATGTTGACTAAAGCACTACTACAAAAATCCCATTTTATGTCACCAATTAACGTCACTTATTTAAAAATGTGACATTGAAAATCAACAAAAAATAAACAACATCACACTTAAAACTAAGTGTGATGTTGAAACTTTTCCACGTCACACTAAAATTTTAGTGTGACGTTAAAAGTGTTTTTCAGAAAATGAAAAAAATGAAAAAATGGTTGGAGGGAAAATGAAAAAAAAAAAAAAAAAAGAAGAGGGGGGGTTTTCCACGTCACACCACTTAGTGGTGTGACGTGGAAACCAGGTTTCAACGTCACACCACAATGTGGTGTGACGTTGAAACCTGGTTTCAACGTCACACCACATTGTGGTGTGACGTTGAAAGAGTTTCAACGTCACACCACTTGTGGTGTGACGTTGAAACATGGTTTCAACGTCACACCACTTAGTGGTGTGACGTTGAAACTTGGTTTCCACGTCACACCACAATGTGGTGTGACGTGGAAACCAAGTTTCCCGCCCCATTTTCCCCCTTCCCGCCCCCTCCCCCCCACAAGCTGGTGAGGGGGCCCACACACACACACACTTCACCACCCCCCACCCCCCCCACACACACACACACGGCTTCACCACCCCCCACCCCCCCCCCCACACACAGACACACACCCCCACCACCCCCCACCCCCACCCTCCCCCACACACGGCCAAACCCCACCCCCCACACACAGACACACACCCCCACCACCCCCCACCACACACGGCCAAACCCCCCCCAACAAGCTCACCACCCGGCCCCCACCCCCCACCCCCCCCCCAAAAACCCACGGCCACACCCCCCACCCCACACGGCCCCACCCACCCCCCCCACACACACACACAGACACGGACACACACCCCCACCACCCCACCCCCCACCCCGAGACCCCCCCCCACCACACCCCCAAACCCCCCACCCACACACACACACACACACACACGGACACACCCCCACACACACACACGGACCCCACCCCCCACCCCCAAACCCCCCACCCACACACACACACACACACACACACACGGACACACCCCCACACACACACACGGACCCCACCCCCCACCCCCCACCCCCACACGGCCACACACCCACACCCCCACACACACGGCCACACCCCCCCCAACACAAACCCCCAACACTATGAAGTCATTGAGAATTGGTACGTTCTTCTTGCTATTGCTATTTCGGTTTCTGTTATAGTTCAGAATCAAATCTTTATTTTTTCTGTAATTTGATATTGGTAGGAGCTTAGAGGGAAGCTGTAATGTGGGCTATTTGTTGGTGGTGAAATGGTTCTTTGCTTTGCTCATAGGAATTGGTACGTTCTTCTTCTTTCTGCCTTGAGTTTCTTATCTTAACCTTGAAGTGTATATATATTCTGGTAGTTTCAATTTTATAAGCTCTAGTTCTGAATTGCCATGATTGAACTATTAATGATTCATTTGGTATGTGGTTAGAAAAATCCTTTTCTTTTTTTAATTTGATTATCTTGCGTCTGCTGTGATTATTTTTCATTAGTTCTGTTTTTATAAATTATTATTATTCTAATGCAGATTTGATGGTATTTTTTTAATTCTAAAAAATCGTTTTTTGGAGGAGGAAAAAAAATGAGACATAGGCATAAAGCTTAGTGACGTTATGCCTTTCATGCATGCACCTTATATATCCTTAGCTTTCTCATATATGTTAAATTATTGTTGGTTATGTGTATTTCATCAAATTTTAACAGGTACTGGAATAGCTGCTGTTTTCATCAATATATCTGTTGAAAACTTCGCTGGTTGGTAATTAAATATGCAATTCTATCTATCTGGTTCTTTTTTTTTTACTTGTTCAAAGTTTTTTTCAGCTCTGATTTCCTCCTATCGGGTTCAGCAATTTCAATTGCGCCTCCGTTCACAGCTTCACTTCATCAAGGTTCCTTCTTTTCCTTATTTTTTCCTGATAATTAAATCTGCTGCCTTTTTTTTCAATTGTAAATTGCAAAAAATGCCATAGCATATTTAATGGTTTTGTAAGTCTTATAAATTGGTCTCCCATAGAATGTTTAATGTTCAATTGTAAATTGGTTTGCAAATGCTGTTACGTTGTAGTCACTGCAAATATTGCATACTTGCCAAAATGTTTTATAAGTCTTGTAAATTGGTTTGCTATTGGTTTTTGTTCTCAAATTGCTGAAGATTTATTTTGTCTAATTGATCTTGTTGCTACTAAAATCGTCGTGAATTTCGTTGCATTGTTGCTTGTTCCTTTGTTGCATTTTACATGCTGGTTTTGCTTCTATTAATCACTTCAAATAATTGGAGTGAAATTGGATTGTAAATGTAATTTTTGGATGTCACATTTACAAGAGGAGGCTTTGCCAAATTTTTTAAAAAATTTGCATGAAGTGAAGATATGCATAGCATGCCCATTTCTTCCTAATAATGTAGTGAGATAAACTTGACTAGTTTGTTGGAGACGGTATAGGTTTAACAGAATGGATCGTAGTTGGATGCATGCATTGAGAACCACTAAAAAGTATCAGATGGGTGTGGAAGAATTTATTGAATTTGCCAAAAAAAACGTGTCCAGTAAGAATGGCATGTATCTTTGCCCTTGTGTGAAGTGTGCAAATGCTTATCGTAAGAGCATTGATGATATAAGGGATCACCTTCTTTGTGATGGGATTAATCTCCGTTATAAGAAGTGGCTTTGGCATGGGGAATTGGGAAGTACCGTACATGCGTTCCCGTCACAAAATGTACAAGAAGCGGTGGATGGTGTTTGTGATGATGGAATGGACGAGATGATTAATGACATTGGGGCGGAGTCATTTTCTGTGGTCCATGAGTTCGACAAGTTGAGGAGTGATGCAGAGACACCGTTGTTCCCGGGGTGTACTAAGTATACTCGGTTAACCGGCGTCCTGAAATTGTTGAAAATAAAGACAGAAAATGGGTGGGCAGACGCGGGATTCTCACAGATGCTTGAAGCTTTGAGTGATATGTTCCCGGCAGGCAATGTGCTTCCGAAGCGCATGTACGAGGCTAAAAAAGTTCTAAGCAAGATGGGCATGGAGTATAAGAAGATACACGCTTGCCCTAATGATTGCGTGTTATACAGGAAAGAGTATGAGGGCCTAAAAGAGTGTCCAAAATGTCATACTTCGAGGTACAAACCGAGGAAGGATGCCGTTGGTGATGATGATGGATCAAAGAAAGGGATACCTTTGAAGGTAATGTGGTACCTTCCAATTGTTCCACGGTTTAAACGCTTGTTTGCAAATGAGGCAGAAGCAAAGAAATTGAGATGGCATTGTGATGAGAGAATATCCGATGGAAGATATCTCCGGCATCCTGCTGATTCTCCTCAATGGAAGAAGATAGATTCCATGTTTCCTGAATTTGGTGGTGAGCCGAGGAACCTTCGTCTTGGACTGTGTACGGATGGTTTCAACCCTTTCGGGAGTCTCAGTAGCACACATAGTGCTTGGCCAGTTTTGTTGGTCATTTACAACCTGCCGCCTTGGTTGTGCACGAAGCGCAAGTATGTGATGATGTCAATGATGATTTCAGGGCCGAAACAGCCTGGTAACGATATCGATGTCTACCTAGCACCTTTGATTGAGGACTTGAAGATGTTGTGGGAGGAAGGCGTAGATGTGTTTGATGCTTACAGGCAGGAGACATTCAAGTTGGGAGCTATGTTGTTTACCACAATAAATGACTTCCCTGCATATGGCAATCTTTCTGGTTACAGTGTGAAGGGTTTTATGGCATGCCCTATATGTGAGTCTGACACACACTGCCACTATCTCAAACACGGACGAAAAACCGTCTACCTCGGTCACAGGAGGTTTCTTGATCGGTTCCATCATTACCGTAGACTGAAGAAGTGTTTTAATGGCTTATCTGAGTACCGATCTGCTCCGACCCCCTTAACCGGGGAGGAAGTTTACCGTCGTGTTTAGAATGTCAATATGGTATTCGGTAAGAAACAGAAGACGAAGACCGGTTCTGATAAGATTATTTGGAAGAAGAGGTCAATCTTCTTTGATCTACCTTATTGGCGATATCTCGATGTGAGGCACAGTATAGATGTGATGCATGTGGAGAAAAATGTTGGTGATAGTCTTGTTGGGACACTGTTGCACATACAGGGGAAGACAAAGGACGGACTCAATGCTCGATTAGACTTGGTTGAAATGGGCATAAGACCACGGTTGCATCCTGTAGTCAGTGAAAATGGCAAGAGGGCTTATATGGAACCTGCTGCTCATACACTTTCCAAAGAGGAGAAAAAAAGTCTGTGTGAGTGTTTGAGTGGGATCAAGGTTCCGCAGGGTTATTCCTCCAATGTTAGCAGACTTGTGTCTATGAATGATTTGAAGTTGGTGGGAATGAAGTCGCATGATTACCATGTATTGATGCAACAATTCTTACCAATTGCTATAAGAGGCATTTTGGAAGATGATGTCAGGATGACCATAACAAGACTGTGTATGTTTTTCAATACGATCTGTAGCAAAGTCATCGACACTGAAAAGCTCGACGAGTTGGAAAATGAGGGTTATGTTATATTGTGCCAACTAGAGATGCTCTTTGCTCCAGCATTTTTCGATATTATGGTGCACTTGATTGTTCATTTGGTAAGGGAGATAAGGCTGTGTGGCCCTGTTTATCTAAGGTGGATGTACCCGTTCGAGCAATTCATGAAAGTCTTGAAAGGGTATTCTAAGAACCCACATCGACCTGAGGCATCAATTGTTGAAAGATACATAGTTGAGGAGGCAATGGATTTTTGCAAATCGTATCTAAAAGGGGTTGAGGAAAACCCACGACATGAAGGTGGGATCGGTAAGGGGGTACGTGGCGTCAAAGTGAAGACTATGCGCCGTGAAGAGGTGTTACAAGCACACCTATACATCTTGAATAATATGGAAGAAGTGCAGCCTTATTTGGATGAGCATAAGAGGATCCTGAAAGAAAAGAACCCGAAAAAGAGTGACATGCAGATTTCTAACGAGCATAACAGGACATTCATTGGGTGGTTCAAAGAGAAAGTTCAAAAGGAGACCGGTGGGCCGGATACAATAAGATGGTTAGCAGGAGGGCCTCGTTTTGAGGTTGTTACTTGGGGCTCTTTTGACATAAATGGCTATTGTTTCTACACTAAGGCTCAGGACAACAACAGCACCATGCAAAACAGTGGCGTGATGGTGGTAGCCGAAGCGATGCACTTCTCCAGTTCGAAAGATAAAAACCCACGATTGGCTTCCATGGCATATTATGGGGTAATTGAAGAAATTTGGGAAGTTAGTTACACCAAGTTCAAAATTCCAATCTTTAAATGCAAGTGGGTTAACAATAGTGCAGTTGGAGTTGATCCCCACACTGGTATGATCTCAATTGATATTCACAAGGTTGGATACAGAGATGAGCCTTTTATTTTAGCAAGTCACGCAAAACAGGTGTTCTATGTAACAGATCCCACAAATAAGCAATTGTCCATAGTGTTGCAAAGTAAAAAGCAAAAGGACCGCGCTCCCACTTTAGATCTAGATGAGATACCACCTTTGTGCACAGGACCACGTGAACCAAGTGAATTTGAATTGATAGATGTTGATGATGACCAATTTGCCTCTAGAAATGATCATTGTGAGGGGATATGGGATAACACATAAAGTGAGAACCTTTTTGAATTATCATGTATTAAGTACTGTTATTGTTTTTATTTTGTTTTTGTGAAAGTTGTTGCCTTTTATTGACTCTTCACATCATTGATTTGTTAACAGGTACATCATGGAGGATGATTCTAACAATCAGGGACAAAACAATCCCTCTCGAAGAAAGAAAAGAGGTCCGACGAAGCTCACTGACATTGTTGTCCGTCATGGGACAAATGTGCAGCCTATCCATGTGGAATTTGACGAGGACATGAATCCTATCGGGGAAATTGGCGCGAATTTCGTGAGCTACGTCGGTTTTGTGGCAAGGAATCGAGTAAGCATATTGGTTGACGATTGGAGGGAAGTCGAAAAAGACATTAAGGATCAATGTTGGTCAGATATCTTGGTATGTTTTATCATTATCTATCTGTTTGTTCCTAATATGCATGTGTTTGTTTGTTTAGTTACTCAACTGATGTGTATTTTATTCTTATTCTTTGCAGCAAAATTTTGCTGTCCCAAACACCGAACAGTTCAAGGATTTTTGGTTGAACGAAGCGCGCAAGATGTGGAAGAATTTCAAGACTACCCTGACCAAAGATTACATCCGGGGGAACAAGATGGATCAAGATCCCTGTCAGACCTACCCCTCTCTTGACCCAGAGACTTGGAAGACGTTTGTTAAGAAACGATTAGATAAAAAGTTTCAGGTTTGTATAGATCTTTTACTTTGCTTCAAAACTGATGAATTTTAACATATTATATTAGTTAACTAACTTAGTTTAGTTTTCACAGGAGAAAAGCCAAAAACAAAAGGAGCATCAAGAAAAGAATATCTACAAGCACACAATGTCTCGGGGGGGTTACAAGTGGGTCGAGAAAAAGTTGACCGAGAAATATTTTGCGGAAATGGAGGAAGCGGCACGGTCCGATCCTACCATTGTTATAGAGCCTCCGCCGTCCTTCTCACGTCATACGAAATGGTCTGAGGGAAGGAAGAATAAAGAAGGAACATTTATCAATCCGGAGGCTGAAGCAGTTGCAAATAGGATTGTAAGTATTTTACTTGGTTGTTCATTCATTTAACTTGTGGTTTTATAACAAATTACCACTTACGATTTTTCGGTCATTGTAGGTCGAACTTGAGCAGCTGGCTACCCAAGGGTCCTTCACACCTTCTGGGAGGATGGACATCCTGGCCACGGCAATTGGGAAGCCCGATCGCCCCGGCCGAGTACTCGGGGAGCCCAGGACTGTAGGGTTTGCCAAGTATTTTGGCCGCAGATCCAACTACAACCGTAGAGAATCCACTGAGGAGATTGTGGCTAAGGCTCGGGCGGAGATGGAGGCCCAATTGGAGGAGCGGTTTGCTTTATCCCAACGGCAGATGGCAGCACAATTCGAAAGTCAGGTGGCTGCGCAGGTCCAGGAAGCTCTTTCGGGTTATATGGGGGAGCAGATCCGTGCGCAGATTGAGGCACAGGTTAGAGCGTCTACTATACAGCTTGGAATCTCATCAAATTCTTCTCAACAAAGACAGCAGGTTTGAGCATCTTTTATATATTTTAATTACCGACTTCCGAGTTTGTCAATTAGAAAATTACACTCACTCTGTATAATATCATCTCCTGTAGGAGTCCCCCGCTACCGGAGGTCCAAGCGGCAAAGACAGCTGCAATCACACTGTGCTGTTAGGATCAATTCGTGAGGACCAATCAAATCCCACACCAGACAATGACCCTGAAGTTAGAGAGGAGTGTTATCTCCATCTCGATGTCCCTCGCCTGCGCGCGGTCGCAAAAGCTCTCCAGTTCCCGAACGCTTCCTTCATACATAATCAGCGTATTCCGGAGGACCAAGTGAAGGTGTCTGTTACAAATGTTCGAAAGAATGAGAGGGGTTCAGCTATACCTGTTCATGATAGCGAAGTAACCAGACTAGGCGATGCTATGGGGGCATTCATCTTGTGGCCAAGACGACTTGTACACAAGACTCAACAAAAGGCGCCGGTTGATGTGGTATGTACACTTAATTTTTGAGATTGCTTGTTTTAATATATTACAGCATGTAAGAATATATAACACTGATTTTTTCATCACCTACAGGTCTTTCCAGATCAATATCCTTCTCTCCAACTCCTGCGGGAGATGCAACCAAATTTGCAATCCACATCCATTAAGATGCCTCCAGGAGTAGTCAGTCCAGATCGTACATATGAATTTGCGATTGATGGTGACAGAGATATCGTGGAGTTTTTGACAATGGACTGTATTGACCTCGCCTGGCTCGAATTAGCAACTATGTAAATTACTATTACTATTTATGTCTCTGCAATATTTGTACTTCTATCCTTTTATAATTTCAATTATTTTACGATAGGTACTTCCACGACCTATGCATCCAATTAAGCACAGAACAATACAGATTCCTTAGTCCATTGGCCTTGGCGAGGAGAGATGATTTCAACAACAAGGCGGACCAGCTGAGATATGAGGATGAGATGCGAGCTTATGTCATACATCAAATGTCAGCGAATCGGGGATCTGTCTATTTTGCGCCTATTCTTCAAGAGTAAGTGTGATTATTACTTTTTGCCAAATTTTTATCATTTGCACATTTACAAATGTTTTGTTGTTTCCGTGTGGCCTTAATAGCTTTAATGTCTTTCAGTAAGCACTGGTCATTAGCTGTCATTTGCCCCAGACAACATCGTTTGGTTTGGTTTGACTCCTTGAGGCATAATATAACCTCCTATTATAAAACTCTTTTATCGAAGTAAGTAGTTTTAATGACTTTTTACTTTGGGTTAAATAAATTATTTTCATGTATATGTGCTAATTTTGGTTCCATTTCAGGGGCATTCAGCAATGGCATTTTATGGAAGATACCGATGAAATGAATAATCCCATCACGGTGCAAAGACCTAAAGTAAGTATTTTGATTTAAATTCCTTCAATGTTAGTCAATTGAGATATTATTGAGATATTATTTACTTTGTTATTAATTTATATTATTTCCTTTGATTTATAAAGTGCCCCAAGCAACCGACGAATAAGGAGTGTGGGTATTATGTCATGAAGTATATGTGTGACATTATTGAGAGTGACCGTAGCGGATCCTTCCCACAGGTATAAATTCTTATCTATAGCTTATTATATGATTCATACAATTTTATCTAACTTTGTATTGATCATAGTATCCATTATTGTTGCAGTTTTATGACCGAATCGATGAATTTACAGTCGAAGACATCGATGCGATTCGTGAACGTATTGCTCAATTTTTCCTTTTATTTTTGATTATGTAACAATCTGAATCAAAATTATTTGCTGGTGATCTTTCCTTTCATTCGATTCGACTTATTTTCTTTGGTCTGGCCTATGTTGGTGATTGTATAGTAGTGATAGCATTTTATTTTTATGCTCTGTACATTGCTTGGAACTTGAATTTTGTGTATGTATTATCTGACCTGCATTTAGACATTTGCAATGTATATCAACGGGGAATAGAAAAATTAAAAATGTTTTTTTTTTAAAAAAAAAAAGAAACAACATCACACAGAATATTATTTGTGACGTGGTTTCCAGGAAACCACGTCACAAAAATAATCTGTGTGACGTGGTTTCCAGGAAACCACGTCACACATAATATTCTGTGTGACGTGGTTTCCTCCGAGAAACTTACAACATCACACCTAATATTATGTGTGACGTGGTTTCTCTGACTTTCTACGTCACATAAATATGTGACGTTAAAAGTCCATTTTCCATGTCACTTGTTTCAATGTCCCCTGAAAAAGTGACGTGGAAACCCCCAAAATTTGTGACGTTAAAAATACTTTTTGTAGTAGTGAAGAACACAATATATAAGCAACGCTTGCCATTATTATGGCCCTATATATAGATCTCTCTTTTTAATGACCTACACTTTTTATGATTGCTTGCTCTCCCGTTTGCAATCTTGTTGTCTGGGTGGGCATATTTGTACTGATAAATTACCTGAAAGTCAATAATCTCAAGGCGTTGTGAAGGGTAGAAATGATCCTCCACGTTATTTTGGTGATTGTGAACCAGCTTGCACTGGATGGGAAATTGTGTGATGGTGATAGATAAAGACTTCATATTTTTTTAAAATGACCCTCTAGGTGAACTTGTGATGGTGATAGGCATTAAATAAGGCTACTTTTTTTTTTCTCCGAATGAAGGAATTTATTAATAATAAACTGCGGGGTATAGTAAGCTGCTGCTGAACTCTAGTTTCTATGCACACTTGGCCCCAGACTAAAAGTAAGCCATTTTTTTCTGACAAAAAAAAAAGAAAAAGAAAAAGGAAATGCTATTGAGTAAGTGGGGTAAAATACATCTAATTTGGACTAAGCAAGCTATCCACAGTGAATTGTTGATATGTGGTGAAGACACATTCGCTTCTCACATCCCACGACTTCCAGCACGTGATGAAGAATCCTATTCTCCATGACAATAAGGCTGCTTTTTGGACACCCAAGACACCTTTACTCCCTGAACCATTATTCACCATCAGACTTCAGATCTAAAAGCTCCATTGCTTCAGAAAACAATCACGCTTTCATTTACTCTTTAATGGCCATGGCAACTTGCTAAATTGGTGGATTTGGGTGTTTAACGTTATGGATTTTCTCCTTCCTTGCTATCTTCTTCCCCTGTTTGCTGAGTCTTAACTCCGATATATATTTTTTTCAACGGAGTGGAAGCATGACAAATTCAGGCCTGTTCGGTTTTGCAAAACTCTTTTGGCTACTAGCTGAACACCGGATCCCACACCGAAAGCAAACTTACAGCGGATCGAAACGGCTCACTTGACAAAGCAGGTGATCTATGAAAAACCAAACCGGAGAGAGTACCGTTCATCAGATGTACCGACCGGACCATCTGGTGTGAGTTTCAAATTGCATGCATATTGACCAGCTAAAGATAAAGCTGCAAAAATGATGGGTTTTTCTCATCTGCTGAATCAAAGGCATTCATTAAAGTTGCAAAAATGATGGGTTTTTCTCATCAACAAAGTGTTGGTCCAGCTAAAGATAAACCTTATAAGGATGATAATGCTGAATTTCTGTTCATGATCTTGTACTGGCAAATACAAATTTGGTAGTTTTGACATGAGCTTGTAATATGCGTGTTAGTGATATTGTAAGTGGCTAAGTTGGAGATAAAGCTGCAGACTGTCTAATTAATTAAAAAGAGAGAATGAAAGAAGGGAAAATTTCATTTTACCCTCATAATAAGGAATTAATCTCAGATTCTCCCAAAACATTCTGAAATTTCACTGCACCCCCAAGGGACTAAAGTGAAATTAAATGTTTTAGCTAAAAGACCAAAATGTCCTTATTAAAAGAAGTACAAACATTTTGGAAATTTTTCATATGTGTCTTGGAAATTCTTCATATGTGTCTTGGAAATTTTTCACATGTGTCTTGGAAATATAGTTGTAAAATTTTGGATGTTTTAGTGTTGGATTCCATGATTTTTGACTTGAAAATACTCACATTGATGTTGAAAATAAGCACAAATATTTTAAAAAATTCCCTCATATGCGTCATGGAAATTTCCCATAGATGTCTTGGAAATTCTTCATATGTGTCTTGAAAATTCTTTATATGTGTCTTGGAAATCCAGTACAAAATTCATAAGGACATTTTAGTCTTTTAACTGAAACATTTAATTTCACTTTAGTCCCTTGGGGGTGCAGTGAAATTTCAGAATGTTTTGGGGGGAATCTGACATTAATTGCTTATTATGGGGGAAAACTGAAATTTTCCCATGAAAGAAACCGAGAGAGAGAGAGAGATTAATTAAGAGAGTAGTAATGAGAAATTTCAAAGAAGTGAAAAAAAAATATAGGTGTCAACATTTGAAATTTGAAATTTAAAATTGGCTTAAATATATTTTTAGTCCTTTATGTTTATATCAAGTTTTAATTTAATCCTTTATCTTTGTAAAGTACACTTTTAGTCCTTCAAATCTAATACTGTTAGTCTACTTAACGGAGATTGCTGACTCCTCAAACTTTACGTGATGATTGTTCAATTACACGCTTATAAAGTGCAATGACAAAGCATGCTTTTATTTTAATCCTTTTTAATATAATGTTTCTAAATTAAAATTCAAGTAAATTAAAAAAAAACATTTATACTAATCCATCAAATTAAAAAAAAAACAATATACTTAAACATCTTTTAGGTTTCATCCATGCCACGGCAACTCATCCCAGCAGGAATATAACTCATTGGCACTGGCAGTGGAGGAAGAGGAAGAGGTGACAGAGGGTTTATTCTCATCCCCAAACCCAACCGCCCACCATCACCTTTTTCCCCAAATTCAAAGATTCCCATCAACAATCAAAGACAAATGAAAAAGCCCACAAAAACTACAAATACAAAATACAAAAAACAAAACAGCAAGTTGGTCTACCCTACCGTCCTTGATTAGGAACCTGCCCCGCAATAAAGGGAGGTGGATGATCAAGAATAGAAAAAGTTTCTTTTCTCCACCATAGCCAATCTTTTTTCTCCATCTGTGTAATGACCCTGAAAAAAAAAAGAGAGGTATCTAACATTTTTGCTTGTAGTTCCACACTTTTAACAAGATTAAGATTATCCATGGTGGCATAGAGATTGTTGTGCAATCATGTGGTCTGGATTTAACAAGATTAAGATTATCCATGGTGGCATAGAGATTGTTGTGCAATCATGTGGTCTGGATTTAACAAGATTAAGATTATCCATGGTGGCATAGAGATTGTTGTGCAATCATGTGGTCTGGATATCGAATCTAGGCTTGCCACTATGAGTAATATTTTTATTTTCGTAAACCCTCACAATTACAATTATACCCTTAAGTATACAGAAAAATTAAAGGTAAATTCAATATCATATTTCATTCTCATCTCCACCGACTTTAGTGTAAAAAGAAAAGGGAGATATGCTTCAAGAATCTTCAACATTTGTTTAAAGGGTAAAGGGTAAAAAATGATCATGTACTCATGTCTAAGGCGTATATGGTATCTTATACTTTTTTTAGCTCAAAATTGTCCATCAACTTTCAAAATTCGGGGTTAATAATGACTTTTCCACCAAACTGGTGCAACAGACGTTTCAAATTCGAGCCAATAATAACTCTGTCATCAAACTGGTCCAACGGGAGTTTCAAGTTCGGTTCTTGCGTCAAACTGTCCCAACAAAAATTAGATTCCTGTGAAATTCCAGTGTGGGCCTACCCATAAAAAAAATTGGCAGTGGAGGAAGAGGAAGAGGTGACAGAGGGTTTATTCTCATCCCCAAACCCAACCGCCCACCATCACCTTTTTCCCCAAATTCAAAGATTCCCATCAACAATCAAAGACAAATGAAAAAGCCCACAAAAACTACAAATACAAAATACAAAAAACAAAACAGCAAGTTGGTCTACCCTACCGTCCTTGATTAGGAACCTGCCCCGCAATAAAGGGAGGTGGATGATCAAGAATAGAAAAAGTTTCTTTTCTCCACCATAGCCAATCTTTTTTCTCCATCTGTGTAATGACCCTGAAAAAAAAAAAGAGAGGTATCTAACATTTTTGCTTGTAGTTCCACACTTTTAACAAGATTAAGATTATCCATGGTGGCATAGAGATTGTTGTGCAATCATGTGGTCTGGATTTAACAAGATTAAGATTATCCATGGTGGCATAGAGATTGTTGTGCAATCATGTGGTCTGGATATCGAATCTGGGCTTGCCACTATGAGTAATATTTTTATTTTCGTAAACCCTCACAATTACAATTATACCCTTAAGTATACAGAAAAATTAAAGGTAAATTCAATATCATATTTCATTCTCATCTCCACCGACTTTAGTGTAAAAAGAAAAGGGAGATATGCTTCAAGAATCTTCAACATTTGTTTAAAGGGTAAAGGGTAAAAAATGATCATGTACTCATGTCTAAGGCGTATATGGTATCTTGTACTTTTTTTAGCTCAAAATTGTCCATCAACTTTCAAAATTCGGGGTTAATAATGACTTTTCCACCAAACTGGTGCAACAGACGTTTCAAATTCGAACCAATAATAACTCTGTCATCAAACTGGTCCAATGGACGTTTCAAGTTCGGTTCTTGCGTCAAACTGTCCCAACAAAAATTAGATTCCTGTGAAATTCCAGTGTGGGCCTACCCATAAAAAAGTAATGGAAATTGGGCCAGTTTGACGGAGGAGTCATTATTGACCCGAATTTGAAACATCCATTCAATTTGAAACATCCATTGGGCCAGTTTGACGAAGGAATCATTATTGGCCCAAATTTGAAATGTCCGTTGGGTAAGTTTGACGGAATAGTCATTATTGGCTCGAATTTGAAAATTGATAGATAATTTTGAGCCATAAAAAGTATAAGGTACCATATGCACTTTAGACATAAATACATAGTCATTTTTTACCCTACACCCTTGTTTAAAAGCCCCCTCCATCCTTCCCTTAGGGGTCCTCTTCCGTTTTCCTTGCCATTGTCGGTGTATGTGCCAACAATCAGCAATTGTGCATTGTCTTCTCCTCTCGCTTATCCATATGGTCTCCGTCATTCTTCTCGGTCAATGTTTTACTAATATTAAAATCATGGAGGAAAACTTTTGGGAAGCTTCTTAGTCGTCTCTTCATGCTTGCTTGATGCTAGTTCTCTTTTCAAGTTGGGTTATGCAGTCTTGCTTTTCTCCTTGCGGTGGCTATTATGCGTGGGTGGGTAAGATTTCAATTCTTCAATTTTCTTTTCCTTTCTGCTGGTATTTTGGTTGCTGAACAATGGACTTTTGGTCTTGTCTTTCTTTTTGAGTTGTCATGATGTATGGAGTTAAGGAAAGAAATTCCTATTTTCTACAGCTTGATGTTGAAATAGGAGAAAAATTTGAGCATTTCTTTATGTGGAAGAATTGAAGAACGATATTTAAATAGATATTTTGGAGTGGGTTGTCATATTAGACGTGATTGACAAATTGGGATGGAGGTTGGTATTATTGTATTTTGATTCTAGGCTAAACTATGTTACAAAATGGAATCTGGTAAACTCGGGGAAGTTATTTGGAAAATTGAAGCTTATAAAGTTGGTAATATATGAAGTAGGATGTTTGTTTGTGATTTGGTCTCATAATGTAGATAAGGTATTTGATAAAATGGTTAAAAGAGAAATTTGGGGGTAATCGGGTAATAGATTGGGCAGAAATAGAACTTGATGCAATTGTTATATTGGTGCACACAAAGTGTTTGTTGAAATGTTTGAGGGGATATTATTTCTTCAACTGGTAGTTGAGTGTGGTCACTGTGATTGTAAATCATAGGGTATGACTTTATATGAATCTTACGTTACAATTGGGAAGTGAAGTTGGTGGTTTATAACAAAAGGAAATTTGGGATCACAAGCTAAAAACGAAGAGAGCCTTGCTGCTTATCTTAAGAAAAGAGTTGACAAATAAGAATGAAAAATATAGTGAATGGGAAAGTATTTACATAAAAGAGTGAATAAATTTTGTATTTTCAATGTGCTTCTAAGTGTTTGAGAGGAAGGTTCGAGAATGGAATAATATGAAATTTGATGTATTGCTTATGGAATTGAACAAATTAATGTACAGTAGTTATTTAATCTTCATAGTGAAACTTCGAGAGATTATATATATATATATATATAAGTTATGATGGTCTATTAATTAAATTAATTATGGCATTTTTGCATGAGAGTAGCTAGAAGTTAAGATCTTTTTAGTTGTCTAGATTATTTTGATGTGTGTTCCATAAGTTGTTGAAGTTTACCCCTGAATGTTTTGAAGGGGCATGAGTTACACTGTACAAGTTGTAGAAATTAAGGATGTGTTATATAACGTTAAGGAAGTGGGGAATCACATGGCGAATATAAGTCAGAAGTTGATATATATAGGAGTAAGCCATATATGTTCATAAGCCTAACAGGCATTAAAAGTTTTAGAGTTGATAATTGTACTACTTGTTATATTTATTTTATTTTATTCAAATTACCAAATTTCTCAACCATGATTCTATCAATGCTATATGATGAAATTACATCATTTGTTTGTTGAATTTAATTCCTTAGATAGAAAAGGGTCTTCTTTGAAGTCATTCCCGCTTCTTCCTTATGATTATGTGGAATACTCATGCATGGAATTGCTAGAAGTTTCAGAAAGTGTCATTCAAGAATTCTCATATTGAGATGATTATGTATTATGAATTTTCATGTGAGAGTTTATTAATTGAGAGCATATTTTGTTGAAGAAAAATCAATTCCATGCATGCTTGAAAATATTTTTTTTATGAGGACTGAACATAGAACACTGGTTACTAACAGCAAAACTATTAGTCCTTGGCGCGCCATGGTAAACTCGAGCTCGCTTGACATTCGTGGGCACAGTACTAACGCTTGATATTCGTGGGCTTTGTTCTCACGCTTGCTAATCGTGGGTCTTGTACCTGCGCTTGTTTCGTGGTCTCGTGCTGCACTTGCTTGGTTACTTACCCTCGTGGACTGTGTCCACACTTATATTCGTGGCTTTGAGCTGCACTTGGTTACTTACCCTCATGGACTGTGTGTCCACATTTGTTTTCCGTTCTGTTGAAGTCCTACGAAATGAGGGGAGATTTGAGATTTATGGTTTTAAAACTGATTCTTTTAAAAAAATGGTTTGATGGCATACTTGAATTTATTTAATTAATGATTTTTTACATAATTATTTATGTTTGTATTTGTATATCTTAGAAGCTGAGATTTAGTATATTATGTTTTATCATCTAAAGTTAGATATGTCTCAATTATCTCATTTAGGTGTTTTATTTAATCTTATTAATGGGACATTATTCATTGAAAATTATTTTTGGTCTTAGATAGCGTTATTGATCTTACTCCTCGTGCTGATCACTAAAGGTTTGAACTACTGATTTGAAGTCGAAGTGTCAAGTGAAAATTTCCTAATTAATGTAAAAATGCAAAGTTATGTATTATATTTTGATTTTCCTATAAGCTCCACGTAACCTATAATTAGGATCATTGCCTTTGATATATGTTGTATATCTATTAGTATAGAGCGGAGTTCCCTTTCTTGAATTATTATTGATGACGATGTGGTTCTATAGTTTTCGGGACATCCCATTTATAGTAGAGATTTGTTGAAATTTCTTGAGAAAGTTTATACCTTACTGATAATTCATTAATTCAAGTGATTAAAGTGTGCATATTTGAGCTTAAACTAGTGGATTAAATGGTAAAATTTGCATTATAGTATGATTAATTTAAATGTGCACTTGGTTGCTAAAATCTGGAATTTAAAGTGGTTTTTAGTGTCTTAATATAATATTCTAGATTTACCCTTCATATATTCTCCTTTCCTTCTAATATCCAGGGCAATTTCGGAATTGAATTACATTGGAAGAAAGGAAGCACTAGGTCTGAAGCAAAGAGGCACTGACAAATCCTTGGATTTGTATGCTTTTGTGTGCTTAAATTGAGGTAATTAACATAATTGAGATGCAATATTGGTCCATAATTGTTTAAATAATAATATAGATCCTTAAGTTAAAGTAGCATGAAAATAGGATTAAATTGCCATAATTGAAAATAAATTAGCATTAGTTGATTTTTTGGGCTCTTTGATTCTTGTTTGTTGCATATTTTACTTGTAGGGTCATTTGAGGACCAAATATGAATGATCCAATATGAGAAGAAGCAAGAAAAATGAGGCTAGAAGCTGAAATTTCAAGAAAAAAAGGTCAAAATACAAGTTCTGGACAAATTGTGAAAATTACAGAAAGGTCCCTCGCCGTGGCACCCCACAGCGAGGCCCACAGCGAGGATCCGAAAGTTTTCTTTGCTTCTGTCCTTCGCCGTGGCACCCCACAGCGAGGCCCACGGTGAGGCCCCGATTCTGCAGAACTGAAGCTGTCATTTTGGGCCAAACCAGGTCCAATTTACTTACCCACTTCTTGACCCGACTTGGGGGGTATTAGACACGAAATTTGGGAGCCCTAGGTCAGATTTTGGTCACCCACAACACACAAAAACCCTAATCCTCTCAACTCTCTCATCTCATCTTCATCTTCCACCCTCTTCTCCACCCAACATCCATGGCTTCCACCCTTTCTTCCACCTTGGTTGATGCTTCTCCTATGAAGAGCAGCAACTAAGCCCGTTTATTCTTGGTGATGGAGCTCAAGGGAGGAGCTTGAAGCTACAAAGGGGAGTGTTGTTCTCCACTCTCTCTTCCTCTTGTGTATTACAATTTTTCTAGGGCTCTAGAGTTGTTTTATGCATCTGGATGTAATTTTATCTTATATCTTTGTATGAGAGTGGTAGAAACAACCTATCTTGTTTATTTTCTTTGTATGGATGCTTGACATTGACCTTATTGACTTGAGCATATTTTATTTGTATGGGTTCATCATCTAATATATGTTTTTCTTGTTAAAATCTTGTGCTAAATGAGGGTTCTTGTTTAGTGGATCATGGTGTCAAGTATTTATGTTTAGAAATTGGCAAGTAAATCTACTAATTGCTTGAGTGACATTGGACTTCAACCTATTGGGTTCAAGTTATTGGATGGGGTTCCACCAATAAATTGGAATTAATAGGCTAATTTGGTTGCAATTCGAGGTTCTGGTTGTAGGATTAATAGTCCCTTGCGATTAGTAGATTTAATTGGGTAAAGTGCTTAATCAACTTAGGTTAAGTTAATTAACGTGCGGGGTTCTGGCGTTAGTTAAATTAATCTAAGCCTAGCCTAGAGGGGTTCCTCTAGGGTTCTTTAGGAAATTGGCCATTTTTCAACTCCCAAAAATTTTAAGAAGCAATGATTCCCGAAGGTTCCATTTACCAAGAATAACCATCCCTTTTAATCCAAATCTCCCGTTTAACTCCAATCTCAATTCTTCTTTGAACATACGAAACTTTTCATACAAACATTTCTTTTACATCCCAAAAATCAAATACAAAATGTTTTTCCTGTCCAATTAGTTTCGCATCTAGCTATTAGGTAGTCATTTACACTAAGGCTCCTTGAGACCGACATCCGGGGATAGCTTCCACTACCCCTTGGGTCTTAATTTCTTAGAGAGCAGATCTGAGGCGGCACTACACTGATTTCTTTCCATTTCGGTGCTCTTCAGGCACGCTCACTCTAAGTCTGAGGCGAACTCGATGAAGGATGCGGGAAGTGTTCTGTGCCAGTGGAGGAAGCAAGAAAGAATTGATAGAAGAATGTGTGTGAGGAACAAAGGAAGGCTGAAATTGAAGAGGAGGTTTCGCTAGAGAAAATGAAGGGAATTACGGAGTCTTCGAGGGCAAGAATAAAGGGAGTTCGATACAGAGCAGAAGTTGGAACTCACTTCAAAGATTCAAGCTTTTCAAATTGATTGCCAGCGTGGCCATGTGGTTTAAATCGAATCAGTTACGGAGGGAAGCAAAACTGAATTCTGGAGGGATTTAAATACCTGTCCAGATTCATGAGAGGGATTCATTCCTTCATTTCATTTTCCATTCCATTTTCTTCTCTCCAATTTTTCCTTCACCACTTCATCGTCTTCACCATTCTCTGCTTCTTCTTCCCGGTTCCTCTCATCATTCTTCACCTACACTTTTCCATTCCATTGCTGGTTCTGTGAAATTGCTTTCAACAATGAGTAGTTGAACCAGTCTGTGAATTTCTCCTTGAGTTGAAGCTTGGTCCAAGCCTCTATTTGTTGCCAAGGGAGTTCTCAATCATCTTTTATTTGATTCTTAGTTTCTATATGTATATCTAGTGGATTTCATGTATAAATGGTTAGAACATGAGTATTGTTCTGAATTTCCAGATTTAAAAGATGACTTGTGAATTGATTTCAGATTGATAGTTGCCTATGTCAATGCTTAATACCTTGTAATCTTTGATTTCACAAACCTATCTAGTTGTTTAGGTTGTGAAATTAGGATGAATTATTCATAGGATCCTAGTTGGAGACTATTTGCTTGATGCATGCAATTTGAATCAATTCTTGTGTTTCTACATGATGAATTTGACTTGCTTAGTTAGTGAATTCATGTTCATAGTGAAGAGGCACCAATTTTGCAAACCTAGAGAACTCTAAGTCAATTTAAGAGGCAATGAAGATCTAGTGGATACCAAAAAGAGAAATTCTTCATCATAATTGATATTTCTTTCATCTTTATTCTCTATGTTCATAATTCCATTCACTAGAAGAAAATAATAAAAAGAATTAGATAGGAATAAATAGCTTTGAATCTGGAATTTGGTTCTAATTTGTGCTAACTTTGCAATTTAATCACATATCTAACCAAGAGAGCGAGGAATTCAACCTAGGATCTTCCCTATTCTATAGGTTTTAATCTAGCTAAGTTTTGATAGCCTAACGACAAGGTTTAATCACTTATGTTATATGAAATTTAATCATAGACTTTATATTACATATTGTAGATATATTTACAAATAAGTGTAGAAAACTTTATATATTTAAGGCTAAGGGATGTGGGTTATCTCATATTGTGGGCCGGTCACCCCTAAATTTTCAGGGTGTGACAATCTAGAAATTTTACCTGGGGTTGGGAGAGAAAGATCGAAATTTTAGGAACAATGAGGTTGGCTACAGGGAAAGGGATTGTAGGCGAAGAGGTTCACTTCACAAGCGCATTGCCAGCACTTGCGTTTTTCTTGAAGAAGACGATGAGTGATTAGTGGAGATGAGAAGGAGTAGTTAATTTTTTACTTAAATTATTTTACTTTTTTACTCAAAAAATTATAAACATGTTTTGTTAGTGTCAAATTGAACAGTCATCACTTAAAATTTGATGAGTCAGCAATCTCCATTATGTAGACTAACGGTGTTAGATTTGAAGGACTAAAAGTGTACATTATAAAGATAAAGAAATAAATTGAAACCTGATGCAAATATAAAGGACTAAAGTATACTTTAACCTTTAAAATTTGAAATATGAAATGAATTGGAGGGAAAAAAATACATTAGATTTGTCTTCCAAGAGCCCAATACCAAATTGATGAACTGCACGCAGCCCAAAAATTTGTAATTTGGCTCAAGTTGATTTTGAGGTGGCACTATTCATAGGAATAGTGAGGGCCTGGTTTGAAGGAAGGGGAGGGGAGGGAAGGGAAAGAGAGGGTGTTACCTTGTTTAGTTTGGTTGGAGCGGAGGGGAGGGGAGGGCAGGGAACGGGAGGATGTTACCTTGTTTGGTTTGAGAGGGTAGGGAAGGGAAGAGATGATAGTAATTTACCATTATATCCTTACACATTAGTTTATTTTTTATTTATATGTCATTAAAACTAATTTACATCTTAATTATAATTTATACATTAATATTTATTTATTTAAAATTAATATAATATTTTTATTTCTAATAACATTAGTTTTATTTGTAATATTATATTATATAATATTTTATTTTTATATAAAATAAATAATTTTTTATTTGTAATGTTTTATTTAACACCTTAACTTTAATTTATAAAATACTATTTTTATTTATGATCAATATAATAATATATTTTCATAATGCAATAATATTTTCCAATTTTTGATAATATATTTTTATTTTAAAATAATTTATAATAATATATTTTAATTATATTTTGTATTATCAATAATATATTTCTATTTTATATATTATCATAATAAATTAATAATATATTTTTCTAATATTTTAATTTCACATCCCAAATAATATTTTTTTAGAATATTTTATTTTAATTTAAAATTAATATAGTAATACATATTATAGTACTACTTTTATTTATAATAATATATTTTTCTAATGTTTTCCAGCAATATTATTATATATTTATAATTATAATAATATTATATGGTATTAATGAAATAATAGAAAAGTTATGAGGGCAAATGTGTCAAAAATTTTGGCTCCCCTCCAAACCCCCCAATTTGGAGGGTAGCCAAAATGGGAGTGTGGGAGGGGAGGAGTAATTTGGGGTCCCAGCCATCCCCTCCAAAATTTTAAACCAAACAATGGGAGGTGAGCATCTCCCCTCCCCTCCCATTCCCTCTCCTCCCCTCAAACCAAACACATCCTGAAAGCAGAGAGAAAAATAAAAAGTGATGGAGCTAGCTCAAAACTTTAAGTGATTGAGATTTTATTGGGTGAAGAGTGATATGTTGTTATGAACATGAACAAGCGAACAAACGTGGGGAAGAAGCATATTATGGTACTTATGACAATAAATGATTTTCTTAGAAACAAATGACGAGAACAAGAGGTCCAAGAGTATGCCTAGCCCCAATGTCCCCATACAACAATATGGATGCAAATGGTAAAAATAAAAATGAAGAAGTGAAATTGTAAATATTATATACTTCCTCCTCTATATAAGACCCAGTTAACTTTTTTTAGAGAAACTAAGGAAGCTAAATGAGTCACCCTATTATATTGTATTGTGTATATTAGTTGATTAATAAGACAAATAAACTAATTTAGAGAAAAAATTCAGGTAAATCAATTTATAAGTAACTTATTTAGCTTGATCCTCTAAGAAAGTCAATTGGATCCTATATTTAAGAACGTAGGGAGTATATATAATACAACTCAAGATCAAAGTTGGAAGAGTTGGTGAACAACATAAGGATAGGTAATATTGAGTGGTCCTCCCTTCCATGTTAAATGAGAGAGTTATAAGTTGGCTTTTTCAGTAGTGTATTGTGCATTAAACCACAAGTATTCAGATGGATTCTTGCATAGCTCAAACTGGTACTCTCCATATCCTCCACGCGCAAATTTTTCCCTGAATGCCCCTCCTCTACAGCATGCTACTTGCCCCTCCTCAAATCCTTCACACCATCATTTCACCACAATGTCATAAATTTATATATATTTATATATATATAATCTTGATAAATATTTAAGAGAAAAAGGAACTGTATTAAAGGAGGCGCACTATGCCTTGTGTTTCTATTCTATATATACCTGAGGTAAATCCATACCTAGAAATTGGGTGTCTTCGAAGTAATTGGGGGGATTGTTATAATTGAATGATTCTACTGAGTGAGAGGGAATTAATGAGAGAAAGAAATGAGATCATGATAATGATTTGAGGACTAGTTGATTTGTGGAATTTTTTTGAAGGATTTAAAGTGAGAAAATTTTGAGGATTGAGGATGATTGAAAGGAAATTTTATTGTTAATAATTTTAATGAGTGAAATGGAGTCATTGAATGATAGAAATATGATTGAGATAAAGAAATGAGGTTATGTTTATACATAGCATTTTGGATATTTGGATGAAAATGTAAATTTTGGAGTTTATATGAAAATTTGAGAGAGTTTGATTTTAAGTCGATGTAGATAGCAACTTAGTCATAATGAAACTAAACATAACTTAGGCATAAAGAAACATTGGACTAAGAATTGGAATGAACTCAGAATAATCTGATAAAAATCCTAAGTCATTGCCTAATCGATCAGGGAGAGATAATCAATTAAGAATCTAAGATTATGATCAATCAAGAAAAGGTTAGAATGAATATAAGTTATAAGTATGGCCGACTAGTCGATTAGGATGCTCTGTGATCGATTAAAGAAGCTTGAACTTAATTGGAAATCAAACTTAGTAATCTTAGCATGATCGAAGTGAAAGGACATGATCGATCAGGACCTCCTGTGATCGATCAAGAAGTCTTAGTTGCAATTCAAAGTATCTTAGCCTATTTGATCTTAGTCGCCTAATCGATCGGAGAGTATGTGAGGCATGTCCTGTGATCGATTATGAAAGTTTAGGATTAATTGAAACAAGGCCAATATAACTTAAGCCTATTCAATCAATGAAGCATGATCGATCAGGGTACCCTGTGATCGATCAAGTGTGGCATTTTATAACTGCACTCTAATCTCATGTTCAAATGATGCAGGTCCTAATCTAATCCTGATCTATGTGTGATCGATCAGAGAACATAAGCAGTGATCGAATAGAGCCTTATAATCAATCTGGCGATGGATTTGCTTCAAAGTACCATGTTTAGCCTTTTATGCAGAGTATGTCAGAACTATTTTTGGAAGTTAACGTTACTCACACAGATTCAAGAATTAAGCCGCTTGAAAACTAGATTTGCTTTCTGCAATTAATGAAGAGAGAAGAACTAAAGCTAACCTAGTACAAGGGAATTAATGCAACATAAGAACACCATCAACTCAACACTCCATCAAGATTTATCATCTCTCATCCACATCAAATACACAGCGGCTGTAAACTCACGAACGGGCAGAATTCCAGAGACATCTATAAAAGCCATTGGTGAAGAAGTTGGTGAAGTCATTGATTGAATACATTGAATACACTCTAAAGCTATCAATCTTCCTGCATTCAATACTCACCTACTCTCTGTTATATTCATTCATTATCTTTGTACTTTGGTGTGTATCAAAATCTATTCATTGAGTGAACAAGTCCTTGTAATCTCATTCTAAGTGAGGATTACTCTTAAGATAGTGGTATCTTAAGAGTAACTTACAAGTTGTAAGGGGGAGTGATCTTTAAGAGAGAGTTCTTACTAAGAATTTACTTGTAAAGGCAATCAAGAGCCAAATTAAATCTTGAAGATTTTAGTAGAACCCAACTGAAGGTTGGAGAACTGGACGTAGGCCAAGAGTTGGGCTGAGCCAGTATAAGCTTTGTGTCTCATTGCCTTTGTTTGAGTTGCAATTTTTCTTCTTTCTCATTCACTCACTACTTTGATAAGCGCTAAGTTATGCTATTTAGAAGAAGAATGAAAGTATTTTTTTTTTAAAAATGTCATTACAAAAAAAGAGGGTACATGTATAACAAAAATGAAAAAAATAGTTAAAAGAAAGTTTGAATTAAGAAGAAAAAAAGCTTGCAATTTTGTATGTAAAATGTCTGTGCTTTTTTTTAGCTTGATAGTCCTTCAATCTTTAGGTTTGTCATTAGAATGCTTAGCACAAATTGAAGTATTCCCCCATTTTCATGTTCATTCTATTATCTTTCCTTATTCATTATAACCCTTAAAAAGTCCTTTTGATTTGTGAATGCAATGGGATTAAAAAGTAGAGTTTGAGATTATAGACAGGCTTATGGTAAATGAGTTTCAATAGGTGGAATAAAGTGAAACACAAGCCCTTAATTATTGTGAGAGAAGAGTGCAAACACTTGATTTGTGAGGGGTATCTTATTGTTATTTATCTTTGTCAAGTTATTTGCCTTGCCACTTACATTTTTTTTGAAGATAGAAAGGATATTTGTGAAGACTTAGATTCTTGAAAGATTGAATTGATTTTAACTTTGTAATGTTTGTATTGAAATGCTACTTCCATTTTTCTTTTTTAGAATTTAAAATCTTGACGACAAGATTTGATGCAAGTGTGGGAGTGTGATGACTCCCTATTTTTAATTAGATTTAATATATATTTGGGTATATTTGGGGAGTCATTGATGCAAAATTAAAGGGATTTTGTTAGGATTTTGATAAGATATCGATTTAGTTCATGATTTGGGAGCTTGATAATAAACATCTTAGTTTTTCAATTAAAAGAAAAATGTTTTAGTTTAGGTAAAACGCTAAATAAGTAAACAATAATTTAAAATATCAAAAAGAAAAAAAGAAAGAAAAGGAAAAGAAAAACATTGTAATTCGAAGAGCTGTTGCTATTATTGCTCCTATTATTATTATTGTTTTTTTTAACTCTCTTTGCTTCCTCCCAGATTGCACAACACACCGTTTAGAATTGGAAAGTGGAGCTAACCTAAAAGAAAGAAAAGAAGATGCATACAGCAAGGGAGAGAGCGGCAAGCTTCACGGCGCACACATTTATCTATTTCATCTTTTTCCTCCCTAGCGATCCTGAACGAGACACAAAATGGAGAGAGAGCTTTGATTTTTCGATCTATCACTTTTACAGGAGGACGAGAGGACTGTAAAGGTGATTGAATCAAGTAACCAAGGCTCCGCCGTGACTTACATGGAGAGAGAAAGAGAGAGCTTGAATCAGTGGCATCAGCGACTGGGTTGTCTCTTTCAGGCAACGGTGTGCACTGGGGGGGGGGGAGAGGACACCGTGATGGCTAAAGCTATGTGCAGTAAAGAAAAGGAGATGAATGAGCATTGATTTATTCTCTTCTCTTTACTCTTTTTATTGTGATTTTGAACTTTAAATTTGTTTTAAGTGTTGGAATGAACTTGAATGTAGTTATGAGTATCTAATTAATTTGTACTTGGATTATTATAAACCAATGCATAGATTGAGACTTATTTAGTGCCTGTTTCAACTGTTAACAATAATTATATATTGGTTTTATTTTGTGTCTAATGTTTCCATGTGATTGTCCACCATATGGTTTATTTAGTTCATTTAAATTATGGTCGAAAGAAATAAAGTGTAGAACTTAGGTAAACCATTTTAGACTTGAAGTTCATGGATTTTATTTTTTGATCAAATGGATACTTCCATTATAAAACAATACCAGTACATAACAGTACATTATACAAATTATAGAAAACACTTAGTGATAATTAGAAACATACAGGTGGGTATGCTACTAAAAGGGTTAAGTAGTAAATCCGCCCCAGAAGTAGAACCCTTGTCTCAATTTTACCCTGGAAGTTTTTCTTCTACAATGTTCAATCCATCAAATGGTTCAAGGTAACCCTAGAAAAGGGGTTTAGTTACACATGGTAAAATTAAAAGCGAAAATAAAGATTCAGAAAGAACACATGACAGAAAAATATAGAAGAAGGAAGAAGAAAGGAACCCAAGAACAATGAACTTGAATCTCTCCAAGATCCTCCAAGCTTCCAAGCTCTTCCCCACTCTCTCTTAAAGCTCCAAAATGTCCCAAAATGTGCCCTCAATGCCTTCTGTCCGAAATCCTCTGAATTAATTTCTTTTATCCCCTTTCAGACAGCTCATTTACTCAAAACACGTAGTATTAGGCCAGTTCGCTGTGGGTTTCACCGTGGCGAAGTCCACGACGAACTCTGTTGTTCAAAGGCAAAAAAGAATTGCACTCGCCGTGACTTTCGCCGTGGCGAATGTCACGGCGAAGTCATGTTGCTTCTGGTCCTCAGTCTTTTTCTCAGCTGGTCTTCAATCCGATTGACGTGTGTGTGTTTCCTCTGGGCTTTTTCACTTGATCACCTCTTCCTATGCAAGAAAGAAAGAGGGTTGATGAGTTTTACAATTTACTACATTATAACAATTCATTAAGCTCCAAGTTTCATACAATTTACAACTCTTTCTTAGCCCCGCTTTCTCATTAAGCTTTTGATTCCTTTTTGCCATTTTAATCACCCAATTATTCACAGGTACGGGGTAAACATGATGATTTTGTAATGAAATTTAGGAGCTTATCACAATGATTAAAAAAATCAGTTCAATATTCAACCCAAATCATACAAATTCAAAACAAAATAAAATCTGGTATACTAGCAAGAGAGAAGAAGGGAATGACTGTTTCGGTGCTCCAAAGCGGCCGCCGCTAGGAGAATAACTCGAAGATCTGGTGGAAATGCGAAGCCAAACTCGGCTTTTGGCGTGAGTGAACTCAATCTGGGGAGAATGACTTGAAGATCTAGTGGAAATGTGGAGATAAGTGATAGCTTTGTTGGCGAGAAAAAAGGAGAGAAGGCCGTTACAGGTAGGGGTGGGAATAGGCCAGGCTTTTATCAGGGGCCTACGGCCTAGGCTATTTTAGGCCTAGCTCGGCCTTTTTAGTAAATAGGTCAGTCTTGTTATTAGGCTTGTCGTTAGGCCTATTTAAATAAACAGGCCAGGCTTTTTTCCGGAAAGCCTAGCCTACAAGCCTACAGGCCTGGCCTATTTATTTATTTTTTAAAAATTTATCTTATGATATATAATATAAAATAAATTATATAAGCTATTTACAACATTATCAACTTAGCCTTAATTCTAAGCCTAACACCTTATCATTCATACACAAAACCCAACTCTTTTATTCATTAGTCGTTCACATTTTCTATGATAAAAGCAAGAGAAAAAAAATTAGTTTTATGGTAAAAAACTTTTTATGACATATATAGACTTTTTTTTTTAATAAAAGACATACATAGACCTTTAAATAGATTAAAAGGCAATATTTGGAATAAGAGTTATAGGATTTTAAATTTATTTAAATGTTTATATTTTAAGTAGGCTTTTAAAAAGGCTTTTAGGCCTTGTCAGGCTTTTTGAAGGCTCAGGCTCAGGCAAAAAAAATGTCTACATACAGGCCCAGGCCCAGGCCTAAATGTTACATTTCTGTTGCAGGCCCAGGCCTATTTAGCTAAAGCCTAGTTAGGCCTAGCCTATTTCCATCCCTAGTTACAGGAAGGTACGGTGGAGGAAGTGGTCGGGATGGAGGTGGCGCGGGCGGAGAGGCGACTGGCGGACTGTAGTAAAGAAGAAGATGATGAAGTTGTTTTTGGGGGAGTTTTGTGGTTCAAGGGCAGAGGATGGAGAAGAGGAAGATGGTGGGGGGTCGTCGATGAAGAAGGAAGGGGAGGAAGAAGAAGTTTGGATGTGGAAAGGTGAGGCACAAGATAATGATAAGCTGAACAATATATGTGGCTGCCAAATAAGCCAAATTAGTCAAACAAATATTAATAACGGTCAAACTTAACATCTGTTAACTTCGGGGCGACATTGCTACGTTTTAGGACTTCCGAGGCGACATTAAGATAAGAAAAACTTCTAGGGCAAAATTGAGACAGGGGTTCTACTTTTGGGGCAGATTTGCTACACTTAACCCGCTACTAAAATAAAATGAAACAAACAACACATAAACAATAGAATACATAACAGACTACACACATCAGCCAACTCCTGTATGCACATGAGAAGTAGAATAACCATTAACATCTTCAGAAGCCTCTTTGGCATCCAAGGTTAGTAAAGAAAACAAAGGGAGTGATGGTTTTGCAACCCACCCCAGGGGGCATACTCCCTTACAAGCATCAGCTGCACTAAGGTCAGCAACATGATTACCCCGTCTTGGAGTAAATGATAGAGAGAACCCAACCTGAGAAGCAAAGAGATTGATGATGTCTTGAGCTATACTCCTGCTCTTCGAATCAAACAAATCAAATGCTTGTGATATAACAGTAGCATGTAAGAGAAGGCAATCTATTTCAAATAAGACTTTATCATGTCCCATGTTAAGAGCTAACAGTAATGCACGTTTCAAA
This sequence comes from Mimosa bimucronata, assembly GCA_037074515.1. NCBI lineage: Eukaryota > Viridiplantae > Streptophyta > Magnoliopsida > Fabales > Fabaceae > Mimosa > Mimosa bimucronata. The sequence continues at coordinate 13,042,594 of CM073446.1, forward strand.
GCCAATGCTTCAGTCATGAAAGCAAGTTCATGGATTAAATGGATGGTTTATTTGCTAATAACATAGAGATAAAGTTATTAGCCTAGCATTGTCAAATTTAAGTTGATGCCTAATAATAATTCTCATTAAGTGTAACAAGAGATTGTGCATTTTAGTAAGAGTATAAATTTGATTTTAGCTTGAGAAAGAATTTTCAAATGTTAATGAACTTTAGACAAACATGTATTCTCATTTCAATGCTAATCAAGAGGGTTCTAATTAAGTTTCATGAAGTGTAAAGGTGATAAATAATCCTAAACTTCTCTTGTCTTAACTCAAGTTTCGATTTAGTTTTTATCAAGCTATATTCATTTTTGATGCTTTTGAATTTCAAAATACAAAAATTTATACTCAACATAATTGATACATAATTGTAATTATTAATCCCTATTTACATCAGTCCCTGTTGGAACGACAACATTTTATATATTATTTTTTATGAGCCGTGCGCTTGGTGATATGTTAAATGGCGGACCATACCCTTTACATGTAGTATTTAGTTCAGCTCTTCTTGTTGTTGATGGGGGGAAACAAGATCTGGATTCTATGATGAGGCTTGTAAGTTGAAACATATATAGATTTAATCTGACAGCTGAAAGACTTCCAAGTGTCGACGTGCATTCCAATTTGAGGATCAATATCTAAACTCCAAATTATCATATGCCAAATCATTGTTAAAACAAAAACTAAGAAAATGCAAATTTGAATCAAAATGTTGCAAGCTCTGTTAGAGGACTATTTGATTACATAGTGGGCCAGGTGAAATTATTTTGACCATCTTTTGATGTAACAAGATTGCCACCGAAAGTGCTCGCTCAAGAGCTATTTCACCCTGTAATTTTTTTTTTTGGTTTAAAATTGCCTTGTATTTTTCAAAACGTAGGAATTTCACCATTTACCGTTAAAATATTAACGACCAATTTTAAATTTTTAATTGTTAACGTTAATATTTTTATTGTAAAGGCAAAAGTGCTAGGCTTTAAAACTCTTAGGGCAATTTCAAACCCAAAAAAATTCCAAGGTAAAATAGTTTATAGAAAAAAATTTTGGGGCCAATTTGCATCTTAATAACCCTTTAAAATTTAAAAACTTCTCGACTTTACCCATATTCATTATAGAAAATGAGTTAGAACTTAGAAGTCCAGTAACAACAACAAATTAGGAATCAAAAAATTAAAACTGACCAATTATATAATGAATTTAACAAGGTGACATACATTACTGAAAAAAGGAATACCCTCTCTTTGTCCTATAAATAGAACAAGACTAGTGGTTCACATTGCCCTTTGTAATTGCATTCTTTAATACAGTTTCTCTGTTTCTTTAAGAAAACTTAAAAGTCCCAGATAATTTATTCATTATTATTGCTAGATATGAGAGTGCAAAATATCTAGCAAGCTCATCGATCCACAATCACAGAGTCGATTTGGTTTTCTGAAGTGGGGTCCAAATAATCTCTCCGTTCACATGATTCTCGGATGATGCCTGATGGCAACACTTGTAGCTAACAACTTCAACCTCCATAATCTTTTTCTTACAAGATGGTTCAGGGCAAGTGATAATGAAAGGAACTCCTGAGCTTATATTTCTCAATTCGATGTGGACACAAGGAGGAGGAACACCTTCCTTCTTTTCATAGTAATAGTTCAAAAATACTTCATCAAAACCTTGAAGCACTTGAATGATCATTTTCGATTCATCAAATTCTTCTAGTACGCTTGTTATCAGAGGATCATACACTAAAACGAGAACCTTGTTGCCTTTGCTAAGGATGGCCCAAGTTTTTCCGTTGCTGTAGGAGAGTAATGTTTTAATTCTTTAAGGACAGTGTCTTGTTTGTAGTCCTTATTTAGAACTCGGCTTAACATTGAGTTGTTGATGCTGGCCTAGAAATTAAATAGAGAGGTTGGGTCAATCTTTGAAAGGTTGAAGTGCTCGATTATGGTGGCTACTTGCTTGATGATTTGGTCCTTCTTAATGCAGTCTAACAGTGCACCAATCCTTTGGATCCCAGCAACATCAGTCACTCCATATATGAAGACGTACTTCTCCTCCTTAATCTGCACATCATAAAATTTGCTTAGCTTGGTGATGGTTAGTTCTTTAGAAAAGATAATAGTTAAAATATGATTGATTGCACCTAATTATTTTGTATTTTTACCCACTAATTATAGTAAATTAGCACTTGTCCTAGGCTAATACATGGCACTTCAGGCATTTTTACACTTAGAATTCCAATACATTGAGTTAATTGCATTTCAGTGCTTAAATGAGAATTTTAAGGTTTAAACTCGTGTATTTCTTATTTTAGGACTTGGGATATTACAATTTGTGGTTGAATTTTTCATTGTACGAAGTCTTGATAAAGATGGGCCCGAATTCCAAAAATTACAGTTTAGTGCTCGAATTTCAGAAATTACATCTAGGTCCCGCTGCACTGCATATCTCAATTAGGCAAGGACAAGTTGGGTAATTTGGGAGATTAAAGGAGGGAAAAGATGGAATAAAAATTGTTGGGTTCATTTCTATATTTTTTTAAATAGAGATTAAATGAGTAAGGGTCCCATTTGGAAGCTTATTTGGGTATCTAACAAAAACCCTTAGATTTTGGGCTTAATTTCCTTAAACCAAATAGCCCCTAAGCCTTTCCTTTACCTAAATATTGCCCAGATCTGAATAGAAACACGAACAGCCACCACTCAACCTCTCTCTCTTCATCCACACACACACCATATTCATTAAACCACCATCCATCTCCTTCACGCCATCACCATCATCAATCCCTCCACCATCATCTGCACCATTTTTGATAGCCACCATTGGAGCTTCAGCCACAAAGGGAACCATCCTTCTTCAATCACACCATAGTCACCTTCATCCACACACACACATCGCCATTCTTCTTCTCTAATCTCCATCATTTTTTTTCCTCCACCTAATCCACATCTTCGGCCATTCCCCCACAAACCCAGCTCCTACTTCATGCCTTCTTCACCCTCTTAAATCACCTACATTCAGCCAGCAGCACCTTCCTCTCCATTTTGACGCCAAAAACCACCATTCACCATCCTTCTTCAATCATCCATTCGGCCAAGCACATTTCTCCTCCCAACCATTCAACTCTCACTGCTTCACACATTTCTCATGGTGCATCTTGTTCAAAACATTGAGTTGGAGCTTAAGAGCATGAGTGGCTAGAGCTTTTTGGGGATTCTTGGTGGATAGAGCAACCGGAGCTTCAATGGTCTTCTAGGGGAGTGTTTAGTGTTTTCCTATGTCTAATTACACATTTATGTTCAAATTCCTTTGATTTGTATGTATGTGTGTTGATTGGTACATGATACACTATGGATTTCTATTACTTGTGGTAGTTTTCCTTTTGGATTATGTATGTAATTAAGTGATTGCTTTTATATATATAAATCTTAGTGTTTGTATCTTGGCATTATTCAATTGATGTGGTATAATTGCTTATCTCCTTTGGATTGCTAGCTTGGATTAGTGCTCTTGTTCATTGCATTTAGCACTAGACACTAGATCCAATCTTGAAGGGTCAAATTACACCTTCAAGAAGAGACTCATTGTTTCTTTGTCAAGGACTTTCACTACCAAGCGATTTTTAACAATTACCTAATTAATTAATTGTGCAAGCGATACGCCGAATCAATTAGTATTTAGGAAATTGGACTTAGGCGATTGCCTTTGGTTAAATACATTTGGTCTTGGATTTTTACTCCCAATTTAATCAAGAAGCTAGGAAGGTTGCAACATCTCACCAAGAGGCCCTAATTCCATCAAAAAGGTTTTCAAAAACAATCCACTTTGCTTTCCTTATCTTTAAAACCCAAAAACAAGTGTCTTTACATTTCTATAATTGAAAAAGAAAAAGAAAATACATTTCTCATTGACAGACCCCAGTTTATTCGCTTTCTTTGCATCTAGGTTAGTCTAGGCATCAAAATAATTTGACTCCTTTGAGAGACGACCCGAGGTTGAGCCACTTTGCTCAAGCCTTGGTTTTACATATTTTATTGCATTTGACCCTGAGGCGCACCATTCCGACAAGGGTCAAATCAATGGCACCGTTGCCGGGGAGTCAATTTTGACTCTCTAGGCTAACTAAGTGTCAATTGAGCATTGACAAGGGTTTTTAGGTTTTTAGGATAGGTTTAGGTCATTTAGTTGCATTTAGGTAGTTAAGTAGTTGTAGGTTGCATTAACATTGCATAACTTTTGAAAATCTAAAAATATTGTGCTCTTGTATGTTGTTGCTATTTGGTCACTGCATATTGGTGTATTTCTGGCATTCTTGCACTACTCTTTGTGATTTGTGTGACTTGTTGCTGCTAGGTGTGTTTGCTATTGAATTGTTGTGTGAATTTTGTGCGTTGCATACCAAGAATTTCATATATCACCAATTTTTCAAAGCAAACTACTCAATTAAGTCATTTTCTCCTATTTGGACTTGTTGAGACCATTTCCCACTATTTTTAAACTCAATTGCAAGATCTTGGTGTTCAAGTCCACTTAGAAGTGCACTTTTGGGCATTTTGACGTATTGGTGTCCAAATTTGAGTCTAGGCTTTTTCCAAGTGATTTGGTATTTTTCTCAAGTCCCTTTGACATATATAAACATGTTTTGATCATTGGGGGGGGATTACATTAGCCTAGAATTAATTGAGGACTTTTTGCAACTTTGTTCAAACATTTAGTGAACCTTTTAGAATTGCATTGGAAATTTTGAGAAAAACCCAAAAATTTCGTGTGCCCTGTTTTGCTACTGTTTTGGACATGTTTGGATAGGTGTATTGCTGCTATTCTTGCACCTAAACTTGTTTGATTGGTTTGGTTGCTCAATTTTGTGGTTCGGAGTCAAATTTGGTGGTTATTTGCACCTTGAACGGTCAAATTTTGCATTTCAATCCACTTTGCTCCCAAAACCATTTCTCCAAGTCATTTTTAGTGTTTTGAACTTGTTTGGATCATGTTTGCAAGTTTTTAAAGCCAGATTCTCACTTTTACAACTTTGGCCCATTTTCAAGAACTACTTTGTGCATTTGTGCAACCTAAGTGGCTATATTTGATTCTAAGCATTATTCAAGTGGTTTGACATTTTTCCCAAGTCCCTCTAACTCCTTTGAACTTGTTTTGACCATTGGGGGGGTTTAAAATTGCTTAGAATTAATTGTGGACTTTTTGAACAATTGCTGTCAATGTGCTGTGAAAGTTGCTGCTGATTGCCGCTGGAATTTTGTGTTTTTCTGTATTGATTTGTGTAGCTATTTTGCTGCATATCCGTGCATGTTTTGCTGCTTCTTTTCGCTGCATAAATCTGCTGTTTTATTGCTGCAAATCACTGTCACATGACTGCTGGTTTTTGCTGAATTGTGCTGTCACTTTGTGCTATTTGCTGCAGAATTGTGTAGCTGTTTTGCTGCTTAAATCTGATCTGAATTGCTGAATCTTTTGCTGTGATATGTGCTGAATTTTTGCCACTGAATTGTGTGTAAATTTGCTGATCATTTTGCTCAAAGTTGCTGCTGATTTAATACACACATTTTGCTGTTTACTACTGCGTTAATTATCAAATTTGTTGCACATTTTTTTTTGCTGTTGTCCAGCTGCAAATTTGTTATTTTGTGCCACTACTTTGCTGCTGTGTTTGGCTGTCATACCGTTGAAATACTTGCTGCATAGTTTGCTTGATTGTTGCTGTTTTGTTCTTTAGAATTGTTGCATTCTATTGCAGATATAGCTGATATTGTGCTAAATTTTGCAGAAGTGCTATAAGATCTTTCACTAAATTTTTGCAACTCATTTTGATGTGTTTGATACTGGATTTTTGATGCACATTGCCACTCATTCTTCTTTGCATAAAAATTTCATGATTAGTTGCTGCTAGGTGGTGTTTGGTGTGAATTGTTGAAGTTGTGATTGTGTGTAGCATACTCAATTTTTGTAAAACACTTGATTTTTCACCCTAGACCACTCAACTAAGTCATTTTCAAGGTTTTTGACTTGTTGGAACCAATTGTGCACCTTTTCAAATCCAATTTCTTATTTTGGTCACTTTGGTCCCCTTGCTTGCTTTCTAAGTGCACATCTTGTATTTCTTGCATACACTTGCTGTCTGCTCCTTGTGTATGACTAGAAACAACTCAGGGGAGGGTGAACTAATTCCAGAAATACCAGAACTTGAGAGACACCTTACCCAATTGAGGAAAGCCCATAGAGACACCGTTTCCAGCACCTCTCTAATTGTTGAGCATCCTTCTTCCCAAGAGTCTAGCGTAGCTAGTGACCCAGACATAGACATAGAGAGTGACCCACCGCCTCTAACCATGAATCCACCAAATGTCCCTGTCATACCCAACATACCCGGTGTACCCAATATTCCACAACAACCTAGGAATCTTAATGGGGGTCACTACTACAAAACAGGCTTTTCATGTCACCAATTAACGTCACATATTTATAAAAGTGACATGAAAAAAAAACGCGGTGGCATTTTCGTAATTAAGTTGGAGATGGAGGGAGATACAACGTCACACATAATTTAAAGTGTGACGTTGAAAGTTTTAACGTCACACTTTAGATATGTGTGACGTTGTATGTTACAAAACGAAAAAAAAAAATTGCTGTGACTTTCAACGTCACACTTAATTTAAGTGTGACGTGGAAAGTCACCAATTTTTTTTTAAATTTTTTTTTAAAAAAAATGGTGACTTTCCAAGTCACACTTAATTTAAGTGTGACATGGAAAGTCACCAATTTTTTTTTAAATTTTTTTTTTAAAAAAAATTCGTGACTTTCAACGTCACACTTAAATTAAGTGTGACGTTGAAAGTCATGAATTTTTTTTAAAAAAATTTTAAAAAAAAATTGGTGACTTTCCATGTCACACTTAAATTAAGTGTGACGTTGAAAGTCACCAATTTTTTTTTTAAATATTTTTTTAAAAAATTTCTGTGACTTTCAAGGTCACACTTAATTTAAGTGTGACATGGAAAGTCACCAATTTTTTTTTAATTTTTTTTAAAAAAAATTGGTGACTTTCAACGTCACACTTAAATTAAGTGTGACGTTGAAAGTTACAGAAATTTGTTAAAAAAAATCTTTAAAAAAAAATTGGTGACTTTTCAAGTCACACTTAATTTAAGTGTGACATGGAAAGTCACCAATTTTTTTTTAAATTTTTTTTTTAAAAAATTCGTGACTTTCAACGTCACACTTAAATATTTAAACAAAAATTCGTGACTTTCCATGTCACACTTAATTTAAGTGTGACATGAAAAGTCACGAATATTTTTTTAAAAAAATTTCTGTGACTTTCAACGTCACACTTTAATAAAGTGTGACGTTGAAAGTCACAGAAATTTTTTTTTTAAATTGAAACACTTTCCACCCCCACACCCCCAATATTTCAGATCTCGCGCCCTCAGCTCCCTCTAAATCCCTCAAGCCCCCCCAACTTCCCCCCCTCAACGACGGCGATTCATGGCGGCGTGGAGCTCCGACGACCCATGCAAGTACTGGGTTGAGTTCAGGTGACTTCCCTCTCTCCTATTTCTACCCTTAACTCCTTCGGTTTGAGCGATTTTGTGCGAGGATCGATCTGGGTGCTAGGGAATTTTGAAGCTTCTAAACCGGTCAAAAACAAGTTTAAGCTTTGGTTAAGGAGTTTTGTGAAAGATTTTGAGGAGTTGGTTAAGATTTTGTGAAAGCTTAGGTATGTTTGTAACTTTTCCTTACTGATGCTTGCACAGTGGAATGAAGGTGTATTTTAATTCCTCTTTAACTGTTCATTGCTTACATGGGTTTAGGTGTTCCATTCTTTTCCTTCCTTCATTCATTTCTTTATGATTTGTTATGTGTGTGGTCAGCCCAAGTTTTTCCTTTGCTCTTAGATTATCGCTGATTTAGGGAAATAAAAGGAGTTATAATGTTAGTTTATTGGAATTTAGGCTAATAAATTTATTATAGACGCAAAAAGGAATTAATATTAACTATGGTAAGGAAATTGATTTTTAGGTACTCTAGGACATTTAATTTATACATAAAGGCATATTCATTTTTGCTGTTTGTAGTTTATATATTGGGGTTGTTGTGTTAATTAAATTCCTAGCTATTAAATTATATTTTAGACTGATTTAATTGTGGCAAGAAAATTATCATGAAAACTTATCTTGAGAAATTTTAAATTAAAGGAAACTTTGTTTCATAGTGTTAAAGTGTCAAGCTTGATTATGATTGATTATGACTGTAGAAGAGAATGATTCCTAAAGTTATTAATCATTAAGAATAAGGAAAAATCAATTAGAATAGATTATTTATAAGCAACCTTTTATTTTAAAAAGTTCAAGAAAGTGTGAGGCAAACCATAACTTTCTTGGATAAAATGAAACATGTCATTAGATGTATAATTTTGTTAGATGTATTATGAAACATGTCATTTTTGGAATGTTCATACTAATTTGGAAATTGTTCATTTTTATCTTATAAAATTTACAATGTCTTTGTTGTGTAAACATAGAATTTTTTGTGTGTATATATATATGTTTAGTTTGATTTAGTTATAATATAGCTATGTATACATGTTGTGTGAATAATGTATACCGTTGATTTGCATTATATCTATTTCTGTGACATTTGCAATGAATACAGATTGGGAAACCAAAATAAGTTAATTAAACCATCGTTTTTTTTAAAAAAAAAACTAACCACGTCACATTTTACAAATTTGTGACATGGTTTCTCACATTACCAATTTGTGACGTGGTTTCAAGAAACCACGTCACAAATTGGTAATGTGTGACGTGGTTTCTCCAGAAACCACATCACACATTTATAAAATGTGACGTGGTTTCTTGAAACCACGTCACATATTATGTAATGTGTGACATGGTTCTTGAAACCATGTCACAAATTTGTAAAATGTGACGTGGTTTCTCTGTCATATCTTTATCAATATAATCTAATTTTGGACAAACAACGTCACAATTTTTGTAATTTGTGACGTGAAAAAGATGACTTTTCACGTCACTTTTTGGTGTGACGTTAAAAGTCCAATTTTCCACGTCACTTGAATTTATGTCACACCAAAAAGTGACGTGAAAAGTCCAAAATTTGTGACGTGAAAACCCTATTTTGTAGTAGTGGGTAATGGTAATGGGGCACATGGGCAAGTTGTTAATGAGAGAGAGATTCCAGTTCATGCTCCACCTATGAGAAGAACTATTAGGGATGCTACTTGGACTAACATTGATTACAATCCATTTACAAATGCATTCCCTACCATTCACACTGATTATGAAATTAAAGGCTTGTTGATTCAGTCCTTACCTAAATTTCTTGGTTTGGAGAAAGAGGAGCCACACAAGCACTTGGATGAGATCTTTATACACTGCAATACCATGAAGCCAATTGGAGCCAATGTAGAAGATGTCATGTGGAGAGTTTTTCATCTTACTCTTGAGGGCAAAGCGAAGGAATGGTATATGAGCCTACCAAGAGTTACACCAGAGGCAATTAGCTCATGGGCCAACTTGAAGAAAGCTTTCTTAGACAAATTCTATCCGTATACTAGGACTTCAACAAGGCGAAAGGAGATAAATTCTATTTTGCAAGAGGCAGATGAGTCCTTGTATGACTATTGGGTGAGATTCCAAGAATTGCTAAGCCGTTGCCCACACCATCAAATACCGGAAGAGCAATTGGCTCAAACTTTTTATGATGGGCTTCGTGAAAAAGACCAAGACAAGCTTGATTCAGCATCTGGTGGTTCTTTTATAGACCTTACCACCGAAGAAGGTTGGGAACTTGTGAAGAAGTTAGCCCTAGCCAAGCAACAACATGGGCCATCTAAGAGGTCGATTAGAGATTTGCAAAAGGTTGAGTCTACCTCCCTACATATACCTCAGTTGGATCGATTTGAGACTGAATTAAAGGCCATTCACTCTAGGTTGGACCGACTTTCTAGTCCACCTACTTCCCCAAGTTACACATCCAGTGGAGAGCTTGTGGTCCCTTGTTGTGAGTTTTGTGGGTCATCCATGCATGTCTCTTGCAATTGCCCCTCTAGGTACCAAGATTGCAATGCTATGTATCAACCACGTCAAGGAGGTGGAAATTCTAAGTGGGACCCTTACTTCAACACCTATAATGAAGGGTGGCACCAAAATCCCAAGTTCTCATGGAGGCAAGATGGGGATCCACCAAGGCCATTCAACAATCGACAAGGCCAAGGTGAGTCCTCCCATGAGATGGTTCCCATGAGACGAGAGAAGTCTTCCAATGCTCTTGAGGAGCTTACCAAGACATGTCAACAAGGCTTCCAAGGCATCCACAATATGGTTGAGGCAATGTTTAAGAAAAGTGATGTTAGGATGGCCCAATTAGAGACCAAAAACTCCAACCTTGAGGAGTATGTGACCAAGCTGTCAAATTCCTTTAGTGAGCTTCAAGCCCAACTTGGGGGCTTCCTTCCATCCAACACGGTCATGAACCCAAAATTCCTCAATGCTATCAACCTTAGGAGTGGGAAAACAACATTTGAGCCCTTCTAAGTTAAAAAGAAGGTGCACTTTGAGGAAGTTGAAGATGAAGAAGAATTGGTTGATGAGGAGATTGTTGTGGAAAGTCCTCCTTTGAGCCCGATGCATTTTGATCCATGTGAAAGTGCCAAGGAGAGAGAGCTCTATACAAGGAAGAAGGTCGCAATGAAAGAGCCGGTGGTTAAGCTAACTCCCACGGCACCAAAGACTCCCAAGAAATCAAAACTCCCAAGCATTCATGAGCATGGAGAGACGAGTACAAGCAATGACCTAGCCACATCACCGGCTGGGGAGGTAACGCTTTCTAAACTCCCTTTCCCACATGCTTTCATTAAGAGTAGAAAGAAATTTGATGATCAAACTGAACAAGAAATGCTTTATTTGTTTGGAAAGTTACATGTTAATATGCCTTTCTTTCAGTTGGTCAAATCTATGCCCTCCTGTTGCAAGTTTTTAAAAGAATTATGCACAAACAAAAGAAAGTTTAGACCAAATAAGAGGATTCAATTGAATCCTAGTGTGTCAGCTTTGTTCAAGCCTCAGTTACCGGTCAAGTGCAAAGATCCTGGATCATTTATGATTCCTTGCACCATAGGGAGCTTGACGATGACGAATGCATTGTTGGATTTAGGAGCGGCTATTAATGTGATACCTAGTGCGATTTTCACTTCTTTAGGCATTACGGTTTGAAAAAGACAAGTGTGATTTTACAATTGGCCGATCGCACGCTCCGATATCCACAAGGCGTTCTTGAGGACATACTTGTTAAGGTTAAAGACTTAGTTTTCCCCGCCAACTTCTATGTTCTTAACACCGCTAGTGAGCCATGTGAATCGACTATCATTCTTGGTAGGCCTTTCATGTGGACCGCCGGATCGGTGATTGACATGAAAAATGGTTTAATTACAATGGAGGTGGGAGAACATAAGATTAGCTTTAACATGTATGAAGCAATGCGGCATCCTCATGAGGACTATTCTCTTTTAGATTTGAATGTGATTGACATTGCGATGGAGGATGCCATTGAGGAGCATGAGTTAAGCTTGCATTCATATGATTACACATCCAATCTTGAAACTTATGACTCCTATTTTTCTTCCCTACCCTCTATTCATTCTTTTTCTTCCTTAGGTGATGACATGTATGACCTTGACTCACATGTAGTTGATTGTCTACTTTCTATCCCTTTGGATTTTTCTTTGATGTATGATGCTAGTTTGGATATGAGCTCCACTAACCTTTCTTTGGTGAGTGATAACCCTTCTTTGGAAGATGGTAGTTTTCTCAATGTTGTAGGTACCAAGAAAGTGCAAGAGGTCGAGTTTGAGATTGGGAACCAACACATGGGTGATTCAGACTCCAAGGGGATAGCCCTCACTCCAACAAAGCTCACCTCTACCACCACTCACTTTGGACCTCACCCACATGTGGTTAAAGGGCCACTTCCCTCTCACTCATCTTTGAACTTAAATTCTAGACCTAGGATCTCCTCTCATACCTTGCGTTACTTGAATGAACTAATTTTTCCATACGAGACAGGTGTGCAGAGTGGAGTAAAAACCGACGTAGCTGCTGTCCAAAATCAACAAGAGGTTGATTCGGCTACCCGAACACCACAATTAAGTGTCGAGGATATTTCCCCCAAGGTGGTTGCTGCTATAGATCAACTAGTGGTTGATTCAACACCCGGGAAGACCGTGGGCCAAGTTAATGCTTCTGTTGAGCCTAGTCCAAACCTAGCTAGCGGGTCAACAAAGGGGAGTCTTTCTTTACCTACTACTCTCCTTTCTCTTATGCCCTCAATTGTTGAACCCCCATCCCTTGAACTTAAGCCTTTACCTAGCAATCTTAAATATGCTTTTCTCGCTTCCGATGACAAGCTGCCTGTGATAATCTCTAATGATTTCATGGCAAGTGAGGAGGCCCAATTGCTAGATGTTTTGAGAAAATACAAAAAGGCTATCGGTTGGACTTTGGCTGATATTCCGAGTATTAACCCAACTGTTTGCACTCATCGTATTCTTTTACAGGATGATTCTAGGCCTCTAAGGCAACCCCAACGCCAGCTTAACCCGCTTATCCTTGATGTAGTAAAAAAGGAGGTCACTAAACTCCTAAGTGCCGGGATCATATATCCCATATCAGATAGCGAGTGGGTTTCACCGGTACAGGTGGTGCCGAAGAAGTCCGGGATCACCGTTGTCAAAAATGAAAATGATGAGCTTATACCTATGAGGGTGCAAAATAGTTGGAGGGTTTGCATAGACTATAGGAAATTGAATGATGCCATGCGAAAGGACCACTTCCCTCTTCCATTTATCGACCAGATGTTGGAACGGTTGGAGGGTCGCAGTCACTACTGCTTCCTATATGGTTATTCCGGGTATTTTCAGATTCCTATTGCACCCGAGGATCAGGACAAAACTACCTTTACTTGCCCATTCGGTACTTATGCTTACCGGCGCATGCCCTTTGGGCTCTGTAATGCGCCAGGCACCTTCCAACGATGCATGATAAGTGTATTTTCTGATATGCTCAATGATTGCATGGAAGTCTTCATGGATGACTACTTCACCGTCTATGGTGACTCATTCCATTCGTGCCTACACAGCTTAGAGAGGGTACTCGCTAGATGCGTCCAAAAGAACCTTGTGCTTAATTATGAGAAATGCCATTTTATGGTTAGCCATGGTATCGTATTAGGACACCTGGTATCTAGTCGTGGTGTTGAAGTAGACAAGGCTAAAACTGAAGTGATAGCGACCTTGCCTTATCCCACTTGCCTAAAGGATCTACGATTCTTCTTGGGACATGTAGGCTTCTACAGGCGCTTCATTAAGGATTTTTCTAAAATAGCCCTACCCCTCTCTTAATTGCTTCAAAAGGACACCGATTTTGTGTTTGATGAGAATTGTGTGCTTGCTTTTGACACTTTAAAGAGAAAGCTACTTGAACCACCCATTTTAGTTGCACCAGATTGGTCTTTGCCCTTTGAATTGGCATGTGATGCATCCAATGCTGCCGTTGGCGCCATGTTAGGTCAAAGGAGCAATGGACGACCACATGTCATTGCTTATGCCTCAAAGACATTGGACACTGCACAAATAAATTACACTACCACTGAAAAAGAATTATTTGCCATTGTCTTTGCTCTTGATAAGTTTAGACCATATCTTCTGCATTCTGTTGTGGTTGTGTTCACTGATCATGCAGCGGTGAAATTCTTATTTACCAAGCCACATTCTAAGCCTAGGCTGCTTCGTTGGACGCTCTTGCTCCAAGAATTCAAAATACAAATCAAGGATAGGGCCGAGAGCAACAACTTAGTAGCCGATCACTTGAGCCGCCTTCTGGATGATACAAGGGGAGTTGATTGTTCTAATTATGTTTGTGATGATTTCCCTGATTCTTCTCTCTTTGCTATATCTGTTGAGACACCATGGTTTGCTTCTATTGTGAACTATTTGGTTTGCGGACTCACCCCCGGTGACATGTCTCCCTTTCAGGTCCAAAAGCTTAAACAGGAAGCCCATCATTACTTGTGGGAGGACCCAATCCTTTGGAGGATTTGTCAAGATCAAGTGATCAGGATATGTGTTCCGGATTCCGAATTTGAGGACATTCTGACTTCGTGCCATACTGTGGTTTGTGGGGGGCATTATAGCTCAACCAAAACAGCTAGGAAAATTTTAGAAGTTGGTTTTTATTGGCCCACCCTTTTTAAAGATTCAAATGATTTTGTAAGGGCTTGTGACACTTGTCAAAAATTTGGGTGGGGAGTGAGTAAGCGAGATGAGTTACCCTAAAAGCCTCTTCTCTTTTGTGAACCCTTTGATGTTTGGGGCATAGACTTTATGGGACCTTTCATTTCTTCAAATGGGTTTACTTTTATACTTTTGGCCGTCGACTACCTATCTAGGTGGGTCGAGGCTATCCCCACTAGGACTAATGATGCTTCGACGGTTTTGAAATTTTTGAAAACTAACATCTTTAGTAGGTTTGGAGTACCTAAGTCCTTGATCAGTGATAGAGGCACCCACTTTTGCATCAAGCTCATCAATAGCTTGCTTGCTAAGTATGGGGTGGCCCACAAAGTTTCAAGCCCATATCACCCACAAACCAATGGACAGACCGAAGTGCCCAATAGAGAGGTCAAGCGCATATTAGAGAAGATTGTGAAGCCGAGCAGAAAAGACTGGAGCCAAAGGCTAGATGAAGCATTGTGGGCCTACCGCACGGCATACAAGACTCCAATTGGTATGTCACCCTACCGGTTGGTGTACGGTAAGGGTTGTCACCTTCCGGTTGAGGTTGAGCACAAGAGCTATTGGGCGGTCACACTTTGCAACATGGAGTTAAATGAAGCCGGCAAAGAAAGAGCCCTTCACATCCAAGAGTTAGAAGAATTGCGCATGAATGCCTATGAAAGCTCACGGATCTACAAAGCCAAAACCAAGCTACTTCATGATCGACACATCATCAACAAGACCAAGCTACTTCATGAATTGCGCATGAAGACCTCATGTATCAAGCCCGCTACCGCCATGGTCAAGGAAAGCTCAAATCTAATTGGTTCGGGCCGTATAGAGTCATCAAGGTTAACCCGTTTGGAATGTTAGATCTTTTGGAGGAGGAGACCGGAAACACCTTGCAAGCCAATGGTCATCTCCTTAAGATCTACCGTGGAGCACCACCACCGCCTTCTTGAGGACAGGTTGTCCCTTTCCTTTATCAATTACTTTTCATTACAGATGGACTGATCAATGTAGTGTCTAGTTTAAGTGTGGGGGAATGGGACTTCCTAGTAGGAACTTAGTTGTTTAAATTCAATAAAATCCCTAGACATTGTTGTGATGGTTGCATATGCTTGCATTCATTTTCTAAAACTTTTGCTTTATGTTGATTGCACCATTCTCTATTACTCTCTCTCCCTCTTCGTGTAGACGATGTGTATGCTCTAATCTAGAATTGGACTTCATACTTTCCGCTACACATAGAGTTTGGTCAATTGATATTTAGCCATTTTTAAACATTGAGGACAATGTTTTGTTCAAGTGTGGAGGGGTAGTTGCATGGCTTTTTGGCAATTTTGAGGTCTTTGCATGATTTGCTATGATTAGTGGTAACTTTGGGCAATCTTTGATTATTTTCGAATGAAATTTTTTTCAAAATTTGGCTTGTTTTTGCTTTTGACTTGACTATTTTGCTATGATAGACTTCTTAGGAGTGAATTCAAGTGCTTTTCAACTTATTTTTATAAAAAACCTAGTTTGCCCTACTTTTTTGAAAACCTGTGCAAGAAGCCCCATCTTATATTGTTTGTTATCTTGGACTTTGGGTAGAGTTTGCAATGACCTTAGCCTTTGCTTTTCAATTTTTGATAGTTGGATATGAGACTTGTTGAAGCATGCATTGTGAAAATTGCTTTGTAATTGGTTGTTACTGGTGATATGTGAGATTAGCCTTACCGTGAGGTAATTGAGCCTAATTTCCATAGATGAGTGCATTTTGCTTGGTATGTTAACTTCTAGAACTTGTTTCAACTCTTGGTCAAAATTACATTAGCATATGTGTTGTGAAAGTGATTGAGGCATTCATTTTATCACCTCTTCATCCCAAACACAATCCCTAATCATTCATCCATTGTCCACCCTTTGAGCAATTCATTGGTTGATCTGCATTGAATTGAGTTGTTGAACATAGCATCTTGTTGAGTTGAATTGTAAAAGCCACTTATGCAAATATGTATGATGCCATGTGAATAAAAGAAAAGGGTAGCTTAAAAAAAAGAAAAAAGAAGAAGTAAAAAAGTAAAAAAAAATATAGAAAGAAAGGTAGAAAAGCAAAAAGATTGCAAAAATATGGCATACTAAAATGTGTGGCTAGTTTAAGTTCAAATGTGTGAATTCAGTTGCTACAATGCATTTTTGAATGTTGCTCATGCATTTCAACCATTTTCATTTCATATCTCATTTTTTGATCCATATAACTTTCTCCCATCATTATAACCTCAAAGTCGTCATGATTCATTTCACACTTGCTTTATAAATGGAGATCTTAGATTTGTTACAAGCTTATGGTAAGTTGCATATTGAGCAATTTGAGCGAAAGAACCCATACGGTGAGATGAGTTAAACACTTCAATCCTTGAGAGTTCTCACATATTTCCATTTACTTCTAGTTACATTGTCAATTTTCCTTTACATGTCTTGAGCATTTCTCATTCCAACTTGAGATTGTTGATTAGCTTAGGTCATTGTTATTGCTTATCTATACTTTGTCCAGGAGTACAAAGGTCTAAGTGTGGGGGAATGATTGCACCTAATTATTTTGTATTTTTACCCACTAATTATAGTAAATTAGCACTTGTCCTAGGCTAATACATGGCAATTCAGGCACTTTTACACTTAGAATTCCAATACATTGAGTTAATTGCATTTCAGTGCTTAAATGAGAATTTTAAGGTTTAAACTCGTGTATTTCTTATTTTTGGACTTGGGATATTACAATTTGTGGTTGAATTTTTCATTGTACGAAGTCTTGATAAAGATGGGCCCGAATTCCAGAAATTACAGTTTAGTGCTCGAATTTCAGAAATTACACCTAGGTCCCGCTGCACTGCATATCTCAATTGGGCAAGGACAAGTTGGGTAATTTGGGAGATTAAAGGAGGGCAAAGATGGAATAAAAATTGTTGGGTTCATTTCTATATTTTTTTAAATAGAGATGAAATGAGTAAGGGTCCCGTTTGGAAGCTTATTTGGGTATCTAGCAAAAACCCTTAGATTTTGGGCTTAATTTCCTTAAACCAAATAGCCCCTAAGCCTTTCCTTTACCTAAATATTGCCCAGATCTGAATAGAAACACGAACAGCCACCACTCAACCTCTCTCTCTTCATCCACACTCACACCATATTCATTAAACCACCATCCATCTCCTTCATGCCATCACCATCATCAATCCCTCCACCATCATCTGCACCATTTTTGATAGCCACCATTGGAGCTTCAGCCACAAAGGGAACCATCCTTCTTCAATCACACCATAGTCACCTTCATCCACACACACACATCGCCATTCTTCTTCTCTAATCTCCATCATTTTTTTTCCTCCACCTAATCCACATCTTCGGCCATTCCCCCACAAACCCAGCTCCTACTTCATGCCTTCTTCACCCTCTTAAATCACCTACATTCAGCCAGCAGCACCTTCCTCTCCATTTTGACGCCAAAAACCACCATTCACCATCCTTCTTCAATCATCCATTCGGCCAAGCACATTTCTCCTCCCAACCATTCAACTCTCACTGCTTCACACATTTCTCATGGTGCATCTTGTTCAAAACATTGAGTTGGAGCTTAAGAGCATGAGTGGCTAGAGCTTTTTGGGGATTCTTGGTGGTAGAGCAACCGGAGCTTCAATGGTCTTCTAGGGGAGTGTTTAGTGTTTTCCTATGTCTAATTACACATTTATGTTCAAATTCCTTTGATTTATATGTATGTGTGTTGATTGGTACATGATACACTATGGATTTCTATTACTTGTGGTAGTTTTCCTTTAGGATTATGTATGTAATTAAGCGATTGCTTTTATATATATAAATCTTAGTGTTTGTATCTTGGCATTATTCAATTGATGTGGTAGAATTGCTTATCTCCTTTGGATTGCTAGCTTGGATTAGTGCTCTTGTTCATTGCATTTAGCACTAGACACTAGATCCAATCTTGAAGGGTCAAATTACACCTTCAAGAAGAGACTCATTGTTTCTTTGTCAAGGACTTTCACTACCAAGCGATTTTTAACAATTACCTAATTAATTAATTGTGCAAGCGATACGCCGAATCAATTAGTATTTAGGAAATTGGACTTAGGCGATTGCCTTTGGTTAAATACATTTGGTCTTGGATTTTTACTCCCAATTTAATCAAGAAGCTAGGAAGGTTGCAACATCTCACCAAGAGGCCCTAATTCCATCAAAAAGGTTTTCAAAAACAATCCACTTTGCTTTCCTTATCTTTAAAACCCAAAAACAAGTGTATTTACATTTCTATAATTGAAAAAGAAAAAGAAAATACATTTCTCATTGACAAACCCCAGTTTATTCGCTTTCTTTGCATCTAGGTTAGTCTAGGCATTAAAATAATTTGACTCCTTTGAGAGACGACCCGAGGTTGAGCCACTTTGCTCAAGCCTTGGTTTTACATATTTTATTGTATTTGACCCCGAGGCGCACCATTCCGACAAGGGTCAAATCAATGATCCAATAACATATTCCCCCTTCTCCTAAATGTAAGAGAGCTAGCTAGGGGTTTGTTTTTGTCCTAAACATAAGATATCACCCCACTTGCCTCCCAAATTTATAATGTTTTTCCTAAAGTCTCTTCCTATTATTTGCATATATTATTGAACGTTTGCAAAATAATTATGAGAGACTAGCCAATTTTGCTAGATCTAATCCCCTTGTCATTGAGAAAGTTTTCTATCAAGAGAGTAGTTACTCAAATGATTAGAAAGAGTACTTTAGGAAATACAACAAACATTTTTTATGAGTACCTAATTTAACTAATCTTTTAATCTCTGGAAGTTAATTATTCAACCTCAAGTGAAAATGGGAAGGCTTCAATCTTCCAAACAAAGATCATGTGCATTGCATTTATGTGAATCACTTGACCTCTAGGCTTTGTAACTACAACGACAGGCTTTCCTTGGTAATGCCATGTTCGTTGTTAGCGAAGTCTTGTTAACGAAGGCTTATTCAGTTATTAGTGAAGTCTTGTTGAGTTGTTAATGGGGTCTGATGGGAAATGTGATCAAGTCCATTAACAATTCAACAAGATTCCGTTGACAACTGAATATGCCTTCATTGACAACTAAATAAGCCTTCGTTAACAACTGAATTTGGTGAGTAATTCCATTTTATTGCATTCAAGTCCTTAGGGACTTGCTAATAATTTTGAGATTTCAAGGGATCTTAGAGTAATAATTTGTCTTATTTGAGACCCTACTACAATTTTCCCTAGATCCTTATGGCTGAAAAATGGTTTGCTTTTCAATTTTATACGATTCTTCAAATATTTCTACTCAAAATTCAAAACAACTTTCCCAACCTAAAAGTAGTAAATTTTTGAAAAATCATAAAAAGAAATTGTGAACTAAACCATTATTTTTTACCCATAAAATTTCAAAATGTTACTCATTTTATTATGTAAAATCCTATAACTGAAAGACCCATAAAAACATTCGGGAAGGGTACCAAAACTGGTGCGTAGCTAGGCAGCAGTTGAGAGTGTGCAGCTAACATCGCAGGCTCCTAAAATGCTATTCTCTATAGCCAGAGCTTACTAAAGAATGGTTGAAAGGGACATGGCCACATGGGTGCCTGATTATAGCAACATAATTAATTTTATGATTGCTTTTAACGTGACTTTTTCATTCATCACTTGTTGGAAATTGAAATTGTTGGTTAAATTGAAATCCTTGACAGGAATGGATTAGTTATAAGAAAAATGGCAGACAAGTAAAGGAGTATGAATTGGAACGGCATTGCTATTTTTTGGCCCCAAAATGTCTTTCCAAATTCTATACAAATTTTCAAAATGAGATATGTAGTATATAAAATAAACATGCATATCCTTCTTCTTCTTCTATGAAAAATAAGATGCTTGGTTTATGGGTGAATGGACTGCTTTAGCTTGTTCGTTAAGGAGAATTATTGTCAGCTTTTTCCCTTCAATATGTAAATTTTCACTATGTTGATTTCGTGTAAATTAATTTTTTAGAATAATAAGGGAAAGGAATGCCACTTCTTTCTGTGGGTTACAAGGATTAGATAAAGTCAAGCTCTTAAACTAGATTTGATACCTTGAACATGTTTTTGTAAACATATCTTGCAAGGGAGGCAATTACTGATAACAACTTTATCATGGATGATTCACTTCTTTATTTCATGAGTTGTTATACAATGCTTTTAAGTTATAATCTGGTAATTTATCTCTGTATGATGGGCTTCTCTGTATGAATTAAGCTAAAGCAAGACCTGATAATATTTTACATCCGAAATCTGATCTTCTAGGAGAGAATATCACTGTTCCTTATATGAATCCTCTACAACAGTAAAATATTTATTTAGAGATTTTGGTTGTTTGTTTTATTCTTGATTTTGCTTTCACTAATTTGTTCTCCAAGCATGCAGTAAAACATTTTATTTAGATAATACTTTGAGGAATAGATAAACCACAAGTTTAATCAATACCATGAGTGGGGTTTCATCACAAAAACCAAAATTGCAGCAAACCAATGTTGCTTCTGTGATTGCAAAGAATTTTAGTGCAACCGAGCAGAATACTAATTGCTACCATGCAGTGTCAAATATCAAGATTTTCTAGATTTGATGGAAGTAGGTAATTTATATCGAGACATTGACATAAAATATTGAGCCTATACTTCTAATCATTGCGGCAGTATGTGCCCTCTTCTTAACAATTGACTAATCATTCTAGCCTCCTTCAGAGAATGGATACAATGAGTTTCTCAAATCACTAAACCAGCATATATGTACTAAACATACAAAACAGTGAAGACAAACCATTGCTGTGCTTATGTTTTTGGAATATCAAATATAATTAACTAGCGTGCAATATATACATTGAAAAGGCAAGTGTAATACTAAATTATGTTCCTCAGAAATACAAATCGTGAACAATTAAACCAGCATATATTGAAAATGATTGTGAAAAGCTAAACTATGACTCAAATCATCATCTTCAATTGAGGAAATCTCTTTCAGATGTCAAATAGAATCTTCATAAAGAACTCTGCAGAATCAGAGGACTCAGCTATATATGTTTATTTTCCAACAACATCATCAAAACAAGGCTCATCTTCATTGTTCTTTTCTGTAGTAGCACCTTCAAAAGACTACATTAATATTTCCTCGTTTTGCTCTTACTAGTGAAAGCAACATCTTTCATTCTTTTTTTACAACAGCTTTAGAAGGCTTCAACGTTTCTTTCTTTTCCTTCCTATCACCAGCGTCGTCGTCCTCGTCCACCCGCACAACCATGTCAGCAATATCAAAATTAGAACCAACCATGATAAAAATTTACCCTATGGTAAACATAACTAATAAATAATTGGTACGAAGAATCTGGGAAGGGATGGCTCTATTATGGATGGGGGGCCTCAGCTGCCCCCCTCTCAGCTGCTCTCGGCTGCCCCTAATTTTTGGGGCAGCTGTGATATATTTTTTATATATATATATGAGTAAATTCTACATTAAAAGAGTGACATTTTGATATATTATGGGCGAAAAACGGATATGTCTTCAATTTTTTATGATTTTTCAAAAATTAGGTACTAAAAAATAAGGCTGTTTTTTTAATTAAGAGTACCTAATCTTTGAAAAATCATAAAAAATTGAAGACATATCCGTTTTTTGCCCATAATATATCAAAATGTCACTCTTTTAATGTAGAATTTAATCATATAGAAAAACAAAAAAAATATATATAACAGCTGCCCCAAAAATTAGGGGCAGCCGAGGGGGCAGCTGAGGCCCCCCTCCCCTCTATAATGAGGCAAAAGAAGACGCTCATCTAATAAGAAATCCAGATGATTGTGGTGGCTTCATTTCCATTGAACCAATATTTCCCCAATGAAGCATATTCAAAGCCAACATGTTGATAATCTTTTTTTTCATTCTGAACCCTCTCAACTTCATCCACATGAATGTACTATTCCACACAAATGCTTCCCACCAAGTTGCATCCACACAAATTATTTTGTTATATAGGAAAAAAACGAATGTAGAGCAGGATGTAGAACCAAGAGAAGATATGCCAAACAAAGATGCGAAAAAATTATTACCTCAAACTCTAATCTTAAATCTTAAATACAAAACCCTAATATTTTTCCTATAAAATCCTTAACAAATGCCACTGAAACTCCAGAGCCATTTATTTCGTTTCATTTCAAAATCATTCATTGATTAACAAACTAATTTCTTTGCATATGACAATGGTATTAGTATTCTAAATGCATGACCTAGAAGATTATGAGTCTCAATAAATTCTATAGATACCTTAATTTGGTATTCCATCAATCTGATTTTCAAATGGCCTCCAACTTTCTCTCAAAACGATGCCATCATTGTCTGGATCTAAAACTTCTAATGAAGACATGTTTAAAGCATTACTCCTAAGAGCAATTCTGAATGAAACCTCTATGTTTTGAGTAGAGTTTGAAGGAAGCCCTCATCTTCAAAGCCCAGCTTGGTTGCTTTCGGGCAATTCAGAGGAGGGCTTTGAAGGAAACCCCTATGTTTTTAGTAGAAAGTTAGAAACTGTATATCATCTCAAATAATCAGCCCAAATTAAATATTCCCTGTCACTATGGTATAATAAAACCTGCCATTCTCTATTCACTAAAGCCCTAGTATCATCTATAATGTTTTCGAATGGATGGTTTGTAGCACACCCTTTAGATATCATGTTAAGGGCCTCAACACGATCTGAGAGCACTACTATAGGTTTCTATTCACTATAAACCTTAAAAAAATGCTCAAAATCTGCGAGATCGTAGGGGGAACTCCGGTTAGCTTCCTTTGATATCTGCATAGCCACTGATCATCATGGGACCATATGACTCCACCACATCCACTGCTTCCATTTGGTAGGACAGAGCTGTCTACTTTTAGCTTGTAGTACTGCCCTTGCAAGTTTAACTGGGGAAGACCATCTGCAACGTTGTTAGAATAAAACTGAGTAAAATGGAATAACATCTTGATCCCAACAAGCCATGTACAAATTGGACCTCATCATCTGAGACCTCTACATCCGAAGGATTGAAGGCCTGTTTGCATCTATATATCTACCCATATGTATCAGGTAGGAAAATAAGTTTGCCCATGGAACTTCCTTGGTGAAAGGCTTGCATGCTTCACATGAAAGGTTCAATTGGACCCATTCCTTTACTTGAAGTGATACAAAAGTATTCCACAAGGGTAGCGATACCACCAATTTCCATCTTCATCAAGAGTTAATTGGAGCAATTCTTTAATAGGTGCATAGTGTCCTCTTCCTCTTCGCATCCAAATGAACAAGGAGATGCTACGTCAAACTTCTCCTCATCCGCATTTCAGCTGTGTGTATTCGACCATGAACCATCAACCATTAGAAGGTTTTAATTTTCTGAGGCACCTCCAACCTCCAAATTCACCTCGAAATGTTGTCTAGTTGTTGTGATGTACTTGCAAGAAGAAAGTAGTATTCATATTTAACAGAAAAAAGACCATATTTGAAGAAGGCTTCCAAAACAGTGTATCATCTCTCAGGGGTGTTCACACAAGATTCTCAAAACAGTGTATCAACTATCAAGTGTTATTTTCAATGCACTTATTGAAGAGCACCACTTTCGAGTGTGTGTGCGTGTAACGCGCCCTTGGGTCCGCCCTTCAAGAAAATAAGAACCAAGTGGATAGTGGAAGCTAACCCCCGGGTGTCGTTCGCTTGAGGAATCCTAAACGCAAAAGATGACCTAGTAACTAGTATGCAAACTATTAAACACGAGTAAAAAGTATTGTATTTTGTTTTTTATTTAGAAAAGATGCAAAATGTATGATATGTTCAAAAGTAAAATAAAGATAGGATAAAAGTGAGATTTGGAGGGGGATGGAAATGGAATCATTCTTGATAAATGGAAACCTTAGGATTGATTGCTTTAAAAGATTTTTAAGGAGTTAATTGTTGATTTTCAAAAGAACCCTAGAGGAATCCCTCTAGGCTAGGCTTAGATTAACTTAATTAATGTTGGAATCCCTCACATTACTTAATTTAACCTAAGTTGATTAAGCTCAAAATCAAAGTGAATTTGCTAATCGCTGTTCGTACCGCAAGTGCACGGGTCGCGCCAAGTAATAAAGTGATAAGAAAGTATCGTTTCCTCAGGGATTTGGTTACAAATGCGATCAAACAAAAGGCTTAGTGAATTAAATTAAGTTGAGCTAAAGCAAAGTTTGGATTGAAGATTTAACATTTAAAAGATTAACAACTAAAATTCTATTTCTAGTTAAAATTTTAGTCACAAAGATTATAAAATAAAGAGGTGATTTAGAAAACACTTTTTTAAGATAATTAAAAAGGTCTAGGGTTACTTATCCCCATTTGACTTTATGAACTAGTAAATTCCTTTCCTTTTGGCATCATAATGAATCAATGTGTGAGTCCAATGTTCAATTTCATTTGAAAAAGCTTTCTCAAGTCAAAATCAAATTTGTACTTTCATTAATTGCACAACCTCTTGCCACAATTAATACAAGTCATAAATACTCCACCAACCTCATATGAACAATGTTAGGTTAGTAATTATATCTCTATATTACCAACTAACCATCCATTTAACACTATAAACTTCAAGTCTAACATGATTTCACCCAAGTTCTAAAACAAAATACTCTCTCTCTCTCTTGAGTCATACTCCATTTAACAAATCAAGTGGTGATCAAGCACTTGTATAAATAATAGCAAGATGAAAATCCACACATAAAAATTCATTCAATGCATTAATGAAAGGAACTACAAGGTTCAATCTATCAAATGGTTCAAGGTAACCCTAGTAAAGGGATTTAGTTACACATGGTTAAATTGAAAACGAAAATAAAAATTGAGAAAGAACACATGATAGAAAAATAAAGAAGAAGGAAGAAGAAAGGAACCCAAGAACAATGAACTTGAATCTCTCCAAGATCCTACAAGCTTCCTAGATCTTCCCCACTCTCTCTTGAAGCTCCAAAATGTCCCAAAAATATGCCCTAACTCGTCCTACCCAAAAGTCCTCTGAATTTATTTCTTATATCCCCTTTCAGACTGCTCTTTTAATTAAAATGCACAGCATTTGGCCTATTCGATGTGGGTTTCGCCGTGGCGAAGTTCACGGCGAAGTATGTGATTCCAGAGGCCGAGTTGCATTACACTCACCGTGACATTTGCCGTGACGAAAGTCACGGCGAGGTCCTCTTGCTTCTGGTCCCTTAGTCTTTTTCTCAATTGGACTTCAATTTGATTGATGTGTGTGTGTTTCCTCTGGGCTTTTTCACTTGAGCACCTCTTCCTATACAAGAAAGAAAGAGGGTTGATGAGTTTTACAATTTACTACATTATAAAAATTCATTAAGCTCCAAATTTCATACAAATCACAACTCTTTCTTTGCCCCTCTTTCTCATTAAGCTTTTGTTTCCTTTCTGCCATTTTATTCTCCAAATTATTCACAGGTGCGGAGTAAAACATGATGATTTTGTAATGAAATTTAGGAGCTTATCACTCCCCCAAACTTAAGTTTTTGCTTGTCCTCAAGCAAAGCAAGTGATGCAGGGGTTCAATTCACTAATTATCCATTGTATGTCCATGCATGATGATTTCCTCAGTTGTTGCTCAAGTTCATACAGTTAACAAGAAAGGAGTGAAATAATTGCAAATGCTAAATTCACAAAATAAAACAAATTATAAATTTTGATACCAATTCTCCAGAAGTGTGTGTGAGAAGAGTCAAAGAATATTTATCTTGCAATGGTTAAGAGCAAATGCAACATTTCAACATATATAAGCCGCCTCAACCTTAAGACTTCATAAGCTCACAATCTCCTCTCTTTCCACCACTACATGATTCACACAGTTCAAAAATCAATGGGACTTTATAAGCTTGTAATGAGGCTTAGGGTTAGGCTAGTGAAAGAAAGGTCAATAAAGGAATTTAAATATCTTGAGATAAGTGACTGCATGTAACTTGTTCCTCTTCTTTCTTTTCACATCAACTTTTCACATACAACACCCATTCCCCCAAACTGGTTTCAAATTGACATCTTTGTACTCCATGTCTTATTGAGACAATTAATCTATACATTTTTATTTTCTTGTCCCCCTTTTTTTTCTTTTCTTTTAAAAAAATTCTTTGGAGTACAAGCAATGAAGAACACTATTCACCAGTTTTGTTCCCCCACTACTTTTATACCATCATATACCTTTAGCCCCCATCCCATTCCTTTCTACCAATAATCAGTCATTATCTCAAAAATTGGGTAATTCTTTGGTTTTTCAAGTTGCTAGGTTAAAGACAATTGTGGGTTCCAAAAAGAAAATCCATATGTTCTTTCATTATAAGGCTCAAAGAGGGTGCAAATGGATTAATGTTATGGGTTGGCTTGAAAGGCTCAATCTCATATAAAATAATGCCCAAATCATATTTTCAAAATGTGTGACGACATCCAATTGTTTCAAGAGGTTCAATGATGAGTTCTAAAGCTTTTCAATTAAGAAGGAAAATACATATCAACTTGCTACAAAATTTCCCACTAAACGCATTCAAATCATCCCATAATCTCTTGTTACTACTACAAAAAGCCCATTTATTGTCCCTAATTAACGTCAGTCCATCATAAAACTGACATTGAAAAAAGTTTGTTGGCATTTTTGTAATTAAATGAAAGGCTGAGGAAGATACCACGTCACAATAATTTTTAATATGTGATGTCGTTTAACGTCGTTAGAAACCACGTCACATATTAAAAATATGTGACATGGTTTTTTCAAAACGACGTCACATATGTAACATATGTGACGTCGTTTTGAAGGAAACGACGTCAAGAAAATATGTGACGTCGTTTCTAACGACGTGAAACCACGTCAGTTTCCTTCGAAATGATGTCACATATGTTAATATGTGACGTCGTTTCATAGAAACCACGTCACATATTTTCTAAAATGTGACGTGGTTACATATTAAAAAAAATTCAAAACCTGTGAATTAAAACCTCATTCCTCATCTTCTTCACCAAATTTTTCATTGTCGTGCCAGAAACTCGCTCTCAGCTCTCTCTCCCCAGAAAAATTTTATTTGAACATCACCCTTCAGCTCCCTCGCCCCTCAGCTCTCTCCTCTTTCCCTCACCCCTCAGCTCTCTCGGCATTGAAGAAATTAAAAAAAAAACCCAACTTCAGGTTGTGAAGAAGCTCTCTCTCTCCCTCAGCTCGTCCTTCAGGTCTCTCGCTCCCTCAGCTCGTCCCTCACAGGTGCGAGATCTAAGTCATTTCTTAAATTTTTTATTTATTTTTATTTTTTTTGGCTCTTGCACATAATTTGCATAATGGGGCTTATTCTTGGCTCTTGCCCAGAATGCATGGTTATTGCTCTTTTTTTGTTTGGAATTCCACTTTTTTTGCCATCGTTTGGGATTATTGCATTCTTGTTCTTTTAGTTTGAAATCATTTCATTATTCTTGTGTTACTCCAATGGCAGTAGTTTAGATGCTCTCTGTTCAGCTGGTTATCAATTAATTTATCATATCCTTCATACTTTGTACAATTACTTATCAATTTATCCATAGCGAGTATTTAATTTACTAATTGTAGAGCAATGTTTAATTTCCATCAAATGAGGGTGAAATTATAGGTTTTGTAATTACTAATTGGTGTTGAATTAGTAATGGTATGCTTTTGTATTTACTGGACTGAAGTTGGATTGTGAATGTAATTTTTGGATGTCACGTTTATAAGGGAAACTCTGCCAAATTTTTTACAAAATATGCATGAAGTGAAGTTAAGTGTATGGCATGCCCATTTGATTGGTGTTGAATTAATAATGGTATGCTTTTGTAATTGCTAGACTGAAATTGGATTGTAAATGTAATTCTTGGATGTCACATTTACAAGGGGAAACTCTGCCAATTTTTTTAAAAAATTTGCATGAAGTGAAGTTAAGTGTATGGCTTGCCCATTTATTCACAAGGTAGTGAACTAAACTTGACTAATTTGTTGGACATATGGCATAGGTTAATTAGAATGGATCGTAGTTGGATGCATGCATTGAAAACCACTAAAGAGTATCAAATGGGGGTGGAAGAATTTATTGAATTTGCCAAAAGAAACGTGCCTAGTAAGAATGGCATGTATCGATGCCCTTGTATGAAGTATGTAAATGCTTATTGTAAGAGTGTTGATGATATAAGGGATCACCTTCTTTGTGATGGGATCAATCTTCGTTATAAGAAGTGGCTTTGGCATGGGGAATTGGGAAGTACCGTACATGTGTGCACGTCACAAAATGTAGAAGCAGCAGTGGATGATGTTTGTGATGATGGAATGGACGAGATGATCAATGACATTGTGGCGGAGTCATTTTCTGTGGTTAATGAGTTTGACAAGTTGCAGAGTGATGCAGAGACACCGTTGTTCCCGGGATGTACTAAGTATACTCAGTTGACCGGCGTCCTGAAATTGTTGAAAATAAAGACAGAAAATGGGTGGGTGGACACGGGTTTCTCACAGTTGCTTGAAGCTTTGAGTGATATTTTCCCTGTCGGCAATGTGCTTCTGAAGCGTATGTATGAGGCTAAAAAAGTTCTAAGCAAGATGGCGGTTGAGTATAAGAAGATACATGCTTGTCCTAATGATTGCGTGTTGTACAGGAATGAGTATGAAGGCCTGAAAGTGTGTCCTAAATGTGATACTCCGAGGTACAAGTTGAGAAAGGATGCCGTTGGTGATAATGATGGATCAAAGAAAGGGGTACCTTTAAAGGTAATGTGGTACCTTCCAATTGTACCGCGGGTTAAACGGTTGTTTGCAAATGAGGCAGAAGCAAAGAAACTGAGATGGAATTGTGATGAGAGAATCTCCGATGGAAGATATCTCCGGCACCCTGCTGATTCTCCTCAATGGAAGAAAATTGATTCAATGGTTCTTGAATTTGGTGGTGAGCCAGGGAACCTTCGTCTCAGACTGTGTATGGATGGATTCAATCCTTTCGGGAGTCTGAGTAGCACACACAGTGGTTGGCCAGTTTTGCTGGTCATTTACAACCTGCCTCCTTGGTTGTGCACGAAACGCAAATATGTGATGATGTCCATGATAATTTCTAGGCCGAAACAGCCTGGGAACGATATCGATGTCTACCTTGTACCTTTGATTGAGGACTTGAAGATGTTGTGGGAGGAAGGCGTCGATGTGTTTGATGCGTACAGGCAGGAGACATTCAAGTTGTGAGCTATGCTGTTTACCACAATAAATGACTTCCCTGCATATGGCAATCTTTCTGGTTATAGTGTGAAGGGTTATATGGCATGTCCTATATGTGAGTTGGACACAAACTGCCACCAGCTTAAACATGGAAGAAAGACCGTTTACCTCGGTCACATGAGGTTTCTCGATCGGTTTCATCCTTATCGTAGACTAGAGAAGTGTTTTAATGGCTCATCTGAATATAGATCTGCTCCGACCCCCTTAACCGAGGAGGAAGTTTTCAGCCGTCTTAAGAATGTTAATGTGGTATTCGATAAGAAACAGAAGACTAAGACCGGTTCTGAGAAGATCATTTGGAAGAAGAGGTCAATCTTCTTTGATATACCTTATTGGCGATTTTTGGATGTGAGGCACAGTATACATGTGATGCATGTGGAGAAAAATGTTGGTGATAGTCTTGTTGGAACACTGTTGCTTATACAAGGGAAGACTAAGGACGGACTCAGTGCACGGTTAGACTTGGTTGAAATGGGTATAAGACAACGGTTGCATCCTATAGTCAATGAAAATGGAAAGAGGGCTTATATGGAACCTGCTGCTCATACACTCTCTAAACAGGAGAAAAAAAGTCTTAGTGAGTGTTTACGTGGGATCAAGGTGCCGCAGGGTTATTCTTTTAATGTTAGTAGACTTGTGTTTATGAATGATTTGAAGTTGGCTAGAATGAAGTCGCATGATTACCATGTATTGATGCAACAATTCTTACCAATTGCTATAAGAGGCATTATACAAGATGATATGAGGATGACTATAACAAGACTGTGTATGTTTTTCAATGCGATCTGCAGAAAAGTCATCGACACTGAAAAGCTCAACGAGTTGGAAAATGAGGGTTACATTATATTGTGCCAACTAGAGATGACTTTGCTCTAGCCTTTTTCGATATTATGGTGCACTTGATCGTTCATTTGGTACGAGAGATAAGGCTCTGTGGCCCGGTTTATCTAAGGTGGATGTACCCTTTCGAGCAATTCATGAAGGTTTTGAAAGGGTATTCCAAGAACCCACATCGACCTGAGGCATCCATTGTTGAAAGATATTTAGTTGAAGAGGCAATGGACTTTTGCAAATCGTATCTAAAAGGGGTTGAGGAAAGCCCCCGACATGAAGATGGGATCGGTAAAGGGGTACGAGGCATCAAAGTGAAACTGTGAAAACTATGTGCCGTGAAGAGGTGTTACAAGCACACCTCTACAACTTGAATAATATGGAAGAAGTGCAGCCTTATTTGGAAAAGCATAAGAGGATCCTGAAAGAAAAGAACCCGAAAAAGAGTGACATGTAGATTTCTAACGAGCATAATAGGACATTTATTAGGTGATTCAAGGAGTATGTTGAAAAGGAGACTGGTGCACCGGATACAATAAGATGGCTAGCCGGAGGGCCTCGTTTTGAGGTTGTTACTTGGTGCTCTTTTGACATAAATGGTTATTTCTTCTAGACTAAGGCCCAGGACAACAATAGCACTATGCAAAATAGTGGTGTTATGGTGTAGCCGAAGCGATGCACTTTTCCAGTTCAAAAGATAAAAACCCAATATTGGCTTCCATGGCATATCATGGCAAATTGAAGAAATTTGGGAAGTTAGTTACACCAAGTTCAAAATTCCAATCTTCAAATGCAAGTGTGTTAACAATAGCGCAGTTGGAATTGATCCCCATACTGGTATGATCTCAATTGATCTTCAGAAGGTTGGGTACAGAGATGAGCCTTTTATTTTAGCAAGTCACGCGAAACAGGTGTTCTATGTAACAGATCCTGCAAATAAGCAATTGTCCATAGTCTTGCAAAGTAAAAAGCAAAAGGAATGTACTCCCACTTTAGATCTAGATGAGATACAACTGATAACTTCCACGAATTCATGTAATTTTAGCACATTTTCCTTGAGTTTTATTCTATCATTGATACATTTTGGATACTCAAGATTAGAAAATGCTCATTTGATTTTTGGTTGCACATCATTGTTTATTAGTGTAGATTTTGATCATATTTTTAGTCAGTTTCTTATGTTGTTTTATGTAAATATTGTAGGAATATTTTGATGCAATAACCAAGTAATTATAGCCCCTTCACCAAGCTCCCAAGTGAACAAAGTGAGAGCCACGGCGAACAACATTTGCCTCTGCCCATTTTTGCTCGCTCGCCGTTAGCTCGCCGAGCCGAAACCCACAGCGAGCATCACTTATGTCTAGCATTTTTTATGGCTCGCCGTGGGTTCGCCACGGTGAACTTCGTGCTCTGCTGCGCGTTTTGGTGAAAAGGCGGACTGAACGAAAATAAAAGCTAGGGTTTCGAGTCCAGCCGGCATTCTTCACTTCTTGGGCATTCTTAGGGGTGTTTTGCTCTGCTAGGGCATGGATTTTGGTGGGGATTGGAGCTTTGAAGAGATTTGGGCTTCTCCTCTTGGTTTATCTTCTCCATCTTCATTCTCTACTCTTGTTCTCTTTTGTAATGATGTATATATATGCTCTCATAGAGTTGTTGGACATGAGTGGCTAAATACTTTGATTCTAAGATTATGTTGAATCCTTGTATGGATTAACTCTTGATTCCTCCTCTTATTTTGAGATTAATGAGATGTATGTGTTTATTTTACTCTTCTCTTAATACTTCTAAGTGATTGATCACCATTTAGATGTTGGGTTCACTTGATTGATGCTTGAGAGGGCTAGATTGAGTGTAGAACTTAGGTAAAATAGTGTAAGAACTTGAAGTTTGCATGATGAATGGATGGTTTTGTTTGTAAGATAGAGATATACTTGCTAACCTTACATAGTCACATTACGATTGGAGCTTGATAATTGGGTTTTATTAATTGTAGCAAGAGATTGTGCGATTAATGAGATCAAACACTTGTTCTTGACTTGAGAGAGCTTTTACAAGTACTCTGTGAATCCTAGATTAGCACATGGTTTTATTGAGAGCATCTTTGAGAGGAGGTTAAGTGAGTTTTATGAAGTACAAGGGGGATACATAATCTTAGGACCCATTTTATCTTTGAAGTTGAAGAATCACTTGTTTATAATTTTATTTTCATTTAGCATATGTTTATTTTCTTACTTAATTTTCAATCTCAATATTTGAATCACTCAAATTGGGTGAGAGTGTGACAATCATTGTTTGACCGGGTTTTGGAACCAAATCCTCATGGGAATGATACTTTACTTATCACTTTATTACTTGGCGCGACCCATGCACTCGCGGTGATCAAACAACAACCTCTGTGTGTAGGACTACCTAAACCAAGTGAATTTGAGTTGATAGATGATGATGACCAATTGGCCTCTAGAAATGATCATTGTGAGGGGATAGGGATAACACATAAAGTGAGAACCTTTTTGAATTATCATGTATTAATCCTTGTTAATGTTTTTTTTTGTTTTGTGAAAGTTGTGGCATTGTGACTCATCACATATTTGATATGTTAACAGGTACATGGCGGACGATGATAACAATCAGCAACAGAACGATCTCCCTCGAAGAAAGGGAAGAGGTCCGACGAAGCTCAATGACATTGTTGTCCGTCAGGTGACAAATGTGCAGCCTATCCGTGTGGATTTTGACGACGACATGAATCCTACGGGGAAGTTGGCGCGAATTTCGTCAGCTGTGTCGGTTTTGTGGTGAGAAACAGGATAAGCATTTTGGATAACGATTGGCGGAATGTCAAAAAAGACGTTAAGGATCAATGTTGGTAAGATATTTTGGTATGTTTTATCATTATATTTCTGTTTGTTCCTAATATGTATGTATTTTTATTTTCAGTTAATTCAACTAATGTGTTCGTCATTTTTTTCGAGCAAAACCTCGATGTCCCAAACACGCAACAGTTCAAGGATTTTTGGTTGGGATAAGGGTGTAAGATGTGGAAGAATTTCAAGAATACCCTTACTAGAGACTACGTTTTTGGAAATAAGCAGGGTCAGGATCCAGGTCAGACCTACTCCAATATTGACCCAGAGACTTGGAAGAAGTTTGTTGCATCACGGCTGGACGAAAAGTTCAAGGTGTGTATATTTCATAAATAACTTATTAACTTTGGTTTAAAATTGCATTATTAACATTATATTAGTTAACTAACTTAGTCTTAGTTTCACAGGAGGAGAGTGAAAAACAAAAGAAGCGACAAGAGAAGAATATCTATAGGCACACGATGTATCGGGGGGGTTACAAGTGGCTAGAGAAAAAGTTGACCCAGAAACAAATTACAGAAAAGGAGGAAGCAGCACGGTCCGATCCTACTATTGTTGTAGAGCCTTCGACGCCCTTCCCACGTCATATGAAATGGGTTGAGGGAAGGAAGAATAAAGAAGGAAAATTTGTGACTCTGGACATTGAGAAAGTTGCACAGAGCATTGTAAGTATTTCACTTTGTTGTTACTGCATTTAACTTGTGGTTTTGTAGCACATTACAAGTTATGATTCTTTGGGTCATTACAGGAAGAACTTGAGGAGCAAGCCACCTAAGGGTCGTTCACACCTTCTGGGAGGATGGACATTTTGGCCACGGCAATTGGGAAGCTCGACCATCACGGTCGAGTTAAAGGGGAGCTGAGGAATGTAGGGCTGACCAAGTATTTCGGTCGTAAACCCCGATCTTTCGCCCGTTGAGAATCCACTGAGGAGATTGTGGCTAGGGTTCGGGCGGAGATGGAGGCCCAATTCTAGGAGCAGGTTGCTGCACAGGTCCAACAACAGGTGGCGGTTCATGTCCAACAACTTAGTGGGCAAATGACGGAGCAGATCCGGGTTCAGGTTGAGGCACAGGTCCGAGCATCGACTGTACAGCTCGGACTCACATCGAATTCTTCAAGAAAAAATTATCAGGTTTAAGCATCTACTACATTTGTTGATTTCCTCATTCCTGGTTCATCAATTATAGTCTTACTCTGTATATTTTCATCCGTTGCAGGAATCCCTCAGAACCAGCGGTCCAAGAGGCAAAGACAGCTGCAATCAGCCTGTGCAGTTAGGATCAATTCATGAGGACGACTCAAATCCCACACCAGAAAACAACCCTGACTATGGAGAGGAGTGTTATCTCCATCTCGATTTCCCTCGCCTGTGCACAGTCACCAAAGATCGCTAGTTCCTGAACGCCTCCCTCATACATAATTTTCTTATTGGGGAGGACCAAGAGAAGGTGTCTGTTACAGCTGTCCATAGGAATGAGGCGGGGGAAGATGTACCCTTTCTTGATCATGAAGTCACCAAACTAGGCAAGGCGGTCGGGGCATTCATCTTGTGGCCTAGACATCTTGTACACAAGAGGCTGCAAAAGGCGCCAGACCCACCGGTTGATGTGGTATGTACACTTAAGTTTTGAGACTGCTTGTTTGATATTTTTCTGCTTTAGGCATAACATAACAATAATTGTTTTCATCGCCCTGCAGTCCTTTTCAGACGAATATCCTTATCTCCAGCTCCTACAGGAGATGCAGCCAAATTTGCAGTCTGTGCCCTTTACGATGCCTCCAGGAGTAGTCAATCCTGATCGTACATACAAATTTTTGCTTGACAGTTCCCGAGATATCAGGGAGTTTTTGAAGCTGCAGAAAATTGACCTTGGATGGCTTGAGTTAGCGACTATGTAATAAATGACCGTTACTTTTTATGTCTCAACAGTATTTCTTATTAAATCCCTTTTTGATTTCAACTTGTCTATGATATATAGGTACTTCCACAGCTTGTGTCACAGATTAGGCAGGGGACAATACAGATTCTTCAGTCCAATGGCATTGGTGAGGAGGGATAATTTCAATACCCCGGCGGAGAAGAGGAATTATGATGACAACATGCACGCATACGTCAACCATCAAATGTCAGTGAACTGGGGAACTATCTATTTTGCACCTATTCTTGAAGAGTAAGTTTGATTGTTTCATTTTGCCAACTTTTCATCATTATACACATTTTTAAATGTTATGATTATTTTTAATGTCTTTTTAGTAAGCACTGGGCACTAGCTTTCGTTTGCCCTAGGGATCATCATCTGGTTTGGTTTAACTCGTTGAGGCATAATATAACCTCCTATCATAGAACTCTCCTATCGAAGTAAGTAGTGTTAATATCTTTATTATATACTAGTGGTCCAAATAAATTATTCCCATATATGTACTAATTTTGGTTCCATTTTAGGGGTATATCTCAGTGGCATTCAATGGAAGAAACTGGTGAACAACATCAAGGTGTCATGCTACAAAGACCTAAAGTAAGTATTTTTGATTTAAATTCTTTAATGTTAGTCAATTGAGATATATTAAATACTTTGCTATTAATTTATACCGATTCTTGTGATTAAAGTGCACTAGGCTACCGACCAATAAGGAGTGCGGGTATTACATCATGAAGTATACTTATGACATTATTATTAGCGAACGCACCGGATTATTCTCACAGGTATTAGTTAAATTCTTATTTATAAATTCTTGATACAATTAATACATCAATATATATAATGTTTTATGTAATTTCTTTCATTGATCATCACATCTTTACTATTGCAGTTTTATGAAATCAACACATTTACAGATAAAGATCTTTATTCAATTCGTGAGAGTATTGCTGAATTTTTGCATTTGGAATTGGTCAACAGAGATGATTGATCATTGTACAAAATACTAAATTGTGTAAAAATAATGGTTTGTGTAGTAGTAGCAACACAAGTATAGATGTTTAGTATGATTGATTAGTTATATTAGCTTGGATGATTGCTATCCTTTCTGATATTAGCTTGGCTGATTGCTATCTGTTTGTGTTGGCTGATTATATTGCTATCTGTTTTCTGAGACAGCAAATAAGAAAAAGAAAATGTGACCAAACGAAAAAAGTAAAAAAAATTAAAAAAAAAACAATTCACGTCACATGTTTTATAAACATGTGACGTGAATTATAATGTGAAGAAACCACGTCACTTATTTGGCTAGTAAGTGACGTGGTTTGTGGAGAAACCACGTCACATTTTAGGATTACATGTGACGTGGTTTCTCTTGTTTTATAAACATGTGACGTGAATTCTCAGCCATTTAAGCAAAAAAAAAAGTATTCAGCTACTTATCTACGTCTCTTGTTTCATAACTTGTGACGTGGAAAATCTGACTTTCAACGTCACATATTTTGTGTGACGTAAAATGTCCATTTTTTCTAAGTCACTACTTTTAATGTCACATGAAAAAGTGACATTAAAACCCCTAAATAACAGACTTTAAAACCCCCTTCTGTAGTAGTGTCTGCATTAATTTTGTTTCCAAAAAATTGCCAGGACTTAAGCTTTAAAACGCAAATCAATCATCCACATATATTGACCATCTTTTCCTATCAATCATATCACCCAAGCGACTTTTCTATCATTGGATCATGCATTCATTATATGGAATAATCAATTAATCTCACCAACCTTCAGCCAGACAACATTCCAAAAGTAATTTCCAAAATTGTATCCTTCAAAATCAAAATTAAGTATAACTTCAAAGTCAAAAGTATAAGTATACCCTCACCCCCAAACTTAAAATTGACAGTGTCCTCACTTGTCAAAAGGGGAAAATAAGGGTATCCTGACATGCAAATTGTTGCATGAAAGGGCCAAAAATTTTTGTCGGCAATGTAATATGTACCATGGATAATCAAAAACACAATGTGAAAGTTAGCTAATTTATGTGTAGTGGGAGCTAACTAAAATAACAGTTCACAAAGTGGAAGAAGTCAAGAGCAAATTGGTATGTGCAAGAAAATCAACCCAAAATACCAATTAACCAATATGCAATCAGTCACCTATAGATATCTACAATGTAAGCAATAGTTCAAATCACAAGTACCCAAAAGAAATACTTGCCAACAGTTCACAGTCAAATGCATGTAGAAGACAGAAGTCTAAATCACTGAAACAAACTAAAAAAATAAATATGTAGAAACAACGAAATGAACAACAAGAAAACAAGAAAAACAGAGTTCAATCATCAGCATCCTCCCATGAATCATCCTCCCCTGAAAGCTCCGCTGAACCATCCCCATCCTCGTCAGATTCCTCCTCCTCATCAGTGTTTGCAACTACTGGCACTTTACCGTGCTCTGACCTCTTCTGAACCCTTCCTTCGGGTCTTGAACTGCTCATCCTCAGATGGCTTAATTTCCATGTTGAGAGACATTTTCTTAACCATCTTCCTCAAAAGGTGATTCTCAAATCTCTGAGTCCTCTATTCTGACATAATCTTACTACCCCAGTGATCAATCTTGTCTGAAAGCCTCCGAATATCACCACGCGTGGCAGGAGCTTCATCAAAGTCTTCATCTGGCATTTGCTCCTCTTGGACTGGGGCTGGGACTGCAAGTGCCTCAAGTCCTTTGATCTACTCATAATCAAATGCCAAAGTGGGGTAGAAGTGCGGGTCTGCATCAGGGTCATCCACATCACGTGCCATGAATAAGTCAGAGATGAGGTGCGGGAAAGCAAGGATCGCGCCCTCTTTAGGGGTGGTGGCACTGTTTAGAATACTATTGTAGATGATGGTCTCGACCTGGACTGGCTTGCCCTTGATAAAACAGTATATGAGGAGGGCAATATCTTTAGTGATGTCACTCCTATGCTCAGAAGGTATCAAGTTGTAGGAGAAGAAATGCAGCCACGCCTTGGTATCAGGAGTAAGGGCCTTTTGGTATAGATATTATTGCTTCCCAGTTCGTTTAAACCACCCCGGCTCCCCCTGTATGACCATTATTCTCACCATATCTCTCATGGGATAGTTTTGGATATGTGACTTGATTCTCACATACTCACATGCTGGCATGGAAGGTAGGCTATAGAAGTCTCGAATGATCGAAAGGGTTATGAAATGACTAAGCAGCTCACTAGAGTCTCAGTCAACTACTCCTTCAATTAATCCATTTTTAACACGATTATAATAGTGGCGCGCCAATGCTTCATTACCCCTTTGCCTTGGACCCAAAAGCTTTCCAAAATGATAGTGCTGGGTGGCTTGTTGGTAAAAAGGGACCAAATCAGTAGCCGGGAATTCTCTTTCCTGAAGTATGGGCCTTTCCCTCTTTTTATCCATGGGGGCCTTGCTCTTTTTCTTTGGAGGGGGATTTGGTTCTTGTTGTTGGCTGGGGGAGTGCTGCTGAGGTCTTTTGCTCCTTCCAGCTAACATCTTTTGGCGAGGCATGATCTACGAGACAATGACAAACCAAACACCCAAAACACAACTCTTGAGCACCACAACACAATTATAAAGACGGATCGAGTAAATTGACAAGAAAAATAAATCCTAAAAGAAAAACCTATAAAAGAAAGATCCTCACCCCCCACTTAAACTAAACTAAGTTTTTCCACACCCCTGCTCCAAGAATTTCATGCCTAAGTCTAATCCTCACTGCCTTGTTAAACGGCCCAATGATGTGTAATACCTTAGAAACTAGGCCCAAAAGCACAATCACAATAATGTCACGAGGGGACCAT
Source organism: Mimosa bimucronata (assembly GCA_037074515.1). NCBI lineage: Eukaryota > Viridiplantae > Streptophyta > Magnoliopsida > Fabales > Fabaceae > Mimosa > Mimosa bimucronata. The sequence continues at coordinate 13,081,706 of CM073446.1, forward strand.
ATTGTTATATGTTCCCATAATGATCACATTTTAATGACGCATGTGAGGTTCATCACAGTGATTCAAAGTCATACACAAAGTTCACAATGAACACGTGGACAATACAACTATCTGACACTGACACTGGGCCCACTTTCTATCAGATAATTCCTGTAATCAACAAAAGTATAAATCCAAAACGGTCCCCACCATTAAAATGAAGCCCCAGTACAACCCCTTTTGTCAAACCTGCACATTGTCATTTTCAGGTTTTCAAACTCCCACGAAAACTGGGCTATTCAGATTCAATCAGAAGGAAAAGGCTATAGAAATCCCACAAAATTTCACACCCTAATTCCTCCAAAGCCATAAATTCCCCTGTTCACCCTTATCATAACCAATTGAAAGTGGCAATCGAACAAGAGGGGGGGTGAATTGTGCTATTTAAAAATCTAGGAATAATTAAATTAACACAGCCTTTATACTGGTTCGGCCAACACTGCCTACGTCCAGTTCTCCAACACTGAGTTGGGTTCCACTAACCACAGGTTTTACGAACACAGGTTCACCTGTCAACCTTTACAGATGATTGCACCATATTTTTATACACTTTTCATTGATAAAATCATTGGATCATTGCATGTTATTGAGGTAATTGTGCCTAATTAGAACAAAATCTGACTTTTGCATACCTTGTAGGAGTTTATACTAATCGAGGGCAATTTTGTCATAATTAGCATGATTTATTGATCAACCAATCTTCAAGGACATTTGATGCTACTTTTGGGTAATTTTTATGCTGCAGATCATGGAAGAAACAAGCCCAAATTGAAGAAACATGTTTCGTAGAAAAGCTAGACGGAGCACAAAGAAGAGGCACCCTCTCTGCATGGTGTGCCGCGGCACACAAGTTTGTGTGCTGCGGCATAGCAACCAGAGAGATCAGGAGGGCCTCTCTGCCTCGTGTGCCGCGGCATACAAAGATGTATGCCACGGCATACACGTGTTTTCTGGCAGCCCGAAACTGCTGCGTTTTGGGACTGTGTTCGGGTGTTTTTAAGTAATACCCAGCCCGAAACTTCACTTCCCAAGCCTCCAAAGTCGAAAATCCTCAGCTCTCCTAGGGTTTCTTGGTCTCTTCCTCATTCCCACTCAAATCCTCACCATTTCCACTCATCTTCACTTCCATTTTGCTGAAATTCTACACTACCTTTCTTCTTCCTTCCATTCTCTCCTCATTTCTTCTTCACTCTTCTCTATTTTCGGCCAACCATGGAGTCAGCTATTGGGGGAGTGCTTGAGCTCGAAATTTCATCAATGAGAGGCTAGAATCTTGGTGCTTTGGTGGTGTGAAGGTGGCTCTTGCTTCAATGGGCAAAATAGGGGAGTTACTTGTTTTCTCATGCTCTTTTCCTTACGTATTGAGTTGTGTGGTTGCATTTCTCTTGTATATTTGGATTGGAGACATGATTTTCCTTTCTCATTGTCTATGAATTGGAATATTTGTGTTGGATATTGAGTTATGTCAATTGAATGATATTTATGTTCAAATTTCCTATTGGATTTGTGATGCTATATAATTTTTAGTGGTTGCTAGATTGCATAGCTTAATTTTTCCAATTGAATGTTGTGGTTGCACATTCTTGAGAGGAATTGGTTTTCAAAACTCAAGTTCCAACACACACCAAGTGGAGCTTAACTCTAACCTTAAGTAATGGCTATGAAAGTGGTTGCTTGATTAGTCATTAATTAGGGCTAGTGGACCCCTAGTGGTTGCTTGGGGATTTTTCAATTATACTTGGTGAACCTTTAACTCCCAATATCAATTTTAATGAAGCATGAGAGTCACCGTAACACTACCAAAGCCCATTTTATAAAATTACCCTTAACCTAAATATCTCTTCACTTTTTAATCAAAAAAAAAATTACCAAAAACAAGTATTTACATTTTCACTACTTTTATCAAATGACTTTTCAAACCAAAACCCCTTACCTTTTATTGTTTTAACTGCATTTAGCTAGTTTAGGTAGATTAAAAGACTCCTCAAGTGAAACGACCCGGGGTTGCAACCTATATTGCAATCCTTGGATTAAAGTTTGATCTTAACCCCAAGGCGTACTAGGAAAAGGTTAAATCAATGGCGCCGTTGCCGGGGAGTCATTTTTTACTCCCTAGGTTAGCTAAGTGTCAATTGAAACTATTGACAAGGGGTAGGAGTTGTTAGGACTAGATTTAGGATATTTGCATCCTTAGGTTAGTTTACATTTCCTTGTTTTGCATTGCATCAAGTTTCTCAAGAAAATACCAAAAATATTGCTTATCCTTTGTCTTTGATTGAGTTGTGATATTTGCTAGGTGTATTGCTGAATTCCTTGCACCTATTTGTGATCATTTGACTTGTTGTGTTGATTTTAGTGATTTGGTTGCTTAATTGTGTTTTGCTTTTTGACCTCTTACATGATCAAATTGAAGTTGCACTCATTTTGCACCCACAACCATCCACACAAGTCATTTTGAGTGTGAAGAACTTGTTTTGAGTGTTGAACTTTGTTTCCAAACCATCTTGCAAAATTTGGTGTTTCAACCTAAATTTCCAAAGTTGCAAAAATTCTGATTTTTGGACCCAAGCACCCCAATTTTGGATCTTGGAAGTTTTCTAAAGTTTTCTTAGTCAATCCTAGTTCCATTCTCCATTTTGAACTTGTTTGGAGGTGCATTACTCTTTGGTCCAGTTGAATTTTGAACCAACAAGTTCAATAAGTTTCTGCTGTCTTCTGCTGATTCTGGTGCTCTCTGTCATGCATGCCGCGGCACACCACTTTGCATGCCGCGGCATACGACACAGAATAGAGAGACTTTGCTCTCGGGTTGGCATGCCGCGGCACACCAACTTGCATGCCGCGGCACATTGCCCTAATTCCCATCTTAATTTTTGCTGAAATCTTCCTAAGTCCTGAACCACTTTTGCACATTCTTCTATCATACTTATATACTTCTAAACTCATACATACCACACACTTCCTACACATACTTTACATTACACTTCATACATATCATACACATTTCATATACACTTCATACCACACTCACTTACATCATCATTCATCCATTTTTCCTTGAATTTGTGCAAGTGCAATTTTGCTTGAACCTTAGTCTACACTTGTTGTCTGTGCCTTGTGTATGACTCGAGGGAACACTAGAGACCAAGAGCTTTACCCCGAATACCCAGAAATTGAGAGACACCTTACTAGATTGAGAAAGACACGGAAAGAGGGAACTTCAGTTACATCCTTGATAGTTGAACACCCATTCTCTTGTGAGCCAAGCATAGAGAGTGACCCAGAAACTGAAAGTGATACTAGAGACATGGAAGGGGATCACCATATTCCTGAAGTCCAAGTAGAACCAAATCTAGGTGGTAATGGGGGAGGGCAAGTGTTTAATGATGGTGAGCAACCTAGAAGAAGAACCATCAGGGAAGCCACCACAACCAGCCTTAACCATAACCCATTCATGAATGCATTCCCCACTATGAACACTGATTATGAAATTAAAGGCTTATTGATACAATCCTTACCTAAGTTTTATGGTTTGCAGGAAGATGAGCCACATGATCACTTGGATGAGATCTTCATACATTGTAACACCATGAAACCAGTGAGAGCACAAGTGGAGGATGTCATGTGGAGAGTGTTCCACCTTACTCTAGAAGGCAAGGCTAAGCAATGGTACATGAGTTTGCCTACTTTCAATCCAGATGCCCTCGCCTCTTGGGGCACCTTGAAGCAAGCCTTTTTAGAAAAGTTCTACCCAGCCACTAGAACATCTGCAAGAAGGAAAGAGATCAATTCCATCACTCAAGAGCCCGATGAATCTCTTTTTGATTATTAGTCGAGATTCCAAGATCTTTTGAAGAAATGCCCTCATCACCAAATTCCCGATGAACAATTAGCCCATACCTTCTATGATGGGTTGAGGGAAAGAGACCAAGACAAGATGGATGCAGCCGCTGGAGGCTCATTCATTGACTACACACCTGAAGAGGCATGGCCTCTAGTTCGTAAGCTCGCTTTGGCCAAAGAAAAACATGGTTCAAGAAGATCAACCCGCAGTCTTCAAAGGGTTGATTCTACTTCTCTTCACATTCCTCAATTGGATAGGTTTGAGGCCGAATTCAAAGCAATCCACTCTATATTAGACAAGATCTCAGGTCCATCTTCCCCACCAGGTCCAATTGGTAATGAGTTGGTGGGTCCATCTTGTGATTATTGTGCATCTTCTATGCACCTCTAAAGCAATTGCCCATCAAAGCCGGAAGAATGTAATGCAATGTTCCAACCAAGGCAAGGCAACAATCCGAGATGGGACCCCTATTCCAATACATACAATGAGGGGTGGAGACAAAATCCAAAATTTAGTTGGCGCCAAGATGGCAACCCCCAAAGGCAATTCCAAGGGGAGTCCTCCCAAGAACTAACTCCTGTAAGAAAGGACCGACCCACTAATGACTTTGAAGAGTTGAACAAGTCCATCACTATGGGATTCCGCCATGTGGAAGGTCTCATTGACTCTAGGGCGAATGAAACAAAGCAATGTATGGAGTCAAGGTTTGAGAAGGTAGACAACCGTATGAGCCAATGGGAGACCAAGAGTGCTAACTTGGAGGATTATGTCATGAAGCTTTCAAACTCTTTCAATGAGCTTCAAGCCAAGGCCAGTGGCCCAACTCCGTCCAATACGGTCATCAACCCCAAGTCTTTGAATGCTGTTACTTTGAGAAGTGGGAAATCACTAAATCCCATGCCAATCAAGAAGAGGGTTCACTTTTCAAGTAGTGAAGAAGAGGATGATGATGAGCCAGTGGATGAGGAGATTGAAATGGAAAGCCCTACTTGGAGCCCACCATTGAGCCCAATGAAGTTTGCACAATCTAAGAGTGCTAAGGAAAAGGAACTTCAAGAAAGGAGGGCATTGACTAGAAAGGAGAAAATGATGGAGGAGCCTAAGGAACAACCTCAAGAGGAGAAGAAGCACAACAAGCAATTGAGTATCAATGAGACAGGAGAGTGTAGCACACAAGATACCTTGGCCAAACCTCCGGCCAAGGAGGTAACTATCTCTCAACTCCCTTTTCCTTAAGCTTACTTTAAAAGCAAAAAGAAACATGATGAAGTTGTTGAAAATGAAATGCTTGAACTTTTTAGCAAATTGCATGTCAATGTGCCTTTCATTCAACTTGTGAAATCTATGCCTAGTTATTGTAAATTCTTGAAAGATTTGTGCACCAATAAAAGGAAGTTTAGGCCAAATGAGAGAATTCAATTGAATCCTAGTGTGTCGGCTTTGTTTAAGCCTCAGTTGCCGGTCAAGTGCAAAGACCCTGGATCATTCATGATCCCTTGCACCATAGGGAACTTGACGGTGACAAATGCATTGTTGGATTTACGAGCGGCCATTAATGTGATGCCTAGTGCGATTTTCACTTCTTTAGGCATCACTGGTTTGAAAAAGACAAGTGTCATTTTGCAATTGGCCGATCGCACACTCCGATATCCACAAGGTATTCTTGAGGACATACTTGTTAAGGTTAAAGACTTAGTTTTTCCCGCAGATTTCTATGTTCTTGACACCGCTAGCGAGCCATGTGAATCGACTATCATTCTTGGTAGGCCTTTCATGCGGACCACCGGATCGGTAATTGATATGAAAAATGGTTTGATAACAATGGAGGTGGGAGAACATAAGATTAGCTTTAACATGTATGAAGCAATACGACATCCTCATGAGGATTACTCTCTTCTAGATTTGAATGTGATTGATATTGCTATGGAAGATGCCATTGAGGAGCATGAATTAAGCTTGCATTCATATGATTACACATCTGATCTTGAAGCTTATGACTCTTATTTTTCTACCCTGCCTTCTGTTCATTCTTTTTCTTCCTTAGGCGATGACGTGTATGACCTTGACTCACATGTAGTTGATTGTCTACTTTCTGTCCCTTTGGATTTTTCTTTGATTGATAATGATACTGCTAATTTGGATATGAGCTCCACTAACCTTTCCTTGATGAGTGATGATATTTCTTTGGAAGATGGTAGTTTTCTTAATGTTTCAGGTCATAAGTTGGTTGACGAATGTGAATTTGAGGTTGGAAGCCAAGAGTTGGCCGATTTGAGCTCAAAGGGTATAGCCCTCACCCCAACCAAAGCCACTTCACATTTGACCTTCTTCGGACCGGATCACCATGTGGTAAAAGGGCCACCTTCTGAACCCTCTTCAATTGATTCTAAACCTAGACCTAGGATTTCTTCCCACACACTTAGATATTTGAATGATCTTGTTACAAGTTGTGATGTAGGTGTTGTGGATGACATTTCCCCAAGGCAAGTCGCTGCGATAGATCAACCAAGTGTTGATTCGGCTCTTGGGAAGACCGATGAACAAGTGATGAGGTCTTTTGAGCCTAGTCCACCTTTTCCAATTGGGTCTACAAAGGGGAGTTCTTCTTACAATTTAACTCTTCCTACTCTTGTTCCCTCTGTTTTGGAACCACCCATTTTGGAATTAAAGCCTTTGCCAAGCAATTTAAAATATGCTTTTCTTGCCCCCAATGACAAATTGCCGGTTATTATTTCTAATACCTTGAGTGCAATTGAGGAGGTCAAATTGCTTGATGTTTTGAAAAAGTATAGCAAGGCTTTGGGTTGGACATTGGCTGATATTCCGGGTATGAACCCCGCTATTTGCACCATCGGATTTTACTTAAAGAGGATTCTAGGCCTCTTAGGCAACCTCAAAGGCGGCTTAGCCCCCTTATTTTGGATGTGGTCAAAAAGGAGGTCACAAAACTCTTAAGTGCCGGCATCATATATCCGATCTCGGATAGTGAGTGGGTTTCCCCGGTCCAAGTGGTGCCTAAGAAGTCTGGAATCACTGTTTTGAAAAATGAAAACAATGAACTTATTCCAACACGGGTGCAAAATAGTTGGCGTGTGTGTATTGACTATAGGAAGTTGAATGATGCCACCCGGAAAGACCACTTCCCGCTTCCATTTATTGATCAAATGTTGGAACGGCTTGCGGGAAGAAGCCATTACTGTTTTCTAGATGGTTATTCGGGGTATTTTCAAATTCCTATAGCACCCGAGGACCAGGAAAAGGCCACTTTCACGTGTCCATTCGGTACTTTTGCCTATAGGCGCATGCCCTTTGGTTTATGCAATGCGCCGGGCACCTTCCAAAGTTGCATGATGAGCATCTTCTCTGATATGCTTGATGATTGCCTGGAAGTTTTCATGGATGACTTGACTGTTTTTGGTGATTCGTTTGATGTTTGCTTACATAGTTTGGAGAGAGTTTTAGCTAGGTGTGTCGAGAAGGATTTAGTGCTTAATTATGAAAAATGTCATTTTATGGTCACACATGGCATAGTTCTTAGCCACCTAGTCTCTAGCCGAGGCATTGAGGTCGATAAAGCCAAAACCGAGGTGATTGCGTCCTTGCCTTATCCCACTTGTATCAAAGAGCTTCGCTCTTTCTTGGGACATGTAGGCTTTTACCGACGTTTCATCAAGGGTTTTTCCCAAATTGCATTGCCTCTTTCTCATTTACTACAAAAAGATGTCGAATTTGTTTTTGATGATGAGTGTAAAATGGCTTTTGAAACATTGAAGAAAACTCTTTTGGAGCCTCCTATCCTTCTTGCTCCTGATTGGTCATTGCCCTTCGAACTAGCATGTGATGCTTCCAACTATGCAGTTGGCGCCATGCTAGGTCAAAGGAGCAACAAGACACCACATGTCATAGCGTATGCATCTAAGACTTTGGACTGTGCACAAAAGAATTATACCACCACTGAAAAAGAACTTTTTGCCATAGTCTTTGCACTAGACAAATTTAGACAATACTTGCTCCATTCTGTGGTTGTCATTTATACTGACCATGCAGCTATAAAGTTTTTATTCACAAAGCCACACTCCAAGCTGAGACTTCTTCGGTGGACACTTTTGCTTCAAGAGTTTGATTTGCAGATCAAGGATCGCGCCGGCAATGCCAATTTGGTAGCCGACCACCTGAGTAGACTCCCAGAAAAAACCAGGGGAGTAGATCTTTCTGACTTAACTTGTGACAATTTTCCGGATTCCTCTTTGTATGCAATTGATGTTGAGGTGCCTTGGTATGCCTGTTTAGTTAATTATCTTGTTTGTGCCCTCACCCCGGATGACATGTCTCCTTTTCAGGTGCAAAAATTAAAGAGAGAGGCCCAACACTACGTTTGGGATGAACCACACCTGTGGAGACTGTGCAATGATCAAATAATCCGGAGATGCATACCAGAATCCGAGTCCCTAGACATCCTTTCTGCTTGCCACTCGATGGTTAGTGCTGGTCACTATAGTTCTAGGAAAACCGCTAGGAGGGTCTTAGATGCTGGTTTTTATTGGCCTACACTTTTCAAAGATGCCTATTCCTTTTGTAAATCCTGTGATAAGTGCCAAAAATTTGGGGGGAGTGTGACAAAAAGACATGAGATGCCCCAACGACCCATCCTAGTTTGTGAGATTTTTGACATTTGGGGGATAGACTTTATGGGACCTTTCCCACCTTCTTCTGGTTTCACCTATATCCTACTTGCCGTAGACTATGTCTCTAGGTGGGTAGAGGCTATCCCAACCCGAAAGGATGATGCACCCACAGTCTCCAAGTTTCTCAAGTCTAACATCTTTAGTAGATTTGGAGTACCAAGAGGTCTCATAAGTGAACAAGCTTCTTGATAACTTGCTTGCTAAGTATGGGGTATCCCACAGAGTGTCTAGCCCATACCATCCCCAAACAAATGGCCAAGCAGAGGTGTCCAACAGGGATATAAAACACATTCTTGAGAAAATTGTGAAGCCATCAAGAAAAGATTGGAGTGATCGACTTGAAGATGCATTATGGGCATACCGGACCGCATTCAAGACACCCTTAGGCATGTCTCCATACCGGTTGGTTTTTGGTAAAGCTTGTCATTTGCCGGTTGAGTTGGAGCACAAGTCCTATTGGGCCGTCAAATTATGCAATACGGAGTTGGATGCCGCTGGAAATAAAAGATGCCTTCAATTGCAAGAGCTTGATGAACTGCGCCTTCAGGCATATGAGAGCTCAAGGCTCTACAAGGAAAAGACCAAGTTGATCCATGATGGCAAGATCTTCAACCGCAACTTCAAAGTTGGAGACCAAGTTCTTATGTACCAAGCCCGCTTCCTCCATGGTCATAGGAAGCTCACATCAAATTGGTTCGGGCCGTACAAAGTAACAAAGGTCAACAAGTATGGGATGGTGGAGCTCATTGAAGAGGAGACCGGGAAAGAATTTGTGTCAAATGGGCATCTCCTCAAGCTCTACCATGGACCAGTTGCAAAGCCTCCTTGAGGCCAGGTTGCTTCTTCTCCTTATCTTGTTTACTTTCATGCACTCTGGACTGGCTGGTTGATATTTTATTGTCATTGCATTGAACAAGTGTGGGGGAGGGAGCATCCTAGTAGAAAGTAGAAAATTAGGACTTTTTCATTCAATAAAATACCCTATGCCATTGAAACTTTTTGTCATCTTCACTTGTGATATGCATTTGTCCTATGATTTACGTTTTTCAAACATGCCTACTGTTGATTGCACTTGTCTCTTCTTCTCTCCCCTTATGTGTTGGGACGTGTTGTGCCCCAATCTTACGATTGGACTTCGCAACTTTCCTCTTCACAAGGGATAAGTCAATTGGTAGTTTGGTAATTTTCAACATTGAGGACAATGTAAATTTCAAGTGTGGGGGAGGGGACTAGGTAGTCTTACTGCTTGATCTATTGATTTTATCATGTTATGATGTTATGCCACATTAGAGGAAATTATTGTCAAAATTTTTTTCAAAACCAAGGTAAATTTTGCTCCTTAGTCTTTCATTGTGATGGAGGGTCGCATTCATTGCAATGGAGGACCTGGTTGCATTTTCTACCCATTTTTAAAAACTTGTTTTGTGAAAACCTAGTGTGGCAACAATTTTTGAAAACCATGGAGTAAGAATGGACCTTAACCTTTTGACCAATGAGCTTCATGAGCAATGGGAAGAATTCAAAGAATTATGCAGTTTAGCCTTTCAATTTTCAAGAGCTAGTGATGAGGTATTTTCAAGCATATGCATTGTGTTAATTGGCCTTGCAATTGGATGTTCAATTAGCAATTGAGGTTAACCTTGTTGTGAGATTTTTAGGCCTAATTTTAATTTCAAGAGTGTATGCTTGCTTGATCATTCAATTTCTAGAACTTGTCTCTACTCTTTGTCAAAGCTAGAATTGCATTCATGCATGAAGATGATTTAGGCATTCATTTCATCACCCCATTTTCCCAAACACAAGCCTACAACATGACATTTTCCATTGTTCACCCATTTTGAGCCATTCCTTGGTTGTAATGCATTAATGTGAATTTTGTGATGAAGCATTGAGATTGGGCCACTTTTGTTTGTTGGTAATGCCATGTATATGTTAAAAGAAGAAAAAAAGAAGAAAATAGAAAAGTGTGCATAAAAAAATATATAAAGAAAAAAAAAACGAAAAAAAAGAAAGAAGGAAAGAAAGTTTGAAGAATAAGGCATTTCTTGATGTGGCATCATTATTGTTGAAATTATGCTCTTATGTGCTATGTACTCCAATAGTGACATTAAATTGCATTTCAACCTTTCCTTTCATTTCCTTTCCATAACATGCAATCCATCATGCCTTTTCCATCATTTCAACCCCTCATGTCCTTTTGATTCATACATGATTGTATGCATGGGTGGAGATATTAGAGTAGTTACAAGCTTATGGCAAATTGTTGTTTGAGCAAGTTAAGAGTGAAAAATCCCACATGAGGTGAGTAGAGTGAAACATTATTATCTTGAGAGTCCTCTTTGCCATTGCTTCATCCAATTGCTTTTCCAATTCTCCCTTTGCATATTCTTGATCATAATTCATGCTAGCTTGAGATTATTGATTGGTTAAACCCATTCTTCTTTGCATTGTACCCTTTGTCCGGGAGTACAAAGGTCTAAGTGTGGGGGAAATGATTGCACCATATTTTAATACACTTTTCATTGATAAAATCATTGGATCATTGCATGTTATTGAGGTAATTGTGCCTAATTAGAACAAAATCTGACTTTTGCATACCTTGTAGGAGTTTATACTAATCAAGGGCAATTTTGTCATAATTAGCATGATTTATTGATCAACCAATCTTCAAGGACATTTGATGCTACTTTTGGGTAATTTTTATGCTGCAGATCATGGAAGAAACAAGCCCAAATTGAAGAAACATGTTTCGTAGAAAAGCTAGACGGAGCACAAAGAAGAGGCACCCTCTCTGCATGGTGTGCCGCGGCACACAAGTTTGTGTGCTGCGGCATAGCAACCAGAGAGATCAAGAGGGCCTCTCTGCCTCGTGTGCCGCGGCATACACGTGTTTTCTGGCAGCCCGAAACTGCTGCGTTTTGGGACTGTGTTGGGGTGTTTTTAAGTAATAGTCAGCCCGAAACTTCACTTCCCAAGCCTCCAAAGTCGAAAATCCTCAGCTCTCCTAGGGTTTCTTGGTCTCTTCCTCATTCCCACTCAAATCCTCACCATTTCCACTCATCTTCACTTCCATTTTGCTGAAATTCTACACTACCTTTCTTCTTCCTTCCATTCTCTCCTCATTTCTTCTTCACTCTTCTCTATTTTCGGCCAACCATGGAGTCAGCTATTGGGGGAGTGCTTGAGCTCGAAATTTCATCAATGAGAGGCTAGAATCTTGGTGCTTTGGTGGTGTGAAGGTGGCTCTTGCTTCAATGGGCAAAATAGGGGAGTTACTTGTTTTCTCATGCTCTTTTCCTTACGTATTGAGTTGTGTGGTTGCATTTCTCTTGTATATTTGGATTTGAGACATGATTTTCCTTTCTCATTGTCTATGAATTGGAATATTTGTGTTGGATATTGAGTTATGTCAATTGAATGATATTTATGTTCAAATTTCCTATTGGATTTGTGATGCTATATAATTTTTAGTGGTTGCTAGATTGCATAGCTTAATTTTTCCAATTGAATGTTGTGGTTGCACATTCTTGAGAGGAATTGGTTTTCAAAACTCAAGTTCCAACACACACCAAGTGGAGCTTAACTCTAACCTTAAGTAATGGCTATGAAAGTGGTTGCTTGATTAGTCATTAATTAGGGCTAGTGGACCCCTAGTGGTTGCTTGGGGATTTTTCAATTATACATGGTGAACCTTTAACTCCCAATATCAATTTTAATGAAGCATGAGAGTCACCGTAACACTACCAAAGCCCATTTTATAAAATTACCCTTAACCTAAATATCTCTTCACTTTTTAATCAAAAAAAAAATTACCAAAAACAAGTATTTACATTTTCACTACTTTTATCAAATGACTTTTCAAACCAAAACCCCTTACCTTTTATTGTTTTAACTGCATTTAGCTAGTTTAGGTAGATTAAAAGACTCCTCAAGTGAAACGACCCGGGGTTGCAACCTATATTGCAATCCTTGGATTAAAGTTTGATCTTAACCCCCAAGGCGTACTAGGCAAAGGTTAAATCAACAGAGTTTTAGAATCTCTCTAAACACTCCCCCTTACTACCTGTAAGGCAATATCCCTGTTCTAAAGCACAAAGCTTTCAGAACAACCTCAAATAGTAGAGGATTTTAATAAATGTGTTCACTTAATGAACGGATTTTGATAAACACTTAAGTACAGATAAAATCTCTAATAAATACAGAAAACAGAGAGCAATGAATGAACTTGTAAATATTCTCGTTTTTTGTCGTCTTTTTCATAAATGCCCAAGTGCTGTATTTATATCTCTTCTCAGATTTTGCCCTAACATTCAATCTTCAAGAAGCCGTTTAAATTTAGTCGTTGGGAGCTCATAGCCGTTGGCATTTAATGCAGCTTCTTCATCGGGCTTAACTCTCTGCTCTAGCTTCAACTACTTCTTGCGTAGGGTGAGCCAGGAGAGAGATAGACTCAGCGTTCTGTGCATCCGTACAAGTTGTACTTTCTATCATCTTTTTCATTAGCGCTAGATTGGTCTGCTATCGCTAATCTCATAGAGTGAATTCTGCACTTAAGCTGTTAGCTAACTAAATAATCATATTTTGCACAGAAGATGCTATCGCAAGCTTAATCCATTAGCTCAATGAGATAAAGACAATATAAGGTATATCAGAGCTTTTCATATCGATAAGAAGATGCATACTCGATAGCATATTCTCTTGGATCAGAAACCATTATATCAGCATAGAATTTTCTATTGATTGCTAATCCATTATTGCTATTATCTTTAAGGATACTATTATCTAAGCATTCAGAGATATTTCCAGGTATCCTATTATCGATAGACAAGCATGATAGCGCTAGAATCATGTTAGCTCATTTGACTCATTTGCACTGAGGCATTAGCTATCTGAATGATTTATTATCTGAAGCCCTTTTGCTATCGATAGCTTAACCTATTATCACTAGCTACTTTCTTTTGCTTAAGGATTTGGTTTATTTTTCTGCTAGCTGAGTTATCAATGAGCTTCTAGCGATGGATTCTTTCTTTATCGATAGAGAATGACTTAGAGATTTGATATCAACCTTATTATTGCTAAGTCTTCACTTGCTATTCTTTTTTGTCTATTATCTATTGAGATTCACTTAGCGATAGAGATATTCATTCTTTATTGATCTTGCTAAGTTTTCATTTTTCATTAGTGATGGATCTTGATTCTTGCAATGGTGATCTGTTACCTGACAGATTTTACATGTTCAATTTAGAGGTAACTTTCACTTATGTTTTCTCACGGTTAGTCTTCATCAAAACTTAAGATTTCTAACACCAATATCTCCCTATTCCCACAATACCCGCTAAACCTACATTGTTCTAACAAAGAAATAGCAAAAGAAATGAAGAATCATACCAAAAACAGGAGATGAGAGCAAGAATGCAACACTGACTTAGGGCAAGAAAGGGGGGCCAAAAATTTCAAACTTGGTTCCTCTTGAGTGTTGTGAAGGCTTGAAAACAATGAATGAGGGAGGAGGAAGGCCGAATGGTGAGGATAGAGGTAGTGGATATCGCGGATTGATGACGAAGAAGGGTGAAGACGAAGAGGAATGGGGGTTTTCGCAAGTCATATGAGACGGGAATGAGAAAGGAGGAGAGGAATAGGCTCTAGGATAAAAAGAATGGGGGTTAAAAAGAGGATGAAAGGGAAAAATGAAAAGTTGTAACCGTGGGAAATGAATGAATCTGGTCCAAAAATAGGGTAAGTTCAAAAGGGTGAGAGGGAAAATGAAAAGGCATGGCTTTTCGAATGAGTTTGGCCGAAAATTATGCTGTTCACCGTGGGTTTCGCCGTGGCGAGCCCACAGAGAAAACATCAAAACCAACAAAGGTGAAGGGAGCTCACTGTGGCTTTCGCCGCGGTGAAGTCACGGTGAAAACTCTAGTTTTTCCAGAAACAAATTGACTTCGTTGTCTCAAAAACAAATCCTAACACAGACTATGCAGTAGTGTGCAAACTTGCAGATATTTACTTTTTAATGCACCCACATTCACCCAACATATGGAAAAACATCATTCCCAATCATGATTCATACAAATTTATTCCATTCCCACAAATCTCATTAATCATCTACACAACACAATCCATTTAAATCACCCATGGAACTTAAAATTCATAGCAAGTTCTCAACCATCAAAAATCAAATTCAGCTCAAATTTATCAGGATGTGACTTGAATACTACTCAAACTAGTGTAAAGTGGTGGTATGAGGGTACTCCCTTTTGTAGACCCATTCTTTCTTTCTCTAACTTCCATGGTGCTTTTTTCTCCACCTTTACCAGCATTTCAAGCTTTTTACTAGTGACCTTTCTCCCTACAAAAAGGAAAACCAAGGATAAATCTACTAAACTAAAAAGAAATGACCTAAAAATTAAAATAAAGAGAATTAGTTCTAGAACTTGGGTTGCCTCCCAAGAAGCGCATGGTTTAAAGTCACTCAGCCTGACTCTTCATTCTTTTATTCTGTAGCCAAATGAAGGGTGGCCACTTGGCTCTCCACATGCCCGCCCCAGTAATGCTTCAATCGGTGGCCATTCACTTTGAATCTTTCTCCCTCGGCATTTTCAAGCTCAACAGCACCAGAAGGCGAGGCTTGAACTACATTGAATGGTCCTGACCAACGAGATTTCAGCTTTCCTGGGAAGAGTTTGAGTTTGGAGTTGTACAAAAGTACTCTTTGACCAGGTTCAAAAGTCTTGGGGAAGATCTTCTTGTCATGGTATCTCTTGGTCTTTTCTTTGTAAAGCTTGGCATTCTCATATGCACTAAGACGGAATTCCTTCAATTCATTAAGTTGAAGGAGTCTCTTTGTACCAACTGCCTCAAAATCAAAGTTAAGCTTGTTGATGGCCCAATAAGCTCCATGTTCAAGCACCAATGGCAAATGACATGCCTTCCCATAAACAAGTCGATATGGAGACATTCTAATGGGAGTTTTGTAGGCAGTCCTATAAGCCCATAATGCATCATCAAGCTTTGTGGACCAATCCTTCCTTGTGGCACCAACCACCTTCTCAAGGATATTCTTGATCTCCTGATTAGAAATTTCAGCTTGCCCATTAGATTGTGGGTTATATGCTAATGCTACTTTATGCTTCACTCCATATTTCTTCATCAACGCTTGGAATTGATGGTTGCAAAAATGAGATCCACCATCACTAATGATCGCCCTTGGAGTCCCAAAACGAGTGAAGATGTGTTTCTTCAAGAATTTGAGCACTGTTTTGGCATCATTCTTTTCACCAGAAATGGCCTCTACCCACTTTGACACAAAATCCACTGCCACTAAAATGTATTCATTATTGAAGGACTTAGGAAAGGGTCCCATGAAATCTATCCCCCAAACATCAAAGAGTTATACCTCCAACATATTTGTCAAAGGCATTTCATTTCTTCTTGAGATGTTTCCAACTCTTTGGCACCGGTCACATTGAAGAACGAAAGCATATGCATCCTTGAATAGGGTTGGGCAATAAAAACCACTTTGGAGGACTTTTGCAGCCGTCTTCTCACCTCCAAATTGCCCACCATAATCAGACGAATGACAACACCTCAGAATTTCTTGCTGCTCATTCTCGGGGACACATCTCCGAATCATCTGATCTGCACATCTATGAAACAAATAGGGTTCTTCCCACAAGTAGAACTTAGCATCATGCAGAAACTTTTTTTGTTGATGGTATTTCAAGTCTAGTGGTAACACACCACAAACCAAGTAGTTCACTAGGTCTGTATACCAGGGCATAATGGAGACATCAATTGAGAACAATTGTTCATCAGGAAAGGATGTATTAAGCTCTTGAATAGAGCCTTGTTGAGCTTCAACACTCAATCGTGACAAATGGTCAGCCACTTGATTTTCAGTCCCTTTTCTATCAACAATCTCCAAGTGGAATTCTTGTAACAAAAGCACCCAACGAATCAAGCGTGCTTTGGAGTCTTTCTTGTTAAAAAGGTACTTAAGAGCAGAGTGATCCATATGAATGGTCACTTTAGTACCCACAATATACGCCTGGAATTTCTCACAAGCAAACACTACTGCTAGCAACTCTTTCTCAGTTGTGGTGTAATTCAATTGTACATCATCAAGTGTTTTGCTCGCATAATAAATGAGATGAAGATCTTAGCCTTTTTCTGACCCAAAGCGGCACAAGATAGGAGCCGACATAATGATGAATGGCAAACTCCATCTGTCCAGTTGATTGAATACAGTGGAAGGCATCATGATGAATACGGCAGAAGATCTTAGCATCCGCCATAATAATGAATGGCAAACTCCAATTCGGTGCTTCCAAAATAGGAGTCGACACAAGATACTTCTTCAATTCTTTAAAAGCTTTCAAGCAAGCTTCATCAAATTTAAACTCCACGCCTCTCTCAAGCAAGTTACATAAAGGCTTAGCAATCTTAGAGAAATCTTTGATAAACCGGCGGTAGAATCCCGCATGACCCAAGAAACTTCTTATGCCTTTAACATTCATTGGAGGAGGCAATTGTTCAATAATGGAGATTTTCGCTTTGTCCACTTCTAACCCTTGCTTAGAAACGTGATGGCGCAAAACAATACCTTCTTGCATCATAAAATGGCACTTCTCCCAATTGAGGATAAGATTAGTTTCCTCACATCTTTGCAAAACAGCAGCAAGATTATCCAAGCAACTATCAAATGATTGTCCAAACACTGAGAAATCATCCATGAACACCTCAATAGTTTTATCAATCATGTTAGAGAAAATGGACATCATACACCTCTGAAAGGTGGTAGGAGCATTGCATAATCCGAACGGCATCCTTTTAAACGCAAAAGTACCGTAGGGACAAGTGAATGTTGTCTTCTACAGATCTTCTGGAGCAATTGCAATCTGATTATAACCGGAATACCCGTCAAGCAAGCAAAAGAATTCTTGCCCGGCCAATTTATCTAGCATCTGATCAATGAACGGCAATGGAAAATGATCCTTTCTGGTAGATGCATTCAACTTACGGTAATCCATGCATACCCTCCAACCTCTCATAGTACGAGTCGGAATCAATTCATTGTGGGTGTTAGCCACTACAGTCATGCCGCCCTTTTTGGGGACGCATTGGACTAGGCTCACCCAAGAACTATCAGATATAGGGTAAACAATGCCAGCAGAGAGCCATTTCAAGATTTCCTTCTTCACCACTTCCTTCATGATTGGATTCAATCGCCTCTGATGCTCAATGGAAGTTTTTCGATCATCCTCCGAAAGAATCTTATGTATGCAAATAGAAGGGCTTATCCCCTTGATGTCCGCTATAGACCACCCAATGGCACTCTTGTGATCCCCCAACACTCTCAATAGTTTCTCCTCTTGCACTTGTGATATGTTAGAAGAGATGATCACTGGCAAAGTATTCGACTACCCAAGATAAGCATATTTGAGGTGAGGAGGTAGTGGTTTCAACTCCAAATTTGGAGGTTCTTCAATTGATGGCTTCAAAGGAGAACTCAAAGCATTCGACACATCTAAGGGTTCAAAAGGCTTGAATCGACGACATCTTTCCCTTAGTTCATCATCATGGATCTCTTCAACATCTTTCTCTCCTAATAGCAAAGCTTCCAATGGATCTTTCATTAACGAAGCATAAAATCCCTCTTGGTACATTGAATCGACGACATCCACAAAAGAGCATTGAGAGGATTCATCTAAAAATTTCATGGCTTTATTCATGTTGAAGCTTACTTGCTCATCATTGACTCTCAAAGTAATCTCACCCTTTTCCAGATCAATAAGGGTTCTAGCAGTAGCCAAAAATGGTTTTCCAAGAATAATCGGGATATTCCAATCCACCTCACAATCAAGTACTATGAAATCTGTCGGAAAGATGAACTTGTCCACCTTTACTAAAACATCTTCAATTACTCCTCTGGGATGGGAAACACTTCTATCAACAAGGAGCAAGGTCACAGTTGTGGGTCTTACATCTCCTAAGCCTAGTTGATTGAATACAGCGGAAGGCATCAAATTCACACTTGCCCCCAAATCACAAAGGGCTTTTCCTTGGAAATTCCTCCCGATGTTGTAAGGAATATAAAAGCTCCCGAATCTTTCAACTTTGGTGGAAATTTTCTTTGTAAGATAGCACTACAATCCTCTGTCAGAGCAATTATTTCAAATTCACTGAACCTTCTTTTCTTGGCCAACACGTCTTTCAGAAACTTTGCATATTTTGGCATTTGTTCAAGTGCCTCAGCGAATGGGATATTGATATGCAACTGTTTGAGCATCTCAAGAAACTTCTTAAATTGACCATCTTCTTCTTTCTTTTTAAAACATTGAGGGAACGGAAGTGGAGGCATATAGGCCGGAGGGTCATTTGACTTGGGCTTCATACCTTTCACCTTTTCTTTAACACCACCATCAATAGCCTTCTCAACTGGTTTCTTCTTCTTCGTGCTGGTGCTCTCCTCCATTATAATCTCCTCATCAACTTTATCTTCCTCATCATGAGCAACTTCCTCAGAAACATCATTACTCTTGTCAATGGCCTGGGGCACATTAGGTAATTGCTTTCCACTTCTCAGGGTCACAGCTTTGCATTCCTCTTTGCCATCCCTTTTTAGGTTAGGAATGGTGTCACTTGGGAGAACACCTCTTGTCATGGCATTCACTTGTGAAGCCAATTGCCCTATTTGTACTTCGAGCTTTTTAATTACAGTTTCATGGAGGGAAAAAGTGGATTTCGTTTCAGCTCTCTGAGCCTCTTGCCCAGCTAAAATCTGAGCCAGCATCTTTTCCATTTTGGATTCTTCCTCCTTGATAGGAACTTGTCTAGGTTGGGATTGAAAACCAGGAGGATGCGACGGTTTAGCAGCCGACGATGAAGGTTGATTTAAGGATTGTCCTTGATTCCAAGAGAAGTTGGGATGGTTTCTCCACCCAGGATTGTAAGTCTGTGAGTATGGATTGTTCTGAGGATTTTGAAACTTGCCCATGTAGTTGACTGACTCCGAAGCCATATAGAGTGGACAATGATCCGGGAGATGGACATCATTGCATTGATCACACAACTGGGGTAGTATGTATAGAATGAACCCCTTGAGATTTACCCCTGTACATCTGAGATTCTATCACATCAAACTGCTTATTTATTGCCGAAATAATGGTTGCAAGTTGTGAAAAGGAAGGAGCATCTTCTTTGGGTGTTGTCATTAGTTGCGAAGTCCTCCTATCTGTGCCTTGAGAATTGTTGGCAGAAAATTGATCTAGCAGTCGAAACACCTCATTGACAGGGACATTTCTATACCCTCCATTGGTCATAGAATCAACCATTGCCTTGGACTGAGGGTTGAGACGAGTGCAAAAAATTTGAACTATCACCCATTTATCTACCCCATGATTAGGGCATTGCCTTATCAACATCTTGTACCTCTCCCATGCAGCATAAAGGTGCTCATCAGGATGTTGCCGAAAGCTTAGGAACTCATCTTTGGCTTCCACAGATTTGTCATCAGAGAAAAATCTTGCTCTAAATTTTGCCTAAAGATCAGCCCAAGAAGTTATGGATCCCTCTGGTAGATTGTCAAACCATTCCCTTGCCTTGCCTTGTAGAAAAAAAGGAAACAGTCGAAGGCGGAGAACATCATCAGGAACCCTATTTCGCTTGAATGATCCACATACTTCCAAGAAGTAGAGCAAGTGCTTGTTGGCATCTTCATTGTAAAGCCTGTGGAACAACCCTGCAACTGCAGCATCGTAATCATCACCAACTTTATCTCAAAGTTGTGAGCTTGCATTTCAGGCATCCTAATGCAAGATTGAGTGCCTCGCATGTTCCGGCTAGCAAAGTCATTAACAGTGGCCTTGTCATATTCATCATCAGCCATGATTTCAGGTTCAGTGGCCCCTTCTTCGTCAAATATATTAGTTCCGTCAAGTACTACTTCCAAATCGACAATCTCCACAGTTTGCATGCGCCAAAGTGGTACCTACAAGGAGCACACCCAAGCAAGTATCAAACTAAACAAAGGTAACTATAAACAAGAAAATACCCTAAAAGAAAAGTAAATAATTACAAGCTCAAGCGAAAATAATAACCAAGCCTAAGGTTGCCCAAGGGATTTGTTACCAAATCCGCGGTAACGACACCAAATACTTGTGGGTCGCGCCAAGTAATAAAGTGATAAGAAAGTATCGTTCCCACAAGGATTTGATTACAAATGCGATCAAACAGAAGGCTTAGTGAATTAAATTAAGTTGAGCTAAAGCAAAGTTTGGATTGAAGATTTAACATTTAAAAGATTAACTAAAATTCTACTTCTAGTTAAAATTTTAGTCACAAAGATTATAAAATAAAGAGGTGATTTAGAAAACACTTTTTCAAGATAATTAGAAAAGTCTAGGGTTACTTATCCCCATTTGACTTTATGAACTAGTAAATTCCTTTCCTTTTGGCATCATAATGAATCAATGTGTGAGTCCAAGGTTCAATTTCATTTGAAAAAGCTTTCTCAAGTCAAAATCAAATTTGTACTTTCATTAATTGCACAACCTCTTGCCACAATTAATGCAAGTCATAAATACTCCACCAACCTCATATGAACAATGTTAGGTAAGTAATTATTGAGAATGGCAATCGCATAAGAGGGGGGTGAATTATGCTTCTGAAAATTAAAAACTAATTAAAGCAACACAGTCTTTATACTGGTTCGGCTAACACTACCTATGTCCAGTTCTCCAACTCCTCATTGGGTTCCACTAACCACAGGTTTTACAACACAGGTTCACCTGCCAACCTTTACAGAGTTTTAGAATCCCTCTAAACAGTCCCCCTTACTACCTGTAAGGTTACTACCCTGTTCTCAAAGCACCAAGCTTTAGAACAACCTCAAACAGTAGAGGATTTCAATAATAAAGTTTACTTAATGAACAGATTGTGATAATCACTTAAGTACAAATAAAATCACTAAGAACAATATCTCTTCAAATATCAGAGAGCAATGAATGTGTTCGTGAATATTCTTTATTTTTCGTCCGTTCTTCATAAATGCTCAAGTTCTGTATTTATATCTCTTCTCAGATTCGCCATTGCGTTCATCTCCATGAGGCCGTTTGAATATGGTCGTTGAGAGCTCATAGCCGTTGGCATTTAATGCAGTTTCTTCATCGAGGTTAACTTTCTACTCTAGCTTCGACTACTCTTGCATAGGGTGAGCTAAGAAAGATGTAGACTGAGCGTTCTGAGCATCTGTACCAACTGTACTTTCATAGCAGCTTTTTCAGCATCGCTAGCATGCTTTGCTATCGCTAACTGCATAGTATAATTCCTGCACTTGAGCTGTTAGCTAAACAAGTATTCATGCAGTGGATGTTATCGATAGTGCATTTCATTAGCTCAAAGAGATAGAGACACTTTCTAAGAAATTTCAGAGTATTCTCTATCGATAGACGTGAGCATTATCGCTAGCATATTCTTTTAGTTCAATGTTCAGCGTACTAGCTATGTCATCTTAATAAGCATTTTTCTATCGATAGCTAAATATGTTATCGCTAGCTAACTATGTTAACTGATCTAACAGTCTTCCTCTTAAGTATTTATTCATGTTATCTGAGGGCTTTAGCGATAGAGATAGAGTCTAGCGATGGGAAATTTCTTAGCGATAGTGAAGGACTTAGCGATAGATATTAACTTTGTTATTTCTAAGTCTTCATTTGCTATGGCTCGTTGTCTATTAGCAATAGGGATACACTTAGCTATAGAAATATTTTACTTTAGATTTTCAGCTAAGTTTCCATCAGCTATTGTTGGGCTTTTCATTTGCGATAGACTTTAGCTCTAGCGATAGTCATCTGTTACCTATCAGATTTTACTTGTTTATTTCAAAGGTAACTTACACTCTATTTACTTATGTTTTCTATGGGGGCCAGTCCTCATCAAAACTAAGATTCTAACATTCTCCCCCTTTTTGATGATGACAAAACAAAAGTAAACCATATACATTAAAGCACGTTTAGAGCATAAACATATATTAGAACATAAAATGCATGTACAGAGCATATAATATAAGTATGTTCAGAGCAAAAAAATGAGATGAAAAGTGTACATTTTTATTCTGACTTATCAGAGTCAGAGCTTTCAAGTTCATATTCATAAGTTGGCCTTTCAAAAGAAATTTCAAAATCAAAGTTAAAATCAGAAATGTCATGACTAGCTAAGTATGATCGGTATTCAAAGAAATTTCTAAAAGTTAGGGTGTAATCATTGTTAAAATTCTCTCCAGAGGCTATGGCAAAGTACCCTTCATAAGGATAGTCAGATAGCTCAGAATCTGAGTAGAAGAATTTGCCTTCATCAATGCTTTTGGGGCCACCCTTAGCTCTTTCTTCTTCAGTTTTCTGAACAAGATCTCTGATGGAAATACTTGAAGAGCCACCCTTGGATTTGTGCAGCCTTCTCTTGAAGACCCAGGGTTTCTTGCCTTTACCAATCTTCTTCTTTTTTGCTTCAGCCTTTTTTTGTTCCTCATATTTCGCCTTCCATGCAGCCAAATTAGCCTTACTTGCTTCACAAGCAGCCTTCCATGCAGCCATCTTATCCTTAGCAGATTTTTCTTTTGCTAAAGCATCTTCTAATTCTTTCCTTTTGGCTTCTCCTTGTCTTGCCTTAAGAGTGCTGCAATTTCTTTCTTATCTGCCGTAGCAGCTGCCCTCTTGGCTTTAGCTGCTTCTTTCTTATCTTGCCTTAAGATCTCAGCTATGACTTTCTTGTCTTCTTTTGATAGTTCTGGAGGAAGAGATAGCTTTTCAGATGCTTTGGCCTTTGGCTTCGGAGCTATCATTTTTATCCTTGGAGCTCTAGTTGTAGCTTTCGAGGGAGCCTTGGGAGTGACCTTGAAAGATATATTTTTCCTTGCTTTTCTCTTGGTCCTTTTCCCCTTTAGGCTTTCAGCTATAACTTTCCTCTTTCTCTTTTCTGGAGGAGCTTGAGCCTTTTCTTGAGGAGGAGGAGGGGTTCTGTGCTCCTCTGATTTCATGTAGCAGCGTGCAATTTCTATGATTACTTTCTCAGCTTCTTCTGCTATCATGGGATCCTTCAGAATTTGCTCCACAGTTTTCTCCATGTGTTTCTCCCCCTTTTTGTCATCATCATTGGCCGGGGTAGGTGAAGAGGGTTGGTCAGGAGTTTGGGAAGAGATGGGAGGAGAAGGAGGACTTGTGGTGGTGGTAGCGATAGAGGTTGGTTGATTTGGTGGTGAAGTAT
Source organism: Mimosa bimucronata (assembly GCA_037074515.1). Classification (NCBI taxonomy): domain Eukaryota; kingdom Viridiplantae; phylum Streptophyta; class Magnoliopsida; order Fabales; family Fabaceae; genus Mimosa; species Mimosa bimucronata. The sequence continues at coordinate 13,105,535 of CM073446.1, forward strand.
GGGTGCTATCGCTAGGAAAGGGGCTAGCGATAGGGGTTGCTTGTGGTGTTAGGACTTTGGGTTTTGAGGAGGGTGAGGCTTGTGTTTGTGGGCTAGCGCTAGGGGAAGGGTTAGTGGTAGGAGTGGCTGGAGGTGTTGGCTGTTTGGTTTGTGGTGAAGGTGGAGGTATAGGTGTTTGGGTATGGGAATGGTGGCTATCGCTAGGAGGTCTGGTAGAGTGAGGGCTAGCGATAGGAGAGGGATTAGCGATAGGTGTGACTGGAGGAGTTGGGACTTGGTGCTGGGGAGTTGAAGAAAGATGAGTGTTGAGAGGGGAATTTGGTGGACTAGGAGAAGAAGAAGGAGTAGAAGAATGACTTGGGGAGTGTAGAGGAGAGTGAGAAGAATGATGTGGGGAGTGATGAGGGGATGAAGTACCTTCAGTTTGTCTGACATTTTCAGAAACAAGGCAGAGGCTTTCTTCCAAATTCTTCACCTATGCATTAAGCTCCAAAATTGGCTTCATTAGCTCTGCTTTCTGAGCTTTCAGAGCCAAGGTGAATTCAGCTGAGATTCTGAAGATTAGTTCTTCCATTGCTTCTCGAGAGAATGAGGCAGACTTTGAAGTTGCACGAGGAGGTGGAGGAGCTCTCTGTGACTGAACTTCTTTTTCTGGAGGTGCAGAGGCAGGTTGGGCTTTTGAGATAGAGGCAGCACCAGCATCTTCCAACAGAATCCTCATTTTCTTAAGGGTGGTGGTGGTCAGCTGCTTACATTTCTTGTTGTCTGCATCCCCTGTGGATTTAATCTTTGAGAACTCCAGGATGAATGATATTAGCTGAGGATAGAGAAGAGGAGCTTTGGCAGACTTGTCAGATAAGAATCTGTGAAGCTCTATTGATACCAACTGCCCTGGATTTAAAGGAACTTTTGAGATCAGGTTGGGCAGCCAGGGTTTGTCTATCTTGGAAAAGCTGCTGAAGTTCCCTGCCTTGTTAGTCATGAGTCTGGTATCACATAATGTAGAATTCTGTTAACCACAGGTATTTTAGCTGGCTTGTTGGAGGAGGTTTCATAAATTTCTTCAAGATCCTCCTTGGAGTAGGGATCAGGGGAATACTACTTGTTGTATGCTGCTTTAAATATCCCCAAAATCTTATTGATGAACAACCAGTCAAAAGAAATCCCCCTTCCTCTCACAGAAGCTTCAAACACTATATTTATCAGTTGTGATTTCTTATACTCTGTCTTGGCTGTCATGGTTGAGTAAAATGACCTCAGCACTTCCTCATTGTAGTCATTCTGAATGCTGAGCCAGTTCTTGTAGGGTAGAAGCCAGGCATCCAAATCGAAACCATTCTACTTGAAATATTCAAGGTCCACCCAAACTGCAACCCTATCTAGGGTTCCTTTCTTTGTAAAGAAGGTGCTGGGAGAGGCAAGAGGTTCTGATGCGTAAGGCAGATCTGTGGCAGTTCGCTTTTGACGCTTCTGACCTGATTCAACCACCTCTTTTGAGAATGATACACCTTTCTGGGTTCTGGACCTCTTGCTAGCTGATTGGGAAGAAGGATTAGCGCTAGAATCTGCTCCAACATTGGGTACTTTGGTTCTTGCCATTTTAGGGTTTTGAGAACAGAGGGTTTTGAAAACAAATGCTTGAATGCTCAGAGTTGTTGAAGTAGAAGAGAATTAGATGTTTTGTGAATGAATGCAAATGCAAGTGATCCAGCTTTATAAGTTTTAGGGTTTAGGGTTTTACCATTAATGAAGTACATTAGCTAACGTTTCGCATTCTGACCTGTTAAGTGACTTGCTATTGATAATATGATCTGCTATCGCTAGTAGGCATGATCCCACGCTGAGTAAGTGACTTAGGCTTATCACTTATCACTTACTCCTTCCTGCTATCGATAGCTGACTTTGCTATCGATAATGCTAGTGACTAGCGATGGCAATCTTGACTCAGACTTAGGCATTTATTCTGCATACAGCTAGCGATAGTAGAACTCACTATTTATGGGTCAGTCCTGCAAAAACTTAAGATTTGGCACTCCGATGCCTAAGTTAGCGAAAATTCATATGAATAACATGAAAATAAATCAAGAATTAAGTCAAAAATATTCACAACTCATTTGGATTTACCATTCCTAGCTCTCTTCTGATATAGAAAAATTGATCTGACTCAAGAGGCTTGGTAAATATATCAGCAAGTTGTAAATGAGTTGATATAAACTCCACCTTGACATCCTTCTTCTGAATATGATCTCTCAAGAAGTGATGTCTCACATCAATATGCTTGGTTCTGGAATGTTGAACTGGATTTTTGGCCAAGCTTATTGTGCTGGTGTTGTCACATAGAATGGGTACTTCTGGGAATTCCAAACCCAGATCTCTTAGCTGATGCTTAAGCCATAAGACTTGAGTACAACAACTTGCTGCTGTGATGTATTCAGCCTCTGTGGATGAAAGAGAAACACAGTTTTGCTTCTTGCTTGCCCAAGAGACTAAACAGCCACCAAGGAATTGACATTGACCACTTGTACTTTTTCTATCTATCTTATAACCTACATGGTCAAAGTCAGTATAAGCAAGAAGGTACTCTTGAGTTCCCTTGGGATACCACAGCCCAAGCTCTTGAGTCCCTTGTAAATAACGCACAATCCTTTTTACATTTGATAAATGAGATTCTTTAGGATTTGCTTGATATCTAGCACACATGCCTACACTAAATTGAATGTCAGGCCTACTAGCAGTTAAGTAAAGTAAAGAACCAATAATTCCTCTATAATGTGATTGATTCACTACTTTGCCTTATGCCTCAGCATCTAACTTGGCAGAGGCACTCATGGAAGTGTCATCTTCTTTGGATATATCCATCCCAAATTTGTTGAGAATTTCTTTACAATATTTGGTTTGGGAGATGAAGATGCCATCCTTCTTTTGCTTTATCTGCAGGCCTAAGAAGAATGTTAATTCTCCCATCATAGACATTTCAAACTCTCCCTACATTATCTTAGCAAAATCTTCACAGAGCTTTTCATTAGTTGAACCAAAAATAATATCATCAACATAAATTTGAACGATGAGCATGTGATGATTTTTACGCATGATAAACAAGGTAGTATCTGATTTTCCTCTAGAAAATCCTTTATCAAGCAGAAAAGTACTAAGTCTCTCATACCAAGCTCTAGGTGCTTGTTTGAGACCATAAAGAGCCTTTTTAAGTTTGAAAACATGGTCAGGCTTAGACTTTTCTTCAAAACCAGGAGGTTGATCTACATATACCTCTTCTTTAATATATCCATTAAGAAAAGCACTTTTAACATCCATTTGATAAAGTTTAATATTTTTGATGGATGCAAAAGCTAGAAGAATTCTTATTGCTTCAAGTCTTGCAACTGGAGCAAAAGTTTCTTCATAATCAATGCCTTCTTCTTGGTTATATCCTTTAGCAACTAATCTGGCTTTATTTTTGACAATTTGTCCAACTTCATCAAGTTTGTTTTTGAAAACCCATTTTGTACCAATAATAGGATGATTTCTTGGTCTAGGTACTAAATCCCAAACTTGATTTCTTTTGAATTGATTAAGTTCTTCCTGCATTGCAACTATCCAGTCACATTCAGCAAGAGCTTTGAAAACTTTGAAAAATCTTCATCCTCATCAACAGATTGTTGTTTTTCTCAAGGTGTTTCATCAAATACTACATGCATAGACTCTTCAACAGTTTGATTCCTTTTATTATAGACTCTATATGCTTTACTTCTATTTGAATAGCCTATGAATATGCCAATATCAGATTTAGGATTGAATTTACCTAAGTTTACCTTTCCATTGTTGTGAATGTAGCATTTTGATCCGAAAATTCTCAGGTGACTGATATTGGGCTTCCTTCCCTTGTAGAGCTCATATGGAGTCTTCTCCATCCCCTTTCTGATATAGACTCTGTTTGAGATGTAGCAAGCTGTGCTCATTGCATCTGCCCAAAATATTTGAGGCACTTGTTTCTCGTTCAGCATGCTTCTTGGCATTTCTGTGAGCACTCTGTTCTTTCTCTCTACAACACCATTTTGTTGAGGAGTACGAGGGGCAGAGAAGTTGTGTTCAATCCCATTTTCATCACACAACTCTATGAACTCTTTGTTCTCAAATTCTCCTCCATGATCAGTCCTGATTACTACAATCTTTGTGCCTTTTTCATTCTGCAATTTCTTAGCAAGCACACAAAAGGCATCAAAAGTTTCATGTTTAGAGGAAAGAAACATAGTCCAAGTGAATCTTGAATAGTCATCCACAACTACAAGAGTGTATAAACTTCCACCTAGACGTTTCACTCTTGCTGGCCCAACTAAATCCATGTGGATTAGTTCCAATGGTCTGCTTGTAGAGACTGTCTTCTTAATTTTAAAAGAGGACTTTGTTTGTTTACCTCTTTGACAAGATTCACAGATTAAATCATGTTTAGTCTTAAAGCTAGGAATTCCTATAACTAGCTCTCTTTTGACTAGCTTATCAAGTTGAGTGAAGTTTACATGAGCTAGTCTCTTATGCCATAACCAACAAGTTTCATCATTTGAAATAAAACATTTTTCTTCAAGTTGTTGGCATAAATCCAAAGTGTATAAATTTCCATTTCTGTTTGCTTTTATCTTACACTTGAGATTAGACTTATTTATTTCTAAATCATTTTTATCAACAATAAGACATTCATTAGAATAAAAAATTACCCAGTTACCATGATCTGTGCTTTGGCTAACACTCAGCAGGTTGTGGCAGAGACCATCTACTAGGTAAACATCCTTGACTGGACCAACTTCAACTCCAGTGATCTTTCCACTTTGGTTTCCACCAAAACTAACTTTGGCTCCATCCTTTATCACTAGATTGTTGATTTTGTCCTTGTCACCAGTCATATGCCTCGAGCATCCACTATCAATATACCATTTTCCTTTGTTGGATGCTTTAAGACATACCTGTACAAACTATACATGTTTAGGTACCCAAACTTTCTTGGGTCCTTTAGGGTTAGTCTTGTGCTCTAAGTTTGTAAAAACCTTAGGCACATGAGTTCCTTTAGGAACCCACCTATAAGAGCTACTAGCTCCATATTTTTTGTGATTGCAATAGACTGTGTATGGCCCTTCTTGTTACAATAATTGCAAAAACTATATGGTGAAGAATATTCAGAGGATTTTCTAAAATATTTCATATATGACTTCACCTTGGGTTCAACCCATTTCTTTGAAAATTTTTGCTTAGGCTCATAACCAATACCAGTTCTGTCTCTAAAAATCTTTTGGTTGTTTAAAATCACATTTAACGTCACTGAGCCTTTCGTAAATTTCTCTAAAACATTTGAAAGCTTTTCTTTTTACTTCAACAATTTTTCACAGTTAGAACAATTTTCAGAATTTGAAGGAGTTGCTATCGATAGAGGCTCAGCTATTGAAGGCTCATTTCTGGGAGCTTGCGATAGCTCTTCTTCTATCGATAGTGAAGAAGAAACTTTTTGTGAAGAAATTTTTTTCTGAAGTTCCTTGTTTTCTTTTCTTAGCCTGACAACTTCTTTAGCAAGTTTCATTAATTCAATGTGCATTTCATCATACAAGCTTTGAAGTTCAGAATGAGAAGGTTCAGAATCAGATACCTCAGAGTCACTTTGCTCTTCTCGAGCAACTAGGCAGAGGTTGGCACACTCTTCGCTATCGCTACCTTCTTCATCAGAACTATCACCCCAGATGGATGACACATAAGCTTTCTTCTTTCCAAAAGTCTTCTTCTTTTTCTCCTTTTCCTTTAATCTTTGAAGACTTGGACACTCACACTACTACACAAAACCCCTTTCACGTCACCAATCTACGTCTAATAATTAAAAAGCTGACGTTAAAAAAAAGAAGGTGGTATTTTCGTAATTAAATCAGACGAGAGGGAGAAACCACGTCACATATATTCATATATGTGACGTGGTTAGTTTCAACGTCACACATTAAAAAATGTGTGACGTTAAAACTCAAAACCACGTCACACATAGTTTTTGTGTGACGTGGTTTTTAGTTTCAACGTCACACATTAAAAAATGTGTGACGTTGAAACTCTAGGAAATATAAGAAGAAAAATTTCAGTCCCCGCCCTAAACTCTCTCCCTCGATCTGTTCGCCCTCAGTTACCTCCCTCCCCCGCCCTTAGCTGCCCTGAACATGGAATAGATCCAATGGGGAAGTACCATGGGGACTCAGATCTGCAGCTTGAAACCTCACATATCTCTTCCCCTCAACCTTTCTCTCTCCCCGACACCCTTTCTCCTTCTTCCTCCGATTACATATATCTCGGCCTCTTCTTCTTCCCCTTCCACTTCGACGCCGATCAACGAGGCCAGCATGCGAGAGAGAGGGGGGCAGAGAAGCTTCGCCATTTCCATATTCTTCTTCCACTACGCTTAAAAAAACCCTAATATTCTCCCTTCTTCATTTTTCCCTAGCCCTTCTTTATTTCCCGTGGCCTCCACCCTCTGCTTATTCATCACAGTCGACTCCTCTTCTTCTTGCTTGCACCGCCTGAGGCTTCTGTCAACCCTTAAGCCATGGCCTCTCTTATGCAAGCTCAGGTGACGATACCCAATTTTCTCTATTTTTAAGTCTTCCTTGTCTTCAATAGATTCAATTTGGAAGCCCTTTGCACTAATTCTTGTTCATGGGTAAGGGTTTAGTTGCACTTGAATGTTGCCTGATTCCTCGGCGATGTCTGCGTTGAAAATGAGTGAACGGTGAAACCTTTTAGCGGCAGTACTAGATTGGGTCTTGAATAATGTTTTATTTGTTTTGAGCTTCTAACTCATATTAAAGTATTTGTTCATTGTTGTAATTTGTCCATGTCAAAAAGAACACAATAATTAGCTCAGGGGCTGAACTTTGTTCTGTAGCGGCATAGTATTTGTTTCACAGCATGCACCCTGCTTCAAAGGAAAAAAATTATTTTGATTGTTGCCCAATAGTATATAGGTTAACAAGGCTAATCGATTGATAGAGGAGTTATATTTGTCTGTATGTGATGTACGAGTTTTTTCAATTAATGTAAAGATGCTTCTGTGATCTAAGTGCATAGAAGGAGATCAAAGGAGGAGACATGGGTGGCATAAAGATGTAAGACTGTTTATATTAGGTACATGAGGTATTTGAATACTTATTTATAAAAATAGTTTTGCAACTTGATTTGTTTGCTTCTTATTTCCAACCCTAGTTTGATTTGGACTAGTCTTCGCCATTCACTTGAACAGAGCCCAGTTCACATCTCTCGGCATTTGGCTCCTTCAAGACGTTGTCATCTCTCGGCGTTTACCTTTCTCCAATCATCCTTGCATTTTCTCCTTCGGTATGCTCTTTTTCTTCTTGATTTTCGCCTTTATGTTTGGTTCATTGCTGATGGTTTAACACGATTTTTTGTTCTAGTTTATTCTTGATGGTTTTGGTTTATTGCTGATGGTTCTTTTTTTTTTGCTTCTGGTTTATTGCTGATGGTTCTGGTTTATTTCTAATATTTTCTGGTTTATTTCTGGTTCATCATGTCTCATTTCTCTATATTTTTCTAGTTTGTTATGCTGCTGTTTTGATGCTAAACTGAAAATGAAAATGTAGGAAGTTCCCAGTCAGGCTTCCATTTTTTTTCTTTTTTTTTCTAATTGTACAGTTATTAGTTATCAAGAATCCATAATCAACAATTCATTTCTCAATGATCAAAATCAATAATCAATAATAAATCTGTAGAAGTTGTAGGAAGGTGCTCTGATCATAAGCTACAAAAGCTTCAGCAGTAGGACACATAGGTCTATGTTTGCTTGTTGGAACTTTGTGTTTTAGGAGTTGATAATTAAAGAACAGAAAGAGGCCTCTTCCTCCTTCATATAAGTTATTGCAAGGTTGGGAAAAAAATGTTTGGGCGTAGGAGTTTGTTTAGGGGCATTACCAACCCTAGTCCATTTAGTACACCTAATAGTCAAGACTTATTGTTGTGCATATATCAAAATTAGTGAAATTCTGTAAGGATGCTGGTGCATGTAATCTGTATGGGAAAAAAATGATAAACCGTGTTTGTTAAATCAAGTAGTTTTACATATAGGTTGATTTGGCTTCTATTTTATTCTATGCCATTACCAGTTCTGTTGGTGTGTGCAATCTACACATTAAATATGGTAGCTTAGAAAAGTAAATTGTGAAATCATGGTCAAACTTCATGTTGGCAAGGTTAGTCTTGACAAAAACCTTGAATTATGAAAATAGTAACAATTGCATGTTAGAGTGTTCTCAATCAATTGAATTATATCAAAGTAATCTCAGGAAATTTTTAATGATAGCTTGTTCTACTAGCAGAATGTTGTTGGTGGATCAATTTTATAAATCTTTTATATTATTGGTAGAAAGCAGAGAATTTCTATATGATTTCTGATAAATGCTGATAAGGTTCTTAAGGAATTTAGACTCTTGGTTTGTAATGATGACTGAAATGGGTCCATTAATTGCTAAATTAGAAACATGTTTGTAAAAATCTTTAAAAAGCATGCAAGTCTAAGCATTGGAGTTTTCTAAGCATTGAACTCCAGTGACTTTGAAATTTCGACAGTAGATAGTGCATAAGTGTATCTCTTTAGAAAGTTTGAATTTTCTTCATTTGGAGACTTGTCACTCAAGTTATGAATTTTGAAAGTTTGAAACCAATTATGTATTTGTAAATGATGTTAAAAATACGTAGAGAGAGATTAAACTTCCTTGCTATCTATTTCTATATTTGGCCTAAGTTGATGTTTTAGGCATCTTAAATGAGCTTGAATGACCTTTAGGAGGTGAAAGGTCGAGAGGAGCAAAGTAAGAAAGCAAGAGGAAGAGTACTAAGGTGTATGGATTTAATGAGATTTTTATAACCATTTTAAAGTATACAAGGACCCTTGAAAAGCATAGACAATAAACATGATTCAGTTTGAAATTTATGAGATGAGCATTTTGACCCTTCAAGCTTATTCTTCTCTTATTAGATAGATTAGAGGTACTTAACATTTAAAATGAAAACTTTGCATGTTGCTGAAAATAGAAAGAGTGGAGATATATGGGATTTATCATATGCATGGAGGAAGTGAAGGATCTAATGATGGCATATTAGTAAGAGTTTATTGATCAATATATAATATTAGTAGGACATAGATATACAGAGATGTATTAAGGTCTAAAATTTTTGTATTGGTGGGTGTCTGGTTTTGTTTTTAAAGGAATGGAAGATGATGTAGTGGACTTTGTCTCCTAGTGGTTGGATTGCTACCAAGTCAAGTAGAGCTGAAAATGATTAATGGTATATTGTTGAAATCGTATGAGTACTTGGGGTTTGGTAACTATAATCATTGTTAAAGGATTTCAATTCATTCTGCAGATCTAAAAATAATATCACGAAGTCATGCAGACACAATTGGATCTTAACGGTGTTTTTCGTGTGAGTGTTAAAGTTTACTTTGAGAAAATAATTCAAAATTACATATATATATAGGTAGATCTTGTATTTTGATTTTGTAACAGTTGTATTGGACATATATGAAATGTTGAGTTTGTATTGCTCTCTCACAGTTATATTGTTGAAATCGTATGAGTACTTGGGGTTTGGTAACCATAATGGGGTTTATGTTACTAACTTCTGGAGATTTCTGTATTTTTTGCTTTGCTTGTAACTCATTTTTTTTTTCTGTTATGGCCTTAATTTCCAACTTCATATGTTTTGAAATGATTAATCTTTCAGGTACGGTGTCAGCAAGCAAGATGAAGCATTCAAAGCAGAGATTTGTGAGATATTGTGTCAGTAAGTAACAAATCAAAATTCTATCATGTTTCCTGACTTAAGGACTTGTAATCTTATCAAGTTTTTTGCATATGTCAATGATGTTATGCTAGAAAAACAAATTATATTTGGCTCAACTTTCCTGAAAGGCTATTGAATTTTGTTTCAAATGATTCACATGAATTGAACTTGCCATTCAGGTTTGTCTCTTTTGTGCTTCGTCCTGGTGGCTAGGAACTTAGAGGTTGTTGTGATGAAGGTGGCAAGCGATAGACTATGTTAGGCTCAATCATAACACGATTTCTTCTGGGATGCTTGAACCTTTGATTCAGTAACTCTCATATCTATTGGAAGCATCATTTTGTTGTTGTTGTAACAATTGCAACAAAGAAGCCCGCCATTTCATAACTTTTGTTATGGGATTACTGTATATATTCTTTTAGTCTCATTTCAATGTTGTGTTCATATGATACCTTTGGATATGTTAATCCGTGGTTGGTGGGACATGTTTTCTTGTTAATTTTTGCATATGAATATTGTTCTTGCACTTTTAGAATTGTATGAGATGTTGCATGCGTAGGGGCTTTTTTTTGGATTATGGGTGATTCCAATCCAAAAAATTGCCCTATTTTATAATTCAAATGTTCATGTAAGGGGCATTTTTTGGATTGTGAGTGATTCCAATGCAAAAAATACCCCTATTTTTTTTTTTAAAAAAATAGACTTTTCACATCACATATTACATTGTAAGTGACATGAAAAGTCTCCAGGACGGACTTTTCACGTCACATATTACATAATATGTGACGTGAAAAGTTCCACCTAGACTTTCCATGTCACAAATTTACCAATTTGTGACGTGGTTTCTGACTTTCCATGTCACAAATTTACCAATTTGTGATATGTGACGTGAAAAGTTCCGCCTAGACTTTCCATGTCACAAATTTACCAATTTGTGACGTGGTTTCTGACTTTCCATGTCACAAATTTACCAATTTGTGACATGGAAAGTCCAGGCGGAACTTTTCACGTCACATATTATGTAATATGTGACATGGTTTCTCCCTCATATGCACATCATTAACATCTAATTTTGGAGAAACAACATCACAATTTTGTAATTTGTGACGTGAAAAATCTGACTTTCTACGTCACTTTTTGGTGTGACGTTAAAAGTTCAGTTTTTCACGTTACTTGAATTTATGTCCCCTTGAAAAGTGACGTGAAAAGTCCGAAATTTGTGACGTGAAAACCCTGTTTTGTAGTAGTGTCAGCTTTGAAGTGACCAGGCTTCTTGCATTCAAAGCACACAGGAGCTTTGTCCTTCTGAGAGTCCTTGAAGCTAGAACCACTTCTCTGGACTCTTCCTCTTCTTCTGAAGAACTTTTTAAACTTTCTGGCCATGAGAGCTAAGTCCTCATCATCAAGATCTTCATCTTCATCATCATCATCATCAATTTCGTCTTTCTCAGATACAGTAAGAGCAAGAGACTTCTTTTTGGAATTTCCTTGAGCTTTCCTTTGGGTTATCAAGGTTGGCTCATATTCTGCAAGGCTGCCAAACAGGGCTGTGATAGACTTAGTTGATTCTCCTTGCATTTCTTGTATGGCAGTGACCTTCATGAGCCAATCTCCTTTTAGAACTTTCAGAATCTTATTAACTTGCTCTTTCTCTGTAATTTTCCTTCCTAGAGCAGCAAGATTATTGATGAGATGAGTAAATCTGATCTCCAGGTCTCTTATCTTTTCTCCTTCAGTCATTTCGAACTTGTGGAATTCTTCCACTAGCATTTCAACGTGTCTATCCTTTACTCCAGTGGTTCCCTCGTGTGCAATCTACAGAGCTTCCCACATTTCTTTAGCAGTGTCCAAATGGCTCACTCTGAAGAACTCAGTTTGACTGAGAGCACTTTGGATCATGAGAACTGTAACACCCCAAAATTTGGACTTGAGATAATAGGGATTTATTGAAGGCTTTGGGGTGTCATTTTGAAATTAGGAAGTCTTATAAATAAATTTATCAGATAAAGATGTATTTCTAATAATTTTAAGGTTCATTTTCTTTATTATTTGAGGAAAAACTATTTTGAGGGCCAAATAAATTTTGGGTAAGAAAATATCTAATCTGATATGAGAATTAATTTTAGGAAATTAATTTTTTTCACATAAGGACCGAACTGAAAATAATGGAAAACTTAAGGGTAGGGACTAAATTGAAAAGAACAGAAGTTAAAAGGGCAGAAACGAAATTAACTCCTAACCCTTTATAAAATCAGATATTTCCTTCCTTCTTCATTTTCCCGTTTTCCCTCTCTTCCTCAATCTCTCTTACTTCCTCTGCCCTCTCCATTCTCTCTGCATCTCCAGTGATGCCGGCGGCTTCAACGGCGATTGGAGGCTCCGACGGAACATGCATGCTCAGATTCGAACTCCGGTAAGTTCCCTCTTCTCATTCCTACACATTATTTCTTCGATTTTGGCTGTTTAAGGTAAGGTCTGAATTTGGGTAGGGAGGTTAATGAAGTTTTTAAACCGATTAAAAGTAAGCTTAGGGTTCGATTTAGAAGTTTCATGAAGAGATTTTATGAATGGAGTTTTCATTAGACAGATTTCTTTGAATTTCAGTTTCGGTCACTGTTCATCTGAGTGTGTTCTTGCCGAATTCTGGGCAGGAATCGAATTAAACTTGAATTAAAAGTGATTAGGAGTAGGTTTAAGTATATAAAATGGATTGCATGTTTGATTTCTTAAAATTTCAAATTTTCTTCTTCTCCTCTGTTCAGCTGTACCAACGGCAAAGAGAGAGATTAATGGTTTAATGAAGATAAGAGTATGATGAAAGTGGTGTTTAGTTGTGCATGGTTAATTCTTGCTTGAGTGTGGAATTTTCGATTCCCTCTATTTCCTTTGTTGCTGTTCATTAGTAAGGTTTCTTGATTCCAAATCAAAGCTAGATGAATTAATGTTTAATTACTTTAAGGAACAAACTAAAGTTGAACTTTGGTCTTTTCTTATTGATTGTTGGGATGACTTGTGCGATTCGAAATTTGGAGCCTTATGCTCTGTTTCTGATTATTCTTGCTGACATATTTGAGCTATGGTTTTATTGTTGGAAATATATAAAATTAATGAAATTAGAGATGGAAAGTTCATAGAAGTATGTTAAGAGTTATGATTTATCAATAGCATGTGGGATTTCCGTCGGGTATGATGATTAACAATTTAAATCTCTTTGCTCTGTTTCTATTTCAAATTAACTGATACTTGAGCTTGGAATTGCTATGATTTTGGAATCAAAAGATTCTATGCTCTGTCCTCTATCTCGTTTTGCTGTCTTAAGCTTTGATTCTCTGAAATACGTAATTGGAATCATGGTGCTGAATCGTTTAATGTGATTAAGAGAATGTGAAGTTAATTTTCAGTTAAGCATTGATATATTGATGATATTTTATGAGATGATTTTTGACGTATATGTGAATTAGAATGGGTGATTTGGGGGCTGTTTCAAGCCTAGAGATGATTCTTTTTGTGGTAAAGTTGCAGTTCAAATTGGAGGTTGTAGGAGGATGAAGCTAAAGTAATATGCCATGTTTTAGATTCCTCTTGTTACTATGTTTAAGTTTCAGTTTATATGAGTGAAAGCTGTATATTTATTGAAAATAGCTATCTATTGTGTTGTATGTAATTTTAAGCTGAAGCCTATCTTATTCTGTTTTCTTTCTTGTTTAGAATGAAATTAAGAAAAGGGATTAAACTGTAAGGTGTGAAGTATGTGGCTGTATTATTTGTTAAGAATTTGGGGTTAAGTGTATAATTGTTGTTTTAAGTCTTTTGGTGGTAAGATAAATGATTAAGTACTGTTTGGTATTATTGAACATATTGGAGGTACTGTTATTATTAACAAAATTTGAAGTTTCCGTATGGAAAGCAAAACAAGAGATGTGAAGGAGTTTTTGAGTATAAGAAAGAATTATTGATTTGTTATGTGGTCTTGAAATTGAGTGCTTGCTGTTAAAGAATTTAGAAGGTATCAATTCTATGTTTAAGAAAGTAAGAACAAAGGTTTAAGTTTGTGAGTGTTGAATTGCATGGAGAATTGATATTCTATTGGTCAATTGATACATTGCTGAAAGCTAGAAAATAAATGTCTTGTGATTATAGAACTAAATAGTGTTGCATGATGTTGGAATGACATTCTGAATATGATTCTGACAGGAGGAATGTATATATGTTGAGATTGGTTGGAGAATGATTATTGAAATCTTAATTTACTTTCTAGTTTATTAGATGCTGCTCTTTGGGTGTTTAATGAGGTGTTAGACAGTTGGTTCTAGGAAATGTTGCAATTTAAGAGGTGTGAAGCAAATGAATAATGCTTAGGAATCAATTAAAATATGATATTGTATATAAATAAAAAAATACTCAAGAAGATTGTAGGGGTAGGCTGTTGAATGAGCATGGGGCTTTGAAAGGGAGTATATAACTTTTAGCTTAGAGTGTTATATGTTGAAGGCTAATTCTTGATTTGTTAAGCATATAATTTATGGTTTTGCAGAAATTGAGTGTTGATGTGAAGCTTGAAACGCTGAAAATATAAATATATTTGCTTATTGTATGTAACTTAAATCTGTTTCCTACAGAAAATCTCAATGTGATTGTTATTGAAATTTTATATGAATACAAGTTTTCTAAGGACCAAAGGAAGAGAAAAAGAAACATAGGTTCTTGAGAAAGTTAATAGTCCAACATGGAGAATAATAAAGTTTAATGTAAGTAAATTATTAAAGTAGTCTTGAATGGTCAAAGTTCTAAATAAATGTGGGCAAGTTATAATTTGCCTAGAAGACAAGTTTGGGGTAGTATTGAGTAAGTTGGGCTTCGAGAGAGACGCAAAGTATAAATATAGAAGCATAAGTATTAATTTACTTATTTGTTATATGATATGTAAATAGGTGTTGATTATGGCATAAGTTCATGAGGACAGTAGAAACGAAAAGAACCAGTTGAGGAGTAATTCCTGAAGTCCAGGTAGTAGTTTAATTCATTATATAAAGTTATATATATATAATTTTGTAAAATCTGTTGCAATAAATGAGCATTATTCCTGTTATGATATTGATGATATGATATTGATGATATTTATGGAGTACTCCAAGGCCTAGGTGGGTCGCTCCCCCTTTATAGTTAAATTCCTATAACTGTGAGGGTTATTGAGTAGCTGTGAGGGCTACAGTTAAATTCCTATAACCGTGAGGGTTATTGAGTAGCTGTGAGGGCTACAATATAATTCCTATAACCGTGAGGGTTATTGAGTATCCGTGAGGGCTATAATTGGAAAATCCTGCAGGTATTGGTTTAAAAGGGATATATGCTTTCATTATATGCACAGGTTTATGAAATTGATGTATATGTATATATATAAGTGCACACATGATATGAAATAAACTGCTATTGAGATTTCCAATCTCACTGTTTTCCAAAACGTTTTCAGTATACCAGAATGGGAGTAGCTAGCTGGGAAAGAAGTAAGGTAGTATGAAGGGGCAGGAATGCCTGCTTTGTCTTGTACCCTGTAGGTAGTTACTTTAAGAACCTACTTGCCTGTGTATGTTATATGTTTAAATAATTAAGACAAGTGGGAAGCTTGTCTAGTAGTTAATGTATAATTGTATATGTATATATATATATCCTTAAGGATTAATAGAGCTACATACACATGTAAGAGGGTTATCAATCGAGATAACTCGCCAATATATTATTATAGTAAGAGAAGTGGAAATAGATAAATAGAACATAATCTAAAGAATATGTAAATATAATGTAAGGGGATTGGCTCCCCAAGCGTTATAATTAGAGTTATTTTAATTGTTTTAATAACCACTCTATTTTATTGAAAGTTTAAAGATAATCCAATTTATCAGAAAATTTCATTTGAAAGAAAGGAAATTTGATTTAATACTTTGGAAAGAAAAATTTTAAATTTTTCATATTTTTGGGCTTCTGTGATTAAAAAGTGGTTATAAATCAATTAAAATGCTATAATATAATTGTAAAATTTAGGTGTTACAAGAACTGCTTTGCTGTTCAACTCTAGATTAGCAATATCCTCATTTGTAAATTCATCCTCAGCCTTTGGAAAGCCCAAGGTGTCTTTAGGCACGATATCTCCTTCTTCGATGATCTTCCATAGTTTGTACCCATTTGCTTTGATGTAGATCTTCATCTTAAGTTTCCAGAAGGTGTAGTGCTTCCCATCAAAGCCAGGAGGTTTGTTAATGGAACTTCCCTCAGGTAGAATATTTTCAAGCGATGTCATTATGATCTTTACTTCTCAGATTCGTTGGAATCAAACAGAGAAGACCTGCTCTGATACCAAATGAAAATGGCAATCGCACAAGAGGGGGGTGAATTGTGCTTCCGAAAATTAAAAACTAATTAAAGCAACACAGTCTTTATACTGGTTCGGCCAACACTGCCTACGTCCAGTTCTCCAACTCCTCGTTGGGTTCCACTAACCACAGGTTTTACAACACAGGTTCACCTGCAAACCTTTATAGAGTTTTAGAATCCCTCTAAACACTCCCCCTTACTACCTATAAGGTTACTACCCTGTTCTCAAAGCACCAAGCTTTAGAACAACCTCAAACAGTAGAGGATTTCAATAATAAAGTTCACTTAATGAACAGATTGTGATAATCACTTAAGTACAAATAAAATCACTAAGAACAATAAATACAAAGATCAGAGAGCAATGAATGTGTTCGTCAATATTCTTTGTTTTTCGTCCGTTCTTCATAAATGCTCAAGTTCTGTATTTAAATCTCTTCTCAGATTCGCCATTGCGTTCATCTTCATGAGGCCGTTTGAATATGGTCGTTGAGAGCTCATAGCCGTTGGCATTTAATGCAGTTTCTTCATCGAGGTTAACTTTATGCTCTAGCTTCAACTACTCTTGCGTAGGGCGAGCTAAGAGAGATGTAGACTGAGAGTTTTGAGCATCAGTACCAACTGTACTTTCATAGCAGCTTTTTCAGTATCGCTAGCATGCTTTACTAACGCTAACTGCATAGTATAATTCCTACACTTGAGCTGTTAGCTAAACAAGTATTCATGCAGTGGATGTTATCGATAGTGCATTTTATTAGCTCAAAGAGATAGAGACACTTTCTAAGAAATTTCAGAGTATTCTCTATCGATAGACATGAGCATTATCACTAGCATATTCTTTTAGTTCAATGTTCAGTGTACTAGCTATGTCATCTTAATAAGCATTCTTCTATCGATAGCTAAATATGTTATCGCTAGCTAACTATGTTAATTGATCTAACATTCTTCCTCTTAAGTATTTATTCATGTTATCTGAGGGCTTTAGCGATAGAGACAGAGTCTAGCGATGGGAAATTTCTTAGCGATAGTGAAGGACTTAGCGATAGATATTAACTTTGTTATTTCTAAGTCTTCATTTGCTATGGCTCGTTGTCTATTAGCGATAGGGATAGACTTTAGCTCTAGCGATAGTCATCTGTTACCTATCAGATTTTACTTGTTTATTTCAAAGGTAACTTACACTCTATTTACTTATGTTTTCTATGGGGGCCAGTCCGTATCAAAACTTAAGATTCTAACATTAATTATATCTCTATATTACCAATCAACCATCCATTTAACACTATAAACTTCAAGTATAACATGATTTCACCCAAGTTCTAAAACAAAATACTCTCTCTCTCTCTCGAGTCATACTCCGTTTAACAAATCAAGTGGTGATCAAGCACTTGTATAAATAATAGCAAGATGAAAATCCACACATAAAAATTCATTCAATGCATTAAGGAAAGAAACTACAAGGTTCAATCCATTAAATGATTCAAGGTAACCCTAGGAAAGGGATTTAGTTACACATGGTTAAATTGAAAATGAAAATAAAGATTGAGAAAGAACACATGATAGAAAAATATAGAAGAAAGAAGAAGAAAGGAACCCAAGAACAATGAACTTGAATCTCTCCAAGATCCTCCAAGCTTCCTAGCACTTCGCCACTCTCTCTTGAAGCTCCAAAATGTCTCAAAAATATGCCCTAACTCGTTCTACCCGAAAGTCCTCTGAATTTATTTCTTATATCCCCTTTCAGACAGCTCTTTTAATTAAAACTCGTAGCATTTGGCCTGTTTGCCGTGGGTTTCGCCGTGGCGAAGTATGTGATTCCAAAGGCCAAGTTGCATTACAGTCACCTTGACGAAAGTCACGGCGTGGTCCTCTTGCTTCTGGTCCCTTAGTCTTTTTCTCAGCTGGGCTTCAATTCGATTGATGTGTGTGTGTTTCCTCTAGGCTTTTTCACTTGAGCATTTCTTCCTATACAAGAAAGAAAGAGGGTTGATGAATTTTACAATTTACTACATCATAAAAATTCATTAAGCTCCAAATTTCATACAAATCACAACTCTTTCGTTGCCCCTCTTTCTCATTAAGCTTTTGTTTCCTTTTTACCATTTTATTCACCAAATTATTCACATGCGTGGAGTAAAACATGATGATTTTGTAATGAAATTTAGGAGCTTATCAATCGCAATGGGCTCCTAATCCAACACCGGAACCCCGAATTGCCACTTAATTAATCCTAGGGTTTAATTAATTACTGGAACCCCACATAACAAATTAAGACTCTAGGATTGAAGCCCAATGCCACTCATGCAATTTGACAAATTCAAGAACCAATTAATTATGCAAGACTTATGATCCACAATTTGGGCCACCCCACAATTGCACTTAATTTCTCAATTAACCCTAGTTCATTGATGGCCACCCAAACAAAGACTAAGGTTGAAAAGAGTGATTACCCAATGTCTAAACACAATTAATTAATTCCTATGACATTTCATTCAAGCAAACCACTTAACATTTTTTATCCACTAACCAAGCCACCTTGTATTAGCACAAGATATTCACAAAGAGAATAACAAAATCATGAACCCATATATTTCATTAAACTGAAAGTTAAAGTAGCACAATGTCAAGCATTCAACAAGAAAGAAACAACATAAAATAGTTTCCAAACCTTATACATCATATGAAATTGAAGAACACTACCAAATGCCTTAAATATACTCCTAGAACCCTAGAAAAGCATAAATACAACAAGAGGAAGAAGATTTAGAACTAAAACTCCCCTATTCAAGCTTTAAGCTCATCCCTTGGCTCCCACCATCAAGAATGGAGAAGCCCAGCTGCTACTCTCCATGGGAAGAACAGCAACCAAGGTGGGAAGGAAAGAGGCCATGGATTTGGGTGGAAGGAAGTGAGAAATATGAAGATGGAAATGAGAAATGAGAGAAATAGGGTTAGGAAGTGTGTGGTGGCTCCAAATCTGAGGTTTAGGGCTTCAAAAATCGTTTATATATGGTCTGGGGTCGAGTTTAGTGAGTGGGTATGAGATTTGACCCGAATGAAGTCCAAAATTCGTGTCTGCTATGTTGCTGTCGTAGGGCCGCTTGTTCTCTGCCTTGGGACTTTTATGTAATTTTCAAATTTCGAGTCATTTTTTGTAATTTGAGAATTTCGGGGTCTTTTTCTGCAATTTTTACAATTTAACCAGAAACTTGTATTTTCCCTTTGTTTTCTTGAAATTTCAGCTTTTAACCCCAATTTCTCCCCTTTTCAATTGTCCTACAATATAAAATAATATCAAAAGATATGAATATCTCCAATTAATCAATTAAATCAAGAGTAATCACAAAATCATTTCAAAAATGCCACACATACACACATATGTTGTATAAATTTCAACATGATATCATTCCAATCTTGGAGCTCTGCTCTATGCCATTAGATATACAACATACACCACTAATACAAGGACCCTGCCTAATGATTCTCAAAATATAATACATGAATTAAATTAAATATCTCGTTGGAGATTGATGAATGCAACTACAATTTCAATCCAAAAATAGCCCCTCACAGATAGCAGGAGACAGAGATACGCCTACATTAACTAGTGCAAAAAAAAAAATATTTTCCCATGAATAATGTCCCATTTACACAATGCAATGAAATACTAAAGAAATAATTTAAATAGATTTAACTGTGAACTTTAACAAGGGAGTAGATTTCAACTACTTTTATTGTATATAATTATTAACATAAGTATAAATGAAACTACATAAAAGATTATTAATAGAGTAATTTAAAGTATGTAACAAATAACTTATCTAACAAAATAAAGTTAGAATCAAAATTTTAAAACCTCATCGTTTTGTAGGACCTCAATAGAACGGAATAACAAGCGTTAGCACACAGTTAACGAGGATAACTAACCAAGCGCAACGCAAGGCCACAAACACAAGTGTGGACACAAGGTCCACGAGGGTAAGTGGACACAAGTGTGGAAACAAGTGCAAGTATAAGACCCACGATTAACAAGCAAGAGAACGAATCCCACGAATATCAAGCGTGAGTACAGTGCCCACGAATGTCAAGCGAGCTCGAGTTTACCATGGCGTGCCAATGACTAATAGTACTACTGTTAGGTACTAGCATTCTGTATTCAATCCAAACATTTTCAAGCATGCTTAGGGTCAATTCATCAAAAGAAATGACAAATCGTTTAAGATCATGGTGACCCCTATTAAATACTTCATAATTAAAAAACCCAGCATGAAGTTCACAAGCATCCCAAATGTTTCCTTGTAATCTCAAGCATATTCCGAATTCTACTATGAACCAATACAAGAAGCATCGAAAACATTAAACAGCTAAAATCATAAATCTTTACTCATTTCCACATCATTGTGAAAATGAAATAATTCGCACAGCCTTTTCTTTGAGAACACAAGCTTATATATACTACATAATAA
Source organism: Mimosa bimucronata (assembly GCA_037074515.1). Lineage (NCBI taxonomy): Eukaryota > Viridiplantae > Streptophyta > Magnoliopsida > Fabales > Fabaceae > Mimosa > Mimosa bimucronata. Next base: position 13,126,180 of record CM073446.1, read on the forward strand.
CAACAAAATATGATAAGCACTAAATTTGTCATTTATGTAAACTATAATGGTTCATCTAATGTAATTGTAACAAGCACTAAAACATATATGGGACGTTATTCACTCACTTGATGTACCTTAAGTATATAATGACTTACTCACACCCAGCCACTTTCAAAATTTTATCAACTCTTTACTTCCCTTAATATCCAAACAAAACCATCGTTATTCTTTCCTTTCTTTTTCAGTTTTTTTTTATAACTCTAAATAATTAATAAAATTCATTCAATAAAAAAATTCAACAAGTGAACGTCATTCAATTGATAACACCTATTATTAACTTTGAAGCCTCATCCACTTCTTTAAGTTACCCAACCCCAAATACTTAACTATCAAAACAAGAACAACCAAAATCTAGAATCTCATCAATTTAGAAAAGTAAAAATGAAGCCCCCAATCCCAACCTTCTGCATGTAAATGAGATCAAATTCAGCCACGTAATCCTCATATGAATCATATTCTCCAAGTCTTAATATAGGAATTAAATAACTCTCATACTATCGACTAACCACCACTCACATATTCCCTAGGCTTTCTTTGATAAAGATACATCCGCTTGCTCATATTATCACACAATGTTCATAACTAACATTCAAACTTAAGCTCATGTTCCTTACGTTATTTAACATAATATTTCCAATAACCAATACACGATCACAAATCTCAAAGCCACAACCCTTTAAAAATAAGACGAGGGCATTTGAACTTGTCATGCTTCGAAAAAACATCTTCCAAAATTTTCCCTGTTTTCCCTTTCATAGACATGCTTCAAAATTCATTTAAGTTCTTGAATTGCCACCCAATCCATTTATCACGGCTTCCAACATGTCTTTGTTTTGTTTGAATCAAAATCAATTCTAAAGAGTATCTAAGTTCTTCTTCATAGTAAAAATGCTATATAAACACATGTTCAACAAAGTCTCCTTCTTTCAGTCAGTTTATCAAACACATCATGGGTGTTCCAAAGGCTAACACAAAGTAAGCAAACTTAAGCGATAAATTTACCAGCTAAAAAAAATATCTTCCACCATCATTATGAAATTACCAGACAACCAAATTTCATCTCATAATATGATCTAATCTAAAGGAATATGAATTCAGGTCCTTCTCTATCTTCTCTGTAATATCCCAAAAATCCAAGAAGCTTTAAAGTAGCTAGCTAATGAATATTAAGGAAGATAATTAGGGCCTAAGAAAATAGAGTTATTTAAGATTTTAGCAGGGGAATTATTATAAGATTAAGGGCCCAAAAATAGTTATATAAGTTTGTGAATTAAGTAAATTATATGTTCCAAAAGTTTATATGTAGCAAGTTTCAGTTGGAAGTTTATTATTGGGATCATAAAAGAGCTTAATTTATATGTCTAGGACATGTCAAATAATCCCAAAATAATTAGCCATCTTGTTACAAATAAAGACAATTTTATTTAGCAAGTTTCCAACCAATTTTTATTTATAAGGGTAAATAGGACTCATGGCTTATTCTTGCTACAAGAGATAATTTTAGGCTTCAAGAAGAAGCCATCTTGCTCATGGATGTGGCTCTTCTTCTTGGTTTATATGTGGCCTCATGCATAAATGCCACACATTTTTTTTCTAGAAAGGACACATGGCATTTGCATGAAAGAAGCTTTGCCTTCAAGTGTCATAAACTTGGTCTTCAAGATTGTTGTGCAGCCGTGGCAATTTTGCATGGCTTATAATGCCATCCTTCTTCCCTTAATGACACATGGCAAGCTCGTGGAAATTTCCTCCTTTCCAAGTACGTGTAGCTTCCTCCTTAAGATACTATGCACTTGGCCATCAAGCAAAAATTTGGCTATAAATAGATGTGAGAGCTAGGAATGAAAGCAAGAGAGGGAGCTGAGTGGCGTGAAGAAAGAAAGAAAGGAAGAGAAAAATAAGGAGAAAAAGAGAAAGAAAAATAGAAAGACAAGGAGACCTAATTAGAGAAAGTGCTTTAAAAAGAGGCTCTTCAAGAGCTAGTTTTAATTTGCAATTTTGTATATTTTGTTTTGGTTGCATGTATATTATTGCCATTTATGCTGTAGTTAGGCATGAGAATATGTAATATCCTTACTCAATTATTTTTCCATGATCATGTGTGAAATAGTTACAGTTTACAGTTTACAGCTACTCAGTTTTGTAAGGTATTATTCTCATTTGCTTGTTTTGCATGCACAGTTTTTACCATGCATTATATACTAATTGTGATTATGGCTACTGAGATTTCCCCAAATCTCACCCCCCTCTTTCCATGTCCCCCCATAGGACCTGACACTTCTAGAGGAAAGGAAAAGCAAGCAGATCTCTAGTTAAGGCAAGGAGAACCTGGAATATTTTGGAGTTTATAGTTAAATAATGTATTTCGGTCTGTATGTATAAACTGCATAAGGAGCCTCGTTAGCTTAAAGACCTGCAAAGAAACCAAAAACATGAACTCTACTGCGAGAAGAAATCAGTATCTACTCCTAGAAAAATATGAATGCATGTGAACATGTTTTATTGCGGTAAATATTTCATCAGGTTATAACTTGAATTAGACCATGATATTTTCCAGTTTTGTAGTACACGTTCTAAGCTTTAAATCAAGTACTCATGCATAATTTTTGGACGTGTAGATTAGGAGATATGAATTTTACAAGTTAGGCGTAAATACTGAAATTTCCTGCGAAAATTCTACTAAGTTTGGAAAATATAAGAAGGATTTTCAAGGATAATGGGACCAAATTAAGTCAAGATTATATCATCATTATAAAGAATATTTCAAGAGCTAAATTTTGAGCTTTGAACCACTATTTTTGAGTTTAGAAATAAATAAATATAAATTTTCAAAGTTAGAAGCCCAAGTAAGAAATTTGAGAAAAGTTTTTAGTTTATGTCATTCTTGGGTCTTCTAAATAGCTTTAGTGGTTCAAACTCAATCAAAGGGCTCTAAAGAATGTCCCTAGAGTAAGGTGTTACATTCTCTAAGTCAACAATATTAGAATATGAAGAAGAATCAGACCTACCTAAAGGCATCTTTCTCCTCCAATAACTTTAAGTTGAACTCCCAATTTCCCCTTTTTTTACTCCACACGCACAATAGCACACACATATGCAAAGTTAGAAGGAAAAACAGAGGAGAGCTGATTCTCATAGCAAAATAGATGAAGGGGAAGAGGAACCCAACATTCTCAGCACCCAAACCGCGGCAGACGGAACTTTCATATACACCGACAATGACGACGGGAATAGAGAAGAAAGACTAGGTAGGAAGCAAGCACACATGGTTTTTCTGTTTTCCCGAAGCTTCTCCAGTTTTCACTTTAAAATATACATGAAAGTGTAAAATAAATAAATAAATAAATAATCTGACGGGTATTTTGGTAATTGGATTGTTATGATAGAATGAAAAAAAAAGTCCCCTTTTAACAAGCACCAAGAATAGACAGATGGTGTGTTGCTTGGTCATATTTTGATATTGGAATTTTGGATGATAGATATTTGGTTCGTAAAGATGTTGGGCTTAAGATTTGGGTTGATGAGTGTTCTTTAAATCCTTTTGATTCAGACCATGTTCCTTCTATGCCTTTTTTTTGCTAAATAGGTTTGAGAAATCAGAACTTCTTGGGATCATTCCAATGATGTTGAACCAAATCAGTGTGATAAGAAAGCATCTCTTGTGGCCATGGTTTCATCTTCATCTCCTTGTTCTTCTTTAACCAGGAAGCATAAACGAGAAGAACTTTATAAGTTCAGTTAGAAGCATTCCAGACTAGTTCGTTCAGAAACTAGCCAATGTACATTGCTCCTTTGTTGAGCTCTTGTATTGGTACTTCTAGCAAATGTTTTGCTCACCAACGGAGGATTCCATCTAATGAGGACATTCAATCATCTTTCTCTTCATTGCATTTTAGAAGATTGTTCTATTACTTCAATATAAAATGTCATCTTTATCATATCTGAAAAGCTTTAAATCTAGTCAGCATTTTACTACCAAACTTGAGCAACGTCGTGCCGCTATACTTTGGACACCTCTTTCTCTACATGATCTTATAAGAAGGAAAATAATATGTCAATGGAACGATGATCATCCTGTTGATCTGGGTTCCGACGGAGCTTCTGCCAAAAAGCCACTTAGAGGTCTATCATATAGTGCTGCAGTATTTTATAATGATTAATTATGCGTCTTCTGTCTTTGTTCTTCTTGTTATAGAATCTGAATTCCAACATAGAATCATGATCACATTTTACATTGATGGAATTTTTGAGTTCTACAAATGTCATTATAGTCTTTATGGGACTTCCGACTTAGTGTTGGATTTAAGTCATTTTCTTTCAAACCCTCTTTGGGTAGATGATCGTTTTTCCTCTCATGAGAATGAAGTTAGTGGTATAATCTTCATCAACTTTAGGTTGATGGCTTTATCTATATACGAATTGCAGCACAATGATTTTTTAGATGGTGTATTGCTTGGTCATCTTCTGATATTGGAATTTTGGCTTCATGCTTGTGTTTGTAAACAATTGTAGTTTGTCTATAGGTTAGTTGTTAAGTACCATGAGTGTGTTGTTAGTTCCTATGTAAGTGTCTTAATGTAGCCTTCTTTAATATTTAATATATTTGATCATTATACGAAAAAAGAATGGACAGAAGACCTCATGGATAACAACATATATAATTCCCATTTGTCTTCAAGTTTCATTTTCTTGATTCAACCTAAAATTTTATATTTAACATGATATGATAAGAAACTAATTTACCTCGCAGAGATCCCATAATTTCATATTTATAAAACTATTTTATTTAAATTTCTAGGTCATTACATATCCCATCCACAAATCCTTGTCAATATGAAACTATTTTAAAATTTAATTTGTTATTTTACCACAAAGAACTCCGCCTATGTTTATAGCTGGTCTCAAACCCGGGTGTAAAAGGGTTGTGCTAGGCTCCAACAACCAACGTAAATCCCTGTCGAATCTTATAAACATAGATCAACGAAAAAATTGTGTCAATGCTAGATCATTGCATGTAAGTAACATATTGTATGGCTCAGGTACATTAAGAAGTAGGCGAAAGACGCTGAACTGTGTCCAAATATAGTTTTAATTGAGCAAGGGATACCTTAGAGGTCATTGGCTACAAGTGACATGTTGTATGGCTCAAGTATAGTTAGAAGCAATGTAATCAAACATGGACCGGACACTGACCTGATCAATGTAGTGGGTCAAGTGCTAGTAGGCCAGCCCAGTAGAAATAAAAAAAATAAAATAAAATCTCATCACACCTTCCGAAATTATAAACAATAAATTTCATTTCATCATCTTGAATCACTATAAAAAATTATTCAACTATCCAACCTTCTTTAAAATTGGTATGACAAATTGATATCATATTATATTGTCGATGCCACCCAATGACACCAAAATTATTGGTCACTAGTCAGTACCTATTCATCATATCAAAATAGATGTATGTTAACAAAATAAAAAATTTTCACCTACTACAATTTGATCTTTAGACTGATAATCCTAAATGCCAAAATTATCAGATCGGTAATAATTAAAATAATATAAATCAATAAAAATATATTGTAACATTTATATTTTAATTATAGGAAAGTTTAAAATGCATATTCATATTTTGTGAAATTCTTTCTTAATTTTATACAATTTTCATTTTTTATTCAATTTCTTTAAACTCTCATATTCAAGTTTGTCTTTCTTCTCCTCTTTCATCTTCTCTCCTGTCTCTCCCACGTAAAGTGCCTCTTTTCTCTCAACAATTAACACTTTAACACTCAACACTCAAAAGTCTCACGCATCACGGAGACACAAGCCAATAAGTCGGCTTTCCGTCTTTCCTCTCTTTCTTCTTTCATGAGGCTAGCAGCAAATATCGCAGCAGTCATGGCTTCTTTGGTGAGTTATGACAGTGAGAAAGTAGTACCAATGTCCGAGCAACTTGTAGATCTCTGATCCCACTAATTTTGTGTTTCTTTTCGATTAACACCATCACGTTTCTCCTCTCCTTCCATTAGGTTCATTTCTCCATCATCTTTTTTATCTTTCCTTCTTCAGTTCTTCAACTTCCCTATCTAGATGTGTGGATCTTAGCAAGAAAAGATTCAACTCGATCAACTCGCCTCACTCGACGAGTTACCCAAGTTAGTCCTGTGTCAACTGTAACACCCCAAATTTTAGGAAAAAAAAAATAATAAGGAATTATTTAAGATTTAGGAAATATTATTAAAATATTAAAAAGCATTAAAAATAAATTTATGGTGTTTTAGGCATTTTTAATAATTTTAAGGCTTATTTTATTTAAGAAACAAAAAAGAATTAATTAGAAGATAAAACGTAATTTTGAGGGAAAATGGATAACAAGGATATAGTTGAGATTTTAGAAATGTATTTAGAAATTAAAAAGCCTTATAAATAAATTTATGAGGCCAGGTGTATTTTTAATATTTTTTTTAAAGTTTATTTTCTTTATTAGCTCAAGGAAAATAGTTAGAAGATAAATTTAAATAAGGGAATATTTAGAATCTTTGGGTATTGGTTAGTAATTAAAAAGTCTTATAAATAAATTTAGAAGTTAAAACATATCTAGAGGAATTATTTTGGGGACAGATTTAGGTCTATTTCTAAATGATAATGATAAATAAAATTATGATTTAAGAGGAAAATAGAAAATAGGAAATGAAAAGGACAATATCTGCCCCTAGTTGAAAATATCCTCAATTAAAAAGGGAAGGGCAGGATAGTAAAATATCCATAAAACAAAATATCATTCCTCTCTTTAAATACTACCCACACACGTGTTGATTTCTTATCCTTCTCTAATTTATTTTTCTTTTCTCTGCCTCCCTCTCTCCACGTATATACACACACAATTAAAAAAAAAAACAAAAGCATATACTCCCTCTCACCCGAAGAAACACACACACACCCTCAGTTCACCACACACCCTCACTCTCTTCTCTCTGGTCCTGTGAAGTGGCGACGGCAGATGGCCCAAGTCGACGGCGAACGGCGGCGTATCACGGCGGGAAGCATTCAAGAAGGCTAGTATCGTTCTTAGGTAAGCTATTTCCCCTTATTTCCTTCTCTTTTTACTGCGATTTTGAGTACTGATTTGAGGATTGAAGTGAAATAGGTTCAGAATTTTTGAAATTTCTCTTCCCCTGCTACTGTTCATCCGTCGGGAATTTTGGGATTCTTGGGTATTGGTTGTTTTAAAACTTAATTACTCACGATTTCTTGCAATTTTAAGCCTATGGAACGATTTGAATGACTGATTTTGAAGTTAGGAAATTGTTGGAGCAATTCTTCTTCTCCCCTGTTTCGTTGGATCCGTTCGGCCAAGAAAGGGAAAAATTTCTGGAATGAGATACAGATTAATTGGGAGCTTGAAATGGGTATTTTGAATGTGTGGATTGATGAATTCTTGGTTGCTTGATTTGTTGTTCAAAGTTCCCTGTCTTCCCTCTGCTCTGGCCGAACTCAAGCCTCTCTTGTGGTAGCAGTTTATTTCATATAATATTTAATTACAGCGCATTACATGCATAAATTTCATAATATCTGTAGCAATGGTAATTTTATTCCTTAGAGGTTATGAGGGGAGTACTCCAAGGCTTAGGTGGGTCGCTCCCCCTTTGCCAGAAGTTATGAAATCCTGTTGCAGGTAGAGGTACCACCACTATTTAATGAATATATCGTTAGTAGTGGTTGGTAGAGGTTATAAGGATAAAGATTATTCATATTGTGAAGATTTATGATTTATTATGCATGAACTCATATGAAAGAAACTGCTATTGGGATTACCAATCTCACCCCCATCCCCAAACATTTTTCAGTAACGCAGGATTTGGAAGAATCTAGCTGGGAGATAGTGTGATGATTAAGATGAGGCAAATGCTAGAGGAGGGCTAGATGAAGAAATTAAGTTTTATAATTTGAAAAGTAAGATTATTGTATATGATGTAAAATTAAATTATTAGTAGAAAATATGGAAAATAGAATTATACAAATTTATTAAGAGATTTAAATTTCTCAAGTATTATGAATTAAGAATAGTTACCCTGAGAAGGTTAACATACTTTTAATTGAGTTATTAACCACTTTATTTTATAAAGAATTTTAAGTAGCTCTAATTTGTTCGAAAAGCCCATTCCAACCAACAAAAGGTTGGTAGAATGTTTTAAAAAAAATTTAAATTTATTCGTATTTTTGGGCTTTTGACATTAAAAAGTGGTTATAATTCAATTAAAAATTGCTATAATATAATAGAAATTTCCAAACGTTACATCAACTATGTCAAGGCCGAGCTAGTAGGACCCAGAGTCAGGGGTGCAACCGGATTGGCAAGGTGGCTGAGTTAGTGAGTTCCGGTCAACCTGGCTCGTCTAACCTAGGTTTAATAACCGTAGTTAGAAGTGAGCGAGAGCTGCTACATATTCGTATAGATGCATTGTTGAATGAACAAAGGCTATCGCACTATTTTGGATGGAGGCAACTAAAGAAGCTAATTCATAAGAGAAAAATCAAATTTGGTATGTGGAACATTGGAACACTGAATGATAAGTATTGTGACGTGGCAGGAGTAATGACATTTCGTAAGATTAATATACTGTGACTCCTAGAAACTAGATGGGTTTGAGAAAGACTTAAGAAATCAATGGCTCAAAGTTTTGGTACAGGAGAAAGGTAAATGGAAGGAATGGTGTGGTGGAAGTTAAGCAGATTGAGGATCGAATTATTGTTAACCTCATGAAATTCTGCCATTTTAGCACATTTTCCTATAGTTCTTACACTTTTTGGGTGGATTTATACATATTTTGATGTACACATGATAGGAAAATGTGCCAAGTTGATATTTGGGTTAAAGTCATTGACTTCTTGATTTAAATGTGAATATTTTACCCTCTTTTTATCAACTTTGGCTTTTGAAGATTTCATTGCTTGTTAGGTGGTTGATGAGAGTACTGGCTATTACCCAAGAGGGGGGGTGAATTGGCTGACCGAATAAAAACTTTCAATGCTTCTCTTTCTAAAGTATAATGAAGGCAAGCTTTTCAAAACTATTAAATGCACAAGAGATATATATATAATGCATATATGCTGGCAACTAAAGAGGTTGGGGAAGAGATAATGCCCACAGAATTTATCCTGGTTCGGTCAACCCAGACCTACATCTAGTCCTCAGGCTCCACCTGAGATTTCCACTATCCTCTTGTTTAAAAACGGGCACAAGAGAAGCCTACCACAGGTTTTACGAACACAGGTTCACCTGCCAACCTTTACAGAGTTTTAGAATTTCTCTAAACACTCTCCCTTGCCACCTGTAAGGTTACCACCCTGTTCCTAAAGCACCAAGCTTTGGAACAACCTCAAACAGTAGAGGATTTTAACAATAAGGTTCACTCAATGAACGGATTGTGATAAACACTTAAGTACAGAGTAATGTATGATAAAGAAATACAAATTCTAGAGCTTAAAGATTTGATCTATGGTTGCTCTAGCTCTTCTTTTCTAATGCGCTCATCTCATCATTTCTGGGCTCACTTAGTTTTGCTCTCAATCAGTGTAATCTGCAATTCTGCATAAAGCCCCGCTCCATCGTTGTTTTTCGTAAATGCGTTGTGTGTGCATCATTTGTTCCAGATGTCTTCAAGTCTTTATATAGAGTTTGATAAATTTCTGTCCGTTGGAGTCTTGAAGAACTAGCCGTTGATAATTTGCTTCAATTAATCTTGCAGAGGATAAGACAAGAGAGGCAGAGACTGTGAGTAACGTTATCCTGCTGCTACCTGCTACTGTACTTGCATGTCAGCTTTTTCAGTAGTGCTAGTATGATTTGCTATCGCTAACTTCATAGTGTAAGTCCTGCACTTGAGCTGTTAGCTGAACAAATAATCATTTATTGCACAGAAGATGCTATCGCAACCTTAGTCTGTTAGCTCAATGAGATAGAGACAATTAATATATGTTATATTGAAAGCATTCTCTATCGATAGACAAGAGCATTATAGCTAATACATCCCTTGAGATCAATGCTTAGTGTTCTAGCAATATCATACCAACAAATATTTTACTATCGATAGCTAATCCAATTATCGCTAGTTGCTTGATTGCTTATTAGCCTTAAGGATACAGATACAAGTATTCAGAGGTATTTCAAGGTATCCTATTATCGATAGCTAAACTTCTTAGCGCTAGCAACAATGTTAGCTCATTTGACACTAGCTATCTGAATGATTATTATCTGAAGCACTTTTGTTATGATAGCTTAACCTGCTATCGCTAGCTGATTTCATTAGTTCAAGGACTTAGTTTATTTTTCTGCTAGCTGAGTTATCAATGAGCTTCTAGCGATAGATTCTTTCTTTAGCGATAGTGAATAACTTAGCGATAGATATCAGCTTTGTTATTTCTAAGTCTTCACTTGCTATGGCTCTTTGTCTATTAGCGATAGGCTCTAACTCTAGCGATAGTGTTCTGTTACCTATTAGATTTCACTCGATTAATTCAGAAGTAACTTATGCTTATGTTTTCTATGGGTCAATCTTCATCAAAACTTAAGATTCTAACAGTTGAAGCCAATCAATTAAGCCACATTTGAGTTGCATTTGAAGTTAAAATCAAGGAGCAAGAAGTGGAAAAGAAGATTTAGAGTAACCAAGAAAGCTAAAAAAAGAGCCTACAGAAAGTTATTAGCCGCAGCCAAAAGCACAAGCAAAAATTTCTGGCGGCAACCAAGCCCAGAAAATTCCAAGCAGAGAGTTATTGGCCACAGCCAACCAGTTCAAGCAAGAATTTTGGCCGTAGCCAAAATGCTGACAGAGTGTGAACAATGTTAACTTCAGCTCAAAAATTAGGTTTCAAAACACCCCAAACTCATACTGAAACACATTCTTTTGACTTGGGACTTCTTTGGGGGATACTTAGGAGCATTTCTAAGATAGGGCTTGAGGATTTTCAAGAAGACTCAAGTGGAGATTGAAGATTTGAATAAATTCAACCTTATTTCCCTAAGTTTTTCTTATTCTTCTCTCTTTCTTCTCTAAAATTTCTGCCATGGCTGTCTTCATTTTCCATATTTGTGTTTTTAACTCCATGAGTGGCTAAACTTCTATTCTAGGATTATTTTGAACCTTTGTATGGATTAAGACTTGATTATTTCTCTATTTTGGTAGTTAATGATATATATGTATAGATTTTTTTCTTCTCTTCATGCTTCTAAGTGTTTGGCCACCATTTAGTTTGATTTGTTCATGTAGGTTTGACTTGAGAGTGCTAATCCATGTGTAAAGAACTTGGTTGAAATCATGGTAAATGGAAATTTTGTTGGTAAAATAGAGATATCTTTACTAACATTGCATTGTCACATTAGGGTTGGTTTTCAAAGGGGATTTTCATTATTTGTAGCAAGAGAATGTGCATTTTAATGAAAAGATAAACTTGATTTTGGCTTGAGAGAGTTTAGTGACAAATCTCTGATTTGTAATGCTTTTATATGCCTAATTTGAGGCAATTAACATGATTGAGATGAGATATTGGTCCAATAATGCTTAATGTAGAACTTAGACTCTTAGGTGAAATTAGTGTTAGATTAGGGTTAATTAGCCATAATTGTAGATTAATTTGTATGAATTGGTTTATAGGGCTATTTGATCCTTGTTTAGTCTTGTTTCCAGTTGCAGGGTTGTTCAGGACCAAAAGATCGGACACGGGATGAAGAAGAAGGCCAAACTAAGGAGCAGAAGAAACTGGATTTCACCGTGGCGAGGGTCCACAATGTAAATGGCAAAATGCACAAGAGGGGGGTGAATTGTACTTTCCAAAAATTAAACTTGAAACACAAAGACAATCCTATATACTGGTTTGGCCAAACACTGCCTACGTCCAGTTCTCCAACTCCTCATTGGGTTCCACTAACCACAGTTTTACAAAACAGGTTCACCTGTCAACCTTTACAAGACAGAGTTTTAGATACCTCTAAACACTCCCCCTTACATGTTGTAAGACTACAACCTTGTTCTAAAGTCCCAGACTTAAGAACAACCTCAAACAATAGAGGATTTCAATAAATGAGTTCACTTAATGAACAGATTTTGATAATCACTGAAGTACAGAATAATCTCACTAAGAGTAATAAAGTTTTGAGCAGTGAGTAGATGAGAAATAATCAATGCTTGTTCGTCAGTTTGTTCTTTGCTTCATAAATGCTCAAGACTTGGTTTTTATATCTCTTCTTAGTTTCCTTTTTTTTCTTTCAGCTTCATCAGCCCGTTTGAATATGTTCGTTGGAAGCTCCTAGCCGTTGGCATTTAATGCTGGTCTTCATCTCAGTCATCTTTCTTCTCTTACTTCATTTAATTCTTGCAGAAGATGAGCTATGAGAGATAGGGACTGTGATTACCAACTATCTGCAACATTGTACTTGTGTAGCAGCTTTTTCAGTAGCGCTAGCATCTCATGCTATCGCTAGCTTCATAGAGTGAGTCCTGCACTTAGCCATTAGCTAAACAAGTATTCATGTGAAGCATAGCAGGTTTTATCGCTAGTAGGATTCATTATCTCAGTGTAGAAAGAATATTAGCTATCAGAATGTCTAAGTTATATCAGCAAGTGATTTCATTATCGATAGCTAAACTCATTATCGCTAGTAGTCATGTTGATGATATGTTATCAACTCTACATAGTAACTTATATGAATATCTAAGTGTTTTGCTATCGCTATCTATTCATGCTATCGCTAGTGGCTATGTCTTTTGTCTGTTATGAGACCTTAGCGATAGAGATATGTTTTAGAGATAGTGGTCTTTTGGTCTTAGCTTTAGACTAACCCAAACTATTATATTTGCGATAGTGAAGTTCTTAGCGATAGGAATATTTGTCAAAGTTTATTGCCAAGACTTCATTAGCTATTATTATTCTTATCTCTTCACTTGTTAGCGATAGGCTCTTAATCTAGCGATAGTATATCAATTATCCCTAGAACCTGATCAACGTTTAGATAACTTATATTTTTCCTTCGTCATTTCCCTTGATTCTATTAGAATCTTAAGTTTTGATGAGGACTGGCCCATAGATAACATAAGTAAAATAAGTGTAAGTTACCTTTGAATTAAACAAGTAAAATCTGATAGGTAACAGATCACTATCGCTAGAGTAAAGATATATCGCTAATGAAAGGCTCAACTATAGCAGATGGAAACTTAGCATAACATTAAAATAAAAATCTTTATCGCTAAGTGTATCCCTATCGCTAATAGATACAAAGGAATAGTAAATGAAGACTTAGAAATATCAAAGTTAATATCTATTACTAAGTCCTTCTCTATCGCTAAGAAATTTCCTATCGCTAGACTCTGTCTCTAACGCTAAGGCCCTCAGATAACATGAATAAATACTTAAGGGGAAGAATGTTAGATCAGTTAACATAGTTAGCTAGTGATAACAGATTTAGCTATCAATAACAGGATACCTGAAATAACTTAGAATATTCAGCTAGCTCAGTATCCTTAAGCTAATAAGCAAACAAGTAACTAGCGATAATGGGATTAGCTATCGATAGAAGAATGCTTATTAAGATGACATAGCTAGTACTCTGAACATTGAACCAAAAAGAATATGCTAGCAATAATGACTCATGTCTATCTATAAGAGAATGCTTTGAAATTCCTTAGATATTATCTCTATCTTTTTGAGCTAATGGACTAAGCTTGCAATAACATCTGCTGTGCCTTACATGTTTACTTGTTTAGCTAACACCTCAAGTGCAAGAATTATACTATGCAGTTAGCGATAGCAAAGCATGCTAGCGCTACCAAAAAAGCTGCTATACAAGTATAGTTGTTGAAAACGTTCAGAACGTGCAGTCTATTCATGAACAGTTGAAACTAGATCAGAAGTTTGAATTAGATGAAGAATAACATTTATTGCCAACGGCTATGAACCTCCAACGTCTATATTCAAACGGCCACATGAAGCTGAAAGAAAAGGCAAGCTGTGAAGATATAAATAGATCAAGATTTGCTTCCATAAGTGTAACGAAGACAACGATGAAACGGGGCTTTATGGAGAACTGTTTATTACACTGATTAAGAAGAAAATCTAGTGAGCCCAGAAATGAGGAAAGAATGTTGAGTCAAGTAAATTAGAAAAAGAGAGCTAGAGCACATTGTTTAGATTGTTAAGCTCTAATTTGTTTTTCATCATACATTCCTCTGTACTTAAGTGATTATCACAATCTGTTCATTAAGTGAACCTATTATCTGAAATCCTCTATTGTTTGAGGTTGTTCTAAAGCTTGGTGCTTTAAGAACATGGTTGTAACCTTACGGGTTGTAAGGGGGAGTGTTTAGAGAAAATTCTAAAACTCTATGAAAAGGTTGGCAGGTGATCTCGTGTTGTAAAACCTGTGGTAAAGGCTTCACAAGTGCCCGGCTAAACTTGTGGGTTGTAAAGGCTTCTCTTGTGCCCGGTTTAAACAAGAGGGTAGTGGAAATCTCAGGTGGAGCCTGAGGACTGGATGTAGGTCTGGGTTGACCGAACCAGGATAAACTCTGTTTGCATTATCTCTTCCCTTAACTCTCTTAGTTTCAGCATATCAAATTTGTACATTCTTTAGTGCATTTCATGTTTTGAAATATTCTCAGTGATAAACCGAAAAGGATTTTAAAGATTGCCTTTATTGTGTTTCTAGAAAAGAGAAGATTTGAAAAGAGTTTAAAGTTTATCCCATCACCTGATCCCCCCCCCCCTCTTGGGTAACAGCCAGCACTAACATTTGCATTTCATGATGTACAACATTCTATTATTTGCCATTATTGTGGAAAATCTGGTCATATTTCTCACACATGTAGCATTAGAAGAAATTCAAATGTGAGAAATAAATTTGTTTGGGTTCCAAAAGGACATGTAAGGTCCAAGGCTAACAATGAAGGACCCAAGTACAAATGGGTACCAAAATGTCCATCTAGTGCTTTATGTGTGCAGACTGTTGATTCAAGGAGAAATGGACATTATGATGTAGAAGCCAGAAAGAAGAATCCAAGAGTTTCTCATGCTTCAAGAAAAAGATTCATAGAACCTAAATACAGAAGGAGAACTCATGGAAAAGTCACTGCTACATCTGGTTCAAATCATAAGAAGCAGTGGACAGTAACACGAAGAGTTTGTTCTACCTCAAGAATGAGCTACCACAAAGTACCATTCAATTACCTTGAGGAGAACAAGAGAAATAAAATTCCTTATGCATCAAGAAGAAGATTCTTGAATTCTATTTCACTAGAAAGATTTCTGCAACCAGGTGCTAAGTATATCAGAACTGTTTGGGTTAGCAAAAGCAACTCTTCAAGTACCTAAGGTAGAGGTATATCAAGGGTAAAATCTCCTACACTATTATTAGTAACATTTATTGAGATTTTACACTCTGAAACCTTAGGAATGAACATTGAATTGTATGTTGAAAGAAACTTACCAAAATACTTACAATGTTCATAAGAAAGACTTATATACATGCATATTGATTTGAAAAAGAATATATTTATATATATATCTTTGTGCATGTAGCCATGATTAATTCACTATGCTCAACTATCCTGAATTAATTGCATCTTTTGAAGCATGTGAATTATGCTGTTAATACCTACGAACTAACCATGAGCAGATCCATATGAATTTGGATACTGAAGAAAAGAAAAGAATTATAATTCTGTAGGATACAAGGAGAGAAAGATTCAAGACTACGATCTACATGGAAATTTACTCAAGTCTTGATGAGCTGAATTTCGTGCTTGGATTTTGGTGCTAGATCTGCAAAAGAAAACTGACATTATTCTGCCAAAATCAAGCTACTGCCTGGACAAATGCAGTTATGGTGATATCATTCTTATCCTATCTTATGCTTGAATGAATATAATTCTATTTGGATAATGAATGATTGTTTCCTTTCATTAGCAATCAATCTTTTACTGTCATGGAATATCTGTCAGATTGCTATATGACTGAAAAGTTGGAATTGTGTATAGTTTATCTGTTATGAAATCTATGAAATGCATGATTCAAATTTATTTAGATTTCAACTCAGCATATTTATAAAATTGTATTCACATATGTTGAAAAATATGTTCACTCCAGTTGCATTTAAATGGTTTTTGAAAATTGGAAGATAAAGTTGAAACTGTTTCAATTCATCCTCATAAGATGTTTTTCAAAAATGCATGAGTTATCAAATGTCAGAATTTGTCAAATTATGCTTATCAGTATCACATATCTATGCAATCAATTGGATCTGTTTTGTCTGTGTTCGCCGTGCCAAATCTCAAAATTATGCAGGACTGACCAATAGATAGTGAGAGTCACTATCGCTAGCTTATGCTGAACAGAGTTGTGTTTAAGCAAAGATTTCCATCAATGGGCTAAAGCATTATCGATAGCAAATGGAACTATCGATAGCTAGAAAGAGTAAGTGAAGTCTGAGCAACTGACTCAGCATGGAATCTTGCTTGCTAGCTAAAATCATTATCATTAGCGATAGCAATCCTCTCTGACAACGACTTGACTAGTAATTTGAAATAATGAGTATGAGCCTTATTATTCAAAAATTCTTGCTCTCATTCTGTTACTCAAATACTTCAATACTCACTATCATTTCTATGATTAGAGTAACTAGAGTCCTGTGTTTATATTCTGATCCTGAAAATTCCTATCATCTTGAACACAACTCTTAATAGTCAAGAAAAATTGCTATGCTATAGTAGATTCAATATCTGAAGCACAAAGCATTCACTCTCATGCTATTATCTGTATGACTTTGGATATCTCATCTGATCTTTAAAAATGCAGCATTATGACATATTTCCCTTATTATTGATTTCCATCATTTTTATCATAAGCATTGATTATTAAAGCATTTGAAACATGATTTTAAAGTTTTTAAATCTGCATCTCATTTATTCTTCATGATATCTTAAACCTATGCTGAGAAAGTTATTTATCAAATGTCTCTTATGCTTTATGAAATATATTTCTATTTGAATTTTCACATAAAAGCATAAGCAAATTGTTTCGAACCTTATCTTAGATTTCCTATACTTTTACTGAAAATGAATCATACTAATGATTTCAAAACAAGCTTGTATTTTGAGTATGATTCTATAGGTTATGAAAAAGGATTAAAGGCTATCATTAATTGAGCATTTCTATCCCTCATCCTTTATAGTTGATAAATATCATTTTGGGAAGAATTGCCACTTGCTATGAATTGGATTTATTTGCATAAGATTCAGGTCAATGACATCTTTTTAAATAAGGTTATTTTCTGTTAAAATGTCATTGATCAAGAAAAAGAATAGGAGCTATTGCGACTAATATTATGAGGACCCAAGGATGGGTACCAAATTGCCTGTCACAGGTTGCAGCTCTTATTAGCGATAGCAAGTTGTCTTCATGGTACTCAGCCATCGATAGCTTCATGGTCCATCAATCAAATGAGAAGCAGCTATAGATTGCAATCATTCTATCGATAGTCCAAAAGATCTAGCTTCAATGCCTGAAGAAGAAGAGAACCAGGGTCATCAAGCCAAAGCAATCAAGCTTACTATCCTATGAATTTTTGGTTTGATTTATCCATTGTGATCTCTGAGCTTTTATGCTATTCTAATTCTATTCTGCTTTCTGAAATTGATTTGCCTTCAGAATCTATGAACTAATCTCATATGCATCAAAATTTTGATTTCTTGATGAATAGATGTTGATGTCAAAATATATTGTTGTCACCTCTTTGCATGATTAATATCAAACTTACTCAATAGAAGTTGTTTGAAATGTCAAATCTTAAGTTTTGCAGCACTGACCCATCGATAGTAAGTTTCACTATCGCTAGCTGTATGCAGGACAAAAGCTGTTTGAGCAAAGATTTTCATCGCTAGCTAAAAGCGTTATCGATAGAAAAGTCAGCTATCGATAGATGAAAGGAGTAAGTGAACTGAAGTCTAAGTCACTTGCTAAGTGTGGGATCATGCCTACTAGCAATAGCAGCACTTACTAGCGATAGCAAGTCACTTAAAAAGCTCAGAATGCGAAACGATTAGTGAGTATTCGTCATTGATGGTAATCTCTGAAATTTATAAAATTAGGTCATTTGCATTCTGCATTCATTATTCATCTGCATTTTCTCTTCTACTCCAAACCTCTCTGAGCATTCAAGCCTACTCTCTCACTCAAAACCCTAAACCCTAAGAATGGCCAGAACCAAAGTTCCAAATGTGAGTGATGTTGAGGCAACCTCTAGCGCTAAACCCTCGTCTCAATCCGCTAGCAAGAGGTCCAGAACCCAGAAAACTGTATCATTCTCCAAAGAAGTGGTTGAATCAGGTTCCAAACGACAAAAGCGAACTACCTCTGATTTCCCTACTCAGAAGAACCCCTCGAAGCTCCAAGCACCCTCTTCACAAAACGAAAAACCCTAGATAGGGCTACAGTCTGGGTGGATTTGGAATATTTCAAGCAAAATGGTTTCGACTTGGATGCCTGGCTTTTACCCTACAAGAGATGGCTCAGTATTCAGAATGACTACAATGAGGAAGTACTGAGGTCATTTTACTCGAGCATGAAAGCCAAGCCGGAATACAAAAAATCAGAAATGATCAATATAATGTTTGAGGCTTCTGTAAGAGGAAGGGGCATCTCTTTTAACTGGTTAGCTATCAACAAAATTCTGGGGATATTTGAAGGAGAGTACAACAAGTGGTACACCCCTGAACCCTACTCCAAAGAGGAACTTAAGGGGATCTATGAGACTGACTCCAACAAGCCAGCCAACATGCTTGTGGTCAACAGAATCCTACACTACGTGTATACCAGAATAATGACTCACAAGGAAGGGAATTTCAGCAGCTTTCCCAAGATAGACAATCCCTGGCTGCCTAACTTAATCTCAAGGATCCCAATCAATCCTGGTCAACTGGTGTCTATGGAGCTCCACAGGTTTCTATCTGATAAATCAACTAAGGGCCATCTTCCCTATCCTCAACTGATGTCTTACATCTTGGAGTTCACAAAGATTAAATCTGTAGGGGAAAGAGATAACAAAAAGTGTAGACAGCTTACCATCTCCACACTCAGAAAAATGGGAATTCCTGTTAAAGCAGATGGTGCTGGTTCTATTTCTGAAGCTTCTCATGCTCCTTCTACATCAGCTCAGTCTCAGCCTATTGAAGAAGAGACTCTATCTCAAAGGACTCCTCCTGCTATCCTTCTGTTGTCAAGTCTTCCATTCCTTCAAAGGATGCAATCGAAGAAATCATCTTCAGGGTCTCTGCTGAATTCAATCTTGCCTTAGAAGCTCAGAAAGCAGAATTGATGAAGCCTATTCGAGAGCTACAGAATCAGGTGCAGAATTTGGAAGATAATCTATGCCTCGTCCCTGAATATGTCAAACAAAGGGGAACAGCTCCTCCTTCTGAAGGTACTTCATCATATCATCATTCCCCTCTCTGTTTTCACTCACCCTCTCCCCAACACTCACCTTCAACCCTTTTTAGTTCTTCTCTTCATCTCTCTAATTATCCATCTCCTCCCACCTTCAAACATCCTAGCCCTTCTCCTAGCAATAGCCACCATTCCCACACCAAATCACCTCCAAACACTCCTACCGCTAACCCTTCCCCTAGTGCTAGCCCACAAACACAAGCCTCACCCTCCTCAACAACCAAAGTCCCAACACCACAAGCATCACCTATCGCTAGCCATTTCCCTAGCGATAGCACCCATACTTCACCACCAATACAGCTAACCTCTATCGCTACCACCACCTCAAGCCCTCCTTCTCCTCCCATCTCTTCCCAAACTCCTAACCAACCCTCTTCACCTACCCCTGCCCATGATGATGACAAAAAGGGGGAGAAACAAAGAGAGAAAAATGTGGAGACGGCAGAAGAAGGCCTAGTGGAGGATACATCTGATGAGGAAGACAACGCCACAATCATTCCTCCTGATGATAATGAAGTGCAAGAGGAAGACATGAGTATGGCCATGGTTCTATATGAGGGGGAGTATCAACCAGTCTCTGTAAATCTGATTCCTCACTATATTCAACGAGCACAAGAGCTGCATGAGGAAGTTGAAGAATTTTTAGAAAGAACTGCTCAGTCTCAAAAGGAAAGAGAGGACAGAGATGCAGCAAGGGCAAAATCTGAAAAAGAGAAAGAAGTGGATCCTATTCAGACTACCTCCCAGAACCTGGAATCTAGTAGAAAAGAAAAAGTATCAGAGGTCCAGTTTGCTCCTAAGGGAACAAGGATCAAGAAAATTGCTCCTAACCCTCCAGAAAAGAAAATCAGGGCAACCAAAGGGATTGTGATTGAAGAACCCAAGTCAGCCCCCAAGTCATCAAAGAGGAAAGCAGTGTCAAAGGGGAAAGGAAAATCAGCTAAGCCTCCTCCTAAGAAGAAACAGAAACAGCAGACATATCTTGATAAGATATTAGAAGAGCTTAAGCCTCCCTCTCCTCCAAAGAAGAAGAAAGCTACTTGCTAAAAAGAAGAAAAAGGTTAAGGTTGAAGTTGATCCTGAATTCTTGGAAGAGCCTTCAACTGATTCTGGGAGAATAAGCAGTGAATCTGGAGATTATGAGTTAGACACATCAAACTGGAAGGATGATTCTGAGTCTGACTGAATTAAAGAGCCATGAATCATTCCCTGAAGCCATTCTCATATGCATCATACATAAACTGCACATTTACATTCTCAATTTTTGTTCTGAACATACTTATACTATTTGTTCTATACATGCATTACTATTCTTTTGTGTTCTGATATATGCTTATGCTGATATATATTTATGCTCTGAATGTGCTTTAATGTATATGCTTTACTTATGTTTTGTCATCATCAAAAAGGGGGAGAATGTTAGAATCTTAAGTTTTGATGAGGACTGGCCCATAGATAACATAAGTAAAATAAGTGTAAGTTACCTTTGAATTAAACAAGTAAAATCTTATAGGTAACATATCACTATTGCTAGAGTAAAGATATATCGCTAATAAAAGGCTCAACTATAGCAGATGGAAACTTAGCAGAACATTAAAATAAAAATCTTTATCGCTAAGTGTATCCCTATCACTAATAGATACAAAGGAATAGCAAATGAAGACTTAGAAATATCAAAGTTAATATCTATCACTAAGTCCTTCTCTATCGCTAAGAAATTTCTTATCGCTAGACTCTGTCTCTATCGCTAAGGCCCTCAGATAACATGAATAAATACTTAAGGGGAAGAATGTTAGATCAGTTAACATAGTTAGCTAGTGATAACAGATTTAGCTATCAATAACAGGATACCTGAAATAACTTAGAATATTCAGCTAGCTCAGTATCCTTAAGCTAATGAGCAAACAAGTAACTAGCGATAATGAGATTAGCTATCGATAGAAGAATTCTTATTAAGATGACATAGCTAGTACTCTGAACATTGAACCAAAAAGAATATGCTAGCAATAATGACTCATGTCTATCGATAAGAGAATGCTTTGAAATTCCTTAGATATTATCTCTATCTCTTTGAGCTAATGGACTAAGCTTGCAATAACATCTGCTGTGCCTTACATGTTTACTTGTTTAGCTAACACCTCAAGTGCAAGAATTATACTATGCAGTTAGCGATAGCAAAGCATACTAGCGCTACTGAAAAAGTTGCTATACAAGTAAAGTTGTTGAAAACGTTCAGAACGCGCAGTCTATTCATGAACAGTTGAAACTAGATCAGAAGTTTGAATTAGATGAAGAATAACATTTATTGCCAACGGCTATGAACCTCCAACGTCTATATTCAAACGGCCACATGAAGCTGAAAGAAAAGGCAAGCTGTGAAGATATAGATAAA
The DNA here is from genome assembly GCA_037074515.1 of Mimosa bimucronata. Taxonomy (NCBI): domain Eukaryota; kingdom Viridiplantae; phylum Streptophyta; class Magnoliopsida; order Fabales; family Fabaceae; genus Mimosa; species Mimosa bimucronata. The sequence continues at coordinate 13,148,099 of CM073446.1, forward strand.
TCAAGATTTGCTTCCATAAGTGTAACTAAGACAACGATGGAAGAGGGCTTTATGGAGAACTGTTTATTACACTGATTAAGAAGAAAATCTAGTGAGCCCAGAAATGAGGAAAGAATTTTGAGTCAAGTAAATTAGGAAAAGAGAGCTAGAGCACATTGTTTAGATTGTTAAGCTCTAATTTGTATTTCATCATACATTCCTCTGTACTTAAGTGACTATCACAATTTGTTCATTAAGTGAACCTATTATCTGAAATCCTCTATTGTTTGAGGTTGTTCTAAAGCTTGGTGCTTTAAGAACAGGGTTGTAACCTTACGGGTTGTAAGGGGGAGTGTTTAGAGAAAATTCTAAAACTCTGTGAAAAGGTTGGCAGGTGATCTCGTGTTGTAAAACCTGTGGTAAAGGCTTCACAAGTGCCCGGCTAAACTTGTGGGTTGTAAAGGCTTCTCTTGTGCCCGGTTTAAACAAGAGGGTAGTGGAAATCTCAGGTGGAGCCTGAGGACTGGATGTAGGTCTGGGTTGACCAAACCAGGATAAACTCTGTTTGCATTATCTCTTCCCTTAACTCTCTTAGTTTCAGCATATCAAATTTGTACACTCTTTAGTGCATTTCATGTTTTGAAATATTCTCAGTGATAAACCGAAAAGGATTTTAAAGATTGCCTTTATTGTGTTTCTAGAAAAGAGAAGATTTGAAAAGAGTTTAAAGTTTATCCCATCACCCGATTCACCCCCACTCTTGGGTGACAGCCAGCACTAACAGATTCTTATCTTAATTCTTTTCTGACTAAGTTATATTCTTATCTGTTCATTTTACTTATGCTATCTATAGGGTCCAGTCTTCATCAAAACTTAAGATTTCTAACATTCTCCCCCTTTTTGATGATGACAAAACATAAGTAAGATCATATATCAGATAAAATATGTTCAGAGCATATAAACAGTATAGCACAAACAAGTATATGTCATTTTAACTCTACAAAAGGAATTACATCTGTTGTGGTCATGTATGCTATATATGCAGAATGATTTTCAAAAACTAATGCACCCTCATTATTAAAATTGTCTCCGGAGGGATTGGCCATGAATTCTTCATCAGGGTAGTCAGAGATGGAAGAGTCTGAGTAGAAGAATCTGTCTTGTTGGAGTTTTTCTAGCTTAGCTTGCTTAGCCTTTTCTTTCTTAGTTCTTACTAGCTCAGCCTTGGCTTGCTCAGGATTTTCAGAAGGTTCAGTAATTGAAAGAGCTGTAGGTTCTTTAGCCTTATGAGTATGAAACCTTCTTTTGTATTTCCATACCCTTTTTTCTCGAGCAATTTCCTTTCTCCTCTTTTCTACTGCCCTTTCAGCAGCTTCCTCTGCTTCTCTCTCTCTATTCTTGCCCTCCTTCTTGCCTCAAAAGCAGCTTTCTTCTCAAGTGCCTCTTTATGCCTTCTCAAAGCCTCTTCAAGAGCTTTCTTGTTAGCAGCCTCCTTTTCAGCCCTTTTCTTTTCTTCTTTTTACATTATGCTAGGACGAGATGGAGCTACTTTCTTCATCTTCTGAGCCTTAAGAACCTCAGGAGTAGCCTTTGGAATGACCTTGAAGGATACTCCTTCTCTGGCTTTCCTCTTGCTCATTTTTGACGCATTTTTCTTGGCTTCAAGAACTAGCAACTTTTGAATTTTATCATGAAACTCATTTCCAGTGCTAGGCTTTTCTGCAGTTGATGTCTCCATATTATCTCCAGAAGGAATGATAGAGACAGGGATTGGATCAACAACACTTGGAGGAAACCCATATTTGTCTGCTATCTTAAAGGCTTCTGCAAACAGGTCTGTTTCTAGTGCTTTAGCAGACTGATCTTGAGGCTTATTGGAAGGTTGAGGGGGAGTTACATGATCCTCAGATGCCATGTAGCTTCTGGCTATCTCTCTGACAACTTCCTCAACCTCTTCAGCAACCATGGAAGCATCAATATCTTTCTTCCCCTTTTTGTCATAATCATGGCCAGGGATAAGAGTTGGGTCAAGGTTGGGAGTGGTGAGAAGGGTTGTGGTAGTGGCAAGTGAGAGAATGCTATCGCTAATAGAGGTATTAGCGATAGTAGCTATGTTGGTTGAGATGATTGGTGAAGGATGGTTAGCACTGGGAGAAGTATGAGGAATAGAAGAGGTTGGGATTTGAGTGTGGGGGCTAGCACTAGGAGATGGGTTAGCGATAGGAGATGTGTGAGTTTCAGGAGGTGTTGAAACTTGGGTGGTTTGTGGAGCTGGTCTGGGAGAGTGATGGCTATCGGTAGGAGAAGTGGTAGCGATAGGGGTTACTAGAGGGGTTGGAACTTTGTGCTGGGGGTTTGGAGAGAGGTGAGTGTGGAGAGGGGAATTTGGTGGACTGGGATGAGATGGAGTAGAGGAGTGACTTGGGGAGTTTAGGGGTGAGTGAGAATGATGAAGAGGAGAGTGAGGTGGTAATGATGTACCTTGAGGGGTTGATGCTCTTGGAAGACTCAGGCATTCTTCTAAATTTTTCACCTGAGCCTGAAGCTCCTGAATAGGCTTCAGTAGCTCTGCTTTATGTGCTTCCAAAGCAAAACTGAATTCTGCAGAGAGTCTGAAGACTATTTCCTCAACAGCTTTCATGGAGAAAATGGAGGATTTTGACGCGGCAGGAGGAGGAGGTGGAGCTCTTCTGGATTGAGCTTCTTCTTCAGTGGATGCAGGTTGAGCAGAGAAAACAGAGGCATGAGAAGCCTGAGACTGAGAACCAGAATGACCTCTGACTGCTCCAACTGGGATTCCCACCTTTTTCAGGGTGGAGGTGGTAACTTGTTTGCATTTCTTGTTCTATCCATCCCCTAAAGATTTGATCTTAGCATACTCCAGCATGTAAGATACGAACTGAGGGTAAAGTAGAGGAGCTTTGGTAGATTTGTCTGACAGAAATCTTAGCAACTCCATACTAATCACTTGGCCTGGATTGAGTGGGACTTTCTGAATGAGATTGGCCAACCATGGGTTGTCAATCTTTGCAAAGCTACTGAAATTCCTTGACTCGTGAGTCATAATCCTGGTATATACATAATGGAGGATCCGGTTGATCACAGGCATGTCTGTTGGTTTGTTGGATTGAGTCTCATAGATCTTTGCTAGCTCGTCTTCAGGATACTTTTAAGGCATGTACCATGTATTGTATTCTTCCCCTGAGATCCCAAGAATTTTGTTGAGAGATTGCCACCCAAAAGTAATACCCCTTCCTCTCACACTAGCTTCAAAGGTGACATCCACCAGCTTCCCCTTTTTATATTCTGGAATGGCTTTCAAAATCGAGTAGAAGGACCTTAGAACGTCTTCGTTGTAATCATTGTTTACATTGATCCAATTCTGGTAAGGAAGCAACCAGGCGTCTAAGGCAAAACCTTGTTGTTTGAAATACTCCAAATCTACCCATACAGCAGCCCTATCTAGGGTTCCTTTTTCTGCGAAGAAGGCGCTTGGAGGTGAAAGAGAGTCTGTCCGATAGGCAACATCAGAATGGTTTACCTTTTGATGCTTGGGGAGATTCTCAGGAAGTTCTTTAGAAAAGGAGACACTCTTTTGGGTACGAGACCTTTTGCTAGCTGATTTGAGAGATAGATTATCGCTAGGACTCTTTGAGACAGAGGGAACTTTGGTTCTGGCCATTTTAGGGTTTTGAGAACAAAAAGATTTGGAGGTGAATGCTTGAATGCTTCAGAGAGTGTTTAGAGTAGAAGAGAATGTGATTTTTCATGAATGAATGCAAATGCAAGTGATCTAGCTTTATAAGTTTAGGGTTTAGGGTTTTACCATTAGTGAAGTACATCAGCTAACGTTTCGTATTCTGATCTTTAGTGACTTGCTATCGCTAATATGAGTTGTTATCGCTAGTAGGCATGATTCCACGCTGAGCAAGTGACTTAGGCTTATCACTTACTCCTTCCTGCTATCGATAGCTGACTTTGCTATCGATAATGATCGTGGCTAGCGATGGCAATCTTTGCTCAATCCTTAGCTTTGCCCTGCATATGATAGCGATAGTGAACCTCACTATCGATAGGTCAGTCCTGCAAAACTTAAGATTTGGCACTCCGATGCCTAAGTTAGTGATTAATCTGTATGGATAAAATAAAATTGAATTGAGAATATTTCTGAAGTATTTATAACTCGTTTGGATTTACGATTCCTAATTCTCTTCTGATAAAGATAAACTGGGCTGGCTCAAGAGGTTTGGTAAAGATAATAGCAAGTTGCAAGTTTGTTGAGATGAACTCCACCTTGACATCTTTCTTTTGAACATGATCTCTCAGAAAGTGATGTCTCACATCAATATGCTTGGTTCTGGAATGATGAACTAAATTTTTGGCCAAGCTTATTGTGCTGGTGTTGTCACAGAGAATAGGCACTTCTGGGAATTCCAACCCCAGATCTCTAAGTTGATACTTAAGCCATAGAACTTGAGCACAACAACTTGCTGCTGTAATATATTCAGCCTCTGTAGATGAAAGGGAGACACAATTTTGCTTCTTACTGGCCCAAGAGACTAAACATCCACCAATGAATTGACATTAGCCACTTGTACTTTTTCTATCTGTTTTATAGCCTGCATGGTCAGAGTCAGAATAAGCAAGAAGGTACTCTTAACATCCATTTGATAAAGTTTAATATTTTTTATGGATGCAAAAGCTAGTAGAATCCTTATTGCTTCAATTCTTGCGACTGGAGCAAAAGTTTCTTCATAATCAATACCTTCTTCTTAGTTATATCCTTTGGCAACTAATCTGGCTTTATTTTTGACAATTTGACCAGATTCATCAAGTTTGTTTTTGAAAACCCATTTAGTACCAATGATAGGATAATTTCTTGGTCTAGGTACTAAATCCCAAACTTGATTCCTTTTAAATTGATTAAGTTCTTCCTGCATGGCAACTATCCAGTCACAATCAACAAGAGCTTCATCAACACACGTTGGTTCAATTTCAGAAATAAAGGCAGAAAATTCTATTTCATTTTGTAGTTGCCTTCTGGTTCTAACTCCTTTTGAAATTTCTCCAATTACTTGTTCAGGAGGATGATGCTTAAGATGTCTTAAGGAAGATTGAGGCTCATTAGCTTCATCTTGATCATCTTCAGCTTCATCTTCAGAACTCACTATCGATGGCTTTGGTGCTATCGATATGGAAGGTTTTGAAATGTTTGAATTTTGATTTTCAGTGTTTGTTATCGATGGCTCTAGGGCTATCGATAGTGATCGTTTTAAAACTTAAGAAAAATCTTCATCCTCATTATCACAGAGTTGTTTTTCTTGAGGAGTTTCATCAAACACTACATGCATTGATTCTTCAACAACTTGAGTTTTCTTATTATATACTCTATTTGCTTTACTCCTATTTGAATATCCTATGAATATACCGATATCAGATTTAGGATCAAACTTACCCAGATTTACCTTTCCACTGTTGTGGATGTAGCAGTTAGATCCAAAAATCCTCAGATGGCTGATATTTGGCTTTCTTCCTTTGTAAATCTCATATGGAGTCTTCTCAATCCCCTTCCTGATGTATGCTCTGTTTTAGATGTAACATGTTGTGCTCATTGCATCTGCCCAAAATATTTGAGGGACTTGTTTCTCATTCAGCATGCTTCTTGCCATTTCTGTGAGCACTCTATTCTTCCTCTCCACAACACCATTTTGTTGAGGAGTACGAGGGGCAGAGAAGTTGTGTTCAATACCACTATCATCACACAATTCCATGAACTCTTTGTTCTCAAATTCTCCTCCATGATCAGTTCTGATTGCAACAATCTTGAGACCTTTTTCATTCTGCAATTTCTTAGCAAGCACACAAAAAGCATCAAAAGTTTCATGTTTTGAGGAAAGAAACATAGTCCAAGTAAATCTTGAATAGTCATCCACAACTACAAGAGTGTATAGACTTCCACCTAGACTTTTCACTCTTGCAGGCCCAACCAGATCCATATGGATTAGTTCCAATGGCCTACTTGTGGAGACTGTCTTCTTGGTTTTAAATGAGGACTTTGTTTGTTTACCCCTTTGGCAAGATTCACAAATTAAATCATGTTTAGTTTTAAAACTAGGGATACCTATGACTAGTTCCATTTTAACAATATCAAGTTGAATAAAATTTACATGAGCTAGTCTCTTATGCCATAACCAACAGGTTTCATCATTTGAAATAAAACATTTTTCTTCAAGTTGTTGACATAAATCTAAAGTGTATAGATTACCATTTCTATTTGCTCTTAGTTTACACTTAAGATTAGTTTTGTTTAAATCTAAATCCTTTTTATCAACAATAAGGCATTCATTTGAATCAAAAATTACCCAGTTACCATGATCAGTGCTTTGGCTCACGCTCAGCAAATTATGGCACAGACCATCCACTAGGTACACATCCTTGACAGGACCAACTTCACCAATTCCAGTGATTTTTCCACTCTGATTTCCCCAAAGCTGACTTTGGCTCCTCCTTTTGTCACTAGATTGTTGAATTTGTTCTTGTCACCTGTCATATGCCTTGAGCATCCACTATCAATATACCATTTTCCTTTGTTGGATGCTTTAAGGCACACCTGCATAAATCAACCAGATTTAGGTACCCAAACTTTCTTGGGTCCTTTAGGATTAGTCTTTGCCTCTGAGTTTGAGAAAACTTTAGGCACATGAGTTCCTTTAGGAACCCACTTATATGACCCACTAATTCCATACTTCCTAGGATTGCAGGTAGATTGAGTATGTCCCTTCTTATTACAATAATTGCAAAAACTATAAGGTAAGGAATATTCTGAAGATTTTCTGAAATATTTTAAATATGGTTTCACTTTGGGTTCTTCCCATTTCCTTGAAGCTTTCTTTGTCTTATAGCCTATTCCTGTTTTGTTTCTAAAAGCTTTTTGATCTTTCAAAATTATGTTTAGCATTTCTGAGCCTCTTGTAAATTTTTCTAAAGCATTTGAAAGCTTCTCTTTGTCCTTCAACAAATTTTCATAGTTAGAACAACTGTCAAGCTTTGTTGGAAAATGATTTGCTATCGATGGAGGAGTTGCTATCGATAGCTCAATTATGGGAGCTTGTGCTAGCTGCTCTTCTATCGATAGTGCAGTAGGGATTTTTGATGCAGAAGAGGAAATATTTTTCTTGAGTTCTTTGTTTTCTTTTCTCAAACCTACAACTTCCTTAGCAAGCTTAGTTAGTTCAATATGCATTTCATTATACATGTTTTGAAGTTCAGAGTAAGTAGGTTCAGAATCATATACCTCAGTATCACTTAGTTCTTCTTGAGCAACAAGACAAAGATTTGCACTTTCTTCATGATCGCTAGCTTCCTCATCTGAGCTATCACCCCAGATGGATGATACATATGCTTTCTTTCTTCCAAAGGACTTCTCGTTCTTTTTCTCCTTTTCTTTGAATCTTTGGAGACTTGAACACTCTGCTTTGAAGTGGCCAAGCTTCTTGCATTCAAAGCATACAGGAGCTTTCTCTTTCTGAGAATCCTTTCTGAAGCTAGGACCTCCCCTTTGGAAACCTCCTCTTCTTTTGAAGAATTTCTTAAATTTTTTGACCATAAGAGCCATATCTTCATCATCACTATCCTCTTCATCTTTTTCAGAAACAGCAAGAGCAAGGGACTTCTTCTTAGGGTTTCCTTGAGCTTCCCTTTGGGCTATCAGAGTTGGCTCATATTCAGCAAGGCTGCCAAACAAGGCAGTGATGGATTTGGTTGATTCACCTTGCATCTCTTGGATGGCAATGACCTTCATAAGCCAATCACCCTTTAATATTTTCAGAATTTTGCTGACTTGTTCTTTCTCTAGAATTTTTCTTCCTAGTGCAGCAAGATTATTGATGAGATGAGTGAATCTGATCTCTAGATCTCTTATCTTTTCTCCATCAATCATTTCAAACTTGTGGAATTCTTCAATAAGCATTTCCACTCTTCCGTCTTTTACTCCTGAAGTTCCTTCATGAGCAATTTGCAAGGCCTCCCACATCTCCTTTGTCGTGTTTAAGTGGCTAATTCTGAAGAACTCAGTTTGGCTAAGAGCACTTTGGAACATGAGAATTGCCTTGCTATTTAACTCAACATCTGCAATGTCATCAGGAGTATATTCGTTTTCACTCTTTGGGTTGCCTAGAATATTTGTAGGCACAATATCCCCTTCTTCTATGATCTTCCATAGCCTATACCCATTAGCTTCAATATATATCTTCATTTTGAGTTTCCAGAAGGTATAATGCTTTCCATCAAAGCCAGGAGGTTTGTCGATGGAACTTCCTTCAGGCAAGATGTTCTCGTACGATGCCATTTTAGATCTTTACTTCTCAGATTCGTTGGAATTCAAAAGGAGAAGACCTGCTCTGATACCAAATGTAAATGGCAAAATGCACAAGAGGGGGGGTGAATTGTGCTTTCCAAAAATTAAACTTGAAACACAAAGACAATCCTTTATACTTGTTCGGCCAAACACTGCCTACGTCTAGTTCTCCAACTCCTCATTGGGTTCCACTAACCACAGGTTTTACAAAACAGGTTCACCTGCCAACCTTTACAAGATAGAGTTTTAGATACCTCTAAACACTCCCCCTTACAAGTTGTAAGACTACAACCCTGTTCTAAAGTCCCAGACTTAAGAACAACCTCAAACAATAGAGGATTTCAATTAATAAGTTCACTTAATGAACAGATTTTGATAGTCACTGAAGTACAGAATAATCTCACTAAGAGTAATAAAGTTTTGAGCAGTGAGTAGATGAGAAATAATCAATGCTTGTTCGTCAGTTTGTTCTCTGCTTCATAAATGCTCAAGACTTGGTTTTTATATCTCTTCTTACACTACTACAAAATACCCTTTCCATGTCACCAATTTATGTCTGATAATTAAAAATGTGACATTGAAAAAAAACGCGGTGGCATTTTTGTAAATAAGTTAGAAACTGGGGGGAAACAACGTCACATATTAATTAATATGTGACGTTGAAAGTTTCAGCGGGAGAGGGAAGAAGAAACTGAAAGCGGGAATTTTTTTTTAAGGGGGGAGGGGTTTTCAACGTCACACAATAAGTATGTGTGACGTTGAAACTCAAAACGACGTCACACAATCAAGGTGTGTGACGTCGTTTTGAGTTTCAACGTCACACATACTAATTGTGTGACGTTGAAACTTGACGAAATTTCGTTTTTTTTTTCTTTTTAAAGAGTTTCAACGTCACACAATAAGTATGTGTGACGTTGAAACTTGACAAGTTTTTTTTTATTCTTTAAGAGTTTCAACGTCACACATTAACTATGTGTGATGTTGAAACTCAAAACGACGTCACACACTTTGAGTGTGTGACGTCGTTTTATGTTTCAACGTCACACATAGTTAATGTGTGACGTTGAAAACCTCTCCCACCTTAAGAAAAAAAAATTCTGTGCGATTCGTCATAGAAAAGCTCAGCGCCCCCAGCTCCACCCTCCCCCCACCCAAAGCTTCGCCCAAAGCTCCCCCTCCCCCACCCAAAGCTTCGCCCAAAGCTCCCCCTCCCCCCACCCAAAGCTCCGCCCTCAACTCCCCCTCCCCCCACCCAAAGCTTCGCCCAAAGCTCCCCCTCCCCCCACCCAAAGCTCCGCCCTCAACTCCCCCTCCCCCCACCCAAAGCTCAGCGCCCCCAGCTCCACCCTCCCCACACCCAAAGCTCCGCCCCCAACTCCCCCTCCCCCCACCTGTAACACTCCAAATTTTAGAAAATAGGAAATAAGGATTTATTTAAGGTATTGGGAAGTCATTTAGGAATTAAAAAGTCTTATAAATTAATTTTGAAACAAAAATGTATCTGGGTAAATTATTTAGGGGATCAACTTGGATTAGTATTTTAATAGTGTAAGGTGGCTTAAACTGGACGGGTAATAAAAAAATATGGGGCAGAAATGTAAATTATGATAGTAATAGGGCAAAATGGGGTAAATTAAACCAATTTAATATTATATACTCCCTCCTTTCTTTCATCTGCGCATCACCACTCTTCCCTTCTCTCTCTATTTCATTTCCTCTCTCACTCTCTCTCTGTCCAGCGGCCACCGGTGGCGAAGCCGGCGTTTCACGGTGGAGGAAGGTCCGGGTGGTGCATGCAAGGTCCAATTCAAGCTCAGATGATTTCCTTCTCTCTATCTCTACCCATTTTTCGTCGGATTTGAGAGGAATTAGAGAGGAATCAGTTCGGGTTTAAGGTGAAATTGGGAACTTTAAACCAGTGAAATCGAAGCTTAGGCTTCGGTTAACACCATTTGTGAAGAATTTTGAGCAATAGAGCAACATTAATCAAGTTCTCAAAAATCCCCTTCGTCTGGCACTGTTCACCCGAGGCAATCTTGGTGATTTTTGGGTCTTCAATGCTTAAAAACTTAATTAAACATGTATTGGGGTACGATTATAAGTGTAGAGTGCAATGCATGTTGATTTTGCTGAGGTTTGAAGCTTTTAGGAATTTTGGGAGAATTTCTTTCTTTCCCCTGTTCAGTTGACCGACGGCAAAGAAGAGAGAAGATTGATGAGTAAATGAAGTAATGTTAGGATAGGACTAATGTATGAAATTGCATGTTAAATTTCTGGAGTTTTGAAACTTGTATTGATTTTGATATTTCTGTTCTATTTAACCCAATTTCTTCTCCTTCAATTTGAATTTCTGTTCTTTCCTCTGTTGAATTAATGTTCTGCGCATATGGAAAGGTTGATGAAATGGGTGTTTAATCATGTATGGTTGATTCTTGATTGAATGTGAAATTGTTCTTCTCCCTTTTTGCCTGCTCTGTTTCGGTCAGGGAGTTCAAATGGTGTGGTGAAAATATGATGGAGCATATACTTGATGTTTGCATGTTGAGTTTTGGGGAGATTTCTGAAACTCCCGATTCCTTCCTTGTTCAGGTCGATTCTTCTGATTTGTGCGTAGCTGTGGTCGTATGAAAATGATGATAGGATTAAGATAGAGTTTGTGTGTGAAGGTTTGAATTGAAAGAAAGCTTCCCAGACTTAATAATTCCGTTAATAGTGATTCATGATGATTTGGAACTTAAGCCTTGATGCTCTCTTTTTGTTATTGTTATTCTTTGGTTGGGCCTTTATTTTTTTATGATATGGAAGCCTATAAAGGTGCTGAAGAGTCACATGAAGTTTATTGTTATGATTAATTGCATGGAAGTTTGCTGCCCTGTTTTGTATTGGTTGTGATAGGGGTACTTTTGATGTTTGATGTCATGGGATCAGATATTGGAATTTGGAAGTGATAAATGAAACTTCACAAGTTTTCCTTTTGGATGTTATTGATAATTAAAATAATGATAGGAAGAGAATGTAACTAATATACGATCTTGTACGATGAATATAATGAAAGAAGGCCAGGGGAAAAGTAGTTGATTCGGCCCACTCATTGCAGAAGCTTTCTTTGTTTGATGTTTAAGTCTTTGAATTAATGCTCTAAAATTAAGTTAAAGAGTGTTTAATCTGAAATCTGAACCAAATAAGTTGTAAATAATTGTTGTGGAGTTTGGAATGAAGGAATCTGTATGGATTTAGTTTGATAAATGATGTTGGTATTTTAGTGTATAAATTGTTCTTGAAGAAAATTTGGGTGATGGGTTTAAATGGAACTATGTATAGATTGGTATGAGATTTAAAATATGATTTTGAAGTTCTAAGGTTAATTTAACTAGTGGATTAAGTTAAAATAAGTGATATTCATGGCTGTGTTATTCATTAAGAATTGGGGAAGAAGCCTGAATCAGTAAGATACATGATTTAGAGATGGAAAATATAATGGTAAAAGAAGCTTTGTGTGTTTCTGTGATTAGTTGAATGGATGACTATTATGAATACACATGAGTAATGTAAGCATGAGAAGGGTAAGGTTCACTTGGTTAAGGTGGAAGTTATGGCTTATGTGATTAAAGTTATGTGATGTGGTGATTTAGTGTTTTCCTTGCTGCCACGGTGAGGGAAGATTGAGAAGATGAATGGGATTGAGGAAATTAGAAATTAGAAATTGTTTGAGTTCTATTAAAAGAGCTTAGTGAAGATATAAGTTAATATTAATATTTGGTTGGGTTATTGATTTGTATTGTGATTGATTATTACAAGGTTCTTTAATTAAATTTGATTGCTTGGGCTTAAAAGAAATGATGATTTATATTGTTGATTGATTTACCCTTAAGATTTTGTAATAAATAGGAAGGAAGAATGTGTGTAAATATATACGTGTGTGATTGTGAATGTAATGTTAAAGTTAGAAATACTGCTTTTAGAAATATATTAAAAAGGGAAGGGTAGAAATAAATAATACTATAGGAACGAGAGAGACGCTTAGTATAAATATAGAAGTACATATATTAATTTACTCTTATTATAATATGATGTGTAGATAGGCTTTGATATTGGTATGAGTTCACCAAGACAGTGGGAAGTAAAGGATCTGGTTCAGGAAATAGCTCTGGTATCCAGGTAGTAGTTTAATTCATAATATAAATTTCTATATATAATTTTGTAATATCTATGGCATTTAAATGGGCATTATTCCTATGATGATATTTATGGAGTACTCCAAGGCCTAGGTGGGTCGCTCCCCCTTTGCTAGTTAAATTCCTATAACCGTGAGGGTTATTGAGTAGCTGTGAGGGCTACAATTAAATTCCTATAATCGTGAGGGTTATTGAGTAGCTGTGAGGGCTACAATTAAATTCCTATAACCGTGAGGGGTATTGAGTAGCTATGAGGGCTACAATTAAATTCCTAAAACCGTGAGGGTTATTGAGTAGCTTTGAGGGCTACAATTAAATTCCTATAACTGTGAGGGTTATTGAGTAGTTGTGAGGGCTACAATTAAATTCCTATAACCTTGAGGGTTATTGAGTAGCCGTGAGGGCTATTATTGGAAAATCCTGCAGTGATTGGGATAAAAGGATAAATGCTTTCATTATATGCACAGATTTATAAAGTTGATGTATAAGTATATATATAAGTGCACACATGATATGAAATAAACTGCTATTGAGATTTCCAATCTCACTGTTTTTTTCAAAACGTTTTCAGTATAGCAGAATGGGAGTAGCTAGCTGGGAAAGAAGTAAGGTAATGTGAAGGGGCAAGAATGCCTGCTTTGTCTTGTACCCTGTAGGTAGTTACTTTAGGAACCTATTTACCTGTGTATGTTGTATGATTAAATAATTAAGACAAGTTGGAAGCTTGTCTAGTAATTAATATATATATATATATGCATATGTAGATATACCCTTAATAAATAATAGAATTACATACCCATGTAAGAGGGTTATCAATCAAGATAACCCACCAATATATTAGTATAGTAAGAGAGGTGTAAATAGATAAATAGAACATAATTATAAAGAATATGTAAATATAGTGTAAGGGATTTGAATCCCCAAGCATTATAATTTGAGTTATTTTAATTGTTTTAATAACCACTCTATTTTATTGAAAGTTTAAAGATATTCCAATTGTTCCGAAAATCCCATTTGAAAGAAAGGAAATTTGATTTATACTTTGGAAAGAAAAAGTTTTAAATTTTTCGTATTTTTGGGCTTCTGGAATTAAGAAGTGGTTATAAATCAATTAAAATGCCATAATATAGTAGTAAAAATTTAGGTGTTACACCACCCATAGCTCTGCCCGGCCCCAGCTCCCCCTCCCCCCACCCTTAGCTCGCTCGGCCCCCAGCTATGTGAGTTTTTTTTTCGTTTCTAAGTTTCTTGTTCGTTTTTAATTTTTTTTTTGTCTTTTTTTCTATTCATGAAATCAGCTCTGTTTTCCTATTGGGTTCAGCAACATCAATCGTGCGATTCGTCATTATTTTTCTGCCTGTGGTAATGCTCTGAACTTCTTTGTTTTTTTATCAATTGTAAATCGTAAATGCTGCCATAGAATGTTTAATCGAAGGACTGAATTGGATTTGAATGTTTACATGTGAAAAGGGGGAAAAAGAGGTATTGCTGCTGTTACCTTGAAGTTGCTGCAAATCTTGCATACTTGCCAAACTGTTTTGTAAGTCTTCTAAATTGATTTGCTATTGGTTTTTGTGCTCAAATTGCTGCAAATTTGTTTGTCAAATTGATCTTTTTGCTGCTGAAATTGTCGTGAATTTTGCTGCATTATTGCTTGTTTCTCTAGTGCAATTTTATGTGCTGCTAAATGATGATTTGCTGCTGCATTTTGCGTGTTCTACTTGCTGGTTTTGCTGTTATAAATCACTTCAAATTACTACTGTATTAATTTACTGATTATAGAGCAATGTTTAATATCCATCAAAATAAGGTGAAATTATAGGTTTTGTAATCACTGAATGGTGTTGAATTAGTGATGGTATGATTGTGTATTTACTGGACTGAAATTGGATTGTAAATGTAATTTTTGGATGTCACATTTATAAGGGAAAACTCTGCCAAATTTTTTTAAAAAAATTGTATGAAGTGAAGTTAAATGCATAGCATGCCCATTTCTTCACAATGTAGTGAGATAAAGTTGACTAATTTGTTGGAAATGGCATAAGGTTAATAGAATGGATCATAGTTGGATGAATGCATTGAGAACCACTAAAGAGTATCAGATGGGTGTGGAAGAATTTATTGAATTTGCCAAGAGAAACGTGCCTAGTAAGAATGGCATGTATCTTTGCCCTTGTGTGAATTGTGCAAATGCTTATCGTAAGAGCGTTGATGACATAAGGGATCACCTTCTTTGTGATGGGATCAATCTCCGTTATAAGAAGTGTCTTTGGCATGGGGAATTGGGAAGTACCGTACATGCATGCCCGTCACAAAATGTAGAAGCAGCGGTGGATGATATTTGTGATGATGGAATGGACGACATGATCAATGCCATTAGGGCGGATTCGTTTTCTGTGGTACAAGAGTTTGACAAGTTGCGGAGTGTGCAGAGACACCGTTGTTCCCGGGGTGCACTAAGTATACTCGGTTGGGTGGGCGGACGTGGGTTTCTCCCAGATGCTTGAAGCTTTGAGTGATATGTTCCCGACAGGCAATGTGCTTCCGAAGCGGATGTACGAGGCTAGAAAAGTTCTAAGGAAGATGGGCATGGACTATAAGAAGATACACGCTTGCCCTAATGATTGCGTGTTATACAGGAAAGAGTATGAAGGCCTAAAAGAGTGTCCAAAATGTAATACTCCGAGGTACAAGCCGAGGAAGGATGCCGTTGGTGATGATGATGGATCAAAGAAAGGGGTACCTTTGAAGGTAATATGGTACCATCCAATTGTGCCACGGTTTAAACGCTTGTTTGCAAATGAGGCAGAAGCACAGAAACTGAGGTGGCATTGTGATGAGAAAATCTCCGATGGAAGATATCTCCGGCACCCTGCTGATTCTCCTCAATGGAAGAAGATAGATTCCATGTTTTCTGAATTTGGTGGTGAGCTGAGGAACCTTCGTCTCGGACTGTGTACTGATGGTTTCAACCCTTTCAAGAGTCTCAGTAGCACACATAATGCTTGGCCTGTTTTGCTGGTCATTTACAACCTGCCGCCTTGGTTGTGCACAAAGCGTAAGTATGTGATGATGTCAATGATGATTTCGGGTCCGAAACAGCCTGGTAACGATATCGATGTCTACTTGGCACCTTTGATTAAGGACTTGAAGATGTTGTGGGAGGAAGGCGTAGATGTGTTTGATGCGTACAGGCAGGAGACATTCAAGTTGCGAGCTATGTTGTTTACCACAATAAATGACTTCCCTGCATATGGCAATCTTTCTGGTTACAGTGTGAAGGGTTTTATGGCATGCCCTATATGTGAGTCTGACACACACTGCCACCATCTCAAACACGGAAGAAAAACTGTCTACCTCGGTCACAGGAGATTTCTTGATCGGTTTCATCCTTACCGTAGACTAAAAAAGTGTTTTAATGGCTCATCTGAGTACCGATCTGCTCCTACCCCCTTAACCGGGGAGGAAGTTTACCGCCGTGTTGAGAATGTCAGTATGGTATTCGGTAAGAAACAGAAGCCAAAGACCGGTTCTAAAAAGATCATTTGGACGAAAAGGTCAATCTTCTTTGATCTACCTTATTGGCGATATCTCGATGTGAGGCAAAGTATTGATGTAATGCATGTGGAGAAAAATGTTGGTGATAGTCTTGTTGGGACATTGTTGCACATACAAGGGAAGACAAAGGATGGACTCAATGCTCGATTAGACTTGGTTGAAATGGGCATAAGACCACGGTTGCATCCTATAGTCAGTGAAAATAGCAAGAGGGCTTATATGGAACCTGCTGCTCATACACTTTCGAAACAGGAGAAAAAAAATCTATGTGAGTGTTTGAGTGGGATCAAGGTTCCACAGGGTTATTCTTCTAATGTTAGCAGACTTGTGTCTATGAATGATTTGAAGTTTGTGGGACTGAAGTCACATGATTACCATGTATTGATGCAACAATTCTTACCAATTTCTATAAGAGGCATTATGCAAGATGATGTTAGGAAGACTATAGCAAGACTGTGTATGTTTTTCAATGCGATATGCAGCAAAGTCATCGACACTGAAAAGCTAGACGAGTTGGAAAATGAGGGTTACATTATATTGTGCCAATTAGAGATGCACTTTGCTCTAGCCTTTTTCGATATTATGGTGCACTTGATTGTTCATTTGGTAAGGGAGATAAGGCTCGGTGGCCCTGTTTATCTAAGGTGGATGAACCCTTTTGAGCAATTCATGAAAGTCTTAAAAGGATATTCCAAGAACCCACACCGACCTGAGGCATCGATTGTTGAAAGATACTTAGTTGAGGAGGCAATGGATTTTTGCAAATCGTATCTAAAAGGGGTTGAGGAAAACCCACGACATGAAGATGGGATCGGTAAGGGGGTAAGAGGCGTCAAAGTAAAGACTATGTGCCGTGAAAAGGTGTTACAAGCACACCTATACATCTTGAATAATATGGAAGAAGTGCAGCCTTATTTGGACGAGCATAAGAGGATCCTGAAAGAAAAGAACCGAAAAAGAGTGACATGCATATTTCTAACGAGCATAATAGGACATTCATTGGGTGGTTCAAGGAGAATGTTGAAAAGGAGACCGGTGGGTTGGATACAATAAGATGGTTAGCCGGAGGGCTACGTTTTGAGGTTGTTACGTGGGGCTCTTTTGACATAAATGGTTATTCTTTCTACACTAAGGCTCAGGACAACAACAGCACCATGCAAAACAGTGGCGTGATGGTGGTAGCCGAAGCGATGCACTTCTCCAGTTCGAAAGATAAAAACCCAAGATTGGCTTCCATGGCATATTATGGGGTAATTGGAGAAATTTGGGAAGTTAGTTACACCAAGTTCAAGGTTCCAATCTTCAAATGCAAGTGGGTTAACAATAGCGCAGTTGTGATTGAACCCCACACTGGTATGATCTCAATTGATCTTCACAAGGTTGGGTACAGAGATGAGCCCTTTATTTTAGCAAGTCATGCGAAACAAGTGTTCTATGTAACGGATCCCGCAAATAAGCAATTGTCCATAGTCTTGCAAAGTAAAAAGCAAAAAGATCGTGCTCCCACTATAGATCTTGATGAGATACCACCTTTGTGCACAATTCCACCTGAACCAAGCGAATCGGAATTGATAGATGATGACAACCAATTTGCCTCTAGAAATGATAATTGTGAGGGGATATGGGATAATGTTCGCCACGCGCCGCAAGTGCACGGGTCGCGCCAAATAATAAAGTAGTGAGTAAAGTATCGTTCCCACGAGGATTTGTCCAAAACCCGGTCAAACAATGATTATCACACTCTCGCTCAATTTGAGTGATACAAATGTTGATATTGAAACTTAACTAAGAAAATAGAATGAAAATAAAACTATAAACAAGTGATTCTCCAACTTCAAGGATAAAATGGGTCCTAAGATTATCTCTCCCCCTTGTACTTCTTAAAACTCAATTAACCTCCCCTCAAAGAAGCTCTCAACGAAACCACGTGCTAATCTAGGGTTCATAGAGTACTCGTAAAAGCTCTCTCAAGTCAATAACAAGTGTTTAGTCTTATTAATTGCACAATCTCTTGCCACAATTTAATAAAACCCAATCATCAAGCTCCAACCCTAATGTGACTATGCAAGGCTAACAAGTATATCTCTATCTTACCAACAAAACCATCCATTCGTCATGCAAACTTCCGGTTCTTGCACTACTCTACCCAAGTTCTACACTCAACCTAGCTCTCTCGAGTCATAAATCAAGGGAACCCAACATCTAAATGGTGATCAAGCACTTAGAAGCATTAGGAACGGCGTAAAATAAGCACATAGATATCATTAATCACAAATTAAGAGGAGGAATCAAGAATCAATACATACAAGGGTTCAAAATAATCCTAGAATCAAAGTATTTAGCTACTCATATTCTACAACTCCAAGGGAGCATATATATACAACATTACAAAACAGAACAAGAGAAGAGAATGAAGATGGAGAAGATAAACCAAGAGAGGAAGCCCAAATCTCTTCGAAGCTCCAAGCCCAAGCTCAATCCCCTCCAAACTCCATGCCCTAGCAGAGCAAAACACCCCCAAGAATGCCCAAGAGTCGAAGAATGAGGGCTCACAACGAAACCCTAGCTTTTATATCAGTTAAAATGCGCCCCTATTCTGTCCAAAACGCGCATAAACACGCAGTTCGCCGTGGGTTTTGCCGCAGCGAGCCCACGGCGAAGTCCCAAAAATGACAGAAACATTTGTCGCTCGCCGTGGCTTTCGCCGCGGCGAGTTGACGGCGAGCTGGCCAAAAAATGGGCAGAGGCAGATGCACTTCGCCGTGGCGAGGCCACGGCGAAGTCTCGTTGATTCTGTGTTTTGCCTTTCTTTATTCCTTGAACTGCTATGGCTTCTTCTTATTTTTGTTCACTTGGGAGCTTGGTGGAGGGCTAAAATCTCTTGCTTATTGCATCAAATTATTCCTACAAAAATTATATACAATAACATGAGAAATTAACTATAAAAACAATCAAAATCTACATAAATATACACTAATGTGCAACCGAAAATCAAATGAGCATTTTTCCCTCTTGAGTATCCAAAATGTATAAATAATAGACAAAAACTCAAGACAAATATACTCAAATAATCATGAATTTCTAGGAGTTATCAGATAACACCTAAAGTGAGAATCTTTTTGAATTATAATGTATTAAGTATTATTGTTTTTGTTTTGGTTTTGTGAAAGTTGTTGCCTTGTAATGACTCATCACATCTTTGATTTGTTAACAGGTACATCATGGCGGATGATTCTAACAATCAACAACAAAACAGTCCCCCTCAAAAAAAGGGAAGAGGTCCGACGAAGCTCAAAGACATTATTGTTCGTCACGGGACAAATGTTCAGCCTATCTGTGTGGAATTTGATGAGGACATGAATCCTATTGGAGAGATTGGCGCGACTTTCATGAGCTACGTCGGTTTTGTGGCAAGGAACCGGGTAAGCATCTTGGTTGACGATTGGAGGGAAGTCCATAAAGACATTAAGGATCAATGTTGGTCAGATATCTTGGTATGTTTTATCATTATTTATCTATTTGTTCCTAATATGCATGTATTTGTTTTTTTTTTAGTTAACTCAACTGATGTGTCTTTTATTCTTATTTTTCTTTGCAGCAAAACTTCGACATCCCAAACACCCAATCATTCAAGGATTTTTGGTTGAATGAATCGCGCAAGATGTGGAAGCGTTTTAAGAATAACCTAACCAGAGACTACATCCGGGGGGACAAGATGGGTCAAGATCCCTATCAGACCTATCCCTCTATTGACCCGGAGACTTGGAAGACCTTTGTTAAGAAACGGCTAGACCAAAAGTTCCAGGTGTGTATAGGTTATAAAAAGCTCTTTAACTTTGCTTCAAAACTGAATTTTGAACACATTATATTAATTAACTAACTTAGTTTTATTTTCATAGGAAAATAGCCAAAAACAAAAGGAGCGACAAGAAAAGAATATTTACAAGCACACAATGTCTCGGGGGGGTTACAAGTGGGTCGAGAAAAAGTTGATTAAGAAACAAATTGCAGAAATGGAGGAAGCCGCACAGACCAATTCTACCGTTGTTCTACAGCCTCCGCTGCCCATCTCACGTCACACGAAATGGGCTGAGGGAAGGAAGTCTAAAGAAGGAACATTTGTCAATCTGGAGGTTGAAGCAGTTGCAAAGAGGATTGTAAGTATTTTACTTGGTTGTTTATTCCTTTAACTTGTGGTTTTATAGCACATTACAACTTAAGATTTTTTCGGTCATTGCAAGAAGAACTTGAGCAGCGGACCACCCAAGGGTCATTCCCACCTTCTGGGAGGATGGACATCCTGGCCACGGCAATTGGGAAGCCCGATCGCCCCGGCCAGGTACTGGGGAAGCCCAGGACTGTAGGGTTTACCAAGTATTTCGGCCGTAGATCCCGATCCACCCGTACAGAATCTACTAAGGAGATATTGGCTAAGGCTCGGGCAGAGATGGAGGCCCAATTGGAGGAGCGGGTTGCTTTATCCGAGCAGCAGATGAAAGCACAGTTCGATGGGCAGCTGGACGTGAAGCTCCAGGAAGCTCTTTCGGGTTATATGGGGGAGCAGATCCAAGCGCAGATTGAGGCACAGGTCAGAGCGTCTACCATGCAGCTTGGACTGTCTTCAAATTCTTCTCAACAAGGACAGCAGGTTTGACCATCTCCTATATATGTTAATTACCAAATTCTGGATTTATCAATTAGGCTCACTCTGTATATTATCATCTCCTGTAGGAGTCCCCTGCTGCCGGCGGTCCAAGCGGTAAAGACAGCTGCAATCAAACTGTGCCGTTAGGATCAATTCGTGAGACTGAATCAAATCCCACACCAGACAATGACCCTGAAGTTGGATTAGAGTGTTATCTCCATCTCGATTTCCCTCGCCTGCACCCAGTCGCAGAAGCTCGCCAATTCCCGAACACCTCCTTCATACATAATAAGCTTATTGGGGAGGACCAAGTGAAGGTGTCTGTTACAAATATCCTAAATGATGAGGGGGGCACAGCTGTACCCTTTCCCCATAATGAAGTCACCAAACTATACGAGGCGATCGGGACATTCATCCTGTGGCCTAGACGACTTGTACGCAACACTCCATAAAAGGCGCCGATTGATGTGGTATGTACACTTAACTTTTGAGACTCCTTGTTTCATATATTACAGTTTGTAAAAATATATAACATTGGTTTTTTCATCGCCCGCAGTTCATTTCAGATGAATATCCTTCTCTCCAACTTCTGCGGGAGATGCAACCAACTTTGCACTCCACAACCATTAAGATGCCTCTAGGAGTAGTCAGTCCGTATCGTTCATATGATTTTCTACTTGATGGTGACAGAGATATCGTGGAGTTTTTTACGATGGAAGAAATTGACCTCGCTTGGCTCGAATTAGCGACTTTGTAAATGACTGTTACTTTTTATGTCTGTGCAATATTTTTACGTCTATCCTTTTATAATTTCAATCATTTTATGATAGGTACTTCCACCAGCTGTGCAACCAATTAGGTAGGGGACAATACAGATTCCTTAGTCCAATGGCCTTGGTGAGGAGAGATGATTTCAAAACCGACAAGGCTAAGCTGGAGTATGAGGACGAGATGCGGGCTTATGTCATACATCAAATGTCAGCGAATCGGGGATCTGTCTATTTTGCGCCTATTCTTCAAGAGTAAGTGTCATTATTACCTTTTGCCAACTTTTCATTATTTGCAAATTTACAAATGTTATGTTTCTGTGTGGACATAATATTCTTCATGTCTTTCAGTAAACACTGGTCATTAGCTGTCGTTTTCCCCATACAACATCGTCTGGTTTGGTTTGACCCCTTGAGATATAATATAATCCCATATTATAAAACCCTCTTATCTAAGTAAGTACTTTTAATGACTTTTTACTTTGGGCTACATAAATTATTTTCATGTATATGTGCTAATTTTAATTCTATTTTAGGGGCATTCAACAATGGCATTTAACCGGTCAAATGGATGATGCCATCGTGACACAAAGACCTAGAGTAACTACCTTTAATTTAAATTCATTCAATGTTAGCCAATTGAGATATTATTTACTTTGTTATTAATTTATACTATTTCTTGTGATTTATAAAGTGCCCCCAGCAACCGACAAATAAAAAGTGTGGGTATTACGTCATGAAGTATATGTGTGACATTATTGAGAGTGGTCGTACCGGATCCTTTACACATGTATAAATTAAATTCTTATCTATAACTTGATACAATCAATACATAAATATATGATTTATTTATCTAACTTTGCAGTAATCATAGCATCCATTATTGTTGCAGTTTTATGATGGAAACAACTCATTTGAAGACAAAGACCTTGATTCACTTCGTGACCGTATTGCTCAATTTTTTCTTTCATTTGTGGTTGGTTAAAAAGTGATCATTGCAAAAAATACTTTGTTGTGTAAACATGGAATTTTTTGTGTGTATATATATATATGTTTAGTTTGATTTAGTTATAATATAGCTATGTATACATGTTGTGTGAATAATGTATACTGTTGATCTGCATTATATCTATTTCTGTGACATTTGCAATGAATACAGATTGGGAAACCAAAAGAAGTTAAATTAACCATCATTTTTTTTAAAAAAAACATTAACCACGTCACAATTTACAAATTTGTGACGTGGTTTCAGGAACCAATGTGTGACGTGGTTTCTTAAACCACGTCACAAATTACCAATGTGTGACGTGGTTTCTTAAACCACGTCACAATTTACAAATTTGTGACGTGGTTTCCTGAAACCACGTCACAAATTGGTAAATTGTGACGTGGTTTCTCTGCCATATCTTTATCAGTATAACGTAATTTTGGACAAATAACGTCACAATTTTTGTAATTTGTGACGTGATAAATATGACTTTTCACGTCACTTTTTGGTGTGACGTTAAAAGACCAGTTTTCCACGTCACTTGAATTTATGTCACACCAAAAAGTGACGTGAAAAGTCCAAAATTTGTGACTTGAAAACCCTGTTTTGTAGTAGTGTTAGTTGCCTTTTTTTTCTTTCAGCTTCATCAGCCCGTTTGAATATGTTCGTTGGAAGCTCCTAGCCGTTGGCATTTAATGCTGGTCTTCATCTCAGTCATCTTTCTTCTCTTACTTCATTTAATTCTTGCAGAAGATGAGTTATGAGAGATAGGGACTGTGATTACCAACTATCTGCAACATTGTACTTGTGTAGCAGCTTTTTCAGTAGCGCTAGCATCTCATGCTATCACTAGCTTCATAGAGTGAGTCCTGCACTTAGCCATTAGCTAAACAAGTATTCATGTGAAGCATAGCAGGTTTTATCACTAGTAGGATTCATTATCTCAGTGTAGATAGAATATTAGCTATCAGAATGTCTAAGTTATATCAGCAAGTGATTTCATTATCGATAGCTAAACTCATTATCGCTAGCAGTCATGTTGATGATAGGTTATCAACTCTACATAGTAACTTATCTGAATATCCAAGTATTCTGCTATCGCTATCTATTCATGCTATCGCTAGTGGCTATGTCTTTTATCTGTTATGAGACCTTAGCGATAGAGATATGTTTTAGAGATAGTGGTCTTTTGGTCTTAGCTTTAGACTAACCCAAACTATTATATTTGCGATAGTGAAGTTCTTAGCCATAGGAATATTTGTCTAAGTTTATTTCCAAGACTTCATTAGCTATTATTATTCTTATCTCTTCACTTGTTAGCGATAGGCTCTTAGTCTAGCGATAGTATATCAGTTATCCCTAGAACCTGATCAACGTTTAGATAACTTATATTTTTCCTTGGTCATTTCCCTTGATTCTTGTCTTAATTCTTTTCTGACTAAGTTATATTCTTATCTGTTCATTTTACTTATGCTATCTATAGGGTCCAGTCTTCATCAAAACTTAAGATTTGTAACACACAAGAGGCAAAAATGAAGGCTGCTCACCGTGGCCTCACCACGGCGAACCCACGGTGAGCAGGCCCCCAAAATTTCAGAAAGCAATACAGCTCGCTGGCACTGCGATAGCTCGTATCAGCACGCGAATTTCGGACACTAAACGGATCCAACTCAATACCCACTCAATTGACCCGACTTGGGGGACATAAAACATAGAAATTACACCCCATTAGGGTAGATTTGGAGCCACCACACACTCTCTAACCCTAACTCTCTCATTTCCTCTCATCTCCATCTCCCATCTTCCACCTTCTTCCTTCCAATCCTCCATGGTTCCTCAACCTCCACTCCTTGTTGGTGTTTTCTTCTTAGAGGACAACAGCTAGGCTCTACCATTCTTGGTTGTGGGAGCCAAGGGATGAGCTTGAAGCTTGAATAGGGGAGTTCTAGTTCTAATCCTTCTTCCTCTTGTTGTATTTATGCTTTTCTAGGGTTCTAGGAGTATATTTATGACATTTGGTTGTGTTCTTCATTTCTACATTTTGTATAAGGGTTAGAAACTATTTTATGTTGTTTCTTTCTTGTTGAATACTTGACATTGTGCTACATTAACTTTGAGTTTGATGAAATTTATGGGCTCATGATTTTGTTATTCTCTTTGTGAAAATTATGTGCTAATGCAAGGTGGCTTGGTTAGTGGATTAAAAATGTTAAGTGGTTTTGCATGTATGAAATGGCATAGGAATTAATTAATTGTGTTTAGACATTGGGTAATCACTCTTTTCAACCTTAATCTTTGTTTGGGTGGTGTTAACCTCTTGGAATTCATGTCTTTTGGCACATTTTCAATTGGATTTCATACATTTTTGGAGCATTTGTACATGCTTTAGATGCTCAAAGATAGAAAAATATGCATGATGTTTTTGGTTGTAATTTGTGCTCAATTGTGTATATTTTGGGATGTTCTCTTTGTTTAAATATAAGCTTATTAAATTTATTATTGTGCAAGGTGTGATTTGAAAATAGAATTAGAGCCAAGACAATTAGGAAGTCAAAGATGATGAAAATGATAGCAAATCATGGAAAAGACACTTCATTGCAAGAGAAGAAATCAAATTTTTTAAGAGGCAAATTGAGCCGCAGCTCAATTTCTAGGCTGCAGCTCAAATCTGGACAGAACAAAACTGGGCTGTAGCTCAGTTTCTCAGCCGCAGCTCATTTCTAGGCAGAAGAAAACTGAGCCGCAGCTCAAAAATCTAGCCCGCGGCTCAGTCGTGCAACAAAACGCACAGTATCATTTGAGCATGGAATTGAGGTTTTAAAAGCTAGAAAACGATTGGGAGCACTCATTCTGGACTTTCTGGGAAACTTGGGAGCATTTTGGGGTGCTAGGGCTTGGTTTTTGAAGAGAAGGAAGCAAGGATTGAGCTTTGGAAGATATTTGGAGCTTGATTTCTTTGGTTTTTCTTCTTCATCTTCCTTCCCTCTCTTGTTTTATGTTATGGCTGCATTTTCTCCTTGGATTTGTAGTTTTTCATTAACTATGAGTAGTTAAACTTGTTATCTAGGATTATTTTGAACCCTTGTATGGATTAACTCTTTAATACTCCTCTCCTTTTGTGATTAATGGTATATATGTGTTTATTTTACTCTTTGCTTAATGCTTCTATATGTTTGATCACCATTTAGATGTTTTGTTCATTTGATTGAAGCTTGAGAGAGCTAGGTTAAATGTAGAACTTGGGTGAAATTGTGCAAGAACTTGAAATTTGCTTGATGAATGGATGGTTTTGTTGGTAAGATAGAGATATACTTATTAACCTTGCATAGTCACATTAGGGTTGGAGTTTGGAAATTGGGTTTTATTAATTGTAACAAGAGATTGAGCAATTAATGAAATGAGACACTTGTTCTTGACTTGAGAAAGCTTTTACAAGTGTATTTTGAACCCTAGGCTAACACATGTATATTTATTGAAAGCATTTGTGAGAGGAGGTTATTTAGAGGTTATGAAATACAAGGGGGATAAATAATCCTATGCTCCATTTTATCCTTTAAGTTAAAGAATTATTTGTGGCTATCAACTTTTATTTTCAAAAGCATTTTTCTATTAGTTAATTCTCCAAACAAAATTTGCTTTAGCTCAACTTAATTGAACTCACTAAGCCTTCTGTTTGATCACATTTGTAACCAAATCCTCGTGGGAACGATACTTTCTTATCACTTTATTACTTGGCCTGACCCGTGCACTTGCGGTAACCGAACAGGTGGCCATCAATGAGTTAGGGTTAATTGAGAAATTAAGTACAATTGTGGGGTGGCCCGAGTTGTGGATCATAAGTCTTGCATAATTAATTACTTCTTGAATTTTTCAAATTGCATGAGTGGCATTGAACTTCAATCCTAGAGTCTTAATTTGTTATGTGGGGTTCCAATAATTGATTAAACTCTAGGATTAATTAAGTGGCAATTCGGGGTCCCGGTTGTTGGATTAGGAGCCCCTTACAATTAGCAAATTCACTTTGATTTTGAGCTTAATCAATTTAGGTTAAATTAAGTAATGTGCGGGGTTCCGGCATTAATTAAGTTAACCTAAGCCTAGCCTAGAGGGATCCCTCTAAGGATCTTTTTGAAATCAATAAAAACTCCCTAAAAATATTTTGAAGCAATGAATCCCGAGGTTTCCATTCATCAAGAATGATTCCATATTCATTCCCCTCCATATCTCACTTTTATCTTATTTTTTATTTTACTTTTGAACATATAACATCTTTTGCATCTATTCTATATCAAAAACCAAAATACAATACTTTTTACCCGCTTTTGTTAGTTTGCATATTAGCTACTAGGTCATCTTTTGCGTTAGGCTCCTCAAGTGAACAACACCTGGGGGTTAACTTCCACTATTCCCTTGGTTCTTATTTTCTTGAAGGGCGGATCCAAGGGCACGCTACACGCACACACACTCGAAAGTGGTTCTCTTCACTTAGTCAAGTGCATATGAACATTAGACAAACACATATATTCATGGAAAATACCATTTGAGAGGGAGTTCTTCATGTCTTATGAAATGCAAAAGGGATAAATAATCCTAGACCCCATTTAATCATTAAAGTCAAAGAATCCATTGTTTTTATCACTTTCTAGTTTTAGAAATAGATTTTCAACATTTCTTTACACAACCCAAAATTATTTTCTTAGTTCAACTTGATTGAAATCACTTAGTTTTTTGCTTGGTCAAAGATTTTAACCCAAATCTCCGAGGAAACGATATTTTATACTACTTGCGATCCGTGCCCTTTTGAGGTCTCGAGTTCGAGTCTTAGAGGTGACGCTTGTATCAGGAAGTCACGAACCCCGAAATTAAGTAATGGTTGCTTGGATAACTAGTACTAGGATACAGAAAAAGCATTGATTGTTACTTTATATATAAAAAAAATTCTTTCAAACCTCATTAGTAATCTCATAAAATTTACCCTGGGTCTCTTCACCCTTTATATATGCCATAATGTGTTTTTAATGCATGTTTCTATAAAGGACATGATTTGAAGACGTTAAAATATATATATATATATACTAACAATCAGCGCTTTTCCTGTATCCTATTACCAGGTATATGAGCAACCAATTACTTAATTTCGGGGTTCGTGACTTCCCAATACAAGCATTTCCTCTAAGACTAGAACTCGAGATCTCAAAGGATCTTATAGGACCTTACACTATTAGACCAATTATGTGTTAGTAGGTTTGAAAGAATTTATAAGTGAATTACCATAATTTAGTATTCCATTGATCTGATTGATAGAAACTATAATCATCTTGTTCTCTTGAGCTTTACCGTCGTCTTCTTCTTGATCTAAAAGTTCCATAGAAAACATGACTAAATTGCTAGTTCAATCAAAGAAAAACCTTGTGATTTGATTAGCTTTTGAAACCTATTGTGGTGTGTTTGTGTATATATAAAAGGTGGATTGGCCTAGGGTTTGAAGTTTGTGATTTAGCATGTGTACACGTGTTCAACGAGTGTTGATTCAATCGACTCATGGTTTTCCATGTCATTCATAAATCTGAACCATTTATTTATTTTTTATGTAAAGATTAATACAACTTTTAGTCCTTAAACTTTTACTCGATTCGGTTTTGGTCCCTGCACTTTAAAATCGATGGTTTTGGTCCTTGAATTTTTTTTCCATTTTGATCTTGATCTCTGAACTTTAAAATTGATGGTTTTGGTCCTTGAACTTTTGGTCAATTTTGGTTTTGGTCCCTCAACTTTGTGCCATTTATAACCATTAGTTCCTAATTTTTAATTTTTTTTTTTAAATTCAAAGACCAAGAGCAAAATAGATCGAAAGTTCAATAACTGAAACCATTGATTTTAAAGTTCAGGTAACAAGAGTAAAATTGACCGAAAGTTCAAGGATCACAACCACCAATTTTAAAGTTCATGGACCAACACCAATATTGAATGAAAGGTCAAGAATAAAAAATTGTATTAACCCTTTATCTAATTATCATCTTGAGAAGAAGAGAATGGAAAATAGCAAGGAAATAAGGAGATGATCCGACTACGATTGGTTTCTAATTTATTCATGTTGTTGGAGTATTGGGTTGATTTATAAGGCATAGTTGTTTTATAAAGTATAAGTATAAAAATAATTTAAATTAAAACATAACAAATTATTGAAATGAAATAATTAAGAAAAAATATTATAAAATTTAATATCTTAATATATGAAATATTAGTAAAAGCAATAACTTGGTGGAGAAATTCTTATGAAAAATAAATTTTATAGGGGCATAAATTAATTTTTTTTTTTTTATAAGTGGGATGTTAACCTCATGAAATTCATGTTATCTCCTCACATTTTTCCATAAGTTTTCCAAGATAAGCAAACTCAAAGTCTGACCCATAATAATTAAATAATATAAATTAATTAAATGTATAAAAATATTCCTACTTTAAAAATGAAAAAAGAAAATGTAATCCTAAACCCAATAACCCATATATATACATAAAATTAAAATTAGTCCATTAATAATGTGATAAGGACCTGTTATACGTTTATTCCTAATATTGTCTATTATATATAATAGTAAACCTAGATAACTCCAGATAACCAAACCTATCAATCTATTTCAACTATATGTTGAGATAAAAGCTTACCTTGAGCTAGCCGTTTCTCTGTCATAAGTTGATCCCAACTGAAACATTATTTGTTATGGTCAAAGCAATACTACTTGAAAACATAAACGTTCATCGCATGACTCAAGTATGACAACCTAGACTTTTAAGATTTCCCTAATAAATGAAAGAGAAATAATTTGAAAAAAGTTGTACTTTGCTATGTTTTTTAATTTAATTTTGATGCAAAGTTATTTAAGGGTTGTGAATAAGAAAATCAGAGTATCGATGCCTTACGACCACGCTTGTTTCCCTGCAATAAAATAAAAATAATCTGATACAATTTTACCAACAAACTCTTGAACTTATTCAGCAGGAGAGACATGGGTTATCTACCAAACTTGGAGAGAGAGGACATAACTGAGGATTCTACATAAATAACCTTATACATGTAATACATACCTGTGCACCGATTTTGGTGTCCTTGCCAAATGCTTTTTCCGGTCTTTTGATCATAATATTGTACATAAAAAGTGTTACATTTTAGATCTTATGGGTGAAAAATGGTTTACTAATCAATTTTTGTATGATTCTTCAAATATTTCTACTCTAAATTAAAAACAACTTACCCAAAGTAAAAATAATAAATCTTTGAAAAATCATAGAAAATTGTAAACTAAACCATTTTTTAACCATTTTCTGTAAAATCCTATAATCGTAAGACCCATAAAAACATTCGGGAAGGGCACCAAAATTGGTGCGCAGCTGGGGCAGAAGTTGAGAGTGCGCAGCTAACATCGCAGCTCCTAGAATACTATTCTCTATCATCTGAGCTCGTTACAGAATGGTTGAAGGGGACATGGGTGCGATATTATAGCAACAACAAGTTTAATTTTTTTTTTTATAACAACATGTTTAATTTTATGATTGCTTTTCACGTGAGTTTTTCATTTCTTATTGAAATTTGAAATTGTGGGTTAAATTGAAATCCTTGACAGGAATGGATTGGTTCTATTTAATTGGTACTGCATTGCTATTTTTTTGCCCAAAAATGTCTTTCCAGATTCTATACAATTTCTTAAAATGAAATATGTAGTATATTAAATAAACCTGTATGTCCTTCTTCTTATTTGAAAACTTAGATGCTTGGTTTAAGGTTGAATGTACTACTTTAGCTTGTTTTTTATGGAAGAAATATTGTCAGCTTTTTCCCTTTAATATATAAATATTTACTACGTTCTATCGGTAACTATCAATTTCAACTCTGGCCTATTTAGAGCGTGTTTCAGATTTGTTTGTTGTGCATTCTTTGCCAATGTTTTTAGGTTTTTTATTTCAAACTCTTAACACAAAACTATTATACTGGTGATTCCATGTAAATTAGTTTTTGAAAATAATAAGGAAAATGATGGGATTCCATGTAAACTATTATCAGTTATCGCCTCCCTTGCAAGATATGTAAATTAGTTTTTGATTAAATGAAGGGATTATCAATTGACTTCAGTTAAAGCATGGCTTGATGATATTTTACTTCCGAAATTTGATCTTCTAGAAGAGAATAACATGGTTCCTTATCTGAATCCTCTACAACAGCAAAATAGTTATTACATGAGTTTTTGGTTGTTTCTTCTATTCTTGATTTTGCTTATACTAATTTGTTCTCAAAGCACAGTAAAACATTTCATGTAGATAATACTTTGAGCAATAGGTAAACCACAAGTTCAGTCAATGCCATGAGTGGGGTTTCAGCACAAAAACCAAAATTATATCTAAATGAAGTGTGAGAATTTCTATATATTGCATTTTGAATAGACTCTAGAGGATGCCCTAACTTGTTTTAGTACCGATGTCTAAGTGACGTGGAATTTTCTTTTATAATATTATATCTACATAGTTTCTCTCAAATACTTTTATTGCATGGACTATAGATGTTTCTTGCTCAAGCAGTAACTGTGCATTATTAGTTAAAATTTATTAAGGTAGTATCAATCATATTTTGTTGTAATGTCCTAAATGATAAATAGAGACAACCAAGTTGAGAGGTGACACGTGGTAGCTACAAGAAGGAACATGTGGCTGCCACCGGTGATATACCACATTGCATATTGTAACACCTAAATTTTTACTACTATATTATAGCATTTTAATTGATTTATAACTATATTTTAATTCCGGAAGCCCAAAAATACGAAAAATTTAAAACTTTTTCTTTTCAAAGTCTTAAATCAAATTTCCTTTCTTTCAAATGAAATTTTCTGATAAATTGAATTATCTTTAAACTTTCAATAAAATAAAGTGATTATTAAAATAATTAAAATAACTCTAATTATAACGTTTAGGGAGCTAAACCCTTTACATTATATTTACCTATTCTTTAGATTATGTTCTATTTATCTATTTGCACCTCTCTTACTATAATAATATATTGGCGGGTTATCTTGATTGATAACCCTCTTATATGAGTATGTAGCTCTATTATTCCTTAAGGATATATATACATATATAAAATATACATTAACTACTAGACAAGCTTCCAACTTGTCTTAATTATTTAAACATACAACATACACAGGTAAATAAACTCTTAAAGTATCTACCTATAAGGTACAAGACAAAGCAAGCATTCCTGCCTCTTCATACTACCTTACTTCTTTCCCAGCTAGCTACTCCCATTCTGCTATACTGAAAATGTTTTGGAAAACAGTGAGATTGGAAATCTCAATAGCAGTTTATTTCATATCATGTGTGCACTTATATATACATATACATCAATTTCATAAACATGTGCATATAATGAAAGCATATATATCCCTTTTAAGCCAATACCTGCAGGATTTTCCAATTATAGCCCTCACAGCTACTCAATAACCCTCACGGTTATAGGAATTTAATTGTAGCCCTCACAGCTACTCAATAACCCTCACGGTTATAGGAATTTAATTGGTAAAGGGGGAGCGACCCACCTAGGCCTTAGAGTACTCCATGAATATCACCAATACCATAACAGGAATAATGCCCATTTAAATGCCACAGATATTACAAAATTATATATAGAAATTTATATTATGAATTAAACTACTACCTGGATACCAGAGCTATTTCCTGAACCAGATCTTTTACTTTCCAAGGTCTTGGAGAACTCATACCAAAATCAAAGCCTATCTACACATCATATTATAATAAGAGTAAGTTAATATATGTACTTCTATATTTATACTAAGCGTCTCTCTTAAATCCTGAAATGCTTGTGACTACCCCATTATTTATATCTATGAATCATTATAATTTGCTATAACTATCTTGACTATGTAAGATTAAAAGGTCACTTTGAATTACTTTACTCCAAATAGTACTTCTTATTCTCAATATTTGACCAATAGTTTCTATAGAAACCATTCTTTAAAGACCTTAGTCCTTCACACACTTAACATATATATACATGCTCACTTAAATATCATATCTGTAACACCCCAAAATTTAAAAAGAGAAAACAAGTGAATATTTGGAATCTTGGGGTATTACTTTATTTTTAAAAAGTCTTATAAATAAATTTAGACACAAAAATATATCTGGATAATTTATTTATGGACTAAATTTGGACTGATATTTTTAGGAATGGTAATTAAATTCTAATTGGAAGGGTAAAAGGGGAAGAGGTGAGTGGCAGATGGTAATTTGGGGATCAATCAGGGGTAAAGTAGTAAAATTTCTCTCATCTTTATCCTCTCAATTGGCACATGTGAGGAAATGAAAATAATAAAAATATACTTCCTCTTCTTCATTCATCACCGTCTCTCTCTCTCTTTTGTTATACTCCCTCACGTCCTCACTCTTTACTCTCCCTCGGGTTCCCTGTTCAGCGGCATTTTCCGGCCAGATCAGCGGCCAACGGCGGCACACGAAGGAGCAACACGTGCTAGACACTGAAGTTAACATTGGGTAAGCGTATTTCCCTCATTTTCCTTCTATTTTGCCCGATTTCGGGTCTGAATGGGAGGAAGAGAGATTCGAGTTTTGGGAGATTTACAAGCTTCTAATCCCATGGAACTAAAGCTTAGGACTTGGGTAAGAGTATTCCTAAAGTGATTTTGTAAGGGGATGAAGTTTGGTGGTTGATTTCCGTCTATTAAGGCTTCAGGTACTGTTCACTTCGATGCCATTTTTCTGATTTCAGAGCTTTCTTGCTTTGAAGCTTAGTTAATCTTGTTTAGGAGTAGGATTAATGCTCTAATTGTGCCTTGTATGTTGATTATTGAAGCTAGTGATTTTTTTTGAAATTTTCCTCCTTCCCTTGCTCTTCGTTTCTGCCGTCGGTGAGGATAGCTAGTGGTGAAGAAAATTACACCATGATTAAAGGTTTAATCTCCTTGTCTAAGTTGTTTGATAGTGTTAGAAAATAATTGTTCAAATTCCTTTTCTTCTTGCTGTTTGTTCGGCCAGATTTCTTGCTCTTTATCTTTGGGTGATGTTGAACATGTTTTAATGGAATTGGTATATATGATACTCTGAAAATGCTGGTGGTTGTTGGTTTAATCCGATTAGTTGTTGTGTTGGTTGAATCTTTGTTCTCTGTTTCCTGTTCTGTTTTGGCCGAGAGGTTGGGGAAAAGTTTTGAGAAGATTAGTTTCTATGTCTCTGATTAATTGATGCACATGTGCTGGGATGTTAGGACAATGAATAAGAAATTTGATTAAGGGGAGTATGTCCTAAATATCTGATTTTCTAGTTTAGGATAGTTGAAATTGAAAAGGGAATTCCTTTATAAGAGTGTTATGTGTGTGATGTTATTGTGATTAATTATCGGTTGATTAAGTTTGTTCCTTCTATTCTTTTGCTTGTTGGGCTGGTGGTTTAGGAATAGGAGGAGAAGAGAATTTTAATATTTGACTTTAGTAAAACTTGTTGACAATTATTGACTGGTAATTGAATTATAAAATTGTTTTAACTATCCTTTTCTTTTCTGCTGAGTTGGCCGAAAGTTTGAGTAAAATAAAGAAAGGAATTTTTAGAATTAACTTAGTAAGAAAGCCTTAAGTTGATCAAGCTAAAATGGTTTTGTTTGGGATTGCCATGTAATGGTGATCTTGAGTGTGTTTAATTGATGATAGGTGTGTGTTCTTGTTATGCTAATTTTTCTAAATATGATTAAGGGTTGAGTGTTTGGATTGGGGAATTTATTAATGCAAGTGTTTGTGATTGTTCAGTGGTTCTCTACTTTGTTTAATAAATTAAAGTGTTTAACATGTGGCTGAGTTGTCTACTCTATTTGATGATGAAAAGTGAATTGTTGAATTTGGTGTTGGTGTTCATGTGCATTGTACAATGTTTGTTTATGATTTTATGATTAGCAATCCAGTTAAGAAAACAGGATTTAATTATACATTAGGAATGGGAAGGGTAGTCTCTTAGGAACGTGAGGGACGCCGAATGATTATCAGTTAGTATATAAATACTAAGTTATTATTTATATGTAATTATAGGGGACGACAGTAGAGTTGAATCTCCCGAACCTTGGGAAGAGGAAGCACCGAGTTACGAGTAAATTTGGAAGTCAGGTAGCAGTTTATTTAAGTAACAAATTAATTACATGTATAATTTTATAATATCTGTTGCATTTTAATTGATAAATTCTATTCCTTCATGATTGGAGCTCCAAGGCTTAGGTGATTAGCTACACCTTTGCGAGATTAGTTACGTTTTAGCCTTATGTGCTTTAACGATAAACCCTGCAGGTAAAGCCTCCACTATAACGAATATATTGTTATTAGTGGTTGACAGGTGCTTTTAGCACACAGATTAATAGGATATGAATTATTATTAATTGTAAAGATTTATAAAATTATTACATGTTAATGCGCATATAACGGTTATGGTTAATGAGATAAACTGCATTAAACCGCTGTTTCAGATAAGCTGGAGAAAAGTTGATTTTTGGAGAAGGTAATCGGAAGCAAGCAGGAATGTCTGCTAAGATGTGTATAATTACTTTGCTATTTTGGTTTAGTTATTTTAGGGTATGTTTAAGGTCTAAGTAGGTAGCAAACTTTAAGCTTTATTTTTAACTATTATAAGGTTGTATATTTGTATATATGTAAATAGTAGCTAAACCGTACAGTGTATGTACAGGTATGAGGGTTGTCACCCAGATAACCCGCCAACGTAAGTAGTTAAATGGTATTTAATCTAGGACCGTATAATTATAGACGATATAAAGAAATGCTAGGTTCAAAACAAGGTTAGAAAGGTATAGTTATCTTAGGTAAACAAGTTATTTTAATTGCTTTACTAACCACTTTAATTTATAACGGTTTTAAAATGATCCAATTGGTCTGAAGAGCCGATTTTGATAAAAGTATAATTGAGGTAAGGTTTACAAATAAAAAGTTTAAAATTTTTCATATTTT
Organism: Mimosa bimucronata; assembly: GCA_037074515.1. Taxonomy (NCBI): domain Eukaryota; kingdom Viridiplantae; phylum Streptophyta; class Magnoliopsida; order Fabales; family Fabaceae; genus Mimosa; species Mimosa bimucronata. The sequence goes on from CM073446.1 coordinate 13,183,595, forward strand.
CGGCTTCTAATATTTGCAAAAGTGGTTGTAAATCAATTAAAATGTTCTAATATAATAGTAAAAGCTTAGGTGTTACAATATCAATCATTCCAAACTTCACAAAACTTTCACCTTAAATATGAAATTTCCAAACTTATAAAACATTGCAGGTTTGAAAACTTATTTTCATTAATTCTCTAATTAAGTCATTAATTACAATATCATCAAGCACATAATGCTTCCACAAAGAAATTTCATATCCAATTAATAACTACACAAAATAGAGCAGCAGTTCAGCTCAGGCAAAACAAACAGGAAATCGCTGAAGCAACAACAAATACTAATATTTCAGAAATCCAAAAACTCAACAACAAGACATTAACTAATAAACTGACAAATTATAACTTACTAGAACTATGTTGACCCTTTAAGATTAAATGATCAATTATACATAATCTATTCTAATTAATCTTTATGATTCTCAATTTCTAAATCACTCAAAGCCTTAAGTTAAATCCTAATGTGACTATGAAATCTTCTATATGTCGTATTATGTTGTAATGCTTATCAATAACTCTTTTTCAGTGTATTTAGGTTTATATAGCTAAGAAACTTGTTTACTCTAATTACCTTAAACAATTCAGTACTATGATTACAATTATTTATAACTTGTAAACATTAAAATCACGCCAACCGTACCCAATAATCTCATTACTTTACTTCTAGTCATCCACTTCCATTCATTAATCATCATCTATTTCACACATCCATAACCAAATCTCACAACAATCCTTCCTTTCAAATAAAATGACACTAACCATTGAATAATTCTCTCCTACATCTTTAAAATACATCTTATCAATAATGATCTGTTAACTTCAGCATTAATCCAATATCTTAACAAACAACAAAGCCACATATATCACCCATTTTAGTTTATTCTTCTTAATTAATTTTACTTTTAAACATTAACCTCAAAGAAAGCTTCAGTTTTAGTTAAACCAAAACTCCTTTTTCATTTAACGACATAGATTCCAGCATTCCTAATCCAAACTGGAAACTTGCACTTCACTCATAATAATATCCCTTAGATTAGGGAACACTTTCCAGCACTAAACTCATAACTCTTATCCTTAAAATATCAAATGATAAAAATTAGTTCTCCATCTTAACACTCAAACTCCATAGGTTTCAACAAATTTCATCTTTAATGTATTATGTTTCCCCTTTCACTCAAAAGCCTAAATCGAATTTCATACAGTAAAAACCTTGCATTTTTGTTTCTATTAACTAAAGATCAAAGAACATCAATATGCAGACTGTTATGGGTTTTCTTTACATGAATACCGTAAGGCTACTACTAGTAAGAGCATCAAGCAGCCTTATTACTTAAATTCTAAAAAATATTCCCACAGCACAATGAAATCAACGTAGATGTATTAAAACAGAGGCTTAGGTTCAGTCCCCATTTCAATGGTGTATTAACCACCAACAATCATCCAATGCATTAGTTTAAAGTCAAATAAAATTCTGTCTTTGAGAGGCTAAGAAAATTTCAACTCAAATCATGACATTAAATTCCTAAATCACCATTTCCGCACCAGCAAGAATCAGAATTGGTTATGTGATATCAGTACTCAATCATTATTGAGTTTTCCTACATTATTTCAGCCTATAACAAATCTGAACTTCAAAGAATGATACATACCCACATCTGCAACTGAACCTAAAACAGAGCACGAAGGAATTTAATTTGAAATCCCACATGTAGAGTAAAAACATGCAATCATGAAAATCAACTCCATCTTACTCCTAACTAAATTTATTTAAGCCTTGACATAGTTCTAAACCGAAATCACGCCCAACTCGGCACTGTGAACAGTGACAGAAACAAAGAAATTAAGAACCTGGCCAATAACTTCATGCATGCTCCGATTCTTCAGGGAAAACTAAAAATCTAACCTCAAGCTTTGATTTAATTAGATTACAACTCATCAAAACCAAAACCCCCAAATCGGAACTCCTCACAAACCACTCAAATCAGAAAAATGAAGTGTAGAAATGAAGAGAGAGGACTCGCCTAATGCCAAATCAGGTGTTGCATGCGTCTTTGGAGATCGAGTTCGCCGGAAATGGCTTCCTTGGCCGCTGGGAGTTGCGTCGCCGGTGAAGAGAAAATGGAGAGGATGAGAGGAATGGGAAATTGAAGAATGAGAGAGGAAATGTGATGGTTCTGCGTTGGAAGAGGAGATGAAGCATATATATTGATTTTAATTAAGTAATTTTACCATTTTATCCTTCAGACTATTACTCAAGATATTTTCTCACTAGAGACAGATATGGTCATTTTCATTTTCTCTTTTTCATTATGCCCTTCTTTGCAAAGTTTAATTACTATTTCCTTTCCAATTTAATCTGAATTAAGTCCCAAAATAATCCTTCTAGATATGCTTTAATTTCCAAATTTATTTGTAAGACTTTTTAAATAACAAACAATACCTCAAGGTTTTAAATATTCCTTTATTTAAATTGATCTTCTAACTTTTTTTTTCAACTATTAAAGAAAAATGAGCCTTAAAAATTATTAAAAATACGTCTGGTTTCATAAATTATTTATAAGACTTTTTAATTTCTAAATCTCACCCCAAAACCTTAAATAAATCCTTATTTTCTATTTTCTAAAATTTGGGGTGTTACACATATAATTTAATAAAATTTTAAAAAAAATTTACCGACAGAAATGCCGTGACTAACATTACTGACAAAATTTCCGTGGCTAATTATCGATGGAATTTCTGTTGGTAAATTCAGTCACTCTGTTAGCGACGAAATTCCATCGGAAATCCGTTAGTAATTTCCAACATAACCAAATTTCCGTCGCTAAATTAATTAGTAACAGTAAAATTAGCTACGGAATGATTTCTGACAAAAAATTTGTTTCCATTGCTAATCCATCAGAAAATTGAATTACCGACGGAATTTCTATCAGAAAATTCCGTTGGTAATTCTTTTTTTTTTTCTTTGTGGTGATGCTTAAATGAATCATCTTTAAATTATCTTAATCACAATATAAATCATTAATAATGGTAATAAATATACCATTGTTATTTATGAAAAGAAAATAAATTGAGGCTTTTACATCTACCACTTGCCAAATTGGTTGTGGGCCAATAAGAAGTTTGTATATTCAGTGAACTTGCTTTTTTTTTAAAAAAATTAAGATGCCACTTGTTTTGAGATTGAACGAAAAGATAGGTGGCAAACCAAAGCCCTTAGTTATACGATGTAGAAATGTGGAAATATTTTATTTCACATAAATTTCCCACAGCTTGATATAGTAGAAAAAGTACGAGTGTCAATTTACTGTTAATGACAAGAACTATTCTGGCTCAAGCATCATAAAGCCACCCACACACACATTAATATTAATGTATTAGAAAGGGTTAAATGGCATTTTTCTCCTAAAATTTTCTCATATGAGCTATGAGTATTTGGAAGTATTAGAGATGGCAACAAATCTTTTAAAATGGAGGGTAATATCTCGTCTCCGTTAACAAATCTAACCGTTGATGTTTGTTGACTAAATTATATAGAGTTAGCATGGTTAGGTGGCATCTACCTCGCCCTTTTTTATTCACATCAGATTTTTAGAAAGAAAATAATTTAAAATGCTAACTCCATCATGGACCAATAAAAGCGATGCTTCCTCCACTACTGACCACTGCAAAGATAACTCCTGCCACAACAAAAAAATGTCCACAGCCAAAAAGTCAAAAACAACCTTCATCCATCACTAAATCGCTAAATTAATATGTAGAAATCAAATCCAAAAGAATGTCTTCAATCCCAATTGTCATATAATTATAGAAGGTGGAGAAGGAAACAAAAATCGTGACCCATCAAACCCAGAACAATGAAATTAAAACTCAACCCAATATGTTGAAGATTCCATCAATGAATTGTTCTCGTCCCCATTATTGTCGAACAAGGCTGCGGAGGAACGAACAAATTATTGTCTAAAAAAAAAGCTACTTTTAGAGCATGTTGATTTAATAAAGAACACTAGAGGATATCCAACGCTCATTTGTGTGTATGAATTAGACATATGGAGCTTTGCAACATGTCCTAAAGCAAGCCCAATAGATGACTGTAACTTGAGTTTTGAATTTCCGAAGTTTGGAAATTATTATTGGATCAAAGAATAATAAACATACATGAATTTTTCTATACACATTGGAGGGGTCTATGTCCAAATTAATATTTTCCCTTATAGAACATGTGAAGATGATGTTTAAATAGAGACTTGAATTACCTCAATATGATCTTTCTACAATTAGCTATTAATTTTTAAAGTTGGATAGATCACCGAACTGGAAATGTCAAATGAATAATTTTTTTTAAACATCAAATGAAATTTATTCACAAAACTTATTCAAATTACTCATTGAATAGTTTCTGCATCTATGGTCAGTTGTTCGCTTTCTCATTAAGGGGATCAAGGTACCATATTTGTTTTTAATATTTGGATTGATGATGATCAATATCTAATGTTCCCTAAGTATCACAAGTAATTGCTAATAAAAAATATTTTTTGATTAACTTTCATAGTATTGAGCATCAATGTAAAGCGTCTCATTCATGCCAAAAAATTGGGAAAAAAGAAGTGCCATTGTCATTTGTCATCACCTTTAAGTGCACTAAAAATACATAAATCTATAAAATTTACATGCATTATTGCTTACCATATCATGGTTGATGATATCTTTTACTAATTCATAGCCAAAATATTCAATTGCATCTTTATTATTGAAGATTTCCTCTTCAAAGTTTAAAAATGTATCATCTTCATTTTTTTTTTAGATGCAAACTTTGCCACTGCTCATATTCATTCAAACAACTTGAGTATCAATTGGAAGTCGTTTATATGTTGAATTGACACATAACTTATGATTTAGAAGTATAATAGAAAAATTGAAAATGAAATTAGAATAAGTATAAATATTATACTTTGTCTTTGGTAAAATTTTTGGTATCTTTCTTATAGAATAGCATCCCTAATCACTTTTACTTAAAATATGTATGAAACTAAAATCACGTGTGGTTGTATGCAAAATATATCTTCAAGATGCCCTTAGGTTTGATACCAATTGGTATTAGCGTATGACCAAGGTTTGATACCAATTGGTATTAGATTATGACTATGGTCTAATACGAATTAGTACAAAAGTCATGTTCAGTAGATATATTGTAAAGTACATGCTTCATTGTGAGATATTGTGTGAATTATTTATAAAATCCCAAATATTATTTATAACATTTAAGTAATATTAGGTGATTTTTACAAATTAATTTTAGATTTAGTGTAAATTAATCTCATTAATGAAAGTGTGAAAACATTATAATTTGGAGAGAAGATGTAATATGATAGAAATTGAGGTGGAGAATTATAATCAAAATGAATGGGAAGTTCAAATGTTTCTAAAAGAAAAGAAAACTTAAAAAATAATATTTAATAAAGATTTCAATTTAACATGATTATTTTCAATTATCATGTAATTAATTGGATAATTATAATTTACTCAATAAATTTCAAATTTTTCTTAACTTTTTATAAATGATAATTTTTAAACAAGAGGAAACTTAATAAAGTTGCATGCATTAAATAGAAGTGTATAAAAGTCATTTTTAGATTGACATTTTGTAGCAATATACATCTTATGAATAATTTTTAGACAAAATATATAAACATAGTACGATATTACTGAAAAAGTTGTCAAAAGAAAAAATTATTATCAAGCAAAACTTTAAAAAAATCTGGAAAAAAAATTGTGCTTTGAAAAGAAAAAAGAAAAAGAAAAAGAAAAGATATGTAAGCTGTGCACCAATTGTGATACATACACTTCCCGAATGATTTTTTCATGGGTCTTTTGATCATAAAATTCTACATAAAATGAGTTACATTTTGGATGTTATATGTGAAAAATAATTTAGTTTTCAATTTTTTTTTATGATTCTTCATATATTTACTACTCTAAAGTCTTAACAAGCTAGCCCACATAAAATAGTAAATCTTAGAAAAATGATAGAAAATTGTAAACTAAACCATTTTTTGTCCTAAAATATCAAAATGTCACCCATTTTATGTAAAAAACTATTATTAAAAGACCCATAAACACTAAATAAACTATTATTTATGTTTCACTCTGTGGGAAACATAAATAGTAATAAATAATTGATAAAACTACCTAAAAATTAAACTGAATGGAAATTTATGGTTTTCATGTTATCAAAAAGGAAAATCTCTCTATTGACTTCTGGGATAGAGGAAGAATATCAATTGAATCATAGTGCTAAGAAGAATCTGTAAAGGGAAGGCTCTATAATGAGGCAAAAGAAGAGGCTTTCTAATAAGAAATCCAGATGACGATTGTGGCAGCTTCATTGCCGTTGATGAATTAATATTTCTCCAATGAAGCATATTCTTAACCAACATGTTGATAATCTTACTTTTCATTTTGAAGCCTCTTAACTCCTTCCACATGATTGTACTATTCCACACGAATGCTTACCATCAAGTTGCATCCACACAAATTTTTTTTGTTACGTAGTAGAAAAAAGAATGTAGAACAGAATGTAGAAGGCATGAGAAGATTTGTCAAAAAAAGCTGCGAAAAAATTATTACCTCAAACTCTAATCTCAAATCTTTATATAAAACCCAAATATTTTCCCATAAAATCCTTAACTAATGCCGCCACTGAAACTCCTAAATAGTTTCTTTCGTTTCATTTCAGAATGATTGATTGATAAAATAATTTCGATGCATGTAACAATGGTATTAGTATTGTGAAGGCATGATATAGTTTGACAAAAAAAAATGCATGATATAGAAGATTATGAGTGACAATAAAATCTGTAGATACCTTAATTTGGTATTCCATTAACCTGATTTGCAAATTTCCTGCATCTTTCTTTCAAAACTTTGCCATCAGTGTCTGAATCTAAAACTTCTATGGATGACATGTTTTGAGTAGAGTGTGAAGCAATTCTGAAGGAAACTTCCTATATTTTGAGTAGAGTTTGACGGCTGCTTTATTGGCTCCTGAAACTCAAGTGGTATATATACACTGCTAGGAGACCAATTGTTTTCTTTCGGCCCATGAGAAGGTCAATTGGGCCCGTTTAGTTCAATTGCATTACAAGTCTGCAATGGTAATCATGATTACATTACCAGATAATGAGTGTTTGGCTGGTCTTTTGTATGGTAATAGGCTTTACCAAGGTAATATTTATTACCAAAATTTTGGGAATCCCCATTTATAACTTCACCCTTATGAATCCTCATTACCATCCCATTACATGTTGTATAAAGTCTTCATAACACTCCAATTTGTTTTTATTTTCTCCTTCCATCCTCCTCATTTATTATTCCCCCATTGCACCACCACCCCCTCCACAATTAAAGACATAGCCGGCATGAGTGTTGACACACCCAACAACCAATACAAATATTGTTCCCACCCCATCCTTGTCATTATACTTCACCTCCATGAAACATGATTTGTAGAATAGATGCATCACTTGAATAAGACTAACGAGTTCGACGGCCCTTGAAATTGACAGCACGACCAACAAAGTTGCAAATGTCTTAACTAGCTGAACAACGGAACATTTCTTAACTCGTTCGGTTCGAACTCGATCATTCAACTAAGTCGCGAGCATAGAGTGTCAAGCGGAAGTGGAATCGAAAAGTATAAGACGATAATTGCTAAGATCTCGCATTAGGCATGAGATTCACCGACATACTCCGATCTCTGATCCACAAGCACTCAAGCAAGAGAAGCCTATGTTGTGGATGAGTTTTTAAGTGAGCGTGAATTTTGCATTTGTTAATTGTTTTCCAGTAGAGAGGAATAATATGTAAAACTAAATTTGATGATTGTGAACCGCCTCTAATGGTAGCCTTGGAAATGGCAGGGGCCACTATGAACCTCTAGCAAGTTTTTGTTATTTATTTGAGGAAGATAGTAAATCTATGCTTGTTGTAATTTCTTGTAGAGGAAAAGATGATAAATCTGGAGAGGATATTTTTTTGATATGAAATCTGGAGAGGATATGAATGTACGAGGGTTGGAGTTTTTTTAATTGAGGGCATTAAAGACTTTTCATTATTTTTTTTATTTTATTAAATATAAAAAACAAATTTTTAACTCAATCATCTTATTAACTTACCAAACATATTGATGGTAATTGTAACACCTGGATTTTTACTACTATACTATGGCATTTTAATTGAATTATGACCACTATTTCAATACTGAAAGCCCAAAAATACGAAAAATTTAAAACTTTTTTTTTCTTTTCAAATAGTGTACCAACTCTATTCAGTTGGAATGGGCTTTTCAGACAATTTGAATAATTTAAAATCCGTAACTAAAGCAGAGTGGCTCACAAAACAATTAAAAGTACACTAACCCTCTTCGGAGGTTTATTCATAATTCATATTACTTAGGAAATTTAAACCACTTTATACAATTTATATGATTCTATTATCAATGCTTTCTAATATTAACTTAATAACTAAATTTTACAACATATACAAACAGTATTACTAAAATATTTAACTACCTCTCACTTTTCAAATTATAATCCTAATTTCTTCGTCTACTCTTCTTCCCCAGCTAGCTTCTTTCAACCTGCTAAACTGAAAAATATTTGGGGAAGAGGGTGAGATTGGAAATCCCAATAGCAGTTTCTTTCATTAACATATATTATCATGCTAGCATGGCCATGTATTAATTTCATAAACCTGAACAAATATCACAATTACACATACTTCCTGCGCTCAATGCTCTACCAGCCACTATTAACAATATATTCGTTAACTAGTGGAGGCCTCACCTGCAGGATTTCTCGTTATAACTATCCCGTTATAACATAACTGAACTGGCAAAGGGGTAGCGAACCACCTAAGCCTGGAGTACTCCATAAAGTACTATGCAGGAATTAACAAGGCTTATCACCTTCATGCATAATGTAAACTTGAAACAGATATTACAAAAATAATACATGCAATTCTTTTAATGTAATGAAATAAACTGCTACCTGGCTTCTTAAGACCTTAGTCTTGTACTTGCTCCATTTTCTTTCTACTGGCTTTTCCACTTATGTCACTATCAAGACCTATTAACATTTAATATAAATAGTAAATTAATACCTAAACTTTTATATAATTATTCAGCGTCTCTCTCGGGGTCCTAATATACTTAATACTACCCCTTTCTTTATATCTTATATAAATAGGTTTTACTTTAAATATTTTGACCCTTTTTAAAATTAAAAGGCCACTTAATATAATTTATTTTAATTACTTATTCTAATTCTCTTTATTATTTTTCCGAAATTAAATATAAAATCACAATGACTTAACCATAATTAATATTAACCATTATCATCTTTTATCATATATTAATTCCTCATTTTTATACAATATAACTTTAATATCATCAAAATCATAGCTTACTATTAATTTACTGTTGTCACTAAAAATGTTGTTTAAGAGAACAGAAATAGAACAGAGATTTCAACTTATTATATTCAGTCTAACCAACAAACCATAGATAAATTTAGTTTCTATTTCTATCATTATTTTCTATCATATATATAAAAGTACAGAACAACAGGAAATGGAAACAAGCACAAAAATAAATTCAGACTTTTAGAAATTTATAATCTTCATCCACACTATAATATTCTTTAAGTATACTAAACTTTTACTTAGAATCTAAACTGACATTGATCAAGTGAAAATTAATTCCTATAAATAATATAGAACCCATAAGTTCTTAAAATAATTATTCTAGGTTAAATCCCAGTCTCCGAAATTAACTTCTTTCCTTGAATCTCCTGCTTTATCCTCAATTCCATCAGAACAACTAAATAAAGAACCAATACCCCTATGAATCCATAATTCCTCAGAAATTATGATTCCAACTTACTCCTCACAATATTAAACCAGACATAGAACATAAATTTTCCAATCCATAAACTTCAATCCATTATTGTCTAACCAGCCAATCATTAAATCCTTAATCTTAACTCTAAAACCTTTTCAACACAATAACTATGATTTCAAACTAATAATTCACCTTCCTTAAACTCATCATCCCTTTTCTTTATTATTACCAATGTATTTCAACCAATCTTTAATCTATACAAGGTCTGAACCCATCATCCTCAATTTCTATAAGAATCCTCCTGATCATTAGTAACAGTTGGAAAATCCCCATTATCCTCAAGTCATTTTCATCAATTACAACCTCTGATCTCCTTCTATCCCATAATCAACATCATTTATCTATCTGAATCCATATAGGTTCCTTCATTGACCTTTACAAGTTTTAATCTTTTCTTTTATCCATTTATAATCAAACATTCATAAATCTCTACCACCCCCAAATCAAACTTAGTTCATATATACCTATTTAAATTATCCATATACAATTTTCTACTACCAACCTTAAAATGCCACAATTGACACTTATTAATGTCTTTCACAATCCAAGCTTCACCTCAACATTCATATTTGATCATCAAGTCTCCTAATTAAATTTCTTAACGCATCTAACATATAGATGAGTACCATTCATGTTCTTTTCTACTAACAATTGAGATTCTAGCTTAACATGCCTAATCAAGTAAACTTTCTCCCCATTTATTATAACTAGTTAAAATCCTTTGAAAATGCTTACTCTCTCATTCTGAAACTAGTTTTTAGTCCTTCAAAAGTATTCATGGGACATCTCCTAATGAGTGGGGAAATGCTTCCAGATTTCAAATCATCACTTCACAACATCTCAACTTAAGCAATTATACCTTGATATATCATTTAGATTCCTTACCTAGCAAACATTTAATGACCTTCTTACATCCAAATCCTTAGTCCATCTTCAAAAGCCAATTCATACTCAATAACATTCAATCTAGATTATACCTTGATAAAATCCTGTAAGATAATATATATCCATATCTTAGGGGTTTTCTAAATATTGTTTAACTATCGAATATATCCACCATACTCTCCTACTCAGGGATCTTAAATATTGATAATTATTTCAAACCCTCAACCATCCTTCAATGCATAATATCGTATCCATTGACAAACTTAGAAGTTTTCTCTAATCCCACAAAGAGACACTGAGTAAGCTAAGTTTAATTTCCTAATACCTGATTACAAATACACAAAAGGAGGGCCAGAAATTCCTAATTATCATCACAAAATTACCTACACATATTAATCCCTTAATCATAACTATTACCAATCCAAACCCTCTCTTCATTTTCCCCTACTACCAGCCACATAAAACCACCCAAAAGAAAGAGGCATTACAATAATCTCCTGCACCCAGTTATACAGTAATTTCACCCAATTAAACCTTACAATTTTCCCCTTTACTCTGTCATCAAGACTACCGACCCATGCCACACAAATAGAGAAGGAACAAGCAACCCAATTTACCTTAATTCAACATTAATCTCATACAAGAAAATATCAACTCCATCTCCTCTTACCTAATCGAAACAGAGGGAAACATAAACCAAATAACAGGAGGAAAATAAATCATATATTATCTATTAATTAATGAACGTATCAGCGGGTAATTACTAGAGATTTAACACCAGAATCCACCAAAGCTCATCAATCTCCACGGCCAAACAAAGAAACAGGAAGAATAAGGAACTGGACAGAAGGAAATGGAATTTCCAACAACAATTTTATTTCCTTCCTACTCTTTAATAATGAACCAGAAATCATCAATTTCATCCTTCTACTTATGCCTTAAAAATGGAAATTGCACAGAGGAAGGAGAACAAGAATTCGACGGAACAGGGCAAAGCAACAAGAAGAGCAAGAATCCACCCATTCCAAAATTTCATGAAATCACACATCCAAAACACCCGTTCTAGCTCCCAATCCATACTTACATTAATTTAAAAATTTTCCTCTCTTAAACCCGCGGCCTCACAATAATATGGAAGACAAATAATTGTTTCAAAAATCCTTTAACCTTCAATAATCCACATACAAGGAGCTAAACATACTTAAAATCACTCATACACAAGGCTAATTGAGCTTCAAAGCAACCACACCCCGAAATCCCAAATTTTTGCTTTGGATGAACAGTAATTCGAAGAGGAAGAACTGAAAATCGGGCAAACCAAGCTTCCTACATCCAATCCATTTCAAGATTACCCTTATTCAAGACCTAAGCTTCACTTCTATAAATCCAGAAGCTTCAAAAACTTGTAAGGAATTCTAATCCCTTCCCGCCATCTTGCTCGATTTCACGCAGAAAGAGAGGGAAATAAGAAGAAAAACCCACCTGAGATGTACCCAAGCTTGCTTGACCACCTTCCGTCCCGTTCCGTCGCCGGTCGCCGCCGCTGAACACTGAGGCCGCTGTTGAGGCTCGAAGGAACGAAGTGAGGAGAGTGAGAGAGCAGAGAGTGAAATGAGAGAACAGGGGAGAGTGAGAGAACACGAGAGAGGGAGTATGTATAATAAGGACACGTGGGAGGTTTATATTTAAAGAGGAGGAGATGATATTTTTAAGTAGGTGTTTTACCATTTTATCCCTTCTTTTCATTGGAGATATTTTTCAACTAGGGGCAGATATTGTCTTTTCCATTTCCTATTTTCTATTTTTCCTTTAAAGGGTAATTTTATTTACCATTCATATTTATAAATAAATCTGAATTTGTTCCCAACATAATTTCTCTAGATATGCTTTGATTTCTAAATTTATTTGTAAGACCTTTTAACTATTAAACAATACCCCAAGATTCTAAATATGTCCTTATTTAAATTTATCTTCTAACTATTTTTCCTCAATTAATAGACAAAATAAACCTTAAAAATTATTAAAAATACACGTGGCCTCATAAATTTATTTATAAGGCTGTTTAATTTCTATATGCCATCCCAAAACTTTAAATAAATCCTTATTGTCTCTTTTCTCCAAATTAAGTTTTATCATTTAATTATTTCTCTTTATTTCTTAAAAAAATAAGCCTTGAAATTATTAAAAATGCCTAAAACATCATAAATTTACTTTCAATGCTTTTTAATATTTTGGTAATATTTTCCAAAACCTTGAATAATTTTCTATTTTCTATTTTCTAAAATTTGGGGTGTTACAGTAATCAACATTACATTGCATATCAATGCACTACATTGCATTACCATCTCAAGCACAAAGGAATTGATTAGTTTGGAATGGCATGGTTGCACGTGTTTATCACATGTGTAGTTATGGAAAAATTTTGATTAACTCTTGCAAAATTATGTTTATTCAAGTCAACCCCAAAAATTTTAATTTTCATTGTATCCTATAAACTGAAATGAAATTAATGTTGCAAGTGAAAAGACAATAATGTCCGTGCTTTAATTTATTTTAAAAAATGTTGAATCTTTGGTGACCAGTCACCAAAGCTCCAGCGACGATTGAAACCTTTTTTCTTAATAAAACTAAAGGAATAAATGTCTTTTCACACACAAGATTCAATTTCGTTTTGGTGGATGTAGTGAAATTTCAAAAATATTTAGGGATTTAAGGAAATTTAATTTACTATATGTATATTTAAGAAAATACAATAACCCCATTAACTAATATGAAATCAAGTGTTTTAGTAAAAATACAATATTGTCCTGTGTTATTTTATTTTAGAAAAGGTTCAATCTTTGGAGGAGGTTACCAAAGAATCATGGATGATTGAACCTTGATTTAATATTAAACTAAAGGAATAAATGTCTTTTCATGCACAAAATTTGATTTCATTTTTGTCCATGAGGAATAGTGAAACTGTAAAAATCTTTAGGAGTTGACAATACTATATATATGGTAGTTGACTAAGCTTCTCACAAAAGTTAATACAATCAATACTTTAGGAGTTGACCAATTATGTTCCTTTAAGTGTATGTGATAGAGCCAGTAATACGGGTCGAAGCCTGTGGGCCAACCCGAAACCCGTAAAAAAATATGGTTATGGGTTTGAAAAAATAAGGCCTATATTAAAATGGGTATTTTGGGCCCGAACCTATCAAACCCGAGCCCGTGACGGGCTAACCGTTAAACCCGTGGGCTAACCCGAACCCATTTTCCTTTTTTCTTTCTTTTTTTTTTTATTTTAAAACAAAATCAAATTAAACCCTAATAGTCTAAAGTAATACCCTTCCCTTCCTAACTTCCTCACTCAGTCACTCACCTTCCTTCATCTCACTCTCATGTTGGAATAAATATCAGGTTGATCGTTTAACTATGGTAGAAAGAATTTAACTATACTTTATAAAAAGCTCTACCATGGTTAAAAGAGAACAACATCACTTTATAAAACATTAACCATGATAGAAAAATGACATGATATAATTTTTTAATATACAATCATAGTTAAAATGGATTAATCTCGGTTGTAACATCCTAATTTTTAATTAGTATAATTTAAACAGCTTTAAGAAATAATTATTTATGATAAATAAGATTTATTGAATATTTATTGGAGTAAATGCTATTTACCCAAAATCTGATTTGTTTAAGGGAAGGATAATTAAATAATATATATATATATATATAAATTACAAATGTAGGAAAAAGAAAGTAAAGGAAAAGGAATATACACACACATATTACGTGCTCCTCTATTGAATATATGTATATATATTAAAAAAAATAGAGAGAGAGGCGGAAAAGAAGAATGTAAAGACTAAAAAAAAGAAAAATTAATAAAATAGAGCAGCACTTTCTCTCTTTGCAGTCTAAAATTCTATCTTATAAGTTCAAATAGGTAATTAAGTCTACTTTTTTTCAGAAATTTTTTTTCATGAAAGTTGTTATGTATAATTTTGTCTTTATAATTATGCCATTTTTTGCACTGATTTGGATAAATTTTTGGGTTGGAATTTTGAGTATGTTTTGGGTTTTGATAATAGAAGATTATAGGGATATAGTGTTAAATTAGAAAATAATTTTCATCATTCAGATTTTTCATTTGATGACAGTACAAATTTGAAATCATTTTTCTTATTAAAAGCTCTATGTTTTATGCTTTAGATGTTTTTTGAACCAATGAAACTTGGGATAAATAATTAATTTGAGATATGTAATGTACTATATATTAAAGTGCTGATATTGTGTAATGTGAAACAAACTGCAGATTTGTTACTTAAGATTTTTGTTATAATAGAATTAATTTGATGATTAATTTATTAGGCAAATGAATTGTGTGGTTCATTGATGTGTAGGGATTTGTTGTATTTTGGAATATTTGAAGTCGAACAATATATTCTATGTTTTACTATCATTATTGTTATTTGTAATGTGTTAAAAGTTAAAACTTTGAACTTGAATTTATAATCTTATGTTGTATATTTGTATTATAATTATATCGTAAACCCCGATCCTCGAAGGGCTTATTCGAAGAAAAGAAAAAAAAGTGATAAAAAATGGCTTAAAAAACGGGCTTTTTTGGGCCCGCCCGAAACCTGAACAATATGGTCCGGGCAGAAAAATCAAGCCCATATTCAAAACGGGTTTTTTTGGGCCCGGCCCGAACCCGACGGGCTAGCCCATATTACCAGCTCTAGTATGTGATATGTAACACCCCAAATTTTAGAAAATAGAAAATAAGAATTTATTTGAGGTTTTAAGATGTTATTTGAAAATTAAAAAGCCTTATGAATAGATTCTTGAAGTCAAATGTATTTTCAATAATTTTTAAGGTTTATTTTCTTTATTAGTTAATGAAAAATAGTTGGGAGATAAATTTAAATAAGGAAATATTTAGAATTTTGAGGTAATGTTTGATATTTAAAAAGTCTTATAAATAAATTTGGAAATTAAAGTATATCTAGAGAAATTATTTTGGGACAAATTCAGGATTAATTATAAATGTGAATGGTAAATAAAACTATCATTTTTAAGGAAGGAATAGAAAAGGAGAAATAAAAATGACAATATCTCCCCCTAGTTCAAAATATCTTCAGTTGTAAAAGGAAGGGCAAAATGGTACATTACCTACCTAAAATATCTAATTTTCCTTTGTCTCCTATAAACTCCCATGTGTCCTTACTCTTCCCTCTCTACCTCCCCGATTTTTCCTTGTTCTTCACTCCCTCTCCGTTTCTTTGCTTCCTCGCGAAAGTTCTTCAGCGGCTAGCGACAGCGGAAATGGCGACAAGCGACGGCGGGAGGCGGCGAAAACACACGTGTGAGTTTGGGTAACCTTTGGGTAAGCTTCCTCCCTCTATTTTCTTTCTCTTTACTTCCGATTTGAGCAAGTTGAGGGGGGCGGTTGATTCAGATTTTGAAGTTTTGGGATTCTTAAATATGTTAAAATGATGCTTAGGCTTAAAATGCAACGATTTGAGAAGTGATTTCGTGGAAGGAGCGGAGTTGAGTGAGTGGCTCCAAAATCCCCAAATTTCTTCATTGTTCACCCGACGTTCCTCTTCGATTCTTCACCCAAAACGAAATTAATTAGTGTTTAAATGATGTTAGGTGTTGGTTAATGATGTTGTTTGAGGTTGAATGCTTGATTTCTGGGATTTTCTGAATTTTCTTCTCCTCTCTGTTCAACCAAGTCGACGGCAAAGAAAGGTGAAATTAATGAATGATGATGCTTGATGATTATGGTTGCTTGATGATTGTTTAATTCTTTTCTTCCTTGTTGCTATGTCCGTCGAGCTCTTGTTCTTGTTTTTCCCCTGTTCTTTCGAAATTCTGTTCCCTTTTTGGCCACTGATTTCTGAGTTATAAAGGAAGTAGGCTTCTGTGATGTTGTTAATAACAGATGAAGGAGGAAGTGAATTGAAGTTACTTGTTATGGTTAATTGATCAATGTTTCCCCTCTTGTTCGTTCGGCTAAGGAAGTATAAATTATTGTTGATGTTTGTTTTCAGTCCTGGATTCTAATTCTTGTTTTGCCGGCGGAAATATTGATAGGAAGGGAATGAAATTGTGTTATTTTCCCTCCTGTGATTTCGTTTCTGAGCATAATGAAGGAATGAATTGTGCTGATGATTTTGGATTCATGGTACTTGCTCTGTTTTGGTCCCCATATAATGTTGATAGTGAGTTGTAGTAGTAATTTTCTGTTCTGGTTGGTGTTGGGTGACTGTTCAATGGCAGGGAAAAGGAGAAATATGTGAAATTAATTCAATAGGAATGAGATTTAATTGAATGAGAAGTTGAGTTGGTTAGTCTTTGATTTTGTTAGGCTTGGTGTTGTAAAGAGAATAAAGAAGAGAACCTTAGTAGTCCTGGAATTTGATGTTAGTTATCTTTGGTTAAATGTGAAGTTTAATTTGATTTCTATTGCTCTGGTGGTAATTGTTGGTAATCTGAGGTTGGGAAGGAAATATCGTGTAATAGACAATGGAAATATTCTGATTAGGAAGTCGTTGAGAATTGCTATTTTGACTGGTTCTTCAGCAATTGAGACAGGGGAGAACAATATTTTTTTAGTTGCTTAAGTTCTGATTAATCTTAAAAGGAAAAAGTTTAAGCATTTTCTTTCTTGGAATTATGGATATGGATTCTTTAATGATTTAGAAAGCAAGTCGATGTTTTGGGTTTACAAATATGAAAGAATGTTGTAAGGTTTAATTAAGAAATGGCTATATGAGTGTTGAAACAATTCAAGTAATCTACACTACTGATTTGAGAAATGTTGATGCTAAAAGGTTGGAGAAATGTTGTTTTGATATAAAACAAGTATTTGGGGGTTGTTTGAAAAGGATTTTGAAGTTGAGCAAAATTTGGAACGTGTGTGAATTACTGATTTAAAATAGGAAATGGTTAAATTGTGTCCAGAAGCATTTGAGGATAATTAAGTAATGATATGAGGAGCTGAAATTCAAATAAAATACTCACTTTTTCACACCTGAAATGTTAGAGGAGTATTTTAAATATTAGATTGGGTTTGAGGTTCCAAAATGGTGCTTGGAACAATATTCATAACGTTGGATTGTTGGTTGTGGACATTATAGATGATATTGTGGTGAGAGTGAAATGGAGATCCCTATCTTTACATTTTAAGGTTATGGATTTTGATTGTTAGAGAGTTTAGTGTTATTTGAAATCTAGCTCTTTGGTTCTTCCAAAATAATGATTAAGTGGATGTTTAAAGGATACGAATGGTAAACGGTTTTGGGGGAAATTCGTAGTTGCTGCTTCAAAGATTGCTGAAAGAAAGTTTTAATGCACAAGTGGAATCGAATTATAAGTATTGGAATGTTAGTAAAGTTTATGATTTCGAGTAATGTTAGAAACACTTTATGAAATGATGACTTATTTTAGGGGAATTGTTTTGGAGATTTATGAGTAATAGAAGATAGTGTGAGATTAAATTTGCATGAGGTAATTTTGGAAGAATTGGTTCTGTATTATTTGTAAAGGTTAATTGATGTTTGATGGTATGATACAAATGGGGTTAGAGGCGGTTGTAGCAAATCTTGATTGAATTGAAGCGATAAGGTTAATGATTTCATATTAAGAGATTAATGAAGATAGCTTAATGTATTTGATGGTTCGTTTGTTCTTGCTTGGTCATTTAGTTGAATTTTAGGTTTACTGGAGGTTAAAGGAGAAGTAGAAGACAGATTCCTAACAATACAATATATGGGGCTAACTAGAAGAGAATTTGATATGCAACTTTAATGATACCATATAGAATTATCTAAGTAATTCGTGATTGTTGTTAGAGGTTGTCTGAAGTGTATAAAGGTTTTAAAAATAAAAATGGATATTTGAAGATGCGTTTAGGTATTGATGGAGCAGGTTTGGATGTTTGAATCTGACCGTTCCAAGTGATAAAATAAGTGTTCACGTGATTAGAAGATTAAGATATGAACTTACTGGTGTATGTGCAATGCGTTTTTGTTATAGGAATATTAGAATCTAAGTGATAGAGTTCTTTTGTTTTATATGAGAAATGGATGTAAGTAAGATTAAAGTAGTAAAATATTATGTTGAAACCCCTGTTCTATTCCTGTTCTTTAAACAACATTTTCAGGGACAACAGTGAGTCAACTATAAGCAGTGATTCTAATAAGATTAAAGTTATACAGCACAAGAATAAGAAATTAATATATATAGTAGAATATGGTAATGTTTAAAAGATTAATTATGATTAAGTCAGTGGGATTTTTATATTTAATTTCGGAAAAGATGATAATAAGAATCAGAATTATTAATTGAAATAAATTATTTATAATTGATCTTTTAATTTTAAAAGGGATTAAGACAATTATAGTAAATCGTAACCTTTCACTAATACAAAGAAATGGGTAGTATTAAGTATATTAGGACCTGAGAGAGAGACGCTGAATAATTATATAGAAGTTTAGGTGTTAATTTATTATTTATATTAAATGTCAATAGGTCTTGATAGTAACCTAAATTGAGAAGATCAGTGGAAAGGAAAGGAGCAGATAAGGTCTAAGCTTGGAGTTCATGTAGCAGTTTATTTCATTACATTAAAAGAATTGCATGTATTATTTTATAATATCTATTTCAAATTTACATTATGCATAAAGGTGATAAGCCTTGTTAATTCCTGCATAGATATTTATGGAGTACTCCAGGCTTAGGTGGTTCGCTACCCCTTTGCCAAACCAGTTAGTTATAGTTTTAAATGCTATAACGAGAAGTCCTGCAGGTAGAACCTCCACTAGTTAACAAACATATTGTTAATAGTGGCTGGTAGAGTATGTAACGCAGGAAGTATGTGTAATTGTGATATTTGTTCAGGTTTATGAAATATATACATGACAATGCATGTATAAAAGTTACAGTTAATGACATAAATTGCGTTGAACTGCTGTTTACAGAAAAGCTGAGAGATAGTAAGATGATTGAGATAAGGCAGGAGTGCTGGAACAAGATTAGATGAAGGAATCAGGTTTATAATTGAAAAGTAAGGTTATATGTATATTATGTAATTTTAAATTATTAAATTAATAGTAGAAAGCATAGAAAATATAATTGTATAAATTGATGAAAGGGATTTAAATTTTCTAAGTATTATGAATTAAGAATAGATACCTTAAAAGGGTTAGTGTACTTTCAATTGTTTTATTTACCACTTTATTTTATAAAGAGTTTTAAGTTATTTCAATTTGTCGGAAGAGCCCATTCCAACTGACAAATAGTTGGTTTAATGTTTTGAAAGAAAAAGTTTTAAATTTTTCCGTATTTTTGGGCTTCTGACATTGAAACGTGATTATAATTCAATTAAAAATTGCTATAATATAGTAGAAAAGTTTAGGTGTTACATGATACGCTTGGCAAACACAATAGGATCTTCCTTTGGGGAAGCTCGGATACCCAGAAGAAGAAGGTGCCTTTAGTTGCATGGGATGCAGTCTGTTCCTCTCGACAAAATGGGTGTCTAGGATGAAACGTGCCAAACTGCAAAATCATTCTTATCTGATGAAGTTGGGCTGGAAATTGATGACCAAGTGCGAAGATTTTCGGGTTCGTGTGATTCAGGACAAATATCGCTGTGGCAATGATTTACTTCCGGTCGTCGACGCAGAGCGGAATGGTTCCAATATATGGTCAGGAATTAAGCAAACATGGAAGGATGTCCACGAGGGAATTAATATTAATCATAAAATTTCTCTTTGAATTTATGAATTGAAATAGACAATTTAGGTGATTTTATGTAAATGAACATCTTATTGATAAAAATAAAATGAAGGAATCGAATTTAATTACCAAAGAATGGATTGACTCGATCATAAGCAAGAATTAAAAAAACTTGGCAGACTACATGTAAGGTTTGAAATTTCAATTTATATGAAAATTAATATTTATGAAGATTTTGTCTATAGATAATAAAATTGTGATTATATAATAATTAATAGAATAACCAAAAAAATATATTAAATTACAAAATAAACCTCTTATATTTTCTCTCCATATCTCAACTTTTTTATCTTCTAACCAATCAACTGTTTCTTAATATTATTTTAGTATTAGTGGGATAGAAAATGCATAAAATTAAAGTTATTAAAAAATGGATAAAATCTTAAAAGACAAAATGTTTGCATGACAAATTAGAGCCATTCGGTATGGTTTAAAAAGAAAACAGCTTACATACATGCACACATGAGTGCATAGATGTAAATAAATAATTTTTTAATCAATTTTATAATTTTAATTGAAGATATTAATAATATTGTTTTGATCCTCTTAATTGATTGTGTTAAAAGTTATAGGTATAATAAATACTTCCATTTTGATTTTGAACATCCCTATAACAGTTATAATTAAATGAAATGATTTTTTAATTTAATAAATAAATTTCAATTTGTAGAGAGTGAGAGAGAAGGGGAATTGGTTAGAAGAAAAAACTTTGAGATATGGGGAGAAGATATAACGAGGGTGATTTGGTAATTTAATATATTTAATTTATTTTTTGGTCCTTATAAATAATTATTTTTTAAAAGGTCCTTTGAAGTAATTAGTTTTTCCCTTGGTTCCATTCCATAATTCTCCCTAAAATAAATTTATCAATTCTTAAACTATGATCATATCATTTTTTGTTAAAAAAAATAATAGTATTTTTGTAATCTCACACTAATTTTCAGGAGTTTCACAATGTTTGGATCACTTTGGTTCATAAATTCAGATTAGCGGATTTGGGGATTATTTTTTTCTTTCTCCCAAATTATAAAATAAATTCATCGATGTAAACACCATTATGAATTTTAACCCATCGTTTCATGCTCCCTTTGGCTTCTACGGCAATCTCTCAAGGTTTCTTCCTCATCGTGTTCTTCTTCTATGGTCCCATCATGAATACACACAATGTAAGATGGGTGATGAGAAAGTTCCAATAAGGACTCTCGGCGAAAGTAAGGACACATGGCAAATTGTAGCACTCGTATTGCGGGTTGTACGAAAAAATATTTCCTGTTTGGAAGTTTGTGATGCTGTTGGTTGATGAGCAGATAACTCTTCATATCACTTGGATACTTAAATATATACCATCTATTCATGATAACAATATAATGGGATTGAGGGGTATGTCACTAAGAATTCGTTGCTACGTACACTACAAAAAAAGCGGCATTTAGTGGCGGTTAAAACTGTTGATAAGTAGCGGTTTTAACCGCTAGTAAATCACTCATGACTAATATTTAGTAGCGGTTATAAAATCGTTGGTAATACAGTCAACACCGCTACTAATCCAGTAGCGGAAACAAAAACCGCCACTAATAAGATATTAGCAGCGGTTCATAACCGCTACTAATGAGGAAAAATTAGCAGCGCGCAGTTAGAACCGCCACTAACGTTGTGAAACGTTAGTGGCGGTTAGTAGATATATAATTGAAAATTGAATGAAATAATTAGAATAAAACAATATAAAAGATGAATTTTATGAGATTGATGGAAAAAATTAAGAGCATCAGAGGAGAAGAATTGAAAAGGAAGAAAGAAGGAACGTTTTATGAGGTTGAATGAAATGAGAAGAGGGGTAGGTATTTATAGTTGTTGCAGGCGGGAATCAGTAGCGGTTAAGAGAACCGCCACTTACTGCACAAAAAAACGGAACTTACTTATTTAGTAGCGGTTCTCAAGAACCGCTAGTAATCGCAGCGGTTATGTTGGAAAACCACCTAAACCGCTACTAAATATCGCCTGCAATTAATGCATTTGTTAAGTTAGTGGGGGTTTTAAGAGAACCGCTACTAACTACACAGAAAACCGCTACTAATTACATGACCTTCTAATTTCCCGCAGTTTTTCCAACACAACCGCTACTAATGTGACGCCACTAAGTTTCCCGCTAAATGGCGCCACTTTAGTAGTGGTTTTGTGGGACTAACTGCCACTAAAATACTCTACTATCTTTGATATTGGTCAAACAGACAGATTTAGTCGCGGTTTCTTATTAAAACCGCTATTAATGTGTAATTAGTGGCGGTTTTAGTTTGTCGCTACTAAATGAACCGCCAGTAAACCCCGCTTTTTTTGTAGTGGTATTTACCAATTAGAACCAACAGAAGGGAAAAGTATATCATGTAGAGAAATTTGAAGTCTTACCAATACAATATTACAAACCATCCATGGAGGCTCTACTTTCATTCCACAACTTTTTTTTGATGAAACTCCTACATTCACTCCTACCCATGCTTTCAACTTTGTTCCTTTCAACGAGATTGTCAACGGCTCAACAACTAATGTAGGATTAATTGTGAAAATGGTAGGAAATACACAAGAGGGGGTGAATTGTATATCTTAAAAATTTGAATGATCTAAAACAAAAACAAGGGATTTATACTGGTTCAGTCCTAACTCTGATCTATATCCAGTTCTCCAACCTCTGTTGGGTTCCACTAGTGAATCGGGATTACAACAGGTTCCTAAATACCTTTATACCAGAGAATTTTCTCAGTAAGACCTCACTATCTCACTAAATTATCTTTCCCTTACACTTTGTAAGATTATAACCCTTTCCTCTAGGATCCCAGTATCCTGAGGAAATCACAGAATGAAAGTGTTTACAGAATTATAAAGCTTGCTCACACACTTGAGTTGATAAAATTACAATTTGAAGAACAACTGAGAGAACTTAGACTTGAATTGATTGCAGTAGGAAATTGGTAGTTGGATATCACTTAATGTACTCTACCAACCAATTTCAACTTCAACGCTTTTATAGTCTTGATAAATTTGCCCATTAGTAGCTGAGTCTCTAGTTATAGCCGTTGTGAGGTTTTTAGAGAGAGATGAAGGTCTGGAGGTTGATGATGATTCTGAGTTGCATTTAATGCTCCAGAGTAGGTTTTGAGTTGCACTCTCTCTCTCCCCCCTCCTTTGTTTGTTTAGCGAAGTATGGTGGTTGCAGAGTTAGGTACAAGTGAGTAGCTCTCTGTTTGTGTTTCTGTGTGTCTAACGTAAACTGCCCAAAATAGCCAGAAGTACAACTTCCAGATATAAAGTTAGTTAAACATGAGAAGAGAAATAAATTTGAAATTTTCATGTGTCAATCGATGGCGAGGTATGCCAATCGATTGCTGCCTCTGGTTCTCAATCGATTGCCTTCAGATTGGTTCAGATTGCTACCTGCAGCACTCGATGGATATGTCAGTTACCAAATAAAACATAAGGGTACCAATCGATTGCTAGATTTCCCAATAGATTGCTTTATGTCAATCGATTACCAAGAGCCAATCGATTGCTTTTTCTTTGGTTTGATCTTAAGTTCCAATCGATTGCTCATCGATTGTTTATGTCAATCGATTGCCATTTCTACCTATCAATTGCCTTTCTAAATGATTACTCAAAAACAGGAGCAAACAATCGATTGATCTTTCTTTCTATCGATTAAGACTCGCCAATCGATAAGCAATCGATATGTCATCGATTGCTGAAGCTCAACTCCAATCGAATGCCGCTTTGAACTATCGATTGCTTAACTTAGATTTTGAGAAACTGGTTTTCAAAATATTTTTCTAAGTTAAGATGTCAGATAAGTCATATTGGGTTATGATCAAAATCTAGAGTTCAACAAATTGGTGCGTAAAATTATACTCAAAAAATGATAAATTATTTTTAATCTATTCCTTAGATATCCAAAACACTAACTCCAATTTTTTGTTAATAAGATAACATAGGTTTCATTCAAGCATTTGGTACTCTTGATGACCATAGAACGTATTCTAGAGTAACCAAAAAATTAGTCTTCAACATATCTAATCCAAAGTATTGTTTACATAAAACTATTTATTTACAAATATAAACACATTTTTTGTATAAACAATCACGCTCATTTGATACTTATGCTATTTTTTAATTTATAATAGTCAGTCATTTAATGTCACTCTATTGGGTGAGTACGCAAAAAACACAACAGAACACAATTTAGATGATACTGAGGCTCTAATCGTTGCACTGGTATGCCATATGAGGATAAGCAAGTTCAGAGGTAATGATCAAATACGAGTTCAGTGTGTTTTAAACTTTAGTTGTTTTTTCTCAAATATACCTACACCTCTCATGTTAGGCAACACCTACATTATTAATGTGTTTGAGACTACTGCTGTCATGCTTAATCCCAACATACCTGAGGTATCACATAAAATGAATTAATTAATTATTGTGTTCAAATATGTCACTGTTTTAGGCAACAACACAAACATGAAAGTTTCATGTTTGTTTTAAAAAAACTTTTTAAATCATAATATAGTTACTCAAAGAAATTAAATTCTTTAGTTTATTTTCTTTTTTATTTTTAACTTTTGTGCTTCGTACGGGGGATAAAAATCTAGTTGAGTATAAAATCTGGTGAGATAAAGCTTAATCTGGCTCTGACGCTTTTACTGTCATGGTCTACCTTCTTTTCCCCCCTTGACTAAATATAAATTTGGGTGATAAATCTTGGTCATGATCTGATTTTTCTCCAACAAAAAACTAAGTTTAAGTTCTGCATGTTAGATTTTGGTTTCAACCCACTTTCACATCAAGTTGGGTCTAAAAGAATGTCATCATAGAGTCATTTTATTTCAAGGATTCTTTAATGTAACTTATAAAACACGTATTTAAAGGAGAATCCCTTGGGGGAAATTTCCCCCTTAAAAATTGTGGGCACTAAGAAGTTTTTTAGATAGCCCAATATGTTATCTAAAATTGCAAAATCATAGCAATGTCTCCCCTACTGTTAAAAATGTCAACTGATATATGTACACATGACACTCGATACACACCATCTCATCATCCTACATTAACAATGCCAGTTCAACTCTATAAATATCTCTGTATACAGAAATCAGCAAAACAATGTCAAAACTATAGTATTATCAGTTGAGCACTACTACAAAATAGGCTTTTCACGTCACCAATTAACGTCACATAATTATAAATGTGACATGGAAAAAAAACGCGGTGGCATTTTTGTAATTAAGTTGCAGGTGGAGGGAGTTACAACGTCACACCAACCTTAAAGTGTGACGTTGAAAGTTTCAACGTCACACTTTAAGCATTTGTGACGTTGTATGTTTAAAAATGAAAAAATAAAAAAATTTGCTTTAACTTTCAACGTCACACTTAATCTAAGTGTGACGTTGAAAGTCAACAGAAAATAATTTTAAATTTTTTTAAAAAAAAATTAGTGACTTTCAACGTCACAATTAAATTAATTGTGACGTTGAAAGTCACAGAAATTTTAAAAAAATTTAAAAAAATTGTCCTTGACTTTCAACGTCACAGTTATATTAATTGTGACGTTGAAAGTCACAGAAATTTTAAAAAAAATTTAAAAAAAATTATCCGTGACTTTCAATGTCACAATTTATGTAAATGTGACGTAAGTCACAGAAATTTTAAAAAAAATTTAAAAAAAATTATCCGTGACTTTCAACGTCACAATTTATGTAAATGTGACGTTGAAAGTCACAGAAATTTTAACAAAAAATTTTAAAAAAAATATCTGGGACTTTCAACGTCACACTTAATTTAAGTGTGACGTTGAAAGTCTCAGAAAATATTTTTGAATTTTTTAAAAAACAATTTTGTGACTTTCAACGTCACAAATAATATAATTGTGACGTTGAAAGTCTCCCCAGCTCCCTCCAAATATTTCCCCCAGCTCCCTCCAATTTCTTAACACAAAAACGAAAGTCACAAAACCTGATCTCATACTTCCCCCAGCTCCCTCCCGCGCCCCACAGCTCTGCAAATCTCATACTTCCTTCCTTCCACAGCTCCGGCCAACGCATGCAATAGCTGATCCGAGGTCAGGTGAGCATCCTCTTCCTTCATCCTCTTCAAGTTTTGATTTTTATGAAGTCTTTCTAACTTTAGATCTCAAAATCACCAAAATCCCATTTTGTTAATGATAAAGGTGTTAACGCCGCTCGTTGCTCCGGCGCCGATATGGAATCCGTGAAGAAATGTATGTTCCATTATTCTTCAACCACTCTGAAATTTCTGTTTATTTTCTTATTCCTTCTCTGTTTCGTTCGAATCTGGCGGGCCGGAGGGACTAAAATTTTGGGGGTGATAAGTTTAAGAGTAGAAAGCAATGATTTGTGTTTTGCATGTTGAAATTTTGGGTGGTAAGTGACTTTGAAGATTTCTGATTTTCCTCTTCTTCCTTTGCTTCCTATGTTCCGTTCAGTTTCTTTATTTCCCTCTGTTTTCTGCTCTGACTCAGTGATGAAGGAGAAAGAATTTTTGTAATGTAAGTATGGTTGGTGCTTCTCTCTGGTTATTGCAGAATTCTACTCTGTTTGGGTGGTGTACAGGGACAGAAAGTGTTGTTATGATGTTGTTCTTGTTGTAGTTGTGAGATGATTTTTGTCACTGCATGTTGATTCAGATTCTCCTATGCTCATATGCGATTCCTTGCTCTGCATAAGCCGATTGTTGCTCTGATTTGGTATAATTTGAATGTTCCTTGTATGCTTATCATCTAATTCTCTTGATATTTATTCTTACAAACTACCATACAATTTAATTCAATTCCACCCATTTATATATTATTTAATTGGGTTAGATCCAACTACTTTAATTGGGGATGAACCTGAGAACAACGACTCATGCAGAGAGGGCTAATAGAAAATTGCCAAAAATCAATAAATGAGAGAGATGGATGGGTGCAAGGAATCACGGACCAATGTTCAAACTTGTTCAGATCATTGATGCTCTTCGTGCAGCTGCTTTAGGCAAAAAGCCTACCTTCTCTTTGCATTCATTTTACTAAATTGGAGTTTGTTGTACAGGAAGTTTGCAAGGGATATTGGGCAATTGAAGTGAGTTTAAAAACTGATTTGGATTGTTTAAATTTAAGAACTAGTTATAAAGTGTTGTTTGTGATATTTGATTAGTATTTAGTTTTTTTGAGGCTAATGCAAGTATTTTAGGTGTTAAGTGTATATAGAGACAAAGTTTACTGATTGTTTTGGAATTTTGCTGTTAAATATCAAAATAAATAGAATTTATATCTTGATGTTATGGGACGGAGTAAATGGTAGCTAAACTTTGAGGAACAATGGTGATTGAAAGAGAAGAAACTATAAAGAGTGGTTAAAGTAGTTACATGTAGTTTGTGATAGAATTAATTGAGACTAGAAAGGAAGTTTGTGAATTAAGAAGTTATGATCTTAGGAGACATGGGACTATTGTTGTCTTTTACTATTTTGAATTCACAGGCTGTTATAAGCATAAAGATATGTCGAATTGAGTTGTTTGAACATGATACTTATTGTAGTCACATTTATTGACTTGGTTTCTTTATTTTGAGCCTTCATTCTCATTTCTTAATCTCCATCATATTATTACACTATTGTTTGTAGGATGGGTGACTTTAGTGCTCATGTTCTAGCTTATCATCTACTCATTTAAATTCGGAGGACCATAAACAAAACCCCTGCTTTTCCAGAAACATTATAAGTAGAAGTTGAGTAATTTCTCCACTTCATCTTGGTGCTGCGATTTCAGTGTTGGGTCTGACTTCATTTGAGTAAGCAATTTCTCCACTCCATTTTGGTTATCTTGAATTTTATTACTATTAGTACTATTATTGAATTTGTTGTTTTATCCTAAAACAGTATAACTCAATAGCTAAAACAGTTAGATAAAATTGACTAGCTTGTTGGAAATGGCATAGGTTTAATAGAATGGATCGTAGTTGGATGCATACATTGAGAACCACTAAAGAGTATCAGATGGGTGTGGAAGAATTTATTGAATTTTCCAAGAGAAACGTGCCTAGTAAGAATGGCATGTATCTTTGCCCTTGTGTGAATTGTGCAAATGCTTATCGTAAGAGCGTTGATGATAGATCACCTTCTTTGTGATGGGATCAATCTCCGTTATAAGAAGTGGCTTTGGCATGGGGAATTGGGAAGTACCGTACATGCGTGCCCGTCACAAAATGTAGAAGCAACGGTGGATGATGTTTGTGATGATGGAATGCACGACATGATCAATGATATTAGGGCGGAGTCATTTTCTGTGGTACAAGAGTTTGACAAGTTGCGGAGTGATGCAGAGACACCGTTGTTCCCGGGGTGTACTAAGTATACTCGGTTGACTGGCGTCCTGAAATTGTTGAAAATAAAGACAGAAAATGGGTGGGCAGACGCGGGTTTCTCGCAGATGCTTGAAGCTTTGAGTGATATGTTCCCAGCAGGTAATGTGCTTCCGAAGCGTATGTACGAGGCTAAAAAAGTTCTAAGCAAGATAGGCATGGAGTATAAGAAGATACACGCTTGCCCTAATGATTGCGTGTTATACAGGAAAGAGTATGAAAGCCTAAAAGAGTGTCCAAAATGTAATACTCCGAGGTACAAGCCGAGGAAGGATGCAGTTGGTGATGATGATGGATCAAAGAAAGGGGTACCTTTGAAGGTAATGTGGTACCTTCCAATTGTGCCACGGTTTAAACGCTTGTTTGCAAATGAGGCAGAAGCAAAGAAACTGAGGTGGCATTGTGATGAGAAAATCTCAAATGGAAGATATCTCCGGCACCCTGCTGATTCTCCTCAATGGAAGAAGATAGATTCTATGTTTCCTGAATTTGGTGGTGAGCCGAGGAACCTTCGTCTCGGACTGTGTACGGATGGTTTCAACCCTTTCGGGAGTCTCAGTAGCACACATAGTGCTTGGCCTGTGTTGCTGGTCATTTACAACTTGCCGCCTTGGTTGTGCACGAAGCGCAAGTATGTGATGATGTCAATGATGATTTCGGGTCTGAAACAGCCTGGTAACGATATCGATGTCTACTTGGCACCTTTGATTAAGGACTTGAAGATGTTGTGGGAGGAAGGCGTAGATGTGTTTGATGCGTACAGGCAGGAGACATTTAAGTTGCGAGCTATGTTGTTTACCACAATAAATGACTTCCCTGCATATGGCAATCTTTCTGGTTACAGTGTGAAGGGTTATATGGCATGCCCTATATGTGAGTCTGACACACACTGCCACCATCTTAAACACGAAAGAAAAACCGTCTACCTCGGTCACAGGAGGTTTCTTGATCGGTTCCATCCTTACCGTAGACTAAAGAAGTGTTTTAATGGCTCATCTGAGTACCGATCTGCTCCGACCCCCTTAACCGAGGATAAAGTTTATCGCCATGTTGAGAATGTCAGTATGGTATTCGGTAAGAAACAGAAGACGAAGACCGGTTCTGAGAAGATTATTTGGAAGAAGAGGTCAATCTTCTTTGATCTACCTTATTGGCAATATCTCGATGTGAGGCACAGTATAGACGTGATGCATGTGGAGAAAAACGTCGGTGATAGTCTTGTTGGGACACTGTTGCACATACAGGGGAAGACGAAGGACGGACTCAGTGCACAGTTAGACTTGGTTGAAATGAGCATAAGACAACGGTTGCATCCTATAGTCAGTGAAAATGGCAAGAGGGCTTATATGGAACCTGCTGCTCATACACTTTCAAAACAGGAGAAAAAAAGTCTGTGTGAGTGTTTGAGTGGGATCAAGGTTCCGCAGGGTTATTCCTCCAATGTTAGCAGACTTGTGTTAATGAATGATTTGAAGTTGGTGGGAATGAAGTCACATGATTACCATGTATTGATGCAACAATTCTTACCAATTGCCATAAGAGGCATTATGCAAGATGATGTCAGGAAGACTATAGGAAGACTGTGTATGTTTTTCAATGCGATATGCAGCAAAGTCATCGACACTGAAAAGCTAGACGAGTTGGAAAATGAGGGTTACATTATATTGTGCCAATTAGAGATGCACTTTGCTCCAGCCTTTTTCGATATTATGGTGCACTTGATTGTTCATTTGGTAAGGGAGATAAGGCTCTGTGGCCCTTTTTATCTAAGGTGGATGTACCCTTTTGAGCAATTGGGAAGCCCGATCGCCCCGGCCGGGTACTAGGGGAGCCCAGGACTCTAGGGTTTACCAAGTATTTCGGCAGTAGATCCCAAGCCACTCGCACAGATTCTACTGAGGAGATATTGGCTAAGGCTCGGGCAGAGATGGAGGCCCAGTTGGAGGAGCGAGTTGCTTTATCCGAGCAGCAGATTAAAGCACAGT
This sequence comes from Mimosa bimucronata, assembly GCA_037074515.1. Taxonomy (NCBI): domain Eukaryota; kingdom Viridiplantae; phylum Streptophyta; class Magnoliopsida; order Fabales; family Fabaceae; genus Mimosa; species Mimosa bimucronata. The sequence continues at coordinate 13,214,654 of CM073446.1, forward strand.
TCGATGGGCAGGTGGCCGCGAAGGTCCAGGAGGCTCTGTCGGGTTATATGGGGGAGCAGATCCGAGCGCAGATTGAGGCACAGGTTAGAGCGTCTACCATGCAGCTTGGACTGTCATCACATTCTTCTCAACAAAGACAGCAGGTTTGACCATCTCCTATATATGTTAATTACCGAATTACGGGTTTATCAATTAGGCTCACTCTGTATATTCCCATCTCCTGTAGGAGTCCCCTGCTACCGGCGGTCCAAGCGGCAAAGACAGCTGCAATCAGACTGTGCCGTTAGGATCAATTCGTGAGAATGAATCAAATCCCACTCCAGACAATGACCCTGAAGTTGGAGTAGAGTGCTATCTCCATCTCAATTTCCCTCGCCTGCACCCGGTCGCAGAAGCTAGCCAGTTCCCGAACGCCTTCTTCATACATAATAAACTTATTGGGGAGGACCAAGTGAAGGTGTCTGTTACAAATATCTTAAATGATGAGGGGGGACAGATGTACCCATTCCCCGTAATGAAGTCACCAAACTATATGAGGCGATCGGGACATTCATCCTGTGGCCTAGAAGACTTGTACACAGCACTCCACAAAAGACGCCGATTGATGCGGTATGTATACTTAACTTTTGAGACTCCTTGTTTTACATGATTACAGTTTGTAAAAATATATAACATTGGTTTTTTCATCGCCCGCAGTTCTTTTCAGATGAATATCCTTCTCTCCAACTCCTGCGGGAGATGCAGCCAACTTTGCACTCCACAACCATTAAGATGCCTCCAGGAGTAGTCAGTCCGTATCGTTCATATGATTTTCTACTTGATGGTGACAGAGATATCGTGGAGTTTTTGACGATGGAAGAAATTGACCTCGCCTGGCTCGAAATAGTGACTTTGTAAATGACTGTTACTTTTTATGTCTGTGCAATATTTTTACATCTATCCTTTTATAATTTCAATCATTTTACGATAGGTACTTCCACCAACTGTGCAACCAATTAGGCAGGGAACAATACAGATTCCTTAGTCCAATGGCCTTGGTGAGGCGAGATGATTTTAACAACGACAAGGCTAAACTGGAGTATGAGGACGAGATGCGGGCTTATGTCACACATCAAATATCAGCGAATCGGGGATCTGTCTATTTTGCGCCTATTCTTCAAGAGTAAGTGTGATTATTACCTTTTGCCAACTTTTCATTATTTGCACATTTACAAATGTTATGTTTCTGTGTGGACATAATATTCTTAATGTTTTTCAGTAAGCACTGGTCATTAGCTGTCGTTTGCCCCATACAACATCGTCTGGTTTGGTTTGACCCATTGCGATATAATATAACCTCATATTATAAAACCCTCTTATCTAAGTAAGTACTTTTAATGACTTTTTACTTTGGGTTACATAAATTATTTTCATGGATACGTGCTAATTTTAGTTCTATTTTAGGGGCATTCAACAATGACATTTTGCATCAGAAACCGGTGAAATGGATGATCCCATCGTGACACAAAGACCTAGAGTAACTACCTTTAATTTAAATTCATTCAATGTTAGTCAATTGAGATATTATTTATTTTGTTATTAATTTATACTATTTCTTGTGATTTATAAAGTGCCCCCAGCAACCGACGAATAAGGAGTGTGGGTATTACGTCATGAAGTATATGTGTGACATTATTGAGAGTGATTGTACCGGATCCTTTACACAGGTATAAATTAAATTCTTATCTATAGCTTGATACAATCATTATATAATTATATGATTTATTTATCTAACTTTGCAGTAATCATAGCATCCATTATTGTTGCAGTTTTATGATGGAAACAACTCATTTGAAGACAAAGACCTTGATTCACTTCGTGACCGTATTGCTCAATTTTTTCTTTCATTTGTTGTTGGTTAAAAAGTGATCATTGCAGAAAATACTTTATTGTCTAAACATGGAATTTTGTGTGTCTATATATATGTTTAGTTTGATTTAGTTATAATATAGCTATGTATACATGTTGTGTGAATAATGTATACTGTTGTTGATCTGCATTATATCTATTTCTGTGACATTTGCAATGAATACAGATTGGGAAACCAAAAGAAGTTAAATTAACCATCATTTTTAAAATAAAAAAAAATTAACCACGTCACAATTTAAAAATTTGTGACGTGGTTTCTTGAAACTACATCACACATTACTAATTTGTGACGTGGTTTCTCTGCCACACCAACGTCAATTTAAACTATTTTTGGACAAACAACGTCACAAGTTTTGTAATTTGTGACGTGAAAAATATGACTTTTCACGTCACTTTTTGGTGTGACGTTAAAAGTCCAGTTTTCCATGTCACTTGAATTTATGTCACACCAAAAAGTGACGTGAAAAGTCCAAAATTTGTGACGTGAAAACCCTGTTTTGTAGTAGTGGAGGCTTCCTACTACTTTCAAAATTATCATGTATTTAACCAAACGCCACGAGTTTGGCTCATGGTATCTGTCATAAAGTGGCTCATTACACTCTTGTAGCTTCTGCTTGCTGATTTTTGTAGGATCACCCACTTTGAAGAATTTTGGAGCCAACTAAACAAACAATTAGGGGTTTATAATAGTGACCTCACGCATATATTCCATTATATTGTTTTCATCTCAGGCTCATGGTAGATGACCGAATCTGGTTGTCTATGAAATAAAGCTGAACTGGGATGAATATATACAGCCAGACTCTCCACTAGGGTTCTGTAATTCTCTTGAGGATCCTTTCTAGCCACATGAATGAAAAATCTTGCAGTTATAGCCGTCCTGATCTTAGTGAAGTTCTTTTTAGCACTTGAGATATCCAATTTTTACCTGGAAAACAGAAAGCCAATGCCTCAGAAACTAGTTTAATCAAACCAGATTGAAGGTGAAATGGAATATCAACGGTAACATAGTAGCTACAAGACACAAAATTTCTAGAAGCCATGACAATGGAAACTAGAGTTGGGATCCCCTATATCAATGCAACAAGTAGTAACAGTTTCTATGGTAAAAATGCAACTTAAATTTCTGGAAAACAAGTATATAAATGAAAAGAGAGACCCTAAAAACAATTGGTCATGCGAATTAATATACTCCCTCCAGTCAATGTAGGACCCCAATGGAGAGTTGATATATTGGCTATAAATGTAAAATATATTTCTCTTATTTATCAATCTTTTCCAAAAGAGACGTTATTGATGCTCTCTCAACTACATCAAGTAATCAAAAGAGAGATGGAGGGAATTAAGGAAGTTGATGAGGGTATTTTAGAAAAAGCATACTCCCTCCGATCCTAATTATAAGATAAGTTTGACTTTTTTGGAGAAATTAAGGATGCAAAATTAATCACTATAAATTATCTTTAGTTATCTTTTCTTTTCTCAAAAATAATTTATTCTAGTTATAAACTAACCTATAATCTAATTACATGTGACATATGTTATAATTTAGTGGTCTAATTTGCTTCCTTAACTTCCACAAAACAAGTCAAAGTGATCTTATATTTAGGACCGGAGGGAGTATCCTATTAAGTAACTTAACTATGTCCCTTATATCTAACATGGGTTAAAGGTCATATTTGCCCCGGAAGTATGCATGGTGGATCACATCTGCCGCGAAAGTTTTTTTGGGTCCAATTTTGCCCCAGAAGTGTGCAAAGTGGAGATAGACACGTCTACAACCTAGCTATTTTATATGGAAGGATAGAGAGAAGGACCCAAATGTAAAAATATTTATTAATAAGGATCTTAAACGTTGTAATTATTTTCAAGGACCAAAAGTTAGAATAATAAATTTTAAAGAGTAAAATACACTAATCCCTCATATTTTTCCTTAATTACATAGACATTCTCTCTATTTTGAAGACATACAATTTAACCCAAACCTTTAACACTGTTAAGAATATTCTATGATTCTAAAAACATAATTTTTTAACTGAAAATTTACATTTTATTTACTATTTTACTATTCATTCTAATAAATTTCTAAATTATAAATTCTTTTGAATCCACGAATTTCATCTTGAGTAGATAACATAAAATTAAGAAATTAATAATTGGTTACAATTTAATTAATTCTTTTTTATACAAAATTTAATTATTTTTTTAATAAATGTATCCTTGGATTAAAAATTTGTACCAAAAATGTGTTTAAGAATTTTGAATTATAAATTTAAGGGGAAATTAATTACAGGTCCCATAGAAGAAACTTTATTAAAATGAGGTCACAAGAAATCTCCTAATTAAATAGAGGTTCCTAAGGACCTTAATTATAATAAATTCCTATCATTCATATCTGTTAAAATTCTTGGTCATTAACAATGTTTAAGCAGGCAGTGACAACTTTTTTGCATTTGTAACGAAATTATGAGCATCATTCACATCTGTTTAAATTCTTGGCAATTAACAAAGTTTAAGCAAACGGTGATAACTTTTTTGGGCATTTGTAACGATATTATGAGCATCATTCAGATCTGTTTAAATTCTTGGTAATTAATAACGTTTAAGCAAACGGTGACAACTTTTTAGGCATTTGTCAAGAGCACCAAAATGGGGGGTTATCGATGTAGTACCGTCTCAGGCCAGCCCTTCAAGAAAATTGGGGACCAAGGGGATAGTGGAAGGTACCCTCGGGTGTCTTTTTATTGAGGCACATAATGCACCTGGAAACCTTGTAACTAGGATGCAAACTTGTTAAAAATTGGTAAAAGCATTGTATTTGATTTCAGGTGTGAGATTTGTATCAAGAGTGTGATAAGTTCAAAAGCAAATTGAAAGATGGATTAACGGGAAATTTGGATTCAAATGGGAATGGATATTCTTGACAATTGGAACCTTTGGGAATCATTGCTTCAAAAAATTAATTAGGAGATAAAAGTGGCCAATTTTCTAAAGAATCCTAGAGGAACTCCTCTAAGCTAGGCTTAGATTAATTTAATTAATAACGGAACTCCACACATTAACTAACTTAATCCAAGTTGATTAAGCACTTGACCAAATTAAACCTATTAATTGCATGGAACTCTTGATCCTACAGCCGGAACCCCGAATTGCAACAAGATTTATTTACTAGTTCTAATCCCTTGATGGAACCCCAATCAATGAATTGAAACTAATAAATTTAAGTCCAATGTTTCTCAAGAAATCAATAGGCTTACTTTGCTAATTTCTAAACATAAACACTTGACATAATGATCCACTAAGCTTACCCTCACTTAGCACAAGACTTTAACAAGAAAACATATATTAAATGATGAACCCATACAAATAAAATATGATCAAGCCAAGAGATACAATGTCAAGCATCCATACAAAGAGAATCACAAAGATGAATTGTTTCTACCACTCTCATACAAGAATATGGAATAAGATTACATCAAAATGCATAGAACAATTACTAGAACCCTAGAAAAATTGCAACACACATAATGAAGAGCGAATGGAGAACAACACTCTAGTTTGAAGCTTTAAGCTCATCACTAGAGCTCCATTACCAAGAATACAAGTGCTTAGTTGATGCTCTTCATGGGAAGATCATCAACCGAGAGGAGGAGAATGGAAGCCATGAGATTCAGAAGGTGAAAATGGAAGAATGGAAGAGATAAAAATGAGAGAAAATGAGAGAGTAGATGAACTAGGGTTCCAAATCTACCCAAAATGTTCTTCAAAATTCAACCTAATAGCTCCTCATATCAGGTAAAATGAGTGGGTATTGGGTATGGATCTGGGTCAGCGCAAAAATCAGGTTTTGATTTTGTAGCATCAAGACTTCGCTGTGGCTTCGGAGTGCCGAAGGCACGGTGAAGATCGTATTTCTTTTCTTCTTCAGCCACGTTTGTCGTGGCCTTAACTGTGAGTAGCCATGGTGAACTCAAACTTTTCAGCTTCTTGATTGGGCCTCTTTTCATCTGGACTCCTTCTTTTTGGTCCTTGGCCAACCCTATAAGTGAAAATGCAATAGAACAAGGATCAAATAACCCTATAAATCAATTAATACAAATTAATCCCTAATTATGGTCAGTTATCCTCATTTCCATGCTAACGACACCAAAAGGCCTATGATGTTCATTAAGTACAAATGGACCAAAATTGAATCTCAATCATGTTAATTGCCTCAATTTTAGCATGAAAAAACACTACAAATAAGATATTTGTTAACTTCCGCACACTTAAACATTTGTACTCCCAAACAAAGACAAATAGAAGAGCTTAAGCACAATGATAAGTAAGGCATAAATGAGAACTTCAACATGCTAGATGAACATAATCAAATGCAAATTGACAACCGTCTAACTAACAAGCAATAAGGAATGGAATGATGCCACAGAGCCAACTCTGGATGTAGTGGATGACAAAGGAGAAGGTCATTTAAGGATAAGTGTTTTACACTTTCCACCATATTGGGGTCATCTTTCTACTCTCAAGATCCACTCTGAAGCACACTCAACCATAGGCTTGTAAGCATTCTAAGATCTCTACTTAAACACAAGAAGTGCAATTTATCAAAATGGCTTTTGGGGTTGTAATGATGGGATAGACCACATGGTATGATGAAAAGGGAGGAATATGATGGGATAAGCCACAAGAAGTGCAATCCACCAAAAGATCTCCACTCTTCCCACCATATGCATGTTCAAATACCAAATTCAATTAAAAGAGAAACCACACATGCCTTATTTTGGACCTTTTGCAACTTTTCAAATTTTTCTCATTTTCTATTTCTTTTTCTCAATTTTTCTTCTTTTTGTATTTTTGTTTTTATCTATAAATGGAATGCTTACATACAACCAAGTGGTGGCATTTTTCACATAACTCAAGCAATGATCCAACATATCACATATTGTCATACTAATACAAAACATCAAGTGAATGACTCAAATGGGGTGGCAAATGAAAAGAGTGTTTACGGTTTGTGTTTGGAATGTAAGGGTATGAAATGAGTGCCTTTATCATGCTTCATTACACTAAATGCAACAAGTCTTGACCAAAAATGAAAACAAGTTCTAGAGAATGGAAACCAAGTGGATATCACACAAAAATAAGCATATAGGCCCAAATTAAATAAACCTCACAGCATGGTTGACAAATCTCTGATTTATAGTGTTTTTATATGCTTAAATTGAGACAATTGACATGATTGAGATGCAATTTTGGTCCATTTGTGCTTAATAAAGATCTTAGACTCTTAGATGAAATTAGCATGAGATTAGGTTAATTGGCCATGATTGGAGATTAATTTGTATTAATTGTTTTATATGGCTATTTGATCCTTGTTCTATTACATTTTTCACCTGTAGGGTCAGTCAAGGACCAAAAATGGAGGAGCCCAAATGATGAAAAGAAGCCCAATCAAGAAGCTAAAAAGTTCATGAGTTCGTCGTGGCCACTCACAATGAAGGTCATGGTGAACGTGGTTGAAGAAGAAAAAAACACGATTTTGGGCCGACCCGAATCCAATTCGAATACCCACTCATTTTGACTCAACTTAGAAGCTATTAGGCACAAAATTGAAGATCATTTGGGAAGATTTGGAACCCTAGTTCATCCACCCTCTCATTTTCTCTCATCTTCACCTCTTCCATTTTTCCAATTTTCACCTTCAACATCTCATGGCTTCCATTTTCTTCCTCTTGGTTGATTATCTTCCCATGAAGAGGAGAAACTATGCTCTCATATTCTTAGTAATGGAGCTCTAGGGATGAGCTTGAAGCTTCAAAGGGGAGTATTCTATGGTTCTAGTAATTGTGTATTGCAATTTTTCTAGGGTTCTAGTAATTATTCTATGCAGATTGATGTAATCTCATTCCATATCTTTGTATGAGAGTGGTAGAAACAACTCATCTTTGTGATTTTCTTTTTATGAATGCTTGACATTGCTCTTCTTGAGGTGAACATATTTTATTATGTATTCATCATTTAATATATGGCTTCTTGTTAATAACTTGGATTAAGTTAGTTAATATGCAGGGTTCCGCCATTAATTAAATTAATCTAAGCCTAGCCTAGAGAGGGTCTTTTAGGGTTCTTTGGAAAATTAGCCACTTTTATCTCCCAATTTTTTTTGAAGCGATGATTCCCAAAATTTCCATTTGCCAAGAATATCTATTCCTATTTGAATCTAAATCTCCCTTTAATCCAACTTTTAATTTGTTTTTGAATATATCACACTCTTTATACAAATCTCACACATAAAATCAAATACAATACTTTTACCCGTTTTCAACAAGTTTGCAATCTAGTTACTAGGTTTCCAACTGCATTAGGCTCCTTAAGAGAACAATACCTCGGGGGGTAGCTTCTACTATCCCCTTAGTCCCTAATTTTTTTGAAGAGTCTAGCTTTTAGGTTGCATTTAGCTTATGTGCATTTTATTTTAGTTTTTATTTTTGCATACCATACTTTGAAAACCCCTAAAAATTAGTACAAATACTTGTTTCTTGTATTTTTCTCATTTTTCGACATACCTGTGTGTTTAGTTGTTTTTGTGGTCGTTTTATAGCACTTACTTGTTAATGCTTGATTTCGCTTGGTTGTGAGTGCATAATTCTATTCCCCAGGTTTCTAGTTCTTGAGACATACTTGTGCATATCATACCATTTTGAACTCTTTTGCACAATTTGACCATTTGCCTCACTTTTGTGAAAAAAGGTAGTTTTAGAACTCAAGTATTTAAAATTGGGTTTTGTCCTACTTTGAACTCAATTTTTGCATCTCATACTGTTTTGACTATTTGCCATTTGTTTGAAGTGGTACATCTTGCTTACACTCACTTATGCAATTTTTGAACCTTAATTTGAAAATTCTGAAATCATAAGCCATAATAATAGATTCATATGAATCTTGACGTTAAGAATTTTTCCTTTTTATAACCTTATTGGCTATGAAATAATATAACTTTAGTTTCTCTTAAATTACTTTGAGATGTTTGACCCAATATTAGACCAACATAAGATGGTTTACTTCGAAGCAAATAGAATATATTATGTAAAAATATACTAATACGAAGGACGGTAACCTTTTTTATGGTCTGGAAGAATAAAATAAAATAAAATAGGTTAAAGAAATAGTTGATGTTAAATAAAATATTAACTTTCTATTCAGCTAAGCTTACTTTTAACTTTCATTAAAGAAAGGGTTATTTTGGTTTTTTAAAAATATTGAAAAATCTCTAATCAAACATAGAGGCCTAATAATGGATTTGTTAAAATCAAAGGCCCAAATTCGCATTTAAATATTTAAATTGGACTTAACTAGAAATTTTCTTGACCAACGAGATCTGCTCCAGGATCCATGAGACCGAAGCCAAATTAGAACCACACATTTTTTTTTCAAGTTAAATATTAATTTATCCTATCCATGTTTTTAATTAATTTTCCCCAATCTAGATATTCATTTCTTCCTTTAACTTTTTTAAATTAATTTAATTTTTTTATTTTGTTCAATTATTAATATTTCGAGCAGTTAAAAATCAAAATTGTTGGAATAACTGGTTCTTGAAAGATTAATATCTTTTTTACAAAGAAGTATATAATTGAAATTTTTTCAATTGATATTCTATGATTACTGCTGTGACCGTTGGTTTTGGGTACTGGTTTGGTAAGTGACAACTATGCTTCTTACTCCCCTTTTGTAAACAGTAGGTTTCATCACTTTTTGTTTGCCATTTGTTGCTTATCGAGAAGAAAAAGATGAAGAGAAAGCCATCTTTGAAATAGAAAGATTGGAAAAGACTCTCCCAATTGCTTCCTTAGGATCAGTTGACCCTCCCTTATGCAGAAGCATGTTTCTTGTGAACCAAAGAGCATTTAGTAAAACAACCATCCCAAGCACTAATTCATCCGTGGGAGACATTGATCATAGAAGAGCTTCTAGCCAGTTCAAAAAGTCATCAATAGATGCATACACTACTACAAAAAACACTTTTCACATCTCTTTTTTTGGACTTTCCACGTCTCTTTTTGCTGGAACATGGAAATGGGAGACGTAGAAAGTCGAAACTTTCCACGTCTAACTTTCAAATGTTAGACGTGGAAAGTTCAAATGTTAGACGTGGAAAGTGGAACTTTCCACGTCTAACATTTAAAAGGAGACGTGGAAAGTGGCTGTTCTAGCTTTTCACGTCTAAATTTATAAATTAGACGTTGAAAGTTGCCACTTTCCACGTCTAATTTATAAAAAGAGATGTGGATATTGCACTTTCCACGTCATCAAAAAATATTAGACGTGGATAATGCACTTTCCACATCTCTTTTTGTAAATTAGATGTGGAAACTATACATTCCACATCTCACATACGAACGTGACATGTTGAAAATTGCTTTTCACGTCTCTAATTAAAAAAGAGACGTGGAAAATAATTTTTTTTAAATAATTCAGTTTAGTTATATATCCCATCTGTACTAAACAAAACGTAGATACAATGTCCAAATCACCACAAACAGAGCCGAATAGACAGAATTCACCAAAAAAAGTTGTATGTATACATCACATATAGATTCATATGTCATACAGTTAAAACAAGTAACACTATCTAATTTCTAATCCATATTTTGAAGAAACCTGGCAGCTAATTTATCCCGAATTTCATCAATTTTGCATCTTGATCAAAAGGATCTTCCCCATAAAAAATCTGCACCATATAAGTGATAAAACATCAATTAGTTAATTATAATTAATGAAGCAAACAATTGAATTAGGAAATGCAATAATATTGATAAGAAATAAACATACATTAGACAAGCGCTCGTGAAGTCCACTCATAATTATGTCATACATATATCGAGTTACATAGTACCCACATTCTGTATTGCCAGGTTGCTGAGGGCACTGTAAATCAGACAAAAACAATTAGAACATATGGAGTTAATTTAGTAACGTACAAGGTATTATTGATGGATATTTAAATAAATATAATCTAAATGACTTACTATAGGCCTAACAATCTCAATTTTGTTAGCTCCACGTTTTGTCTGTAATGTGATATGCCAATGCCATATGGCCCTACAATGAAATTTAAATAAGAACTATGCAAATAATTTGACTTATGCTCATATTTACTAATTCAAAATGTTCAAACACTTACTTGGTGAAAATCTTTTTATACAAACTGAGTGGTCCACGATCCAAAAAATCAAACCAATAAATATGGTGCTCTGCGGGGCAGATAACACATAAACTCCAATGTCCCCAGAAGCACAGAATTGAATTTACCAAAGATACTCATAAATTCAATTAATTAGAGTGTGCATTTGGAGGTTAAAAAATTCAGGTGACAACAAATCACTACTAGCCAAATCAAATCTGAAAATGCAGTTAAAATCTGATAGCAAACCAATCAACACTACACAAATTCGGACACACAATATCTCAATAAATTCATATTGAAATCAAGTCACAACCAACAATATGGCAGCTTGAATGCATAGTAAGTTCAAAGATGCAGCAAAATTCAAGTCCAAAACAACGACCTTCAATGCAGCACAGTTAAGCCATGTTCAATTTCCCAATGTACATATACAAATGCAGAACCACCGAGACAGATTTCAAATGAAATTTTCCTAGCCCATTTTAACACATGAACAACTGGATAGAGACACAGATTTAATGAACCGGATACTCTGAAATTCAGAAGAGGTAGAACAAGCTTAAATGGTATATGCATAGTGAACAAACTTACCTATCAAGGATCGGTGCGAAATAACAACGCTTTTTGCAATGTGAAATTTGAAACCCCACATAGGCCTCCATATCATTGTTGTGTTCGTCAATTTTTTCTTTTTCTTTGGAGGTTGTATTCCTTACCAGTGACAATGGACTTAGGAATGCGTAGTTCGTGAAGCCCTCCTGACAGTACCTATCATGAAAGTACCTAAAATAGAACTTGAATAAGAACCTCATATAATTCTATTGGTACATAAATGAAAGGTAAAAATAAGGGGAAAATGAACTTACTGAATTGCAAGTTCCAACCATCCAAGGTCCAAATCGTTCATAGTCAAAAATGAAGAAGAGATGAAGATTTTAGACCTGGAGATGGATAATGAAGATAGCTAGTAATCCCTCAAGTTAGACCTGGTGGAGATGGATGATGGTTTATTATCCAATTATAATTCCCTTGTTCACCACCTAAGAAAGTTAGACAATCAATCATAGAAAAGAATCCCCAATTCACAGAACACAAACCGAACCAGGGCAGACAGGGAGAAAAATCAATTTCACATTTAAATCATCGATTAAACATGCAACAATATATATGTAAAACTCTATTATATCTTCATCTTGAACCAGGCAGAGCAGAAAGCGACCAGATTTTTCTCACAATGACATATTCAATTCCAATGAGATCAAAAGTGACCAAATTACCTTGTTAACAAACCAATAATTCCTTGTTTTGAACTAGGAAAAGATTTAAGCCAAATTACCTAACCCCAGCTCCAACAAAGCAACTCTCTTCACTACTGGTCCTGCAAAGACACAAGACCACAAAATTAAATTCCATCCAAGATGTATCCTTGAAATATGTCCGTCACTTTATGACGAATTTTCTCATCAAAAAAAAATGCTTCCAAGTTCCCAAAATTGAAATCGGGTTAAATCGGAAATTCATGAATGAAATCGCAATAGTATTGTATATCAACCAAACAATTTATTTGACATCTTGAAGCTAAGCCTCCTATAATTTGATCAAGGCTCTTATATGTTAGTTGTAACAAATGTGTGTATAATGTCCGTTTCAATCATTATCTACATTGATAAAAAAAAATACCCCTTTAAAATATACTATCAATAGAGACATGTTGGGAAATTCTTTTTATAAATTTAAGAGGTAAATTAGATTTTTTTTTACCCTGAAAGAGGTCAATTATATTGAGCTCTTACATTTAGAATAAAATCAAAACCATCCACTAACTCTTACATTTAGATTAAGAGGGAATGCAATTTATTAGGAGCTTATGACTTGGTTGATGCGGATAATGTATTATATATATAAGCTTATATATCCTCATCTTTTCTACTATACCAAACTTTACATAAGATATTCTAGTAAATTTTACGATCACTAAACACTTAAAGTATTGAATATATTATACAATTATCTTATATACAATATCATCCCAAACATTGAGAAATACTAAAATTGTAATAAACCTTATATATACGAGTATTAATTATTACTCTATCAAATCTTATCAAATGTTCTAATGACCAATCTCTCACATTGGTGAGAGGGAAAAGTGTGATTACCTCTGGTGGGGATAATTGATACATACAGGTGGCCAATAATTTGGGCCCAAGAAGTCTAGCAGTGGGAGGGTTGGTGGGCCCATCCTCAAAGAAGATGTTGTTGTTTTAATCAGCATCAAGAAGTTGTTGTTTTAATCAGCATCACAGAAGAATTTGGGCCCAAGAATTTTGTTCATAAGCATTTTTTAATCAGCATCAAGTCTTAACATCTAAAACAATCAGTAAATAAACAGCTAATTATAATTAAGAAGTTGTTGTTTCTGTGCGTTTGAGACTGCCACGATTAAGAACGAAGAAGTTTACAAAATATCATACACAAGGAGGATTAAAGGTCTAACATGTTGATAATTAGTATTAAAAAGAATCCTGTTCTCCAATTTCTTAAGAACCCCATGGACAAGAAGGCAGGCAAGCCTAAACATTCTTGGGTTTAAAAACAGGTCTAAACATTATTCATAATTATTCAAGAAGTGATGACAAACTTACCCATCTCGTCTAAACAGAAAAATGAAATCTTATTAAAACAATGAACAGAAAAACAATGAACATTGAACAAATCAATGGTTTTCTGAGAAGACACCAAGAACCCAAAAAAAACAAAATGGCAGATTAAACAAATCAATGTCACCAGATTTTCAGAGAGGAGACAAAGTTCGTACCTTTTTCCTCAATACTTGCCGGAAAACCTGCATGCAAGGCTAAAAATGGTGAATGGCGTCCGATGGGGAGCTTCTACAAGAAAATGCTGCGTGTGTGTGTGTTTTTTTAAGGAGAACTGGAATTCGACAAAGGTGAATAGTGAAGAAGGGGAGAGAATGAAGGAAGAAGATGGTGGTGGCCGGTCGACGAGGAAGGCGGTGGAGAGAAAGCGAAGTCAGCGGAGATGTTGAGGGAGAATGCTTGTTCAAAAGTATTAGGTTGGGAAAGAGCATAGCATTAGGTTGAGGCAATGCTTCGAATGATGGGAAAGAGTAGAGCATTCAGACTTTTGTGCCAGGAAAGTATCTTTTTTTTATATATATATATTATAGCTTTCCACGTCACTACTACAAAAAGTACTTTTAATGTCACAAATTTTGGGGGTTTCTACGTCACTTTTTCAGGGGACATTGAATCAAGTGACATGGAAAATGGACTTTTAACATCACATAAAAAAGTGACGTAGAAAGTCAGAGAAACAACGTCACATAATATTATGTGTGACGTTGTAAGTTGCTCGGAGAAACCATGTCACACATAATATTTATGTGTGACGTGGTATCCTGGAAACCACGTCACACATCTTATATTGTGTGACGTGGTTTCTTTTTTTTAAAAAAAAACGTTTTTAATTTTTCTATTCCCCGTTGATATATATACATTGCAAATGTCTAAATGCAGGTCAACAGATAATACAATATACACAAAATTCAAGTTCCAAGCAATGTACAGAGCATAACAGTAAAATGCTATCACTACTATACAATCACCAACATAGGCCGGACCAAAGAAAATAAGTCGAATCGAATGAAAGGAAAGATCACCAGCACATAATTTTGATTCAGATTGTTACATAATCAAAAATAAAAGGAAAAATTGAGCAATACGTTCACGAATCGATCAATGTCTTCGACTGTAAATTCGTCGATTCGGTCATAAAACTACAACAATAATGGATACTATGATCAATACAAAGTTAGATAAAACATCATATATATATATATGTATTAATTGTATGAATCATATAATAAGCTATAGATAAGAATTTATACCTGTGGGAAGGATCCTCTACGGTCACTCTCAATAATGTCACACATATACTTCATGACATAATACCCACACTCCTTATTCGTCGGTTGCTTGGGGCACTTTATAAATCAAAGGAAATAATATAAATTAATAACAAAGTAAATAATATCTCAATTGACTAACATTGAAGGAATTTAAATCAAAATACTTACTTTAGGTCTTTGTACCATGATGGGATTATTCATTTCATCGGTATCTTCCACAAAATGCCATTGCTGAATGCCCCTGAAATGGAACCAAAATTAGCACATATACATGAAAATAATTTATTTAACCCAAAGTAAAAAGTCATTAAAACTACTTACTTCGATAAAAGAGTTTTATAATAGGAGGTTATATTATGCCTCAAGGAGTCAAACCAAACCAAACGATGTTGTCTGGGGCAAATGACAGCTAATGACCAGTGCTTACTGAAAGACATTAAAAATATTAAGTCCACACGGAAACAAAACATTTGTAAATGTGCAAATGATGAAAATTTGGCAAAAGGTAATAATCACACTTACTCTTGAAGAATAGGCGCAAAATAGATAGATCCCCGATTCGCTGACATTTGATGTATGACATAAGCCCGCATCTCATCCTCATATCTCAGCTGGTTCGCCTTGTTGTTGAAATCATCTCTCCTCGCCAAGGCCAATGGACTGAGGAATCTGTATTGTTCTGTGCCTAATTGGATGCATAGCTCGTGGAAGTACCTATCGTAAAATAATTGAAATTATAAAAGGATAGAAGTACAAATATTGCAGAGACATAAATAGTAATAGCAATTTACATAGTCGTTAATTCAAGCCAGGCGAGGTCAATACAGTCCATTGTAAAAAACTCCACGATATCTCTGTCACTATCAATCACAAATTCATATGTACGATCTGGACTGACTACTCCTGGAGGCATCCTAATGGATGTGGATTGCAAAGTTGGTTGCATCTCCCGCAGGAGTTGGAGAGAAGGATATTTATCTGGAAAGACCTGTAGGTGATGAAAAAAATTAGTGTTATATATTCTTACATGCTGTAATATATTAAAGCAAGCAATCTCAAAAATTAAATGTACATACCACATCAACCGGCGCCTTTTGTTGAGTCTTGTGTACAAGTCGTCTTGGCCACAAGATGAATGCCCCGATAGCATCGCCTAGTCTGGTTACTTCGCTATCATGAAAAGGTATAGCCGAACCCCTCTCATTCTTTTGAACACTTGTAACAGACACCTTCACTTGGTCCTCCGGAATACGCTTATTATGTATGAAGGAGGCATTCGGGAACTGGAGAGCTTTTGCGACCGCGCGCAGGCGAGGGACATCGAGATGGAGATAACACTTATCTCCAACTTCAGGGTCATTGTCTGGTGTGGGATTTGATTGGTCCTCACGAATTGATCCTAACAGCACAGTATGATTGCAGCTGTCTTTGCCGCTTGGACCTCCGGTAGCGGGGGACTTCTACAGGAGATGATATTATACAGAGTGAGTGTAATTTTCTAATTGACAAACCCGGAATTCAGTAATTAAAATATATAGTAGATGCTCAAACCTGCTGTCTTTGTTGAGAAGAATTTGATGAGATTCCAAGCTGTATAGTAGACGCTCTAACTTGTGCCTCAATCTGCGCACGGATCTGCTCCCCCATATAACCCGAAAGAGCTTATTGGAGCTGCGCCGCCACCTGACTTTCGAATTGTGCTACCATCTGCTGTTGGGATAAAGCAAACCGCTCCTCCAATTGGGCCTCCATCTCCGCCCGAGCCTTTGCCACAATCTCCTCAGTGGATTCTCTACGGTTGTATTTGGATTTGCGGCCAAAATACTTGGCAAACCCTACAGTCCTGGGCTCCCCAAGTACTCGGCCGGGGCGATCGGGCTTCATAATTACCGTGGCCAGGATGTCCATCCTCCCAGAAGGTGTAAAGGACCCTTGGGTAGCCTGCTGCTTAAGTTCGCCCTACAATGACCGGAAAATCATAAGTGGTAATTTGCTATAAAACCACAAGTTAAATGAATGAACAACCAAGTAAAATACTTACAATCCTATTTGCAACTGCTTCAACCTCCGGATTGATAAATGTTCCTTCTTTATTCTTCCTTCCCTCAGACCATTTCGTATGACGTGAGAAGGGCGGCAGAGGCTCTATAACAATGGTAGGATCGGACCGTGCCACTTCCTCCATTTCTGCAATATATTTCTCGGTCAACTTTTTCTCGACCCACTTGTAACCCCCCCGAGACATTGTGTTCTTGTAGATATTCTTTTCTTGATGCTCCTTTTGTTTTTGGCTTTTCTCCTGTGAAAATTAAACTAAGTTAGTTAACTAATATAATATGTTAAAATTCAGTTTTGAAGCAAAGTAAAAGATCTATACAAACCTAAAACTTTTTATCTAATCGTTTCTTAACAAACGTCTTCCAAGTCTCCGGGTCAACAGAGGGGTAGGTCTGACAGGGATCTTGATCCATCTTGTCGCCCCGGATGTAATCTTTGGTCAGGGTAGTCTTGAAATTCTTCCACATCTTGCGCGCTTCGTTCAACCAAAAATCCCTGAACTGTTCGGTGTTTGGGACATCAAAATTTTGCTGCAAAGAATAAGAATAAAATACACATCAGTTGAGTAACTAAACAAACAAATACATGCATATTAGGAACAAACAGATAGATAATGATAAAACATACCAAGATATCTGACCAACATTGATCCTTAATGTCTTTTTGGACTTCCCTCCAATCGTCAACCAATATGCTTACTCGATTCCTTGCCACAAAATCGACGTAGCTCACGAAAGTCGTGCCAATTTCCCCGATAGGATTCATGTCCTCGTCAAATTCCACATGGATAGGCTGCACATTTGTCCCATGACGGACAACAATGTCAGTGAGCTTCGTCGGACCTCTTTTCTTTTTTCGAGGGGGATTGTTTTGTCCCTGATTGTTAGAATCATCCTCCATGATGTACCTGTTAACAAATCAAAGATGTGATGAGTTAGTATAAGGCAACAACCTTCACAAAAACAAAATAAAAACAATAACAGTACTTAATACATGATAATTCAAAAAGGTTCTCACTTTATGTGTTATCCCATATCCCCTCACAATGATCATTTCTAGAGGCAAATTGGTCATCATCATCATCTATCAATTCACATTCACTTGGTTTAAGTGGTCCTACGCACAAAGGTGGTATCTCATCTAGATCTAAAGTGGGAGCACGGTCCTTTTGCTTTTTACTTTGCAACACTATGGACAATTGCTTATTTGCGGGATCTGTTACATAGAACACCTGTTTTGCGTGACTTGCTAAAATAAAAGGCTCATCTCTGTACCCAACCTTGTGAATATCAATTGAGATCATACCAGCGTGGGGATCAACTCCAACTGCACTATTGTTAACCCACTTGCATTTAAAGATTGGAATTTTGAACTTGGTGTAACTAACTTCTCAAATTTCTTCAATTACCCCATGAAATGCCATGGAAGCCAATCGTGGGTTTTTATCTTTCGAACTGGAGAAGTGCATCACTTCGGCTACCACCATCACGCCACTGTTTTGCATGGTGCTGTTGTTGTCCTGAGCCTTAGTGTAGAAAGAATAGCCATTTATGTCAAAAGAGCCCCAAGTAACAACCTCAAAACGAGGCCCTCCTGCTAACCATCTTATTGTATATGGCCCACCGGTCTCCTTTTCAACTTTCTCTTCGAACCACCCAATGAATGTCCTGTTATGCTCGTTAGAAATCTGAATGTCACTCTTTTTCGGGTTCTTTTCTTTCAGGATCCTCTTATGCTCATCCAAATAAGGCTGCACTTCTTCCATATTATTCAAGATGTATAGGTGTGCTTGTAACACCTCTTCACGGCGCATAGTCTTCACTTTGACGCCACGTACCCCCTTACCAATCCCATCTTCATGTCGGGGGTTTTCCTCAACCCCTTTTAGATACGATTTGCAAAAATCCATTGCCTCCTCAACTATGTATCTTTCAACAATTGATGCCTAAGGTCGATGTGGGTTCTTGGAATACCCTTTCAAGACTTTCATGAATTGCTCGAATGGGTACATCCACCTTAGATAAACAGGGCCACACAGCCTTATCTCCCTTACCAAATGAACAATCAAGTGCACCATAATATCCAAAAATGATGGAGCAAAGAGCATCTCTAGTTGGCACAATATAACATAATCCTCATTTTCCAACTCGTCGAGCTTTTCAGTGTCGATGACTTTGCTGCAGATTGTATTGAAAAACATACACAGTCTTGTTATGGTCATCCTGACATCATCTTCCAAAATGCCTCTATAGCAATTGGTAAGAATTGTTGCATCAATACATGGTAATCATGCGACTTCAATCCCACCAACTTCAAATCATTCATAGACACAATTTTGTTAACATTGGAGGAATAACCCTGCGGAACCTTGATCCCACTCAAACACTCACACAGACTTTTTTTCTCCTCTTTGGAAAGTGTATGAACAGCAGGTTCCATATAAGCCCTCTTGCCATTTTCACTGACTATAGGATGCAACCGTGGTCTTATGCTCATTTCAACCAAGTCTAATCGAGCATTGAGTCCGTCCTTTGTCTTCCCCTGTATGTGCAACAGTGTCCCAACAAGACTATCACCAACATTTTTCTCCACATGCATCACATCAATACTGTGCCTCACATCGAGATATCACCAATAAGGTATATCAAAGAAGATTGACCTCTTCTTCCAAATAATCTTCTCAGAACCGGTCTTCGTCTTCTGTTTCTTACCGAATACCATATTGACATTCTCAACACGGTGGTAAACTTCCTCCTCGGTTAAGGGGGTCGGAGCAGATCGGTACTCAGATGAGCCATTAAAACACTTCTTTAGTCTACGGTAAGGATGGAACCGATCAAGAAACCTCCTGTGACCGAGGTAGATGGTTTTTCTTCCGTGTTTGAGATAGTGGCAGTGTGTGTCAGACTCACATATAGGGCATGCCATAAAACCCTTCACACTGTAACCAGAAAGATCGCCATATGCAGGGAAGTCATTTATCGTGGTAAACAACATAGCTCGCAACTTGAATGTCTCCTGCCTGTAAGCATCAAACACATCTACGCCTTCCTCCCACAACATCTTCAAGTCCTCAATCAAAGGTGCCAGGTAGACATCGATATCGTTACCAGGCTGTTTCAGCCCTGAAATCATCATTGACATTATCACATACTTGCGCTTCGTGCACAACCAAGGCGGCAAGTTGTAAATGACCAGCAAAATTGGCCAAGCACTATGTGTGCTACTGAGACTCCCGAAAGGGTTGAAACCATCTGTACACAGTCCGAGACGAAGGTTCCTCGGCTCACCACCAAATTCAGGAAACATGGAATCTATCTTCTTCCATTGAGGAGAATCAGCAGGATGCCGGAGATATCTTCCATCGGAGATTCTCTCATCACAATGCCATCTCAGTTTCTTTGCTTCTGCCTCATTTGCAAACAAGCGTTTAAACCGTGGAACAATTGGAAGGTACCACATTACCTTCAAAGGTACCCCTTTCTTTGATCCATCATCATCGCCAACGGCATCCTTCCTCGGTTTGTACCTCAAAGTATGACATTTTGGACACTCTTTTAGGCCTTCATACTCTTTCCTGTATAACACGCAATCTGTAACACCTGGACTTTTATTACTATATTATAGCCTTTTAATTGAATTATTACCACTTTTATGAAAATTAGAAGCCCAAAAATACGATAAAATTTAAAACTTTTTCTTAAAAACATTAAACCAACCTTTGGTCAGTTGGAATGGGCTTTTCGTACAACTTAGAATTTAAATCTTTTTATAAATCAAAGTGGTACATAACACAATTAAACTACTTGAATTCCCTTGTAATTTTTTCCCCTTGATGATAGTGTGTGGGGAGCGAAAACCCATTCATGGGTTCTCTGTATCTACTTATGGGTTTCTGCCTTTCCAATATTAAAATGCTGGGGTTACCTCAGTTGATAACCCTTCTACCAAAATGCACAGCGTCATTAGGGTAATACATACATTTACATACGTTTAAGTATTAATTCTTTATATTCATTCTCACAGGTAATTAAATTCTAAATTAACTAACTATGGTGGTACATAGCTTAGCAAGCATTCTTACTTATTCATACACCACCTTGCTAGAGTGTCTACTCGTAATTCATAATACTTAGGAAATTTAATTCCCTCAATAAATTTATGTAGTTCTATTTCCTGTGCTCTCTATTATTAATTTAATAATTTACTTTTACAACATATACGAATAACCTTATTAAAATATTTACTACCTCTTGCTTTTCAAATTATAATCCTAATTTCTTCGTCTACTCTTCTTCCCCAGCTAGCTTCTTTCAACCTGCTAAACTGAAAAATGTTTGGGGAAGGGGGTGAGATTGGAAATCCCAATAGCAGTTTCTTTCATTAACATATTTTATCATGCTAGCATTGCCATGTATTCATTTCATAAAACTGAACAAATATCACAATTACACATACTTCCTGCGCTCAATGCTCTACCAGCCACTATTAACAATATATTTGTTAACTAGTGGAGGCCTCACCTGCAGGATTTCTCGTTATAACTATCCCGTTATAACATAACTGAACTGGCAAAGGGGGAGCGACCCACCTAAGCCTGGAGTACTCCATAGATCTCTATGCAGGAATTAA
This sequence comes from Mimosa bimucronata, assembly GCA_037074515.1. Classification (NCBI taxonomy): domain Eukaryota; kingdom Viridiplantae; phylum Streptophyta; class Magnoliopsida; order Fabales; family Fabaceae; genus Mimosa; species Mimosa bimucronata. The sequence continues at coordinate 13,236,364 of CM073446.1, forward strand.
CAAGGTATTCCACCTTCATGCATAATGTAAACTTGAAACAGATATTATAAAATAATACATGCAATTTAATTGTTACTGAAATAAACTGCTACCTGGAATATCAGAACTTAACCATGAGTTTGCTTCTTTCCTCTCCACTGACTTTCTCAACTCACGTTATTATCAGGACCTATTTACATATAGTGTACAAATAATAGATTAATAATTATACTTATATGTACCTATTCAACGTCTCTCTTTAAGATCCTAAGTACCTAATACTACCCCCATCTGTTTATTTAGATAAATCATAACAAACTAATAATCATGCTTATTTACATTAGACTTTCTTGTTCTCACTGTTTGACCAATAGTTTCTATTAGAACCATTTTATTCTTCTATCAATTATCAAACAATAGATTCCACTTCCTTTATTAGTTAAATGCATAATCCAAAATAAACAGGGACTCTAATCCTAAGTCGTGCTATATATTACAATTACTAACCTTAATATTAATATTTAACTCATTCTTTAAACATAACACAATTAACATAAATATAATACGAGCATCACACGTATCTGCACAAACACATATACCTAAAAGTAACACATAGCATACTAGAGAACCATTTAACCTACTTAAACGATTATTTAGCATAAGGAGTCGTTTAAGACGATCATCCATATTGCATAACATAAATCAGAAAGTTCCAAACATATTTCAATCTTAAGAATTTGAATCCTAAGACTTCAAGCAGCATAAATTTCAATATCAACATTCAAACACTCTGTATCTAAAATTAGTATTAAATAAGAAACACATACTTAAATTGTGTACCTTGCCATATACTAGCTTACCACTCAATTTCTAATAAAAATCATTTACTTAAATAGGATCTAATTACCCCTAATACCCAAATCATTATCTTCCCATTATTAGCTACACTAAATCATATTACCATAAATCATTAACCCCACATCACCTCTAGTCTTATACTTAGATTCAAGATGAATACACAATTCATCTCCTTATTGTTTCTAAGCAACTTTTAAACCATATAAAGATAACCTAACATATTACATTCTTTTAAACCAAAGGCCATATATAATTCTTTTAACTTAATCATTTGGCCAACCTACCAAGAAGAACCATAAAATCATCAGAATTAACTAACTATTAACATTTCTTCCAATTCAAGCCCACAATAACACATAGACACTATTAATTCTTCTATAGACAACAGAGCATCAGATTCCGACGTGATCATAATACTATCAAATATTTCTCATAACCACAACACCTAACCCAACAGGATAATTATATTATAAAACCAACTCAAGACTTCCCAGTAAACCAGAAATTTCCAAACGTTTATGGAATCTCAATTATCCAGTATACTTTCAATTCAGGCCTACTGACAATCACACTTCCTCTTTTGTTTTCTTTTTCTTGATTCTAAAATCAATGCTCCGTAAACTCTAATCTTCAAGTCGACTACACCAATCAATTCAGTTATTCCAACAAAATTCAAAACCTATAACATTTAAGATTTCATTTAAATCACTTATACCCTCTTTCCCTTCATCACTCTAACACCTTTTATTAGTATTTTGATCATTTAAATATATTTATGTCAATATTCAAAACCTTATTTCAACTCTCAATTAAAAACACTTAACTTCTTTCAACCACTAAATTATCAATCACTAAGTAAAACAAAATCAACCTTACATCAAAAATTATCATTCCTCCCCTTCCTTGTACCATTAAATCCACACATAAAAAGAGGAGAACCCAAACATTTTTAGTATCGATATGGTTCTCAATTACACACATTCATCCCTCAATTAAAATTTCAATTCAACATCCCCCTTTATTCTATTAAGACCAGCCGAACCACAACCAAGGAAAAGAGAGAACACAAATAATCTATACCATCAGCAATCAACCATACATCCTCCTATCACCAATAATTTCCTCTCCTCTTTCGCTGAATTCCATCGACCCGAACAAGAGGAAGAACATTACAATTTAATATCACAATTACTCCTTTATGCTCATCCTCAAACAGGGCAGAAACTAAAATCAAGCCAAACTAAAACACCTTCCAGAATTCTAAAAATCCCAAAAGTTTAACGAGATTCAACATACGAAATTCTATATTAGCCCTATTCTAATTCTGTCATCATTTTTTCATCATCAAAGAGCAGAGCAATAAATTTAGAATTTTCCCAAATCTCTAAATCAAGACTCCAACTCCATTGTAACTAGTTTCAATCTCTTGAAAACTCGTAGAAGCAGAGCAACAGATCAGAATTGAAACAAACAAGACATGAAGCATCAGAGAGAAGAATTTCACATTTCTACTATTTTAAAAACTTCAGCATTCAAAACCATAGATTATTTTCATCCTATTTCTATCATTCCTTATCTGTCATCAAACGCCAATAAACCCAAAAAAATACGAACCAGGCAGGAAGAGGATTCAGAAATTTCAAACATAATCATTAACAAAAGAAATCGAATATGCAGTGCTAAATCCCATTCTGATCGACTTCTAACATCATTTAAACACTAACGGATTTCGTTTTGTCCAAAGCTACTTTATTTCTCACAATCTTTCCTGGGGTTTACTAATCGAACCCTAATCTTCAATTTTATAAATTTAATAGCTTTAAAACCTCAGATTTCAAATTGACCTATCCCCCCAATCTCACTCAATCGGACGAAAGAAGAGAAGACGACGGAGAAATGGAGGCTCACCTTTACACACTCCAACCTTGGGCGCGTTCTGAAGCTTCTCGCCGTCCATCGTCGCCGGTACCGCCGCATCAGCCGTCGATCTCGAATTAGACAGGGGACGAGAGGGAAATGGTGAGGACAAAGAGAGGGGCTCGGGTTTGGGAGAGGAAGAGTGATTGTGAAGATGGAGGTGTGAGTATATAAATAAAAGAAAGAAGTGGATATTTTAAATGAGTGTTTTACCATTTTGCCCCTTCATTTTACTGAAGATATTTTTTAACTAGGGGCAGATATTGTCATTTTCATTTCCCTTTTTTATTTTCCTCTTAAATCATAATTTTATTTACCATTATCATTTATAAATAGATCTAAATTTGTCCTAAAATAATTTCTCTAGATATAATTTAATTTCCAAATTTATTTATAAGACTTTTTAAATAACAAACAATACCTCAAGGTTCTAAATATTTCCTTATTTAAATTTATTTCCTAACTATTTTTCCTTAACTAATAAAGAAAATAAACCTTAAAAATTATTAAAAATATACCTAGCCTCATAAATTTGTTTATAAGGCTTTTTTAAATAAGAAATACCTTTCTAAGACCTCAACTAAATCCTTATTATCCATTTTCTCCAAAATAAGTTTATCTTCTAATTATTTCCCTTTATTTATTTTTTTATTATCATTATTTTATTTTTTATTTTTTTTAAAGAAAGTAAGCCTTAAATTTATTAAATATGGCTAAAACATCATAAATTTATTTTTCTATGCTTTTTAATGTTTTAGTAATATTCCAAAACCTTAAATAATTTCTTATTTTCTTTTTTCTAAAATTTGGGGTGTTACACAATCATTAGGGCAAGCGTGTATCTTCTTATACTCCATGCCCATCTTGTTTAGAACGTTTTTAGCCTCGTACATACGCTTCGGAAGCACATTGCCTGCCGGGAACATATCACTCAAAGCTTCAAGCATCTGTGAGAAACCCGCGTCTGCCCACCTATTTTCTATCTTTATTTTCAACAATTTCAGGATGCCGATCAACCGAGTATACTTAGTACACCCCGGGAACAACGGTGTCTCTGCATCACTCCTCAACTTGTCAAACTCATGGACCACAGAAAATGACTCCACCCCAATGTCATTAATCATCTCGTCCATTCCATCATCACAAACATCATCCACCGCTGCTTCTACATTTTGTGACGGGCAGGCATGTACGGTACTTCTCAATTCCCCATGCCAAAGCCACTTCTTATAACGGAGATTAATCCCATCACAAAGAAGGTGATCCCTTATATCATCAATGCTCTTACGATAAGCATTTGCACACTTCACACAAGGGCAAAGATACATGCCATTCTTACTGGACACATTTCTTTTGGCAAATTCAATAAATTCTTCCACACCCATCTGATACTTTTTAGTGGTTCTCAATGCATGCATCCAACTACGATCCATTCTATTAAACCTATGTCATTTCCAACAAACTAGTCAAGTTTATCTCACTACATTATTGGGAAGAAATGGGCATGCTATGCATATCTTCACTTCATGCAAATTTTTTAAAAAATTTGGCAAAGCCTCCTCTTGTAATTGTGACATCCAAAAATTACATTTACAATCCAATTTCACTCCAGTAATTTGAAGTGATTTATAGAAGCAAAACCAGCAAGTAAAATGCAACAAAGAAATAAGCAACAATGCAACGAAATTCACGACGATTTTAGTAGCAACAAGATCAATTAGACAAAATAAATCTTCAGCAATTTGAGAACAAAAACCAATAGCAAACCAATTTACAAGACTTATAAAACATTTTGGCAAGTATGCAATATTTGCAGCAACTACAACGTAACAGCATTTGCAAACCAATTTACAATTGAACATTAAACATTCTATGGCAGACCAATTTACAAGACTTACAAAACCATTAAATATTCTATGGCATTTTTTGCAATTTACAATTGAGAAAAAAAGGCAGCAGATTTAATTATCAGGAAAAAAAAAGGAAAAGAAGGAACCTGGATGAAGTGAAGCTGCGAACGGAGGCACGATTCAAATTGCTGAACCCGATAGGAGGAAAACAGAGCTAAAAAAACTTTGAACAAGTAAAAAAAAAGAACTTGATAGAAGAAATTGCATATTTAATTACCAGAAAAAAAAAGAAGAAACGAACCTGCAGCTGGAGGGTGAGGGGGATGGGGGACCTGTGGGCGGTTGGGGGGGAGTTGTGGGGGGCGGGGAAGGGGGAGCTAAGGGCTGCTGGGGGGGAGGGAAGGGGGGAGCTGTGGGTTGGGGGTGGGGGAGCTGTGGGTGGGGGCGGCGGCTGGGGGGGTGGGGGAGTTGGGGGCACGGGGGGGTGGGGGAGCTGTCACTACTGCAGAAAGGACTTTCAATGTCTGTTATTTGGGGGTTTTCACGTCAATTTTTCATGTGACATTAAAACTAGTGACTTAGAAAATATGACATTTTAACGTCACTAAAGCAACAGACGTGGAAAGTCATATTTTCCATGTCACAACTTATTGAAAATGTGACGTGAAAAGTCCTTGGTTTGATTATTTTTTGTTTTTTTAAAAAAAAGAATTAATGTCACATGTTTTAAACAAGTGACATGGTTTCTCTTGGCTGAAGAAACCACGTCACATATTTGTGCTAATATGTGACGTGGTTTCTCCTGCCAGGAGAAACCACGTCACATATTAGCCCAAATATGTGACGTGGTTTCTCAGAAACCATGTCACATGTTATAAAACATGTGACGTGGTTTCTCCTGCCAGGAGAAACCATGTCACATATTACTCTAATATGTGACGTGAATTCCATTTTTTTTTAAAAAAAATTAGTTTCTTTAATTTTTTATTTTTTCCTCATACTTTCATGCATTACATTGCTGATGGAAACAGATTATTATTTAACAGATGTAAACCATCAACCAGAGATATAACTAATTTAATCAAACTAATTAAATATATATACATGTGACTTTTGCTACTACTACACAAACAAAAAATTCCATTTTTACACAACTTAGTATTTTGTACAATGCTCACTGATTTCTACAAACCAAATCTAAAAAAAAAATTAACTTGGGAATGCAGAGAAATCAAGAATCAAATTGGGAAACAAGCAAAAACGACCTGGAAATCATGTTCTTCTAATTGAAAAAGTAAATCCACTTAATGTAACAAATGTAACACAACACCTCTCATCCTGGAATATTTAGAAGAGGATTTTGCATGATTATTTCCATGAAATAGGTTCTGGAAAATGACATTGAAGAAACAGAGCAAGGAAAAAAAACAAAGCAAGAAGTAAGAAATTAGTAGGAACGAGTAGCAAATTAAAGGTGTACACATTTCAATAACTAAGAATGCTCGACAAAAGAGCTTAGAACTCCAAAATAAGAAGATAGAGAAAAATGCAAAGATACTAAAATGCAATACATAGAAAGCAAAAACACAAAAGGAGAGAGAGGGGAGCTAAACCTGAAGAAGTAACAGAATGAAAGAAGAGGAAGAGAGGCAGAGGTTTTGAGAACTGGGGGTTTGGGAGGAAGAAGACGGAGTGAGGGAGCTGAGGGTTTGGGAGGAAGAAGAGGATGTGAGGAAGCTGAAGGTTTGATCAGGTCAAAGGAGTTATTAGCTAAGAGAGGGAAATGTGGAGCTGAGGGAAAAAAGGCGCCTTTTTTTAAAAAAAAATTTAAGAAACAATGTCACTTGTATACTTAATATGTGACATGGAAAGAAACCATGTCACATATCAAAAAACATGTGACATTGTTTCTTCTTTCCACGTCACATATCAAAAACATGTGACATTGTTTCTTAGCTAAGAGAGGGAAAAAATGCGCCTTTTTTTTCAAAAAATTAAAAAAAAATGTTTCTCAGAGAAACAACGTCACATATTTGAAATGTGACATTGTTTCTCAGAGAAACAATGTCACATGTTTGAAACATGTGACGTGGTTTCTTTGAGAAAGAAACCACGTCACATGTTTCAAACATGTGACATTGTTTCTCTGAGAAACAATGTCACATATTTCAAACATGTGACGTTGTTTCTTTCTCAAAGAGAAACAATGTCACTTATTTGAAACATGTGACGTTGTTTCTCAGAGAAACAAACAATGTCACTTATTTCAGAAATAAGGGACGTTGTTTCTTTTCTGTTTTGAGTTTATTTACAAAATTGCCACAGCGTTTTTTTTAATGTCAGATTTCTATATAACAGACGTTGTTTGGGGACGTGAAATGTATATTTTGTAGTAGTGTGTGGGCTGGGGGTGGGGGGCACGGGGGGGTGTGGGAGCTGTGGGTTGGGGGGATGGGGCAGCTGGGGGAGAGATGGAGTGGTTTTTGTTTGGGGGGCGCGAAATGAAAAAAATGGGGGGGCGGGAAATGAAAAAAAAAAAAGGGTTTTCCACGTAACACCAAAATTTTGGTGTGACGTGGAAAACCACTTTCAACGTCACACCAAATTTTGGTGTGACGTTGAAACATTTTCCACGTCACACCAAATTGAAAGTGCTTTTCAATGTCACACTTAAAATTAAGTGTGACGTTGAAAAGTTTCAACATCACACTTAATTTTAAGTGTGACGTTGTTTCTTTCTTGTATGCACTCCTTTATTTTCAATGTCACATTTTTAAATAAGTGACGTTAATTGGTGACATAAAAAAGGCTTTTTGTAGTAGTGCGTCTCACAAGTAAAGTGAGACGTGGAAAGCTACTTTCAACGTCTCACAAAAAAAGTGAGACGTTGAAAGTTTCTTTCAATGTCTCATAAATAAAGTTAGACGTGGAAACCTTACTTTCCACGTCTCACTTTTTTTTTTTGAGACATTGATAAAGTTAGATGTGGAAAGCTTACTTTCCATGTCTCACTTTTTTTTTGAAACGTTGAAACTCCTTTCCCTCCCTCCTTTTAGCCTATTTTCATGTTTAGCGCTCTTTTTTCCCAGAATCCATGTCTCACTTTTGAAAAAGAGACGTTGAAACTTTTCAGATATTTACAATTTTGCCATCGCTTATTTTCTACATCTAATATTTAAAAAAGAGACGTGAAAAGGGGACGTGGATTCTATTTTTTGTAGTAGTGATAAGAAGATATTCTGACCGAGAAGCTACCAAACCACACAACTTTGGCAAAAGAACAATCAAAGAAAACATGAGCTATGGTTTCAACCGTTGAGCATCCAAAAAGATAAGATCCTGAGACATCCATGTGATGCTTCCTAAGAACGTCTATAGTTGGAATGGCTTGATGGAATAATTTCCACATGAATAAGAGCTATTTACGAGGAAGAGAGACGGACAATAGAAATTTCCAAAAGGGATCTTGTAATGATAGAGACAGGTAAGAAGCTTCGAACAATTGTTGAAACCCAAGTTTTGCTGAGTATGCTCCTGAAGTACTCCCCAACCATATGATGCAATTTGGGTTTGAGAAAAATGATACTGGAGTAGACAAAACTAATTCAGCAGTCTGAGAAGAGTAGATTCCTCTAATTATGGGGACATTCCATGTGACTGGGTTCAAAGAAAATGGGTTATGCTTAAGCAAATCAGAGACTCTTTGAATGTCATCAAATTCTCCGATTGTGCGCTACATGGGCCACCACAAAGGATGGTTGATAGCAACGTTGGAACCATTCCCAATTCGCCATTTTAAGTTGGCAGAATTCAACATCTTTTTGTCATATTCTCATAAGATGCAATGGAGTCCTTCTTCATCAACTTTTCTGGAAAAGGCAATTTCTTCCACCTCAACTGTTTGTGATGTCATGTCTATGTTTGGCTTTGTAGTGGATTTTGACCCGGAGGTCTAGGAATCAATTGCAAATTTGGAGCACCACAAAGCATTTTGTGGATTCAGCCGTTCTCAATGCTACAAAATACAGCTTGATATCCATGTACATTCAAGAGTTCCTAAAATATTTCTCTCACATTTCATTTGCAATTGTATATGTTAGTAATTTTATTGACTTAGCTAGTACTTTTTTAATTCCACCCTTAATTAAGACTATGTAAATTCTATATATTAATATCATTTTGCCTTTTATTTCAAAAAGAAGAAAAAGAAAATAACTATAACAGTTATATTTAAAAGGTATGGAAACAAAATTGAAAAGAGGTAATCTAAACAGGGTCAAGGGAAAAAAGAACTTGTTATTAAAAATAAGGAATGGATATGTTCAAAAAAGTAAAAAAGAAAGACGCATCCTGTTAAGCAGGAATGGTACAAATAAAAAGTAAAGTCACAGTCTGTTTTTATCTTTATTATACAATTTTTTCTCTATTTATGATCACATATTTTAGTTAAAATAATTAATATAAATAAAAAAAATTATAAAACATCAGAAATATATTTTTTAACAAAAATTTATATTTAAATAAATCTTAGGAGTATTTTCTAATTTATTCTTCATCATTATACTAAATCTTTAATTTATTTTATTACAATCTGTCTAATATTCACTACTAATCTATTTAATGTGTTTCGTAAATCTAGATAAAATTTAATTAGCGTTTACTTGAAAAACTAACAGCTTTATCTTTGAATTGATTTTGTTAATAATGAATATATACATATATATATACTAGACGAAATATATTTATAATTTTAATTTAAAAAATTTTGTTGACGAATATAGATTTGATGAAATATGTTCATAAACATAACAATGTGATTCGCTCAAAATTATATCCAACTGATCTATTGGTTGCAATAAAATAATTGATACTGGAATGGGCTTATAATATTACAGGAAAGGCAGACATATTTTGCAAAATTATTATTAAAAAATGAACTTATGAATAATAAATAAGTAAACGGAAACCAAAAAAATTGACCAAAGATATCTAAAACTAAAAAATTATATATTTTTTGAAATTTTGAATTTAAATTGGGATAGAATCAGACACATTATCTAACAAACAAAAAAATACCCTCCTAACTTCCCAGTCAGAAGATCTTGTTTCATTATTCACCAAAAAAAAATCTTGTTTAACTGGATTTGTTTATGCGTGTAATATTTTTTAAATTTTTTAAATGATTAAAAAAATAAATAAGTTACTTTTGTACCTATGTTAAGATTAAGTGATTTATTTGGACTCCTTAATAGAAAAAAATGTCAATCAAATTTTATATTTAAGAACTAGAAGGGCAATTTTTTTTTAAGCTTATGGCTTTTATCTTTTTCCCTTTTTTTTTTTTCTTGTATGGTTTTTTCCTTTCACCGATATTTTGCATTATGATCTTTCTGATTATGAATTGATCAAAAAAATCTTTCTAATTATGTTAGTTATAAATATATGAAGTTTTCTTCCTAAAAGCAAGAACTATCTAATCAGCACATTATCTCATCAAATTTAAACACGGATAATCGCATTTCATTGAAGCTTTAAAGGAACTAAAAAATTATTTTTCTTCTTTTGAAAAGAAGAGAATGAATTCACCAAGCTTTGATTCCAACAAAGAAAAAGAAAATAGAAGTGGTCCTAAATTGATCAAGATCTCGAAGATGAGTTACTTGAAGAGTATCTCGATGTGCTTGCTGATGAAGGTCTATTAGAAGATCTTGTACAGCGCCTTATGCAACCTCAAGAGGTTTTAACTATAAGTGGTCCTAAATCGGAACCCTCTTTACCCAAAGAAACTCTAGTTTTGGACATAGAAGTGGACCAACCTTATACAGCTACTAGAGCTCAGAGAATAATTGATCAAGCTATAGCTAGAACCATTAAAGCTAAAAATGTTAAGATTATTTATACAATTGTTAGAGAAAATATAGATAATATATATGATAAGAAGAGTGCAGAGTTCTATGTTAACCTCATGATGAAGTATCGTGAGGAAATAAGGGCAAGAGGTATTCATAAGTTAACTGGCATTTGGGTTGATGCTATAAAGAAAACTACTAGGTCTATGTTAGAAAACCCAAGACTTAGAAAAATGAGGAAAGCCATTGTGAGATATTGTTGTGACATTTATTGATATACACAAGTTAGTGTGTTTTTCTCTTTCTTATTGATTACATGTATTGTATTGTGAACATGTACTATATAATATTGTGAACATGTAATTTGTAGAACTTGATATTTTTTTTTTCTTATGCAAATAGCATGTTTAAAACATATGTTATTATTAGTCATTTGAATTCCAAGTTCACTTATGATTAGTGGGAGCTTTTAGAAGATGAGGCTTCTAAAAGTGAGAATAACAAATACTTATATATAATGTCCTTGATAGAATAAGATGAAATTATCAGTTTTTATGTGATGGAAGATACAAACGTATACTTCCGATCATGAATCCGGTAATGACATCATTTTCTAATTAAGGACAATATAAGTATAAGACATTGTATATAAGTATGTGCTACATAATTGGTATGTTCTTTATGGCCCGTTCTCTTGAATGAGAAGGAAATTTGATATGGGAAAATTTTGTCACAGAAATTGAAATGGCCACTAAGAACATTATCGCTGAACTCAACAAGGGGGACAAACTGAACGGTGATAACTGGGATATCTGGCACCGTAAGGTGCAGTATATTCTGGAGGAACAAGAAGTTTTGGAAACCCTAACCACTGTTGTAGTGGAACCTGCGGCTGGTAACACTGCCCAGCACAGGAGGGATTTAGAAGCTTACCAAAACTGGAAAAAGAAAAACAGTATTGCAAGGATCACCTTACTGAGCTCAATGGAGAATGATTTGATGTGCAAATATGAAAAACACCAAACCGCACAAGAAATGTGGGCGGATCTTAAGGACAAGTATGGTGGCACATCAACCTCTAAGCTTAGGAGGTTGACTATCAAGTTTGACACTTATAAGCTTAGAGCAAACATCTCCATGAAACAGCATCTGAGAGATATGTCAAACATGATCAGAGAACTTGAGGAAGCTGGACATAAGTTGACAGATGAACAACAAGTTCAAGCTGTCATAAGGTCGCTCCCTTCTAGTTGGGAGCACATGAAAGTTAATCTGACCCATAATGATGGCATTGTCACTTTTGATGATGTGGCAAAGCATATTGAGCTTGAAGATGAACGTTTGGAGGCATACAGGGCCTCTGGACATGCTTATTATACTGAGGATGCTGGTCCTTCTCATGCTAAGCCAGATAACAAGAAGGGCAAGAGATCTCACAAGAAAGGCAAAAAGGACGGCTCAAAATCCAAGAAAAGCAAGAAAACTTTCAAGAAGAAAGGAAAGAAAGGCGGAAAGAAGAAGTTTGACCTGAAAAAGGTCAAATGTTATGCCTGCCAGAAAATGGGACATTTTGCACGGGATTGCACCGAGAAAAATGACCATGAAAAGGTACTAGTGAATTATGTGAATTCACATGTTTCCTATGTTTTAAGTACTGCTTTTCTGACAGAACCTGTTTGTTCTTCCTGGATTTTGGACTCAGGCTCAACAGACCATGTAGCAAGGGATCGAGGATCCTTCGTAGAATACCGTCGGTTGCCGAACCAGAGCAAGTGGCATTATGTGGGCAACAATGCTAGAATAGAGGTTAAAGGAATCGGCACCTGCAAGTTAAATTTGCGAGGTGGGAGGACTTTGACTCTACATGATGTTCTTCATGCACCGGACATCCAACGGAATTTAGTTTCTGTTTTATGTCTTATGGATTGTGGGTTTGTTGTAAACTTTCATGATAAAGTTGCAGACATTTTTAGCAACTCATCCTTTTATGGTTTAGCTTTCGTTTTCAAGAAGTTCTTTGTAATGGATATTGTTGGTGATTCCTATGTGCATGACTGTTTTCCTGTTTCCTCCAATGTAACTGTTGACATGAATATCTGGCATGCTAGACTAGGGCATATCAACCAAAACAGAATGATTAAACTAGCTAAACAAGGTTTGCTAGGTGAAATATCAAATATGGAAATGTCCTTGTGTGAAAGTTGTCTGGCTGGTAAGGCAACAAGAAAGCCTTTCGGTAAGGGAACTAGAGCTGAAGTTCCATTACAATTAATTCACTCTGACATATGCGGACCTATGAGTGTGAGGGCAAGACACGGAGCTTGGTATTTCATCACTTTCATTGATGATTATTCAAGATTTGGTCAAGTCTATTTGATTTCACACAAATCTGAAGCACTTGAGTGTTTTAGACGTTACATCAACGAAGTTGAAAATCAAATGGACAGTAAGATCAAAGTATTGCGAACTGATTGAGGTCGAGAATACCTATCAGATCAATTCAAACAGCTCTGTGAAGAAAAGGGAATAATTAGGCAACTAACTATCCCTAGCACTCCACAACAAAATGGGGTTGCAGAAAGAAGAAATAGAACTCTTCTTGACATGGTTAGGTCAATGATGGCTCAAGCAAATCTACCTATTTCATATTGGGGAGATGCTTTATTAACAGCCGCTTTTATACTTAATCGTGTACCCTCAAAGTCAGTTACTTCCACGCCCTATGAATTATGGACAAAACGCAAATCGGATTTAAGTATCCTTAGACCATGGGGGTCAGCTGCATATGTCCATGATGATTCTCATAAGTATGGGAAGTTGGGTCCAAGAGGAAGGAAGTGTATCTTTATAAGATACTCTGAACAATCAAAAGGATACGTTCTTATTGGAGAGAACGAAGATGGAACTGTAACTGAAATTGAATCTAGAAATACTAGATTTCTAGAGAATGACTATCCTAACAGAGGAGAAGTTGATCGAACTGTATCTTTTTATGAGACACAGGAACAAGGTAATACAGAACTAATGAATGAGTCTCAATCGTCTCAAGTCATAACCTTGAGTGGGAGCTTAGAAGGGTCTTTACAAAGACCTGAACAAAGCAGACAAGAAAGACAAGACACTCCGATAAGAAGGAGTAATAGGGGTAATGTACCCATGAGACGCTTCTTAATAGAGGGAGAAGCACTCTTAGTCACTCCTGATGGAGATGACGAACCACGTTCTGTACAAGAAGCCTTGTCAGGTCCTGCTAAATGTGAGTGGATGAAAGCAATGGAAGAAGAAATGGATTCAATGAGAAAGAATCAAGTCTGGGAATTGGTTGATCTACCAAAAGGGCGAAAAGCCATTGGGAACAAATGGGTTCTCAAAATTAAAAGAAAAGTGGATGGATCAATCGATAAGTATAAGGCTCGATTGGTTGCAAAAGGGTATACACAACAGGAAGGTATAGATTAGGAAGATACTTTTTCGCCTGTTGTGCGTTTCAATTCAATAAGATTAATTCTGGCAATAGTAAACAGTTTAGATCTGGAATTACATCAAATGGATGTAAAGACAGCTTTTCTAAACGGTGATCTGGATGAAGAAATATATATGCAACAGCCATTAGGTTTCATTAAGAAAGGAATGGAGAGTAAAGTTTGCAAACTCAATAGGTCCATATATGGACTAAAACAATCATCCAGACAGTGGTATTTGAGGTTTTATAAAGCAGTAACCTCATACAATTTTCAAATGATTGAAGAAGACCACTGTGTCTACATAAAGCGTTTTGAGGGTAATTTTGTGATATTATCCCTGTATGTAGACGATATACTATTGGCTGGAAATAATCTGAATTCGGTATTAACTATTAAAGAATGGTTATCATCGAATTTTGAAATGAAAGACATGGGTGAGGCAGAGTATATACTTGGAGTTAAGATCCAAAGGGATCGCTCAAAGAGAATACTAGCTCTTTCACAAGAGAATTACATCAAGAAAGTTCTTGAACGATTCAATATGAAAGATTGCCATCCCATGGATACTCCCGTAGCCTTCGAAGTAACCTTGAGCAACGAAATGTGTCCCAAAACTGAATCAGACAAACAGAAAATGGAAAGAGTTCCATATGCCAGTGCAGTTGGCAGTCTAATGTATGAAATGATGTGTACAAGACCAGATATATGTTATGCAGTTGGATTGGTAAGTAGATTTCAATCAAATCCCGGTGAAAAACACTGGAAAGCAGTAAAGAGAATCTTGAGATACTTGAAGGGCACATCAGATTATGCATTGTGCTATAAAGGAAGTGATTTGCGTCTAGTTGGATACTCAGATGCAGACCTTGGAGGGGATGAAGAAGAGAGAAGGTCAACTTCTGGTTATGCTTTCTTGCTGAACAATGGCGCTATAAGTTGGAGCAGCAAAAAGCAAACATGCATTGCACTTCATCCTATGGAAGCTGAGTTTGTGGCATGCACTTCAGCAGTTCAAGAGGCTATATTGTTGAAAAGGTTTATTGAACACCTGGGTTTTGGTAATGAGAGTACCAATCCGGTGTTAGTGTACTGTGACAGTACCGCAGCCATAGCCTATATGAAAGACCCCAAGTATCATAGCAAGACAAAGCACATTGACATAAAGTATAACTTTGTCAGAGATTATGTAGCACAGAAAGTTGTTACTATACAACATATTTCGACCAAGGAAATGGTCGTAGATCCCCTAACTAAACCGATAGCTAGAGAAATGTATGAAAAACATGCAAAAGCTATTGGTATGAATAAAATGTAGAATATGCAGACACTATGTAATTCATTTGTGATAAATGAAGTGTTTTATTATTCCCATATCCTTTTGTGTCTACATAAATATATACAATGTCTAGTATGTCGTACAGGCAAGAGAGGTTGGCTCTCTCACACGAGCAAACCGCCTTTGACATTCAGGAAGAATGTGCAAAGATGAGACATTTGTGTTCACCAGCAAAGTAGTAGGAATGCTAATATGGTAGAGAAGTAACACAAAATCATGTCGCCTCGACAATAGTGTAGCGTGTCGAGATGAGATCTATAAACATAAATTACAAAATATAGATCGTATCGTGGATGCCCACTTCCATGATGCATGTTGCCAGATAACAAATTCTTCAACTTTGACGTCATGAGATGAGTAAAGTATGAAGAGTTTGGGTTTGGATACTAGGAGTATCGGAACTTAAGTCTGTACAGTGTTATTGATAAGAACTCAAAACGACGTACGCTCTTATGATATAAGAGTAACACTGTAGCATGTGATTCATACCACATGTGCTAGAGAACCGCAAACAGGAAGCAAATGAATGGATCCCTGCTTCATTGCTGTGTGAGTCCTAAGAAGTTTCTATACTTCTATGATATCCTTAGACTTTGACATTATCATGGAAATATACTTCAATGACGGCTACCTTAATGCATGTCCTACAGTCATGATTTATGCGATCTATGGTATTGTGTTAGGAAAGCGATTGATGTGTATGGAGATGATATATGGGCGAAAGGAAGATTACCTGGAATGTACACACTTATGCTAGTATCTGAGACATGTCCCTTATGATATTATTTGTGATTTCTTAAGTGTGGATACTATGCATATGAGAAAGGAAATATGAGTTTTTACTATGACTCGAGAGGGATTAGTTTTTGCCATGTGAAGTGTATAAGTATATTGGTAAATCTAGGATGTCTAAGGCAACAATATAATTCAAGCTACACAATAATGGTAGACTTGTGCTGATCCTGTAAAAGGGGTTACTAGTACAGACACCAATGAGACGTCATGCCTATGCGGTTACTGCAGAGCACTTAGTATGATCAAAGAAAGAGAAATAAGAGAGGTTGGCGAGAAGATTAAATCCACCAAGTGTGAGTAGGAGATGTAGGAAAATGGGCTGGGCCCAGGCCCAGTCCACCCTTAGTGGATTTGGCCCAAATAAGAGTTTGGGGTCTGAATATAATTATTCAGAACTATTGGGATGTTATATGTAATATTCCCATTAAATTTGAATTTATTTAAATTTGAATTTAAAATATGAAGGGTTGTGTCTGTTAGTTCTATGTTTATAAATACAGACATTTGACAGAACAAAACCATCGTGAAACATAAAAAAAACTCCCTCTTCTCTTTTCCCTCTTAAGTGCTTCTGCAGTATACAAAAGTCAAGTTCCATATTGTGATTTTGACTCCGTAAAGGCATAAAGATCAGTGTTCTACAATCGGGTATGTCTCCTGAATCCCTTCACTCACACTCTACAATCCTACGAAGACAAACAACGAGAATGAAAGACGACAAAAAGGAAAAGGAAGCAACATGTGCGAACAAGTTTCAAGAGATGCAACTTTTTAAACAGTGTGATATCAAAAAAAGAGAATAAAAAAGGGTTGATTTCTCCTTTTTCTGAAAACGAATATGAATACTTAGGAACACGACCTAATGCTTCATATAGGCAACAATGCCTCATACTTTACAACCCTATGGAGACCAAGAACGAAGAAGAAGCTCAACAAAATATTGCGCATCGATTTAAGAAGTGGTTTGCCAAAACTTTTCTACCCGACAAGGTTCATCCCACCAACATTGGATCATGATTATTCTTCCCCAAGTTCCATTATATGTGGCGATGAATATAAGTCATTTATGTGTATATGTGACTTCATCAATTGTTTTTATTTATTTTTTGTTCAAAACTTTCGTAGTTCTTTTCTCTGACAATTTTTTATTCATATGAATCTTGACGTTCAGAATTTTTCCATTTTAATAATCTTCTTGGCTATGAAATAATATAACTTTAGTTTCTCTTGAATTACTTTGAGATGTTTGACCATTGTATTAAACCAACATAAGATAGTTTACTTGGAAGCAAATAGTATATATTATGTAAAATAGACTATGATACCAAGGACGGTAACATTTTTTATGGTTTGGAAGAATAAAATAAAATAAAATAGGTTAAAGAAATAGTTAAGGTTAAATAAAATATTAACTTTCTATTCAACTGAGCTTAATTTTAATTTTTATTAAAGAAAGATTATTTTGAGTTTGAAAAACATTGAAAAATCTTTAATCAAACCTAGAGGCCTAATAATGGATCTGTTAAAATCGAAGGCCTGAATTCAGATTTAAATATTTAAATCGGAGTTAACCAGAAATTTTCGTGACCAACGAGATATGCTGGGAGGATCAACAAAACCAAAACCAAATTAGATCCACAAAATCTTTTTAGAACTTAAATATTGATTTATCCTATTCATATTTTTAATTTATTTTCCCCAATCTAGATATTCATTTCATCCTTTAACTTTTTTGAATTAATTTAATTTTTTATTTTGTTCAATTATTAATATTTTGAGCAGTTAAAAATCAAAATTGTTGGAATAAATGGTTGTTGAAAGATTAATATCTTATTTACAAATAACTATGTAATTGAAATTTTTTCAATTGATATTCTATGATTATTTTTTGTTACAGTTGGCTTTGTGTACTGGTTTTGCTAGTGACAACTATGCTTCTTACTCCCCTTTTGTACATAGTAGGTTTCATCACTTTTTGTTTGCCAAAGAAAATAATTAACTATGTTTTAGTTATATTTAAAAGGTTTCAAAAAATAATTGAAAAGAGGTAAATATAAACAAGGTTAGGGGGGAAAAAACGTGTCATTCAAAAATAAGGAAAGGGTATGTTCTAAAAAGAAAAAGGAAAAAAGAAAGAGTTATATCTTGTTAAGCAGGAATGGTACAAAGAAAAAGTAAAGTCATAGTCTGTTTTTCAGGCTAATAAAAAAAAGTCATAGTCTGTTTTTATCTCGACTATACAATTTTTTCTCTATTTATGATCACATATTTTCGTTGAAATAATTAATATAATTAAAAGATATTATAAAACATCAGAAATAGTTTTAACAAACATTTTTATATAAATAAATCTTAGGAGTATTTTCTAATTTATTCTTCATCATTATACTAAATCTTTAATTTATTTTATTACAATCTGCTAATATTCACTAGTAATAATCTCTTTAATGTGTTTCGTAGATCTATATAAAATTTCATTAACGTTTACTTAAAAAACTAGCAACTTTATCTTTGAATTGATTTTGTTAATAACCAATATATATATATATGATGAAATATATTTATAAATTTAAATTAAAAATTTTTGTTGACGAATATAGATTTGATGAAATATATTCATAAACATAACAATATAATTCGCTCAATTGTTGCCATGATGTGTTTTCGTTCAACTTTGAATTGGATTGCACTGACAGGACTTCCATTGACAACTCTTATGGTGTGAAATATCAAGAACAACTTTATTAACCCTTCGGTAATGAACCCATCGGGTTCTAATATCATTTTGTAGGATGTCCAAGATTTCATTACACTTTTTTTTACTGTATGTTTTACAACCACCACATGTTGCAAGTATGATGTTGTAGTTCATTCCTTTTTTAACACCACCATTGTCTAAACCCATGTAATGTTTAGATTACTTATAATATCATTTTGCCTTTAAAAGGTTTCTAGTAACTGCACAACAGCAGTTCATTCATGGCATTGTGGTGTGGATATTTAGACCTATCGCCATTTATGAGTCATTTCTCCGCAATTTATGCAACAACATGCGCCTTCAACATAATTGCTCTAATCCTGCCAGCCAGCTTCATTGACGGTTCCTTCAATCTTTGACTTTGATACACGTTGAATTTTGAATTTTCAAAGACCAGTTGTATAGTACCGGGATCATAATTATACTCCCTCCGTCCCTTGTTATAAGAGTCAAAAAGGTAAAATAACACAGATTAAGGAAGTGGTTGAGAGAGATACATATGTCTCAAATAATTTTGTTTTCTCAAGTTTACCCTTATTTATGATTGAGTTTTTAAGAGAGATAAATGTGATAATAGTGTTATAGATGAGTATGAAAGAGAATATGAATAGAGAGAATAATGATGGGTAAAGTAAAAAAAAGCTTATTAAATGCTTTGACAAATTTAGCCAAACTCTTATAAAAAGGGACAAAATCATTCAATTTTTTAGCTCTTATATATAATATAGGGATGGAGGGAGTATTAAGCAAGGGCCTTAATCATCATTGGTTTTGGCAATGGGTTCGCATTCTTTCATCCATTATGGGTCACTTAGCTTTCTTTAATCCTTTGCTGAATCGATTTACATTTCTACTCTCGTCCCCATGCTTTCCAATGTGTGTGGTTGGTCTGTGTTTGACTAGCTTGTTGAAGTATTAAATACTCAACATCTGATGTGATAAGAAGATGTGATAAGACGAGATACTACACTTGATCTCAACCAAAACGCCAAGGTATTAAATTTAAATACTCAACATCTATTTACATAATTTCACTATATTAATGATTTTAATCCCATGCTTAATAATCATTGACATAATACTAATAAGGATAATTTATAAAAATGACAAAAATTATAAATATATCATATATTTAGGATAAAAATCAACTCCTAAATTAAATACTTCATTAAGGATGCAACGGACTAAATTGAAGCTACCAAGTATATTGGTGTTATAGATAGATACTGTCAGCAGTAAAAATGAACTTTTCTTACCAAAAAAAAAATGAACTTTTGCATATCCTTCTTTGTTTTACCCCTTTTTTAGCCATAGTTAGGTGAAACTGGGCGAAATCCTATATGGATAGAATAAAGGGTTTGCTTGTTATGCTCCAGACGCACAGAGACAAGCTCAATAGATCATGAGTTAGAAGCCATGTCCTTAGATTGTGGATGAGTCAAACCTCATTTCCTAAAATTTGATTATAAAAATAAATTAACCTAGGATTAACTACGCATTGTCATCCAAATGTTGGTAAACGCTGAAAAGCTATCCCTTATTCAGGAAAAAGCATATAAAAAAGAATATTCGGTTCAACAGTAAAATCATCAAAACCGAAATGCAATGAAACAATGAAGGGTAACCAAATCTGTACACGCATCGACGGAAGTTTATACTTTATTGTCAATAAGTACAGATTAATATAAGCTGATGAAAATAGTCTACTCACCTGTGGATGTACAATTATTGCGGCAAAAAAAAAAAAAAGACTACTTGCCCTTGATTTATTAAAGTCAATGGCAACACAAAACAAACCGTCGTCAGGGAGAACGGTAATGGTAGATGTTATTTAAATTGAAATTTCGGGACCTTATTTACATCTCATTAACGTCAATCCAGATTTATGCAGTAGTATTGGAATCACTTTCTCTACTAAACATTGTTGTACTAGTTAGAGAAAACTAATCAAATCTTAACCTTTCAAAATGAATAGTTTAAATTAGATTGTTTTTAAACAAATGATTTTTTAGTGAAGAATTATTTTATGGAAAAATAATAAAATAGAAATTATCTTTATTACAGATTTTATAACTATTAAAATAAATTGTTTAGAAAATTAAATCTGTAATATACAAATTAGATTTAAGGGTAAAAAGTTAATTAGCCCTCTTTATTAAACTTTGTGCTTATTATGAAATCTCTGCCCCGTACTGCATTGATGAAGAGCAAACAAGACGTCATATTCTTGGTCTAGCTAAATATTGATTTGTATGGGGCAATAAGATTAATTAGGTGAGGTTGGCAGGACGAGGCAATAATCCGACCCACAGGGCGGCGGCTGCTTTCGGTGCATATATATCTACGTACGTGGCCCTAAGGGGTGCTCGTGTACACAAATGATAGGCTCCACTTGGCATATTCGCATATACTCATATTACATCAGCCCACTTTCCAATTGAAGGACCATACAACTTATCCAAAGTCTTCATTATATATAATAAAATAATACGGCATGTGGATTCAATCAAAATAAAGTGATATCTCCAGCCCCCCTCTCACCCTCATGGCTGGTTCCGGATAGGCCCCGGCTATGAAATGAAGACTTGTTCGACTGACGCGAAACAAAGTTTGCGATTCAACCTAATTAAGTTCATGAATACGTATGAGAGTGTGTACGTAGCTAATTTAAATCTGCACGAAGCCCATAGATGCGGTCAAAATTTAATCCGACACTATTTACATATTGGTGTGTGGGTTCACCGATCGTGAATAATGGATTAACATGTATATTTTAAAAGACATGAAACAAATATATATGAAAGAGTACGTAAGGAAAATGAAGCCTTATATATATATATATATGTATTACTATTCAGGGATAGTGAATGCATACAGTGAGAAAATAGTGTGGCTGGTATAGGTACGTTGAAGCAGTGTGAGGCAGGTTTGATAGAAACATTGAGATGCCACTTATTATTATTATTATTATTATTATTATTATATAATAGGTAGCCTAGCTAGCTAGGGTCCGCAGTCGACAAATTGGTAGTTAACGATGAGATGGCCCTGCTGGTATCCCACGCCGTCTGTATCCAGTTTGTTGAAGACGCCCACGTCCAAATCCAGCCCTCCGTTGCTACACTGATCTACGATCCTCACCGTCAACTGAGCCCCCGTCCTTGTATTCGTGACCAGCAGGCATTTCCCGCACGCGGCCTGGCCGGTTGGGCCGGCGGGCCCACAGAAGGCGGTCCACCCATACTTACTGCGCCACGCGTAGGATTGGGAGGCGTCCCACGTGGCGCAGTAAGCACTGACGGCGTTGAGGTCATAATTGTGGAGCTCCGGCTGGTAGTAATGGTAGGTGGCTCGGACGTTGGAGGCGCTGGCTCCTCCACCGCCGCCACTTCCGCCGCCGCCGCCGCAGTTGCTCTGACAGCCGGTGCCACAGTAGTCACCGGTGGTGCCGCACCATCCGTATTGGCTGCAGCAGATGTTGCCGGGGCAGAGGGCCCCACCTGCTTGCCTCCCGCATTGCTCCCCCCTCACGCATATGGCTAGAGCGCCCATCATCATCACAAGCCACCCCACCACTTTCTTCATCGATGCCATTGTAAATATGTGTATGTTAGTTTTTGCAAGTCCATCATTTCCCCTCCCCTTTATGTAACATGAGTACTCCCTCCTCCTCGTCTTCGTTGACTTTTTTAAAAAAAATTATTAAAAAGGTAAATAAGTACTCTCATCGATTCTAAATATAAAATCACTTTGATTTTTTTTTTTTTTTGAAGTTAAGAAAACAAATTAAACCATTAAATTATAACATATATCACATGAAATTAGATTATATGTTAGTTTATAAATAGAATATATTAATTTTAAAGAAAAAAACTTTTTTTTAAATTGAAACTACTTTTTTTTTTAATTTAAAATAAAAGTCAAAAAAAGTCTGGTATATAATTAAGACATGAGGGAGTAACATATAGTAGGCCTCACTATCACCCCGTGGCTGCTACACTATTTGGGTGCATGCACGTGCGACGTTGGATGCCTCCCTCTGTGCATCCATCGGCTGAGAACCATGGTCATTGGCAACGTCACTGTCTAACCATCTAAGGCATTGCGTGCACAATCGGTTCACCAGGAAGTGGGGTCCTCCTGCTTTGTCCTTGCTCCTTTCAATGCCAATCCGACAAGTTACATTAATGAACGAGGGTACTGGGAACACGTTATCTATCAATACAATATGCGTAAATTACATGGATAAGATAGTACTCCCCCCTTCCGGTCCTAATTATAAGAGTCAGTTGATTTTTTTGGAAAAATTAAGGATGCAAAATACACCACTATAAATTGTTTATATTTGTCTTTTTTGTTCAAAACTAAGTTATTTTACTTATAAACTATCATATAATCTAATTACATTTCGTATATATTAAGATTTAGGGGTCTAATTTGCTTCCTTAATCTCTCCAAAAAAAGTCAAATGGCTCTTATAATTAGGACCGGAGGTAATACTCCCTCCGGTCCTAAATATTCAATGCGACTGACGTGTACTGCCTGATTAGGACCGGAGGGAGTAATACCTATCTCCTTGTTTTTGACTGAGGGAAAGAATAAATATTCAATGCGACTGACGTGTACTGCCTGATTTAAGCCGCCCGGCGACTTGCAACCAAGGCTTCCGTTATACTTTATCTCTGTTTCTAAATATAAGTCCTACTAGTATTTATTAAATTTGATTATCAATCACATAATATTAACAAAACACCGTTAATCATATGTCTTTATCCACACTTTTTCTCCCTATCTTATTTGTTTATTATTGAGTATCATCAATAAATATAATTTGAAAAAAAATTAAGTAAACTAAAAAGACATCTCATATTTATGAATAAATTCACCTCCCCAATTAAATCCTATTTTTAGCAAATGGAGGGAGTATTTTTTTTAATTTTTTCTTCTCATGTACCCATGTTCAGTGCAGCCCAAAGGCTTTGAGCTATACAGTAAAACAAAAGGAGCAGACGTTAAAGTTCGTACATGAAAACTTGGACCTGACAGGGGAGAGTGATACGCTGAAAGTGACGGTCAAATTCCAATTAAAAAGGGGGCGCAGACGTAATACAAGACGATATTCAACAAAAACGATGAGCTGCACTGAACATGGTTCGTGCCAGTAGGTTATGCATTGCGGATAGCGGAATAAAGGGCTGGCCGTTGAAAACGGGAGGGCTAGTTAGTTGAAGCCACGTGGGCTTTGGATTTGCGTTTGGCGTTAATGCCTAGGCATTTTGTCGACACCTCTGACCGTCCTAAATACGCACGTTTTGCCAACCTCTATGCCACTATTTTCCTTTCTGCATTTTATAGGTTCACATACATGGGATGGGAGCTCTTCAACGAGAAAAATAAATCATCGAGAAGAAAATGAAGGAGAAGCCCTACAAATAAGGCCGAGGACTCAGCTGGCGTGGGATGTGTTTATCTAATATTAATTAATCGCTTAAAAATGAACTACTTTTTTATGCAATATAATTCTTATTTCTTCATAACTAGGCGAGAGAACCACTCAAAGCGAATGAACAAAGTCTTCATATACATCCAACGCGAGAAAGTCAATAAATTTTTCTGTTTTATATTTCATTAGCTGATGAGATCATTTAAAAGAATACTACTTGCTAGTTGCTAGCACTTTAATAACTTATCATCTTATATTCATACAGATTATTTTAGTGCAAGGTAAAAAAAAAGAAAAATCTTGTTTATTTTAGTGGCACAATTGTAATTTCATTATGCTAAATCAAAGGGTTAATACAAATTTTGGTCATTGAACTTTTAGTCAATTTTGGTTTTAGTTCCTGAACTTTAAAATAAGTTGTTTTGGTCCACGAACTTTCGGTCCATTTTGGTTTTTGTCCCTGAACTTTAAAATCGATGGGTTTGGTCCTGAACTTTTGGTCAATTTTGATCTTGATCTCTAAACTTTCATTCAATTTTTGTCTTGGTTTCTGAGCTTTAAAGTTTTTTCAAGTTTTTTTAAAGCTCATGGACTAAGACCAAAATTAACCGGAAATTCAAGGACAAAAACCATCGATTTTTAATTTCAAGAATAAGCGACCAAAATTGATCGAAAGTTTACGGATCAAAACTATCAATTTTAAAGTTCATCCCTTGCCATTGTCTTTCCAAAATTGATCGAAAGTTTATGGACCAAAACTATCAATTTTTAATTTCAAGAATAAGCGACCAAAATTGATCGAAAGTTTACGGATCAAAACTATCAATTTTAAAGTTCATCCCTTGTCATTGTCTTTCCAAATAGCCACTATACTTTTACTCTTATCGTTCAATATCTCTCATCAAGTTCTATTGCAACCATGAGATTTAGGTAGTGTTCGACTCGGGTTTTAAAAGAAATTCTTTAGTTCTTGAAAAAAAAACTTGTTTGGAAACTTATTTTCAATTAATTGTTCTAAAAAACTAAAATCAAAAAGTTGTTTTTGAAAAGGAAACAAAAGCAACTTTTATGTGTTTTTTAGGTTTTTTTTGTTTACAAATATGGGAATTTTTCTCTCAGAATGAAGGCTTGAGTCCGCCATTCGTGCTACACCTAAAACGTAATGACATCACCGATAACAAAGGAACTTGCAACATCCCCGACAACATCACCGGTAAAATGATAAATAATGGATATTTTTTCTTTCAAAATAGTAATACAAATATCATTTCAATTAAAATATGATAATAAAATTTATTAAAATTGAGTACCAAAGAAACAATATAAAAGTGAATAGCTTAATACAAAAAATATTATTAAAACCAATACTATGCGTGTGTCGTAGTAAACTCTAATGAAAATAATGAAGGTTTATAGAGGTACAAATGAAAGTTTTTACGGGCAAGTGGGGTTATAATGAATCTTATTTTTAGTTATAGCTTTATGTTATTTTCCAAATTAACTCGAGAGGTATCCATTATAATATGTACAATGATATATTCCTATTTTATCATGGTATATGTCTTATTTGGAGATTTTATAATTAATTTGGGTTACATGGCATTTCTAATGGTTCATTTGAATTGAAGATGATGGTGTGATAGTCGAGTTTAAATCGAATGTCTTCCTGCTCCTTCTCAAGAACATTATGTGACTCTCGAGATTCCTTAAACCCTTATTAATTCTTATCTCCAACAGAGATACACCCATCTCCATTTAGGGACTGTTCACCTAGTCCTTACCCCTCATACCAGAAAAAGCCTAACTATTTCAGCCAAGGTTGCCCTACTTGACACCTCCTTTAAACAATACCAACATGCTTTGATTGGTGCATTTTTACTACCCTCAATAATAGAAGCATACACTGCTCCAGAAAAACACTTTTCATGTCTCTTTTTTGGGACTTTTCACTTCTCTTTTTTGTGGGACATGGATAAGAGAGACGTAGAAAGTCGAAACTTTCCACGTCTCATTTTAAATATGACTTTCCACTTCTCTTATTCAAATAAGAAACGTGTAAAGTCTTTTTTTTAAAAAAAATTCCCTTTCCACATCTCTTATTTAAATGTGAGACGTGAAAAGTCCCATTTTCTACGTTTCTTATTTGAATAAGAGATGTAAAAAGTCTTTTTTTTTAAAAAAAATAATTTAATTAGAATGATTAACCCCAATCCAAAAAAATCTCAATATTTTATCGGAATAAACACTTAAAATGAAAAAAATGAATTAATTTTATTATTTATATCAAAACTAATATTACAATAAGAATGTTAGACTATGTCACGCCCCAAAAATTAAGGTATGATTAGCGTAGAATATGAGAAAACTCACATTTTTTAAGCCTTAAATATATAAAATTTCTAATACATATATATAGTTGTATTTACCATTTATAATAAAAAGTTTATAAACATATTTCATATAACAAAACTTGTTAAATTGCTGTTTAATTTTGGCAAGGTGTCCCATGAAAGTGGGACCCTCTCAAAGCCTGATACAATCAATAGGAGCTATGCTCCTTAGAAACAAATACACAACCTTTGAATAAGGCGAGGATCCTATCAA
This sequence comes from Mimosa bimucronata, assembly GCA_037074515.1. Taxonomy (NCBI): domain Eukaryota; kingdom Viridiplantae; phylum Streptophyta; class Magnoliopsida; order Fabales; family Fabaceae; genus Mimosa; species Mimosa bimucronata. Next base: position 13,263,217 of record CM073446.1, read on the forward strand.
TAGCATATGTTGAGCACCTAATTACAAATATATATATATATATATACACACAAGTTTAAATTGCACATTAAGTAGGAATTTGTCTGGCATGATGCTTCAGCTACAGCAACAAAGTAGACATCTAATGATCATCAAAAGGAATATATCAGCTTCTCCATCTGAGACCAAAATATCTTCCGGTGAATAATGTCCCATTAATGAGAACAAGTAAAATACTAAAAGAAATCATTTACACAACTTAACCTTGAATAATAAAACATCACTATAGCTTACACTTCTGAAGTATAAAATCATAGGCATAACTTGAGACAATATAAAAGATAGTTGAAGAAATAAAACCAAGTGTCCAGTTGCTTTATATGATCAATTTAAAATAATAAATCTCAATTTCCTAATTTCCTTAGGACTTCTACAGAACAAAAAACAAGCATGGATACAGTCCACGAGAATAACTAACCAAGCACAGCTTGAAGCCACGAACACAAGTATGGATACACAGTCCACGAGGGTAAGTAACCAAGCAAGTGCAGGTACATGACCCACAAATAACAAGCGTGAGAACGAATCTCCATTAGCAAATGTCTTCTAACAAATGTTTTCAAGCATGCATGGAGTCAACTCATTCTCCATTAGCAAATGTCTTCTAACAATAAATTCATAAAGGAATCTACATGCCAAATAACCCCAGCATAAGGGTTTACAACATCACAAACTTTTCTTTCAATTTCAAAACATGAATATATATGGAACATGACCAAAATTAAAATAAAAATAAACATACAAGTCATTATTGTTTGCTCATTATTGACTCAATTACAATGAAAATCAGAAATGTAATACTTTGAATGACTCCATGATGGAATCATACTTAAGAAATGTGGTGAGTAAATTAAAATTAAAATATGAATAGCAATCAAAATGTGATCTACATAAAGTAGGATAAGTAGGATGGGACGTTATTCACTCACCTGCCATGCCTCGTAAATAATCACTTACTTCTAATTATCAACTGTGGACTATATTCCTTGACCTCCTAATTGTCAAAACAAAATCACCATTATTCTTGCTAGAAGCCATATAAAATTATAATCAATGTGGTAAAAGAATCACTATTAATTATCTTGTAACTACGTACTCTTTACCATCTAGTTTATACTCATGATATCATAAATAATTTACCGATAATCTCTAATATCTCAAGAACCAAACCAATATCTACAGTGAAATAATTTAGAGATCTTTTTTTTTAAAAAAAAAAAGTACTAACTTTAACCTTTCACATGTAAAATATCACATTAATTTTAATCAATAAATAGGCAATGCGTGTTTGCAACATCCACATTTCCATGATTTAAAATAAATAGCTCTTATACAATACTTTATTCGATACGATCACCATTACTTTATATTACTTGGTTCCGTTCATTATATTCCTTACGCATTTCATCAAACACCTTATGGACATCTCAGAATTTGCACACATAAAGCAAACTTAATCTTTGAAATTTCAAATAAACATGTTTTCAACATCATCACAAAGTTACAAGACTTCCATATTCAATCAAATAACACTATTTAATTCATATAATCAAGACATCAGGTCATCCTAACACATGAAACCTCTTATTTCCCAATTGAAATTGTTTCATAAATTGAGTTATAATACTTATAGTTATATTTGCTTCACAAACATTTTATCAAACGCCTATCATGCATGGAAATTTAAATTCATTAAGGAAATTTCCTTTTCTTCTACTCCTTATTACCCAGTTACACTTCAAGCCAAACCCTTTCCCAACCAACAGCTATACCTTTAAGAAATTCATTTACCCTTCTAAACTTCCTTAAGTCATTTACCAACAATTTTCAATGGCCCAATATAGGACAATAACTATCAAGTATTTCAAATGTACTTGGGTCAGTTAAGTTCTTTTAAAAAAATATTAAGTCATCTTTGTACTGATTTTAATATAATTTTAAGCTTACAATTATTACCCCATTAAAAGTATATAATATTGTCCATCGAATACATTTAGCACACTTAGGGCCTGTTTGGTTCATAGAAAATATTTGGACGGAATAGAAAGGAAAGGAAATGGATGGAAAGGAATGGAAATGAAATGAAGGTCGACTCGTTTGGTACGCACAGGAAAGGAAAGGAAAGGAATGGAATTGAAAATTTTATGTTTAGTTGGTTGAAAATGGGGGTAAGGAAACTCAGAATTATGTGTAAATGACCATTTTACCCTTAATGAGTATTTATTAATTAAAATCACTGATATTGAATTTTAAAATATTTTAAAATTATATTACCATAAAAATAAATGAATAAATTATTTTCACTAATTATAAATTCAATAAATATTAAATTTTAATAAAAAATTTAATTTTCATAAATAAATAAAATATTTTGGTAAATACAAGAATGACTTAGATTTTAATTTAAATACCACCAAAATAACTTTAGTGTAGATATAGAAGATACTTTTTTTATTGCAGATATAGAAGACACTTACCACCATATCTAACAAATTAATCAATAATTAAATGAATCGAATAATAAATTATTTAGTAAAAAATGCCTAAATTATAGTTAGATGATGAGAATTTTGTGGCTTCAAAGTGGGTGTATCCCAAGAATTTCTCACTCATATCCTCTTATAAAGCTTAAAGACTTCAATTTTTTAAAAAAAAAAAATTACTTTTTTTTGCCACTTTTTTTTTTTAAAAAAATACTACTAGTACACACACGCTAATATTGATCTATCTATATTATACATGTTTTAAGATAATAATATTGAAGTTCAATTAAAAAAATCATGAGATTTATTCATTTCAAATTGACTCTAAACATCTAAAATAAGATGTTTACATAATACACATATTATAGCTGTTTCACAGATCCATATTCGGGCTGCACCGTTTCCACGCACAACAAAAAACTATATTAAAAAAACTACTACAACACTTTAGAATTATGCCTCACTTCCTTCCATATTTAATAAATGCTTTCTGCCTCAGCTTGATCATATTCACTCACGTCAGATTTATATTCAGATAGCCAGATTCAAGAACTTATTAATTTAGCTGCACTATTCACATTTAGTTTATCTGCACTATTCACATTTATTTGTACAACAAAACAACATGTGACTTCATTTTTAAACAGAACATGTTAAGAATTCATCAGCAAAAGTCGCAGCTAACAAATTCGATTTTAACCCCTCACTTTCGATTTTAAACCCTTACTTTCAAATTTTAACCCTTCACTTTCGATTTTAAACACCCACTTTCGATTTTAAACCCTCACTTTCGATTTTAAACACCCACTTTCGATTTTAAACCCTCACTTTCGATTTTAAACCCTCACTTTCGATTTTAAACACCCACTTTCGATTTTAACTCCTCACTTTTGATTTTAACCCCTCACATCCGAATTTGCCTGCAAAAAATTCTGCAGAATCTCAGTTATAATAATCAATCACCCAGATTAACAATGAAACAAATCACAAGAATAACAGGTCAACAACTTCAACTCAAATGTGATTCAAACACACAGAACAAAACCAACCCACGAAAAAATTAAAGAAAAAAGAGATATTAGATAGCAATGAATAAGGAAAACTCTGTTTCTTCTCTCACAATCTGATTTTCTCGTCGATGTAAAAGAAGCCACAGTCCGTTGCTACTGCTCTCTCCCCCATCGAGCCGGTGATGCTTTCACGATGAAGACCCAAACTCCACAATGAAGACCCAGACTCCATGATGAAGACTCGACTCCACGCGAAGACCAATAGTGCAGAAGGTTGAAGAAGACAGGGGTGTCGAAGGTTGAAGAAGATGAGGGCATTTTGGTCTTGTGCGTGTTCCTTCGAATGCTGGAAAATAGCTTCCCACCATTTTTGGTGGGAACCGATTTTCCTGTGTTTAATGGAAAATAGTTGCGCCGCCGGAAACGGAAGCAAGGATGATCCGCCAACCAAATGATTGAAGACGATGGAAAATCGACATTTTCCGTTTCCGTCGCGGCATTCTCCGTGAACCAAACGGACCCTTAAGTTCCAGTAAGCAAAGCAAGTTCAAAATTTCTCTTTCACTCATTTCATCAAACACTTGGTAGGCATTCATACTCAAATCATAAAAACATCCCAACGCATATGCTTCCAAGAAACTATACAATTTCAAACATCAACATTCTAACCCATTCATCTATTTTAATCAGCAACAATCTAAATGACAGAATTAATTTGGGCAAACATCACACGTAATCGATGATGAAGGAATAAAGGGTAAAGGAACACCTAAACCTATCGGAGCAATGGACGCATAGAAAGATAAAGGGAACGAAGTCAATCTAACACACATGCATCAGCAAGGGAAACATGTATACGTACCCATAAGCCTCCAAAGTTACTTTAGAAGAAAAGACAAAATGCATCCCTCCACCAAGCCCTCTAGAAGAACCAAAACAAAGTAGGAAAAGGAAGAATCAGACCATCCTTTCACCCTTGAACGCCAGCTCGGCACGGTTGCCGGAAAGGAAGAATGGATGCTACATTAATTAAAGAAGAAAGGAAATCCAAGAAGTCTCCAGAATCTCTCCCCTCTCTCTACTCTATAAGTCGAATGGGAAATAAGAGAGAAGGAATGGATAAAAAACAATCTGGGAACTTAATATCATATTAATTTGTTGTCTATTTTTTTTATAATTATTTTTTTAGATTGGGAACGTGATAATTTCACTAATTTAAAACATAATAAAATAACTCTTCCACCCAAAAACATGTATTGGATCCCAAGACCTCATACACAATCACCCATATAATTTCCACTTGTCCTTTAGTTTCCCTTTCTAGCATTTCGTCATTTCTAACAATTTTTTTCTTCTTCTTTTTTTTAAAAAGACACTCATTTACTTCACATGAACTCATATTTTCATACTAATAACCTAGTTATTAAAAAAAAAAAAAAACCTTGTCTTTGCACATTCACTTGCTATTAAAATTATTTATTTTCTTTTTAAATACAAGGGCTATTACAAAATACAACTTTGATTCTAGAATATTTCACAAATACAAATGATAATGCATTATAAAGTAACTTACATCAGGAAGAAGTGAGGAGAAGTATCTAACATACTCTCCACTAATATTCTTCACAATACTGTTTAAAAGATATAGTGAAGAAGCTTTTGCTCCAAAGGCACCTGGCAAAAGGTGATTTCAAACAATGAAGGTTTCATTAGCAATTGACATAACAATTCTATGCTAAACTGTTTAACATAATGAGCCAAATCAAAACAGTGAAGATTGTAGAATTCCAGTAAACATCAGAGAAGATTCATGTAATTTTTTATTTTAGTTTCCAAGAACTCTATTTCATTCAAAGCATAGCCCAACACTGATCACAATACATATTAAGTAATAAAAAAGTACTAAAAGTCTTGAAACAAATGCCATGATGCACAATTGCACTTTAGCAGCCACCGGGGTAGTTAATGTATGCATGCACTGCAATTCAATTAAAGAACACCCTCATACCATCAAAATCATTAAAACAACAGACATCGGGAGATATAGAAATGTATGTCCAGCTATAAAGGACTTACTTGGCTCGTTCCAATGCCAGTTCAGCTTCAAACCTTTCTCTCCCTGCCAAAAATGAGTCAACAGTAACTGGTTCCCATGTGGTATTATTATCTAGGAAAGGGGACAAACAAATCTGTATCATGCAACGTTTCAAGTACCAATTTACAGGAAAACACAAGAAATTACAAGCAGAAAATACAATGAAAAGTGTATTATCATCTTAGGTAGAAATGAAGGTAAGAATATCAAAGGACAAACAAACCACTGCTGCTGATATCTGTGCTATTATACACATTGAGAACAAGAGGATTATTCTTCAAACAAGTGACAACTTCAAGTAATTATACATACAAATGAATGTACATCCCATGTGATCATCTGCCACACATTTATGCAGAAAGTTTTTTGACGGGTACATATTGTTTAAACCTTAAAGAATATGCACACATTTCTTTTTATTGTCAAGAAGTTATAAACCAGGCCCTCCCCATAGTTTTTATTATGAATCATTAAAACAGGATATATTGGAATTCTCTCATATTTCTCTTCCAAGCACCTTTCTGGAAAAGGTGTCAGCAATGGTGCCGGGAAAACCATGTACATAGAAACTAAGAACAAAGCTCAGAATGCAGTTATTAAAAAATCTTCCAACCTGGAAAACATTTAGTACAGCAATAAGCAAAAAATCCAGATACAATCTATTAAAATTGCCTAAGATTAAAGGCCACCTCTTCTTGGAGATTCTCTTTCAAAATCCTTAAATCTTCACTAGGTATTCCTTGCAAGCTGAAAAGTCAAAAGGAAATAGAAAATACATCTTTTTAGATATTACAATGAAATTATAGGCTTTCACCAAACAATTGAAGTTCTTTAGTTAAAGTGGTTCTTCAAATGCTCTCAAAGTAAGTATCAAGATTTTAATTCTCGTGCCCCAATTATCACTTGAAATTTAAGTTCCAAGACATGATTTGTTCACATGCGTTTTGTCCAATGCTCAAGACATGATTGCATGTGGCGTGTTTGGAGAGAGATAAGAAGGATAAATTGGAATAGTATTGTTAAAACATACAGACCCCATACACATATACACTTTCTCATAAGAAATGCTCTCAAAGTAAGTATCAAGATTTTAATTCTCATGCCTCAATTATCACTTGAAATTTAAGTTCCAAGACATGATTTGTTCACATGCGTTTTGTCCAATGCTCAAGACATGATTGCATGTGGCGTGTTTGGAGAGAGATAAGAAGGATAAATTGGAATAGTATTGTTAAAACATACAGACCCCATACACATATACACTTTCTCATAAGAAATGCTCTCAAAGTAAGTATCAAGATTTTAATTCTCGTGCCCCAATTATCACTTGAAATTTAAGTTCCAAGACATGATTTGTTCACATGCGTTTTGTCCAATGCTCAAGACATGATTGCATGTGGCGTGTTTGGAGAGAGATAAGAAGGATAAATTGGAATAGTATTGTTAAAACATACAGACCCCATACACATGTACGTACACTTTCTCATAAGATATATCACTCTCCAATAGCCTACATGATTATAGATGGCCTATTTCTCATCTATTTTAGTAGTGAGCAAAATGCACTACTTTTTGACAAACATTTCATGATATGACAAAGTATCATTGGAACTCAGATTAGCAGCAAAATGGCCAACTCAGATTTACTGTTACAAACATTTCTGACTTTGATGTAATAACATGCTTGAATCATTAAGCAGTACGCGACTGTAATTATACATAAAGCTGGATATCTAACAAACACATATAGATGGAGTTTTAGGCTAGATTCTTTTGATTGAAGTTCAATGAGTGGAATAAGGAAAGCAGTAGTCCTGAAGCAGTGGACTGGATAATAGCTCAAGGTAAACTAACTAAGCACACAGCATGATGGTAAACTAGCATCCTGTTCAACACAAAACTATTCGTTTCCACTTAATAATCAATATGTCAATATAGACTTAAATTCATAATAGAGCAATCGCAAAACATGAGCAACGTGACTCATTCTTTAGATTTTGTGGAAAACATGGAAAAACATATCTAGTTAAATGCCAATAACAATAGATTATCATAGACTTGAATTTAGCACGCAATCTATATCAGATAAATATAAGAAATTTCAAACACTAAAAAATTATATAGAAGTTGAACTTGTTTTGTGCACTTCTCTCCCATCTCCAGCGAACGATTATCTATAATTGCTAACAGTATACTTTTGAAACATACACTCTAAAAAGGAAAAGTTAAGAGCCAGAAAATTCCAATGCATCAATTTCATTGCAAGAATTTATGACAACACAATCAAACATAAAAACCATTTCCAAACCTAACATCAAGCATAAATGTAAAACATTCAGTAGGAATAAATTTTTTTTAAAAAAATGGGACTTACAAAAGGTATCATGGAGGCCTTGTCATTCCACACAGCCAGTAGCCCCAGAGAAGCAAAAAATCCCAACCCCCCACATAGCCAGGCCAACGCTTCATCCTGATTTCAAAATTGAAACAGAATAAAGTAAAGATTACATATTTGCAAATAACATGAAAACAAGAATAAAGGGAAGAAAGCACTTTTACTGCTACATTGTGTTACCTTTCCGATGGTATATGCAATACGATCAATACATGATTCAGGAAAAGAAGTCCCATTGTCCCACATCAACTCGTCGTTTACGGGAAGCTGAAAACCCAAATAAAAAAGACAGAAAATTTCAGGGAACCCACATGAAATTGTTTCATATATTCCAAAATCAGCTATGAAAACAGAGATTAGGTTAAAGTAATTATACGAACAGGTTTGTCAGGTACAATATATGCTTGCCGACTAGGAGGCCCATCCCGGAGCGAAGGCGGAGAGAGGAAACCCCAGATCGGCCAACAATGCTGTTTCCGCCCAAGATCCTCGACGCTGCGCTTGCTAATCTACCTGCCATGATTTACTAAACAAAACATTTTGAACGACAAAAACAAAACAAACCCCATTAAGAAAGCAGGGGAACCCAGATCTTACGCGGATTTCATGGAGCAAAACCACTGTGAATGACCAAAGTGGAGGATGACGTTCGCTGCACAACGGAAAGGAGAAGGCAAAAGATGAACCGGAAATGGGGGGGAAAACTTCCTCTGCTGCCGTGAAGCCCCAACCTCCGGCCACTCTGAAGAGCACCGTGATAGCGCGCTCTACCCTTCAAGAAAATTAGAAGGGAAAATTTCAGTTTACCGCCATAATAAGGAATTAATCTCAGATTCCCTCAAAACATTCTGAAATTTCACTGCACCCCCAAGAGACTAAAGTGAAATTAAATGTTTCAGTTAAAAGATTAAAATGTCCTTATTGAATTTTGTACTGGATTTCCAAGATACATATGAAGAATTGAAAAAACACATATGAAGAATTTTCAAGACATTTATGGGAAATTTCCAAGACGCATGTGAGGGAACTTTTCAAAACATTTGTGCTTATTTTCAACATCAATGTGAGTATTTTCAAGTCTCAAAAATCATGGAATCCAACACTAAAACATCCAAAATTTCACAACTATATTTCCAAGATACATATGAAAAATTTCCAAGACACATATATGGAGAATTTCCAAGACATATATGAGAAATTTCCAAAACGTTTGTACTTCTTTCAATAAGGACATTTTGGTCTTTTAGCTGAAACATTTAATTTCACTTTAGTCCATTGCGGGTGCAGAGAAATTTCAGAATGTTTTGGGGGGAATATGAGATTAATTCCTTATTATGGGGGTAAAATGAACCAATGGGATAGTGGAAGACCCCCGGATGTTGTTCACTTGAGGAGCCTAACACGTCCTAGTAACTAATATGTAAACTTACAAAAGCCGGTAAAAAGTATTGTATTTGGTTTTTTATATAAAATAAATGTAAAATGTGTGATAGGGTAAAATAAAAATAAGATAAAAGTGAGATTTTGAAGGGAAAGGATATGTGATCATTCTTGATAAATGGAAATCTTGGGATTTATTGCTTCCAAAGATTTTTGGGGAGCTTCTTGTTGATTTTCAAAATGCCCCTAAAGGAACCCATCTAGGTTAGGTTTAAGTTAACTTAATTATTGATGGAACCCCGCACATTATTTAACTTAACCTAAGTTGATTAAGCTCAAAATCAAAGTGAATTTGCTAATTGTAAGGGGCTCCTAATCCAACAACCGAAACCCTGAATTGCCACTTAATTAATCCTATAGTTTAATCAATTATTGGAACCCCAATAATAAATTAAGACTCTAGGATTGAAACCCAATGCCACTCATGCAATTTGACAAATTCAAAAACTAATTAATTATGCAAGACTTTAAATCCACAACTTGGGCTACCCCACAATTCCATTTAATTTCTCAATTAACCCTAATTTATTGATGGCCACCCAAACAAAGAGAGATTACCCAATGTCTAAACATAATTAATTAATTCCTATGACATTTAATTTATGCAAAATCACTCAACATTTTTCATCTACTAACCAAGCCACCTTGAATTAGTACAAGATATTCACAAAGAGAATAATAAAATCATGAACCCATAAATTTCATCAAAATTAGCAGAAGATATTCACAAAGAGAATAATAAAATCATGAACCCATAAATTTTATTAAACTCAAAGTTAATGTAGCATAATGTCAAGTATTAAACAAGAAAGAAACAACATAAAATAGTTTCTAACCCTTATACAACATGTAGAAATGAAGAACACAACCAAATGTCATAAATATACTTTTAGAACCCTAGAAAAGCATAAATACAACAAGAGAAAGAAGGATTAGAACTAAAACTCCCCTATACATGCTCAAAGCTCATCCCTTGGCTCTCACCATCAAATATGGGGAAGCCTAACTGCTATTTTCCATGAGAAAAGCACCAACAAGGAGTGGAGGTTGAGGAACCATGGAGGATTGGAAGGAAGAAGGTAGAAGATGAAAGATGGAGATGAAAGAAAATGGGAGCTAGGGTTTATGGTGGCTCCAAATCTGACCTAATAAGCTCTAAAAATCGTATATATATGGTCCAAGGTCAGGTCATTAAGTGAGTGTTTAAGTTGGATCCAAATCAGGCCCAAAAACTTGTAGCTGAAATCTACAGATCACGCCGATCGCCATGAGATACGCCACGGCGAACCATGTGTGCCTATGGTCTTCTCTGGCTCATTCGCTGTGGGCTCGCCAAGCAGCCTGCTTCTCTGCCTCTTGGGGGCTTGGTTCGCCGTGGCCGCAATGAGATATTCTGCCCCTTTGGTTTGGCCTTCTTCTCATCTGGGAACCAATCTTTGGTCCTGAACGACCCTACAAGTGAAAAGAAGACTAAATAAGGATAAAATAGCCCTATAAATCAATTAATGGAAATCAATATACAATTATGGCTATTTAACCTCGCTTTCATGCAAATCCTACTTAGAGATCAATGATATTAAATGAGTATAAATGGAGCAATCTTGCATCTTTTTCGTGTTAGAAGCTTCAATTTAAACACATAAAAACATACAAATCCAATGATTTGTTACACTCCTTCTCTCACTCACTGAAGACAACAGAGAGAAAACGATGATCAAGGTGAGAGAAAAGGAAATACGGTTAAAGAATGAGGAAGAGGTTTGAGAGTCCACGTCTCACTTTTAAAAGTGAGACGTGGAAATTACTTTTCCCAGACATTAATGGTCCTGCTTTCCATGACTTATAAGTATTATGAGACATGGAAAACTTCTTTCCATATCACACAAATGTGAGACGTGGATACTACTTAGTATCTACTTCTTGCCTTCTTTTTCACCTTTTTTCTATGTTTACTACTTTTTTTTTGCTATAATCCACGTCTCATAATTTGAAAAGAGACATTGAAACTTTTCAAATATTTACAATTTTGCCACCATCTTTTTTCCTAAATCTAATATTTAAAAAAGAGACTTGAAATGGGGACGTAAATAATGTTTTTTTTTGTAGTAGTGATAGTTCTAACTATTGCTCCAGACCTTACCATGAAACTCTCTGATGAAACTCTTTCACGAAGACTAAAGATCCAAGCCCAGATTGATGGTGCAAAACAAAATCCTCAAGCCATTATGGCCACTCTCCACCACTAGTTAATTTACAGAGTTCAGAATCATGCTCTGGACCTCTGGTATCCACAATCCACTAGTGATGCTTTGCTCATGTTTATTGATAGAGATCAAGGCCCGGCTATTGTCAATATTCCTAGACAAATTACCAATCAGAAATTTTGGCTTGAGTTATTCTTGACTTGTTAAGAGTAAATTCAAGTGCTTTCAAAATGGCTTTGTGAAAACCTAGTTTGCCCCACTTTTTTAAAAATATGTGCAAGAAGAGACCTATTTTAGGATATTTGTTATCTAGGACTTTGGATAGATTTTGCAATGCTTTTGTCCTTTACTTCTCAATTTTCAAGAGTTGGACATGAGATATGTTTAGGGTATGTATTGTGAAAATTTCTTTGTTAATTAGTTGTTGAATTGTGATATGTGAGCTTTAGCTTGCAGTGAGGTCATTTTTGGCCTAATTTCAACTTCCTTAATTTGAGTGCATACTTGCTTTAAATATGTTGATTTCCAGAACTTGTCTCAATTCTTGGTTGAAACTGCTAGCCGTATGTGTTGAATATGATAGAGGCATTCACCTGATAAATCCATATGTCCTAACTACATACATATACACATTCCTTTACACCTTCATTGTTTGATATCTTGCATGAGTAGGGTAAATTTATAAGATTGCATCTATGCTTGAAATTGAAAGATTATGCAACTCCACCGGCTTTTTAAATTTGACTAAGTACTGGGGGCACTTCATAACTAATGTTGGCACTCACATCAAATGGTCAAGTCTAAGAGGGTTGTGAGTTGGACCAAAGGTCTCTTGATGCTTTGTTGTAGTAATTGAATAACTGGTGTTGCATTAACCATGTCCAAGGTCGTGTCAAAAGAGGATCTACAACAGCTCAAGTAAGGAAAAAGAAGAAGACAAAAAGAAGGAGAAATAAAATAAGAGATGCTTGAAAATTGTTTGGTTGTTACTCATGGATGGCATCATTTTCCCATTATCACCATAAACCCTTGAGTCCTCTTGATTCTTTGCATATGTGCTATGCTATTGGAGATTGAGAATTTTACAAGCATATGGTAAGTCGCATGTTGAGCAAGTAGAGAGAAATAACCCATGTTGTGAGATTGTGTGAAATATTTTATATCCTTGAGAGCGCCCACATGTTGCTATTTGATTCTTAATTGCATTGTTAATTTTCCCTCTTAATATCTTGAGCATGTCTTGTTCCAACTTGAGATTGTTGATTAGCCTTTACCATTGTGAGTCTATACTTTGTCTAAGAGTACAAAGGTCCAAGTGTGGGGGAATGATTGTGCTTGATTATTACATATTTTTATCCACTAATTATGGGGAATTAGCACTTGATATAAGCTAATATAGGAAAATTTAGGCATTTGTGTGCTTAGAGTCCAATGCATTGAGTTAATTGCATTTTGATCTTAAATTGAGCATTTGAAGGCTTAAACTCATGCATTTCTTAATATAGACTTAGGATATTACAATTGTACTTGATTTTCATTGTAGGTCAATTGAGATAATTGAAGAAAGATGTTGAAAATGTCAAAAATAAGCCAAAAAAAGTGCTTTAGTCAAATTTGAAGAAAATTACAGAAAATGGCCCAGAATTTCAGAAAAGTGCAAAAATGCCCCTGTTGGCCTTGGTAGCCCGCGATGAGGACGCGATCTGAACAAGTTTTTGAAAACTTCCTATTTTGATTGATTGTGCAATTTTGAGTGATTGGGTCCGGTCTAAACCTTTCCTAATTGATATCTTCGACCTTCCCAAGTAATCCTAAACCAATTTGGATAGTTTATAAGTTGTTTCTTGTATCATATGAAGAGGAGGCTGAATTTCCATCACTCTTCCACCATTCTTTCTTCCATTCCACAATTCTTTATCGTTTCTTTATGGAGCGCTCAAGTTGTAGTTGCTCTTGGCTGACTCCTCATTCTCTTTGATGAACTAGATCGGCCCAATGCTCCCTTGGATCATGGATGGCTTGAAGCAAGCATTGAATCCACATTTTTTTCAATAGTTCCAATTATGTAGTCTTGAATTTCCATATGTACCTTGAATACTCGTTTATCTTGTATTCAGATTTCATTTATATTTGAGATTCTAGACCATGTAGTTGTTGAATTCTAATTGCACGTATCGATTTGGTTTTATTCAAGCTCCATTTATCTTCCCAAATTACCAAGTTATGCTTAGTCTTTGTTGATTTTATTGTCTAGCGTGTTTGTTTGGTAATTTAATCCATTATGTTTCATATAATTGTGTTGCTTGGGAATGATTTGTGGGTTTGAGTTTGTTGATGTTGAGTTTCCATAGCGCTAGGTAATTCCATTAATCAAACTTGCATATAGGAACTAGACCATTTATCTAATCTGTGTGCATGAGTTTAATTAGGTTAAGTTTCATAAGTTAGATGGTTTGATTATAGTCTAACGTAAATTAGTCATAGGATCCAAAGGATATTGAGTGATTTGAACTAAGTTATTCTAACTATTGGAAACTATTTCTAGTTGATGTTGGATTATAATTAATCTAATTGGTTTATTGAGGTTGAGTGGTGTCTTAATTCACCTATTCCTTCAACTAAGACTAATTGTATCCATTTGTGTGAACTTAGCCCAATTTGCCCCCTAATTCCCTAAGAGTGTGAATCAATAGTTTGTTACTTGTCATCCATAGCCAAGAGAGCATTCCATCACCTATCCATTTTTATTCTAAAAATACTAAAAATAAGTCTTTACATTTGTTTTATGAAAAATACCAAAAATACCTGCTTTCAACCCCAGGTTTATAGTTTCCTTATTGCATTTAGTTTTCCTAGGTTAGTTCATAGACTCCTTGAGAGATGATCCGGGATTGCACCACTATAATACAATCATTGGTAAAATAATATTTTACATTTGAACCCCAAGGCATATTAGGAAAGGCTCAAATCACCTGTGAATTGAACATGATTTCTTTTGGTGGATTTTTTAGGCTGGTTTAACTTTCTGGATAGCTGGTAAGAGGTAGGGTACAAGTTATCATAGCCAATAAAAGTAAGAGGAGTTGAATAAATAGGATAGGAGGATGGGAACAAGCTTAAGGGGTTTGTAGATGGTTGAGGAGGTTGTTGTGGTCTAACCATATCTGTCTCAATTTGTCTTAACTCCTTTTGGATCATAGCAAGTTCTTGCTCTTTCCTTTGGAATACTGGACCAAAATATTTGTGGTCAACACTGCTGCAAAATTTTGCATAAAGTCGTCAAGCTTCAGAAATATCATATTAGATGCAATAATATTCATCTAAGTACTTTTGTATGCGCATTAAGCATAAATATACAAGGAAATGAACGTCTATAGCACAACTTTAGAACAAAAGAGTAATTCAAATTTTAAAATTAACTTTACCGTAACATTCATCCAACTCAATTATCCAATAAGTGGGAGATCAGATCCACGTTTTACTATCTGAAATACAAAGAACTTAATAAGTAAGTGCAATCTTATCACATGGGTTATTACTAAAATTGTCTAAAACTAAATAAATAATTATTTATTAGTATATGTAGGTCATATTCGAATTCAAAATCCATAAAATACTAGAATATAAATGTGTGGGTATACATTTGTTGCTACAAATTTCACAATATAAAAGAGGTAAACACTATCATTGATCTATGCATAAATCTTAATTGTTACTCTTCTTATATCCAATCTCCTCATAATATTTGTATCCGAATTTAACAAAAATAGAAGCTAAAGAAAGTAATTTTAAATTCAATTTAAATAAAATTCAATAGAAGAATCTTACTCAATAATATGGAAAACAGAGAAAACATAATAGAAAACTTGTTTCATTAGAGGAACTAACACAAAATGATTAGCAAGCTAGCACCACCACAAATAACAAGCGCAACATAAACACTACGAACAAGTGTAGCTCAAGGCTCCGAAGAACAAGCACAACCCACAGCCTACGAAGAACAAGCGTAGCTTAATGCTATGATACCAAGCACAACCCAAAGGCTACAAAGAACAAGCGTAGCTCAATGCTACGATACCAAGCGCAACCCGAAGGTTACGAATACCAAGCGTAACCCCAAGGCTACGAGTAACAAGCGTATACTTGGGCTACGAGTGACAAGCGTTTTGTGTCTAATTCTTCTAATGAAAGAGTTCAAAATCTTATAAAAACTATTTCCTTCTATTCTTGAAAATTTATTCTACGAAAAACTATTAACAAAGTTGTTTAAACGTTCAAATATCATTATTCCAATTCCTTCTATGGCAGCAAAAGTTTTCTTTCAAACGCTATAATCCCCAGAATCAAGCATGTTCGAACGTTTCTCATCGCATGTGTAAATACTTGTGTCCTCCTTTCTAGAGTGATGTTTCCCATCACTTCAAGCTTTGCAGATTATCATCATTCTTTCATTTATTAGCCTCCATTAGAAAATTTACAAGCTGCCAAAATGTCCCCGCATGATCACCATTCTACATCTTTAAATAATTACCCACCACCCATTAACAACAATCATCAGCCTCCCCTTTAATTATAATCTTTTAGTTCAAAAATCAAATGCTAACGAAATCCCATCATCGCCTTTTTATCAATTATTCCCTAATAGATATCTTTTATATAGTTCATCGTGTGTTAAGCGGATATCATATATCTTCGTAGATCTACTCTCATAGAAAAAGATCAAATTTTCTTGTTTTTTTCGTTATGACTTGATTTTCATTCTAGCCTCCTTCCCATTTAATTTCCTTCCAAGGCCATTTATATCATTAAAAATCCCTGATTATGCCTCTTACTATATTAGCCTTAACCAACTAACCATTTCAGCAACATAGAAATCAAATTCCCCTCACACATTGTAACAAACACCTTTTGTGCTATCATAGCAAGTGAACACGTTAGGCTACAATTTCATATTGTTTAAATTTTTATCACTCCTACACTCCACATCCGACATGAAAACACCATTAAATTATCAGCTCAATACTCACAAACAAACAGTAAGAGACATTTAAAGTATACTACACACAATTTCATTCCCGTACACTAATAATGTAGTTTTCAATAAAGTAAATGAATGAGTAATAAACTAATCAAGATCCATTTGTTAAATCATTGAAACAGAACCTTTAACACAAGCCAACAATAAATCACTATACATATATGCGTATTAAGACAAGAGATTATAAATATGATTTTAGAATCACCGAACACCATCAATTGTTCCACTGCTTGGTCAAACATATTTTCCCTTATTTCAACGTAAATTTCGAAAATCCTATATAAGAGCTTTGAACACTTGATGGTTATCCCACAATAATATAATACTTCAATTGTAGTTCTAAAACTGAATCTTCCAGTTTAAAATGCAATAATTGATCCATACTAATTAAAAATTAACTCCCCTAATTCACTGCCACAATTTTAGCATAAATTCACAAGAACTAAACGATAATGCTCTTTTAAATCTTGAATCTCAATACTAGAATGTAGTGATACTGTATTTTCAGAATTCCATGGCTCTAATTAATAGGAATCGAAGCTTAAGCATGATAGAAACAAGACAAACCTGAACATGGAAGCTTCATAGTCATAATCATAACTCTGTTAAAAATTGAACATGAAAACATCAATAATGAAATCTAATATACTCCTAACTATGTTTGCACACCGATTTCACTTTAATTTGGACAGAAAATAAGAAAATCCATCTATGAACATTACTTTGCCCAAAGAACTCTAATCAGAAGCAGAAATAAACATGAAATGTTAATTTCTTTTAGTGGAAACTTAATTCTCACTTATTCCTCCCTTTAATCTGTGATTCATCCTATGAAACCCAACTTCGATTGGATTTATATTTCTCAAACCCCTCCCATTGCAGAAACAAAAGGATAGAGTTTAAATCCGGTCTTGCATAACTTCCTCTACGGCGCCGGTGACGGCTTCAACCTTCACCGACCTCTCCCTCTCCCTCTCTCTCTATTTCTTTCACGGTGAATCGTGTATCAGATTTTAAAGTAGGTGAAGGAATAAAAAGACTGTTCTACCCTTATTATTACGCTAGGAGCTTTTTTTTAAACGAATGGCGGACCCCTTATGAGTCCATATCCTTCACTAGCAATTCAATTAGCTTCTCATCAGCCTGATGGATTATGTGGA
Organism: Mimosa bimucronata; assembly: GCA_037074515.1. Taxonomy (NCBI): domain Eukaryota; kingdom Viridiplantae; phylum Streptophyta; class Magnoliopsida; order Fabales; family Fabaceae; genus Mimosa; species Mimosa bimucronata. Next base: position 13,281,081 of record CM073446.1, read on the forward strand.
AACCTTGCAAGGCCTCAATGTAACAAAATTATACTTTCCACAAACTCAAACTTTCTTTTTTTATTTTGTTTTAAAAAAATAATAATTTCTACAAATAAATGCTTACATCAAATAATCAAACTAGGGATTTGTTTCTATTATAAATTCCTTTAACCCTCAAAATAATTTCCATAAATTCTCAAATTAAAATCTATCTCCTAACCATTTTCCTTTAATTTATGAAGAAAATAAGCCTTACAAATTCTTAAAAATACTTCAAACTTTATAAAATAATTTATAAAGCTTTTTCATTCGCAAATAATACCTCAAGACTTTAAATAACCCCTTATTTCTTCCTTTTCAAATTTTGGGTGTTACAATCTGGACTTAGACTGAGATGTTTTCTTGGTTTTGCCAAAAGTGACAAGGACTTCATCATCATAGGGGTCCCAAAAGTCAGAGTACTGATAGTCACAGTTAGGTTCACACATTGTGTAATCAAAATCCCATATGAAGTGGCCATTAACATGAGAGACAAAGACAAGTTTGCCATTAGCATGAAAATGATTAAGTGGGGGTTTCTCTTTGCTTTTGTAGACTGGATGGATTGATATAATTTTTGGCGCTTGAATTGGGTCTAAAGTACAAAGTCTTTGTAAAGGAGTGTCTTCAATTCCAGGTTTCTGGAAAAGAGTTCTAACAGAACCATCATGTATATGCGAGATTTGTGGAGGAGCAGTATGAATATCTCTAGGAGTAGAGCCAAATTCCCTTTCGTAATTGGTAATCCAATCAAAAGGAACTATTTCAAACAATTCTTGATTTGTAATTTGTTTGGGAATATTGACAATAGTCGGGCCTTGATCTCTATCAATGAACATGAGCAAAGCATCACCAGTGGATTGTGGATGCTAGAGATCCAGAACATGATTCTGAACTCTGTAAATTAACTGGTGGTGGAGAGTGGCCATAGTGGCTTGAGGATTTTGTTCAACACCAACAATCTGAACTTGGATCTTCAGTCATCTTTATTTTAAATTATATATGACTGGGGAGATTTAGGAGAAATTTTTTTGGAAATGACAATTGATGACAAAAGTTATTAAAGCTTTGCGATTAAAATTAATGTCACAAAAGAACTTATTTTCAAATATAGCACCAATGGACTAATCCGAAAACAACATTGATTTTTAAGAAATTAGGGAATTCTACAACTTCTTTCATTCTAGAAATGAAGTGGACACAAAATCAGCACTCTGACTTCTTCACCATCACCATCTTACACTTCATCTCCTCCCTCAAGCGATGATATAAATGCTCACCATCAACATCTCCCACTTGGCTTTATTACCCCAAGCCTATAATCCATACTCCAAATCTACCCAAATCCATCAACTGTCAACACTTCTCGTTCAAACTCTCATTTTCACTGAGATTTCATCTTGATTATTTCTGTTAGTTTGAGCAATTGTGTTTTGGATTGGGTTTAATAGCTTGAGTTATATGTGTATTTCCTTTTCATGAAAATGATATTGTATTTTCTAGCATTGTTGTGTCAGGCTTTATGATTGAGTTGTGCTTGTTAGAGTGTCTCAGTTGAGCATTCCAGGGGTGTCTTAGTTGAGCTCCATTGGGAGAAGCATGCTATCTTAACTCAATTTTGATCACACACTAATAAATAGTTTTTAATAATATCATAAGAAGTATTGCCTGGTTATAGTTAGAGAGTAGTTACTAGTTAAGAGCACTAAATTCAAACAATGTTTAGGGTTTTACACTATGACTTAGTGAAAATTAACTTTGAACTAGGATGGCCACAATTAGGGATGGTTTTAGACCAGGCCCATATTAGGTGCCTATAGCCTAGCTTACAACAAGCATAGCCTAGCTTACTTAGTAAATATGCCAAACTCATATTTAGACCTATTTTTGGGCCTATGTAGGTAAACATGCCAGGCTTTTTTTAATAAGACCTAGCCTATAAGTTTACAAGGCTGGCCTACTTATTTGTTTGGTAATTTCTATTATAATATATAATATAAAATAAATAAAATATATAAATTAATTATAATATTACTAACTTATCTTTAGCTCTAAGCTTTGATCACATCTCATCATTCGTACACAAAGTTCAACCCTTTCACTCATTAGTCGTTCACATCTTTTTGATCCCTTTTAAATACTTAAGATGCATTGCTAACTCACTACTCTTCTCTAATTTGTATGATTTTCTTAAGTATAATAATTGTTGCAACTAGTAAGTTTATTCCAATTGTTCCTATATGAAATAACTTGATTTGAATAAAAAAAACCGTTTTTTTGTGACTGAGCCATTTTATATCGAAGTTGTGTCAACTAGTGTTCTTATTAATTTTTTTAAAAAAATACTCAATTTTCAATGGACTTTCATTTGGTGTTTAATATTTGGGCATAGAAAATTTTCCTTGTAAAATATTGACATACTTTTTTTTTTTTTACTGATGTAAGATAAACAAACAGTCAAATAGAGCAATTTTTCAATTATATTAAGAAGGTAAAATCCAATTAAAAAGAGATGTTAGTGACACACTCAAGAAGAATTTCTTAACGAAAATACTCTATATATTTTATTTACTGAAAATATTAATTTTTGGATAATATTCATGTCTTAAACAAGGAATTATATAGTTTTAATTTAATATGTGAAAAGGTAAAAATGAAATTAAAAAAATCGCAGGCCCATATGCTTGCCCAGAGCCTGCAAGCTCTCAGGTCAAGCATGTAAAAATGGGCCTTTTTTTTGGAAGTCAGTCCTAAACAGGCTGACTTGTTTATTCATGCTGAAGCTCATGAGAGGCTAGCATGTTTTCCTGGATCTACCTCCAAAGTTTCACCCTCCTCCCAAATGGAACCGCAGTTAAAGTTTATGAATCACAATTCAGATTCATTTAGTACTCTTTTAATTATGATAATCTATTTATTAGGTCACAAGCAATCCACCTCTCTTGTACATCTTATGGTCTTTAATATAAAATCTTTAGGGAGATTAAGGAGCTAATAAACTACTTAATTATAACATGTGATATATATCTTTAAATTATATATTAGTTTATAAATTGGGTAAATTAGTTCCAAAAAAATGATAAATACAAATAGTTTAATTTTTCTTCATTAATTTATTAAAATACGTCAACTTGATTTTACATTAAAGATCCGGGGCGGAGGGAGGGAGTACAATATTATATGAAGCTGCACCTACTACACTTTGTTTTGAGTAAATTCAATTCCTACACTTAAAAGAGGAAGGCCACTGCTTTTTTATCTTCAAATTAATGTAAAACCAGAATCAATCAATCGATGGGGTTATTTTAGTATTTAATCCCAACAATAAGAAAGCAAGTTCTCGTCTGACTCCCAAGTGTTTGCAAGCACCTAACCAACGGATTGCTTGCATCTTCGTTTTTTTGCCCCCTTTTTCAAGTGATGGATAGTTTGGTCATTTAACTTCAAAATTTATTGTCACTTCTTGCAGAGTTTTTTCAGATTGTTTTGGAAATTATATGTTATTAAGTACCATCTATGGGAATATGATGAAATTCTCTCTAAATAGATTGCTTGAAGAAGTTTGCAGTTTATTGTTCAACGGTGCTGCCAATGCCATCTTTCAAAACAAGCTTTTATAACATATGTGACCGACTAACCCACGCAATTGTTATAATTCATTTCATTGGTTTCTTCTGCCAAAAGTTATGTCACTTACCACTTTGCTGTCAAATGTAATTATTTTAAAAATATTTTAAAATAAAAAATAAGAATAAATTGTTGACAATTCATCAAAATCTTGTGAATCAATTTAACAAAAATAATAAAAATTAAATAAATTTAGTGGATTCATATGACCTTAATGATCAAGATGAAATTTGAAGAATATACTAATAGAAAATCATGTCACTTTACTCACAATAATTGAAGCCATAATGCAACATTAGAATATTATGTTATTACATTTTAAGCCTAATGTTGTTAATATATATAAATATATATATATATATATATATATATATATATATATATATATATAAGGTGAAAGAGTTGAAGTTCTTGTGTCATGCGTGGTGGAAAAATAGTTAAATAGCCTAGCTTCATAAATCTTAAAAAGGAAAAAGTCAATATAATTGCAAGCATATAACTTTTTTTAAATAAAAAATCAATTTTTGTATAAGAAAGATAAAGTGAAGAACAAGAAGTAGCCTCCCGTTTCCAATTAATCCAAAAGTAGAAATAACTAAAAGGCCTATATTAGAATGAAATAAACAAATTAGAAATGTAGAATGTTCCTTTCATCGCTCAAGCAAGTTAACTTAAATTTATCTTTTTTTGTACAGCTACTAAACTTTCGACCTCGATATTTTAGGATAGATCAGCTTAAGTTGTCGGTGAAGCATACTTATTGTGATTTGCCAAAAAAGAAATATAGAATGTTCAAACCAATTTTAAATTAATTATTTTATTTTTAATTCTTATAAAACTAAGATATTTTTTTAATGTGAAGGCGATGGCCAAAAACTGGGATTTAGTTTCTATAAACTGGGATTTAGTTTCTATATATGTTCAAACAAAAGAAAGTGAAATATGCTTCTTTTATTCTTATCCAGTGGTACACAAAGAATCGGAAAGGCCAAAAGGATTCACGATCCTTATGGTCCAATTTTAAATAAAAATTTAATAACAAATAATTTTACATATGTGAGAAATAAATTTATAATAAGTCTAATTGTCAACATAACTTCACAATGTAAGAAATTTAAAATAACACAATAGTCTATAGGGCTACAAACTCAATAAAATATAGTAGACTTATTGAGAGACTTATTGAGAGAGTAATTCCTTGATAGGTTTTATTAAGTATTTTCAAAAAATTTCTATATATATACAAAAAATAATATATCTAAAGATTTGGTTACCGATAGAGCACAATGGCGTCGTGCGATCCATGTAGCCGACCCCACTTAGTGGGATAAGGCTTTGTTGTTGTTGTTGTTGTTATTGTTGTATATATACAAAAAATCTTCTGATTTTCTGAACATCATTCATGTTTCCTAATTTATTTTGAGTTCTAGCTCAGTACTAGATCAACTCTAGCTAGTTTAATCTAGCTCAACCATGAAAATGGCTTTTTGATCTAAGCCATCAGTTAACGAGTTGGATCTACGTACTATTCAACCAGTCCATCTATCACCATTGAACTTTAGATACGAACAGCAATTTTTTTCACAAACAAATTATGTTAGTTAAGATTTTTAGACTTGCATTTGTTTCGATCTTGCAAGTTGTTTAGAAAAAAAATAATAAACATTTTAAAAAGGAGAAATTATTGCATGAACCTAGTCTATCATATCACATGTGATCTAAACACACTACTACATAACAGGTTTTTACGTCACAAATTTTGGACTTTTCACGTCACTTTTTGGTGTGACATAAATTCAAGTGACGTGGAAAACTGGACTTTTAACGTCACACCAAAAAGTGACGTGAAAAGTCATCTTTTTCACGTCACAAATTACAAAAATTGTGACGTTGTTTGTCCAAAATTAGATTATATTGATAAAGATATGACAGAGAAACAACGTCACATTTTACAAATTTGTGACGTGGTTTCCATATTTTATAAATGTGTGACGTGGTTTCTGGAGAAACCACATCACAAATTTGTAAAATGTGACGTGGTTAGTTTTTTTTTTTTTTTAAAAAAACGATGGTTTAATTAACTTATTTTGGTTTCCCAATCTGTATTCATTGCAAATGTTACAGAAATAGATATAATGCAGATCAACAGTATACATTATTCACACAACATGTATATATAGCTATATTATAACTAAATCAAACTAAACATATATATATACACACACAAAAAATTCCATGTTTACACAACAAAGTATTTTGTGCAATGATCACTTTTTAACCAACCACAAATGAAAGAAAAAAATTGAGCAATACAGTCACGAAGTGAATCAAGGTCTTTGTCTTCAAATGAGTTGTTTCCATCATAAAACTGCAACAATAATGGATGCTATGATTACTGTAAAGTTAGATAAAACTTAAAACCAATAACATAGTAGTCATTACTTCACACCAAAATAACATTTATATCACAAAAGTCAATTTGAAAGCAAAATTACTTCTTTCCAATGCTTAATAAGCAACTTCTAAAGCTCAACATATTGAATTTATATATTCACAACAACACTACCAAAGTCTTTTCTAAATAATAATTTTCTCAAAAAAACTAAATTATTATCATTCTTGCAGCAAAGCAAAGCCAAATATTGAATTCAACATCCTTAAAGCGAAACTTAAGCACTTTTAGCAACAGAACAACTTTTGAAAAATTAAAAGCATTACAGTTATTGTTTCATACCATAATAACATTATTCATGCAACAAAAATCAATCTGGGATCAAAATTATTGAACACAACAAAAATTCATAATTTGTTTAGACCCATTCTCAGAAACAACACAAATTAAATCAGAAAAGAATTGAAGTAGGAATGAAAAGGATGGGCTTACCAATCAGATGCGAGGGGGAGCTGAGGGAGCTCGGGAGTAGCTGGTGGAGGGGGAGCTGGGGGCCGGGTGGGCCCCGGGGGCAGCTTGGGGCTGGGGAGGTTGGGGAGGTTGGGGGGTCGGGGTGTCCTGTGGGGGGAAGCTCGGCCGTCGGGGGGTGGGTGGTTGGGAGGTGGGGGAAGCTGGGGGCCCAGGGGAGGTGGGGAAAGCTGGGGGGCCGGGGGGAGCTGTGGGGGGAAGCTCGGCCGTTCGGGGGGGGGGTGGTTGGGAGGTGGGGGAAGCTGGGGGGTCGGGGGAGGTGGGGGAAGCTGGGGGTCAGGGGGAGCTGTTGGGGGGGGGTGGGGAAGCTCGCCTGTGCGGGGGGGGGGGGTAGTTGGGAGCTGGGGGGAAGCTGGGGGGCCGGGAGGGGGAGCTTGAGGGATTTGGAGGGAGCTGAGGAGGATTATTTGGAGGGAGCTGAGGGCGCGGGATCTGAATTATTGGGGGTGGAAAGTGTTTCAACGTCACACTTTGCCAAAGTGTGACGTTGAAAGTCACATCAATTTTTTTTTAAAAAAAATTGATGTGACTTTCAACGTCACACTTAATTAAAGTGTGACGTTGAAAGTATTCAACGTCACAATTAAATTAAGTGTGACGTTGAAAGTCACGAATGTTTTTTAAAAAAATTGGTAACTTTCAACGTCACACTTAAATTAAGTGTGACGTTGAAAGTCACAGTAATTTCTTTTTTCATTTTTTAACATACAACGTCACACATATTTAAAGTGTGACGTTGAAACTTTCAACGTCACACTTTAAATTATGTGTGACGTTGTATCTCCCTCCACCTCCAACTTTCAACGTCACACTTTAAATTATGTGTGACGTTGTATCTCCCTTCACCTCCAACTTAATTACAAAAATGCTACCGCGTTTTTTTTCTATGTCACTTTTATAATTATGTGACGTTAATTGGTGATGCGAAAAGCCTGTTTTGTAGTAGTGTAACACCTAAATTTTTACTACTATATTATAGCATTTTAATTGATTTATAACCACTTTTTAATTCTAGAAGCCCTTAAATACGAAAAATTTAAAACTTTTTATTTCCAAAGTATTAAATCAAATTTCCTTTCTTTCCAATGGAATTTTCTGATAAATTGGAATATCTTTAAACTTTCAATAAAATAGAGTGGTTATTAAAACAATTAAAATAACTCGAATTATAATGCTTGGGGAGTCAAACCCCTTACATTATATTTACATATTCTTTAGATTATGTTCTATTTATCTATTTCCACCTCTCTTACTATAAAATATATTGGCGGGTTATCTCGATTGATAACCCTCTTACATGTGTATGTAGCTCTATTATTCCTTAAGGATATATATACATATATAATTATACATTAACTACTAGACAAGCTTCCCACTTGTCTTAATTATTTAAACATACAACATACACAGGTAAGTAGGCTCTTAAAGTATCTACCTACAGGATACAAGACAAAGCAGGCATTCCTGCCTCTTCATACTACCTTACTTCTTTCCCAGCTAGCTACTTCCATTCTGGTATACTGAAAACATTTTAGAAAACAGTGAGATTGAAAATCTCAATAGCAGTTTATTCCATATCATGTGTGCACTTATATATATACATATTCATCAATTTCATAAACCTGTGCATATAATGAAAGCATATATCTCTTTTAAACCAATACCTGTAGGATTTTCCAATTATAGCCCTCATGGCTACTCAATAACCCTCACGGTTATAGGAATTATATTGTAGCCCTCACAGCTACTCAATAACCCTCACGGTTATAGGAATTTAACTGTAGCTCTCACAGCTACTCGATAACCCTCACGGTTATAGGAATTTAATTGGCAAAGGGGGAGCGACCCACCTAAGCCTTGGAGTACTCCATAAATATCATCAATATCATAACAGGAATAATGCCCATTTAAATGCCACAGATATTACAAAATTATATATATAGAAATTTATATTATGAATTAAACTACTACTTGGATACCAGAGCTATTTTCTGAACTAGATCATTTACTTTCCACTGTTTTGGTGAACTCATACCAATATCAAAGCCTATCTATACATCATATTATAATAGGAGTAAGTTAATATATGTAATTCTATATTTATACTAAGCGTCTCTCTTGAATCCTAATATGCTTGTGACTACCCCACTATTTATATTTATGAATCATTATAATTTACTATAACTATCTTGACCATTCAAGATTAAAAAGATCACTTGTAATTAGTTTACTCCAATTAGTATTTCTTATTCTCAATGTTTGACTAATAATTTAGTCAATTCTTTCTAACAATTTAAGAAATCCAAAACAACTCTATAATTAGCTTTCGAACTTGCACTATTATAATCTTAAACTAGTCAACAAAAATACATATATATATATCAACCCTTATATCCATTACAAACATACTAAGTACAAAAATTGCAACCTCCATAACAAGATTTATATCCGTATTGATTTTCAATAAACATCCAGTGTCCATCTAACACAACATTACATTCTTCCAACTCAAACCTTTTAAAGTTCCAAACATAAGCAAATTATTCATCTCTTCCAAACTTGTTACTACTATCTCAGCTATAGAATTTTGAACAATTCCACTTAATCCTTTAATGCAAATAAAACTCTTTTCTACTAATCATCAAAATAAACTTCAACACTTTAAACACCATAAATCAAAATTGAGCCTAACTCAGATTTCTACATTCTAATCCACAAGATACACTAAATTTTTCTTATCTTGATACTTCCCTTTTCTTACTTGTAACACCCAGTGATTTAGTTATGCTTTCCCAACTTTCTAATAATCCATACATCCGTATAAATCACTTATTACAATATACTTCACTTGATTAATTTTTATTAAACTTGAGCTCCAATCTTTTTTTTTAACATCAATTCAACCAAGCATTCCTTAGTAAACTAGAAACTACTTTATTCATTTACCTACACAACTTAACTGATTTTATTTCCTAAAATCAATTTCTTTTCACCTTGAAACATAGCCCATCAGCTCAATACTTTAACCATTAAATCCCAAACAGAACCTACATTCCTCTATTAAATCCTAGAGTATAAAGAACAAATTTTCAATCAGATTTACAAAATGCCTATCTTCTCCAATAATTCAAATTCAGATCTGCATAGATTATCATTCAAGGAAGATTCAGAACTTCTACCAAGGTAGATATGTGTATTTATCCAAACAATTTTCATTTCATTCAACCCACTAATGCTAACTACCCAGATTCTTGATTTACATTACTACATAATACATACTTATACAGCCAAAATTTGCAGACATTTAGATCATTCCATATGTAAGAAGTAGAGTAAATTTCATCCTTTAAAACCCCATAATTTCACGGCAGAAATGAACACCCAAACAGAGCATATTACTCCATCCTTCAAAATTCCAATCTCCAAAGTCAAAATTACTTCAAATAAAAGCCAACATGCAGGGTCATAAATTAATTTCCTTATATCCCTATCATCACTTATTTACTATCAAAAGGACAGAGCAATTCGGTCATAGAACCAAACAGAGCGAGAAAGAATCAGACCAACTTCACTTTCAAAGCGTCAGTTAAACATGCACATCCTTCCATTAATTCTATTCTTCTTTTATCAGCATTGTCACAAAGGAACTAGAGAAGAAATCGGACCTAAACCACCGAACAGAAATTGAACACAACAGAGGAGCATAAACTTATATCTATATATATATATATAAATAAATCCTACTTGTATCAACATTGTTACACCAACTAGAAACACCCAAGTCAAGAGATCGGACAGAACAAAGAACAGGGGAGGCAAAATTTTTGAATCCTCTCTAAGCTCCAAAAATTCAACATGCAATTTCTTATATCCGTTCTATCCTAGCCTTATATACATTTACTCATCATTTCATCACTTTCATTCCTCTCGCCGTCAGCTCGCTGAACAGGGGAAGAAGAAGAAAACGAAAATTTCCACAAACCTCAGAAATCACACATGCAATACACTCTATGCACTTAAGCTTACTCCTAATCACCATTAATTAAGCTCTCAATCATTGTACACCCAGAAATCACCATGAATGGCATCGGGTGAACAGTAACCGATTTGGGATTTCTGAAGCAAATCAACCAAACACTCCACCATTACTCAAATTGATCCACAAGAGTGGTTAATCGGAGTCTAAGCTTTGATTCTACTGATTTAGGACTCTTAAAATCCCCAACCCCAAATCGGACCTCACTTGAAAATCGCTCAAATCGGAGAAAGAAAGGTAGAGAATAGGAAGAAGAAGCTCACCTAAGATCGAATTCGACCTTGCATGCGCCGCCCGAGCCTTCCTCCGCCGTGAAACGCCACCTTCGACGCCAGTGAACGCTGAGATCAGAGAGAACGGAGAGAGAGCAGAGGAAGTGAGGGAGAAAGAGAGAAAAACGGGAAAAATGAGGAAGGAAGGAAGGAGATTTGGTTTTATAAGGGTGAGAGGAAAAATTACGTTTCAACCCTTTTAACTTCTGTTCTTTCCAATTTAGTCCCTATCCTTAATCTTTCTATTATTTTCAGTTTGGTCCTTATCTTAAAAATTAATTTCCTAAAATTAGTTCTCATATCAGATTAGATATTTTCTTACCCATAAATTTATTTGGGCCTCAAAATAGTTTTTTCCTCAAATTTCCAAATTAAAATTTATCATCTAATTATTTTTCCTCAATTAATAAAGAAAATAAATCTTAAAATTATTAGAAATACATCTTTACTTAATAAATTTATTTATAAGACTTTTTAATTTCTAAATGACACCCCAAAACCTTCAATAAATCCCTATTATCTCTAATCCAAATTTTGGGGTGTTACAAGTAGTGACAATCACAGACAAACCCATTGGAATATTTTAATTTGATCTGGTGAACTTTAATTTTGATATGGCACTTGTGTGTGAAAAAAAATCAAGGCTTCATAATGCGACCTTACATTAAACTATTACTAATATGTTTTCTTATAATTGGTCAAACTATAAATGAGGTGATAAATTAGAATCACTCAAGATTTTCATATTTAACCGGTACAAGAAAGTTCTTTTTAAAAAATAAAAAATAAAAAGCACCCTAGTAAGACCGTTTTCCGCGCTATGCTATCTAAGGAGTTGATACTTAGTGTTTCCAACTCACCCCATGTTTTGAAAGTACAACTGAATGCAAAATAAAAAGGATAATAGATTTTAAAATCTATTAATATGTGTGTGTATATATGTATATATTTGTGAATTAAATGCATGATAAGTTTTATTTGCACCAATCTAGGCGATATTTCCATCTCGTGAAGTGATTGCCTCTCCCGAGAAAATTTTTTCGTGTGCTTGTTCCAACTCAATACGTCATATACCAACTTTGTTGAGCTCTTTGTGGGTGTGTGTGTGTAATAAGTTTATTTACTTATCAAGGTAGTAATTCCACAAAATATGTTGGACTTTTAAAAAGGATAATTTTTTACAAAAGTTTTCAGCTCCATTTCGCAGGCACAAAACTATGAGGTCCTCTAAAAATTATTCTAGTCCCGGATTTACTTTCTACTTTTAACTCAATGACACTTAAACCTTGGGATATCATAATAAATAAGTAAAAATGAATTTAACATTAGAGAAAGTCAATTAAAAGTCTTGATTTAAAAATTTTATTTTAAGAGCTTAAATACTGATATTTTCTATGTATAAAACTTTGCAGAGTACATATATAATGCAAGTTTTAATATTTTTAAATAATGAGTCATCAACCATTTTCTCTTTACACACTTCTCTATTTCCAAGTTTCTAATAAAAAGTAAGTAAAGAATAAACAAACTGAGAAAAATACAAAAAAGGTCGCCTGTATTTTCAATTAGTCTCGTCCTTGACTTAAGACTTTGCATACTTTAAAACCATAAAAAAGCAAGATACTCACCAAAAGCTGCTTCTCCTTCCTTGCCAAGAAATCATAGCAAAACCCACTCTAAGCAATTCAAGTTCATACCACAAAAAAATTAAAGAAACAAATATTCAATCCTCATCAGAATCCCAAACTACCGACACTAATTCCTCCATGGAAGAAGAGTCTCTCTCCCCCCCTCTCTACTCTGCATTTTTTAATTTGATCTTCAATTTCATATATACTCTATATATATATATATATATATATATATATGCTTCTCTGATATTTTTTGTTCCCTTTTTGTTGTCTCAGATTTGAGCAATACCCAAAGGAGTGTGATTACCACCAACAAAAGAAATCAAAGAGGGTCCCTCCTTCATCATCATCATCATCATCATCTTCTTCTACTACGGACATTCATATCGCTGCTCTCGATGGAATCGTCAACGTCAATTCCCTCTTCACCGTCGCCGTCTTCATCGGTCTTTCTTTTACCACTTCAGGTAATTAATCATGATACCACCATAAAAGTTTCAATTCCTTTGTCAATTTCCCCTTCATCAACTCAACTTACAAAACTTCACCCAACCGGATTGAGTCTTGCCGAAGAGGTTAGTCCACGATTTAATATTCAAATCTTTGCAAAGGAAGATTCCTATATTTGGTATATGACAGTGTATCAAACAGGATTGTCTCTGATAGGAGTGTACAAATGCTAAGTAGTAAGAAACGACAACAACTTTCGCACCAGTTTACTCCCTTTGTCTTATCAAGTTCAAGAAAATAAAATAAATCACTTTAAAATATTTATAATTATAATTTTTTATGCAAACTAATTTATCCAACTTAATAAACCGATATATAATCAAATAAAATGCGATATAGTTGTAATTGAGCAATCTATTTTCTTTTTTAATCTATTTAAATAAAGTCATTTTGAACTTATATTGAGTAAGGAATGGAGTAACACTTAGTTGTGGTAATTCATTCAGGTCAGCGAAGCCTAGAGAACCGAGCATCATGCGACGCCGGAACCGACATAGCAAAGAATCTTCTTGTCTTCGAGGTGGTGTCTTTCAGCTTCTTCTTGTTCTCGTCATTGGTGGCTCAAGGGCTGAAGCTGAAGATCTACCTTCTACACAGCAAGAAGGTGGATGAAGACTTTAGATTACATCTGAACGTGACGGTGTTAAGGTTGGGAATGTTAGCCTCCGCCGTGGGCTCCATCATGGGATGCTTGTTCTTGATGTTGTCCATTATCAATGTGATTCAGATCAAACTGGGATTGTTGTCTTGTGGAAGTAAATCGGCGATTCATTCCGTTCTTGCTCTTGTGGTTCTTGTTTCTTCTGCTCTTTTGTCTTATATTTCAACTGCTATATATGCTTTTATCCATTAATTTACGTTTTTAATGAACATATTTACTTATTGGAAACCCTTGTTTCGAATTGTTGATCTACATGCATGAATAATGTCTTGTAATCTAGTGGTATGTTGAATGTCTTGTAACTTATTTGCATAAGAGTTCTCTTATAAGTGAAAAATTATATGTTCATTGAGAAGTTGTATGTTCAAATGCGTAGCCTCAGACTGGTTATTAGTGCACATCCCTTTGAAAATTGACCCGTTTTTTTTTTAACTCTTGGGCTATTGTACTTCTATGGCAAAGAAGTGTTGTTTGTATCTAAATGCATCAAGCGTTTTTGAACTCAACTACAGATTATTTTTCTTGATTTCTCTCATTTGCAAGATCTGAATGTAAAATAAAATTCCTTTCAATTCATCTAATTAACCGCAATAAGTAGAAACAAAATATTGTAAAACATGAACATAAAGTGATTTTACTCCCCCACCCCCCCCCCCCCAAAAAAATTATTTTGGTACTCACATTTTATGATTTTTTTTTGGGAAATCACAACCAAGTTCCTCATAAGGGAATTAATAACAACCAGGTCCCAAACAATTATCAAATTAAATTGAAGTTTTAAGGAATTTGAGTTATATTAAATGGCTTGTCATTGACAACTACTGAATTGTCAATGACAAGCCATTTAATGTCACCCAGTCCCTTAGGACTTCAATATAATTTGATATGTTTGGAACCTGATTATGATTAATTTCCTTATGAGGGACCTGATTTTAATTTTCCCTATTTTTTTCCCTTCTAGTACTAATGTCATAAATAAAAGATGCTGAGACTAAGAATTTTAAGTATAGACAAAACATTGTCGTAGATGTTTATATATGAAGTTTGATGTTTAAAAAATAGCAATGATTGACACGAAATTCATCAAGTGAGACTAGTTAATGAAAGTTAAAAGATCGGAATGTAAAAATATCTTTTACAAAATCAAAGGACCAAACTAAAATCTCATATAATGTTTGGGTATAATGTTAAAAGACTACAGAATATATTTTAACCTAAGTTATTTCATTTCTATTTCTGGACAATTTTCTTTTAAAGGAACTACTTTGTATTCATTAAAATCCATTAATCTGAATTCTGTCCGAAATAATTTTTTTTTGGAATAAATATTAGGTCGATTGGGTTATGAACTAGTCTAATATTTTAATCAAATATTGTTATATGTAAATTTATCATGAATAAAAGTCCAATAAAAATTTGAAAATTAATCAAGGTGAATCTTTATCATTAAAAAATCCACAATGGTAAGATATGATTAAATCATTATACTAAATAAATATAAATAAATGGACCTGATGAGTTTCATCCATATTTTTCCAAGTCTTAGGTCAAATATTTGAATTGTACTTGTTCAGTCCAAAACAAACTAATTTAAAACAGCTCTTCCAGCATATTTTTTGAATGACAAAGTTTAAATTCAAATTCCTTGAATATATTGTCAACAAAAAAGAAAACAATTAATTTATGCTTTGTTGTATGTTTTAAAGCTATCATGTTTTAATAAAAAAATATTGAAGTATAAAAATATTTACAAATGTTGCAGCTTGATAAATAATAATAATTTAAAATAAATGTTTTTGAAAATACCAAAAAAAAAACTCGATTGCGTTTACTTATTTTGAACATATACATCATGTGAAACCAATTTCATATATTATCTTAATTAAACCCCGAGTTTCATGTGCTTTTGTGTGTTGTAGCATTCAATGTAGGTTCAATTTATCTTATCAAATGACTTTTATTGGCTAAAAATTTAAAGTAGCTTGTCTGGACAAAAACTTTCACATCTGTGATAATTGTTTTAGAATTTCCCATTATTTATTGGGGAAAAGACCTATAAATACCCTTAAACATTGCAAAGAACAAATCAGTCCCTAAACATTTCAAAATCCCATGTCTTCCATCCGGGAGGAATATGAGATTTTGATTTGTTGGAAATGACATAAATGACCCTGGACTTAAACAAAAGAAAAGCAAAGAGAATAAAAAAAGAAAAAAGACTCCTCCCTCCCTCTGAAAACTCAAAACTCAAACTCCTCCCTCCCTCTGAACAAGCAAAACGCAGCTGCAAACTCAACGGGGGTTTGGAGCAAAATGGAGATGACGACAAACGAAGCTGACAACAAACTTGGTGAGGGTCGCTTGTGTATATGTGTATATTACATCATTCATAAGGGTTAAAATTGTTGTCTTTGGTGTTATGGTCTTAAGGATCCAATAACAATGATTTGGAATTTTAGTATGATCTAATTTTGGATGAAAAACATAATGCTTATTCGGACAGTTTTTGATCTTTTCTTTGACAAAAATTTTATACCCACGCCATAGAGGCCTTATTTCAACTATAGTTTTTCAGACCTTATTGTTCATGTATATCCTGAATAATATATTACTTCCTAAGCACCAATTACTAGCCGAATTATTGTCAAATCAACTCTTTTGCGTCAAAACTTATTGTATGTTGCCAACTGATGCGTTTAACTTTAAAAAGAATGGAATTACTATTGATGGTATTTTTACAGATTTAATACAGATAAACTTTATCTCTATTGTTTAAATCTTATTGATGAGTTCAAAGGTGTTTCTTTTCATGATTTTTTCTATGGATCTGTGGTTTTTACATGGTGCTCAAATTAAGATTGTGTCTTAAAGCTAAAAAGAGGAACATAATGTATTTTGGGATGCTTCGGGAGTTAAGCTTGTGTCTGTCATAAAAAATAATGTTTAATAGTAATTTGTGAAGTCACTGTGTTGTTAATAGCTATGATGTAAATGTTAAAACCTAATATGTAGTTGTTAATAGAGGGGGGTTAGCTATTGTTCTGCACATACTATGTAATGACATTAAACATAGGTTGAAAAGTGATATATTGAAAAATTGATCTATTTTTGCAGGGAGGAATAAAAAAGTGGCACTTAATGGTGTATCAAGAAATTTAAAGGAACTATGTTTTTATTTCCATGTTGGAGGCAAGCTTGTATGTATGTTTGCACCGACTCATTTTTTTTGGGAGTTCGGTTGTGGCAATATTTTGTCTTTTGTAAATATTATGAAAACAAATTGTAAATGTTATTTTTTGATTTAGTGATAAGGAAACATTAAGTGGCATGATAATCTTTATGCTTATTTGTCATTGAATATGTAAAAAAAAACTGTACTACTACAAAAAAATAGAAAATGTAGCTTTTTGTAATAAATAATGTAGCGTTTTATAAACGCTGCAAAAGCCAGTGCTACATTAGGCTAATGTAGCGTTTATTAAACGCTACATTAGAGGGTACCTAATGTGACGTTTTTTTCAAAGGAAACGGCACATTAGGTCACCCAAAATGTAGCACTTCCTTTAGATAACGTGACATTAGGTTGGGTCTAATGGTATATTTTCTTTTTGGAAATGGCACATTAGGCCAAAGCTAATGTGACGTTTTCCTAAGGAAACGCTACATTAGAACCTATTTTTTTAAAATATTTATAATATAATAAATTCTGAAAATCAGATACATCCTGTAATCAGAATTCTACTAATTAAAATTATATACCACAGATATACCAAGGCAAATAATTTCTCTACACAATCTAGAGAAACCCTTCAAATGAATTCATGTATTGCTACTAAAAAAAGTAAGATGCTAACAATGAATCAATAAAATCATCACTGCTACATATTTGCTTGATCTACACAAATCATCTTGCAATCATAATTCTACTAAAATTATATACCACAGATATACCAAGGAAAATAATTTCTCTACACAATCTAGAGAAACCCTTCAAATGAATTCATGTATTGCTACTAAAAAAAAGTAAGATGCTAATAATGAATCAATAAAATCATCACTCTTGCATATTTGCTTGATCTACACAAATCAAACCTCCAATTGGCAACAATTGAGCTACTCTCAAGGGAACAGTCTATAAACATATTGGCACCATTCTTCGATTAGTTGATCTATTTGTAAGTTTGAGAACTTAGAGCCACTGATATCTTCATAGTACTGCACAATAATTTACTTATTAACATATATCAAAACCACTTAAATTTAACTATTACACAAAGTAATTGAGTAAAAACATATATACTTATAGTCAACTTAAATATAAAACAACTTACATTTTGAGGAATCTTTATTACATTATGAGATACAATATCTTTCATGAATCTCATAACATATTACCCACAATCATCATTGTTTGGTTGGTAAGGACATTGTAACAATATCATCAAACGACCGAACATAATTAAAGAATACAAATGATAGTTTAAATCACTAAGTTATATAGCAACCTTGATTTTGTTCCACTCATAAGCATGTGTCTGGTCAGTAGCTTTAAAGAATGTCATCATCTTAGAAGCTCGAAAGCCAGTCAATGCACTAAGAGAAAGAAACTAGATTATATATACAAGTAATCACAAAAATATTAACTCATATTCGCAGATGATTGATTACACTTGCTTATTGAACAGCCACATCATCTGAGGTCGATCTTTTGGTTTACTAGACCTTAGAGGACGCCCAGGTGCAGCCAGATAAATGACATTCAATATCCAATGTTTACTATAATAATTTCAAAAGTTATCTTCAATCAAGATAAGTTATGTAAAATAATAAAGACAGTATCATATACATGTAAATCAAAGACTTACCCTGCATTATATGGTGCTAAAAACAACATATTTTTTATAGCCATTGTAGAGAAATATTTTTTAATATCATCAGATTGAGTTTCAATATTGGAAGAATTCTCTATAGCTGTTATCATATATGGGTTGATAAATGCAAACTTTACTTCTTCCGTTTGAAGCATCACATCATGATATAAGTGCCTTTAAATATATCAAACAACACAATTAGATTAAGACTAAAAACATCAAGTGATAAGAAAATGATACAGTACCTAACCCATATGTTGATAGCAGTAGCACTAAGCTATCCACGTGTAAAAACATCATTCAACACTTCCTGAGAAATATGATCAGAAATCTCTGTGTTGTAGATAACCCTATCAAACTGAGTCGTTAAACCATTTCTAGTCGACAAAAAATATTCTTGTGCAACCGACTGCAATTGATCACGATATGATAAAATTTGATTATGGTGATTTTGACAGTTGGATGAAACATTTTGGTTGGTTGCAGTTGGTGAATCCTTCGACATGTTGGTATCTAACTTTGAATTTTTTTCCGTTGGATTGCATATCCTAAAAAACCATGAAAATATGTAAGTGTAGTTACAATTATTCATTGAAAAGAATACGTACAAATTAGTTACCTTTATACATGGCTTAATGAGGTCTGTAGGCCATGCAACAAAAGCACCAATAGCGTAAGCCACCATTGTTTGTTCATCTTGAGTGGGGAATGGCAAACGAGCATCGTCATTTGTGCTTATTTCAATCTTAACCCGAAGTGTGTTCTCCGGCAATGGCAAATTGTGCATTATTTCATTTGGATTATTGTAAACTACCCCAATAGCAACCGGATATTTGAACGATTGATCTAAATGTAACCTGCACTTTGACGCCCCCTAAATAAAAATTTGAATGAACAAGTTGCTTAAAATATACTCAATAATGATAATGCAATTGAATACTTTGTAGATTATATATTAATTACCGGTGGGAGAGGGAATCTAGGCACAGAAGTATAACTGTCTTTCATGCTGGAGCTTTCATGTTGAAGTTTCATTTGAGTAGGTTGCACGAAACTTTGCATTTGTTCAGACATTTGACTTTGCATTTGAGAATATTGTTCTTGCATTTTATTTCCACTCATCCTGAATTGATCCTTAAAGGCGTCCATCTCTGCTTTCATCCTCAAAAAGTCAGATTTAGTTGACCTCTTCTAGCGTCCAAATAAAGATGATCGTATCACCGCAAAACCAGCACCTCAAACACGACCAGGACTCTCTGGTCGGTTTAGTGCTTTACTCAGAAAATCATCCGGACCAATATGAAAAACACCGTTTGGTGATTCATTTGTTAGAGTTGAATGTAACAAAAGCGATTGATTATTAATAATTCAAAAACATTTAATAGAATTAGAAAGTAATTAAAATCAAATACTTACACAAGTTTCTACAACTCTCCTCACTTCTTCATTAACAATTTGACCATCCGGTTTCTTATGCCTCGCAATCCACAAAATATGACGGGGCAACATTGGAACATCGAAGTTTAAATCTTCAATCTGCATATATATTTAAAAAGTGTTAAATCATTAGTTATTGATAGTAGATGCATGTATATGAAACAAATCATTTATATCATACCAATTCATCCTCTATCTGTGCATAAGAGCATTGTCTTCGTGTAAAGTGATATGGCGTAGCTTTTGCAGATTGGCGATTTTTTTTGCTTTTTGCCAAAAACTCCGCTGAAGTATGTGTTTCCAAGAAAATATTCCATTGTTCTTGAGTAATAATACCGTCATATACATGAGGTGGTGTTAAATTGATGTTTCCATTTTTATCTCTCATGTAGATTTTGATGAGATCAGCACGGAATTTTCGAGGAGGTCTCTAGCTTTCTTTTCTACAAACCTCTTATGAGAGTCTTCCACAATGAAGACCGACTGCCAGAAAGAAAAACTTTATCAATTATAAAAAAGAGAAAAAAATACAATTAAAATATGTTGACGTGTCCTACCTTCATCACATTCCAAATTGGCTCCTTATACTTTTTGCCCTTTCTCCAATCTTCAAGTGTGATAGGGACATTTTCTCGAGCCACGGTCCCAATGAAGCTAGAAAAGTTGCTAGCATTTTCCCCAACAACTTGGCCCTTTTCATTCCATTCAAGTGGTACTTTGATCCTTTTGTTTCTCATTCGGATCAACTTATGCATTATTGTCTTGCCACGGGCAACATCGGCCTCAAAATTTTCTCTTTCATTCATATTCCTTGGGCGACCATTTGCATCTTCTTCATTAACCTCCCCATGCTCCTCAATGCCGTCCTCAGGTTGCAAATCCATGATCCAACAAAATAATTAAACATATAGCATCAATGCATACAGATATTTGTGTAAATGAAAAACAATTAATTTAAAATATATAAAGTGAATTTATACAATTAAAAATCAATTAAAATTCAATTTGAATGCACCTTATTTTCTTTTCCTCTTGCATGTTGTGTCAAATTATGTTCTCTTCCTCTTTCTTGTTGGATTTATATAATTGTGTTTCTATTCATTCTCTTAGTAACTTGTTGATTACACTTGATTATTTTATATTTATAACCACTAATTTTGGGAAATTAGCACTTGTCTTAGGCTAATACATGGCTATTTAGGCACTTTTATACTTAGAGTTCCAAAGCATTGAGTTATTTGCATTTTAATGCTAAATTGAACATTTTAAGGTTTAAACTTATGCATTTATGATTTATGGACTTGGGATATTACCATTTGTGCTTGAATTTGTCATTGTAGGAAGTCTTGATGACGACGTGCTCGAATTCCAGAAATTACAGTTTAGTGCTCGAATTTCAGAAATTACAACTAAGTCCCATGACACTGCATATCTCAATTGGGCAAGGACAAGTTGGGTAATTTGGGAGCTTAAAGGATGGCAAAGATGGAATTAAAAAGTGGTGAATTTGTTTCATATTTTTTAAATAGAGATTGTTAAAGTAAGGGCCTTGTTTGGAAGCTTACTTGTAAATCTAGCTTAAACCTTTAAATGTAGGGCTCAATTTCCATCAACCAAACAGTCCCTTAGCCCTTTTAAACCCTTAAATCACTCATGCCTCACGCACAGACCCAGCCCCCTGGACCATTATAGAATCACCATCATCTTCTTCCTAAGAGCTTCACCACCATCGTCACTCACCTTCTCCCATCATCACCGTCGGCACTATCACCATCCTCCATCTCCATCTCCTCCACAAGGCCGACAGTTTCCACTCCCACAACCCCATCTTCACGCCATTTTTCAGCAAGCCACACTCTCCATCATCGCCATTCCTCTTCTTCTCCATTCGGCCCTAAGCTCTCCACACCACAACCATCTCTCTTCAAGCTATTCTTGAATAGCTCCCTCTCTTTAATTAATTACACCTCACAGCAAGCTCACATTCACACACCATAAATTACTTTCACCCAATTCCCTTCACCTCTCGGCCTACACACCTCCATTTATCTTTCTCCTTCAATTCTCTTGGTTTCACCATTTGTCATGGAGCATTTCTTTCAAAGAATTAAGATGGAGATAAAGAGCCTAAGCGGGTAAAGCATTTGGGGATTCTTGGTGGATAAAGCAACCGGAGCTTCAATGGTCTTCTAGGGGAGTGTTTAATGTTTTCCTATGTCTAATTGCACATTTATGTTCAAATTCCTTTGATTTGTATGTGTGTGTGTTGATTGGAACATAGTACACTATGGATTTTTATTACTTGTGGTAGTTTTCCTTTTGGATTGTGTATATAATTAAGCGATTGATTTTATATGCATAAATCTTAGTGTTTGTATTTTGACATTATTCAATTGATGTGGTAGAATTCCTAATCTCCTTTGGATTGCTAGCTTGGATTAGTGCATTTGTTCATTGCATTTAGCACTAGACACTAGATCCAATCTTGAAGGGTCAAATTACACCTTCAAGAAGAGACTCATTGTTTCTTTATCAAAGACTCTCACTACCAAGCGATTTTAACGATTACCAAATTAATTAATTGTGCAAGCGATGTGCCGAATGAATTAGTAATTAGGATAATTGGACTTAGGCGATTGCCTTTGGTTAAATACATTTGGTCTTGGATTTTTACTCCCAATTTAATTAAGAAGCTAGGAAGGTTGCAACATTTTACCCAGAGGCCCTAATTCTATTAAATAGTTTTCAAAAACATTATACTTTGCTTTCCTTATTTTAAAACCCAAAAACAAGTCAATATTCATTTCTTAACTCAAAAATACCAAAAACATCATTTCAATGACAAAAGCCCGGTTTATAGCTTTCTTTTGCATTTAGTTTAGTTTAGGCATCAAAATAAATTGACTCCTTTGAGAGACGACTCGAGGTTGTGCCACTATTGCACAAGCCTTGGTTTCACATATTTTCTTGCATTTGACCCTGAGGCGCACCATTCCGACAAAGGTCAAATCACTTGTATTGATTCATTGACCCAAATCCCCTCTTCATGATCATGTCTAATATATTGAGGTTCATGTTCTTCTTCATCTTCCTCTCCATTTGAATCAAAATCTTCTAGTAGTACTGTGTTAAAGGAAAGGTCTTCCTCTACAAGATTCATACATTCACTTCTCTTGACATCGACTTGTTTGATAAGATTTTTGTTTGATGAAATGTCAATAGACCAATTCTTCTTAGCTGGGTCTTTGATGAAAAATATTTGTTCTGCTTGTGATGCTAAAATATAAGGATCATCTTTGTATCCAACTTTAGAAAGGTCCATTGACCTAAAGCCGAAATCATCAATTCGCAGTCCACTATTATTATTAACCCACTGACATCTAAAGACAGGAACCCTGAACATGGAGTAATCTAACTCCCATATGTGATCAATAACCCCAAAGTATGACATTTTTGCGTAGATAGGGTTTGTATCTTTTGCGCTGGATCTGTGCCATGTCTCAGCAATAAGTGTGACCTCACTATTCTGCATTGTGCTTATTTTGTATAGAATGTGTAACTGTTGATTGCATACCCAATCTAAGATAACACATGAAAATTCGGTCCTCTTGATAGCCATAACAATATTTCAGAAACTGATTCATGATTCTTATCAATCTCATCACTAATGCAAGTTTTCAACCAATTTGTGAAATGTTGATTGTGCTCCTTTATTATCAATTTTTCATTCCTGTCACCGTATTTGACACAAAGAAGATTCTTGTGTTCCTCAACAAATGATTGGACTTCAGCAGTCTTAAGTAGAACGTATAAGTGAGCTTGCTCTCATTCAATGGTTGATATTCTTATCACATTACTCCCACTTATTCCTTCCCCTATTAGTCGCCCATCATGACGAGTCTTCAGAATACCTACAGGGTAAACATTTGCTAGATAATTAACACACAAGTCACTTGCTTCTTCAACGATGTATCATTCAGTAATACAACCCTCTGGTCGATATCTATTTTTGACATACCCCTTCAATATTTTCATGAAACACTCAATCGGGTACATCCATCTTAAATAAACTGGGCCATACATTTGAACCTCTTTGACTAGGTGAACTATAAGATGAACCATTATATCAAAGAATGAAGGGGGAAAATACATTTCAAGTTCACAAAGCGTATAAACAATTTGTTTTTGCAATTCAAGTAGCTTTGTTGAGTCAACCACTTTACTGCAAATCAATTTGAAGAACATGCATAGTTTTGTAATGCATTTTGGCACTTTTTGAGGTAAAATGGACCGTATACCCACCGGTAAGAAATTTTGTATTAACACATGACAATCATGAGATTTAACATTCTTCAACTTCATCTCTTTCACAGATACAAGGTTCTTTAAATTGGACGAGTAGCCCTCTGGAGCTTTGATTCCATGTAGAAACTCACAGAATGCTCTTTTCTCTTTCCTTGAAAGAGTGTATGCTGCTGGAGGTAGATAAGTGTGATATCCCTTCTCAATAGGTGCTAACTCTTCTCTTATCCCCAACTTGAGCAAATCCAACCTTGAATTGACACTGTCTTTATCTTTTCCTTGCATATGGAGAAATGTGCCAATTAGGCTATCACATACATTTTTTTTCTTTCTGCATCACATCAAGAAAGTGTCTAACATATAAGGACTTCCAATATGGAAGTTCAAAGAAAATGGACTTCTTCTTCCAACCACTAGTAACAACATTTTTTGCAAAAGGCTTGCCAAAACAATTATCTAATCCTTCTACCTTTTCAAAAACCTTTTCTCCAGTCAACATCCACGGTGGGGTACCTTCTTCTAGTGCCCCATTAAAAGCTTTTTTCCACTTCCTCCAATGATGTTTTGATGGCAAGAATCTACGATGTCCCATGTAGACATTTTTCTTACAATGATCGAGTCGCATTGAATGCGTCTCATCTCCACATATAGGGCATGCACCATAACCTTTAATACTATATCCGGACAAATTATCGTAAGCTGGAAAATCATTAATTGTACCAAATAGCATATCTCTCAATTTAAAACTTTCTTCCCTATACCCATCATAAACAATCTCACTACTATTCCACATATGCTTGATAACTTCTGGGAATTAATGTAATGTTAGCGCATTTTCCTTGAGTTTTATTCAATCATTGATAAATTTTGGATACTCAAGATAGGAAAATGCTCATTTGATTTTTGGTTGCACATCATTGTTTATTTATGTAGATTTTGATTATTTTTATAGTTAGTTTCTTATGTTGTTTTATGTAATTCTTGTAGGAACATTTTGACACAATAAACAAGAGATTATAGCCCCTCCACTAAGCTCCCAAGTGAATAAAGAAAAGAGGAAACCAGAGCAAAGGGCCAGAATAAAGGGGACTTCACTGTGGCTCTCACCACGGCGAAGAACATTTTCCTCTGCCCATTTTTGCTTGCTTTCGCTATCAGCTCGCCGCGGCGAGCATCCATCATTTCTGGGATTTTTGAGAGCTCGCCGTGGGTCTCGCCATGATTCTGCGCGTTTTTGACAGAACAGACGGACTGAGCTTAAATAAAAGGAAGGGTTTCGAGTCCAAATTTCATTCTTCGACTTTTGGGGCATTTTGGGAGTGTTTTGCTCTACTAGAGCTTGGAGCTTTGAAGAGATTTGGGCTTCTCATCTTGGTTTATCTTCTCCATCTTCATTCTCTTCTATGTTTCTGTTTGTATATATATATGCTCCCATGGAGTTGTTGAACATGTGTAGCTAAATACTTTTATTCTAAGGTTATGTTGAACCCCTGTATAGATTAACTCTTGATTCCTCTTCTTAATTTGTGATTAATGATATCAATGTGTTTATTTTACTCTATTCCTAATGCTTCTAAGTGACTGATCACCATTTAGATGTTGGGTTCACTTGATTGATGCTTGAGAGGGCTAGATTGAGTGTAGAACTTGGGTAAAATAGTGCAAGAACCTGAAGTTTGCAAGAACCTGAACTTGAGGGCAATTTGTCAAGACATGTCTGTGTGCTTGCAACCTCTCAGTGGGAGTGAGCTTGTAATACTGACTTCCTCCAACTGGCTTTCTGACTGGCGGGAATAATGTGTTGGAAGGTGACTGGACATTGGTGGGGCTGTCATCGACACGAGGAGGGCGGTTGAATGAAGTCTCGATGTCATCATCAAAATAGCGCGAACAATATGTTAACACCTCATCACCAGAATAACCCTCTGCTATAGAACCCTCTGGAGATGCTTTGTTCCTCACATACGACTTCAATTTCCCCAAGTATCTGTAATTACAAGTACAATCAGGTAACTGAAACAAAATCATGAAACCACTGGAAAAATGAATCAACGGACCTCTCTATGGGATACATCCAGCGGTATTGAATCGGGCCGCCCATCTTTTCGTCTTGAACGAGGTGTACAGTGAGATGGACCATGACCGTGAAGAAAGACGGGGGAAATATCATCTCCATATGACAGAGCGTTAGAACAATTTTTTCCTGCAATTGATCCAGCTCTGCTGTGTCCAAAACTTTTGCACACAACCGTCGGTAAAAAGAACTGAGTTGAACCAAAACATTAGACACCTCCGGGGGCAATGTGCTTTTAATTGCCAGAGGTAGGAATTGCTGGAGCAAAACGTGGCAGTCATGGGTTTTCAACCCGGCAATCTTCTTAGAGTGCATGTCCACACATCTTGAGATGTTTCTTGAATAACCATCAGGAACCTTGATGTCCTTAAGTGTGGAGAAGAAGACTTCCTTGTTGGCTCTTGTCAGTGTGAATGAGGCTGGGGCAAACTTGTCATTCTCATCCGGCCATGCGTCATCACGTATTCCCATCGCCATCAGATCTTTCCTTGCTTGAAGATGGTCCTTAGACTTTCCAGACTCGTTGAGTAAAGTGTACAAAATATTGTCACACACATTTTTTTCGATGTGCATGACATCAAGACAGTGGCGAAGTAGATTAGATTTCCAGTAGGGGAGCTCGAAGAAAATGCTCTTCTTTCGCCATTGCTGCACGTTTTCCCCCTGGGACTGGCCGCGTCCCCTTCTTCCCCCAGGCTGAACGCTGTCTGTCTTCCTGAACTCTACGTGAACATCTTCAAGCTGTTGAAGAATATCTGCGCCAGACAAAAACGTAGGAGGATCCCTCATTTCCTGCGATCCGTTAAATCTAATCTTCTGCAGCCGAAACCTATGACCTCCAGGAAGGAACCGCCGATGACCCATGAAGCACCACTTGCGACTGTGAGGAAGGCGGACCGAGTCTTGGTCAAAGTTGCAGTTGGGGCAAGCTCTGCCTGTATGCACATTCCAACCAGACAATGTGCCAAGTCCGGGAAAATCGCTCACTGTCCACATCAACGACGCACGGAGTGTGAAGAGCGTCTTACTGTAAGCGTCATACGTCTCAACTCTGTTGGTCCAAAGTTCCTTCAACTCCTGTATCAACGGTTGAAGGTAGACATCTATATCGTTTCCAGGAGCTTTCTTCCCCGGAATAATCATCGAAAGAATGAATGAGCTCTGTTTCATACACATCCAAGGGGGTAAGTTGTACGGTATCAATACCACAGGCCATATACTTTACGTAGTGCTAAGATTCCCGAACGGATTGAACCCATCTGATGCGAGAGCGAGGCGGACATTTCTCGGGTCACTGGCGAATTCTGGGAATCTAGCATCAAACGCTTTCCAAGCCTCAGCATCCCTAGGATGTCTCAACTTCCCATCGACGTTGGGCTCTGATGAATGCCACCGCATGTGCTCTGCAGTTTTGGATGACACATACAACCTCTGAAGTCGTGGAGTCAGGGGGAAATATCTTAGAATCTTTGCAGGCTTCTTGGTTGCTATTCGACCCTTCTTTGCCTGTTTGTACCGAGACGCATTACACCGCTTACATCTGTCCAACTCGGCGTCGTCTGAGTGTACATTAGTAGCGGTTTTATAACCGCTACTAATATAAATTATTTTTATAATTAGTAATTTATTGGCGGTTTAAAACCGCTACTAAGTTTAAATTTTTTTTAATATTTCTTCCGTTAGTAGCGGTTCTGAAACCGCTACTAAATGTGCTATTTTGTGTTTTTAACATTATTTATATTTTTTTTCAAATACTATATAAGAAAATAAACAAATAACAACGATTTATTTAGTAAGTCAGGGAGAAACTTTTTTGTTTAACTGTTAAAAAAAATTATCGCCATTTGTAAAGTAAAAAAAATAAAATCAGATAATAACAACTAACAAAATTATGCAACATTAAAGATATGAAATGTTTAAACAACTAATATTCAAATTAGCAAACATTTAAATATAAAAATGTTCAACTGAAATCCTGAAATAAAAAACATTCTAATAAAAAAAGACCCTAGAGCTACGCCGCAGGAGGCTGATCGCCGTCTTGATGCTCCGGAGAACAGTTGCGAGGCTGCTTCGGTGGACGTGGAGGTAGTGGTACTCGCAAAGGAGATCTATCCGGGTCGAACATCCGCTATATCCGTTCCAACGTGCTATTGGCGTTGTGCACCCAGGAGTCCAGTCGGTCGTACACCTAATCAGTCACCTGTTCCGTAATCTCATGAGTGAGTCTCTCCCTCATTTGAGCCTCAAACTCTGTGTCTCCCCTAATAGGGCCACTTGTTGATGGTTGGCTCGAAGCTGTAGACTGGGCGCTGCCTGGGTCGCCTGACCTGCCGTACACCACCGTAGGTCGGGCTCCAAATCCCATCCCGCGAACCCGGCCAGGGTGCTCTTGAGTCCCTAGGGCAGCCCTTAGCGAGGCAGTGGGGTCTACATTGTCCCCCTGCGACTCGGCGATCTCTCTCTCCGCAGCCTCAATCCTAGCCTGCACACACAAACATATTAACAATTTTATTTTCATGTCGTTGTTATTAAAAATATAATAATATAAAAATAAATAAATAAATAAAAATTTTACAATTTGCTCCTCAGCCTCCCTGGATGTTGGGCTCCCGTCGGTGTGTCTGTGCTTTATTTGATAGAAACGACCGTAGGTAGCCTTCTGCCCTTTCTTCGCAGCCTCTTCCTCCTGAAAATTAAGATACAAATAGTTATTAATATATAAAGATAAATTATTTTTAAATCAAACAGTGAAACTTCATTCCTTCATACCATCTCTTTGTACCCAACCGAAAACGGCTTCGTCCCAGCCGTATGATGAACCTTCTGATGGGCCTTCGCGGCAAGACCTTGTTGTGACCTCTTCTGTTAACATAAAATAAAATTAAATAATCATCAGTAATTCAAAAATATTTTTTCAATATGATATTTCAATATCAATTCAATAATATTATTCATTATACCTTCCCAATGTCTCCCCTCCTCCAACCCACATATCTCTCCCACGCATCCGCATGGACGCCACCAGGGACATCATCGACCAACTCCTGAAGCGGCCTACTCCCACCCCGATCTCTTTCTTTGAACATATCCAACCGCTTGTTCTTCCAACCGTCCCCCATCTTTGATTCTGTCCAATTCTTGCGGCTGTCCCTCACATCAAACTTCCTCTGTAAAATATTAAATTTAAGTATGTTTAATTAGAAATTAATAAAAATAACAAATTCGAATAATAACATAAAACAAATAAGAAATAATAAATACATTTCCTATAATATTTATTAAAATCAAATTCAAATAATAACAGAAAAGAAATAAGAAATAATAAATATATTTCCTATAATATTTATTAAAATCAAATTCAAATAATAACAGAAAAGAAATAAGAAATAATAAATAATAAACAATACATAATAACAAGAATATTTCTTATAGTATTAATTAAAATCACATTCTAATAATAATAAATAATAAACAATAAATAAGCTCAAAGTTAATTCAACAAACCTTAACAATTTCGTCAAACGCGAACTTTTTAGAGTTCGCGTCAATCTTCCTCCAGTCCAAAGCGTCAATCGGAAATCGCTGATAATTCTGGCCTACACCCCCGACGAACCTCGAGTACAGTTGCCCCCCTTGTCCAACCGGTAATTTGGTCAAGTCGTCCCACTCAACTATAACTCTGTGCCCGCTCGGAAGGTTCATCGCATCTTGCACCGTCAACCTCTTCTCACTTATGCTACCAGAAGGGTCTGTAAAATTTAGGGAACAATTTCAATTTAATGAGCGATAAAAAATTATAATTATCTCATAAAAACAATAAAACTTGAATTTCCTTACCCTGAACTTGTACTTCGTAACCGGTGGACCTTCCGGAGGATCGTTTAGGGTGCCCGCCTCGTCAAATTCCTCACCGTCCAACCAACGTTCCATATCCTCAAAATCCGCTCCTCCTGCAGTCTCGTCGAAGTCCTCTCCCCCGCTCCAGAATGCGTTGATTACATCTTCTGGAATCGGATCGTTCTGTACACGGATGCGCTCTTGTTCTATACGATCCCTCTCGGCCTGCTCAGCCAGTTCCTTACGTAGCCGCTCCTCAGCCTCCATTTGTTCAGCGATCATAGGCCTCTTATTGCGATCGCCCTTTTTCACCATGATTTTGATCTCTTTTTTCTAGTCGAAGTCACGTCAGGTCACTTTCTTTCTCAAAAAGCTCGTGCCTTTTCTTTGAAAAGGCACGAGCCTTTTTAAACTGTTCATTTTAGTAGCAAATATGCAAGAACCGCTACTATTAGTCGCGGTTTCAGCAAAAACTGCTGCTGAAACCGCGACTAAATCAACCAGTAATAAATGCAGTTGCATTTATTTCGCTGAATTAGTGACTGTTTTGGGGAAAACCATTACTAATGTACTAAAACCGCCACTAATTCAAGGTTCTTTCATTTTCTAGCGGTTTTCCCCTCCAGAACCGTGACTAAATTTACGCCACTACTCATCCCGCCAAAGCGTGCCAAATTTGTTGCGGTTTTTTCCCCTAAACCGCTACTAGTGTCCGCTACTAACTACTTCTGTGGTCAAACCATCGTATTTACTTGCGGTTTGTGCTCATAACCGCTACTAATGTATAATTACTAGCGGTTTTAGTGTTCCGCGACTAAGGTAACCGCTACTAAAAGCCCTTTTTTTTGTAGTGAAATCATCATTTCTTTTTTATTCCTTAGCATTCACTACTAGAAAAAACATTTTTCACGTCTCTTTTTTTGGACTTTTCACGTCTCTTTTTGCTGGGACGTGGATTAGGGAGACGTGGAAAGTCGGAACTTTCCACGTCTCTTTTTTAATATGAGACGTGGAAAAGTTGCCACTTTCCACGTCTCATATTCAAATATGAGACGTGAAAAGTCTCACTTTCCACGTCTCATTTTTGAAAAAGAGACGTGGAAAATGTTGAACTGGCTACTTTCCACGTCTCACAATAAAAAAGAGATGTGGAAAGTGCCACTTTTCACGTCTCTTTATTAATGTGAGACGTGGAAAGTGGCCAGTTCAACACTTTCCACGTCTCTTTTTCAGAAATGAGACGTGGAAAGTGAGACTTTCCACGTCTCTTTTTCAAATAAGAGACGTGGAAAATGGTCACAGAACTTTCCACGTCTCTTATTCAAATAAGAGACGTGGAAAGTCTTTTGTTTTTTTTAAAAAAATATTTTTTAATTAGAAATATAACACTTAAAATAAAGAAAAATGAACTAATTTTATTATTTACATCCAAACTAATATTACAAAAATGTTAACAATACAACTTTCATCATAAAATACAGATTCAACTGACATACATAAAATTCACCAAATGAATAAATTAACACAATACAGATATAATAGCCAGATATACATAGCTAGATAAATAAGCTGATTCAACCTCAAAAGCTTCTGCCGGGTCAGCCCTGATTGCCCGTAGTTCTTCATTGGTTTCACGAGCAACCTTATACATATAAGATATGCAAGGCACAAAGTTATATAGCACTTTTTTTTATATAATCAAAATTAGCACTTACTGAACATTGCACCATGTAGACATTTGCGCCCAAATCTTAAGACCAAATTATTGAAAAAGGCTGATCAAATTAGTACTTACATCGTTGGCTAATACATTATTTGTCAGATATATGGTAGCAAAATTTTCATCAAGTCATGACACAATAAGTGACAATTAAACCTTGAAACAATAAAAAACCAAAACTAATACAGGAAACATTTAGAAAGAAGATAAACTTCACAAGCTTTTTTTCTTCTAACCTTGGCTTGGGAAGGGATGGTTAAGAACCGCATAACTAAATTAAGAGAGCCTTCTAACATGATTATGTCCCCAACTTAATCAACAAAACCTATGCAAAGAAATGCTTGATAGCTAATCGTCTAGTCATAAATTCTGAGATCAGAAACATCAAGCAAAGGTACCTAATTTAATGTCCATGGCCATGATCATCATGACCCTCCCAAGGATGCCTCCAGCCCTGTGGAAGACACCGCAGAGTACATAAGGATATATCAAAAAGCATTAGGAGTAAAACTTAACCAAAGTATGACTCGGCTGAGTGAAAGTGAACAAAAGTCAGCTTTCAGAATTTTACCAATACTACAGGACCATCTTGCTTTGCCCTGTACAATACCCAGAACCTGAAAAATAAATTATGAAATGTGCAGTAAGTTCCTAAGCAGTCAGAACCGACACAATCAAATCACACGACTGCATTCTCAAGAATAATCTGAAAAAATGAAAACAGTCTAATGAAGTTTACTTTCAATAACGATTAACAAGTGAAACAAGCCCTTCAAGCTGACAATAACAAATTCCATGAAATAAACAGCGCAAAGCCCTTCAATCAGACATTCAATACCGCTAAAAGTCTGATAGTCCGCAAAAACATGCCTTGCAAATGACTGTAACACCGACCAAGATTTTAAAAAAATAATAAATCGAGAGCTGATAGGATGAAGCATAAGCAAAGAACTCACCAATGTATTCATAGAACCAACACCACAGTAAATCCAAAGTTCCCAGAAATTGCAAAACCTCAACATTCATGATATAATTCCAATTTAATCCTATCATCATTAACTCTTTCTACACTGAAACATCGCTCCAAATAGAGCAAGAAGAACATCAAATATATAAAACTTCATATTCAAACAGAATCGAAACAGAACATTCAACCCAACATCTTTTATTTTCATCACGTCTTTGTCCAGGTCCTTTGGCAGGTTGATAATTTGGATGAAACGATTACACAGACATTCCACCTAAGACACCATTTGAAATTACAGAGGAGTCAGTCCAAAGTGCAGAAATTTCCCACAAATCTCATATTACCAAACTAATATCGTATTCCTGAACAAAAAAGTGATACCTTCTGCGGTTGAAACAGTCAGAGCAAAGAGCCAGTAGTGAATACTCTATAAGCTTTAAGATCCACAAGATTACCACAAAGCTAAAGCTTAAAACTTTCCAACATAAATCCAATTTAGCTCTGAATCACAGGAATCAGAGTTTAAAATGAAATGGCAAGCAGTCAGAGTATACAAACTTGTTATAAACTTACATTTTAAATGTGAACATTAGCTTAATCCCCATGGTGGACCGCCGCCAAGAAAGCCGACGAATCCGTCCTCAAGAAACTCATCGAATCCGACGACGGCAGAAACATCGACGCCGTCGACTCCGACGGCCGAACCGCCCTCCTATTCGTCTCTGGCCTCGGATCCGAACCATGCGTCAAAACCCTAGCTGAATCTGGCGCCAATCTAGCTTCTTGTAGATCTGGGAGCTGACGTGGAGGTTGAAGATGACATAGGGAGGACGCCATTGGAGCTAGCGAAGGAGATTCTGGAGGCGACACCAAAAGGGAATCCGATGCAATTTGGGAGGAGGATAGGGTTGGAGAGTGTGATAAGGTATTTGGAGGGGGCGATATATGAATATGCAGAGGTGGAGGGGATAATGGAGAAGAGAGGGAAGGGGGAGAATTTGGAATATTTGGTGAATGAGAATGGAGGAAGGGTGGATCTGGAGCAAAATGATTAGGGCTCAAATGGGTACTGTGGTGGAGGCAAGGTTTTTTTTTTTTTTTAACACAGTTTCCACGTCTCACTTTAAAAGTGAGACGTGGAAACACTTTTTATTTATAAAAAAATACAGTAACCACGTCTCACTTTTAAAAGTGAGACGTGGAAACCTCTTTTTTTTTAAAAAAAAAAATAGTATTCACATCTCACTTTAAAAGTGAGACGTGAAAAATATATCCCAAAGGTTTTTCACGTCTCACTTTTAAAAGTGAGACGTGAAAACCTCTCTTTTTTTTAAAAAAAAAACATAATATCCACATCTCACTTTATAAGTAAGACGTGGAAAATATATCTCAAAGGTTTTTCACGTCTCACTTTTAAAAGTGAGACGTGAAAACCTCTCTTTTTAAAAAAAAAAAATAGTATCCACATCTCATTTTAAAAATGAGACGTGGAAAATATATCCCAAAAGTTTTTCACGTCTCACTTTTAAAAGTGAGACGTGAAAACCTGTCTTTTTTTTAAAAAAAAAATAGTATCCACATCTCACTTTAAAAGTGAGACGTGGAAAATATGTCCCAAAGGTTTTTCACGTCTCACTTTTAAAAGTGAGACGTGAAAAAAGCACTTTTTACGTCTCACAAATTTTGTGAGACGTGGAAAGTTCTTCCCGCCTTCTTTTTCATCCTATTTCGTATTTACCGCTTTTTTTTGGAGAATCCACGTCTCATAATTAAAAAAGAGACGTTGAAAGTTTTTTACATATTTACAATTTTGCCACCGCCTTTTTTCTACATCTCATATTTAAAAAAGAGACGTGAAATGGGGATGTAAATGCTGTTTTTTGTAGTAGTGATTCTATCTTCAAATCTGTACCCAAGTAATCTCCCAATATTAGATAATTCTTTACATCTTTCATATCCTTCATTGATTCTTAAAGATCATAGAATTAATCATCTACAACTACGAGTCACATAACTGTTAAATTGTATTCAAACACTTGCAAAACTTTCCCACTTGTACACTAAATCCTTCTTCAAGGAATCTTTGAAGTAGCACCTACAAATTTCCCCCAAACCATTTACCGTTCAAATCCCTTAAACATCAACTTAATCATTATTTTGGAAGGATCAAAAACCAGATCTCAAATAACAATAAAACTCTCTTACAATTAAAATCTGTCACCTTAAGGAGAAGAAGCAGATATCCCCATTTCACATCAACTTCATAAATTTAAGAACCTCCATCATGTCTTAACCAATGTTTTAAAAGCAGGACCGGATGTCGAGCCGGAAAGGCGAGCTGGTCATGGTTCAAACGATTGAAACGGTCGGGCCGTTCGGTTGGGCCGGTGACGTAATAATTAAATTAAAAAAAATTATTTATACAAATACAGTTAATATAATTAGTTAAAAAGTTAACAAAATCACAAAATGCAAAATACCATTGAAGGTATATAATAATTCAACAGTCAACTTAAGTACATAACACTAACTATAACAACTTAACAATAAAATTAGGGAATTAGTTACCTCTCATTGTACTTGATAATCAAAGTTTGATCACATTTAACTTTGAGATTTTGCTTTTTTTTAATTGTCTCTGTGATTGATTTTGGGAGGGATTGAATGTCGAGGATGAGAGGTAGAAAACTCCTATAAAAACAATATTCAAGGCAAGGAGAAGTGAAGTATCGGGAACCACCATCGCCGGCGTGCAAACAACAGATGACATTGCTAGGGGAGGAGTGCTGTATCTAAAAGAGGCATAGCAATCTCAACTTTTCATCTAGGGCATGAGCAAAACATGAACTAAATGGATGGGGTGGGGTCTAATGGGTGTTTATTTATTTTGGGCCTTTTTAAAATAATTATGTAATTTTTTAATAATTTTTTTCTTGAATTTTTAGTTATTTTTTTCAAACCCGTCCGGTTTTTATATAACCGGTCCGGTTCCCGGCTCAATAGTGGTTCCCGGCCCAATAGCAGATAATTAACGGCCCAAAACGGATTAAATGGTGAAACGGCTCAATGCATAAGTCCGGTCCGCTCTCATGTCCAGCTGACGGTTTTTATATAACCGGTCCGGTTCTGAAAACCATGGTCTTAACACATTTGGAACATTTGTTTTAGCACTTAGGAACTTCAAGTAGAAATAATAATCACGTCTCGTTTTCTAAGCTAGACAATACCACCCGCTTTACCTTCTATACACAAACACAAACAAAGTACAAGCTTGATCTTGTATTCATTCATGGTTTTTTTATACCAAAATGAAATCCCCAATGTATAAATTAGCATCACAGTAAGCTTAAACAAGTTCTTTGACTTTTAAAACTTCACAAGATCAAATTCATGTTTTAAAAACATTCAACCCATTCTGTCACTTTAATCCAACCACCTAATTTTGCGTCAATAGAGCTTGCCGACGCCGGAATCGCATGAGGCCGTTGACGTCATGAGGAATTGAGAGTGAGTGAAAGTAAGAGATGAATGAGGGCAGAGAGAGTCACGAGAAAAAGAGGGGGGAAGAAGGGAATTAAAATTACAATTTTACCCCTTTTGTCATACTAAAGGAAATTTCCAATTATGGGCAATTCCGTCCTTTAATTTTCTTCCAACTTTTCTTCTTCCCATGATACCCTTACTCTAAATTTTTAATTACTGTCTAATTGAATTTTGATCTAAAATTAGTCCCTAAAATAAATCATCAAGATATGTTTAATTCCATAAATTTATTCATAAGATTTTTAAATTTAATTTTTAACTAACACCCCTTGAATATAAATATTTCCTTTTCATCTTTTTACTAAATTTTGGGGGTATTACACTTCCTCCACTACTGACCACTGCAAAGATAACTCCGGCCACAACCAAAAAATGTCC
The DNA here is from genome assembly GCA_037074515.1 of Mimosa bimucronata. Taxonomy (NCBI): domain Eukaryota; kingdom Viridiplantae; phylum Streptophyta; class Magnoliopsida; order Fabales; family Fabaceae; genus Mimosa; species Mimosa bimucronata. Next base: position 13,317,891 of record CM073446.1, read on the forward strand.
ACCGCCAAAAACAATCTTCATCCAATACTAAATCGCTAAATCAATATATAGAAATCAAACCCGAAAGAATGTCTTCAACCCTAATTGTCATATAATTATAGAAGACGGAGAAGGAAACAAAATTCGTGACCCATCAAACCCAGAACAATGAGATTAGAACTCACAACCCAATATGTCGAAGAATCCATCAATGAATTGTTCTCCTCCCCATTATTGTCGAAAAAGGCTGCGAAGGAACGAGCAAACAAAAACACAGATTACAACAATTTGAGATTGTGTGAAGAGCTTCACGTTTTAAGAATTGAAGATCTAATTAGTTTTTGTAACTTTGGCAATTATGGGAGCTGTCAGTGATTTCATCGTCTTTTTTCGTCGTGACTGTAGCTTGCCATTGAGGTGTCAGCGTAGAAGTAGAGTGAGGCTGTCGAACGCGGAGGGAGGGAGGGATATATATATATATATATATATAGAGAGAGAGAGAGAGAGAGAGACCATGAAGGGTCAAAATTCAAGAGGGGCAAAGTCATAAAATGATAAATGTATGAGGGCATAAATTTTTGTAAAAGGATAGAATTTAGCTTCTTTTTTTCTTAAAATTATTCTCTTTCCTAAAGTATTATGTGGAAAAAAAGAAGGGAGACATGGATGTCACCTAGATATACCAACCCTACATAATTAGGTCACTGAATATTGATTATTAGTTTTGTCAACGGGGGATATTGGCTTCCTTTTTTAAAACTTATGGGACAACATTGTTTTCTCGAAGACTTCTGAATACCCTGAGAAAACTTCCAGAATAAAAATGACTTTTAACTCTATTATAAATAGGGACTAACATAATACAGTTGAAGAGAAACCAAATTGAGTTTTGTGTATTTAGTCCTAAAATTTGAAGTTAACACTAGACTCAGCAGAAAAAATCAAAATATAAGGTTGTCTTATTTATAATTAAAAAATTACATGTTGATGTTGTAGTTGTTAAGGATTTAAACTTTTTTATCAGTAATGCATAATGGTTTTGAACGTATCAACGTGATGAAGTTGTCAAGTTGTTGTAGCATATTATGCAATGCCAAGTTTTACCATGTATGTTTGAGTGGTGGCTGTTTGCTTTCGGGATCATTTGAATCACGTCCCCCAATATTAATTATTGTAGGTCACAAGCCACCAAAGGAAAGCTAAAGCAATACACAATGGTAAGTGAAAGGAGAAATGAAATTCATATGACATTATTTTGCCACAAGCTAAAATGTGTGAATAATTCCATTAGCTTTGTAAATTCATTATGTCACCTAGGAATGCATAGTTGATATGTAAGGGTGAATTGAATATTGTTGTATGTCGTTTCCTAGTCTTGAAACTGTAATTTTAATAAGCTCTATTATTTGTGCATTTGAAGCTACTTTTAGAGCATGTTAATGTTGGATTTAATAAAGAACACTAGAGGATATCCTATGCTCGTTTGTTATGAATTGGTCATGTGGAGCTTTACAACAATTCTTAAATCAAGCCCAATAAATGACTGTAACTCGAGTTTTGGATTTTCGATCGAAGTTTGGAAATTATGATTGGATCAAAAGGTTAAACCCATCTTTGGCCCCTATAGTTTAGTGCCATTTTGGTTTTAGTCCCCAGAGTTTTAAATAGGTGGTTTTGGTCCCTGAAGTTTGCTCCATTTCAAACAGTTAGTCCCTGAAGTTTCAAAATGACTTGATACCAGAGTTAACACCGTTATTAAGCTTATGTGGCACTAACACTGTTAAATATGCTTATGTGGACGCAGATTGGGCAAGCTGATGTGGAAAAATAAATTCTAAATTATATTGATAAAATTTGTTATATGATTAAAAAAAAAGGAAAATATAGAACCATCCCTATGTTTTCCTGGGCAACTCTTCTTCTTCTTCTTCTTCTTCTTCTTCTTCTTAACTATCAGTGGATTCACAACGCCAGCGTCTATCGTCCTCCAATCCTTCACTCGCGTCTTTTTGTTCTTGATTGTTGAAGGCAGCGGTGGCGCTCGTGCTCTCCGCTCTAGACTTTCGATCCCTAGTTCAGCCCTATCTTGAGAAAGATCAAATCGGCGGTAACACAAAACTGGTCAGAATGCACTCATCAATTTCTTAAAATTAAATATGATCTCTTCACAAGGCAAGGACTCTGCTCCATGAATTCATTTTTAATATTTCCTGTAAATTGTAGAGTAACATATACAGTATTATTGAAAAGTCTACCTTTTCAAAATTAAACAAACATCTCAAAATATACATGCTTGTTGTAAAAGAAAAAAAAAATCTTGTTATAAAAAAAAAGAGTACAACTTGATTTCGCTATCTCTGGTTTCTCTCTTGTGTTTCGGCTCTGGATAGTTAAGGTTGAAGAAGAAGAAGAGTTGCCCACGAAGACGTAGGGATGGTTCTATATTTTCATTTTTCTTAATTATATAACAAATTTTATCAATATAATTTAGAATTTATTTTTCCACATCAGCTTGCCCAATCTGCGTCCACATATGCATATTAAACAGTATTAGTGCCACATAAGCTTAATTAACGGTGTTAACTCTGGTTTCAACTCCTTTTGAAACTTAAGGGACTAACTGTTTGAAACGGAGCAAACTTCAGGGACCAAAACCACCTGTTTGAAACTACAAGGACTAAAACCAAAATGACACTGAATTACAGGGACCAAAGATGAGTTTAACCCATCAAAGAATAATAAATGTCCATGAATTTCCTATACATATTGGAGGGGTCATGTGAAGATATTTAATTAGAGACTTGAATTACCTCAATATGATTTTTCTACAATTAGCTTTTAATTTTCAAACTTGGACCACAATACTGTAAATGTAACACCCTAAATTTTAGAAAATAGGAAATAAGGATTTATTTAAGGTATTGGGAAGTCGTTTAGGAATTAAAAAGCCTTATAAATACATTTATGAGGTCATATGTATTTTTAATAATTTCTAAGACTTAATTTCTTTATTTATTGAGGAAAAATAGTTAGAAGATTAATTTAAATAAGGGAATATTTAGAACCTTGAGGTATTGATTGTTATTTAAAAAGTCTTACAAATAAATTTGGAAATCAATGCATATCTGGATAAATTATTTTTGGGATTAAACTTGGAGTGATATTTTGGGTATTGTAATTTAATTTTAATGGAGGGGTAAAATAAGAAGAAAGAGAATCGTAGAAATGTAATATTTGTGTTAGATCAAAGGTAAAATGAAAGAAAGGCAAGGTAAAAATGTAATCATGCTTCTGACCAGGGGTAAAAGTGTAAAATTACCCAATTAAAATTAATATATACTCCTTCCTTCCCGTCATTTTTCCCTTCTCCCTCCCTCTCTTCGACATGTCTCTCTATTTCTCTATCTCCGTTTTCCTCCTCAGTTCCAGCCATCTTCACCGTCAATGGAGGCAATTTCTTGCGGTTGGGAACTCTGACGACGCATGCATCACGGGATTCGGCCTCAAGTGAGTCTCCTCAACATTTCTCTAACCTCCGATTCTCCAATTAGTACCGTTTGAGTGAGAGACCGATTCGGGGTTGACAAATTTAGAGAGTTATAAATCGATTAGAAGGAATCTAAAGCTTCAAAGAAAAGTTTTCGTAAAGAGATCTTTGTTGCATGAAAGAATTGTGGTTGGAATTTTAGATTTATTGTTTTAGTTACTGTTCACCTTTGAGTTCCTTCATATTTCGACCCCAAATTGCTAAGAGTATATCAAAGTTGATTTCGGATGATGCATGTTTGAATTTATCCATGTAGTGGATTTTGGAACTTATTTTCTCTGCATTTTGTTTCTGGTTTTCTAATTTCTGTGCCGGCATCTTGCTTTTCAAAGACTTAATTTATTAACACATTGAAAGGGGTTATTGTTCGCCACGCGCCGCAAGTGCACGGGTCGCGCCAAGTAATAAAATGATGAGTAGAGTATCGTTCCCACGAGGATTTGTCTAAAACCCGGTCAAACAATGATTATTACACTCTCGCCCAATTTGAGTGACACAAATGTTGAGATTGAAAATTAAATAAGAAAATAAAATATAAACAAGTGATTCCCCAACTTCAAGGATAAAAAGGGTCCTAGGATTATCTATCCCCCTTTGTACTTCTCAAAACTCAATTAACCTCCCCTCAAGAAGCTCTCAACGAAACCACGTGCTAATCTAGGGTTCAAAGAGTACTTGTAATGCTCTCTCGAGTCAAGAACAAGTGTTTAGTCCTATTCTTTGCACAATCTCTTGCCACAATTTGATAGAACCCAATTATCACACTCCAACCCTAATGTAACTATGCAAGGCTAGCAAGTATATCTCTATCTTACCAACAAAACCATCCGTTCGTCATGCAAACTTCAGGTTCTTGCACTACTTTATCCAAGTTCTACACTCAACCTAGCTCTCTCGAGTCATAAATCAAGCGAACACAACATCTAAATGGTGATCAAGCACTTAGAAGCATTAAGAACGGGGTAAAATAATCACATAGATATCATTAATCACAAATTAAGAGGAGGAATCAAGAATCAATACATACAAGGGTTCAAAATTATCCTAGAATCAAAGTATTTAGCTACTCATGTTCTACAACTCCAAGGGAGCATATATATACAACATTACAACAGAACAAGAGAAGAGAATGAAGAAGGAAGAGATAAACCAAGAGAGGAAGCCCAAATCTCTTTGAAGCTCCAAGCCCAAGCCAAATCCTCACCAAGCTCCAAGCCCTAGCAGAGAAAAACACTCCCAAAATATGCCCAGAAGTCGAAGAATGTCGAGCCCCATCGAAACCCTAGCTTTTATATCACTTAAATCTGTCAAAAAACGCGCAGCAGAGCACGCAGTTCGCCGTGGGTTTCGCCGAGGCGAAATCACGGTGAACTAGTAAAAATAGGGCAGAGGAAAATGGAGTTCGCCTTGGGTTCGCCGCGGCGAAGTCACAGCGAACTTGGACCTATGTGTAATTTTGGAATTTCGGGGACCTATCTGTAATTTGGGAAATTCGAGGTCCTTTTCTGTAATTTTTACAATTCGTCCAGAAACTTGTATTTTCCCTTTTTTCTTGAAATTTCAGCTTCTAGCCCCAAATTCTCCCCTTTTTAAGTGTTCTTCTTAATCCGGGATCTCTTGGTTATTGTATCAAAATATTCCTACAATTTTTACATAAAACAACATAAGAAATTAACTACAAAAATAATCAGAATCTACATAAATAAACAATGATGTGCAACCAAAAATCAAATGAACATTTTCCATCTTGAGTATCCAAAATTTACAATGAGTTAATAAAACTCAAGGAAAATATACTCAAATGACATGAATTTCTAGAGTTATCACACCCCCAAACTTAAACTTTTACTCGTCCTCGAGTAAAACAAAATATGAGATTGAAAGATTGATGAATTATCCACTTTCTATGCATGCAGGGAGTTTTCGTCATTAGTTATTCAAAAGGATATATTCAATAGGAAATCAATGCAATATGGAAGAATGCAAAACTCACACATTAAGAACAAACTTCCCAACAATTATTTAGTGTGTGTGTGCAAAGCCAGAGAACAATTCTTCAGCAAATGTCAAAAATAAAATTGCAACATTTCAATATATATTAAGCTCTCTCAACATTAAAAACTTCATATGTCTACTTTCTTCCTCTCTCTCCACCAAAAGAATTTTTCTTACATAAATTCAAAATCAATGGGACTTGATAGGCTTGTAACGTGGCCAAGGGTTAAGGTCATAGAAGGAAAGGTATAAAGAGAATTCAAATATCTTGAGATAAATGACAATATGTAGCTCATCTTTCTTTTCTATACAAAATTCCCTTCCAAAATTCAAACCACTCCCCCAAACATATCTCAAAATGATGTCTTTGCACTCCAAGTCTTATTGAAACTAACTATTTTTTCTTTTTCTTTTTCTCTCTCTCTCTCTCTCTTTTTTTATAAACTTGAAATGACTTTGGAGTACAAATCATTGAATACCATGTATCATTCCCCATACCCACTTTTACAATCATATTCATCTCCACATCACCAAACCAATCCTCACCACCAATCATAATCATCAAATTAACAATCATCTCAAGATTAAGGTAATTCATGGTTTTTCATGCTACAAAGGTTAGGGTCTATTGAGGGCTTCAAAAAGAAACTCATGGTTTTTCATTTAAGGCTCAAATGGGGGTTCAAATGGAAATGATTCAAAGGTAGGCTTGAAAGGCTCAAACGCATTTGAAAGAATGCCCATATCATTTTCCAGAATCATGCAAAAATCATTACAAAGCCTCAAGAGATTCCAAGATAGGTTCTAGAGTCTATCAGTTGAGAAAGAAAATACATGCTAAAATGCCACAAAATCTCCGAACAAAGGCTTACAAATCATTTCCAACTCGAGTGTACCAAAAATTCTATTTTATTTTACTTTTCAAAATGGTCAGAAAGCCAGTCTCAATAATGCAAATCCAGCATCCAAAAATATTAACCACAACTTCCTCTTAAACATATAATCTAAGCAACCATTCTATCATTGGATCCCACATTTAGTTCATTGGATACTAAATCAATCTAAATCTCGCTTTAAGTAAAATGACAAGTAATAGTCCAAGTTTCCAAAATTGAAATTCATGTCACTGTCAACCACCAGTTTATCATCAATTCAGTCAGTTCTAAGCAAATTGGAAATGCAAGAAACTTCCCTGTAAATGCTCTTTGTGCTCCAAGCTTGCTTTCCTTTGCCTCATATTAATTTTGATGATAAACCTTGAAAATGCTCAAAAGAGGTCACACCTACTAAAGGAAACAACAATAAAAACTATCAAATTTTTAAAACTTGGGTTACCTCCCAAGAAGCGCTAAGTTTATAGTCTTCAGCCAGACTTTCCAACTACTAATCATATGTATCAAAAACAAAAATCACCTTGTCTTCATTTCTCTTTGAAAGACAAGGTGTCAAAATTATTGGGAATTCATTCATATAAGCACTACATGTTCCTTTAATCAAAAGTGACTGCAAAAAACATGATTCAATGTTGTACATGGGTGGCTCCAATTCAATTGTTTCAAAATTATCCCCATTAGCCCCCAAATACTTTGAAAACCCAATAAAATCGACTTGACTCCCCTCAGTAGGAGCCAAGCTATCAACAAGAGGATTTTTAACACAGATTGCAGGAAACTCAATGTTTCTCTCTCCCTCTTCCATTTCTAGCTCAAAATCACCCACAAAAGTATTACAAGCCATTGAAAGCACATTATCACTTCCCATATGCAATTGTCCACTAGAAATGGCCTCTTCCACATAAGAGTCATTTGATTTATCAATGAAAACACCTGTTTGCTTTAAAGACTCAATGGTAGAAGCCAGTTCATTTGCCCTAGATGCTAAACTTTCAAGAGCTAATTCATGTTCATTTAATTTTTCTTTTGTCCAAGCTCTCATTTCATTTTGATGATCCAAAATACGCTGAAGCATCTCCTCAACTGTGGGCTTTTTCTCATGAATGGGAGTGATTTCTTCTACATGACTAGGTGATGTTTGAAAATATGATGCATATGAAGGGAAAGAAGCAGTTGGATCCCAAGGCAATACATGTTCATGATTCCAACTAGGGTTAAAAGAATTATCATGCCAATCAGTTTGAACCCTAGCAAAATCATCCCCTACATAATCCAAGGTTGAGACATGGGGGAATTGATCAATATAATGATTATCTCCACAAAAATTGCAACAAATGTACTCGTATTGAGTTTCAAAAGCATTAGGATCAAAGCAAGAATGTCGATAATCATTATCCTGTTCAAATCCACTACTTGCCCCATTAGTCCACCAAGGATAATCCATAACCAAAATTCAAAAGAAAATAACGAAAACAAAAAGACAAACAAGGTAAATAGATATACACATAAGAACACAAGAAAAGAAACTACAAGAGAAAAACAAACACACGAATAAATATATACAAACTCAAGCTTAAGCTACTAATGCTCTAATCAAGGTTGACCAAGGATGGTTTTGGGAAACAAATCCCCGGCAACGGCGCCAAAAACTTGTTCGCCACGCGCCGCAAGTGCACGGGTCGCGCCAAGTAATAAAATGATGAGTAGAGTATCGTTCCCACGAGGATTTGTCCAAAACCCGGTCAAACAATGATTATTACACTCTCGCCCAATTTGAGTGACACAAATGTTGAGATTGAAAATTAAATAAGAAAATAAAATATAAACAAGTGATTCCCCAACTTCAAGGATAAAAAGGGTCCTAGGATTATCTATCCCTCTTTGTACTTCTCAAAACTCAATTAACCTCCCCTCAAGAAGCTCTCAACGAAACCACATGCTAATCTAGGGTTCAAAGAGTACTTGTAATGCTCTCTCGAGTCAAGAACAAGTGTTTAGTCCTATTCTTTACACAATCTCTTGCCACAATTTGATAGAACCCAATTATCACACTCCAACCCTAATGTGACTATGCAAGGCTAGCAAGTATATCTCTATCTTACCAACAAAACCATCCGTTCGTCATGCAAACTTCAGGTTCTTGCACTACTTTACCCAAGTTCTACACTCAACCTAGCTCTCTCGAGTCATAAATCAAGCGAACACAACATCTAAATGGTGATCAAGCACTTAGAAGCATTAAGAACAGGGTAAAATAAGCACATAGATATCATTAATCACAAATTAAGAGGAGGAATCAAGAATCAATACATACAAGGGTTCAAAATTATCCTAGAATCAAAGTATTTAGCTACTCATGTTCTACAACTCCAAGGGAGCATATATATACAACATTACAACAGAACAAGAGAAGAGAATGAAGAAGGAAGAGATAAACCAAGAGAGGAAGCCCAAATCTCTTTGAAGCTCCAAGCCCAAGCCAAATCCTCACCAAGCTCCAAGCCCTAGCAGAGAAAAACACTCCCAAAATATGCCCAGAAGTCGAAGAATGTCGAGCCCCATCGAAACCCTAGCTTTTATAACACTTAAATCTGTCAAAAAACGCGCAGCAGAGCACGCAGTTCGCCGTGGGTTTCACCGAGGCAAAATCACGGCGAACTAGTAAAAATAGGGCAGAGGAAAATGGAGTTCGCCTTGGGTTCGCCGCGGCGAAGTCACAGCGAACTTGGACCTATCTGTAATTTTGGAATTTCGGGGACCTATCTGTAATTTGGGAAATTCGAGGTCCTTTTCTGTAATTTTTACAATTCGTCCAGAAACTTGTATTTTCCCTTTTTTCTTGAAATTTCAGCTTCTAGCCCCAAATTCTCCCCTTTTTAAGTGTTCTTCTTAATCCGGGATCTCTTGGTTATTGTATCAAAATATTCCTACAATTTTTACATAAAACAACATAAGAAATTAACTACAAAAATAATCAGAATCTACATAAATAAACAATGATGTGCAACCAAAAATCAAATGAACATTTTCCATCTTGAGTATCCAAAATTTACCAATGAGTTAATAAAACTCAAGGAAAATATACTCAAATGACATGAATTTCTAGGAGTTATCAGTTATTAAAAGCCCATAGATTTGATGGTTTAATGGTCACTTTATGGTTAATGTTTCTTTGGTTCAAGATGCCGAAGCAGGGGATTTCTATTGTTTTCTAAGAGGTTTGGGTTATTGATTTATTTGGATGGGAAATGAATTGGTTAAACGAAGGTGGTTAGAAATTTAAGGAATTCAGATTTGTAAGGCACAAAACTTAAAAGAGGGTTTGCTGTTTGTTAGTGAATCATTAGATGAGTGTTTGAAACCTTGAAACAGTGCAGTGATTTTTATAATCTCTGTAAGGATGTTTTTGAGCTTTTATTGGTAACCAAAAGTGAGGTTGTAAAGGATAATTAGAGTCATATATGATATTCAAATGGTATGGTCTAAAATTTAATTATATTGATAACAATGATGATTAAAGATGTTTCTTGTTCAAGGGCTTTGTGGATTCATTGGGTGTAAATGGAATATATTTACATAGTTAAGCTACTCCTGTTGATAAGGTCAATACCTGATTCTATTTATTGTTGGAGGTCCTCAAGTGTTAACCAATGGTTCAAGGTATTAAATGATGGTATTTGTGGGTTCAATATGGATACAGATTTTAGAATGAAGAAATAAATGTTTCTGGAACATAATGTTCAGATTTGAAGTAAAATTAATAGAGTTGCTGTTTGAGATTCCTTAAAGGGCGATGTGATTATTGTTTTAATATCTAACCAATCTTGTGATGGTTAGAGTTATGATGTTGGATAATTTGTTTGAATTTTCAAGGGATTGTTTTGGAAGAAGGAAGTGTTTTGAACAATTATAATGTTTATAAGTCAAGGCCTAGATATGTCAGCTACCAAGAATTAAAGCTTATACTTCCCTTTCCATTTGTTCTGTTTTGAACAGTGTGAGATTATTAAAAAAAGGGTAAATTTTGAATATTTGATGCCCGATTCAAAGTGTATCAATTACACTTGTAGTGAACTTAGTCTCTTAGTTGAAGTTGTGTTAATAGAAGCTGGAAATTTGGTTAGGTGATGATAATTTTAAGAATGATCCTTGTGAATGTTAAAGGATTGAAATCTGACTTTTATTTCTGTTTTGATGTTTTGATAAGTTTAGGCTTTACTTTGTATACTGTTTTATGTCTCAACTTGTCAAATAATTGTGCTAAATAATAATGGTGTGATTGGAGAAGGAGTTGTTGACCATTAAGTGAGCTTGTGAGATTTTTACTTTAGGACAAATTGTGTAAATGTTAATTAAGTATAAGAAAAGCATTATTAATGTTGTGTTTAGACTCTGAATACTTGTATTTGAGCTTCATATGAATTGAAATAGTTTAATGGAGTTAATGAGGGTTGATTCAAAGGACTTATACTTTGAGTACTACTGAAGCATAATTTTGGTGAAATTAAGATTTAAATCTTGTTACGGAGGCTGCAATTTTTGTACTTAGTATGTTTGAAATGGATAAGGGTTGATGTATATATTGTATTTTTGTTGACTAGTTTAAGATCATAATAGTGTAAGTTCGAAAGCTAATTATAGAGTTGTTTTGGGATTTCTTAAATTGTTAGAAAGAATTGATTAAATTATTAGTCAAACATTGAGAATAAGAAATACTAATTGGAGTAAAGTAATTACAAGTGATCTTTTAATCTTAAGATATAGTAAATTAGAATGATTCATAGATATAAAAATAGTGGGGTAGTTACAAGCATTTAGGACTCGAGAGAGACGCTTAGTATAAATATAGAATTACATATATTAACTTACTCTTATTATAATATGATATATAGATAAGCTTTGATATTGGTATGAGTTCACCAAGACAGTGGAAAGTAAATGATCTGGTTCAAGAAATAGCTCTGATATCCAGGTAGTAGTTTAATTCATTATATAAAGTTTTATATATATAATTTTGTAAAATCTGTTGCAATAAATGAGCATTATTCTTGTTATGATATTGATGATATTTATGGAGTACTCCAAGGCCTAGGTGGGTCGCTCCCCCTTTGCCAGTTAAATTCCTATAACCGTGAGGGTTATTGAGTAGCTGTGAGGGCTACAGTTAAATTCCTATAACCGTGAGGGTTATTGAGTAGCTGTGAGGGCTACAATTAAATTCCTATAACCGTGAGGGTTATTGAGTAGCCGTGAGGGCTATGATTGGAAAATCCTGCAGGTATTGGTTTAAAAGGGATATATGCTTTCATTATATGCACAGGTTTATGAAATTAATGTATATGTATATATATAAGTGCACACATGATATGGAATAAACTGCTATTGAGATTTCCAATCTCACTGTTTTTCCAAAACGTTTTCAGTATAGCAGAATGGGAGTAGCTAGCTGGGAAAGAAGTAAGGTAGTATGAAGGGGCAGGAATGCCTGCTATGTCTTGTACCATGTAGGTAGTTACTTTAAGAACTTACTTACCTGTGTATGTTGTATGCTTAAATAATTAAGACAAGTGGGAAGCTTGTCTAGTAGTTAATGTATATTTGTATATGTATATATATCCTTAAGGAATAATAGAGCTACATACACATGTAAGAGGGTTATCAATCGAGATAACCCGCCAATATATTATTATAGTAAGAGAGGTGTAAATAGATAAATTGAACATAATCTAAAGAATATGTAAATATAATGTAAGGGGTTCGACTTCCCAAGCATTATAATTCGAGTTATGTTAATTGTTTTAATAACCACTCTATTTTATTGAAAGTTTAAAGATATTCCAATTTGTCAGAAAATCCCATTTGAAAGAAAGGAAATTTGATTTAATACTTTGGAAAGAAAAAATTTTAAATTTTTCGTATTTTTGGGCTTCTGGAATTAAAATGTGGTTATAAATCAATTAAAATGCTATAATATAGTAGTAAAATTTAGGTGTTACAGTAAACGTCAAATGAGTAGTAATATATTTTTTTTTTAAAATAAAAATTTGAATTCATGGGCTATAATCAAAGATTTCCGTGAACTAAAACACTCCCAAATTCATAATATATAAATGGGTTTAAATGATTTATTCATAAAACTTATTCAACTTACTCATTGAATAGTTTCTGCATCTATAGTCGGTTGCTTACTTTCCGATTAAGGGTATCAAGGTACCATATTTTTTTAATATTGGATTGATGATGATCAACATCTAGTGTTCTCTAAGTATCATTACTCATAAGTAATTGCTAATAAAAAATATTTTTTAATTACCTTTCAAAGTATTGAGCATCAATGGAAAGTGTCTCTCACCCATGCAAAAAATTGAGAAAAACAAAGTTTCATTATTATTGTCCATCACCTTAAATGCACTCGAAGGTTTCTGCAACTATACTAGTGTGTCTCCCTACATTCTTATCATTGATACAGCAAATCTCATAAAGATTGGTAAACTTAATATAGTTAGAGAGGCCCTTTAGGACTACATATCTCTAGTAAAGATACCTTAAATACAAACTATATTAATTAAATATTAAAAAATGCTAAGCATTTAATTATTTAAAGAATAATTTAATAAATAACTCATAAAATTTACATGCAATATTGCTTGTCATGTTCACTTATATATTTATTATTGAAGATTTCCTCTTCAAAGTTTAAAAATCTATCATCTTCTATTTTTTAAAATGTAAACTTTGACACTATATATTCATTCAAACATCTCCACTATCAATCGGAAATCATTTATATGTGGAATTGCTACATAATTTATGATTTATAAGAATAAGAGAAGCTACATATAAAAAAAATAAGAAGTATAAGAGAAAAATTGAAAATGAAATGAACATAAGGAAAAATATTATAATTCATGTTAGTAAACCTTTTTGGTATCTTTCTAATAGAAAAATATCCCTTATCAATACTTAAAATGTGTATGAAACTAAAATCAAATGTGGCTGTATGCAAATTATATGTTCAAAACGCCCTTAGGTTTGATACCGATTGGTGCTGCGCTAGAGTATGACCAAGGTCTGATACCAATTAGTACTAGACTATGACTAAGGTCTGATAAAATTAGTACATGTTTTATTGTGAGACGTGTGAATTATCTATAAAATCCCAAATATTATTATGATATTTGAGTAATATTAGGTAATTTTTACAAATTAATTTGAGATTTAGTGTAAATTAATCTCATTAATGGAAGTATGAAAACATTAGAATTTGGAGAAAAGATGTAACATGATAGAAATTGAGGTGGAGAATTATAATCAAAATGAAAGGAAATTTCAAATGTTTCTAAGAGATGTCAATTTAACATGATTGTTTTATGATTATTTTCAATTATCATGTAGTTAATTGAATAATTATAATTTACTCAAAATAGAATTCAAATTTTTTATTAACATTTTTGTAGATGATGATTTTTAAACCAGAGTAAAATTAATAAAGTTGCATGGATTAAATAGAAGTGTATAGAATTCATTTTTTTAAACTGACATGTCGTAGTAATTTAAACCTTATGGATATTTTTTAGTCAAACTATATAAACATGGTACGATATTATTATAAAAGTTGTAAAAAGAATAAGTTGTTATCAAGCAAAATTGAAAAAAAAATCTGGAAAAGAACCATTATATTGTGCTTTTTTTTCTTAAAAAAAAAGAAAATATATGTAAGCTGCGCACCAATTGTGATGCCTTTCCGAATGCCTTTTCATGGGTCTTTTGATCATAAATAATAAAAGGCTAAAGTATACTTTTAGTCCTTTATGTTTGCACTAGGTTTCAATTCAGTCCTTTATCTTTGTAAAGTATACTTTTAGTCCTTCAAATTTAACACCGTTAGTCTAATTAAACGCTGATACAACTTGCTTATAATATTTTTTTTAATTGTAAACATAAAATATCTCATCTTTATTAATCACTCGCTGCGTGTTGCTTCAGATCTATCAGTGACTTCACCCCATCCCCATCCCTCTCTAATCACTAATCCTTCACTGCTTCACCGTCCCAGAAAATTAAAGCTTAAAGCTCCTCTCCTCTTCTCTAATAACTAATTCTTCGACTTTTCCCTCCGCCTTACTCCGCCGCTATTCATCTCTACCATCCGTTCAGGAAATTGCTGTTGATGGGCCACGTAGCTTCAAACCCTGCAATTAGTCCAGATCAACGGCTCTAGTTTTTTTTATGCTCGCTGATGATTGCGACGAGTATGTTATTAGTCGCTTGGCCCCGCTGACTGTAACCACAGTGCTCTGGTATGCCGGCGGTGGCTCAAGAGGACAAACCCTTTATCACTCCTCCTTCTTCCTCTTCCACCGCCGCCGGCGTTAGAGCTTCCCTCTCCGACGTCATTTGCAAGCAGAGTAAATCCACCGTTATGCTTAGGAGAGGTAGGCTTTTGGATGACCCTGGGATTCCTAGAAAGAGTAATGTATTATGGTCTTTTCTTCATCTCTCTTTCAAATCGTCTTCCTCGTCCTCCTCTGTTTCTGCCAAGGAATTGGAGGCCAAGAGATCCTCAATATTCTTTTGGGGAGTTGGCGGTCGAGTGGTCCGAGAATGAGCTTACAAAACTGCAGCTTGAGATTAAGGTGATATTTATGTTCCATTGAGCCAGATTTTTGAAATTAAGTGTTGGGTATGCATAGGAAATGCTGTAATTTTTGCCGTTGGCGTTATGCGTTGAATCTGATTTTCACAGTCGAAGATGTCTCGTACTACTTTCCATTTTGCAATTGTTGATAATAATGATCTATTCATCTCCATTTTCGCAGTCGAAGATGTCTTGTACTACTTTCCATTTTACAATTGTTGATAATAATGATCTATTCATCTCCATTTCTAGAAAAATATTACTATGTAGATATTTTATTTTCGTGAAGATTTTCAACTGAAATGTAAACTTTCAAGTAGTCCAGAAAGGGAAACCGAAATCCAAAAGTAAAATAAATCCAAACTAAAACATGATATTCTTTGGAGAGAAGCAAGTAGAAAAAAAAAATGCTTTAGGCTGCTGCATTTGATTGACTTGATGATGCATCAATTGTCTGGTTTGGTGTTGTTGCTAGGGTTTCACTTGCCATTGTCATTTTGCTTTTCTTTTTTGGCCTTTGTATGAGATGGGAACTAGGAGTACGCCATGGTGGTACATTTTGCCAAGATGCTTGTATAGAAGGCTGATCTAAAGTCTCCTGCATCAAAACATTTGGCCAAGTGACATTATGTTCTGTACAACTATAAAGTTTATATTACAATATACAAACATCTTACCTGCCTCATATTCATATCCAGCCAATTCATTGATTCATGACTTGATGATTCACATGATGTCCCCTACATTAAAATTTATGTTACTACTAAAGAAAAGTTCATTAATAATAGAAGTTCAATAATTTGAATCGCTAGATTTTACCTCTTTTGGATGCACACTTGTTTGTGTGTTCTTTAAGGTATTCAATACAGTAGGTTGAGAGGTGCTTGCTTTGGTTGAATTACCATGACTTCCCATGTTGTTTGATCCCTGCAACTTCTTTTGTTGTGGCCAATATTGCCACAATTGGAGCATTTTCCTGCAAAATCACTTCTACTCATCTTTGTTTTTTCTTTCTTTTCTTCATTTGGATCCTTTTTTCTTGCTTTTGGTGGTCTGCCAATAGGCTTTCTATATAAAGGTGGAAGCACGTCTGGATATTCTGTCCTAGTCCATAAGTTGGAACCATTTGTAGGAAAAATGATAGGTTCATAACATGCTTGATAAGCCTCTTTCTTATAATAAATAGGTACACAATCTTCTAGGTTCTTTTTCCACCAATATATGCAACTTATACTATGAGCACATGGGATCCCAGTTAATGACCACTTTCTGCAGTCACACTTTTTAACTTTTAGATCAACTACAAATCTCTCATGTCCATCATGAACCTCAAACTTGTCATCCCCAGCCTAAGTAGGTAACCATCTACTGCTATCACTAACCTCCCTTTCTAATCTCTTCTTAATATTTGGAAGAATAGAACCTTGAAAGCTATTCATCTTAGTTCTATTAGCAGCCCACCTCTTCATAAAATAAGTCCTTATGTCCTCTAACATTGACACAATTGGTTTTTCTCTTGCATCAAGAATGACACTATTATAAAGCTTCACTCATATTATTTACCAATACATCACACTTAGGTTCAAAGGAAAATTGAGACTTACTCCAAAATCTAAGAGGAATTTTGATGAGATACCTATATGCATCTTCATTAACTTTTTGAATATCCTTCATTGCTCTTTCCCATGCTTGTGGGTAGGTTGCTTTGGCTGCCTTCCACATCTTCTCTTTCAAATTTTTCCCTGGGAATCGCTTCTTAAAGTTATTGTATAGGTGACGAACACAAAATCGATGATCTACTCCAGGCAAGAGCTCATCAAATGTAGGTAAAAGACCCTATAAAATAATTAATATTAGGTTTATATGATATATGTGAAATCTAAAATGTATACAAGAAATTAAATTCACCTTTTGTTGGTCTGAAATAAAAGTATATGATCTGCATAGATTTGTCCCACCAAGGTCTTCAATCAAATTAGATAGAAACCAAGTCCAAGAATCTTTGGTCTTTGCCTCAACAACAGCAATAGCAATAGGGAGCATTTGCTCATTAGGATCTCTACCAACTGCAGCTAATAATTGACATTTATAAGGTCCCTTAAGGAAGCATCCATCTAGCCCAATAATCGGTCTACAAGTGAAGAAACTCTTCTTGCAAGCTTCAAAGCATAGATACAACCTTTCAAATTTAAGGAGCATGTTTCTAGATGGCACTTGAGTATGAAGCTCTGCATCATAGTCAGGTGGCCTATTCACTTTTAAGAGCACTGTTGAGTTAGGATTAGACCTTTTGAGCTCATGGCAATAGTCATATAACCTTCGAAATTGTTCTTCGAAAGACCCATGAATGTGATTTAATGCTTCTTTCTTTGCTCTCAAAGCCATGGCCTTTGAGACATTTACATTCCACTTTCTCTTAGATCTGTTAATAATATCTTTCAACTTATATTTTGGATTTTCTTTCATAGTTTTCTGAATGCTCCTGCTCAGCCATTTAGATTTTAACAATTTATTATTCACTTCCCTGCTGCATGTATGAATGTCATATATTGTCCTTAATTGCCTTGTCTCTTCTCCCTTTAACTTTTCACAATATGCCTTCCAATCACAGCCCTGCTTACACTTTACTGTAACCCTTTCCTTGTCATTTTTAACAAACTTGAGCCCTTTACCAGTATGCACAGCATATGAGATTATGGTTTCTTTAAAATCTTCTCGGGTGTTGTAAAGGGTTCCCATCTCCCACTTGTATTCACTCATATTCTTTACCAACTTATGCATTGGTAATCTATTCTTAATGTATCTATCTTCTTCTCCATTTTCATCTCTAAGTTCTTCCTCATCATCTAGGCTTTCTGAATCTGCACTGTCATGATCTTCATTTGAATATTCTCTACAATCTATATTGACATCATCAATGTCACCAGGAAACAATTCAGCCACTTCTTCTTCACTATCATCAAAGTTAGTATTCAAGGCACTGTCTTCATCAGAATAGTTCCCCATCTTTGATACAAACCTTTGAATCTATACATAATTCCAAATTGCGTAAGAAAGTAAGGATTTACAATAAAGGGACAAAATGAGGGTAATGAATTACAAAATGTTAATACATTATCTATACAGATTATGCATATATTTTCCCCTCCAGATTCTATTCTCAATCCAGTTTTGTACAGAACTCTATGTGTGTGTGTCCATGTGTGTATGATGATTTTGGATCTGATTCACTGACTTTACCTGTATTTAGCCTTCCTAATGCTCTGAGTCCATACACAATTGACACGTTCTGCTACATGGTTATTCATTGTGATTTAAATTCAATTAATCTGATAGAAGGGTCTGGCTAGCTTTAGAATGTGTTGAACTCAAATGCTGATTTGGTGGATATGAATGAGGATGATGGTCATTTATATTATATATATATATGTAAGTATTAGCATATCAATATGTGAAAGCAAAAGGGTTACTGGATGTGGCAGGTATGGCATCATTGCTATTGTATCGCCAGATATTATATGAGATTAAAGCTAATGATTATGAAAATTTCACAAAGAAGGCATATGTAAGCAAAGCCAAGGAATTACCTTTTCTTCCGTTTGCTTATGCAAAATCTATGATGCCTCCACCTTCAGGAGAGACATCTACCCCAATTAATACATATAGATCCTAGGTTATTCATTGTAAGTTTTGTTTATTTTGTTTTTGGGCTTCTATTTATTCATTGTTATAATAAAACAGGAATTTGAAGGAGTCGGATGGTGGAAGTCTGGCAAAAAAAAGAGCAAAGGGTAGTGAGTATCATGGAAAGCTGCTACCTTCACACAAAAGTCTATAGGAAAAAGTTTCTCTGCAGTCTCGTCTTTTTCACAGATTTACTATAGGAAAAAGTTTCTCTGCTGTCTCGTCTTTTTCATAGATTTATTCAAAAGAAAAAGTGTAACACCCCAAATTTTAGAAAAAGAGAAAATAAGAAATTATTCAAGATCTAGAAAATATTATTAAAATATTAAAAAGCATTAAAAATAAATTTATGATGTTTTAGGTATTTTTAATAATTTTAGGGCTTCTTCTATTTAAGAAACAAAGAAGAATTAATTAGAAGATAAAACGTAATTTGGAGAAAAAGGGATAACAAGAGTATAATTGAGATTTTAGAAATGTATTTAGAAATTAAAAATTCTTATAAATAAATTTATGAGGCGGGGTATAATTTTAATAATTTTTAAAGTTTATTTTCTTTATTAGCTCAAGGAAAATAGTTAGAGGATAAATTTAAATAAGGGAATATTTAGAATCTTGGGGTATTGGTTATTAATTAAAGAGTCTTATAAATAAATTTAGAAGTTAAAGCATATCTAGAGAGATTATTTTGGGACAAATTTCAGATTTATTTGTAATTAAAAATGGCAAATGAAATTACCATTTAGAAGAAAATATCAATTGGGAAATTAAAAAGACAATATCTGCCCCTAGTTGGAAAATATCCTCAATTAAAAAGGGGAGGACAGGATAGTAAAATACCAGTAAAATAAAAATATCACACTCTCTTTAAATAATAGCCACACACGTGTCCTAATTGAATCAATTTCCTTCTTCCTTTTTGCCTCCCTCTCTCCACGTGCACACACACACACTTAAAAAAAAAATTATATACTCCCTCTGCCAGAATACACGTATATACACACACCTTATCACTCTCTCTCACCGACTCTCGCTCTCTCACTCTCTTCTCCCTCTGCTCTTCGACATCGACGGCGGCAGCGGCTCGGATCGACGACGACCGGCGACGAAACAAGGGGGAAAACGCTCACGAAGCCTGGGTAAATCTTAGGTAAGCTTTTCTTCCTTGATTTCCTTCTCTTCCGAGCTGATTTTGAGCGATATGGGGGGGGGGATGATTCGATTTCTTGTGAGGTTTTTGGAGCTTCCAAATTCATAAAAACGATGCTCTGACTTCGTTCTTGGTGGTTTGAGTATCGATTTTGGTAAGGAAGTTGGTTTTGGTTTGATTTCTACAAAAATCTCCTTCCTGTTACTGTTCATCGACGGGAATTTGGGGTTTTCTGGGCAAAATTCGAATGGAAATTTGATTAAACGTGATTAGGAATAGCCTAAGTGGAAGAGAGGACGTTAATTGGTTGATTGGAAGAATTTTGGAATTTGTTCATTGTTGTTCTTCTTCTTCCTTGTTCAGTTCGTCTGTCGTTCAAAAGGGAAAAATTATTGGACGTGAGATACCTGCAATTAGGAGCTATGATAAGCCTTTTGGATGGGTGATTTGATGAATTTCTGAGTGATTGAATTATTGCTATTTTTCCTCTGCTCTGACCGAATCCCCATTCCTCTGTGATGGTTGATTTTTGTTCTTCCCTTTGATATATGAATGTCTTAAGTATATGGGAAAAGATGATAGAATAGGTAATTGGATTAATTGTAGAATTCTTGTTCTTGCTTTCTGTCTCTGTCTGGCCAGGGAAGGAAAAATGGTTGAGGATGGTTTGTTTTGCTTGAGAAGATAGATTGGAATTGTCTATTTATGATTGGTAGACATTGGGTTATTAAATGTGAGATTCTTGGTTTCCTGGTTGTTGCTTTGGCCGATATATTTGTTAAGGGAAGAGAAAAATGTTGTGGAAATGAATTGATAATGTGAGATATAATTGAGATAGTCATAGTATTGATTAAATTCTTGTTGTATAATGACTGAATCAATTGGCTGCCTTGTGCAGGAACTATTTAAATGTTCCCTAAATATTTGATTTTTATGGTTTTGTTTTGGTCTTAATATAATGTTGAAAATAAGGATGTAGTAAGGAATTTTGTTCTTATTGATGTGCTGGCTGTTGGTTTTAGGGGCTAGTAAATAGGAAATAATGATGTTAATTCAATAGAAATGAAATTGACTAGAATGTGAAGTGAATTAGCTATTCTTGGATTTTATTGGATTTTGGTTTGAAGTATGCTTTGAGTTGTATTTCTGGATTGTTAATTTGGGAATGGTATGTATTGAATTAAATTAGTGTTAAAGTTGGATTTAGAATTAAGATAGGATTAATTAAATAGAGGGAAGTTGATTAGTGATTTATTGTTTGGGAGTTTCAAGTCAATATTTTAAGTTGGTTGGGATGGATTGGAGATAAGTTAAGAAGTTATAAGTTGATTTGGAAACTTAATCCATTACTCAAGGATTCTCAAAGATTAGGATAAAAGCTTTTAAGTTTTGTAAATTGAAGATGCTTTGGAAAATAAATATGTCCTTTAATGAATTGAGCTTTCTTAGACTTGAAAATCAATTACATTATTGATTCTTCTTTTGAGATTTTGTAATAATTGAAAATAAGGATATAAGTATGTTAAGCGTTTTGGCTGATTCATGATAATGGAAATTTGTAATTTAGATAACTTTGATGTTCTGAAGTTAAGGGGTCCAAGATACTGGAATAAGGAGTAAAGATTTAAAAATATACCTAGTTGACTTAGAGATTGTCTAATATTAAAATTGTTACTGATTAATCCTTGTCCATTTCTTTCTTGGCTGTAAAGATTTATTATTAGCTATAGTGTGCATAGAGATAATTAATGGATAGAGAATGTAAGTTTAATTTAAAATTAGTTGGGATATTCTTATGATTGCCTTTCATTATTGATGTTGGTTGATGAATTTTTATGGTGAAACATTGGCATCTGTTCAGATTAACTTGTAGACTTCAGAAAGATTAGATTCAATAATTATTTGACTTAAGAAACCTTAATAATCAAAGGTATAAATAAAAGAATATAAATAACATGTGGACAAGCACTCTAGGGATTAAAGAAAGGTAAAGCTCCTTAAAAAGAACTATTCTTGATTTAATTATTAGTCAAACATTGAAAAAGGGAAATGTTAATCAGAATAGCATAACTAAAAATGACTTTTTAATCTTAAACAATCAGACTAATTATAATAAGTTAAGGTATAGGTAATTATTATTAATGTGGAAGAAAAATATGATTATTGGAAATTTATTTTAAATCCATTGAATTTAATTAGGTAAAGTAAGTTGTTATATATGTTATTATGTAAATTTGATTTAAAGTAATTAAATATATATTGATGCTTGTGCTTGTTGTCAATTGATTCTTGACACCTGTACGTGTTTATATCAATTGAATCCTTGGTTTTCTTTATTTGTAATCGAAGAATTTCATATAAGTTAAGTCATTCCAATTGCTGGTATTAAAAATGTATGATTATTTGGAAATGAAAGTAGCCAATACCTAAAGTTAACAAGGGAAGGGTAGTAATATAGGATCATGAGAGACGCTGAATAATTATATAAGCATAGATATTAATTTATTATTTATAAATTGCATGTAAATAGGTCCTGATAGTGGCATAAGTTGAGAAGGTCAGTGGAAAGGAAAGGAGCAGTCTTAGGACTTAGTCCTGGTATCCAGGTAGCAGTTTCATTCAATATCATTTATCATGTATGATAATTGCACATCATGTTTTATAAATTTATAGTAGCTTTAACCTTGTCAGAATTATTTATGGGATCCGAGTACTCGATGACTAGAGGGCTAGCTACCCCTAGTACAGTTCAGTTATGACCGAAAGATTATATTCAGGAGGTTAAACCTCACAGTAAGTGCCTTAAGTGCACTAGCAACAAGGTTAATGTTTACTTGTATGGGATGAGTGCGGAGGCCCGCAGAGGGGCGACATCCCTACCCATACAGACATGTTTTTAATTATACATATTTTATTAATTATTATGCATGGTAATGAATGAAATGAACTGCGTTAATTGCTGTTTCAGATAAGCTGGTAGATGGTAAGATGATTGAGATAAGGCAGGAGTGCTAAAGGAAGATTAGAAGAAGAATTTAGGATTACGTTATAAAAAGTAAGATTAATTGTATATGATGTAATTTTAAATTATTAAATTAATAGTAGAAAGCATAAAAAAATAGAATTGTATAAATTTATAAAAGGGATTTAAATTTCCCAAGTACTGTGAATTAAAAATAAATTCCTTAAGAGAATTAATGAATTTTTAATTGTCTTATGAACCACTTTGTTTTATAAAAAGTTTAAATTCTAAGTTGTTCGAAAAGCCCATTCCAACTGCAATAAAGTTGGAACGTTGTTTGAAAAGAAAAAAGTTTTAAATTTATTCGTATTTTCGGGCTTTCGGAACTGAAATAGTGGTTGTAATTCAATTAAAATGTTATAATATAGTAGTGAAAATCCAGGTGTTACAAAAAGTTTCTCTGCAGTCTCGTCTTTTTCACAGATTTATTCAAAGGTCATATTAATGATTCAATATGAAGCCCAGTTTCGCTAAGGATGATAGCATATAAAGGATAAGAGTAGGGAGCAAATCAATAGGATGTATGAGACGTAAAGAGACTTGCGTACCAGAACAATGAGAAATATTCCTTGCAAGGATGTTACCGTCACAGGGATGAGTTGCGCAAGGATGAAACCTAAAAGATGTGGTTTTCAGTTTAAATGTTTTTTATTTTACATGATTTGTAATTAAGAAACATTATATTAAAAAGGATGAAATTACGCATTGTCATCCCACCTACCGTTTAATTAAACAGTCATCACTTAAAATATGATGACTCAGCAATTTTCGTTAATTAGACTAACAGTGTTAAATTTGAAGGACTAAAAGTGTACTTTTCAAAGATAAAGGACTAAATTGAAACCTGATGCAAACATAAAGGACTAAATGTATACTTTAGCCATAATAAAAAAAATCTTTGAAATATTTACTATTTTAAAGTCCAAAGAAGCTATCCAACATAAATGTAGCAAATCTTTGAAAAATATAAAAAAAATTGTAAACTAAACCAATTTTTGTCCTAAAATATCAAAATATCACCCATTATATGTAAACACCTATCATCAAAGGACCCGTAATAAACACACTCGGGGAAGGGCACGAAAATTGGTGCGCAGCTGGGGCCTCATTTGAGAGGGTACAGCTAACATCGCAGCTCCTAAAAAACTATTCTCTATAGACAGAGCTCACTCCAGAATGGTTGAAGAGGACATGGGTGCCAGATTATAGCAACGACATGTTCAATTTTATGATTGATCTCCACGTGAGTTTTGTCATTTACTTGTTGAAAATTTGAAGTTGTTGGTTAAATCGAAATCCTTGACAGGAATCGATTAGTCCTAAGAAAAATGGCAGACAAGTAAGTGAGTATGAATTGGTACGACATTGCTATTTTTTTTGGCCATAAATGCCTTTCCAAATTCTATACAAATTTTTAAAATGAGATATGTAGTATATTATATAAACCTGAATATCCTTCTTCTTTACTCGTTGAAAATTGAAATTGTGGGTTAAATTGAAATCCTTGACAGGAATGGATTAGTTCTAAGAAAAATGGCAGACAAGTAAATTAAAGGGGCATGAATTTGTACGGCATTGCTATATTTTTGGGCAAAAATGTCTTTCCAAATTCTATAAATTTTTTTAAAATGAAGTATGTAGTATATAAAATAAACCTCTATATCTTTCTTCTTCTTTGAAAAATAAGATGCTTGGTTCATGGGTGAATGTACTGCTTTATCTTGTTCATTATGGAGAATTATTGTCTGCTTTTTCCCGTTAATATGTAAATTTTCGCTGTGTTCTACAAGTAACTATAATTTTAACTCTGACCTATTTTGATCATGTTTCAAATTTGTTTGTTGTGCATGCTTTGACAATGTGTTTAGGTTTTTTATTTCAAACTCTAAACACAAAACTATTATACTGTTGATTCCATGTAAATTAGTTTTTGAAAATAATAAGGGAAAGGAATGCCACTTCTTTCTGTCGGTTACAAGGATTTGATACCTCGGCCATATTTTTATAAACATCCCTTGCAATGGAGGCAATTACTGATAGCAATTTTATCATGGGTAATTCACTTATTTCTTTCATGAGTTGTCATGCAACGGTTGAGTTATAATCTGATAATTTACTTCTGTATAAGAGGCTGGTTATGAAATGAGGGATTAAGGATTCAGTTGAATTCAGCTAAAGCGAGGCTTGATGATATTTTACTTCCGAAATTTGATCTTCTAAAAGAGAATAACATGGTTCCTTATCTGAATCCTCTACAACAGCAACATATTTATTACATGAGTTTTTGGTTGTTTGTTCTTTTCTTGGTGTTGATTATACTAATTTGTTCTCAAAGCATGCAGTAAAGCGTGTTTAGATAATATTTTGAAGAGTAGGTAAATTACAAGTTTAATCAATTCCATGAGTGGGGTTTCAGCACAAAAACCAAGATTGCAGCAAACTAATGTTGCTCCTGTGATTGCAAGGAATTATTTCCGTGAGATGAAGTTATATAAACTAAGTAGAATATTGATTGCTACCATGTAGTGCCTATAATATTGATATTTGCTTGACATATTGACCCATATACTTCCAATCATTGTGGCAGTATGTTTCCTCTTCCTCCTTAACAATTGACTATTCATTATAGCCTCCTTCAAAGAATGGATACAATGAGTTTCTCAAATTACTAAACCAAAGATAAAATAAACCACACAAAGCATATATATAATAAACCAATAAAATAATGGAAAAAATAATTAAGAAAATATAATAAAAGAGCACGGTAAGTTCTCATATATTCTCGGAAAACAAGCTAAGGACCAAAGAAATAAGGGTTAGGTTTCTCTCAACATCATTTTTTCTCCTCATCCCTCATCATCACATCACCACCGTTTGATTGACATAATAAACAGTTATCTAATTTCATAATGAGTAAAATTAGAATTAGAATAAACATTATATAAAATTAAATAAATTTAAACTATTAAGACTTAATCTGGATAGTTTAATTTATTGTAGAATAATCTAATAAAATAATAAAAATGAAAGTATTCACAATTATTCAATTTTAACCATTCACTAGTAAGTCAACGGTGGTGATGGGATGTATACTAACCATGCAAAATAGTAAATACAAACCATTGATGTGCTCAAGTTTTAGGAATATCAAATATAGGTAGGTATCATGCATATATACATTGAAAAGGCAAGTGTAATACTAAACCGATATATATTGAAAATGCTTATGGAAGGCTAAACTATGACCCAAATAATCATCTTGAAAAGAAGAAAACTCTTTGAGATGTCAGATAGAAACTTCATAAGAAACTCTGCAGGATCAGAGGACTCAGCTATATATATGTTTCTTTCCAACAACATCATCAAGACAAGGCTCTTTCTGTAGTAAGCTTCAAAAGACTACTTTAATATTTTCTTGTTTTGCTCTTCACTAGTAAAAGCAACATATTCAGTCATTTTTTTAAGAGCTTCAGAAGGCTTGAACATTTCTATATTTTCCTTCCTTATTATCAGCGTCATCGTCCTGGTCCACCCGCACAGCCATGTCGAAAGTATCAAAATTAGAACCAACCATGATAAAGATTCACTCTATGGGAAACATAACTAATAAATAATTGATAAAACTACCTAAAAAAGTAAACTAAATGGAAATCAATGGTTGCCATGTTCTCTAATAGGAAAATCTCTCTGTTGACTTCTGGGATAGAGGAAGAATATCAATAGAATCATAGTGCTAAGAAGGATCTGTAAAGGGAGGGCTCTATAATGAGGCAAAAGAAGAGGCTCATCTAATAAGAAATCCAGATGATTGTGGCGGCTTCATTACCATTGAATTAATATTCCTCCAATGAAGCATATTCATAGCCAACATGTTGATAATCTTACTTTTCATTTTGAAGCCTCTCAACTCCTTCCACATTATTGTACTATTCCACACAAATGCTTACCATCAAGTTGCATCCACACAAATTTTTTTGTCATATAGTGTGAGACTGGGGAGTGAATCAATTCGGGTCAGGGGTTTTAAGGCTTAAGAAACAGATGAAAGTGGAGCTAATACTTTAATTTAAAGGTTTTGGGAAAGATTATAGGTAATGATTTGATGCTTGGTTAAGTTTCTTCAAAATCCCCAAATCCGTTCACTGTTCAATTATTGGGCTGTTCTTGGGTCTAAATTTAATTAAAGTTTGATTAAACATGGTTAGAAGTAGAATAGAGTTGATATATGGCAATGCATGTTTGATTTATGAAGGTTTCAAATTTTTCTTCTTCCCTGTCTCTGCTCAGCCGATTTCTTTGTTTGTGATGGTGGTAAGTGGTTATTAAATGAAGCTAAAGCAAGAATCAAATGAATATAAGATATTGCATGTCAAATTCTTGTGCGTAGAGAGGATTCAAAAATTCTGCCTCCCTTGTTCTCTATTCAGTTCAGTGAGGAGGAAGAAGAGTAATTGTGATTTTCAGAATTTTGTTCTTTTTCTTCCCTCTCTGTTCAGCCAATTTCTTGGCTTGTATGGCTGCAGTGGCTGATTGAATGAATTCAAGTTTTGGATAGAAGAAATGTATTACTTTTGCATGTTGAATTGTTTTGGGCTTTTGAGAATTCTGAAATTCCGGTGCTTGCTCTGCTAAAGTCAAATTGCTGCTCTATTATGGTCTGAATATGGTTCTGCTTGGTAGTGAAGTTTGATTTTGTGTTTTACCTTCTCTGTTTCAGTTGTTAATGAGGTTATTTGGAATTTAAAACTATACAAGAGCTTGTGGAAGTGAGGATAAATATATTTATCAAGGGAATAGTATGAACCTGAAATTTGATGTTTTGATTTTAAGATGTGGTGATGGGTTATGTTCATATGTGATTCTTGGCTCTGTTTTGTAATGTATTCAGTGATGAGAAAAGGTTAATAGTGATTTTGAACGTGATTGTTGTGTTGTTCGATTTCTGCTTTGCTTGGTCCGACTTTTCTAAAACGAAAGGAACTTTGGAATTAATGAAGGATGAGAAAATGTAAAGGAAGCATATAATGATTTAGTTCTTAAATAGATAAAAAAATGGATAGTAGAGGCTTGAAATTGGGTGCGCAAATCACTAATGGCTGGTAAGTGGCATTTTTAATTTTTAACTGATTTATGGTGAGGAAATTTGTATTAAAATGACTTTGAAATTCTGAATGTAAGGAATAAAGATTTGAATATATAGTTAGTTAACTTGGGAATGATGGCTGCAGGTTTTTAAGAAATGAAATAAAGGGAAATAAAGTATTGTTAGTTTCTATAGTGTGTATTGGTTCAGTTTAATTATTGATGTGTGAACCTATTCTTATAAAAAGCTTTTAAAGAATTACAAGTTGGGTTTACCTGAAATTAACCGGCCCAGAACCACTGCATTTCCTTACTATCCTGTTCGCATGGTTTTTTTCAATCTAAGCCATCCATTTGATCCAGCGGTCCATAACAAATCACTTCCCTCAGCCACGTCATTTTGTTTTTTCTAGGTTACACAAATTCCACAACCCATTTTCCTCAGGCACGTCATTTTTTTTCTAGGTTAATTTATTCTTTGCTCCCGCAGCGTGCCAAACTCATTGAATCAAAACTAGGGAAAGGTGAAAACTTGTTTCTCCTGCCACAGCAAAGTTCAAAGAGCGAGAGAGAGACGGCCGCTGCTGCACAGTTCGAAGAGAGTGTTTCTGAGAGACAGAACTTGACGATCCATTTGTGTATTAATTCTCTGTTGCAATTCGGCGGTGCTTTAAACATTCACTATATATCCCTAAGGTTTATACCACAATGAAAACAATCCCTGTGCTTATTAATTTGTCTATTGCAAGGTGTTTATTCGGCGGTGCTTATTAATAAAAGAAAAGGATTTCTCTGCTGTAGGGCTTACTATTCGGCAGTGCTTATTATGCTTCTTGTTTCTTTTTCGTTGTTGCTTAGTTTAAGAGCTGAAATTGTGTTCTTCAATTAAAGGGACGGAGTTAGCACAATCTTAAAGGCTGAAGGTATGATTTTTGTATGTTTTGTTATAGTAGGTTAGTTCAATGTTAAATCGCATCTAATTATGGTTGTAGAAACTACATTTACCCTGAAAAAGATGAATCATAGAAAAGCAAATAAACTAGTGTTAGATAGTTTGTGTTGGAAAATATTTATCTTGTACAATTGTATTTATCTCTCTTTAACCTTTGTTTTTCTTTATTTTTCCAGTTTCTGTCTCATTTTAATTATGTTAATGTTTTTCCTTTTTATGTGGTGTAGCTTTAAGTAATGGATACAAGTTTAACTCCAATACTTGGTCTTGAATTTGATGATCTAGAAGAGGCATGGCAATATTGGGTTCGTTATGGTGGAAGAATAGGATTCAATGTAAGAAAACATTATGGTAACAAGAGCAAGAAAGATAAATCTATTATCTATTACAAATATGTTTGTTCAAAAGATGGCGTTAAACAGTTAGATAAAAGAGATTCTCAATACAAGAATTCAAGACCAGAAACAAGAACAGGGTGTGAAGCCAAAATGATTGTTAAAAAGGTGAATGGAAGGTTTAGAGTTAGTAAGATATTTTTGGATCACAATCATCCATTGGAGCCTGAAGAAACAGTTCATATGTTACCATCACAAAGAAGATTACCAGATGCGTAAGCCCATGCTTCGCCGAAAATGTTGGAATTAAGCAAAAGGCATCTTATGATTTAATGAGTAAATATGCAGGAGGGAAGACTAATTTGGGGTATACCAAAGATGACATAAAGATATATCTAAGATCAAAAAGGCAACGGGAGATGGTCTATGGCGAAGCTGGGTATCTACTTCGCTATTTCCAAAAACAATTAATGAAAAATCCTTCATTTTATCATGCTTATCAAATGGATTTAGAAGAGCAAATAACTAATGTATTTTGGGCTGATGCACGTATGTTGATCGACTATGCTTGTTTTGGGGAAGTTATTTCTTTTGATACAACATACTCTACAAATCGTGAGGATAGACCGTTTGCTGTTTTCACAGGTTTCAACCATTACAGAGAAGTTGTTGTGTTTGGTGTTGCTTCATTATATGATGAGACTATTGATTCTTTTAAATGCCTTTTTTGGACTTTTTTGCAAGCACATAAGGAAACAATGCCATTAACCATATTTACTGACCAAGATGCTACAATGGCACGAGCTTTAGTAGAGGTAATGCCAAATGTGAAGCATGGTCTATGCACATTTCATATAAATAAAAATGCCATGAAACATCTTGGGAACTTGATGAAGGAAGATTCTGATCACTTTTTGGGTATGTTTGAGGAATCTTGGAAAGCATTATTAGCAAAATACAATGTTGAAGATAACTCGTGGTTGACGTCCATTTATAGTTTAAAAGAGAAATGGGCAATTTGTTATATGAAAAACTCGAGCACTCTTGGTATGAGAAGCACGCAACTTAGTGAAAGTATCAATTCATTTATAAAAAGTTCCACAGATCTTGACATGAATATCTATAAATTCTTAAAAACCTTTGAACAGGTTCTCATGGATAAACGATATAATGAATTGAAGAGTGATTTTAACTCAAGGCAGAAGTTGCCAAGGTTGCTTGTGAAGAGTTCACCTATGCTTCAACAAATTTCTCAAGTTTACACTCCACCAATTTTTAACATATTCCAGCAGGAGTATGACATACGAGATGCTACTTGTATAAAAGAGAAGAAAGAAAGAAAGATAGATGAAGATGATGAAGCTGCTGTGTTTGATTATGTGATTACAAGGGTTGATAAAAAAGGAGAGTGGAGATTGACATATGAGCCATCAAGAGATGATAGGGAGGTTAACATTACTTGTAGTTGTAAGAAATTTGAACATTGGGGGATATTATGTTGTCATGCGCTGAGAGTATTTAATGACCAAGATGTGAAGCTACTTCTGAGTAAATATATTTTTAACATTAGAGAAGAAGTCTCTCATTGAGCTTAACCAACTCATTCTAGATGCTCGTAACAAGCATAGGTTCTCTATTCTTCCCAATCCTCCTTCAACTTCTAAGGAAGACATGTCTAGGAAGGCTCAGGCAACTCCTGAGAACGAAGTTGTTTAATCATGATAAAAACAGACTATGACTTTACTTTTTCTTTGTACCATTCCGAATTAACAAGATATACCTCTTTCTTTTTTGAACATACCCTTTCCTTATTTTTGAATGACACGTTTTTTTCCCTTAACCTTGTTTATATTACCTGTTTTCAATTTTGTTTCGATACCTTTCAAATATAACTAAAAGATACTAGTTATTTTCTTTGGCAAATAAAAAGTGATGAAACCTACTGTTTACGAAAGGGGAATAAGAAGCATAGTTGTCCCTTGCCAAACCAGTACCCAAAACCAACAGCAACAACAATAATCATAGAATATCAATTGAAAAAAATTTCAATTTTTACCTATGTTTAGGGTTAAAAAGCAATTTTACCAACAGACTGTTGTCCAAGTTGCAGATGGCACAATTGACAATTGAAAGGGTTGGAAATACCAACGGACCTTTTAACCTGGGGCAGATTGGCCAACGCCGTTAAAGAGCAATTTTACCAATACTATTATTCAGGTTGCAGATGGCACAATTAACAATAAAAGGGTCTATACGACCAATTGACCTTTTAACTAGGGGCGGATTGGCCAATACCGTTTTATTTATGCAACCCGCCATTAGTTGTGTGACACATGACGTAATGATATCCACCTGGTTGCTTGGTGAATTCCACATGACAGACCTAATTTCACCCTCACCTACCCTCACATACCTTCACCCTTGACAACAGAGCCCTCACCATAACCATGGACAAAAGAACACCCGATGATGGCGGATGGCAACGGATGGCGGATACCCTCACACCCACCCTCCCTCACTTGCCTTTATACTCACCCTCACCCACACTCACATACCTTCACCCTTGACATAACCTTCACCAAAGCCATGGACGAAGAACACCTGAGGATGTTCAATGGACACTGGCCAGGATGTTCGATCAATTTGTCACCGGCCAAGATGTTTTCGGTGGGAGGGACAAATTGATCAAAATCCTGGCCAGTGTTCATTGAACATCCTCGAGTGTTTCTTGTCCGTCTCTATGGTAAGGGTTGAGGGTGGGTGAGCGTGAGGGTGTCCATCGTCTGTTACCGCCCCTATCCTCAGGTGTTCTTTCGTCCATGGTTATGGTGAGGGCTCTGCTGTCGAGTGTGAAGGTATGTGAGGGTGGGTGAGGGTGAAACTAGGTCTGCCATGTAGAATTCACCAAGCTACTAGGTGGACATTTTTACGTCATGTGTCGCACAACTAAGGCGGGTTGCATAAATAAAATGGTATTGCCCAATGCACCCTTGGTTAAAAGTTCCATTGGTGATATCGACCCTTTTAATTGTTATTTGTGCCATCTGCAACGTCAACAATAGTCTATTGGTAAAATTGCTCTTTAACCCATAAAAATTGTGGGCCCCAATTAAAATTGTGACAGACGTTTGGTATTTTTAACGGTGTTGGCCAATCTACCCCAGGTTAAAATGTCCATTGGTATTTCTCACGTTTGGGCTATTGTTGATTAAGCTCAGTGAGAGACTTCTTCTCACGATTCGGCTGATCGCTTCCTGGTATTCCTCCAGCAGTGGGGTTCTCTTGCTCAACAATGCCAAAGACAATTAATTTTGAAGGAGGAAGGAGGAAGTCTAGGAGTGGGTTCAGGTGATCTGGGAGAGAAAAGATTTTTTTTAAAAAAATAAAATTCTAAGCCTAGTTAGATTCCAAATTAGTAAAACTAATGGTGTCAGTGAAATTTCAGCAAAACATAACACGGTTATGGTCCTTTTTAAACTTTGGGGACTAACTATATAAACGGAAAATTACAAGGATAAAAACCTACACTATGAAAACAGGGACTAAAACTAAAATGAGGTCAAACTATAGGTAGGGGTGAGTAACGGGCGGGTACGGGGTGGCCCGTGGGTGTACCCGTTACCCGCCTGTTTATAATACACGGGTATGGGTTTGCCCATAGTTCGCCATAAATGCTACCGCAAGTGCATGGGTCAAGTTTTAACAGTATAGTTCAAGAAAAGGTTGTCGTTCCACTAGGACCACGTTAAAAGCATGTTCATTAATTTCATTATATTCAAAATTAGTAAAGGGCAATAGGCAAATGATTGGTTCAAATGTAGTTAACACAGAGGGCAATAAAAGTAACAAGAGATGGTATTGAATTCGAATTAATACAATGGGAAAAGCCTAAGTTTATTTATCCACTTTGTATTTCATGATACTTGAATACCCTCCTCTAATGATAATTAATGAGCATTAAGTTGATGTTTGAAGTCTTAAGCATTTGAATAACTCTCTCAAGCTTATCCAAACCTTAATTAACACTAATATTCATAATCTCTTACTACACATTATGTTAATTAGTCTTTCTAAACATGCCACTTCAATTTTACAAAACTTGGTTAATGAATTGATCTGTCACCTTCCTAAACACCTTGGGGTGCAAATGCAAAATTAAATATGACCAAGGATTGTACTAGTGGCTCTTTCCCGGATCATCTCTCAAGGAGCCTAATGAACTAACCTAAGCTAACTAAATGCATGAAAAGCTATAAAATTTTAGGGTTTTTGTGATTTTGATTAGGAAAACTAAGCTAAATATTTTGGGATTTTTGATTTATTAGAAAGGAAAATAAAATGATGTTGTAAAATTTATGAGATGAACATGAGTCTCTTGATGTATTGGACAACCTTCCTAGCTTCTAAAAGAATATGGGAGTTCTAATCCGAGTTCTAATGATAAAACCTAAGGCAATCGCTCTTAGTCCAGTTACCTAATTAACCAATTAACGTGACACATCGCTCATTCAATTAATTAATCAAACAACTGTTAATTTCCAACTCGGTAGTGAAGAATCATGATAAACATGCAAAGAGACTCTCGTTAGAAGTAAATCAAACCATCTAACGTTGGACCTAATGTCTAAACACACATACAATCGCACATGCATTCAACATATTCTAGAAACCCAAAGGAGATATAAATGAAGCATATCTATTGCATGATAACATGAAACATCACTAGGTTCATACACATAAAAGAACATCGCTTGATTACATGCATGACCGATAGAAATTCAAAGACAAATTGTTCCAAACACACATACATATACCAAAACACATGGAATTGAAATACATAGATGAGATTGGACAAGAAAAGAAACTAATAACTCCCCATTAAAGATGTTGAAGCTCCAGTTGCCTTCCTCCATCAATATCCCCACAAAGATGCCTAGCAACTCATGCTCTCAAAGCAACAGCCCCATATATTGAATTGATAGCCCCATGAGAGTGTAGTGGAAGGATGAATTCGGCCAAGAGAGAAGAGGAGAAGGGAGAGGACGAAATTTTTGAGAGAGGATGAGAGAGGAGTTCATTTGTGGCCTATATATAGCTCAAGAGGCAACCCAAAACCTTCCAAATTAGCCTAGGGTGTCCTATTCTTACTAGGATTAACAAATAGGAAATGTTTAAGGAAAGAATTATGGGATGAAAGAGGGATGTGTGAATAATTATGGAAATTCGGATTCCCCTCTCTATGGCACAAGAAACCAATCAAAAACTATCTAAAATGGCCTTCGGTTGCCTAATTTTGCCGCCTATAACATATAGGCAAGATTTGGGGAAGATCCAAGCACTTTCTCTCAAAAAATCCGATCAATCAATCAACTAATCCCATTGAAATAGGAAGTTTCCTATTCTTGTTGATTTTACCAATTAACAAAGATTAGAGGTCAATCCATTAGGCTCAATCAATCAATCCAATCTCCTAATTAGTAATTTCTTGTTGTGTAGAATTTCCTTTTTTGCAAAAGTTTTCTATTTTGCATTGTTCTTGCTTTGAACTTTATTCTTTGCACCTACAATGGAAATTTTAAGCACATGTGAAGTATTTCAAGTCCAGAAACAATAGATGCATGAGTTAAATGCCTAATATGCTCAAATTACAATGAAAATGCAATTAACCTCTAATCTTGGATCCTAAGTATAAAAGTGCTTAAATCCCCATTTAATAGCCTAAAACAAATGCTAATTTCCTATAATTAGTGGATAAAAACATGTA
This sequence comes from Mimosa bimucronata, assembly GCA_037074515.1. Taxonomy (NCBI): domain Eukaryota; kingdom Viridiplantae; phylum Streptophyta; class Magnoliopsida; order Fabales; family Fabaceae; genus Mimosa; species Mimosa bimucronata. Next base: position 13,352,932 of record CM073446.1, read on the forward strand.
ATAATCAAGTGCAATCATGAATATCTCTATATGATTAACAAACTCTCAATCCTAACTTGGAATTTTCAAGAAAAGTTTGAATTCAACCTAGTTCTATGCTTAATTAATGCTCTCTCAAGTCACTAATTATGCTAACAAGCTAAGTGTTGGCCACTGTTCGCCCTGCGCCGCAAGTGCACGGGTGGCGCCAAGTAATAAAATGATGAGTAGAGTATCGTTCCCACGAGGATTTGTCTAAAACCTGGTCAAACAATGATTATCACTCTCTCACCCAATTTGAGTGATACAAATGTAGAGTTTGAAAATGAAATAAGAAAATAAAATGAAAATAAAATTATAAACGGGTGATTCTCCAACCTCAAGGCTAAAGGGTCCTAAGATTATCTCTCCCCCTTGTATTTCTTAAAACTCGATTAACCTCCCCTCAAAGAAGCTCTCAACAACACCACGTGCTAATCTAGAGTTCATTGGGTACTCGTAAAAGCGCTCTCGCGTCAAGAACAAGTGTTTAGTTTTATTTAAGTTGCACAATCTCTTGCTACAAGTTAATAAAACCCAATTTTAATGCCCCAACCCTAATTTGACTGTGCAAGGCTAGCAAGTATATCTCTATCTTACCAGCAAAACCATCCATTCGTCATGCAAACTTCCGGTTCTTGCACTACTTTACCCAAGTTCTACACTCAACCTAGCTCTCTCGAGTCATAAATCAAGTGAACCCAACATCTAAATGGTGATCAAGCACTTAGAAGCATTAGGAACGGAGTAAAATAAGCACATAGATATCATTAATCTCAAATTAAGAGGAGGAATCAAGAATCAATACATACAAGGGTTCAAAATAATCCTAGAATCAAAGTATTTAGCTACTCATGTTCTACAACTCCAAGGGAGCATATATATACAACATTACAAACAGAATAAGAGAAGAGAATGAAGAAGGAAGAGATAAACCAAGAGGAGAAGCCCAAATCTCTTTGAAGCTCCAAGCCCAAGCCAAATCCCCACCAAGCTCCAAGCCCTAGCAGAGCAAAACACTCCCAAAATGTGCCCAGAAGTCGAAGAATAAGGGCTCACAACGAGGCCCTAGCTTTTATATCAGTTAAAACGAGCCCCTGTTCTGTCCAAAACGCGCGTCTGATACACAGTTCGCCGTGGGTTTCACCGCGTCGAGCCCACGGCGAAGTCCAAAATTCCAGAAATGAGGGGGGCTCGCCGTGACTTTCGCCGCGGCGAGATGACGGCGAGCTATCCAAAATGGGCAGAGGCAGATGCACTTCGCCGTGACTTCGCCGCGGCGAGGCCACGACGAAGTCTCGTTTATTCTGTGCTTTGCCTTTCTTTTCTTTATTCTTTGAGCTGCTTTGGCTTCTTCTTATTTTTGTTCACTTGGGAGCTTAGTGGAGGGCTGAAATCTCTTGTTTATTGCAACAGATTATTCCTACAAAATTTATATACAACAACATAAGAAACTAACTATAAAAACAATCAAAATCTATATAAATATACAATAATGTGCAACCGAAAATCAAATGAGCATTTTCCTATATTGAGTATCCAAAATGTATCAATGATTGAGTAAAACTCAAGGAAAATATACTCAAATAATCATGAATTTCTAGGAGTTATCACACCCCCAAACTTAGACTTTTACTCGTCCTCAAGTAAAACAAAATATGAGATGTTAGATTGATTAAGTATCCTCTTACTATGCATGCAGAGAATTTTCCTCATTAGTTGCTCAAGAAGATATATTCAATAGGAAAGCAATGGAATATGGAAGAATGCAAAACTCACACATTAAGAACAAACTTCCCAACAATTATTAAGTGTGTGTGTGCAGAGCCAGAGAACAATTCTTCAGCAGATGTCAAAAAGAAAATTGCAACATTTCAATATATATTAAGCTCTCTCAACATTCAAAACTTCATATGCCTACTCTCTTCCTCTCTCTCCACCAAAAGAATTTCTTACATAAATTCAAAATCAATGGGACTTGATAGGCTTGTAATGGGGCCAAGGGTTAGGCTCATAGAAAGAAAGGTATAAAGAGAATTCAAATATCTTGAGATAAATGACAATATGTAGCTCATCTTTCTTTTCTATACAAAATCCCCTTCCAAAATTCAAACCACTCCCCCAAACTTATCTCAAAATGTTGTATGTGCACTCCAAGTCTTATTGAAACTAAACTCTTTTTCTTTATTTTTTCTTTTATTTTATATACTTGCAATGACTTTGGAGTACAAACTATTGAACATCATGCACCACTTAGAGTCCCCACACCAATTTTTGTAGCAACCATCCAATACCTTCTACCAATGATTCATCAATTATCTCAAAATTCGGGTAGTTCATGGTTTTTTTTTCAAGTTGCTAAGGTTAAGGCCTATTATGGGTTCCAAAAAGAAAATTCATATGGTTTTTCATTATACGGCTCAAATAGGGTGCAAAAGGGAGTATATCATGGTTCGGCTTGAAAGGCTCAAACTCATTGAAAAGAATGCCCATATCATTTTCCAAACTCATGTAAAATCATTACAAAGCCTCAAGAGATTCCAAGATAGGTTCTAGAGTCTATCAGCTGAGAAAGAAAATATAAACTGAAATGCTACAACATCTCCAAACAAAGGCTGTCAAATAATTTCCAACTCAAGTGTACCAAAAATTCTACTTCATTTTATTTTTAAAAATGGTCAGCAAGCCAGTCTCAATAATGCAAATCCAGCATCCAAAAATATTAACCACAACTTCCTCTTAAACATATAATCTAAGCAACCATTATATCATTGGATCCCACATTTTAGTTCAGTGGATACTAAATCAATCTAAATCTAGCTCTAAGTTAAATGACAAGTAATCGTCCAAGTTTCCAAAATTGAGATTCATGTCAATGTTAACCAACAGTTTATCATCAATTCATTCAGTTCTAAGCAAATTGGAAATGCAAGATACTTCCCTGTAAATGCTCTTTGTGCTCCAAACTTGCTTTCCTTTGCCTCATGTAAAATTTGATGAAAAACCTTGAAAATGCTCAAAAGAGGTCACACCTACTAAAAAAAACAAACATGGAAAAATATTAAATTTTTAAAACTTGGGTTGCCTCCCAAGAAGCGCTAAGTTTATAGTCTTCAGCCAGACTTCCAATGCTACTGCTAATCATACGTATCAAAAACAAAAATCACCTTGTCTTCATTTCTCTTCAAAAGACAAGGCTTCCAAAATATTGGGAATTCATTTATACAAAAATTACATGACCCCTCAATCAAGAGTGATTTTAAGGTACATGATTCAATATAGCACATGGGAGGCTTCAATTTAATTATTTCAAAATTATCCCCATTAGCCCCCAAATACTTTGAAAACCCAATGAAATCTACTTGACTCCCATCAGTAGGAGTCAAGCTATCAGTAAGAGGATTTTGAACACAGATTGCAGGAAACTCAATGTTTCTCTCTCCCTCTTTCATTTCTAGCTCAAAATCACCCACAAAAGTATCACAAACCATTGAAAGCTCATTATCACTTCCCATATGCAATTGCTCACTTGAAATGACCTCTTCCCTATGAAAGTTTTGCTTTAAAGATTCAATGGAAGAAGCCAGTTCATTTGCCCTAGATGCTAAACTTTTAAGAGCTAATTCATGTTCATTTAATTTTTCTTTTGTCCAAGCTCTTATTTCATTTTGATTATCCAAAATACGCTAAAGCATCTCCTCAACTGTGGGCTTTTTCTCATGAATGGGAGTGATCTCTTCTACATGATTAGGTGATGTTTGAAAATATGATGCATGTGAAGGGAAAGAAGCATTTGGATCCCAAGGCAATACATGTTCATGATTCCAACTAGGATTAAAAGAATTATCATGCCAATTAGTTTGAACCCTAGCAAAATCATCCCCTACATAATCCAAGGTTGAGACATGGGGGCATTGTTCAATATAATGATTATCTCCACAAAAATTGCAACAAATGTACTCATATTGAGTTTCAAAAGCATTTGGGTCATAGCAAGAAGGTAGATAATCATTATCCTGTTCAAATCCACTACTTGCCCCATTAGTCCACCAGGGATAATCCATAAACAAAATTTAAAAGAAAATAATTAACAAACTAAAAAGATAAACAAAGAAAACAAATATACACATGGACACAAGAAAAGAAGCTACAAGAGAAAAACAAACACAAGAACAAATATATATACAAACTCAAGCTTAAGCTACTAGTGCTCTAACCAAGGTTGACCAAGGACGGTTTTAGGAAACAAATCCCAGGCAACGGCACCAAAAACTTGTTCGCCCTGCGCCGCAAGTGCACGGGTCGCGCCAAGTAATAAAGTAGTAAGTAAAGTATCGTTCCCACGAGGATTTGTCCAAAACCCGGTCAAACAATGATTATTACACTCTCGCCCAATTTGAGTGACACAAATGTAGAGTTTGAAAATGAAATAAGAAAATAAAATGAAAATAAAATTATAAACAGGTGATTCTCCAACCTCAAAGCTAAAGGGTCTTAAGATTATCTCTCCCCCTTGTATTTCTTAAAGCTCGATTAACCTCCCCTCAAAGAAGCTCTCAACAACACAACGTGCTAATCTAGGGTTCATTGGGTACTCGTAAAAGCGCTCTCGCGTCAAGAACAAGTGTTTAGTTTTATTTAAGTTGCACAATCTCTTGCTACAAGTTAATAAAACCCAATTTTAATGACCCAACCCTAATGTGACTTTGCAAGGTGTAACACCTAAATTTTAGTACTATATTATAGCATTTTAATTGATTTATAACCACTTTTTAATCATGAAAGCTCAAAAATACGAAAAATTTAAAACTTTTTCTTTCCAAAGTATTAAATCAAATTTCCTTTCTTTCAAATGAAATTTTCTGATAAATTGGATTATCTTTAAACTTTCAATAAAATAGAGTAGTTATTAAAACAATTAAAATAACTCTAATTATAACGCTTGGGGAGCCAGACCCCTTACATTATATTTACATATTCTTTAGATTATGTTCTATTTATCTATTTCCACTTCTCTTACTATAATAATATATTGGCGGGTTATCTCGATTGATAACCCTCTTACATGTGTATGTAGCTCTATTAATCCTTAAGGATATATATATACACATATACAATTATACATTAACTACTAGACAAGCTTCCCACTTGTCTTAATTATTTAAACATATAACATACACAGGCAAGTAGGTTCTTAAAGTAACTACCTACAGGGTATAAGACAAAGCAGGCATTCCTGCCCTTTCATACTACCTTACTTCTTTCCCAGCTAGCTACTCCCATTCTGGTATATTGAAAACGTTTTGGAAAACAGTGAGATTGGAAATCTCAATAGCAGTTTATTTCATATCATGTGTGCACTTATATATATACATATACATCAATTTCATAAACCTGTGCATATAATGAAAGCATATACCCCTTTTAAACCAATACCTGCAAGATTTTCCAATTATAGCCTCACGGCTACTCAATAACCCTCACGGTTATAGGAATTATATTGTAGCCCTCACAGCTACTCAATAACCCGCACGGTTATAGTAATTTAACTGTAGCCCTCACAGCTACTCAATAACCCTCACGGTTATAGGAATTTAACTGGCAAAGGGGGAGCGACCCACCTAGGCCTTGGAGTACTCCATAAATATCATCAATATCATATCATCAATATCATAACAGGAATAATGCTCATTTATTGCAACAGATTTTACAAAATTATATATATAAAACTATATAATGAATTAAACTATTACCTGAATACCAGAGCTATTTCCTGAATAAGATCCTTTACTTTCCACGGTCTTGGTGAACTCATACCAATATCAAAGCCTATCTACACATCATATTATAATAAGAGTAAGTTAATATATGTAATTCTATATTTATACTAAGCGTCTCTCTCTGTTCTTTTGTACTACCCTTCCTAATTTCTAATTATATTTTCAATCACAATCCGAACTCAATCACCAATTCAATTCTTCATTTCAATCCAATCTGAACATCAAATTAATCTCACAAAATTATAGAAAAATTAGCATCACTAATTCTAGATTTCCTTCACACTTTCAATTTCAACATCCACTTTCAATACTCATATCTTAATCAAATTGCCACAGAAAAAGAAAAATCTTATGAAAAGTCTAGCAAAAACACCACAATTGCACATTCAATTCCAATGGCCACAGCTTAGTCTTGAACCTCAAGGTTAAAAGGTGACTTTAGTCACTCCTTATAATTCTCGATTATATTTATACACACACACACGCATCCATACTTCAAAACAGTTCTTAAATTTTCTCTATCATCTCTTCAATACTTTAGTGAGATTATTTAAGGACATTCTTTCTTACTTATTTCAACCATTGCAAAAATCACTTTTTATTAATTCAACCCCAGTTATTTAATCTCCAAACATAATCAGCATATAAACACTTCAATAAAATTGGACCAATTCATATTTACCACTTTTCTTATCTATTGGATAGCTTTACCTATGTTAAACTCCTTGGCTTTATTTTAGGATATGTTCAAGATTTAAACTGTGTCCACTAACAAGTTAGATAACAATCACATCTATGATATTAAAACACAGGAATGTAACTAAGATCTTTAAAATTTATGAACTGATATACCAGAGATTTAATGATAAAACAACTACATTTCAAAGATATATCAACTCGTAGGCCTTATATAAATTTTCAGCTTCCAGACATTAATTCAACCCTCACTTAAGTGTCTCCAATCATGACAGATATATATACATACACACACATATATAAAATTTATTAAGCAGCAACACTACTTGTTTTCTTACTCATAAAAATTCTGTTACAGCCACTAATATGTACATGTACACTCATTACCAAAAGCTTAATCAAGTCTGTTCAGTTTTCTCCCAAAGAAACCACAATAACCAAAATGCTAAATGAATCCAAACCATAGTTCAAGCACCAAATGACTAAAACAGAATAGAATCAAAACCATAGTCGTAAAATCATCTCTTTCAATCCTCAAAAATATAACATTTTGCAATTCATTTAACAGAAATTACAGTTTACAATCTTTATTTACTTCTCTTAAATTCTTTAACAGTTTATCTTTAAAATCTGGAAATTTCCCAACGTCGTGATGACTTCTTATAGTATATCAATCAAATCTTTAGTTTAGAATATTAAAACATTCACAAAACAATAATTACAACCAGATTCCTTAGTTTCACTATATTGACTTGATGCAAACATATTTCAAAAATTATCATTCTTTTATAGAAATCCTTCGGGTGACATAGTCTGAACAACCTAGAGAATTTCAACTTCATGAGTATTGCCACACACCATTTTGGAACTTCAAACCCAATCTAATAATTTAGACTACTCCTTTCTCATTCCAATTGTGAAGTAACGTTCCTTTCTTTTTTTTTTTTACTTTCAGTCTTATTCATAAAATTTACCCCTTCAATAAAATACACAATCTCACCAAATAAATTTCATTCTTTATTCCAGAAACTAGATTACTTTAACAACGGTAACTTTAACTCATTATCTTAAAGTGATCACTACCTTTAACCAAGAACCATATCTAAATCATAATTAAACCTCATAGAACTTAAACATTACTTCTTTCCTGATTCAAGAATAGTTTCTCAAGCATTTAATCTTCCTTAAACCTTAATATTCCACTTCCTAACAGTATTTAAGCATAACCAACTCTTATCAGCAACTTGCAACTTAAACAAAAAGGATTCTTTGGATCATCAAACCCTGTTTCGATTACTTAAGAAACATTATAGCTTACTGTCTAACCGAACAAGGAAGAATTAAATGGAAAACTTCTCATTCAGAGAAGAAATCAAACATGCAGTGACCATATCACCCTCTGAATCAACAACCATCTAGCTCCACCAAACTATCCCAACTCATGTGAAATTTAAATCACAGCTATTTGAAATCTACACACAGAATAATATGAAATGAAAACAGAGCAGAACACGGTTCCATCTAGAATCATCATCAACCAACATAATCTACATGAAAATGTCCTAACATGGTCAATATACTAATTAACTCGGATTCAAGCTGAAAATCGAAGGACCCCTTCTGTGAACAAAAACAAAGAACCAGAGAAATCCGAAACAAATCAACCTCCATTCAAAAAATCACTTCTGAAAAGCTTTAAATTAAAGCTTAAGCTTTCCTTTCATCAGTTTAGAATCTTCAAAAACTCCAACCCATTCGAGACCCACTCTCAGAAACGATGTTAAACCGGGAAATAGAGGGTAGAAATGGAAAGAGGAGACTCACCTAAGCTAGAACCCGGTCTTGCATGTACGATCGGAGCTCAACACCTATGCCGGCAAAGCTCCGAAGTTCCGGCGCTCTCTCTTTCTCTCACTCTCGCACTGGTTCCCGGAAGAAGAAGAAATGAAAGACGATGGTGATGGTGATACGATGGAGGAGGAGATGAAGGAGTATATATTAATTTTAATTAAGTAATTTTACCATTTTGTCCTTCAGACTATTACTTAAGATATTTTCCAATTAGGGATAGATATGATCATTTTCATTTTCTCTTTTTCATTATGCCCTTATTTGCAAAATTAAATTACTATTTCCTTTCCAATTTAATCTGAATTAAGTCCCAAAATAATCCCTCTAGATATGCTTTAATTTCCAAATTCATTTGTAAGACTTTTTAAATAACAAACAATACCTCAAGGTTCTAAATATTCCCTTATTTAAATTAATCTTCTAACTATTTTTCCTCAATAAATAAAGAAATTAAGTCTTAGAAATTATTAAAAATACATATGACCTCATAAATTTATTTATAAGGCTTTTTAATTCCTAAATGACTTCCCAATACTTTAAATAAATCCTTATTTCCTATTTTCTAAAATTTGGGGTGTTACACAAGGCTAGCAAGTATATCTCTATCTTACCAACAAAACCATCCATTCGTCAAGCAAACTTCCGGTTCTTGCACTATTTTACCCAAGTTCTACACTCAACCTAGCTCTCTCGAGTCATAAATCAAGCGAACCCAACATCTAAATGGTGATCAAGCACTTAGAAGCATTAAGAACGGAGTAAAATAAGCACATAGATATCATTAATCACAAATTGAGAGGAGGAATCAAGAATCAATACATACAGGGGTTCAAAATAATCCTAGAATCAAAGTATTTAGCTACTCATGTTCTACAACTCCAATGGAGCATATATATACAACATTACAACAGAACAAGAGAAGAGAATGAAGAAGGAAGAGATAAACCAAGAGGAGAAACCCAAATCTCTTTGAAGCTCCAAGCCCAAGCCAAATCCCCACCAAGCTCCAAGCCCTAGCAGAGCAAAACACTCCCAAAATATGCCCAGAAGTCGAAGAATGAGGGCTCACAACGAGGCCCTAGCTTTTATAACAATTAAAACGCGCCCCTGTTCTGTCCAAAACGCGCGTCTGATAGGCAGTTCGCCGGGCGAGCCCACGGCGAAGTCCAAAATTCCAGAAATGAGGGGGGCTCGCCGTGTCCAAAATGGGCAGAGGCAGATGCACTTCGCAGTGACTTCGCCGCGGCGAAGGCTCGTTTATTCTGTGCTTTGCCTTTCTTTTCTTTATTCTTTGAGCTGCTTTGGCTTCTTCTTATTTTTGTTCACTTGGGAGCTTGGTGGAGGGCTGAAATCTCTTGTTTATTGCAACAGATTATTCCTACAAAATTTATATACAACAACATAAGAAACTAACTATAAAAACAATCAAAATCTATATAAATATACAATAATATGCAACCGAAAATCAAATGAGCATTTTCCTATATTGAGTATCCAAAATGTATCAATGATTGAGTAAAACTCAAGGAAAATATACTCAAATAATCATGAATTTCTAGGAGTTAACAGCCACTACTTAGGAAGAAAATGAAACACAAGTTAAATTCACAACATCATACTCATTAATCATCAAAAGAGAGAAGGGATTCAAGTATCAATCCAAACAAAGCTTCTAAATAAACCTAGAATTGGAAGTTTAGCTACACATGAAGAAAGAAATCTCAACAAGCATCTTCAAATACATCACAAAGTTCAGAAATAAACAAGAGAAAGCAAGAGGAAAAGAGAGGAGAAGAGAAGCAACCTCAAGAAATCCTTCTTCAAGCTCAAAGATTCACTTCTCCAAGACTCCCAAATCCTTCCCCAAGATCTCTCTTGCTCTTTTGCAGTGTTTTCCAGCCTCCAAACTCGTCCCCAGGTGTTCTGCTAAAAAATCGGCCAACCCTAACTTTTCTCCAATTCCTTTTTATGTTTCAGACCCCAAAACACGCAGCAGAACTGACGCGTTATCACTGTAGCCAGAAAGTGTTCTCACTGCAGCCAGGCAGACAGAGAGAAGGGGTCGCTGGAATAGATATCTCTCACTGCAGCCAGCAAAGGTTCTCGCTGCAGCCAGGCAGACAGAGAGGAAGCTCCAATTTTCCCTATGGTTCACTGCACCCAGTAAAGGTTCTCACTGCAGCCAGAAGTTCAATCGTGCCTCCCTTAATTCTTGCTCTGCTATGCATTACTCTTCGCTCCCCTTTTTTCTTCACTCTTAATTTCTTCTTCTTTTTCCTACAAAATAGGGAGGAACATTATCAATTCTACACAAAATATTTGTGGTGAGAGGAATTCACACAATTTCACACGATGTTCTTGTTTTACAAGCACATTATCAAACATATATGAGATTGAAACATGTGAAAAAACTGTGAAATTTCTAAAGGTTAACACCCCCAAACTTGAACTTTTGCTTGTCCTCAAGCAAAGCTGTACAACATGATTCATGTAATTGCATTTGAGTCCTCAAAATGTTCTTCTTAATGCAAATAGTAGAAATACACAATTCACATGTGACTTATCATGCTTCACAATATTGAAATGCACTTTATTGAATTCCTTGAAATTGTGTGATTTAGAATCCAAAGTTGAGAATGATTTGAAAACTCTTATTTTCAGAAATTAGTGAGAATTTGAATCACATACACATATTCAATTAGACCCACTCATCCTCATCTCACTTTCTCCCCTTAGATTTCTCATCACAAAGACTCAGAAGTTACTTTTCCCTGTTGCTCATTTGATTTCTTTTCAATCTCCCCCAAACTTAGAGTTTGTACCAATCATAACTTCTTGGGGCATGAATCCTTTTTTTTTAGTTAATCATCATTCAATTTTTTTTTGATCTTGAGCTATTGTAATTAACCTTTTTACGCGACCTTGCACATGGGTGGTGCAACACCGGTTACTCAGTTATTCCAACAATTGCATCAAGAGGCTTTTGCCCAACTCATAACCCTTTTTAACTTAACCGTTTGACGCGAGTGCCAACATTGGTAAATGAAGTGCCCCCGTGTTTGCCGTCAAGCGTTAACCACAAGCGCACGGATCGCAAGTAGTATAAAATATCGTTCCCATGGGGATTTGGACTAAAATCTTTGACCAAGCAAAAGACTAAGTGATTTCAATAAAGTTGAACTAAGAAAATATTTTTGGTTTGTGTAAAGAAATTTTGAAAATCTATTTCTAAAAACTAGAAAGTGATAAAAACAATGGTTCTTTTGACTTTAAGGATTAAATGGGGTCTAGGATTATTTATCCCCTTTACATTTCATAAGACATGAAAGACTTCCTCTCAAATGGTATTTCCATGAATATATGTGTTTGTCTAGGGTTCATATGCACTTAACTAAGCTCTTTCAAGTCAAAATCAAGTTTATCTTTTCATTAAAATGCACAATCTCTTGCTACAAATAATGAAAATCCCCTTTGAAAGCAAACCCTAATGTGACAATGCAAGGTTAGCAAAGATATCTCTATTTTACCAACAAACTTTCCATTTATCATGTAAACTTCAAGTCAAGCATGATTTTAACCAAGTTCTACACATGGATAAGCTCTCTCAAGTCAAACCCACATGAACAAATCAATCTAAATGATGGCCAAACACTTAGAAGCATGAAGAGAAGGATAAAATCAACACATATATATCATTTAATACCAAAAGAGAGGAAGAATCAAGTCTTAGTCCATACAAAGGTTCAAAATAATCCTAGAATAGAAGTTTAGCCACTCATGGAGTGAAAACAACAAATCTGGAAAATATACAAAGCCATGGCAGAAATTTCAGTGAAGAAAGAGAGAAGAACAAGAAAAACCAAGGGAAATGAGGTTGAATCTCTTCAAATCTTGGATCTCCACTTGAATCTCCTTGCAAATCCTCAAGCCCTAGCTCCCAAGAGGTCCCCAAAGAAAGCCCAAGTCAAAAAGATGTGTTTTAGTGTGAGTTTTGGGTGTTTTTAAATCCTATTTTCGAGCAGAAAATTTTCACTGTGCAGTCTGTCAGCAGCTTTGGCCGCGGCCAAGAATTTTGCCTGCACTGGTTGGCCGCGGCCAATAACTCTCTGCCTGGAATTTTTCAAGATTTGGCTGTGGTCAGGAATTTTGCCTGTGCTTTTGGCTGTGGCTAATAACTTTCTGCCTGCTACTTTTTCAGCTTTCTTGGTTGCTTTGAATCTTTTTTTCTACTTCTTGCTCCTTGATTTTAGCTTCAAATACAACTCAAATGTGGCTTAATTAATTGGCTTCACCCACCTAACAAGCAATCAAATCTACAAAATCCAAAGTTGATAAAAAGAGGGTAACATATATACATTTAAATCAAGAATTCAATGACTTTAACCCAAATATCAACTTGGCACATTTTCCTATCATATCTACACCAAAATGCATCTAAATTCAACCAAAAAGTTGTATGAACTATAGGAAAATGTGCTAAAATGGCATGAATTTCATGAGGTTAACACCTCGATTACTAAGTTAGGTGTTTAGGCCAGCGGAGTTGTTACAATTTCTTCATTAATACTTTGAAATCCCATGACAATCCACTAAGGTTTGAAACTTTGCAAAGATGCCTTTGAATAGATGTAATTACAAATGTGTATGCAAAACAAACTGCCACTTATTTCTTACTAAAAAGAATTTTCAAATCTTCCTTGATTTTTTCCATGCTTCCTCTTTGTTCAAAAAGTTCAAGAAACTCATAAAATGCCAAACCAACATCAAGATTCATTCTAAACTACTTGTGAATTATATTTTCTACTAGATTACAAGTTGAACAATTTAATCCCAATCATTGGAATCTATGCAATCAATAAGGTCAAGCTTTTCATACTACAGATAAAAATTCAAACTTGTGAAATTCACACATTTCAAAGAGGGGGAAGTTCTCAAAGGAAATTTTTTTTGAAAAAGCTTGCTCACTCCCCCAAACTTAAATGGGACAATGTCCCCATTGTCATTGGACCGTCAGTATTCCATATAATCTCCTATGCAATACATAATCAATCAAACAAGAAGGAGTAGAGCTGTCAGTAGCTCTAAAAGATGCAACACACAGAGCTCAAATATTCAGAGATATAGCAAAATGAAACAGAAGGCCATCTGTAGCCTTAAGAAGTGTCACTACACATCAATGATCCAGTCAAACAAGTGAAGTATCAAAAGGAACCATCAATAGTTCCTAAATATGAGCAAAGGGCCATAGGGACACCAAGTTACCAAAATATCAGCTATCAAAAGCTACAAAGAGGTGCCAGACATCCAAAAAATACTACAAGTTACATCTAGTAAAGTCAAACTAAACAGGGTCAGATCACAAGCATACAACACAAACAGTCAAGCATTATCAATAAAATCACCATCAACAGCCGCTCTCGAAGTAATCACACTGGGATCCTCAATCATGAAAGCAGTATCCTCATCCTCCTCAGAATAATCATCCTCCTCAGTCTCATCCTCATCCTCCTCAGTCTCCTTAGGGTTTTGTACAACTTTATCCAAGATTACATCAACAACATTTCTCTTCTTGGTATCATCCTCTTCAACCACAATGTCGTCATCAACTTGCTTATCCTCATTAACTTCAAATGTCTTGGGCTCTTGAATCACTTGACGTTTCTTGGTTGGTAAAGAGGAGTTATCCACAATCATACCACTCCTCAAAGTGATTGCTAGACATTCTTCCTTACCTTCCCTTTTGGATTAGGAACAGTATTACTTGGTAGCCCTTGTCTCATCAATGTGTTGACTTGAGAAGCCAATTGACCCATATGCACTTCAAGGTTCTTGATAGCTATGTCATGAAGGGAAGTTTTGCTGTTGGTTGCCTCTTGGTTGGCAAGTATTTGAGAAAGCAACTTTTCAATTTTTGACTCATTAAGCGGCTTTTGTTGGGGTGACACAAATTCGAGAGGTGCCAGTGGTCGGTATGAAGATGAAGAAGCTTGAGGTGGGTTAAGACTTGGATCACTTTTCCATGACATATTTAGATGGTTTCTCTATCCTTGGTTGTAAGTGTTGGAGTAGGGATTTCCTTGAGGGGCCTTATTAGAATAGTTCATGTAGTTGAGCGATTCCATGGTATAGTGGCAATCTTATGAAGGATAATCCTCTCCATAATTCTCACAGGATTAAATGAAGCTCTGAAGTGTATGTACACCTTTAGGTAAATGAGTCTCTATGTTCGATTGAAAATTTTTGAATTTCTTTGTCAAAGCTTCAAGTTGAACACTGATTGCACTATTATCACTAGAGATGTTGTGGTATTGCATTGTGTTGGCAGCCAAGTTCTCAAACAATTATTGGATTTTTGAAGTTCTCAACTTTGTAATTTTTTCCCTAGCCACTGTCATTTTTGTGGCTTCATTCAAGCCCTTTTGAAAAGCAGCAAGTAGAACAAATGTATGCTGACCATGGCTAGGACAATTCCTCCACATATCCTTAAAACGCTCCCATGCTTCATAGAATGTCTCACCGGGCTCTTGCTAGAAGGTGAGGAGTTCACCTCTTTGGATAGCCCTCAAATCAGTGAAAAGAAACTAGGCCTTGAACTTAGTTGCCAAAGTATCCCAATTAGTGATGGAATTTGCCGGAAGGGAATTGAGCCAAACAAGTGCCTTACCCCTAGAGACATGGGGAATAGGCGAAGACGAAATGCATCCGCAAAAACTCCTTGATGATTGAAATTGCAACACATCTGATCAAACTTGGTGAGGTACTCGACTGGGTCTTCAATCTTGTTACCATTAAAGGTACCCATAAGTTGGAGCATCGGAATCATCACCAGTTTAACATCAAAGTTCCTTGCAATGATGTCCGGGAGTCTAATACTAGAGGAATAAGTGATTTCCTCTCGTGCTAAGAACTCCTCCATAGAGATATCTTCATCTTCCATAACTTGACCAGCCATTTCGGGTTGAATGGGTGGTTCTTGCACAGGTTGTCAAATTGGTTCCTTCGGTTGAGTAGGTGGTTCCAATAGTAGTGGTTGGTGTGGATCTAGATCAAGAGCCACCTCCAAATCTCGTTGCATGCAGTTGGAGCAAGTACCTACAAACAAAAGAGGATCCCACGAGTATCAAACTTATCATAATAGTTTAAATAAAGTAACTTAAGCAATGCTATCTCTAACTAGACAAGTGAGTAGAAATAACACAGTTCAAGCTACCAAAAGACAAGAAAGAAAAAGCCCAAAAATAATTAAGCTCACAATGTACCCAATGAACTCTTAAGTGACTTAAAGCACAATCCTCGGTGGCGGCACCATAAACTTGTTCGCCATAAATGCTATCACAAGTGTACGGGTCAAGTTTTAATAGTATAGTTCAAGAAAAGGTTGTCGTTCCAATAGGACCGCGTTAAAAGCAAGTTCATTAAGTTCATTATTTTCAAAATTAGCAATGGGCAATAGGCAAATGATTAGTTCAAATGTAGTTAACACAAAGGGCAATGAAAATAACAAGAGATGGTATTGAATTTGAATTAACACAATGAGAAAAGCCTATGTTTATTTATCCACTTTGTATTTCATGATATTTGAATACCCTCCTCTAATGATAATTAATGAGCATTAAGTTGATGTTTGAAGTCTTAAGCATTTGAATAACTCTCTCAAGCTTATCCAAACCTTAATTAACATTAATATGCAAAATCTCTTACTACACATTATGGTAAATAGTCTTTCTAAACATCCCACTTCAATTTTACCAAACTTGGTTAATGAATATCTCTATCTCATTAACAAACTCTCAATCCCAACTTGGAATTTTCAAGACAAGTTTGAATCTAACATAGTTTTATGCTTAATTAATGCTCTCTCAAGCCACTAATTATGCTAACAATCTAAGTGATGGCCACCACTTAGGAAGAAAATGAAACACAAGTTAAATTCAAACATCATACTCATTAATCATCAAAAGAGAGAGGAATTCAAGTATCAATCCATACAAAGCTTCTAAATAAACCTAGAATTGGAAGTTTAGCTACACATGAAGAAAGAAATATCAACAAGCATCTTCAAATACATCACAAAGTTCATAAATAAACAAGAGAAAGCAAGAGGAAAAGAGAGGAGAAGAGAAGCAACCACATGAAATCCTTCTTCAAGCTCAAAGATTCACTTCTCCAAGACTCCCAAATTCTTCCCCAAGCTCTCTCTCTTTTGAAGTGTTTTCCAGCCTCCAAACTCATCCCCAGGTGTTCTGCTCAAAAATTGACCAACCCTAACTTTTCTCCAATCCTTTTTGTGTTTCAGACCCCAAAACACGCAGCAGAATTGACGCGTTATCACTGTAGCCAGAAAGTGTTCTCACTGCAGCCAGGCAGACAGAGAGAAGGGGTCGCTGGAATAGATATCTCGCTACAGCTAGGCAGACAGAGAGGAGAGCTCGCTGGAAGGGGTATCTCGCTACAGCTAGCAAAGGTTCTCACTGCAGCTCGCCAGGCAAAGAAGAAGCTCCAATTTTCCTTATGGTTCGTTGCAGCCAGCAAAGGTTCTTGCTGCAGTCTGAAGTTCAATCATGCCCCTCTTAATTCTTGCTCTACTATGCATTGCTCTTCGCTCCCCTTTTTTCTTCACTCTTAATTTCTTCTCCTTTTTCATACAAAATAGGGAGGGACATCATCAATTCTACACAATTTTTGTGGTGAGAGGAATTCACGCAATTTCACATAATGTTCTTGTTTTACAAGCATACTATCAAAATTATATGAGCATGAAACATGTGAAAAATGTGTGAAACGTGTGAATTTTCTAAAGGTTAACACCCGTACCCATGTTTTAGCTTGTTTTGCCCGTTATCAAATGGACCAGACATATACAGGCTAAACGGGCAGGTGGCCCATTTAGCCCGTATATGTCATAATTAAAAAAAACTGCGTGCCCCCAAACAATTTGATTCCATATCACCAAAGGAAACAATTCCATCCCAACTTTCTTAAATGTATCCATCAAAGTCATATTCAGAAAGCAGGAATGAGTTTCCAATTTCCAATCGTAATCAAAATAGGGAAAATTCCATGACACACAACAAAATGAGAGGTTAGAACAATAAAACCACTTGCTCGCCCAAAGGAATAGCGATGCGACAATCACAACTGTGGCTACCTTTAACACAGTGAACCCTCCAAACACCATTAATGGTAATAAAAGCGGTATCCAAATAAAAATCGGAGTAGAGCTCAACCTCATTCATGTGAAGTAGAATGAGCGCCGGCGGTTCGCACCTACCGTGCATGTGGGGCTGATAGCTCGGCATATCCGGGTTATCGACAATTACGGGATCGTAGATGAAGGCATAAACCATGGGAAAGGAGGGAAGAAAAATGTGGAAGGATTTGTCCATGGAGGTAGGGGCTTAGGTGGCGAAAATATACACGGCGAGCAAGCTTGAGGCCGTCTTCAATGAGAAATCGAGAGCTGAGACTAAGAGAAATCGAGTGTGAGAGGGTTTGAGAGATCAGAGATTAGGGTTTGAGAGTAAAGTAAGAGCTGGTCAGTCGAGGCGAGCTGTCAAGGACACAAGGGAGTGAACTTGGCTTGGTAAACTGAGGACTGAGGAGAGGTTTTTTTATTTTAAAAAAGTATGTATATACGGGAATGGGCGGGTCACGGGTAGCCTGTGACTACACCTGTACCCATCCGTACCCACATACAATAAACGGGCGAACCCCGTCCATTTATTTCACGAGCCCAAAATAGACGGGCCAGCATGGGCAAATTTACGGGCTTGGCGGGCGGGGCCCGCGAGCTGCAGGCACTTTGCTCAGGCCTAAATATAGGGACCAAACATTATATTAACCCTAAAATTTAGTTAATGTTTACTTAAAAATTAAAACTAACATCTTTATCTTTGAATTGAATTGTTAATAACGAATATATATTTGATTAAATATATTTATAAATTTAATTTAAAAATTTTTTGTTGAGGAATATAGTTTTGATGAAATATATTCACAAATCTAACAATATGATACGGTCAAAATTATATCCAACTGATCTATTGGTTGCAATAAAATAATTGGTACTGGAAAAGGCTTATAATATTACACGAAAGGTAGACATATTTTACAAAATTATTATTAAAAAATGAACTTATGAAAAATAAATAAGTAAACGGAAACCAAAAAAACTTGACCAAAGATATCTAAAACTAAAAAGATAAAAATATTTTTTTTTCTAAAGATATCTTGTGAAATAAAAAAAAATAGTTTTTGAAAATTTGAAATTTGAATTGAAATTGAGATAGAATCAGACACATTATCTAACAAACAAAAAAATATCCTGCTAACTTCCCAATCAGAAGATCTTGTTTCATTATTCACTTAAAAAGAAAATGCCAATCAAATCTTATATTTAAGAAGGGGCAGTTTTTTTAAGCTTATGGCATTTATCTTTTTCCGTTTTATTTTTGCTTGCATACTTTTTTTCCGTTCATCGATATTTTGCATTCTGATCTTTCTAATTATGTTAGTTATAAATATATGTGGTTCTCTTCCTAAAAGCAAGAACTATCTAATCAGCACATTATCTCATCAAATTTAAACACGGATAGTCGCATTTTGATGAAGCTTTAAAGGCACTAACAAATTATTTTCTTCTCTCGAAAACAAGAGAATGAATTCACCAAGCTTTGATTCCAACAAAGAAAAAGAAAACAACATGACTGAACAAGATTCAAGAGACGCAATATTTTTGCAGAGGGTGATATCAAAAGGTGATAATCAGAAAGAGTGGATTAATCCTTTTTCTGAGGGCCGGTGTGAATACATAGGAACCCGACCTAATGCTTCCTACCGGCAACAGTACCTCAGACTCTACAATCCTATAAAGACAAGCAACAAGAAAGAAACTCCAAAAAAGGGAAGAAAAGCAACATATGTGAACAAGATTCAAGAGACGCAACTTTTCTTAAAAAGACTAAAATCAAAAAAACATAATAACTCTGAGAGCCTATCTGAACACTTAGGAACCCGACCTGATGTTCCACACAGGCAACAACAACAATTATTCCTCAGACTCTACAATCCTACGAAAACAAACAATGAGAACAAAAGACGACAAAAACGAAAAGGAAGCAACATGTGCGAACAAGATTCAAGAGACGCAATTTTTCTAAAGAGTGTGATATCAGAAAAAGAGAATAAGAAAGGGTTGATTTCTCCTTTTTCTGAAGGCGAATATGAATACTTAGGGACACGACCTAATGCTTCATATAGGCAACAATACCTCAGGCTTTACAACCCTATGGAGACCAAGAACAAAAAAGAAGCTCAACAAAATATTACACGTCGATTTAAGAAGTGGTTTGTCAAAACTTTCCTACACGACAAGGATCATCCCACCAACATTGGATCATGATTATTCTTCCCCAAGTTCCATTATATGCAGTTGTGAATATAAGTCATTTATGTGTGTATGTAACTTCATCAACTGTTTTTATTTATTTTTTTATTCAAAACTGGTGTAATTCTATTGCAATTTTTATTCATGTGAATCTTGACGTTTAGAATTTTTCCTTTTTATAATCTTCTTGGTGATGAAATAATATAACTTTAGTTTCACTTGAATTACTTTGAGATGTTTGACATTATTGAACCAACATAAGATGGTTTACTTGGAAGCAAACCAAAATTAATTTTATTAAAATTAAAATAGGTAATACCAAGGACGGTAACTTTTTGTATGGTTTGGAAGAATAAAATAAAATAGGTTAAAGAAATAGTTGAGGTTAAATAAAGTATTAACTTTCTATTCAACTTGGCTTACTTTAATATTTTATTAAAGAAAGGGTTATTTTGGTTTTTTAAAACCATTGAAAAATTTCTAATCAAACCTAGAGGCCTAATAATGGATTTGTTAAAATTGAAGGCCTGAATTCAGATTAAAATATATTTAAATCGGATTTGACTAGAAATTTTCGGGACCAACGAGATATGCTGCCTGGATCAATGGTACCCAAACCAAAATTAGAATCACGAGGTTTTTTCAACTTAAATATTGATTTATCCTGTTTCATGCTTTTAATTAATTTTTCCCAATCTAAATATTTATTTCTTCCTTTTATTTTTTTAAATTAAGTTGATTTTTTTTATTTTATTCAATTATTAATATTTTGATTAGTTAAAATCCAAAATTGTTGGAATAAATGGTTGTTGAAAGATTGATATCATATTTACAAATAGGCATATAATTGAATTTTCTTTTCAATTGATATTCTATATGATTATTGTTGTTACCGTTGGTTTTGGATACTGGTTTTTGGCAAGGGACAACTATGCTTCTTACTCCCCTTTATTAAACAGTAGGTTTCATCACTTTTTGTTTGCCAAAGAAAATAACTATCCTTCAGTTATATTTGAAAGGTATCGCAACAAAATTGAAAACAGGTAATATAAACAAGGTTAAGGGAGAAAAGAATGTGTCATTCAAAAATAAGGAAAGGGTATGTTCAAAAAAGAAAGAGGTATATCTTGTTAAGCAGTAACGGTACAGAGAAAAAGTAAAGTCATAGTCTGTTTTTATCTTCATTATACAATTTCTTTCTCTATTTATGATCACATATTTTAGTCGAAATCATTAATAAAATTAAAAGATATTATAAAACATCAGAAATTCATTTTTTTAATAAACATTTATCTTTAAATAAATCTCAGCAGTATTTTCTAATTTATTCATCATCTTTATACTAAATCTTTAATTTATTTTATTACAATCTTTCTAGCAATCAGTAGTAACCTATTTAATGTGTTTCATAAATCTAGATAAAATTTAATTAACGTTTACTTAAAAAACTAACAGCTTTATCTTTGAATTGAATTTGTTAATAACGAATATATATATTGGATGAAAAATATTTATAAATTTAATTTAAAATATTTTGTTGAGGAATATAGATTTGATGAAATATATTCATAAACCTAACAATATAGTTCGCTCAAAACTATATCGAACTGATCCATTGGTTGAATAAAATAATTGGTACGGGAAAAGGCTTATAATATTACACGAAATGTAGACATATTTTACAAAATAATTATTAAAAAATGAACTTTTGAAAAATAAATAAGTAAACGGAAACAAAAAAAAACTTGACCAAAGATAACTAAAACTAAAAAGATAAAAATATTTTTTTTTCTAAAGATATCTTGTGAAATAAGAAAAAATAGTTTTTAAAAATTTGAATTTAAATCAGGCCAAAAAAATGAATTTCAATTCAGATAGAATCAGACACGTTATCTAACAAACAAAAAAATTCCCTCCTAACTTCCCAATGAGAAGATCTTGTTTCATTATTCACCAAAAAAGAAAATCTTGTTTGATTGGATTTGTTTATGCGTGTAATATTTTTTAAATATTTTTAAAACATAAAAAAAACTAAATAAATTACTTTTGTACCTATGTTAAGATTAAGTGATTTATTTGATTCTTTAATAAATAAATGCCAATCAAATCTTATATTCAAGAAAGAGCAGTTCTTTTAAGCTTCTTTTTTTTGTTTTGGATCTGTAAGTTCTTTTAAGCTTATGGCATTAGTTTAAAATATTTTCTAAATAAAAATTAAATACCAGGAAGCCTATCCCAACGCTTATTAAATAATAAGTGTTGGGATAGGCCCCCTGGTTTTTATTTTGAATTTAAAAAATATTTGAAACTATTTTTAAAAAAATTAAAAACAATCTGGCCAAAAAAAAAAAATTAAAAACAAGGGAGAAAATTTAAAAATAAAAAAGGCCTATCCCAACGCTTATGACGTTAGAAGCAATGGGATATGTCTCTTTCTTTATTTTTAAAATTTTTCCCTTTTTTTTAATGCCTCAGTATTTTTATAATTAGTTTAAAATATTTTCTAAATAAAAATTAAATACCAGGGGGCCTATCCCAACGCTTATTAAGTAATAAGCGTTGGGATAGGCCTTTTTTTTATTTTTAAATACCAGAAGGCGACTATGAATGCTTAGGGACACGACCTAATGCTTCATACAGACAACAATACCTCAAGCTTTACAACCCTATTGAGACCAATAACAATAAAGAAGCTCAACAAAATATTACGCGTGAATTTAAGAAGTGGTTTGTCAAAACTTTTAGAGTAAAATACACTGACCTCCCTTCTGTTTTGCCTTTATTACACAGACCTCCCCTCTATTTTGAAAACATACAGTTTAGTCCAATCTGTTAACACCGTTAGGAATATTCTAAAAAGATTCTAAATATCTTTTAAATTGAAATTATATTTTATTTACCATTTTATCCTTCATTCTAATAAAACCCTAAATTATATTATTATTCAAAGATAAATTATACTGAAATTGTTTTCAAGAATTGTTGAATTTTTTTTTATTTTTCTTAGTTTTCTAGGTATTTATTTAACTAATGTTGATAGCATAAAATTAAGTAACCACGATTTGATTATGAATTGAATATATTCTTTCTCATACAAAATTCAGTTTTTTGTACCATACTATGAATAAAAATATATTTGAAATATTTTATCAGTAATTTAAAAGAAATTAAAATAAATATTTTTTAATGAATGTATTTAAAAAATTATAATTCTAAAAATTCATGCGTAAAATAAAAATTAAAAAACATTATTAGAGATATTAGAGATTTTAAAAACATTTATTTAACTGCATTTGAAAGAAATATGTGAGAATTATTTTATTTTATAAATAATATTTTTATTACAAATATAAATGTTTAAATAATGATTGTGTTAAAAGGGGCATTTTGGTCCAAACAAAATTTGAAAGTCAAACTGAACGGTCAACTAATGGTTTGGTTGGATGGAAATAGAATCTCAAAAATATGAGGGAGGTTTGTGTAACTTATATTTTAATTTTAAGGGAGATTTCCATACATTTTCAAAATAGATGGGAGGTTTATGTAATTAAGGTGAAATAGAGGGGAGGTGGGTGTATTTTACTCAAACTTTTATACCCAACAAGGTTCATCCCACCGACATTGGATCTTGATTATTCTTCCCTAAGTTCCATTATATGTAGCGGTGAATATAAGTCATTTATGTGTGTTTGTGACTTCATCAATTGTTTTTATTTATTTATTTTATTCAAAACTAGTGTAATTCTTTTGCAATTTTTATTCATATGAATCTTGACGTTTCAAATTTTCCATTTTATAATCTTCTTGGCTCTGAAATAACATAACTTTGTTTGACCATTTTATTGAACCAACATAAGATGGTTTAATTGGAAGCAAATAGCATATATTATGTAAAAATAGACTAATACCAAGGATGGTGACTTTTTGTATGGTTTGGAAGAATAAAATAAAATAGGTTAAAGAAATAGTTGAGGTTAAATAAAATAGGGTAAAGGTGCTGATTTAGTACTTTACTATTATAAAAATTGCTGCCAGCATAAAAAACAATTTCGAATAGCAGATGTGGTACTCATCAATTAAATTTGTAGCTTGATTAGTAATGCCATTAATTGGTCCAAACTTCCGACACTATTACAGAAATTGAGTATAGCAACACTTATTTTGGCCCCATAGCAGCACTTATAAGCGCTGCAATAGCCAGTGTTGCGATAGGCTATTAAGCCTAACGCGGCGCTTAGTAAGCGCTGCAATAGGTATACCTATAGCAGCGCTTATAATTTAGTAAGCGTTGCTTTAGGATACCCTAAAGCGGCACTCTTTCTTTATAAGCGCTGCTTTAGGCACTTATTTCTTTATAAGCGTTGCTTTAGGTAATTTATTTTTTTAAAAAAAAATACCTATAGCAGATTTAGGTATACCTAAAGCAGCAGCGTTATTTCTTTATAAGCGCTGCTTTAGGTAATTTATTTTTTTTAAAAAAATACCTATAACATCGCTTATAACGAAATAAGCGCTGCTATTGATTTTTTAAAAAAATATTTGATTTTATTTTATATATACCCCAACTGCATCAGTGCTAAATACCAGCAATTCTATATAGTTCCAGGCAACGAATATATACCAATAACTCATCCAAAGAGCAATGTACAATTAAACCATCCATTGTAATTGGGAAACAAAAAGCACGCTACTAGCTATAATACTATCTACTATCTACATTTGTACTTATTGAAAAAGAGGTAGTACATAAGCGCACCATTCTTCAATTAGTGCATTCATTTTTTCCCTCGACAACATCGGGCAACGTGCATCTGGGTAATACTACACAGACAAATATATTTGAATAATGGCAATCAAATCTACTTGAAATCTAATAACAAGTTCAAATACAATTAGAGTTGGCAAAATATAAAACTTACTGTCAATGGAATGCTACATCGATCATGTGTAACGACATCCCTCAAAAACTGCATCACATAGTATCCACAGTCATTGTTATTTGGTTGGAAGGGGCACTATAACAAAGAACACTAAATATCAAATGAGAAACATTTACGTTATGTTTGACTAGATTGTTTAAAATATTGAATAACTTGTAAAACCTAGACTATGCTCCACGGATAAGCATCTTTCTCGTCAGGGGCTCTGGAATAACTCAAGTTAATGGAGGACCGAAAACTGGTCAATGCGCTGGAAACGAAACAAATTAAATTAATTTAATTAGCTAGGGTCACAAAATGTCAAATAATACAATGCATTATTCAAATAATGTTGACATTCATGTACCTATTGACGACATGCATCAAAGCTGGGCAATTGTCTGGTTCAGCACCTAGCACAGGATCCAAATTGTAAATCAAGGGTTTCGGTTGTGCTTGCGGATAGATGACAAGCAAAAGCTAATGGTTCCTAAAATTTTTAGAACGTTATGTCAGTATATATAAATGATGCTTGGAGCTAAGAATATGATGAAACCTATAATGCGTATCGACTTACCCTGTATTAATTGGAGCTAAGAATAAAGTCCTGCCTGTTGCTTTTAAAGAACAACGCCTTTTAAGCGTCGCGGACTGCTCGTCATATCTCGCGCTCGCAATATGTGCCATGGCATAGGGGCTTATGAATTTGAACGAGACATGCTACGCGGAGATCATGACTTCTTCGTACAGGTGCCTTTATAGAAACCATACCAACTCCCAATTAGTGTTAAACTTATGACATTAAACGAAACCCCAATGGAAACCCATTTATACCTGATCCATAAATTGATAACCGTAGCACTGAGCCATCCTTCATCAACCACGATTTGGAGTCTCGGCGCTTGTACGTTCAATAATAGGAGGAGGCGCTTGTACTTTCTTCTTGCCCTTGGCTTTTGTTTCCTACAAACCATGTAAATAGAATGTCTGAAATTTTATTCCAATAAAAAACAATGCTAGTTTAAATTAATTAGTAAATAATCACTTGTGACAATGGATCAGTACGTGAAATCTTTTTCTTCATCACTTGAGCGGCTGAACCACCGGTACCTTTGACATTAGCCACTTGTGCTTTCTTTCCGGTGGGACTTGTACCCTGAAAAAAAAGGTAAATTAAAGAGCGTTCTTCCAACACAATGAATGCTAGTGTAAATGTTATTAGTAAATAACCACATGTGGTATTGGCTCAATCAAACCAATGGGCCAAGCAATGAATGCATCGACAGCATCTCTGACCCTAGTCATCTCATCAGTAGGGAACGGTAACGGTGCCTCATTATTGTAGGAGTATTCAATCATGACCCTCAGTGTATTATCAGGCAACGGCAAGTTGTGCAGGGTCTTGTTGGAAGTGTTGTAGACCTTGCCAACTACTTCAGTAAAAGAGTGATCCTTATACAGCCTGCAGTCTGACTCACCCTATGAAAGAGTTGGCAACATTAGCTCACAATCGACAGTATAATAGTGTCGCTGCAAGTTTGTAAGCAGAAAATGTATGAACTACCTGAGGAATTTGGGCCCTAGGCATTGTACAACTATCCCTAATGCTTGGACGTTCGACGGAAGGAACGTTACCTTGTTGCACGAAGTTGGACGTTTGTGATGCAACATTATATCGTTGGTAAAATTTGAACATCTGCTCGTACTTCTAATGCATTTCCTCGTTCTGTCATTGCATTTCCTCATCCCGTCGTTGTATCTCCTCCCTCAGAGTTTGAACTTCTTCTTTTAATGCTCTTACTTCACCTTTTGATGCCCTCTTTTGGCAGCCAAAGTAAGATGAGAGCATGACCCCTAGACCTGTGCCCCGAACATGGCCCGAATACTCAGGGCGATTGAGCGCTCTGCTCAGGAAATCACCGGAGCCAAATTTGTTGACCTCGTCAGGGTATTCTTGTGACAACATATCCTATAACAAGAAATGATTATTAGCTATTAACTTAGCAAAGTCACCAGTTAAAAAAATATTACAAAGTCCAAGAGAATGACTTACACATCCTTCACGGACTCTTCTGACCTCTTCGTGAACGATGGTACCATTCTTTTTGGAGTGTCCCCTGACCTAGAGGTCATGCCGTGGTGGCCTCCCTTCTAGGTCCTGTTCCTGAATCTGTCAAGGTATGCCAGGTGAAAGCAATAAATTAATCACGTAAACATTTATTCATAATTTTGTATTTAAAAGCATTACTAACGTACCATATCATCCTCCAATTCAGGAAATGTCTTTCATCCGCCCATATACGAATACTCACAGCTTTTAGTCGCCTGTCTATTTCTTTGACTTATTTCCTCAAACTCCTCTGTCAGATGTGATTGCACAAATGCATCCCATTCTTCCTGGGTAATTGACCCTGCGAATGCCTCTAGGGGTGTTGGAACGATCTCCCCATTGTCATCTCTCATATAGTACTTAGTCAAATTTGAACGGAAAGCCTGATGCATTCTGGAAGCTTTCTTCAGGACATACTCCCTATGAGAATCATCAATATGAAACATGGTCTGTAACAACAGAAATCATATTAAATTTGTTAGTTACAATGTTGTCATAATAAAACTAAATTGTAAAAAGGAACCTAACCTGAATCTCTGACCAAACCGCGTCATGGCTGCTCCTCTCGGTTCTCCAATCTGTAATAGAAATAGGCACTTTCTGCCGAACAGTACACCCAATAAAACCTGAGAGGTCTTTTGTAGTCTCTCCGATTGCTTGGTCATTCTTGTTCCATTTAAGTTGTCTTTTTACCCACAGCTCTGCGTTTGAGGAGTTTACGCATAAGGGTTATGCTATGGTGAACTTCCGCCTCGGCAACTGCTCTACCCGCATCGATATCTACCTGTGCATTCGGTTGTTCTTCTTCCTCCTCGTTTAGGGGGGATCCATTATCCTACAAAATAATTAAACAAGACATGATGTTAGAGCATATAATGAAGCTATGTGTATGCAGATTAAATGAAGTAATTCATAATGTAAAATAGAAATACATACAAACTTAAATCAATATGATGGCTTTCTCTTTTTCCTCTGTGTTATATTATCTAAAATTGTTTGCTTCCTCTTTTTTGCTGGATTTAAGGTTGTGTTGACCCAAATGCCTTCTGCATGATCACGCCTTACATAAACAGATCCATCTTCATCATCATATTCATCCGCATCAAAGTCTTCTGATAGTAGTGTCTCAAAGGAAGGATCATCTTCTATCATATTCATATCATCATCACTACTTTCATCATCAACTTGTTCAGCATAATTTTTCTTCGAATGCATGACAATTGACTAATTCTTCTTAGAAGGATCAGCAATGTAAAACACTTGTGATGCTTGAGAAGGTAGAATGTAAGGATCATCCTTATATGCAACTTTAGAAAGGTTCGATCGATATAAACCCAAATTCATCTAACCGCCGTCCACTATGGCTGTTAACCCATTGACATCGGAACACAGGAACTCTGAACATGGTGTAATGTAACTCCCAAATGAAATCAATCACACCAAAGTATGCCATCTTCGCATATATGGGATTTGTATCTCTCGCACTGGATATATGCCATGCCTCGGCAACAAGTGTGACTCCATTATTCTGCATCGTGCTTTTTTCATCCTGGTCTTTTGTATAGAATGTGTAACCGTTGATTGCATAGGCGGTGTAAGAAAATGCGTGCAAACCTGGTCCTTTCGACAGCCAAAACAATCTTTCAGAAATTGATCCAGCATTAAGCTCAAACTGCTGACAACTGAGGGCATTGAACCATCTAATGAAATTTTGTTGTGCTCCCTTGTAATCAAACTCTCATTTCTATCACCGTGTATTTCCCGCATGAGTTTTTTGTGTTCTTCGACGAATAGTTCAGCCTCAGGAGTGTTGTGAAGAATATACAAGTGAGCCAGCTCCCTTTCAGCATTGGAAATGCGTATTAAGTTGAACCCACTTATTCCTTTCCCTATTAATCGCCCATCATGACGAGACTTCGACAAACCAACATGTTCAATATTTGCTAAGAATCGGCACACAAATCACTCATTTCTTCAACGATGTATCTTTCAGCAATACACCCCTCTGGTCGATATCTATTTTTAACATATCCCTTTAAAACATTCATGAACCACTCGATTGGGTACATCCATCTCAAATAGAATGGGCCACACGGTTAAACCTCTTTGACCAAGTGTACAGTAAGATGAACCATGATGTCAAAGAATGATGGGGGAAATACATTTTAAGTTCGCACAAGATACGAATGATCTGCCTCTGTAATTCCTGCAACCGTCCCCAGTCAACCACTTTACTACAAATGAGCCTGAAAAAATACACAGTCTAGTGATCGTGCTCCTCAGTTTCTTGGGTAAAATATTGCCTATGCCGACCGGTAAGAAATTTTGCATCAGGACGTGACAATCATGAGATTTCAGGTTCTTCAACTTCAACTCTTTCATGGATACAAGGTTCTTTACATTTGAGGAGTAGCCTTCTGGAACTTTGATCCCATTCAGGAACTCATAGAATGATGTTTTCTCTTTCTTCGAAAGGTTGAAAGCTGCTGGAGGTAAATAAATACGGTATCTGTTCGCCACGCGTCGCAAGTGCACGGGTCGCGCAAAGTAATAAAATGATGAGTAGAGTATCGTTCCCACGAGGATTTGTCCAAAACCCGGTCAAACAATGAGTATCACACTCTCGCCCAATTTGAGTGATACAAATGTTGAGTTTGAAAATGAAATAAGAAAATAAAATGAAAATAAAATTATAAACAGGTGATTCTCCAACCTCAAGGCTAAAATGGGTCCTAAGATTATCTCTCCCCCTTGTACTTCTCAAAACTCAACTAACCTCCCCTCAAAGAAGCTCTCAACGACACCATGTGCTAATCTAGGGTTCATTGGGTACTCGTAAAAGCGCTCTCGCGTCAAGAACAAGTGTTTAGTCTTATTTAAGTTGCACAATCTCTTGCTACAAGCTAATAAGACCCAATTCTAATGCCCCAACCCTAATTGACTATGCAAGGCTAGCAAGTATATCTCTATCTTACCAACAAAACCATCCATTCGTCATGCAAACTTCAGGTTCTTGCACTACTCTACTTGAGTTCTACACTCAACCTAGCTCTCTCGAGTCATAAATCAAGTGAACCCGACATCTAAATGGTGATCAAGCACTTAGAAGCATTAAGAATGGGGTAAAATAAGCACACAGATATCATTAATCACAAATTAAGAGGAGGAATCAAGAATCAATACATACAAGGGTTCAAAATAATCCTAGAAACAAAGTATTTAGCTACTCATGTTCTACAACTCCAATGGAGCATATATATACAACATTACAAAGAGAACAAGAGAAGAGAATGAAGATGGAAGAGATAAACTGAGAGAGGAAGCCCAAATCTCTCTGAAGCTCCAAGCCCAAGCCAAATCCCCACCAAACTCCAAGCCCTAGCAGAGCAAAACACTCCCAAAATATGCCCAGAAGTCGAAGAATGCGGGCTCACAACGAAGCCCTACCTTTTACATCAGTTAAAACGCGCCCCTGTTCTGTCCAAAACGAGCGTCTTATACGCAGTTTGCCGTGGGTTTCGCCACGCCGAGCCCACGGCGAAGTCCAAAAATTCCAGAATCAAGTGTTGCTCGCCGTGACAAAAATGGGCAGAGGCAGATGCATTTCTCCGCGGCGAGGCCACGGCGAAGGCTCGTTTATTCTGTGTTTTGCCTTTCTTTTCTTTATTCTTTGAGCTGCTTTGGCTTCTTCTTATTTTTGTTCACTTGGGAGCTTGGTGGAGGGCTGAAATCTCTTGTTTATTGCAACAGATTATTCCTACAAAAGATATATACAACAACATAAGAAACTAACTATAAAAACAATCAAAATCTATATAAATATACAATAATGTGCAACCGAAAATCAAATGAGCAATTTTCCCTCTTGAGTATCCAAAATGTATAAATAATAGACAAAAACTCAAGACAAATATAATCAAATAATCATGAATTTCTAGAAATTATCACACCCCCAAACTTAGACTTTTACTCGTCCTCGAGTAAAACAAAATAAGAGATTGCCAGATTGATGAATTATTCAATTACTATGCGTGCAGGGAGTTTTCCTCATTAGTTGCTCAAGAAGATATATTCAATAGGAAATGAATGGAATATGGAAGAATACAAAACTCACACATTAAGAACAAACTTCCCAACAATTATTTAGTGTGCTTGTGCAAAGTCAGAGAACAATTCTTCAGCAAATGTCAAAATGAAAATTGCAACATTTCAATATATATTAAGCTCTCTCAACATTCAAAACTTCATATGCCTACTATCTTCCTCTCTCTCCACCAACAGAATGTTTCTTACATAATTTCAAAATCAATGGGACTTTATAGGCTTGTAATGAGGCCAAGGGTTAAGCTCATAGAAAGAAAGGTATAAAGAGGATTCAAATATCTTGAGATAAATGACAATACATAGCTCATCTTTCTTTTCTATCCAAAATTCCCTTCCAAAATTCAAACCACTCCCCCAAACTTATCTCAAAATTATGTATGTGCACTCCAAGTCTTATTGAAACTAAACTCTTTTCTTCTTTTTCTTTTTCTTTCCCCCTTTTTTTTTATAAACTTGCAATGACTTTGGAGTACAAGCTATTGAACATCATGCACCTCTAATATTCCCCACACCAATTTTTGTAGCAACAATCCAATACCTTCTACCAATGATTCATCAATTATCTCAAAATTTGGGTAGTTCATGGTTTTTCAAGTTGCTAAGGTTAAGGTCTATTGTGGGTACCAAAAAGAAAATTCATATGGTTTTTCATTATAAGGCTCAAGGAGGGTGCAAATGGAATTATGTCAAGGGTTGGCTTGAAAGGCTCAAACGCATTGAAAAGAATGCCCATATCATTTTCCAAATTCATGTAAAAACCATTACAAAGCCTCAAGAGATTCCAAGATAGGTTCTAGAGTCTATCAGCTGAGAAAGAAAATATAAACTGAAATGCTACAACATCTCCAAACAAAGGCTGTCAAATCATTTCCAACTCAAGTGTACCAAAAATTCTATTTTATTTTATTTTTCAAAATGGTAAGAAAGCCAGTCTCAATAGTGTAAATCCAACATCCAAAAATATTAACCACAACTTCCTCTTAAACATATAATCTAAGCAACTATTTTATCATTGGATCCCACATTTTAGTTTAGTGATACTAAATCAATCTAAATCATGCTTATTGTAAAATGACAAGTAATCGTCCAAGTTTACAAAATTGAAATTCATGTCAATGTAACCAGCAGTCTATCATCAAATCACTCAATTCTAATCAAAATTGGAAATGCAAGATACTCCCCTGTAAATGCTCTTTGTGCTCTAATCTTGCTTTCCTTTGCCTCATGATCAATTTGTTGACAAACCTTGAAAATGCTCAAAGAGGTCACACCTACTAAAGAAAACAACAATGAAAACTATTAAATTTTAAAAGCTTGGGTTGCCTCCCAAGAAGCGCTAAGTTTATAGTCTTCAGCCAGACTTTCCAACTACTAATCATACGTATCAAAAACGAAAATCACCTTGTCTTCGTTTCTCTTTGGAAGACAAGGCTTCAGCAGAATTAGGAATTCATTTATAGAAGAATTACATGCTCCCTCAATCAAGAGTGATTTTAAGGAGCATGATGCCTTATGGCACATGGGGGGTATAAATTCATTTGTTTCAACTTTATCCTCATTAACCTCCAAATACTTTGAAAACCCAATAAAATCAACTTGACTCTCATCAGTAAGAGCCAAGCTATCAGTAGGAGGATTTTGAACACACATTGCAGGAAACTCAATATTTCTCTCTCCTTCTTCCATTCCTAGCTCACAATCACCCACAAAAGTATTACAATCCATTGACAGCCCATTATCACTTCCCACAATTAATTGCTCACTTGGAATGGCTTCTTCCACATGAGAGTCATTGGAAGTATTAATGCAAATGCCTTTTTGCTTTAGAGACTCAAAGGTAGAAACCAATTCATTTGCCCTAGATGCTAAATTTTTAAGAGCTAATTCATGTTCATTAAGTTTCTCATTTGTCCAAGCTCTTATCTCATTTTGATTATCCAAAAAACGCTCAAGCATCTCCTCTATTTTGGGCTTTTTCTCATGAATGGGAGTGATTTCTTCTACATGACTAGGTGATGGTTGACAATATGATTCATATAAAGGGAAAGAAACATTTGGATCCCAATGCAATGAATGCTCATGATTCCAACTAGGGTAAAAAGAATTATCATGCAAATTAGTGTGCACCCTAGCAAAATCATCCCCTACATAGTCCAAGGTTAAGACATGGGGGCATTGCTCAATATAATGATTATCTCCACAAAAATTGCAACAAATGTACTCATATTGAGTTTCAAAAGCATTAGGGTTATAGCAAGAAGGTAGATAATCATTATCCTGTTCAAATCCATTACTTGCCCCATTAGTCCACCAGGGATAATCCATAAACAAAATTTAAAAGAAAATAATTAACAAACTAAAAAGAAAAACAAAGAAAACAAAAATACACATATGAACACAAGAAAAGAAACTACAAGAGAAAAACAAGCACACGAACAAATATATACAAACTCAAGCTTAAGCTACTAGTGCTCTAACCAAGGTTGACCAAGGACGGTTTTGGGAAACAAATCCCCGGCAACGGCGCCAAAAACTTGTTCGCCACGTGCCACAAGTGCACGGGTGCGCCAAGTAATAAAATGATGAGTAGAGTATCGTTCCCACGAGGATTTGTCCAAAACCCGGTCAAATAATGATTATCACACTCTCGCCCAATTTGAGTGATACAAATGTTGAGTTTGAAAATGAAATAAGAAAATAAAATGAAAATAAAACTATAAACAGGTGATTCTCCAACCTCAAGGCTAAAATGGGTCCTAAGATTATCTCTCCCCCTTGTACTTCTCAAAACTCAACTAACCTCCCCTCAAAGAAGCTCTCAACGACACCATGTGCTAATCTAGGGTTCATTGGGTACTCGTAAAAGCGCTCTCGCGTCAAGAACAAGTGTTTAGTCTTATTTAAGTTGCACAATCTCTTGCTACAAGCTAATAAGACCCAATTCTAATGCCCCAACCCTAATTGACTATGCAAGGCTAGCAAGTATATCTCTATCTTACCAACAAAACCATCCATTCGTCATGCAAACTTCAGGTTCTTGCACTACTCTACTTGAGTTCTACACTCAACCTAGCTCTCTCGAGTCATAAATCAAGTGAACCCGACATCTAAATGGTGATCAAGCACTTAGAAGCATTAAGAATGGGGTAAAATAAGCACACAGATATCATTAATCACAAATTAAGAGGAGGAATCAAGAATCAATACATACAAGGGTTCAAAATAATCCTAGAAACAAAGTATTTAGCTACTCATGTTCTACAACTCCAATGGAGCATATATATACACAACATTACAAACAGAACAAGAGAAGAGAATGAAGATGGAAGAGATAAACTGAGAGAGGAAGCCCAAATCTCTCTGAAGCTCCAAGCCCAAGCCAAATCCCCACCAAACTCCAAGCCCTAGCAGAGCAAAACACTCCCAAAATATGCCCAGAAGTCGAAGAATGCGGGCTCACAACGAAGCCCTACCTTTTATATCAGTTAAAACGCGCCCCTGTTCTATCCAAAACGCGCGTCTGATACGCAGTTCGCCGTGGGTTTCGCCGCGCGGCGAAACCCACGGCGAAGTCCAAAAATTCCAGAATCAAGTGTTGCTCGCCGTGGCTTTCGCCGCGGCGAGCTGACGGTGAGCTATCCAAAATGGGCAGAGGCAGATGCACTTCGCCGTGACTTCGCCGCGGCGAGGCCACGGTGAAGGCTCGTTTATTCTGTGTTTTGCCTTTCTTTTCTTTATTCTTTGAGCTGCTTTGGCTTCTTCTTATTTTTGTTCACTTGGGAGCTTGGTGGAGGGCTGAAATCTCTTGTTTATTGCAACAGATTATTCCTACAAAAGATATATACAACAACATAAGAAACTAACTATAAAAACAATCAAAATCTATATAAATATACAATAATGTGCAACCGAAAATCAAATGAGCAATTTTCCCTCTTGAGTATCCAAAATGTATAAATAATAGACAAAAACTCAAGAAAAATATAATCAAATAATCATGAATTTCTAGGAGTTATCAGTATCCTCTCTCGACAGGTGCCAACTCTTGTCTTATTCCCAACTTGAGTATATCTAACCTTGAATTGACACCATCCTTAGTTTTTCCTTGCATATTTAGCAACGTGCCAATTAGGTTATCACAGATGTTTTTTTTCAATATGCATCACATCCAGAAAGTGCCTAACATATAAGGACTTCCAATAAAAGAGTTCAAAGAATATGGACCTCTTCTTCTAACCACTTGTCAACACATTTTTAGCAAAAGGCTTGCCAAAATCATTCTCCAACGTGCTCACCTTTTCAAAAACATCTTCCCCGGTCAATATTCTCGGTGGCCTACCTTCTTCAGAGCCCCTGTTAAATGCCTTCTTCCACCTCCGCCAACGATGTTTTAACGGCAAGAACCTCTGATGTCCCATGTAAACATTTTTCCTGCAATGATTCAGTCACATTGAATGGGTATCATCTTCATATATAGGGCACATACCATATCCTTTGATGCTGTATCCGGAAAAATTACCATATGCTGGGAAATCATTTATTGTTCCAAACAACATGGCTCTCAATTTAAAACTTTGTTCCTTATAGCCATCAAAAACCGTCTCACCCGAATCCCACATAAGCTTCAGGTCTTCAATCAAAGGATCCAAGTACACATCTATATCGTTGCCGGGCTGTCTAGGCCCGAAAATAAGCATGGAAAGCATCATAAACTTGCGTTTAATGATCAAATTTTGGGGGAGGTTGTATATCATTAGAATCACCGGCCATGAACTGTGAGTACTACTCTGAACTCCATGCGGATTGATTCCATCGGTTGCCAATGCAAGCTGTAGGTTTCTTGGTTCTTCACCAAACTAAGGGTACTCATAATCAATTTTTTTCCATTGGGGGGTATCTGCGGGGTGCCTAAGCTTGATGTCTTTAATCCTCTCATCAGCGTGACATGTCAAAAGTCTTGCAACATCTGCATTACTGTACATCCGCTTGAATCTTGGAATGATCGGAAAGTACCACAATACTTTAGAAGGACTCTTACCTTTCTTTCCATACCGAGATGAGCTGCATTTAGGACACTCCTCCAACGACGCATACTGGTTCCTGAATAAAATACAGTCGTTGGGGCATGCATGTATTTTCTCATATTTCAGACCGGAGAATTCGCTTTGCCTTGTATGTTTTCGAGGGGAGTACATTCGCTTCTGGGAGTATATCTCGCAGAGCGGATAGCAGCGTGGTGAAACTTGCATCACTCCAACCGTATCACGCCTTCAGGTGATACAATTTAAGCACCGCACTCAGCCTTGTGTATTTGCTGCATCCCACATACAAAGGCGTCTCTTCATCGCTCTTCAGTGTCTCAAACATTTTAGGATTCTCCTCACCCACCACGTTCAACATTTCTTCAAGATCATCGCTCTCATCACACATGTCTGTGTCAAGCATATTTGAAGCGCTACTAACATCAAGTACCTGGTCTCCGCATTCATCTTCATAGGTCTCCCATGCTTTGTCCATCGTGTATAAGACGGATCGATTCCATGACAAATTAAATGACCCAACAAGTCAAGAGGACGAAGACGCTTTCCATACAAACACGACATACAAGGGCATACAATTCTGTTAGCATTCTCTGCATACTCAACAGCAAATTCAATGAACTCTTTTGCTCCATCTATATATACCCTTGAACGCCGATCACAAGAAATCCATTTCCGATCCAACATGGTAACCTACTAAAGGAAAGTGGCGGTAAGATGTATATGATGAATTACTGATTAGGTAGCCACCCTACGATGTTACCTTATTTTTTTAACAAAAAATCGGCAACATAACGGCTACAAAATGAACATTCCCAAGCTCAAGGCCCTCTCTTTTTAACATAGAAATGGATAGCCCACAAAATACCAATCATTAACTCAGTAATTTTCTAGTCTTTAACAACAGAATTCGCAGAGCATATATACATATAGCATTAATGGGCACAAATAAACAATTACTAACATTCATGGATCATATCAAATATTGCACAATTACTACCACATCAAAATTAGCCATGAGACTCTAATGAAACCACAATCAGATTATTCATAATTTAACGGAGAAAG
Source organism: Mimosa bimucronata (assembly GCA_037074515.1). Classification (NCBI taxonomy): domain Eukaryota; kingdom Viridiplantae; phylum Streptophyta; class Magnoliopsida; order Fabales; family Fabaceae; genus Mimosa; species Mimosa bimucronata. The sequence continues at coordinate 13,389,903 of CM073446.1, forward strand.
GAAAATTAAGAACATACCTTCTATATGGTAAAGTCGATTAATATAAGCTCTCAAACTGTACAAAAGTATCTCACTTTTAGTCCCCCGTTTTTGCCAACAAACTATGAGGCAACTGTAGGCTCCTACAAAAAAATCAAGAAATTAATCCCCTAACTCCTTTGAAGGCTATTTGCCCATAAAAATACTCATACAAGCAATTAAAGCTAGAAACCCAAAGAATCCAGATTCTAAAAAAGTAAATTCCATACCAAAGCATAACAAGAGAGATTAAGTTCTAAGCTCCAAATTTATGACAGAAATTGAACACAAAGTCACAGAATTCAACTTCAATCATATTCCCCTCTTCTAGTTTCTTAATTACCAACAAAATTTGCCAGAAAGTCATTCTCATTATAATCATTTATATTTTTAACCCAATCAAAACAAAATCACAATCTAGCATAAAAACTTTCAAATGCTTGGAACTTAGAACATTAGTTAAAATTCTCAGACAACCAGAAATTTGAAATTAAAAACCCTACAAATCTGTCCTTATTATTATATAATATGTCCAGAGCATTTTGTAAAGGAGCATTAGAAATAAGAGCTTGAATAAATCATGTGTATAACATAGCCATTAAGTAGTTCTATCAACATTTTTCCCTCAAAAGTCGAAACAGATTTTCCAGAAGAACAACGACTCATTTTCCCCTTCTTAGGGAACAAATTTACAAAAATACTTCAATGGATCATTAACAGAATGCTAAGCAATATAGTCCTTAGAAATTCCAAAGAAAATGCAGGATCAATAATCAGAGCTAGAAGTAACTAAAATAAAGAGGAAACTAACATAAATTGAAGCCTTGCAGTGGAGCTTAAAATCAATTAACTGATCAAATAATTTCTAGGAAGGCAAAGAGAGAGAAAATTGAGAGGAGGAAGGAAGAAGTACTTGAGACAGAAGAAGATCAATGTTGGTATGAAGAAGGCGAAGACGGAAGGGAATACTGAATCAAGGAGTAGAAATGGAAAGAGGAGGCTCACTAGACTTTAAATTAAGTCTTGCATGCCTACTCCCACACCTCCATTGCCGTCACCGTCGCGTTTCCCTGAAGATCAAAAGGCCAAGAGAAAATTCGAGGGAGAGATCTGAAATGGGGTTTCGTGTCGCTGGTGCTTGAAGCTAAGGGGGTTCAAATAGCTCTGAAGTTTTTGGGGCGGCAGACTTAAAGCTGAGGGAAGAGAGTTGAGGGAAATAGCTAGGCAAAATGGAGGGAAAAACGAAAACTTTAATGGGATTGGCGCTCACAACATATAAACTACGGGATAGGCATTTAAAACAATTTAAAAAAAATTGGAAGTCAATAAAAAAGTTAAACGATTTACTATTTAATATTTAATACAATTAAATGTTGGCATATTTTTTTATTTGTCTTCAATTTACCTATCCTGGCGCTTGTGACATCACAAGCGCCGGGATAGGTGCATTTAGACAAATAGAAATAAAAATAAATATGCCAAGCATTTGATTGTATTAAATATTAAATAGTATTAAATATATAATAATATTTAAGTTACCAATCCCGGCGCTTGTATTAAATATGTAATAGTATTGAGTACCCTATCGCCCATTTATTTATTTTTAAATAGTTTTCCATTTTTTTTAAAATACCTCCATTTTTTTTAATTTGTTTAACATATTTATTAAATAATATTTAAATTTTTGGGGCCTATCCCAACGCTTATAAACTTATAAGAGTTGGGATAGGCCCACAAAAATTTAAATTTTATTTAAAAACTATTTAAAATCAATTTTAAAAAAGGAAAAAAAAATTTAAATACATAATCAGGCCTATCCCAACGCTTATGAAGTCATAAGCATTGGGATAGGCTTGATTATGTATTTAAAAATTGTTTTACTTTTTTTTTAAAAAAGCCTGATTATTTTTAAAATTTGTTTTAATTTTTTTAAAATAATATTTAAATTCTTTGGGGCCTATCCCAACGTTTATTAGTCTATAAGCATTGGGATAGGCCCACAGAAATTTAAATTTTTTAAAAAATATTTGAAACCAATTTTAAAAATAATGATTTATTTTTTAAAAAATATTATTTAAAAATAAATAATCAAGCCTATCCCATCGCTTATGACTTCATAAGCGTTGCGATAGGCCTAATTATGTATTTAAAAATTGTTTTCTTTTTTTAAAAAGCCTGATTATTTTTAAAATTCGTTTGAATTTTTTTAAAACAATATTTAAATTCTTTGGGGCCTATCTCAACGCTTATTAGTTCATAAGCATTGGGATAGGCCCACAAAAATTTACATTTTATTTAAAAACTATTTAAAACTAATTTTAAAAATAATGATTCATTTTAAAAAAAGTAAAAAGAATTTAAAAATAAATAATCAGGCCTATCCCAATGCTTATGAATTCATAAGCTTTGGGATAGGCCTGATTATGTATTTAAAAATTGTTTTCCTTTTTTTTCAAAAAGCCTGATTATTTTTAAAATTCGTTTGAATTATTTTGAAACAATATTTAAATTCTTTGGAGCCTATCCCAACGCTTATGAATTCATAAGCATTGGGATTGGCCCACAATAATTTAAATTATCTTTAAAAACTATTTAAAACCAATTTTAAAAATAATGATTCATTTTAAAAAAGGAAAACAACTTTTAAATACATAATCAGGCCAATCCCAATGTTTATGAATTCATAAGCTTTGGGATATGAATTCAGGCCAATCCCACAGTAATTTAAATTTTATTTAAAAACTATTTAAAGCGAATTTTAAAATGCTTGATGATTTTAAAAAAAATTTTCAATTTTTTTAAACAATATTTAAATTCTTTTGGTCTTATCCCAACGCTTATAAATTATTAAGTGCTGGGATATGCTTACACCTATACCACTAAAGCGCTGGTATATGTCATCTTATACCTATCCCATCACTTGCGTTTTGCAAGCGCTGCTATTGTCGTGCTGCAATAGAGTATTTCTATAGTAGTGCGACGTGTCATTTTTTTTTTGCCCTTGTGATGTGGCATGGACAGGTGGCATTTTTTATTATTTTTCAAGTTTTCATTTTTATTTTTTTTTATTTTTTTAACAACAAGCAGTAGGGCCTTTGGCCCCTAAAACCATATTCCCTCTGTATCCAGCGCTTTTTCTGAGTCCCTGACCTTCTCAACTAGATCAGGTAACCCGAGCTTTTTTTTTGGACCAGGTAACCAGAGGCAACTGATAAATTCAGAGCAGGGTTATATATGCTATCTGGTTCAGTTGAGAAAGCTAACGACTCAAAAAAAAGTGTCGGATTGAGGGGGCATCTCGGTTTGGGGGCCAAAAGCCCTATCTGTTTGTTATAAAAAAATAAAAAAATAAACCCAGGTTACCTAATTCAGTTGAGAAAGTCAGGGACCCAGAAAAATGAGTCAGATACCAGGGAAATCCGGGTTTGGGGGGCCAAAGGCCCTATCTGTCTGTTGTTACAAAAAAACATAGAAAAAATTAAAAATTAAAAATTAAAAAATAAAAAATGCCACCTATCCATGCCACATCACAAGGGCAAAAAAAATGCCACGTTAGCTAATTCTAATGGAAGTTTTGACCAATTAAAGACATTACTAATCAAGCTACGAATTTAATTGATGAGTACCGCATATGCTACTTGAAATTATTTTTTATGCTGGCAGCAATTTTCATAATAGTATAGTACTAAATCAGCACATTTACCCAATAAAATATTAACTTTCTATTCAACTAATTATATAAAAAAAAATTTCTATTCAACTAAGCTTACTTTTAATTTTTATTAAAGCAAGGGTTATTTTGGTTTTTTAAAAATATTGAAAAATCTCTAATCAAATCTAGAGGTCTAATAATGGATTTGTTAAAATCGAAGGCCTGAATTCGGATTTAAATATTTAAATCATATCGGCGCATTATCTCATCAATTTTAAACATGGATAATCATATTTTGATGAAGCTTTAAAGGCACACTAACAAATTATTTTCTTCTCTCAAAAACAAGAGAACAAATTCACCAAGCTTTGATTGCAACAAAGAAATGGAAAACAACATGGGTGAAGATTCAAGCGATGCAATACTTTTGAAGAGGGTAATGTTCAAAAGAGATAATCAGAAAGAGTGGATTAATCCTTTTTCTGACGGCCCATGTGAATACTTAGGAACCCGACCTAATGCTTCCTACCGGCAACAGTACCTCAGACTCTAAAATCCTATAAAGACAAACAACAAGGAAGAAACTCCAGAAAAGGGGGAAAAAGCAACATATGTGAACAAGATTCAAGAGACACAACTTTTCTTGAAAAGAGTAAAATAAAAATAACATAATAAGAAAGGGAGGATTTCTCCTTTTTTTGAAAGCCTTTCTAAAAACTTAGGAACCCGACTTAATGCTCCATACAGGCAACAACAACAATTACTCCTCACACTTAGATTCAAAAGTGTTTATGGTTTGTGTTTGGAATGTAGGGTACGAAGTGAATGCCTTTATCATACTTCATTACACTAAATGCAACAAGCATTGACCAAGAATGCAAACAAGTTTCAGAGAATGGCAACCAAGTGTGTATCACACAACAATAACATATAGGCCCAAATAAACCTCATAACATGGCTAATTCTTCGAAGCTCATAACAAAGATCAATTACAACCAACATTAACCATAAAGCATCAATTCCAATCAACAAGGTTGCTAATCAAGAATGTCAAACAATAGCACCAACAACATATCAAAAGCATGAAGGAATTTCCATAATCGCCAAAACAAATCCAAACGTACACGTCATGTCAAAGGAGGAACAAAAGGTGAAAGTTAGAAAAGTTCAAAATTTTCCAACATTTTGAATCTATAAGCATAACCAAGATGTAATGATTTTAACCCACTTCACCCACTACAAAGCACATCCATCCCCCACACTTGATTCCTACATTGTCATCAATATAGCAAAAACATGGAAATATCAATTCAACTCAACTCTTGGGGTAAAGTGGAAAGTTATGAAGTCCAATTCAAGATTGGAGCATAACATGTCATCAACACCTAAAGAAAAATAGGGAGAAAGCAAGAATAATTCAAAATGATATGCCAATAGAATTTTCAAAGCATGTTGAAATCAAATGTGGTCTTGACGTGTGAACAAGAAGCATTTATTGCTAATCCTAGGAATTGAAAACAGCTACAACTACTTCTTCCTACTAGGTAAGCTCCCTCCCCGGCACTTAGCTCAAAAACATGTATGTCAAATATCAATCAAGTAAAGTAAGTAGAGAGGACAAGAACAACCTCATGATCTACTAGTCTACGTGATTCTAAACTCAAACTAGCACATGTAAGGATTAAGCAAATAGGGTAGACAATGTTTAAGGTAACACATTATTTACTAGTCTACATGTGAGTGTGAGCCAGCAAGATGTCAATGTGCGTGGGATTATACAATATATAGATATAGTTTAACTCATGAACACCTATTCATACATAATGCCATGAATCCAGTCCAAAAATAGTTGAAAACCATATACTTATACAAAATGATATTACTTTTTAAATTGGTTCAAAATCTGGTTTTTACGGTCATAATCAATCATAGAAGCCAAAGCAACAACTTTGCGTGTCGCTAAGGCTAGTCCCCTTTACAAGGAGATGAGTAGAACTAGTTAGGGTTCACTTTTAGTCCTGGAACTATGAGGGGTCCACTTCTAGTCTTGGAACTGAGAGAGATCTACTTCCCTCTAAATAGAGCTCATAAGTCCTTATTGGCTAACAGGGTAGCTCATCACATGATGGTAAACAACAAATACACCGATGTCACACACGTAGCAATTCTCACATATCATCCTCCATGCATCATAATGCACAAGGCAATTGGCCTATCCAGTATTTCCAGAATATGCATTATGAAAATGGCAAGAAATACACAATAGGGGGTGAATTGTGTATCTCTAAAAATTGTAAGAACTTAAAAAACAAGTACACAGATTACAACAAGGATTACAACAAGTTCCTGAATACCTTTACACCTTAGAGAATTTACTTAGTAAGACCTCTCTATCTCACCAAATTCTCTCCCCCTTACACTTTGTAAGATTACAATCCTTTCCTCTAGGATCCCGCTGTCCCAAGGAAATCACTCAATGATAATGAAAGAGTTTACAGAATCACAAAGCTTGCTCACACACTTGAGCTAATAAAATTATAGTTTGAAGAACAACTGAGAGAACTCAGACTTGAATTAATTGCAGTAGGATGTTGTAGTTAAATAGCACTTAATTCTCTACCAACCAAGTCTGGGCTTCAAATGCTTTTATATTGTGTTATGAAAATCTGCCCATTGAGTCTCTATTATAGCCGTTACTTGATCTTTGGTGAGAGATGATTATTCTGATGGAGTGTTGAGATGTAGATGTTTTGTTGATGCATTTACTCATTAATTGCACAAAGCAAATCCAGTTTCAAACAGCTCAATTCTTCAGTCTGTGAGAGTAACGTTAACTTCTTAAAATAGGTCTGACATACTTTGTACATAAAAGGCTTAAACATTCAAATCCATTGCTATATTGATAATAAAGCTCCATTCGATCACTACTTCTGTTCTCTGATCGATCACACATAGATTAGGCTTAGATTAGGACCTGCGTCACTTGAACATAAGATTAACTAAAAGCCACGCCTGATTGATCACAGGGTATCCTCATCGATCATGCTTCATTGATCGAATAGGCTTAAGTTATGTTGGCCTTGTTTCAATTAATCCTAGACTTTCATAATCGATCACATGACATCACTCAATACTCTCTGATCGATTAAGCAACTATGATCGAATAGGCTAAGATTAGTGTTGAGTCCAGCATTGGCAGCTACTGAACCCACCATGTTGGGCACCCCAGGGCCCATCTCTGGGACACCCGGTATTGGCAAGCCCAACTCAGGTATTGTAGCTCGGTTGGGGGCCGCTCTCGCAGACCCGACCCAATGCTGCAGCATTTGTGGGAGGAGGCCGTGTCATTGGCGCACCCACGGGTTCGATCTCCCAACCAAGCACTTTATAGGCATTCTAGATGCCTCGCTTATCACCACTTGAGCTTCTGCGAGAGCGGCCCCCAACTGAGCAACAATACCTGAGTTGGGCTTGCCAATACCGGGTGTCCCAGAGATGGGCCCTGGGGTGCCCAACATGGTGGGTTCAGTAGCTGCCAATGCTGGACTCAACAAAAAGCTTATCACCACTTGAGCTGCACCACGGGTTCGATCTCCTAACCAAGCATTTTGCCAATACCGGATGATCCAGAGATTTTTTTGTTGGGTACAGCATTGGCAGCTACTGAGCCCACCATGTTGGGCCACCCCAGGGATCCAATCTCTCTTCACCCTGGTATTGGCAGGCCCAACTCAGGTATTGTAGCTCGGTTGGGGGCCGCTCTCGCAGACTCAACCCAATGCTGCAGCATTTGTGGGAGGAGGCCGTGTCATTGGCGCACCCACTGGTTCGATCTCCCAACCAAGCACTTTATAGGCATTCTAGATGCCTCGCTTATCACCACTTGAGCTGCAGCTCAAGTGGTGATAAGCGAGGCATCTAGAATGCCTATAAAGTGGGAGGTCTCGACTTCGAATCCCACCAGGGCTGCAGCCTGGGGATGAAGGTCTCGAAAGAGCATTGGACCTCCCTACAATACCTGAGTTAGGCCTACCAATACCGGGGTGAAGAGAGATTGGATCCCTGGGGTGGCCCAACATGGTGGGCTCAGTAGCTGCCAATGCTGTACCCAATAAAAAGGCGCTTTTTGGGGGGAGCACAGCAGTATACTATACTCCCCGAATGGGCCCCCGCTGCCACGGTACTAGGCCCCGCATTACCCAGAGATCCAAGGCTCTCTCGAGACCTTCTTCCCCAGGCTACAGCCCTAGTGGGATTCGAAGTCGAGACCTCTGGGATATCACCCCCGAAGGGGATGGCCTTTACCACTTGAGCTGCAGCTCAAGTGGTAAAGGCCATCCCCTTCGAGGGGTGATAGCACGAGATCTCGACTTCGAATCCCACTAGGGCTGCAGCTTGGGGAAGAAGCTGAGAGGGCATTGGACCTCGTGTAAGTTGGGGCCCAGTACCGTGGCAGCGGGGGCCCATTTGGGGAGTATAGTATACTGCTGTGCTCCCCTCAAAAAGCGCCTTTTTGTTGGGTACAGCATTGGCAGCTACTGAGCCCACCATGTTGGGCCACCCCAGGGATCCAATCTCTCTTCACCCCGGTATTGGCAGGCCCAACTCAGGTATTGTAGCTCGGTTGGGGGCCGCTCTCGCAGACCCGACCCAATGCTGCAGCATTTGTGGGAGGAGGCCGTGTCATTGGCGTACCCACTGGTTCGATCTCCCAACCAAGCACTTTATAGGCATTCTAGATGCCTCGCTTATCACCACTTGAGCTGCATAGGCATTCTAGATGCCTCGCTTATCACCACTTGAGCTGCAGCTCAAGTGGTGATAAGCGAGGCATCTAGAATGCCTATAAAGTGGGAGGTCTCGACTTCGAATCCCACCAGGGCTGCAGCCTGGGGATGAAGGTCTCGAGAGAGCATTGGACCTCCCTACAATACCTGAGTTGGGCCTGCCAATACCGGGGTGAAGAGAGATTGGATCCCTGGGGTGGCCCAACATGGTGGGCTCAGTAGCTGCCAATGCTGTACCCAACAATTAGGACTTGAATTATAACTGAGAGGTCTTGATAGATCACAGGGTGTCTGATTGTGCTTGATTATAACATAGTTTTATCCACTAATTATGGGGAATTAGCACTTTATATAGGCCAATACATGATAGTTTAGGCAATTCTGTACTTAGAGCCTTAAGGCATTGAGTTAGCTGCATTTTGATCTTAAATTGAGCATTTTAAGGCTTAAACTCAAGCATTTCTTAATATGGACTTTAGATATTATAACTGTGCTTGATTTCATTATAGGTCAATTAGGAGAATTGAAGAAAGAAGTTGGAAATAACAAAAATAAGCCCAAAAAGTGAATCTGTCATATTTGAAGAAAATTAAGAAAATGCCCTTCCTCGTTGTGGAATGCCACGGCGAAGCATAGAGAAGAACATAGCAAGGAAGTTGCCTTGCCGTGGCTCGTCACAGTGAGGGCACGAATCCTGAACATAATAAGAAGTTTCTTATTCGAATTTATTTCCTTGTTTTAGCAGTTGGGTCTTCTTCCATTGTTTCCTAATCAATATTTTCGACTTCAACAAGCAACTCTAGGCCAAATGGACTAGGAAGTTTCCTAGTTAATTATCACACTCATTATTTCCTATTTTGACTAGCTTTCTTGAAGATTGAGTGATTGGGTCTTCCCCAATCCTTTCCTAATTTCTAATCCTAGTTAGAATAGGAGATCTTAGGCCAATTTGGATTATATATATGTTTCCTAGTGTGCTTATGGGGGGAGCACGAAAATTATACTTACAAGACACAAATACTCTCATCCCTTCCATTCCCTAGCTCTCAACTCTCAGCACAAAATTCACTCTATCATTCACCCATCTACGTCAATTTCACTCATTCTATATTAATCCTATGGCTTCAAACATCAAATTTCATTCGATTGTGTTCGAGAGCATGAGTGGCTAAACTTCTTGTGGGGATCTTGATGGAGGAAGGCAACTAGAGCTTCAACATTCTTAATGGGGAGTGATTTAGTTTCTCTTGTCTAAGTCTACCAAGTTGGAACTTAACAATTTCCTATTTGATTAATTAAATGAGCGATGCGTTACGTTAGTTAATTAATTAGGCTAATTGGACTAGGAGCGATTGCCTTAGGTTGCCCCATTCATCAAGAGACCCATGTTAATCTCATAAGTCTTCTTCAATCTATTTTAATTGCTTCTTCATAAATCAAAAATATGTTCGCCCGCAAGAGTACGGGTCGCACGTAGTATAAAAATATCAATCCCACGAGGACTATGGTTTAATCTAATGAAGTTAACTAATTTAATTATGTGTTTACTTAAGTTGAATAAAAATATTGTTTTGAACAAAAACGATAAGAAACAAACAAACAAACTTTGAAAACTGCTTTTAAGACGGTGAGAATGAAACCTAGGATTCCTTATCCCCTATATATACCATGATTTCTACCAAAATACCCTTTCTAATGGCTATCTAATACATTCAATCTTCGTCTGAAATTCGAATGTTATCGGAAACGCTCTCTCGAGTCAAAAATCTGATCTTTATCTTTCAAAACCCTCACACTCTTATGCTATTGGATTTATAAAAAATCATGTTCAAAAGACTCTCACACTCTCATGCTATTGAATCAACAAAAACACGTTTAAGCGTATATTTCAATCTAACGATATTAGGTTGATAGATAAATCTCATCTCTGTCAACAAAGAGTTTTCTCTCTAATATGCTTTTAACTAAGTTCTACAACAAAACACCATCTCCCAAGCGATGAATCAATGAACAAGTAAAGTGTTGATAAGGCACTTTTTGAAATATAAGCAAGGTAAAAACAAAACCGAATTGCATTAAACAACCAACAAAAAGGAAATTAACCAAATTAATCCATATAGAGGTTCAAAGAAACCCTAGTATAACGTTTAGCTATGCATAATTGAAAGGAATTCAAATATATGCAGTCAATTCATGATTACAACTACTAAACAAGATGAATGAATAAGAAGAATAAAGAAGAACCCTACAGAATCCTCCTGGATTCGAGTCGTAAGACTTCTCTAAAGCCCTAATTTGATCTTTCTCTCTGCACCGTTCGTTTCTCTCTCTCAATTTCGTCCCAAATGCAGTCCTCCCTCAATTTTGCGTCTTCTTGGTCTTAAAAAGCCCTAATTTTTGAATCTGATATCCAAAATCTATAATTTGATTTTTCTCTGGTCGTCTTGGCACCCTGTTCAGGTGGCCGAGGCGTCCTAGGTCAGTTGGGCCTCCTCAGCACCCTATTTTGGTGGCCGAGGCGTCCTGGGTCGTCCTAGGTCACCTCAGCACCCTGTTCTGGTGGCCGAGGCGTCCCATCCAGCATGCCTCCTTTTACTCTAATTTCCGCTCCGTTTGTTCCTCCTTCTTTATCTTACAAAAGAGGGAGAAATTTTGTAAATTTATCTACTCATTGCATCAAACGGTGTAGGACAATGTATCATAACAATTATACAAATAAATATATTAATTTCAAACAAAACATGGATAATTGTATGATAAATGTGCTTAGAAAATAATAAATTCCTATCGGTTATCAAAATACCAAAAAGAATTTAGTTTAATTTCATTGACCAAAATCTCAATCCCCCAACTTTTTATAGCTTTTCATGCATTTAGTTAGTTTAGGTTAATTCATTAGACTCCTTGAGAAATGATCCAGGAAATCACCAATAGTGTAGTCCTTGGTTAATTTAATTTTGCATTTGTACCCAAAGGCATTTAGAAAAGGTGGCAGATCAGTGTCCATGATCGATCATACCCTTTTATTCAATCACACCAAGATTACTAAGATTGGTTTCCATCAATTTCAAACTTCTCTAATTGATCACAGGGCCTCCTAATCGATTAAGAGGCCATACTTATAACTTATACTCATTCTAACCTTATCCTGATCGATCATCACGCTAGATTCTTGTTCGATTATTTCTTCCTAATCGATTAAGCAATGGCTTAGGATTTTTATCAGATTATTCTAAGTTCATTCAAGTTCTAAGTCCAATCTTTCTTTATGCCTAAGTTATGTTTAGTTATCATCAAAACTCACTATCCTAATACACTATGCAATCTTTTTAAATCCAATATATATATCCAAGTTTCAAAGCATGCTAAATCACACAACTTATGCAGTTTCATAAATAATATCCCACATGAATGTTGTTTAATCAAATACTTGTTCAAATCTACCATTTTCCATGTCATTCTCAAGATAGCTATACAATACAGTTGGAAATCTTTTATTAACCATACACAAACAAATAAAATAAGTAGAAGTGATTATTTATTTGAAGCCAAATAAAGAGTAACCATAATTGTGCCCCTATGCTTAAAGTCAAGAACCAAAATTTACAAAAAATATTATCACATACACATACAACTTATTAGTAACTAATCAAGTGCCAATATTCATAACTTAGGGACTTAGCCCTTACAAAGCCCCTAATGGTGCTCTGGGGAATAAATTATAACAACATGGCTAGATTAGTTCAAGTTAACCTATAAACATCCTCAACATGCCCATTTGATCTCAAAATCCCAAATTAACTCCAAAGAATCACATGCAACCACTATTTCATTTTGAAAAACTTACTGTCCTTAATTACTGATAATCATGCCTCTTCATCTTAAACTAGTCAAGTAGCATTTGAATCATTTAACATAAAGACCATAAGCATTACCTTAGAATGTCACATCCCAAAAACTTGAGGGTCATGGGCTCAGAATATTAAATATACTATTAACCAATATAATAATTAGTAACAATGATTAAAATCAATAATCTGTACTCATCTCAACATCAATAAGGAAGTAGAACAACTTTGAAAATTTTTTCATAATGAAAGTGTTCTTATAAATGTGTAAATTAAAATAGGACATGCTAGTAGTAATGGTATTATTTACAAAATTACTAATGTAGGCACAAGCTTATAGCTCTACTAAAACTTTTCTTACAATTCAAAAAGAGACACCAAATTATCCCAACGACTTAAATTTAAACCAGGCGTTAAAAAAATTTTCAACTTGCAATTAGGTGAAGAAGTGGAACAGGTACAACAATAGGAGAATTTACATGTACTCAGTAGAAAAATAAGCTATCTAGCAAAAGAGAAGTTTCTTCAAGTATTAAGTAACCGCCTTGGAGTATGAGAAATCTCATATCCCATAAGCTATAAATATGTAAGTACTACAAATTCTACATAGTTAAGGCTTATGGGATCTGAGATTTCTCATACTTCAAGCTGGTCACTCCTACTTTAATGTACCATTACAAATTCTGCATATTTAAGGCTTATGGGATATGAGATTTCTCATACTCCAAGCTAGTCACTCTTACTTTAATGTACCATTACACTAGCCTCAGAGATACCTAACTTATTTGCAAAAATAGCAATGACAAGAAACATACACTACAAAGAAAAAGACAGTTTTGTAACGGTTTCTTCGTCACGGTTCATCTCAACTATGGCAAGTGTGTGAAATTTGTCACGATTAAACACAAAAACCTTGACAAAGAAGCATGATTTAAAAAAATCCAAAATTCTTGTCACAGTTTTTTGATCAAAACCATGATGACAAATGGAATTTTTTTAACAAAAAAATTGTTCAAGGGACATTAGTAATGGTTTCAACCGTTACTAAGTGCAAAGTAATGGTTTAAACCGTTACTAGTGCAATAACGGTCCAACCTACCCATTTTTGTACAATATTTGTCACAATTTGGGGTCCCAAAATAGTGACAAATGTGCCCCAAAATTATTAGAAAATTCGAAGCACATTTATCATAGTTTTGGGGGACTAAAACCATGACAAAGTTCTCTTTTTGTCACGGTTTCAAAAACTGTGACAAATGCGCTCCGAATTTTTTAAAAATTTTGGAGCATATTTGTCACGGTTTTAAGGACCGAAGCTATGACAAATGGCGCAATTTGTCATGGTTTGGCTCCAAAAAACTGTGATAAGTGTGCTTGAAATTTTTTAATAATTTCATAGCACATTTGTCACAGTTTTTGGACCCAAAACCGTGACAAGCCACACGATGGCTCCTATATAAACCCCCCTCTTTTTACATACATACACTCCTCTCTTCTTCTCTCCTTTTTCCTTCTCTGCCCATCCATATTATGCTGTTCCATCATTATACTGTTTTGGTAATTTTTGCTTAAACTACTTGTACTACTTATTTTATACACTTATATTTCAAATATTATTTTAAATAAATTCTAAATTTTTTTGAATCTTCTGTTGCAGGTTGTATATCTTTAAACAATATATAATGATAATTGTTCTTGTACATAAATATATATAAAGTAATGCTATATATAATTTAATCCAAAAAACTTTTTGAAAAATTTAATATGACAAATATCATATTAAAAAATTTTAGTAGTAATTATTTACTTTGAAAATCTTTCATAATTAATATTGAATTACAAAAAATTCGTTCAAAATTCAAAAAATGCAACAAATAAGAAGCTCCTTTGAAAAGATGCAAAATTGGAAAAATGTAAAATTCTAAAAATGATATTTTGTTATAGTTATTTTTAAAAATCATGACACATTTTGTCACGGTTTTAACCGTGACAAAATGTCACTATTTTTGAAATTCGTGACACACTTTGTTACGGTTTTGAGACAAAAAACGTGACAAAATGTCCTAGTTTGGTCCGCATTTTGGACCGAAATTTGTCACAGTTTTGAGAACTATAACCGTGCCAAATCTGTAACTCTCTTGTCACAGTTTTTACATTTATGTGTAACGGTTTTTTTAAACCGTTACAAACTAGTTTGCCACGGGTGGTTTTATCACAGTTACATGTAAGGTTTTAACCGTTACAAACTGACCTTTTTTTTGTATGATAGTAAATGGATATTTTAAGAGTTTTTGTACAAACTTAACATTAAGGAGTTTAATCATGTAAATATGCAAAGCTAAACTCACTTATATTACTACAAAATACACCAACTATTCTCCAATTCTTACTTAGGAAGCTCAAATATTTAACTATTTCATTCCTTTTGCTAATGTTTGACTAAACTTTGTGTCTGTGCCCATTCAATCACCATTTAACCACAGAAACTACATCTTGTAAAATACCTCCTTTCCAATCATTAATAGCATTGATTATAATTTAACTCATACCATAGAAACCTCAAACATATGCTAATTAATTCAAATCCTCCTCAGAACAAAAACTTTAACTCCCATTAATCATTGATATCCCATTTTCACATTGACTAATCCTCGGATTTGTATTGATTTTGTATGCTAAAATAATGCAATTAACATAACTAATATGAAATATTGGTCCAATAAGTTCTTAAAAAATATCCTAGATCCTCACGGAAAATTTGAATGAAAATAGGATTAATTTGCCGTAATTGGAGATTAATTAGAATTAACTAATTATAGGGCTTTTTTATCCTTGTTTATTGCGTTTTTGCTTGTAGGGTTGACCAAGGACCAAAAGAGGAGGATTCAAGGTGAAAGGAAGCTAAATTGGAGTAGATGCACAAGGGAGTTTACCATAGCGTTTGTTGTGGCTAGCCATGACAATTGTACGCATAGAAGCCAACATCACTCGTCGTTGCTTTCACAGTGGAACTCACAATGAACCCCATGGCGAACGTGCGATTTCTGGTGCAAAAATACAGAGTTTTGGGCCTAACCCGCAACCTAGATCTGGATCCTACTCTTGTAACCCGACTCTGCACTACTTAACATGACTCCCATGGTTAAACTAGACAGGTTTGGAACCCTAAACATTCATCCTCTTCCATTTTCTCTCATCCCTAACCTTCCACTTACATCTTTCCATCCAAATCTCACATGGTCTGGGTCTAATCCTATTAAAAAGAGAAGTTAACACACCCATATATTGAACATTGAAAATGTAAAATATTTGCCTCAAGAAGAATTTCTTAAGGAAAATACCCTACATATTTTATTTACTAAAAATATTAATTTTTGGATAATATTCATGTCTTAAACAAGGAATTATATTGTTTTAATTTAATATGTGAAAAGGTAAAAATGAAAGTAAAAAAATTGCAGGCTCGTAGGCTTGGCCAGAGCTTGCGAACTCTCAGGTCAAGCATGTAAAAAGGGGCCCTTTTTGAAGTCGATCCTAAACAGGCCAACTTGTTTATTCATGCTCAAGCTCATGAGAGGCTAGCCTATTTTCCCGACTCTACCTCCAAAGTTTCACCCTCCCAAATGGAACCACAGTTAAAGTTTATAAACCACATTCAGATTCATTTAGTACTCTTTTAATTATGATAATCTATTTATTGGCTCACCAGCAATCCACTCTCTTGTACATCTTATGGTCTTTAATATAAAATCAAGTTGCATTATTTAGGGAGATTAAGGAAAGCTAAAAACTATCCTTAATTATTGCAGGCGTTATATATCTTTAAATTATATATTAGTTTATAAATTGGGTAAATTAGTTCGGAAAAAATGATAAATACAAATACTTTAATTTTTCTTCATTAATCTCTTAAAATAAGTCAACTTGATTTTATATTAAAGATCGGGGAGGGAGGAAGTACAATATTATATAAAGCTGCACCTACTACACTTTGCTTAGAGTAAATTCAACTCGTACACTTAAAAGAGGAAGGCCACTGTTTTTTTTCTTTTTTATCAAATTAATGTAAATCCAGAATCAATCAATCAATGGGGTTATTTTTAGTATTTAATCCCAACAATAAGAAAGCAAGTTCTCGTCTGACTCCCAAGTGTTTGCAAGCACCTAACCAACAACAGATTGCTTTCACCTTCGTTTTTTTTTTCTTTTTTCAAGTGATGGATAGTTTGGTCATTTAACTTCAAAATTTATTGTCACTTCTTGCATAGTTTTTTCATATTGTTTTGGAAATTATATGTTATTAAGTCCCATCTATGGGAATATGATGAAATTCTCTCTAAATAGATTGCTTGAAGAAGTTTGCAGTTTATTGTTCAACTGTGCTGCCAATGCCATCTTTCATAAGAAGCTTTTATAACATGTGACCGACTAACACACACAATTGTTATAATTCATTTCATTGGTGTCTTCTGCCAAAAGTTATGTCATTTACGACTTTGCTGTCAAATGTAATTATTTTAAAAATATTATAAAATAAAAAATAAGAATAAATTGTTGTCAATTCATCAAAATCTTGTGAATCAATTTAACAAAAATAAAAAATTAAATAAATTTATTGGTATTCATATGACCTTAATGATCAAGATGAAATTTGAAGAATATACTTATAGAAAATCAAGTCACTTTACTCAGAATAATTGAGGCCATAATGCAACATTAGAATATTACATTATTACATTTTAAGCCTAATGTTTGTTAATATATTTATATATATATAAGGTGAAAGAGTTGAAGTTCTCGTGTTATGCGTCGTGGAAAAAAAGTTAAATAACGTAATTTAATAAGTTTTAAAAAGGAAAAAGTCAATATAATTGCAAGCATATAACTTTTTTTCTTTAATAAACAATCAAATTTTGTATAAGAAAGATAAAGTGAAGAACAAGTAGTAGCCTCCCGTTTCCAATTTATCAAAAAGTAGAAATAACTGAAAAGCCTATATTGGAATGAAATAAACAAATTAGAAATGTAGAATGCTCCTTTCATCGCTTAAGCAAGTTTACTTAAACTTATCTTTTCTTATACAGCTACTTAAGTTTATCTTTCGACCTCGATATTGTAGAATAGATCAGATTAAGTTGTCGGTGAAGCATACTTATTGTGATTTGCCAAAAAATAAATATAGAATGTTCAAAATTAAAATATTTTTTAATGTGAAGGCGATAAACAAAAACTGGGATTTAGTTTCTATATATGTTCAAACAAAAGAAAGTGAAATATGCTTCTTTTATTCTTATCCAGTAGTACACAAAGAATCGGAAAGGCCAAACCGATTCATGATCCTTATGGTCCAATTTTAAATAAAAATTTAATAACAAATAATTTTACATATGTGAGAAATAAATTTATAATAAGTCTACTTTTCAACATAACTTCACAATGTAAGAAATTTAAAATAACAAAAAAGTCTATAGGGCTACAAACTCAATAAAAATATAGTGGACTTAATGAGAGAGTCATTCTTTGATAGGTTTTATTAAGTATTTTTCAATTTTTTCTATATATATCCAAAAAAATATTCTGGTTTTCTGAACATTTTCCTTGTTTCCTAATTTATTTCGAGTTCTAGCTCAGCACTAGATCAACCATGAAAATGGCTTTTTAATCTAAGCTATCAGTTAACGAGTAGGATCTTCGTACTATTCAACCAGTCCATCTATCACCACTGAACTTTAGATACAAACAACAATTTTTTCACAAAAAAATTATGTTAGTGAAGATTTTAGACTTGCATTTGTTTCGATCTTTCTAGTTGTTTAGAAAATAATAATAATAAACATTTTAAAAAGGAGAAATTATTTCATGAACCCAATCTATCATATCACATGTGATCTAAACAATCACAAACAAACCGATTTGAAATATTTTAATTTGATTTGGTGAACTTTAATTTAATATGATACTTGTGTGTGAAAAAAATCAAGGCTTCATAATGCGACATTACATTAGACTATTACTAATATGTTTGCTTATGATTGATCAAATTATAAATGATGTGATAAATTAGAATCACACAAAATTTTCATATTTAACCGGTACAAGGAAGTTCTTTTTAAAAAAATAAAAATAAAAAGCACCCACAACTCAATAAAATATAAAGAATTTATACCCTAGTAAGACGCGGTTTCCGCGCGATGCTATCTAAGGTGTTGATACTTTGTATTCCCATTTCACCCCATGTTTTGAAAGGACAACTGAATGCAAAGTAAAAAGGATAGTAGATTTTAAAATATGTCTATGTGTATATATTTGTGAATTAAATGCATGATAAGTTTTATTTGCACCAATCTAGGCAATATTTTTAAAACAATAATGAGAAACTACTCCTCTTGAAACGTAGATATTAGTGAACTGATTGCCTTTGTTCCAACCCAATATGTCATATTTAAGGGACCAAACTATCTACGGACTTTGTTGAGCTTTTTGTGGGTGTGTGTGTGATAATTTTATTCACTTATCAAGGTAGTAATTCCACAAAATATGTTGGACTTTTAAAAAGGATCGATTTTTTTATAGAAGTTTTCAGCTCCATTTGGTAGGCAAAAAACTAGGGGTCCTCTAAAAATTATTCTAGTCCAGGATTTACTTTCTACTTTTAATTCAACGACATTTAAAAAATTTTATTTAGCATAAGAGCTTAAATACTGATATTTTCTATGTATAAAATTTTGCAGTGTACATATATTATGCAAGTTGTAATATTTTTAAATAGTGAGTCATCACCATTTTCTCTTTACACACTTCTCTATTTCCAAGTTGTTAATAAAAAATAGGTAAAGAATAAACAAACTGAGAAAAATACAAAAAAGGTCACCTGTATTATCCATTAGTCTCGTCCTTGACTTAAGACTTGCATACTTTAAAACCATCCAAAAGCAAGATACTCACCAAAGCTTATCCTTCCTTGCCAAGAAAGCAGAGCAAAACCCACTCTATGCAATTCAAGTTGATACCCCAAAAAAAATTAAAGAAATAAATATTCAATCCTCATCAGAATGACAAAATCCCAAACTACCGAGAGTAATTCCTCCATGGAAGAAGAGTCTCTCTCCCCCTTATCCACTCACGTTTTAATTTGATCATCAACTTCGTGTGTGTGTGTGTTGTGTGTGCGCTTTTCTGATATTTAATTTGTGTTCCCTTTTTGTTATCTCAGTTTTGAAAAGGAGTGTGGTTACCACCAACAAAAGAACTCAAGGAGGGTCCCTCCTTCATCATCATCTTCTTCTTCTTCTACGGTGGACGTTCATGTCGCAGCTCTAAATGGAATCGTCAACGTCAATTCCCTCTTCACCGTCGCGGTCTTCGTCGGCCTTTCTCTCACCACTTCAGGTAATTAATCATGATTCCACCTTAAAAGTTTCAATTCCTTTGTCAGTTTCTCCTTCATCAACTCAACTTACAAAACTTCACCCAACCGGATTGAGTCTTGCCGAAGTGGTTAGTCAATGAATTAATGTTCAAATCTTTGTAAAGGAAGTTTCCTATATTTGGTATATCTGACAGTGATAGGAGTGTACAAATGCTAAGTAGTAAGAAACAACAACAACTTTCTTACCAGTTTACTCCCTTTGCTATGATCAAGTTCACTTTTTTAGAAAATTAAGAAAGTAAAATAAATCACTTTAAAATATTTTATAATTATAAACTTTTATGCAAACTAAAAACTAATTTACCCAACTTAATAAACCGATACATAATCAAATAAAATGTGATATAGTTATAATTAAGCAGTCTCTTTTCATTCTTAATCTATTCAAATAAAGTCATTTTGAACTTATATTAAGTAACGAATGGAATAATACTTAGTTGTGATAATTCATTTAGGTCAGCAAAGCCTGGAGAACCGTGCATCATGCAACGCCGGAACCGACATAGCAAAGAATCTTCTTGTCTTCGAGGTGGTGTCTTTCAGCTTCTTCTTGTTCTCGTCATTGGTGGCTCAAGGGCTGAAGCTGAAGATCTACCTTCTACACAGCAAGAATGTGGATGAAGACTTTAGATTACATCTGAACTTGACGGTGTTAAGGTTGGGAATGTTGGCCTCCGCCGTGGGCTCCGTCATGGGATGCTTGTTCTTGATGTTGTCCATTATCAATGTGATTCAGATCACAGTGGGATTGTTGTCTTGTGGAAGTAAATCGGCGATTTATTCCGTTCTTGCTCTTGTGGTTCTTGTTTCTTCTGCTCTTTTGTCTTATATTTCAACCACTATATATGCTTTTACCCATTAATTTACTTTTTTAATGAACATATTATTTATTGGAACCCTTGCTTCATATTGTTGATCTACGTGCATGAATAATGTCTTGTAATTTAGTGGTATGTTGAATGTCTTGTAACTTATTTGCATAAGAATTCTCTTGTATATAAGTGAGAAGTTATGTTCATTGAGAAGTTGTATGTTCAAATGCGTAGCCGCAGACTGGTTATCAGTGCACATCCCTTTGAAAATTGACCTGTGTATTTTTTTTTCCTCTTGGGCTATTGTACTTCTATGGCAAAGAAGTGTTGTTTGTATCTAAATGCATCAAGAGTTTTTGAACTCAACTACAGATAATTTTTCTTCATTTCTCTCATTTGCAAGATCTGAATGTAAAATAAAATTCCTTTCATGTCATCCAATTAACCGCAATCAGTAGAAATAAAATATTGTAAAACATGAACATAAAATGATTTTATTCCCCCCACCCCCCCCCCCCCCCAAAAAAAGAAATTTATTTTGGTACTCTCATTTTATGGTATTTTTTTGGAAAATCACAACCAAGTTCTTCATAAGAAAATTAATCACAACCAGATCACAAACAGTCATCAAATTATATTAAAGTTTCAAAGGATCTAGGTTATATTAAATGGTTTGTCATTAACAACTCAATAGTTGTCAATAGCAACTCCATGAGTTGTCAATATAAGAAGCTGCTATTGACAACTACTGAGTTGTCAATGACAAGCCATTTAATGTCATCCAGGTCCCTTAGGACTTCAATATAATTTGATGATTGTTTGCGACCTGATTGTGATTAATTTCCTTATGAGTGACTTGATTGTGATTTTCACTATTTTTTCCCTTCTAATCCTAATGTCATAAACAAAAGATGCTGAGACTAAGAATTGTAAGTATAGACAAAACATTGTCATAGATGTTTATATATGAAGTTTGATGTTTAAAAAATAGCAATGATTGACACGAAATTCATCAATTGAGACTAACTCTAGTTAATGAAGGTTAAAAGATCGGAATGTAAAAATATCTTTTACAAAATCAAAGGATCAAACTAAAATCTCATAATGTTTGGGTATAATGTTGACAGATTACAGAATATATTTTAACCTAAGTTATTTCATTTCTATTTATGGAAAATTTTCCTTTAAAGGAACTACTTTGTATTCATTAACATCCATTAATCTGAATTCTGTCCGAAATAATTTTTTTTTTTAATAAATATTAGGTCGATTGGGTTATGAACTAGTCTAATTAATATTTTAATCAAATATTGTTATATGTAAATTTATCATGAATAAAAGTCCAATAAAAATTTGAAAATTAATCAAGCTGAATCTTTATCATTAAAAAAATCCACAATGGTAAGATATGATTAAATCATTAGACTAAATAAATATAAATAAATGGACCTGATGAGTTTCATCCATATTTTTCCAAGTCTTAGGTCAAATATTTGGATTGTACTTGTTTAGTCCAAAATAAACTAATTTAAAACAGCTCTTCCAGCATATTTTTTGAATGACAAAGTTTAAAATCAAATTCCTTGAATATATTGTCATGAAAAAAGAAGACAATTAATTTATGCTTTGTTGTATGTTTTAAAGCTATCATGTTTTAATAAAAAAAATATTGAATTAAAAATATTTACAAATGTTGCAGCTTGATAAATAATAATAATTTAAGATAAATGTTTTTGAAAATACCAACAAAACTCGATTGCTTTTACTTATTTTGAACATATACACCATGTGAAACCAGTTTCATATATTATCTTAATTAAACACCGAGTTTCATGTGCTTTTGTGTGTTGTAGCGTTCAAAGTAGGTTCAATTTATCTTATCAAATGATTTTATTGGCTAAAAATTTAAAGTAGCTAGATTGTCTGGACTAAAAATTTCACATCTGTGATAATTGTTTTAGAATTCCCATTATTTATTCTACTTTTATTTGTTTATTCAAAAGCTTATAAAAAACGAAAGTTTTATCATTATTTTCGAATTTAATAAATTGATATGAACCAAAAAAATGTATTATAATAAACAAAAATGTTGTATTTTAATCTTAATTTTTTTACTGCAAAATTAAAGTTAAGAATTCTAATGTCTAAAATTTTGAAGAAGTGATTTAGGTGAATTATAATTTTAGGTTATAGGCAGTTGCGTACGAACTTGTGGTGTTAGGTTAGATTAGGCCATATATTAATTCGTGTAGATTAGTCCAAATTTGACGTTGGTTTGTTAATTAATTCCTTTATATCAAGTTATTACTGTGTTGTCAAACCAACATTTCAATGAAAACCTACTTTAACTTGGAACAGTCTCCTTTTACTATGGCAAGCTTCCAGAAGAATTATGAATTTTTTATTACGTACAACCAACACGCCAACTCTATGACCATATTCATACATGCACGCAAATGACCATATTCATACATGCACGTATGAGCGCTTCCATTCTAAAAGTCGAGGGTTACATAATTAGTCATATAGATAAATAAAATTATTCAAATTATTACATTTATGATCAAAACATGCTTCTTAATTAATTTATATACAAGAGAGAACATATGGATAAAGATATGCGAAAATTCAATACAAATATAATAATGTCATCATTTTTTTTTTTTTTTGCACAAAATTATAACCCATATGATAGGAATCGAATCCGATGAGCGTTTTAGAGACAGATTTTAGGCCTGTTGATAACGTTTGGGCTCGTAGCAATGAAGTCATCGAAATTTGACTGCAATAATATTTTCTTGGCATGACTTGTATCCCATAGTGTCATATATATTAACCAGATAAAAAAGATAATGTCATACATTATTCTCCTTCAAGTCCTTCATGTATGAGTGAGATGCATTTTGATGCTTAAAATAATACTTCAATCTAATTTGTCCCTAAAATATATAATTTTGCCTCAAAGAATCATTTTTAATTTAATATAATAAGGAGTTTTCCATCAAGGGCCACTACTATAGATATGGTCTATTGCGGCATACCAATCCCGGCACTTTCTTCTTATAAGCGCCGGTATTACCTATCCCGGCGCTAAACATTCTTAAGCGCTGGTATATGTACTATGTTTTTTATTTTTTTTATTTCTTTTAACATTTTGACTTCTCCTGGCGCTTATTCCATATAAGCGCAGGTTTAGC
Organism: Mimosa bimucronata; assembly: GCA_037074515.1. Classification (NCBI taxonomy): domain Eukaryota; kingdom Viridiplantae; phylum Streptophyta; class Magnoliopsida; order Fabales; family Fabaceae; genus Mimosa; species Mimosa bimucronata. Next base: position 13,413,646 of record CM073446.1, read on the forward strand.
TTTGATTTTTTGTTAAAATTATTGTGTTCCATGGGGATAGGCTCTATGGTCTTCCATATGGATAGGCTTGGGATTTTTATTTTTAAATTTTTTTGCCATTTTTTATAGGATTCCAAATTTTTTTTAAATTGTTTTTCCAATTTATTAAGTCAGTGGTACATAATTTTTTTTTATTTAGGGAGCCTATCCCGATGCTTACTTCGTAGTAAGAGCCAGGATAGGCTGTCAAATTTTTTAAATTTTTTTCATCTTTTACAGGCATCCATATTTTTTTAAATTGCTTTTCCAATTAATTAAATATAATTGTTTTCATTTTAGGGAGCCTATCCTGACGCTTACTGTATTATAAGTGCCAGGATAGGATGCCAAATTTTTTTAAAATTGTTTTTCCCTTTTTTTTAACATTTTTCCATATATTTTAAATTTTTTTCCAATTTATTAAATATTTTTTTGGTGGGAGCCTATCCAGACGCTTACTTCGTTGTAAGCACTGGGATAGGCTGCCAATGTTTTTTTAAAATTTCTTCTTTTTTTTTACAGGCATCCATATTTTTTAAATTATTTTTCCAATTAATTAAATACAATTTTTTTTGTTTTGGGGAGCCTATCTCGGCGCTTACTTTGAACTAAGCGCCGGGATAGGGTGCCAAAACTTTTTAAAATTCTTTTTCCTTTTTTAAAATTATTTCATTCTTTTAAATGTTTTTTCCAATTTATTAAATATTATTTTTTTAGGAGCCTATCCCAGCCCTTACTTCGTTGTAACCGCCGGGACAAACTGCCAAATGTTTTAAAAAAAATTCATCTTTTTTACATGCATCCATATTTTTTTAAATTTTTTTCCAATTAATTAAATATAATTTTTTTTATTTTGGGGAGCCTATCACAGCGCTTACTTTGTACTAAGCACTGTGATATGGTGCCAAATTATTTTAAAATTTTTTTCCTTTTTTTACAGGCATCCATATTTTTTTAAGTTGGTTTTCCAATTTTTTTTTATTTTGGGGTGCCTAAAGCGCCCGGATAGGCTTCCTAGTTTTTTTAATTTTTTTCTTTTCTACAGACCTTCATATTTTTAAATTATTTTTTTATTTTTTAGCTTTTCTTTCTTAATTTTTTGGCCTATCCCAGCGCTTAGGTTTTGTAAGCGCTGGGATAGGCTTGGCGTAAATTCCCCAAATTTTTATTTTTCCCTCCCAGAAGCTAAACCCTCGTCATTTCCTCTTGTCCCTTTCAGAATCTAAACCCTCATTCCCTCTTGTCCGCCATGCCGCATCCCTCTCTCAAAGCTCATAGCTCCTTCGTCACCCATAGCCCACAACTCCTTCATCACCCAAAGCTCACATGTCCTTCGTCACCCAAAGGTCACAGCTCTCGGCCTCTCCCTCTCTCAAAGCTCACAGCTCCTTCATCACCCAAACCTCACAGCTCTCGCCCTCCCCTTCTCTCAAAGCTTACAGCTCATTTTGGGGTCTCTTAGCTCTCAGCTCGCATTCAATTCACACTAGCTCACGGCTAGTAGCTCTCAGCTCACAACTGGCATTCGGCTCTCCCTCTCTTAAAGCTCATAGCTCACAGCTCTTGGCCTCTCCCTTAAATTCTACTTCTGGTAAGCTTCTTTTTTTTTTGTTTCAAAATCTGTGATTTTTGATTTTTGATTTTTCTGGTTTAACTTAGAAAGTCAGTGATTTAATTTAGAAAGTCCCGATAGGTATTGTCCCTATTGATTTCACAATGATGTGCAATAAGTTAGTGTCGTGTATATATGTGTGTGTATTTGATTGTTGTTTGAGAGAAGTATGGCTTAATATTGTTCTGTCTTGGTACTGAAACTATTAAATGAATAGTGTTGTATTGCTGTTTGATGCAATTTAGAACAAATGATAGTGTAGTTGTTCAAACAATGTTTTAGATTGTTAGAATAATGATTTAATAAATAAGAAAGGAGTTGAAAGGTTTCAGGACTGCAATATTGTGTAGACTTAATAGTTAAGGAATTTTGAAGACTTGATTTTAATATGACCATGATTGAATTGGTGCCCAAGGAACTAAATTGTTAAAGCTTAAGGTTGTATTGAGTTAAGCTTACTGATTTGAAGCCCCAAATTTCTAAGGTATGTTGAATGTTAAATAATCAGTAAACATGCTATCTTAGTTGTTTAAAGGTGTGGATACTTATCATTGAACGAAAAGGTGTAGAGACTTGAATCTTTGGAATTGTAAATGTATGATACTTACTGAGCTATTTGAGTATTAATTTTCGTCGATTTTAAAAGGATCCGAAACAGAGGATTTTGACGTTAAACAAATGAATGTAGTCAATGGGTGTATAAAGTGAATTCATATAAAAACTGATGAGTTGTTTATTTTTGTTGTAGGGATATCAAGAAGTATTTGTTTCGTCCACATTCTTCAAAACCAAAGTAAAAAAAATAATTGAGGTACATACATTTTACTTGTAAGAAACTTTTGCTTTGTAGAACTATGAATGCTCTCTATATATAAATGCTTTGTGAATTATGTTGTGGTTGGCTATGGAAATATATTGAGTTGATTCTGTTGATATAGTTGGCTATCCATTTCTATGTTAAAAAGAGAGGGCCTTGAGCCTGGGAATGTTCATTTTGTAGCCGTTATGCTGCTAATTGTTTGTTAAAAGAATAAGGTAACATCGTAAGGTGGCTACCTAATAAGTAAGTCATGATGTACATCTTATCGCCACTTTCCTTTAGTAGGTTACAATGCTGGATTGGAAATGGATATCTTGTGATCGGCATTCAAGGGAATATATAGATAGAGTAAAAGAGTTCATTGAATTCACTGCTTAGCATGCAGAGAATGCTAACAGAATTGTATGCCCTTGTATGTCGTGTTTGTATGGAAAACATCTTCGTCCTCTTGACTTGTTGGGTCATTTAATGTTTGTCATCGAATTGATCCATCTTATCCACGATGGATAAAGCATGGTGAGACCTGTGAAGATGAATGCGGAGACCAGGTACCTGATGTTAGTAGCGCTTCAAATGTGCTTGACACAAAAATGTTTTGAGAGTGATGATCATGAAGAAATGTTGAACATGGTAGGTGAGGAGAATCCTGAAATGTTTGAGATACTAAAGAGCGATGCAGAGATGCCTTTGTATGTGGGATACAGCAAATACACATGATTGAGTGTGGTTCCTAAATTGTATAACTGTTGGGTACTGGCATTGGCAGCTACCAGCCCACCATGTTGGGCACCCCAGGGGCCCATCTCTGGGTCACCCCGGTACTGGCAAGCCCAACTCAGGTATTGTAGCTCGGTTGGGGGCCGCTCTCGCGGACCCAACCCAATGCTGCAGCATTTGTGGGAGGAGGCCGTGTCATTGGCGCACCCACGGGTTCGATCTCCCAACCAAGCACTTTATAGGCATTCTAGATGCCTCGCTTATCACCACTTGAGCTGCAGCTCAAGTGGTGATAAGCGAGGCATCTAGAATGCCTATAAAGTGCTTGGTTGGGAGATCGAACCAGTGGGTGCGCCAATGACACGGCCTCCTCCCACAAATGTTGCAGCATTGGGTCGGGTATGCGAGAGCTGCCCCCAACCGGGCTACAATACCTGAGTTGGGCTTGCCAGTACCGGGGTGACCCAGAGATGGGCCCCTGGGGTGCCCAACATGGTGGGTTCAGTAGCTGCCAATGCTGGACTCAACAATAACCTGAAGGCACGATACGGTTAGAGTGATACAAGTTTCACTACGCTGCTGTTCACTCTACAAGATATACTCCCAGAAGCGGATGTACTCCTTCAAAAATATACGAGGCAAAGCAAATTCTCTGGTCGACCGGTATAAAAAATGAGAAAATATATGCATGTCCCAACGACTGTATTTTATTCCGGAACCAGTATGCGTCATTGGAGAAATGTCCTAAATGCAACACATCTTGGTATAGAAATAAAGGTAAGAGTCCTTCTAAAGTGATGTGGTACTTTCCGATCATTCTAAGATTTAAGCGCATGTATAATAATGCGGATGTTGCAAGACTTTTGACATGGCACACTGATAAGAGGATTAAAGACATCAAGCTTAGGCACCCCGCAGATGCCCCTAAATGGAAAAAAATTGATTATGACTACCTTGATTCGGTGAAGAACCAAGAAACCTATGGCTTACATTGGCAACTGATGGGATCAATCCGCATGGAGTTCAAAGTAGTACTCATAGTACATGGCCGGTGATTCTGATGATATACAACCTCCCCCTAAATTTGATCATGAAATGCAAATTTATGATGCTTTCCATGCTTATTTTTGGGCCTAGATAGCCCGGCAACAATATAGATGTGAATTGGATCCTTTGATTGAAGGCCTGAGGCATATGTGGGATTCAGGTGAGATAGTTTTTGATGGCTGTAAGGAAGAAAGTTTTAAATTGAGAGCCATGTTGTTTAGCACAATAAATGATTTCCCAGCATATAGTAATGTGTCCAGATATAGCATAAAAGGATATGGTTTGTGCCCTATATGTGAAGAAGATACCCATTCAATGCGACTAGATCATTGCAGGAAAAATGTATACATGGGACATCGAAGGTTCTTGCCAATAAAACATCATTGGCGGAGGTGGAAGAAGGCATTTAATAGGAGTTCAGAAGAAGGTAGGCCACCGAGAATATTGACCGGGGATAACATTTTTGAAAAGGTGAGCATTTTGGCAAGCCTTTTGCTGAAAATGTGTTGACAAGTGGTTGGAAGAAGAGGTCCATATTTTTCGAACTCCTCTATTGGAAGTCCTTATATGTTACGAACTTTCTGGATGTGATGCATATTTAAAAAAAACATCTGTGATAACCTATTTGGCACATTGCTAAATATGCAAGGAAAAAGTAAGGATGGTGTCAATTCAAGGTTAGATATGCTCAAGTTGGGAATAAGATAAGAGTTGGCACCTGTCGAGAGAGGATACCGCACTTATTTACCTCCATCAGCTTACACCCTTTTGAGGAAAGAGAAAAGATCATTATGTGAGTTCCTGAATGGAATATAAGTTCCAGAAGGAAACTCATCAAATGTAAAGAACAATGTATCCATGAAAAAGTTGAAGTTGAAGAACCTGAAATCTCATGATCGTCACGTCCTGATGCAAAATTTCTTGCCGGTTGGCATACATAGCGTTTTACCCTAGAAACTGCTGAGCATGATCACTAGACTGTGTATGTTCTTCAGGCTCATTTGTGGTAAAGTGGTTGATACAATAAGGTTGCAGGATTTTCAGAGGCAGATCGTTCGTATCCTGTGCGAACTTGAAATATATTTCCGCCCATCATTTTTTAACATCATGGTTCATCTTACTGTACACTTGGTCAAAGAGGTTCAACTATGTGCCCCAGTCTATTTGAGATGGATGTACCCAATTGAGCGGTTCATGAAAGTTGTAAAGGGGTATGTTAAAACCAGATATCAACCAAAGGGGCGTATTGCTGAAAGATACATTGTTGAAGAAGCAAGTGATTTGTGTGCCGATTACTTATCAAATGTTGAACCTGTTGGTTTGCCGAAGTCTCATCACGATGGGCGATTAATGGGGAAAGGATTAAGTGGGTTCATGTTCACCACGCGCCGCAAGTGCACGGGTCGCGCCAAGTAATAAAATAATGAGTAGAGTATCGTTCCCACGAGGATTTGTCCAAAACCTGGTCAAACAATGATTATCACACTCTCGCCCAATTTGAGTGATACAAATGTAGAGTTTGAAAATGAAATAAGAAAATAAAATGAAGATAAAATTATAAACAGGTGATTCTCCAACCTCAAGGCTAAAATGGGTCCTAAGATTATCTCTCCCCCTTATACTTCTCAAAACTCAATTAACCTCCTCTCAAGAAGCTCTCAACAACACCACATGCTAATCTAGGGTTCAAAGAGTACTTGCAATGCTCTCTCGAGTCAAGAACAAGTGTTTAGTCCTATTCTATTGCACAATCTCTTGCCACAATTTGATAGGACCCGATAATCACACTCCAACCCTAATGTGACTATGCAAGGCTAGCAAGTATATCTCTATCTTACCAACAAAACCATCCGTTCGTCATGCAAACTTCCGGTTCTTGCACTACTTTACCCAAGTTCTACACTCAACCTAGCTCTCTCGAGTCATAAATCAAGCGAACACAACATCTAAATGGTGATCAAACACTTAGAAGCATTAAGAACGGGGTAAAATAAGCACATAGATATCATTAATCACAAATTAAGAGGAGGAATCAAGAATCAATACATACAAGGGTTCAAAATAATCTTAGAATACAAGTATTTAGCTACACATGTTCAACAACTCCAAGGGAGCATAAATATATACATTCAGAAACAAAGAACAAGAGAAGAGAATGGAGAAGGAAGAGATAAACCAAGAGAGGAAGCCCAAATCTCTTCGAAGCTCCAAGCCCAAGCCAAATCCCCTCCAAACTCCAAGCCCTAGCAGAGCAAAACACCCCCAAGAATGCCCAAAAGTCGAAGAATGAGGGCTCACAACGAAGCCCTAGCTTTTATATCAGTTAAAACGCGCCTGTGTTCTGTCCAAAACGCGCAGAAACGCGAAGTTCGCCGTGGGTCTCGCCGCGGCGAGCCCACAGCGAAGTCCCAAAATATTACAGAATCAAGTATCGCTCGCCGTGGCTTTCGCCGCGGCGAGCAAACGACGAGCTCTCACAAAAAGGGGCAGAGGCAAATTCACTTCGCCGCGGCTATCGCCGCGGCGAACTCCACGGCGAAGTCCCTGCGTCTCTGGTGCTTTGCTCTGCTTTCTTATTTCTTTGGCTGCTTTGGCTTCTTCTTATTTTTGCTCAATTGGGAGCTTGGAGGAGGGCTAAAGTCTCTTGCTTATTGCTTCAAATTATTCCTACAAAAATTATATACAACAACATAAGAAACTAACTATAAAAACAATCAAAATCTACATAATTAACAATAATGTGAAACCGAAAATCAAATGAGCATTTTCCCTCTTGAGTATCCAAAATGTATAAATAATAGACAAAAACTCAAGTAAAATATACTCAAATATCATGAATTTCTAGGAGTTATCAGTTCAACTTAATATGCATTTCAAATGCTAAAAGGGAGCTGGCTCACTTGTATATTCTTCACAACACTCCTAAGGTTGAACCATTCATTGAAGAACACAAAAACTTCCTTCGGGAAATACACGGAGATAGAAATGAGAGTTTGATTACAAGGGAGCACAACAAACATTTCATTATATAGTTCAATGCGCGCATTTGTCAGCAGGTTGAGCTTAATGCTGGATCAGTTTCTGAAAGATTATTGTGGCTGTCAAAAGGATCGGGTTTGCACGAATTTTCTTACACCGCCTATGCAATCAACGGTTACACATTTTATACAAAAGGCTAGGATGAAAAAAGCACAATGCAGAATAGTGGAGTCACACTTGTTGCCGAGGCATGTCATATATCCAGTGCGAGAGATACAAATCCCATATATGCGCATATGGCATACTTTGGTGTGATTGATTGCATTTGGGAGTTAGATTACACCATGTTCAGAGTTCCTGTGCTCCAATTAACACAGGGTAAGATATGCATTATAGGTTTCATATTATTCTTAGCTCCAAGCATCATAGATATATATTAACATAATGTTCTAAAACATTTTAGGGCACATTGGCTTTTGTTTGTCATCCATCCGACAGCACAGGTGGAGCCCTTAATTTACTATTTGGATCCTGTCCAAGTTGCTGAACCAAACAATTGCCTAGCTTTGATGCACTTCGTCAATAGGTACGTGAATGTCAATATTCTTTGAATGCGTTGTATTATTTGTCATTTTATGACCCTAGCTAATAAAATTAATTTAATTTGTTTCATTTTCAGCGCATTGACCAGTTTTCAATCCTCTATTAACTTGAGTTATTCCAAAGCCCTTGACCAGAAAGATGCTTATTGGTGGAGCAAAGTCCTGGTTTTACAAGTTATTCAATTTTTTAAACAATCTAGTTAAACCATAATGTAAATGTTTCTCATGTTATATTTGGTGTTTTTTGTTATAGTGCCCCTTCCAACCCAAAAACAACGACTGTGTATACTATGTGATGCAGTTTATAAGGGCTCCGACAGCACAGGCGGAGCCCTTAATTTACTATTCTGTTTCATTTCAAAATCATTCATTGATTAAAATATAATATCTCTGTATATGACAATAATATTAATAGTGTAAATGCAAGATCAAGAAGATTATAAGTCGCAATAAATTATATAGATACCTTAATTTGGTATTCCATATATCAATCTGATTTACAAACAGTCTGCATCTTTCTCTCAAAGCCTTGCCACCATCGTCTTGATCTAAACCTTCTATGGTTGACATGTCTAAATCATTAGAAGAAATTTTGAAGGAAAACCAGATGTTTTGAGTAGAGTTTGGTAGCCCCTTGTTTCAACTTTTGAAATTGTAGTTGTTTATATAGTGCTGATAAGCTCCTAAATTTTACATATTTCATCACATTTTTCCCCATTTGTGTATATATTTTTGAAAGTGAAGTTTTGAAATGGACATACAAATTCAGAGAAAAACCTTAACGAAAAAGAAAGCTTACATGCATGAAATTTAAAGCTTAATGATTCTTTGCTTAATAATTTGTGTGTTATTAAATTGAAAAGCTCATCAACCCTCTTTCCGTCTCGTATAGGAAGAGGTGATAAAGTGAGAGAGTCAAAGAGACACAAGTGGCTCTGGAAATGCAGAATGAGTAGGAAGAAAAACAAGAGACCAGGAGCAAAGTGATCTCGCCGCGGCGAGCCCGCGGCGAGTGGATGTTTTCTCTGGATGCCACAATCTTTCGTCGTGACTTCGCCGCGGCGAGGTCACGGCGAAAACGTCTGAAGCTGTGCGTTTTGCTTAAATTAAGCTGTCTGAAGAAGATAAAAAGCATTGATTTCGAGTAGACAGGGGCAGACAGAATTTAGGGCACCTTTTGGGACATTTTGGAGCTTGAGGAGAGAGTGGGGAAGAGCTAGGAAGCTTGGAGAATCTTGGAGAGATTCAAGTTTGTGATCTTGGTTTCTTTTCTTCTTCCCTCTTCTCTATTTTTTGTCATGAATCTTCTTTTAATTTCCATTTTCGTTTCTTATTTACTCATGTGTAACTAAACCCCTTTTCTAGGGTTACTTTGAACCATTTGATGGATTAAATCTTGTATTTCCTTCCTTTGATGTATTTAATGAAAGTTTATGTGTGGATTTTCATCTTGCTTTAAAATATACAAGTGCTTGATCACCACTTGATGTGTTAAATGAGGTATGACTTGAGAAAGTATATTTTGTTTTAGAAATTGGGTGAAATCATGTTAGACTTGAAATTTATGGTTTTAAATGGATGGTTAGTTGGTAATATAGAGATATAATTACTAACCTAACATTGTTCATATGAGGTTGGTGGAACATTTATGACTAGCATTAATTGTGGCAAGAGATTGTGCAATTAATGCAAGTAAAAAATTGATTTTGATTTGAGAGAGCTTTTTCAAATGAAATTGAACCTTGAACTCATGCATTAAATTCATTGGGTACTGAAAAGGGAAGGAATTTACTGGGTCATGAAGTTAAATGGGGAGAGGTAACCCTAGGCTTTCTTATCTAACTTGTCAAGTGTTTCTACGTCATTTTTCTCGTTTACAACCCTTATAACTAAAATCTTAAAAAGAAACAACATTTTAGTGATTTATCTTTACATGCTAACTCTTCAAACCAAAACTTTGTTTAGCTCAACTTAATTTAGTACACTAACCCTTCTGCTTGATCGCATTTGTAACCAAATCCCTGTGGGAACGATACTTTTCTTATCACTTTATTACTTGACGCGACCCGTGCACTTGCGGTGACCGAACAAGTGCCAAGAGATCAACTATTTTCTTTCAGCCCATAAGGAGGTCATTTAGGGTTTTGAAAACTGAGGTATTTAATCGCATGGTTGCACGTGTTTACTACATGTAAATTTAACGAAACATTTCAGTTGATCCTTACAAGAGAAAGTTTATTTAAGTCAATCCCCTAATAATTCTAAATTTTCACTTCAAACCATAAACCAAAATGAAATTACGTGTTGTGGGTGAAAAGACAATAATGTATCCCTACTTTATTTTATTTTTAAAAAAGATTAAATCTTCCTCGACCGGTCATCAAAGCTCCCGCGGGGATTGAACAATGTTTTGAAAAAATAAAAATAAAACAAGGGCATATCAAATACTGAAATTAAAAATTTTCAGTCCTTGAAGTGAGGTGACATTTCAGAAATATTTAGGGGTTAACTGAAATTAATTTTGTACTTTGGGGTTAACTAAAATTCTCCCTAGATTTTATATAATATAACAATCTTTGACACATTAATCATATCAAAATATACTTACATATTTGTAGCTAGTCATATATATCAATCAAATTCAACACCAAGATTGTTTTATATCTATCTTGACATTTAACTAATAGTACGCTTTACAACAAAACAAATGTGCACATATTCTGTAGCTAGTTTGCTTTCTGACATTTCTTGTTGTGACTTTATCATCATCCTCTAGATGATTCCCCTAGAGCACTGAATAGCAAGCAATGAGACACACTGAACCCCCGGGCCGCGGTGCGGAAGAAGTCTTGTAAACTCTTGATGGATCCTTTCTTCTGTTAGATGTAGGAGGAGCCTGAACAAGTCATTTAAGATCACAACTTCTATCTTAAACAGAGAGTACATAGAGCATTTTAACTTTTGGAGTATTTTAATAATTATTTTAGGCGAAAATATAGATTTATTTTTTTAAAAAGATAAAACCTATAGCGGCGCTTTTTAAAAAAGCGCCGCTATAGGTCTGCTAAATTTTAAAAAATATTAATTGAAGGCCAAAAGCGGCGCTTTTTAAAAATAAGCGCCGCTATAGGTAGTCTATTGTGGCGCTTATTTATTAAAAAGTGTCGCTATAAGAGACCTATAGCGGCGCTTTTAAAGCATCAGGATAGGCCATTTGACCTATTGCGGAGCTGGCTATAGCGGCGCTTCATAAGCGTAGCTATAGGCTATTTCTGTGGTAGTTCTAGAAATCCGTTAAATGGGATCAGAATGTATGGACACCTCACGCACGTAGATTTCTCGATGGTTACCTCAGATTCCCTAAGCTAACTCACACACTTGTGGCATTGCAAATCTCTCACGAGTCAATACTATTATTAACTCATATTGCTTTCGTTACACTTGGTATTCACACTTATTAGCTCTTCTAGTAAGGGACATGTCATGGAAGTCTAGTGTTCCAGTGTGTTCACAAGTTAAAGCCATTATTTTCTGATTCAACACCAGTCCCATTTGATTTGGTAGCTTTTCCACACTACTACAAAGAAGGCTTTTCATGTCACCAATTCATGTCTGTTAATTAAAAATCTGACGTTCAAAAAAAACGCGGTGGCATTTTTGTAATTAAGTAGGAAGCACTGAAGAAACGACGTCACATATTTAAAATATGTGACATTGTTTCTGGAAACGACGTCACTAATTTCAAATTAGTGACATTGTTTCCAGAAACCACGTCACATATAAAATATATGTGACATGGTTTCCTAAACCACGTCACATATAAAATACATGTGACGTGGTATGTTCTCCTTTGTCGCTCGCGCTCCCGCCCTCCCGCGCTCCCTCCCTCAATGATTCACTCCTTTTTCATTGCCTTCAAACCCTAACCTCCCTTTTCTCATTGCTAAAATCCATCATTCTCAATCGTTCTGTTGCTGTGAACCAAAACCCTAACAGAGCTTCATCGTCGCAATCTCCATCGCATGAGAAATCCTCCAATCGAAGGCTTAAGATAGATTCAACTCCATTCCCAATCGTTCTATTTCCAATAATAAACTCACCATATCGGCCATGAGAAAGCCTCTAATCGAAGGCTTAAGCGATGAGTTAAACGCCATCGCTAGGCGTAACCTTGACTTCGCCTACACTCGCCGGCAAGTTCGTGAAGCTTTTAAGGATGTTTAACAGGAGCTTGATCATTGCTTATTCAAGGTTTTTGCTTTGTTTTGATCGTACATGTTATATGCTTTAGTTTCAGCTGTGTTTGATCTTTTGGGTATTTTCAAGATTCTTCCTTTTCTTCTTGTTCAATCAGTGACTTATGTTTCAATCTCTTTCTCTGTTCGTCTTTGATCGATATCGTAGATGGCTCCTTCTGGGATCAGAACTGAGGAGGTAAGCTAAGCTTATTTTCTTTTTGGAATGTTTATTTTATTTTATTTTTTTAACTTCAATGATGGTTCTAGTTCATCCTTCTTGAAGTAAACATACTTGTAGTACCAAGTTAGACTTTCCAGTATGAAAGTGATCCAGGGGTTCAATTTTCATTGGGCCCATCTTTTGGGGATCAAATTAGTTTCTTTTTTTGTTTTTCTTTTTTCACCAATGAATTTATGTAAGCTTGGTGAGAAAATGTGATTGCTTAAGGCTATTTAGTTGATACTCTCTGGATACATTTTGCAGTGGTACGAGAGATGTTTGACATCTCATTTATATCACAAATAATCGAACATTTCAACATTTTCTGAAATGACATTACCTTCATTCCAGCTTGTGTAAATGGTTCGGTGATTAGAGTTTCTCAATCTCCAGCCTTCAAATTATTAATGCCGAATGGCTACAACATGTAAAACCTGGTATACACATGAGCATATTTAAGAGATTTGTTCTTACATATATCATTTAATATTGTGTAGATTTTCTTAATGCTGTATGATTTAATGTTTTCTCTGGAGCTTTCTTGTGAATACTCGTAGCAGTCAGCTATTGGATGATTGTGCTGTGTAGCAGCTTTTGATTGATGGAACCTTAGATATGCTTTGGATGGAGATAAGGGAGAAAGATATATCTATTCTGCAGACATGTTTCTTTGATGGAATTATCTTTTCTTCACTGATTTTGCTCCCAATTACTTTTGATGACGTCATTATCTAACTTGTATGCTTAAATAATCTCTCTAACTGCTTACATATTGATTGGCTGTGATTTCCCTAACTGCTTACATATTGATTGGCTGTGATTTCTCTAAATACTATCTGAAGACTCAATGCAACATGGTCACTTTGCAGCTGGCTTGTTAGTGTCTATTTCCTATGTAGATGTCATTATGCGTTTTACTCCACACTTCAGTAAATGTTGTGTAAACATTGAATTTCCCCAGCATGGTTTTTCCAAATGTGAACATTTTACTGTTTTATATGATACTTATATGAATCTGTGCTGAACCTGGAGGTTGAAGATTCCACTATTGTGATTTTAATATTACAAATTAGTTTAGTTTTCTTGACATTCACTTGATTTATTCATCATTCAACGTGCTTCTTGGGTGCTTACTGTATTTTAATACATTTAAATCACATGAAAATGCAACAGGACATTAAAAGCTTAGAAGATATCTGTCAGTTACTCTGTTATTTGTTAAGCTTGTATCTTGAAGTTTGTTTTACTTTTTATCCTATTTAGTTATATTACATAGTGGAGATAAAATTCCTGCAGTTTTATAGTGAATATTAAGCTCAATCTCATGGTGGATTTCATAATGGAAGTGATAGTCACATGATAATTAAATGGAAGAGCACAATGTCTATTTATCACTACAGAGGTGCAGGGCATCATAATAACACAAAGTAATAGTTTACTTGGATATTTGAACTCTATAGTGTTCATAACTATTTTCTTCTCCTTTTTTCTTTAAAAAAATGAAATTTAATAAAAGTGGTGAAAACTACTGTACACATTGATATGCATTACATTTCACATATTGAATTGTTTTCATCCTACATTAATTTAATAATGTTTGCTTTCTGTCTTAAGTTGATGGACTACCGAACCTACATTAATGTCAGTATTATCTCTTCCATTTTTAAAAGAACAATTGTCCATCATGGATAAATGGCATCAATCAATCCATTTACTTCCATGTTTTGAGTCATACTTGGAGTGCATCTGCCCAACTAATTTCTAATTTACTTAGTTGTCTATTATATTGTTCTCTTTAATTTACTTAGTTTATTTTTTTATGTACTATATATTATTTAATTAATTAGAATGGTTGTTTTAAATGTATTTGATTTCTGAATATATGGTTTTGTGTGTGTATATATGAATGGATGGTATTAAAAAGTAAAAATATTTTTTCTTTGATGGAATTATCTTTCCTTCACTGATTCTGCCCCCAATTGCTTTTGATAACTAGTTAACTTGTAGTTAATTAATTAGAATGTTTGCTTTAAATGTACTTGATACATGAGAATATGCCCTTTAAGAATTTTTTTCCTATCTTAGGGAAAATATCACAGATAAAGTCCAATATCTCACTGTCAAATAACCAGTAAGAAAAGTTAATAGAGATGGGATTGATCTGTGATTCTTACTCTTTCTGCAAGACTGTGGCTATCAGTGGCTTGGCCTCTTCTTGCTTTGACATGAATGTAATCTTTTGGAGGTTCAGGAGGTTTTTGATGAGTTACTCTTGGTCTGTTTTTCATCTCCATTATGGCTAGAACCTCCTTTTGAATCTTCCTCTTCCTTCACACTTCCATTCTCATTCCCTTCACCCTCATTTGGCTTGCTGCACTTACCATTATTAGAATCTTCATTTATTAGAATCTTCAATGAAAGGTTTAATTTGCTGTAAAGTCGCAGTCTTCTTTTCTCCTTTTCTTTCATTGTCTAAATTTTACTTTTGGCAGGCATGTACATCTTGATGAGCCAGGAGAACTGAATGGGAAGGATTTTTTGCTGGGACAAGAGCTGCTGCCGCTGGTGTGCATATGTTCTTCAGCTATTAAGGATTATTCTTCTTACGAATATTGAGATGATAAAGTTATCACTAAGAAAAAAAATCAGACAAATGATATTTTATTGTATTATTATTGTGAGATAATTAAGGAATGCTAGTGAAGAGGTTGAAAGCAGAGACCCTAATTTAAGAAAAAAGCAAGTGAAGAATTAATTTAGTTGGACATGCATGTATGGAATTGGCTACGAAACCTAGGACCTTGTATCCCCTTATTAATGTTGAAATCTTTGTCAGTGTTGTAAGCTCTTTTTTAGGCTTATTGTTTTAGTTGAGTATTATCTTTTAGATTTGCTAATAATATTGGGTATTATTATGATTGTTAGGTTTATTGTTTTAATGTAGTATTATCTTCTAGATTTGCTAATATTGGGGATTATTAGGATTGTTCTTGCCCTTTTGGATTGTGGGTGATTCCAATCCGAAAAATTTCCCGTATTTATAATTCAAATGTTCATGTAAGAGGCATTATTTGGATTGTGAATGATTCCAATACAAAAAATGTCCCTATTTTTTTTTCCAAAAAAACTAGACTTTTCACGTCACACTTTAGTTATTTGTGACATGGTTTCCTGCGGCCGGGACTTTTCATGTCACACATTTTGTAATATGTGACGTGAAAAGTCCAGGCCGGGACTTTTCACGTCACACTTTAGGAAAGTGTGACGTGAAAAGTCCCGGCCTGGACTTTTCACGTCACATATTACAAAATGTGTGACATGAAAAGTCCCGGCCGCAGGAAACCATGTCACAAATTGTTATGTGTGACGTGGTTTCTCAGGAAACCATGTCACAAATAACCAATTTGTGACATGGTTTTCTGAGAAACCACGTCACAAATAACCAATTTGTGACGTGGTTTCTATAAACCACGTCACAAATTGGTTATGTATGACGTGGTTTCTTCCTCATATGACCACATCATTAACATCTAATTTTGGAGAAACAACGTCACAATTTTTGTAATTTGTGACGTGAAAAATATGACTTTTCATGTCACTTTTTGGTGTGACATTAAAAGTCCAGTTTTCCACGTCACTTGAATTTATGTCCCCTTGAAAAGTGACGTGAAAAGCCCGAATTTGTGACGTGAAAACCCTGTTTTGTAGTAGTGCCAGCTATCACCCATTAGATTGGATCTCTCATGACCATAGAGTTTTGGCTAGAGTAGAAGTCACCAAAACAAACATTCTTGATGTCATCAAAGTCTTAAGGATATCAGTAGAAAGGATATTATCCTTTTTGAGACTCACATTGTAATGGATCAGGGATTTTCCATCTATATCCCTTGTTGCGGTTTATTAACCACATGCAATAAAAATTACATGCATCAAGGATTTTTTTTGCTTTGTCGCTGCCAAAGGGTAATTTTTTTTTGCCACTTTCAGCAGCGACCTAAAAAGTTGCCGCTAATACTTTTGGCGATGGTCACATAAGCGGCGACTTGGTGGCTACAAAAAGTCGCCGTCAAAAACCTTCAGCGGTAACTTTTTATGCTTTCAGTGATGACTTTTATCGCCGCCGAACGCGGACACTTTTTGTAGTAAGTTTATCTTTTGACCTCGATATTTTAGTATAGATCAGCTTATGTTGTCGTTGAAGCATACTTATTGTGATTTGCTAAAAAAAATAAAGAATGTTCGAACCAAATTTAAATTAATTATTTTATTTTTAAATCTTATAAAATTAAAATATTTTTTAATGTGAAAGGCGATATAAGAAAACTGGAATTTAGTGTCTATATTCGAACAAAAGAAAGTGAAATATGCTTATTTTATTCTTATCCAGTTATACACAAAAAATCGGAAAGGCCAAACGGAATCATGATCCTTATGGTCTAATTTTAAATTATAATTTAATAACAAATAATTTTACATATGTGAGAAATAAATGTATAATAAGTCTAATTGTTAACATAACATCACAATGTAAGAAATTTAAAATAACACAACAGTCTACAGGACTACAAACTCAATGAAAATATATTGGATCTATTGAGAGAGCCATTCTTTGACAGATTTTATGAAGTATTTTCAAAATTCTTCTATATACATCCAAAAAAATCTTCTAGCTCAGTACTAGATCAACCCTAGCTAGTTTAATCTACTCAACTATGAAAATGGCGTTTTGATCTAAGCCATCAGTTGACGAGTAGGACCTACGTACTATTCAACCAGTCCGTCTATCACCACTGAACTTTAGATACAAAACAACAATTATTTTCACAAACAAATTATGTTAGTTAAGATTTTAGAATTGCATTTGTTTCGATCTTGCTAGTTGTTTGGCAAAAATCATAGATATTTTAAAAAGGAGAAATAATTGTATGAACTCGGCCTATCATGTCACATGTGATATATACAATCACAAACACATTTGGAGTATTTTAAATTGATTTGGTGAATTTTAATTTGATATAATTTGATATGGTACTTGTGTGTGAAAAAAAAAAAATCAAGGCTTCATATTGTCACATTAGATTAAATTATTACTAATATGTTTATTTATGATTGATCAAATCAGAAATGATGTAACAAATTTGATTTACACAATATTTTCTCATTTAACTGGTACAAGAAAGTTCTTTAAAAACAAAAAAAAAAACTCACAACTCAATAAAATATAAAGAATTTATATCCTCGTGAGACCCGGTTTCGGCGGGATGCTATATAAGGAGTCGATACTTTGTGTTCTCATCACATCCTATGTTTTTGAAAGTACTCATCATGTCTTATTCACTTCTAGCATATTCCACATGACGACGGAAAACCTTAAAACTCATTAGTTTTCCATTAGATTCAAATATATTTCTAAATTTACTCTTCATCTAATATCTATTATACCACATAAAAATAAAGTCAACATATAATAAATTAAGGGTAAACTCGTACAATCACATGAAAAATTTAGTGAAGTGACTTATATATAAGACAAGAAAAACATTATCTCTCTGCCCTATAAATAGAGATAGAGAAGTACAACTGAATGCAAAATAAAAAGGACAGTAGATTTTATAATATGTGTGGATATATATATATATATATATATATATATATATGTATGTGTGTATATATATTTGTGAATGAAATGCATGATAAGTTTTATTTGCACCAATCGAGGCGATATTCTTAAAACAAAAACAATGGTTAGAAACTAATCCTTTTAAAACGCAGAGATTAGTGAAGTGATTGCCTCTCCCAACAAAATTTTTTCGTGCGCTGGTTCCTATCCAATACATCATATTTAAGGGACCAAACTATCTACCAACTTTGTTGAGCTGTTCTTGTGTGTGCGTGCGCGTGCGCAATATGTTTATTTACTTATCAAGGTAGTAATACCACAAATAAAATATGTTGGACTTTTAAAGAAGGATCGATGTTTTCATAGAAGTTTTCAGTACTATTTGGTAGGCACAAAACTATGAGGTCCTATAAAAATTATTCTAGTCCCGGATTCAATTTCTACTTTTAACTCAATGACATTAAAACCTTGGAATATCATAATAACTAAGTAAAAAAGAATTGAACACTAGAGAAAATCAATTAAAAGTCTCGATTTAAAAAATTTTATTTAGCATAAGAGCTTAAATACTGATACCTATGCATAAAATTTTGCAAA
The DNA here is from genome assembly GCA_037074515.1 of Mimosa bimucronata. Classification (NCBI taxonomy): domain Eukaryota; kingdom Viridiplantae; phylum Streptophyta; class Magnoliopsida; order Fabales; family Fabaceae; genus Mimosa; species Mimosa bimucronata. Next base: position 13,432,116 of record CM073446.1, read on the forward strand.
GTACATATACCACTTACCACTGTATTCCTTATTATAAATCCACTAAATTAAAACATTAAATATGCACTTAGTTTAAAAAAATTTCCAACTTTGCCTTTATTTAAAGATACTTATTAAAATAATATTTTATGTATTACAAGCCTTCTCTCTCATCTTCCCTATTTCCAACGTAGGGGTAAAATAGTCACAATAGCATTAATTGATCCAACTGGACATATATTTTTGAACAAAAGGTTTGTGATGGTTGGACTTGTAATAAAGAATAAAATGGTATAATGCAAGTTGTAATATTGTTAAATAATGAATTATCAATCATTTTCTCTTTACACACTCTCTATTTCCAAGTTGTTAACAAAAAATTAGGTAAAGAATGGACAAACTGAGAAATATACAAAAAAAGCCACCTGTATTTTCCATTAGTCTCGTCCTTGACTTTACTTGAGACTTTGCATACTTTAAAACCACCCAAAAGCAAGATACTCACGAAGGCGTCTCCTTCCTTGCCAGGAAAGTATAGCAAAACCCACTCTAAGCAATTCAAGTTCATACCCCAAAAAACAAAATAAATAAATATTCCTCCTCATCAAAATCCCAATCCTATGATACACCGACGCAAATTCCTCCATGGAAGAAGAGTCTCTCTCTCTCTCTGCGTTTTGTAAATCGATCTTCAAATTCATATATATGTGTGTGCGCGCTCGCTCTTCTCTGATATTTTGAGTTCCCTTTTTGTTATCTCAGATTTGAGCAATACCCAAAGGAGAATGATTATAACCAACAAGAGAACTCAAGGAGGGTCCCTTCTTCATCATCATCTTCTTCTTCTACGGTGAGCGTTCAGGTCACCGCTCTCGATGGAATCGTCAACGTCAATTCCCTCTTCACCATCGCGGTCTTCGTCGGCCTCTCTCTCACCACTCCAGGTAATTAATTATGATACCATCTTCCATAAGAGTTTCAATTCCTTTTTCATTTTTTTCCATCATCAACTCAACCTATAAAACTTCACCCAAATGGATTTTGGGAGTAGTTGAAGAGGTTAGTCCACGAATTAATGTTCAAATCCCTACTAGGAGGGGTGTCTGTATTTAGTATCTGACAGTGTCTCAAATAAGATTGTCTCTGATAAGAGTATATAAGTGATTAGTAGTAAGAAACGTCAACAACTTCAATATCAATAACTCCCTCTGGTCCGATCAGGTTAACTTATTTTTAGGAGTTTAATAACAAAGCAAAATAAGTCAATTATTTGTCTTTATACTTTTTATCCTCAAACCTATTTACTCGACTTATAAATTAATATATAATGAAAGAACATGTACTCCCTCCGGTCCTAATTATAAGAGCCAGTTGACTTTTTTGAAAAAATTAAGGATACAAAATATACCACTTTAAATTGTTTATATTTGTCTCTTTTCCTCAAAACTAAGTTATTTTACTTATAAACTGTCATATAATCTAATTACATGTCACATATATTAGGATTTAGGTTTCTAATTTGCTTCCTTAATCTCCCCAAAAAAAGTCAACTGGCTCTTATAATTAGGACCGGAGGTAGTAGCATGTTATAATTAAGTGGACTATTTTTCTTTCTTAATATTCCCCAATAAAGTCATTTTCATCTTACATGAAGGACTGGATGGTGTAATACATAGTTGTGATGATTTATTCAGGTCAGCGAAGCCTAGAGAACCGAGCATCATGCGACGCCGGAACCGACATAGCAAGGAAGCTTCTTGTCTTTGAGGTTGTGTCTTTCAGCTTCTTCTTGTTCTCATCATTGGTGGCTCAAGGGCTGAAGCTGGCGATCAACCTTCTAAACAGCAAGAACGTTGATGAAGCCTTTAGATTACATCTGAACGTGAAGGTGTTAAGGTTGGGAATGTTAGCTTCCGCAGTGGGCTCCGTCATGGGATGCTTGTTCTTGATGTTGTCCATGATCAATGTGATTCAGATCAGATTAGGTTTGTTGTCTTGTGGAAGTAAGTCGGCGATTTATTCAGTTATTACTCTTGTTGTTCTTGTTTCTTCTGCTCTTTTGTCTTATATTTCAACTGCTATATATGCTTTTACCCATTAATTTACCATTTTATGAACACATATTATTTATTGGAACCCGTGTTTCGAATTATTGATCTGTGTGCATGAATATTTTGTTATGGTGAATGTCTAGTGTTAATTTATTTGCATAGGAGTTCGTGAGAAGTTGTAGTTGAAATGTGTAACCTCAAACTGGTTATTAGTGCACATCCCTTCAATTTTGAAGTGAGTATGGTTTTTTTTCCCTCTTGGGTTGTTGTACTTCTTCCTATGGCAAAGAGGTGATGTTTGTATCTAAATGCATCAAGCGATTTTGAACTCAACTAAAGATTATTTTTCCTGATTTTTTCTTATTTGCAAAATTTGAATATAAAATAAAATTCCTTTCATGTCATCCAATTGACAGCAATTATCGCAATAAAATGTTGTAAAACGTAAACATAAAATGAATTTACCCATATAATGTTTTAAAAAAGAGATTATATATGAATTATCCCAAATATTTTTGAATAAATATTTGGTCGATTGGGTGGGAATAAGTCTAATTTTTTAATTAAATATTGTTATATGTAATTTTATTATGAATAAAAGTCCCATAAAAATTAGAAAATAAATCAAGGTGAATTTTTATCATTAAAAAATCCACTTGGTAAGATATGATTAAATCATTAGACTAAATAAATATAAATAAATGGACCTAAGTTTCATTCATATTTTTCCAAGTCTTAGGTCAAATATTTGAATTTTACTTGTTCAGTCCAAAATAAAATAATTTAAAACAGCTCTTCCAGCTTATTTTTTGAATGACAAAATTTAAAGTCAAATTCCTTGAATATATTGTCATGAAAAAAGAAGACAATTAATTTATGCATTGTTGTATGTTTTGAAGCTATCATGTTTTTTAAAAAAAAATTGAGGTAAAAATATGTACAATGTTGCAGCTTGATAAATAATAATATTAAATAATTGTTTTTGAAAATACCCAAAAAAAATCGATTGCTTTTACTTATTTTGATTATATACACCCTGTGAAACCAGCAGTTTCATATATCATCGTAATTAAACACCGAGTCTCGTGCTTTTGTGTGTTGTAGCGTTCAAAGTAGGTTCAACTTATCTTATCTAACGACTTTTATTGGCTAAAAACTAAACTTAAAGCAGCGTGTCTGGACAAAAAAGTTAACATCTGTGATAATTGTTTTTTAGAATTTTTTTTCACAATTTATTATATTTTTATTTGTTTATTCAAAAGCTTATACAAAACCAAAATCATTATTTTCAAATTTAATAAACTGTTATGGACCCAAAAAAATTAATTGTAAACAAAAATGTTGTATTTTAATCTTAATGTTTTACTGCAAAATTAAAGTTGTGAATTTTAACGTCTAAAATTTTGCCGTTTCATTTTGTGTCACAGTGACGAAGAAATTTAGGTGAATCATTATTTTAGGTTATAGGCAGTTGCGTGGAATGTTAGGTTAGATTAGGCCATATATTAACTAGTGTAGATTAGTCCAAATTTGATGTCGGTTGGTTAATTAATTCCTTTATATTAAGTTATTACTGTGGTGAAAAACCAACATTTCATTGAAACCTACTTTAACTTGTATTAGTCTCCTTTTACTTAGGCAAGCCTCTAGAAGAATTATGACTTTGTTAGTGCGTACAACCAACACGCCAACTCCATGATCATATTCATGCATGCTTCTTAATTAATTTATTCTAAAAGTAGAGGGTTACATAATTAGTTATATATATAAATAAAATTATCTAAATTATTACATTTATGATCAAAACATGCTTCTTAGTTAATTTATATACGAGAGAAAACATATGGATAAAGATGTCCGAAAATTCGATACAAATATAATAATGACATCATATATTTTGTTTGCACAAAATTATAGCCCATATAATCCCATGAGCGTTTTAGAGACAGATTTTAGGCCTGCTGATAGCGTTTGGGTTCACAGCAATGAAGTTGTCGAAATTTGACTGCAATAATATTTTCTTGGCATGACTTGTGTCCCATAGTGTCATACTAATCTGATCGAAAAAAATAATGTCATACATTATAATCCTTCAAGTCCTTCATGTATGAGTGACATGCATTTTGATGCTTAATATAATACTTCAATCTAATTTGTCCCTAAAATTTATAATTTTGCCTCAAAGAATCATTTTTGATTTAATATAATAAGGGGTTTTATATCAAGGGTTATTTTCAATGCACACAATCAAAGGGTATTTTATGAAATAAATACCTCTTTAATAAAAAAAATAATTTAGTTAATTTTCTTTATATTTGTCTAACTTTTATATTAAGAATAAGAAACTCCTGACACTCATAGTGCCGGTCTTTTTGAGCGTTTGGCTATGGAATCTTCCACATTAAATCCCTTATTTTTAAGCTCACATTAACAGCTTAAAGGCCCAACAATGAAATTCTTAATTTTGTCAAAAATCACAAACTTCAATATCCTTACTTAACATAAATCCTTTGAACAACTTCATATTTCTCAACTAATTTCTATGAACCCCAAACAGAACAATATTCACATGTTCAGAAATTCATATCAGAGACCTATTCAACATTTATCATTTTCATCGAATCATATGCAAAGACTTGTGATAAAAACCCAAATAATTAATTCCTTATTTCAGTCAAACTCTAGCAAACAGAGAACCATAAGTATTTGAAAAAACAAACTCCAAAACTTTTGATTCGAGAGAAAACAGAGGCAACCTATGGATGAAACACAAATTCATCAGACACAACATAACATAGCGACTTTCCACGTTTAGAATAATATGAATCTATCCATAAAAAATAAGATGAATCTGAAAATTAATCATACTGTGGCTCTCAAACCTTCTTAGCTTCAGATTATGCTCTAATGCATCTCTATAAGTTTTGAAATGCATTTTTAATGCTCAAAGCCGGGCAAATCAATATCCTAAAGAACTCGATTAACATATAGAAAGAGAGCAATTGAGAAATGGACTCCAACTTCAAACCCATACTAAAATCAACATATAAGGGTAAAAAAATCGATCCTAATCGACTCCTAACATATCTCCTCTATGTAATATTTGCCACTATCCTCTTTTGTTGCATCAGTTTGTCGGATCAAGGTATAACCAATTAAATAACTTGCTAAGCATTGTACCAGTATGTTCCCTCATCCTTTTTTATCAGATGACATGCTAACACTTGATTATCCATTTCAGCGACCTTCGAAGAATGGATACAACGATTTGCTCAAATTATCAAACAAAAGATAAAATAAACCACACAAAACACACATATCATAAACCAAGAAAAGAATGAGAAAAAATATCTAAAGCAAAACAGGAGGCTCATTTCTCATATATTCTCGCAAAATAAGGTCCAAAGAAATATGTACCAACCATTTACAAATCTATAGAGATAAACCATTTAGGCATTTACCTAGCCATCATGCTTTTTCAATATCAAATATAGTTCACTAGCTTCATATATATATTGAAACGGCAAGTGAAATAGTAAATTATGTCCCATTGGAATAGAAGTCGTGAACAATTAAACAAGAATGTATAGAAAAGGCTTGCGTAAAGCTTAATTATGACCCTAATCACCATCTTCAACAGAAGGAAGCTGTTTGAGGTCTCAAAAAGAAACTTGATACGTTTCTCTGCAGCATCAGAGGGCTTGCCCACTTGCTTTTCTCCAAGACAATCAGCAAATAAAGGCTCATCTTCGTTATTCTTTTCTTTGAGTACTAATTCAAAGGACTCCAAGATTTCCTTGTTTCCCCCATCATCTTCGTTCTTTATTTATCTCATCAATCTTTGCTACTTATTACCGCGTCGTAATCATCCGGCCGCGGATAATGTCTAAACTCCGAAAATTAGAACCAACCATGATATAAATTAAATTTTTTATATGGGAAAAATAACTAATAAAAAATTGATTAATCCATCCAAAAATCACTTCTTATGAGAACAATGGCTGTTGTATTCTCTAATAGGAAAACCACTCCGCTGACTTATGGGACAGAGGAAGATTATCAACTAAATCATAGTGCTAAGGAGAATCTAGAAAAAGAAGAAAGACTCGATAATGAAGCCTCTCAGTTTCTTCCATTCCTAAAAGATGACTTCATTTTGATAAGTTTTGTTGAAAATTAAAGAACCACCCCAAAAAAATTAAGTTCACAAATTTAAGTAATATAGTTGTTTATTTTCCTCCCTTGTTTATAATCAGATAAACATATTTTACTTTCCCGATTTACGAATTGTACTATTCCACACAAATGCTTCCCATCAAGTTGCATATGCATATAATGATTTAGTGTAGGACCCTCTAATTGTTCATCTTTATCCTTAGATCTGCCAATGCTTGTGCTCATGAATGGAAAAAAAATAATTTAAGAAATATCAATCTCTCATCTTTCTTTTGTTATATTGGCGAAAAAATAAAGAATATAGAGCAAAATGTTCAAGCCAAGAGAATATTTGTCAAATCAAGCTATGAATAAATATTTCCTTGAACTATAATCCCAAATCTTAAACACAAATCCCTGATGTCTTTCCCATAAAATCCTTCACCAACGCAACCCATCTCCAAAATAGTTTATTTTGTTTCATTTTAAAATCATTCATTGATTAAAAATATAATATCTCTGCATTTGACAATAATATTAATAGTGTAAATGCAAGATCAAGAAGATTACAAGTCACAATAAATTTTATAGATACCTTAATTTGGTATTCCATCAATCTGCTTTGCAGACGATCTGCATCTTTCTCTCAAAGGGTTGCCATCATTGTCTTGATCTGAACCTTCTATGGATTGACTTAAAATGGGGAATTAAGTGCTTATTTTATTAAAAAACACTTAAAATGGGTTTTAAATTTTTGGTGTGTATTTGGTATAACTTATTTTGTAATTATGCTAATGGTTTAAAAGTCACTGATAAGCACAGGTGAAAAAAAAAAGCTTATGACTTATGACTTATGATTAATGCTTTTTGCCTATAAAGGAGGGAGAGAAAATATTACATTTGGTTCTTAATATAAGAACTAGTATACTAATTTGCAGAGATTAAAATGTTAAATAAATTATTTAATTATAGCATATATATGTTACATATCTCTCTAAAATAATCATGTTAGAAGAATCATTTTCTTGTATTGTATTAACATGATAAAGTAACTTATAAATAAAACGAGAAAAACATTTTAATTTTTTTAATAATAAAATATTTTTTCAACGATTTTAATTTTAATATTTTACTTAAAATTGTTACAATATATATATATAAACTACTTTTACAACCGCTAATCCAAATAAGTTTTAATTTGTAAAAAGTCATTTCGATCACTGCCAATCTAAACATAAATCTCACTACACAATCTAACTTATATCCAATCTTACTAATATATAAGTCATATTGAAAATAAGTCACTTTTTCAATCGTTATTCTAAACACACCTATGAAGAAAACGAAATGATAACTTCTAAATTTAGTCAAAAAAGTTTGTTGATCATAGGAGGAAGTATACTCATTAATTTTTCCTCTCTTTCTAAATTAAACCAAATCAAATGTCTATCCTTATTTTAACTAAGGAGCCCATCTCATGTAGGATGTCTAGTGGATACCATGTGATGTTTTTGGAAGTTATGTTCCCATATATTTAATATATAAATATATATATATATAGTATATTTCTACAATTGATGTTTTCTTATTTCTATTAAATAACTTTGTTTCAACGATATATGTCCCAAAATGCAATAATCCCTAGGAATAATTTCTGCACCATAAATCATTCATGAATATTAGTGGAAGATACTTAGTGAGCATACCCAAGAAGTTGTAAGGCACTTGAGGTATGGAATTGCCATGGAGTACAGTGTTGTACAATGTTATTTAGACATGTTGTAATACGGTAAATATAAAAATATTTTCCTTGTTATATAAAAATAAAAAATACAAATATTGAATACATATCAAAATTAAAATATATTTATATAACATAAATGCTTTCCTTAAACTTTTTATTGAACAATACATTATTTATAAATATTTGTATGAAATAAGAAGACATGAAATATTTAATATCAATTTATATATATTATTCATATATGGTATATGTAATATATTTATGTGTTTGTGTAAACTAAATATTATACTTGTTTTGGGAGTTGAAATATTATATATGTTTAATTTTGTATAAATGAATAGCAGGTTCATTAACAACTAGACTTACAAAAGGGATCATCATTAGGTCCTCAAACAAAAAAGAAGAAGAGGAGTATAAGTTAATCATTATTTTAATTACTTATTGTAGATTAGCAACTAAGTGGAGTTTCTACCTTGGCGGCATTAGAGGGTGTTAAATCCATTGTGGTTGTGGATTTGAATTCCTCCTTTTGTCAAAAGAGACTTTTTTCGTTACAACATAATTATAATTACTAAAATGCTCTTTTGAAAAAAAATTCCAATAGAGTATTTTTCCTCTTGCTCGTCAAGTTTGTTCAAACTAGAGCAAATTTTAGTAGTGAAAATACATAGCCCCTTCTTCCTCCAACACCATCGTCTCCTTCCACCATTTTCTGGCCTCTTTATCAGCGTTGAAGCATGGATGCCAATAATCACTACCGTCTTTTCCTTCCTCTGATTAGAATTTTGGTTGAGATGTTTTTTTTCCTCTCCTCCTTGTGTTCTGCGACTTGGAAGTGGAAGGATGTAGTCATAAATTTCTTATATGCCGAACAGCTCATTCTTGGATCTTTGTTGCTGGTCCTTTTTTCTTTTTGGACCGAATCTGGTCCTATTTTTTTGGCTAAATAATATATATTATTTCATTATAATAAGGAAAAGTTAGATACAATACACAAAATAAAAAGTCTGCGTAAGAAAGTTCAAATAACAATAGATAGAAACCCTAAAAATAACAAAACTCTAACATACACTACTACAGAAAACACTTTTCACGTCTCTTTTTTTGGACTTTTCATGTCTCTTTTTGCTGGGACGTAGATCAGGAAGATGTTGAAAATCAGGACTTTCCACGTCTCATTTTCAAATATGAGACGTGGAAAGTGCCACTTTCCACGTCTCACATTGAAATGTGGGACTTTCCACGTCTCATTTTTCAATTTGAGACGTGAAAAGTGTTCACTGCCAACTTTCCACGTTGAAAATTGAAAAATGAGACGTTGAAAATTACATTTTACGTCTCTAATTAAAAAAGAGACGTTGAATGTTTTTTTTTTCAAAAAAAGGTTTCGATCTAGGTTATAGGTTACATCACATATAGAATATAAACATCTGCACTAAATAAAACATTGATACAATGTCCAAATCGCCACAAACAAAGTCGAATATTCAGAATTCACCAAAAAAGAGTTGTCTATATATACATCACATATAGATTCATATGTCCTACAGTCAAAACAAGTAAGTTCTATCTAATTATCCATATTTTGAAGAAACCTGGCAGCTAATTTATCCCGAATTTCATCAATTGCATCTTGATCAAAAGGCTCTTCCCCATCATAAATCTGCACCATATAAGCGATAAAACATCAATTAGTTAATTATAATTAATGAAGAAAACAATTGAATTATGAAATGCAATGTAATAATGATGATAAGAATGAAACATACATTAGACAAGCCCTCATGAAGTCCACTTATAATTATGTCATACATATATCGAGCTACATAGTACCCACATTCTGTATTGCCAAGTTGCTGAGGACACTGTAAGTCAGACAAAAACAATTAGAACATATGAAAATAATTTACTAAAGTCCAAGGTATTATTGATGGATATATAAGTAAATACAATCTAAATGACTTACTGTATTCCTAACAGTCTCAATTTTTTTAGCTCCACGTTTTGTCTGTAATGTGATATGCCAATGCAATATGGCTCTACAATGAAATTAAAATAAGAACTATGCAAATAATTTTCTTATGCTCATATTTACTAATTCAAAATGTTCAAACACTTACTTGGTGAAAATCCTTCTATGCAAACTGATTGGCCCACGATTCAAAGAATCAAACCAATAAATACGGTGTTCTCCGGGGCAGATAACACATAAACTCCAATGTCTCCTGAAGCACAGAATTGAATTTACCAAAGATACTCATAAATTCAATTAATTAGAGTGTGCATTTAGAGGTTAAAAGATTCAGGTGACAACATCACTACCAGTCAAATCTGATAGCAAACTAATCAGCACCACACAAATTGGGACACACAATATCTCAACAAATGTAGATTGAAATCAAGTCACAACCAGCAATATGACAGCTTGAATGCATAGCAAGTTCAAAGATGCAGCAAAATTCAAGTCCAAAACAATGACCTTTAGTGCAGCACAGTCAAGTCATGTTCAATTTCTCAATGTAGACATACAAATGCATAACCACAAATTTCAAATGAAATTTGCCTAGCAGATTTTAACACATGAACAATTGGATAGATATACACATCTAATGAACCAAATACTCAGAAATTTAGAAGAGGTAGAACAAGCTTAAATGGTATGCATAGTGAACGAACTTACCTATCAAGGATTGGTGTGAAATAACAACGCTTTCTGCAACTTGAAATCTGAAACCCCACATAGGCCTCCATAATATTGTTGTGTTCCTCAATTTCTTCCTTTTCTTGCGCGGTTGTATTCTTTAACAGTGACATTGGACTTAGGAATGCGTAGTCTGTGAAGCCCTCCTGACGGCACATTTGGTGAAAGTACCTAAAATAGAACTTGAATGAGAACATCGTATGATTATATTGGTACATAAATTAAAGGTAAAAATGAGGGGAAAAAATAAACTTACTGAATTGCAAGTTCCAACCATCCAATGTCCAAATCACCCATAGTTAAAAATGCCACGACATCATTCCGCCCAAGTCCAAAGGGATATGCCTTTTCAAGTCCCACAACTCCTGGATCCATGTGGAAGTTGATCTTGTTAGGTAGGGAAGAGACAAAGCTGCATAGGACTGCTAGCGAGCTATACTTGTTGTCATCATCATCATCATCTAGAGGGGCTATGATTGGTGCATCGAAGACAAGTCGCCTAGGCCATAAAATGAAAGACCCTACTGCTTCATGTAACATAGTGATCTCTTCGGAAGGAAACGGAACATGTGTAGACTCCTCTTCGTCTACAACAAATCCAACAGATACCTTAACTTGGTCCTCCATAATGGCTACATTATGGATGATTGAGGCCCTTCGGTACTGAGTAGCCTTGGCAACTGGTCGCATATTTGGGTCATCCAAATGGAGGAAGCAGGGTTGTCCCTCATCTACTGAACTAGGACCAGGGGGTCAATCGGCATAGTGCAACTGCTCTTTGTGCTTCGAAAGCCAGGAGATTCCTGTAGTGTTTATGAAATTACAGAGATAATAAGTTCATTGAAAGATAAAATCTATACCAATTTATAAACAATATTAGATACTCACATGTTGTGGTGAAACACCAGGCTGCATCATACTCCTCATCTCACCCCGAACTTGTGCTATCACCTGATCCCGGATTTTTCTATCAACTTGTCCAAAAATTCCTGACTTAGTTCATACTGGGCAGTGCTTCGGGAACGAACAAAATATTTTTTCAGACCAACTGTCCCATACTCGCCTCTAACTCGCCCAGGGGGATCAGGCTTCCCAATTGCCGTAGCAAGAATGTCCATCCTATCGGTTTGAGAGAAGGACCCTTGAGAACTTTGCTCCTCAAGTTCATCCTGCATAGTACTGTTATCGTCTTTAGTTTTTGTGTAGAAAGAATACCCATTTATATCAAATCCGCTCCATGTGACAACCTCAAAATGGGGGCCATCAGCTAACCATTTAATTGTATCCGACACATCGGTCTTTTTTGTAATGTTTTCCTTGAACCACTCAATGAATGTCTTATTATGCTCATTAGCTATTTGTCTGTCATTTTTCCTTGGGTTCTTGTCCCTTAAACTTCTTTTGTGGTCATCTAAATAAGGCTGCACTTCTGCCATATTATTTAGAATATACAGGTGAGCTTGTAAGACATCTTCAGGTTTCATACTCTTCACTTTGAGGCCCTTTCCCTTACCGATCTCGTCTTCATGTCTGGACATTTCCTCTACATCTTTCAAGTATGGTTTGCAAAAGTCCATAGACTCTTCAATCACATATCTTTCCACAATGGATGCTTCAGGTCGATAGGGGTTCTTAGAATATCCTTTTAAGACTTTCATAAATTGCTCGATAGGGTACATCCACCTAAGATAAACGGAGCCACATAGTCTTATCTCCCTTACCAAGTGAACGATCAAGCGGACCATGATATCAAAAAACGCTGGAGGAAAGTGCATCTCTAATTTGGTCAGAATAATGTAACATTCCTTTTCCAACTCGTCCAATTTCTTAGTGTCGATAACTTTGCTGCATATAGCATTGAAAAACATACACAACCTAGTTATGGTATTCCTTACATCATCTTGCATAATGCCTCTTATAGCAACTGGTAATAATTGTTGCATCAATACATGGTAATCATGTGATTTCATTCCCACCAATTTCAAATCATCAGACACAAGTCTGCTAACGTTAGAAGAATAGCCCTGTGGCACCTTGATCCCCCATAAACACCCACACAAACTTTTTTTCTCCTGTTTGGATAATGTATAAGCAGCTGGTTCCATATAAAATCTCTTGCCATTATCACTTACTTTTGGATGCAGCCGTTGTCTTATTCCCATTTCCACCAAGTCCAATCTCGCATTGATTCCATCCTTAGTCTTTCCTGGAATGTGTAAAAGCATTCTGACAAGACTATCACACACGTTTTTCTCCACATGCATCACATCAATACTGTGTCTCACATCAAGAAAACGCCAATATGGTAAATCAAAGAAGATTGACCTCTTCTTCCACATGTATGACTCACTCCCAGCCCTCTGTTTCTTACCGAATACCACTTTTAAGTTCATAACACGGCTGTAAACTTCCTCCCCAGTCAATGCCTTTGGTGCCAATCCATGTTCTGGCGAACCGTTAAAATTCTTCTTTAGCTTTCGGTAAGGATGATACCGATCAAGAAACCTCTGATGACCGAGATAAACAGTCTTCCTTCCATGCTTGAGTTGATGATTGTGTGTGTTTGCTTCACATATAGGGCATGCCCTATGCCCCTTCACGCTATATCCAGATAGATTCCCAAAAGCAGGAAAATCATTTATTGTAGTGAATATCATAGTGCACAACTTAAATGTCTCTTGGCTGTATGCATCAAACACATCGACGCCGTCCTCCCATAGCTTCTTCAAATCCTCAATCAAAGGCGCCAAGTAGACATCAATATCGTTCCCCGGCTGTTTTGGCCCCGAAATCAACATTGAGAGCATCACATACTTGCGTTTTGTACACAACCAAGGGGTTAGGTTGTAAATGACTAGGAGAACAAGCCAAGCACTATGTGTGCTACTTAGGCTTCCAAAAGGGTTGAATCCATCGGTGCATAGACCAAGGTGAAGATTCCTTGGCTCACAGCCGAAGTCAGGAAACATTTCATCTATCTTCTTCCATTGAGAAGAATCAGCAGGGTGCCGAAGATATCTTCCATCAGAGATTTTCTCATCACAATGCCATCTCAAATTCTTTGCTTCCTGCGTATTTGCATACAAACGTTTGAATCGTGGTACTATTGGCAGATACCACAGAACCTTCAAAGGTGACCCATTCTTTGCCCTATCACCGCAGACATCCCTTTTAATTTTATACCTTGGGGTCTTGCACTTTGGACACTCCGTTAGTCCCTCGTATTCATTCCTATACAACATGCAGTCATTAGGGCAAGCGTGTATCTTCTTATACTCTATACCCATATTGTTGAGAACTTTTTTAGCCTCATACATTCGATTCGAAAGGACATTATCCTCTGGAAGCATATCACTCAAAGCTTCAAGCAACTATGAGAAACCCGAATCTGCCCACCCATTACATGTCTTTATGTTCAATAAGGTCAACACAGCGGTCAAGCGTATATACTTACGACACCCAGGGAACAACGGTATCTCCGCATCACTCCGTAACTTGTCATGTTCAGGAAGTGGTGTAAATGACTCTGCCCCAATATCATTAATCAAGTCATTCATTTTATCAACACCCACATCATCCACAACTTTCATGCTTTGTGACATTGAAGAAGGCATTGTTATTCCTAATTCACCATGCCAAACCCATTTTCTGTACCGGAGATTGATTCCGTAACAAATAAGGTTATCCCTTATATCATCAATGCTCTTTCGAATATGATTTATACACTTCACACAAGGACAAAAATACATCCCACTTTTACTAGGAGCGGTCCTTTTAGCAAACTCAATAAACTCTTCCACCCCAAGTCCATACTCTTTACTAGTTCTCAACTTATTTATCCAACTACGGTTTATTCTATTGAAACCTTCGCTACATTCAACAAATTAAAAGTCAAGTTTAGATCATCACTAACTCAAAGTGATTGAATTGCTTGCACATTATCCAAAAATGTTGACAGCATTTCCCCATAAAAGTAACTACACCAAAGGTTAGACTAATTTATTTTTAAGAGGAATGATGGTAGAGCAGTTAATTAAACTATACCAAAAATTTTGATAGCATCTCCCCATAAAAGCAAGTTCAACTGTATTTACAACATACACAAAAGAAAATGAAGGAAGGAAGAGTAAGAAGCTAACTCACAGTAGTAGCAAGCAAATGACAAGAAAGGATGGTTGATTACTCTACACCAAATTGGGTATCTTAGCCCTAAAAACATGAATATAACGAAAAATCATATCAATAGAGAAATCCAGTGTAGTATTGGCAGCTAGACAACTTGACTATAGAACTTGAATGTAAGCAGATCAAATGGACTTGCTAAAGAAAAGGATTCCAGAATTTAATTGCTAATATTAAGTGAATTGCCAAACAAGAATTCTTGAGAATAAACATTGATCTTAAGTACAACATGATTTCACACGGTAATGTTGATCTTGAATGAACAGGGAAAATACCACAAGAAAAAATATAATCAATGATTATGGTGTTCTTTTATTAGTTTGAATGGTGTCCGATGCAAACTATCAGAAACCCCTTTCATGGCATAGCAAAGAAAAACGATGATACAACCAAATATATGAGAGCTTCACAAATAAATCATGAAAAAGTATAAGAATCAGATTCAGAAAACACTGGTAAGTATGGAATGAAAATCAGCCTAAGAAACAAATGTCACCAATGGTTGCTAACCTGGTATAAATCACCGTACCTCAAGATAGGAAACTGCTCCTTGATGGGCTCCAAAAGACGAACAGCAATATCTAGCCTTTAGAGCAACTGTATGCAAGGCCAGAAGAGCTTGAATGGTCCAGGAACTGTCTTGAATGGGTTTCCCTCAAAGCAAGCCTAAGGGATAGACAAACTAAATATAACAAACATATAACACTTGAACCATGGCATTTCATGTAACCAGGCGCACAACTCAGTAATTACCCATCAAAAGCACAGCAAAAACAATAATCCAAAATTTAACAACAAGCAGAGCACTTTAATTTCAATGAATGGGCTCGTTGAACAAGCAAATAACAACAACAAGACAGAACAAGATGTCCATATCGATCATTACAGCTTCCACCCACTTCAACAACAACAAATTAAAGTGCACAGAGAGAAAGAGATTAATCTCTGAAGAAAGTCAAAAGCAAACGAAAAAAATTTTGTGAAATTCCTAACATCACGCAAGGAAAATCAGAATCGAACCAAACAGAGCCTATAATCAAAAATTTCAGAGAATTATCAGCAAACCTTAACTTGTATGAAAAAGCAATGATTTTTTTAAAAATGATTTCATCATATTAATACCAAAACCCATCAGTGAACGGTGACTGAGAGTGGGGAATTCAAGAAATCTGAACATGAACATCGTGCATGCTCAAATCGCCTTAGGGAAACTCAAAATCTACACTAAGCTTTGATTTAATCAGTGATTTTACCGCAAATCCCAACCTCTAATCGAACTCTCCCTCTCTTAAACTGAATCTAATTGGAGGAACAGAGGTTAGAAAAAAGTTTAGGGAACTCAATTGAAGCTAAAATAGGTGGTAGATTGGGGCTTGACGTCGCCGAAATTCATGCATACCGTCATCGGAGCTTGCTAGTTTCGTCGAAAGAACACGGAGAGGAAATTGATGGAAATGAACGGCGGCGGTGGAGGAAATGGGGAAGCTCTCACCTTTCAGCTCTCAGCTCATATCTCTCTGACAGCCCTCAACTCTCAGCCCTCCTCAACTCTCAGCTCTCAGCCCTCAGCTCAGACGAGGAAAAATGACAGGGAAGCTTTTTTTTATTTTGGAGGAGACTTTCAATGTCTCACAAACATATGTGAGACATTGAAAGTCTCTTTCCACGTCTCACAATTTTGTGAGACGTGGAAAAGTGGGGGATCTTTCTTTCTTTTTTTTTGCAAGAGACTTTCAACATCTTACAAACATTTGTGAGACGTTGAAAGTCTCTTTCCACGTCTCACAAAATTGTGAGACGTGGAAAAGTGGGGGATCTTTCTTGTTTTTTTTTTGCAAGAGACTTTCAACATCTCACAACAATTTGTGAGACGTTGAAAGTCTTTTTCCACGTCTCACAACAATTTGTGAGATGTGGAAAGTGTATTCCCGCCTTTTATTTCGCCTATGGTCAAACTCCGCGCCCAAATTTTAGAATAATCCATGTCTCATAAATAAAAATGAGACGTGGAAATGACGTGGAAAGTTTTAAACTTCTCCAGTTATTTAAGATTCTGCCACCGCCCAACTTTCTACATCTCATATTTAAAAAGAGACGTGAAATGGGGACGTAAATAATGTTTTTTGTAGTAGTGATAGGTAGGAAGGAGCCGTCACCGTCAAAAACCCTACCGTCTTCATCAGAATTCGTGGGTAGAAAAAAGCCGTCACTGGCAACAAAACCATTATGAGTAGTGGTTGTTTGAAGAACCATCCCAAATGATCTACACCTCTTATCCACAATAAACTAACCAAATTGGTTTTTGTAGACTCTCCATGAGCAGATCTCACGTAAACAAAAGAACTCACAAACACCAACATGAAAGATGAAATTGGATAGAAGAAATTCTCATTACTGCACAACTAACAACACGATCTTGAGCTGAAAATGTGTTTTGAATTCGCCTCTACAAACAATCTGTAATAGTGTTACGAAAGATAGAGTCAACATAACACCTTATTTTTCCCTACCATACTATAGCATTTTAATTGATTTATAACTACTTTTTCAATGCTAGAAAACCAAAAATATGAAAAGTTTAAAACTTTTTCTTTCCAAAAATCAAACCAATTTCATTTAAGTTGAAATGGGTTTTCTTGACAAATTGGTACAATTTAAATCCTTTTATAAAGCAAAAGAGTTTATAAAACAATCAAAATAATTCAAACCTCCCTAACATACTTATCTCTTACTGATCGCGCTTGGGGAGTGAAAACCCCTTTCTATAGATATATATACACTCATATACACGCCATTATATATAACTACTATACAAGCTCCTTACTTGTTGGTACATATATATATATACATCTCTGTGGTGGTACATCATACAGCAGGCATTCCTGTTTCTTCACATACTACCTTATCCCTAAAAGCCCGTCTTCTCTTTATTTCACTGAAAACCAAAAGTTCATCCCAGTTTATTTCATACATTACTATACATAATAATTCATAAACTTGCATAAACAATTATAGCCTTTATCTTAGTAAATTGTGTGCTCCATGCACCTACCAACCATTAATAACATTGTTGTTTAATAATGGATGTCTGCCAATCACTAATAACACCATTTTAGTTAAATAGTGGAGGCTTGTCAACCATTAATAACAATATCTTTGTTAAATAGCGGATGCCTACCAACCACTAATAACAATATGTATGTTAAATAGTGGAGGCCTACCAACCACTAATAAATAGTAGAGGCCTTTATACTTGCAGGATTTCTTGTTATAACTATTAGGTTATAACTAAGCTGATCTAGCAAAGGGTAACTAACCACCTAAGCTCTGGAGTACACCTGATTTAACCTTTTGCCTAATGCGCCTAAGGGGTTAAAATCAAAATTCAGTCCAATGAAACCCTAGGAGAGCTGGAGTATTTTTGTGCTTGGAGGGCTTAGAAATGAAAGTTGGGGTGTTGGGTGCTATTTATACTCCCCCTAAAACCCTAAAAATGCGTCAGTAATTTGTTCTAGAATTTTGGAGCTGTGAGCTCACCGTGGTGAGCCCACGGTGAGTAGACATGCGTCCTGCCCTTCTTTTCAGCTCCTCTTTGTGTTCCATCCAGCATTCTTTTCCTTAATTTAACTCTTCAATTTGGGTGTGTTCCTTCCATGATCTGCTCATAAAATGGACTTAAGGTAGCATCAAAATGTTCTTGAAAATGGGTTAAACAATAAATCATGCTAATTATGCTCAAATTGCCCTTGACTAGAACAAATTTCAACAGAGTGTGTAAAAGTCAGAAATTATCCTAATCAGGTTCAATTACCCCAAGAACATGCAATAATCCAATGATTTTAACTATGAAAAGTGTATAAAAATATGGTGCAATCAGTTCCCCCACACTTAGACCTTTGTGCTCCAGGACAAAGGGTACAATGCAAAGAAGAATGGTTTTAACAAATCAATAATCTCAAGCTAGCATGAATTATGATCAAGAATATGCAAAGGGAGAATTGGCAAAGCAATTGGATAAAGTAATGGCAAAGAGGACTCTCAAGACACTAGTGTTTCGCTCTACTCACCTCATGCGGGATTTTGTTTTCACACAACTTGCTGAAACAACAATTTGCCATAAGCTTGTAACTACTCTAATATCTTTACCCATGCATACAATCATGAATGAATCAAAACGACTTGAAGGGTTGAAATGATGGAAAAGGCATGATGGATTGCATGTTATGGAAAGGAAAGGTTGCAATGCAATTCAATGTCACTATTGGAGTACACAGCACATAAGAGCATAATTTCATCAATAATGATGCCACATCAAGAAATGCCTTATTCCCCAAACTTTCTTTTTCTCTTCTCTTTCTCCTTTTTTTTCATTTTTTGCTTTCTTTATTTTTATGCACACTTTTCTATTTGCCTTTTCTTTTCAACACATACATGGCTTTAACAACAAACAAAAGTGGCTCAAACTCAATGCTTCATCACAAAATTCACATCAATGCATTTTAACCAAGGAATGGCTCAAAATAGGTGAACAATGGAAAATGACATATTGTGGGTTTGTGTTTGGGAAAATAGGGTGATGAAATGAATGCCTAAATCATCTTCATGCATGAATGCAATTCTAGCTTTGACAAAGAGTAGAGACAAGTTCTAGAAATTGAATGATCAAGCAAGTATATACTCTTGAAATGAATATAGGCCCTAAAAATCTCACAACAAGGTTAACCTCAATTGCCGATGAAACATCCAATTGCAAGGCCAATTAACACAATGCATATGCTTGAAAATAACTCATCACTAGCTCTTTGAAAATTGAAAGGCTAAAATGCATAATTCTTTGAATTCTTCCCATTGCTCATAAAGCTCATTGATCAAAGGGTAAGGTCCAGTCTTGCTATATGGTTTTCAAAAAATTTCTGCCTCACTAGGTTTTTACAAACAAGTTTTAAAAATGGGTAGAAAGTGCAACTAGGTCCTCCATTGCAATGAATGCGACCCTTCATCACAATACAAAACTAAGAGGCAAAGTCCACCTTGGTTTTTGAAAAAATTTTGACAAAAAATTCTGTAATGTGACATATCATGATAAAATCAATGGATCAAGCAACAAGACTACCTATAGTCCCTTCCCCCACACTTGAAATTTACATTGGCCTCAATGTTAAAAATTACCAAACTATCAATTGACTTATCCCTTGTGAAGAGGAAAGTTGAGAAGTCCAATCGTAAGATTGGGGCACAACACTACACATAAGGAGAGAGAAGAAGGGATAAGTGCAATCAATAGTAGGCCTGTTTGAAAAACACAAATCATAGGACAAATGCATATCACAAGTGAAGATGACACAAATTTTCAATGGCATAGGGTGTTTTATTGAATTTAAAAGTCCTAATTTTCTACTTTCTACTAGGGTGCTCCCTCCCCCACACTTGTTCAATGCAATGACAATAAAGTATCAACCAGCCACTCCACAATGCATGAAAGTAAACAAGATAAGGAGAAGAAGCAACCTGGCCCCAAGGAGACTTTGCAACCGGTCCATTGTAGAATTTGAGGAGATGCCCATTTGACAAAAATTCTTTCTCGGTCTCCTCTTCAATGAGCTCCATCATCCCATACTTGTTGACCTTAGTTACTTTGTACGGCCCGAGCCAATTAGATGTAAGCTTCCCATGACCATTGCGTGCTTGGTACATAAGAACTTGGTCTCCTACTTTGAAGCTGCGGTTGAAGATCTTGCCATCATAGAGCAACTTAGTTTTTCCTTTATAGAGCCTTGAGCTCTCATATGCTTAAAGGCGCAATTCATCAAGCTCTTGTGATTGAAGGCAACTTTCATTTCCGGCGGCATCCAGCTCCATATTGCATTGCTTCACGGCCCAATAAGACCTATGCTCCAACTCAACTAGCAAATGACAAGCTTTACCAAAAACCAACCGGTATGGAGATATGCCTAAGGGTGTCTTGAACACGGTCCGATATGCCTACAATGCATCTTCAAGTCTATCACTCCAATCCTTTCTTGATGGCTTCACAATCTTCTCAAGAATGTGCTTTATATCCCTATTTGACACCTCTACATGGCCATTGGTTTGTGGATGGTATGGGCTAGACACTCTGTGGGATACCTCATATTTAGCAAGCAAGTTATCAAGAAGCTTGTTGCAAAAATGGGTACCTCTATCACTTATAAGACCTCTTGGCACTCCAAATCTACTAAAGATGTTGGACTTTAGAAACTTGAAGACCGTCGGTGCATCATCCTTTCGGGTTGGGATAGCTTCTATCCACCTACAGATATAGTCTATGGCAAGTAGGATATAAGTAAAATCGGAAGAAGGTGGGAAAGGTCCCATAAAGTCTATCCCCCAAATGTCGAAAATCTCACAAACTAGGATGGATCTTTGGGGCATCTCATGTCTTTTTGTCACACTTTCCCCAAATTTTTGGCACTTATCACAGGATTTACAAAATGAATAGTCATCTTTTAAAAGTGTAGGCCAATAGAAAGCGGCATCTAAGACCCTCATAGTGGTTTTCCTATAACTATAGTGGCCAGCGCACACCATCGAATGGCAAGCAGAAAGAATGTCTAGGGACTCAGATTCCGGTATGCATCTCCGGATGACTTGATCATTGCAGAGTCTCCATAGGTGTGGTTCATCCCAAACATAGTGTTGGGCCTCTCTCTTTAGCTTTTGCACCTGAAAAGGAGACAAGTCTTCCAGGGTGAGGGCACAAACAAGATAATTAACTAATGAAGCATACTAAGGCACCTCAACATCAATTGCACACAAAGAAGAATCCAGAAAATTATCACAAACTAGTTCAGAAAGTCTATTCCCCTAGTGCTTTTTGGGAGTCTGCTCAAGTGGTCGGCTACCAAGTTAGCATTGCCGGCACAATCCTTGATGTGCAAATCAAATTCTTGAAGCAAAAGTGTCCACCGAATGAGTCTCGGCTTAAAATGTGTCTTTATGAATAGAAACTTGATAGCTGCTGGTCAGTATAAATGACAACCACAAAATGTAGCAAGTATGTCTAAATTTATCCAATGCAAAGACTATGGCAAAAAGTTCCTTTTTAGTAGTAGTGTACTTCCTTTGTGCACAATCCAAAGCCTTAGATGCATATGCTATAACATGTGGTGCCTTGTTACTCCTTTGACCTAGCATGGCACCAATCGCATAGTTGGAAGCATCACATGCTAGTTCAAAGGGCAATGACCAATTGGGAGCAAGAAGAATAGGAGGCTCCAAAAGAGTTTTCTTTAAAGTTTCAAAAGCCATTTTGCACTCATCATCAGAAACAAATTTAGCATCTTTTTTCAACAAATGAGAAATAGGTAATGCAATTTGGGAAAAACCCTTAATGAAGTGTCGGTAGAAGCCTACATGTCCCAAGAAAGAGCGGAGCTCTTTGATACAAGTGGGATAAGGCAACGACACAATCACCTCGGTCTTAGCTTTATTGACCTCAATGCCTCTGCTAGAGACTAGGTGCCCTAGAACTATGCCATGAGTGACCATAAAATGACATTTTTCATAATTGAGAACCAAATTCTTTTCAACACACCTAGCTAGCACTTTCTCAAGACTATGCAAACAAACATCGAAAGAATCACCAAAAATAGTTAAATCATCCATGAAGACTTCCAAGAAAACATCGAGCATGTCAGAAAATAAGCTCATCATGCAATGTTGGAAGGTGCCCGGCACATTGCATAAACCAAAGGGCATCGCCTATAGGCAAAAGTACCAAATGGACAAGTGAAGGTAGTCTTTTCTTGATCCTCGGGTGCTATAGGAATTTGAAAGTAACTTGAATAACCATCTAGAAAACAATAATGGCTTCTTCCCACAAGCCTTTCCAATATTTGATCAATGAATGGAAGTGGGAAGTGGTCTTTTCGAGTGGCATCATTCAACTTCCTATAGTCAATACAAACATGCCAACTATTTTGCACCCTTGTTGGAATAAGCTCATTATTTTCATTTTTCAAAACATGATTCCAGACTTCTTAGGCACCACTTGGACTAGCGAAACCCACTCACTATTCAAGATCGGATATATGATGCCGGTACTTAGGAGTTTAGTGACCTCCTTTTTTACCACATCCAAAATAAGGGGGTAAGCCGCCTTTGTGGTTGCCTAAGAAGCCTAGAATCCTCTTTTAATAAAATTCGGTTGGTGCAAATAGCGGAATTTATACCCAGAATATAGCCAATGTCCAACCTCAAGCCTTGCTATATCTTTTCAAAACATGAAGCAATTTAACTTCCTCAATTACACTCAAGGTATTGGAGATAATAACCGACAATTGGTCATTGGAAGCAAGGAAAGCATATTTAAGATTGCTTGGTAAAGGCTTTAGTTCCAAAGTGGGCGGTTCCAAAATAGAGGGAACAAGAGTAGGAAGAGTTAAAGTGAAAGAAGAACTCCCCTTTGTAGACCCAATTGGAAAAGGTGGACTAGGTTCAATGGACTCTACCACTTGTGCATTGGTCTTCCCAAGAGCCAAATCAACACTTGGTTGATCTATCACAGCGACTAATTGCACTTGATTATTACATATTTTTATCCACTAATTATAGGACATTAGCATTGTTTTAGGCTATTAAATGGGGATTTAGGCACTTTTATACTTAGGATCCCATATTAGAGAGTTAATTGCATTTTCATTATAATTTGAGCATATTAGGCATTTAACTCATGCATTTATTGTTTATGGACTTGAAATACTTCTCATATGCTTAAAATTTCCATTGCAGGTGCAAAGAATAAAGGTCGAAGCAAGAACAATGCAAAATAGGAAACTTCTGCAAGAAAGGAAATTCTACACAACAAGAAATTACTAATTAGGAAAATGGATTGATTGATTGAGCCTAATGGATTGACCTCTAATATTTCCTAATTGGTAAAATCAACAAGAATAGGACACTTCCTATTTCAATGGGATTGGTTGATTGATTGATTGGATTTCTTGAGAGAAAGTGCTTGGATCTTCCCCAAATCTTTCCTATATGTTATGGGTGGCCAAATTAGGCAACCGGAGGCCATTTTGGAAAGTTTCTGAGTGGTTTCTTGTGCCATAGAGAGGGGAATCCGAATTTCCATATTTATTGACTTATTCTCTCTTGCATCCTATAAGTCTTTTCCCAAACCTTTCTTATTTGTTAATCCTAGTCAGAATAGGAAACCCTACGCTAATTTGGAATGTTTTAAGTTGCCTCTTGTGCTATAAGAGGGGACCAACGAATTTTCACATATTAACCTCTCAATTTTCGTCCTCTCACTCTCTCTTCTTATCTCTTGGCCCAAATTCCACCCATTTTCTCATCCATCCCATAATTCTTCATCGGTTCTTCATGGAGTTTGAGTTGCAGCTGCTCTTGGGTGACTTCTTCTCATCTTTGATGAACTAATTTGACCAAATGCTCTCTTGGACGATGGGATGACTTGAAGCAAGCATTGAATCCACTTTAAGGGAGTTTGCAGTCTCAAATCTCTAAAATAAATGAAGTCTGAACATAAGAATATCAAATATTCAAGGAAACAAATGGAAATTCATGACACTCTTACATGACATTTGTTAGTACTGGCTGTCACCCAAGAGGGGGGGTGAATTGGGTGATAGGATAAACTATGTAAACTCTTTTAAAATCTTCTCTTTTCTAGAGCCACAATGAAAGCAATCTTTAAAATTCTTTTCAGTTTATCACTGATAATATTTCAAAACATGAAATGCACCAAAGAGAATATAAGTTTGATATGCTAAAAACTAAGAAGGTAAGGGAAGGGATAATGCAAACATAATTTATCCTGGTTCGGTCAACCCAGACCTACATCCAGTCCTCAGGCTCCACCTGAGATTTTCACTTCCTTCTTGTTTAAACCAGGCACAAGAGAAGCCTTTACAACCCACAAGTTTGGCCGGGCACTTGTGAAGCCTTTACACAGGTTTTACAACACGGGATCACCTGCCAACCTTTTCACAGAGTTTTAGAATTCTCTCTAAACACTCCCCCTTACTACCCGTAAGGTTACAACCCTGTTCTTAAGGCACCAAGCTTTAGAACAACCTCAAACAGTAGAGGATTTTAGATAATAGGTTCACTTAATGAACAGATTGTGATAATCACTTAAGTACAGAGGAATATATGAAGAGATTACAATCCTAGAGCTTAACAGATTGAACAATAAGTGCTCTAGCTCTCTTTTTCTAATTTACCTGACTCAACATTCTTTCCTCATTTCTGGGCTTACTAGATTTCGCTCTCAATCAATGTAATCTACAATTCTGCATAAAAGCCCTGTTCATCATTGTTTTCTTCGTTGTTCTTGTTCGTTAAACTTCTGAAAGCAAGCCTTGATCTATTTATATCTTCACATCTTGCTTTTTTCTTTCAGCTTCATGTGGCCGTTTGAATATAGTCGTTAAAAGCTTATAGCCGTTGCCAATTAATACTATTCCTTCATCGAATTCAAACTTCTGATCTAGATTTCACTGTTCATGCATAGACTGGGCTAAGAGAGAGATAGACTGCGCATTCTGAACGTTTTCAACAACTGTACTTGCATAGCAGCTTTTTCAGTAGCGTTAGCATGCTTTGCTATCGCTAACTGCATAGTATAATTCCTGCACTTGAGCTGTTAGCTAAAAACAAGTACTCATGTAATGCAAAGCAGATGATATCGCAAGCTTAGTCCATTAGCTTCAATGAGATAGATAATATATATATCAACTAAGGAATTTCATCAAGCATTCTCTATCGATAGACATGAGCATTATCGCTAGCATATTCTTTTAGTTCAATGTTTAGCGTACTAGCTATGTCATCTTAATAAGCATTCTTCTATCGATAGCTAATCTCATTATCGCTGGTTACTTGTTTGCTCATTAGCTTAAGGATACTGAGCTAGCTGAATATTTTAAGTTATTTCAGGTATCCTGTTATCGATAGCTAAATCTGTTATCGCTAGCAACTAAGTTATCGCTAGTTAATTCATTTGCTCTCAGGCACTAGCTATCTGAATGTCTATTATTTGAAGTACTCTGTTATCGATAGCTTAACCTGTTATCGCTAGCTAATTCCATTAGTTCAGAGACTTAGTTCATTTTTCTGCTGGTTTCATTTATTCATATTATTAATGAACTTCTAGCGATAGAATATTTCTTAGCGATAGTGAATGACTTAGTGATAGATATTAACTTTGTTATTTCTAAGTCTTCATTTGCTATTCCTTTGTATCTATTAGCGATAGGGATTCACTTAGCGATAGAGATTTTCTTTTAATGTTCTGCTAAGTTTCCATCTGCTATAGTTGAGTCTTTCATTAGCAATATATCTTTACTCTAGCGATAGTGATCTGTTACCTATCAGATTTTACTGGTTTAATTTACAGGTAACTTACACTCTATTTACTTATGTTATCCATGGGGTCAGTCTTCATCAAAACTTAATATTCTAACAACATTAAGTTCAAATGAGTCCACCTCTTGCCTGTAATCAATGCTTGCCACATAGATGTTTCTTTCTCCAATTGCCATCCCAAGAGGGAACCCCATGCTTTATGCCTAAATCAAAATGAAAATCAATAAACTTAATTTTAAAAGCTAAATTTGCATAGACCCAAGCAAAAAAGAAGAAACCACTATTTATCAAGTAAACTCTTGCACGGCATTACAAACCAAGGATAGTTCTTATGTTTCTTGTAGATATAAAACAATTTTCATAAAAAGTTTGTTTCTCAGTTGGTTGCATCTAACCAAAAAATTAGAGAAAATGTAATCCACAACAATGAATCCAGAAAAAATGGATCAACAAACGGTTCCTAAAGTCATGGCATATACCTATTTAATCTATAACAATTAACCATGATTGTAGCAAGGAATTGCGAGGCAAATCAATCATTCATTTTAGCATGAGACTTGCTAGAAAATGGTGAAAAAAATTATGACCATACTCATTAGCAAATACAATGAACAAACAAGATTATGCTCACTCTTCTCACTATCATCATCGTTGTCGTCATCATCATCATCCAGATCATTCATTTTAGCATGAGACTTGCTAGAAAATGGTGATAAAATTTATAGCCATACTCAAGTCCACAAACCAATTTTTCACATGTAAAATTTGAGGTTTGGGAACCAACTTTTAGAGAAAGTTGCTGCACTTTTAATTTTTTAGCATATATTCCTTTTAATAATGGAAACCGGATAATACCATTAGGTGATTTTTTTCACTAAACGATAATCACAAGTCTTGCAAAAAATTTATTTTGATGCCTAGACTAACCTAAATGCAATGAAAAGCAAATAAACTGGGGGGTTTAGTCATTGAAAAGTGTTTTTGGCTTTTGTTTTCAATTATAGAAATGTAAAGGGGCTTGTTTTTGGCTTTTTGGATTTAGGAAAACAAGTAAAAGTGGTTTGAAAAAATCTTTAATGGAATGGGTTTTTGGTGAAAACTTCGCAATATTCATAGCTTCTCAAATGAATTGGAAGTTCAAAATTCAAGACTGAATGTTAAAAACCAAAGGCAATTGTCTAAGTCCAATTGACCTAGTTACTAATGCACAATTAGTCAACTAGGCAATTGTTAGAAAATCGCTTGGTAGTGAAAACCTTTGACAACACACAATGAGTCTCCTCTTGAAGGTATAATCTGATCCTTCAAGAATGGACCTAGTGTCTAATGCTAAATGCAAGAAGCAAATGCATTGATCCATTCTAGCAATCCAAAGTAGATACTCAATGTTACCACATCAAATTGCATTATGCCAAATGATTAACACTAAGTTTTATGCATATAAAAGCAATCGCTAAATTACATACATAACCCAAAGGAAAACTACCACAAATAATAGAAATCCCTAGCGTATCATGTTCCAAAATCACATATACATATAAAGGCATGGGAATTTGAATATATATACATGTGAAATTAGACATGGAAATAAGCTAAAGAACTCCCCTAATTACACATTGAAGCTCCAATTGCATTGTTGTCACCAAGAAACCCCAATTTCTCTAGCCAATCATCCTCTTGAGCCCATAATCAATGATTTGAACAAAATGCTCCATGAAAAATGGTGAAGCTGAGATGGATTTAGATGAATGGAAAGAATGGGTGCTATTCAAGTAGCGTGATTTGCGGTGAAGAAAATTGTTGGAGGACGAGTGATTGGAGAGGAACATGAGAAGAAATGGCGTGGTATGTGTGTGGTGGAGTTGAGGCCGAATGGTGATGGTGATCAGCTTGGTGAGGGAAGGAAATGGCGTGGTTAGAGATGGAAGGTGGTGTGAAGAATGAGATGGATAATGGTGAGGAGGATGTGAGGAGATGAAGGTGAAAAATGGCATGAATGTGGGATGGAGACCGAGAGGTGTGATTGAAAATGGAGATGAAGGAGGTGGATGATAATGGACTGGGAGAGAGGTGGAGACCGTCGACCTAGGTAGGGAAGGTGGAGGTGGAGACAGTGGAGATGGAGGCCGGACTACGGCGTGGTGGTCAGCGATGGTGGTGAAGGTAGAAGGTGAGGACGATGGTGATGAAGCGTGTTGTCAATGATGGCTCTAATGGTGGATGTCTTCGTGAATCTCAGGTTTCAGGTCTGATTTAGGGATGAAAGGTGCTTAGGGGCTATTTGGTTTATGGAAACTAAGCCCAAGATCCAAGGGTTTTAGTAAGACACCTAATTGAACATCCAAACAAGGCCCTTACTTTTGCAATCTCTAATTATAAAAATATGAAAATAAATCCAGCAATTTTTATCTCATCTTTGCTCTTCTGTAAGCTCCCAAATTACCAAACTTATCCTTGTCAGTGCCATGGGACTTAGTTGTATTTTCTGAAATTCAAACACTAAACTATAATTTATGGAATTCGGGCACATCTTCATCAAGACTTCCTACAATGACTAATTTAAGAACAAATTGTAATATCCCAAGTCCATAAATCATAAATGCATGAGTTTAAACCTTAAAATGTTCATTTTAGCACTAAAATGCAAATAACTCAATGCATTGGAACTCTAAGCGTAAAAGGGCCTAAATAGCCATGTATTAGCCTAAGACAAGTGCTAATTTCCCAAAATTAGTGGTTAGAAACATAAAATAGAGATGCAATCATTCCTCCACACTTAGACTTTTGTATTCTTGGACAAAGTATAGGTAAGCAATGACAATGGCCTAAGCTAATCAACAATCTCAAGTTGGAATGAGAAATGCTCAAGGCATGCAAAAGAAAAATTGACAATGTAATTAGAAGCAAAAGGCAATATGTGAGAATCTCAAGGATTGAAGTGTTTAACTCATCTCACCGTATATGTTATTTCCCTCAAATTGCTCAATATGCAACTTACCATAAGCTTGTGACAAATCTAAGATCTCCATTTATAAAGCATGTATGAAATGAATCATGAGGACTTTGAGGTTCTAATGATGGGATAAAGCTATATGGATCGAAAACGAGATATGAAATGGAAATATTTGAAATGCATGGGCAACATTCAAAAGGAGGATGGAACATATGCATATCACTAAGTCCTAGAGAATGGTCATTCTCAAATTTATCATCAACATTGGCACTCAAATTAGACTCACTTTTTTTAAAAGATCCATGTTGAGTCATTATAGCAATCACAGTATCATGTAATGCATGCTCATGAAATTCAACAGGCAAGTGGCACTTTTGATCAATGCAATTCATACAGCTTATATGCTTATCACAAAATGAATCAACATTGCAATTGGGATGCTCAAGTATAGTACTACTATTGATGGCATCATGGTGAGCATGTTCAATTTTTGGTGTGTGAGAGGATTCAACAATGATTTCCTCATCTACCTCACTATCATTCTCACTAGCCAAAACAAGAGTAAGAGAAGGATAAACCTCTTCTAAAAGAGGAGGGATATTACTTATGCTTGAAAGTGTATCCTCTTACACTTGAGGTACTGCTTGCTCAATCTCTTCACTCTTAGGATCATATGGCCACAAGGTTCCCTCTTTTCCTTCTGTTCTTTTCCAAAGCACATGCATATAAAATGCATTGAGGTATTCCCCTAGATCTTCCAATTCTTCTTCTAATTGATTGGAGAGTCCAAATGCAGTTTTCTTCCTATACAATTTTAGGGATCGAGCTTTATGTACCGCATACATCCTCTTAAACTCTTTTGTGTGGTCATCCATGTTAGGGTAGTCAAAGAAAGCATCAAACCCAGTTGGTTTATGGGTGATGGGTTTGGGTAGAGGTGAGGGTTCACGTGGTGGTGGTTAGTAAGTAGTATGTTATGAGTGGTGAAGTGGTGGTGGGCAAGGTTGAGATGGAGAGTATGTTTCGAATCGAAGCGGTGGTGGCCATTGGAAATGTGGAGATGGTTCATGGTATAACCTATATGGTGGGGCTTGATATGATGAAGGACATGGTTGAGAGTATGGTTAATAGTATGGATGGTAATTTGGTGGGGTGGGATCTTTGAAGTATGGATGATGGTTTGGTGGAGGTGAAGGTGGGTCCCTACATGGTGATTCATAGGATTTGGAGAAGGAATTGAGAGAGGCCATTATGTTGTTGATCTCTTTAGAGAACTCATCCCTAAATGATGAAAGTTCTTTTTCCATGGTTAGAGTCTATTGCTCTTGTCTAAGGGGGACAATCCTGCACAAAATGTCCAACAGAAATGCAATGGGCACAAGCTAGTTTCTTTGTCGTAAAATCTAAAGTTCAATTAGCAAACATCACACATCAACACTTAGCAAATGAGAGCAAGTCAATCAAAACACAAGGTGTGTGGTCATCCCATATTTTAATAAGCAATCCTATCTAAAAGAAGCTCAAATAACCCAAGACAAGGAAAAATCAAAAGGAAAAATAAAAAACTCAACTATCCAAAATTCTGGAAAAATCAAAAGGTGTGTGATCATATAGCTATTGAACTTGCTTAAAATGGACCAAAACATTAGGATACCAAAGCTCAAAATTTTCTGGGCAAAAATTTCAAAACTGGGCAGCAAGCTTAAATGGAGGTGTTAATGAGTTTTGAGTAATTTGCAATCTATGTGCAAGCACAGTAGCACTGCATCCCAGCTACAAACTCAACCTCTTTGTACAAAGTGGTGGATTCTTTTAAGATATAAAAGTTTAGATCAAATCTGGAATTTTTCTCAAGAAGTTCATCAAGATATGCAGCAACAATTCAGGTAAATCCAAAACTTTAGCATCCAAAATTCAATTTAAAGGAATACAAATTTTCAGATGCAAAAAATAAAATTCATTAATTCTGATTCAGAAGCAACAATTAGCAACAAAATAGCAAATCATACTCAACAATTAAACCAGAAATCATTTAGAGCAAAATCAGAGCAAACAGCAGCAAAAATTCAAATTTGTCAAGTTCAAAAATTCGGCAAAAACTCAACAAGTTGTGCAGCAGAAAAGATGAATCTCAAAACAAAGTCAATGTGCTCAAAAACACCTAAAATGATAGAGCACTCAAGCTGCTTAGAGGGGGCAGTGTCGCATAGATGCAGAACAACACAAAATTCTCTGTAGAAGATTCATTCTAAGATGTTCTCAGTTTCCCAAGTTCATATGCATTAGGCCCATACCAGCACGAACACAAAATTATCAAGCAATCACATAATCGCCAAAAAGTAACATCACTGAACCAAAATTAAAGCATGGGCAAATCAAAGCTGCAAATGACAGGAAGTCGGATTCAGCAGCAAATTAAACCAATAGAAAAATGCATCAAAATGAAGATCAACACCGCAGCAAAATTAGCACCTAGCAACAGTAGAAATGCATCAAAGTGAGTAGCAATTTGGAGAAAATTGCAATGAAATAGGTCGAGTACAGCAAGGATTAATACATTCCACAGTAGTGAGCAGACCAAATGAATCAATCCTTGACAACCTAAGCAATTTAAATTAACCACTAGAATCAGAGCTAATGAATCGAACACTACAAATTGTGGCAATAAACTGGACAAATTTGATATATGCAACTTGTAAACAAAGTCTGGGCAAATTTTGTGGCAGGACACAGTGAGGCAAGGCACAAGAAATCAGTCACAAATATGCTTTAAAACAGCAAAACAGACCACAATTCAACAGCACCAATTCATGTCTAATTTAGCAGCAAAATGGCAAAAAAAAACTTTTCACACAGTAAGTCAGCAAAGTCCAGTAACTTTTCAGCTCATTACAGACCAGTGAATCAGCAAATAATGGCTGCAAATCAGCACTATATCAGCACAATTTTGCAGCAAAATTACAGCACAATTTAATAGCAAATACAGAGCAAATTATGCAGCATTCTGCACAAAAAGATGCAACAAAACAGTAGTGAAATAGCACCCACACGTGTAGCACGGATCAGCACCAAAGAGCAACTTATAGCAGGAAAAAAACAGTAAGTAACTAGCAATTTGATAGATTAAAGTTGCAGCAAAAATTCAGCACATATGACATTAATCTTCAAAGAATGACAGCAGTGATTTTGAGC
This sequence comes from Mimosa bimucronata, assembly GCA_037074515.1. NCBI lineage: Eukaryota > Viridiplantae > Streptophyta > Magnoliopsida > Fabales > Fabaceae > Mimosa > Mimosa bimucronata. The sequence continues at coordinate 13,464,446 of CM073446.1, forward strand.
AAGAATCAAAGCATAATGCAACGAAAAAATATCAGCAATTATGACAGCAAAATAGCAGCAGAATTGCTGCTATAATGCTGCTATTTCAACAGCAAAAACCTTGCTGAAATGTTGTTGTGATGCAGCAAAAATCATGTTGGTACGCTACAGTTTCAGCAACAAAAATGATGTTGTATTCAGTGAAATGAAGCTAAATTGAGCAGCTCAAGGAGGCTAGTTTGAGCACAAATTACTACACAAAAGTGCTGCAAAAATGCAGCAAAGTGGCTGTCAAAGTTGCAGCAAAGTTTGGAAAAATATGCAGCAAAGTGTGCATTAATTCTTGTAAAAAGTCCTCAATTAATTCTAAGCTATTTTAAGCCTCCCCATGGATCAAAACAGGTTCAAATATGTTAGGGGGACTTGAGAAAAATACCAAACAACTTGAAAATGCTTCGAATCAAATATGGACACTAATGTGCCAAAATACCCAAAAAATAACTTCTAAATGGATTTGAACACCAATATCTTGCAATTAAATTTAAAAATAGTGGGAAATGGTCTCAACAAGTCCCAATAGATGAAAATGACTTTTTTGAGTGATTCGCTTTGAAAAATTGGGGGTATATCAAAATCTTGGTATGCAATGCACCCAATTCACACAACAATTCAATTGAAACACACCTAGCAGCAACAAGTCATACAAATCACAAAGAGTAGTGCAAGAAAGCCAGCAATACACTATTTTCAAATGAGGCAAAGCAAGGGTTTTGGTGGGGAAGATGGAGGTGGATATGGTGGAGATGGAGGCCGGACGGTGGCGTGGTGGTTGGCGATGGTGGTAAAGGTAGAAGGTGAGGACGATGGTGATGAAGCGTGTTGTCAATGATGACTCTAATAGTGGCTGTCTTCATGAATCTCAGGTTTCAAGTCTGATTTAGGGGTGAGAGGTGCTTTGGGGCTGTTTGGTTGATGGAAACTAAGCACAAGATCCAAGGGTTTTGGTAAGACACCTAATTGAACATCCAAACAAGGCCCTTACTTTTGCAATCTCTAATTATAAAAATATGAAAATAAATTCAGCAATTTTTATCTCATCCTTGCCCTCCTTTAAGATCCCAAATTACCAAACTTGTCCTTTTCAAGTTAAGATATGCAGTGCCATGGGACTTAGTTGTATTTTCTGAAATTCGAGCACTAAGCTGTAATTTCTGGAATTTGGGTACATCTTCATCAAGACATTCTATAATGATAAATTTTAAGCACAAATTGTAATATCCCAAGTCCATAAATCATAAATGCATGAGTTTAAACCTTAAAATATTCAATTTAGCACTAAAATGCAAATAACTCAATGCATTGGAACTCTAAGCATAAAATGGCCTAAATAGCCATGTATTAGCCTAAGACAAGTGCTAATTTTCCAAAATTAGTGGTTAAAAACATAAAATAATGAGGTACAATCATCAGCAATAGGATGTGTAAGGCTTTGATGCCCTTTTGACTGACGTGAGCTACTAGTTTTTTTTCCTCCTTACATTTATAAGTGATCTCATACTCTAATCAGTTTTTATATGTTTCCTTTTGAGAGCCTTTTGGTTTGAAGGGAGGGAAGGGATGGGAGGAAACATACCCCGTCCCCTTATTTGGTGTAAAATTTCGGAGGGAGGAGACCCCAAACTTAGGTTGGTAATACGGGCGAGCCCGACGGATTCGGACCGGGCCCAAAAAAGCCTGTGAAAAAAACAGGTCGGGTAAAAGAAAACCATTTTGAATAAGGGCTTGTTTTTTCAGTCCAGACCATATTGTTTAGGTTTCGGACTGTGCCCAAAAAAGCCCGTTTTTAGCCCATTTTTTCCCTTTTTTTGAATGAGCCCCGGTTTCACAATACACTCCCTTCGGTCCTAATTATAATATCACTTTGACTTTTTTAGTGAAACTAAGGATTCAAAATTAATCACTTTAATTTGTCTATAAGGATGCAAAATTAATAACTTTAATTTGTCTATATCCTCAAAACTAATTTATTCTATTTATAAACTAACTTATAATCTAATTACATGTGGCATATGTTATAATTTAGTTGTCTAATTTGCTTCCTTAACTTCCACCAAAAAAGTCAAAGTGGTCTTATATTTAGGACCGGATAGGGTAATCAGCAAAGTGAGGACTATCTTCACAGATCACCCAAGTGAGGACCGTAAACCAAATAAAATAACACTAATAAAAGAAATGATATTTAAACAAATAAAATAACACTAATAAAAAGAAAAGAAAGTATTATATTTTTACCATTTAAATATTATTTTTTTAAAAAAAAAAGAAAACGGAGCTCAGGTTGGCCCACGGGTTTGACAGGTTAGCCCGTAACGGGCTCGGGCTTGACGGGTTCGGACCTAAAAGACCCATTTTAATATGAGCCATATTTTTCCGAACCCATAACCATATTTTTTTACGAGTTTTGGTTTGGCTCACTGGCTCCGGCCCGTATTACTGGCTCTACCCAAACTATCCCTTCCCTCTCCTCCTACACCCCAAAAAAAAAAAAAATTTTGACTCCCTCCTCCAAATTGAGGTTTTTTTTTTAGCCAAATTATTTGACAAATTTCCCCTCCAACTTTACTATTCCATTAATACCCATGATAAAATAATATTACTATAATTAGAAAATTATATTATTTTATTTTTAAAAGATCAACAAAAGACGATTAATTTGACTCAGAAAATGTCTACCAACATATACAAATTAGATCATCTAAATAATTGTTTGTGGGTCGCAATTCATTATTTCATTGATGACCAAGAAAAAGTTTGCAATACTTTAAACTAAAGAAACAAGTGTTATTGAAATATTCAATTTTAGCATGAGAAAAAAATGTAAATATGATGAAAAATAAAACATGCATAAGGAAAATATTTGTTCATCAATACTAAAGGCGGTTTGGAGTCAGAGTCAGCGCTAACCTCTTACAATTTTGCGGTCCACTTGTCGAATTTATCCATAGTCTTGCTAGACCTTCCTTCTTTTTTTTCCAAATACACTTGCTATACTTGGAACATACAATTACCTTTTTCAAGGACATATTCAAACCTTTCAATAAAAGTGAAATTTGTAACACCTAATTTTTCACTATTATACTATAATATTTTAATTAAATTATAACTACTTTTTCAATGCTAGAAGTCCAGAAGACCGGAAAATTTAAAACTTTTTCTTTCCAAACATAAGTCCAACTTTATTTCTGTTGGAATGGGCTCTTCTTCTAACAAATTAAAACAATTTAAAACTTTTTATAAAACAGAGTTGTTATTAAAACAATTAAAATAACTAGAATCTATCTAACATACTTACTTCTTTTTTATAGTGCTTGGGGAGTGAAAACCCCTTGCACTAAATGTTTATAATTTCTAAATTATGTATTAATTATCTACCTTCACTTTTCCTACTATAATAACAAAATAGTGAAGTTATCTCAATCAACAACCCCTTTAGCTGTATATGCCGTTGTACTATTCCTTAGGGATATATACACATATACACAGTTATATATGTATATTAACTATACAGGCTTCTAGCTTATTTACTTACTTAAGCTTATAACATATCCAGGTAAGCTATATCAAAAATAGTTATCTACTAAAATACAAAATATAGCAGGCATTCCTACTTCTTCATATATTACCTTATCCCAAAAATATAAAGTCCCAACTCCTTCCTGCTTCTCTAAAAAAAATATCAAGTGGAGTGAGATTCAAAGAATCTCAATACCAGTTTAATTTATAATTTACCATACATAATAATTCATAAACCTGCACAACCAATGATAGTTTTTATCTTTGTAAACTATGTGGTCCATGCACCTACCAACCATTAATAACATTTTTGTTAAATAATGAAGGTCTGCCAATCACTAATAACCCCATCTTAGTTAAATAGCGGAGGCCTGCCAACCACTAATAACCCCATCTTAGTTAAATAACAGAGGCCTGCCAACCACTAATAACCACATCTTAGTTAAATAACGGAGGCCTACTAACCACTAATAACAATATGTTTGTTAAATAGGGGAGGCCCACCAACCATTAATAAATAGTGGAGGCCTTTATACCTGCAGGATTTCTTATTATAACTATTAGGTTATAATCAAACTGATCTGGCAAAAGGGTAGCTAACCACTTAAGCACTCGAATACACCATAAATAAAACTGTAAAGAATAAAACTTTCCATATACCTACAACAGATAATATAAGACTATTCATGCAAGGTCAATGATATGAAATAAAACTACTATCTAGATACCAGAACTTAGCTCTGTAACGGCTCCTTTCCTTCCTACTGCCTTGATGAACTTATGCCACTATCAAAGCCTATTTACACATATGTATAATAAAAGTAAATTAATACTTATACTTGTATATATTAATACTTAGCGTCTCTCTCGGTCCCTAGTGTACTTGATACTACCACATTCTTTATTTCTTGACACTTTACTATGACGATCTTGACCCCTTTTGAGATTAAAAGGTCACTTATAAATAATCTATTCCGATTAATATTTCTTATTCATAATGTTTGACTACTAATTTTCTCAAGAACCATTCTGATTATTTCATGGTTCCATTCCTCTTCTTTTGGCCCTTAGAAAACTTGTATTCATATAAAACCTCCATAACAACCAAATTGAGATTTTCTTTAGGAAATAGATTCAAGTTACACACAATAAGCAAATTGATATGAAAGGTGTAGAGAATACAGAGAAACAGAGGATAAAAGAGAAGAAAGAGAGGAATTGAGAAGACAAACACAAAGGGTAGAGGAGAGAAAGGAAGATCAAGTCTGATTCCAAAGTCTTATTATGTCAAAAGATGGTTACAAATGACAGGTAGTTCTGCTTATATAGTCATCCCCAAGTCAGATAAGTGAGGCGCTAATCACCCCCCTAGGCTAACTAACTCTAACTAACTCCTATCCACAGTTTCATAACAATCCCTCCTTACAAGACCCTTGACAGCAATACAATCAAATTCCTGACTATTATCTCACACAATACAGCAAAGACATTACCTACTAAATCTGCAATAACAACCAAAACCCATTAAACTGTAACAAAAGGACAGAATTTTGCTGTCAATTTAAGTAGTCATACCATTGGCACTAAGTCCAACTCAGCACCTATACCACTACCACAAGGATTCGTTTCATCTATAAAATTTTGAGAAAAATCTGGAAGTGCCAAACAAGAAGCCAACACCAAAGCTTCCTTCAATTTAACAAACGCATCAGCCGCTTATTCATTCCATAAGAACCCATTTTTCTTCCAAAGATCAATTGATGGTCTAATAATTTGACCATAGCCCTTGATAAATCTTATATAATATCCCACCAAGCCAAGGAAATATCTCACTTGCTTGATTGTAGAAGGTTGCGACCACTCCTTCACTGTCAAAATCATCTTAGGATTAGTCAAAACTCGACCCTCCTTGATGATATGCCTCAAATACTCAACCTGATTCGCTGCAAAAGTACATTTGCTTTCTTTAACATAATAATGGTTAGCTCTCAAAACAGTCAAAACCTTTTCCAAGTGTTCAACATGCAGCAACATATTAGGACTATAAATGAGAATGTCATCAAAGAAAACAAAAACAAACATACAAAGGAACTCCTTAAAAATATGATTCATTACACCTTAAAAATTTGCCCGCGCATTAGTAAGCCCAAATGGCATCACTAACCACTCGTAATGGCCATCATGTGTCCATAAGGCTGTTTTGTAAGTATCTTCAGGCTCCATGCGTATTTGATGGTACCCGACTCTCAAATCAAGCTTTGTAAACCACTATGCATACTTCAGCTCATCTAGCAAATCTTCAACCAGAGGAATTGGGTACTTATTCTTGACCGTTTTCTTGTTAAGTTTATGGTAGTCAATGCATATCCTTCACGATCCATCTTTCTTCTTCACCAAAACAATAGGAGAAGTGAAGGGAGATGTGTAACACCCTAAAATTTAGAAAATAGGCATATGAAGTTATACAGTCTTGGGGTATTATTAAAATATTAAAAATCATTATAAATAAATTTATGATGTTTTAGGTATTTTTAATAATTTTAAGGTTTATTTCCTTTAGAAAATAAAGAAAAATAATTAGAAGATAAATTTTAATTTGCAAATTTTAGAAAAAATTATTTTGAGGCTCAGAAAAATTTATGGGTAAGAAAATCTCTAATTTGATATAAGAATTAATTTTAGAAAATTATTTTTCGGAAAAGGGACAAAACTGAAAATAAGGGAAAGCTTAGGAATAGGGACTAAATTGAAAGGAACAAAAGTTGGAAGGGTAGAAACGTAATTTCACCTAAGCCCCTTTATAACGTCAGATTTTCGTTCTTTCTTCCTCTTCACTCTCTCTCTCTCTCTTCATTTTCCTCACCCTTCGTTCTCTCCGCCTTCTCTCTTCGTTCTCAGAAGCAATCGTCGGCGACGAAGGCGATTCCCGCTATATGGAACTCCGATGACGCAGGCAACACCTGATTCAACATCACGTGAGTCTCCTCTCTCCATTTCCACCCTTCATTTCTTCGATTAGCGCGTTTTGAGAGGAGGGTCCGAAAAGGTTTAGGGGTTTTTGGAAGTTCTTAACCGATTAAAAGCTAGCTTAAGTTTCGATTTAAAGCTTTTATGAAGAAATTTTGTGAATGGAATTTTAGTTGGAGAAATTTCTTTCAATTTTGTGTTTGGGTACTGTTCATCGAAGCCTTTGAGTGTGGTTTCGATCTGATTAGAACTATGTCAAAGCTTACATAAATTTAGTTAGAAGTAAGATTGGACTAATAATTTACAGATTTCTGATTTCTTCCTCTGACTTGCGCGATTCCTCTGTTCCTCTTTGATAATGTTGATAAGTATATCACTAGTACACGGTTGTGTATGTTGTAACTTGTGTAGTTCTGGGAATTTTTGGAATTTTCGATTCCTTCCTTAGTTTGGTCCGATTTTTCTAGGTTTGTAGAGTTTTTGATGATGATGATGATGAAATGATGAATTGTGAACCTATTTTGTAGTTACGATGTTGCTAATTAAAATAGGAGTGGTTTAATGCTCTGTTTTGGAATTAGGGAATTGTTGAGTGTGTGGTTGAAATTCGGTGATGCAAGAAAATCTAGGAGGGGTAATGTAATCTATTTTTGGTGCTCTATTTGGTTTCTGAAGTAAAGTGAAAAAGGAGTGAAATTTTATTAATATAATGAGGGTTTGGGGTTATAAGTAATGAAGTCATAGTATAAAAAGTGTTCAGATATCAATGGATGATTAAAGGTTCTAAAATACTGATACAAATGCTATTTTAGAAACTATCTAAGTAATATATATAAAATCTATAGGAAGCTGTACTTTTTTTAAGTTATGAATAATGTGACCTATAATCAAATTTCTCGGACTCTGCATTTCACTGGGCAACTCACTTAGTTTTCAATGTGAAACTTATTTCGTGTTATTTTTGTGAAATGAATCTCCTGCATCAGTATATTCTGAAATTGTACTTTGATTTATTTGGTAGACTGTTGATTTATCTGCTGAATAGAAGCTGAAAAGTCTTATATAATATCATGAGAAATTGAACTATTTTGGTTCAATATTTATAGTGGAATTCTTGTGAATTTTTTTTATAGTAGAGGACAAGGGAAATGATGGAGAACAAGGATCTGTAGAAGTAAGTACAAGTATGTTAGATGGAATTGAATTTCAAGAACCATATGTGGGCATGGAATTCAATTCTGAAGAAGATGCCAGGAAATATTATGTTGAATATGCTAGGCGAGTGGGATTTGTAGTACGTATTATGCAACGTCGCCGTTCAGGAATAGATGGGAGGACTCTTGCCCGTCGACTTGGATGTAACAAACAAGGCTTCTCTCCAAATAGTAAGGGCAAAATTGGACCAGACAAAAAGCCAAGGCCAAGTGCACGAGAGGGTTGCAAGGCAACAATTTTAGTGAAGTTGGAAACATCTGGAAAATGGGTTGTTACAAGATTTGTAAAGGATCACAACCATCCTTTAATTGTTACAGCAAATGGGTTCATCACACCGGTGAGCTTTTGTTCTAGTTTAAGTAATAGTGTAATACATTCTTAATTAGAGCTTTCAAATTGACTTAAATCGCTAATAGACTAGGTATTAATATGTAGCATGCCATTTGACAATTAGAGTATGACGGTCTCTTATTCTTTTTTGCTAAAAAAGTGGGATCCAGAACTCCTTTATAATAATTACATAAAAAGTATCATTTTGTGAAATCACTAGGAGCTACTCTCTATGGTGTTGTAGCCTCTGAAATTTTCCTTAACAAAAGCAAATACAATTCTTTGGTGTAGCTATAATATATAAAGCTAACTCATTGAAGGGCTCTTCTTTTGCCGTGCCTGATTGCGAGAATTTATCATTTAGTTTGTATGAGCATGCAAGAGTAGTGGATCAAAGCACGAGATGCTTCAGTTTCCGGATATAATATTTGTAAACTCTTGTGTTCTATGAATGATATCTGTCCTTACATGAGGCATGGTGTATATTATAATAACTTGCATGATCCACCTTTTGTTCCTTTATATTTGAAATCTCAGTAAATTAATTACAGAATTAGCCTGGGTTGATCAATATTTATTTTTACATCAAATGAAACAGCTTATTTTGTGTTCTTTTGTCAGAAGAACTGCCTATTTTAGTATCCCATGAAAATTGTATATTTTTTTTTTTTTAAAAATGATGTAATTAATGATTTTACATTACATCTATAGCTATCTCGTCCAGAAATTTAGTTTATGCCACACAAAAGATTTCTGTGTTCAAATAAAAAGGTTTCATGCCAAACACAAGTGTCTGCAGCTGAGAGGATGCAACATTTTATCCTGGAGCTTGCAAGTTATATATACCAAGCTTTGGGAGGCTTTGAATGAATTAAGAGTGATGAAGAACACCAAGGAAAAAAGAGAGAGGGAAAGAAAAAGCGGAAGAACCAAAGGGAGAAAGGGAAGGACTAGAGGGTAAATAGAAGAGATAAGAGAGAAAATGGAAGTTGGTAAAGAGGATGGTAGAAAATGATTATTCTAAATTTCAAATCATCCTAACCTGAGAAAAGAGAATAGCATAAGCCATAAGAAGTGTTAGGTTTGTAGAAGATTTATCCCATTATAATGTGGATATTGTAATCTGCAACTTCTGTTTTTGGCCTGAAGAGAATAGCATATGCCTTAAGTAACTATTAGGATATAGTAGATTTATCCCATTATCATGTAGATATTGCAATGATAGCTTATTATTGTGTAATTATGAGCTATTAATAATGCGACGAGTCTTCGCTTTTGTAATATTTGGATCTCTAGAATGGATGAAAACAACATGTGAATCATACTCCCCTGCTAGAATTATTTATAAGAAGTCCAAAAGACAGTAAGTTTAAAGGAAAGGGAGCACAATGTCTAATGTTCAAATAAGTCTTGAGATTAAAAAGATCATAGTTGGCTTTATTGCAAGAGATAGCCTATGACAACTCTCAATCTTTCTTGGATGATATCATTGTAGATAATTTATTTGGAAATAATTAGATCATATATAAGGTTCAGTTATTTCTAGCTCATTGTTCTTTTTTCCTTCTTATTTTCCTATTCTTTGGATGAACTAGTATTTTTGTTCTTGCAGGGTGATAAAGACAAGAAAATTGAAGAACTAACTAAGGAATTAGAACACCAACATCAGCTATGTGCAGCATATAGAGAAAAACTAATCCGTTTCATGAATAATGTGGAAGAGCAAACACAGGAACTATCAGAAAAGATTCAAATTACTGTAGAAAATTTAAGGAAGGTTGAATCTGAAATGCAAAGGAATCCCTTAAATAGAAGGTCTTGGGGTTTAACCTGAGTTTTAAGTTAGCTTGATTCTGTACATAATTTCACATCCAATCTTCATCAACTCACTTTATTTTGTATGGTAGAATGTTACATATACGAATTTATGCTTAATGAGTTAATGAGTATTTTCTTATTTAAAGCTTTGGCTATTATTTCAGGTTTGTTCTCATCCTAGTCAGACAAATCATGATACTTTTTATTCTAAACCATAAGTCTTAGTTAAACTATAAAATGTTAGTCAATTGGAAAGGGTTTGGCTCATAAACCATCATTTCACAAGTTCAAATCGTTGGTAATGTGAGGACTTTATTGGTGAACAATCTGAATACCTTTTTAAATGTCCTTTAAGCCTAAATTATGCTCATAAGAGTAATGATCTAAGTACCTCTTTAGGCATGCATCCCTTGAGTTTGGAAATATGCCTTGATCTAGGTGATCCCTCTGGATATTTCAATTAACCAAGAACTGGAATTAGCATTCAACATTAGTAGTATCACAGTTCTTTTTTTTTTTTTTCTAGTTAGTTCTGCTTTCTTTTTCCCCTTAAACATGCACTTTCTCTATAGCACCAAAGAAGCAAATGCAACTCTTTTTACTTGATTCAAGCTTTTCATAGCATTAGGTTACAAATCCATAGGCATATTTCGAAACTCCATTCACAACAGATATGCAGCAAGCTTCTTCGGTATTGAAACAATTGGTTTATGTATAAACCAAAAACCGATTCACTATTGCTTCCTTCATGATAAATTAGTCACTGAACACATTATTTGGCATGCAAACCTTATACATGAAGTACATCTTAAACAATGGATCTAGTGAGTGTCTAAAGGGTTTTCAACATCATTCTCAAGCTGTTTTAAACTGCTAGCGACAAGTTCAAGTTTCCCTGATAAAACTTCAGTTTGCTCCTCCACAGATTCCAGTAGGGAAAATAACAGCTGGCGATATAGTTTACATAACTTGTCATGACGCTGAAGCTCCCTCGTCAGTAGTTGAATCTTAAAATCCTTTGATTCCTGAAAGTTAAGCAAACAAAGTTTTTGTTAAAAATACATATGGTTATCAGTCTTCAAACAAAAGAAAAGGTTAAACATCATAAACTTCTATGATTGTTAGGGTTATTAATATTTTGTGGTGAGCGAGAATTCTCCAACAAAATAATCACATGAGGAAGGTGTTGACTAAGGTAAAAACACAGAAAAAGTTGACTTTTGGAAGTCTTGAGTAATTTATACATAGTACTCCATTATCCGCTATAACTTCATCCTACTCCAAAGCTTATAAACCAAATAATAATAATAGTAATATATTATTATTATTATTATTATTATTATTATTATTATTATTATTATTATTATTAATTCCTTTTGATTCCATATTGGGCACGGGAGGAAGTATTTGGATAGTCTCCATTAAAAGGATCCTGCATTAAGCCTCAAGAAAGGCAAAAAGACAAAATGAATAGTTGATAATTGATCTAAGATATCTGAATTTCAATATGCATTACTTTTTTATTTTTGGTTTTAAACAAGTGGAATGCAGAATCAAAACAGCTTTCCAACTGATAGCTTGTCAAAGAATTATAAGTTAAAAATAAAAATAAAAGAGCCATGAAATCTAGCCTATCTTTTTTTATTACATAAAATCTAGACTACTTATATCATATATGAATTATTAAATTGCCCTTTGCCTCACTTGAGGCTTAATGGAGGACCCTCTCCCGAGAATCAAAATCTCATTTTCCATCAATAAAGGCAGGATGCTATAAAGAAAATATCAGCATTCTCAACTTATAAACTACAGTCTAGTTACTTCCTAATTTGCTCTCTACCTATGAGAATCACTATGCAGTGAATGTGAGTTTCACTTGAAAATCCTTTATTTCATTTGATTAAACCTCTAAGACTTCTGGATAGGTTCTGGATGATGATGGTGACTTAGAATCATGCAAAATCAGAGTTGAAGTTGTGCAGAAGCATGGTAAAATAATGAGACTCAAAAGAAGTTTTCTGACTAGCAAAGATGAAGGATTTCTTTCTTATTCATCTTGTCATCCTTCTCTCAGGCTACAGCCAGATAAAAAGGTGTTCATATTAATATTGGGATGAGCTACATCAATATTGTTTTTCCACAGGATTAACATGACATGATTTTAAGATTATGATCATAAGCAACTACCAAATTCGAAAAGGAAAATTATAGTCTCACAATCCAATACCCAAAATCAATTATGAGAAAAAACAAGCGATGCATCCAAAATTACATATTACGTTTGTATTCTTCTTGTAAAATAAAGCATTTAACTTGGCATCGCCTAGAAGTTAGAAGGAAGAAATTATGAGTTTCATCTATTGTTGCAATGCCTAAAGAACAATGAGGCATGAATAAGTTATATATTACCTTGTAAAAACTTACAATTAGTTTGAACATCAATGAGGCATCAATGAGGCATAATCTTCTTTTTAATAGAAAAGATGAAACTTTTCCTCAACTTTGAACAGAAAAGCATTAAAAAGTTCAGGCATTTCAAACACTAATAGTCAAATACTACTATTCTTTTTGATCAAAAGTCAAATAGTACTACTAAAAACTATAAGTATCAAAAATTTTCTTCAATGCAAATATTGAGTAGTTTATGTTCCAATTACAACTATCAACATATTTTATAAATGTCAAGATTCGAAACTATCAGGCCACTACTCAAGGACACTTTGGTCATGATTTATAATCACTAAAACGCCGAAAAAACCTTAACTGTTCATAGTTAGTAAATGTAAAAGATATAACTCACCAAAGTTGCTCTATCAGGAGGACAGGAAGAAACTTGTAAAGGGTGACAATGTTCCTTCACAAATTTAGTAACAACCCATTTCCCATGATTGTTTACTTTAACCAACAACATAGCCTCACAGCCTTCTCTTATGCTAACTCGTGGTCTCCGAACTGGTCTTGTCTCATTTCTAGGTCTCACATAAAAACCTTGCTTATTGCATGAAAAACGACGAGAAATGATTCTATTATCAGCCTCAGAACGATTGCAACGGTCAAGACGGACAACAAACCCTTCTTGTCTTGCGTATCTACTATAAAATTCTCTGGCTAGCTCTTCAGAATCAAACTCCATACCAACATAAGGTTCTGAAATGGATCCGTCTTCACATGTTGCAGACGCTTTCTCAGCAGAACTTTGAACAGTATCTACTTCAGCATCCATATCCACTGATCATACAAATACAACAATAATACATCATTCAATGAAAACGTTTGGCAATAAGCTTATATAGAAACATTGCTTTGAATGTAAAGAACAAACCATTGAAACATAAAAAAATAACAGTTAAAGTAAGAAGAAGCTGAAATATGATAATTTTAACTGATAATTGACCACCAAATTCCAAAGTAATTATCAAAAATGACTAATTTAAATTCATGCCTTCATGAATTGTAAGAACTAGGATGGACCACTCCACGTATAAATTAAATCATTTATATTCAATGATTCATAAATTATAAGTGTGATGAGGGGAAAAAAAATATGATTGTAAAGTCAACACTACACATCTACACCCATAATCTCTTCTCTCTTTGACTCTGGCACATATTCGCAAATACATAGGATATATTGCATTCCGTACTACAAAGTCTCCATTGGAGAGCATCTGGACTCTATGATGAGCACAAATCAAGAAACTTATGAATATGCAAACTGAAATTAATCCCATTAATTTTTTTTGGCCAAACCATCAATCAATTTGAGCTTTAAAGCTTACCTTGCTATTTGCTAAATGAAGTAAAAGACCAGTAAACCATAAACTCTAAATCCATCACAAATAGCCACAGTAATAATTCCACATTCCAACACTACCAAAATGCAGAACTCATACGGATTATGAACCAATACAATCCAAATTGAGCTTGAGCAGCTAGCCAACGACAGAAAAAAAAAACGAAGACAAAACCGAAAATAAAAATAAAACAAACAAATTTAAAAGCAAAAGACGAATCCCAAAATTGAGGAAAGTTACTTCTTAGCTACGGGACTTCATAGAGGACGCTCTATCCAGTGGAAGTCAAGAAAGAAAGAAGCTTCAAATAGTTGGCTGAGCAACTTTCAAACCAATAGCAAAATGGGTTCAAATAATATTTGTGCGCCACGTTCAAAGGGTAAAGTGGGGTCCGTAACCCAGGGTTCAGTTCATCGCATTCAAAGTCAGATGAGGGAAGAAACCTCAATTCTTTATTTCTCCTGAAAGAAAAAGGGAAATCTAGGTTTTCCTATTAAGGGAAAAATACCAAATTCCCCATGGAAATCACTAAGTAGCAATTTTGTATAGGAAAAGTGTAGTAATGCCGTCCCAATCTTAATTCATGAAGTCATCATAAGTTAAAAGTATAATATTCAATGTTCATGGTCAACATGTGAATAAGGATGAAAGAAATTCAAAATCTCGAGTAGTGTCGCTCCAAATTAACCAGCTAAATGATCAACAGTTTTAAGCTAAATGGTTAATAGTTAATTGACTTATTTTGTTGAGACAACATACTACCATATTTTTTCAGTATGCACTAGAATCCCAGGCCACTGCCTATGTCATGGGAAATTCAATGGGCCCAGACTAATCCGAATTCACTGAGGGTGGGACCTTTTCAAGTGGCAACCTCTACCACACGAGGTTTAACGTGCGCCCAGGTTAATTTGGATTCGTGGAGGTTGTGACCCTTTCGGGTGGTAAACCATGCCACACAAGGTTTTACACTGTTGAATGTAGCTAGATAGACTACCAAAAGAAACTGAATGACGACATGAATGGTCCAGTCAAGTGTGATGCGACAACACTTCAGCAATTAGAATGGTAACTAATCCAGTACATCATGACCGAACAAAGCATGTGGAAATAGACCGACACTTTATAAAAGAAAAAGTAGACAATTATGTAACTGATCTAGCATATATACCTTCAAGAAATGAAATAAAAGCAAGTTGGGAATGATCAACATCTATTCGCTAACTTGAGGGGGAGTGTAAAAATATGGGCCTGCCGTCAAGCCCATCTCTTTAGGGTTTAACCTAGTTACTTAGTTTAACCTAATTGTTTAACCTAGCTGCCTTCCTTAATTAACATAACGGTCAGATTAATATAAAATCTGACCATGATTCATGTAACCAAATCTCCACCAATCTGAGAGATAAATTAGGGATTCTATTAGGCTATAATTAGGGCAGCATTAATTAGAAATATTCTCTGCCACTCCTATATATTGTAATACGAGCAGATTGAAGTATATAGAATAAACAATATTCAAATTCTTTCAATACCACTTCATATATTTTTTAAGAGATCTCAGCTTTCAATCAGTCCCTAATTTCACTTAAATCACAACTTAACGCCCAAGATCAATTAAACTTCAAATAAAAACTTTAACTTATCCCCAAAATAGGTTTTCATGAATCCAAACCATATCTCTTTATAAACACAAAGATCAACGCAATCTCTTATTTAATCTTAAAACATTAAGAACTCGGTTTCAATCAAATTTACTTAATGTTTATATTTTCACATAAATAAATTTCTGCATAGGCTATTATAACACTAAAATTAATTAAGAATTTATAATAACTCATCTCATACTACTACTACCTAATATAACAAGTCTACAATTGAATTCTAAACCTCATTCATTTGCTTCATGCAACTTTACTTATCTTATTACCTAAAATCAGGTGCTTGTCATCTTAAATACATAGCCCATAAACTCATTTCACCATCAGCTATCTCAACTTGAATTATTAATCAAATTTACTTTAAAACCTTAAGCTTGAAGCATGAATATTACACATCCCATTCATATCCTATAAACATTACTTACTACATCTTATAAACTAAAATCATGCTTCAAATTCCCATAATAGCAGAACTTGTAAACACTCCTTTTTAACCCTTGTAAGAAAACAATCACTGACCACTTTCCAACTCTTGAAAACATTTAAGAAATAATTTCCAGATCAGCTTCTAGCTTTAAAGTTCTAACCCTACATCCTCAATTGTCAAACAACAAGTTCCTTTTATTATTTGAGCCTAAAATCCAGATTCCACATCTACTATTATCTATATCTTAAATTCTTTTCCTTTAAAACCTAATAACATACATAGCAACTCAGCATTCACATCTAAAATTTCCTACCAACATCTTTAAACATCAAGTCCCAAACAGAAACTACAACCCCTTTATTCAAATTCCTAGAGCACAAACAACTAATTCCAATCTGATTTACTTAATAACCAGCTTCTCCAATAGTTTAAATTCAAAACCGGACTATTTATCATTCAAGGCAGATTTGGGACTTCTACTTAGATAGATAAATCTTAAAAGTCAAACTTAAAGCATCAAATATGTATTTATCCAAACAACTTTCATTTAATTCAAACCCAACATATACTAACCAACCAGATTCTTGCTTTGCATTACTGCATAATACACACTTAAAAGCTGTAGATATTCAAGCCATTCTATATGTAAGGACTAGAGAAACTTTTCTCCTTTGAAACCCCATAATTTCACGGCAGAAACATACACTCAAACAGAGCATATTACTCAATTCTTCAAAATTCCAATTGCTCAACGAAAATCCATCATACAAGATCATATACTAGTTCTACCCTAATCTTAACCTTATTCAATCACCAACTACAGCCACCCAAATCAGAAGAATCGACCCAAACAAGAGAAGAAATAGGGAATTTTCAGAAATTCCCCAAAACTCAACAAAATTCAACATGCAACTCCATATATTAGCTTTATTTTACTTCTAACTAAGTTTAATTTAATTAAACTTTGGTTCAGTTCTAACCCGGAATCACCCCCAAATTGGCGCCGGTGAACAGTATCATAAACAAAGAAATTAAGAACCCGGCCAATAACTTCATGCATGCTCAAATTTCTTTAGGAGAACTCAAAATCTAAACCCTATCTTCTATTTAATCGGATTAGGCTTTCAAAATACCTCAACCCCAAATCGGATCCTCACTTAAAAAAGGCGCTAACCACAAATCAAAGGGCAGGAGTAGAGAGAGGAGTCTTACCGGAGTCGAAATCCATGATTGCAGGCCCATATGCTGGCGTTTCTGCCGCCGGCGCCGCTTCGAAGCTCGGAGTCGCGGAGAACAGAGGAAAGGGAGAAGGGAATGAGAGGAAGGAAGGAGAAAGATCAAAGATTTTGATGTTATAAAGGGGTTGGAGTAAAATTACGTTTCTACCCTTCCAAAATTTTGTTAATTTCAATTTAGTTCCTATTCTTAAGCTTTTCATTGTTTTCACTTTGGTCCCTTTTTGGGGGAAAAAAAATTCTAAGATTAATCCTTATATCAGATTAGAGATTTTCTTACCCATAAATTTCTTTGAGCATCAAAATAATTTTTCCTAAAATTTAAAAATTAAAATTTATCTTCTAGTTATTTTTCTTTATTTTCTAAAGAAAATAATCCTTAAAATTATTACAAATACCTAAAACATCATAAACTGATTTATAATGCATTTTAATATTTTAATAATACCCCAATACCTTAAATAACTCCTTATATCTATTTTTCAAAATTTTGGTGTTACAAAATTCAATGGCTTCTATATCTTTGCTTCGCACTCATCAGCTATGAGTTCTTTGACTTATTTCTACACATTTTATATGAAAAGACGAATATATGAATTTCACTCGTTTAGAAATTTAGCAAAATCATTACAAATATTTTTTTCAGGATAAAGAATATTTTTATACTTATGGAAATCATTTGCTTAATGCTTCTTGCTAGATTTTCACTTCTTTGACTGGGTTCATCACCTTGGAGAGTTAGCTTCTGCATCTCATGAGAAAGGTTTTGATCTCTTTAAGTACGATGAATTTGACATTCTAGTGTCTGCAGGGAAAGTCCAATACATGTACATATACATTGGTGGAGAGATGTACATATACATTGCTGAGAGATTCATATAACTCATTACTTTATTTCATTTTATTTTCCATGTGCATGCTCCACATCGTATCCATATATTTTGATATTGAGTTTCTTTTGTCAAAATTTCCATTAAAATGAAGCATCAAATCATAAAGAGTATATGCAAGGAAGAAGATTGGTGTTAATCAAATAATGACTTGGAAAAAAAAACTATCTTTTCATTACTCATCACTTACTCTTTCCATAAATTTGTCTAGAAAGGAAAATTATTTAATCAAATGCAACCTTGATTTTAAAGGAATTATGAAAGTGCACTAATTTGTTTAGGGTTGTGCCCAAATCATATCAAATGGTTTGATTCCAACACCCTAACATAACAAAGAAATTGGGTTTGCATTTCACACTAATAGATTGGTCGACCTAGTATGAACCAACTTTATAGATGGATTGAGTCAAATGATACCATAACATAAGAATGGCAAATCATGCCAAGGTGGATAACTTTGAATTAGCCACTCATCAATACAGACACATTAGCTTATTTAACTTCACTAAAGTGAATTCAAAAATAACGATAAATAGAATGATAGCTTAAAATAATCACTTGGTTTTGATAAAATGTCTATAGATAAATAGATTCTCATAAAAAAGGACTTGTAGCTTTGGATGGGTTGGTGGAAAGAAAAAGCTATAGTTTGTATTTAACAATATTTTATAAAATAAATAGAGATATCTGTAAAGAGCCAATTTAAGATGTGTGTAATGTACAACCATGAACAACTCTCAACTCTGCAAATTGAAATATAATGAAATTAACATAAATGAAATAATTTACCTTTCTATGCGAACTATCAGAATCTTGATGTTGTATTTGAAGAGGTTCCGAAAGTGTGGGTATCAAAACATCACAAAATTCAATCGCTTCTCTCTTTGCTTTGAACTTAGCTATGAGTTCTTTGATTGATTTCTGCACATTTCAAATGAAAAGATGAGTACACGAATTTCACTTGTTTAGAACATTAGCAAAATCATTAAAAAAAAGAACTTTTTTCTCCCAAGATAAAGAATATTTTCTTACTTGCATAAATCATTTTCTTAATGTTCTTTGTTATATTTTCACTTCTTTGTTTGGGTTGATTATATTAGATTGGAGAGTTAGCTTCTCCATCTCATGACAAAGGCGTTGATTCTCAACGTCTTATGAACTTGACAAAATTGATGGTTTGAAGTTGAGGAAACAAAACCACCAATCTAAAGTTTAGAGATTAAAACTAAAATTGAGTGAATGTTCAAGAACTAAAGTTGTATTAACCAAAAAAAGTATGATTTTTTAAAGACAACTATTTTTTCATTATTTTACTCGTCACATGCTCTATCCATTATTTTTTTAGGAAGACAAACTATCAATCAAATTATGAAGAGTATAAGCAAGGAAAAAGATTGTTAATGAAATATTGACTTGAAAAGAAAACTATTTTTTTCATTACTCGTTACCTTACTTGCTCTATCCATTAATTTGTTTAGGAAGGCAAACTATTTAATCAAATGCAGTGTTGATTTTAAAGGGATTATAAAAGTGTAATAATTATTTGCTTGGGGCTGTGCCTAAATCTTATTGAATGGGTTTAAATTCCAACATTGACCCTAACCTGACAAAGTAATTGGGTTTGCATTTCAGACTAGTATGTTAGCCGGACTAGTATGGCCCAATTGCATAGTTGGATCGAGTCCAATATACCGCAACAAAATAACAACAAATTATTGCCATAATTTAGCACAAAATTTATTTCATCGCTAATTTTAGTTAACCCTAAATTAAAAATAAAAATATAGAAAGAGAATTTCCTTTATCCTACCATTCTACGGCTTGAATTCCAAAATTACTAGTTGAATATGACAATATGGAATTATTCCAGGGAGGATGCGTGGTTGCAGCCTTTTAATTTGTTAGACAATATTGTGATTTCAAGGTGGATAACTATGAATTAGCCTCTCAATATAGACACATTAGCTTATCTAACTTCATCTATAAAGTGATTTTGAAAATAACGATGAACCGAATGATAGCTTATATTAATCATTTGTTTCCGATAAAATATCTATTGATAAATAGATTCTTAAAAAATAGGACTTGTAGAGTTGGAAATTGGTGGAAAGAAAAATCTATAGTTTATATTTAACAATATTTTATAGAATAATTAGAGAAATTTGCAATAAGCCAATTTAACTTGTGTATAATGTACAACTATTGAACAACTCTCAACTCCGCAAATTGAAATATAACAAATGTAGCATAAACGAAATAATTTAACTATGTATGCGAATTATCAGGATCTTGATGTTGTATTTGAAGAGGTTCTAAGAGTGTGGGTATCGAAACCACTATATTCACTCGCTTCTCTCTTTTCTTTGCACTCAGCTATGAGTTCATTGACTGATTTCTTTACATTTCATATGAAAAGATGAATACATGATTTCACTAGTTTAATAAAACATTAGCAAAACCATTACAAACTCTTTTTTTTTCCTCAAGATAAAGAATATTTTTCTACTATCATAATGATTTTCTTAATGCTCATTGCTGGATTATCACTTTTGTGTCTGGGTTCATCACCTTTAAGGAAGAGCAACGGGCGGGTACGGGTGGCTCGTGGCTGCACCCGTTACCCCCCCCCCCCCCGCCCGTTTATCTTACACGGGTACCCGCCCGTATACCCCTATTTAAAAAAAATAGCAAAGCAGAAGGATTTTTTTTACAGCAACATAATTTGGATACATAGGATGCAATTAGAGAAACCCTCCAAGGAACTACAAAAAAGATCAGATCTAGAGAAGAAGAGAAACAAAGCACCACAGAAAAATTCAGATCTAGAGAAGAGAAGAAGAAAAGAGAAAGCTCCATGAAACACTTTCACAATCATCACCATTGAACAGATCTGAAAGGCTAAAGAATAATGGTTAATATGGTAGATAATGATCTGAAAGAAGAAGAAAATGTCAAGGGCATGGAGATGGTGGACAGCATAGACGACGTGCTGAAGAAAAAAAAAAGAATAAACTGCTTTGGTTTTTGAAAAAAAAACAAGAAGAAGAGGATGAAGAAGGTTGGTGTGGACGTGTGGTGGTGGCTGCGCAGAGATGGAAAAAGAAGGGGTGGTGTACTGTGGAGGGGTAGGGTTTCGGGTAAGTGAAATGGGTGGGGCCATGGGGAAGTAATTTTAATTAAAAAATCAGAAGGTTTTGAAAATAGGTAGTAGTGACAGACTAGCACATGGAATAACTCTGATCTAATGTAATATATATTTCGATTATAATATATGTTTCCCCTTTTCATTAAAAAAAATCAACAGGTGGTGGGCGCAGGCTTAAAAATGGAAAAGGTGGTGGTGGGAAGTAATTTAATTAAAAAGGGAAAAGGTGGTGGGAGAGGGGAATCAAACCCCACAAATGAAAGCCCATGTACAATGAAAGCCCATGTACAAGCGCCCAACCATTGAAGCAACTGTGATGTAGATGGTGGAGGGTGCAAACTTATATATATAGTAAAAAAATTTAATTTTTTTAAAAAATATTTATACAGGCGATTACGGGTGACCCGTGGGTGCATGTACCCAGTATATTAAAAAGCAGGCGGTCCCCGCCCGTTTACTTCATAAGCCCAAAACAGACGGGCCAGAATGGGTAAATCTGCTGGCTTAGCAGGCGGGCCCCGCAGGTCGCGGGCCCTTTGCTCACCCTTAACCACCTTAGTGAGCTATCTTCATCATCTCACGTCAAAGGCATTGATTCTCAACATCTGATGGACTTGACATTCTTGTGTCTACAGGGAAAGAAAATCCTACACATTTACCTTTTACAATGGGGAGAGATTCATACAGGGGAAGTATACTTATCCATAACTCTTCATTTCAATTCATTTTCCATGTGCATGCTTCACGGATAACCACTACATGGTACTCAAAGATTTCGATATTGAGTTTGGCAAAATTTTCATGGAAATGAAGTGTCAAAATATAAAAAATATTTGCAAAAAAAAAAAAGATTGTTGTTTTTTTGAAAATGATGATTTGTAAAGAAAACTATTTTTTCATTACTCGTCACCTACTCTATCCATTATTTTTTTTAGGAAGGCAAACTATTTAATCAAATGCAATTTAGTTTTTAAAGGAATTATAAAAGTGTAATAATTATTTGTCTAGGGTCGTGTACAAGTCATATTGTGTGGGTTTAGAATCAAACATTGACCTAAACCTAACGAAGGAATTGGGTTTGCATTTGAGACTAGTATGGATTGGCCGTCCTACTATCCCCCAATTGCATTGTTGGATCGATTCAAATGATACTACAACAAATGAACAACGAATCATCACCATAATTTAGAAATAAAAATCTAGAAAGAAAATATTTCCTTTACCTTACCATTCTACTAATCGAAATCCAACATTCCCATTTGAATAAGTGTTGGAATTTTGGGTCCAGATCCGCTCTTGATGGGCTGGATTAATTAATTGGGAAATATGAGTAATTCTCAATTGATTTATTAATTAAGTATTTAATTAATATGATTAGTCGGATGAGAAATGTGTGGATTATTGCTGACTCAGCCATGAGTAATTAATTGATTAATTAATTAAGTATTCAATTATTTGATTGGTCAGATAAGAAAGGCGATGATTGCTGACTAAGCTATGAGTAGTGGTGGTAGATATTTTGTATTCCCAAAATATCTCCAACCCTCTTCTATAAATAGAAGGCCTCCCCTTCAGTTCTAATCACACAGTCCTTGAGTTTTCTGACTCTCTTATTCTCTCTATATTCTTTCTTGTGAGGTGCTCTGTTGTGCAACATGTTTGGACTGCTTTTCCAGTAGTCTAAAATTTTGCGTGGGTTCTTTTAGAACCAACTCATGAAGCTCTGGAAGATTGACCCAGATCTGAACATGGATCCGTTCGGTATGTGGTTTCTTCTCCCTCATTTAATTATAATTTTCCATCATCGGCATCAGAGCCTATGTTAATCCTGAGGCTGTATTTATATACTTTATGAGTATGCATAAATATTTTCTTCCACTGCAAATATGCCTTGATTGTTCTAGGAATATTTATATTGTTTCTAAAATAAGAAACTAATATATTTTCCTCATAGACTGTCTCTTATATACTGTATGTATGCAATAGGGCAAGCTTATTTTTCCAGATCATATGAGCTAGTTCAATATGCTAAATTTGTTTTTCTTGCAAATATTGTGGTGTTTCAAACATAATAAATGATCTGAGAAAATCATATGCTTTCGATTTCTGAGAATAAGAATTATATCTGTGTGGTGTATTTATTTCCCAAAAGTACCAGATCCATTGCTTTTATAGTCTTATTTTTCAAAGTGCCCAGATCATTTTTTTCTATTACTAATGCAAACTGTGTGATTTGAAAACACTTGAGAAACAATAAATCTAGTCAAGAATAAAGCTTGAAGCAAATCAAAGAAAACAATCTACATATTGTTATGGTGCGTCGTCGTAGTGTCGGAATTCGGAGAAAATGGGGTCTCTGAAATATGACGTTTTGGGACAAACCGAGGCATTGGATGTGTAGAGCTCATCGAGACAATTCCAACGACGCCAAGAATGCATCAAACGAAGTTCGTATGAGGGAGAACGGAAGGACGAAAGTTTCGGGTCCCTTTTTGCCATTACCGTCTTGCTAGAAATTGGGTCTTCAAAAATGAGGGTTTTGATCAACCCAGAAGCATGGTCATGTAGAGATCATCAAGACTATTTCAACGACGCCAAGAATGCGTCAAACTGAGTCCATATGAGGGAGAACCGGAGCCGGGAAGTTTCGGATCTCATGGTCACCACCACCAAAAAATGCGTGATTTGGAATTTGAAAACGATAGTTTTTTATGCATCCAATGTATGGATGTTTAGATCTCATTGAAACAATTCCAATGACTCCAAGAACACAAAAATCGGAGCTAAAACGAGAGAGATATGGCCTCTCAAAGTTGGCGAGTTGGCATGCCCACCAAAGGTTGAAGAAGGTGCCACGTCAGTAGTTGACGTGGCAGTCCAGGTGTTGGGCTAACTAGTCAAACAGTTGACCAAAAAAATTTAAAAAATAAATAATTTTTTTCTCCTCCTTCCTTTTTCTTAAATATTATATTAAGTGAATATGATATTTTTTGTCATGTACTTGTACTTATTAGCTTTGGCAAGCCATGGAACTTACCTAAGAGTTTTGCAATGAACAAACCAATCTTACATAAAGGATAGTGAGGTAGACCTTAAACTTGTACTAGCAGCAACTGAAACTTATTAATTGTTAATAAGTCCTTCCAAACCTTCAAACACATTGAGGTGATTAGAGGCTGAAGTAGTAACTTATGAGTCAACTTCTTGGCAATCACTGTGACAAGTGATGTAACCAATATGAGATACTCATATCATCTCATCTATCGGAAGGTATGTTGCAAATACATCCAATGAAATTAATGTCAACATAATAGAGTATGATTTGAAAAGAAAATTTTCTTTATTTTGATTGAATATTATATTAAATTCTTTCTCTATAATTGAATTCTCTGTGAACATTCATGCAGTTACTTGTTTAATAATTATGAATTATTGCTTTGAGTCATAACTGTTTTATTTGAGTGGGAGCTTCTGGAATGTGAAATCTAGAGGGCTTAAAAGGGGATATGTTTAAGTAAGATTATGGTTAAAAAGGTGATAGCCTAACTAGTATGAGTGGGATGGCAGCCAACCTAGTTGTCTCCTGAACATGAAACTAGTGAATTTATCATCCAATTAACTTTTGTATACCTTGAACAAATATGAATAGTATATCTGCTGAAATGCATAATCATCTATGTGATCAAGTTATGATAAACAAGTCTATCTTTACTGAGCTTATGAGACAAGCTCAATATATATGACTATGGAACTGAATTTCGTATGATCTTTTACATCCTTAAGGGATGAGGCGTTGTGTATGTCCTACCAACTAATCTTCAACATTTAGATATTGAAGTGCTCGAAGGTAATAAGAAGCTGATACTGGTTGAAGGAAAAAAGAACAATGTAGCTCGAATCGTCATGCTTTGTTCCATGACTGTTAACAGAAGTGTCAGTTCGAGTAGTGCGAGCATCTTAGGCTATGAGGATAGCCTTGAGAAACAAATATGAAGGCACTCATGCCATTAAGCTAATCAAATTCAGTCATGTTCGGACACTCAAATACTAAGACCTCATGCAGGAATTAGGCTATAACAGCCAAAATAAAATAAAATAAAATAAAATGAGAAATTTATTTAATTTTTTATTATTTTTTTAAAATTTATACTAAAGGTAGCTGGTGGGTTATTGGAATTGAGGTTGCTGCATATTTTTGTTATTTTGAATTACTATCTTTGTAAAATCCAAAATCTTTATAGCCTAGAACTTCAATAAATAAGAAAAAACAAATATTACTAGGCCCCATTAGCTAGAGAACCAAAAATGTTCCGAAAGGATAAATCTATTATGAGGGACATAAGTGGAAAGTTTTATGGGTATGTAATGCAAATATTGTCAGAGACTCTAGTAAAGTCTTAAGGCCCAGATATGAGAAATAATGATAATGTATGACAAAGTATTTGGCCAAAAGCTTAAATGCAAAAATATTGAGGACAAGCCCATGTTGAGATAAAAATGTAATTCTTGGGTAGTTTACATGCAAATAGTTGAAAATGCAGAAAAATTACAGAATATAGGAAACATTGCATTAAGACCCATATGCGATGAAGAATGATGAAATTACTTCGAAATGAATTTTATATGATGATTGACTTTTGGCTAAATGAAGGAATTGTAGCTAAATTTAGTTATAAAAAAAATACAAGTTGGTCTCAACATAATGAAAAAAAACAGAATTGTTTTGAGAGGAATAAATTCATGGAACATAATTACATTGATTTTATGGGTAAGGAGTTGCCCAAGAAATTAATCATGGTAGTTAAGGAATTTACCATGCTTAAAGTGGAAGGATGATTGGATCAGTAAATAGGATTGTATGTAGGGTCAAAACGGGAGATTAAATTTGATTTCAAGGGCAATTATGGAATAGTAAAAAATTAATGGTACATTTGATGTGGGGGTGTACGTGGCTAATGGTAAACAATTGAAGTGGTGAGTATTTAATTTACTTGACCCAAGATTAAGCAATTTTGGTAAGTAATTAGATAGATATTTTTAGAAGCCAAATTTTTATAAAAGGGTGTTAGTAGCTCACTGGGATTTTACAACCCCTGATCATTTCGACTTCAGCAGGAAGTGAGGGGGAAAGAAAAAGAATGGGAGGGAGAGATGGAAAGAGGAAGGGAAAGGGATAAATAATATACAGTTTCATGGAGATGGATCTTCTATTATTTTATCAAAACAATTTAGAATCATATTATTGCCTTCATAGATACTACTACATAAAATGCCTATTGCGACGCTTTTTTTGCTTAATTACGGTGCTTTGCGATATTGTCAAAGATTTCTCGTTCACTATGATGCGCTATTGTCAGGATAAATGGTTAACTGTTCTATCTTATCTTAGAGAAACCTTCTTGTTTTTAGGTAATCAGGAGTGCATTGTCAATTCATATAATTATCCTATCAATCTCCTCATACAAGACCTAAAGCTCAAACGAGTGATGCATGGATATATTTCCTTACTAATGGGAGCTAAGCAGGTTTTTTGGGATTGTCTTTCTATTCTGCGTAGATTTCCTGATTATATTATATTATAGACCTTGATATTTGTAAGACATTTATCTTTTTAATATTGATGTAATATTTCTATCAAAAAAAAAGGTAGGCCTATCGCGACGTTTTTTTTAAATAAATGTTGCGTTAGGCTTACCAATCTCGGCACTTATTTAAAAAAAGTGCCACCATAAATAAGGTATATTTTTTTAAAAAAAAAAATTACCTATCGCAGCGTTTTCCTGAAAAACACTGCGATAGGGCTATTTTTTTTTAAAAAAAATTCCATACAGTAAATCTTAACCTATTTAACAAACAAATCAAATAATAACTACAAATTTATGACTATAATAACATCATCAATAAAAAAAATAATATTATTTATTGAGATTATTCTAATAATAAAACAAAAAAGAAAGCATAAGAAAAGGAAAGCATTTAACAGGAATAGGGAGCAGTTGTGTTTAAGAGTTAAGACCAGCATTCCGCCTCACTATAACAGCTTTGCACTAGCATTTTATCTCAGCTTTGCACCAAAAATTCAGACTTGCTGCAACATAACTCTGGAGTATAATATGCGCATAGTCCTCTAAATGCATTAATATACAATGGTTTTGTTTTAGATATACAACCTTTACAAACTATCAACAAGCACAATAATACATCACATCCGTTTGTGCAGGACAAATGCAAAATATCTGCAAATTTAATGCATCAAGATTACTTTAGCTTATATAGATTGACAATTTCCACGCTCCTAGATCGGTTAAATGTGCAAGGTTTATGGTTCCATGAACACTGTAAAAAAACCATAGGCTTGTTACACAGAATTCACATTTCCAAATTCCTATTTATGTGTAATTCATGTACTTTCAGCTCTAATATCCTTATTCAAGTACTCTATATACCACCATAAATGTATGTATATAAAGTACTCCTTCGTTTTCCCTTCCTTCTTGGTTCGATTTCAGTGAGTTTGGGGAGGGATCCATTCGAGTTTTCCGCTATTTTAGATGCTATAAATTAGTAAAATCGAGGCTTAGGCTTCGATTAATCACTTTTGGAAACGAATTTGAGTAAGGGAGTGGTATTTATAAGTTTTCCCCAAATTTCTTCTTCTCTTTCATTGTTCCTCCGGCGCTGTTCACGGCAATTTCTGGGCAAGAATCAATTGAAACTTTAATTAAACTCAATTAGGAGTAACATTGAGCTAAGAAATCCAGTTGTATGTTGAGTTTTAGGTAATCTCTAGAATTCCCTATTTCCTTTCTCTGGTTCAAAATTTCTGTTTCTTGGTCTATTAATTTGATTTTTTTTAGTATAATGAAGTGATGAGGAAGCTAATTTTTGACTGAGAATGTTGGATATATGCTTGAATGTGAGATTGGTTTCCCTTCTCTGCTTTGCTCGCATGAGTACAGTGAAGGGGCGAGGAAGTTTAATTAATGTTAAGCTTAGATTAGAGCTTTACTCTTTGTAATTGAGATTCTTGTGATTCCCTGTTAAATCAGTGTTAACCGAATAGGGGAGTATTTATTTGAGGATTCAGAAATTGGTTAATGTAATGTTGGCTCTATGTGTATTTTGGATGTTTTACGATTTCTGGTTCCTTCCTCTATGTTGTTCGATTCTTTCTTTGATTGATCAGTAATGTAACATAAATGATGTTAGGGGCTCCATTTTTTAAGTGTATAGGAGTTGGTTCTTTAAAATTTATGTTAGATTTCTATAGAGTATTATGATTATTCTGGTATGAGTTTTGTTTTCCTAAGATTCTAGCCTTGAAGATGTTAAGAGAATCTGGGCATTCTTATCACAATGGAAATAGAAAATTGGAACACACAATAAGCTATTATAAGTGGATTTTTCTTTGAGGCTACATTCCGGGAATTTCAAATTGGTCTTAAATGAAAAATAGATCATATAATAAGCTGTAAAATTGGTTATGGCTGATATGAATGTCAGATTATTTTGAGAATTATTCTTATCCAAATTGTGTTTACATGATGAGTATTTATTTTAAGTGATGATTTTTAAGCTTGTATGGTTGATCCTGTAATTGAATCCTCATTGATATTACTGTAATCGAAATAGGAAAATATAGTTCTGTCAATAAAGGCATATAAGGTATATTGAAATCAAGTTTTGTCCCTGCATGTTTCTTTTTGTGATGTATATGATTGATTTTGAATCTGAAATCAATTACTTTGTTGCTAGGTTCATTTTATATTGTGGCTAAAGTTATTAGATGATATTAAAGCCCACTTGAGTTGTTGAATTATATATTAGAGTTATAATTTATCATTGCATGTGTGATTTCCGTCGGATATGGTGATCAAGAATTTAAAGTCTCTTTCTGCTCTGTGTTGTTTTAAATTGCTGATACTTAAGTTTGGACTTGCTGTGATGTGAAGCTGCAGTTTTGGTTGGCTATATGTGTGTATTTTCTGAAGCTATGATTTAAAATGAGATTTGATAATGATTTGCTAAGTTCATTTCTGTGTTTGCATGTGTAATCAAACCCACATGTCCATGCTCTGTTTTAGGCTCATTGCTGATTTATATGTGTGTGTGTGTGTGTGTGTGTGTGTGTGTGTGAGTGTCTAATCAATGTTGTTGCATATTAAAAGAGAATCTTAAATTAATTTAAAAGAGTAATAGTCTTGATGAACCAATGGAAACTTAATATTTGATGCTTATTGAGTACGATTGATGCTTTAATGTTTTGTTGTGTTAGCATTAAAATGAATAAAGTTTAAGGAAGTTCAAATTGGATAGAGAAAATATGATGAAAGGTGAGAGGTTGCTATATGGTTTATGAATGAGATACGTATGCTTTCATATATGTGATAAAGGATCAAAATTCTGAATTGTTTGGTGATGATTTAAAGACTGAAGTTTAAAGTTCTAAGAAGAAAAGTTTCATGTTGTTAATGGATTGGATTTGGTAAAGATGATCCTTATAGTTGTTATGCTTCATGAAGAAATTAATAAGGAAATTATGATTCTTTTGTGGCTGAAATGAGGGGGATGTATTAATGTTCATATTTCAAAGTTTAAAATGTTGAAGTGAATTTGATGAATAATTCAAGTTGGGATTTGAAAGTTAATAGTGATTTGAGTATATAGGTTATGGATTGAAAGGATTATTGATGTTTATAATATATATTGATGTTGATCTTATATGATATATGGTTGATGATAACTTTAAGATTTAAAGATGTTGATTTGCCCAAGATTGCATTGATAATTGATTGAGTTTTGGATAATAACAAAAAGTCAAGTTATTGTTTTGAAGTTTATAATTTGTGAACTACTCCCTCCGGTCCTAAATATAAGATCACTTTGATTTTTTTGACTTTTTTCCAGTCCAAAAAAAAGTAGTTTCAGTCCCAAAAAAAATCTTTTTTCCTCAAAACTAATTTATTCTACTTATAAACTAACCTATAATCTAATTTCATGTGACATATGCTATAATTTAGATGTCTAATTTTCTTCCTTAACTTCCACAAAAAAAGTCAAAGTGATCTTATATTTAGGACCGGAGGGATTATGTTTTAAAGTATATAGCACTATTTAGGATTAAAGTCTCTGTTTGTTTTGGAATTATGCATTTAATTAGTAAAAAAAGTGGAATTTATTGTTTAATGATTGCTGGAAGAATGAAATGGTTCTTATAGAAATTATTAGTCAAATATTGAGAATAAAAAAGATTAATTGGAAATTTATTTGAAAGTGTGTATTATTGAATCTAGTATGTGGATTACGGTCAATTGTTTGATATAATGAATCTAAAGACAAGTAAATTACAAAGGTTGTAAGTTCATAATTGCTTGGTTGAATTATTAATTGATGATGTTATTCTAAAAATGAATTTCCTGTTTTATCCTGTTCAAATTGCTGTATTTGGGTACTTAAGTTGTGAATTAGATTTTCAAGTATGAAGTACGTGATTAATAGGAAATATAAGTTTGATTTCGAACAGTAAGGATATTCTCATGCTTGTGTTATATGTGTATTAATTAATGATGGTACAATGTTATTGATGATGGTGTAATTAACAATTAAGTTAGAAATTAGGATTTCATTATATATTAGGAATATAAAGGGTAGTCCTATAGAAAAGTGAAAGACGCCAAAGTATTATGCATAAGCTTAGATATTAATATATTATTTTTGTATTATAAATACTTATAGGAAGGGATTGAGGAGTTGAATCTCCAGAATACGGTGAAGGAAAGGAATCAAGTTGCTAGTAATTCCAGAAGTCAGGTAGCAGTTTGTTTTAGTAACAATTAAATTGCATGTATAATTTTGTAATATCTGTTGCATTTAATTGGTAAGTTTTTATTCCTTTCATGTTTAGAGTATGCTTAGGTGGTTAGCTACCCCTTTGCTAGATCAGTTTAGTTGTAACTTTAAATGTTACAACGAGAAAACCCTACAGGTAAAACCCCACTGGTAACAAATATATTGTTATCACTAGTTGGTACGTGCTTATGGCACAGAGGTTAATAGGATAAGAATTATCATTATTTGTACAGGTTTATAAAATATATACATGACAATGCTAGCATGAAAATAACATTCAATGAAAGAAACTGCTATTAGGATTCCCAATCTCACCCCTATCCCCAAACATTTTCAGTATCACAGATTGGGAGAAGCTAGCTGGGAAGAAGTGAGGTAGTATGAAGAAGCATAAATACCTACTATGCTTTGTATCAACGTAGATAGCTATTATGCTATTATAGTAGGAGAGATGTAGATAGACAAATAAAATATAATCTAGAGAATATATATATAGTGTAAGGGGTTTTAACTCTCCAAGTGTTATAAAAAAAAGAAGGGGTAAGTACATTTAGTAGATTCGAGTTATTATAATTGTTTTAATAACTACTCTATTTTATAAAAAGTTGTAAATTGTTCCAATTTGTCTGAAAAGCCCATTCCAACAAAAGTGAAGTTGGAATAATGTTTGAAAAGAAAAGGTTTTAAATTTTTTTTGTATTTTCGGGCTTCTGACATTTGCAAAAGTGGTTATAAATCAATTAAAATGCTCTAGTATAATGGTAAAAGTTTATGTGTTACAAACGACGTCGGACTTGTCAAATAGCTGCTCAGTGTCTAGGTTAGAATCATTAAGCTCTGATATCAGGTGGAGCTATACACATTCTGAATAGTCCGATGATTATTATTGAAACATTAGGGAGCATTAAATAGATTGCATGAGTGATTTGAATAGGAGACAAAATAGGAAAACTGATCTAAACCCTAACAGCCCTAGAGAATCGGATTTGGCCAAGAGAATAGGATCTAGATGCATTTAAATAATTAAAAAAACTAATCTCCCTAATAATAGGATCTGACTAATAATAATTGCTAATTACCACAATTATCCTCCTTCAAATCCTTCATGTATGAGTGAGATGCATTTTGACGCATAATATATACTTCAATCTTTTTTTGATACATGAGGAAATTGAAATAAACTAACAAATAGCAACAAGCCCAGAACCTACATGACGCCCTTGCTGCGGAGGAAGGAGATAGTTGTCTCCTTAGACATAATGAGTAATCCTTGTCCACAATTTAAACTGTGCTTTGCTAATGTGTTAGTAGCAAAATTCTCCTCCCTGGAAATCAAATAGATACGAGTCTCCCATCCACGATCAACCAAGTCCTTCATTTTGCCAATCAAAACACTATCCTCATGAAGAGCATAATTATCCATCTCCACGCAATCCAAAACTTCGGATGAGTCGGTGAATATCTGGACCTTGCGAAATCCTAAATCCCAAGCCCTTTGAAGACCCCAAATACAGCCCCATAACTCCGATGAAACACTAGCTCTGCCCCTGACATTACACATGAAAGACTCGAGAATTTCATCCCCGGGACGACGAATAATGCCGCCACACCCAACTGCATGTGATAGGTAGGAGAATGCCCCATCCACAAAAACTATTACTCCCTCTTCGTCACCCTGACTTGCAACCCCCTGCTGATTAACTATCTTTCTATTCTTGGGCAAAAAATTCTTCGCACGAACCATGCAGTTAACCACCCCTTTAATCTCAGCAACACCTTCACTCAAACTTGATAGTACACGCTGGTGAACAAATTCATTCCGCCTCCTCCAAATAAGCCAACACGCTACACAAAAAATAACATTCCATCTTCCAAAACCTTCTATCACGAGAATTTGTAATATTCATTGACAGCCATTCTTGCAAGCTACAGTCCGAAAACTGATTAGATGATTCTGATACACCAAGGCTCAACCATATTTCACGGGCTCTCATACAATCTCTTGATACATGAAGAATAGATTCAATACCACCTGGACATTGGATACACAAACCATCTTCGTGTAAATGCCTCCGAAACAGACACTCATTTGTTAGCAGTTTGTCATGCATGAGGAGCCACATATGACTCTTACACCTATTCGGAGCATTAATCGTCCATAATCTATCCCATCGACTTGGTACCTGATGAAGATTATCAACAAGAGAATTATAAGCCGACTTAACTGTGAATTGGCCACTATTGTGAAACTTCCATTTTACCCGAACCTCCCCTTGACAGTGAACCATCTCCATCCCTTTCTCCACATCCTTCCAAATGGTCTTGATGCCACTCCATACTCTAGAGCCTACCCTTTCCATATC
The DNA here is from genome assembly GCA_037074515.1 of Mimosa bimucronata. Taxonomy (NCBI): domain Eukaryota; kingdom Viridiplantae; phylum Streptophyta; class Magnoliopsida; order Fabales; family Fabaceae; genus Mimosa; species Mimosa bimucronata. The sequence continues at coordinate 13,497,689 of CM073446.1, forward strand.
TATCTTCGAAACAAGGTCTCCCCCACACTGATACTTACTACGGATCACTCTACTCCATAAGGCATCTCTCCTACTCATTAAACCCCAACCAATCTTCATCATGAATGCCATATTCTGCAATGATGAGTGATGCAACCCCAAGCCACCTTTAGACTTTGGTGCACATACTTGATCCCATGAGACCAAATGTACACATCTTTTTTCTCCAGTAGAGCCCCATAAAAAATCCCTTGCACTTTTATCAATATCATCATGACAACCTATCGGTAACAATGAGGTTTGCATGGCATAATTAGGAATAGACAAAGCCACTGACTTGATCAAAGTATTCCTACCCGCCAGAGAGAGGGAATTACATTTCCAATTAGCTATTCGTTGCCTCACTCTATCCACAGTACATTGATATGTGGCCCTAGTCACTTTTTGGTGATGAAGAGGGACCCCTAGATATTTACCCAGATCCGCAACCATAATAAAACCTAGATGCTCACTGAGTTGAGACTTAATATTGTGATTCACATTATGTGAGAAAAACACTCTAGTTTTAGAGGCATTCACCTTCTGACCAGAAGCCTTACAAAACTTCTGCAAGCAAGAATTGATCACTCTAACTTGATCCAATCTAGCCTCTGCAAAAATTATTAGATCATCAACAAAAAACAGATGAGAAATAGGAGGACCGTCTTTGTTTAGACAAATAGGTCTCCAAGCTCCTTATTGACCTCATGCTGGATAATATGCCCAAGTTTCTCCATACATATCACGAAAAGATATGGAGAAATAGGGTATCCTTGTCTAATTCCTCTAGATGGAGTGAAAGAAATTGATTTACTCCCATTCCACAAAAGCTGCATGGACGAAGATGATATACAATGCTCCGTTAACATCCTCAGATTATCAGGCACCTTCAATTCCCTAAGGCAATCAGATACAAAGCTTCATCTCAACCGATCATATGCTTTTTCTAAGTCAATCTTGATGGCCATATACCCTTTTCTCCCCTTCATATTTCTCATTGAGTGAATTACTTCCTGAGCCACAATGATATTATCGGAGCTAAGCCGTCCCGAAACAAAGCTGCACGGATTAGGAGATATAATGTCCGCAAGACAAGGCTTTATATGATTAGCAATAATTTTTGTAACAATTTTGTAAATCACGTTACACAAACTAATAGGACGGAAATCCTTCAATGTTTCCAGATTCGCAACTTTAGAAATAAGAACAATGAAGGTCTGGTTAATATTCCTTACCTCTTGGCATCTGGAAAAAATTCTTTTAATCAAACTAACCACTCCTGTACTCACCTTATCCCATTGAGACTGAAAAAAGAGAGCATTAAGCCCATCCGGGCTTGGAGCTTTAAGAGGACCCATACTATTTACTGCTTGTTCAATCTCCCCCGCTGTCACCTCTCGACACATAGCATCTAACTGTAGTTGATTTAGAATAGGATAACTCATCTCTGTGTCTAGCATGATACTAGAATCATCTTCTTCAGTGAACAATTTTGTGTAGAACTCTACAGCCTCTTTCTTAATATCTTCCTCATCAAAAATCCACTCACCATTATTATCCTTAATTGCTTCTATTAAATTCGTCTTCCTTCTAGTATTAGCCCTCCTGTGAAAATAACTAGTATTTTTATCCCCCATAGAGAACCATTCACATCGGGATTTTTGAGCCCACATAACTTCCTCATGAAGAAGAATTTCTTCAAGTTCTTGCCATAAATTCTTCTGAAGCCTTAACATAGATTCTGATAGACCTCCTTGTTGAAGGGATCGACTAATACCTTCTAAACGATTAATAATAATCCTTTTCTGTTTCCCCAGATGCCCATATACCTCCGTCCTCCACACCTGCACCTTTTCTGTAAATGAACTAACATTCTCAAACCAGTTGCCCTCCACCATCCATGCTTGTGACATGAACTTCCCAAAATCTTCATGAAGGATCCAAGAAGCGATGAAGCGAAACGGACGTTCTCTTCTTACAGGTACCGATGACAAAGTCATCCTTAACAATAATGGTTTATGATCAGACTTATAATTAAATAACACTGTAGCTGCTGCATCCCGAAACTGATCAAGAAAAGCATTATTTACCAAAATACGATCCAATTTGCTCTCACATCCCTCCCTACTCCATGTGAAAAAAGAGCCAATAGTATGTATCTGTGATAAATCAGACTCTTCAAACCATTCACGGAATCCCCTGTCAATAATAGCATGCTCTCTAACTTGCGATTTTCGCTCATTCTCATACAAAATACTATTGAAATCTCCTCCTATACACCATGGTCCTTGAACTTCCTCCCCAAATTCTCTTAGTTCCCTCCACAGATCACGCCGTTTGACTATATTCGGGCTCGCATAAATACCGGACATTATCTGAGTATGACCATTAATATTAACTTCAAGATGAATAGCCTGGTCCGAGCTGCCCATCACCTGAACCTTCCAATCATTATCCCTCCAGAGCACCCATAAACCACCTCTAAACCCATGAGAATCGACAACAAAATGGTTTTTAAAACCCATTTTACAAACAATCTTCCTTGCTTTTACTCCACTTGCCCGAGTCTCAAACAAAAAAACCATATCAATTTTAAATTTATCACTTAATTACCTAATTAAACCTGGGAAAGATCTTGCACCCACTCCCCTACAATTCCAGAATAAACAAGTCATGAGAAAACTAAAGGTGTTGTAGGTCGGCCTTGAGAGCCATCATCATTCCTATTCAAATCCTCCAAACAAAGATGTTGAAACCCTTTGCTATTAGCTACTTGCGTCATAGGAATTTCGTTCTCCTCTGTATCCATACCTGCAGTACTAACCTGCTCTAACAAACAAATATTAGGCTCTTTATTATTTTTAAGCCCATCCTCCTCTAAACTGGCCAAAAACTCAAAAGAATTCAAGCCCAAATTAAATTGGCTTCCTTTACCCCCAGCACCACTTGGGCCCACAACTGACTTCTTTCTAGCAAGCCTAACCTTCAATTCTTTCCTTTTATTCAAGGCTACACGTGCACCCTTCTGCCCATGGTCCACCGGGACCCACCTCTTATTTGATAATAACTCGTTCCCAGAAACTCGGGAATTATCATTTACTCCAGGTGAGAAATTTGCCTTGTGACCTACGGCAGTCAAATTAATTATATTTATGGGTCTAAAATTACGCTTCTCATCCCCCTGATTCCGTTCTTCAATCTTCCCCATTCTAGCATCTTTCAATCCCGATTTCCCCGAGAAAAATCCCGATTTCAAACCTTCAAGATAACTCTGCCAAGCATCCTCAAACACCCCGCTCCCCCTAGCATCCAATGAACAATCTTTGACCTTCGCATCCAGTAACGTATCCTTATACGATACCCCTTCGAATAACAAATTATCTTCTCCTTCGCTCTCCCCTCCTCCTGATTCACTCGTTCTCGCTCTTGCTTTCTTGCGGCCCCTATCATGAGAACTCTCGTCCTCCGTACCACCGTTCGCAGTTCCTGATAGTGTTTCCATCCCTTAGCATATCAATATATACTTCAATCTAATTTGTCCCTAAAATATATAATTTTGCCTCAAAGAATTATTTTTAATTTAATATAATAAGGGGTTTTCTATCAAGGTTATTTTCAATGCACACCATTAAAGGGTATTTTAGGAAATCCAAACCTATTCATTAGAAAAAAATAATTTAGTTAATTTTCTTTATATTTGTCTAACTTTTATATTAAGAATAAGAGGTAACATTACTTATAAATGTTCAGGTTAAAACCCTGATACTCATGGTGCCGTTCTTTTTGAGCCTTTGGCTATGGAATCTTCCTCATTAAGTCCCTTATTTTAAAGCCCACATTATAGCTTAACAACTTAAAGGCCTCCACTAATGAAATTCTTAAATTTTGTCAATACTGACAAATTTCAACATCCTTAATTAAAATAAATCCCTTGAACAACTTCATATTTCTCAACTAATTTCTATGAATCCCAAAGAGAACAATATACACATGTTCAGAAATTCATATCAGAGACCTATTCAACACATACATATCATATTTCATCGAATCATATGCAAAAACTTGAGATAAAAACACAAATAATTAATTCCTTATTTCAGTCAAACTTTAGCAAACAGAGAACCCTAAGAATAATTTGAAAAATTAAACTCTAAAAATTTTGATTCCAGAGAAAACAGAGGTAATAACCTATGGGTGAAACAAAAATTCATCAGGTATAACATAACATAGCGATTTTCCACGTTTAGAATAATATGAATCTGAAACTTAATCATACTGCAGCTCTCAGACCTTCTTAGCTTCCGATTATGCTCTAGTGAATCTCTGTAAATTTTGAAATGCATTTTTAATGCTCAAAGCCGAGTAAATCAATATCCTAGAGAAATCGACTAACATATAGAAACAGAGCAATTAAGAAATGGACTCCAACTTCGAACCCATACTTTTTGTTGCATCAATTTGTTGGATCAAGGTATAGTCTATTAGATAACTTAGTAAGCATTGTACCAGTATGTTCCCTCAACCATTTTAATCAGATGACATGTTAGCACTTGATTATCCATTTTAGCCTCCTTCAAAGAATGGATACAACGAGTTACTCAAATTATAAAAAAAAAAGATAAAATAAACCACACAAAACACACATATAATAAACCAAGAAAAGAATGAGAAAAAAATATCTAAAGCAAAACAGGAGACTTATTTCTCATTTATTCTCTCAAAACAAGGTCCAAATAAATATGTACCAACCATTTACGAATATGTAAAGATAAACCATTCAGGCATTTACCTACTCATCAAGCTTTTAGAATATCAAATATAGTTTACTAGCTTTCATATATACATTGAAAAGGCAAGTACTCCCTCCGGTCCTAATTATAATATCATTTTGACCATTAAGGATATAAAATTAATCACTTTAAATTGTCTATAGTTATATTTTTTTCCTCAAAATTACTCTATTTTACTTATAAACTAACCTATAATCTAATCACATGTGACATATGTTATAATTTAGTGGTCTAATTTGCTTCCTTAATTTTCACAAAAAAAAGTTAAAGTGGTCTTATATTTAGGATCAGAGGGAGTATAATAGTAAATTATGTCCCTTTATTTGGAATATAAGTCGTGAACAATTAAACAAGAATATATGGAAAAGGCTTGCATAAAGCTTAACTATGACTCTAATCATCATCTTCAACAAAAGGAAGCTCTTTGAGGTCTCTAAAAGAAACTTGATGCGTTTCTCTGCAGCATCAGAGGACTTGGCTACTTGTTTTTCTCCAAGAAAATCAGCAAATAAAGGCTCATCTTCGTTATTCTTTTCTTTGAGTACTGATTCGAAGGACTCCAAAATTTCCTTGTTCTCCCCATTATCTTCGTTCTTTATCTCATCAACCTTTGCTAGTTACCGCGTCGTCGTCATCCGCCCACAGATAATGTCTAAACTCTGAAAATTAGAACCAACCACGATACAAATTAAATTTTTTATATGGGAAAAATAACTAATAAAAAATTGATTAAACCATCCAAAAATCACTCCGTATGAGAATAATGGCTGTTGTATTCTCTAATAGGAAAATCTCTCTACTGACTTATGGAATAGAGGAAGAATATCAACTGAATCATAGTGCTAATTAAGAAGAACCTAGAAAAGGAAGAAAGGCTCTATAATGAAGGCTCTCAATTTCTTCCATTCCCAGAAGATGACTTCATTTTGATAAGTTCTGTTGAAAAAAACCACCCAAAAAAATTAAGAATTAAGTTCACAAATTGAAGTAATATACTCCCTCCGATCCTAAATATAAGATCACTTTGACTTTTTTTTGTGGAAGTTAATGTAGCAAATTAGACCACTAAATTATAACATATGTCACATGAAATTAGAGTATAGATTAGTTTATATGTAGAATAAATTAGTTTTGAGGAAAAAAGATTTTTTTTGGGACTGAAACTACTTTTTCTTTAGACTGGAAAAAAAGTCAAAAAAGTCAAAGTGGTCTTATAATTATGACCGGAGGGAGTAGTTGTTTATTTTCCTCCCTTGTTTATAATCAGATAAACATATTTTACATTCCCAATTTAGTGATTGTACTATTCCACACAAATGCTTCACATCAAGTTGCATGGATATAACGATTTTGTGTAGGACCTCTAATTGTTCAGCTTTATCCTTAGAACTGCCAATGCTTGTGCTCATGAATGGCAAAAAATTAATCTAAGAAATATCAATCTCTCATATTTCTTTTGTTATATTGGCGAAAAAATAAAGAATATAGAGCAAAATGTTCAAGCCAAGAGAATATTTGTCAAATCAGGCTATGAATAAATATTTCCTTGAACTCTAATCCCAAAACTTAAACACAAATCCCTAATATCTTTCCCATAAAATCCTTCACCAACGCAACTCACCTCCAGAATAGTTTATTTTGTTTCATTTCAAAATCATTACTTGATTAAAAATATAATATCTCTGCATATGGAAATAATATTAATAGTATAAATGCATGATCAAGAAGATTAGAAGTCACAATAAATTATATAGATACCTTAATTTGGTATTCCATCAATCTGATTTACAAACGGTCTGCATCTTTCTCTCAAAGCCTTGCCATCATCGTCTTGATCTAAACCTTCCATGGTTGACATGCCTAAATCATTAGAACAAAATTTTGAAGGAAAACCCTATGTTTTGAGTAGAGTTGGGAGTTATGAAGTTGTAGAAGATGGGTTAGTTAGGGTAGTTAGCTTTGAGGGGCAGAATTGCACCTAATTACCTAAAAAGTCTATAGCATAATTAGGCTACCTGTAATTCACATCTTTTGACATAATGCAATAGATGATCACTGTGATCTCTCTTTCTTTCTCCCAATTCCTCTATTTCTTTTCTTCTACCCTCTCCTCTATCTTCTTCTCTACCTCTTCTCTCTATCTTTTACAATCATCTATCAGTAGTATTATCTCTCGTTTTGTGTAATAAGTACTGCGATAGGCTTACCTATTGTGGTGCTTATTTAAAAAAGTGTTGCGATAGGCCTGCCAAACGCAGCACTTAAAAACACCACGATTTTGCCAAAACCTATCGCGGTGCTGGCTATCACAATGTTTTGAAAGCGTTGCGATTATACCCAAATAAGAAAGCCTTTTGTGTAGTAGTGATTGTGCTTGGTTTTTACACTCCTTTGATGTGGCCTCTCCCTAACGAGTCTATGGTGAAGGACATTTGCTCCCTTTCGGCCTAGATTCATTCACCTCCCTCGCTATGGCTTCACTGGTGAGTCCACGGTGAGAACTCTTAGCCAGATTTCTTCTTCCCTTCCCTTCCCACACTCAAATTCTCAACTCCTCAATTATCTCCATGATTACAACCATAATTTTTCACCAATAAAATCATACTATAATCATCTTAAATCATCGAATCTCACAAATCAAATCTTAAACCACAACTAATCCTCAAATCAAAATTTAGGATATTACAACACATGGACTTGTCAGCCTAGCATATTTGGTCAACAAGTGGTCAAAATTAACTTGTATAATGGCCAAAGAAAAATTGCTTCCTTTTGGAAACTTTCAGGGCAACATTGTTTCTATGTTGAAACTTTCTGGGCAAAACTAAAAAATATATTAGTTGTGTGTGTGTGTATACACATATTTTCTCAAGAAAAAATGATATCTATTTTCGTATATAAATAATATTCACACCCAAATATATTTTAATTATAATATTTAATATGTTATAATTGTAAAATATAAATAAAGTAAAAAAGAGTTTGAGTTTTTTTATAGGAGTTTTAATTTTGATGATATTTTTAGCTTGTGTTATAAATATATTTTACCTAGAACTTTTATTTTAAAATAAACTATAAATTTATTTTATTTTATTTTAACTTTAATATTGAATTTGTGGTGTTAACTTTTTATTTACATGTAATTTTTCATTAAAGTACTTCAAAAATATGTTAAAAATTAAATGAGGGTATTATTGTTATTGTAAATATCACATTTTTTTCTCCCCTCACTTTTCTCCCCTCTGCCCAAACAAAATAAGGGATTATCCCTCCACTTTTTCCTCCCTCCAATTTTTCCTCCCCTCCATTTCATTCTCCTCCTAATTTTATCTCCATCCAAACTTAGGCTCTTTTGCTTTTGATTGATACTTGATCTGCCAATAGCTTGTCCAAAGTTATGTTGTATAAATTTCTCGTCTCATATTTCGTTTGCTTACCTTGGATGAATTCAATAGTCAAAATTTAATATAGGAATGAAACAAGAATTCAAACAAATTAACATCAAAATATTTATGTGTGTTGGAAGGGTGATTAATTTTTCATACATGCTATTAAAATACAACTTGGGTTGGCCAATCATATTAGTGAACTGGTGAACTAGGTTGGTCCAGTGAATAGCCGTGGACGAGAAAACCAAATTATATTTATATTTTTCTCATCGTATCAAACATGAAACGATATTATTTTGACTCTTTTCTTTTAAACGGAACAAAAATGAAAAATGGCTGCAGAAGATTTTTACTTTAGTAATTCTACATTTTTGAATTATGTGTACACGAATATTCCAATTATTTGTGTCCTCATGCATTTTTATTTGAATACTACTCTATTCAAGATCATATATGAACATTTTTACGTATTTTAATCATAATGACCAGTTTGAATAGGTGATTCAACTACAATTGGATTAATAATTGAACTACTGACTTGACTGAAATTGAGAGACCCTCGAGGATGACCACAAACTTGTTTCTCAATCTTACTTTGTAGTCTCTAAATGTTCTAAATAGATGAAATTTTTAATCGTTTAATGAGATTAAGGATGTCAATTAAGTTAATTAATATGACCTGATCTTTCTAAAACACGTTTACCATCTTCATCAATTCCCTCACTCACTCCCTTTAGCTTGGTTATTGTTGAGAGCACATCAATGAGGATTATTTAAAAGAAGAGTTTACAAAAATTTAGAATTAGGTATTATATGTAGCCAAAATCAACATCTCAAATATGTCCTACAAAATCATGTGGGAGAGCAATGAATTTTAAGAGGCCGCAATTAGACCATGCTTGGGGAAATGTAACATCACATGGCTGGATAACGAATCATTATTTAAAAATAAGGGTTAGACCCAATCAAGTTTTTTAATTTTAATTAGTTTTGATTATCATTTCCCTATATTTTATAATGGTCAAATTTTAATCTATCTAGTTTTACAGGGATTTGGAAAGGAGTAAATTATGTTAACTTGGGTGATGTAGTGCTAACACCATTAAGTAAGATGATGTGAACTTCCGGTTAAGATTTACCTGACTTGTATATAGTGATAAAAATCAAAATTCATTAAAAATATAGGATATGTAAGGTTTTGATGCCCTTTTGACGTGAGCTACTAGTTTTTTTCCCCCCTTACATTTATAAGTGATCTCATACTCTAATCAGTTTTTATATGTTTCCTTTTGAGAGCCTGTTTGGTTTGAAGGGAAGGAAGGGATGGGAGGATACATGCCCCCCTCCCCTTGTTTGGTGTAAAATTTTGGAGGAAGGAGATCCCAAACTATCCCTTCCCTCTCCTCCTACAACCCCCCCCCCCCCAAAAAAAAAAATTTTGACTCCCTCCAAATTGAGGTTTTTTTTAGCCAAATTATTCACTACTGCAGAACAGGGTTTCCACATCACTTATTTTGGGGTTTTCACGTCACTTTTTCAGGAGACGTTAAATCAAGTGACGTGAAAAATTGAACTTCTAACGTCACAAAAATAAGTGACGTGGAAAGTCAGAGTTTTCACGTCACATATTATAAACAAAGGGACGTTGTTTTATACTTATAACATCAAAATTTAACTAGTGTGTGACGTGGATAAGTATGAAGAAGAAGAATTTTGGTCAAATTTTTCAGAGAAACCACGTCACACATTATATAATTTGTGAGTTGTTTCCCTAAACCACGTCACACAATGTGTGACGTGGTTTATTTTATTTTATTTTTAAAAAAACATCCTTTATTTTCTTTTGCTTTTCTCCATCTGTATATACTTACATTGTAAATGTCACAGAAACTCTACAAATGCAGATCAACAGATGTATATACATTATACACAAAATTCCAACAATGTACAGAGCATTCTCACAAATGAAATCACCAACACATGCCAGACCAAAGAAAATAAGTCGAATCGAATGGAAGGAAATAGATCACAAGCACATAATTGCCAATTCAGATTTTTAATTAACCAACAATGAAAGGAAAAATTGAGCAACACGTTCACGAAGCGAATCAACTTCTTCAACTATAAATGAGTCGAATGTGTCATAAAACTGCAACAATATGGATGCTATGATCAATGCAAAGTTAGATAAAACATCATATATTTATGTATTAATTGTATGAATCATATAATAAGCTATAGATAAGAATTTTATACATGTGTGAAGGATCCAATACGGTCACTCTCAATAATGTCACACATATATTTCATGACATAATACCCACACTCATTATTCGTCGGTTGCTTGGGACACTTTATAAATCACAAGAAATAGTATAAATTACATTTACAATCCAATTTCTGACCACAATAATTCCTCTTGCTCAAGGCCTCCATATTTCAAGAGAACATCAATTCTCAATTTAGAAAACCACAACTCAAACCAAAGTAACCACAACAAGTAGCTCTAATGCCTTCTCAATCACTACCTAGTTCATTTAATGTTCATAACCTAGAAATTCAAGCATTTTCAATAACCAACCAGGTGTGAATTTACTGTTATTCCCCAAATATTCAAAACAACATCATTGTAATTCATACTCTTGGTTTTGTAAAACAGATCATAATCTTCCACTTAATAGAATACAATCACTTTCTTCACAATCATAGTAACTATTTCATTTCTTCTTGTACATACTACATGATTTAATTTATTAGTTCAAATTCTAATCTCATAATTCCAAGTATACAACATACAAAAATAGTAACAGAGCATATAATAGAATCAAGTCCAGAACCACCAAATAAATCAGTCAAGTATAGACAACAAAGTAATGGAAATTTTTTTAAAAAAAGAAGGAATTACGAGCAATGGGCATAAATTACTACTACTCAAAAATGAAAAAAAAATCGGTTCAAAAAATGAAAATGGAAATATTTATAAAAAAAAAGATGTAGAGTCATGTACCTGACATGAAACTGAGGGACAAAGCTGGAGCTGAGGGCCGAAAATGGAAATAAAAAATCAGTTCAAAAAAAGAAAATGCAAATCTGTATAAAAAATAGAGAAATCTTTAATACCATGAGGGACGAAGCTGGAGGCAGGGGAGGACGAGAGCTTGGGGTCGAGGAGGATGAGAGCTGAGGGCTAGGAGGACGAGAGCTAAGGGCAAGGTTTTGGGGGAGCTGAGGGCGGGGGAGGGAGCTGAGGGATGGGGAGGGAAGGAGGGAGCTGAGGGCGCGGGTTCTGAATTTATTTGGGGGAAAGAAACGACGTCACATATAAAAATATATGTGACGTCGTTAGTTTCAACGTCACACATTATATATGTGACGTCGTTTCCCTTGCGTGTCTAACTTATTTACAAAAATGTCACCGAGTTTTTTTTCAACGTCAATTTTTTAATTATCAGACATGAATTGGTGACATGGAAAGGGTTTTTTGTAGTAGTGATTTGACAAATTTCCCCTCCAACTTTACTATTCCATTAATACCCATGATAAAATAATATTACTATAATTAGAAAATTATATTATTTTATTTTTAAAAGATCAACAAAAGACAATTAATTTGACTCAGAAAATGTCTACCAACATATACAAATTAGATTATTTAAATAATTTTTTGTAGGTCGCAATTCATTATTTCATTGATGACCAAGAAAAAGTTTGTAATACTTTAAACTAACGAAACAAGTGTTATTGAAATATTCAATTTTAGCATGAGAAGAAATGTAAATATGATGAAAATAAAACATGCGTAATTTGTACAAGAATACTAAACAATACCTTACAAAAGGTTTTCTCTACTTAATTGTGTGAACGTTGTTATTTTCCCTCGCTATTATTTATGATACGTTAGCTTTCAATTTAATAGTTAACAATTTATTGATAAAGCAGAGCCTACACTAATCTCCTACTACTTTGTTGTCCATTAGGCCAAATTCGATCCATGCCCCTTTCAGACCTAAAACATGTATGTTCCATTCCTCTTAAAGAACTCATTCAAAACTTTTAATTGAAGCAATTCCTAATAAAATTAAATCTCATCCCAAAAACTGATATTTAGAGTTGGAATTTTTAATACATATCCTCCAATAGGATGTTTTAGCTGAATCATAGATATGCTATGATTAACTACTAATTTGAATCTTGCATTTGCAACTTACATACATCTTATGAACGGTTATTGCTAAGTCGTTCTTGCATTTTGCAAACACGACATGTAAAACTTTTTTAACATATTACAATAGTGGTTTTGCACACATTCTTGAGATGTTCCCATTCTTGCATTTTTCCACTTGTCTCTTGTTAAGTTTGGTTCAATGTATATGTGTGTATATATCAAGAACACATGCGTAAACAGCAAAACTTAAATACAATGAAAATCTGATTATTTTTTTTATTATTGACATTCCCAATTCTATTGAATAGTTCGCTATGAACAAAATATGACATATGATTCTCTCATTTCACCATCTCTGCCATCAAATATGATCTTATATCTCATTATACTAACCTACTAATTAGAAAGTCAAGGATGAACATCAAATGTAATCAATTTTACAAAGTCAATAAACTATATTCTTATGATCATTTTGAATGCTATCTTTTATTCTTGTACAATTGCAACCTCCATTGGTATTTGTCATTTTCAAAAAATTCTTGAACCACCTAAATTTGAACTTTTGCATGGATTTCAAGCTGGTATCATCATATTGATATGTGCCAATGGTAATCATGTTAAGAGTGGAGACAAAGAGATCTACTCGGGGTTGTTTTGCCACTTTATAGATGGTAACTTGACGGTAAATGAAGAGAATTGTTTCTACTTATGCAACTGAAGCTACTTTTTCACACTCTTAATTAGTGTTTCATATTATGGTAAGCAGTTTGTTCTTAGGCTTTAATGTCAGAGTCAACACTAGTCTTCTATGAATGTTCTATCAACTAGGCTGAATTTAACTATACCCCTTCCAGACTTGGGGTGTACTATTGCTTTCCTCCTAAAGAACATATTCAAATAATTGATTATTTGGCTATTTGAGGTATTTTAATCTTACTAAAATTGTGAAATGTAAATACTCATTATTGAGATTATCTAATTAAACAATTAAACAATCACATGATAAAAACCCAAATTTTGCAATAGAAATCACAACAACAATTAAATTAATAACGAAAACTCAAATATAATTTAATTGCAATGCAAGGGTTTTTGAATCAAAAGCATATTTGATGTTTGATTTGTTTGGAGAATCTAATACCCAACTTTGTTCTGAAAATCATCTTTGATAAAGTTTTGAATGAGTATAGTAGAATATGTCAAGAATTTGAACATATTGTTCAGGCTTGCTTTGAAAAGCTAGTCTTGAAACATCCTAGACAAAACTCAACAAGAGACAAGTGGAAAAATAAAGGGATAGGAACATCTCAAGAATATACGCCATTCAATGGAAGTGATATTCACACCTGAACTAGGTTTGATACCAAATTTATGTTTTTTTACCTTACAATAGTTAGGTTCGATACCGATAAAGTATAAATGAAATTATAATATGATTTTTTATATTAAAAATAGGTCTACATAAGATTAGATATTTTTTTTAAAATACTTTGTATTTAGATTTGTAATTTGCTATATGTATGAAGATATTTATATTATTTGCAATTATTCAAATATTTATAATATATTTAATTAGTTTTTTATTTTGATATTTTATTTTAAATAAATTTCAATGTGCTAATAAGAATCCATATTCAATTTCAACATCCCTATCAATATTAATGTAATCAATAAAATTTATATAAAAAAATCCTTTAATTAATTATGCATCATGCCACCCTTTTAATATTTAGTACCATGTTGTTGTTTTTTTTATTGTTTTTTCAGACAATAACTAGTTATTAGATGATACTCCCTCCGGTCCTAATTATAAGAGCCAGTTGACTTTTTTGAAAAAATTAAGGATGCAAAATACACCATTTTAAATTATTTATATTTATCTTTTTTCCTCAAAACTAAGTGATTTTACCTATAAACTATCATATAATCTAATTACATGTCACATATGTTAAAATTTAAGGGTCTAATTTGCTTCCTTAATCTCTCCAAAAAAAGTCAACTGGCTCTTATAATTAGGACCGGAGGGAGTATCTACCTACTAACTTTAGTAAATAAATATAAGTATGTGGGTTGACTCTATACTTTTTTTCCAAAAAATATATGGGGCTAATATATTAGTTGTGTGTGTAATGCTTAGTTTTATTTATATGCAAAAGAATTAAAAATAGCTAAATCATAGCATATGGGGCAAGGCTTTTATGCCAAGTAACACAAAGAAAACAATGCAATGAGAATGCTCTTGGTTCCAAAAAGGACAAAAAATGCTTCTCATTTTGATTGTATGCTTAATTGTACAACAAAGACTCAGGAAAATAAATTATTATATGGATAATTGGGTTGCTTCTACCAAAAAAAACTAGTAAACCAACAATCGATCAAGCTATTAAAAAAAATGAATTACATTTCAAGACATTGTACCCTATTTGTATAAACATGAATCAAATTGGCATTATTTGGCAGTATCTAGCTTTGAGGAGGATGGGGTATTATTCGCTTTCTCTTCAACCTCTTTCACTCTCTGAAGAGTATCACTAATGGTTTTTAATACTTTGTTGGAATGTTCCTCAACGCCTCTCAAAATTATCTCAAGTTGTTGTTGAAGGATTGCTCTTCGCTTTCTCTCTTGTAGTAGCTCAGCAGTCAATTCACGAATCTTTACATCTTTCTCATCCTGTGAATACCAAATTTCCAAAAACAATATCCATCAAAACATAAAATAGACGTAACAATCGTTAAACATGGAGAAAACTTGAATGAACAAAATTATACTCTGGTCTTATATATAGGGAAATCCCAATTATATTGCACATCTCAAGAAAAATTGGTTATGTATGCTTAATCAACTCAAAAAAAATGCTAGTTGCTTTCATGTATAAGTTTCAACTTCCAAGAGCCCTAATGCATACTTATAAGAACAAAGAAAAGGTAATACAGGGAGTTTGTTCACATTCCACAATACCCTATATTTTGGACCAAAAAGTGCTTCTAGGAGTTTCATATAAATCAGACCCAAGAGAGTATACCATTACTAACAACTTCAAAAGACTGATCCGTTCATTCCTTAAAATAAAACCACAAGCATAAGACATGTTATGTTTTTTGTTCCCCTGACTAAAGAAAAGAACTCGCCACTAAATCAACTGCACTTACAGCACAAGGTTCATTGGTCACCTATGCTATTTTCTCAATCCTTCCTTCTTTCCTTAAGGTTAGAAGCGTTACAATGTCAGTCCTAATCATTATAAACTTCTAGTCAGGAGCAATAAAAACTTTTAGTAAACAAATGACATTTTTAGGAAGTTTGACAGACCCCAAGGGACGCATCTGAACATGCAGACAAAGTTATAAGAATAGATAAATGAGACCCTTCACATCTTCATGGAAACAATACAGCCACTTATCTAGTTATTCATAGAATATAATGCGTCTCTCACCCTCTATACTTGAGCTTGCAGATTGAAAACAAAACTTCAAAGTTCTACATAACATGTCCGTCCTTAATAACTTTCAAACCCTCACTGCCATCCAATCCAATCCAACATGAGCAGAGCGCCAAGGTTAATCATTACTAGTTTCTAGTTTCCATGCCTTAACAATCAAACAGTTTTGATATGCAGATGGGGAGAGAGCAGATTATTTTAGGATCCAGTAAACAGGGCTATTATTGGCATTTGTAAAGGGAGCATCATTGATTTGCGAGTTGAAGATAGGGCCAACAATGCTAAACTAATTCTCCTGTAGAATATCACAAGTTATGCCTGACTACAAAATGGAGATTCTATCTCAATCAGTGCAAATGTTAAAAGCCAAGGATATTTTCATGTTACTAAAAAGAGAAAGGTTCTCACAGAAATTGTGATGGATCTCACTTCTCTGCCTAAAGTGCTCTCAAATTAAGTAGTCATTCGAGGTCCAATAGACCAAACCCAGCCTTTAATGTTAAACATGTGTAGCTAAGAGATTCAGGAAGAAGGGTACAGATGATTGGCGCAGCCATCACATAAAACACACACAAAGTTTGTCCAGACATTGATGCAGGGCCCATTAAGTAGAATACTAAAGGAAACACTTTGATAAGACAAATCTGAGCACATTCTCCATGCTGAGCCACAGGATGCTCTCTACGTCAGCGTACTTGAATATTGGTCAGAACAATCTAAAGCATGAAGATAATAACCCATAGCCGCATATTATTTTACTCAGTTAACCTAGTCTATATCCATAAATCATCTCATAATCACTGAACTCAGTAAAGAGTTAAATGACCACATATTTCATTCAGTAAGCAGCACTGATCAGTTCAAGGTCTAAGTGATCAGATAGTTTAGAACCACAATTAACAAAACTAATGCCAAAAGCTACTTGTAATGCATGATGACTAAGGTGCTGATCTAGAGGAGTGTGACACATGGAGCAAATTGAATGCCAACATTCATCAAAATGCAGCACATACTATATACATTGTACAAATTAGTTCTCTAATCTAAAATTTGTGGTTAATGATTGGATGTAAAGGTTTTTTTTCCTTCCTTATTCCAACAGTAAAGAGTGAGAAAATACGACAGATGAAATATCCTATTATGAAACAGTGCACTTTAATTCAGAGTATTTTCTAGTTAGTATGCCTGAACCTCATTCTCTTTCCGCTGGGATGGTTTCAAATGCACTGTTTCTGGAAAATGAAGTGGGTGATTATGCTCATCAACGAAGTCAACAATTCTATATTTTCCATTCATGCGTGATACTGTCATTCTTGCTTTACATCCTGTTCTTGTCTCTGGTCGAGGATGAATTGTTTTATAATCTCTTTTATCTGGCCTTCGTACACCTTCCTTGCAACACACATATCTGTATGAAGTAATGGCACCATCCTTCCTACTCTTGCTGAAATATTGCTTTCTAACACCAAATCCAGTTTTGCCACCATAACTCACCCAATATTGCCATGCTTCTTCTAAATTTTCAAATTCAAGACCCAATCTAGGGGTTAAATTTGTATCCATCTAATAAGGACCTACACAAGATGATTACAAGTGCATTATTTTATTTGACATTCAAAAATTCACTTTTACTCCTTTTTCCAATATAATTTGAATATTGCTTAAAATTTTACACTAATTGAATGAAATCTCTATTCCCCTTCAAAAAGAAATGTACATATTCAATAATTTAAAAGCTCATTCAATGTTTCGATACTTTATATTGACCTTGAAGAAGAAAAACTTATCCAACAAGTTATAAACTCATCTAAACACTACAATTAGCCAACATAATAACAAAGCAAAAAAAATTTGCTAACATAAAGAAGATAATCACATAACATCATTCAGCATTATCCAACACAAGCAAGAAATTATCAAAAAACACCAATCACCAAGCTAACGTTTACAATAATCTGTGCATCACCAAAAACAGCAATCACCAATCATCAATATGCTACTAATGTACCTTTTATCAGTCACCAATTTGGCACCCATCAAGCATTATTCAAGAAAATAAAAACCTTTTCCTAACACCAGCAAAACTATCACACGTTCATATACACATAATCTAAGACAACACCCAAAAAAAAAAAAAAAACTTCCTTTGAATTGATTCTGCACTATAGACAAAACGTAAATTTCAAAACACCCAGAAACCAGAAACCAATCCAGACAATATTTGAGAAGGAAAAAGAATTACATTAGCAAACCATTGATGCTTTCTTACTTGCTCTGTTCTCCCTGTAAATTTTCTCACTCGTTAAACCCTAAAATTGAACCAAACAGCCTCTATTCGTCCACATTTCGTTCTCTTCACCAATCGTATTCAAAGATTTCTTATTCTTCTTCTTCCGTTGCATTCAAACTCAGAAAAATTTTTCCTTCGTTAAGCTTTCGCGCCGAGACAGTCTTCAACTACCACCACAATCCTTTCCAGCGCCGGAGGAAGAAAGAAGCAACTGAGCAAGCTCGAAGTTTTTTTTTTTTTTTTTTTTTTTTATATATCACAAACGGACACGATTTTCTCGATATTGACGGGCTAGGATCTGCCAAGAACACGACGTCGTTTTATGTGTGTTTATCTACCGTTAGATCTATCTAGCGGTTAAGATGTTCTGCGCTGCAGGTAAACTGGAGAGAATCTGAAAGCGTGCAAACTTCTTATGCTCTTCGGCTGAAAATGACTTCTTTTTAAGCTTCGCAGTAAAATATTGACAAACGTTGCAAAACCAAAAAGATCTTCCATTTCCATTCATAGTAAGTAATTGTTAGTTTGTTCGTTTTTTGTTTTGTTTGGGTTTTCAGTTGCAAAATATTTAGATGATCACTGGCGCAATCATATTTTTGCTACTTCTGTACTGTTTACCAGTGTGGCCTCTTAGTGGGAAACCTTCACTTGCTTGTAGCTGTGTTTTTTTTGCCTAGAAAAAGACTTGTGTTGTAATCAAGGTAATTAAACCCGGATCGGAGTCCAGACCGGACGAGTCAATGGGTCAAGGGTTAGTGGGTCAGTCATGAATTGACTCGGGAGCCATACCGGTAATAATTAAAATAATATAATTTAATTATAAAAGATTATAATATTTATATTTTAATTCTAAAAAATAATTGTTGGATACATATTCATGTAAATTATTTATACATATAAAATTCTTTCATATTTTTATTTTATTTCCCCCTCTCTTTTTTATTCTTTTTCAGTTTGACAGATTCATTAAAAAAACAATTTGACCGAATTATATTCTCAACTTTTTAATATGTGTATTAATAAGGGAATTGAATAATTATTTAAACAAATTTCTTTCATAGGCAGTTAGGCACCAGTATATTAGTCATTACATTAGATGTAGATGTCTATTACATATAAGCCTACTAAATAGTGAATGAAAACTTTGATGTGCCCGATGGAAGTTTTTTCTTTCCTTAGGTAATGCTTTTGTCCATTGGAAACAAGAGTCCCTAGTTTTCTCATCCTTTTCTGACACATACCCATATTTTTCAATTTTAATATGATTTTTTTTCCCTCATTTTTGCCATTCTCTCATTGTTCTTCTCTCTCCCCCACGTGACAATCACAGCACTCTCAAGTCTCAACTAGGGGTGAGCAAAGAACCCGGAACCCGCGGGCCCCGCCCGGAGCCCGTGGTTTTTTGCCCGCCTAAACCCGCCCGTTTTGGGCCCGTAATATAAACGGGCAGGGCCCGCCCGTTTTGTTATATACGGGTACGGGTACGGGGTAGGCCACGGGTGACCCGTGACCCGCCCGTACCCGTATATTTACTTAAAAAAAAAATCAAACCCCCCTCCTCAGTATTCACGTCTAACAGTCTCACTGTCTCTCTCACCTGCCCTGTGCCCTTAGCCCCTAACCCAGTCCTCACCGTCATTCCATTCGAAACTCACTCCCTCAGATACTGAGACGTAGACGCCGCTCTGATCTCTCTCACCGCCTCTCTTAGCTTCGCCTTTGCTCATATCTCGCCGCCGCTCAGTATCATATGATTATGGCGATCTTCGTTTTTTCTTGGTGCGTCCGTACATGGCTGAGCAATATTGCTGATTGCAGGGTGTATATTTGTGCGTTGGGCCTTTATGCTTCATGGTGTATGTATTTTTCTCATAATTTTTTGGTTTTTTTAATTTTTCTTTTGCTTTTGTCTTTTGCTTCATGTCCTTGGACTTCATAGTTGCTCACCTGATAAGTTAATTTTTGAAGCTTTTCTCCATGTATTAATTTATTTAGTTACTGATACAATTGTATTTTATTAAAAAAATTCTTAGACGCTCTCAAGTTCTTGATGGAAACTGAAAATCCCACTAAAGATTATTACTCAAACCAAAACTTGTGAAAAAAGATCTTAAATTTATCAGGTGATAATATACTAGTAATAAAATTTGTTTCTCGAGCTACATGTACTGTAACCAAGTTGTTAATTAAAGAGGAATGGCATTTTCATTGCGGAAATACATATATAAAGATGCAGAATCAGATTTTAAAGGGTAGATCTTTGGAGTTACACATGGCCCCAAAGGATTCTTCATTACAATAGTGAAAGCTTGCTTTTTAGTCATATCAACTTCACACCCATCTTCCATGGTCCACTTAAACGGGTAAATGGGTACCCGCCCATTTAACCCGTACCCGTTTAGGGGCTTACCCGTACCCGCGTAGAATAAACGGGCGGGTAACGGGTAGCCCCACGGGCCACCCGTACCCGCCCGTTACTCACCCCTAGTATCAACACATCTCAAAAGGAAACACGCATCACGAAGGGAGACACGAATCACGAGACTTGTACATCATAACTTGCTTAGTTGCTTCTTCAATGAAAGAGAGTCTTGAAGCCTGAAGGTTAACTTATTTTTCTTCTCCTTTCTTCCTGCTTCCTTCTCCTTTCTTTTGTCTACTTCATTCTTCATTCTTTGATGAACAAGAGCTTTGTTACCTTCACGGCATGCTCTCTTCAAGCCTAAAGGTTCCGTTTTTTGTGAGTCTCTCTTGTTGATCTAGCAAAACGACGACCACGACAGGGAGACATGAACGGAGTTAGTTCTTCGGTGAGGAAAACGGTAGGCTGAGGAGAGGAAGGATTTGGTCGATTTCTGATTTTACTCCAAAGAATGGGGCTGTGGTTCATCAACCCGGGCCACTTGCGCGACTCAATGAGTCGCCCGAGCTGCTCCTAGGTCAAAACGGTTTCTCCGGTTAACCCCGAGTCAAGTGCCCAACCGGACCGGCCTTGTGGCCGATCTGGCGGGTTCCGGGCCGGACCGGCCGGTCTGGTCCTGGTCTGATAACCTTGGTTGTAATAACTTGATGTGAAGAGAATTCATAATTGCTAAATTGGTTTCTGTATTGCTATTATTGGACTGTTTATGGGGAGGATAATCTTTACGTCAAAACTATTTCGAGCAAAGGCAGAAATCTTGTTGATTGTGGGTGTTAGAAATTATTTGGTTTATTGGAGGTTATCAAATTGATCAGTATGTTATGATATTATGAATATGATGTGTTTTTTGGTACCTAAAGTTTAGATGTAAACTTCTAAGGTTGTGATGTTTGAGATATTTTGGGCAATTTTGTCAGTCATTCTAACTTACTATCTCTTATTGACTATTTCATTGGACCCCAATAAGGAGTTTTCTGAACTGAAATCATTTCCTTTTATAGTTGTAGATTTTTGCAAGTGGAATTTGAATTTGACTATTTTTATCATGTAAAAGGTCAGTGAATTGAATCTCCATATCTATTGCCAACATTCAAGTTCTTGAGTGTGTATCAGAAACTGATAGCATTGGACAAAATTTTGGAAATCGATGCTAAGATTCGTATTTAAAGAATAATGACTATCTAGTAGCATATTCACTGATAAGACATGTTTATATGGAGAAACAGTGGCAAATTTTAAGGAACTTATTGTGAGAGTTTTTGGCTGGGTCAGGGTGTGTGATATGTGTTAGTACTGGCTGTCACCCAAGAGGGGGGTAAATTGGGTGATAGAATAAAAACTGAGAAATCTTTACTTTTCAAAATCACAGCTAAAGTAATAAGTAAAACTCTTTAAGTAAATCTGTTATGCTGCAAAATATGATGAGAGTCAAGGGAAGAGAAAATGCAAACAAAGATTTATCTTGGTTCGGTCTATCCCTTTGACCTACATCCAGTCCCCAAGCTCCACTTGAAATTTCAAATCCACTACTATCTTGTTTGAATCGAGTACAAGAGAAGCCTTTACAATTCCATAAGTTTAGTCGGGCACTTGTGAAGCCTTTAATTCCTCAAGTTTAAACTGGGCACTTGAGAACCGCTACCCCTTACAATTTGTAAGATTACACCCTCTCTTAAGATCCCATTATCTTAAGAGATATCTCACTTTATATAGAATATAGAGTATTTCTTGTTCACTCAATGAACTGATAATGTTACACGCTGAAGTATATAAGATCTGATTGATCTGAGAGCTTAGAATGCTAAGAATGAATATGTTCAAGTGTAGCCATCTCTATCTCTATCTTTAAACTTGGGCACCAAATAATTTTATAGACATCTCTTGGATTTCTGCCCGTTGCAAGGTCTCTGATATAGCCGTTGTGTCTGTAGAAGATGAGAGATGATAAGTCTGATGGAGTGTTGAGCTGATGATGTTCTTGTGTTGCATTAACTCCCTGTACTTGGTTAGCTTCAGTTCTTCTCTCTTCATTTATCGCTGGAAGTGGTTGGTGAGTCTAACGGCTCTTTTGAGATAGATTGCATGCTAACATAAACTTCCTTAAGTAGGCCTGTGCAATTCTGTACTTGGAAAGCTTAAAATAGCCTTAACCATTGATTTTGAATAAATCTCATCGCCACTCAGATTACAGCCTCTGATTGATTACAGGGTCTGGTGTCTAATCGATTACTCATAGATTATAGCCTGCATCACTGAGCATCATATTAGAAATTCATGCGCCTAATCGATTACAGGGGAAGCCTGATCGATTAGGTATGTCTAATTGATTACAAACAGATTACATTCAGATTATAGCACTTGTCTAATCGATCACACAATATACTCTAATCGATTATTGCTCTCTGATCGATTAGCCTTAGATTATGTTTGGATTATACTTTGGTTCTTCTGATCGATTATTGCTCCCTAATCGATTAGAAATATTAGATTAGACATAGATTAGAGCCTCATATGATCGATCACAGGGGAGGCCTAATCGATTGGGCATTGTTCATTTTAAGGATAAACTTTGGAAAATCATAACTCTCTCAATTTAACTCCAAAACTAGCATATAATATATTCATGGAAAGATAATTCAATCTAGTTTTTAATGAAGAAAGAATCATTGCGAAACTCTTTGAGATTCAAAAGTTATGATAAAAATCATGACTGTCAGGTTTATGCAAAATGACAGTTATCTGGGCAAACTTTGAAAATTCATATCTCCCTCATTTCAAAAGATTTTAAAGTGAAACTTGTGTTCACAAAACAGGTATTAAGTCTAGTTTCATATGAAACAAGTTTCATCACAATCGGATTTGTATTTTGAAAGATATGATCCAAAACATGACTGCCTATCTGATACATGACGTGGAAATATTGGGCAAATTGAAAAATTCATATCTCCTTGGATATAAATCATTTGAGGGTGAAATAGGTGTCCATGAACCGTGTTGGGAGTCTAGTTTCATACAAAACAAGTTTAATCTAAATTGGAGTTATATTTTATGAGATATGATTAAAATACTAGACATAGGTCAGACTGAACGAAAATCAGAATTCGCGTCTGATCGATTACATGCATTTTTCTGATCGATCAAACCCCTCTAATTGATTGGGAGTTCTTCCTAATCGATTAGACGACTGCAGAACTCATTTTATGATCGATTGGAGTGCTCTAATCGATTATAAACACCTTGCTGTGATCGATTATGCATGGGATGGATCGATTATGCGTGGAACTCATGGTTTGATGATTTGGACTTCATTTGAGCTTCTTTTAACTTACATTTGACCATAGAAACTTCTAATATCAAGTCTCATAACATTATTCATGATTTTCTCATTCAATCTCTAATCTTATTTGATCATATCATTCTCCACAAACAAGCATAATAGCCTTATTCTTTCTTTGACTACTTTATACAGGATATTCACATAAAAAAAATGGTTTGGATTTGATTTAAGTCTAGATTAAAACTAACAATTCTCTATAAATAAACACAATAGCTTCAATCTTTCTTTTAACTAATCCATATAGGATAGCAACATAAAATAATAGATAGTCAAAGTAGGAGATAAATACTTTTGCTTACTATATTTAAATCTATATTTGACATCATCAAAACTAATCATATCCAACAATATGCATGGTGTGGTTTGGCTTTAATTGTGAAATTTTAAGGCTGGGTCATGGTGTGTGATGTTGTAACTGTTATTGAAACTATGATAGAAGATTTTAAAGTGCATTAGTATGTTGTTCTGTATTTTTAGTGAATAAAACTATTATAAAACAATACTTTGCTGCCTTATAATTCCATATGTAGGGAAATATGACTGAGTTTATATGCAAAATATGAGCTTTCAATCATAAAGGATTATCAATACCTCAACCCCCATGATTTTGCTGTCATTATAATCAAGCAGAATGTGTATACGCTGCACTTTGGACATCGTTTTATGGGGTTCAAGCCTTCTAAAGTTGTTCTGGCACTATGTTTGTGCACAATTGTGACAATATGCGTGTGTGTACATGTATCCTGTAATTATTATTTTTTTGATATTTTGCAGTTTGGTGATCTCGTTCTATTTAACTTTCTATATTTCTTCTGGTTTATGAGAAAAGCTGGCATTGATGTTAAAAATGTATATGAGATGTGGTTGTTTCATCATCATTACTATTACTTCCTATAAATTTTTTAGCTATCTAATTAATGTATATAAAATCTATAGGAAGCTGAACTTTTGTTAAGTTATGAATATCATGAGTTACATAAATGAAATCCGAATATAAGAAGAACAAATATTCAAGGAAACATATGGAAATCCATGGCTACATAATTGGAACTAGAGAAAAATCCCCTAAGGTGGAAGAATAGCTTGCTTCACGTCATCCCATGATCCAAGAGAGCCTCTAGCCAAATTAGTTCATTAAAGAGAATGAGAAGTCACTCAATAGTAGCTGCAACTCGAACTCCATAAAGAATCGATGATGAATTATGCCCAAGAGAGAAGAGGAGAGGGGCAGTTGACGAAAACTGAGAGAGGAATGAGGAAAATTCATAGGTCTCATATATATAAAATAAGAGGCAACTTAAAACCTTTTAAATTGGCCTAGGGTGTCCTATTCTGACTAGAATTAATATATAGGAAAGATTTGGAAAAGACTCAATCACTCAATCTCAAGAAATATAGCCAAAATAGGAAGTAATGATTAGAATAATGAATTAGAAAACTTTTTAACCTCAATCAAGTCTAGTGTTGCCTATTCTTATAGAAATAACAAATAGGAAATATTTTAAGTAAACCTAATCAATCAATCAGCCAATCCAATTGAAATAGGAAGTTTTATATTCTTGTTGATTTTATCAATTAAGAAATTTTAGAGTGATTAAGCTCAATCAATCAATCCAATTTGTTAATAAGTGATTTCCAATTGTACAGAATTTTCTTTTGTTGAACCTTAGAGTTTTGATGATATGTTGTTATAATTCTCTTATTTTAATTCTGTTAACCTTTTATATTATTTAATTTAATCCCTTCATGTGATCTATTTGTATTCTTTATTTTGTTATCTTTTTTTTTTTTGCCGTTATTATATATTATGTTAAAACAATTTTATTTTGTTCTCTATGTTGCTAACTATGATATTTCAGTTTTTTGTTTATTATATATCATTACTTAATGTACAATTCTAGTATTACGTTTTATGTTGGTTACATTCGAATCTATGTTATTTTTAGGCATCTGTTTCATTTATATGATCTTTATTATATATTGTTGTCATTTTATTTTATATATAATATTATATATGATTGAATTTACTTAATTTTGTCATGACAATGTTATTTTAGTATAATTAAATGGCCGGTAGCCATACTACTTTTTAATTTTTAATTAAATAACCAGAAGTCATATTATTTTCGATCATGGTTCATTGATAGAAGACCATTTTGTAATTCCATGACAAAGAAAAAGAGTGGCATTCTATTTCCAATTTTGCTATAAGTATTGAACCCATAAAGGCACAGGTTCAAATATCAAATAACAAGACGGAAAAATATTTTTAGAACATATTGGATAGATTACAAATAATTTATAAAGAATAGATCATGATGTCATACAAAAGTAACAGTTTTGAATACTAATTATCATATTTAGCTATGATTATATTTATATATATATATATGCTCCATGCCCAAATTAATAAATATATGCAACATTATTTGTTATATCAAAATAATAATATTTACTTATAACATAATGAATAAATGTTTTTAATATGGCCAGAAGCCATAATTACACACACACGCCCATTTACTAAAGGTAAATGGTCAAAATGGTTGTAAAATTGAAAGGACCATGAGATGGTATGGCAAATAACAAAAAAGGCAATGAACTACACAGAGAAATATACCCTTATTTATTGTAACAAAAATAAAAAGGAATCATCATAAGCTTCGAAGGCTATCTTATATTTAGCTGTTATTATTGTCTTATATTTAGTATTTATTATTGTTTAAATTTAATGGGATTAACTCATGTGAGATAAATTATTACAAGGATTTAATATTATGATATTGACAAGTGCTCTATTTTTCTCCACTGAACTTACTTTAAGATACATTTATCCACATTTTGATCAATAAGCAGGTACATCCCTATTTTACTTCTATAAGCATGTTCAAATTTCTGAATGATAAGATGGTTAGATGATATTTTATCATATATATTGTGGTGTTTCCTAGCATAGAGGACTAAATGAATTTTGTTGTGGTTATTGTAAGAATTAAAAGACGTATTATTATGTTTAGTTCATGAAAAAAGACTTTTCAGTTTTATTGATATGATAATTGTTGGAGGTTAGAACAAAAGGTAGTTTTTATAAATCAAAATTTGGCAGTGATATAAAAGAAGGAGCATTTCTCATCCAGGAAAGATATAAAATTTAATTTGTGTTTAAAAATGAAAAAGGAAAAAGCTTAGTAATTACAGTCTAAAAAGTTACAAAATATTATGTGTCGATTATCTTTATATTGTAAATTATCATTGTTATTGAAAAAAAAAAGTTACTACTCTTGAATTCCTTGAATTCCTCTACATATTGTTCTGCTTACAATAACATATGAATTATAGTTCTTGTTGTCGTATGATTTTGATATGATATTTCAACTTGCCCTATGTGTTGATATAGTCAAAATTTCTAGGTTGTTCCTCTTATGATGACTTTATCAGTATTACATTGGTAAAGACAATTATTATTATTATCCTTATTTCCAATATTTGTTTAACTTAGGTTAAATCTATAATTTGTTATATACAAAATATTTTTCCATAAAATTAATTTTGTGAAAATTATATTTAAAAAAGAAACCATAAGATTATAAGAATTAATTAAGTCATGTGATCATTTGAGAGGAGTAAAGATACACTTTATCTAGGGTAAAGGGTCAAAAATGACCATGTACTTTTGCCCAAGGTGCATCTAACACCTTTTACTTTTTTTTGGTTCAAAAATGGACATTAACTTTTAAAATGGGTTCAATAATGCTCCTGCAGTTAACTCAACCAAATTTCCGTTAGTTTTATTAGCGTGGGTCCCACATTCTTGTCCATGTGTGCAGTTAGTGTGGGTCCCGCATTACAACTCATCATTCTTTTACCCAATATAGCCTCCCACTCTTTTCACCTTCCTTCCTCATCCTCACCTCTCATCCACCGTAGACCAAATCTGGGCCTTCACCATTTTGGAATCAATTATGAGAGCTAAAACTACACCATAACAGGTCCCGCACCAGACAATGACTTGTTTGGACAAAAATCATTGAAGCCATAAAAACATACGCATTTCAAATTAAAACTCTAAGAAACCATGGCCGTTGATAACATATAATTTTCAAAATATCGACTACATGAGAGAAATCAAAGAAACCCAGAAGCAAGTGATGAAATCAAAAAGAGTCAACAAGGCCAACAAGGAAAACAATCACCAATCATACTAAATACAAAAAAATCCAACCCAAAGTTTCAAACCGAGCCAAAAAAAAAATAACCAGAACAGAATCAAACACGTTCTAATTGAAACAACCATTATCATTATCATTATCATTCAAATCAAAGCTTAATGTTTACCATCATGGAGAGAAAGATAATAATAGGCAACGACAGTGACGCAAAGAGCGAGGAACACGAAAACCAAAATAATCTCGGCCATGAACCTCCGCGTGATCCAGCGCGCCGTTGGCATCATACAGATGGTGACTTCCTCAGCTAAATTCCCAAATCAAAATTAGGATCACCACACCGTTAATGCTTTTCTGTCTCCTTCATTTTCAAATTTGGAACCCTAGATTCCCAAAACCCGCCAAAGCCACCGCTTTCCCCAAGCCCTTTCATCGCATTTTCTGGAGAAGGGGGAATTCAGGGTGAGGTCCATGTTGGAGAAGGGGGAAGGGGGTATGGGTTTCCTGGCATTTACAAGAAGGAGGTGGGGTTGTCCCATCTAGCAACTTTGCTCGACGATTTTTAGCGTCCCAGGTAATAGATTGTTTTTCTTTAATGTTTTTTATTGGTTTTCTCTCCATTTAAGTCGCTGTGATCTATGGTGGGTGAGAGGCTGAGGGCTAAGGATGAGGAAGGAGGGGGCCTAATAAGGTAGGAAAAATAAGGAGCTGGGACCCACACTAACTGCACACATGGACAAGAATGTGGGACCCACGCTGATAAAACTAACAGAAGTTTGATTGAGTTAACTGCAGGAACATTATTGAACCCATTTTAAAAGTTGATGTCCATTTTTGAACCAAAAAAAAAGTAAAAGGTGTTAGATGCACCTTGAGCAAAAGTATATGGTCATTTTTTACCCTTTACCCCTTTATCTATTAAAAGTACATCATTTTATCTAATTTAGAGATTAAAGTAGTTATATTTATGAGCTTAATGACAACCACATTACAATGAATTATGATATTTTAAAATTATGATTTAATTATTGCATATATTGTTAGTGAAGATGACTAATGGTTTTATTCTTCATATGAAGTTGAAATAAATTTTGATGAGAACTTGATTGATTTGATAAATGATTGTTGATTAATTTTTGTTAGAGTAATTTTCATAGCTGGGATGTGAGATTCAATTTTACTTATTATGATGTATTGGTTATCACATGAGATTATGAGAAAATATATATGTTATAATAAAACAAATTGAAGTGTACTATTACTAATGAGTAAATAAATTATATTATAAATACAAGATTAAATGTTATTCCTAAAGAACTTATATGTAAAAAAAATAGATATAATTCCTAAAGAACTAATGAATTTTTTTTATTAGTGGAAGAATAATTGATGATAAAAATCATGACTCAAATTGATATTAGAAATTCAATTCATTAAAGGGTATGAAAAATATAATCCAATTGGATTGAAAATCCATATTTATATGAGTGAGGAAGTATCCAAGCTCCCAAATGAAATGTAGGTTATTAGCCTACTATAATTGTCTTTGAACTACATGAATCGAGGAAGTTTATTGGTATGACTTACACTTGAGGGGGAGATTATTGGATTATAAGTATGAGTTAATGTTGAATATTGAATGGAATTCTACTCATATTCTTCCTTACAAAGCCTAATTGATCTCACAAAGATGGATGTCAAGTTATGATTTTAAATATTGAAATTGAAAAGCTTAATGTTGGTTAAAAAATATGATATATAGTAAACTTGAAATTTATTGATCCAAATAAATTTATTGTTGGCAAACGAAACATGATATAGTAAACCTAAAGTGTACTAATCAAAATAAATTTATTGTTGGTATTACTTGTTTGATCATCTAAGTCTTATATATAAAACATCAAATTATTTATTAACATCTATTGATGAACTAGAAGAATCACCCTGGATAGCCAAAGTAATTAAAGATTTATTATGTGTTGTTTGTTCTCAGAGAAAATTTATAATGAAAAGATTACTGGTTGTGATTTGGGTTGGATCTCTACATTTCTGGAAATATATCAAAGTCATGGGCCGATTCAAATAGAGTGCAAAACAATATAAGTATTCAATAAATTTAATAGATGCATCCATAAGATGGTTACATGTGTGATTATGATTAGTTTGCAACCTGAAGTTTGCAAAATTATATGTGTGATTATTATTAGTTTGCAACATAAAGTTTGCAAGATTATTTGAATGAATAATTATGTTAAGTGTGAAATTTCCATATTATATGATCCATAAATTATTCATTAAAGCCTCTATGAATAGTTAGATCAATACTTATAAGAACCAAGTTTCTATTTCATTGTTGACATATTGTAGCACTTATTGACACCAAGCCAACAAGATTCTCTCGGTAAAATTGGGTTTTTGTCAGGACCCAGATAATTTCCATCTAAAAATAATTTGAATGTCAATTCATATGCCTATTAATCCATCATAATGTTGAGATAAATATTGGGTAAGAAACTCCTTCTTCTTGTTTCTAAATGAAACAAAATGATGTTTTGAAAGGAAATAGATGGATTTAGGAGACTTATACCACATGATTATTTGATTGTTATTCAACAAAGTTGTCCAAACATGAGGGGATAAATCGAATAACTGGAAAAGAAAACACATTGATACTCTATTATTATTAAATGTAGATCTTCTAGTATAAACTACAAGTTCATCATACTCTGCATTCATGAAATATTACAAAATACCTGTCAGATATAATTACTGATCTAGATGAGAATTATCAAATCTCATATTCTAACTGAAGATGCTCCAACAAATGCGACATGCCTGAACCATGAGAAAATCAATCGGTTCCAAATATAAATACTTCGGATAAATAGGAGATTATAATTAAGATGACCATATAAAGGAGGCAAGTACTCTATAAGAGTGTCACGACATAACTAATTGTAAAAGCTCAAAGAGGCTTCAAATACCAGAAAAATAATAAAAAGATCACTATAAGTTATGTTACAATGAAAAAAAAATGGAATCGTTCGACAGCAATTTTGAATCTGATATCACATTATTAAATGAGGATCTTATACATAAATATGTTATAAGAAGTAGACACAAAAATTATTGGCCAAAAGGGAAACAAAAGAGAAAGCACAACAAAAATGTGATTATATTTTCAATGTGAAAATTAGGAACTTGCAGTTTATTTTTTTTATAAAAAGACTATTATTATTTTACATCAGATGCTATGATGTACAAAACATATAACAAGGCATAAAACGAGGCTCGTCTACAAAACATGCCAACATGAAGTCATCGATGGGCTAGTATATGGGCTTTCTGAAACATAAAAGCTAAACATTATATGAGATAAGTTCTTCAATGATGGGCTCATAGAAGGTAAGCAATCAAATGACAACCCATAGAAAATCATCTTCTTCACAACAAGAGAAGAAAGGAATTGCTGCACCCACGAAGCTCCAACTTGAAGAAATTCAGAGGCACGCCATAAGAAAACTCCAAATAAATTTGAAGCCTGATGGCGTCTACACCTGTGGTATTTAAAAAAAGAGGATACTTCCCCTTGTTGATAATCTCCAGAGAGCAGAGGGATCCAAAATATAAGAAAGCCCATAAAACCTACAGTATAAACACTAAACACATACTGTAGTAATAGCACAAAATAGCACAAAATATCAAACAGATGTAGCTTTGCAAGAAGGACCTTTAAGTGGCTATATATGTACTTAGAGGCCCCTAATTGTATCATCCACATGTACGAAGCTTTTTGGCACAAACTCCGTAAAAACCTAGAGAATGAGGAAGGCACTCTTCCCATGATCGTTTCCTTCTCCTTGGAATAAGAGATCTGCTCATGTTCTGAAGGAAGAAGAAGCTTGTGACATGCATTTGAGAGAAGAGCATAACACAGTGATTAAATTGCAAGTATCAAGTTTCAAAAAGCAGAGTGTAAAGAGTGAAAATATGACATCTAAGTTTTGGCACTGATTTATCTTGTTCATCCAAAAAAAATTGACAAGATCACTTTGTTAATTCCACAAAAGATCCCTTCTGATAGAGAGAAATGAGGCTAGTTTGCTCTAAAAGTTCAGAGGGAGAGAATCACTCTCTACAATTGTAGCCTTCTCATATTTCCTTCTTGTATGTCTTTCTAACGAAATCTTCATCTCCCACCCAGCGTCCTTGATATTAAGTTTTGGGGTTCTCTTCCTTGTTTTCATATCTTTCAATGCCTTCTTATTGTATTATTTAATTGTTATCATGAAGTTCCCAACTCTAGAAAATAAGGATTGTAAGTTCTCTCGAGATCACTACTTGTTTATGAGGGTTATTACAAAGAACACTGTTCATATTTCCAAACTTCAATCTTTGTTTTTCATCCACTGGCATCTTCGAGGGAAAATATCAGTTACTCAAGCTTATGGGAATCATTTTATCATCTACTTTCAACACAATCTTGATAAGGATTATATTATGAGTCAAAGTTCATGGAGATTACAAAACCTTCTCTGCATCTTTTTACAGTGGCTTCCTGATATGCCTGTGCAACTTCTAAATATTAATCAAGCATATGTTTGGATCTCTGTATATGATCTACTAGTTAAATATTATTCAGAAAGAATAGCAAAGATCATTGGGAATTGGTTTGGTTCTTTTATTTCATTGGATTCATCAAGTAAATCTCAAAATTATGGACTTCAAATTAAGGTATGCATGTTCCTAGACCAACCTCATTTCTTTGTTCCTCTAGAAGTTTCGCTGCCTACAGGGAAACATGTTCAGCTGGTGGTTCCTTGTTGCACACTGAAAGACACTGTGCACTAATGCAAAGTAATCACATGCTAAATGTGAAAATGGGCATAGTTGGGCCTACCTCATCTCATATCAATTAAGATATGGGCTCAATCTGATCCTCATACAACTTTTCATTCAAACATTATCTCTTCTAGACTTAGGCGAAAAAGAGATTGGGAACCAAACATCCTAAAGTTCAAAAATCCAAGAAGCTTTTCTACCTCCATCATCTATCTTGACTTGTTCAAAAAGGACGAAAATTGGAAGCCTCTTAAGTTTGCATCAGCTTGAGAGGAACAACAACCTTCTAGAAAGAGGTGTCTAGATGTAACCAATTTTCACCTTCTTCCACTATCAAAAAAGATTAAGTCTGATCTCTTGGCTTCTTAGATGTCCAACACTTCTCCTAATGAAAGAATACACCTAAAATATGAAGTTCTTATGGGATATAAATATTTTTATAATATATAGATTTTTCACAAAGACAGTGAAGATCATGATAAAACTTATTAATTGTGACGAATACAATTATTTTGCATATATTATTAAATATTGTGAAATTCAAATGAAAATCCTTAAAGAGTCTTCAATGTCAGAATCATGAATAAGAAAATCATTCAACATATAATATTAAAAAAGTAAAAATTTTCATTTTATTTGACCAATAGATCAAGTTATTAGATTTCTTAATAATTTTAAAATCATGAATAGAGGTCCCATATAAGTATTTGTTGATTTTGTTGATATTAAATGTTAAAATTTTATGGAAGAATTAAATTTTTGCAGGTACGCAAGTAGATAATGAATTTAAATAAATATGTGAATATGAGAAATATCCAATATGCTTGGAAAATTAGCATATTCAATCGAGACAAAAAGACAATATACTTAACATTTGACTAAGTATAATTCGACAAAAAGACACTTATGAATAGATGAATACATTTTAGCATAACATTTGATGATAATGTATCAAATATAATTAGAGTAAAATGAAAATATGCTCAAATATCATCAGAAGGAATATGCTTGGAACATTAGCATACTCAATAGATACAAAAAGATAAAAGTGATATAATCAACAGGAGAGTAAAAATGACATTGTCATTATGTGAAAAAGTAAAAGTGATTATGTATTCATGGAGAGAAAAAGTCATGATGTATTATTTTTTCCTCAACCAAAGTTTTGTCTCACTAGATTTTCTTGATAAGGTTTTTAACGAGGCAGCTTTGATAAGTTTTGTATACTCTTTTTCTTTCACTGGGTTTTTATCCCATTGGATTTTTCCTAGTAAGATTTTAATAAGGCACAATATTTGTTTATGGACATCCAAGGGCAGTGTTATAAATATTCCATTATTAAGTATGAATATCCGTAACCTTTCAAGATGTCCCTTGAGGTTTTTCACTTAAACTTATGTACTCCACCATTAGAATAGCTTCTTGGGAGTTTTCGATGATTAATACACAACCTCTATAGGTTAAAAGCTGTACACTTATGTAGATTTAATCTTTCTTGTAACTCTTGAGATTCAATTTAAGAACTTGTGGCCTATAAATAATTGGCATACATCAAGTGATTATAAGGTTGAAATGAATAAGAACTTCCCCCTCTTTCTCCCTCATTATTGTTGAAAGATAAAAATTTATGGGGGAAGAAGCAAAAATTATGGGCTCAACATAGATACTGTTTACTTTCGTGGCTGGGGCCCGGGATACCACGGTGCCCAATACACATGGGCCATGGACCCCACATATATGGGTCGATGAATGTGTACCCCACATAATGAAGAAGGCAGCACAGCAGGCATTTTTCTTCTGGAAATTATAAGCGCGAGTTTTTCGTGTATCTTGGACCATTCTGTGGCTGACATTGTTAGGAAAAACGAAGAAGAATTTCATTAATCACAAATAATATTTTACAAGAAACAAATAAACTCTTCCATGGTTGAATACTACGCCCTAAACTCCTTGGACTAATGAGAGAGAATCGTGTTACCATCTCTCTTGATGAAAACTTCACATTCCACACACTTAAAAGTCTAGCAACCTCAATATAATATGATCCTAACCAACTTAATTAACTAATATCACATGATATCTCCACCAACTATACAAATTTTTAGCTAAAAGCATTTTGACTATTTTTAAAACTCTACATTATGGTTTGAATAAACTATTAACGCTATAATGCAAGTCTTAAACCATTCAGCATATTTTACTAAAGAGTAAAGTGACATCCAACATTCTTATGTTATTTTTTTAATAGCATCCCGCACACTTATCTTATTAATCGTGTATTTAACAATATGATGCTATTCTACCAATGCATCCAACATCATTTGATGTTATTTTTCAATTACATGCAGCACCCCAATATCATTAATGGTTTGAGGTGATGGATGCCTAATAAATAAGATTATGATGCTGGAAGCAATTA
Source organism: Mimosa bimucronata (assembly GCA_037074515.1). Classification (NCBI taxonomy): domain Eukaryota; kingdom Viridiplantae; phylum Streptophyta; class Magnoliopsida; order Fabales; family Fabaceae; genus Mimosa; species Mimosa bimucronata. The sequence goes on from CM073446.1 coordinate 13,532,967, forward strand.
AAAAAATGAAATCAGAGTTGGAAAGATTATGATGTTGGATGCCACTAGGAAAAAACATGAGGGTACTAGATGCAACTTTAACCTTGTAAACTCTTAACTTTTGTCCAATCAACATATGTCTAGCTATCTCCATTAGGGGTGTTCACGGGACAGGACGGGACCGGGACCGGGACGACCCCGTCCCGTCCCGAAGAAAAGTGTTCGGGACGGGGTTCCCGTCCCGTCCCGAACTTGTCCCGGTCTCAATCTGGACGGGAATAGGCCTTGTCCCGAAATTTTTTTCCAATTAAAAAAATTGACCCAAAAATCTTTTTTTTGCAGAGCAATACACTTTGTGGGTGATTTTGTAGCATAATTAAATCTCCTCCAGTGTCATGAGCACTCTATATTAATACATAATAAACCAAAAACATAATAATTAGAGCAAAAAAAGTAGCAACAACTACACATTTAAATAGAGTTTGAAAAAAACTTCAAATGTGATGTGTTACACATAGAGCATAGTGGCAACGGATAAGAAATTTGATATCAATGAATTGTTGGAACTTAGTTAGAGTTATATTTTTTTAAAAAAAAAGTCATATATACTCACACATGAGACAGATGACACATGTATTTTTTTAAAAAAAAATATGAACATACATATATATATTCGGGACGGGACGGGACGGAATCGGGACGACCCCGTCCCGAGTCCCGTCCCGTCCTGAAGCTGCACTCTGTCCTGTCCCGGTCTGTCCCGTCCCGAAAATTTTCAATCTCGTCCCGAAATGGCCGGGACGGGACGGGACGGACCGGGACGGGACAATGTTGAACATCCCTAATCTCCATCAACATTCAGACCATTTCAAGTAAAACTGATCAATTGCTGTAGCATGAAATGCAATATGAAAAGAAGCATCACATTTATAATTCCTCTGAAAACACAGCTCCATCCAACCAACTCAATAAATCCGGTGCCATTTTGCCAGATCTAACTTTGCCAATTGCCACCAAACATACCGATGAAGTATTAATGTATTTACAAGGCTTGAGCTTTATACACCATTTTCTCATTACGTTGACTTATATTTTAATGTTATCATGTAAACCTGTTTCGTTGTTCATCATCATTCCCTGGATCTTCACATCTGGGTCTCTTCGTTATACGGGATGCAGTATTCAATTTTGGACAATACGTTGTACACTGTAAAGTAGGGCAAACCATCATCAGTGCTAGGATCAAAAATGAAAGGGAGTAGATGAAGCAAAGATCAAGGAGTTTAAGCCTCTATTATACTAATAACCTATGGAAGGGACACAAGCAAATACAAAAATACATAATTCGAATAAAACATGCACACATAGAGCTCAATATGAGGCTTAGCATCCCAGTATCAATTCTTTATTATTGGCCTCCCTTGGAAAGTGAAGGGCCGCCATAAATGGACACTAATAATGGATGGGAAACCCTCACACAAAAGCTAGAAATTAAGATGGAGAATTAACCCACTTAAATGTCCCATTAATCATCTTACACAATGCGGGACTTTAGGGATCACATTCTACCTAAATCTCTATCAGAGTCAAGCATCAACAATTCCATAGCCATCCTCAATATGATGAAGCACACACACACACACACACACATATATATATATTTGAGGTCGAACAGAGATCTTGATCGATCCAATCATCCAAAAGATTAAATTCAAATCAGTTGTGAGTCATTTAGTACCCAATTTAAATATATATACATATATTATATAAAAAGATAGACAAAAAAGTATCAATATATATCATGCTTTGAATACTACATCATTCAATTTTGGGTGTTCAGGGAAGGGTTGATAAAATATCCCATGATAGCTTATAAAAGATCTGGGTTGTTTCCCTATTTATCAGTAATCTTGTAGCTCAAGCTGCAATTATACAAAATAGCATCTATCCTGGAGCTAATATGGAGCTTCATACAGTTACATGGGGTGTAGCGCCAATAGCTGTACCACAGCGCTACAGCTGTTCCCTGAGCTATGCCGAGCTTTTAATAGTTGTAGGTGAATGACATGAAATCATAGAAATAATAGACAGAAAGTAACATTATGAAGAAATGAGAGATAAATAGAGAGCACACCTCCTTTTCTTTCTCCATTCCAGTGGAATAATACTCACCATGCTATCGTCATTCACCTGTTGCAGAAAAAGAGTAAATATAAAAAGAAGGGGATTGGAAAAATGAAGATACTAAAAATTTAATTTATATTTATGGTAATCTTGACAGTTAGGATTTATCCAGAAATGGTTTTGGCAAGGGAATGGAAGCATGTAGGTATCCCAGGAAAACCTGATTGAGAGAGAATCACCACTCCAGCATACTAAAAATTGCATAGAGATTGTTTTTCCCCTACAACATGGGAATCAGCTCAAATAATAATAATTGGGCCATAAACTACTAAAATAAACTGTTTTTTCAGTCGAAAACAATGAATTTATATGCATTCCTTTGATCAGACAAACAATCCTTTTTTTTTTTTGTATATACAAATCAGACAAACACATTCTATAATATGCCCTAATCTGCTTCATAGAACCCTAAATTGCCAGTGACATGTGAATGTAGAATAGATAAAATTAACTTTCCTTTGCTCTTTGTTGTTTGAGCTCTATAATAAAAGCATGACATGTGATGCTGAGCTGTAAAAGCATATAACTACAGAAGTGTATCAAGGTTCTAGGCAAATAACCTGATAGGTCATATGGCACAAACTCTAATAAACTGGTCAAAAACGAGGAAAACACCATCAGAAAGAATAGCTAATTCACAATAAACTCTCCCAAAGGGACTGAAGTGTGTGTTTGTTTTACAATTCACTAAATGTACATGGGCCAAATCGACTTTCAAAATGGTAAAAGCAACTACCACTTGTGTTTTCCAAACTGACCTTTTCGTGGTTCTTAGGCTTTGTGAATGAGTTTTCGAGTAAAACCAACCCAAACATCAATTTAGTGAAAGTTAGTTTGCCCAAAGGACTTTGGGATACCAGAAGCAGTATCCTAAGAGCCCCTAAATGCCTTGAAGATTATGCAAGTTGAATTATTTATCCTGTATGGTTTAATAAATACACAACAAGCACAGCTAATCAAACAGCTCCCTGGATTAGAACCTAAAGAAATACCTATGATAGTAGATGTTCTGAAAAACTTTTGTCAAAGACAGATCAACAATAAACTGTCATCTTTAGCATATGGGGCCATAAAAATCCTGATCATGGGTAATAATATGAATGCAAGACTTATTTAACTTGACCCCACCCAATTCAATAGGTCATAGCTTTTAAGCTATCCAAGATTACCCACCAATTCAATCAAAGATACCAAAAGGGTGATATCTATCTTGAATTACAAAGTTCTAATAAGAAATTAGACTCCACAATAACAAATGAATAACAATAATTAGAATACATGACAGTGACAATGGTTCACAATTTGTGATCTTCATCATGCAGCCTTACATTGTTGATACAAACTCGAGAAAGCGAAATGATTGAGCAAGAAAATTACAGAAACTGATCAGTATCTCAACAATTTCACACCAAAAAGAAGAAAGAGGAAAAGTAATAACCAATCCAAAAAGAGCAAGAATATAACATAAGGACAGAGATGAATACAATAAATTACCTTGCTGCTAAGAGTTGGATTTATAACAAGCTGTGCATAAGCCATGGCAATTCAAAATAGACGGAGAAAATTGATGGCTCGAAAGGAGGCAACAACAGCAGCAGTAATATAAGCAGTACACCAAACTCCCACAGCGAATAACAAATTCAGGAAATTAGTGTAAGCCATACGCACCAGAATCCCAGGACGGCGACGGTACAAGATAATCTGAACAAAAAAATCAATCAATTGATAAATAAATGCTTCGATTCCAATTTTTTTTTTTTTTATACACAGATAAAAACAAGCAAATATGATCAAGCAAAAACTAGTCATGACGACACGAACTACACAATCCAACATCACAAGTTTCTACGGCCATTATGATAGAGAAACAAAAATGATCAAGCAAGCAATTGTGCTTACTTTGCCAGAAATTCGAACTGGTTCCGACCAAAGCTCAGATTTTGATTGGCGACAGAAATTCAAACTGAATAAGAAACCTTGAAATTGTAAAAACCCAGAGAAGGTAAAAGAAAAATTGAAAGATAGAATGCTCGCATTGAATCGATTAGTTCAAAAATCAAGAAATGAAATAAAATAAGCGCCAATTATAGCCATAATACCTCTGCAGAAAGTGCCAAAAAAGACGAAGAAAAAGATTATGAAGATGAAGATGAAGATTGAGGGATGAATGGAAGAAGAAGAGAATGAGAAGTGAAGGGTGATCGACGGGGAAGACAAGTAGTAGAAAGGTAGGTTCTACTTTTTGACTCCAATGGCTAACCGCGAAATGAAGCTACATTTTTTCTTCAAAGGAAAAAAAAAAATATGTGTGCTCAAATTATCGAAGGGATATGGGATAAAGCTTTAAATAAAATATCCAAATTAATTTTTAATAAGAATATCTCGACCAAATATTTGTAATGATTTTTTTTTTATATTTAAGATTATAATCTATGATTGATTATATTAATTAATCTCCTATCTCCTACTGGCCAATAAAGATTAATTAATCCCCACGCGGAGAATTCTATTTAGTCATTAATTTGTTTTTTTAAGTCTTCTATAAAAGAGAACTTTTCCACTTCTACACTCCACTTACTCCTCCCTCTCCAACCTTTTTTTATTTCTGTAGTTAGATCAATTTTGAACGATTAAGATGGCCTAAAGAAGTATTATTATAATGTCAAATAACAATATATATATATATATACATACACATTTGACCAAAAAAAAAAATATACACACACACTATTAAAATTTGATGTAAATAGTTTATACATATGAGTGTATAAAATATTTTATACATTTTCTTACTTTTTATAGGATATTAAATTTAAATGATATGAAAATTGATTTAATGATAATAGTAAAGAAGTGGAGAGAGAGTGAATGGTATGAATTTTCTTCCACTTCTAATAACTTTTTTCTTGGCCCAAAGTCAATTAATCGCTTATAATATTTTATAACAAGTCATCAGAATTATTTCAGTAATAGAAATTTTTGGACCACACCTATATCCGACTCTTTGTATCTGTTGTATCAAGTTCTCTAATCATACAAGTCTATGAATCCTATTTATCATTAAATATATAATTAAATGATAATATTTCAAAAATTGGATACATTACCACATCTAATTGGAGAACTTGACGAAATTGATATAAGGAACTTGACATAACTATTTTCTAATTTTTTTTCCAGAGATAAGGGGTAATATTCTTTGCCGTTTGATAAATAAGAATCCCTTTGTTGGCCCTTCATTTGATCTTTCAACTAAACTTGCCTTGTGGGAGGCAAAATTTTTTTTTTTTTTTTTTTAGAAAACTTGGCTTATGCAAACAATTAGTTTTCCTTCGGATGTCGTTTGGCATTTATGCTTCCTTCAAATGTAAGAGAAGCTCATTTCTTATATATTATTTTAATCTTAATGAATACTTTTGTCAATTAAAAAGATTATATTTATTTTTTAAAAATGTGAAACTGCACAAGAAGTTTCCTAAATTCTGAGTCATTTACAGTCAACTTATATTACATTTAGGAAGTTAAAACTTTAAGTTGAAATTATTGAAACTATATATAAACGTTACATTTTTTTTTTTTACCTCCACTTAGTTTCTTTAGGGATAAATCTCTTAGTTCTTTTTTATTTTTCAATAAGTGTAAGATCAAGGTACAAAAATATTAAGAGTTTTTTTAGCAGCAGCTGATATTCTTAACTCAAATATCGTTCACAAGCACCCTTGAACATATAAAAACATTAATCTTAGCTCCCACAATTTAGACAATAAGAATATGATGAGGGATATGTAGAAAAGTACATATTCGGTCTTCAATTTAAAGATCTAAAGTTTAAATAAGTACTGTTCAACCAACACCACCCCCAACCCCCACCAAAAAACAAAATTTTGACATATCATGCCTTGCAAGTGAAATAAGTAGTGAATTAAATGAACACCATCTTGAAGGAATGGTATAAATGGCTACAGCATCATCATAACTCAACGAGCAGTAAACTACATTGAGCAATCAAACATAATATGAAAAATGCATCAGATTCAACTATAACAAGGATTTCAGTCAAATAAGACGAGAAATGAGCTATTTGCTTAGCCTCCTTTTGTCAATGAATGAATTACCAGTTGGCGAAAAACACCACAAAGAAAAATGAAACAATTATTTCTTGGTAGCTCTGTCATCGCCCGTCAAGGCTCATGATCTTCCTTTATGATTTAATTATGTATACAATACAAGTTGGAGACACACAAAACTTCAATCTCCAGAGATATGACCGGGCATTATGAACACAGCTTAATAATGCCATGAAACTCTCCTATATCCAAGAATGATACAATAAGGGGAAATAATTGGGACCAAAAAAAAAAAAATCAAATCTCCGTAAATAACACAACAAATGATGTGCCATGTTTGACCTAAAACCAAACAAACACACTTCAAATGAGCCATGAGATCATCATGTGACAAGCAGCCTTCATCAGTCAAAAATTTTCTCCCCAGTAGAAAATTGCAAGAATATTAAGGAACTAAAAAAGCATAGCAAGCCAGGAATGAAGAACACCGCTCTCCAGCTTTCAGGACCTGTAAGATCTGAATTAGCAGTTTTAGCAGCTTCAAGAAGCCTGCCAGTAAGGTCCACTCCAACAATTCCGGCTAAAGTGCCGGCGGTATTTGAAACACCCATCACTATTCCGGCATATCTTGGAGCCACATCCATATGATTCACTGCAAAACCAGCTCTTCCCAAAGCCAAAAAACCCAGAGCCACAGAAGAACAGAAGACAGCCCCACCAGATGTTCTGAATATGGGAATTACAATCAATGCAATAGAAGCAACTAAAAATCCTATGGTATTTAAATATTTCCTGGTTTTTGTCACAGACATTATCTTCTTGGTGATTAAATAATCGGCGACTACACCACCTATGTTTGAGAATATGAACATGTTTAGATACGGCATCATTTTTGAAGAACCCATATCTTGAAGGCTAAGTTGAAGGCCTAATTCAAAGTATGTTGGCAGCCAATTCATCAACACATATAAACCATAATGAAAAGTGAAGTTGTTCACAACAATTGCCCATACCGGCAAGCTAGTTAAGATTTTCATCCAAGGTATTTTGGCAGTTTTAACTGAAATTCTTCCATTCTCAACCTTTGGTTTCACATTCCCTTTGATAGGCAACAACAATTCCCCAAACCCAGAAGCCGTGGCTTTCGGATGCTCAATACGAGGAGCATCACTACCATATATAAACCAAAATAAAGACCACATACCACCCATTGCTGCCTCAGCAACAAATATAGATTGAGGACCTCTAAGCTTAACTAGACTTGGAAGAACAAGCATTCCCATAGCTGCACCTAGATACATCCCAGAAGTTGTAAGAGAAACAGATCTAGATCTTTCATGGGGAGGAACCCATTGTGCTAAAACAGTATGGATGGAGGGAAAGATGAAACCTTGCGCCACACCAACAAGCAAACGTGCAATTATTAACACGAAAACGCGATTGGGATCTAATGGAACCAATGCACAAGTTAGTGACCACAAAACAAATGAAAGAAGAAGAACTGTCTTCCCTCCAATTTTCTGTGCAGCCCATCCCCCTGGAACTTGTGAACAAGCATACCCATAGTAGAAAGTAGATAGTATTGCACCCTTGCTAGATTGATTCACTCCAGCAGCATCAGCAGCAACAGTATATGCAATTGAAAACCCAACCCTCTCTATGTAACAAACAGATGTGCAGATAAAGGTCAAAATAACAATCAAGTAACGCTTAGGGAATTTCATCATCCACTCCACCTACACTTTCTAAATCCAAGCGTTTACTTAGTTGACTCATTCAGATTTAGCATCCCACCAAGAGTTTACTCTTTTATGTAGAGGGTTCACAACATTTAAGCCAACATATGCCCAAGAATACTTCAACTTCCCTATGGATCCTGTAGGTCAGAGGAAATCATTGATAACATTAACCAAAGAAATTCATCATATTTACTTTCCAGACCAAGAAGTGAATAAAGAAATGCAGAAGGGCCCACAGAACACTAAAGCTCTGATGCCAATGATTTAACACAGATCAAAGCAAATTCATTATCCATACACATGAAATGGAGGGAAATAGAATGAACTGAAATGGAATGACGTACGTACCTTGCCAGTGGCGGACGGATCGGAACAGCAAAGTGGTGGGAAGTGGAAGACAGAGCAGAAGAAATATGGCAACTGGTATGGGTAGGAATTGAATGAAGCCACCTTTTTTAACCTTAAAAGTAATTTTTGTCAAAAACAGCTATCACTTTCAGTTAAGATGCCTGGAATGGCTCATGAAATGATGAAAAGGGGAAAATAATGTAACAAAAAAAAAGTTTAAAAACGTGTTAGGCGAAGTACCCTCCCTCTCCCAGTCTCCCTCAAACCCTCTACGTCTTTCTCATTACTAAATATACAAGGGTTAGGTGCAAATTTGTCAGGGAGTAATTGGAGTTATTTTGCCATAAAAGTTTTTTCGGTTTAAAATTACTCTAAAAATTTTAAAACGTAACAATTTTATTCTTTATCTTTAAAATATTAATTGTCAATAATGGTCAATGATAATTTTGTAATAGTTAACGTTGATATTTTAACTATAAAAGGAAAAATTATTTTGTCTTGAAACTTTCGAAGGACTTTTGAATCCATAAAAACTTTTGCAGAAAAATAGCTCTTGAGCCGAAACTTGCAGGGTAAATATGCATCTTAACCAATATAATAATTATGGGGGAAATCTCGTATAAATACTTTTAAAAATGTTTAAAAAAATGGTAAAAGACAGAAAAATGCTCCCAATTTGCGTAATAACAAAAAGGTGTGAGATATGAATTGTTTTTTCAAAATTTAAATGAAAGTACAGAAATACCATTTAGTCAATTTTTTTAATACTAATCCTTCTTCACCAGCTGAGAATGCAAGCTTAAATTGTTGGCAAAGTGTTGCTTGCCAGGTCACTAATGCATTCAATATATAATATGCAATATATATATATAACTAAACACTTTTAGTTTTGTATTCATCTCATTTTCAAGTTTTGTCAAGGAATCACTACTATTTCTGTATTTCATTAGGTTTTACAAATCCTTCTTTATTAAGTAACAAATCCACATTTTCATGTCGCTCACAAGTTTTGTTAAGGCATTAGTAACATTTCATTAGGTATTACTAAGTAACAAACCCACACTCTCATGTAATTAAAAGTTTTGTTATGGTAATATCAATATTTCATTAGGTGTTACCAATTTTTCTTTATCAAGTAACAAATTCATACATTTAAATCATGCACAAGTTTTGTTGAGGCATAACCAACATTTCATTAGATGTTACTAACTTTTCAT